>CM064326.1:117029359-127029359 GCA_032595735.1 Pelochelys cantorii | reverse complement strand
ATATCCCTAGAGCTCAGGCTGCAGACCAAGCTCAGATTTCTACATTGCAATTAAACAGCCCCTTAGCCTGAACCCTGCACCCTGCACTCCTGAGTCTGCTGGCATAGGCAAGTCATGAATTTTTAATTGCAGTGTAGACATACCCCGTGTAACTTGAAAGCTTCTTTCTCTCATCAACCCAAGGTGGTCCAATAAAAGAGATAACTGCATCTATCTTGTCTCTTTAGGATGTAAAAGAGTCAGCACCAGGTAAATCACAGTAACAAAAGATACTGGAGCCAGTGGTGAAAATAGCCCTTTATCATGAACAAAATACAGGTTGGACCCCCTGGTCCAGCACTGTCGGGACCTGACCAGTCCTGAATGAGAGGATTTGCCGAACCGGGGTACATGTCCCCTGCCACCAGCCTGGAGCCAGCTGGCCGCCTCTTCTGGCTCCCTCTACTCCCTTGCCAGCTGGGCTGTCCATTGTGCTGATGATGGGCCCCTGACTCCGGGCTCCCATGGGTGCTCAGGGTTCTCTGGCCCAGCACTGGCCTCACGCTGTTGCAGATAGGCAGGTTTCCTGAGCTCCGCGCTGCTATGGGCAACTAGGGCTCTCCAGCCCCACAGCCATGTGCTGCTGCGGGTGGCCAGGTTTCTCTGGCTTGGTGCTGCTATGTGCTGTCAGGCTTCTCCAGTCCCTAGTTCCATGCTGCCGCAGGCAGCTGGGATTCTCCAGCCCCCAGATCCACGCTGTTGCAGGCAACCAAGGTTCCCCGGCCCTGCACTGCCTCCTCAGCACTGCTGTGGGGCTCCTCCAACCCCGCTGCCCCCAGCCCTGGCCGGGCTGTTGGCCCTCCTGCCATTAGGCTCCCAGACTCTCTGGTTCAGGAGCATCCGTGGTCCTACCGGACCACGGGTGTTGCCAGACCAGAGAATGCCGGATTTCAGAGGTGCAACCTGTACTCCTTCCCTGCCCCGACCGCATCAAGTTCGCAAAGGGTCTATGCGAATGGCCTAATTGTGTCCAGGCTCTGCGTAACTCTCTTATTTTTCTAAGGGTTTGCTAAAATGGAGTGAAGTGCTGCATATTTTTCATCCCTTTCCATCACATCTTCTCTGATACAATGATTATTCTTTGCAGACCTACTGGTGAATTGTTCTGCAGAAACAATTTACAGTTGTGATTGCAAATGCACAGTATGCAACCAAACGCAACTCCACAGTTGTTTATTTTAAAGCTGCTTGCATTATCCTTATGTCTTTTTTTACAGTGACTTCTCTATATCTGTTGTTTATAGCTCCTGCATTATCTAGTTGAGTGGCACAGTCAAATAACATTTTACTTGTGTGGCTTTCTCCAGCTGCTTTTGCATGACCGTCAGTTCATGTTGTCACTTCCTATTCTGACTAGAGCTGTGCAAATAACCAATTTTTCGGTTCAGTAGGTGAACCGAAGATAAAAATAGTTTCAGATCGAACTGAAATGAACATTTTTCAAATTCTTCAGCAAATCAAAAAGTCAAAATGTTGCATTTAATTAGAGGGTTTTTTACCCTTTAAAAATGAATATTCAACTTAAAAAGTCATAGTATTTAAAAATGTTAAAATAAAACACTTTGCCTTTAGGAGGGATTTTTTTTTCAGACAGTTTGGTCAATTCAACACAAATTCAATAATTTTTTTTTAGTCAGTGCAAATCTGCAGTTTTTTTTGGTAAGGGAAAATTGGTCAGCTCTAATTTTGAGCTTTCAATTCCTAGAGATGTTGGTACTGTATTTGAAATCTCCAAAAAGGCAACACAGATGGCATGCTGCTTCACTTTAAGCCACAAAAGCATCTCTCTCCCTATCTCAGATGTAGGTTTGCTCTGTCCTGCTAAAAGAATTACAGTCTGGTTATCAGTGTTGACTTTCTTTTGATGAAACCATGCAGTGCAGACAGATCACTCACTTGTAGCACTTTCCCTTTTGGAAACAAGTTTTGATTTGATATCATTCTGCATTTTTTTCTCACTGTGAGGTGTTAATAGATCCTCTCTTTTGCTCTTGTCTCCCCATAGTAGCTGTTCATCTACTGTTACAATTCTGACTTAGGGAAGTACCTTGTGGTGATGTTCAACTCTTTGACCTCATTTTTTTTCCTGTCCGTGAAGCTCCTGTTAATTCTTTGTCATACTTCCAATTGATAGAATTTCTGACATTTAGGTTCACCCTGTGTTTGAGATGTGCTGGCAAAATGTCTTGTCTGTCCCTACACAGTCTATTGCAAACCTGGCTGCTG
Organism: Pelochelys cantorii; assembly: GCA_032595735.1. NCBI lineage: Eukaryota > Metazoa > Chordata > Testudines > Trionychidae > Pelochelys > Pelochelys cantorii. Next base: position 127,027,094 of record CM064326.1, on the reverse strand, counting down.
AAAATTAGCTGTTGCAGGCAACAAATGAGCTGCAGAGAACAAATATTCATTTTTGGCTAGATGATGTTTCTTCATGCTCTGTCCCATTTCATTCAGGGGATGCTTCTTCATTACTGAGGCTTCTGTGTTTCTGTTCTAGTATTTTATTCTTGTGTCTGTTTGTATCTGGGGTTTTTTTGTCTGCCCTACTTCTGCTCAATACAAGCAGGGGCATGAACCAACATCCAGTGATGTTAGTGGAAGGATTGTGCAAAATATTTGATTTTGGGGATCCATGCTGGTCTCCTTGGGTTAAATATGCAGTTTGTGCTGGCAATTGCTCAGCCTTTCTATCACATACAGATATCTCAGACTCTTTAACCTGGTCCCTAAGGATACGTCTAAACTACATCCCTCTTTCGAAAGAGGGATGTAAATTAGACATATCGAAATTGCAAATGAAGCTGGGATTTGAATTTCATGTGCTTCATTTGCATATTTGCATTACAGCGTTTTTTTGAAAAATGCTATTTTGAAAGTGAAACCACGGTCTAGACGTGATTCTTTTGACAAGAAATGCCTTTTTCAAAAGATCCTGTCCTCCTCAAAAAATGAAGTTTACAGGATCTTTCAAAAAAGGCTTTTCTTTTCAAAAGAACTGAGTCTAGACAGCGGTTTCGCTTTTGAAATAACATTTTTTGAAAAAAAAGCCGTGACGCGATTATGCAAATGAAGCGCAGGAAATTCAAATCCTGGCTTCATTTGCAATTTCGATATGTCTAATTTACATCACTCTTTCGAAAGAGGGATGTAGTCTAGACATAGCCTTAATCTTGTGTTTTTTGTCTTAATTACAGTCAGTCCAAATCACAGCTGCCAAGTTTATTATCACAATCTCTGTTTTCCAGTTACATTTCCCTGTACTTAAAACTGAGTCTGCACTGGCCCCTTTCTTCGACTGATGGTCAATTCAGTCTTAACTGCCTGTTCTGTACGGTCCACACAAGTCTTTTGGCTGCTGCTTGTCATTTTGTCTACATCTAAGACTATGCTTTCCTCCACATCATCCCCAAGGTTGGCAATAGTCTTGCTACTTGAATATTTGCTCAGGCTCCTGATATTTTCTTCTTCATATAATTTCTAAATACTATGAACCTGTTTTTCTTAATACCACTGAAGTCAGGTTTATTATTGACTTCAGTGGAAACAAGCCCAAGCACTACATACATAGCTCCATTGGCTATAACTAATGTTCACAGTCTTGTTCACTGTGCCTGTTTGTGCTTTTTGTTAACACTTCGTGGATTGGGGCTCTTTCTCACATGAGCTGCTTCATGAACTTCAACAAGTCAGGACCACCAATGAGTCACGGCCATCTGCATGAGTATAGATTTGTTTTGGTTTTCTTTAGTATTGTTAAGAGCTACCCACCGTTCTGTAGAAAAGCTAATAAAGACCTGTGCAGCCTTGGTGGTGTGTGTCAGTCAAAGTTTGAGCTTCAACTTTCCTTTTCATTGGCACCAACAATCCTTCTTTCTCACCTCAAGCAGACCACAGGGTCCACGTTTTCCATTCCTGTGTCACAAGGCAAGACCCCTGTCTTGTTAAGGACTCACTGCCACACCCACAGCTTCTTTTAGGCAGCTTTATTTTTCAGACACAACCAAACAGATCCTCAGCTCCCCTTTTATGTCTCAGGCTCTCACTGCCTTCCCTGGCAGCAGCAGGCACTGCTATTTCAGCCACTTTTAAGTCAGTGGGTCTCTCTCAGATCCTTAAAACCTCAGGAGCAGCCTCATCTCCTTGTGGCACAGGCTATAGGAGAGCTGGACCTGCATCAGTTAGAGAGGCCATCCATCCTGTGGCATTTCTTTTGAAGGGTGAGGTAACTTTTGTCATGAAGAGATTGGGAGTGCAGGGATATTCTGCTATTGATCAAAAGGTTTGGGGTTTTTTTCTGATTTTTTTTCTAGAAGAAATAACAGTAACACACATTTTAACAAAATTAGGTATAATCATTGTAAGTTACACAGCAATTTATATGGTTTACATTTCCTCCCTGAAGAATGTATAATCTAAGAGTAGAGAAAAAAACAAGCCCAAATTGATTTGGGCAACATTTTAGGAAGGGAAAGTACAGAGATAATTGATGGTGTGAAGAAGGCAGGAAGAGTTGGTTGAAGACCTAGTGGAGAGAGATGATCTATATAGATATACGTAAGGCTTCTGCAGTATCATATGTATCTGCTCTGACAGGGTAGAATAATTATATGAGAGTGATGAAAGCAGTAATTCGTAACTACTTGCAGCTTTAACACCAGCAGAGTCCATTATTATCTGCAAAGCTCCAAAAGTATTTTGTGTGAAGTTTGCTATGCTGACTGCTCATGAATTTGTGGCCCTGAAATTAGTCATGGAATTCAGTCAGCATGTTTTTGAAAGGTTCCCTTTCATGGCCTATGGGCATCCCATCTGCTGCAGAGCATGATGAAATGCTGCCAAACCCAAAAAGCCACAGCAGTCTGCAGCTCAAGAGACTCCATGTTGTTGGACAGGATAAAGAAGGAAAAAAAATGTCACCCCATGCAGTATGGAGCCAGACAATGCACATGGCAGACACCCGATTAGTTATTCAGTGTCCATTTTGGTTGTCTGTTGGAGTTCAGACCTCTTGCGAGTGATATTACCTGGACAATTACTGGCTGCTATATCACCATTCTCTACTAGAGTAAAGCTACAAAGCAAGGAAAAGCCCTGAGCTAATTTGAATAAAATATAGAGAATTGCTTGTGCAGTGAGCAGTATTCTGAGAGAGTCCTAGTGCTGTGAAAAAATGCTAATTTAATCTCTTCAGTAATGTTGGTAGACTTCATAATGTCATTCAGAACCATTTTCTATTAGCATTTTCTCCCATCTGAATTAATTTTGTACATGATTTCTTCCCTTCCCCCTGTCATTAATCATTGTGTGTCATAACCATCTAGAGAATATGAATGACTGCTGGCAGTGTTGTGGCAACCAAGTGACGATGTCACAAAGTCTTGTAAAGAAAAAAACCTGAGTTTTCCATTTGAAATGCTGGCCTGATTCTGCATGTAGCCATGCTGGCATACAACTTCCCCCAACCTTTTATCACCCTCTCATTACCCATTACTTTTGCACTAGACAGGATTTAATTCTGAGCAGCCCCATTTAGTCATTCAGACACAGAGAATGAGGGGCCTTTGTAATATCTAGCAATATTTGCCACTTATGCTATAGCTGGCTATGAAGAGCCTGTGATGAATGAACGTGTGTGTAATGTATGTAGAATCATGGTGTCCCAACATGCTAGCTACTAGCCACATGTGGCTATTTGGCTAGTTGGCTTAAACAATGTGGCTATTTGGCTAGTTGTGTGTGGTTAGTTTGTTATAGCAGTAGCCACTATAATGGCCACTGCTTCAGAACTGGTTGGACACCATGGACCAATGTCCTTTATTGGATGAGATCAGAACTGCTCAGCTAATGAACTTCAACACCAGAGTGTCCTCCCATAGCTGTTTAATCACAGGATATGATTTGAGCCTTGGATTTTACACCTCTCTAAAGAAGGTATAAAATGATAGTGGATCAAAATGGCAGTATTTTTACATCCACATTGTGGTCACGTTGTATAAATGTAAATCACTGCAGATGCTGAAAGGCAATAGAGAATCAGGCCCATTACATTATGAGAAGGGGATAATACCGAAAAAAATGTACCACTTTCTAGTTCTGTCCCATTACCTCCAATATACCTGAATGTGGAATAATCTAAAAACTGGGGTGTGTTTTTTCGACTGGGAAATGATTGCCTCCATTTCTATATAGGTATTTACAAGTATACGCTTATCTCGATGTAGGCGCAATTAAAATTTGCCACTGTGTGTCAAAATCATTTCAGTTGAAGGAATGAAAGTGATCAGTGGTCACCATGGAAAAGTCATCATTGGACAAGAGTGACCACAAAGTAGTATCAGGGATATTGCAGTTATTTCGTGTTCCAAGCATGGAGTAACATTGGGGTCCCTGAGAGGCCACAATGTGTGATAAATCCAATGCTGACTTTGTAATGGCAGCCACATCATATTGTACCAGCCCTAGGAGAAAGTAATATGTGAAGGAGCAGACTTCCATGGAAGTCAGTGGAGCAATGACAATATATGCCAGCTGAAGATCTGCATTGAAATCTTGTATTAATTCTTATGTTTTTGTTTACTGTCCAATAGCCCACCAAAAGGGGTGGTGTAACTGAATCAATCCCATCATCTATCAGAGTGCAGAGTAAGACTGTCACAAGAGGGAGGGGATGATCATTTATGCACCATGGAGGGGTGTTGTAGCAGGTAGCAAACACTGAGGCAGAATTCTTTCCCAAACTCCCCCAGGGGCATTGAAACTTCATGCTATTCTGAAGGTGAGGGCAGGGCTGTGCTTAGGCATACGCAGAGTACACAGTTGTGTAGGGCACCACAGTATTTCTGGGGCACCACTCTGCCGGGAGAAAGGGGAAGCAGTGAGCAGGCAACAGCAGGGGTGCTGGGTCCTAGAGAGAGCCGAATGCGCTGCCTGCAGCACAGTCTGAGGGAAGGGATTGGCTGCTGGGGTCTCTGGGAAGGGGAGGGGGTAGGGGTGGGGGAAGGAACTTACCTGTGTGACTCTCTCCCCTGGCGTAAGGTGAGGCAGGCTGGCTGGGCGACTCTGTGGCAGTATCCTTTCTTCTCCCCTCCCCCCATGGAGCACCCCCCTTTCTCACTCCCCCTCCCCCGCGGAGCACCCCTCTCTTCCCCCTTCCCTCCAGCAGGGCTGGGTTGGGTGAGGTGCTAGGGGGAAGGGGGCTTGGGTGAGGTGCTGTGGGGAGGCGGGCTGGCTGGCTGGCTGCATGCTGACTGAGGCAGGGGTGGACTGGCCCAGCGGGCCGTAGGCCGAAGGGCCGGCTGGCTACTGATACGCGGGGCTCCAGCGCGCCGCAGCCTGAGCCCGGCACCGGCCGGGGCACTGTGTGGGGCCAAGGGAGTGCCTGCGCAGCATGTTTAAACGCCACGGAACAACGGAGAGGGGAGAAGCCCCAGCATCTTCCCTCTCAGCTGGTTTGAGCTGTGCACGTGGATGCTGCCGCTGGTAGGGTTACCAGGTAGACCCCCCCCAAAAAACCAGATGCACTTGATCGTGGATGGGCGGGAAGCAAAGCTGGGGGGGGTCGGGGGCCGCAAAGCTGGGCGGGAGGGGGCGGGAGGCAGAGCTGGTGGGGGGGAGTGCAGTGGCGCTGTCTGGGGGAGATCAGGAAGAGGAATGGGCCGGCGGGAAGCAGAGCTGGGGGGCAGTACAGAGGGGCTGGCCGGGGAAGATCAGGAGGGGAAGTGGGGGAGAACTGGCTGGCCGGGAAGGGGGGGGGTGAGCAAATCGGCTGGCGTGGAGTGGGACTGACCCCGGCACTTGCAGATCCCGGGGCGCTGCCTGTCCCGCGCAGGGTCCCGGCGACACATGAGCGAGGAGGAAGCTTCCCCTCCTCCTCGCTCTCTTTGGGAGGAGATATTATGCATGTTGTGATTACATATTTATGTCTCTATGATGAGCGTATCTGGATCTTTAAGTGGTAATTTTGGGGGTGGGGGAGTAGAGAGGGGGAGAGGTTACAAAATAAAAGGAAAATGTGCATGTTTTATTTATATGATAGAATTTTTCAAAAATAAAGGGGAAAAGGAAGTTTGTATTAATATCAGAAGGAAAGTGATTAAAACATCAGATATAGTTTTTTGGCGGACAATATTTGCAAGTTTTCTGTCTTTTGCTAGAATAAAAAGGGATGGGAGTACAGGAGTGAGGGCAGGGGGCTGGGAGAGTTGGGGGACTCAGGGCAGGGGCTGAAGGGTGCTGGAGCGAAGGCAGGAGGTAGGGGGCTGAGGGCACAGGGTTTGGTGCAGGGAGTTAGGGCAGGAGTATAAGGTTGCAGGGCTGGAGTCAGGGCAGAGATATGGGGGACTCTTGGTAAGGGGTAGGGGTTAAGATGTGTGGGCAGGGGGCTGGAAGGTTTGTGGGGGCAGCTCAGGGCAGAAGGTGATAGAGTGAGGGCAGGAGGGGTGGATTCAGGGCACAGGATCTAGTGGAGGGGGGGCTCAGGGTAGGGAGGTGGGGGAGCAGGAGTCAGGGCAGGAGGTAGAGGGTACAGAACTCAGAAGAGGGAGCTGGAAGAGATTATGGGGCTTACAAGGGTGACAATGCTGTGCTGACGACTCCTCCCGGGGGGACAGATCTTCGCTTTCCTGGGACCTCGCACCCTCCCTCCTCCTCGCAGGACGGCATCGTGGAGGTAAATTGCTGGGGTGCAACAGCCCCTGCTGCTCAGGTAGCTCGCATGCCAGCTGTTTAGGGAGGGGGAGTGCAGTTGCACACTTCCCAGAGGTACTGCAGGATTGCCAGGTACTGGTCCCAGCTGCCCTGTCCTCTGCCCAGACCCCCCACAAGTACCCTGTCCACTGCCCCCACCAACACTGTCACCAGCACCCTGCCACCCACCGTAGCACCCAGCACCACCCTGTCCTCGGACCCTGCCACCCACCGCAGCACCCAGCACCACCCTGTCCCCGGACCCAGCACCTTGCCACCCACTGTAGCATGCAGCACCACCCTGTCCCTAGACCCAGCACCCTGCCATCCACCGCAGCACCCAGCACCACCCTGTCCCTGGCTCCAGCACCCTGCCAGCTGTGCCAGCATCCTTGGGACTGCATTAGTGAGGCTTGGGGGTGTGTGTGTGTGTGTTTTTGGCATCTCACTTGTGTGGCCTCAACTGACTTTTCTGTGGGTCAGTGACCCTTGACTCAAAACAGGTTCCCTGCCCCTCTCATATATAAAGACAATGCTAAAACCTTTTGAGTTTGACATAATATTTTATTTAAAAATGAAGCCTGGCCAACATACCCCCAATTGGGGCCGAATCCCCATCTCACTGCAGCATCATAACACTCCTGCACCACCTGACCCCAAATCTGAGCCTATCCTACACTGGACCCCCCTGTCCTGAGCCTCTTACATCCCCAAACTCCTGCATCCCCACATCCTCAGTCTTCTGCTACAACATTCCTGCACCATCCACACATGGCAAATGTGTGTCCTGAGCCCATCATACTCACAACCTCCTTGCCCTGAGCCCTGCACATATCCAACACAAACTCCTGCAGCCTCACATCCACAAGCCTGCGGCTTGCTCAGTACCCCAACCTTCCACCTGAGCCCAACACTCCCCAGCCTGGAGCCCCCTCCCCGAGCCAGCATCCCCTTCTCCTGCATCCAGATTCCCTCCCAGAGCTTGCACTTCTCACCCCTTCCCACACCCAAATCCCTCATTCCCACCCCAGAGCCTGCACCTCCTCTCAACCAAGTGAGAGCATATAATGGCTGGGGATAGCAAGTGATGGAGATGAGGGGAACAGAGAGGATGGGGCCTCAAAGGGGTAGGGTCTTGGGAAGGAACGTATTGGTGGGTTCCCTTTTTTTTTTTTCCCCTCTCTCTCTCTCAAAAAACCTAGGCATAGGGGCACCAGTTTAATAATCCCGTGTAGGGCACTATAAATCCTAAGGATGGCCCTGGGTGAGGGGTTCTGTCTAAAGCGGACAGCTGAATTCTAATTTTCATATTCAGCCTCATTAAAATATGTCCATTCATCTTAATGAACTGTGCAAGTCTGTTATGTAAAGAGAACTGAATAGACTGCAACTGAAGTGTTGTGTTTAAACATGTGGTAGCTTTTCTTCACATAGATGGCTCATATATGGCAAACACTCAATACCCTGTGGTGATTGCTCTAATGTACTGTCATAGCCTAGAGCCTAGAAACTTGTTGGCGCTATTGCGGCTTCTCTAGTTAGTACCATATGAGAAACTGAGCTATAAATTATTGTGCTTCAAACCCAAAAGGACTGTTGCAACTCCAGCAATTTAGAGGTGGGAGAGTCACCGTTCATTTGATTTATGTAGGTGTCATTCACTGTTCTTTTTTAATATGTATATTTAGCAAAAAATGGATCGATCTATTTCAGAACAGTGACGTTCAGTACTTACAAACATGCAGGTAGGTTGATTATTGTGGCCTGTTGGTGAATCAGCTGCTTAGATTTAAGGTAGCCCTGTAAGAGTTTATCTAAATTAACTTAGGTTAGTTAATATTTGTAAAGGCCTTTGAAGATTAAGTGTACAACTACTAGGTCTTCTTACTGCAGCTTAAGCAAAGGCATCTTTTTGTCTCATGAGCAGCTTTTTTGTGAAAGATGTTTCTAACTTTCTGGCATTGTTAGCATGTTGTTTTTTTTCTGACAAGGCAATGGCACTTCTGTGTCTGGGATTTTCAAAGGAGGCTAAGTGAGTTGGGAAGCAGATTCTGTTGACTTCTGTGTCTCTCGTAAAAGCTGATGCTCCAAAACATGTCAAATTAGTTTAAATCTGAACGCTGTCACATAGAATGAAACTGACTCAAAGGCCACAATTTTTTTATGAAAATTAAAATGATCCTTTGTGTAAAAATTCAGAAATACAGTAACAGTCAAGCTGGGTGAGTGTGTGTAGTGGGGTACGTTAATGGTTGGTGATACAGTTCATCTGGTTTAACATCTTCATAGTGACCAACGCTGAGAGCCTACGCCCTGCTCCATGTGAGTCGATGACAGACCTTTTGGACTCATTGAGCCGTTTCGACTTCAACTGGGTACATGGGTGTGGACCAGTCTGTAGAACTGGGGCCTAATATCTCTCTAGGGAAGTAACGCTAATGCACTTAAGCATATGCTTAAAGTTAAGCCCAAAATTAAATCGCTCACTGAAGTAGGGCTTCAGTTAGGAAGTGTTTTGAACAGCAGTGAGAACAGAGAAAAAATAGAGACATAGAAATTATAAATAAGGACACAAAATAACAAAATGTTTTACAGAAAGGCCAAATGCAGGCTAGTAAATCTGAAACACTTGATCTTCATTGGGAAGGAAAATCCTGAAAAGGAATAATACCAGGCAAGAATATAATGCAATACCAGACAATAAATGTGATATGGGTTTGTAATGTCATACTGTAGTTAAAAACAACCCAAATGTGATTTTGGACCACCAACACTGTGGCATTACGTCAAGGATTAGAGACACACCTTCCCTGGCACAAAGCTGGCAATATCACAACCAGAATATTATACTCAGTGTCTTTTCAAATGTCTATAGACGTGTTCTTCAACTATTTCAATAATGGTTCCTCTCAGGAATAGTTCATTTTTTAAAGTTAAAATATTTTCTTTTTCAAGGTATTCTTTTCATAAATGCACAAAACGTGTTAAATTATGCTGTTTGTTCTGTCAGAGTCTTCTGGTATTCATTTAAAATATGAAAATACTGAGTGTTCAGAGTAAAGTTTATCAATGAATGTACCAATACTTCTCTGTATTTTTACACAAAAGATCTTTTTCATTTTGATAAACAAATAGTCATAACATATTTCAGTGTTATTTGTATTGTGTATGTGGAATACTAGGGAAATGCAAATAGCTTAGCAACAAAAATACACAGCTAGATTTTAATCTGTCTAGAGAAAAACACCTGTGGTTCTGAACTGATGTGTAATCAGAGAGTAGTAGCAATAACAAACAATAACACTGTAAAATGAAATCTGAGCGTCTAAGCATGCATTTTATTCAGAAAATAATTTAGGCTATACAATTGATATACTTTCTTTAACAAAGGTCTGTGTATTTGACACCCTCTAAGAATGAGAAAATTTTGCTTAATTTCTGTTAATTATCTTAAACAGCAGACAAAATGTATAGATGTGTATGCTATTTTGAGCAAACTACTGATTGCATTAGCTGCACCTAACACACAGGATATAAATCTGTTTAACAGTGGATTCCCATCTCACCAAGTTCTTTGGTAATCTTGAAGAGACAATTTATTTCTTTTGATAAAATGTTTGAAAGCTGTGGATATGATTTGTATGTACTTTGACAATCAGTCCGTTTTATTGCTTGGCTGTCTTCCCGGTTGCTGGTTGTTTGCACAACTTAATTTTGCATGGAACAACCAAATAGATGTTTTCGTTACATATAAGGAAGCCGCTGTTTTGATTGTCATGTTCTGAATTCTTAACAACAGCTTCAAGTATTACAATTATCAGCATATTGTGGCAAGTCTTATGAATTAATTTCAATAATGATTGCCAGGAAAATGCTACTAAGCTGCTAATTCTGACATAGTTTCATAGCTGTGGCTGATTTAACAATATTTCATTTTTGCTTCTGTCTAATAATGGTTACTGTTTTAGAAAATAGAAACTTAAGTTCTTGCTTCATTTTATAAGATTTTAGAATTCCTTTAAAGAGCGACAAAATCTGACCAGCTTTGGAATCCTTTACAGGGTCATTTTTGAAATAGTGTTTTTCAAAAAAACCCCGTGATGTGATTATGCAAATGAAGCGTGGGAAATTTAAATCCTGACTTCATTTGCAGTTTCGATATGTCTTATTTACATCCCTCTTTTAAAAGAGGGATGTAGTCTAGACATAGCCATAGAGACAAATAATTGCCCCTGCCACCTCTGCAGAAGCAAGGGATCCAGTTGCAGCAGAACCATTATATTTTTGCTGTGCAAAAAGTGGGGCAGGTTTTACAAAGCCCTTAAACAATTTGTGCATTCCCAGTGCACCACAGAGCCTAGCATTGCAGAGCCTACTTGAGCACAGCTCAGCAAAAGGAATTTGGATGCACACTTTATATGCATGCAAACACAGGCACCTATACCAGTGGGGGGAAAAAGCATCAATAAATTATTTCTACTGCAATACCAATCACAAGAGCAGATCTGGGTATATTATGCCAATTTTATATCTAGTTTGCTACATCCAGTCTTTCCAGTAATAGAGATATATTGCAGCTTTCCCAAGCTGCTTTCATTGTGGCTAAGGCAGATTTCTCTCTCCTATTTTAACCCACCTCTCCACTTCCACTTTTCAGTTGCTTATATCTTTCTCAAACAAATTGCTTGGGCTTTGTGGCTGAAATTTGCATGCTTGATCGCATCCCAAAGTAAGTTGGTCTGAAAAGTTCAAGCAAATAGTGTTGCAGCTATTTATGAGTTACACAGTTGGGAGTAATGGAGGGAATTTACTCTTTCAAGTTGTTTTAAATTGAAATGCTTGGGTTCATGGGGAAGGGTCTATACAGCAACTGCACGTATGGACAGTTGAATAGTCGTCATTGCAGAAGCAAAAAAAAAAAATGCTAAGGAAAACTGGCTCTGTTTGGAAAATATGCATATACAAATAAACATTTTGAAATTTGCATTAGAACAGTTTCTTATAGAGTAAGTTATTTAGTGGAGTGGTTTAGGATACATAGAGGAAGCGTGCTTTTATCAAGAAGTCCCATTAATTGTCCTTTTACTGTTCCCTTTTGTTCTGAAGAAATAAAAACAAAATTAGATACATTAACATTTGCTTTTGATTTATTTTAACATTAAGATTGGGAAAGCAAGAACAAAGATGTATACACGTTGTCAAATGCACGATGGCTGAATTAACATTGCATTACAAGCCTTAAATTTTGATTGTGTGTTTTTGTTATAAGAACACTTGGGAAATCAGACTCATGAGAACAAACGTTTTACACATAAGATGTCAAAATACTGGAGAAGGTGCAGAAAAGAGTTACAAAATGCTTCAGTGGCTGGGGGAAAAAACCTTTTCAGTGAGAGACTTCCTTGTTTAGGGTTGGTTTTTTTACCATTTTTGCAACACCTGATTTTTTACAAATTTTTTGCTTGTTTTTATAAAAACCTATTTTTCTGTTTTAGCCTTTTACTTTTATTTTAAAAATATTTAATTGACTTTGCACTTTATTAAAGATTGTTTTTTACTTCATAATTCAGGGTGCTGGTTTTACTCCTGCAGTCTGCCAAACGATTAAAAGTCTCATTCATGCTTTTCATAGTCACCAAATTGCAGGTGATTTTTTTGTGTGGGGTATTGAAGCAGAAGGTCTATATGCCAGTAAGTATACAGCCAATTTATTTTTTAAATCTATAATTGTATGGACATTAGCGATCGCCTCTCCTGTCTAGGGTTATGCCTAAATGCATGCAAAACTTGTTTAAACAGAATACTTTTTTTACAAATGATGATTTTTTTTGAGAGGTGTATTTTTTAGAACTTGGGGTTTTTTAAATATTTTTTTCTTAAATATTTTTACAAAGGAAGAAAGGGATCCTGCCTTGGAGGAATAGAGGGAAGATGCTAACCCCCTCTCTGTTATTCCGGGCTTGCTAGGACTGTGAGTGTACGAACCTAAATAGTTACCTGCAAAGTGAGCTGTTGGGACTTCTAAACCACCTTTTGTTTTTCCATCCCGCTAAGACCAAAGATCTGTGTACATCTATTATAAGGCTACATTGAAGTAATTGACCTCTATTTTTTGTTTGAAGGGGGTTAAAAAGGAGACACTCTGCTCCAGTCTTTTTGTTTTGGGCTTGTTAAACCTTCTACTGTCTTTTGGATTTACTAAGACTGAGGGTGAAAAGATGTTCTTGACAGTTGATAGGGGGAGTGAGGAATCAAATTCTCCTCCTTCACCCGGTACTCTTATGACCAGGGGTGTGCACATCTGTTTAATTTATTAATGTACAAATAATTGCAGTATTTAATTATCATTAATAACCTCAGGATATGTCATCCCCCTTTCTCATTTGTCCATCAAAAATGTTATGCTTATAGGAAGCACACGGGATCCCTGTTAGCAGATAAGGCAATATGTCACATTTTTTGAGGACAGAATACAGAAATTAGCATATGCATACTCTCTCTCTCTCTCTCTCTCTCTCTCTCTCTCTCTCTCTCTGTTTTGCTAATCATAGAACACTAGAACTGGAAGGCACCTCGAGAGATCATCAAGTCCAGTCCCCTGCCCTCATGTCAGGACCAAGCACTGTCTAGATCATTCTTGACAAGTGTCTATCTAACCTGCTCCAGAGATGGAGATTCCACAACCTCCCTAGGCAATTTATTCCAGTGTTTAACCACCCTGACAGTTAGGAACTTTTTCCTAATGATGTTATAGTTACCAATTAGAGGCTCAGACCAACCTAATGGCTAGTTAGGTTGGATGCAAGGATGGAGCCAGGTTCTATTGGTTGCTGTTCTGATGCTCTGAGGCTGCTGCTTGGCAAAACCAACCCAAAGCCTTATGGCAAGAGACCCTATTTTCATAAGAGTTTTTTTTTAAATACAGGTTGTACCTCCCTTAATCGGGATTCTTTGGTTCAGCAACATCCATGGTCCATCAGGACCACAGATGTCCCTCCCTGGGGGGGCCCAACTATAGGGAGGTATAGGGGCCCAGGGGCCAGAGCCCAGGTATAGGGAGGTTGGGCTGTGGGGCAGGAAGGCGTGGAGGAGGCACGGAGACTCAGCTGGGAGCCAGGAGGTAGGGCACGGAGGGGCAGGAAGCACAGCATGGAGCTCTGGCCCCTGTGGCCAGGTGGTAGTGGGGGCCCATCAGCGGCAGTCTTGGAACTCTGGCCCTGGCCACGAAGCTTGGGGACAGCCATGGCAGCCACCGAGCTTGAGGACAACCACGGCAGTCACAGAACTTGGGGACAGCAGTGACAGCTGCAGAGCTCTGGCAGTAGCAGCGCTCTGGCCCCAGCCGTGGAGCTCTATCCCGGCTGTGAAGTTCTGACCCCAGCGGCAGCCTCAGCTGGGCAGGCAGCAGTGGGGGGTAGGTTGGATCCCTAGTCTGGGGTAGCAGGACAGCATGGGCCATGTTGGGAGGGATCTCCCCTGATCCCAAGGGTGCCAGATGCGGGAGGTCGAACCTGTCCAAGTTTGAGTTCTGCCACATTATGTTGTAATTAGTTACTTTGCAACAAATGGTTATTTTAAGATTGTTCTCATTGTTATTTTGCATTACAATTTTAATGTTTTTGAGTGTTACATTTTGGTTTTAGTTGGATTTTGTTTTTTGGGAGAGGCAGGAGAGTGGTTCCTCTAGCTTTAGGGATTTTAATTTGCCCTTTCTTTGTCATTAGGTAGAATGGGTGCATTTTATAGGTTTTTGCTCCTTCCTTGACCATGTGGGTGCAGCACTGGCCTTTAGGTTTATTTTTTATGCACCCATTTCTTACTTACATAAACGAGAATTGCATCATTTCTTTTGCGAAAACAAACAGTACAGAACAGAGTAAAAAATAATTATTACAAAATGTTCTACAATAAAAGGTGAATAATTCTTAAGTGTTATATTAAAAGAATAATTCTAAGGGCATAGTGAGTTACAAGGACCCTTTTGGTCTATTTTGCTTTGATATCTCTAACAGACACAAACTGATGCATTTTTAGCAATGGCTCTAGGCCGTTTCTTTTTGCTAATTAGAAAGGGTGGCTGGTAGGGCACACTGAGGCACCTTACATTGTATAAGGCTTATTATATTTTTATACAAACACTAATCTTATAAATATTTCTGTAAGTTTGTTTGTCCCGAAAGATCTCCGAAACGGTAAGAACTAGAAACACCAAATTTTGTACGGATACTACTGATTTCCTAACTTAAATAACTGGATTGGTTAGATCTCGAAATCGGTTCCTCTGGTTTCCCCAGAGCCCCAGTTCGGCCCACTGATAATTAGCTTTTAGTAGAGCCTGATCATAGGCATTTGCTGGACTCTTCTGTTAAGCATATCACATAAACTGCAACTATGAGATCCTAGAGGATAAAGCACATGGGCACCTGCAGCACCATCAAGGGAAAGCCCATGGGGGAGAGGCTGCAGTGGGGCAGAGAATCAGCAACCTCCCCTATACTAGGGCACCAGCAGGTCTCCAGGACAGACCCAAATGTGGCTGATGCTGGCTTGGGTCAAGCCTTGCTAATTGTGGCTGGGAGAAGCCTCCAGCTATCACGGCCTCTCAACATCTTCACGCAGCCGGGCTCAGACTGAACTCCTTCTGGAAATTAAAGTTGCATCCCTCCCAAACAAGCCATCCCACCACTTGTCCTCCTTTGGGCTGCGTGCGTCCTCCTGGCAGGGCTGTGTGTGTTATCAGCAAGTGCCATGGGCATTATGCACTTTGCAGGATTCAGCTCACACTACAAAGAGGAGGTGTGGATTGAGAAAAGAGACCCTATGGGATTTTTCGTTTTGTAAGCACATCACTAGCTATGTTAATTTCTTAAAGTAATATATAAGAGAAAAGTATTTCCAATAAAATATGTATATTAATATAATTGATGTAGTTCATTCATCACACCTTTTACTGTATTTTCCCCTGGCGACACCGGGTATTTCTTCTAGTATCCTTATTTTAGCTACATGCCTATGATAAGGTTGCCAGGTGTCCAGTTTTTTTATCTAAACACCCAGTCAAAAAAGGGATTTCTGAAGGTTCTGGTTGGCATCACCGAGAGGCTGCTAAAAGTCTGGTTGGTGGCACAGTGGGGTTAAGGCAGGCTCCTTGCATGCCTTGGCTCTGGATAGGTCCTGGAGTCACATAGGCACATATGTGCGAAGCTGACCTGGACCCTGCCCTGATTGCCAGCTCTGCAGCTCTTACTGTCTGGGAAATGTGACCAGTGGGAGCTACGGGGACAGCGTCTGCAGGCACAAAGGCAACACGTGGCACATCCCTGGCTACCTATGCCCCAAGGCACCACTGGGGCATGGCAGCCACTTACTAGAAGCCATGGTAAGCACTGCCAGGATCCTGTATCCTATCACACAGCACAACCCTTTGCCCCAGCCTGGAATCCCCTGCTGCACGCAAACTCCCTCCCAGAGCCCACACTCTGAACCCTCTCCTGCACCCAGCTCTCCTGACTCAGCCCTGAACCCTCCCAGAGCCCACACTCTGAACCCCTCAAGCCCTACATCCCCAGCCAGAGACCTGACTGCTTCCATCCTGAGCCCCTTGCCCCAGCCCAGTGAAAATGAGGGTGGGGAAGAATGAGAGATGGAGGGAGGGGGGATAAAGCAAGTGGGTGGCTGCTTGGAGAAGGGACTGGGCAGGTGTGTTGGGTTTCATGCAGTTTGAAAGTTGGCTATCCTAACTGGAGAGAGAGGGCATAAATTACTTGAGGGGGGATTTAGTGGAGGCTTGGAGGAAGGCTTCCCCTGACATTGATTATGATTGTGGACCAATTGATATGATGAGGGCCTTATGTGTACCTAGAGAATTAAATGGACATATACTATGATGCTGGCAAAGTAGGCCATGTCAAGACCTGTAGGCCTGACTGAATATTGGTAAATGCATAGCTGGAATCCAGTCTGGCTCATTGTATACTGGTGTGGTTAAAATAAGTACTAGATTGATAAAGATGTGTGTAGTGTTATGAAATGGTTGTGAGGTTAATCTCACTTATAGTATCTCTGTAATGTGTTATAAGACAATATTTAACTCTAACTATAGAATAAATGCTCATATTATCACTGCTTGAAGTCTGGTGGGGAAGGAAGTAAAAAGAAGAAAGTATGATCACTATGCTGCTTTGAATTTGGAGAGGATTTTCTAAGCATAAGCAAGCGATCCCCTTGTGTGTACATGTTTGCTGGCTTTAACCTTGTAAATCAATCTAGTTTCTTGTCCCTAATTTATACATTTTAGTTATCTTATTACAGGATTGGGTACAACATCTCAGGTGTGTGATCTGAGGTCCAGTTGACCTGGGATAAGCAACTGGTCCTTTGGGACTAGAAGTATCCTGAACATTGTTGTGGTTTTCTGATGTAGAGACCATCCATCACAAAGGCAGGTTTGTCTTGGTAACAAGTTAGATCAGAGTTGTCCAGGAACACTGTATGTGGCTCCATATTAAGACTGTTATAGTGCCTGAAGAATTCGCACTTGGTATTTGGTCAGCAAAATGTAATTATAGAACACCACCATTTTGGGGTTTGTGTAACAATGGCTGTAACAATTTGCCCTGAGGTTGGCACTCATGTTGTGTGACTGCAATGGCCATTTATAAATACATCGTATTCTGTGGTACATTTGGTTTCATCAGTTAAAATACAGGTGAAAAATAAAGGGTTCTTGCTTTTATAGACTAGGTGTTGTGAGTTTTTAAATATGTAAATATTAAACTCTATCTTCATAAATACTTACAGAGAGATTAGCTTTGTGGTGCAAGGTATCCCAAAGTCTGAGTAGTAGTTGCAATATTTTATTTGTATTCCAATAGTGCCTAGCAGCCTCAGTCAAGGATCAGGAGGACTCCATTGTGCTAGGCAGGTAGAAACAAAACAGAAGTCCATTATGAGTTCTAATGGTGTTTCATGGCATCTGAGGCATTTTTCAGAAAACTTGCTTGGAACTTTGCCATGTATTTTAGCTGCCATCTACTCCTCCTGCTGCTTAGTTTCTATGAACCCTGCTGCTGTTGGGTTCTTTAGTATGACTATATTGATTGTTTTATTCTTGTCACATTTCAATCATTCTTTTCTGTGTATGTATGAGATATTCAGTGACATCTGTCTGCAGATGTTCTCCTCCCTACATCTCACATTCCTGCCTTTCAGCAAACACCCAGGAAGAGTCAGGGTCAATGTGCTAGACTTGTCTTCGTGATTTATGGAGATGATTCCCCTCTATGCCTCATACATGTGGAAAAGGGCAGCTTTGACGGTGAACTTTTTCAAGGCTGTCAGTGTTGATATTTTTGTTTCCCATGTTGATCTGATGAGACTTCAAAGAAATTTAATGGTAAATTTTCCGGTTTGGTTCAGACAGTGTTTTGATGTTAATTTTTTATCTCAAGTAGACTCCAGTCCCACCTAGTGCAATAAATTCAGCAAAGGTAGGGTTTGCTAATAAGGAACTACAGAATGTTAATCCTGCAGATGATCTTTCCCCTGCTTCAGTGACATGAGTTCCAGAAAAAAAGTCTTCTTGGGAACTTTAATTTAAAATAACTCTGTGCATAGCTAGTGTTTATACATAGTTCTGTTACACTGAATTATATTGCTAGAATTTCCAGTTTCTTTGCACTGCTTTCCATGTACATATTTAGAGTAACATTTTATTAACAGTCATGTTACTGCCCAGAGACCAACTAAGACTGGGGCCCCATTGTACAAGGTACTGTACAAACAGAGTAATAGATGGTCCTTATCCCTAACCAGAGAAAAAGCAATATATCACTACCTCACAGTATGCTATCCATTGAATTTATACTCCTGATTTCTACTACTGACATAGCAGTGTGATTGACTCCTATAAGAGTATTTTAGTTATTTGTTGCAGATTGTTTCCAGTAAAATTTTTATTATAGGTGTAACATGTAGCTACAGATATAGCTACAGTTTCACAACCTACTTCCATTCTAAAGGACTATTTTCATTTGTTTATAATATTTTTTTCTTACATTTTTAATCTTTCTGGCAGAAAGTTTTCAGTTTGGAAGTCAGCAGAGCTCAGATAAGTGAGATTATGTACGTAAGGAAGTAAAGCTGTAAGGAGGCCTGCCTTTTTGCATAGGACATAGAAATATGCCCTTGGATTAAGACTAGAATGCTTCTACCTTTGCCTCTGTGTCATTCTTAGGGCACTTCTGCATGAAAAAAAAGAAAAATTCCATGCAGAATATTTTACAGTTCTACATAATTCTGCATATTTTATCCATCAAAATAACACAATAGTACCCTGCCAGTTTGCTATTTTGGTGATTTAATTTAAAAATATCTGCCAGCAAGTGTGTCTGTAACAATACAGACCATGAAAAAGATTTAGAAAAATTTTTTATAGCTTCCTTACTACAGTAGTCATATTAAAACAGAACTTTGAGTACTAATTCAAACTTCAAACTACAAAACAGAATTGTATTATCCACACTCCTCAGAAGCAGTGCAAAGGCTGGCGGGGGGGGGGGGGGAGCCAGGGGTAACAGAGGATCTGAGGGAGAGAGGGAAGTAATTGTTGGGAAGGAGCCTGGGAGTAAACCTAGAAAGTTTTTGGGTATGGATGGGAGACATATGGAACAGGCTTTTTTGGCAGGGGGAGGAATTGTTAGGTAGTTAGGGAGCCTCCCCTATGAAGATCCTGGCTGACCCTTAGTTTCTCTCAGGCACATCTGTCACTATCCCAATGTGTCCTTGTCCCTCAACTCCCATACTCCCATCTCCATATGTCCCTGCACCCCCTTCCTTTATGTATATGCATTATGGCCCCGAATTTTATTATATACTATGCACTATTCTTTCTGTGGATTTCTTGCCCCATTCAGGTCACACACTGGTGGAAAAACAAGACAAGGTTGTGTGATACAGAAATTCTCCAACTGAAGTCCATGGATCACTCACTCGTGTTCTATGAGGGGCTGACCGATTCATAAATTCATAGATTCCAATAGATCCAATTCCATAGATTGTGATCACAACCTCCTGATTAACACATACACCATAGAACTTCCCTCTTAAAGTATATATTTTAGCAGAACATCCAATTTTGATTTAAAATTGTTGATGGAGACTCCATTACAACTCACGGCAAATTATTCCAATGGTCAATAACTTTAGCCATTAAAAATGTACGCCTTATTTCCAGTCTGAATTTGACTAGTTTCATCTTCCAGGTATTGGATCATCTTGTATCTTTTTTTCTGCAACACCAAAGATATAGTTAAATATTTGTTCCCATGTCGTTAATTATAGACTGCAAAGAAGACACCTGTTAACCTTCTTTTTGTTAGGGTTAAATACACTGAGGTGTTTGAGTCTATCACTAAAGCATGTTTTCTAACTCTTTAATCATTTATGTGGCTTTTTTCTGAACCCTCTCCAGTATATCAACAGCCTTCTTGAACTGTGGGCTCTCAAACCAGACATAGCATTTGAGTAGCCGTCACGTTGGTGCCAAATACGGAGGTAAAATAACCTTTCCACTTCTATGTGAGATTCACCTGTTTATACATCCCAGGATTCACGTAAGTTCTTTTGGCCACAGTGTCACACTGGGAGCTCATGGTCAGTTGATTATCCACTATAAATCCCAAATCTTCCTAGGGTAGAGTCCTCTCTCTTTAATTATGGCCTACATTCTTTGTTTGTAGATGTGTACTGTATATTTACAGTTAGCATTTATCGTTAGCATTCTCCTTGCCAGAGGATGTTGTGAAGACCAGGACTTCAACAGGGTTCAGAAAAGAGCTAGATAGATTCAGGGAGATTAGGTCCCTCAATGGCTATTAGCCAGGATGGGTAGGAATGATATCGCTAGCATCTGTTTGTCGGAGGCTGGAAATGGATGACAGGAGAGGGATCACTTGATGAGTCCCTGTTCTGTTCACTCCCTCAGGGGCATCTAGTATTTGGACACTGTAGGCAGACAGGATACTGAGCTAGATGGACTTTTGGTCTGACCCAGTATGGCGGTTCTTATGTTCTAAAAACACATATTGTTTGCTTATGCCCAGTTCACTAAGTGATTTAGATTATTTCACATCAGTGACCAATTATTTATTTACTCGTCCCCTAATTTTTGTGTCATCTGAAAACTTTGTCCATGATGATATTGTGTTTTCTTCCAGGTCATTAATAAAGATGTCAAATGGCTTAGGGTCAAGAACCAATTCCTGAGGAATCCCACTGAAAATGCACCCACTCAGTGTTGATTCCCTATGTTGGCAACCCATCAATTAGCCTGTTTTTAATCCATTTAACGTGCATCATGTAAATTTTATATCATTCTAATTTTTTTTAATCAAAATGTTGTTTGGTACCAAGTCAAAATATATTATATCGACACTGTAACCTTTATCAACAGTCATGTCATCTATTTAAAAAGATACGAGGTTGGTTTGACAGAATCTGTTTTCCATACACCTTGTTGATTTGCATTAATTACACTGGTCTACAATTTTTTAGAAGTCGTCTGCTTCAGAGATAAAATGTGCTATTTATTATGTATTTTGATGTGCTGGATTCAAATATGACAATTAAAACAATTGATTGGCTACTGTTTCCAAGATATTTAAGTTTTTACATTTTACGTCTATGTATATTGTGTAGATAGTAGAGTTTTAATCATAAATTGTAAACCTAGGTCTTTTCATGTGTTTATGGTTGCTTTACATGATGATATTTCACCTGTCCTGTTTATGTAACATTTTAAAAATCAGCAGAAGGGTTATATAAATTTATTATGAAACAAAAGGCAAAAAACTATTATGTACATAGTTTAGTCCTATTCAGTGTCTACTCAGCGCTTCTTGGCTTGTCTCCTGTATTCATTAAATGGAGCATCTCTTGTCACTGTCCAGCAATAGTCTGCAAGCATTGATGGGCTCCATTTGCCCTGATAGCGTTTCTCCATTGTTGCAATGTCCTGGTGAAATCGCTTGCCGTGCTCGTCGCTCACTGCTCTGCAGTTCGGTGGAAAAGAATGGGACAAGATCCTTTTGACGGTCACGGAACATGGAAACCCTAACATCACCTGCCAGGAGATTCCACTGCTGTAGTCTGGAGCCCAACAGCTCTGCCTTGCTCTTGGGTAGTTCCAAATCCCTGACAAGGTCATTCAGTTCACCTTGTGTTATGAGGTGTGGTTCAGAGGCGGAGGTTGGGAGAAAATGTGGGTTCTGTGACCTTGATGGTTCAGGACCAGAAGTTTCATCCTCTTCCTCTTCCTCGTCTGACTCAAGTGAGAATGATTCTGGTGTATCAGGAACCAGCAGCCCTTCTCCGTGGGGTACTGGGTGTATAGCTGATGGAATGTTTGGATAATGCACAGTCCACTTTTTCTTCTTTGACACACCTTTCCCAACTGGAGGCACCATGTAGAAGTAACAATTGGTATGATCTGTTGGCTCTCTCCAAATCATTGGCACTGCAAAAGGCATAGATTTCCTTTTCCTGTTCAACCACTGGCGAAGATTTGTTGCACAAGTGTTGCAGCATATGTGTGGGGCCCACCTCTTGTCCTGATCTCCAGTTCTGCAGCCAAAATAAAGGTGATAGGCTTTCTTAACCATAGTGGTTATAGCGCGCTTTTGTGATGCAAAAGTCACTTCACCGCAAACATAGCAGAAGTTATCTGCACTGTTCACACAAGTACGAGGCATCTCTGCTCACTTTGGCTAAACAGAAATGTGTCCCTTTGCAAAATCAAACACTGACAAATAAGAGAGCACGCCACTGTATGATTTCTAGAGCTGATATAGGGCAATTTGTTCAGCAGAGTGATGTAAGCTTCGTTATGATTGCATCATCCATGACTTCTAGGAATAACATGATGCAATTCATATCATGTATGACGCAATACCAGCTTCAGATTGCATCATTCATTGTTTTGCCTAAAAAGCAAGTACTGTCCAAACCCAGTCATAGATTTATTCATAGATCCAGTCAAAGATGTATTTTAGTCATTTCTGGTTTAAATTGAGATCCCTTCCCTTTATGACTCACTTATCCTCCGCCATTCCCAAGTCAAGGGTTGTATATACTGACCCAATAGCATGTCTTGAAAACTAGAGCCAATCAACAATTTTAAGCATCATTTTCGTTCTCAGTGACCCAGAATTAGTAAAGTTTTACTACATTTATTTCAGAAGCATTTTGGCTGTAGAGCAGTGTTACCTTACCCTTCCTTCATTCTTTATTAATCAATTTCCATATCTTGCTGGGGATCAATGTCAGACTGACTATCCTATATTTACTTAGGATTCACCCTTTACCCATTTACCATTTTCAAATAGTGGCTTTCTTCCAGTCTTCTGGAACTTTCCTTGTGCTCCAAGACTTATTAAAAACCCATCTTAATAGACCAGTGAGCTCTTCAGGCAGCATTTTGAAAACTCTTTGTGTGCAAGTTATAAGGACCCACTGATTTAAAAATATTTAGCTTTAATAGCTTCTGTTTAACATCCTCCAGAACTACCTGTGGAATGGAAATTACGTTACCATCACCGCACGATAAGACTATCTGTTTTTCCCCTAAATGCAGAACAGAAATATTTATTGAACACATCTGCCTTTTCTGCATTATTATTAATAATTCTACCATTTCCATCTAGTAATGAATATCGTTGTCTGGAGTCTTTTTATTCCTAATATCATTGTCTGGAGTCTTTTTAATTCCTAATATATTTTAAAATCTCCTTATTTTCCTTGATACTGCTGGCCGTAGATTTCTTCATATGCCTGCTGGCTTCCCTTATCACTTGTGTAATTCCTAAGTTCTGAGTTATAGTCATTAGTATTAACTGCCCCTTTCTTCAATTTGTTTGTATCTATGTAAAGTTTATATGGATGCAAAGTCAGTGCATAATCATTTAATCCTGTGCACTGTTTTGAATGTGATAGTCTCACCATTGTTTATTATTATGGGCTAAGATTTTGTCTTTGCAAGCTCATCCCTTCTTGTGTGTGTTAATATGATGTATTGATCCTGAGAAATGCAGAGCTGTGTACACATAACTCATAGATGTAATATTTGTTGTCATTTAACCACTTCACTTTTCAAATAATAAGGGGTTTTTTTGCTTGATAGCCTTTCCATTAAACCATAACAGCACAGTAATATTTAGAAAAGCATTTTTCTTCTGCTACTTTTTAAATTGTGTCATATTTTTACCCTATGAAAAATGTCTTCTGACTCGCATGGATACTGAAGTGAGGATTGTTAATGGTCTCATGACTTTGCTAATCTGATCTGTTGCAGTGCTTTATATTACATACTTTCCTTCCGAAGGCTCTGGGATAGGTGAGAATGGGTTAGAACTGTGCCTTTCTACCTTTCCAGACTACTGTACCCTTTGAAAAGTCTGATTTGTCTTACCCCCACAAGTTTCGCCTCATTTAAAATACACTTGCATACAAAATAGTGTCACAGTATACTATAAATTGCTTACTTTCTCATGTTTACCATATCATTGTAAAATAAATAAATTAGAATAAAAATATTGTATTTACATTTCAGTGTATAGTATGTAGAACAGTATAAATAAGTATTTGTCTATATGGTTTAGAACATTTTGTCTGTGTTTGTTGTTGAGTTCCACTAAGCTTCCTTGTGTTTTAATTCTAGGCTAAAGTTTTATTTCACCATGACCCCCAGCCTCTCATGCGCCTGTCTTAAAGATAATGAGCTTCTATGATGTGATTATGATTTTGCAAAGCTTTGCAGCTTTTAAGATGCTTGTGCATGCAAAGTTATGCAAATTGATAACATTAATAATGTATTGGTCATGAAAAATCTTTGGGGTCTGAGTCCATCAGTTGATAAAAATAAGGGGTTTTTTTGTCTAAAATTGCTACAATATGCAGAGCATTCAAATAATATTTGGGAGAAAGAGAAGATATGCCTTAACATGCATAATTGGAGACCTTCATATGTCTTTATTTCAGTGGAAAGTTTTGTGTTATCCTCCATGATAATATTGTACTTTTTCTTTCCTTTTTGTAATTGAATTTGGAGTTTTATGCATGCAATGAAATTTTCTCTAATTCCACAGATTTGCTTGTTTGTTCTAGAAATTTAGAAGTGAGCAGTAGTTTTTTTGCAGTTTGCACCTCCTGCCACTAGGAAGAAACGTTCTGAATTGTTTGCCATGCATTGTTTATTCCATTTTGATCAGCTTCAGTTTCTTTCACATATAGCCTAGAATTCTCTTGAAAACTCATAAACCACTTACTGGCTGATGTTGGCAATTGTTACTTTAGAAAGTATGGTAACTGTGGCTGGCCTCTTATTGTTACACACGTAACTTCATATTAAGTGGGAAGTAGGGACCACATTTTGTATTTAACTTCTTTGCTTCCCTAAATGCTCTTCAAAGGAAATCAGAAATTCAAATAGGGAACAAGTTGTGAGCATTTGTTCTCTCATAGGTCCACAATTTTCCTAACAAAAGAGTAAGAAAGATCCACTCATCCATCCAAAAGCAAAATCTATCCCACAGTGATCCAATTTATAATGAAAAGTGCATAACAAGAGCTTAGGTTTTATTAAGCCAAGGAATATTATCAGGTGTTACCTCAGGCTCTTACTTGGCTGTTATATGTAACCTCCTGACCCGTCCACATACAAAACCCTGTGTCCTGAGTTTAATAATGCTTTAAATCTGGGCCAGATGGCCCAGTAGAGCTATTGGCTAAAACATGTTACCCGCCCACTTTGTAATGACAATGCAGGCTCACTCATGCATATGTTGATAGTCCTCCAATTCCTTCCCACCATTCCACTCAGGTACCCAAAAGGAAAGTCAAGATCTTCCATAATTCACTGGGATAGAATAATAGAGCAACTGCTCTTATGAAAGCCCAAAGGACTATGAAATGTGCTCCCAGAAATGCTAGCAACAGACATAGGAGAGGACATCAACAGCAAAAAAGGTTACTTGAGTATGGCTTTTCAGTGCATCAGCTCACTTTCAGGTTTGGCCGGTTCTAGTGCTCAGGTAAAGATATTCCCCCAAGAGACCATACTGTAGCACACAGTATGTTTACCATATAGCTTCAAGCTACTCCAGGAAGGATGTTGGTTTACTGCTTCCCTTATTTTCCTTATTCTTTATTTGAGGTAAAGATTTGTTCTTTCTTTCTTCGAGGACTCACTTTCACTTTTAAAACAAGTTCTTTTTCCTTCTTTGCTGACGTTCTTATTTGAATGCTCCCTTTTTCAAAAACCATCTGCTAGCATGCTTACATTGGAATAGTATAAAGACAGAGGAGTGTGACAGAGTAAGGTGCATTTTCCAAAAGCAGGTGATCCTTATGGAAAGTGTATGTGGAGGGTTAAAGAAAAATGTGAAGAAAAAGTTAATTCAGAGCTGAAGAATGTAATTATTTGGAACGAACAAGCCAAATACTTTAAAGTTTTGTTTTATGATGAGAGTTGTACAGTTCCTGACAAGCATTGCCAAACCCTAATGAGTTCTTTACTACCAGTAAAATGAAATGATGCCCACAAACAACATAATATTCCACATTGTCCAAATGTCTAAAACCTTTTTCCATCATTTGGCCTCACTTTTTTGTTTCTTTGCCAGAAACAGAGGCCAGGAGGTTTGCTGTGAGGGTAGAGGAATGTGGTTGTTTCCAAAATGGGGAAAGTATCTGTGATTAGTTACCATCTGCTTCATTACGTTCAGAACACCTTACCAGGGAGTGGCTATTACTAAGCTTGCAGTCATTCCACTTTATCTCTCACACTAGAATGGTTACTTTGAAATGGATGGATACTGTTGGAAGTCAGTCTTAAAACTATACAGGATGAACATATTTGATGACGCACAATACTGTGGCTGTTCAAAGTGAGAAAATGACAATTTTCTCAGTGCAAAGTGCTGAAACTTAGGAAACAGGTTGTTACACCAATATTTAACCAGTTGTGTAAACCTCCAATTTACAGTTGTAAGCTCTTCATATTAAAGACAACATAGCAGAACCACTGAAATCAAAGAACCTGTCCTGTTACGTATTTAAACATTAAGTTTAATATCCTGGCTCTTTGAAGTCAACGGGAGTTTTGGCAGGATTTCATCCTTAACCTGCAGTTTAATAGATTAAAACACAGTATATTGCAAGGTGAAGGATGAATTCGTCTTAAGTGCCTCTTAACTTGAGAGGCTTTATTCAAAGGTGAGAGAGAGAAGGTCCATCAAAGGGATGGCCAAATCTAATAGTAAAATGTTTGATGTTGACGATGGTGCTATCAGGCAAGCTGAAGATCACATGAATAAAATCAATGTGTTCATTCTCAGGGGACAAGAGTAGATCCTAGGCTGATTGTGGAACCGATAGTGCTGTCTCATTGGACAGGAAGAGCTTAAGGAGTGCAGACAATTTTCTCTACTAGTGTCATGAACTACTGTGCACCTTCTCTATTGCCACACAAGATATTCACTGGCTTCTTTCGCGAGATCCTAACCACTGGAGAGAGAGGGAGAGTAACCCAGTTTCCCTGCCATACTCCCCCAGTCCCTGTACATGAGGAAGGCTAAAAACCTCCCAAGGAGCAGATGTGTCTCTAAAAGATGGAACTGAACCAGAAATCCTAGGAGAAATACAGGAATTATTGGTTAATGTTCTGTGCTGTGTTATGCAGCAGGTCAGTTTAGATGACTGTAATGGACTATTAGTGTGTTAAAAATCTATACATCTATGAAGCACCCACCTAGGACAAGGCTCTTCCCTTACTAGGAGCCATGTGCTAGAAATAGTGTGTCCCTGTGACATCTATTCCTTCAGGATCTGAAGCTTTGGTCCCACCTTTTCTGGATTTTTTACAAAGTTTTGATGATGATGTCAGGTAAGAATATAACAATCCTCCTCAGTCTAGTTGAAGATCTATGAGAAAGTGTAGTCTGCACCCCAGTTCTTCTGCAGTGGGACCAAGAAACACTGCCTAACAGTGCTACAGATAATGTCCCTTTAACTATCAACAGTGGGATGTGGTACAGTATCACTGTCGCCAGAGTACTAAAAGGGTTCTTTCAGCAGGCACTGGAGGAATATTTCTTGGTCTTGTGGTAGAAAATTAAAGTGAGGAAATGGGTTAAGCCACAAACCCTCCCTAAAGACTTCTTTCTTTTTTTCTTTTTCTCGTTCTCTTCTTTCTGCGTGGGGGTGTACGGAGTGTGTGTGGAAGGTCATTAGCTGGGATTTAGCTTAAGCTGGGACTTAGCCCTACCTCTCTCCTCAAAGACATTGGAGGTTGAAAGCAGAAGAGCATGTAACCACATCCTTTCATTTAGAATGCAGCCCTAGGTACAGGATGGTGAACCAGGTGCATGATGGAGGAGGAAATCCAGTGGCAGAGATCTATTGGCTGCGAAACCAATACTTGGATTCAATGGGTACTTGGATCCAGTTGTCACTCATATATCGGGAATCTCAAACAAATTCCATTTGAATATTAGCTAGAATCTTTTGCATGCTGTTACCCAGCAGTGCATAAGAGCAATTGAAGAAGACTATGAAATTACAGAGGAAATAAATGTATTATTTTTGCTAGTCTTCCCACCACTAGATGATGAAATCCCTTTCCCAGGACACCTTATGCCAAGTAGTAAAGGTCTACTATCATTGAAAATTGAATTATCAGCAGACTAAATAATGAGAGAAATTAAATTACAGTAATTCACACAGAGTAGGTGGCAGTCACTCAGGCATTTTGGAAGATCCAAGTGATGGAGCTGCTGAGTTACTTAACAAAAATATGTAATTCACCGTTAAACTGGAAGCTCTCCAGTGTCTACTACCTTTCTTTTTAAAATGTGCTAATGTTGATCCTGGGAATTATTATAATCTAGTGAGATTAACTGTAATGCCAGAAATAGTAGCTGAGAAAATGAGAAGGCGATGGATTATCACTTTACAATCCAGCACAAGTAAGGCAAGCAGGCAAATGCACTGCCCATATGCAAAGCAGTCATTGAATTGTCAGGGAGCCACAATTCAATCTCTGTTTCTCCAGTGTGCACCATGGGGGTAGCATGCTGCACAGGCCCTTTCTGGGCATAGTTTACTTTCATCTCCACATCAGACCAACTGTGCATCCCTGCTCAGCTGTGTGGAAGGGGAAATAGTAGCCCATGAGCAGCTATTCTCCCCACCACATCCCACACAAGGACTGGTAATGCAGTAGAACCTACAAGGAGTAAGGAGCCTTCCTAGGCCCTCTCAGTCAATTCCATCACATTATTAGAGTCCTAAATCTAGGATGATGAAGCATCCACAGTAAGTAAGAACAAACTGCTTGGTTTTGTAATTTAACAGGGCCCTGTAGAATACTGCAGCACACCAAGCCCAAATTCTGCAGGAGAGCCTCCATCCTGCAGTTCTGCTGGTACAGAGTTCTGCAGCAACTTAAATGCCCTGAAAAACATTTACATAAAAGTTTGCCTGAATGAATTGCTGAAGCGAATAATGCTATAAATTGGGATGGGCAAACTAAGGGCTACATTCGGCCCACCAGGCCCCTTAATATGGCCCTTGAGCTCCCACTCGGGAACAGGACTGGGGGCTTGTCCCTTCTCCAGCTGCTATAGATAGGGGCAGAGGCTCCGCATGCTGCCCCTGCCCCAAATACCAGCTCTGCAGCTCCCAATAGGAAGCTGCAGGGGTGATGCCTGCATATGGGGCAGCACACAGAGCCACAGAGCTGTGCTCCCAACTAGGAGTCAGAAGAGGGACATGCCACTGCTTCCGGGAGCTGCTCGAGGTAAGGGACACCTAGAGCCTGCACTTCTGACCTCTTTCCTTGCCCCAGCTCTCTACCCTGAGCCCTTTCCTGCCTCTTGGTCTTAGCCCGGAGCACCCTCTTGCACCCAGAACTACTCATCCCTGGCCCATCCCTGGAGTCTGAATCCCGAGCTGGAGCCCAGACTGAAGTCCCCCCAGTTCCAATTACAAAGCCTAGAGTGGGTTGAAAGTTTTCAACCACATATTTTTTTTTGTCAAAACATTTTAAATGATAATTTTTGTTAGTCTGTTGGAAAAGTTTAAATTTCTTTTGTGAAAAATGTCATGTACTTTCAGAAGAAATTTAAAATGTTCTTTTTTTATTATTATTCCTAAGCAATCATCATGTACAGTACATCTTACACTTCTTATGGAATGTGAAACTTGCCAATTGGCAGCAGCCTAATCAGCGAAATACAGAGCCCTCGGACCACCATGAAATTTGGTCAGTGGATAGTCACCGCTAGTTCAGCAGCATGTCATATACATGTGAATACATGCATGCTGCTGTGAAAAACAGGGCATGTCCACACTGCAATGTTTAGTTACACATGGCCAAAGGCTCTGGCACTTTAGGAGGCAGTGGTGAATGAGTTCAGCGACCCCCTGCTGCCAGTCTTTCACCGTGCTGAAGAAAGGCTCTGGCAGGGAAGAGACAGTGGGGAGTTCCCCTGCCAGAGTCTTTCCCTGCTGCCAAATCTTTTCCTGTCATGGGGAAAGGCTCCAGCAGTGGGGAGATGACGGAGCCTTTCCTCACTACGTTGGAGTCATTTCCTGTGTCAGGGAAAGGCTCTGGCAGCAGGGAGCTGCTAAAGCTGTCGCTAGGGTTGCCAGGTGTCCGGTATTGACCCGGACAGTCTGGTATTTTCGGCTCCTGTCCGGTAAAAAAAATTCAGAGAATACCGGATGCCTAAAATGTCCGGTATTTTCTGAATTTTTCCCCGGCCGGGAGGCAAAAATGCTGGTCACCTGGCAACCCTATAAACACTCAGCGCCCGGCCTGCCCTCCCCTCTTCTCCCCCAAGCCCTCCCCGGCTCCCAGCCCCCTGACCCCAGCCCCCATGCTTACCTGGTTCCCCAAGGCTGCCAGCACAAAATAGCTGCTGGCTAAAAGACCTAAGGGAAGCAATGCTTTCCCCTGAGTCTTAGTGCTCAACCGCTCCCCTGTTCCTATCCCTGTGCTAACTTTAAAGGGGACATGCTGGGTTTTTTGGGGGTTTTTTTTGGCTTACTTGGAGTCCTTTTTTTTTGCTCAACAACTTTGGTCTCCCCCCCTTTTTTCCCCTTCGACAGAATTTTTTCCTGTTTTTTTTTGGGGGGGGGGGAGAGGGTGTTCGGTATTTTTGTTTCAACCATCTGGCAACCCTAGCTGTCGCTGCTGCCTCCCCACCAGAGCCTTTCCCAGCTGTTGGAGTCTCTTCCTGCGGCAGAGAAAGACTTCAGCAGTGGGACGCTACAATGCTTAAAATAGCATGTAGACAGGGAAGCCTGGTTTAAGGGAGAGTATAGCGCCGTGGAGGGTATGGACTTGTGTCTTTACTCATCTAACCCCTGCTAGGTGCATATGTTCTCTACACGTCACTGAAAGAAGTATGCGGTGTAGAGATACCTTTAGTGTTGTCAGAATTGGGCCTACCAATTTAAGCTCAATTGTAAAAAATATATGAAAGTTCATAAGATGTTCACAAGTGTTCTATAATAACAAATGTTGATGAAGAGTGAGTCAGGTTGCTTTCAGTAATGAATGATATGAACAAAAAAATCAGAGAGGCTAATTTAGTCTGAAAAAAAAAAAGGCCATACTGCTGTGATTCAAGGGCTGTGTGAAATCATACTTGGTAAAGAGAAAACAGACGTGGCATCAGAAACTAATGAACCAAAACTGGAGTGCTAGATATTAGGCCAACTTGGTGGACAAAATAATGAGGGTGCAGGCTGTTCCATTCATCACTCCCTTTGTGGGTTCTTCAAGAGACTTAAAGAGAAAGGAAAAATAGAAAGAGGCTCCTGGAGCAAACTTCACCATTGTGATTTACAGCCCCACCTTGTTTCCTAATCATCCTGAACCTAAGAGATGTCTTGACTACACCGGGTCAGAGAGGGGAATTCAGATGACATTGCCATCCCTATCAGCTCCAGAGCCATCCCAAGCAACACCTGAGATGAAATGGGATTGGAGTTGAACAACAGTTCTAGCTCATGCAACCTCATTACTTCTCTTTTATCCAAAAGGACAGTTTTATTACCAGCTAAGAGACTATCAAACCAAGGGACTTTTGCTTCTAAAATTCCCTCCAGCTAAACAGAAAGAGAACAAAGGATGTTATTAAAATGAAACCCATACTTAACTACTTGATTTTTTAAATGCTTTACCTGGTTTTCCTTCTTTTTCTGTATCTTGAATAGAGTTAAAAGGATTTTAGTAATATGTTCGCCATGATACCAAGAAAGCTGAGGCCCTGTGTCCCAAGGCCCAAATCTTGGTTAACATGGTTTAATGTTGGACAGTGACTGGGTTATGTTAACACCATTAGTCCATTTATTTATTCCACCTAAATTAATACAACAGTATTTCCCGAGAAAAATGATTATATTTTTGCCTTAGCTCTTAGGGCAGTGGCTGGTCAAACTGCCCTGTATTTGGGAGGAATTGTATTCTTCTTACTGCTCCAGATGGCAAATTCTGTCACTGTGTTTAATCCAAAATAAGAACAAAGAAGACTAGAGGGATGATTCATTTAAATATCTTTGTCCACTCCACTGGTAGCTAGCTGTGGTAGCTTCATAAATAAGCAGCAGTCTTTCCCGCTGTTGGCTGATTGTGATGTCCATGAACAGATCTGTGGAATGGCCACATGTATATTCCGTGGACGCAGTAAACATGACATAACCTAATGAAAGAGAGGAAGGATGGCTCCATGATTTGTGCACTAGCCTGGGGCTTGGGAGGCTGGTGTAGTTCTCTTGTGCTCCAGCACAGGCTTCCTGTGTGACGTTGGGCAAGTTGCACGCTCTCTCTGTGTTTTAGTTGCCCATGGATGATAGTACTTCCCTACCTACTAGGATTGTGTTATGAGGTTTAATACATAAAGATACAGTAATGGGGGGGGGAGGGGAGAGAGACAGCTAATTTTCCTTCTGTTTGGACTGGCTAAAAAAATTCATCTGTTCTGTCTTGGAGAAATAAATGCTCCCTTTGTCCAGGGAGAAGAAGGAAATTTAAGGCCTCCCTCGCCTCGCTCCCACCTCCCCCCCAAAAAACTAGATTCTAGATTTTCTAGGCTACAGTAATTAGGTTTGATGTTTGCATATCAGTTCCATAGTGCTTCTGCTTACTAGAGAGGAATAAAGGGCATTCAGAATATAGCCAACATGTGTGGCTTAATTGTGGGAAGGAAGCTTGAACTAGGTTAAAATATTTTATGGTCGCAAGGCTGCTTTACTGTCTTTGTATGTACAGTATCCAGTAATAACCTATTAAGGAAGAGGGAGAGAGAGTAGATAGCACCTTGTGTGCTTTAACCTGAAATACAAGTGAGAGAAAGCTTGGTGTGTGTGGGAGAGAGACAGAGATTCAGTTACATAAGAAACATAACACATGTCCAGAAAAGACAAGACCTCTTTTTGGTTTTACATCCTCTGGGTTTTTTTTTTTAACCTTGTGAGTTTTGTAATATATTATCTGAAATCTGTTGTTAAATAATCTAGAGCCCCTTCCCCTCCCGTTCCTACCCCAAATCATGTACTCTTGTTTCTAATGTGTTATGGGTATAAGGCTATTACCCGCATTTCTAGCCAGGAAAAAATATATATTGTTGATGAAGTAATCACCTAGCATATTTTTTTCTCAAATAGGAAAGATTTTCCTAATCCTCATTTGTTCAAGTATGGCAATGTTTTGTGTTGACATGTCTCTCTACTTTCAAAAGGTAGTTTAAAGGGAAAATAGTCTCTTTGTGTATATTGTCAGTGTCAAATGGGGGCTCAGACATACTGAATATACTGTACATGCCTGAAGATATCCTTTCCTAGAGTGAAAAAATATTGACTTTTAATTGTTTGTCTGAAATGATTTGACCTCCACAAAAGAATTTTTGATCTTTCAAGTATTGAAGTATAGCTATAACCAATCTACTTCTAGTAGCTCAGAGATAACAGAACTCTGAGTTTTTGCTGGTGATACAAATATGTATTTCAATAATACCTATACATATAGGTATGTAACACATAAGAGATCACTTTTATCCTGTGGTATTGAGAAGATAAACAATTGTGTTTCTCCAAGCTTTTTCCAGGAGATGTAGCCAATCAGAGCTATTGCAGGTATGTCTACCCTTGCTGCAAATTACACCTACAGCTCCAGAGTAGACCTATAATTCTAAATTGTCTTAGCTTTTGGGCTTTGCACTCAGAATGTGCTGCAAATTTGCGACTGAAAATTTGGGAAATTTGAA
Source organism: Pelochelys cantorii (assembly GCA_032595735.1). Taxonomy (NCBI): domain Eukaryota; kingdom Metazoa; phylum Chordata; order Testudines; family Trionychidae; genus Pelochelys; species Pelochelys cantorii. The sequence goes on along the minus strand of CM064326.1, from coordinate 126,993,441 downwards.
AGACTGTGGTTTCAGCTAGAGAGCCTCAGCTCATTGACTCACGGAACATCACCGCTTTTCACCATTCTAGGATTTACCCCTGTGTTTGCCTATGCTTGACTGTTACTTGATCAATCTGGTTTTGGGTCAGTCCTGTGAAGTACATTTTTATTTTGTCATTCTTCTGCCCTGCTGATTTTTACCGTCTTTAATAATATATATCTCAGCAGGATGCTGATTTTCCATTGAACCTCTCAAGGGGTAAAGATAAGCTTTAGTTTTCCCACAGGTTTTTAAAACTTTTAGCACATTGCTGAAGAAACCTATAATCACTTTAAATGTCTGATGGGAAGGAACAAAAGAGAATTTCTCATACTTTATTCATCTTCCATTTACAATAACCACTTCTTCTTTTAGGTTATTGTACTTGATTTAAATTTTATGTCACCGTGAGAACAAACTAACAAGAATCAGCAGGGCTCATTATTTCTTTTGTATTGTATTTGATATCTGTGCAATGCTTGGGAAAATATCTGTGCAGTGCTTGGGGAAAAAAGCTCTGCATATAAGCGAGGGTATGTCTATGCTACAGAGTTATGTTGGAAACACAGCCATTTTTCTGACAAAACCTGAGTTATGTCCACACGGCAATTGCGTTCTTCCGAAAGTAAATCAAAAGAACAGAAGGGTTTTTCCGGCATAGGTAATCCTCTTTCTACAAGGAAGAAGCCTTTTTCTGAAAGCGCTCTTTCAGAAAAAGGCATGTGTGGACTGGGAAGAGGGAGTTCTTTTGAAAAAAGAGGAAAGAGGAAAAAAGCACAAGTGCCCTGGTGGCCACTCTGTCCATGGTAATCACAGCTTAAATGTGAGATAGTGTCCAGTCAGTGTGGATGCTATCTTTCGAAAAAGCAGATCGCTTTTTCGATGTGCTTTTGTGTGTGGACGCTCTCTTTCGGAAGAAGTTTTTTCAGAAGATCTCTTCCGGAAAAGCTTCTTCCGAAGAAGCCTGCAGTCTAGGCGTAGCTTGAATGTTATTCCTTTGTCAGGGGAGGAGGAGGGAGGCACAGACAGAGCACCACTTATGCCCCACATTAAGCCCTGTACTGTGGACATAAATGGAATGTAAGTGTTGTCTAGACAAGGTCTTGTTCTGGCCCTCTGCACAGGAGACAATTTCATCTGTGGAGAAGAAGAAAAATAAACACTTTGCAACTTCCGTTAATTGTAGGAATGAAAAGTGCCCATATTTAGCGCATTAAAAACCTACTCACCTGTCTCAAGTAGGAAAGCTTCCCCAGCTACTATAGGCAAAAGAGAGTCCATGTAATGTTGGCAGTTTCTTCCCACAAGGGATTCTTTTTTGACAAAGGACTTCTCAATGTTGTCTTTAGAGCACCTCCAAGTTCACTTTGTACCATCTGTGATGCAAATGGGACTTAAGTTGGACCAAGGTTCTGGCATGAAGTGTCTAACCCTCATGGTTGTGAAGAGAATGCAATCTGCTGCAGGGCTACCTTCCTGAATCTTCTAACAGGCAGCTCTGGTGCCCCCGCTCCTGCACCTACCTTCGCCAAACCACATCTGTAGAATGACACGGTTACATTTTGTGCTATTCCAAACCTTGTGGACAGCTGCAAAACCAACATGTCAATATTGCCTAAGTTACAGAAAGGTCAGAGGCAGATCCTAAAGGAGAGAGGAAGACCCCATAAAACAGTCTGGGTAAGGGTCAGAGCTACGAGAAAAAGGCCTCTCAGTAAGCAGGAGTCTGGCAGAATGGCGTCTGTAGAATGGCAGAGACCTCCCCCACCTTTCACTGCAGCCAGGGACCCAGGTAATAAGGAAATCAGTGCAGAAGGCTCTGGAATGCGGGGATGGAGGGGGCTGCTTTCCAATAACCTTAACAGTGAGCATCAGATGTACATAAATCTAATAGTCATAAGCTGTTATGACTAACCAGGGAAAAATTCCCTCCCTAGAGAGGAACCCATCTCCATTCCAGGCTACTGAGGCAGGGCTTCTTACCCAGCTTTCTTACCAGGGGATTGCCCCTGGAGTATTATCTCCTCCTCTCATCTTTTGTATCTGTCTCTGGCTGGTAGGTTTAAGTCTGGTGACTGCTCAGTTTTTCAAGCCTTGCCCCTGTTGTGTTGAAAGCATATGCAAATAGCATACAGCAAGGCAGTATATTTACATTTTCATAAAATACATGCATAACTGAACCTGTAATGTACACATTTTGAAAAAGGAGCTTGTTTCAAATAACACAATTTGTCATACAAATAGATTGAGGTAATCGCGCATGAATAGTTCTCAACCTTTATCTGAACTTCTTTTCTGCACCGCTGTTCTGCGGTGCATGCTCTGGAAAGGTGACTGAACTGTGAATCAGTCTGGAGATTCTGTTATAATGATGCACTAGTTTGGCGGTAAGTGGAGCAGTTGCTAGTGATGGAATTTGAAAGCAGAGCTCTGATTCTGAATTTTTCTTATTTGAGGACCAAGCATTGCAGTAGAGTTGGTTGAATTTGACACACAAGGGTCAATGGACTATGCCATTTAGTTTTTCTACACTCCAAGTTTTACCTTAATACACTCACCAAGACATGGGAGGTGAAAGTTGCTGAGTCAAAGAAAATTTCCTTTCAGTCTAAGCCTTTTTTTGTGTGCATAAAGAAAGTAACGCCCAAAATGTAAATCCTGAAAGGTTTTTTCCCCCCTTCCCTCTTAGTATAATAGGTCAAAGCTACACAGTTAAGCAGTGGAACTATAAAATGCTTTTTAATTGTTTCTTTTGAACAGACAATGTTCAACCATTTCTAGGGGGGAAAAAGCATGTTGAAATAGTTATCAACCAAGAATTTCTAAATATTCCTAAAGGGCCCCTCACAAAAGTCACATTGCAGTTAATAGGCTGGAGAATGCTAGTATTACTGATCTTCAGGCCTGCCAGCAAGGTGAGGGGGAGGCAAAGGGGTAAATTACCTCAGAGCCCAGTGATTCTAATGAGCTACTGGGGCAGAGGTGGCAGCTGGAGCCCCAGGCCCTTTAGAATTGCCACCAGAACCCCATGCTCTGGGGCTCTGTGCCATCCAGGTGGTACTAGGACTTGGCTACTCTGCCCCTGCCTCTTTCGCCCAAGGCCCTGCCCCTTTTGGGAGCATGAAGCAATCCCCCTACATTGCTTAGGGGCCCTGAGGTCCTGTTGACTCTCCTGTAAGTCCTTAACCAAGTATATTGTGTCAGAAAGTTCAATTTCTACTCATACACTTTGTACCCATGTTATGATAACTGAAGGGTGTACTTTGTCTTTGCCATTGGGTGAGTTTGTATTTTTCTTCCCTTTTTTTTTTTTTTTTTTTTTTTTTGCACGGGGCAGAAAGCAATTCAGAGAGTTGGACTGTACAAGGATCACTATATTAGTTAATGATCTGTAAAAGGGGGAGAGCAAAGAGTTTCCTTGGGACTGTATAGCTTGAGTGAGAGAAATTCAAAGCTCTTCACCTCCCATATAGCAGCCACGTGTACTGGATAGAAGTTTGAAGATGGATGTGGCTCAGAAACAGGTGAGACTGTGCGAGGTTTGTGATGACTGTTATGTCTCCAGCTGTGTACAATGTGCAGTTTGCTGTTAGTCATTTTGTTTGATTTTTATGTGCAGAAGCTTTAAAGTAGACATTGTAGTTCTTTGATGTATTCTGTCAACTATTTATTTCTGCTACTGGAGATGATGCTGAGGTACAGCCAGTGGAATACTTTAGCGACTTTTCTGCTGCTTAAGTAAAATGCTACAATAGAATAAATGTGTTTTTAAAAAATCTTGTCACTTGCAAAGCTTCCATATTGATAATATCAGATGTATATGTTTGGATATAAATAAGCACAAAATTAATTGTGGTCATCTTTTTGCTCCATTATGCCCCATGTATAGGTAATTAGCTAATAACTTTCTGATACTCAGTCAGGAGTCCCTAGATTACAGCAAAATAAAAGGGTCTCTTTTTTTCATTCTCTGTGTGTATTTTAGCTAGCATCTGACAAAGATGTAATTTCTTTCCTTTATTACCTAGATCAGAGCTACAGATATGCCCTCACAGAGGAAAGAAATACAGGCATATATGTCATTCTAGAAGTGGATGTGTGTGTGTGTGTGTGTGGAAGAAGAATAGTAGAAGCAGCTGCTGAATGAAATAGTGTTAGAAAGGATGATGATGATAAGTCAGTAGCATTAGCTGCTTGTGTTCCTCCTCTTAGATTCCAAATCCTATGTTCTTGCTCTGTTTTTGTTTGAGAATTTGAAAACCAGCTGGTGAAGCAAAGGACTAATTAGTTTCCGTGACCTATATGCTAATTAACTTAGACCATAAGCTAAATTACACTTTTTAACAATAGTAATAACAACATAATGATTTGAGGCCTAATGACTGGTAAACTGAGAAGGTTAAATATTTTTTTGCCTACTGATTCTGTCTAATAATGGCATCAGCTTTCATTTGGAGTAGTATTGACTTTTCTTATATTTCATCATAGCTAAAGTTTGCTTTCTTGCCCAGACCATGGAAAACTATCGGCTGTAGTTTCTCATTATATTGCTCAGATGGTAAAGCTATTGCAAAGTTAGAGCTTGATTACACAATGAGCTGAGTGCAGTGACATGCACAAGACAGATGATGGGGCAAAAATCTGGCCTGTGGGCCAGATTTGACCCATGGTTCAGCAGGAGCCTCACATAGGCTCTCTGCCTGCCCTGCCCTGGCACACTGCTCAGAACAGTTGGCGGTGGAGGCTTGTGAGTCTCTGAGCACCGCTATGAGCTGGGAGGGGAGGTTTCATGTGCTGCCCGAGCATAATCTCACACCTCCCATTGGTCAGAAATTGGCCAATAGCAGCTGCTTCTTTTCAGGGCAGGCATTAGGCAAAGTCCTGCACGCGCACACCCCACCCCATCTCATGGCATTGCTCAGAGGGGCACATGACCCCTGCATCTGGCCACTCTGAGTGGCCTGAAGGGGCAGAGCAGGCAGGGAGCCTGCCTTTCCCGGCCAGAGTCTACCTCCTGTCCCCCAAGCCTCTGCTCCTCCTCCTGACCCCCTGCCTCCATGTAACCCAAATCCTCTGCACCCCCACTCCTGCACCCATAACCCCTCCCAGACCCTCTACCCCCTCCTGCACCTCAGTCTCCTGCCCCAGATCACAACCCCCTCCTTTATCCAAACTCCCTTCCAGACCCCACATTCTCTCCTACTCTGCAATTCCCTATACTGAGCTTCCTTCTGCTCCCAACCTCTATCCCAGACCCTGAACCTTCCTCATGGAAATGTGTGGCCCTTGACCACATACCAAATGCTGGAGTGGCTCTCTATCATAAATTAATGCCCACCCCTGTTCTACATGGATCAATAAATGTGCAGTACATTAGTGCACTTTAGAAAATACAACTCCTTTAGAGCGCATTTCCCCATAGTAATCATTTGTCTTGTTTCTTGCCTGTTGACAAGAAGCAATGGGCTTAAACTGCAGCAAGGGTGGTTTAGATTGGACGTTAGTAAAAACCATACTTACAATTGTTATAATCTGGTACAGGCTGCACCTCTATAAATCAGAATTCCTTGCTCCTGCAACATCCGTGATCCAGAAAGATCATGGATGTTCCAGGATCAGAGAGTCCTGGTGCTCTGCAGAGGAGAGGGGGCCAGGAGCCTGGTGCTGTTTGAGTGGGGAGCCAGGAAGTCCAGTGGAGGCAGCAGTGGAAAGGCCAGAAATGATCTCCCCTAGTCTGGAAAAATCCCTCAGTCAGGTCCTGAGGGTGCCAGACCAAGGATGTCCAACCTGTAGTATCGTGTAGATCATTAATATGCAGTTGTTTAATCTACTGCTAAGGCTAAAAGAATAATCCATAGGAGAAAGGAGAACTGGTTTCTCTTCTCTGTGGGTATGTCTACATTTGCTCCCTATCTTGAGATAGTGATGCAAATGTAGTGTACCGAAATTGCTAATGAAGCACGGGATTTAAATATCCCGTGCTTAATTAGCATAATTGCGTCTGGGCGCCATTTTGAAATCGCATTAGTGAGAAATAAAACGCCCCGTGTAGCAGCGTTATTTTGAAAGAAAACCCTTCTCTCGAAATAACTGTTACTCCTCTCTGCCATTCACTTGACTAAACACCCTTTCACAATAGGTGGGCGATGCCTGCCTATATCTCCCAGAAGCAAACATTTGAAATATGAGTACATAGCCAATACTCATAACTTCACATACAAAAATCATGCAGGCATATGAATAGTATAAGCATAAACAGCAAAGCATAAGCTTTCAGTAGACATGTCATTTGGTCCACTTTGTACAAAATTTGGGGCAAACACACAACAGTGGGTGCAGCAATGATCTACGTGTTCACATCAAAAATCCAATAACCTCACACCCTGGTTGAGAGGGGGGAATCCTTGGACTTTCTCTGCAGCTTGGGGCATAGCTCGCTTGGTGTAAATCAGTGTTTCTCAATCTTTTTCTTATAAAGTATCCCTTTTCCAAAAAAAAAAAAAAGTACCCCCATTACCTACAGATTTCAGACACACAACATTTTTTTCTACCATTGCAACACCTTTGTTTAAACAACTTAATCGTAGCAGGATGGGCAATGAAATTGTTGGGTGTAAAAAGTACAAAAATAATAAAGCGCTGTAAAATTTAAAACAAAAATTCAGTTTTCTCCAAATTTCACTTGTGCTGACTTACCCCCCAGACTTCTCTCAAGTACCCCTAAGGGCCCTCGTACCACTGGTTGAGAAATACTGGTGTCAATGATGGTTTCTCTGTAAATCGAAGTCTTTAAATCATGATTTGAGAACTTCAGTAACTCAGCCAGAGGTTAGGGGTCTATTACAGGAGTGGGTAGGTGCGGTACTGTGGCCTGCACTGTGTGGGAGATCAGACTAGTTGATCATGATGGTCATTTGTGACCTTAGAGTCTAGGAGTCTGAGTAAAAGAGAACATTTTTGGCCTTCCTAATACACTCTAAATAATTTTTAAAAGGGCACAGTCCAATTTTTAAAAAATCCCTTTCTTTGTAAGTCACGCTGAAGTATAGTGGATGGGATTGTGATGTATAAGTTTATATTTTCTCTTATTTCACTGCAAACTGACCTCACTGGGTGGTTTTTTTTGTTTTGTTTTGTTTCTTTCCAGTGGAGTTTTTACACTGTGATTTGGCTTCAATGAAGTCCATACGGCAATTTGTGCAACAGTTTAAAGCAAGGAATTGTCCACTCCATGTTCTGGTGAATAACGGTGAGTTCTTTCATCTTCTTGCAAGCTTACTGTAAGATTTTGACATATTAGGTTCTTTACAGTGCTTCACATTTCAGATGCTTTATTTGAACCACGCAACAAGATAGCAATAACAACCTTTGCAGCACTTCAGTAGCTCTTTAAGAGACATCCCGGCTTGGCAGCTCTTTTAATTTTATTGCTATTCCATCATGCTCATGGGTTTTTTTTCTTTTAATTAAAGTCCCAGCTCCCAGAGTCATTGATATTACAAGAGAATTCCAGCATTCATGTTAAAAAAGTTTCTTCTAGACCTTATGGCTGTGGAGAAAAACATGAAGAATATGACCTTAAAGGTTCAAACATCCAAAGGCGGGGGGAAAAATGACTACTTCTTTTTAATTTTTTTAATCACGAGATTTTTAGGGACTGACTCTTGATTTTTTTTTTTTTTTTTTTTGGTGCACACTAAGCTTGGTACATCTAACTATCTAATGTGCTTTATGACCGTAGGATCCAGCTGACAGAGATATGTTTTTTCTGTTTTAAAAACAACCTTTATACTAACCATTCTGCTATAACGGGAACTATTCATATATTCAGTTAATTAGAAACAAACCAAACCCCTCCACTCACTTGGGGCTATTGTCTAAACCTGTCAGCACTCGCACACTGTTTTTTTTTTTCTTTCCCCCCAATTATTTTCATGAACCTCAAGCAAGACACAAAGGAGAAAACCAAGAAATCCAAAAGGATCCATACAGTTTCCTTTACCCACACAACTGTCCTGCCTTGCTGAGGGCAAAACAAACTAATAATTTCACCTGCATTACATCAGTTTATTTGCTACCTACACTAATATGATATAGATAGCAGCTCTTGATAGTGCAAACTGTAGCTCTCAAAATATTGAAATGAAGATTCAGCAGTTTTATTCTGTGGCATTAATGTAAATATCTGCCATATCTTAACTCCTAAGCTCTTCTATTCTGCAAGTGTCCATAAAGACAACCACCCCCCATTCTGATCATCTTCAAGAACAAAATGTGATCTGCAGTGGATTGGATTCTTAAGGTGTAATGGATCTTGGGGACCTTTTAAGAGAAAAACATTGTAAATTTCATAGATTCATAAAATTTGATGCTAGAAGGAACCATTAGATCATCTATTCAGACGTCCTGATTGAAAAACTAGCTTCCGTCCTAGCTGCAGCCTATGCAGTAAAAATGACTGCATACTGTTCATATTGCACATACTGCATACATTTACATACTGTAACTATACATTCTTGCTTGTCAGAGCAGATAAAAGTATTATAGGCCCAATTTTAAAAATGTAGCTGACTAAAGTTAAGCATCTAAGTAATTTTTTAGGCATCTGAACAAAAATTCCCTGCCTTTCAGCAGTGTCCAGGACATTCCGCTCCCATTGACTTCAGAGGGTTTTATGGTTGTTCAGAAATTCTGAATTTCAGGCTGCTTTTACTCAGATGCCTAAATAATGCAACTAAGTTTGAATATTTGAGCCATAAATTCTGCAATTATTCAATTGTTCTGAGATGTATTAATAACTAGCAGATTTATCTGGTGTTGCTCGGGTCCTTAACTCGATTAATTTTGGGGGAGGTAGAAAGGAGAATAATAGGAAAATATACATGCTTTGTTGAAATGATTGCATTTTTCAAAAATACAGTCTTATTTTTATGAAGTTAATTTTATATTTTTTTTAAATGGGAATTCCATCAAGTGTATTTTTCTTTATTCCTATAAACTCTTATCATTTGGTATTTTTTAACAAAAAAGGACTATAGTCAGTTTGATTTCCAATAACATTGTCTTTTAGTTTTCAAACCTTAAGCATTGATTAGCTGTCCCAAAACAGAGCACTACTCCAAATTCCTCCATTTTTATCTTTTTTCTGTAAAGTTTATTGAGAAGCACTCCTTTTCCATAGTCATCCTATTTTTCTGGCTCATGTTGGTTCAGTCTCTTTTAGTATTCACTCAATTCTGTCAATTTTGAGGAGTGTACTTGATTTGGAGATTCTGTTTCTTTTCTATTTAGTTGTATGAGAAGCAATTCCATTCCCGACACATTCTGTTTTCCTAGCACAACCAAATCATTACATTGCTTTAAGTAATGATAAAAGGAAGCTGTATACGGAATTTGGTGGTCTTAGCTCTTAGGAGGAGTTCTTGGTCAAACTCTCTAAAATATATAGTAGATAATATGTAGCTCCTTAATCGCGTTTTTCATCATTAGATCTCAAAGCGCTCTACCAAGGAGAGAGTATCATTATTTCCTTTTTGTAGAGGGAAACTGAGGTATAAGGAGGAGACTAATGTCCCCCACTAACAGTGGTTCAGTTGGGACTAGAACCCAGGTCTCCCATCATAGTCCAGAGTATAATCCACTGACGAGACTCTATGGATATCTGAAACAATGTTCAGGAAGGAGCACTGATGGTGGGGAGAGGCATAAGGATCTTGTACAAAATGGGGGTTTTGCACAAAACGGAAGCAGCAACACTGCTTCTTTTTGTGCAAAAACCCTTTGCACAAAAAGAAACGGCAGAAAATATGCTAATGATATCGCATATCCCTCATTAGCATATTTTCTGCCACAAAAACTCGCAGTGTAGACAAAGCCCCAGTGTTTAACCACCCTGACAGTTAGGAACTTTTTCCTCATGTCCAACCTAAACCTCCCTTGCTGCAATTTAAGCCCATTGCTTCTTGTCCTATCATCAGAGGCCAAGGAGAACAATTTTTCTCCCTCCTCCTTGTAACACCCTTTTAGATACTTGAAAACTGCTACATGTCCCCTCTCAGTCTTTTCTTTTCTAAACTAAACAAGCCCAGTTCTTTCAGTCTTCCTTCATAGCTCATGTTTTCCAGGCCTTTAATCATTTTTGTTGCTCTTCTTTGGACCTTCTCCAAATTCTCCACATCTTTCTTGAAATATGGTGCCCAGAACTGTACACATTATTCCAACTGAGGCCTAATTGGTGCAGAGGAGAGCGGAAGAATGACTTCTCGCGTCTTGCTCACAACACTCCTGTTAATGCATCCCAGAATCATGGTTTTGTTTTGTTTTGTTTTGTTTTGTTTTGTTTTTGTTTTGCAACAGTGTCACACTGTTGACTCGTATTTAGCTTGTGGTCCACTATGACCCCTAGAACCCTTTCTGCAGTACTACTTCCTAGACAATCACTTCCCATACTGTATGTGTGAAACTGGTTGTTCCTTCCTAGTGGAGTACTTTGCATTTGTCCTTATTAAACTTCATCCTGTTTCCCTCAGACCACTTCTCTAGTAATATAAAGTGTTTGCAGGATCAGACCCTACAAGAGTGGTTTTGGAAAGATGATAACACACACCTGATTTTCAAAAGTTGTTACATTTTTGCTCTATCACTGCATAGGAAACAAGGAGCCTGATTATTACAGCAAAGTCCATCAACTTAAAAATGTTATTCTTTAATGGACTTAATAAAAAAAACTGGATACAGCATTAAAGTCTCTAAGTACAAAATGTAAACTATCAAGAGGCTTTACATAAAGTGGCCTGAACTACTTCTCATTTAATGACATTCCCAAGAAAGGAATGTTACTTAATTCATGCTCAGTAACTAAGAGCTTCCAATGTCCAGATAAACTAGCTGGTTAAGAAAATCCTTTCAGAAGCTGTAATGAAATGGATGGCTTAACATAGCCTTTTTCTAAGGCTATAACAGAATCACAGGAATAATCATCTCCAGAGCCACTGTAAAGGCTCCTAATATTGAGGTTAGCCTCTGACAATCATATGGTGAATCTCTCAGGCTTCCGCTTCTCGAGACATGTTTCTTTTTCTATTCAGCATCTGATTTAGCTCCTGTAAATTATCTGGAGTTACTGTTTTGTCACTAGCTTTACAGTAACATATTAAATATTTGGCTGGGGAAATAAAAGGGGAAGTCAATAGGTTCCAGCACAACGAACGTCTGATCCAAAGCCCTTTGACACCAAGAGAAAGGTACCCTTTGACTTTGGATTAGTGCTGAGTGCATAATTATGCCCATAGAGCCATTGATGCTAATTGATATTTATTTTCCTTTTTTCTTTTGCATTCCAATATCTTCACTGGAAATCCATTCAGTATGATTTATACTGTGTTTATAGAATATGATACATTTTTAGTTGTTAAGGCAATAAGGGACTAGTCTGTTCCTATTCTCTGACATCCACACAGAAGACACTGATGTTGTTCTTCCCCTTCCTATGTTCAGTCACAAAAATACTATTACTAGAACAAGGGTAATGCCTGCTGTAATTCTGCTTTGGACTGGTTCTGACTGGATTACAAAGGTGTGAGCTAGCATGTATTTTGTTAAAATATTTGATTGTCAAAACACATTTTACATTAATATTAAGGCATTTTGGGGAAAATTAACTTCTTCCAAGGAAACTTTGTAAGTGTGCATATCAAAAATAACCCGTTTGTGAAATTGTAGAGGTCTCTGTATTATCAGATGTTTTTAGTTTAGTGTTAGTTTCCATGTGCAAAATCCTTGTGCATATATGGAATCTGGTACACTTACGTTTTCAATCCAATGCCCATTGGAAGTAATGGGAAGACTCTAACTGAGCTTTGAAGGAGAAGCATAGGGTAGGCTCAGGGGACTTTGTATCAGGCCTTAAATGACTTTAACAGGAATTCTGCATGCAGAGCACTTAGAACGATCTATTTATTATATGTTGAAGGATTGTAAAATTGGGAATGAGTAATCCTCTGAAGTAATTTATTTTGCATTAAATATTATTTCTGTATAATGCAGGGGAGGGGAAATTTTTTGGGTCAGGGGCTGCTGACCCACAGAAAAATCAGTTGGGGGCCACACACAAGTGAGAAGCAAAGTGAGAAGCCCCTGACTAAGAGGAAAGACACTCCCCACATTCCCCTCACACACCAAAGCCTGGGGGAGCCCAGGCTAGTAGATTTTGTGTGCTTCAGTCCTGCGGGTGGGTGGCTCCCCAATGCTGAGCCTTAGGGCTGGATCCAGGAAAGCCAGAGGCTGCATCTGGCCCCTGGGCCTGAGGTTCCCCACTCCTGATACAATGCAAAGTAAGTTACTTCAGAGTATTACTTGTTTTATTAATTCTATTCTCAGAAGGTCTTGAAATTATTTTAGTTGCTTTACATTAAGTATTTAACATTTAAAATGTAGATATAGTTTTATTTATTATATATTAGTCATATTTATGTGAGGTACATGTATGGTTATGCATTACAATTTATACTCTGTGTGTGTGTGTGTGTGTGTGTGTGTGTGTGTGTGTGTCTGTTTGTCTGTCTAGCTACACACACACTTAATAAATTAGCTATTTAAATACAAAGTTAGTGCACCATAGAGATGTTAGAATGACCATATCGCTGAATAGGAAAAGCATTCCCCTGAGAAATGGGCCAGAGTCAAGTTTCTGATTATTTACATATTTTATACAAAATATAACAGCTTCAGAGTGACCCACTGCAGAAGCCACTGGGTAGGATACTCATCTGGGAAGGAGAAGACCTTGGTTCAAGTCCCTGCTTCATATCAAGCAAAGGGGGGAATTGAATCTCAATCTGTCACTTCCTGAGTGAGTCCTTTTACTACAGAAATTTTGGGTAACTGGGAAATCAGTTCCACTTCTCTCTTTCACTCTGTCTTTTTTCCAGCAAGAAAAGGCTGACTGGCTTAGCTGCCTAACTCCAGGAGAGGGAGTTACCTCCCTATGGCCTTTGAGAGGCAGGACTTAGGCCATACCTCTTTCCTTAGCATGTCCCATTGACTAGATTAGGCAGATCCCTGTTCAATATGCTGGTTTCTGTGAACCGGGGACATAGCTACCTGTGGGCCCTGGTCAACCCCATTGGCACCCAAACTCACCCAAATGTGAAAAAATGTCAAAGTTGAGCCAGGATACTGAGAGGTACAGTCTGTTAATGCAGCTGCCCCAAACTCCGCCGCTCAGCTTCACTTCCTCATCAAGATAGACTCCAACTCTACCCTTCCCACCAGCTCTGCTTACTGCTTCTCTGGTGGCTGATTGCTTGGGAGAAGACACAGTCAGGCTGTGGCCAACACCTCTTACAGGGAGGAAGCAATCAGAGCTGTATGGTGTGGGATGGAGTCAGCGCCCTTGTCAATGAAGAACAGAGTGGACCCAGCAGCCCATGCACTAGGTCACAACACCACTCATTGGCCCAAGCATCTCTCCATCACTCACGCACAGGAGGGGCTCCACTATTAAACTACCCAAATGGATATCCTCTTCCCATTGGCTCTCACAGCCAATCTGATTATAACTAACCTTCCCTCCCCCCTTTCATAACACCCAACACCTGTGGTCATGGGGGCACGTTAGGATGCATCGCTTCCAATTGGGAAGCAGTAACCAGAGCTGGCGGGTGTACTGGTGGAGCCTCTTCCAGGCAGCTGGGCCAAATTTGAATGGCATTGAGATGCGGTGCAGAAGGTCCTGCTGCTCCCTCAGGTAGCACCTATGGAGGATCTTCCACATGAGTGGGAGCTCAGGACCGGAAGCAAGATCCCATGCCCCAGGTAACGATACTACTCACATTTGGCTTGGCCACTCCCATTATATCAGCAGAGAAGGGTTTCTGCTGTTGTGCCACCCAGTTTTGGTTGCTGCTTCCCATTGACATTAGAACATAAGAACATAAGAATGGCCGTACTGGGTCAGACCAAAGGTCCATCTAGCCCAGTAGCCTGTCTGCCGACAGTGGCCAGCACCAGGTGCCCCAGAGAGGGTGGACCGAAGACAGTGATCAAGCGATTTGTCTCCTGCCATCCCTCTCCAGCCTCTGACAAACAGAGGCCAAGGACACCATTTTATGCCCTGGCTAATAGCCTTTTATGGACCTAACCTCCATGAAATTATCTAGCTTCTCTTTAAACTCTATTATAGTCCTAGCCTTCACAGCCTCCTCTGGCAAGGAGTTCCACAGGCTGACTACATGCTGTGTGAAGAAGAACTTGCTTTTATTAGTTTTAAACCTGCTACCCATTAATTTCATTTGGTGTCCTCTAGTTCTTCTATTTAGAGAACTAATGAATAACTTTTCTTTATCGGTCCTCTCCACACCACTCATGATTTTATATACCTCTATCATATCCCCCCTCAGTCTCCTCTTTTCTAAACTGAAAAGTCCCAGTCGCTTTAACCTCTCCTCATATGGGACCCGTTCCAAACCCCTAATCATTTTAGTTGCCCTTTTCTGAACCCTTTCCAAGGCCAAAATATCTTTTTTGAGGTGAGGAGACCACATCTGTACACAGTATTCAAGATGTGGGCGTACCATAGTTTTATACAGGTGCAGGAAGATATTCTGGGTCTTATTTTCTATCCCTTTCTTAATAATTCCTAGCATCCTATCTGCCTTTTTGACCGCTGCTGCACACTGTGTGGAAGTTTTCAGAGAACTGTCCACAATAACTCCAAGATCTCTTTCCTGATTTGTTGTAGCCAAATTAGCCCCCATCATACTGTACGTATAGTTGGGGTTATTTTTCCCGACGTGCATTACTTTACACTTATCCACATTAAATTTCATTTGCCATTTTGTTGCCCAATCACTCAGTTTGGTGAGATCTTCTTGGAGTCCCTCACAGTCTGCTTCTATCTTGATACCAAACTGTTTAGGATAGTCATCTGCAAACTTTACCACCTCACTGCTTACCCCTTTCTCCAGATCACTTATGAATAAGTTGAACAGGCTTGGTCCTAGGACTGACCCTTGGGGGACACTGCTAGTTACCCCTCTCCATTCTGAAAATTTACCATTTATTCCTACCCTTTGTTTCCTGTCTTTTAACCAGTTCTCAATCCAAGAAAGGACCTTCCCTCTTATCCCATGGCCATGTAATTTACACAAGAGCCTTTGGTGAGGGACCTTGTCAAAGGCTTTCTGAAAATCTAAGTATACTATATCTACTGGATCCCCCTTGTCCGCATGTTTGTTAACCCCTTCAAAGAACTCTAATAGATTAGTAAGACAGGATTTCCCTTTACAGAAACCATGCTGACTTTTGTCCAACAAATTATGTTCTTCTACATGCTTCACAATTTATTCTTTACTATTGTTTCGACTAATTTGCCCGGTACTGAAGTTAGACTTACCGGTCTGTAATTGCCTGGATCGCGTCTAGAGCCCTTTTTAAATATTGGTGTCACATTGGCTACCTTCCAGTCATTAGGTACGGAAGCTGATTTAAGGGATAGGTTACAAACCACAGATAATAGTTCAGCAATTTCCCATTTGAGTTCTTTTAGAACCCTTGGATGAATGCCATTCGGTCCCGGAGATTTGTTAACATTAAGTTTTTCTATTTGTTCCAAAACCTCCTCTAATGACACTTCAATCCGGGACAGTTCCTCAGATTCATCTTCAATCCGGGACAGTTCCTCAGATTCATTGGTGTGGCTTGACATGCCCATGGCTGGCTGGGTGGGGCCAGCCTTAGCCAGATATGCAACAAAATATAATATACATCATCAGTTGTTTGTCAGACCATTGGTCATTGCCTGTCCACCAGAAGTTGGGGGGGGCCACCTACGTTTCCACTCCTACCTTTGTCACTGATGTGAATCCCGTTCTTAGGCACCTGACTCTCCCCATGCATTGTGTAGGGGGCCTGGGCATGTAACCTGGGGCTATGGATTCCATTAGGCTACAGGACATCTACAGTTGTGTTGTAATGCGAAGCCTATCTCTTCTTTGTGGATCTAGCCAAGTCACTTAGATGCTTTAGAAATGTTACCTGCCATTTAAAACTCATCCTGTTGCACAGATCTAATCGTGATCTAATCCCCCAAAGCTGGGAGTTACAAAGGTGCTTAAGGGAATTAGATACTCAGATCCCATTGACATTCAGTTGGATTTGACCAGCTAACTCTCTTAGGCTCTTTGGGAAATCTTGTGCCAAAAGTATAGCCATTTGTAAGCAAAATGGGTTGAGGTAAGGGCAGTGAGGCAATCTCTTTGCCTTTCTATCATTGGTTTAAATGAGAACCTCTGAGTATTATTATCACCTAATTTTAGGATTTAATTTAAGGGGAAAAAAGCCAGTTGAAATAATATGTGATTTCATTTGGCAAGTAAATGTCAGCCTTTTTATTGCTATGCTCTTCTAAAACCTTTGTTCCTGGGCTCCTTTTTGCTGTTCCATGCCTCTCCTGCTTAGCAGTTGATTTTTAAAGCCAATCAAAAGGAAGGTACATTTTAAAAAATGCAAATATTCCATTGCTATAATTTAAGTTTTTAAATCATTTGGGTTTTACTGAAACAGTGATAAAAAAGAACAAATGACATGAGCTAATGTTTTTTTCCCCATTCGGCCTTTAACATAGAAAAACATCATATAGCTCAAAAAGCCTGTCTACAAAGTCATTAACAGGGAAAGGTGTAATTTTTTAAAAAATCTGTTACAATATTAACTAAGTAAAGGTGAAAAAAAGTGAAATTTATCATTAGTCGTACAATTCAGTCTTAGGTATCAACACCACAGTCTTTTCAGGCTGTAAGCTCTTCTCGTATATGTTTGAAAAGCATGTAGTACATTATGGGCACTACCACAATATTAATGTTTAATTAATAGTAACAGCTTGTAGAAGAGGAAAATATTAAAAAGCCTTAGCAGCTGGCAGTGACATGGTATTAAATCTCTAGGAAAGAGAAGGTATTATTTTGCAAATAAGAGATTTTTTTTCCATACCAAATAGACAGTTGTTTTCCTTGTTTGCTGAAAATATATCTGGGGCCTTGCCAGATCATGGATGTGTCCGGACCAGAGAGTCCTGGATTTGGGAGATTTAACCTGTATGTGAGTAGTCTCATCGAAGACAGAGACTAATCACTTATATATCATTATTCACATATTTAAGTAGTTCACAGGCTTGAAGCTTAAGATGAAAACTGATATATGATGGGTACGAAAGGGATTCAATCAAGCAGATATACAATTTTATATACACCTAAAATTATTATTAATAGTTAAAATAAGTTGTAATTTATTATTTTTATTATTTATACCAAACAGCCTCACTGAAAATCCTGGCTCCCATGGTACTAGGTGCTGTACAAATACATGGAAACAGATCGTACCTGCATCTAAGAGCTTGATACACAAGATAGTCAGGCTGGCAGAAAAGAAGTATTGTTAATCCCTATTTTACAAATGAGAATACAAACTTAAGGTGAAATCCTAACTCCATTTAAATCAATGAGGCATTTTCAGTGGAGAAGATTTCAGTGGAGAAGAGATTTTGCTTAACTGACTTGCCCCAAGAAGTCTATGAGTCTCTAGTAGCTGTGCTAGTCTGTAACTTCAAAAACAATGAGTAGTCCTGTGGCACCTTAGAGACTTATAAATACATAGCATCATAAGCTTTCATAGGCAAAACCCACTTCTTCAGATGAGCAGAGTGAAATCTATGGTTGAACCAGGAATTTAAGCCAGATCTTCTAAATCTTTGTCCAGTGCCCCTCATCTCCTGTGGCCTTATTACTCCCCACATTGCCTCAGAGACAACTATCCCCATTGTAGTTAATTAGCTGATGCTTTGTACAGTCATCATGTCAGAGTTGGGCTTAAGGGAGAACTTTGAAGGAGGAGAAGATAGTGGCTTTCTGAATCGCTCAAAGAGGATCTTTCATGCATTAGTGGCAGCAATGAAGGAGGCATAAGGATATTTGTGTGTAATACTTATTTGTGTGTAAATGTAAGATAATTCACAGAGAGCAAGTTTTCAGATAAACCCAGCATCTGACACTGCCATTTAGTCTCCCACATGAGTGTTTGGATATTCAGACAAGTGCAGGTCCTAATATAGTCATCTAAATTAAGTGCTCAGATGTTCAGTGGTGATCAGCATCTAGCAGCTGCATTGTTCAGTGGTTTACTGAGCAGTATTGTTGGCAACTGAAATGATATGTACGTACTTCTCCTGATAAACATATCAGAACTGTTCTAAATGGTCTCCGTGTTTATTATAATAACAAGTCGGTTAAAATAGCAATTTGCTCTTCCGGGATAGTTCTGGCAATGAGAGAATACACACTGCACACATAGAAATCCTGACTTTCGTTTAAGGCAGTCTTGTTTTTCCTAATTAATTTATATATTTTTTTCATTCCATGACATCAGTCTACAAAACTGTAAATCTCTCAGTCTCCACAGGCTGTGAGTTCCCCACCTTTGGTTTCATGTCTCAGCTGCAAATTAATGATGCCGGCTTTATCAATAGCACATTAGATACAAAACTCAGTTGTAGATGTGCTGTATTGCCTAATCTTAAACTGTTGATGCCTGTGGGACTTTTGCAATTGACTTGAGTGGGAGCAGCAATGGGTCTATAATTTGTTTTTTTTTACCAATCCCTTCAGTTTTTTTCTACATATTTTTAATGCAAATCACAAAGTGAGAAATTTCACCATCTAGCAGCATTTCTTACTGAAGTATGATGCTGTGGCTGCCTTATCTGTTTTCTGATCTGATGCTTGTCTTGAATAATAATGCATTGGAGGGAATGCATGTTCGGGAATAAAATGTTTTTCTGCATCCAGACCCAACCAGAAAGCTCTATTTTATTTTAATGAAAAAAAATCCATTGTAAAATAATGCATTAAAATTAAATGTGAATTTGTAACTTTTTGTGTTTGGGTGTGTTTTCCAGAAAGCTATGTTTGGTTATACATATTTCCACCACGCACATAAATCAACACACTGTTATACCCATGGTAGAATGCTGATGTGTCAAAAATCAAATCTGACCTTAAGGAGCTTACTATATGAATAAGCTTTTTCTTTTGTCAAAAACACGAGTGTCCGTTATTGTTCGTTACATTTGGGCTTTGTCTTTTTTTTTTTCACCTAATAATCTTAACTCTTGTCTCCACGAGAAAGTTGTACCACTTTAACTGTATAGGTACATTTAATTCTCTCTGGTATTGATAGTTACTATGGGCAGAACTGCTAGCCCTATTACTAAGGTTTCCTGACACTTCCAATTATAAGACCCTGTTTTCAGTTGCTTATAATGTTGGCAAACTTAAAATATTTGGGCTGAAATTTTCATTACATCTACCCAGAAGCGTTATTTCAGAATAAGTGACGCACTACACTACACTACAAGCATCTACACTACACTACTCTACAAGCGTCTACACTACAAACCTTTATTTCAAAATAATGTCGAGCTAGAGACTTCTTACTCTGGCTCATGGTAACCCTCATTTCACGAGGAGTAAGGGAAGTTGGAGGAAGAGTGTTCTTCCTTCAACTTCCTGCTGTGTGGACAGCGCCAAAAGCAGAATTAAGCTATTTTGACTTAAGCTACGCAATTGATGTAGCAGGAGTTGTATAGCTTAATTTGACTTTAGCCTTGCTGTAGATGTACCCTGAGTGAGCAGAAGCTGGAGTGGTAGTAACAGAAACTGGGAGTTGACATAGGAGGCAGAGGAGACTGGGATGGAGAAACCGGTGCAGCAGTGGGAAGTAGACAGCACTGAAAAGCTGGGATATTGAGGTGGCAGGCTGAGCAAAGAAATGAGGACAGAGTTTCAGGCTCAATGAAATTGGATGAGTAGCCCAGGTAAAGAGACTGGGACTGGGAGCCAGTCGGGATTGGGGCTTTTATCTTCAGCTTTTGAAATTGCCTCCCCACTTTAAGAGGATACACATGAAGAAACCTGAAAACAAGGAGACTCTAAAAGACTGTAGACCAAGGATAGAGACAAAGAACAACTCTGTTTTGAAAGATTTCACCTGAACCAAGGACACGGGGTGAGGAACTCACTTTGAAATCATTACTCTTTATATATTAGGCTTAATTGGCATGTTTTGTTTATTTTGGCTTAGTAACTTACTTTGATCTGTCTATTTTCACTTGCAATCATTTACATCCTACTTTTTATATGTAATAAAATATATTATCAAGCCCGGTGTAAATTATTGTTATGGGCAAGGGGCGGTGGAAGCAACTGCTGTGTATAGATCTATTTTTTGTGTGAAACTTTTATACAGGGTTAGATGGATTAATTTGGGGATTTGGTCCTCTTTGGGGCTGTGTTCCTGTCTGCTGTCAAAGGCCTTATAGCTGAGCCCTCCTAGAGCTGAGCTGGTTCAACATCTGTGTTACTGTGCTGGGGAAGAAGGTGGCTGTTACCCCAACTCTGTGCCTTGCTTGGGGGAGACCAGAGCTTTTGGCTCAGCAGGACAGGGTGGTGGGGCGCTCCAGAAGACAGATAGGTGGGCTCAGTAGCATGAGCAGCACACTGCCTGGCAGCCCCCAAGGACCCCCCTATTATTAAATCCATCACAATAGCTATCTGTACAAGAATGGTCAGGGCAATTAATGAAGTACAATATTTTTGTTTGTGCTAATTTATTTGTATTGTGCAGAATCCCTTGGCATCGTGGCATTTTATGCAGTTCTCAGTATGTATGCTGTCAGCCTTTTGCTTGGATACTTCAGTAATAATAGTTAACCAATCACAAAGCAAGAGCCCTATTAGCAGCTTACTTATTAATTCATTTTCTAATGTCATATTTCCATTGGTAATGCCTGCTTAAACAAAGATTTCTGGAGTCAGTCCAGCTGAATAAGAGAGAATAGCACAGAAGACAGTTAAATCAAAACAGAGACTGAATGTTAATGGTCAATATGCTGCCATTTCTTCTTTAAATCCACTTTCAAAGCCACTCTAAAAACACTGGGGAGAATTTCTAATCCCAAGGCAATTTATAATGAAACACGTCTGAAAGGTATTGTTATATGGCTTCCCTATCAGAAGAATACTAATATCCCTCTCCTGCTTCAGGTAGTTTGCAGTGAGGCTATAAGATGGAAATGCTGCATGTTCTTGGCATCAAATAGTCTCTCAGCTATTGGAAGGTGAAAAATAGAAATGGCTTTTGTTCTTTTAGTTCACCCCTTCAGGGCCCATGAGTAAAGCTGATGATGTGTCTGGGCAAAAGAAAATCAATAGTGTGCCGCTTTTAGTAACTACTGAATGTTAGGTAGTTAATAATTTAAAAAAGTGAGCTTGCTATGCTTTGTGAGGATTACCCTGTGGTCAGACAACCAACTAGGTTGAGTTGTTTGCTGTGCTTATGCTCTGTCTTCCTATAGTTATGGACATTAAAACTGTACTTCCTGAAACTGCACGAAGGGTTTTCACTGGCCTGGATGTGAATCTCTTCAAAGATGACAGTCTTTAGGAGAATAGAGAAAATATTTTTTAAAAAGTTTAAAAAACGAGTGGTCCTGTAGCACCTTTGAGACTAACAAAAATGATAGATAGTAATCATGAGCTTTCGTGGGCACAACTCACTTCTTCAGATGACAAATGTAGAGCAAGAGGCACAGAGGGACAAATATAAAGCAGAAAAAGAGGGGAGAGGAGGAGGAGGAAAAAAACTGTCAATTAGAGTGTCCATGCTAAATGAGGCTAATACAGTGGGCTGCAAGTGCTCAATACTTAGCTTTTGATGTCATTTGGGTGTTGAATATAACAGCCCATCTAAGAAATGTCTTCCTTCAGTCCCTGGCTAAAATGTGTGCTAAATGTACCGTTTGCTTATGAAGAGCAGTTCCATAGTTTCTCTCTCGAGTTGGTTCCTGTAATTCTGTAAGAGAATGGCCACTTTTAGATCCATTAGTAAATGTCCGGGCAAGTTAAAATATTCCCCCAACAGGTTTTTCTGTATTACCATTTTGAACATCTGATTTGTGTCTGATAACCCTTTGTCACAGAGAATGTCCAGTTTGGCCAATACACATGGTAGATGGGCATTGCTAGCACTTGATGGCGTATATCACATTAGAGAATATGCAGTTATATGAGCCTCTGATGTGTTGGCTTATGTGGTTATGTCCTGTGATGTTGTCACTTGTATAGATATGTGGACAGAGTTGGCAATGGAGTTCATTGCAGGGATGGGTTCCTGGATGAATATGATGGAGCTGTGCTGCATGGTTACTGGAAAGAATTTGTTTCAGGTTAGGGGGCTATCTGTAGGCAAGGACTAGCCTTTTCCCCAAGGCCTGTGAGAGTAAGGGGTCATTTTCCAGGACAGGTTGTAGATTGTTAATGATGCGCTGGAGCGGTTTAAGTTGGGAGCTGTCCCCAGCCCCACCTATAGCTCCACCCCTTCTGCTAAGGCCGGGCCCTGCCCGCACCATAGGGAGGGGAAGAGACAGGAGGGGGTGGTGCCTGTGCCCCGGCCTCCCTGGCCCTGGAGCACCAGGGATGGAGGAGGGCACAAGGCTCCTGCCTCCCCAACCCTCGAACCGCCAGTAAGGGAGGCTCCAGCCTCCCCGGCTAGGAGCACATGATGGGAGTGCACTGGGACAGCAACACTGTGCCCCCAGAATGCCTACAGCAGGCAGTTTGGGACGGCAAAGCCTTGTACATAGAAATGTTACAAGCATTATCTCTGCTCTTACAGAATGCTCATGCCCATTCCACTCTACTTTCTCACACAGCCACTTATTTTTCAGCATATAGGCCCATTAAGGAGTAGGAATTGCATATGCATTAAAAAAAATTGCTACAGGATTACTTACCAAAAAAAAGTACTCCTTTCCTTCCCAGCACTCCATAGCATAATGACATTGTTTGGCAATTGGACCCCAAAAAGGAAGCAGTTATACAAAAGCCCAGTAGGAGCAAGTGAGATTGGGTGGTTTGTATGCCATCGTCAGTCTGACACTTGATAATGGACTGTTAAAGCATTTTCCAGTGGAAATGTGAAGTATCATTTGGAAGAAGCTGATATTCTTTCATGTCAGAGAGTACAGTTAACATTCCCTTCAAATGGTACTTAGTGTTTCAGAGAAAAGACAGAGCACGTTCAGAATTGTTAATCACATGAATTGCATGCATCTCTGATTCTCTCAATAGTAAAATCCAGTTGTGTAGCAATTTAAAAAAATAATTTGATACATTTTGAATTCCTTTTTTTTTCTTGTTTTTATCCATATCTCTGTCAGGTTACCCTGATACAGGTAGCATTTTCAAAGCTGGGGGCTTCAAATTATGCTCTTAAATCCATAGCTAGGAACCTATATAGAAAATCTGAGTTGATTTTCCGATGTGTTGAACAGCCTCAGTTCCCAGAGAAGTTAAGTAAAAGCTTCAGCTACTTGAAATTTAGACCATGTTTACATAGGGGCCTAACTATGGATTTAGGAGCCTAACTTCAGACTAGGGTTGCCAGGTGTCCCGGACAGTCTGGTATTTTCGCCTCCTGTCCGGTAAAAAAAAATTCAGAGAATACCTAAAATGTCCGGTATTATCTGATTTTTTTCCCTGGCCAGGAGGCGAAAATGCCAGGCACCTGGCAACCCTACAAACACTCAGTGCCCGGCCTCTCCCTCCGCCGCCAAGTTCCCCCCCCCCGGCTCCCAACACCCCCCGACCCCAGCCCCCATGCTTACCTGGTTCCGCAAGGCTGCTGGCACAAAATTGCTGCTGACCAAGTTTCTATCCCTTCACCCACTCTTAAAGGGGGCATGCTGTTTTAATGCTGTTTTATTTTAATTTTTTTTTTTTTTTTTGCTTAATAAGTCTTGGGGTCTTTTTTTTTGCTCAACAACTTTGATCTCCCCCCCCCCTTTTTTTTTCCTTCAACAGAATTTTTTCCAAGTGTTGTTTTTTTTGGGGGGGGGAGGGGGGTGTTCAGTATTTTTGTTTCAACCATCTGGCAACCCTACTTCAGACACTCAAGTTTAAAATTGTATATGTAGCTATATACAGTATGTATTGCCCTAATGTGTCCTAATAAAACTATACTGTTTTATTGTACTTACCAGTGTAGATTTATTTCTGCTCCCACTCCGCCCACAAAGAGAGAGCTGTGGGAATGGGGGTTTGCCTCTCGGGAGGTAGCTTTTTAAACTCCAGCCAGGTTTCATTGGAAAAGTTCCCTGGAAGAGTTCATCTTCAGATTAGCCTTGACCTACCCACTTGGAGGGTGGCAGGCAGCATTTTGAATTTCTGCATTCCCACTCCAGATGGACTTGTCACTGTCAACAATCCATGGTGTTGAGAGCTAGTGCAACCCCAAAGATTAAATTGATCCCAACATTTTCAAAACTCCTTACAAAGTTAACTCACAATGCTGGAGGAAGGGAGGGATGATGCCACCCATTAGCTAGTTAGGTAAATTGAGGTAGAGTTTGTCATTTCTCCAGGAGTGTCAGTCAGCATCAGTTTTAGAGAGTTCACATGCAATCACCTATCATCTGTCATGCTAAAAGCTGTGTGTAAGATGAGTAGAAGGAGTCTTGTGTTGCTTTTGTGTCAGGAATCCTCATTCAGTCTCTGAAGTCATCTCACTTTCCTGTACTTTCTTCCTTAGCGGGGGTGATGCTGGTTCCTGAAAGAAAAACAGAGGATGGATTTGAGGAGCACTTTGGTTTGAACTACTTGGGACATTTCCTATTGACTAACCTTCTCTTGGAAACATTGAAGCAATCAGGAACACACAGTCGCAATGCTAGAGTCATCACCGTCTCGTCAGCCACCCATTATGTTGGCAGATTGCATCTTAATGATTTACAAAGCAGGTACAAATATTTTGTTTTCTGTTTTCATGGGACTGCCATAAGGCTGCATAGAGATTAGACGCGGTGTAAATTGTCATTCAGTGTTAGCTGTGATTTTCTACATTGCAATGTTTAGTCAGAAAAAGAAACACAATTTGCAGGACGCAAATTGCATATCTTTTCCCGATTTACTTTTGAAAGAGGCTTTTCCAAAATTTGGCGCTGTGTAGATGTGCCAAATTTTGGAAAAAAGTGCTCTTTTGACACATCCCTTATTCCTCATGGAACGAGGTTTACCGGGATGGCGAAAGAGTGCGTCTGCTTTTTTGAAAAAAAAAATTCAGAAAAACGGACGCGTTCCTTTTCTGGGATACTTCAGGTATCCCAGAAAAGCAACGCAGTCTAGCCATAGCCTAAGAGAGACTCAAACAATTGTGGATACCATTAACCTCCATAATGCTGTGATAGTTTTTGGCTTGTGCAACCCTTCCAGTCATGGGTAGGAGAGAAAAATAACATACAAACACGTTTATAATTTGAGTCTCTTTTACACTGGGCCTTGAAAACTTGTGGGCCCATTTTGGTTCTTATATAATTACGATGAATGTGGTATAAAAATATGAGACTGACTTCATAATCAAGGCATGCAGGTGTATAGGTAACTGAGGCTTTGTAAAATGGCGTAGATCAATACCAATAGAGTCTGGACTCAGGTGATTGTCCTGCAGTTGGGTCCACAGGCAGATGCCGGGCCAGAGCCCATTGTCATTCTCCTCCAGTATAATGCACCACTGTTGTAGCATGCCAGAGCCATTTTTAGCTGACAGGGTTTCAGTGCTTCTGGACTGCTGAAACTTTGTCATCTGCCAAAGCCAGCCACTCCTACCTGGCTGGCTGACTGGATTTTAGCTTCTTCCCCACCCTCACACTGTCTGCTTCTCCTTCCTTGGCAGCTCCACCAGCTGGCACACAGATCTTCTCTAAGTAGCCAGAAGCACTCCGTTTAAGCTTCTCCTCAGAAGCCCTGCCAACTGGCTGACGCTGCATCGTGTTGCAGGTGGCATTCTTTGTACTCAAGTTACCATAACCCAGCTCCCTGCCTACTTCTCCTGCTTTTCTCCACAGCTAGCCTACAACATCCCCCTACTATGCCTGTGGCTACCCTGCCTTCGCCCAGCTGCTCCTGCTCTTTCCACTGCCCTCCCCTCCACACACTGTGCCAAACTTCCCTGTTCTGACTGCAGCCTCACTGATCTACCTGCTGGTGACTGACTGCAACCATCCACCCAACCCCCACCATTCTGGCCATACCCCTTTGGCCGCCTGCTTGCTTTGTCACCCTCCCCCCATGTCTTCTTAACTTTCCAAAAATGCTGACTGATTAAGGGGTTAACAGGATCCAGAAGTATATTAATGCCTTTTAAAAGCTGGACAAAGATGCTCCACAGTATCATTTTTCTAAATAGCAGACAGTGTGATTTTGTTTTCTTTTTAGTGCAAGAAAATACAAACAAGGTTGCTTATGCTACGCGACACGCTGCTGTTTGTACCATAAGTAATTGCCTATAAGTTGTTCAATTTGTGAGAGAACTGTGTTTCCAAGCATGATTTAACTAATTCCAATGGATTTATACTTGTACTCAAGGTCACAGAGTTTCAGCTGGTTTCATACTGAAACTAAGCATTTCACATAACTTCCATACCAAATCACATCTCAGTGTCTGTGACTCTTAACAAGGACCTTCGCAAACATTTTGAAGCACCTGGTTTGAGTTTTCGTTATGGAATGAAACAAAGCCAGAAGGCTTTTGTCTTTTATTGAGAATATTTCACATATGAACATCACATTAAACATGTCAAGACTTCCTATCTGATTTCTGATTTCTGATTTTATTCTTGGCTAGCTGTTTCATCACAAGTGTCTTTCATAATCTCTGCAGAGAAATTTCATCTCTTACTTCTAAAAAAACAAGTAAGGGGCTGTGCTGCTGTAAAACGCTCTACTGTAGACAAAGGCTATAACCTCTGAGTGCCTTGCCCAGATCTGAAGAAGAGCTCTGTGTAGCTCAAAAGCTTGTCTCTTTCACCAAAAGAAGATGGTCCAATAAAAGATATTATCTCCAAGCACCTTGTCTGTCTAATATCCTAGGGCAATTCTGCAAAGAAGGTGTTAACCAGAGCTTTGACACTTAATGTACATATTCATTGCCTGCGATCTGCATGCACTGGATGACACTGTTTAATGCAGCTCTGCTATGTCTCCAGACCACAGCCTCCTTTATTACCCAGAAAGCTTGTACTGTGCCTCTTTCATTTCGGATGCATTTTACCAGTAGCTCATTGTTATTAACTCTGTTTTCAGAGAGATGTAAATGTTTAATTTAGAAAAGCTAGGGCTTAATGTGTACAGGAAAAATCTTGCGGCAAAAATGCCAGTGAGTTTTAGTATGCAGTATTGGGGATGCACAGATACAAATGAGGTCAGAGTCTGGCCAGTTGTGTACATTTCTATTCCAATGGGAATTCTGCCTGAATTGAGTTCTGACCTACTGTATATACACACCCACGTGTGTGTGTGTGTGAGAGAGTGTGTGTGTGTGATTGATTGATATATATATATATATATATATATATGACCAGTATGATTAAGGAGGATAAAAAACCTGACCCTATGCCAGTGTGGAAAACTGTAACAGTATCATAAATACACAGAAATTGATTATACCACACAACTCGAGATACGTTTTTTAGAGTAGGGTATAGCAACTTTTATAGCTATAATAAAGAAATCCCATATTGATCAATATGCTATCATTCATTGTGCCTACTCCTAAAACATGTTAATGATTTTCTCCTATATTTTTTTCTTTTAAAAGTGCTTTTAAACTACCAATGTTAACAGAGTATAGGTACTTTTCTAATGTAACATAATAATCCAAATCTACCTACGCAATGGAATCAAGGTTGAAGTAGTCATTTCACCCTTACCTCGCCCTTTCCTGCCTACATGTTGAAGTAAGATTCATGGCTCTTGGGGAGATTTCATGTCACAGAACTGCTTAAATGCCACAGCACACTACTTAGAGCCACTGTCTTAGACTTATCCCTATGTGGAATGAATCCCCATAGTGCTTTTTTAAAGATGCAAAAGCTTTATTTTTTAAAAGTCTCTCTCTCTCTCTCTCTCTCTCTCAGAGAGAGAGAGAGAGAATATGTTCATTTGTTCTGCTGAACTACCCATTTTCCCAGAGACAGTGCTAAAATCACCCCTGGTTTAAGATTGCGAAATCTACAGCCGGTCCCCAACTTACGACCATCTGCACTTATGACCAAAGCGGTCATAAATGCGGGCTCCGAGTTACAAACGCGACCTGCACTTCTGAACATCGCGGTTGCAATGTAACTCAGTGGGTTTCGAGTTACGACCATTCCGAGTTACGGCCAAGCGTTTGATCCGTAACGCGTTCATAACTCAGGGACCGGCTGTATATCTTTTTTGCAATTTTGAGCTGCTATGGTTGTTTGTGATTGGTCATGAGAAATTGGGTTTGGTTTTCTGATTGGCTGACCATACCTCATATTATCAGGAGACTTAGCAATTTACTCAAAGGGTAATCATCTATTTTGTGTGCTGTCTCAGACAGTCTGCAAGAGATGTTGATAGAACCAAGGATAAGTGTTTATCATGCACTCATCAGTTTGAAGACATTTCTGAGATTTTAAATTGGTGGTGCCCAACCTGGTGACCTATTAGTAACACTAGGGGTATGTCTAGACTATGTGCCTCTGGCGACAGAGGCATGTAGATTAGGCTACCCGGTATAGGAAAATGAAGCGGCGATTTAAATAATCGCCGCTTCATTTAAATTTAAGTGGCTGCCGCGCTGAGCCGATCAGCTGTTTGTCGGCTCAGCGCGGTAGTCTGGACGCTCCGTGGTCGACATCAAAGGCATTTGTCGACCTCCCCGGTATGCCTCGTGGGATGAGGTTTACCAGGGAGGTCGACAAATGCCTTTGATGTCGACCGCGGAGCGTCCAGACTACCGCGCTGAGCCGACAAACAGCTGATCGGCTCAGCACGGCAGCCATTTAAATTTAAATTTAAATGAAGCGGCGATTATTTAAATCGCCGCTTCATTTTCCTATGCCGGGTAGCCTAATCTACATGCCTCTGTCGCCAGAGGCATGTAGTCTAGACATACCCTAGGTGATACCTCTCCCTCTAGTGGAAACACCAGGGAAAGTCAGAAAGCCATCACTACTTCAGTGCACAAACACCAAGGTGCTGGCTAGTGTTAAACTCTCTGCTTCACCGGATTTCTCCTATGACCTACTCTGAGGACTTCTTGTTGGATTTTTCTTCTGTTTCTTTTTTTAAAAATTGGAACATTTCATGAATATGCACGTCATCCTTGTGCAGGGGCCATACTCATCTATTTTATTTGCCCTATACCTCTGTTCTGTTGTCCCAACTCCCCAAAATTCTGGTTTGAAGTTGCAAACCACATTGAGTATGCTGGCCACCATACACCGTGAAGAGAAATAATTTTAAAATGGCCTCTTTCCTGGGAATAAAGTTCAATAAATATATACCATGACCATTGTTATGTTTCTCATTCTCATGTTTTTGCTTTTAATGCTCTGATTTCTCCATGTCTTTCTCTCATTCTTTCCTGTCCTTTCCCTTACATTACTTTGCATCTTTTTCTTTTGATTTGTTTGTTGTATTACATTCTGTTTCCTCCATTATTTTCTCTTTTTAATCTATTTGTGCTCATCTAGACTACGCTGGAGTGCTCAAAGAGGATATGCAAATTCCTATGGAATTTGCATATCTTCTTCCAATCTCACTTTTGAAAGCAAAGCTTTCGAAAATGAAAGTAGTTTAGACGCGGCTTTTTCGGCGAACCCCACCTTTGTCGAAAAGCCGCGTAAACCTCATTTTTTGAGGAAGAGCAGCTTTTCGACAAAGGGGGGGTTGCCGAAAAAGCTGCATCTAAACTACTTTCACTTTCAAAAGCGAGATTGGAAGAAGATATGCAAATTTTTTGACACTCTAGCGTAGTCTAGATGAGCCCTTTGATTTCTAGTTTTACATTTTAATCTTTTTCTTCATTTGTATATTTATTTCTCTATCTTCTTGGCCTTTTGGTTCTGCCTTTCTATATCTATCCCTGCCTTTGTTTTCCTTGTCTGCATCTTCTGCTTCTCATTTTCACCTCCTCTTTTTCTGTTTGCTTCTTATCCTCTTCCACCCACCATCCCCATTTCTCTCTTCTGGATTTATATTTCCCACTGCCAGGGCTTGCTGGGTACACTGAGACAAGACACAGCATGTTACACTTTACAGGGCATAGCTTTCTTCATGTGTTTTCTTGCAAAGGGAAAACTCACAAAAGCAATGACTGTTCTCACAATGCTTTTGCTGATGAACATGTTGAAGAGCATCAAATGTCTTTGTGGTCTTTCAGATCTAGTTCATTTTCAGATCTCACATGAGCCAACATGTGGACCCATAAGGAGAATCACATTCCATCTTCTACATTTTTAATAAAAGCTCTTTAAAGAGTAGTGTCCTCAATGAATATATTCTCTGCATGCAGAAAACAAAGTTGTGACTCGAGGTTAGTGTGAAACAACTTTCGTGTCCCCTGAGAGTTTTTGAGATTTTGAATATTTTCCCCCATCCCAAATGGGATGAAAAATTGAAATCTCAAAACAAAAACAAAAAATGCAGACCTATAATCTAAAAATCCCATTAGATTGGGTCAGTCAAAATGTTTCAAGATATATGTACACTCAAAGCTGAAGGTGTAATTCCCGGCTTGAATAGGTATACCCTCACTAGCTCTGGTCAAACCAGTACTCTAAAAATATCCAGCTGCCCCAAGAATGTGCTTCAGATGTGGTCATACTTGGAATGTCTAGCCCTGCCCACCACTCACACTGTGTCAGCTAACCTGTATTTTTAGTGCACTAGCTCCATTAGAGCTAGCACAAGTAGGCCTCCTCAAAATGGGATTTACAGCCCCTGCACAAACTGCATACATATCCAAAGAAGTCTTCAGGGGTAAAATATGAAGAGGAGGTTGGAAGATTAATGCTTGACCGAATGAAAAATGGCAGCAGTATTAATTATAAGAGATGTGTCTGATAAGAAGTTCCATATTATTGTGACTTCAGTTTAATTTGGGAAGAATGATTGAGTGTGTGTGTACATCTACTATTTAAATATGTGAAGGGCAGTTTTATTGTATATTTTTATTTCTGTTAACAAGCTTAAGTGTATTTCCTTGATGAGATCAAATCCCAGGTACAGTACATTGGTTTACTTAATTAAAGCTGACCTTTACACAACACATTCCAAATTTTCATATCATAGGTGTATGATTTTTCTCAGACATAAATATTCAAATGTTAGATGGAGCTAGGTAAGGATATTTCAGCCTTTTTTTTTCCCCAGAATAATTTTACATGGATGCAAAATAATTTTCTGCTATCTCTTCTCCTGTTGCAAACATTACAATAATTATCTTTCATTGCATAAAATGACTTACTGTCCTGAAAAATTTGTGTTCTGGTAAAGACATAAATCATAAATGCTGTAAACTAATCTAAAATACAAATGTGTTGCTGCAATGGAAGACAAGTTCCCTTGTCTGTCCCCAAAATACAGACATTTCTCTGCTACATTTAGTTTGTATCACTTAGTCTATTAACATTTTAACCATGTGTGTTAAAGACCTGTTAAAGGCTTCTACTGAATCCAGTTGTAAAGCTCTGCATTTGAGGAGTGTATTTAAGACACTCAACTTAAAAGTTCTATATTAATGAGTTCTAGTAATGGAATGTATTTTTTTTAAATTCCAATATATCAGAATGCTTGGGTGCACATTATCTGTATGGAGATCATGATACTAAGTTCATCAACCTAATACTAGATTTTAATGCAAATCTAGGAAAAATTAACTTTTATATTCAATATGTCATGATCTTCAGTTTCATATCACTTAGGACAAGTTAATGGGTAAGTATTTGTTATACTGGTACAAGTTGAACGTCCCAAATCTGGGACTCTCTCGTCTGGCAATGGACCACGGATGTTGCTGGACCAAAGAGCCTCGGAGGTGGGGAGCGAGAGCCAGCCGGGAGAACACAGGCTTGGGGAGCACTGGCTGAACCAGCAGTGGCTGGGCCAGGTGGCATCTGGGGATCTCTGGCCCATCTGGGAACCCCCCAGCAGCAAACAGCGAGCCCCCACCCCAACCAGAGACTCCCTGGTGTCAGCCAGGCCAGACAGCAAACAGGGAGCCTCTGCCCCAGCTAGGGAACCCCTGCAGCATCAGAGCCAGGAGGCCTGGGCCAGGGAACCCCAGGTATCACCCAGTGGCAGCTGGAGAAGGGACTCTTCTGCCTCAAGACCTAGAGGTGCCAGAGAGGAGACAGAAGAGCACCAGCCTTCCACTAGATAAGGATGACATGAGGACGAGTGAGAGGTTGGGCTCAGGGTCATCGACAGTGGGGGCAAGGGAGGCAGCTGCATCAGGGCCTGGCAATTTAAAAGGGCCCAGGGCTATGGAATGCCACCACTGCTACCATGGCTGCAGCTGTGGCCGGAGGCCTGAGCCCTTTAAATTGCTGCCAGAGATTCACACAGTGCATTCTGGGCAGCACAGAGGGCTAGGTGGGGGAGAGGTTAGCACCTACCCTTGCCTCTTCTATTTGAGGCCCCACCCCTTCTGGATGGGGCCCCACACACACACTTTATAGTTGGCCCATGGCACAATAAATTCTGTTGCCAGTCCTGCTTGGGCCTTGCAAAGGGGTCTTTGCTGATGGCAGCTTAAGAAAGTAGTTTTAAAAATAGTTGGCCTTCTCTTCCCTAGAGAAAAGGAAATATATGGGTCAAAGATTAATCAAACTTATTCACACCTTAAAATAGTTTGGTTTTAATTCAGTTAAAAAATACCAGTGAAAATTTGGTGACGGTAGAGATGGAAGATGGGAGTAATTTCTTATTTTATCCAAACCATCTGCTAATAAAATTTTAAATTAAAATGAGGAACAGTCCATCATCCCCAATTATCAGTTGCATAGTTGAAGTCGAAATAGCTTAATTCAGCTTTTGGCGCTATCTACCCAGCAGGAAGTCGAAGAAAGAACACTCTTTCTTCGACTTCCCTTACTCTTCGTGAAATGAGGGTTACAGAAGTCGGAGTAAGAAGTCCGCCATCTCAGCATTATTTCGAGATAATGGCTTGCTGTGTAGACGTGCATTTTGTTATTTCAAAATAATGCTGCTGTGTAGATGTACCCCATGGCTATACCTCTCAGAATAACTGGGACTATTATGTATTATAATAGCTCAAATAAAACTTATCTAAGCTTAAAAATTATTCAAAATGATTTTTTAAAAATTAAAAAATAAAACTGTTAGAGACTTCTCTGTGCCAAACGTGTTGGTCTTTTGACTAAATACATTCTTTTTGTAAAAGGTATTTGTTTTCAACAAAACTTCAGTAAAATTGGCATTGAAAATATACCTGAAAAATGAGATATTTTAGCTGAAAACTAAGATTTTTATTTGGAAATATTACCACGATGCCACATGTGAATTATAGTTTGGCTTCTTCAGTCTTATTCCCCTATGTGGGATGGGCTCCTCAGCCAGAGTACATCTCCCAAAATGCACCACCACAACTCCCCAAGAGGGCTGATTTTGGTTCATCATGGGAGACAGCTTCCAACCAAGAAGTCCAACCTATAGAGCAGAATGGAACCTTGAAGCACTGGAACTACAGTTCCCATGAAACACTACAAAAGCATTTCCAGCTCAAAATGTTTTGATTTTTGAATTGATATATTTTGATTTTCAGCTAAAAAAAAAAGTCATTTTTCAAATTACCACTGAAAATCAAAAATTTCTCCCAATAAAAGCCCCATTTTGACCAGCTGTATAGTAATTTTTTTTCCCTGGAAAGGAACAAATAATTCTGGCCACCCACCTTGCTTCTAGAATAGTGAGATCCTCAAACACAATAGAATAGGTGCATTTGTACATTGAGGGCAAATGGGGAGGGATTTGGGAATATCAAGGTGAAAGTAGGACAGAGAGATTCCATATAATGTCTTTGGGTGCTCTAATGTGGAGAGGTTTGGTAACAAAGGTGGGAGAAGTAAGGCCCAGATCGGTGGATCCATGACTAAGTTGCCTGATTAGCCACTGTCTTCCATGAAAATGAGCTGGAGAGCAATGGAGGCTACTGAATCTGCAAAGATATACAGCAGCAGCAGCAGCCATGAAGCGACAACACGGCCTGAGAGAAAGGTCCTTTCTCCCCAGCACTTGTAGAGTGTCATGTTTCACAGCCCGGCTACTTGTGCTTAGGGTTGCCAGGTGTTCGGTTTTGAACCAGACAGTTCAGTATTTGAGCTTTCTGTTTGGGAAACGAATTGAGAAAATATAAATGAGAAAATATAAATGTCCGGTACTTTCTAAATAAGATGTAATGTCAAGCATGTCCCATATTTTTGTTGAAATCATCTGGCAACCCTACTTGAGCTATATGCTGATTTTCAAGAGTTGGCCAAGAAATTTTTAAAATATTATTTCGAAGCATTTTTAGGGTTAGATGAGTTACTCTGCTTACTTCATACATACCTCATCGGTCCTGGCCTTGATTGAATTACTCGTGTGTAATTGCATGTTCTATCTCCACCTTCCACCTTGCCACTGCTTTTGGAAATAATTGGTTTTTCATCACAAATCATGCAGGGATCAGCTTACTGTGATTCAGCGTGACAAAGTATTTGGGAAATTCAAAACCTACTGGATGGGTGGAAGGTGACAACAATTCTTCTCCTCCTCCCCCCCATCTCCTATGGTAGCAGGTTTTTTTGAAATGATGGTTACAGATCATCTGCACCACATGGCCCAGACTCTCCAGACACACACATGAATCCTAAGTGACATTTTAAAGACTTTGGTGAGGTTGGATTATTGGCCTTATGTAGTTTGAAGAGAATTTTAGTGTGCCATAAATAGTTTAAGGTCAAACCAAAATTATACGATAGAAAAGACTGCAAGCCAAATCAAATATCATTCCGAGTAAGAAGGAAAGGGTAGCATTTTATTTTTTCCTTTAACTGTCTGCTGAACTTTGCTATTTTGCATATGCCAAATAAAAAACCCCTTCGCACAAGCTATTTCCTATTTTCCATACATTTTTGATTCCACATCTTTTCTGACAGCTGGATGCGGGCCTCTGGTGACATGCAGCTTTATATAACTAAGGCCTTCATAAAGGCATTGAATCTGGGAAGTGGATGATTGTACTTGAGCCCAAAAATCTCATGCAGTTGCATTGTGTCTGTACCTGTTTCAGCTGTATTCCCTTCTTCAGCCATCAGTCTCCTAAGAGAAAGGGAGGCTTTCATGAAATTTCTTTGGGGTTTTTTAGTAAATCATTTTCTCCTCTGGCCATTATCTCATCTGTTCTGTTAACTAAATGAGCTTAATAGATTTGGTGACTGTGTATCTCTGGGAGTCCTCAGCTGTATTCTTACCCTGAGTATGTAAAAACAAACTTTGAAAAAATAGAGATAATTAAAAATATAATTGTCAATTAAAAAATTAGTGCCAACCTTAGAGACCAATTTTTTTTATCACTACAGTGTCGGTGCAAGTGTTTCCTCTTGGTCCTGCCAACAGTTGCTGTGCTTTTTAGGAGGCAGGTATGTGGGTGGAGGGACATTCAGTCTTAATGCCATTCAAGTCTTGACCTCTCTGCTGATTAAGTCAGATGGAGCTGAGGATGCTCAGCAGCTCACAGGATGAAAACATATGTTATATAGATACTTCTCCTAAAGACACTGGACTGAGACCAACTTATTTCACATGGGGCCATCCAAGGGAGTAACTCTTGGTCATCATTAAGCAGTCTGGATTTGAATTGGTAACAACATATTGGCCATCACCAATGTCCATTGCCTTCCATATCCCCAAAAGCAAAAAAATAATATATTAGAAGTTCAGGAACTATATTAGGCACTACAAATAACTAGAGGAGTGAGCATATACAAGAGGTTAGGTATTGTTTTTATTATTATTGGCCTAGGTTGTTACCCTGGTAGGGTTGCCATCTTTGAAATGCAAACAAAACTGTCACTTCTCTCTGCAGTATATGCCAGTGGCAACCTCAACCCCAACCACAAGGCAACACTGCAATGCCCCCCCTCAACAGCCACTTACAGTATCTGGAGAGAGAACACATATCAGTACATAAGAACATAAGAATGGCCGTACTGGGTCAGACCAAAGGTCCATCTAGCCCAGTATCCTGTCTGCCAACAGTGGCCAGCACCAGGTGCCCCAGAGAGGGTGGACCGAAGACAATGATCAAGCGATTTGTCTCCTGCCATCCCTCTCCAGCCTCTGACAAACAGAGGCCAAGGACACCATTTTATCCCCTGGCTAATAGCCTTTTATGGACCTAACCTCCATGAAATTATCTAGCTTCTCTTTAAACTCTATTATAGTCCTAGCCTTCACAGGCTAGCAGTAGGACTGTTATCATTTTTTCACCTTGGTTGTTTTCCCCCAGGCTGTTTTCTCTGTGTCCATCTGCACTAGGATTACATTTTCCCAAACTGCATTGATTCTGTATTTTAACTAGATACCTAAATATGAATGTTTTGGAACTTTATACATAAAGCAGATCCATTGGATCTATTTTTTGAATTTGTGTTTGCCTCTTGATTTTGCCTTTTCCAGCAATTTCTTATTTTTAATGGTTACATAATAGAATTCCAAACAGAATACTTGAGTTTGCAACTAATGCAAAGTTCACTTTTGACCAATTCAACCTAGGGAATTCTTCTCGTCAATCCAAAGGTTTGGTAGTGAGCTGACTGACTGCTGTATTTTCAACAGTTTTAATATTTTATTGCTTCATCTGTGGAAGCGGGAATACCTCAGCATCTTTAGCTGGACACAGAATTTTTTAACATTAAATATCCTAGCATATTGTGAAACTAATGTAAATCTTTAGATTGATATAAAAAAAAAAACCTGTCAGATTAAATTTTTTTTTCTTGCATCTGGCAAATCCATAAAAAGCCTAACCAGGTTGGTCAAATGCTGTCCAGGTGATAACCCTATACCCTAGTTATGATGAAGTGACTGTAAGGAGCTCCTTTGCACAACCAGCCCTGTAGAAGTGTGGAGGAACTTTAATAGAGGCCTTGTTTTCCCTTCCATGCATGTGGGTGGGAAGTGGGCAGAGCTTTGGCCAGGGGAAGCAGTCTGTACCAGACATAGTGCTGCTGCAGGTTCCTTACCTTGAGGTAAAGGGGAAACCAGGATCTAGATTTTGACCCCCAATCTCCTAGACTGCTCCTGTGCTGCCGCTTACAAATGTGGTGGGATTTTGATTTGAACGAATGAGCACTGTTCACATTTCTTATTAAGCTACTTCATGGTAACAGATAGTTCAAGTGATTCCTTCTGAGCGTCTGTATTTGTAGAAAATGAGTATTTTGTAAATATCGACTTGGGCCAGTAACTTGAATGTGGGGTTGTTTCCCGTGAATATGGGCAGCCTGTACTTGCTCCTAGAACTACTCATCAATATTCAAAAGTAAATAAAGAATAGTCATGACAATCATTCATATCTGCCTTTGTAAAAGCAACACTTCTACTACCCTTTGGAGGGATCTGGCTTTTGCTGTCAAATTGCAAAGTCTTCAGACTTCATCCCATGACTGTGGGACAGTGGGAGGAAGTGTCTCAGTATCTTACTTTAGTACCTTAGAAGGGGCAGTCCAGACACATAACAATGATGTGTACTTTACTGCAGGGAGGGTGATGCCCACATGGGGCTGATGAGAGTCTTAACCAGTTGCTGGAAGGAGCCGGTTCTGGGCCCCACCCCCAGAACAGGTGAGGGCTCAAAGAGAAGGGGTGGGGTTGGGGGCTAGCCTCCGCCAGCCAGCCCTTCAGTGCTGCTGGGGCTTCAGAGTGCACATCCTCAGGGGGGCTCCAGCTGCAATTTAATGGGCCTGGGCCCTTTAAATTGCCATGTCCAAGGGCAACTGCCCCCCTTTGCTCTCCTCACCTCCTATCGGTGGCCTTGTGCCTGTGCTGACAAGGCCCATTCTGATTTCTTTTGTTATTAATACTGTTTATAATGTGGTGCCTTAACATTTATTTCCAGGCTGCAGGCTTACAAAGAGAGAGAAAGAGGAATTCACTCTTCATTTCCCACATATTATAAATTAATGTGTGTATGAGCAACACAAATCATGGTGTGACTGATTTCAGAGAGCAGGAGAAGCTCTGAGACTTGATCAGCTAATCCCTTCCTTTCTTTCTACTGCAGGTCAGAGGAAGGGCCTGGCTAGAGTGATTTAAGAAATAGACTCTGCCTCTGGCAGTTCAAGAAATGCTGGCAACACAGGGCTAGGTTCTCAGCTGGCATAAATTGATGTAGCTCCATTGACTTCTCTAAGCAAACTAACATGAATATTTTCAAATGTTGGTATCTGAACTTAGGCACCACATTTTCAAAAAACTAATCCATAAAGTGTGCATACAACATTTGCACAAGAAAGTGTAGGCTGGGTCCTCCAATTGCCCACACATGCAAAATGGATAACTGTGTGTAATTGCATGTGTGGTAGATGTAGTCAGTAGAAGGACAGGTACAGTACACATCTCTGTGATGAAATCTAGGTAATTTTGTGTCAGTTTCTTTGAATTTAGTTCTAGTTCATTATTTTAAATCATGGAATCATAGAAATGGATTGGAAGGGATTTCAAGAGGTCATCAAGCCCAAGTCCCTGCCCTGAGGCAGGACCATGTAAAAGGAGACCATCCCTGACAGGTGTTTGTCTAGACTGTTTTTTAAAAACCTCCAAAATGATGGGGTTTCCTGAACCTCTCTTAGAAGCCTATGCCAGAGCTTAATTACCCTAATAGTTAGAAAGATGTTCCTAATATGTAACCTAAATCTCCTTGCTACGTATTAAACACATTACTTCTTGTGCTACCTCCAGTGGACATGGATGACATATGATCACTGTCCTCTGGTCTATACAGCAAAGTATTAGAAGACTGTTATCGGGTTCACTCCTTAGTCTTCTTTCCTCAAGACTAATATATATACACTGCATTGAGATGTCAAATATAGGCCTTCCCTCATAAGTCATGTTTTCAGAGCCTTTTTAAACTTTTTTATTCTCCTTCGGACTGTCTCCTATTTGCTCACATCATATTTTTTTCCAGCAGGAATATATATCCTCCTCTTCTGCTCTTTGTTGGTTTGTGTTTCCCTTTATTAACAGTAATGGAAAATGACTATCCAGTCTCTGAGAAGCCATTATACAGGGTAAAATATTTATAACACAGACAAGAAACCTTCATAAATATAATGAGCACTCTTTTGAACTCTTGACTTTGGTTTATCATAAAAAAATAAATTAAATATTTATAATTAATAGCCAGAAAAGATGCACCTTGGTTCTGCAAAGCACCTATGCAGCCCTGTTTAAAAAATAAATGACTGTATAATCTGAAGAAGTGGGTTGTGCCCACGAACACTCATGATGCCATCTACATGATTTGTTAGTCTCTAAGGTGCTTCAGGACCATTACTTGTTTTTCAGTTTTTTTCAGTTACAGGCTAACACGGCTACCCCTCTGAGACTCTGCCCCTCTAATCTTTTAACATTCTTCGGGCTTGTCTGCTGAAGTCAATGTAACTTACACTGCTCAGGAGTATGAAAGACTGTCCCCCGCCCCCAAACTTAAACCAAGGCGTACACTGCATTGAGATGTACATCAACAGGAGAATGCTCTCCAATCGACATATAGCATCTTCACCAACATGTGCTTCATTGGCATTGCTGCATCTGTTAGCGGGGATGCTACAGTTGATTCACATCCTCGTGGGATGGACTAAGGTCCTCACTACTCGGATCTATCACCGGTCGTAATATCAGTAGATTTTAGGCGCAGTCAATAAAAACTGGCAAGTGGTTAAAGTTAAACAACAGGACTATATTGTAGTGCAAATTTAAATAACATACATCGAATAACCATGGAGGGCAGTCCTCCTATGGTTACCCCTAATAATAATTACCAGAGTCCTCGGCGCAAGCAGGACGATGGTGGTGATGCTGGTGACCTCAAGCCTCTGGCTGATTGAGAGCCTCGGGCGAGGAACAACCAGGAGTCCCTTGGTGACAGGGTCGTTGGTCAGGCGACCTCAATCCTTAGGCTAATTTGAAGCCCTTGGAGAGGAACAGCCTGTGCGATCCCTCGAAGCACTGAGGAAGATTGCGAAGACGGCCGATCTACCTTCCGCAGATGCGTTTGGTCTTCGGTCCTCTTCCCGCTCTTCAGCTGCGGCCGGAGCAGATGATGGACGCTAGACTCTAATAATCCCATCCTATCTAACCTAAAAGAAAACCCTAATCTAATCACGGACGCACCCGTCGAACAGACGCGATGACGGCCGATAAGCGGAACCGCGATGCAGCCTGCCGAACAAGCACGACGACGAAAGCTAAACTACTCTAAAATACTAGACTAGCTAACTAAACCTAACACTACCTAAAAAGAAAGAAACAAAGCCTTCCGCCCTGTTTAATTCTTAAAGACTGTATTAGACCTCACGCATTCTCTTGACCTAGGACTAAGATTAGGACCTCTCTCACTCTCTTACACTATACCTAACCTGACGCACATATACCCGACGCCACCCAACTGTTGCGTGGTACAGGCTTTTATAATATGGGCTCATGAATATTCATAATATTTCACTTTAAATCAATTGGCTCATTCAAAAATGCTAATTTACATAGCTTTACAATGATTGGCTAAGGAGAATCATAACAAGCGCATACATTATTTTTCAAACTCCAACAGATAAGTTGGTAGATGTGACATACGTGAGCTACGTGCCAAAACATTTTGTCATTATGGTAGTTTACAATGATTGACAACTTCATTGATTGACATTTGATCTCAATTCATTCTAATGCTCCCCTTTCTGTTTTCTTTACATAAGATGTCCAGATAACATATGAACTCAGGCTTTACATTTTCCATATTTGCTCTTATTAAAATACAATAATAGTAATAATAATAATAATCAAGACATTTCATATACATAAAATTCTGCGTACACATCAATGCAGCTTCACTAATCTAACATAGTAGTGAAAACAAACCTTTAGAGAATACTTTAAACTCCCGTATACCGTTCTTTGGGGGAGCAAAATCTAAAAATCTGATAGCATTGTCAGTGTTTAATAATGGTTTTTACATTCTTGACTAAGCAACAATGATGTATTACAAGGTTAAAACATTAATAATTAAGAAACTTCAGTCATTTTAATAGATTGTGCATGCTTTTGCTATATTCAACCCAAGGCATGAATTACAGTTAGGCATGTGGTCTTTTATTGAAAACCCCAGCATGTTATCCATTGTGTAACAGTTCCCAGGTTGTGATAGAGGACACAGGTATCTGGCTGAACTGCAGTTTGATCTGAGGGCACTGTGCCCTGTAGCCAGTCAAACACAGTGAGAATTGAGGGGGCATGATGGAAGAGGGAGAAGGCATCTGGGTTTTGACCTGTAAAACAATACAGTGGTTAGGGTCAGAATATCTTAATTGCCAGTACCAAAGAGATTAAATGTAACTATATATTGTGATTTCAACATACTCACATGTCTCTCTGAAGCTTTTTCTTAAGCAAGAGGGGCTGATGAAGGAAATCTTCAGGATCTTAGAAATGGCATTGAGAGGACATTTAATGTGGTGTTCTAACTAGAACTGAGAAAAAAATGTGGTTTTAGATTC
This sequence comes from Pelochelys cantorii, assembly GCA_032595735.1. Lineage (NCBI taxonomy): Eukaryota > Metazoa > Chordata > Testudines > Trionychidae > Pelochelys > Pelochelys cantorii. Next base: position 126,951,725 of record CM064326.1, on the reverse strand, counting down.
ACTGGTAGTTCCAAAAATTGGTTTGAATCTAACAGCACATTTCATTTGATCTAAAATTAAACATTTTGCTTTGGGTACTTTTAATAAAACCAAAGGAAATTAAAGGTTGGATTCACAAAATAATAGCTGGAGGAAGAGGTCTTGGTAGTGGTTTGTCTGTCTTAATCTCTCCTATTGAAGTTGTTCTGCTTTGAATGAAATAATCCAATATTCATTGAGCCAGAAAGAGACACACACTATGGGTATGTCTACACTTCAGAGTTTTGTCAGAAAAATGGCTGTTTTTCCGACAAAACTTGAGGAATGTCCACACCGCAATCACGTTCTTTCTAAACTAAATCGGAAAAACCCCTCTGTTCTTTCAAAGTTCGTAATCCTCATTCTACAAGAAAGAAGCCTTTTTTCTGAAAGAGCTCTTTCAGAAAAAGGCGTGTGTGGATGGGGAGGAGGGGATTTTTTTTTCCAAAAGAAGAGGCCTCTAGGAAATAGCACGGGTGCCCTGGTGGCCACTCCATACAAAGTAATCACAACTCTATAGTTCCTGTCTCCTGGCCCCTCTTAAAGCTCCAGGCACCCTGGGCAAGCCTTGTGGCAGGAAGCCGGCTTCAGACTGTCACCACACGGTCTCCCTGCCACAAGCATTGCCAGCCATGGTCGAGCCTTGAGCCCACCGCAACCTCCCTGGCCCTCGCAGGGAGCAACCCCAGGGGTCCCAAGACCCACCCAGGGGGAGCAAGAGGCACACATCTTCCTGTTCTGGGCCAGAGATCCTGTCCCTCCTTTTAACTGTGGGGTGAGGAGGAGACCTTGCAGGATCTCCGGTCCAAAAGCAGAAATGCGGACATTTATGGATGGATGGCCGACGCAGACATCACCCCCCGACCTTGGAACAGGTCCGGAGTAAAGTCAAGGAGCTCCACCAGGGACATGTCCAGGACACAGAGCGCGGCTCATACTCAGGGGCAGGACCCTACACTTGCCCCGATTACAAGGAGCTGCATCCTGGGGGGTGCGGAAACGTCTACCCCACCCATCCTGGTGGACTCCAGCCTGGGCACCCCTGTCATCGCCTGGCTGGAGGTCTCCACGGAGGAGGAGCAGGAGGGCAAGGGCCAGCCGGAGGTGGAGGAGGAGACAGGCACCGTCCACTCTGTCCCTCAAGGCAATGCCAGTAACCCAGGATGTCTCCCAGGCCTCCTCGGACGTCTGGGAGGGATCTTCAGGTGAGTGGTCTCACTTTGTCACACACGGGTGGGGGAGGCAGGCACACATAGGGTGGGGGGCAAGTGTCACTCGGGCTGGACATCGTGCTGCGGTCTGTTCATGTGCAACCACTTGCAGCGTCAGTATGTAGCACAAGGACACAGCAGGCAGCCACCGAGCATGGGCGGGACCTTGCTGCCTGGCTCAGCGGAGGCCACACACATCCTGCCCCGGGGGGGGGGGGAGGTGGAGGGGAGCGACCTGAGTCAAAGCAGGCTTAGCCACAAGGGTACAGGTACAACCCCACACAGACCGAGGAGTGCTGTACACAGCATGCGGGCATGCCTGTACATGCCTGTACGTGTCCGTGGGCCAGGAGCGGGGTGGAAGAGGGCAGCACAGATGTCGGGGCCTCTCTGAGGCCTTGCTCCTGGGACATCCCCCTCCTCTGGCCCGAGAACTGTTGGTCACTGCTCACAGAGGAGGGCATGGCCTCAGGGACAGTGTCTGTAGGGATGAATGACCGCCTCTTCCTCTGTATGTTCTCCACAGCTAGGACTGAGGTCCGAGCCACACTACCGCAGCCACCCACCAGAGCCCAGAGGACACAAAGATGCACCAGAGTACAAGAAGACCTCATGTGCCAGCACATCAATGTCCTGTGTGACATCCACCAGACCCTGGCGCACAAGGTCCACGAGGACTTGGAGTGGCAGAACCGCACATGGGACCAGTTGATGCAGCAGTGTGACAACGTGCGCCATTATGTCACTCTTGATGGCACATCCACCTGATGCCGTTGCTCCTGGCTTCCATCCTCCTGCCTCCTGCTATGCCTCTGCTCCCTCCCCAGGTGCTGCCCATGCCCCCTCCCCAAGTGATGTCTATGCCCCCTTCCCCCGCCCCCCTGCCAACCCTGACACCGCTCCAGGCCCCCCTCCTGTCCACCCACCTGTGCTCCCCAGAACCACCCAACCCCAACTCCGACAAGGTCCCCGCACCTGAGGTGGTACATCGAGCTGCCCTCCCGCACTCCTCCCAGCCCTGAGCCCCCTCCCAGTTATGAGCCTCCCTCCCCCTCATGAATCTCCCCTCTCCCTGCCCACCTTCTCTGAATGTTTCATAAATACAGACTTCATTTGATGGAAAACCAAACTGGTATGTTTATTGAGAGGTCAGGGAAAGAGTGACGGGAGGGATTGTGGTGGGGAAGGGATAAGGCCGCAAGCCAGAGGCCCCTGTTGGGGAGGCCCTGGGGAGAGTTATTGGGGTCCTTGAGAGAACCGCTCCCTCTGGGCCTCCCCCTTCCTTTCCACAATGTTATGGAGGACACAATATGCCATGACCACCTCTAGGATGTTGTGTGATGTTGAGGCAGGTCAGCAGGCACCAGAAATGTGCCATGAGGTGGCCGAAGGTGCACTCCAACTGGATCCAGACCCGGTTCAAGTGGGCATTAAATTGATCCCTGCTGGGATCCAGGTGGTTGGTGTACGGCTTCATCAGCCAAGGCATGAGGGGGTAGGCCGCTTCCCCCATGATGCACAGTGGCATCTGCACATCCCCAATGGCAAGTTCACGGTGGGGGGGAAAATGTGCCTGCCTCCAGCTTGCGGTACAGGCTGGAGTTTCTGAAGACTCAGGCATTGTGTGCCCTGCCCAACCACTCAACAAAAATGTCTGTAAAGTATCCCCACTGGTTGATCAGGGCCTGCAGCACCATTGAAAAGTAGCCCTTGTGATTAATGTACTGGGCTGCTCGATGGTCAGGTATGCGGATCGGGATGTGGGTCCCATCAATGGCTCTGCTGCAGTTCGGAAAGAGCTAGGGCAGCAAATCTGGCCACGGTCACATTCAGGTCCCCCACCACCTGCAGAAGGAGACAAAGAAACACACAACACAGAGAATGAGAGAGGGGGTGCCTGAGCCCTTGGGAGGTGCCCGCCCTGCTTCTCCTCCCTGTCCCCCCCCCCAACACCCAAGGAGCCACCCGCTATGAGGCGCCACTCCCCCCCAACAGCAGGGCTGTGTGAGGATGGGACGGCACAATCCCCCAGAGATGGGGCTTCACCCCCACCTCCACTCCACCCTCACAGCCTCCAACCCCCCTTTCCCGAGGGTCCCCCTTTCCAGTACTTCCCCACCCCCTGTGGGACTGCAGCCCCAGTGCGCCTTAACTCCATAAGGAGGGCCCCAACGGTAGACTTCTCCACTCTGAACTGGTTGCCCACCAACCGGTAGCTGTTTGGAGTGGTGAGCTTCCATATGGCGATGGCCACCTGCTTCTCCAGGGGGATGGTGGGCCACAGTGGGTGTCATGTCTCCGGAGGGCAGGGGCAACCCAGGCACATACCTCCAAAAAGATGGCCTTCTGCATGCGGAGGTTATGCAGCCACTGCTGGTCGTCCCACCGCTCCATGACCAGTCTGTCCCACGAGTCCAAACTACTGTCAAGCTTCCAAAAATGTCTCTCCACTGTGGGGTGCAGTTGCCAGAGTGTAGCAGCCGCACCCACGGAGAGGGTCCCCAAAATAAGCTCGGGGTCCAGCTCGTGCAGGACCAGGAAGGCAGCTGGAACAAAGTGTTGTAAAAACTGCAGCATGGCCGTGTGGGGCCATCGCATGCCCAGGGGCAGCTCCAGCTCCATGGCTCAAAGGAAAAAGCTGTGGCATCCAAAAACAAAAGGGCAACCACAGCAGGTACTGTGAGAACTTTGCTGTCCCTCAAAGAGGTAGCAAACACGCAGAAGAAACGGCTGTCCAGGGGGGTTCCTTTAAGCGCATGTTTCTGCAAGGCTCCAGCACCAGCACTCGGAAGCCCTGCCTGAAGTGGTTCTAGGTGGCCTTTAATATGAGAGAACACCCAATCAGTCTGGATGCTCTCTTGAAAAAGTGCATCGCTTTTTCAATGTGCTTTTGTGTGTAGAAGAAGAAGACGTTTTTTCAGAAGATCTCTGTAGTCCAGACATAGCCTATGACTCTCTAGCCTGGTAATTACGACAGTCACATGAAGTGGGATGTGTGTTGGGGAATCTGAGTTTGTAGAGAAACAATGCCTTTGGGTAGTACTAGGGAGACAGTTGTTGAAGATAGTCCTTTAGGGTATGTCTATACAGCAAAGTTATTTCAAAATAACAGCCCTTATTTCTAAATAACTTTCCTAACATCTACACAGCCAAACCGCTATTTCAAAATAAATTTGACATAGGGGAACGCTTATTTCGAATTTGGTAAACCTCATTCTACGAGGAATAACGCCAAATTCGAAATAGCTATTTCAAAATAAGTGCTGTGTAGACACTTATTTCGAAATAGGGGGCCTCCAGCCTTCCCAGGGTGCTCTGGTGGCCACTCCAGCCTCAACCAAAAACACTCATCTCCATCCCCCCTCCCCGGAGCCCTTAAAGGGGTAGACTCTGGCCACAGTGCCTGTACCAGCTCTGAGCCTGCCAGCCCAGAGCCAGCAGTCACTGCCCCTGACCCAGTGTCCCCAAAACATGAGCCAGCAAGCCATTGGCAGCCAGCCCTCCACCGCTCCCCAGGAGCAGTCTGCCAGCTCCCAGGAGCCTGCCAGGGCCCGGAGAAGGCGGGCGTCTTCCTGGTCCAGGGTGGAGATCATGGACCTTATTCAGGTTTGGCGGGGATGCCCCCAACGTCCATGATCTCCACACTAGATGGAGGAACATGGCTGTCTATGGCAGGATAGCTGCCAGCCTGGCCACCAAAGGCCACATGTGAACCCAGGAGCAGGTTTGCATGAAAATCTAGTTGGTCCGGCGAGACCCCCACCCCTGAGCCCTGAGCTTCCCCTCCCCCTTCTTCCCCTTGCTTCCCCCTTCCAGCTCCCTCCTCCCAGGTTTCCCCCTCCCCTCTCCCACCCTCTCTCCTCCCCTCTCCCACCTTCTTTCCCCAGTCTCACCAGAGTTTCATTCCTCCCCACCAGTTTTGTTAAATAAAGACAATTTGTGTTTATGAAAATACATGTATTTTATTTGACATCAGGAAGGGGGGTTAGGGAGGGGTAAGTGGTAGGATGCGAGGGAGGAATGAGGCACAAGCCCCCAGTGGGGCAGACCAGGGAGGCTCTTAGTGCTCCTCAGGGTGGAAGCTCTCCCGCAGGGCCTCCTGGATACTGACAGTCCCCCGATGGACCTCCCGGATGGCAGCCTGCAGAAAGTGCAGCCAGGCTCACAGCAACGCGTCCAAGAGAAGCACCAGAGTGCCCTGAGGCAGCTCCGACTCCATGTTGCGGAGTGCTGTGGTGTCCCGAGTGAGGGCAACCAGAGCACGCAGAGACAAAATGCTTTGCTGTCCCTCATTGAGGTAGGCAAGCAAGCAGGGAAAGCTGAGAACTGGCTGTCCAGGGGGGGTCCCTTTAAGCACAGGCCTCAGATAGCCTCAGGCAGCAGCCACACAAAGTAAATCCTGACATGATGCCCTGCTGGACCTGGTTCCAGCTGGCCTTAAATGCGATTCAGAGTCCACTCAGTGTGGATGTGCTATTTCGAAATAGCAAAACACTATTTTGAAATGCATTTTGTATGTAGACATGTTATTTTGAAATAAGCTTATTTCGAAGTAACTATTTCAAAATAACACTGTAGTGTAGACATACCCTTACAGATGATGTAATGTGCTTAATGGGTAGTGTAAGAATAAATGTTAAACAACTGAAACTCTGCCAGCCACCCTTCACTGGTTAGCAGGGAAGAACATTCTTCTAGGCCCTTCATAAAGATGCATCAGGAAAACTGTTTGTGTTTGTATCCAATGTCAAGACAGAAAGAGATCAAAAGGATCCTTGTGATTCAGCATGATCACATTGTTGCTCTTAGGAGTAATCAGAATATAGATTGTGTTATAAGGAAAATGTACTGAATGAATTAAAGGTTTATATTAGCAGAAGTTTTATATTTGGAAATAGCTTGATACCTTTTGTATGAACAATTGTATCCCTTTTCCCATATGTGAAATGATTGGGGAGTTCCTGGGGAGGGGAGTGAATGAGTTTGGAATGTGATTGTTTGGAGAGAGAACTTGTAGGCCCAGTAGTTTCAGAGTCCAGATGGTGGAATGGGTGGAGGGCTGGAAGACTCAAAGGCATCAAGGTACCATAAATTGGGCCCAATACAAAGCAGACCAGCAGAGGGCATATGGATGGCCTTGGAGTGTTAAAAAGCAAGCCCCCTTTCACAAACAAGACAACCTTGAAATAACACTGGAAAGGAGGCACCAACATACTGATGTCAGATGGCCAAGAAGAATGACTTCCAAACAAACAGATGTTAAAATGGTGATTGATTAAGAATTTACAAAGCAAAATGCATAGACCTGAATGGGAGAAAAATCCTATAGAAGATGGGGTGTCTTGCATGAATCTCTGGCTCTCATCTTGTCAACATCGGACCTTTGGTCCAGACCAAGAGAAACTCCCGCTCCTCCCCTTCACACTTAACTTGCCTGACCAGTGAGTTAATGTGAGCAACAGACTTGTAACTTTAAGCGACAAGATTTTGTGCATTTATTTATTTGTGTGTGTGGGAGCTTGTCTTTATAAAGCATATGCTAACTGTTTTTCTACCGTATTCTCAGTAAATGCGTCATGCTGCCTTTTCCCCTGAAAAAGATCCCGTGTGCTTCTTATCAGCATAACACTGAGGCTAAATTCAAGAAATTAAATACATATTGTACTACCTGGATTATAGGGGATACAGTTATGATACATGAGCACATATGAGGAGGGAGATTAATTTCTTTAATTAGCAAAAATAAAATAAGAAACAATGGAATTAATAGTAATAATAGGGTTTTCAGGACCTATGTCAAATGTTTTATTAATGTTTAATTAAAGTCCCATTAGTTCAGGTTGTTAGTACCTCATTAACATTTGATCAGAGAAAACCGATCCAGCTATTTGGTAACTAACTTATTATTCAGCTCTAAAGTTCTGAACAAAATGAAAATTAGATTGAGGTTACAAAGTAAATCAAGTTAGTCAAATCAAGAAGTTAACAATAATAAAAATTGGTTAACTGAAAAGAAAACAATTTGAGACGAATAATTGCTCAGACCATTGCATGAAATCAAATCACAAAGTTATCGTAACAACTGACTGGTGTACTTAGTCTTTCTGTGTCTGTGAAGTTGACTTAGCAATTTGTATTTTCCCTTGTGAAAATAATGTGATAAGGTTAGATTCCTTTACATACTCAGGGTGACATTGAGTGATCTGCTTTGAGCCAAGGTTAGTTGATGCCCAGTGGTAGTATGTACTATGGACATATATGTACTTGCTATAACTGGTCACATATATACGCACACAATCTACAGCTAAAATGACTAGGACATGTATTTCCTGGAAGATGTCCGTGCACAGGTATTCATAACCCATTGGAAAAAACAAACAAAAAAAAAGAAAGTTACTTAGGACAGGTCTCCAGTACAATTTTACCTCAATGAAGCTATTTAAAATGTTAAAATATTTATGAAGATTAGGTGACATTTTGAGTATTTTGGATTAGACTGTGATTTCAGAGACATGCAGACCTTAGCAAGTCTAAAATATAACTGTATTACTTGGATTAACTTTTAGTCACTTTTATTCCAATGCAGTAACACTTAAGAGTGATTTTCGTTCATTATTAAAATGTTCTAGTCCACTCCTAGACCCAGCTGATATCTTTAAAATGCACATTTACACATCAAAAACTATGAGTGGCACACATCCAGTCTGACTCAATTAGCGTCATTAACACTGGTCCTACAATTGACAGGTAACTGCTTTTGCTGTTATATATATCCTGGATTCTATATATCCACTCCAACTTGTCTGATGAAGTGGGTTTTACCCACAAAAGCTCATGATTCTGTAAATTTTTTAGTCTCTAAGGGTATGTCTACATAGCAACGTTATTTCGGAATAATGTCGAGCTGAAGGACTTCTTACTCCCACTCCAGCAACCCTCATTTTATGAGGAGTAAGGGAAGTTGAAGGAAGAGTGTTCTTCCTTCAACTTTCTGCTGTGTAGACAGCACCAAAAGCTGAATTAAGCCTATTTTTTAACTTCAGCTATGCAATTAATGTAGCTGAAGTTGCGTGGCTTAATTTGTGATTTGCCCTGCAGTTTAGACATGCCCTAAGGTGCCACAGAACTGCTTGTTGTTTTTATCTCTTATGTCACAGTTCAGACAGTTGGCTGATGTTATGACTTGATATGATCTCACAGCTAAATAAAAGATGAAATAGCTTGTTCAACATCAGTAGTGAATGCATATTTTAAGGAACTGTTTCAAGGGGCCGCTTTACTTTGAATGGTCCCTTGAAAAATGTGTTGACTACTTATGCTAAACAATCTGTTCCAGCTTGTATTTGGCTGTATCAGTTGGAGTACATTTCCTAGACTTGAAGAAGAGCTCTGTGTACCTCAAAAGTTTCTATCTCTTACCTACAGAAGTTGATTGAATAAAAAATATCCTGTCACCCATCCTGTGTCTCGGTCTTGTGCTGTCATTTTGTTTTTGTTGCTACTTGACTTTGGCGCAACATAGAAACAGTTAAAGATAATGAACTGGAGAGTTGATATTATCCTTCTTTATTTCCTTCAACTGCGATATAAGTATGGCCCTTTTGCTTTCTGGGTTTTTTTTGGGGGGCGGGGTTCCCCTTAGAATTTCAGTGTTTAATTTTTTTAAAGAGTGAAAAATCAATCAAAAACAAAAATTAAGTGCATCTGGTGGGGGGCAGAGTTGTATGGAACTCCCAGGGGCCAGAGGTGTGGGGGAGAGGACAGGGAGTGTTATTTACCATGTGACAGTTAAAGAGGCATTTTGCTTCCTGCAGCAGTCAGATGGTCTTAGCTGCTGTGGACTGGCTCCCTGCCCTTCTTGCTCCTGCACTGTGCAAAGGAAGCAGACAGGCGCCGCATTGAAAGGCCAGCATCAGGAAGAAAGCAAAAGGCTGTATCCCATGAGTACTGAAAGTCCCGTTAAAGAGAACCCTCTTCTCCTCCCGACCCTGGGATCAGGACAGTGTTCTGACTAGGAAGGGGGCCCGATACTCATAGGCTACGTCTATATTGCAGTGCTATTTTGGGATACCGGAGGTATCCCAAAATAGCTATTCTACATCTTTTGAGCGCGGTGTTATTTCAAAATATAATGGGCTTGCTATTCTAATGTCCTGGTAAACTTCTTTCCACGAGGAGTAAGGGAAGTTTCAGAATACCGATTTATTTCAAAATAAGTGCTGTGTAACTCGAAATAAGCTATTCAAATTGAGTATCTTATTTTGAGCTCCAAGTGCAGTGGAGATGCACCTATAGGGGGTAAAATTCCACTCCATGGCTATGTCTACACTGCAAGGTTTTTGCGCAAAAACAGGTGGTTTTGTGCAAAAACCCTGCGGAGCGTCCACACCTCAAATGAGCTTTTGCATAATTAAATGGGCAGTTAAATGGCAGAACTGAGGGCTTTTTTCGCAGTAGGTAAACCTCCTTTTCTGAGGCATAACTGCTTTTAGCACTACGGCTATTGCACAAGAAGGCAAGTGTGGATGGCCATCAGAGCTTTTTTGCGCAAGAGCATCTATGCAGTGTGGACGCTCTCTTGCGCAAATGCAAATGGCTTTTGCAATGTGCTTTGAGGTGTGGATGTGCTCTTGCACAAGAACAAAAGAATGGCCATGCTGGGTCAGACCAAAGGTCCATTCAGCCCAGTAACCTGTCTGCCGACAGTGGCTAATGTCAGGTGTCCCAGAGAGAGTGAATCGAACAGGTAATGATCAAGCGATCTCTCTCCTGCCATCCATCTCCACCCTCTGGCAAACAGAGGCTAGGGATGCCATTCTTTACCCATACTGGCTAATAGCCATTTATGGACTTAACCTCCATGAATTTATCTAGTTCTCTTTTAAACCCTGTTATAGTCCTGGTATTCACAACCTCTTCAGGCAAGGAGTTCCACAGATTGACTATGCGCTGTGTGAAGAAGAACTTCCTTTTATTTGTTTTAAACCTGCTGCCCATTAGTTTCATTTAGCGGCCCCTAGTTCCTATATTATGGGAACAAGTAAACAACTTTTCCTTATTTACTTTCTCCACACAACTCATGATTTTATATACCTCTATCATATCCTCCCTTAGTCTCCTCTTTTCCAAGCTGAAAAGTCCCAGTCTCTTTAATCTCTCCTCATATGGGACCCGTTCCAAACCCCTAATCATGTTAGTTGTCCTTCTCTGAACCTTTTCTAATGCTAGTATATCTTTTCTGAGATTAGGAGATCACATTTGTATGCAGTATTCAAGATGTGTGCGTACCATGGATTTATATAAGAGAATAAGATATTCTCCGTCGTCTTCTCTACAAGAAGTTTTTGTAGTGTAGACATAGCCCAGCGTTTCCCAAACTATGGGCTGCAGCCCAATACTGGTCCATGGGAAAAAGATACCGGGCCTCAGCATGGCTGCCGGGGTGTTCCGGGCTCCCGGAGTGCCTGTGCAGCGTCGGGTCCCCCAACCCTGGGCCGGGCTGGGTGGAGGATGCAGCTGGATGTTCCGGGCTCCTGGCATAGGCTTAGCAAAGGGGGAACAGGGGTGGGCAGTTGCCCCCGGGCACCACGCTAGGCTGCAGGGGGGGAGAAGGTGCGGGGCGCTGGGCTGACCTGGGCTGCAGGAGGAGGGAGGTGCCGGGAATCCAGCGCTGGATTCTACGGGAGGGAAGGGCAGGGAATCAGTGCTGAGCTCAGCATGTCTGCGCGGTTTGGGGGGAGGTGCAGGGAAAAGAGCTCAGCTGGGCTGCGAGAGTGAAGAGGTGCGGGGTGCTGGGCTAAGCTGGGCTGGGCTGTGGGAGATGGGGGGAATGTGCGGAGCTCAGAGCTCAGTTTGGCTGCAGGAGGAGGGAGGTGCCGGGAACCTGGGGCTAGACTCAAGGGGAGGGAGGGGCAGGAAATTAGAGCTGGGCTCAGCAGTTCTGCAGGGCTTGGGGGGAGGTGCAGGGAAACGGGGAAAGCATTCAGGGAACCAGTGCGGGGCTCAACTGAGCTGAGGTGGATGGGGGAAGGCATAGGGAACAGAAGGGCAGCTCAGCTGGGCTGTGAGGGGCTGCAGGGAACTGGTGCTGCACTCCCTTGAATTGTGGGGGATGGTTTTGGGGGAGGTGCAGGGAACCAGCGGGGGTGGGCAGCTCAGCTGGGTTGCAGAGGAGGGAGGTGCAAAGAAGCCTAGTGGGGGGGGGGGAACCAGGAGCCCTGAAATGACCTCCCCTGGTCCAAAAAATCCCTCATCTGGGACCAGTCAGGTCCAGAGGGTGCCAGACCAGGGAAGTCCAACTCCTACTCAGGTCCCCTCCTTGCACCTTCCCTCCTAGCCAGATACCCTCCCCCCAATCTGCTCCTGCTCCTGCCTCCCGGAGTGCTGGTGCGGTGCTGGGTCCCCCAAGCCCTGGCCCAGGCTGGGCGGAGGATGCAGCCGGGTGAAACTGTGAAAATTTATTCATTTTTCATTCATTTTTTTATATGTGTTTATATTTTTGGGCTGCAAAAACAGTACTGAAAAAAAAAACGGGTTCCAACTAAAGTAAAAAGTTTGGGAAACCCTGGTCTAGCCAGCTTTCTATCCATCTTACAGTCCATTTATCCAATCCATATTCCCTTAACTTGCTGGCAAGGATATTGTGGGTGACTGTATCAAAAGCTTTGCTAAAGCTGGCACGGGGGACTTTGCAAGGACCAGAAACAAATTATTTGCATTTTCATCATTTGCTTAATGAATATGCAAATGAATGTTACTGGTCCTCCAAAAGCTCATGAATGGATTTACTGGTTCCCTTGTCAAAAAGTTTGGGAACCCCTGACATAGCCAATGAGGGCATGTCACTGCCAAGGTTAGTTGGTCTCTTCTGCCGGGACCTGGTTCGCGTCTCATCTCTCTCCAAAAAATTCCCAGGTCCTGCAAAAAACAAAATTTATTTGAAAATAGTAAAGTCCAAATATTAACTTTTCCGGTACTGAATGATTTTTCTGAGAAAAATGGATAAATACTGAAAACAAAGGAACTTAGCTATTAGAGTCACTGTTGCTTATGAAAGTTCCTGAATGCCCACGTTGTATGCATCCAGGCACTGCCAATAGTTAAATACCTTCAGTGGAGTTATAGAAATGAGAATGTTTGCTAGAGTCCCCTACTCTTCCATCTCAAAGCTGACTAGCTAAGTGTACTGAATACTAAAAGCCAGGCATTACGTGGGAAATAAAGAATAAACAGAATTCTGAGAAACAGTTACCATTCAGTGAGCACATACTCTTTTGTGCATAACAAAACACAGAAAAAAATCTTTGTCGGCATTACCCTTGCCTCTGTGAAACGCTCAGAGATTAAATGATAGGTCTGCAGTAATTATAGAAGCAGAGTTGTCATGGAAGTGATGCTGAAACCCCAATCTGGGGGAGTATTTTCAGTGACATACCTACTAATTTGCCTGACAGTAGCATTCTTCATGCAGACAGATTTAAAAAAAAATGAAGTGAAACATGACTAATCAGCAATTACTAACTAAGAAGGTTGATTTTGAGGAATTTAAAGACAAGAATTTCCAACCTCTGAGTCACATAAGGGACATATGAGGGTTCTCAATATAAATGTTTTGACATAGATTCTATTATTTGTATGTTTGTGTGACATATGTTGTTTGTCATGGGCTCCATTTTAAACCTTTGTTCTAACCAGCAGTCTTCCAATGTCAGAGATTTTATGACTTCTCTAGTGCAACTTTCGTAGCTTGCCACCATGCTAACCATCACACGCTTTTGCCTGCATATCCACCTGTTTCAGCTTGTCATAATCCTAGATGGTGATCTGGAGCAATATAATGCACTGGTCATCGGGGCTCAATAGGTGCTTCAGCAATATAAATAATAAATAAATAATAATATAATATATAATAGTAGGAGTGAGAGAATGGGGCTTTCTATGGCTTGATATTTCAGCATTTCCTATGAAAATGATACCTAAATTTTTTGCAGCACGGATTCTGCTAACATGTATGTTTATCTAAGATACCTTCCATAAAGCAGTCATTGAATCTAGTGAAATAGTTACCAGAACTACAAGAAGCAATCTGCTTTCAAGTGATCAGGTTTTCTGTGCCTACTATCTGTGTTGTTGTTTACTGCATAATTTAGCAAACTGGCAATGCATGTGATATCGGTGCTATGCCATTTTTCTTCTGATTATTTTCCTGTCTCTCTTTCTCTTTTCTGTGCAGATGTTCTTATTCACCCCATGGAGCATATGCCCAAAGCAAACTTGCCCTTGTATTGTTTACCTATCGACTACAGCATCTCCTGACAGCAGATGGGAGCCATGTGACTGCTAATGTAGTAGACCCTGGAGTAGTGAACACAGAGCTTTACAGAAATGTGTGTTGGGCAACAAAAGTGGTCAAGTGGATGACAGCCTGGCTATTTTTCAAGGTATGTGATTATTTTAATGATTTTGGTGTCATGGTTTTACATTGCTAGGGCTGCCATCTTTGCAGGACTACAGAGACTTTCAAGCTTATCATTATGTGTTTTATTTATTAGGATATTTTCAGTGCTGATAATGTTCACAGAACAGATAAAGTCAGTCTCTGCCTCAGACAACCTATATAGACGATAGAGAAAGGACAAGACAGAGATCAAGAGGAAAGCATTACCATCTCTTTGTTTGTAGCTATACATACGGATACTCCTGGGGGAATTCTGCACCAATATTTTTTAAATTCTTCATATTTTATTTGTCAAAATAACACAATATAATCACACCAGTTTCAGTTATCTTGGTAATTTATTTCAAAATACTTGTGTCAACAAATATGTCAACAGTACACACACACACACACACACACACACCCCAAAAAATATTCTCTCGGGAGAAGAGAGTTAAAGAAAACCCAGTTCCAGTTGGTGGCTGCTGGAGGGGGCTGTGTGGGGACCCCAGAACCAAAATAACCAAACACCCCCAAAACTCTCACTGTGGGTACCACCTTGGTGCAGACACTTGCATCCCCCTGAGACTTTATTCCTTCCCCCCAGTTTCTTTACTATCTCACTGTGGGACATGATGCAGTCCAGCCCATCCCTCATACTTTTATCAGAGCTGGGTCTCCCAAGCCCTTTGCAGTCCCCAAAGGAATGAGGATCATGCCAGGCAGACAGAACATGCAGCCTCTCCCCCTAGAATCATAGAATAATAGAGCTGGAAGAGACCTTAGAAGGCCATCAAGTCCAGCGTCCAGCCCCCTGCCCAAGGCAGGACCAATCCCAATTAAATCACCCCAGCCAGGGCGTTGTCAAGCTGGGACTTAAACACCTCTAGGGATGGAGACTCCACTACTTTCCTAGATAACCCATTCCAGTGCTTCACCATCCTCCTTGTGAAATAGTTTTTCCTAATATCCAACCTGGACCTCTCCCACTGCAACTTGAGACCATCGTTCCTTTTTCTGCATCCATCACTACTGTGAACAGCCTTTCTCCAGCCTCTTTGGAACCTCCCTTCAGGAAGTTGAAGGCTGCTATCAAATCCCCCCTCACTCTTCTCTTCTGCAGACTAAATAGACCCAACTCCCTCAGCCTCTCCTCATAGGTCATATGCTCCAGCCCCCTAATCATTTTGGTTGCCCTCTCCTGGACCCTCTCCAATGCATCCATATCCTTCCTGTAATTGGGGGCCCAGAACTGGACACAATACTCCAGATGTGGCCTCACCAGAGCCGAGTAAAGAGGAATAATCACATCTCTGGATCAACTGGGAATGCTCCTCTTAATGCAACCTAGTATGCCATTAGCCTTCTTGGCTACAAGGGCACACTGTTGACTCTGTCCAGTTTCTCATCCACTGTAACTCCCAGGTCCTTTTCTACAGAACTGCTACTTAGTCAGTTGATCCCCAGCCTGTAACAATGTTTGGGATTCTTCCGTCCCAAGTGCAGGACTGTGCACTTGTCCTTGTTGAACCTCATCAGATTTCTTGTGGCCCAATCCTCCAATTTGTCTGAGTCACTCTGGACTCTTTCCCTTCCCTCCAGTGTATCTACCTCTCCCCCGAGCTTAGTGTCATCTGCAAATTTGCTGAGGGTGCAATCCATCCCCTCATCCAGGTCATTAATAAAGATGTTGAACAAAACCGGTCCCAGAACCAAATCTTGGGGCACTCCGCTAGAAATCGACCACCATCCTGACATCGAGCCGTTGATCACTACCCGCTGGGCCCAACCTTCCAGCCAGCTTTCTATCCATCTTAACGTCCATTTATCCAATCCACATTCCCTTAACTTGCTGGCAAGAATGTTGTGGGAAACCGTATCAAAAGCCTTGCTAAAGTCAAGGTATGTCACATCCACTGACTTCCCCATATCCACAGAGCCAGTTACCTCATCATAGAAGCTAATCAGATTGGTCAGGCACGACTTGCCCTTCATGAATCCATGCTGACTATTCCTAATCACCTTCCCCTCTTTGAAGTGCTTCAGAATGGATTCCTTGAGGATCCCCTCCATGATTTTTCCAGGGACTGAGGTAAGACTGACCGGCCTATAGTTCTCTAGATAGTCCTTCTTCCCTTTCTTAAAGGTGGGCACTACATTTGCCTTTTTCCAATCATCTGGGATCTCTCCTGATCTCCACGACTTTTCAAAGATAATGGCCAAAGGCTCCTCAATGACATTTGCCAACTCCCTCAGTACCCTCGGATGTATTAAGTCCGGACCCATGGATTTATGTACGTTTAGCTTTTCTAAATAGTTCCTAACCTGTTCTTTCCCCACCAAGGGCTGTCCACCTTCATCCCATATTGTGTCACTTAGCACATTAGTCTGGGAACTGACTTTCTCCGTGAAGACAGAGGCAAAGAAAGCATTAAGTACTTCAGCTTTCCCCACATCATCTGTCACTAGGTTACTGCCCTCATCCAGTGGGGGCCCCAAACCCTCTCTGATCACCTTCTTCTTGCTAACATGCCTGTAGAAACCTTTCTTGTTATCCTTCACATCCCTTGCAAGTTGCAATTCCAATTGCGCTTTCACCCTCCTGAGAACTCCCCTGCATTCTCGAGCTATACATTTATACCCCTCCCTAGTCACCTGTCCAAGTTTCCATTTTTGTAAGCTCCTTTTTTGTGCTTAAGTTCACCAAAGATTTCCCTGGTAAGCCAGTCCAGTCTCCTACCATATTTGCTTCTCTTGCTATGCATTGGAATGGTTTCTTTCTGTGCCTTCAATAAGGCCTCTTTAAAATACTGCCAGCTCTCCTGGGCTCCTTTCCCCTTCATGTTAGGATCCCAGGGGATTCTGCCCATCAGGTCTCTGAGGGAGTCGAAGTCTGCTTTTCTGAAGTCCAAGGTGTGTATTTTACTACTCTCTTTCCTTCCTTTGGTCAGGATCCTGAAATCAACCATCTCATGATCACTGCTTCCCAGGTTGTCACCCACCTCTACTTCCCCTATTAGCTCCTCCCTGTTTGTGAGCAGCAGGTGAAGCTGCGCAGGGCCCCTGGTCAGATCCTTCAGCACTTGTACCAAGAAGTTATCCCCAACATTCTCCAAAAACTTCCTGGATTATCTGTGCACTGCCATATTGGTCTGCCAACAGATGTCAGGGTGATTAAAGTCCCCCATGAGAACCAGGGCTGTGATCTGGAAACTTCTCTCAGTTGTCCAAAGAAAGCCTCATCTACCTTATCCACCTGATTCGGTGGCCTGTAGCAGACACCAACCACAACATCACTGCTGTTGCTTACACCTCTAAACTTGACCCATAGACTCTCAACAGGCTTTTCTCCCTCTATATACTGGAGTTCAGAGCAATCATAGTGCTCCCCCTGTTAGGCTGAACACTCTACTCAGTGTGAGCTGGGCTCTGAAGAGTGCAGCAGCTCTACATGGTGGTCAGCAGCCCTACAGCCCCAGTTATTCAGGGGAAGTATGGAATCCTGCATTGCACAGTGGTGCAGAATTCCCCCGGGAGTAATATGGATTATTTGTACATACTAATTATCAGTAACCCAAAGAAACAACAGATTAATGTCAGCTGGTGGAATCCCTAGCTAATACAAAGGCCAAAATATTCAAAATACTCTCATAAAGCATCTTTCAAATCCCATCACATTCTGAAAACTAGAGGCAAGCTCTGTACTTGCCTGGGTGATGTGTCCATCATCTTGGATGGCACTAGGCAAGTGTACATCCCATCTGTTGTGTACAGGAGAGTGGGAGATGGTGAGTGGCAATGCAAGTGAAAAACAGTGGCGAAAAGTGGCCCAGACTCCAAATGATGTGGCTGTTTTGAATGCTGCATGTTGTATTCTAGACCTGCTCATAGGTGCTAGAACTAGGGGTGCAGGGGGGGTAGGGTGCAGGACCTCCTGGCTTGAAGTTGTTTCCATTATATAACAGGGTTTACAATTTGATTCAGTGACTTTCAGTCCCCCTATTATACAACTTATTCCAACAGCCTGTGCTTGCTCTATATTGGAAAAGTTGCAGCTATGTGATTAAATCAATTTATAATCGATCTAGTTACACTGGTGCAAATCCCTAATGAAGATGCACTTAAATCGGTTTCAACGTCACTTAAATCATATCTTTATTAGAACTTTGCACTCGTGTAACTACATCAATTTTAAATTGGTTTAATTAAACTGGTACAAATTTTCTAATGTCAACAAAAGAGCTGTGAAGAGAGACTTTTCTGCTTGTGACTCATTCAGGTCTTTGCAAGGAGGATTGGGTAGGGTGAATTATGCCTAATTCCAATGGAAAAGTTTGTTTTCCAAACTAAAATCAACCACTTTAGATGAGCTAGGAACAGATCCTCAGTCTCACAAAATAAAATCATTTTAAAACTTTGATATGGAAATAGTGTTAGTTTCAATATTACAAAGGGCCTGGAGTCTGAAAGAATGCCTATAAAATCAAATTATTAACAAATAAAACCATGTTTTGGAACTATTTGATAGTGTTCTTTTAAGTACCATGTTTTTCACTTGTGTCCTGAGAGCAAAAATTGTAATAGGAATACTCATATGACAATGCAAGACAACATTGTAAAAGGAAGAGATTCTCATTTTGCTCCAGTTCATGTTTCACCTGCCATTTCTCTTCCAAGAGCCAGACTCTAGTTTTGTTGGTTTTAGTTGCATTTACCTGACTTACTAGCATTAATTTTCTTTAGATTGTGTAAGTACAGCTCAGCACTCCATAAAAAAAACAAAGAAGTTCTCTTTCTGAGAAAGGAAATAAAATATCTTATTGTTACAACACTCAGTGCCACGTGGCTTTATTGGTGTGTCAAGGGACTCATTTCAGTGCTACAGGTTGGACCTCTCTGGTCCGGCACCCTCAGGACCTGACCGGTCCCGGGTGAGGTATTTTGCTGGACCAGGGGAGGTCATTTTTAAACCCCTGCCACAAGCCCCCCTGGCCTGGCCACTGGCCTCCGAGCCAGCTCCCCACCTCCTACTGGCCCCACTGCCCTGCCAACCCACTGGGCAACCATCGCTGCCATGGCTCCGCCAGGCAACCATGTGCTCCGCGCTAGGCCTCCATGAGCAGTCCCACACATCTCACACCAGGGCTCCCTGGGCAGCTCCATGCGCTGGGGCTTCTTGGGCAGCTGCACACTCACTGCGTGCCAGGGCTCCCAGCCCCGCTGGGCAGCTCTGCCGTGCCCTGCTGGCCTGCAGGGATCCTTACTGCTGGCCCTCCTCTGGGACTCTGGTCATGCAAGATCCATGCTGTCTCTCCCCCTCATTAGCTGCCTGTACTGTACCGTACTTTACCGTTTCCATTTTATTGCTTAATTTTTGACAACAGGTTTACTCATTTCAGCCATGGATGTTGCTGGAATCCCGGTTACAAGAGTTTTAACCTGTATACTGATGATATTTAGAAACTAAACCAGATGTCACTGAACATACAAATAGTGAGTTTGGATTTATCACAAAAGTGAATCAGATATCTACAGCTGCAATAATAATGTCTCCTATAGTTCTTCATCCCCTCTTATTCCTTATATGAGAAGTCAGTCTAAAAAAAAAAGAACCCCTACTCTTCTACTTGTATTTAGCAGTGACACTCTGAGTTAGTTTCCCAGACCTGAAGAAGAGCTCTATGTAAGCTCCAAAGCTTGTCTCTCTCATCAACAAAAGTTAGTCCAATAAAAGATATCACCTCCCCCACCTTGTCCTACTGATATCCTGGGACAAGCAGGGCTACAATAACACATTTTAAAAAACTGTCTTGTAACAATGGATGAAGGAAAGATAGTGAAATGCCATGCTCACAGAGTCTGAAATGAGAATCCAGCAACTGAGGGGTTGTTTTTTGAGTCAGAATTTATTTAGTTGGTAGCATTGTTGCACTTTTCCTGAAAAGTAATGGGGGTGGAAGAAGACAGAATAATAAAAGCCATCTCTATGAATTTTGTCTCTCCCCCTCATTAGCTGTCTGTACTGTACCGTACTTTACCTTTTCCATTTTATTGCTTAATTTTTGACAACAGGTTTACTTATTTGGGGCTCATTTCAGCCACTCTTTCCCACATTGAGTTGCTGCTTGTTACACGTGTAATCCAGTTCACTTCAGTGGGACTATATGCACCCCTATACAGAGAGCCACGACAACCCCAACAAACACTTGAAGCCTTCAAAATAAATGACAAGTGGGCCATATCAGCTCATCTTCTGCTTAGGGGTGAATTCCCCCTGTGAAAGGGATGTGAGTAATGATGGCAGAACTAGTTTCCTTAGTTATATTCATTGATAGTGGACATTGTTTATTTCTTTGTGGGCTTTTTCTTCTCCCTCAGAATTTCATTACTGAGTGAGTTTAGGGTTACATGGCAACTCCACACCGAGTCTGGGGAGGTTTGATATCACTATTAATATTGGGGTGTGTCTTTCATCCTAAAGAAACTCAAAGCATGTGTTACCAGATTTGCCCAATACTCTGGGGTATGCTCATTTATCAGGGTTACTCTTATGGGACTGGGGGGAGGTTAACAATTCTATCAGTGTGCTGCTTGTGCTTACTTGTGCTCTCATACGGAGCTGAATTCTCCCTGCTACCAATTCCCCCTCCCACTGGAGCTCTCCTGCAGGAACTAGGTTCCTCAGGATGGGGTTCTTACCACCTTAGCAACACACACAGACACTCACACCCACTAACAGAGCACGTCTGAGGGGACTGGGTAATCAGCACTCACAAGCTGACCCCCTCATATGTCCCTGGACTCAGCTGGCTGGGTTTAACAGCAATGCCACACTGCACCCTCATGTGCCTTTGGACTCAGTGGGCTGGATTAAACAGCACTTTAAGCTGCCATCCTCCTAAGCCCCCAGGTTCAGCACCTCTCTATCCCCACTTTCACACCACAGTCATTCACTGGTAAACCACATACTGGTAAACCACATGATGAGCAAACCCCACAGGATTTTGGGCACTACAGAGATCTTTAGCTTGGGTACAAGAAGCGTTGTTACAGAGCAAATGGGGAAGCCAGAACAACACCCCTGAAGGAAAAGTGAGCGAAAAAGAAAGAAAGAGAGAGAAGCAACCAGCTTAACAATGAAAGTTATTTATTTCTGAGTAGTGAATAGATATCAAAAAGTTACCATATTAAATCTAACAGTTACAATATTAAATCTAAATTGAAACTGATTACAAATGTTAGGTAACTGTATAACAGTTTACACAGGGCAGGGTCAGGAGGCTATGCTTAGAGATGGGAGGGGGAGAGAGAGAGAGACCTCACCACTCCATGGAGCTTGCACTGATCGGGGTTCCCAGATGATGATGGTAGCCGGGGGTCCAGAGGGCAGGAGACAAGCAGCGCAGAGCCCCCAGCACGATCAGACAGGAGATGAAGAAGTCTCAATGGAACTGATGCAGTTTAAATCCAGGTATCAGAACAGTTTTTCTTGAGGCAAGGATAGGAGTTTTTATAGGGATAGGACAATACTTCAAAGAGAAAGAGGAGAGACAATAGAGACTGATCACCCCGGTTATGGGTGATGTTCCTTGAACGAGCTCACAATGCAACTAGGCAGTTTCAGTATTTTAGATGTCAATAGGGTCGTTACTAGAATTGGTCTGATAATGACTAATTTGGGTGTGAGCAGGCCTGGGTTCATTAGCATCTGGAGTAGAGATTTTCCATCAGGCAGTGCTTCTCTGCTTTCGGTATCCCATAGTTCTTTGCGGTTCCTGCCTTGGAAGAGCTGGTCTCCATACTGTATGCTAATGAGTTCTATCTTTAAGGCAGGTGAGGCTGGGGTGTTTCCTTAATTAGTTTAGGTGTGTCTTCCCTGGCCTTTTCATGGCTTTGTCTGATTCCAGCAAAGGCTTAGGGGAAGGGGGGGAGGATGGTTTTCCATGAATGTCACTCCCTGGCTCCCAAAAGCACAGGGCTGGTCGGTAACACATGTTGTAAACATAATACAGGTTGAAATTCTTTAAACCAGGGGTCTCTGGTCTGGTAAGATCCATGGTCCAGCACGGATGTTCCTGGACTAGAGACCCCCAACCGCCAAGAGTCCAGTGGCAGGAGGGTCGGCAGCTGGGAGACCTGCTGTGGCCAGGAACCCTGACAGGCCAGGTCAGGGGGAGAGGCAGAAGGGCCAGTGCTGATCTCCCCTGGTCCAACAAACTCCCTCATTCAGGACTGGTTAGGTCCTGAGGGTGCCAACCGCCCTCAGCTCCCATTGAAATCCCTTTTGTAGATGAAGCGACTCATCACCTCCCAGGAGGACCTCAGCACTTTACAGCTATTGCCCCTGACCTGCCTAAAACAGGGATTTATGTGCCTAATTTTAACTCTTCAGCAGCCAAGTGAAAACCTGCCACGGCATGTACATTTCATTTTCTTTGAGTAGTGACAACTTAAGCTGCTTACAGCATAAACATTTTCTTCCGATTATTGAAGAAAGCTCTGAAAAAAAAATCTCCCTAATATTATGAAAAATCACTATCCAGGACTGGGCACCACTATAAAAATATGGATAAGTGAGTATTACTAGCTCCTGTAATCTTATAAAAAATGCTAGGCAAATGTCCATTGCCAAGTAGTGACTGAGGGACGTATCTGCAGAAGTGCTGATGATTGTTTGCAGCTCTTACATTTTATGGCACAGATGCCAGTCTCCACTGTACAGTTTCTTCTATAAATACCCTGTCTCTGTTATAGTTTATTTTTTCCCTGTGGGAGGTTTCAATGCATGGTCATTAGTCCTGTCACTCTGTAAGAGAAACCAACGATTCCTTTTTTAAAATGTAAATTGATTTTCACCCTCGTGACTCTCAAGTAGAAAAAAGCTGATAGAACTCTCTCTATAGTTCAATCAGCTGTTATCCCTTAGGAATCTATAATGGATAATGGACTTCAGTTTAAAAGAATACAGACTCCAAACAGTAAAAGATAGCACATTAATAGGACAATAATTGACTAGTTACCCGGACACTCATCAAATCCCCACCTGAACTATAGTCAGTTCTGTGATCTAACACACCAACTTCAGTGAAGACTTCTGGCTGAAACTCAAGCAGAGAAGGTGATGCATTTTCCCTCTTTAAAACTGCCTCTTGCCCTTTAGTATTTGAAAGTTCTTCCTGAATCCAAATTACCTGGTCTATAAAATAATAAAAACTCCTTACAGCAAGGAATACTTAACTTCACCACTGGATGGAATTACTGAGAAGTCTCCACAATAACCGTTTTCAAAAACAGTTCCACTGCATGGGACTTCATGGTGATTAATGGTAGACAAGATTCCCAAAACTCTGTTGTGCATTTGTTTGGACTCAGATTCTTTGCCTCTAGAACTAACTCTAGCTTGTCTTCACTCATTCTTTGTCTGTCTCAGCCCACCTGTATACTCCAAGGTATCCTGTGAGGATGCAGCTGAGGAAGAGGCAGCCCCTCTGTTGATTGTCTTTCATAGATTTTGTTCCCAAATGTGGTACTAAGTCCTGTGCATCAATTCTACTGGCAGGAAAGGTAAATCAAGCTTCTTTGTATTTTTGTTTTTCAGCAACACTTGTGCATTTGTGAAATTTCTTAACAATGATTTAGAAAAAGAAACAAATGAGGAAAATAAAGAAAACAGACAAGCCCCTAATATTAAGTTTATTTCAAATGTTGGAAGAAATGGGATAGATCACTCTGACTAATGGCTACAGTCCCTATCCATGAAACACTCGACACAACATCCCAAATCAATGCTGCTCATGAACACTTATGTTCTGCTTCTTCTTTGCTTTGGATTTAATTGTCTAACTCTTATTTATAGGGAACAAAATCTATGAAAGACAATCAACAGAGGGGCTGCCTCTTCCTCAGCTGGAGTATATAGGATTGTTCTTAATCATACATTTTTCGTGATGTGAGACTAACTAGTGAAGCTTCTCCCATAGTTGATAATGAAAGTGGAACTACAGCTAATGGAATAAGATCATTTGTAATGGACCAAATATAGTTTTAACTTAGTGACAGGATTCAGAACTTGTATTTAATGAAACTTCTGAATGGTTCGCATTTAGAAGAGACTAGCCTAAACTTTCCTTTGATAGTCTGAAGAAGCATTGTGTGGAAGAGCTGAATTGTAAATTCCAACTCAAATATAGCATACATGGATAAAGGAATAGGAGTTGAGATGAATATGGATAACATCTAGTCACAAAAAAGTCTCTGTGGAACAGAATATCCATGACTATTACTAAAAGTAATTCTTTTTTTTTTTTCCCCTAAGGAACGCATGTCTTCATGTTTTTTCTCTCTGGTAGCAAGTGGTGCAAAAGAATTGGCTTCTCACCACCTCTTAAAAGGTTGTCTGTATCTGCTGAGCTCATTTTTCAGTAGGTGATCCCCCCTCCCCATAACAAAAGAGTAAGGGCAGCTTAGGGTTTAGAGGTTTATGACATTATTTCTTTAAAAAACACATTAAAATACAATAAGTGTTGTGGGAAGAGTACTATAATTCTGTGTTCTCGTAGTTGTGTGTGTGTCTAACATTTTGCAATGCAACATGCTGTAGCAAAGAACTACCATCTTTTTCAGACAAGTTCCATTTCATAAAGACATTATTAGAATGCTTCCTCAGTGGCTTAATTGCAGACTTCATATTTTGATTTTAAAAGTCTATAAAAAAACCACCCTGCAAGGTCCTACATGCCCTGGCATGTGCAATGAAATCCCAGCAACATTAAAATAATCATGAAAACTCATCTCTGCAACATCATAGTGATGGGATGCTACATATGCAGTACTACATACCCCAGAGCAGGAGTTTCCCAATTTCCTAGCCTAACAAAGGCAGGGATGCTGCAGATAGTGCTGGCCCTTAGGGGTAATAGAAGGTGTTTTGGATTTTGATATATTGGGTGCAGGGCAGAGAGTGGCTGCTCCTAGGCTTTCCCATGAGAACAGCTCCCAGGACACCACCTGTGGAGAAGGAGAGTACCCCCCCTCCCAATAATCCCTCTAAATGAAACAACCAAGTTGGAGAGGAGAGAGTACCAGTGAATCTTCACTCCACCCATCAGCAAACACAGCTATGAGATAGGGGAGAAAACCATTGGCTTCTCACTAAAAATCCTATTACAATGCACAGAAAGAAAGAGTAGTTCTGAGGCAACATCATCAAAAGCAGGGAAGATGCAGAGGAATAGTTTGGATGGGGTGTGTGCAGATAGTGAGAAACTACAGGTAGGTGTGGTGCGATACACAGGTTTGCTGACACAAGGTAAGTGAGGTAATAGTTTTTATTGAACCAAGTTCTGTTGGTGAGAAACAGACACCTGCTAGATGACACAGAGCCTTCATTTGGGCACGACTTGCATCACTCACTTATTATGTTGCCGCTCACAAATAATACAGCCATGCCAAACTGATGCTGATAAAACCTGTTCCATCTGCATGCACCACTGATTTGACAGAAAACAGGTTTTGGAGGGTAATTGGCACTCTTTCCCACCTCCATTCCCTCCCTCCACCTCCCGATCTCTGTGCGTGCAAATCCCGGTGTTTTAGCTACCATGGATCCAACAGTACAGGGCTCAGAGCATGACAGAAAACATTCTAAATGTAATGGAAAATAGCTTTTCTATAAACAGACAAAACTCAAATCTTTCTCTCAGCAATTGCTGGATCCTACTAAGAAGCAGAGAAATCTCCTTTCCCATTCATTCAGAGTGTCTACGTCTGGCCTTACAGTGTTGGGGCCATATTTGCTGCAGGTGAAGCAATCAAAGGTGAATAAATATAAATAAATTCATCACAAGGCTCTGCAATTTATCACATGCCTCCACTGTTTATTGCATGACTATTTCCTCCACCTGTGTGGTGTATGGGTGGGCATATGGATATATGCCTGTCCATATCTGGAGGACTGTATGTATAACAAGGAGGAGATATTATGCATAAACTATTCAAAGAATACCTACATAGAAAAAATACTTTTGTAAAAATCAGGAACAGTTCTAACATGTTATGTGAACCAAGATATTCACAAGAAGTTATATGACCAGCTCTCCCTGGAGTAAAGATAATAGAAATTACTCACAGAGAAGATTTATTGCAAGCCCCAAGCAAAAAGCATTTACATTGTGAACATGTGAAAACCAAAAGGGTTACTAAAGTATTGAAAGATCAGGCAGATGGCTGAGTAAAACATATTGTAAGAAATGAAAAATAATAAGCCACATTCTGTTGTCAGTAAAAACACACAGATGCTTGTGGAGTGTCACTGGTGTAACTCAGTACAAAATTTGGCCCAATAGCTCTAGCTGTGTTTTCCAAGAGTAACATAATCCTGGGCATGCCATAGTTACATATGCTGGCACGTGAGTGTTAGCTTATCACTTTATGTATATTATTACACAGTTTAAATATTTCCTTCAAAATATATCAAGTCTGCAAGTCTTCACAGGACAAATAGTTACATTTGACAGTCTCAGTTTTAGTGTTTGAAAGTGTAAGCTCCCAAATGAGATTTCATTACCATGTTCCAGCCGTGCTAGTGGAAATGCAGGTCATAAATACTAGAAAAATTGAGTGAGTCCTAAACAACATACAATAAAACCACAATGTGCTTGCATAGCTTCCCAGGGATGGAATTTACAATTATGCTGGTTGTGGCTCTTTGGGTATGTCTAGACTGCACCCCTCTGCTGGCAGAGGGATGCAGATTAGGCAGGTCAAAATTGCTAATGAAGTGGGGTTTTAAATATCCCATGCTTCATTAGCATAAAAATGGCCGCCGCTTTTTTCGGCACGGAGTTTTGTCAGAGAAAAGCATCAGTCTAGAGGCTGATCTTTCGCTAAAGAAAGCCTTTTTCGTTTGATCCTGTATACCTCATTTTACGAGGCATAAGGGATCTATCGGAAAAGGCTTTCTTTAGCAAAAGATCCCCTTCTAGACTGCCGCTTTGAAGTGCGGGATATTTAAATCCCCACTTCATTAGCAATTTCGACCTGCCTAATCTGCATCCCTCTGCTGGCAGAGGGGTGCAGTCTAGACCTACCCTTTGAGATGGAGCTAGTTCTTTGTCACTGGATTATATGGAGATATAGCCATCTTTCCAAGGTCAGATTTCATATATGCTTTTAAAATTAAGAGTTGCCCAAAACGTTTGTGACATTTTTGGTTTCCTTTTTCAAGCTATAGAGCTTGCAACCTTTGCCTTATAATTCTTTCTTCATTTTACTAATGGTTTAGCCAGAGTCGGTGCATGTGTTCGGGGAAGTGGTATTACTCTGATTCTTATGTGACCTTGTTCGATATCTTTGCTGAGCTTTTAGGAAAACACTGCTTTCCCAAATAATTCTGCGATATTACCTGCAGCATATTGTGTCCAGATGATTAAAGGCAGAGAGAGAGCGAGAGAGTCATTTTTGGAATTTAATTTATTGGAAACAAGATGACCTATTAAAAGATAGTTTTGATCTGAAGAGTGACTGTAAAGATGGCATTGTGGAGTGCCATGTTTACTGTCCATATCATAGGTATTCACTTTCCAAGTATAAAGATGCCAGATCTGTAAAACCAGCCTGCATTCTGAAACAAACGGGATATTATCTTCTCACACATCATTAACAGGAACACAGATTCTGGAAGCTAAACTATGTCCTTTCCTGCAGCCCCCATTGTCTTCTGATGATGCCTTTCATGGCTACTTCAGCCTTCTCATTCTCCACAGGTGTAACTGAAAACAATCTTGGACTTAGCTACAGAGGGAAATTGACCAACATAACTATAGCTTAATAGGGTTTTGTACTGTAACTATGACAGAATAACACCCAGCACGGATGCTCTATTCTGATATAAAAATGACTTATTTAGAAATAGAGCATTCATGCCAGGAATTGTTGTTTTGATATGGCAGTTAACTTCCCCATGTAAACAAGCCCTTGGTAAACAGTCCCTTTGATGATGCACAAAACAAAGCAGAATTCAGCGTGCAATCACCTTTCTTTTGGATCTTGTAGTAACCATATTTAGCTAATCTGGCTTTGGGGCTTGCCACAGTCTTAATTTCCCTAGTTAAGAAAACTTTGCATTATGGGTGTATTCTCAGTAACTCTCCCCTCTGAGAGTCTGGTTTATTCGTGTAACATTCATGATAACACAAAACTTTTATCAAACCTTCCTAGCTAGCTCTTGCGCTCTCTTCAGACTTGCCCTCCCCTGGAAACTAATTTGTATGACTCTGTGTAGTGCATCATGTGACCCTTTTATTCATCTGTTCTACCCTGGGTAAATGGGCTAAGCCTGGCATCTGTGTGGCTGAGCCACAACTGACAGCTCTATGGGCTAACAGAAAGTAAAAAGGATAAAAACATATTTTTGTCACTGCTCATGCTAATTTAAATAAACGGAGGAAACAGATCTAGTAAGCTGGAAGGTGGCAGTTTTACCTAATCACTTTTCTGAATAGATTTTCACTGTAAATGCTGTTGTATCCATACATTTGGTCCTCAGTCAGGCCGAGCCTCTTTTTCATATGCTGTAATGGCCTACACACAATAACTGTAGACATCTCTCAGTGCTTTGACTGTCTAACCTGTTTCTGAGAGGTCTGCACTGCATTAAGTCAAATATGGAAATCATAGAGTTCCATCTTTTTAAAAAGGCATAGAGTATAAAATGTGCTTATGGCAAGATTTGTGGATTTTTCATCTCCGTGTCACTAACTGTACATTCGTTTTAGAAGAGGGTTTAAAAGAGAGAAGGAGTCTCCAGTACTTATGCACTGTACTAATATGTTAAAAAGTCTCAGAGCAGGTTTTGCCCACGAAAGATCTTAATACTCTGTATATTTTTGTACTAGTATGTGACAGTGTAACTGTGGTTTTCTAATTATGCGCATGCTCTCGATACTGAAAGGCATCTGATGCATCAGAAGTTAGAGACTGTGGTAAAGCAAGATTGTGTCTGTGCTACCATGGTTGCCATAAAGAGTCAGCATTTACCAAGAGAACCCTGTGCAAGTTACTTATGATTCTAAGAACCATTTTGTAATAGCTGCCACCAAGTGCTGACTTTTTAAGTGTCTCTTGCTAACATGCAGCATAGCCAGGGGTATCAACAAGCACAAGGTATCTATTGACAAGTCATGAATCAAGATAGGTTTTGTTTTCTTCTCTCATGGGAATCCTTCCCTCTATGCTCAGCTTGTTTTCTCGGCCATTCTCTTATTGCTTTTGGGGCCTTATAGTAAAGCCCCAAAATAAAGATTTAGGCACCTAAATGATTAGCTTGCTTTTCAAACATTCTGAGTGCCAGTCAGCTCCTCCTTTTGAAAATTTTGGTCAAATGTCCTGCTTATTGGCTTGTCTCTTCTCTCTGTGCCTTTTGGAATAATCGTTTTTCCAGTTGGTTATTGACCAGAAAAGCTGGGTTCCACAGTGCTTATTTTGAATCACAGTGGAAAATACTAGGATAGATGAATAGAGCTCTGAAGTAAGCAGCTTTTAGCCAAAGCAGGACCTTTTATTCTTCATGACAGTCATAAAGGAATCTATGGGCATCACACAGAATAAATTTGGCTAGGTAAACTGAGGATGGGTAGTAGTAGGTGCTTTTGTCTTTTCCCCTTCCTATTTGGATTACTGTATTGTGCTCCTGGAGATACGGCAGTCCTTGGAGGTTCCTTAGACCAGGCCTAGTGACAGGAGGGGCAAAAGGGGCAATTGTTCTGGGGTCCAGCAAGTCTACTGCAGCAGTAGTGGCACCCAGAGCCCCAGACCCTTTAAATCGCCACCAGAGCACTGCACAGCCTCTCCGGGCAGGTGTAAGGGCTATTAGGGAGGTGCAACACCACCCCCTTCCACCCCAGGCACCACCTCTTCTGGGAGCATGGAGCTCCCATATTCCCCCCGACACCTTGCCCAGGGGCTTGTCATGGCTATTGGCCTCAGACACTTAAGCTAGCACATAATTCAGAGGCCAAGTTGAATGGAGGGGTTATTGCAGGATGATGGAAGTACCTCGTACCCCATAGGCTGTCTTGCTGTCCCATGCATTATCATGTGTAGGTCATGTGCTGATCTTGATCTTTCAAGACTTGTGTGGTTTAATTTCTCACACCCTTAAAGACTATAGCTCTTCCTCTATCCTGCTATGGTACTTGAGGTCAGCGGATGAACTTAGGCTCACAGTCAGTAGAGTTGAATGCCTGAGGGCTCGTGTTTTTAACTCTGGAATCACTTCTCTCAATGGCCTGAAGAAACCTGCATTTATTAACCTCCAGAGCAAAGAACAAAAGTGGTCATTATGTCCAGGCTTTTGCATGCGAGGCAGCAGCCTTGTCTGCACTGCCATATTTTGTCACCAAAAACTGTGTTTTGGCAACAAAGCAAGGAGAGTGTGCACACTGCAATGTAACTTTTGTCAGGAAAAACACCTGGTTTTGGTGACAGAAACTTCTACCCCAAGAGACTTTTTTTCTTTTCTCCTTTATGGTCAACAGTTTAGACACTGCTGTTTGTTTTGTCCACAGAACTGGCTTCTGCCAGTATCTCACAATGCCTGCCCTGACCACTCTGCTCAGTGTTTTGATCTCTGCTGCCCATGCGCCCCTCCCCTTTCAAAGCTCCAGGAAGTATCTGACAGCTGAGTGAGCTGCTTCCTTTGGGGAACAAAGAGCAAAATTTTGGAATGTACCTGCTGTGCCCTGCATTTGGAACACAGGGGCAGACAGTTCCACAGGTACAGGGAGTCAGGAGGAGGGAAACAGACTGCGGTGCTGCTTTGACATTCCTCAGCACAGAGAGCTTACAGACATAAGTGACTACTGAGGAGGGACATGGGGGGGGGGGGGACCAGACACATAACAGTCCCCTGCACAACACCTCCCCGGCCACTCCTATCCCTGGGGAGGGATAGAACAACTTCCACTCTGCCGTGGGACCCGTCCCTACCCTGCCTCTTCCCATCCCCATCCTGCGCCTGGCCTGTTCCTTCCCCAGTCACTCCCTGCCTCTTCCCAGGTCCTGCTCCATCCTCACCCTTCCCCCTTTGCCCTGAGCAATGTGGCTGGGGGGACTAGTATGTGTCTGGCACCAGCAGCAGTGGTCAGCTCCCCATCCACACTCATTAGCTCCCAGCCACGTTGCTCCACTTCCCACTGGTGAATGTGGGGGTGGTTCTCCCCTCCCCGAGCAAAGTGACCAGAAGTTTGGGGAGTGGAGCGGGCTAGGACTGTATCACTCTGCTCCCCCCCCCCGCCAGCCACTGTTGGTCAGTGGGAAGGCCCAACCTTTGCTGCACATGCCAACTCTACCCCCCCCCCCTCCACACACACACTAATTCCTCAGGCCACCCAGAGGTTCTAACTTCCCACGCATGGTATGGGAGCCTGTTCATAGAGCTTCTTATGATGCCACTCCTGGCAGCTGAGGAGGTTGTGGGAGAGCTTGGAGGAAATCCCAAGGCATGCAGTGATCAGTTCTGCCATCCCACAACACTGCACTGTGGGCTACATTCCCTCTCTGCATTGCTCACACTGTTGATAGTGGTGCCCTTAATGGGGACATACTCCTTCTGTCAGTAGATCAAGTGTGAACAACCTCTGGCAATTTTTGTTTTGTCGATTTTTGGGTGTTGACTTGGGAGTGTAGACAAGGCCTGGGAGAGAGATTTTTTATGTCCTTATTTGAGTTTGGTGACTCTGCTTCATTTGAACTGATGTTTGTAACACAGAATCTTCTGTAGTTTTTATTTACATATGGAGAATTGGTAATGGCGCATTTTGAAATAGAAAAATAAGTGTGCTGCTTCAGTAATTTTTAGTGTGCTTTTAAAGAACATGATGTAATTTAAAGGGGGCAGGATGAGTTTATGGCCTCTAGCGGGCCCTTGGACTCCAAGTTATAGGCCTGTGGTAAACCACTAGCTACTGATCCGTTATGACAGCAAAGATGTGTTAACAGTCCACAGAATTACTGAGCTGTGTTTACCCTCCAATGTGAATCCATGTCTAGATTTAAAAATGATAAATCCTTTGGATTATATTGAAAATTTGACCTGTCAAGAAATAAATGGTGCACTAGACTGAAACATAGGTCTCTTAAGCTGCCCTACATTTAGATGCAGTTCACTAATCCCTCATGCACTTTTCATTGCTGTCGGCAGCTTGTAGGTTTTTTCTTATATTTGTGATGGAAACATCTATTTATGAATCATGTCACTTAGATACTCATCTTCCTTATTGGTTCTCCAAGGTATTAGGTAAAGAGTCACAGTTCCCGTTGTAAACAAAACTGAATTGCAGACTCATTTGTACCAGGAATTTTTTATCCATGTAAATGTCTTTTGTGAATAAAAATATCCCTTATTTTCACATATGGTGGCCATGAGATGTCCCAGTAGAATACAAATAGCTGTACTTCTCTATTTGCCTTACTTTTGATAGCAGCGTGTATCTCTGTTGATAGTGAATATGTATTAACAGAGCTTTGCAGGCAGCTGTTTTATTACAACAGTTACACAATGCCATTATCACTGAATAAGATATGAATCTAAATGCAGCAGGGTAAGGCACTCTGCATGTTCCAGAGGTCCCTCTCAATTATCGATAGAGTCTAGGTACTTTTCATAGTCAATTTATACTGTTACGTTCTATTATTTTCCATATAGTGCACTATGTCAGAAAACCAGATCATTGATATTTTTACTCGATGTTAAATAGGAATGTGACTTATTTTAATGTGGCTTTGCCAATAATATATCTAGATAGATATAGAGATACAGATATAATTTAAGTCACCTACAAAAACTAAAGACTATTCCAGTATAAACTCAGTTACTGCACTGAAGACAAAGTCTTGAGAATGCTGGCAGCTTACACAATTCTTTAACTTCCACATACTA
The DNA here is from genome assembly GCA_032595735.1 of Pelochelys cantorii. Taxonomy (NCBI): domain Eukaryota; kingdom Metazoa; phylum Chordata; order Testudines; family Trionychidae; genus Pelochelys; species Pelochelys cantorii. Next base: position 126,919,123 of record CM064326.1, on the reverse strand, counting down.
TTTGTCATTGTCAGTGCAAATCGTGGAGCAGAAACCTTGCAATTATCCTCTAGTTAATGTGCTTTCAAATCAAAAGAAAAGGCAGATCTGTGGGATATATTTGACAAGCAATCACCTCACCTTGATTCCAAGAGCGCACAGACACACACACACACACACTCAGAGCTCTTCAGTGGGACTTCTTAATGATAAAACGTGTCTGCCAAGTCTGCTAACAACACTTAGAGCAAGAAAGATGACAGTAACTTTTTCTTTAAATTAAGCCAGAAGCTTGGGGAGCAGGCAGTGCAATGGGCCCAGACATGTGCTCTGTGATAGTATAATAGCTTCGTGCCTTTCACATGGATGAATTAATAAAGAACAAAAAAAAAAGAAAAAGAAAAAGAGGCATTGCAGTGTTATTAAAAATCTTCTCTCACATTAATACTAACAAGCCTGCTTCATGTGTTATCATTAAGAAATAGTAAGTAAATACAACTTCTATGTGTAGACAAGACCTGGGTTTCAAAAGTATATGTTGGCAAACTAATGGGGATCATTTTTCATTTGATAACATTTGCCTAATTATTAAAACTCAAACTCTAATGTGATCATATTGACAGAGAAGATCATAAAAGTTACAGTGAATTCCTATGGCTATTTTCTAATTCAAGAAACATTTAATGCAAACATTTATATTTAAAAGTTATATTTTTAAATTTCTGAGCGTCATTATGGTGTTAGATCATTTATGGACTTTTAGAGTATTTCCAGCATTTTTTTTTAAACTAGAAGAATAGTTTACCTCATTTTTAGGCCTATTATGCCTTAGGGAATGGCAGTGCTGATTCAGAGGGTAGCACAGCATCTTCTAATAAATCAATGCTAAACCTCTGTTCTAGGATACTCTTAGGAGCCATTGGGCCAGATTCATTGATACTCCAGCAGTTTTGTGTTGTTCAGGCTATTCCAAGCAGTGGACTTGTGCATCTGGGACATTGCTTTGCTAGACTCTGTCTATATTTGCAGAGTTTTGGGGCTGTCAGTTTCACCAGCGATTGTGAACCAGTAAAAGAAAAGTGCTGGTGTGTGTATATATCAGAGTGTTTACATTTATCAGAGCGTTTACATTTGCAGCACTTCCATGACTGATGAAAGTGGAACCCTAACAGCATCTATCCCTGTCCTACAGTGCACCTCTCTCCATTTTGACAATTTTTCTTGTGGGGTTAGAGAGGGCATCCTGGGCCCCTGCACAGCTCCCTCTCTCCAAACGTTGATAAGCTCCAGTAGCTCAGCATTGCTGCAAGCAAGAGGATCATTTTCTCCATGGAGCCATTGTCACTTGGCCAGATAACAACTGAACACCTGTCAGGAAAACAAGAAAAGGAATTTCAGAATTCCTGGAGCTTTACAGGTGGAGGAGCAGATGTCAATTTACCTTGCATCAGAGCAGCAGAACTGCTCCCAGAGTGGTCGCCTATGAACTGCGGGATATCCTGCAGAGGCTAAAAGCTCTGTAAACAGCGGGAACTTGTCTTCACTTGCACCGTAAAAGCATCACCGGTAAGCTTCTAGTGGAGATGGTTTTCTGTTGGCGGTGAAACTTTTGAGTTTCACCTCAAAAAGTCATTGGCAAGTGTAGACACTTCTTGGTTTTTGTACAAAAAAGGGATTTTACCCATTTTAAATGCCAAATGCCCGTTGAGACGCCTGTCTTTAGGAAAGGACATAGGTCCGGGTTAATAGAATCATTAATTCTGAAGCCAGAAGTGTCCACTGTGATCACCTAATTTGACCTCCTGTATAACACAGGCCATAAAACTTTACCCAAACTGTGTTGTTCCAGGTTCATGCTGAAGTAACCCCATTGGCTTCAGTGAGGGATTACCATTACATGAGTAATGTAGTGATGAAACAGGCCTGTAAAAATTGAAGTCCTGACCATTTTGTGGTCATTAAAGATCCCTCAGAATAAACAGTACAACAGAGTGCCAAATCCGCAATATCACAGAGTTACTTTTAAATACTCCTGACATTGGGAATGATGACCTGCAAATCAGGTTCATTTATGTTTCAAACTAACGTTGCGGGTTATATATTCGCAGGATCACAGCAAAGAAAAAATGCATCTCACTCTAAGCGTGAAAGAAAATATTACAGTAGAAATCTTAAATAGTGTGCATATTTCTTGTGAGTATAGATTGGCATGCCTCATGGCTTCTGTAATTATTTATGAATTGGAGCTAATTTTTTCTCAAAATGGAGCTCCTACTCTTTAAGTACGGTCATTATCAATGATTAGCTTTAGTTATTTTCATGCACCAGCAGTTCAGATTAAGAAAAATAAGTAACTTATTTTACAGCAACATGTAATGGATGTATAGTATTTATTAATAGCTGAATGGGTTCTTCGGGTGTATTTAATTACTATTGAAAAGAAATCAACATTTTAAATTGCCACAAATCCCAGAATGACTGTAACAGTCTTTGTTTTTCTTAAATGCCATGTTATCACAGGACAGAGCTGCAAAAGAGATGTATTTGTCACAGGTTGATGTTAATATAATTTGCTGGTACTAAAGGTATATGGCTCCCCTTTAATCACAGTTGTGCTGATTTCTGTGTAATAGACAATACTTTACTTTTCTGATGAAATGACAAGAAAAGTGAGTTAGCAAGGAGGAAATAATTAAAAGTATTTGTCTTGCAGTCTGCCAGAGACTGTTAGGGATTACACAAATAAAAATTAACTTTTTTTTTTCTGTCTGTGTTACAGTGTTTGCAAAGTTCATAAATAATTGTAATTCTCTTTTACAAAGCACAGCCTTAAAGTAAAAGGTCAGGTATCTTTCATTCATTAAAGATGCTCTAAGGTTAGTGAAAAGCAAATATTTTATTATGAAAATGTGCAGATCAGAAAACTGCCTGGCTCCAGATTATATATGGGCTCCTTTATGCCCCCTGGGGACTGAAAACAAGCCAGACTGCCTCACCACATCTGTGTAGGCCAACAGAATGACCCTCTGCTACCTCTTTCTATATCCCCCACACAGGAGCACCCCGGGGAAAGAGTGGGATGTTCAGGAGTGTTTGAGAAGTTAGAGCAGCCCTGGAGGCTGAGCCAAGGTAGCTAACAGCAGTCTAAGAATACAAAAGGCATAACACGTTAGTCACTTTCACCTCCACTCCTGCTAGCTTGTGCTTTTCATAGGGCCCACATGCATTTTCTAGGGAGACCGCGCCGGTATGCATGACAGCTAGCACATTCTCGCTGTCTTCAGGGCCAGCTGTGAACACCTCTCCCTACACTTTGCAGGGCTGGCTGGCTCAAGACGCTGACCTGCATTCACTTAATATAGGTCTGTTCCTCCATCTGTTGAACTTATTCCTTCAACATCAAAATGCTGCTACCATACCCCCATCGTCACACATGTTGACTGCCTCTCATGTCTGCTTCAGGGACTGGAAGAAGTGAGTCTCTGACATATCCTGCCCCAGATGACAGAGGGGTTGCAGTGGTGAGAGCAGTGTTCAGAGGAAAGGGTAGCATTGAAGCCCAGTGGTTCCTGAATCACTGAGGAGACCTCAAGCCCCATCCCACTGCACCATTGGGGTTGAACTGAATGTATTTGTCCAATATCCTGGGGGACTCAGAAAAGAGTGATAACTTAAGTATGGTGTTTGTTTTACAATCAGGGTGGCAATGGAGCTATGTGGCAGTGAGTTAACATTTGTCAGCCTTATGGAAAAACTAGGCTTTCCAGAGGGATATGATGAGGGAAGGGAGAGTAGGTGCTTGACGTGCTGGAATAGAAGCATTGTTCGAGGCATGAGTGAGGATCTGGTAGCAGCATGGAAGGTGGCATAGAAAGGAAATGAAGGGAGTGGTGAGTCTGGCATCTCTGGTGGAACAAAAGGATGATGGGGGGAGGCTATAATGAAAAGTGAGCAGAGAAAGAGAAGAAAGTTTAGCATGTGAACTTTTTCCATGGTATCTAGTACAGTGAAGCTCTGATTGGAGTCCCTGGGTTCTGCTGCACAGTACATGATACATAATAAATGGATGCAGAATTGTGCAGAGACTTCAGGGTGAGGATCAGAATTTTAAGCATGATTCAGTAAGCACAGGGGAGACAATGGAGGTATCTGAAGAATAGTGCCATCTGATTCAGAATCAGAGTTCAAATCTGCGTACAAGTCCCTGTCTTTATTTTTATGTGTTAAAAACATTTCCTGAATCACAATGATTTTCATTGATGAATTCAATTGGAAATTTCCGCAGCAAGTAAAGGTTTAATAATTCAGGACCATCTCTGTTTAGAGCCATTCAAATTACACAATGCTACGATGAGAAAACAGCCTCCCTCATTGACTTCAATCACAATGAGAAGTATTTGTGGCACAGGAGAGCCAAACTGAATTATTAAAGAGCAAAGCTCAATATATCCCCCAATGAAGCACATAGTGAGCACACAGTGTGTGTTTATTGAACCACACAAAACTCACAAGATCATTTCCCATTCTAAACAAGCACTCTAACCTTTTCATTAAAGACCCCTACAAATAGAAGCATAGCCAAATATTTCCTCGGGCACTTAATACAACGAAAAGGTTAATTCCCACAGCTGTTATTGTGGCCAGTGATAGTTCTGGAAACTCAGAAGCTCAAGATTATTCTGAATGCCACCTTAGAGGATGAGGACAAAAGCTGTTTGTGCCCTGAAGATGTGGAGCAGCAAAGCCTGGGTAAGATAGGTAAGGGAGCTTAGTGAGAACAAAATGAGCGGGAGTGTGTAAGCTACTGAAGTATTTGGTTGGATTTATGAGAAGATTTTCATCTCAGAAATATTTCTGAAAAATTGTTGCACTGTTGAAGGGTTTTAGTGCCAAAAAAAATAGGGTGTGTTTCTCCTCATCTTCTTTTATTTTCAGTTTATTTTCATTTTCCTGCCTTAAATCATAGGGTTTGGCCCTTTGCCATCACTCTTGTTCTCTAGTAAAGCATTTGATACAGTCTCACATGACCTTCTTCTCAATAAACTGGGAAAATACAACATAGATGGGACTACTATAAGGTGGGTGCATAACTGGTTGGATAACTGTTCTCAGAGTGTAGTTATCAATGGTTTACAATCATGCTGATAAGGCATAACAAGTGGGGTTCCGCAGGGGTCTGTTTTGAGACCGGTTCTGTTCAGTATCTTTATCAACAATTTAGGTAATGGTACAGAGAGTCCACTAATAAAGTTTGCAGATAATACCAAGCTGGGAGAAGGTGTAAGTACTTTGGAGAACATCAGAATTGCGGAAACTTCAAGGAAACGAAGAAATCAGTGAACAATTCACACTTTATGTCCAGACTTTAATGTCTTGACACTGCTATATTAATGTCTCTTATTTTAGGTCTTTCCTCTCATCTTGGGGCCATAGTCAGTGGACTGCTACAGTATGAAACCAAGGTGTGCTGCAGAGATAAGCAAAATGTAAATCAAGTGGGGGGGTTGAAGTGTTGGGTTTTACAGTGCTACCTGTGCCTGAGTATTTTAATTCCAGCAACACAATTCCCTAGACAGTTACAGGTCTCAATTCCTGCCTCAAGACAAGTTAGAGTCAGTGGAAGGGAGAAAAAAGAGTGGCTGAGACTTAAGCCCTGAGCGTAAGGGAAAAGATTAGTACTAACGGATTAATCTCTCTCCTTTTTTAGCTTGAGCTATGGGAGAGCTGTCCAAAAATTAATGCTGGCTGTCAGACATAAAATCTTACTGGTCTAGGGCACCAGATGTACAGCTATATGTGTTCCCAGATTATCCATCTGCAGAACATTGGTGCTTGCCAATTTCTATACATCAGGAGGAATGAATAGAGCAAGACTCCAGCAGAGTCCACACTGATATCCTAAATGGTTTTCTTTCTGTTTTATTTTCTCTTCCCAATGTTTTTCCTCTTCATTGCAGCTATGGAAGTTCAGAATCCTTAAATGCAGCCATTTGGGACTAACTTACTTATCTTGAGAAACACTAGTCAGACTCATTTGTCGTTCTTATCCAAGACAATTATCCCAGTGACTTCAACTTCTTTGTTTACTCTGTGGAGATTTACAGCTGACAGCTTACTCAGTTCCAGTATTGACACCAGTAGGTGTTCACCGGCTGTCACTTGGGAGTGTTAATGCTCTTGAAATACCTGGTGTCCTTTATCTCTTTGGAGTATTTAATAAATTGGTCTGCATGTTTTAGACTTATGCTTTATCAACCTGTGACAATTTACAGAACTGTTTCCTACACTAATACATTACAGAGTACTGTGTGTGTTCTGAGCGTCCTATAGACATAAACTAATTAATCCTCACAACTACCCCGTAAAGAAAGTGAGAAAGTATCATTATCCTATTTTATAGATGGAGAAACTAAGATGATAGAAAGGTAAACTGACTGTGTTGCTCAGGGCTGTGAAAAATCCACACCTCTGAGCAACATAGTTATATTGACCTAATTTCCATGTATCTAGCACTGTCAGGGGGAGGTGGATTAACTACACCAATGGGTGATGCTCTCCTATTGATGTAATGGTGTCTTCACTAAAGGTAAGTCAGATATAGAGTGATTCCTTTGTTTTACATCATTGTGTATGATGTAAAAGGTCATTTTACATCACACTGGTATGCATTTAATTAAGAGGAAAATACATTCCAAATCTAATCTTTATAAGTTAGGATATTGCTTGTTCCTATAGCATCTTAGCTCAGTGGTTTTTATACTATGGGTGGTGACCTAGTACTAGGTCATGGAATGTTAGGCACTGGGTCTCGCTGCTGCAGGGTGATCAGTGGGGGTGCTAAGGCAGGCTTCCTGCCAGTTCTGGCACTGCAGACTGCTCTGTGCCTAGAAGTGGCCAGCAGCAGGCCCAGGTCCTGGGAAGGCAGGACAGAGCAGGAGGGAGAAAGACTGCAGAGGACTCCGCGCACTGCCCTGCCCTGAGCACTAGCTCTCTGAGCACTCCCATTGGCTGGGCACCTGTTGCTGGCTGCTTTTATAGTGCAATATGGTCTGTGGTGCCAGGAGAGGCAGGAAGCCTGCCTTACCACCCCTGCTGCACCGCTGACCAAGAGCCACTTGAGATAAGTCCCTTGTGCCCCAGCCCTGACCTCCCCCACAAAGCCTACAGCCCAAACCTCTCATCCTTAGCCCCACCCTGGAGCCCACATGTAAGTTAAATTATGTTAGGTCACAGGCATCAACAATTTTCTTCAACGGGGTCATGAGAAAACAAGTGTGAAAACCACTGTCTTGGCTTGTTAGATATGTGTCAGTTAACCATTACTGATTTACTGTGGTGTATCATTATAGTTGCCCAGAACCTGACCATTCATTGAAAGAATTCACTATTGTGGGGATTAACTATAAATTGTTATGAGACAATGCATAGCCAAATTATAAATTAAAAGCTTTCAGGAGGGGTTTGTTGCTTTGATTCCTCTTTCAATTTTGATCCATTCACTCTTTGCTTCATATTTAAATTGGGTTCCTTACAAAGGGAAGGGAATGTAAGTCATTAGATGAAGCAGATGTTCTAGCATTTGAAATCAAAGAGGAGCTCTCTCCAAGTAGCTTTGTTGTGTTTGTAGAGGGAGGAGCTGTCTTATGTTGTCAGTTATATGATTCGGATAATAATCATGATAGCTGAAAACTCTCTGTAGAATTAAGGCAAAGCATAATTAATAGGAATAACAGTATTTCTCCTTCACATAAAAAGTCTCTAGTGTGAATACTAAACTACGATTAAGTATTCTTAGTTAAGGATAGATCAGTTTAATTTAGGAGTGAGGAGAAGGTTAAAAACAATCTGTACTTTCCCCCTTATAAATAGGCGCTTACATGCTCTGGTAATGAGAGCCATAGAAATGGCTATAAATAGATGAATGACATATTTTATATTACAAAAATCAGAGAAGAAGGACAAGCATGGTCTAATGGACTTGGTGACTTGGGGCCCTGGAAAATTGGGTTCTGCTCCTGTCCTCAATCTGTGACGTGAACAAATCATAGGCTGGCTGTGCTTCTGTTTCCCTTTCCATGCTTGTATACTTAGATTGTAAGCTCTTCTGGGACAGGACTGGCTCTAACTTTACCTTTGTCCAGTACTTAGGATGATGCAGTTCTTGTGACTGCCTCTTGGCTCTACAATAATATGGAAGAAATTGTGTTAACCTTTTGTTGTTAGTGATTCCATCTTAGCTGATAACAATGAAATAGTAAAGATGGGATTAGTCAGACTTAATTGTCTTTATTAATAAATTTGCCTTTATTATTTAAGATAGCACATAATGAGAATACATATACAATACCCAACCCAAAGTCTGCAACCGCTGACAATCTGATCCTGGTCCTGTCTGATCCAACCAATAACTTGCAATCTTGTGTAGATAGGTAGATTGTAGACAAGCCATAACTTCCTTCTTTACTTATAACAGTTACAAATATCCCCTTTTATCTGGTACATGGTTGCAAATTTCTAAGCACATATTGCAAAATACAGACTTTCCATCCTCATGTGGTTGATATGTTTTGTGTTTAAAAAGGGACTATTACATTAAACACTAAATCAATGCACTTTTCATTCTTATTAAACTAAATTTCCATCTCAATAAAGGTTACGCTACTTAATATTATTATTTCAAATTATTCTTAAAATTTCATAGGGAGTTGTTTCACTTAACAATAGGCATTTTTTCTTAGCAGTGGGCCTTTTGGCTTTATGGTTAACTTTGTTACATTGAAAATCATCTTAACCCGGACTTCCCTCTGGATGGCCTTGTGTCTCTATGAGAAGAATACTGATGAACAGAAGTATAATTTTAACTTGTAATGCTCCTGTCCAATGAGTAATATAACCTGGGATACTGCCAGTCAGACCTGTGGAGTTCGGAAGAAACTGCCAGAAAGAGGAGTTTATGTTCCTGATTGACTAGCACCTGGAATAGACATAGTTGCAAAACATCAACCTGATGGCTCGGTTTGTCTAGTGTTGTGGAAGGAGGAAACAAGCCTTGATGAAACAATTCATAAACTTTCTGATGGTACTAATAAGGAAGGAGTGAAAATCAGCCATTCTCACAGTCCAAATAGACACATTCACCAGGAGACCTCAGGATTGAGGTAGAAATGTTAGATATTGTGTAATTGAATAGTTGTGTAACCTCATGAAACCTAGCGATTACACAACTATTCAATAGTCCCTGGGGGGCAGAGCTGGCAGCCAGTGCACTCTTGGCCCCACTCCGAGGGAGTTTCCTGCCACCCCACACCACTGCCTCTATAGCAGCGGCAGCAGTGTGGGATGGCAGGCAGAGACAGTTGGCTAGGGGGGCCAGTTTAAAAACCAATTCCCCTTGCAGACCAGCTGCCTGCCACCCTGTGCTGCTGCCTCTGATACAGAGGCAGCAGCACGGGGTGGCAGCAGCCTCTATCCATGGGCTCCCCGTGGACAGGGGCTGCTCCATGCCTAAATTTGTTGTGCAGAAAATCCAGCATGACCATCAGCTCATACAGGTGAGACATAAAAATGGTACCATTGAGAGTCTCAGATAAAAGTTCTGTATAGTCAAATGAAATACACAGTTCTTTGGTAACACGCTGAGAATTCCTATGTGCTGAAAACATATTTGCCGTCATTGCATCATACAGCCTTTAAATGATGCATTTAAATCAATGGGATTTACGTACCTACGTCCTTTTAAAACTTCCACTAAGCAACTTTTGATATTTTTTAGTTCCTAAATACTTCTTGAAACCTGTCTCTAAGGCCAGAATGTTTATATTTGACGATTTCAAATTAGTCGCCTAAATCCATATTTAGGCTCTTAAATAAAAACAGCTTGATTTTTTAGAGGTTCTGAGCATCTCTAGCTCCCACAGACTTCAGTAGGTTTCAGAACTGTGGCCATTTTCCTCCTAAGTAAATCTTTGCTCGTTTATTGGTTCAGCTTTGTTTCTGTTTTAAGTGGCAAACCAAGAATCTGTCAGAATAGATAACAGAAGGCTTCAGAAACTTTTTCAATTTCTTGTACTAGAATTTACAGGCAAACCTCTCCTGTTACTTCTTGACCTCCCCTTTCGGCCAGCAATATGTGTCAATTAGCCAAGTTAAAACACATGTCTCTCTTGCTGTGCCTTCATCACTTCAATTTCTGTTTTTTGAAACCGGATTCACAACTTTTATTAATTCAACACAGTGTTGCATCTTTTAATATATATTGAAGGCAATCACTCCAATTCCAAAATAAATTATCCTTCACTACAGCTTTGTCATGGAAAGGGCAGCACTTTTCAGCTCTGTCTCATGTTTTTAATTGTCTCTCTCTTAAAAAAGTGAAATGTAAAGTGTTTTAATACTGAATGAACCTATAAGTCTTTACTCTGGATTAGCAGTTCAAGTGATCTGAAATTAATTTGGTGGTATTGGCTAAGTCTTTCTGGAGAACAGTATAGTTTGTGAAACACCTCCAGATCTTTCTTGGTCTCTATTCAGGCAAATAGAGGAGTAATGGATTAGACCAGGTAAAATGGAAGGCAGAAGAAAGGGATGCATAGGAGAGAAGGGTAGAATATGGCTTTCTAAATCAAGTGGGACATCTCTTGTCTTGAAAGCTGTATCACAGATTTTTGTCCTGTCTATTTGTGGGTCTGACATTTTGTATTGATTACAGAAGTTGTCATTGTTATGAGTCCCCAGCTATTTACTAATACTGTACATGTAAATATGATTACATGATATTTTCTGTTCAAAATTTCAAATGAGTGTTTTCAATCAGTCATAATTTTCTGAAATGATCATTTTTGGGGCTGGAAGAAGGCTCTGAGCCACTTAAAGATCACTGTAGCTACATTAGGAAAGATGTAAAGCAGGTCCTGCAGAACAAGGCCTGGTGGGGAGGCTAAGCTTGACTGCTAACAGTTAACTAGGGTTGCTAGGTGTCTGATTTTGAACCGGACAGTCCACTATTTGAGCTTTCTGTTTGGGAAAAAAATCGAGAAAATATAAATGTCCGGTATTTTCTAAATAAGATGCAGTGTAGATTGTGATGTAATGTCAAGTGTGTCCAGTATTTTTGTTGAAACCACCTGGCAATCCTAGGGATAACACCTTCTAAAGATTCATGCAGACAGACTTCTGAGTCAGTTCAGAGCCCTGTAGAACTTAATGGAAGTCTGCCCAAGTGCCAGGTAGATGCACATATAGATCCTGAAGCCAGCACCTCTCAGGACTAGGCCTACGTTATAGAACTCCCATGCAGCACTTTGTTTTTGGTTATTTAAAAAGATAATACAAATTATTTTAGTCATGAGCTATCACCGCTGGGAATTATGAGTCACTGACATTTTTCCTTTACACTTGTGTGTCCCAGAGAGCTGTTGAATTTAGTAATATGATGTCCAGTGAACCATCACATGAGTTATAGGCTTAGTGTATCACTTGATTTATAATTAAAATACAGACAGTACCTTAAGACTCAATGCTTTCCTTCTGATGGATGAAACATATCCATAAAATATTCATGATTACTATTAATTGCTGTCCTTCTGCGATTAAGAAATTTAATTTGTTGCTATTACTGATGATGATTTATTATTTATTCAAGGCTAGAAAATGTAAGTGAAACATGAACCTCTTTTACAAGGCAGTCGTGGCTGAGAGTTAAGCTCTTATTCTGCATGCTTAATTTAAAGCAGTGTTAGTAGAATCTTTCAGCCAAGTGGAACTACTCACAGTACATAAAGTCTAGCATGCACATTAGGGATGTGAATGACTAGTTGCTCCCCCCCCGCCTTGGCTGCCTCTATCAGAAACAGGCAGCAAGGCGGGGGGGAGAACAGAGGGTGCTTCAAAGTGGCAGCGCCGCGTGCAGCCTGGGGCCAGGCCCCGGGCTCCACACGGAGCTGCTGCTTTGAAAGGCCATGTGCAGCTTGGGGCCAGCTGCGAGTCCCCAGGTGGCCCGGGCTGCGTGCAGCATTGTCAAAGCAGCAGTGCCGTGTGGAGACCAGGGTCAGTGGGGGAGTCACCCACTGACCCTGGGCTCCCTGCAGCGCTACCGCTTTGAAACTCCATGGGGAGCACAGGGCCAAAGGGCGACTGCTTGAGTCCCCTGCTGGCCCCATGCTCCTCACAGCGCTTTCACCTTTAAAGCATAGCAATGGCTGCTGCTACACTTCAAAGGTAGAAGTGCCCGCATCGACTAATTTAATAGTCGATGCAAATTGCAGCAACTATTCCATTAGCCAAATAATCGAAATTTTACATCCTTAATGCATGTTAACCTTTGCTGTATCAGGGCCTTATTTTCTGTTACTGTTCCCATTGCCTTCCCAGTCTCAAGTGGTTTTCATTGAAAAATCAGCATTTACCATTACTTGCCAGATTTGTTTACTCCTGTTGAGTAATATATTACCCTGTGAATAAGCCCTGAGTTATAGGATTACCATAATATTTCACTAGACAATTTTTGGACTAGGAAATAACTGTGAGGCCTTAAATGACCTGATCCAAAGTCAATTGGCATCAATGGGAGTTTTCTTGTTTTCTTTGGTGTATTTTGAATCAGGCTTGAAGTGGAAATTGAGCAGAGTATTCATAGTAAGACATATGTAGACACCTCAACAGTCTAAGATTCTAACGCTATAAAATTTCTTCTTCAGGTAGGTGAATGCTTGTGGTGCTGAGTTTTGTTCCAATTACACTGTACTGTTCACTGTATTCGCATTATGAGGAAAGTGCCTAGAATATGCTTAGAGGTTGCACGGCCTGTCCTGCACAGCTCTTAAGCCACACAGTTTTTTTCTGCAAGGGTTAGCTTTAGTCCTAGTGGCAGCCATCTGCTTTTAAGGCTTTTTCCTATCTCCTTCCCAAGATAGTGCTTTTTCCACAGGTGCCCTTCTGCTGCTGCCAGCTCCGCATTAGGGAGCTGTGCAGGTATGACAGTCAGCCAGCAGCCAAGCTCACCGAACTCTGTCACATAAGTCTCCATTTGCTACGTTAGTCAGCATGGCTTTGACAGTTCTATTGGGGAAGTGAGGCGTCAGCTCCCAATTTATGTCCAATAAACCAAACGGTATAATGGTTGCTATTAAGTCTTTATGAGTATTGCCACTGCAAGTTGATAACATTACTGCAGAGTCTGTGCTGCAGTGGGAATGCTGTGGAATGAATATATTTTTTTGAAAGTATCTATTTATTGACAAAAATCACACACAAAAAACCCCCCAAAGAAATTAGGTGCGGATATTTTGATAGAAATCAACAACCTGGCTCCTTAACGTTTTGGCTTATCTCTAAAATAACCATTGAATAACATTTTAAAAATGCTATCAAATTTGTCATAAAGTTTTTGAGAAATGCTATTCAATCAGCTTTAGGCTACACTGTGTAGGATCACTGTACTATTCATTACTTGCAGAAGCAAAATTGTGAAAGATTAAAATAAATATGATATATGAGGCCATGATCATAATCTATATCACTAATAAATGCAAACCATTCAAAATAAACCTGTACTTCTGTGCATGTTTAAAAACCAAGAAAACCTGCATAATTTCAATGGTGGATGTGTATGCTGTCTCTGGAAAGTATCTTGGGTTCCCTCAGATTGAAAGGGGTTAATTTGATTTAAACATTTGTTTCATGCTAGACATTACAAAACTTCTTCCATTTTATTTTCTGACAGCAGATAACTCTGTTAATTATGTTCTTTGCAAAATATAATATTCTGGCTTACTTCACCTGGTTGGATTAAACACCAGAATTTTCATTTGCTGCCGCGGTTGTCATGGTCTTTTGCTCATGCCACTTTAGTAAAAAAAGTGTGCTGGAAAGAATAGGTCTGGACCAAAATCCTGGCTCTGAATATCTCAAAGTTTTCCATGTCCATGTGAGAGTTTTGTGGTTTAAAAGTATCGCTATATAGTATCAAGTATCAGAGGGGTAGCCGTGTTAGTCTGGATCTGCAAAAGTGACAAGGAGTCCTGTGGCACCTTATAGACTAACAGATGTATTGGAGCATAAGCCTTCGTGGGCAAAGACCCACTTTGTTGCTGTATAATATGTTAGTAAAATGTTATAATGGACTGGCTGGATACATGGCCTTTCTCATCAGAGCATGAATAAAGTCACAAAGCTGGATACAGATCAAGGGAAGCTGCTTGATATTGATAGTTTCTTGTGATGAACCACATTCTTTATTTATATACGCCTGGCTCATTTAGCTTTGTTTTCTACTGGCTGCAGACTCCAGAGGAAGGAGCCTCCACATCCATCTATGCAGCTGTCTCACCAGAGCTAGAAGGAGTTGGTGGCATCTATCTCTACAATGAGCAAAGGACAAAATCTACTGATGCATCATATGACGAGGAGCTGCAGCGACGGCTCTGGACAGAAAGCTGCAAGATGACTAGGATTTCTGATATAGGTAGCAGAAGTCCCTAAAAGTAGCCACATCCAGTTGGGTGAATGAAATGTGTCCAGCAAGCATCCTTACCTGATTCCTTGCAGCATGAACCATCATCCTGGAATTCACCGTGCAGTCCCAAAGGCAAATGTGAACAGTACTGCTTTTCACTTGAACCCATAGTCTGCTAGGGAGTCGCGGGGAAATATTCCCACAGAAATGTGTATGGGATGCTTTTAAATCTAACCATTAGTTTTGTAATCATGATGTTTCAGTCTGTGATTAAAAAAAAATCTTTAACCTTGTGCAGAATTGTGAGTTTTTTCTCTTTTTTATAGAATCATAGAATCCAAGGGTTGGAAGAGGCTTCAGGAGGTCATTGAGTCCAACCCCCTGCCCGAAGCAGGACCAACCCAACTAAATCATCCCAGCCAGGGCTTTGTCTATCTGAGACTTAAAAACCTCTAGGGATGGAGATTCTACCACCTCCCTAGGTAACCCATTCCAGTGCTTCACCACCCTCCTGGTGAAATAGTTTTCCTAATATCCAACCTAGACCTTCCCCACTGCAACTTGAGACCATTGCTTCTCATTCTGCCACCCATCGCTACTGAGACCAGCCTCTCTCCATCTTCTTTGGCCCCTTCCTTCAGATAGTTGAAGGCTGCTATCAAATCCCCCCTCACTCTTCTCTTCTGCAGACTAAACAGGCCCAGATCCCTCAGCCTCTCCTCATAAGTCACGTGCCCCTCATCATTTTCATTGTCCTCAGCTGGACTTCTTCCAATGCGTCCACATCCTTTCTGTAATGGGGGGCCCAGAACTGGATGAAGTACTCCAGATGTGGCCTCACCAGTGCCAAATAAAGGGGAAATGGAACAAGAAGAGACTGTCCCTTGTATGCTTGTTTATGTCTTAAAACCAGCCCTGCAAATCTTGCAAATAGAACTCAATGCACTTTTTATCAATTCTGAAAATGTAGAGTTTCTTTCCTTAAACTTAAATCCTGTCAACACTTTATAATGAGTGACACTGCCATAATTCATTCTTTTGGCTTTCATGCTAATCATACTGTATCCATCAGGGGAACTACAGTATAGTACCACACCCTTTATCACAGGTTTCAGTAGAATCCAGAAGCATTTAGCGAAAAGGGGCTTTAAGATAAGAGGGCGGGCTGGAAGGCTTAGAAAAATTGTTGAAAAATCAGAGAGGGTTCAGAGAAAAGCCACAAGAATACTAAGAGGATTAGACAATATACCTCATAGTGAAAGACTGAAAGGCCCTTAGCCACAAAGGAAATTGGGCAGCTAAACCCCAGACTGAGACATCGAAGTCCAAGTTTTCGGCTCCACTGCAGTCCACTACACTTTTGCTGAATCCTATAGGTGCCTAAACACACTGAGTGCCTAAGTTTTCAGGGTAAAATTCCCCCTTAGCACCTATGTTTCTGCATTTAAGCCTGTGTCTCCCTCTAGATATCTGGATTCCTACTGCCCACCTAAGCCTCAGAGTAAGCCATGAACCCAGTGAAGGTAGGTGCTCTGTGGCTGGTGATACCACCATTGGTGCCCACCTTTTAACTTTTAGCCCTATAGTTAGAACACCTGCTGACAGTGTCCCCTATAAACTGAGACTTGGGCAGTCACCCAGGAGAGGTTCAAATGCCATCCAGCTGATTAGCAGAATGTCCACAGCCAGCAGCATTGTTTCTTCTGGTGGTGTACATGCCTTGGTTCACATAAGAAAATTTATTCTGCACATGGATGGAAAAAATTAGAGGTAACATTGCTTGCCAGGGGTGTTTGAGACTAAGGTTCAATTCGCTCCTCCCTGCAGCGGAGAAAGAATTTGAATGGGTGTTTCTCAACTCTCAGTGGTGCTCTAAATACTCGGCTGGAATATTCTGATGTGGAATGCCCTCAGCCTTTCCTGCTGAAGCTGTTTCATTCTAGATAAACAATGGTTGATGATCAATTAAACCAGGGGGACTGGACCCAGGGTTTCCCACCTCCTAAGTGGGTGGACTTACCACTGAACATTAGGACATTCCCTCTTTCTCTCACCCAAGAGAGTGCAACAGTCAAACTCAGGGTAAGTGATTTTTGTTAACAAGAGGTTAGTAAATGCTTGGTGCATTTATGTTGACTGCCTGATACATCCACTCAGCAGAATCCCGATCAGATGGGGAGAGGGGAGTTGTTCATTTTTGTTTTAGAAAAATTATATTGTGAACTGAGTGTTATCTTTAGACAGCCTAAAGCCTGGCTCTTTAGGGGGGGGTGCTCCATCCTTTTCTCACCTCATTAATCGTATTGGTGTCTTATTGCAAAAACAAAAGGATGACACTTAAAATGTCACCACTATTTGATTGCTAATTATTTTAATAGATAGGATGAAAGGGGGGTGGGAGTGTAGGTCACAGAGGGAATTCAGAATTACTTCAGGAAAAGAACTACAGAAAGAAGAAAGGTGATTCTCAAGGGAAGGTGAGACAGACAAAGGAGGATGGGAAAAGAAAATTGGCAGAGGGCAAAAATGTCAGTTGTCCCAAAGGGGATCATATTTTCCCTCTTGGCTGTGAGTGGTGTGATCTATATATGGGTGTTTTCATTTATTATTTGCAGTGGGTAGCAGCAGGAAAGCTATCATCCACTCACTATTGCACTTTCCCTATGTCACTGGCTGATTTTTTTAAATTTTTTTTTGGAAGGGAACATAGTGCTTGTGAAATGTGCCAGACTGACACGTTGGGAACTAAATTCCTCTGTTTATTCACAGATCAGGCACAGAATACAGTGCAGAGTGTTAGCTAGCCGGCATTTTGATATAGCAATATTGTTCCCACCAAATGTCATTGCTGACAGAAGTACTTCTTGAATTTTCACAAAACAGAATGGACCATAATAATCCCTGCTATAACTCCATTGAAGCCAGAGGAGTTTGCACCATGGTGAGCAGGAGACCACAGAATATTTATCTTCAAGTGGAATTCTTTCCCCATATTACATTTTAAAGTTGTTTTAACATGCTTATAAGAGAACCAGAGTTTTTTTTTTTTTAATCTCAAATAATTTAAAAGTTTGGTTTAGATTGTACTTGGAATCTCTAGGTCTGCTTTCACATCATGCTGTTTCAGATGGGAGAAGGCTCCTCAGATTAAAGGAGCTCCTACAGGGCTATGACAGGCAGAGCCCTTGCTTATTGACTGCTACTTTGCCCATAGTGTAGGACTGTTTATTTATACTTCTCTTTTTCTATTGCCTATTATAGAAGATCCCTAGATTTCGCAGGCTGTGGGAACTTGCGGCTACAAAAAGGCAAGATGGGGGCATGAACACAAGTTGATCTGTCAAATACTTGAATAGCTTCAGGTGAGGTGGGTGGAGTAGGAGGATTTTCAGCTCTTCAATAGAGCCCTGCAAATCCATGGATATCTACTTTATATCTGCATCTGTGGCTCTATTTGCAGATACAGATGCAGATACAAATTTAGTATCTGTTCAGGGCCCTACTCTTCAGTAGCGCAGCTCCTTTGCCAGGACTGATTTCAGCCTTTCTCTCCCCTGTGATATTTCTCCAAATACTCCTTGCCTCTCTGTGCCTTTGGGAGTATCTGAGGACTTTGGACGGTGCTCTGATGCAACTTCTCCAATCTTCATTGTGAATTTGTCAGGTGACAGCATCATTGAAGATGGGTGTGATGAGCTGAAGCTCAGGGGTCCCATTGGGGTTGCCACCAGGTGTGCTGATCAAGCCACTGATGCCCCCCCTTTCTGCCCTCTGGGGCTTCCCTTTACCCTGTCCTGCTAGAATCATAGAATCCTAGGGCTAAAAGAGACCTCAGGAGGTCATCAAGTCCAGCCCCCTGCCCAAAGGAGGACCAACCCTAACTAAATCATCCCAGCCAGGGCTTTGTCAAGCTGAGACTTAAAAACCTCTAGGGATGGCGATTCCACCACCTCCCTAGGTAACCCATTCCAGTGCTTCACCACCCTCCTAGTGAAATAGTTTTTCCTAATATCCCACCTAGACCTCTCCCACTGTAACTTGAGACAATTGTCCCTTGTTCTGCCATCCGTCACTACTGAGAACAGCCTCTCTCCATCCTCTTTGGAACCTCCCTTCAGGAAATTGAAGGCTGCTATCAAATCCCCCCTCACTCTTCTCTTCTGCAGACTAAACAGACCCAACTCCCTCAGCCTCTCCTTGTAGGTCATGTGCTCCAGCCCCCTAATCATTTTGGTTGCCCTCTCCTGGACCCTCTCCAATGCATCCACATTCTTTCTGTAGTGGGCGGCCCAGAACTGGATGCAGTACTCCAGATACAGCCTCACCAGTGCCAAATAAAGGGGAATAATTGCCAGGTCTGCTGGCAATACTCCTCCTAATGCACCCTAATATGCCATTAGCCTTCTTGGCTACAAGGGCACACTGTTGAGTCATATCCAGCATCTCATCCACTGTAATCCCCAGGTCCTTTTCTGCTGAACTGCTACCTTGCCAGTTGGTCCCCAGCCTGTAACAATGCTTTGGATTCTTCCATCCCAAGTGCAGGACTCTGCACTTGTCCTTGTTGAACCTCATCAGATTTCTTTTGGCCCAATCCTCTAATCTGTCTAGGTCACTCTGGACCCTATCTCTGCCCTCTAGCGTATCTACCTCTCCCCCTAGCTTAGTGTCATCCACAAACTTGCTGAGGGTGCAATCCATCCCCTCATCCAGGTCATAAATAAAGATGTTGAACAAAAACAGCCTTAGAACCAATCCTTGGGGCACGCCACTTGAAACTAACCACCAACCTGACATCGAGCCATTGTTCACAACCCATTGGGCCCAACAATCTAGACAGCTTTCTATCTACCTTACAGTCCATTTATCCAATCCATACTTTCTTAACTTGCTGGCAAGAATGTTGTGGGAAACCATATAAAAAGTTTTGCTAAAGTCAAGGTATATCAACATTCACCGAGTTCTCTATGTCCACAGAGCCAGTTACCTCATCATAGAAACTAATCAGATTCATGAGGCATGACTTGCCCTTGGTGAATCCATGGGTATGTCTACATTGCAGAGTTTTGTTGGCAAAATGGCCTTTTTCTGACAAAACTTGAGGAACGTCCACACGTCAGTTGCGTTCTTCCGCAAGAAAATCGAAAGAACAGAGGGTTTTTTTCAGCATTGGTAAGAAGCCTTTTTGAAAAGAATTATTTCACAAAAAGGCGTATGGATGGGGAAGAGGGAGTTCTTTATGAAGAAAAGGAAAAAGCACAGATGCCCTGGTGGCCATTCTGTCCATAGCAATCACAGCTTACATGTAAGAGAGCATCCATTCAGTCTGGATGCTCTCTTTCAAAAAAGCAAATCACTTTTTCGATGCACTTCTGCAGTATGGATGCTCTCTTTTGGAAGAAGTTTTTTCGGAAGATATCTTCCGAAAAAAGCTTCTTCCCAAAGAAGCCTGTAGTCTAGACGTAGCCCATGCTGACGATTCCTGATCACTTTCCCCTCTTCCAAGTGCTTCAAAATGGATTCCTTGAGAATCCCCTTCATAATTTTTCTGGGGACTGAAGTAAGGCTGACTGGTCTATGGTTTCCTAGATTGTCCCTCTTCCTTTTTTTAAAGATGGGCACTACATCTGCCTTTTTCCGATCATCCGGGATCTCTCCTGATCTCCACGAGTTTTCAAAGATAATGGCCAAAGGCTCTGCAATGACATTTTCCAGCTCCCTCAGTACCCTCGGATGCATTAAATCCAGACCCATGGATTTGTGTATGTCTAGCTTTTCTAAATAGTTCCTAACCTGTTCTTTCTCTGCTGAGGGCTGGACCAGAAGCTCTGGTCTCTCCAGCCAATCCACAGAACAGGGGTTACTGCCGCCCTGCAGAATAACACTGACACTGAACCAGCTCAGCTCTGGAAGGATTCAGCTGTAAGGCCGGTGACAACTCCCAAGAACATAGACCCCAAAAGAGAACCAAACTCCCAAATAAATCCACCTTATTATGTCTAAAAATTTTATACAGAACAAGCTTATAAGTTTGCCATATTTATCAATGAAAGAGAGATATGCACAGTGGTCGCTCCTCCAACCATAACATTTATTTAGACAGGGCTTGATAATAAACAAAAGTGTTTTATTAAGTATAAAAATTAGGATTTAGGTGATTGAAAGTGAAAACGGATGGATAAACATAAGTTACTAAGCCAAAATAAACAAAACATGCCAATTAATTCTAATCCATTTAGAAAATATTGCATGCAAATTCTTACTCTAAACAGTTGTTCTTATCTCAGGCCAGAGTTAGACAAATACCAGATTCAAGATGGATTCCAGTACCAGGTGGCATGGTCACATATCTTTCTAGTACCAACCACAGTTTGGGCTCACGGGAAAAATAAAAGCATTCACACATCGTTGGTTTGAGTACTGAGCCATTAAATTTCTAAATTCACATCAGTGGCCCTCATTAGCACATTTAGAAGTCAAAATCACACTTCATATTTCTAACTTCTCATTCAAGGATGATACATGCACAAAAATAGTATATAGATTCAGCAGAGAGTAACTTTAAGAATATATTACAAGACCTGTTTTGCAAAGCATCTTTGAGTTATTACTATTTATATTCATGAGCCAATTTTCATAAAGCTGTGACACTGGAAATTGCTTTGACTTGACTGGTAGCAGCATATCTGGACATTACACTGATACTATTTTAGACACAGGATACAATGACTGTTTTCCCAAAAATAATGAGCTTAGGAATAAACCAAAGTCTGATACTCAGAGACCCTTTCCCATTCACAACATTGCCTGGGATAAAACAGTCTTCTGATTTTCTAAATCCATAAGCCAATTAGCTTTTTTGCCTTCACTGCTTCTTGGGGAAAGCTGTTCTAGAATGTCACATGTCTGATGGTTATAAACCTTTGTCTAATTTTATCTGTAAACTTGATGATGACTAGTTTATATCCATTTATTTTTGTGCCAGCATTGGTCCTTAACATTGGTCAAGTCCCTTCCTGGTGTTTACCATTCTGATATATTTATAGGGAGCATTTGTATTTCCCCATAACCTTCATTTTGCTAGTCTAAACAATCCATGCTCCTTAAATATCCTCTCATAGCCCTGGTCTACACTAGGGCTTTATTTCAAAATAATCCCCTTAGGTTGAATTTATAAGCAGAGCGTCCACACTACCAAGCCCATTCTTTCAAATTAATGGGCCACTTAATTTGAAATCTGTACTCCTGCTTTACTTGGGGAATAACAAAATAGTGTTAGTGTGGATGCTCCAGTGCCGCTATTTCAAAATATCTACTCCCCAGAGTAATTCGAACTAATTACTCCCCAGTGCTTCCTGGGATTATAAGTCAAGGTAGCGCATCCATATTAATAGAGCCTGCCTCGGACTAATTTTGAGGCTTCACCGTAGTGGGGACATGCTATTTCAATTTTATAAAATCGGGTGTTATTAAATTGAATTAAGTTATTTCAAAATAGTTTACTAGTGTAGATATGGCCATAAGGTAGTTTCTCCATTCTTCTGATCTTCCTAGTAACCCCTCTCTTGAAGAGAAAGAGAACAAGAAACTACTCCAGGCCAGTCTCAGCAGGGCAAGGAGGCAGAAAGATGTAGGACTTCTGGCTGCAGCAAAATGGCAAATCCCAAAGCAAAATTCTCTATTTCATGATACCATGAAAAAAACTCAGATTCCATGGCCATAGAATTGCAGAATCCACAGGGCACTTATTTGGATAAATGGATCGGTTCATACCTCTTAGAGTTATTGTTTCTGTGTATCTGCAGATTCAGGTATGTATCTCTGCATCAGGTCCATTTCTACTCCTGGCTAATTGAAAAAAGCAGTGACCTTACCATGATATGTCTAAATAAGATACTCAAATTCCACAATGATGGGCACCACTAAGAAACTAGATAGAAAGAAATTTAGGATGGACTAGAACAAAGTAAATATGATACTACACTGTATTACTTCAGTTTTATTTTGGTGAGTCTTCATTTAGTGTGATGCAGTATTGTATCAGTCTCAGTAGCTATCATATACATACCCCAAAATGGTAACTTTGTTCAGAGGTGTCGTAGGTGATCACAACTAATGGCTGGAGCAGAAGTTGAGAGCCAGAAACCAGAACCAGTGGTCAGAGGAAGACTTGGAAATTAGCAGTCAAGCCAAGCCAAGGATCATGCTTAACTTAAAGTCAAACTTATAAGTAAACAGCACACCAAGACTGAAGCAGAACAGGGATAAGACTGAGCTCAAGGCAGGCACAGAAGTGATCACAGCTGTCAGTGAAGACGCTGAACACCCAGCAACCTGCTGCTGCTGAGTTAAAAAACAGGCCTTCTTGACTTCCATCAGCCAGTCAAGTTGGCTGGCCAATCCTACCAGAATTCAGAGGAGCCTCTTCATTTGCCTGAAGTCTTGGCTAAATGTCAGGGTCAGCTTAAAGAGCTCGCTCTTGTCAAGGGGTTTGACTGAGCAGTACTTTATGCAGTATTTACAAGTACAACTTTAATAAAGTGAAGTTAAGGTTGAGATCACAGATCAGTAGTTTAAAGATAAACACATACCTGTGATGTAATCTCCCAAACCATCTATCATTATTAGAAAAGTAGTATTGCAGAACCTGAGAGTCCCAGGCATGGACTAGGACACCTTTGTGCCAGGTGCTGTACAAATGTAGAACAAAAAGGCAAATCCCTGCCCGAAAGAGCTTACAATCTAACAGACAGTAGGGGAAGTACAAGTCAAAACCAAGCCAATGCTGGGCAACATGATAGGCAGTGGTCTAAGCACATCAGTAAGAAATAGTGATTACAAATGTAAAAAATTCACAGCTATATACAGGTTTTAAAAAAAATCTAAACATATTAAGGTATAGAAATGCCCGGTTAAGGTACTCAGATAACCTTAATTGTGCCCTGTAATAATACCATGCCATAAATATACAATTATTATTGCTTTGTCATACTAGTTCTAGGCTAACTAAACTTATTTTGCAAGACACATTAAGTTTTTTTCCATGTATCATGGAATCATGATCTTTCCTAGAACTGCTGTTTAATGGGTGTATTCTCTTTGGGATTGAGTTCAGCTATTCCATGGAAATGGCCTATGTGACTCTTGTGCTGCTTCAGATTGGGCTGCCAGATCAGTTGTATGGCATGGTGTGGTTTATCAGTCCAATACTAGGTAATTTTATTTAATGCTAATTTTACTCTCTTGCATTTCCATTGCACAAGGGATGAATTTGTCACAGAGTTCTCTATACTATCAGGAGCACCCATATTAAAAGAGGGCAATTTACCTTCATTCCTCTTAAGGGTAATAAGAGGCATATGCCATTTGGAAAAAGGCAACAGTCTTTAGTCCCTTTATAAAGAAAGCAATTTCTTCATTCAATTCTCTATAAAAGATTATTTGTCAGCTCCCATTGAATGACTTTCAGTCATTCTTTATAACAGCAAAAACAATCTTTTTGTTTCTTATAAAAAATATCATTCGCACAAGCTTTCAATGAATTTTAATGAGGGTGAAGTTTGAAGAGCTGGAATTATTATTGAATTATTGAGATTATTCAGGACAAAAGAAAACATATTTGACATATAACAGTAAATTTCTTAACAGACCTCTTTATATACTAATTTTAACTTTGAAACTAATGCATTTGTAAATTCTCAGAAAAATAATTTTATACTTAACAAAAAATAGTGGTATCATTTCAGGAAAGCTGTGCTGTGTTCTTCATGCATAACAAAGTGGTTCACTCATAACAAAATGTTTTAATCCCTCCTTAATTGCAAAACTCCTGCCAACCTTAACAATATAAATACAAGCAGCATTTCCATAATGTAATTTTATAAATAACTGAACTTTTTGCAGCTTCAGGGGGTAGCTGAGTTAGTCTGTACAGAAAAAAAAACAACAAATGGTCTGGTAGCACTTTATAGACTAACAAAACATGTAGATGGTATCATGAGCTTTCGTGGGCACAGCCCACTTCTTCAAATGACCAGAGTTATGAGTTTAGGATGGTTGTGACACTATCTACCTAATAGTCAATGAAGGTGAAAATAGCTCTTTGTGTAGATTCCTATGTCAGGAAGGATACTATCAATTGACTTTGATTCTTATCTGCTTCGTTTTAACTACTCAATCTTTAGATACTTACTGATTCCCTCTACCCTCTGCTCCCTGTCTCCCACCCCCTTCTTTTTTTTCCTTCCCTCCTCCCTGCCCCCTCTTCTCTCCTATTTATTTTGGGTCTTCACATCCTAAACTCAAAACTCCGGTCATCTGAAGAAGTGGGCTGTGCCCACGAAAGCTCATGATACCATCTACATGTTTTGTTAGTCTATAAAGCGCTACCAGACCATTTGTTGTTTTTTAACTTTTTGCAGTTCATTAATGAAGAGAGAGTGTCTAGGTATTGAACTCTCACACACACACACACGGATGTACTTTACACTTCAATTATTTTGCACATATATTAAATTGCTTTTGTATGTGTCTAGAACTGTGCATGTTACAGTGATAAAAGATAGTGTTTATGAATAAGCATCAGGTTTGTGGAGGCCTGGTCCTCATGTACTACCTTGCGAGCCTTAAACATAGTAACACTCCACAAATCCCCATACGGAAGAGGCAGTCATCTTCAAGCAAGGAATGACTCTGGTATGGTTCTGGCCTTAGATTGTTCCTGCTCATTACATGCCATTATGCATGCTCTAACAGCTACAGAGGAGACATAGAAAAGTTAGCATTCCTTTCCTGCATGAGCTCTTCAGCTCAGGTGGGATAGAAAAGTCTGCAATGTCTGTAAAATGATTTTAAAAGGGACAGAGGAGCATGAAATAAGAGTCTGCACATTGACATTTCTGATGCTACCCACATGCTCATTGCAGAACTTAAAGCATGTTGCCAGCCCACAGGAGTCAGGTAAGTTGCTATTAAGAAATCAATATGGTTTGATTTTCCCATTTTAATTTATTTAATTAAAAAAAACCCACCAAAGCAGCTCTATGCTGCAGTAGGGTTCTCTGCTGAATGAACACATAGCCTGGTTCGATACCACATAAGATCACTTGAAATGTGCTGGCCACTGTGAACCCTACTAAGAAATACAGTCCCAGGTTTGTGTTGAATGCTGTTCTCAGTCTGCCTAGTTGAGGGCTCTAGCACATAATTTTGCACATCACTTGTAAAGTCTTTTAAAGTCTTGCTTACAGCAGAATGCATGGCCTATTTCTTATAGGTAAAGAAAATGGATTGTTTTTAAGTAATGAGTGAAAGGAGCAGAAGAGAATGGTTGAGTGCTGTACATTTGTAATATATTTAGGTGAATGTAGTGCTCCCGACAGACCTCAGAATAATATCCTTAAAGACTGAGGTCCCCTGTGTATCCAGAAAATGGTAAAAGCTTATGCCATTGCAAAGTTCCCCCGACTTCCTAAGGGTAGTATAGTGTGCAAGTTAAAGCAGTCTTTAATCTCTCTCTCGAGAATTCCAACCCCTGTTGATGTCTGTCCTTTAGAAAACAGGCTGAAATCAAAAATTCATTTTACACAGGTCACGTGTAGCCACTCAATGGTAATGACTTTCAGTCATTTATACACACCCAGGCTGCATTGAAATCAAGTGACCTAGAGGTGAAAGTATCCATATCCTCAAACCCAAACTACAAGTGATATGGTCCACTTGAGACCTTGTAATTTAAATATCAGGACTTCATAGACATGGGTAGTTTGTTAAAAGCTCACTTCTTCAAAGATAAGTCTTAGAAACATGGCCAAGGTATTTATGCCTCCCTTTCTAAATGTATAGATGCAGAAGCATAGCATTTTCCTCCTGCCACAAAGCTGTGTAGTGCTTTATTCGTTGGCTTAAATACTTTGGCCTTGAGGGACATCATGCTCAGCAGGTGTGGCAGCAATGCCTGATTAATTCTGATTCTCATCTGTCTGTCTACAAGTGACATCTTTTGTAATAACTATCGTCTCTGGATGTCCACTTTTATCGAGGGGATGATCTCTGCAGTGCTAGTCTGTGTATATGTAAGGGCAGTGACTGTCTCCACTCCTTAAGGTGTGGTAGCGTGACTAGACATCTTGATATTATTGGGACAATCCCAATATTAGGGGTTTGTCCATGCCTGCTGATGCGGGGGAGGGAAGAGGGCAGTTGCCCGGGGGCCTGGCATTCAAAAGAGCTTAAGGTTTCTGGCTGCTGCCTCAGGAGTGGTGGTAGCCAGAGCCCCAGGCCCTTTTAATCGCCACCGGAGCATGTGCTGTGTGCTCCAGGCAGCTTTGAGGTAATTTAGTAATACCTAGGGGGCTCAGTGACATAAAGCTCCATGATACTTTGCACTCTACACAAATATAGGTAATAATTGTCCTTGCCCCAAATACGTTATAATCTGAAAGCTCTACAATCAAAGGGAATGTCTACAAGGAATGTGAATCTACCTCACTCTAGCATGCCACAGACTAACTGTCCACATGGATCCTGCTGATGCACATAAACAGTTTGTTAATGTGCTTTGATCTACTCCCATTTCATAGAGGACAAGATCAAAGCACATGAAGAAACTGTTACGTAGCCAGTTAGCAACTTGGGAAAGCAAATAGACTCGGATTCTAATTCTTCAGCCACTACTAATTTGTTCTTAACTTTTCTTCTCTCCCGCCTTCCTCAGCACCCTTTGCAGCTTGTGTGGGAAGGCAGTGGCATACAGGTCAATGATTTCTTCCAAAGGTGACTGTCAAGCCCACAAAGGGGCAGTCAGATCTAGTGGTCTGGGGTGGAGTCAGGGTCGTGTTCAAGTGTCATACCAAAGGTGAAAGACAGGGTCAGAGTCAGAAACCACTCCGAAGGTTGGAGTGAGAGCCACGTCAATGATTAAGCTGGAGTCAGAAGTTGCACCTGGGGTCAAAGCTAGAGTCAGCAGTGGGGGCAAGACGAGGCACAAGGAGCAGGGTATGCATGGTAGCAATAATAGGGATGAGACGTGATAACAGGAACAAGGCAAGGCAGAAGCAGCTAGGAACAGGAATTTGCTGTCAGGAATCTAGACAGCAGTATGCCTAGCAATTGATTGCTTAGATGGGCTGTATATGAAACAGGAAGCTTTATACCCAGGGGTGTTAGAGATGCCACCTTTCTAACTGATGGCAACCCAAGGCTCTGCCCTGCCTGCCTCTTCCCCTCAATGCCCATCCCTGCTCTGCCTCTTCCCCAAAGCTCCACCCTTTCTCTGCTCCGCCCCTAAAACCCCAGCTTCATTGATCATTCATCTGCCCTTCTCCCCCACTCCCTGTTGCTCACTGAATCATCTCTAGGAGCTGCCTGCAAGTCGGAGACAGCTCTGACTGAACAAGGACTGGCACAGGTTAATGATCTGGTGCTTTTCCCTCTTCATGGTAACCAGCTTTTTGGTTCAGTTGCCATTTACGGTCACCAGGTCCCTGAAAACCTGGCACTTGGAAATTCTAAATGGCATCCGGACACAGATGCCAAAAACTGGACTGTCTGTGTAAAATCCAAACAGGTGGCAACTCTAGGAAATGTCCAATCAGCCGTCTGCTTCCAGCCACCTGACTCTACTGAGTCAGCAGTCTCTGGTTGTGGGGCATCAGCTGCAGTTTCCTCATCTGACTTGGCAGTGTGGTAAGGCAGCGGGCAAGAGTCTGGCTTAGCAATCCTGCAGGTCTGCATTTGAGACCCGGGGCACCCGACACTGAGAGAAACAAGGTGTTGTACTGTACATCAGTAGGGCATGACAACATTCAACGTGACACTAGAGTTCATTCCTTGCTCTGTTGGGTCCTCTCCTCAGATACTAAAAGGGTACCACTGTTCCCTTTTGGAAGAGAACTGTTTTTACACAATTCTGTGCTATGTTTTCCACCATATCTAGGAAATACAGAACTTCTTAACTGAAGCCCTTCCATATTATGGTAACACAGCACAAAGCTGCTTTGCTGATATTTCAGCTCCTCTTTATTTTCCAGAGAGCACTGAAAGTAGAGCTGAGATTCTGAGGGAAATTCCAACATTCTGAAACTTCCTTACCGCTGAAAGTAGGATGACAAGTTGAAAATTTGAAATTTACCATGGAACAGAAGTTTGGAAGTATTTTGATTTGATAATACGACATCAAAACATTGGACTATATGCTATATGTTTAATATTTTACATTAGAATAGTTGTATGATATTCATATTGATTACAAGTAAACATAAAAGCAAAATGTGAAAGTCAAAACAACATTCCATTTAAATTCAAATTGTTCACAATTGACACATTCCCATGAAACATTGAGATCTAGCTGAAACGGCATTTTTCTATGGAAAACTGTTGTGTTGAAACAAAATGTACCCGGCCTAACTTGAAGCCTTTAGTGAAAGGCAATGCTATATCCTTCATTCCTGTTCTGAAAATAAAAGCCTTCACCTTTTTTTCTTAGTTGGTGAAGATTTTTCCCTCAAAAGAGGGAAGAATTAATTACACAGAAGTCTTCCACAATACTGTTAATCCCATAGGGTACGTCTACACTGCAAGCTTATTTCAAAACAGAACATCCACACTACAGGGAAGCCTCAAAATTAGTCCAAGACAGGCTCCCCTAATGTGGATGCGCTATCTTGATTTAGAGCCCCAGGAGGCACTGGGGAGGAATAACTTTAGAATGGCCCATGTGAGGAGCTATTTCGACATAGCAGCAGTGGAGCATCCACAAACACCCTCTTCTGAAAGAGCTTTTTTGGAAGAGGTGTCATTGCTCATGGAATGAGGTTTACCAACGTTGGAAAAAGCCCTCCGTTGTTTCAATTTTCTTTTGAAATAACGCAATTACTGTGTGGACGCTAATATTGTTTTTCCGGAATAACGACCATTATTCTGGAAAAACAGTGCAGTGGAGATGCACCCATAGCCTCATCTCTTCTGCTGCTAGAACCTATCAGAGATATGGTAAAGATAATGATGAGGTAAATAGTTGTCTCATTACTACATATCTATTTTTCTCTTGTGCCTGCTGTAAAGGCTACATCTCAAACATAGGGGAAGAAAACAATATGGGGAATCCAAAGTCTGTTGTGGTGGAAAATAGTGTATACAATGTAAATAGAGAAAAGCCAAAGCAGTGATCCTTGCTGAGTTCAATCTTCAGTGCTCTGTGAAACTCGGATGAATTTCCTCCTCTTTTGATAATTCTGAAGGTCACAAGACTTGCTATCAGCAACATGAGAAATCTTTCTAGTTATTAGGGGATGTGCCTTAAATGACTCTTATACAATTTTTAATTTTTTTCTTCACTCTTCTAACCACCATTTCTAATGGTAACACAAAGTGATTGTAATCTGCATCATAGCTAAAAAAATCAGATTCTTAGTATTGGGACTTTAGAAACTTCATCAGCTTAATTCATTTGCAAATACAGGGAACATCATTTTGGTTTTATTTAAAAAACTCTCAAACCAAATAACTTACTCTGTGACTTTATGCATATTTTGAGCCTCCAACACTGTACAGATACTGTGTTCTCCTTAATCAAGAAACTGATTTGGTTCGTCAAACTAAATAAATACTTTAAAACAACATGACTTAATTCTAGTGACTGCAGTAGACATGCTGGGGCATTTCATTCAGATGCAGACTCTTCTTAAAGGCCCCAGTTCAGCAAAGTACTTAAGCATGTGCTCATCTTTAAGGACAAGGTTGAAACCATTCCTATTCCGTTAAACACTTTTGAAGACATTCTGAAAGCTAACCATCTGGGTAAGTTCTTTGCTGAATCAGGACCTTAGTGCAAAGCA
Organism: Pelochelys cantorii; assembly: GCA_032595735.1. NCBI lineage: Eukaryota > Metazoa > Chordata > Testudines > Trionychidae > Pelochelys > Pelochelys cantorii. Next base: position 126,888,856 of record CM064326.1, on the reverse strand, counting down.
CTGGAATTAGAGAAATATTGACAGAGGATAGGATCATATTCAATAAGGTAGAACATGCAGCAGAAATAAGAACCGAGGCAACCAATATGCACATATATTTGGGAGAGACACACATCCTTGAAGTGGTTGAAAAAGGCTACTACAAATACAAAAAGATGTTTTTTCTTAACATCATCCCTCAGCTAGTTACTTAATTACGTGCTGCAGTTTTATCAATAAATCTTGCCGTCTGCATGTTTTCAGTTGAAAACACCAGGGATACTGAAGTATTTTTTAAAATCACGTTGCTCTCCTAGTAAACATGTATTACCACCACAAAAGCTTACTGAGGATAGAGATCATAGAGTGTGGTGGAAAGGCCTTCTGTTGGTGGAGTATTATAAATTGATGATTGTTATTTGCGTGTACTTGATTATATACAGTATTACAAGAAAATTGAAAGATCTATGCCCATTTACTTTACAAGATGACAATTAGCGCATAATTACTGTATCTCAATAGAAAACTATTTATTTTCATGAATGGAAATAAAATTCAGGGCTCTTTGGACTTCATATATTATAAATGGAGCTCATTTTCTGAATTCAGATACATGAATAGATTTTCTTCTAATTTGTTCTTATTTCTTCTTCCATTTTAATAAGATTTTTGTTATCTAGATGTGATTTATTGCAATTGATGCTCAGACTGAAGTGAGAGAACCTTTAGAATACACTTTGAGGTAAAATCCTATTTTTTAAGAAAAAGGTAGATTTGTTTTTCTTTTAAAAACATCACGGCTTTGCCAAGAATCTCCAGTGGCAGAACAGATATATTTTTCTCTTCTGATTGCAAATTACCACTTTTATAAATGGCATACCAGTGGCATTCAATGCTAATTGCTTACAGCTGGCCTGACTTTTAACTTTCATTTTCTATTAAAATAACACTACATTCATCCTGTTATATTTCCAATATAGCTTTCCCAATACTGAGTGCAAGTTATTAGATATATTTGTTCGTTGCTTGTGTATTTTAGGGAGAATTGAGAAGCCTTGGCTATTTCTTGAGGTCAAGCAAAATTCAAAAAGGCTCTTATATGTTGGCCCAAATGCATTACAGACTTGATGCTGCAATACACTAAGAAATGTAGCCTGACCCAGAAGAAAACACTTAAGTACATGCATACAGTTAAACACATGAGTAGTCGTACTGACAACACAATTCTTTGTGTGCTTTAGCATGTGATTATACATCTTGTTAGAATGGGGGAAAGTGCCCAGCAATCATGCATGCTCTAGTGCTATGGTGGCTGTTTTTTTTTTTTTTTTTTGGGGGGGGGGGTGTTGTTTGGTTTGGTTTACCCTATAATAAAGATGGTTCATTTATACCTTTTTACATGAATTCTTGGATGTCAATGATACCTTCCTAATCTGACAAGAGACACTTGCAAAGTTCAATAACAGTAATTCTTTCCTTAATCACCCATAAGAGTGTGAACAGTAAGACACTGATCCTGCAAACACTTAAGCTTATGCTTAGCATTAAGCATGTGAGTAGCCCTATTGACTGCTCTGAGATTATTCACAGGCCTAAAGTAAAGTACTTGCTGAACTGTTTGCAGGATACAGTTTGTTTTCTGGCCTGTTCAGTGCCCGATTTATGCACAAGCTAAGTAAGCTGCAGTTTAGAGCCTCAGATTAGCTACATTTTAAGTCCTGTTGCAATATATTTCAGTTCTATTCTTAATATTCAGCTCTTCAGTATTCCATTTTACCAAACTTCCTCTCTTTGGCTCTGGAGCACCGCAGCTGAGGACAAACGCTTGATTTGAAATCTGTATTCTTTATATGAAGCCTATAAACCTATAGTAATGGGAGCGCCTCAATCACCCAATATCTTGATGTTGATAGACCCAAACAGAAGTGTAGGCTTATAAGGCTACATCTATTCTGGGATACCAGAGTTATCCTGAAATAGCTATTTTGCGTCTTTTGAGCATGCCTGTTATTTTGAAATATAACAGGCTCGCTATTCCAACATCCCTGTAAACCTCATTCCAGGAGGAGTAAGGTACATTTCAGAATAGCAATTTATTTCTAAATAAGTGCTGTGTAGACAGCGCCAAATTTGGAAATAAGCTATTTTGAAATTGGCTCAAATTGCGTAGCTTATTTCGTGCTACGGGTGCAGTGTAGACACACCCTGAAAGACCTAAAAAGAAAAGTACTTAAGAATCGGTACACCAGACTTTTATGGGAATACAGGAGGCTTCTTATTATGGAGGAAAACTAAAAAAAGTGTTAGAAAGGAAGTCATGTCAGTCAGCAAAAGCAAGAAGGAGTTCTGTAGCACCTTAGCACAAAAGCTTATGTCCTAATAAATTTGTTAGTTTTTAAGTGCCACAGGATTCCTTTTTTTTTTTAAGTGTGATACTTTGCACTAGGGATGTTAACATGTGTCCATGAACACTGTTAACCGATAAGCCTGACCATTGGTGAGGCTCATACTCCCATGCCATCCTTTCACACAGCCTCTCTATACCTATCAAAAATGCATATATTCTGGATCACCAAATTCAGTGCTTTCTCAAAACAACTTTGCTTTTTATTTTTGCTTATCCACGCTTGTGTATTTTAGGGGTACAGGATGAGTTGGTATTACCAGGTAACTTTGAGAACTAGATTGCAACAAGTATTTTAGAGGCCAAAAGAGAAAATGGAAATCTAGTTCACCCCCTCAAACAGACACTGACATAGTGAGCTCTCTGCTACTGCATTAATGGGGGAAAATTACTTGAATAGAAAATGTTTGGGGGGAAAAAAATGACAGCTCCTCTCCTGGCTGTCACCCTGCTCTTGGCCTCCAGCAGCTGTCAGCCAGGCTGTGCTCCTGGCCAGGGGCTGCAAGGCTTGCCAGACTGCCCTCCTGGTCCCCAATGGCTGCTGGCTGGGCTCCATGGCCCCTTGCCAAACTGCCAGCTAACAGCCACTGGGGCTCTGTTGTCCAGGGCTCTCTTGTCCAGGGTTCTCTGGTCCGGCAACATCCATTGATCCAACAACCAGAGAGTCCTGAAGCAGAGAGGATCAACCTTTAGGATTTTTTGTTGCTTGTGGTGAGCAAGATGAACCTGTAAGATACTCACCAGCAGTTCAGTGCACATGCGTGTGCTGTGGTTCCACCTGTCCCTGCTGCACAAATCCCTACAGGAGGTCAGAATTTGGACCTTAGTGAATTTTGTCTTACTCTATAGAAAAACAACAGGTTGCTCCGCAGTTTATAGTTGGAGGGTCTGATTGAGGAATACCTTCAGTACAATCCCCGTTCATCAACAATATTCCCTAAACACAGCGAGCACAGGAGGGAGTGCTCAACACCCACCAAACACTTCAAAAGCTTCAGAAATATTATCATCAAGCAAAGAGTGAGAGGGGAGTAATATGAAAGCCTGACTAGGCATGAGTGTCTCCTGCTGTTGCTGACAATGTTAATCCTGCCCTTTTAGGAGCCTTTGCTCCTCTTCTTCCTCCAAAGGCATACAAGACAACTGTAATTACAGATGGCACCTATGTAGAAGTGCTGCAATACCCAGATGTTAAATGCTTGAATGTTTCCTGCAGGCAATGGTGCAGTCATTGTCCTTAAAAACATTCAATTTTTTTCTTCGCAACTAGATCATGTAGCCACATTCTTTGCAGTAAGACCTGTGCTCTCTGTGAAGAGTGCTTAGAGAATATTACAAGTATTCCTGCATATAAAGATTTAGTTACAAAGACAATGGAAAAAGAGAATTTTAAGTCTGACCACTCTATACAGACCTCATATGCTAGCTATTCCCCTGGCCACAGTAAGTAAGTTAGCAGAGAAAAATATCCTTCAAGAATACACGAGAGCCAGGTCAAGACTATATTACCATGGTAAGAAGTAATTTCAAATCATATAGGCTTCTAGTGCGAGAATTTCCCATCTTATCTCTTATTATTTTCTGATAGTATCTGATGAGAGACCATACATTTCTCTAGTGCTGCCAACCCATTCCCCATTCTTTGTACTGATCAGGGAAGAATCTAGCCCAATGTGTAAACTATAATGGAAAAAAGCCACAATATAATCCTATCATAGAATAATTATAGTGCTGTGTTTGTCCTGGAGCATTGCATCCAGATATGATAGAAGCACCTCACATGGAACTTGATGGGAAGAGCACAGGTTGCAGGAAGGAAGAGTTTGGAAGGGCCACCAAGAAGTCAGTCTGTGTGCACATAGCTAGAATTCTGCCTGCAGTTACATTATCTCTGTAAACAATTACCTTAATAAACTGCCAGTTTAGTTTTACAAGCATGGGATCTACTCATTTTAACCTTCTACTCCATATGAAACACTGATGGTAATCTGTTATCACTGCAATTTTGTGTATGTCTTACTCCATTCCCTGGTGAACTAGTTTTCTGGTGTGTTAAAGATTTATTCTCAGATCTAGTCCTTTCCATTACATTGTGGTAGTATTGATTTAGCTAATCCCAACACAATTGTTAAGTGATGGTTTTGGCTTGAGCCCTGAGTGTATTTAGTGGCAGCAATTCTGCTATCCTTGACAGCTGTTTCCATCGCTGGAGGTAAATGAAATGGAGTCTTTTTACAATAGGAGGAAGAACAGATAAAGAGATAGGGGCTATGGGAAAAAATGGGAGAAGGTTGGAAAATGGCTTAAAATAAGGAAGAGAAGAAATAAAAGAGAATACAGGAGGTCCAACAACCCCTAGGCAAGGTGTGGGGGAACAGAAGAGGCAGAGCTGAGGGCATCCAGCCCTCACAGACATCCAGAGCGCACCACAGTGGTGGTGCTCCAATGGCGACATAGGTAGCAGCCTGGGCCCTTGTGAATCACTGGGTCCCAGAGCAATTGTCCTGTTTGCTTCTCCCCTCCCCCATTGGCAGGCCTGAAAGGTGGATGGGAAACAGAGGGAGAACACAAAAGGAAAATGGAGTAACGCAGCCACAGAAAATAAATATGAATGACACCAACAAACTAAGGAATACTGTAGGTCAGGGCTACTCAACTTTTGAAGCCCTGGGGGACACAATGATACTTACAGCACATGCAACTTAAATGTGGTTGCATATACATGCAAATACATATGCAAATATATGCAAATAGCTTCTTTCACACTGATGGGCATGAATAGAAAGCACTTCCCGCAATGTCCCAGCGCTCCCGGCACCTCCTCCCTGGGGGCTAGAAATGCCAACACCTTGTACCTGTCTGTTCCAGCCAGTCTGTCTGCTTGCATCTTTCAGTGCTCAACCCGCCTCACCATTGTGGAGTGTGTTCCCAGTGGAGGCCATGTTCAAAGGATCCCATCCACAGGCCACATGTTGAACCCTGCGTAAACCTAAACCGCACCACGGGTCGCAAACAAATGGGCCATGAGCTGCATGCGGCTCGTGGGCTGTGTGTTTGGTAGCCCTGTTGTAGGTGATAGCTGCATAAAGGATACCCAAGTGCCAAACAGAGAATGTAAGAGACTGAAAAAAAATATATGAAACAAGGCTCATGGCAGACAGAAGAAAGGAAACTGACCGTGAGTTGAGGCATTCTGTAGAAAAGACAGCTGCAGGAAAATCGGAAACAGGCCAACGTTTAAAAACAAATGCAAAGAAGGTGGTGTAAATGATAAGCACAAACCAAAGCTGGAGAGAGATGTATTTTGTCTATTGTCATTTTCAAACTGCAGAAGAAAAAGGTTCTGATTGTTCCTTTCTTTATTCTGGTCTTGGAAATATAATTCTTAACCTTTTGGGGTTCGTTTTGTTTAAACGTGTTAAGTAAAGATGGTTACCATGAAGATATTCAAGCATCAACTTGAAAGCAGAGATATGAAGTTAGTACTACTCCCCACAACTGTGCCCCAGAGGGTTTTGGAACACACAGTTTTTACTGAAGAAACCACATTATTTTACTCGGCATAAACAGCAAATGAAACCAAACTACACTGTAACAACTATTGGGTTACATTTTTTAATTTGGGAACCTAACATTAGGTACTCAAATAGATATTTAGGGACTTAAATCAGCTCTAAGATGTACAATATGGATATTAGGGGCCTAATTTTAGGCACTCCATTTGAGAATGTGGCCATAGCATGTGTGAGACTTGACCTACTCTGAGAGACCTTTTCCTTCTCCTCCTAAAGAAACTACTTATTCAGCACTAGCTAGCATCCTCCTGAGTGTCTATTAAGTCCTGATTTATTACTTCATCCTGCACACCTGTGGGACATCCCAGCAGGAACCTAACTGCCCACCTGCTTTTATTCCTGTGGGACATCTCCACCCTCTGGCAATACAACACAGGCCCTGTGTTTAAATACAGTGCTAGAGCAAACAAGTTTGCATACTGAAGCTGCTGATACATTCTGAAGCTCTTAAAAGAAGGGAAAATAAATTAATCACACATAGATTTATAAATCCTCTGAGCAACAGCAGACCTTTCTCTGTATGCACCTAGGGTACAATCCAGATTTCTTCACAGAGAATCTTTGAGGATTAAAGAGATAAGAACACCTGGTAAGTCAGGTAGCCTGATTTTGGCTTCCATGTGCTGTATTTCTCACTGATCTCTTTGAAATTTAGTTAGCTGGCATCAGAGAGTGTTTGTCCCAACCTAGTCCAGGAGCTGAAGAAGTTTTTTTTCCTCAGAGGCAAGAGATGGAAGGCTTGATTCTGACCTTGCTTACACCTGTGTAAATGATGAGACATTCCACTGAAGTCTATGGAGCTACACTGGTGTAAAACCAGTCTGACTGAGAGCCTATTTTTTTCCCCATGCTGTGTCTAATACATACAAAGCTTTTGACATAACAGTTTCAGTATTCCATAAATAATAAAATGTCAGAGGCTTTTCTATATGTTTGTCAGCCCAGCTTTTTCTTCCCCCTTCATGTCTGTGTGGGGGAAAAATGTTTGAATAGGTGCATGACATGAAAGCTGTACTGTTATTCTTACCTATAGACATAATGATTTTGGATAAAGATCTCCACAGAACACCTGTGATTTTTCAGCATCTGAGCCATCCTTTATCCTGTCAGTGCTTGAAAGAGAGCTGCTTCTGGCTTGGCTATCAGAGAGTCACTTGGTGTTATTCTGTGGGAGATGTATGACACCAGGCTCTGGTATCTGGAAGTGCTTTATAAAGGCACATTTCTATATTCTGTCTCTATTATGAATCCATAGCACAGCTGTAAGAACTGCTATGGGATAAAATGCTTCCCACAATGGGAGCATTCTCACATAGCAACAATAGCCTTGTGAAAGAGTTGAGCTGCCTTAAAGGCCCAAACTCGTAAGAATAGCAAGTGCAACCTTTGAGAAATAGTGGGGTATCCAGACTTTCTTTTGTAAACCAGTTTCCCTTTTTATAAGTGCATTCTCAAGCCTACTGTTTTTGGCCTTAGAAACAGAGTGTACTGGGAGTTCATGGATCACATTATGCTCTTTCATTGTCAAGAAAGCTGAACACCTATCTGTGCTGATGTCAGACAAGTACAGCTATGTCTGAGTTCCAGTCATGTGTCCTTTCATCTATACTGTTCTGCCCATCGTCAGCCCACAGGAAACTGCGTAAGGAGATTTAATTCTGTTTAAAAGTCTGTCACTGTGCATCACTGGGGGAAAAGGCAAATTGCTGGTCTCATAGCAGTATTCTGGTGTCAAAAAAAACCCCCAAAGACCCTTGCAGTGGCAGGAAATCACTTGTGAGGATTATGAAAGTTCCACCTGTATCCTTGAGGCTAGAAGCAGGCATGCCAATGAGTTGTCTATACAGAAATGCACACTCGCATACAAAGAGCAAATTCAGAAAAAGAAGCTGGCACATCTGTTTCTGACCCTGCCAGATTTTATTCATCAGAACTTCTGCAAGACAAGTGCCTGCCATCAGACTCTATCAGATTTGTGTCTTTTCTTTAGGGTTTCTTTGTGATGGAGTGGGTATTACGTGCAGTTTGTTCACCTGAACACTTCTTTCTTGTGGTTGAAAAAAATGCATCATTTTGTATGGTCTTCAAGAAGCAACATGTTCATAATGTTGTATATGCGACTGGAGTGTTTTGTAAGGTTGTAGGCTCTGATGTGCATAAGGCTATTCAGCAAATTACCATTGCTTGGAGTGAAGAGCTGGATCAGAGATTCTTCTGTCTAGGTATGCAGCGTATCAGGATTTGCTGTAGCTATATGCTTTAGAATTGCCTAACATCCCTGAAACTAAAATCAATGATTTTAAAAGTCTTTCTCAAGGTAAAATTGAACCTTTTTGAGAGGGCCAGCACAAAGCCAGTCCACTGCATGCAAGTCCTAAAAAAAAAAAAAAAAAAAAGGTTTGTGGGACTAAAGTTGTCTATAGACATGTACTGTTTTTCTGCATAGCAGTGAATTTCACTCTCAGAACAGGCATGAAGAAAGCCTCCTTTAAATTACTGTTGTATTTAACTCTTAGTCAAAAACTTAGTACACATGAATGGAGAACACCCAGATAATGCCACTTTTAAAAAAATGCTGATATGTGAAGAGCATACGATGCTATTGGATTAATACATATCAATTCTTTATATTAATGAATGCTTACTAGACAAGAACAAAATAAGTAGATATCATAAAACTGTAAGATAAGCTACAGGTTTAATGCAAGTAAATGGAAAGAGAAAAGAAGAGAAATCTCTTTTCAAAGGGTACATCTACACAGCAGCGTTATTTCGAATTAACAAAATATGTGTCTATACTGCAAGCCTTTATTTTGAAACAATGTCGAGCTGGAGGACTTCTTACTCCAACTCATGGTAATCCTCATTTTATGATGAGTAATGGAAATCAAAGGAAGAGTGTTCTTCCTTTGACTTCCTGCTGAGTAGACAGCGCCAAAAGTCAAATTAAGCTATTTCAAATTAAGCTATGCAATTGACGTAGCTCAATTTGCGTATCTTAATTTGACTTTTGCCCTGGTGTGTAGATGTACAGACAGACTACACTCAACCATTTGCTGTGGGTGTTAAATCAGAACCAGTTACCTGTTTCCAGGATCTCTTATTTCAATAAATTGTTTCTGCATGTTATGATCTTTTAGAAAATGACAGATCATAAGATTATCTCTCTTACTTTGAAATTTTGATATTGAACTTTGATGGCAGTCTTTTGTCACTACAAATGACTACTAGTCCCTAATATTCAACAGATCTTAAACTGGAAAGATGTTAAATGATTAGATTAGGCTGTGAACAAGTTGTCCTTGAATTATTTTCCAAAGTTCTTTGTCTACAAACTTCTGCTTTGCCATTCTTATGTCCTTCCAGTCTTATCTAGAAAGAACTTTTTGTTTTACTCTTGGCTCTGCAAGTTAAGTAACTTCAGAATCGTATGTATAGTACCTAGGGCAACAGTCTAACTTGAGACTCTAGGCATAGCTGCAATGCAAATAACTACAGTGCACTGCTCTACAGCCAAAATGCTTCTGAAATAAATGTAGTCAAACTTTACTAATTCTGGGTCACTGAGAACGAAAATGATGCTTAAAATTGTTGATTGGCTCTAGTTTTCAAGATATGCTATTGGGTCAGTATATACGACCCTTGACTTGGGAATGGCGGAGGATAAGTGAGTTATAAAGGGAAGGGATCTCAATTTAAACCAGAAATGACTAAAATACATCTTTGACTGGATCTATGAATAAATCTATGACTGGGTTTGGACAGTACTTGCTTTTTAGGCAAAACAATGAATGATGCAATCTGAAGCTGGTATTGCATCATACATGATATGAATTGCATCATGTTATTCCTAGAAGTCATGGATGATGCAATCATAACGAAGCTTACATCACTCTGCTGAACAAATTGCCCTATATCAGCTCTAGAAATCATACAGTGGCGTGCTCTCTTATTTGTCAGTGTTTGATTTTGCAAAGGGACACATTTCTGTTTAGCCAAAGTGAGCAGAGATGCCTCGTACTTGTGTGAACAGTGCAGATAACTTCTGCTATGTTTGCGGTGAAGTGACTTTTGCATCACAAAAGCGCAGTATAACCACTATGGTTAAGAAAGCCTATCACCTTTATTTTGGCTGCAGAACTGGAGATCAGGACAAGAGGTGGGCCCCACACATGCTGCAACACTTGTGCAACAAATCTTCGCCAGTGGTTGAACAGGAAAAGGAAGTCTATGCCTTTTGCAGTGCCAATGATTTGGAGAGAGCCAACAGATCATACCAGCAATTGTTACTTCTGCATGGTGCCTCCAGTTGGGAAAGGTGTGTCAAAGAAGAAAAAGTGGACTGTGCATTATCCAAACATTCCATCAGCTATATGCCCAGTACCCCACGGAGAAGGGCTGCCGGTTCCTGATGCACCAGAATCATTCTCACTTGAGTCAGACGAGGAAGAGGAAGAGGATGAAACTTCTGGTCCTGAACCATCAGTGTTACAGGACCCACATTTTCTCCCATCCTCCTCCTCTGAACCACACCTCATAACACAAGGTGAACTGAATGACCTTGTCAGGGATTTGGAACTACCCAAGAGTAAGGCAGAGCTGTTGGGCTCCAGACTACAGCAGTGGAATCTCCTGGCAGGTGATGTTAGGGTTTCCATGTTCCGTGACCGTCAAAAGGATCTTGTCCCATTCTTCTTCATGGAAGGTGATCTTGTAGCCTGCAACAACATCGATGGTGTGATGGCAGCCCTCAACATCGTTCACGATCCAGATGAGTGGAGACTGTTCATTGATTCATCGAAGACAAGTCCTAAAGCTGTTTTGCTGCATAATGGCAATGTTCTGCCATCAATTCCAGTTGGTCGTGCAGTCCATATGAAGGAAACCTATGACAACATGAAACAACTTTGGAGGTGCATAAACTATGACCAACATCAGTGGCAGTTTTGTGGCGATTTGAAGGTTGTTGCTCTCTTGCTTGGTCTGCAGACTGGATACACAAAGTACTGCTGTTTTCTCTGCGAATGGGATAGTCGTGCAAGAGATTCCCACTACATCAAGATAGATTGGCCACTCCGACAGTCATTGGAGCCTGGGAGGAAAAGTGTTCAGCATCCACCACTTGTTGAATCAAGGAAGATTTTGTTACCACCCTTACACATCAAGCTGGGTCTGATGAAGAACTTTGTCAAGGCCATGGACAAAACACAAGCAGCTTTCAGGTACCTCCGTGGAAAATTTCCAAGGTTAAGTGAAGCTAAGATAAAGGTAGGTGTCTTTGTTGGTCCTCAGATTCGGGAACTTCTGCGAGATGATGCAGTTGACCATGCACTGCATGGCAAGGAAAAGACGGCAGGGAAAGCCTTCCAGTTAGTGGCAATAAATTTTCTCGGAAACAACAAGACAGACAACTACAGGTTGTTGGGGGGAAAACCTCCTCAAGGCATACAAAAGCCTTGGTTGCAACATGTCACTAAAGATACATTTTTTGCACTTTCATCTAGATTTTTTTCTACCGAACTGCGGAGCAGTGAGCGACGAGCACGGCGAGCGATTTCACCAGGACATTGCAACAATGGAGAAACGCTATCAAGGCAAATGGAGCCCATCAATGCTTGCAGACTATTGCTGGACAGTGACAAGAGATGTTCCCATTTAATGAATACAAGAGACAAGCCAAGAAGCGCCGAGTAGACACTGAATAGGACTAAACTATGTACATAATAGTTTTTTGCCTTTTGTTTCATAATAAATTTTATTTATATAACCCTTTTACTGATTTTTAAAGTGTTACATAAACAGGACAGGTGAAATATTATCATGTAAAGCAACCATAAACACATGAAAAGACCTAGGTTTACAATTTATGATTAAAACTCTACTATCTACACACTATACATAGACGTAAAATGTAAAAACTTAAATATCTTGGAAACAGTAGCCAATCAGTTGTTTTAATTGTCATATTTGAATTCAGCACATCAAAATAGATAATAAATAGCACATTTTATCTCTGAAGCAGATGACTTCTAAAAAATTGTAGCCCAGTGTTACCAGTAGATCTTCCTGTGCTTTTAAAAATATCCTTTGACTTTTCTTTGTCTTGCAGTGCAGAAACTTGTATCAGGACAAGATCTGTGTAACAATAAACCTTCGCCATGGGCAGAAATCTAGCAGTCACAAGCAATTAGTTCCTTCTGTGAATGGTCCAAGGTTAATTTTAGCCTCCTAAACTGTCTACTGCCAGTTCGGATACGTTTTCTCCTTTAGCTCCAGCTGTCTGGTCCCTGATGGGATTTGGCTACAAGAAAGATGGCATTATCAGCCCATTACCCATCACTAGCAGTGGAATTTTGAGGCTGATGAATATTGATCACCTGTTCCATGGAGTTATCGGGTGATGCTGAGTGAATCTGACGCTTGGTTGTTTCTGTGGGCAGCTTTTATTTTTTACTAGCTGAAAGCATTTTGCTCTAGTTCTGCCCATAGGGGAAGGGATAGAAGAGAGAGAAGAGAGATATAGGGGAATATCTCATTTTGCCATCAAGAAGTATCAGAATGAGAGAAAGAATTTCAGATGGATTCTCCGCCCTCTATGAGGCCAAACTCTAGATAGATATTATGCAGTCTTCTGTCCTCTGTTGCACAGCTTTGTTCATTAGAGAGAAAGAGAGAGACCCAAGCAGTTGAATAGGATTTGAGAACAGACCGTCAGCAGCCCCCAAAGTTATAAGGTGACAAAACAGCACCATTTGAATCAAACCCAAGAATGGTTTGGACTGCCACAGTTCTGGGGTTGGGGCATGTGTCGGTATCAATTATGCAGCTAAAAGGATCATGGGAACTCTCATAATATATAAGCCCAGTGGTGTATCTAGTCCAGAATCTTGTCTATTACAGATATGTGAGAGGAAGGTGTAAATTCCCATATAAAGGCAATTGTGCAAACACACAGAGCTCATGATTTTCTTTCATGTCCCTGAATATCTTTCTTGGCATTAGAAGGAAAAAAAGTCTGCCAAAAACTACAACAATAAAAGAAACAGGAATAGGAATACTGGGCCCAGGATCAGCTGTGGCCTTATCAGTAATCCAAGTAAAAGAACACAATATCTTAAATTAATGTGTCATTTTGGATCAGAGAGCTGTGTGGTTCTACATGGGATGAGCTCATGATATTTATCAGACAAGGTACTAATTGATTCATCTTTACTTAGGATATTAGTTCTTAATCTGTTTTATTGGTCTAACTAACAACTCAGTGTACTCAAGAGGTTTTCTACCTCTCACAGAAATAAGAGACATCCTGGTTTAATTAAATACTAATCTTGTTTGCCCAGAACTGGCATAAATCAAACTACCAAGGGAAACATAGGAAATATTAGGGGAACAAATGGGTCAGAAAAATAACAGGGGGAAATTCTGTTTGAGATTCAAGCTTTTGTTGTTGTTGAACTGCTTGGTTCCCTAATGTAAAAACATTCATTGGAGAGGACTATTGGATATGAGCAATGCGATCTTGAGACTCAGAACAAATTAAATTACTGCTTCAAGTGATGTCCCTGTGGATACTCCACTTTACATGTGGGGGCATCCCCCTGCCAGAGGTCAGAGATTTTTGGTAGCAGCTCTCAATCACATTGCACATGCACAGTGGCAGTCTTGCCATGTCCTTGGTGCCCATGGAGTGCACGTGACATCACCCTGTGACGGACCCGGCGGGGTCCGCACTTATCCGGGGAGAGGTACTGACCCCCCCCCCCCTTAGGCTGGAGAGGGCAGGCTGGTGGCAGGAGTGGCAGGAGCAGCCCCCGCCGGACTGAGATCCGGCCGTGGGGATGCGCCGAACCCCGCAGCGAGGGAGGCGGGGCCAGAAGCGGCAGCGGCAGGCAGACCAGGTGCCTGAGAAGTGCTCCGGCTGCTCGGGGCCGGGCAAAGCGGGGCGGAGCTCCAGATCCTGGCCGTTGCGTAGTAGTGTGTGAAGACGCCGGGGGGGTGGGGCTGGCCCGCATGGCATCTCTCCCCAGGCCACTTGAAAAGCGGCCGGGTGAGACTGCTAGAGGTGGCTCAGGGAGAAGCCGCCAATCACCCCCTAGGAGGACAAACATCCCGCCCCGCTGGAGGGGAGGAAGAGTAACCCTGGAGCCCCCAGGACACTGGCCGGAAGGGGCCAACGGCTCGGGCGGGGTAAGTGTCCCGGGCGAATACTTTGTCGGGCTGGGGGAGAGCGGGGAGTGGAAGGAGCCCGGGGCAGAGCGCTTTTGGCGCCCGTGGGCAGGCGAGTTTCAGGGATCGACCCCCGGGACAAGTATATTCCAGTCTTAGACGGTGGGTCCACTGAACCCGCCTACTCTCCCCAAGAGGGGGCGCTCACACCCATAAAGAGCTGTCACACACCCCCTCTGTTCCCTTTCTATCATTCTTGGCAGCAGATGGAGTCTGTCTTGAGGCTGATTTTGTTCAACATTTTCATGAATGATCTGGGTGATGGGATGGTTTGCATTCTCAATAAGTTTGCAGATGATACTAAGCCTTGGGGAGAGGTAGATATACTACAGGGTATGGATAGGGTCCAGAGCGACCTACACAAATAGAAGGATTGGGCCAAAAGAAATCTAATGAGGTTCAACAAGGAAACGTGTAGAGTCCTTCACTTAGGACGGAAGAATCCTGTGCACTGCTAGAGGCTGGGGACTGACTGGACAGGCAGCACTTATGCAGAAAAGGACCTGGGGATTACAATAGATGAGAAGCTGAACAGGAGTCAACAATGTGCCCTTGTAGCCAAGAAGGCTAAATGCATATTGGGTGCATTAGTAGGCACATTGGCAGCAGATTGAGGGAAGTGATTATTCCCCTCTATTTGCACCTATGAGGCCACATCTTGAGTACTGCATCCAGTTTTGGGCTTCCCAATACAGAAAGGATGTAGACAAATTGGATCTAATCTAGTGGATGGCAATGATTAAGGAGCTGGGGCATAAGATTATGAGCAGAGACTAATTTTGTCTTCAGAAGAGAAAAATGAGGGGAAATTTGATAGCAGCCTTCAACTACCTGAAGAGAAGTTCCAAAGAAGATGGAGCCAGGCTATTCTCAGTGGTGGCAGATGAGGACAAGGAGCAATGGTCTCAAGTTGCAGTGGGGAAGATCTATGTTGGATATTAGGAAAAACTATTTCATTAGGAGGAGGATGAAGCACTGGAATGGGTTGCTTAGGAAGGTGGTGGAATCTCCATCCTTTGAGGTTTTTAAGGTAAGGCTTGACAAAGCCCTGGCTGGAATGATTTAGCTAGGATTGGTCTTGCTTTGAACAGTGGGTTGGACTAGATGAGCTTCTGAGTTCTCTTCCAACCCTAATCTTCTATGATTTCCCAAGGAGCTTCATCTCATCTCCCATTTGACAGGGTGCAGCTATTCGCATCCCAAACTGGCAAGGTCTTCCATACCATGAAGGACTCTCACACAGCCCTCTGCACCCCGGGCATCCACTCTCTGCCCAACAAGCGATGGCACTATATCCCGTACCAAAGGCCTGTAACACCTCTTTCCAATGTCAAAAATCAATGGCAATTAATTGACAGGTTGAAACAGCACTTCCAGAGACGTATGGTACCACATACCCAATCTGAAGCTTTGGTCAAAGGTCTGAATGACCTCTCCACAGAACCAGCAACACCAACATTCCTTACCCCCTATCAGGCCATCGCTTTCACCTGTTCTACCAAATATGGACCGACATAACTAATGGGCACTAATGATCATACAGTCAGGATACACTGTCTCATTCCTGGGGTGCTCCACTACCCACCCTCCTCACCTCTACTTTGGAGTCGACTTACTGAACTCTCAAGTAGAGATGGAACGGAGGGTGTCACATCGGATGCATGCTGCGCGGATACTAGCAGCACCACAAGATGGCTACTGAGACCAAGCACTATTACCAAAAGTCTCTGATCACTGGCAGAAGGGCACACCGACACCTAAAGTACAACACCCACATGGAGACAATCTCAAAGAACCATCGTTACTGCACAAGGTGAGTAACGTCTTCAGTTGTCTCTTCTTATTTCAGTTTTATCCAGCACCAGTTCCTCCTTAACCTTGAGCAGAATTACAATTTCAGCTCATGGGATTTCTGTCAAGTGACCACTAGATTTAATATTCGGAAAACAATCTGTTCATCTCTATTTGTTTGTGGTACTATAGATTAGAGCATGGGTGATCATCAAAAAGTTCATAAAAACTTCCTGTTTTATTTTAGTGTGTAATTACTGTTTGTTTTTTTCACAGCTGCTTGTCCCAAGGGAAACTATATTCTCCATAATCAGAATGATGGACTCATTTTCTCACTTCAAGCAGGAAAACAAATACCCACACGGCTAAATGAGCAGTCAGAATCTAAAGAGAGGAGTAAATTTAGTTTTATTGTCTGAGGCTCATAAACTCAGTGTACAATAGAGTAATGTTGGAAGAAAGCAGCAAGTTAACTGAAAAATGTGAAGCACAGGAAGGAAAGGAATACCAGGGGAAACAAGGGCTTTTTAAGTTGGACATCTTTGCTACATAATAGTGTAAAAAGAGAAAATGTGATGACCTGTTAACATGTGTTAATTATTATGATTCAAGATGATATTTATAACCAGTTGTGTAACACTGCTTTTAATTCATAAATGAGCAATGCACACATGTTTTTCTTTGATTTCTGTCTCCTTACTTTGGCTTAGAGTTTCAGGGTTAAATGGGGAAAAAAAAAACCTGCAAAAGATTCAAAATGAAATGCAGGCAAAATGCCAAAGGCACACAATTATCCAAGACCAATGTTAGTGTGATTTCCATCCAAAATCCTGCTCACTACCTGTTCATCTGCTCAGGAAGGGATTGTCCCTGCACTTGACATGTTCTGTAGCTCTTGATAGGACTTAGAAATCAAACACAGTCTGAAAAATATAAACACTCATACTCCGAGCTTCTGCTAGCAGGGAATATCTTTCTTGATTGTTTGCAAAACTCCTACATCATAATAGTAGCTAGGCTAATAAGTAATTGTAATGTAGTTTACTGTATTCAAGTTTATATAAGAAATTGTGTTATCTTTTTCCATTCCCAGTTTATAAGACATCATATATTGTACTGTTTGGCAGATAGTTTAAGAGTGAAACCAGGAAAGACCATATTTAAGTACAATGGATGAAAGACAGGTTCTAGACTTTTGTGTGCTAATTTCTGAACTTACCTTAAGGTATTTGTTTTGTTTAAACATGGAATGCACTGTGTATAGTATTATATCCAGATATTTCTATGTTGTACTCCTTCCACAGAGCATGGAAAATAAGCTGGCATCATTTGTTTATTTCTGAAATAAAAGAAATGTTAGATCAGAGTCTATGCTGTATTTAATTCAGATTCATGTTTATCCCTGTTTACATACTAAAAAAAAGTGGGATCTTTACACATTGAGCTGCAGATTCTTTCATGATAGGTTTTGTATCCTCCTCTTCTTTTCATGTTTTCAAAATATTCTCTTTTTGCCCCCCTCCCCAAACAAAAGCTTTGTGTTCTGCATGACATTAGATACCTAAATTCTATATTAAATTTCAAAGAAAAAAGTGTACGCTATAGAAGCTGGATTTTGGTGCAATTGAGCTAATTTTGACCTATTTCTTCTCTTCACTAGAAAGGCAGCTAGTCATAAGGACTAGGGCAGCCAATTGATCAGAAGTTTGTTTTCAGGCATACGCTCTCTTGAGCTGTTTTGAATGTTGTGTTTGGAGTCTTTGAAGTTGTCTCCAAGATTCTTGCAGAGCCAGGGCTGGCTGCACATACTGACTTTCCCTCGTGTGAATCTTTTTAAGTTTCACACATATTTAAGGATTTTAAAAGCTTCCAGAAAGCACAGTAGACACAATTGCTCAGGGCATAGCCATAGAACATGTTCATCAACACTTCACAGCACTTCAAAAAGCAATGATAGCTCAGTGCTACAAAAATAATACTACTGGGTGAAGTAGTACAGTAGTTATAAAGTGGACCTATGCTTCAGAATCACCCCAAGTGTCACTGAAGTCCCTGTTCAACTGAAGATTTAAAAGAAGTGTGAAATATAGTGATGAATGTCATAAAAAACAACAATTCTATTTCATGAGAAATGTTTAGGTTTTGAAATCTGTGTTTGTTTTGATAGGTAAATCTGTGTCTCAAGAATGTACCCTAACCACCAGGCTATGGAATCTCTCTCTCTCTCTTTCTTGTCCCAATGAATATTTAATCTTTAATATAAATTCAACTCCTAAAGGAGGAACCAGCTGTATATCCAAGTGGTTAGGGTGTACTCCTGAAAAATGGGGAACCATGTTCAAATCCCTGATCCGGGTCATTGACTTGAATTTGGGTCTTCTAAGCCAGTGTCATTGGTTATTCTCGCTCTCATATGCACACCCAAAAAGCTGGACCTGAGAAATCTTCCTCACAAAAGTTTTGTTGAAACCAACACGTTGTCCAGAAACATTGCCATTTTCATAAAATGACATTTTCTTCAAGTTCCCCCAGAAACATTTCCACCAGCTCTAGTAGGTAGGTGAAGGGCTGGTGAACCCCACAGAATTACTTGGAGAGCTTTGCAAAACCAGTATCAGGCAGAACTCACTCAACCTCACAAAGACCTTGTCCACTAAAACTCTATTTGCACTTGCTGTGTGAGGGGTGGCTGCAGTAATGGACAGGAGAGAGCAAGCCAGAGGCTACCACTGGAATGGGATGAAATACTATTCCCCCAACCTATACTAATAGCAATTATAATTTCTTATTTTGGTTATGGTAATACTAGGAGGCCCCAAACAGAGACGAAGGTCCCATTATACTCGCTGTTGTACATACAGCACACTGAGAAAAGATTTCCCCTGCCCTCTCAAACTGCAAGCCTTGAACTAATACAGACTTTCCCCACTCCCATCTCTAATGGCTCGTTTGGTCTGACTCGAGCTGCTCCCATCCTCCAGTATAGAAATCAAATGACACCTGTGATTTTTGACCATTAATGGTAAATGTTTTTCACTCCCCATGAATATTTGTAATAGTCACCTTTGCAAAGGCCTATGACCTCATCTGGGCTTTCAGTCTCCAATTATATACAATACATAATTGCATCACAATCAGACATCCAAGCCTTCATACCTTTGCTAAACCACTAAAAGCCATACAAGGGACATATTAACACTGAATGTAACTGCTGCAGAGTTGCAATTATGCATTTTAGTATGACTAGCTTGCTTCTGATTGAATTAGCTGTAAACAATTTGCTAAAATTATCCATTATTTGTGCTCAATGTGAAATGTGCTCTATCAGAAATAATAATGCACATGCCGTATAATTACTGAAATACTGCAACTTTGAAACATGCAATATATTCATTATACAGATTTGACCATATCCTTCTCCTGGTACCTTTCATATGTTAATTGTCTTCTTAGATTTTAAGCTCACCATGGCAGGAATCACGACTTGTATGAGTTTGTAAAATGCCTAGCACAATGGGTCCCAATCTCAACAGAGGCTTCTAAGCACTACTGCAATACAAATGTGTAATTAAGCATATTTGATTATAATAATTTGACATCACTTTACAAATCAATAACGGTCTCTGTTTTACAGATTGTAGCTTTTTTAGTGTTGTACACAAGATCTGCAGTCATTTTAGAACAAACTGCATGGGGAGAACAATATGTCTTCTTAATAGAAGATTAATTATATTTATTGTCACAGAATCTAGATATGACAGGCTCAGTTTCTGGTAACCCCTTGGAACTGTCACTTGATGTGCTGAAATACCACTGAGCCCACCTTCCTGCCCTCATGGCACCCCTCAACTTTGTCCTGCTGATCCAGGCCCTCAGGCCTCCTCCTGAGGTGACACAGGAACTGGGTCTCAGCCCTCTGCAATATAATACAAACCCTGAGATCAGATCAGCTCTGGGAAGGCTCAGCCAAAGGGACTTGCTGCAGCATCCAAGTTTTAGATGGATGGTTGGGATGGATTCCAGTATCAGGTGACATAGTCACATGTCTCTGCAAGACTCTGCCTCCATATTGTATGGGCTGGACCACACATCTGTGGAAAGGCTAAACTTGCTTGTCTCTTTGCTCACTTAGCTTGAGTACATTAGTAACACAAGTTTATATTCCATACTCCTAACTTGAGCTACGAAGATTATACATGCACACAAATGGGAAAAATTATATTCCATAGATGATAACTTTTCCAATGATCTCAGGTATTTTGCATAAAGCATATTCCGTTATGTAATTCATAAACATGTTTTCATAAAGCCTATGGAATGTCCCAACACACTAGAGACCAGCCGCAGTTCTGGGGGACAGCCACCATAGAAATAAAGAGACAAGACTTGCACCAAAGAGCTCGTAATTTATACAACTTTAAATCGCAGGTGAATAGAACAAATAGATGAACAAGGGAACAATGTGCCAAAACTGGTCAGCATGAATAAGCAGCAGCCACAGAACATCAGCTGGCTAATGGCTCTCAAGCTGGCACTCCAGCAGAGAAGAGTTTTATGGAAAGATTTGCAGGAGGTTTTGTGGATATTTACAGGGAGCTCCTCCCATGCAAAGTGGGCAGCATGGGAGAAAACTCATTTAACTGGTTCACGCCTTATGCATCTTCAAGGAGTGTCCTTTGGTATATGGGAAGCATCACTGAAGTTACAAAATATGCAGGATTAAAACAATATAAATTTGGGTTATTCAGCCCAGTTAGTGTTCAGTTAATTGGACAAGACAACAGTGACTAGGTTTTGGAGGCAAAAAAACCAAAACCAACCAAACCTGGCATGATGACTTAACATGCTTTAGATGAGGATGTTTAATACAACCAGGTAATAACACATAGGTGTTGAGGAACTTTGAACTGAGATTAGCTACGATCACATGAGCTTTATAACTGCCCATCTTTAACCTGTGCTCCTAAATTTCATAAACACTCGCGGCTTTTCATAGGCAAGGCTAGATCTAAGCAGATTTACATGAGGCGACTATACCAAAATGAATGTAAATGCTTCTCAGGTTTGTGGTTTCTCTCTTGTGTAAGGCAGCTATAAATTTGGGATCTGGCAGTTAATGGGGATGTACAGGTGCTTAAGAAATGTCTCAGAAGATGAATTACTCTCTACCTTTTGTAGAAGTAAGAAAAAAAATAGATAGAATAAACTGGCCTGGAGAGACCTAAATTCACAGAAAAGTGCAGGGCAGGACTGTGGTCATCTCAACCTGTGGAGATGCCAGAGGCAGAGGAAATGGGTCCATTCTGCCACAGAATATGCCTCCAGAAGCTAAGGATGTCAAACTGTTTTCTCAGAGTTACAATTAATAAATAAGTTCTCAGGAAGTTATAAGGCTTCCAAATTATTTGTCTGGCTTTTGTATTTTTAAGCACTCTCCTTACAAAGCAGGAAGATGAAGCAATAGATCAAATATTGAAGGAATATCTGAGTATATCATTATGATTTCTACCTAGGTCTAATATAGAGCTGGTTGACAAAAAGCATTTATTTTCATGGGTGACAGGAACATTTAGAATGTCACATTTTTCCTGAATGAGAATTGAAAGTCAACATTTACCACTAAATGAAATATATATGTATTTGGGTTTGGAAATAATCAAAACAAAATAGTTGAAAATTGTAAAAATGCTTTGTTGAAATGATAGAGTCTAAACAAACTATTTCCAATGATATGCCATTGGAAATTGCAATAAAATTAGTAAGTTCCCATAAAACAGGTCAGTGTTGTCAAATCAGCATTTTCCAACATAAAAGTGTTCAATTGAAAAAAATTCCATCAGGTCTACTGACTGTTAAGATTTAATACCCAAATTATATGGAGTGAGTGAGTTTAAAAATAAACTGGAAGTAGCAGATGGCAGCAAGAGGACTGTCAAGTTCTATTGTCGCCGTGTTTATTCATTAATGCTTTGCTCTCTTGTTCCTTTCTACTTGTCTCCCTTCTGTCAGTCAGAGAACGTGCAAGCTCTGACCCTGAGATGTCTCTACCATGGCAGGGTTTATTGGTAACTCTCGTGTGTGCCCCAGTGTTCCAGTCTTGCCACAAAGCTGAGATTTTTTTTTGGTTCGCAAAAAAACTTTACTTTGAATTTGTGGCTTATTATGGGGCCATTTCTATTTTTGGCTATTCACACAGTATAGTAATCAAGGTGAAGTTCATTCTCCCACTGACATAAGGCGAGATTTGCAAAAGTGCCCAGCACTCTACAATGCTCACTGCGAGCATTATTCTGCAAAGGCACTTCTGAGTACTAAGCAATTCTGAATGTCTGGCCATTTAATTCAGAGGATTAATTGGGAGCAGCCATGTGCTGAGCTCTCTCTTTCTCTTAACAAAAAAACAAAAAAAAATCTGGCCTACAGAAAACATTTAGCCTCCTAAAGTACCTGGGTTGGGAAAGTACCTAGAAAAATATCTCTGGAACACCACTAGAATCCACAAAGCCTGAATTAGTGCCTAGGCTCCCTGTAGAATACATAGGGAGAAATGGAAAGCTAGAATGGGACCCAGAAAGGCCAGCATGCTAGGTGAGGAGATGCCTAGGCTAGCCTGTAGGAGATGCCAAGGAGAGGAATCCATCCTAGGCCTCCCCCCTTCACAGACTTAGAGGCCTATGTCTTGGCTGCAGGGAGGTGCCCAACCCTTCTAGTAATCCACAGTTGAGAACCCCCTCCTTAGGTTTAAGTGTTTCTTATGAGGAGGAACCCACTTCACTGGGCTAAAGATTGTTGTCAGAGCTGTCATCTGGGAGACCCAGGTAGAAAGGATTTGAACAGGGATCTCTTACCACTGACAAGTATGCTGAAGTCACTGAGCAAAGGGATATTCCAATGTGCAGTTCCCTCAGTCTTCCCTGTTGAAGTTGTTGCATTTTAGTCCAGTGGTAATAAAGTGAACACCTGCTGCCAGATCAGATCCTGTACCCTGAAAACTCAGCGCCTGAGTGAGTTTAGATGCCTAAATCTAGTGGTTAGTAGCTAAGTACCCTTGTGAAAATGAGCCTTGAGGTCTGTCTTCTCCTTTGGAACCTGGCTCCTACATCTTTCACCACATTTGTACCTCAAGAAGTCTACGTAGTAAATCCCTCCCCTACAAGCAAATAAATATGGCAGGTAAGTTGGCTTTTACTAACAAAGCAGTCCTGGGTCAAATTCTGACCTCAGTTGCACCCATGCAGCCCCACTGGGGATCACAGAAGAATCAGGTAAATTATTCAGTGTTTTGGAGGCGCTACAACAGTTTACTCAGGCAAGGATGCGGCCCACGATATTAACGTTGAACACAAAATAAGGAAAACTGAAGTCTTCATCAAGGGAGATTAAAATTGTTGCAAAAATAATTACAGTGCAATAACAGTTACTATGCCTACTGCTGGGTATCACACTTTAGATATGATCTGTTAGTCCTGGGGTTTTTTTTCCAGAGACCCACCATTATGCTCACTAAGATTCTTGCAGTGCAGGTCTGCAATGGTGAGAAAACAAGATACGACTTGTTAGCCGAGTATTTCAATTTTAAATTGCAATAGTGGGGCTGACAAAGCTGTGCCTGGGCCTTTTACACATTTGCCAGCTCAATTGACTATGAATCTGCTTCACTTCTAAATTTTAACTGGGGTTCTGAAGAAAATGTAGAAGTAAATGATCATTAAATTATCCCCTGTAAAGGTCTTGTCTCGTTAGGAACTTAAAAACACATTTTCCTGCACGACACAAAAGAAAATGAAAGGTGACTGACTCGCTTTCCATCCAACTCAGGCATCTTCTTTCTCCCCCTTTGTGCACATTTTAACCTATGCCTTTCTAACAAAAGGTGAGATGTGTTATCTCTGCATGCTAATGAGCTTTTGTTTTATTGTGCTGTGACGGCAAGCAAAGCTATCACTCTCATTAGATAGATAGGGCAGAAGCAGAGACACTGTGATTCAGGAAGATGCAATGAGTGCTGAAAAGAGAAAAAAAAGTCTACTAGTGGTGGGGCTTGCTTTGGACTTGGAAGCTCTCTCTTCCCTTGCTCCTTAGTGGTGGATGAGAGTGGGTGGATCTCAAGGAGAGGTATGAGTGGGGACAGTAAGATTTTTGATGGAATACCCCCAGAGTATTCTGCTTTACTCCCTGGCTGTGTCTAGACTGGCCAGTTTTTCTGGAAAATCAGCCGCTTTTCCGGAAAAACTTGCCAGCTGTCTACACTGGCTGCTTGAATTTCTTCAAGAACACTGACGATCTCATGTATGATCGTCAATGTTCTTGCTTAAATACTATGCTGCTCCCGTTCGGGCAAAAGTCCTTTTTGCGCAAAGCTTTTGTGCAAAAGGGCCAGTGTAGACAACGTGGTATTGTTTTGCGCAAAAAAGCCCCGATGGCTAAAATGGCGATCGGGGCTTTCTTGCGCAAAAGCGCGTCTAGATTGGCCAGGGATGCTTTTCCGCAAAAAGTGCTTTTGCGGAAAAGCGTCCATGCCAATCTAGACGCTCTTTTCCGCAAATGCTTTTAACGGAAAACTTTTCCGTTAAAAGCATTTGCAGAAAATCATGCCAGTCTAGACGCAGCCCCTGTGTAGAGCCATTGCCCCAAAGCAGCTGCTGTCTAGTTTGGTGAAAGGCACGGTAGGTGGCAAACAGCTCCTTCTATCCCCCTCTGCTTTCAGATGCCAGGTTGAAGTAGGAGTTGCTAAGAGGACTTGTATGATAAAGTGGGTAAGGATGGAGTATGTGCTTTCTCAATGTTCCCAGCTCCTACCACTGTGGAGGATGAAGCCTGATAATAATTAGCATCAAGTGATCTACAGTAGTCTGAAGTAATCCAAGTGACCAAGGCTAATGGAAACAGAACTACTGACAATGAAGGCAATAGAACTACCTGTCCAGTGAAGTCTTAAGTGGCAGTAAGGGCTACAGAGTCTGGCCCTTATAAAATAAAACTGAGATAAAGTAAAAAAGGAGGAAAATTGTCATTAATTGAACATCAGTTAGGACAATACCCATCAAGTCACAGAGGCATGTAGGTCCTTTATCAGTGTTCCTCCACAGTGTCCCCAGACAGAAACTTTTTCTGTCATGAGAAGTTACCCTCATGATAGGTATGAAGGTATGTGTACATATAGACAAAAGCAAATGAGAAATTGAGAGTACAAGAAAAACTCTTCCACAGCACCCACCGTTCTGGGGTGTTTCATTAGAAAGTTCTTTAGTCTCTCATGCTAACAAAGAAGACAAAGCCACTTCAACTAATGAAAACATTTCTGTATCTACAAAAAAAAAATCTACTTAAAATTCTACAGAAGCAGACACTTCCTCTGCCACTTGAAAACCGCTGTAAAATGCAAGCTTAGAAATTTGTAATGGGCAAAATATGCCACACGGCACTGCCTCAAACTCTGGCAAATAGTAAATTGAGTATTTAATGAACATGTGTGCAAACAAGTTGTGTGAAGATAGCTGTAAACCATGTATTATTTCATATCTCACGTGGGGATAATAAGACAATACTCATTTAATGGCTTTGCCATTTACTTGCACTCATAATAATCTACTTTGGCCAGAATGGAAGAGTTCATGATAATTTCTAGACATGGCAGGAAGTGTTTGCAGGATAAGGACTATAGATCATAAACTTCACAATATCTTTGCTTCTGTTTATTGGTTCCTTTTTTATGTTCTTCTTTTCAGGCTTATGAAGAAATGGGAGAACAGGAATCAGTTTATTCAGCAGATCAGAGTAAACATCAAAGCAATTCCATTTACAACTAACCTTCACAGGGCTAAAAGACAATGAAATTGTCATTTTACATTCTCTTAGTGACAACTGTAATAAGATTAGGAACCAAGGGATTCTTCAGAGTATAAAGTGTCATAATCCCATGTAAAAGTAGATTTTTATAGATAACCATTTTGGGTTTTTTAACAAGCACAATGGGTGAAATTTCCTCAGAATGGGCTTTCATGGGGCATAAGTTCTACACAGGCCTCACAACGGCTTCTCTGCACCACAGTGATTTTTGCCTAGTGTTTTTGAACCCCAATATATGGATGTATTTTTGTTCTGCATATTTTATTCATTAACTAAGAGACACACTGAAATGCTACATAAATAATATATAGTAGATGTTTGCAAGCAGGTTTTCCATTATGTACCAGAAGTAAATAGGAATCTTAGACTCTGTTGTGCTACCCAGACTCACTCCAAGGCATGGTCTACATTTAAAATTAGATTGACAAAAGTATGTCACTCAGGGATGTGAAAAATTTTGCACCCTGAGCATGGTAGCTAGTTAACCTAATCTCTGATGTCAATCTAGCCACTGCATTTTGGAGGGATGTATTAACTGATGTATTAACATTCATACACTGAATGAAAAAACTCTTCCAACAGTATAAGGGCTTATCTAGACTATGCTAGAGTGTCGAAAGAGGATCTCGCTTTTGAAAGTGGAGCTTTCAAAAGTGAAAGTAATCAAGATGCAGCTTTTTTTGGCAAACCCTCCCCCCTTTGTTGAAAAGCTATATAAACCTCATTTTTTGAGGAAGAGCAGCTTTTCGACAAAGGGATGGGTCACTGGAAAGGCTGCAACTTGATTACTTTCCCATGGAATTTGCATATCCTCTTTTGACACTCTAGCATAGTCTAGATAAGCCCTAAGAGTTTTTGCCCTGAGTATTGTATCATGCCTCAGGAATTCTTTTACTCTTTGATAATTAAAAGTAACATTACTGAGGTTTAAGACAGTATCCTCATGGGCCTATTTAGCCCTTTATAAATTCCTCAGCTCTGCCATCCCCATTTGTGGTTTACAATTGATAACTCTGTATTTTTTCTGTAATCTAACAAGACCCCATAGTAAGTGCTATGCCCAGCAGTAAGTTCTTGAAGGATGAAGACCTATATTTCTAAATTTAATAAATGTGTACAGTGTTTCACAGATGATACTGTTTATTTAAACTACATTGGGTGGTTCTTTTTGGTGACTAAGATACAGATCCTAAAGGGCTTGTCTATACTACAAAGAAGATTAAAACTGATACAGTTGATTTTCTGGGGTTTGAATTAGTGGGTCTAGTGAAGACATGCCAATTCAAACAGAGAGCGCTCCTGTTGGAGCCAATAGTTCTGCTCCTCATGAGGAATAAGCGAAGTTGATGAGAATGTGTCCTCCCATTGACCTCCTGCTGTGTGGCCGGCACCAAAACATTATTTAAGATACTTTGACTCCAGCCACATATTTAACATAGCTGGAGTTGCATATTTTAAGTCAACTTCCCCTTTAGTGTAGACCTGGCCAAAGTGATCTCAGATAAATGGTCAGTTGTTTCTTTCTTATAACAAAATATAAAGGCTCACACAGCATATTTATATACAAATGGGGATTCCTTTTTAAATGGAAAAGTATTTGCTCACTGTAGGCAGCACAGGTGAAATGGATCTAGTTTGCCACTTTCCATGACCCAGAACTGTGTCAGTTCCCTGACTGGCAAGTTCCAGTATTGCACAGTCCACAACTTCAAAAATAAAATAAATGGTACATGTCTGATTTCCTATTGAAAGTATACACAAAATCCCAAAACAGTAGATTGCAGCTCTATTGCCATTAGCAAGGTGTCCTGAAAAGAGCAGGAAGTTTACTTGTGCCCTCGCATGTGTTCATTACTCACTTCCCTGCTCCCATCCTCCACATGGTCTCTTGTTATAAAGGTTACTTCCATAGTGCCCAGAGGATACTTGGAGATAGCTTCCCCTGCAAAGAACTACCAATCGCATCACTTACAGAGGGTTTGTCTTGTATTGAATGCACAGAACGTCACAAAGTAAGACGGAAAATTAATAACTTGTTCACCTATTTAAATAGCATTTGGAGAGAGCCACAACATGCATCACCTACCTTGTACAACCATGCAAGGTTCTCTAATATTTGACCGAATGACATAACTGTCAAGTGGTTAACAGGTGCTGTACACACCGATGTCTAAGAAAATAGAACTCAAATGTTAATGATTCTTCATGGAAAACACTGTAATGTATCCTAGTCCAACACACTACAGTAAGCTATAGTTTTTCAAATCACTCCATAAAATCCTACTAACTTTGTGTAACATATGGCAACAAATGAATTCATCCCCTTCTTGTTAAAATCTGTGTCAAGAGACTAAACAAGATGAATTGGGACAATACTAAACTAATTCAGTTTAATGGTTTTGATTATAACAAATGTAGCAAGTGGTACAAACATAATCCAATAAAATTAGACTGTAATCTTGTGCTTTCCCCAAATGCTGTGGACTGTTTCTAGGATGCAGACTCACTTGTGCTTTCAAAAGGCCTAAAAAATTTGAAGACACAAATCAAAATGATTTTCTCTCTCCTTTTTTCTTGGGCCTAATATGTTTTATGCTTCCATGCAATATTAATACAATTTATTTGTAACGCCTCTTCTGTACTACTAAACCTTGCTAATGAATTCTGGTGCTGTACAAAACAAAATAGCCATATAAAAACACAATTACAAGCCAACCTCCACAAACTCAAAGAAAGGGACCAGGTAGCTGCTGTAAAGCTGTGCATGTCCATCAAAATCAATTGGACTTTACTCATTTGAGTGTGCAGCCCCCAAAAATGTTTAGAACAATAAAAATACACACCTGAAATGTGAGGGAATGGATAGATATTTGGAGCTCAACTATAGTAAATTTGTAGGTGCTTGTTAAGAGAGGAAGGGCAGGGGGGAGGGGGCTGATATGAATTTTAGAGGCAACAGATTCTACACCCAACATCTACCAGAAAAAGGTGTGTGAATACTACCATATACTGTATAAGGTGTAAAGGTGGGATCCATCAATGGATGGTCAAGTTATTTCTATCAGAACTTTTGTTTATGTGACAGAAAATAGTTGGATTATCATTTTGTTTAGGGGAAAAAACATTTTTAAAGAACTGACTTTTTGTGCCCCCCCCTTATGCTTTCACATACAGGGGGGTCCCTACTATAAGTTACCCCAGTATACATCCGTTCTTGCACTGAAGTTGTTGCCGATTTTAGGAACTGATGTGTAATAAAAGTGGGCAGTGGGAGGACTTAAGTCAGAGGGAGGGGAACCAAACAATTTGCACAAATGGAAGTCAGCTGCAGGAAAAAAAAATTCCCAATTTAAGTTGTTTCGCTGTAAGTTCAAGTTTTTTGCAATGTATCTTGGACTTATAGCGAGGACAGTCCTTTTCCATCCTTTAATTATCCTTTTCCAGTTCAGGAGAGAAGAGAAAAAGAAATAAAAGTATGTGGGCAGGAGACAACCCTGAAAACAAAACAAAAATTAGAAAAAATCCTTGCCTCCCCCAAAAACCTCAAGTGTCTGTTTCCAATATATCTAATCCAAAATTTAAAAGGTTTGTACAAATTTTGAAAAAAATGAAAAGTATTCATTTTTGTGAGTTTCCCCACCAAATGTAATTTATTGCAGGGTGGAGGGAGGAGGGAGAGGAGAACAACCCTAGCTGTAGGCTTTCTTAGGGCTGATGCTCAACCAGGGTGAAAAGTAACACTGGGCTACAATTTTTTAGAAGTCGTCTGCTTCAGAGATAAAATGTGCTATTTATTATGTATTTTGATGTGCTGAATTCAAATATGACAATTAAAACAACTGATTGGCTACTGTTTCCAAGTTTTTACATTTTACGTCTATGTATAGTGTGTAGACAGTAGAGTTTTAATCATAAACCTAGGTCTTTTCATGTGTTTATGGTTGCTTTACATGATAATATTTCACCTGTCCTGTTTATGTAACACTTTAAAAATCAGCAAAAGGGTTATATAAATAAAATTTATTATGAAACAAAAGGCAAAAAACTATTATGTACATAGTTTAGTCCTATTCAGTGTCTACTCGGCGCTTCTTGGCTTGTCTCTTGCATTCATTAAATGGAGCATCTCTTGTCACTGTCCAGCAATAGTCTGCAAGCATTGATGGGCTCCATTTGCCCTGATAGCGTTTCTCCATTGTTGCAATGTCCTGGTGAAATCGCTCGCCGTGCTCATCGCTCACTGCTCTGCAGTTCGGTGGAAAAAAATCTAGATGAGAGTGCAAAAAATGTATCTTTAGTGACATGTTGCCACCAAGGCTTTTGTATGCCTTGAGGAGATTTTCCCCCAACAACCTGTAGTTGTCTGTCTTGTTTCCGAGAAAATTTATTGCCACTAACTGGAAGGCTTTCCATGCCGTCTTTTCCTTGCCACACAGTGCATGGTCAAATGCATCATCTCGAAGAAGTTCACAAATCTGAGGACCAACAAAGACACCTTCCTTTATCTTAGCTTCACTTAACCTTGGCAATTTTCCACGGAGGTACTTGAAAGCTGCTTGTGTTTTGTCCATGGCCTTGACAAAGTTCTTCATCAGACCCAGCTTGATGTGTAAGGGTGGTAACAAAATCTTCCTTGATTCAACAAGTGGTGGATGCTGAATACTTTTCCTCCCAGGCTCCAATGACTGTCGGAGTGGCCAATCTATCTTGATGTAGTGGGAATCTCTTGCATGACTATCCCATTCGCAGAGAAAACAGCAGTACTTTGTGTATCCAGTCTGCAGACCAAGCAAGAGAGCAACAACCTTCAAATCGCCACAAAGCTGCCACTGATGTTGGTCATAGTTTATGCACCTCCAAAGTTGTTTTATGTTGTCATAGTTTTCCTTCATATGGACTGCACGACCAACTGGAATTGATGGCAAAACATTGCCATTATGCAGCAAAACAGCTTTAGGACTCGTTTTCGATGAATCAATGAACAGTCTCCACTCATCTGGATCGTGAACGATGTTGAGGGCTGCCATCACACCATCGATGTTGTTGCAGGCTACAAGATCACCTTCCATGAAGAAGAATGGGACAAGATCCTTTTGACGGTCACGGAACATGGAAACCCTAACATCACCTGCCAGGAGATTCCACTGCTGTAGTCTGGAGCCCAACAGCTCTGCCTTACTCTTGGGTAGTTCCAAATCCCTGACAAGGTCATTCAGTTCACCTTGTGTTATGAGGTGTGGTTCAGAGGAGGAGGATTGTTGAAAATGTGGGTCCTGTGATATTGATGGTTCAGGACCAGAAGTTTCATCCTCTTCCTCTTCCTCATCTGACTCAAGTGAGAATGATTCTGGTGCATCAGGAACCAGCAGCCCCTCTCTGTGGGGTACTGGGCGTATAGGTGATGGAATGTTTGGATAATGCACAGTCCACTTTTTCTTCTTTGACACACCTTTCCCAACTGGAGGCACCATGCAGAAGTAACAATTGCTGGTATGATCTGTTGGCTCTCTCCAAATCATTTGCACTGCAAAAGGCATAGATTTCCTTTTCCTGTTCAACCACTGGCGAAGATTTGTTGCACAAGTGTTGCAGCATATGTGTGGGGCCCACCTTTTGTCCTGATCTCCAATTTTGCAGCCAAAATAAAGGTGATAGGCTTTCTTAACCATAGTGGTTATAGTGCGCTTTTGTGATGCAAAAGTCACTTCACCGCAAACATAGCAGAAGTTATCTGCACTGTTCACACAAGTACGAGGCATCTCTGCTCACTTTGGCTAAACAGAAATGTGTCCCTTTGCAAAATCAAACACTGACAAATAAGAGAGCACGCCACTGTATGATTTCTAGAGCTGATATAGGGCAATTTGTTCAGCAGAGTGATGTAAGCTTTGTTATGATTGCATCATCCATGACTTCTAGGAATAACATGATGCAATTCATATCATGTATGACGCAATACCAGCTTCAGATTGCATCATTCATTGTTTTGCCTAAAAAGCAAGTACTGTCCAAACCCAGTCATAGATTTATTCATAGATCCAGTCAAAGATGTATTTTAGTCATTTCTGGTTTAAATTGAGATCCCTTCCCTTTATAACTCACTTATCCTCCGCCATTCCCAAGTCAAGGGTCGTATATACTGACCCAATAGCATATCTTGAAAACTAGAGCCAATCAACAATTTTAAGCATTATTTTCGTTCTCAGTGACCCAGAATTAGTGAAGTTTGACTACATTCATTTCAGAAGCATTTTGGCTGTAGAGCAGTGATTAGTTAGTACTTGGTAATGTTAAAGATAACTGCAAGTGTAATTTATTAATGATAACAACCAAACTGTTCTTGGCTATTCCCACAATATTGGTCTTACCTCACTCTAAAAGCTCTAGTGACAATAGTTTCCCCCTGCCACTTAATAAAGGAGTTGCCATTCTATGTGACATGCCATCCAGTGGCATCACATTACAACAATGTAAAATCTTAGCTTGGAATGATTTTGATTAATAATTCCAAATAATAATTTATTATAGATTGTATTACCTTTACTCCTACAAGTTTTTGTCATGGGCCAGGACAACAATAGGTAGATGTGTACTAAGACTAAACAAAAAGACAGGCTTTGTCCCAGAGCATTTATAGTCAAAGCATAATATGACAAGAAATAACAGATGGAAATCAAAGACAGATGGGGGAGTACAAGAAAACAATGAGACAATATTGGTTAGCATGAGTGGCAGTGGTCTCAGTATACTAGTGGTAAGTTTGTCGCTCAATTTTTTGTAGGCTGCCCAACAAAGGAGAGTTTTATGAAGGATTTGAAGAATGTTAATGAGATAGCTTTGTGGACATTACAGGCAGCTCCTCCCAAGTGTGGAGTGAAGCATGAGGGAAAGCACAAAGGCTTTTTGGAAAATTTTAAACCAGTGAAAGTGATGAGGAGTCCTATGGCACCTTATTGGAGCATAAGCTTTCGTGGGCAAAGACCCACTTCGTCAGTGGGTAATGGAGGCCAGTGTCATGGACCAGTTAAAGGAGAGAATCCACTTCTTGACAGTGAATAAGAGAGAGGCTCTGAAATGCATTGAAAGTGAAGCAAAGAAACTTACGTTTAATATTATATGGGTGTGGGGGAGGTAGGAGAGATTCAAAGAGTTGGCTGGTGTAGTCAAAATGACAGGCTAGGAAAGTTATCTTTGCAGCAATATTCTAAATAGACAAGAGTGGGGCAAGATTGCACAGGTCAAAACTCGGAAAAAGGATGCTAGAGTAGTTGAGATGGCAGGATGATGAGACTCTGGATGAGTTTTATCGCTGGGGAGGAATAGGAGAGGCTGTATCCGAGAGCAATTATGAGGAAAGAATTGACAAGATTTAGACATAGTTTTGAATGAAGGAAACTTATACATATGTCTAAGTAAAAAATGTCTCTGATCTGAAATGATAGTAAGGGTGGTATCCGTTGTGATGAAGACAGGAGCTAATGGGTAGGAGTTAGTTGGAGAAGCTTAAGAGCTCTGTTTTAGCCATGTTGTGCTTGCGCTGATGGCTAGACATCCACAAAAAGATTCCACACGGGCAGGTAGAAATTTTAGTTTGAACAGAAGGCGGTAGGTCTGGAGTATAGAGGTAGATCTGTGAGTTGTCAGTCTAGCAATGTGCAGCTCCCTGTTATATGCTGGTAGAGGGAGAAGAGAAGGGGACCAAGAAGAGGCTCCTGTGGAACTCTTACAGAAAACTGGAAGTATGTGTGAGGAAGATCTTCTGCAGGATACACTTGAGAGATTAGAGGTATATAGAAAATCACAAAAGCCAAAGGAGGACATGGTTACAAAAAGTATAGGCAACAGTGCAAAAACTGTCTGGCAGGTCAAGGAGGATGAGAGTTGAATAATAGCTCTGGGATTTGGCAAAGTGGCCCAAGTTTGCCATGAAGACTTGTGACAATTAATGATTCAATGAATGTGGTTTGAGTTTAAAGTATACAATGAAAAATCAAGAACCAAAACCAGGAGTGTCTTTTATTTGATTGTGCTTCTCCCCATTTTACAAACCATGAACATTTGCACTTGCTCAGGTAAGCCTGGAAAAGTTCTGAAACTTATCCAAGCTCACTGGCGTCTTTTAAGGATTCCCGCAGCAGCTCTATAGAATAGGGTGAAGTAGCAAATTGGAGAGATGGGGTTGCTGTTTAGAAAAAGGCAAAAGAGAACAGGCACAAGTCTCTTCTCCACTCCCAGCAAAAGCAAGTTTGTGTTCTCCTTTCCATTTCCTTAGGAGTAGTTCATTTGACTTGCTGGGATATTTTCTGCCTTAGTGGGATCAAGATCACAGGATCTTCTCTTCCCCTCCCTACTGATGGGGCGGGAGAGGGAGGTGATCAGTTGGAACTGAGGCAGCTGGACTAGCTTGGGATGAAGTTGAAGGAGAGTGGAACACAGGAAATGTTACCTTTCCTTATCTATCCCTTTGTCACCACTAGGTCCAAAATAATTGCAAGTGTGCAGTTCCTGATTACGCACTGCATACTTTCTAGTAAACTCTGGCTAGTACAGAACATTGCTGCTTCTCACACATCACTAATCTAGATTCAGCTAGACCATATTAACACGGCTGCATCTCTATCACTAATCTATGGTACATTTGCAAGTACAATGTCAGGTATTGGTTTCATGCTAGCAAGATCTTTTGCTGAGATCCTCAAATGTATTCAGGCTCCTAACTTCTATTGCTCTGAATGGCTTTTTGCCACTGGTGTAGTTATATCGATGAAGCAGGAGTAAACTAATCTGGTAAAAAAGCCAATTTACAGTAGGGTCTTGCACTGGTACGACTACACCTGTGGCCAGTATCCTCCCTCTGAAACAAACAACCATCTCCCCCTGTAGGTAAGAGCTTAGAAAGCTGGTCTCTCTTCTATTACCACAGCTGTTGAGATCAGTAGCATGGATGAGCTGTCAGCTGTCAGTTGCATTTAGCTGGGGCCTGGCAGCAGAACATTGTCAGTGGAGGAGCATTGATGCTGGATTTTGTTACTCCCATTGATATGATAGAGCCTGACTGGTGGAAGCCCATCTATTTACTGATACTTTTCTGAGCGCTTTTGGTAAATGGGTGGAGTGGGAAGTGTTGGTTTTGGAGGCTAGGTTCAATTTACATGTGGGCCTTCAGCCATCCTGTACCCTCAGCAAGGCCTTTCCTCTTGCCATTCCCTTTGCATCACTAAAACAAAGAAGTCACAGCATGTTTGTTTGTTTGTTTGTTTTAAAAAGGAAGTAGGGAGAAGCAGAATTGCAGAGCTCTAAGGCTAATGTCTCCTGTGCAGACAAAATGCACAGTCCCACTTCCTTGCCAGGAGACAGAGAATCTGAGTTGAAATGAATTTGAACAAAGTTGTTTGCTCATATGATTTTTTTTCTACACCCCAGCAATCAGCAGCAAAATGAACTCTGCCAGCTCCAACCTCTGCTGCAGAGGTTACCAGGCATGTGTTGTCTTGGACCAACCCACAGACTCAAATGTCCATAGTCACACATGCATAGTGTTCATCTTATTTACATTTTGGCAATGCCTCAGAGTCCCAGTCATGGGCCAGGACCCCATTGTGCTAGGTGCTGCACAAACACAGAACCAAAAGACTGTCCAGGACCCAAACAGCCTGCAGACAAACTTTCATATGCATAAGCTTCAGGGAGTAGCCGAGTTAGTCTGTACAGAATAAACTTAAAAAATAACCAATAGTCTTTAAAGTGCTACTAGACTATCAAAACATGTAGATGGTATCATGAGCTTTCGTGGGCACAGACCACTTCTATAGGTGAAACAAAAGACAGGACTATGCAGCACTTTAAAGACTAACAAGATGGTTTATTAGGTGATGAGCTTTCGTGGGCCAAACCATCCTGTTAGTCTTTAAAGTGCTGCATAGTCCTGTCTTTTGTTTCAGCAAGACCAGACTAACACGGCTACATCTCTATTACACTTCTTCAGATGACCAGAGTGTTGGATGCCCAGAACCAAAATAAATAGGGAAGAAGGGGGGGAGGGAGAGAAGAAAAAAATGGGAGGGGAGAACAAGAAGAGACAGTGGGTATAAAAATATCAAGGGGAAAGCGGAGCTGAAATGTAACAGAAAAAACAAATAGTCTATAAACACCTAAAAACTGGATAGTCAAAAGAGGCAGATAAGAACCATAAGAAGGCAATTAGAGAGGAAGAGTTAGTACTATCCAGTCTTTAGGTGCGTATAGACTATTAGTTTATCCTGTTACATTTCAGCTCCACTTTCCCCTTGATATTTTTGTACCCACTGCCTCTCCTTGTTTCTCCTCCCCCCTGCCCCCGCAACACCCTTCCCTTCTCCCCTATTTATTTTGGTTCTGGACATCCAACACTCTGGTCATCTGAAGAAGTGGGCTGTGCCCACGAAAGCTCATGATACCATCTACATGTTTTGTTTGTCTATAAAATGCTACCAGACTATTTGTTGTTTTTTAAATGTTTCGTATGCATGTTCATGTTACTAAATGAAGTGATAACAATAGTGTAATAAAAGAACCAAGGGCATAATATTCTGGAAGACACTTCCAACACCACTCATTCTCCAGATCTGAAAAGCAACAAAGATATTTATGAACATCAATGGTAAGGAACAGAGTGTTAGGCTAGTGCTAAAGTACTAATAGCTAGGATACTATTAATAAAATAAGTAAGTAATAAGCCATCTTCCCTGCCATCCCCATGTCCATTGCTTAAAAGTAGAAAAGTTAAAATGACAATGCTGCTAAATACAGCAGCACAGGACAGGAGGAACAAATTGTAGTTTGCACTAGACAGTCCTAAGAATGGCTGAAGGAGTGCTAGGCAGTGACACAATACTTGTCATGTGCCAGAAACAAAGAAAATCAACACTGCCTTTTGGTAAATTACACAGTGCTCCATCTGGAAAGGTGTCATTTTCTTATTTATAGCCTGAGGGCACAATGACAATTTATACCAGCTGAGGAGCCGGCCCCAGATCCCCAGCAAGAGTTAAGTTCCTAAGCACCCTGTGTACCTTCTGAATAAGTGACACCAGCAACCTTAACCCAGCATTATAATTGTGTCCCAACCCCCATGTTGGCCAACCTATGGCTGGAGCCTTCTATTTCTCTCTCTTCTGATGGACACTCTATTTTTATTTCCGGAACTCGTTGTTATCAATCGCTTTAACCCTGAAGGCAAAGGGAATGGCTTTAGGACTGTAGCTGGCATAAAACAGGGGTTCTTCTCTCTCAAAGTCATCTGCAGAATGAAAATGTGAAGTATCCTTTTGGTGCGAAATCCACAATAGGGACCGAGGCACAGCATTGCAAAGCCTAACTTTAGATCCTCTGCCATCCAGTGGCATTCATAGCCCCGAGCAGGGCTGGCTCGAGCCATTCCTGCACCCCGGGCAGTGGGCGCGCAACACATGCACAGCTCCGCCCCCAGGCACACGGCGCATGCGCGGCCCCACCCCCCAGCATGCTGCGCACCTTACAGCTGCAATCGGGGCTAGTGGCGCCTGATTGCAGCTCTAAGGGGCGCCGCGCGGCCCCCGGCCCTGGGCATGTGGCGCCTGATGGCAGCTGTAAGGGGCACTGCGCGGCCCCTGGCCCTGGGCATGCGGCGCCTGATGGCAGCTGTAAAGGGCGTCGCGTGGACCCCGGTCCTGGGCGTGCGGTGCCTGATGGCAGCTCTAAGGGGCACCGTGTGCCCGGGTGCGTGGCGCCCCTTACAGCTGCCATCAGGTGCCCCCCATAGGTTGGCGCCCCGGGCAGCTGCCCAGCTAGCCCCCCCCCCTTAATTCAGCCCTGGCCCCGAGTTAGGCACCCAGGCTCCCTATACATTGGAAGAATTGGTGGGCCAGAGAGTGAGTGATTCTATAGCCTAGTTATTAGGCCACTCACCTAATCCTAATCCGAATTCCAGTCCCTGCACTAAGGAATAGTTAAGTGTGTTATATAAAGTGCAATAACTTCAATAGGAGAAACTAGCAGCAGAGTACTCAATTGTTTCGTGGTTAGGGCATGCACCCATGAAGTAGAAGACCTATGCTCAAGTCCTTGCTACAACTCAGGAAAAGTGGGGATTTGCACTAGTGTCTCTGAAATCATAGGTGTGAGCTCTTACCACTGGGCTACAGAAAATGTAGAATGGAATAAACAAGAAGGAGGCCAATGGCACTTTAAAGACTAACACATTTATTAGGGTATTAGAGCATAAGCTTTTGTGAGCTACAACTCACTTCCTCAGATGCTGAAGAGAAAAAGAAAGACAGACAAAAATACAGAGATGGGACTGTGATATCAATGCTAATTACATCAGAATGGAGGCACTCTAATGCCCTAATAAATTTATTAGTCTTTAACATGTCACCGGACTCCTTGTTGTTTTTGCTGAAACAGACTAACACAGCTACCTCTCTGAAAGCTATAGAACGGTATCACCCTCTTGATATTTTGGTCAAGGCTCAAAGCTAAGGCTATGATTTAGTCACAGATTTTTTTGTGAAAGTCATGGACAGTTCATAGGCAATAAACAAAAATCAATGCCCCATGATCTGTCTGTGATTTATACTAAAAAATACCTGTGATTCAGTCTTGGTGGGTGCTGGGGAACATGAGGGGAGCTGTTTCAGGGGGCAGGAGGGGTATATAGGGAGACAATGCAGGGGAAAATCTGAGGTCTGTGCTACCAGCTGTCAAGGGCTGTAGATCATGGTCACTATAGCTGGCCTTCTGAGCAGGAGCAGTGGCTGGTATGGCTGTCCCAGATGTTTGAGCAGCCCTGGGGTCAGCCACACTGGCCCCTGCACAAGTCATAGAAAGACACCAAATCCGTGACTTCTGTGACCTTAGCGACAGATATGGAGCCTTATTTATAGGTGGAAACATTAGGCACCAGGGAATTTGGGCCCCTAAAAAATTAGGCAGCAG
This sequence comes from Pelochelys cantorii, assembly GCA_032595735.1. Taxonomy (NCBI): domain Eukaryota; kingdom Metazoa; phylum Chordata; order Testudines; family Trionychidae; genus Pelochelys; species Pelochelys cantorii. The sequence goes on along the minus strand of CM064326.1, from coordinate 126,850,078 downwards.
CTAAGAATGTTTAACTTAGTTGCCTAAAGTGGCAGCTATGCACCCAATTCCCTTTGTTGATCTATCCTTTCGGAATCAACTCCCCTCCCAATCCTCCATCCTCTTCACTGTATGGGTTTTGAAAATGACTCCTTTTAGAATCTGCAAAGAAGCACAGGCTGTAGTTTGAGAACTTCTATGTTATTGATTATTGATGCATAACAATACTGCACCGAACACCTGCACATATACTTGAATAAAATGATGTTACACCAAATACTTGTGTTCTTTCTTGAACATAACAATGGCATGACTAAAATACATTATTGTGTATTCCTGACATACATAATCACCTGTGTACTTGTTGATAACCCTATCTTACCAGAATATTGACCGCAGTTTGCTGAAAGTCTCATAAAAATGGGAAAAAATAATTTCATTTGAAATTTTCTTTTGAATATTTTTATTTTATTTTGGTGGGAAAAAATCCTACTTTCTCTTTTAAACAATTTGTTTTGAAATGTCACATGAAAGCATGTATTTTCAATAAATGTTTCTGGTGAATAAATTTAACTGTGGCCAGAATCCCATTTGTCAGTGAAAAAAATATTCATGAAAAACAAAGTCAATCAGCTCTGCTACTGACCCATTAAAAACACAGCTGTTTCTTACCTATATCTTTATGGGAACATAGAATTGGCCTTATTAAAAGGACACAACAGTCGTTATGTTCTGAAAAAAAAATGTATCCAGTGCTGAATAACTTGAGGTACAAAACTTCTGACTATGGTTTTATAATTTTTTTCTTAGAACTTGGGCCTAGTTGCTTTGTCTTACAATTAGGTGCTAAAACCATTTTCTGTTCATGCTACTGGATAATTTTCAGCATAGAACCAACAATTTTCACAGCCACACTTTTGCTATTGAGAATCAGCAAACACCCAGGAACATGCTAGCTTAGTGTAGTGTGTGAAATTTATTCCACAAACTTATTAAGTGTGATATTCAAATGCATGCAGGAATTTAAGGGAGCTTCTTTTTTTCTTTTCTTTTCTTTCTTTAAACGCAAGATGTACATAGCAGTATTAAAAGGAAAAAATAGGGTATGAAAAAGAGAAAGACTGTTTTCAAAAAACAGTACCCTGCATATTCAGCTAGTATTCTTGACCTTCTCTGTCTAATTTTCTCCTGACATGCTAAATCTTTGCTAGATGAAACGTTTGTTGGCAAGCATCTTAAGATATTGAAAGGCCAAACTGCCAAGAACAGGTTGGTTTAATTTCTTCATCATTCATTATTCAAACTGCCACTTGCAATATTTATATGGGTCATCCAGATTGTAGCACTTTGTTGCAGAAACTCATTAATGGTCATTATAGTTATAGTCTCTACCCTCTAGGGAAGTCTAGCCGAGTGTGCATGAAGGACCTGACTTCAGAAATCAAGCAAGCTATTGATTTGGTTGATGCCTTCATCATTTAATAGGAAGTGGCACAGAGGTCATGAGCCAGTGGTGTCAGAAACTCCAATGTGTAAGCAATGAGTTTCACCTACCTCTGAGAATAGTACAGGTAGTACCTCCAAAAATAGGTACTCTCTGGTCTGGCAACATCCATCATCCGGCAGGACCATGGATGCTCCTGGTTCAGAGAGCCCAGGAGCCTAAGGGCAGGAAGGCCAGCCAGGGCTGGGGCAACAGGGTTGACAGCCCGGGGGGGGGGGGGCAGCACGAGACTGGGGCCAGAGCCCCATGGCAGTGTTCAGCAACCCGCGGCAGCACGGGGCCATGCAGGAGTCCCCAGAAGCACAGATTAGAACTGGGCTGGAGCCCCATGGCAGCCCGGGAGCCCTGTGGCAGCCCTCTGGAGTGTAGGGCTGGGACCAGAGCCCCGTGGCTGCCTCTGGATGTGTGGGGCTGGAGCCCCACAGCAAGAGTCAGAACCTGTGCTGCCCAGGGAGCCGGCAGCAGCTGGGGAAGTAGCCCAGCCATGTTGGGTGTTGTCTTACTTCAGAGGCTGGGCCAGCCAGACTCTGCTCTCAGGTTCGGAGGGTAACCAAGAAGACACAAATCACTTAATGCAAATAAATGCAAGGTTTATAAGATATTACAGGTGATATAAAAAGAAAAGGCAAGAGAAGGCTTACGACATCCCTTTGGCTTGCTGGTGACTCCAATTGCGCAAAGGATGGACTCCTGGGCCAGGTCCAAAAGGCACCTCCTGTTCAGTTCCAGGTCCTTCAAGAAGTCCAAAGGGTGTTGGCAACAGTAAACGATATATAGCCTGCACACACAATTCTAGAAGCAGCAACTAACTATGTGCAGAGGAAAAAAACAAAAACAAACACCTGCCTCTGTGAAAAGATTCCCACAGACAGGCTTGTTTACCCCAAAGCTTATCTAAACTATGCGGTGAGCTCAACCACACTGGGCACAGCCTATCTCTCTAACAAGAGAGCTAGCTGGGAATTTTTCTTGCTAACAGCAGGACAAAGCCTGTTTTCTAGTTTGCAGACATGAGAACTGGGAAGATTCACTAAGGGTATGTCTACACTACAAAGTTAATTTGAAGTAACAGCCGTTAGTTCGAATTAACTTTCATAGGCGCTACACATACAAACCGCTAGTTTGAACTTAATTCGAACTAGCGGAGCGCTTCATTCGAACTAGGTAAACCTCATTCTACAAGGACTAACGCCGAGTTCGAATTAAGTAGTTTGAATTAAGGGCTGTGTAGCCACTTAATTCGAACTAGTGGAGGCTAGCCCTTCCCAGCTTGCCCTGGTGGCCACTCTGGGCCAAACCAGGGAAACTCTTCTGCCCCCCTCCCGGCCCCAGAGCCCTTAAAGGGGCACGGTCTGGCTACACTGCTCGTGCCAGCTGCAAGCCTGCCAGCACCCAGCCAGCAGACCCTGCACCTGGCACGGCATGAGCCAGCCACCCACTGCCACCCAGGCCTCCGCCTCTTCCCAGGACCATGCTGGTGGCTCCCAGGAGCCTGCCCGGGCCGCAAGAGGCGGGCGCCCGCCTGGTCTAGTGCGGAGATCGTGGACCTCATCGAGGTTTGGGGGGAAGCCTCCAACGTCCACGATCTCCGCACTAGCCACAGGAACGCGGCTGTCTACAGCTGCATGGCTGCCAGCCTGGCCACCAGAGGCCACATGCGGACCCAGGAGCAGGTCCACTGCAAAATTAAGGATCTGCGGCAGTCCTACTCCAGGGCCTCCCAGCCAGGGGCCAATCCAGAGGCCTGCCCCCACTTTGAGGCCCTGGACCGCATCCTGGGGACTCACGCAGTCCATGCCCCCCGGGTGGTGATCGACCCCGGGGCAGAGGGACCTGTCCCTGACACCGAGGAGGAGGAGGAGGAGGAGGACGCCGAGAGCCAGGAGCCTGCAGGGAGCCTGCCCAGGACCCAGGACCCCTGAGGCATCCCACAGAGCGCATCGGCTGTGTTGTCCGAGGCCGAGGAGGGCTCCACATGTGAGTGCCATCATGCTCCCCTTATGTGTACGGGGAAGGGGGTGGAGAGGGAGCCCAGGGACCGTGCGCCTGGGCCTTGCCCACCATGGAGCAGCAGCTGGGTGTCATGCAGGGGCCCTGGCCCGTTCCCCACATGCTGACCTCGCCTTGCACAGGGGGGCTGGGTTTCACCCACTGTGTCCCCAGGGAGAACTGACCACTGCTCTTGTTTCACCACAGCCGCAGCACATGGGACTGCAGGGTGCACCACCCCGCCTGCAACAGCCATCAGCACCCGGGCCAGCAGGCGCACCAGGAACCTGGAGGAGTACCACCGGTGGCACTTGCGGCTACTGGAGCACGAGCTCTGCACCCAGGACCACTGGGTCCAGGAGGACCTGCGGCTGCAGCAGTGGAGCTTGGAGGCACTGGGGGAGCAGGGCCGTGCCCTCAGAGGCCACCTCCAGACCCTGGTGGACAGGTTCCTGCCTCCTCCTGCTCTGGCCCCTGCGGCTGCCCCAGCTCTCGCTCCTCTTCCCACCCCTGCTCCCCCTCCCACTTCCTCCACACCCCCCGTCCCTCCTGCCCCACCCTCCACACCCACTCCCCCCCGATGCCCCCGCACCCGCAGTGCTGCGAGACGGGAGAGCCAGCAGGACCCCCAAGCCTGAGCTTTCCCTTCCCTTCCTCCCCTTCCAGCTCCCTCCTCCCAGGTTTCCCCCTCCCCTCTCCCACCCTCATTCCTCCATCCCCCCACCCCAGTTATGTACAATAAAAAGAGATTGTTGTTTTCAAAACAGGTATCTTTATTTAACATTAGGAAGGGGGGTTAGGGAGGAGAAAGGGGATGGAGGGGGAGGGTGGAAGAAGGCCCCAATGGGGCATGCAGGGAGAGTTCAGTCCTCCTCCTCCACCAGGAAGGTCTCCCGCAGGGCTTCCCAGATCTGGATGGCCCCCCGCTGGGCGTCCCGGACAGCGGCGGTGCGGGGCTGAGCGTAGTTGTCAGCTATGTGCTCAGCCTCAGCCATCCAGGCTGGCAGGAAAGCCTCCCCCTTCCGCTCGCACAAATTGTGCAGCACACAACATGCTGCCACCACGGGAGGGATATTGTGCTCGGCGAGGTCGAGGCGGGTGAGGAGGCACCTAAATCTGGCTTTCAGTCATCTGAAGGCCCTCTCGACCACAATGCGGGCTCTGGTGAGCCTGGCATTGAAGGCCTGGTGGGAGGGGTTGAGGTGCCCCATGTACGGCTTCATCAGCCAGGGCTGTAGGGGGTAGGCCGCATCCCCCACCAGGCAGACGGGCATGTCCACGTCCCCGACCTTGATGTGGTGGTCGGGGAAGAAGGTCCTGGCGTGCAGCCTCTGGTACATGGAGGAGTTGCAGAACACCCTGGTGTCGTGTGCCTTGCCGGACCAGCCCACATTAATGTCCGTGAACTGGCCCCGGTGGCCAGACATGGCCTGCAGGAGGACGGAGAAGTACCCCTTGCGGTTGATGTACTGGGAGGCCTGGTGTTCCGGGGCGCGGATGGGGATGTGCGTCCTGTCGATGGCCCCCCCCCACAGTTGGGGAAGCCGAGGGTGCCAAACCCCTGGATGATGGTGTCCGGATCGGCGAGGCGGACCACCCTGCGGAGCAGCACCCGGTTGATGGCCTTGACCACCTGCAGAGAGACAAAGCAAACCGCGAATCACTGAGGCGCCCGGGTAGCTGGGAGTGTTCGTTCCCTGGCACTGCCCCGCGCCCCACTCCCAGAAGCAACCCCCGCTGCGATCCTGGCCACTGAGGGCGGCCTGTAGTACGGCCGGGACAAACCAAATCCTCCCGTGCTGGGCACTGTCGCCTCCTCCCCCACCCCCGTTTTCCCTTGGGCGGCCCATTCCCTCCTTGCAGCCCCCCTCCCTCCCCAGCCCAGTGGCCGGTGAGTGCCGTACCTGCATGAGTACTGCTCCAACGGTGGATCTCCCCACGCCGAAGTGGTTCCCGACGGATCGGTAGCTGTCCGGTGTGGAGAGCTTCCAGAGGGCGATGGCCACATGCTTTTGGAGGGGGATGGCGGGCCTCATGCAAGTGTCCCGTCACCGCAGAGCAGGGGCGAGCCACTCGCAGAGCTCCAGGAAGGTGTCCCTCTTCATCCTGAAGTTCTGGGTCCACTGTCTGTCTCCCCAGCGCTCCAGGATGATGCTGCTGGTGTCCAGACGCCAGATGCGGCGGGGCACGCTGGCGTCCAGGCACTGCTGCGGCTCCTCCATGGCCCCCAGGGAGGCCAGGTGGAGAGGCAGGGGGCTGACGTGCACCAGGTGGTGCCAGGCAGCCTCCAGCCATTGCTGGCAGGCTTGCAGCAGCAAGTCCAAAAACTGTACCAGAATGCCCAGGGCGAGCTCTGGCTCCATGGTGCCAACTGCGGCGGCGTCCCCAATGAGAACCACCGACACAGGCAGGCGCAGAGGAAAACGCTTTACTGTCCCTCGGCGAGGTAGGCAAGCAAGCAGAGAAGCTGAGAACCGGCTGTCCAGGGGGGTCCCTTTAAGCACGAGCCTCAGACTGCAGCCACACAAAGCAACTACTGACCTGATGCCCTGCCAGAACCGGTTTCAGCTGCCCTTAAATGCGACCCAGCGTCCAATCAGTGTGGACGCGCTAGTTCGAATTAGCAAAACGCTAATTCGAATTAGTTTTTGGGTCTAGATGCGTTAGTTCGAATTAGCTTAGTTCAAATTAACTAATTCGAACTAAGTTAGTTCGAATTAGTGCTGTAGTGTAGACATACCCTAACTCCTCAAAATAAAATGGTCTTCCGGTTTTCCAACCACAATAGGTGTGGAGAGTGGGGAAGGGAGGCAGGGTGCCTGCTGGGCCAGCCTTGGGAGCCAATGGCAGACGACCTCCCCTGGTGTGGCAAATTCTCTCATTAGGGACCGGTCAGGTCCCGGAGGTGCCAGACCAAGGAGGTCCAACCTGTAGCAATATACAATACACACAAGTCATTAAACCAGTCGGCATATAAGCAGTCATGCCTCCTAGTGCAAAATACTAAAGGGGATGGGTTTATTGGGGAAGAAGCCCCCCTCCCACAAAAAGGAAAGGAAATACTCCATAAAACACAGAACATCAATCCTATCAACAGCTCCTATGTCCACCGCTGGCCAGCTACTGCCAAAGCATGACTTAAATAGTCCTGCCAAAACATACTGCTTAAGCAGTTTTGAGAACTTCCCTATTCTGTAAGGCCAGTGCTGGCGGATGAGAGGGACTGGAAAAGTTAGAAGAGGCTTTCAATAATTTTCAGGACTTCAAACCCAGCAAGAGTAACCAGTTGAAAGCTAGATAAACAATGGCTCCAGGGACATCCCTTGAGGTACTCATAATAGCTGCCACTGTGCGTATGCTAATCTACATAGACATTTCTGGAACTGAAGCATGCTAAAAAGGATATTGCTGTCTCCTTTTGCAACAGGTTGCAAAAATAACTGTTTCTACTTTGAGGAAACAATGTGTGCTAGAGCAGGAGAATTGACTTCATAGACACAGACTGTGGAAGGCCTCTTGTAGGGGATACATGCTCACCTGCCCCAAGTCCATTTGGAAGAAATATGCCCTTGCTATTGTCATAGATTCACAGAATCTGGTCTACACCACAGGCTGTAATGAACCAGTCCCTTTAAATGCCTGACTCCAAGAATATAAACAGTTCTGAAGGGGAAGGCCCAGGGTCTCCACACCTACAGAACTAGGCCTTGGTTGCAACTGACCCCTGCTTCCTGTGTGGCTACTTAGCCACTCCCGATTCCTGGGAGAATCTTGTTCCTTCACCTTCAGGGCACAGTGCTCTCAGTAAGTATCTGCAAAAAAGGTAGCCTTTCAAAATAAGAAATCATAGAAATCATCTCTTCTTCCTTTCTCTGTCTCTGCTCCTTTTCCTTAGAATACATCTATGTGGGTTCACAGAGCTCATGTGGGAGGGTGGTAAAAATCAGGGTACTTCAAGCTGGATTGTTTGCTCTCTTATTGCTGCCTTTATATCACAATGTGGGAATGCTCCTCAGACTGTTTCCTCGCCACTCACAGTTCTTGGCCACTCTGTCAGATATTCTGCTCAACATTGCCTGTGTGGTAAGAGCAGAGGAACAAAGCATCAGTCAGAAAATGAGAAGGAGGTTTTGGGGGCTGAAGAAATCACACTTGATTAGGGAATGAGAGGTTGAGAGAATTAGGAGATGGACAGAGAGATGGGACTGAGACAAAAAATGAATAAAATAAAAGGGACAAAATAAAATACATTGTGCATGAGAAGGGACATCACAGAGAAAAAGGTATGGGAAATGAAACGAGAAGCAGAGGAAGTATGGAGAGTGATGGGACTAAGAACAAGAGGACATAAATAATGTAAAAAAGGGGGAAATTATTAACATAGTTCTGGTGTAGTGCTTCACAATGCTTCACATTTTATGGCTCTGCCACTGTAACAGTATTGAGAAGTTCAGAGAATTGTGAATGACTTAACTTGCTGAATTACTCTGAATACACATGATGAGCCAAATGGAACTTTTCAGTGCAGGATGAAACGTTATGTTTGGAATTGATTGTCCTATTTACATTCCAATCACTGCCGGTGAATCATTGTTCAAACTGCAAGTTAGTCAGAAGGAGTGGCAGAAGGGGTGGTGCCCAGAAGGGGTCCAAGTCCTCCTGTGCCTGCCTAAAACTCTGGGAAGTAGCTTGAGTGGAGGAGGGGTGCTAGCTCTGGGAAGGAATTTGGGTGTGTGTGGAGCTCTGGGGTGCAGACTCTGGGAGGGAGTTTGGATGCTGGGTCCAGGCTCTGGGCTGGGACAAGGGGTTGGGGTGCAAGAGGGGGTGAAGGCTCTGGGAGGGAATTTGAGGGTGGGGGTAAAGGGTGGGGGTGCACGAAGGGATGTGGGAAGGAAGAAGGGAAGTGTGGAGCTTACCTTTAGCACCCCCCTCTGGCAGAGGCTCCTAGGCAGAGGCAGAGAGTGTGGGGGGCCACTGCATGATGCTGCCCACCGCATCAGCCCCACATCTCCCATTGGCCATAGAGACATGTGGGCAGGAAGCCACTCTAGCCCTACTGTGCTGCCAATGGTGGTGGTGGGGCCCTCAAGGCCTTTTAAATTTCCCAGGGGTGGCAGGTGGGGCTGGGGGATGCACCAAGGGAGGCATGCAGGGTAGCAGGGGATACTGGGGGAGAGAACTGGCCCTGAAATTTGGTGAAGCTGGGTCTCTGGGCTTGGAATATTCCTGGAGCGCAGGCTCCATCGGTCCACATGAGTCACCACCCCTGTTAGTCAGTCTATATTATATGTTACTTCTGACTCATTTACCTAGGGCCATCCTTATACTGTATGGGTCCCTATACAATGGATGCTACCCTTCCCCCATATGGCTTCTCCCAGAGCACCTGGGGCTTCCTTCCCCTCTCCCCCCACCCCCAAGGCCCTCTGTGTGACTTCTTAATGCGGCTCAGGGTTTCTCTCTCCTTCTTCACTCCCCACAGTGCAGCTTCTGCTGGGGACCTGGGGCTTGATGCTTCCCTCCCCCACCCAGCATGGCTTCTGCCAGAGGCTTGGGATTCGGGGCTTCCCTCCTTCTCCCCCCCCACATGTGGCTTCTGCCACGGGCCTCGGAATCAGGACTTCCCTCCCATGTGGCTTCTGCCAGGAGCCTAGGGCTCAGGGCTTCCCTCCCTGTGTCTCTCCCTCCCTCCATGTGGCTTCTTCCTAGGCTTGGGGCCATCCCTGGCAGGGGTAGGGTGAATGTAACCAGGCAGGCAGGAAGTGAATAGGGTCATACTTAGGCATATAAGCACACAGAGCTGTGTAGAGGCACCTGGAAAATTGGTGCCCCAAATTTTCAGGTGCCCTAGGCAGCTGCATATTTTGTATATGCCTAGGGGTAGCCTAAAATGAAGTTTCTAAATCTTAGATTGTGCTTGATGATTTCTTGCATTATACTATGCATCCCAACTAATTCAGAAGACACAGCACTTGTTGAGTTTTGAATTGACTGGAGAATTAGGCAGACTCTCTTAATACAAATAAATTTAGGACAGTTTTACTGTATCACAAAGTAAACATATTTTAAACATATGTGCAGTCTTCTTTCTAAGATCTAGAAGAATAAGCTGGGTAGAATGTTAATTTGTAGCAACTTCCTAGATAACACTTGTTTGTTTTCCTTTTTTCTTTTTTTGGACATGTCGTTTCTCCTGTGAATTAACCAAGGTTTGCAAAGCTTTAAGTGACAGAGAGCATCTTGACAGTTCAGGCATCTTCTGCTCACATTCTAAAAACTCAGGAATGTCAGACTAGGAACACCAAATTGATTTAATCCCCTACAGCATTCAAAGCAAGCAAGGGGTGACTGCAAAATAGCTATCCCATACTATAACACACATGCCTAATAGTTATAATCAAGTCACCAATTAACTGATATAACCTCCTGAGACTTGGTAACCTTCCTTTAACCCTCAACTACATTTTGATATGTAGTCTTTCAAATATCTACTAATAGTTTGGAAATATTTGGCTAGTTAAAAAAACTGCTGATATTCACATCACTGGGAGTATTTTTATTTAATTTGGCTATCCCTTGCTTTTGACATTTTACTTACTATTATGCTCCCTGAAATGGACTAGATGCTTCACAAACATATAAGGATAGATGGGCCGTGTCCCTGAATACCTTCCAAGCATAGGCTCTTATCTTTTAATCACTTATGCACATTCTTAAATTTAGGCCTATAAGTTGTGTCATTGAAGTCAATGGAATGACTGAAAAGTATACATTTACAAAGGTGTGTGCATTTTAAGAATGAGGGCTTACATACAGATGTGCCAAAACAAAGAGGGGTCAATCAATAAAGTAGGAGAGAGGTAGACAAAGTTGACTATAATAAAATCATGAAGTTCCTCATTTAATGAGTGTACACATCTTGATTGTTCATTTACTTTAAAGTGGATTGGCATATGCTTGGTTTTGTGGGCTTTAGACTGACACACACTGGAATGAATGTTACCAGCATGGTAATTGTACACAAAGAGTCACATGATATTAGACTAAGTGTACATACTTTTGCAATAAATTTGTATACCCAGCTACAGTTCTGGTCATTTTATTTGGGGATCTTTTTGAGGTCTTTTGAACCCCATAATAAAGCATGGCAGAATTAGGAATATTAACTATTTAGTAATAATATTGCGATATCACCCAAAGGCCTCAGGAACCAGCAGTGACCTATTGTGCTAGGCACTCTAACACATTCAGATACTTCATTCAAATCACAAAGAGGGTGATCTCGAAGATTTAATATTGTTCTCATGCTTTGATCACACTCCAATTAAAAGTGTTCATGGGTGGGAGCTCCCTGTCAACTCTGAAAAATACAGTACAATACAATAAAAACCCACAAAATTTAGAGTTTCATCATGAGGTCAAATGGCAAGAATGAATTTTAAATTGTTTCAATAAAAAAGAAAACTAAAATCGTCTAAAAAAGCAGAGTGATTTTTGTCAGCACACAAATCTCTAGAAGAATGCAGGGATGAAATGTGTCCCACTGCTTATGTGGTTGAGCTTAAAGAAGGGTTTTGAAATTGCTCTCATTAAACTGATCGAACATAAAAGAGGTAAACAGTGGATTTTAATGTCAAATTAAACAAACAACTTAACTCTGAGACAGCTGCTTTATACTAGCCCTTTGATAACATGTCTTCATTTTGATGCTCCTATAATGTTAGGGACAAGAAGGCTTTTGTGCTGCAGAGCTAATGAATGCAGGGAAAACATTTGTGCATTGCAGTAACTCAGATTAGATTTTCATATCTCATTTCAGCACCAATCTCAACTCTGCAATTTGATTTTACTGAAATGATGCTACAAAAAATACTAAAAAAAATATGTATGTAGAGTTTAGTTTGCAGATGCATCTTCTACTCACAGCCAAATATAGAAATCTGTGCTGAACAAAACACCATGGAAGCTGAGGTCTCCCCATATTTCTGCATAGTTTTCTGAACTCTCTAAGTTTGCAAAGCAAAGTTTTCAGCTCTTCCACATCCAAAATTCACCTTGACAATGCAAAATGTAAGCACTTCTGTTGAGTCTGCATCCTGACAAAATTAACCAGGCATACTAAAAAGAATTAATTTCTCAAACTTGCCTTGGAGGAATGTTAACTAGGAATCTAATTATCAAGGGCCTGATGCTGTTCCCCTGAAAGCCAATGGGAGTTTTGCCATTAACTGCACTGGGAGTCCAATAAGACTATGTCTACACTGCAGGCTTTTTGCGCAAGATTGCCCGTTCTTGTGCAAAAACTTCTGGAGCGCCTACACGGCATGCATGTTCTTGTGCAAGTAAATTTACAGTAAAGCATCAGAACAGAGGGCTTCTTGCACAAGAGTTATTCCTCTCGCCACGAGGAATAAGCCCTCTTGCACCCGAGCTCTTGCACAAGAGGGCAGTGTGGACAGACAACAGGGGTTTCTTGCGCAAGAAACCCCTATGGCTAAAATGGCCATCAGAGCTTTCTTGCACAAAAGAGCATCCACATTATCATGGACGCTCTTGCGCAAAAGCACATCTCTTGAGCAAAAGCACATGGCAGTGTGGATGCGCTCTTGTGCAAGAATTTTTGCTCAAGAACTCTTGCATAAAACGGTTCTTGCACAAGAAGCCTGCAGTGTAAACGTAGCCTTATAACAGTGTAAGCTTTCAAATTTTAAACCTGTTAACCAGTTTACTGCTGAATGATGGCAGGCAAAACTGCAAAATTCCTTTTTTAAAAAAGCAACCCTTTGTAGTCCTTTGTAAACCAGTTTGTTCAAAGCTGAACCAGAGCTGCCTGGAACATGGATATTCCTTCTATGGAAAATTTGGTTTCGCAACTAGGCTACATCTACGCTGCAGGCTTTTTGCATAAGAACAGCTGTTCTTGTGCCAAAACTTGCAGAGCATCTACACTGCACATGCGTTCTTGCACAAGTAAATTTATAATAAAGAATCAGAAGAGAGGGCTTCTTGCGTAAGAAGGCAGTGTGGACGGGCAACAGGGGTTTCTTGTGCAAAAAACCCCTATGGCTAAAATGGCCATCAAAGCTTTCTTGTGCAAAAGAGCATCTACACTACCATGGACCTCTTGCACAAAAGCACATGTCAGTGTGGACGCGCTCAGTTCTTGCACAAGAAGCCTGCAGTGTAGACGTAGCCCTAAAGTATTATCTGCTTTGATGTAGAGAGCGATAATATCTCCCTCAAACTTCTTTTGATTGGGCTAAACAAGCCAAGTTCTTTGAGTTCCTAAGGTAGGTTTTCCATTCCTCAGGTCATCCCAGTAGCCCTTCTTTGCACCTGTCCCAGTTTGAATCCATCTTTCTTAAACCTGAGAGATCAGAATTATACACAGCATTACAGGTGAGGTCTCATCAGTATCTTGTGTAAATGGTATTAGCACTTCCCTGTCTCTGTTGGAAATAACTTATGAATCCTAGGATTGATTTAGCCTTTTTCACCACCACATCACATTGTCAGCTCATGGTCATTCTCTGACCCACCAACACATCCAGGGCTTTCTCCTCCTCTTGTCACCTCCAACTGATAAATCCCCAGGTTTATAGCAAAAATTCTTAATGTTCGTCCCTAAATGAAAGTCTTTGTAGTTTTCATTATTAAATTTCATCCCATCTCCGCTACTCCACTTGGCAATGTCATCCAGCTCTTCTTGTACGAAATAGTCTGGTCCTTGCCTGCATTGGCAATATCTCCCAACTTAGTTTCATCTACACATTCCCACTTCTTGTGCCAACATCACTAATAAAAATGTTACATAAGATTGGTCCCAAGTAGGGATGTAAAATGTTAACTAGTTACCCAGTGACATGGTAAGCATCAGGCAGGAACCCAGGAACTCAGTGCATCAGAAGGGGCTGCATGGTGTGCAGATGGGACCCTGGCCCTGGCCATGCCACAGCGGCTGGGACAGGCAGGACCTGGACCAACCATGCCTCAATGGCCCTGGACCCAGGCCCCAGAAGCGCTGCCTCAGGAGCAGGTGGGACCGCAGCTCCTGCCATGCCACGTCAGCCTTGGATCCCAGCTGTGCTGCAGTGGCTCCAACATGCCTACCCACAGCCCCGGTAAGACCCTACTCTCCTGACTGTTCTGCTCCCCGCCAACGGTTAAGTGATTAAATGATATAAAATATATATATTTTAACTGTTTAACCGGTTAACTGTTTTGATCAATATTTACATTCTTACTCCCAGGACCACTCCCTGAGTAACTCCACTAATTACCTCCCTCCAGCCTGACAGGTCATCTTTCAGTGTCACTGGTTGTAATCTCCCCTTTAATCTTCAATTAGTTCCTTATCCATCTTTCAATTCCGATATTAATCCCAATTTTCTCCAATTCACCTAATAATTTTCCATGTGAAATTGTATCAGATGCCTTACTGAAATCCAGCTCGATTAAGCCAACTGCAAAACTCCTGTCTAAAAAGTCAGTAATCTTCACAAAGGAAGAGATCCGGTTGGTTTGGCATGAGTTAATTTTTCTGAAACCATGTTGTATTTTTCCCAATTACCACTTACCTCTATGTCCTTATTTACTTTCTCTTACAAAAAAAAATGTTCCAAGACATTACATACAATTGAGATCAGACTAACAGGTCTGTTGTTTCTTAGATCACTCCCCCTTCTTAAATATAGCAATTACTAGATGACTTTTCTAGCACTGCTTGGGTCCAGGGCCAGCCTGGGGCAGTGAGGGCCCATACTGCCCACCCACTGGCTTCTCCATGGGGCCAGCCAGCAGGAGAGGGGTACTGTGTTGCCCGCCTGCTGGCTTCTACTTGCCAGGGGTACCAGGGCCATGCAGGCTTCTTGGCAGCTTCTCCCTGGGCCGGCCCAGGGTGAGGATTCAGGGGGTACCATGAACGGCTTTCACTAGAGGACCTAGACTAAGAAACAGGTTTACACTTTACATCTCTACCTTCCCATACAAGAAAGATACATGTACACAAATAGAAAGTACATACATTGTTTTATTCAGAACCAATGCCTTTATATTGGTTATAAATATATATATTATATATATTCTTTATATTTTACCTCCCCTCCTCCCCACTCACACCATAGGAAAGCAAAGACAAAAGGAGTTTCCTGTTGGGGCTCCTACCACCTGTTGGGGCTCCTACCATCTTTTGAAGGACTGGTGGAGACTCTGCACCTTTCAAACTGGGCTGGCCTCCTGCTGCTGAACTGCCATGGGCTTGCCTGTGCGGTGCCTCTAGGCAGCATTTCTATGTCAGATGCAATATGTTTCAATACTCCGTGCAGTCTTAAAAGATATTCTAGGCATCCATTGCAATACAGCCTGGCATTCTGGTGTGTCATCCTTTCCTCCAGCATCCAGCAGTTCTGATGTGACAGAGGTGTAGTCAAGTGTGAGGAGGCATATGTGTCTCTAATGTAGCATCACTATCTCTAAGGAAGGACTTTTATGCAGAATGGTTGTCCTTAGTACTCAAACTTTGCTTAGTACCAGCGCTTTAGCGAGGAACATGCACTTCCCTATATGTATCTGTACAATAACTGTATAAAAGGGAGCTGTGTTTTCACAGCTAGTCTTGTAATATAATGCTGCTCTAGCTCATTGAACAGCATTAAAGATCACAGTAAAAAGAAATAGTTATCCAAAGCATAAGGTAAAGTCTACTAGATATCAGCGAATTGGAGGTAGAAGATAATGTAATTAAGTAATCATGCTTTCTGTGACAATATCTCAAGAGGATCCTAATGATTAGCTAGAAGGAAAGTTAATGTGGGCCTGGAAGGCCTAAATATTAGACCTAAGCTAACATCTGTGGCTATTCATCACATGGAGGTGCGGACTAGGTCATAAGTCCTATCAAGTACTCCCACTTAACCACTGAGACTGCAGTGAGGTGACCCAGCCAATAGATCCTGTATGCTTTAAGCCTCCAGCCAGTCCAGTTTTTCTGTCAGGTAATTCTCAGCCTCCTCAGATGATCCTGGACACCTACCAGGTGACTTTGTTGGCAGACAACCACTCCCCTGACAAACCATTTCTTTTGCGTGGAAGCCTCTCTATTGTATCATCTGTTTGTGGTTTTTTTTAGTTAACGACCCTCTGTTATAAGCCCACATCTTGGAATTTATGTCAAACATAGAAGCACAGAAACCACAGAGAAAGCTCTGAGCCCCCATATTCAAAATGGAGTTTGACAGAAATACAATCAGTGAGTTCAGAATCTGACTCTAAAATAACCAATTGTACAGATTCTTAAATCATCACAGGTTCTAAGGTGGTGTGCAGAGACTTCTCCAAGCCATTCCACTTCAGTCAGCTCTGAAGAATGGCTCCTCTGATGTTACTTGAGGCCTTTAGGGCCATGTCTACACTACAAAGAAGATCAACTGTGGCAGCATCGATCTTCCACAATCTTCTGAGGCTCGAATTAGCAGGTCTGTGTGGATGGCACCAAAATGTGATTTAAGATACTTGGACTTCAGCTACGTAATTAATGTAGCTGGAGTTGCGTATCTTCATTTGAATTTATCCCATAGCATAGACCTGGCCTAGGAGAAAATTCTTTACTCCTTTTCATCTCCATCTAGTGCTCATCTGAGATACATGGAATGGGTACTGTGGAGTGTATCAGTCCCAAAGGGAAATGTCATTTTTGAATAAGTCAGTATAGCAGGAAGTAACAATGAAAGGCAAAATGATCCAGAACTGAATTCAGCAAAAGAGTGAAGACAGGAGACTGTATTAACGAACACAGCTAAGTGGTGAGTATCTCCCTGTGAAGCACAGAACCCTAGGATACCACTCCTGAAATGGTAGCACTAATATCATGTACCTACCTCTACAGTGTGAACAGGGTTATGCAATTGCAAGTGTACATAGCGCTATACCCGTTTCCAGCAACATATGTGGATTCTTAGGCCTTAGTATTGGGAAGCATGCGAGAATATTGCAGTACTTGGGTACTCACACAAGTGTAATAATAGCATAATGGTAAGAGAGTAGTGAGTCTCCATGGCCAATTCAGTTCAGTCCTCCTGCTGATGTTACCCACAAAGTTGTCAAAATTGCTATCAGTTGTAGTAGTTATTTCCATGACATGGACCTTTGTCAATTAGGAGTGGAGTTAACATCATTAAAATAAGTTTTCCTTATAAAAGGGATCAGAACAGACCTACAACAATTTTGGTAAGGACAAGTAAGTTAGATCTCAGTACATAACAGAAACGCAGGAGAGCTTAATAAATCAACGTATGACTAGAGTGGGTCAAACAGTAGAGAGCAGTTATTTTTGCTCTACGTAACTGCAGTCTGACATTATATAAATATTTGTGTTGAGCCAATTATTTTACACAAAGACAACAGTATAAATCCATGTCTACACTGTGCAGAAGATCGATGCTGCTGCAGTCGACCTTCCGGGGTTTGATTTAGCAGTTCTAGAAAAGACCTGCTAATTTGAACTGAGAGGGTGCCCCCATTGGTGCCAGAACTCCTGCTCCTCATGAAGAGTAAGGGAAGCCAATGGGAGCATTTGCTCCCATCAACCTTCCACTGAATGGGCGGTGATTTAAGATACATTGTTATTGACTCCAGCTACATAATTAATGTAACCAGAGTTGTGTATCTTAAGTCGACCTTCCCCTTTCATGTAGATGTGACCTAGATGTAAATATGAAGAAGCTCAGATTAGAGATTGAGCCTACTCATCTAACAATAAACTAGTATTTAAACAAACAGAATTCAACATTTAGATGTGTGATTACTCGTGGTTAAATTTAAGCAAATGTGTGAACATTTATAGAATCGAGGACATATCTGTGCTGTGGTCCACATAAAGTTTATCAAATCACATATATCATATGCAAACACCACTATTTTGGTACTTTTTGTCCATTTAACTTTGCATATAAGGTAGTTCGCTTTTAGATAGTTTAATTTGTAGTTTTCAATTAATAAATATTCCTATAGCAATCAACTTAAAATAGGATAATATTTTTTGTCTATAATTCTAAGTGACAGTAGTCCAAACCTCATATTTCCTTCTGAAAGGTAGTTAATTATTATATGCTATGTGACTTACATTAAAGTTATATAAGCCTATTCCATTGTTTTAGAGATGTAAAATAAGAAACAATGGCCTAGTTATAAATCTAGTAATTTTACCTGTCAACATGTGTCTCCTTACTGTGAAACTCTTACAAGCTTAATTTCAGTTTAAATGAGAAGTATGCAAATGTAAAACAGAAGTACTATGTTTTCAGTTCTTTTGCCAATAAAGTTATGATACACTCCAGAGCACCCACTGCCTGTATCTCAGATGAGAACTGGATGTTCTATAATTGTAGAACCATAACTTCAAATAATTTAAAATATAAGCTTGTTAGTTATTATTTTGTATATAAGGGCTACCCGTGTTATTTTATTCTGGAGATGAATCAGTGGAATGTATGAAAACCCAGTATAAATATTAATCCTTGGGTTAATTATATCACATTTACAGAACTGACACCATATGGGCTCAGTTTCACATCACTCTCTCCCTTTAATCTGTTTTTTAACTTCCAAGCCTGGAACATCTCATTCTGTGGGTCATGATCCTTGAAGAAGATGGAGTTGAAAAGAGAGTATTAAAATAGCATTATTGACACTGATACCACAAGAAGGACCTCCAGCCAGAGATGGACAGCAGGGACAGGGATTAAGCCATTTTTTGAGTATTATGATGCTTCTTATTTCTTCAGAAGGTGGCAAAACCATCCAGGAAAAATCTCTCTTTTTAAAATGATGTATCTTGATTTGTTTTTTCAAGTTTAAACATCTGTCCCTTCAATTTTCACAAGAGATGACTAAATCTATAATTGCCCAGGGTTCAGATTGGCATCCAGATGTTTGTCATCTCTTGTGAAAATCCAAATGTTTGGATGCTGATCTGTCACTGACTGAGCCAGAAATCACACAAACAAAAAGGTTTTCAATATACAAACAATTAAGTTCTAAGTCCTCCCAAACCCATGCTAAATGGGGGCTTTAGAAAAGTAACACAAACAATTATAGAGCTTTTAAAAATATGGCTGTTTTTTGGTTGGTTTGAATGATACACAAAGGGTTGGATCAATTCATCCTTATTTTACCCAAACTACTCACACATCCCTAATTTACATCTCAGAGGATGAAACTAATGGGACGGGGCAGAGGCAGTTTGGCTGACGACATTGATTAATTGGTTTTGAAGGTCTTTCTCGTTCCCTTCCTGTGAAACATTTGAGTTCTTTCCTCAAGCATCCAATGAAAATATCTTCATGATAGCTTAGTATTTACCTAATTTTAAATAAACACCTGTATGCCAGATATGAATAGCCATGCTGCATGTCTTTTACCATCAGAGATCCATGCACATATCAAGCAATATGTTACTTGGTTGACTTAGGACAGCTTATTTGATTTCTAAGTTATTAGTTCAAATCTAACCCTGGCTGATAGCAACTGAACATTTTGCTAATGGATGCTCAGTGATCAATTTAAAACAAACCTGCAAGTTTCAGACTAGTTTTTAGTGCACAAATGTCAACCATACCACAATGCGAACTAATTAGGTCATGGTTGGCAGTCTCAGCAGAGAGCCCTATGTAAAGTGGAATGGAGAATAAATCTTGTTCAGATCCCTAGATGTTGTTGTCCCAACTTGAAGCTTAGGCAGAAATCTGATGGTCTGAGGAAGTTTGCACTAATGGTGCTTTCATCTGTGGAGAAAAGGTCGCCAAGGTTGTGCACCTTCCCCAAGCAGTAAATGGACAGAAAAGTTAAAAGAAAGAGATGCAAAAATAAAGTTAGGAAGGAAGTCTGGAAAGGAGTTCAAGAAGAGAGCCTACAGCTCTGTGACATGGAAATATATTCTTCTCATTGCTGCCATTACACTCTTCTACTTTATAACTTGATTGTTCCATTGCTGCTCACACCAGTGAACTTACTCATGTAGGCATTCCCACTTGAGATACCATTGGACCCCTGGTGTGTTTGTGGTATTTTTATTCATGTTCTTTGTGGGAAGGGTACCGATAAGTTACATCAAAACTGCATTTTCCTAAGGCAGTCATTTTCATGTAAGGTAGGTATTAATTATTAAACATCCACCCTGCACTATTCCAAGTGCCGGGCAAATCAGGTCACCTTTCTACTTATGGATATTTTTGACTGCATTCTCAATTAACCAGGTGGGCTATTTATGCAGCCCACTTGCCTTTCCTCACAGCAGGTACATCTAAGTCTACTTTTCATTTACCTGTGGGTACCATAGAGGAATTTCATAGCAACAGCACTAACCAATATATAATTCAGCCACACAGAACTGCAAAGCTCAAGAACAGTGAATCATCATTTACATAACCCACAAACTTTAGCCTTGTGCTAAGAATAAGCGAATCTGCCTATATAAAGGGTTGTACACAAATAGATTCTGGCCTCTAAATATTTTCTACTTGGCTGGAGCTCTCCAAGGGGCTGATTCTTTCTTTTACTCTCTTGAAAGTTCAGTGATGAGAGGAAGGTCAAAAGTACTAGCAATAGTCTAAACGATGAAAAAAACTTTTTGTTATCATTCCTTTAAATTCTCCTGTTCAAGGAATTTTCCTAAACCTTAATTCCTCGGAAATCCCTTTTAAGAATAAGTTCAAGACAATAGGTATTCTTTGACCTTATTTCTAATTCTTCAAAGTGGGTGCATGTTCTTTAAGGCTATGTCTACACTGCAATGATATTTCAGGATACTGCAATTGCACCTGTGTTTTCCTTCAGTGTTTCATCCAGGCCATCCACTGTTAGGTTCCAGATCTCTAACTGTTACCTTTCTTGGAGGGAGACCCACATCTTGCTCCCTCCTGACCAAGGTGTTTCTAGTCTGACCAGTTCCCTGCTTTCACTGTATTCCCAGCAAAGGAGGGACTGCCTAAGCAAGTCTGTTTGCTTTCTCTTCAGAGACTGATAACACAGTAATTACCAACAATTATAAAGACCACATAGAATATCCTATGCAAGCATATTTATTCTGAGGGTAAACTCATTACAGGAAAAAACATATTAAAACAATAAAAGAGCCTACATACATACTAATAAGGTTACCAGAGATCACACCAACTGTTTCCATTATGGGCTCTGGCAAATGAGTATTTGAACTCCCCCAAAGGAATCACTTTTGCTTTTTCATGAAGCAAAACTGTGTAGTGTATACAACAATAAACACTTACATTATTAAGTATATTTTTAATGATCAAACAGTGGAGGTGAATACACTACAATGCTACTCTGCCCAATTTAACTCTCCTGCCATGCCAACATAATACAACCATCTCAGCAAGGAACATAGAGCTTTCTGTGATATGGTTAGGGCAGGGCACCACACTTGCTTATGTTGTTCTCTCTGTCGATGCCAGAGCACCAAATGTGGACACACTCTGTCAACACAAGGAGCGGTGTGTGAAGATGCCCAAGGAATGTACTTACAGTGGTTTATATTTGTTAGCACATCTTAAGTGTTCTTAACTCTGTAATGTAGACATGGCCAAATTTGCAACATCCTTGAATTTTGGGCAGCAGAACTAGACACAGTATTCTAAAATGATCATACCAGTGCCGAATAGTGAAAAATATAACTCCTACTTGGTATTCTGCTGTTTATACATCCAAGTATTTGCTCTTTTGGTACAATATTGCACTGGGAGCTCATGTTACGCTAATAATCCATCATGACCCTTAAGTCTTTTTCAGAGATATTGATTCCCAGGACAAGGTGTCCCATCCTGTAATGATGGCCTGCATTCTTTCTTCCTAGGGCTTGTGTACATAGCACCAAAAAAAGCACAACCAGATTATTTGTAAAGCACTCTAACATGCTGGCAAGCCCTTAAAGGTACGTACTTTTCATGAACTATATTAACACAAACCCCAGCAAGGTCCCACCAGGGACAGTTGGAGCATAACAAGTGGAAGTGCTTTACAGATCACATCTCTCTAGAGTGCTTTGTCATGCTGTGTGGACAAGCTCCAATTGTATATTCAAAATATATATTGTTTGTGCTCAGCTAAACAAGCAATCCAGGTAACTCTGTATCAACGATCTGTCTTTGTTATTTACCAGTATTCTAATCTTTTGCTGCTTCCAAAGTTTATCCATAACGATTTTATTTTCTTCCAAATAATTGATAAAAATGTTAAATAGCATAGAGCCAAGAACCAGGCCCTGTGAGACTCCAGAAGAAGCACACCAATTCAGTGATTACTCCCCATTTACAATTACATTTTGGAACCTCTCACTTAGCCAGTTTTTAATCCATTTAATTTATGTGGTGGTTATTTTGCATTATTCTAATTTCTGAATCAAAATGTTATGTAGTACCAAGGGCATACCTTACAGAAATCCAAGTATATTACATTAACTATTACTTTTTTCAACTGAACTTCAGATTTGGAATTTCAGACTTGAGATCTCAAGTGCACCCAGATGATGATGAAGGTTTATTTTGCTAGTCTGCAATCAGGGGAATTATAGAGTTCTTTATTTGTACTGTACATTTTGTCCTTGTAAATATGCCTTGGCTTTGGTATTGCATGTACTTAGGTAAAGTACATCAACATTAAAGTTGTCAGACTGATGCAGTCATACAGACATGAGAGATTTATTTAAATTAAAGAAAAGTGGATTTTCTCCTCACTGATGTTAATGGACCAGTACATCTTCATGAATCATAAAAGAACCAAGTGCACTAATCTATGCAATAGTCTAGCTATATAACACCCTGAGGATAGCTTGAGGACAAGGGGAAAAGGGTGGCAGAGTCAGAGTAAGTGTCCAAAAGTAAACTCTGGCTGAACAATTCAATTATTTTTAATGACAAAAAGTTGAGATTTTTAGAAGATTATTGTAAGCTCATTGGAGGCGCCAGACCAGAGATGCAGATTTGAGATCTGCCTTGAGATTTATGCCTCTACATCAGTAATGTTCCATGTGGGAGGAACTTCTTGGCCTCTGTAAGGCTGGACAGGGATGATCAACTAGTTTTCCCAAGATGGTCACCCAAAAATGAAGACAGCCACAGTTAGTTCTGTTGAAAATATAGCTGTGACAGATATGGCAATTTCCTGCAATATCCTTGGGCACCCTTAGTGATTTAAGTTTAAACATGTCTGGAGTCCATTGTATTATCTGAGTAGTGTCTCTCTTTAGGAGCAGATGGGATGTGAACCCTAGGAAGTACTCGGAATGTCAGAGGACTATATTGAGCAATGTTCCAGACAAGAATTAATTTTTGGGACAAACAGCATCAAATAATTTGCCTGTTGAATCTCTAGGTGGAGATGAATGCAAAGTACCCACCTTCACGTATGCAGAAACCCAGCCTTTTGACACTATGCCCTGGGGAAGGGAGCTATTGTCTACAGTAATTACTTGTTTAACACATGCCCACTTAACATGTTTTCACAATAGCACGATTTTTTTGGGGAACGTTTTTTGAATAACACGACCGTCCCCAAAATAACATGAAAATAATCAAGTGGCAGACTACTTCGCGCGGTGGTATAAGTTGGTGAAAACAGTGGTAATACGGACGAGCGGATGAATACATGTGGTCACAGCACTACTCTGCTCACTCATGTGTTTATCTTTGTGTTTTAAGAAACTGGAGCAACTTGTGTTGCTAGATATCTAATGCTGACATTGACGACCCAGCACCCTCAAAAAATGGACTTTGCCATCACCACCTGAAACACAACCCCCACCTTTTCCATTATTTTTAATGGGAAAATTGCCCCCGCATAGCATGTTTTCGCTTAGCACGAACATTTTCAGAAACGCATCTAAGTGTTAAATGAGGAATTACTGTACCGAATACCTGCTCCCAGAGCCTCAGGACCAAAGGGTCAAGCTGTATAATGTAAAGACTTCCTTATTCATGGATGTACTAGTTCAGAGCTAAGGCTGTAACAAACCTGTAACCACAGAAAAACCATTTGGTGGGGTTTGAAGGACTCACTCCTATCTTAGTGGCTGCTGGAGTCAGGGTGATGGCCAGTAAGCTTACTAGCATGTATATAGGATCTCTTATTGCTTTGTCGCAGCAATGCTTTCACCTTAACCATCATTGGCTTGCTTATAAACTGCTGAGTGGTAACTTATAACTGGCAGTTAGGCTGTTCCTAACCTGCTGGAGAGAAAGCAAAGTGCAGACATTAGTCTGGTTAGGCAATCTGACTTGCAGGAGAGTCACAAGGTTGGCAGGGAACTGTGCAGCCTAGAAGAACCTTGGTCAGGAGAGGTGATAGCTGAGGAGCAGACAACCTACAGTGTGTGGCCACAAGGGAACACAAAGGAGGAACAGAAGTGCAGTTGCCCTGAACTGTGTCAAGAGACAGATACATGTAACAAGGGGCCTAATTTCCGTGTTGTTAGGCATCTTATATTTATATAAGATGGTGAGGTAATTGGATGAGGTAGGATGAGAAAAAGTGAAATGTTCCTAAAAGTTATGCACAATATAAGTATAGTTAATGTCCTTCACACTGGGACATGGAGCTGTGTCAGAATGGGGGAAGGGGACTGCAGTAGGGTTGCCATTTATTGACCCCTCTTCATGGGCAGTGGGACCTCTGCTGAGCCTTGCTAACAATTCCTTCCCTCTTCAGGGCTCTCCCCTTTCATTCATAGCAAACACAATTTGCAAGTTCTTCTGTTAAGGTTTCAGTCCCCCACCCCTTTTGGCTAGGCTGTGATTCTTTTTCACTTTCCCATTGCAGCAATACAAACCTGAAAACAACCACAAAACAATTACCAGGGCAGCCTTAAGTTCTGGAGTCTGCCCTTTCACAGCTTGCTACTGGATCTCCTTCCTCAGGCTGTTTCATAGCCTTCTTCACTACACTGTTCTGCTGCTTTTTATACTGGGACTCCGTGATTCAGCTATGGTGTTGCTCTTTTGTAAATAGGACTGGTTAGCCTTAGACCCTCCAGCTTTTAAGGGCAAGCCACTCAGATCTTGTTATAAGGCCATTATTCTAGGAAAAACCAGCGCCCAAAAAAAATGTTGCTTAGATATTGGAGGAAGTACACCTGACACCACTAAGACAACCTAATGAGCTGTTCTTTGCCTTTAAAATTACTACAGAGATCCCAACAGCTATATTATTGTTTTCAAATTGTTTCCCAAATGTCTTACTGTGCCAAGCAGGTGGAGTAGGGCAGGGTGGAGGGACTAAGAAAAACAATCAGTCTGCATGAATAACTGTCTAAGAATGTTTACAGAACATTTCATCAGCAGGAGACACTTACATTTACAAGGTAATCGGAAATTTCCTGTGGCTTTGTAAGTAATTTGGCCATCATTAAAGCTTTATATATTTAGTGCTGCAGCTGAGGACTATTGCTGTCAAAAGAAATTCACTTTAAGTAGAAAAAATAAAAAAGAAAGAAAGAAACTTTCAGGACTTAATTTATCTAATGGGAAATTCACCCCGACGTAGAGAGCCCTTTCTAGCAGAGTTGGTTGGGAAATTAACTTTTTTTTTCTTCCCATGAAAAGTTTCCACAAAAATGAAATAAAAATGTATTTTTCTTTGTTTTATTTAGAAGAGGTGGGTGAGGTTGTAAATATCTTTTATTGGTGCAAACTCTTGGTGGAAGGTGCAGGCATCACAGGGCTTTGCAGAGCTCTTCATCAGGTCTCGGGTGCCGTTGGGGGTCTTTTTTTTTTTGGTCAAAACTCCCCAAAATTCTGAATGCAAAGATGTCTGTTTTATTATTTTTAGGCACTGCAAAATCATGGGGTTTGTGTTTCCATTGTTTTAAACAACTGATATTTTTTACAAAAAAAGATTTTATTTCCAAAATAATTTTCCACAAAAAATTGTTTTATCTTCTCTTCCTCCACTCTCCGTTCTCCCTGCAAAAACAGAACAGAACAACAACGCAAAGAACTCCTGCAAATGTTTTTGTCCACATCTACTAATTAAATCGTTAAAATGACTCAGGCTTTAAGGTAGTGTGTGGGGGGGGGGGGGCGGGGAGGCTGCCTGAAGAGGATTCCATGTGTCTCACATGTTAGACATGTACCATAAAGAGGTGTCTGCACTGGCTCTGTAGACCAGCATAGAGGGTGATGTTCGGAGGAGATGGCATCGGAGATGGAATTATGTTTCCCTTTGGCTTTAGCAGTCCATAAATGGAATTGGAGGCACAGTTTTTGGGTTGCAATAGTTGCTGGGTGGCAGCCGTGGTCTTGGGTTCACAGGAGGATTTCCTTCCACTTCACCCACATTAAATGTATTACTTAGGCTTTGTGTAGATGAAATAAATGTTATTCCTTGGAAACAGATTAATATGAAAATGCCATTGCTTTCTAGGCCTGTGATGTCTGACTTGCTCCTCTTCCTCTAGCTAATAATGACATTTCATCATTTTTGCAAAAGGTTTGGGAATGAAAATAATATATATTTTTTTAAATTCTGATGCAAATGGTGAGGTATCATCTTACTTATATTGAAATATCGCCTTGTGCACAGTGCTGTGGACTTATATAACACCAAGGAAGTTGATGCCATGTGATACAGTGAAGACTTTGAACCATATTCTATCTGACATTTATAAAAACACTTTTTTTTTGCTACCTTACACTGTTATTTTAATTGTTCCATTTGAGTTTCCAAAACCTCTGGACTGCAAAATGCCTAGATCCTTCTGAGCATCTTACATAGCTTTCTCATTGCTGTTTTGGCTTGCAGGAAGAGTCCGTCTCTTACGATACACCATGTTTAATTTGACAGAATGAAACAAAGCCCCGATTTATGGGAAAAACTATAAAATGGAGAAAATGAATTTTGTAATCTCTACTCCAAAAGCAGAAATTCACTTAAGCACATCCTTAACTTTAAGCATATGAGATTTCCCACTGAAGTCCCACTTTTTATGTTAATGGCACTTCTCATATGCTTAAAGTTAAGGATGTACTTTGCTGTGGTGGATAAGGGTCACAATTACCAGACAGTTTACCACCGAAAATGAATATAGAATCATAGACTCATAGAACATGAGAACTGGAAGGGACTTCAAAAGATCATCGAGTCCAGTCCCCTGCCCTCACAGCAGGACCAAACACTGTCTAAATCATCCCTGACAAGTGTCCATCCAACCTGCTCTTAAATATCTCCAGTGATGGAGATTCCACAACCCCCCTAGGCAATTTATTCCAGTGTTTAGCCACCCTGACAGGCAGGAAGTTTTTCCTGATGTCCAATCTAAACCTCCTTTACTGAAATTTAAGACCATTGCTTCTTGTCCTATCCTCAGAGGCCAAGGAGAACAATTTTTCTCCCTCCTCCTTATAATGTTTCTTGTCAGTTTTTTTAGATACTTGAAAGGCAGGCAAACAAACCTTACAGCAGAATTGGGATAAATTATTCATACCCAACGCAAAACTGGGAAATCGAGTGTAAAATGTGTGGCTGTTTGCCCAAATTGTTTCAATGATGAATGTCACTTTTGGGGTTGAAAACTGCTTTCTTCATACAATCCTGCTAGCAGTGAGGATCACTGGAGCATATTACATTTTGGCTTCATTTGCCATGCCCACCAAATTTCCTGTCATAAAATGGGTGGCAAGAAATGAATGGCCAGCCAGGAACCCCTCATTTCAATAGAATTCCCAGTTTTCTCATTGGCATAGCTCTTTATGGCCTATGGTCTACCAGAGTGGCACATTTAGGACAGAGCTGGTGGTTGGGATCTGGCCCAGAGTGCTCACAGTATAAATTATCTCCACATAAACCATGCACAGTGTCTAAGGTTTTATAATGCACGTTTAAAAAAGAGAGTAAAAAAGTTGGGTTCAGAGCACTGACAGTGTGCCTTAGTACCCCTCAGAGTCATCTTTTGATGATGCAACTTTTGAATGACTGAGCAGTGGTGCAGAAATAAAACTCCAGGAGGCTCTTCTGTGGTTTAGTTTCTCAGCACATCTCTCAGTATTTCTCTTCCTTCCAACATTAATTGCTTAATTAGTATATTACTAGATTGCATCACAGTAGTTGAAAATAAGGCCAGAAAAGCAGGGGAGGAGTAGTAATTATATGTTGACTTGTTAATTAATTGCCATACAGTACAATAGCTTTGTTGCAGGTTTTCCACTACAGGATTTAAGCACATAGAGTTAATAGACTCATTACAAAACATACAAGCTACATTTTCAAAAGTGACTAGAGGTTTGCAGGGGCCTCAATTTTGGGTGTCACCTAAAACCCATTTTCAGAAAATGCTGCCGGTTATATTTTGAAACATATCAGGCCCCTTTAAAGTTTTCAAAACTTAAGGTCCCCACTTTGGACATAACATTTTACACAAGGTGCAGTTGAACTCAGCTGTTTCGGTTGAATTGTGGGTACTATTTGAACATTATGGTATTGACTGGGTGTTTTGCCTAGTTGACTGAGCCCCTGTTCAACACCATCTCCAAGTTGCAAGCTAGATTGTGCCACATTCTCTTTTGCCCATATAAAAGAACAAGGCGTAGAATCTGTTAGAGACTTTCTGATGGAACATTTTTCCATTAGAAAATGCTGATGCATCAATAATGAAATAATTTGTGGAACCATGTCATTCTCAGAGAAAATTGTGGTAGAAAGAAAAGTTTTTAAAAAGCATTTTGATAAAGTCGAAATTTTCTGTTTGACTTTTGGGAATGGAACATGTTGCTTTTCAATTTCAAAACATTTTTTCCTTCAGGTTTTTTAAATGTTATGTTATCTGATGTATATAAAATAAAACACGTCAAAATCAGAATGACACATCAACAATTTGTCAACATGGAACATTTCAATCAAACTAAAATCTGTTTGGAATTTTAGGTTTTACTTTCTTTCTTCTGAGGGCATTTCATTTTTCTCTTGTTTTGGAATGGAAGAAATGTTGAAATGCTGAAATTTCCCTAAAGCAAACATTTCAGTTCCTGGCTAGGTCCCA
The DNA here is from genome assembly GCA_032595735.1 of Pelochelys cantorii. NCBI lineage: Eukaryota > Metazoa > Chordata > Testudines > Trionychidae > Pelochelys > Pelochelys cantorii. The sequence continues at coordinate 126,821,570 of CM064326.1, read as the reverse complement.
TGAGAGAGCCTAATGTGCCCCTATTAAACATATTAGATAGCTACCCATATCAGCATGGAGGGAAGGGCCTCCATAGGAGCCACTATGTCTTTTCCCACACATGTGGATAGAAAGGATGTAGGGAATGGATGGAGTCTGTGAACTGCCCTCAGGTGTGGGTCAATGCAGCTACATTGCTGGGGATGTATACATCCCCAGGTATAGGGATGGCAAAGGGTGCATCCCCTATTCCCCAAAACGGGCGGGGGAGAGGGTTTGAAAGGCAAATAATGACTTTGAATCACAATATGCTTCCCCATTAGTTTCTGAGGCTACAAAACTAAATGGTACCCCATAACATGGGACAAGAGTGTATGATGTTGCTACCAGGTAGCACTTAATTCTGTTAGGAGTGACCAAAAAGCATTGGTGGCTGTTAAAAGATTACCATATACCAGGGAAGAGAATACTTTAGGGACATTCTTGGGAAGCCAAACATATCTTAGCTACATTTTTTTTTCAAAGTGACTACAAGTAGCTCTCTTTGCCCATGTCTACCCTAGGAGATTATTTCGAATTTACTACATTCAACTTCTGGCCACCCGATTTTACAAATTCAAAGTCCTGTGTCCTCTCTACAGGGAAAAATTGAATGTAGTCTGAGGCAGGCTCTGTTAATGTGGATGCACTACCTTGGACTCAGAGCCCTAGCAAGCACACTGGGGAGCTGCAGGCGGCCTCTTGGAGGCCAATTAGATCAAATTCGTGGCATCGGAGCATCCACACTGATGTTATTTCGGATGTACAAGTTCAGGAATAGCATTATTCCCTGTGAAAAGCAGGCCTACAGAGTTTGAATTCTGTGGCCCCTTATTCCAGAATAATGGGCATGGTAGTGTGGATGCATCACTTACAAATTTTACCTTCGGGAGCTAATTTCAGACTAAGGCCCTAGTGTAGGCTTGGCCTTAGGTGCTTCAGTTTCTGGACAGTAAAAAGGTGCCTGGTTTTCAGAAAATCCTGAGTTCCCTTACACTGAAAATTTGTCCCTTTTACGATGTCTCAGTCCGAGTCCCCCAAAACTAAGACACCTAAAATCACGAGTCATTTTTGAAAGACTTGGTCATAGCACATAAATCCTGGCTAGTCTGCGGCAAAAAGAGTAAGATGACATTATTTATGCATGTTGCATAGGTTGTGTAGATGGTAATTAAAAAGAATGGTTTATGTCTGTGTATTTTAATCTGCACTGCTGCAAGACTAACATCTGTGACTGCAAACATAAAATCACTTAAAAGTACTTTTAAGCCAGAAATATTTTAATTTAAATTAAAAAATTGGTTGTTCAAAATTCAGGAGAAAATTACTGAGGGTGCATCTACACTGCATTGTTTTTTCGGAATAATGGCCATTATGCCGGAAAAACAATACTAGCGTCCACACAGCAATTGCGTTATTTCGAAAGAAAATCAAAATAACGGAGGGCTTTTTCTAACGTTGGTAAACCTCATTCCACGAGGAATAATGCCTCTTCTGAAAACGCTCTTTCGGAAGAGGGTGTGTGTGGATGCTTCACTGTATGTCGAAATAGCTCCTCACCAAGGCCATTCTAAAGTTATTCCTCCCCGGTGCCTTCTGGGGCTCTAAATCGAGATAACACATCCGCATTAAGGGAGCCTGCCTTGGACTAATTTTGAAGCTTCTCTGTAGTGTGGATGCTGTATTTTGAAATAAGCTATTCTGGAAGGTACCTTATTTTCTAAAATAAGCTTGTAGTGTAGATGTACCCTTACAGACATTATTTTATTTATTTTTCTTTGGTGGAATTTTGTGGTTGGCTGATTTTTGGTTTTTGACCAAGATTTATTTTTCTCACTGATTAATATTCCTCAACCAACACTTAGATTAAGCCTTTCAATGGGCCTCATATTGCTGGGGGATTTTTTCTTTAAGAAAACTATTCTAACAGAGTAATTTGCAGTAGATTTTGTGTTCTAGTGTCAAATTGACTGGAATATCTGTTCCACTCATGAGAGAGCACTAAAGAAACAGGAGACTATTTCAAGTTTATGGAAGGAACTGAAGCAAGAAGAGAAGGGGGAAAATACGATCGCCAGTGTCATAACTTTCTTTGGCAGTTGAGACTAAGTCCTGATCTGAGAGATACAGGCACGACACACAATTTGCCTTGTGAAATCTGGGACACATAAAATACATAGGCTGTGCTGAAGCTACTTTTTTGATCAACATATAGACAAATTAAGAGAAACTCTAGGATATCTAATTCATAGATTATTTGGATAGTGAAGTCAGTTCCTTCTGTATTGCAGAACAAAGGCACTATAGCTCTTCTCTTAGGACAAAAAAGACCTGGAGGAAATCACTAGCCTTGCTTATTGCTTTTAGCTCCATTAAGATCACAAAATGACACAACTGATGCATATTTATTCTTTAGCATCATTTCCAAACTAAGTAGAAGAATCCATTTTCTGAAATTTTGAAGAAAATTATCACATTAATTCCTGTATTATATGTTGCCAGCGTAAATCTTTTACTGAAGCTGAATTTTCTCTCTTGAAGTTACTTTGGGTGGTTGCCAAAACCTGGCTCTTTTTTTCCCCAATTTGCACTTTAATAGATAGCTGATGGGAAAGTAAATTATATCCTTTCCCTTTTGTAAAACTTGTCTTCCTCTTCCAGATCATCAGCTGATGTAAATTTTTATCAAGTAATGTATACCAGCTGAGGCTCTGCCCCAAGAGTATTATCTTCTCTGGTCCACTCAGAATTACAACCGTGTAAATAATGTCTCAGTTTTCCATGACCTTTTGTTCTCAGCCAGGTTAGTAAGGTATGGATTATTATACCATATCTATATTTTGAATAGGACATAAGTTGAAGCCAACATTATGTCTTGCTCAGTCGTATGGTGTAGAAGGAGTTCTTCAGGGAGAATTGAGTCTGATTTTCATACAATGGATATGAACAAATTGTTCCAGTTGACAAATATAAAAGATGAACATTAGAATAACCTTTGAGCTAATGCTGCTGTGTGAATTTAAATGGGAACAAAAACTAGAAGGTCAGTCAAAAGCCAACAAGATACTTTTTTATATATCAGTACATTCAGATATGATTCTCAGTGATTAAAATTAGTCTGGACATTGTGCTAACCTATGCTTGCAATGGACAACAAAAAAATAAAAGATTGGGTTTTGTCCCTTAAATTGCACGTTTCTAAAGTCAGAATATGAACAGTTGTCAGGAGCTGGTGAAGCAGCACTAACTGCCCTTTATTGCAGGCTCCATGCTGTACAGAATTTGCAGCAGACACTGATAAGCCATAGCCTAGACTGAGACAATTGATGCTTACATAAAATCCAGGTTAACGTTTGGTGTAAAAAACCCACATCTTGTATGTAGGCTCATAGCTTTGTGTGTGTGTGTGTGTGTGTGTGTGGTTGATTGTTTTAAAATCTTTATTACCCTCCCATGGTTTACTCCTGATAATTTACAAAAGTCTTTTGGTTCTTCTCTTCCTAGACTGACATATTAAGCAGACTAAAAAGAAAATTAATAAGTACTCCAGCAACACAGCCTCATTTTTGCAAAGTGCACCAACTAATGTGCATTGCATTTTCTTATCAGAGCCAGTGTCTTTTAATTAGAAATGTCATGCTACAGTGGCACTAGAACACATACAGGTTCAAGCCACTCTGTGTTGTTCCATAATGTTCCCCTTAAATTAAATGAGCAATAAAGACTTTTTCATTACCAGACTGGAAGGGTGACGCATTTCTCTACTCTGCCTTTTAGGAGAAGATTTTTCTTAATGTTATGAGCACTAAATCACAATCGTGTTGTCCTTGATGCCAAATCTTCTCAAAGACACAAGTTAGTCATGTTTTGAGAACACAGGACTTTCTCAACAAATTCCCAGGATTGTAAAATATTTATTTAAAATACTGTACATGGCACTCTGCTTGGTATTCATGGCATTAAAACTTAAAATGGAGAGAGATAGCAAATTACTGTACAAGGTCCAGGGAGTGCCAGGGAATATGAAACCCACTATGTGCTTTTCAATCTAATATATTAAATAGACAGCCATCTGCATTTTCTCTTGATTCCTAATCCCGTTGCTAACAGATGCTGTCCCACAAGACCTCTTAACCTGTTAGACCCCAAATTTGAGACATAGAGTGACAAAGATCCAAACTTTCTGGACAAACAACTTTCAGTCCCTAATGTCTTATCCATAAACAGTTCACTTTGACTCCTTGTTATATGTAGTGTGAATGATCACCTACGTCACATTCCAGCCTCTCTGACTGACCTTGAGCCTGCTGCTTGGGATAATCCTGTCTTACTAATCTATTAGAGTTCTTTGAAGGGGTTAACAAACATGCGGACAAGGGGGATCCAGTAGATATAGTATACTTAGATTTTCAGAAAGCCTTTGACAAGGTCCCTCACCAAAGGCTCTTGTGTAAATTACATGGCCATGGGATAAGAGGGAAGGTCCTTTCTTGGATTGAGAACTGGTTAAAAGACAGGAAACAAAGGGTAGGAATAAATGGTAAATTTTCAGAATGGAGAGGGGTAACTAGCGGTGTCCCCCAAGGGTCGGTCCTAGGACCAATCCTGTTCAACTTATTCATAAATGATCTGGAGAAAGGGGTAAGCAGTGAGGCGGTAAAGTTTGCAGATGATACCAAACTGTTTAGGATAGTCAAGACGGAAGCAGACTGTGAGGGACTCCAAGAAGATCTCACCAAACTGAGTGATTGGGCAACAAAATGGCAAATGAAATTTAATGTAGATAAGTGTAAAGTAATGCACATTGGGAAAAATAACCCCAACTATACGTACAGTATGATGGGGGCTAATTTGGCTACGACAAATCAGGAAAGAGATCTTGGAGTTATCGTGGACAGTTCTCTGAAAACTTCCACACAGTGTGCAGCAGCAGTCAAAAAGGCAAATAGGATGCTAGGAATTATTAAGAAAGGGATAGAAAATAAGACCCAGAATATCTTCCTGCCCCTGTATAAAACTATGGTACGCCCACATCTTGAATACTGTGTACAGATGTGGTCTCCTCACCTCAAAAAAGATATTTTGGCCTTGGAAAGGGTTCAGAAAAGGGCAACTAAAATGATTAGGGGTTTGGAACGGGTCCCATATGAGGAGAGGCTAAAGAGACTGGGACTTTTCAGTTTAGAAAAGAGGAGACTGAGGGGGGATATGATAGAGGTATATAAAATCATGAGTGGTGTGGAGAGGGCCAATAAAGAGACGTTATTTATTAGTTCCCTAAATAGAAGAACTAGAGGACACCAAATGAAATTAATGGGTAGCAGGTTTAAAACTAATAAAAGAAAGTTCTTCTTCACACAGCATGTAGTCAGCCTGTGGAACTCCTTGCCAGAGGAGGCTGTGAAGGCTAGGACTATAATAGAGTTTAAAGAGAAGTTAGATAATTTCATGGAGGTTAGGTCCATAAAAGGCTATTAGCCAGGGGATAAAATGGTGTCCTTGGCCTCTGTTTGTCAGAGGCTGGAGACGGATGGCAGGAGACAAATCGTTTGATCATTGTCTTCGGTCCACCCTCTCTGGGGCACCTGGTGCTGGCCACTGTCGGCAGACAGGATACTGGGCTAGATGGACCTTTGGTCTGACCCAGTACGGCCATTCTTATGTTCTTATGGTCTTATGATAAACACAGCCACCTTTGTGTGGTTATAGCTCATGTTGTGCATCATGAATCAGTGTTATGCTCCTTTATGTGCAGCACCGTAGTGATGCTTTATTTTGGGGTGTGATTTATGACTGCCATCATTCCTGAGCTGAAATGTAAGTCTCCATCTCCAAAGTTTAATCTTACTTTTCTGGATGCAGCTTTCCTTTGGCTTTCACAGCTAGGCTCTTCCACAACAAGCACCTGGAGAAGAAAACTCTGATAAAGGCCATTCAGAAATACCTCTTTCCTGACTTAAAAATTCCCCTCCTCATGAGGCTAGAGGTATAGTTCAGCCAGACCACAGGTGCACCAGGCTTTCTTAGTACAGCCAGACTCAGCAAATCCACCCCATCAGGCTTAACAAAAGCACCTGTACAAGGGAACCAACCTGTTCTCTCAAGACGCTTGACCCAGAAGTGTCTCTTTTGCCACAAGTGCCTAATTTATCACGTGCATGATGCTGGACATGTGCTTAGGTAAACATATAATCTATGTGTATGATTGCAGGTATGTGCATGCATGAATTAGGAAGTGCAAGTGTGTGCATTACTTTGAAAATCTGTACCAGAAAAGAAGGGTTTGCTAAATTATCAATGCCTGCAATAATTGTAAAGTGCGTCCTATTTAAGACTGCCTGTTTGCTTTTTCAGATTGACTTAATTAATTGACAAAAGTCTTGAGTAAGGTGGCTAAGCATACTAGTTTTGAATGAGTGTCCTAGTTTCTTAATGACAGTCATTAAGAGGCCAAATTACCCTGTTTTTTAAAGCTCCTAGGGATCCTCATTTTGCTGTGTTGACTGCCATGCTTTAAAACCTTCTTTTGAAAAGCCTTACAAGGTTGTCACCAATTTTGTTACTAATATCATCGTAGAAACTAGCCAACAGGTATGGATATCATAGCAAAAGCAAAAATAAAATAATAAATAGTCAGATATTAAACATTTGTTATTGAAAGTTTACCAAAGCTACCTTGAACCTTACAATTCACAGATCCCTGGCTTTATTGTTTTGCATTAACTATCTTTGCCATGCAAGTTTGCTATAGTCATAAATATTTCCATTGAAATTCTGGTTTAAAACAATTTTGTATCTGGTCACTACAGTGAAATCTGTGCTATCTGCCTCTGTACCATCCGGAAAGCACTATAGACCAGCATTTCTGATCTTCATTGAAAGTTTGACTGATAGTCTGGTTACTGTAGGGCTGGTAGGCTACCTACCTAGCTCCTCACAGCTCCCTCAGCCGCTCGCACAGTCAACCCCCTGTCCCAGCCCAGATTCCCCTCCCACAGTCTGAACCCCAACCAAGAAACCTGCACCCACAGCCCAGAGCACCTATTCCCACCCACACTAAATCCATCTCTGTGGGCTGGACCCCCCTCCCCGACTCTGAACTCTTAGTTAACCAGAATATTTGACTAACCATCACCCCCCCACCCATTCCACCAATATGTCAGCTAACTAAGCTTTTATTGTGTAATGGTCTAATATTGTGACTGTCAGGTCATATCTCAAAATTCTGAAGACCATTGTTTTACCTAATTTTACTATTCCTGTCACCTTAGAAACTTAAACATGAAATCAACTTGTAGATAAAATTTACCATTCTTTAGTTTTCAGTTAGTTTCAAATTAGGAGTTAATTTATATCAGGCTCAAACACTGGTGTAAAAGACTATGTGTTTACTTTTCTATTTGTCATCTAATAGAACGGTGGAAAATGTAGTTAAAGAGCTATAGTTGTTCAGGCATATGAATCATGAATGTGTTATTATTTGTATTTTGGGAGCATAATAGAACCCTAGTCTTTGATCAGGGGCCCACTCTGGTAGGCACTGCAAAGAATCATAACAAAGAGACAGTCCCTGGCCAGGGCAAGCCCGAGCATCTAAGTGAACTAGGTGGCCGCCTAGGGTGTATCTAGACTACAGGGTTCCCCTGCATCTAGACTGCTGCTGCGTTCTTTTGAAAGTAAACAGAAAGAACGCGGCAGTTTTTTTGACCGTGGAGAACCTCGTTTAATGAGAAAGAATGCCTTTTTTCGAAAGTGCTCTTTTCCACTTTAGGTATTCTCACCTTATTATCTACATTCACACTGATGGAATTTACTGGTGTAACACTCCCAGCTCTGTTTCCCTACTGTTTTTTTTCTTTCACTTTGTGCATCTGATGAAGTGAGTTGCAACTCAAGAGCATAGTGATTGTCTTGTTTCACCCACTAAGTTGTTCTATGGATAAGTGTGATATCCCCCAGGGTACAATCTGGACTCTTAAACAATCATGTCTCCTCAATTCTCCAAACTGAGGTGCTTTTTACACTGTTTTGCTGTGAAAGCGACCACTCGTGGTCTACACCCACATGGCCTCCAGCATGTAAATCAATCCCAGGTGTATTGGATGAGTAATATAGCCAGCCACTCCTGAGTAACACTGTAGAGGAATATCAGCAAAGTCCCAGTCTTCCCCCCAGAAATGTGCATTTTGTTTTGTCTAGCACTCTCCCGGACAACATAAGGTCATATAAAATCTGTCATTTTAATAGAAAATGATAGGCATTTACCCTGTTATCTCAAATGGAGTTTCCCAAACACTTCAATCCAAATACACTGGTTTAGATAAAACAATAAAACAGGTTTATTAACTACAGCAAGGTAGTGTGACAGGATCCCTGGGGTGCAGCATGGGAGTGTGGGACTGCTTTGTCCCTTGAATTCTCTAGCTTTTGACTGTCTCTCACAATGCTTTTCTAGTGACAAGCAGCAAACTCCTCCAGAGTCCCATTCCCAGATTTCAAGAATGCTCCCAAAGCTACCCATGAACCACACTCAGAGAAAGGCACCCGACAGATCGTCCTCAGCCCTCAGTCTTGTACCTCAGGATTATATCATAATGTATTGCCCAAGATAAACAATGCAAATTTATTAATTGTGTCACCACTTCTTTAGTGGGAAGTGGACATACACTGGTCTTTGTAAACCTGAACCATTTGCCCGACACTTCAGGCAAACTCACTGGTAAAGATAAACAGTAACTTTGTTTGCTTAATTGACACTGTAGTAACAACAGACAATGGAGTAACTGCAGTACAATCGACTATACTGTGCCATTGATTTTATAGAAAAATTCACTATGGGGAATATCTTTGAAATAGCATAGTATAATATTGTCCAATAGTTTGGTGAAAATAAATAGTTCTAATTTATTTCATTTGTGTTTGTTAGCTCCACATGTGCCCTACACATCATAACCAGAGCTGGCCAGAAAGCAATATGAAAAACGTTGAGGTTGTGACATTTATTTTCATTCCCCACTGGAACAAAAGTTAGATCTTTTGAGTTTTTTTCATTAAGAAACATGAGCAGGAAACCCATCCCAGTGGATAAGATACTGACCCAAGATGGAATAGTTCCAAGCTCAAGTTTCCCCTTTGTTTGATTTGATGTAAGAACTTGAGCCTGAGTCTCCCACATCCAGGTAAATGGCTCAAGCAGAAGGCTGCATGCTGGCTCTTGTTCTCTTGTTCTGACCAGAAACAAACTGGAATTGAGAAACCTTACTGTCAAAACCCTATTGGGTTCTGACCAAATTGCCATTTTTCTGAGGAAAAACATTTTGCTCAAAATTTCCCCAACAAGCCCTCATCACTACACCATTGTGGAAGGCAAGCATTTTGAACATTTTTTTAAAGTGGTTTAAAGTGATTTGATTAGACATCCATATTTCAAAATAGATGGTTGCAGGTGTCTAAAAGTCCTATAGGTCAGGTGCTTCTTGAAACAAAAATCAGATTATGACCTGGCCTTACAATAAAACTACACTCTGGTAGTTCCCACTGCAGCATTCTCCTCATTTCAACTTTTCATCCTCCTATAGGGTGGGGGAATAGAATCTGAGAGATAAATAGTTCATGATAACTGTGTACAATTTAGCTTCTGAATGGAGCGTAACATGATTAAAATAATAAGCCCCATACGGTGCTCAGGAAAATTTCAACTAGAGTAACGAGGGTATACAACATTAAACATGTCTCTAATGCAAAACAGTTTAAATTAAAACAGTAACAGCCAGTTTGGGAGACCATCACACTGTGGGCCAGATTGCAGTCAGTGACTGATTAGGGGCTCACCAAAAATGCAGCCTTTGTGCTCCTAGGACAAAGAGCCTGATCCAAAACTCACTCAAGTTAATGGAAAAACTACCTAGTATGAAATGATATTGCAAACTGAAACTTTGTGGTATTTGTGACAGATTTGTCCATTTCCTGCAACACTCTGGATGAACCTTACTGAATTAAGTTAAAGTTTATGCACCATTATGAGCCAGGGATTTTATGTAAGTCTATGGGAAAGGGGCTATGACCAGTGGGGGCTGATTATCAAATTCACTTACCAATAGAAAAGGAAAGGACTTTAAGCTTAAACTGACTCAGGGCCTTCTTCTTGATCCAAAGACCAGCTGGGATGTCTGGAGAGGGTTGGAAAGCTAAGCATAAGCCCCACCAAGACAAAAGGTATGTGTGAATCCACTCAACACCTTTTGGGCTGAGTATACTCAGAGGTGTGGGAGTGTGAAAGAAAATATAAATACTGAGGACATGATGGCACATACAGCACTGCAGCTGCATTACTGTAGCACTTAGGGTATGTCTAGACTACATGGCTCCGTCGACAGAGCCATGTAGATGAGTTCACTAGACATAGGAAAATGAAGCGGCGATTTAAATAACCGCCGCTTCATTTACATCAAAATGGCCACCACGCTGTGCCGATCAGCTGTTTGGCGGCACAATGGGGCAGTCTGGACGCGCCGCAGTCGACAAGGGAAGCCTTTGTCGACCGCTCCGTCATGCCTCGTGAAATGAGGTTTACCAGAGCGGTCGACAAAGGCTTCCCTTGTCGACTGCGGCACATCCAGACTGCCCCGCTGTGCCGCCAAACAGCTGATCGGCACAGCACAGCAGCCATTTTGATGTAAATGAAGTGGCGATTATTTAAATCGCCGCTTCATTTTCCTATGTCTAGTAAACACATCTACATGGCTCCGTTGATGGAGCCATGTAGTCTAGACATACCCTTAGTGTAGATGCTGCCATTGCAAAGAAACTGATCCTTTTTGTTCCTGGCTTCTTCTCAATTCAGACACAAGATTTTTTACATTCTTTTAAATAAACAAGATTGCATCAAAGAAATGCCTTGTTACTATCAGTTATGACTCCCAGTTGGAACATGCACAGAGCTCCAAACTTTGAATAGCCATTTGGGTCAAAAAGGGGCAATACCATTTTACCAGATGATGCTTAGTTCTCTGGTAGCAGAAAAATACCACATGGCATGTACAATTCCACAAACTGCCCTCTATTTCAAGGTTTATTATATGAGAAAAGGAAACAAGGGAGCTATTTATAAAGATAAAGCAGATAAACGAACATACATACAAATCAGTTCCAAATTTTGTTTCAAAATGAAATAGGGCAAGCACTGTATGTACTTCGAGGCTAAGCATGAGAATCTTTCTCTTATGTTTTGGAATCTTTGCTGCTCAGAATCCAAGTAGCATAAAAGATACACTTCCTCCTTGCTCAGGTTTTTAAGTTCCTTATCTCCTTATGCTTCAAGTTACACATTTAGCTGATGGGAGGAATTAACTTTCATTCCTCCTCTTCATGAGTGGGGGGCAGAGTCAGCACTAGGGCAATTGCTTAGGGCCCCGCACAGTGCAAAGGCCCCCATATTCATTATTAGTGTGTGTCTTCTAGATGTTGTCTATGTTGTGTCTTGTACATAGGATTATCAATAGTATTTTTATTTTTTCTATACCATATAATTAATATAACCTGTTTGCCATCAGCAAGGAGGGTCAGGTGCAAGATCTAGGGCCACGGTGTCCAACCAGTTCTGAAGCAATAGACACTGTAGTGGCTACTGCTGTGGTGAACTAGTCACACTCAACTAGCCAAATAGCCACATTTTCAAGCCAACTGGCCAAATGGCCACATGTGGCTAGTGGCTAGCGTGTTGGCCACCTCGGATCTAGGGGTTTCTTTTGACATCACAACCCAATAATCTGTGTAGTTTTCCCAGATTATTGGGTGTAGACTCAAATTTGAGTCTACACCCAATAATCTGGGAAAACTACACACCATCTCTAGGCACCTCAGAGACAGTATTTCCCCACTTGCAAGCACTGTGTCCGTGTCTGGAAAATAAATTTTAATAAAATATAATAAAGGGGGAAAGGAATAAATTAACTTGGGGAATCACCACAATCATGATTCAGAAACATATGACCATGAGCAGACCCCATAGTACATTAAACAGTGTCCTTTTCCTTGGTCTCTCACCTTGTGATGTGAAGATCTGATGAACAAATGTCCCTTTAACTACCCCCTCTCTCTACCACATCCCACTCACACTTGTTGTCCCAGAGTTCAGGGGTGTGTTTGTATGAGTTGGCCTCCCATCTTGGGGGTAGAAAGGCAGTAAGTAATGCCTCAGCTGCTGCACCATTCATGCTGCATCATCCACTCACTACTGGCGGCTCCAGTATCATTCTACACCACTGGTCTCTGGAATATCTTGGCATATCATTAACACGGTCTCCTACAGTCTCTGGAATATCTTGGCATATCATTAACACAGTCTCCTACAGTCTCTGGAATATCTTGGCATATCATTAACACAGCCATTGGTGCCACCAAATGAAATCAATAGGTAGCAGGTTTAAAACAATCAAAAGGAAGTATTTCTTCATAGCAATGCACAGGAAACCTGCGGAACTCCTTGACAGAGGATTTTGTGAAGACTAGAACTTTAACAGGAGTCCTGCATTCCCCCCCCTTCTCCCCACCCCCTGGCTATCCGCATCCCTGCTGCTCCTCTGGCCAGGGCCTGGAGAGCGCCAGCAGGGCAGGCCTGAGTGGACCTCTCCCTCCTCTTTCCTGCCCCCGGCCCAGGGTGCACCAGTGTGGGAGGCCTGAGTGGCCCTAACCCCTGGTCCTAAATCAGGCTTCATCCCCAAACTCCCAGCCATGGGACAGCCCCAAACCCCAACTCCCAGCCCCAGGCTGGCCCTCTTCCCCAACACCAAAGCCTGGGCCCGACCTTCTTCCTCCAAGTCTCTGGGTAGGGCCCTCCCCAAGCGCTAGACTGGGCTCCCCTCCCTTTCTGGTCTGTGCTGGCCCGAGGAGTGCCAGGCTGCCACATGACCTTGTCTCCCCTGCCAGGTTGCCACTCATCCACTCCTTCCAGCCCCTTGTTGGCTGCTGCTAACACCACCGGGCTCCCAAGTGGGCAGGAGAGACGGGGAGAGGTCCACTCAGGCCAGCCCTGCTGTCACCCTCCTGTTGCCTGAGTCCTGGCTACAGGGGCTCTCTGGTCCGGGAACATCCGTGGTCCTGCCAGACCAGAGAGTCCCGGTTTAGGGAGGTGTAACCTGTACTACAGTATTGCTTTATGTATTTATCCATTACCTGAACAGCTATTTCAATGAGAAATACTATTCATATGCAGCATTTGTTGTTTCACCACCACACATGACATGGTGGCTGTTTTGAGTTCAAACCAATTCTCTGAGACCTGCCAAATCGGTTATTTGTTGTTCTAAAGTTTGTACAGCAAGGGAACAGTTGCTTACATATGAGAGGAGCAGAATGTGTTATGATTTCAACATCTCTGTTTTGACCAGTGTAACTAGTAGGGCTCCCTAGCTAGATGGCCTAACATCTGTTTGCTTCTTTCCACTGCATTCCAAACACTTATTTGCTCTTATCTACATATTCAGCGTTTTGAGAATTTGCCTTATTTCGATGGAAAATGACTTTCCATGTCAGGATCCAAAAGCAAGAGAGTTAAAAATAAGGATCCTATTTACTGGGATGGCCATTTGGTACAGCTCCAGAAGCAGAAATAATACAACAGCTTGTGAATGGTATCATTAGTGTACTATGGGCAGTAAAGTTTTTGCTTGCACCTGGTCAATATCCATATGATTTCTATTTTTCCTAGTCTTCAGTTCTTCATCCAAAGCCTTGCTAATTGTTGCTTTAAGATACAGATTGCCAGGCCTTGTAATATAGTATGTGGGAGATGGGCATAGCCACCTTGCAGTTTTCTTCTGGAGTTCCTTTGTGAACATATACTGTGTGTCAGTGGGAACAAACAAAACCAGTTGCTAGGAGGGCTTGTTTGTTTGTTGTTGTTTTTCATTTGTTTTTGCTATTGCCCTAGAATATTGACACTTGGACCAAATATGCTACATTTTGAATAAAAAAGTTCTCTAGTAAAGCCAAAGTGATGGAAGTATCTTGTAGTCAAGACCTGTTTAATATGGAAATTCCTGACTGAATTGTATTTCATATCTTCCACTCTTCAGCCATTTCAAATATGAATTAGATGATCAGAGAAAATGGTGAATTCTAAACTACTGTGCACATAAAAAATTCAGTTACATGCAATGGCAAGGATTCAAGTGAACGCGAAGTGTTATCATTTATAGACCTGGATGTTTCAGTCACCAGAATGATTCCTCAGAAGCAAGTTGTAAAAATCTGAGGAAAGAGAGAACGCTAAGAAAAATGCATGGGCCAGATGCTGCTTCTTGATGCTGTGGTGCTAATGGACCCTAAACATATCCTTAAAGGAACATCTGGGGACGCCCCTTCTTCAGGGGAATTATTCCCCTTAAAACACTTCTCTTGGAATAGGGAATATTTGGGGGGAGGAGAGAGTGTGGAAGGGCATGTCATAATTCTGGTGATTCTGACAATCTAATGACTTCTGCACATACCAGTTTTACCAGTAATGTTTTTAAAGCCATCTTTGAGCCTTTCTTCCTCCCCAGTGCGCTGAGCATAGCTCTGACAGGATTGATGATCTGGGCCTTTATGTAAAGTTGTCTGCAACTCAAAATTTTGTTCAGCATTAATGATGAGTTTTCAAAAGTGATGTACTTATCTGGCACACTCTAGAGGTGCCTTTTACCTGAACTCACAGACGAACAATAAGCAGAAACAAGGTAATTAATCTAAGCTTGTGAAAAAAGCAACAGTGCTTCTGCATCCATCGTGCTATTTTGAGTGGATGGATACTTCAAAGTCTCGTATTTGTGGTAAGGGTCAAACTCATTGTACTATCCATGGGAGCCTGGGGAAAAAAGATAAATTAGAGTAACAGGCATTCCAACATGAAAATATGTGACTAAATGAATACATCTATGGCCATACACTAGTCTTTCCAGTGAAAGTTATGGCTTTCAGAAACATGTGCCTATCATATGTTGAGATTTTAAGTGGTATATGGAATAGAATTTATCCTTCAAATGGTATGATTTAAGTTTAGAACTCTAGTTTCCATATCTTGTCTCTTTTGAAGTGTTCTGGGCTGGATATGTTGTCACTTTTTTTAACCAAAATTCATTTTTAAGAATATTTCATTAAAAAAAAGTGTTTTTCAGAACTGTTGGTTTTAAACATATCACCCAACTGACTCTCCCGCTGTAAGAATCTTTACACTGATAGAGCATGAAGAAGCTATGAGATACAACACAATGAGATGATAATCTCTATTCCAATAAAGGTGGGTCATGATATCATGGAACAATTTACCATTGAAACAATTTACCTAGGGAAGCGATAGATTTTCTGTCTCTGATATTTGAAAATCAAGTTCTAGAATATTTTGAGGAAGTTCTATTAACTTTGTTTTACAGGAGTTCAGACTAGACATGGGATTTTCAGACTTTATTGCAATGAGACCGCCTTCTGATGACAAAAACTACTACATGAATCGGGGGGGAGGAGGGGACCAAAGCTCAAGCCCACCTGACTCCCACTGTCCCAGGTGGAAGAGACAAAGCCAAAATCTGAAACCCATCACCCTGGGTGGGAGGTCCAGAGTTGAAGCCAGAGCCCCACTGCTCTGGGCAGGGAAGCCAAAGCCCTAACCTAACTGTCTTCAGGGAGGGGACCAGAACTGCAGTCCAAGGGCTTCAGCCTCTGGTGTGTGGGTGGATGCGGGGCAGGGGCTGTAACCTGAGCCTTGACACCCAGGACTGAAGTCCTTGACCCTGGGCAGTAAGGTTCAAGCTTCAGCTTTGGCCCTGGGCAGTAGGGCTTGGGTTTAGACTTTAGGCCTGGACTATAGTAAATCTAGCATCAGCCACAGCAACCGACCCACAGTTTGAGAATTACTGGCATAGAGGATCACTATGTTTCTTTCTGGCCTTAGAATCTGTGAAGTGTTCCCTCTTGGAAGTGGCCACCTAAGCACAACCTTTGCAAAGGAGGAAAATCTAAGATTTCACTTCCTTATGGTAACCAAGTTGCAGGATATTATGTTACGGAAGGGACTCAGAATTGCTACAGAACAGTAGTAACTCATTGTCAGCAGAAGCTCAGTGGCAGAGAGTAAATGGGGAAAGAAAAAAGCTTTCTAGCTGAAGTAGCTTGTTTTTCAGATGATCCACACCCAAATTCTCCGCAGAGCAACACTGAGCGATCACAAGTCCTACAACAAGCTGAAAAAAACACAATTCAAAACTAGCGGGGGAAAGTATTTTATGCCCTTCTTTTCCATTCTAGAACCAAAAATGTTCAAACCCTGCTGTCCCTCAGTTCTGCTCCCATTCCAGGCACATTCTTTAAATCTTTGAGGTAAAAGCCTTGCCCTGTTGAAGTCAGTGCAAAAACTCCCACTGATTCCAATAGGGTCACGATTATATCTCCAAAGTTGTCCGCTCAGAAGAGCATGGTAAGCGGTAGAAAAATGATAAGCCATGCTCATAACTCAGACCACAAAGTATGTGATAGATTAGAGGATCATTCCCAGCTTTCTCCTGGGAAAATAGAACTCATGCTAAGGGCGAAGTAGACAGCTTGTCAGCTGGCAGCATGGATTATATGTGTCTAATATTTCTGTACTAGTTCTGTTAACTCAGATCAGAATATGCTTGTTTAAAATCACTCTATACCATCACTTAAAAGGAAGTGGCACTAAAATTATTCACTAATTTCATAGTTGCATAAATGAAATGCAGAATGCAATAAGGCCTGCAAAAGAGAATCCTGTAATTTTTTTTAATTGCTCTGTTATGTCTGTTAATACCCACTCTTAGGGTATGTCTACACTTGCACCCTCTTTCACCAGAGGGATGCAAATGTAGACATTCGAAATTGCAAATGAAGCCAGGATTTAAATATCCCGCACTTCATTTGCATATTACCATTATGGCGCTATTTTGAAATAACACTATTTTGAAAAAAAGAAACGCTGTCTAGACGCGGTTATTTCAAAAGAAAACCCATCTTCTGAAATAACCCTTATTCCTTCTACAATTAGGTTCACCAGTTATTTTGGAAGATGGATTTTCTTTCGAAATAGCCGCGTCTAGACAGCGTTTCTTTTTTCGAAATAGCGCTATTTCAAAATATTGCCATAACGTGAATATGCAAATAAAGCACAGGATATTTAAATCCTGGCTTCATTTGCAATTTTGAATGTCTATATTTACATCCCTCTCTCGAAAGAGGGTGCAAGTGTTGACATACCCTTATTTATCCACCATAGCCTTTGTTGTGTAATTAGCAGGCTTAATGCTTTGCTTTGCTTCTTTCTGACTTTTAATCAGTTTAATTACACCCAATAACTAATTTAATAACATTTGGTGAAAGTTCTGATCACACAGTTATTTTACAAAGTACTGTTCAGGATATTTTTGGTAGATTGGAGAAGTGATAATAGTGCAGCATATTAATGAAGTAGCAGACTTACCCGATGTTGCCTGGATTCTTCAGGGTAGGGCCTTGGGATTGTGGGAGGATATGCAGGAGGCTGGGAGCCAGGGGTCTATTCTCTCCCCATCCCTAGACCTCCTCCCAGCTGCCCCAGGCCTGTTCCTCCCCCCCCCTCAGGCTACCTGTCACCCCCTGCAGCCCACCAGGGGCCTGTTCTCTCCCCACCAGACCAGTTCCCAGGGGCCTATTCTTCCCCTCCCCACCAGAGCTGCAGCTAAGGGCTGGGAAGGGGTGAAAAGGTTTGGGTCGAGGGGCTACTTACTCAGTGTGCTGGCTGGCAAGATGGCAGAGCCCCAGGCCTTGGTGATACAGCCCTTGGTGATACAGCTGCCCCTTCGTGACCACTCTGCAGGATAGCTCTTCCCTGTGAGCTCGCTGCTTCCAGAGGCAACTCTCATATCATGTCCCTTCAAAAGTAGCCCCTCCATTTGCATGTTTATGGAAAACTGTCCCTTTCCCAGAGCTTCTGATTGTTGTGGTACAGCCAAACCCTGACCTTGCTTTAAGTTAGGAGAAGAGGAAGCTGCATATCAAATTTGGTGGCCCTACCTCCTACAGTTTAGGAGGAGTTCTTGAACAAACGGATTCACAGTCAGACAGATGGACAGACAGACTGACAGACAGATAGATAATGGAGATGAATGGTTCTGTGAAGTTTATAATGATGTTTCTGTTCTCTTTCATGAATGAAAACTAAGTAGATACCTGACCTACAGTGGTGACAGAAAGTATTTGTCAAGTTACCATTGCTTCCAATGGAGCTGCCCAGTAGTTAATGAAAAAGGCCATGTGACATTTTACAATACCTCCATGATCACTACAACTCATGTTATCTCTGTGCACACGGTACCATCTGTGATTGCTCAAGTTCTGCTTTTGCTCTTATGTTGCTAATGGTCATGAAGGGACTAAAGCTAAATTTACTAACCTGTTTACTGGATACACTTGTGACAAACCCCAGATCCTGACCGTGATTGAATTAAACAGGTTGTTTATAGAATCAGTATCAATATACATGCAATACATTATGGACATTCAAAGGGACTCTCACATAGATAGATGTGACTCAAAGTGAATAAGATTAACAGAGTCAGTCCCACATGATTGCTATTATAGGAGAAGAGTGAATAGGTGTTAACGGCACTTTGGTATTGTATGTGCAGGCGCTGAACTTATATATGTTTAGTGGTGGATGCCTTGTATGAAAAAGGGAATTAGTTGAAAATATTGCTGCTACAGCAATGTCCAGATTGGTCCTAGTCCCTATGTGAATGCAGGGAGAAAGGAATGTCATTCTGTGATAGAGCATTCTGGGCAAAAGGGTTAACCTTATACTGAGGACTGAGAAAGCCACACCCCTTCTACCTTACTGGGCATGCTCCAGCTACACAGATATAAAAGGGAGCAGCTCAGCTCAGTTGAGGTTGATGGCTGGAGAAAGAGGTCATGCACTGCCTAATGTAGGGAAGTAGCAGTGAAAACCCTGGAAACATTGCAGTCCAGGCTGAAGGTACAATCCCCTCCATAAACCCCCTTTCATGTGGTGTCACTGTGCACTGCCCTTATTTCAGGTCTCTGAACTAGCCCTAAGGATGATCTAGCTCTAATGATGTGCTTATAGAAATTTCATATTGTACTGACACCACATTTTGTGAACAAAGTTCTTTTTGCTATTGGTGACTTGATAAGGGGGCACAATTTAAAGGTTGGAGGTCATGTGATTGCCCGACATGTCATCTCTGCTGCCCATTTACCAGACCTTTTCATGCTCCCCTTCTCACGGTCCTTTCCCCACTTTGCCCCTTCACCCACCACCAGCCCTGTTGCTCCTCCATAATCCCTCCATGTGACACATCCCTAGGAAAGGCCAAGACTTCCCAAACAGGGCCACCGCCCATGAGGAGCCAAGCCCTGCATGTACTAAATTCACCCAGAGCTCTCCTCAGAGCTAGGTAGACATAGAAAAGCCTTTCTACCTGTAACCCACACACCTAGACCACTTACAGCGAGAGATAAGAACAATGGAGCTCTACAGCCTAAGCTGCAAGCCAATTGGCTTTTAACTCAAGCGGTAGAGGCTCCTACACTAAGCTCCAGAGATTCCAGCTTCAAATCCGCCTGGTGGTGGTTACACTCCCATCAAATTATCCTAACCTGCAGGCTCTGCAGCAGCCCTCTGGGTTGACAGCCTCACTGTCAGAGGCTACGTCTAAACTGCATTGCTTTTCCGGGATACTGGACATATCGCAGAAAAGCAATGCTGCATCCAAGGAACACCCCTACTTTTCCGAAATTTTTTTTAAAAAAGCGGACGCGCTCTTTCGCCATCCCTGTAAACCTCGTTCTACGAGGAATAAGGGATGTGTCAAAAGAGCAGTTTTTTTCTGAAATTTGGTGCTATGTAGATGCACCAAATTTTGGAAAAGCCTCTTTCGACAGTAAAGTGGAAAAAGATACGCAATCTGTGTATCACAAAATGTGTTTCTTTTTCCGATTGAACCTTGCAGTCTAGACATAGCTAGAGACAGGAAACTGAATTAAGTGGACCACTGGTCTGAGTCTTTAATATGGCAATTCCTGTTTTTTATAAATATATATTTCCTTATTTTGATCAAATGATAACTTGATAAATACATTGCATGAAGTAATACAAGAAAAAATGTTACTTCATCATACTTTGTTTTTGTAACTGATCAATGTTCATTCAGTAATACAATGACCATGATTATCAAGTCTGGGGATTTTTCTAGGCTCATTGACTGACTGATCCCAGCTTTCCTGCTCAAATGCAAGCAGCTTTTTGACTGCCTATCAGCCTTCAGCCATGCATATACTTTCTGTTGGGGTTCTGTTTCCAGTCCAAAATAATTCTTTGAAGCAGTAGGAAGGATCAGTGTTCACATTGCTTATAGAAGGCAAATGAATTATTCAGCAGCTAAGCACTTACAATAATTAAGGATGACAAATCTTTGAGCTGTTTTTAAGCAACTTTGCTGCTTGCAAAAGCATGTCAGAAAAGGGTGAATTTGGAAAGATGTGAGGGAGCAGATTGTAACCTGGTGAACATTTCTGAAAGAGTGGAGTAAAATCTGTTTTTGAAAGTATAAATGCCTTTGACAGTTTGTATGTTAAAGTACAAATAATTGGTGCCAATGAGAATGTAAAACGGGTCAAAGGTAACTGAAGGATAAAATGTATCTTTTTACAATCATTGCTAACAAACATTTTGAAAGTACAAAGAACCACTGCAAATATCAAGGAAGGTTCAGGACTGAGAAGGAAAATGGACCAGCTGGAGAAATAGTCTTTTGAGGGGTCATGATGAATCAATGAATTAGGTCCTAGAACATTAGCACTGTTTTTTACATAACCTTTACAGAAACAAATATTGCAATAAAGTATTTAAGACCTGATCATGAAACCACAGAAGCCCCAGTTATAAACACTCCCATTGACTTGAACAATAAAGGCTCTTTAAGAAGCACTTTAAGGAACACATCTTTGTCTGCAAGCCTTTACAACTCCTAGTTGCCATTTGAGTTCCTTGTGAGATTCTGTGCTATTTTAGGGTTCAACACAGACCTGTAAGGGGTTGTGTCACTGCCTTCCCTGCAACCCTGTGTAGTGCTTTAGATGCTATACGTCTGTGGCTCTCATCCCTGATGAGAAGAGCCTTCATAGAAGCATTCAGCTCTCACCTTGGCTTCCACCATGCTTTGCTACTCTGTGCAAGGTCACCCCAATACCCTACAAGTCTTGAATTTCCTCCCAAATCACCTGTCTTTGTCACAATTTGCTCAGGTCTCCAGAAATGCAAGGTTCTGTGCAATCCCCCTCAGCTTTGGCGAGTGAGAGTTTTGCTGTGGCTAAACTCACTGACACACAAGCTTGGTTGCCTTGCTTCAGGATTCTGCCAGTCCAAACTTTGCATTGCAGGGAACATACACAATGAACCCCAGCTCCCAAGATCCCCAGAGGTCTCCCTTGCAGTGTCCACCCCTCTCCTGAAACAGTCACAGAAATTATGATGTTCATCTCTCCTTTAAAGAGATAATACTCTGCAGCTCACTAATTTGACACACGCATACGTTTCCCACTATCACTTCTGCATCCTCCCACATGGGGGAAACAAAACCCATGTCTAAACAGTGAAAGAATATCTAGGATAAAGTCTTCATTCTATAGACTCATCCCCATGGCAGAACATATTGATCCTATCATTTCTGGTTTTCTACAGCTGAAGAAATGCATTCCCTCCTGGAGACAGATCCATGTGAAGGAATGCTGGTTTTATTCGCACAGGGTGCCTCTACACTGCACCCTTACCTTGAAATACGCTGCACAATTTGTGCTACGCTTATTTTGAGGTAATTTCAAAATCGCTTATTTCAAAATTTGGTGCTGTCTAACATTGAACAACTTCTAAAAGATATTCAAAAGATTTGTGATCAATAGGACACAATGCTTTCTGAGTCCAAATAAGTAGCATAGGGTATTGACATTTAATTTGAGTTGTCCACCAATCACAGCTTAATATCTCAATCTGATGCAGAAAGGCACTATCGAATCAATATTTTTTTTGTTATTATTGATGCTATCAAATCTGGTCTTACATGTTGATTTGAGTCACTGCAACACATTTGGATGTCACTGCAACACCCTTTTTGGATTCCTTTGGGAGTTCATAGAACTAAATGATGAAGATTTCTATTCAGCGGCTGTACAGTTTCAACAAAGGTACAACAAAATTTCAAGAGATCTCTGTGACAAAATCATCTTCCTGAAATGTATACATTCCACCAACTTTAAATCAGATTGTAAGCCAAAAGAACTGCTTCAAGAAATATTCGATCTCAGCCTGTTGACTGTATTTCCTAATATCACAATTGCATTACGTATTTTTGTCAGTCTCCTCGAATCAGTGGCTTCAGGTGAATGCACATTCAACATGTTTAAGCAAGTAAAGAACTATCATAATTCCACAATGGGACAAGAGCATTTGAATGGGCTCGCAATGCTTAATATTAACAGTGATGTTGCATGCAGATTAGATTTTTCTTCAATTAGAAATGAGTTGGCACACAACAAAGCCAGAAAAGCATTCCTAAAATGAAGAATTTTGCTTGCAGTGGAAACTCACAATTAAAGTTACATTTTTAATATACATGCTATTGGTATAATGACTTAATTGTTAATAAATAAGTGTCTCAAGTGTTCATTTTCATATATTCTTTTGGTTTTAGTATAACCCTGTGGATGAGAAGTTAGATACGTCGGGGTCTGGGGCTGTGGCTGGGCTGGGGCCTCTAAACTCGAAGTGGCCCAGGCCTCTGTCATTCTCTGAGAAGGCCTACTTATGGAATCAGGTTTCTGATGTGAATTCCCTTGATTAAATGTTTTATTCATTTTCTGTCCATATTTTGTAATATTTAATTCCAGCTTGATCTTTTGGCCAAGATTCCCATCACTGACCTCATATAAAAGAGGTGTGAACACAGCCAAAGTGAATTCATTTCAAAATTAAAACAAGTATGTCTGAAAACTCTTTCAATGTTTGCCCATGCACAGTAATAATTGTTAGATACTTAGCTATACAGTATATTTTACTATATATTTTAGAAATATATAGTAAAACATATATTTTACTCATAGTGCATCTGCCTATGAGTCCATTTGTTCAAGAACTCCTCCTAAACTGTAAGAGCTAGGACCATCAAATTTGGCATGCAGCTTCCTCTTATCATAACTTAAAGCAAGGTCAGAGTTTGGTTGTGCAAGGATAATGGGATGTGCCTGGAATTCAATTGTTTCTCATAAAATGGGAAGGGTCTGGTAGGAGGGATAATTATACTGCAGAATGACCACCGGGGGTTAGCACGAGGACCAGGACAGCTAAAATACCATTAGGACCACAGGTGGAGGAAGGGACAGCTATCTACTATATATTTCAGAAAGTTTGTCTGTTTGTGTCTGTTTGTCTGTGTGTCTGTCCCCAGACAGGGGACATACTCTCTTCCCCCCGGCTATTCCTGCTGCAGCAGCCACGGAGAGGTGCTTTTCACCTGGCCCCAAGCTGCTGCGATGAGAGAGGGCTGGGGTTGCCCTCTCTCCCTGGGGCAACTGAACCCCTCATCCCCAGTCCCACTCCAGAGCAATGAGTTAATGAATAAAAAACAAAAATGTATTTGAGTTAAGAACCCAAGCAATGCCAGGTAAATCTTTTGTGGACTATAAACTGGATACAATATAACAATTAAACAGCATATAGAAACTGTCAACATTAACACTTGCATTGTGGACACTATTTAAAGCCAAATATTTCAATCATAGTTTAGTTTTAGGAATGAAGATCTTCTTAGCAAAATTGTGTCAGAGAAAGATAAGTGAAAAACGAACCAACATATGTAGCTGAATAGGTACCACTCATTATTTATTTCTTTACTCTTTCTTTGTGGGGTTATTTTCCTGGTTGGGAGTGCAATTCACTCAAAATCTATGTCCAGTAAAAAGACTTAATAAAAATGTCTGCATTAAAGCACGTTTATCTGGGGCCTGATATTCAGTGTAAGTGTGGGCTGCAGTAATACATATTCATGTAAATGTGTAAACGCAGTGGAGTGCTCACAGGAGCAAGTGCTAGTGAAAGTGAGTAAGGCTGTTAGATTTGTGCCTTAAATGATTTTGCATGCGATCATTCCAAGCACTTCTAATGTTAAACAACCTTTCCAACATGAAAAAGGTTGCTCAACATTAGTCACATACAGTACACACATACACAGAAACCCTGTACTTTTCTGCATATTTCTGTGTTTTAAATTTATAGACTGAAACACAAGCCAGCAGTGACAGATCAATGTCTCACCTCTATATCACTTACATTACATATAAGACAGATTTCAAGTAATTCTTAAGACTACAATAACATCTATCAAGTATTTAAGAGTTTATGCAAAAATTAAAATAAAGTCATTCTGATTTAACAACAGTTTTTTTGTATCAGATAATTGCGACAATCTTTTAGTTTTCAAGTAAAACACTCAGCCATCTATACTGAAAGATCAGCTTCCCTAAGAGACCACTTTTCTCAGGCTTTGGAATGGTTGCTGGATACCATTTTTGCTGTATAGCGATGAAGGTACAGTTCTGCAATTTATGCTGAATAAAATGGACCCTGGTGCATTTTAGTATTTACATGCCTGACTGAATAGCCAAAATCCTGATTCTTCCATTACTCAGATCTAAAAATGTGTGGGTGTGGGCTCAGACTAAGCATGAAAGTGATTTGGGTATTGTTTCAATAATTCAGTCCCTCTTAAAGTGGCTGCAGCTATGTGGTCTATAGAGATGGTAGGACAAGCTTTATTGTGAATTCAAATGATGCTAGTAGAGTGTGATTGTGTAGTCAAGTTGAATCCCAGTAAATTCTTCGATTTTTGGAGCAAGGCAGTCATTTTATTGCCAATTCTAAAATAAATTACCATGTACTATACTCAGAAGGAGTAAATAACCATGTAATAACAGCAATTGCTAACCACTCTCAAATCAATTTCTGGTCAATATTATACAATAGCAATGAAGTAAGCCAATACTTTAACACCAACTGCATTGTAATTGAATTGTACATTGGGATTTGAATGCTTAAAAAATGTTATAGCATTATGGTATGTACTTTCCAAAGGTAATTTTACATCAGACGAGGCATGTAAGGGTATGTCTACACTTGCACCCTCTTCCTATAGAGGGATGCAAATGAAGACATTCAAAGTTGCAAATGAAGCTGTGATTTAAATATCCTGCAGTTCATTTGCATATTCACGTTATGGTGCTATTTCAAAATAGCATTATTTCAAAATAACAGACGCTGTTAAGACACGGTTATTTCGAGAGAAAACCCTTCTCTCTAAATAACCCTTATTCCTCATACAATGAGGTCTACCATTTATTTCAAGAGAAGGGTTTTCTCTCGAAATACCCGTGTCTTAACAGTGTCTGTTATTTCGAAATAGCACCATAATGTGAATATGCAAATGAAGCACAGGATATTTAAATCCCAGCTTCATTTATAATTTCAAATGTCTTCATTTGCATCCCTCTCTCGAAAGAGGGTGCAAGTGTAGACATACTCTAATTCACAGACCTACCTTGGTATATATCTAAGAACTTTGAACTCAGCTATACATAACTCAGATGAATATATGTGTAACCTGCACCCATCTGGGTGTAGTGTACTGCCCCACCTAGTGGCACTGAGACTACTAAAGAGAATGAGTCTGCTCTATGGCCTTTGCTAACAGCCAGCTGATTTTTAGTTCATGTGGTAGAGGCTCATGCACTAAACTTTGGAGAATCTAGGTTTGATTTTGCCTGCAGGTGTTACTTATGCAATAATTATTGCAGGGGGAAAACTAAATATGATTATACTAGTTAAAATCCATTATTATTATTTCTGTACAAGCATAGTGTTTATTCCATTTTATGACAAATAGAGGAAGACAAGTCCCTGCCCAAAGGAACTCACAGAGAACCTTACAACCAGGATTCTGCAATTGCTATCACATTAGTGGACTAATATGTGTGAATGGAGAACTCTTGAAGCTAGTGGAGTATTTCAAGGGTACAAAAGCCAGCTCACACATTATCAGTTGTAGTACTGAGGCCTTAGACCTTGATCTTGCTCTCACCGAAATCAATAGGCATTTCACTGTTGACTGGTGAATGCAAGATCAGGTTCAAAGTAAGTCAATGTGCAGCCATAAGAATGAGGTAGGGATACCACACTATGAGATAGATGCTAATATACTTTGGATCTGAAAACACTTTACAAAGTTAGGGAAAAATATGGAAATCCATATTTCACAGGTCTGAAAATTGATTAACAGAGGTATAATGTAAACCTGTTCAGAAAATTGAGGATGAAATTTCAATATGTTTGAATTTGTCTGGCTGCAAATTCAATCAGAATGAAAAGTCCAAATTTCATTTTTTTTCCATAGAACATAAAACAACATATGAAAACAATGAATTGTTGAATTTCCCTGAGTTAAATTGTTTTGTTTTGAAAATATACAAACATTCTAATATGAAACATATTATATGTTAAACAGCATATATACATGTAATATATTAACATTATAGTGTAATATCAAAGTAAATAGAATTAATTGAAACAAGTCAAACAAAAATGTTTCAATAGTTTTAAAAAAAATGTTGAAATCAACACGTTCCATGAAAGAGATTTGTTTTTGATAAAACAACATTTTCTGATAGGAAAAAAAATGTGCCTAATTTTTTTTTCAATTAGGTTTAGTAGAAACTGTGACTGGTCCTTGCAGGAGCGCACAACAAGGAAGGATGGACACAGGGAATCTTCAACTTCTTCGCAAGGGCCAGTCACAAAATATCCACTACATAAAGAGTGGCACAGGGACTGCTCAATACTTGTATTTTTGTTGGGCACACATTGCATTAAAAAACGTTTGGGACTATTCATATGCTTAAAGTTCACCACATCCTTATGTGCTTTGCTGGATTGAAGCTACAGTGAGTGACAAAATCAGGAAGAAAACCCAAGTTTTCTGCCTTCCTACTGTAACACCACCATGTTTTAGCTTTCCTCTGCCAGTCATTGAGGAGAATCACTTTTGTGTAATTGATTCTACTTTCAACTCTTTATACCCTCTTCTCTTCCCTCTCTCTTATCTCAGTGCCTTCTTACTGCTTCTTACATTATTTTCCATTTCATTTTGTTCTTTCCTGTCCTGATTACACTGCCACCTTCCTGCAGTTCCCAGCCATTGTTAACTGGTAATATAAAGCAGAGTTTTCATATAGTTTGGCAATTATAGCTCCATCCTTGCAGAAACCCATTTTGCTTGAAAATAAATGACTTACCCTGATCTGCTGTTTTGCCCTGCTATTATTTCTCCCAAAATCCAAAGTGTTATGTTGCATTGAATCTATTATATCTACAACCACAATGAGTAAAAGGCTGCTTTTCATTCTACAGCTTTTCATGCCATCACCAATTCAGAATAAACATTGGTTCCAACAAGATTTAAACATATTTCCTCGTGTGCAGTTACAAATATTTTTACTTAAAGATGGTAGATATATTAGTTACATGCATTTAATCTATCACCTTTTTTCCTGTTCTCAAATCATCTGCACACATATCACAGTTTATAAATTAGTCTGTTAAATTGTGGATACTTTGATCACTTTATGTATTTATTAAAACATTTGGAATTTACATGCTGGCTTTATGATTGGCCACCTAAGTCACATGATATTTCTGCTCTCTGATTCGATGTGCTAACTTTTCTAAACAGGAGACTCCCTAAGTTGCTTTCATTGTCATTGGGGATAACTAGGTAGCATTTTAGACAGATTGATAGCTGGAGGAAATCAGGCCCAGGAAATTTTGGACACAAAGTACTTTCCTATCTTCTTCATAACACACTTCTTCTTAGCATATATGCAGCATACCTCAGGTGCCCCAAGAACAGGATTCATAACTGAATTTGGTCCACTGGTTGGATCATTCCTGGCCTGGGCTGGGTATGGACAGGGAGCTCCACATGAAAGCTGATCCATGTCCCCTGAGATACCTGAAGCCCGGATTGAAAGGTCTGTTTCCTTGCTCAGAAAGGCAGCTAAGCATCAGCTTACTGCTGATGTAGACACGGCTTTGGACACCCTCTCCCATTTGAGATCCTTTCCAGGGATTTTGATGGAAATGTGCATCAAATAAGCTTTCGTTTGGAAATCAGTATGCCACCCTTCAAGCAAATCATTTTTTCTCTGCAGACATTCCTCCTAAAACCAAAGGGAGGCATGACACAGATGGCAGCATCCATGATGAGAATGTGGCTCATTGGCACAACAATTATTAACTGTCAATTTGTGCAAGTATTGCGTTTGTTTGTTCTCATTGTTTGACATGTTTTTGTCTAGGGAATGAAGGATGATTTATGATGATTTTGCTAAGATTCAATATTGCAGTTAACTGTTTTACTGCTGAAAAAACTTAAAAATACTGAATAGTCTTGCAGCACCTTAGAGACTAACAAAACATGTTGATGGTATCATGAGCTTTCGTAGGCACAACCCACTTCTTCAGATGGATGGCGTTAAGGGGTCCAGTTTCCAAATAAATAGCAGAGAAAGAGAGGGAATGGTGCAGTTACTTTATCGCTGACACTCTAACTACACTATTGCTGCCTTCCACTGCTATCAAAGAAACATCAAGATGCCTAGTACAGGTTGGACGTCCCTGGTCCAGCACCCTCAGGACCTGACTGGTCTTGAATGAGGGGAATTTGCCATACCAGGGGAGGTATCTTGCTGCTGGCTTTCTAGTCTGCTGCTACCTCTGCTTTCAGCTCTGGCTGGTCACCCTGCCAGGCTGCTTGACGATGGTCCAGGCTTGGTGAGCTGCCGCCCCTGACCTCCCACAAGCTGCCACAGCGTGGTCCCCCTGTTGCACTGTCATGGCTCTGGATCTGACTCCTCTACTGGGCTGCCACGCAGCCCCAGCTTCGGCTCTAGCTCCCCAGCATCCATGGCAACATGCCATGTTGCCCTGGCTTCCCAGTTCATGCAGCGTCCCCGCTGGGCTGCCACATGAGCCTGTCTTCCCTGCCAGGCTGCTGCTCAACCCCAACCCTGGCTCCCCTGCTGGTCCCCCTGCCGGGCTCCCATGGACTTCCAGCAGCCAGCTCTCCTCCTGTCTGACTCCTGGCCACTGGGACTCTCTGGCTCATGAACCTCTGTGGTCCTGCCAAACCAGAGTCCCGGTTTAGGGATGTGTAACCTGTATAATCAGCTGTAGTCAAGTGTTTGCTGCAATAGCACCCTAGCATTAGTTTGGCACTGTGGTAGCAAATTGGTTTCAATAACTCTATTTGTGATCACGGTTTAAGTACCCTTTCTCCAGATAATTAATGATGCTCTGTTTCCCACCCTCTTCTCTTATTCTTTCTCTCCCCCCTCCCCTTCCCCTCTCCTATTTATTTTGAGTTTTCAGATCCCAAACTTATAACTCCGGTCATCTGAAGAAGTGGGCTGTGCCCACGAAAGCTCATGATGCCATCTACATGTCCTGTTAGTCTATACAGTGCTTACCAGACCCTTTGTTGTTGTTTTTTTAAAAAAATACTGATCATGTCCAGTAGCAAATTTCAGTACAGACTCCCCCTTTGTGTGGCTGACTGGTTTTTCTATTCAGTTTGCTCAGTTTGAAAGTAAAACGATGCTTTTCTCTACTTGGCAGCTCCATAACTTCATCCTGAGTGTGTTCTTTCCATCTCATGCATCATCTGTCATAGGCATAGGTCATATTATGCCTTATTGTACGTATGCAAGCATTGTCTTCACATTATACCTGCAGCAATCCTTACGTAGACCTCTTCTTTTTAGCTGTATGAGGATTTTCACAGGACATATGACACAACTTGCAGACAATGGATTGTTGTCAGGGCTGATTGAGGGCGCAGTTTAGTCTCTGTCAAAATTTGACCTCTACTGATGTGTGAATTGGGAAGAACACAACCTAAATTTTGTAGTCCTGTCTGAGTTTGTGGGTCTAGCAGTTAGCATGTTTTTTTTAACTTATAATAAGGAACAAATCTGAGATGGAAAATCAATGACACACTGAATATGGAAAACCACAATACCATTTAGCAGAGTGATTTAAAAAAAAATTTCAGAACTGCACTTCAGTTCAAATTCAGTTCTTGGTTCAAATTAATATATGATGATGATTTCAGTGGAATTACACCAAGAAAATATTTACCCTACCCCATATGTGAGTAAAATTGTTCAGCCTTACATTTGCAGTAATGCAGATTTTAAAGGCTTGGATCCAGAGCCTCAAAGGGATTTAGGTGCTTAATTCCTATTGAAATCACTGGGAGTTTGGTGCCTAAGTATCTTTGGAATCTGGCCTTTGTTCTGTGACCTTACCCTCACAAACAGCACTCTTCACACAAAGCTGCCCCACTAAAATGAATAAGGGCTACACACCCAAGTCCTTAATTTTTAATTAAAATATGCATTTATAAAACAACAGTAGATAAAATAGACAATGAAAAAAAGATAGGGAATCATTCAACACCAGGAAAGGCTGTAACTCTCCTCGGAATATAAGTCTTGCTTCAGGCCCTATGCACACACAAGTCTTCAACATGAGGGCCAACAAACCATAGCTGATGTTAGTAACAGCTAAAGTTGGTCGGGACTTTTTGAATTGTTTCTTCATTGAAAAATGCCAGTTTGTCAAAACCAAATCTGTTTGCCAGAAAGAGCTAGATGCAACGCATTTCCCATTTTTTTTGTTCGGTTTATCTGTTTGCAAATATGTTCAATGTATTAATTTTTTTCTTCCTCATTCAGAATGGAAATAATGTCAAATTCTTAGAAATATTCATGAGATGGGGATACCTGTTTCCTGCCCAGCTCCAGTCAGATCAGTTAATGCACTATTGGAAGATGTTCAGATTACGCTATACTGAGGGAAGTTTGAGGACCTACAGAGCATGGGCTAGAAAAGAATTAAAGGGTATAGGACCTTGTGAGGGCCCAGTTTAACCCTGAATATAGGACAGGCTGCACAAAAACATAATGTGTACCAGTCAAGCCCCATGTCACAATGAAATTTACTCTAAAGGGAAGTGTCTGTAGAAGTGCCAGTGCACCACTTGAAGCTCCTTTAAACCCCAGCTCAGGTTTATGGGAGCCTTCTGCACTAGGCTGAACTTTATTCAAAGTGAGTAAACCCGGCTGCTGAATATACTGTGCATACGGCAGCAATATTGTAACCTCTGCCTTGCTGTAAGACACAGAAACCTCCCCATTAACCAGCCCTCCTTTTCAGACAGTAACATTCACAGTAAACCATGCATAGAATAAATGCAGTAAACAAAACAAGAGCACCTTTCTGCATCCAAACCTCTCCTCCCCCCATCTCCTCCCATTAACTGCTATCTCAGACATGTCTGCAGATCCCTAAGTAGCACTCTATTACTCACAGGACAGTTCGATTTCTTTCCGGGGTTAATATCTATCATTGTGCCTGGCATCACAAGGCATTTATTAATTACAGCAACACCGCAGTCAACTACTGCAGTTCCTCCACAGTTTGTCTATGCCATTTCCCATTTTATTTTCTCTGATGGAGAAATATTACTGGTGTATCCATGGTGTCATTTATTTTTAAATTTGACTAAAATGATCACTTCAAAGTGTCTTAGTTGGAGAAAAATAAAGAGAAATTAAAAGTAATTCCACTAACACAGCAGTTGAGTTGTGGGGAGCTTTAGGGAAGGGTAGAGGGTTGGTTGTTGGAGGCCAATTACAATTTCTACAGTACTATAGAATATTGCATCCCACCATTGCAAGCATAGAGCAACATATTTGGGAACCTGAGATCAGACTGCAGATGTAGCAGTGACAGTGTCACATATGATAATCTGCCTCAGGCTTCACTATTTCTTCTCCTACCATCTTCTTGATTCAGCATGGGAACCTGCCTAGTGCCTGCAGCACACAACATACCTGTGTCTGCGTTCATGGGTATAAAATCAGATGTGTGAGGTTGTTCTGTGGCACTGGTAGCTTTGATAAGAACTGCTCTATGAACTCTGTTTTCTTACTAGGTTTTATTTTACTCTTCCCTAAGCTACCAGTGCTGTCTTGTCACTGCTGTTTGTCATCATTTTTATGCGGCTGCCATCTCAGTGAAGTCTCATCTTCCCGGCTCACTGACACAGCCTGCTAATCTATATGGAACAAAGCTCCAACAGTACAAAAAATGCTATCACAAAGGACAAAGTTAATGACCATTGACACGATCATGGATTGGATTTCTTCAGGCTGTGTAACTTCTCCCAACACTGTGTTAAAGAGGCAAGTTGTGCCCCTATTCACTGTCTGCTGTTACTGTCACACGTCTACACAGCAGGGCTAAAGCCGAAATAGGCTATGCAACTTGAGCTATGTCAATTGTGTAGCTTAAGTCAAAATAGCTTATTTTGGCTTTTGGCGCTGTCTACACAGCAGGGAGTCGAAGGAGAAGCAGTCTTCCTCCGTCTTCCCTTACTTCTCATGAAATGAGGGTTACAGAAGTCAGAGAAAGAAGTTCTCCAGCTCGACACTATTTTGACATGTTGAAATAACTGCTTGTAGTGTAGACGTGGAATATGTTATTTCAGAATAACATCAGTTATTCTGAAATAACACTGCTGTGTAGACATACCCTTAGATACTGGTATTCTCCAGCAAAAGAACACCCTATCACGTGAAAAAAGAGAATCCACAAAGGGCACTTTCTTCATTCTTGTCAGCTTCTACTAAGCTGACTGCCATTAGACTCACTTCATATAAATATAACAAAATAACTTAATATGTAGGAGTTACTCAGCATTATGCCAGCTGCTTTTTTCCAATCAAATTCCATCTAAAAAACATAGCCATCCCTTTTTCATATGTGTGGGTACTTTTGTAAACAACAAAGAGTAAGGGATAAAACTAAAAAACTTGAAGGCTGATACATAGCCTGTTGAAGGCAATGGGAGCATTTACAATTACTTTGAACTGGGTTTGCATCAAGCCTGTGGTCACTCACCATTTGGTAGAATGGAGACAGAAACAGTCTTAGAGAGAAGGGCGAATAGCTCTTCCTGTGTCTGTTGGTTCAGCATCTTGGAGAAACCTGCTCAATATGCAATTGCTGGTAGACAACTGGTAGATGTAAAACCTGGGCAAGGTTTTCAGAAGAGCTTAGGTTCAATTACAGGCCTGGACCAAAGGTCAATAGAAAACTCAGAGCCCAGATCAGCTGACTCAGGCTTGGGGTGCTTGTGCTCTCAGGGGTGAAAAATAGCAGCATAGATGTTCCTGCTTACACTGCACACCAATCTCCAAGACCATCCCACCTTGCCCAGTCTCAGAGGCCAGGCTCCAGCCCGAGAGAGAATGTCTTTCCAGCTATTTTTCGCCCCTAAGGCTATGTCTACACTATGGCGCTTTTTCCGATAATTTTTTTGGAAGAGGCTTTTCCAAAACTTGGCCTGTCTACACTGGGCCAAATTTGGAAAAACACCTTCTTTCGGAAGAGCCCTTCTTCCTCACGGGAGGAGGAAGACAGAGCTTCTGAAAGAGCGTGTCTGCTCTTCCGCAAGAAAAAAAAAAAAAAAGAGGAAGAGCAGACGCATTCCCTGGACATGGTGAAGTTTTTCCAGGATACCTCCAGTATCCTGGAAAAACCCCATAGTCTAGACATAGCCTAAGTGTAAGCTCAAGTCCATTGACTGAGGCTCAGGCTCACTTCCGTGGAGATTTTGCTTCACTGCAGATGTACTATTAGATACTTGAAAGAAGCGGCCAGATATTCATCAGTGCCCAGCACCTAAAGGTGCCTATTGTTCTCAATGGGGGATGCTGAGTGCTGAATGCTTGTTAAAATCTGCCCATTTTATTTAAGTGTTGTGTTCCCTAGAGAAAAACAGGTCTTTCCCGGACAGTTTAGATTAAGCTGAAACAAATAAAGACGAACAAATCGAAACCTGTCTGCACAGGAACAAGAATACAAAGTGTAATAACCTCCAGCTTGAATTGCCTCCCAGCTTTGTTCCTCAGAAGAGAAGCATCTTTACTGATTTTTCTGTTTACACTTTGCAGTCATTGCATTTAGGCCGGTTTGGGGATGTGAGAAGAGGATTCGGTCTTCAAAGAAGTCTCAGATGTACATGTTTGAAAATGCAAAAAAAAGAACTCTTGTTCAGAAAACAGCATCCAAAAATAATGTGACATTTGGTGAGTCTACTGTTATGGACCAGCTCAAAACTGATAGCTTTCCACTATAGCTAGAAATTTGACATGGCCAATCTAACATTGCCACAGCAAGGGCATAGCTGCAGACAGTCCCAGTTTGGCAGCCTTGGACAAATGGGCTAGACATCCTAGGGCCTGTAATAGAGAGAGAGAGAGAGAGAGAGAGAGAGAGATCAACTGATTCTCTGTCCCTGGGGGCATTATGCAGACAGCAGTAGAGTAGCTATGGCAGAGTCCTAACAGGCTAGTGGGAATCACAGCCTGTGGGTAGCAGCCCTATTAATACTCAGAATTTTTTGCCTGTAGCAAGGCAGTTATTGTATTAAATAAGTGGGGACTTTTGGGAGAAGGGAGGATGGGGACAGAATTAATTTTGGGAAAGTGATTTCTTAGTAATAAAAAACACACAAGGAGGAAAGGGGGTGCAATTAAGGAACAAAGGATAATAGGCCTGTTGCCTCTCCCCAAATATGCTATATGGGTGAGAACTATAGGCATCTGGGTGTACCAAAAGAAGGCAACTGTAGGTAAGTGGGAGTCTTTTTTTAGGGTGTGAGGAAGTGTTCCCTGTAAACTGTGTACTTGTGCAGCTGACTTGCAGAGATTCAAATGCCACCCAACTAATTAACAAAGCTGCACAGATTGATTTTTTGTTTCTATTGGTGGTGCGCATTGACCATGTCTTAGTGCACATAAAAAATTTATTCTGCAGATGGATGGAAAAAATTAGAGGGAACTCTGGTGTGAGGCTATTTGGGAAGGAATAATTATATCCCATCAATTAGTTTTTATTTTTAGCTGAATCCTCAAAATTTTGCAACCCTGACAAAGAGATATAGAGATAGCTATATTATATCTATAGCTATATTTTAGCTATATAGAGATAGCTATATAATATCATCTAAAATTCCCAAGTAAACATCTCCCTCTCCCTGAGCAGCACTCAGAAGAACCCCAACTTCTGGGATAATTCTGTACAATTTTTATAAAACCTTAGCATATATGCTCTAGCAAAAGCTGTATGTGCAGTGACAGTAGAAAATACTGTCTGAATGGAAAGAACAGCACCTAGGATCAGGAATTCTTGTTTTAAATGGCTCTTGGAAAAATGAAGTGCTATCTCTTTAAGTTTTATGTAGCAATTGCAGACAGTTTCTAAGCTGACCCCTGTAATTATAGCAGTGTAAATTCAGATGTGAGAGGTCATTGTCTGGCACTAACAGCTTTATGCAGACTTGTACTATGAACCTTTTTTTCCTTCTGGGAAAATTAATTATGTGATCGGCTCTGCTTGAAATTAACACAGTCCTAACCTTTTCACATGAAGGGTTCAAACACTCCAAGGTGACTTGCAAATTACTCCTCTAAGTGAGGGTCCCTCTTTTCTCTTCCCTCCCCCTGCCCAGAGAAATAATTAGTTCACTTTGGTATGATGTTTAAGTACTGTCATTAATCAAGTCAAACATTCTGGAAGATTTTGTTTTTGTTCTTTTTTTGTATTTAAGTTTTAACTCAATTTAATTAGAAAGTGTACAAAGTACTTTGGATAAAAAAGATTTCCCAATATTGATCCCAATCCAAATTTAACATACATATTTTGTATGTAAATAATAAAGCATAAAAATTATAGTGAGGTTGTCATAGCTTCATCTTTATACGTTTTATATATGTATATAGTTTACACATACATGCAGAGGAATACACTCACCTGAATGGGTGAATGTGTTTGTATGTACAGGTAGCTGATCTACATTATAGAGATTTTTCCCATTTTTCAATGACTGGCAATTGATTTCTATGTTCCTTCCAAGTTAGAATTAGGGCTGGTTGAAAATTTATCACTGAAATTGTTTTTCATTGAAATTTGACTTTGCATCTGAACATCTCTCTGTGAAAATTTTTGAGTATTTGAATTTTTGTTTATAAAAACAAACACCTGAAAATAATAATAAAAAAATAGTTTTCAGCTGAAAACAGAAAGATGTTGATTTCCATCATATATTGGGTTTACAATTTTATTCAAGGGCTTTCAGCATTCCTAGTACACAAACTGTTTTAACACCACTGGCTGAAGGTCTGCTTCAGTGAACTTAGGTTAGAAGCCATTCGCCTATACCAGCTTGAATTTCAGCATGTTTCTCTCACTTGCATTTACTTCATGTTAGAAAGGGAACAAGTTTAACTAGGGGAAAATGCACAGTACCTCCTTTTCCAGTAACCTCTTTGTTCCAGGTAGAATTATCCAGGGGGACTGGTAAGCAGAATGGTTCAGTGCAGGATAGCCCCTCAAAACTGTGTGATGTAAAACCAAAATGGGCTCCAATGGAAATCCATTACACTCTGCTATGTATCTTGTGATCATTAGAAAAGAAAAAGAAAAAGAAAAAGAAAAAGAAAAAAATTCCTAGTCATACTCCAAATACACACATACATTCTAGAGAGCTAAAGTGACAAGAGAATTAATACATACAATTTGAACATTGGCTTACAGATAATTGTGTCATTTTGTTTGTTCTAACCTAAACCTAACCTCTAATTTTGCCTCTGAGACACATAAAGTACAAAACTGGTGTTTAGCAATATGGTTTCCATTAACTTTAACGGAAGAGAAGAGCATGTTGAATTCTCACACATGGTTTTGAAGATATAAAGGAGAAAATTTCAGTTTGTTTTGCAAAAACAATTTAGAGATGGAATTAGACATCTCACAAACACAGATGCTTGTGAGTGGCAATGAGATAATTTTCTTCTTATTGGAAACATGTGAATGTCCTATTAAAAACAAATAAGAGTGGTGTAACATTTCAGTATTTGTGGACAGTGCCAGTCTTGGCACCTGTTAGACAATATCAAAACAACATAAAAGATTTTGTACTGTGAAACAAACAAGGAGTTGGAAATTTGTACACAGAGACTGGGGGATGGGTGTGTTGTCTTATTTATATGTTAAAAACATATATGCCAAACAATACAAAATGTACAATACAATAATATATAGATAGAGGGACATTTTTCCTTTAAAAATCCTTGGAGCACATACCAAAGTGTAAAGTTGCAAAAACATTTTTTCTTCATCAGATAATTTTGCACAAACTCCTGAAGATCAAAGTCAAGTCAAGAGATAAATGACATCTGAGCTGACAAGGCATCTTAGCTGCTTGAGAGTCCCAGAGGTAGCCCTAAAGCCAACAACATGATTGCCTGTGGAACTGCCAAAGGATCCAGATGGCAGCACTGAAAGAAAAACTGTGATGACAAATATTCAGACAAAGAGTCACCTGTGGCTTATGTTTTTGTATGAGTGCTGCTGACATCAGTGCCAGAAGAAGAAAGAGGAGAATTAAGGGGAAGGTATATATTTTCTGCTATTATTCCAAGGTCCAAACCTGAAGTCCAGACTCCTTACACATGCAGGATCTCCATTGGAGTTACTGAATTTCATCTGTGCCTTCATGGCAGAAATGGGTCCCAGAATTCTATTGTATTCTTTTAGTTGTCTCTAGCTGAATAATATATAAAACTGAATAAAACCAGGGTATAAATAACAAAAGGCCCTGAAATGTCTAATAAGCACTCAGGTATGTCAGGCACTTCAAGGGCATAACCACTTGCCTCAATCTGAGTCAGCCCTGGCTCCTGGTCACTTCTAGATCACCCCAGGCACACCTAAGACTTAAGACAGATAGTATTTAATAGTTATATTACAGCACTTCCCAGAGGCCTTGGTCACCATTGGAACATTTTCATGTTCACTGCAGTACAAAATCAGAGGAAGAGATGATCCCTTCCCCACAATAACTTCTGTGGTCTAGAATTATTTTCTCCTCCTTTACATGGTCACTTGAGTCAATGCTTCATTTTGGGCCCAACTCTAGTACAAATAGTATCAGAATAACATCTTGGAAACGAAATGTAAATGAAATACAAAGGAAAACTTGTATTTAAAGTGATAGATTTGACAGAATACTAAAAATGGTTATTGGCCACACCCTCAAGCATGCTCTTTTTTCTGAGATTAGGAGAAGCACAATCAGCCCTACTACACAACTGTGGAAGTTCAATAAAGGTTATCCAATGTTCAGTTGAAAAAGACAATTATGCTATTGCACAGCACTTGGTAAAATGTATATTTTTTGCTTGCATCCAGTTTACCAAACATCCCAATTTGCTCTGAATTAGTGACCTGCCCTCTTCTATATTAACCTACATTATTTGCCAAATGTTTGTGTCATTTGCAAACTTTATAAGTGATATTTTTATGGTTTCTTCTAGGTCATTAATATAAATGTTAAATAGCATAGAGCCAAGAACTGCTCCCCATGGGATCCCACTAGAAGTAGACTCACTGAATTATGATTTCCCCCTTTCACAATTACATTTTGAGAACTATCAGTTAGCAAGCTTTCGATCAATTTGATGTGTGCCATATTAATTTTATATTATTCTAGCTTTTTAATCAAAATGTCATGTTACCAAGTCAAATACCTTACAGAAATCTAAGTATTTATGTCAAACCTATAATTTTATCAACCAATCAGGATCTGTTTATCTGTTTCAGCTGAAATTCTCTGTGCAGGGTATCTGATTCAGGTGGAAAATTTTTAGCAATTTTCAACAAAAATGGTTCAGATGTTCCCCAGAATGAGATTGGGAAAAATACAAGTTTGTCCTTATTAAAAATAATTCTTAAAACAGTATGGTTGAAATATTCTTCTCCCTGTGTTTTTGGAGCAGGGACTTGAAATTTGGCTTGGGGAAGGCAAACCTCTTTGGCATCAAGGGTGTGCCTTTTGCTATTCTTGTGATGAAAAAATAACACATGCCCAAATTTGATCAAGTTATAGCTCTATGGAAAAACTTATCTGGTGAATGCTCAGCAGAGACTTGTTAAAGTTTGGCAGCTAAATTTTTTGAAGGTGCTATCTGCACAGAGCATTCTCCAGCTTGTCTCTGCAGGGGATGAGCAGGACTTTCTCTGGAACTGCTGCTCTCAGCAGCCAGGGCTGGCTCTGGTGCCAATACACTGTAACTAAGCACAGGGAGTGCCTAGACAGGGAGGAATCAGAGATGGCTTAAATGGAGACTGGTGAGAGGCTGGGCTTCAAGCAGATGCGTGGGAGGTCAGGACAAAGAAACAAGGAGAGTGAGCACTGGGAAAGGAAGGGTAGAGGACTAGGACTGAGATGAGGACAGTCTCTAGAAAGTCTCAGGCAGAAGGGGTCAGGGATGTAAGTGGAGGTGGAGACAGGGACTGCCTGTAAGCCAATAAGATGAGCTTCCCCCTCAGAAACAGGGCTAGAATTCAGGATGCTTGCATTTTAGCATGCTTGTGCTGGAAGCAAGTAGCCTCATCTCTGTCCAGTGGCTGACCTGCATGGCCAAAGTATGTTGTCATCCTTTATCAGTTGCCTCAAATGTCAGAAGTCTGTGCTATGGTTAAACCTGCCAGTGAGCCATTTTGGGACCTCTTTTGGTTCCATGTGCTGATTTTTTTCCAGATATTTTTAAACCTAAAAAATTACAATCTGATCATTCTTTTAAAGACATTTTCATTTGTAAAGTCAAGTACTCAAAAGTTAGGGAATGCCAAAATTAAAGTTGCTCATGCAATCTCACTTTAGCCTTCTTGGGTATATACATAATGATACTGTCTGGTGCACTGAATGAAACAGGGATCACCTGAGGAAAAAATTGTATGTAATCATGTAATTGATGAATGTATTATAATGCATATGCACAACTGAGCAACTTTAATTCTCGGCTTTCCTAACTTAGTGCTCAACTTTGCAATCTTAATATTCCTTGACTGCAGCTTTTTATATAGAAGAAATATACAGAGTACTCTCATAACATATTCTAGTACTCAGAGGCTGACACTCCTGCAAAACATTAAGTGTATTGAATCGTTAATGACACAAGTATCGACCTTTCGTTTTATGTGGCTAGGTCACAGTAGTTGTATAGCTGTGTAGCTCCACTGATAGAAGAGACTATGGAATCAGCTATCAGTACAATAAAAAAGGTGTATTAGAGGTTTTCACAGATTGTTTAATTAGATTAGAGAAGTTGTTTAAAAATGTCATAAGTGTGCAAACAGTTGCCAGTCCTATGTTAGGAACAGGGGGCCTAGAGCAGTTCATTGGAGGTGCTGAGAGCCATTGAACCAAACTGTATATCCTGTGTATAATGGAAACCACTTCAAGCGGGGGGTGCTGTAACATCCCTCTCTCCTCTACTACCAGCACTTAGAGTTAGGGAGATCCTTCAGCTCTACTAATATGCACTGCAAGCTTTCACCATTGAACTACCAATGACTGTCCTGCCATGAGGGCAGGAGACTGGACTCGATGACCTCTCGAGGTCCCTTCTAGTCCTAGTATTCTATGATTCTATGATTCTACCCAGCTTGAGACAGCATCCTGTCTTCGTGCTGTTTGCTAGGCTATGGAATTCTTTGGGTTCAATTGTGACATTAAGCTACGGACTGAAGTAAGGAATGGTAGGGAGGTAGGCTGAGGAAGTAGGTAGTTGCACCATGTTTGAAGAGAACATGCCTGTCCTGTTGGTGAATGGGTGAAGGGGTGGAGCAATAGTTTGTTCTGAAAGTTGATTGGCACTAAATTACTTTTGACTTTGTATTCCAGGAAGCACTTGAATTGTGATCATGTCCAGACTACACAGGAATGGAGAGATAAGTAAAAGAACAGAAGGCTCCTTGCATTATCTCTTTCTTCTCTCCTTCCCCTCACCAAGGAATGCTGGGATCTTGCACAGCTGAATAATTAGGCTAGTAACCTATCTGTTGTCTTGGGTCTCAAACAGATGATGTAATAGGTTTGACAAAAAGGGCTCTTTATTCCACTCTGGTAGCAGGGAGGGTTTTGAAGTGCATGTCAATATAATTAACAATGTCAAAGCGGTGTAAAGGGATCTTTGTGGAAATAACAATTGGGTGCAAGTGGTTTGCAGAAGTGATATGATTTTCAGAAAAAAACCCTAAAGTTATGTGTGGTGTTCTGTTATTTACACAGCAGAACATCCTGAAACTTCCTAGGTAATTTACACCACAAGGTGTCAGCCAGAACAACTTTTGGTGACTAAGTTTGTCATCCATTCTCCTAGTCATAACAAAGGTGATATATCTGCAATCACAGCAAAAGCTATGTTAGTGGAGCACTGTGTAGCCAATATGAGGCTTTATAGGATGTATACATCTTATCACAGCTCTGTCAGATATCTTGTTAATACTTTGAAAGAGTAACTACTACTTCTACAGTGACAAGTTTTATCAAGATGGTGCAGTGCAATATGATTTTCCATTCCAAGCCACAATGGACTACAATGAACTAAATCCAGTATTTAAACAATGACATCTGTAAGCAATAACTTCATTGGCACCATAAAAAATAAGAAAAAATATTTTCCTGCACTGCCTAGAAAAATAAAGATCACGTGGCATGTAGAATATAGGCTGCCCCCGAATTGTGATGCGATCAGTTCCTGGGATAGCGTTGCAAGTTGGGGGCAATGTAACTTGAATTTGCATTTACGATAGGTGCCATGCACCATCATGAATGCAGGGCCGAGGACATAAGTCAGGGGTTTTCAGCCCCTTCTGCACTTAAAAAATGGCGGTAAGTGCGAGGGGTCGCAACTCGGGCCATCGTAAGGCAGGGGTTTCC
This sequence comes from Pelochelys cantorii, assembly GCA_032595735.1. NCBI lineage: Eukaryota > Metazoa > Chordata > Testudines > Trionychidae > Pelochelys > Pelochelys cantorii. The sequence goes on along the minus strand of CM064326.1, from coordinate 126,779,547 downwards.
TGTACTTAAGTTCTGTTGTGTGGCATATGAAATTAATTTAACTAGCATTCTTGATTTATTTATAGTATATAAAGACTTTGTTTTATTCTGAAATTCACATTTGTGACCTGTAAAGCATTTTCTAAAATCTAGGTAATCACTAGCATAAACCCCCACTGGAATAGCAGCATTAAATAAATGGCACTTCTCCATCAAGGGGTATTTGAACTATAAAAAGTAACACATGCATTGAATCTTTAGTACAACGGGGCAGGGACATCACAACACAGTAAGGTTAAGTTGGGATGTCGACTGTCAGTTCCCGTGGCATATCTTAACACAAATGGGAATTTGTTAGCAGAGATTGAAAATGACCTTGTTCTTTTCCAATGGATCTGAACAAAATAGCTCTTTCTAATATTGAAAATACTTCCCTATCATATAATAACTGTGTATCAGACTCTGTAAGCATAATTAAATCATATAATGCAGAAAATAATATCAAATTCTACATAAAAATTATGATTGTAAACTCAGTAATATCAAAACCAGAAACTTTCCCATACTTGAAAAGCTGCAGCTTTATAAATAATACAGTATAATCTCATATATAAATCTATACAAAAAAAACTATGATAAAGAATGTTAAGGTTCCATAGTCAAGCATTCAAAAATTAGTAAATTCTACAATAAAGAATTGCCCTTTCATTTCTAATTTGACCCACTTTTGTGTATGCATTAAGCAATCTTGCTTAACGTCATATAGAAAGTCCATGCAGAGACAAAGATAGAATTCATTTCAGGGCCTTAAACAAAACATCCACTGTCTTCTTACAGGTCTGTGCTCCATTGTCAGCTGACTGTGGCTATATCTACACAGCAGCATTATTTCAGATTAAGCTATTCCGGAAGTGATTTTTCCAGAATAGTTTATTTTGAAATAGCGCGTCTATACACAAAATGCATTTTGAAATAGTGCTTAGCTATTTTGAAATAGTGCGTTCACACTGATTGGATGCTGAATCACATTTAAGGCCACCTGGAACCAGTTCAGGCAGGGCATCAGGTCAGTAGTTGTTTTGTGTGGCTGCAGCTTGAGGCTATCTGAGGCTTGTGCTTAAAAGAACCCCCCTGGACAGCCTGGTCTCAAGTTTCCCTGCTTGCTTGCCTACCTCGCTGAGGGACAGCAAAGCATTTTCTCTTTTTCCTTTGGTTGCCCTGCTTCAGGACACCACAGCACTCTCTGCTAAGGAGCCAGAGCTACCTCCGAGCAGTCTTCAGCTCTTGGAGCTTTTCCTGCAAGTCATGCAGAACTTTCTGCATGCAGCCTCCCAGGCTGTGCATGAACCCAGGCCCCAGCCCTTGTGGCAGACCCTCCTCGGGTATGTGGGGGAGCAGCTCCAGCATCTGGACGACGTCCCCCTCTGCCTCTGGTGTCTGGACACCAGTGCAGACTGGTGAGACCATATTGTTCTGGAGCGCTGGGGAGACCAACAATGGCTCCAGAACTTCAGAATGAAGAAGGGCACCTTCGTCAAGCTGTGTGAGTAGCTCGCCCCTGCCCTGAGGCGACGGGACATGCACATGAGGCCTGCCATCCCCCTTCAAAAGAGTATCACCATCGCTCTCTGAAAGCTCTCCACGCTGGACAGCTACCGATCCATGGGGAATCAGTTTGGTGTGGGGAGATTGACTGTCAGGGCCCTGATCATGCAGGTATGGCATTCTCAAGCTATTCTCCCAGGAGCAGGTGGAAGCATGGAATGGGCTTCCCTAGGGAAATGTGTGTGGGGGGGTGGCGGTGGTGCAAGCCCCCTTCCCAGGAGGGTTTGTTCTGTCCTGCCCTCACAAAGCCCTGCCAGGGGTGGGTGTGACTGCAGGGGGTTGCTCCTGGTGAGTGGGGAGGGTAGGGGGACTAGGAGGAGGGAGCGGGGGGAACTAGCAGGTGTCCTGGCACCCCTGTGATTTTTGGTTTGTTTGTCTCCTTCTGCAGGTGGTAAGGCCCATCAACAGCATCCTGCTGTGCAGAGTCATCTGCCTGACAGATGTGGACACCATCATCAAGGGATTTGGTGCTCTGGGCTTCCCCAACTGCAGGTGGGCTATTGATGGGACCCACATCCCTATCTATGCCCCAGGCCACTGGGCATCAAGCTACATAAACCACAAGGGATACTTTTCAGTGGTCCTGCAGGCCGTAACTGACCACTGGGCCAGTTCACGGACATATTATGTCAGGTGGTTGGGGAAGGTGCACGATACACGTGTCTTCCAGAACTCAAGCATGTTCCAGAAGCTGCATGCCAGAACTTTCTTCCCCGACTGCAACATCAGAGTCAGGGACATGGACATGCCCATCTGCCTGGTGGGGGATGAGGCCTATGCCCTACAGCCGTGGCTCATGAAGCCGTACACTGGCCACCTCAACCCCTCATGACAGGCATTTAATGCCAGGCTGAGCAGGACCCACATGGTGGTCAAGGGTGCCTTTGGATGCTTGAAGGCACATTTTAGATGCCTCCTCACCTGCCTGGACCTCGGGGAACACAAGATCCCAGATGTGGTGGCTGCATGCTGTGTTCTGCACAACGTGTGCGAGAGGAAGGGGGAGGCCTTCCTGCCAGGGTGGGTGCAGAGGTGGACTGCATAGGCAGAGCCTATGAATAGCTGTGCACAGCTGCCATCCGGCAGGCCCATCAGGGGGCTGTGCGCATCTGGGAGGCCCTGAGGGAGAGCCTCCTTCCACTCCAGCCTCTGCTCTAGGGAGTGCACGTCATTGCACAGGAAGTGGCCCTGCACAAACAGCTCCCGCCAGCTCTCCTGCCAAAGCTTCAGGTCCTCCTGGACCCAGCCTTGCCTGGTGTGGTGCATGGCTTCCAGTGCTGCCAGGTGCTGCCTCTAGTACCCAACCATGGGACAGGAGCACCTGAGGAAGCCTCGGATGCGGGAGGATGTCCCTGGTGGTTTTGACCGCCCTCCACTCACAGCTGGTCCAGCTGTGGAGAACAAAGAGAGATGGTCAGTCATCCCAGGGGACACAATGCCTGAAGCCCAGCCCCCATCTGTGAGACAAGAGTGACAGTTCTCGCCTCTGTCGCAGGTGTTGTGCTTTGAGCCAGGCCATGTGCACTCTGGCCAGTGGGCCCAGATATCCCCGGAAGTGGGGGCTGCCCTGAGACTGTGGGCATGTCTGTGTGCCGTGTGCGGGACTGCTGAGTGTGTGTGTGTGTGTGTGTGTGTGTGTGTGTGTGTGTGTGTATGGATGTCCCCTGCCTCCTTCTCGAGGTGGCTTGTGATGGGAGGGTGTTCCACTCCGGGGTCAGGAGCAAAGCAGGCCTTTCCAGACACCCTGTGGCCAATACCCCAAGGATCCTCTGTTGCAGCTTCCTGGAGCCACGTGTCTAGGAGCAGCACGGCGCATGTTCCCACATGCACAGGTTGTTGCGCAATCCACAGCCAGCAAGGGCCAACCATGTACTGCCTAGCTCCCTCGCCCGCCCCCCCAGCCATCCCCTCCATCCTCTGTATAAAGAGAAAGTGATGGCACTCACATTATGTACCTTCCCCAGCCTCGGACAATGCCTGGGACATGTCCACAGGGAGGCTTTGGGGCTTTGGGTCAGCTGCATGCTGAGGCTAGCCTCATCGGAGTCCCGGTCTTCCTCTTCCTCCTCACCGTCATCTCTCCCCCCAGCGAGGATGATGACGGGTGTCTCCAGCCTGGAGTCTATAACTAGCAGGGGGGAAGGGACTGCCCCACCCCCCCAGGATATGGTTGACCTCCTTAAAATAAGGGCAGGTGTGGGGCTGTTCCCAGGATCAAGAGCTGCCCTCCTTAGCCCTGGCATAAGCCTGGCAGAGCTCTTTTCCCTTCATCTACACCTGTTCTTGAGTGTGGGTGTGACCTTTGAAGCTTGTCCCCCCAAATCTCAATAAGGTCCAGGATCTCCGCACCAGACCAGGAAGGTGCACATCTCTTGTGGTCCCAGCAGGCTCCTGGGAGCTGTGTGAATGCTCCTGGGGAACAGTGGAGGGCTGGGTGGCACCATCACTGTGGCTCGTCATGGCCTAAATGCTGTCAGGGGCAGCTGCAGGGTGGCTCGGGGCCACAAACCCTGTCTGCAGAGTCTGCAGCTTTAAGGGTTCCAGGAGAGGGGGGGCGGGGAATCGAGTTTTCTTGTGTGTGGATAGAGTGGCCATCAGCGCACGCTGGGAAAGGCTGGAGGCCCCCTATTTTGAAATAGCCCCTATTCCCTGTCTACACAGCCCCTATTCCGAAATAGCTATTTCGGAATAGGTGCTATTCCTCGTAGAATGAGGTTTACAGAACTCGAAATAAGCCAGCTGTTATTCTGAAATTATTTCAAAATAGCAGTTTTGCTGTGTAGACACTCGCAAAGTTATTTCGGGATAGCGGCCATTATTCCGAAATAACTTTGCTGTGTAGACACACCCTGTGAGAGGATGCGCTAGTATAACTCTTAGACTACACCAAGAACCCAACCCAGGGGATTCAATCTTAAATCAGGGATTTGGTTCTCAACCTTATTATACTGGCTCTCTCTTTTCCACACTAAGATCCTCCTCCACAACCTGTTCCATTTATCTGAGTCCACCTGCCAGCTAGCAATACAGGAATGGGAGAATAGTCATGAGACTCCTCTGATAACCCTCTGCCATCTGCCCAGATTGAGAACCCTTAGGCCATTGTTTCTCAAACATTTGAAAGCTGACCCTCCTCCTTCAAGAAAAAGAAATCTATCATATCATCCCTACAGTTTCATCATGTGTTACTATTTTATGTATTTTCTTTGCCCTTTCCTGCATTTTGGTGAGCAATGCCATATGATCTCTTGATTCAATCAGTCGGGGCTCTAAGAAAAACACCAAATGTTATGAAAGTGGACAATACCGATGTTAACATTTCAAGTGTTACATCTCAGCATCCGAGTTAGTACCCAATGAAATGGAAATTAATGGGACAATTCACAATTCACTGAGTTCAACTGCTAGCTTGGTGGGAGATCTGAGGTAATCACTTCCCCTTCTTATGCCTCATTTTCCTTTTCTGTAAAATGGAGAGAATGTAGCAAACTCCTTTGTAAAGCGCTGTGAGATCTCCTGGTAAAAAGTGCTATTTGAGAGTTAAGATATTATTATTTCCAAGTGTAAACTCAGGCAAGTGTTCTGCACTGGTTACATTCCCTTAACATTTGGATGAGTTTTTTCCTAACCATAGGCTAGGGACTTTGAGAAATGAAAGCTTAGGCTCTGGAGAACAATTCAAAGGTCTGTTCGTGCCTCCCTTGTCTGATACTGTATATCCAGGCTCTGCAAATTAATACTATAAGCCAAATGGGGAGAAAAATGGAGGAGGCTGTAGCTTTTACTGTCCTGAGGTCTAGCTTGTAGCAAACTCATCAGGTGTTAGATACATGCCCAGTGCTGTTGCATGTAGGGAGCTTTGTGGGACTTGAGCATTCTCGGCAGCACGCTAACAGATGCTACTGAGCATGTTCAAATGACAATTTTCAGAAGCTTATGACTCAGTCAGATCTCAGTGCACTTTCACAGAGATAGCACTAGGCCCCCATCTGACTCCAGGAACACCCTCCCATTCCACATCTCTAGTTTTTATGCCAAAGCACCAGAGTTCCTGAAGAAATAGTTGGAGAAAATTAAAATTTAAATCCATCCAATTTTCATTAGCCCCATTCTTGGAAGTGGTTAGACCATTTGCACAGAAACGTTCTAATATTTTCAGCCTAAGGCTTAGACTAAATTTGAAAAATTTTTGCTCAATGAATTAAAATATGAAAAAAATAGTATTCCTTTTGCCACTCTGCAACTATTCCAATGTTAGAAAAGTGTTTGAAAGTGACAGAGTAGCCAGAGGAAAAGTGAAGAGGGGAAAATCTAGGCATCATTCATTTTATTGTACTCAGGAGCTAAAAGACAGATGGGGCATGGGGGGTGGAGGGAGAGAGGATGGAGGTGGAATAAAAAAGGTCCAGGAAGGAATGGAGAAAATTCAATTTTTTTCAGAACAGTATTTAACAACAACATCAAAAACAAGGAAAATTGTTAGATTTTGAAGTCATGAGAAATGGGAACAACATCAACATTTTCCACAAAATTGTTTTTCCAAGTTTTGACCAGCTGTAATGGCCATACACAACCATTATTGAACAACTCAAATGATTACACTAACCTGAGATGCCCCATCTTGTCTGGACAGGCTCATTTCCATCCTTCCATAAGTATTACACTTTGGGACTCTCCTCCATCAACTTCCAGCAATAATGTCTTCTTGTTATTCTACTTCGTAGTCCTGGGAGTGCCAAGCAACTCTTTTCCCTCTATGCTATTAGGTAAACTACCTCATTTTAGTTTTTTAAGGGTCCACAAAGGTATCAATTTAACAGCATTAAAAATTAGGTTCTCTTTTGTTCCACATAACATATACACTGCAAAATTCTACCAACCTGCCTCTATTTTAAACTGGAAGAACTGCTTTTTGAGAGAGAGGAAATATGCCATCTCCAGAAATATTCAGTGCTTGACTTCTCTTCCAAGATTGCTGGCAAAGGTTCGACCGACTAGTGCTAACTATAGAAGTGATAATTTTTGTGATGTGGACACATCAAATACAGTACTCACTGGCTCATTTCACACAAACCATACACACTTGTCAAATGGTAACAACTTTCTGCTACTAGCACTTATTAGGGGAAAATTTGAACTAGAACCATAGAAATGAAGTGGTTTGTACCTCAGTCCCTGGAGCTATCCAGACACCTTTATGTTGGATCATCTTTTCTCTTCAAAACCTCTTCCTCAATAATTCAGTTATCCTTTTTACTTCCTTATATGATCATTTCTCAACTCCAGAATTCATTTCACCTCACTAACCATTGTCCCTCAAGGGTGTTTAATATCACCATTCAACTGGGCCATTCAAAAGATCTCCCAGCATGATCGTAGCTCAAACACACACTAGTACAGGGGTGGGCAATAAAACAGCAGAGATTTACCAGGGTCAGCTGCTTCCACAGGTGCTAGAGATCACAGCTCCTGTAGGCCGCCAATCGCTTTTCCTGGCCAATACGAGTGGTAGGAAGTGGTCTGGACTGGCTAACCCTGGTAGACCGGATTCAGCCCATGGGCCGGAATTTGCCCACCCCTGCATTAACAGATCCTACTAGTGGCCTTGATGCTGGATCACCATTTTCTCTCCCACTTCTTCTCATGCCGCTAATCTTCCTACAGCACTTGTTTTCATTTCATTTTTGACTAACTCGTGTTGTCTTCTAGAATCTCAGATTTTCACATTTGTCAGGTAATTTTTTAACCCATGATTTTAAAAGAAGTTCAAAAGCTATTCAAAGTTTGCATCCTGACTTATCTAAGTGCAGTACATTATTTGATATTATGGAGAAAATGGAGCATGTCCAAAACTTGGCAGCTATTGGGCACCCATATTCCAATTTATAATTAATTAGAACTGAGTTTAAATGCTCTCAAATGAGTATTTTGCAGCTTAAGAAATGAATTATGCAATATTAATCATATGTGTCTATCAGTTACAAGATAATTTTATGCATGGCACCAAGTTTTCAAATTAATTTGGGATAGCTCTGAAGCAGCTTAAATTATCATTAAACTGCTGAGGCAATTAAAAATGTGTTAGGGTCTTACATGTAGTGTTGCTGTAGCTGTGTTAGTCTTAGGAGACAAGGTGTATCTGCTAATATCCTCTAAGCTATGTCTACACTACAGAGTTTTTCCGCAAAAACTCGTGGAATGTCCACACCTCAAGCCCATTTTTGTGCAAGAGAATTAAAAGAACAGAGGGGTTTTTGCACAATTGGGGAAGAAGGAAGAAGTCTTTTTGTGAAAGAGTTCTTTTGCAAAAAGGCGTGTGTGGATGGGGAAGAGGGGGTTTTTTTTGTGCAAAAAGAAGAAAGAGGAAAAAGCACAGGTGCCCTGGTGGCCATTCTGTGCATACCAATCAGTGCTTACTTTAGAGTGTCCATGCAGTCTGGACACTCTCTTTTGCAAAAGCACATCGCTTTTTCAATGTGCTTTTGCAGTGCGGACACGCTCTTGTGCAAGAAATTTTTGCGGAAGATCTCTTCTGACAAAAGCTTCTTCTTCCCCAAAAGCCTGAAGTCTAGATGTAGCCTTACTGGATAAATGTCTCCTGGTGAGAGAAACATGATTCCGAGCTACACAGAGCTCTTCTTCGGGTCTGAGAACAGGCCACTCCAGGCTGGGCCTCTAGTCACTGGCCCCGTCAGGCCCTATAGGGCTATTCCCCTATCAGCTGCTACAGATGCTGCTCCCGTTACCCAGGATAGTGCGCCATGGAGGAGGGGAAGGGGGACTTGGTCCCGCTCTCTCTCCGAGTCCCAACCCAGGGCCCTAAGGTCGAGGGAGAGTCACGACTCCCTTGTGTGACCTGTCACCTGACTGATGGGGTGTAACCCCTTAACTCACCAGTCCATGGGCTTACCTCCCTAGCCCTGCCCTGGGCCGCTTCCTCCCCTCTTGGCTCACCTGGCTCCACTTCCATTGAGTGTTCTCCCTCCAGCATCTGAGACTCGCCAGGCCCCTTTTTGTCCGGGATCCCTCTCTCCCCAGACTCTTCTGGTCCCACTCGCTTCTTAAGTCCTCCTTCCCTCCTTTGCCTATTCTCTTCCTCCCCTTCCATGTCTTTGTCCTCCCCTCGTGTCTCCTTCCTTCTCCCTTTTATTCTCCCAGCCTCCGCCCCGGGACGCCCTGTGACAACTCCATTGACGTCACCTGACCCACGGCCGGCGGGTGACGTCTTGCGCTGTCTGCCCACGCCTCCCTGTGTGGTCCCAAATGCGCTGCCACTTGCAGCTGGGGTGGCGGGTGGTTGTCCGGCAACCCTGGGGCGAGGCGGCCCCTTGTGTGGTGCTGCCGCTGCCCACGTGTCTCTGGCCAGCCTTACGCACACCAGCCCCATCAGCTGGGGTGGCGTCCAGTTGCCCAGCCACCCCAGGCTGCAACCCCAGGCTGCAGTGCCACTGGCGCATGCGCCGTCCGGCCACTTTGGCTCTGCCACGCGGGGCGACAGCTGGCGCCCTGCCGTGTCCTGCTGCTTGTCCCCTGACAGGAGGGGAGAGCTGCAAGTGCGGGGCTCTGCCGCCCCGTCACACACCTCCCCCTTTAAGTTCACCCCCCCTCACACCTTCCTGCCGGCGCAATAACCAGTCTACATTCTGGTGGATCCTTCCTGGGCGGTGGGTCACCTCGAACCGACAAGGCTGTAGTGCGAGGTACCATCGCATCAGGTGGGGATTCGTACCCTTCATAGACTGGAGCCAGCGGAGTGGTGTGTGGTCTGTGACCAGGACAAAGCAGTCCCCTAAAAGGTAATCACGTAGTATTTCAATAGTCCATTTCACAGCCAGGGCTTCTTTCTCAATGGTAGCGTAATTACGCTCTCTTGGGAACAGTTTCCTGCTTACATACAGTATAGGGTGTTCCGCTCCCCCCACCTCCTGGGACAACACTGCCCCCAGTCCTGACTCCGAGGCGTCTGTTTGGACTACAAAAGGTTTTGTGAAGTCCGGTTGTACTAATTTGGGCATGTTAACTAACCGGTCCTTCAGTGCCTGAAAAGCCCCAGTGGTGGCCTCTGTCCATTTAACTTTCTGGGGTTGCCCTTTCTGCATCAAATCCATCAGAGGAGCTGCTATAGCCGCAAAGTTCACCACAAATTGGTGATAGTACCCCGCCAGCCCCAGAAATTGGCATACCTGCTTTTTTGTACTTGGTCTTGGATAGTCCCGTACAGCACTTACTTTGTCGGCGAGGTGTTTCAGCTGTACTCACCTGACCGTGTAGCCTAGCTATGTCGCTTCTTTCTGTCCAAACTTACACTTCTTGGGGTTTGCCGTCAACCCTGCCTCTTTAAGGGCCCGCAGCACCATCTCCACATGGTTCTTATGCTCCGGCCATGTTTTGCTAAATATGATGATATCATTGATGTAAGCTGCTGTATAGCTTCGGTGTTGTTGTAATATCTGGTCCATCAGCCTCTGAAAAGTGGCGGTGGCCCCATGGAGTCCGAAGGGCATAGTAACGAAGTGGTATAGGTCAAACGGGGTTGCAAAGGCTGTTTTCTCTCTGGAATCAGGGTTCAAGGGTATCTGCCAGTACTCCTTGGTGAGATCCAAGGTAGAAAGGTACTGGGCATGCCCTAGCCATTCTAGCAGTTCATTGATCTGGGGCATCAGGTAGGCGTCAAAATGTGAAATCACGTTGCCTTTCCAGAAGTCAATACAGAATCGTTGTGATCCATCTGGTTTTGGTATGAGCACTATGGGGCTGTGCCACTCGCTGTGTGATTCCTGAATCATGTCCCACCGCAACATGCCCTGCACCTCCTCCCTAACCATGTCCCACAATTTCTGAGGTAAAGGGCGCAGGGCGTCCTGTATCTTCTTACCGGGTTCTGTGTGGATCTCATGTTGCACCAGCTTGGTCCTGCCTGGCTGGCTGGTCAGGACCGGTGCATACCTGGCAAGTAGGGCCCGCAGTTCCTCTTGTTGGTCGGCAGACAACTCCTCCCCTATGTGGAGCTCCTTCCGTTTGGGTGCCTCCCTCCAACCCGGTCCCCAGTCCTCTTTGGGAGGGTTGGGATCTATCATCAAGCCTTCCCGGGGTTTCCACTTCGTTAGCAGGTTTATGTGATATATCTGGGTATGTCCTGGATGCCCAGACAGCCTCACCTCCTAGTCTACTTCTCCCACTCGGCGGATGACTTCGTATGGGCCTTGCTATCCTGCCAATAACTTAGAGTCAGAGGAGGGTAATAGGAGCAGAACCCAGTCACCCGGCTGGAATATCCACATCTTAGCGTCTCTGTTACAGTGCTACGCCCAATGCTCCTGGGCCTGAAATGAATTCTCTCCGGCAAAGTCCCCCAATGCTCGAAGCCAACCCCTGAGCTGCAAAACGTATTGCAAGGAGCCTCGGACTAGGGATTCCTGCTCCTCCCACCTTTCTTTTACCAAGTCCAATATCCCCTGGGGGCGTCACCCGTACAGCAACTCAAAGGGCGAGTACCCTACTGACGCTTGGGGCACTTTGCAGACAGCAAACAACAGGGCCGGTTGCAGCCTATCCCAGTTCCGGGGATCATCCTGGACGAATTTGTGTAACATGGACTTTAGAGTTCCGTTAAATCATTCGACCAGCCCATTGGACTGGGGGTGGTAAACTGAGGTTCTAAGCACCTTGACCCACAGAAGGCGACAGAGTTCTGTCATGAGCCGCGATGTTACGTTTGTCCCTTAGTCTGTTAATAACTCCCAGGGCAGCCCCACTCGTGAGAATATTTTTATCAGCTCATCCGCTATCACCGGGGCCGTCACCTTTCTCAAGAGTACAGCCTCAGGGTACCAGGTTGTGTAATCAAGTACCAGTAGGATGTACTGGTGACCCCATCCTGACTGTTCCAGGGGCCCCACCAAGTCCAGAGCTATCCGCTCAAAGGGGATACCCACTACAGGGAGGGGCACCAGGGGGACCTTCGGGACCCCAGGCCGGAAGGTCAGTTGGCATTCGGGGCACGATTCACAGAAGTCCCAAATTTCTTTATAGACTCCAGGACAAAAGAAGCACTGCAGCACCCATTGCTGAGTTTTTTCTCACCCCCAGGTGACCCGCCCATGGACCAGCATGGGCCAGTTCTAAGATTCGCCTCCTATACTGGCCTGGGACCAGTAATTGTCTCTCTTCCCCCAGTCCCTCTCTAGGCGCCACTACTCAATACAGACAATCATGGCATACCTGAAATCATGGTCCTGGGCACTGGGGTTGCTCCACCCCATCCTCTCCATCGGAGGCTTCGGCCTGGTCCCATGCTCCCCACAGGGTAGGGTCTTCCCACTGCTGCTGCAGAAATTCCCCCTCTCCGACGTCTAGGTGAAATGGCTCCTGGTCGTCTTCCTCCACGGAATTCCGGGTGCGTTCCTGGCTATTCTCATGATGCGGCCTCCTCATCTCTACCCCAGGGGCCGCCAATGTTATACCTTGGTCCTCCTCCGTTCCCAGGGAGCCCACCTCTTGGGCCCACCATTTTAAGGCTGGCACGAATCCGGGCTAGTCCCTACCCAACAATATCGGGTACACTAGTCTGGGGATGAGGGCAATGCAACAGCGGTCCTCCCCGTGCTCGTCCCAAAGGGTGACCCACATGGTTGTGTATGTATGCACCTCTCCATGGATACACTGCATCTTCATGAGTCGGCCGCTCGGTCGGTCCTTTCCCACCAAATCCGCCCGTACTATCATCTGCCCACAGCCAGAATCAATCAAGGCTTTGTGTGACCTCCCTTCCACTTTTACTTTAATCACAGGTTGGGTTAGCTGCAACACCTCGACAGTGGGGCAGGCCCCGGTGATCCGTCCAAATGTACAGTCCATTAAGGGGCACTCTTTCCTGAAATGTCCCTCTTGAACGCATTGGTAACAGACTCCCCTTACCGGACCCCCCACCCTCTTTTACTTGGTTCTTCACTCGGCATTCCTCTCTCTCCTTTGCCCTCCGGCATGGGACTGGGGTTCGTCGAGGTTTTTCATACCAGGGCCAACTTCCTTCCTTTCCCTGCCCCGGATGTCCCACTCTTTCCTCCTTCAGCTCCACTCCTGGCACCACGTCCGTGGTAGGAGGGGGTCCTTGGTGCACTCAGACCTGCGGGGGTCTTTCCTTTTCCCCCGACTCCTTCATCCACCAGATAATCCTTCATTAGTGTCACCGCCTCATCCAAGGTGGCCGGACGGTGTCGGCATACCCAGCTTTGTCCTTCAGGTGGCAAAACCTGTAAAAACTGCTCCAGCACAATCTTATCCATGATCTGGACACCTGTCTTGGACTCTGACTCTAGCCAACGCCAGCACGCCTTCTGGAGTCTCTGTGCCAGCATCCGCAGCCTCTCCCCGGGCATGTACTGGTCCTTCCGAAAATGCTGCTGGTAGGTTTCTTGGGTCACCCCGAGCTGATCAAGAATCACCTCCTTCACCTTGAAATAATGTAAGGCGTCCTTTGCCGAAAAACTTCTGTAGGCCAACTGGGTGGGGCCCAACAGGTTCGGCACTAGAAGGGTGGCCCAGTGCTCCTCTGGCCATTTGTCTGCCGTCGCCACCCATTCAAATGTAACCAAAAATGCTTCTGGGTCATCTTCGGGTCCCAGCTTTGATAAACGAATCGGTAGCTTGTGGCTGGGACCCAGGTCCTCCTCCCCTGCCAAAGCTGGATCCTCCGACGCATGCCCCCATCTGGCTATTTGTTGCTGGTCCATGATCTCCCGCACCAGTTGTCTCTGCTGTTCCTGGTACTGGCTTGCCAGTTGCTGCACCAGGTGAGTCTGCTGCTGTAGCTGCTGGTGCTGGTTCTCCATTAACCACTCCAGCAGCTTGTTGACCTCCTTGTCTATGGTGTTCACGTCTTCCCCTCTGGAATTAAATCTCTCATCAACCAAACACAAAACAGAACCCACCAAGAGGAAAACACTAGGTTCCCCTAACTCAGGGGTGGATCATCGATACCCACATTCTCAACCACGTGTGAAAAGGCCACTCTAGTCTGGGCTGCTAGTCACTGGCCCCATCAGGCCCCCCTATAAGGCTATTCCCCTATCAGCCACCACAGATGCTGCTCCCGTTACCCAGGATAATGCTCCGTAGAGGAGGGGAAGGAGGACTCGGTCCCGCCCTCTCTCTGAGTCGCAACCCAGGGCCCTAAGGTTGAGGGAGAGTCACGACTCCCTCGTGTGACCTGACTGATGGGGTGTAGCCCCTTAACTCACCAGTCTGTGGGCTTACCTCCCTAGCCCTGCCCTGGGCCGCTTCCTCCCCCTTTTGGCTCATCTAGCTCCACCTCCGTTGGGCATTCTCCCTCGGCATCCGAGACTCACTACGCCCCTTTTTGTCCGGGCTCCCTCTCTCCCCAGACTCTTCCGGTCCCACTCGCTTCTTAAGTCCTCCTTCCCTCCTTTGCCTATTCTCTTCCTCCCCTTCCATGTCTTTGTCCTCCCCTTGTGTCTCCTTCCTTCTCCCTTTTATCCTCCCGGCCTCTGCCCCGGGATGCCCTGTGATGTCTCCATTGAAGTCACCCGTCCCACGGCCAGTGGGTGACGTCTTGCGCCGTCTGCCCATGCCTCCCTGCGTGGTCCTAAATGCGCCGCTGCTTGCAGCTGGGGCAACGGGTGGTTGTCCGGCAATCCTGGAGTGAGGCAGCCCCTTGCGTGGTGCTGCCGCCGCCCACGTCTCCCTGGCCGGCCTTACATGCGTCGGCCCTGTCAGCTGGGGCAGCGTCCGGTTGCCCAGCAACCACGGGCAAACTGGTCCACAGTGTGGCACTGCCGGCGCATGCGCCGTCTGGCTGCTTTGGCTACACCATGCGGGGCGACGGCAGGTGCCCTGCCATGTCCTGCTGCTCATCCCCCAACAAGAGGGGAGAGCTGCAAGTGCGGGGCTGTGATGTCCCGTCACAGGGTCAGACAAGAAGAGCTTGTCTGTCTCACCCCCAGTATTTAGCATATTACAGACAGACTAAGACCTTGCCTACTCAAGAAAGTTTTACTGCTTTAACTATACTGGTATGGTCAAAACACTACAACCTCCTACTATGGTATAAATATGCCTATATGAGTAAAGCTTATTCCCATATGGGTTTAAGAGAGCTCAGTACACAACATCTTTATACCTTTAATCTATCTTCTATAACTGTGTCCATAATAGCACTTGTACTAGTATTACTATATTGGTTAAACAATCCTCCCAAATCACGTCTGTAACCTTAAAAAAAAACCCCAGTGTGTGCAGCTCCAGCCTGAATGTAGGGGGTACTCACTGAGCTATAAGTTGGGTGAGAACTTTTCCATTTACCTTACCATCTCCTGAAGGAGCAACAGCATGCACCTCACTGCTCTGACTGTCATTTCTGGAACTATTCCACAATATGTGAACTTAGTTGCTCTGTTCCTTGTGGAAATACTGCAGCAAAACAAATTATGACTTACTGCATATGCAAAGTGATTTTGAAAAGTAACACTTCATATAGTCTTTTTCCAGGCAGGAAGCCATAAGAATGATAGGTTAGAAGAGTTGGAAACAAGGGGGTTTGTGGCACTAGATGCATGCTGCACATACTGAATATGCTACACATCTCTAAAACAAATGAACTTTTTAATGTGTGCGGCTACGTCTACACTGGCATGATCTTGCGCAAGAACTCTTCCAGAAGAGAGCGTCTACAATGGCATGTGCATTTGCGCAAGAGATGTGCTTTTGCGCAAGAGCATCGATGCCAGTGTAGACACTCTCTTGCGCAAGAAAGCTCTGATGGCCGTTTTAACCATAGGGCTTTCTTGCGCAAGAAATTCATGTTGCCTGTCTACACTGGCCTCTTGCGCAAGAACAGTTGCTCAAGAGGGGTTATTCCTGAGCGGGAACATCAGAGTTCTTGCTCAAGAAGCCCTGATTTCATACATTAGAACGTCAGTGTACTTGTGCAAGAACTTGCGGCCAGCGTAGACAGGCAGCAAGTTTTTGCGCAAAAGCGGCTGCTTTTGCGCAAGATCACACCAATGTAGACACAGCCGCAGTACAAAGAATGTATGGCTGTAGTCAGAGAACATACAGCAATGAGAGCATTGTAGCTTTTAGTAGTATGAAGTAAAATTTTCCAGTAAACTGTCTTATGTGAGCTACTGATCTAACTGTAAAGTATTGATACCCTTGTGTATACTGCCCATTTAAGTTTTTCAAGTGACCTAGATAGTAATTTCCCTCTGGTTTCAAATCAAAAGATCAATCATGTCTGCTTCTAGAAAGTGCAGAGATGAAGCTGAAATAGTCTGGTGAGGCTTTAGGGCCTAGGAAAATATCATGTTTCAAAATTCAGTGTAATGAATCCAATCATTAAAATTTTATTGCTTAAAAATAATTCATTATAAATCTGAAGCCTCATTAAACTGAACTATGAAACTTGTCTGCAAATAGAACTACAGTAGTTACAAGTCATTTGAACTACAAAGTTGTAAAAGGATACTTGCACATTTAGGAAAATTAATGGTCATAACAATTGACAGAAATAAATAAAACAAGTCTTAGATTTCAAGGACTGAAAACGATGGAACAGAGATCAATTAAAAAAACAAAAACAAAACAAAACAACCAAAGCTTGCTTTCTCTCCAGAAGTATAAATTCACATTTAGCTTGACATATTAGAAAATAATACATTACTGTGTCTGATATACTTGTTTTGTAATTTATCAATCTTATATACACATATATATTATGAAGGCTAAGTTCAGTTTTGTACTAAAAGCATGAATTCAGTCCCTTAATTATGTATGAAAAATGCCACATATCATCCCTCAAATTAGAAAACTTATTCCTTGTATATAAAATACATTTCCTAGAATTTTAAAGCAACTTTACAAATTAGTTTTAGGAATTAAAATTAATTTAAACATAGGTCCTTTCAGAAATGTCATGTTTGTATCAAGTCTTTTTGCCTTGTAAACAATGGAATAACACAGACTCTAACTTTCCCTATAATTAAAACTTAATTGAAATTTTGTACAAATGCTATATTTGAAAAAAAAGGTTGGAATTAAGAAAGTTAATAACAATGGTTGTACTCACTTGTATGAATAATGTCAACAGGAAAGATCATGTCAACAGGTCAGAGAAGTATGAAGTTGAGCTGTTTTGATTTCAGCAGTAATTCAACCAGTCGCCAGCCATCTTGCAGCTAGTTTGCATATAACAATTCTGCTGGTTTTTGAGTCAGTGGACTGGACACATCAATTAAATGACTCAGCTGTCAGTTTTCTTTAAAGGTACCATGTTTCATGCTGCGGCCTTGGGTATCAGTGCTGGAGAAGCTCGCTATAGAACTGCTGCTGAATCTGGAACAGCTTCCTCCACCCTTCCATTCATTTAATGTTGATTTCTATAAGAGAGCCTTCTAAACCAACAAGTCAATAAAAATTGATGAGCTCAGACTGATTTCCCTGCATTGGAGGCCTCATACCCAACAAGTTGATCTCATACAAAAAATATTGTGTTACTAATAAATCTTTAATATGCAGGTAAGGGTACTGGAAGTGTCTGATAAAACCAAGAAAACTCAAGTTTCCCATGTGATATTTAAAAAAAAAAATCCCTCAATGGTGAATGATAGTTCCAAATGTCAAGATGCTAGCTCCATACAAACATGCAAATTAATTGTACAGGTTACGCACAGACAGGCTGATACAAATATTTATATGTATTATAGAATTATTATGTATTAATGTGTTTTGGTATGAAAAGTATGGCTATAAATGTAATTAAAAACAGGCATCTAGGCATTAATAAGTAACAAAACTTAATTAATAAAGAAGAAGCAATCAAAGTCATGCCATTCATTATGCACAAGTCTAAAACTAATTTAACTTTTCTGCATAAGCTTTTAATTGTATTGAGCTCAGGCTTCTGTCAGATGTTCTGAAAGACTGATATGCAAAGTTTCTCACACTCAGTAATGAAGATTTGAGCTAAGAAACTGATGAGAAATTTCTTTCTAAGCATGAAGAAAATGGGTATAAATGAAAAGCTAAATAAAATCGTGTGTACTGTATATTGAGTTCCTTTTAACTTGACTTTGGAATGGTTAAATCTTCCTTTTCATCAATATTATGTGAGTCTCAGGCTTTTTTGATCCAGCATTCCACCCGCTGCATATTTCATGTTGCTCTAGACACTGTGATGATCACATAGGTCTACAGATGTAATGTTAACTTCTGACATTAACAAATTTAGGCAGAAGGAACTATTTGGGCACTCCTAGACCTTGATTAAAAGCTAATTTGATAGAATTAGATTAAAAACTAATAAATAGAAATCTTTTGTGACCATCTGGTCTGTAAAAACACACACGAAGGATGGGATGATTTTTTAGAAATTCAAATGTGGAACTTACTAAAAATTCAAAATACATAAGGACTGAACAACAAGGTAGAGTTCAAAACCCAGGAAAGGAATAGCCAATCTGCTGATGATGGGAGCTCTACCTTCCTAATCCTTAGGTTATTGTAATGTACATATTTCTGAAAAAGTGAGTCTCTCCAATGGTAAGAAGAATTGCTCTCCTTTAAAAATATCTTTAATTTGAATTGTGGAAGGTGGATTTGAATTTACACTTTGTTACATTTGTTATTTTCATAATCAGTTATTTCCAAAATCAAAGACAGTGGGAGACATTCACAGCTGGGAGCTCCAAGTAGGAGCAGCAAATTTGCAGCCATTTTGGGGATGCCCAGAACACCCAGAGCTGCTTTGGGTGGGGGAGGGGTGCAGGTTCAGGGAGTGGTTTGGACTGGGGCAGGGACTGGGTGTGCGGGAGGGTGCAGGGTGCAGTCTCTGGGAGGGAATTTGCGTGCAGGGGGGAGTAAGGGATTGGATTTGGGGCAGGAATGCAGGTATGGGAGGGGGTCAGGGATGCAGGCTGTGAGATGGAGTCTGGGTGCATGCTCTGGGCTGGGGTATGGGTGAGGGGTGCAAGCTCTGGGAAGGAATTTGTGGGCTGGAGAGGGTGCTGGGAGAGAGGGTAGTAGGTGCAGTGCTTACCTGGGGAACTCCCCTGTCAAGGCTGTTCCCCACTTTGGCATGACAAATGCAAAGGTGGGGTCTGCAAAAGTGCCCCAAAACCTTATCTTTATAGGCTTTGGTACCAAAACTCCTCCCCCCAGAATCCTAATACCCAGATTTTGGAGAATAAAAACTCCTGCCACCACCCAAGTATTTGTAAGAAAACCAGGGAAGAAATCACTTGGGAAATTTCATCCCTAAGATAACACCAGGACACAAAAATGAACCAATATCAGGTTAATTAGAAAAAGAAAACAAACTTTTATTATCAAAACAATACCATAGTTGCAAGCATAATAAAGTGGCTAGATGAAAAAGAGCCACCAGTTGATATACTCATGGGGGACTCCCTCTCCCCCCCTCCATGGGCTCAAACTTAATTACAAAAGGAAAACACTTTTAAAGGGAAAAGAAAAAAATACACTTTGAACAGCTCAGATATCAATTCCACATTTCCAAACCAGAAAACAATAAAGCCTGATGGATTATCTAGACTTTTCCCTACTTACACTTATAAGAAGTCCATTCTTGGGCAAGAGACAGGCCTTCCTATCTCCCTGTTAACCTGGAAGAAACCACTCTGACTCAGACAAAGCAGTTCCTTTGTCCCAGTTTGAAATCTCTACCTGCATTGTTATTGGCTGACCAAATACCTGGCTAGGTTAACCCCTTAGCCACCAGGCTGCTGGTCAGCTCTCATGATTATGAGACCCCCCCTGGCAGTGGCTTGTAGGTGGGGGAAGGTGGGAGGAGTCTTTGTGCACTGCTGCCTGCAAGCACCACTGCCTGCAGCTTACCATTGGCCGCAGGGCTGGGGGCAATGTGCAGAAACATGCCCCCCCTCCCGGCCATACGGACATACCAGCAGCCATGAGTAGCACCTGCAGAATACTCTAGTGCCCCTGCCCTGCTGATGGTGGGGGGGGGGGTCCTAGGCTCTTTTAAATTACCAGGGGGGCAGCAATGTGGGGCTGGAAAATGCACTGGAGGGGTTGCACATGGGGGCGGGGTGACATGTGCAGCCGGGGGAGGGACCCAGCCCCAAACTTTGTTGGCTCCAAACCCCAGGCTAGGAATATTCCTGGTGCCCCAGAACCAAGGGCTCATAGAACTCATCACCCGTGACTCCAAGTATTTTAATTTTTTTTAAATATATCTGCTTGTTTCCAAAACTGCCTGCTACAAAAATCACTTTTATGGAATCAAAACTTTTTACTCCAGCCATGAAAAACCCTAACCCTTGTACTCCTGCACTGCCGTTGTTTGGCAGACCCTTTGTGCTGAATTAATTTACACAAAGTATAGCTAGAGACATCCGAACGACAAAGAAATTGTCTATTCTGTGTTATGCTCTCAAACTGAGATCTACAATCCCTGGTGTTTTGTGGCGCACTTCTGAATGGTTGACGGACAGTGCGCTGGTCCTATGTCAAGGATGGGCAAATACTGGCTCATGAGCCAGATCTGGTCCACTAGGGCTAGCTTCTGGTGGGCCTTCACCACTGTATTTGCCTGCATGGCCACAGGTGCCAGTGATCACAGCTCCCACTGGCTGCGGATCACCATTGGGAGCTGTGGGAAGCAGTGTCCTGGTCCGCAAGCCAGAAACGGTGATCCGTGTTTAACAACAGCTGCAATTGCTGATGCCTGAGCCAACCCAAGCAGGTAAATATAGCAGTGGTGGTTTGCCAGGTACTAATCCTGGCAAACCATGCCATGTTATTGCCCACCCTTGTCCTATGTGGTCAGGTTTTCAGCTCAGTTTACCAACCTCTCCAGTTGAGGGTTTCAATGAACACCAAGAACTGTCTGATCAAAAGGGCACAGGGAGGCGGTAGCACATGCTCAGTGTCAGACACATAGGCACAGAGGGAATTTTTACTGAATAAACTCAGACGTTGAGTGAGTTTAGGAGCCTACGGGATTGCAGCAGCAATTATTGCATCCCAGTGGCTCCAAAACTAAGACTAAGGAGCTTAAAGCAGGAATTTAGGTAACTAATTTCTTTTCTGCCTCCAGTGCCAAGTGCATGATTTTACACATATGGAAGAAAAGGCTTAGGGAGCAGTGGTATTCATACCTATCTGAGGGTATGTCTAGCCTGCAGAGTTCTTCCGGGATACCTCTGGTATCCTGGAAAAACTCTGCCATGTCCAAGAAATGTGTCTGCTCTTCTGAAATTTTTTTCGGATGAGCAGACGTGGTTTTTTGGCATCCCTGTAAACGTTGTTTTACGAGGAAGAAGGGATGTTCTGAAAAAGGTTTTTTTTCCTGACATTTGGCCCAGTGTAGACAGGCCAAATATTGGAAAAGACTCTTCCGAAAAAAGAAGCAGAAAAAGACCCAAATTGCAATTCACAATTTGTGTATCTTTTTCTGGAAGAACTGTGTAGTCTAGAGATAGCCTGAATTAGCAGTACAAGAGCTGTAGAGAACAGTTATATGTTTTTGGAGATTTGGATCCCACTGGATAAAAAATATTGAAATGTCTTAAAGAATGCCAGCCCTTCATTCCAACTAATCCCATATCTTTTCTTCTCCTCTCCCGACCTCCTTTCATTCTCTTACTATTAATATATGCCTTCTCCTACCATTTCCCCCATCCTAAAACTCTCATATCTTACTATTGTCTGCTTTCGTGCTATCTGGTCTCACAGCTTTGATGAGTTGTGGAATTGCATAATTCCATAATCTTTTTAGAGATCCTGAGAAGTATGTGCTATTTGGGGTGATACACAATCTGTAAGTCACTTACTTTATTATCCTTTTTCATCTGCTTTTGAAAAGCAGTAACAAACTACTTTAAACACAAAAGTGCTCACTCTCCATCTAGATAGCTCAATAAAGTAGTCAATTTTTCAGATAACCTCAGCACATCTGCAGATGTGAATGCTCGTGGATATAAACAGATATCCACCAATTTGCAGGGTTTTAGATGCAAAATTTGTATCTGCATCCGCAGCAAGCTGTGGATATCTGCATGCAGTATGTGGCTACCCACAGATATAAAGCAGATATCTGGATTTGCAGAGCTCTCATACCTGCATCAAACCCCTCCAGAACCTTCTCCTTAGGTTCTTGCTGCACTTTTTTCCATACCTGCTTATATCCCTGGCTCCACTAAGACATGAGACCTCCTTGTCAACCTTATCCTGGCATTGGCCAAGGTGGCAGTCCATCACATCAGAAGGAGATGGATGGGGAGCTGCTCTTAGACTGTCGGGCCTGTTTCTCTACCTCCCTGAATTCATGTCTCAGGGCAGAGTTCCTCTGGGCCACATTCGCCGGCTCCCTGGATGCCTTTGAGGAGCAGTGGATGTTGTCTGTTCCCTGCTTTTGACCCTATGACCCTCACACCTGTTCTTGTTTCATCATTTATTGCCCCCCATATTTATTTGAAACTTAGACCTGGTAGCACCTCCTTTTTGGCTTGGGGGCCTTTGGATGTGGGTGGGCACAAGCCCGGCGGAACTCAAATAGGAACCCCAGCAGCAGGCTCTAGTAATTTGAAGAAGAACCTGAAGAGGCCCTTGTGTTGGGGTTCCCCTGAAACGTCTTCCAATTGGTTCTGCAGCCCTGGATTTGAAGGATATATATACCCAAGAATGAGATAAAGTTAATTGCAACCAAATTTTATACCGGGGTGGGGAACCTTTTTTGGGTCAGGGCCACTGACCCACAGAACAATTAGTTTGGAGCTGCACACAAGTAAGAAACACAACCCCCCACACTCCCTCACCAATACTGGGGGGACCCCCAAGCCTCAGGGGCCAGATCAAGGCAAGCCGGAGGCTGCATCCAGCCCCTGCACCTTAGGTGCCGCACTCCTCTTTTATACACTCAGCCTCTATGAATTAATGAAATAGTACACCGCATCATTAAGAGTTAATTGTAGACAGGCTTTTAGAAGCAAGGTCATAACAACTGGCAATTTTTCTCAACAGTATGGGAAGAGGGGAGGAAATATAAAGAATGGAGACTGAAGGAAGATATCTGAATGGAAAGCCTTGAGTCTAGATGCCTCTGATAATGAAATTTTATTGAAAGTTAGAAAACTGATAATCTAGTAGGGGTCATTATGACCTGTGTGTTTTGCAGAATTTATAAAAAAAGTTTAGATAATGGTGTGTACTTGGTAACAGTCTTCTGGAGCTACCCAGAAACATTTTTTCCCTGACATCTTTACTCCACAGCAGGGAGGTATCTGGTCAGTGCCTGCTGACCTCTTGTTGATTACTCAATACTACCTCAGAATATAGGTAAATATCTGGTATGTTCTTTACTATTGCTTATGTCTGTGTACACTTAAATGTAATAAATTGCAGTGTTAAACAAGAGCAAGTTACTTACAACATGCCTTGATCAGACAGCATTTGTGAGTTCCTGTTGATTTAGTCCTTATGCTGCCTGGAATGAAATAGTTAAGTTGCCTCTATTGGAGGGTTCTGAAAACCCCAAGTAACAGTTCCCCAAGAACTTTGTTCAATTGAGGTCTCATCATTCAGGTTCCTTTATTTGACATAGAACAAAGCTACTTTGAGTTGATCAGTCTCATATACATAGATTATTATCAATACTAATAGTACATATATTTTTATCTATCACAGATTTCTAGATTGAGTTAGTTACTCCACATGAACCAATCTCTGTATAATACTCTCTGCCCATACACTGTGTACACCAGGCCTGGGCAAAATACGGTCTGCGGGCCACATCCGGCCCACCAAGCCCCCAGATCCAGCCCGCAGAGGCAGTGGGGAGCCCTAGGCAGGCTTTCGTGATAACCCCACACACCGCTCAGAAACACGGATGCGGGGCACTTTCTCTTGGAGTCTGGAGGGGAAGGAGGAAGATTCAGACACTGTTCCCATCCCCAGCACAATCCTATTGGCCATTTTCTGGACAGAAACAGGCAATGGGAGTGGCCTGTTCGAATAACAGGCAGCCACCCTCCTGCTCACTAACTCAAGTGCACGGCCGAGCAGGCAGAACATTCAAAACTCTGTAAGCAAGCTGGTTTGGCTGCTAACTGGTAAGTCTCCTGGCCAGAACCTACCTCTTCTTCCCCAACCCTTTGCCCCACACTCCTGCCCTGCTACTGCATGTGCACCCATACCCCCTCCCAGATCTGGCACCACAATCTCCTGCCTGAGATCACAATCCCTTCCTATCCTGGGTCACTTCCCAAAACCTTCACCCCAGTTCCCTGCCCCAGGTCACAACTGTCTCCTTCATCCAAACTCCCTCCCAGACTCCATTCTGCACCCTAAGCTCCCTTCTGCACCCAACCTCCATCCTAGACCCTGCATTTCCTCCATTAATACCATGGAAGAGTGCAGCCCTCAACCACTTGCCAAAATCTTAAAGTAGCCCCCATCAAAAATTATTGCCCACCCCTGGTGTAGACACAACTTACTTTTCACCTCATTCTATGTTCCGGGATTATTTTGTCCACCATTATCTTGCACAATGCAGATAGTACCAGGGTGTTTCCTTTCATTCAGCTATTATTGACATCCTGTCTCTACTGATTTTACTGACATTTACCTCCTCATTGTTGCCCACTAAGAAATGAGTTAAGTTACTTCTATCAAGTTATATGCCCAAACGTATACTTTGTTTGCCACCTCTAGTCCTCCTAATGAGAGAGAGAGGAGCAAGAGTCACATCAAGGGCAAATAGCCACTCCAGTTGAATGACACTTAACAGGAATGGATCTATAAACTTTTTAATGGGATGCCATTTCAACTAGCAACATTGTTCAGATTTGTGTGGTGCTAAAGTGCCACTCTGCCTGTTATATAACAAATGGGCTGCAAAAGAAAGACATGGTGTAATAGGAACATGTGCTACACATAAGCCAATAGAATCACAAATCAGCTTAGTACATTGGATGTCTTGGGTTGGGTTCCTTCTGTTCAGAAAATTAGCACAATTTTATCATTGTTAAAGACAAATTTTGGAAGCACCCCTATAGATTTTGAGAAATTCAGAGGGAGTTTAAAAAATGGAAGTCAGCACCTCCTGCTTATATCTGTATATGTCCATTGCAGTGGTATCTGAGGCTATGTCTACACTGCCATTTTTTTGTGGCAGAAGATATGCAAATTGTGCTCTCATTTGCATATCTTCTGCTAATCCTTTTTGCAGAAAAGGTTTTGCCGCTAAAAAGTCCTGTGTAGACGGGGCTATTTGTCGGCAAAAAAACCTTTTGCACAAGATCCTGTAAACCTCATTTTTTAAGAATAAGGGATCTTGCAAAAAAGGGGGGTTTCTGACAAATGGCCCCATCTACACAAGGCTTTTTAGCAGCAAAACCTCTTCCGCAAAAAGGATCCGCAGAAGATATGCAAATGAGAGTGCAATTTGCATCTCTTTTGCCGCAAAAAAATGGCAGTGTAGACGTAGCCTGAATGCTTTCATTTGTGCCCTCAAGGTAACTGGGCAAGCTCAGAGCCACTGTTTCAGTCATAACAATCCGCATTACATCTGAGCTCAGAAAAAATGTCCAAGTTGATAGTGACGGGAGATGGGGTTAAAAATGCTAGCACTTTGTTCTCCTTGCAATTTGTGTACTGCATACCCATTCCCGGGTGGACTCTAAGTGAAATAGCTGATGACAAAGCTTTCACTTACCCTGCCATTTACAGTCTAACTGAGATGATAAAGCTACAGGCATCATGGCCTCCTCTCTCCTGATGACACTGACAAGGTTATTTTTTAAAACATTTAAATAACTTTGGCGCAGAGTGCAGTGTTGCTTAGAGACTCCAGTTGCATTGCTTACAGTAAGGCCTTCAGGGACATACCGTATTTTGTCTATAATGTTGCTAACTCCGCTTAGTGCTAACAATAATTCAGTTAAGTATATCCCAGGATATGTCTGTCCTTACCTTAGCTCTGCACTTTTCATCCTCTGGGCTTTTTCCTATAGACAACTTTTTACCTCTTTCTGTCTGGGGCCAGTGTTTAAGTGCTGTCAAGAGATCCTTGTAAAGACTTATTAGGCCTTTATATAATAATGTTGCATTAACTACCTAATGCTGAACCCAATGACTTCAGTTAAGAATAGGGGCAGGCTATCATATAATCACCATGCTTTAAGAATGTATTAATGCTGAGATACAGTAACAGTGATATATTTATTTTATTGTTTCATTTAGGTCTTTTATCTGTAAAAGGTGTTTAGCTGTAGAGGCTCTTAGAAAAAGTTTTGACTTACAAAATGCAAACAAATAAAAATCTCAAAAGACAAACAATGGACATGCATTGCCCAGCTAATACCATTTGAACTGAAAACTTTCCCCTCCCCTATAATCAATCCTATCCAAAATGAGCTGACGACAGCTAGCCAGTTTCGGTCCCATTAAGACTCTGGGTCATTTGTTCTACTGTATCAAGTCACTGCAACCAGTGTCACTTTGCTGATCTTTATAACTGCCTTTTGTCTACAATGAACATGAGATCTGACAACTTAGAATCTTTTAGGAATGATTACCTAAAACTATTCTTAGGGTTTCTCACAAAGAAAGGAAAGGAGACACTCCACAGTGACTCCCTTCTCTTGTTTGAGACCATGGATTATGAAATCACCATTTCTTAGACAATGGAATGGCAACATATAAGTCTAAAAGAATTAGTTTAGAGACTTTATTAACAGCTGTCATGACAAGGTAACTGACCAATACTATTGTAATTTGCTTCCAATGCCCAGGACTAAAAACTGAGTGGACTCAAGGAAATCTTTGTACTCCACATATTACTACCATAGAATCACAGAATACTAGAACTGGAAGGGACCTCAAGAGGTCATCGAGTCCAGTCCCCTGCCCTCGTGGCAGGACCCAGTACCATCTAGGCCATCCCTGATAGATGTCTATCTAACCTGCTCTTAAACCATCTCCTCCTCTTTTCCACAGAAACACAGGAAAGCTGAATATAGCTCAGTCATTAACAAGTCTGTCCACATCAAGAAATTGTTTCTTGAATAGAGGCCTTCCAATAGTTTTGTTTCCTTAGTTATAGCTGGAAAACTGCTTCTTCGCCCTCAAATTTAAACAGAAGAGATGGATTTAATAGCTATTGTAGTCCCAAAATGAAAGCTGTTGCTATCTGATATTTGGTAGCGTATGTGAAATTCATTGGTGGTCTCAGGTCAGTTATTAATGAATAGGTAGACAGTATCAGCATAAAAAACCCCAGCACAATTGGCATCCCTGTAAAAAAAGAAACTAAGGGCTTACATGCACATCGTACTATGGTCTCATTCTTAGTGGTTGTAATTCCATTGAAGGGACAGTACCAAGCAGAATAGGATAGCTTGCACTGCCCTGGTCCATGGTTTACTCTTTGTTCTCTAGGGCTGTCAACTCAGGATCTTTCACAAGTGTTGAATTTACTTTTATTTCTCCAAAATATAAAATCATTCCTGTTTTATAAAAATGCTACTTTGGAAAAATTACTTGTAAGTTTGAGTTGATCCTCATTTACTTTTGCTTAAATTTCCTTAATTTACCAAGCCAATATAAAATAGTCTCAAGCAATTGTTTGATCCCTCAAGAAATGTTAGTGAATCATCTTTGTACATGTTTCCTGTTCCTCTGGAAATAGAATGTCCTCAGTTTTGGTGCGGACATTTTAGTGAGTCATACTTCAGGTGCCAGCAGCATTATGAAGAAGCGTACATTGATTTTCTCCTCAGCATTTGACTTGACAGCAAGAATTTTAAAGTGACTATGTGATGGTAATACTGCAAAAAAGCCTGCCCTGCTTCTTAAGAGAAATCATCTAGATTCTCATCAGACATGCTGCAGTGTCTCATTGCCATGCAGATTTTGCCATGAGTATGGGCAAAAAAATTATATTGTGTTATTTAAGGATGCTCTTTCCTGAGTGTGGGGAATAGGTTCACAAAATATAAACTGAGGATGTTTTAGTTTTATTTATTAACTAACCCTGAATAAATTGTTGCTGCATCGCAGGGTTTACAGACATATCACGTTTCCATTTGCTAGCATTAAATGTGATGTGACTTGAACTGCTCCACTGAAGAAAATCTTTAGGCAAAAGGGTGATGAAGGATAGTGTGAAACACAGCTTCATACTTTAAAAGGATTATGACAGGATTGGCTTGTGTGAGCTGTGGTGGCTCAGTGGAGCCACCCTGTGGAAGCACATTTGAATAATAAATAAGGATAGGCTACATGGTTTAGTCTGAGGCTACGTCTAGACTGCAAGCCTCTTTCAAAAGAGGCTTTTTCAAAAGATACTTTCGAAAAAGCCTCTTTCGAAAAAGAGCGTCTAGACTACAACCAGTACTTTCAAAAAAGCAAGCTGCTTTTTCAAAAGAGAGTGCTCAGGAAGTCTGGATGCTCTCTTTTGAAAAAGCACTTTCGAAAAAAGGAGTTCTTCCTCGTAAAACGAGGTTTTCCGTGGTCAAAAAAACTGCCACGTTCTTTCGATTTACTTTCAAAAGAATGCAGAAGCAGTCTAGATGCAAGGGAAGTATTTCGAAAAAAGACTACTTTTTTGGAAAAAACCCTGTAGTCTAGACACACCCTGAATGTCTTGGCTATTTTTGAAACAGTTTATTTGTAGAATAAGTCTATCAATAGGTGGTGTGATCTGTTTTTCTGAGGACTACTTTTGAACCCAAGTTTGGCTCATCAGTTCCACAATAACATCACAGATTTGTAGACTAATTCCATCTGCTGACACAGTTTTCTATCAGAGGACTTTTTAAATGTTAACTGCCCTTTAAAAGTGATTCCTATTAACTGCCATTGGACAAATTGGAAGTCATCAGTTGGAAATGCAGCTAGACAACATTTCGGCTAAGAGTTACATGACTTTGTGATTTCATTGAATTAGGAAGAACATGTGCTAAAATCATGTCTGGTACTGCTCCACAAAATCCATTCCTCTCTCTTTAAAATTCAGAGGTGCAGGAGTCAGATATAGACAAAGCTCCTATTTTAGGCCTTGTCTAGACTAATGCCCACCGTCAAACTACTTCTATTAAACAATTAGCATAGCTGAAGTTGACATACTCACCATGAGATCTTGGTAAAGTTAGTGGGGGCTGCTCTCCTGTCGATGCCAGATAATCTTCTTGTCCTGATGGAGTACCAGCATCACTGGGAGCAGGATCAGAAATCAATTTATCATATCTAAAAATACACGATAAATAGATGTCTGGTGAAACAATTGCTGCAGTGTCAATTGCCAGTGTAGTGTAGACAAGCCCTTAACTACTTTATCTCTAAAGGCAACTTATCATACACTAAGGCCTGGTCTACGCTACTCTGGGGATTGATGCTGCAGCTATCGATCCACCAGCCATCAATTTATCGCATCTGCTTAGATACAATAAATCACTCTCTTGGAGCACTCCTATCAATGCCAATACTCGACCAAATGAGAAGAGTAGCCGGTGTCAATGGGAGAGCAGCCCCCCCGTTGACCTTACCACATGCAAGACACCACAGAGAGTATGTTGCCTGCAGCTATGCAAGTACATCAATGGCAGCGGTTAGTGTACACAAGGCCTAAGATTCCTATTCCTAAACATGCAGCTTGCAAAAATAATAGATATATGTATTTTTTAAAACAAACCAGAGTGGAGGGAATGAAAATGAGCAGCATCAGAACTGGGACATATCTTCCTGGGAAAACATTCACAATGAAATCAAGAGGATCAAAACTTTGTTATAAGGGAGTTTTATGACAAACCAAAAAAAAGCCATTCCTTTAGTGTTAAAAAACAAACACATTTGCTTGTTACCAGCACATCATGGCAGACTTTCACCCTGGTTCACAGTTATTAGGCTCAAAAAGCAGATTGATAAAAAATAATGGAAATGAATGATGAAAGCCATCCTTGCTTGAAATTCAAATGAGGGTCAAGTTGTAGTTCTCCCTTTTCAGTTCCCTTGAGCTTTTCATTGTATATTTGTTAACCTTTTTAAAAGTCCTTATGTACTATATGTTTTCACTACAGAAGCCCTGAACACATCAGTGTGCATGAAAAAAGTGGAGTTTTGAGTAGCACAGATTTACATACAATTAAGATTTTCATTTGACTGACTGAACTGATGTAGGAGTCCCACTAATGATCACAAACTATTTTTCTAATTAGTTATTTTCTTTAAGTCATCTCAGACAACTGAACAACATCCATTGTATATAAAACTGTTTGTATTTGCAATGCATGTTTTGGTAACAGACAGCGGGTATGGAGAGCCACTGTCTTCCTGTTTACTTGTGCTTGCCCGTCTGTCTGTATCTAGCTGTCGTCTCTTGCCTTATAATTTGATTATAAGATTCATGAAGCAGAAATCATCTTTTTGTTCAGGACCTTAGCAGGGGCCTGGCATTGGTAGTAGGGATTGCATCCCCCTCACTCATTGGCAGAGGCAGGAAGTGGGGTGACTTGGCCCTAGCTCACTTCGATCTCCTGGCTTTCAGCCACATCACTCCACTTCCTGCTGCTGGTGAATGCAATTCTCCCTCTTTCCTCAAACTCCCTCCCCCAGCAACAGCCCAGGGGACTGAGGAGGCCTTGTGCAGGCTACAGTTGTCAGGGCCTTCCTGCACTCACCAGCAGAGAGAAACAGAGTGACCCAGCTCCAGCCCGATCTGCTCCCCTGGCTCCCATTCTTAAATAATACAATATATATTTTTGTAATGTGCCTGTAAAAATAGGATGCTAGTACATGACAAGGGGGAGGGGGAAAGAGGGCTGTATATGTTTGGTAATATAAATAAGTAAATAATAATAATTAATAATAATGATGGCAAGAGCTCACTCTGCTTACTCGGTTAAGACTCCCAATGATGGTTGTGTTTTGCTTGAATAAAAAAGTCTGATTTCTTGTTTTTGAAAAACTGTGTGTTTTCCTGCTGCATAACATTGTCATGGTTAGTGTTACATGTAAATGTGTAAAACAATTATTAGCATGTGAGCAAATGTTCAGTATTGAGAAGACATGCTGTAATATTGTTATTTTTTGGTATAAAGGGTTTTGTGTGGAAGCAGCTTCTGCACATGGCAGCTGTGCAAGCAAGCAGGGGAGATTTCTTTCTGCCTTGGTCTTTGGTTACATTAATTTCTCAAGGCAGAGCTGCTCTGTGGGGATCCGGCATAGGTGCTGAGCTGAGATTCCTGAGAGAAGGGATTGCCTGCATGCTATTTGACTATGTCTGTTTCCAGAACTGGTGTTTGTGTATAAATAAAGCAGGCCACACACAGTACATACAGAACCCCATATCACCAATTTCTTCTCTCCTGGAAAGCCATTGTGCAAGGCCCTGAATATCTGCCACCTTTCAACAGAAGCAAAACGAAGGAATCAAAACAGCGCAACAATAGTTACACAAAAGAATGACAATAGCAAAGATGCCTACTGGAGTCAGGGGATATTAATAAGGGAATTAGCTTATTATAAACATGACCCATGTTATGAATCATGAAAGAATGACCAGAATCTTATCATAAGAATGGCCTGACAGAGTCAGACCAAAGGTCCATCTAGTCTAGTATCCTGTCAACTGACGGTGACCAATACCAGGTGCTACAGAGGGGATGAACAGAACAGGGCAGTCATCAAATGATCCATCTCTGCTGTCCATTCCCAGCTTTTGTGAGTTATAGGCTTAGGGCATCCAGGGCATGCAGTTTCATCCCTGATCATCTTAGCTAATAGCCATTAATGAACTTATCCTCCATAACCTTTTTTGAACCCAGTTATAGTTTTGGTCTTCATAACACAAAATTTAGGGCTCACCCAATGAAATTAATAGCAGGTTTAATGCACAGTCAATCTGTGGAACTCATTGCCGTGGATGTTGTGTCATGGGGTAAATCACACGTCCTTATTCACATTCTGCACACCATTCATGATTTTATGGGCCTCTATCATATCCCCTCTTAGTTGTTCCTTTTCCAAGATGAAAAGTCACAATCTTTTTAACCTCTTCTCATATCATATGGAAGGTCTTCCTACCAAGGATCATTTTTGTTGCCCTTCTCTGTACCTTTTCCAAGTCTAATATGGGGCAACCAGAACTGTATGCAGTATTTATGTATCATGGATTGAAATAGTGGTGTTATGATTTTTTTCTTATTATCTATCCCTTCCTAAGGGGTCCTAATATTCAGTTAGCTTTTTTTGACTGCCACTGCACACTGAGTGGATGTCTTCAGAGAACTGTCCACAACAATGCCAAGATCGCTTTCTTACATAGTAACACTAAGTTAGGTAGTATCTTACTAAGACATGGAAAAAGCAAGATTTACATTGGAAGTTGGCTAAAAGCCATATCCTGAGAGGCTCTCAGGATTTGGTTTTAACTTTATTATTGTTATATTGTATATAAGTCTTGGCTATTTGTGGGAGGTCTTAAAACTACACATGCACCATTTGCTGCTCTGCCGGTAGGGTGGCCCTAGGCAAGGCTGGATTTAAGGGCAGGTGCAGGCTGGGGTGCTGGTTTGTCATTAGTGACAAAAGGGGAAATAGAATTATTCAGCTAATGTATTATATCCTGATAATCCGTCTTCTTTTTTATTGAAAGGAAAAAATTGCATGAAATAGCAACTTTGTTGCTTAGGCACTAATGAGCCTGGGTTTGATATCACAATAATTGCTATGATTTCAATGTCAGAAACAAAAGAGAACTTTGAACAAGGAAAAAGAGCATAAATTGGTGAAGTCATAAGCCTTGATTAATGACATCATACCAGCTCAACTGCAATTAAACGAGGTTTCAGACAAAGGATCATGAACTCCTAAGTATCAAAGATACTTGTCATGTTAGTGTCTATACGAAAAAAATAAAAATAGGGTGAGAAATACAGAAAGTAAGTGAGGCAATCAGAATCTTCTTTGGTCAGAATATTCTGCCTGGGACAGCAAGTCTCTAAGCACTAGAAAGAGTCTCAAGCTCAATTTGCTTAAGCACCTAAAAATGGCCCTCTCAAATGTATATATTTATATAAGTCTCAGAATACTTTAATATAGAAAAGAAGATCTAGATAAGCAAGCTGTGTTTACAAAGTTCCTATGGACAAAACACCCCAAATTTCCCACCATTCCTAAAGAGAACTCTTCCCTGACCAAAAAATAGGCAGAGGAGTTACTGCTATCTCTAAAGATGAAAAAGGCTTGAACGATAATGCATTATGAAGTCAGTTAACAATGGAAAAAATCTGTAATCTCTTTAGTGATTTCCAATTAATCCCATTTTGGCTGGAAAATATCAAGGGTGAGAGTCTCACCCCATTCCACAGGTTGTACCTTCTTTAACCAGGACTCTCTGGTAGGGGAGCTTAAGCCCTGCTGGCAGCCAGGAAGCTCTGGCCCCAGCCACACTGCTGTGGTTTCAGTGGTGGCCAGGGAGCTCCTGCCCCAGCCACGCAGCTCCGACCTTGGCAGCAGTGGGGCCAGCAGGAGCTGGAGAGCTCAGCCCCAGGGAATGACAGCTGTCCAGGCAGCAGCAGAGTGGACTGGATCCCTAGCAGGGGAGGTGAGGGTGGAACATTTAGCATAGTCCAAGAGGTGAGGGACCTCTCCTGGTCTGGCAAATTCCCTCATTCAGGACCAGTCAGGTCCTGAGGGTGCTAAGGGTCAAGTCCAGGGAGGTCCAACCCATACTGCCTATTATGGTAAGTGAAAGGGCTGGAGTAACATAAAGGGATCCTAAAAGCACTGTATCTGGCAGTGCAAGTACTGTGGAACAAAGCCTTAAGGACGTCTCCAAGGACTTTTTGCAAGGAGGGAGTTAGTGGAGGGAGGGCTGGGGCTGAGAGGTGTATGTCAGATGCAGACAAAGGACACAGAGTTAGACTGATTCCAGGTAGCACTGCAGCCCATAGAGCGGCCCTAGGCAAAGCTGGATTTGGGGGCAGGTGCCATCTGGGTACCAGCTCTGGGTTGCTGGTTGGCTGTTAGTGACAAAAGGGGAAATAGAATGTTTGAAGTAAAATGTTGCAGGCATTCCATGTGTGGATTCATTTTACACTGGCCTCCTAGAATGTTCTGGAGCTTTGTAGAATCTCATGGAACCTTCCAGACTTTCTGGCTACGTCTACACTGGCCAGTCTTGTGCAAGAACATATGCAAATGAGGCACAACAATGAATATTGCTGCACCTCATTTGCATACTCAATGAGCCGCCATTTTTGTGCAAAGGGCTTTTGCTCAAGAAGGAGCAGTCTACACTGCTCCTTCTTGTGCAAAACCCCCCTCTTGTGCAAGAGCTGTTCTGCTGCTTATTTTCAGGCAGAGTGGCTCTTGTGCAAGAGGGGGTTTTTTTGTGCCAGAAGGAGCAGTATAGACTGCTTCTTCTTGCGCAAAATCCCCTTGCGCAAAAATGATGGCTCATTAAGTATGCAAATGAGGCATGGCGATATTCATCACCGCACCTCATTTGCATATGTTCTTGTGCAAGACTGGCCAGTGTAGATGTAGTCTAAGTACTACATTTTGCTCAAACCTCTTAGAATACTGTCAGCCATGCCCTCATAGAAATACAAGGGGTAGGGCGTCATCAGTCAAGTGAGAACCCAGAAGCAATATCATGAACCTTGTTTCATTGTGTAACTGTGAAAGTGCCCTTTTGTTTTAAGACTTGAAGAGTGTAAACAGTGACTAATAAAGGACATATTTAATGTGATGCCAGAAGTAGCTATCAAACCCCTAAATATGCAACAATATGAAAGAAATACCATTACTTCTTTTGCCATTTTTAACACATAATATCTGATTACTTTCTAAGACTGCAGAACATAAACTAGCTCTTCCTAACACTGTCTGTTATCTCCCATAGAAAATAAAAGTTACCCTTAAAGAAGCTTTCAGGAGCTCAGTATAGGAAGGGAAACGCTTAATTGCAATCTAGGTTGCAACAAGGGACAAAGCTGATGGGAAAATACCTGAAACAGAACAACATAGCCTGAGCTTTATGCAGTAGAAATCTTCCCAGTGCAGAAGAAATTGAGGCATGAAGCACAAATGAATTGTAAGAAATTAACAGATTTATTTGAAGATAAGGAATGGAAATATGATGTAGAATCATCCAGTTTTCCTGGAAGCATAAAGGATAGTGATGATACAGAAGAATGTGGTTTATATTAAAAGAGGATTAATGACAAAGAAAAATATGGTTTACATGAAAAGGAGAGAAACAATAAAGAAGAATCAGCCTTGCATGCTGAGAGAAACAGCAGTGAGAAAAATTGCATACCATGAATCAATACATCAGGTCCTGCTATATGACTGAAGATCTTAAACTTTGATTAGATTGATTATATAATTTTGAATGGGCCAGGCAAAAATGAGGATATGATGTTTCCAGTAAAAAAGACACTTCTCAAAGTTGCACTGCGAGAGAGCGCTCAAGAATGGTGAAAAACAGAATCGACATTGGCTAGTTTACTTGAAACCATTTGACAAACTATTCTGGTTTTGTTGAAAAATATTTTAGCAGAATGACAAATCGTTGCTTTCACTTTCTAGGTACAATTACTTCCATAAGTTAATTGATCCTCTGAAGCAACATTTTACAAGTTACTCCATAAGAATAGAAAGAGATTTACTGTCAGGAAAACCCCTCTGTTCTTTCAATTTTTTTTCAAAAGAACACTATTGCAGTGTGGACGTAAGTGAAGGTTTTTTTGGAAAAATGGCCATTTTTCCGAAAAAACTCTGCAGTGGAGACATCCCCAGAAGCAACAGCATCTTCTTTAGATTCAGTATCTCTCTTCAGAACACTGCAAAGGAAATACATCCTGTTTTCAGCATCAACTATTAGATGGGAGATCCTCACTGTCAATGTTACAAATCTAAGCTTTTCCTAAAGTGTGGATAGCTTTGAGGATTTTGCTCATGCTGTCGGTCACAGTT
This sequence comes from Pelochelys cantorii, assembly GCA_032595735.1. Lineage (NCBI taxonomy): Eukaryota > Metazoa > Chordata > Testudines > Trionychidae > Pelochelys > Pelochelys cantorii. The sequence continues at coordinate 126,743,985 of CM064326.1, read as the reverse complement.
GTGAGTGGTGAGTGCAGCTTTTTGAAGCTCAGGATCATTAAAACATATCTTTGATCAATGGTGGCCAAGAGACTGGCATCACTTGCTATTTTACTTCTTGAAAATGTCATTGGCCAATATTTGGATCTCTCTGATACTGTGCTTCAGTTCAAGAGGGAAAAAGTGAGAAAAACAACCTTTTGGGAGAAGGAACTGGGGTTAAGACTGTCACCTGCTATAACACTAGTTAATACTGGTCCCCCCCCCCATGTTGGTGCACAGTTCAATTTCCTGATGTTAGTACATTTCAGTGATTCTTAAAATAGAAATGTTTCTATAAGCTTAGACGAAATGATTATTTTTATTTCCTTATATACTGTATATGACACGAATAAATATAGATTTACAGATCCTATCATCTTATATGACAGGAATAACTAATGCATGCAAAGCACGCAGCAAAGTCATGAAATGGGCTACAAATGCAATAAAAATAGGTATTCAAAAGTTTAGCAAATGGAGAGGAGCACCCAAGTTGCCTGAAGCACCATTTGGTCTAATGCCACTCCTGGCCCAAGAAGCAGCTTTAACTTAGGCTATATCTACACTACCATGGGTATTGACACCCTGAGACTGGTCCACTGGCAGTCGATTTAGCGCTCATATTTTCTTCAGTTTAGATTGACTAAGCCTCATCTTATTTCTTGCAAGGATCATCCTAAAATGCATAGGACCTAACAGAAAAATTCCAGTTACATACTAAATATATGTCAGGGTTCAGCACCTACAGAGGACAGTTTATTTTCTCTGATCTTTGGCAAAAACTGCTTGGCAGCCTCCAAGTACACTAAATTTCTATACCAGACAATATTCCTTATAACCATTCACATCGTTTTGTATCACAGTGGAGATTTCCTTTTGGGAAATAAAGCAAAATAATGAGGGGAAAATGAGTTGCTTGCAACAGATTAAATTATTTAGTACTGTGGTGGTGAATTACTCAGTCTCAGAGAAAGGAATGCTAAACAGCCCGTTGGATGATGAGAAAGCTGGAGCTGTTCTATTTACTTACTCATGCAACAGTGCACACTGTTGTTACTCTCTCTGTTGCATGCTGATTTCAGTTCTGCCACAATGGCTTACACAGCAGAAGACACTGGGTGAACACTCCCATCTACCTTCAGACCGGGTTCACAACAGAGATCACACAAGACTGGGAAGAAAACCTTATTTCAGGCAGTGGGAATTTAGGCATGCAACTCTCCTCTTTATTAGTGGGATTTGCACCTGGAAAGAAGATAAAGTACCTCCATCCCTTATTATGACACCATTGTCCTATCTGACAACCTGTTGTCCCCTCTGGCAAGCAATTGTCCCTGGCTTTATATATTGATTTCCCAGAGGAGGAAAAATCACAGAGAGGAGTCTTGGTATATTCTAACTATTTGTGTTTACACATATTTACCATTGAAATAGAGGTAGTAAAACAAACAAAAACAGGGCAATTCCTTCTTTCAGGAATCTCAGCACTATCCCAGTGCTTGGTTACTAGAGAGAAACTCTAACTCTTCCTCAATAATTGACTGTAATTGGAGATCAAAGTCTCCTGCTGCTTACACAGCTGCCTAGCCAAGGACCATTGCCTTTATCCACATTTTTGCATAGTAGAAACTACTGTCACCACCTACTATGTATTGCCAAGATTCAACATTTGCTCAGGCACTAATGAAACAAACAAAGGAACAAACTTGCAACAATACCTGTAATAGTGCCAGCTGGTGACACCTGCTCTAATAATACCCCATTGCTGTTTAACTTCTAATGCCTTTTCTCAGCAGCTCAAGTACTGGAAGCCGAGATATTCCAAAAGTACCGCCACAGTCCCATGAGTTGTTAAAAAATCCCATGTTCAAACTGCCAGCCTTGGTTGTTTGTTGGCAAAAGTAATTCACTTGGCAAGAAGTCCACAGAACTTTTTGATATTTGCCGGAGGCCCACGGCTGGCATGGTGCTCCACCAGCCCCGGGACAGCGAAGCCTCGGCGCAGTGGAGTCTCAGAGCCGCGGAAGCCCAGGATAGCGGAGCCCCGGTGGCAGGGCAGCCTTGGGGCAGAGCTGTGAAGCCCCAGCAGCCCAGGGGCTGGGAGCCCGGTAGCTCATAGGCAGGGGAGCCTGACAATTTGCTGACAGACGCCGAGAGAGCCCGGAGTCTGTCAGCAGAGAGGCCAACCTCTCCTGGTCCAACAAACAACTCCGTTGGGACCAGTCAGGGTGCCGGACTATGGAGGTCCAATCTGTAGCTTATTTCCTCTTTTCTTTAAACATGGACAGATAAATAATACAATATTAATATATGGGGGTATGTCTACACTACCACCCTAGTTCGAACTAGGGTGCTTAATGTAGGCATTCGAAGTTGCAAATGAAGCCCGGGATTTAAATATCCCGGGCTTCATTTGCATCTTGCCGGGTGGGCGCCATTTTTAAATCTCCTTAGGTCGAACTCCGTGCCCGCGGCTACACGCGGCACGGAGTAGGTAGTTCGAATTAGGATCTCTAATTCGAACCACCGGTACACCTCGTTCCACGAGGAGTAACGGTAGTTCAAATTAGAGATCCTAATTCGAACTACCTACTCCGTGCTGCGTGTAGCCGCGGGCACGGAGTTCGACCTAAGGGGATTTAAAAATGGCGCCCGCCCGGCAAGATGCAAATGAAGCCCGGGATATTTAAATCCCGGGCTTCATTTGCAACTTCGAATGCCTACATTAAGCACCCTAGTTCAAACTAGGGTGGTAGTGTAGACATACCTTGGCTTTCTATTTTAACTTAACATCAGTAACGTTAAGATGAGATACTAAAATGCTAATCAACGTGCATTTTTGGTAAACAGATCCTGTGAAACCAGCTTGGTAATTTTTATGAGATTTCAGTTTTGTAGATAAAGGTCAGGGAAAGAAAGGTGTGTGTGTGTGTGTGTGTGTGTGTGTGTGTGTGTGTGTGTGTGTGTGTGTGTGTGTGTGTGTGTGTTGGAAAAGCACACTGAAAATGTTACAACTTTTACTGCAGTTTGCATGTAGGAATAATGTTAATCACTGGAAAATGTTTGTTCCGTCTATCCCAGAACAGAGCTGTGAGAAACCAACCAACTTTTGTTTTGTGTGACAACCACATTTTCCACCTATGAAAAGTGTCTTTCATTTTCGGCATTTCAAGCAAAAAGTTGTGACCTTCCATGTTGCAACCATGGAAATATAATTTATTTTAATGAGACTGAACTTATTTTTACAAAACAGATGCACAGATGACAAATGTAAATGCAAAGAAATAAAAGTACCAAAGAAGCCAAGAAAGATGTAGCCCTTTCTCCCTGGAAAGTAAAATTGTTAATGAGAAATGTGTAATGGGACTATGCTTGTCTGAAAGCACGACATCTTAAGCTGTGATCCTAGTAGTTAGGTTAATTAAGCTAAGTGCTGTTAAGTTAAACTAGAATTTCGATGGGAAACGTCCAAAGTTAAAACAGCATTACGGAGGTTTTGATTGTTTCAATGAATTGCCTTCCTCCTTCTGCCTGAGTACCGAACCAGCAACTACAACTGTGTGACTGCTCTCAGAATTCAGATGGCAGGTCAGAAGTTTGGACAGTGGCAGCTCTAGCAGGAGCCCAGCCTCAAGGCTGTGTCTAGACTACAAAGTTCTATTGGAAAAAGATATGCAATTGGGAACCACAATTTGTGTATCTTTTCCTGCTTTTCTTCCGAAACAGGCTTTTCCAACAATTGGCCCAGCTACACTGGGCCAACTGTCAGAAAAAAAGCCTCTTTCAGAACAACCCTTGTTCCTCGTAGAATGAGGTTTACAGGGATGCAAAAAAAAGTCTGCCTTTCCAAATTTTTTTTGGAAAAGCAGACGCATTCCTTGGACGTGGCAGAGCCTTTTTGGGATACCTCTGATATCCTGGAAAAACTATGCAGTCTAGACATACCCAGAGTAGACCACTGCATCAGAACCTACCAACAGCAAACAAGACCAAGAGCACTAAAACCTGCTGTAACATGAGCTGTGAGTAATTAATTCCCATCTGAGAGCACCTTCCTGAACTAATATGAACCTTGCTTGAAAACTGATCACCCCAAACTTCAGGCTCCCATATGGCTCAGGGGTGCTTTGTAATACAGGGACTCTCTGATTTGGCAACCTTGCCTGTGGAGGTTGTGAAGGCTAGGAATATAACAGGGTTTAAAAGAGAACTAAATACATTCATGGAGATAAGTCCATTAATGGCTATTAGCCAGGATGGGTAAGGAATGGTGTCCCTAGCCTCTGTCACAGGGTGGAGATGGATGGCAGGAGAGAGATCGCTTGATCATTACCTGTTTGGTTCACTCCCTCTGGGGCACCTGGCGTTGGCCACTGTCGGCAGACAGGATACTGGGCTGGATGGACCTTTGGTCTGACCCAGTACGGCCATTCTTCTGTTCTTATGTTCCCAGGCCAGAGAGCCCCAGTGGCTGGGAGTCAGGAAGCAGGAGGGCTGGCTGCTGGGAGCCCTTGAGAGCCCAGTGAGGCTAGCAGCAGCCGAGCAGGGGGACCAGCAGGGGAGCCAGGACTGGGGTTGAGCAGCAGCCTATCAGAGGAGACAGACTCATGTGGCAGCCCAGCATGGGGACCATATGAACTGGGAAACCAGGGCAACATGGCAGTCTGGCAGGGGGGCGAAGCCATGCATGCTGGGAAGCTGGAGCCAAAGTTGGGGCTGTGCGGCAGCCTGGTTGGTACGGGAGCTGGATCCAGGGCCACAACAGTGCAACAGGGGGACAGGGCTGTGGCAGACTGGTGGAGGAGAGGGGATGGGGACGGCAGCTGGCAGAGGTGCTGGGACCATCAGCAGGCAGCCCGGCTGTGGTGGTTAGCAGGGTGACCATCCAGGGCCGAAAGCAGAGCCAGCAGCAGACTAAAAAGCTGGCAGCAGGGGACCTCCCCAGGTCCGACACATTCCCCCTTTTGGGACTGTTCGGATCCTGAGGGTCTGAAACAGGGAGGTCCAACCTGTAGAAGGATCACTGAGAAAAGGCATGCTCTGGTGTTGGGGTCCCAAAATACAGCTTGATCTGTATGTACATCCCACCAGAGCCCCCAGCCAATAAGTATTTGGCCCAATAAAATCTATGCTCTCCTGAAATCTAATGGAGTCCTGTTCAATGCATCCATGCTTCTCATTCGTTTCCTTATCAGCAGAGCTTGCTGCCAAACCCACATTGCTTGCCAGTATTCCCACATTCCTTTTTTGTGCAGGCTTTGTTTTGTAGTTGAGAGACTAGACAAATTAGTGCTGACCCAACAGTGTAAACTTTTGCTAATGACAGGTTGAGAGAAAGAAGACAGCATTATGAAGGCCTGGGCCATCTATTGCATCCACAATTTTTCACTTCTCTCTTCTAAAAATCAGAAGGGAGAAATTGAACCTAAATTCACACCCATTTTCTGATAAAGAGACCTTAATAATGTATATAAAACTGGAGCAGTCTCATAGGTAATCCAATCTGCATTCTAAATCTCTGCAATGGTAAACTTAATCTAACACAAGGTACAGATGGAATCTTTGTTATTGTCCGAAGAAATCAATGTTATTACCTCCATACTGTTCCTTGATTAGTTCATGTAGCTGGCTAAACCTTTAGTGAATCAATAATGAGATGGCCAAGTGTAATAGTTATTCTCAGTTCCATTCATAAAACCAATTGAGCACTAATATCTAGAGTAATTTCAGAAAAGGAAACAACAGTCTAGCTCAATATTTCTGGGGTCACTTTTACTATATTAATTGTCCTGTGCCCAAAACAATGAATATATCTTTCTGTTGTAGACTGAAAAAAATTCCCCAACAGAACTTCAGAGTATTCCACAAAATCAATATTAATCATTTTCAAACTATTTTCTTGTTGACTTTCCAAAGACTGCAAGATATCCGTAGGCAACTTCTGTGCAGCATAAACAAATGCTCACTAACAAATATGTTTTTGCCCCTTAGGATTTGCATTTGACCTTTGAAACAATGTTATGGCTTATTCAGATAAAGGACTCTATTTTCAAATATCCTGGGTATTGAGTTATCCACTGTACAGTCACACTTATGTGTGTCTAGAATTTGTAAATTGTATTCAAATTGTACTAACTACCTAATATTTTAATTATAACATTTTTGTTAGTGTCATTTTTTATTTCTTGAGTTCTGTCAGGAACTCTGTAGCATACAAACATGAAAGACAACACAGTCGCTGTCCCCAGGAGCAAATCAAATACAGACGATAACGACTGGAGACATGATTTGTAGGCTGAATTATTGCCTTCTTTCCAACTGATAAGCTGCTCTTATTTTATTGGGCTCCCCAAAGTGTTCTCATTTGAACATGAACCATCTCATGCTGAGTTCAGAAAGGTGGGATATTCATAGCAGTGATTGGCTCATAGGGAGAAAATTCTTTGGCTCCTGTTCTAGGAAGACACTTTGCCAGATGAGTATTTTAAAATAAATGCACTATTGATCTATTTAAAGAAAATAAAATATACCTGAGATATCTGCAAATTAATTTCCAGTAAGAATTTTAAAACATGTCGCTTAACTCACACCTCCAACTCTCATCCCTTCCTTGGCCCTCCAGGCATCTGCTTGGGTGTTTGCCCACCACAGTCTTTTGAAGCCCAACTGATGGGGCGGGGATTCCTTTAGCCGTGTCTTATTGGCCGAGATGAGATTGGGGGGGCTGGATTCCAGAACAACTTTTACCTAAAAGTTTATTCCTAACTTTTGAAGTGATTGGATGCTTTTCCTCTTTATGAATGGACTGGTTGGAAAACACACACACACACACACACACACACACACACACCACAGAGTCTCCTCTAGGCACAGAAAGGAAATGGAAATGCTCACAGGTCCCATAACACAGTCTTCAGCTCTGACCCCAGCATTCGATTTCTAACTTCTATTCTCAGAGGCAAAGAGCGTCCTTCCACAGACCTCAGAGATCTCACTTGTACCAGTCCTCCATTTTCCAGACCATACATCATCTCATGATACATCCTCTCCTATCTTCCAAACAAGGTGTCCCTGGATACATACACACACAAAGAACAAAGTTTGAATCTTATTGCTTTCTCTAAAGTCATGTCTACACTGTGGGGTAGCAATATGATACCCGCAAAGCTCTCCTAGAGTGGACACAGCTATACAGCTATAGCTGTGCTTTGCACTGGTAAGTAAAATCTCCCGTACAAGCAAAACAAACTATTTAACCAAAGCACAGCTTTCCCAGTGTAAACTGCATCACGGCCAGTGGCTTCCACCAGCACGGGTGAATTGGTCAGGAAATCACACCTCTTCACACGCCTGGCTGACTTAGCTGTGCTGGCAGACATCTGTAGCAAAGACTCGGCCTATGTCTTCATCCAATCAAGATCTATAAGTTGGCCAACTGAATACATAACTTTTAAATTGTGCCTTTCAAAGGGTTAATCACTTCATTTTAGATATCCTCAGGCCATGTCTTCTACAAACTTCTGCTGGCATAGCGATGTCTGTTGAGACATGACAAAGCATGATCTGTCACCAACACAGCAGAATTCCTTACTCCAGCTGTGGCTATACAGGCTAAGCTGAGCTTTTACAAGTATAGTTTGTTTTGCTTGTGTGGTGTGGATGCCTTATGCAGGTACAAAGTGCAACTTTGCAGTAGAGCTGTATCTATACTCATAGCACGTTGGCAGCATAGTATACTACAATTCCTACACTAATAAAGCACATCTAGTATAGACGTGGGCTCAGATACTACATGTACATCAGGCAAAGTGATTTATGATGGGCCATTCCCACTGCATCTTGGAGAAGGTAGTTTTCCTGGCTGGGTAGAGTATTTCTATATCTGACTCTCACCAACTCACTTCTCTTGATTGTTAAATATTACTTTATTGACAGATACATTCAGCCTGTCACACTTGGACATACTATTATTATGCCCAGAGAAGAGAAGGCTTCAGCAGTGTAATCCAGAAATTGACCTAGAGAGTTGGTATTGATATTCACTTTCAACTTAATTTTAACAACATCTTGGCTTTTCATTAGTAAAAAATGTCCTCAAAATATATGGGGAGAGAGTGGAGGTGAAAGTAAGCTGGTGCACAGCTCCGGCAAGAGCTGGCTGAGCTGTGGCAAAAGCCAGCAGGGAGCTATTGAAAAAGCTGGCAGGGACCTGGGTTGCACTAAGACAGTACCTGCAAGAAACTTTAAATTACTTGCACTGCTGGAGAGAGGGAGAGAGATTATTCCTTCTAAGAGCTAGAGATATTGTTTCCAATCTCATAGCTCATGGTATCAAATTGGAGGTCTCATTCATACCTGGTGAATCCCCCTCAACATCCCAGCACTGAGATAGGGGAGTGGGCAAGTATTTTCCTGGATGTCTAATACTAGGCAGAACTTTAAATTGTATTCATGAGAAAAAGAAGTTGCCAAAAAGAACATTTTGGAGTTCCATGCTTATTGTCTTTTGGAAATCAACTCTGCAAGGTTCTAAGCACTCCTTATCCATCAAAGCAGTTAAGCATCTTGAATTCAATTAGACTTTGTGCTTTAATTTACATGAACTTTCTTTCCCCAAGGTTTGTACTATTGGGTGAAATGATTTTGTCCTTTCCTGGTGACCTGCCTTTCATCATATTAGGGTACACTGATGCAAACTAGTGTCTCCAGAGTTTACAAAGCCATGGTGTTTAGCTATTTTCACTGGATTGACAAAGTCCCATTAGTGTTAATGAGAGTGGAAGTTACATGAATGTATGGAAAGTAGACAAGTTTGCTAAACCCTGGTCTACATTAGGATTTTATTTCAAAATATCACCCCACCCCAAGGTTGAATTTATAAGCCGCATGTCCACACTACCAAGCCTGTTATTTTGAAATAATGGGCCGGGACATTCAAAAGCTGTACTCCTGCTTTTCAGCAGGAATAACACTAATCCTGAAATAATTATTTTGAAATGACAGTAGTGTGGACACTCCAGTGCTGCTATTTCAAAATAATTAATCCCCAGAGTAATTATCTCCAGTTTTTCCTGGGGCTCTAAGTCCAAGGTAGCGCATCCACAGTAACAGATCCTACTTCGGACTAATTTTGAGGCTTCTCCATAGTATGGACATGATAGTTCAAGTTTGTTAAATCGGGAGTTATTAAGTCAAATTTAGTAATTTTGAAATACTTTCCTAGTATAGACATAGCCTAAGAGAATCTTCTCTTTGTGCTTGTAGATAGCAAAAATCACCAATTTTTGCTTTGTAACTCTTACATGTAGGCTGTCCCAAAGAGAACACTAACACAACACACTATAAACCTATTGTATTTATTCATTTATAAAATAATCCTCTGAACTGACATTGGAATATTTAGCTGCATCTCTGAGCCCTTGCCTGTCTCAGAACAACACAATTTAATTGAAATGAACATGATTGTACCCATACATTTGCTTTTTCCTTGATTCATCCTTTTAGAATAATCAGGTATGCTGGCACTGAAAGAAAGCAAACTTCATTCAAAGAGGTAACCAATTATTAATTAAGGCAGTTAGCTTACCATGAGTCCTTATAGAAAGCTAACAGTAACTTGGACTATTAAAAAAGTCATTTTGGCAAATATTGAAATGAAATCTGGACAGAAATATATACTAGTGCAATAAAAGTTTATATAGGAAATGCTATAGGAATTTGAAAGGAACTACATCATGTGTTTGAATGAAATTTTGCAATAAAGAAGATAAGATCAAAACTGTTAAGAAAGCCATAACTGCTTTTTATCTATTCTTTGTAATTGTAATTGAATGTGACTTCAACATGAGAAATGTGGTTAAAATTATAACAGGTGTTTACTGCAATGCTATAATAATCAGTTTCTTTTTTCATTTGTTCCATATTGATCTGCATAAGATCAGGTATTGGGTTCCCATGGTGTTAAGTCAATCCCTGTCCTAAAAGAATTTGCAGTCTCTGTTTGGACAAGGCACACAAAGCAAACAGACTGAGAAAAGTGTTTGAGAGAAAGGAAAAATAAGGCTGATGTGAAGGGAGCACGTTTTACACAATTCAAGCAAATAATTTTCAAATAACCTACAGGCTGAAAAATGTTTGCCTAGATATTATAAATAATGCATAAATTACTAAAAAGCAAAGTTTGTGCATGGATAATTTGTAACTAGAAAAACATTGTAAAATTCATTGGCTAACTAGTTCATCGCAAATAATCGGCTGAGTTCCAGCTGAAATGTGAAATGGTAGGATAAATACATTGTTCTGTAATTTTAATCCTGTCCTCAATATTGCAGTCATTGGACCAAATTCAACTCTGGTAAGTAAGTGCATATCTCACTGAAGAGAAAGGTGCTGTGCCCTCTTACAAAATAGCTAAATAAGGCCCCTGATTTAAAAAACAGCATCTGCAGAAAAAATGACAGTTTGTTATAGTACATGCTGTTGTATTCATTTAGACGAAATAAGAGGGCCAAAGGTGTTAACATAACCCAGTCACTGTCCAACATTAAACAATCTTAAACAAGGCTAGAGGTTTAATATACAGCCTGCTTAATGCCATGGCAAACACACCATAAAAAGTCCTTTTAATCTTCTTTTAAAGAAAAGAAGGAAAAACAGTTAAAGCATCTGAAAAGTAAAGTATTAAATAAGGCTTTCATTTTAATAACATCCCTTGTTCCATTTTTCCTGTGGCTGGAGAAAGTTTTTAGAAGAAAAAGCCTCTTATCTGACAGTCTTTTAGACAGAACAATAAATGGTAATGTGTCCTTTTTGAGGAAAAGAGAAGACATTAGTTGAGATGGCATGGAGCTGTTATTTCTGTTAAAATTCAATCCCGTTTCAACCCAGGTGGAGCCAGAGGAAGTGTCAGTGTTATCTGGGCCACTCTCTCTGGTCAGAACTGGTCAGGCTCTCCCTCATGATTAGGATGACACAGGTCTGTATCACAGGAGATTGTGGGATGGAAACTATGGTAGTAAAGTTCACTCCAGTAGCCAGTTTTTCTCCCAAAAGTCACTTTCTTTAAGAACCCCAAAATGGAATAGTGTGTGGAATAGCTTATCACCTCAATATTTTGTCAACAATTTAGATCTACGTTCCAACACACCAGTTTTGGCTTGCTGATTTCTGGTTCCACACTGTTCGGCTGTGTCTACACTGGCGCGATCTTGTGCCAAAGCGGCAACTCTTGCGCAAAAGCTTGCTGCCTGTCTACACTGGCCGTGTGTTCTTGCGCAAGTAAACTGACGTTCTACTGTATAAAATCAGGGCTTCTTGTGCAAGAACTATGATGCTCCCGCTCAGGAATAAGCCCTCTTACGCAGCTGTTCTTGCGCAAGAGGCCAGTATAGACAGGCAACGTGAATTTCTTGCGCAAGAAAGCCCAATGGTTAAAATGGCCATCAGAGCTTTCTTGTACAAGAGAGCGTCTACACTGGCATGGATGCTTTTGCGCAAAAGCACATCTCTTGCGCAAAAGCACATGCCAGTGTAGATGCACTCTTCTGGAAGAGTTTTTGCACAAGAACTCTTCCGCAAAAGAGTTCTTGCGCAAGAAGCTGCCAGTGTAGATGTAGCCTTCTTGTTTATCAAGCATGATCTTAAGACAATGCTTGAGTTATATCAGCAGACCATTTTTATTTGGACTAATTCAGTTGGTCTCTCTTTTGTATCTTTTCCCATCAAAACTTATTATTTTCGGTTATTATGACATGTTATAAACTTCTGAGTACTTTTTAAAATTGAAATTAAAATTAGGGTAAATTTATAGGCCCAATTATTACAACTATGCCTAAGTGACAGCTGTGGGTGAAGTTGTCAAAAGGTGTCAATTCTAATCCCCCTTTTCTATTGCAAGATTTTCTAGGTGTGGTCTTTGCATGTTTTTTTTTTTTCTTCTAGGTTAAGGAAAAAGCATGTTAGCCATTTAGGAGAATGACATGTATTTGAAAAAATACACTGCTTCAATTATAAAAAGTTATTGGATTTTTGGAAGAGGTATCAGAACAAGTACATGATATCTGAAAATTTGAATCTGGCTGGGAACTACTGCTATGGAAAATGTGCCTTTCAGTGCAACAATGAAAATTGGTTTTGAATGCAAGTTGGGCCAGGTACTAAGGGAGCACTGAAACGTTTCAGAAGACAGCTCCTTAGAGTCTGTCTGCACTTTAAATGCTATTATGGCAAACACTACATTCCATTTTCCTAACGATGAAAGTACAGGTTGAACCTCTCTAGTCCAGAATTCTCTGGTCCAGAAACATCCATCGTACAGAATGATTTTAGTTAGCCCAATGTCCACTTTTCATGTGTGTGGCAAAGTTTCCCATGGTCCCATAAAATATGTTTACAGCCTCTAGTCCTAGCGCTCAGTGTTCTGTGCTGTTATTTAGCTGTAATTTACCCCTAAATATGCTCTGAGCCCAGTATGCAGTTGAAGTGTTTGTAATGCTGCTAGACAATATTGACCTCCTGTGATCTGGAAAATTCTCTCATTTGGAACTGGTCAGGTCCCGAGAGTGCCAGACTAGAGAAATTCAACCTATATTAGAACTCATCTGTGTTTTTCAGAACTTCTAGGTTTATTTAACTTTGTGTCTAAAAGTAACTACATCATCATCTTATCTATTTAGTTATCATTAATATCACAACTGAAACCTATCAAAGCATGTAGAGACTGCCATTTGGGCAGAAAGGCACAGTAAAACAAAGGGAAATTCACTCAACACTTCAATGAGTGGAAACTGCAGAAGCCTGTAAAGTCTATTTTCAGATACATTTCAATGGAGAAAAATTGGCTGTAAATTATTCCGGTGAAGTCCCACTAAAACACATGGGAGCCAGTGCAAGATATTTCTAATGGGGGCCAGAGGGTTGGAAGGAGTTATTAAAAGTTCTAAGTCTACCTTTATACATCAAATAGAACCAGTGGAGGTTTTTTGGTTTGTTTGTTTTTTGCTTTGCAGCCATTAAAGGTACAATTCATATGCATGTATTATTCAAAGCATTACTCATTGATGAAATTGTCTGTCAGTCACAATATTGCTAATAGGTTGTCAAATCCATATGAACTATAATGAAAACTGAATGCAGATGTGGGGGTTTAAGTGGAAATTAATAAGACTTGTAGGGAGAAAATTTCATTAAATTATAAATGTTGCTGGGTGTCTTTAGAATTTAACATGTGGTCTCCTCTGAAAAGTGACTCAGTAAAAAATGGTAATCCAGGATTGCATGCTTATTGCATCTCAATGATTTCTGGACAAAATGCGATCAGTTTTTAAGTAAAATAATAATATTTTTTCTAACTGCAAGTACTGCAGACCCTAAAAGGGATACGAAAGTCATACTGATTGCTTTCCTTCTTGGGCAGCCCTACATGCTCTCTGTAGAATGCAGAGAAGACTGGCACATGGAGACTAATAAGAGTCATAGTTAATAAAAGTGGGCTGATCGAAATGCAGAAGGAAAAAGTAAATCATGCCTGTAGCAGTATTTTGAAAATGGATAGACGGAGAACTTCCACAACAGAGTGTTGTACTGTGCAGATGCACCCAGAGCTGAAGACAGACTTCACCATGCCTCCAGAAGGGCCGAGGCCTGGGGCTGATAGCAGGTCTGGGGGCTAGCCTTCCCCAGACGGTCCTTCACGCCTTTAGGCCCCAGGGTAGCTGCCCCCACCCCACAATGGCCCTGGATGCATCAATACTAAAAGCATCAGATGAACAATTTATCCAGTTATGGAAGAGTCTGTATCTGAATCCAGGCCAAAAATTTAAATGGCCTCTACCTATATAGTTGACAACCCAAAATTCTGAACCCCCAAACCCATGAAGTCAAGGAAAATCCATATCCAGATACTAACTCTGCATCTTGGGTCAATCTTTACCTGAATTCCCAAAATTCATACAATCCAGCCCGCTGATGAGGGTAGAGGGCAAAGAGGGCAACTGCCCCAGAGCCTGGCAATTCTCAAGGGCCTGGGACTCTGGGCACTGTAAACTGCCACCGGAGCACCCATGTGGCTGTGAGGGCTGGAGAGGTCTGGTGTGGCACACACCAGCTGGTGCTGAGGGAGGAGGGCATGATCCAGGCAGTGCTGCGGGGAGGTCATAGTCTTGGCAGCATTGAGGGCTGGCTGTTCCCAGCCATGCCCCTTCTGCCTGAGGCCCCGCCTCTTCCAGGAGCACAGTACCCTCCCTCCCCCACCTTGCCCAGGGGCCCAGCATGGCTTCGGCTCTCCTGCATTCAATGCAACTGTTTAAAATCCAGCATGCAGATTCGTTTTTGAGCAAAGAGCTTTTTGAGTAAGACATTTTTATGGCAATGAAAAACACATTTATATTTCAAGTTTCTAACTTTCAGTTTTATTTTTTGCATTTTAACTAATTATTATGAATGTGAGGAAAATATGACGTGGCTATGATTCACTTTGCATAAATGAGGCTGACACAAGAGGTCATGAACCAGTTAACACAAGCTAAATAACTAACAAGTTATTCTGTGCAGCCATAATGTGAAAATTTTCAGTCAGAGCAGAGCAATGAGCAGAATGACAATGAGAGCAAGAGCGATGAGGAGTCTATCTGACGAAGTGGGTCTTTGCCCATGAGAGCTTATGCTCCAATAAATCTGTTAGTCTATAAGGTGCCACAGGACTCCTCGTCGCTTTTTCAGATTCAGGCTACCCTTCTAATGAGAGCAAGGGAATTTTATCTCCATATGAAGAATGATACAAGAAAGGATACAAATAAAGAACAAATTGCAAGGAAACTTCTGCCTTACGCCATTAATTTATTGTTAATAACGGGCATTAAAGTGAATCCATTACTAATGGTGATGGCTAAATATAATGTGCAGGGAGGAGAATCACATAGATCTTCTACTGTGAGTTAAATTGCAAGAATTAAATCAATAGCAAAAAAGAAGAAATCATGTCAGCTACAAGCCAACTTAAAAGAGAAAACTGTTCATCATACAAATAAGAGGAATAAAATAAGGAGTTTCCAGATAACCTATGTTGTGGAGAACCAAGAATGTGAGACCCATAGGACTACCGGTGCTTGTTTTATGAGAGCACCCAGAAGCAGCTATCCAGAGGCTTTTTTTCCCCATTGGAGCATTGTTTATTGGAAGATATAATTAATTAGACTGATTTCCACCTTTTTTCCTCTCACAGCTTCTTTTCTCTCTAACAGTAGCGTCTTGTTTTGAAACTGAGATTTTAATCTTTGTTATCCTGTCATGTGACTGAGGTCTGGAAATAAACATCAGTTTGTTACCACTGGCACTCCCATTTGTCAAATCTTTCTTACACTCCACTTTAGTTTTCCATAAGGACAGAATAGTAATCCTTTTAGTACATTATGTATCCCTCTTCCCGTCACTATCCTCTTCATACTCTGTCAGCTCTCCATGGATGCCTCTTATGACTCCAAAACTCAGCTACAGCTGGTGAAGTTTCCTCTCTCCTTCCACAAAGCCCAAGAACAGCTGGTTTTGCTCCTTGATTTCATGAAGCAATGATGTATGCACATAGGTGACTCAGACCAAAAAAGAGGGGGGTGCGGAACTACAAAGGAGTATATCAGCCCCTCACAACTGATTGGTTTTGGTTGCATCCCACCATCTGCCGAGGGACAAGCTGTTTTTATTATTTAGATGAGCAACTAATTCTGCAAGTAATCTTCTTGAACTGTCTGTGAAGGCAGATAATATCCAGGCCCACTGATGGGCGTAAGGGGACAGTTGTCCCAGGGCACGGTGATTCAAAAGGGCCTGGGGCTCTCAGCCGCTACCACAGAAGCAGTGGTGGCTGAAGCCCTGGGCCCTTTAAATTGCTGCTGGAGCACTGTGCAGTGTGCTCTGGGCAGCAATAAGGGCTGGCTGCCCCTGGCTCTTCCCTTTCCACCTGAGGTCCCACCTCTTCTGGAAGCACAGAACCTCCCCCCCCCCACACACACACTTTGCCCAGAGGCCCAGCAAGACTGTTGGCTCCCCTAATAATGCCACAGTCCAGACAAACGGCACTTGCATTTTCCATGTGTAGTTCAGCCAAAGAACCCACTGTCAGGTTTCCAGCTCCCTTGGCTGTCACTTCTCTTGGGTGGAGACCTGTGGTGAAAGATGTGGAGAAATTGGAGAAGGTCCAGAGAAGAGTAACAAAAACGATTAAAAGCCTAGAAAATAGGACTTATGAGGGAAGACTGGAAGAATTAGGATTGTTTAGTTTGGAAAAGAGAAGACTGAGAGGGGACACAATAGCAGTTTTCAAGTACCAAAAAGGGTGTTACAAGGAGGAGAGAGAAAAATTGTTCTTCTTGCCCTCTGAGGATAGGACAAGAAACAATGGGCTTAAATTGCAGCAGAGGAGGTTTAGGTTGGACATTAGGAAAAACTTTCTAACTGTCAGGTTGGTTAAACAACCAATTGTCAGGAATCTCCATCACTGGAGATATTTAAGAGCAGGTTAGACAAGCATTTGTCAGGGATGATCTAGACGGTACTTGGTCCTGCTGTGAAGGCAGGGGACTGGACTTGATGCTCTCTCGAGGTCCCTTCCAGTTCTAATATTGTATGACTCTATGAGTCTCTGTCTCTCTTTTGACCAGGGTATGTCCTTGCTCACCAGTTCCTTGCCTTGGCTACATTATTCCCTGCAGAAACAGGCTGACCAAGTACAGGCTGACCTTGCAAGGACAGTTAAGTGTGATGGCACATGGTTGAAAATTGCTACACAGTTCTTCCTAAGATAAAAAGCATTTCAGAGAAAACTCCAACATGGCTTTGGCAGAAGCAATCCTTTAGTACCCACCTAAGGGATTTCCTTGCAGTTTCAAGCACATAGTCTTATGGGGCTCCAGCATCATAGAGATGGGAAGATGGAAAGGACTTTGAGGAAGTCATCAAGCCCTGCCTGCTGCACTAAGGCAGTATCAAGTAAACCTCGACTTCTGTGGACCAGAGTTCCTGTCTGTTTGCTGGATCAGGAAGAAAGTCTGAACCTATTTTAAACCAGCGTCTTGATCCAAAAATCCTTTTGTGGTCCCCAGAAGATCCAGTTTGAACTAATATATGCACACCAATCCAGCAGGATGGCTTCAAAGAGCTAATAATGGTCAAAATACTTTAGCATCCCCCTATCGTAGAGGAGTTACATGCTATTCTACAATAACACATACATAATACTTCACACATACAGGAGAGCCTCAGACTTATGAACCTCAGGAGTGGGGGCTGACCATAATTCTGAAATGTTTGTAACTCTGGACAAAGCATCATGGACTTCTGTCACAGGGATGTGGGGGCTGCCACCCTGGTTGGGAGGTCAGGCTCCAGTTAGGGGTGCCATGGTGTTTATGACCCTCACTGGCATGGGGCTCAAGGATTTTGCCCCACGGGAGCACCAGTGCTCATGGCTTTAGACCCAGAGTGGGTGCTGGGGAACGGGATTCAGCCCCAAGCCTCCTTTACTGGCTTCAGCCCTGCAGGGAGTTTCAGGGCTTGGGGCTCCCCATGAATCCATTCCAAGTTTCAGGCTTGCAGAGGGCACCAGGACTCAGGACTTCATCCCTGCAACTCCCTTCCTGGCTTCAGCCTCATAGCTGGCACCAGGGCACCAGGGCTTGAGCCCTTGTCTCCCTTCCTATCTTCATCCCCACAGGGGGTATCAGGGTTTGGGGTTCCTCATGGCTCCACTCCCGGTATCTGCTGGAGCTTGGGACTTTAGCTATGGGGATGGGGGAGTGCCAGAGCTGAAACTGAGAGCAGAACTGCAGGGAGCCCCTCCCCAGCTAAAACCAGTCCCTCCCAGTGAAACTGGGAGCAGAGCTGTGGGGACCCCTGTTGTTCCCTGTGGGGCTGATCACTGGAGTGGGGCCCCTCCATGGAGCTGATGTCCAAGCTCCAGTGTTTCCATGAGGCAGTAGCCCTGACACTCCACCTGAAGCCTCAGTATCTTGAGGATCAGAAGTCCCTTCCCCCTCCACCCTATCCCACCCACAGCCCTGACTCCCCTACCCTGCGGCTGTACCCCCAACTCTCCTTGGCTGAAAAAGGTTGAGAATCCTTGCAGTACATTACTGTATTGTCTTTTCTGATTTTGTTTTTGTTGTCTCTGCTGCTGCCTGATTACTTCCAGTTGCCTATGTTGTGCATCTGACAGGTCAGTCTGTAACTCTGGGCTGTGTCTAGACTGGCCAGTTTTTCCGGAAAATCAGCCGCTTTTCCGGAAAAACTTGCCAGCTGTCTACACTGACCACTTGAATTTGTGCAAGAACACTGACAATCTAATGTATGATCATTAGTGTTCTTGCGCAAATACTATGACGCTCCCGTTCGGGCAAAAGCCCTCTTGCGCAAATGCTTTTGCGCAAGAGGGCCAGTGTAGACAACCCAGAATTGTTTTGCGCAAAAAAGCCCCGATGGCTAAAATGGTGATCGGGGCTTTCTTGCGCAAAAGCGCGTCTAGATTGGCACGGACGCTTTTCCACGCCAAAAGTGCTTTTGCGGAAAAGTGTCCGTGCCAATCTAGACGCTATTTTCTGCAAATGCTTTTAATGGAAAACTTTTCCGTTAAAAGCATTTGCGGAAAATCATGCCAGTCTAGACGTAGCCCTGGTGTGTATGTTATCTTTGAGGTTCTACTGTACTCGATAATACATAGTCCTGCCTTGAGTGCCAGGGCCTGGACTAGATGGCCTCTTGAAGTCCCTTCCAGTGTCATGATTCTCTAACTTTAGGATAATTTCATTTTCCACACAATGAACCACCTGGGTATTAAACCTAATTCAATAAGGTTTAATTTAATCCAGGAAAGTTTATCTTTCATTATGTTTGTCCACGATATGTCAAAGGCTGTCAAAGGTTCCATTCAGCATGAATAAGTGCTGTAGAATCCGGATTTTAGATTATAAATTTTGGGACTACATATTGCTTTCTAAAGGGCCTAGAACTCTTTGGATACATAATTCATAATCATAAATTATTTCACCTTGCACTCTTTTAGTAGAGAGGGCTTGCAAACCTGCCTTCCGGTTTTCAAATGTTGCTACTGTTTTGAAGTCAAATCCTGTTATCTTTATTCATTTGGATAATTTCTGATGTCTGGGAAACTGTCTGGGAAAGTCCTTTATAATTCCTAGAGTTCTTAAGTTGTTTGTGCCTTACTTATGTTTTAATTGGCTTCGTTTTTCCCTTTAACTCCAGGTAGTAACAATGTACATTAGTTCTCTTGAGACAACTCATTGTTATTGAAGTCCTTCGGTCACGCTGGAAATAAAACATAACACCACATAACAGATTATTGTGTATGTGGGAGGAGGGATGCATGGGAGTCCCCTGGAGCAATGCTGAGTGACAGTGAAAATTCTTTCTGGGATGCTAGGGGAGCACATGCTACATTAGCTGCTCCTTTACTTCAAAGTGAGGGTGTGACACCCTTGTACCTCAGACCAGCTCTGCACACAAAGAGTGCACACAATGACAAGAGAGCATTGCTGGGAGCATTGTCTCTTCCCTAGATGCATCATGCTCAGTCACTGTGTTGGAGCTTAGATTGAAGAGAGAGTTTTCCTTTTGCCTTCTAGCTCTATCCCACCTCTCTGGCTCCTGCACAGGACCAAGTAACCCATAGGAATAACCAGCCCATGTTTATTATGTATGCAACACAGAGAAAAGCTAGATACATACTCTGGCTGAAGGTTGCAGCATAACATGACTTTATTTCTTAGCATTCAGAATGATGATGCAACAGGAACCCCCAAACAGAGACACACAAAGCAGGCTGCTCCCTCAAATGGAGAAACACAAACCACCCTGTTTTACTGATACTGTCTGTCTGCAGATTGCTAGTCCCAGATCTCATGCCCCACTGCCTGCAAGTAGAGCTAAGGAAATCCCCAATATTTTAAAATGACTATTGACAATTTTAACACGTTTTTTCAGTATGCCACATTTGGATACATAGAACCAAAGACACTAATAGTATTTGTGATTACCATCATTCTAGCCAGGCTGCTTGTTTGACTCAAAATCAGTTACCAACAATTTAAACCTTTCGTCAGCATTTTGTTTCAGCAAATGACACTTCTCCTTTTGTAGGTCTGAGTCACCATTACGCTAGTTAACAGAAACAGTTACCTGATCCCAAATTCACAGGCCATCTTTCAGTTCTAAACAGTGGTTATTGCTCATGTTCAAGATGAAAGAGGACATTTATATCACAAGCATTGTCAAAATGAATAAACCATAATGCAGTTTGAAGACTAGGCACAATTCCTTTGTCATAAGAGAAAAAGAAACCTATATCAGATTTTCTGACTACCAGTGCCTTCAGTAATAAGTGTCTCTCACTCAGCTGTGGGTAATTATTGCCAGCTCAATGGACAAGAATGGAGAGCAATGTTTTTCTCTTGTCAAAAAATCTCCCAACCACAAACCATAAATATGAACATCTTAAGCATTATTGAACATGTTGATACTATATTTCCTGAGGGGAGGGAGAAAAGGGTTTATTTCCCCATTTTTTTTTCTCCAAGTAATAGCATGGATCTAAACTTTTAATCAATATTGCCCTGAATGTTGTACTCTGATACTACACATTTGTTTTCATGATATTTCATTCTCCCCAGTCCCAGGTCTCTACTTTAGTCTTGGGTTTCTCACTGGTAATGAGCCATCATTCAATGGTGACATCTGTCAGTACAAGTGGAGGATACCTGATATATCAGTGTGTCTGTGGATGCACCATCATGATGCATTTGATACCACATGCATTGCACATAATGCCTAGACAGGTTTTTTTCACTGTGATAAGGATGAAGGAAGCTAAATAAGAATTGAAAGAATCAGATAGGACTAAATGTTCAAACCATCATTTTTTTAGCATAAAAATGTTTACAGAAAATGAATGTAGTGTCAAATTTGCCAGTATACTCTGGAATAAAATTTTACATGTGCACATTCAAGTTTGTGCTGCAGAAATTTTTGCACGCTCATCCAGTCAAGGAATAAATACCAAATGACTTGCCTGATCCATCATGATTAAGCACCATAATTCAATTTTGTGGTTAACTCCAGAATAAACAAAATCAACTGTATAAATTAAATAAAGGATAAATCTGAGGAAATCAAAATTTGCTCATGAACAGTCAAGAAAAAAAGGTTTAATTAGATAATGTAAATAATAATTCAGTCAAATTAATTGCTCAGTTTCAATAACCAATATAATCAAACATTTTTCATAAAGTGGAAATACAGCAAATATCTTATATGCTGATTCACTTACACACACGCCATTTTTCTACCTTTGTGTATAATAGTTCTCAACCCTGATTCATGTTTCTTTTTTCTTCTTGTATATAATATTTTAAGATTTGTACTGATTTTGATTCCGCAAAAATTGACAAAGATGTAACTCTGTTGATGTTGATTGATTTACACTGGGGTAAGATCATCAGACATTAAGTCGTAAACTGCAATTAAAGAATCTGCATATTAGGCAGAAAATCTTATAATTCAAAGAGAGATCTCATTGTGATAGAATATACCCATGTCCACATCCTATATACTACTGTAATAATCTTTGTATAAGATATGTCTTGTAAGGTATCATTGGACAACTCATAATTTGCCTGACAATATTGCCCTGATAAAATTTGTGTAGCAACATTATATGTAAAGTTATAAGATTTTCGTGTAGGATGTTATTAGCACATGTTCCATACAGAATCTGGCAAACAGCTGAGTCAAACAAAGGAATGTGTGCTCTATTTAATTTGCATTTAAGTAGTAAACAGTCATCCAGCAGGACGGGTAGACAAAGAAACCCCAAACAAACGAGGAAAACCAGCAGTGAATATTCTTACATACAGACACTTTCACACTCTGTCTTCTTAATCTAGCCTGAAAATCTTTTCCAATGGCCAAAGGAGGATGTCTCATCTCTCTCTCTCCATCTCTGTCTCTCTGTCTCTCTGTCTCTCTCTCTTCATTGATTCACTTCTTGAGAACGGACAGAGGAAGCAGCGGCCAAACAGAAGAGGTCCTTGCCCAAGTAGTTTGGACAGTAAGATTGTTGAGAGCATGTGGTAAGAAAAACTTTCCTTTGAATTTAATATAGTTTGTTAAGTTGGGCACTTGTGTTTTAATCTTTATTTTTACTGTACCCATTTCTGACTATTATGCCTCATTACTTGTACTCACTAACAATCTCTTTGTAGTCAATACACTTTTTTATGTAATATCATGGTTTTTTTAAAAATTGAAGCGTATGAAGAACTATCTGAAATAATACACTGGCATATTATCAAGGGCACCATTTAGAGAAGGCAGGGGGCTGCAGAGCCACGTACTGGAACACTGCTTGCTCTTCTTCCCATTCTACTATCAGGGAGTGAGTGGAAACCACAAAACTTGCGTGAATTACTCCTCTGCCCCTCCCCTCCCCAGCCAGGAGTGAGAGGAATGAACATTTTTCTTTCTCTCTGATAACTGGGAAATGGGAAGAAGAGCAAGCAGCATCCTGGCACATGTAATTGCAGCTCCCCCAGCCCTCCTTAAATGCCCCCCTTGTATATTATTATCTTGAAGAAATAAGGGACTTAACATACTTGTCCAAGAGAGGGTTAGTCAGTACTGGACATATATTTCTGGTGGAAAATCTAAGGTTGGACATGAGTTGGAGTCACCCTGTAGTACACCCAGACTTGAGTATACTTTGCTATTCAGGGAAACTATTATTCTTTTCATTTCCCCCACTGCCACCCCTACCCCTACCCCCACCCCCACCCCCACCACAATCCTTCAGCCCTTTGCTGTCTGCAGTGGAGGGTCAATGAGAACTAATTTACATATTATAATCAATGCTTTAGAATTTATTTTAACTTGTACTTAAATTGTACAATCCTGCTATGCTGTGTAAAAGTCAGTTTGCTACAAGTTCCATTTTATATGAATTAATCTTTAGTTAATATAGAATATGTGTTTTGTTCTGATTGTGCTGACCAAAGCCTCACTCTGTTTTATTGGGCAATCTTTATCTAGGCATGCTTCAAGTGACTGACTACTATGAATTAATTTCATATTCAGCATAATAGCAGTGATCATAACAAACTCATCTGGTATGCATATGGAATTCACATCCATTCCCATAGGTGTTCTATCATTCAGCAAGCTGCTTGGTACACACTTAAAATAAGATGGTACCATGTAATTTATAATGAATCTTAAACTAACATCTGATATGATTGCAAATGAATTTTGATTGAATTTTAAGGAAAGCAGAATAGTCTAATTTTATTTTCCCCATTCACAAGTCTTTAGAGGGAGATTTCAAATTATGCTATGCTGATAGATTAATCCTAAAATCTAATATACAGGTTATTTTAGTTTTCCCGGCTGATAGGGCTGAGATCTTGATGAAAACCAACTAGCTGTGAAGCAACTCAAAACAAAAACAGAAAATGTCCAACCCAGAAATATGTTTTTTAGTAAGAAGGAAGTATTGAGGGCTTGATAGATAAAGACCTGCATAGATACAAAACTGGCACCCACATCTGAAAAATCGATCCACATCCATCTTTGCGATTGCAGATATCTGTGAATATGAAGCAGATATCTGCAAATTTTCAGGGTTCTAGGTACAAAATTTGTATCTGTATCCAGATCGTATCCACACAAATGAGCTGTGGATATCTGTGAATTGGCAGGGCTCTACTGATAGAAGCTAAGCCTGTATCCATGGTGACTAACAAAAGGGGACCCAGAGGGCCACCAACCACGTGACCACTCCCCCTCTACCCCAAGCCCTGCTTCTTTCTGCCCCTTTTCTACCCTCCTTTTCCCTGCCTTTGCTTTACCCCGCCTACCTCTTCCCCCAAACAAGACAGCCCTGGACCCCTGCCTTCATCAGCAGCAGAGGGGAAGTGGAGCAATGTGGCCTCAGCTCACTCTGCTCCCCCCCAGCTGTGGTGCTCTGCTTCCCACCAGTGAAAGCGGGGGTGATCCTGCACCCTCCCCCAAGCAAAGTGGCCAGGAAAGCAGAACAAGCTGGAGCTGTATTGCTCTGTTCCCCTTGCTGCTGCCAGTGAGTATGGGGTGTGTGTGTGGATCCCTGCTGCAGGTGCCTTCCCCTCCCTATACTAGCCCTCCCAGAGGCCTGGGACTGGCTGGCCTCTTGACCCTGCCGCCCATATGCACCCCATACCCTCTGCATGTCATCCCTGCTTGTACCATCTATGCATATCCTGCATTTGCCAAAATGGTTTGCTGCCTTGGGGGTCCTACTGGATTCAGTTCAGTTCCTGGATTCCCAGATAGCAGAGTATTTTCAGCATTGACACCTGGCTAGGAGACTGTGGCATTGCTCTGAAATGCAGACTATGTCGCATGCATCCATTCCCATGACGCTAGCACACTAAGCTCTAAATATTCCAGCAGCCATCATTGCAGTCATTTGGACACTTTAAAGCTAATGCAAAAACACTGTTGCCCACACTACTTAGGAGATAATCCTAATGAAAATCATGTATCAGCTTCCTCTTCACTTCTGAGTTCAATCAAGGTGTTGGTGATAACCCGAAAAAGGACTGAATCATCTCCTATTTTGTTCTTAAAGACACCTGCCCCTCACCCCCTCAGCATCTTTTGGCACCTATGAATGCTAACTTGCAGATCTTTAAAATGTAAATGCTTCATTGACTGCAGTTTGTTTTTTTTAATAGTGGAAGCCATCCTTTGGATTGGCTGCCACAGCATCAAGTGCTATAGAAATTAATATTATAATCATTTTTCCTATCCCTCCAGTTTCCCCCACACTCCACATGTGAAGTGCCCTAGTTCTTCCATGCAGTGAGACAACCATGGCTTTCTTTGAAATAGTTTGTTTTTCTGTCATGTTAATCCTTCAGGTACTATGTAAACATGTCATCAGAAAACGCACTCTGCGGCCTGTGTAGATTCCCTCTGGATTAGTGTTATGCCTTCCTGTGTTACAAGAACAATAATGCTGGATTTTCTTTTCTTTCTAAGTGTTGTGCTTAATTGTGATCTCTTTATGCAGGGAAGTAAAGTTCGCCTTCACTACAACTGGAGTTTTGCCTGAATATGGGGTGAAAGACCTGGCCTTTTGTTGAGGCACCTCTTCATACCTGCCAATGAGATGCTTTCCTAAGTTTCTGTCTGCTCAATAATATAATTTAGTGTGACAAAACTGGGTTCTAATTACATTATAATCACTAAGGATTTATATAATGCTTGTCAGCATGGCATCTGTGTGCTCAGATATTTTCAGATAGGCAGGTCAGCTACTAACATTTCTTATTCTGCTTTCCCTTATTAGCCTAAGAATGGATTATTATACAGTCCCTCTCTCTAGTCTCATTACAGTCATTTCAAGAAAGAGGTTTTTAATCCATTTTACATTTTGTGAAAATCAGTAGTCTGATATTTTTCACTGCTCCTACACTCTAATTTGATTGAGTGGACATTCATATTCTCCATTATAAAGCCATGGCAACCAGAGAGAAAAATGAAATGACTAGGACTGACTAATCCACACATATAATATTGAGAATGTTAAAAGTAGCGCTTCAGACTCTGATTTACATAGTGAGTGCAAGCTAATCAAATTCTGATAATCCCTCCTCAGGACAAAGATTACAAATCCTTCTCATTACAGTCTTACAGGCCTTACTCATCAATTACTTCTGTCTCGTATCAGCTCTAGGTCAGCTGTACAATATTACTTTTTTCTTGTAATGGAAAACAAATGGATACCACTCAGACAAGCGATTTACACCTACAACAAGGGAAATTTGTAAGCACATTAGTAGAGAAAGCTGACTGAAAACGGGGAGATGCTGTGCAAAAATAAAAAGCAACTGACCTGAAAGTGTCAAGACAGCCAACTGGCGGATGAAAAATTCACATGAAAATGAATCTGAATCCCATGTACCCTTCAGAGAAACTTACATGGTTCTGCATCTTAATGGAAGAAGAATGGTCTTAAACACCAACCAGGGACTCAGGAGTCCCAAACAGAGTTCTCAGGTATACCACAGACTCCTTTTAGCAAGCCACTTGGGCCCAGATACACAAAAGGACTTAGCCGCCTAAAGTGGAAGTTTAGTGCCTAAGTCCAGAATTTAGGCACCACTGAGATCTTGAAAATCCTGGCAGTGGCACTGGAAAAGTTATTGGAGTGGGGGTGCTGAGCTGCAGCCTCCTGCCCTTTTCCCTGTCCGCTGGCAGTTGGGACCCCGCAGGCGGGGCCAGTGGCCCAGACCCCAATCCCAGCAGCAGTGTGGCACCCCTCATGTGGGATCCAGTGGTGGAGTCCTCAGTTGTGGGGCCAGCAGCCAGACAGGACCCCAGGGCTGAGTGGGGCGCAGGGCTAGTAGCCAAGCACAACGACCTGGGGCCAATGGCTGAGTGAGACCTGGGGGCCAGCAGCAGAGTTCTTGAGCAGAAATGGGCCCAATAGACCAGGATCCTAAAGCCTGGGCATGCTTGCGGCACGCCCCCTCCCCCCCATCATTTCTTACCATGCCTATGAATCTTGGCTATGCTGCTGCCTAATTCTGGAGGCACTTAAATTTCTGCTATGAAAATCCCCTAGGTGTCTATGTCATGAAGTGTGTGCTTCCACCTAAGGTAAGTCACACGGGCACCTATCTCACAGTAGACCCAGCAGAATTCTCTAACAGGAGGGCCAAATCTGGTAGGTGTTCTTGAAGCAAGCAGCGGCTTGCTTATCTCTGCTCATAACCTTAGTCTGGTAGAGAAGGAACTCAGCTGAGATGTGAGAGACCTCCATTCGGCCTGAGGAGAAGAATTCAAACATGGGACTTCCACCACTGGTCTATGGGATATTCAGATATGGGGTTCTCTCAATATCTCCTTTTGAAGCTGTTCCACTTTGTGTACATAATTAAGTATGCATAATGTTAAAGAGTGAAGAAGAATGATTCTGTGCTCTAGTAGTTAGGGCACTCACCTCAGAAGCAGAAAAATCCTTGTTGAAATCCCTTCTCCTCACTAGGTAGAGGGGGAAACTGAACTGGGGTGTTCAGTATGCCTGCTGTTGGGCTATAGGTTATAAGAGAGGCTCCTTTCCCCTCTCTCCTTAGCATTATGTGTCAAGTTAAGCAGGCACTGCCCTCATTCTTGCTAGAAACACTTTGGCTGTGTCTACATTGCACAGCTGTTCTTGCACAAAAACTTGCCGGCTGTCTACACTGCACGCGTGTTCTTGCGCAAGTAAATTTACAGTGTAGCGTCGGAAATCAGGGCTTCTTCTGGAAGAGTTATTCCTCTCCCCATGAGGAATAAGCCCTCTTGCACAAGAGGTCTTCCACAAGAGGGCAGTGTAGACAGGCAACATGAATTTCTTCCGCAAGAAGCCCCTATGGTTAAAATGGCCATCAGAGCTTTCTTGCAGAAGGGAGCATCCACGCTGCCATGGATGCTCTTGCGCAAAAGCACATCTCTTGTGCAGAAGCACATGGCAGTGTGGACACGCTCTTGTGGAAGATTTTTTTGCACAAGAACTCTTCCACTAAACAGTTCTTGTGCAAGAAGCCTGCAGGGTAGATGTAGCCTTTGAGCGCCTGATTCCTGGAGAGGGCTGATAGTTGTAGATCCTAAGCACACAAAAAATGCTGACCTCTAGCTTGGATAAAATGTATGTCTTCACAGCAGCTGGGAGGTGTAATTCCAAGCTCTAGATGTATGTGCATACTAGCAGTGTGACTGTAGAGGCTCTGGCTAGCTACTTGAGTACAGTGTCACCCAGCCTCAGGGTATGTATTAAGGCAGTGAGCCTGAACTGCCCCTTGTACTGCTGTAGCCCCTCTGCTATTTTTAGGCACTAGCTCAAGCAGTTAGTGCATATGTCTATTCGAGCTGGGACTTAAACTGTTGTCTAGATTTACGCTCAGGCAGCTAACTCCCTGAGAGGGGACAGGCTTAGGCCACACCCCTTCTTTGCCATTTGCTATTGGCTAGTTTAAATGATTCCCTGCTTCATATGCTGGCTTGTGTGGATCATGTTCTTAGATGCCTGTTTCCCCCCATGCATTGTACAGGCTAACTCAGGCTCTACGGACTCTACTATGTGGCTAGTCACCTAAACGTTAGGCACTGTAATGCTTTGTGAGCTTGGGTCTGAATCTTTCCATAGATCAATTCCCCATCTTCAGAAATCCTTCTTTTCTCTGTCTGTTGCCATCTCTTTGGGTCAGTGACTTTTTCTTACTCTGTGCTTACATATCACCCTGTACAATGGGGCTCTAATTCTGAGGAGGTCTCCGAAGGTGCTAATGCACTATAAATCTATCTATATATTTTAGTGTCTTTCCATCAGTGAGTTTGTTTGTTCAATAACTCCTCCTAAATGATAAGAAATAGCACCATCAAATTTGGTATGAATCTTCCTCTTATCCTAACTTAAAGTAAGATCAGGATTTGGTTGTGCCAAGGCAAAGGGATGTGCCTGGAATTAAATTGTTTCACATAAAATGGAAGGGGAGGGGGCTGATAGGAGGGAGTTATACTGTAGATTGACCACAGGGGGCAGCAAGCATTCTAGCAAGTCACTAGCAGCTGCTCCTCAGGGCAGACCGGGACGTTGGCTGCTGCCAACCACTGCATCATCCCATCACCCTGCCCTTGGGCCAGGCCTGGGGAAAGCCAGTGTGAACCCCCCTGCCTCCGGGCCAGGCCCAGAGAGAAGCTGGTGGGTAATCTTCATGGCTCTCCCCCCTGGGCTGGCTCCAGGGTGAAGCTGGCAGCCAGGATGCATGCCTCTTCTGCCCCTCCCCCACCCCTGCACATCTCTGGGCTAGCCCCAGGACAGATACTTTATCCAATGTCTTGCTCATGTTTAAAGTGATATGTTTACATTACCTACAGTAATTCAAATATTTGGTAATTTTGCATGAAAGCAGTTTAATGTTTCATGTAGAAATATTGTTTGCTGCAT
The DNA here is from genome assembly GCA_032595735.1 of Pelochelys cantorii. Taxonomy (NCBI): domain Eukaryota; kingdom Metazoa; phylum Chordata; order Testudines; family Trionychidae; genus Pelochelys; species Pelochelys cantorii. The sequence continues at coordinate 126,714,941 of CM064326.1, read as the reverse complement.
TAATATCCAGCATGTTATAGGCACACAGCATATACAAGTGGCAGGCTATGTTTTCCTAAAACTCAAAAGGTATATTAATAGTACAGTACATAGAAATATAATTTTCCATCAGATTTTAGCAGAAGTGTGTGAGCTTTGTTAATAATTCAAGACCCTTTGGGTTCCTAGGTGAGGTTATGGCACGACTGAAAAAAATGCAGATGAGCTTAGCAGCCAAAAGCAGGAACAGGTCACCGTCATTTTCATATTTCTTTAGGCTATTGAGTGTTACAATCAAAACTGAACAAGGGCTCAAGTTACATCCCAATGGCAGCAGAGTATTCAGCTCTCTTCCTCCTTATAAATGCAAACAGTCCAGTAGCATTGGAGTGCCACAGTGAAGGCTGTACAATTTATTGACACAGCAAGGCCTTCTTTACAAATATTCTCACAGCAAGTTTATTGATTGGGTGGGAAATGGCTGCTGATGGGAATGCCAGAGAGTTGACAGCAGATAGGTATTTACAGAGGAGATAAGTCTGTTCCTCCAATGACTGAGTAGCATTTCCAGAAGGGGAGTGCTGCCTCCTTGCTGTGGGGCGTCCCTGTCAGAGACATCTCGAGAAATCTGTGGGGAACATGGGACCCCGCATTGCCCCTCCCACACACACACACATATCACCTCTGGTTCTGTGTCTAGACTACAGGGTTTTGTCAACAAAAGTGGCCTTTTGTTGACAAAACTATACCTGTGTCTACACTACCACCTCATTCTGTCGACAGTAAGTCAACAGAACGTGGCAGTTTTGTCGACAGCGGTAAACCTCGTTTTACGTGGAAGAACGCCTTTTTTCAAAAGTACTCTTTCAAAAAAAGGCACTATTGCATGCAAACTGTGCTTTTTCGAAAGAGAGCATCTACACTCGCTTTCGAAAAAACGGCTTGCTTTTTCTACAGAACTGGTTGTAGTCTAGATGCTCTTTTTCGACAGAGACTTTGTCGACAGTATCTGTCGACAAAGCCTCTGTCAAAAAAGGTGTGCAGTCTAGACGTAAACTATGTGAAGACCTTGGCAGGGAGCTTCCAATTGTCTTGTTGCTCCACCTAATATACTTGAAATTCTGGTCTGCCGTACTGTAAGATTTGGAACACAGATTTCATGATGTGTCAGTCGAAGTGCACAAATTTCCAAGTAAGAAGCTCTGCTTGGAGACTCAGAATAAATAATAGTTGGCCTCAGATCTATTTTTCAGACAGGGAGGAGCACTCAAAGGATTTTAGAAAGATACAGGATGTAGCAGCTGCCAGGACTGAGGAGTTGGGTGGCTGATGGCAGGGGAGATGGCAGATAGTGGGAAGGCTAGAATGCTGAAAAGAGGAGGATCAATGTCGGTCTCCTCCATTTTCTACTCCCCTTTGGTCCAGCCCACCCACCATCTATCTCACATGCACCCAGCTCCAGATATATTTAAATAATTTCTTATACGCCTTAATGATTTTAGCTATTTGTTCTTCCCTCGTAGCTGTTGCTAATGTTTACCTGATGTAAACTTCACTCTATTGGCCTCTCTAGGACTGGCATACTCCAAACCATGTAGTCCCTCTAAGTTGCTTTTAGCAATACTACAAAAATGTTTTCCTTATAATTGTCAGGCTGATTATGCTTGTGTTGCAGTATTAGAAGGGGAGAGCAAATGTCGGGCTCATGATGAGCAAGTGGTATCAGGCAATCTTCACTGGATCAAAGAAGTATTCTATTGTGAGCAATATTAAATCCAGGCTGGCTAACAGGAAAGATTGTACCGCTAGAATAGTTTCTCAGTCATTCCAGTTTATTTTTTAAAAAGTGAGTGTGAGAGAACATATTTTGTTTTTCTTTCATTGGAAGTTCATGGCAGAAAATAATCAGCTTACCAGGGAGAGTGGTAAATTTGTCATCACTTTGAGTCTTCACCTTGAGAATGGATGTCTTTCTATGAAACATATGTTTTAGCTGAACAGCAGTTTATCGAATTCAGTGTTTAATCACAGACAGCAGGATAGAGTTCTTCACTGCAGGAATTATGGGATGCAATTCTATGTCCTGTATAATGCAAGAGTTTTGATCAGATTACAGTGTTCCTAGTCCCACTGAAGCTGAGGGCAAACTTCCCATTGACTTCAGTGAGCGGCTAGGATTTCACTCCAGATAAATCACAAATACATTACAAATCTACTGAGCCACAAAAGCCAACTTTTGGATTAAATACCACTTTCACCGGGAAACAAAATGCCAAGAAGAATCAATGAAACAACAACACACTGATCAACAATGGAAATATGGCAATGCTTCTAAAATGCTGACACCAGCTTTTTGTGAAGATTATTAAAGGCATCTCAGTGTAAATGGAATGATTTCTCAGTTTGCACTAGACCAAAAAGATAATACAGTTTAAATTTATTCCATAATTGCTCGATATTTATATAAAGACACATTTTCAGAACAGGAGTTCTGCTTTGTAGAGGCCATGCCAAATTCTGCTCTTTTTCACCGTGGGTAAAAAGTGGCAGAACTGAGCCCACAAAGAAAGAAAATCTAATCCATTTAAATTATTCAGATTTACCAGGAAAGAAAGGTTTAATCAAATGAATTTTTACTGTCATGATCTACGAAGAGAGAGGCACAGTAAAAGAGGTGCAATAGATCATTAGCATTATAATTCTGCCATTGCACCTTATTTCTAACCTGCAGCAAAGTAGATTTGCAGAGAGGGCAAATCATGCTGAGTTACATAACAATTTTATATTGTGGACTGATCTCTCCTTTCCATATTGAGCACACCAAACCCTTTTCATTTGTATCCTAAGCCAAAGTTACATCCAGATCTCCAGATATGAAACTCTAGTGCATTTACATATTTCATCTTTTACTACTCAGCAGTCAGAGTTTTAAAAATATGTCTAGGAAGAAGTCACAATTGTTTGTTGTCCTTTACGAATGAAACAGAGCTTCTTGTTGTTATCCTTCCAGGGATAGCCCAAGCATTGTATTTTCACTGACAGACTGCCAAAATCATTGTAAGTAAAAAAAAAAAAAAAAAAATTCTGTGAATAAAAATCCATGTTATTTGGGTGGTCCAACTGGAACTTCAAAACCATCTAATTTAATTGCTATTTCCCTCTTTTGCAGGAGGGCAGCATCTTCTGGCCTATCCATGAATGTTAGAACATCCTTGCTCCCAAAGTGAAAATGTCTCTACAATGTTTTCATCATAGAATCATAGAATACTAGGACTGGAAGGGACCTCGAGAGGTTATCAGGTCTAGCCCCCTGCCTTCATGGCAGGACCAAATACTGTCTAGACCATCCCTGATAGATATTTATCTAACCTACTCTTAAATATCTCCACAGATGGAGATTCCACAACCTCCCTGGGCAATTTATTTCAGTGTTTGACTACCGTGACAGTTAGGAACTTTTTCTTAATGTCCAACCTAAACCTCCCTTGCTGCAGTTTAAGCCCATTGCTTCTTGTTCTATCCTCAGAGGCCAAGATGAACAAGTTTTCTCCCTCCTCCTCATGACACCCTTTTAGATACCTGAAAACTGCTATCATGTCCCCCCTCAATCTTCTCTTTTCTAAACTAAACAAACCCAATTCTTTCAGCCTTCCTTCATAGGTCATGTTCGCTAGACCTTTAATCATTCTTCTTGCTCTTCTCTGGACCCTCTCCAATTTCTCCACATACTTCTTGAAATGCGATGCCCAGAACTGGACACAGTACTCCAACTGAGGCCTAACTAGTGCAGAGTAGAGTGGAAGAATGACTTCTCGTGTCTTGCTCACCACACACCTGTTAATGCATCCCAGAATCATGTTTGCTTTTTTTGCAATAGCATCACACTGCTGACTCATATTTAGCTTGTGGTCCACTATAACCCCTAGATCCCTTTCTGCCGTACTCCTTCCTAGACAGTCGCTTCCCATTCTGTATGTGTGAAACTGATTGTTCCTTCCTAAGTGGGGCACTTTGCATTTGTCTTTATTAAACTTCATCTTGTTTACCTCAGACCATTTCTCCAATTTGTTCAGATCATTTTGAATTATGACCCTATCCTTCAGATTAGTCGCAACCCCTCCCAGGTTGGTATCATCTGCAAACTTAATAAACGTACTTTCTATGCCAATATCTAAATCATTGATGAAGATATTAAACAGAGCTGGTCCCAAAACAGACACCTGCGGAACCCCACTTGTTATACCTTTCCAGCAGGATTGTGAACCATTATAACTACTCTCTGAGTACGGTTATCCAGCCAGTTATGCACCCACCTTATAGTAGCCCCATCTAAGTTGTATTTGCCTAGTTTATTGATAAGAATATCATGTGAGACCGTATCAAACGCCTTTCTAAAGTCTAGGTATACCACATCCACCACTTCTCCCTTATCCACAAGACTCATTATCCTATCAAAGAAAGCTATCAGATTGGTTTGACATGATTTGTTCTTTACAAATCCATTCTGGCTGTTCCCGATCAACTTGCCACCTTCCAAGTGTTTATAGATGATTTCCTTAATTACTTGCTCCATTATCTTCCCTGGTACAGAAATTAAACTTACTGGTCTGTAGTTTCCTGGGTTGTTCTTATTTCCCTTTTTATAAATGGGCACTATATTTGTCCTTTTCCAGTCTTCTGGAATCTCTCCTGCCTCCCATGATTTTCCAAAGATGATAGCTAGAGGCTCAGATACTTCCTCTATCAGCTCTTTGAGTATTCTAGGATGCATTTCATCAGGCCCTGTTGACTTGCAGGCATCTAATTTTCTAAGTGATTTTTAACTTGTTCTTTTTTTATTTTATCTTCTAAACCTACCTCTTTCCCACTAGCATTCACTATGTTAGGCATTCCTTCAGACTTCTCGGTGAAGACCGAAACAAAGATGTCATTAAGCATCTCTGCCATTTCCAAGTTTCCTGTTACTGTTTCTCCCTCCTCACTGAGCAGTGGGCCTACCCTGTCCTTGGTCTTCCTCTTGCTTCGAATGTATTTATAAAAAGTCTTCTTGTTTCCCTTTATTCCTCTAGCTAGTTTGAGCTCATTTTGTGCCTTTGCCTTTCTAATCTTGCCCCTGCATTCCTGTGTTGTTTGCCTAAATTCATCCTTTGTAATTTGTCCTAATTTCCATTTTTTATAGGACTCCTTTTTTATTTTTAGATCATGCAAGATCTCCTGGTTAAGCCAAGGCGGTCTTTTGCCATATTTTCTATCTTTCCGACACAGTGGAATAGCTTGCTTTTGGGCCCTTAATAATGTCCCTGTGAAAAACTTCCAACTCTCCTCAGCTGTTTTTCCCCTCAGTCTTGATTCCCATGGGACCTTACCTATCAGCTTTCTGAGCTTACCAAAATCCGCCTTCCTGAAATCCATTGTCTCTATTTTGCTGTTCTCCCTTCTACCCTTCCTTAGGATTGTGAACTCTATGATTTCATGATCACTTTCACCCAAGCTGCCTTCCATTTTCAAATTCTCAACCAGTTCCTCCCTATTTGTTAGGATCAAATCTAGAACAGCTTTCCCCCCTGGAAGCTTTTTCAACCTTCTGAAATAAAAAGTTGTCTCCAATGAAGTCCAAGAACTTACTGGATAGTCTGTGCCCCGCTGTGTTATTTTCCCAACATATATCTGGATAGTTGAAGTCCCCCATCACCACCAAATCTTGGGCTTTGGATGCTATTGTTAGTTGTTTAAAAAAAGCCTCATCCACTTCTTCCACCTGGGTAGGTGGCCTGTAGTAGACTCCTAGCATGACATCACCTTTGTTTTTAATCTTTGTTTTAGCCTAACCCAGAGACTCTCAACACTTCCGTCTCCTATGTCCATCTCCACCTCACCCCCAGTGTGTTCATTTTTAATATATAAGGCAACACCTCCTCCCTTTTTTTCCCTATCTATCCTCCCTGAGCAAGCTGTACCCTTTTATACAAACATTCCAGTCATGTGTATTATCCCACCAAGTTTCTGTGATGCCAGCAATGTCATAATTGTACTTATTTATTAGCAATTCCAGTTCTTCCTGCTTATTACCCATACTTCTCGCATTTGTATATAGGCATCTAAGATATTGATTTGACCTTGCCTCCCAGTTTTGCCCTGATCCTCCTTTCTCTCTGCCATTATAGCCCATGCTACCTCCCATTTCCGACCCATCTCCCAGGTCTCCATGTTCTCCACTTTCCTGTGGGCTTTGCTCACCTGTCCCTGTCGAACCTAGTTTAAAGCCCTCCTCACTAGGTTAGCCAGTCTGTGTCCAAATAGGGTCTTCCCCCTCTTCGAAAGGTGAACACCATCTCTGCCTAGCAGTCCTTCCTGGAATAGCATCCCATGGTCGAGGAAGCCAAAGCCCTCCTGGCAGCACCATCTTCGCAGCCAGGCATTCACCTCCAGGATGCACCTGTCTCTGCCTGGGCCCATACCTTCAACAGGAAAGATCGAAGAGAATACCACCTGCGCTCCAAACTCCTTCACCCATACTCCCAGAGCCCTGTAGTCACTCTTGATCTGCTCAGTGTCACACCTCATGGTATCATTTGTGCCCACATGGATGAGTAGCATGGGGTAGTAGTCAGAGGGCCAGATAATCCTCGACAATGCCTCTGTAACATCTCGGATACGGGCCCTCGGCAGACAGCATACCTCCCAAGATGAAATGTCAGGGTGACAGATGGGTGCCTCTGTCCCCCTCAGAAGAGAGTCTCCGACCACCACTACCCTACATTTCCTATTCGCAGTGGTGGCAGCAGACCTCCCGGCCTTGGGGGTATGAGGCTTCTCCTCCTCTGTTGTAGGGGGTGATTCCCTATCTCCTGTATAAAGAAGAGCATAACGGTTTCCTAGTACCACGGCAGGAGGGTTTGGAGCAGGGGTGGAGCAGTGCCTGCTGCCAGAAGTAATCAGCAGCCAGTGTCCACCCTGAGCTGTCTCCTCCTCCACCAGTGGTGTGTCCGCTGTCCTGTGTACTGGGACAGCTACCTCAGCTGTCTCCTCATGAACACGGTCCAGGAATTGCTCGTGGATTCGGGTGCTCCTCAACCTAGCCACCTCCTCCTGTAGCTCTCCCACCTGCTGCCTGAGAGATTCCACCAGCAGGCACCTTTCACATTGGATGATCTCCCCAGCCTGGATAAGTGGGAATTGCAAGCCACAGTCCCTGCAAAACCACACCAGGATCTGGGTAGAGGCATCCATGCTAAGGCGCTCTGTCTGGCTATAGGCGCAGGTGGAGGAGACAGAAGCAGTGCTGTCACAGGTGTTGTGGGTCTTCCTGACCATAGTAGGCCTCCCTCTGTCAAACTCTCTCTCGAACTCCCCTGTCTGCAGGCCCCTATCCACTTTCGCCCCACTGGCAAAGTCCTGATTTTAAATCTCTCTCATACATTGTATCCTATGAGATATGCTATCTGTCATGTGTTAAAAGAATTTGCATTCCCAAATCTTACTCAGTTTTAACAACAAATAGCCTTGCTTGAATCACATGTTGAGAGTTTGCATTCACTGCAAAGTTAATTTTAATTCTGACTCAGGGGCTTCCTCTAACTTAAGAGGTGGGATGTTTAATTTGAGTTGGCTGCCTATCAGTTACAGGTGTAATCCTTTCTTCAAGGTGGAACCAGCAGCAGCTAGGGCCAGGTTCAATATCTAAGGGTTCCTCTCCATCCGTCCAACACAGAAGTGGCTCAAGCCTCCACCCAGTAGTAACCTGGGTGTTTTATACACCACCCCTGAGTGCCTCTGAGAGGCAATACTTCCCCATTCACAATTACTGATTCTAAGTGTAAAAAAGAAACTTGGGGGGAAGTAACTTGCCATTAATTTTAGAAAATACCACAAACAGAGTTCACAACCAAAACCATGAGTAAAATTCCCATCCCAGCTAGGTAGGGCAATGTCCAGCCACAGAGAAAAACTTCTGGCCTGGATTTGGAGGTACTCTAAACTCAGACAGGACTGGAGAGAGGTAACTAGTGGGGTTACCTCTAGTGGGGTTACCCAAGGGTCTGTCCTGGGACCAATCCTATTCAACTTATTTATAAATGATCTAGAGGGATAAACAGTGAGGAGGCAAAATTTGCAGATGATACCAAACTACTCAAGATAGTTAAGACCAAAGCAGACTGTGAAGAGCTTCAAAAAGATCTCACCAAACTAAGTGATTGGGCAACAAAATGGCAAATAAAATTTAATATTGATAAATGTAAAATAATGCACATTGGAAAAAAAATATCCCCAACTATACATACAATATGATGGGGACTCATTTGGCTACAACTCAAGAAAGAGATCTTGGAGTCATTGTGGACAGTTCTCTGAAACATCCACTCAGTGTGCAGCAACAGTCAAAAAGCAAATAGAATGTTAGGAATCATTAAAAAAGGGCTAGAGAATAAGACAGAAAATATCTAATTGCCTCTATATAAAACTATGGTATGCCCACATATTGAATACTGCATACAGATGTGGTTGCCTCATCTCAAAAAAGACATGTTGGCATTGGAAAAGGTTCAGAAAAGGGCAACAAAAATGATTAGGGGTTTGGAACAGGTCCCATATTAAGATATATTAAGAAGACTTGGACTTTTCATCTTAGAAAAGAGGAGACTAAGGCGGGATATGATAGAGGTCTATAAAATGATGACTGGTGTGGAAAAAGTGAATAAGGAAAAGTTATTTATTTATTCCCACAATATAAGAACTAGGGATCACCAAATGAAATTAATAGACAGCAGGTTTAAAACAAACAAAAGGAAGTTTTTCTTTACTAAGCACGTAGTCAACCTGTAGAACTCCTTGTCAGAGGATGTTGTGAAGATTAGGACTTTAACAGGGTTCAAAAAAGAACTAGATAGATTCATGGAGGTTAGGTCCATCAATGTCTTTTAGATGGGTAGGAATGGTATCCCTAAGAATGGTGTCCCTAGCCTCTGTTTATCTGGAAATGGATGACAAGAGAGGAATCACGTGAGGATTACCTGTGGTGTTCTCTTCCTCTGTGATATCTGGTGCTGGCCACTGTCGGTAGACAGGATACTGGGCTAGATGGACCTATGGTCTGATCCAGTATGGCCGTTCTTATGTTCTCATGTAAAAAACATTCCTTGAATATAACAGGGGAATGTTATCTCTCCTAAAAGATTAGGTCAGGATGACAGTGTAATAGAGATATTTTGATTAAACCAACATGTAAAAGTTGATGGGTGATAACTAGCCATATTAGGGGGCAGTAAATATGTCAGAAGGGTAGTATGTAAACCAGTGGTCTCCAACCTTTTTAACTGCAAGATCACTTTTCAATTTAAGTTAAATGTAAGATCTACCTCCAACCCAAACACCCTTGTCCCACTTCCTTCCTCCCCCCCTTCTTTGAGGCCCTGCCCTGCTCCACCCATTCTCCAGGGCCTCATCCAGCTCACTCCATCTCCCATTCTCACTCACTTGTGCCAGCCTGCAGTAGGGGGTTGGGGTGCAGGCTCTGGTCTTGGGCCAAGGGGTTTGAAGTGTGGGAGGGACTCGGGGCTTAGCCCAGGGTGGGGACTGGGGTCCAGCATGGGTTTCAGGGTGCAAGCTCTGGGAAGGAGTTTGGGTGCGGGGAACTCATGTCTGGGGCTGGAGGTTGGGTGCAGGAGGAGGTTCAGAGCTGGGACAGGGTTCAGGAAGCAGGCTCTGACTGGGCACCATTTAACTGAGATGGCTTCCAGGTACTGGAGCAGTGGGGTTAAGGCAGGCTTACTCCTGCCCTGGCCCTGCACCCTTCCTAAAAGCAGCTGGCACATACAGTAATGGCTCCATGATGCCATGTGCTACCCCTCATCTACAGGCACTGAGCCCACAACTTCTACTGGCCATGCTTCCCCATTAATGATCAATGGGGGCTGCAGGAGTGGGGGCTGCAGGCAAGGACAGCACGTGCAGACCCCCTGCTCTTCATTTCTCAGAGGCTGCAGGGACATGCCAGCCACTCCCAGGATCAGCAATTACCACAGGGATAATTACTCCAGCCACGACAGGTTAGGCATTTTAGAACTCACTACTCAAATGTAAGTGTAAGAGCAAAATGAAAATTATGAAATGCACAGACCAGTCAAAAACCATAAATAACCTACTTTGCAAGCAGTAAAAGGAGTAACAACAGCCCCCCACATATGTGTTGGGTCAGGAGATGAGCATGAAGGACAGTGTGTGTTTGTGCCAATGACAGAAACACACACAGTGTGTGAGAGTGACAGAGATTTGCATTGCCAAGCTCCCTCCATCCCATTCTCTGTGTGGAGATGGGGTACAGGCGCGGGAGGAGGAGGAACACCCTGACATCAGCACCCGCCCTTCTCTCTCCCACACCCTGCACAGCAAGCAGGAAGCTCCCAGGGGGGCAGCTCCAAGGCAGAGGGCAGGAGCAGCATGACAGTGGGTGGAGGGGCAACTGTAGTGCCAGCACTTGATATCTTCCTGGACAAACCAGTCAGGATTGCCTGTCAGAGGCTCCAAGATCTACCAGTAGATCCTGGTCTACTGGTTGGTGACCACTGATGTAAACTGTTTGTATCAGGTTATAAAGATGTATCTCTGAGGAAGTATCTTTGTCTAGCCTAGGGAAGAACTGAAAGTCCCGCTGTTTACTGAGCTGCTCTAATGTTATGGGCATACATATATTAGTGGTCTGTTAAAGTCTGTGGGATACTAGTACTTAGGGTTGCCAACTTTCTAATAATTCAAAACCAAACACCTCTGCCCCACCTGTTTTTCCAGGCCTGACCATGATTATACCATCCCCCTTTCTCTGTTGTTTGCTCTCCTGTACACTCACTCACTAGAAGTTGGGGTGCAAGAAGGGCTGGAGACTCTCTGGTGGGAGCACAAATAAGGGATAGGGTGCGGACCAGGGATGAGGAATTTGGGGTGCAGGAGAGGTTTCTGGGCTGAGGCATGGGACTGAGGTGCAGGCTGTAAGGTAGAGTTTGGGTGTGTGGAGTGTAAAATCCAGGTAATACATCAGGGTGTAATGCCAACAGGCAGAACCAAACCTGGGTCTTCTAGAGCTTAGTGTATGAGCCTCTACAGCTTGAGCTATGAAGCCAGCTCTAATGTAGGGCTGAAGAGTGAACCTGCCTTTTAATTTATTATATCTGCTACATTATGTAACCTCACAAATTGCTGCCCAATTTTTATGAAAGGGATTTGGATGAATTTGTTAGTAATCTGTTAACAATTGCCTTTGAAGAATCTATTAGTGTAACTTCTTTTGTAACTTGTTTAATATATTGTAACTGAAACCACATTTTAAACTGTAAATACATTGTAACTAAAGTGACTCGCTATTGTAATTGAAAACCCATTTCAAACTTTGTGCTGCCTTAACTCTGTTTAAAGTTAGATGGGTGTCTATTTAATCTCATTTAAGAACGTGAATGTGGGTGTGTGTGTAAAGGGATCAGGCTGTTTGGGTAACCAGCTGCCAGCACCACCTTGAAGGCTGAAGAACAATATGTAAAAGCCCTGAAAAAGAACCCACCGAAGAAAGAGAGAGAAGGCCCATCAAGAAAAGAAGATCCAAGTCCCATCTGCTGTTAACTGATGACTCATGGTCATACAGTGCCCTGGGGCAGTGGGATAGGACAAGATCAGTGGACTAAAACATATAAAAAGATGGGTGCAAAACTATAGGATTCTACAATCATCCTCCAGAAGTATCAGTACACACTGACATGACCAAGCTCCCTTCCTCATGTCTAAACCACCTGGCTGGTAAAATAGCATGAGCAACTGAGGCTGGTAATTATATCCCACCTGTAGAAATGTGTGCAGGATCATTTTAGTAGCTAGTAGCAAATGAATTCTGCCTTCACAATACACACAGCATATTGCCTTATCCCCCTAACAAGATTCTGCTTGTTCTATTTCTACGAGTGTAACAAGGGAGCTCTCTGGAAGTGTCAACATATCCCTCGGTTCCAAGGCAGAAATGCAGTCAGGTGGCTCTGAGTGGTGTGTACTGCCTCTGCCCTCAGGTGCCACCCCCACTACTACATTGGCTGCTGTTCCCAGTGAATGGGAAGTGTAGAGCCAGTGCATGTGGTGGGGGCAGCGCATGGAGCCCCCTGGCAATCCCGCCACCTAGGTAACAGAGGGATATTTTGCTGCTTCTGGGAGCCATGCAGAGCCAAGTAGGGAGGCTGCCAGCCCCACCAGCCAGACTGCACCAGAGTCACCAGGATCTTTTTTGATCAGATATTCTGGTCCAAAATCAGACAACTGGCAACTATACTAGCCCATGCTTCATTGGCAATAAACCCAGCCTGATGCCTTCATAGCTTCATGTTTCTTGGGAATATTGCGTGGTTCACTCAGGCTCTATCGTGCCAGCTGTGGCAACTCACAGGGAGAACACACACAAACAGAAATGAAATTGTTCCTTGTGAATTAATCACCGTATTTAATTCTAACCCCAAACTACAGCATGAGATGTTTACTCTGAGGTGTGCTTTGTCGTTTAAATAACAGTTATACCTTTTATACACAATAACAGGCTGCAAGCTTTTATTGATACCAAAGTTCCATAAGACAATTTTGCTCTTTTGATGACTTTATAAAGTTTTTCTGTGCAGTTCCTGCTGATCTTCTCTATTCTGTTTAGCCATCGGGGGGTCCTGCAATGGTATACACACACTGTGCCACAAAAGAACGAAGCACAGAAGACATTCTGATTGTATGGGCAGTTATGAGAAAGCAATGGGGGTAGGGAGAATTCTGCTAGAAGGTCTTGCAGCATCACTCTGCAGTATAGCTTTGTGCTGTGAAGAAAATGATGCAAATTGCTAAATGGACCTGCTACAGTCAGAGTAAAGAAACCACTTCCTTTATAAGAGAACAAAGGCTCCAACATTTATCAGTGGGGAAGACAGAGATGAAGTAGCTGTGGCAGGATACAGCTGTTATTTCCAGCATCCATTCATTTATTGGATAATTTCATGTTGAAGCTTTTCTATTGCATCAAGATAATATTCCAAAACACAAATAGTACACACACTTTCAAAGACCCTAGCTGGAGATATGCAAAGAACATTACTCTTCAGATGCCAGACACAGAGACTTCTCCTTCTTAGCAACCCTGAGAGTTTCCCCATTGTATAGTGACTAAAACCCAAGGTACTGTCAGGCACTAAGTAGTGCAGGCCCAGAGCATCACGCAGGGGAACAACAGAAGGCTACACAAATAAAACCAAACTTCTGAATGCCCCAGAGACCTCCAAGGAATATATGAACAGAATGTGTGATGAAACCCCAGCCAAAGCTCCACTGGAAAGGCTCCTGAGACTTGATGTCTGATAACATCAGTTGCTGCTTTATCAGAAGCAGGAGATGGAAGATTCTAACTGTAGGCAACTTTGCCTCCTAGTTAATGACTAAGGTCTCCCATGTCACTAGAACAGATGAGGAAAGAGAAGAGGATCAACCAATGTCTCAGGTAATTAATTGTTATTGTGTTGTGCCCATCTTAACACCTGGACTGCTCTTCATAAGGCATGCTGGAAGAAGTATCCCAACAACAGAGATTTTGAATACAGATAATAGCTTCAGGCTTAATCCACTGACATTGCACATTAATAGTTTCACTGGCTTTGCCTTCCTGGTAAAGCATTTCTCTGCCTTTGGTATAATGAGAAAAGTAAAATAGATAGGAACATATTTCAAATGTTAGTTCCTGGAGTAATACCCACAAAATAGCTAGCCAGCATGTCTGGGAAAGGCTATTCAGGTTGATTAGCTCATCAAGAAACATTCAATGGATAATGAAGCATGGGAGACATCCAACTATACTGGCCTGCAAACCTTCAATCTGGAATGTGGTTAATGGCATTCACCTGCAAAGAATTGAGTGATGCACGGACAGGTGACTAGCCCATATGACACCAAATGCCGTCTTGGGATGTACTGTTACACAGCAAGAACAATGGAGTTCCCTCCACATCGCTGAGGATATAAAAGAGCCCGGAAACACCTACATTTTAAAAAATCCTGCTTCTTACCTCTTGAAGAACTTTGCTACAATTAAAGCTTGGAACAAAGGACTGAATGACTCATCCAAGCTGCAGATGTACTCCAGAGGCTTGACTTAAGCCCACAATTTATTCCATCACTGCTACAAGCCTAAACTAAGAATTTTGAAATTGTTGGACATATTTAATGCCTTTAACTAGTTCTATTCTTCCTTCCTTCCTTGACACACAAAGTGGTTTAAGTTTCCTCTCTCTCCAACCCAAAGCTTCTTTGCTTGAACTCTGATTCCCGTACAAATACTTATATTCACTATCATGTACAAAAAGTCTTAATTTGTGTAACTAACATGCCAAAGAACTGGAAATTAAAGTGTAGTGGGGGTTCTTCAACTTATGACCTCATTCCTCGTCCAACTCCTCAGCAGGTAAATTACACCAACTAATGCACATCGTTAAATCCCCAACAGATTTGTGTACACTAAGTAGGTCAAATGGAATTAGTGTTAAGTTTATACTAATTTATAGATCACATCTGCACTCAATTCAGACAGAAATCAACACTGGGCAAGTCAGTGGTAGAGCTACTGCTGAAAGTCAGTAGTGATTGTCCATTAGTTCAAGTGACAGAGACGTGTATTTCTAGCGTACTGTACCCAAAGTCTATCCTAGTTGAGCATCATGAAGTCTGTGTGACAGATCCTCAGCAAGGGCACATGAAGTATGTAAACTATGACTATTTACACCAGAGTGGCTCTGGCCCTGTGTGTCCAGGGTAAGTGGTAAAACTGATTATTCTAGAGTTTGTGTGACCACAGAAGTGTCTAGATGGTCATGGAATCCTGAATATCTATACACTTAAACTTCCGTACTCTGGGTGACCCTGATCTGAGAACACCCATAGTTCAAACCCTGGCAGGGGGAGGAGAAAGTGGCTCTGAACACTGCTGTTCACTGTGTGCCCCCAGGAGCAGGATGCCAGATAAGCACCTCACCTCCATCCCCCTCATGTCACAGAATCCTCCCTGTCCTGACAAATTCTTTATTCCAGCATACGCTGTTTTCCAAGGTTGCCAGATTAAAGAGGTTCAAATACAGTATGCACCAGCCTGCACCAGTACAGAGTCTCTATTTTTGGAAGCAGGGCTATGCCCCCTTTGTAGCAGGTATAAATAGTGAGGAACAATTGCTAAATTGGTACAGATTCCCGACTCCCAGAGCTGTGGATAGCAAGAAGAGAATATGAGACACACAGTGGTAAACCCTAAATGTGCTGTTTACCCACTTGTTAAATAACTACTCCACTATTGTGCCTCCTCTCAAGTTTACAATCTAAACTCTAAATGACTGTTTCTTTGTCTTCTGTGAAGCAGTTAAAACACCTTTGAGTACTCTCAGGCTATGTCTACATTGGCAAGATTTTGCGCAAATACTTTTAACTCAAGAGTTTTTGCGTTAAAGTATTTGCTCAAGAGAGCGTCTACACTGGCATGTGCTTTTGCGCAAGAGCATCCGTGCCAGTGTAGACGCTCCCTTGCGCAAGAAAGCTCCGATGGCCATTTTAACCATCGGGCTTTCTTGCGCAAGAAATTCATGTTGCCTGTCTACACTGGCCTCTTGCGCAAGAACAGTTGCGCAAGAGGGCTTATTCCTGAGTGGGAGCATCATAGTTCTTGCACAAGAAGCCCTGATTTCACACATTAGAACGTCAGTGTTCTTGCGCAAGAACTCCCCGCCAGTGTAGACAGGCAACATGTTTTTGCTCAAAAGCGGCTGCTTTTGCACAAAATCATGCCAATGTAGACACAGCCTCAGTGAATAAAAATTATCCAGCCAGTACTCTCAATGAATAAAAAGTATCCAGTCTAGCACTTCCTCCTGTGATCTCCCTTTGTTTTTGACAGTCTTATAGCAGAATCTCAGAGACTTAGCAGGTTGTTATTGTTTGGGTCTGTCAAGGGGCGACCTACCCTGGGAGGCCCCTTGGATCTAATCCCCTTTAATGGCATGATTTGGTCTTCCTCTAAGACCATTTACAAGATCCCACAATGGTCTCAGTCTATACCCTTAACCCCCGAGTCTGTACACAGGTCCCCTCCACTGGGGATAATACGGCCTAGCGGCTGGAGTCCATATATAAGTCCCCTCTGCTAGGGGTAATATGGCCCAGAGGCCTAATCCAGAGTCACGTAGAAAAACTTCCCCCACACAGGCTAGCTATAGAAGAGGTAGGGATTCTGGGCCCTCACACTCCATGGGGTCCCAGCCCAGGGCCCTGTTGGCAGTGGCTCAGTCCACTGCCCACTCAGTGGGGAATCCTGTCACAACACGCTGAGCATCCAGAGAACAATTCTCCGCCCTGGGCTACTTCCTACTGTTCCTTGTCTGATGTCTTACTCCAGAGTTATGGCTCCTCAGGTAGCCTCTCTCAACCAGGCTGCTGCTTTGTGGTCTGGTGGCATCTGCTCCTCTGGCTCCAGAGCTCTCTCTGTGCCTCCTTCCCCTTCCGCAGTCAGCCCAGACTGAGCTTCTTCAGTGGCTTTTATAGTCTGTCTCCACTTGGGGTATGCCCAGCAAGACCGTGGGGGTGGGGCCCTCTCACCCAGCTGGACCAAGGCAACTCCCTGAGCTTCAGTGTGGGGTTGATATACCCCATCACAGGGTACAACTGTCAATCTTTGGCATCATGTTCAATCTCAAGCAGAATATACCAAGTCATTGCCAAACAGGACAGCAAGGGCATGTCTATACTACAGCGATCTTACAGCGTTTGATTTAGCAGGTCTAGTGTAGACCCTTAAATCAAACTCTGAGGGCAGCCCCCACTGGCATCCTGTACTCCTCTTCCTCCTGTGAGGAGTTAGGGAAGCCAGCAGGAGCATGTGCAAGAGTGATTTTCTTTTCCTGTCTCAAATTGGAAGGAAAAGTAAAAAAACTGAAGAAAAACAACAACAACAACAACAAAAACCCAACCCTGCACACTTCAGGTCAATCAGAATGTTTCAACTTTAAAAAAAAAAACTTTGTTCAGTCTAATTAGTTTCCAAACAAAATAAAAAGGTGTTTTGAATTGGAAAACTGCATATTTTATTTTAAAAAAAGTCAAAATGAAATGTTTTGACAATTCAGAAACTCCCTCCCACCCAATGTTTTTTCAAGTTGGAAAACTTTGTGAAAACTTTTGTCAAAACTGTTTTTGAAATTTGGCACTCTTTGATGAAAAACAATTCACTGAAAAAGTTCCTGACCGGCTGTACTGTGAAGATTATCAGAGTGATGGCTGGGAAACAACACCAGAGCCAGATTAAAGGAGGGGATCAGGGAAAAGGAAGGGTCAATTGGTTAGAAGAGAACAGAGCTGGAGCTGGCTTTGGGTCACTGGAGACATGGGTTGGGGGACTGAGGAACACAGTTGCAGGGAAAAAAGGAGTCTGTTCTCAAGTTTGCTGAAGGGAGAGCCAAAAGTTAAAAGAGCTGAAGGAGGTTCCTTATCTGAACGGAAACTTTTGGAAAATTATCTATTTATGACTTTAGCCCACAGTTGCCTGCTGCATCTGATTTTACATTCGGTGCTTATTTTCCTATATCTTATTTTCTATTTAGTATTCCAAGCAGGATTTTTTTTTCTTGTGATACCCTTTAACTTAAAGAAAAAAACATAAGCTGCTACTGGCAGTTAGTCTGGCTTCACAACTGTTTATGTTGTGACCTTAAAATTTTTGATATTTTGTTTCAAGCTGGCTTAGAAAAGGTAGCATTTTTTGTTTTGATTTTCTATAAATGATACATAAATGTCACTCCATACTCTGTCCTGATATGCTGTTCTTTGTTCCTTTTTTATATTTGGCGCCCCACAACTATGAAGGAAGAACCAAATCAAGTATTGTACTTCCTCATTACCCAGTTACTATTTTCAAAGGCAACAAATATACTCATGTTAGGAAAATTATGTATGTATTCATAGTGGTGTTGAGTTATGTCTCTTTGTTGTAACAAATGTGATTAGGAATTCACAGTCATCTCTAGCCCAGATATTTGGAAATTTATTGCTACAGTGGGGAAAGAATTGAAGCAGGATGATCCAAAAAGTAGAATATCGCTCAGAGGAAACTCCAAATTTCATTGTTAACAATTTCATTGTTAACTGGTTAACTGAAGAGGAAACAGAGGCAGGCATGCACACTAAATAGTTTATCACAGGATTTGGATGCTTTATAAGATTAATGTAAAGGGCACATATTTAAAGATCTTGAATAGATAGCATACCAGATGACTCCTTGTTAAGCAACATTAATATAATGTATTCTTTTATTACACCTAACTCATGATCTAAGCACATTATTCATTGTACTGGCACCAAATTTTAACTCTTATGGGTATGCATGGGAGTTGCAAAAGTGTACCAGAAGGAGATTATGTCCATACATAGGGACAATCACATTACATTGCACATTATTATGCTCTTTGGATAATATGTATTTCAAATATATTTTATCTAATTTAGTGTATTTCTAAAAGGCAATTTTATGATGTATTACTTCCTCAAAGGAATTGCTGTATATGAACCTGCGTTATAATCATTAAGACTAAAAAAAACCAACCAAAAAACCCACCACCCTCCCATTTAGGAGATAAAAATAGTTTGGAAAATGTGTCTGTTAATTTATTCTTGTCATAGATTTAGTCTAGCTCTGCCGGTAGCTCACCAGATTGCTGTAAGGAGATCTAGGCACTTAATCCCCTGTGTGTTTTATGGCTCCAAAGTATGATCAGAGTTCAAGCTCTGTCCTTGTCTTAGGGTCCCTAGGCATATCTTCGAGCTAGCACAATGTCCCATTTATTTAGAGCACACAGTGCACTTGATCAGGCCTTAGAATCAGCGCTCATCCCTCATTCCTCCATAAAACTCCCACAACTCCATGCAAAGGGAAGAGCTTCCTGATTTACCTCTTGAACACATGGCCTGTTCAAGAGGTAAATCAGGAAGCTTGAAACACTGACATATTGCACAGGAGTCTAACCTGAAGGAATATAAGACATTGCTGTAAGGTGCCATGAATCCAATGTGTAATACACTACCCCTCCTTTGTCCTGTGATTGCAGAGGTGTTAACTTCTCACTTCACCTTAAATGGTCTCTTGTTTCATCTATTCACTTCTTATGCTAAACAATCTGTTCCATCTTGAAGTTAGCTGTGACACTGAATATCTTTCCCAGACATGGAGGAGAGTTCTGTGTAAGCCTAAAAACTTGTCTCTTTCATCAGCAGAAGCTGGTCCAATAAATGATATTACTTTACTCACTGTGTGTCTCCAATAACCTGGGACCAACATGACTACAGCTACAATGTTGGCAGATATTTATTTATTTTCATTTAATGTCTGTGTTCTTAAAGTGCTGTTACATTTTGACAAATAGTTCAGAAAGGGCATAGAAAATGTCATGTTTATTTCTAAATCATAGAGAAAAAGATATATCAATTATTTGTATTGAATATTATTTATTGCTTTAAAAAAAGAAAAAAACAGTCACCTGAAAATTTAAATAAAACTAAGGAAAAATTCATACAGGCAAATGTTTCGTATTATGATTTATTTGGAGGGTCTGTGGTGGCTAGAGAGAAATTGTTTGTCACAAACATTTGGAAATGAACATGCAACGATCACAAAGTCCAGAGGCTAGCGCATGCCCATTCTCTGAAAGGATAGTCTTGTGTTTAAGGCACTAGAATGTGGTTCACAAGCTCTTGGTTTTAGAACCAGATCTGCCATGAGTTTCCTGTCTGGGACATATGTGACTTGCCCAAGGTCAATCTGCAAATGCTCATGTGTGTGATTCATTTTGAGCACATGAAAAATCCCAATGCTTTTAATAGGACTGCTCACATGTCTAAAATTAAGCACATATGAAAATGCTTGCAGAATTAAAGTTTTAATGTGTGTTCCTCAGTTCCCGATTTGTAAATTAAAAAAACAATCTCTCCTTTCTCCCAGCTTTTGTCCATTTTATCCTATTTAAATTATGAATTCTTTGGTGCAGAAGATTCTCCTATTATGTGTTTTTAGAATCCTTAATGTGACTGGACTCTGATCATGATTGGCTAATGTAATACATCACTACTAACAACATACCATTGCCTTTGTGAAATGTTCCTACATTTTAAAACCTTTCAATGAAATTCCCTTTTGATATATTGCATGTTAATTGAAAAGGCGTTTGAAATTCAGATTCTGAATTTCAAGAGTGATGGGCCTGAAGACTTTTTGTATTTTTTTAAAATAAATCATCTCTCTCTAAAACACTAAACAAGCCTATAATGCCCAGCTGGATTAGAGACGGAAATGAAGCAGGAATGGTTTCAGTTAGAATCATTCTGCAGACTATCATTATATGAAAAGGATAAAAACAGTGAGTGGTATCTGAATCCTTGGTACTTGCAAAAGCAACTTGATTCCCAGGGTGACCAAGGGATGTGTTGCACTATCCAAGCTTTCATTTCTATTATGATGAAGCTGAAAGGTTTGAGTAAACACAAAGCTGAACCCTTCAGGGTAAAATTGCAATTTATGTGCTTGAGGATTTCTTCATTCTAATGCAGAACATTTTCTACATCATTAAGCAGAAAAGAAGGCTTCATAGATCTTCTTTGAAATATTTGAAAGCTAGTCAAAATCTTTAGTTACACTGCAAATAAGAATACATTATACTTTACAGTTCTTCCTGTGCGTGCGTACACTGACCATCTTCTTTTAACCTATTATTTTGAGAAAACTATCTGATTGAAATAGGCACACAGATGCTAAACTATATAAAAATCATTGTGAGCCTATGGAACTGTGGGATAGGCAAAAAGCAGAAGGATTATCAACATGAAAGCCGTAAAATCTATTTGCTACTTACTTCCATAGGCAATGAATGAAGATAGTCAATTGAAGGTACCTGGGTGGGCATTTTATGAAGGTTGTAGTCTCTTTACCTCATGATCATGTTCATCTGGGACCGTAAAGAAACTACTGAAATAAATTAGAAAAATTACTCATTTTGAGCTCACTGAATTCAGTGGATTTAGGATCAGGCCCTAAGAACCAGATTCTGCTGGTCTTGAGTACGTTGAGTTGTAACTTACTCTGCAAGCAGTCCAAATGGAGCCAGTCAAGCAACAGGACTACTAGTTGCAGACTGGAGTTAGGTATTTATCATGAGAAAGCATGGTAGAGAATCAGGCCCTTGATGCTTCTGGTCTGTGCATAATTAGGATGTGCACCCTGAACAAGCCAGTCCTTGTGAGTTTTCCAGAAGAGATGTTCTAGTCAAAGAGAATGGGTTGCAAACTTTTTGATCAGCAAATTAACTTGTGGAGTGGTTTTGACAGTTGGGAGAGAAGAGAGGAGTCTCAATAAGAAAAAAAAAAAGCTATAGGCAAGAGAGTCAGAGGGAATAACTAGTAGGGTTACTAGAGTGTCAAGTGATGATGACAACAGAAGGGTTAAAGTTTGGTAGCAAGGCCAGACTGAAGCAAATGAGGCGACTGAGGGACTATGGCACTAGTATAACCCTGATTAAGAACATCAGCATTTGACCCAGTTGTGATTATGTCCAAGAAATCCTGCATGCATGTTGAAGGGGCCTAAATAGAGTACAAAATGTTTCGGTGATGAAAGAAACAGCTTGACATTTTTCAGGGAGGGGGGGTGAATGTGGGAGAATCTAGATTCAGGTTTGGTAGAGATGGCTATACCTCAGATACAAGCTTAAGGAATGTGATTTATTGATTTAGTCCGAAAAAGGTCAGAAAGGAAAGAGGGCTTTGCTGGAGAGCCTGGTCTCAGTTCGGAGAAAGGAAGCTTCCCAACTTCAAGAGGGTCACACTAAAGAGTACTTGATGCTAGCACTGGCAGATGCCAAGATACTGGGTTTTAAAATTACAACATTGCATATTCAAATCATTACTGGAGGAGTTTTACATATATTCATTTTAATTTATCTCTCCCTCAGAACCTGCATAACTGGATTCATGGTAATTAAGATACTCGGCTGCCCATGCAAGAGGATAAAAAAAGTTCCTTAAAAAAACTTCCATAAAAGATTAATTACATAGTTGTTCCGTAAAACATATTGCACATCCATAATCAATGACAGCTGAATATGATGGTATAAAAGGCTTTACTAATGAGTTGGCTTACTGACATGAGATGGTTAGACGTATTCAAGTGACAAAGCCAAGAGTGAGTTACGTAAATCAGTGGCTCTCAGCCTTTACTGACTACTGTTCCTCTTTCAGAAATCTAATATATCTTGTGTAACCCAAGTTTTACCTCACCTAAAAATACTGGCTTACAAAATCAGACACAAAAATACAAAAAAGGTCCCTGCACGCTAACTGAAAAATTGCTTACTTTCTCATTTTTACCATGCAGTTATAAAATAAACCCATCTAAATATAAACATTGTATTCATGTTTCAGTGTATAATATGTCTATATGAAATTTTAGTTTGTGCTCACTTCATCAGTGCTTTCTTTGTAACCTGCTGTAACCTTTGTAACCTTGAGACACTACTGCATACTCCCAGGGATATATGTAGCCCTGGCTGAAAACCATCCATGTAAATAATCACAAATACCTCCAGAAATGCCATATAATTTCATAATTTTGAAGGGTTGTATCTCAGAAGTTCCCAGGATTAGAAGTAAGAATTTATATCCCCTTCCCAGTAAATAAATCTACTTTGTCTAGCCCTGCCAAGATGTGAGATATCACATTTTAAATCTGGGACATTTTTATGTAATCTTTTACTGGCCAGTACTAACTCTTACCTGGGCTGGGCCTCAAACAGATTATTTTGGGTTGAGAGAGGAGAATTACACAATAGACAGGGAGAAATTTTTTAGGAATAGGAAATATTTTTTAGATGGAAAATATTTTACTGGTATGTTAATTTAAATGTAAGTGGCAACAATTTGAAGTGGCACTAGGATTTGAAGTGTTAAAACAAGTTCCAAAAGGATGGGTTAGAGGTCATAATCCAAGCGAAGTGGACAACAGTGAGTGAAATAAATGTATCATGTTTTTACATTTGTGATATAGGTATTACTTCCACATATATGGTTTTACACACAGATAGGTATAACTAGGCTTGACAGGATTAGGTTTTTATTGGTAGATATTCATGTCACTGTACACACACACAAACCAATAAAAATACAGGTTGAACCTCTCAAATCCAGGACTCCCTGGTCCTGCAACATCCATAGTCTGGAAGGAAGCTGCTGGACCAGAGAGCCCCAAAGGCAAGGAACACAAGCCAGCCGGGAGTCCCACAGGTGCTGAGCAGCCACAGCTGGGCTGGGAGGGGCTGGTCCTGAGGTGGATGGGGAGTCCAGCCCTGGGGATCCCTGGCAGTGGCCAGGAGGAATCCTGAGCCCCAGCTGGGAGCTCTGGTGGCAGCTGGGCCAGTGGTGCCAGGGGGAATCCCTGGCCGCAGGGACCTCAACAGCAGCAGGGATGGCAGTGGCAGGAGAGTCCCAGCCCAAGGAGGCTGATCCTGGGAGCCCCAGCATGGGGCCAACAGCAAGTGGGGAGCCCAGCCTCTGGGGACCCCCAAGAACCCAGAGAGGAGCTTTGACCTCCCCTGGTCCAGCAAACTCCCTGGTCCTGGACCATGGAGTTCCAACCTGTATTCCAATTATAATAATTGACATTTGCAGATAGGCAACATTTTAAAAAAATGCTGCTTAAGAACTTGAGAGTACCATCTCAATGTGCCTTTTAGGTAGCTTTAACTTTTTGAATCTCAACAGCTATTGTCATTAAATAATTATTGTCCAACATCCTCTCCCATAATTGCATACAACTTCGAAAATAGTAATAAAAATTTTGACAATGTTAAAAACCAATCAGTACTACATTTCAAGATTATAAAAATGAAATTCTGGCAAGCCTAGGGCTAGGTCTACACTGCAATGTTACATCAGAAAAAGAAACATAATTTTCGGTATGCAAATTACATATCTTTTTCCGATTTTCTTTCAAAAGAGGCTCTTTCAAAATTTGGTTCATTTACATAGCTCTAAATGTCGAAAAAAAGTGCTCTTCCTCATAGAACAAGGTTTACACAGATGGCGAAAGAGCACAACCACTTTTTCGATTTTTTTTTTTCCGAAAAAGTGGACACATTCCTTGGATGCGGCATTGCTTTTCCGGGATAACTCCGGTATCCCAAAAAAGTAATGCAGTCTAGACGTACCTTAGATATAACACATTCTCACACTAATGTCCTTTTCATCTTTATGTATGAAAAAAAGCAAAAGGGGATACACACTGCTTTTACAAAGATTTCCTTAAAAATACCTTGTACATTTTTCAGAGATGTTCAGAACTCTGAACTTATGACTGCTTTAATTTTGATGTTCAGTAAAACCAATCCTTTCTTTTAAACATTTACAAGAAATCCAATGCATACATACAATGTTTTACATAGTCTATAATCCACAATCAAGATGAGGACATATTTCAATTATTTTATAGTTTAGAACATGCAGACTTTACAAATGGCTTGAGACGTTTGTTCTGTCCAAGATATGTTCAATTAGCATCAAACATCAGAAAGTAATTTTTATTTTCTTGAATGTATTTTAGTAATTTGGATCAGCCATCAACTGAATTAATGAATTCTCTTCTAACCAGGAAAGAGCATTCATATGATCCTCATGCTTAGTAATGCTGTCATATTCAGAAAGAGGCATTAGTTCTGTTCAGATGGTACTACCACTCATTTGTAAAAAGGAAATGCTTGGTTCTACTGAGATGAGGATAAGGTTGTATTAAGAAAAGCCTTCAAAAGTGAATATCACTTTCTTTCTGTGGAGATAACATTTTGTAGCTCAAAATCAAATGCTGATCCTTTACTAAGGAAATGAACAAGCTTGACCCATAAAGCGTGTACTTTAAGATAAGAAAAAGATTTTCCTGGTTCCCTTCTCTAACATGAGCTGTCTTTTAGACATTTACAGTCCTTGCAAGTTTAGCATTGATTGGGGCACATATAGATTATGGTAACCAGGAGACGATAAAATGTTCTAAACTTAACTATGATCACCACTGGCCTAAAAATCTCAATATAACACCAAGACAGTTTTGTCAGTTGCAATTTAATAAAGTTGAACAAGTTCCTTTTAGAACAGTATATAGCAGAACATACTGAAAAATGACAAGCTAGAGCAAGGAAGGGCAATAATTTTTAATGGGGGGGGGGGTCACTCCAAGATTTTGATAAGTGGTTAAGGGCCACACTTTTGTGGAGGGGGTGCACAGTCTGGGATGGCGGGTGGGGTGTAAAAGAGAGCTTGGGATAGAGGACTGGAGTGCAGGAGGGAGTGTGGGGTCTGAGAGGGAGTTTAGCTGAAGGAGGGGGTTATGATCTGGGACAGGAGCTTGGGGTAAAGGGTCCGGGGGGGGGGGTTATGGGTGCAGGAGAGGATTCTGGCCTGGGAAAGGGGTGTAGGAGGGGTGCAAGGTCTTGGAGAGAGTTGTGACATGGGGGAAGGGGTGCAGAGGATTTGGATGGTGATGTAGGGCAGGAGAATGGGGTGCAGGGTCAGGGAGGAATGTGGATGTAGGAAAGGATTCTGGCCTGGCGGGGGGGAGTGCAGGGTCTGGGAGGAAGTTGTAAACTGGTGGAGGTGGGGATACAGAGGGTTTGGGTGGTGGCCTGGGGCAGGTAGTTGTGGAGACAGAGGGGGTGGGGTGCCAGAGGCAGGCTCCGGCTGGGAGGAGTTTACCTAGGTGGCCCCCAGCCAGCAACTCTGCAGACTCCCTGCCTGTGTGCTCTGCAGCTGCTCCATGTTGCTCAGCTCCAGCACAGGGAGTGAGTGGAGAAGGAGGGAGGGAGGAAGGAAGGAGGCATCATTGCCCCTGCCTTCGGCAACATTTCTCGGCTCCTTTTGGCTGGAAACTGGCCAATGGGAGCTGGAAGATTTTGTTAGGGGGCAGGGACAGCGCACAAAGCTTTCTCCTCCCTGCCCAGACTGCACAGGAAATAGCAGCCTGCTGTTTAAAGTGGCTGCACGTGCTCTGTAGTAAGGATATCAGAGAGGTGGCTGCAGGCTGGATCTGGTGGCTTGGTGGGCTGGATGCTGCCCACTAGCCACCTCTTGCCCACCCTTGAGCTAGAGTGGACAATATTGCAATTTGTTATGCATTACAGGACAAGTTGTCCAAGATGACAAATATGATGGCCCAGATCCTGAAAGGCAGAAAGGGCTTCCACCTTCCCACACAGGAGAGCATCACCCTTGATCTAAAAAAGCCTTGAGAATTCTAAGGCCATTGTGATGACAGAAAAAAATTCTCATCTACGTTGCATGGTTAAGGACTTCTCGGGCCCATCTCCACTAATGGCCCTATATAATTGCGGATCCCTCTGGCTTGTCTGTGCACAGGCACCACAGAGAGAGATGAAGCTACTGCACCAGAAAGTTGCAGTAATCACCACAGAGCAGACTTCATGGTGTAGACTGTAGAATCCATGGAAGAGGGAGCACTCAGAGTCTACAGAAAAATTAGAGGCTAGTGTATTGCCTGGTTAGTGGCTGTGAACCTTGCCCCTGATTGTCTGGCAGACAGGATGGGAGGGGGGGTTCTCTTTGTTTATTGAATGCCCACTCCTAAATGATGACACTGTTTCTGAGGGAGATTTAGTTCTGCACACTGGGAGGTGGAATGGGTCACCACTTCCCCTGAATGCCCCCCGCTACTTATGGCACTGTGGAAGTAAAGTCATCATCAGGGCAATCTCTGGTAAGCAGCCAAACTGAGCAGATAATAGGGGGCCTTCCACACAGGGTCAGAGTACAACTTCATGAACATGGGGCCTAAGTTGGGCTGCAGATCTGTGGCATCCATACCTAATGTCCTAAATACTTGGAATGTGAACACCTTTTTAAACCAAAAGTAATATTTTTAAAACAAAGTTTCCATCAGATGACGAGAGGAAATAAATGCTGGATTCCTAGTTTTCTTAACCCTTTGACTCCTGCATTCCAGAGCTTTCATGGTTAAAATTGTCATTCTTCACTAGAGGTAGAGAGAATTAGAACCCAGTGCTGAAAAGGGTTAGAATGAACCATTTCCCTAGATTAACCAAAATTCTTCACTTCACTGGAATCCCTCTGCTTCCACAGCTTAGTATTTATTTTAAATATGTATTCACATAGTTCATTGATCTGCAGATCTCCATTTAGGAGCCTGGATTTTAGCAGGTTTAAACACATGCTCTTACTCTTTCACTTTAGGCATAAGCAATCTTCCCCCCCCAAACACAAACACACAGTCTCTCTTTCTCGTTTTTCCCCCATTCTAATACCAGCAATATTTGCCTGATCAAAGTTATATCACTGCTTCCAGAAATCAAGGTCTGACTTCCCTAGACCTACAGAACCAGGATAACAGCAAATGTACCATACATCCAGGCTCAAATGAAATCTAACAGAGACATACATCTATTGCCAACGTCAATGAACTTTCAGATCTGACATTTCCAGGGGGCAAATCAAAATCAGCTGAGTTAGATTGCTTATGTCTAGTTCTCCTCCAAAACACCTCTGGAGGGCTTTACTTGTCTGACTGTGCTGCATGAGTCAGTGAATTACACTCAAGGCCATCTATTAAAATATACTAAAGATTTTTTTTTACCCTGTTGACAATAACAATTGTAAGCAGACATATAGCTGATAAAACAAATAAGTAAGAATCCTGGCATGCTACTCTATCTTAATTTCCTTTGGAGATATTTTGACTAGCAAAAGTAAAGTTAACAAATAAGGACATTCATTTACTACAGGTTGTTTCTTTCAATTTTGTGGAAAAAAATTACTTATGGATACAAAGCAGTGGGCTTTTTAACTTGTGCTTTGTGCAGCTCTGTGTAGGGTCATGTAAGTTACAACCACATTTCTTTCATTGAGAGCAAAAGCATGACTGATATGGGCAGATATATGATTAGGAAAGATCAGATACTGGGGATTGCCTGGTAGAAATCATTCTGTATATAAAATCATATTACTGTATATTTGTGCAGTTTAAACTATTCTTAAAATAAATTATAAACCATACATACAAATTATAATTCAAAAATATTAGATTTTTAGACTAATATAGTTTAGAAAACTATAAAATATTTAAAATACATTTTATATATGAAAGTATGTCAGAGACTTAAGGTATTATAGATTTGGATTTCCCATTGTTAGGGTCAAGTGGTGTGCATCTCCAAAGAAAAGAAGAAAAAAATCCATTTCTACTGTTATGAAGTTCCAAATTTTAGCCTTGAATGTTTTAAGATATAAGACTTTAAACCTGCTGCTGTTACAATACTGAATCTTGCCAGTGTGGGCCTCTGACCAATATAATTCTGGAGTTTGGAAAGTTCATACATACACACACACAGTCATCTTCTTGGGGTACATGACAAAAAGGGATGCATATATAAATGACAGAAAGATGATTCACTACTGAACTACAGATGCTAATCTGCATTAGCAATACTACAAGAGTTTGCTAGTTTCTCATGGGGGATGGGGAGATGAAGGATTTAGAAGAGGAAATGAAGAACATTTTCTCCAGTTGAAACTATAAAGGAAATCTGGTGTATGCAAATGCAATTACTGAGTCTGGAATTTGGCCAGACACCATAAGCAAACTAAAAATATTCTTCTGTCTTCACAAAGTGTGATTTTCTCCCCCACAAGTGTTCTAAGAACAATGACCAGGGTTTGAAAAAGTATTAGTTACAAATAAGTCTCAGCTATGACTAACTGCTCAAGCATTCTTGTCATCGTTCATGACTTGATTTAAACCCTGACTTGATTTATAACCTGATTACCTATTCATACCCATTCATTAGCCAACATGCAGTGTGTCATTACAATCACGACCCCTTTCATGCATTTATACCATCTAGCATAGTAATGAGTGAATAAAGGTAAACTAAAATTAATCTGAGTAGAACTTGGCAGCACAACCCTAGTGAATTCCAGAAATTAGAATTATAAATATCCCAGGGGCAGATCCTGGCTGATCTATGGAGCTGTGCAAATCTAGCATCTGCCCTCTGGAGTTTTAAAATGCAAGAAACAAGTCAATATGGCGGAGGGGAGGGGGAGTCAAGGTAAAAAATGGTTTATTATTCTACAACACCCAATAGCAGGCAACACATTTCACAGTACATAAGAGGACATAGCTCCTGCTGCCCCAAAGATCTCCAATCTCAGGCCCTGATGGTACAATCAAATCAATAGAGACAGACTTACACCTATGCAAATTCTGACTGAAGTGAATGAGGTGCCACATGGGTGCAGGTGTCCACCCATGATTGCAGGAACAGGGTCTAATTCTGGGAAATGATAGAATGAAGGGAGAGAAGACACTATGATGTGCCAGAGAAGGAAGGGTGGACATTACAACAATAAGACCTTAGGTGACTCAGTAAAGTCAGGCACACAGTGTGGTGAAGTGTGGTCTCTCCCCGGCCCCCTCACCACTCCTTTTCTCTTGATTATAGAGAAAAAAACTGAATATTTTTGTTGACTCGCTGCTTGCAGTTGTAGTAGAAGATGTGGCCTCCAGAAAAGAGCTGAACGGGTAGGAGACGCTGGCCTTGCAGAGAAGCTCTGAAAAGTCATTTTGTAAGGGATGGCCTGGGAAAAGGCACAGGGAGAGTGATACTACTGAGAGTGAACTAACTTTTTGCAGTTGTTTTAGGCTCATAAAACGGACAGGCAAATCCTCTTCCACTGCAATGAGCAATCAAATCTAGTGTTTTCAGTTCACAGCAAAGATTGCAAGTAGAGGAGGCTTCAGTACATTCAAAAAGATACATACTGCGGGGAATATTCGCCTCTCATATTGGTTACATGTTCATTGTAGCTCACCCTCACCCTTTGTGGTGAGCATCAGCCAGAATATATGACAAGCTAGCAACTATCAGTCACTACTGATCCGAGCTGTGTTAGTGGTGAGGACAGAAAGGAAAATGGCACAGTCCTTCTAGAGGCAAAGCTTGTAATTACAATGAGTGAACTAGGAGGCCGGGGATGATAGTGTTGAGTGCAGGTGTGGGCAATCATTTTTGTAAGGAGTGGGGCACTTCACAAATTTTGATAGGCAGCCACAGGCCAGCTCTGCCTTGGAAGGGGAGGAGCCTCGGGGGAAGAGGCAGGGCCTCACTCAGAAAGGGTGGAGTCCCAGGTGGAAAGGGGTGGTTCCCTTTAGGCACCGCACGCTCCTGGCGGGGAAATAGACTTCATGCACTCACCAGCCCCCAACTGAGGCCTTGGGGTGGGGGAGCACACAAAGTCTCCTGCCTCCCACCCCCGCCTTGCCAGGGGCATGGAGTGCCTAGAGGGTAACCGCCTGCCATTTTTCAACAGCTGGTGGTTGCCGCTAGGCACCCTGTGCCCCTGGTGGGGGAAGGAGACTTCATGCACTCCTCCCACCTTGAGGCCAATCTGGGCCTGGGGGTGGGAGAGCGTGTGAAGTCATTCACTGTTAAAATAGCTGGTGGCTCCCTCTAGACGCTGTGTGCCCCTGGCAGAGGAAGGGAGCCTGGGGGTGGGGGAGCATCAGGGTGGGCTGCAAGCTGGATCAAACAGCTTGGCAGGCAGGATCCAGCCTGTGGGCCATACCTTGCCCACCTCTGCTCCAATGACAGCAGGATAATGTGTTATTTTGTATAGTGTGTCCTAAGAGGTTAATTAGACTAATGGATTTTAAGGCCAAAATGGGCTGTCGGATCATCTAGCTTTGCAACCTCTTTTTTCAAATGTGGACATCAGTTCTCTCATATCAGTTTCATTAATTCTGTATGCAGTGGTAAAGTCATCTCCCTATTCCCACTTACTACTCTTCTGTTTATACTGTCATATGTGAGACCCCCAAGCAGATTAGAATTGAAAAAAAAAAGATATTTTATTTGAATACTAGTTCACACAGAAAACTAACCAGCCTTCACCTTCAGAAAACATCCTGACACACAACCCCAAGCCTCCCTCCTCCAACCCCCCAAAAGTCATGCTCTGTACAGCCTTGGGGCTTCTAATAGTAAATAGATATTCTCACCCTGGCCACCAAGAAGCAATAAGCATAACAAAATACCTACAATATTACACTGTAAAATCACTTTAAACTTAAAATATTAACATTATAACAAAAAAAACAAAACATCCTAATTCAGAGGCTGGGGAGAGCACTGTAATCTTCAGGCAATTACAGGTGATTGTCCTCTCTTTTTTAGCATAATCGCTTTCCTATTAAGAGTCCAATCTGCTTGTAGTTGTGGGAGAGGTAAAGATAAGCATAGCTTATGGTCCTGGTTCTGGTCCTGGTGGTCTACACTGACTGTGTCACTTATGTACATTTACAGGAGACCAAGTTCTAATAACAGTTCCTTTGCAGCTCCCAATGGTGGTGTATTATCCCTTAGTCACAACAAGTGACGTGTTCTCTCTGATAGCCTACATTCGGTGTACCTAGATGTATAACCTTGCATTTGACTACATTAAAATGAATTTTGTTTGAATGGGCCTAGTTTACCAGATGATCCAGAGGATGCTGTAGGTGTGCCATTCTCATTATCTACACCTCTGCCAATTTGTGCCATGTGAGTTTTTATCAGTAGCAATTTTATATTTACTGCTTGATTGTTGATAAAAATATTGAACAGTGGATGTTGGGCCACACTCTAGAGAGCTTTAAGATCACCCACTTTTTGTACCCATTGCTTCCAGAGAGTGGGATTTGAACTCCTGTGAACCTTTCCTAAAACTAGCTGAGGAGTTGATGGGCACATGAGGTTTCCCGAGCTTCGCCCTGGAAGACAAATCCTAGTGCTACAGGCAGGAGAGAGGCTGTCGTCTTTTTCAAGACTGGCAGGAAAGAAAGTATCAGGCATTGACGACTGATCTAGGCAGGTAGCATCTACCCACTTTTCTTCTCTTGAAGGGCCCAGCTATTAAAGTAAAGAAAGAATGAAAGCAGAATAACAAGGCGAAGGACCTGAAGTCCTGGCATGCACCTCAGTGTTACATGTCTGCAATTTACTTCCTCCCTTAGTCCAAGAGCCTGATCCATGTGACCCTCATTTCTGGTGCAAGTAATTAACCAACCTCTTCAGAGAAAATGCCCAGATTTTTGGAGGGTGGTGACTGGTGAATTTATTTTCTCATTTCTGATGAGCACCATGCTTTACCTCTTCCTTGATACAGAACTTTCTTTTTAAATGAAGTGCTGGTAGAGTTCAGGGAACCTATTGGGATCTCACAGAAGTAAATGGCAAAGCTTCCAAGTCCCTCTGGCTTCAGTGGGCTCTTAAGTAAAAAGATAGAAGCTGAGACTTCCCTAATGAAACCAGTTTTCACTCAAAGTTATGATGCTCCATTTTACAACTCGCAAATGTCAGTTGCGACTGAAGATTGGCCTCTTAAGAAAAAGGGTAAGATCTGTGCAAGGTAAATTGCAAGAGTGATTTTTATAGTCTTTTCAGCTTCATAAATGCACACAACAAACAAACAAACCCCAAAATTGACAACATTGGGAAAAAGTTACATAGAGACTCCTCGTTAAATGTTTCTTTCCCTACTTGCTCCAATTATTTTGTCTCAGCAGGCCAAAATACTGCAGATAAAAATAAACTTGCAAACAAAAGAAGGCTGTATTTTGGTACTTGTCAAAACCACCAGTCAATCACTTCTTAAAGGTTAGACCAATTTGGTAAAACATATGTTGTTTGCAGAGGCCTTTTTCATGTTAGGCTGAGATTCTTTAATTGTAAATATTTTTAAGTTATTTGTTGGTTCTGTCAGAGCTTATGACATGAGCACAGAACAGTCATACGTTTTAGTGATGTGCAAGCAGGTGCTAAGGCTGGACTAAAAGGAATTCCATCACACTATTTAGGGTTATATAAAAAGTCTCCATGTTTCCTGGGCCATGGTATTTATTAACAAAGAAATTAAGAACAGGATAAGAGTTTTTGTCAAGCCTTGTCCCTGTACTAAGGCCAGGTCTACACTAGGGGGCAATGTCGAACTAAGGTATGCAAATCCACCTATGCAAATAGCATAGCTGGAGTTGTAGTTTGAGTTACCATGTCATCTCCATGGGTCGTGTGGGAGATCGACAGGAGAAACTCTCCCATCAACTTGCTTTACTCTTCTCGATTTGATGGAGTACCGGAATCAATAAGGGCACCATTAACAATTGACACTAGACCGCTAAATCGACCTTCAGGAGATTGATCCTCTCAGTGCTGATCTTCTGCTAAGTGTAGACAAGGTCTTAGATCTCCTAGGATCCTTCCTCAGGACTGTTCTCCCTACACCCCACCAAGGTCCTCTTTCTCCTTAAAGTGTCACTTCTACCTGAGCTTAAATATGGATTCTTCATTCAGTGAGTAGTCAAATTATCCCTTTTTGAGCAGAAAAAAACATCTGCTAGTGGGGTGGGGGGCATGTTTCATACAGATAATGCCAGACTTTTCTAAATGTCCATAAAAGCAATAGGGGGAAAGGGGAATGTTGCTGCCAAATGGTTTCTGACAGGTAGCTATTACATTCATATGTTTTTCATTGTTGCCACGTTAAAAGGAGTCCCACTGATTAATCGTCTGTTTTTCATTTATTTTTTTTTCAGTAGGAAGCACCTCTTCCTACCCCTCTACTTGCTCAAATTTGCCCTTTTTTGTACAATTTAAGTTGCAAGCAATCTTATATTTTAATATAAATTTGATTTGATATTAACATTAAAATTTATGGGCATATATGTCTTTCTTTGAATAATAAGCTTCACATCATACTGACCAAGGGTCTTTGTTGCTTGAGTATAAATCCATGAGGCCATTTGGTAGCAGAAGATGGCTTCTCCATTGGAAATGAATTGAGAAATAAGATTCCTTTTCTCCCTTATGTGCTTACAATTCAAAGAGACTATTAATCTGCATTAGGTATTTATGCCCTTCAAAAAGCACTGAATGCTTTAATGAATGTTGTCCTCTGCTTTTTGACAGCAGTGACAGAGAGTTTAAAATGTGTTTGACACATGTTTTACTGTATGTTACAAAATGTTTTTTCTGTAGCAGGAGGGGGAAGAATTTCATCAATACGTGCCTTCAAAAGACTGACAGAACACATTACTTTTTCTCGGCTGTTGCTTTTCTTTTATAACTAGGATTTAAATCAGTGTCAGGTTACATTTAAAAAAAGTTATTTTGAGAGTTACCAGCAATAAAAAAAACCTCACCTGGTATCCTCTGGTATTCAGTGACACAAGACTTTAACCTCCCTTCCTTGTTTTTAAGCTCATTTGTTAGCTAACTTGATTTTCCCAGATCTCCTTCCCTACCCCAGCCATTTCTCCACTCTCCTAAAGCTGTGGAATGCTGCTGAGAGCGTTAATTGAAGACATCCTTTCAAAGCTGAAAGCACATGTTCTCCTTAATTAAGCTGTTAAAATGCAACTTCAATGAAGTGTTCACTAGGGTATGGTTTTGTTAAAACTTTACCATGTTATGATAGGTCACCATTAGGTCCTGGAGCACCTGTTCTGAAAAATGTGTTGGTAAAGTCTAGAGCTCTTATCTTAGTGCATTGTATGCAGCTGAATCTGTATGGTAGTTGTGAACTATGCCTGAAAATTGTGCAGCTGTTGGCACATAATATATGTAAAGAACTGCTAATAGGGTATGTGCGCCTCATCTCATTTACCCAATCACAATGAAGGTGGCACAGATGGATACAGACATAACAAAATGTTTTAGGTTAGTAAACTACCTAAAACTTTCAATGCTGATCTGGAGGAGGCCTCTGGGTTCATTCCTCCATTCCAGTTTGTCACTTTGCTTGTGAAAACTGAAGAATGAGAATGTGAGGAGGCTATTGTGGCAATACATTCAGTCAGGTGGGATGAAATAACATTTATCAAAACATCGCACCAGGAATGCATTATATGCTGCACATCACTTTGTTTTAAGAG
The DNA here is from genome assembly GCA_032595735.1 of Pelochelys cantorii. NCBI lineage: Eukaryota > Metazoa > Chordata > Testudines > Trionychidae > Pelochelys > Pelochelys cantorii. The sequence goes on along the minus strand of CM064326.1, from coordinate 126,679,909 downwards.
GTTTCTTCTCCTTGACTGGACAACAAACAATAGCATGCAACTTAGGCTGACCAATCACACACCATGAATAATGAATTCTTAAAGTGACCACTTTATCAGTACTATCACTTGGAATTGGTTCACACACACTATCAAATGTTTCTGAAGAACATACATACTTCTTGAAGGGAGGACTGGTTACTGAATGACGTGCAGACAACAGAAAGGGCTTAATGTCAATGACTTAAGCAGCTGTACTCAAAAGTGAATGTTTTCTATTCCTGATAGATATGGAAGTTTTTCTCTTCAGTGCAATGGGTATCTCTCATTTAGGAACATTAAAGGGTGGGGGAATGTTAGAATTCTCACCATCAGCATTTGGGAGCATCCATAATGATGACTGCACACAGATACACTGGGACGGTTCACAACAAGGTAAAGACAACCAGCAAAAGTCCCATTACTCCCATGCAATGAATGCAAAGAACCACCACAGATCTGACCATCTGGATCCAATCTGTAATTATTGCCTCTTATAATTGATTTTCAATGATGGCATTAAAAAATACCCTTATCTACATACTCATTCTAATGGAGAGAAAATGGAACTCAAAACTATTTTGTGTTAGTTAATAGGAATGTTTGATACCACTCTAAGTAATGTCAAATACTTAAATATGCAGGGAAAAACTCTCTGCCAGTATAAATCCAGTACTTTCAATGAAATTAAACCAGAAGAGAATTTGGGCCATAAAACAGCTGGGCTTTTCTTACAACCTTGTGCATCTGGTGTCAGAAATGAAGAATTATTTTATTAAAGTAGGGTTGAAGTTTCATATAAAAGTCATTCCATAGTTTCCAGACATCAAAAATAATTCTTTCTTTCAAACTGAGAAAGTGTTCTAGCTGCAGAATAAAGAAAAATGAGCCAGAAACTAAAGAAAAAAATAGGCACTTTCCACCCTCTAGGTTATCTTAAATTATGTGTTACAAATAAATTAATCTCCCATGCAGCAAAGGAGTTGATGATAAATGCATATAAGCTAGGAGAGGGAAAATAAGCTTCATCATAAGACCTTTAATATCATGCCTGTATTGCATCTCTCAGTCTGTATCTTTATAAATAATACCATAATTAGGCCCCAAATTATTTTCTATGTAAATTGTATTCTAATTTAGAACATAGAAAGAATATACTTAATTGCAAATATTTATGAGGGCATGAGGAGATGTGCTAAAACAAGTCTGGGGAAAGTTCTTCATGACACATGCTTTGAAATTTCCATTTAGCAACCTGTCAGAATGAGCACGAGGCATGTTTCTTAGAATTAGGCTGCGAGTCATGACATGGCAATGTCCCATATTTCTGTAAATACCTATATGGCCCTTATTGCCATACAGGCTGAATGTATTTTATTCATTAATGAGTTTTATGCTCCCGACAAAGTATCATCCCCATTTTACAACACAGGACAAAGCGACTTGCTCAACATCAGCTGAGAAAACCAAGTGAGCCAGGAACTAAATCCAGGTTTCCCGTGTTCTGGTCCAATCTAGGTACTAGGTCAGCCTTCCTGCCCTACCACACCGGTTGACACCACATGCCAATCTCCTAGGAGCAAGCATACTATGTCAATCACATGGATAGAAGCTTGCCACTGATAAATTGCACACCCTTAAATTCACCATTTCCTACCATTTTGAAAGGGTTTATTCATTTTATTTACATGGGCAGTATGTCAAGTTTTTATACATTACAAAGAGTTATACAGAAAGTGTGTGTGATGGGGTATGTCTAGACTGCACCCCACTGCCGGCAGAGGGATGCAGATTAGGCAGGTTGAAATTGCTAATGAAGCAGGGATTTAAATATCCCATGCTTCATTAGCATAAACATGGCCACTGCTTTTTTTTGGTACGGAGCTTTATCAGAGAAAAGCGGCAGTCTAGAGGCTGATCTTTTGCTAAAGAAAGCCTTTTCCAATAGATCCTGTATATCGCATTTTACGAGGCATAAGGGATCTATCGGAAAAGGTTTTCTTTAGCGAAAAATCAGCCTCTAGACTGCCGCTTTTCTCTGACAAAGCTCCGTGCCGAAAAAAAGCGGTGGCCATGTTTATGCTAATGAAGCACGGGATATTTAAATCCCCACTTCATTAGCAATTTCAACCTACCTAATCTGCATCCCTCTGCAGCAGAGGGGTGCAGTCTAGACATAACCACAGAGAGAGATTTTCAAAGTCAAAAAAGGAAAAAAGGTACCTAACTCCTGTTTGTTCCTTCTGGGGAAAAACAAACAAACAAAACTCTCACCTGTAGGGTGCACTTCTGTGTATGATTCAGTAACATCTGTTTTGTTCCATGCAGGGCATGCAGTCTCTAAATGCCTCTCCTGTGTTATGGACCCTGAAGGAATACCAGAGAGGGAGAAAATAGGGTAAGTGCCTAAGGCAGAAAAGGTAAAATATTCCAAGAATAAATATAAAAAATATGCACCCAGTGTACTTAATTGCTCATATGTGGCTTCAATAGTACATTCATATTATCCCACAAAAGCCTAGAAATTTTGGCTGGATTTCAATGTGAAATGGCAGCCTCTTTCTGAGTTACAGTTCAAAAGGAAGACTCGTGCTTCTTTCCAAAGCAATATAAATGTGCTTCATCTCAGTTTATTGCAAAGCCTTTTAATCATGTTGACCTTTCTTAGCATTTTTTTCATAATTAAATATTATCCCCACTGAGCAGTCCCATGGATGACTGATGCACAGTTTGTAAACCAAAACTATGTAGCTAGATTGTGTGTGCTCACATTCCCTTCAGATTTATTACACCCCAGTCAGAACTCAGATTCCAAGGCCAGAAGGAGCCACTGTGATCATCTCATCTGATCGAACAAGGAGCAATGGTCTTAAGTTATAGTGGAGGAGGTCTAGGTTGGATATTAGAAAAAACTATTTCACTAGGAGGGTGGTGAAGCACTGGAATGGGTCGCCTAGGGAGGTGGTGGAATCTCCATCCCTAGAGGTTTTTAAGTCCCAGATTGACAAAGCCATGGCAAGGATGATTTAGTTGGGGTTGGTCCTGTTTGGGCAGAGGGCTGGACTTGATGACCTCCTGAGGTCTCTTCCAGCACTAAGATTCAATGATTCTATGATCTTCTGTATAACACAGGTCATTCAACTTCTTAAATATGTCTTTTTAGATAAACAGCAAGACTTGATTTTAAAAGTACTAGAGAACCAATCACAATCTTTGTGGCAATGGATAGTTATCCTTACTCTTAAGAATTTATACTGATAAGTCAAAGGGATTTTTAATTGAAGTCAATGATCTAAGGCTATTGCAAGGAAAATAGAAATAGAAAAGGAAAAGTTTATATAGATATGAATAGTCCTAAATACAGGGTGGTAGAAATAATGCAAAGGTTAGAACAGATCATAGTTGTAACTGTACATTTAAAGGCAATCTGATTCTCACATGGGCTTATTAATTGTTAAAATTAAATATATAAAAATAAAAGCAAAGATGATCACAGCAGGAATGACAAGCTTTAGAGAACATCACAAGTGACGGTACAATACGTGAAATAAAAACATTAGATTGAGCAAATTGATTGAATGATTTAAAAAGTCAGAGAGAACAAGCCACAGCTGCAGGTGTAATTCTGAGTGATAAAATGGCTTATTAAGCAAATTGCTAGGGCATAGCAAAATGGAACAGATGTATTAGTAGCCTTGGATGTGGAAGTGAAGAAGGCTGGAAGAAAATACTGGTATGGAACTGAGGACAAGCATCCTCGCATTTATGGAAAAGAACTGGAGTGCAAAGAGGAAGAGAGAAAATAACTTAGTACTTCAAAGCTACTCTCTGCAGAACCAGAATTGATCAGCACTATTCATCCTAAGTAAGACACTGCCAAAGCCCTGACAGCCACACAGGGCAAATACCTCCTTCCCCAGAGTGACTGACACACGAGGAAAAACTATGTAGCACTTTAAAGACTAACAAGATGGTTTAATAGGTGATGAGCTTTCGTGGGCCAGACCCACTTCCTCAGATCATATTCTGGAAGAGAATTGTCATGACCATATATACCAAAGGAATACAATGAAAAAAGTGAACACATTATTAAACTGACAAATCAGATTTAGTACAGAGGGTGGGGCGAGGGACAGGGGGGAGGGAATAGCTATTTATGAGTCAATGAATGGCTAATCAGGGGTGATAAGTGGGGAAGCTATCTTTGTAATGGGTAAGGTAATTAGCATCTTTGTTAAGGCCCAAAGTGTAAAGTGTCAAATTTAAGCATGAATGAAAGTTCTGAAGTTTCCCTCTGTAATCTGGTGTTAAAGTCTCTTTGAAGTAAGATGTATGTAGTAAGGTCATTAAGAGTATGTCCAGATAGGTTGAAATGAAAACCAACTGTTTTTTCCTTGTGAAGATGTCTGTCTGATTTGTGGGCATTAATTCTTTGGTGAAATGTCTGAGAAGTCTGTCCAAAATACATAGCAGAAGGACACTGTTGGCACATGATGGCATAAATTATATTTCTGGATGAACAGCAATTCAATAGTTACTGCTGGAAGAGCAGTGACCCAATACATACCTGAACTAAAGAACAGCTCACACTCACCAGCAAAGGTGAACTCAGCCCACCTTAATGCAAAGCACTTCATCCATTGCTAGCACCGAATGTGCATATTCGACCTAGCACAGCACCCATTCGTGCCATTCTCATCCTCATGTTCTGAGGATGGCAATACAAAACCTCAGTTCTCCATTCTCAACTGTAGCCTTTCCATATCCATCACCTCCACAAAATACAGATCCTGTTACCAAAAATGGGAGAGTAATTGTCCAATCTTACTTCTATGAGGTACTTTCTGGAAGATAAGGAGTTGCTCACCGTGGAGTCCCATGGAATCACAGATTAACAGAGTTGGCAGGGGTCTCAAAAAGTGGTAAAGTCCAGCCTCTGTGCTGTGGCAGGACCAAGTAAACTAAGGCCATCTCCGAATGCTGTTTGTTACTAAATCCAAAAAGACAAGTTCCATGGGTGCCAAACTTGTGCCATTGACAAGAGGAATTGTCTTTTATTGGATACAGCTCGTGAAGGTGGAACATGGTGGGTTTTCACCTCCTCATCCAGGCCCATGGAATCTTGCCTTAGCCAGGACCTTTAGCCACTCTACTCCCAGATGCCCCCTTTGATCATGACAAGCCTGCAGTGGGACTTTTGTGGTAGCACCAATAGTATTGGATGTGCCCACTTGTATTGTTGGTAAAATCTTCTGTCCCAAACCAGCAGATGGTCTCATTCCTTTAGAACAGTGTTTCTCAAAGTGGTCCGCGGATCTACTCTGAGAAACCTGCTAACTTGCTGCTCCAGTGTGTTTATTTACTGGCTCCGGCCTATATGAATAAATATGTATAGAATTTAGTTAATGCCAATATATTAGTATTATGTAATTATGTCATAGAGAGCCACAAGAAAAAAAAAGATCATTCTGAAAGTGCTGAATCTCTTAGTTATGCTGGAAGACATTGTACTCAAAGAAAAATTGAACAGTTTCATTTTTCCACCATCTCTTCTCACACTGTAGTAGAAGAAAAATAAACCCAGTTCTCGTTGTACCACCTTTTCCTAGATGCAAGTCCCTCTCTCCAGCTGATGAAAAATGATGCAAGACGTTGACCCTGTCTTAGGAACACCCAAAGAGTACGTATTTTAATAATAAACCCCCATAGGTAGCCTCGTGCATTTGGTTCTATCATGCCCATTTAATTCACATAATATTCTATGTGATCCCTCCTACAACTAGCATGTTTGCAATTCAGTTGTAAAAATCACTGAACTAAAATATGGTCATTTTATAGGCAAATTATTCCATTAATATAGTAGAGTTGCTTTTAAATCAACATTCATAGGCTAGTACATGTAAAAAGCAATAGAAAAACAATAAGGCTGCAAAATCGAGAACTAAAATACTCCCTTCATGTTATGCCAATCACATTTATTGAGTTTAGTTGACTGTTCCATTTATACCTGACAAAATCTAGGTGCCAATATAACTTTGGCAATTATCATTAAATGAAGCCACTCACTACACAGATTGTTCCTCAGTGGACGCTGAATGCTCCGAGATACCAATACATCTCCATTAGCATAGTATTTGAGCACCCCAATTTTTAGTGTATTAATCTTCATGGCATCCCTCTTAAAGGGGGGAGGAGTATTATGCCTATTTTACAATGGGGATCTGAGGTACAAAGAGGCTTAAGTACAGATCCTCAATCATCTATTGTGGTTAGGAGCCTAAAAACATTTGAGGAGCTAGAGCCAAAGGCCTTATCCAAGATCACACAGGAAGTCCATGGAAGAGCACAGAATTGATTCTAGGTCTCCCACATCACACCCACGAACCTTAACCACTAGATCATCCCTCCTATCACAAAATCTTGGGCCACAAATTCTCATTAGTCCTACTTTAGATATTCAAATTTATAACCAATAAGGATTTTTTTTATCATAGGAATGGTATTTTTTCCAAGAATGAGTCAGTGTCTCACTTTCCACACTATTTCTGTCCTGTAATCCTAGTTGCAGAATGAACTAAGTTCATTATTACTCTCTTATATCTAAGAGGAGTCACTGTTAGAATAAATTCTCTATAAAAATTACTCAGCTCAGGCTACATCTAAACTGCATCCCTCTGTCAACAGAGAGATGTAGATTAGGCACGTCGAAATTGCTAATGAAGCCGGGATTTAAATATCCCGCGCCTCATCAGCATAAACAAGTCTGCTGCTTTTTTCAAAACAGAGTTTTTTCCAAAAAAAATGGCAGTCTAGACATGGATCTGTCGAAAATAAAGCCTTTTTTGACAGATTCTGTATTCCTCAAAAAATGAGGTTTACAGGATCTGTCAAAAAAGGCTTAATTTTCGACAGATCCACATCTAGACTGCCTTTTTTTTTTTTGAAAAATCTCTGTTTTGAAAAAAAGCGGCAGCCATGTTTATGTTAATGAGGTGTGGGCTATTTAAATCCCTGCTTCATTAGCAATTTCGATATGCCTAATCTACATTCTCTGTCGACAGAGGGATGCAGTCTAGACACACCTCTAGTGACAGGGCTGTTTCAACACAGCCTTGTCTCTCAAAGTGGCGTAATATAGACATACCCTTACAGGGCAGGACAAATTGTTTGATCTGCACCATGTTAGCAAAACCTTAACAACTTGTTTATCAATTCAGATACGTAGAAATGCATCATTATAGATATTTTAGCCAGAGATTTCCACAGGCAAGGTGTTTTGTTAGATACTTGAAACTTCTCATTTTGAAAGATTTTGTCTCAAGGGAATTATTTAAAAGTTATCACTTATCAATAGTCAGTGGAATATTCTTGGATAGAGAATACCTGAGGAATGAATGGAGTTTTAACCCTTGTTTCCAAGGCATCAAAGAGTTTATGAAGTTTTAAAAAAATTTGTCTTAAATATTGCATAGATGTTTATGTTGGTATAATTCTACTTACTGAAATGGAGTTACTCCAAATGAGAAGTCAGCTCATTGTGTAGATAAAAAGGAGCCATTTTATCTGCTCAGCAGTGGCTCTTGTATATTCTTGCACACTAAAACTAGAACCATATGAAATGCATAATCAAAAACCTTGACTTAAAACTCAGAGTGTGTTTGTTGAAAGAATCACATAAAGTTCATGAACCTTTAAAATAAATGCCTATTTGATAAAAAAGTGGCCTAACGAAGATTACAGATTTGCATACTGTTGGTGCAAAATTAAGTGAGACATAGTGGGCTTGGACTGCATTTCACTTGGTGTTTTGGGGAATCACACAAATAATGAAACACAACAGGTGCAAATACATGTAATATAAAAACAGTTCTGTTTAGAGACTGTTATTGAAAGAATGTTTCTTAAACTTGCCCTCTGTCATAGGATCACTGATTTCTTCCCAGGCAATCACAAAGCAGAAGAAACAATCAATTTGTTTTGTAACAATAAAGGGTATGTCTACACTACAAAGTTAATTCGAACTAACAGCCGTTAGTTCGAATTAACTTTCATAGGCGTTACACACGCAAACTGCTAGTTCGAACTTAATTCAAACTAGTGGAGCACTTAATTCGAACTAGGTAAACCTCATTCTACGAGGACTAACGCCTAGTTCGAATTAAGTAGTTCGAATTAAGGGCTGTGTAGCCACTTAATTCGAACTAGTTGGAGGCTAGCCCTTCCCAGCTTGCCCTGGTGGCCACTCTGGGCCAAGCCAGGGAAACTCTTCTGCCCCCCTCCCAGCCCCGGAGCCCTTAAAGGGCCACGGTCTGGCTACGGTGCCCGTGCCAGGTGCAAGCCTGCCAGCACCCAGCCAGCAGACCCTGCACCTGGCACAGCACGAGCCAGCCACCCGCTGCCACCCAGCCCTCCCCCTTTTCCCAGGACCAGGCTGGCGGCTCCCAGGAGCCTGCAAGAGGCGGGCGCCCGCCTGGTCTAGTGCGGAGATCGTGGACCTCATCGAGGTTTGGGGGGAGGCCTCCAACGTCCACAATCTCCGCACTAGGCACAGGAATGCGGCCGTCTAGGGCAGGATAGCTGCCAACCTGGCCACCAAAGGCCACATGTGAACCCAGGAGCAGGTTTGCATGAAAATCAAGTTGGTCCAGTGAGACCCCCAACCCTGAGCTTAGAACATAAGAACATAAGAATGGCCATACTGGGTCAGACCAAAGGTCCATCTAGCCCAGTAGCCTGTCTGCCGACAGCGGCCAACACCAGGTACCCCGGAGGGGATGGACCGAAGACAATGACCAAGCCATTTGTCTCATGCCATCCATCTCCAGCCTTCCACAAACAGAGGCCAGGGACACCGTTCCTACCCCCTGGCTAATAGCACTCCATGGACCCAACCTCCATGACTTTATCTAACTTCTCTTTAAACTCTGTTCTAGTTCTCACCTTCACAGCCTCCTGTGGCAAGGAGTTCCACAGGTTGACTATTTGCTTTGTGAAGAAGAACTTTCTTTTATTAGTTTGAAGCCTGCTACCCATTCATTTCATTTGGTGTCCTCTAGTCCTTCTATTATGGGAACTGATGAAGAACTTTTCTTTATGCACCACTCATGATTTTATAGACCTCTATCATATCCCCCCTCAGTCTCCTCTTTTCTAAGCTGAAAAGTTCCAAGCTCTTTAGCCTCTCTTCATATGGGACCTGTTCCAAACCCCTAATCATTTTAGTTATCCTTTTCTGAACCCTTTCCAAGGCCAAAATATCTTTTTTGAGGTGAGGAGACCCCATCTCTACACAATACTGAAGATATGGCGTACCATAGTTTTATACTTCCCCTCCTCCTTCTTCCCCTGGCTTCCCTCTTCCAGTTCCCTCCTCCCAGGTTTTCACCTCCCCTCTCCCACCCTCTCTCTTCCCCTCTCCCACCTCCTTTTTCCAGTCTCCCCAGAGGTTAATCCCCCCACCCCCAGTTTTGTTAAATAAAGAGAGTTTCTATTTTTGAACACGTGTCCTTTATTTTTTACATCAGGAAGAGGGGCTAGGGAAGGAGTGGAAGGAGGTGAGGGAGGAATGGGGCACGAGCCCCCGGTGGGGAGGACTGGGGTGGCTCTGCGGGCTCCTCGGGGTGGAAGCTCTCCTGCAGGGCCTCCTGGATCCTGACAGCCCCCCGAATGACCCCCCCCCCAGATGGCAGCCTGCGGCAAGTGCAGCCGGGCTGATGGCTGAGTGCTCTGATGTGCCAAACGTGGGCACTCAGGGCACTCCAAGACAGGACTGCTTTGTTGTCCCTCATCGAGGTAGACAAGCAAGCGGGGAACCCTGAGAACTGTCTGTCCGGGGTGGGGGTCGGGTCCCTTTAAGCACAGCCCTCGGCTAGCCTGAGGCAGCAGCTCCACGCTCTACGTCCTAAGCTGATGCCCTGCCGGCACTGGTTCCGGCCAGCCTTAACTTCGGTTCAGGGTCCACTCAATGTGGACATGCTAGTTCGAATTAGCAAAACGCTAATTCGAATTAGTTTTTAGGTCTAGATGCACTAGTTCAAATTAGCTTAGTTCGAATTAACTAATTTGAATTAAGTTAGTTCGAATTAGTGCTGTAGTGTAGACATACCCAAAGGGACTAAACTCATTTCCCAAAAGTGTTTCTACGTGGTTTAATTTTAGGATATATTTTAAGCTTGAAGCAAAAAGATTTATCTGAGACATTGACTTCTTATAATAGGAGCTGAACATGCACAGTATAAAGACCGATTAAGACACAGAATGCTTGCTTCTGTAGGCAAACTACAGCATATCATGTCCAGAAAACAAACAGAAACAAATTGTGAGGGCTGTATACACATAGAACCTTATAGTCAAAGAACATTAAGGTTGCACAGGCAATCACTGAAATACCAGCAAATACCAGAATTAAGATTTTGAAATGATTTAAGCAATTGAAAATAGGTTCTTATAATGGGAAATGCCAGGGAAGAGGCAGCACTGTGAGATCTGCCTATAATCTGACCTTAAACTCTTGTATGTCTATGTTCTTATCCTGCCTTGTATGCACACAAATATACTACCTGTAAGCACGAGTCTCTGGCATAAGGGTTCTATTTTCTGCCCATCTGACAACTGATGAAAACTTTACTCCTGACCCAACTGAGAGAGAACTGCTAGGCCTGGTCTACATTAGGCCAGGCAGGTCAGCTTAAGGTATACCATCCAGCTATGCAAAATGCACAGCTGGAATCAGCTTACCTTTAGCCGAGCCACTGCGGCCTCTGCACTGTGGGAGGCTGATGGGAGCATACACTCCTGTGGGCTTCCCTTACTCCTCATATAATGAGGAATACACAATGCCAGGGGGGGCTGACCTCAGCGTTCAATTTTGGGGTCTACAATAGACCCACTAAATCGAACACTAGAGAATCGACCTCCGGAGGGTCAATCTGCTCCGTAGTGTAGACAAGCCCAAGTGGGGAAATCACTAGGTGTATGAATAGAATTTTATGTGTATTAACTTAGGCCTTTTGTAAAGGGCCATGCAGAGTTCTATTGAATCATGCATGTGAGATCTATACTGTGTAGCATTACAACCAAGATTTCTACCCAGTAAACTGCAGAGGAAAATGGAATTAAGGTCCAAACAAAAGTCTAGACAGAAGAGATAGAGTGCAGATCTAAAAATGCAGAGGGATCCCTGTAGCTTTATCCTTCCTCAAAGCTATGATGCAACTCACTGTTTATGTGATACATAGGTAAAACAGATGTAAAAGTGAAGTACAGCATATAAGTAAGTTTCCATTTACCAAAATAATATAGGAATTCCTTAATGGAAATGTTCATGCAAAGAGTCTGCAAAGTCGTCTCTATATATGTTATTTCCTTCCCTGCCTGACAGAGTGTGCCCCTATCTTGTGAAGTCCAATTATCTTTTCAGAACCACTCCATTCAAAAAGTGAAAATGAGCCAGTATAGAGTAGGTTATTTCGCTTTTGTGTAACTAGCAATACAAAAAGGAACTTTTGATGCTTAGATTGATTCTATTTTAAAGAGAAAAATCATGCATGCCACCCACACTCTTATTGAAAATAATGTGGAGTGTGTGGAATAAAGAGGAGATCAAAAGGATTTACTGAAGAAGGTACTATTTACTGAAGGGTCTCGCAGCAGAGACTATTATGATTCTAAGACAGAATGTTAAATAACTATTAACATTCTTTCCAACCAGACCCAATATTTCCACTGTAAAAATGCTAACATCTAACATACTAGCCATTTATTAATGTCATTCATCCATGCACATTCTAGGTTAGCTTTGGTTTTGCCTATTAAAATGCAAATCCCTTTTTTATGGCTTATGTTTTATAGTTGTTTCTTTCATTTTTGATGTTGTTAGAAGAGACATCATTCATAGTCTACAAGGAAATGCACATCATGCTGGAAAGCATTACTCACAATTCAGCCATCAGCAAGGTCACCTCAATGTCACAAGACAGATGATAACAAAAACTATTCAGTTTCAGGAGGAATTATATGAGAATAATGGCAGAACAAGTATCTCACCACAGCTTCCCAAAACATATGCATTGTCTCTTCCAAGAGGTGGGCATACCACATCATATTTATTCTGAAATACTGTGGCACAACATGAATCTCCAGCTTTTAAATATTATCTCTAGGAAGGGAATGAAAAAATCAGATGTTATGGTCCTTGCTCTCCCTCAACAAAGACACAGAATTGGGGGAACAGCCCCCCAGCAGAGTAACACAGACATTGATAACAGCACAGCTCTAGGAGGACTCGGTTACAGAGACTTGACAGCACTCAAGAGCACAGCCCCAAATAGAAACCAAATCCCCAAGTAAATCCATAAAAGTTTTACACAGAGAAAGCTCATAAAGTTCACTCTCTTTATCAATGAAAGAGAGATATGCACAGCTGTTGCTTCTCACAAGGTAATAATTATTATCGCTGGCTTTGATAATAAATAAGAGTGATTTTATTAAGTATAAAAGTAGCATATAAGTGGTTGCAAGTGATGACAGACATATCAAAGTATGTTGCTAAGAAGAAAATAAACCAAAGCATGCCATCTAAGCTTAATACACTAAAGCTACATTTATACTGCAGAACTATTTCGGGTAGTATTTATACATTTATACTGCGGAACTATACCGGAAGTATTCGGCGTCTTCAAAGAAGCCCATTATTTTGAAATAGATTTTTAAATAATGGGCGTACTATTCCAGCATCCCTGTAACCTTCTTTCCACGAGGGTTAAGGGATGTTTCAGAATAGTGGTTTATTTTGAAATCACCTTGAAATAAGCTACACAATTTGCATAGTGCAAATTGTGTAGCTTATTTCGAGGTAAGGTTGCAGTATAGATGCACCCTAAGAGAAGATGTAACAAATCATAATTTCTTACGCTACTCCTTATTCCAGGTAAAGACCGTCAGGCCAGAGCTGATATTTTCTCTGATCTGAGTCGAACATCTTTTCTCCTTGTTAGAGTTCTTTTTCTTCCCAGGTCTTTTCATGAGCTCCCTTGAAGTGAGGAGCAGTCTGTGAAGCCAGCTGAGGACAATCATTGTTTGCTCCCCATCTTTTAAATAGAATTTCCCTGGGGCAGAAATTTGTTCAAGTCCCCCCTCTCCCAGGAATAGTATAATATTCAGGATATATTTCAGCATCAGGTGGCATGGTCATGGGCCTTTGAAAGACCAACCACAATCCAAGCTTACTGGGAAAACAAAATCATTCACAGAGCATTGTTTTGAGCACCAGGTCATTAAGTCCCTCAAGTACCACTAATGGCTTTCACCAAAAGATCTAGCTTAATAAATAGGTTTACACTTCATATTTCTAACTTCACACACAAAAAAGATACATGCATACAAACAGAATATACAAATTCAGGGGATAACAAGCTTTTGAATAATAGGTCACTTGCATCAGTATGCATAAAGCATATTCAAATTATGCATATTCATATTCAAAACATATATCCATAAAAATATCAAGGCATAGTATCACAACCAGTATCAAATTTGAAAGCACAGATTACAAGGTGGAAGGGAAGAAAATTATGCCAGTCAGCCCTCATTCAATCATAAAAATACTGTCATGAACTATTTATGCTAAAAGCAATGAGGTACTGTGGCACCTTAGGTACGTCCACAGTGTGGGCTAAAGATGAATTAAGCTATGCAACTTCAGCTACATTAATTGCATAGCTGAAGTCAAAGTACCTTAACTTGGCTTTTGGTGCTGTCTACACAGCAGGAAGTTAAAGGAAGAACACTCTCCCTTTGACTTCCCTACTTCTTGTGAAATAAGGGGGATACAGAAACTGGAGTTAGAAGCCCATTATTTTAAAATTATTTCAAAATAATGCTGCTGTGTAGACATGCTTCTAGAGACTAACTTGTATATATATAAGCAGCTTTCATGGGGAAAACTCACTTCATCAGATAAAGAATTGCACAGGCAGTTGCCACGATGTAAACCTTGAACAATAATAAATCAGTATCTTCTTTAGAAGACAGTTGGTTCTCATTAGAAAAACCTGTTCTGTTCTAAAAAGCATATTTTTGTCAGTTTGCATTATTTTATTATTTTCTAATTATTATAGCTATAAAACTACTTGCTGAAATTACATTCAGGATCATAAAATGGGTTAGCCCATAGAAAGAGGCATTATAAAAAGGAGAAGTAAGTTTGGATTTATACTAAAACCCGCATCCTGGAATGAACTTCTATCACTTACACCCCTTCATTCTAGAGCCACCTCTCCTTTCATCCTGTCAAAGCATTTTGATGTTTGATCAATCGCTTAGCTAAACTCAACCTTGCTGGGTATTTGTGAAGCAAGCTATGGGAAGCAAGGCCAAATCTGCCAAAATATATTTATCACGTAAGATTTACATTCACAGAAATTTTTTGTGGAGGAAAAAGTTAATTTTTAAAAAAATTGAAGAGGTCTGCTATGGGCAGTGTAGGTGATGCAGGGTTGTTTTGTTAGGCACTCAATAAAGGTTCGTAAGATGCATATGTGGGCACACACCGTCTATACAGTTTGGGGAGAAATCTCATTTCAGTACAATGCCGATCAGCAACAATGACATTGACATTTGTCAGACATTGTTTTCCTAGGTACTATATTTACTACAGGTTACTGTCCCAACTCTGTTGCCACCAGCTAGTCTAGAATGAAGCATTTATAAAGTTACCTAGTTGAAAACTACAGCAAGATTGGCTGGAATGTCCTATCCCATGTAATTCTCTCCAGGCAACAATTTTCATATTAAACATTGTACAGTCTGTCCTGTTTCTAAAAAAATAAAAATCAGTGTTTATTGACAGTAGACTGGCCCGAAATGAGTTACATGCCTGGGACTGACAAAGCAGGAACAAACTGGTTCCAACATCATTATCTGGTATCCTCTTATCCTCTCACCAACCCAATTTGGCTTCAGAGCAAGGAAGAGCACAGATTTTGTGTTAGTGGCCAATTGCCTTTTGGTGATGGACAAAGGAAAAACATTGATACTTTAGTCTGTCGGCTGCTTTGAATACCAATCGAGATGGACTGAGATCAGCCAATTGTGTAGTGTCAAATGGTCTCGTAGCACTTTATAGACTAAAAAGCTCATGATACCATCTACATGTTTTGTTAGTCTATAAAGTGCTGCCAGACCATTTGTTGTTTTTTAAGTTTATCCTGTAACTTGGCTACCCCCTGAAGCTTGTGTAGTGTCAGGAATTGAAAAGGCACACTCTACATTACTGTGCTTGTTCTTTTCTAAGGCCTAGTCTACACTACAGCCCTCCCCACTATTGATCTAACCTATATAATTTTGGCTACATGAATAGTGTGGTTGAAGTTGACAGATTGCGGAGTCTTGCACATGGTAAGGTCAGTGGGGGCTGCTCTCCTGTTGACCCCAGCTATTCTTCTTGTCCTGGTGGAATACCAGAGTTGACAAGAGAGTGCTCAGAGGTTGATTTATAGTGTCTAAGCAGACATGATAAATCGACCACGGTGGATCAATTGCTGCAGCACTGGTCTACTGTCTAGTGTAGATAAGTCCTAACAGATCACATAAAGTCATGACAGGCAGCTTTTCCTCCTCCCCACAGCCTCCAGCCTCAGTCCTGTAAGGCTGACTTTTATAATCTCCCTTATTTGATTTTTATGTCTACGATTAGTAGCAATCAATATACCAATAAAACAGCTCCAACTGTGAGTCTTTTTCATGCATCCCATCTTGCATGTTCAATTAACCATTGCAATGCATGAAAAAAAATACAAGATAGCAGGCTGAAACTGAACCCAGGAAGCCTGAAGTAATGTTAGCCATAAGAGGGTAGAGATGTAAAATTTCTGGAAATTTTGAAGGCATAGGCCTTCCCACACTGTGTGTATTTCTTCCCTCTCTCCCCAGAAAAACAGAAGTTTTGGGAAAATTTGAAACACCTGCAATAGTTAATTGATTATTGAAAATAAACTTTAATCTTTAAGAATGAGAACTTTATTATATACAATTTAGTTAGCACATAGAAAGTACCACTTCATAAAATTATGCAATAAATAAGTATAAATTCTTTATTTTTGAATAAAGACATATGCAACTAGCATTAGAGATGTAACTGCACAATAAGGTATTTAAATATTTTCCTGTTCACATCTCTAACATAGGAAAAAAGTAATACACTGAAAATAGCACCCCTTAGGGATCAGAAATAATATGTAAATAGGGATCTGATGGTATAATGCAGACAGAGAAGAAACTCATATTTCTAGGGAGAAAGCTTATAAAATGAACACTCCATAAGCTTCATAATGAAGTTAAGAGCACAATATTAAGACTAACAGTAAATCTGGATATATATTTAGACTTTATAGTAAACATCAGGCTCTTTAATAGTGCATTATACACAGATTAAGTGTCATAAATGTAGATAAAACTAGCCATCCTATTCAAATAGTTTAGTTACTAATATAATCTTGGAAAATACTAGTGTGATGCTGATAGACCAGTTTAGGCCAGAGACATAAGCCAATTCACTTGTGTGTGAATATCAAAGGAGTTAAATGTATTAGCATATATTCAAGCCAATTCACTTGTGTTTTAGAAATCAAAGGACTATTAATTGTATTGTCTTCACCTATTTAACATTACATTACATTTACATGATAC
This sequence comes from Pelochelys cantorii, assembly GCA_032595735.1. Classification (NCBI taxonomy): domain Eukaryota; kingdom Metazoa; phylum Chordata; order Testudines; family Trionychidae; genus Pelochelys; species Pelochelys cantorii. Next base: position 126,663,205 of record CM064326.1, on the reverse strand, counting down.
ACACCTGTTAATTAAGGAAGCCTGAATCAAAGGTGTGTTAATGAAAGGGGGCACTCAGATGTTAGAACTTCATGAAAACTAAAGAAAAGTTACTTGTATTGTTTTACACTTATCTATTCCTACCATAATGTAATGGAAGTCATCTGTGGACTGTATGTATTCTAACAGACTGGAATATTTAAACAAGAAGATGGAGATGCCCAGAGTTATTTGAGTAACTGGAAAGACTTTTGGGTAATGAGCAGATTAGCACATCTCTTCTATCATCGTGAATTTACAAGATTTGGCTCACTTGTTAATGTATTTTACCTGCTTTAACCCCTCACCAACTCATTTCTTTTCCTTAGCTAATACATTTTTAGTTTGCTGGAGAATTGGTTGCCAGTATTGGTGCTGTGAATCTCACCAAAAACGACTGATCTGGGATAAGTGACTGATCCTTTGTGTTTCGAAGTAACCTGTCATGGTGTGATTTTGGGGTTACATGACCATTATCACTAAATTCAGTTTGTCTGGGTGACAAGATAGGCTGGAGAGTCTCAGGGAACTATTTGTGACTCCATAGTAAGACCAGTATGGTACACTTTTGTCACTGGCTTGGATTTCCATATTGCACTCCTGGACCGGATATCGGCACAAGTTCTGTGTTCTGAAACATTTGAAAATACTTTTCCCAGGATTTCATCTTATGTTTCTCGTTTAGTAATTCAGTTAAATGCTGTAAGAATGCTATCATTGCTAACCTTTGGATTTTGGATCTAAGAGGTTTGCAGGAAAATTCTTCTGTGTATGAATAAAGTCTTTTATTGCTATTTCTTCAGACATGAGTGTGAGTGGAGATGCAGTTAGATTCAGTTGATTCTTGGCTGTAATTTGAGGAGTGTCTGATAAAAGTGCTTTGATTGATTTAGATAGTGTTTGCAAAAGCAATTGGCTGCAGAATCTTTAGGGAGTTTTGCAGTTGAACCCAGAAGATATCTTCATCAAGCACAGTCTGTACTTGTAACTACTTAGAAAGTGTCAATTACCACTGTTTCTTGAAAAGCATTGTTTAATAAAATCTTTTGGATAACATCTCTACAAGTCCCAGTCTTGTTTTGCTAGAATTCTTCAGTGTTGTTGTACTATTCTTACAGTACTACTTCTTAAAGCCTGGAGCTAAAATATGAGTAGTTTTCATATATTTTATAGATTTTTCCAGTGAACTTAACTTCATGAAATCATTAAGAAGCAGGTTTAGAGAACCTAAGAGAAGCACATCCTATTGCAGAATGATAGACATATTTATCCATTATGTCATATGCTGATCACCAGGGCAAACACTTTCTCACTTCCAACCTTCCCTAGTACTCCACATATTTCACTAATATACTCTATATATCTGTTCTCTCCTGTTTCAAAACTTTTCTTAAAAAAAATGGTTGAGATGTTATTCCTTTCCCCCATATTTTTGTCCACTCATCTGTAAGTACTGTCAAAGTGTTTCATTGATTTTTTTCTTGCACAGTTTGCATTGCATATGCATATTCTGATGGTAGAAGAGGCTTGCACAAAAATGTCTGCTGAGTGACTGGTAATGTCCGCTGAGTGACAGCGGTTTAAATGCTGCCTACCAATAACTGTTTTCAATGACTGTTAATGGAGTACCGGAAGTGTGTACCACTATTGAAAGAGTTTGGGTCAGGTTTTTTGTTGATGTTCTGGTGTCATCTCCTCAGAAATTGAAATCACTCTTGGGAGTCCTGAATATGGATATTTGAGTGGCCCATTTTTATGCTGATTGAAGAGTTGAACTGGAGTTATGTCACAGGAGCAGAAGGCATTCTTAACCAGAATGTTTGCTGCAAGTATCATTTTCCTCATGGCTTTCTTTACTTCCATTTTCACACAGGAAGGAGATTTTAATGTGTGCGGGGCATTTCATCCATGCAAGAATGTGTGTGGTCATCCTGCTAGCATTTGGAAATATATTTTTCATTTCGTTGCGTTTGCAAAATACAAGTCCTTTTTGTATGAATGACTTTTGGTGTAGACAGGTTTCCATATGTTAGAAGATCGTCACTGTGTTTTTCTTGTGGGAGGGGGAAAAAAATCAGAGCTCCTCCATGCTGGGTGCAATTGGTTCCTCTTGGGGATCTCTGGGTCAGGACATGGAGGGAAGTTCCATTCCAGTTCCCCAAAATTCTCCTCCAGGGCACTGCAGGCACAGGTCTCTCTTTATCTGTCCACAAACAGGCACACAAGTTGTTTACTGAACATTTCCAGGTTTTTTTCCTGGGCCCTCCCTTTTCTAGAGATGTGATGTGTTTTGAGGAATTAGCATAATATACATATATATATATACACATAGTCACGTTAGGGTACAGCCACTAACATCTAGTTATGAGTCACCAAAGGCTCCCTTTGGTTGTGGAGGCCCAGCCCATTCCTCTATTTGAATATCCTGACTATAGGGTTCCATGTATTTGTGTGATGGGGCGGTCCAGCCCCGCACTGGCCAAGGGAGCAGCCAGCTGGCCTGCTGGGCTAGGCAGGCCCCGCCCCTGCAGCAGTGCTGGGCATGCTCCAGCTGCGGGCCAGGTATAAAGGCCAGGGAGACAGCTCAGTTGGGGCTGGCCTCCGGGGAGGGAGGAACTCCTGCCCAACCTCTGGAGCCACAGCCGGACTAGCCGCCGGACCGAGAGCCACCGGGCCTGCCGCCTCTGCCGCTACAGTTCCTGGGCCGAGTGCGACCGCAACGCGGACTACGGGGGGCAGCCCACCCAGCCGCGGTGGACAACCCCGGTGCCACTGCCCCAGACGTCGGGCCTGCCAACGTCACAGCCACCACCAGCACAGTGCCTGCAGGTGGGGTCTCCGTCAGCCAGGGGGCTGGGGTAGGAAGCAACTCAGGGCAGGGGGCAGGGAACTCCCCGGTGGGCTTGGCGTGTTTCGGGGAGAACTCCCCACCGAGCCAGTGGTGGGAACCACCCACCACTATTAGGGCCCTGGGTCGGGGCCCGGTGGAGAGGGAGGGCCCGGGCACCCCTACTCCATCCTCCCAGAGCCTGGACTAGGCCTCAGGGCCTGCGTGTATAAAGGACTAGGCCTCGGGGCCTGCGTTTGCATTGGACTAGGCCTCAGGGCCTGTGTTTGTAATGAACTAGGCCTCAGGACCTGCGACTGTATTGGACTAGGCCTCAGGGCCTGCGAGTGTAAAGGCTCGACCACAGGGCCGAACGGTGTGGGGTGGGGCACCCCGCAACAATTTGTCACTGCCAGACTGCTCTAATGTAATTCACTCCAACTGGGGCTGAATCAGACTGACCCCAAAAATCTCCAATTCATATAGCAACCCTTTGCCAAGCAATACAAGTCAAAGAGTATTACAATGGTGTGCTAGTACCTGCAGAAGCTCCCCACTCACTACCAGATTTAAGGTTCTGTCACTTATCAACCAAGCCTGTTTCTAAATATGCACCTGAGGGACAGCCTCGCTTTCCAGCACTGCAATTCTGACCATCTACCATACAACAGCTAACATAGCCCATTGATTAGCTCAAGGGAACCAAAGGCAGAGCTTTCTGAACAACATGACAGAGTTTGTAACTACTCTTCATTTTGAGGTCAAGCTGCAAGATTCATGTATTTGCCAAAGCAATCCACAGCAGGAGTGAAAGAAAATGTTGGCAGTAATATCAAAGGGATTGCCAGTCTATCTTAGACTTAGGGTAAATCCTCTTTGATATCTTAGCTCCAATAGCAGCTAGCACCAGACGCATAGAGTTACATAAACCCCCTGTAATAGAGCATTTTGAAATAATTGATTACTGGGGAGTTGGTGGTTGGTTTACACCAGGGAACATGAAAGTTTATATACTTTTAAGTGCTCTTACATAAAATAGCATTCAGTTACATTAGATATGTATAATTCAAGCTCAGCAAAAAGGAAGGCCAATAAATTGTCCTTCTAGGAAGATCTTGACATTTTTCTGTAGTCCTTGTTCAGTGTCCACATACTGTAGTGACAAGGGCTATTAATCTAATCTATGATCATTCAAAAAGGACAAAACACTGGGTCACATCCTAGGCTACGTCTGCATAACAGCGTTATTTCGGAATAACTGATGTTAATCTGAAATAACAAAGAGCGAGTCTACACTACAAGCCATTATTTTGAAATAATGTTGAGCTGGAGAACGTCTTACTCCCACTCCTGTAACCCTCATTTTATGAGCAGTAAGGGAAGTTGAAGGAAGAGTGTTCTTCCTTCGACTTCCTGCTGTGCAGACAGCACCAAAAACCAAATTAAGCTATTTCGACTTCAGCTACGCAATTGACATAGCTGAAGTTGCATAGCTTAATTCTGATTTTGCCCTGTTGTGTAGACATGTCCTTAGGGTTCCACAGAGATGCTCTCCTTAGAAATCAGGGAGATGCAAAGGTGGCTTTAAGCCATCTATGTAGACTCTCAGTTCAAGGGACAATTTGCAAAGGATTATTCCCCAGGCACAAGGCAGAACAACTTTTATAGTGCTCTAACATACACTGGCTTGCAGTAGCCTAATGGAGCTATAACCACAGCAGGGAATGCCAAAGCACAGGAGTTTCCATCACCTGCTGTGTTCCCTACATGGCCAGATTAAAAGTGCTTTGCAATGGAAACTTGGACAAAAACTGTCCTATTGCATTGGAGGAACTGAATGAAAATGTTTAGGACATTCTTGTGTTGTATAGTTGGTTCAGGAAAGAATGATAGCTGGATGCAATTTACACAGCAGGCTGTTTTAACTCGATGATCTGACGGTCTGACTTGGTGAAGTTTTAGGCAGCTCTCTAGAGAGAGCATCGGTGTCAATTTCTGCTCACACGTATTTTTTTCATTTGTAACAACTTAGGGTACATAAGAACATAAGAGTGGCTGTACTGGGTAAAACCAAAGGTCCATCCAGCCTAATATTCTGTCTGCCGACAGTGGCCAATGCCATGTGCCCCAGAGGGAGTGAACCAAACAGGTAATGATCAAGCGATCTCTCCTACCATCCATCTCCACCCTCTGAGAAACAGAGGCTAGGGACACCATTCCTTACCCATCCTGGCTAATAGCCATTAATGGACTTAACCTCCATGAATTTATCTAGTTCTCTTTTAAATCTACACTGCAACACTATTTCAAAATAATTAGTGCTATTCTGAAATAATTTAGTTTGTATCTACAGAGCAGGCAGCTATTTCAAAATAGTGTCAAAACACTGTCAAACTGGAGGACTTCTTATTCCAAATCCGGTAACCCTCATTGTACAAGGAGTAAGGGAAGTCGGAGGAGGAGTTCTCTATTTTGAAATAAGTGCTCTGTAGATGCTCCCAATTTCGAAATAAGCTACTGATGTAGCTCAGTTTGCATAGCTTATTTCAAGTTAAGCCCTACAGTCTATACGCACCCTTATTGTTCAAGATTTAAAACTGCAGCCATAAAGGAGCACCCCATTCTTCCCCCATAGAAGTGTATATCATCCCACATGTGTCACAACTGGATAATTTAATAGTGAAGAGAAGCAAATAAATAAATAAATATAAATAAACCTTCTTTGTCCTCTGGAGCCCCCACTCCTCCATCCACTGAAATCAGTGCAAGCTTTGCCATTGCCTTCAACGGCAGCAGGATTGGGTCCTCTGCATGATTTTAAATATTCAGAAGTGATCTTACATTGGCTGAAACACAATATGAGACTTGTGCTGAAGCCTTTAATTAAAAAAGGAATAGGTGTAAAGCTATTTGAAAGAGGTGGTAGTGAGGAATGCGACCTGAAACCTGCTTCAGGAATAAGTTACTAGATTTTTTTAAATTGCATCCTCAACCTCATACCAACAAGCAGTAAAATGCTCTGACAGCAGGTGAGAAAAATGAAAGGTATCTTCAACTTGATAGTGTTGGTTCATCATGAGCCAAGAAAAAAGAAAAGGACCATGTTCCACTGCCCTTTTAGGCTATGTCTACACTGCAACACTATTTCAGAATACTGGAGTATCCCAAAATAGCTATCCCGCATCTTAACAGCAAGTCCATTATTTTAGGCTCGCTATTCCGACCTCACAAGGAGTAAGGGACAGCAGGTTATTTAGAAATAAGATCAAAATAAGATACACAATTTGTGTAGCTCAAATTGCATATCTTATTTTGAGCTACAGTGCAATGTAGATGTAGCCTTAGTGCCCTTAGCCCTGGTCTACACCAGGGAGTTATTTCGAAATAACCCCCCTTAAGTCAAATATACAAGAAGAGCGTCCACACTACCAAGCTTGTTATTTCAAAATAATGGGCTCATTATTTAAAAATCTGTATTTCTGCTTTCACTGGGGAATAACACTAACTCCAAAACAATTATTTAGAAATAGTGGTAGTGTGGATGCTCTGGTACCGCTATTTCGAAATATCTGCTCCCCAGAGTAATTCGAACTAATTACTCCCCAGTGCTTCCAGGGGCTCTAAGTGGAGGTAGTGTGTCCACAATAAGTCCTGGTCCACACTATTTGAAATAATAGGTGGAATGCCCACACTACTAAACCCGTTATTTTGAAATAACAGGCTGGTTATTTAAAAATCTATACTCCTGCTTTCCTTGGGGAATAGTGCTTATTTCAAAATAGTTATTTCAAAATAGCATTAGTGTGGACGTGCTGTGGCTGCTATTTTAAAATAGCTACTCCCCAGAGTAATTTGAAGTAATTACTCCCCAGTGCTTCCTGGGGCTCTAAGTTGAGGTCGTGCGTCCACAGTAACGGAGCCTGCCTCGGACTAATTTCATGGGTCCCCCATAGTGGAGACACGGTATTTCAATTTTGTTATTTTGGGAGTTATTAAGTTGAATTTTGTTGTTTTGAAATAGTTTCTGAGAGTAGACATGGCCGTAGTGTTACAAGCAGTGTAAAGAATGCACAGGTGGTGTATGTGCCCTGTTGGGATTTACTCAGCACAGAAGGGCGTCCCTGCAGGTGTACCGCCAGCAGGACTGACTCTTATTGCTTCTGCCCACTGCTCCCAGAACAATCACTGGAAAGGAACACGGAAGAAATGGCCAGGTTACATTGCATTCCAGCAATCCTCAACGAGCAGATGGCCCATTACGGACCATTGCCAATTGATGCATGATCATCTGCTCTATACTTGTGCTTGGGGCCAGAGTTGGACAGCCAATCAGGAGCTGTAGTTGGCTCCCTGAAAGCCCCCCCCTCTCTACTATATACCCAGTGGAGGGCAGAAGCAGCAGAGAATCTAGCTCTGTCCTTTGAGTAAGTGGTATGATGGATTTCAGGTGTCTGAAAATTTTTAATACACACACACACTGATCTTGATCTCAAAAGAGGTTGTTGTACATGCTGTGTGGGACAGCAGAAATTTCAGCTGAGGATAATGGGCTTGTTTTCATTAACATTACATAAAGGTTAATATTACATGAAGGCAATGATACATTTGTCATCCTACATAAAATATGGCAATAGCTGGATACGATACTCAGTTAAAACACTTATGACACAAATTTTTCAAAAAGCTAGAGAAGTGTGGCATTCCCCAAATGAGAGAGATTTGTATGTAGCTGTGACAAATAAGAGCATCACAATTAATACGGGGACAGATCCATAAATATAGAGTGTGTTAAGACTAATGATTTAGCACAACCTGCATTTAGCTATGACACCCTAGTTACCTTCTTGTGACCTAAAGAAAACTCTGAAGTTCAAAAACGTGCCCTTTCCACCAACAGAAGCTGGTCTAATAAAATATATTCCCTCCCCCCATCTTGTTACTGTAATAGCCTGAGACCAACATGGTTATCACAACACTGCAAACAATATGCATGAAATGTGAATGTTTCTACAGGTCTAAATTGGTGTTAAGCAATAGACATGATAGGCAAAGCACTGGGCTATTGTAAGTAGACAACAGGCTGATGGAATTAAAATAAGAACAAGCCTGAAGTATTTCCTATCTCTCAAACCATCCTTCTTCTGTCTTCCTGTCTTTGTTACAGCTTAGGTAATGAACCTTATCGTCCCCTACTTCATGGTCCTAATACACATTATTACTTCCTGTTTTTTAAAAGCTATATCCTTTATCCAGATTATCTTTGGAAATCGCTCTACTACAGTGTTTCTCTAAAGAGAAACGCTGCTTTAGAAGATGAACTAGTAGAAGAAGCCTTCAGCCAACTGCCTGGCCTCCCACAATAAAGGAGGTGCTGGATGGATTTGAGACCAGAAGAAATTTGAGTGGACCTCTAAGCCATCATAATTAAAGGATATTGATATAGTGGCATCTTCTTTTGCTTCAGAAGGAGGCATTTATTTTTAACCAATATAATTTATTCTTTGTCGTTGGTCCTTTAGGGTGCATCTACATTGCACCCTTACCTCAAAATAAGTGACGAAATTTGCACTATGCAAATTGCATGACTTATTTTGAGGTAATTTTGAAATAGCGTATTTCAAAATTTGGTGCTCTCTACATAGTACCAAATTTCAAAATAAAGTGCTATTCTGAAATGTCCTTTAACCCTTGTGGAACAAGTATTACAGGAAAATTGGAATCTATTTTGAAATAATGGGTGCACTCAGAAGATGGAATCGCTATTTTGGCTGCTTCAGGTATCCTGAAATAGCGCCGCAGTGTAGATGTAGCCTTACAGACCAGTTGGTGTTGGTTGCCTTTATGGCCATGAAATATTCTTATTTATAAAAATGTAACATCTGTTATGGTGTTTTTATTTTCTTCCTTCAGAAGAGTGTCTTGCTTCTACCTTCATTTCATTAAGACAAAAACAACAGGATTATGAAGACCTCTTATCAGAGTCATTTAAAAAAAATAATGCTCTATTTCTCTCAAATCTTACAAGTTAGTCACTTAAGGGATCTCAATTCTGTGTCCCCATCACAATACTCCAAGTCCCCCAGGAGAGCTTTGAAAAATCTCGGAGTAGGGGAACAATGGAAGATCTGATCAGTACTCAAGAGGGAAAGAATTGTGGGGGGGAAGGGTTATTTATGTTACAGAGTTTAACGTGGAACAAAGTGGCAGAGAGAGCATCTCATGAGGTTAACCAGGGAAAGTTGGGGCAGGAACAGAAATCTTTCACTTTGGCCACCAATATGGGGTGTTTGTTTGGCCTATGATCTATTATCCCTACTCACATGGAGTAGTATTTTATTCCTTCAGTAGCGCCATTTATTTTAAATAGAACCACTTGGTGAGAAAAAAATATTACTTAACACAATTAAAAATATCAGAATCTGGACCTAGGAAACTAAATACAAAAATTGGACCAGATGTTAAATGATAGATAGTTTCATTAGTCTAGTACTTGCCGTTATGCAAGCATTCAATTCTTATTACTTTGGGAGCATGCTTATTCACTGAAAAGCTTGGGAAAGCGTATTCTGCCATCAGCAATTTTTTAAGCTGGTAATGTTATGCTCCTGCTTCAGTTTTTGATCAGTAAATCTAATCTTGCCAGTTTCTAGGACTCTCTTCCTCCCTTGGCCAGAATAATGAATTTATGACTGCTTCCCTCCCTGCATCCACACTTATGCATTTATTAATATGGTGTTTACAACACCAGGTTCTTGGGCATGCTATTATTTACATTGCCATCCTGGGGTGTGGGTTGTTTTGAGCTTTAAAATTTGTAACATTGGCTCTTTTGAAAATTCATAAATAATTTTCCATTTTCTACATAGCCTGACCACTGTATTGTTAATAGTATATAATTAGTAGAACCTTGTTATAGTTCTTAAATGGTTCTCAAGCACCCATTTGTTAAAAGCAGTGATTTAGTCTATTTTTGTTGATATTTCTGAATAAAAGCAAAAGAACAAAACAATCCCTGGCAAAGAGACTTGGTATGTTGTAGGCGCCTCAACACAGGGTTTTATTGAAGGGATAAGTTCCAGGGTAAGAATGTCCGAGGTATGATGTGTGGTTGCTCATTGCCAAATCTGTCCACACATCTATACAAGTGACACCATCACAGGACCTAACCACATAAACCACAACATCAGAGGCTCATACAACTGCACATTCTCTAATGTGATCTATGCCATCGAGTGCCGGCACTTCCCCTCTGTCATGTATTTTGGCCAAAAAGGACAGTGTCGGCAACAAAAGTTAAATGGACACAAGTCAGATATCAGAAATGGTAACACACATAAACCTGTAGGGGAACATTTTAACCTACCTGGGCACTCATTAATGGATTTTAAAGTAGTGATTCTTCTACAAAGGAATTTAAAAAACCAGCTACAGAGAGAAAATGTGGAACTGGCCTTCATATGCAAATTTGACATTATCTCTCATGGCCTGAACAAAGACATGAACTGGATGGGCCGTTATATTCAACATCGAAATGATATCAAAAGCTAAGTGTGAGACACTTCCAGACCACTCAATTAACCTCATTAGCACTGGCCCTACAATTGACAGGTATTTTTTCTCCCCCTCTCTATTCTTTTTCTGTTATAAATTGGGAGGTTCTCCCTTTTTTCTCCACTCTTATCTGAGAAAATGGATTTTGCCCACAAAATCTCATGATACTAGTCTCTGAGGTGCTACAGGACTACTCGTTTTTTGAAGTTAAAGACTAACACAGCTCCCCATCTGAGACTTTTAAACATGACCAGAAGTAACTTTGTTTCTTTCCTCACTGCACATGGATGAAGTGTCTTATAAGTTTTTGCCAAAGCAGATATGCATAGGTCTCATCTTTCTCTAGTCTTTTGGATTTCTTTTTAAAGAAAAAGCCAGGACACTTGCAGGAGGGCTTAAATACAGGACTGATCCTTTAAAAACAGGACCTCGGTATAGGGTGACCCTATAGAGCCATAGGGTGTCATTAATTACTGCCATCTTGTTTCTGCTCCCATTTACCTATTCTACATTTCTCGTCTCTGAGGGTATGTCTAGACTGCATCCCTCTGTCGGCAGAGGGATGCAGATTAGGCAGGCTGACATTGCAAATGAAGCGGGGATTTAAATATCCTGCGCTAAATTTGCATAAAAAAGGCCGCCGTTTTTGCCGACTCAGCACTTTGTCGGCAAAAAGCGGCAGTCTAGAGGGGGATCTGTCGAGAAAGAAAGCCTTTTCTGACAGATCCCTTATGCCTCCTGAAAGGAGGTTTACAGGATCTGTCAAAAAAGGCTTTCTTTCTCGACAGATCCCCCCCTAGACTGCCGCTTTTTGCCAACAAAGTGCTGAGTTGGCAAAAACAGTAGCCTTTTTTTATGCAAATTAAGTGCAGGATATTTAAATCCCCACTTCATTTGCAATGTCAGCCTGCCTAATCTGCATCCCTCTGCCAACAGAGGGATGCAGTCTAGACATACACTGAGTGCTTGACAGGGATTAGAGAAGGGAAGAGGGTAAGAGGGTACTCCTAATGCTGCATCAGAAAAGAATGGTTTCGTCACAGCTATAAACACATTTGTTCATTCCCTCTCTCATCAATAAGCCATGCATTTGATTCTATCTTCTCAACATTTAAAATAAAGGTATACATTTTGTTCTGACCTTTCTGGGTGGAATTTAATAAACCAAGCCACAGTGCCCCAGTTCCTTGGTGCCCCTTTTTCCTCTGTTTCAAAGTGATCAGCCATTCCCTCCCAATTGACTTAGCTTTCTGTATATTTTGTCTTTTTTGATTTGTCAATGTACCTCACATTCCACTTTGTCTTTTCATGACTCAGATTATGAAACGTGTTTTTCCCTTCCCTTTAAAACAAAACAAACACAAACAAAACAGAACGGAACAGAACACACAGAGTTTGCCTTTTTGGAATTCAATATTATAAATTTGTGATCTCTTCTACCATTCCTGGGCTTAACATAAAATCCAAATAACATATTGTATGTTTTAACAAAATAATGACATAGGAATGAAGACTTTCGTCCTTTATTTTACCCTCAAACCTATAGCCCTAAAAATATGTGTACTACAACCTTTAAAACTTTTTTTCTTAAGACAAATTTAGATTAGATCGTATCCTTGATATTTAAGTAGCTAAATCTTTATTGTTTCTAAGGTCAATTGATGGTTTTCAAATGAAAATTCAAAAAACCAAGGTTGTTCAAATAAGTCTTTTCCCCAAAGTTTTCATTTTTTTCAACAAAAGATAAAAGGGTAAAAATAACAGATCCTTTCTCCACTACCCCCATTTTCAGTGACAAAAAAGAAAAAAGGAAAAAAATCAGGAAAAAGACTAAAGTTGAAGAACTACCATACACATTTTCATGTAAAGATTAGCATTAACAAAAAAATAATTTCAAAATTGGCTACAATTTTCAAATATTTCACCTGTTTTGGCCTTTTAAATTTCTGTTAGAGACATATTTAATTACAAAGCAGTCATTAATACTTGTTTGTCTAGAATTGGTTCACTAACTGCATACATGTCCTTGAGCTTTTCTAAGCTTAAAGATCTAAATTGTATCTTAGTTACTCATTCAAAACTCTTATATTGAAGTAAAAAACACCCTGGCTACGTCTAGACTGGCATGATTTTGCGCAAATGCTTTTAACGGAAAAGTTTTCCGTTAAAAGTATTTGCGCAAGAGAGCGTCTAGATTGGCATGGACACTTTTGCGCAAAAGCACTTTTTGCGCAAAAGCGTCCATGGCCAATCTAGACGCGCTTTTGCGCAAGAAAGCCCCGATCACCATTTTAGCCATCGGGGCTTTTTTGTGCAAAACAAAACTGAGCTGTCTACATTGGCCCTTTTGCACAAAAGCTTTTGCACAAAAGGACTTTTGCCCGAATGGGAGCGTCAAAGTATTTGCGCAAGAAGCACTGATTTCTTACATTAGAACTTCAGTGCTCTTGCGCAAATTCAAGAGGCCAGTGTAGACAGCTGGCAAGTTTTTGCGGCAAAAGCAGCCGCTTTTGCAGAAAAACTGGCCAGTCTAGACACAGCCCCTAGGGATAAGCCTGTAGCTTCTAAAAATGTTGCTCTGTTTTCACTGGGAAATGAATCATGGTTATGCTTGCAAAATAGACAGAAAAACTTTTCAAGTAAAATGGCCCATTAAGTCTGCAAAAAAAATATATTATTAATTTCAGGGGTGAGGGTTGAATAGCATGTACTCCCCTCAACACCCAATTCTATGCTCAGGGAAGAAGGTACAGAAGAAAAAGATATCAATCTCAAAATGAAACTGACAGGAATATCACTGAGTTTCACTAAGGCTCTTGAACTGATCAAAATGTTGAATGTGTGTGTGATACGCACACTCTACTGAACATATGTAAAGAATATAAGAAATTCTTGCCTAACAAAATTGTCCTCGGTAGCACTTTTCTTGTCCAAATTGCCTGATTAAAAATTCATCCTTAGACAAAGAGGAAATTTCTCTAGCTTAGAATAAGAAGTATCTAGCTTTTATTTAGTTCTTACCATTGCACATGTAATGCAAAAACCCTTGCAAAGATCGTAGAGCCCTAATTCTTTGCTCCACCAGTCATACTGAATGAAAATACAGTTAAATGGGCATAAAGCTAGCATACAGAGAGGAGAATCAGGTCTCTATTGGCTTTCTTTATTGCAAAGCTAAATCTTTTTGCTATCTTAGTTTTAAGCATTCAGAATTCATTGCTTCAGGATATTCTACCAAATGATTCTATTAAACCAAGAGTCTGCCTTCTGAAATATAAATGCAATATATACTGTATACAGTTCTTCCACATCTCCACATACAGTATTTTAGAGAAGGATTTCAGTACATCACTCACAGAATCCAGATAAGACTTTGGACCAGCAAAATTGGAGCTGTATACACTGAAGGAGGTTGTGCTTTGTTTTTCTAAAGATGAGGAAACCTACTAGGAAGTGGAAGCAAGGACAGAAATACTTCAGTCATGGTTAAACTATCTAAAACCTCAGTTGATAGTCTCCCATTTACTTGAGAGATTCTCTTAAATATCTACTTTTACTTGGCTCCAGAGAAGTTGTCAGAGATGCATTAGAGGCTCACAAGACATCCCTGTTAATTAACTCCTCATTAAGGTACACACCACAGATATATCATAGAAGGAACTGATTTATGTGTTCTTGATGCTGAAGTATTTCTAGGGGGATTGGCAAGAAGACCTATGAGTAAATAAACTCAAACTGATATAAGCTGTGCCTCATTGTAAAAGTGATTTACTTGGTTTTTTTCTCTGCTGATTCCACCTGTCAAGAGCCATTAGAAAACCTTAGAGCTGCTCACACTGACATGGCTTCAATTATACGCTATATACTTATGGAAGTCAATGAGAATCCTGAAAGTTAAGAGAATTCAGTATGTGATCATCCATACGAACTACCCTATAGCCAATTCTGACAACTGCACTGAAGATTAGTTTTCTTTAGCTGTGCACAGGCTCATTACCCACTAAATAGTCATCTTCTTTTATAGAGAATTAGACCTACTAGACAGGATTAGGATGTGTGTGCGAGTGTGAGTGTGCATGCACAAAATATTTCTAGCGGTACTGGCATCAGAAAATTGCCAGCACTAAACAAAAGTTTCCTCTGAGATTTTCAGATCAAAGTGGTTCAAGATAAATTTTACATAAGAACCCAAACTTTGAAGCTGAGTGGTGATTATCCCTGAACTGAACTGAAGCACACCTAAAACAAAGAATAGCTTCCATAGTGTTATGAAATCAATGGGACATAAACTTGTGCTTAGGTGTTTTGCTGAATAAAAATGAATTTCATCATGCACTGATCTGCTTTGCTGAATTTGGGACCATTGTGACTGGGGGAAGAGGGAATACAAGGTTCATTCTATCTAGTATTCATTCTTTCTAAATGCCAAGTATATAAAATATTGTATTACATTTGTTCATTTCCTTCTGTGGAAAATTTCAAGAATGCATTTATTAGAATTGGCCTATGTTATATTTATTATGAATAATGTCACAGAAAAACAGTAATGCCTGTGTATTTAATAACTCAAATAAATGCTAACTGATTCAAATCCACAGTGAAGCAATTTCAAATACATACACATCATCATAAAACCCACCCATCCCAGGTAGTGATGCCAATAATGGCTCCGCTATCTGTGAGAAGGAACAAATGAGAACTTTAAGAGCTGTCCAAGGCAGCTCAAGTCATTATATAAACAAGGTCCTAGATAGGGATCAAAATGGTGCAAAGGAAAAGAGACAATTGTGAGGAAAAATTCACTAAAGATAATGAAATGCGGCCTGGAGAAGCAAAAGTGGGTCCATTTCAAAACCCTGCAAACTGGAAACAACTTCAAACTTTTTCGAACTCATTTTCCCAATTTCTGATCAGTACTAATATTATATTCTGCTAACACTGTCTTTATGAAAGCAAAGATTTCTGATTAACATTGAGCAAAGCAATTATTTTCTTTGTAAGTGTTTATAAAACACTAGATAGGGATTTTTATGGGTTTTCCCTAGGTCTTTTTATCTCTTGTAATTTCTGAAGTGAAGAATAACTGTGTTAGACATGAGGGCTATGCGAATAATTAAATATTCAGTTCAGGTTCAGCTCTTAAACATTTGAAAACTTTTTTTCAGGTTGACCCAGAAATGAAACAGTTTCACTTTTTTGGAGAAACAAAATGTCCAAGTTTCATTTTTGTGTTGACTGAAGTGTTTTGATCAACCCATATCAACTATTTTGATAATGAGGTGTTTAATTTATTTAAAGAGGGTTTCAACATAAATTGATGATGTGTATGTGTTTGCAACTGTTTCAATGTGAATTTGAATCCAAAACAAAAAGTCTCTCTGACATGAAAAGTCAAACCATTTCCTTTTTACTGAAACAATTTCCAGACCATATTAATGTGATCCCTCGTAAAAAAATGATTAAAGACTATTGCTAAGCAAGAAAGAGTTAAAGTGCCAGTATGGATTTAAAATTACTAAATAAACAGAAGGCAAAGCGGTATAGTGAATATCTCTGATCCTTAGAATGTTGTGGAAAGTACCCACTAGTCTATGATTAGGACCAGTGTTACTTAATACCTACTTAATTTGAGGAAAATGTAAACAGTAAACTGGTGAAATTTGCTGATGATTCTGTGAGTTTTAAGAAAAACAAAGAGAACTCGTATACAACAAGATGACTGGGTGAAATAAAGGTCAGGCACGTTTTATTACAGCGGGCACATTTTGTCACAATCAGTCTGTTTGCATTAACCCCTAGATGTAGCTTGTTAGGTAGGGATGTATTTAATAAAATATGCAAAACTAAGAGCACCTAAAACACTTTTTTTAATGAAGAAGGTACAAGGAATTTCATCACACGCATATTTATACTAAAGGGTCACAGCCACAGGGAGCCTGCTATGTACACTACAAATACAGCCACTGGTACTGAATTACAGTAATTCTCAAACGCAGTAATCTTGCTTTGCTGTCAAAAATAATTCTGGACATTTTTCAGTATCTTCCGACAAATTTGCATAATTATATAATTGTTATATCTATAGTGAGTCAGCTATTTAAATCTTGGATGCTAATTTTTCTCCCTTATGGCTCAATCCTGCATTTGGTTGAATTTTTGCCTGAACAAGAACAGAGCATTTAATAGGATGCAGACTACAGACAATACTGGTTACAGAGCAGCAGAACAGTAGATCTCACTCCACTGCAAAACAGAGGTTATGCCTGCAGCTCTATTTTAAGTGTAGAAATGTAGCCGTAAAACAAACAGAAACTTACAAGGAGAATGTAGCTAAAGATTTAAACCACGATGGCATAAAGGATGACATTGGTTAGGCTTGCGAAGAGCATTAGAATACAAAGAGGTGACAAGGAAAGGCCATGACTGACAAATTCTGAAATCACATTGTCGATTTGGTCGTAATGGGAGACATCTGAATTAATTGTACCTTGTAAGTTCTTGCTTTTCCTGTATGCTCTCTCCCCTTTCCATCCCCTCAGAATATGGATTACACTGGGAAGAAATCCTCAGTACAAATCAAATCATCCTTTCTTCAATTGCACAGTTAGAGCAGAGGCTGCACTTAGAGATCCCACTGCCTCAGTGATCTGTCAACCTGGCCCTAGCAGTATTTAATCTTTTCCTTCCTCTGTCTCAGAATTCATATTACCTCATACTCCTGAGGCTATCTACATGATCTGGTTGCTTAGAAACCACTTTGTAGTGGATATCTAGGAATTAGGAAAATTAGTCTTAACAACCACCACATTTTTATTCCGTCGCCCCTTTTCTCACATCATGCAATTGTTTCATGAACTACAGGTAATCTATTTTCCTCTCCTTTAATTTTCTTTAACACTGTATTTGACGTATAAGCTTTCCTCCACTGTTTGATGCATCAAAGCTGCTCAGTGGCTTTTATTTTTGTTCTTTCAGTTCTTAAGGTCAATGAATCCTTCATCATATCCTGTAATAGTGTTTCCAGTGGGATAGACTGCCTCAGGGCTGTGTGTCTACAGCACGGAGTATAGGCACCACCCCAACACAAAGCCACAAAGGTGCTGTGCATGACCCAGGCAAAATACCTCTGGAAATGATGGGCTAGAACAAGCCTGATTATGTCCTTCTGAAATTTTGTACTTACTGAAGAGCTCACTTGAGTTCTTACTCTATGTTTCTTCTAACTAAGAACCCATCCACACATAAAAACCTCTCCGCCAAGCTTTATACAGAAACTAAATAGCCTGTGTGGAGCTATAGGCTAATGCCTCCTATGGGCTCAGAGGTCAGATTCAGTTTATTTAAGGCCTTCTCTACACTTGCAAGAACTTGTAGAGTACATGTAGCTAAACAGCTGTGAAAGGCTGGCTGTGTCCACTCTATAGTGTGTAGCTACAGGCAGCAGTGAAAGATTCTGACAGGAAGGACACAGCAGGGACACAGCACTACTAAAAATATCCACAGAGACATAGAGATAGGGAAGCACTGTTTTGACAGGTGGACAGCCATGTAGGGTACATACTACAGGTTTCTGGAGTGTCTGTACTCTACTTATATATCTCAGCTAGCAGGGTGTGCAGCATCTGTATTGTGCACTTTGCCCTATGTCTAGATCTACCCTAAGAATCCAAGTTTGGAAGCATCTAAAATGGTGCTTGTTGTTTCACAGTGCAACTAAAGAGAGATGGTCTCTCCCCTTATAAGCATATAGCCTAGAGTTTAGACAAGGACCAATGAGCAAGAAGGATGATGAATAGTGGAAATGATTTTTTTTCTAAACATTTGTCATCATATGGTAATTTAGGTATGTGTCTCAAGGCCTTACTGGGCAGGCAAGAACATGTGCACACACATTCAGATTTTGACCATAAGAAGTATGCAATCTTGGGTGTCTAAGTTAAGCTTCTAAATCTAAATTTAGGCACCTGAATAGATGTGGCTTGATTTTCACAGGGGCTGAAGAGCTTCAGCTGCCACTGACTTCATTTAGGAACTGGGATTGCTACAGAATCAGAAATGTAGGGCTGAAAGGGACCTTCTGAGGTCACCCAGTCCATCTGCCCAGACTGAGGCAAGACCGAGTATACCTAGACTAAGGGAGCTGGGAATTATGGGTTCTGGGAGGGGATGAAAGGAATTTTAAAATCTTACCAGTACAGGGGCCCACCTCCAATCCCTGGAAGAGGCAGGACTGGGGGCCGGCCTCCCCCAGCCAGCCCTTCAGTGTTGCACAGCAAGCGCTGCTGAGGGCTCCAGCTGCTGCTGGAGTCAGTCAAAAGCCCACCACACTCTTTTAAATCATCAGACCCCAAGGCAGCTGCCCATTTTGCCCCTTCCCCCCACTCCGTTGGCTGCCCTGCCGGGAGAGTCCGACAGCCATGCTTTAACATTGCTGCCCCTTTTGTCACTCCTCCCCCACATTAGCAGCCTGATTGGGGAGAGCAATGTTAAAGTGCTGCTGCAGCAGTGCTTCAGTGTCAGCTATGTACAGGACCATACCTTTGCCCACTTCTTACCAGTATGCTGTACCAGCCCATACCAGCCCACTTCCATCTCTGGTTTTGAGGGGGCAGCAGCACTCCCCTAGCTTGAAGCAACCAAATTCATGGCTTTCCTCATATGCAGGATTTATAGGTTTTGTTGAATTGCTTTCAGCACACTCACAACACAAGATGTTCCAACTCCTCAGCCTAAACTATCCTTGGCAGGCATTTGTCTAACCTGCTCCTAAAAACTTTCAGTGATGGAGATTCCACAACCTCCCTCTGAAGCCTATTCCAGAAGTTACTTACCTTTATAGTTAGAATGTTTTTCCTCGTATCTAACCTAAATCTCCCTTGCTGTAAATTAAGCCCATTATTTCTTATGCTACCTTCACTGGACATTAACACCAATTAATCACTATCCTCTTTATAATAGCCCTTCACATATTTGAAGGTTCATCAGATCTACCACCCCTCAATCTTCTTGTCCTTAAGACTATACACACATTTTTTTAAGCTTTCCCCACGTCAGGTTTTCTAAACCACTTATTTTTGTTCCTCTTCACTGAATTCTCTCCACTTTGTCAAAAGCTTTCATAATGTGCCACACAGAATTGGACACAACACACCCCGCTGAGACGTCACCAGTGCCAAGTAGACTGGGATAATTACCTTATGTATGACAATCCAGTCAATAAGTCCCAAAGCGATATTTGCCTTTGTAGTGACTGCATCACATTGACTCATAGGGTAAGGCTACACTAGCTCGTTAGTTCGAGCTAGGTAGTCTAATGAGGGCAACCAGAGTTGCAAATGAAGCCCAGGATTTAAATATCCCGGGCTTCATTTGCATCTTCCCAGGCGCTGCCATTTTTAAATCCCCCTTAGTCCGAACTCCGTGCCCGCGGCTACATGTGGCACGGACTAGGTAGTTCAAATTAAAGATCCTAATTCGAACTACCGTTACCCCTCCTTACCCATAGTTAGTTTGAAATCCATTGCAGTCCCCGATCCTTTTCACAAGTTACTCCCCATTTTGTAATATGCATTTGATTTTTTTTCCTTCCTAAGTGCAGTGCTTTGAATTTCATCTTGATTTAATTTCATCTTGATTTCACACCAATTTTTCAAGGTAGGTTGAAATCAAATCCTGTCCTCCAGAGTGTCTTTTGTGTGTGGTAGCTCCTTCTCTTCGTTCCATTTCTTTTCCCCTAGAACAGACGCTGACATGGGGCGGGGGGGAAGGGAGCCCTTTTGAATTACCACTGAAGCACTGCTCTGTGAAGCTCTGAGGGCTGGAGGGCGTGCCACAGGCTGGCAGGTGCAAAGGGCTGACTGTCCTTGGCCCCTTTCTTCCTTTCTCAGTTTCACTTCTTCCTGGGCATAGAACGACTCCCCCCACATCTTGTCCTGGGGTCTGCAGCGGCTTTCTGCCCTGCTGTGCTAGCCTGTTTAGAAAGCATCCTAAGCTTAGGCTCCAGAGCAACCCATCCATCTACTGATAAATATATCTCATTTATCAGTAAGATGCCTACCTCCCTGTATTCCCCATGCAAAGTTACTGTTTATGCAGGAACTGAGGGGCAAATTTTGCTAGGCATGTGTAGAACATATATAATCCACACACTCTAGGTTTCCTCAGACTTCAGTATGATATTTCCATGTCTCCAGGTTATTATTTCAAAACTAAATGTATTCAAAACAAAGACAAGGCACCATTCCTCACATATGCCAACGTACAAGTTTAAACATATATTTCAGATTTGTTTAAAAATAATCCAGGGACTCAAAAAGTTCTCTCATCTCTTTGCATGATTTCTTGCATCCTGTGAAAATACTATAGAACTTAAAGTCGTTATTGAGAGAGTTTCCTCTGCATTGGCTTTAGTGCAAAAACAATTTCACAGCAGTTTTAAGATCAGCTTTAAATAGAACAATACAATAGCTACACCCAATGGCAACTAAGTTAACTGCTCCTTTCCAAAAATTTCCAAAGAAAGCTGCTAAGATTTTCTGAATCATCCTGGAACGAGGGCTGGATTAAGCTCTTCATAGGCCCCGTAGGCACTCCCATAATTGTAGGCCATTAAATTGGACTATATAGAAATATATGAAGGAGAAATGCCCTATCATCTATACACCTAATATCACCCACTTTAATTTTCGCTCTTGAAAGTGGCTCACCATGTGAGAAATTCATCGTACTTCATTCTAAAAGAACAGCTATTTTGTTGTATACTATAATTATACTTAGAATTCACCTGATAGTTAATTGGCAGATAAGGAGAAAAGTAAAGTGATGTTGATGCAGTTATGACTGTAAAATCCAGAGCATTACATTGCACCACAGAGGTGACAACTTGGCAAAAATGTGTCTCAAGATTGTTCAACGTCATTTATGAAATAACAGTACATTGACTGATGCTGGCCATACATTTCTGCCAGAATCAGTGATTAGTATTAGCCTAGAATCTTCTGAAATACAACTGTGAAAAGCAAACAGTGTATTAATAAGCAGTGTTCCCTCTAACATTTCCATCCTTGATCGGGTTGAATTTTCTTATGTGCACTGAAGTCCTAAAGAGAATAGTTGCTGTAATAAGATTCCTTGCTGAATGAGGACTAGCCTTTCATGGGGACACTGAAGTGCACATCTGCCTTACTAATGGAAAACTACCTTGGTTGCATTAAACTTCTAGATAAATTTGAGCCATTTTTCTCAGAACACATGCAATGACATGACAATCCAGGCAGAGGGAATGTCTTACCTTTCATCAACTATATGTGATGAATTTATTGATATATTGGGATCTAAAGTTATGGCACAGATAATATCTGAATTCAAAAAAACAAAGTATTATGGTATCAAAATCAATTCATCTCCTCATATTAGTCACACTGATCAGCTTACAATGGTGTTTCGTTATGTACTCGGTGATGGAAATGTGGTTGAGTGATTTCTTTAGTTCGCTCCCATTGAACATCATGATGGAAAATACTTATTTGATCTTTTGCAGGATAGTCTCAAATTTCATGGCATTGATATTGCAAACTGCAGGTTACAGTCATATGATAGTGCCAGCAATAGGCGTGGCATTTATTTAGGGGTTCAAGCTAGCTTTCGTGAGGTTAACAGTTTGGCTGAATGGGTTCCACGTACTGCCCACAGTCTGAATTTGGTTGGGTCAATTGCTGTTGAGTGTTGCCCTGCAGCAGTCAGGTTTTTTGATGTGGTTTTTTTTTTTGCGGTCACTCTTTACGTTCCTCTAAGCTTCACCCCAGAGATGACCTAAATTAGGAAATAACATGAAGAAAAATGCCTATGTTGTACAAAGCATATCAGAAACACAATGGTCAACATGGAGCAATGCCACCAGAGCACTTTATATGAACTATTCTGAAATTCATCAGACTCTGATAGACATAGCTGAAAGTGATCGACAACCACCAGAAGCTGTCCATGAGGCAAAGTCACTGACTAAGAAGCTGAATCAGTTTGAGATAGCTTTAATGTGCATCATTTGGAATGACATACTACAAAAGACTAATCTTGTGAATAAAGCTCTACAGGAGCCTGGCATTGAGTTGTGCACTGTCATGAATTTGTGATGGACTGTTAGCACACTTCTGTGATACCCACAATACATTTCATGTGTTTGAGGCAACTGCAACTCATCATCTGACTACGAGACCACACAAAGCAAAAGACTGAGAAAGCAATTTTTAATTAAGTTTCATGAATAATACTGTCTCAGATATGAGTGTCAGGGACAAATTTCACACACAGTGCTTCTATTCTGTCATGGATAAACTTATTGTAGAGACGGTCAGGCAACGAGCAGCATATGTCACATTGAATGAAAGGTTCAGTTTTTTTGTTGGATAGATCAATATTCAGTGCTGAAGTCGCCTCTAGGTCAAGGGCATTAGTAAATATCTATCCATCAGATCTTGAACATGTCTTTACAGATGAATTTCTATTGTTCTCACATATGTGGCAGCAATGATCAGTGCACAAATAGCAGGCAAGTTGGTGGCAAGTTTTCCAAATGCCAACATTGCTTTCGGAAGGTATTTCACCATCTTGGGAACAGACTGTGAAGGGGAGTGCTCTTTTTCAAAGTTAAAACGTATAAAGAACTGTCTTCGGTCTACCATGGAAAAGAAATGACTAACTTCTCTTGTACTACTTTCAATTGAGAGTGAGCTTTTGAGAAAAATAACATTTGATGATGTAATCTGTGATTTTGCTAACAAAAAGAGTAGCAAAGTAAATATTTAATTGTAAGTTATACCTGTATGTTGTTTGTTGACTAAAGATTTAATACACCTGCATTTAATTGATCTTCAACATTTGCACATGTTGCAAAAACATAGCAAATTATTAAGAGAGATTTAGCAGTTTTCTTTTCTTATTTGAGTCAATTATGAATTTCTGCACGCCCTAAACTTTTCGTAGGCCCTCAGCACTGTGCCTACTGTGCCTACTGGATAATCTGGCCCCGCCTAGAGCAATCAACATCAACACACAAGTACTCAGTGAAAAAACAGCTGCAAAAAATGGTTTAAAATACATTTATTTTAAAGGTCCCATTGCTTATCTTTCCCTTTATCAAATCAAATTTTCATTGCAATTAATCTTTTAATACACAGGAATGTTATCCTTTTGACTGATTTATTATCCACTCTCAATGGTTCATTGGACTAGGACAAAGAATCTTGTCAAGCCTGAACTTTTTTCCTGGTACCAACTGCTATTTTGTGCTCTAGGCAATTATTTAATTATGATTGTGTACAGTTCATTGTTTGGAGGTTATTTAGTGACACACACCTGCATCTGCAGAGACGTTGAAACAAAAGTTCAGATAAAGATGCAAGCTGCTCCTGTTTATATGACTGCAGCATTCACTCTGTTGAACTCTTAACAATGGCCATTGTTTTTTCACAAGATAAATTACATAGTCAATATATATATATATATATATATTGACTATCTGAAGTTTAGCTCTTTTTTTGTTTGTTTTTTCAATGAAAAATCAAATTTGGTTTGTTTGAAAAACCACCTGAATTATTTTTGATTAAAAACAAAAACAAAACCTAAAAAAAACTGGAAAAAGCTTGGAAGGAAATATTCATTTGCAGAAAAAAATCATTTTGTTCAAAAAGCCATTTTTCTTTTATAAGAAGTTGTAATGAAAATATTGACAGCCAGCTCTATTTATATGGTTAGAATTTAAGTGTCAACATGGATGAGAGTTTCACTGCTGAATATACCAGGCCAAGAGGCAGGGAAGGACAATCTCATTACGAAGGTCTGCAGATTCTACTGTGAATGACAACTGATTTTGACATCAGAAATAGGCGGAACTTCAGAGACCAATACTTTCTCCATGTTTTTCATCCATAGATCTCAAAGTGTTTTACAAGAAACACTAGAAGCACTTCTACTTATAGATCTGAATATATCTATTATATATTTTGAAGAGTTTGTTCATTTGTGGATTTGTCTGTTCAAAATAAAGTCATACTTTGCAATTACCTACTGATACCAAATTCTGCATAGACAATCCTGACACTTAAATTAGCTGAATGCATTACTTTTTACACTAGAATATGCTGTGTGAGAGGTTTAAATCACTGTTTCTCAAACAGCAAACCAAAGCCTATGGGAGCCATGAGGCTCTGTAGCTGCAGAGCCAGTAAGTAAACAAACAGGAGCTTTCTTGGAGTGGGTCCATGGACCACTTTGAGAAACACTGGTTTAAATAATTATTTTTGTTTTTCATTGTAGAAAAGTCATGATTATTATGATTAGAGTTCATAAAAATATTTGCTAACAAAATTAAAATTGAGTTGCCTGTTGTCAGCCGGTGGTCAGGGCAGTGAGTGGTGTGTGTGAGCTATACACCCGAGACTTTAACTGCTAGGAGTGGGGTCCCTTAGCAGTGGGCAACCTGGAGGAGGTTGACGGGTGCCCCAAAGAGTTTAACGTCCGTGTCTTTACTGCTAGGATCGGGATCCTTTGCAGTGGGCAGCCAACAGGCTGACAGACGCCCCAGAGTTTAACAGGGAGAGCTTTACACCTCAGACTTTGACTGCTAGGACACAAAGTCCCGTCGCAGTGGGCAGCCTGGGGAGGCTGAGAGGTGCCCCAACGGATCTGTCCCCTGGAAGCGACACGATCCAACGCTCAAGCTCTCCCTATATCTGTCCCTTATGACCAGCTGGAGTTCTTTTGTTTGTGTTCGGTTCGGGTACAGCAGCACGGGTTCAAGTCAGAAACTCAAACCACACTTGCTTATTTGTAGGAGAAAGAAAAGAAAAGAAGAAAGAAAACTTGGTTCAATATATATATTTAAACTTATAAAGTGAATGAGGGCACAATCTTATTTTCTTGTTTACAATAGAAGTGAAACAGGTTGATTAGAGAAACTTATAATAGAGTAACTAAATTAAAGTGTACACATAAGAAACACATTGCAGGTATAATTCTCACCCCTGCGTTCCAGACTTGGCGTGGCCAGCGTCTTTCTCTCAATCCCTCGGGAAGAAGTAGGGCGAGGCTGGGCGTCCCACAGACCTCGGGAGACAACATATACCTGCCAGCAGGTATAGATTGGAGCTCAAATGGGGTGGGCTACTAAACCCCTCTTTATACCCCTTGGGTCACGTAGGCTTCTTCCTGGTCTCAAGTGGCCAATTAGGAAAAATGGCTTTGAATGCCAAGTTTCCCACGGAAGGGTGCAAAGCATAATTCACACCTGGGAAACTGCAGACAATGGGCACTCTAGTATGTGATGGGCGAAGATTCCTCTCCTGGGACAGTGTAGGCGTGTCAATTACTGGTGCTAGCCATCAGGGCAGCAGGAGGGGGGGGCCCCTCCGGTTATCAGCTAGCCCATTTACTGTCTGGTTTCTGTTTATTAGAGTCAGGGACAAGCCGCACACCTGCGTTCCCAGGGCATCAAAGGCTGACTGCCTTTCTCTTGCTCTCTGGGGGGGGAAAAACAAGATGGGGTTCATGTCTGGCTACACCTGTTCAACTGCCATTTTAGTGTAAAGGAAATTTTTACTATTACAAATCACAAAATAATTCAAATTAATTATGGAAAGAGTAATGGAAGCTTTATGAGCTTCTGATTCAAAATTACTATGTATGGTAATTATTCAATAAAATGAATAATGTCTGAAGTTGAAATCCTACAAATTTAAAACTATTCTTTTACTTCCCTTTTGCTTGCACAATAATAAAACATTTATTACATATATTTAATTTCTTGAACTTTCTTATAAATGTAATCTACGCAAAACGACTTTGCGCGGTCAATGACAGGCCTCACCTCTAGTTAATTATACCAGAAGGGTGCCAAAATAGCTTGTGATTTTTTTTTTTACGTAAAAGGCAGAAATAATTATGTTTAGGGGAACCTCAAAAGGTTCAGAAGTTTTGCTAGAGCTCTATATGCCAAGTAATTTTGCTGTCTTCTTAGATACTTCCTGTTGGAGACATGAAAATAGAACATATGCAAGAAATAATATACTTAATTACATTTATGAGGAATTACAAAATCACATATGGGTGGATGTGATTCATAGTGAAGGGGATTTTAAAAAAATGCTTAAAAGCATGTGAAGAGAAGAGGGATTCTTCTAAGACTAGGATGGAAACATCAAAGCAAGTGACAGGTTTTTTTTGGCTCAGTTTAGGTCCAAGCACAAGGGAAATCCATGGAATATAGCAACTAGAAAGATCCCATCACACAAGGTATTTAAACCCAAATGGGACACTAAATTCCTAAAAGGCAGCCTCAAAGTTTGTATAGAACAGGGTTTACGTATGCATTCCAACATAAGCAGGCTGATCTCAGAAAAGGCAGATTTCCATGAGATCTTGGAGATTTCTATATCAGATCAAACTAGCTAGAGCCATTAAAGGTAACAAGAAAACATTCTACAAATACATTAGAAGCAAGAAGACCGAGAACAGGGTAGGAATATTACTTAAAGAAGAGGGGAAAACAATAACAGAAAATGTGAACACAGCAGAGGTGCTTAATGACTTTTTCAGTTTTCACCAAAAAGGTTGGTGGTGATTGGATACCTAAAATAGTGAATACTAATGAAAATGGGGTAGTGTGGAAGCTGAAACAGGGAAAGAAAAAGTTTAAAATTACTTAAACAAGTAAGATTTCTTCACATTATTAGGGTCTGATGAAATGCATCCTAGAATATGCAGGGAACTGACTGAGAAGATATCTTTATTATCTTTTAGAAGTCTTAGAAGATGAGAGAGATTCCAGAAGACTGGAAGACGGTGAATATAGTGCCTATCTATAAAAAGGGAAATAAGGACAACCCAGGGAATTACAGACTAGTCAGCTTAACTTCTGTACCAGGAAAGATAAGGGAGCAAATAATTAAGGAATCCATCTGCAAATATCTGAAAGATAATAATGTGATAGGTAGCAGCCAGCATTGCTTTGTCAAGAATAAAACAAGTCAAACCAGCTTGATAGCTTTCTTTGGCTACGTCTACATAACAGCGTTATTTCGGAATAAGCTATTCCAGAAGAGATATTACAATACAGCTTATTTCAAAATAACCCAACTACACAAAAAATGTGTTTCAAAATAGTGCTTAGCTATTTTGAAATAGCGTGTCCACATTGATTGGACACTGAATTGCATTTAAGGCTACCCAGAACCAGTTCAGGCAGGGCATCAGGTCAATAGTTACCTCGTGTGGCTGCTGCTTGAGGCTATCTGAGGTTCATGCTTAAAGGGACCCTCCCGGACAGCCATTTCTCAGGTTTCCCCGCTTGCTTGCCTACCTCTCTGAGGGACAGCAAAGCATTTTCTCTTTTTTGCTCTGGTTACCCTGACTCAGGACACCACAGCACTCTCCATTATGGAGCCGGAGCTGCTCCAGACAGTCTTCAGCTCTTGGAGTTTTTGCTGTAAGTCATGCAGCACTTTCTGCAGGCTGCCTCCCAGGCTCTGCAGGAACCCAACCCCCAGGCCTTCTTGGAGACCCTCCTTGGGTATGTGGGGGAGCGGCTACAGGTCCTGGACATCGCCTGCTGGGGTCTGGCACCGTGCTTTGCCACCTCTGGCGTCTGGACACCAGTGCAGACTGGTGGGACCACATTGTTCTGGAGCATTGGGGAGACCAGCAATAGCTTCAGAACTTTTGAATGAAGAAGGGCACTTGAGGTGATGGGACACACACATGAGCCCTGCCATTCCCCTCCAGAAGTGTGTCGCCATCGCTCTCCGGAAACTCTCCACACCAGACAGCTACTGATCCATGGGGAACCAGTTCGCATGGGGAGATCAACTGTCGGGGCCCTGCTCATGCATGTATGGCATTCTTGGGCTATTGTCCCAGGAGGAGTGTGGAAGGATGGAAAGGACCTCCCTATGGAAAAGCGGGTAGGGGTCGGGGTAGTGCAAGCCCCCTCCCCTGGAGGGTTTGTTCTGTCCTGCCCTCATGCAGGGCCAGCTCTAGGCACCAGCAAAACAAGCAGGTGCTTGGTGCGGCACATTGCCAGGGGCAGCATTCTGGCCTTCAGGAAGAGCAGCGTGGTGGGGAGCCTCCCGGAGGCCACCCCAAGCTGGGAGCCCCGCACCCAGCTGCTCAGAGCCCGCAGCTGGCCCCGGGGCACTGGGAGATCAGGCGCAGGGCGGCCATGGCTGGTGACACTGAGCCTGGCGGGGCAGGCTGCGGCCATGGTGGCTGCTCCCGGCAGCTGGCTCACTGGAGCGGAGTTCAGGGGCTCAGCGGGTGCTGGGGCTCAGCCGTGGCGGGTCCCCATCCCCCGAGCGGGGAGCCCTGCGGACACCGCCCCACGCTAGGAGCCCTATGCCCAGCTGCTCGGAGCCTGCGCCTGGCCCCGGGGCGCTGGGAGCTCTGCGTGGGCAGATCCAGGGAGTGGCCCTGCACAAGCAGCTCTCACCAGCTCTTCTGCCACAGCTGCAGGTCCTCCACCCAGCAGTGGATAGTACTGTGCAGGGCTTGCAGTGCCTCCAGGTGCTGTTGCTGATACTTGTCCATTGGATGTGCACATCTGTGGAAGCCTCGGGTGCGGGAGGATGTCCCGGGTGGTGTGGACCGCTCTCCACTCGCAGATGATCTGGCTATGGAGAACAAAGGAAGATGGTCAGTCATCCCAGGGGACCCAGTGCCTGAAGCCCAGTCCCCATCTGCAAGCCGAGAGTGACCATTCTCGGCGCCTTCACAGCTGATATGCTTGAAGCCAGGCCATGTGCACTATGGCCAGTGGCCTCTGATATCCCTGAGACTGGGGGATGCCCTGAGACTGTGGCCATGCCCATGTGCCATGTGTGGGAGTGATGAGTGTGCGTGGGAGGGGGATGTCCCCTGCCTCCTTCTAGAGGTGGCTTATGGAGGGAGGGTGTCCCATCCTGGGTCAGGAGCATGGCGGATCTCTCCAGACACCCTGTGGCCAATAGCTCAAGGATCCTGTATCACTGCCTGCTGGGGCCACGTGCTCAAGAGCAGCAAAGCACATGCTCCCATGTGTACAGGTCGCTGCATGATCTGTGGCCAGCAAGGGTCAAGCATGGAGTGCCTAGCTTCCCCCTCATCTGCTGCATGCCGGGAAAGTGATGGCACTCACATGATGTTCCTTCCCTGGCCTCGGACAATGCCTGGGAGATGTTCACAGGGAGGCTTCAGGACTCCTGGGTCAGCTCAGTGCTCAGGCTGGCCTCGTCCTGGTCCTGGTCCTGGTCCTGGTCCTGGTCCTTCTCCTCCTCATCATCATCATCATCTGGGCTCCCAGCAAGGACAACAACAGGCATCTCCACCCTGGAGTCTATAACTAGTGGGGAAAGGGACTGCCCCACCCCCCAGGATGCAGTCCAGCTCCTTATAATAGGGGCAGGTGTGGGGCTCTCCCCCAGATTGGAAGCTGCCCTCCTTGTCCCTGGCATAAGCTTGGTGGAGTTCCTTGACCTTCATCAGCACCTTTTCTTGGGTGCAGATGTGGCCTTTGCTCCCCAGACTGTCTGCCAAGTGGCCATAGACGTCCATGTTCCTTCATCTGGTGCGGAGATCCTGGAGATTTGTCTCATCCCCCCAAACCTCAGTAAGATCCAGGACCTCTGCACCAGATCAGGAAGGCACACGTTGCATGCGGCCCCTGGCAGGCTCTTGGGAACTGGCTAAATGCTCCCGGGGAGCAGTGGAGGGTTGGCTGGCACCATCTGTCTGTCTCAACTTGTACTGAAATGAAGTCAGGGGCAGCTGCAAGGTGGCTTAGGACTGTCAGGCCTGCTGCAAGCCACAAACCCTGTCTGCAGAGTCTGCAGCTTTAAGGGCTCCAAGGGGGGGCGGGAGGGGGGGAAGAGTTTTCCTGTGTGTGGACAGAGCGGCCAGAAGGGCACCCTGGGAAGGGCTGGAGGCCCCCTATTTCTATTTCAAAATAGCCCCTATTCCCTGTCTACACAGCACCTGTTCCGAAATAGCTATTTCGGAATAAGTGCTTTTCCTCTCAGAATGAGGTTTACAGAACTCAAAATAAGCTGTCTGCTATTTTGAAATTATTTCAAAATAGCTGTTTAGCTGTGTAGATGCTCGCAAAGTTATTTTGGAATAACGGTCATTATTCTGAAATAACTTTGCTGTGTAGACACGCCCTTTGACAGGGTAACAAGTCCTGCGGCTAAAAGAGAAGCAGTAGATGTGGTATATCTAGACTTTAGTAAGTCTTTTGATTCACTTTTGAATGACATTTTCTTAACAAATTAGGAAGATGCAACCTAGATGGAGCAACAATAAGGCAGGTGCATAACTAATTGGATAACCATTCCCAGACAATAGTTATCAATGATTCACAGCCATATTGGAAGGGCATAACAAGTGGGGTTCCATAGGGATCAATATAGGTTTGGTTCTGTTCAGTTTCTTCATCAGCGATTTAGATAATGGCATAGAGAGTATACTTATAAATTTTGTGGATGATTCCAAGTTGCAAGTACTTTGGAGTATGGGATTATAATTCAAAATTATCTGGACAAACTGGAGAAATGATCTGGAGGAAATAGGATGAAATTCAATAAGGACAAAGGCAAAGTACTCTACTTAGGAAGGAACAATCAGTTGCCACTTACAAAATGGGAAATGACTGTCTAGAAAGGAGTACTGTGGAAGAAGATCTGGAGGTCATAGTGGATCACAAGCTAAATCTGAGTCAGTGTGACACTGTCACAAAAAAAGGCCAACATCATTCTGTGATATATTAGCAGGAGTTGTGTAAGTAAGAAAAGAGAAGTAATTCTTCCTCTCTACTCCATGCTGATTATACCTCAACTTGAATTTTGTTTCTGGAAAAGTGTAGGGAAAGTGGGTGTAAGAGACTGTGTGTTTTTGTGTAGGGAAGGTTTGTGTACTGCTGTCAGCTCTCATGTCTCCTGTAACACTTAAAACTGGAACTTAGCATAATACATCTATCAAAACAACAAATATGCCTGTTTCGGCCTCGCAGTGAAAATGAGCATGTGATGTGGGGCACAGCGACAGAAGGAGGGAGGATTAAGTAAATGGGGGATGAGATCTCAGGAAAAAATGGAGGGGGGCCTCGGAGAAGGGGCATGGCAGTGGGTAGAGCAAGGGTGTTTGGTTTTCTGAAGTTAGAAAGTTGGCAACCTTGCTCAAGGTTCCTTCCAGTTCTACAATTCAATGATGAGGGACCCGTGGGAGTCTTGGTGAGGAGGATGGCTCTTTACAAGTGATATTCCGATAATCATCAATGGAAAGATCAGACGCAGCTGTATTTTACTGAAAGTATATTCTTCATCATATGCAGAATAGGTCTTTTTCATGGTGTTTATAATTTAGTTATAAAATCCTACACCAACATTACTGGCCAAATAATTGTCTTTTACCTCAAAGTAAATCCACAGTATCATACAGTTTCTTTGAATTCATGGCAGGGAAATGGAGAGAAGAATTTAGCTCAGTCTACTCTTTTTTAAGTCTCTAGGACCAGGTTCATGGAAAAAGAACTAGAGGACTTTTTTTGGTCTCATTAATATGTAGGCTGACATTTTCCAAGCAACTTGAGCATGGTTAAAATGAACGGGAATTGGGATCTGAATCTGTGAAGTGGCTCTGAAAAATCTCAGCCTGACTGAATAACTAATGTCTTATGCTTTACAAGTGTTCCATGTTTGTAGAACAACTCTATTTCACCAATATAGATAGAGAAAAAGTGAAGATTAAAGAGAAAGAAGTGAAATTCTGATAACAAACAAGAAAAAAACCTAGATAAGTGAGAATTAGAACGGAAAGGACAGAACTGAGTGGATATATAAGAATAAGGATACAGCTGAAATAGCATATGCACCCTGCCATAAAGTCACCTTGTCTCTGAAGTTATGTATTTTTAATTAAATGTTGGCTTCATAATAGTCCCATAAACCATTCAACATTATTTTCTTTGTCACGTAGTTTAGCAAAGTGCCAAGGAATATTTTGTTATACTCTGCAACATGCAGTTGGCCATTCAAACATAAGCCAAGTACATGAAGGATGAAAGACATCCAAGGAATAGTAGTTTAGATAATTGGAGACTCTTTTAATCTTCTAGGAATACCTATAGCATGATGGTATTGTGTGCAACTATTCTGACAGCACCACTTTTTGACTTGACAAATATCATCTCATCTTCAATATGCCAACATAAATGAATTGTTATTCTGCTCTCATTTCATTTTTAAGTTGTACTCTGCTTACTTGCTGGTTGAGATAGCCCTTTTTACTCCCAGCATTTTGGAACCTTGTCATATCTAATGGGCACATCAACAAATTAGTTGTATATCTTGCCTATCCAAATTATCCCTGAGCCACTGATGTGTCTGTCAGGTACAGAAGGGCATTTTTGAAACTTCATGAATGAATTCACAGAATTAAGGAGCTAGTTTATCTATACCAAAAAGACCCAATACTGCTGTCCTTGCAGTCAAGGTCAAAATTACCATTGACACCAACAGTGGTAGGATCTGCCCCATAAAAACAGTGTGATATGTTAGATAAGTAGTCCTCAACCAGATATACATATACAGCTACAGGTACACAGATGTCTTCTGGAGTGTGGACATTAAATCATCTAGATATTTGTCCAGCTTTACAACAGGGTACATAAAAAAACATTACCAAAGTCAGTAGAAACTAAAATTTCATACAGACAAGGACTTGTATATACTACACACTGAAATGTAAGCATAATATTTATATTCCAATTGATTTATTTCATAATTATATGGCAAAAAATGAGAAAATACGATTTTTTTCAGTAGTAGTGTGCTATTACTCTTTTGTATTTTTATGTCTGATTTTGTAAGCAAATAGTTTTTAGGTAAGGTGTGCTTGAGGGTATGCAAGACAAATCAGACTCCTGAAAGGGGTACAGTAATATGGAAAGAGTGAAAGCCACTGTGTTAGGTCATGAAAAGATTTTATGGACTATTTTTTCCCAATATACCAATATTTAAGAAATCCTACCATAATATCATTATTTTTAAATTAGTTTCTCCTATGATGTAAGGAAGTGCTGTTATTACTGCCAGGGGTGTGACACACAGGCCAACTAAGATTCACAAAGGTATTTAGGCATCTCATGCCCCTTGATTTTAGTGGCAGAGCAGAAAAATTGAACCTGGGTTCCAGTCTAGCAGCCCAATCTCTTCACCATCTTTACTCCTTGGAGCTTAAGCACTTTGACTAACAGAGGCGGCCTGTGAGCCTAGGCAGACTAGGCGGTTGCTTAGGGCGCTGCCGGCCCGGGGCGCCCGATGATGATGTCACGGGGCTCCCGAGTGCCCGATGATTATGTCACGGCCATTGATGGCCGTGCAGGCGGGGGCACCGATCGCGCCTTCCGCCTGGGGCACCAGCTGCCGCAGCCGGCCTCGGGCTGCTTCTGGTGACTAACACTCCTGCTAGGTCAGGAAGCAGTGCACCCATATGTATGAATTGGGTTTGGGGGCTAATCCCATGGGCATGGGATGTTTTCTTAGCTATTTAAGTACCTCCCAATCTCTCATTTATATATAACTAAGCCCTTTTGTTCATATGTTGTTTCAACTTTCCACTACCCTTTGAGGTTTTTTTAGATTGGAAGCTCATCAGGACAGGGCTTGTGCCCTCTGTCTACACACTTCGGAAACTATTTTGATAACAGGCAAGAATGCTATAGCCTAGTTTTTGCAAGAACATGATTTTTTTTTAATTGTTCTCATACACTCAGCCCATCAATACAGGCTACTGAAACCATAGAAGAATTCTTTGGTTATGATTGAATGCTTTCTCTTTATTCACCATGTTCTATGGGCCCACATGGTGCTTTATAAATGTGTCAAATGACAAATCCACATCCAGAAGGCCTGACACTTCAATTAGGGTTTATATAGCAAGAATGACAGACACTTAGGGGAGTTGGGAGAGTATGAGAAAACAAGGGTTACAACAGTGAAAGCTACATGTTGTGTGCAGTTTTAGTTACCTGTAAGTAAAGTGGCATTAGAGGGATTTGTTCAAACAGTGCTAATCCTTCAAGGGTACCACTAACATTTCCTCAGTTAAAAACACAAAAGGGTTAACAAGTTAGCCACTTAATTCTGTCACAGAAAAGGGTAATTAATCCATATATTATAACACAATTTTCCCTGGGGTATTCTTTATCATGAAAATAATATGTTTGGTGTAGTTGAATAAGTAAGATATTTTCTTTGGACTGTATTTAAAAAAAAAAAAGTCTGAGCAGGCACACTGATCACTGCCAGCTTCATTGGATTATTCTGGTTTGAGGGCATGTTTCCTGTGGGAAGTAACACCCTCCTTTGTTTAAAAAGCAAGGGAGCATTCAGAACAAATTACTCAGAAGCAGGAGCTCCTGGCAAAGTCACCTTCATGCCTCGTAACCCACACTGCACAATTCAAGAGTGAGGAAAATCTTCTAGACTGAAAGTTTGATGCTGTATCATAGGATAGATTTATAAAGCCAGATCCTCAACTGGTGAAAACAGGCTAGCTCATTGGTGTAACCCTCTGCCAGGTAGCGCAGGCAGCAGCCAGGACTGGGTTCAATATCTAGGGGTCCCTTTTCATCCATCTCACACAGAACCAGCTTGGGCCCCCACCCAATAGCCTGGGAAATTCACACAAACCCCTGGGTGCCTCTGAGAGACAATGCTTCCCCACTCACAAGTAAAGAGTCTGAGCATAGAAAAGAAACTTTTAATGAGAGAGAGAAGTCACATGGCATTAACTTGGGAAAAGACCACAACCAGAGTTCATAACCAACCATGAGTAACCGTCCCAGCTAAAATGGATTGAGCAATGTACTTTGACTCTCAGGCTCACTAGTCCAACAGTCTAAGGGTCTCATTCACTTACCCAAACTTTCTCCATACCCGACTTCAAATGCCCCACTTACAGCTCTGTCCAGTCAGTGCAGATGCAGACACATCACCCTCATGACTCCACTCATTGAGCCTGATGCCATGCCACCTTTGTGCTGCTCCTGTGGTCCGCTTGCTCTGCCAGCTGCCCTGCCGGCCATCCACCAGTCGCAATGGGTCTGGCTCCAGGGCAAACCAGTGACTTCAGCTCTTAGTGATCTCAACTCTTAGCCACCACCTAGGCTAGCCAAAAGATTCTAGCTTCCACTGGAATAACAGAGAGACTCCTTATAGAATCTACTTTAGGTCTATCCTTAGAACAAGGGGGAAAGGAGACAGGTTGAACCAGTCTTACAGCTCACATCTGGCAGGCATGAAGCAGGCTGCCCCTCCCCCCGCCCCCGCAACTCATCCACTCAAATCTGGAAGGGGGAGGCTTGTTCATCTGAGACCCTGTACAATGACGGTGTCTCTCCTGCAAGCATTGGCGTCATATTTTACAGTTCCAACATTTAGGGGTAGCATGATTTGTGACCCCACAACAGCCAAATTAGTTACAATACATCACATTCCATTCCAACAACTCACCCTCCATCAGCCCTGACTGAATTAGATTTACAAAACCACACCACAGATTCCTTCTCCATCCCAGCATGAGCTGTATTTACATATCAACAGTTAATTATCTTGCAGGGCTAAACAATTTAAGTGAGCATACCCACCCCCAGGGCTGCTCTCTCCTTTCAGCTGGCTGCATTGCAAGCAATAGTTCAGCCCCTGCTTACACTTGTAAACCACACCGCACAATTCAAGAGTGAGGAAAATCTTCTAGACTGAAACTGTATCTAGAATGATGCTGTATCATAGGATAGATTTATAAAGCCAGATCCTCAACTGGTATAAACAGGCTAGCTCATTTGGGAACTAATGGATTGTGGTTCAGATTTTAAAGTGAAGAGGGACTACTGTGACTATCTAATCTGACCTTGTGCAACATACTACAGGCCACAGAACATTGGGCAACAACACCAAAACCAATATCAATTCAATATAAAGACCAGTAAACTTGTGGTTAAATGAAATCTCTTGTAGAAAGACGTCAGGTCTTAATCTGAAGACTCCACATCACAGAAATGCATTACTGCCCTCAAAACAGGAAGTTTGCTTTTAGTGTGGCATGAATCCAGCTCTCAGTTTCTACTTAATGGCTTCTGAACAAACCACTTTCGGCTAACTGCATTTTTCCCAGCTTCATATTAGTTGTGTATTTTTTGGAGGAAAGCTGTGGTGTGGCTGAAGTCCAACCTGCTTGAATATGAGCCTGCAGAAAATAACAGAACAAAATGAAGGCTGAGATTTTCCAGCTCCATACGATTCCCAGAACAAGGGCTATCAAAAAGAAAAAAAATGTGTAACCACTTATTTGTACATATTTGTTTTTTTCTGGCCCCAGTTCTGAGAGGCATATGAATTTGGAAGTTTCAGCTTCCATTTTTAAAAAATGTCTATCCCTCCCAGTTGCTGAGAAAAGCTTGAAACTATAAACAGAAGCACAATCCTGAAGCCTGAGAAACCCAAAAGCAAGTAAAATATACTCCAAGTTTAATATTTTTAAGCAGTCTCATGATTTGGAGGTCAATAATAATGTAAGCTGACAGTTCTGGCCCAACACGGTGGGCATTTGTTGTTGTGGAAGCCTGGGCTATATGGTACATAAGCTACAAAGGATTGTGAAACTGTGATTTGGAAAGTTCAAAAGCAAAATGAGTTGGTAAAGAGAGAGAGAGGTCAAATTTGAAGTTTGTTTGTATGTCACTCTAATACTTTGCATCTTTCATCCCAGGTCCGAAAGCTTTTTTTCCACTGGTATTCATCCCAAGATTGCAGACAGGGAAACCTAGGAGCACAGTAGTTAGTGTCAACATGTTAATAAGTGGCCTTTGGTATGGGGTCCCTGTGCAAGAATGGAGTTACCACTGGAGCTTCTTCTCATGGCTGAGCATGGCACAGCAAGTTCGCCTCATCTGAACCCCCCCTAATCATAGCAACTATAGCCCTGGAATGGACTCCTCCTCTTCTGACTAGGCTCTCTGGCCAGGTCACTTTCACATCAGTCCACTGAGAAGTTACCAGTGTCCCAAATAGTGTCCCACCACACACTGGCCATCAATATGGCATCCTCTTCCCACTCCTCGGCTCCTTTTCCATTCCATTCTTCTGCCAGAATAGTGATCCCCCAGGCTTCTTCTTGGAGTCTGAACCACATTCAAAAGTGACACATGAGCTACAATGAAAGCAGCTTCTGACCTACCACCCTCAGTCTTAAACTTGTGATCCACCCTGGATCTTCCCTGCCCCCACCCCATCCCCCTGCAGGACACTGACTCTCAAGAATTACCTCCTAAGTATCAGAAAAAAATAAGCAAAGAACAGAGACTCCGAAGTGGGGAAGAGGATAGGTAGTGGAGCACCCAT
Source organism: Pelochelys cantorii (assembly GCA_032595735.1). Lineage (NCBI taxonomy): Eukaryota > Metazoa > Chordata > Testudines > Trionychidae > Pelochelys > Pelochelys cantorii. The sequence continues at coordinate 126,625,387 of CM064326.1, read as the reverse complement.
GGGGACACACATCTCGAAGAACCATCGTTACTGCACAAGGTGAGTAACTTGCTCTTCTTTGTCAAGTTGATCACAGGATGACTATGAGCCGCCATTGTGACATGGCCGTGAAAAAGGCTAGTACGGTCTTGGGATGCATTAGGCGAGGTATTTCCAGTAGAAATAAGGAGGTGTTAGTGCCGTTATACAAGGCATTGGTGAGACCTCATTTGGAATACTGTGTGCAGTTCTGGTCTCCCATGTTTAAGAAGGATGAATTCAAACTGGAACAGGTACAAAGAAGGGCCACTAGGATGATCCGAGGAATGGAAAACCTGTCTTATGAAAGGAGACTCAAGGATCTTGGCTTGTTTACATTAACCAAAAGAAGGCTGAGGGGAGACATGATTGCTCTCATTAAATATATTAGAGGGATAAATACCAAGGAGGGAGAGGAATTATTTAAGCTTAATACCAATGTGAGTGAAGTTCTGGAACAGCCTTCCAAGGGAAGTAGTGGGGGCAAAAGACCTATCTGGCTTCAAGATTAAGCTAGATGGGTTTATGAAGGGGATGGTTTGATGGGATAACATGATCTTGGCAACTAATTGACCTTTCACTATCAGTGGTAAATAGGCCAATGGTGGGATGATAGGAGTTACTATAGAGAATTTTTTCCTGGGTGTCTGGCTGGTGAGTCTTGCCCACATGCTCAGGCTTCAGCTGATCGCCATATTTGGGGTCAGGAAGGAATTTTCCTCCAGGGTAGATTGGCAGAGGCCCTGGAGGTTTTTCACCTTCCTCTGTAGCATGGGGCACGGATCACTTGCTGGAGGATTCTCTGCATCTTGGGGTCCTTAAACCATTTGAGGACTTCAATATCTGAGATATAGGTGAGAGGATTATTCTAGGAGAGGGTGGGTGAGATTCTGTGGCCTGCATTGTGCAGGGGGTCAGACTAGATGATCATAATGGTCCCTTCTGACCTTAAAGTCTATGAGACTATAAGTGATGTCCCTGAGGGTGCTCCACTGTTGGTGACTTTGCAGCAGTACTCGAGAAGTCAAGGTAGGAAGGTCTCAGAGTCACTGTTTAATAGCTGAGGATAACACTGCTGACACTACTGATGTATCGTTAGTGAGGTGTTGAAAGATAGCATAATGCTTCCTGAAAGTATGGATGGAGGATCATGTGGCCACATGGCAGATGTCCCGGAGGGCAATGCCTTGCAGGAAGGCTGTGGATGTTGCTACAGGTCTTGTGGAATGAGCCCTTGGTGCTCCAGGAAGTGGCTTGTTTTGCATGGCATAGCATTGGGTGATGCAAGATACTATGAGTCTGGATATGCATTCTGATGAAATAGGCTCACCCTAGGAGCGCTCCACTGTGGAAACTAGTAATCATTGCGACCTGAAAAAGGATCGGGTTCTGTCTATATAAAAGGCAAGTGCTCTGCACATGTCCAGGGTATGAAGAATAGCATCCTATCAAAGGGTTGGGTTAAAGGATGGAAGAACAATGGGTTCATTAACATGGAAATCAGAGCACACCTTTGGTATAAAGGAAGGATGAGGCCGCAAAATCACATTGTCATTACTGAATATAGCATATGGCGGTATCACTGTGAGAGACGCCAAATCGCTGGCTCTGCAGGCTGATGTTATAGCTAGTAGAAAGACCACTTTGGTAGTCATCATCTATAGAGGACAAGTAGCTAGTGGTTTGAATAGGGGTTGGGTAAGTGTGTCCAGTGCAATCTCAAGATTCTACACCAGGTGATGCCCTATGTGGTGAGTTAAGGCTGCACAAGCCCTTGATGAATCCCTTTGTGGTAGGGTGTGCAAATACTGCGAAGCCATTTATCGTGTGGCAAAAGGTGGTGATTGTTGTCAGATGCACTCTGAGAGGGTATGTCTACACTTGCCCCCTAGTTCGGACTAGGGAGGCAAATGAAGCATACCGAAGTTGCTAATGAAGCGCGGGATTTAAATATCCTGCACTTGATTAGCATATTCGTGGCCGGTCGCCATTTTAAAATGCCGGTCTCCCGATTTAACTTGCCGCATGTAGACGCGGTAGTCCGATCCAAAACCCTTCCCTCGAATTAACTGTTACTCCTCATTGCACGAGGAGTAACAGTTACTTCGAGGGAAGGGTTTTGGATCAGACTACCACGTCTACACGCGGCAAGTTAAATCGGGCGACCGGCATTTTAAAATGGCGACCGGCCACGAATATGCTAATCAAGCGCAGGATATTTAAATCCCGCGCTTCATTAGCAACTTCGGTATGTTCATTTGCCTCCCTAGTCCGAACTAGGGGGCAAGTGTAGACATACCCAGAGAGACCAGGGCTAAACCAGATTGTTTTAAGAAAAGGATATAGTCTAGAATTTCATGTAACAGTACTGAGTAGAGATTGAGTCGTTGGTCGTTACACCAGAACACAAATCTGTGCCATTTTTGAAGGTAGGTGGAGCATGTGGTGTGCTTCCTGCTATGCATCAATACTTCCTTAATGCGGTCTGAGCACAGCATTTCGGACTCTTGGAATCAAAAAGGAGCCAAGCTGTCAGGCTGAGAACACGGGGCTGGGAATGCAACTGAATGCCACAGTTCTGAATCAATAGATCATTGCGTTCAGGGAGGTGATAAGGTAGTTGGGGAGATATCTGAGAGAGCTAGGGAACCACATCTGTTGGGCCCAGGAAGGGCTATGAGTATTATTATCACCCCATCTCTGTTGATCATCTAGAGGACTCTTGGGATAAGAGGGGTTGGTGGGAACGCATAGAGTAGAGGTCTTCTCCAGTTGAGGAGAAAGGCATCCCTTAGTGATCCCAGGCCCACTCCAGCCCTGGAGCAGTATTGTGGGCATGTGGCAGTCTTGTGGGAGGCAAACAGGTCTATTTAGGGAAATCCCCAATGACGGAACATAGGTTGAAGTACTTGATGATGTAACTCCCACTGGTAGTCTGGTGCAAAATGCTTGCCCAATGGGTCCACTGTGACACTGTTGATGCCCGGTAGGTACAAGCTCACGGAGTCCAAATGTTGTGCAACTGGTTTAATGCCATCAATTCGTGTTGACCATCTCGTTGTCAACATGCCGTGAAGGGAAACAGACAGATGCTGCTTCAGAATTTCCCACTTTTGAAATTTCCCGCTATTGAAGAGGTTGTACAACAGCTGCATTGTTCCAAAGTATGTGATTGCTTCCTTGCATGATTCAATACAATCAATGCCAACAAGATTTAGTGTGTGATTGACACAACTGGAGAAAATACAGTTTGGATTTTGCTCAAGAAGGACTGCTTGTACTCTGTTGTACTTCCCAGCCATATTGGATCCATTGTCATAGATTTGGCCCAGGCAGACTTGAAAATTTAATTTCAAGCCTTCTAGGATTTTTAATGCATGAGTGGTGATTTCTTTTCCAGGTTTTTTTTGTGAAATTATCAAACAAAATGAATCGTTCTTCAACTGAAACCTTTGAACTTCCTGCAAATTTAACATATTGAACAACCCAGGTAATCTGTTCTTTATGAGAACAGTCTGGAGTTGCACCAATAATAATTGAAACATACTTCGCATGTCATATCTCTTCAAGAATTTTTGTTTGCCCAAATGCCCCACACAGCTCAATAAACTTGTTTTGTATTCTGGTAGACAGATAAAGGACTTGCATGTGTTTTCTGCTCTCTTGTAATTCATGAACATGCTTAACATGGCCTGATAAAAGTGGGTTATCCTTGCTAAGAAGCTCAACTATACCAAGAAAGTTTCTGTTGGTAGGGTCACCGATACATTGACTGGAAACAAAGAAAGCCAATCCCCATTCAGAAAGAAAAAAAATGACATTCAATATGCGTTCAAGGAGTTTTTTTCAGTTACCAGTTTTCGTGTTTATTTCATTCAGGAGTAAGTTTTCAATTGAACTGTCAGCTAGTTCTGCTCTCCTAGCTGATTTCCATGTAACATACTTATCTTTATATGATACTGAATTTTCATGTGGGGTATTTGGTCTTTCAACTTCCTCCAACCTCTACTGATGCTCCAACCAGATGGATCAGATAGTACTGCTGAACTATTTGAAATATTACTGTTAAAAATGAAACAGAGTAGACAGTGCAGAGCCTGCTTTTCCATGCTCCAGCAGAGCCACTCTCTTGTGTAGATCTCTCCATTTGGAAGAGTTTTTGTCAGCAGATGCATGGGAAAAGCATGATTTGCAGCATCTTTTGGTATATTACTTGGAATCTGAAAACTACTAACTTTGAGAAACGACTGCATTTGAGCAACATTGTTCTTATCAAGAAGTCCAATATCAGGTTCTGATGCCACTGTTGTTGCACTGTGCCCTGTGCTAGTCATAAGTTCTTGCTCTTGCTGTGCCATCAAATGCCAGCAATACCCCTCTGCCATGTATATTGGCCAAACTGTACAGTCTCTATGGGAAAGAATTAATGGAAACAAATCAGATATCCGAAGACGTAACGCAGAAAAACCTGTTGGGGAACATTTTAACTTGCCTGGGTTCTAATTAATGGATTGCAAAGTCACTGTACTGTTTCAGGCCAATTCCACAAGCTAAATACCCAGGGAAGCCTTGGAACTTAACTTCATTTACAGGTTTGATTCCTATCACAAAGGTCTGAATAAAGACATTGGTTGGATGGCACGCTACATTCCACACCCAAATGACATAAAAAACCAAACAATGGGTACTTAAGAACAGTCTGCAACTTCTCTATCAGCTTCATGCAGCATGGAGACTAACTGACAACTTCTTTCCCTTTTTTTCCCTCTTCCCCCCATCCCCTATTTATTTTGGAACTGGACCTTTAATAACTCCATTCATCTGAAAAAGTGGGTTGTGCCCACCAAAGCACATGATGCCATCTCCATGTCTTGTTAGTCTTTAAGGTGCAGCGAGACTATCTGTTGTTTTTTAAGTTTATCCTGGCCAAATTTTGTGTAATAAATGCACGTTTGCACTCACTGAACACAGAGGAAAGTCTTACCCATGGCTCTTTTAATGGTTTTATCTTGATTCCCCTTAATATTTGAAAGTACACTGCATAACATTAGTGGATGTCATCACATGGCTATATTATGTAGTTCATACCAGTATTTGTATACATAATGAAAGTGATCAGTTCAACTATATGACAAGAATATAACAATAGTGACACCTAATGGCAAATGAGATAATTGTTCCTACTCACAAAAACAGTCTGTTTAATAGGAAAAGTAAATCCACACTTTCAAGGGGGAAGATAAAAGGAATAGAATAGAAAATGGATGGTTATGTTCAATACTTAATTTGTAATAAAAGAAATGCTGGGGGGTCAAACAATTAGGTTCTGTGGCTCAAGCAATTTTTCTGCTTTCATAACAGACATGGCAAGCCCAAAAATGCCAGAGCTATGAATTGCCAAATCTAGAGGTGTCGAGCACAAATTAAGTGCTAGATGAGCTACATATAACAGCTGGACCCAGTGCAAAGAAAGCAGAGACATGTTTGACTGTGAAGAATGAGGACAGAGAGGAAAAACAAATGAACTCTGAATCAGTTCATCATCATCACCTCTGCCAGTCTTGTACTTCCCTTTTTCCTGGCTTGGTTGTGTTCATGTTTTCTGTAGAAGACACCAATGAGAGCAGAGCACATTACTCACAACTCAACAGCAACTAGCAAGGCCATTGCCAAGCCTCATAATATACTAGTGCTGAATAGTGCATCGATTCCTCCCCGTTCCGTACCCATGAATGCAAGTAGGAAAATGTGGGAAATAACCCCGCATTGAGCATTTAAAAGCACACTGCCAATGGAAAAACAAACCTACCAGTACTTTAGTCTGCATGATCACTTCTGATTCATCAGTCTAAAAAATTACTGTCACAAAACCAAAAGGATCTCCCCAGCTGGGTGGCGCTTGCAATTCAGACACTCATGGGCTCAGAAAGCCATTGATTCATCAGAAAAGTATTTCTAGCAACTCATGGAATTAATCTAGAACACTATAATTTTTATAGTGTGTTTTCCAAGGCTACCAATACGTATGTAAGTGCTGGGCAAAGAAAAAACCTGACTTGGGAGCTCTAACAATATACGCTTTTTAAAGTATAAACGTACCAAACAGTGAGCTCCATCTAAAGCTTATGATTCGATGTACACATCTATAAACACAGAGACTCATAGTTGTGCAGAGATAACTATACTGAAGTTCTCTTGCCACCTGGAATCTTACAGAAATACTTAGAAAACTTACAGAGGACCCTGCTCTATTGCAGTGTCTCCCAACGTTTTCTGGTAGAATACTCTCTGCCATTTTTTTAACTCTGTTCTGAAATGTCTTAAGCAGCCAGAAATAAATTAATTGTTCCTCATTATAAGCAACTGCTACCGTAGCCACAGCAGACTTACGTGGCTGCAAATGAGACTAAGAACAGGTCATGTGATTGTGAATGAAAAGGGAGGGGTCCACAAAACATCCTGTTAATTAAAAAAGTGGCCTACAATGCGAAAGAGCTTAGGAACTTCTGCCCTGTGCTTTCCACAAATTTCATTAAAATGGGCTTTTATAGTGTTGTGTGTCAGCTGCTTTTGTAGTATTCATGTGTCAGTCTAATAGGAACCGAGGCTAAGATACTGAATAAGGTACCAATCCTTTAAGGAACTCCATGCAGGCATTGTCAGTGCTTTAATTACAATTGTGAGGTAGAGATACATAGCATAATACCCTGCTTTCAAGAAAACTCCATGGTACACACAAAAAGCTACATTAAAAATGGCAGGATTGCCAATCAAGTACTCAGAAGCAGGGAAGTGCAAGAATTAAGGGGGTTTTTTCTTCAGAGGAAGATCTAAGAAAATCTGAAGTAAGCGTATAGAGGAGTCACAGAAAACTAGGCAATAGAGTGGCACCAGTCAATCGTAGCATTCATCTACAATATGAATGGGCAAATACTGGCCCATAGGCCAGTTCCAGTTCCTCAGGGTTAGCCCCTGGCAGGCCGCTGCTGCTATATTTATCAGCGCTTCCACAGGTATGGGCATTTGCAGCTCCCATTGGCCACAGATCACTGTTCCCAGCTAATGGAAGCTGCAAAAAGTGGTGTCCCCGTCCATGCCACTTCCCTCCGACACCATTGGCTGGGAACAGCGACCCCCAGCCAACAGGAGCTGCAATCTTCCATACCTGTGGAGGTACAGGCAAGGGCGACAGTTTGGGTGCATAGGGAGGGCAGCAGTTGTGCACTCTGGGACCTGGCTTGGTAAAGGGAGCTCACCAGCCAGGTGTGAGAGGCATGCATGGAATTAAAGCACTTTCTCCTCACTCCCTTAGCATCCTGGAGTGCACAGCTGCTGCTACCCCCCCCTCCCCCCCACCCTCTGTGTGCCCGAAATGGTGCCCTGGGATGCAGGTAAATATAGTGGTGGTGGCCCACCATGGGCTATCTCTGCTGAACCACCACCATCTTATTATTCACCTCCTGCTCTGCAAGGTTGTAGGCTGATCTGGGGTTGATAGGCACAGTCATCACCAAGATGACACAGCCCTGCAGCTAAGACACAGAGTTCACACTGCTTCTGAACTTAAATTAAAGTTCAAAGGAAACTAGACCATTTTCGTATCACAGACTCATTCTGGGCACAGGCCTTCTTCTCAGGACCTGCCATATTGGTCCTTCAGACCTTTCATCAACTCAGCTTCCATGCTTGGGCTCTTATCAATATATTTCCCCCTTTTATTAATAAGGAGGATTATACAATCTCGCCAGGTAGCAATAGGGAAGAGAGGAGGGATAATTTGCACCCACCTTCTACTCTAGGTCCAGCCAAGGGACCCTAAACAATTTGGTTGATTGTCTCATAAAAGTCTACCCTGACTTTTCTTCTTGAAGCAGTTCATTACACCGGGGTCACACCAAGAGTCCTTAGGCCCAGATGCCTTGCAGATACCCCCAGAGTGAAGGGAAACTGTAAGTGTGGGTGGGAAGAAGGTTATTGTGTGGAGAGACACTGGAGCACAGGTGTCTACAATCCACCAATCCCTAGTGGACCCTGAACTGATTGACTCAGAGGCCCAACTCATGGTTCAGCCTTCAAGGCAGACTCCTTTGACCTTCCTACAGCCAAGTTGTTGGCTACACACAAAGGCTGGTCAGGAATCTGGACTTGCAGTCTATGATGATTATCCCATTCTTATGCTGGTAGGAGAGGACTTGGCCAAGCATGTGAAGCAGACAGGAATGGTCACCTGCAGCAGGCTAAGCAGGCCTCCACACCTAATCCCATTCTTGAGCCTTCTACAGGGGCCCAGTCTGTATCCCCAGGGCCAGAGATCAGGCAGAGATGAGATCCCAGGCCAGGGACTACAACAGCAGCAGATCCATTTCCTGAACTCCAGATGGAACCAGCCCAAGAGCTGAAACAGCCAGTGCCAGGATTAGAACCAGCCACAGAGGGCATCACAGAACCTACAGAAACAACTGCACCTGCACAAGAGGCACCACCAGAGCCTGTGACGCAACCCAGTGTACCAGACAAGAGTGGTTCACCACCAGCAGGGACACCCGCATCACCTGCATCCCTTCCAGAATTAGCAAACCCAAGTATACAACCCAGCAGGGAGATAATGCCTCCAGCATCAAGGGAGAACTTCCAGGTGGAGCAGGAAGCTGTTGACAGCCTCAAGGGAGCTTGGATGGGGGCCTGCAGTGAGCTACTGCCTCTTAGATCTTCCAACAGGTCCAGGTTTGAGGTAGAAAGAGGACTTTAATACAAAGAGACTCTTTCTGGTGGGCACAAGGAGAACTGGCATCCTCAGAGACAGTCAGTAGTTCCAATTAAGTACAACAAAGCTCTCAATCTTAGCCCACTGTCACCCTAGTGGCCATGCTGGGGTAAACAGCACCAGAGACTGGTTGGGAAAGTCATTCCACTGGGAGGGGATGGGCAAGGATGTGTTTAGGTACGTCTGGTCTTGTGAGGTGTGCCAGCGGGTGGGAAAGCCCCAAGCCTGGGTCAAGGCACCTCTCCAGCCACTCCCCATAATGGAGGTTCCATTCAGCAGGTGGCTGTAGATGTTCTGGGTCCTTTCTCTAAAAAGACACCCAGAAGAAAAGAATATATCCTGACTTTCATGGATTTTGCCACCCAATGACCTGAAGCAGTAGCTCTAGGGAACACCACGGCCAAGAGTTTATGCCAGGCACTAACAGTTATTTTTGCCAGGGTAGGTTGGCCCTCCGAGATCCTTACAGATTCAGGGACTAACGTCCAGGCAGGGACCATGGAACTTCTTTGGGATACTCACGGGGTGAACCGCTTGATTGTCACTCCTTACCACCACCAGACAAATGGCCTGGTGGAGAGATTTAATGAAACTTTGGGAGCTATGATATACAAATTTGTAAATGAACACACTAATGATTGGGACCTGGTGTTGCAGAAGTTACTGTTTGCCTGCAGAGGTGTACCCCATCCCAGTTTGGGATTCTCTCCCTTTGAACTTGTTTATGGTTAAGGTTAAGGGGTCATTGTAATTAGTGAAGCAGCAATGGGAGGAGGCTACCCCTTCTCCAGGAAATAACATTGTGGATTTTGTAGGCCACCTGCAAAACACCATCAGAGACTCTTTAGCCCTTGCTCAACAAAACTTACAGAATGCTCAGCAAAACCAGATGGCCTGGTATGAAACATATGCCAGAGAGTGTTCCTTAAAGGTAGGTGAGCAAGTATGTCTTGAAGGTGCTCCAGGCCAATAAGATGGAAGCATCCTGGGACGGATCATTCACAGTCCAAGAGCACATAGGAGCAGTTAACTACCTCATAGCTTTCCCAGACCGTAACCTTAAGCCTAAGGTATATCATGTTAATTCTCTAAAGCCCTTTTATCCCTGAGAATTCAAGGTTCTTCAGTTCACAGCCCATGAGAGCGACAATGCTGAGTGGCCTGAAGGAGCCTAGTGTGATGGAAAAGGCAAGGGTGGTGTCAAAGAGGTAACACTCTCCATGAGCTTCGGTCATGAGCAGTGACAGCAGATCCAGGAGCTGTGTACCAGCTTTGCACTGATGTTTTCAGCCACCCCAGGAAAGACTGAACAGGCTTACCATTCCATTAACACAGGTGAAGCTCACCCAATCAGAGCCCAACCTTACCAGGTGGCTCCTTCAGCCAAAGCTGCTATAGAGAAGGAGATCAAGAACATGTTAGAGATGGGTGTAATTCACCCCTCTGAAAGTTCATGGGCATCTCTGGTGGTCCTAGTCCCCAAACCAGATGGAGAAATCCACTTTTGGGTGGACGACTGTACATTAAATGCTGTAACTCTCCCAACTATCCAATGCCCTGCACAGTAGAGCTATTGGAGAAACTGGGATGTGGCTAGTTCATCTCCACCCTAGACTTAACCAACAGATTCTGGCAAGTACCTCTGGATGAGTTAGCCAAGGAAAGATCAGCCTTCAATACACATGTGGGGTCGTATGAATTTAATGGTCTCCCTTTCAGGCTACACAATGCACTCGCAACCATACAGAGACTTGTAGGTAATCTGCTAGCAGGATTTGGCAAATTTGCAGTAGCCTATCTGTACGATGTGCCTGCATTCTGATTCATGGTCAGAACATCTAGAACACCTCCAAGTTGTCTTCAGGCGCATAAGGGAGGCCGGGCTGACTGTTAATGCTAGGAAGTGTCAAATAGACCAAAACAGGGTAACTTACCTGGGACATCAGGTGGGTCAAGGCACTATCAACCCTCACCAGACTAAAGTAGAGGCTATCCAAAACTAGCCTATCCCTAAGTCAAAGAAACAGGTTCAATCTTTCTTAGGCTTGGCAGGATATTACAGACAATTTGTACCATACTAAGTGAGATTGCTACACCACTACTAGACCTGACCAGAAAAAAAAAGCAACCTAAGGGTACGTCTAGACTACATGGCTCCATCGATGGAGCCATGTAAAATAGTTTACGCGGCATAGTCAAAGGCATAGTCACGAGGCATACCGGAGCGGTCAACAAAGGCTTCCCTTGTCGACTGCTCTGCGTCTAGACTGCCGCTCTGTGCCAGATCAGCTGATCGTCGGCACAGGGCGGCGGCCATTTTTGTTTTAATGAAGTGGGGATTATTTAAATCCCTGCTTCTTTGACTATGCCAAGTAAACTATTTTACATGGCTCATCAATGAAGCCATGTAGTCTAGATGTACCCTAAAGCAGTTAAGTGGACTGAGAAGTGTCAGGAAAATTTTAAGCAGCTTAAGGCTGCTCTTATGTCTGACCCTATCCTAAGGGCCCCAGCCTACGATAAACTTTTCTTCGTCACTACGGATGCATCAGAGCGTGGTGTGGGGACAGTTTTGATGCAAACAGTGCCAGATCAACAATTCTATCCTGTTGTGTTCCTCAGTAAAGAACTCTCTGACAGGGAAAGCCACTGGTCTGAGTACGAGAAGGAATGCTACACAATTGGATATACTCTAGAGAAGGCACAGCCATATATTTTGGGACGACACTTTCATCTACAGACTGACCATTCTGCTATGCAGTGGCTTCACAGTCAAAGAGACTAACAAGAAACTCCTTTGGTGGAGTTTGGCTCTTCAGGACTATGACTTTGACATAAAATACATCTCAGGAGCTTCTAGCAAAGTGGCTGGTGCACTCTCCTATGAAGGTTCCCCGGATTAAGCCAATTAAAACTTTCCCTACATCCAAGTCATTGTATTCTATCCATGTGGAGAATACAAATTGTGTATTCATTAGTAAATGTAATGTTTGCATGTACATTATTAACTATGGTTCATTCTATACCTCCAGGAAGAAATCCTGGGCCAGCACCCTCTGTGATTTGAGGGTGTGTGTGATGGATAGGAGGACTGCTGGCCAGCACCCAGTGACTAAAGGGTTAAACTCAAGTAAGTATCAAGGGTTTTGGAAGGGGGCCAGAAGAATCAATGGGGATGCAGTGCTTAAATTTGAATTATATTTAGATACCTTGCCTGCTCTCTTTGGGAAAAAAAAATCTAAGTTAAAGGCCGGAGGAAGCAGATACAGTAATCGGAATTACTATGCCTATAAGAAATATTAGACATGGGAGTGTACTGGGCCTTGAAGTACGGATCAGCATGGGTTGTGAGTAGAGGGAAAACGTGTATTTAGTCGCAGTCAGGGTATTTTTCTTTACTTTGGTTCTCTGTGTGAATCTTTGCCTTCCCTCTCCCACTCACCATTTAAGTTACAGCCCGAAAAACTATGATTCTTTGTATTTTTGATCTGTTCTTTTCTTAGTTGCTCTGTAACACCTAGCAACCAAGTATGATTTATCAAGTATATCTTTTTCTTTGTTAATAAAACCATCTTTTTTAGGATAATGATTTGATTCGTATGTCCTAGAAGGTAAGAGGTCTGTGTGTGTCCACCTAGCCTTGGAGGTCAGCTATCAGAGGTACAGTAATAGAAATGTAACCGTGTTAGTCGGGTCTAGCTGAAACAAAAAACAGGACTATGTAGCACTTTAAAGACTAACAAGATGGTTTATTAGGTGATGAGCTTTCGTGGGCCAGACCCACTTCCTCAGATCAAACAGTGGAAGAAAATTGGCATGACCATATATACCAAAGGATACAATCAAAAAAATGAACACGTATGAAAAGGACAAATCAAATTTCAGAACAGAGGGGGGAGGTAAATGTCTGTGAGCTAATGATATTAGAGGTGATAATTTGGGAAGCTATCTTTGTAATGGGTAAGATAATTAGCGTCTTTGTTGAGACCTAGGTGTAAAGTGTCAAATTTAAGCATGAATGACAGTTCAGAGGATTCTCTTTCAAGTCTGGTGTTAAAATGTCTTTGAAGCAGGATGCAGGTAGTTAAGTCCTTGAGACAATGTCCTTTCTGGTTGAAATGGCAAGAAACTGTTTTTTTCTTTGTGATCCTGTCTAATATCTGTTTTGTGTGCATTGATTCTTTGGCGAAGTGTCTGAGACGTTTGTCCAATGTACATAGCAGATGGACACTGTCGGCACATGATAGCATAAATTATATTTCTGGATGAGCAGGAATATGTGTTCTTGATCTTATAACTGAATTGGTTAGGTCCAATAATGGTCAGAGATACAGTTTGTTTTTCTGTGCTTTTTGCTTCTTCTTTCAAGCTCTTTTGGGGCAAAAGAGCTTGGAGTACCCCTGGGGAAGGAGTTCAAGTGTTCCTTCCTGTTTTTTTCAGGGTTAAATCATTTGATGGTTGCAGTTACCCTCCAAAGTCAGTAAATCTGTGACTCTGGGGAGTTTTTGTAAGCAGAGCCTATAGAGGCAAGGTCACTTGCGCGCCCCCATCTTCTGCACTCAGAGTGCCAGAGTGGGGCACAGTCCTGACAGCTTCCTTTACTCTTGATATAGTTTCATAGAATTACACTGAAGCCAACTGTATTCAGTACTGTTTATATTTGCCCAGATGGGCTGACACTATGCAAAAAGGAGAAAAGCACAAAGGCTGGCAGAACAGATATAATGTCTAATGTAAGCAGTATAAGATTTCCATAGTATTGCTTTCACATGCTACTTCTTGTTAAATGGGTTAATTACTGTATTCCCCCAGTTAGAGTCCAAAGCCAAGCAGGAGTTACATCCTAACTAGATCGTTGATGCCTGTAAGCCCTGCCAAACATACTGACCCTCTGAGCACCTCACAGTCTTCAGAAGTTCAAGAGCTGGGGTACACCAGAGGGCACACTTGTCAGGGCTTGGAGCATCAGCTCTGCGTGATGGGAAGTTTCAGGGCCTGTGCCCCACAGTAGGAGGCTGCCGGGGCTCAGGGCTCCAGCCCCCTCCTGTTGAAGTGTTGAACCCCAGTAGGCATGTGCCAGTGGACTGAGCTTCAAGACCTCCTATCCCACTGGGCAGAAGTCAGAGGCAGTCTGTGGGAAGGCGCGCATGGGGTCAGGTGCCCATATAGGTTTTTTTCAAGGGTTTGCTGGCCCCACGCAGGCACAATGTGCTGCCAGGTCCCCTCCTACATGACACCTTCCAAAGCATGAAAGTTGGTGGCTATGGCCATGGGATAGGCAGCAGCAAACAGTTGGGAGGTGTAGGGAGAGCAGCTGCTTTTGCTGCTGCCTCTCCTCGCGGAGCTAAAGCAGAGACACGGTTGCAGCTCCCAGTTGTTTGCTGCTGCCTGTCCACATAGAACTAACAGCTCAGAGCTGCAGGAGGAGTCTGGGAGATGCAGAATTTGCAGTGGGGACACCACAAGCCGCACTTGAAATGTAAAAGAGTTGCATGTGGCTTGCGAGCTGCAATTTGGCTACCCCTGCATTGCAGCCCCAACATACAAAATGAGTGACTATTCTAAGAGGCTACGTTTAGACTGGCATGATTTTCCGCAAATGCTTTTAACGGAAAAGTTTTCCGTTAAAAGCATTTGCAGAAAAGAGCGTCTAGATTGGCACGGACGCTTTTCCGCAAAAGCACTTTTTGCGGAAAAGCGTCCGTGCCAATCTAGACGCGCTTTTGCGCAAAAAAGCCCCGATCACCATTTTCTCAATCGGGGCTTTTTTGCGCAAAACAAATCTAAGCTGTCTACACTGGCCCTTTTGCGCAAAAGCTTTGCACAAAAAGGACTTTTGCCCGAATGGGAGCAGCATAGTATTTCCGCAAGAACACTGACAATCTTACATGAGATCGTCAGTGTTCTTGTGGAAATTCAAGCGGCCAGTGTAGACAGCTGGCAAGTTTTTCTGGAAAAGTGACAGCCAGAGTGTCTTATTGCAAAAAGAAAGTGACAGGCTTAACTACAAACTGGGTTCATTGCTGCATTCTAGTAAAATACGATCAGTTCACTGCATGCACGCCTCTGACAACAGAGCAGTAAGAAAAGGCAGAATTATTTTCTTCCTAAAATGACATCATAGAGCTTTCCTGTTTTCTTGACTTGCATCTCTCTGAAACCAGCTGCAGTGAGGAGCTTTCTGAACTCACTTGGTGTTCATTCTTTTCCTTCAGTCTGAGCCAACATTATCACAGACAAGAGCAGGGCATCCAAAGGCGCAGTTTTGTCATCATCCACAAGTGATTCAACCAGCAACACTCCGCCACCTGGTGGGACAAAATGCACACCAGTATTTTCCAAAATTTGAATAAGTGCCTATCAACATCTTTAGGCACCCAAATCATTTTAAAAATCAGGTTTTGCCTGTCTAAATTGTATGCCCAAACCTACAAACAAAAGACAAAACATTCAAATTGATCAGTACTACTCACATGGTCTGAATGAAAAACACTCGCAGAGAAAGAGTATGTATTCATCTGAAGAAGTGGGTTATGCCCATGAAAGCTCATGATACCATCTAAATGTTTTGTTAGGTCTTTAAGGTGCTGCGAGACTATTCATGTTTTTTAAAGATTTTTCAGTTACAGACTAACTCGGCTACCCCTCTGAAGCCTATGTTTCTTTAGTTAGTCTTTCATTAAAATGGCCCTTTAAAACTCCCTCATCCAAACAAATACTTCATATACATCTCTATTATGCAAAGAAGAAAACATACATACCAGGCTTGCAAGCCTTATGGATTTTTGATAGTAGCGCCAAACACTTGTCATCTGCCCAGTCATGCGGGACCCTTGCCACAATGTACAGGTCAGCTTCTGGAATTGGATCTTTAAAAAAATCTCCTGCAACAAAAGGAAAACAAAGCAAAAAAGGGGGCTGGATGAGCCACCATTTTTAATTCACTATTGCAAAAAGTACAAGCTGGCTCCAAAACTCCTCAAGGGCCTTGCTGGGAAGTTACATTCGTCTGGCTTGTCATACTCTGGGCTGATGCTCACCAGTGACTAACACTGAATGGCAAAAATTCTCAGTGCCATGGGCTAGTGTGAAGGGGTTTGTTCGTGTTAAGGGTGCAAGAGGTCTGAATAATGTAAGCAGCCAAACATTTAAAAGACAGATCTGATTCTTTGGAAAATATTTCAGTGCTTCACAATTTCCCTGAAGAGACAGCAATTAATGTTCACACAATGCAGTACATAGAAAGGGATGGTGAACCAAACCCAAAATAAATTAATTTTTACTTCCTTGTATGCCAAGTAAATTTTAAAAAACCTCCTCTAAACTAGGTGGTACCACAATACAAATTAAGTAAAGTCATAGCACTGTTAGATGGCAAATCTCCTGGTATTGTTTTATTGCTGGTGATCTTTATGCCATTTTCACCCCCTCCCCCGCCCTTTTGCCTACTTCACCCCATATAAACCGTCTGTCACACTCCTCTGTCTTTGATTTTAAGACATCCAACCACTCCTCCTCTTTTCCCCCTTCTTCACTGCTGGGGCCACTTTCTCTGCCTCTCCCCTACTCTCCTGACCCCCACCCTCTAAAAATGAGTATTTATTTATTTTTAAATGGTAAAAATAGACACTTAATACCAAGATGTTCCTACTGTTCCTACATTGGTGTGATGGATGTTGCTATATGATTGAAGATAACTACATGTATCATAGCTGGTATCACCACTACGCAATTGCAACAAACTTTGTACAAAGTATGTCATGTCAGATATTAATGGAAAAGATACATATGAACAAACATGATTATCCTGATAAATCCATATATCATTACTGTATCTGAAGTTATGATGTTGTCTATGTATTTCCAACTCAAATGTGTTTGTTCTTGGGGTGATGCCACATGGTTGTTTACATGCAGTCTCAACACCCCATTGTGAATGGACTATTCAGGTGTTGAAGGGCTATTAGAAAGAATCAACTGAGGATGCCTCAGATAGCAAGGAATCAATAGCAACTACAGAGTGATGGGGACATCTGACCTAAAAATCCATCTTGGCCAGTAACTCTCCATTCATCTGTACTGTGGGGTTGGTTTGGGACAGTGCACATGGCATAAGGTAAAAGTTACAGCCTCATTCCTGCTCAAACCTTTTCTGGACTGTGGATTTATCACAGAAAGCGTATTCTGAATTAGGGACTGAGGCCCTTCCAAGCTTTTGGAATTTTACCTAAGGGACTTCTGCAAATCAGCGGACTATTACATCAAATCTACAAACCTTATCTTGGGACATGGCAATTGTTTGTTATGTATCTATCTTTTACCTATTTTAGAATTCTCTTCTGTATTTCAATAAACTCTTAGTTATTTTACTAAAGATTGGCAGCATGATTCTGGTAAGATGTGAAATATTTATTTCCCTGGGATAAGAATCCTTTGAGACTAAGGTGTTTGGTGAATTGTATGATGAACTGGGTTACTCTCAGGCTATGCCTACACTGCCATTTTTTTTCGGAACAAGATATGCAAATCGCACTCTCATTTGCATATCTTCTGCCAATCCTTTTGTGGAAGAGGATTTGCTGGTAAAAAGCCCCGTGTAGAGGGGGGCTATTTGTTGGAAGAAAAAAAACTTTTGTGCAAGATCCTGTAAACCTCATTTTTTTTAGGAATAAGGGATCTTGCGCAAAAGGTTGGGGTTTTTTTTCTGACAAATGGCCCAGTCTACACAAGGCTTTTTAGCAGCAAAACCTCTTCCGCAAAAAGGAACGGCAGAAGATATGCAAATGAGAGCGCAATTTGCATATCTTCTTCCGAAAAAAAATGGCAATGTAGACATAGCCTCAGTGACCTCTCACCATACAAGATCTCAGAGGGGTAGCTGTGTTAGTCTGTAACTTTTAAAATGAGTACATGCCACTCCTTGCACAAGATCTGTTTCTCTGGACTGGGGATCATGGGGCTGGAATGCTTAAGGGGACTGCATATTTTGGCTTCTTGTTAATCAGTGTGGTATAATTGTTTGTGACCACATTGGTGAATTTAATTAAAGAAGAAATAAAGAGAAAACCAGCAGTCAGTGGGTCACATTTATATATATAGGATCCAACAGCATTTATTCCTTCAAATGTAACATGCATATCCTTACATATCTTTGTGCCCAGTCACATTGCACTAGCCTACACAACCTCCTGTTTGCAACAATTCAGTACACTTTTGAATTGCCCACAACTGTTCAGTGATACCACACACACCCTGCATGACACGGAAAGGGCATGGAAAGACACAGAATGAAGTCTGATGTTTTTTTCCTGTTTATGTTGCTATTTAAAAGGGATGATCTTCAAGACGTTGGCATGTACTTGCAATCTTGGCAACTTATAGCTCAGCTTTCCTAGGCAAGTAATCAAATTCAAATGGTGTACATTTCTCATTATACTAAGGTATCAAGAAATATATTCCCTTCAGCACATTTTTCATGAATGTGGACACACCCAACATGAACCAAGCTTACCTTCATGGAAAGTGATCCGACGTTCCTCCGGGGGCACAAAACGCTCCTTTGCCAATTGCACTACTTTAGGTAGGTCATAAATTGTGACTGTAGAATTTGGGTACAAAGAAATACATTCCCGTGCCAAACCACCTGAACCTCGTTATAATGAAAGTAAAACAAAGGGTAAATGCTGAAATATAACAATACTGGTCATTTTTGAAACCCCTTCCATCTAATAAACTTAGACCCTGAAGAACTCAGACTCATGATACCTTGTGAGATAGGTTAATGATAGTATTCATTTTTTCAGAAGAAGAAACTGAAGTTCTATGAAGTTAACTTATGGTTTCTCAGTCTATCTCTATCTTCTGTGGAATAACACTCAATTTTCCTGGCTTCCAGTCCTGTGAACTAACAATTGGCCTATAAAGGGTATTGTTTTAAAATCACACAGTGTGATGCACCTTCAGCTGGCTGGAAACTTTCAAAAGAAGAGCTGTTTTTCTTTCAAAAAATGGCCATTTGGAATAAAAAAAAATTGTGAAATATTCAAATTGTTACTGGAAGTTTATTTCACTGAAAGTCTGTGTTTTGTTTTTTCTTTCCAAAAGTGGTCATTTGAATATGAAAGTTTTGTGTGATGTTGACTTTTTCTAAGTTTTAATTTTAATTAAATTTTATGACTTTTTAAATAAAAGGTAACTAAGTATTTTTTATGAAAACTTGTATTTTGGTAAAAAGGAAATATATACTGCCATTTCAGTGATTACCATAAAATATGAGAATTTTTTTAAAAAATAACATTTCCTCCGTTTTGAACACTGCAAAATAGAAATGTCAATTTTTTATAAAAGTAATCTAAAAAATTTTTCAGCCATCAGTAGATGAACTTAAAATCCAAAGTACAAGTAACCTACAACAGATATTTCCCTTAGGTAAAATTGACTAACCATTCTTCTGTTTTAAAGCGCCCATCTTCAATCATTAGGAAGGCATAAAGCAAAATAACAACACTTAGCCTCTTATACAGTGCTATTAAACCAACTGATCACAGTGCACCCCATTGGCCTTAAAGTCGATGAGTGTATATGCTATCAATCTATAAATATCAAAGCACTTCACAAAGAAGACATGTCTCATTATCTCCATTTTACAGATGGAAAAACAGAGGCCCAAAGAGGGGAAATGATTTGCCTAAAGTCATCCAGCAGGCTAATGGCAGAGCTGGGATAGAACCCCACTCTCCTGCATTCCAGCATGGTCAGAATCAGCACCATGGCTGCAGTAATGTGCTAGAACTCTCGGTGTTTCCCTACAAGCTGGCTTTGAAAAGCCCATGCCTCCTCCCATTAGAGTTACACCAAAGCAAGGTCTTAATATATAGGAAATGCCACTCTGAGCCATGAGCAAAATAACTTAATTCTTAAAAACGGGAAAGGTACACATCCAGTAGTCACCATTCGAATAGTTGCCATATCGACTTTGTTAAGGGTTAGGTTTCATTTGTGATGTAAAACAAACCACAAACGGGGACAGAAACAGCAAGGAACATGAGTGGAGATAGTTTACCTTAACCTTGATGCACACTGTCCTTTTATTTTCTGTGTGATTTTTAAATTCATGTTTTCCTCAATTTACAGCACTGAACTGAGAACTTACCTGTTTTCTCTGCTTGGGCTACTTTTGCTCAATCCCACAAACACATGAATTTGTTCCTATAGAGCTACTTATGTGCATAAGACTGCAAGCAGTGACCATTCAATAATGGCCTGCTCCAAAGATCAGTGGACTCAATAGAACAATTCCCATCAATTCCTTTAGGGTTTGGATTCAGACCAAAAAAGGGCACTGAAAGATTTTCTGCATAAAGATAAATAGAAAGAAGTATGGGAGAGAATCAATTGATCCAAATTTTGAGCCTACCTGTTCAAGTGATGGTTGAGACATAGGACAACTAGGAAAGATTCAGGATAACTTACTTCTGATGAAGCCTGCCTAGTTTCCTTCCAATATGCCTGTCCTACCTGCCCAACAGCTCATCTCCTATGCACCTTCACAGAATCCCCCTGCTGCCTGGCTCCCCAGCAGTTCATACTGTGGGGTTTCCATAGAGCAGGTCTCCATTTAGGAAGCATCATTCATTTGAGAAACAATAAAATATTGCATCTCCAGGACCATGTTTGATGCGTCTAAAATGAAGATTGCAGGATATCTCTTGTGCAAAAATGTTTGAGGTTTTAGCTTTTCCTCCAAGTTCAGGATACAGTTTATTTCTAAAACTTTTGCAGCGTGAGATTCACTTTCCCAACCAGACTGACTTAAAATATAATAGCTGGAAAGCAAAACAGACTATACTTATGGAACTTAATTCACCAAGGTGATTAAATATATGATAATCCATTAATGCATGATCATTCCAACTTAAAATCAGGGACACTTGCAGGGAAGTAACTCAAAGAATGAAGTCAAGAAAACTTTAAAATATTAATTCACAAACACTGAAAACATCATCATCATCTACAGTAGATCTTAATACATTACTCAGATCAGAAAAAAAAATCAGAAGCAACTATGGTATAACTGAAAATATCTCTAGAATTTTGACAGCCAAATTGAGGGTCTATATATGTTGCCATAAGGGATCTACAGGCTGTTCTAATGCAATGCACCACTCCAACTGAAAAGCATCATCAATGTTAGTCAGAAAATCATAAGTTAGGCCATTGCAAGCAAAAATAACATACAAGATACTGAAAGGCTTTACAGGGCAAGAAGGGAGAACAGATAAGCCAGGTCTGATTTATGCCATCTTATTTTAGAAACATAGGATAGCCAGGCAGAAGAAGAAATGGAGATTATGTGGTGCTATAAATCCTGACAGGATTAAAACATAGAATTGTAAAACTGTTTGGGGTAAGAAATATATAGACAACTCATCAACCTAAGTCACTGAACGAAATGAAGAATGGCCTGGAAGCTGCTATTTAGATATATATTCTTAAGACTGAGCAAAACATTCCACTTTATAATACTTTTATCTTTTTTCATATTTTGTACAACTTTGGCTCACAACAGACAATGCTTCCCTTGTGATTGATCCTGGCCATGAAGTCTGCCCTGTTTTTCCACTACTCACACAGGCCGTAGAATGAGGGCAGGATTTATCTAGAGCTTATAAAAGACTCTTCAAAGTTCTGATGACACTTACCTCCAAGATCACAAATGACAGTGAAAGGTCAAACACAGAAATCATCTCTCTACCACATATACTCCAAAATGCATTCAAGAAATGGGTGAATTTTATCATCTCTTTTTCTGATCTAGTCATTTGAAAGAACATATTTTGTAACACAAGTAACTTATGACTCTTTCATTGTTGTCTAGCAACACATAACACTTTTGTTTTCAGATGAAAATAATGTATTAAACTCTGCTTGCATGCACAAAGGTCTATTCTGACCACCATTAAAATGAATTTAAAAGGTCTGTCACCCTTGGAACCTGAGTGGTCCTGAAGGAGAAATTTTGCCGGACTAGGGGAGGCCATTTCGGACCCCCAACCACTAGCCTCCCAACCCGGCTCCGCTCCTGATTTGGCCTCCCAGTGGGCTCCCCACTTGCGAGCACTCCCTGCAATGACAGCCCATGGTACAGCTGCTGGGCCTGTCAGGTTCACTGCAAAAAACCACTGCCCCACTGCCGGTGCTCCCGGCCCTACCCGCCCTGCCACGGCAGCACCAGCGCCGTCAGTCCACAACCCACTGCCAAGCCACTCCTCCTCTCCCTGCAGACTGCTGCTCAGCCACCAGGGTTCACAACCCTGCCAGCCCTATTGGGGCAGCGCTGGCCCTGCTGCCAGGGCTCCTGGCCCCACAGCAGCAGACTGCTGTCCAGCCAGATGTGTGAGTAGAATATATAGAAAGTTCCACCAATCTTTGCTGCAGTTGGAATACAACAGGTTAGGAAGTGTGGATTGATACTGTATCTGATACAGTCATTTCCTGCTCTCTATGGGAGTTTCTCCTCATTTCTGCATGTCAAATATTGTATTGACTGTACAAGTCAGGCTGAAAGCAGACAACATATAGTAAATATATTCCTTTCCTCACATCATTTCCCCAGAACCCAGTATCAGCTGGGGACACCCCAGCAGACCCCAGACTCCGTGGCTGCCCCTTTGAATTGTTCAGAGGCAGCCTTTTAAAGGGGCAGCCTGCTGCACAGCTGATCCATGGATCAGCTGTGTGGCAGGCTGCCCCTTTAAAATGCCACCTCTGAGCATTTCAAAGGGGCAGCTGCCATGGAGCCAGGGGTCAGCTGGGAGTCCCCAGCTGACCCCAGGCTCCAAGGTTACCCCTTTGAATCACACAATGGTGGCATTTTAAAGGGCCAGCCTGCCACACAGCTGATCCACGGCATACAGCTAGGAGCCTGGGATCAACTGGGGAGCCTCCAGCTGATCCTGGATTCTGAGCAATTGCTGCGAGGAACCTGGGGTCAGCTTGAGACTCCCCAGCTGACCCCAGGCTCCTAGCAACATGCAGCATCCCGCTGACCTCAGGCTCCGTGGCTTTGAAATGCACAAGAGCCCCTGCTGGGGACTCTTGTGCATTGCAAAGCAGGCACAATGCATGCAGCCCAGAGTCAGTGGAACTTCCGCTTTTCTCTGCTTCCACACGGAGTTCCGCTTTTCTCCTTTGAAATTCCTCCTGTACGTGAAGTTCCACATTTCAAAGGAGGAATGAGGAAGTGCCTATCAACTAGTCAACAGAAATTCCATTGACTAGTCGACTAGTCAATTAATTGTATTGTAACATCCTCAGTCTCAACACATCTCTTCCTAAGCTATCTGGAAATATTTCTAAAGTAGACATCACACTGAAGAGATCAGGACCATCTGTCAGTGTAAACAGGCATAGCTTTGCAATTGATACCAGCTGTGGATCTGACCTCATATCTTTAGATTGGGAAATCTGAGCCTGCCCTTAATTAAATAAAGACAATTGACATACAAACAGAAAGAAAACTGGCCAAGTGAGCAGAAGATGTTAAAGAAGTCAAAACTGGTGTAACTAATATTTTATGTTGGCCTCCACTCTATATGTGGAATAGTAATAGAGATGTAGCCGTGTTAGTCTGGGCTTGCTGAAACAAAAGACAGGACTATGCAGCACTTTAAAGACTAACAAGATGGTTTATAAGGCGATGAGCTTTTGTGGGCCAGACCCACTTCCTCAGATCAAATTGTGGAAGAAAATTGGCATGACCATATACAGTGCTCGACAAACTGAGGTGAGAGCTACTCGCCAGCCCCGCACTGCGCATGCGCCAGACCAGCACTGCGCATGCGCACAGCGCCGGTGAATGGGGTGCATGGAGTGACCGGCTGAAATCTACTCGCCATGGGCTAGTGGAAACAGCGGTTTGTCGAGCCCTGACCATATATACCAAAGGGATACAATAAAAAAAAAAGTGAACACATATAAAATTGACAAATCAGATTTTAGAACACGGGGGGGTGGAGGTTAGTCTCTATGAGATAATGATATTAGGAGTGATAATTGGGGAAGCTATCTTTGTAATGGGTAAGGTAGCAGATGGACATAGCAGACAGACACTGTTGGCACGTGATGGCATAAATCTTGTAACTGACGTGGTTAGATCCAATGATGGTGTCAGCAGAGTAAATATGTGGACAAAGCTGACGCCATCATTGGATGTAACCACATCAGTTACAAGATCAAGAACACATATTCCTGTTCATCCAGAAATATAATTTGTGCCAACAGTGTCTGTCTGCTATGTATATTAGACAAACTTCTCAGACACTTCGCCAAAGAATTAATGCCCACAAATCAGACATCAGACAGTTTCACAAAGAAGAAACAGTTTCTTGTCATTTCAACCAGACTGGGCATTGTCTCAACGACCTCACTACATGTATATTACTTCAAAGAGACTTTAACACCAGACTACAAAGGGAAACCTCAGAACTGTCATTCATGCTTAAATTTGACACTTTACGAATGGGCCTTAACAAAGATAGCTTCCCCAGTTATCACCCCTAATATCATTATCTCATAGACACTAACCTCCCCCCCCCATCCCCTCTCTGTTCTAAAATCTGATTTGTCAATTTTATATGTGTTCAGTTTTTTTTTTTGATTGATTGTATCCCTTTGGTATATATGGTCATGCCAATTTTCTTCCACAATTTGATCTGAGGAAGTGGGTCTGGTCCACGAAAGCTTATCACCTAATAAACCATCTTGTTAGTCTTTAAAGTGCTGCATAGTCCTGTCTTTTGTTCCGCTCTATATGTTCATTATACATTTTACAACACTCTTAGATTCCCTTACAGCTGCTTGTATTCAAACTCATTTACACATGAGTAATCAAAATTGATTGTGAGTTTGGTCCACTGAGTTAAAGAGATTATTAGCAGAGGCAGAAAAATGGCTATGCATTTGTTTCAATCTCTCACTCCTACTCAAATTCAGGTGTTGTAAATCTGCTGCACTGAGATTTTCCAAATCACACAGTATCTCATCTCTCATTCTGGCATTATTTACTTTTAAAATTATCACTCAGTCTCACACATGTTATTTAAAACCAACAGTGATTTAATCACTAGTCTCCCTTCCCGACAATGTTACCTCCTTCACTTTTCATTTCTACTTCCAGGAGCTTTAATCCAACACAGGCTTCAAGTAACCGTTCCATTCCATATGCGCTGGTGCCCAAACGTTCAGCAATGACATCTGAAGGCAGGGACCCTTCTGACTCCAGCAGGAGGTCAAAGACTCCCAATTCACAGGCAGTAGTCATAATCTGAAAGCAAAAGGGGATGTTGTGGAGCAGAGCAAGAGAAAATGCAGACCCGAGACCCACTGATAAGTTTTAATATAATTTCCCAGCAATCTCTGTCTTCTTACCTTTGTGAGCAAAAACCCATTGTTGTATTGAAATAAGAGCCGAGGATAATCAAGGTCTTGTGTGGAGCTCATTTTCCTTCAGCACTCAAGAGAGATCCTCATGTCTTTGTTGTTTCAGTAAAACTTGTTCCCACTGGCTACAGTTCACACTGGGTAGCTCACTTAAGTTGGTCAGTGACAGCACAAGCCTTTTATGGAACAGGGAATGGGGCCGGAGAGGGGTCTTAGTCTCTTGTCGTCAGGATGTCTTGCCCCTCTCTGTAGTCCCGCCCCACCTCCTTCTGTTCCCTCTAAGACCCCAGCCTGGAATCAGTAGCCACTGCCAAGTAGCTGCTTGAAGCAGGAACAGCTGCTGGGCAGATGGTGGGAGGGGAGCAGTCAGGCAGCGGCTGCTTTCAAGCATCTTTGCCCCCTGCCTGGGATTAGTCCTTAACTGCTGCTGGAAGTGGGCACTTGGGAAGCAGCCGCTGCTTTTTTTACTCCACTTTCAAAGCCGGGTGGTCTCCTGGAGCAGCAGCTGCTATGGGGTGACTAGAGCAGGGACAAGGCAAAGTTTGGAGTGGGAATAGCCCCTGCTACCTTCCTTAGCACCACACCTATTATCAGTTGTGTAAAATCCTATTTAGTCAGTGAGCCGGTTACACGTTCTGTTTAACTGGTTAATCGATTAAGCAGGATTCTTGCAACCAGGCTGGGGCACCCCAGCTGCCAGTGAACCCTAACTAGTAGGCATCAGCCGATAGGAGTGATGCTTGCTGGTTAACCATTCACATCCCTAGTTATGCCTTCCAAGATTCCTTTTTAAAACATGCTCACTGCTGCAACTTTGGTCACAGTAATAATAAGCACACAAAGCAGCTCCACCAACAAAGGTGTTACTTCTCTGCTTGGTACTAAATTATTGTCTTGTATTTTGTTATGTGTTGTATCTAATGTGGGTGAGAGGTTAGCAGGCAGCTAAGTCCTCCCTATGTGTGCTAGCTTTGTTACTTTCAGTGCTCCAGAAATTGTTTTGCTTTGTATAAATGAGTTTTACAATACTCTTATCCAGGGGTAAAAGTAATTTTTTACATGCACTGCCCTATCACAAACAGCCCTTAAAGGTAAGGGATGTTGGCCATGCAACAGAACCTGTAAGAAATATTTAAAAAATGTGGGATGGAGTGTGGGGAACTTAGGACAGAGGGTTTGAGTGGGCAGGTGCAGGACTTAGGCCTGGGGCTGCAGTAGTCAAGGTTGGGGTGCATGAGGGCTCAGGTTAGGGGGTATGAGGAAGAAGCTCAGGCAGGAGTTTTGGAGGGTACAGGAGTCAGGGCTGGGGCTGGGGCTTCAGGAGTCAAGGTTGGGGTATATGAGGAGGGACTCAGGGCAGGGAGTAAGAGGAGGGGGGTTTGGGGTGGAGGTACAGGAGTCAAGGTTGGGGTGTATGAGGTGGGGGCTCAGGGCAGGGGTTTTGGGGGGTGCAGGAGCCAGAGCTGGGAATGGGGATTCAGGAGTCAAGGTTGGGGTGTATAAGGCGGGGGCTCAGGGCAGGGAGTTGGGGGTGTGGGCGGGTGCAGGAGTTAGAGCTGGGGATGTGGGAGTCAAGGCTGAGGTACATGAGGACTCAGGGCAGGGGATTATGAGGAGGGGCTCAGGGCTAGTGGGTGGAGATGCAGGAGATTGGGGATGTGGGAGTCAAAGTTGGGCTGTATGAGGGGCTCAGAGCAGGGATGTGAGGAGGGGGCTCAGGGTTGGTTGTGGGGCTGCAGGAGTCAGAGCTGGGGATTGGGATTCTGGAGTCAAGGTTGAGGTGTATTTGAAGAGGGGGCTCAGGGCAGAGGATTGGGTGAGTGCCGAGGGGCAAGGGTGACATTTCAGGGACGGGAGGTGTGCGGGGGCTGCAGCCACTCTTACCCAGGTTGCTGCTAAATGTTGGTGGGGTTTTTTTGTTTGTTTTGGTTTGGAGGGTTAGAGGTGAGTTGACCCCTCACTAGGGAGCGAGGCAAACTGCCCAGCCTGTGAGCTTTCCTCCTCTGCCCTCCCCTGAGCATCCTGGAGTGACAGCAGGCTATGCACTTTGCCTCATTCCCTAGTCAGCAAAAAGGGAAAGATGGAAGGACAGGGAAAGATGGGAGGAAATAGTGAGGGAGGCATCAGACACCAATGGGCGTTGAGCCCATAGTTGTTGATGATGATGATGATGATGAAGAATTTAACTGAAAGATGGAAAATCTTGACATGAAAAGTTTGCTCCCTTTATTCTGTATAAATTGTTATAGAATCTCTGTGCATCCAACAGTATTCAGTACAATTTCTATTTGCAGGGAGAAAGTTGAGCACAAACCCAGAGGGGCAGACATTATGGGTATGTCTACACTGGCACCCTAGTTCGAACTAGGGTGGCTAATGTAGTCATTTGAAGTTGCAAATGAAGCCCGGGATTTCAATATCCCGGGCTTCATTTGCATCTTGCCGGGCAGGCGCCGTTTTTAAATGCCCTTAGTTCGAACTCCGTGCCCGCGGCTACACGCGGCACGGAGTAGGTAGTTCGAATTAGGATCTCTAATTCAAACTACCGGTACTCCTCATGGAACGTGGAATGCGGTGTACCGGTAGTTCGAATTAGAGATCCTAATTCGAACTACCTACTCCGTGCTGCGTGTAGCCGCGGGCACGGAGTTCGAACTAAGGGCATTTAAAAATGGCGCCCGCCCGGCAAGATGCAAATGAAGCCCGGGATATTGAAATCCCGGGCTTCATTTGCAACTTCGAATGACTACATTAGCCACCCTAGTTCGAACTAGGGTGGCAGTGTAGACATACCCTATGTTAACTATGCAAAAACTAGAAAAGTACAAAGTCTGACAGGTTAGAAACAATGTCTAATGTAAGGAGTAAAAGCTTTCCACAGTGTTGCTTCCACATGCTATTTCTTGCTATTTCTTGTTCAACATGTGTTAATTACTTGAAGTGGATTTTACCTATGAAAGCTCATGATCCTTGTTAGTCACTAAAGGCTGTGACTACATTGGCATGATTTTGTGCAAAAGCGCCTGCTTTTGCGCAAAAACATGCTGCTTGTCTGCACTGGCGGGGAGTTCTTGCGCAAGTACACTGATGTTCTAATGTGTGAAATCAGGGCTTCTTGCACAAGAACTATGATGCTCCTGCTCAGGAATAAGCCCTCTTGCGCAACCGTTCTTGCGCAAGAGGCCAGTGTAGACAGGCAACATGAATTTCTTGCGCAAGAAAGCCCGATGGCTAAAATGGCCATCGGAGCTTTCTTGCCCAAGAGAGCGTCTACACTGGCATGGATGCTCTTGTGCAAAAGCACATCTCTTGCGCAAAAGCACATGCCAGTGTAGACGCTCTCTTGAGCAAATACTCTAACGCAAAAACTCTTGCGTTAAAAGTATTTGCGCAAAATCTTGCCAATGTAGACGTAGCCTATAAGGGTACATCTACACTTCAGAGGAAGACCGAAGCTGCCGCTGTCAATCTTACAGGGTTCGAATTAGCAGTCTAGTAAAGATAGCTAATTTGAAGTGAGAGGAGCACTCTGGTCGATGCTGGTAACCCTGCTTTCACCAGGACTAAGGGAAGTCAAATGAAGAGTGTTCTTTCTTCAACTCCCTGTTGTGTAAACAGCTCCAAAAGTCGAGTTAAGCTACTTCGACTTCAGCTACACAATTAACATAGCTGAAGGACTCAACTTTGTCCTGTAGCGTAGACATACCCTAAGGTGCCATAGAACTACTTGTTGTTTTTCAACTTACAGAATAATATGGCACCCCTCGAGACTTTATTCCCCTCATTAGAGTATAAAGCTACACAAGAGTTACATGCAAAGTGACAGATCATCAACCTTTGTCAGCTCAATACACACGAGTGAATGTTCTAATAGTTTGCTATTTTACAAAGAGAGTGACAAGCTTAACTATGAACCAGGTTCATTGCTGCAGTCTAGCAGAAGCTGATCACTTCACTGCTTGTATATATCTAACAATGGAGAAGAACGAAAAAGACAGAATTATTTTCTTCCTAGAATGGCATCTAGAGCTTTCCTGTTTTGTTGACTTGAATCTCTCTGAATCCAGCTGCTGTAAGGAACATGCTGTACTCAGTTGGTGTTCATTATTTTCCTTCAGCTTGAACTAACATGTTCATTAAGTAAAGCTGTGTTTCCAAAGGCCCAGTTTTTTCTTCATTCAAAGATGTTTCAACCAGCAACACTCTTCCCACCTGGTGGAATAAAGAGATTTTAAAACAAATACATTGATTGATTGAAGCTTATTTTCCAACTGCATTTTTAGATGTTTCCATAACCTTAAGATCCCTTTTATATGAAAAGAAAAATCATATTAAATTCCAACTGCTGTTAATGAAATAGAAACAAGGATTCTATCCATTTATTAACTTATTTCCTATACTTCAAAGTATAGAGTGAATTGAAATCTCTTTGCTGTGATTGAAACATTTATTTACTCCAGCTAAAATGAACTAGAGCTTTGGTTCCTCAGCATCTCTGAAATCAAGTCCCATGGAAGATTCGAAATTTAAAAAAAAAAATCAAAGTGGTACCTGGCAACCTCATTAGGCAGCAATATAACTTTAAATATCTGACCTTGCATGTCCAAAGTGAAATGCCCGGACCTAGAAGCCAATTGTGAAAATGTTCACATTGGCCATTATTACTCACATGGCCTGGATACAAATCATTGACTGACAAGGAGAAAGATTTTCAGTGCGTGTTTTGTTACTTAGGCATTCCTTAAGGGTGTGTCTACACTACACTGTTTTTTTCAACAAAAGTTGGCTTTTTTCGAAAAAACTTCACCTGCTTCTAAACTACCGCCGCGTTCTGTCGACAGTAAATCGAAAGAACGCGGTGGTTTTGTTGACGGTGGTAAACCTCGTTTTACGAGGAATAATGCTATTTTTGACAGAGATCTGTCGAAAAAAGGTATGCATGGATGCGGGGAAGAATTTATTTAAAAAATAAAGGCCTCCAGAAAGAAACCCTCGTGGACACTCCCGCCAGACCTTTCACCTCTATTGTTCCTGCCTGTAGCCATCTTTTAAAGGCACAGGCACCCAGGAGTAGCATTGTGGCAGCAAGCCAGCTCCAACCAGGACCCTGACTGCTCAGCTCTTCTTGGTAGGGCCACTTAGAGCCATGTCCCAGGGACAAGCCCCCCGAGACCCCCCTGGCCCTTCCAGGGACACATCCCTGCAGCAAGCCAAGGGCACCAAACGCTGGGCACCCTCCTGGTATGGGCCCGAGATCAAAGCCCTCTTCAGGCCCCACAGTCCAGGAGGAGGAATGCGGACATTTATGGCCGAATGGCTGATGGCCTTGCTAAGAAAGGCCACCACCCCCGCACACAAGACCAAGTGAGAGCAAAGGTGAAGGAGCTGAGGCAGGGGTATGTTAGGGCTCCCGCTCTGGGGAAATAGCACACTATTGTGCATATTATGAGGACCTGGACCAGATCCTGGGGGCAGGGGAACCCCTGCCTCCCAAGAGGGTTGTGGAGTCTGGGGTGGAGACCCTGTGCAGCAGTGGCCACAACTCCAGGGTGAGACCCCAGTGGACCAGCAGCTCCAAGAGGAGGAGGAGGAGACCAGGAGCACAGTGACCCTCACCCTGGAACCAGACACCCAGACGCAGGAGGCCTCCCACACAACTTCGGACACTGGGGAGGGAACATCAGGTGAGTGCTGTGAGGGTCTAACACACACAGGGCAGGGGAGGCGGGAGCAAAGTGGATGGTGCACTGCTGTGACATGTCATGCTGATCACAGCCTGGGGGGGGAGGGCACACACTTGGCCGACCTCAGGGAGGGCCGTCCTACCCCTGCACCCGCATAGCTGCGAGGCACCACCTGCTCCTGCAGACAGTGATGTCAGGTGCAGGCACAGGATGCTGGGATTGCCACACAGCTTCAGGCCTCTCAGGAACCTGTGGGAACCCCAACTGTGGCCTGACACTTATCTGTGCTGCTTGGCCATGGGGTGTGTGTGGGGGGGGAGACAGGATGGTGGCCTGCACACCTTCTGGGCTCCAGGGAGGCCGTGGCTGCAGGCTAGGCCACACCATGCCTTACTGAGACTCACATGAGCATCCCCGACCCTAGGACAGGCACTGACTGCTGAGAAGGAGGGCATGCCCTCTCAGGGAAAGCGTGATCATGTATGACTGATGACTTTTCCCTCTTGTCCTCCACAGCCAGACCAGCTGACCAGGAGGGGAGCGCCACACCTGTCCCACCACACAGACGGCTGCAGGGAACCCGTCGGCATTGGCGCACATACCTGGACCTTCAGCACATCTCGGTCCTGAAGGGATTGTGGTTTCCACAGGATGCAGGAAACATTTAACCAGAGGATGCAGGCAGAGGCAGAGTGGCGCAGTCTCTTGCTGGACAAGTTTGTCCAGCAGCACACTGCTATTTGCACTGCCATCTGGGAGGCCATGGCCTTCCCCGGCCCTGTGCCTGGTCCTGCTCCTCCTGCTCAGCCTGCCCCCCCTCACTCCCTGCTCTTCCCTCACCCCCCCCGCCCCTCCCGCCATCCCAGACCCATGTACAGCCCCACCTCTTGCCCAGCCCCCTACTGTCCCAGCTCGCATGTGTGGCTGTCACAAAGAAGGCCTCGGCAGCCAAGGTGCCAGGGGGCTCTTCATCCAGGCGGCACCCTCAACCCTGAGCCTCCCTCTCCCCTTCCAGGTTGACATCCCCCTTCCCACTTGTGAGAGTCAGTAAGGGAAGCACTTTACTTTGTTAACAAACAATATATTTTTCTGAACAAAAGAGTTTTATAGTTTTTGCAACAATCAACAGAGAAATAAACTGTACACATTTTTTCAACAACACCTCTCTCTGTTCTCAGTGTGAATGCATACACTATGAATGTGGGGCTGGGAGGGGTTTTGTGGGGGAAGGCACTGGGGACATGGGGCAATCCCACATTTGGAAGGCCCTGGGGAAACTCATCAGGCTCCTTGGAAGAATTGCTCCCTCAGGGCTTCCCAAATTCACAGTCCCAGCTGGTGGGCTTGCTGGATGGCAGCTGTCCAGGGCTGCTCAAAGTGCCTCCCCTCCAGATCAGCCCATGTCCCCCATGCTGGGAGGAAGGCCTCCCCTTTCCTCTCCACGAGGTTGTGCAGCACACAGCAACCACATCGGGGATGTTGTGTTCCCCCATGTCCAGCCAAGTGAGCAGGCATCTAAACCTGCCCTTCAGACAGCCAAAGGTGCACTCCACCTGGAAGTGAGCCCAATTCAGGTGGGAGTTAAAGAGTTCCCTGCTCACATCCAGGTGTCCAGTGAATGGCTTCATGAGCCAGGGCATAAGGGTGTACGCTGCATCAGCCACAATGCACGAAGGCATCTGCACATCCCTGACTACATAGTTTCGCTCTGGAAAGAATGTCCCAACCTACAGCCTGCGGTACAGGTATGAGTTCCGAAATATGCAGGCATCGTGTGCCCAGCCTGACCACCCGACACAAATGTCTGTGAATTGTCTCAGGTAGTCGACTAGGGCCTGAAGAAAAGTATCCTTTTCTGTTAATATATTGTGCTGCTCAATGGGGTGGTGCTCAGATTGGGACATGAGTCCCATCGAGCGCTCCACCACAGTTCAGAAAACCCAGCCCCACAAATCCAGCCAAGATGGTATCCAGGTCTTCGAGGCAGACAGTCCTGTGAAGCAGCTCTGAATTGATGGCCGTCACCACCTGCAGAAAGGGACAAATACAAACACACATAACAGGATATTACAGGAGTTGCGTAAGCTGATGAGAGGTGATCCCTCACCCCTCCCCTCCCAAACCCCAAGAGTCCCCCCCTCAGGCAACCCCTCCATGCCCCCCGCACTACCATAGGGTGAGGCTAGGCAGGCTTCTACCATTCCCACCCCATCCCCCATTCCCTGTGCCTGGTCCTGAATGCCCCCCTTATCCACCCACCCCACCCTCATGGACTGTCCCCCAAGAGTGACTTACCTCCATCAAGATGGCCCTGACAGTAGACCTCCCCACGCCAAACTGATGTCCCTCCGAGCGGTAGCTGTCAGGGGTGGCCAGCTTCCACAGGGCAATCGTGACCCGCTTCTTCAGGGGGATGGCGGGCTACAAGTGGGTGTCCTGGCATTGCAGGGCAGGGGCAAGCCATGCACAAAGCTCCTGGAAGGTGGACTTCTGCATCCGGAAGTTTTGGAGCCACTAGTCGTCGTCCCACTGCTCCATAACAAGCTGGTCCCACCAGTCTGAACTGGTGTCCAGCCTCCAAACTCGCCTCTCCAGGAATAAGTTCGGTGGCAAGAGCAGTAGGGCTGCAGCCCGAGTGAGGGGCTCAAAGCTGGGATCTGAATCCAGCTCTGCCACAAACATCATGATGCTCTCATGAAAATGCAGCAGAACTTCCAGCATCACAGTGTGAGGCCATTGCCTGCCCAGGGGCAGCTCAGGCTCCATGGCTAAAAAGAGTGAAAATCAGAAAAAAAAAAACCCTGAAAATAAACTGCTGTGGTGTCCAAGGAAGCTGGGCAACCAGAGCAAGCACTGCAGCAGCTTTGCTTTCCCTCTAGGAGGTGGGCAAGCCAGAAGCAGGAGCAAAGCAACAGTTGTCCAGGGGGATCCCTTTAAGTACGTGTCTCTGCAAAAGGCGTGCAGCAGCACCTGGAAATAAAGGCTGCTCCCATGCCCTGCCAGAAGCACTTCCAGGTGCCTTTTTTTTTTCCCCCGAAAGAGTGTCCAGCAGTCTGGACGCTCTTCTCTGAAAAAGTGGATCGATTTTTTGATCCACGTAATGCAAGCTAGATGCTCTTTTTTGACAGAGGCTTTTTTGAAAGATACTTTCAAAAAAGCCTCTGTCGAAAAAGATGTGTAGTCTAGACGTACCCTAAATGACCTGCTACAAAAAACAAAAGTACTGTCCTAAACAAATAATGTATATAATTCTCTATTTTGCAAAGAGGAAACCATACATATCAGGCTTGCAAGCCTTGTGGACTTTTGCTAGTAACTGTGAACACATGTCATCTGCCCAGTCATTCAGGGCTCTGGCCACAATGTACAGGTCAGCTTCTGGAATTAAAAAAAAATCTCCAGCAACAAAAAGGAAAACCAAACAAAAACAGGCCTGAAGAAGCCAGCACTTTTAATTCAGTATTGCCAAAAGTGCAAGTTGTCTCCAAAACTCCTCAAGGGACTTGCTGGGAAGTTACATTCTTCTGGTTTATTGTACTCAAGGCTGATGCTAACCAGTGACTAACACTGAGGGTGACTATAGATTACAGGGTTTTGTCAACAAAAGTGGACTGTCAACAGTAAGTCGACAGAATGCGGCAGTTTTGTCGACAGTGGTAAACTTTATTCTACAGGGAATAATGCCTTTTGTCGACAGAGGCCTGTAGTCTACAGGCATCCACACTGTGTTTTCAAGAGAGAGAGTCTAGGCTTGCTTTGTCTACAGAACTGGCTGTAGTCTAGATGCTCTTTGTTGACAAAGCCTCTGTTGACAAAAGCCTGTAGTCTAGACATACCCTGAATTGAAAAAATTCTCAGTGCCATGAACTAGTGTGAAGGGGTTTGTTCATGCTCAGTGTGCAAGAGGTCTGAATAATGTAAGCAGCCAAACATTTAAAAGACATAACTGATTCTTTAGAAAATATTTTAGTGCCACTTGCACTACTTTAGGTAGGTCATAAATTGTGACTGTAGAATTTGGACACAAAGAAATACATTCCCAGATTAAACCGCCTGCACTTCTTTACAGTGAAAGTAAAATAGAATGTAAATGCTCAAATGTAACACTACTGGTCATTTTAGAAATATCTTCCATCTAATAAACTTAGAGTGCAATTAACTCAGACTCATGATGCCTTGTGAAATAGACTGTTAGTATTCATTTTTACAGAAAGAGAAACTGAAGTACTAAGGAGTTAAGCGATTCATCCATGGTCTCAGCCTCTCTCTATCTTCTCTGGAACAAAACCCACTTTTTCTGACTCCCAGTTCTGTGATTTAACAACTGGACCAGAAAGGGTATTGTTTTAAAATCACACAGTGTGAGGTGCCTTTAGCTGTCTGGAAACTCTCAAACAAAGCTGTTTATATTTTTCTTTCAAAAAAATGGCCATTTTGAATACATAAAATTGTAAAATATTTGAATTATCTAAGTTTTTATTGTCATGAAAGATTTTAGGACATTTTAAAAAAATCAAAACTGTTACTGGAAGTATATTTCACTGAAAACCAGTCTTTTGTTGTTGTTGTTTTTTCTTTCAAAATGTGGTCATTTTGATTATGAAAATGTTGTGCAATGTTGAATTTTTTTAAGTTTTAAATTTCATGAAATTTTTATATAAAAGGTAACAGAGTATATTTATGAAAACATATAGTTTGGTAAAGAGGAAATATACACTACTGTTTCAATGATTTCAATAAAATATGCAAATTAAAAAAAACATTTCCTCTGTTTTGAACACTGCAAAATAGAAATGTCAACTTCTTATGAAAATATTCTGAAAATTTTTCAAACAGCATTAGATTAAACTAAAATCCAAAGTACAATTAATCTACAACAACAGATATTCCCCTTAGGTAAAATGCATTCTTCTGTTTTAAAGCTTTCATCTTCAGTCATTAGGAAGGCTTATCAAATAATAATATTTAGACTGGTATGCAGTGCTATTAAAGCTTATCGACTTTGTTAGGGTTATGGTTCTATTTGGGACAGAAACAGCAAGGAGTGTGAGTGGAGCTAGTTTATCTTAACCTTGATGCACACTGTCCTTTTATTTTCCTCGTGATTTTTAAGTTTATGTTTTTCGCCATGTACAACACTGAACTGAAAACTGACCTGGTTTCTCTGCTTAAAGCTGCTTTTGCTCAGTCCCGCAAACACATAGGTTTGTTCCTGCAGAGCTAGACATATATAAGACTACAAGCAGTGAGCATTCAACAATGGCCTGCTCCAAAGATCAGAGAACTCAATAGGACAATTCCTACCAAGCTCCATTCCACTGATGAAGTGGGTTGTGCCCACGAAAGCTCCTGATATAGATATAGATATATCTTACTATCTCTCTAGGGTGCTACAGGACTACTCGTTGTTTTTTAAGTTTTTTTAACTCCCTTTGGGTTTGGCTTCAGACCAAAAAAGGACACTGAAAGATTTTCTGCATAAGAACAAAGAGAAAGAAGGGTAGGAGAGAATCAATTGGTCCAGATTTTGAGCCTACTAGTTCAAGTGATGGATGAGACATGGGCAACTAGGAAAGTTTCAGGATAACTTCTGATGAAAGCCTGCCTAGTTTCCTTCCAGTTTGCCTGCGCTATCTGCCCAGCCACTCATCTCGAGAACACTTTTCCAGAATCCCCCTGCTCTCTGACCGCCCAGTAGCTCCTGTTGTAGGGATTCCGTAGAGCAGGGCTTCCTCCATGGAGCATCATTCATTTGAGAAACAATGAAATATTCCACCTCCAGGAGCATGTCTGATGTGTCTAAACTGAAAACTGCAGGATGTCTCTTCTGCAAAAATGTTTAAGGTTTTAGCTTTTCCTCCTAATTTGGGATGCAGTTTATTTCTAAAAACCTTGACATATTTTCAGTGTGAGATTCACTTTCCCAGCCAGATCCACTTAAAATAAAATAGTCCACAGGCAGAACCAACCATACTTATAACCCGCTTATTTCTGAAACCTTGAAACTTCTGCACTGTGAGATTCATTGTCCCAGACAGATGAACTGAAAATATAATAGTTGGAGGGCAAAACAGAGTATGCTTATGGAACTTCATTCACCAAGGTGATTAAATATATGACAATGCTTTAATCACATGATAATTCCAACTGAAAATCAGGATCATGAGCAAGGAAGCTCCAGGGGATAGCCGAGTTAGTCTGGTACAGAAAAAAAAACAACAAATAGCCTGGTAGCACTTTATAGACTAACAAAACATGTAGATGGTATCATGAGCTTTCGTGGGCACAGCCCACTTCTTCCTCTGAAGAAGGATAAGCAAGGATGTCATCCAACAAATGAAATCAAGAACATTTAAAATAATAATTCACAAAAACTAAAATGATCATCACCACCACCTACAGCTGATTTTAATGTGTCACTCAGCTCAAAAAAACACCACTCCAGAAGTGACTGGTATGATTGAAACTATCTCCAGAAATTGACAGCCAAATTGAAGGGCTATATTTGCTGCCATAAGGGAACTACTTTGGCACAGGCTATCCGAAAGCAATGCACAGCTCTTGAAGAAAAGTGTCATCAATATTAGTCAGAAAATAATAAGTAAGGCTTTTGCAAGGAAAAATAGCGCACAAGCCACTGAAAGGCTTTACAGGATGAGAAGTGAGAACAGATTAGCGAGGCTTGATATCTGTTGTCTGTATTTTAGAAACATAGGAGAGCAAAACATCCAGGCAGAAGTAGAAATGGAGATTACGTGGTGCTATAAATCCTGACAGGATTGAAACACAGAACGGCAAAGGGCTTTGGGGTATGAGATTGGGATGATGGATTGCCTATCTAAGTCACTGAATGAAATGAAGAATGGCCTGGAAGCTGCTCAGACACAATTTCTTAAGCATTGGCAGGAGAAAAACCTACCAAACCAATGGAGGCGGCAGATAGGCTTCTCTTTAGACTGAAGAAAACATTCCACTTTATAATATTTTTATCATTTCCATATTTTGTACAACTTTGGCTCACAATGGACAATGCTTCCCTTGTAACTGATCCTGTCCATAAAGTCTGCCCTGTTTTTCCACTACTCACACAGGCCGTAGAATGAGGGCAGGATTTATCCAGAGCGTATAAAAGACACTTCGAAGTTCTAATGACTCTTACCTCCAAGATCACAAATGACAGTGAAAGGTCAAATGCAGCAATCACGTCTCTATCATATATACTCCAAAATGCATTCAAGAAATGCCTGAATTTTATCATCTCTTCTTCTGATTTAGTCATTTGAAAGAACATGTTTTGTAACACAAGTAAGTTATGACTCATTCATTGTTGTCTAGCATCACATAACACTTTTGTTTTTAGATTAAAATAATGTATTAAATTCTGCCAGCATGCACAAAGGTCTATTTACCTTAATAAATGGTAATATGGCAGTTCCAATCTACCATGGAACTTAATTAGGACAGATGGCTTTTGTACAGATTTTCCGTTTTGGGGTGAACTTAAACCTTAAAGACACACTGCAAATGATTTGTGATACACATATTTAAAAAAAAATCAGATCTTCACTGAAAACCAGTTGCTCTGAGCTGGCTCACCAAAGGCAAATCGTTATCACAACAACATGACTGGCCGATAAGGTGGGGCGGGAAACCTTTTTTGCATCGGGGGCCACTGACATTAAAATGAATTTACCTTAATAGATGTTTAAAATATTAAGGATCAATCCACCCTGTTTCATATCCCTACATTTTATGACATTTACTGAAGAAAAGCCTGCTACATTTATTATTGAGCAATGTGCTAAATTGAAGAGCCCCCAGATGCTTTTCATTGAACAGAATTTTCCATTATATAACTATTGTAAATAGCAATTTTCTCATGCTAGGTTGGTCAGTAAGAACTTGATGCTTAGATACCAAGGTGACAAACATCTTAATATAAACCGGAGACCCTCAACAATGTACACCATTCAAAGGGAGAGTTTTTCATGTGACTAGGACTAAGCATCGCTGTTCACAAAAGGATAATTCAAAATACAGAAGACATTCACATTAAGAAAAGCATCGTTCTCAACACTAAATTGATCATTACCCACAGAGAGCCCCAAAGAGATCTTCTGATGAAATGCCAAATGCTCGTTCCTATTGGTTTTTCCTATCTCTTATAGAAAAAAATAGGTACTTGTGTTGAAACACCTTAGGGCATTGGTGGCAATTTTGACTTACTTAGGTACCTATTTTATTCAGCTTATAAGGTACAAAGGTTACCCTTTGTGTGAGTGCTCTGATCAAACATTTTGAAATGCGGCTATCAGCCACTTTTTGCGCAGCCATGGGGCTGTTGGCAGGGAGGACTGCAGCCCTGGGGAGGCAAAGCTTCAAGAGCCCCATTGCTTCAAGAGGCAGGGCACATGGCCCTCTGGGGCAGCTGAGCTCCTGATCCACATCCATGGGGAAGCAAGGTCTCCAGGGCAGCATCCAGGCTCCATCCCTCTATTGTGGGGCAGCAGGCCCACTGGGGCAGCCAGACTCCTGACCCCAGGTCCTCAGGCTATCAGACTCCAGCCCCCATTCCTGGCCCAGCAGAGCTATCAGGGCAGTGGGGCTTCACAGACCCAGTGCTTCTGCAGGTGGAAAAGCAGGTTCCCTTTGGGGCAGCCAAGCTCCCATCCCCCATCCATAGGGGAAGTAGTACCCCCGGGTAATTAGGGCATCTAGGCTCCCAGTCCTGAGGCACGTGAGCTCCTGGTCCTTGCATGCCAGTGGGGCCTCAGGCCCCTGGAAACCACTGGGTTCATGTGTCTGGCCCACATGTTGGCATGCTTACCACTCCCCAAGGCCACCAAGAAGAACCCTTACTTCGATCATTTGGAAAGCTGTCTGTGCCACACCAAAAGACTCAGAAAGGAAATCAATCTCTATTTTGCTCTTGTTTAAAGTTCATTATTGGACACCACTAAGAGGAATGAAACAACTGCTATTTGATGTGCCAGAGACAGGGCTCAGAACCTTAGTTGGTGTAACTCCATTTCAAGCCCAGCTGATTTGCACTGGTTGAGATTCTGCCCCAATATAAGTCAATTTCCTTATTCACTTTCTTCTGTCTTTGGCAACAGAATCAATTAGGATCCCTGCAAGCATCTCTCCATTAGAATTCATCATCCTTTATCTGGCTGAGGGCTTCCCCCAACAGAAGCTGGTCTCATGATTAAATGCTCCCCTTGAGAGAGACAAAATAAGCACAGTACAGAAGTGCATTTCCTGAATCTGCAGTGAATCCATCAACTGAAGCACTAGCAAACACGCACACATATAATAATAGTGATATTTAGCACATCAACACGCTCCTGAAACAATTACCAGTCCGTATCTTCATTTTCTCTTCCTTCCCCGGAGACACGCCTCTTCCTGGACAAGTTCATAGATGTAGCAATGTGCTTTATTGCAATGGGTGTTGGCACATGTATTGTACACAAACAATATAAGATTTCTTCTCCTTACCTCACAGTATCTGTCAGGTAGTGACAGCACAGATAGACGGTTTTGGAGTAGTACATAAAAAGATGATACTGAGACTTGGGACTTGCTTATGTAAGATAGAAGTTGGAAAGCTCTCTGTAAAAGGCTAAAAAGGAAAAAGTATGGTGAATTAACACCAATCAACTTAGTCACTGTGCAAAGCCTGATGTATAGCACAATCGTTGTAACAAGAGCAACCTGTAGAAATGCAAAAAACAACAACAACAAAGAAACTGCAGGAGATTCCCCACTCTAAATAGACTGGAGGGCCGAGGAGCACACATGCACAGCATACTATCTCTACCTGTCAATTCCTGCAAGAAGTGGAAAAAGGATTCCAGGATGTAAAAAACACACCCATTGCCACCAACATGTCTTTTGTGAAAGAGCAAGAGGAAATTGTACCAGTCTCACAGCTGCCATGGCATCTCCTTCCACTGGCTTTTCAGTGTAGGTGCACAAATGCATCTTATTTCAGCAATAATGCCAAACATCCCAGTCTTTTTCTGCCTAGTGTGGAAAGCAATAGGGGGAGCTAAGTCCCCAGGACATAGTATCACCTGTTACTCCTAACTTGAGTAGATTATTTTAGGGGCAGAGCATGGTAGGACCACAGTAAGCTGTTTAAGGAAGCACAGCCTCTCTCTCTGCCTAGGATACCTGCTGCCTCTGTTCCCCATGTGGACAGTTTGGTTTAATACATTTGGAAGTGGATTAAGCTAAACTGGAACAAGCCAAGCCTTATTCCTGAATAAGAGTATCCACATGGAAACTGTGAAATAGCTCTAGGGCTTTAAATTCACCTTCCCATATTCCAGAATAACTTCTCTGTGTAGATGTGGCCTAACTGAAGACAAGATATTTGAAAAGGCCACTCTTCTTGGAAGTGAATTATAGCAGCCCTCCTGCTATGCAACCATACACAAAAAGAACACTCTTTAGGGCCCAGTATAACAATGCATTTGTATTCACCTTTACACTGCTGCCTGATTTCCATTGAGAGAACCCCTAAACCCTTCAAATGCTACCTGATTCCCAAAGAAAGAACCCCTACCAATGATGGAAGAACTGTGGAGTCTCCTGAGAGTCTGAAAGCAGGGGGTGTGTGATCAAGGAGGATCAATTGAGGGCAGTAATTGTGAAGTAGGTTGTATGCAGGGACCTGGCCCAAAAGCTGATTCCATTTGTCATTGATTAATTTAAATTGATCATTTAGAAGTGTAGAGATCTTACATTTCCCATAGACAATGTTACATGTCATTTACTGTTTGAAACTCCTCTCAAAACAACATTTCTATGTTTAACACACATCATTTCTAAAAGCAATGTCCTTGTTTGCTTAAAGCATGCTACTGTTGCTTCTGTCAGCAAGACGTGTGAATGGAATTTACAGAAAGATCCACCAATCTTTGCTGTATTTGGAATACAACAGTTTAGGAAAAGTATATTGATACTGTATCTGGTACAGTTGTTTCCTGCTCTCTATGGGAGTTTCTCCTCATTTCTGCATGTCAAATATTGTATTGACTGTACAAGTCAGGCTGAAAGCAGAGAATACATAGTAAAGACATTTCTTTCTATGCATAGGGTTTGCTTTCAGAGATACTTTGTCTGAACACATCTCTTCCTAAGCTATCTGGAAATATTTCTAAAGTAGACTTCACACTGTAGAAATCCAGACCATCTGTCAGTGTAAACAGGCATAGCTTTGCCAAATTCTATGAAGTTCAAGCAATTGATACAAGCTGTAGAAATGACCTCATATCATTAGATAAGGAAATCTAAGCCTGCCCTTAATTAAATAAAGAAATTAACATACAAATAGAAAGAAAACTGCCCAAGTGAGCAGAAGATTTTAAAGAAGTCAAAATTGGTGTGACTAATATTTTATTTTGGCCTCCACATTATATTTTCATTATACATTGTACAACACTCTTAGGGTACATCTACAGTGCATCTGTAGCTCAAAATGAGTGAGCACCCCCCTCTGAGACTTTATTCCCCCAGTTAGAGCACAAAGCCAAACAAGAGTCACGTTCAAAGTGCAGATCATCAACCCCCTGTAAGCTCAAAATACATAAGTGAATGTTCTAATAGTTTATTGTTTTACAAAGAAAATGACAAGCTTAACTATGAACCAGGTTCATTGCTGCAGTCTAGTAAAAGCTGATCACTTCACTGTTTGTATATATCTAACAATGGAGAAGAACGAAAAAGAATTATTTTCTTCCTAAAATGGCATCATAGAGCTTTCCTGTTTTCTTGACTTGAATCTCTCTGAAACCAGCTGCTGTGAGGAATGTGCTGTACTCGGTTGGTGTTCTTTCTTTTCCTTCAGCTTGAACTAACATGTTCATTGAGTAAAGTTGTGTTTCCAAAGGCCCAGTTTTATCTTCATTCAAAAGTGTTTCAACCAGCAATACTCCGCCACCTGGTGGAATAAAAAGATTTTAAAACAAACACATTGATTGACTGAATCTTATTTTCCAACTGCATTTTTAGATGTTTCCATAATCTTAATGATCCCCTTTATATGAAAAGAAAAATCATGTTTTATTTCTACTGTCGTTAATTAAATAGCAAGAGATTCTATGCATCAGTTAACATTTCCTGTACTTTGAAGTATAGAGTAAATTGAAATCTCTTTGCTGTGATTGAAACATTTATTTACTCCAGCTAAAATGAACTAGAGCTTTAGTTCCTCAGCATCTCTGAAAATCAAGTCTCATGGTAGACTGGCAATTTTCAAAAATCATAGAGATACCTGGCAACTTCATTAGGCAGCAAAACAACTTTAAATATCTGACCTTGCATGTCCAAAGTAAAATGCACAGGCCTAGAAGCCAATTGTGAAAATGTTCACATTGGCCAT
Organism: Pelochelys cantorii; assembly: GCA_032595735.1. Classification (NCBI taxonomy): domain Eukaryota; kingdom Metazoa; phylum Chordata; order Testudines; family Trionychidae; genus Pelochelys; species Pelochelys cantorii. The sequence goes on along the minus strand of CM064326.1, from coordinate 126,582,090 downwards.
TATCACTCACATGGCCTGGATACAAATCACTGACTTAAAAGGAAAAAGATTTTCAGTGCATATTTCTTTACTTAACCATTTATGAAATGACCCTCTACAAAAACCAAAAGTACTATCCTAAACAAAAAATGTATATAATTCTCTATTTTGCAAAGAGGAAAACATACATACCAGTCTTGCAAGCTTTGTGGACTTTTTCTAGTAGCTGCATACACTTGTCATCTGCCCAGTCATGCAGGACCCTTGCCACAATGTACAGGTCAGCTTCTGGAATTGGATCTTTAAAAAAATCTCCTGCAACAAAAGGAAAACAAAGCAAAAAAGAGGGCTGAATGAGCCACCATTTTTAATTCACTATTGCAAAAAGTACAAGCTGGCTCCAAAACTCCTCAAGGGCCTTGCTGGGAAGTTACATTCTTCTGGCTTGTCATACTCAGGGCTGATGCTTACCAGTGACTAACACTGAATGGCAAAAATTCTCAGTGCCATGGGCTAGTGTGAAGGGGTTTGTTCGTGTTAAGGGTGTAAGAGGTCTGAATAATGTAAGCAGCCAAACATTTAAAAGACAGATCTGATTCTTTGGAAAATATTTCAGTGCTTCACAATTTCCCTGAAGAGACAGCAATTAATGCACACACAGTTCAGTAAATAGAAAGGGATGGTGAACCAGCCATGTTGCTGTTTAAGTGAGATAATGTTCAAACGCTTGATATATGGTGAGTAACCATGGTCAAATGGCACACATTGCTCACTATACTCTGGTGTCATGAAATTCTCAGCACAGTTTTCACTTCATGTGGACACACCGAAAATGAACCAAGCTTACCTTCATGGAAAGTGATCCGACGTTCTTCTGGGGCCACAAAACACTCCTTTGCCACTTGCACTACTTTAGGTAGGTCATAAATTGTGACTGTAGAATTTGGATACAAAGAAATACATTCCTGGGCCAAACCACCTGCACCTCCTTGCAGTGAAAGTGAAATAGAGGGTAACTGTTCAAATGTAATAATAATGTGCATTTTTATAATATCATCAAGAAACTTAGACTGCAATGAACTCGGACTCATGATGCCTTGTGAGATAGGTTAATGTTAGTATTTGTTTTTACAGAAGAAGGAAACTGAACTACTAAGAAGCTAAGTGATTTGTCCCTGATCTCCCAGCCTCTCTCTACCTTCTCTGGAATAATACCCAATTTTCCTGGCTCCCAGTCCCGTGATCTAACCACTGGACTATAAAGGGTATTTTTTTAAAAAGCAACACAATGTGATGCAGATACAACTGGCTGGAAATTTTCAAAGGAAGAGCTTTCTTCTTTTTAAAAAAATGGCCATTTTGAATACAAAAAAGAGTGAAAGTTTTTAGGACTTTAAAAAAATCGAAACAGTATCTTATCTGGAAGTTTATTTCACTGAAAAGCTGTTTAGTGGTAATGAAAAACAATCATATCAGAGTTTCCCATAAAATGTGAGAAGTTAGATACATAGAACTTTTGAACATTGCAAAATAGAAATGTCAATATTTTATGAAAATATTCTGAAAAAATTTCAACCAGTACTAGTTTAAACTAAAAGCTAAAATACTAGTGACCTATCACCACAGATATTTCCCCTAGGTAAAACTGAATAATCATTCTTCTGTTTTAAAGCTCCCATCTTCAATCATTAAGCAGGCTTATAGCATAATAACAACAACAACATTAAGCCGCTTCTACAGTGAAATTAAACCATATGATCACAATGCACCCCATTGGACTTAAAATCTATAAGTGCTATCAATCCATAAATATCGAAGCACTTCACAAAGGAGGCACATCTTGTTATCTCCATAGTACAGATGGGAAAACGAGGCTGAGAGAGAGAAAATGTCTGTGGGGAGGGCCTGGGGATAACGATATAGGGAATAGGAGGATACTCGGGGCTGATCCCAAGGGGTTCAGAATGTGGGAGGGGGATCAGGCCTAGGGCAGGAGTTTGGGGCATGGAGTGGTATGAGGGCTCCAGATGGAGATGCATGTTCTGCGGTAGGGCTGGGAGTGTAGGATTTGGGGTGCAGGAGGTACTCTAGGCTGGGATTGAGAAATTCAGAGAATGGCAGGGGGATGAGCTCTTGGGCAGGGAGTTAGGGCATAGGAGGTGTGTGGTTCTGGCTGGGATTTAGACTCTGGGTTGGGGCTGTGGATGAGGAGTTTTGGGTGCCAGAGGATGCTCCAGGCTGGAATGTGAGGATCAGAGCTCGAGCAGGGGGTTGGACAAGGGGAGAGGGTAAGGAGTGCAGGCTCTTGGAAGCACTTGCCTCAAGCAACTCCCAGAAGCAGCAGCATGTCCCCCCTTTGGCTCCCAAGTAAAGGCATAGCCAGGCAGCTTTGAGTGCTGCTCCATGCACAGGTGACTCTCCCACTGCTCCTATTAGCTGCAGTTTCTGTCCAATGGGAGCTTCAGAGCAACATGAAGAGCCCCCTGGCTGCCCCTATGTGTAGGAACTGGAGATGGGGAGAGGGGGACATCCTGCTCCTTCCAGGAGCTGCATGGAGCCATAGCAGGCAGGGCTGAACCACTAACTGGATTTTTTAACAGTCCAATCCGGGATGCTGACTAGAGCTACCAAGGTCCCTTTTTGAACATTGCAAGGAAACAGAATACATATCTGAGATATATTGAAAGGCCTTAGAGGCTGAGAAGCAGGCCTTCAGACAGAGGGAGGCAAAGGGGCAGTTGCCAGGGCCTAGTGATTCAAAGGACCCAGGGGCTCCCCCCACAGTTGCTGCTACTGCAGTAGCTGGAGCCTTGAGCCTTTTAAATTGCCGCCAGAGTGTTGAGCCACAGATCTCTGAGGGCTGGGGGTAGAGAGGTGGTGTTGAGGTCTGGCTGCTCTAGCACCGTCCCTTCTGCCCAAGGTCCTGCCCTTTCCAGGGGCATGGAGCCAGCCACCCCCAAACCTTGCCTCGGGGCCCACCAAAGCGGTCTGCCCCTTTGTTAGTCAGATTTAATTTCTGCTTTGTGTGTTTTAGAAACATGGGAGAGCAAAACAGCCAGGCAGAAGTAAAAATGGAAATTGTCTGGTGCTATAAATCCTGACAGGATTGAAACAGAGAACGGCAAAGCTGTTTGGGGGTAAGAAGTATGTAGGCAACTCATCATCCTAAAGTCACTGAATGAAATGAAGAATGGCCTGGAAGCTGCTCTGGCACAATTTCTTGAGCACTGGCAGGAGAAAACCTACCAAATCAATGAGGAGGCAAATAGGCTTCTATTCAGATATATGAAGTCCTTTAGACTGAGGTAAACATTCCACTTTATAATGCTTTTATCATTTCCATATTTTATATAACTTTGGCTCACAATGGACAATGCTTCCCTTGTGATAGACTTCATAGCCATGAAGTCTGTCCTGTTTTTCCACTACTCACACAGGCCGTAGAATGAGGGCAGTATTTATCCAGAGCTTATAAAAGACACTTCAGAGTTCTGATGACACTTACCTCCCAGATCATAAATGACAGTGAAAGGGGAAAGGTCAAATGCTGCAATCACATCTCTACCACATATACTCCAAATTGCATTTAAACCATACATGAACTGGATCATCTCTTCTTTTGATCTAAACATTTGAAAGAACATCATTTGTAGCACAAATACATTAGGACACATTTGTCGATGGCTAACATCATACAATTTTTCCCACTAACTTTTAGTTCAGATATTCTGTTCAACCCTGCTTCTCAGCCAGCATGTACTGTAAACTACTGTAATCATTATTTAAAAGCACTTATATTACTGCTATTCAAAATATTATACATAAATCCACCCTTTTACTTATTCCTACACTTTCACGAGACTTACTGGAAGAAAATGCCGTTACACTTAGCATCTAGAAGTGTGTTATCATGCTAAGCCTAAGGATCCTCAGATGTTTGTCATTTAACAGAATTTTCCATAATACCAACTATTTTACATAATTTATTTTTCATGATAGGTTGCCAGTAACAACTTTATGCTTAGATACTAAAGTGACAAACATGTAAGAAATGCCAGAGGTTCTCAACATTGGATACTATTGAAATGAAGGGTTTTCATGTGAATCATTGTATTTCACAGTCAGATAGAAAAAAAGAAACATCATCTCAATACTGAATTTATTATTACCTGTAGAGAGCCTCAAAGAGGTCTTTTGATGAAACACCAAATGCTCGCTCGTACTGGTTTTTCCCATCTCTTTAAAAAAATAAAAATTTTGAGCACATTTTTTTGTTTAACGGTTTTATGTATTGATGGCAATTTTGACTTAAGGTACCTGTTTTATTAAACTTATTAATGTAAAAGGCAATCACCTTTGGCATTACAAGTGTTGCCCTTTGTTTGATTGTGTGGCTCATTTTGAAAGCTGTCTGTGCCACACCAAAAGGCTCAGAAAGGAAATCAGTCTCTGTTAATATTTAAAGTCCATTATTGGAAGCCACTAAGAAGAAGAAAACAGAGAAGGTATTTGATGTACCAGAGACAGGACTCAGATACTCAGCTAGCAACAAATCAATTAGGATCCCTGCAGGCATCCATCAGTCACTATTTATCATCCTCTGTCTGGATGAGGACAGAAATTGCTCTCATGATCAAATATTCATCTTGGGACAGACCAAACAAGCACAGACCAGAAGTGTGTTTTCTGAATCTGCAGTCAATTCCTCCACTGAAGCACTAGTAAAAATACACATATGTAATAATAGAGATACTTAGCAGGTCAGCATGCTCCTGAAACAATTACCAGTCAACCTGTAATGTCAATAGACACAGGCTGTCTTTGAATTTGGAGCTAAATGCAGAAGCTTCTACTGCATGAGCTACGCAGTACATAACAGTTAACTAACACTGTAGCAGACTCAATATCTAAGTTGTCTCAATGTCACTACATGGGACAGAGCACCATGTTCAGAAGGTATGTGGGTTCCATACTTCCCGTAACTGAAGAAGTGAATCCCAAGCTTCAGAGACTTCCCAATTGATATTCCAGATGAGCCTCCACTTGTAATGCAAACAGACCCTCAGGGTTGGCAGGCGGGATTGAACTTGGAAGAATGGGAGCTAAATGCCTGAGCCTGGCTGTACTGTATGAGCTAAAAGCTACATGCTTGTTAGCTAATGCTGCAGCAGTCTCTAAGTAGTCTCAGTACCACTACATGAAACAGAGCACCACACCCAGGAGGGTAATATATGTCTTCCTTTTCTCTTGTTTTCCCAGAGACATGCCTCTTCCTGAGTAGGTGCATAAATGTAGCAAGCTGGGCTTTTTTATATGGAGATACACCCATCTCATAGAGCTGGAAGGGACCTTGAGAGGTCATTGAGTCCAGTCCCCTGCCCTCACAGCAGGACCCAGTACCATCCCTAACAGCTTTGCCCCAGATACCTAAATGGCCCCCCTCAAGGATTGAACTCACAAACCCTGGGTTTAGCCAGCCAATACTCAAACCATTGAACTATCCTACCATCCTAGTTTCTTGCAAAGGTTCTTAACACATGAATTCTGTACAAACAACATAAGCTTTCTCCTTACCTCACAGCATCTGTCAGGTAGTGCCAGCACAGATAGATGGTTTTGGAGTAGTACATCAAATTATGATACTGAGACTTGGGACTTGCTTTTGTAAGATAGAGGTTGGAAAGCTCTGTGTTTCTATAAAAGGCTAAAAGGAAAAAAGATGGCAAATTAACACTGACAAACCTTGTCACTGTGCAAAGCCTGTTTTACAGTATAATCTTTGTGACAAGAGCAAGCTGTAGAAATGCAACAAAAACAACAAAGAAACCGCAGGAGATTCTAAATAGACCAAAGGTGGTGGAGGCCCCAGGGGCATGGATGCATAGCATACCATATCTGCACCTCTGCTTCTTCACATATTGGCATGAAGGATTCCAGGATGTCAAAAAGTTCATCCATCATCATCAGCATGTCTTTTATAAAAGAGCAAAAGAAAATTGTATAAGCCAAATGGCTGCCATGGCATCTTCTTCCCCTGGACTGTTTAGTGTGGGTGCTCAATCAAACATCTTATTTCAGCAATAACACCAAACATCCCGGTCTTTTTCTGCCCAATGTGGAAAGCAATAGGGAGAGTTAAGTCCCCAGGACATAATAGCACCCATTACCCTAACGGGGCTAGCTCAGACACTTCTGAGGCCATCTCCTGCTATTGAATCTCAGTATTCTCACTGGCTAACTATGGGAGATATCTCACAAATGCAAAGCTCTGAGCATTTAAGGTATGTCTACACTGCAGTGTTATTCCAAAATAACTATGCAAGCATCTACACAGCTAGACCGTTATTTTGAAATAATTTGTAAACCTTATTCCATGAGGAATAACGCCTCTTCCAAAATAGCTACTTCAGAGTATTTTTTCCAGAATAATTTATTCCCAAATAATCATGCAGGGTAGACGTAGCCCCACTGTGCTGCTGGTCCTTAATGGACAGACATATGGGTGAATATAGAATGTGTGAGCTCTGGTGTAGCAGAGGCAAACTTCTGAATTCAATGAAAACCACATTAGCCTTTAAATCTATTCCTCCCATGTGTGATGGGAGGACAGGGGTATTTGAAGTCCCCCCCCAATCTTCCCAGTCTCTGTGTGTGTGCGCTTTACGTCCAGCCACAGAGAAAAAAATCCTCTGAAGCATCCAACTCAATTTCCTTTACCAAGGTGGATGCTGCCTCATTTATGTTCTCCAGCAGTGCTGGTTGCCATGGAAAGGATGTATGTGGCTTCAGAAGAGGCCACAGATTTCTCAGGGTTTGTCCACATTGTGAAATGGACTGGAATAGCTGTTTGGTAAGAGCTCCCCCCGGTAACAAACTATTATTGTGGAATATCAGTGTCTTTTCCAATGATGTTTAATCCATTTTGGAAGTGGATCAAGCTAAACTGGAACAAGCCAACTCTTATTCCTGATAACCCTGCAGAGGACAACCAGCAGTGATGGAAGAACAGTGCAGAGTTTTCAGAGATCTTGAGAGCATGAGTGTGAGATTCAGGAGGAGCACTCTGAGAGGTTTCAAGTGAGTAAAGTGATTGTGAAGAGGTTTGTATGCATGGGGCCTGGCACAAATACATTTGTCGTTGACTAATTTAAATTGATCATTTGGAACTGAAGATTGCTTAAATTATCCAGAGACAAGGTTACAAGTTATTTATTGTTCTAAACCTCTCAAAGAGACCTTCATGTGGTGTAAGTGTCTGAAAATGGAGAACAGGGGAGGAATCATGTGAGGATTACCTGTTGTGTTCCCTCTCTTTGGGGCATCTGGTATTGGTCACTTTTAGTAGACAGGATACTGGGCTAAATGGACCTTTTGTCTGACCCAGTATGGCCATTCTTATGTAAATAAGCAGAGATAGCTCTGTCAACTTCACTGGTGCTCCACCAATGTATACCAGGTGAGGTCCAACCTCATATCTTTAGATCAGGAAATCTGAGACCGCACGTAATGAAATAAAAACAATTCACATAAAGATATAAAGACAACTGGCCAAGTTAGCAGGAGAGTTTAAAGGAATCTACATTTGTGTAACTAATACCTTATTCTGGCCACTACGCTATCTGTTCATTACACATCTTACAACCCTTTCTTAGGCTAGGTCTACACTACAGCTTTTTCCGATTTTTTTTTCGGAAGAGGCTTTGCCGAAATTTGGCCCTTCGATACTGGGCCAAATTTCAGAAAATCCCCCTCTTTTAGGAGATCCCTTCTTCCTCATTGAACGAGGAAGATAGGGCTTCCGAAAGAGCACGTTTGCACTTCTGCCAAAAAAAGTGGAAGAGCAAATATGTTCCCTGGATGCAGCAGAGTTTTTCCGGGATACCTCTGGTATCCCGGAAAAACCCCACAATGTAGATGTACCCTTAGATTCCCTTACAGCTGCTTAGACTCAAATTCATTTATTCATGGTGAATTAATATTGCTTGTGAATTTGGTCCATCCATTCAGTTAAAGAGGTTCTTAGGAGAGATAGGAAAGTGGCTATGAATTTATTTCACACTCTTACTCCTACCCAAGTTCAGGTTTTGTAAATCTGCTGCATTGAGATTTCTCAAATCACACTGCACCTCCTCCTTCATTCTGGTATTTTTGCTTTTTAACATTATCACTCGGTCTCAGATATGCTGTTTAATGAGTCCTTAAAACCAACAGTGACTCGATTACTAGTCTTCTCACTTCCCGACAATGTTACCTCCTTCACTTTTCATTTCTACTGCCAGGAGCTTTAACCCCACACAGGCATCAAGTAACCGTTCCATTCCGCAGGCGCTGGTGCCCAAACATTGAGCAATGGCATCGGAAGGCAGCGGCCCTTCTGACTCCAGCAGGAGATCAAAGACTCCCAATTCACAGGCAGTAAACATAATCTGAAAGTAAACAGAGGTGAGGGCAGTGGGGTAAAAGAAAGTGAAGATGCCCACTGATGAGCAGATCCTTAGGTAAGAAAATTTTACAAGAACTGCAAAATCGACCATTACATGTTTTTTAGACATCACAATGCTGTGATTAAATTGTGGTTGCTGTTAGCAATGAGACCATTGCTTTAATTGTACTGCTTCTTCCATTTCTGTTTCCTGCTGAACCAGCTAGTAAAAGGATCACATATTAGGGCCAGTTTTTGTGTATGCATTTTTTTTTTTTTTTTTGCCCTGTAGATTTAGAACAGGCCCTTAAAATACCACAGTTAAAGTCACTATTGTATGATTAAAGGACATATTATAAAAAATCTAATGAAAATCTTGTGCATAAAAACCAGAGACTATTTTATAAGCCTTGAAGCTCTTAGACAGATCTAATAGCCTGTGCCCAAATTCTAGCAAATGTATTTATGTATTTCTATATTGCATGGAATTAAAAATGCTAGATTGTAAATGTTATTGTTGTCATAGAAAATCTTTAACAGAATGCCAGATGTGGTAGTTGTAATCTCCTGCTCACCATGATCTTTTGCAAAGATCCACAGAGTTCCCCCTTCCTTCTCAGAAAAAAATTTATCCAGTGGAATAAAAATTACTTTCAGATTATCTTTCAAAAATATTTTACAAGAGTATGAATTTGAAAATGGTGCCTAACCTCTGAATTTTTCAGTGCTTAGAAAACTAAACTCATTGGGCTTTTAATTCCCCCCTCATACACACACACACTCAACCTGTCCTTGTTTTGCTGTGTTGGCTTTTGACAGAGCAGGTAATATTAAATACAAGTGTTCCAAATAGGTTTGTAAAAAATTTTCAAAAGAGGAAATTAATTCTCTGGGTTTCCACCTCTGCCATACTACCTTCCTGTTTCTTGAAAGACAGTCATTAAAACTATATCTGTAATCCCTTCCTCCCATCCGCCCCAAAATACAATCTGTCAAAATATAACTAAACAGCTATATTCTATTTTTCAGCACAAGGTAAATACATATATGCTAAATTCACTGTAGGTAAGAATATTTTTGCAAAACTGTATTATTTGGGGTTGCATTTTGCAAAATCAAAACCAAAAGTCATTTGGATCTGTGGTTTGTTTATGTCAAAACCCAACATTTAGAAATATATGGAGATATTCTATTAGCAAAACAGACTGGAACAACTGTGGGTAATTTCAATTTAGTAAAAATGTCATTTGGAAGACTTTATAATAATATAACCTGGTTAAAATCTGGGTTACCTAAATTCAAGGGGATTAAAGTTTCTCAGAATTGGGCCCTCCTTGAGGGAAATGTCTGTTACAGGTTTGTTTGGGCTTTTTTGTTTTTTGCAAACTTTCATTATTCCTCTTTCAAGTAAAAATTTGACAAACTTTTAGGAGACTGAGGTTAAAATTGGGAACACTTGCACTGAGTCTGTTCCTTTTTTGAGATTTAAAATAACCACCTAAATTGAGTTTGGAAATTTCTACCTACTGAGTTTTCATAGAATTTCCAGGAATTATTTGTAATTCTTACCTTTGAGACCAAAAACCCATTGGTATATTGAAATAAGATCTGAGGATAGTCAAGGTCTTGCTTGGAGCTCATTTTCCTTCAGCACTCTGCAAGAGATCCTCCTGCCTTCGTCATTTAAATAAGCCTCTTTTCCACTAGACACAAATCACACTGGGTAGTTCACTTCCCTGACTAGTTGCAAAAAAGATTTTATTAAACACACGCGCGCACACACACACACACACACACACACACACACACATATATTGGATGAAGAATTTTAAGCAGCCAATTACTTCTTTTAGGTTTCTTACTGTTCTTTGGCTCTGTCCCTAAAGTACAGACTAGAGAATTACTATGAATTTATGCATATTATCAGGAAAAATAACATTTAAAAAGCTAATGAGACGTTACAGAAAGCAAAATAAAAATGTTTAGATTATAGTGTTTACAATGTCAAAAACCTGAACAGGGGATGTTACAATTGATCAAGAGTTAATAAAATAGTAAATTAGTTACATTAATTTGGGGTGTAATCACAACCATGGTATAAAGGCAGGCTTTTATCCTAGTTCTGTGATATTCTGAATTGGTGAGTTTGGCACTAATGTGGAATTATAGCTCCTAAAATACAGATACTGTATCTCCAATAAAGTTTATCTGCCAGTGAAATTAAGGGATTGCTTGTTTCAGTTCAACCACACAATTCTAAAGTAAACTTTAAAAATTAAAGCAAGTGAATGATTGATTGAACAATCTCCAAATAGCTCAAAATTACCTTTTCAACTATACATAGCCAAGCTTTGCCACAAAAAAAGCACATCTTGAATACTGTGTACAAATATAATAATCTTATCTCAAAGAAAGATATCATGGCACTGGAAAAAGATCAGAAAAGGGCAACAAAAATTATTAGGGGTATGGAACAGCTGCCACATGAAGAGAGATTAAAATAAGTCTGGGAATTTTCAGCTTGGGAAAACAGACAACTAAAAGGGGGATATGATAGAAGTAGAGATGTTAGATACCGTGCAATTGATAATCATGTAACAGCATCAGATGTTAGCGGTTATATGACTATTCCATAGTCCCTGGGGCGCGCCAGCAGCCAGTGCGTTCCTGGCCCAACTCCCGAGGAGCCACCTACTACCCTGCACTGCAGCCTCTGTATCAAAGGCAGCAGCGCGAGGTGGCAGCTGTCCCTGTCCATGGGAGGCTGAGCTCCACGGTAGTCTCCCCTGGTCCCCTTCCTGCCCCACACACACACCCTGCAGCCATGCGAGGGGAGGAGGAGCATGTAGAGCTGATGCTTGTGGGGGGCTGGCCCCCCAAGCACCAGCTCCCATATGCTCCTCCCCCTCCCACTGCCTCTGTGGGAAGCAGCAAGTGGGGGGCAGGTGGCTCTGCAGAGCTGGCATACGTGGAGAGGATCAGCTTCCACCTGTCCCTTCTCCCCACACTCTGCTGCTTCTGATAAAGAGGCAGCAGAGCAGGGGATGAGGGGAAGGCAGCTCCGCAGGAGCCAATAAGCATGGGAAGTCAATTTAAAAGCCAGCTTCCCACATGTACTGGCTCTCACCTGTCCCCACTCACCCTCCACACGGTTACCTGTCTATCAGAGGCAGCAGCTCTGGGGGAAGGGTGAGGCATCTCCACAGGATCTGGAGCTCATGGGGAGTTGGCTTAAAAGTCAGCTTCTCATGGACACTGGCTCCTGCCTCCCCCACCTTGCTGCCTTTGACACAGGATGTGTGAGTAGTTGACAGGATTAATTGATAAGCCCAGGCTTATTGGTTAATCGTGTAGCCAACTCCACATTGACATCCCTAGTGACAAGTCTAGTGAGGAGAAAGTAAATAAGGAAAAGTTATTTATTTGTTCCCATAACACAAGAACTAAGATTCACCAAATGAAATTAATAGGTAGCAGGTTTAAAACAAACCAAAGGAAGTGTTTCTTTCATTCAACACACAGTAAACCTGCAGAACTCCTTGCCAGAGGATGTTGTGAAGACCACGACTTTAACAAGGTTCAAAAAAGAAATAGATAAATTCATGGAGAATAGGTCCATCAATGGTTATTAGCCAGGAAAGGCAGAGATAGTATCCCTAGCCTCTGTTTGTCAGAGGTGAGAATGGACAACTGGGGGTTAAATGATTACCTGTTCTGTTCAGTCCCTCTGGGGCACCTGGCATTGGCCACTGTTGGAGGACAGGATACTGGCTAGATGGACCTTTGGTATGACCCAGTATGGCCATTCTTATGTTCTTATATTTAGTCACTTAAGCCTGATTTACACAAGGAAATAGACCAGTATAGCTATTGCAGAATAATATATTCCTCAATTGTGCCTCATTTGGACACTGTGTCCCAGAATAAAAGTATATCCTAACTATCCAAAACTTGCTGGAAACACACAAACTAAATTTAGTCCTAAATTATTACAAGGATCCTGGTCTTGTGTGGATGTACAGATTGTTATTATTTAAAATACCCATATTTCTCTGTTTTTACTACGTAGTGCCACTACAAACATGTCACATAACACAAAACATTGGAAATGTAAGTGTATCTGAGCACTTCTGCCATGAAGTAGAGAAACTACCCACCAGCATGTAAGGGATTAAGGAGAGACTTTGGGGCCAGCTAGCCCTCCCCTGTTATAATTGCAGCCAGTGCCAGGCCCAAAGGGGAGAGAAAAGAGGAGAACCTGGCTCAGTTTGGTACTGATTGGCAAAGAGGCAGTAGTTAGCTGCCTCCCTACATAAGAGGAAGGGTTACTCTCTTCAAAACAAAAGCAGGCACCAGGATTAAAAAAACACCATCTCCCTAGCCAAGGGAGACTGAAAAAGAGGCTGAGGTGCACCCAACCTACGAGAAACTCAAATGACCTCAGCACATAGACCTTGTGGGAGTTCTGACCCCGCCAAACTTATGGCTGGCCTGCCCAGGAACCTGGGACTGCAGCTGGATGCCATGGTCCATGAGAGGGCAAAACTAGACTCTTGGACTTAAGAGGCCACATCCAAACTGAAAAGTCAGCGGTAGGACGTAGCCCAGGACAGTGGGCGTAGATTGCCTTTTGGAAAATCCCCTGTTCAGAAGTTGATTTACCTAGGGCCCTGGGCAGGGAGCGGTAGAATGGGAGGGGCTGGGATGACCCCGGGCCCACACCTTAAAGACTGAGGCATCTCAACCAAACAGGAAGTTGGAAATCAAGAGTTCCAACCATTAGGAAGCCCAGCCTGCCAAACCTCCTGTGACAGTTATCTGTCTTTACAAACATGTGCTGCCTCTTTGGTTGAAGCCTAAGGAGAGTAGACGAATCTCCTCAAGAGGTCAAAGGCAGAAGTCAGCCCTGAGAGAAAGGGGTTTGCTGGGCACTGCCCAATTGCAAGAGAATGCTATGCTTGAGCATTCAGAAGGCATGGTGTGATCACTGCAGATGCACTCAAAACCTTCCCTCCTCTCTGGTGTGTATGTACAACAGAAACTATAATTACACAATCAGCTGCTATTTCTCAAGGAGCACAGTATATCATACGGTTTTTTCTAACATCATCTTCTCCACTGCACGCCACACAGTGTATGCCAGAGTCCCTCCAATTTATTTAGTTCCAAGATATTGTAGAATTTCCCCCTTAATTATTGAGATCCAGATTTAAGTCTCTATAGAAAGTCCCAGGAAGATGGGCAACTGAAGGCTCCTCTCCCAGTCCAAGGGGAGAAGCCACTAAGCCCAGGGCTCAACTAAATTTGCAGAATAGCAGACGATCAACAAGAATGGGAATGAGAGTTCCAGGTCCATAAACAGGGATTTTGAGGGGCCATCAACCATAAACTCTGGACAGTGCTCACTGGTCTTCAAAAGTGTCTAAGGAGCCAGTGCACGTGGCCCAGAGGAACTGTGCCCAGATGGTATGATTGAAGGGAGGTGTAGAAATAGGCCTCACAGTTACACAGTGCCTCCTTGTCCAACATCCTCATCCTGGTTTTATATATTGTCTAGCACCTGGAGGAGGTTAACAAGACAGTCCCATGACAACATGGGGTAACAATCCAGGTGAGCTCTCAAAATTCCAGCCTGGTCCTGACATCCTGAAAATGTAAACTGAATCATTCCACAAAATGTAAACTGAATCGTTCCACAAAATGTTTTGGTGTTGATGAATTTGCATATTCTGATTTTTTTTAAAAAAGCATTTTGACCAACATTTCCCAACCTGCTCTACTTTCAGCGTTGCAGCACAGACTTCTGCCACTGGAACAATTCCATTAGCTGGCAGCTAGTATCCTTCAGCTTGCAGACTGCTTTCCTTCAGGCTGAGCAATCACCTAGAGGGGTATGAGACTTTAGCATGAGTTATGCTGTAGTCAAAAGTTCACAACTGTGAAAGTGTTTTGATGCTTTATCCGTGCTGTAATTTTGGCTACATAACCAAAGGTTTAAGGGCATAACAACGAATTAAATTGCTGTGTCTCTACAAGATTGGCAGAGCCAGCAAAGGGCAGGAGAGACTTGGGTAATAGAAAGGCCATATTGTTGATTAAGCCCACTTGGAGAGCTTTCCTACCATGACTACTAAGCTTTCTTTTGAGGACAGCAGAGATAATCATCTTAGAAGATTATTACAAGCAAGGAGACTGAGGATAAGGATTGCAGATAACTGCACTAGACTGATGATGTTTTGAAAAGGAATGTGGTTCCATGTCTACTGCTACTGAGGCTTAAACTCTAAGCTCCTGTTAAGAGTTATGAAGGAAATCTAGAAAATAAAATTAAGGTTGCTTTCATTCTCAGAAAGCACCATCACACCTCTTAGCACAGGTGCCAAAATAACACTTGTTTTGAAAAGCTGCTACTTTGTTAAATCCAAGGAGTAGTCGATGCATTTGGATTAATAAACCTGTCTTTCCACATATCACTTGCTGGAGACAAATACTACAACACAAAAATATTTACAGAAACAAAAAATTCATGCAGAATAGGAGAGGGGTTTTTTTTAATTATATAAATCTAAAGCAGGTTTGAGTATAAAATGTGATTACATATAAAAAACCCCAACAAAGCTGCCCATGAAAAATGAGGACTGATACTAAATTACCACATAATTCATAGTGGATAAGGATAGATATGTTACTAGTATCGAAGTGACTAGGCTCATGAGAGTATGTAATGCTAATATGGAAGTAATTATGCAACTGAGCATACTAAATATAAAAGTGATGTTATTAGAAGCCTGAGCAGATGTAGACTGCATACAGAAATAACAGGGTGCTGAGCCTTTTTGCTTGACTCCTGGTTGCTTATTGAACATTGCACTGTCTGTTTGAAGTAATATTGATATTCAGTAATTTCTTTTTCCTTGTGTTTTATCTTTCTCTTCTAGGCACTTCAAAATAGGGATGTAATAGTATAGTCAATTAAGCAATTAACCAATAAGCAAAAGCTTATAGATTAATGCTATAGACTACACGCATTACCCCCCCCCCACCAGTAAATTTTTTAGCAGGCTGGCCAGCAGCCCGGTTCAGTCCTGGCTCATGCTAAGTCTGGGACCTACCCCCGCTGTGGCTCTGCATTTAAAGTGTATTAGGAGCCAGGCAGCCCAGTTCAGTTCCAGCTCCTGCTGGGTCCAGAAGCTCAGACCCATTCCCCACCCTCCAGACAGGGGCTACTGCCACCCCACACTGCTGCCTCTTTTTCAGAGGCAGCAGCACAGGGTGACAGGCAGCCGGTCCGTGAGAGGAGCTGGTTTTTAAACTGGCTTCCCTCGCGGACCAGCTCCTGCCTGGCACCCTGTGCTGCCACGTCTGATACATACACATCCTTCGTTCTCCTGCTACTTATCTTCTATATCGGGGTGGGGAACCTCAGGCCCGAGGGCTGGATGCAGCCCCTGGCTTGTCTGGATCCAGCCCCCAAGGCTCAGGGCTCCCCCCAGCATTAGGAAGTTCGGGCTGGCACTCCAGCCCCCTTGTTCCTTTGCTGCCCCATCGCAGGGCTGGCGCACACAAAATCTGCTAGCCTGGGTCCCCCTAGATCAGTGGTCCTCAACGCTGTGCCTACGGGCGCCATGGTGCCAGCTGGGGCATTTATGTGCGCCCACCGAGTGATCAGGGCCGGCCCAAGCAAGCGCATGCGTGGCCCCGGCCCCGGACGCCTGGCAGCCCCAAAAGGGGACCACTGCCCTAGACTCTGGTGTGTGAGGGGAATGTGGGGAGTGTCTGTCTCCTCAGTCAGGGGCCATGTCAGAGAAGGGTGAGGGTTTTTGTTTTTGCTTCGCACTTTTGTGCAACCCCTGACTGATTTTTCTTTGGCTGAGTGGTCTCCAACCCAAAAAAAAGGTCACCACATACCCAGATAGACATGGGTAGTTATTTACAAATAGGTGACAAATGGAAATGGGGAGACAAATCCTGGAAAGGTGGTTCAATGTACAAACTAAGGCTATATCCATACTGGCACCCATATGTGCATACATGAGCTTCGTTGTGCCATACCCTTTCTTCTACCCAATCCCCTCATCCAAACCCCCTGAAACACATGTGAAGGATGTCACCTGGTAAGAAAGCTAGCATGCCTGAGGAGCGTACGTACATGCCTCTGTCGTGCATCCATGCTTCCATACAGTGTGAATGGGTACAAGGGACATATACCAGGGCCTGAGTTTCAGTACTCCTCCAGGCCTATTCCTGCAAGACACTGAAGCATCTTTTTGACATTGAAACTCCCACCCCAAAGCAGTACGCTAATTAAAATTTAAAATATAAATGTTTCAAAACTGATTTGCAGCTACTTGTTAATTTACAGGCATACCTGCTGAACTGAGAAGATCCAATATACTCTTGGCATTCTTGACATTCTAGTATCTCCCCCAACAAAGTTCATTTCACATTTTAAATGAAAAAAAAAATCCATGTTTTGGAGTGTCAGCAGTATATGTTAATTAGTCTAAAAGCCTGTTGATCAGAGAGATTAAACTTCAATGCACAGGAGTATGTGTTTTAAAGCTACGACAGATGGCAAAGATTAATAGATTAAATAAATATATTTGATTATATGAACATGAAGTCATTTATCAAGACTATTTTAATTCAATAGGAAATCACAGAAAGAGTACCAGATTTTAATCAGACTGCTCCTGAAAGTCAGTCTTGCATGTTAAAGTGATCAGATTTTCAGTCAGTGATTTTTTAAAATAAATCTGTAAGATTTCATGTAGAATTGTTTATCTTTCGCTATCAAAACATTTTCAGTGGATGTAAAAATTATTCAAGATTTAAAATTGTGGGTACATGATTTCCAGAACATGATTTAGTTTCCACTTGGACCCAAGGACATGTGGTTAAAGAGCTAAAGACACCACATCACCAACAAAGGTGCCGTGATATATAACTGACTTTGAACAAAGAATCGTTACTTAGCCCATAGCAGCTGTTTTTATTCAAGATGTTATAGTCAATGTGGATCCCATTGTCAGTGTGTCTGTGCCTTATGCACATGAGATTGTCATCTTTTGAAAAACGGTGTCCTTGGGACCATTTACCCGGTTTCCTCATACTCCCGTGAGAGGGCATAAAAGGGAAGCTGCGATATTTATAGAGAACACAAGAGAAGTTTAGCAAGAGATGTCAGACCTACACAGTGACCTGTGGCCTAGTATTCCAAGGCAAGCATGCACCATACTAGTCAAACTTTAGATCATTTGTTAGTGGCCTGAAGAGACTGGGACTTTTCTTCTGGGAGGGAGGTTTTCACTGACTGAAAGTTGGCTATTGTCCCTCAGAACTCTTATTTGTGATTGGGTGAGAATTTTTCACAGCACACAAGGAGACCTAGCTGGTGAACAAGGAGAGGACATGCTATAGGGCTATCTTTCTCCTGCTGGGACCTGACTCAGATCAATTAATTGATTAATCATCTACATATGGGAAAAACACTGCCACCACTGATAAACCTTTTATGAAAATGCTTGCTGATATGGAGAATCTGAATACTTTGCATCTTGTACTAGTGAGGACTACCTCAGTTACTATGAACTTCAGGAACTTCCTCAGGCTAGATGGATATTTATAGTGAACCAGGAGGTTGAAAACCAACAGTTCTGAGCTTGAAGTGACAAAATGATGGGAGCAGCAGGGTAACATCTTGAATCTGAGAAGGTTTATGTCATCTGCTAAGTTTATTCAGGTCTATAATAAGATTAAGGAAATCAGGCAGTAGAAGCATCTTTCCTTGTATTCAACTGTCATCTCCTCTAGAGGGAGGGTCAACAAAATTGTTGGTGTGCTCCACAGCTGAGATCTGAAATGTCTGCAGTCAGTTTAATCGAGGGAATCCTCCCTGATGAAGGGGATGCCTACTAGGATGTTCCCAGGGTCAGTCCACCATTATAGCAATGTAAGGATCATTAGGGAGATGGTAACAAACGTCTCCCAGTGGTCCTTGAAGTGGAAATAGGTATCATCAGCCACTGCTGCAGAGGTCACATCTGGAGCTTGGCATAGCATACTACATATATCCATGCTACTGTGTGACCCAGGAAATGCAGAAACCTCCTGATGTCCTGAATCTCTCCATTGGCAGGAACGTTCTGGTGCAGGTTGAGTCAAGCACTGCTCTGATGAACTCTATCCTCAGTTCTGGAGCTAATGTGGATTTTTTGTTGTTCACCAGCAGGCCAAGGTGACAGCACGTAGCCAGCAGCATTGCAACATCTCTTTGGAGCTGCCTTTAATGAGCCAGTCGTCGAGGTACTGATAGAGCTGGATATCCCGACATGTGAGGTAAGCAGGCACCACAGACTGTGGAAAATACCTGTGGTGCTGTTGCTAGGCCAAAAAGGAGGATTGCAAAATTAATAATGGTTGGGACTTACTGTAAACTGAAGGAAGTGCCTGTGTCCTTTGAAGATGGCAACGTGAAAGTATGCATCTTTCAGATCCAGATCAGTGTATCAGTCTCCTGGCAAGGGTGCCAAGCAACCATGTGCTGCAGAATGCAGCTGGCTTTTCATCCTGTTCCCCGGAAGCTAAGGGAGTGAAGGGAAAGTGCTTGCATTCTGTGCATGCCTCTCCCACAGAATGCAAGCACTTTCCCCTTAGTATCCGGGGAACGAGATGAAAAGCTCGCTGCATCCTGGAGCGCTCGGATACTGCCCCCACAGACACATGCCCAAAATGGTGCCCTTGCCTCCTGGATTCAGGGAGTGAATGATGGAGGTCAAGGAGAGAATGCAGAACTTCAGTTTCACTAAGTCACTTCAAGTCCCACAGATTTAAAATGGGGACCTTGGCCTTGGGGATTAAAAATACCAGGAATATAACTCTTTGCTCCTCTATTCCACAGGAACTACTCCACTGCATTTAGCTTCAGTAGGAAAGAGGAGACTCTTGTGCAACAGGCCCCTGAAAAGGACTTGAGGGTAATGGGAAGGAGGGACAGAAAGCAAGTGGAGGGTGTAACCCTGAGCCACCATATTGAGGACCCATTGGTCTGATGTTACAGATGCCCATGCAGTGAGGAAAGACAAAAGGTGGTTGACAGAGGGAAGGAAGGATCTGGGGAACAGTCTGGGCTTTCCTGCTTACCGCAGGTCAGGCCCAGCTGGGAAGCTGACAGATGCTGGTGGCTAGGATGCTGCTTCTAGCCCCTAGATTCCTTAAAGGTAATAGGAGAAAGGTACTGGGAAGAGTTGCTTGGGGAAGTGGCTCAGGGAAAAGCTGAAGCTCTGGTGGAGGAGGTTTTATTACCTGCTGCTGCTGACATTAGGGTACCTGGGACAGAACTTGGAGCAGAGGGTGAGTTCCCCCCAGCCCTTCCTGCACCAGTATGGAGGCCAACCCTGAAAGGGAAGTTTGGGACTAAAGAGGGGTACACCTCAAATCTATTTGACTGGCCTATGATGATGATAGCTCAGTAGGCTGTGACCTTTGCCTCCAGTAAAAGGCAAGAGGCTATGTGGAGAGCCACAGTGCACCTCTGAGACAAACACTATCTGCCTAGAAGTGCAGGACCCCCGAGGCAATGCCAGAGCTCTGCCATGTCTGTTTTGTGTTGTCTCTATAAAATGTCTGATTATTTTCCTCAGGTACTGACCTATCTACCCATGCCTTTGTGACTCAATGAATGAATGCACTGTGCTCTGCCTAGGACCTGGTGTACAAAGTAGTTGCCCAACTGCTCAGCAGTACTACCTGGAAGGGAGGATATCTGTTCTCCTAGGCTACGTCTACACTGCAGGCTTCTTGCACAAGAACTGTTTTGCGCAAGAGGTTTCTGCGAAAAAATTCTTGCACAAGAGCACGTCCACACTGCCGTGTGCTTTTACGCAAGACATGTGCTTCTGCACAAGAGCGTCCATGGCAGTGTGGACGCTCTCTTGTGCAAGAAAGCTCTGATGGCCATTTTAGCCATACGAGTTTCTTGCGCAAGAAACCCCTGTTGCCCGTCCACACTGCCTTCTTGCGCAAGAGGGCTTATTCCTCATGGGGAGAGGAATAACTCTTGTGCAAGCAGCCCTCTCTTCTGATGCTTTACTGTAAATTTATTTGCGCAAGAACACGCATGCAGTGTAGACGCTCCGCAAGATTTTGCACAAGAACGGTCTTTCTTGTGCAAGAAGCCTACAGTGTAGACATAGCCCTAAGCTAGAGTTTTCTTTTCACCTTCATCTGATCTGATGTGCCAGAAGATTTGTATTACAATCAGGCAAGAATACTGGCAAAGGTTTGTGTATCATTTTAAAGATATGACCATGCGCCTAAATACCTTTCATGTGAGGTGCATTTCATACATTTAGGTTTAGGATGTTTATAGATATTAAGTTTTAATACAGGAACAAAATTTCTTCAGTAATTAGCAGTCAGGCAACACCAGTCACAACGGAGCTCAGTAAAAATGTTCCTATGCCTTAACAAAGAGCAGCCATCAAATAAAACAAATAGACTTCTCAGTTATTGCCCATCAAATAGATAACTGACTGGAAAAGTATCACTCTCTCCTTAAAACAGGGAGGATGAAATAAGAGAAGATCATAGTATAGTCATGACATCCGCAGAAAGCCTGATCCAAAAGCCTGGCTCAACTAAATACGCTTTCTTCCTATCTTGGTCATACTCAAGCCAGATTGACTTCAACTAATCATATATAATATAAACTGAATGATTTAAATCAGTGCCAGGTCCTGACACAGCCACCCCACCCCAGCTTGGCTTGTGTTGAACCATTCAAATAACGATTAAACAGGTTTAAGTATGTCTCACATTAGAGGTTTGCACCAGTTTAACTGGATCAATTTGAAATCAATGTTCTCAAATCAATGCTACTTTTCTAGTATAGAGATGTCACTCACTCCAGTGTGAAGTGGCTGTCCCTGTCCCATATGGGTAAATTTAGAGTAAATCACAGTAGGCCAAAAAAAAAAAAAAAAAAAAAAAGTATTTTCCTCTGTGCCTTTAAAATTATTGAATTCAGAGCTTTACAATATGCTCTAAATGGTTTAAAAGTAACACAGGACAAAAAAACCCCATGATTTTCTAAGGGAACAGGGAGAAATGAACCAGCGCAAGTCATAAATGAGTTGTCTGAGCCTTCTCCCAATACAATTCTGAACAGGATTGAGCCCTAGGACTATATGGCGTTAGGATCTAAACTTTGCGTCCCTGGGTTTTCTGAGCTAGGCCAACAAGCTGGACTGCTCAAAGCTCCCTGACAAAGCTCCAAAGAAGCCAGAAAGCCAAAAGAAACTGTCATGTTTGAGATAATAGCAGCCTTATTCTGGCAAATATAATAAGTGGAGCTATACGAGCCAAATTCACATCTTTCTGCAACCTAGGCCCATTGTAGTCAAGAAAGGATTAATGAAGCAGGAAGGGAGTGTAATGTATAATATGGAGTTCATGCTAGTCTTTCCCCTATCCCTTATGCCAGAACTGGACGTAATTTTTAATAATTTTTTTTGCAAAAATCATAGATCTGTTGAAATTGAACATTGTCACGAATTCGATCAGTTTCATCAAAGGGTGTATTTTGAAAAAATATCAAAACCAAAAGACCCTCTAAAATGTTTGTCTGGATCTTTTTGAAAAGAAACATTTTGATTTTGTAATGAATTTTCATTTGAAAATTTCTTTTAAGTGAATTTAAAAGATTTTAAAATCTTAAAAAAAAATCCAAAATAAAACATCTTGAGTTGAACAAGCTTTTCTGGATTTTTTAAAATTACCAGAAAATGGGGGTGGGGGGGAAGGTTATTTATACAGCTTTACCCTTCACATTCTGTTCCCAACTGTTTCCACCTGTCTACCTCCTCCAAAATAAAAATATTTTAAAATACCTTAGGTTATGTCTAGACTGAAAGCCTCTTTCGAAAAAGAGCATCTAGACTACAACCAGTACATTCGAAAAAGCAAGCCGCTTTTTCGAAAGAGAGCACACAGGCAGTCTGGATGTTCCCTTTCGAAAAAGCACAGTTTGCATTACATAACGCCTTTTTTCCAAAGAGCACTTTTGAAAAAAGGCATTCTTCCTCATAAAATGAGGTTTTCCGCAGTCGAAAAAACTCCCACGTTCTTTCAATTTACTTTTGAAAGAACATGGCAGCAGTCTAGTCGCAGGAGAAGTTTTTTCGGAAAAAGGCCACTTTTCTCGGAAAAAACCCTGTAGTCTAGACACACCCTTAGTGTGTAAACAGTTAAAGCAAAAGTATACATCTGTGGGTACATAGAGCAAACCCACAAAGACATAAAATATAAATCTAAGTAACTATTTGACCTTCTGTTTTAGGTCCCTGCTTCTCACCCTATTGTTTGTTGCAATAACCTGTAGTGTGTCTAAAGTTTAGGTCCAAAGCCCATTACAGGGGGATTAGGAGTAATTTTTTTAAAAAGTACTTACATGACTTAAACAGGTAAGTATTTTTTTTAATTCTACCTCAAGTTTTTTTGAACAATGTTTATCTAAATGTATATATATGTAAAGAACTTAAGTGATTTTGGGCATTTAAAATAATTATTAATACATTAATACTGAGCAATCAAAGCATAGAAGTGCATAAAGAACTATATTGCAGCAGAAATGCATACATTTTTCACAAATAACATGCATTTTGTAATTAACTGGGTAACTGAAACCATGTTTCCACAATGATTTCTTCTGATAGAACTAGAAAAGGATCAAAGATGGTACTTTATGTAGTATAAATCCCAACTTTCATACATGCACATAACTCCAAACAAATGGGAATTATTTGCAGACATATACATCAGAATAGACCCTCTGATCTATAAAATTAACTAAAAAACCTTAGACATGCAACAGAATTGTAACATATCATAATGTCACTCGAAATGCTATGAATGCATATGCACATATTACAAATACTCAATGCAAAACCAAATGTGTGCATTTACAGGAATTTTATCGGAATAACAAAAAACAACTTCCTTTAATTCAATGGACCAAATGCAAAGATCCAATATCCTATTAAGTGTTTACTCAAACAAACTTCCATTGACTTTGAGTCCTGATCCAGGACTGAGTAAAAACTGGGCACAAACCTATAATTTAATGTAAAGCACATAACAAAGCAATTATCTGATCTGTTCAATATATCGCTGCAACTCAGATGTTCTGAGGATTCTGAGGATTCCTTGTTTGACTTTAGTAGGAATCAGTATTTTTTCTTCAAGTGACTTATTTCCAAAATATGTATATATCTTACCTGATTCCTCATCCACATCCGATAATCTGAAGCTGTGTAGTCTAACTGACCACATTTTTCTGCAAGTGGTTGAATGGTAAACGTGCACGCTATATTGCAACACCTACTTCCTTCTTCATATTCTTTGTTACTTTTTGACACATAGATCACAACCACTAAATAAGTCCTAAAAGGAAAAACACTGCTTCCTCCACAAACATAAAAAGAAAAATATTTTTCTTAAGTACATTTATTCATTACCTTAAGTGCATTAGTATGCCATTTCTAGCCTTGGCAAATATTCTTGGTGTATGACAAATGCTTGATTCATTGTGAAAGATATGTTTCCCCCTGGTTTTGTAATACCAAGATTCTTCCATTCTTTTTTTAATCTTGTGTGAAACCTGTAGATTATGAAGAGGTTTTAGTGTATTGGGTGTAGTCAAATCAGGAAAGGAACCACACATTTCTGCTTTTAAAATATCTTTCTGAGTTCAGCCATGTTTCTGTCATTCTCCCTAAACTTGACCTTTTTGAAACAGTTCATGAAAAAAAAAATCTGCAGAGCTGATACTATTTGTTCCTTCAACCTCTCCCCCTCCCCCGCAGACTAATTTTTACTACAGCATATACAAAGCCTTAGCAACTAATCACAGCTAGGTTGGTGGAGCACTAAGTATGCTGCTTGTTATGTACAAAGCTGGCTGAACAATGACATTTCCATTTTTCAAAATATATCAAGATTTTTATTTTTTTCATTCAAATCAGAATAAAAACAAAACAAGATTTCTTTTTTACTTTTTTGTTTCAGTAAGAATATTTTGCTTTGATAAAATGAAAGTCTTTATTCTAATTTGTAGTTTTAATTTTATAATATCATTTATTTTAAAAATATTACCAGAAGGTGATCTCAAAATGAAAAATCAAAATCTGCTGCTCCAATAACCTCAAAGTGGGACATTTGGGTTAGATTTTCTAAAAAACCAAATCTTTGCCAGCTTGACATGTTCCCTCGGAAAGTTCTGATTTCAGTGAAACAGCATTTTCTCATTGAAAAATATTCCAGTAGAATTTTTTTTTAATAGCTCAAATTATAACACTAGTTTGCTTCACTATTTTCTCTTACATGTGCTCCCTTTGTGTGACACACAGATCTGGAGACAATTCCTCCAGGAGCTACTGCTGAGGCAATGGAGCCATCATAAGAACAGCCATACTAGGTCAAACCAAAGATTCATCTAGCTCAGGGTCCTGTTTTCCAACAGTGGCCAAGGCCAGGTGCCCCAGAGGGACTGAATAGAACAGGGAATCATCAAGTGATCCCTCTCCTGTCACCCATTCCCAGCTTCTGACAAAAGAGGCTAGGGACACCATTCTTGACCGTCCTGACTAATAGTCTCTATCCTGTCCGTAGAGCAGGACAGTGCCTATAAAGTATAGTCTTGCTCTAACAGTGCCATTGTTGTATGAGATAAGGAGTTACTTTCATGTCCTTGGCTAAAAAAATGTCCCATTCCCCAAAGGCTGTGCAGCATTCAGTGTACAAGTTGTCTGCTGCTCTCTGGTTACTTGCCTTCTGTCCTGATATCTAGCATAACTGGATTTAACTCAGGAGATCTGGGTTTTAATCCCAGCTCAGTCACTGTCCTGCTGAGAGACCTTAGCTATGTCATTTCATCTTCTGTGCCAAGTTCTGCTATCTATAAAATGAGGATAATGATGCTGATCTCCATGTTAGAGTATTTTGAAATCTACTGATAAAAAAGTGCTGTAATGAAAGCTAGGTATCACTATTATTTTACAGGAAATCTCTTTAGAGTGCGTGTATATGCTGTGTAAAGGGCTTTTCAATCCTCTGTAAGAAAAGGAGCAACATAAATGAAATGTGTTAATTTGGTCTAAAACCCATTTAGCATTGGTGTGTTTGTTTTTTTCCTATATGCTCTTTAACTTTCCACAAACCAGCCTAAGTAACTTACAGATGGCAAGGGATGGCCAGATCGAAACAGCTGCTACCTATGTGCCAACTGAGGAAGAAATTTAATCCTGCTTCAACCATTAGTGTTCAAGTCTGCCATATATTTTGAGCTGTAATCAGCCAACATGGGAAACAAATCACCTCCCTAACACCACTACCCCAAAAAAGCCCTGCTCTCTAGAACTTCAAACTGAGCATGCAAGAAAGAACGCATGTTGTACTTCAGATCTCCAAACTGTAATCTTTCTAGATTCACTCACTCCTCTTACTGCCAACACATAAATCTTTGCTTTTTCTAGATGCTGTAACTGTAAAAGGCAGAGGTATGACTGTCAAAGAATAGTAATTGCAATAGTCATGAGAGAATTAATAGAAGCTATAGATAGTGAAAATGCTATACGCTAACTCCTATACGGCAGGAATTAATGTAGAGAAAAGAAGATTGGTTTTACTGTGAGCACTGTGCCATAATGTATTATATTCCTACTGGTGCTTTGGTTCTCTTTCTGGGCACTTGTATACCCTTCATTATGATAACTTCTGAGCCCATCACAATTACTAACTGATTTTATCTTCACGAACCCCCTGTTAAGTAGGAAAGTGTTTTTCTCTATTGACTAGATGAATTGATGCACCGGGAAGATTATGTGATTTGCCCAAGGTCACACAGGAAGTTTGCATGAACGAGAGTTTATCTGTTTGTGTGTATTTTCATATACCACGTATAATTCTGATTACTCAACAATTCTCATTATGAGACCCAGTTTTCTCTAGGGTATAGCTTTGCCAAATTTTAACTATTTACTGAAGTTTTCCATGTTGGCTGTCTGTCACACACTGATTATTTTGTTTAAGTTGGTAGTGTGTGTGCCTGTGTGTTAATCTCACTCAAAACCATTGGGTCATTTCAGAGAATGAAGCTAAGGAAAAATACATTGTTTCCCCCATATGAAATATTTATGGGTAATTTATTCTTTGAGAAGTCCAGCATACCCAAGTGTGGCATATGGATGGGACATTCGGCCATGGAGTGGCCTCTGCGTCAGGGATGTGCCTTTTGCCTTCTGTCATGCAGTGTACAAACCCCACGCAGCAGAGGAAGGGGTTAAGCCAGTGTTCTGGGCCTCTAACTCTCCACCACACCATAAGGGTATGTCTAGACTACATGGCTCCGTCGACAGAGCCATGTAAACTAGTTTACCCAACATAGTCAATGAAGCGGGGATTTAAATAATCCCCGCTTCATTAAAATAAAAATGGCCACCGCGCTGTGCCGACAATCAGCTGATCCGGCACAGCGCGGCAGTCTAGATGCGGATCGGTCAACAAGGGAAGCTGTGTAGTCTGACTGACCACATTTTTCTGCAAGTGGTTGAATGGGAAACATGCACGCTGTATTGCAACTCCTACTTCCTTCATATTTTTTGTTACTTTTTGACACACAGATGACAACCGCTCAATATGTCCTAAAAGGATAAACATTGCTTCCTCCACAGCTGTGGTCTTCAAACTTTTTAACTGTAAGATCACTTTTTCAGTTTAAGTGAAATATAAGATCTACCTCAAACCGAAACACCATTGCCCCAGTTCCTTCCCACCCCTTCGAGTCCCCATCCCTGCTCTACTCTTTTCTGAGGCCTCCCCTGCTCACTCCATCCCCCTTCCTCCCCAAACCTTATTCACTTTCACCAGGCTGGGGTAGGGGTTTGGGGTGCAGGCTCGTGTCTTGGGCCAAGGAGTTTTCAAGTATGGGGGGGCCTCCGGGTTTAGCCCAGGGTGGGGGATTGGGGTCCAGGAGAGGTTTCAGGGTGCAAGTTCTGGGAAGGAGTTTGGGAGAAGGGGGACTTGCGTTTGGGACAGGAGGTTGGGTGTAGGAGGAGATTCAGGACTGGGACTAGGGGTTCAGGCAGCAGGCTCTGGCTGGGCACCATTTAACTGAGATGGCTTCTGAGTGGTGGAGCAGCGGGGTTAAGAATGTTAGATAGCATATAATTGAATAGTCGTGTAACTGCATCTAATTTTGGCAGTTATATCAGTTACATAACTATGCGATAGCCCCCACAGGCGGGGCCACTAGCTAGTGTGCTCCTGGTCCCACTTGCAGGGAGCCCCTTGGCAGACCTCATTGCTACCTCTCTGAGGTAGCAAGTAGTGTGGGGTAGCAGGCAGGATACGGTTTGCAAGGGAAGCCAGTTAAAGAACTATCTTAAAAACCAGCTCCCCATGCATATCGGCTCCTGCCTGCCCCCCTTCACCCTCTGCGCTGCTGCCTCTGATAGAGGTGCAGGAGCACGAGGGGTGCGGGGGGAAGGGGCGCAGGTGGCTTTGCGGGATCCAGTGCTCGTGGGGAGCCAGCTTAAAAGCCAGCTCCTCACAGGCACCAGTTCCTGCCTCCTCCCCTTGCTGCCTGATACAGAGGCAGCAA
Organism: Pelochelys cantorii; assembly: GCA_032595735.1. Classification (NCBI taxonomy): domain Eukaryota; kingdom Metazoa; phylum Chordata; order Testudines; family Trionychidae; genus Pelochelys; species Pelochelys cantorii. Next base: position 126,554,032 of record CM064326.1, on the reverse strand, counting down.
GTGGGGGCCGGGGGGTGAGGAGAAGAGTGTGTGTAGTCGACACGATTAACCAATAAATTCAGGCTTTTTGGTTAATCATGTCACTGTCATTATATTGACAACCCTACTGGTACAGGTTGAACCTCCAAAAATCCGGCATTCTCTGGTCCCTGCAACGGATCACGTATGTTGCTAGATCAGAGAGCCCCAGGACACATGAGTGGAAACCCCATCCCTGGGGAGCTCCAGTTAGGCAGGGCAGCAACGGGACCAGTGAGCCCTGTCCCCGGCAGGATCCCTGAGTGGGCAGGGGAGAAATGAGGTGACAGAGGCTGGGGAGCTAGCAACAGGACTGGCGAGCGGCAAGAGAGGGGCAGCTGGCAAGCCCCATACCCAGGGAGCCCCAGCCAGTAGGGAAGCTGCAGGACAGGCAAGCCCCGCCGCAGGCAGAGATCCCTGGTTGGGCGGGGAAGAAGAGGGGCCATGGAGGCTGGGGAGTCCCAGCAGGCCAGAGCCCAAGTCCAAGCCCTGCAGGATGGAGCCCAGAGGCAGTGGGACCAGAGTGGAGCCAACTGCAGCAAGAGGAAGTGTCCTTGGAGGCCAGAGGCAGGGATGGGTCAGGTCCCCAGGGTGCTGGACAAGGGAGGTCCAACCAGTAGTGCTGCAGCACTGCCCCTCTTAATTTTAGCCCACACACCTGCAATATGGAAGATTCAGGTTCAACCTCTTGCTTAGGAGCAGGGACTTTAAACCAGAACTCTCCCCGATTCCTGCACCCTCACCTCCCCACCGACAGAGTGGAGTATCTTAGTTAGCTGGCTACAGAAGATTCTGGGAAGGTTTTCTTTCATCTTCTATTGAAGCTGTTCCACTCTGTATACAGAAATATTTTCTTGAATAGGAACTGGAACCCAAGTTTTCCCATCCCACGAGTGACCTAGCCACCTGATTATAGAATCACACTCTTCCTCTGCTCCTGTCACTACTGAAGTCTTTATGCAACGTGACACGTCTGCAACAGGAGAGATCAAAAGACTCACCCTAAAACAGGCAACAGCCCAGTGGTCAAGGTGCTCACTTGTAAGATGGAGACTTGGGCTTAAGTCCCAACTTCAGAGCAGAGATTCCAATCTGGGTTTCTCTCCTGTCACCCTTGGTGAGTGCCCTATTCACTGGGCTAGAGATTATATGGGGGGCACCACAGATACCAGTTTTTAACTCAAGGTTACCATTGCCTTTGGTCTGAAAACAAAAATAAATAAAAAAGTGCCCCAAAACAAAATATTTCATTCAACTTAAATGATTTTATTTTTCTGATCCACCGTTCATTTTTTTAAATCCATTTCTATTGAGCCTGGACTTCTTTTTTAATTTTAATTTTCAGAACTCCCAGAGAATTAAAGATAAAATCAATTATTTTCCCAACTCAAAAACCAGATGACAATGGCACAGGAGCTATTCAGAAGAAAGTCTAAAAAAGCCTAGGGATGGGATACAGTAGCCATATGGCTAAGAAAATGCAGAAAGTGTGTATGTGTGTAGGGGGGATGCTTCTTTTTCAGTGGCTAGAACTGAGAAGAAGGTGAAAAGTTTTCACCAGACTCAGGCTAATATGAAAATCGAAGGCCCTTACACAGACCTCAGCAATATCACCTTGGGAGAAACTCAGTCAGTTGGGGAAATAACTGGACTGTACATTTTTGTACTGACTCTAGGAAGTAGCCTTATATGAATTGTGACACAAAATGAACATGTTACAAAGTGAGTGATCTCATTCAATACAGATGAGAATTACAGGGATATCTAAAAAAGATGTTTCAATTCCATTACTGAACCAGAACGTCAAGTAATTTTTTTCAAAACAAATCTCACAAATAAAACAAGGTTTAATATAGTTCTTTTGCAGATTTTTAATGTATGACATATGAAAACAGCAATTTGTGTTCACTGGAAATAGATTTTTTCAAGTTTACCATAAAAATGAAAACTAAACTGTTCTTTCACCATCATCTTACAAGTTGCTTTAAGATTCCTGAGCTTCAGTTTTAGAAGCAAAATGTTATAAAAATTATTTAGATAAATTGCATCCTTGCATCTTAACATTGCAAGTAAAAATAATTTAGCAAGAAGGTCCCCCCTTTTTTAAAAAACACCCCATCTGTATGCACTTGAAACAAATGTAACTGTTTCCATACCACTTTAAATAATTAGAAATGGCCATTTCTGAACATTTCCTGGTGTTCTAAAAGCATAACAGTGCACCTACTTTGAAATGGAAAGGAATTCTGAAATATATAAGCGGCATTAGATGTCATGATTATTTGGGCCTTGTGGTTTTCCACAAATACACTTCAAAAAATAATAGAGGCATTGCAGAACAGTTTAAAAGATTTTCTGTAAATATTGTCACTTCCAAATTTCATACAAAAATACTGCCTCCTGGCTCAATTAGCAAAAAGTCTGCTTTGCTGCATGTTTTTTCATAGACTTCCTAAGGAAAGATTTGTAGTCAAATATTTTGTACACAATTGCTTGCCAAGATTGAAATCCTAATAACTGGCACCTATATATATCTTGTAATTCAGAGAATGTTGTGATTGCAGACATTAGAAACAAAATGATCTAATCCAGTGTTTCTCAAAGGGTCACGCTGTTTCCCACGGCTCCCCTCGGCTGCAAAGGACAAGCCGCAGCCAATGCGAGTCTCGAGGCTCCATGGCTGCAGAGCCAGTAAGTAAACAAACCGGAGGGGCCTGGTAGCAGCTATCTCAGAGTGGGTCTGAGGACCACTTTGAGAAACACTGATCTAATCAAAAACTTTTGAAAATAGAAACTAATGAAAACCAAGTTATGTTGGTTATTAGCATTAAGGAAACTCAAGCACATATGATTGTATCTACATTGTTGTAATGTTAAAAAAAAAAAAAAAAAGACAAAACATATCACAAAGAAACATCAAAATCTAGTTATCCATATCTTGGGTCCATGTACTAGATTCAAGTTAAATAATTCACCAAACAGCAACTTCATTTTTTCTTCTAGTCACACAGATGAGATCTACTTCAGAACTTTCTGGCCCTGATCTGTCCCATACTAGCCCTTTTTAAACATTAATTCCTCGATTACCTACTCCAAGGACTTCTTTGCTTAGTCAGTGACCTCTTTCGGTGCTTTCGTTTCTTGCCCAAGTTTTTGTGACCATGACTTCTCTCTTTTTTATCTTGTCTACTCTCACTACTGAAGGCTCGCTTATGCTGGGTGTGATCTGGGCTCAAGCTTCTTCTGTGAGGGCTGTGACTTTTGCTAGAGTATTTATGGAGTCTTTTTTCTTTCCTATACTTTTCATCTTGACTACTCAAGTCCTTTCTGTGTTTGCTCTTTTCCTTTTTATCTATGCTGTTATCAATACTTGTGTCACTATGTGAATGGCTCCTCCCCTTAGTTGGCTCTCTGTTACACTTGCCTTGCTCTGAAGATAAGTCTTTCTTGCATGCATTCTGGTCATAACTTGATGTATTCTTGTGTTGCTGACTATTGGCAGGAATACAAGAGAGCACACCTGAACTCCTTTTATCAGACAAGCTTTCAGTGCTATTGAAATTAAGTTTCTTGCTTTCCTTAATATTAGCTTCCTTGTGAACGTTTCCATTTAAATACTTGGATTGAGAGCTCACACTTTCACTGGTCATTACTTCCCTCTGATCGACCTGATTTGGTTTACCCATAATGGACTGTACCGAAGTAGATGTTATAGAGCTGGATGACACAATCTGTGGAACACCTGCAATGGTTTTCAACAGGCCAGACTGACACACCTTAGTTGCCTCCTTACTCTGTTGTGTGTACTCTGTTTTCTTGCTTAGAAGATTGCTTAATAGCTTCTCCCTTAGCTCTTTCTCTTTTCTTTGAAGTCCAAGTGCTCTCTCTTTTTCCTCCTCTACACGTCTGAGTTCGGCCTCTTGAAGCCTTCGTCTCTCCTCCAGCTCCTGAAGACGGACTTTTTGTTCATTATCTTCCTGTTCCAGAAGCTTTACTGCCTGCAAGACATTAAGGGGAAGAGAGAAAACAGATGAGAAAGAAGGTGTTTCCCAAAACTCTCTGTTAAAAAGGAATCAGATTTTTCATATACAATGGAAGCCTGTAAAAAAACAAAACCAAGAAAACCATTTTAAAAAAAATGTACAGAACTCTGTTCACTAAGGATAAAGCTGAAATGAAAAAGCAGACAGCTCAGTTTAAATAACTGGTAACAGGACTTGATACTTCAAGTCTCCAAGTTACTAGTCAGAATCCACAATATGAGCAAAAAATCACTTTTATCCAACAACTGTTCAGGGCTCTATATCAAATGAACTCAGTCCAGTTCCTAATGGATATGCCACTTCCTGCAGCTCCCCTTGTCTGGAAATGGCAAACTGCAGCCAATGGAGCTGCAAGACTCTGTGGCTATAAACACTTTAGATAAACAAAGTGGTGCTGGTCTGCCAGCCCATTACCAGGTGGGCCACAGGCCCACCTGGAGAAATACTGCCCTAGACTCAGATATGAATTAACACAATCTCACCCTCACTGTCAGCGGGTAACAAATATTTGTATTTTTGTAGTATTGTTACGTACACTTTTTCAAAGTACTCTTCAAACATCAGCAAATGAAACACCAATAATCCTCACTTAGTAAATGGGAAAGAGAGCTCAAGGCCACAAGTGGCAAAGCCAAAATTAAAACTTGGAATCCTTTGTCTTTCTCCTGGCTCACTTCTCTATACCAAGTTTTCTGCACATTTGTTTCTGGTATCGCAAAGTAGTGGGCAGGCCTCTTTTCTGAACTGAAGCATAATGTTATTCAGGTCAATAATTTCAAGGTCTTGTTTTACTCCATCAATGCCTTGCTAGGGAACAGATACCGAGGCAAACATCCTATGGCTTCAAGGCATGCTCTTTATGAGTTGACAATCCATAATGTTCAATGGACGAACTTTTGCCACACATGATGGCTAAGTGGTTAGGCTTATGAACACACAAGTCAGTTAAAACTTTACTCTACCAGTTTTCATTTTTGTTAACTCTTGAAATAATACGAAAAAGACAGCTTTTCAAAAGTTACCTTTGCTCTGCTGAGAAGTTCTGCAATTAGTCTAATGGACTGAAGATTTCTTTGAGCTAACAGGAGCTTCCTCTCCTCTAGTCTTATTTTCTCTTGCAGTTTTTTTTGCTCTTCTGCTTGCATTTTTTCCAGTTTCTTTTTGTTTCTACGAACTTCACGATCTTTCTGTTTCTGTTCTCTTTTGCGTAACTTCTCTTCTCTTTTTCTTTCTCTCTCAAGTTCTTCAAGTTCCTTCTGTTTCCTAATAGCAATTAATTTGTACATTAGCCATAACAAGAACAATTTTAGACTTTGCCTTGTATTACAATTTAAGTTAAAAATACAAGTTTTGGGGTCCCCCCCCCCAATAAAGGAAGTCTTGATTACTGACAACTAGACAGAAGTGGGAAACATCACATATGCATTCCGTGAACATTTTTAAGCAGTTTCCTTCCCATAGAAAACTAAACTGATATCAGATATACAGTTCTAGGGATAAGCAGAAATGTGAATGAGATGTTTTTGTTGGTTCCTAAAAAGCCCACAGAACATTTTACTAATCAAATTTGAAATACAGACATTTTGAGTCTGATGACCGAGCAATCCATGCTGCAGGGGGCGAGGGGGCAGAGGGAGGAGAGGAAGGAGAGACACAAAACCCACACAACCTTTGAGCGGTTTCAATTTAAAAAATTACGGATAGTGGCAAAGGTCAAGATTTTCAAGAGAATATGTGCTGAAACAGTGGCATGATTTTTCAGAAATACTAAGCAGCTAATAGCTTCCACTGAAGAATTCCACTTTAACCACAAAAGTAAATGGGTCTAAATAACCAAGGTTCTTTACTCAGGCAAAATTTCTATTGAAATCAATAGTTTTGCTTTATTAAGGAGCAAAGAACAGTGCTCTTGAAGAGTTATGTATCTTCTAAATGATGACAGGGTGGATAAAAATCAATGATTAAAAAAAATAAAAATCAGTTTTTATTTAAATCAGATTTTTTTGATAAAATGTTTTGAGGGAAAAAAACTATGTAAAAATGGTTTTAATTAAGATACATCATAGCCCAAAGATCTCTCATCATGGAACAGGGATTATAAACTCTAATTCTTATTCATTGCAATGTTTAAGAAAAGTTTTGTAAATTAGTTCCAATAGTTCATGCAGGGACCCAATTTTATGGCGTTCCGTAGATTTAGGTTAATCTTTCTATTTTCCCCAATGGAACTCAGTGTTCAGACTAGAAGATACCATTAGAGATGCTTAGTTTTGCAGTTCTCAAACTGTGGACTTGCGTCTCCAGAGCTAATATGCTTGTTAACAGCAAAAGTGTTTTAAAAGAAATAAATAATATACAGACATGAGAAATAGACCTCAACCCTATTGTCCCTCTGTAATTTGTATAGACAGAGTGAATCCCTTACCTCTCTAAAAGTTCAAAGTTTCAAAATGTTCAATGAATAGAAGCCAATATTTTAAGTTGCTGATGGTGACCTGCTTGAGTCAATTTAAATTTTCATTTAACAAAATATATATTTAACTATTTTAGTTGAAAACAATTTTAAAAAACCATGAGTTTAAATTTAAAAAAATCCAGAACGCATAACGTTTAGTTAAATAAAACAATTTAAATGTCTGTCTGGTGATGTTCTTCTCCTAATACAACATGGAAAGAAAATCTTTGAAATATTAATGATTAACCTGTTGAATTGGGGATATTTATTAAGTCAGTGGGAGGTGAACTATATGCTTCAGTTTCCTTTGGTAAATGAAATAACCAATCTTTCATTTTCTGGTATAGTTGAAAAATTAATCTAAAAAGTTTTTAAAATAAATCACTGTTTAAAAATGTATTGGGTGTACCTTCTAAAAATAAAATCTATATCCATCTCTGAGTTGTGAAGAATATGTACTGAGGTTATGACAATCAATAAGAACGTACTGTCATATAAATAACAATGATTACATTTAGTCTTCCTAACTAGTCATTTAAATCATGATTTAAATCAATTTGATTTAAATCAAATCCACCCTGAAATCAAAGATCCCTGATTCATGGACTCCACCTTCCTTAACATGATTTGCTAGCTCTGGTTTATATTCCATATATATTTGGCATCTATGAGATATTGTCTGTGTACACACATCTTTTTCCAAATAACATACTGTATTCTAAAACTTATTAGGGATGTTAGATAACTGAACTATTAGTTACACGCTTACCGCATGAAATGTTAGCAGTTACACAACTATTCTATAGTAGCCAGTGTGCTCCCACAGCCCCACTCCAGGGGAGCCCCGTCACTCCGCGCTGCTGCCTCTCTATCAGAGGCAGCAGCGTGGGGTAGAAGGCAAGAGCCAGTCCGCAAGGGAAGTCAGTTTAAGAAGTGGCTCTCCTGCGCAGACTAGCTCCCACCTATTGCCCCCCCCAGACTGCTGCCTCTGATACAGAGGGAGCAGCACAGGATAGCAGCAGCCCCTGTCTGCGGCTTCATGGAAGCCTCCCGTTCCCCTCTCCCCCTGTGCTGCTGCTTCTGACAGAGGCAGCAGCATAGAATGGGGCAGGCAACACTGTGGAGCCAGCAAGGGAAGGACAAGGGGAAGCATGTCTGTGGAGCCACCAAGCACGGCGAGCGAGATTAAAAGCAGCATGAGGGTGAGGTAGCAGCGGGGGGGGGGGGGGGGCGGGAGGGGGGAAAATGTCTGCAGTCAAAGGATTAACCGATAAGCCCAGGCTTTTTGGTTAATCATGTAGCCATCTACATGATGCTATCCCTAACACTTTTATCCCATTCCTGAAAACGAAAAAAAAAAAAAAAAAAAACCACGCCTAAAAAACACCACCCTAAATTAAGAAGCAACCTTGTTAAAGCATAACCACTTCAATAAAATGGTTTATTTGTACAATTAACACATGGTCTTCCAATTTTCTATCTACAGAAATGATTTTAAAAACTTCATTATACAAACTAAACAAAATCATTGAAGTGTAGTTTAAATATTTCAACTATCCACTTTGCCACCAATCTATCCAGCTAGCTTACTTTAGTTTGTGTCTTACACAGCCTGAATCCTCCTCTCTCAGAACTAATGCACAGCTGTCATTTTATTCAGATGTCTTCTAGGAAAAATGGCAGCACAACCAACGGGACTTAAAGAAATGATTGCTTCTAGCACTGACACACAAAACCCACCGCAAATGAAAACTTTGTTGGTGGCCTGAGATGCACTAAGGGCTGGACTGAGCATGGAAACTGAACTACTCTCACCCTAGAGGTGGTCCCACCACATCAGAGCTGAGGCAGCTTGGTGTGATGATGTGAGGCAGCTTGCGTATGCTATACTTTACTGTGGGTAGAAAACTTAAGTCCTCAGTGCTGTCAGTCTAAAACAACCAGCACTAATCTCACTTAAAAAAAAAAAAAGAAAATTGTATATCACATATGTACAAAACTCATGATATGTCGTCATTCACAACCAACAGATTTCTGTGAAGTTTGCTTCATCAGAACAGCTCGTCTGCTTTCTAAAACAAACTGTTGGTAATGGGAAACAATGAAAATCACAGCTTCTATCATCTTGTTTGTAAAGAATCTCAAAGCAGGGAAAATAAGTGGTTTACATGCCAAGGAAGTAATTTCCACTCTGTGTAAGACTGCAGCAATACAGTTTATAAACAGACATGCACAAAAGAAGTTTAACAAATTACAGTACACTTCAGATAATCCGGCACCTTTGGGACCTAGGTGGTGCCAGATTATCGAATATGCCTGAGTACCAGGAGGTACTATAAGGGGGCATACTCCCAACCCAATCTCCCTCCCCCAGAGCCAAACACAGCCCCTTCCTGCTATAACCCAGTCCCTCTTCTCCCCCAACCTTATTTCTGGGTCCTGAAGCAGCTGCCTGTGCTCAGCAGCCGGCTGCTAGCACGTGCAGGCTGGACGCTGTGTGCTCTGGGGACCATGAGCGGAACGGCGTGCGTGCGCGCACGCATGCAGCTCACAGCAACCCAGCCGTGAGAGTGGCTGTCCGGAGCACTTCCGGGTTCCACTTGGTGCCAGACTATTGGGAGTCCTGGACCACTGGATCCCGGAAAACTGGAGTTTTACTGTAACTGGTTCTTGTAATAAACACTGGACAGAAATATATTTGGCTTACTTTGAAGTGTAGGGATTCTCTGATGGGATTTCCAATGCAAAACATCACTATCTTTGAGAGCAAAAGCTTATATGTCTGTTACCAGCATTGGTATACATTTTATCAAAATCATCCATTTTAGTTTACCTTTAAAATAGTCCAAAAACAGTAATTTTGTTCAGAATTATAAAAAATTATAATTATTATAACAATTTTACCAAAATTTCAGCTTCAGTGTTTGTCATCTCAGCTCCAGATAACATTGCACAGCATTAAAAATTAAAATCCACAAGTAGAGTAAGGATCCGCCAAATTTTATACCAGTTGCATATACATTTACAGGGGAACTGGTCTCAAAACCAAATATTTCCAAATATAACTAACACTTGAAACAGCTATAAAATTCTGCCTTATTACTCAGGTATTTCTAAATTAGAAGAGCATTTAGAATCTGATTTGCTCGCATCACTAACGTGTGTGATCAAAATACATTTGATAATAGAGAGTTGAAAAATAAAGGGATCTTATGTTTGGAGAATTCTGTGAATTAGGTGAAAAATCTAAAGAGAAAAAGTAGGATTATAGTTTAGATGACTGATTAATTAAGGCTAAGAAAATACCAAATTTAAACCATTTGGTATCTGCATTGAATTAGTCAAATATTTTGTAACTGATTGCTTAAGCCAATTTTAATGCAAGCTTGGATTTTTGTTTCTATATGTGGAAAGATTTTGCCCATAAATGAAGTGTTCCTGGGTTCATGCATCATGAGAAACAGCAGTATAGTAAAACCTTAGTGTTATAAACACCATGGCAATGGAGGAGGTTTTAACACCGTTCTGAGTTACAAACATTTCAATCAAAAGTTTACAACTGAATATTAACTTAATACAGCTTTGAAACCTTACTATGCAGAAGAAAAATGTTAGCTGGCCTTTACTTTTTACTGGTTTCTCTCAGTACTGTGGTGTATTTGCCTTTTTTGGTCTCTTGCTGCCTGAATAAATATTGCCAATTCCAAATGAGGTGCATGGTTGACTGGTCAGTTCGTAACTCTTGCATTTGTAACTCTGAGGTTCTACTGCATATAAAAGTGAAGTAAGAATATGATCAAATTAAACATTCCTATTTTTTAAATGGAAGAAACATGGAGACCCAAAATTTTAGTTCTGCAAGAGGCAGATTTACTCACATTGTTCATTCATAATAACGTTATTCAGGGTGATAAGAGGTGAGAAATGCAGTTTTATTGTATTTTATTATTAAAATTTAAAAAATTAGATACAAGTCAGATTTACCTTTCTTGCTCCTTTTTTTTCTCTTCTGCTTCTTTTTCTCTCCGTTTTTGTTCTTCTCTTTGTTGTTCAAGTTCTTGAAGCTTTAGCCGTTCGAGCTGACGTTTCTTAATTGATGCATCACTCAGGTGTTTTGTTGAATCAAAGGAAACCTTTACAGAGCACAGTTGAGAAATAATGGAGTTCAAGAGGTCAAAACCAGTTATAATCCATTACATTTAAATATCAGATTTGCTTTCACTTCATTCTGAAAAAGATTAGGGAACTTCTAGATTTTTTATGCTTGTTCTTGCAAGTTTTGTCATGTGAGAAAAATTAAAATATGTTTTACTTGGAATCCAGGGATTCATCCAACAAGAAATGCATACATAGTTTAATGTGTAGCTCCAATACACTCAAATGTTTTTCCTAAACTTTAAGGCATACTTTCTACATTGACTGACTTCCTTTTGGTATCAAAGACTCTTTTTGACTCAATTATCAAACAATAAGTGTATGGCTCCCGACTTAAAACATGTCAAGGCAAAGCTTGCTTACCCAAATTGAAAGAGAGAAAACTACATTTTCTTGTGCTCCAAATTTTTGTTATCTGAAATTTAATATATCCATATTTTCCTATTCAAGAGTAGTACTGATATCTGTGATTTGAAAATGTGATTTCTAAACCCTGTATTTTGTGAGGTTAGCCTAAAATAGTAAATTTAAGTACTTCTGCACAACTTTCATTATTAAATTGTCTTATAAACAACATCAATCCCCTATATTTGCAAGGGAAGGGAATGTTACATCTCATTATATTGCAATAAAATTAATGCTTAAAACACTGGCCCATGTCTCCCTGGACATCATACTACCATGACATATCTCTTATCTGATACTGTGGCCTATCAAATGTTTTAATAGCTTGGCTATTTTAATTAATGAGTAGTGACAGATGCAAAAACAAAAGCCTTTTAATGAGACAGAAGCATTAAGATGGAAACATGTGCCAGATTTTCAAGTGTCATGGAATTATATTTTTAAGAATTTTTCCAACTACAATTAAAAATGGGTTGTGATCTCACAATGCATCATATTTATCAAATTTTGCGTATAGTTGCTAAAATATAGGGTGTGGCAGTTAAGTTGATGAGGATCCTAATGGGAGCAGGAAAGAATCCACTGATTGTCCTTCACATGAGAACAAATGATACTACTGGATTCTTACTGAAATGCATCAAGAGAGACTAGGACAGGCCAGGGAAGACACTTAAAGAATGGAGGCTCTGACGATCTTCAGTAGGATTATATCTGTCCTTACAAAAAAGGGAACAAAGGTGAAACAAGATTATGATGATCAACAGATAGCTCAGAAAGTATTACAATAAGGACTTTGGGATGTTCAATCACTGGGAGTCATACACAGACAGATGACTGTTCTCTTGGAATGCCCTTTACCTGAGCAAGCAGTGAAATAGACTTCTGTGATGGAGCTGGCAAAACTGATTAGAAGAATTTTAAACTGGGAATTTGAGGGAGATTCTTGGGAGATGCTCATGGAATTCTAATATTGAGCAGGAGAAAAATCAAGAAAGAATTTATAGCAATAGAAAAGAGGGTAGGAAAACAGTAAGAATGTTATAGGATAACTGTCTATATGGTTAACCAATAAGCCTGGGCTTATTGGTTACCATGAACCATGAACCATTACACATAGGCTCCTGCCCAGCTCTTGGGGAGCCAGCTGCCACGGCAAGCATGTAATAGCAGCTGGCTTTCTGGAAGCAGGGCAGGCAGGCAAGAGCCAGTACACACAAAAAAGGTGTCTCCTGGTATGCACCAGAGAATCGGCTGCCACCCTAACTTGCTGCCTCTGATATAATACTGTGATGCAGCCTGGTGAGGGGGCGTGCCAGGATGCAGGCTGGCAAGGGGGGAGTGGTTTGGTAACCTGCCAGGAGGCGGAGATGGCAGGGGTGGTGGGAGCCGGGGTGAGGCTGAGCTGCTGGGGGGGGGGGGGGGGAACAGGAGCCACGGAGGGGCTGGGATGCGGCCTGGTGAGGGGGCGTGGTCTGGTAACCTGCTGGGAGGTGGAGATAGCAGGGGTGGGAGCCATGGCGGGGCCAGGCTGCTGGAGGGGAAAAGAAGCTGCTGGGGGGCGGGGGGGAGGAGGGATGCGGCCTGGTGAGGGGGAGCAGCCTGGCTAAGGGGGCTGAGAAGCTGACCTGGCGGGGAGTGGCCTGCCAGGAGGGCCGTGAGCCGCACAGCATGGAGACAGGCGGGTCCATGTGTAGGAGGTGGCGGGGGCGGCCTGCCTCGTTGCCGGCCGGAGGAGCGGGGGGAGGTGCTGGCACAGAAGCAAGCGGGGTTGCCTGCAGAAGCTGGGCAGGCTGCCAGGAGCCAGAGCTTGTGGAGGCCGCCTGCCTTGTCGAGCACTCCTGCTGCAGGAGCTGGAGGGGATGGCCAGCACGTGCGCATGAGGGGCAAGGCACATGTGCAGGAGTGAAAAAGTCTGAATTCCCATTACATACATAAGATGACGATCTAAAAAAATAAATTCTCTTTAATAAATACTACTGAGAGCTGTGGGATTATAGAGAACTTGTTTTCCAGGTATATATTGGAGGACAAATGCTACTAATATAGTAAGGCCCAAATTTCCCTGGATATGATAGCTGACAGATTTCTACACTACACAGTAAAAAATTTGTTTCAATTTTTTAGTAAATGTCATGAAGTTATGGGGTAGTGGTATAGAAGCAGAAGTTACCAAATCCAAGGTGAAAAAATCAAGCTCAAACAGTTTATTGGGACCAAATCAATGAGGCTGGATAATCTACACCTAAGAATATTGAAGGAACTGGCACATGAAATTGCAAGCCCAATGGCAGGGATTTTTAAATAATATGTTAACTCAGGGGTTATATCCCATACCTGAAGAATTGCTAGTATAGTGCTAAACCTATTTTTAAGACAGAGGAAAAAAAAGTGAGGAGGAAAACGACAGACCTGTTAGTTCAATGTGAATTGTATGCAAGGTCTTGGCTCTAATTTTGAAAGACATATAGATGATAATACACAAGGTTTTACAGAAGGTATATTGGGCCTTAAAGGCCAGGGAGTAACAGAAATGGGACTAATGAAACAGTGAAGAGTCATGCATTTAAGGATTAGCAAAAAAATTTCCTATAGTTTTGGGATTTATCAGTTGCAAGTGAAAGAGGAGGATAAAAAACCTGGGTGTGTTGATTGATCACGGGATGACTAAGCTGCCATCATGATACGGCAGGAAAAAAAGGTTAATACAATCCTAGGATGCAAAAGGCAAGGTATTTCCAATAGAGAAGTGTAAGAATCATCATACAAAACATTAATGAGTCTTTATCCAGAATACTGTGTGCAATACCTGTAGTCTTCCTTATTTAAAATAGAAAGAATAACAGAATACTAGAACTGAAAGGACCGCAAGAGGTCATCAAATCCAGTCACCTGCCCTCACAGCAGGACCAACCACCATCTAGAGTGTCCCTCATAGATGTCTATCCAACCTGCTCTTAAAATATCTCCAGTGATGGAGATTCCACAACCTCCCTAAGCAATTTGTTGCAGTGTTTAACCACCCTGACAGAAAGTTTTTTTTCCTAAAGTCCAACCTTGTTGGCCATTCCTGGTCAACAAGAGAGGTGGGAAGTAGTGGCCAGCACACCCCTCAGCCCACAATGCTTTCTACAGTTCCCATTTGAGGGGAATGATGAATTGCAGCCATTGGGAGCGGAGTGGTTTCAGGCCTGAGGACTCTCCAGATACACAAAATTTCCTGGCACACCAGCAGCTTACCTTGATGGGTTAGGTAATGAAGTTTGCCACCCTCTAGTCAAGAATGTGGAAGATCCAGAGGAGATGGGTTAACATTTGCAAAACACAACTTTTAAGAATTTAAATGTGGCATTTAGAACACAGACTTGGATCACATATTTAGCTCCCGCACTGTATTATTGCTAGCCTAAGGGCTACGTCAATATTAAAATTGTATTTTGTGCACGATTGTACATATCACACCTTACATCTGAAATTTCACTCTGGATATTGCAAGAGACTATTTTTGTGCTGTCACTTCATTAATCTGACTATCCATATAAAGTGAGGGTCTAGATGTTAACATATATGGAAAGGACATTCAACAGTAGTTTTTCCCCTTTAAGATATATTACAAAATAATTCCACAGTTCCTCACCTTTACATTGCAAGCCACTGCTTTGCCATCATCACCTTTGTACATCAGTTTCATCCCTCGCAGGGCATTCATGGCCTTGATGAAACCTACATACTCGTGATACTGAACATAAGCTTCAAAATTCAAATGTCCTCCAAAACTGAAAGTATGAAAATTTCTTCCAGTCATTTCTTCTCTATATGGATCCAACATGGGTATGTCCACATTACGTATTTCCCCAAATTTATTAAATACTTTTATAAGGACTTCTTCACTTGGTTTTTCTGAGCCAGAGTCCTTCAGTGCAAACCATTTGCAAGGTAACCCTTCTAAGTGAATGGTGTCCGGTCTCTCGCCTGGCAAAGTTTCATTCATATCTTTTGCATCACGGAAGAAAGAGTCCCAGTCATGTCTAGTAGGAAAGTCAATTTTATATTCTGCAGCACGAACTTTTAAAATGTCAGAGAAGCCACTAAGTTTTATTGTTTTGCCATCAAGGCATGCGAGAAAAGACTTAACCAAACTTTTGTTTTCAACCTCTCCTTCAAAACGAATAAAATCCATGGTACTTTTGGAAATCCGTAGTGTGGAAAACTGATGCGTTTGCACCATTCCCTTTAGTCTTTCCATCACTTCCCAGTTAGAAATGGATTTTCCTGGTTGCTTCAGCTGAGGAAGGGCCACACTAATAGTCATTTTTGTAATGGGTTTAAGAAATAAGCCATACGTAGCACAGAGCTCGACTGCTTCTGATGTATCATGAACTATGGTAGCAGCCGCCATAGCACAAAAAAAAAAAAAAGAGTATAAAAACAGTAAGGAAAATGTATACTAAGTGAACTTATAGGCCACACTAGTTGAGGAACATAGTCCCTATCTGTAAATAACTGACCATTTCTGAGACTTAAACATTACCAAGTAAAGCCATTGATTCTTGGCATGAAAGTTAATTACGAAATTTAACAGCATTGCCATTATAAACTGTTTTCTAAACATCACAATATATGAATTAGGTTCCAAGACTTAAATACTAGCCACAAGAATAAAGCCCACAGACAAACTGAAAAGCTGATGATACGAATAATAAATATGGCTTGATATTCAATGACTCAACAGTTAGTTAGGCTTCAGGAGGAAGCATTGTGGAACTCATGTTATCACCTAGTACTAACATGAGCAGAATAATTAAAGTATTAACCAGAAACAGTTATACTGCAACAGTCCAGCCTTGAAGAACTCCATATTCTCAAATAGATGACTTTATTCTGGAAAGAAAGAAAAACAAATTTCCATTTAAAGGGAAAAATTAGTCTTATAACTCTTGCTCAGACCTAAATATATTATACATGATGCAACTTGAAGACAGCGAGAGCCCTTTCCTAGAATGGGAAACAGCAACAGCAAATAGTATTTGATTTACTCAAAACACATTTGTGTTATCTATAGATGTGCTCTACTTGTAAGATAATTTCACAAGTAGAGTGCATTGATAGATTTGCCAGTGATTCACAAATTAACTCTTATAAGTCATAAAATAAACTGAGAAAAGGTCATTTTTATCAATAAAATGACCAGCAAATTCATCTTCCACATACATTCCCCATGAAAAAGTATTTCCATCTATAAGAAGTGAAATTTACAGTCAGGCAAAATAAGAAAAATGCTAAGCTTGTTTTCCAGCTAATTATTTCATATATTTAGACACAGGATGTTGGTAATTTGCCTTTTAACCCATACAGAAGCTTTAACTTTTTGAACCACCCTCTATGGCCAGTACATACATATTGTCTGATTCTGCCCCCCTCCCCCATCACCCCCGAATTCTGCACAACAGGGCCAGAAACACACTTTTAAAAAGCTCCAGAAGAACCTTGTGGGGCGTCCTTCCCAGGGGCAGGCCACCGCCCACTGAGGCGGCACCTGGCGCCCCCTCCCCGCCGCCACCCACACGCCGACCCGGCTGGCCCCGGGAAGCACAGAAGGAGCCGGGGGCCGAGGGGAGGGGATGCGAATATTTACGGGGACAAAGGTCGCGGCTACCCCCGGGGAGGGCTCTGCAGCCCCCGCTCCACCTTGAACCGAGACGGGCCTACGTGAAACGAGGGGGGGGGGAGCGGGCGCAGCCCCCCTGCTCTGACTCACCCGCCGCGGCGGCCTCCGACCGCTTCCCGCTCCAAGCCGCCGCCGCTGCCGAACGCGACTGACCCAAAAGAAAACAGAGGAGCTGGCCTCCCCGCCGGCGTCCCACAACCCCCTGCGGGCGAACTTCCGCTTCCGGGTTGGCTCAACCGGAGGGAAGGTGGGAACGAGCGATCCCGGAGCGATGTGGAAGTGGCCAGGCTGGATCGGTCCTCCTGCTCTATGGTGCCAGAAAAAAAAAAAAAAAAACCAGCCCGGCGCGGAATGCGAGCGTGCGCCCCCTGGCGGGCGGCGTGGGTGCGGCTCGGCGCCTCCAGGGCCCGGGGGCGGGGCCCGATCCCTGGGGAGGGGGGACGCGGGCGGGCCTGAGCCTCTCCCCTCCCCCCTACAAGCCCTATTGCAGCGTCCCATCCAGTTCACTCGAGGCCCTGCCCAGTGCTCTAGGTCGTGATGCTTCCCTCCCATAATGTGATGGTGCAATTGTGCTGGTACTTTTCTTTATCCCCATTCAATAAAACCTTTCCATGTAAAAAAAAAAAAATGGTTGTGGAGAAAAGCTTGAAAAGGTGAGATGAATGCAGCATGTGAGAAACCAAGGAAAAGATCCCAGATTGTACATTGTTTTTTAAAAATCTTGCGATTTTTTTAATACCTGGCTTTGGCAATACTGAGGTTTAGTTGTTGGGGTGGGAACCTTTTTAGGAGAATGGAGAGGCTGAGAAAATTAGTACATTTATTCTAAATAGGGTTGCCAGATGTTTGAAACAAAAATACCGAACACGCCCCCCCACCCCCCAAAAAAAAACACAGAGAAAAAATTCTGTTGAAGGAAAAAATGGGGGGGGGGGGGTACCAAAGTTGTTAAGCAAAAAAAAAAAAAAGACTCCAATCTGCAAATTTGACAAATGTAATATATGCCATTATGTGCCAGCAATGCCCCTCTGCTATATACATTGGCCAAACTGGACAGTCCTTACGCAAAAGAATAAATGGACACAAATCAGATATTAGGATTGGCAATATACAAAAATCTGTAGGAGAATACTTCAGTCTCCCTGGACACACAATAGCAGATGTTAAAGGTAGCCATCCTGCAGCAAAAAAACTTCAGGACCAGACTTCAGAGAGAAACTGCTGAGCTACAGTTCATCTACAAATTTGACACCATCAGCTCAGGATTAAACAAAGACTGTGAATGGCTAGCCAATTACAAAAGCAGTTTCTCCTCTCTTGGGCTATGTCTACACTTGCAGCTTCTTGCGCAAGTACGGCCATTCTTGCGCAAGAATCTGCAGAGCGTCCACACTGCCTGCCCGCTCTTGCGCAAGTAAATTTACAGTACGGCGTGGTAAGAGAGGGCTTCTTGCGCAAGAGCTACGCTCTTTTTTTACAGGTGTAAGCCCTCTTGCGAAGGAGCTCTTGCGCAAGAGGGCAGTGTGGACGCTAGGCAGGGATTTCTTGCGCAAGAAAGCCCTATGGCTAAAATGGCCATCAGAGCTTTCTTGCGCAAGAGAGCATCCACACTGCCATAGGCGCTCTTGCGCAAAAGCACAGCTCGCATATGGCAGTGTGGACGTTTTCTTGCGCAAGTCTTCTTGCACAAGACTTGCACAAGATGTTCTTGCGCAAGAAGCCGCCAGTGTAGACAAAGCCTTGGTGTTCACACCTCCAGATCAGCTGCTAGAACTGGGCCTCATCCTCCCTGATTGAATTTACCTCGTTATCTCTAGCCTGATTCTTGCCTGCATATTTATACCTGCCTCTGGAAATTTCCACTACAATGGAGTCCGGATTATCCAACCTTCGGTAATCCAACACTCCGCTTTATCCGACCCTGCAGCTCCCCGGGACAAAGTGGCGCCGGCAGGAGCGGAATCAGCGGCTCCAGGGCGCGGGCTGGGAGAATGGTCCCGCTCGCTGCCCCGTCGCTCTCTTGGAGCCGCTGATGCCTCTTCTGCCGGCACCGCTTTGTCCGGGAGCTGCAGGCATCAGCGGCTCCATTGGAGGGACGGGGCAGTGAGCGGGCCATTCTCCTGCCCCACGCCCTGGAGCCGCTGATGCCTGCAGCTCCCGGGGATGAAGCGGTGCCGGCAGAAGAGGCGTCAGCGGCTCCAGGGTGCAGGGCTGGAGAATGGCCCCGCTCGTTTCCCTGTCGCTCTCTTGGAGCCGCTGATGCCTCTTCTGCCGGCACCGCTTCGTCCCTGGGAGCTGCAAAATTCAAGGCAGTGGCAAGTTGGGACCACAGTCTTTATTTATATGCCCTCACACTATTTCTCAGACAAGACAATGTCATATGATAAGTTTTTCTTATATAGGTGCACAGTGAGAGCCCATTCACATTTCCATTGTAGTCAACATAAGTTGGATCGTACTGAGAGTAAGATTTTGCATCTTTTATAAAAAAAACTCACATTTTTTTCTGCCATACACAAAGTAATATACTATATTACACATGTGTCTCTAAGGCTACGTCTCACTGCAATGCTATTTCGGGATACCGGAGTATCCCGAAATAGCTATTCTGCATCTTAACAGCAACTCTGTGATTTCAGGCTCACTATTCTGATGTCCCTGTAAACTTCATTCTACGAGAATTAAGGGACATTTTGGAATAGTGGGTTATTCTGAAATTTTTGGGGATGTGTAGACAGCGCCAAATTACAAAATAAGCTATTTCGAAATAAGATTGAAATATAATACTCAATTTGCGTAGATCAAATTGCGCATCTTATTTCCAGCTACGGCGCAGTATAGATGCACCCTAACAGTATAGAAAAATATAACTAATGGTGTATTAATTATGTACCCCTTCTGCCAGGTGCAGCAGCCAGGGCCAGGTTCAATATCTAAGAGTTTCTCTCCATCCATATAACACGGAATTGGCTCGAGCCTCTACCCAGTAACCTGGGAAATTCACACAACACCCTGAGTGCTTCTGAGAGGCAATGATTCCCCATTCACAAGCTCAGAGTTCGAATGCAGAGAAGAGACTTTTAATAAAATTTGGGAAATTAATTTGGGAAAACATTACAAACAGAGTTCATAACCAAAACCATGAGTAAAAGTCCCACCCCAAGTAAAATGGGCAATGTCCTTTTCCTCCCAGGTTCTTAAGTCTAGCAATATAAATGTCCCCCTTACATGCCCAACCCGTCTCTGCACCCCACTCAGAGGTGCCCTTGGTCAGGACAAGTCCAGAGTTCAGAGGTGCATCTTCAGAGTTCACCTCCCATCCTGAGTAGGGGGAGGTAAAGAAGCATCTTCCTCACTCCACTGGTCACTGGCCATTCGCCTGCGCACTGCTTTCTGCCACCACACTACAGGCCATTTGTCTCATCTCTCTGCCACCACCTAGCTGGCCACAATTTACACCTCTCTGCTAGCACCCCTGCTGGCCACTCACTGCATCTCTCCACCACCTCCCTCCAGGCACCATCTGCTGCTATCCACTTCTTGGCTGTGACTTCTGCCCATCAGTCTCAGATGATTTCAGCTCCCAGTGATTTTAACTCTTATCATGCAGGGTGGGACAAACAAAATTAGCATAAGAAAAGAGGCACTTAATGCCTATTTAGCTCCATTATGTGAGCAGTGAGGGAAGGGGAGAAACAGGTCAAACTAGTCCATGCAGAGAAAGCCATATACAAGGTTGACCAGAACAAACTTCCCTCACCCCTTCTCTCTCATAGAACTCAGAAAGTGGAGCCTCTGCATTTGCAAAGTTCTCTCTGCTAACTGCGAGTGCTTTCATTTGGAACAATTTAGCACAGTCCTACTTTTCTGTATTCCCACAAAATTACAAACATTGGAAACCATATTTTAGCTCTCCCTACATGTGATACCAACATAGCTGGTGTGGGGTCACAATTTCAGTTGATTACAATGAGCAAAAATACCACTCCATCTGCTAAATATCTAACAAATGAAAGCAAAGCATGACCAAACTGTATTGACATGCACACATCCAGGGTTTCTCTCCCATTCCAGCTAGCCATAATGGAAACATTCTTTCAGGTCCCACTTACAATTATATTATAATGATCTTGCTATAAACAATATGCAAGAAATCAGAGTAAATTGATGCATGCAACCTTGAAGAGGCATAGTCGACTTGGGGCCCAGTCCTGCAATGTGAAGTGAGTGAGCGGGCCCTTTTGCTTATGTGGCATCCCATTGACTTCAGATTCAATAATACAATAGTAGGTATGATGTGTTCAGACAGATATGTAATTTTTAAAGCCACAGTCATTCAAGGTCATGTGCATAGTAAGCAGGGTTACAGTTGGTGCAGAGATCCACCTGACAGAGATAATTTCATATTTGAAGCCTTTATAATGTACATGACATTCAAGTGAAAATATTATTACACCAGAAAGGGGAGGGCAGAAGGACAAGCAAAGATAAACATAAGTTATAGCTGTATAGCTAGTGTCTGCACTTAGATGTTTGTTCATGCAATAATACTTACTAAAATGAGGTAGCATAGATAAACTAGGATAAACTGGAATGTATTTATAATCTTTTTATTTATATGCTGTCATTTGAGACAATATTTTATTACTGTAAATGTAATAAAAACATTTTGAATGGATAAAACAAAATAAGTAATTCCCCTAAAATAAATGAAAAATTAAGTAAAAAAGAATGTCATGGGGTTGTATTTGTATATTTAGTCACAGTGCAAGCAATTTCAGTTTTTGCTATAATGTATTGCAGTTTAAAACAGAATGAAAAATCATGCAATACTATGGAAGACCACTAGAGGACTAATGAAAGCCTGAGATAGCTAGTCTGTTATTTGCACAAGGATTTAACTGCTCTTTTCCTCTAAACTTACTTTGAAACTGAGTCATTAGAGAACTGACTACCATATTTGAACAGTTATTTCTAAAAACAGATACCTGATCCAGTTGACAATAACAAAAATCCTTTGCAGTACATAGTATTGTTGCAGCCATATCAATTCCAGAATATCAGAGAGACAAGGGTGAAATAATGTCTTTTATTGGACCATCTTTTGTTAGTGAGAGACTAGTTTCAAGCTACGTAGAATGGAGGAAGAGCTCTCTGAAAGCTCGAAAGCTTGTCTCTTTGACCAACAGAAGTTGGTTTAATAAAAGATATTAACTCACCCACCTTGTCTCTCTAAAAAAAAATCTTTATTAATGTATTTTAAAAACTATTATGTTGATTAGCAATCTGATTTCATAGCATGGTGATGAGAATGGGCTATCATAAGAGTTAGTGGTCAATTAAATTGCAAAAATGGCCTCTGAAGAGGACTGGAAGCCTAATCTGTTGAGACATATAGGGCCTGAATACATAGAGGCCTGAAAATCTGTGGATATCTGCTTTATACCCATGCTTTATACCCATCTGCTATATATCCGCAGATGTGGATGCGGATATCCAGGGATCATTTTTGCAAATACAGATGCAGATGTGGATACAAATTTTGTATCTAGAATCCTTCAAATTTGCAGATATCCATAGATCATTTTTGCAGATGTGGATACAAATTTTATATTCATGCTGGGCTTTACGAATATATTGTTAGAGCTCTGTGCAGATGCAAAATTTGTATCCGCATCTGTATCTGCAAAAATCAGCCGCAGATATCCATATCCACATGTTGAGATAGATAACATATGTGTAACCTTTCTACCAGATGATACCAGCAGCAACTAGGGCAATGTTCAATATCGAGAGGCTCCTTTCTACCAGCACAACAGAATAATTGAACCCATACCCTAATTTGTTTTGCTGATCATGGATATTTGCTTTTCTTTTAACAATTAGGATATTGTGTGAAGGCTTTATCAATTAAATTGTTCTTGTACTCACTTCAAAATTGTGATTTTTTAATAGGTATTTTAAGTAGACTTTTAATCAGCATCTTCTGCCTCATGTTCTTGAGTTCACAGAATCATAGAGCTGGAAGAGACCTCAGAAGGTCATCAAGTCCAGCCCCCTGTCCAAGGCAGGACCAAAGTTCCTTTTCTGTGCCCCTCTGCTCCCTCCATATACCCCATTCATAGTGGTTGTCCTTGGTCAGAGAGGAGCCAGGGTTTCAGAGGCACATCTGTGCGAATTCACCTCCCAGCTGGGGAAGAAGGCACCTTGTTTACTCTACCATCTGAGCACTTGCTTTGGCTGCCTCACCAGCTACTACTTCTCGCCTCCTGGCCACCCTGCTAGTTGCTGTTCTTTACTGCCTGGCTGCCCCACCAGCTGCTGCTCCTCATTGCCTGGCCTTCCCACTAGAAGCTGTTCCTCATTAGTGCTTGTTCTGTTTACCATCCACCAGCTGATTCTCAGTCACCTTGGCTGTGTCTACATTGGCAAGATTTTGCGCAAAAGCAACCACTTTTGTGCAAAATCTTGCCGCCTGTCTACACTGGCCGCGAGTATTTGCACAAGAACAGTGACGTTGTAATGTACAAAATCAGTGCTTCTTGCGCAAATACTCTGACGCTCCCGCTCAGGGATAAACCCTCTTGAGCAAGTATTCTTGCGCAAGAGGCCGGTGTAGACAGGCAACGTTAATTTCTTGAGCAAGAAAGCCCGATGGCTAAAATGGCCATCGGAGCTTTCTTGAGCAAGAGAGCGTCTACACTGGCACGGATGCTTTTGTGCAAAAGCACATGCCAGTGTAGACACTCTCTTGCGCAAATACTTTTAACGGAAAAACTCTTCTGTTAAAAGTATTTGCGCAAAATCTTGCCAGTGTAGACGTAGCCTCTTCTGCTGCCACCTACCTCCCTGCTGTAACCTCCACATCAGTCTCTTAGTAATTTCAAATGGTTACACAAAATTAGACACAAGTAATGACCCATGGTACAACCAAGGAAGAGACAGGAGATGGCCCATTACTGTTAATGGAAAGACACTGACTCATCCAGACTATCTTGGTGAGAGGGAATATCTCCCACCATGAATCTGAGGGGGGGAGGGAGAACTGAAAATCCTTAAAAGGGAAGGAATTTGAAGTGAAGGGTATCTAGAACTGAGGGACAATCTCAAAGATGGTAAAGGGGGCTGTCTGTGAAACCTAGATGCCCTTTATGGGCATAGGGGACATTGGGAAACTATCCAAAAGAGTAGGTAACTTGTATTTTAAAAAGGGAAACTATCTAATGCAGAAGTTTGAAGACTGAAGTTGTGTCTGTGTCTTTTCTGTGTGACTTGTGTTTGCTTTTCCTTATTATTTCCCCTATGACTCTGATTTTTTCCATTAAATGCACTTATATTTACCCCAAGCAGGTTTCTGGTGTCCAAACTGTGTGAAGTCTGCATGCCAAAGTGAACTGATAAAGAGGGGTGTGTGCATGGAGGTTAACGCCTTCAGGGAAGATGAACCAGAAAGGAAAAGTCTGAGTGTGTTGTAGGTAAGAACTTGGGAGAGATGGATTTGGGAGCATCAGCACCATTAGAGCTGTTGGGATCATCCTGCTAGTGATAACTAGGCTGATGAAAGCCAGGGAGAGTGCTAGGTATTGCTGAGCTGGCTACTAAGCAAGAGCAGCACAGCATTAAAGAACCCAATGATACCTGGAAGGCAGTGACAGAACCCCTGACTGATGTGGATGATCACTAAAACATGACAGATAGCACTATCTTTTGAGACTCCTAGCACATTCGGTATTGTGCGTTGATTTAGACTCTAAGCTCCTTGGGACAGGGACAATGTTTCCTTTATGTACAATAATACAGATTATTGGTACTTGTAACAGGCTGGAAAGCTTCTTCTGTTGCTGCCTTCAGGGAAAGGATGATTGGTTCCTGCAGACCTACTGAGGCAGCTACGACTCCTTACATTTTGCCGTAAATATAGAGGAAGCAAAAACATGAGAATGGCCGTACTGGGTCAGACCAATGATCTGTCTAGCCCAGTATCCTGTTTGCTGACAGTGGCCAATACCAAGTAAATCAGAGAGAATGAGTAGAATAGGAAGTCATTGTGTGATCCATCCCTTGTTTCCACTTCCAGCCTCTGGCAGTCAGAAGCTTAGAGAAACCCAGATTATGGGGTTGCATCCCTGATCATCTTAACTAATGGCAATTGATGGACCCATCCCACATGAACTTACCTAATTACATCTCCTGGCCACACATTCTATAGGTTGAGTCTGTGTTGTGTGAACAAGTGCTTCCTTTTGTTTGCTTTAAACCTTCTCCTAGTAATTTCATTTTGCGGCCCTGGGCAATGCTGGGTAAGTCTTCTAATAGAGATAGATAGATAGATAGATAGATAGATGCTAATCTGTATGTATACAAGTTTTTATTTCAGAATCCTACTAAGATCTTGACCTAAAAGATGTCTTTTGGCAAGAAATTCAATATGTACTTTTTAAAAACCACACTGTTACCAGATTTGCCCAATACTCTGGGCTATGCTCATTTATCAGGGTTACTCTTATGGGACTGGGGGGGAGGTTAACAATTCTATCAGTGTGCTGCTTGTGCTTACTTGTGCTCTTATATGGAGCTGAATTCTCCCTGCTGCCAGTTCCCCCTCCCACTGGAGCTCTCCTGCAGGAACTAGGTTCCTCAGGACGGGGTTCTTCCCACCTTAGCAACACACACAGACACTCACACCCACTAACAGAGCATGTCTGAGGGGACTGGGTAATCAGCACTCACAAGCTGACCCCCTCATATGTCCCTGAACTCAGCTGGCTGGGTTTGACAGCAATGCCACACTACACCCTCATGTGCCTTTGGACTCAGTGGGCTGGATTAAACAGCACTTTAAGCTGCCATCCTCATATGCTCCCAGGTTCAGCACTTCCCTATCCCCTCTTCCACACCACAGTCATTCACTGGTAAACCACACGATGAGCAAATCCCACAGGACTTTGGGCACTACAGGGATCTTTAGCTTGCGTACAAGAAGTGTTGTTGCAGAGCGAATGGGGAAGCCAAAACAACACCCCTTGAGGAAGAGTGAGTGAAAGAGAAAGAAAGAGAGAGAAACAACCAGCTTAACAATGAAAGTTATTTATTGTGTGTTTGGCTCCCTATATATATAAAACAGTTACAATATTAAATCTAAATTGGAACTGATTACAAATGTTAGGGCTAGCTAACCATATAACAGTTTACATAGGGCAGGGTCAGGAGGCTATGCTTAGAGAGGTAGTTGATTGGGGGCGGGGGGAGAGAGAGAGAGAGAGAGCTCACCACTCCATGGAGCTTGCACTGATTGGGGTTCCCAGATGCTGATGGTAGCCGGGGGTCCAGAGGGCAGGAGACCAGCAGAGCAGAGCCCCCAGCACGATCAGACAGGAGATGAAGAAGTCTCAATGGAACTGATACAGTTTAAATCCAGGTATCAGAACAGTTTTTCTTGGGGCAAGGATAGGAGTTTTTATAGGGATAGAACAATAGTTCAAAGAGAAAGAGGAGAGACAATAGAGACTGATCATCCCTGGTTCACTGCTCTACAGCCAAAATGTTTCTGAAATAAACGTAGTCAAACTTTACTAATTCTGGGTCACTGAGAACGAAAATGATGCTTAAAATTGTGGATTGGCTCTAGTTTTCAAGATATGCTATTGGGTCAGTATATACGACCCTTGACTTGGGAATGGTGGAGGATAAGTGAGTTATAAAGGGAAGGGATCTCAATTTAAACCAAAAATGACTAAAATACATCTTTGACTGGATCTATGAATAAATCTATGACTGGGTTTGGACAGTACTTGCTTTTTAGGCAAAACAATGAATGATGCAATCTGAAGCTGGTATTGCATCATACATGATATGAATTGCATCATGTTATTCCTAGAAGTCATGGATGATGCAATCATAACAAAGCTTACATCACTCTGCTGAACAAATTGCCCTATATCAGCTCTAGAAATCATACAGTGTCGTGCTCTCTTATTTGTCAGTGTTTGATTTTGCAAAGGGACACATTTCTGTTTAGCCAAAGTGAGCAGAGATGCCTCGTACTTGTGTGAACAGTGCAGATAACTTCTGCTATGTTTGTGGTGAAGTGACTTTTGCATCACAAAAGCGCAGTATAACCACTATGGTTAAGAAAGCCTATCACCTTTATTTTGGCTGCAAAACTGGAGATCAGGACAAGAGGTGGGCCCCACACATATGCTGCAACACTTGTGCAACAAATCTTCGCCAGTGGTTGAACAGGAAAAAGAAATCTATGCCTTTTGCAGTGCCAATGATTTGGAGAGAGCCAACAGATCATACCAGCAATTGTTACTTCTGCATGGTGCCTCCAGTTGGGAAAGGTGTGTCAAAGAAGAAAAAGTGGACTGTGCATTATCCAAACATTCCATCAGCTATATGCCCAGTACCCCACGGAGAAGGGCTGCCGGTTCCCGATGCACCAGAATCATTCTCACTTGAGTCAGACGAGGAAGAGGAAGAGGATGAAACTTCTGGTCCTGAACCATCAATGTCACCGGACTCACATTTTCTCCCATCCTCCTCCTCTGAACCACACCTCATAACACAAGGTGAACTGAATGACCTTGTCAGGGATTTGGAACTACCCAAGAGTAAGGCAGAGCTGTTGGGCCCCAGACTACAGCAGTGGAATCTCCTGGCAGGTGATGTTAGGGTTTCCATGTTCCGTGACCGTCAGAAGGATCTTGTCCCATTCTTCTTCATGGAAGGTGATCTTGTAGCCTGCAACAACATCGATGGTGTGATGGCAGCCCTCAACATCGTTCATGATCCAGATGAGTGGAGACTGTTCATTGATTCATCGAAGACGAGTCTTAAAGCTGTTTTGCTGCATAATAGCAATGTTTTGCCATCAGTTCCAGTTGGTCATGCAGTCCATATGAAGGAAACCTATGACAACATGAAACAACTTTTGAGGTGCATAAACTGTGACCAACATCAGTGGCAGCTTTGTGGCGATCTGAAGGTTGTTGTTCTCTTACTTGGTCTGCAGACTGGATACACAAAGTACTGCTGTTTTCTCTGCGAATGGGATAGTTGTGCAAGAGATTCCCACTACATCAAGATAGATTGGCCACTCCGACAGTCATTGGAGCTTGGGAGGAAAAGTGTTCAGCATCCACCACTTGTTGAATCAAGGAAGATTTTGTTACCACCCTTACACATCAAGCTGGGTCTGATGAAGAACTTTGTCAAGGCCATGGACAAAACACAAGCAGCTTTCAAGTACCTCCGTGGAAAATTGCCAAGGTTAAGTGAAGCTAAGATAAAGGAAGGTGTCTTTGTTGGTCCTCAGATTTGTGAACTTCTTCGAGATGATGCATTTGACCATGCACTGCGTGGCAAGGAAAAGACGGCATGGAAAGCCTTCCAGTTAGTGGCAATAAATTTTCTCGGAAACAACAAGGCAGACAACTACAGGTTGTTGGTGGAAAACCTCCTCAAGGCATACAAAAGGGCTCATGTGTCCCCAGCTCCTAGGCCACACACTAGCAGCGAGGCTGTAAGCAGTGAGCCCTTTACATAGCAGAAAGTGAAAGGGCTTGCAGCTCCCGTCTCCGGCTAATGTGATGCCTGGGAGCTACAGGGGAGGTGTGAGTCCTTTCAACTCCTGCTATTTAAAGGCTCCACCCCTTCATTCTGAGGCTCTGCCCCTTCCGGGGTGGCTCACAACCACTTCAAAAAATTTTGAAGTGGCCCCCACTCAAAAATTATTTCCCACTCCTATCCTACAAACACAGGAGACCATGCACCTGATGTAGGGTTGCCAGATGGTTTAACCAAAAATACCGAACACCACCCCCCACCCCCAAAATAAAACACCAGGGAAAAAATTCTGTTGAGGAAAAAAAAGGGGGAGACAGAAGTTGTTGAGGGAAAAAAAAGGACCCCAAGAGTTAAGCAAAAAAAAAATACAAAAAGTAAAACAGCATTAAAACAGCATGGCCCCTTTAAGAAAAGTCTTTAGGCTTTTCGCTGGTGGCCATTGCTCTCTTGATTTGGGCCAGAAGGCAGCTTCCCTGTGGAACCAGGGAGGAAGAGGGGTGTCCGGGGGCCTGAGGGGGGGCAGGGTCTGGGCCCAGTTGCTGAGTGTGTCATAGGGTACCAGGTGTCCAGTATTTTCGCCTCTTGGAGGGAAAAAAAATCAGAAAATACCGGACCTTTTAGGTGTCTGGTATTTTCTGAATTTTTTTACTGGACAGGAAGTAAAAATACCAGACTGTCCAGGTCAATACTGGACACCTGTAGGTTAGAGCAAAACCTGATGCTGGAATCCATCCTGAATTTTGTACTCTTTGAGAAGGGGGGGAGAATGAAACAAAGATTTCCCATCCTGGGGAAATTCTATTTAAGGGATTGCCTTCAACTGACTTTTGAAACTGCTTCCCCTAAGAGGGCACACAGAAACAACTGGGGAAAAATGAGCACTGTAATGAGAGGGGTGGAGGAGCATTGCTGGGCCCAGGTTGAGAAAAAGATCAGCTCTGGTCTGAAGGACTTTACATGAAATGAGATCTAGCATGAGATATTATGGTTTGTAATATTTTCTCTTAGGCCACATCTATACCACACGATTATTTCAGAATAAGCTATTTTGGAAGAAATATTCAAAAACAGCTTATTTTAAAATAGCATGACTACACTACAGGGAAGCCTGGAAATTAGTCTGAGGCAGGCTTCCCTAATGTGGACGTGCTACCTCGATTTAGAGCCCCAAGTACTGGGAAGTGATTACTTTGAATGGTCTGCGGGGGCTGCTATTTTGAAATAGCAGCAGTGGAGCATCCTCACAACTGCTATTCTGAAATAGCTATTTCGGAAAAGGCGTTTTTCCTCATGGAATGATGTTTACAAATGCTGAAATAAACTGCCCATTATTTTGAAATTATTTTGAAATAATGGGCTTTGCTTGTAGACGCTCGCATAGTTATCTAGGAATAACGTCCGTTATTCCAAAATAATGCTGCTGTGTAGACATACCAATAGTATATTAGACTTAGCTGCCATGTTTTGGTTTTTTTAGCTTAGTAAATTACTTTGATCTGTCTAGTCATCACTTACACACATTTATATGCTACTTTTTACATTTAATAAAATCACTTTTGTTTGTTATCAAATTCAGTGTAAATAATTGTTACCAAGGGGAAAACAACAGTTGTGCATATCTCACTTTCATTGATAAAGGGAGCAAAATATATCAGCTTTGTCTGTGTAAAATTTTTATGTAGAATAAAATGGATTTATTTGCAGTTTTGGTCCCATTGGGACTGTACTCCCAGGTGTTGTTGAGTCCCTGTAACTGAGCCCTTGCAGAGCTGAGCTGTTATCAATGTCTGTATTACTCTGCTGGGGGGAGATGTTACCCCAACTCTGTGCCTTTTCTGGGGGGAGACCAGAGCTTCTGGCCCAGCAAGACAGGGTGTGGGGGGCCCCAGAGGGCAGGTTGGCAGAGTTGTGCCATGATCAGCACATCTAGTGACAGTCTCAAAAGGGTCTCTGTGATCCAACCTATTAGAATAGTATGATGAGGCTGTGTACAATGGCATGGAATCGATCTATGACTGCTAGCAACAAATCTGTACAACAATCATGGGCGGTGGGAAATGTAGGCAGTGCCCTTCCCAAAACTGTCCACACTCTCCATCCACCTGGGAAGGCTAGGGCTGTGGCACGACTGCCCAGCTCTCTGGCCAGCTGGGAGGCCCTCCATCTGGCTGGGAAGGATTGGTCCGTGGTGCAGCTGCCCAGGTCACTGGCTACCAGGCTCTCCAGCTACCCAGAAAGGGTGGGGTCATGCCATTTGCTGGGACAGGAGAATAAGGGACCTGGGAGTGTTCAGGGTCTGAGGGTAGTAACTTGTGGGTTGAGGTTATGGAAGGGGTAGAGGCCTCAGGCAGAAGGGGCGGGGCTGCAGTTGCCTTTCCCAGCGGTGCATTCACCCACTCTCCATGCCAACAATTAGAGATGGGAAATCCGCTGCGGAGGGCTCTGAGTTAATTCAGAGAATTCTTTCCTAGGTGTCTTACCCACATGCTCATAGTTAAACTGGATCATCATATTTGCAGTCAGAAAGGATTCCCCCTCCACTGCACTTGCCCTCGCCAGGTCAAATTGACAGAGAGTTGGGGGATTTTTACCTTTTTCTGCAGCATGAAGCACAGGTCACTTGAATATTTAAACTAGTGTAAATGGTGGATTCTCTTGAAGTCATAATTTGAGTTCTTCAGTAACTCAACCGAAGGTTAGGAGTCTATTACAAGAGTGTGATGTGCAGAAGGGCAGACTAGATGATCATGGTGGTTCCCTCTGGCCCTAAAGTCTGTAAGTCACTGAGCTCAAACAATTCAGTCTTTCCCCCATCTCTTTACAAGTAGGCCATCTGTTATTTTGACCTCTTACACACTAGGCAGAAGTCTGAGTTCTCTCATCCTGTGAAAATGAGATATTGAAAAAGATTAATTCACATTTCCTCCTGCTCAGAACTTAAGCCTTCCTTAAATATGCCGAATTGATAGAATCACTGTCTGAATGGTTTTCTGAATGCTTTGTCCCCATATAAGTTTTCAGGGTAGGGAGCAAAGAAATAACTAGAGGGTACATATCATCCCATTGGACACTGCTAGCAAGAAAATTTCAAGCCACCATAGAGTATAGGGGTGTCACCTATACTCTAATCTTATCCCATTGACTTCAGTGGCAATACTCCCACTGGTTTCACTGATAAGGAATCAGTCCCCTAAAGCATGGGTCCAATAACGAGAATTATCTGTTAAGAGTACATTTTATACTGTTTACACCATTCAGCATAAATTAAATCTCTGCTAATGCGAAAAGTGACTAATGCTATGCCCAGGAAGTCTTCTTGTGTGTGTTTTACGTTTATACAAGGGGGTATTTCTTCATGTGAACTTGTCAGCATTTCCCTTTGACAATCAAAAGTATGTCCAATGAAAGCTTTTTGAACAGGAGTGTTGCAACTTTGGTCTTCAAGCTCACAGTCTTACACAAGAACTCAGCAAATTATGAAAATAATTCATAGCATGGCCATAATCAGCAGATTCTAAAGTTTCTCAAAACTGGTTCATAATTCTTATCCTGAAACAAAATAAATAAATTCTTTAACTAGAAAGAGTAGAAAAATGCCAGAGTAGCAGCAGACCCTTTATACTGGATCATCGTATCAGCCCGGAGCACCAAAGAGATTGCCACTGCAAAATAAATGTTCCAGCTCAACGGGACATTGAATTGACTTTGGTTTCAACAAGGGAGATTCCAGTATTCCTCTTTCTGGGTCCATTTTTATAGTCAGGTGTAACCGCTTTGCTCAGGTACATACATAAATCTGTATTGTCAGTACTGGTGAAGCATTTCAAGCAGTACATGGCACAGTATACATTAGCCCCCCGCAGGCTATAGTCGTGCACGGGTTATATAGGGTTTTTTTTTTTTTTACAGAAATGGCAGAGGATCCCCTCCCCCCACTTTCACTTTCTTTGCCGGGCTGGGTACCGAACAACGCGGGGAAACTTACAGGCTACCTAGCAGCCGGGAACGCTCTGGAGCCGAGGCAGAGGCATCCCCAGCAGAGGTGCAAGACGGGAAGCTTCCAGCCCGGGCTGACAAAGGGAAGGCACCCAGAACAAGTTGCGGGCGCGGGGCAACACATTTAAAAACATTACTTTATTGTGCAACTAGTAAAAGAATAAAAACACTATAAAAAAAAAAGGCTTCGCATTCTCATTCACTCTGATCTAAAAGCTTTAAAAAGTTTGAAAAGCTTAAAAAGAGTAAAAGTTTAAAATACAAGTTAAAATCAGTGACTGAATAAGTGGTCTTGTTCAAAGGGGTTATATATCCCTTACTGAACTGCGGCTCCTTAACAGCTGATTACAGTAGCGTCACATTACCATCATCAGCTGCGGCTCATTGACACGTGATTAAAGGGGCTTTGTAGTACCATTATTCACTGAGTCTCTCCTGTGGGTTATAGTTGTGTGCAGGGTATACAGGGATTTCTAAACTAAAAAGGGAAAAACCGCGGGGTATACTCGGTGCGGGGTTTATTCGGGTGCTGGGTATATTGCTAAATTATGTTAAGTAATGGTACAGTGACTATACTGGTATTTGTACAGAGTGAGATGGGAAATACATGCAGATTGGTTGCAGGGTGCCTTTCTGCAGATAAAGCCATTTTCCTTCCAGCCTCATTTGTGTGGGGAACTGCAAAGTAGGCATAGGGGTATGGTTTATTTCAAAACAAATAAAATGTATCATCCATATCCTGGGGAGTAGACAAATCAAATCCAAGCAGCAGAGTGAAATCTAGATTTTTCGTTGCAGAATCACATTCAAAGAAGTATAAAGGAAACCAATGGCTGTGCATAAAGATAACTATTTCTGCAGAAGAGAGGAACCTTCTGAAAACCACAGCACCAGTGACTGTATTAGATCTGATATGAGCCAGGAAGAGAGACAACATTGTTCTGTGAGAACCAGCTGCACAGAGCACAACATGTTGCTATAGGCATGTGATTGAAGAGACAGAGAGTTGGGAAAATAAGTGTTATAATTGACTTGCACTGGGGAAAAATTCAAAGTCAGAGATCCCCTCTGAGCCAATCCCAGGACACATTTTCCCTATTACCACATCAAGGCCCACATAATAGAGCCCTGGGTGGACACAAAATTTGTATCCAAATCCACAAAAAGAATCTGCAGATATCTACATTCACATCCACATCCACGGATGCAGATACCCATGAATATAAAGGAAATATCTGTGGATTTACAGGACTCTACACCTAAGCCTGGGTCCTTAATATATCTTTCCTAAAGACCTATAGGATCTCTGGGAGATGTGATATTTCCTAATCAGGGTTTCAATTGTCTGATGTTGCATATTTGCAATGTTTTTCTTTTAAAACTCTGCTTACCTGTTTCTCTCTGCCATGGCAATACCCTGATAATTTAATACATTCCTTATGCCAAGGAATGAAAATAATTATTTAAGTTGGGGCAAGAGGACATAATTCAGCAAGGGAGAACCTGGGCTGAGTATCATGAAAAAACATTTACTTCAGCAAGATCTCTTAGACTGGATCAGTCTCTTCCAAGGGAAGTAATGGAAGACACATTGCTTCAACCAGTTAAACTATATTGGATGAACTAATAATCAAAATGTGGGGAACAAAGCTGAACTGGAAGGAGAATGCAAAATGCTTTTTCATGAGCAGAGTTTCTCAGTTCCAGGATGGAACTTCTGGTCTGGTGAGAGAGAAGAGAGAAAGATGCCAGAATGGACAATACTCCAGTGATTAGGGCATTGCCTGATTCAGAACAGAGTCTTAAATTATGTCACCTAAGCCTATGTGAGCACCCTAAGTACCAGACTACTGCCTATTCTAGGGCAGGTCACTCACTCTTTCTACCTCATGGCTTTTCTCCCCTTCCTCCCCCACCCCCCACCCCCCCAAAAAAAGCATTTCTAAGGGTCTCATTCTAAAACCTCAACATATTTCCAAACATTCTGGCTTCTGACTAGCCCTGCTTATTAGATGCATTCAGTCTGTGATTTCTGTTGTTCCACGAGTGTTGTGCCAATACATGGAGATGCTCTGTAACACGTTGAAATGTTGGCCCTTAATATCTCCATTAGCTTTTGATGAATTCTCCCTGACTTCTCATACTCAGTAGGCTTTCTGAAAAGGTGCTGTTCACGAAGAATATTTATTTTTCATACTTACCTTATTGTGACAATTCATTAAAGTCTTCAGGAGAATAGCTCAGTCATAGCTAGAGGTACTTCTGCCTGCATTGCGGAACAGTTGTGTAGTATGAGGCAAGGTACTTATTAGCCAGTATGGGTAGGAATGGCGTCCCTAGCCTCTATTTGTCAGGAGCTGGAAATGGATGACAGGAGAGGGATCATGTGATGATTACCTGTTCTGTTCACTCTCTCTGGGGCATCTGGCATTGGCTGCTGTTGGAAGACAGGATTACTGGGCTAGATGGACCTTTGGTCTGACCCAGTATGGCCATTCTTATGTTCACAGAGGTGCTCTAACCTTCCCATATTGTTATAGTTGAGTTCTTTGACTTACCCCCTGGTGGTCTAATTCTATGGTCTAATACTTCTCTGGAAAGACAGACATTATTCCAAAACATCGGGGACAACATTGTCTGGGGTGCAAGCTGTGCTGAGCACAAACCCCACGGGTAAGGGAGAAAGGATGGCTTTAGGCAATCATTATAGTGCCCCTGAGCATCAGTAGATCATCACAGGCCAGACTCCCCAGCATGAGGGTTGACTCAGTGGTGCCAGGGAGCAGTGGCTCTCAGGAGTCATTCTGGTAGCTGAGGATTCCTATGGCATTGGGTTGCCCAGGCCACCCTTGTTTTCCTCTAGATATACTTGGAGGCCAGAAGGGGAAAAGGGCAAGGACTACTACAATGATTCATTGCCAGTAGAAAATTCCACTGTCTGAGGAAAGTCCTACACTGCCTGCTACTGCAGGTGTTATCCACACACCTACTAGGTATAGTGTACTGTCATCTTGTTAGTCTTTAAAGTGCTACATAGTCCTGTTTTTTGTTTCAGCTACACCAGACTAACACGGCTACATTTCTATCACTGTCCCACCTAGTGGCACTTAGACCACTTACACAGAGAAAGAATGAGTTTGATCTATGGCCTTAGCTGAGAAAGAGCTGCCTTATGGCTCAGGCTGTAGCGACTCATGCGCTTAAACCCTAGAGGTCTCAGGTTCATTTCTGCCTGTTGGCATTACACAGGGTTTGAGAATGCTTTGATTGAGAAACCAATCCAAAGCTGCCCTGACAGCCTGCAAAATCTGACCCCTGGTGTTTTGTAGAGAGCAGACATTTGCAACATAATTTGCTTACAGTAAAGAAAGAGATGGTGAGTTTCTTCTAAATCATTAGTTAATGCATTAAATTGCTATATACTAAACCTTTGAACTTTTTGGCTCTGTCAGTGGGTTATAACAGCTAATACACTGAGAGGAACCACCACTAAATTGTAGATTCCCATTTTTTTTAGTGACCACCAGCAGTTACAAGAATATGCTAAGTCGGTGCATTCATGTGTGTCATTGCCATCATGCCTGATGAATACACTCACTCCGTCACATAAAGATCAGTGAGGAGCTCAGCCTAAAACAGATGTTACAGTAGGGTATCTATTGTTTCAGTTCTGCATAGCAATAACTGGACTATATGAACATATGCATATCTTTTCATCAATCTAAATCAGCTACACTGTATTGTTTGTCAAGGCACTAGACATATTAATTGATAAAATAATAATGGGTAAAGAAAGTACTCTCTCTCTCCCTAAAATGTATATTTAAAGAGGCACTTAGATATCACAGTGATGAGTGCAGCAGAAGAACCTAGACAGAAAGAAAACTGAATTTATCTGAGCTCAGAGAGGGTGTACGTGCAGAATTCAAAGTTCAGATGAGCTAAAACAGCATGTTCTGTGTGTTTCTTTAACACCTCCAGTTTGTGTGAATTATTTTCTTATCATTAAGCATGCCTTGCGGTGTGCCGTGTAGCCAAAAGTTACTCAGATAAACAGGCAATGAACATAGTATACATGACCCAGACAACTTTATTTTGGTAACGTTAGTTGATAGTAGGAAAGTTCTTTTCATGTTTTGTGACTTTTAATGTTATTGTGGGCAAAGTGAGAAAAAAACAATATACACAAAAACATATGAAACGAAATGAACTATTTATATTCTCGCTTTATCTATCTATACCGTCCCTAGCTGTTGAACCATCAAAGCTCTGTATTCATCCTTAGCTCTATCATTAAGCTGAAGCTGGTGCAAGGGGGCATAAGTGAATAATGAGATTTCAGAGACTCACCTCATTCTTTAGCTTCAGAGGAGTAGCCGAGTGAGTCTGTAACTAAAAAAAATTAAAAAAACAACGAATAGGCTAGTAGCACCTTAAAGAATAACAAAACATGTCGATGATATCATGAGCTTTTGTGGGTACAACCCACTTCTTCATCTGAAACATGGCTGATACAAATGATGTATCTTCCTAAACTGCATGCAGATCACTTCCACTGTTCTTGAGGTGCTCATCAAATCCAGTTCTTAAGTAGTGTGCATGCAAGTCATCTTTACATTTGGATTGTGCACTTTGAGTGCACCCCTTTGTGTCAGGGTGTGATGGTGCAGGACTTTTCATCTCCAGCACCCCCTTTAAGCCATCTGTCTTTGTGCGCTACTCAGCGGCTTCTCAGATGGAGGGCTACTTCAGACCCCTTCCAGGGTAGCAGGAAGAAGTCCAAGTGTCATCCAAAGTCCCAGTGAATTAACCTGTCCTCTGGGCCTTATATTCACTGGTTTCCTGGGTTCCACTGTCTTTCCCCATCTCTGCTCTCAGGTGTTCTTCTACCCCACCTACGCCAGCCAGCCTGTCTTCTTCCTGTGACTTCTCCCCCGATGGAATGATGCGCTGCAGCCCAGGTGTATGCTGAGTAATCACTCATCCTTCTTTGATCCCTCCCTCCTTGATTGACAAGTGACAATCTACTTACTACCCAGGTGGAGTGAATATGCCAAACTGGCCTTTAACCCTTTCTCACCCATGCTCGAGGTTCACCCCCTAACCAACTGTAATTAGGATGAAGCATGGCATATTTTACCGATCAGATGCAATCCTGGAGGTGGAATCTAAACCTCCCTTGCTGCTTGCTAGTCTGAGAACCAAGTTTGCATCCCTACTTTGCCAAAAACTCCATATATGACCTTGATCAAGACATCTCTCTCTCTCTGTGCATCAATTCCCTGTCTGCAAAATGGGGCTAATGGTACTTCTGTCTCAGGAGGGCATGGTAAAGATTAAAAATTGTAAGGTGCTGAGCTAATTTTATAATGGGGAAGAGTACCTTTGTGAGATATTTGCTTTATGCTGTTCACTTTTTATTGCTTTATTTTTTTAGCAAGTACTTTATAAAGTTGTTGGATGCCTCAGTTTCCTCCCATATGTAAAATTGGGGAAATGATGCTTATCACCTTTGTAAAGAATTTGAGATCTACTGTTCAAAAGTACTGTGTAAGAGGAAGGAATTATTCTTACTATTTACTAAATGCTGTATATTTATTGTGAATCCATATGTACTATCAATATATATTTTATTGTATACAACAGTCTCAGCTGTATGCTGTTTTGGGGCACTCTAAAACAAAGACCCCCAACTGCAGCTGTACAGGGTCATGGTGCTGAGTAGCACAGCTTCTGTCAACTTTGACTGGAATTATGGTTTCTCACTTCCTCTGAAAAAAATCAAGCCCCAGGTGTCTCATCTGAGGCATTCAACATTAGAGGCAACATTTTAAAATCCCATGTATATGTCTGTAACATCAGGTGCAGAGCTCTGTACAAACTATTGAAATACTTCTCTGTAGTAGATTCCCACTATAGAAAACATTCTCAGCCAGGCTGAGAATGGATGCACAGGGCAGGACAAAAAAAGGCTCTTCCCCCATCCTGGCTCAGGAGCAGAGCCCCAAGTAGGCATGTCTACCCTGAGGTTAGATACCCAGGACTGGCTCATGCCAGCTGACTCTGACAAACGGGATTCAGACTAAAGGGTTTTTAACTGCAGTATAGATGTTACAAGCTGGGCTGCAGCTCAAGCTGTAGGCTCCTGTGTGGTATAATGATCCCAGAGTATAGACTACAGCTTGAGCCTGAATGTCCACATTGTAGCTGACACAGGTGTCCAATTGCCGTGTAGACATACCCTTAGGCTATGGCTACACTACCAAGTTATTTTGGAATAATAAGTCCCAAAATAACTATTTTGAAATAAGCTTATTCCTTTTCACCAGCAGGAGTTTTTATTTCAAAATAACCAGCCCCTTATTTGGAAACAGGCTTGGTAGTGTGGATGCTCGCCTTATTTTGAAATAACACTGTAGCCATGCCCCTAAGAGTCCTTGTGCTCAGAATGCAAAGCCCCGCCAGGCTAGTGCTTCTGCAATTTAAAGCCTCTTCAAAGGGAGCAGCTAAAGATGAGGTTGTGGCCCCAACTGCTCCTGCCCACAATTACCAGCAGAGCTGTTTGTCTGGGTGACAGTGATATTGTCTTCAAGAGTGGCTCAGCAGCCACGTGTCCAGGAGTGCTGGCAGTATTATTTTTGTTTCAAGTACAGTACACCCTGGAGCCCTAGTTGACAGCATGAATTTTCACACAAATACACTCAACGTGGTCTGATGGTGATAGGCCACAATCAGTTCCTATTTCCTTTGTGCTAATTGCACCTTCCGTCCACATGTCTCTTCGTATCCACTTCTCTTAGAATGTTGTGGCTTCTTTTCAGAACTAGTGTATCCTTCTCATCTCGTTTCTGCAAAACAACGTATAATTACTGGATCAAATATATGGACCGGAATTTATGTTTCGTATGCTCTTAAAAATAATAACGTGGCTGGACTACAGCTATCAGTTGACAAAATTTTGCTTTTTAGATCCACACAGCAGATCTCTTTGCTCATCATCTACTCTCCCAAGAGAAAGCAATACACATACTAAGGGAATATTTTGAAGCCCTTTGACTACTACACTTACGGGTTGTACAAAATCCATTTGTATGTGTGACTCCACATACATGGCTTCCAGCATGTATTCCAAGTACAGATTATTTTCCTTATATACTGACATCAGGGCCAAAACGGATTCATTCCCCCCCCCCAATCTCAGATCAGTGGTTTCTATCTCTTGTGGCAATACACTTGTTCAATTGATTTTCCTTTTATGGAATTAAAGAATGGTTTTAAATAGTCACTACAGTCAGGGCCCCTTTCTTCTGCTTCTGTAAACCCATTTCTTTCTGTTTCTTAGTGGAAGAGCCATTAATGAGCTAGAACAAATGTTTAAAAAAAAAAACCCCACAACAATGCCAGATGCATACATAGGTAGAAAAAATGCTTGCCATTCAAATAAGCACACACAAATGTATATGATAAACTATCAAAAAGCTAAGGGTAACCCTCTGTTTTCACGAAATATGAATATGGTCAAATTAAAAAAGACATATTTGAAGTTTCAACCAAAGGTATAAATTGAGGCTACCCAGTTTCGCCCATCAGTGAAAATGATCCAAAACTAGAAAAGAAGAATCAATGATTATTCACAGAATGTTTGTATCAGTACTGGCTCTTACACATGCCCACACTAAGGACAGTACAAATACTATTCCATCTTTAGGGTCCACCAATAAACATATTTTAAATAATCAAATCTGAGCATTTTTTTTTTTTTTTTTACAGACCAAAATTCTTCAGTGTGAGGAATGTGGGAAAAAAAAGCGAGAAATTTTCATGAAAACCTCTTCCAAGTACTGAACTTACTAATAGAAAGCATCAGAATGGAACTGTATATAAAAAAAAAATCTTAAACAGAGAAACAGAAACAGAAACAGCTCTATTGTAAGCTGATTGATGCATGGAACCTTTCCTAGCCAGTTCTACAGAGACTTCATGCTGAAGTCAACAGAGAGAGAAGAGCCATTGCTAGTGTCTTTCTAAAAGATGTACGTAACCCACACACCTAGGCTATGTCTACACTGGCAGGTTCTTGTGCAAGAATGGCCGTTCTTCCACAGAGCATCCACACTGCCCGCCTGCTCTTGCACAAGAAGATTTACAGTAAAGCGTGGTAAGAGAAGGATTCTTGTGCAAGAGCTACACTCTTTTCTAACAAGTGTAAGCTCTCTTGTGCAAGAAAGAGCTCTTGCGCAAGAGGGCAGTGTGGACACGCGGCAGGGGTTTCTTGCACAAGAAAGCCCTATGGCTAAAATGTCCATCAGAGCTTTCTTGCGCAAGAGAGTGTCCACACTGCCATGGATGCTCTTGCGCAAAAGCACATGGCAGTGTGGACGTGTTCTTGTGCAAGAGTTCTTGTGCAAGAACCTACCAGTGCAGACATAGCCCTCGTGTGGTTCAATGTCCCATGCAGTAGCACCTAGACCACAGCAGCAGCAAAGAACAAAAGACCTCTACAGCGTGGGCTAAGAGCCAGGTGTTTTTTTAGCTCAAGGGGTAGAAGCTCTTATACTAAGCTTCAGAGGTCCCAGGTTCAAATGCGCCTGCTGTCAGTTACACATACTCTAGCTCAACCAGAGGTTATGGGCTCAATTACTGCATAAAATTCTATGGGCTTTGTTATAGGGGAGGCCAGGCAAGATCATAAATGTTCCTTCTGGCCTTTGGCTATCAATCCATAATGATCAAGCCTCTCCTTGAAAATCACTAAATCTTGTTTTCACATGACAGCAGAAAGTACTTGATCTTTGCTTGAATACAAAAGCCCTCTCTCAGCCACTTTTACAGGAGGGAATTGTTATCAGCATAGCTCAGTTAATCTGTTATTTTAACACTTGGTCACTTTAGGCAAAGATGTGTGGTATAGGTAAGCTAAGAAACAACTTATGCAGCTCTTCTGTGAAATTAAAGTTTGCAACTGCTGGAACAAAACAGAACTTCCTGCAAAGATGAATAATGAAAATGGGGTGGAGGGGAAGTCAGACAAACCATCTCTCTTTTGATGTTTTTCTGGGGTTTCTCTGACATGGTCTACTTTTTTAAAAAGTGCACTAGCTTAACTATATGGATTATTAAACATCTTGCAATACAAGCCTCTAATACAGATGCATTTAAGGCAAGTTAAACATAGACTTTAACCAATTTAAAACAGTGTAGCTTGCCAACTTAAATTACCAATTTAAACCAAATTGAGTTAAGTAAAGTTTAAACAGTTTAAGTGCATCTACATTAGTGGATTACTTTGTTCTAACTAGGTCAACCGAGTTAGTCTTTTACTATTTTTTCTAATATAGTCAAACCCTCTAGCTTAATCAAATGAAGAACTTGATAAATATTAGCTGCTTTCCATGTCACTTCCTAGAAATCCCCCAGAAACCCTCTTTTTCTACAACTATTAACCAATGTCAACATGACTCTAGTGCCACTCCATACTATAATCTTCATAAGTTATTCTTAGAGCTAGTCAAAATCCTAAATTTTCTTACAAACTCCAAAACAAAATGTTGTTTCAAAACAAGAAGTAGAATTATCAAAAAGTCCAAGGAAGAGAATATCTGAAAGAAATATGTTTAGAAATAATGGCAATGTTTTGTTTTGAAACCTGGCAGCCCAAATTCTGAGGCCTCCTGACTCAGCTGTGGCTCCCAGAGTTTTCAGGCTCCCAGCTCTGCTTCAGGAAGTCTGGAAATCACCAGAGCTCAGGAATTCCATTTCCTGTTGCAGAACCAGGCGTTTTGCTGTCCCTGTAGGTGAGGAATCTAAAGCCCAGGGACCGGATACAGTCCTTGGCTTGCCTGGATCTGGCCCCTGAGGCTTGGGAGGATGGTGAGGGGGGTGGTGCACACAAAATCTACTAGCCTTGGCCCCCCCAGGCTCTGGTGTACAAGGGGACTGGGGGAAGTGTCTTTCTTCTTCTCAGTCAGGGGCCACATCAGTGAGGCTTTTGTGGAGTTGTTTGTTTTTGTTTTTTGCTTTCCATTTGTGTGCGGCTCCCAACTAAATTTTCTGTGGGTCAGTGGCCCCCAACCCAAAAGAGGTTCCTCGCCACTGCTTCTCCTTCAACTTGTGCATGTCCGACACTTAGGGTATGTCTAGATTACATGGCTCTGTCGACGGAGCCATGTAAACTAGTTTACCCAACATAGTCGATGAAGTGGGGATTTAAATAATCCCTGCTTCATTAAAATAAAAATGGCTGCCTCACTGTGCCGACAATCAGCTGATCTGGCACAGCGCGGCAGTCTAGACGTGGATTGGTCGACAAGGGAAGCCTTTGTCGACCGCTCCCTTATGCCTTGTGAAACGAGGTTTACAGGAGCAGTCAACAAAGGCTTCCCTTGTTGACCGATCCGCATCTAGACTGCCGCGCTGTGCCGGATCAGCTGATTGTCGGCACAGCGCGGTGGCCATTTTAATTTTAATGAAGCGGGGATTATTTAAATCCCCGCTTCATTGACTATGTTGGGTAAACTAGTTTACATGGCTCTGTCGACAGAGCCATGTAGTCTAGACATACCCTTATGGTGTGGTGGAGAGTTAGAGGCCCAGAACACTGGCTTAACCCCTTCCTCTGCTGCGTGGGGTTTGTACACTGCATGACAGAAGGCAAAAGGCACATCCCTGACGCAGAGGCCACTCCATGGCCGAATGTCCCATCCATATGCCACACTTGGGTATGCTGGACTTCTCAAAGAATAAATTACCCATAAATATTTCATATGGGGGAAACAATGTATTTTTCCTTAGCTTCATTCTCTGAAATGACCCAATGGTTTTGAGTGAGATTAACACACAGGCACACACACTACCAACTTAAACAAAATAATCAGTGTGTGACAGACAGCCAACATGGAAAACTTCAGTAAATAGTTAAAATTTGGCAAAGCTATACCCTAGAGAAAACTGGGTCTCATAATGAGAATTGTTGAGTAATCAGAATTATACGTGGTATATGAAAATACACACAAACAGATAAACTCTCGTTCATGCAAACTTCCTGTGTGACCTTGGGCAAATCACATAATCTTCCCGGT
Source organism: Pelochelys cantorii (assembly GCA_032595735.1). Classification (NCBI taxonomy): domain Eukaryota; kingdom Metazoa; phylum Chordata; order Testudines; family Trionychidae; genus Pelochelys; species Pelochelys cantorii. The sequence goes on along the minus strand of CM064326.1, from coordinate 126,510,649 downwards.
GCATCAATTCATCTAGTCAATAGAGAAAAACACTTTCCTACTTAACAGGGGGTTCGTGAAGATAAAATCAGTTAGTAATTGTGATGGGCTCAGAAGTTATCATAATGAAGGGTATACAAGTGCCCAGAAAGAGAACCAAAGCACCAGTAGGAATATAATACATTATGGCACAGTGCTCATAGTAAAACCAATCTTCTTTTCTCTACATTAACTCCTGCCGTATAGGAGTTAGCGTATAGCATTTTCACTATCTATAGCTTCTATTAATTTTCTCATGACTATTGCAATTACTATTCTTTGACAGTCATACCTCTGCCTTTTACAGTTACAGCATCTAGAAAAAGCAAAGATTTATGTGTTGGCAGTAAGAGGAGTGAGTGAATCTAGAAAGATTACAGTTTGGAGATCTGAAGTACAACATGCATTCTTTCTTGCATGCTCAGTTTGAAGTTCTAGAGAGCAGGGCTTTTTTGGGGTAGTGGTGTTAGGGAGGTGATTTGTTTCCCATGTTGGCTGATTACAGCTCAAAATATATGGCAGACTTGAACACTAATGGTTGAAGCAGGATTAAATTTCTTCCTCAGTTGGCACATAGGTAGCAGCTGTTTCGATCTGGCCATCCCTTGCCATCTGTAAGTTACTTAGGCTGGTTTGTGGAAAGTTAAAGAGCATATAGGAAAAAAACAAACACACCAATGCTAAATGGGTTTTAGACCAAATTAACACATTTCATTTATGTTGCTCCTTTTCTTACAGAGGATTGAAAAGCCCTTTACACAGCATATACACGCACTCTAAAGAGATTTCCTGTAAAATAATAGTGATACCTAGCTTTCATTACAGCACTTTTTTATCAGTAGATTTCAAAATACTCTAACATGGAGATCAGCATCATTATCCTCATTTTATAGATAGCAGAACTTGGCACAGAAGATGAAATGACATAGCTAAGGTCTCTCAGCAGGACAGTGACTGAGCTGGGATTAAAACCCAGATCTCCTGAGTTAAATCCAGTTATGCTAGATATCAGGACAGAAGGCAAGTAACCAGAGAGCAGCAGACAACTTGTACACTGAATGCTGCACAGCCTTTGGGGAATGGGACATTTTTTTAGCCAAGGACATGAAAGTAACTCCTTATCTCATACAACAATGGCACTGTTAGAGCAAGACTATACTTTATAGGCACTGTCCTGCTCTACGGACAGGATAGAGACTATTAGTCAGGACGGTCAAGAATGGTGTCCCTAGCCTCTTTTGTCAGAAGCTGGGAATGGGTGACAGGAGAGGGATCACTTGATGATTCCCTGTTCTATTCAGTCCCTCTGGGGCACCTGGCCTTGGCCACTGTTGGAAAACAGGACCCTGAGCTAGATGAATCTTTGGTTTGACCTAGTATGGCTGTTCTTATGATGGCTCCATTGCCTCAGCAGTAGCTCCTGGAGGAATTGTCTCCAGATCTGTGTGTCACACAAAGGGAGCACATGTAAGAGAAAATAGTGAAGCAAACTAGTGTTATAATTTGAGCTATTAAAAAAAAATTCTACTGGAATATTTTTCAATGAGAAAATGCTGTTTCACTGAAATCAGAACTTTCCGAGGGAACATGTCAAGCTGGCAAAGATTTGGTTTTTTAGAAAATCTAACCCAAATGTCCCACTTTGAGGTTATTGGAGCAGCAGATTTTGATTTTTCATTTTGAGATCACCTTCTGGTAACATTTTAAAAATAAATGATATTATAAAATTAAAACTACAAATTAGAATAAAGACTTTCAGTTTTATCAAAGCAAAATATTCTTACTGAAACAAAAAAGTAAAAAAGAAATCTTGTTTTGTTTTTATTCTGATTTGAATGAAAAAAATAAAAATCTTGATATATTTTGAAAAATGGAAATGTCATTGTTCAGCCAGCTTTGTACATAACAAGCAGCATACTTAGTGCTCCACCAACCTAGCTGTGATTAGTTGCTAAGGCTTTGTATATGCTGTAGTAAAAATTAGTCTGGGGGGGGAGGGGGAGAGGTTGAAGGAACAAATAGTATCAGCTCTGCAGATTTTTTTTTTCATGGACTGTTTCAAAAAGGTCAAGTTTAGGGAGAATGACAGAAACATGGCTGAACTCAGAAAGATATTTTAAAAGCAGAAATGTGTGGTTCCTTTCCTGATTTGACTACACCCAATACACTAAAACCTCTTCATAATCTACAGGTTTCACACAAGATTAAAAAAAGAATGGAAGAATCTTGGTATTACAAAACCAGGGGGAAACATATCTTTCACAATGAATCAAGCATTTGTCATACACCAAGAATATTTGCCAAGGCTAGAAATGGCATACTAATGCACTATAAGGTAATGAATAAATGTACTTAAGAAAAATATTTTTCTTTTTATGTTTGTGGAGGAAGCAGTGTTTTTCCTTTTAGGACTTATTTAGTGGTTGTGATCTATGTGTCAAAAAGTAACAAAGAATATGAAGAAGGAAGTAGGTGTTGCAATATAGCGTGCACGTTTACCATTCAACCACTTGCAGAAAAATGTGGTCAGTTAGACTACACAGCTTCAGATTATCGGATGTGGATGAGGAATCAGGTAAGATATATACATATTTTGGAAATAAGTCACTTGAAGAAAAAATACTGATTCCTACTAAAGTCAAACAAGGAATCCTCAGAACATCTGAGTTGCAGTGATATATTGAACAGATCAGATAATTGCTTTGTTATGTGCTTTACTTTAAATTATACAAGGCCATGACCCTAGGTTTGTGCCCAGTTTTTATTCAGTCCTGGATCAGGCAAACTGCCCTCAAAGTCAATGGAAGTTTGTTTGAGTAAACAGTTAATAAGATATTGGACCTTTGCATTTTGTCCATTGAATTAAAGGGAGTTGTTTTTGCTATTCCAATAAAATTCTTGTAAATGCACGTATTTGGTTTTACATTGAGTATTTGTAACACGTGCATATGCATTCATAGCATTTCAAGTGACTTTACGATATGTTACAATTCTGTTGCATGTCTAAGGTTTTTTAGTTAATTTTATAGATCAGAGGGTCTATTCTGATGTATATGTCTGCAAATAATTCCCATTTGTTTGGAGTTATGTGCATGTATGAAAGTTGGGATTTATATTACATAAAACACCACCTTTGGTCCTTTTCTGATTCTATCAGAAGAAATCATTGTGGAAACATGATTTCAGTCACCCAGTTAATTAAAAAATACACATTATTTGTGAAAAGTGTATGTATTTCTGCTGCAATATTATTCTTTATGCGCTTCTATGCTTTGATTGCTCAGGATTAATTTATTAATAATTATTTTTAATGCCCAAAATCACTTAAGTTCTTTACATATGTATACATTTAGATAAACATTGTTCAAAAAGATTTGAGATAGAATTAAAAAAAATACTTACCTGTTTACGTCATGTAAGCACTTCTAAAAAATTACCCCTAATCCTCCTGTAATAGGCTTTGGACCTAAACTTTAGACACACTACAGGTTATTGCAAGAAACAATAGGGTGAGAAGCAGGGACCTAAAACAGAAGGTCAAATAGTTACTTACATTTATATTTTATGTGTTTGTGGGTTTGCTCTATGTACCCACAGATGTATATTTTTTCTTTAACTGTTTACACACTAAGGTATTTTAAAATATTTTTATTTTGGAAGAGGCAGACAGGTGGAAACGGTTGGGAACAGAATGTGAAGGGTAAAGCTATATAAATAACGAGGCTTTTTTCAGTTTTCTGGTAATTCTGAAAAATCCAGAAAAGCTTGTTCAACTCAATACATTTCATTCTGGATTTTTAAAAATATTTTAAATACATTTAAAGGAAACTTTCAAATGAAAATTCATTACAAAATCAAAATGTTTCTTTTCAAAAAGATCAAAACAAACACTTTAGAGAGTCTTTTGGATTTGATGTTTTTTCAAAACACACACTTTGGTGAAACTGATGAGAATTTGTGATAATGTTCAATTTAAACAGATCTATGATTTTTGCAAAAACAATTATTAAAAATTATGTCCAGTTCTGGCATAAGGGACAGGGGAAAGACTAGCATGAAATCCATATTATATATTACACTCCCTTCCTGCTTCATTTATCCTTTCTTGACTACAATGGGCCTAGGTTGCAGAGAGATGTGAATTTGGCTCCTATAGCTCCACTTATTATATTTGCCAGAAAAAGGCTGCTATTATCGCAAGCATTGCAGTTTCTTTTGGTTTTCCAGCTTCTTTGGAGCTTTGTCAGGGAGCTTTGAGCAGTCCAGCTTGTTGGCCTAGCTCAGAAAACCCAGGGACACAAAGTTTAGAACCTAAGACCATATAGCCTTAGGGCCCAATCCTGTTCCTATGGACACTGCTGGGAAAATTCCTATCAGAATGTATTCAGAGAAGGATCAGACAACTCATTTATGACCTGCACTGGTTCATTTCTCCCTGTTCCCTTAGAAAGTCATGTCTTTTTGGTCCTGTGTTACTTTTAATCCATTTAGAGCATATTGTACAACTCTGAAGTCAATTATTTTAAAGGCATGGAGGAAAATACTTTTTTTTTTTTTTGGCCTACTGTGATTTACTCTAAATTATGATATAATTCCCCGTATTGGGAAAACAGATTTACACAGTATCCAGTCTGCAGAAGAAATTCAGGTATAACGGTTTCCTACCTTACAGAAACATGTATTCTCTTAAGCATATCTGATAAGCTCTGTATGACGTATGCAGTGTTACTGTGGCCCTGTCAGTCACAGGATATAAGGGATGCAGGGCAGGTCACCAGCTTCTGCTGGTAACAGAGAGACAAGCTTTTGAGGCACACAGAGCTTTTCTTCCGGTCTAGGAAAGGAAGCCCAGGGCCACAGCAAAATGCAAGGTAGAACAGATAATTTAGCATACTTCGCACACATCGTAAAGGACCAATCAAAGCAGTGTGGGCCCTTAACACTTCTGCAGGCATAGGATAAAAGGAGGGGGTTAGTGGGTGACAGATTATTGTAAAAAGCCATAGATCCAATGTCTCAGCTCAGTCCATCATTTGCTGGTGTATTACAACAATCTGTCACCCACTAACCTTGAATGGTCCCTTGCAACATGTGCTAGCTAATTTTGCTAAACAATCTGTTCCACCTTGCCTTTTGCTGTGATGCTGGGAATGCCTTTTCCAGACCAGAAGAAGAGCGCTGTGTGGCTCCAAAGCTTGTCTCTCTCACCAACAGAAGTTGATTACCAGTAGAAGATATTACCTCACCCACCTTTGCTGGTATTAAATGAAAAATAATGCATAGCTTTATTGCATTCTTAATCCTCCATAATTATTCTGGAGGTTGTTTTCTTGAATACACATGAACCCTGGTCGCAATCAACTTTCCCAGTGTGAAGTGAGTATAAAATGCTACCAGTCTGATTCAGGAGCAATTCATACCCACTTTGCAATTAATTCACTCAGGTCTTGTCTTCACTGTACAGTGGATTGATGTTGCAGCAATCGATCCACCAGCACTTGATTTATTGCATCTACTTAGACACGACAAATCAATCTCCAAGCACTCTCACGTTGATTCCAGTATTCCACCTGCATGAGAAGATGAGCTGGAGTCAATGGGAGAGCTGCCCCCTCTGCCTTTACTGCACAGAATACACTGTGATAAGTACGTCAACTGCACATAGATTAGATTGACAGGAGGAGGGTATTTAGTGTAGACAAGGCCTCAGCTGTAAATGACTATACATGGCAGTGGAAAATCCAGCCATCAATCTTTCAGGGAATCCTGAAAGTTTTGCAGTAGCTTTCTCTGTATGATACAGTGGATTGGGCATAGTTCTTTGGTTCTTGCTCAGTTCCTGGAACACCCTATTTGCTAAACAAGGGAGAAAAGTATGTTTGAGTGTAGAGCCGGTGAATGACATTGAGCAGAACAAGAATTATGTGTATGCTGACTCCAAAATGGTTTGTTACCCATCTCACTTGGAGTCTAGAATTTACTTTAACCCCAAACTCAGTTGTTTTATTAGAGATGGGTGTCTGAAGTCAGGGGATGAAGCTTACTAACCTGTAGTACGTGTCCCAGGTCAAACAGCAGGACTAAGTCTGAAGCTCCAGAGCGGGCGATCAGAATCTTCTGAGTCATGCTGTTCTGTTTTTCAAATGAAAAATAGTTTCACTTCAGTGAAGTCACTTTGGAATACACATTTTTCTCCTGGGATTTTCAGAAATGCCTTCTCCATTGCTGAACTTGGCAGATGTACTGACACTTTGCATCATCAAAACCACAGAAACAGAGACTTTTGTAAGAGAAAGAAGAGGAACTGCAGCTGAAATGAATTTAAAAATGGATGGTTGTAATGGCAGATATTAATGGCATTACCTATTTGTTTATTTCACAGACTCTTATCCAACCTGGAGATATTGCTGTCCATATGGAATGCACTCCAGGTTCTGAGAAAAGCAGTTCTCTGTGAAGTTTGTCCCTCTAAAGGAACAGTTAGATCAACACAAATGTAACTTCATAGTATTACATTTCCATCTGTGGTTAGGCCTGACATCCTAATATCCTGCACACTTTTGTTCAGTGCACTAGATAAGATTTATAAAACCATTCCAGACATTACATTGTGCTGATAAACTTTGTGTAGCTTATTCTGAGATTAAAATGTCTCCGCAGGTAACTTTAAAGGGGAAATTCTAGGTTATGTCATCAGTGCAAAAAGAGATGTGTTTGTACGTAGGTAGCTAACGCCTACCTATTTTGATGTAAAATCCCAGCAGATACAAGGCACTGTAGGTTTTTATCTCAGAAGTCAACCCATAGTGCAAAGGGACAAGTAAAAGCTATCAGTGCTTGATGTCACACAGCCCATTTAGAGCTCTCCCTAGCTGGATACTCATTGGGCTACTGTGTTTGACAAGATGGTCTTAAGCTTTCCTTGCTCTCAGTGGGCTACAGCCCTATCTCTCCCCTTAGCCTGCCTGGCACAGTTTCAAAGCATAGTTTCCCTGCCTGTAACCCATTTGTGGAAATTGGACACCAGGAGCAGCACTGACACCCAGACTCTCCAGTAGCTTAATCACACCCTTTCCCAGAACTCTAACCTTATGGCTGCTCTGGGTTTACAGTTCACCTCTTCAGAGACACCTGATAGTGGAAGCACATAACAGACACAGAGGTTTTGTCGGGGCTCCTCCAAACCAGTCATTCTTTACATTGCCTAGCACAGATCCAGTTAATACTTGAATAACTGGTTTCCCTGGGCAGTAGCCATTTCTTTATCCAAGGGGGCTCGATTTGAATGGACGTTCATCAAAGTTAACAACCCTATACTGTTATCTCCGTGCCAGCTGCAAGAATTTCTTCTGGCACCTCCTGTGGGTTTTTTGATGAATATGGAGACAAAAGACTGCAGTGAAGATGACCAAGCTTCATATTCAAAATGGAATTTGTAGTCAGGCACAGATGCAGAGTAACCAGGAACACCCTGAATTACTAAATTGTACATAAATTTAGTACATAAATTTAAATCTCCTCTTGGATTTATGTTGAGAATTGAAACCACACCTCTCTGTCAGTGGAGACAAAGCTTCAGCTATGGGTGGAAGAGCAGGGGTTTGACTCATACCATAGTATGGAAGTGAATGGACATGATTTTCCATCACCTTGTATCTTACCTCAGTTATCTACATCAGTTACACATTATCTGGAAAAGCTACTATTGTGCTGTAGCGATGTGTGACAGCCACTTCACACTGGAGTGAGTGATATCTCTATACTAGAAAAGTAGTATTGATTTGAGAACATTGATTTCAAACTGATCCAGTTAAACTGGTGCAAACCTCGAATGTGAGACATACTTAAACCTGTTTAATCGTTATTTGGAATGGTTCAACACAAGCCAAGTTGGGGTGGGCTGGCTGTGTCAGGATCTGGCACTAGTTTAAATCATTCAGTTTATATTGTATATGATTAGTTGAAGTCAATCAGGCTTGAATATGACCAAGATAGGACTAAAGCATATTTATCTGAGCCAGGCTTTCGGATGAGGCTCTCTGTGGATGTCATGGCTGTACTATGATCTTCTCTTATTTCATCCTCTGTTTTAAGGACAGTGTGATACTCTGACTGTCAGTTGTCTATTTGATGGGCAATAACTGAGACGTCTATTTGTTTTATTTAATGGCTGCTCTTTGTTAAGGCATAGGAACATTTTTACTGAGCTCCGTTGTGACCGGTGTTGCCTGACTGCTACTTACTGAAGAACAGTTGTTCCTGTATTAAAATCTAATGTCTATAAACATCCTAAACCTAAATGTATAAAATGCACCTCACATGAAAGGTATTTAGGCACATGGTCATATCTTTAAAATGATACACAAACCTTTGCCGGCATTTTTGCCTGATTGTAATACAAATCTTCTGGCACATCAGATCAGATGAAGGTGAAAAGAAAACTCTGTAGCTTAGGAGAACAGATATCCTCCCTTCCGGCTAGTACTGCTGAGCAGTTGGGCAACTACTTTGTACACCAGGTCCCAGGCAGAGCACAGTACATTCATTCATTGAGTCACAAAGGCATGGGTAGATAGGTCAGTACCTGAGGAAAATAATCAGACCTTTTATAGAGACAACACAAAACAGACGTGGCAGAGCTCTGGCATTGCCTCGGGGGTCCTGCACTTCTAGGCAGATAGTGTTTGTCTCAGAGGTGCACTGTGGCTCTCCACATAGCCTCTTGCCTTTTACTGGAGGCAAAGGTCACAGCCTACTGAGCTATCATCATCATAGGCCAGTCAAACAGATTTGAAGTGTACCCCTCTTTAGTCCTAAACTTCCCTTTCAGGGTTGGCCTCCATACTGGTGCAGGAAGGGCTGGGGGGAACTCACCCTCTGCTCCAAGTTCTGTCCCAGGTACCCTAATGTCAGCAGCAGCAGGGTGGTTTCACCACCACCACAGTTTCAGCTTTTCCCTGAGCCACTTCCCCAACCAACTCTTTCCAGTACCTTTCTCCTGGTAGTTACGTCCTTCCACTCTTCACCAGTGTACCTCTTCACTCCCAGTCCTTGGCCAGTCGCCTCTCCCTGAAGGGAAGCCTTTTAAATTAGCCCCGAAAGGTCCTCAATGGGCAGTGGTTGTTCTGGTTAGCCTGCTGCTTCTGGCAAGCTCTTATCTGGCTTTTTCTGATTGCTCTGGTTACTCAGGGAACAGAAAACTGTTCACCCAAAGGCCATCATAGCTACCTTCCATCAGACTGTGTGGCACTGTGAGCATGGGCATGTACTTGGTGCACTTCACCCCTGTTCCTGACACTTGCCCTTTCTGTGACATGAGGGAGACCCTGGTGCACATTTATATTGAGTGCACCAGGTTACAGCCCCTCTTTTGGCTCCTCCAGTGCCTCTGGGTGAAGTTCTGGCTGCTCACCTATTGATCTTTGCACACTCCATCCATGGCCCCATGAAGTCACGGGACCGCCTCGTCAGCTTCCTCCTGGCTATGGCTAAACTGGCCATTTATAAAACCAGGTAGCTGAGGTTGGCTGAGGGAGGGGCCTGTGACTATGGGACCTATTTCTGCTTCAGCATCTGCTCACACATTGAGGTAGAGATACACTGGGAGGCATAAAAACATAGCAAGAGACCTAAAAAAGAGTCACCGTGGCTTAACCACCATGTAAAAGAAGCAGTGAGGGACAAAAAGGCATCTTTTAAGAAGTGGAAGTCCAATCCTAGTGAGATAAATAGAAAGGAACATAAACACTGTCAAATCAAGTGTAAAAATGTAATAAGAAAAGCAAAAAAAGATTTTGAGGAACAGCTAGCCAAAAACTCAAAAAGAAATAACAAAATGTTTTTTAAGTACATTAAAAGCAGGAAGCCTGCTAAAAAACCTGTGGGTCCCCTAGACGATCGAACTATAAAAGGCACAATCAAGGACGATAAAGCCATTGCAGAGAAACTAAATGATTTCTTTGCTTCAGTCTTCATGGCTGAGGACGTTGGGGAGATTCCCAAATCTGCACCGTCCTTTGTGGGTGATGAATCTGAGGAACTGTCCCGGATTGAAGTGTCATTAGAGGAGGTTTTGGAACAAATAGAAAAACTTAATGTTAACAAATCTCTGGGACCGGATGGCATTCATCCAAGGGTTCTAAAAGAACTCAAATGGGAAATTGCTGAACTATTATCCGTGGTTTGTAACCTATCCCTTAAATCGGCTTCCGTACCTAATGACTGGAAGGTAGCCAACGTGACACCAATATTTAAAAAGGGCTCTAGAGGCGATCCTGGCAATTACAAACTGGTAAGTCTAACTTCAGTACCAGGCAAATTAGTTGAAACAATAGGAAAGAATAAAATTGTGAAGCATGTAGAAGAACATAATTTGTTGGACAAAAGTCAACATGGTTTCTGTAAAGGGAAATCCTGTCTTACTAATCTCTTAGAGTTCTTTGAAGGGGTTAACAAACATGCAGACAAGGGGGATCCAGTAGATATAGCATACTTAGATTTTCAGAAAGCCTTTGACAAGGTCCCTCACCAAAGGCTCTTGTGTAAATTACATGGCCATGGGATAAGAGGGAAGGTCCTTTCTTGGATTGAGAACTGGTTAAAAGACAGGAAACAAAGGGTAGGAATAAATGGTAAATTTTCAGAATGGAGAGGGGTAACTAGCGGTGTCCCCCAAGGGTCAGTCCTAGGACCAATCCTGTTCAACTTATTCATAAATGATCTGGAGAAAGGGGTAAGCAGTGAGGTGGTAAAGTTTGCAGATGATACCAAACTGTTTAGGATAGTCAAGACAGAAGCAGACTGTGAGGGACTCCAAGAAGATCTCACCAAACTGAGTGATTGGGCAACAAAATGGCAAATGAAATTTAATGTGGATAAGTGTAAAGTAATGCACATCGGGAAAAATTACCCCAACTATAAGTACAGTATGATGGGGGCTAATTTGGTGACGACAAATCAGGAAAGAGATCTTGGAGTTATCGTGGACAGTTCTCTGAAAACTTCCGCACAGTGTGCAGTGGCGGTCAAAAAGGCAAATAGGATGCTAGGAATTATTAAGAAAGGGATAGAAAATAAGACCCAGAATATCTTACTACCCCTGTATAAAACTATGGTACGCCCACATCTTGAATACTGTGTACAGATGTGGTCTCCTCACCTCAAAAAAGATATTTTGGCCTTGGAAAGGGTTCAGAAAAGGGCAACTAAAATGATTAGGGGTTTGGAACGGGTCCCATATGAGGAGAGGTTAAAGCGACAGGGACTTTTCAGTTTAGAAAAGAGGAGACTGAGGGGGGGATATGATAGAGGTATATAAAATCATGAGTGATGTGGAGAGGGCCGATAAAGAGAAGTTATTTATTAGTTCCCTAAATAGAAGAACTAGAGGACACCAAATTAAATTAATGGGTAGCAGGTTTAAAACTAATAAAAGAAAGTTCTTCTTCACACAGCGTGTAGTCAGCCTGTGGAACTCCTTGCCAGAGGAGGCTGTGAAGGCTAGGACTATAATAGAGTTTAAAGAGAAGCTAGATAATTTCATGGAGGTTAGGTCCATAAAAGGCTATTAGCCAGGGGATAAAATGGTGTCCTTAGCCTCTGTTTGTCAGAGGCTGGAGAGTGATGGCAGGAGACAAATCGCTTGATCATTGTCTTCGGTCCACCCTCTCTGGGGCACCTGGTGCTGGCCACTGATGGACCTTTGGTCTGACCCAGTACGACCATTCTTATGTTCTTATGTTATCTCTCGATACCTTCCAGGGGCAGTGGATGCTGGCCAGGGCTCTCTGCTCGGTGTCCCTGTCCAGTTCCCTCGTTCTAGCCTTTTGACCTTCACAGCCGCCCCTGTTTTTTCTTAGATTTGTCCTATGTAATTATTTGGCGTCCTGGGCTCTATAGATCCTCCCCATAGGCTGGAGGAGGGTACCCTTTAGATATAGGAGGGCTTATGCCCACCTACCTCCCAGACTGCAATAGGATCAGATTGCAGTCGCCCATGGGTCTGAGCTCTGAAGCACAGAGCTTTTGGCCATTAGCACTAGCTGGAAACCCAGAAGTAACAGGAGATGAAAATCACTCCTTTTGAGTCATCTTCTGTAAAGCATGAAGAATGAAGCATAGTCCAGACAACACCCCTGACATACCCTCAAGATACTTCCATTAGCCTATCTGCATCCCCCTCTCTCTTATCAGGGTTGAGAAGTGTGTTATCACTAATCTCTGAGCTCTGCATTCACATGGTGGGAAGCTTTGAACATTTGGGGACTTTTATTTTAATAAAAAGACTGACACTGGCTCTTTTTATTTTTTTTCCCCTGCTGGTTGGCTCCACTTCCACACTTGCACACCACTCATGCTGTCAGCGTAGTAAAGGAATCCTTTCAGACAGGAGGTGAGCATGAACAGCAATGAAGAAAGGGGTACCAAGAGATTTTCCCCTTCCTTTTCGGAGGCAGTACTAGACCTTAGAGTTCACAGAGTGCAGTGGAAATGAGGGGATGAATCTGTGTTGTGGGAACAGGGAGTCCCCCTGCTGTAATGCAAGAAAGATGGGGGGAAGGTGTTGTAATAACGAATATTTTGCAATGAGTTTGTTCCCTCTTTTCACTTTCTTACACAGGCGATGAAAGGAATTTCCTAACTCCTTGATGTCAGAATCAGAAGCTACAAAGCAGAACCACCACTCGCTCTTCTTGCTAGCAAGGAACACATGGCAAAAGGAGGCATAGACCGTACTCTTTGTCCTGTGATTCCCCACAATCACTGAGCTACAGTTTGAACATGGGGTCCTGTTTATTACAGTGCATTTTCTATTGCTTTGTTGTCGACCAGTGTTTCTCCAAGTGGTCCACAGACCCACTTAAGAAAACTGCTACTACACTGCTCCAGTTTGTTTACTTACTGGCTCTTTAGGCTGTTTGCAACCAAGGGGAGCCATGGGAAGCAGCATGGCTCAGGCTGTTGCTTCCTGCATCTCCCCTTGGCTGCAAATTGCGAATCAGAGCCAATGGGAGCTGCAAGGCTCCGTGGCTGTGGAGCCGGTAAGTAAACAAACCACAGTAGCCGGATAGCAACTTTCTCAGAGTGGGTCTGTGGACCACTTTGAGAAACCCTGTTATAGATCCATTTTAATAAATCCATGGGTAGGATTTATTTAATTTAAATAAATTAATTAATTATTTATTATTAATTAATAATTTAATTATTTAAATCCCCATTTCATTGACTATGCCGGGTAAATTAGTTTACATGGCTCCGTTGATGGAGCCATGTAGTCTAGACATACCCATAATGACTGGCTACACATCACCTCAGGACAGGATGCAGAGATAAAATTTCTTGATACCTTAAATGACTGCTTCTTGGAGCAGCTGCTTGTGGAACCCACAAGGGGAGAGGCAATTCTTGATTTAGTCCTAAGTGAAGCACAGGATCTGATACAAGAGGTAAATATAACTGAAGTGGTTGGAAATAGTAACCATAATGTAATAAAATTTAACACCCCTGTGGAGAGAAAAACAGCTCAGTTGTCTAACGCTTTGGCATTTAATTTTAGAAAGGGGAACTAAATGGGGAGGTTAGATAAACAGAATTTAAAAGGTACAAGTGACAAAAGTAAAATCCCTGCAAGCTGCATGGAAACTTTTCAAAGACACCATAATAGAGGCCCAACTTAAATGTATACCCCAAAATTAAAAAACACAGTAAGAGAACTAAAAAAGTACCACTGTGGCGTAACCAAGTAAAAGAAGCCGTGACAGATAAAAAGACATCTTTTAAAAAGTAGAAGTCAGATCCTAGTGAGGAAAATAGAAAGGACCATAAACTTTGTAAAATTAAGTGTAAAAATATAATAAGAAAAGCCAAAAAGGAATTTGAAGAACAGCTAGCAAAAAAACTCAAAAAGTAATAGCAAAATGTTTTTAAGTATATCTGAAGCTGGAAACCTGCTAAACAACCAATGGTGCCCTTGGACAATTGAGATGCTAAAGGAGCACTCAAAGACGATAAACTCATTGCAGAGAAGCTAAATGAATTATTTGCTTCCATATTCATGGCTGAGGATGTTAGGGAGATTCCCGAACCGAAGCCATTCTTTTTAGGTGATAAATCTGAGGAATTGTCCCAGATTTAGGTGGCATTAGAGGAGGTTTTTGGAACAAATTGATAAAATTAACAGTAATAGATCACTGGGACCAGATGGCATTCACCCAAGAATTCTGAAAGAACTCAACTGTGAAACTGTGGAACTATTAACTGTGGTTTGTAACCTATCCTTTAAATCAGTTTCCATACCTAATTACTGGAAGATAGCTAATGTGATGCCAATATTTAAAAAGGGTTTTAAAGGTGATCCTGGCAAGTACAGACTGGTAAGTCTAAAGTCAGTACCGAGCAAATTAGTGGAAACTATAGTAAAGAATAAAATTGTCAGACATGAACATAATTTGTTGGGGGAAAATCAGCATGGTTTCTGTAAAGGGAAATCATGTCTTATTAATCTACTAGAGTTGTTTGAAGGGGTCAACAAATGTGGACAAGGGGGATTGAGTGCATATAGTATACTTAGATTTCTAGAAAGCCTTTGACAAGGTCCCTCACTAAAGGCTCTTAAGAAAGTAACTTGTTATTGGATAAGAGGGAAGGTCCTTTCATGGATTGATAACTAGCTGAAAGACAGGAAACAAAGGGTAGGAATAAATGGTAAGTTTTCACAGTGGAGAGAGGTAACTAGTGGGGTCCCCCAAGGGTCTGTAGTGGGACCAATCCTATTCAACTTATTTATAAATGATCTGGAGAAAGGGGTAAACTGTGAGGTGGCAAAATTTGCAGGTGATATCAAACTCTTCAAGATAGTTAAGACCAAAGCAGACTGTGAAGAGCTTCAAAAAGATCTCACCAAACTAAGTGATTGGGCAACAACATGGCAAATGGAATGCACATTGGGAAAAATAATTCCAACTATACATACAATATGATGGGGACTAATTTAGCTACAACTACAGAATAGATTTTTGCTAATTCTAAACAAGTTAGTTGGTGGCCCACAATTATGTGCTATAGATTTAGAGTGACATTCTCTGAAGGTTGCATACCCCACATGTGCACTACCTCAGTGCACTCACTCTGCCACACGTGTAACTGTTTGGGGATCTGCCATCTTATTAGTTGTTATGTTTATAATGTCTGATTCTTCTGAGTCAAGTTTCTCTTCCATGGTAAATAGAATTGTTTTCATATTCCAGTGCTTTTCTTCATGGATATAATCTCAACAGAATCACATCCAAAAAAAGTGTTTCTTAAGGTTATGATTCATTTATGGCAATTTTAATGAGATTTGGCATTTTTCTTGAAGAGCTAGCTCCTAGAGTCAAATCATTTTTCAGAGAATTCCAGCTGTCATGTTTTAAAGTTTCTAGCCCCCAGAGTTGTGGAGGAACAGTCAAAAATAAGAATCCTAAAGGCTGAAAACCCATAAGGCAAGCAAAAACACAAAATGTACTGTTTGGGGGGGGGAAAGCTCATTATTTTTTAGGATAACCTCATGATTTTTTACCTCTATCTCAGATGTTTCTGAATGTTGGAGACTGGCAATATTATCTTCAGCTACCCATGCAGCTGAATGGTTTTACCTGGTCACCATCTTATTGCCCTCATTCCCTAGTCTTTCTAAAATACAAGCTGCTACAGGTAACAGTAATTCAGACCCAATATTTTAAATCTGCTCTAACATGTGCACTGTGTAGCTCAAAGGCTGTTTCACCATGCGACTGCTCTCATTCAAGCTTGGCAAACTGACATGGAGTAACCCTGAGTGTAGGTGCCTTGAGATAAGTGCTGCAATGAAGACAAGCCCTTAGTGTCTCCTGAGGGCTCATGGCCCTCAGTGGTTTGGCCTTGTTCAATGACAGTAATTCCCTTTAGGAAAGAGGACAGAATTAAAGGCTGCAGAACCAATGTATAACATTGAGAAAGATACAATGCTCTACAAAACTGGGGTTAATTCAGAAGGCATTTCACCAATGGGATAAACATAACAAGGCAAAATATTAAATCAATTTTATACAGAAATTTGTATTTAGAAAAATATTCCAGGGTAGGTTTAAAATACTTAAGAATATGAGGAAATTGAGAAGCCTCTCCACCTATATGCAAACATATGAACACCATGAGTGCCAAGGTTACCACTGTTCAAAATACTATTCCAAAACTACCTCCTAGTAATGACAGAGTGGTTCACTCAAACACTGATTGGCTGATTTCAGTAGCATCAATTCAGGGAGTGGGAACCATTGGTGGCAGAGCGGCTAGGCAGTAGCCAGGGAGAACCACCCTGGCAAGGGAACCCCCAGCAGCGGTGGGGTCAGGGGGCAGTCAGGGGGCAGCCAGGTGGCCCCAGCTGGGGAACCCTGGGGAACCCCTGAAGGCAGTAAAGCTTGTGGTGACAGAGCGGCCACTGGAATGGGTTACCTAGGGAAGTAGTGGAGTCTCCATCCCTAGAGGTGTTTAAGTCCCGTCTTGACAAAGCCCTGGCTGGGTTGATTTAATTGGGATTGGTCCTGCCTTGGGCAGGGGGCTGGACTTGATGGCCTTCTAAGGTCTCTTCCAGCTCTATGATTCTAAGGAGAACCCCAGGGAACCCTGGCGGCAACAAGGTGGGGAATCCCAGCTGGCTGGCATTGGCAGGGCAGGGTGCCCCAGCTTTGGGAGTCCCAGGAAGATGAGATGGCAACAGGGCAGCCAGGAGGAGATCATTGACCTCCCCTGGTCCAACAAAGTCCCTGATCTGTGACCGCTCAGGTCCCAAGAGTGCCCGACCAGGGAGGTCCAACCTGCACTCTGTTCTATTCTAATTCAATTCATGTCATCTGAAAGAAGAACAGGATCCAAAAAGAACCAAGAAGAAAGTTCTCATCTGTTCAATAACTTCACTAAAGAATAATACACACTTGCAGAGTTTTTTCCCCAAATCTTTCAGCATTCATTGCTCACTCTGCATTTACTAAGGATATACTTAAGCAGTATAACTTTCAATCTGTTTCCAGATTCCAAAACAATACAGGTTGAACCTCTCTAGTCTGGCATCCTTGGTACCTGACTAGTGCTGAACCAGAGCATTTGTCAGTCCATGGGAGGTCAATATTGTCTAGCAGCATTACCAACACTCCCGCTGCTTACTGGGCTCTTAGAAGACATTTAGGGATAAATTAGGGGTAAACAGTACAGAACACCCAGAGCCAGGATTGGTGGCTGGAAACAAACTTTATGGGACCGCAGGAAACACCCATGATAAGTGGACATCCAGCTAACTAAAATCATGCTGGACCACGGATGTTGCCAGACCAGAGAGCACCGGACTAGAGAGGTTCAAACTGTAGCAAGAGTTCTACAAACAAGAACTGTTCCTGCTTCCAACTTCAGAATCAGTCACATTGTCATTTGACCACTGAAACCTGGACTACCACATTTGAAGATAATTGCACAGGGGTCACATGACAATTGCAGCAGCCTTTAAAAGCTGTGAATTTCTCAAAATTACATTTACTAAAAAGGTATTTTGAGATCCAGTTTCGTATTGTTATTGCAGAAGTCACTAGATGGTGCTGTTATACAACTTCACAAATTCTTTTATATAACACTGGAACATGGTTATTTCAAAGAAATGTTATATTATGCTACTTTAACAATGTAGTTTCTTCATGAGGGATTTGTGGCAAATGTCAGGGACGTTTTCTTTCTCTCTTAACCTCTCTAATCAGGATCAATTCTTGAAGAGCAGTTGCTCTCTGGAAAGAAGGAATTTAGTTTTGGCCTGAGATTCTTAAAGATGGGATTACCTGCAGGCTGTTTGCTCAGCTCCATTCCAGGATAGATGGAGCTAGTGTTTAATAAACCATCGGCATTCAAAATATACCCAGCCTCTATGTCACTTTCCTAGAGGAAGTTGACCTTCAAGACTCTAGAATCCATTATCTCTAGGCAGAGGAGCTACAAAAGTGCCTGACCCTGCAAGTGTTGCACACTTTCAAAACCATTTATTTCCGTATAAGTCAAGGATATATGCCAGTTCTTAGTATCACACCCTCGGTCATGTTTCTACAAAAACTGGGCAAAATATTTCACCTGGAATACTTTTAGTGAAAAACGTATATCTGGTGATACCAAAATATTCCCTGAATTCATGTTGATTTCACAAAATTGTTTTGGTTGAAAATAATCTTTTCCCTCTAAAAAAAAAAATTAAAAAAAATCAAAATGTTTTGCCTTTCTAGTTTGAAATTATCTGCAGGTCAAAATTTCCTTTATTTTTAAAACAATGAAAAAGGTTTTTAAATTATCACAATTAAAATAAAATAGTTCAATTTGTGAAAAAAAACAACAACTTGACGTTAAACAAAATCTTCTTTTGACTTTTTGATTCACTGAAAAAAATTTAAAATCATTTTGGTTCAATCCAAAACAATTGTTTTTCAGTTTTTCTGAATTGCCAGCAAACCAAGACATATGCATTATTCACACAGCTCTAGATTCTACATTGTACAGTGTCAATGACAACAGCAACATGGGAGTTAAAAGCACTCAACCCCTCAGGATTCAACCCTTTGGGTTTGAATCACGACAAATTTAGACCCCACTACAGGAAAGAATGTTCAAACTGGCACTTAAGCAAATATTTAACTTTGAGCACAAGTCTGTTGAAGTTAAGTCCCCAAAATACATAAAGCATCCCCAACCAAACACCCCATGATATGAAAGATAACCTAAAATCATATGGAATAGTGATAGAGATGCAGCCGTGTTAGTCTGGTCTAGCTGAAACAAAAGACAGAACTATGTAGCACTTTAAAGACTAACAAGATGGTTTATTAGGTGATGAGCTTTCGTGGACCAGACCCACTTCCTCAGATCAATTTGTGGAAGAAAATTGGCACAGCCATATATATGAAAGTGATACAATCAAAAAAATGAACATATGAAATTGACAAATCAAATTTTAGAACAGAGTGGGGGTGAGGGGGGGAAGGTTAGTGTCTGTGAGGTAATGACATTAGGGGTGATAATTGGGGAAGCTATCTTTGTAATGGGTGAGATAATTAGAATCTTTGTTGAGACCCATACAAGGGGAAGCTCAGGGCTCAGGGTTGGGGGTCTCGCCAGACCAACTTGATTTTCATGCGAACCTGCTCCTGGGTTCCCATGTGGCCTTTGGTGGCCAGGCTGGCAGCTATCCTACAATAGACAGCCGCGTTCCTTCGTCTAGTGTGGAGATCATGGAAGTTGGGGGTGTCCCCCCCCAAACCTGAATAAGGTCCATGATCTCCACCCTGGACCAGAAGGCGCCCGCCTTCTCTGGGCCCTGGCAGGCTCCTGGGGAGCGGTGGAGGGCTGGCTGCCAGTGGCTTGCTGGCTCATGTTTTGGGGCCACTGGGTCGGGGCAGTGACTGCTGGATCTGGGCTGGCAAGCTTGGAGCTGGCACAGGCACTGTGGCCAGAGTCTACCCCTTTAAGGGCTCCAGTGAGGGGGGAGGAAGAGTATTCTTGGTTGAAGCCGGAGTGGCCACAAGGGCACCCTAGGAAGGCTGGAGACCCCCTATTTCGAAATAAGTGTCTATACAGCACTTATTTCGAAATAGCTATTTCAAATTTGGTGTTATTCCTCATGGAATGAGATTTACCAAATTCGAAATAAGCACTCCACTATTTCAAATTTATTTCCAAATTGCAGTTTCGCTGTGTAGACACTAGGAAAGTTATTTCTAAATAAGGGCTGTTATTTCAAAATAACTTTGCTGTGTAGACATACCCTGACAGACCTAGATTTTAAATATTTAATATAAACTTCTGTAAACAGCTGTGTATGTCCTTTAGGGATGACCCATGCCAAGAAGCACAAGGATCTCTTGCTTATGGCTAGGTATCTTTGCTCTGAAGGGTCCAGACAGCATACAGAGAAACTGTTTCTCCTTGTCAGGGATTTTTATCCCCTTCACCCAAGAATCTAAGTTGCTAGGATGAGTTCATGCACATATCTCCCCTTTCTAGAGGGAGTAATGCATGAAATCAACCATGCTTCTGTGCTTTGATGCTACACAGTGCCTCTTTTGCTTTCAATGGGCCATAAGACAAACACTTTACCTTATTTTATGCTTCTTTTCCTGTTTTGTGAGTTACATGGTGCCAGACGTTTACAGAGCAAACACTCAATATAATTTTATACTACAGGTTACAGATATTTTAAGTAGGATTAATACTTGCAGCACCCTAGAAGCATTCCATAACTCCAAACAGTAAATCCATTCTTATAATACTAACATCTATTTTAACAATACTAACCCATAGAGAGCCAGACTGCTTTCTAGCTATTAATTTGTCAATGTTCATTGAGGCCCTGGGTCTTGGCCTGTGTTGGTACCTCCTTTGCCAGTGCCACACCTCTCTCTTAAAAATATTAAGGTGGTGCATAAGGGAGGGGAGGGGATTGGGTGGGGGAGGTGATAGAGAAGATAATAAATGAATTAAGAATGGGCATGCTAAAACATCTTTTGAGGGGAAAGATGTAAGTCTGTTTAAAATACAGAAGCCATTCTTAGCGATGTATGCTCAGGTGATTGGATTTTGTATATTGCTATTGCAACTAGAAACAAAACTCGCGAAGTACTTTAGAAAATATATTCTTTGGGCAGAGGGGATACAATATAAGGTGGTGGGAATGACTAAACTAAGAGTTGTATCATGTTTTTAGATTAATTTGCTCTTAAAAAATATTCACCAAAACATACATTTTTTTAACCAGGTCTAATCTCTACCACCTTGAGATTCTTCTTTCCTGGGAAAAGGTGTATGAAGCTTTCACATTTGTCCAACCCAGAAGAGATCACTGAATTTATCTCACTATCATGGGAACACTTAAAAACAGCACAATAGAAATGCTTAAGAACCAAATGCTGCAGACCACTTTGCCTGCCCTCTATTTGTTCATCTTCATCATCAGTATTCCCCTGAATTCTATCTCTTGTGGTTCCTTTGCTGTCACTCAAGACCTTGGACTCCCACCATCATGTTTTCCATTAACCTGACAATCACGGACTTGCTGTACAGCATGCTCCTCCCTTTTCAAGTTGTCTACCACTTACGGGGAAATGACTGGCCCTTTGGACAGGTCCTGTGCCGCATTGTGACTGTGCTATTCTATGCAAACATGCACTGTTCTGTTTTAACCATGACAAGCATCAGCATAGAACGCTACCTAGGAATTGTTCACCCGCTCCAGCACAGGGCCATTAGACCCATTAGAACAGCTCTCTTGACATGCATCATTATTTGGATATTTGTTTTACTGCTGCACTTCCCACTCATGAAGACAGAGCTAACCTTCCAGGTACAGGAGCTGCAGATAACTACTTGCTTTGATGTACTGCCCAAAGATATGTTTCCTTCAAGAAATGATTTCATCGCTTATTTTGGCTCTCAAGTTCTCCTATGCTTTCTCCTACCTTTGCTAGTTATGGCATTCTGCTACACCTTAGTCATTCGAACTCTTCTTAATGCCCCTCCTGATCAATTAAAGGAAATTAAGAAGCAGACAATTTATTTGATAGTTGTGTTGCTTACAGTCTTTGTACTGTGTTATGTGCCCAATATTGTGATATCAATCATCCATTTTGTCTATACTACCCAAAATAAGACTGTTTATGTGGAATATAAGCTGTCTCTGGCTTTGAATAGTCTTAATTGCTGCTTCGATCCACTTGTTTATTTTTTTGGTTCCAAAGAGTTTCGACGAAAGATACAGAAGAAGCTCTGCAGATGCATACCTGATATATTCAGTGAAAGTCCCACTGTCTTTTCAGAGCAAGATTTGCCGTTAACAGGCAGAGAACATGCACTAAATCATTAAAAATGTATTTGACCTGGAACAGATTTTGTTAGTCAATGCATCAAACCATCATCCAGAAAGTTTAGAAGTTGTTTTATTTAAGAACATACAATATCAAAAGACAAAGAAAAATACACCAGGCAATATATTACCACAATTTATTGAAACTTATTTTGGACACAAACTGAGCACTCAGGAAGACTCAGCGTGCATGGGAAAAGACACATCTCTTAGCTTGCTAAGAGTAGTGCATTATGGAACATAAATTACTATAAATTAGGAATACAAAAAATATTTCAGTGCCAGGTATATGCATTCCCTTCGAATATGTCTCTGGAACAATTTCTAAAACCTGTTTCCCAGTTCAGCACTTCTAATGTAAATAATTGACAGCAATAAAATGAACACACCACATTTCTGAGGAGAAGAGGAATATCTGAGCTAAAATTATATATATCCCTTGACACAGAAGTAAGCAAAAACTGGTGATTAGCATTTGTAACCGGGGAAAGCAGAAATACAGACATGCAAGGTTTAATCTATTCATGCATGTTTGATTTCCTCTTTATTATTGGTATTTAGTAGCATATTCACTCTAGAACTGTGGTTCTCAACTGGTGGTCCAAGGTGACATTTTTGGAGGTCCACAGGAATATTGTCCAAAGTCACACGGCGTGAGCAGGCACCACTGTTAGGCTGTTCTATGCCATGTTCGCAAGCACGCGGCACATCATCCATAGCGTCACCTAGGACGCAACCACGTTGTGTTGCCAGGAACTTCCGTCTGAGGCTCTGAGTGTCAGTGTAGCTGCTGCCGTCATGCTGAGCAGTTGCTGTGTCATTCGTCCTGTGCTACATGTGCTGTTTTACAGGTGTGGTGTAGTTTGTTTATAATGGCAATGACAGGAAGAAATGTCAAGCACAAGTATTCGGAGGACTATGTCACATTCGGCTTCACTTGTCAAGAAAAAGAAGGCATGGATTTGCCACAATGTGTTATTTGTTTCAAAGTCTTGGGGAATGACACAATGAAGCCAGCTAAGCTGAAACTCCATCTCAAAAAGTGTCACCCCAACTTGTTGCAAAAGGATGAAGATTATTTTGAGTGGCGGTTATCAGGTCTGAAATGGCAGCGCCTCGACTCAACAAATGCATTCTACAATAAGACAAGCAATGAAGTACGCGCTTCCTACATTGTTGCATACAAAGTTGCACAGGCCAAGAAGCCTCATACCATTGTAGAGCAACTTGTGCTCCCCTATGCAAAAGAGATGGTGCGGCTTGTTCTTGGCGAGGAAGCAGCAAAGAAGCTGAATGATATATCTGTCTCTAACGACACAGTATCGAGACGGATAAATGAGATATCACAGAACATCAGTGAACAAGTTGTGGATGAAATTAAGAAGTCTCTATTGTTTGCCATACAACTGGATGAATCGACCGACATCGCATTGTGCTCTCAGCTATTGGTGTTCTCACGATACATGGTTGAGGGAGACTTCAAAGACGAGTTTCTTTTTTGTAAGACTCTTGATACCACCACAAAGGCTCAGGTTGTGATGGAAATTGTTAACAATTTCTTTGAAGTACATAGTCTGGATTGGGTAAATCTTGTGGGTGTCACCACTGATGGTGCACCTGCCACACTGGGCTCAAGATCGGGCTTCCAAATGCTGGTGAAACAGCACGCTCCAATGGTAACCGGAGTTCATTGCTTCATTCATAGGGAATCTTTGGCATCAAAAACATTGCCTGATCAACTGAACGCCATTTTCAAAGGGTTGGTGAAAGTGGTGAATCACATCAAATCATCGGCTCTGAACACCAGACTGTTCAAAAGATTTTGCCTGGACATGGGTTCCGACTTTGATGTGTTGCTGTTCTACACTTCTGTACAGTGGTTGTCAGCAGGGAATGTAGTCAACAGAGTTTTTCAACTGAGAGAGGAGTTGGATTTATTTCTCCAGGCTCAAGGGAAAGAGGAATTCCGAAATGTGCTGATGCAGTCAAATTTAGAACTTGTGTATCTTGTCGATATTTTTGGAATCTTGAACAAACTGAATCTTCAGCTGCAAGGGAAAGGTGCAAATCTGTTCTCTCACCAAAGCATCATCAAGGCTTTTCTTGACAAATTGGAACTCTGGATCGTAAGAGTCGAAGGCAATAATTTAGTTCAATTTCCATATGTGGATGCCATGCTCGGGGAAAAGGAAGCCATTCGGATGCAAATTCTTGATCATTTACGGAAGCTACAAGATGAATTCCAACGATACTTTCCGGAGGTGGACAGGACAAGGGATGAATTATCTTTCATCAGGAATGCATTTACAACAGATGTTAATAGTGTTCCAGAGAATCTGCAGAAGGAATTCTTGGATCTGAAAAATGATTTTGTGGCTCAAGACATGTACCAGCAGTCTACCATAGAGAAATTTTGGGCCAACATGACCAGGAGTTACCCAAATCTGTAAGCACACGCAGTCAGATTTCTTTTGCCATTTGCATCAGCTTATATGTGTGAGACTGGATTTTCGTGTTTGTTGCATATTAAGTCCAAACAGAGGAATCGGCTTGCAGTGGAAAGTGATATTCATTGTTCATTATCAAGTACCACTCCAAACACTGAAAAGCTTGTCAGTGAGAAAAGAATCCAAAAATCTGTTAGTAAGAAATAAATTTCAAACCAAAATGTTTGTTGTCTGCTCTTTTTTATCACGTCTCAAAAAGGAGGTGGTCCACGAAAATTTTTTGATTGGCCTGGTGGTCTGTGGACTGAAACGAGCTGAGAACCACTGCTCTAGAAGCATAAGGCTTAAGCTCCTTTTTGATTGACACTGTCTTGACAGGCCATTTATAGACAAGGCCCCCATGCAGTGTATCACATCTGACCTATGTGCCAAGCCCCAGCAAAGCAGAGAATCTACCACCTGCATCTTACTGCTACAAGCCTTTCCCCTTTCAGAGATGGGTCTAGTACAGCCTAAACCCAAACCCATAACCCAGCTACTGTCATGGATTGGCTCTAAGGGTATGTCTACACCAGTGGTCTCCAACCTTTTTATACTCAAGATCACTTTTTAAATGTCAGGGCGAGCCAATATCTACCCCATCCCTTCTCCAACATCTCACCCCTTTCCTTGAAGCCCCACCCTCTCCATTCCCTTCATCTCCATCATTTGCTGTCTCCAGCCCTTACTCACTCTTACTAGGTTGAGATAGCAGGTGTGGGCTTTGGGGTGGGAATGAGGGATTTGGGTGTGGGAAGGGGTGAGAGGTGCAAGCTCTGGGAGTGAGAGGTGCAAGCTCTGGGGGTGAGAGGTGCAAGCATCTGTGGTTGGATGGTCCCAGAGCTAGGGCTGCAGCCTGAGCATGGATATCACCACCACAATTAAACAGACCATGAGCTTCAGCCCTGTAACCTGAGTCACAGGCCAGCTGTGGGTGTTTAATTGCAGTGCGGACATATCCTAAGTTCCCCCTCTCTTGGGGTTATGCAGTAGCAACAGCAGCAGCTCGGGTTCCGGGGACAGGGAGGCTCTCTTGTCAGGCACAGCTTGGTCTCAGGGGAGTCCTCAACAGTGGCCCACAGCTAGAGTACCGCTACAACTCAAAGGAAGCAGATGTGCAAGTGAGACTTCTCACCCTTAGAAGCTCTGCAGCTGAGGTAGGCACCTGTCATGCAAGGGTTCCTGAGCTCTTCCTATGCAGCCTCTCTGCTCTGAGATAGGTTGCATGCCTCACGCTCCCCTCACTTTTCTATAGATTGTCGTCTATCCCCTCAGCTGCATTCTGCCCCACAGCCCATTTCATCAGGCTTGCTGGTAGTCCGTATAAATTGCACAAAAAGGGACTTATGCAGCAGTGTAAACCTATCGGCAAAGGCACTGGCCCGTCCACCAAAGAATACTTTCCATTCGCAGGATTTCAGTCCTTTCCTCCTGGGCTTTGATTTTATTTCTTCAAAAACAAAGCTGTTTACTTAAAGTTCGATATATTAGTCATGTCTTTTTCTTGACCCAGTGTCTTCTGCAAAAGCCTTTCTGTTCCCCCTCAGCCCTTGTGCTCATTCCTAGCCTGTTTCCTGCACAATTACACTCCCAGGCCATCAACACGCCTATGAACTAGGCTCTCATTGAGTAGACACTTAACTATCTGATTAGGAAGTGCAAATTTAGAAATCTGAATGCACACTTCTGCACACAAACTTCTGGATCCATAAAAATATGTAGACCAACACCCAGGTTTTGCTCGCATTTACATTGCAGTAAATATGGAATAATTCCACACAAAGATATGATTCTAGTTTTACACCAGCAAGGCTGAAAGTAGATTCCATCCACAGGTTGAGGCCCATTTGATAATTTGGCCCTCAAATCCAGCTGTTACTTTATTCCCTGAGATCATAATTATCAAAAAAGGAACTGTCACCTAGTGCTTAGAGACTGCACCTGGTAGAGAGGGTTCTAATCCAAGTTCCTCGGTGCTATTAGGCGAATCACCTAAGTCTCTCTGTCTCTCTTTCCCCATCAGTAAAATAAGGGTAATTATTTTTTTAGTACCTCTGAAGGATGTTGCGAAGATTAATCAGTAAATGTGTTTTATAGTTCTTTGAAAAAAATGAAAAGCTTCATTGTATCTATACGCTACAATTTGTATTAAGATACTGCACATGTATTTTTTACATGGCCACTTGCAATCTAACAAGTGACAACGACACCTTTAAGAGATGGTGCTTGATAGACTGAGACTGGGTGGGGTACTTCCTTCCTGACTCACTTTTTCACTAACTGAATAGCAAGAAACAAGTAGGTCGTTTATTGAAAAGGGGGAGGAGGAAAAACCTTTTCAAAAGAAATTTATAATGACACCAAAGCTATATCCTCAAGTCTGTGGCTCATCAGAAGTGCTCAGACACTACAACAAGTAGCATCACAGGTTAAAAATAGTTAGTGCTATGTACAGTTCTATGGGTGTGGTCAGATAAACCAGGAGTGAGTATGACTTGAAAGTGTGAAACTGTGAATCCAAACACCCTAATATTTGCTGAACTCAGGTGCTTTCCAGAGACAAGGCAGCCAGTTTCAGTCACAAGACACTGAGCCTATGGAGCCTATTGACATAATTAACACATCCCCATGAAATATTTCATTTTTCCTCAAACCATCATTTTGCAATAGAAAACTTTCTTTGGAAAAATGTTAACCAGCTGTTCTTGACAGTAGATAGCACTTCACATTGCAGATCTGAGCAATCTGACATTCAGCAAATCTCAAGAAAATGAGGTGTCTGATTAGTAACCATCTGTGAAAAGTTTGGTTTCAGTGACTTCTCCGAAATCTCATAGGAACTCTGTGGCCAAAGCAGGGATAGAATCCAATTCTCCAGAGCAGTACTCAATTGTCTTACCTATAAGTAGGGCCCTAACAATTTCAGTCCATTGTCATAAATGTAATGGTCATCAAATTTTTAAAAATTTGAATGTTATGGTTTCAAATATTTAAATCTTAAATTTCAAACACAATTATAAAAATGAATATGTATTTTAAAATAACAAAATATAAACATGTAAAGCCCTTCAGATTTGGTGTTTCTCACACTAAGGGTCCCTACTCCAAAGGGGATCACATAGCTATTGTAGGGGTTGCGGTACTGTCACCTTACTTCTGCTCTGCCTTCAAAGCTGGGTTGCTGGAGGACAGTGACTGCTGGCTGGATACACAGCTGTGAAAGCAGCGCTGCCACCTGCAACAAGATAGAAATAAGGGTAATAATACTGTAGCCCCCCTACTGTTGTTTTGCAGACCCCTTTCAGATCCAGACCCCCCATTTGAGAGACACCATGTACTTTTGTATACTTTTACCTTATAGTATAGGAACTTTAATAACATAGGATAAAAATATACAGAAGACCAGATTTCACAGAGGAGACCAGATTTCATGATCTATGATACATTTTTCATGGTTGTGAATTCAGTAGGGCCCTACCTATGAAACTCCCTTTCTTTCCTGCAACTCCCTATACCTTCCTTCATACACCTGACACTCTGTGGGTGTTGCTGGGAGGGGGAGCAGGGGCAGCCATGTGGAGCCTTCCCCTCCATCCATTCCTGCAACTGACCATCTGCTCTGGAATGCCTCCACCCAGCAGTCCTTGGGTTGCTGCTGCAGAAACACCTTATCACAAGCGCACTTGCTCTCTCCGACTCCATGGAATGGAATGAGGTTTAACTGTTAATTCTAACTAAGGGGTTTATCTCAGAATCGTGTAGACACGGGCTGTTATTCCAGGCTAGTCAGTTTCCAAAATGGCGACTGCCTGGGAACATGCTAATGAAGCGCAGGATACTTAAATCCCGCACTTCATTTGCAATTTTGGTCATCCTCATTAGCCTCCCTAGTTCGAACTAGGGGGCTAGTGTAGACGTACCCTTACTGTTTACTCCTTGCCTCCACCACCAACCCTTGAACCAGGCACCTACAATTTTGTTTTCATCTCCCCCACTACACCTCCTCATACCTACATCTGACACTCACTCCTCGAGCAGTTGGTATTCCCAAAACTGCCTGCTCTGACTCCCACCTTCTTTGTTTAATTCGCCTCCTCCCACCCCACGTTTTCTGATTATACCCTGTCCCCACATATGTAGGTTAGTGAAGAGGAGGAGTCAGCCTCCATTTTATCTACCCCACCTTTCTCTTTATCATTTCTAGCTTCCCTCCAGTGGCTATTCCTGGCACCTGTCTTCCTCAGCCAGCTCTCATACAACTAGTAGCTCTTTTATCTTCAACAAAGGGGTCTCTTGTGAGACTCCTCTATGCTGCTCATTTTTACCAGTTTGAGAGGCCTCCACAGAACCCTGAATCTAGTTTCAGTGACCAGGTCTACAGTGACCCCAATGGGGAGACCCTCCTCACAGAATCCTCATATATAACTCACAGCCTTGTGTGCCGGTGGCAAAGTCCCTCTCAGTGCACCAGAGAATGGTATTGGCTGATGCCACAAAACTGGAGATCTCCTGGACTGTGATTGGTTGGTCCCCGCAATGCTCAGCTAGCTCCTGGGGCTGCCCATCTGGTGTGTTTCTTATCATGTGTTCCAGGAGGTGAAAGGAACCATGCCTCCTGTTTCACTCACATTTCTTGAGATGGTCCTGTGGGAGGGTGCCCCCAACTTAGTCCTCACCCTCATCCCCATCATCAGGGCCCTATTCCATAAGTCTCCCTGGCCACCCTGACATGCCTCCTGGGCAACTGCATGACATCCAACCGTGACCAGAGAACAGCCATATGTGCTCATTCTTCACGCCGTTCACTTCCTTGTCCTCATGTCTCACCCCAACACCAGGTGGCAGGCCCATTGGCACCTGCAGAGGCCTATTTCTCATACCGTATCCAATTATGCTTCAGACAGAGTTCCTCTGGGCAGTGCCCACTGACAGCCTGGATGACTTTGAGGAGCAGTATTGCTATCCAGAGTTTTCTGCTCGGTGTCCCCTTCTGGATCTCTCATTTTTAACCTTTGACCTCACTCCCATTCATGTTCTTTCCTTCACTGTCTCACATACTCAGCTATGGCTTTGTGGTTCTTCCCCTGTAGTTGTTAAGGGGACATGTTACTCTGGTGCAGGCCTAGATTCACCTGTCCCAGTCCTACAATAACACACATCTTCCAATGTTGGCACCAAATGAGGCAGGGTGTCTGTAGACAACTGTCTCCGTTACTACACAGCCTTGTTTTATGCCCAGAGCAAATTCATTCTATGCCCTGAATGAGATCAAATAGTATCAGATCAAGTCATTAAAGACTTATCATAATAAAGATGCACAAAGAGACTGGTTCAGATTTCAGAGACAGGAGGCAGCTCAGTCTGAAAAAAAAAAAAAAAAGTATGTTGTTCTTTCTGGTTGGGCAAAAAGCCCTGACTCATCTATTACCAGTGGGAAACTTAAAAGCCAGCATCCCCTGGCAGAAATCTCTGAGGATGTGAGGGCAATGGTGCCCATCATCCTGTGGGAGTGAATCCCCCTTACAACGCAACAGTCCCCAGAGCTCACAGAAGTGAAGTTTGCAATTTCCTACATCAGTCAGGCTCAGTATGTCTATCAGTTGGGACATGCTGCTATTTCTACAGAATGAATATTCTCCAGGATGGAGCTGAAATACACCCTGCACAAAAGATGAGAACTATATATTATTATGTATAAAGAGGCTACCCAGTTTGAGACTCATTTTATTGCATTTATGTCCACCAGACAGCTCTCTCACACTTCCAGACTGCTATAAGAGGTGTCATATACATGAGAATCAGGCCCATAAGTTGCACATTTCCAAATATGGAAAGAGAAGCTGCTATTAAACTTGCTACTACAAGTCACTTATCAAACTGAAATCTACTTAGCACTAGTGACCCAGGCTAGTAATTACTCAGCAAATAGACATCAGCTCTCAAAAAGAATTTCAGTTATGAGAATACTGAGGTTTACACAATGAAAACTCTGAGTCTGATCAGTTAGTGTTGTGCAGCTTATGTGCTAAGTGTTATCACCTTTATTCATACATGCTTTTAGCAGGGGATTGGACTCGATGACCTCCTGGGATTTCTTCCCACCCTATGATTCTATAAACGCATCTTCACTATGTATTCTAATTCAGAGCCTTTTCAAAGTCTATTCAAGTCACTGCACAGATTTCAGTTCATTTCAGAGGGCTTTGGATCAGGACTTTTTCTTCTAAACTTAAGCTAATAATCAGGAAGGCATTAAGGATAGGAAAACCAATTTAGATGAAGTAAGAATCCTTTTGACCTGTACCACTCAACTAGGGGATCCCAGAGGCCTGCTCACAGGTCCCACACTCCTTTTTTCGCTGCATAGACAATGCCTCCCCTCCCCTCTCCCCCACACCAAAAATCCAGGCTCCTCCAGCTACCTTGAATTTTTTTCTGAGATGGGGGAAGTCAAGTGGTCTTTGTCCTTCCCTCTCTTTATCATCTGGAGACCTATCTACATAAGAACCCTCAGGAAAGTTAACACTGAATCAATTGAAGGTATGAATTTAAAGTGAACTGGTTAAAGTCTATGAATCCCCTGTGAGGAGAGTCTAAGGCAGAAGTAGAGTCGCCTACATTCCCTTTACTTTAAAATGTGAATGGGATCATCGCTCCCATTTTCCATTAACAGCTTAACTTTCCTGTGTGTCCTCTAGTCTCCTCTTGGTCTTGTTCTTTTCCAAATCCTCTTTCTTCTGGGTGGAGGGATTTGGATATTGGTCTCCCTGTTGCTGCACATGAACTTCTTGATACAGCCTGAGTCTGAGATGCCCTAATCTGGAGCACAGTACAGTGTGAAAATATCCCCATTCATCTTGCATATCCAAAGGCTCCGAGTGGTCAGTGTGCAGGTCGGGCCAGAATAAGAACTGCTGTAGATGCAATAGAGGTCAGGCAGGCCTTCATCTTCCAAAGAGCTGCAAAAGGAAAATGGGCCTGGTGGATACCTCTGAAAAAAAACTTGGTGAGGAGAGGAGTGGGAGGGCTCCTTCTCATCCATCAGACTATATGGACTCAGAGACTTCAAGGCTGGCAGGACCATTGTGATCATCTAGGTCAGTGGTTCACAACCTATTTACCACTGTGAGATGCAATACTACTTCTAAGGTCCTGAGGATGTCACCATGGGCTGCAGCTGCATGCTGATTGGCCACAGATGGCTCATGGACCAAAGATTAAGAACCACTGATCTAATCTGACTTCCTGCACAGTGCAGGCCACAGAACCTCACCACCCACTCCTTTAATAGACAGACCCCTAATCTCTGGCTGAGTCACTGAAGCCCTCAAATCATTGTTTAAAAACTCAATTACAGAGAATTCTCCACTTTCACTAGCTTAAACCTGCAAGTGACCCACGACCAGTGCTGCAAAAGAAGACGAAAAAGCCCTAAGAGGTGTTTGGGACTATTCAAGGGGCAATGTGTTAGAATTATGCACGGAGGAGGGAATCTCCATCACTTTGGGATGCTCATGTGAACCTAACCTGATTTCCATCCTTTATTAGTTTTAGTCATCTTTGATTAAAATATATAACAGATTAAATTACTAAAAATTTGCCCAAACATAATACAACTTTTGAAAGTGAAGTCAAAAGGCCGGCTTCTGATATCCTTCCTCATGCTGCAGAGCACCTTACTTTGTGATGTCAATAGGACCACATATGGAATCAGAACCTACTTTTCTTAAGCAAGGGCATCAAAATCTGGTACCAAAAATAATAAGGTGGGAAACAGAGCTCTGTGACTGCAGGCAAACCTTCATTTGATGGCACCCGTTTTAGATTTCTTTATATCACCCATCATCACAGCATTTAAGTGCTGCCAATGTAAGTTGTCTCTGAATGGAAAGTATACTTTGTCAAGAGTTCTGTTCTTCATTCTTCCATAATTCTAGGAACTACTACAAGATTTTTGGTTGTTTGAGGATTTGTATAGGTGTCCTTTTCCAATTTGTTTTGCTGATCGTGGAGTTTTGTTTTTCTTTTAACACTTAGGATATTGTGGGAAGGCTTTATCAATTAAATTGTTCTTACTTCAAAATTGAGACTTCCAATGAGTCTAATTTCCCCTGGTGCCTCATTGCACAAATTAGCCTCTCTAGAAGAGAATACCTTATCTCCAGCTCTCCTGTGTTTTGTTTGGTTTAGTCTCCTTTGAACCAGAATTGAACAAGCAATCTAAGGATTCCCATAGGCAGCTTCTATGACAACTTCTGCTTTACTAGCTGAGTGATTAAAGGAATGTTTGTAAATAGCTTTGTCACACAGACACACAGCTGTCTTCGCAGACCAGGTTAAGCCATGGTTCCTCTGAAGGTGATGGCAGTTTTTTCATTGACTTCAGTGAAATGAAGATTTAATCCCTGGTATCTGATGCAGCTGGGTCCTGATCTACTGTTGACTTTGAAAACCAGCACCAAGGCTTTGAATTGGTACCTAAAGAAAACTGATTCAGGGGAAGAGAGGAACACAGGTGTGGTGTTGATCTAGAAGCTTGATTCACGTGGGAAGATGAGCCAGTGTTTTCTGTACAAGCTACAGTCTTAGTGCTGCTTCTCCCTTGCATCCTGAGTTCACTACTCCACTTGGTTACCTAAGTATCAAGAGATTTAACCTAGTTTAGGAAACACATTGCTAACATCTTTATAGCTCTACACATAATTGGTAGACTCTGTGCTTCGACTTGGTGAGTGGTGCCGTTGGTCCATCTGGGGATGAATAGTTCTCTGTATCAGCTGCGTAGCTGGGTTTTAGGTCTCTGAGTCAGTGACTCAGACAGGTCTACATGGAATTGGTGTCTTGTAAGTGCCATGTGGTATTGACTCTTGGAACTTTGATCAACCCCATTGTTAGCGATCAGAGTGGTTTTGTTTTCTGGTGATGAGAGGCAAAACTGAGCTAAGTAGGAAGACTTTCAATAAAAAAAAAACTTGCTAAATGCATCCAACAGCTGCACACAAAGGGAGTTTAGAGAAGGTGTGTGAAATGCTTTTCTTCCAGACTAATCTCCAAGCACAATTCTACAATCACTAGAGATGGAATAGTTGTGGTGACTTGCATTAGATGTGCCATGTTTTCTTTCCTGCCTGAAACCAGAAAAGGCCTTCCTATGTGTAAAATACAAGTTGATGGCAGTGTAGGGGGAAAAGATTCTTGGACTGGAGGGGCAATTAGAGATGATACTAGAATCAGAGAAGTTGAGTAGTTGCTAGACAGCATTCAGAAAGCATTAGCATCCCTGATTCAAGGAGGAAAAGTGCAGGTCACCGAGGAATCCAAGAGAGAGCGGGAGACAGAGAGGAAGCTTGGAAGCTTGTAACTACCAGACACAAAGGGTGTGTCTAGAGTACAGGGTTTTGTCGACAAAAGTGGACTTTTGTCGACAAAACTATACCTGCATCTACACTGCCGCTGAGTTCTGTCGACATAACGTTGACAGAACTCAGCAGTTTTGTCGACAGCTGTAAATCTCATTCTACGAGGAATAACGCCTTTTGTCGACAGAGTTCTGTCGACAGTAGGCGTTATTGCATCTACACTGTCCTTTGCGTCTACACTGTCATGTCGACAAAGCGGCTTGCTTTGTTGACAGAACTGGATGTAGTCTAGATGCTGTTTGTTGACAGAAGCGTTGTTGACAGTATCTGTCGACAAAACTTCTGTTGACAAAAGCCTGTAGTCTAGACGTACTCAAGAAGTCTAAATAGCCTAAATAGTTGGAGACAGACATGGATAGGCAGGTAGAAGAGGACCAGACAGAGAACCACAGAGCTAGAATTTTCCAATAGATATCAGGTACTCAGTGTGAAAACTATGGAAGATATCTCTCAAGATCCAGCAGGACTAAGGAAACAGATAGATGTATGGGGCACACACATGTATGGCAGCTCAGCCCAACTTGTAAGAAAATTAAGCTCAACCAGAGGCTTTGTCTACACTACGGCTTTTGCCGGAAGAGGCAATGCAAATGAAGTTCTGATTAGCATTTTGTCGTGCTTCATTTGCACAAACCCTTTTTGTGCAAGATCCTTATGCCTGTCCTGGACGGGTTTTTGTGCAAGATACTTATGCCTCTCCCGGAGGGGTTTTTGCGCAAAACGGCCATGGTCACACTGCTTGTTTTTGCGCAAAAACCCCTTGCGCAAAAATGGCTCGAAATAGATTATGCAAATGAAGCGCGACAAAATGCTAATAAGCGCTTCATTTGCATTGCCTCTTCCGGCAAAAGCCGTAGTGTAGACATAGCCAGAAAGTGTTCTCCAACTGTCCTAGGAATATGGAGAATCTCATTAGGGGAGCAAATACTCAGAAACATCAAAAGAAAATGCTGCAAGGTACAACAGGTGGTATACTCTCTTCCAAGAGCCAAGATACAAGAGGCCACTCTAAAACTGGACAGCTTCTGAAATCAACTAGCAAAGATCCATTGGTGTTGGTTCATATCAGAAGTAATAGCATGGTGTTGTGGGACATTTCACAGATCACTTCACAGAACTCAGAAGCACTTCCTGTGTGTGAAGGAAGTCAGAAGGCAGAAGATTCTGGAAGTGAACCATTGGTTATGTAAGTGATATAGAGTGGAAGGAGTTAGTTTAATGGAACATTTGTCCACTTTCTATGGAGAGAGAAGGCTGTATAGTATGGATGATCTCCACCTCAGCAGAAGTGAGACCAGCCTCCTCATGGAGAGTTTAATGCTTCCCTAGCTACTCTAATCAGCCTAATGACAAACATGGGGGGAGGTGAAAAAGAAGGAAGATAGGAGGACTCATTTAACACAGAATCCAAATCTTGAAAACAAAATAAATCAAGAAGGAAAGAAGAAAAGAAAATCTTTAATTGTCTCTACACCAATGGTAGAACTTTGGGTGACAAACAAGAGAAATTTCAATTGTTCATTTATGAGCAAATATTTGTTTTCTGTAATACTGAATCCTGGTGGGATGGTTTTCATGATTGGAATATTGAAATCACCAGTTACACCCTATTT
Organism: Pelochelys cantorii; assembly: GCA_032595735.1. NCBI lineage: Eukaryota > Metazoa > Chordata > Testudines > Trionychidae > Pelochelys > Pelochelys cantorii. Next base: position 126,475,215 of record CM064326.1, on the reverse strand, counting down.
AAGAAGAATTAAGTGTGAAAAAGGGAAAGACAATCAATTTAAAAAATGGGATTATCCATTTTGAAGTCACTGATAACTTGGAAGCAAATGACTTTGAATGCTTATGGAATTGATGTCTTAACAGAGAAAGCACAAGAAGGGGTATTGGTTGCTATCTGCTACAGACCACCAAATCACACTAGGGAACAGGACAGTAGTTCGTTAAGTATCTATTTATGATGTTTTGGAAAAAAAGCTGTATGAAATCAGTTCAAAACAGCCCTGAAATGTATAGTGACCACTTTGAAATATCCCTGTGAAAACAGTTTACTTCTAGACCAAGGCCCATATTTTTAAAGGTATTTAGACATTCCTGTTCTCAGAGTTACAACATAACTAATTTAGAAGTCTAAATCTCATTTTCAAAAGGAACTTGGGCACTTGGGTTGGGGTTTTGGCGGCTAAGTTGTAGTGGAAATGCGGAAGACAATTGTGAGATCGAGGAAATTAGGTGGTGTACTGCAATCGTTCCTTTTGTGCCTGCATTTTCTTACAGGCCTGGATGTTCTAGGCCAGGGGTGGACTGGCCCGGCGGGATACCGGGAATTTCCCAGTGGGCCATCCTCTGAAGGGCCGGCCAAAGGGCCAGCTGGCAGCTGCTGCAGGAGGAGGGGGATTGTGACGGGACGCCACAGCCCCGCACTTTAAATTCCCCGGCGCCGGCCATGTACGGGGCACGGTGGGGCTGAGGGAGCACATGCACGGCGTGTTCAAACGACAGCTGAGAGGGGAGATGCCCAGGCGTGGCATGACGTCACAGCCTGGGACTTTAAAACCACCCGGCCCAGAGTTGCACCGTGCAACCCAGATCCAGGCCCAGCAAGTGGTCTGGAGCCCCGGAAGCAGCTGGGGCCAGGGCTGCAGGGACTTCTGGGGCCTGATCACAGACTCCAGCACCGCAAACTGGAAGGCAGAAGGTGGGGGAGGGGTGGGGAAGAGGGGGAAATCGGGGGAAGGGGTGGGAGAGGAAGGGGCTTGTGCTGAGGGGAGGGGGGCAGGTCAGGAGAAGAAAGGGGAAGGCACCAAGGGACAGGGTGGAGGAGAGACAAATGCCAGGGGGCCAAGTGGAGACAATGAGGAAAAGGGCAGGAGGGGAGGTGTCAGTGGGAGGGGGGACAGGGTTATGCTGGGAAAGGAGAGGGGAAGGGCATTGGGAGCTGGGGGGGGAGGTGCTGGGAGAAGTCTTGAAAGAAGGGGTAGGCATGAGGAAGGCGGGGATGGAGCAAGTCATGTGTGAGGGCACAGGGGCATGAGGGGAATGGGGGCAGAGGGTGGTGAGGAGGTGGGCATCAGGGAAAAAGAGGGCAAAGGGGGCAGGGGCAGTGAGGGAAGGGAGGTGTGTAGAGGGAGGTGTTAGGAGAGGGGATGAAGAGGGGTAGTTCACATGATCAGAGTGGGGCTACTAGAGGAGTGGGCACAGGGGGGGAGAGAAGGGCTGGTGGAGGGGGGCAGGTTGCAGGAGGGCTGAGGGCAGTGAGAAGGGCAGGAGTCAGGACAACAGAGGAAGGTGAGGGGTTGGGGGGCAGCAGGCACCAGGGGAGCTGATGGAGTAAGGGGAGGAGACATGGCAGCAGAGGGAAAAGGGAGAGGTTTATAAGATATTTATTAATAACTTGAGTGCCACAGTGGCACATCCAAACAAGCCACATGAACTCAGTACTGGTGCACAACACAAAATTCATTCTGCTCATGGGAGGAAACTCTTAGAGGGAACACTTCCCCCAGCCTCTCCGCCCCTGAGTTAATGTCACACACATTGGGTTAATGCAATTGCAGGATAGTTGCATGAGGGGAGTTTAGTGGGGGCCAAACTAATCTCTATTGATAGGAGGATGGTGGGAAAAGTCCTTAGAGAGGGGCCACATGACACCTTTTACTTCTGGTCATGCGTCCATCTTGCCCCGAGAGTGTTACCTCCAGTGGTCTGGCTAATGGGAGTCAGGGGGTGTGGCTAATGGGGGTCAGGGGCGTGGTTAACAGGGGTCAGGGGTGTGGCTAATGGGGATCAAAGAGTAAATTTTAAAAAAATTCTTTGTGAAAAAGTGGGCCATTCTCAACCCATTTCCTGGGCCTATTTTGATTGCCAGTCCGCCCCTGCTGTAGGCAGCCATTTGTGCTTTTTGCTTCTTATTATTCTTTTGTTATTCTCAAAGGGTACGTCTAGACTACATGGCTCCATCGACGGAGCCATGTAAAATATTTTACTCGGCATAGTCAAAGAAGCGGGGATTTAAATAATCCCCGCTTCATTAAAATAAAAATGGCCACTGTGCTGTGCCGACGATCAGCTGATCCAGAACAGCGCGGCAGTCTAGACGCAGCACGGTCGACAAGGGAAGCCTTTGTCAACTGCTCCAGTAAACCTCATTTCATGAGGCATACTGGAGCGATTGACAAAGTCTTCCCTTGTCGACCGCACCGCTCTAGAGTGCTGCGCTGTGCCGGATCATCTGCTCGTCGGCATAGTGTGGCGGCCATTTTTATTTTAATGAAGCAGGGATTATTTAAATCCCCGCTTCTTTGACTATGCCGAGTAAACTATTTTACTTGGCTCCGTCGATGGAGCCATATAGTCTCGACGTACCCATAGAGTTAGCTGTTTGCTCAAGATGGTACAGTGTAGGAATGCACTGTTGACTTTCAACAAGTTCTGGGACAGGTCCCAAGGCCACGCACCTGGTATGGGCATGCAGGAGGGCTTGGGAAGATCACATAGCTATCTGTGCTGAATGTTTCCCACCTGATAATGCTAATTATTTGGCCTGGGAAAATATGCAAAGGATTAACAAGCTAATTTTTGGATGTGGGAAAATATGCAATGTATCTTGTTAGGTTCTCAAAACAACAGGTGTGATTACTGTAGATCCAACAGTATATAAGTGCCGGGGATATTCCTAACATTGGAACCTCGGCGTAGACTGAAGCCGCAGGAGGTGCTACATACCGGCCACTGGGGTCCGTCCACTGTCCTTCTTCAGGGGGTTCCCAACAGCAGAAGGGACATAAGCATTGCATTTTATTCTGAGGCTTACTTAGGCTTAATAAGCATTGTACTTTCTTAGTAAGCATGCATTTTACTTTAAGATAGGCTGAGGCTTAATAAGCATTGTATCCTATCCTAAGATTTTCTTCTAAGATTTGTTTAGGCTTAATAAGTATTGTATTTTATTCTAAGATTTGCTTAACAAGCATTGTACTTTATTTTAATATTAAGCATTGTATTTTACCTTAATATTTGCTTAGTAAAGTTTTTAAGCCTTCACCCAATTTGTGTGCTTATTGCCTCTGAATCCCTTAAGGGAAGAACCATTGCCTCTTGGCAATACATAAGTTCCCCCATCTCTTTTGAAAATGAGATTTAGAAGCCCTAGTCACTTAGGCACTTCTGAAAATCTTACTGTTTTCACTCTACAGTTTGTGCACTTGCTGCACATGGGCAGAAAACATCTTATAAGTGCCATTTCCTTTTGCTACTTGGAAATATTGTCAGACTCCCCATTTCTCTTGCAAGCTACACATTCTCATTATGAAACGTCATTTGGCGAGCACAGTTGTCAGAAACAGATTTACTGGGAGATGAAAAATGGTTTTCTAAACTTAAAAAAACCCAGAGGCTTGTATCAAAAAAGTGAACCTGCAGCGTGAGGAAATAGCTAACTGTTGCAAAAATATGTGGTCATTTCCTGAGGCCTGTCCTCCGAGGAGTAACAAACATAAGACACTTGCCACTTCTCATTGTTGGGTCTAGGAATGTGAAAGTGTAACCATGTACATGGTTAACCAATAAACCTAGGCTGCGGGGACCCGCCCCCCACCCCCCGTCCCATGTTTAACCGCTACAGTTACACGATTACATAATTCAACACCTTTTAACTTCTCTAGTTAGGTGTAGTAAGACTGGGGGCCCCTAGCAGGTAGCTGTAATGTCTGAATACATCCCATCCCACCAGGTAATTAAAGGCCTGCCAGTCTGACAAAGACCCTGGGCAAGATAATGGAGCAGCTGATATGGGACTCACAAAAGAATTAAATGGGAATAATATAATTCATGCCAGTCAACATGGGTTTATGTAAAATAAATACTGTCAAACTAATTTGATACCTTTTTGATGACATTACAAGTTTGTCTGACAAAGGTAATAGTGCTGCTATAAAAATCACTTAGGGTATGTCTACACTACAGCGTTATTTCAAAATATCTTATATTTCAAAATAACGCGTCTACACACAAAATGCATTTCAAAATAGCGTTTTGCTATTTTGAAATAGCGCGTCCACACTGATTGGATGCTGAATCGCATTTAGGCTGGCTGGAACTGGTTCTGGCAGGGCATCAGGTCAGGAGTTACCTTGTGTGGCTGCTGCCTGAGTCTATCTGAGGCTTGTGCTTCAAGGGACCCCCCTGGACAGCCGGTTCTCAGGTTTCCCTGATTGCTTGCCTACCTCGCTGAGGGACAGCAAAGCATTTTTTTCTCTGCATGCTCTGGTTGCCCCCACTCAGGACACCACAGCTGGGGCTGCCCCTGGGCACTCTGCTGCTCTTAGACATGTTGCTGCAAGTCTGGCAGCACTTTCTGCAGGCTGTCTCACAGGATCTGCAGCAACCCAACCCCCAGGCCTTCTTCCACACCCTCCTAGGGTATGTGGAGGAGCAGCTGCAGCTCCTGGACGCCAGCGTGCCCCGCCGCATCTGGCGCCTGGACACCAGCACCAACTGGTGGGACCACATCATCCTGGAGCGCTGGGGAGACTAACAATGGACCCAGAACTTCGGGATGGAGAAGGACACCTTCCACGAGCTCTGTGAGCGGCTCGCTCCTGATCTGAGGCGACAGGACACGCACATGAGGCCCGCCATTCCCCTCCACAAGTGTGTGGCCATTGCCCTCTGGAAGTTCTTCACACCGGATAGCTACCAATCCGTGGGGAACCATTTCAGCGTGGGGAGATCCACCGTCAGAGCCGTGGTCATGCAAATATGGCAATCTCTGGTGACTATGCCAGGAGGGGGGTTCAAGGAGGGAATGGGCTGCCCTAGGGAAAAGGTCGGGGGAGGTGGTGAAAGTCCCCTCCATGGGAGGATTTGTTCTGTACTGCCTGCACTAAGGACTGCCCATGGTGGCCACGATTGCAGGGGGGGGGTTGCTGCTAGGGAGTGGGGGAGTGGGGCAGTGGCAGGGTGGGGGCACTCTCAGCCACCCTGGCACCCCAGTGACTCTCGGTTTTGTGTGTCCCTGTGCAGGTGGTCAAGGCCATCAACCGAGTCCTGCTCCGCAGAGTCATCCATCTCGCCAATGTGGATGCGGTCATTGAGGGATTTGGCGCCCTGGGCTTCCCCAACTGCGGGGGGGCTGTCAACGGGACACACATCCCAATCTGTGCCCTGGACCACCAGGCCTCCCTCTATATCAACCGCAAGGGATACTTTTCCGTGATCCTGCAGGCTGTGTCTGACCACTGGGGCCACTTTGTGGACATTAATGTGGGCTGGTCGGGCAAAGCACATGACGTGTGGGTCTACCGTAACTCCTCCGTGTGCCAGAGGCTGCATGCCAGGACTTTCTTCCCCAACCGCCACATCAGGGTGGGAGACGTGGACATGCCTCTCTGCCTGGTGGGGGATACAGCCTATCTCCTACAACCCTGGCTGATGAAGCCATACACTAGACTCCTCAACCGCTCCCGACAGGCATTTAATACCAGGCTCAGCAGGGCCCACATCGTTGTCGAGGGTGCCTTCGGCCGGCTGAAGTGTATGGCCTGCTTTAGATGCCTCCTCACCTGCCTGGACCTCTCACAGTGGTACATTCTGCACGTGGTGTCAGCGTGCTATGTGCTGCACAACGTGCATGAGACGAAGGGGGAGGCTTTCCTGCCAGTCTGGGTGGCAGAGGCTGAACACTTGGCTAGCCTGTACATGCAGCCCCACACAGATGCCATCCAGGAGGCCCATCGGGGGGCTGTCAGTATCTGGGAGGCCTGCGAGAGAGCTTCTACCGGGAGGAGCACTAATAGTCTCCCTGGCCTGCCCCACTGGGGGCTTGTGCCTCATTCCTCCCTCACGTCCTTCCACTTACCCCTCCCTAACCCCCTTCCTGATGGAAAATAAAAGACATGTGTTTTGATTAAACCAAACTCTGTTTATGCAACAAAACTGGGAGCGGGGGGGGGGGGCAATGAAACTCAGATGAGACTGGAGAAAGAAGGCGGGAGAGGGTAGGAGAGAGGATGGGGAAACCTGGGAGGAGGCAGTTGGAAAGGGGAGGAAAGGGGAGGAAGGAGGAGGAGAAGCTCAGGGCTCAGGGTTGGAGTGTTGCCAGCCCCACTGTCTCCCAGCACCGCAAGTGCGGGGGCCTCAGCATCCCCAGGGTGGTGGGGAGGGGATGGAGGGTGTGGAGGGAGAAGTGGGAGGGGGAGAAGGAGTGGGAGGAGGAGCAGTAGCTGGGAAGGCAGCAGGGGCTGGAGCGGCAGCTGGGAAGGCAGCAGGGGCTGGAGCGGCAGGAGGCAGCACGCTCTGCAGCAGGGTCTGCAGATGGACACAGATGGCACAGGCCTGGGCAAGCTGCTCCCGCCAGCTCTCCCGCCGGAGCTTCAGGTCTTCTTCGGCCCAGTGGTCGAGGGTGCGGTGCAGGGCTTGCAGTGCCCGCAGGTGCTGCCGCTGGTAGTCCTCCATTGCACGGGTGGGCCTGCGGAGCCCTCGGGTGCGGGAGGATGTCCCGGTTGGTGTGGTGCGCCCTGCACTCGTAGCTGGTGCGGCTGTGGAGAAACAAGAGAAGTGGTCAGTTATCCCTGGGGACACAGTGGGTGAAGCCCAGCCCCTCTCTGCAAGGTGAGGACGACAGTCCTCCGTACCATCAGAGCCAATGTGCTTGCACACAGGCCATGTTCGGGATGTCCTGCTATCCCCGGGAGTGGGAGCTGCCCCGAGACTGCACCCACGCCCCTGTGCTGTAGATCAGTGTGGGTGTGTGGAGGGGGGAAGATGTCTCCTGCCTCTGTGTAGAGGGGGCTTGTGGAGGGAGAGGCATCCTGCTATGTCCCACCCTGGGGTCAGGAGCATGTCATGTCTCTTCACACATGCTTGTGGCTAACAGGCCAAGGCCCCTGTGTGGCAGTCAGCTGGGGCCACGTGCCCAGGGGTGGCACGGCACATGTTCGCACATGCACAGATTGCTGCATGATCCGTGGCCAGCAAGGCTGACGCGCACAATCCCTCCCCCTCCCCCACATAAGGGGACAGTGATGGCACTCACATGTTGTTGCTTCCCTGGCTTTGGACAACACCTGTGACAGGTCTGCAGGGACAGCTTGGGGGTCTTGGCTGAGCTGCATAGTGACACTGGCCTTCTCTGGCTCCTAGGAGGCCCTTCTCCTCATCCGTGCCATCATCATCGGGGCCCTCTGCCCCACGGTTGATGACCACCTAGGGGGCACGGACTGTTCTGTCCCCGAGGATGTGGTCCAGGGCATCGAAGTAGGGCAGCTGTCTGTGTCTGCCCCTGGGTAGGAGCTGCCCCCTGTGGCCCTGGCATAGGCCTGCTGCAGCTCTTTTATCTTTTTATCTTCATCCACACCTGTTCCTGGGTGCAGATGTTGCCTTTGTCGGCCATGCTGGCAGCCACATGGCTATAGACGGCCGTGTTCCTCCATCTAGTGTGGAGATCATGGAGGTTGCTAGCATCCCCCCAAACGTCAATAAGGTCCATGATCTCCACACTTGTCCAGGAAGGCGCCCACCTTTTCCGGCAACTGGCAGGCTCCTGGGAGTTGGAGGACTGCTCCCGGGGAGTGGCAGAGGGCTGGCTGCCACTCGTTACCTGGCTCATTTTGGGGCCACTGAGTCAAGGGCAGCAGCAGAGTGTCTCTGGGCTGGCAGGCCTGGTGGTAGCCACAAAGACTGTGGCCAGACTCTAAGCCCCTTTGAGGGCTCCTGGCAGGGTGCGGGGGAGGGAGGAGAGGAGTTTTCCTTTTTGTGGCCAGAGTGGCCAGCAGGGCACCCTGGGAAGGGCTGGAGGCCCTCTAATTCGAAATAGCCCCTACTGGTGTTCGCCTACCGCTATTTTGAAACAGGCGCTATTCCTTGTAGAATGAGGTTTATCAATTTCTAAATAAGCCCTCCGCTATTTCAAAATAATTTTGAAATAGCGGTTGGCTTGTGTAGATGCTAGCAGTTATTTTGAAATAACGGCTGTTATTTCAAAATAACTTTGCTGTGTAGACATACCCTTAGACAGTAAGGTGCCTGAGTTGATACAACAGAGAATTTTTATTTAAAAAAACCTAGGATGATATAAAATTCACATAGCCAGATTTTAATCAATTTAATATGTGCTAACTAATAGCTCTCATAATGTAAATGAGGAAACATCATTAAACAGATGTGTTTGTAGTGGGGTCCTGCAGGGATCAATTCCTGGCGCTGAGCTGTTTTACAGTTTTATCAATAACTTGGAAGAAAACATAAAATCATCACTGATGCAATTTACAGATGACACAAACATTGCGGGAGTGGAAAATAAATAAGATGACAGATAAAGAGTGATCTGGATGACGTTATAAGTGGGATGAAAGAAAACAGTATGCATTTAAATAAGACTGAATGCAAATGTAAATGTCGCCTACAAAGAATGTAGGCCATTCTTAAAGAATGAGGAACTCTCTCCTGAAAGCAGTGACTCTGAAAAGATTCTGTGGTTGTGATGACTAATAAACTGAACATGAGCTTCTAGTGCAGTAGGGTCACCAGTTGGTTGATCACAATTGACTGGTCGATCCTGAAGAATTTCCCAGTCGATTGTGATTGGCAAGTTCTCTGCCTGTCTCAGCTCCATGACACCCAAAGGCAACCAGCACAGCCTCATGGCCCTGTGTGTGTGCAAGGAGCAACGGGGGTGACTGGAGTCTTGGCATGCTGCTCCTGACTGCAGTCACCATCCCCTGTAGCTCCCACTGGACAGGAATGGGGAAGCGTGGCCAATGGGAGCTGAGAGGGCAGTTCTGGCAGAGGGAGGCAGCATGCAGAGCCATGCGCCCCACCGACAGGGCCCGAGGGGTTCATTGACCCCTTCCAGGAACAGAGTGGGGCTTGAGCAAGCAAGAAGTCTGCTTCAACCTTGCTACACTGCTGATTGGGAGTGACCATGTGAAATGCCACCTGGTAAGAGGTCACACATCAACCCCAAGTCTCCTCCCAGAGCCAGCATTCTTTCCCCCTCCTATACCTTGAACTCCCTCCTGTACGTCAACCGTCTGCCTCAACCCTGACACCCCCACCCTCAGAGCCAGCACACCACACCTCCTCCAGTACCATGATATGGATAGGGATGTGGATACAAATTTTGTACCCATGCCAGGGTCTAACTATCCAGAGAAATCTGTGCACAAGGGATAGAATTGGGGAGGGGGTGTGCTTTACTGTTCATTTAAGATCATTTCCATTGCCCCAGAAGAGTAAAAGGGCATTCGTGTGATACACTATCTGGCCCAAGTTTCCTAAGAACGTGTCACATTTCTAAATGCAAATTAATTTTAAAAAAGTACAAACTGGCTGCTTGTTTCAATCTGACTCCACAGCAAGATTCATAAAGTCAGTGGGAGTTTAACTACTAACTACAGTGGAGCCAGGATTTCTCCCATGCTGATGGGATTTAGCTAAAATCAAAGCATTAGCATGAAAATCAATAGGTCTCCTCAATAATCTTTCTACACAAGAGCAGCAGCGATGTAGTCACCCATGGCTTTGTATTCTGTAAAGTGAACGCCACCCTAGATTGTTGTGAACTCTTGCAATTTTACCATGAATCTCACAATATTTGGTGTAGTCTTAAAACTCCAGCTTCAGATAGATACATGTCTATATAGCCCTCAAGGCTGCAGAGAAACATTTGAAAACATGCAATGAGTTCACCCAAAGGCCTCAGAAACCAGACGGCAAAGAAAAAGACCCCAAATGTATTGGTTTTCTTTTTTTAAATCATGATATTAAGACAGTCATGTGATTTTTGAATGCTTGCAGTTGGCAATATTGACAGTCCCATCTCTTTATAGCTACTGCTCAACTTACGAACACACTGACTTACGACCATCCGTACTTACGACCAACTGCCCATTAACCCCATTATAATATTTTTGAGTTGAGAACCATGTATGTCAAGCTTTTTGAACAGCATGGGCAGCACGTTTAAGGGTATTTCCAACTTACGACCAAATCGAGTTATAACCAGGTGTTCGGAACGTAACCCGTTCGTAAGTTGGGGACTGCCTGTACTTCTATGCTCAGCATGAAAAGCCAATGTGACAACAGTCAGTTGATTCCGTTTTTGAAAACCAAAGTGAGAGCAGCCAAGAAGAGAGAAACACTTGAGGCCATATATGTCCATCCTATTTTATACAACACTCCCTTGAGATTTCTGCATGTGAAACAATGTAGAGGGTGGCCTTTTAAAAACAAAGGACGAAAGAAAAACCTGACTTCAGATTGGATTTTGCATGGTGCTGAGCGCTCTGACCTCCATCTAGCTAAGCATATGCTCAACTGTAAGTATATAGGTAGTCCTAGAGATTTCTATAAAGACACTAGGGTTAGGAACGAGTTGAAGTTAAGCACACGCCTAAATAGTTTTTTTGGATGAGACCAGATTGCTCCGTGCTTTGCTGGATTTCACTCTTGGTGCTTTATTTTATGTTTCATTTTATTTTTAATTCTTGGAAATGTATCCCTGAGGTGAAACCTTGGCCTCACTGAAGTCAATGGCAAAACACCTATTTACTTCGGTAGGATCTGAATTCTACTGATGGCCTTTAATTATGGTTTTATATATATATATCTAACCAAACACATAGCAAAGGGACCTTGCTCACTAAGGCTACGTCTACACTGCAGGCTTCTTGTGCAAGAACTTTTTGCGCAAGAGCATGTCCACACTGCCATGTGCTTTTGCGCAAGAGCATCCATGGCAGTGTGGAAACTCTTTTGTGCAAGAAAGCTCTGATGGCCATTTTAGCCATACACATGTTGCCCATCCACACATGCCTTTTTGCGCAAGAGCTCTTGCACGAAAAGGCTTATTCCTCGTAGAAAGAGGAAAAACTCTTGCGCAAAAAGCCATGTGTTCTTATGATTAACTGTACTTTTTCTTGTGTAGGAACGCGCTTGTAGTGTGGACGCTCCGTAAGTTTTTGCACAAAAACTCTGCAGTGTAGACCTAGCCCAAGTCACAAGTGTAAGTTTTATATCCTCTTATAGAAACTAAATATTCTCTGCCCAGTTGTTATCTTGTTTATATGGACACACAAGGTCTGATACTGAGAGATGCCTGTGGGCACAGTGGGCACTAAGGGCACTTACCACCACGCTGGAAATATTTGGCATCTCCCAGGACCAGGTTTAAAGCTTGCAACAGGCACGGCTTGTTCTAAAGCATCATAAAATCGGGGGAATCGTTCTCTTGATTTTATTATGCATTGGGTAAAACTCTAAATGAAGGAGTTGAGTCTAGAGCTGGGTGAAACTTTTTATCCAAAACATTTTTTTCACTAAAAACTCACATTTGGATAGACCAAAACATTTCACAAATCTGTGTCAATTTTTGTGAAGCGTGTGTGTAATTTGGAAATGCCAGGTTAGACTCACAAAATGAATATGAAGGTCCCAAATTTGAACTTCAACCCTCCACCCCACCCCTGGAGTGGGAATTTACACACAGAGAAGCCAGGTAAGTGCTCTAATCAGGAGGCTATTGCATAGGAAAAGTTCTTGTCCTCTGCTGTTGGAGCTGTTCTACTCAGTATTAATAAATATTAATTGGCACAGGGATCGGAATCTCCCAGAAAGGTGCCCTAATCCCCCATGGCCTACAGAGTCACTTTCTCTGGCCCAATGAACACTGAAGGGTTTCAGACAAAGTGGAGCAGCTTCAGTAGGTGAGATTAAGCAGACCCATCAGCACAGCATAGCCAATAGCTTATAAGGGAGAAGGGTTAGGACTTTCACCTGGGCTGAAGGACATCTGGCTTCAACTTGTTGCTCTATATTAAGGATTTGAACCCAGGACTCTTAGGTTATGTCTACACTGTGGGCTAAAGTTGAATTAAGATACGGAACTTCAGCTACGTTAATTGCGTAGCTGAAGTAGAAGTAACTTAACTCAGCATTTGGCGCTGTCTACACAGCAGGAAGTCAAAGGAAGAAAACTCTTCCTTCAACTTCCCTTACTCTTCACAAAATGAGGATTACAGGAGTCAGAGTAAGAAGCCCATTATTTCAAAATTATTTAGAAAAACAGGCTTGCTGTGTAGATGCGCACTCTGTTATTTCAAAATAAGCATGCCGTATAGACATAGCCTAACAACGTAGGTGAGAGCACAAACCACTGAGATATTGGGCCTAAGTGGAAAAGTACCTTTCCCTCAATTTTATAAATTTAGGTTTAGTTTCCAAAAAACAGTGTGAAATGCCCAATATAAAAGCAAAACATTTTATTTGACCCAAAATTGTACTTTTTCTGATTTTTTGATCCACTGATTTTTTTAAAAAATTTGGTTCAGGGTTGATCTGAAACTAATGTTATTTTTGTTTTTTCAGAACAACCTATGAATCAAAAATCAGTTATTCATACATTGCCTGAGTCACCAACTACTGGCATTAGCCAACTTCTAAGGTTATTAAAATAATCATCTGAAGCTTTGAGATAATAGCAATTTACTATAAAAAAAACCTAGGAATGTAAAGGATTCTAAACATTCCCTTGCTGCAATAAGACTTAAATATGCAATTAATGGAATTTCATACAATTATCATAATTAAATCTGTCTACAATAAGCACCAAATGACTAAGCAGGTATTGATTCTATAGAGGAGGTGAACTAACCAGAAATTAAACAAAACAGCACTGGAAATGTATAGTGACCACTTGAAAATATCCCTGTGATAGCAGTTTGCTTCTAGACCAAGACCCAGATTTTTAAAGGTATTTGGCCATTCCTGGGCTCAGAACTGCAACATAGCTGCTGTAGCCACCTAAATCTCATTTTCAAAAGGAATTTAGGCACTTAGGATGGGATTTTGGCTGCTAAGTTCCCCATCTCTTTTGAAATTGAGAATTAGAAACCTAAGTCACTTAGGCACCTCTGAAAATCTTACTGTTTTTAATCTACAGTCTGTGCACTTGTTGAAACATAAGCTCTGTTTCCTTTTGCTTGGAAATATTGTCAGGCTCCTCTTTCTTTTGCACGCTTCGCATTCTCATTATGAAATATGTCAGCTGCAGAGCCCAGCAATCAGACATCATACAGATTTACTGGGAGACAAAAAAAAAAAAAAAAAAAAAGATTTTCTGAGCTTACTACAAATCTGAGAATTGTACTATAACAGTGAACTTGCAGAGTGAGGAAATAGCTAACGGTTATATGGTCATTTCCTGAGCTCTATGCACTGAGGAGTAACAAACACAAGACGTTTTCTAACAGCCAGTCTGTCACTTATGGGCTTTTCATGCTACACCAAAAACACTGGAGCAGGTAAGGACATTTTTTCACTTCTTTTTTCATGCTCTTTTATTGGAGTAGTTTTTCAGGAGATGAAATAAAGACTGGCTCATTTCTCCCCCTCCCCTACCCTCCATTCATTACTTGTGGAAAGAGCATGAAATAATCACTTCAAAGCAATGAGCCATAAATATATGTGCGTATGCATGTGTGTTGCTGATGACTGGGCAATTTATAGGTTAAAGTGACACCATATTATAAAAAGGTAACTTTGCAATCAGTCAGAATTATTACAACAGGTACCATAAGAAGACACAGTTTACCTTAGTTTAAGATGTTTAAATAATCTATTAGAAGAAAGGGATATCAGGTGTAATTATTTCTAGTAAGAACAGTAAAAGGTGTAATGAATTTCAAGTGATGTAAAAAGTAGAGAATCAGCTTCTAGTCTTTGGTAGAAACACAAATGAATAAACTTTGTACCCAATTTCTTTGAAAATCTGGACTAGATATATATCTGTAACCTTTGTAGAGTTATGATTTATAGTCATTCTGAGACTGCACTAGCAAAACATATGAAGGGAAGTTTACAGCATGCGCGCATACACGAGTTCCCCATGGCTCCCAGCTTCACAGTGAGTTCCCTGCTGCTGCCAGGAGCTGTGATGAGTTCAGGAGCCACCTGGAGCTCACTGTGAGAGCCGGGAGCTGCAACTTCCAGTATTCACAAATTTTGCCATGCATGGTGGTGCCAGGAACGCATCCAGCACGAATGGCAAGGGTTTCCTGTAATTTTTCACGGGGTTTTGATGATTGCCTCATAGCATAAAGCAGAACTCTGACAGACTGGCACTAGAAAGAAATCTTGTAGCACAGTGCTCTTTTGCTTGTTGTATCTGTTGTCTTTCACAATATACTATTTCTATGTCATAGATTTGCCACATTTAAAAAATAATCAGATTTAGGGCACTTATAATAATAATGTGCTGTCAGCAGCCCATCACTATTCAGTAATCCCTGGAAATGTTCAGCTATTGTAGGCCAGTTGTAACATGAGACATTGGTTACCTGACTGTGCCTGCCTTTTCGAATGAGCACCTTCTGGATTTTATAAATGGAAAAAATACTGACATAGATTCTAGAAAGGATTTTCAAAAGCCCCCCATGTGAATAAGGTGCATAAATCCCATCAACTTCCAATGGGGTTCTGAAGACACTTCTGTACTTGTACAACCCCCATTACAGAAGAATCTGAGCACCTCACAGTCTTTAATATATTAACCTCACAAATCCCAGTGAGGCAAGACAGTGCTATTATCCTCATCATACAGCCAGGAAACAGAAGCTCAGAGGGTTTGTCTACATGAGTGGTCTCTAAACTTTTTACCTCACGCCATGCTCGTCCATGCCCTCTCCTCTCCCCACCCAGCCAGTGCCAGAAGCAGAGGTTGGGGTCAAAGGTGGGGGCAGGAGTGACATATTGATGGGGGCCAAGGGCACTAAGGTGGTTGCTGGGGTTGTGAGCGGAATCCCTGGTACAAGGCCCACGGGGCCAAAGCTAGGAGCGGAGCCTGGTAGCACTCTCTCCCTGCCCCTGGCGGTGGCTTCACTCTCTCCCTGCCCCCGGTGGTGGCTTCACTGAGCCTCCCTGCCTCCCTTGAATGCTCCTCCATGTCTATCTAGAAGAGTGTGCCCCACACTTTGGAGGCCTCTTGTCTATGCTGCACTAGAAGCCAGTCTTCCGGCCCGGATATACAGACCTGTGCTTTCTGGGCTCATGCTAGTGCTCTAAAAATAGGGGTACAGGCATTGCAGCACCACTGGAGGCTCCTGTTATCCTGACCCTTGCCTCTGCACTCAGGTGGCTAGCTTACACCTCCGTCATTACCACAATATCCACCCTGCTATTTTTGCCATACGAGCACAAATCCTCCCCTGTCACAAATCGGTTTGCCTGGTCTAGGGTGGCTCACTCTCTGCTAGATTGTCAACACACCAAGAGAGGCTAAGAGGTTTGCTCAAGATCACACAGAAAGTTGTTGGGCAGCCTGGAATGGAATGGCTAGCAGCCTGTACGTTTCTGCAGCCTTTTCCAGGATACTGCAGGTATTTCTGAAAAATTTACCCAGTATCATCTACCTCTACAATTAACTGTGCAGGCAATTTTGCTCTCACTAGATTGTAAATTCAAACATGAGAGGCCAAGCTGAGGATCTTTAATCATTTTGTCCAGTATCTTCCTGGTCAGAATGAGCATTCTTGTTTAGTGCAGGAAGATGGCCTGGAAGCAGGGGCATGTACAAGAATTTAAACTCTGCTCTTTTGGGGAGGACACATTCTGTACCTCCAGTGCAGCCCTGGGCCAGAGATGTTCATCCTCTCTACCATGGCCCTATAGCTAGAGTAGCTCTTTTTCAACACTGGGGAACTGTCTTTTCCTGACAGGGCCCCAGGACTGCTCCTGATTATTGTGGGGGTTCAAGCCTCTGCTTGCCCCTCCCCTTGTGCACACCCCTGTTTGGAACGAGTACCACAAAGGAGAAAGGGGATGGCTACTTTTAGTAATAAAACTAGAAAGATTTACAACAGATATTGCCAGTGTGGTAAATGTGGTCATCCCTCCCCCACACCTCTTACACCCAGCCATAAACTATCTATAGGCAGGAGGGTGGGGAATCACAAAGCCATAGGGTTAGAGAGGTCCACAAGGGTATTCTAATCTAACCCCTTGACAAGATGCAGGTTTTGTTGTGTCTGGGCCATCCAAGACAGATGGCTATCCACCCTCCTTTCAAAAACCTCCAGAGAAGCAGCTTCCATGACTTCCCTCAGCAGTCTGTTCCACAGTCCTACTGTTCTCACAGTTAGGATGTTTTTCCTGAGATTTAATCTAAATCTGCTATACTATAGTTTGATCCCATTTGCTCTCATCCTGCTTTCTGTGGCCAGAGAGAACAACTTTTAACTATGGTTTTCTGGCAACCTTTCAAATATTTGAAGACCACTATCATGTCCCCCCTTAATTTCCTTTTTTCCAAAGTACACAAACCCAACCCCCAGGCCTCCAGCAACCTGTCTTTAAGAAGCTCTGTTAGGATCATGAAGCAGGCCTGCCGTGGTCTTTTTCTGGAGAACTTCCAGTGGAACATGGAGAGCAGGGCTCCTATGGCCTCTATGTCAGGATTTGAATCCTTATGGTCAGGAGCAGCCCGTGAGCATAGGCAGACTTGGCGGTCACCTAGGGCGCCGCCGGCCTGGGCGCCTGATGATGACGTCACAGGGCGCCTGGGTGCCTGATGATTACGTCACGGCCATTGACGGCCGTGCTGGCAGGGGCGCCAATCGCGCCTTCCTCCTGGGGCACCAGCTGCCACAGCCAGCCTCGGGCCGCTCCTGCTTATGGTAGGTGAGAAGTTCTGTTAAAATAGCATAGTGGAGTTCTGTGGCTATTATCTCTCAATCATTCCATATTGTTTGCTTGGCTTACAAATAAAAGGATAGGTTTTATCTGAAGTTGCAGAGATCATTGCTGGCAATTTGCATCAGCAAAGATTCAGTTTCCTAGTATTACAGTATTGATTCAATGTTCCAATCTTCCAAAATGTTGCCATAATTTTGGACTCCTTTTCTTTTGCCTTTGTCCAAATGTTTCATTCTATTTAAGTATAATTTTAAAATGCAGTTCCATTCTGAGAAATGACGCTGTAAAAATGGCATGGTGGGATTCCAGGTTTATTGTGTCTCAACGAGCTCCAGATTAAATGTTCTTGACTTACATGTAAAAAGAAGTTTGTTTGTTTGTTTGTTCTACCCGCCCTCCCTGAAAACTGTCTCGGATCTGAAAGTCAAGCTTGTTTTCTTTTGGAGCCATATATTACCTGAAGGAAGCCAGGTAGTAGCTTCATAGTTAGGACTATGTTCTAAAAATGGGTGTAAAATTAGCAATACTCCCAGTTTTTCTCTAAGGCTTTGTCTATACCAGCATTTCTTAAAGTGTGTTCCGCGGCACACTGGTGTGCTGCGAGGCAGTTGGAGGTGTGCCGCGGAGAAGAGAGTTCAAAATGGCCACCTTTAAAAGTGCAATGCCTGAACAGAGCTCAAAATGGCCACCCTTAAAAGGGCAATGCCTGCTCTCCTGATAAAAGGGAAAACTATTTGGGTGGGGTTTTTTTGCTTAACAACTTCTTTTCCCCATCCTTTTTTGTTTGTTTGTTTTGCTCAACAACTTTTCCCTGAGTTTTTTTGGTCAACAACTTTTCCCTTGGAAATGGCCGCCCTTAAAGGGGCAAGCCTCTTTTTTTTTGTTGTTGTTGTTGCTTAACAAAAAAATCCTTGGTGTTCCCCATTAAAAAAATGTATTGTTTGGTGTTCCTCAGTCTTAAAAAGTTTAAGAAACGCTAGTCTATACTGCAGGGGTTTTGCACAAGAAGCTTTTTTCGGAAGAGATCTTCCGCAAAAACTTCTTGCACAAAAGCGCATCCACACCTCAAAAGCGCATTGCAAAAGCTATATACTTTTGCGTAAGAGAGCGTCCATGCTGCATGGTTGCTCTTGTAGAAGAAAGCTCTGATTGCCATTCACAGAATTGCCATCGGAGCACCTATGCTTTTTCTGATAGGCTCTTTTTGTGCA
Source organism: Pelochelys cantorii (assembly GCA_032595735.1). Taxonomy (NCBI): domain Eukaryota; kingdom Metazoa; phylum Chordata; order Testudines; family Trionychidae; genus Pelochelys; species Pelochelys cantorii. The sequence continues at coordinate 126,457,059 of CM064326.1, read as the reverse complement.
AGAAACCCCTGCAGAGCATCCACACACACCTTTTTGCACAAGAGCTGGAATGCAAAAAGGAGTTATTCCTCATGGGGAGAGGAATAAGTCTACCGGCAAAAGCTCTCTTTCCTGTCAATTTACTGTTTTGTTTTGTTTTGGTGCAAAAACTCACTTGAAGTGTGGAAGTTCCACCAGTTTTTGCACAAAAATCTTGTAGTGTAGACATAGTCTAACAGTAAATGCCACTCAGCAAGAAATTTTTCGCAGGGTTAGATGTGATGCCCTTTGAATTTTCTGTGTAGTTTTTTCTTGTTTTCTTATGCATTTTTAATAGGAAGATTTTGAAGGCTCTGGCTGAAAAACCTACTTTTCATTGCTGATGAATATTTCTTTTTAAAAAAATCACCTACCTCCACAAAGCTTAGTAATGAGGTGGATCCTGAGTAAAATGGCTCATTTAAAAAAAATGCCAGGTCAGCCATCATGTAGTTATAACTGAATGTTTATGCCCTATGCACATTGTTGATGTATGGAAGAAAAGTGACTGGAGGCCTCATGAATGGAAAATAGACATACAAAATAGACACACAAACTTTTTGCATTAAAGGCTACATTTTCCTATCATATTTTATCTTCCAACTGCTAGGGTATGTCTACACTACAGTGCTATTTCAAATTAACTTAATTCGAAATAGTTAATTTGAATTAAGCTAATTCGAAATAATGCATCTAGACACAAAAACTAATTTGAAATAGCGTTTTTCTAATTCGAAATAGCACGTCCACATTGAGTGGACCCTGAATCGAAGGTAAGACTGTCCGGAACCAGTGCTGGCAGGGCATCAGGGTCGGACTTAGTGTGTGGGGCTGCTGCCTCAGGCTATCCAAGGTCTGTGCTTAAAGGGACCCTACCCCCCCATCCTGGACAGACAGTTCTCAGGTTTCTCTGCTTGCTGGTCTACCTTGCTGAGGGACAGCAAAGCATTTGTGTCTCGGAGTGCTCTGCTTGCCCTCACTCGGGACACCACGGCACTCTGCAACATGGAACCAGACCTGTCCCTGGGCACACCGGTGCGTCTCTTGGGGTTGTTGCCATCAGCCCGGCTGCACTTGCTGCAGGCTGCCATCCGGGAGGTCCATCGGGGGGGGGGGGGGGGCTGTCAGGATCCAGGAGGCCCTGCGGGAGAGTGTCCACCCCAAGGAGCCCTCAGAGCCACCCCAGTCCTCCCCACTGGGGGCTCGTGCCCCATTCCTCCTTCATGTCCTTCCACTGACCCCTCCCTAGCCCCCCTTCCTGATGTCAAATAAAATACATGTTTTTTCATAAACATCAACTGTCTTTATTTAACAAAACTGGGGAGGGGGAATGAAACTTTGGGGAGACTGGGGAAAGAAGGTGGGAGAGGGGAGGAGAGAGGGAGGGAGAGGGGAGGGGGAAAACTGGGAGGAGGGAGCTGGAAGGGGGAAGCAAGGGGAAGAAGGGGGAGGGGAAGCTCAGCGCTCAGGGGTGGGGGTCTCATCGGGCCACATGTCTCCCAGCATGGCGGGTACGGGGGCCTCAGTGTCCCCGGGGGAATGAGGAGGAGGGTGTGGAGGTTGAGGAGAGAGAGGTGGGAGGGGGGGCAGGAGTGGGAAGAGGAACAGTAGCTGGGGGGGCAGCAGGCACTGGGGCAGCGCGGGGCAGCACGCTCTGCAGCAGTGCCTACAGGTGTGAGCACATGGCACAGTCCTGGGCAAGCTGCTCCCGGTGGAGCTGTAGGTCCTCCTGCACCCAGGCCTGGATGGTGTGGTGCAGGGCTCACAGGGCCCTCAGGTGCTGGTCCCGGTACCCCTGCCGCGTGCTGGTGGTCCAGAGGAGCCCTCAGGTGTGGGAGCATGTCCCAGGCGGGGTGGTGCACCCTGTGCATGCAGCTGGTGTGGCTGTGGAGAAAGAAGGGGAGTGGTCACTTCTCCCTGGGGACACAGTGGATGATGCCCAGCGCCCCCTGTGAGGCGCGGATGACTGTGCCCTGCAGCGTCAGAGCTGATGCGCTTGCACAGAGACCATGGTCGGGATGTCTGGCTCTCCCCGGGAGTGGGAGCTGCCCCAAGACTGCACCAATGCCCCTGTGCCGTGTATAGTGAGGCTGAGGCGGGGAGGGAGATGTCCCCTGCCTCTGTGTAGAGGGGGTGTGTGAAGGGAGGGTGCCCTGCTGGGTCCCGCCCCGGGGTTGGGACCATGTCAGGTCTCTTCACACATGCGTGTGCCTATTGGGCCACGGCCCCTGGGTATCACGCCGCTGGAGCCACCTGCCCAAGGGTGGCATGGTACGTGCTCACACGTGCACAGGTGGCTGCGTGAGCCGTGGGAGGCATGGCCCACGCACGCGGTCCCTGGTCTCCCTCCCCGCCTCCGCCCCGGGTAGGGGACAGTGCTGGCACTTACCTGGTGTGGCCTCCCTGGACGACCCTGCCAACTCTGGTGCCAGGACAGCTGGTGGTGGCCCCTCTGCTGCACGTGGGTCAGGGCCCTCAGCTCCCGGCTCGCTGCCTCCTGGGCTGGCGCGGACCGCCCCGCCCCCCCAGGATGTGGTCGAGGGCGGGGAAGTAAGGGCAGGTGTCAGCCCCTGCTGCGGCGTCGCCCCTGGTGGCCCTGGCATATGCCTGCCGCAACTCTTTAATTTTGAGGCGCACCTGCTCCTGGGTGCGCCTGTGGCCTTTCCTGGCCATGGTGGCCGCTATGTGGCCATAGATGGCTGTGTTCCTCCGCCTAGTGTGGAGATCATGGACATTGGGGGCCTCCCCCCAAACTTCAATGAGGTCCATGATCTCCGCACTAGTCCACGAGGGTGCGCGCCGTCTACGGCCCCTGGCTGGCCCCTGGGTGCTGGGGGACTGGGCAGGGGAGGGCTGGCTGCCACTGGATGGCATTGTGCGGCCACTGGGTGAGGGGCTGCGGCTGCTGGCAGGCCTGGCTCTCGCATGTGCCCAGTGGCCAGACTCTACCCCTTTAAGGGCCCCAGGGCTGGGGGAGAGGAGAAGAGTTTTCCTGGTTGTGCCCAGAGTGGCCACCAGGGGAAACTGGGAAGGGCTGGAGGCCCCCCTAATTCGAAATAAGTGTCTATACAGCACTTATTTCGAATTAGCTATTTCGAATTTGGTGTTATTCCTCGTAGAATGAGGTTTATCAAATTCGAAAGAAGTGCTCCAGTATTTCGAATTTATTTCAAAATAGCGGTTTGGCTGTGTAGACGCTATTGAAGTTAATTTGAAATAACTGCTGTTATTTCTAATTAACTTTGTAGTGTAGACATACCACTAGGTACTTGTTCAGCTGCTGATGGACTCTTGATGTTTCTACCACCATCAGTCCTTTTGCAAAGCCCCCAATTAAGTACTGAAATCATTCAAAAATGAATACTCAAAAAACCTTCACTGTGAAACATTTAGAATTGCTACATGGATAGGGTGACCATATTTCTCTATGCTGGGTTGGGATAACTTGGCCTGTGTCTTTGCAGAGATCATCTCTTTCCTCCTGCCCTTCAACTCCCCTGTGGCTAGAAGCAGCTTATCCCTTCCTGCCCATAGAAAGGCAGCTAACACCTCCAAGCTGCTGACAGCCACTGACATGACCACCTCCTGTTTCCTGGCTACAGAGTGTGCAAGAAGGCGTTAATCCCTCAGGTTGTATTGTGCCCTAAAGGCCCAGGGAACCTGACAGCAGAGGGTTCAGTGAACCAGACCAGAGAGGTGGCTCTGTAGGGGAGAGTGCCTAGGGGACAGAGCAGCCCCATGCTGCTTGTAGGGCAGGACCCAGGCTGGGGGCTTGAAGGGTGAAGAGGGTGCTAAGGCCCTGCATGGAGGGCTGCTGTGGAGCCTTCTGGATCAGGGCACAAATCAACTGGAAATAACTTCTTGCCCACCACTGCTAAGCTTAGCTGAGGGGCAGAGAAGCTTCTGCCTGGCAGCGCTGTGCAGGGCTTTGGCACATGCAGGGCTTGGCTCCTCCTGGCCAGTGCCCTGGGCCAGAGGGCCTTGAGCTCTCCATGGTTACCAGCCAGAGGCAGTGAGGGAAAGAAGGAGCCTGTCAGCCCGGCTGTTGGTGACCTGAATGATCAGACCAGAGGCTGTCAGGGGGAATACGTAGGAGCAGCAGGGCTCCGGAGGTGAATGGGCACAGAAGGGAGAGGACAGCGAAGGGCGAGCATGTAAAGAGCTGATGGGTGTGCAGCAGAGGCCACACATAACCAGCCACCACCAGCCTGTTCTGCAAGGGGACCAGTGCTGGCTAGAAACAGGACAGGTGGTGGGGGGAACATGCTGGCCAAGAGCAGGCACGCAGCAGGGGCTGCACTGATGGACCAGCAGGGAGGGTAGTTGGCCTCTCACACTGCAGCTTTCCCCGACCACCAACCTTGCACACCGACCCCTATTGTCAACCACAGAACGTCTTCCCCCACTCTCCGCTGGTGGATGGGACAGCGAGCAAGCAAGGATCCAGCCACCAGTAGGACCCACCAGTAGAAGAAGAGAGACAAAAAATACAGGACAATTTGCCCATTTTTAAGAAAAAGGAGGGACACCTGCAGGAGGGCTTAACTACAGAACTGTCCTTTTAAAAAACAGGACATCTGGTCACCATATATATGCACAAACCCCCAAAAATCAGGCAAGTGAAACCTCAAGCCACCTAACAGTACATACCCCTGCAGGCCTATCACAGATCTGATAAGGCATCCTCTCCTAGCTACCTAGTAGACAGCTGTGACTCAGTCCCTAGGTTTGCATCGTGTGTTAAGCATCTGGAGCCTGAATGAAGCCCTGCCAGTGTCCCAATCTTGGGGTCCCTGGGCATATCCTCAGAGTGCAGGCACAGTGTCTAACACTTCTTTCTGAGAGCTGGAACCCACTGTCCAGCTGCCTAGCCCCTGTGCTCATTGCTGTCCATTCAGACTCCTCCCACTTAAAAACATCTAGTCCCACAACACCACTCCATGATGTGAGTCTGTTTCCTCTCTTTGGCAACACATGACGTTTAGGAGGAATATAACACAGACACTTGCCCAGCATTTAACACATTATTGCTTTCTTTACTTAACAAATAAAGCACAAGGAAGTACCAATCATTTTGCAAAGCCCCTCATTAACTTACATTCCTGAGGAGTCTTTGGGGAACCATCTTGGCTCAGGAAGACAGGCAAGCAGCATTTTCCCTGATTCATATGGCTATTTCAGCATCAGTCAGTTTGAGCTGCTGAAAGTAGCCGACAATCTCACATACATTCACTGACCTCATCCCAGATAAACCAGTTCTCCTGGGAAGACACTATCCTATTGTCTAGTTATGACATTTCATAGAGAAGTACGTTAAGTCGATTAACCTCTGCTGTTATTCTTTTGCCACTAGCCTTTGGAATTTCTGTAAAATATAAAGGCAAAAAGACAACAGAGAAGGCAAAAGGCTGCACTGTAGTCCAATGAGCTAGCTAGCTGCCTTGCATATATAGCTTTTTTATGAGTCTGATTATTTGTTACATTATAGGTTTGTTATTTGATATTATAATAGGTTTATCCATTTGCATTAGCACATTTCAACTGTAATGCAAGGAACACACAACTTCTTGTATGTTAAGGCAAGTTACCATATATATTATCAAAACCTTTAACCTAGATAGGAGGTGATGAGCTAAAACACAGTATAGGTATGTGTAACTTTTCACATATAGAAGTGGACAAGTTAAAGTGAGTCAAAAGGAAAGGCCACCCAAGTTTGTGGCCTTTTTCAGACTCATCAGTCACACTACAAAGAACATGGAAGTAACCAAGTAACTGCTTAGCACAGAAACAATAGAGATGAGGAGGAACCATCGTCTCTAATACTTGTGAATATGTCTTAATATGCATGAGCATGCTAGCCCATAGAGTAAGTGTACCCTAAGTTAAGTTTGGACCTGGAAAGAGGGTACTCCTTCAGACCGAACCAGGAGCAAAATCTGCTGCACTTTGCATTCTCTTTTGTTGTGAGGAGGTCAGTTTGGGAAGAACCCCAATCATGGAAGAATGAGGCAGTCACCTCGGGGTGAAGAGCCCACTGTGGTGAAAGAACTCTCTACTGAGATGATATGTAATCATGTTCCGTACCCCAGGGAGATGAAGTGCCTCTAGCATGATGCTGTGAGGACACAGAACTCCCAGAGCCTCATGGCTTCCCTACATAGCTCTGGGGAATGGGTTACCCCTTGTCTGTTTATGTAGTACTTGGTGGTGGTGGTGGCATCAGTAAGAACATGTACCACTCTACCCATGAGGTGAGGGAGAAACACCCTAAATACATTTCTGATCACCTTGAGCTCTTTTGTATTTATGTGGAGTGATCTTTCCTGTACATACCACACCCCTTGAGTACGAAAGGTCCCCATGTGGGCCACCTAACCACAATTCAAAGTGTTGGCTACTAGCTCCCCCAAGTGCAGTTGAGGATGGTATGGGAAGCCTGACATGCTCTGTCTTTATCCCGCATTCCAGGCCCCTTAGTACAAGGGGTGGGACCATCATCAGCCTTTCGAGGGTGTGATTGGCTGGTGCACATACTGACACAGTTTGAAGGGGCCTCATTCTGAGCCTGTCCAGGGGGATGACATACGTGCAAGCAGCCATGTGCCCCAGGATCTGCACCCACACCTTTGCAGTGGTCTTGGGAGTGCCACACGAGGGTCAACAGGGCCTTGAACCTCTCTTGAGGGAGCAGCTCTGTGGCTGTGGTAAAGTTCAGGACTGCCCCTATAAACTCTAGCCTTTGTGTTGGCACGAAGAGAGACTTTTTCTTGTTTATCAATAGACCAAGCCAATGGCACGTGTCCAGGAAAAGACTTACGTTGCATTGGACCTTGAGCCTCAGTGGGCCTTTGACTAACCAATCATCTAGGTAAGGATACACTTGTACTCCTTGACGCCGCAGGTATTTAAACTAATGATAGAACTATTTACAAAATAACAGGGAATGCTAGCTACCTCCAAGCACCATCACTGAAGGTAAGAAGGAACTGAAGAGGAAGGGACCAGGGAGTGTCCTATATAGAGTGGCATACACACACCGCTCCAGAGGATGCTGAAGACCCCAGCCCCTATGGGTACTGCTTGGAGAAAAAATTCCAGCACTGGCGCATATAGCAGACACAGACACCTATGTTGAATGGACATGAGCAAGCCCTCAAAGAGGAACCCATATTATCTAAACAACATTATTAATTTCCCATCAAATCAGGCAACAGCACCTTTAAAATGTAGTTTGAAGTTTGATAACGATACAGAGAGTTCATAATCACACACAGAATTAATATAGTCACAAAATGTCACATTCTCGACTGAGAAACACATGTTTTACCCTTTCCACAACTACTGTGCACCACAGACCACATACCACAACCTTACTGCTGCCCTCCTTGGGATACCAGCCTTCCATCACTCTCTTCAACTCCTCTCCTGCACACATACAGCCCTTGGCTAACCACTTCCAACACTACCAACTATTGCAGCGAAAATCCCCAAATAGTAGCATGGGGGGAGGGAGAGAAATAATTTGGAAAAGGGGCAGGTGCAAAAGGGGGTAGCTCTTGTAAAACCGGGCCCCAGTTGCAAGAGTTCCTCTAAACTGTGTGGTAGCAGGGCCCTGCAGCTGCTCTGTACTCAGCAGGGAGCTGCTGCTGTCCCTGAGGCAGAAGTGCCCCTCCCCCAGCTTTGAGGTCCTGAGGCTGTGGGGTTCTGCTGCTGTGCAGCTTAGAGGATACCTTGCCCCATTGTGGGTTCCAAATAAAAACTTTTGGAAGTCTGGCCCATAAATGCTTTGGAACTAGCTAGCACATTTCAGTACTATGCTCCTGATATCTGTGCTTGTGTGAACTTAGAAATATCTTGAGATTTTATCATTTTGATATATGATTTGTTTATGGGTTGTTTTTTTTCTTTGCTCTTCTTCACAGACAACAAAATTGATTACAGTGTGGAAGCAGCAGCGCTGATCAGATAAAAAATTCCCTAGGGAACTGCCTGTAAGTCTGATCATACAGTTATGTTTTAAGATAACTCATACAGTTATGTTTTAAGATGAAAAGTCTTGTGTTTTGCAGCAGTCTGCTATTTCCTGTATGAGGCAGATCCTGTGACAGATGGGCTACGTCTAAACTACACCCCTCTGTCGGCAGAGGGATGTAAATTAGATGTATCGAAAGTGCAAATGAAGCAGGGATTTAACTATCCCGCGCTTCATTTGCATAATGGCGGCCGCCACTTTTTTTCGAAACGGGGCTTTTCAAAAAAACCCGGCAGTTTAGATGGGGCATTTTCGACAGAAAAGCCCCGTTACAAAAGATCCTGTACTCCTCAAAAAATGAAGAGTATGGGATCTTTCAAAATGGGGAATTTCTGTTGAAAATGACCCGTCTAAACTGCCTGTAGTTTAGACACGGCATGGAGTGAAAGAATGTCCAAGAGCTCCTTATAGGTATACTGGGATGAAATTAAGAAAGGGCTCATTTAGTCTGAATGTTAGAAATAATTTCTAAATGATTAGTTAGATAAGACTGAGGAGTTATCTCTTAACCACAAACAAGGAAGCTCCATTATTTGTAAGTAAACATCTAACACTCAGCTGGATACTATCCTGTTCTCCCTGAGTCTACAGTGGTGAAAAATGTACTCAAATGAAATAAGCCAGGATTAATCCTCACCAAGAGATACAGAAAATTCTGCCATTTCTCAGTCTCGTAATTAAAGTCTGTGATAGTAGTGGCACCTATAAATAAGATTGCCTCTCACTTCCAATTATATGATAGAGTATTCAGTTGCTTATAACTTTGCAAAATGTCTACCATTCAGGCTGAAATCTTCCATGCCAGGAAATGTTCCTTCTAATCTTTCCATCCATGGGTGGATTTTTTCCACACACGCGCAGAATACATTTTATGTGCACCAAGGTATGTGTGAATGTGAATCACCAACAGAAACAAAAACCTAGTTTGGGGCACTCTGTAGTCAGCTGGGTGGCATTTGAATGTCCCCTGAGTGGCCAGAGAAGTGCTCAGTTTACAGGGAACATTGAGGCCAGGTATTTATGTCTTTGGGAATATTTGTTGGAAAATTTCAACAGAAATGTTTCAGCCATATCTCAGAAAAAAAGTTAGGGGGAAATATGTAGTTTATCATGCTAGAACATGTTTACAGCTGTTTGCTGACAGATTGTAGCACTTCTATGCTTTAGAGCCAGGCTTTCAAATTTTCCAAGAGGTTCACCATAGTGTCAGGGGCATGCATTTTGCTAGTCCTGTGAATCTCTGCCAAAACCTGGCCAAGTTATGTGCTTCCAAAAGAACACATTCAGTGCAAGCTCAGTAGAAGTTTGGTAGCTAAATTCCCAGGAGTCTATCTGCACTGAATGTGCTCCATTCCAGGCTTCAGGTACAGATACATTTTGGGAGGGCACTAGGAAATTTGAGATCTGGCTAGTTAGAGTTGGCGCTATATACTGCAGTGTAGATGCTAAGCCCAAGGTTGTGGCCCATCTTCAACATTTTTCAGCCTACAGTTACTAATCAGTGTACTCTCTGAAGCCCTGTGTTCTCTATCCCAGGGTCCTATTCCGCATCTTGACAGCGCACCCAGTATTTCAAAATAGCTTTAGAAATAATGGGTGCTCTATTCCGACATCCCTGTAAACCTCATTCCACGAGGAGTAAGGGACATTTCAGAAAAGCAGTTTATTTCAAAATTTGGCTATGTGTAGACAGTGCCAAATTATGAAATAAGCTATTTCGAAATACACTCAAAATAAGCTCAAGGAGTCTTCTTGGGTGGTGAGTCAGTGAAGAATCACAATGATGTTGTTCCTTACTGTAAACAGCTTGTGCATATGTCAGGAACCTTTTTTTTCTTAAAGCTTGGTTGCCACACCAGTCATTGGAAAAACACTAGTATTCCAAGATGGAGTCCATCACCAAAGGACCCTGTATTGTTACAGCCACCATAACTCAAGGGCTATTTGTAGTGTCCTCAGGAAGCCTCTTCCATCCCCCTTCCCCTTGCAAAATAGGTTATAGTGTCCATCCTCAAACCTCCAAATAATAGCTGAAAATAATTCTAAACAGTTAAGGTTGTTATAATGAGCAATGAACCTTTCCCCTGTAAGTCCAGTCCAGGTTGTCAGAGAATAAAATGCCATCACCTGAAAGGATTTGATGGCTTAGGTGAAGCATCAGAAGACTGAGCATCTCAATTAGCACTTTTACACTGCATCTACACTACTGAAAACTTGACCAGGCAAGGTCAGGAATAGCATTACTCTTTGTGAAATCAGGAGTAACCAACATCAAATTCAGAGGCCTTTAAGGTTGATATGACAGTCATGGTAGTGTGGACACATCATTTAGAAAATTGACTTTATGCAGCTACATTCGATCTAAACTCCTAGGCTGCATCTAGACTGGCATGATTTTGCACAAAAGCGGCCGCTTTTGCGCAAAAACTTGACAGCTGTCTACACTGGCCGCTTGATTTTGCACAAAAGCACTGATGTTCTAATGTAAGAAATCAGTGCTTCTTGAGCAAATACTTTGACACTCCCGTTCGGGCAAAAGTCCTTTTGCGCAAAAGCTTTTACACAAAAGGGCCAGTGTAGACAGCTCAGATTTGTTTTGCGCAAAAAAGCCCCGATCATGAAAATGGCGATCGGGGCTTTCTTGTGCAAAACCGCGTCTAGATTGGCACGGACGCTTTTCCGCAAAAAGTGCTTTTGCACAAAAGCGTGCGTGCCAATCTAGACGCTCTTTTCCGCAAATGCTTTTAACGGAAAAACTTTTCCGTTAAAAGCATTTGCGGAAAATCATGCCAGTCTAGACGTAGCCCTAGTGTAGGCCAGGCCTTAATTTCAGCCATAGTAGTGAGGGTAAGTGTACTATGACTGTCATTTACAGTTTGGTCCTTGCCCTTTAGGTGCCCTTTAGAGTATGTCGACACAGCAATTACCCACAGATGGCTGGTGTATGCTGGCTGACTCAGGCTCACAGGGCTCCAGCTATGGGGCCCTTTCATTGTAGTGTAAACATCAAAGGTAGGGCTGCAGTCCTACCTCACGGGGTCCTAGAGCTCAGGCTCCGGCCCGAGCAATGAAACAGCTCCCAGCCCATGTTCCACAAGCCTGAGTCCACTGGCATAGGCCAGCTACGAGTGTCTAATTGCTGTGTAGACAAACCCTTAGAGTATGCTGATCCACATAATCCCTAGCTCCCTGTAATTCAGTTCAGCAACCCAATCTTCACATCCATTACACTTTTTGGTGAGATGAAAACAAACAGCAAAACCTTCTCACCCACTCCAGTTCACTTCTCTGTCTCACCACTCCTTCTGTCTTATCTTTTAGATTATGAAATCTTCTGAGCAGTGACTGTTGTTTACTATATGTTTGTACAGCACCTAGCATGAAGGAGGCCCCTCCTGGTTGGCCTCTAGGCACCATTGTAATATATATGTTAAATGATCATCATACAGCATAATTGTCAGATCCATAAAATATAGTATCTGACTTTAGGTGCAATAGAGAAAACCCGAAGTAAATAAAAGTCTTATATCTACCCAAGTAGCTTGTCTAGTAACAGAAATCTTGATTATGAAAAAGAAATGTTAGGTAAGAAATCAGAATCTTGAATTTAAGGGCACAATCCTGTTCCATAAAACTCAGTGACTAGGCTCCCACTGAGTCTTCTCTCTGGGTACGTCTAGACTGCAGAGTTTTTCCAGGATGCCTCTGGTATCCTGGAAAAACTCTACCGTGTCCAAGGAATGCATCTGCTCTTCTGAATTATTTTTTGGAAGAGCAGACGTGGGTTTTTTAACATCCCTGTAAACCTCGTTTTTTTTCTGACATTTGGCCCAGTGTAGACAGGCCAAATGTCAGAAAAGCCTCTTCCAAAAACAGAAGCAGAAAAAGCTACACAAATTGCGGTTCACAATTTGCGTATCTTTTTCTGGAAGAACTGTGAAGTCTAGAATAGCCTATCTCTCTTTCTCTCTCTCTCTCCCATCACAGTGCCATACAAGGTCTGAATATTCTGCAATCAGAGATGTGATTGCAGCTTGGGTAGACATACACCTGCTAGCTTTAATGTTGCTAGTAAGGCTAAAATTAGCAGTGCAAATGTAGCAGAGCCGGCTTCAGAGCAATCTGTGGAAACTCACATGGAACTCTATGCACATATTAGCATTACTAGCCAGCACTGGAGTTCTCCCCCACCCTTTCCAGTATCTTCACTGCAATTTTCACTACATAAAAGTTAGCACAGGAATCCCTACCCAACAGCAATCATACCTCTGTGCAAAGTGTGCATGACCCTGAGTGCTGTGTTGCTCTATGACATCCTCCTCTGTGAAGGCACTTCCTCTCATGCTACCTAAACCATTCACATAGCTGGCAGTTCTCTTGGGGGGAGGGCAAGACTTCACATGCTCCCTCATGCACAGACCAATCAGGCTCTGTGGGAAGAAAGCCCTGCCCCTTCCACCTGAGGCCCCGCCCCTTACAGGGTGGCCTGGGCCCCCTTCAAATATTTCTGAAGTAGCCCCCGGTCCTCTGGGCTGAGGGATGGGTGAGAAGTTGGCACCTGTTCTTTGGACTAACAGGAGGTTTTCAGGTTTCAAAGCATCCATCACAGTTTTCACTAGTATGACAAAATCAGCTTTACTTGTTTGTGTGCTTTCCCTTGTTTGTGGATTTGGTTTTTAATGGGTCTTGGCCCCCTTCTCTGACATGCAGATTGTTTCAACCACTACTTCCTTCTTTCTCCTCCCTTCTGTTTAACTCCTTGGTTTGCTGCTTCACAGACTCCGTAATCAAGCCTTTTACTCTCACTTTTCTTCCCTGGCTTTAGTCTATGAAGAGATTAATTATACATCTCCACAATTAATGAGTGTGTGAGGACTGGGCTACTTTTTTCAGCTGATTTCATAGCAGACAGCAGGAAGCAATGTGCAGCAATGTGATAAAAATGGTTTGGAGCGGAAGATGATTTTCTCTAGCTCTTAGCTAGAAGTCACCTTATATTCCCTTTCAGGAGGTGATCAGTTTCTGATCATTAATTGTTTAATGCCACCATTAGAAGTATTACCAGCATATTACCTCTAATATTGCCTTTTATCAGTGACCTGATTCTCCACTGCCTTCCTTACCCCATGTGGAGCCATGTATAGTTTTGCTCCTATTATGAATTTGAAGTGTGGGTAAGGACAGGAAGTTGCAAGAAACAGCTAAGGTCTTGGGTTGAGGTTGGTGGGTGGGTAAAGCTACTGCTTTGTGTATGTGTTCCATGCAGCTCTCTGTTCAGCAGGTCCTGCCTGAGGCTCACTGCACCCGACAGTATGATTTTCTGGGCCTGGTTTTCATTTGTATTAAGGCCCCTTTCTGTTCATTGGGAAGCATAAATAGGCCCTGAAGGGATAGAAATAGCCTTCCCACCAAACACTCGCTGTGTAGGTGGCCTCCTTAGCTGGTGTAAGCACTTTAGACTGGCCCTGCTCCGGACCCTGGTGTAAAGTTGCCAACTTTCTAATCTCACAAACTGAACACCTTTGCCCCTACCCTGCCCCACCCTTTCTTTGAGGCCCCATTCCTGTCCTACTCCTTCCCCAAGGCTCTGCCCCTGCTCACCCATCCCCCCCCCCATTACTAGCTCTGTCCCACCCACACTCACCCATTTGCACTGGGTTGGGGGAGGTTTGGAGTGCAGGAAGGGGTGTGGGCTCAAGCTTGGGCTAGGGGCTACATAGTGGGGCCAGAAATTAGGGGTTCAGGGTGTGGGAGGGACTCTGGGATGGGGCAGAGATGCAGGAAGGGATGTGGGGTGCAGGCTCCGGGAGGGAGTTTGGGCACAGGAAGGGTTACTGAGCTGGGCCAAAGGTTTGGGCTGCAGGAGGGGTGCAGGCTCTTGGAGGCAGATAGTTGGGGAGTGGGATGAAGGATGTGGAGTGGTAATTGGGTGGCAGTTACCGCGGGGTGCTCTGCCCGACACCCTGCCACCACTCCACCTCTTCCCCAAGCTCCTGCCCTTGACACACCTTTTCCCCATCTTCTCTCCAACTCCATCCTCAAGTGCGCTCCGTCCCCACTTCTCCCCCTCCCTCCCGGAGCATTCCAAAGGTAGTGAAAAAGCTGTCTCATGGCGGGTGAGAGGTGTTGGGAGGGAGGGGAAGGAGTTGTTCAGTGGGGGGCACTGGCAGCTGAGTGGGGCTGGTGTGGGAGGAGCTTGGTTTTCAGTATTTATTGCACTCCCTGATTTTTCCCCATTGTTGCTCCAGTTCCAGAGCATCCACAGAGTTGGCACCTATGAAAGAGGTGCTGGGGATCAAGCAGTTAGATGCAGGATTCGAGCAATTTTTAAAAAAATTAATAACTGATGCAGCAAACACAGAGGTGCCGAGGCTATGACTGCCTAGCCTAGAGGGGCCAGGGTTCAGCCCTGGCAAGTCCACACACAAATTAAGTACTAGGGGCAAGCGAGGAGGGGCAGGTACATAACTGCAATGCATTGTATTATAGTCAGGCTTGATCTATACTACCATGGTAAATTGATCTACCTTACATGACTTCAGTTATGTGACTAGAATCATAGAGTTGTAGGGTTGGAACAGACCTCAGGAGGTCATTGAGTCCAACTCCCTGCTAAAAGCAGGACCAACCTCAATTAAATCATCCCAGCCAGGGCTTTGTCAAGCCAGGACTTAAATCCTGTCGAGATGGAAATTCCATCACCTCCCTAGATAACCCATTCCAGTACTTCACCACCCACCTAGTGAAATTGTTTTTCCTAATATCCAACCTAGACCTCCCCCACTGCAACTTGAAACCATTGCTCCTTGTTCTGCCATCTATAACTACTGAAAATAATCTCTCTCCATCCTCTTTGTAACCCCCCTTCAGGAAGTTGAAGGTTGCTATCAAATCCCACTTTTCTCTTCTGCAGACTAAAGAAGCCCAAATCCCTCAGCCTCTCCTTGTAAGTCATGTGCTCCAGCCCCCTAACCATTTTCATTGTCTTCATCTAGACTCTCTCCAATTTGTCCACATCTTTTCTGTCATAGGGGCCCCAGAATGGACACAATACCCCAGATGTGGCCTCACTAGTGCTGAATAAAGGGGAATAATCGTCTCTCTACATATGCTGGCAATGCTCCTCTTAATGCAACCTAATATGCCATTAGCCTTCTTTGCTACGAGGGCACACTGTTGACTCATAGCCAGTTTCTCATCCACTGTAATCTCCAGGTCCTTTTCTGCTGAACTGCTGCTTAGCCAGTTGGTTCCCAGCCTATAAGAGTGTTGGGGATTTTTCCGTCCCTTGTTGAATCTCATCAGATTTCTTTTGACCCAATCCTCCAATTTGTCTAGGACACTCTAGACCCTATCCTTGCCCTCCATCCTATCTACTTCTCCCCCCTAGCTTAGTGTCATCTGTGAACTTGCTGAGGGTGCAATCCATCCCTTCATCCAGGTCATTAATAAAGATGCTGAACAAAACTGGTCCCAGAACCAACTCTTGGGGCACTCTGCTTGATACTGACCGCCAACCAAACAGCAAGTCATATATTACTACCTGGTGAGCCCGATGATCTAGCCAGTTTTTCTATCCATTTATCCAGTCCATACTTCTTAAGCTTTCTGCAAGAATACTATGGGAGACGGTATCAAAAACATCGCTAAGGTCCAGGTACATAACGTCCACCACATTCCCCATATCCATAGAGCCAGTTACCTCATCATAGAAGGCAGTCAGGTTGGTCAGACATGACTTGCCCTTGGTGAATACATATTGACTGTTCCTGGTAACTTTCATCTCTTTGAGGATTCCCTCCATGATTTTTTGAGGATCCCTTCCATGATTTTTCTGGAGACTGAAGTGAGGCTGACTGGTCTGTAGTTCCCTGTATCCTTGTTCTTCCCTTCATCTGTTCTGTGATTTCTCCTGCCATTATGGAAAGAGAGAGAGAGGAATCAGGCAGTGTTACTCTCCAACCCATTCCCTCCATGTACCCATTGGGCTGGCTATATACCCATGTGTGCTTGGCAGCAGATGCAACCAAAATGCTTGAGGAACCATTATCTGAAAGCTGCCTTGTGATGACCTTCACCGCTCAGTGAACTTTAACTTAAAGGGAGAAGCAACTGAGACAAACCAGTTACAGAAAAAGCCAGACAATGTAACAGATTAATTGAGAATAAATAAAAGTGGACAAACAACATTTGAAGGGGGCAATGTGTGAAACAGAAGACAGCTCACCAAGTATCAATCTGACTGGACATGCTGCAAAGAAAATGCAATGCATTCCTTTGGCTCAAAGGGTGGAAATCTTAATCATGCAGCACCCTTGCAAAGTTAGGCTCATGGGCCCATATTTGGTCTCCAAGATCCATGTGCCAAGAAGGGCCTTTTTGTGTGAATTTCCCACAAGTGGAAGGGCCAGACACAGCTGTCTCCAGGGCCCTGGACTCTCCTTCCTGGGATCCCTCAGGTTCTCACAGGAGTTATAGGTGGTTCAGGCCATGGAGGAGGGCACACTGTTCCACTCCATAGTGCTAAAGGCACTGCTCCGTTGGAACTGTGATGCCAGGAAACAGAAGATTCCTGGGCTCCAGAGACAATGCAGAGGCACTTGGCCTTCATCCAATGGCCTTGGCCTCTTATAGATTCCCCAGAGTCCTTAACTGTTGGAGTCAAAACTGAAAGCTGATTCCTTGGCTGTTTCTGCAGAAATGTGTAGAGAGGAACTCTGCAAAGTCCTGGTGGTATTTTCTCTCTCCTCAACCCTGTACATAAGGTTTTGCCATGATTCATAGACTCCCAGGCCAGAAGGGACTGTCATGATCACTTAGTCTGACCTCCTGAACAGTGCAGCTCACAGAACCTCACCCACTCACTCCATAATCCCTGGCTGGGTTACTGAAGTCCTGAAATCTTGAGAAAGGGTAATCAGGCCCATAACTGTTATTTATTATTGCCTCTCTGAGTAGGTGGAAGAGCTGCTATCTGGGCTGACACCAAGAACTGAACTGGAGGCCTCCAGAATTAAAATTGTAAGTCTTGTTAGCTTGAGCAAAAGAGTCAACAACTGTAGGTGGGAGCTGTAACAGACTCATACACAGAGGGGGGAAAGGTAACACATACTGACCTGTGGGTTACATAAATACTCCAAGATTTGGTTCCAAGTGGTGTGTTGAAAGAGGAGTTTATCATGTGCTTTCTGTAGGAAGATGCATTCTAATCAAATTAAAAATCTCTGAACATGTTGGTGGCTTTCTGTGCTACTTGTGTGATTGAGCTACCCTGCCCACAATCATTTTATACACCCAAGTTTCCAAAGAACTTTTTTCAAATAATCAAAACCTGCTTTTCTCAGTTGAATTTGTGTGGTGTGAGGTTATGTGGCTTTTGAAAGAGTTGCGAATAATCTATTAAATCAAAAATCCCCACCCAGTATACGAGAACAGAAACTGGGTTGTATTGTGTTGTATAATAGCACACACTTGATGCCTACAGAAATGCAGCTAGAAAATGTCACTGTTTTCTGAAGTTTCTTGTTTACAAACAAACCTGGGAGAAAAATATTTTGGGAAATGTTTATACAGATGCCTCCCTTTCTTTCTCTCAGATAGTGATTTATAACATTCCAGGCAGCCGAGAACTCCTCTCCAAATGCCACATTTGGTATCCCTAGCCTCTGTTTGTCAGAAAGTGGGAGTAGGCAATGGGGGATGGATCCCCGGATGATTGCCTGCTTTGTTCATTCCCTCTGAAGCACCTGGCATTGGCCACTGTTGGCAGACAGGATACTGGGCTAGATGGACCTTTGGTCTGACCCAGTATGGCCGTTCTCATGTTCTTATGTTCACATAGAGAGTGATTTTCTAAAATGACAAGTGATTTTGGGTACCTCTGTTTTTGGGTGCCCAACTTGAGCTGCCTTAAAGAGGCCTAATTTTCAGGAAACATTGAGCACTCATCCCTGAAATGCAGCCCCCTTACTGTGTCTCAGGTAGGGCATCCAGAAAATCATTAGCCCTGGCACCCAAAATCACTACTCAGGTTAGAAAACTTTGGCCTTATATGCTGAATTATTTCCTTGGACTTATTTCATCCTGGTTGTCTCACAAAGTTACTCAACATGCTTCCTTGGATCCCCAAAGGTTATGTTGCAAGGGAACAATCTGAGGCTCTGTCTTGTAAAACCTTGACACCTTCTTAGCTTTACAATGTTAGCAGTCCGACTGAAGACAACAGGACTATTTAAATCCTTAAGGTTATGCAAATATGTTCGGGTTTGAAGCATGGGAGCTTGCTGTCCACAAGGTGCTTACATAGGAAGACATTCACCTAGTGCAGGGGTGGCAAACCTGAGCCTGAGAAAGAGCCACAGTTTACCAATGTACATTGCCAAAGAGCTACAGTAATTTGTGAGCAGTTCCCATCAGGTGCCTCCTCTCCTATCTCCAGCATCTTTTGCCCACCAGCGGCCCCACCGATCAGTGCCTCCTCTTCCTTCCCCGCACCTCCTGCCCACTGCAATCAGCTGTTTCATGGCAGTCAGGGGCTCTGTGGGGGAGGGAAGGAGCGAGGGCACAATACACTTGGAGGAGGAGGTGGAGCCAGGAGTTGAGCACTGGAAAGTTGGCACCTGTAGCTACAGTCAGTCCCTGAGCAAGGAGCCACATATTAACTTCAGAAGAGCCACAGGTGGCTCCAGAGCCAGAGGTTGGCCACCATACTTCTGCAGCCAACTGTTGTCTATTTTGGGGGTTGTTCTTGGCACCCCAGGCAGAAGTAAGAGTGAATCTAGTCAATATTTACAAATGTATAGGGGAAGTTAAAAATATAAAGTTGCCTCTCTACCCCAGACAAAGTTGCCTCTCTACCACAGACAAATTTAAATTACTAGCAAGTTCCCCACACCTCATAAAAGAACAGATGCAGTTACTGAAGCAAAAGAGCTTACATCAAAAGGCTTCATTTTATGATAAGCAATAAGTGCTCCTAGATTAAAGCAGATTAGTAATATAGTGTACTTATCCTGGCAGATGTTAGCAATTTCCAAAGCCTTATTGTTCTCTTTATAATAATAATACTTAGCACTTCCATAGTGAGGTACATGTCCAAAGTAACAGATAAACATTGACTAATTAATCCGCACACACCCCTGAGAAGTAAGTAAACAAGTATGATCGTCCCCATGGTTTAGAAGGAGAAACTAAATTAGAGCAGAGAAGTGACTTGCCAAAAATCACATTGAAAACAGTGACAAAGCCAGCATTAAAAGTCAAGATAATCTGAATGCCAGTATCATGCATTTTCCTCTAGTGTCAGGGAGCCAACGGTAGCAGGATCAATCTAGCAACACACTGAATACAGCTGATCCTGGAAGGGGTTGCCTAATTGATTGTATTTCCTGATTAGTGGAGGGATAGACTCTGGAATGGCCAGAGCTCACTGGCTATTCAAAGTGTTATGGTGACTCTTTTTCATGCTTGCTTCCCTGACCTCACTTCCTGACTGCCTCTCTGGCTCATCCATGGTCCTGACTCTTGAACCCTGCTTGGCTTTGTTCTAACCCCCAGGCAAGGCCCACTCCTGTGGCTCTGACCGTTAGGTGTGACCACCCGCATCCCAGTTGTGTCCTTGACATCCAAACCATACTAACTCTCAGCTGATTCCTGTGTCTTCCAGTTGGCTGAAATTGACTTGGTATGGTTTGTGAGGGGTATTTCTACAGAAAGCTGTGGAAGAGATCCATCCAGAGGTTTAACCTGGGCCCAATGCATGCAGGAACAGGATTTGGGAAGTTTCGGTTAGACCTTCATAGATGTCCATGCACTGAAGGCATGTTCAACAAAATGGTTAGTTGCTTTAATACTTAGTCATCATGCATGAATTATTTAGTCTTTACAGCAACCTCATGCATGTGCAAAGTTGTTTGCTACCATCACTGTTACACCCGTGAATATATATGGAAAAAGGAGAGAACCAAGGTGGGAGAGGAGTCGGTTTGTTTTTGTGTATGTTTTTGTTTGATTTGCTTTTGTGCAACGGGATGGAATTTTGCTGCTAAATGACTCTCCTCCTAAATACTGTACTGAATTAAATGTAGTTGCTGAGGGTGGCAATTCAATGACATTTCTAATCATAAGTACATATGTTTTTACTGTCCACTTCTCACAAATGATGAGATTTACGGTGATAAATCAAGAGTCAGACAGACATGTGATAAGATCTTATTCCCAAAGGTGCTAATGATAGCTTATTGTTTTGCTCATATTAAAATACTAACAGTATAGGCAGCCAGTTAGCACATGATGTGACCTAAAAATAGTAGAATGAACACATGTTCACAGTTCCAAAAGTGGTTGGTTTCTCTTGTGATCCACAAGACCATTTAAAAATATTTCCTGTTGTTTGTGGGGGGGAACTCTTTTTGAAAAATACATTTTGGTTGGTGAGTTTCTATCTTCTTTCCCCAGTGAACCTTGGTATAGGAAAATAATTTGTTACTGCAATATAGTGCAACTGGTACATAAAATAAAGCATATTTTTGTGTGATGTCATCATCCTTGTATAGGTCTGATAGAAAGCTTCAAAATCTCCTACAGTGAAAAATAAGCAGTGCACATACCATAGGTTACAGTGGTAACATCTGAAGAGATGGTATGGGAGTGGTGGAAGAACAAACGAGAAATAAACCACATTCACACTTTGTTTTTGATATTTTTCTAAAGAATTTCACAGAAGTGAAAGAGGAAGAAAGAGGGACCTGGTCTGAGCAGAAAGTACTATCATGTAAAAAAACTTTTCCTCTTATCATGAGAGGAGCAGTTTTTTATCATTGCACTTCATCTTCAGTGTCTAAAGTGTTCTGTCTTTGCTCAACTGCACTGCTGGCAAGGTAGTTCTAGAAAAGATTTTAACAAATACTATGCCCTTCATAGATTTGTTCACAAAACAGAATTTATAACTTTACTTTTAAAAAGCAAATGTGTTAAGCCTGAAATTGTGTTTTTCCATGCGGGCGGGGAGCAGGGGGGCGTGGTGGTGGTGATATTTTACATTTAATTTCCTTAAATTCACATCAACTATTTGTTTTCTTTTGAGATTTGGTTGAGATTATCAAAAGCAGTGATGGGGATTTAGCCAAACATCTTCAAATACTTTTACTTTACTTTTCTATCTAAATCCTATTTTATTTCAGGATGCAGGTATTACATAATTTCTAGCACCAGACAGCCTGATCAGCCCATATCTTCATTATTTCAGCAGGCCCAAATAATGACTCTAGGATAGCTATGAAAATATCCAAATACTGCTTAATTCCTTCTTCTCCATTAGCAAAATCCATCTATGGGTGATCTCTCATATTTATTTGTATGTGGTTACCTCCTCTTTAGGTATCCCTATAAGCTATTCCCCTTTTCAGTAGACTGCCACAAAAGAAGTGTTCTGCCAGTTATTTTCCTCGCAGGATAATAAATCTTGGACCTTTTTACCAGTGTTCCCTCTAATTTTATATGTCCATGTGCAGAAGGAATTTTGTTGTGTGCACCAATATGGAGAAGATGTGCAATATATTACCTCCACATTGGTGCACATAACAAAATTCATTCTGCACATGGAAGTTCTGTGGTGGCATGGGGCTGAGGGGTTTGGAGTGTGGGAGGGGGCTCAAGGGTGGGGGGGATAAGGGCTTCGGGGGGCTGGGATGCAGGATGTAGGGTATGACTGGGGATGAGGGGTTTCGAGTTTGGGAGGGGGCTCAGAACTGGGTCAGAGGATTGGGGTGCAGGGTGAAGGCTGTGATAGGGGGTGTAGGATCTGGGGCAAGGCTAGAGATGAGGGGTTTGGGTACAAGTTCCCCTGGGAGAGGGCTTCTCCAGTCCTCTCTCACTGCAGCAGCTCTGAGCCAGGTGAGAGGTGCCTCCCTCCCACCCATGGCAGCTCCAGTGAAGCTGGGTTGGGCTGGAAGAGGGCACTTCTCACCCAGCTATGTCAGGTCCATGATACAGGGAGAACTTTGAGAAAGTTCTCCTTTCCTCCAGCCACAGCAGCTCCTTGCTGGGGCCAGAGGAGCGAGCTTCTCTTTGGCCCCAGCAGGGAGCCGCCATGGCTAAGGGAGAGGTGCATTCCTCTGTCCCCAGCAGGCAGTTGCCATAGTTGGGGGGAGAGGTGCCTCTCCTCTGGCCATAGCAGCTACATGTGCACCAGCCCTGAGCTCCTGCATAGGACTTATTAGGCACAGCTGTGCAGCCATGTGGTTATACAGACAAGAGAGAACCTAGCTTCTTACTCCCTTCAGTGCAACATTCCTTTTGGTTGTCCCATTAAATAGCAACAGTCTCTCATGATTCACTCACATAAACACTTTAGATAGCAGATAAACTATATGCTTCATTCTAGTAGTGAGTTATTTTACTACAATAAAAGTAGTATCAAGAGTTCAAAATGAAAAAAAATAGTTTTCAGATTCACTTCCTAATGCTGCTCCTATCAAAATTCCCCTTGGCTGCTAATGAAGTAAGACTGGGGCCTAAAAAAGAAATGAGCATTAAACAATAGGAAAGATAAAACCCCAGAAGAAAGAAAATGGAGACCCCTGGATCAGGGCTACTCAACTTTGGAAGCCCCGGGGGCCACAGTGATACTCACAGCATATGCCAGGGCCGCAACTTAAGTGTGATTGCATATACATGCAAATATATATGCAAATAGCTTCTTTCACACTCACAGGCATGAATACAAAGATTAAGGCAAGACTACACATCACTCAGGCCCCATTTAAGTCAGTTCTGTTGATATTAATAATATACAATATTTACCCAATTTCCACCCATCAGATAGTTCTTTTAATGATCAATGAGGGTGTGTCTAGACTACATGGCTCCGTCGACGGAGCCATGTAAAGTAGTTTACTCGACATAGTCAATGAAGCGGGGATTTAAATAATCCCCGCTTCATTAAAATAAAAATGGCTGCCGCGCTGTGCCGTCAATCAGCTGATCCAGCACAGCGTGGCAGTCTAGACGTTTCACGAGGCTTACAGGAGCGGTCGAAAAAGGCTTCCCTTGTCGACTGCGCCACGTTTAGACTGCCGTGCTGTGCCGGATCAGCTGATTGTCGGCACAGCACGGCGGCCATTTTTATTTTAATGAAGTGGGGATTATTTAAATCCCCGCTTCATTGACTATGTCAAGTAAACTACTTTACATGGCTTTGTCGACGGAGCCATGTAGTCTAGACACACCCTGACAGTCTGGGAATTTAACTACTAAAATGCATATCAACAGAAGACCATTCTATTGACTTGCTGTTGTGGAGCGTGTTCTCAGTGGAGGCCATGTTCAAAGGATCCCACCCGTGGGTCACCTGTTGAGCCCCACATAAAAAGTAGAATTTAACTTTTTTCTATTATCAGAGGCTTTCAATGAATCGTTTTATATTGACTTCCACTTAGTTGGCACAAGGTTCAAGGCAACAGTGAATCATCCTATTAGAGTATTGCCTAAAAGCTCCCTTTAACTAGGGTGCAACAATCACTGGAACTCCTCTTTGGAGGGCAAGGGAGTGGATAGTCTAAAAAAGAAAACAATTTCTCCAAATCGTATTGGAACCTGCATTGTCATCGTAATGACCTAATGCCCTGCCTCAATGTAAGATACATCCAACACACTTTCCACCAGCAGAAGATATTCTGGGGGTTCTGTGGTCTCAAGGTGGCACTCCATCATTGGAAAACTGAACACCTCTTTATAGACTCATGCTCTGTTTCTTGAAGGTAAATGTCACTTTGAAGTAAAAATAGTTGACCAGTATATCAGAGTTCAGCCTGAGAAAGGAGGGTGCGGACCACAGATTGTATCTGTGAGAAACTGGAAATGCTGCAGCAAGCTAAAAATTTGGTTTTGCTTTTTGTAACCTGACTGAGGCATGAAAACTCTTTTGTTTGCTTCACTGTCAGCTCCAAAATACAAAGGTCAGAAAACATGAGCTGCCTACTCTTTTTTGAATAAGCAGATAAATGTATCATTTTTCAAGTTCTGAAACCTAACAATTAGAACCTCTCTTTAGCTTTCCCAGGATTGCCAGCAAGCAAATAAAAAAAAAAAAGGAAAGGAAAGAAAGAAACATTAGTAATCATTTAGATGTGCAAGACTTGTTTTTACGCATAGAGTGACCCACAAAACTCCCGCTCACCTGCCGCTTAATGCTGTTGGCACCTAAACTCACTTTGCTCCTGAGCTTATGATGTAAAAGTTTCCTCAGAACCTACTTCTGCCTATGAGAATGCAAAGTGCTGTCAAACCCTAGGCATATGGGTGCCTACTGACTGGTCTACACTCTTTCAGGGACCCTGAGCAAGGTGAGGGGGGATTGGCTCTGCGCTCCCAGAAGGGGTGAGGCTTCAGCCTCCAAGCAGTCCATGTTCTGGAGGAAAGATTGGTGCTTTGCCTGATCTGGTAGGCATAGTTAGAAGACACCTAACTCCATACAAAATAGGGAAGTGATGCGCTGCGTTATAGCTTTTAGGCCAGTACCTAACACACTCACTCAGGATGTGGGAGACCTCAGTTCAAGTCTCTCCGCTACTAGATGAGAAGAAAGGATTTGAACTGTGATCTACCACCCTAATTGCTGGGACATGAAATAGCCTGATGGGGGAGTGGAGGTTCCCTCAATTACTCCTATTCAAGTTGTTCCACTTTAATTAAATAATTAACTGTTAATTGTGACAGATAAAGTTAGAATTACTCTATTGCCTACTGAGAATTAGGAGATTTCTGTTCATGTCCCTTCTATTCATCAGCCAGAGAGAGGACTTCAATCTTCTCCCATATCTTGGGGAACATGCTGAGCACTGGGTTGAAGGTTATGCTCCTCTGCCCCTCCCCAGAGCTGTCCTGTGTGAAATTTGGCAGCCACTAAGCACACCTATTGGAATGGGTCCCAAACGCAACTTAGGTAGTCAAACCCCATCCTTCCTCAGTTTGTGAATCATAAGCATAGATAGGTGCCTCCTTGTAGATTGTACTTACTTCTAAGAGGGAAAAGGACTTTGCACACATCCCTCTGTCTATGTCTCCCATTGACTAGCTTAAATGACTTTCTGCCTAGTATGCAGCTTTTGTGGCTCCCATTCTAAAGTTCTAGTGTCTCCACACTCATTGTTTAGTGCGCCTAGGTATCTAACAGTCATGGGTTGAAGTGTGTTCCTGTGATTTTCCAAATGCTTAAAAGTAAGGTGCTGTTGTAACCCACAGAGCTTCTGGGTGTGGTGTATTGTCCGACCTAGTGACATGGAGACCACTTAGGGTACGTCTACACAGCAGTGCTGTTTTAGAATAACTGGCATTATTCCGAAATGACATAGTCCATGTCTACACTACGAGAGGTTATTTCAATATAATTTCAAAATAATGTCGAGATGGAGGACTTCTTACTTCAACTCCTGTAACTCTCATTGTACGAGGAGTAAGGGAAGTCGGAGGAAGAGTGCTCTTTCTCGGACTTCCTGCTGTGTAGACAGAGCCAAAAGCCAAAATAATCTATTTCGACTTAAGTTATGCTATTGACGTAGCTGAAGTTGTGTAGCTTATTTCAGCTTTAGCCCTACTGTGTAGATGTGCCCTTAGAGAGAGAAAGAATGAGTTTGCTGTACAGCCTAAGATAACAGGCAGCCTAAGATAATAGATGGCTTTTTTAGCTCATGTGATAGAGGCTCATGTATTAAGCTGGATAGGTGCCAGGTTCAGTTCTGCCTCTTGGCATTACACTATAGCACACACTCATCACAATGCCTATGTCATGTATGTGGATTCAGGCTTCAGATGACACCTATCATCCCTGAATTTCAGGGCACATTACTGACATCAATATTAATTCCACTAAAGTTAATGAGGCAACACTGGGGTAATAGTGAAATCAAGGAGATACAATCAGCCCCATTAATTCAATTTACCATACAACACTGCTTTGCTCTGCAGGTGAATACTGCATGGATAATATATAAAATAAATATGCAATTTTTCACTATGAGAAGAAATGGGAAACATTCAAAATCACTTGTTGATTGGTAGGGGGATTTATAAGTACAGTTCATCTGAGCATGAAGGGGAATACCGAGGAACTCTTTGCACTTTAATATAAGGAAACTTTATGTCCTTTAGTCAGCTATCAATAGAAGAGGACTTTGGTCTGTGTACCTCTGCATACTGTCTAAAACACATTTGCAAAGGAATGGAACAACTATTACTGAGTGGGTTGTTGTGCTTTCAGCACGTTGGCACTGCTATTTTTATGACTCCTTGCAGTCTATTTATTGGTGGGCTAGCAACAGCAGGGACAAAAAGTCAAAAAGAAAAGAGCTTTGGTTGAAATCCCTTTTCTCTCTTCCCTTTCCACATTCTCTGTGATTCCCATTCCCATGTGCTATTGCTTACACCTTTAAGGGTAAGAGAGTGCACCAAAGTGAGCCTCCCAGCTCGGGGCTGACACAGGTCACACTCTAAAAAATAACTGTGTAGAAAGCACTTTGAAGTTGTGACCTGAACTGGAGTTTGGGCTCTGAAGCTTTGGGAGGGGAGGGCACATACTCAGAGCCTTCAGCTGTTTGTGTGGACATACTCTAGAAGGTAATGCATTAAGAAACATGTGGAAATTCAGAGAAGAGCAATAAAAACAGTGAAAGGGCTGGAAGAACTCACTCTGGGGACTAGCTATTGCAATATGTTTCGAAGGTGCCTGTTGCCTTTGGACGTTATGGAGGAGTAGTTGTGCATACAAAAATGCCTTTGACTTCAGTGGGAGTTACATAAATGGAAGAGCTGTAGACACTATATTGAGCCCTGGACATCCCCTTGGTTACTTGAGGGTGTTTGTTGGCAGTGCATGTGCCCTAAATTGCTCAAATGTCGAAAGATGAAAGCAGCGCATGACTACACCAACCACCACTGGGGCATGGTCAGAGGGCAGTGAGCCATTAGGTCCCATGACCACAGCCTGTATCCTGTTGGCTGCCCTACTCAAAAACTGCAACATTAATGGCACAACATAGCAACTTCCCCTAGCAACAGGATTTTTATCAGCTATAGGACCCATTTTCAGAGTAAATACTGTGCCAGTAACATGGCCCTAACTTAGCCATCATATTATGAGGGGTGACAAACAAAAGGAGAGACTATGGCATGACGAGGGCTACAGCAGTGAAAGATCCCTTGAAGCAAATAACAATTACAAAGCCTCGGAGGATCACATAAGGTGAGCAGAGTAAGCACACATCCCTGGCCTATTGGAACGAGCTGAGGAGCATTGTCCAAATGATAGCAAGGAACATTAGCTTCACAGAGCATGAACTCTTCCAAATGCCTGCAGTGGTCACAGCAACATTCCCCAACATATAAGTTTCCCTGTTCCCAAGAGGGCAATGATTTCAGTGGGGTTGTTCATGTTCACAGAGCGGTCATAACACATTCCATGGCACTAACAAATGGGCATCAGAGTTAGGGTGATCACTGTGTAGTCTGCTTTGCCTGTGCTGTCCGCATTTCTCCTTCACCTGTCCCTCTTGCTTAGGTCTCATCTCCTTCCTTGTCCATACATTTATCTTTCTTCCTTTTAGATATCAGCTAATTTTTTTCTGTCTTCTTAATACTGCCATTTTTTCTTTTAAAAAAAATCTGCTCTCTTCTTTGTTTTCTTCTGCTGCTGCATTTCTCAGCACTTTCTCCTCCATTTTTGTTTTCCCTGCTTGCTATGGGATTGGTCAGAACATTCCTTCACAAGTGCTCCCTCTGCATGCGGCTACGTCTACACCGCAGGCTTCTTTCGGAAGAAGATTTTCCAGAAGAGATCTTCTGAAAAAACTTCTTTCGAAAGACAGCGTCCACACTGCCAAAGTGCACTGAAAAAGCCATCTGCTTTTTTGAAAGATCGCGTCCACATTGATTGGACATGATCTTGCATCTAAGCTGTGATTGCTATGGACAGAATGGCCACCAGGGCACCTGTGCTTTTTCTTCTTTCCTTTTCTTTCGAAATAACTCCCTCTTCCCCGTCCACACATGCCTTTTTCTGAAAGAGCTCTTTTGGAAAAAGGCTTTTTCCTCGTAGAAAGAGGTTTACCAATGTCGGAAAAACCCCTCTGTTCTTTCAATTTTCTTTTGGAAGAACGCGACTGCAGTGTGGACGTAAGTAACTTTTTTCAGAAAAATGTCTGTTTTTCCGAAAAAAACTCTGTAGTGTAGACATAGCCAGAGAGGGCAGAAGATGAACGTTCTATTAAATTTCCCGTAGCAGTTCTTTTTGCCTCATCTATAGGGCGTCTGACTAAGAATAGACAGATTCCTTTCTCATGCGGCACAGCTCTTGTGGAAGGAACCTGATCATTTTTCCTTTCCAGCATCTAAAAGTTAGAGACAGAGGAAAATTAACTAGTCCAAGTCACTTTATAGCTCACCAAGCTCACAGAAACCTGCACAGGGGCTGTAGCAATTGTACTTTGTAGCCTATTCAGGGGCACCACTGGCTTATCCTGGTGATTGGTGGAACTTATGAATAATTTTTTATTCATGTATGAGCCAGATCATACATTGATTGTACACATTTGGCCCATCCACCCAGAATAAAATAAAGAGGAAACATTCAGTTTCACAAGTAAACTGTGAGTGAAAGATAAGAAATATATGCTGGACAATTACGAACAGCTAGACAAAAAGAATATCTTTTACTTTCATTATTACATTTTCTTTTGAGTTTTATACACAGCACTTTTTTTTACAGAACCAAATGATGCATCTTTACAAAAATGAATAAAACCGGTTAGAAATATGGAGAGACAGAGTAAAAGGGATCAACAATAGACAGACAAAGCCCTTTGGGGGGGCTCCAGTTTTGCGTTGATTTGTTCTCACACATAACTATTCAAGTGTGCCTTGGATCTGCAAGAAACAAAGCATATTTTATATGATTTATATTCAAATAGGGGATTCAATGCTTCCCCCTTTGCAAGCAGTGGCAAAACTATTTTGGGCTTCAAGCAAAGGTGAACCAGGCTTATACTCAGAATTCAGACAGACATTGCTCTTTGATTTTATACAAAGATTGTGGTAAACAACTGCAAGCTCTTTCTCCATGATGCTTAATAGTTTCTTGTTTTGATGTTAGAATAAATTCTAGGATAAAGGCAGCTGTTCTGTTCTCATGACCCATATACGATTGTTGCACTGTCTGAAGCAACCTGTGAAACAGTCCAGATTATACAAAGAAGGGAAACCCTTTGAAAGATCTGAACACCAACTAAAATAATGAAGAACCCAATCCTGACAAAAGCTATGTGTGTATTTATCTTTTGCACATGAGTAATCCAGAGGGGTAGATCCTCAGAGAGTGTAAACTGTCATAGACATCTAGCTTTGATGATGTTATGACTGTTTACACCAGTTGAGGATCTGCCTCATTAAAGTCACTGGGATTATTTACATGATGAAAGTTTAGCTTTAGAGGATCAGAGCCTAATTGCTATAGTGCCATATAAAACCTTAAGGAGACAAGCTGGCTGAGGTATATCTTTTATTAGAGCAAATTATTTTGGCAAGAGGGACAAGGTTTCAAGCTTATGAAGAGTTCTTCAAGTGTGGGAAACTAACTCAGAGTGTCCCCTGTGTAACCTCAAAAGTTTGTCTCTCACCTACCTTGTCTCTCTAATATCCTGACACCAAAACAGCTCCAACAACACTGATTACAGAAAACCCTGCTTCTCAGTCAGATTACAACAGATAAAAACAAGGAGCAAAACCATGTGATTGTGGTACAGAAAAGTGTCACACACAAAACAAAATATGGGTGTGGTTTTCGTTGGCACATGACAACCTTTAAGAAGGATGTATCCATAGTAATAAATCAAGTACAGTTCTATACAGTGACTCAGTCCTACAATTATAGCAAGTCTATCACTGAATATGTAAATAGAAACCTTCACTGGGATCCAGGGTTAAATACAGGTGGTCAGCATGAAACATAGGTCTGCCCATGCTCATTTTTAATTGGAAACAAAGCTTTAAAGCTTTTAGCATTATTAATGAACTGAAACCTGTCTTAAAATCTCCTCAAGGAAATGAAAACTATTGGCTATTTTCCTGAAAGAACCCTTTATTAACTATAGAATAGAATTGGTACTCGGGCAGGGGGGATACATTGGAAAGAACTCTTAAGATCATAGATTCCCTAATAAAGGTAGTCTCTTTGTTACTGTTAACCTTGTGCCACATAAAGGCCCTAACCCCACAACCCCACTGTTGGGTTCTGTATGAACACATGATGAAAAGATTGTCCTGGCCCTGAAGAGTCTAAGGTACAGATTTCACTGTAATAAAAATAATAGTAAAACAATGTGCATCCACTCAAGGGGCTCATACACAGGCCTTTCCACTCCCATTTCTCTACCACCAGAGCTAAGAAAGATCTCTTTGGATATGTCTACACTTGCCCCCTAGTTCAGACTAGGGAGGCAAATGAAGCATACCGAAGTTGCTAATGAAGCAACTCCTGCAATGAGGAGTAACAGTTAATTCGAGGGAAGGGTTTTGGATTGGACTACCGCATCTACACGAGGCAAGTTAAATCAGGCGACCGGCATTTTAAAATGGCGACCGGCCGCGAATATGCTTATCAAGCACGGGATATTTAAATCCCGCGCTTCATTAGCAACTCGGTATGCTTCATTTGCCTCCCTAGTCCGAGCTAGGCGGCAAGTGTAGACATACCCTTTGATAGGTGAGATAGTAGGAAGTTGTTTAGTAACTGGGACGAGCAGCTGGGGTCGAGATCTAATTATGCACTATGCCACTCTGTATACACATTCTGCCAAACATTTGAGGCTGACAGGAGTTTGAGTGCTACCCATGGTAGCATTTCATAATGACTTATCATGATACCCAGCCACAAAAAACATCAGTGGTGCCTTCAGTGCTAAATAAGCTGACAGACTCCACCATGTCTTAAATGGAACAGCAACAGCAACATACCACCATATCCTTAATGCACAGGAAAGAGGCAGCAAAAGTCTTTGATATGTGAATTTTCTACTTGTGAAGATAAACTTTTAAAATGTGTGTACAGATGTGGCCTGATCCTCCAATTGGCTGGATAGGTGAGAAAGTGCTTGGCCAGAGTTTCAGAGAACAGTGAGAGAGAAAAATAATGTATACATGTAAACTGGGAAAAGTACCTATTAGAATACTAATTATAATCTGCAAAGTAAGCATAGGATTGTGAGCAGGATTTTTTCTGAATTTTGAGGTATTCATGAAAGTATCTCTTTATGGGTACATCTAGACTACACGCTTCTTTCGAAAGAACTTTTTTCTTTCTTTTTTTTTCTTTTCGATCCGCTTTTTTGAAAGAGAGCACCCAGGCGATCTGGATGCTCTCTTTCGAAAAAGCTCTGTTTGCAGTCAAGAATGCCGTTTTTCGAAAGAGCTCTTTCAAAAAAAGGCATTCTTCCTCTTAAAATGAGGTTTACCGCTGTCGAAAAAATTGCCGCATTCTTTCAATTTAATTTCAAAAGAATGCGGTGGCAGTCTAGATGCAGGTGAAGTTTTTTCAAAAAAAGGCCACTTTTTTCAAAAAAACCCTGTAGTCTAGACATAGCCTATATTACAGGCAGCCCCAAGGAACAAACTGTCACTTATTTTCTGGCCAACGTAGGTCAGGTCATAAGGGAAATGAGCAACTGTACATCTTCCTCTTCGTTTCACCACAATCATATGATGCAATAACTAGTGCTAGGAAGCGATCAGAGACCGGAAGACATAGTCTGTTGATCTTGTTATAAACACTTCTCAAAAGATTTAATACTAACGGAAACCAGTTAATATGATATTTAAACTTAGCACTGATACAGCAGTGCATTATCAAACTACTGTATAGTCATTAACTGATTAGTTCGTATGACATCTATTTGGGGTAGTTAATTCAGTATCATTCTAAATCTCCCTCTGGAGCAGCATAGTTCTATATTTCCTTTACTCCCTGTACAGGGCACATGTAACTCCTGGAGTCTGGTTCTTCACTGTCATACACTCTGTATAATCATTTGGGAGTACTAAACAGGGATTTCCGAGATGCTTGCCTGTGGGCTGACTTTGGGCAAGCTACTTTCATTCTAGTTGCTTCATTTCCATGTCTGTAACAGGGTTAATGATAACCACATCATTTGGAAAGCAGTTGGAGATCTAAAGATGAAAAATACAATATAAAAGTGAGATTTTAGTATTTACACCAAAATGTAAAATGTAAAGTAAATGTAAAATAGGCATAAAATGTTAAGTAGATTTAAAATGCTGCCATTTGCACCGATGTAGATGACTACACAAATTTTGATTATACTAATGCAATAATGACTATACTTGTCTGTATTTAAAGTTGCACCAATTTAATTCAGGACTTGTCCACATGAGAAAGTTGTACTTTTTCACCTAAGATGTGACCTGAAACCAGTTTGTTAAACAGGTGCAAACAACTGTGCAGATATTCTCATTTTGGCTTGGCTGGCTATTTTCAGTTTAGCTTAAATTACAAGTTTCAGATAAACTGAAATAAACCAACCAGCAGTGATAGTTGAGGGTCCCTCCTTCACAGAATAATCACTAAGGCCCCAATCCACAGAGGTGCATAGGTAAATGAAAGCCTGTCTTCTCCAAAAATAACTCACATGCAAGGCCTGATCTGGTAGTTGTGTTCAGAAGCCACTTACTGGATTGGATCCCGTGCAAAATCTGGTAGCAGCAAAAGGTGGTGTTTGGGCTGTGGGAGACTGTTCCACTATGGAAGTCAGGAAGTATGCAGGGAGAATGTGAAGGGTGCAAACGAACGCCCCTATGGTCCCCCAAGTCAGCGTGAGGGAGCTCCACGGCCACATTCCTAGTGATCTGCAGCTCGAGCTCAGCCCTCTTCTTCCCCCCCGCCCCAGGAGGCCGCGAGGTTGGAGCACCAGCATTGGCTTCCCGCTGGAGTGGGGGGGGAGAGGAAGCCTCAAGCCTCACGGTGCAATCCAGCTCAGGGAAGAAGTGCTCCCCCTTCCCCTCCCCTGGCTGGGGGAACAGCAGCATGCAGGAGCACTGCCTGGAGGCTTTCCCTGCTGCTCCCATTGGCCGGAATCTGGCCAATGGGAGCAACAGGAGGCAGTGCCTGGGACAGGTGTGGGGTGTGAAGGTAAGTAAGTGCCCCCCGCTCCTCATGCCCAGACCTCCACATCTTCAGCCCCCTCACACACCACCACTCCCCTCTGCTGAGATGCCACACCCCTGACCTGCCCTTCCCCCCGGCCAGACACCCTACCCCCACTCTGCTCCTGCACCCTCCCCCTGGCCAGACACCTTACCCCCAGCCCACTCCTGCACCCAACCTTCCTCCTGCACCCTTCCTCCTGGCCACACATTGCACTTTCCCTTGCTCTTGCCTCCTACCCCTGGCCAGACACCATACTCCCAGCCTGCTTCTGCACCCTACCTCCCATCCAGACCTCGCACACTCACACCTTCCTGTACCCCACCTTCCTGTCCCTTCCCCTCACCTGGTAGGGCTGGAGCACCAGAGGAGTGAAGTGTCTCAATTGGGGGCCATATCAGTGAAGGATGGGGGTTTTTTTGAGAATTTTTTGGTTTTGCTTCTCACTTGTGTGGTCCCCAACTGATTTTTCTGTGGGTCAGTGGCCCCCAAAAAAGGTTCCCTGCCCCTGCCATAAATAAAGAAAACATGGGAATCTTTTGAGTTGGACATAAATTGATATTTTACTTTATTTAAAATGAATTCTGATACACTAACATGAACAAGTTAAAGCGCTTAATCTGTTTAATAATTTAAATTAATATTTCCTTTCTTACTGGTTAAATTAAACTCTTCTCCCTAGCTGCAGCACTAGCAAAATGGCTCAGGTGTAATTATGTAATTAACGGCAAGTTTCCATTCGCAACTGGTGGTCTATGGAAAGGTTTGCTTTGAGCCAGATGGAGCATGGGCCAAAAAGTTTGAGAACCACTGTGTTAGGCAGATGGGTGAGCGCTGTGTTGCAGGGGGATGGGCAGGCAGGGCTGATGGCAGCATGTCAGGGCTGGGGGAATGCCACCCTTCCTACACGGAGAACCCTGGGCCCAGCCCCACTGGCGGGAAGCCCTGCCCGCACTCACTCGGCACTGGCCTCACCAAACAGATAGAGCGGCAGCAGGAAGAGGCTGCCGAGGGAACGGGGGACCCTGAGAGCTGTGCTGCCTGCCATGATCCCAGAAAGCAATTTCTATAAAACCTTTATTACTGTATACATTTTTATTATATGCTAACAGAATCATTTCACTAGTCACTGTTTCCACTCACATTTTTCATTAGCCTCTCTTATGCACACTCATTTCTTGACTGTTTTGAACACCTTTATATTTTAAAAATTTACTGTCCACATTTCCAAAAAAAAAGCACCCCTCTCCCTTCCCTCCCCCGCCCCCAGAATTTCTACATACAGGCCTGGAAGTGGATAAATATTTAAAGAGTGATTGGGCCAGAAAGAGAGAATGATGCCATAGCCTTGTTCAGGCTTCATGCGAGAGACCCAGGATCCCATGCCACTCCTCCTTTCATTATTTATCCACATTGGAACAGCTTCAGCAGGAGGGATGCAGGGAAGTTCACATTTGACTATCCCATAGCTCAGAGGTTAGAGCCCTCTCCTAAGACCCTATTCAACTTCTATCTGCCCATGAGCCATAGGGAGAACTGAATCTGATTGTCACATATCCCAGGTGAATACTCTGACCACTGGGCTAAAAGTTATTAGGTGGGCACTACCTTTTCCTCCTGTTGCAGGGGTTGTGTGTGGCGTGAGACACATGATGCTTTATACTGAGACCTTTACTGCCTTCTGTGTACATGCCTGTGGATTCAGATATGCACTTCTGAAAATGGAATACTAAATACTTACATCATGTATTACCTTTAATACAATGTATTACCCCCCTGCTGAAGCTGTTCCAATGTGGATAAATAATGAAAAGGTCATTGGAGGTGTGGCATTGGATCCCGGGTCTCCCACATGGATGGCTAAAACACCAGGCCGCAGCACCATTCTTGCTCGCTTTTTGCCCCAATCTCTCTTTAAATATTTATCCACGTTGAGATAGCAGTCAGTGTCAAATGCTAGTCTAACCAAAGCACAGGTCATTTTTATTTCTATATCTAGACTAGATCAACCCTATGCCCCTCATTCTGGGGCATAGCTCTGTATAATGATAAAAATAATCAAGGTAAAAGATACAGTGCCTTGTCTCCCCTAGCATTTTACATCAAGCTATCTCAATGTGAAAAACTCTTTCCCCTCCCGCGAAAAAACAATAACCAAAACCTGGGCTGCTAAGTATCTCTGCCTTTAAATTATTTGAAATTAATATCTCTGTCTGCACCCCAACGTTTATATTTAGCAGAATGGGGTTATTAAACCAGGGAGCACCTGCCACTTATTAATTTAGGCCTTTTTCCCATAAGGCACATGTTTAATTTTAAGCATATGTTTAAGTTGTCCTTATTCAACAAAGCACATAAGCATATGCTTTAGTTCAATGGGACTTAAGTATATATGTAAGGCTACGTCCACACTGCACAGTTATTTCAGAATAAGCTATTCTGCAATAGTTATTCCAAAATAGTTTATTTCGAAATAGCACATCTACACTGCAGGGAAACCTCAAAATTAGTCTGAGGTAAGCTTCCCTAATGTAGACGTGCTATCTTGATTTAGAGCCCCAGGAGAAATAACTTAGAGTGGCCCTAGTGAGGGGCTTCTTTGAAAAAGCAGCAGTGGAGCGTCTACATATGCCTCATTTTGAAATAGCTATTTCAGAATAGGCATTATTCTCCATAGAATGCGGTTTACAGAAGTCGGAATAAGCTGTCTGTTGTTTCAAAATTATTTCAAAATAACGGAATTGCTGTGTAGACGCTTGCATCGTTATTTCAGAATACGGCCGTTATTCCGAAATAGCTTTGCTGTGTAGACACACCCTAAGTGATTTTCTGAAGCAGAACCTAAAAGCAGGCCCTAATATATTTTAGGAACAGAAACTGAGATGTGATAAGGAGGTTCTTTTCTTTTTCTCCTCTGGAAAACCCTTGCTCTACCTAACTATTTGTTGAGTATTTCTAACTCTCCTTACAACACGGTACCTCTCCCTGCAATTTCTCAATCCTCCTCCACATGATCAGAAAAGGAAATTCATTCAATTGTAATACATTGGTGCCTCAATGTTCACCAAATTCCCTGACACAAATTTAATGATCCAGAAGGTCTGTGTAGAATTAAATCGTCAGCTGAATATTTACCATCTGCGTGGTTTTCATTATGTTTTGTCCTTGTTTGCTTGTTTAACCAACTACCCTGCCTTCTAGAGATGGAACAATGTCCTCAATACATAAGCAACTAATAACAAGTCTTCTGTGCTTCTTAAATGTTAAGCCTTTTCTATTTCGTTTAATGTATTTATTTTATCAGGCTGTCATAAATGTCTTATAGAATAAGAGTAAATTGAAAGCATTCTACTATCTGATCTTAAGCTTTCACTTTCCTTTGATGATCATTCAGAGGTATTACAGGAAAAGTAAAGAATATCTTGTGCTATCTTGTTACAAGAAAAACAGGGTTTCTCTAATACTCCAGTGCTCAGATATGATCTCCACCTGAGCAACATATGAAGTGAGATAGACCTGAAAGGCTACCTAGCAATAAGTTGCCAGGTCTCACTACAGAGAAACTGTGGATTCCTTGGGAGTGAAGTAGAGATGGTGCCAGAACTTGTCAGTGTGAATCCACACCTGATCTTGATAACTTTGCAGATTCATCCTTTGCAAACATGCACTTTGTGATTGTATTAATAGGAAAAAAATAAATGTGTGAGAGAAAAAACATCTATTTTATTTAGCACGTGGATATGAGGAAAGTAGACCTATTTCTTTTGGTCTTACCCTTCTGCTCCATCTTCTTTCTATTAACAGCCATTTGGGCTGCATTTATTGGCTGATTTACATTTGGCTGCCAATTGGAGAGGGAAAGTTACAGCTCCTGTCACCAAAGCTAACATGCAGGTGGTTGTCTTTACTTGACATTGCAAGTCAGAAAAAAAAATCTGATTTTATTTAAGCTACAAGGAGATATGGTATTGGGATGTGGCTGGCCAGAGACAATATGGTCAGAAAGAAATCCCTTCTATGTTGCAACTTCAGGGTGCTTATGAGGACTCAGCCCTTCTTACCATCAGAAATTAACTGAAATAAATCAAACCATATAACCCTTTGTAAGAGTCTATATTAAGACAAGAGGAAGCTTAGCAGTTAAAACATTTGTCTTTTGATATGTGAGACAACCCAGAAATTGAGATGAGTGGCAATGACACTTTTGATCCTGCTTCTCTTGCACATCTGAAAATCCCTCTGTCAGTTGATCTGTCTAATTAGTGATCCTTCTAATGTACCTGTCACCAAGGTACAAGTACAACAATGACATTTTAACATGAATATCTACGTGTAAAATTTGAAAATTCAGATAGTTCCGGGACACATTCTCCCCATTCCACCCTTACCATTCCACTAATTTCAATTGTGCTGCAAGGATATAACTGAAGGAAAAGCCTTCAGTGGAAAGCAAAATGTGTAATGAATAAACCCAAATTTAATCATAATCCTAATATGGTTTTAAACACGAAAATTGCTACAATTACTTTTCAACTTCTCCTACTGAATTTTCAAGTTAAACGTCAGGTGACAGAAAAGACAGTGGTTGGTCGTAAGTCCTAAAAATTGTACAGAAAAGCATGAAAATATACACAGTAAACACACAAAAATAGATGCAATATGGGGACAATTAAAAGAGATCAACCCACTTCAGGTAACTGACTTTAAATTATCTCTGTATAAAGAGCAATCAAAGAGGGAGGGCAGTTTGCCGGTCAGGGTAATGGCCACAGACTCAATTTCTCTGCTTTATCAAATATTTCTGATGTGATCTTGGACAAGTCATTTAGCTTCTTTGTGCCTCAATTCCATTTTGGAAAGGTGGGATAGGAATGCTGCATGTGTTATGCAGAGATCAGAGTAGAAGGCCATAATGTGACCTTCCAACTTTAAAGTCTATAAGAAAGCTGATCAAACTTCTGCACATTTTTTTCTGATTTCAGTCATTTTTGTTACCTATTCTTCCAGCACCTACTTATGTCTTGCATCACTGTGCCCCTAACCCAGTAAGAAACAAGCACGGTGCCATTAACTGACACTCACATGCTTTAAGTTACACATCCGTATAATGATTTCCTGGATCAGAGTCTACAATACATATTTTTCTGTAAAGCCCTAGCCAGAGTGAGTTCAGAGAGAGGCTTCTGCACATGGTTCACTTCTTCTACAACTCTGAGCCAAGGAATGATCTGGCAAATCCTTCTTAAAAACAAAGGGCCAGTTTTACACCTGATATAACTCTCCTGACACAAATGATATTACAGCTGTGACAAATTTGCTCCCATGTGCAACTGTGATCATGGAGGCAGTTTATTTTGTGGCACATGTTAATTTGTTTTCATGTGACTTGAACATTGGAACTCCTGTCTGTGTTCTTGTAGATGCTGTCTCTTAACTTCATATGCCATTTTCGGTGAAGTTTAGCCTACCATCATGCTAAACCACTGTAGCTAGAAACACCTGAAGGACAAATCATAATAACTGTATCTGTCTGTATCAATTTTTTTAGTACATTTGAATTATTGTATGTTAAAAGTATTTCTAGGCTGCTAATTTTTTACATCTGTGTAATTTAAGGCTATACAGGGCTCATACTCTCAGGGTATGTCTACACTACAGAGTTTTGTCAGAAAAATGGCCGTTTTCCCAACAAAACCTGAGTTACGTCCGCACTGCAATCGTGTTCTTCTAAAAGTAAAACAAAAGAACAGAGGGTTTTTTCCAACATTGGTAAACCTCCTTCTACAAGGAAGAAGCCTTTTTCCGAAAGAGCTCTTTTGGAAAAAGGTGTGTGTGGACGGGGAAAAGGGAGTTCTTTCTAAAGAAGAAGAAAGAGGAAAAAGCACAGGTGCCCTGGTGGCAACTCCATCCATAGTAATCACAGCTTAAATGTGAGATAGCATCCATTCACTGTGGATGCTGTCTTTCAAAAAAGCAGATCGCTTTTTTGATGCACTTTTGTGTGTGGACGTTATCTTTTGGAAGAAGTTTTTTTGGAAGATCTCTTCTGAAAAAAGGGTCTTCTGAAAGAAGTCTGCAGTCTAGACATAGCCTCAGTTCCCTCCCTCCTGTCATTGTAGCCTCTGATAACTCCTTGTCTGACTTTAACTGGTAAAGTCTTCAAGGCAATAGTCATATATTTCCATCTGTTTTGGCAAGTCTAGCAAATTTTTGGGCACTATGAGAAATCACTAATCATCAATAAAACATTCATCAACAGTTGCCACTAGTAGGATGTAGTAGGTCCTACTGGCCTTGTTGCAGTTCCCACTCTCAATCCCCTCCACTGCCAGCTGCATTCACCTGGGCCTCATTCTGGGCCCTCTTCCATTGTTATTTGCAGTGTTTATGTATCTGTATCAGTCCCAGAATATTTGCGAGACAAGATGGGTGAGGTGATATCTTTTATTGAACTAACATCTATTGGTGGGAGAGAGAAGCTTTCAAGCTACATGAAGTTCTTCAGGTCTCGGAAAGGTGCTCAGAGTATCCTCCAGATCTGAAGAAGAGCTCTGTGTAACTGGAAATTTTGTCTCTCTCACCAACAGAAGTTGGTCCAATAAAATATATCACCTTGTTCACCTTGTTTCATCAAAGAGCTAACTTCTGATCAGTTATGTCCCTTTCTCTTCTTCGGCTGCAATGCAATTATATTTTTGACCCCACACAGTTGCTGTACAAATATGGGAAAATAAAGTGGGAATGGTAAAAGGCAACCACAATTTGGGAGTGAAATCTAGCCCCACTGAAGTTAATGGCACTTTTGACTCCACCCTTGATGTGTTCTAGGAGATGATTTTGATGCTATGAAATAGTTCAATACAAAACTAAATTGAAATGTGAACATAAATAATGCCATGTTTATGTTTAACTAACTGGAAAATGTATTCTTAACTATTGTTTTAACATATCTCTCTCTTCTCTATATTTGCCGTTTAGATTTTAACTGAACTCTCATGATACGATCCAGCAGGCCTTTAAGAATCAACTTCCTTTTCCATAATGGTAACAAATACAACCCAACTGGACAATGATACATTGGCCATGCTTCAGAACAAAGCTATTAAAATCACCCTCCCATTTGTGTACTCCTTGGTGGCCATCATCAGCATCCCTGGGAATTTGTTCTCGCTTTGGGTGCTCTTCTTCCACATCAAACCCAGGACACCTTCAGTCATCTTCATGATTAACCTTAGCATCACAGACCTTACCCTGGCATGCTGTTTTCCCTTCCAGATTATTTATCACATGAATAACAACAACTGGTTCTTTGGTAAGAGCATTTGCAGCTTAGTCACAGTGATGTTCTACACAAACATGTATACTTCCATACTCACCATGACCTGCATCAGCATGGAGAGGTACTTGGGAGTGGTGTATCCCATGAAGTTAGTCAAGTGGAGAAGAAAGAGATATGCTCTAGCTGCCTGCTTGGGTATGTGGGCCTTTTTGCTATTGGCTCTGTACCCACTGGCAAGCTCAGATCTGACCTATGAAGTAAAAGCATTAGGGATCATAACTTGTTTTGATGTGCTGAAATGGGAAATGTTGCCCAATATTGCAGCATGGGCAATTTTTCTTCTCACGCTGTTTGTTCTTCTCTTCCTGATCCCATTCATAGTGACAGTAGTCTGCTACATTGCCACTATTCGGAAGCTCATTCAGACCTCTAGCAAACAACAGAATAGGCAGAAGACTAGGTCTATTTACTTGGCTGCAATTGTCCTCTTGGTATTCGTCACTTGCTTTGCCCCTAATAACTTCATTCTACTTGTGCACATGATCAGCCGTCTCTTTTTCAAAAAGAGCTTCTACCCTGCTTACAAGCTTACCCTGTGCCTCAGTTGCCTGAATAACTGCCTAGATCCATTTGTTTACTATTTTGCATCCAAAGAATTTTATCAGAAATTCATGCAGGTAATAGGTCATAAAGTACAGTACAATGACAGTCTGGAGACCAGAAGGGAAAGTTTATTCTCTGGCAGGACAATGTCACTCAGGTCTATGTCAAGTGGGCCTTTGGAAGGGTTAGATGGAGTTAAGTATTGTTTG
Source organism: Pelochelys cantorii (assembly GCA_032595735.1). Classification (NCBI taxonomy): domain Eukaryota; kingdom Metazoa; phylum Chordata; order Testudines; family Trionychidae; genus Pelochelys; species Pelochelys cantorii. The sequence goes on along the minus strand of CM064326.1, from coordinate 126,415,711 downwards.
CAAAGACAAGAAAGTGTTTTTTAACTACAGTTATCAAAACAGTAGTAAGGCAATAGTAAGCTATCAAGTGGAACAAAAAGCCCCCTCATTTTTTAGTAAACAATGTTCTGGGAAACATCAATGCCTGTAGCATCAAAAGTCCAACAACACTGAACAGGAAGTGTCTCACACATGTCTAAAAATCAATAACCACTTTCTGGGAAGGACTAGAGAAGGAGTATGTGAACCAACATTATCAAAGGAAGAACGTCACCCTATGTGAATCCAGTGATCCAAGACCAAGTTGGCAAAGATGCAGAAAGAATTGCTTCTACTGAACACTTCCGAATGTGACTGAAAAGCAAGGACACCAAAAGTACTGCAGATTTTGAGATCTCAGTGCTTAGCCAAATACTTATGGGTCTTGTTATACTAAAGGGAAATCCTGTTAAAGTAGTTTGGGGGGCATGGAGCTGGCTTTGTAAATAATGTTAATTTAGGTATGAGTTTCTTTCTTGTGTTGCTGCAGCACAAAAATGAACGATGTCTTGGTATTTTGTCATTAATGCATTATGTGTAGCCTCTGCGAACTAATCACAACAGTTATGTATCACTTGCTTGATTTATACGTGTGCTAACCTAACCACATAAACCTTCAAAGAGGTTAGCTTGGTTAATAGCTATTTATTTCAATTTCGTCTATCAAAATATCTCCTAAAATGAAGTAAAAAAGAAAGGCCAACGTCAGAACCCTAAACCACATCAATGCCCCAGCTGTTGAGTGGTTGCATCATTGTTAAATCTAGATAATTCTAAGGGGCGACGGTGAAGTGCAGATGGCTTATATGGCAATTTTCTCACATTGACCCACTACATGACTATTGCTGAGCTAGCATCCCCTTAACTTAGTTTATTTGTTTGTTTTATAAGGGCTAAACTCTCTGCCCCACTGCTGAATACAGTTCCCACTGCAGTCAGTGATACTATTGCTTTATGTAGTTTATGGACAGTATTTTTGCTTTTTTTCTTTAGGACCTAGTACACATAATGGTCTAAATTCTCCATCTAGTATGAATGGGAGTAATCCCATTGATCTCAACTGCCTGCAGTGTAGACAGCACCAAAAGCTGAGTTAGGTACTTCAACTGCATTACATGAATGTAAACAAGCTGAAGATTTGTCCCCTAAATCATGGCATTATCTCATTTGCTTTTGATACTTTACATATCTGGACTATTTGTTTTACAGATAGAGAGAACGAAAAGCACTGGGCAGTTGAAATTTACAAACTTTCCTGGTGCTTAATGCATGTATTATCAGTGCAGTGGCATGGTCTGGTCCTCAATATCCTGTCCCAACATAGAGCATAATACCATGCATCTCCTCATAGCTCAGCAAATGAATGTTTGCTTAGATATACAATAAAACAGCATCTACATTTTTCTTTTTAATCTGAAACAACTTTTTCCCCTATATTTTATGAAATTATATGTAACATCAACACTGGTGAAAATGAGGAGCTAATGCCACTTTTTAGAGCCAAACAAGCTTCCTTGACTGCCAGGTCAAAACAACTCAGCAATACTTCTAACATCCTAGGGCTTGATCAAACTCCCAAGGAGCTCAGCAGGAAATTTACTATTGATATTGATGAGCACTAGATCAGGCCTCAAGCAGTAGGCCAGTCCGGAATCGCAACTGCCAACAGTGCTGGACTATATGATAATTCCATAACATAGACAAAAATGTTTAAAAGGTAATAGATTAGACCACTAAACTGTATCTGCCTTTTTATCTAAGGTATGATTCAAACTCAGTAATCTAAATGTGACACGTTCAATACATTAGCCTCATGAACCACTTATTCTCTAAAGCTTGTGTTTTGTTGTAGTCAGTGGATAACCAAAACACTTGTTTTAGAATTTATATGGATTTTTCTTACTTATTATCCTTGCCTGTCAAATGATCAGTAATATTTTTATGCAGTCCATACAAACTCTGATTATCTTTAAAAAATACCTTGCACACTAACTTTCTTTAAGCACATGGGAAGTTATCTGATATGGCATGAAAGAAAGAAAGAAAGAAAGAAAGAAAGAAAGAAAGAAAAGGTATTTGGATATGCATTCTAGTTACAGTGTCTGAGAAGACACAGAGCAGATGCCCTTTAATCCATCCCACATCCATCATATAGAAATTCAGTGAAATTATGTATTGCAATCATCCTTATTGGTTTAATAGCACATGATTCCACTTTGCTATTTGAGCCATTCAGGCATCAGCTGTCTACCAAACCTGTGTGCTACACTTGATTATGGCAGCAATTTTCCTCTGAGTTACATATTTAAATATACAAAGGGGGTGGTTTACATGTAAATATTGTCTAATGAAAATTTGGTAATTTTTCGAAAGTTCTACTGCAGATTTTTTATGTGTTTTAGTTGGGCCCCATCCTGTCAGGGATTGAAGGCTCTTAACTGTCACTTACTTCAAAGGGAATTTGAAAGTGCAGATACTTTGCAGGATCAGACCATAAGACATTAATGATCTTTCTGCAATAAAAAAGGTCAGTCCCGCTGGCTGGAAATGCTTTTTCCCTCATCCCCACACAGCCCTTCAGACCATTCCATCCTTCTTTTGGTGCTACCTGACAATAAATCTGAAGGATGTGTCAGTCAGGTGCCAGAACATTTGGTAGTTTCCCACGTACTCTGTTAAATAACCACAAGGGGCTACATCTTGGTGTCCCTAGTCAGGCAAAACTCCTGTCAAAGACAATGGGATTGTTGCCTAAGTGAAGAACATAGCATCTGGCCCTATGTACATAATCATTAGGATTCAGTAGTATGTGTTGTGAAGGTAACTGGCAATGAAATCTCTTCCTATTTTCATAAAGAGCACTCTGGAGAGTTGTTCTTTGAACCACTGAATACATTCCCTTGCGGGATGTCATTTTACCATCCTTTATGTTCAACATGCAGACAAGGGCCACTAAAAATAGAAGCACAGCTGTGTTGGCAATTATAACAGGATACATTTGCCATGAGATACTAGGTATGTCCTTGTAGCAACTAGCCCCATCCTCCCTTAGCTGTACTGATACATTCAGCATGCTAGCTCAACTGAGGGTCGTGTGCATAGCTCTACACAAGTTCACCATGGGTACGTCTATATTACAGAGAAAAACTGAAGCTGCTGCTGTCAATATTCCAGGGTTCAATTTAGTGGGTCTAGTGAAGAGGGTAGTTGGTTGAATTTTGAGATGATTGCATAGGTTTCTGATTTTTTTTCTATTTGCTGGATGATATAATTGCTGTGAAGATGCGTGGGCACTTTTTCCATGTGGTTAATAAAACAAATATAAAGACACATTCTAAGAATGTTTCCTTTGTGTGTGTTTACAATGTATGAGTTACTCTTAAGCTTGCAAAAGGGCAGGGCAGCTAAGTGTGAAGTAAAAGATGCCTTAGCATCTTGGAGGCTGAATATTTTGCATTTCTGTTCAGATCCTTTTGTCTTATAAAAGCCAAGACTAGCATTAGCATATACACTTTCCTCAATCAAGCTTGGAAAGGAAATTTTTAAAACACCATAAAATAAGACTTTATCCTTGTAAAGGCCTGGGCAGTCCCTGCACACCCTCAGGATGCATTTACAGGTGTTCCCCACCTTAATTTCCCCTAACTGACAACACTGCATTCGCTATGCCAGACTGGTCAAGGAGCAGCCAATGCACACAAATAGCAAGTCCCCTTTTTTAATAAGGCTTCAGAACGGGGGCTATTCAAACAATTCATAAAGTCTTCCGCTGAGGGCCCTGGTTCAGAGTTCTCAAATTTAATATCCACAACACAAAGTGTTTGAGTCTGCTCTCCTACAGCCTGAGAGAAACCACCAACCACAAAGCTTTTACACTCTTCTCCTTAACTTGGCTTCCTCTGCCTATTTATCTAGCCTAGGCCTCATTGGTTCACCCCCTAGGATACCACAGCTACCAGCTCCTGCCTGTTCCTTAAAGGGATAGTATTTTCCTTCACAAATTTACGTTCAGATTTTCCTCAGTTGCATAGAAGCTGCACTCCTGTATAGTTTTGCTTCATTTCATTGATATTTGCAAATATTAATTCTTAATATCTGTGCATTTTTGGTGTTCCTTAGCAGTAAAAAGTCATAGTGATACATTCAACTGTATGTGTTACCTTATATGTTATACATTTATCAATGCATCAAGTGCAAAATGGTTTTATAAATAACACTGTTGCCTGATCTAATCCCATTCTCTGAACCAATGTGAATCTTGTGGGTGGAACCGCTTAATCCTTCAGCCCCAGGGTCTGGGTAGTGACTGCTGACCAGTCACCTAGACCCTGGAACCACAGTTATGTAGACATGTGTCCCCATCCTTTCCCGTGGAGTCCACCTAACTACAGCTACGCTGCCACTTTTTTTGTGGAAGAGAATATGCAAATCACGCTCTCATTTGCATATCTTCTTCCAATTCTTTTTGTGGAAGAGTTTTTGCCAATAAAAAGCCCTGTGTAGACGGGGCTATTTGTCAGAAAAAAAACCTTTTCCCCAAGATCCCTTATTCCTCAAAAACGAGGTTAACAGGATCTTACAAAAAAGGTTTTTTTTCTGACAAATGGCCCTGTTTGCACGGGGCTTTTTATCTGCAAAACCTTTTCCACAAAAAGAATTGGAAGAAGATATGCAAATGAGAGTGTGATTTGCATATCCTCTTCCGCAAAAAACCAGCACTGTAGCTGGGTGATTTCTAATCTCTTGCTACTCTGTTGAAGGACCACAAGGCAGGTAAAGTAAGGAACACAGGCATAACACCCTAAAGTCTTTAACACACATTTTACTCTTAAGCACAGTACAGATCTAGGTAAAACAACACACAATTGAATGCCATTTCCAACCAGACTGATACCATCGCTCTGCTTGGTCCAAGATCTGCCAGTGTTCTGCCTAAGAGAGACTCCCTTTTCTCACCTGCAGCAGTGGTCAGCTCCCTAAGCTTCACTTTTCAAAACAATTTTTGACATCTTTCCTCACTTCTCTTCTGATGCTGGGATTTTCCATTCTCCAGCCCCACCCCTCCGGGCTGCTGGGAATAATGTTGCTAACAGTTAATGGTTCTGCCGGTAGCTCTCTGTTGTCTCTACTGGGTAGGGCTATTCAAGATAGATGGAACTGTTTCAACTTCTCAGCCATGAGCCTGGTCTACACATAAATTTGCTAACATAGCTATCTCAGTCAGGGACATCATCCTCACTCCACCACACACACTGACACACCTCTGACTAACATAGTTATGACTGCAAAAGCTCTATTGTAGATGCAATCATACCAGCAAAAAGTCATTGCTTACTCTGTTAGGGGAACTCGTATAAAAGAATTCTTTAGCCAGTATAAGTTAAATCTCCACTTGGGAGTTTTTTGACAAATTCTTTCAAGTGCAGACAATTCTATAATCTGTCTTCTGCCCCCAATAGAAGTTCTAATCTACAGTGACAAATACAACTAGTATTTATAAAACCAAATGGCATTCAAGACTGGACACAGACATACTCCCCAAACAATCATGAACACCTTTTGATAAGTCATGTCAAAAGAAAGACTAAGCATTTTAAGGTTCTCGTACTTGCCAAAGAACTTTGTCCCATCCCTCAAAAAAAAAAAAAGTACAAAAAACCAAAAAAGCCCTGATGACAGCCCAAGTAGCAATTTTGTGACCATACATTGCTGTGCCCACGAAAGCTCATGATACCATCTACATGTTTTGTTAGTATATAAAGTGCTACCAGACCATTTGTTGTTTTTTAATTAAGTATTATGTCATCTTTAAAACGGTCAAGAAAGCAAAGCTTCTCCAACTCTCAAAAAGTTATGTGAAAACAGATTTAATGTTGCCACCTCAGAAAGCAGAGATTTGGGTTAATACATTAAAAAGCCCAAAATAGATTGGGAAAGGGTTTGAAAGCTAACTGGGCCTTGTGTGCATATAAACACCAATAATCAATAGGATGTTCTCATACCATAATTCTACTACACGGAGTGACTCTGCATTTATGTCAATGTCATCAAGAGCAGAATATGACCCACACTATACACTTCCATGTATTCACAAAGTAACAAGGTGGATTTTGGACTTCAGCTTCCCAAATGCTGTTAAACCCAATTAACAAGTCTTTAAACTATATATCAGTTCAGTGAATACTTGATGAGAAAATATAGTTCCACTTTGTATTGTGTCTATGAACAATCCCGTATCTAATATTGCCTTACAATGTTGCCAAATTTTCTGATTTTTTTTGTGTTTTTAAGTGTTTTTTTTCTTAAAGGCACAGAATTGTGCTGGAATTATGCTATTACCTGAACCTCTTCAACTTTTTTTTTAAGAGCTCTTCTAGTTGAAGAGAAAACCTTGAAAATGTAAAGTGCGCTGTAAAGAATGAAAAATCAGAGGCAGAGAAAAATAGCCCAACATTTACTATTTAAAACAATCTCATGATTTTTGAATATTTCTGATTGGCTGCTCTTACCTGTAAGGCCTGTGCATTACTACAACTGGGACTCAAAATGGGACATTGATAGTCCACAAGCAGTTCAGATAGATGAACCAAAGAAATCCTCCCTTTGGCTAATCTAGTTAAAACAGTTCCAAGTGTGTCTGGCCAGCCAATAGCATTAAGACTGGATTTCAAAACTGGAGGAAGAAAATTACATTCTGGTTCAGAAGGAACTGCTGGCACATGTGTTCAGTTGCCACATCATAGCTATAACAAGCCATTTGGGGTGAAGCAAAGGAACCACCCACCAGCATGGAAGGGGTTAACTTGAGCCTTTGGGCCTGGCTAGCCCTGCCCCATAATACCTGCAGCCAAAGTCAGACCTAGAGGGGAGAGAAAAAGCTCAGCTTGGGGGCTGACTGGTGAAAAGGCAGGAGTTAGCTGCCTCCCTACTTGAGGTAAGATTCACTAGCCTGCAGGCTGAGGCAGTAACCAGGGATGAAGCACTGTCTTTCTGGCAAAAGAGGCAGAAAAAGAAGCCTAGGAGCACCAAGCCTGTGAGGAACCCTAGTGACCAAAGCACAGAGACCTTGTGTGGGTTCTGACCTCACCAAACTTCCAGCTGCCCTGCCTGGAGGAACCTGGGGACCACAGCAAGATACCACCCAAGGTGCACTACTAGGAGACAAGCCACACAGGAACTTTGACCATAGGGCAGTGGCTATCAAAGTACGGTCCGCAGACCTCTAGTGGTCCACGTCCACCTCCCAGGTGGTCCACAGCTGGAGCTCCCCCCCACCACCTCTTGTGATGCTGCTGCAGTCTTGCAGACGGCACACAGACATGAGGCTGCAGCACTAGCTCTGGCCGGAAGGTGGGGAGGTGAAGAAGCAAACTCATCGCCCCTCCCCGTGCGGGCCGCAGAGCTACACGTGAAGGAGCACCACCTCGATGGTAAAAGTGGCATATCAGTTACATGGTCCTGCAGGGCAGGAAGAAGGTTGGGCTGTGCAGGGCTTGGCCAGGCAGGGCAGGCTCTTGTGATGTAGAAGCGGCCGGTGCCCAACCATTCCCTGGCAACAGGTTGGGTTGTGCCGTGCCATGCCGCGCCTGGCAGCGGTGAAAGGACGCGACGCTGGGACTGAAGACCCTGCACATGCAGGAGGCAGGTGGGGGCTTGCAGCCCTTAGGGAGGCTTTTCCCCTCCAGGGACTCGGTCTGGAGGGAGGGGCTGAGTAGTGGCTCAGACCCCAAGGTCAACATGGACTGGACCCCTTTGAGACTCCATCCCCTGCAGTGCTAGACACCCCAGCATCACCTACCCACCCATCCCCTTGCTGCACTGCACCCAGCCTCCCTGACCCTTCATTTCTCTGAATTGCCCCCCCAAGCCACCTTGACCCCAGGTCTATTCCCAGGGTCACCTTGCCCCCAGCTCCCTGAACCCCCTCAGCCACTCTGTCCCCCAGCTTCAGCCCCAGGCACTCTCTGCCCCCATCTCCCTGCCCCTGGCCAGACACCCTACCTCCACCCCTGCTCCTGCATCCACAGTTGCTCCTTACACCCTCCCTGGCTCTTGCTCATCCCCCCTGGCCAGACACCCTACTCCCAGCCTGGTTCTGCACTCTACCTCACACCCAGACTTTGAACCCTCACCTCTTTTGTACTCCCAGATCCTGCACCCCGTGCCTATCCCATTCACTGGCAGCCTTGTCCCACCCACTGAACCCCTCATTTTTGTTCCCACCCTAGAGCCTAAGGGAGTCCATAAAATCCACTAATGCCAGAACCCCTGAAAAGTAAATCTGGCCTATGGAAAGCCCTGAACCCCAGTCCTCCCTGTCCCTTCCCTTTCTCTCAGCCCATGGGGCTGGAACACCAGAGGAGGGAGGTGTCTCAGTTGGGGGCCACATCAGTGAGGGTAGGGGGTTTTGAAAGGAGGGGTTTTTTTTGTGTCTCACTTGTGTGGCCCCCACCTGATTTTTCTGTGGGTCAGTGGCTCATGACACAAAAAGGGAGTTCCCCACACCTGCCATAAATAAAGAAAACATTGAAACCTTTTGTGCTGGACATAAATTAATATTTTATTTTATTTTATTGAAAATGAAGTTTGATAAACTAACATGAGAAAGCTAAAATACTTAACCTGTTCAATAATTTAATAACAACCCAGAGAGAGAGAGAGAGAGCCCTACACCCCCACCATTCACAGTATGGTGAGTAAAGCTGGTCCAAAAATTCTGAACTTCAAAGTTTTTCCAAACTGAAAAAGGGAATATGTGACAAGTTTTCTTGTTTTCTGGAGATGGTTGAAAAAGTTTTTCAATACCTCCTCTGACCCCAATAAAACCCAACACATTCTGGAAGTGCTGTTTCTTATTTCAAGCATCCCAGCTCCCTTTATACCGATCCCACCCCATCTCCCTGGCTCTCCAGCTACTTTGTCAGGGTATGTCTACACTAGCCCCCTAGATGGATCTAGGGAGGCTAATGAGGGCGACCGAAATTGCAAATCAAGAGCGGGATTTAAATATCCCATGCTTGATTTGCATGTTCCCGGCCGGTCACCATTTTAGAAATTGACTAGCCCGAAGTAACTGCCCGTGTCTACACGCGGCAGTGAAACGGGATTCCGATTTAAAGCCCCTCAGTTGAATTAGCTGGTAAACCTCATTGCAGGAGGAATACCAGCTAATTCGAGTTAGGGCTTTAAATCAGAATCCCGTTTCACTGCCGCATGTAGACGCGGGCAGTTACTTCGGGCTAGTGAATTTCTAAAATGGCGACCGGCCGGGAACATGAAAATCAAGCGCGGGATATTTAAATCCCACGCTTGATTTGCAATTTCAGTCGTCCTCATTAGCCTCCCTAGATCCATCTAGGGAGTTAGTGTAGACATACCCTCAGTCTCCAGCCCTGATTCCTAGCCAGCCTCTGGCCAGCACATCATCCCAATTTTTGCTTAAGTGCCTCAGTCCACTGCCACCTGCCACTAGCCTGCCCAGGACTGCAGGACAAGGTCTCCAGACTGCCAACTTTGCCAGCTGCAGAAGATGCATGTGCAGCAATACAGGAAGTTCCACTGCCAACATAAATTTTATCTGAGGTTTTTTCCTGGCTCCTAATTGCTGTTGCTGGGTCACAGGTGAATGAGGAGATAGGGTTTTGAGACCAACTGGAAGGCCTAATCAGCCTGGCATTTGCTTCCTGTGCACATCCGCAGAATTGTGGAAGGAGAGGAGCGATGCACTCTAGGGAGGTATGAAGGGATCCAACGTGAAGGGCTGGAACCATGGAGCAGGAGAGCCTGTGGAGTGGTCAAGGCAGGGAGCTGTGATCAATTGTGGGTCTGGACATGGAAGCAGAGGTTGCCTGGAGCAAAAGATGTATATGGAGTTCCTGGGACTTGTTCATAATGCAGGTAGCAAAACACTTATATTTTGATGTTTAAGTGCTTCAGCACTTAATTAAATATGCAATAAGGCAGTGGCTATGACAAGAGATGCTTCATCTATTAGCTTCCTTTGCATAAACAGAAAATTAAACAGCATTAATAAATAACGCAATGTATATATATTTGCACCTTGAAACTAGTGTGCATGAGGTTTTGTGGGGAGATACACGTATCTAAAGTTTTCAGGGTGAAAATCAAGCCATTTGTATATTAGAGTGATACAGACATAAAAAGTTAGACACCAGATGACATTTAAAAAATATAAATGTTTTTAACTCCTTCACATTGATAAGATGCTGAACAGATTTACTACTGCTAACTTTCCAGATTATCTGTGCACTGAGTATGCACTATACGTTTTATGAAGATACACTTTAAACTCCGTATCTGACAGAGAGATTTAGCCATTGATATGGGACTGCTTAAAATTATGCATATACTTAAGTGCTTTGCTTGATTGGATCCTTAATCCTTGTAACTACTACAAATCTCAGTACAGCCTATGATAATTATGCCTCTTTATGTCCTTTATCTTGCAAACACATATGTGTTTAACTTCTCATATGCTTAAAGTCAAGCATGTGAATAAATATTTGCAGGACTGGGGCCTTAAACTTTAAACAGAAGAAATTATAGTTATGCTGTGGTCCTTGTTTAAAAGCTAATCAGCTTGGAGGATAGTGAGAAAACTGAAGTAATGTACTGCCATCTTGTGGCTAACTGAATGAGCAGGTTTCATTTTCCTAATGCTAGCTACTATTTTGCCTGAACTGACAAATGTTTCATCACCAAAATACATCCTTTGCAGAGGACCTTTACTGGAATTATATCATTTTTCTTCCGATGACTCTTACAGTGCATACGTAAAAGTCTCTGAAGAACAAAGAGTTTTAGAAGTTAAATAACTTCATTTTACTAAATCCCAAATCTGAATCATTTTATGGATTAATTGCTGCACAAATTTAAACAATGTTTGTTTCATCTGCGGTACAAACAATAGTTTGCAAAATTATTAATTTAACTTGTTTCTGAGTAGAAACTGTGTTTTCTTCCTCATAGTTCCTTGTTTTAATTTGGAAAAGCACAAATTTACATTTATAAGAATGATAAGAATAAAAGAAAAAATATCTGTGTCATTTTGTTTTAATGTTTACAATATTTAGTGACTAATTCTGGAATCCTTTGTCCTTGAATACTAGAAAGATGAGTCACAAGAATAAGAAATATAATTAAAAACACTGGGCTAGTTTCCCATTAACTTCAGTGTGGTTGCAGAGGTCTAAAAGAGATAACAGAATTTGGCCTATTTTCTGATGTCTGCAGAATTAAAAAGTTGTTGTTGTGTTGGTTTGGTTTTGGTTTGGGGCTTTTTCTTTACAGAAATCAGTGTAACTCTACAAATACAGTTCGAGTACAACAATGTTTGTGGTTACAAATGTCACAAACAAACTGCTTTGTAGTTTCATGAAAAAAACCCTGCAGTGCTTTAACCAAGAAATCATCTTTAACTTACTTTCTCCATTGGTCACAGTTTACATTCTCAAGCACAATGCAAAATGAAGCACTTCTGATTACATTTTACTAGGGAACAGTGGCCCCTGCTCCCTATGCTTGCCAACGCCCCTCTCTGGGGATAGGAAGATCCTGATTCGCCTCCCCTCCCCCATCCCCCCATCTGCTGGAGAGGGCCAGGCCAAGATATGGCAGTCCTGGTCTGCCCTGGCTCTCTTTCTCTAGCCACTGGGCCCCCCGAGGCCAGCCCAGCCCAGCTCTCCTCCCCTTCCAGACACCGGGGGGTTGGGCTGGGCCAAGGCCGGCTTGGCCATCTCCCCCTGGCTGCCAGGGGGTTGGGCTGAGGCAGAGCCTCTCCCCCCTCCAGGGAGGATCCAGGGCTGCCCAGGCCCCAGTTCTCTCCCCCTACCTCTGGCCCCGAGGCTGCCCTGGCTCTTGCTCCCCTGCCTCGGCCCCTTCTCCCCCACCCACCTATCAACCCTGGCTCTTTCCTTCTCCCAGCTGCCAGGGAGAGGGGCCAGGGCAACGCTGGCCCAGCTTTCCCCTGACCTAGAGTGTGTGTGAGGGGGCTGGGGTGCAGGGAGGGGACACAATTTGCACACTCCTGGATTACCAGAGGGGGGAGGCCTCAGAGACCGGGAGGCCCCCTTCAGCAACAGGGAAGGGAGAGGCTGCGTGGCTCACAGCTTTGGGCCCCCCGCCTGGAACACCGGAGGGGGGGAGAGGAAAGGCCGTGTGGCTCACGGGCCATGCAGTTTGCGGCTTCGTCCCACACACACATGGATCATTGAGGGGAGGGGAGCGGAGGGGAGAGGCGCTGTTCAGGGGCCTCCCCAGGCCCCACGTGGCAGCCGAGCATTGGGAAAAAGGGAGGGCGGAGGGAGGGTGGTGGCAGTTGTGCTGCAGAGTGATGTGATGACCTCACACTGTCGTCCCCACAGGAATTTTTTTTTGATATATACAGAGATAATATTAACAACACAACCTAGAAAAAGTATAGTTCAATTAGCTCAGCTGCCACTCACAGATGTTATTTGCTCCTTACATTACTATATTTCTATGGCTAGCCAATATTAATTGGCCTTCAAATAAAAGGCCCCAATGGACCCATAATGTGACTGAAATCCTGTCAGAATTTGCATAATTATTAGGGCTTATCTTCATTGCAGAGTTAACTCAAGTCATCCTTAACTCAAGAGTCATACTCTAGCTTGAGTGAGAGTCATACTGCAAAATATGTGAGCTACCCTGAGCGAGTGGATTAGCAGCATAGAATAACCTCATTCCCAGTGCAATACACTCCCCACTGTCAGCACCTGTGAAGCTTTAAGGAATATAAATGGGTTAAATGATGAGCCCATTTATTTGAATGTAAAGGACCACTTCACTCAAAGCTAGAGATTTTGTGTGTACATAGGCATAGGGTTGGGGGCAATGTTTGAGTTAAGTTATAATTCAGGCTAACAATGCAGTGAGGACAAAGCCAAGAGTATGGCTATCACAGAGATGTTTGGGGAATTACAAATACATTTACACAGAGAACAATTTGAAGGAATTTCCAAATGGGGGGGCTAAAATATTCCCACCAACAGATATAAAAGTAATGGAAACCAACTCTTCAAAACTGAATGTCAGAGAGAACTGGGAAAGACTTGAGATAATATTCCCCCTTCCTACTCAGCATCAGCAGCCCTTTTGTGCATACTATCTTCCCTGTCCATTTGGGAGAAGTGGATTGGTAGGGGAGGCGGGCAGAGAAGAAGGCAACAGAGCTGAGGCAGATTCCCTCACTATTACATCAGTCTCTGGAAATCTATGGTAATTTTCCCTGAGTAACTTAACATTGACAGTATGGTCCTACCAAAGAAAACACAACTCACAGGCAACTTGTGGAATCTGTTGCCAGGTATACTGTGAAGGCCAAAACTGTAAGGGTATGTCGACACTACAGCGTTATTTCAAAATATCTTATTTCAAAATAGTTAATTTGAAATAAGTTATTTCAAAATAAAGCGTCTACACATAAAATGTATTTCTAAATAGCATTTTGCTATTTCGAAATAGTGCGTCCATACTGATTGGGTGCTGAATTCCATTTAAGGCCAGCTGAAACTGGTTCCAGCAGGGCATCAGGTCAGTAGTTGCTTTGTGTGGCTGCTGTCTGAGACTATCTGAGGCTTGTGCTTAAAGGGACCCCCCCGGACAGCCGGTTCTCAGCTTTCCCTGCTTGCTTGCCTACATCGCTGAGGGACAGGAAAGCATTTTTTTCTCTGCTTGCTTTGGTTGTCCTGACTCAGGACACCACAGCACTCGGCACCATGGAGCCAGAGCTGCCCCTGGGCACTCTGGTGCTCATTTTGGATGTCCTGCTGCAAGCCTGGCTGCTATTGCTGGAGACTGCCTGGCAGCATCTGCAGCAGCCCAACCCCCCTGAGGGTCATGGAGGAGCAGCAGCAGCGCCCAGACACCCAGGGCCAGCCTTAGACCGATTCGACCAATTCGGTCGAATCGGGCCCCACGCCTAAGGGGGCCCCGTGCCCCTGAACCCGGAAGTGCCAGCTGGCATTACAATTCAGAGCTGTGGGCCCTGCTCCACCAATATGTGGACCTGGGTCTCTCCCCCAGCTCTGCCTGGAGCACACGCCAGACCCCCCACGCGTTCTCCCTCCCCGCCCCCAGAGTGTCTCCCTCGGCCTTGGACCGTCCCTACTGTGTGCGGCTCCCCCTCGCCGCCTGCTGCTGCCCTGCACAGCGTTGCAGGTAGGCGGGGCTCGGGCGTGACGTCACATCATGCCTGGGATTTTAAAACTCCTCGGAGGCACGTTGCATGGCTGCCTCCAGGTTCGGACTCTGGGACCTGAGTGCTGACTCTGGCCCCGCAACGTGGAAGGCAGAAGGTAGGGAAGGGGTTTGTGCAGCGGGAGAGGGGGAGGGGAAGGGGAAGGGTCTTTTGGGGAAGGGGAGGGGGAAGTGGCTTGTGCAGCGGGGGAGGGGGAAGGGAAGGGGCTTGTGCAGAGGGGGAGGGGAAGAAAGGGGAAGGCACCAAGAGACAAATGGCAGGGGGCCAAGTGCAGACAATGAGGGAAAGGGCAGGAGGGGAGGTGTCAGTGGGAGGGGGGACAGGGTGATGCTGGGAGAGGAGAGGAGAGGGGAAGGGCATTGGGGACTAGAGGGGGAGGGGGAGGTGCTGGGAGAAGGCTTGAAAGAAGGGGTGGGCATGAGAAAGGTGGGGATGGAGCAAGTCATGTGTGAGGGCACAGAGGGGCAGGAGGGGAATGGGGCAGAGAGTGGTGAGGGGGTGGGCATGAGGGAAAAAGGGGGAAGGGGCAGTGAGGGAAGGGGGAGGCACCAGGAGGGTGCAGGGCTAAGGGAAGGTGCAGGTGCCAGGGGATTCTGGGGTGAAGCAGAAGGACAGACACCTGCAGGGGAGGGACCAGCACCAGAGGAGAGAGGCAGGGCAGGTGTGTAGATGGAGGTGTTGGAAGAGGGGATGAGGAGGCTCACTTGATCAGAGTGGGGCTACTGGAGGAGTGGGCACAGGGGGGAGTGAAGGGTTGGCGGAGGGGGGCAGGTCCCAGGAGGGCTGAGGGCAGTGAGAAGGGCAGGAGTCAGGACAGCAGAGGAGGGTGAGGAGTTGGGGGGCAGCAGGCACCAGGGGAGGTGATGGAGCAAGGAGAGGAGACATGGCAGCAGAGAGAAAAGGTAAAGGTTTAAAAATATTTATTAATAACTTGGTATGCTGCCCACGGCCAGTTTGTTTGCGCCCTGCGGTGCAGTTTGGGTTTATGTGGGGATCAACACGTGGCCGGCGAGTGGGAGCCAAAACAAAAAAGTAGTCAGTAATGATCTTCTGTTGATGTGCGTTTTAGTAGTTAAATTCTTGGACTGTCATTGCTCATGAAAAGTGCTGTCACATGGGTAGAAATCGGGTAAATATTGCATTTTATTAATATCAGTAGAACTGACTTAAATGGGGCCTGTGTGTTGTGTAGTCTTGCCTTAATCTTTGTATTCATGCCTGTCAGTGTGAGAGAAGCTATTTGTATATATTTGCTTGCATATGCAACCACACTTAAGTTGTGGCCCTCAGCATGTTCTGTAAGTATCAGCGTGGTCCCTGGGACTTCCAAAGTTGAGTTGCCCTAGCTCATCCCTGACAGGTGTCTGTCTAACCTGGTCTTAAATATCTCCAGTGATGGAGATTCCGCAATCTCTCTAGGCAATTTAGTCCAGTGTTTAACCACCCTGACAGGCAGGAAGTTTTTCCTAATGTCCAACCTAAACCTCCCTTGCTGCAATTTAAGCCCATTGCTTCTCATCCTAACCTCAGAGGCCAAGGAGAACAATTTTTCTTCCTCCTCCTTATGATACTATTAGATACTTGAAAGCTGCTCTCTCGTCCCTTTTCGGTCTTCTCTTTTCCAAGGTAAACAAGCCCAATTCCTTCAGTCTTGCCTCATACCTCATGTTCTCTAGACCTTTCATCATTTGTGTTGATCTTCTCTGGACTTTCTCCAGTTTCTCCATGTTTCCTGAAATGTGGAGCTCAGAACTGGACATGATACTCCAGCTGGGGCCTAATGTAGATGACTCATTCCCTGCCTAGGGGACGTGAGACTGGGCGGGTTAATTTCCAATCCTCCTGTTTATTCTTTTCCTAAGCCAGGAGGGCATGGTAGTTCTGATGGGGGCTCTGCAGGAAGGCAGCCAGCACTGCCCCCTGCCTGAAACCTTGTGCAGGTGTTAAACAGCTGTCCAGCCCACCCTAGAGGTGACTGCATTTCAGCGTGCCTGAAGCAACACAGCACCACCAATGGACAGGAGAATGGCTCCCGGGCATGGCTTGCTCATGACTGCTTCAGTCCCATTGGATGGGCCTCAGCCTCTTTTCTTCCCCTCCCCTGCTTTGCAATGGGGCTGTAGACTCTGGGGGGAGAGGGGTGGAGGCAGGCAGAGGTGTCTCCCTGCAGCAGATGTAGACACATCTCTGTATTAATCATTCTCTCATTGAAGTTTTTAGCTTTGTATTGAGTCCTTTTACATGGAAACTTTGTATTACGTCTTGGTAGAATAGTCCCTAGGACAAGTGAGGTGAATGAGGTGGGAACGTATAAGGTGGAAGGTGAGCACCTCTGGGCAGCTGCAAAGGTTGAAGAGGGGATGGAAGCCAGATCCAAGATCAATGAGCCCTGGGAAGTGGGCCCGTTGAAAGGAGATTGGACCTGTGGATGCCTTGGGGGTCAGCAGCAAGGGCTTGCTTTGGGAAGCCCCCTCTTTGGAGGTGAATGTGGCAGCATTGAGACACCACTCAGAAGCAGGTGCCACAGACACTAACTGCAGATTCATGGGACGGTTCTCACAGATCTTGTACATGCATAAGATGATAGATCTGCAGGGGGGGGGAGGGGCATGGCATAGTGAGGGGGCTGGAGGGGTCAGTTGCCCCTGGGAGAAAAATAATATAAAATTTAGTTAAAAATAGATGTCACACATTTTTAAAAGGAATACCATATCTCCTGCCTTTTGTCTATTTTTGTCTCTTTAGGCCCCCAGTTAAAATTTTCAAAAGCACTTGAGTGACTAAAGTCACTTTTGAAAATTGGACTTGGAAATCTAAGCTCAGATTTTCGAAGGTAATTAAGCTCCTAAAGAGACAGTTGCCAACTCGGATCTTCAAAGATATCTATCTGATCTTTACACACCTTTGAAAATCTGGTCATAAGTGTCCTAGTCAGTTCTGAACGTGAGATGTAGGAGCCCAGTCCTAATTCCTTCAGGCTTTTTTTTGTTTTAATTTGAACATTTATCTACACTAATTCCCCTCCTTTCTCTTTCACTATCCAATAAATGCATGGATCAAAATTATAGGTGCTTTGTGAATATGCTGACTTGAGAGTGGAAAGATTTCATATTGTCATGTATGATTCCTGGTAACCCATCTCAAATATGAAAAACTAGGTTGATACCTGTTCATATCAGGAGCTGTTGAATTCAGTTCACCATTTGCAGTATCTCATTAGGACGTTTAGTGGAGAAGATATTGGGTTTTTTTTATTTATACTGTGGGCAAAGCATGGGCTCACAAGAATTCCTCCATTGTTTTACCATGAGTCTCAAAACATTTCGTGTTTTTCTAAAGGCCTGGAGTCAATTGATTATGGAGGAATCTCAGCTTTAATTTAAAAAAGTTCTCCATACTTCTGGGCCTTACAGCTAAGGAGGAAAGCTTTAAAACATGAACCCTAAATACTCAAGAAACAAAAGGCCAATAAAAATCCAACATGTTTTATTTTTAAAAAAATCTTATGATTTGTAGACCATTCTCATAACTTTGTGTAGGCATTCCTTGTGATTTTTGGGTTGGCAATACTGCTCTTTGATTGGTGAATTTAGAGAGGTCTCTCCCTTCAGTTTCCCTTTCCACCGTCCTTTTTTGTCACAGGTCATCAGAGAATCACAGAGACAATGGAGAGTAGGGTGAGTCCATGACTATGGTTAATGACTGGTCAGGGTGACTAACTATTATCAGCCAGTGGTCTGAATGAGCTATCTACTGCCATCTGTTAATCAACTGTAGGAAGAGGCTTCACTAGCAGACCTTATTTATATAGACATACCTACTTTGCCACAGAGATCAGTAGATACACTTGCTGTGTCAAGGTGATCAATTTTGGCTCTTTTGGGTTGAAATTTACTTAAGACTTGGAGCTGGGAGAATGAAATGTTGTTATCCATATTGTATGATTAAAAGGTAAAAGACTTGAACTTAATATGACCTGGCTTAGGGTCTACCATAACTTGAACACTAAGCAGAGGATAGTGAGTCACATCTAACTGAAAGTCACAGAAGATGGAAACAGGCTTTATTTCTGGTGGTGTAGAGTCTATTTGGGAGTCCTCAATTATATCTGACACTTTAAGGTGTTTAAAGGCAGAGCTGACTAGAATCAATTGAGAGTCCTTGTCTTGTCTCAGTGATTGCTTGAGCAAAAATCATTGATAAAATCTTGTGTAGACTGACCTTGGACTCAACATACAGGCAATGTGTTGAAGGGCAGTGCAAAGGAAGCAATGGTGGGGAGGTACCATATTACCTAGTGAAATCATTGGTGCTGAAATCACTAAGGACTGGAATTTGACCACAGAACTGACACTTCCTTAACACAGACTCCATTTTTGTTATTTAAAAAGTAAATCAATGTAACAGAAAACTGCAACGCTCTCTGGTAACTTTTTAAAAATCAAACTTTAAACTTTATTGAAAAGATTGGATAGTCTGCAATTAAAAATATTTGACCTGCACTTAAGGCAACTGATTTAATTTTGTGTAAAATTTTGCATAATAAAGGATGGCATTTTTTTTTGAAATGTTCAACTATATTGATATGCTTTTTGTTCAGATCTACTTCTGATGTGGTGGGGCCCCATCAAAACTGTTCGAATTGGGCCCCGCACTTCCTAAAGCCAGCTCTGCGGATGCCAGCGTGCCCTGCCGCATCTGGCATCTGGACACCAGCAGCGACTGGTGGGACCACATCGTCCTGGAGTGCTGGGGAGACGAACAATGGACCCAGAACTTCTGGATGAAGAAGGACACCTTCCTCAAACTTTGTGAGTGGCTCACCCCTGCTCTGTGGTGACAGGACATGAACATGAGGCCCGCCATTCCCCTCCAGAAGCATGTGGCCATCGGCCTCTGGAAGCTCTCCATGCCAGATAGCTACCAATCCGTGGTGAACCAGTTCAGCATGGGGAGATCCACTGTCGGAGCAGTGCTCATGCAGGTAATCTCCGGCCACTGTGCCAGGAGCGGAGGGGGGATGGGAGGAGGGTGCAAGGAGGGGATGGGCTGCCCTAGGGAAAAGGGAGGGTTTGTTCTGTCCCAGCCACACTACAGACTGCCTGCAGTGGCCAGGATTGCAGGGGGGGTTGCTCCTGGAGAGTGGGGGGGCGCGGGGCAGTGGCGAAGAAGGAGCACTCTCAGCCACCCTGGCACCCCACTGACTCTCAGTTTTGTGTGTCCCTCTGCAGGTGGTCAAGGCCATCAATAGAGTGCTGCTCCGCAGAGTCATCTGCCTCACTGATTGGATGCGGTTATAGAGGGGTTTGGCGGCCTGGGCTTCCCCAACTGCGGGGGGGCAATCAATGGGACATACATCCCCATCCGTGCCCCAGACCACCAGGCCTCTCTCTACATCAATCGGAAGGGATACTTCTCGGTCATCCTGCAGGCTGTGTCTGACCACTGGGCCAGTTCGTGGACATAAATGTGGGCTGGCAAAGCAAATAATGTGTGGGTTTACCGCAACTCCTCCGTGTGCCAAAGGCTGCACGCCAGGACTTTCTTCCCCGACTGCCACATCAGGGTCGGGGACATGGACGTGCCTGTGTGCCTGGTGGGGGATGGGCCTATCCCCTACAACCCTGGCTGATGAAACCCTACATGGGACACCTCAACCCCTCCCGACAAGCCTTTAATGCCAAGCTCAGCAGGGCCCGCATTGTCATGCAGGGGGCATTTGGCCGATTGAAGGCCTGTTTCAGATGCCTCCTCACCCGCCTGGACCTATCCGAGCGGAATATTCCACGCGTGTTGTGTGCTGCATAATTTGTGCGAGAGGAAGGGGGAGGCTTTCCTGCCAGCCTGGATGGCAGAGGCTGACCACTTAGCTGGCCTCTACACGCAGCCCCGTACAGCTGCCAGCCGGGAGGCCCATCAGGGGGCTGTCTGTATGCGGGAGAGCTTCCACCCGGAGGAGGAGTGAAGTCTCCCTGGCGTGCCCCACTGGGGCCTTGTGCCTTATTCCACCCTCACGTCCTTTTCCCTCCCTAACCCCCCTTCCTGATGTCAAATAAAAACACATGTGTTGCCAAAAACAAACTCTCTTTATTGACCTAACTGGGGTGAGGTGGGGAATGAGGGTGGGAGAGGGGAGGGGGAAACCTGGGAGGAGGGAGCTGGAAAGGGGAAGCAAAGGGAGGAAGGGGGAGGAGAAGCTCAGGGTTGGGGATCTTGCCAGCCCACCTGTCTCCCAGCACTGCAGGTACAGGGGCCTCAGCATCCCCGGGGGAGAGGGGGGAGGAAGAAGTGGGAGGGGGAGCAGGAGTGGGAGGAGGAGTGATAGCTAGGGCAGCCACAGGGGCTGGAGCGGCAGCAGGCAGCAATCTCTGCACCAGGGTCTACAGGTGGTCGCAAATGGCATGGCCCTGGTCAAGCAGCTCCCGCAAGCTCTCCTGCCGCAGCTGCAGGTCTTCATGCACCCAGTGCTCTAGGATGCAGACCTGCCTTTGCAGTAACCCCAGGTGCTGCTGCTGGTTCTCCTCCTGGTTCTGGGTGAGCCTACTGGCCCGGGTGCGGGAGGATGTCCTGGGCGGGGTGGTGCGCCCTGCACTCGCAGCTGGTGCAGCTGTGGCGAAACAAGAGAAGTGGTCAGTTATCCTTGGGGACACAGTGGATGAAGCCCAGCCCGCCTCTGCAAGGCGAGGATGGCAGGTCTCCACACCGTCATGTCCTGCTATTCCCGGGAGTGTGAGCTGGCCTGGGACTGCACCCATGCCCCTGTGCTGTATATAGTGTGGGGGGGGGGAGGGGGGAGAGAGGAAGGGGAGATGTACCCTGCCTCTGCGTAGAGGGGGCTTCTGGAGGGAGGGCATTGTGCAGTGTCCCTCCCCAGGGTCAGGAACATATCATGTGCCTTCATACATACATGCAAGTGGGTAACAGGCCACGGCCCCTGTGTGGCAGCCAGCCGGGGCCACATGCCCAGGGTGGCACTGCACATGCACAGGTTCCTGCGTGCTCTGAGGTCAGCAAGGCCCACATGCGCAGTCCCTGGTCTCCCTCTCTCCTCCACCCCCCCCCCCCCCCGCATAAGGGGACAGTGATGACACTCACATGTCAAGGCCTCCCTGGCCTTGGATGACACCGGCAACAGGCTTGCTGCGACGGCTCGGGGGGTCCTGGGTGCGGGGCACGCTCCTTCTAGGCTCCTGGCCGTCCTCCTCTGCGTCCTCCTCTGTATCATGGGCAGGGTCCTCTGCCCCAGGGTTGATGACCACCTTGGGGGAATGGACCGTCTGACCCCCCCAAGATGTGGTCCAGGGCATCATAATAGGGGCAGGGGTCCAGGTCAGCCCCTGGTTGGGAGCTGCCCCCTGAGGCCCTGGCACAGGCCTGCCGCAGCTCTTTTATTTTCATGTGCACCTGCTCCTGGGTGCGCATGTGGCCTTTGGTGGCCAGGTTGTCAGCCATCTGCCTGTAGACGGCGGCGTTCCTGCGTCTAGTGCAGGTTGTTGTGTGATCCGTGGTCAGCAAGGCCCACACGCACAGTCCTTGGGTTCCCTCTCCTCCCCCCCCCATGCCCCATATAAGTGGACAGTGATGGCACTCACATGTTGAGGCCTCCCCGGCCTCAGAAGACAGCGGTGACATGGCTGCTCTGACGGCTCAGGGGTCCTGGGTGAGTGCCACATCCAGGCTCCTGCGACTTCTGGCTGTCTTCCTCCTCCTCCTCCGTACCCTGGTCAGGGCCCTCTGCCCCAGGGTCAATGACCACCTCGGGGGCACGGACCATCCAGCCCCCCAAGATGCAGTCCAGGTCATTGAAATAGGGTAAGGGGTCTGGGTCTGCCCCTGGTTGGGAGCTGCCCCCTGTGGCCCTGGCATAGGCCTGCCTCAGCTCCTTTATCTTCATGCGCACCTGCTCCTGGGTGCGCATGTGGCCTTTGGTGACCAGGCTGTCAGCCATCCGTCTGTAGATGGCCACGTTCCTGCATCTAGTGCAGAGATCATAGATGTTGGAGGATTCCCCCCAAACCTCAACGAGGTCTATGATCTCCGCACTGGACCAGGAAGGCACCCGCCTTTTCTGGCCCCTGGAAGGTTCCTCGGAGCTGCCAGACTGCTCCTGGGGAGCGGTGGAGGGCTGGCTGGCACTGGCTGCCCGGTTCATGCTGAGGCCACTGGGTCAGGGGCAGCGCCTGCGGTCTCTGGGCTGGCAGGCCTGGAGCTGGCACAGGCCCTGTGGCCAAACAGACTCTACCCGTTTAAGGGCTCTGGGGCTGGGGGGTGGGGAGCAGAAGAGTTTTCCTGGTTTGGCCCAGAGTGGCCACCAGGGCACCTGGGAAGGGCTGGAAGCCCCCTATTTCGAAATAAGCGTCTACACAGCACTTATTTCAATTTAGCTATTTCAAATTTGGCGTTATTCCTCGTAGAATGAGGTTTACCAAATTTGAAATTAATTTCGAAATAGCAGTTTGGTTGTATAGATGCTAAGAAAGTTATTTCAAAATAACGGCTGTTATTTTTAAATAACTTTGCTGTGTAGACATACCCTAAGGGAGTTAAAAAATTTAAATAAGTTAATGAAGGATAGACCCATAAATGACTGTTAGCCAAGATGACCAGGAATGCAGCCCACCTACGCTCTGGATGTCCATAAGCCACCGAGTGCCCAAACCTAGGACTGGGTGACAGGGGATGGATTACTTGTATCACCTGTCCAATTCATTCCCTATGAAACACATGACATTGGCCACTCTCAGAAGACAGGATACAGAGCTAAAGGTCTGATGCAGTATTGCTGTTCTTATGTTATGTTCTAATATCATTGAGATACTGTGCTAGCCAAGGCAAGTCAGGCTTCCTGGCTACTTCCCACTGGCCTTAAAAGCTATAAAGGACACTGAACAATTGTCACACAGCCCTGAGAGAGCTCCAGCTGGATGCACATTCACCAAGTGGGTGTGTCTGCAATCCATATCATCAGGCTCCTCTTGTCTGTGCACTCCTGAAGCCGCTTGAGTCTGAACAGAGTCCAGGCACTGCCCTTGGCTAGGGGCTATAGAAATCTAACAGGGTGCAGTTCCTCTGTCTACTAGCATGTATCCTGAGCACTGAGACCCTGTGGTCTAAGAGCCTGTGATTAGTGCTGACTCCCCCAGACTCCCCAGAAGTTTAAGCACACCCTCTGGCACACTTTCACTCTTGCAGGCACTCCGGGTTTACATTTTACTTCTTCAGGGGAATGTGAGGGTGCAAGCCAGAAGATAGTCAGACATTGCACAGAATTCTAAAATAATTACTCTTCACACTAGCACAAGAAATGCAGAGATCTAGACCGGCAGTTCTCAGCCAGGAGTGTGTGGCCCCTGGGAAGTGGAGGCTGGGAACAGGTTTCAGGGAGGTCCACCAAAACTAAATCAGAGAACAGGACTAGTGTGAGATTCGCTGGGGTCCAAGGCAGAAAACTGAAGCCTGATCCCTGCCACCCAAGGCTGAAGTTGAGTCAGTATAAACACTGATCATGACATGCATATGCTTGTTGAAGATAACCCCATGTCTTGACAAAATCGTTGACTGGCACCAGCATCAATTTTCACACTAAGTAAAACAAAAATAATATTCATTTTTAAAAATTTGTGTATCTATATTGTCCCTTTCATTTTTATAATATTATGTATGTGTTTTACTGTGTAACAATCAGTTTAATACAATTTTAATCTATTGGATATACATAAAAACAATTTTTGTAGCACAGGTCAACTGTGGAGTTTTTATAGGTTGGGAAAAGCCTCAGGAAAAAAAAAGGGTGAGAACTTCTGCTCTAGATCAAATAATAAACACACCAGTACATATTTTTCTGCCTCAGTTTCCTCATGGCTCATGAGAATTCTTTTGGGCTTAGGGTAGAGATCTTTGGGAATCCCTTCTGCAAGTGGCTTCTCTGTGCCATGCAGTCTCTCTTGCTCTGACCTCTGCACTCAGTGCCCTTCCACTCTCCTGCCCAGACTTCTTAGAGGAAAAGGAAAAAACCATCCCCCTTGCTCACAGTGGCGGAGGAGAGAGGTGAGAACAAAACCACCCCTGAGCTCTTTAGCGCCCTCCTCTCTTTCCCTCTCCTATGAGAATGGTGTCAAGGTGCTGAGGGGAGTGAGAGCGTTCTTTCTGTAGCAGCTCTAATTGGTTACTCTGCCCAGGAGGTGGGGAAGCAGGGCAAGTGGCCAACAAAGGGGATTTTCCCTGCAGCAGTGTTCAAATTCACTAGGGGCGGGACCTTACTGTGTCTTTGTCAGGCTGGCTTCAGCCATAGCCAAATCCTGTCGTTTAAAAAAAAGAAGACGACGACATTGGCACCATCGAGATTTAATGATCCTCTGTTGTTAGCCCTGTGCCACCATTCCTTGGAGGTAAAAAAAAACCCAAAGAAGACAGAAAACTCTTCATTCCAAGTGGCGTCTGCAGCCTGACACAGAAACACCTAATTTAGGCTTGAATAAAAATCTTAACGGATTAACATATTACAAAGGCAATTTTCACTTCTTTGATATTTGCATCGCCAAACAAAATATTGTAAATGAGGCTCATCCAGCCTGACTTAATTAGCTTCATTAATACTGATCCTACAATTGACAGGTAACTGCTTTTGCTGTTATACATATCCTGATTTCTGTAATTTCCACTCCAACTCATCTGATGAAGTGGATTTTACCCACGAAAGCTCATGACCTAATACATTTGCTAGTCTCTAAGTTGCCATAGGACTGCTCATTGTTTTTACAGGTACAGACTAACATGGCTGGCCCCCTGAGACTTTTTCCCTTTCCTGTCAGCCCTAGTAAAATACCCTTTCGCTTAGCCCTGAGAGTGGTTCTGGGTAAGAATGTTAAATCATGTATTTATGTAAATATGTAACTGCTGAATTTTTTAGCAGTTACATTTTTACACACAGGCAGGCGGGCAGGAGCTGGTGTTGCCTGCTCCCCCACTTCCCCACCCCGCTGCCTCTGATTGAGAGGCACCAGTGTGGAGAGCAAGTGGCTCCATGGGAGACAGTATGAGCCTTTGAAGCTGGCTTCTGTGGGAGGCTGTGGAGAGGGGAGGGGACGGGCAGGTTCAGGGAGCTGGCATGCGTGGAGAGCCAATTGAAAAGCCAGCTCCCCATGCACACCAGTTCCCACCTGCCCACCTGCACTGCTGCCTCTGATAGAGAGGCAGCAGGGTGGGAGAGGCAGTGGGCTCTGCAGGAGCTGGCATATGTAGGGAGCCAGTTTGAAAGCTGACTTCCTGTGTATACTTCCTCCCGCCTTCTCCCCCCACCCTCCGCGCTGCTGTCTCTATCAGAGGCAGCAGCGTGGAGGGGCAGGCAGCTCCACGGAAGCCAGCATGTGGAGAAAAGCCAGCTCCCCACAGACACTGGCTTCCATTTCCTGCCCCTGATACAGAGGCAGCAAGGGCGGGAGGGGGAGTGAGGATAACGGTTAGAATTAACTTATAAACCTGAGCTTATTGGTTAATCATGTAAATGAGTACATGCTAACATCTCTAGTTATGGGAACCACCTAGGCTGGATCCTACAACAAGGCCTAATTGCAAAACACCCACAGCGCTTGCCTGCTGGTCATGGTTCACCTGGTACACAACCGGTATCTTAGGGATTTGGTGTAGTACAGCATAAAGCATATAATAGTAATTCTAAGAGAAATGAGAGCTAGCCTTTGAGAAAGTAGTAGGGAAAATTCCTAAAAGAAGTTCTTACCAAGCAAACGTTAGGATTGCCAGAATAAACAAAGTTCTGACTGCAAAGCTGAGTCATATGGTTAAGAGTGTAAGAGACGGAGTAGAAACTCAGAGTTATAAACACCTTGGCAATGGAGCTGGTTCGTAAATGTAAAATGTTTGTAACTCTGAACAAAATGTCATGGTTCTTTCAAAGGTTTACCACTGAACATTGATTTAATATACCTCAGAAACATTAGTGTGCAGAAGAAAAATGTGATTTCTAACTAGGGATATTGATGGTTAGCCAGTTAACTGTTTAACCAATAAGGTATTGCTTATCGGTTAAAAGTCTTGGTTAACTACAACAATACTCTCTCCATTTCCAGCATGCTCTGCATCCAAAACTCGGACTGGTAGGCTGGCTCAGTTCCAGCCCGCCAGTCCGAATTTTAAATGAAGAGCATGCAGGGAAGCTGTCTGCCACCCACTGCTGCTGCCTCTGATACACAGGCAGCAACTCAGGGCAGCAGGAGGGAGCTGGTCCATGTGGGGAGCTGATTTAAAAACAGGGGCTGCTGCTGTCTCTGCACTGGGAGCAGATTTTTAAACCAGCTCCCCTCAAAGACTGGCTCCTGCCTGGCATCCTGCACTGCTGCCTCTGATACAGAGGCAGCAGCACAGGGCTTCAGGGGGCTCCCTGGGAGTGAGGCCAGGAGCACACTGGCTGCCTATTCTGCCCCCAGGGGTCAGTGAATAATCATGTAACCCCTAAGAATTGGTGCGGTTACATTATTATTAAACAATTTCTAACATCCCTATTTTAACCATCTTAATTTAAATGAAACAAGCACAGAAATAGTTTCTTTGTTGTGTCAAATCTTTGTTTTCAAACCTTCCCTTTATTATTTTAGTACTTTACATTTAACATAGTAGTGTACTGTATTTGCTTGTTTTTCTTGGTTTCCGCTGCTACTTAATTGTGTACTTCTGGTTCCAGATTAGATTTGTGGTTGACTATCAGTTCATAACTCTGGTGTTTGTAATTTGAGGTTCTACTGCACCACACTCCTATCCTCCTCCCTCTGCCCCCTCCCCTGCCATCTCTGTGTAGTGGAAATGCATTGTTCTCCTGATAAGGAAGGTTTAGCACTTGCAGAGCCACTGTATCCAAGTAAAGTAAATCCAGTAAATGCAAACTTAAATCAGTGAGGTTACTCTGAATTTGCACAGGTATAAATGAGAATTTGGCCATTAAAGCTTTCTTTGACATTTCAGGTACCATGATGATGAGCATCATGAAAAACATAGGCAAAAAGGAAAAGATTAAAACTGAAATACCCATATGACAATAAAGCCTTTATAGTTCAGAGCTTTCCATTCCTTTCTAATTCTTACTTTGCTTTTTTCAAAATAAAGTAGCTATTTGAAAAAGTCAGCAGTTTCACAACTAACCTTGGATGAGCTAATCTTTGACCAGCACATCCAGAATAGACAGCCATGTTTCCAATAACTACTGCTGTCATTGTTCTTCATTTCAGTCTACTTGCTGGAGTCTCACACTTAAACCAAGTGATTTCTGAAAAATCTGCAGCTGCGTGGTTTATAATGGCTACCTTACCCATCAATAGTAAATTTTTAGATATCAAAAATATAAGTGTGAAATTCATCTACTTCTTCTTGCTGTTAGCTTATCCAACATTGTTCAGCTTGTTCACATGGGGATATTTGAACTTTGCCACATATACGTCATCATAAATAACTATGGAGTCAGATAGATTAATAAGCTGGAGGAAAAAAGTCTTTCAAATGTTTAATACAAGCACTATTTAAACAACTTGATCACTATTGCTTACTTTACTCGAATAAAAAAATACAACTCTACTCATTAGGGCAGCATGTCACCGAAATACAATATCAAATCCTGAAATCATCTGGTCCAGGGGTGGGCAAAAGGGCCTTGGTGGGCTGGATCCGGCCAGCCAGGCGAGTTGATCCAGCCTGAAGAGGCCCTGCTTCTCCCCTGCCCTCAGGCCAATTAGGACCTGGGGGCAGGGGGAAGCACATGAGGTTTCCTCCACCTTAGGAAGCAGCACTTAGAAGCACCACATGTTCCTGGCAGGGCAGAAGGAGACTTCACGCGCTCCCTGCCCCCAAGCTCTGATTGGCCTGGGGGCAGAAGCGGAAGCGTGCG
The DNA here is from genome assembly GCA_032595735.1 of Pelochelys cantorii. Classification (NCBI taxonomy): domain Eukaryota; kingdom Metazoa; phylum Chordata; order Testudines; family Trionychidae; genus Pelochelys; species Pelochelys cantorii. The sequence goes on along the minus strand of CM064326.1, from coordinate 126,387,560 downwards.
AAGTCTCCTCCCATGGCCAGGGGCATGGGCGCCTAGGGGGAACCTCTGGGAGGAGTGGGGGCAAAGGTGCTCCCCCACCCCAGACCAATCATGGTCTGTGGGTGGGAAAGCAGGGAAGTATTCTGGCCCTGCCCCCTCTGCTGAGGCCCCGCCTCTTCCAGTGCAGCCCGGGGTCACTTAAAAAATTTCTGAAGTGGCCCCGGCAAAAAATTATTGCCCACCCCTGACCTGGTCACTGTGTGAAATAATGACTTTGGATCAGTAATTTATTATTGTCCAAACTTCAAGAAGTGATTATTTGAATTCCATTAATTTCAAGGAGGAGTTGCAGCTGCTCAGCACATGCTATACACTTATGATATTAAAACTCATGGTCATGGGGATAGGGATGGAATACTCTTTTAAAAGTATTTTAGCAGCAGCCTTGACAGGACTGTAATCACTTATAATCCTTTCACATGATACTATCATAAGTGCAGAATAAAAACACTGTACATTCTATTTATGCAACATCTCTTTCAAGCATCCTCATTATTATTTTATCTGAAAGTGTGGGAAGGAGTGTCAAACTCTACAATCCTGAAGAAGCAGCAGCAGTTTTGGCCCCAAAACTTATGTGTCTCACAAGATTTGTGTGGATTTCAGGAGATCAGTAGCAGGCACAGCACCCACTGCCTTCTTCTCATTTCTCAGACCCTCTCTGAACAGTTTTCTGTGGGATTTGACAGAGAGAATGGGGAATCCGTTACTCCCATTGCTGTTAGTAATCTAATAATCATTGCAAGCCCAAATGCAGGGGGGATGCAGAGAGTGAAAAAGCACCCCCCATGACCTCTTAAATAAGCATGCTCCGGCCAGGGGAAGGCAGGAGCTGCATGCTGCCTGAGATTCCCTCCCCCATGCTCTGATGAGCCCGGGGAAGGTTGGGGCTGATTTTCCAGCTTACCTGGGGAATCATGGGGCATGCATTCACACTCTTGCGGTCCACATTTACAAAAAAAGCATACACCCCCACAGAAATTCCTGCCTATGGGCCTGATTGCAGAGAGTATGGGCATTTTTTTTCCTTTTTAAATTTCAGTACTCTTTAGGATTTTTCTTTTAATTGTTGTTTTTGATGTTTTGTTTTGTTTAAGATTTGAGCTAAAGGCAGCTTTAAAGTCAAACACTAATCTTTTCTAACTGCATTCATTATCCTTTCTCAAACATAACTCTGCACCCCCTACTACATCCCTCCCCCAGGTCACAACCCCTCCCCCCCCCCGGCCCCAGACCCCTCCTCACCTCTCCTCCAGGTCAGAAGCCTTTCCTGCACCCATACTCCCTCCCAGACACTACACCACCTCCTGCATCCCAATACTTTGCCCCAGGTCACAACCCCCTCCTTCACACAAACTCCCGCCTGTATAGCCCCTGCTGTACTCCAACCCCAAGCTTCCTTCTGCACTCAATCTCCATCCCAGCCCCCACACCTCCTCCAGTAATATCATAGAATATTAATGCCATGACCCCTTACCAAATTCTTGGAGTGCCCCCATCAAAAATTATTGCCCACCCCTGAGCTAGTCCCTTACTGCCATGTATCATCCCATGGGACTCAGAGTAAGTCTACACTTAAAAAGGTACAGTAGCACTTTAGTGAAGATACACCTAAGCTGACACGACCGGAGAGCTTCTCCGATCATCATAATTAAGCTTCTGTCTTGAGCAATGTAGTTTTACTTAAATCTGTAATAAGTCCAGCCCTCAGTATTGCTGTCAATTCAGAATTTCATCAAAGTCTTATGTGATTTGGCATTTTTCTGAAAGCCTCAGCAACTGGAATCAAAACACTCAGCATTCATTAATAAAACATAATAAAATAATATTATCTCGCCCTCTTTGCCTCAAAGGTTGAAAATGTGAGATTAGTGCATCTACGGGGTTCAGAAACCAGAAAGCACCCCGCTATATATGGCTTCTTTTAATCCCACGATTTGCCAACCAGGCTCTTGACCATGGGGTGGACAAAAGGGCCTCTGCAGGCCAGATCCGGCCTACCAAACGGGTTCATAGAATCATAGAGCTGGAAGAGACCTCAGGAGGTCATCGAGTCCAGCCCCCTGCCCAAAGCAGGACCAATCCCAACTAAATCAACACAGCCAGAGCTTTGTTAAGCTGAGACTTAAAAACCTCTAGGGATGGCAATTCCATCACCTCCCTAGGTAACCCATTCCAGTGCTTCACCACCTTCCTAGTGAAATAGTTTTTCTTAATATCCAACCTAGCCCTCTCCCACTGTAACTTGAGACCATTGCTCCTTGTTCTGCCATCTGTCACTACTGTGAACAGCCTCTCTCCAGCCTCTTTGGAACCTCTCTTCAGGAAGTTGAAGGCTGCTATCAAATCCCCCCTCACTCTTCTCTTCTGCAGACTAAATAAGCCCAAATCCCTCAGTCTCTCCTCATAGGTCATGCGCTCCAGCCCCCTTATCATTTTGGTCACCCGCCGTTGGACCCTCTCCAATGTGTTCACATCCTTACTATAGTGGGGGGGGAGGGGAGAGGCCAGAATTGGACACAATACTCCAAATGTGGCCTTACCAGAGCCAAATAAAGGGGAATAATCACTTCTCTGGATCTGCTGACACTGCTCCTTCTAATGCACCCTAAAATGCCATTAGCACTCTTGGCTACAAGGGCACACTGTTGACTCATATCCAGCTTCTCATCCAGTGTAATCCCCAGGTCCTTTTCTGCAGAACTGCTACTTAGGGTGGATGTGGCTGGTGAAGGCCCTGCCTCTCCCCTGTTCCCAGGTCAGTCAGGGCCTAGGGACCAGGGAGCACAAAGTGCTTAGAGTCAACCCTGGTGGGTGACTCTAAGCATGGCAAGGACCGGGAGCGAGAGATTTCACACGTTTCCCATCCCCCAGCCAATCAGAGCCTGAGAACCGGGAAGCACACAAAGTCTCCTCCCGCAGCCAGGGGTGCGGGCACCTAGAGGGAACCGCCAGCTGTTCAGAACAGGGACGCCGGGACAAAGACTTCCCCACCAATCAGGTGAGGAAGCACTGAAGCATCCTGGCCCCACAACTTCCAGGGCACCCGGGCCCACTACAAAACATTCTGAAGTGTCCCCCAGTCAAAAATGATTGCCCTCCCCTGCACTTGGCCTGGACCATGATTTTAAGCGCTGCCGCGCTGTGGGAGCTGCAAACTTCAGGCTGGATTCTCCTGCGCTCTCCGCCCCCAGACCCAACTTTCTAGCCAGCCCCGCCAGCTACTCTGAGTTGGCATCTTGCCCCTGCAGAGAGACGTCTCTGCCCCGCCGGGGGCTCGCCAGGGCCGGGCTGCCCTGCGGCCCAGCAGCAGCGCGGGGCGCCTCCCCCAGCAGAGCGCCGGGCTCCTCCCCGCTGGCGGCGCCGCAATAAAGCCGCGCCGCGCCTCGCCTCGCCTCCAGCCCCAGCCCGGCCCGGCCCGGCGTGGCGGACTCCGGGCCCTGCTTCCCCGTCGCTGCGGCCATGGCGCTGAACCCGGTGATCGGGAAGCTGGTGAGCAAGAGGGTGGTGCTGGCCAGCGCCTCCCCCCGCCGCCAGGAGATCCTCACCAACGCGGTGAGTGCGGGGCCCGCTCGCGGCCGGGCGGGCCGGGGCGACGGGCACTTCAGGCGGTGAGCTGGCTCAGAGACGGGAGCCTGTCCACACGGCGCTTGGAAACCGGGGCTGGAGCTGCTGCTGCACCCCAGGCGCCGGGATCCCGGGGGGTGGGAGGGTGCTAGAGGTGCGGCTTGGAGAGGCCGGCGGAAGCCTGCACGGCAGCTGGCCAGGCTCTCTTGTCTTATTGCGGGGGAGACAGACACGGCCACAGCTCTTGCAAGGGTGCCCCCCTCCTCTTCTCGCCCCCCGTTTGCTTTTCCCCCTGAGCCTCTCCTTGGAAATGGCCCTGCAGTAGTTGGGCTTCTCTGTGCGCTCCCAAGAGCGAGGCTTAGTCTGCCAAGTGACCCCCCCCCCCCCCCCCCCGGTTGTTGCTGTTTCCACACTTTTCAAGTGTCAGCAGGTGTGCTTATGGGCTGATATGTAATTAACCATCAGAACGTACGTTGGGGTTAGGTGGGGGACTGGGGTGCTGAGCAAGCTATAGGTTTGTGGAGGTGGGGGTGCAGGAGTTTGGGTTGGGATGTATGAGGGGCTCAGGGCAAGGAGGTTGGGAGTATGGTGGGCTTAAGGCACAGGTTTGCAGTGTGTGGCTGGTGCAGGAGTGTTGTGGCAGAAGACTGGGGATGTGGGGGTGCAGGAGTTTGGGGATATGAGAGGCTCAGGGTGGGGGGTTCTGGTGTATGATGGGCTCAGGGTTGGGGTTTGTGCAGGGGTACTAAGATGGTGTATTGAGATGGGGGCTTGGCCCCAATTTGGAGCTTGTTGGCCGGGTTTCGTTTTTAAATAAAATATTATGTCCCCCCCACACAACATTTCAGCATTGTCTTTATTTATGGGAGAGGCGGGGTAGCTGTTTTGGGGCAGGGGCCACTGACCCACAGAAAAATCAGTTAAGGAACCACACAAGTGAGATGCAAAAAACCATCCCCTCCAAAAAAACCCAAGCCTCACTGATATGGCCCCAGCTGAGATGCCTCGTTCCCCTGGCACTCCAGCCCCATGGGAAGGGGGTATGTAAGACTAAGATTCAAGATCTCAGGCCAGATGAATTCTTCCTAGGTTAGTGGATTTTGTGGGCCCCTCTATGCTCTGAGGTAGGGCCAGAAATGAGGGATCCAGCGTACGGGTCAGGACTGCCACTGAGTGGGATAGGGATAGGTGCAGAATCTGGGTGGAAAGTAGGTAACAGGAGCAAGCGGGGGAGGTGTCAGGCCAGGAGGGAGGGGCTAGGGGACAAAGTGATGGTGGGTGTCTGGCCAGGGAGGCAGGGCCAGGATGCTGGGAGGGGAGGTCGAGCTAGGGGAGAGGGACCAGGGTCCTAGTGGGACCTCTGGCCAGGGGAGGGGGAAGGAACAGCTTGTCCAGTACTTGGGGGGGGGGGGTCTCCAGGGATGAGGCTCTCTGTTGCAGGATCTGCAGGGAGCACTGGAAGAAGGGCATGTGGTGGCTTTAAGAAATCCAGCTGCTCCAGATCCTGCACTGCCCTCTTAAATCCCTCCCTCCCATGTCCCCGGAGCATGGGGAAGGGAAGAAAAGAAAGTGCATGCGCTGCTGTTGGCATGGGAAGACCATGCACTTTCTTGTCTTCCCTTCCTTCCCAGTGCTTTCTTGCCTTCCTTCCTGCAGCATGGGGAGGAGAGGGAAGTCCTGATGCTCTGTGCTAGATCTGGCTTCTCAGGAAGCATACTTCTTCCCCCCTCCCCGAAAGGAAGCCGGAACTAGCTCTATTTTTGTGGGAGGCTGTCGCGCCAGTGCGGGCTCCTTGTTGGGGATTGGGGGAGCAAGGAGAGGCTGAGAACACTGCCTTCAGATCGACTGGCACACAATCAACCAATTGATTGCGATTGACTGGTTGGTGACCACAGGCCTAGGCTTATCCAGTAGTTGAGTCAACTACTTGCATTCCCCTCCCCCCTTGCTGCCTGCCTGCAGCAGGCCCAGACTGCTCCAGAAGCAGCCCCTGTCCACAGGGGTCCCAACTCCCTGCTAGGACCACCCGCGGACAGAGGCTGGTGCTGGTTGGGCAGACAGCCTGGCTCTGTTCTGGCTTGTGCTAGTTCCGAGGCCAAACCCCACTGCCGCTCTGCAATTTAAAACGCAGTAGGAGACGGACAGTCACTGAAACAAGATTGAATGTGTAGTTTTGAGGCAGGAATTGAGGGAGGATCCAGAAAACTATACAGATTGCTATCACAAAAGTAATATGTGTATTTCTAGCTACATTTGAATGTTTATATCTAAGCATACATTTGATGGATGTGTTTTCAGTTAAATGTTGTGTAGATAAATCTGGGTGTGTTGTATTATAGCACAAGTAAATGCCAATATATTCACCAAAGATTTCACCATATAGCTCTAATTTACATAGGAACCCACAAGATTCTACAATGATAGGTGTTATAGACAACCCTAAAGGAGAGAGACAACATGCATTTGTGGTTAGGTTATGTGCATATCTGATAAGAATAAAATAAGTATTCAAAGTGTTCAAATTTTTTCTGTGGATAGATATATATTTTTTTTTTTTTTTTTTTGCCTTTGACTTGAGGTGTATGCAAATTAAGAGTAAGTTCAAAACAACTCCATGCAACAAGGTTCTTGCTTTTCAGATGAAATGTGCACAATGGGAATTTAGCTTTGGTCTTCTGTTAATGTTGATTGCATTCTGCTGATGGAATGATTGAATCTTGAAATGTTTGTACTAGATTGTAATGTTTGCAATAAATTTGTAGTTCTACAGTTTGTTTATATGTTACTAATATTCAGGGCTTGCCAAGAGGCGGTGAGCTCCGCTCACCAGCCGCATGGAAGCGCACGCTGCGCATGCGCTGACTGCGCTGTGCGGCTGCACTGGGCTAAAATCTACTTGCCCCGGGCGAATAGATTGCCTGATTTGTCGAGCCCTGCTAATATTTATCTTCCTCTCATGAGGACACCTGGCATTTTTTTTATAGGTTAATTTTTTTAAAAATCTAGATGGTTTTCACTGACATTTCTCAGATTAGCTTCCTTTCTATTCTAATTTACTATTTGCATGATTAAATATGTTACACAATAGAGGAAATGAGACAAACTATAGTAATAAAAAAGCAAAATCCACTTAATCTGTTTTTTACAGGTTCTCTTCAAAACACCTGATCATGCTCACAATATTACCTTTCTTTTGTATATTATAGGGTCTCCGATTTGAGGTAGTTCCATCCTGGTTTAAAGAAACACTTGAGAAGTCATCTTTTGCTGCCCCTTATGAATATGCGATAGAAACAGCAAAGCAGAAGGCCCTTGAAGTGGCAAATAGAATGCATATAGTGAGTCGGATAGCTATTTCAGTAGTCCAGTCTTGTATTTGTGTGGTGTGGTGTTTTGACTATTACTGTTATATACATTTGTACTATAGTAAGTATACAGGTGTCTTTGAATCCTTGAAACAAACAGCCACATTTTCCCCCATATTACTATTAGGGATGTAAAAAAGACTTTAAAAAGTAACTGTGTACTGTTAAAAGTCCTAACAGTTACACACACTGTAAGTGCAGTATAAGCCGGCTCCTGCCTGCAGCGTGGGGTGGCAGCCTGCTCCCTGGGAGCGGGGTCAGCAGCTGGAGCCGGTTAGATAAGCTGGCTCCCAACTCCCAGGGAGCCAGCTGCCATGCACCAGTGAAGAGCTTAACCATAATGGATAAGCTGGTCCTTACTGGTTAGCTGTTTAAATGGTTAAACTCTTACATCCCTATTTACTGTTGTAGCCACAACTTGTTGAAATGGACTAGATTTGCTAAAAGCAACTCCAGTGTCTTCAGTTTGTGGAAGGCTGAAACAGTGGTTACAAACAGCTCCAACAGCAGACAGATGCTCTAAAATGAGGTATAATCACCAAGTACTGCCAAAAGCTACCTATCCCAATTGAGTCTGAGATAATTAGAGTTTGTACAGGATTTCCAGGCATTCAGAGATGCAATTCCATTTAGATCCTATGAGGAGATACAGTAACTCATACAGAGTAACTCATAATGCCTTGCAGTCTGAGTGGTTTCAACTATTAATTGAACAAGAAGCCTCACTGGAGTGAGGAGTGTGGGTCTTCATAAATAAAACCAAAACCAAAATAAAATAGCTGTTGAGCACAAAGTCCTCTAACCACTTTCTGAAAACAATGAGCTAAGATAACTTAATAGCTTAAAGCACAGCTGTGGCAGTGCATCAGCCTGAAAATGGCCATGGCACAAGTGCTAGGAGCAAACTCTCCCAGTGCTCTATATAAACCACCTCTTCAAGGGAAGTAGCTACAGTGCTGGGAGTAGCTGTAGTCTGGTTCACATTGGCATTTAATGGTGCTGTAACTTGCTGCACTCGGGGGGGGGGGGGGGGGCGCAGAGAGAGGGAGGGGAGGAATGTTTTTTCACACCCCTGACCAGAAAGTTAGTGCTGTAAAGCATCAGTGTAGACTTGGCCTTGGTCTGCTTCTTCACTAGTACCATAGTCAAGCCAACAGCCTTGTGATCAAAGTTGTTGAAATCCAATGATGCAGTATAATCTGTGCTATCTGGCACTTAACTAGACGGAAAACTTGAGAAACCGGCACATTTCCGAGCTGGGGGGAAAAAACTCATTAAAAGCGCAAAAAAAAAAAAAAAAAGACACTGGCGCTTTAAGCTGGGCTGCTCCTCAGATGCTCCCCCCTGCCCCTGCCAGATGTGCATGCAACAGGTACCTGGGGGAAGGGTGAATGGCCGCTATGGCTGCCTGATTCCAGACTGCATCCCGTCCTCCCATTTCCCCCCCCCCCCCCCCCCCCCGGAACTCCTGGCACCCTCGTGGCCAGCTGGCACCCCCTTCCCTCCTGGCTTCCTCCCTGGCAGGTCAGACCCCCTCAGCTTCCAGCACCCTTGTGGCTGCCCTGGCAGCCCACCCCCCCTGTGCCTCCTGCCCCCCCCCCCCAGGTCAGCCCCTTCATGGCCTTCCCCCTCCTCTCCACTCCCTGGCTTCCACCCCCCCCCCACCAGGCTGCATCCTTGCCCCCCTGTGGCTCTTGGCCCCCCAGCACACCACATCCCAGCCCCTGCGCTGCTCTGGCCCTCTCTTCTCTCCTCCCCCCTCCCTCCACATGGCTCCCCCCAGCCACTCGGAATTTTTAGAAAACTGGCATGACCTACTCCCCAGAAGTGCCAGATAACAACAGTTTTTATTATAGATGTATTGGCATTAGTATAGATATTAGCCTTCTGCCTACTGCCCTAATGTGCTCCACCACAATGATTAAGGCTGGTTCTGTGCCACGAACAAGTGTGAAGCCCAGCTGATTAGGTTTAAAAAAAAAAAAACCACCCAACTTATCCTCTTTTTCTGCTGGTAGGGATCTGCAAACATTTCCTTAAGTTTCCTCTAGAAGGGAGGTAATAGAGACTATTCCTTTTTGGTGATCAGTTCACATATTCTGCCATATCAGTGCAGTTGCCAAATGAGACTGCCAGAACAAATATTGAATTATTTAATATGCAAATGGTTGCACAGATAATATCTATTTCTGTCACTTTTTTTCAGAATATGATGCGATATTAAAGAAGTGAATTTTAAACCATAACAAGAATATAGAAGATTTTAACTGTGGAATAGAATTAAAATTTTTCATGCTACTTCATATTTTTCTTAAGTTCATCCATAAGGATTTTAAATACTTCTCTATAGGATTTAGTTAAGTAGCATATGGATGTAGCATACGGTTTAAAACTCATTTGGTAGCGCTGTCATTTTCTGTTATGATATCAAATCTTATACTAGTTGATAATAGAGTTCCTATTCTTGTTTGCTATATTAACTCTTACCTAATATATTATGAAGCTTCAGGGGGTAGCCGAGTTAGTCTGTACAGGATAAACTTAAAAATCAACGAATGGTCTGATAGTCTATAAAGTGCTACCAGACCATTTGTTGTTGAAGTTTATCCTAATATAGTAAGACTAGAGTGTTTTAGTGAGTAGAGAAGAATCTGCCTAATATGCAGTAAGTGTATATCAGTTTCTTCCATCACAAACAATGAATAATTGTAAGTCTTAGCTATGTTACTTTGTAACATGAGAAACTATAGGTTTAGCATCTGAAATCATTTAAATTAAATATAGGCATGCAAAAACACTTGAACGAAAAGAAGAGTATGCCATTTGAGAGCAGGGAGAAGGAAGAAGGAAAAGGCTGAGAATTCTATAAAACCAAACCTTAGAACTTCTATTAGTGGCTGGATAAGTTTAAATTCAGGTGTTTGAGGAGTATGTGATTACACTTAAGGAGCTGTGCACCTTTAAATAGTAACTCTCTAAAATGGCATTGTGGGACTCATGTTTAATCTGTCCCAATGATTTCCATATCCAATATTCTTGGCTTGTAACAAAAATTGTTGTAAATTATTTGTTTTGTAACTAGGAGCCTTGAAACTCAACTTGTGCTTGGAGAACTGAGTTAATTTATTTCCTGGGTACACTTCATCACCAATATAAGTTTTGCAGGCAAAAATGATACCATCGGTTATTTTACTCATAATCCTTGTTTTCTCTGGTTTTTCATTGGGGTAACTGGTCACAGTTCTATTAAGGATGCATAAATGTCACCTCCCTCTTACATAAATTTGGATCAGTACCTTTTCGAATGGTAAAGCTACAGTGTTTTTGGTTGAGTAGTCTGGAGGATTTTTTTCTTTGTTTTTTTTTTTTTTTACTTTTTTTGTCTTTTCATCTTTCCAGAAACACTTTAGAACTCCAGATATCGTTATAGGAGCAGACACTATTGTGGTAAGATTTCCTTATGCATTTTAGCAGTAGCTTGAATCATATCTGACCAGTGTCTTAAGTCTGTTGTTGGGGATCTAACTTCATAGAAATTTAAAGATAGAAAAGACATCACCTAGTCCAGTGTTTCTCAACCAGTGGTACGAGTACCCTTAAGGGTACTCGAGAGCAGTCTGGGAGAGAGGGGGTATATCAACACAACTGAAATTTGGAGAACTGAATTTTTAAGTTTTACAGCCTTTTATTATTTTTGTACTTTTTACACGCAAAAATTTCATCGCTTGCCCAGCTACAATTAAGTTGTTTCAACAAATGTGTTGCAACAGTAGGAAAAAAGTGTCTGAAAACTGGAGGTACTTTTTTAAGGGGGTACTTTATTTAAAAAAAAAAAGGGGGGGGAGGGCGGCTGAGACACACTGATCTAGTCCATCCTCCTGTCTTTGAAGAATTGTCCCTACTACAATATAGTTTCGCAGGCTGGTTTGAAATATACCCGGGCTGGTTTGAAATGTCTCAAATGACAGGGTTGCCCTCACTACCTTTTTTAAGACATACTCCATAATCCGTATTGGGGTCTCTTACAGCATATTAGAGATCCACTCATTTGACAGCTGTGAGTTTCAGGAAAGGTGCATTACCTAAGCAATTCCGTTTAAGACATTTTTAACAGCCAATAAAAATAGCACTCAGGGGCAATGTCTACACTGCAGGTTCCTTGCGCAAGAACTTTTTGCGGAAGAGATCTTCCGTAAAAAGTACTTGCGCAAGAGTGTGTCCACACTGCCATGTGCTTTTGCGCAAGAGAGCATTCACACTGTCATGGATGCTCTTGTGCAAGAAAGCTGATTGCCATTCATAGAATGGCAATTATAGCACCTGTGCTTTTTCCAATAGGGGTTTCTTGCGCAAGAAACCCCTGTTGTCCATCTACACACACCTTTTTGCGCAAGAGCTCTTGTGCAAAAAGGCTTATTCCTCGTAGAAAGAGGAATAACTCTTGCGCAAAAAGCCTGGTCTTCTGACGATCTACTGTACTTTTCTTGCACAAAAATGCGCTTGTGTGGATGCTCTGAGTTTTTGTGCAAAACCAGCCATTTTTGCACAAAAAACGCTGCAGTGTAGACATAGCCCCACTGAATGAATGAATTATGATATACTGAATTAGCCACTCACCTTGCAGATCCTTCTGGCAGCCTCGGAGTGGAGGGGACACTTACACTGATGGTATATGCTGTCTTATAAATAGAAGGCTCATGTCTCCAAGGTTTTTAATACTACCTATTTCTTATTTAGTGCTTTTTATCCATGGGTCGCAAAGCTTTATAGAGGAGATCAGTATCATTGTATGATACTTAACACAGGACTTTTTCAATTGACTGATGTTGCTGACAGGGCTGGCATGATTTGAAATGTTTGTGCAAAAGATTTCAAGTTCAGCATATTAGGGATACACAGCAGAGTATTTTTCTCTTTCCATTTCAGACTTTGGGGAAACAAATTCTGGAGAAACCAGTTGATAAACAAGATGCATATAAGATGTTATCAAGGTTTGTAGTTTTAAATAAGATTACGTAAGTTAATCAGGCAATTCTACAAAGAGGCAATATTTTTCTGCAGCAACTGGAACTGTGGAATTCTAGAACACTTGCACACAGATGTTTGTACAGTGTTTAGCACAGTGGGGACTTGGTCCCTGACTGGCACTCTTAGACAGTGAAATAATACAAGATTATAAATAAATATTACAAATTACTAATGTGTACAAGAGATGTGAAGAATGGTGTGTTTTGGACCTGTTGCTTTGAATTTCCTGACTTGTGTCCTTGCAAAGTCACAATCATAATGTTGCATTAGTATCATTTGGATAACATCTTTGGCATTGGAATTGCAATTGTTTTATTCCTGACTTCCTTCATAATAAAGTTCAACAGTACAGGCATTTGGTAGAAGTCCTTTGCCTCTCCTGAGATGTGTTGTGCCTGTGTGTGGTAGGAGAAAACTAATCAGGAATTCCTTTTTGTAACCATATTGTCCTCTCCTTTACACAAGCAATTTTTTTGATAGAAGTACTCTGAATTTACATTTGTGTAACCAATAGCAAAGTTTTTCCCTTGGTTTACTATCGTACCTTATTCCCCTGTTATAGATTGGGGTCCTTAAATCACCTCAGGCTTCAGTTTCTCTCCTTTGAATGTAGTTCATCCATTTGAGTTTAATGATACCGACTTCCCCATGTTTCAGATGCTTTCCTTTGCTTAACATACGTGAGCTATTTTTTTTTTTTTTTTTCTGTAGCTCCTCATTTTTAATAAGTGCCAGTTACTCAGTACTGTGGTCTGTTACCAGGCTAAAACACTTGAATTGATTGTCTTGTCACTTGATCTCTAAGGGTATGTCTACACATAGTTTATAACAGACATTATTTTGAAATAACACTGTTGTGTAATTTACTCTACAAGCCTTTATTTTGAAATAATGTCAAACTGGAGGACTTACTCTGATTCCTGGTAACCCTTATTTCAAGAGGAGTAAGGGAAGTTGAAGGAAAAGTGTTCTTCCTTCCACTTCCTGCTGTGTCGACCACGCCAAAAGCCAAATTAAGCTATTTCGACTTAGGCTACGTCAATTGACGTAGCCTAAGTTGCATAGCTTTATTCGACTTTAGTTCTGCTATGTTGATATACCCTAAAGCTGCAAGGCTGTTAAGCCTGTTACCCTATCCTGTGGCTTGAAGGAGAAACAAGATTGTATCTCAATCTAAAGGAATCATGTTTGTCTTCCAAGGGCAACTCAGTCACCTACTTTAGAGGGAAAAAAAAAAGGTTTGCAGTTCTGAGACAATGCCAACAAACATTTAAGTAATGTAGTAGAAAAATATCATTAACAAATGTGTTGTGTGTGCCAGTTTTGTCAGATGCAAGCTTTAGGTATAAGACAAATATCAAGATAAGACATGGATAGTAATAATTCATAAACTACAACATACTTGCATGAAAGGAGTACAGTTCTGGGTTATTTGGGTGGGACCAGTAAATAGGAGGTTACATGGCATATTTCCTCAAGGCTGCTGTTACAATTTTTAAAATAAAATGCTGCCTTTGTTAAAGAATATGTGAAAAAGTCTGCTGATCATTCTTCTATTGTGTGGCAAACTGCCAGTACCAAAAAAAACTTACTGAACATGAGTTGATGGAAGAGACAAACTAATTTGGGAAAAATTTATTGGACAGCATATGGCTTTCTGAAGTCAGTTTTGTGGCTCTAATTTAGATTTTTGTGCTGATGAGTTAGGTTTCTCTGTTTGGTGGAGCCATAAAATGTAATGGTTCTTTAGAGTGAATGAATAAGAGCAGAATGTGACATTATCAGGACACCAAACATATCCTGCCAAACTCATGAAGGAGACTGACTAGAAAGGGTCTCCTCATTTGGTATGTAATTTTGCTTGAAATTATACATGTTTGGTGACTTCCAGAAAATAGTCTCTCTTGCACTTAAACTTACAAAAATGTTTATGGGTCAGAATTAATATAAACTGTCTTGTGAGTTATATTGCTCAGTCATTCCAAAATGTTTAAAACAAGCATGGATGTGCAAATATTTGCAGTTTTCCCCTCTAGCTATAACATAATAAAATAAATCCCTCTCATTTTACCAGTGTAAAATGAACAAATTTTAGGCCACAGAACAACCAGGACACATTAATATTGTGGAGACATGAAGTACTGAAAGATTCCAATCACTGTACCATTCCTCCTGCATTGTTTTGTTTTTTAGTGCTTAACTTTTCTGAAAGAAAAATCAAAACCCAATATCTGGCGTACAAGGATACAAACCAGAGTTGGTATTTTTTCAGTGGTTTATTTGTGGAACAGTTTGTAAACCTGTGAAATAGTAATGCAGTGTGCATTCATTAAGAAGAAAGTAGTAAACTTCTGTAGTAACTTTTTCATTTTGTTCTCATAGGTTAAGTGGGAAGGAACACAGTGTCTTTACGGGAGTGGCCATTGTTCACTGTAGCAGTAAAGGTAATTGTAGAAAACTGTACAGATAACTGTGATCAAATTGTACATTCTTACAGACATCTGTTATCTAATTCTATTATAATTTTGAAAATGGAGATTTAGACACAATCTGATTGTCACCCTGTCCCACACTGAATTCTCTATAATGAGATAAACCGTCCTACAAACAAAACACAATGCTGTACATAAAGGATGAGAAGAGAATGGACTACGTGTTACGAATGTTAGTCGTATCTCCTAATGCACTGCTGATAGGTGCTTAGATATTGCAGTGGTGTAACACATTGAAATCAGGGAGTACTCCAAGAGTGCCTGATCTAGTAACCAATGGAAGTATCTCCTTGCTCACTTGAGTGAACATTGGATCAGGCCCAGAGTAAACAGAGAGAGGTGGCAGAATCTGATTCATAGTCACTTTCTTGTGGTGCTTTATCCTGGTGGGAATGAAGGGGCTATTAGTTTTCATCATACTTGAACAGTATCACATGTGTGGGTCCTACTTAGTTTCTTAGTATCTATGTGGTAGAGGGAATGGATTTCTAGAAAACTACTTTTCCATTGTTAATAGCAGTTCTAAAAATGCTGTTGGGTAAAATAATGGCTTGTTCATTAACTTTTAACAGCGCTGGCCTGAGTTCAAGATAGGGATGTTAAATACAGATTAATTAACTAATCGACTAGTTGATGGATTTTCCATCGACTAATTGATTAATCAAGAAGCAGGGGAGCTGCAATGGGGTTAGCTCCTGGCCCCAGGAGCTAACCCCACTGCAACTCTGCCTTGTAAATGTATTAAGAGTCCTTAGGCTCTTAATACATTTAAAAGGCTTATGCGCAGCAGGGGGAACCCAACACAATCTGGGCCAGTTGATTCCTGGCTTGTACTGGGTACCCCCCACTCTGCTTCTGATTTTTAAATGTATTAAGACCTGGCAGGCTTTTAATGCATTTAAAAAGCAGAGTTGCAGCATCTGGGATTGGGTGCGAGCAGGAAATCAGCTGATTCCCAGTTCACACCTTGACCCCGCTATTCCCCTGCTGCTGGTAGATGTGTGCCCCCCCCCCGCCCCCCCGCACTGGCTTCTGCTTTCTTCCCCCCCCCCCCCCCCACTTTGCTGCCTCTCATAGAGGCAGCAAGAGGAAGGAGGCAACTAGTCAAGGGACTAGTCAATTATCCAATAAACTTTTGCTTATCAGATAGTCAACTAGTCAGTTATATCCATCATTCAAGATTGGCTTGGACCATATTTTACTAATTTGCTAGAGTTCTTTGTAAGGGGTCAACAAACATATGGACAAGGGGATCCAGTGGATTATAGTATACTTAGATTTCTAGAAAGTCTTTGACAAGGTCCCTCACTAAAGGCTCTTAAGTTGTCATGGGATAAGAGGAAGGTCCTTTCATGGATTGATAACTGGTTAAGACAGATTCTTACTCTTTGTTTCCTATAGTAAGTTTTTACAGTGGAGAGAGGTAACTAGTGGGGTCCCCCAAAGATCTGTCCTAGGACCAATCCTATTCAATTTATTTATAAATGATCAAGAGAAAGGGGTGAACAGTGAGGTGGCAAAACTTGCAGATGATACCAAACTGCTCAAGATAGTTAAGACCAAAGCAGGCTGTGAAGAGCTTCAAAAAGATCTCAGCAAACTAAGTGATTAGGCAACAAAATGGCAAATTACATTTATCAACATTTAAATTTAAATATTGGAAAAAATAATCCCAACTATACATATAATATGATGGGGACTAATTTGGCTACAACTACTCGAGAGATCTTGGAGTCATTGTGGATAGTTCTCTGAAAACATCCACTCACTGTGCAGTGGCAGTCAAAATAGCAAATAGAATGTTAGGATGGCGAATCTGTGGAACTCCTTGCTAGGATGTGGTGAAGGCTAGGACTTTAACAGGGTTCCAAAAAGAGCTAGATCCATCAATGGCTAACTTCCATGAATCTATTAGCCAGGATGGATAGGAATGGTGTCCCTAGCCTCAGTTTGTCTGGAAATGGGTGACGCGTGTAACCCAGGAACTCAGTAACAACAATGAAATTGATAGAATTTGAACTAGGATCTGATCTCTATTTTGGTGGCTTTGTTTTTGTTTTTTTGTTTTTGTTCCTGACACCAGAAGCACAGGTCCCCTGACAACTGTATCTATCACCAGTGGATTCTTATGGCCCCAATAAAAACAAAACTCAGATATAAATTTAACCAATCTATTGAATTAAAACAGTACACAGCATATGATGACACAAACCAATGACCCTAGTTCAACCAGTAAACAGTAAACCAACCCCACACCCTCGAACCAGAAGAGAGAAGATAGAAAAGGATTCCCCAAACACCACAAGGTAAGTATTCAAATACTTTATAGGTCTGCCTTAGATGACAGATGGTATTCAGTGGATGTGGAGGGAAGAAGCAACCCTAGGACCCTCTAACGTTCAGTAGGGGAACCTGCTGTCAGGGAGGAACACTAGGTGGTCCCACAGAGATGGTTATTCAGGCTCAGGTCAATCATGGATTCAGGTCTGGCTTAGAAGGCTTTCACCGCAGGGACCAGGCCAGGATTCCAGAGTGGGCAAAGGAACTTAGGAGCTCTGCTGGATGTCCCCTAAACACAAATCCCCACACCCTTCGGTGGAGGCTGTGAAGGGAGGCACCCACAGCAGCTCGGAGATTCCTCTCCCCCAGGCAGCTTCTATCCTGCACTAGATGGTAGGCCTCACTCGAGCCTCTGCCACGGAGTGACAGCAGGACAGGCAAGAAGCAGCAGCAGATCAAGGGCCCGAAGGATCAAGCAGCAAGGTTGTTCAGGAGTAACCCCACCCCTCAGACTGACAGTCCTTTTAAAGTTCCATAGGCAGGAGAAGCAGCAAGGGGGCTGAGTGCACTGTCTCTGTGCTGTGTGCAAAATGTCCCATGCTGGGTGCAGCGTAGTGCACCCTGAGGCAATTTCAGCTTTGGCGGGAAAACCCAGATGGAGCTGGTTTTCCGGTACAGGGCACAATCCAAGATGGAGTTGTATGAAACAAGATGGAGTCCAGCATAACAAAATGGAGTCCGTTATAATATACGGATCCTTACACACGAGAGGGATCACATGAGGATTATCTGTGGTGTTCCCTCCCTCTGGGGCATCTGGTATTGGCCATTGTTGGTAGACAGGATACAGGACTAGATGGACCTTTGGTCTGACCCAGTATGGCCATTCTTATGTTCTTATACTTTATTTCATAGATGATTCATTCAAATGAGTTGATTTCTGCCCATTAGGAGATCTCTTCACCAAATTATGCTGACCGGTATGGTCTCATTATTTCCTTCTAATCCCCCACTGGGCTATCTGTCTCTTTTTTATGTTATCTATCTGTTATCTCATGTTATCCTTACACTGTAAAGTCTTTAAGGCAGGAATTGTCTTTATTCTGTGTCTGTAGAACCAGCACAATAGCATCCTGGTTCATGAGGATGGTATTATAACAGCAATTCTACACATGGTATAAAATCCCAGCCCCGTGGAATTTGATGGCAAAACTCTGACTTCAGTCAAGTTAGGATTTCACTCAGGGAATGCCCAGAAGTATCAATTATCTGAAATTTGTGCAAACCTCTTGCTCTTCTTTCTCTTTGTATGTAGATCTCCTACAACTCGTGTGAAAAATGGGCATATGCAGTTGTCAGAAAAAGTTGTCAAGGGGCTTTCAAGGGGTTCAGATAAACAGTATTTTTTAAAAAATAATGTATTGACTCTCTTCTCTTGAGTTTGACAAACAAGTAAACAGGAGTGATCCAATATTATTGACAGTATGACAACGGAGTCCATTTTTGTTTGAGGGGAGCCAAAGCTGCATTAGATAAATAAAAGTATTCCCCAGAATATTGCAATTAACAGAACAGCTTCTGGTGTGCACTATTTTTCAGTTGACAGATTATTAAAAAGCCTATTACCGAGCATTGTGTTCCTGAATGACTACATTGTCATCTTACAAGCTATTGACATAAATTGACAATATCCTTGCATTATTGATTTTATTCAGTGTTTAACTATCTAGTTGAATCAATAAATTGTTTCATGAGAAATGTGGATTTTTTTTTTCATCACTCATACTGTCATATTTGAATCAAACTCTTATTTCTGTTCCATACTGCAGTTCTCTAGCATATTTTGCCAGGAAACTTCCACTGCTGTTAGAATGTTAACTAGTGATCTGCAGTGCAGATAAGAGGAGAATATTGTCTTTGGTAGAAAGGGGGAAGGAAACTTCATGCTCTATCATTGAGTGCAGCCTGGTTTGTTACCAGTATAAGTAGGGTAGTGGTATGCTGAAGATTCCTTAGCACAAGGCTACTCAACTTTGGAAGCCCCGGGGGCCACAATAATACTCACCGCACATGCTGAGGGCTGCAACTCAAGTCTGGTTGCATATATGCAAATTGCTTCTTTCTCACTGATGGGTATGAATACAAAGATTAAACCTTAAGCTGTGGCACCAGACCCAACCATGGCCAGTGTGAGCCAGTCAGCACCTTTCAGGCTCTGCCCACAAGGCTAAGCAGCCTGCGCTTCCCACAATGCCCTTGTGCTCCCAGCACCTCCTCCTTGGGGGCTTGACATGCCGACACCCTGTATCTCTTCCAGCCACCCCATCTGCTTGCATCTTTCAGTGCTCACCCTGCCTGGGAGACACCTCACTGTTGTGGAGGCCATGTTCAAAGGAACTCACCCGTGGACCATGTGTTGAGCCCCATATAAACCCAAACTGCAGGGCTGCAAACGAATGGGCTACAGGCCGCATGTGGCCAGCGGGCTGCGTGTTGAGTAGCCTTACCTTAGAACAATCCACATAGGCTCTAATTCCACACTCAAAAGCTCTTTTTCCCTTCAGGCAAAATGTGCACAGGGTTTAGCATAACTCTGTAAGCAACCTGCAATACAATCAGCTTCTCACTACAGACTCAGAAGCCAGAAATACTTGTCAGGGCAAGTTACAGCTTTGCACTGCTCTGTTACTGCAGAGGAAATGTTAGGATAGTAGGGATCACTGCTGGATGACAGACTGCTGCTTCCAGCTATTGTATGTGTTATATGCATTGCTGCAGTTTTAGGCTGTAACACATGGCTAGATATAATGGTATTCACAGTGTTGGGGGGATGACTATGGTGCATCTTTTACTCTGTTTTTGATTGTGTGTCCACAATCTTATTTTGAGCTAGGCAGATATACTGCCAGTGCAGGCAATCTATGGTGGTCCAATGACAATTAATTTAGAGAGCATTCCTTGAAAGGGGAGTACGGTCCTGCTATACCAATTTCATCCTACTACAATTTCTGTCTCTCGCTCTCCCTGCTGGGCAGGTAGTCACATGCTGTAACTCTGGAGAACTAGGGCTTGCCTATAATTACAGGAAGCGCTCCGGATATTGATCTTCTGGTGTTTGCTTTAGCATCGTGCTATCCAACCAGTTCTGAAGCGCTACAGCGAACTAGCCAGTGCTCAACCAGCCAAATAGGCACAGGTGGCTAGTGGGTAGCATGCTGGACTCTGTGGATTTAGTGGCTTTAGTAAAGAACCACTAAATCGAATGCTGAGGGTGCTCCCGTCAACTGCAGTACTCCTCACAACTACAAGGAGTAAGGGAAAATCAACAGGAGAGTTTCTCCAGTCGACCTTCCGTTGTGGGGCTGCTCCAGGAAATTGATGTATTCCAGCTACACAATTGTTGTAGCTGGAATTGCATATTTTGCATTGCTGTGGTTTTTTTTTTGTTTTGTTTTTTGTTTTCCCTCCATCAGTGTAGAGCTGACCTTAGCAATGTGACTCTTTACTTGCTTTGGCTTTCTTGAATTGATTTGTCATCTCAATTAGGAGTCAGCCCTTGTCTTGCATATACAGGAATCTGGACTTTTCACTGACTCAGGCCATGAATGAAGGTAAGGAAGTAGGTCAGATTTTTGAGACCTTTTAACTTTAAAAAAATAACACTTTTTAAACATTTCTTTTTAAAATAGAATCAAAGTCTGTATAACAATTTTGTCTGGTGGACAATGTCAGGTATAGTGTGTTCTAAAGGTAAAACATTATCATGACTTATTTTATCCTTGCATTTTGTTACTTTCATATTACAATTTGTTTACAGTGGGGTTTTTTGTTGCAGATAATCATCTGGAAACTGAAGTCACTGATTTCTATGAAGAGACACAAGTTAAATTTGCTGAACTATCTGAGGAGCTTTTATGGGAATATATTCATAGTGGAGAGCCAATGTAAGTAGGCTGCTGAAGACGGGATACCTAATAAGAGTATAGGCGAGAAGACACTGTTGGCCTCAAGTACAAAGAAAGAAGTGTGTGTGTGTAATTGACAGTCTTTGATGCACTGTATAAAACTAAATGGAAGTGAATGTTGCATTCACAACATTGACTAGTATTTGAATTCCCAGAGAGGAAGCTCTGAACCCAATCTTTTTAAGTGTTCTGGCAGTCTTTGTCAGTGCTTTTTTTGTGTTCTGTTTGAAGTAAATGAGGATAATCATGTAGTGGATCAGAGTTAGAGATTAATGTAGTCCTTCTCCAAGGCTAGGTCTACACTACCACTGCCACTTTTTTTGAAAAAGCTATGCAAAATGCACTCCGCATCTTGTGTAGCTTTTTCCAATTCTTTTGTTGGAAGAGGCTTTTCCGACATTTGGCCTGTCTAGACTGGGCCAAATGTTGAGGGGGGGGAACCCTCTTTCGGAAGCCCTACAGCTTCCGAAAGAGTGCATTTGCTCTTCTGCAAAAAAAAGCGGAAGAGCAAATGTGTTCCCTAGACACGGAACAGTTTTTTCCGAGATTCTGGAAAAACTGTAGTCTAGACGTAGCCCAAGTCAGCATACGCTGAAGTAATTGGTGTGAGGTTTTATAAACATCAGCTGAATAATACAAAATACCCTAGTTATTTTAGAAATATGAAGGATTATTCTCCAAGTCAAGAAGGTCCATCTCTTCTTTCCTTTTTTTTTTTTTCCCATCTCACAAAATCCCTCTGTGTGATATTCCATTTATCCAAAGATGCTGACAAACTTTCTCCACAATACAGCTATGCTGCTCTTTGCAGAGCTGTCAATAAACACATTACATTGTCTTGGAACCAGAAATATTTTTCAACCTCACACATGTGCACATGGCTCCCCTTGACTTCTGAGGCAACCTACTACGGACAACTAGTGAAGAATGTTTTGGTCCAACATTGACATTGGTGAGTTGCACTTAAAAAAAAAAAAAAAAAAAAAGAGGATGTTTAACAGTGTTTAAAGTCAAGATCCTCAAGGGCGTTCATATTCATGGCAAGATCCAATGTAAGTGAATTGATGTCTGCTGCTCTTGCATCATTGACAGTGTTTAAAGGACTGTTTTAAAAAAGGTCTGTGATAACCACATATCAGTGTATGCATCTAGTCTGAAATGTCAACAAGGTAGTTCACTGCTAGAGTTAGAAAAAGCTAGTGAAAATGTGTGTAAAGTGTAAATATTTACCAATTCCTTGAATTTTAGCAGTGGAAGAATTATTGGGGAATCCAGTGGGAAGGAATTTTAACTGATTCTAGGCCAAATAACCTTTCATTCTCCAAATAGAAACAGTGACTAAGTAATAACATGGGGCATGGTGTGCGGTTCTGTACAGACAGATGGTGAGGCAACAAGCTAAAAGCATTGTTGCATGTGTTAATTATGAGTGAATTTATGCTAAAGGTGAACCTTGGCAATTGAAAATCTGACAGCACCTCTTGCAGTAGTAGAGGAGTAAAGTAAAATGCTAGAAGGGGGTTTTCTCCTGAATTCCCATGCTGACTCTTTATCAGATATTTTCTAGAAAAATAATATGCTTGCTGTGGGTAGGCCAGTGTAGTTCATGCATCTTATCTCATTGTAAGTCAGAATGACATTACACTACTAGAGTGTTTTACTAAAAAAACCTGTTAATATTAATCAGTATAGTTATACTTAAATAGTACTTAGTATTCATTTAGCACCTTATGTCTTCTCATGCACTGCAGATATTCACCTTTTCAAAAAGGAAAACTCTTGCCAAATTTTGTCTTTATAACTTTTTTTAAACTGTTAACATCCAGCTAAAGCACAAGATTTAGGAACCAGCGTGATGACCCAGAGTGGCGCATCACATTTTTCCCTCCCTTGGTTGTACTGGAATACGGAGAAACCTAGTGATTGTGGGAATGGGGACAATTCAGAAATCAGAAGTTGCAGGCTATGAGGAGGAGTCTATTCTGATGAGAATAAAGGACCAGATTCTACCAGCTTACTCTTGTTGAGTAGTAACTTACTATGCCAGAGACCCTGTTGGCATGTTTACATGTCATTTTGAAATGAGCTTCCTAGTGTGGATCAACAGATTTCGCTAATGGGGGCTCACACTACCTCTCTAAGGGCTGGTCTACATTGCTGCTTTACTTCCCTGTAACTTTCACATTCAGGGGTGTGAAAAAACACTCCCCTGAGCGCAGCAAGTTACAGTGCTGTAAAACACAAGTGTAAATAGGCTCCCAATGTTGGGAGCCACACTTGGCTTCCCCCCCCCGCCTTGGAGGTGGTTTACCTACAGCAGTGGGAGAGCGCTCCCCCAGCTCTGGTGTCAGACCACACTGCCACGTTAAAGTGCTGCTGAGGCTGTACTTTAAACTTAGCAGTGTAGACAAAGTCTAAAAGAAGCGATATAGACAGCAGACAGAAATTGTGGTTTCAACTAGAGCTGAGGCTTTGGAACCTGGCTCCATAGGCTCTGTAGCATAAGCTTTAACTTCAAAGCGCTGTTTACACTGCCATTTTTAGAGCACTAACACAAACTTGTCTGAGGACCTGGTCTAGAGTGTTGCTCCAAAATGCGGCGTAGACCCCAGTGATAGAATGGTACTCAGCGTAAGATTAGCAAAATACAACCTGACCGTTTTAAACCTTGAGTGTTCTGTGGATTTTGGAATCCTAAATTGTGATGTTTGAGTATAAAATGCAATTCCAATTGGCTAAACTTTTCCATTAGGCACATACCCAATTTCCACTGAAATCTTTGGCTGTAATTCTCTTTGGGTATGTCTACACTACCACCCTAGTTCGAACTAGGGTGGTTAATGTAGGCATTCGAAGTTGCAAATGAAGCCTGGGATTTAAATATCCCGGGCTTCATTTGCATCTTGCCGGGCGGGCGCCATTTTTAAATCCCCTTAGGTCGCACTCCGTGCCTGCGGCTACACGCGGCACCGAGTAGGTAGTTTGAATTAGGATCTCTAATTCGAACTACCGTTACTCCTCGTTCCACGTGGAGTAACGGTAGTTCGAATTAGAGATCCTAATTCAAACTACCTACTCCGTGCCGCGTGTAGCCGCAGGCACGGAGTGCGACCTAAGGGGATTTAAAAATGGCGCCCGCCCGGCAAGATGCAAATGAAGCCCGGGATATTTAAATCCCAGGCTTCATTTGCAACTTCGAATGCCTACATTAACCACCCTAGTTCGAACTAGGGTGGTAGTGTAGACATACCCTTTGATCTATGTGGGTGACAATTCTATTTGGCCCTGTAGAATTTGAATGTGTCTGAGGATATAATGATCCAAAAATAATTTGCAATAGTACCCGGTGAACATTGAATCTGGATCTCCAAAATCACTTGATTTAGGACTAGACTATTTATCTGGCGTAGCTCAGGTCATGAAGAAAAACAAAACTTATTTTAATTAATTTAAATTATTGCTCTGGGGTGAGGCTGGGCATGAGGGGTTCAGTATGCATGCTTCCTCAGGGAGAGAGGACAACCCCAGCCCTCTCTCATCACAGCACCTTCGGCTAGGTGAGAAGTACCTGTCCATGGCCACCAATTAGGGGACAGACACACACAGACAAAGTCTCTGAAGTATATAGTAGATAGCCATCCCTTCACCCATGCCTGCTGCTGGCCCTACACCCATGCCTGCTGCTGGCCCTAAAGAGTAATAGCTCTCTAGGTCCCCATCTCTGGCCCCTTGCTGTCCCCTTGTGGTCATTCTGCAGTATAACTGTTCTTCCTACCAGACCCATCCTTTTTCGTTATAAGAAACTAGGGGGCTGCGTCCCTGCTCGCTACGCTTTCCAACCCCCCTCTCGCGGGGGGGGTAGGGAACCCCAGCTCTCCTCCCAGCCACCAGGGAGGCTGCACCTGTCCAGGACCCTTCTCCCTCCCCTGCCATGCCAGCCTAGGCCCCCTTGTCTCTCCTCCCCATGCTTCCCCACCAGCCAGAGCCCCTTCTCCTTCCCCCCAACCTCCTCCAGCCAGGGCCCTTTCTCCTTTCCCCCTGCCCCTTCTGCCAACCAGGGTCCTTTCTCTCCCCTCCACACCATCCTGGGCCTGTGCTTCCTTCTGCCACGCTATCCCAGGGCTTTCTCTCTCCCCCACACCCACCATGGCTTAGCCCTAATCCCCATGGGTGGGGATAGTCTGGGCTGCAGCACTCACCTGGCCTTGTTCCAGCCCCCACTAGTGGGGACAGGCCGTGCTGTGAGCCCAGCCCAGTTCGCCATGTGGATCATACCAGGCCTGGTTTTGGCCACTGGGAAGGGGAGGGCTGGGGCTGCCTATGTGAGCTCCGGGAAGGGCCAGGCCGGGTGTGGGAGGGGCTTGTTTCTGTGGGATGCAGAGTGATGTGATGACCAAGATGAACTTAACTTTGCTTAAGTTCTGATAAGAGGAAGCTGTGCATCAAATTTCTCACTTGGACTTGACTATCTACTGTTACAAGGGGAAGGAGCAGAGCATTTTTGTTGTGATTCAAAAGCTGCAGTGTTGAACCACAAGTAGGTGTAATCATCTTTAGCTTTAAAACAGTTCAGTCACTGCAGAGTTCTGCCATTTCTGGTTTTATGAAACATTCATATGCTAGGATATACAGTCACTCCTAGAGAGTTACTCCTTTCTTTGATCGTCTCTTCAATGTCTGTTATTTCCCCCTCTTAGGGACAAAGCTGGTGGTTATGGAATCCAGGCCCTTGGTGGAATGTTAGTTGAATATATTCATGGAGACTTCCTGAACGTGGTGGGATTTCCTCTGAATCACTTCTGCAAAAAGTTAGCAGAGTTGTATTATCCACCCCCCAAACATACCATACATCATGTAAAGTATGACTCTATCCCCTCTGTTGAGACTTTTGAGAACCTCAGTGATGGAGAGAGTGACTCGTCAAATCCCAGGCATCATACAAGTGCTAACACATTAGAGAACAAGGGGATGTCTCTTCCAGAAGCTGTTTATACTTCAGTAAACAGTTGTAGCATCAAACCTATTTATCCAGCAGCGGTGGAAAATCTGAGTGGAGTGATGGAATATACAGCTACATTCCCATCAAAAATTATAGAACTTATGGATGGCTTCAAAGCTTCAAAGGTAAAAAAAAATAACCAAACAAAACAACCCCTCTTTGATCTAATCTAATTCTTCAAATTTGTATTTTTAAACACCTGTCTGTTTTGGCAGTTCTAACAAAGACAGTACTACAACAGCATGACTGTATATGGACAGGGCTCGACAAATTATGTAATCTAATCACCTGTGGCGAGTAGATTACAAGCCACAAAGCCGGTGCAGACCACAGAACTGCATGGCTGGTGAGCAGGGCTTGCTGCTGCTTGGCAAGCCCTGTATATGGGGAATTGCTGCATGTACAAAAATGATTTAATACATTTATTTTACCCATATTTAATATTCACTCTGATTCTGTGCCTATTATGCAAGATAGTGGCATCTTCCTGCAGCTGCACCAGTGATCCAGACTGTAATAAGCAGCACACATTCCATTGAGAGACTCCAAAACAGCAGAATTCTTTGGGGGCATTCTGATCCTAACAGGTGCTGAACATCTATATCTTATTGATTTCAGAAAATGGAGGGAACCAAAGGTGAGGGAGAGGAGGGCTAGGGATCAGGATGGGACAGCAGGATGTATACAAGAGGAAAGGGGATTATGTGACTGTTAAAATATTACATGTATTTGTAAAACCTTTTTTGGGAAAAGACGTAAGACTATTCACAAAGTAACACTTATTTAATAGTAATCAGAAATACCTGAAACAGCATGTAAATGGTGAGAGAAATATGTAACATGGAAATGTCTGTAGTGAGTCCTCTCCAAAGTTAAGGCTTTGTTGAGATTTGCACTTGAAGTAAGATTAAAATCTTCCTTTTTCATTGTAATTATTTGAATTTATTCTGCATATTTGGCATAGTAACACTTCAGAGGGCAATTCAACTTTCTATGTAACAGTGTTCACAAAGTTAACTTCTGTAGAGAAAACACTTCAAAATCTCCTCATTTAAAAAAAAATTATTTTAAAATAAAAAGGCCTGGGTTTATCAATTAATCCTGTCAACTACATCCTCCCCCTTTGCTGCTGCCTCTGAGAGAGAGGCAGCAGCACAGAGGTGAGAGGGGAGGCAGCTGGGAGCTGGTACAGATGGGAAAGTCAACTTTTAAGCTGGCCCTCTGTGTGCATGCTGGCTCCAGAGCTGCCTGCTCCACCTCTTGTTGCCTCCCACAGAGGAAGCAGTGGTGGGGGAAGGCAGAGACGGTGCTTGCGGGGAGCTGGTTCTGCCTGCCCCGTCCCCACGCTGCTGCCTCTATTAGAGGCAGCAGCACAGGGGTGGGGAGGCTGCCATGGAG
The DNA here is from genome assembly GCA_032595735.1 of Pelochelys cantorii. Classification (NCBI taxonomy): domain Eukaryota; kingdom Metazoa; phylum Chordata; order Testudines; family Trionychidae; genus Pelochelys; species Pelochelys cantorii. Next base: position 126,360,427 of record CM064326.1, on the reverse strand, counting down.
CAGCCTCTGTCTGTGGCGGGCTTTGACTTACCTTGGACAGAAGCTGCTCTGTCTGGAGGAGCTCATACCCCTTGCGGACAGGGGCTGCTGCTGCCGCATGCTGCAGCCTCTGTATCAGAGGCAGCAGTGCAGGGCAGCAGTGCAAGAGCCAGTCTGTGTGGGAAGCTTTAAACTGGCTCCTCTCTCAGACTGGCTCCCGCCTGTCACCTTGTGACAGAGGCAGCAATGCGGGGTGGCAGAGGGCTCCCCAGGAGTGCGGCTGGGCACACACTGGCTACTGGCTCCACCCCAGAGGCGATCAAAGAGTCGTGTGACTGCTAAAATTTCAAGTGATTACATGACTGTTCTATTATACCATCTAACATCCCTATTAAGTAACATCTATTGTGCTGTACCGCAATCTCTTACTGTTACATTTATTTGTATGGTCATTTCCTTTAGGACCTACCTTCTCTTGGTTGCTCAGATATTGTTTTATCTTTACTTTTTACTGAAGTATTTGTCTAAATTTCTTGTCTGAGGGCTGTAGCTGATGATCACAATGCAGTAACTTGTGTTTGGCCTTCATGAAGACATGTACATAAAAGCTAATACTCATATGTGCTCCAGCAGTCAGCTGTGACTAGCAACTGATAAATGGATAATTTTGAATCATTGCCAGGTTTCCCATTAAGAGTCAGAATAGTGCAGCTAAAGAAAAGGTGACATTGGAATAACTGGCATTTATTTCATCTTCTCTTTCTTCACTAACTAGAAACAGAGAACCATATGATCTCAACTTTGACACTGACCTTGTAACCTTGGTCAAAGTTTCATACTATGTCTGCTGGCACTACCTTGTCTGTAAAATGGAGAAAATAAAGTTGTGAAGCTAGTTATTATCCAAAGCATGTTACAAACTGAAAGTGTAGTGAAAACTAACAGCTAAGCTGTAATTAAATTTATGACTTCCTTTTTACCTTCGTGGGTTCAGAGCCCTCCCAATGCAGGCTGAAGTAAATTACAAACAAGAAAAAACCAATAATATGTATTAAAATTATGTGTCTGAACTTTTTGCTTGGTTCTGCAGTCAGTGAGCTCAATGGAAGTTTGGGGTTAAATTTTGTTTGGTTTGATTCCGCTGTAGCTGTACAGCACACAACATGTCTTGATTTGGGTGCTACCATAATATAAATATTGGCTTTTTTTAACTAATGATACCATAGATTATGGTTGGAAAAGACCTCAGGAGGTCATCTAGTCCAACTTCCTGCTCGAAGCAAAACTAGCCAGGGTTTTGTCAAGCGTTGCCTTAAAAAATAAATAAATAATAAATACACAGAAAGATGGAGATTCTACCATCTCCCTAGGTAACCCATTCCAGGGTTTCACAGCCCTTCTAGTGAAATAGTTTTTCCTAATATCTAATCTAGGTCTCTTCCACTGCAACTTGAGACCATTGCCTCTTGTTCTGTCATCTGCCACCACTGAGAATAGCCTGGCTCCATCCTCTTTGGAAACTCCCCCCCCCCCCCCCCCAGGTTGTTGAAGGCTGCTATCAAATCCCCCCTCACTCCTCTGAAGACTAAATAAGCCTCTGTTCATAAGTCATGTGCTCCAGCCCCCAATCATTTTCATTGCCCTTGGCTTGACTCCATGTAACTTGTTCACATCCTTTCTGCAACGGGGGGGCAAAACTAGATGTCATATTCCAAATGTGGCCTCACCAGTGCCAAATAGAGGGGAATAATTACTTCCCTTGGTCTGCTGGTCAGGCTCCTATTAAAGCAGTTCAATATGCTGTTAGCCTTCTTTGCAACAAGGGCACACTGTTGACTCATCCTGCTTCTTGTCCATTATAATCCCCAAATAATTTTCTATACAACTGCTCTTAGCTAGTCAGTCCCCAACCTGTAGCAAAGCATGGCATTCTTCCATCCTGAGTTAGACTCTGCATTTGTCCTTGTTGAACCTCATCAGATTTCTTTTGGCCCCAATCTTCCTCCAATTTGCCTATGTCACTCTGGACCCTATTCCTACCTTCCAGCATATCTACCTCTCCTAGCTTAATGTCATCTGTGAACTTACTGCAGAGTACAAACCAACCCACTATCAAGATGTTGAACAAAACTGGTCCCAGAACTAATCCTCAAGGCACTCTACTTCATATTGCCTGCCTACTAGTCATTGAGCCATTGATCACTATTCATTAAGCCTGGTGATCTAGCCAGTTTTCTAGTCACCTTATAGACAGTTCATCCAGGCCTTACTACTTTAACTTGCCTGCAATAATACTATGGGAGTGTGTATCAAAAGCTTTGCTAAAGTCAAGGTATATCACATCCTCCACTCCCCTTTCCTTTCTACCCCTCCCCCCACCCTACCCATTCACAGAGCCATGATATTCCAATGATGTAAATCAGCACTGAAAATTTAGAACTCAGAGGCCTTCAGCTGGTCACTTATCATGTTCTGCACTATTGCAGATAAACTGTTTAAATACCTGCAGTGCTCATCAGACCTTCCCTTCCTTCTGGTTAAATGTAATAGTAGTTTAATTTTTTTGAACAAATCAACGTTTTGGACCATGGCAAATGTTAATTTTTGTTGTACGTTAGAGACCCTCTCAATTGTATATACAACCTTCACCCGCCAAATAATAAACATTTTAAATATAAAATCACTGATCTAAAGAATCTGCAATGCCCATGTTTTCATCTGCACTTTTCCATCTGATTTTTAAAAGAAATTAACTGCTATATTGACATTTTTCTTTTATAGTTCCTCAAACACTGTTAATTGAAGAAACAGTATTGCAACCTAATCTTAGATATGAATCTGCAAACTGTTGCATAATATGAAAAATTCCTCTCCAATACAACCATATACTGTATAAGTTTAATTAGTGTATTCACGTAACACAGCTGTATGTGCTTGTAGTTTTCTGGGTTTTGTTCTGTTTTTAGAAAATTAGTGTGGAATGAAATACAGCTATAAAAACAAAGTACATTCCAAGAAATTTATTTTCTTAGGAAAATCAACTTGAATTAGATGGGATTTTTTTTCTCTGACCCCAATTCAGAAACATACTTAAGCATAGGACTGTCTTTAGGCATATTTCATAAGCTCTGCCATGTGCTTAAGTTTCCTGATTAATAAGACTAAGACACAAAACCTGAAGCATTTCAGGTTCTTTCAAGCTTTAACTAGCGGGGTTTTTTTTTCCCACCTAACATTGTTACCATGGCAAAGAAGCTGACATCTCCGCTTTGATGCCGGGAACAAACTGTTCCAGAAGTAACAGGGCTGAACTGACATTTTTTCCAAGCGCAAATTCAACAGACATTTTTTAGTTCTTTATGGCATGGTTTTACATTTATATTAAACTTAATTCATACCTCTGGAAAGCTTTCAAGAATGTTTAAAAACAAAAGTACAATCTTGTGAGTTTTTTTGTAGCTGTAGTAAATTTAATTTAACTCACTAATGCATAATTCCTATACGCAGGCTTTGTTTGTGGCATCTAAACTGAAAGTGTTTGATCTTCTGAAAGAAAAATGTATACTGAAGGCTGTGGATGTTGCCAATAAGATAGAAGCCTCTGTGTGTGGAACAGAAAGACTGCTTGATGCTTGTGCTTCTCTTGGCTTACTGGAGAAAACCCATCAAGGTGACTTTTTTTTATTGTAAAACAATTCATGTATAGCAGAACAAGGAGAGATAGAAGAAGGAACTTCAACTGTTGTATTGTCCACTATATGAAAATCAGTTATTTCTACCAGTTCACTGGTAGTAATAGAAGTTTCCTGTATTTCTAGAACTTGGCAAACGAAACTGGTATTAATCTCGTTTATTAGGGTCGTGCTATTAAGGTAGAGCTAATGAGGATCAGGCTCCCAATGTCTAGAGTGGTACCCTCAAAGCACTTAGTCAAAATAAACAAGACAGATGTGGTGTAGGAAAAGAAGTCTAACACACAAACAATGTGATGGCAGCAAACATGTTAGTTCCATGACATTTTTGTGGGAGAAGTAGGTAACTTTAGTTAGGAGGAGATCAAAGTCAAATCAGAGCTCCCTAGGCCAGTAGCTCTCTGAGCTGAGGTGATCAGCTCAGCGGAAAAGGGAAGGAGAGTTTAAGGGATGAATAGGGTTCCTAGGTGTCTGGTTTTGAACCAGACAGTCCGGTATTTGAGGCTTCTGTCCAGGAAATTGAGAGAATACTGGACATATAAATGTCCAGTATTTTCTAATTAAGTTTTTTATTATAATTAAGAGTATCCATACCAGCCGGGCAGTATGCAATTACGTAGACATGCTTACGCTGCATGAGTGTGTCTACCAGCCAGGCAGCACGCAACTACGCAGTAGAGAGGAGGGGGCAGGGCCAGGGAGGGATGGAATCCCTAGGGCCAGACTTGCTTGTGCTTTGCTGGGACCGTGCGCGGGACAGGCAGCACCCTGGGTTCTGTGTGCGCCCGGGTCAGCCTCGCTTCCTCCCAGCTGGTGGTTGTCCGTCTTCCCTCCTCTCCCCCCCCCCCCCCCCCCCCCCCCCCCCCCCCAATATCTGAGATCAAGTGTGTCCAGTATTTTGGTATTTTTTAAGCGATCTGGTAACCCTCTGTTCCGCTTGGCTGCGAAGAGCAAAACAGAGCCAGTGAGAGCTGCAAGGCTCTATGGCCACGGCCCCAGTAAATAAGCAGGGATGTCCAGTTAATGTGTTTCTCGAGTGGTTTTGCAGAGTGCTTTCAGAAACATGGCTCTGGATGTCCTGAGATCCCTACGTGGCTGCTTCTTCCCCTAGCAGCTGGGGTTTCTGACTGGCTTCTCTCTGCATCTTTTCTCCCACGGCCATTTGTCCCCAGAATGAGGAAGGAGAGGTTTCTGCAGCACAGTTCTGGGCCCATGAGGATTTGGGGATGAGGGGTAGTCCTGGCAGAGTCGTTTTACTGCCCCCACTCCCGTGGCCTCAGTGCAGAAGTTCCTGATTTGGATGCCTCTGCTTCTGCCTGTGCTGTCTTCATGTAGGCCAAACAAAGGGGGCAAATTTTGCTCTCCATTTAATGCAGAATCACTGATTGCAGTAGGATAGCCATGAATATGACACAAAGGAGAGTTTCAGAGTATGGCATAGAAACTGGACAACAGTTAGCTGTTGCAAATTATACTTGGCAGTGTTTTAAGATATAAACAGATGATAGAACAATTAAGAAGCTCAGCATTTCCTTTTCAATCTGCACTATGTAATTTTAAGCTTTCAGATAAACAATGGGTCCTAATATGTTCCCATCCAAACTGAATGCCATAAGAACGCTCAAAGGATAATTTCTATGACAAGCACAAGCTCCATCTAGCTATTTTTCTTGTAAACCAGTTTGTGCATAAGAGAAAATGCTGCCAGATATCTTTTTTCTGGTGTGAAGGAATTGTCACTCCTCACACTAAAAATGGCTTTTCTCAAACTTCAAAAAAGAAAAGTGTATTTTGAGTACACTGGTCCTGGAAAACTTGGCTCTCAGTGGGGGAGATTTCAGAAAATCATGAATTATTGGAAATGGGTAGTTATAATAAATCTGTGCACCAACCTTAACTGCAGTAGTTGCTGTTCCCTCGCTATAGTGGCATATCTTTAGATTGTAAAGCTTCCTGACAGGGATTGTTTCCCTTCTGTGGGCTGGGACCTGGCCCCACCCTCCCCAGCCAAAAAACTAACAAGACTGCCCCGTTCCCAGAAGCAAATAAGGCAGGAGGACAAGAAGCCAAGGCAGCTGGACCTTAATCCTTGGTTGGGGGTGAGAAGCCCGGAGTGGCTTCTCCTGCTCATTGTGCGGAGTGAAGAATGGGAGAACCCCTAGGTGGCTTCCCCCATGCACAGGAACCTGTGGAGCAGCTGGGCTCAGGGTAGGAGCTGCCAGCTGATGAGACACAGAATTCTGACCCCCTCACACTTCGTCATTTTAGGTTGGTGGAAGCATTCCTGTTGAGGATACCCATCACCAAGCCCAGCAGCGTTGTGTAGACCTGCGCCTCTGCAGTAATTACTGCAGTAGCTGTAAATCAACCTAATATAAATTGACCTGGCTTTGTCTATACTTTAAAGCACAGCTGCAAAAATCTGCCATGGCAGTGCTTTAATGCCACAGTGTGGCCACAGCAGGATTGCTGTGAGCTCTCCCAGTATTCCAGGTAAATCACTTCCACCAGGGGCGTAGCTAACTGTACTGCAAGCGTGGCTCCCAGCTCACAACACTGTAAAGCTCCAGTGTAAGTTGCTGTGCTCAGTGAGGTATTTTTCCACAACCCTGAGACAGTTGTAACACAGTGAAGTGGCAGTGTAGAGTTAGCCTCAGATTTGTGGTGTAGATATAACTTATGCTTGTGCAGTGACACTCCAGTTCTGATTGGGGACTTTGAGTGTTGCCATACAATAAATATTCACTACTAATGTTACTTACTGGCTTTTAATATTCGGTTTTTAAAAAGGGAGCATTTTTCATTTCACAACTACCAAGATACTGAGAAAAACCCACCTCTTTGCCTTTAATGTAATTGCTTGTGGTTTGTCACATCTGTAACATGAAAAGCAAAAACATCTCAATGAATTTGGCATCTTAAACTGCAAGTTGCAGATCGACTATACTGTGTACCGACTCAATAAAACAAAAGGAATTTGATTTAAAAAATTAAATAGGATGCAGATCAAATAGAGCCCTGAATGCACAGATATAGATGTGGATTTCCACGACTTATTTTTGCAGCTGCGGGACTCTACAGATCAAGAGGCGGGTCTTCCACTGCTGTAAATCTGTTGGAGTGAGTGGAGCTTTGCCGTCCTACCCCAATGGAGAGTCTGACCCCAAACATTTAACTAAAAATTGCACTCGTTTGTATAACTAGCCACAAATTATATGGCTATTACAACATTGCAAAAAACTAATTACAGGGTTTTTTCCCCCCCTTCTTAAGGTTACAGTAATACAGAATCAGCAAACATGTATCTGGTGTCAGACACAGAATATTCACTTCATGGCTACATTCTCCACTGTAATGACCGCCTTTGGCATTTCTTTACACACCTGGAGACTGCTGTCAAAGAGGGGACCATGCAGGACCATCGGGCTTTTGGAAAGAAAACAGAGGACTTGTTTCAGGTAATGCAGACTCTGGCTCTTATTTTGTCTTAATTATCAAGAAATTGTAGGGCCCAGAAAAATTGATCAATGAGAATTGCAAACTGAGTGTCATCATACAGATTAGTGTAATCTAGGAGTCGAATAAGCTATCAGAAATTTCTCAAATACCAATACATTCAACTCTTTAAGGCCTTAATCCTGCTATTATTAAAGTCAGTAGCTAAACTCGCATTGGCTTTAATGATGCAGTATTGAGCCCTGAGGTGCTGAGGCACTTGGAATGTCGTCATTTGTGGGGGTGTGGGTTGTGTGTGGTTTGTGGGTTTTTTTTTTTTTTTGGGAACTCTACTACAGTATAGTACTTGCTCTTTCCCGAAAGCTTCTCATTCAAAAATTTCTTCAGCAGACATCCAGAAATATTTTATTTTTATAATGTCATCGAGACAAGATCTGAGTTTAACTTTGCTCTTGACTAGAATCTGCTTTTGATACCAAACCTTTCCTTTTCTTTTATCTAAGCATGTCTATAACTCTGCCTTGCATTGATTCAAAGATCTTCAGAATTTATTATCACTTGACTCTCTCTATTTGTCACATGTATTTTCATCTGATGAATAATTAGGATCATGTGTATCATGCCATTTAGTAGCTTTGCAAGGATCATACAATTTACCCCTTTGCCAGTATTCTCTTTGCACTGTAGACATCCCATTCAGGCCTCTCTTTTGCTTGGGGCTGTAGTTGACAGAGGGGAGTGGAGGGAGGAGTCAGGAGATGCAGAGAATATGCACCAGCATGACTGGCAGAGCTCTGGGAGCTAATATGAGTGTCTGTGAAGAAGCTTAGAGGAGTGTATGGACCAGGAGTTCCTTTCTGTAAGGTACTGAGCACCACTTAGGAGGCATTGGACACCCTCAGTTTCCACTGACCTCAGGGCTTCAAGAACCTTATTTTATTTTTATTTATTTATTTTATATATATATATATATATATATATATTAATATTAAATAACCTTAAGATCAAGAAACACTTTGATTTGCACTTAGAAACGAATGGGGAGTAGGAGGCAAAGTCTTTGGGTACACGTGTAATGGGCTCATGCATTCTTTGCTGGCTGTAGAGTCCAAACAGTTTTCACTGTTGCTGTTCGCAGAAGGTATTAAAGCAATCTGTTCTCGAGGTTACAGCAGCTTGCTATAGATATGCATGGATCTTGTGAATCCTTGGTTGCTTGCTCTATGTGGCTTAAAAGGTACGAAAGTGGGAAACAGGCACACTGTGTGGCCTCCTCATCCAGGCCTAGATTGTGATCTTCCTATTCAAAGCCTTCAGCCAGCTTGGCTCCAGCCTCGTAAGAGTTGCCGTTGATGGGAGAATATTGATTTGAGGACACATAGTAACCCAATGATGTGCTTGCATGAACTGGGAGATTAGAGTAAACTTCTTTCCTGTGCACCACATCAGCAGGGTCAATAAATTGATGTACTATTTTATTTCCAGACTCTCTAGATTTGAATGTTGTGAAACCAGGGGTAGCTATTTCCACTAAGTCCTCACCTCTGTAATGTGCTTGCCATCTGACCTAGTACACTGTGTCCAGGTCTGACTCTCTGATAAAGCCATAGTGTTTGCTCAGGTTACATCCACATGGTTGAAGGGTAAAACTGAGTCTATTTACTTTCATATCAGTCAGTTACTATGGTTTTGTAAGTAAGTGTTCTTAGAGACAGGGTAACATTTTTAAAAATAATAAACTCACCCAAGAAACTTGGTGTTTTATAAGCATTAGCTAATTAATGCTGCCAGTGTCATTTTAAGTAAGTATTCCTGTTGTACAGTTGCACAAACTGTCGCATACGTAGGGTAAGTGACTCAATGAGCCAATAGCAATGCCAAGACAAGCTCTTGTGTCTAGGGTCTGTATCTACTAGGCATTTATTTATTTTTGTTTCATTTCCCTATAATATTTTTCCCAAATTCCTCTTCTCTAAACTTCAGGGAATCAAGAATGTTGTAGCCAGACTTCCACTACTTCAGGAAGTGATATGCTATATTCCTTCTTAGAAGGTCCAGAATTCAGTAGCAGACTATCTTCCTGGCTTGCCAAACTCTTTGGGCTTTCCCCACACACTCTAGCTGCCTTTTTTCTCTTGCCTGATCAGTAATCTACTTCTGTGTTTTTTCTCTGTCAAGATTATAGTAAAACAGACACCTAGCTATCTTGAATGCAGCATAATTATGTATATAAATGCACACATCAGATGCAACTGGTTAAAGAAAACATTTTCTGATGGACTGCCTCTTTCGCTGCCCCAGCTCCAGCCAGTAAGAGTGCTCAGTCTGGATCCCCATCATTACAAGAGGGGGGGCAACTGGTGGGTCACTTTTTTTTTTGGAAGATCTCTGTGGCTTGGTCCAAAATCAGCATTTGGTGATCTTCCTAGAACAGTGTTTCTCAACCAGTGGTACGAGTACCCTTAGGGGTACTCGAGAGAAGTCTGGGTGGGTACATCAACACAACTGAAATTTGGAGAACTGAATTTGTTTTAAGTTTTACAGTGCTTTATTATTTTTGTATTTTTTACACCCAAAAATTTCATTGCCCACCTGACTACAATTAAGTTGTTTAAACAAATGTGTTGCAATGGTTTTAAAAACATTCATTCTCTCAATGTTTTTTATAAAGTACTCCCAGTACCTACAGTTTTCACTGTCCTAGAATGCTAGAAAAGACATGTTTGACCAGGATTTTGTAGTTTGAGGGTATGTTCCCCACAATGATGAAGGGGTGGAAAGGACTCCTAGATGGCCGGCTGGCTGGTTCCTAGATTGAATTATGAGAGAAACAGGATGGGTGAGCTGACAAACAGGACTATGTAGCACTTTAAAGACTAATAAGATGGTTTATTAGGTGATGAGCTTTTGTGGGCCAGACCCACTTCCTCAGATCAAATTGTGGAAGAAAATTGGCATGACCATATATACCAAAGGATACAATCAAAAAAATGAACACATGAAAAGGACAAATCAAATTTCAGAACAGAAGGGGAATAAGGGGGGAGGTAAATGTCTGAGCTAATGATATTAGAGGTGATAATTGGGGAAGCTATCTTTGTAATGGGTAAGGTAATTAGTGTCCTTGTTAAGACCTAGGTGTAAAGTGTCAAATTGGATGGGTGAGGTAATTGTTTTATTGGACAAATTCTCTTAATGAAAGAGACCAACTTTTGAGCTATATAGAGATCTTGTTTAGAACTGGAAAAGGTATTCAAGAGTGTCACAGCTAAATTGTAACCAGTTGCTTAGCATAAATAGTTAACTGTAAGAAACCATTCAAAGTGAAGTAAATAGTTAACACCTCTGCAGTCACACAACTGAAAGGTGGGTTACAGAAATGTCTGCTAGATTGTAAAAATTATTGTCTTATAAAGTTCTGAATTTAAGCTCCAACTTATGGGTTTGAAGGTGCTATGCAGGTCCTTTTTGAGGATGAGGACTGAGGTCGGATATGGAGTAACTGAAAAAGTATTCACCCATTGATGTTAGGGTGTTTCTGGATTTTATTCTGCAAGTTCCTTTGGTAATGTAGTGGTGGTCTGGTTTCACCAGAGTTGCTATTTGAGCATATAGTGCACTGAATGAGCTGATAGGCATGCATAGGTGTATTGTGGGGGTATTGATCATTGTAGGAATGGTACTATGCCTGCAGGTTTTGTATCTGTTCTGGAAGGATCTGGTGCCTCTTTGAATTGGTGGGTACTGGTCTATGGGGAGCTTGTTTCTGAAGTATAGTATGGGTTGTAATTGATGCTCTGTGTGGGTTCCAGTTAGTGGTGGTAGTTGGGAGGTGACAACACAGCTACAGCAACATTGGCAAATAGACACTCAGTCCTGAAGAAGAGCTCTGTGTATCTTGAAGGCTCGTCTTTCATCCACAACTTGGTCCAATAAAAAAAATCTTGCCTCACCCACCTTTTCTCTCTCATATTCTGGGACCAACACAGCTACAGCAACACTGCCAAATAGCATCTTTCAGGTGCATAAATAAAATCTTTGTATTCTGTTTTTAAGGATTCCTGTTCTCACGGTGGAAAGGCAAAGCAGTGTTTCATGACTGCCATGCACAGCATTGCCAAATTGACAGCAAAAGATGTGGCAAGAGCTTTTGACCTTTCTCATTTTAGATCTGCCTGTGACTTGGGAGGTATGGCTAGTACACTAACTTGTATACAAGTAAATGAAATATACCTACATCATCATTGTAAGAAAATCTAATTGCAATTATTGCTCTAACTGGTAAGTTTACTGCAGTTATTGGCTCAAGCTAAAATGAAGTTAAATGGAAGGACGCTAGCTTCAAATATTGAGGAGTCCTGTGGCACGTTAAAGATTAACAGATTTATTTGGGCATAAGCTTGCATAGGCGAAGACCCACTTGATCAGATGCATTCTGACGTGCATCTGTCAAAGTGGGTCTTTGCCCACAAAAGCTTATACCCAAATAAATGCCTTTGTCTTTTAAGCTGCCACAGGACTCCTGGTTGCTTTTTGCAGATACAGCCTAACATGGCTACCCCTCTGATGGATTCAGATATTATTCATTTACGTTGCGTATGGCTGTTAAGTTGAGATTTTCCCTGCCAAGAGCAGCAGTATGGTTCAGTTGCTGGGACTGGAACTAGGAATTCTACTTCCAGCTCTGCTGTTGCCTCACTAAGGCTGTGTCTATGCTGCACGCTTATTTCAAAATAGAGTGCACATCTACATGGCAAGGCTGTTAGTTCGAAATTATTTCAAAATAACAGGCTTCTTATTCTGACTACTGTAATTTTCATTTCACAAGGTGTAAGGGTAGTCGAAGGAAGAGTGTTCGTCCTTCAACTTCCTGCAGTGTAGACAGTGCTTAAAGCAGAGTTAATTGCATAACTGAAGTTGAGGTATCTTAATGTAGCTGAAGTTACATATCTTAGCTCAACTTTAGCTCACAGTATAGATGTACCCTATGTGAGCTGCACATGTTAATCATGTCAGTTTTCAGAAATGATTATTGACATTTGGATGCCTCTAATTTTGGTGCAAATCTTGAGACATTTTAAAGGAGACTGTTTTACAGAGGTTTGGGGTTAAGTGATTTTGTGTTTCCGATATAAGGTGCCGAAAAGGGCCCTTGGCTTCAGAAAACACTTATCACGCTTGAAAATATTTACTTCAGTCATTTGTAAAATGCTTACCCACCTGTGGAAAAGCACTAGGGAAACTGAGTAGTTAAAATTATAATTGAGTTGAGGATTAAAAAAATTCCAGTGACACAATCTCTAATTGGATACAAATCTAAGATGGCCCCCACAAGTATTTGGTATTGTTTTTTAACTTAGCATTGCAGTGTCCAAGTTCCAGGCCTCAAGGGGATCCAACTGGAAAGCTGCCATCCTCCAGGAATGTCTGTAGGAATCAGCATGGAATTAATGCTGTTCCTAGCAGTGTCTATGTGTACTCTGTGCTTGCATCTAGACAGAGAACATGCTGTTACGCAGGATAAGATTGCTTAGAAGAGAACTCCTGAGAGAATTGTGCTGCCCATGGGGTGGAAGGGTGGACAGCACATTGGGCCCAGTATATTGCATGGTTAGAACTGCTTTTACCAGTGACCCTCCACAGAGTTTGGAGCTCCTACCCCTTTCTTTGCATCCTTTGCCTCCCAACAGGAGAAACTTTCAAACTATACAAGAATTGCCTGGCAGTAATAATAATGTGTAGCTTTATATATATTAAAAAAAAAAAACCCACCTCTTAACCCATTACAAAGGAGGTCAGTGTCATTAATGGTTGGGAAACTAAGACATGGAGAGGGAAAGTAACTTCCCCTTATTTATCCAGCAGGCTAGTTACAAAGCCAGGAATAGAACCTGTATCTCTTTAGTCCTGCTCCAGACCTATGTCCACTAGGTGACACTAACTCCCAAGTCCCTTGTAGTCTCTTGGCCATCTCCATCTTGTAAAAGTCTGCAGATACAAAAGAAAAAGTTCACTTACCTATCTTTTACTTATTACAGGTTGCACTGGAACTCTGGCCCATGAACTAGCGCATAAATACCCAAATCTAAGCATAACTGTGTTTGACCTTCCTGATGTCATTGCAAATGTCTCCTGCTTTCAGCCTCCAGGAGAGCACACAACTCCAGTGACGTTCACAGCAGGTAACTGCAACTTCTAGGCTTTGATCCTGCCAATCCTGCTTCACTGTGCAGTATGGAGCATGCTGGTCTGCTCCAGCGAAGTGTGAGCAGAGCCTATGTCTGGGGCAGACAGGGTTAAGTACAAGGCAGGGTCCTCCATATTGAGTGGAAGACTTGGGTCCTGGCATGTGCCTTCATTTCCTCATATGATGGTAGATTAAAAAGAGACTGGATTAGAGTGTAGAATAGGGGTAACTGAGGAGACATGGCTTAAATGATACCAGTTAGAGCCTGGCAGGACATTACTTCTGCATAGGCTGGATTAACATAATGGTGATAGTAACATCCTCAAGCACAATTCCATCTTGCTTCTTGACCCTGGCTTCTGCATGGTTCATAAACTTTACAGTATTCTTGACATGAATTGTCCTTCTCACCATGTTTTTAACTGTGAACACAAACATTATGCATGCAGCACAGTGCTACACCACTGCTGAATGAAGTTGTTGTTCATGATTGTGTCCTTTTAACTATTGAAACTCCCTTTACTTTGGTTCACCTGTTCTGAGTTGTGAATTCCAGCAAATGTAGGAAGTGACATAGAGAAAACATGTCTTCATGGCCCCCTGTTTATTTTAGGATGCAGGCTCTGATTCCTCTCCTCCTTTCTAAAATGTGTTCTGGACTTGCTAATTGGAGCAAAAGAACATTGGAAAACCAAACATACATTTAATCTAACCTGACACTGAAATTATCTTACCTTGCATGTTCTGCATCCCTAAACTACATTTTTGCTATAAAAAATCATTAATTTTTACCTAAATATCTTCTACTTTGCTTTGTAGAATAATATCACACCAAATATACATTTTTCTAACAGGTGACTTTTTCAAAGATAATCTTCCAGAAGCAGATCTTTACATCCTGTCACTAATTCTACATGACTGCAGTGATGAAAAGATTCACATACTGTTAAGCAAAATATCAGCTATTTGCAAACCAGGTAACCATTTTTCATCTTGTGGGTTTTTTTGTAGTGTTTATAGTATACTACTTGATAGTAGAAGGATTTTATGTGCAGCTATTTACAGTGACTCCAATTAAAAATGAACATTTCCATCATCCTCTTCCCCTCTCCCCCCCCTCCCCCCCATCTTAAAATAGAAGCGTTTGCAAACTGTTATGGTGCAACATACATAGAAGCAGAAAAGCTATCAAGACTGTAATTGTACAAAGGAATCATCAATTCACTTACTTATATTTAACTTGCAAATCTATCAATATAAAAATGCCTATTTTGACCAAAGATGTCAACATGTAGTCAATTACACAATCATAAGCCTTGTCTTATTGGTTAATCTTGTCGACTACACACACTTTCCTCCCTCCTTCCCACCCCCCACTGTCTCTGTATCAGGAGCAGCAAAAGAGGGTGGGAGTAGAAGCTAGTACCCATGAGGAGCTGGCTTTAAGCAGGCTCCCCATGAGTCCCAGATCCACCTGCCCCCCTAACCTCTACTCTGCTGCCTTTGCTGCAGCACAGAGGGTGAGGTGGGCAGGCTGGAGCTGAGATGCATGGGGAGCCAGCTTTCAAGCAGGGTTCCCCATATGTGCCAGCTCCACAGACCCATTTTACCCCCACCCTTGCTGCCTCCTACAGGAGCCGGTGCTGGGGTGTGGGGGGGGAGCCAGCTTAATAGCCTGTTTCCCTGAGCACCAGCTCTGTGGTGCCACGAGTTGCCCTTCGTGCGCCCCCCCCCCCCCCCCCCCCCAATCAGAGGCAGTGGGGGTAAGGGGCAGGGAAGGCCTGGGCCTGCTGTGGACAGAGGCTGGTCCACAGCAGCAGCCCCTGTCGAGGGGTGGTTGGGGGGGGGGGGTCTGAAAGCTCCTATGGACAGAGGCTGCTCCACATCCCACAGAGTAGCCTCTGTCATGGGGGGGGGGGGGTCTGAGCTCCCACAGAGCAACCTCTGTCCACAGGGAGCTCGGACCCCCCCCCGCCCCCCCCCCATGGACAGGGGCTGCTGCCACACCTCTGAGGCAGCAGTGCAGGGTGGCAGGCTTCTGGTCTGCACAGGGAGTTGATTTTTAAACTGGCTGCCCTCCTGGACAGGCTCCTGCCTGGCAACCTGCACTGATGCCTGTAATATAGAGGCAGCAAGATGGCAAGGGGATCCCTAGGAGTTAAGATTTCATGCAGTTACATGACTAATCAATTAGGCAATAGCAAACATCCCTAATTTTTACTGTCATCCTCCATTTCCCTTAGTGTGTTGCTTTCCATAATCGGCTCTGAACTTATAAGCATATGCAGAATTGTTTACAGTAACTCAGTGGTCTTAGTGAAATTAAACACAGGATCTCATTGTGTTCAAAGTTAAATGTGCATAAAAGTTTTCAGGATCAGGGCCTTTGATGGTAATCCCTTTAAGAGATGGGCTGACTTCACACACCCCTGCCCTCCCCACCCCGGGTGTGACTAGTGTTCAGCATATTCTGGGTGGTGTTGAAATAAAAAATAATGAAGTGTTCAAGAAATATGAACTTCATATATGCAGTACCGTTCCCTACAAACAATATAAAAATACCAAGGAGAAGCGGGTAGGAGGACTGAGGAGGTGAAAAGTGATAACCAAATAACTGCATTTGCCAGTAACTTTTAATGAAGGATGGAGAACAGATGACATGACAAAATCCTTGCAAGTGATGGACATAGAGCACTAAGAGTAGACCAGGGCCACTTGTTTGAAAGGGCAGTTTGGAATGCTGTGTGGTTAAATATTGCCACAAAGCAATGTCTGTGTTTGGCTGTTGACATTTATAGTGGGAGGCCTTAATGATATCATTAGCTGATAATATGCTTTAAGTAGTAATGGTGATCTTTGCTGAATCACCCCGAAAACCAGAGAGAGGAGTGCCTACTTTCCTTATACCTTACTACCTTCCTCATCTATCAGGAAATGGTCACTGTAGTGATCTTGAATCCTTTTCTGTGAAAGAGTATTACATCTGAGCTGTGTAAAATACATTGACAATCCTGTTCACCACTGTCTTGTTTTGTACCTTTAGAGTAGTCTCTTGTTAGCTTGAGAGAATGGGCCTGAACAGTAGATAAAGGAAGAGGTTTCACATAGAAATCAGAAAACTAAAGAAAACTCTCCAGGCTCCTTTATCTTCTAACATGAAATAAGTACCTATCCACTTCAGGGGTGAGAAATGAAAAGGAAATGTTTGCCAAAGGCTCACGCTGCAAACTCACTAAGGGTATGTCTAGACAGCGGAGCTATTTCAGGATACTGGTGGTACCCTGAAATAGCTATCCCATGTCTTTGAAATGCGCCCCTTATTTCAAAATATTTTTCAAAATAACGGGCATGCTATTCTGGCATCCCTGTAACCCTTGTTTGAAATAGCGTGTTATTTTGAAATTTGGCACACTGTAGATGCACCCAATTTCAAAATTGGGATCATATTTTGAGTTTAGGGTGCTGTGTAGATGTGCCCTAACACATTAGGCATAGATACACTTTCACCATTTATAATAGTACTTGAATCAACAGCATTGCCATTTGGAAGCTAAGAATATTTTGTTTTGGAAACACAGGCAGTGCCTTGCTAGTGGCAGAAATTGTGCTTGATGAAGAGAAGACACACCCTCATAGAGCAGTATTACAGTCCCTCAGTATGACTGAAGGCAAGCAGAGAAGTGGCTCAGAGTATAAGCAGCTATTGGAGAAATACGGATTCACCAATGTGCAAATTAAGATCACTGGAAACATCTTAGATGTGATTTTGGGCTTCAAGAAAACCTCTGTACACTAATTTGCACTGCAAGTAAGTGGAGCACTCAACTTTTGTAACTTTACTTTCATACAACCATCAGCCAGATATAGTATGGATTGTTGTGTCAATTGTGTAAGTACCCCATGAACTGTGTGTTTAAAAAAAAAAAAAAAAGTCTAGTGTCCTAGTTCTCTGGAAAATGGTTGAAATCTGCAGGAACTTTCTTCTTCCTTAAGCAACTTATTTGGTGGTTACCAATAATTGAATTTGTCTTTACAAAAATGCACTCTGTACAGTTTTGACCGTTTTGGGAGGCACTCTTTTTGCTCTTGGTCCCTTAGGCTACATCTACACTGCACTGTTAAATCAGAAAAAGATACGCAAGTTGCGGTATGCAAATTGTGTATCTTTTTCTGACTTACTTTCAAAAGGGGCTTTTTCGAGACTTGGCATGTCTACACGGTGCCAAATTGCAAAAGAAGGTGCTCTTTCAAGCCATCCCTTATTCCTTGTAGAACGAGGTTTACAGGGATGGCGAAAGAGCATGTCTGTTCTTTCGAACTTTTTTTTTTTTAAAAAAGCAGACGCATTCCTTGGATGCAGCATTGCTATTTCAGGATACCTCTGGTATCCCAAAAAAGCAGTGCTGTCTAGACATAGCCTTAGCGCTTTGCTCAGAAGCAGAAGAGGGGAAAAAACCTTGACATGCATGTTTTTGCAAACAGGAATTTTAAAAAAGTGGGATTTTTTTCAGAAGTGTCAAGCTTATAGGCCGAACTGCCCCTTCATTACTTAGGTGTTTGTGAAACTCCCAACCAGAACTATTCTGTCACGAAGGTCTTTACTACTGTTGACTCAAGATTTTATGGTGACAATAATTTCACTGCAGCCTCTGTACAGGCTGTCCTACAAGTGAACTGGCCATCAACATGCTCTTTCAAACTCAACCTGAATCATACCTCCCAAGTACAGCTGTTCTCGAGAGAAGAGTCCACATGGTAAAAGGTTAGATCAAGGGTGGGGGACCTTTTTTGGTTGGGGGCCATTCACCCACAGAAAAATCAGTTGGGGACTGCACACAAGCGAGAAGTACAAAAAAAACCAAAACTCACTGAAGTGGCTCCTGACTGAGAAGGAGAAAGACATTTCCCCTCTCACACCGGAGCCTAGGCTAGTAGATTTTGTGTGCTCCAGCCCTGTGGGCTCCCTAATTCTGGGGGGGAACCCCAGGCCTCAGGGGCTGGATCCAGGCAAATGGGGGGGTCACATCCGGCCCCTGGGCCTTAGGTTCCCCACCTGTGGGTTAGATGATTACATCCTCTTTCTATCTCTGTTATTTCCTTATCAAAATACTAGTGCTCTCAGCATGGCGTTAGAAAGAAGAAAAGAGAAGAGGCATATAGAAATGCCAGATTTTCATGTTTTTATTGGGAGGGATAAATATGTATTGTATGTCCTGATCATCAACTGATTTGTCACTCTGGTTTTCCCACTATTTCATGTGGTGTTTCTCCTGGTAACTAATAGTGACTAGTAAATAAAGCTATTGGTTTTTTAATCTCTGGGCATTTGTGAGTTTACTGGCTATAGCAGATTTCCATCTCCACTCAGGCAGGACACAAAAGGAGAGGCTGTACATACTTTTAGTTGCAGACCTCAGCAACTTTCAAAGATTTTTTTTTTAGCAAGGACAAGAGTTTTGTCTGGCACAGTTTCTTGTAAAGTTAATCTTGTAACACAAATGTCTGTCATTAACATAATTATTTTTCTCTTTGAGCGCTGAGCAGTATAAAGGTGCTGTGAGTTTAAAATATCAGAGGGATATATTTAGAACAGTATGGTTCAACCATGCATGTTTATCATGAAAATTTGTCACATGCTACTTACCCATGTTTTCCTACAATAGTAATAGTAGTAATTAATAATGACTTTTTATTCACCTGTAATAGTTTCTTGCCCTAGGTGAATAGAATTTGGTAAGACTATACTTGGTTTTGGTTTATTCCATTTTCAATAGTATCTGTTTTGGTACAAAAAGCAGTCTTTCTACTTTTAACTGGTCTATATTTAAAATAATAGCGTTATGTCAATAGATGGAAGTTTGATTCTGTCTCACCAAGCAGTGACTGATTTACACAAGCTGTAGGACAGTCATATTCTATCATACTGTTAAATTAAAGCTACACCCTCTCATTATTGTGTACTCACTTATGATTTGCAAAGCTTTTATAGAACAGAGTCAGCTAAAACATAAACCCAGTGTCTTGAATGAGAAAAGCACAGCATTATAACAAGCATTATGTCAAGTTGCAGTGGAGGAGGCCTAGGTTGGATATTAGGAAAAACTATTTCAGTAGGAGGGTGGTAAAGTACTAGAATGGGTTCCCTAGGGAGTTGATGGAATCTCTATCCCTAGAGGTTTTTAAATCCCAGCTTGACAAAGCCCTGGCTGGGATGATTTAGTTTTTAGCAAGGAGTTGGACTCAGTGACCTCCTGAGGTCTCTTCCAAACCTATATGATTGTATATATTTACGCTAATCCCTTTAGGCATTTAACTTTAGCTTTGCAAAATTAGGAAGAAAAAAGTTTACCTTTTTGAAAAGTTCAAATAAGGCGTTCATCTGAAGCAGCTGTTGAAACAAACAGCATTATTTGTGAAAGGGGACAGTGAAAATTATTTTAGCTAACTGGCTTTGAATGTCTCACAAAGGGTGGCTAATGAGAGCTGCAGGAGCATGTGCTTTGCTCAACAGTGGGTGTCTGTGTGCTGTTAGCTTGTCTCAGTCTAAAGTATTCCAGAGAGATTTGCTGAAGTTTGCCTCATTTTTTTGAGGGCACAAAAGGGGATTTTTGTGCAAAAAGGAGCAGTCTACACAGTGCTTTTTTGCACAAAAACCTCTTCTGCAAAAGGGATCTGAGGAGGAAATGCAAATGAGAGCATGACATATGCAAATGAGCACTCTATTTGCATTTTCTCTTGTGGAAGAGGACTGTAGTATAGACATAGCCAGAGTAGAGAGGGGAAAGACATTTGCAACGTTTTTGCTTGCTGACAGGCCTCTTCCTTCCATTCCCAAGACTCCTACTGAGTTCAGTGGAAGTACAGCAAGTGCATTGAATTCAGGGCTGGGCTGGGCAGAGTTTAATATACCACAGAATTATGGGAAGAGTGACAGACATTCTGATACTAGATACTAGGCCAAGAATCTGACTTTTATAAAGGTACAAACATTAATAAATTGCTTCCCTATACAAAATTTACTTCTATTCACTTTTGTTATGACTGGGTCTTAAAATTTCCACTGTCTGAACAATGGTTTTAGTTGACCCATTACAATTAATTATCCAAATCTGTAACAAAGGATTTAGTATCATCCAGATGTCTGAACTGCTGCCAGTACTAAAACCCATTTGTTCACTATTTGCTGTTTAGTGGTCAGCTACTTCATACTAGTGAGGAATGTCCATATTGATGTGAAGAACACCCACTGAAATGAATGGATGTAACTGAGTCTGTGTGTGATTCTTTAGACATGAGAGGATGTTCATATGAATTCAGTTTACTTATTTATTTGACTTATTTACAGCTGTCTATATAAATGGCAGAAATCGGTTAATGGAATTGTTATGTCTGAGAGGCCAAATAGATCACCAAATGAATGGAGAAAGTGCAAAATATTGGTGTTGTCGGGTCACTGATGTAGTAGGTCAGGATTCATTGCTGTGTCCTGACAGGTCTATGGCTCTGTCAATGATAACCAGAAGAGGGGGGGGGGGGGGGGGGTGTGTGTGTGTGTGTGTGTGTGTGTGTGCGCGCCATGTTGACTTACTCAGCAGACCCTGAGAGAGCCCCTGAAGACCACAAATCAGATAAGGATCAAAGGTTCCTGGCCAGGTTTATTGTTAAGTGAAGTACAATTATAGTTGTCAGTAGACTGTACAGAATCACTGTGCACATGTACTCCTAACAATGGCCTCAGCTCAACCTGTGGGGAAACCCTACTGCCCCCTGGCTGGACAAAGACTATTGCCTCCAGACATCACGTTTATATTCAGGTACTAACAAGTTACACATCACTCCTGACACTGTCAGCTCACCACCCTCTGACACTACTTAGATACCACCATCATCCTGTACCTTGTGGTTTGATTAGATTATCTCTATCCATCATGCTGCCATTTTAGACCCTTTCCTGAACATGGGTCAGTATCTGTGGGGAGTGTGGGTACCAAGGTCTTACTTTATATTAAAAAAAAAAAAAAAAAAAAAAAGAGCTGGTGGTATCATGCGCTTTCAACTTCTGACCAGTACCCATTACTGTTATACAGTCAGTGCCTAGTACCAATTACTCTTCTATACCTGAGCCTATTACCAATTAATGTTTTACATTCTCATCCCTGTTCATGCCAAGTTCTGTAGGCAAGCGCCTGCCTCTTGCTCATAGCTTAGCTTGGCTTTATATTAGCCAAGTGTTATCCATTGTCAGCGAGGCTTCAGGCCTCAAACCAGGCCTGTGCTATATTGGCTTATATTTTAGGGCTTCATTTTATTACATTTGGGATTAAAAGATCAGTGAACCCAGGGAAGGAAGTCAGAGAAAAGAGAGCTCAATTACTCGCTCTCTGAATAAGAATCCTTGGGGGGTGAGGGTGGTGATTGGTAAGATACAGTAGAGGTTTGTGGTGTATATTTCCCCCCCAATTTGACTGAAGCTATTCGGAGAGATTTTTATCCCAGTGTGACAGGTTTTTGTTGTTGTGGTGGTGGTGGGTTTTTTTAAATATCCTATTAACATATCCTCGATTGCTTTCAGTAGTCACTGGGAGATCTGTGCTGATTCTGGCAGACTCCAGGTCAAAGTCCTAGGGTGGGCAGCTCTAACCTTAATACTTTCACTCAGAAATTAACCACTTTCTGTGCCTGGGAGATCAAAGGGGCTGTGGTTGTGGCATGGCTCAACATGAGCTCGAGCTCCAGCCACAGGGGTTTAGGAAGTGTTATCTACAGGCTATGCTCCCCTCTCCCTTTGTTGGCTGCCAGGTCAGTTTTAATCAGCTGCTTGTTTTGCTGGAGGGGAGCTTCCAGGTTCTCATGGCATTCCTTGCTGTCTATCAACCATGATGGAATGTTAGAAGAGGCACCACCTCCTCCCTGACATTAGCCATGTCTCCAGCTGCTTTATTTGGTATTAGGGATCAAGTTAAGGATGCCATTTCTGAAGCTAAGTGTTGGGGTTGGTCTGTTACAAACAGTTTTGTGGCTGCAGCCCAGGAAAGCTCACCCATACGCTTGCAAACCCTGCCTGCTCAGAAGCTCTCTAGCAATAGCAGCATCCCTGGCCCTAAATCTAATCCCATGGAAGTCAGTGGGAATTTTGCCATGGTCCACTTGAAGTGAAATTAAATTGGTTGATACTAGGGGGAGTGCACATCATGTAACAGCAGTCCCCAGGAGCTGAATTCAAGGTTCATGGATCCAATAGCCCATCTAATGTAGTGGGGAGGTTTGGGGGGAGGGGAGGGGAGAGAGAACGAGGAGTACAAACTTGCACAGAATCATCCTATTAAAATAAATGAGGATTGGGAGCAATCTGTAACAAGATTAATTGCCATTCTTAGAAATGAGTACATAATCTGCAGTGGCCCTGACACACAGGTCATCACTACTTTTACTAGGTGTATTTATACTGTGAAACACAACTTACCTTTTTCCTCTTTCCCCCTTCCCCTGCCCTTCCACTACAGTCACTGTGTAATAGGCTTATTCCGATTTTCCCTTACTCTTATGCTAATTTAAGTGGAAGCCCTTGTGTATTATTGCTGCTTTGCTGCAAGAACTCGTACAAGTATGGGATTGTCCTTGTTTCTACCTCTACATTTCTGCCTGCAGCTTTCAAAACGTACAGGGCATGATTCACTGCTGCATCACGCCTGTTTTATAATTATGTAAGTTCATTAATTTAATTTGTTACACTATTGTAGAATTGAGCTATCACAAGAACGGTTACAGTCATTTCCTCCTGACCTTCTGCCAAGAAGTCAAAGAACCTCACATAGTAATTTCTGCTTCTGCAAGGATCAGGATGACCAGCCTTCAAGTTAAATTCTGTCTAAGCCTTTCTCAAGAATGGTCTTCATTTCCACTATAAAATGCTCTTTACCTGCAGATTTTTTTTCTTTTCTATGGTAATTATAATTTGCTCTATAGGGTACATTGGCATCCTTCCCAGACTGGCAGTGTTTGATTCCCTTGCATATGTTTCGTTCAGGTTATGTTCATGGCATTCAAATGTGATTTACTATAGTGTATTAAAGTTGCCTTGCTCTTCATGTATTCCTTTCAGTGTCTGTCTCTCAATGGTCCCTTCAACAGTTGTATTATTACAAAGCTGGCTCAATAGCCTAGAAGTGCTAGCCTTGTCGTGCTGTGCATAGCAACACTGGCAGTGTGGCCAGGAATACAACAGTTTTGCTGAAAGATGTGAGGGGGAAGCCATTCTAGAACAGAACCTGTACATATTCAGGCTGTATGACCAAATGAGAATTCACATACTGGATTTGTTTCTCAGTTATACACAGCCAGATTCTCTGCTGGTAAGAATTTGTCACCCTCTGGCTGTGTCTACACTGGCGCAATCTCGTGCAAAAGCGGCCACTCTTGCACACAAACTTGCTGCCTGTCTACACTGGCCGCGTGTTCTTGCGCAAGTAAACTGATGTTCTGATGTATGAAATCAGGGCTGCTTGCGCCAGAACTCTGATGCTCCCGCTCAGGAATAAGCCCTTGTGCGCAACTGTTCTTGCGCAAGAGGCCAGTGTAGACAGGCAACATGAATTTCTTGCGCAAGAAAGCCCTATGGTTAAAATGGCCATCAGAGCTTTCTTGTGCAAGAGAGCGTCTACACTGGTATGGATGCTCTTGCACAAAAGCACATGCCAGAATAGATACTCTTGCACAACTACTTTAGCGCAAGAGTTCTTGCGTTAAAGAGTTTTTGCGCAAGATCACGCCAGTGTAGGTGTAGCCTTTGTATACTCTGTAAGGCAGGTTGAGACCTCCACAAAGAAGCCTCTTACAGCTTCACACCTACCAGCAGGAGCCATAATGTCAGGAGTGCCTCTGAGGTAATTGTTGCAAGGGACAGAACACAGATATGGATTTGACTCACTGTTGTCCTGCACCTTGTGCAGGCATTTACATCTGTAAAAAAATAAGTGTAAAATGTTATCTGTTGGTCCAATTTGTTAGTATTTTACACCCATTTTGCACTGATATAAATGATTTGACAGAACAGTGGAGAATAGCAAATAAAATAATCAGTTTGGTCAACATTATCTTATGCAATGGAGAATAGCCTCACCATAGTCTCTCTCCTCTGTACGCACACCTGGGCCCTTCCTCCATAATTCTTCTGTGGGGAGGGGGCTGCTGTAGGACTGTCATTTGCTATGTTTGGATAGTACCTAGCTCAATGCTCCAGCAATAGAAATGTAAACAATTCAAAAGAAGATGGGACTGAGTGCCACTGAGGTGGCATTTCCCCTGTTTCTTACACTGTCTCTCTTTCCTCCCATCCCCTGCCAGGTCCACCAAATCTGAATCCACCTCCTTTCATAGAAACAGAGGTGATCTAGCTCATGTTATATTCCCCCTGACTCTTGTGAAAGGAAGTGGCACTGTGTTTTGTACAAGGAGCTAGTGTATACAGCATGCATGTAGTCATTTTGATGTAACTTGAGTACATCTGAAATGCAAAATTAGACCACCATTATATAATGCAATTTTGTAGAGCACCTGTACTTTGTATTTTATTGCAGATTAGCATAATGAGTTTGGTTTTGTGTTGCTTTAAATTAGGCTGTGGCATTTTACAGGCTGAAATGGTATTAGATGACAAAAGGAAGGAGCTCAAGTTTGCTGCAGCCCTTGAACATGCTTGATCAGACAGAGGGAGAGGAGAGGAGTGGCTCTGAATATAGACTGGAACATCATTGCTTCACAAATATAGAAATTTAAAAACTGATATAAAATGTTAGATGTTGTCTTCTGCACTAAGAACTAAAGAAATGTTACTTGGTAATAACTAGAATACAACAGCAATCACATCTGATGGTTTTTACTATTAGTTTCCCATCAGCAACTTATGCAAGAGAGATGTGGCTTTGGAAGCTTTCTGAAACGACTTCAGTAATTGAGAGAGATTATATATCCATTCTAAAATGTGAGTGGAAAATGCCAGCACTAGCTCTGTGGCTGCATTGAATTGCTAGTACTTTGTAAAACTACTCCAAAATCGGAAGACGTATCGACAGTGGTACATTTTTGGCATTGCTGATGAACCACTTTGTTTCTCTGAGTCCACATAAGATGGCATTATTTCTGGACCAGAACTCCTTGCCATTTCTTCACCCTCATACTATCCCTTGGATGTTAGTGCAGCTCTCCATCTTATTGTCCTTTTTACTGTAATTTTTACTCTAGTCCTCCATATGCTCCATTCCTTTTTGGACCATTATTCATCTTTCACTTGCCCACTTTGCCTCTGGCTTCAAGTTCTACCTGACTCCTTTTTTTTTTAACTTTCTTCAGTGTCATTTGTCCTCCCTATTTTTTTTTTTTTTCATGCTCTGTTTTCATTTTTGTTCATTGTATATTAGCTCTCTCCTTTCTCTGCCAAGGTAGGGCATTGGTGGAATGTGGAGAAAATGATTGGAACAGGGGTTGTACTAATTCTTCCTTTATTAAGACTCCTTTTATCTCTACATTTACTTTTTCCCTACTGTCTGTTATTCTGCCTCCTTCTGGGTGTCTTTGTTGCCTACTGAAGATGGAATGCCTCCAGTTGTTATACTCTACATTCAGCCACCACAACTCCTGACTTCTTTCCCCAGTTCACCTACAACCTATCCGAAGATCTCTCCTTCTGACCTTTCTCCTGGTCATAACATTCTGGTACCAACCCCAGGTGTTCGCTGTTGTCTTTTTGCCCTTCATCTTTGGGGATCCAGGAGTGGTATTTCACCCCTATTCTTATCCTAGGAGATCAGCTACTTCATGGCAGTCAGAAGCTCTATTCTACCTCTTTCTATTACTAATGAAGTTGATAGCAAAACACACACTAAACTCTAAACACAGTTCTGTCATGTTTCTAGTGGATCATGACTTGAGTGGGGATGGGTGAGAGTCAGAGTTTAATGACTGGGAAAAGATGAAAATCAAGAGAAAATTAATCAAATGCAACAGCGGGGATTCTTCTTACTCTGTAGTGTTTACAGAGAAACTATTCAACCTGAAGGGCTTGCCCACTGAGAAATGAGGGGTCTCTTCTACATTCTTTGCTCTCATTTCTGGTAACTGTCCTGAGAGGAAATCTGGACCTTAACCAGAAATGTGGGTACTAAGCCAAGGGCTACATCTACACTGCACTCTTATTTCAAAATAAGCTATTCCAAGTATTTCTTCCAGAACTAGCTTATTTTGAAATAGCACATCTACACTACAGGGAAGCCTCAAAATACTGTGGACATGCTACCTTGATTTAGAGACACAGGTGGCCCTGGGGTGTAATTAGTTTGACTGGTCCTTGGGAGGAGGTGTTTCAAAATGGCATCAGTGGAGTATCCACCTATTCTGCAATAGCATGGTGTTACTCATGGAATGAGGTTTACAGAAGTTGGAATAAGTTGCCTGTTACTTTAAATTTATTTTGAAATATTTTGGATGGCCATGTAGATGCTTGCATTGTTATTTTGGAATAATGGTCATTGCTCTGAAATAATGCTGCTGTATCGACCCACCCTTAGTGTCCTGTCTAACTTGCCTCTTTTAAGAATAATTGTTCATTGTAGTGTATGAACAATTGCTGACAATGGTCACTGCATCTGACCACCTGTGGGCAAATTTCATCACTGGAGTAACACCATTGATGTCACCTAGAATGATAGTTAATATCCCTCATGTTCTAAAAAAAGCACTCCAGGAAACAGTGTGCAGTATGTAAGTGAGGTGGGGAAAGCTACATTGTATTACATTAACACATTGACTGGTTTTCCACTGCAGAAACAACTTTCTTAGAATATCATTGTTAGATGAAACAGCCTACTTCCAATTTTAACCTCCCCTTTATTTAAAGATGGAATATTTCCTATTTTTCAGCTGTGAGGATGGAGTCAGGGTGGGGGTACAGGAGTCAGTACAGAGGGTTTGGAGGAGGGGGAGACTGTACAGGATGGAGAGTTCAGGGGCGTGGGAGTTGCCACCAGCTTCTCTCGGGGGGGGGGGGGGGGGGGGAGAGAGAACATGCTTCTCCATGGGGCTGGCCCAGGTGGAGGGGGCCATGCAGACGGCCCAGTGATGTTCTCTGGGACCAGCCCAGGAGTAGGAGGCCACCCACCGGCTTCTCCTTGGGGGCAGTGGAGGCCATGTAGGCTACCCGCTAGCGCTCCCCAGGGTGACTGGGACCACGCAGGCTGCCCACTGGCTCTCCCTTGAGCTAGCCTAAGGCAGTGAAGTGGCCAGCAGCGGCTCCCCAGGGCAAAAGGGTGAAAAATATATAGAAACATGCTGATAAGAACTTTTAAATAGTGTGAACTTTGTAAGCCTTGCAGGCAATTAAGAACCCCAGGCTGTAGCTCCTAAAGTGCATTGGGCAGGACATTTAGTTGTGGTAATAGTTCCAAATAATAGAACTGACACATGCTATTCTCCAATTTTACAAGCCAGCACAACTTTTAAATCCAAGAAATTGAAGTTGTTTATATATATCTCCCATATTTTTACTTAATACATTCCTGCAAAATGTTAATTAGAAGCATATGCCATGAGTTTATCTGGGTCTCTAGTGCCCCAATAGTATGAATAGTCCTGGGCCAGGCTCCACCACAGCTTGCTACCTGCTGCCCTGTGCATTCCCCTTGTATGTTCCCCCAGCCCCACCTGCTGTCCCTGGGTAACTTAATGCTCCAGGGGCCTCCCCCACTTGCACAGGCAGGGCAGCAGGGCTAGAGCAGTTTTCTGCTGTTTGCTCCCCATGGCTGCTGGCAGGTGTGTCCTGACAGCTAGGGAAAGAGGGGGCAGTGGCTCTGTGCTGCTCCTACAGCTGGAACAGTGCACAGAGCCCACCCCTTTCCCTGGGCCACAGGGACATGCTGGCAGCCACGAGGAGCAAGCAGCAGGAAGGCACTAGCCCTGCTGCACTACTGGTGGTGACAACAGGGGCCCCTAGGGTATTTTAAATCACACGGGGATGGCAGGTAGGACTGGGGGAGGGAACACCTGGGTGCAGCAGGTGAGCAGCAGTGTCCACAGGCCTCCCCTAATGCAGGGCTGGACCGCGCCATTCCGACGCCCGGTTAATTGTGCCCGGGGTTGGGGGGGAGGGCAGGGCACATGCGCGGCCCCGCCCCCGCCCAGCATGTGCGGGAGGGCGCGCGGAGCTTGCGGCGGCAGGACACACGTACCCAGCCGGGCTACTGCTGCTACCTCATCCCCAGAGTGGCAACAAGGAGAAAGAATTAAGGCTGCATGTACAACGTTAACGCTTAACAGTGCACCCTCAGCAGTCTCACAATGAAGCATTTTTCTTCCATTAAGTACATAACACGCCGGTTAGACCTGTCACGGGGCCGCTTTGTTAAAAATACATACACAAAACTTTCGGTGGCAGGGAGGATGCCCAACGTACAGGAGGGCAGTCACGAAGCCAAACGGGAATGGGTCTTTGTCTTTATTAAAAGCCTGCGCTATTGCACGCTGTTGGTCTGTGAATCGATGGGAGCGCGGTGAGGTTGGCAGAAGTGGGAGCTGCAGAAATAAGCGGTGGCGGGTTCCTAGCCCGGCGATGGGAGGTTCAGCGGCTCGCGGCCCGTCCTTGCGCTTTGCTAGCCGCGCTGTCACTCCGCCGAGACAGCCGCGCCTGCACGCGGGAGGTGGGGAGATTGCACACCTGGCGCATGGGCAATAGCTGCGCAGGTCGCGCACACGAGGGTGGCGGGAGCCGGGCGGATCCTGCGGCGGCTTGTGGACTGCGACGCGGGGGGCGGGGGGAGGCAGCCCCGCAGCAGGAGGCGCGATCGAGGCCGCAGCGCGGGGCAGGCGGGACTTGCCCGTTACCGGCTGCAGCCCCCGGGGCGGGGCGGGGGCGAGGGGGCGCGCGGCAGACGAGGGCTGGCGCCGGGCAGGCTGGGGCAGACACCTCACGGCGAGCGCACGACACCAGCTGCCAGGAAGCGGGGGTGGGAGGCAGAACTGCGGGCGGCCAATGGGGCGGCGGGGGCAGGGCCGACGGGGCCGGCGTTTTAGCCCATGCGCGGAGAGAGCCCGGCCCTTTTTGTCTGAGCGGCGGCGGCGTCTTTTCCCCTCAGCAGCTCCCGGCCCGGCAGGAACATGGCGGACCAGGCCCTCTCCTTCGCCAAGGACTTCCTGGCGGGTGGCGTGGCCGCGGCCATCAGCAAAACGGCGGTGGCGCCCATCGAGCGGGTCAAGCTGCTGCTGCAGGTCAGCGGCGCGCGGAAGCCGGCCGGAGGGCGCGTGGCGAACGAGGGGGGAGAGGCGGGCCTGGCGGTGGCGCGTGACCGCTCTGCGCGCAGCGCGCGCTCCTTAAGGGACGCGGGGGGGCTCTGGGCCCGCTCGCGCCCCAGCGCGTCCGTCTCGCGCTGCAGCTGCTGCTGCTGCTGCTGCAGCTGCCGCCGCCTCTGGCGTGGGTGCTCCCTCGGCCCAGCTGCTAGCCGGTTCCTGGAAGCGGGCACTGGTCACGTGGGCGGAGGGCGCGCGGAAGCTTGTTCCGCTGTGCGACGCTGAGGGAGGGGAGAGGCGGGGCGGGGTCACACGCTCCCTTCTACCAATCACGGCCCGCGCTCGCGGGTTGGGCGGGGCTCCCTGCCGTGGTATGACCGTCACGTGGCGGCGAGTGGCGTAGCGCGGGCCGTAGTTTCTGCTCGGCCCTTCGTTCGGCGGCGGGCTCCTCCCCCCGAGAACCCTGAGGTCACGTCATCGCCATGGAAACTCCCCCCGGCCCGTTGGGGGCGCCCCGGCTCGTGACCTCAACGCGTCACTGCCCGGCCCAGGGCTCGCTGCCCGCCGCGGCTCGGTTCTGGGCCCGAACTTGGGCCGGGCCCTTCGCCGCCGTAGCCCCGCCCCTTGTGCGGGAAGTGTCAGAGCTGCTGGCCTGAGGCCCTGGGGAACGAGCGGTGGGGCCGTTGCCACTGGGCAGACCGGGGGGGAGGGGGAGGGGCGGCTCTTCCTCTCTTTGGATTTGGTCACTTACAGTAAATGTCTGGACTAAGGAGTAAATGGAGCTGCACGATCAGCGTGTGGGATGTTGCTCTTGTCTGACTCCCCCACTCGTCAGCCTAGGCAGATGGCCCAATTGTAATGGTAGGTATGTAGCGAATGCTAAACCTTCCAGGCCTGCATGCATCCCAAGAGGGAAAGGACTTAGGCATTTTTCTCATGGCATTCAACTGTTCAGTTTTTCTTTGTGAACAGAGAGCACTCTTCTTAGTTCCTGGGTAGTGTTGACCTGAAGGGACTACCAGGATTATGTGCAAGCAGAATGCTTGTATTATAATTACACAAATAAATAGAAAGCTTCATGTATATTCTTTAGTCAGGAAAGAATTTCATTCATAGATATTTACAATTATAACTACTTTTGAAAATGTAAAATTAATTTCTGATGGGTATATGTATGTGTATATAGTTAACTATATACGTGTACATATACCTAACGTTGTACATATACATATACCTAGGTATATGTACTTAGTTAGATAAGTGATTATTGGGAACAGTTCAGACTTGGTGGTGACCTTGATTTCTATTCTAGCATGAATATATACTGTCTATACTCTTAATACTGGTTTCCACATGCAGTGTTTATGTAAATGTGGTCAAAATAATAAATGGATTTTTTTTTTTTTTTTTTACAGGTGCAACATGCAAGTAGACAAATTGCTGCTGACAAACAGTACAAGGGTATCATTGATTGTGTAGTCCGTATCCCAAAGGAGCAAGGAGTGCTGTCCTTTTGGCGTGGAAACTTGGCTAATGTCATCAGATATTTCCCCACTCAGGCTCTCAATTTTGCTTTCAAGGATAAGTATAAGCAGGTGTTCTTAGGAGGAGTGGACAAGCACACTCAATTTTGGAGATATTTTGCTGGCAATCTGGCTTCTGGTGGTGCAGCCGGAGCCACTTCTCTCTGCTTCGTCTATCCTTTGGATTTTGCAAGAACCCGTTTGGCTGCTGATGTTGGAAAAGCTGGTGCTGACAGAGAATTCAGAGGTCTTGGGGACTGTTTAGTCAAAATTACCAAGTCTGATGGTCTGCGTGGCTTATATCAGGGGTTCAATGTGTCTGTTCAGGGCATCATCATCTATAGAGCTGCCTACTTCGGAATCTATGATACCGCAAAAGGTAATTTATAGGAGTGGCTGGAAGATTACACAGGCGAAAAAGTAAACTTTCCTAACTCTTGGGTGTTTAACTGCAATATGAAAGTATACACACACAAAGCTGCATTGAACTATGTGTAGAATGAGTAGTTTAATCTTTTTTTTAGTTTGATTAGAGGCGATTCATATCTATCACACTAATAAAAGTTATAGTTTCACTTAAGCAAATTCATTGTGTTTACGGACTGTTAAAGCAAATATTACTTTAAAGGCTTGGAATATTTTTCCCCCTGCTTTCTGTGAAGTCCCTGGGCAATTGATGTTAATGTTCTCTGATTAAAGTTACAAAACAAAAGCACTTTATCTTTAAATTTCTGAACCCGTATATTGACTGTTTTTGGAAGAGAGAACTGTGGTCCTGGTGCAACATTTTGTGCAATGCTAGCCTTACAGTACGTGGAGTTGCTCATTCTTGTAAAACTGAGAGTAACAAGTAACTTTCAAAGTTTGTTGTGTGAGTTGGAGGGAGTTTGAAACCAGAAATTTATGTTCTGGTGTCTTTACTGCAGGCATGCTTCCGGATCCCAGAAACACTCATATTGTGATAAGCTGGATGATTGCCCAAACAGTGACTTCTGTGGCAGGTGTTGTCTCTTATCCTTTCGATACAGTGCGGCGTCGAATGATGATGCAGTCAGGACGTAAAACAGGTAAGCTCTTGATATTTATTAATCTAAAATTTTGTTCTGCAGTTTAGCAATGGTTTGTATAGTTACCAGTGCTTTTGACTTGACGCAGATGCAAATGCTGGTAATTTAAATCTCTCGAACTTTTTTGATAAACTTTTCTTAGAACAAGCTTTAACCCATCAGCACTCATTTTATATCCTGAATAGCTGGTTGTCTCGGAGTACTCCATTAGTCAATTACTCGATAAGCCTAGGCTTGTTGGGTAGTTGAGTCAACTACTTACATATCTCCCCCCCCACCCCCAAAAGCCGGTCCCTCCTTCCCCTCCATCCCCCAGTACTGTGTCCACAGGAGTGTGGGGTTGCGGGGGAGAGGGGGGGGTGGTAAAGAGAGGCAGAGGTGCCTAAGCGGTCCCGGGTCATGCCAGGTCCCAGACCTGCCCCCGTTGTAGCTCTGTAGCTTAAACGTAGTAGGCACCAGGCTGTCTGCACACCCAGTTCCTACTACATTTAAACTGCAGAGCTGCGGCAGCCCCTTATTGGCTAATTATGTACTCATGTAATCGTGTATCAACTACGTGATTAGTCATTTAATTGCTACTTAATATCCTTAATTGTCATGATCATTTGAAATCACAAGACATTAGCTTTTATTGATCTATTACTTTCTAATATTTACAAATGAGTTAGATTCTCAAATTGAGGATGCTGTATTTTATGTAAGGCAGTGTTGATCTTTTAAGGGTACTCTCCCATGTGGCATTGTTTGTCAGTTATATCTTTCTTGCCAGTTACTGTCTCAATTAGGCTTTCATAAAATTGAAGCTTTCCCATTATAACATTGTAGTTAAGAAAAATATTGAAGCAAATTGTACTGAAAAACCTTTTTT
Source organism: Pelochelys cantorii (assembly GCA_032595735.1). Lineage (NCBI taxonomy): Eukaryota > Metazoa > Chordata > Testudines > Trionychidae > Pelochelys > Pelochelys cantorii. The sequence continues at coordinate 126,327,383 of CM064326.1, read as the reverse complement.
CTTGTTTCTTCCACAGCTGATATCATGTACTCTGGAACAATTGACTGTTGGAGGAAGATTGCAAGGGATGAGGGAGGAAAAGCTTTTTTCAAAGGTGCATGGTCCAATGTTCTCCGAGGCATGGGTGGTGCTTTTGTGCTTGTGCTGTATGATGAATTCAAGAAAGTAATTTAAAAACAGCCTGACTAGAATTGGAAATCAAGTTGAGCAGATCATGTAGAATAACTTCACTATTATGGACCATCGACCTTCAAGAAATTCCTGTATTGTCTTATTTATCGGGGCCAGATCCTGTTGGTAGATGGGAGGCTAGAAACTTAAGGGAACTGATCTGTTTCAAGATTGACTTTATGGCAGACACGGAAATTGACAGTTCAGCATACTGATTTGTCTGCATTAGTGTTGGGATATCAGTGGCAGTAGGGCTGGGTCCAAAATGGTTGATCCACAAGCAATTTGGACAAATCAAGTGTTCTATATCTGCCGTCAGATCAGTCTGTAGTTTCACATCCTATCTTATAGGACCATAAAATTGTTTGAGTATTTAACCGCTTATGTCTATTCCACTTGTATTTAAGCACTCTGTACCATTTTGCACAGCTGAACATCTAGCAATTATGTTTTTTAAATTGGGGCATTCTGCTGTAAAACAATAAACATACTTACTGTGTCAAAACTAATATTTAAGCTTTGACTCTCCTGGAAAACTTTGCGAGCCTCTTCCCGTAAAGTTCCAATTTCACTTGATACCTTCATTTGAATCAGCATGTTACAACATAGTACATATCTTTCCCTAAACAGGATTAGGTATGGTAAATGCAAAAAATTGTTGTTGCATTGACCTCATTTTTTAACTTTAAAATTTTTTTTGTGATAATACTACATAATCATTCCAGTTTAAATTATTTTTGTGATTTATTTCAAAATACCTGTTTGAGAAGTAGCTAATAATAGACACACAAATTCCCTCAGGAAAAGTTAAAGAAACCCTTATGTCCAGCCCAGTTCCTGTCTTTTTGTGACCCCTTTTCTTCTTCCTTCTCTCCCACTACCTCCCTTGAATTAGTTTTGATCAATAAACGCTTAATAGGAAGGTGACATTGAAACTGAGCTTGGATTTCTTTTGGGATATTTGTTGGGGAGGGAGAGGCTTGATTTTCAGGATGGTGTAATAGCTGAATTAAATTCAACTAGTGCATTCTTAAGGCTGCGTCTATACCATAGTGATTTATGGTGCCATACTGCAGCATTCTAGGTGTGCTGCCATAATACTCTGGAGCTAGATGCCACTGGCAGTGATAGAAGGGATTTTTCTGTTGCTATAAGGACACCACTTGGAAAAATTCTTCCATTGTTAGCATTGACCTTTGTTCTGTTGACCTTACTCCATGACCGCATGGGGCTAGATTGGCGTAACTGATTTCATGGGAGTGGGTTTTTCATGCCCCCATGGTACCATAGCAATGTTGCCCTAAATTTAAATGTGGATCATGCCTCCATCTTCAGCAGTTGTCTGAACCGGCTGTAAAAATGGGGTCATCTTTGGGCTTGGCCAGGAGAGTCTATAAATAGAGACCTAATTTCCTTTGTGGAGTTGTGTATGGCCAATATAAGCAATCTATACTTTAATCATCTTCTTATTTCTGTGATAGGTAAGCCCGTATGACACTTTTACAGCTGTTCTGTCTCTGCTAAGCTCTGTGGTAGGTGCAACAAAATGTATCCAGGGATTTTGTGTAAATTTTGTCCTTCACATAAGTTTTATCTTAGTTAATATCAATAGCTTTTGGGGGAGAGGTGAGATTTCTGCATTGATTTTAGTCAATTATACTTGTCTAATAAAATTAAAGCCAGTTTGTTGCACGGGTATAACTGAGGGCTTAAGTAACATGTGTAACGAGTGAAAGAGAGCCTGCAAAGTCTTATTATTGGGGATACGAGTATTTGAGGAATAAAAGATCTACATGGCTATCAGGTGCCATGTTGAGTTGGCAGCTGTGGAGGACTAATCCAAACCTGGGCAGCATGGAATAATAAAGACAAAGCTGGGAAGTCAAGTTCTTAAATTTTATGATGCACATAAGTCTGACTACTTTTTCCTTTTTTTGGTCAAAGAACCCTGCTTTGTGAAGTAGAGAACATAGACCGACAAAATAACATTTTTCTCCCCACCTCCCTCTCTTCCAAAAGCTTCAACCTCTACCCCTTCACAAATGGAAAAAATATGCTGGCGCATGATGGGGGGGGTCTTCTGAAACATGGGTGCCTCTCCCATGGGAAAAGATTGAAATCCATCAGTATAACATATTGGGCACCAGACACTTGAGCTGTTTGGTCTCTGATTTGGCTAGGGTAGGCTTGAGGTTCACAGACATTTCTGAGAGTTGAAGCTGGATCAGCTACTTATTGATTTAAAAGTTTTTATGTAATGTAATTGTCTCTCTTAGATACATGGTATGTCTTCCAGTAGCAGACATGGTTAATTATACTACTACTGCCAGCAATTATGTTCACTTTTTGTCTTCAGAATAATTTATGCTAATATTTCTTCTTAGTTTGTGCAGAATTAGCAATTCTTGTGGTCTTATTTCTCAGTTCAAGCTCCTGTTTCAGTTGTCAAGACTATTTTTAACTGCTTTAACAAGCAAACAGGAACCATCCTAGTTTCGTCCCTCTAGGATCTACTGGGACATAAAGGTAGAGAGAATATAGAAGGTACGCTATGTACTTCTCACCTCTATCTAGTGAGAGGAGGCCAAAATCTGCCAATAACACTAGAGCACCCACTGTGACTGGTATAGTATTGAAACATTTATATATTCTTATGTATTTAACACTCACACATATGAACTGGAAGAGGAAAACCAGTTTTTTTTAAGGGAGTGCTAATGGATTTGTCCCCTATATCTATGCTGTAAATTACAGCCTGTATAATTTTTCATGCTTTTTATGGTTCTTTATCATATTTAGCAACACAGCTTTATTTGTGATTAAACAGTGTGGGTGCATAGGTTCTAAACAATAAATGAGATATTAAATACTTTTTCTGTATTACTGCAACAACCAGTTTCTATTCAAATGAATCTAACCATAGTTTAAATTCAAAGCATTTGACTAGAACTCCCAAAAGACTGACTGGCACTAACAGATATCGTTTGCATACCCTGAATAATAGAAAATTTCAAATGTATAAAAACTATAGGCTGGCCCACGGGCTGATGCACTCCTAGGGAAAGCCAGGCCCTACCCTCAGCAACTCCTACTCACCCTCTCAGAGCTTCCAGACCATTGCAAATGGTTCATTAGTAGTGCTCGTTCTTGGGAGGAGTGGAGGCGAGGGGGGACACTTGGGGGAAGAGGCAGAGTGGCTGCAGCACCCCACTGGGCTGCATTCCTGCCCCTTGACTCCCCATTCCCTGTCAGTCAATGCTGTCTCCTCTCCAGCCACTGGTGCAGAGCCCCACAGGCAGTGGCCCCGGAGGGGCCAACACTGACTTCCCCAGTTTAGCAGATTGCCTTATTTAGGGCCTGTTGGGTCCCAAAGGTGCCAGAACAGGAAGTTACAACCTGTAGACAATTTTTACAAGGCTGGCCTTTAAATGTGTATGTTGAGTACTTTTAATTTTTGTACATATGTTGCATTGGTTGGTATGTAACTTTTTAAATAAGTGCATGTGTCAACTCAGTTAAACTTAATTGGAATGGGACATGTCTAGGATCTGATTTTTCAGGGTACATCTCAAGTTTCACTTACAGTAAGTGGATAGCAGTACCTCATTACTTTACTGATATGTTGTAAAGATGAATGAAATTGACGTTTGTGCTTGAATCTAAGCGCTGCACATACTGAATGCTAAACTTAAAAAAAAATGGAACAGCTATTGGTTCAATGAGCAACATCTGTCTTATAACAATTAAAGTAGGGTTTGTGGGGAAAAGGCTATCACAATACACAGGCACAAGGGATCAAGTTTAGAGTGCACAGGCAACCTTTATTCAGGCACTTTCTTATGTAGGAGTGCTTGGTTTTGTAATGTTAATGTTTTTTCTATGAAATTTCTTATGTTTCAAAACAAAAATAAACTAATAAATTCAGTTGAGTGGAACTGTATTCACCCTTCATGTGGGTAGCAGCAAGACTGGAAACTAGACCCAGAACCCTGATTTCTACACTTAAAATACAATAGAGTAACCAATAGGAGTAACTAGTGTATTCTCTGTATGGATCAGCCATGATAGTGAGATAAGACACTTTGCTAGTGGGTTTCATATATATTTGCCAGACAGCAAAAGAATGATGAAACTCAAGAATCCAGGCTCTGGAAGAACATAGTCTCTAGTGGTTACAGACACTTTATCTTTTCATCCATCTACTCCTGGACTTGAATGTACTTTTGCAGCTGATATCAGCACTTGTCCTCATCCCTCCAAAAGCCTGACTCATTTTGACCCCACTCCAAGGCCTCTGCCCTGGCCTTTCCCTTCTTGGGCTATGTCTCTGTCCCTTCTGCATTCCAGTCAGAATTCTGGTAATTCTTAGGTGTTTCCAGAGAGAGCACAGGAGACTTTCTCTGCTCTTAGTTCCTGATTCAGGCACCACAGTGCCTCCTGGCTGCCAGGAGCAAACTTACAGAAAAATACTGAGGGAAGTGAAGCCTCCCTGTAATATATGAATTAATTTTAAAAAATTAATAAAACTGTCTCAAATCAAGTTACACAGGTTTAAAAGGAAGGCATCTGGTGTCCAGCCTGGGTATGAAAAATTACAAACTTCATAGGGTACATTCTCTCAGACTGAGGTGTGTTTTAAAACAGCAGAGAAGCCCATAGAGTCAGAAATAAGAGAGATACAAATGGGTGGAATTTGTGTCTGGGTCCGTTGGTGTCTTAGTGAGTCTTCTTTAAAAGATACTGTCAGGGAAGGTGATGAGTTATTTCCCTGACTGTGTCTCTTGGTGGTGGTCTTTTTCATGCATCCTGGTACTCTCGGCATTGTGTGATGTGCTCTGTGTAAATGTCTGTAGACCACTCGATGGTGTCAGATACCATGAGCTGCCTCAGAAGTCAAGCATAGCACCGATCAACACCACATACAGCACCATGATCCCGGCGTGGATCTCTAACTTGTACCCCTGGCTTCTCAGGAAGTTAGCTAGTGTGGTATATTTCTCCAACTTCAGAGAATGGGCCTGTTGAAGCAAAAACTTCATGCAGTTTTAGGCGGCTAAACAGACAACTTTATTGATCAGTAAAGCCAAGTGAGCCAAACATGGTCCTAGCAGAGCCGGGCCCAGTAAGGCTGGCTAATACAATCAATCCTAGTATCTTTATACCCTTAACCAAACAGTCTGACATCAGGGCATCCAATTACAGAAATCATCAGTTAAACTAGGAAAAACAAAGCCTTATCAACAAAATGGCGGACAGGTACGAGGGAGTACCTCTCCTGTCTGAACCAGCCCAATTAACACATTCCAATAGCCCGTCTCGTAGGCCTCTTCTCACGGGGTGACAGAAAGTTCACTCTGGTCTATGTGCGAGAGAGAAAAGCTGAAATGGTTTCTGTTATACAAGATGGCTTCTAGCTAAATAGGAAATGGTTTCTACAATTTCTACAACTCCTGCCTTTTAGCCTTTTAAAGGCTAACCTTGAAACCATTTTATACCTCCATTTCCATTAAAGTATTTATGTACATTTCTTGTTCCTTTCTCTGCTCATCATATTTTAAGATCATTACTTCCACATTCCCTTTAGTAAGGGTCTGTCTTGTGTTTTTCAGAATACAAGAAATACAGCATTTGATTAACAAGAAACAAAAATAAACACAAAAGAATATAGCCAATACTAAAACTACACCTTGCAGAATCCAAGTTCCCACATGTCCAAACCAGCCTCCCAACCAACCCCAGAGGGTCCAGTTTTCCTCCTGTCTTAGGCTTTCCACAGTTCTTTCAATCTCTGAGGCATCTTCCGCCACTTCCTTGCTGGTGTCAGTGATATACACACAGCATTCTTTTCCCACTAAGGCACAAACCCCGCCCTTACTAGCTAGGACGTAGCTAGGGCCATCCGGTTCTAGAGAACCATTTGTCTCACTTCTCCTAACTCCTTATTAATGGTACGGAGAGCTTTGGTTGCGGCATTAGCTACTTTCTCGAAAGCTACTTCCAGCCTCCGAATTTCTCTTACTGCATAGGCAACACCCAATCCTGGGAACATAATTCCCCAAAACCGCTGTGTTTCTGTTATCTCTCGGTAGTTTTGGATCCTACTACCAGGGAGACGGTTAGTGATTCGAATGGCTGGGAAGGCTGCTCCAATATAGCAGGTTCCACTCCAATCCTGGGGCAGTGTTTTGTATGCCCAACGGCCACATATGAAGTAATGGCCAACCTTTGCTGTTAAGGTTCTTTGGCACTGGGGCTTCATCATCCATTGCAAATAGTACCCATTGATTCCGAAGTCATAAGGGCCTTTGTTATTTTCCCAGGTGTTGTTTCTGTACCATACCCCGTTCAGAACAACGCTTATCTCACACCTGCTTTTTCCCACTCGGGCTCCTGAACCATTACATATCCAGCAGTATTTTCCAATTGGGGTCAGGACTAGGCGGATATACCCTGGGCTAGTAAACCCTTTATCCTGCCAAGTACCATTTGGCTTCAGTTCACTGAACAATGGGCCATTCATTTGAGTGTTGTTCAGTGGGACTGGAATCATTGGGATGCCTCCTTCTGAATGTACAGGACTGTGAGCACATATCCAGCAACCTGTGCAATTAAATTCCTGGGAAACTTAGTTCATTAAAAGCATAAATACATTCAAACCATATAGGTTATAACTACTAGGTATTAAAAACAAGATTAAGCATAAGCTCAACATGAATGGTTTGTCCAGCGTCATGCTGGCTGTTTTTCAGGACTTCGTAGTTTGCTTCACCTATCACTGGCAGGACCTTCTGGGCCGCAGCTGGTACCTTGGCCTCGGTCTCTCAGGATCGTCTGCTTCGGGGCCTGGATTGCCGGTACCAAGCCTGCACTGATCCCCGTCTACTTCTGGACCTGGGTTTCTGGTACCAGGTCTGCGGTGATTCCCATCTGCTTCTGGACCTGGGTCTCTGGTACCCAGTCTGCGGTGCTCCTTGTTGGGACCAGCCTCTGTAGGGGCTGGAACCAGTTTGCAGTGGGACGCATGAATCCAGGTGGGCAATCCCTCACACTTTACAGCAGTATGGGTGGTCAGAAGGACTTGGTAGGGACCCTTCCACTTGGGTTCCAGGGCCGTCTTCCGCTGGTGAACTTTCACACAAACCCAGTCTCCTAATTGTAGTTTATGGCACAGCTCAGTCGGGGCCTCCAGGAAGGCATCCTTAACCTGTGAATGATAAGACTGTACACACTTCATAAGTTCCTGACAATACTTGACTATGCTTCCTTTAACAAGTGTGGCATCAGCCAGATCAATGTCTGGGCTGCTTAACAGTCTCATAGGTCGGCCACATGCAATTTCATGTGGACTGAGTCCAGTTTTCCGATTATGAGTGGCTCTCATGCTCGTTAGGGCAATCGGGAGTGCTTCTACTCATGTTAAGTCAGAGTCCTCACATATTTTTGCAAGTTTGTTCTTTAAAATCCCGTTTCGTCTCTCTACTGCTTCTGGGTGTCACGCGCAGTGCAGTACTTGTCTGATAGGGTAGTACTTTGCCAGGGGTTTTTTTTGAACAATTTGTCCAGTAAAGTGGTGTTAGCCAATGCCCAGGTGCCAGCTAATGGTCGGGTGAGGCAAGATATATGCCGCCCAGTAACAACGCTATGCAGCCAGGACAGGTGGGGGTTCTTTTGTTTGTGTTCAGTTCGGGTACAGCAGCACGGGTTCAAGTCAGAAACTTAACACACGCTTACTTATTTGTAGGAGAAAGAAAGAGAAAGAAAGGAAAGAAAACTTGGTTCTATATATATATATATATATATATATATATAGTGAATGAGGGCACAAACTTATTTTTACTATAATTTAGGCAGCGGTCCGAAAAACAAAACAGGGCAGCGATTTGATTGACAGGTTAATTGGGTTTTTACAGTTTATAGCTGAATCACATTACCAAAGGCAGTTTACAATAGAAATGAAACAGTTTGACTTAAGAAACTATAATAGAGTAACTAAACTTATAACATAGTAACAATTAAAGTGTACACATAAAGAAACACATTGCAGGTATAATTCTCACCCCTGCGTTCCAGACTTGGCGTGGCCAGCGTCTTTCTCTCAATCCCTCGGGAAGAAGTAGGGCGAGGTTGGGCATCCCACGGACCTCGGGAGACAATCAATACTTGCCAGCAGGTGTAGGTGATTGGAGCTCAAATGGGGTGAGCTACTAAACCCCTCTTTATGCCCCTTGGGTCACGTAGGCTTCTTCCTGGTCTCAAGTGGCCAATTAGGAAAAATGGCTTTGAACACCAAGTTTCCCACGAAGAGTGCAAAGCATAATTCACACCTGGGAAAATGCAGACAATGGGCACTTCTAGTATGTGATGGGTGAAGATTCCTCTCCTGGGACAGTTCAGGCGTGTCAATTACTGGTACTAGCCATCAGGGCGACGAGAGGCCCCCGGTCGTCAGCTAGCCCATTTACTGTCTAGTTTCTGTTTATGGTAGAGTCAGGGACAGGCAGCACACCTGCGTTCCCAGGGTATCAAAGACTGACTGCCTTTCTCTTGCTCTCGGGGGGAGGGGGAAGCAAGATGGGGTTCATGTCTGGCTACAAGTGGGTACCTCTATCACTGGAGATCACAAGGGGTATTCCCCATGATGGGATGTAATGATTTAGAAGTTTCTTTGCCACTGTGATGGCATCAGCTTTCCTGCAGGGATAAGCTTCTACCCATCCCAAAAACAAGCAAACAATAACCAGCACATATTCAAAGGATTGACATTTAGGCAATTGAATAAAGTCCATCTGTAAATTCAGAAATGGTCCCAAAGGCAGAGGTCTGGTTGCCAAAACTGTCTTTACAGGTTTACCCATGTTGTGGGCTTGGCAGACAGGGCAAGCCAGACAGTAATCTTTGGCTGCTTGGGAGAATTTGGGAGTGAACCAATTTTGTTTTAAGGATTGCTACCATCCCCCCTTTGCCAACGTGCAACAATCCATGGAACACAGAGGCAAGGTGAGGTAGCAAGACCACTGGAGCAACAATGCGACCGTCAGAGCTGCGCCACAAGTGGTCTGGGTGCAAGGTGCACCCTGCCAGTCTCCACTCCTGCTTTTCCAATTCTGGGGCTTGGTCTTGCAGGAGGGCCAGTTCCGACAGAGACGGCAAAGGAGCTGGCGATGGTAGGAGAGAAGGGAAAAACAGCAGGTATAGGAGCAGATTTCACTACATTCCAGACAGTACAAACTGCATAACCTGCTACTAAAACTCCACTAGAATTATAAAAGCAAAAAAAACCCATCTGTGTAAAGCACAAAGTTAAGATTATTCAAGGGACTTAAATTATTCTTTCATTAAAACAACAATATTGTACACTAAATTATTGTTTCATTAAAACAACAATGTTTGAAATACATATATCACAATTAAGACACACACAAAACAAATCTGGACAGAACACAAACTTGTTATGACAAAGAACCATGGCGCTTTTTTTTTTCTTCAGTTAATTTTCAGCTGATATCAGCGCTTCTGATGATCTGAAAGACAAAGAAAACATTTCTACCCACATTGGGGTGGTGCATTATATTTTAGAATACTTTTTCTTTACAGATTTTTTTTGCTAATTTTTTATCAGCGTGCTGTTACCCAATGGTATGCTTTTATTTTGCACACCAGCTTCAGAGGGTTTGAGTAAATTACTCCATTGTTTAATTATTAAGTTAAAGGTGGCATGCCTCAGTTTCCCTCTTGTACTGCAGACCAGGGTTTTTTTAATGTGTGAAGCTTCAAATGATTTACTGCCACAGAAACTCTTTCTTAGAACAAGGTGCTTGCTAGTTACTATTTCAGCAAGCAAAAAGGTTTTCTTTTCCTGAAAAGAATCATATGCAATGTTACAGGCTTACTTATGGGGGACAGAGCCCCCCCCCCCTTCCAGAACAGACAGGCAGTTTGCAGACATACAACCTTGGATTTGAAAGCAAGCCAAAAGTGCTATCAACTCAGCCTTCAACAGAAACACAGTGAAGTTTCTGGGCTTGGATTTTTAAAACAATAATTAGTTTCCTTGGAAGACACATTTAACCCTTAGGGTGCAGGTTTTACAAATTTACAATGTATAGATTTTATTCTTTTATGCAGTTAACCAATTAAGTTTTAGTAGAATTCCTTATTTTCCCTTTAATAGATCCAATAAAGTATCTGTAGCCAAATGTTTAAACTTGATTGTTTCTTTGGCTAGATGATTAAAAGAGGCTGCAAGAAACAAGGAGTCATTTTTAAAGCAGTTTTTCCTTCTTACACATTACAATATTGCTTAATTTTTTTCCTTAGATTTGGAGGAACACTTCCCTTAAACTGTTAAACTTATTTTAAACTTGGTGTTTTGTTTTGGATCAGGCAAGTTTGTTACAGGTTAATTTCTTTCAGTTATTTTTAGTGTTTCCTTTCTATCTGTGTATGCGTTATGAAGAGGAGTAGAGGGGTGATGTTGTGCCGAATTTCCCCCCAAGCTTGGTTGATAGGGGTGTGCCAACTGAAAAATCTTTTTTTTTTTTTCACTTCTTGTGCATTATTTTGGCACAGAGGCGCTGCAGCAATTTGTAAGTTACATATCTTACTGCAGGGCGGATATTTGCTTTTCTGAGCTTCACTTTCATCCCTCAGGGCTTTAATTTTTCCTCTTTTCCAATTTCTTAAATGCTTACAGGTCCTTGGACCATTATGCATGTACATGTAGTACACAGGGGTGCCTTTCGGCAGTGTGTGGGGTGTTTAGACTAACCCCCACCTAAACTAACTCTACACACTCCAAAGAAAGAGTCTGCTGGCCTAGAGTGTTAGACCTTAGCAGCTCATGAAATAAGGGGAGTCGTCACTCTCTCACATATCCGCTGAGTCTCAAGGTTCAGCTGACCCCCCCCCCCTTTGCGTTCAGAGCTCCCTCGTGGGAGAGCCCTGGTGCAGCTGGGATCAGCTCAAGTCTCAGACCTATACAGTGGCATTCAGACTTCACTTATTACATTCATACTCATTTTCCACACACATTTTTTTTCTACAGTTTTCACATTTAGATGCATCTTTCTTTATTGTCCAGTTCCCATGGGTTTCTATTAAGTGGCGCTGCCCTAAGACACCCGGCACTTAATATCAGACTTCATTAGGATCCTATACCAGGGAAAACCAGAGCACTGGAATTCCTGTAGACTGACCTACCCCCATTTTTTGCGCGCGCTTTAAAAAATTCTGTAAGGCACCGAACCAAAAGTCCGCCTGCTTACACTATTTTCTTCTGCAAGTCACCGAATTAAGAATTCGCCTGCTCGCACTGATCCCCCCCTTTTTGTTGCGAGGCACTGGACTCAAAGTCCACCTGGCTCGCAAGGGTTTCCGGTACCCGCCCCAGCCCGGCAGAACACCACGTCCTGGCGCCTGGAGACAGCCTGGCGGAATGGGGAAATACTATGGCCTGGGGTTAGCCTCAGAGGTTAGTACTACATCCGCAAGTAACAGAAAGAGACAACAAAGCTTTCCCACAGTTCCATGTGCCGAGAGAGAGTAATGGCACCGCACCAGCTTTCAGCATCCGAACACAGAGGGTCCAGCGCGTGGCTGCCTCACTAAAGACATCAGTGTGCCCTTTTAGAACTGACACACATAAGACAGGCCTAATAGACAAAGACAGACACAGACAGACAAAAATGTTAGCCGCTCCACAAAATTGAATTCCGTAGCTCCTCTTACCCCAACGGCCCGCCGTCACTCCAAATCCCAAGCCCCCTCCAGGAGACTTCATAACAGGTATCCCCTTACCTTCTATTGAGCGCTCTGAGAGGTTTGGAAGTGGAGTGCCGGTCCATCCATAGGGGCAAGTGGTGCATTAGGAATCTCGGTGGAACCTCCAAATTGTCGAAGCAAAAACTTCACTCAGTTTTAGGCAGCTAAACAGACAACTTTATTGATCAGTAAAGCCAAGTGAGCCAAACGTGGTCCCAGCAAAGCCGGGCCCAATAAGGCTGGCTAATACAATCAATCCTAGTATCTTTATACCCTTAACCAAACAATTTGACGTCAGGGCATCCAATTACAGAAACCATCAATTAAACTAGGAAAAACAAAGCCTTATCAACAAAATGGCGGACAGGTATGAGGGAGTACCTCTCCTGTCTGAACCAGCCCAATTAACACATTCCAATAGCCCATCCTGTTGGCCTCTTCTCACGGGGTGACAGAAAGTTCACTCTGGTCTACGTGTGAGAGAGAAAAGCTGAAATGGTTTCTGTTATACAAGATGGCTTCTAGTTAAATATGAAATGGTTTCTACAATTTCTACAGGACTCGTGGAAGGCCAGGGGTTGATCTAGTTCAGTGGTTCTCAAATCTCACTGCATAATGACTTCCTTCTGACAAAAAAGAAAAATGTATTACACGACTCCATGGAGGGGAGCCGAAGACTGAGCATGCTTGAGCCCAAAACTGTAACCTTAGCCCTGGGCCATGGGGGGTGGGCTTCAAACTTGTTGGGGCCAGGGCTGACACCAGTCTTGGTGACCCTGTTGAAATAGGCTTACATCCCACTTGGGGTTTAAAACCCACAGTTAGAGAACCCCAACCTAGTCATTGGGCTTAGCCAAGAGATTGTCAAAGATGTGAAACTTGAAAAAAATTATACAAGTGGGAAGTAAGTCAAATTACTATATATATAAAAACAGAACATATGCATGTAGGAAAAAAATTAGTAAGGCCAAGGCACACAGTGAGATTAAACTAGCTAGAAGATAAAGAGTAACAAGAAAACATTTTAGAAATGTATTAGAAACAAGAGAAAGACTAAGCTTGTCTATGCTGGCATTTTACTGCCTTACAACTTCCTTGCTTAGGGGTGAAAAAAACCTCCCAAGTGCAACAAGTTACAGCACTGCTGCCGTGGCTATACTAAGCATGGACATAGTCTAAGGATAGGGGTAGGTGCATTACTTATGATGCAAGGAAGTCAAAAGCAGAAAATGCAACAATGGTCAAAGTACAGGTTGGGCCTCCCTTGTCCTGCACCATCAGGATCTAACTGGTCCCGAACAAGAGAATTTGCCAGACCAGGGGAGGTCTGCCACCAGAACCCAAGCCCATGCAGCTGGCAGGCTGCCTCAGGAAGCACCCTGTTTCACCTTCCCCTCCAAACTGGCTGGGCGGTTTGGCTAGCTGCTGCCAGCTTCCTGAGCAGCACAGACTCCGGCTCCTGCGGGGGGCTGTGGCCCAGCCCCAGGCGCCATGGGGCTGCTGCAGGACTCCAGTCCCAGGCGCCTGAGGGGCTGCTATGTGGGTTCTGGCCCTGCATTTGTGGAGGCTGCCAGCGGGCTCCGACACCACACTGCTGCAGGGCTTCAACCACAGCCCCCTATTCCCAGGGGTTGCTGTGCAGCTTCGGCCCCATTCCAACATGGGCTGCCGAAAGACTCCAGCACTGGCCCTGTGCTGCTGCAGGTTGACACAGAGCTCCGGCCCGCATTCCTAGAAGCTGCTGCAGGGCTCCAATCCTAGTCTCTGACTCGGGGCTGCTGTGGGCCTCTCGCCCCGCGCTCCTGGGGATTATCAGTAGACTCGGCCCCACGCTGCTGCTGAGCTGCCAGGGATTCCAAATTACTGAAATGTTTTTTCTGACACATTCCAAGTAATTCACCCATGCAGACACGTAGCATGGAAAAACATCTGTCCAAATTTGACAAAATTATAGGAAACTGAAAACAGGGTCTTAGAAGTGTTAAGTAATATTTGTAGGCGAGAGAAAGGGAGTGAGTGTAGAAAATGTCCAGCATTGCCATGAGGATTTGTAGGTGTTTAACTTGGGGAATCCATTTGCTTCATTTTGCCTTTGGTAAGTTATGCGATTTCTTCAACAGTAGTTATTTCTTCAGTTTCATATTTTGTTAGTGGTGGATCCATCCCTTCCTTCTGTTGAAGGAAGAAGAAACAATCTCCATTAGTTTCATGCATGAGATTGATTAGAGATTTACCACTCGAGACCCCAGTTTATTCATTTAATGGTTAAGGATATTTCGTAATTTTTTCTTCCCTTTAATTTTTCTTTAGAACCCCACCTCTTGCAAGGAAAACAATAGTGGATACACCTCTATTATAATGCCTATTAACCCAAAGATATAAAGGAGATAAAGGATGCAACACTTTGATTCTTAAAAGTTTTTACTCAGAGAAAATTCCAGCTAACGTGAATGGGAGTTCTGCAGTCCTTATGTAACCCACACACCTATGCCCTATGTAGTGGCATTTAGACCACTTACAGTGAGAGATAACAATGAGAGAGCTCCACAACCTAATCTGAGAGCCAGCTGGTTTTATAGCTCAAGCTGTAGAGAATCCTACACTTAGGGTGTGTCTAGACTACAGGGTTTTTTCGAAAAAAGTGGCCTTTTTTCGAAAAAAGTTCCCCTGCATCTAGACTGCTGCCATGTTCTTTTGAAAGTAAATTGAAAGACTGCAGCAGTTTTTTTGACCATGGAAAACCTCGTTTTATGAGGAAGAATGCCTTTTTTCGAAAGTGCTCTTTCGAAACAAGGCACTATGTAATGCAAACTGTGCTTTTTCGAAAGAGAGTATCCAGACATCCTGGGTGCTCTTTTTCAAAAAAGCAGCTTGCTTTTTCGAAAGTACTGGTTGTAGTCTAGACGTTTTTTCGGAAGAGGCTTTTTCAAAAGTATCTTTTGAAAAAGCCTCTTTCGAAAGAGGCTTGCAGTCTAAACGTAGCCTTAGCTCCTGAGATCCCAGGTTTTTGCTGTCTGCAGGCAGTAACACTTAAGCATATTAAGACTAATAAAGAAGCAACTCAGCAGTGCTAGCAAAAGAATTATCTTTATGCTTTGGTCCTACTCACTTGACAGTGGCTAGACTGAAACAACATTTTAACAACACAAAATGCTGCACAATTCAAACTCTCTTAGGGTATATATACACTGCAGGACAAAGTCTAGTTCAGCTATTTTAATTGCATAGCTGAAGTAGAAATAGCTTAACTGTACTTTTGGCATTGTCTGCACAGCAGGAAGTTGAAGGAAAAACACTGTTACTTTGACTTCCCTTACTCCTTGTGAAATGAGGGTTATAGAAGTTGGAATGTTTGAAATTATTTCGAAATAATGGGCTTGCTGTGTAGACTCACACTGTTACTTCATGCTTATTTTGAAATAACTCATGTTGTTCTGAAGTATAGACATAGCCACAATGTTTTATAAATGGAAGTGCAAACCTTGACTTTGTGTGTCAGACTTTTCAGGTTTCTAGATCTTTACAATCAACACATTTTATATAGGAAAAATATACCTTTATATTTTTATCAAATACCTGAAGTTCGTAAAATGTGTTTTTTGGTTGTGGAACTGCAGGAAACATTTTTTTCAAATTGCAGCACCTTTGTGAACAAGAAGAAATAGTGAGAAAAAAAAAGGATGGATACAGGACATGGACGAACATTTTGCGTTCTCTTACATGTTTGAGACATTTCTTATTTTCCTTTTTCAAGGTACAAAGAATCAGTGAAGTAACATCAATTAATTTTTTAGAATTAGGTAACTTCTGTTGCCTCGTGACTGGTTTAAAAAAATGAAGTCACTTCTACCATTGAAACAGGAACTTGATTAGAATAAAGAAACCATAATGTCTGATTCTCCACTGCCATAAAATTTGGGAAATCAGTCATGCCATTGCAATATAAATGTAAAATGCTGCTAAATAGGAATGACTGCAATTTACTTTATTTTACATTAGTGTAAATAACCACAAGAGGCCCAGGAAAATGGAGAATTAGGCCCCTTATTAAAGCTCTTCTGTTCCACTTGTAGACCTTCCCAAAATTTGCATCAGTGCCATTCCATTGACCTGGCTTCTTGCTACAGTGTTAAAGAAACAGTACAAATAATATTTGACAGGAGTTAATAGATAGGTAAATGTAGTTAAAGACATGTTATTGATTTCACTACTCCAGGAGTTTACTTATATAAATTAGACTGCAAGTTTTTTGGGACATAAAACTTTAGAAAAGACAATATTTCTATGTAACTGCTCCAAAAACTGTTACAAGAACATTATTGAATTGCAAAGTCAAGCACTCCAAGGTTAGGCTAAATGCCAGTATTTTGCCTGGACAGATTTAGTTCTGTCTTCTTGTGTTCCATATATTACAATATAGTCTTTAATTACATAATCTGATATTATTTTGCAGAACTCCAGCTTCATGAGATTCACAGGATAAAGCTGCTCAGGATTGTACAGTGAAATTAGTCTATTGTCTGTAGGTTCCCTGGATCATTTGTTGCAGAATTTGGAAAGTATGCAGTAAATGAGGCAGGACTCACAGGAAGAGAAATGGTGGTCTCCTGATTGAGGCAACTGAATGATAACCTGGAGAAGTGAATTCTACCCCTGACTCTACCAGAGTTCATAAGAATTCCTGTGCTTACTTAAATCAAACTTTCCACATGTGGTCATTAACTGCGTGTTCCACTTTTTGAGTGCCTGGATTGAAATACTTGGTCTGATCTTCAGAAATGTTGAAGTGCTCACAACTGCAACTGAAGTCAAAGGAAGCTACACTTTGAACTACAAAAGTTCTATATAATTCTGAGTACTCTGCAAAATATTAGGTCCCAGCAGTCTCAGATTAGGCATCCAAAATTAGTGGCAAGCATTGACCTTAATCTCTCTGTGCCAGGATTTTCCTGGTAGCTGTGTAGAGCAGGGATGGTAGCTGGGGGAGAGAAGTGCTGAAGTCAGGGTGTCCCCTTGCCCCTGTATTCTATCTATGCAAAGGGGAGAGGGAGTCACAGAAGTAAGCAGAGCTGCTCCAGGCTGAAGCATATGACACTGAAGAGTGCGGAGCAGGGGAAGGGGAGAGACAACAGAGCAGGAAAAATTTCCCTTAAAGAGACAGTGTGGATTCTCTCAGAAACTTAGCCAGCACACACACTCTCTATGGCACCGCCATGCTGTCTGGGTACGTCTAGACTACATTCCTCTTTTGACAGAGAGATGGAAATTAGACACTTCGAAATTGCAAATGAAGTCGGGATTTGAATTTCCCATGCTTCATTTGCATAATCTTCCGAAAAATAGAAGCCTTTTTAGAAAGATCCTGTAAAACTGAAAGATCCTGTAAAATGAGGTTTACAGGATCTTTTGAAAGAGGCTTCTATTTTCGAAAGAACCACGTCTAGACTGCGGTTTCACTTTCGAAAGAGCACTTTTTTGAAAGAGCGCCATGACGCAATTATGCAAATGAAGTGTGGGAAATTCAAATCCTGGATTCATTTGCAATTTCAAAGTGTCTAATTTACATCCCTCTGTCAAAAGAGGGATGTAGTCTAGACACAGTCTAGATGTGCTGTACACATAGTCACTGACACATTGTGCCACACTCTTCCATCTCTATGCCACACACACTCAATCTGAATCACAAAATCTAGCTCTGACAGTCAGCATCTCTCTTTCACTCTCTCTCTCACACAAACTCTCTGTCTGTCTGTCTGTCTGTCTGTCTGTCTCTCTCTGTAGCTTCAGACCCATCCTTTCCATGGGAGACCCAGAACCTCTTCGCAACCATGAATCAAAATTCATGAAGTGGCTCTCATACAAACATTATTGACCTCCCCTGCATTAATGTGATTTAACAGTTTTTTGTGTTCAATTGCCTAGATTTTTTTTTCAAAAGCCAGTTAAAAAAAATCGAAATTCCATCATGTGGCATCATATCGATATTCGTGGTTGTCAGCAGGGTTGGAGCCTTTAAACCTCCACCACATAGACCTGTCATTTCAGTTCATGGATAAGTGATAACAGTAGTTAATATCCCCAGTGGACCAACAGTAGAGGGAGATAGGATACTTTGCCAATGGTGTTGACAGAGTTTCCTGACTGCAAAGGAATGGTAAGACTCAGGGAACTTGGGTTCCATTTCAGGCTCTGAATGAGGATGCTTTAGTGCATGGGTTCCCAAACAGGGGGAGCATGAAGAAATTCCGGGGGGGGGGGCACGAGGTGACCCAGCCACACACACACCCGTCAATCCCACCCCAAGTTTTGCTGCTATTTTTTTGGGAGGGGGGGCATGAGGGTTTCTCAAAAATCAAAAAGGGGGCATGATGCCAAAAAGTTTGGGAACCACTGCTTTAGTGGGTACAAACTCTTCTGTCCATCCCCAAGAGTTTTACATCTTTTTCCCCAAATCTCTCTCTCTGAGCCTATATCTACACTGCAGTCTATACGTGAAATAAGCTATGCAATTTCCACTATGCAAATTGCGTACTTATTTTGAGTTTATTTCGAAATAAAGTGCTATTTCAAGTCATCCCTTAACCTTAGTGAAATGAGGATTACCAGGATGCCGAAATAGCGCTCCTGTTATTTAAAAAAATATTTTGAAATAACAGGTGGCTTGTGAAGATGAGGGGGAGCTATTTTGGGATACCTCTGGTATCCCAAAATAGCACTACAGTGTAGACATACCTTGACAGTCCTGGCTCTAGCCCTCCACTGGCTACTCATCCCAGTCCCATTCTCTATCCCTATCCCAGTGTCCTTGTCCAGTCAAGGCTCAGTCCTCTCCAGCTCCCAGTCTCCTTGCTCAGCCATTGCCAGTCCACCCTTTCTTCATGCTCTAGTAGTCCTTTGTTCCCAGTTGTCTCACTCAGTCCATCCCAGTTCCCACCCTCGCTCCCAGTATGTCTCCTTGGGCCCCTCATCCAATCTCAGTGTTCTCCAGCTGTTTGTCCTAGTCTCATTGCCCTGTTAGTCCCAGTTTCCCCTCACCCATACTCTACCTGTCTTTCCCACATTTCTCTCTTTGGCCACCAGGCCCAGTTTTTGCCCCCCAAACCTTATCTGTTCCCCCAGACCTCTCCTGCAGTGATTTACACTGGGTTCTTGATCCCTCTACATTTGAATCAGACTATTCCCTCCTCCACGTTGCCAGAGTGCTAGCGGGGGGTCACCAAGAAGACGGGGGGGACAGGCTTCCTGATCCCATTTCTGGTGTTGAGCCCCACCTCAGCCCGGAGCAGCCATTATAGGGAATGAATCCTAATCTTGATCTGGAGCATGCTCCAGTCACTCTTCGGGGATAATGCATTTGCAATTGGGTCAGCATGAAGAGCTGTGAGAGGCTCAAGCATGCAGGTGACAGTAAATTCTTTAGAGATTTCAGCTGCTAAGCTCTGGCAAGCCCTGACTGAGCATGTGCAAACCTACATTATTCAAGGGAGACAATGGTCAGATTTTTTCAATTTTCACAGAAACAGCACAAGACACATCCCTGGCATAAAGGATACCAGTCTGCCAAATTTCAAGTCCATACTCCAAAGCATGGCCATATCAGCATTAGAGCTATCCAAGAAAATGTCATTGCTTTTTTTTTTACAATGCGCAAATTAGCATGTATTTCCTAGCCTAATTCTCTGAAATGACTGATTTGTTTTGGCTGACATTAAAAAGGAAGAAAATGAGTTAGTTAATTGACCATACTGCAGACTCCCAGCATGGAAAACTTCCAAACAAATGGTTTGGCAAAGTTATAAACAACTGAAAACAGGATTCTTAGCATGACAAGTGGTGGGCAACCTTAATAAAAAGTGGTGGTACCAGTTCCCTCCAATATATTATAAATGTATAATATAATATATTATATTATATATAAACTAGCCAATTAGCCAGTCATAAGACGGGATTTTCAGGTCTCTCCTCCATGTCGGTCTTCTCTCCTGAGCCTCCGGTCTCTCGCTCCATCTCTCTCTCTCTCTCTCTCTCCTCCTACTGCCTCCCCCTCTCTCTCTCTTTCTCAGCTCTCCTCCCCCTCCTGCCTCTCTCTCCGTCTCTCTTTCTCTTCTCCTCCCCCTCCTGCCCTCTCTCCGTCTCTCTTTCTCTTCTCCTCCCCCTCCTGCCCTCTCTCCGTCTCTCTTTCTCTTCTCCTCCCCCTCCTGCCTCTCACTCGGGGGACCATGGAGCCCAAACAGCTGTTTGGGCTCTGTGCTCCCTGTGGTGCATGGGGAGCGTGGAGCTCAAATGGTCGCTTGCACCACTTGCTCCCATGCAGCGGCCCAGCTGAGCGGCGCAGAAGAAGTCAGCTGAGCGCCACTGCAGGAGGCAAAGGGGAGCAGGGTGGTGATGTTCACAGCCAGGGGGCAGGGCCCGGAGCTGCTGTCACGCCGCACATCACCGCCCCGCCCCCCTTCGCCTCCCGCCGTGGTTCTCAGCTGACTTCTGTGCCGCTCAGCCAGGCTGCCGTGGGGGAGCAAGCGGAGCAAGCGGCTGTTTGGGCTCCCCGCGGCAGCCCAGCTGAGCGGCGCAGAAGTCAGCCGAGAACCACGGTGGGAGGTGAAGGGGGGCGGGGCAGTGACATACACTGACAGGCCTCGCCCTCTGGCCATGTACGTCACCGCCCCACCCCCTTCCCCTCCCGCCATGGCGCTCGGCTGACTTCTGTGCCACTCAGCCGGGCCGCCGCGGGGGAGCAAGCAGCCATTTGGGTCCCACGCTCCCCATGCAGCACGGGGGTGCTGCATGGGGACGAAGGTGCCCAAACGGCCGCTTGCGCTGCTTGCTCCCTCATGGCGGCCCGGCTGAGCGGTGCAGAAGTCAGCCGAGAGCCACGGCAGGAGGCAACAGTGCTGCCCAGAGGGAACAGCCAGCGTTTCGGCATTACAGAGTCATAGACATTGGGCTACTATATATATGATATCATCCTGCAAAAAAAAAAAAAATCAGGCAAAATTTAGACATGTAAAGTGGTTCTGCAGGGTGGGATATATACATGTTTCATAAAAAGATTTACCTTTTGCATAGAAAAAATGTAAGTAGTGCCACTAGGATTGTTCCAATTGCTATGAGAAGTAAAACAATTATGTACATAAGGGCTGCACCATCTGTGTTACCTTAAAGAAAGATAGTTACAAAGATTATACATTTTTAGCACAGTAAAGATGAACACAGGTGACAAAGTCAAATCTCTGCTTAGATTACTCATAGCAATCAATGGCAGTATGAAAAGCTTTCTTGTGATATCTGAACTACCTTGCTGAGTAAAGGACTGAGGAGCAGATAGAATTTATAAATCTAACAACAGAAGCATAGATCAGTCAGGGCCATGGAGCTCAGGAGTTTATGAGGACTCCATCAGTAGACAAAGGGAGAAAAGTAAATAAAGGAAATTCTCAACACCCTTACCAAACTCAATCGGCTCACTCCATTCCCCCCATTTTTTGCTTATGAGACAAGCATCTCCCTTGGCTCTGATTTGCAAGGAGTATTTTTTTTTCACGTTGTAATTCTCAAATATGAAACTTGTTCCTCGTGCCTAAAAACAATGCTATTATTATTAATATTCATTACATTTATTTTCATAGTGCCTAAGAACCAGCCAAGAATGCCGCCCCACTGTGCTAGACACTGTACAACAAAGAATAATTAGACTAACTACTCTTTTTCATTGTACATGTAGAGTTGCTAACATGCAAGGTTTTCATTTGTTGATCCAAGTTTACAAAGAGTACATCTACACAGCAACATTATTTCAGAATAAGTGACATTATTTCAAAATAACACAGTGCATGTCTACACAGCAAGCCATTATTTCGACATAATGTCAAGATGGAGGATTTCTTACTCCAACTCCTGTTACCCTCATTTCATGAGGTGTAAGGGAAGTCAAAGGAAGAGTGTTCTTCCTTCAACTTTCTGCTGTATAGACAGCGCCAAAAGCCAAATTGAGCTATTTTGACTTCAGCTACAGAGTTGATGTACCTGAACTTGCGTAGCTTAATTTGACTTTTGCCCTGAAATGTAGACATGCCCAAAACGTATATTTGTGCCTACCTATGTAAGCAGAATATGGTTGTGACACACTGTACCTCGAAATGGAATTCTGAAACCCCCATATTCATCATGCATATATGGTTGTGGTATGTATAGGTAAGATATCTCATGAAAGGGCATGATTGGCAGAAACCCATTGTTCTCTCCAAACGCGTATAACATTACTGTGTATGAAGTTATGAGATTTTGCTGTATGGTTATTACTTAGGGCTGTCAAATGATAACATATTAATTAATTGCGCAGTTTAAAAATTAATTACAATCATGCTGTTAGTAACAGAATACCTATTGTGCCACTGCCTGCTAGCATAACATAATTCTACTGCCCAATCCTTTTCATTTAAGAACTGCTTAAATTTTGTCAGGGGAAGTTCAAGCTGCATGACTGAGATCGACAGGTAATGTGAACTGTCCCTGCAAATTTTTATGGAAGAATTTGAGCAAAATCTATGCAAGGACCTATTACACTGCTCCTGGAAGGACTTTTTGAAAATCTTTGCAAAACCAGGATAAGCCCATATGTTAGTATGGAAAGAGAATTGTTACCGTATGAAGCTCATTTTTGTTTTCCTCGGGATTGGCCTGCAAAAGAAAGAAAAAAAATTTTTTTTTTTTGTTACCCGGTAATAATGTCTTTCTTCTTTTTTCCTTTTGGATTATTTACGTGCTTGCTTGTTTCAGAAAAAGGTGCAAATAGAATTTACAAAGCCTATATTATGGAATAAATGTCCTTCTATCATATACAGATATCTTTGGTTGTAATCAGTGACTGGCAAACCGGGAACATCTGCTCTAATAACTCCCCTGAGATGGGTTTCTTATTCAACGTTTGGGCTTCTTGCATTTTTGGTTTCCCTTCTTTGACTAAGCAATTGCATGATGCCGGTGCTGAATTAAAGTATCTCCTCCTCTCCCTGCTTGCCCTGTTTGTGACATCACAAAGGAAGCAGAGGCAGAGGCCAAAACTAAGGCTGATTCCTTGGGTGCATAAGTGGCTAATCTTGTTTGCCTTTTGCTCTCTTTTCTGTGAGCGAGGTCTGAGTGAATTCTCAGTGACATGTATTGATGAATGGGGAAAAAGACTTCAGGAGCAAACTGTGTGCATAGACATGCCTACTCTACCTAGATGCACAGCAGATAGAGCAGTTTTGCCAAAATGATCCATTCTCTCTGGTTTTGAGTTACAAATCATTCTAGCGTTTGAGTGTAGGGGTAATGAAATGTTTTCCATATTGTCTGAGTAAAGGCAGCAGAAAGGTGCTTAGAATGCCCTGATGGAGGGAGTCACTCAAAACTGACCCAAACTGATGCCAAATCCCAGTGGGGAAAACAGTGGATGAGATCCTGGGTTCCTATTGTGTGATGTGGGCTTTTCTGAAAGTGCTCTGGACACCATTTCACTCTGCAACTGGCCTCCATAGAGAAGTGACAGAGTCTGAAGAAGGCAAGTAATACCCCAATCTGCATACCCCAAGAATGAGGGCCTATATCTAATCTGTCAGAGTCATCCTGGGGGTGGTATGGGACCAGCTACAAGTGCCATGCAAGTACTGCCAGACCAGTACAGTAGGCACATGACACCTAGGGAGAGAAAAGATATTGCCTCAGATATTATGCCAATTGTACAGCCAGACATCCACTATGAAGTGACAGAATATTGTTCCTCCTGCCTATAGTGTCAATTAGACACAAAAGGATCATCATCAAGATGCCCTTAATAGCTCTGCTTTTGACTGAGGTCTTCTTTAAAAGAATAGGGGTGGACATGGTTGAAACTCATGTAAAAACTGCAACAGGATATACCCGTGATTGTTGATTTCACAGACAAATATCTGGAGGCTATTCCTCGCCACTACCAAGAAGTGACAGCTGTAGCTCCAGAGCTCCTGAAGCTCTCATCCCATGTAGGGATTCTCTGTGAAATATTAACAGACCATGTGACTAATTTTGTTTCCCAGCTGATAAAGGAATTATGTTCCCTTCTGAAGATCTAGTTCAGGGGCAGGCACAATACGGCCCGTGGTCCACATCCTGCCTGCCAAGCCACTGGATCCAGCCCGTAGATGGCCTGTGGGCTACCCCCACCACTGCCCACAGGAACAGATCAGTCAGCCACTTCAGAGCAGCCTCATGCTTTACGTGGCTAGCTGCTCTCTGTAGCTCTCTACTCCAGGTGCTGTGGAGGGACTTTGCACACTGCCCCGCCACTCCCCAGGAAAATATCTCAGTTGAGAAACTGACCAATGGGAGTTCAGAAACTGGCCAATGGGAACAGAGAGAATTTGCTATTTCGAAATTACTTCGAAATAAGCTACACAATTTGCTTATTTCGAGGTAAGGGTGCTGCGTAGACCAGGCCAGATAGTCCAAGAGAATGCTAGATCCTTGTCACAAAGGATGCGGGAAATGGTCTGAGAGGAAGTACAAGCAATGCTGAAGATGGGGATGATTATAGAATCCAGAAGTAAATGGAGCAGCCCCGTAGTTCTCGTTCCCAAACCAGACAGTATGGTTTAATTCTGCATCAATGTCAGGAAGGTTAGTGCCATCACAAAATTCAATGCCTACCCAATGCCAAGATGCACAAGTTACTAGAATGGCTGGAACCAGCGAAGCACCTGAGAACTATCGACCTGGCAAAGGATTACTGGCAGATTGTCTTATTCCCTTTCTCACAAAAGAAAATGGCTTTGCCCACCCCATTTGGGTTCTTCGAATATAACACCAGGGCTTTTGGCAACCACCTAACTGTTGCTACCTTCTAATGGCATATGAATAAAATCCTAAACCCCACCGTCGAGGTGATGTACCATACATCATCAATATCATTTACAGTCCCACCTAGGAAGATCGCTTACAGCATTCAGTGGAGGTGTCAAAGCGTAATGAGACCTTGTCTATACTTATGTAGAGATTGATGATCCAGAGGTTAATCTTCCAGGGTTCAATTAGTGGGTCTAGCAAGGACCCACTAAATCAAATGTGGATGGTATCCCCGGTAACCTTGGCAGTCCATGGGCTTGTGAGGAGTAAGGGAAGTCCAGAGAGAGTTTCTCCCATTGACCTCCATCTGTGGTATGGAGGAGGCTAACTAACTCCTCGGGGCCTGTTCCATGCTAAAGTGACTCACTTGCAAGTTTTGTTCAGTCTGGACAGGGAGGAGCTTAAAGGTTGGAAACCTACCACAGGAAGGAGCAGTGAATAGGAAGAAGATTACTCTATCCAAGGACTGTTGGCAATAGAGGAGTCCAGCTGAGGTGACACTCAAGATACACCACTCCCAGAACCAGACAGTAAAGCAATGTGCTCCGGTAAGAAAATAGAAGATAAAACCCATGCAGGGCAATAGATTCTGAGAGACTGAGCCCTTAAGGGTCCCTGAGAGGCTGATCCTTGTTGCAGCCAAACTTTCCCCTCTTGTATGGGCAAGGGCAGAACAAGTGCCAAACCTCAGCTTGTGGGCCATAGGCTACAGAGAGATTCTCCAAAGGCTGCAACTGGGAGAGGAGACAGAGGAGATAAATGACAGACAGTCCAGAAGCCTGTCCTCCTTACACACACCTATAAAAGTAATTCAGATTTAACTGCTAATATTGTGGGAATAAGATACTGGCTTTCTGACCTGATAGACAGATCAAGAGAGAAAAAGGCTATAACCTGTGTAGAAAGAAAAGGCAATGGGTGAAGTCTAAGGGTGTTGGAAACCTTTGTAGAAGTAAAGGGGCCAAGAAAAGCACCTGCACTCTTTTCATGACTGTTTGCTCTGCTGGTAGCCAGCTGCCCTCCCTTCTGGTACCACAGCATCTCTTAGTGGACCAAAGGTGTAATTGAAGCATCTTTCTAGCAAAATCTAGAAAAAGAAATCTGTGAGGGACATGAATTCTGTGTTTATGTTTCTTTTGTTAAAAAAAAATGGGAAGGGATGAGCCTCACCTCTCCCAGTTCCAGCACTGTGGGAATCTACTGACCTATGGCTGTAGAGAGTCATAAAAGAGACTGGAGAGGGGCTGATGTGAGCACATGCTGGTGTAGAGGAAATCCTCTGATTTTGGGGACACTGGGGTCCACTACAGCAGTCTTAAAAGTAAGTATTTTAAAGATTAGCCAAAGATTAGTTTGTACTCTTTGTTTTTTCCAGTAGGTGGATGAGAACATTACTTGATGCAGTTTCAGCACTGACTTCTAGGAAGGGTCTTTGAAAGATGTTCTGGATGAGGATCAAGGGATGTAGGAGGGAAAAGCAGAAGGGGAGTTTTGGCCTAACAGTGTCCAGGCAGGGAAGTTAACCCTTAGGAAGGTCTTGATGTTGCCAGAGGCCATTGCACTGAGGAAAGAGGAAGGATGCCAGAGACCATCAAGGCTTGTTGTCTGAGAAAAGAATGCAGTCTGCAAGAAGAGACCAAGAAATGAAAATGGTTTCAGGCTGCAAAGTTCAGGGACAGATCCAAACCACCCTAAAGTCTGAAGTTGATTGGATCTATGATTTTATTTTGGGTCTCTGTTTTCAAGGAAACCATTATGGTCAGACAATAATGAGGCCAGTATTATACTAGAGGGGAAAGTTAACCTAAGATATGCAACTCCAGCTACAAGAATAACATGGCTGGAGTCAATCCACCTTAGGTCAAATTTCTGCAGGATCCCCACTGTGGAAGGTTGATGGGAGAAACTCTCCCATAGACTTCTTCTACTCTTCACAATCTGGTGGAGAATCAGGATTAACAAGAGTGGTTGATTTAGTGCAGGGCTACTCAACATGTGGCCCGTGGGCCGCACGTGGTCCGCAGGCCATTTGTTTGTGGCCAGTGGAGTGGTTTGGGTTTACACGGGGCTCAACACATGGCCCATGGGTGGGATCCTTTGAATACGGCCTCCACTGGGAACACGCTCCACAACAGTGAGCCATCTCCCAGGCAGGGTGAGCACTGAAAGACGCAAACAGACAGGCTGGCTGGAACAGACAGATACAGGGTGTCAGCGTTTCTAGTCCCCAAGGAGGAGGTGCCGGGAGCACCAGGGCATTTGTATTCATTCCTGTCAATGTGAAAGAAGTGATTTGCATATATATTTATATATTTATGTATAAGCAACCACACTTGAGTTGTCGCTCTTGGCATGTGCACTGTGTCCCCCAGGGCTTCCATAGTTGAGTAGCCCTGATTTAGTGGGTCCTTACTAGACCTGTTAAATGAAAGCCTGGGAGATTGATCTTTGGGGTGTTGATCTCTGGGGATGTGGACAGAAGCCCTTACTAGAATCAGTTATACCGAAGTGTAGCATAACAAAACATGTCTTGTTTAGGTTTCTAGGCTGCCATCATGTGGTCATCTTATTCCATTATTTCAAAGACGAAGTAACTTAAATCTGTTCATCCTTGTGCTGTAAAATAGCAACCTGAAACTCTCTACTGTGCACTGTACTAGGGTCAAGATCTAAATTTCATTTTTAACAGGATTAAATTTTCCCCTTAATAATACATAATTATCTTTTGGTCTGATATTCTGCACTTCTTTTCCTGTTATGCTCTGCTGCTGAGATCCTTTTATATAACTTTGGAAAGGCCCAGTCATTACACTAATGGGATATTTATCTACACTGAGAAAACAAGGTTGATCTATCTGTATCGCTCAGGGTGTGAAAAACCTGAACATTGAAGTTCTGTGATTAGTTTGACCTAATCCCTAATGCAGGTACAGCTGAGCTGATGGAAGAATTTTTCTCTCAGACTAGACACCACCTCTCAGAGGGGTGACAACTACAGTGATGAAAAATCCCCATCAGTTGCTGTAAGAAGCGTCCTCACTATTGCAGCTTCATAGCCGTAATGCTGTTGTGTCTGTAATGTAGACATCCACAAGCCCTTTATATTTAAACTGTTACCTTCAGGCATCTTTGATTTCCCTCTTTCAGTCTAAGCTCCCTAATTCCATAACTGACATTACCGGTTTAGATTTTACTGACTGGCTTTATTGTTTAAAAGAGGTTCCCACCCCATTAAGCGACTTCAATCCTGAGCTATTCCCATGGAATCAATGACAGCTGTACTTCCTCTCCCCAGGGCTGAGTTTCAGTTTATGATTGATACCTCTCAGCCTTGATTTCAACTTGCTCCTAGTCCCAGCTAGCTGCTGCAACCCAGTGCACAGAATCACACCAGTTCAACAGAGAAGGCATTAAAAGGCTGATTGCTTAATTATTGCAAATCCCTGTCTGTTGGAACAAACTCTTACAATCAATTTATTTCAAGTAGGATAAAAGTGTAGTCTGTACAAAGACCTACTGCAGAAGAATGTTAAATGAGCAAAGGGAAGAATTGAAAATGTCAAAGCTTGTCTATACCACAGCCTTTATAATGGAAACACATAGACACTCATGAATGTAATTGTTTCAGTGTACCTACAATATATATGAAATCACACACAAAAGGCCTGTGCTAAAGGAGCATTACGTTTACAAAGTTAAGCACTCAAAAGTTAGCTAACATAAGGATTAAAGTGCCCGTGCAAACTTAGTTTGTCCCCTTTCTAGTATGCATTATGATACAGTCTTTAATTACTAAGCACTACAAGACCAGCACTAGAGGGGGCATGGACACTTTACCAGTGAGTTTCACAGATAGTTGCTGAAGGTAGAACAACATTGAGACTCTAGGATCATGGGTTTCATTGCAAGATCTGGAGGGGAGTCTGCTCTGATGAACACAGACTCTTCAGACCATTCCCCAAAAGCACGACCTATTCTGCCCTTCCCCTCCAACCACTGCCAGTCCTGTAGACCCGACCACTGGCTGCTTATGCCTGTCCAATTCTCCTCACTCAGTCAGTCCCAGTTTCCACTTTCAGACTTCTGATCATAATCCCAGGCACCCCTTGCTCAATAGGCCCTAATCTCACCCATCCAAACTTCCACTCTGAGTTTCCCCCACACCCAGTCTTAGTTCCCTGCCCTGCTCCCAGACCCAACCTTCTCCTTGTCCAACCATTCCCAGTTCTTTGTCCTCACTTCTTGATCTTTCAGTCTCTCCCTGCAGTCTTTAGTCACTCCCACCCCCCACAGTCATGTTCCCCATCCCTAATGGTTCCCAGTTCCAGTCTTCATTCTAGTCCTTATCTCACATGGCTCCTTGTCCCATTCTCTTTTGCCTCACTAGTCTCAGTTCTCACCCTGCACTCTGACTCATCGTCAGATCCGTCTCTTCTCCCCTACAACCTCCTTCTCTCTGCTCCATTGGTTCCTAGTCGCCATCTCATTACCCTGACAATTCCAATCTCTTTTCATCCTGTCTCATTCACCCTCCTATTCTCTTTCTTTTCCCCACCTGTTTCCCTCTCTGATTCTGAAACCAACTCTCCTTGCAAGTCCCGAACCCCCCTCCTCTGGCTCCTTGTTCCAATCTACATCCCCCCAGGCCTTCCCTATAATGGCTTAGGTTAGGTTCTGCAGTTGCATCAGATGGCTTTCTCCTCCACACTGGCAGAGCACTAGCAGGGGTACAGTGAGAGCATAAAAAAGTCCAGCTCTTAGTTCCAGTATTCCACCCTGCCTGCAGATACTGGGAGCAGCCATAACCGTATAGCCCTGGCATGAACCATGCTCAGCACCTCTGTGGGGATAGCACACATGCATAGTTTAGTCAAAATTCGGAGCTGTGAGACGGTCAAATATGCTTAGTGAGTCTCTACTGAGCATGTGCAAACTGATTTTTTTTCCCCAAAGACTTCTCATCTGGTTATATTTGTGCAGATTTTCACTTGGATGGTAAAAGGCACATCCCTGACAAAAACTGTATTTTTCTCTAGTCTTGTTATTGAAATTGGCTGGACCATTTTGGCTAATAGCAAGTATAGAACATTTCAGCCCAAACAGTTATAAAGTTTTGCAAATTTAGAAGTAACCAAAAACAAGTTCTTAGACTGGGAATGCCGGTCAATCTTAATGATAGCTGGTACTGTACTATCAGCCTTGCCTGTAATGTTGTATGTGTCATCTTTGCACTTCAAAAATACATATTTTGAGGTGGGGATGAGTTAAATTAGTGTATCAGTAGTCTGGAGACATGCACTCTTAGGGATAAAAAGCTACGAGAAGCTGTGTCTTCACATCCAAGGATAATGAATGGCATAGTAAGCTGGGGATTCACCTGTTCCAGTGGATAGCAAATTGTAATGTCTAGTTTATGCTAATAGCTCTATGACTGCATGCTGTTGGGTTGGAGTTCAGAAAAGTTATCCCTCTGTAAGGGTAAGCAAAGATGTAAGAGCATGTGCAATGCTGGTGACAAACAAAAGTAGTTAGAGAGTGGGCACAGACATTCGCAGGTGCTGAAAGACCATGAAGGACTGTGTGCTGTGGCTGGCAATGGGAAGCTGTGAGCTTCTTAACGAAGAATTGAAATCTAGAACCCTCTGTTCATTGGTCAAGCCTTAGACAGGGAGGTGGGGCTATCAGTAAGGCCAGGGCTTTATAAAGCCTGTTAGTAAGCGACCAGGGAGCTTTGTGAACAGGGGCAGCTAACAAGGAGTTTTGTGAGGGAGTTTAAAAGGGGGAGTTGGAAGGGGGCAAGGTAAACTTGCCATTCTTTAAAACTTTTAAACTAAACTAAAACCAAAACTACCTGATTTAAATAAAAACCCATCCATAACCTAATTACCTGTAGGAGAGAATGAAGGGAGAAGCCCAGCAGCAGAGTGGGGGCTATCCTATTTATTGCACCCAATGTAGCATGTATGATTACCTGCCCTATGGACAGGTGGCATATGCGTGCATTTGGTGCAAGGAGCTCCTGGCCCTCAAACACTGCATATGTGTTTTGCAGGCCAGGGTGACTGAATTGGAGGACCTAAGGGAGGCTGAGAGGTACGTAGATGAGGCTTTCCGGGAGAACTGTCCCACCTCTGGTCAGACAGCTCTTGTGCTGTTAAGGAGGATGAAAGGCTCAGAGAAGGAGAACAGTCAACTGGAGCAAAGGGAAATGATCCCACAGTTGGGACTCTCCTTCCAGAGGATGTTATGGTATCCTCTCACACTGAGGATATGTGTCCAGGGGAGGGAACTCCAGTCATTAGGAAAAGGCAGGTGTTAGTAATGGGGGAGTCGATCATTAGAAACATAGATATGGGGTTTGTGATGTTGGGGAGAACCGTATGGTGACTTGACTGCCTGGTGCAAAAGTTGTGGATCACTTGACACATCTAGATAGTCTTATGTATAGTGCTGGGGAGGAGCTGGTGGTCTTGGTACATGTAGGTACCAATGACACAGGGAAGGTGTGACGTAGTGTGGGTACCTTGCTGGTTGCTATGCTGGGCAGTGGGCTGTGAGTGACCTCCACTGGCTGCTGTCTGCAGCAGGGCCCAGCAGGGCAGGGGATGAGTCATTATGCGAGGGGGCTTCGAACCTGTCCAATGAGTTATCCCCCAGGGAGCGGAACAATGGGAAGGAGGGGAGTGGAGCCCTGGCTGGGGGCAGGGCTGGAAGTGAGGGGGTTAGTTTTCTCTCTGGAATCATGGAGGAAGCAGCCTGAGCAAAGGGGGGCTGGGATTTAGGGGCCCAGTCTTCCCCATCCCAAGAGGAGCTGAGGCTTCCTAGGCCTGGCCCTGTAACCAGATGACATCTGTGCTGTGCTGCATCCTGGAGAAGCAATAAACTCCCTCTATTCTACTGGCTGGTGGAGTCTGTTCATGCCACTATGGGGGTGCAGGAGTCAGGGGACCCCAACAAGTCGTCACAGAAGGGTAGGCCAAATTTAGGCTGCTAGGAAAGAGATGGAAATCCAGAAACTCCATGATAGTGTTCTCTGAAATGCTTCCAGTTCCATGCACAGGGCCAGGTAGGCAGGCAGAGCTTCAAAGTCTCAATGCATGGATGAGATGATGGTGTAGAGAGGAGAGGTTTAGATTTATTAGGAACTGGAGAAACTTTTGGGATAGGAGGAGCCTACACAGGAAGGATAGGCTATACCTAAACCAAAATGGAACCAGGCTGCCGGCACTTAACATTAAAAAGATTGTAGAGCAGTTTTTAAACTAAGAGCTGGGGGAATGTTGACAGGTGCAGAGGAGCACATGGATCACACAGAGACATCTGTTAGGGAAGGATCTATTAATAGAGATGCTCTGTGTTCTAGTCTGGAGGAGAGAATGGAAGTATGGGTCAGATCAGATGAGACACAATCAAATGTAAAAGAGTCTAACATCAGGAAATGACAGATAGATAAATAGTGACAAATTACTGAAGTGCTTATATGCAAATGCTAGAAGTCTAAATAATAAAATGGGTGAACTAGAGTGCTTAGTTTTAAAGGAGGATATTGATATAATAGGCATCATAGAAACTTGGTGGAATGAGGACAATCAATGGGACACTCATACCAGGGTAAAAAATATATCGGAAGGACAGATCAAGTCGTGCTGCTGGGGGAGTAGCAGTATATGTAAAAGAAAATGTAGAATCCAATGAAGTAAAAATCTTAAATGAGCCAAAATGTTCTATAGAATCTCTTTGGATAGTAAATCCATGCTCCAATAATAAGAATATAGCAGTAGGGATATACTATTGACCACCTGATCAGGATAGTGATAGTGACTATGAAATGCTAAGGGAGATAGGAGAGGCTATCAAAATAAAAAACTCAACAATAGTGCGGGATTTCAACTATCCCCATATTGACAGGGTACATGTCACCTCAGGCAGGATGCAGAGATAAAATTTCTTGATACCTGAAATGACTGCTTCTTGGAGCAGCTGGTTCTGGAACCCACAAGGGGAGAGGCAATTCTTGATTTAGTCCTAAGTGCAGGATCTGGTCCAAGAGGTAAATATAACTGGGCCGCTTGGAAATAGTGACCATAATGTAATAAAATTTGACATCTCTGTGGTGGGAAAAAACATCAGCATCCCAACACTGTGGCATTTAATTTCAGAAAGGGAGACTACACAAAAATGAGGAGGTTAGTTAAACAGAAATTAAAAGGTACAAGTGACAAAAGTAAAATATCTGCAAGATGCGTGGAAACATTACAAAGACACCATAATAGAGGCCCAACTTAAATGTATACCCCAAATTAAAAAACACAGTATGAAAACCAAAAAAGTGCCACTGTGGCTTAACAGCCAAGAAGCAATGAGAGATAAAAAGGCATTGTTTAAAAAGTGGAAGTGACATCCTAGTGAGGAAAATAGAAAGGTGCATAAACTCTGTCAAATTAAGTGTAAAAATATAAGAAGAAGAGCCCAAAAGGAGTTTGAAGAACAGAAAGTAATAGCAAAATGTTTTTTAAGTTCTTCAGAAGCAGGAAGCCTACTAAAATACCAGTGGGACCCTTGGACGATCAAGATTTCCAGAAAGCCTTTGACAAGGTCCCTCTCACAAAAGACTCTTCAGTAAAGTTAGTTGTCATGGCACAAGAGGGAAGGTCCTATCATGGATTGATAACTGGTTAGAGGATAGGAAACAAAGGGTAAGAATAAACAGTAAGTTTTCAGAGTGGAAAGAGATAACTAGTGGTGTAAATGAGACAAACTGACATAGTCAATGAAGCAGGGAGTCACCAAATGAAATTAATAGGCAGCAGGTTTAAAACAAACAAAAGGAAATTTCTCTTCACTCAGCACACAGTCAACCTGTGGAACTCCTTGCCAGAGGATGTGGTGAAGGCTAAGAATTCAACAGGGTTCAAAAAAGCTAGATAGATTCATGGAGGTTAGGTCCATCAATGGTTCTTAGCTAGGATGGGTAGGAATGGTGTCCCTAGCCTCAGTTTATCTGGAAATGGGTGACAGGGGAGGGATCATTTGAGGATTACCTGTTATGTTCCCTCCCTCTGGGGCATCTTTGTATTGGCTACTGTCGGCAGACAGGATACTAGGCTAGATGGACCGTTGGTCTGAGCTAGTATGGCCGTTCTTATGCTCTTATTTTCTTAAGACAGTCCTGTGGGCAAGGTTAGCAAATGAGGCAATAAACTATGCTATACGCAGAAAAGGATGCATGTCAGATAAGGAAGGAGAGGAGATAGTCTAAAAGCGGGTTATGATGTGTATCAGTTCCAGGTTGATAAACAGAAAATATGTATTTGTGGTGAGAGTCATTGAAAAAATTACACTTACCTTAGTTTTCTTATTATGAATGTCAATTTGATACTCAAAGCAGTGATCTATATCTCCTTTTGAATGGCTTAGGTGGGGCCGTTTCCATTTCACGATACACCGTGATCCCTCTTCAGAACAGTTTACAGTGATATTGAATGGAGGAGTTAACTTTTCTAGAAGAAAATCATCAGTATCACATTTGATAAAGAATCATTTTCCATTTAGAATTCAACCTTTGCAACTGTAATAGTTAGAAACAACTTGAAAAAATAAAAGAAAAATAGCTTGTGTTCTGGAGCACAGCTCTAAAACAAATGCAGGCCCTTCTCCCAGTAAAAAATGGTTCGTTCCACTTATAGTAAAAATGAGAATTAAACAGAATGATATTTTTTCCTTACCAATTTCATAGAGTTTGATGAACTCATCATAAAACTGAATTTCCGATTCACTACTGTTCCCTTTCACACGGAAGTAAACTGTATCTTTAATTCTTGTCACATTTTGAAAACTGCATGCAATATGTCTCCCAAGTGAATCTTTTATGTAATTTGGACACGGTAGTGCTTCTTTTTCCCTGCATATACCAAAATGTTTCAGTTAAACATAAAAAAATGGCATCTGTCAAATCTGAATGCAAAACTTCCTTGAGCCAATGAAAATTATTTACCTTGGGTACTGCAACGAAAGAAAATATTGGGTATCATCTGGAACATTCCTCCCAGCATCCCAAGTGCAATTCATGAAGGAAATATTGTAAATCTCACAGGAGAAATTTTCAACATGTGTTCCATTCTTGCCTGGAAACCAAGAAACGTTACATGTGCATTTTTGCAACATGAAGAAAAAAGTGAGTTACAGGTACAAGCAGGTATAAGTCTTCACATAGTAGGTCAGATGCAGAGAGATTCTGAGCAACTGCAACTTCTGTTGATTTTAGATAACTAAAAATTTAGGTGCCTAATTTTAGGCATTGAAGTTTGAAAACTTTTGCATCACATTTAAACATAGTGATTATTCCTAGCTGTCATAATCACTACCAATAAGACTAGGGAGCTCAGTTGGTATTAGTCAGCCACAACGAGGCTCTTGTAAGCCATAAATTGCA
This sequence comes from Pelochelys cantorii, assembly GCA_032595735.1. Taxonomy (NCBI): domain Eukaryota; kingdom Metazoa; phylum Chordata; order Testudines; family Trionychidae; genus Pelochelys; species Pelochelys cantorii. Next base: position 126,292,165 of record CM064326.1, on the reverse strand, counting down.
TCAGTGGGGAGACCTAGGGTGCATCTACACTGCAGCCGTAGCTTGAAATAAGCTACGCAATTTGAGCTACGCAAATCGCACAGCTTATTTTGAGTCATTAAATTTCAAAATAACCTGCTATTCTGGAACATCTCTTATTCCTCGTGGAATAAGGGATGTCGGAATAGCAAGGCTGTTATATTTCAATATAATGGGCTTGCTGTTAAGACGTGAGATAGCTATTTCGGGATACCTGTCGGTATCCCGAAATAGTGCTGTAGTGTAACTGTAGCCATAATGTGCTCACTGTTTTATTTTGCTATGCACCATTTTAATCCCCACTTTTTCTAAGAGACTGTTAGAAATAAAACAACTATATCACACACAGATGTTTCTATCCTGCAACTTACTCTGTAAAAGTGGAAACTTGCTCTGCCACAGTGCCACAGTTAGGGCAACCATTGGTTACAAGTGGCATCATTGCAGTGGATTTGCAAAAGCATTTTAATACAGGAAATGAAATAAACAATGACTTCTAGAATGAAATGTATTCTGACAGGGTTTTTTCCTCCAAATATTGTAGATAGATCAAAGCTTTCACAAACACTAGTGCATTACCTGGGGGAATGAATCTGATTTCTTCTGAATATTCAGTGCCATTGTATGTTCCTTTAACTCCCAATATTGCCCCCTTATGTATAGCCACAGCCTCAGTTGTGCTAAATATGTACGTTTTCTCTGACACCTGAAAAATAACATGCATTGTATTAAGCCTTTGTTTTTCCTTCCCAATTGTAAGTGGTTCTCATTATGGAAGAAGTCCAAGCATAAGTCAATTGAAACATGTAGGACTTCTCACAATGTGTAAAGTTAAGCACAGATATAAGTCTTTCCAGCGGTAGCATCTTTGTTTGCTCAGTTCCAGCTACATTAATCGCCTCGTATATTACTGCAGGGAAGTCTAGGGTATCTACAAAGAGAGGTGCCATGGAATGCAAACAGTGACCTTCCTCTACTGGCCGCCAAGCAGACCCTATGGAGTTTCTTCAACAAAGAGGATAGAAGTTTTTGCAAGCTCTCCTCTCTTCTGGGAAAGGTAGTGGTAGAGCTGTATCCTGAGGAGTCCCTCCTTGAATGGTTCCTGGGAAAGGTTCTGAGCCTGAATATGTAACAGATGTACAGATGGTCCCATGAATTTGCAAAGCTATGATATGCATTATCAGAAGTGTTCCAAAAGTTTGTTTTTTTCCCAGGAATTACATAGGGACTCATTAAAGATGGAAGGCACATGATTTTTATCCCTATTATAAAATGCTTGCTGTCTATAGATTTGTGCAACAATATGCTTTAAAAATTAATACATATAATTATTGAAACAATTTATATTCTGGAGCTTATCTTTCCTGCCAGAAAGATTAGCCATGTTGGCTTTGATTCATCACTCCACTAATGCAGTTTGGCACCCGTCCCAGTTACATCAGCAGAAACTGGAGACACAGATGGCACTCAGGGCCATCATTTTCAGATGAAAAAGCCTCTGAACCCAAGAAAACAGTGCTATGATCCTCTATGAGATCCATAGCCTTGAAAAATGGGAACCAGTAAATGAGGAAGCGGAAATGTTGAAAGTGCATCTTGGTAGATGGGGAAGGCAGCTCTCATATGAATGTCAAAGGGAAATAGGTCTGACTTGCAGAGTTTTAAAGGTAAGCATTTGTATCTTCTTTTTTATTACTGTAAATATAAATCTCTTGTATTTATGCTGCATTCACAGTAAAAGCTATATTTCCTGTGGCCTACTCCCCTTTATGAGATCTGACCTCTTGCTGGGCAGAATCAGTCTTACTGGAACTAGCTATCTTATATGGCCCCCATTACCATCACATCTGATTGCCTCACAAGCTAGTGAGTGTCACCATTTTGTAGATGGGGAACTGAGGCACAGAAAGACTTAGTTACTTGCCCAAGGTTGCACAGGGAGTCTGTGGCAGAGCAGAGATGAGGTTAGTGCCTTAGCCCCTGAAATGAAGGTTACTCATCTTGTGCCATAACTGGAATTCTTCGAGATGGTGACCCTGTGAATGTTCCACGCTTGGTCTTGGTGCTGTCCCGGCACCTGGAACAGAGATTTTGCAGCAGGTCCTACCGGGCCACGCATGCGCTGTACCAATTGGCCTGCACTCCCCAGTTCCTTCTCTACCCTGGCAGCTATAGAAATGGTTTGTCCCTCTGACAGTAAGGCGGAAAATTGCGCCTCAGGATATCAACAAAGTCCATAAGCTTGGAATAATTGCGAAAGTCGTATTTCGATTACAAAGTGGAGTAGTTTGAGATTCTGAACTGTAAAGTTGCAGAAGTATAAGTCTTATGCCCAAATAGATCTAGCCTTTTTTGGCTCCTTGTCCAGCGGAGTGGTACGGAAGCGATGCTGCTTTGCCTGCTGATGTGTCACCTCACCACGAGCGAATTCTGTGTGGGATGAGTGAAGAGGAATTATGAGGTGTCAGCAGGCAAGTAATATTTCTTGTCTGCACAGTTGCACGTGGGTGGAATCGATGCAGGCATTTGCAAAATTGTGTTTGCCGGGTCTAAAATGGCAGGATTGATAAGGATGGCAATTTTGTAGGATGGAGCAGCCTGGAGTATATCAGTAAACTCATGCGGGGGTTGCACCACCTATACAAAGGCCACCCCAAAGTCGGGGCTGGTGGCCTATTTTTATTAAATTTCTTTCTCACCACCAAGCCCCACAAGCCAACCTTACAATTCAGTTCACCCTTCCCAACATATATGGCTGCCGTACAAGGCCCACATGATCGTACCGACAGGTGTTATCCCTGCTAGCAGCAGGGTAGGAGGGCTCAGCCCCGCCCACTCTCCTGAGCCCCAGCCCAGAGCCCTAAGGCAGGGAGAAAACGCCCTCTCGCCTGCCTGCGGGTGGGGTGTAAACCCCTAAACTCACCTGTACTCGGGTTCCTCTGCCGAGCCCTGGGCCACTTCCTCCCCCACCTGTGGTACTACTCAATTTGGGTTGGTGCGGGGTTTCAGCTTACCCCAGACGGTTGCTGGTATCCGCCGCTCTCCCCACTCCCATCTGCCTCCCCCGCCTTCCCTGTGGCCGGCCCGAGACTCTCCTCCCTGGCGGCCTCCCAGCCACTTTTTAATGCCCCGCCAGCCCAGCTGGTGACATCATCGGCTGGTGGCGCTGGGGTGACGTCATCAGCCAGCGCTGCCCCACCGGCGTTCCTTGCGCCCTCCGTGATCTGCCCGGCGGCATCTGTCGGGCCGCCGGTTACTTTGCCCAGTGGCATGCGGGGCCACTCTGCCCCGTCACACCCTTCCCCCCTTAAAGTCCCCCTTTTACTCTCCCCTACCTCCCCATCACCCTAGTGATGGGGAGGTATACGTGAGAGGGAGTCCGCATTCTGGTGCTTTGCCCCTGAGCGGTGTACAACCTCAAAGTGGCAGGGTTACAGGCTCAGGTACCACCGCATAATCCTCGGGTTGGTGTCTTTCATTGTGTTGAGCCATTTCAAAGGGGCGTGGTCAGTCACCAGCGTGAAGCGGTCCCCTAAAGGAAAATAACGACACGCCTCAGTAGCCCACTTGATGGCTAATGCCTCTTTTTCTACCGTGGCGTAGCTCTTTTCTTGCGGAAATAACTTCCTGGTCAGGTACGCCACTGGGTGCTCAACGCCCCCCTCCTCTTGGGTGAGAACGGCCCCCAGTCCCACCTCAGAGGCAGCCGTTTGGAGCATAAAGGGCTTGGCAAAGTCAGATTGGTGCAACACCGGAGCCTTAATCAACTGCTCTTTAAGGGTCTTAAAAGCGCGAGTGGCCTGTTCGGTCCTCCTCACCCACTGAGATTGCCCATTTTTCGTCAGGTCGGTCGGGGGGCAGCCAGCGTCGCAAAGTCGGCTACAAACCGGTGATAATAGCCCACCAGCCCAAGGAACTGGCACGTTTGTCTTTTTGTCGCCAGGAGTGGGTACTCCCTGACAGACCGCGCTTTATCTAGCAGGGGCTCTACCTGACCTCGTCCCACCGTGTACCCCAAGTACGATACCTCTTGCTGGCTGAAGCAACACTTCTTCAGGTTGGCGGCCAAGCCAGCCCGGGCCAGGCTCCCCAGGATGGCTGTGATATACTGAACGTGTTGTTCCCAGGTATCGCTAAATATTATGACATCATCTATGTAAGCTGCAGCGTATGGATGGTGGTCCCTTAATATACCGCCCATTAATCGTTGGAAGGTCCTCATGGCCCCATGCAATCCGAACGACATTTTCTGGAACTGGTATAGGCCAAAGGGCATGGCAAAAGCCATCTTCTCCTTAGCGCCCAGGGCCAATGGTATCTGCCAGTATCCCTTTGTGAGATCAATAGTGGACAGATACCGGGCGTGTCCTAGCCGTTCCAGCAACTCGTCAATGCGCGGCCTAGGGTACGCATCAAAGCAAGAGATTGCGTTGACCCTCCAGAAGTTGATGAAAAACCTGGTGGACCCATCAGCCTTAGGCACCAGTACGATGAGGCTTCTCCACTCACTGTGGGATTCCTCCACTTCTCCCCACTCCAGCATCGATTGTAACTCCTGGTGAACCGTTTCCCACAACCTCCAGGGAAGGGGGCAGAGGGCTTCCCTTACCTTCTGACCCAGGTCAGTTATTATATCATGACTCACGATGTTGGTCCATCCCGGCCGGCTTGTCAGTCCCTCTCAGAACGTGGTGAGGAGGCCATGGAGTTCTCGACGCTGTTCGGTGCTCAGCTCCTCGCCCATTCGGACCTCCTCGACCGTTACCTCTTCTTCTCCTCAGGGGCCAAGTTCGACGTCTTCGGGCTAGGGTTCGCTGAAGAGTGCCTCTCGGGGTTTCCATTGCTTCAACAAGTTTACATGGTATACCTGAGTCGCGTTCCTCTTTCTCCCTACCTGTACCTCATAATCTACTTTACCTATTCTCTGTAGCACCCTGTATGGCCTGCGCCATCAAGCCAACAACTTAGACCCTTCTGGAGGGAGCAACACCAAGACCTGCTCCCCCGGTTCGAACTCTCTCAGTCTGGCACCTCGATTATACTGCTGGGCCTGGGTCTCCTGGGCCTTCAATAAATTCTCCTTGGCCCAGTCCCCTAGGGTATGCAGCCGCTGCCTTAATTTCAGTACATACTGGGTGGTGCCCAAGCCCGGCGAGGGCTGCTCTTCCCACCCCTCTTGTACTAGGTCCAGTAAGCCCCGGGGTTGGCATCCATACAGCAACTTGAACGGGGAATATCCCACAGAGGCTTGGGGGACTTCCCAGATCGCAAATAGCAGGGCCGGCAATAAGGTATCCCAGTCCCGGGGATCTTCTTGGGCGAACTTACGCAACATGGTTTTCAGGGTTCGGTTGAACCTCTCGACCAGCCCATCGGTCTGGGGGTGGTAAACGGACGTCCTGATCTTCTTAACCTGCAACCATCTACATAAGTCTATTATCACGCACGAGACTAAGTTGGGGCCCTGGTCCATCAACAGCTCCTTCAGAAGCCCTACCCTTGAGAATATTTTCATCAGTTCCTTGGTTATCACCGGGGCCGGGGTTTTCCGCAGAGGGATGGCATCTGGGTAGCGCATCACGTAGTCCAAAACTACCAAGATATATTGGTGCCCCCGCCGCTACCTCTCCAGAGGGCCCACCAAGTCCAACGTGATGCGCTCAAAGGGGACCCTAACTATCGGGAGGGGCACCAGCGGGGCCTTCGGTCTGGCTGCCATGGCCTTGTACTGGCATTGGGGGCAGGAGGCGCAAAAATCCTGAATCTCCCTGTACACCCCAGGCCAGTAAAACCTTTGTAACACTTGCTGCTGCATCTTGTCCATCCTCAGGTGTCCAGACCACGTGTTGTTGTGGGCCAACTTGAGGATCTGCTGTTGGTAGGGCCGAGGGACCAATAGTTGGGCCCCCTCCCCCTAGGCTTCCCTGCCCTTGGTTATCCGGTATAAGCGATCTCCACATACCTTGCTTATACCGGATAACCCTGCCACTCCTCAGGAAGCTTCCTGCCTGTGGGCCCCTCCTGGTCCATGCGCTTGTTCCCAAGCTCTCTGAAGGGTAGGGTCACTGCCTTGCTGCGTCAGGAAGTCCCCCTTGTCAAACGCCAAGTCGAGCAAGGTCGGTTGCTTGGCGGGGGTGGCTCTTGCTCCAGGCGTAGTGCGGCAGGCCTCTTCCCCTTGTGCCACTGAAGTGACGCCTCCTTCGCTCCCCTGGCCCCCTTCCTGTCCAGCTCGGCCCCACAACTATACTAAGTGTTTGAATCTGGGCCAATCTCTCCCCAGGAAGGCGGGATGGGTAAGCTGGGGGGCCACCGCGACCTTGACAACTGCCTCCTGCCACCCGTCATTAATTCGGACTCTGACCGTGGGGTAAGAGCGTACATCCCCATGCATACCACGTATCCAGATCCTCCCCCCTGTCGGAGGGAGCAGCCCCACCACGTCTGTTCTCACCATTGTTTGTCCACACCCCGAATCCATTATAGCTTTGACCGGCTTCCCATTTATCATCACCCACCGGGTGACCAGTTGTCGGGCCAGCCTGTCCTGTGGGACACCCACCTGGGTCGGTTGTCTGTAGGTGCAGTCCATGAGGGGGCAATCCCAGCGGAAATGTCTGTCCTTTCCGCACTAGTAACAGGCCCCTTGGCCTGGCGGGGCTCCCTTCGGGCGGGCTCCGGGTTCCTCTCCGGCTGGCTTTACTCCGCTGGTCGCGTGGTTGGGGTTCTGCCACACCGGCTCTAACCTTCTTTCTGTCCCTGACCCTGGGGTTGGGGTCTGTCCGTCCCTTGCTCATTGGGGAGGCGGGTGCTTTAGACACCCAACGGGGCTGGGTGTCTTTCCCATCCCTTCAGTGCCTTCGGCAGCTGTGAACCACTCCATCAGGGCCACTGCTTCTTCTAGGGTATCGGGAAGGTGCCGGCGGACCAATCTTTGGCCCTCGGGGGGGGGAGGATTTGTACGTATTGCTCCAGGATCACCTTGCTGGTGACCTGCCCTGCCATCTTGTTCTCTGGCTCCAGCCATCTCCTTCCAGCATCTTTAACCCAGTGGGCGATGGCGTGTGGCATTTTTCCCGGGCCATACCGGGACTCCCGGAAGCGCTGCCAGTAGGTCTCCGGAGTGACGCCCAGCTGGTCCAGTATCGCCTCCTTAACTTTAAAATAGTAAAGGGCTTCCTTCACCGTCATGCCCCGGTAGGCCATCTGTGTGGGTCCGGACAGATACGGGGCCAGCAGGGTGGCCCAGTGCTCCTGCGGCCATTGGGCCGCAGTCGCCACCCTCTCAAAGGTTATGAGGAAGGCTTCTGGGTCATCTTGGGGGCCCAACTTAGATAGCCGTATTGGCAGCTGAGACCCCACATTCAGCCCTTCTTCAGTGAGTGGCCCCTTTCCTTCACTGCGTGGGCCCCCCAGCCCCGGAGTGGTCTCGCACATTTCCCGGACCAGTTGCCTCTGTTGCCCCTGAAACTGGGCCGCTAATTGTTGTAACAGTTGGGTTTGCTGCTGCTATTGCTGTCTCTGGCTGTCCATCAGCCATTCTAGCAGTTTGTTAACTTCCATCTCTATGTCCCCTTGTGAAACAAAATCACACTTAAATTTCTTAGTCCCTTTCCTCTCGCTCCCCCCAGCCCTACTGCAGGGCCTGGGACAGTACCCACATTCTCCACCACGTGTACAAAGGCCACCCCAAAGTTGGGGCCGGTGGCCTATTTTTATTATATTTCTTTCTCACCACCAAGCCCCACGGGCCGACCTTACAATCCGGTTCACCCTTCCCAATGTGTATGACTGCCATACAAGGCCGCACAATCGTACCGACAGGCGTTATCCCTGCTAGCGGCGGGGTAGGGGGGCTCGGGCTCACCCACTCTCCTGAGCCCCAGCCCAGGGCCCTAAGGCAGGGAGAGAACGCCCTCTTGCCTGCCTGTGGGTGGAGTGTAAACCCCTAAACTCACCTGCACTCGGGGTCCTCTGCCCAGCCCTAGGCCACTTCCTCCCCTGCCTGTGGTACCACTCAATTTGGGTTGGCACAGGTTTTCAGCTTACCCCGTCCGGTTGCTGGTATCCACCGCTCTCCCCACTCCCGTCTGTCTCCCCCGCCTTCCCTGTGGCTGGCCCGAGACTCTCCTCCCTGGCGGCCTCCCGGCCACTTTTTAATGCCCCGCTGACCCAGCCGGTGATGTCATCGGCTGGCACCGGCTTTGCAACGCTGGCCGGCACCGGGGTGACATCATCAGCCGGCACTGCCCCCCTCCGTGATCTGCCTGGCGGCATCTGTCGGCCCGCCAGTTACTTTGCCCAGCGGCGTGAGGGGCTGCTCTGCCCCGTCACACCACCTCCTCCGTGGCGATTTTGAGCTCAGCCGCAACTCTCTTAAAAAGATCATTAAAGAACTGGAAGTCATCCGTGGCTGATAGTGGCGGTGGCATGATAACCTCGTCCGTTGACAAAAAGGAATCAGTGAGCAGTGATGAAGTGCGGAGTGACTTCTCCATTGCTTGGGTCACCTCCAATTGTTGCATCGATGTAGATGTTCGAGGTATAAGAGGCAGTGTATTTTGAAGGGCTCACATGCAGGCTATGGTGTCTCCTGTATGAGCCCCAAGGACTCCAATATGGCCATTGTGCGGGATATGGCACTGGAGGAAGCATCCAGTGGTGTCCATACCAACTAGGAATCACTCTTGGATCGTATTTGGGCTTGTAATATTTCATTGGAGAGCTGCAGTGCAGAGAGAAGGAGCCCTGTACCTCTTCATCATCGCTAGAGAATTGTGATTGCACCAGGGATAAAGCTCGTGATGTCATCAGTAAAGGCGAAGCATTGGTGCCGAAGAGTGGTGATTGAGGGGCAGACGTGACTGCCAAGTCAGCAGTTCACATGTATGGCAATGGTGCCACAAGGATCGGTGCTGGAGATTGTAATTTTTGTCTGTACGGTGCAGACGGGGTGTTCGATTCAGATGGCAGAGACCGCTGGTATGTTGGCAATACCGAGTATATGAGTGGTGCTGATGATCTGAGCGGTGCCGATGGTGCCGATGAATGAGAAGGTATCATCGATGCAGTGGAAATGGTCGTTGCTGTAGAGCCCAGTATCGATAATGGTGTTGGTGCTGTAGTCGTTGGTACCGATGAAGTCGTCAGTACCAGTGGTGCCTGAGCTGCAACTGATGTGGATGATGGTACTGAGGTCTGTGTCAGTACAGTCTTAGGGTGATGGTCGAGCCCTTTGCGGTCAGTGCCGGCAGTATGCGACGATGCCTGGACACCTAAGGAGCCCAACCCGTCATAAGTGCTGACGTGAGGCCTCTGCACCGATGGTTTTGGCAGAGACCATTTCCTGGAGGAGGGCTGGTGATGGGGCACAGAGGAATTCCTCTTTCTGGGTGCCTTCTTGCCCTGAGGTGAGCTTGGGGGTGAACGTACCTCCCTAGGCTGTCTTCCTAGGTCAGAAGCCAGGTGTGCCTTCTTCTCCATAAGGATGAGTTTGAGGTGAGGATCCCTGTTCCTATGAGTTCTGGCCTTAGGTCTGGCACAGTGGGGACAATGTTGAAAGGAATGTTGTTCTCTAGACATCTGACACATTGTCCATGTCCGTCCGAGATAGGCATTGCATCTCTACAGGAGGTGCAGCGTTTGAAGCCCAGAGAGCTGGGCATGATGAAAAACTTTTTTTTTTGGAAACTATTACTATCAAAACTGTTAACAACCTAACTAACTAAAACTTAAGAATTAATTGCTAATGAAAACAAGGTATGAACAAGCTATGAACAAGGCAGAGAATTGCAGAGGTCTGTCTCAGGCCGAGGGTGGTTGAGAAAGAACCGGAGGGTGTGGGCTGCGCATGTGTGGTGCTGACTAGCATGGCGCACTGGTTGATACTGCGCATGCACGGCCCGGCAGGAACTGCTGCAAAATCTCCAATCCAGGTGCCGGGATGGCACCAAGACCAAGTGTGGATCATCCACGGGGACCTCTCAAAGAAGAACTTTCCTTCCTCTCTGAAAGCTCTCACTGAAAATACATTCACACCTATAGAGTGGTTGAAATGGTGATGGGGTACTTTTAAAATTACTATTGAAATCTGATATGTTCTTATACAGCCACCATCCCTTAAGTCCCAAAGCCCCTCTGTGGGGGCCCTGAAAGATCCCAGCCCTGAAGTGGGGCAGGAGAGATCAGGGCTTTGGAAGGAACCATGCTCCATTAGGATCTATCCACTCTTGACCAAAGAAAATGTGGCAATTTGTGTGGATTGCAGCCTGAAGGGGCTCTTCAGGAAAGGGTTGGGTGACAGTGTAGAAGCAAGGGTCTTCTGCGTGGATACCCCTTCCCTTCGATGGATTCTCAGGGAGCTGTGTGTTTCTGCAGATGTGACCAAATCTCCAGCTGCTTCTATGTGAGGGCAAACCACACTAGGAACCATAAAGGAGGAAATTTTACCAATGCATGTTTCCGGAGTTTCTGCTCCCTTGCATGGCGTGTTCCTGCACAGGGAATGGACCAGCTGAAGAAATGGTCTCAGGTAAGTAGAATAAAATAAGTGCAAATGCAAAGTATCTGACATAGGAGAGAACAATTAGTTTCACACATATAAAATGGGAAGCGAGCGTCTGGAAGGAGTACTGCAGAAAGGAATCTAGGGTTATAGTGGATCACAGCTCAATATGAGTCAACAATGTGACATGATGCAACCCTCTGCCCAATCATTTTGGGCTGTATTAGCAGGAGAGTTGTAAGTAAGACACCAGAAGTAATTCTTTCACTATACTGTGCACTGATTAGGCCTCGATTGGAGTATTGTGTCCAGTTCTGGGTGCCACAGCTCAGGAAAGATGTGGACAGATAGGAAAAATCAAGAACAACAAAAATGATTAAGCATCTAGAAAACATGACCTATGAGGAAAGAATGAAAGAAGGGTTTTTTTGCTCTGGAAAAAGAGAAGACTGAGAAGGGATATGATAACAGACTCAGGGTATGTCTACCCTGCCACCCTAGTTCGAACTAGGGTGGCTAATGTAGGCATTCGAACTTCCAAATGAAGCCCGGGATTTAAATATCCTGGGCTTTATTTGCATGTTCCCGGGCGCCGCCATTTTTAAATGCCCCGTAGTTCGAACTCCCTGCCCGCGGCTACACGCGGCACGGACTAGGTAGTTCGAATTAAAGCTCCTAATTCGAACTGCCGTTACTCCTCAGCAGCTTATAGAGTTAGCACCGCCTCAGCAGGAGGAGTAACGGCAGTTCGAATTAGGAGCTTTAATTCGAACTACCTAGTCCGTGCCGCGTGTAGCCGCGGGCAGGGAGTTCGAACTACGGGGCATTTAAAAATGGCGGCGCCCGGGAACATGCAAATAAAGCCCAGGATATTTAAATCCCGGGCTTCATTTGGAAGTTCGAATGCCTACATTAGCCACCCTAGTTCGAACTAGGGTGGCAGGGTAGACATACCCTCAGATATTTAAAAGGAGGAGAAAAAATATTCTCCTTAACCTCTGAGCATAGGACAAGAAGCAATGGGTTTAAACTGGAGCAAGGAAGGTTTAGGTTGGAAATTAGGAAAAACTTCCTAAACTATCAGAGTGACTGAGCACTGGAATAAATTGCATAGGAAGGTTATAGAACCTCCATCCTTGGACATTTTTAAGAGCAGGTTAGACAAACACCCATCAGTCGTGCTTTAGGTGGTGCTTAGTTCTGTCATGAGTGCAGAGGACTTAGACCTCTTGAGGACCCTCCCACCTGTATGAGTCTAGGATTCTAAGTGATAAATATATATTTTTGTCAATAGAACAGGTATATAAAAGGAAAAATACAGTTAATTATTTCTGTTAACAAGTAAATAGAAAACTTACGGTTTTCTCTTTATAATCCTGGCTTGTTTTTATATAACAGCTGTAGTCAATACCAGTGAGGCTGCTGTCCCAGGTCAGCACTTGGTTTGTGTGACTGAATGTCAAGTTGGCAATGGGTGAGGATGATAGCATCACTGAAAGTTTTATGAATTAATATCAGAGAGGATGCAATATGACTTTTTCCATGTTTTCAGGTGCAGAGGTTAGTATTTAGCAGGCCTACCATGACAATACATAGTATAACTGCATGGGCAAATACCCCTAGAGTGAGATGAATTAAACCCAGTCCTAGATTATCTCAGTTATAAAGTATTATACTTACACTCTGTATTCACAAAGTCAGCATGCCATATCGAAAAGAACAGGACGCACCAAATCATGGAAACAAGTCGGAAAATGGTAACCATCCTTTATTTTTCTTGGAAATAGGAATAAAACCTAAAAGAGAAGAAACTGATGCCAATGCACACTTAGGTTTCTGTTAAACATGATTTCTCTGAAGGACAGAATCAGAGACTTTCTTATTAGTCCCTAGAATCAGCTAAGTACATCACACATAAGCACCAGCAACAAGATCCAGTGTTTAAGGCATTATGCTGGCACTTGGAGACTGGAGTGGAAGCTTCTGCTTTGACACAGACTCACTGGGACTTTGGGCTGGCTTCTTAGGCCCAAAGGGTCACAGCCATTGTGGTGCCCTGCCACTCGGTAGAATCCACAAACCCTAGGCTAGAGAACTAGGCTCTCTGTACAATGCATGAGAGAGCTAGCTGTGTAAGAAAGGGACCGATGAAAGCCTGTATGACAGGAACTGAGCTGTCAAAGCAAGCCAATAGCAGATGTAGAGAAGAGGGATGAGTCCTGACCCCCACTCCTTTCCAGGAGTTAGATTTCTAAATTGAGGCTGGAGGGAAGCACCTACCTTTGCCTGGGCTATGCAGCCACGTAACCTTCTCCTGGAGTCAGGAACCAAACCTTTCTTGTGGGAGTGGCAGGAGTTTCCTGCTATTTCTGCACAAAACAGAGGCGGTGCTAACTCTATAAGCTATAGTCCTGTGGTTCAGACACTCAGGTGGGAAGCCTCAGTTCAGTTCTTCCCTCTGCCGGTTGTGGAGAAGGGGTTTGACATGGGGTTTCCCCATCTCTCATGGGAATCACTGGATCCCTAATCCCTGGACTGTACAGCCTGTCACAAACTCTCTCACCAAGCATCAATTTCATTTTTTAATTATGTGATGTAAACTGGAACAGCTGCAACAGGGAAGATTGTGAGAGCCCCAGAAGAGACTATCCCATAGTTTAGTGGTTGTGGCATGCAACTGAGGGGGAAAGCCCAAGTTCAAAGCAGTTCTCCTTTTGTAGAAGAACTGAACCAGGGTCTTGCACATATCAGGAAACTGTGCTAACCAGTGGGTCATAAGAAAGGCCACTTCCTCCCCCAGCTTTTCCATACAGCTTAAGGCATGTCTATGGGACTGGGCCCTGCAGGTGAGCTAGGTGGGCACTGCCTAGTTTCACCTGGTTTGAGGTTTATTCAGGCATGAGGTAAACACTGGCCATTGTTACTGAGGCATCTATGTGCACACCCTGAGACAGAAATGTGGATACGTTGGGACTTTAACGACAGAAATGTTGGCATTGAACAACGTTTCGCACCTCTGGATTTAGGTGAGAGTTGAGTAGTTGTTTTGTGGATGTGGTGCCTGGATTTTGGCCTTAGTCACCTAAAGTGGGAATAGAATGCCTCCAGCTTAACAGTATTTTGACACTATTTCAAAATAACTGCCTGCTGTGTAGATGTGGACTAAGTTATTTTGGAATAGCACTAGTTATTTTGAAATAGTCCTACAGCGTAGACATACCCGTAGTCACCTAAAGTGGGAATAGAATGCCTAAACCCGCTCGTGGATCTGGTCTTCTCTCTCTCAATACCCCTGCTGTACAATGTGGATACCAGCACTTTGCGACGTCACTGGGGTGTGGTGAGGATAAACACGTCTAAAAAGATTGTGTGCTGTTCAGATACCAAGGTAGCACTTATTTCCTTTGTAAACCTTCTAAGAGCTAGAGATTAAAAGCCTTTATGTAAGAGTTATGGCACGTCTTCACTCACCAAGCCAGAAATCGACATTCTTGTGTTCAATTTAGCAGGTCTGGTATTGACCCGTAAATCGACTGCCAAGGGCAGCTCCAACCAGTGATTGTGTTCCATGCAATAGCAAGGAGTAAGGGAAGCTGACAGGAGCATTTGGTCTCATCAGCCTCCCTCTGTGTGGATGCTGCCAAGCTCGGCTTAAGTTAAGTCAACTCCAGCTATGTATTCTATGAAGCTGGAGGTGCTTACCTTCAGTTGATCTTCCAAGTCTAGAAGAGACCTTGGCCTTAGGCATTATTATTCTTGATACCTTCCATTTTTCCTATCCCTGTTTACTCATTTGCTGTCTACATGAAACATTACTAGTCTTGTCAGACTTTACTTATATGGCTTTAATTACATTTTCAGCAAGTCTCTGAATCTGTCAATTTCTTTGGAGAGGTGATCAGAACTGAACACGATGACATATTATTGGTTTATATAAATGCATTATAATATTTTCGGTATCATTTGCTTTCCCTTTACATGTATGTCCTCCATTTTGAACTCAGAAATGAGAAGCTGAGATAATCATTATTATTAGTCTTTCCAATGTGCATTATCTTGCATTGGTGCAATGAAATTCATCAGCTGCTATGATGCCTTGACAGTCCTATCCTTGGGAGTTGGTTTCTGACCCTTCTCTCTTGTCTTGACTAACCTACAGCATTTAGTGCCCCTTTCATATGTGGTCACTTCACTGTCCATCATCTTTTCCAGAATATTATTAAACATATTAAAGAATACTAGCCTTAGTGTGTAACTGTAACTTGCCAGACAATATTTTCCTGCTCTTTTTCTTATCTTTTGGTTTTGGATCCAGGAATACTCAACCCTCAGCTTGGACACTTCAGTGTCTTGAAGAGTCTTTTGCAAGGGACCTTGTCACAGCCTTTTGAAAGTTCAGATGTATCACGCACTCTGCTTCTTCTCCATCAGTTCTGATAACATGCCGAAAACAAGTAAATCAAAGAGGCATTATTTTCCATTTCAGAAGCTTGACCTATGAACATACAATCTTGATAAAGGTATATTGAAAGTCTTTTTTTAATTTCAATTTTTTAACCAATTTTACCTGAGTCTGAAGCGAGATTTTCCAATTTATAATTCCTTGTATCTCTTTTGGTACTATTGCTGAAAAAGTGGTGCCCTTTAGTATTATAGTAATTAATGGGATATTGCATACTCCTTAGCTTTCCCGTCATTCATTATTATTCTTGGATGTATGCCTTCTCACCTTGCTGACTTATAACTCCTTAATTTATCTATTTGTTCAGCACCTTTTCTTTTAACAGTTCAGCCACTTCCAGTCCCTCATCTTTTAACTTGTAAAGAGTAAATGTCTCTTCACAATTCTTTTTTATGAAGAATGACGCAAAGACATAATTTTGCTTAATTGTAATAACCTTTTCCTCCTTAAACCATCCCTTTATACCCTGGTAGTTGAGTGGCTACACCAACTCATTTACAGGTACCCTGCTTGTGGCACATTTCAATTATTTCATTTTTTTTAATCTATCTTGTCCACTTGGTAGGACAAGTGGGGAGGTGCTCTCTCCTTGGGAGCTTCAAGTGTCTCAGATCCTCACCAATCTCAGGGTGTCTACTGAGAGAAAGACCATCCCCATAGAAGTCTCTTGCTTCCACCATTCTGCCCTGCCCCCAACTCCAGCTTTCTGGTTTTTGGCAACACTTCTCTTGATGGGCTTCCCCACTACCCTCAGGCCCACCTTAAAAGGAACTTCAGAGAAGGAAGTGAAAATCAGAAAAGCAGCTACAGATGGTGTGATGTAACCTATGCATCTTTGTTACACACTCTCCCCCAGATAACTGTTTCACCCCAAATCTCTAATCCTTCCAAGCATTCCAGCTGCTTTGCATGTCACCCACACAAAGCAAGGTGTGGTCAGGTCACACCAATTTAGTAGGGTCCCCAAGCAGTAGCTCCTGTGCCAATGCCTCAGGGGACAGCTCCAAGGCAGAGGGCAGGAACAGCGTGACAGTGGGTGGAGGGGCAACTGAAGTACCAGTGCTTGATAGGTTCCCGGCCAAACCAGTCAGGATCAGCTGTCAGATGCTCCTGGATCTACTGGTAGATCCTGATGTACTGGTTGGTGACCACGGGGTTAAAAAATGTCCCTTGGAACTGAACAGGAGATTTGAGGTGTTTGTGTTACCTTGATGTCTGAGGCTGTATGAATGCACCATGAAGAGCTGGCTGGAATCAACACATTTTAATGGAGGATCCGGAAAGACAATAGGAACCCCAATGTCCAGGCGGTCCAACAGAATTGCCAGGCCCCAGGGCAAGATATGAGGGTCAGCTCTGTGTTTCCAAAAGGGGAAGGGCCACTGGCAGAAGAGGCAGGGCTGCTGTCACAGGCACCCTGGCCTGTAATCCATTAATACATTCCATTTTGAAACCACTGAGGTGTTTTGCCTCCACTACTTGTGTTGGGAGGCTGTTACAGAACATGGCCAATTATCATCTCACCACACTGCTTGTGTGGCATACATCCTTTCCGTACCCGCCACTGAAATATACAATCAATTCATACTTTAATACAATATTCCTAGGACTGATTCAATCTATGGAGTGATATGGAACTTGCCAACCACACACATGTACAAATGACAACATGCAAACATTTTCAATTAAATTATATTTTAAAAAAAAGAAAGAAAGAGACAGCAACATTTCTCCTGGATACACGAAGTAGCTGTCAGACAAAATAAAGCAATCCAACAGATGAGGGAAAATATTACTAATGTTTTTCCTGGCTCTGGCAGGTGGTGCTGGAAACCTGATGGCTCCCTGTACTCATATTTAGCTATGTATACTTACCTTCAGATCATTAACCATAAATAATAATGTGTCATCCAAATTTTTGCTAGGGCCATCCCTTAAGGAGGGAAAAAAATATGTACTGGGAGGTAGATGAACTCAGTCAGATAGAGCTTTTCTTCCCGTTGCAAATGTTTGTGTTATGTCATAGGATCCCCGAGAAATAAAAATAACAATACCCCCCCCTTCCCCGCCCAACAAACTAAAATGAAGCAAAAAACTAGCTTACCTCCTCCTTGCACAAGGACTATGTTTTATTTAACTTAGGGCCTTGCTTCTGAGATGACTGGGATGCTTGAGTCTGAAGCTCTAGTAGTGCTGCAAGAATACTCCCTCATTATATAGTATGTGGCTTCTGGAAAGTGTTGCAAGACATACAGTGAGCTAAGTCCTTGAGTCATTTCCGTCACAGTTACTGGAACATTTTTTATTTCCTTGTTTCACAGAACAGAAATAATTTCACACAAAAGAAACATTGAGGGCTTATCTACACTAGGAGATAAGATGGAATCTACTGTGATCGAGTTCTGGACCCCTATGTTTAGAAGGCGAGGGGCCGTGTCCCCACTACAGGGAAGATTAGAATGTTCTCCGAGGTAGTGCGTACACATTTATGGAGTCTGCCTCGGACTCAGAGAGTGAGGAAGCACTGTGGAGAGCTTGGCAGGCCAGCCTATACTTCTAGTGTCTGCTGGGTCCAAAAAGCATCAGCAGGTACTGTGACCGGGTCAGTCCCCTTCCTGGGACCCTGACCCCTGTTCCGTCCACTCTCTCCCCTTTGAGGGCTGCAGTGGGGCCTTCACTTGCCGAGTTTTTTAGCCCTGGGCCAGTCACAGCTGAGTTGTGAGCCCTCTTCTAGCCCTGTGGGATAGGGAGTCACTCATCTCCCCCTGCAGCCTTTAGCAGAGCTGGAGGTTCCTTCTGTTCCACTTCTCTGAGTCTCCTTACCCCTGGGTTGTTTGTTCCTCTCCACGCTCCTCCTCCACTCTCTCTCCCCCTCCTTCTGCCCTAGGGAAGGCTTTTAAAGAGGCCCTGTGGCAGTCTAATTCAACTCACCTGGCCCTTAATTAGTTTGCAGCTGCCCTGTCTCAGCTGCCCCTTTTCCCTTTCAACAGGCTTTTTACCCTTCCCTGTTACATATCCGCCTCCCCAGCTCAACACTATGGGGTTGGGCTACTTGGGACGGCAGGCAGTGCACCCTTGACAGGCCGTCGACGTTGCCATGCTTGGCTCCAGCCGTATGTTTCACTTGAAAGTGAAACAGTTGAAGGGACAGGAACCATTGTGTTACTCTGGCATTCCTGTCTTTGTTCTGGTGCATCCACTGTCAGGGCGTGTGGTCTGTAACCAGGGTGAATTTTCGTCCAAGTAAGTAATACCGCAGACTCTCCATAGCCCACTTCACAGCGAGGCACTCTTTTTCCACAATGGCATAATTTCCTTCCCTTGGTAGGAGCTTCCGGCTCAGGTATAGGATGGGGTGATCTTCCTCCCCAACCATTTGGGACACCATGGTGCCCAACCCAACTTCAGAGGCATCTGTCTGGAGGAAAAACTCCTTCTCAAAGTCGGGGCTATAAGTACTGGGTCCCTACACAAGGCCGTCTTCAGGTCAACCCAGGCCTCCTCTGCTGCTGGCGTCCAATTCACGACTTCTGGGACACGGGCTTTTGTTAGGTCCATCAGGGGGCATGCTCTGGAGGCAAAGTGGGGGATAAAACTCCGATAGTACCCCACTAGCCCAAGGAATGCCCGGACCTGCTTTTTCCGGACTGGCTGGGGCCAGTTCTGTATTGCCGCTACTTTATTTAGCTGGGGCCTCACTACACCCCTTCCTACAATATACCACAGATATTTGGCTTCTGCTAGCCCCATCGCGCACTTTGCAGGGTTTGTGGTGAGACCAGCTCTCCTCAGAGTGTCTAGTACAGCCTCCACCTTCTCTAGGTGCATGTCCCAGTCTGGGCTGTGTATGACAACATCATCCAGAGCCGCTGCTGCGTATGTGCAGCGTGGCCGTAGTAGCTTATCCATCAGCCTTTGAAATGTTGCAGGGGCCCCTTGTAACCTGAACGGTAGGACGGTGTATTGGTAGAGTCCCTCGGGGGTGGCACAGGCTGTCTTCTCCCTGGTTTCCCTGACCAAGGAAATCTGCCAGTACCCTTTGGTCAGGTCAAGGGTAGACAGAAATTGGGCCTTTCCTAACCTATCAATCAGTTCGTCTATACAGGGCATGAGGTAAGCATCTAACTTGGACACTTTGTTCAGCTTCCTAAAATCATTACAAAATCGGAGGCTGCCATCTGGCTTAGGTACCAGGACAATGGGGCTGGACCATTGGCTGTGAGATTCTTCTATGACGCCCCGTTCCAGCATCTTCTTTACTTCCTTTTTAATCTCCTCCCATTTTACCTCTGGGATCCGGTAGGGCCTCACATTTATACGTACCCCTGGGTCTGTGACAATATGATGTTCCACCTCGGTAGTTTGGCCAGGTTGAACCAAAAATATATCCGAATGTAGGTATAGCAGATTTAGGACTTCCTTCCGCTGGTCCGTGGTTAACACTGGGGAGATCCCCACCTGCTCCTATGGGGTTGCCTCTGGTGTCATGTTCCCCAGGGTGACTGGTTGTACTTCCCTGTCCTGCCAGGGTTTCAACAGGTTAATATGGTAGATTTGTTCAACTGTCGGGCGGCCAGGTTGGCGTACCTTATAGTTTACTTCTCCTAGGACCTCACTTACTGGTGCCTGCCACCTGGCGAGGAGCTTGCTCTCTGCCGTCGGGACGAGTACCATTATCCGATCTCCCACCTGGAACTTCCGGACCCTTGCCCGGTGGTTATAGTAGCTCTGTTGGGCCTCTTGGGCCTTTTCCAGGTGCTCCCTTACTATAGGGGTAACCCGGGCGATCCTGTCCTTCATTTGGAGGACGTGTTCGATAATGTTGCGCCCCTGATTTGGCTGTTCCTTCCAAGCCTCTTTGGCAAGGTCAAGGATACCTCAGGGGTTGCGCCCGTACAATAGTTCAAAAGGAGAAAATCCTATGGATGCCTGCAGAACCTCATGGATGGCAAACATGAGGTACGGAAGTAGGGCATCCCAGTCTTTCCCGTCCCGGCTCACCACCTTCCAGATCATGTTCTTGAGGGTACGGCTGAAGCGCTCAACGAGGCCATCCATCTGAGGGTGATACACTGACATCCTCAAGGCATGGATATGGAGTAACGCACACAGGTCCTTCATTAACTTGGAGATGACGTACCTTGATCAGTTAAGAACTCCTTGGGTATCCCTACTCTCGAAAAGATCTGAACCAATTCCCTTGCTGTGGTCTTAGAGTGGGTATTTTGAAGAGGCACTGCCTCTGGATAATGTGTGGCATGATCTATGACCACTAAGATGCTCTGGTGCCCCCGAGCTGACTTCTCTAGTGGGCTGACTAGGTCCATCGCGATACGCTCAAAGGGGACCTCAATAATAGGCAGGGGCACCAGGGGTGCTCTCAGGTATGGCCAGGGTCCATGCAATTGGCACTCGGGACAGGAGGACACAGTATTTCCGGACCTCCATGTACACTCCAGGCCAATAGAACCTTCTCAGTATCTGAACCAGCGCTTTATCAACTCCTAGGCGTCCGCCAAACAAATGGCTGTGGGCCAGGTCTAGCACTGCTCTTCGGTGGTTCTGAAGTATCAACAGTTGTTCTACTACCGGTTCCTGGCTGGGTACGATTCGGTAGAGCAGGTCCCTTCGGAGTATATAATATGGCCCTGGGCCCTTGCTTCTTCCTACTACCGGGACCCCATTTACTTCTACTACTTCTTTGAGTACATTCTGGTGCGTGGGATCATTGGCCTGGTCCTGCCCAAAATTCTCAAGTGAAGCCCCTATCTGCCCAAGCTCTGGGGAGCCCTCAGCCTCTTCCATCCCAGGGGGCCCTGCTGAGCTGGGCCCAGCTTCGGGCTCACCTGCCTCTTGCCTCACCCCCCTGCTGGTTGGCTCTGCCTCCGGTCCAACTAGAGCTGGGCTTAGTTTTGGGGCCAAGATTCACGTGCCCAGGCTGTTGGTGGTCCTCCTTTCCCGCCTCATTTTCCGTGGCTTCCCAGGCTCAGAAAACAGGTCCTGTGAAAACTCATGGAAGTCTGGGAGTGGGGTTTCTACCTCTCCTTCCTCCCTAGGGAGTAGATTGCTAAACCTGGGGAAGTCCCGCCCGATCACAGCTGGATAGGGGAGCTTTGGGACCACCCCGGCTGCCACTCTGGTGCTGATCCCCTGAATTTCTAACATTACGTGGCTGACAGGGTAGTAGCCAACGTCCCCATGAACACAGGATATCCCTGTGCGCTTGGCCCAGCACAGCTGGTCCTGTCCTATAAGTTGCCCTGAAACCAAGGTCACGGCGCTCCCTGAGTCCACCAGTGCCGTGGTCTCTATGCCATTCATCTTTACCTGCTGGGTGTACTGATGGGGGGGCCATGACAACCCCCGCCAGGGTTATCAAGCTGCAGGGGCCCTTCAAATCCCCTAGATCACACTGCATAGGTTCCTCAATATTTGGGCATCGTGCTGCTATGTGTCCCACCTCCCCACAAGCATAGCACCAATACCCCATGCAGGGCATCCCCTTGTTCCTGGGGCTGCTGGGCCTCACCCCTGGCCCTTCCTTCCCCCGGTCCCCAAGTCCTTTCACAGCTTCCTGCCGCTCATCTGTTTCTTTCCTCCCAGTCCAGGCCCGGTCTGGGGGCTCTGGGACACCGCCTCTCGGGGCAGGGCCAGGCCTCCTAGTGCACCTGACTTCTTCTCTGCGGGGTGGTGAAATACCCTTGGCCATTTGCTGCCTCTCCACCAGGGCAACTATCTCATTATAAGACAAGGGGTCATTCTGGCTGACCCTTATCCACAAGTCAGGTGGTGGTCCCCACATATACCGATCCAGAACAATGATCTCCATGATCTTTCCAGGGCTGTGGGTCTCGGGCTGCAACCACTTTCGAGTCAGGTGGATGAGGTCAAATAGCTGGGACCTCGGTGCCTTGCCCTCTTGGTATTTCCACTGATGGAATTGCTGGGCTCTGACAGCAGTTGTTACTGCAGTCCGGGCCAAGATCTCTGCTTTCAGGCATGGGTATTCAGCTGCCATCTCCTCAGGCATATCAAAGTAGGCTTTTGGGGCCTCTCTGTACAGGAATGGAGCCAGGATGCTAGCCCACTGGGCTTGGGGCCAGCCCTCTCGCAGGGCGGTTCTCTCAAAGGCTAAGAGGTAGGCCTCCACATCATCCTCCCCCGTCATCTTCTGGAGATAACGGCTGGCGTGCAGAGATGGAGTCCCATCTTGGCCACGTACCCGGGTGGTGAGAGCCTTCAGTTGCACAATCACTTTCTGCAGGGCAGCTCTGCCCTGGGCAGCCTGGCTCATTAGCAGCTGATTGGTCTCCTGCTGCACCCGAACTGCTTCCTGTTGGGCCACTGCCTGTACCCTGGTAGCCTCCTGCTGGGCTGCAGTGGCTTATACAAGTGCCTTCACCACGTCCTCCATATTCTTAGATGGTCAGCCTAGCCTGATCTGGGTGGGTTTGCTGCAGGGTCTCACAGCAGCAATTTCATCCCACTTCTGGCACCACGTGTGACCGGGTCAGTCCCCCTCCTAGGACCCTGACCCCTGTTTCATCCACTCTGTCCCTTTTGAGGGCTGCAGTGGGGCCTTCACTTGCTGAGTTTTTTAGCCCTGGGCCAGTCACAGCTGAGTAGTGAGCCCTCTTCTAGCCCTGTGGGGATAGGGAGCCACTCAACACTCCCTGCTCGAGCCCCTCACCTCCCCCTGCAGCCTTTAGCAGGGCTGGAGGTTCCTTCTGTTCCACTTCTCTGAGTCTCCTTACCCCTGGGTTGTTTGTTCCTCTCCATGCTCCTCCTCCACTCTCTCTCCCTCTCCTTCTGCCCTAGGGAAGGCTTTTAAAGAGGCCCTGTGGCAGTCTAATTCAACTCACCTGGCCCTTAATTAGTTTGCAGCTGCCCTGTCTCAGCTGCCCCTTTTCCCTTTTAACAGGCTTTTTACCCTTCCCTGTCACAGTATTTACAGGGACCCTTCCTGTCTGAGTCCCAGAAGGAACTTCTCTACTCCCTCCCACCTCACGTGACATAAATGGGCCACAGTGGACATGCTATTTTTCGTGTCCTGGTTACTTGCATGGCTGCCACAGCACTACAGCCATGGAGCCCTAGGTGCTGCAGATTATTGCCATGCTCTTGGCTCTCATGGTGCAGGACTTGGAGAGTGCCCACATGTTGTCCACCAGGAACAGGACGAGGAGCAGGAGGATGAGGACCAGGAAGATGAGAAGAAGAAAACTCGGCATGGCCCACTGGCCTGCTCAGGCAAGTCGTGGTGCTTATGCTATTGTGAAGGCCACTCAATCCCCTGGACACAGTGGAACACTGCCTCTGGCATCAGGAGACAAACATGGACTGGTGAGACCATATCATCATGCAGGGATGGGATGTCTACAAAAATTTCACATGTTCAAGGCCACATTCCTGGAGCTCTGCGAATGGCTCACCCCTGCCCTCAAGGTACAGAATACCCACATGAGATGCGTTCATGTGCAGATGTAGGTGGCCATTGCACTATGGAAGCTTGCCACACCAAACAGGTGCCGCTCAATCAAGAACCACGTCAGGGTGGGGAAATTCACAGTTGGGGCTATGCTCATACCAGTAGCCAACCATATCCTGCTATGGAGGGTTGTGACTCTGGGGAACATGAACAACATCTTGGATGGCTTTGCTGTTATTGTACTCCCTAACTGCGGGGGTGCCATAGACATGCATCCCTATCATGGCCCCAGACACTGCCGTGGAGTACATCAACTGCAAGGGGTACTTCTCCATGGTGCTGCAGGTGATCGTGGATCACAAGGGATGTTTCACTGACATCAACATGGATGGTTAGGCCAGGCTCATGATGTACTCATCTTTTGGAACTCCTGCCTCTTCCAAAAGATGCACACCAGCACTTTTTTCCAGACTGGACAATCAGAGTCGGAGAGGTGGACATGCCCATTGTGATCCTGGGTGACCCAACCTACCCCTTGTTCCCCTAGCTCATGAAGACCTATATGGGCAGCCTGGACCCCAGCAAGGAGAAATTCAATAACATGCTGACCAGGTGCAGAATGGTGGTGAAATGTGCGTTTGGACATTTACAGGGGAGGTTCAGAAGTCTCCTCACCGGCTTGGACCTGAGTGAATGCAACACCCCTTTGTGGTAGTGTCATGTGGCAATCTGTGTGAGAATAAGGGGGAAACCTTTTTGCCAGGGGTGGGGGCCAGAGGCAGAGCATTTGGGCAGAGAATTTGAGCAGCCAGGCATCTGCCACATAAGAAAAGCACAGCAAGGGGCAGTGCTAATCAGAGAGGCCCTGAAGGACAGTTTCATGGAAGGTCAGTGGTAAGACTCTTCCCTGTGGCTCTCCACAAAGAGCCCCTGCATCCCCACCCCTTGTAATTCTTCCCCTTCCCTCCTCTGCTTTCCCCTCCCCTGCAGTTCATGCAATAAAAAGATCAACTAACAGGAAAGTTAATTTTGGGGAGAACAACAGGGAAGGGAATGGATTGGGAAGGGGAGAGCCGGGCTGAGGAATGGGATCGGGACTGCCACATGCCCTTGAGAGGCCCGGGAGGCTTTAGCTGCCCTAGAGATTGCCCCCATGTTCTGGGGCCCTGGCAACCTCTGGGCACCCTTGTTGTGGAAGGCACAGCATGGGGAGGGTTCTGGCCATTGGCTCACTCCAGGCAGGTCACCACGCGCTCCATCACCGAAGTGAGGGAGAAGAACATGTCTCCTGCTGGCACATGAGCTGCTCCTGAGTGGCCTTTCTTGCCTCTTGGTCGGCCCTGCTCTCCTCTCACTTGGCAACCCAATCCTGCCACTCTGTCTCAACTTCCTGTACCAGAGAGTGCAGGCAATCCATTTTCCCCCTCATGCATCACTCCTGGTGCATTATCACCTTCAGATCCCATACAGGTGGGCGGATGCAGTGAGAGGTGCAGGAGAGCCCAGCTTGCAGATAACCCAGCTGTCAAGAAATGTTACAAGGGCAGGCATCACAGGAGATACTTTGTACAACAATGGCAATGTGTCTCATGCAAGGCCACATTTTGGCTTTAAAAGGGGCACCTTACAGCAGGTGCACAGATGTCTCAGAGGAGCATTGGGACACACACAATCCAGAGGCAAGCATTCATGGTAAGGGGCCGTCTAGGCCACAAGCTTATGGGCAAGAGGAGGGTGGGGGAAGAGGGTGGCTTCCTGCTGTGTCCAGCACATGTGATTTCTCGAGACAGTACAACTTTCCTGGCCAGGCTGGGAGCTTGCAGGTTGGAGCGGGGAAAGGGGCAGCTCAGTGTCCCACTGTGTCCGGCACATGCTCAGTCTGGAATTCACAGCCTCCTGGGGAGAGAGTACTTCTTTCCCTGCCTGCAGCCTGGGGAGAGAGGAAGGGGGTGGGAGCGGATGGAGGTGAGGGATTTGTGTGTGAGCAGCACACTTGGCCTCCCTGGGAGAGAAAGAGAGAGCTAATAGGTTCCCCTCCCTCTCCTCCTGGCAGGTTCCCATGCAAAATATCAGTCTTCTCTGCATCACCACGCTTGATCAGGAATGAATGCTGACTCAATGTGGCCATGAACCTCTCGTCCTTATGCTGCACAGTTCCTATGCTGGGAAGGTGTCCTACCATAGAGGATTGAATAAGGCTGGCCTCCCCAGGAAGGATCGAAGGGTTCCTGTGTGAGATTCCTGGAGCTGAGTACTCCAGACTGGCGCTCAAACTGGATGCATGTGAACAATTTGTTCTGCACCCCCCACACTGAGTAGGCCAAGAGAGAGTGTACCACCCTCACAGCTCATTACCTGACCCCGCCTGTAGTTAGAGAAAGTTAGGGTATGTCTACACTAGCTAGTTAATTCGAGCTAGGTAGGCAAATCAGGCAACCGGAGTTGCTTTATTTGCATGTTCCCGTCCGGCCGCCATTTTTAAATCCCCCTTAGTTCGAACGAACTGCCCGTGGCTACACGCGGCAGTTTAAAGTTAATCCAAACTAAGTCCTTAGTTCAGATTAACTGTTACTCCTCGTGGAATGAGCAACGAATTTACCCAAGTTCATCTTTTTATCTAAGTCAGTATGTAAATATAAGTATCAATTACATTACTCTTTAGGCCTTAATTTAGTAATGTGAATACCCATCTAATGCATAATCATAACCATGTGGTGAACACAATTATACACACCCCTGTTTACTGTTTACCCTGTATTTTCATTTTCAAAAAGTCTCTAACCCTTCTATTTGTGTAGATTATTTTCAAAATGTGAAGAAGAAACAGGTGAGGCAATGTCTTCCAGAGTCTGTGGACAGCCTGAGGCAACAGAGCTGGTGAACTACCTTATTTTAACTCTTTCACAGCTGATTGACGTATGCAGCAAAAGAGGGATGATTAGTTAGAAGATCTGCACAATCGACTGTGTGAGATATGTCATGTTAGCATCAATCATGAGAGTAGCCTGGCTTATCAGCAGACCTAAGAAAAATACTTCTCTTAAGTAAAAACTTCAGAAAGTCTTAGCAAATATGACATATTTTTGATTTTTTTGTTTTAAACTAATGTGAAAAAAGCAATAGGTAAAACAGTTTATGTTCATTTCGTTCAATGAATAGCTGGAAATCTTACAACATAGAGTCATCCTGTAACAGTGTAAACAGCACTTGTGCAACTTCCAGGGTACTTGGAAACTTACACTGAACTTTTAACAGAACACGCTTTTGAAGAGACCTTTTGAAGCAATGCAAGTTTTTCCTTCCAATGAAGACTCAACTAAGTGAACAGCAACATTCACATCTCTCTTCAAAGACTAAGTTTTAGTGTGAAACAGAATTAATATATTGGGTGTGACACCCCTCCCCCCCATGCTTTACAAAATGGATTTATGGACACAAATATGCATAACTCAAAGATTAATGTCAGTACTGGGCAAATTAGTTGAAATTATAGTAAAAAATAAAATTGTCAGACACATGGTTGAACATTATTTGTTGGGGGAAAGTCAATATGGTTTCTGTAAAGGGAAATCATGCCTTACTAATCTATTAGGGTATGTCTGCACTTGCAGCCTAATTCGAAATAGGGCTGCAAATGTGGGCATTCGAAATTGCAAATCAAGCCTGGGATTTAAATATCCCGCGCTTGATTTGCATCTTCCCGGCTGGGCGCCATTTTTTGAAATTGACAAGCCCGGAATAACTGCCCACGTCTACACGCTGCAGTGAAACAGGCGTTCAAAATAAAGCCCTATTTTGAAATACCTGTTAAACCTCATTGCAGGAGGAATAACAGGTATTTCAAAATAGGGCTTTATTTCGAACGCCTGTTTCACTGCCGCATGTAGACGTGGGCAGTTATTCCGGGCTTGTCAATTTCAAAAAAAAAAAAAAAAAAAAATGGTGCCCGGCCGCGAAGATGCAAATCAAGCACGGGATATTTAAATCCCGGGCTTGATTTTCAATTTCGAATGCCTACATTTGCAGCCCTATTTCGAATTAGGCTGCAAGTGTAGGCATACCCTTAGAGTTCTTTGAAGGGGTCAACAAACATGTGGACAATGGGGATCTAGTGGATATAGTATACTTAGATTTCCAGAAAGCCTTGGACAAAGTCCTTCACCAAAGACTCTTAAGTAAAGTAAGTTGTCATGGGATAAGAGGGAAGGTCCTTTCTTGGGTTGATAACTGGTTAAAAGACAGGAAACAAAGGATAGGAATAAATGGTAAGTTTTCTGAGTGGAGAAAGGTAACTAGTGGGTCCTCCAAGGGTCTCTCCTGAGACCAATCCTATTCAACTTATTTATGAATGATCTAGAGCAGTGTTTCCCAATTTAATTTGGCCACAGAACCTTTTTCAACTTGAAAGAATTTCAAGAAACCCCTATAGTTACTAAGGTAAAATTTGTTGAGCAAAAAAAAAAGACCCACTAAGTCCCACCAAGAAAAAGTCTCTGTCTCTTTAAGAGGAGGGGGAGGAGTGCCGAGTTCTCGTAGGACCCTTATTTTCGCTTCAGATAGAATGTTAAGAATCATTTAAAAAGGGATAGAGAATAAGACAGAGAATATCTTATATAAAACCATGGTATGCCCACATCTTGAATACTGCGTACGGATGCGATCACCTCATCTCAAAAAAGATATATTGGCATTGGAAAAGGTTCAGAAAAGGGCAACAAAAATGTTTAGGGGTTTGGAATCAGTCCTATATGAAGAGAGATTAAAAAGACTTGGACTTTTCAGCTTAGAAAGAGAAGCCTGATGGGGGACATGAAAGAGGTCTATAAAGTCATGACTGGTGTGGAAAAAGTGAATAAGGAAAAGTTATTTACTTATTCCCACATTATAAGAACTAGGGGTCACCAAATGAAATTAATAGGTAGCAGGCTTAAAACAAACAAAAAGAAGTTTATCTTCACTCAGCGCATAGTCAACCTTTGGAACTCCTTGCCAGAGGAAGTAGTGAAGACTAGGACTTTAACAGGGTTCAAAAAAGAGCTAGATAGATTCATGGAGGTTAGGTCCATCAATGGCTATTAGCCAGGATGTGTAGGAATGGTGTCCCTAGAGTTTGTCTGGAAATGGGTGACAGGGGAGGGATTATGTGAGGATTACGTGTTGTGTTCCCTCCCTCTGGGGCATCTGGTATTGGCCTCTGTCAGCAGACAGGATACTGCGCTAACTAGACCGTTTATGGATCACCTTATGGCTTCAAATGTGCAAATGAAAGTTTATTTTGTCTTTTAAGTATTAGCAGTGGTTGGTTTTAGGAAGTCACTTGTCCACCCCAACTGGTAGGGCCGGACCATGTAATTGTCCATGGAACGGTGGTACCAAAAAAACCGATAGGCAGCTAGGAGTTTCTTTGTCTTTGGCTGGGATGGCATACCCAGGAGATTAACTAAACACTCCAGGGAAAAGGAGACTTCCCTGGTTTGAAGGATAAGGTTCTAGAATAAGAGCTTTTTCAGGGTGAGTTTATAAGAAGTTTGTACTGAGGTTTGAGTATTAGAATTACCTAAGCCTTTTCTGTTGTTTTTAATTTTTAATCTACTTTGCTCTGCCTGTTTTCACTTACAACCTCCTAAAACCTACTGCTTGTACTTAAGAAAATCACTTTTATTTACTATCAAGCCCAGTGTAAATAATTGTTACCTGGGGGAGCAATCACTGTGTACACCATCCTTTCATTGCTAAAGGGGGCTAAATAATTCATTTGGGGTCCTGATCCCATTTAGGGAATGGTATCCCAGGAAGCTGGGCCCAAAACTGCATTTTTGAGTTTCAGTGTCTGTACTGCTCCTCAGAGGGGCAGTGATCTCAGCTCTGTGATGTGGCTGGGGGAGACCAGGGAGCTGGCCCAGCAGCACAGGCTAATGAGAAACCCCAGAGGGCAGGAAGGCAAGTGGCAGTGGCTTTGCCAGTACCCCAAGAAGCACCCCGAAGGGGGTCTTCTCTGTCCTCACCCCATCACACTGAGTATGTTCAAATGATAGCAGTATTGAACAGTCCACTCTGGCCTAAATGATCTAAAGCAATTTTGAGTGCCCACCCTGAGATACTTTTTAAGATTTTTCGGATAGTACAGAGAACTCCCTCCAAAAATCAGGCCCCTTGACAATGTCTCAAGACCCAGAAAAGTCACTTGTGCTTGAAATGTCAAATTAATCTCTCAGGGTATGTCTACACTTGCAGCCTAATTCGAAATAGGGCTTCAAATGTAGACATTTGAAATTGCAAATCAAGCCCGGGATTTAAATATCCCGTGCTTGATTTGCATCTTCCCGGCCGGGCGCCACTTTTTGAAATTGACAAGCCCAGAATAACTGCCCGTGTCTACACACGGCAGTGAAACAGGCGTTCGAAATAAAGCCCTATTTCGAAATACCTGTTAAACCTCATTGCAGGAGGAATAACAGGTATTTCGAAATAGGGCTTTATTTTGAACACCCGTTTCACTGCCGCATGTAGACGCGGGCAGTTATTCCGGGCTTGTCAATTTAAAAAAAAAAAATGGCACCCGGCCGGGAAGATGCAAATCAAGCGCGGGATATTTAAATCCCGGGCTTGATTTGCAATTTCGAATGCCTACATTTGCAGCCCTATTTCGAATTAGGCTGCAAGTGTAGACATACCCCAAGAGACCTATTTCCTAGGGTTTTAAATATGCACTTCTCCAAAATTTAAGACCATGTGTTTCCTTCCCTTCACTTTCCTGATTGCTGTGACCATACACTCATGAGAGAGAAGATTTAGCCAGGAGCTTGTCTGTCAGGGTATGTCTACACTAGCCCCCTAGTTAGAACTAGGGGGCTAGTGTAGACATACCCTCACCTTCATGCAGCATATTCCAGGACGCAGGGGACTTTGGAAAGCTACTCGTGCAGTCCAGCATCATTCCAGATGCTGCTGGAGAGTTAACTTCCCTTCTCTGTGTCTAGGTTTCCACCCTCAGAGCTGAGCCAACATGATAGCAGTGGAGTGATAATTTGTACCATGCCTGTTGTGACCGGGAAGTCTTTACAACATTAATCCACCAAAGAGCATGCAAGTAAACACAGTGCCAACATGTTCCTCAGTTGAAAATCACCTTTTCTTTTGATTAAATTTAAGTATAAATCTCTGGGGGGTTGATCAACTCACCGTTTCAGGACTTTGCCTCCAGGACATGTTTGTTCAAATGCCCAGCTCTGGAACTGCCTTAATAGAGCTACTTATACTTAAAAGCTCTTCTTATTCTAAACTGTCTGCAATCTTCTTGGCTAGAGCCACAGAGACCTATGTGTGGCAACACCCAACTCCTAGACATGCTGCCATCCAGTAGCAGCCTCAGCCCAGGCTTCCTGTACAATACATGGGGAGAGTTAATCACCTAAGAAAGGGATCCTCCGAAGCCTGCATGAGAGTGGGAAGCTGCCTAAGCTAGCTAGAAGTGAAAAGCAGAGGAAACAGGTAGGGCTTATGGTTCAAAGGTCCTTAGGCACCGAAAACCCCTCCAGTTGCCCACACTGTGGCCTGCGGGCTGTCTGGGGGGACCAGGCTCCAGAGGCCGTTGCCCCCTCCAGTTGACCCCTTGTGGCCCACAGGTTGTCTAGGGAGGCCAGGATCTGGGCAGGGGCTGTTCCCAGCCTCCAGCACCCCCCATCCTGCACCCTGCAAGGTACTGAGGTGGGCAAAGCTCTGGGGGCTACTGCTGTGGGGGCCTAGAGGCTGTCAGGGGAGGAGGGTTCAGTTTCTGGAGATTGTCACCCCCTCCGCTACCCCCCATAATGTGCCGGCTGTCTGGGGGGGGGGCGAGGGTTCAGGGTCTGCCTCTGCCCTCCAGCAGCCCCACTGCAGCCTGAAGGCTGTCAGGGAGGGCTAGGCTCTGGGGGTTGCCACCCCCACCACCTTTGTCACATTACTGGACAAAGCCAGATCACTGCTGCACCCATGGGGGGGGGGGGTTGCCTCAAAGTCTGTACAAAGAGGGCCATGTGAGGTATCAAATGAAAGCTTATGTTATACTGAATCTGTATATGCCATTCATGTGCTTGTGTGATATCTGAATGTGGAGTTATAAATATGTACTCTGTGCTTATGCTGGAAGATTCTCTGTCTGAGATGGGAAGGAATGTCCAGTCAGTGACTTGGCTAATTAGCAAGGCTCCAGGGACAAGGCTCTCAGAGAGCCCAATACACACCTGAGGAATGCGTCTGGAAATCTGGATACCTGCAAACCAGCCAGGGCATAATGGCTGCCTGCATGTGAAACAGAGATAGGACACTCGACCATGTGACCTGCTCTAGCCAGGAGGATGCCAGGAGGAATATAAAGTGCCATGAGGCGAACTCCATCTGGTCTTCGATTCAGCTCCTGATCCCAGATGCAGCCTTGTGAGGGACAACGAGCCAGGAAGAATCGCGGGCCCATCCTGACATAGGATGTACACCAGAGACTTTTAAGATAGCAGTTTGTAACATCTCTGCTGAGAGCCTGCATCAAGAACTTGGTGATTCGATGCATGTAATGTATTCTCCTTAATAACCTTACTCTCGTGCTTTTCTTTCTTTTATTAATAAACCTTCAGATTGTAGATTCTAAAGGACTGGCTCAGTGTGATCTTGTGGGTAAGATCCAAAGTGTAAATTGACTGGAGATTTGTGGCTGGTTCTTTGGGACTAGAAAGACCCATTCGGGGTAGTTGAGACTGGGTCCTATAATCCCTTACCTGTGTGTTAGACCTGGGGCTGATTGTGGCACAGGGAGAGCTGAGGTGTCTGAGGAGTTTGCTTGGTGTGACTGATTTGTGGCCTATTCGGGAAGGGCCTCCAGTCAAGGGCTGTAAGGAGCCCAGGTTTTGAGGAATTCACCCTGAGCGAATGCCCTCGGCAGTGCCCAGACCCGGCCTGGTCCGTCACAACCTTCCTTCCCCAGCTACCCACACTGCTACCTGCAGAATATCTGGGGGAGGGACCATGTACCTTCTTCTACTAGCCCCGACCCCCCCCCAGCCTGTGGGCTATCAGGGACTAGGCTCTGGGATTCTACCCACTCCTCCAGCTGTTGCCTCTCCAGTGTCCCCTCACAGCCTGCAGACTCTCCATGGGGAAGGGGAAAGGCTCCGAGTTTGGGGAAGGGGTGCTACTTACCCGGTTTGGAGGTAGGCAAGATGGCGGAGCCCCAACCCCCGGCCAGTCTCTTGGTGCTGCAGCTGCCTGCCAGTGGTCACTTTCAGTATTGCCTCCCTCCTCTCTCTGCCCCCTACCTTTCCATGTTATCGGAAACAGTCCCATTCCCGGCAATTCGCATTTTTCGGGCACCACCAAACCCTGACTTTGGTTGAAGTTAGGGTAAGAGGAAGCTGCATACCAAATTTGATGGTCTTAGCTCTTACAGATTGGGAGGAATTCTTGAACAAACGGAGAGCTAGACAGACAGATGCACTGTAATATAGATAGATAGATAGATAGATTAATATATTCAGGGATTTGAAACTGGGTCTCCCATATCCCAGCTGAGAGCCCTCACCACAGGAGATTCTGGGTATATGTACACATCCAGAAGAATTCTCAACTTGCTCACCCTATGCTGTGTTTTGTGTGAGGCCTGATCTTGAAGGTGGCTCTCAAAACATCTACCAGATAAGGCTGGTAGAAAAATAGAGCAAAAAAGAGAAACTTACTGTAAATGAAAGAAAAGCCCAATTGTTGTCTCACTATAACAATGGAAACAACAATAATATTAATAATCAACTGTGAGCAAGACTTCCCCCCAGGTGGAGATCTTTCTTCTGCAGCTGGGAAAATCATGACCACTGAATGCACACTGTACAGTGTAATGGGGAAATACAGATTTTTTTTCTTGTTTGGTGAATTATTTTTCCTGAATCATAAGCTTCACGGGTAAGTGTAAGTCATTTCCCCTTTTTGGTTATCTCCTTTCATAGGACCACTCTGCATTGTTTGCTAGGACCAAAAAAAAAAAAAAAAAAAAAAAAAAAAAAAGACTTAAACCAGTGGCACTGGAGGGGGCCAGCAGAAAGTTTTTAAAAGTAAGGATCGGGCCCACCTCAGTGGGCCTGATCTTTCCTTTTCTTTTCCTTTTCTTCTCCCTCTTACTCCGGGACTGAAAATAAACTAACAAATTCAATTATGTGGAACTGTATTCACCCTTCACCTGGGTTATCAGCAAGACTGGAAACTTTACATCGAGAACCCTGATTTCTGCCACTTAATATATAATGATAGGAGTAGTTGGTGGTTATTTTCTGTGTGGATCAGCCAGTGAGGGGGGAATTTGATAGCAGACTTCAACTACCTGAAGGGGGGTTCCAAAGAGGATGGAGAGAGGCTGTTCTCAGTGCTGACAGATGGCAGAATGAGTTGCAATGGTCTCAAGTTGCAGTGGGGGAGGTCTAGGTTGGATATTAGAAAAAACTATTCTGCTAGGAGGGTGGTAAAGGTCTGGAATGAATTTCTTAGGGAGGCAGTTTTTAGGTCCAGGCTTGAGAAAGCCCTGGCTGGGATGATTTAATTGGGGTTGGTCCTGCTTTGAGCAGGGGGTAGGACTTGGATGATCTCCCGAGGTCTCTTCCAACCCTATTATTCTATGATTCCATGATAGTGAGATAAGATACTTTGCCAGTGGATTTCATATATACTTGCCAGACAGCTAAACAAAAAAATAAAAAATGGTGAGACTCTAGAATCCTTGATTCTAGTCCAGGCTCTGGAGGCGAATTTTCTCAAGTGGATATAGACACTTTCCATTTTCACCCATCTACCCCTGGCCTTGAATATATTTCTGTAGATGGTCAAAGCCTGTCCCATTTCAACCCCTTTCCAGGGCCTCTGCCCTGGCCTTCCCCTTCCTGGACTATGTCTCTGTGTCCTCTGCATTCCAGTCAGAATGCCAGTAATTCCTCTTAGATGTTCCCAGAGAGAGCACAGGAGAGTCTTTCTGGTCTCAATTCCTGATTCAGGCACCACAGTGCCTCCTGGATGCCAGGAGCAAACTTATAGTAATATACTGAGGGAAGTGGAGCCTCCCTGTAACTATGTATAAATGGATTTAAAAAATTTAGTCTGAAGTCAAGTTCATGTTACGCAGATTTAAAAGAAAGGCATCTGGCATCAAACCTGGGTTCTGAAAATTTACAAGTATCTGTTACAAAGCTCACAAGAACCATAGGCTACATAACCAGCATTCTCCCAGAGTGAGGTGCGTGAGTTTTTAAACAGCAGAAAAGAAGTGTTCTCGAGTACGCCACTCATACAGTGTATAGAGTTAGTAGAGATAAGGCCGAGATAGAGATGAGTGGAATTTGTCCTTGGGTCCATCAGCATCTAGTGGGTCTTCCTTAAAAGATACTGTCTGTCAGGGAAGTAGGTGAGTTATTTCCTTGACTATGTCTCTTGTTGGCTGTCTTGTTCATGTATCCCGGTACTGTCAGCATCCTGTGATGTGCTCTGTGTAAATGTCTCTGTACCTTCCGATGGTGTTGGATACCATGAGCTGCCTCATAAGTCAGCCATGGCGCTGACCAACGTCCCATGCTCTTGGCACCGGCTTCTTGTGGGGAATCCCATTCACCCGTGGCTCCCACAATCAGGGTGTGGAACTGTATTTTGCAGTCCTGGGTTCTCAGAGTGTTCACCAGCATTGTGTATTTCCCCACCTTCTTAAATTGGGTCATGCAGAAGTCCAGGGGTCTCCCTAGTTCAGTGGTTCTGAAATCTTATTGGATCATGACCCCCTTCTGACAAAAAAAAAAGTACTACTTGACCCCATGAAGTGGGGGAGACTCATGACTGAGCCTGATTTAGCCCAAAGCTGAAA
The DNA here is from genome assembly GCA_032595735.1 of Pelochelys cantorii. Taxonomy (NCBI): domain Eukaryota; kingdom Metazoa; phylum Chordata; order Testudines; family Trionychidae; genus Pelochelys; species Pelochelys cantorii. Next base: position 126,256,896 of record CM064326.1, on the reverse strand, counting down.
CCCAAGGGCATCTCTGGGTAGGGTGTATGTAACCTTAGCCCTGGGACTTGGAGCGTAGGCTTCAGACTTGTTGAGGCCAGAGCTGACACTAGTCTCAATGACCCCATTTAAATAGGCTTACAACCCACTTGGAGTTCAAACTGATAGTCTGAGAACTCCACCTTAATTATTGGGTTTAGCCAAGAGATCAAGCACTGATGTGAAACTTGAAAAAAAGTTATGCAAGTGGAAATTAAGTCAAATGACTACATCTATAAAAACCAAACACAAGCATGTAGGGATAAAATTAGTAAGGCCAAGGCACACAATGAGATTAAACTAGCTAGAAGATAAGGAATAACAAGCAAACATGGCATTTTACTGCCCTGCAACTTTCTTGGTTAGAAGTGAAAAAACACCCCCTTCCGCCACAGGGTTACAAGTTACAGCACAGGTACTGTGGCCATAATTTCGCTCTAAAGCATTGCCTTGGCAGCACTGCAATGTTGTAAGTGTGGACATAGCCTAATGATAGGGTAGGTGCATTTCTCAATGACAGAAGAAAGACAAAAACAGAAAATGCAACAATGGCAAAAGTATTAAACACCTTTTTTGTTTCAATTTCCTAGGGAGGTTGTGGAATCTCTATCACTGGAGATATCTAGGAGCAGGTTGGATAGACATCGATTAGGGATGATCTAGATGATGGTTGCTCCTGCCATGAGGGCAAGACACTGGACTTGATGACCACTCAAGGTCCCTTCCAGTTATAGTATTCTAATATTCTATGATTTTACGAAGACCTAGGAAAGTTTGGCTGCCAGACTCTTTAAAAAGCCTCTACTTAGCGTATATGATCTGTGATTTTTCAACAGTTAATAACTTGGTCAAACTTGGGCTCATACAGTATGTCTATACTACAGCACTAATTCGAACTAACTTAGTTCGAATTAGCTTAGTTCAAATTAACTAATTCGAACTAACGCATCTAGACCCAAAAACTAATTCGAATTAGCGTTTCCACACTGATTGGATGCTGGGTCGCATTTAAGGGCAGCTGAAACCAGTTCTGGCAGGGCATCAGGTCAGTAGTTGCTTTGTGTGGCTGCTGTCTGAGGCTATCTGAGGCTCGTGCTTAAAGGGACCCCCCGGACAGCCGGTTCTCAGCTTGTCCGCTTGCTTACCTACCTCGCCGAGGGACAGCAAAGCGTTTTCCTCTGTGCCTGCCTGTGTCGGTGGTTCCCATTGGGGACGCCGCCGCAGTTGGCACCATGGAGCCAGAGCTCGCCTTGGGCATTCTGGTGCAGTTTTTGGACTTGCTGCTGCAAGCCTGCCAGCAATGGCTGGAGGCTGCCTGGCACCACCTGGTGCACGTCAGCCCCCTGCCTCTCCACCTGGCCTCCCTGGGGGCCATGGAGGAGCCGCAGCAGCGCCCGGACGCCAGCGTGCCCCACCGCATCTGGCGTCTGGACACCAGCAGCGACTGGTGGGACCGCATCGTCCTGGAGCACTGGGGAGACAGACAGTGGACCCAGAACTTCAGGATGAAGAGGGACACCTTCCTGGAGCTCTGCGAGTGGCTCGCCCCTCCTCTGTGGCGACGGGACACTCGCATGAGGCCCACCATCCCCCTCCAGAAGCGTGTGGCCATCGCCCTCTGGAAGCTCTCCATGCCAGATAGCTACTGATCCGTCAGGAACCAATTCGGCGTGGGGAGATCCACCGTTGGAGCAGTACTCATGCAGGCCGGGCGGGCTGCAAGGAGGGAATGGGCCGCCTCAGGAAAAATGGGGGTGGGGGAGGAGGCGACAGTGCCCCGCACGGAAGGGTTCAGTCTGTCCCGGCAGTACTACAGGCCACCAGCGGCGGCCAGGATCGCAGCGGGGGTTGCTTCTGGGAGTGGGGCGCGGGGCAGTGCCAGGGAACGAACACTCCCAGCTACCGGGGCGCCCCAGTGATTCGCGGTTTGCTGTGTCTCTCTGCAGGTGGTCAAGGCCATCAACCGGGTGCTGCTCTGCAGGGTGGTCCGCCTCGCCGATCCGGACGCCATCATCCAGGGGTTCGGCACCCTCGGCTTCCCCAACTGCGGGGGGGCCATCGACGGGACGCACATCCCCATCCGTGCCCCGGAACACCAGGCCTCCCAGTACATCAACTGCAAGGGGTACTTCTCCGTCCTCCTGCAGGCCATGTCTGACCACCGGGGCCAGTTCACGGACATTAATGTGGGCTGGTCTGGCAAGGCACACGCCAGGGTGTTCCGCAACTCCTCCGTGTGCCAGAGGCTGCACACCAGGACCTTCTTCCCCGACCACCACATCAGGGTCGGGGACGTGGACATGCCCGTCTGCCTGATGGGGGATGCGGCCTACCCCCTACAGCCCTGGCTGATGAAGCAGTACACGGGGCACCTCAACCCCTCCCACCAGGCCTTCAATGCCAAGCTCACCAGGGCCCGCATTGTGGTCGAGGGGGCCTTCAGACGACTGAAAGCCAGATTTAGGTGCCTCCTCACCTGCCTCGACCTCGCCAAGCACAATATCCCTCCCGTGGTGGCAGCATGTTGTGTGCTGCACAATTTGTGCGAGTGGAAGGGGGAGGCTTTCCTGCCAGCCTGGATGGCTGAGGCTGAGCGCATGGCTGGCCAGTACGTGCAGCCCCACACTGCCGCCGTCCGGGAGGCCCAGCGGGGGGCCGTCCAGATCCGGGAAGCCCTGCGGGAGACCTTCCTGGTGGAGGAGGAGGACTGAACTCTCCCTGCATGCCCCATTGGGGCCTTCTTCCACCCTCCCCTCCTTCCCCTTTCCCCTCCCTAACCCCCCTTCCTAATGTTAAATAAAGACACCTGTTTTGAAAACAACAATCTCTTTTTATTGTACATAACTGGGGTGGGGGGAGGGGGGAATGAGGGTGGGAGAGGGGAGGAGGAAACCTGGGAGGAGGGAGCTGGAAGGGGGAGGAAGGGAAGGGAAAGCTCAGGGTTGGGGGTCCTGCTGGCTCTCCCGTCTCGCAGCACTGCGGGTGCGGGAGCATCGGGGGGGGGGAGTGGGTGTGGAGGGTGGGGCAGGAGGGACTGCGGGTGTGGAGGAAGTGGGAAGGGGAGTAGGGGTGGGAGCGAGAGCTGGGGCGGCCACAGGGGCCGGAGCAGGAGGAGGCAGGAACCTGTCCGCCAGGGTCTGGAGGTGGCGTCTGAGGGCACGGCCCTGCTCCTCCAGCGCCTCCAAGCTCCGCTGCCACAGCCGCAGGTCCTCCCGGACCCGGTGGTCCTGGGTGCAGAGCTGGTGCTCCAGTAGCCACAGGTGCAGTCGGTGGTAGTCCTCCAGGTTCCTGGTGCGCCTGCTGGCCCGGGTGCGGGTGGCTGTTGCAGGCAGGGTGGTGCGCCCTGCAGTCGCAGGTGCTGCAGCTGTGGTGAAACAAGAGCAGTGGTCAGTTCTCCCTGGGGACACAGTGGGTGAAACCCAGCCCCCCTGTGCAAGGCGAGGTCGGCTTGTGGGGAACGGGCCAGGACCCCTGCATTACACCCAGCTGCTGCTCCATGGTGGGCAAGGCCCAGGCGCACGGTACCTAGGCTCCCTCTCCACCCCCCTCCCTGTACACATAAGGGGAGCATGATGGCACGCACATGTGGAACCCTCCTTGGCCTCGGATGACATAGCTGATGTGCTCTGTGGGATGCCTCGGGGGTCCTGGGTCCTGGGCAGGCTCCCTGCAGGCTCCTGGCTCTTGGTGTCCTCCTCCTCCTCCTCGGTGTCAGGGATGGGTCCCTCCGCCCCGGGGTCGATCACCACCCGGGGGACATGGACTGCGTGAGCCCCCAGGATGCGGTCCAGGGCCTCAAAGTGGGGGCAGGCCTCTGGGTTGGCCCCTGGCTGGGAGGCCCTGGAGTAGGACTGTCGCAGGTCCTTAATTTTGCAGTGGACCTGCTCCTGGGTCCGCATGTGGCCTCTGGTGGCCAGGCTGGCAGCCATGCGGCTGTAGATGGCCGTGTTCCTGTGGCTAGTGCAGAGATCGTGGACATTGGAGGCTTCCCCCCAAACCTCGATGAGGTCCACGATCTCCGCACTAGACCAGGCGGGCGCCCACCTCTTGCAGCCCCGGGCAGGCTCCTGGGAGCCACCAGCCTGGTCCTGGGAAGAGGCGGAGGCCTAGGTGGCAGTGGGTGGCTGGCTCATGCCGTGCCAGGTGCAGGGTCTGCTGGCTGGGTGCTGGCAGGCTTGCAGCTGGCACGAGCAGTGTAGCCAGACCGTGCCCCTTTAAGGGCTCTGGGGCCGGGAGGGGGGCAGAAGAGTTTCCTTGGTTTGGCCCAGAGTGGCCACCAAGGCAAGCTGGGAAGGGCTAGCCTCCAACTAGTTTGAATTAAGTGGCTACACAGCCCTTAATTCGAACTACTTAATTCAAACTAGGCGTTAGTCCTCATAGAATGAGGTTTACCTAGTTCGAATTAAGAGCTCCGCTAGTTCGAATTAAGTTCAAACTAGCAGTTTGTATGTGTAGTGCCTATGAAAGTTAATTCGAACTAACGGCTGTTAGTTCGAATTAACTTTGTAGTGTAGACATACCCATACTTATAAAGATGGATAAACCACACATTCCTTTCACCTCTACAGAATTTCCACCAGTTCCAAAGCAGGGAAGTCCTAGAGGTTCTCAATGAAAAGGTTGTAAGAGGGTGTTTTTTTTTTTAATATGGGCAAAATAACATATTTATCATAGAATTGTTTTAATAAATTTCTGAATTATTTTTTCTGACACATGCCAAGAATATTCACACATGCAGACATGTAGCATGGAAAACCATCTGTCCAAATTTACCAAAATGTATACGAAATTGGAAACAGGGTCTTAAAAGTGTTAAGTAATATTTGTAGGCAAGAGAAAGGGAGTGAGTGTAGAAAATGTACAACATCGCCTTAGGATTTGTAGGTGTTCAACTTGGGGAATCCAAGTGCTTCATTTTGCTTTTGGTAAGTTATGCGATTTCTTCAACAGTAGTTATGGCTTCAGTTTCATATTTTGTTGGTGGTGGATCCATCCATTCCTTGTATTGAAGGAAGAAGAAAATCTCCATTAGTTTCATGCATGAGAGGGATTAGAGATTTACCACTTGAGGCCCCCGCTTATTCATTTCATGGTTAAGGGTATTCAATAATTTTTTCTTCCCTTTAATTTTTCTTTAGAGCCCCACCTCTTGCAAGGGAAACAACAGTGGGTAGATCCCTATTACAATGTCTATTAACCCAAATATATAAAGGAGATAAAGAATGGAACATTTGATTCTTAAAAGATTTTTCTCAGAGAAAATTCCAGCTAACATGAATGGGCGTTCCACAGTCCTTACTCAAGCATACTTACACTAACAAAGAAGCAACTCAGCAGTGCTAGCAAAAGAGTGATTTTTATGCTTTGGTCCTACTCACTTGACATTGGTGAGGCTGAAACATTTTAACGGCACAAAACGCTGCGCAATATCAAACTCTCTTAATGTTTATAAATGGAAATGCAAACCTTGACTTTTTGTGTCAGACTTTCCAGTCTCAGAGATCCTTACAATAAGCACATTTTACATATAAAAAATGTACCTTTATATTTTTATCAGATCCCTGAAGTTCGTAAAATGTATTGTTTGGTTGTGGAACTGGAGGAAACATTTTTTTCAAACTGCAGCACCTTTGCAAACAAGAAGAAATAGTGAGAAAAAAAAAATGGGTATAGAACATGGACAAACGTTTTGTGTTTTCTTACATGTTTGAGACATTTCTTATTTTCCTTTTCCAAGGTAGAAAGAATCAGTGGATTAGAATCAATTAATTTTTTAGAATTTAGATAACTGCTGTTGCCTTGTGACTGGTTTGAAAAAATAAAGTCACTTTTACCATTGAAACAGGAACTTGATTAGAATAAGGAAACCATTAGGTCTGATTTTTTATTGCCATGAAATTTAGGAAATCAATTATACCATTGCAAGGTAAATGTAAAATGCTGCTAAATAGGAATGACTGCAATTTACATAATTTTACATTAGTGTAAATAACCATACAAGGCACAGGGAAATGGAGAATTAGGCCCCTTATTAAAGCTCTTCTGCTCCACTTGTAGACCTTCCACCCATAACTTGCACCAGTGCCATTCCACTGACCAGGCTTCTTGCTACAGTATTAAAGAAACAGTAGAGGTTCGACCTCTCTTGTCTGGCATCCTTGGGACCTGACCGCTCCCAGAAGAGGGAATTTTCTGGACAACGGGAGGTCTACTGGCAACAGCCACTCAGCCCGCTGCCCTTCCCCTCAACCAGCTCCTTCAGTCCGGCTGGGCTGTCTGCTGGCTAGTCCCAACCCTGTCTCTGCTGCTGGCTAGCCGGGCAGCTTCAGCCCCACTGCCGACTGTGTGTTGCCTGGTTGGGCTGCCGCAGCCCCAGCCTCTCTAATATCAGCCGGCTTCCCCTTCCAGGCTGCTGTGGCCACAGGCTGGGTGCAGGCATCCCCATCATACTGGTGCTGCCCGGCTGCTGCAGCCCCACCACCTCTCAGGCTGACGCAGCCCGGCCAGACTTCCCTCTTGGGCTGCTGTCGTTCGGGCTGTGCGGCTGGGTGGCAGACAGTTCTGATTGTGCTGCGCCCAGGCTGCTGCAGCCCCGCTGCAAGCACACTTGCCCTCTATCTCATCCAGGAACATCCATGGTCATGGCGGACCAAGGATATTGCCAGACGAGAGAATCCCAGATTTGGAAGATTCAACCCGTACAAATAATATTTGACAGGAGTTAATAGATAGGTACATGTAGTTAAAGACATGTTATTGATTTCACTACTCCAGGGGTTTACTTATATAATTTAGATTGCAGGCATTTTGGATCAGAAAACTTTAGAAAAGACAATCTTTGTATGTAACTGCTCCAAAAACTGTGTTAAAAGAACATTGCAAAGTCAAGCACTCCAAGGTTAGGAAATGCCAGAATTAAAGGTGCCTGGACAAATTTAGTTCTGTCCTCTTGTGTTCCAAGTATTATGATATAATCTTTAATCACATAATCTGATATTATTTTGCAGAACTCCAGCTTCATTCAATTAACAGGATACATCTGCTCAGGATTGTGCAGTGAAATGAGTCTGCAGTCTGTAGGTTCCCTGGATCATTTGTTGCAGAATTTGGAAAGTATGCAGGAAATGAGGCAGGGCTCACAGGAAGAGAAATGGTGGTCTCCTGATTGAGGCAATTGAATGATGCCCTGGAGAAGTGAATTCTACCCCTGCCTCTGCCAGAGTTCCTAGGAATTTCTGTGCTCACTTAAATCAAACTCTCCACAAGTGGTCATTAACTGCGTGTTCCACTTTTTGAGTGCCTGGATTGAAATACTTGGTCTGATCTTCAGAAATGTTGAAGTGCTCACAACTGCAACTGAAGTCAAAGGAAGCTACACTTTGAACTACAAAAGTTCTATATAATTCTGAGTACTCTGCAAAATATTAGGTCCCAGCAGTCTCAGATTAGGCATCCAAAATTAGTGGCAAGCATTGACCTTAATCTCTCTGTGCCAGGATTTTCCTGGTAGCTGTGTAGAGCAGGGATGGTAGCTGGGGGAGAGAAGTGCTGAAGTCAGGGTGTCCCCTTGCCCCTGTATTCTATCTATGCAAAGGGGAGAGGGAGTCACAGAAGTAAGCAGAGCTGCTCCAGGCTGAAGCATATGACACTGAAGAGTGCGGAGCAGGGGAAGGGGAGAGACAACAGAGCAGGAAAAATTTCCCTTAAAGAGACAGTGTGGATTCTCTCAGAAACTTAGCCAGCACACACACTCTCTATGGCACCGCCATGCTGTCTGGGTACGTCTAGACTACATTCCTCTTTTGACAGAGAGATGGAAATTAGACACTTCGAAATTGCAAATGAAGTCGGGATTTGAATTTCCCATGCTTCATTTGCATAATCTTCCGAAAAATAGAAGCCTTTTTAGAAAGATCCTGTAAAACTGAAAGATCCTGTAAAATGAGGTTTACAGGATCTTTTGAAAGAGGCTTCTATTTTCGAAAGAACCACGTCTAGACTGCGGTTTCACTTTCGAAAGAGCACTTTTTTGAAAGAGCGCCATGACGCAATTATGCAAATGAAGTGTGGGAAATTCAAATCCTGGATTCATTTGCAATTTCAAAGTGTCTAATTTACATCCCTCTGTCAAAAGAGGGATGTAGTCTAGACACAGTCTAGATGTGCTGTACACATAGTCACTGACACATTGTGCCACACTCTTCCATCTCTATGCCACACACACTCAATCTGAATCACAAAATCTAGCTCTGACAGTCAGCATCTCTCTTTCACTCTCTCTCTCACACAAACTCTCTGTCTGTCTGTCTGTCTCTCTCTCTCTCTCTGTAGCTTCAGACCCATCCTTTCCATGGGAGACCCAGAACCTCTTCGCAACCATGAATCAAAATTCATGAAGTGGCTCTCATACAAACATTATTGACCTCCCCTGCATTAATGTGATTTAACAGATTTTTGTGTGTGTAATTGCCTAGATTTTTTTTAAAAAGCCATTTATAAAAATGAAATTCCATCATATGGCATCATATTGATACCTTCCTGGTCGTCGTCAGGGTTGGAACCTTTAAACCTCCACCACATACACCTGCCATTTCAGTTAATGGGTAACTGATATCAGTAGTCAATATTCCCCAGGGAGCAACAGTAGAGGGAGATGGGACACTTTGCCAGTGGGGTTCACAGAGTTTGCTGAAAGCAAGGAACTGGTGAGACTCAGGGAACTTGGGTTCCATTTCAGGCCCTGTACCCAATCTCTGCAGAGCAGGGGTCGGGGAGAGGGAGTCACACAGTGGATACAGACTCTTCTGCCCATCCCCACAGGTTTTACCTCATCTTCCCCATTCTCCCAAACCTATCTCTCTCACAGTCCTATCTCTATCTCACCACTGGCTACTCAACCCAGTCCCATTCTCTGCACTTACTTTGTCCCAGTATTCACTCTTTGGACATCCTTATACCTATCTCAGCCTACTAATTGCCCAGTCAAGGCTCAGTCCTCTCCAGCTGCCAGTCTCCTTGCTCAGCCATTACCAGTCCATACTTTTTTCATGCCCAAGATCCTTGTCGCCAGTTGTTTCACTCAACCTGTCCCATTTCCAATCCACGCTACCAATCTCTCTCCTTGGGCCGCACATCCAATCTCAGTGTTCTCCAGCTGCTTGTCCCAGTCTCATTGCCCTGTTTGTCCCAGTTTCTCCTCACCCATTCTCTACCTGTCTTTCACCCGTTTCTCTCTTTGGCCACCCGACCTAGTCTTGCCCCAAACTCATTATGTTTCCCCAGACCTCTCATGCAGTGTTTTACACTGGGTTTCTTGATCCCTCTACATTTGAATCAGACTATTCCCTCCTCCATGTTGCCTGAATGCTAGCAGGGGGGCACTGAGAAGACAGCGGGAGACAGGTTCCCTGATCCCATTTCTGGTGTTTAGCTCCACCTCAGCCTGAGAGCAGCCATTATAGGGAATGAATCCTAATCTTGATCTGGAGCATGCTCCAGTCATTCTAGGCATGTCTACGCTGCAGGGCAAAAGTCGAATTAAGCTATGCAACTTCAGCTACATCAATTGCGTAGCTGAAGTCGAAATAACTTAATTTGGCTTTTGGCACTGTCTACACAGCAGGAAGTCAAAGGAAGAACACTCTTCCTTCAACTTCCCTGACTCCTCGTGAAATGAGGGATAGAGGAGTCGGAGTAAGAAGTCCTCCAGCTCGATGTTATTTTGAAATAATGGCTTGCTGTTTAGAGGCGCATTTTGATATTTTGAAATAACTTCAGTTATTTTGAAATAATGCTGCAGTGTATACATGCATTATCCTGTGGGGATAATGCATGTGCAGTTGGGACAGTATAAGGAGCTCTGAGAGTCTCAAGCATCTTTAGAGATTTCAGCTGCTAAGCTCTGGCAAGAGCCAACACCTCAATTATGTAAAGGCTTATTATAACTTGGTCAGAATTTTTCAATTTTCACAGAAACAGCAAAAGAAGCATTCCTGGCACAAAGGATACTGACATGCCAAAGCATGGCCATATCAGCATTAGAGCTATCCAGAAAAGTGTCATTGGATTTTTTTTTTTTTTTTTTTTACAATAGGCAAATCAGGATACATTTCCTTTCCTTATTCTCTGAAATGGCTAACCTGTTTTGGCTGACATTAAAAAGAAAGAAAATAAGTTAGTTAATTGACCCTAGTGCAGACTCCCAGAATGGAAAACTTCCAAACAAATGGTTTGGCAACATTATAAACAACTGAAAACAGTGTACTTAGAATGGGAAATGGTGCGCAACCTTAATTAAGAAAACAGAGGTACCATACCAGTTCTCCCTAATATATTACAATTCCTATATCAATATCACCCTGCAAACAAATCAGACAAAATTTAAACATAAAGTTGTGTTGCAGGGTGGGATATATACATGTTTCACAAAAACTTTTACCTTTTGCATAGAAAAAATATGATAATTGCCATTAGGATTGTTCCAAGTGCTATGAGAAGTAATACAATTGTATACATAAGAACTTCATCCTCTGGGTTACCTTAAAGAAAGATGGTTACAAAGATTATACATGTTTAGCACAGTAAAGATGAACACAGGTGACGAAGTCAAATTGCTGCTTAGAGTACGTCTAGACTACAGAGCTTTTCCGGGATACCGGAGGTATTCTGAAAAAGCTCTGCCGTGTCCAAGGAATACATCTGCTTTCCTCTGGCTCCGAAGGTGGGTACCTTATCCACTCCACCACTGGTGGAGCCCCCAACCTACCTACATTCTGCCCCCCCTTATCCTTCCTTTCTTCCAAGGGTGCCTAGTCCATCCATCACCAAGATGTTTTTCAGAAAAAAATTTCAGAAAAACAGATGCGTTTTTTCGGTATCCCTGTAAACCTCATTTTACAAGGAAGAAGGGATGTTCCAAAAGAGAGGTTTTTTTCCTGACATTTGGCCCTGTGTAGACAGGAAAAATGTCAGAAAAGCCACTTTCAGAAGAAAAGCAGAAAAAAGATATGCAAATTGAGGTTCGCAATTCGAGTATCTTCTTCTGACTTTTCTTTGTCGTGTAGACAGAGCCTCTGATGACTCATAGCAATCAATGGCAGCATGAAAACCCTTCTTGTGAACTCTGAACTTCCTTTCAGTCTGATACCTTGCTGAGTAAAGGACTGAGGAGCAGATAGAATTTATAAATCCAACAACAGAAGCATAGATCAATCAGGGCCATGGAGCTCAGGAGTTTATGAGGACTCCATCAGTAGATAAAAGGAAAAAAGTAAATAAAGGAAATGCTCAACATCCTTACCAAACTCAATGGTCTCACTCCATTCCCCCCATTGTTTGCTCATGAGACAAGCATTTCCCTTGGCTCTGATTTGCAAGGAGTATTTTTTTTTCACGTTGTAATTCTCAAATGTGAAATTTGTTCCTTGTGCCTAAAAACAATGCTATTATTATTATTATTATTATTTACATTTATTATCATAGTGCCTAAGAACCAGGGAAAAAAGCCACCCCACTGTGCTAGACATCGTACAACACAGAATAATTAGACTAACTACTTTTTTTCATTATACATGTAGATGTTGATAACATTCAAGATTTCATTTATTGATCTAAGTTTACAAAGGGTACATCTACACAGCAGCATTATTTTGGAATAACTGATGTTATTTCAAATGACGTTATTTCAAAATAACAAAGTGCACGTTTACACTGCAAGCCATTATTTCAAAATAAAGTCAAGCTGGAGGACTTCTTACTCTGACTCATGGTAACCCTCATTTCATAAGGAGTAAGGGAAGTTGAAGGAAGAGTGATCTTCCTTCGACTCTCTGCTGTATAGACAGCGCCAAAAGCTGAATTAAGCTATTTCGACTTCAGCAATGCAATTGACACAGCTGAAGTTGTGTAGCTTAATATGACTTTTGCCTTGCAGCGTAGACATGCACAAAGCATATATTTGTGCCTGTTTATGTATGCAGAATATGGTTGTGACACATTGTACCTCAAAATGGAATTCTGAAACCCCCATATTCATCATGAATGGTTGTGATATGTATGCGAAACATGGGAGGTAAGATATCTCGTGAAAGGGCATGACTGGCAGAAACCCACTGTTCTCTTCAAACTTGTATAACATTACTGTGTATGAAGTTATGAGATTTTGCTGTATGGTTGCTATTAGGGCTATCAAGCAATTACTAATTAATTAATTGAATGATTTAAAAATTAATCCCAGTCATGCTCTTAGTAACAGAATACCTGTTGTGCCACTGCCTGCTAGAAATTATAACAGAACTCTATTGCCCAATCCTTTTCATTTCAGATCTGCTTAAACTTTGTCAGGGGAAGTTCAAGCTGCATGACTGAGATGGCCAGATAACCTCAACTGTCCCTGCAAATTTTTATGGAAGAATTTGAGCAAAATCTATGCAAGGACCTATTACACTGCTCCTGGTAGGACTTTTTGAAAATCTTTGCAAAACCAGGATAAGCCCATATCCAGGGTAGTCAAACACTAGAATAAATTGCCCAGGGAGGTTGTAGAATCCCCATCTCTGGAGATATTTAAGAGCAGGGTAGATAAATGTCTATCAGGGATGGTCTAGACAGTATTTGGTCCTGCCATGAGGGCAGGGGACTGGACTCGATGACCTCTCGAGGTTCCTTCCAGTCCTAGTATTCTATGATTCTATGATTCTATGGTATGTTAGTATGGAAAGAGAATTGTTACCGTATGAAGCTCGTTTTTGTTTTCCTCGGGATTGGCCTGCAAAAGAAAGAAAAATCTTTATCATATTATTTTGGTTTTGTTACGCTGTAATTATGTCTTTCTTTTCTTTTCCTTTTGGAGAGGGGAAGCTTTATGCGCTACTTATGAGTAGAAAGGAAGTCAAGATCAAGGACATGAACCTTCTCCATCCTAATGTAGCCAGACATGAACCCCATCTTGTTTCCCTCCCCCCCAGAGAGCAAGAGAAAGGCAGTCAGCCTTTGATGCCCTGGGAACGCAGGTGTGCTGCCTGTCCCTGACTCGACCATAAACAGAAACCAGACAGTAAATGGGCTAGCTGACGACCCGGGGGCCTCCCGTCGCCCTGATGGCTAGTACCAGTAATTGACACGCCTGCACTGTCCCAGGAGAGGAATCTTCGCCCATCACATACTAGAAGTGCCCATTGTCTGCATTTTCCCAGGTGTGAATTATGCTTTGCACCCTTCGTGGGAAACTTGGCATTCAAAGCCATTTTTCCTAATTGGCCACTTGAGACCAGGAAGAAGCCTACGTGACCCAAGGGATATAAAGAGGGGTTTAGTAGCCCACCCCATTTGAGCTCCAATCATCTACACCTGATGGCAGGTATTGGTTGTCTCCCGAGGTCTGTGGGACGCCCAACCTCGCCCTACTTCTTCCCAAGGGATTGAGAGAAAGACGCTGGCCATGCCAAGTCTGGAACGCAGGGGTGAGAATATTTTGCATGCATTTAATAAGAGCTCAGAGAACCAAAAGGGTTTCATGGTACCTGTAAGTGACTTATTAGTGTAATTTCTGTCCTGTCCTTTGTAGTGGCTGTGTTATCTGTAACACAGTAGTAGCATTTAACAGCTAAGTTTACCCTGTAACAATAAAATAGTAACTGTTTAAGCTGTGACCTGACTCCTTCAGTTGCTGTAACAGAACCAAGCACAATTTTAAAAAGAACTCCAGCCGGTCATAAGGGACAGATATAGGGAGAGCTTGAGTGTTGGATCATGTCGCTTCTAGGGGACAGATCCGTTGGGGCATCTCTCAGCCTCCCCAGGCTGCCCGCTGCGAAGGGATCGTGTATCCTAGCAGTCAAAATCTGAGGTGTAATAAGCTCTCCCTGTAAACTTCTTGGGGCGCCCATCAACCTCCTCCAGGTTGCCCGCTGCTAAGGGACCCCAGTCCGAGCAGTTGAAGACTCGGGTGTATAATACACACACACCACTCACTGCCCTGACCACCGGCTGACAGGAGGGGAAGCTTTATGCACTACCTATGAGTAGAAAGGAAGTCAAGATCAAGGACATGAACCTTCTCCATCCTTGGAGGGTATGAGAGGCCCTGCTAATGACTCCAGAACTTGGGGCCCTAAATGCGCAGCGGTGAAGCTCCAGCAACAGTGTGAGCAGATGGAGGGCTCTTCCCTGCAGAAAGGAAAGAAATCTTCCTACTAATGGGGCCTTTGTTGTGGTGTTCTCCAACTGACTAGGGAGAACACAGTTGGTTCAACATCACTTAGGGTGTGTCTGAACTACTACACCCCTCTGTCGGCAGAGGGATGTAGATTAGGCACATTGAAAGTGCAAATGAAACTGGGATTTAAATATCCTGCACTTGATTTGCATAATGGCGGCTGCCGCTTTTTTTTGAAATGGGGCTTTATGAAAAAAACTGGCAGTTTAGACAGGGATCTTTCGAAAATAAAACCCTTTTTCGAAAGATCCTGTACTCCTAAAAAATGAGGTTTACAGGATCTTTCGAAAAAGGGTTTTATTTTCAAAAGATCCCCATCTAAACTGCTGGTTTGTTCGTTTTTTTGAAAAAGCCCCCTTTTGAAAAAAAGCAGCAGCCACCATCATGCAATTGAAGACCAGGAAATTCAAATCCCAGCTTCATTTGCAATATTGACGTGCCTAATCTACATCCCTCTGCTGACAGAGGGGTGTACTTTTGACTACCCTTAGTGATTACCCTGGGCCAGATAGTCCAAGAGAATACTAGACCCTGGTCACAAAGGATGTGGGAAATGGTCTGAGAGGAAGTACAAGCAATGCTGAAGATGGGGATGATTATAGAATCCAGAAGTAAATGGAGCAGCCCCATAGTTCTCCTTCCCAAACCAGACAGTTTGGTTTGATTCTGCATCAACGTCAGGAAGGTCAGTGCCATCACAAAATTCAATGCCTACCCAATGCCAAGCTGCACAAGTTATTAGAATGGCTGGAACCAGCGAAGCACCTGACCACTACTGACCTGACAAAAAGTTACTGGCAGATTCTCTTATTCCCTTTCTCACAAGAGAAAATGGCTTTGCCCACCCCTTTTGGGCTCTTCGAATAAAACACCAGGCCTTTTGACAACCACCTAACTGTTGCTACCTTCCAGGAGAATACGAATAAGATCCTAAATATCACCATTGATGTGCTGCACCATACATCATCAATATCATTAACTGTCCCTTTCTGGAAAGATCACTTACCACATTTAAAGGAGGCATTAGAAGCACAATGTGGACTTTTCTATAATTATATGAAAATTAATTATCTGGAGGCCGATCTTCTGGAGTTTGATTTAGCAGGTCTAGTAAGGACCCGCTAAATCAAAAATGGATGGCAATCCCCATGACCTCAGTATTCTATGGGGTTGTGAAGAGTAAGGGAAGACCAGGGGAGAGTTCGTCCTGTTGACCTCCCGCAGTGGTATGTAGGAGGCTAACTAACTCCTCTGGGCCTGTTCCAAACTAATGTGACTCACTAGCAAGGTTTGTTCAGCCTGGAGAGGGAGGAGATTAACAGAGGGAAACCTACCAGAGGAAGGGGCAGTGAATAGGAAATAATGGTTACTTACCTCATAATTGTGATTCTTCAAGATGTGTTGCTCATGTCCATTCCAATTAGGTGTGTACGCGCAGTGTGAACGTGCCGTCGGAAGTTTTTTCCTCAGCAGTATCCTTAGGGCCACCAGGGGAGCCCCCTGGAGTGGTGCCGGTGTATCAGCCCATATATACCCATGCTGGCCCCCTCATCCACTCAGTTCCTTCTTACCGGACTCTGGAGAAAGGGCGGTGGGTGGGGATTTGGAATGGACATGAGCAACACATCTTGAAGAATCACAGTTACGAGGTAAGTAACCGTTCTTTCTTCTTTGAGTGATTGCTTATGTGTATTCCAATTAGGTGACTCCAAAGCAGAACCTATGGGGAGGGCCGAATGTTGAAGCTACAGAGGAGTGGAGGACCGCCCTGCCCAGGGCAGCGTCTTCCCTGGCTTGATGCATTAGCGTATAGTGATTGGCAAAGGTATGGACAGAGGACCATGTAGCGGCTCTGCAGATGGGAACCTGCGCCATGAATGTGGTGGAGGCTGCCATGGCTCTGGTGGAGTGCGCTCTAAGGGGCAGAGGTGGTACCCCCGCCAGTGCATAGCACTCCTTGATGCAAGCGGTTATCCAGGAGGAGATCCATTGGAAGGATGTGGGTTGGCCCCTCACCCGTTCCACGATGGCCACAAAGAGTTGTGGTGACTTCCTGAAAGGTTTTGTCCTGTCTAAATAAAAGGCTAATGCCCTACACACATCCAAAGTGTGTGAAGCCTGTTCTTTCCCAGACACGTGCGGCTTGGGGTAAAAGACAGGAAGGAAAATATCTTGGGAGGTGTGGAAAGAAGACACCACCTTGGGCAGAAAAGCTGGGTGGGGGCGGAGCCTAACCTTGTCTTTGAAAAACACCATGTAGGGGGGAGCCGAGGTAAGCGCCCTGAGTTCGGATACTCGCCTGGCAGATGTGAGTGCCACCAGGAGAGACACCTTATAAGATAGGCATAGGAGGGAACACATCGCTAACGGTTTGAATGGGGGTCCCGTAAGTTTGGAAAGGACCAGGTTTAGGTCCCACTGGAGGATAGACTGGCGGACATGTGGGTAGAGCCTGTCCAACCCTTTCAGAAACCTGTTGACCATCAGGTTAGCAAACAGAGTTTTTCCCCCATCCCCCGGGTGGAAGGCTGAGATGGCCACCAAATGAACCTTGATGGAGGAGGAAGAGAGGTCCTGGAGCCTGAGATCCAACAGGTAATCCAGGATCAGGGAGACTGTAGCCCGCCTTGGGTGCACCCCCTTCTGGGAAGCCCAGATGCAGAACTGCTTCCACTTAGCAAGGTACGTGGTCCTAATGGAGCGCTTCCTGCTACCCAGCAGGACTTCTTGAACCCATTCTGAGCACTGAAGCTCCTCAGCCATCAACCACGGAGCTTCCACGCTGTCAAGTGCAGTGACTGGGTGGTGGAGCCTGCCCGAGTCCTGAGATATCAGGTCTGGGAGCAGCAGGAGGGTCATGGGTCTCTCGCTTGAGGAGGTTGAGGAGGGTTGAAAACCAGTGTTGCCTGGGCCATGCCAGGGCGATTAGAATCAGGGACGCCCTGAATTCCCACACTCTGAGGAGGACCCTGTGGATTAGTGGGAATGGTGGGAAGGCATACAGCAGGCCCTGTGGCCAGGGGAGGAGGAGAGCATCTCCCAGAGAACCCTGCCCCTGTCCCATGAGGAAGCAGAACCGAGGGCACTTCTTGTTCTGCCCTATGGTGAATAGGTCTAAATGGGGAGACCCCCATGCACAGAAGATAGATTGAGCTACATCCTACCTCAAGGACCTTTCGTGTCCTGCAAAGAATCTGCTCAGCCTGTCCGCCAGGATGTTTTGGGAACCCAGGAGGTGCGACGCCATTGGGTGGATATCTGCCCCAATGCAGAGGTCCCACAGGCGAATCGCTTCCAAGCACAGTGAGGAGAATGAGCCCTGCCCTGCTTGTTTATATATGCCACCGCTGTTGTGTTGTCTGACAGGATGAGGACAGACTTGCCCCTGAGGTGGGGAAGGAAAACCATACAAGCCAGTCGGACTGCCCAGAGCTCCCTGATGTTGATATTCAGGGAGATCTCATCTGCAGACCACATACCCTGCATGTGTAGGTCTTCTAAATGGGCTCCCCAGCTGGTGTCCGATGTGTCTGTGACAAGATGAGTGGACAGCACTGGTCTGGAGAATGGGACCCCCCCCGCAGACCTCCGCCTGATGGGTCCACCAGTCCAACACAAGGAGAACAGGGGTGGGAACTGTCACCACTCTGTCCCAACAGTGGACGGCTGGGCTGTGGACTTGAGATAGCCACATCTGTAGCGGGCACATGCACAGTCTGGCATGCTGCACTACATAAGTGCAGGTGGCCATGAGGCCCAGGAGACACATGAAGGTCTGGGTGGTAGTCACTGGAAAATTCTGGAGAGCCCTGACTGCCGCCTCCATTGTGAGAAACCGGGAGCTGGATAGAGAGGCTCTTGCTGACATAGAGTCCAGGGTGGCACCCACAAACTCTATTATCGGGGTGAGAGTTAGAGTTGATTTGTCCAGGTTTAGCAGGAGGCCTAAGTCGTCAAAGAGTGTGCGGACTATGGTGATGTGGGCTCCTACCTGAGTCTCTGATTCCCCCCACAGGAGCCAGTCATCTAGGTAGGGGAACACCTGGACACCCCTTTTCCTGAGCGTGGTGGCCACCACCGCTATGCATTTGGTGAAGATCTGAGGGGCCGTGGAAATACCGAAGGGGAGGGCCGTGAATTGGTAGTGGTCCGGGCCCACAGTAAATTGGAGGACCCTGCGGTGGTGGGGGGGGGCAATTAAAATGTGGAAGGAAGCATCTTTTAAGTCGAGGGCAGCGTACCAGTCTCCAGGGGCTAATGAGGGAATTATGGACGCCAATGTTACCGTTTTGAATTTTGCTTTGGCGATGAAGAAGTTGAGGGCTCTGAGGTCCAGGATGGGATGGAGTCCCCCTTTGGCTTTTGGGACGAGAGAGTAACGGGAATAGAACCCCCTCCCCCGAAACTCGGGGGGGAACACATTCTACTGCCCCTATCGTAAGGAGATGTTGGACCTCCTCTTGAAGCAGAGACTCGTGAGAGGGGTCCCTGAAAAGGGACGGGGTAGGGGGTTGGGAAGGAGGGGGTGAGTGGAAAGGGATTACATAACCCCTTTCCACTATCTCCAGCACCCATCTCTCTGAAGTAACAGACCGCCAGGCTTGGATGAAGTGGGATAAATGGTCCTGGAAGAGTCGTGGTGAGACTGATAAGGTGCCCTTGAAGGCCCCGTCAAAAACTCTGACGTGAGCTGGAGGGTTTGTTAGGGGGCCCCGGTTGTGGTCTGGGGCCGGGCAAGGACAACGCCTGTTGTTCCTGCCATTACCACTCCTGTTTCTACGGTGGGAGAAGTCAGGGCGCGGACCCTGAGGAGGCGCTCTAGGAACATTCCTAATGGTGAAGGTGCACC
The DNA here is from genome assembly GCA_032595735.1 of Pelochelys cantorii. Taxonomy (NCBI): domain Eukaryota; kingdom Metazoa; phylum Chordata; order Testudines; family Trionychidae; genus Pelochelys; species Pelochelys cantorii. The sequence continues at coordinate 126,237,814 of CM064326.1, read as the reverse complement.
TCTGGGTAGCAGGAGTGAGCATGCCCAATGATTTTAAGATGGCTCGGGTATCTTTGAGTCCCTGGAGCCTTTGGTCGGTTTTCTCTGAGAAGAGTGAGGGACTCTCAAAAGGAAGGTCTTGAATAGTATTCTGGAGCTCTGGGGGGACCCCAGAGCCCTGGAGCCAGGAACTGCAGCATAAGACCACTCTGGAGGCCGTCACCCGGGCAGAGGCATCCGCCACGTCAAGAGCTGTCTGGAGAGATGCCCTGGAAATCGCTCTCCCCTCCTCATGGAGAGCCTTGAACTTTGCACGGGAGTTCCTTGGAAGCAGGTCCATGAACTTGTCCATCCAGGCCCAGGTGTTAAAAGCATACCATGACAAGAGGACCTGTTGCTTGGCAATGTGGTACTGGATACCACCAGACACGTAGACCTTTCTGCCTAACAGATCAGTCTTCTTGGCTTCCCTGTTCTTAGGAGTGGCAGTGGGCTGACCTTGCCTCTCCCTCTGGTTCACAGCTTGTACCACCAGGGAGGCCGGGGGAGAGTGGGAAAAAAGGTGCTCATTGCCCTCTTGGGGAACAAAGTACTTCCTTTCGGCCTGCTTATCAGTTGGGGGGATGGACGCAGGGGTGTGCCACAAGGCTTTGGAAATCTTGGCCATGGTCTCATTGATCAGAAGGGCCACTCTGGAGGGTGCGTCTGCATGGAAGATATCCACTGTGGGGTTCGAGTCATCGGACACCTTATCCTCCTGAACTCCCAAACTTTGGGCTAGACGGTGGAGGAGATCCTGGTGAGCCCTGGCATCCATAGAGGCCATGGATGGTCCGGGGTCTCCTAAAGCCTCATCAGGGGAAGAGGATGATGACCTTCTAGGCTTCTCCTACAGTGGCCCCCAAATGTACAGGATCTTGAAAGGTGCCAGCAGATGAGGACGGGGGAGGTTGGCTCACCGGAGCTGCGCTCCCCAAAGGACCAAGTGATGGCTGGCCAGGGGTCAACGACTGAGCAGAGGTTGGAGATCTGACCAAGGGGGTCACCAAAGGAGGGGCCTGTGGTCTGGAGGAGACAGAGGCTGACCTGGATGGAACATCTCCCTGGGCCTGGTGGTACGACCAGGGTGTCCAGAAAGGCCACTGGCCTGGAGGCTGTAGGGACCACGATTGTTGGAGCACTGGCACCAGGACTGGCTGCATCCACTGCTGCTGGTATGGACGGGGTGGACTACAGTGTCGGGAGCGGTGCCATGAATGAGAGCAGTGCTGTGAGTGGGACCAGGAGCCCCTAGAAGACCAGGGGGACTCTGCCTCAGAGTCGGACGAGTACTCTGAGGCGGACCAGGGAGGAGCCAATGTGGACGCCGGTAGAGCAGTCGCATGCCTGGCCATAGATTCTGGCTTTCCGCAGTGCTGAGGTGGTGGCATGGCGGTACGGGCATCCGGTGCAGAGGTAGGTGCCGGGGCGGTCTGTCCCAGTGGCGGTGCCAGTCTATGATACCACATCCTGGGGTGGCACTGTGGGTGGAGCCGCATCACTGGCTGGTGCCGCATGCGGTGCCGGCGTTGCCGGGAGGGGTGGGCAGTGGTCTCTAACCTCTGGTGCCATGGCCTCGGATGGACTGGAAGGAGGCCGGTGCTGCACCGTCCCATGCCGCCTGGAGGGGACTGGAGTAGGGGGAGGCGAGGGATTGATTCCTAGTTGCCATCTCCTTACCCTGAGGCTTTGTCTACGCTGCACTGCTCTTCCGGAAAAAGCTTTTTCTGCTTCTTTTTCAGAAGAGTCTTTTCCAACATTTAGCCCATCTACACTGCACCAATTGTCAGGGAAAAAAAACCCCTTTTTCAGAACATCCCTTCTTCCTCGAAAAAGCTAGTCTGCTCGTCCAAAAAAAAATTCGGAAGAGCAGACGTGTTCCTCTGGTATCCTGGAAAAACCCTGAAGTGTAGCCATACCCTGACAGTTCCAATCTCTTTTCAGACAGTCTCATTCCCCCTCCTATTCTCTTTGGGTATGTCTACACTACCACCCTAGTTCGAACTAGGGTGGCTAATGTAGGCATTCGAAGTTGCAAATGAAGCCTGGGATTTAAATATCCTGGGCTTCATTTGCATCTTGCCAGGCGGGCGCCATTTTTAAATCCCCTTAGGTTGAACTCCGTGCCCACGGCTACACGCGGCACGGAGTAGGTAGTTTGAATGAGGAGTAACGGTAGTTCGAATTAGAGATCCTAATTCGAACTACCTACTCTGTGCCGCGTGTAGCCGCGGGCACAGAGTTCGACCGAAGGGGATTTAAAAATGGCGCCCGCCCGGCAAGATGCAAATGAAGCCCGAGATATTTAAATCCCAGGCTTCATTTGCAACTTCGAATGCCTACATTAGCCACCCTAGTTCGAACTAGGGTGGTAGTGTAGACATACCCTTGCTTTTCCCCACCTGTTTCCCTCCCTGATTCTGAAACCAACTCTCCTTGCAAATCCCAGATGCCCCTCCCCTGGCTCCTTGTTCCAATCTGTATCCTGCCCAGGCCTTCCCTATATTGCCTTATATTAGGTTCTGCATTTGAATCAGATGGCTTCCTCCTCCATGCGGGCAGGGCACTAGCAGGGGTACATTGAGAGCATAGAAAAGTCCAGCTCTTAGTTCCAGTATTCAATCCCACCCTGCCTGCAGATACTGAGAGGAGTCATAACCTTATAGCCCTGGCCTGGACCATGCTCAGCACCTCTGTGGGGACAGCACACATGCATAGTCTACTCAAAATTAGGAGCTGTGAGAGGGTCAAATATGGTCTGTGAGGCTCTACTGATACAAACTGATTTTTTTTCAAAGACTTCTCATCTGGTTATATTTGTGCAGAGTTTCCCTTGGATGATAAAAGGCAAATCCCTGACAAAAAGGACACCCCTTGCCACATTCAGGAACCAGGGCCAAGTAATAGAAGCCTCAAATTTCCGAAGAAAAGATTGTTAGATTTTTTTAATTATAGAAAAACTGGTTAGAGGTTTTACCGAAAAGAGGGTCTAGTGCGAATGCTGGGCAGCCTTAATAATAGCCGGTACTGTACTATCAGCCTTGTCCGTAATATTGTATGGGTTGTCTTTGCACTGCACAAAGACATATTCTGAGGTGGGGATGAATTAAATTAGTGAATCTGTAATCTAGAGACATACACTCTTAGGGTATGTCTACACTACAGCACTAATTCGAACTATAGTTCGAATTAGTTAATTCGAACTAAGCTAATTCGAATTAGTGCATCTAGACTTAAAAACTAGTTCGAATTAGCATTTTGCTAATTCGAACTAGCATGTCCACATAGAGTGGACCCTGAACCGAAGTTAAGGCTGGCCGGAACCAGTGCCGGCAGGGCATCAGCTTAGGACTTAGAGCGTGGAGCTGCTGCCTCAGGCTAGCCGAGGGCTGTGCTTAAAGGGACCCGACCCCCACCCTGGACAGACAGTTCTCAGGGTTCCCCGCTTGCTTGTCTACCTCGATGAGGGACAGCAAAGCAGTCCTGTCTTGGAGTGCCCTGAGTGCCTACCCTCGGCACAGCACTTGGCCATCAGCCTGGCTGCACTTGCCGCAGGCTGCCATCCGGGAGGGTCATTCGGGGGGCTGTCAGGATCCAGGAGGCCCTGCAGGAGAGCTTCCACCCCGAGGAGCCCGCAGAGCCACCCCAGTCCTCCCCATCGGGGGCTCGTGCCCCATTCCTCCCTCACCTCCTTCCACTTACCCTTCCCTAGCCCCACTTCCTGATGTAAAAAATAAAGGACACGTATGTTCAAAAATGGAAACTCTCTTTATTTAACAAAACTGAGGGTGGGGGGGGGGATTAACCTCTGGGGAGACTGGGAAAAGGAGGTGGGAGAGGGGAAGAGAGAGAGTGGGAGAGGGGAGGTGGAAACCTGGGAGGAGGGAGCTGGAAGGAGGAAGCCAGGGGAAGAAGGAGGAGGGGAAGTCTAAAACTATGGTACACCATATCTTCAGTATTGTGTAGAGACGGGGTCTCCTCACCTCAAAAAAGATATTTTGGCCTTGGAAAGGGTTCAGAAAAGGGCAACTAAAATGATTAGGGGTTTGGGACTGGTCCCATATGAAGAGAGGCTAAAGAGACTGGGACTTTTCAGTTTAGAAAAAAGGAGACTGAGGGGGGATATGATAGAGGTCTATAAAATCATGAGTGGTGTGGAGAGGGTGCATAAAGAAAAGTTCTTCATTAGTTCCCATAATAGAAGGACTAGAGGACACCAAATGAAATGAATGGGTAGCAGGCTTCAAACTAATAAAAGAAAGTTCTTCTTCACAAAGCAAATGGTCAACCTGTGGAACTCCTTGCCACAGGAGGCTGTGAAGGTGAGAACTAGAACAGAGTTTAAAGAGAAGTTAGATAAAGTCATGGAGGTTGGGTCCATGGAGTGCTATTAGCCAGGGGATAGGAATGGTGTCCCTGGCCTCTGTTTGTGGAAGGCTGGAGATGGATGGCACGAGACAAATGGCTTGGCCATTGTCTTCAGTCCATCCCCTCCGGGGTACCTGGTGTTGACCGCTGTTGGCAGACAGGCTACTGGGCTAGATGGACCTTTGGTCTGACCCAGTACGGCCATTCTTATGTTCTTATGTTCTAAGCTCAGGGTCGGGGGTCTCACTGGACCAACTTGATTTTCATGCAACCCTGCTCCTGGGTTTGCATGTGGCCTTTGGTGGCCAGGCTGGCAGCTATCCTGCCCTAGACGGCCACTCTCCTGTGCCTAGTGCGGAGATTATGGACTTTGGAGGCTTCCCCCCAAACCTGGATGAGGTCCAAGATCTCCGCACTAGACCAGGCGGGCGTCCACCTCTTGCGGCCCTGGGCAGGCTCCTGGGAACCGCCAGCCTGGTCCTGGGAAGAGGGGGAGGGTTGGGTGGCAGCGGGTGGCTGGCTCGTGCTGTGCCAGGTGCAGGGTCTGCTGTCTGGGTGCTGGCAGGCTTGCACCTGGCACGGGCACCGTAGCCAGACAGTGGCCCTTTAAGGGCTCCGAGGCCGGGAGGGGGGCAGACGAGTTTCCCTGGCTTGGCCCAGAGTGGCCACCAGGGCAACCTGGGAAGGGCTAGCCTCCCACTAGTTCGAATTAAGTGGCTACACAGTCCTTAATTCGAACTACTTAATTCGAACTAGGCGTTAGTCCTCGTAGAATGAGGTTTACCTAGTTCGAATTAAGCGCTCCGCTAGTTCGAATTAAGTTCGAACTAGCGGTTTGCATGTGTAGCGCCTATGAAAGTTAATTCGAACTAACAGCTGTTAGTTCGAATTAACTTTGTAGTGTAGACATACCCTTAGGGATAAAAGCTACAAGAAGTTGTCTTCACATCCAAGGATAATAAACGGCATAGTAAGCTGGGGATTCACCTGTTCCAGTGGATAGCAAATTGTAATATCTAGTTCATGCTAATAGCTCCGTGGCTGCATGCTGTTGGATTGGAGTTCAGAAAATTAATCCCTCGGTAAGGGTTAGCAATGTTGTAAGAGCATGTGCAACGCTGGTGACAAACAAAAGTAGTTAAGAGAGTGGACACAGACATTTGCAGGTGCTGAAAGAGACTCATGGGGGCAAGATTAGCAAATGAGGCAATGAACTATGCTACATGCAGGAATGGCTGGATCTGAAAAGGTTGCATGTCAGATGAGGAAGGAGAGGAGACAGTAGTATAAAAGTGGGTTATGATGTGTATTAGTTCTAGGTTGATAAACAGAAAATATGTATTTGGGGTGAGAGTCACTGAAAAAATTACACTTACGTTAATTTTCTTATTTCGAATGTCAATTTGATACTGAAAGCAGTGATCTATATCTCCTTTTGAATGGCTTAGCTGGGGCCGTTTCCATTTCATGATACACCGTGATTTCTCTTCAGAACAGTTTACAGTGATATTGTATGGAGGAGTTAACTTTTCTATAAGAAAATCATCAGTATTACATTTGATAAAGCATCAGCTTTTGATAAAGAATCTGCTTCCATTTGGAATTCAACCTTTGCAACTGTAACAGTTAGAAACAGCTTGAAAAAATAAAAGAAAAAAAGCTTGTGTTCTGGAGCACAGCTCTGAAACAAATGCAGGCCCTTCTCCCAGTGAAAAATGGTTCATTCCACTTGTAGTAAAAATGAGAATTAAACCAAAAGACATTTTTTCCTTACCAATTTCATAGAGTATGATGGACTCATCATAAAACTGAATCTCCGATTCACTGCTGTCCCCCTTCACCAGGAAGTAAACTTCTTCTGTAATTATTGTCACATTTTGAAAACTGCATCCGATATGTCTCCCAAGTGCATCTTTTATGTAATGTGAACAATTTACTAGCGTGTTCTTCCCTGCATATACCAAAATGTTTCAGTTAAACATAAAAAAATGGTGGCTGTCAAATGTGAATGCAAAACTTCCTTGAGCCAATGAAAATTATTTACCTTGGGTACTGCAACGAAAGAAAATACTGGGTATCATCTGGAGCTTTCCTGCCAGCATCCCAAGTGCAATTCATGAAAGAAATATTGTAAATCACACAGGAGAAATTTTCAACATGTGTTCCATTCTTGCCTGGAAACCAAGAAACGTTACATGTGCATTTTTGCAACATGAAGAAAAAAGTGAGTTACAGGTACAAGCAGGTACAAGTCTTCACATAGTAGGTTAGATGCAGAGAGATTCTGAGCAACTGCAACTTCTATTGATTTTAGATAACTAAAAATTTAGGTGCCTAATTTTAGGCATTGAAGTTTGAAAACTTTTGCATCACATTTAAACATAGTGATTATTCCTAGCTGTCATAATCACTACCAATAAGACTAGGGAGCTCAGTTGGTATTAGTCAGCCACAACGAGGCTCTTGTAAGCCATAAATTGCATCAGTGGGGAGACCTAGGGTGCATCTACACTGCAGCCGTAGCTTGAAATAAGCTACGCAATTTGAGCTACGCAAATCGCACAGCTTATTTTGAGTCATTAAATTTCAAAATAACCTGCTATTCTGGAACATCTCTTATTCCTCGTGGAATAAGGGATGTCGGAATAGCAAGGCTGTTATATTTCAATATAATGGGCTTGCTGTTAAGACGTGGGATAGCGTCGGTATCCCGAAATAGTGCTGTAGTGTAACTGTAGCCATAATGTGCTCACTGTTTTATTTTGCTATGCACCATTTTAATCCCCACTTTTTCTAAGAGACTGTTAGAAATAAAACAACTATATCACACACAGATGTTTCTATCCTGCAACTTACTCTGTAAAAGTGGAAACTTGCTCTGCCACAGTGCCACAGTTAGGGCAACCATTGGTTACAAGTGGCATCATTGCAGTGGATTTGCAAAAGCATTTTAATACAGGAAATGAAATAAACAATGACTTCTAGAATGAAATGTATTCTGACAGGGTTTTTTCCTCCAAATATTGTAGATAGACCAAAGCTTTCACAAACACTAGTGCATTACCTGGGGGAATGAATCTGATTTCTTCTGAATATTCAGTGCCATTGTATGTTCCTTTAACTCCCAATATTGCCCCCTTATGTATAGCCAAAGCATCACTTGTGCTAAATATGCAAGTTTTCTCCGACACCTGAAAAATAACATGCATTGTATTAAGCCTTTGTTTTTCCTCCCAATTTTAAGTGGTTCTCATTATGGAAGAAGTCCAAGCATAAGTCAATTGAAACACGAAGGACTTCTCACAATGTGTAAAGTTAAGCAGAGATATAAGTCTTTCCAGCGGTAGCATCTTTGTTTGCTCAGTTCCAGCTGCATTAATTGCCTTCCATATTTCTGCAGGGAAATCTAGGGCATCTACTAAGAGAGATGCCATTGAACACTACCAGTGACCTTCCTCCACTGCCCTCCATCCAGACTCTATGGAGTTCCTTCAAAAAAGAGTATAGAAGCTTTTGCAGGGATCCAGTGATGGTAGCAACAAACTCTCCTCTCTTCTCGAAAGGTAATGGTAGAGCTGTATCCTGAGGAGTCCCTCCTTGAATGGTTCCTGGGAAAGGTTCTGAGCCTGAATATGTAACAGAAGTACAGATGGCCCCATGAATTTGCAAAACTATGATATGCGTTATCAGAAGTGTTCCAAAAGTTTGTTGTTTTCCCAGGAATTACATAGGGACTTATTAAAGGTGGTAGGCACATGATTTTTATCCCTATTATAAAATGTTTGCTGTCTACAGATTTGTGCAAGAATATACTTTAAAATTAATACATATAATTATTGAAACAATTTATATTCTGGAGCTTATCTTTTCTGCCAGAAAGATTAGCGATGTTGGCTTTGATTCATCACTTCCACACTGCACTTTGACACCCCACTGAGTTATATCTGCAGAAACTGGAAACACAGATGGGCACTCAGGGCTATCATTTTCAAATAACAAAATCTCTAACCCCAAGAAAACAGTGCGATGATCCTCTATGAGATCCATAGCCTTGAAAAATAAAACCAGCGAATGAGGAAGCTGAAATGTTGAAAGTGCATCTTGGTAGATGGGGAAGGCAGCTCTCATATGAACTGAAAAGGGAAGCAGGCCTGACTCACAGAGTTTTAAAGGTAAGGGTTCATTTCTTCTTTTTTATTATTATTGTAAATATATGTCTCTTGTGTTTATGCTGCATTCACAGGAAAAGCTATATTCCCTGTGGCCTACTCCCCTTTATGAGATCTGACCTCTTGCTGGGCAGAATCAGTCTTACTCGAACTAGCTATCTTATATGGCCCTCATTACCAACACACCTCATTTCCTCACAAGCTAGTGAGTATTCCCATTTTGTAGATGAGAAACTGAGGCATAGAATGACTTAGTTACTTGCCCAAGGTCGCACAGCGAATCTGTGGCAGAGTAGAGATGAAGTTAATGCCTTAGCCCCTGGACCTTACTCCCTTTCAGAAAGCTCTGACTGAAAGCATATTCACAGTGATAGAGTTGTTAAAACTGTGATGGGGTACCTCTAAAATTACTGTTTAAATCTGGTATGTTCTTATATAGACACCTTCCCTTAAGTCCCAAAGCTCCTCTGTGGGCACCTGAAAGATCCCAGCTCTGAAGTAAGGCAGGAGAGATCAGGGAAGCTTTGTTAGCTTCTATCCATTCCTGACTAAACAAAATGTGGCAATTTGTGTGGATTGCAGCCAGCAGAGGCTCTTCAGGAAAGGGAATTGTAGAAGCAAGGGCCTTCTGCTTGGACACCCCTTCCATGCAGTGGATTCTCAGAGAACTGTGTGTATCTGTGGATGTGACAAAATCACCAGTTGCTTCTATGTGAGGGCAAATCCCAACAGGAACCAGAAAGGAGAAAATTTTGCCAATGTATGTTTCCAGAGTTTGTCCTTCTCTGCATGTTCCTTTAACTGGAGAAATAGTCTGAGGTAAATAGGATGAAATTCAAATTTGATGTAGGAAGGAACATTCAGTTGCACTCATGAAAATAGGAAATGACTGTCTAGAAAGGAGTACTGCAGAAAGGAATCTAGGATCATAGTGGACTACAAGCTCAATGTGAGTCAACAAAATGACATGTTGCAACCCTCCCTCCGATCAGTCTGAGATTTATTAGCAGGAGAGTTGTAAGTAAGAAACGAGAAGTAATTCTTTCACTCTACTCTGCACTCATTAGCCCTCAGCTGGAGTATTGTGTCCAGTTCTGGGTGCCACATTTCAGGAAAGATGTGGACAGATAGGAAAAAGTCCAGAGAAGAGTAAGAAAAATGATTAAAGGTCTAGAAAACTTGACCTATGAGGAAAGAATGAAAGAACTGGGTTGTCTAGTCTGGAAAAGAGAAGACTGAGAAGGGATATGATAACAGTTTCAGATACCTAAAAGGTTGTTACAAGGAGGACAGAAAAAAATATTCTTCTTAACCTTTAACTGCAGGATAACAAACAATGGGCTTAAATTGCAGCAAGGTAGGTTTAGGTGGGACATTCGGAGAACCTTCCTTTTAAAGCGGTGAAGCACTTGAGTAAACTGCTGAGGGAGACTGTGGAATCTCCTTCCTTGGAGATTTTTAAGAGCAGGTTAGACAAACACCTATCAGTGATGCTTTAGGTGGTGCTTATTTCTGCCATGAGTTTAGGGGAGTTGGCCCTCTCACGAATCTTTCCAGTTGTATGATTTTATGATTCTAAGTGATAAATATATATTTTTGTCAATAGAGCAAGAATATAAAAGGAAAAGTACAGTTAGTTATTTCTCTTAATAAGAAAATAGAAAACTTACGTGTTTCTCTGTATAATCCTGGCTTGTTTTTATATAACAGCTGTAGTCAATACCAGTGAGGCTGCTGTCCCAAGTCAGCACTTGGTTTGTGTGACTGAATGTCAAGTTGGCAATGGGTGAGGATGATGGCATCACTGAAAGTTTTATGAATTGATATCAGAGAGGATGCAATATGACTTTTTCCATGTTTTCAGGTGCAGAGGCTAGTACTTAGCAGGCCTATCACAACAATAGGCAATGTAACTGCATGGGCAAATACTCCTAGAGTGAGATGAATTAAACCCAGTCCTAGATTATCTCATTTATAAAGTATTATACTTACACTCTGTATTCACAAAGTCAGCACACCATATAGGAAAGAACAGGACGCTCCAAATCATGGAAACAAGTTGGAAAGTGGCAACCATCCTTTATTTTTCTTGGAAGTAGACAGGAATGAAACCTACAAGAGAAGAAACTGATGCCAAAGCACACTTAGGTTTCTGTTAAACATGATTTCTTTGAAGGATAGAATCAGAGACTTTCTTATTAGTCCCTAGAATCAGCTAAGTACATCACACATATGCCCCGCAACAAGGTCCAGTGTTTAAAGCATTATGCTGGTTCTTGGGAGACTGGGGTGCAAGCTTCTGCTTTGACACAGGCTCACTGGGACTTTGGGCTGGCTTCTTAGGTCCAAAGGGTCACAGCCATTGTGGTGCCCTGCCACTCGGTAGAATCCACAAACCCTGGGCTAGAGAACTAGGCTTTCTGTACAATACATAAGAGAGCTAGCTGTTTCTTACCCAGCTGTCAAAGCAAGCCAATAGCAGATGTGGAGGAGAGGGATGGGTCCTGATCCTCCCCCCTTTCCAGGAATTAGATGCCTAAATTGAGGCTGGAGGGAAGCACCTACCTTTGCCTGGGCTATGCAGCCACATAACCTTCTCCTGGAGTCAGGAACCAAACCTTTCTTTCAGGAGTGGCAGGAGTTCCCTGCTATTCCTGTACAAAACAGAGGCAGTGGTAGCTCTATAACCTTTAGTCCTGTGCTTCAGACACTCAGGTGGGAAGCCTCAGTTCAGTTCTTCCCTCTGCCAGTTGTGGAGAAGGGGTTTGTCATGGGGTTTCCCACCTCTCATGGGAATCACTGGATCCCTAATCCCTGGACTGTACAGCCTGTCACAAACTCTCTCACTAAGTGTGTCATGTTATTGGATTCTAAGGATCACTGTTGCACCCATGAGGGGAAGGGGGTGTTTGCCCCAAAAGTCTGTACAAAGGGGGCCATGTGAGGTGTCACCTGAAAGTTTCTGTTCTCCTGATTCTGTATATGCTATTAATGTACTTGTATAATGTCTGTATATGGAGTTATAAACATGTACTCTTTATGGATGCTGGAAAGTTCTCTGTCTGTGGCTGAGTAATGGGCAAGGAATGCTCGGCCAATGGCTATGCTAATTAGCAAGGGGACAATGAGGCTCTAGGTGCCAATACACACCTCAGGAATGTGACTGATGCCTGCAGACCAGGCAGAATAATGGTTGCTGACACAAGGATAGGTCAATGGACCATGTGACCTGCAGTAACCTGCTCGGGCCAGGAAGATGCCAGAGGAGGTATATAAGTGCCATGTGGCACCCTCCATCTTGGTCTTCATTTTAGCTCCTGATCCCAGATGCAGCCTTGCAGGGAACGACGAGCCAGAAAGAACTGTGGACCCATCCTAACATAGGATGTACACCAAAGACTTTTAAGCCAGCAGTTATAACATCTCTGCTATGGGCCTGTGTCGAGATTGGGTGATTCGATGCATGTAATGTATTATCCTTTAACAACCTTACTCTCATGCTTTTCTTTCTTTTAGTAATAAACCTTTAGATTTTAGATTCTAAAGGATTGGCTCAGCATATGGGTAAGATCCAGAGTGTAAATTGATCGGGACCTGTGTCTGGTTTCTTGGGACCAAAAGAACCCGTTCGGGGTAAGTGAGATTGGGTTCTTTAACCCCTCACCTGTGTGCTAGGCTTGGGGCTGACTGGGGCACAGGAAGAGCTGGCGTGTCAGAGGGGTTTTGCTCATGAGGCTTCTGGCTGGCCAGACTGGCAGCTGAAGAGCTCGGTGCGACTGGTTTGTGGCCTATTTGGGAAGGGCCTCCAGTCAGGGACAGTAAGGAGCCCCGAGTTTGAGCAATTCGCCCTGAGTGGATGCCCTCAGCTGTGCCCAGACCCGGCCTGGTCCGTCACAAAGTGGAGGAGCACCTGAACCCAGGAGCAATTCCTGGACCGTGTTCATGAGGAGATTGCTGAGGTAGCTGTCCTAGTACACAGGAGTGTGGACACACCACTGATGGAAGAGGAGATGGCTCAGGGTGGACACTGGCAGCTGGTTACTTCTGGCTGCAGGCATTGCTCCACCCCTGCTCCGAACTCTCCCACCGTGGTTCTAGAAAACCGTTATGCTCTTCTTTATACAGGAGATAAGGAATCACCCCCTACAACAGAGGAGGAGAAACCTTGTACCCCCAAGGCTGGGAGGTCTGCTGCCACCACTGCGAATAGGAAACATAGGGTAGTGGTGGTCGGAGACTCTCTTCTGAGGGAGATGGAGGCACCCATCTGTCGCCCTGACATTTCATCTCGGGAGGTATGCTGTCTGCCGGGGGCCTGTATCCGAGATGTTACGGAGGCATTGTCGAGGATTATCCGGCCCTCTGACTACTACTCCACGCTACTCATCCATGTGGGCACAAATGATACTGCGAGGTGTGACACTGAGCGGATCAAGAGTGACTACAGGGCTCTGGGAGTACGGGTGAAGGAGTTTGGAGCACAGGTGGTATTCTCTTCGATCCTTCCTGTCTCTTCCTTCCCGGGCAGAGACAAGTGCATCCTGGAGGTGAATGCCTGGCTGCAAAGATGGTGTCGCCAGGAGGGCTTTGGCTTCCTTGACCACGGGATGTTATTCCAGGAAGGACTGCTGGGCAGAGATGGTGTTCACCTTTTGAGGAGTGGGAAGACCCTATTTGGACACAGACTGGCTAACCTAGTGAGGAGGGCTTTAAACTAGGTTCGACGGGGACAGGTGAGCAAAGCCCACGGGTAAGTGGAGAACATGGAGACCTGGGAGATGGGTCAGAAACGGGAGGGAGCATGGGCTATAATGACAGAGAGAAAGGAGGATCAGGGCAAAACTGGGATGCAAGGTCAAATCACTATCTTAGATGCCTATATACAAATGCGAGAAGTATGGGTAATAAGCAGGAGGAACTGGAAGTGCTAATAAATAAGTACAATTATGACATTGTTGGCATCACAGAAACTTGGTGGGATAATACACATGACTGGAATGTTTGTATAGAAAGGTACAGCTTGCTCAGGAAGGACAGACAGGGGAAAAAGGGAGGAGGTGTTGCCTTATATATTAAAAATGAACACACTTGGAGTGAGGTGGAGATAGACATAGGAGACAGAAGTGTTGAGAGTCTCTGGGTTAGGCTAAAAGGGATTAAAAACAAGGGTGATGTTATGCTAGGAGTCTACTACAGGCCACCTACCCAGGTAGAAGAAGTGGATGAGGCTTTTTTTAAACAACTAACAATATCATCCAAAGTCCAAGATTTGGTGGTGATGGGGGACTTCAACTATCCAGATATATGTTGGGAAAATAACACAGCGGGGCACAGGCTATCCAATAAGTTCTTGGACTGCATTGGAGACAACTTTTTATTTCAGAAGGTTGAAAAAGCTACCAGGGGGGAAGCTGTTCTAGATTTGATCCTAACGAATAGGGAGGAACTGGTGGAGAATTTGAAAGTGGATGGCAGCTTGGGTGAAAGTGATCATGAAATCATAGAGTTCACAATTCTATGGAAGGGTAGAAGGGAGAACAGCAAAATAGAGACAATGGATTTCAGGAAGGCAGATTTTGGTAAGCTCAGAGAGCTGATAGGGAAGGTTCCATGGGAATCAAGACTGAGGGGAAAAACAGCTGAGGAGAGTTGGCAGTTTTTCAAAGGGACATTGTTAAGGGCCCAAAAGGAAGCTATTCCGCTGTGTCGGAAAGATAGAAAATATGGCAAAAGACCACCTTGGCTTAACCACAAGATCTTGCATGATCTAAAAATAAAAAAGGAGTCCTATAAAAAATAGAAACTATGACAAATTACAAAGGAAGAATATAGGCAAACAACACAGGAATGCAGGGGCAAGATTAGAAAGGGAAAGGCACAAAATGAGCTCAAACTAGCTACAGGAATAAAGGGAAACAAGAAGACTTTTTATAAATACATTAGAAGCAAGAGGAAGACCAAGGACAGGGTAGGCCCATTGCTCAGTGAGGAGGGAGAAACAGTAACAGGAAACTTGGAAATGGCAGAGATGCTTAATGACTTCTTTGTTTCGGTCTTCACCAAGGAGTCTGAAGGAATGCCTAACATAGGGAATGCTAGTAGGAAGGGGGTAGGTTTAGAAGATAAAATAAAAAAAGAACAAGTTAAAAATCACCTAGAAAAGTTAGATGCCTGCAAGTCACCAGGACCTGATGAAATGCATCCTAGAATACTCAAAGATCTGATAGAGGAGGTATCTGGGCCTCTAGCTATCATCTTTGGAAAATCATGGGAGACAGGAGAGATTTCAGAAGACTGGAAAAGGGCAAATATAGTGCCCATTTATAAAAAGGGAAATAAGAACAACCCAGGAAACTACAGACAAGTTAGTTTAACTTCTGTGCCAGGGAAGATAATGGAGCAAGTAATTAAGGAAATCATCTGTAAACACCTGGAAGGTGGCAAGGTGATAGGGAACAGCCAGCATGGATTTGTAAAGAACAAATTGTGTCAAACCAATCTGATAGCTTTCTTTGATAGGATAACGAGTCTTGTGGATAAGGGAGAAGCAGTGGATGTGGTATACCTAAACTTTAGTAAGGCGTTTGATACGGTCTCGCATGATATTCTCATCAATAAACTAGGCAAATACAACTTAGATGGGGCTACTATAAGGTGGGTGCATAACTGGCTGGATAACCGTACTCAGAGAGTAGTTATTAATGGTTCACAATCCTGCTGGAAAGGTATAACAAGTGGGGTTCCACAGGGGTCTGTTTTGGGACCGGCTCTCTTCAATATCTTCATCAACGATTTAGATATTGGCATAGAAAGTACACTTATTAAGTTTGCAGATGATACCAAGCTGGGAGGGGTTGCGACTGCTTTGGAGGATAGGGTCAACAGTGTGATGCTGTTGTAAAAAAAGCAAACATTGGAGAGGGTCCAGAGAAGAGCAACAAGAATGATTAAAGGGGACTGGACTCAATGACCTCTCGAGGTCCCTTCCAGTCCTAGTATTCTATGATTCTATGAAATGCATTATAAATATTTTCAGTGTCATTTGCTTTCCCTTTACATGTATGTCCTTCATTTTGAACTCACAAATGAGGAGCTGAGATGATTATTATTATTAATCTTTCCAATGTGCATTATTTTGCATTGCTGCAATGAAATTCTGCTGCTCCTATGCTCCCCTCCATGTCCCTGACAATCCTATCCTTGACAGTTGATTTATAACTCTTCTCTATTGTCCTGACTAACCTACAGCATTTATTGCCACTTTCAACTATGGTCACTTCACTGTTCATCATCTTTTCCAGAATGCTTTTAAACTTATTAAAGAATACTAGCCCTAGCGTGTAACTGTAACTTGCCAGACAATATTTTCCTGCTCTTTTTCTTCTCTCTTGGTTTTAGATCCAGGATTACTCAATCCTCACCTTGGACACTTTAGTGTCTTGAAGAGTCTTTTGCAAGGGACCTTGTCAGAGCCTTTTTGAAAGTCCAGATGTTTTACGCACTCTGCTTCTTCTCCATTAGTTCTGATGATATGCCTAAAACATAGTAAATCAAAGAGGCATTATTTTCCATTTCAGAAGCTTGTCCTTTGAACATACAATCTTGAGACAGGTATATTTAAAAGTCTTTTTTAAATTTCAATTGTAACTAATTTTACCTGAGACTGAAGTGAGATTTTCCAATTTATATTTCCTTGTTTCTCTCTGAGTACTATTACTGAAAAAGTGGTGTCATTTAGTATTATAATAATTAATGAGAGATTGCATACTCCTTAGTCTTCCTGCCATGCATTCTTACTCTTGGTTCTATGCCCTCTCACTTTGATGACTTACTGCTCCTTAATTTATCCATTTGTTTAGCACCTTTTCTTTGAAGTCCCCAGCCACTTCCAGTACCTCATCTTTTTACATGTAAAGAGTAAATGTCTCTTCACGAACCTTTTTGATGAAGAATGACACAAAGACATAATTTTGCTTCTTTTCAATGTCCTTTTCCTCCTTAATCCCTCCTTTTACTCCATGACAGTTCAGTGGATATAAAAGGCATTTAAAGGCATCCTCCCTGTGACACATTTCAATTATTTCTTATTTTTAAAATTTCTTTTCCTATCTGCTCTTTAAAATCCAAGTTAGCCCACTTAATACTATCTTATTTTTTACCTGTCATAATTTGAATGGATTTTCTGAAGGAAGTTTTTGGGGAGAAATAAATCTTGTATTTTGCCATTTTTTTCTTATCTTCCTGCTTTGTTTGTTGTTGTTGTTTTGATTTTTTTGTTGTTTTTGTTTTTTTGTTTTGTTTTGTTTAGGACCCTTCCAAATCTTCTTTGTCTTTGTTAAATAAAAAACTGAGCTCTAAGGGTTTTCACATTTTCACTTTTTACATGAGGGACTTTTTGACTAGCTTCCTTTTTTTAATTAAAAACCCCCTTTCTACAATGCTATATTTTTGGCATGGTTCCTTCACTTATGGATAATAACATCATTTATATGGCTATGCATTGCTATTTCTCATCAACTTTGCTGATATACCTCTAACATTATAAATCCCCCTTCTCAGTTCTTTAGAACTTTCTCTTACAAAATAATCTTGAGACAAAAATTTTTATGGTTGGGCTTTTATCTTATATGACTGTTATACACACAGGAAACTAATACATTGCCCCAAATGTACCAATTAGGAACTTTATATACAAAAATCTCTACAATTCCTGAACAACTGTCCAAACATGGGCTATTTTTGTAAATTTTTGTGAAATCTAAGCAGCAAAGTATCTGAAGTAATTCAGTTCAGCAAGTTCTCAGTTCTAATCACACCAGGTATTCACACAAGGAAAATCCATGTATTGCTGCATTTAATTTGATGAGGGGAGGCGATATCTCCTCAGGAACTGCAAGTGACTCAGCTCCTCACCGATCTCAGGGTGTCTACTGAGACAGAGACCATCCCCATAGAAGTCTCTTGCCTCCACCTTTCTGCCCTGCCTCCATCTTCAGCTTTCTGATGGTTTTTGGCAGCACGTCTCTTGATGGGCTTCCCCTCTTCCCTAAACACTCCTTAAAGGGAACTTCAAAGAATGGAAGTGAAAGTCAGGAAGGCGGCTGCAGATGTGGTGTGATATAAGCTATGCATCTTCATCACACACTCTCCCCCAGATAACTGTTTCACCGCAAATCTGTAATCCTTCCAAGCGTTCCAGTTGCTTTGCGTGTCACCCACACAAAGAAAGGCGTGGTAAGGTCACACCAATTGAGGAGATTTCCCACATGGTAGCTCCTGTGCTAATGACCAATCCCTGGGTAGCAGTGTGGTTGGAAAAAAAGTGCTGTGAGCAAGTCCTTCCTACACTATGTTGATTTCCAGCTACTAGAAAATCCCTTGGGGCCACTTGGCTTCAGCATAATTTTTTATCACAACCTTTACATAGACCCTGCCCAGTGCAAAGACAAGCCACAGGGTTATCTCCAAAAGCACCTCTTGCACTGTGAGCTGCTTAGCAGCAACCAGGATCAGAGTGCACAGACGTAGATCCCTGAAAATCCCCTGCTAAAGACAAAGGGTGCAGTTAGAAGGTGGTGGAAAAACCTTCCCTTTCTACACCTTCAACAGCCAGCCCAGGTAAACCAATTATGTCTTCCCTCTATATCTCTCCGAGCTATACTCAGGACTGCTGGGTTGTCTCTGTAATCAAACCTCCTACCTAATTCCCTTTTCTTATACAATTTTCCTTACTTGAGGTTTGCAAATTTGCAAGAAGAGATTTCTTTAGTACAAATCAGAATTCACTATTAAAAAAAATCACTAGGTAATTCCCAACAAAAATCTGGAGTTACTCAGTATCTGTTATATTGCTAATACTCAGTCCAACAATTAAATTATTTTAAATCACTAACAGATCATAGAATCATAGGTCTAGAAGAGTCCAGCCCCTTGCCCAAAGCAGGACCAATCCCAATTAAATCATCCCAGCCTGGACTTTGTCAAGCCGAGAT
Organism: Pelochelys cantorii; assembly: GCA_032595735.1. Classification (NCBI taxonomy): domain Eukaryota; kingdom Metazoa; phylum Chordata; order Testudines; family Trionychidae; genus Pelochelys; species Pelochelys cantorii. The sequence goes on along the minus strand of CM064326.1, from coordinate 126,219,267 downwards.
TTAAAAACCTCCAGGGATGGACATTCCACCACCTCCCTAGGTAACCCATTCCAGTGCTTCACCACCTTCCTAGTGAAATAGTTTTTCCTAATATCCAACTTAGACCTCTTCCACTGTAACTTGAGATCATTGCTTCTTGTTCAGCCATCTGTCACAACTGAGAACAGCCTCTCTCCATTCTCTTAGGAACCTCCCTTCAGGAAGCTGAAGGCTACTATCAAATCCCCCCCCCCCCTTCCACTCTTCTCTGCAGACTAAATAAACCCAAATCCCTCAGCCTCTCCTTGTAGGTCATGTGCTCCAGCCCCCTAATTATATTTGTTGCCCTCCACGAGACCCTCTCCAATATGTCCACATCTTTTCTGTAGTGGGGGCTGCAGAATTGGATGCAACACTCCAGATATGAATATAGGGGAATAATCACCTCACCAGTGCTGAATATAGGGGAATAATCACTTCTCTAAATCTGCTGAAAATGCTCTTCCTAATGCACCCTAATATTCAATTAGCCTTCTTAGCTACAAGGGCACACTGTTGACTCACATCCAGCTTCTCATCCACTGTAATCCCAAGGTCCTTTTTTGATGAACTACTACTTAGCCATTTGGTCCCCAGCCTATAAAAATGCTTGGGATTTTTCCATCCCAAGTGCAGAACTCTGCACTTTCCTTGTTGAACCTCATCAGATTTCTTTTCGCCCAGTCCTCCAATTTGTCTAGATCGCTCTGGACCCTATCCTTGCCCTCCATTGTATCTACCTCTCCCCCTAGTTTACCGTCCTTTGCAAACTTGCTGAGGGTGCAATCCATCCCCTCAACCAGCTCATTAATAAAGATGGTGAACAAAACCAGCCCTAGAGCTGCCCTTTGGGGCACGCTGCTTGATACGGAACTCCAGCCAGACATTGAGCCATTGATCACTACCAGTTGAGCCTGACAATCTAGCCAGCTTGCTATCTGCCTTACAGTCCATTTATCCAATCCATATTTCCTTAACTTGCTGGCAAAAAATACTGTGGGAGACCATATCAAAAGCTTTGCTAAAGCCAAATGATAATTGATAATAATAGATGACAAATAATAATTTTTCTGAAAGTTAATAATTAGAAATTGAGTAATTTTTAACCAATATTAAACAATTCTGAGCAATTCTATGTAACTACGGGTAATGACAAATAGCTGTCATTAATACAGTTGGAGTAATTAATACATTTGGAGATTTGGAAGGTTATATTTTTAATGGGGTTCTGGGGATAAAGTGGATTTGGATTTCAGATTTAAGTTTTGGTCCAAATTTAGTAAAGAAAGAAAGAAAGAAAGAGAGAGAGTTTACTGTGTTCTCATACTGTTTAATTTTGAAAGAGTTATTTTTGCACTTTTATACTCTGTAGTAGGGTAGAATTGATCATACCTCCACTTAATTTATAGCCTTCTTTAATTTGCTTATTCTTCTTCTACATCTTTCTTTTCTTTACACTCTTCTACAGTCATTTCAGGGGGACTGAGAAGGCCCACATGACACCTCCTTAGATACATCTAAATTTGGTTCAGGTGGATAATTATGAAATACTAAACAAGTGCTCCATTATTTTACTCTTATCATAGGAAACTGAATTTCCTCTAGGAGGAGAAATCTTTTCTTTCACTACGTGTTTTGCTGTTAAAGGAGGTTTTCTCGTTAGAGAAACAATTACAAAGAAACAATACTAATTACTGGAAGTTTTGGTCATGATGAAAAAAAACCTGATTTTGCATACGATTTTATTTGCTTTCAGGGGAGGTTGATTATCACAAACTCAAGGCAGTTGAAATATGAGGGTTTTATTCCGTTAATTATTTACTTAAGGCCTTTCTACAGTACAATTTACATCCATTTCAGGGGGACAGGTGTGTTGAAAGTGAGAATTGTCTGAAATATGTTTATGAGCAATATGCCTCTTCCCATTGGACTTGGTATTGCCATCCACTGGGGCAGAGGGTTAGAACATGTCTCTTGGAATTTAGCAGGAGATCTGAGGTGTTTGTGTTACCTTGATGTCTGGGGCTGTATGGGTGCGTCTATACAGCACCCGAAACTCAAAATAAGATATGCAATATGTACTATACAAATTGCATAGCTTATTTTCAGTCTATTTCAAAATAGCTTATTTTGTCATTTGGCATTGTCTACACAGCACCAAGGCTATGTGTAGACTGCAGGCTTCCTTCGGAAGAAGTTTTTTCTGAAGATCTCTTCCGAAAAAGAGTGTCCACACAGCAAAAGCGCATCGAAAAAGCGATCTACTTTTTCGAAAGATAGTGTCCACACTGAAAGGACACTATCTCGCATTTAAGCTGTGATTACTATGGATGGAGTAACCACCAGGACATCTGTGCTTTTTCCTCTTTCCTCTTCTTTCGGAAGAACTCCCTCTTCCCCATCCACACACGCTTTTTTCTGAAAGAGCTCTTACTAATATCAGAAAAATCCCTCTGTTCTTTTGATTATTTTTGTTGAAAGAGCACAATTGCTGTGTGGACGTAAGTGAAGTTTTTTCAGAAAAATGGTGGTTTTCCTGAAAAAAACTCTGTAGTGTAGACATAGCCCAAATTTTAAAATAAAGCACTAGTTTGAGCCATCCCTTACTCCTCGTATAATGTGGTTTACAGGGATGGTGAAATACTGCATCTGCTATATTTTGAAATATATTTTGACAAAACTTGAGGAATGTCCACATTGTAATTGTGTTCTTCCACAAGGAAATCGAAAGAACAGAGGGGTTTTTTCCAGCATTGGTAATCCTCATTCTACAAGGAAGAAGCCTTTTTCAAAAGAGCTCTTTTGCAAAAAGGCATGGATGGGGAAGAGGGAGTTCTTTCGGAAGAAGAGGAAAGAGGAAAAAGCACAGGTGCCCTGGTTGCCATTCCGCCCATAGTAATCACAGCTTACGTGCGAGAGAGTGTCTATTTAGTCTGGATGCTCTCTTTTGAAAAAGCAGATCAGTTCTTTGATCCACTTTTGCAATGTGGACGCTCTCTTATGGAATAAGTTTTTTTCGGAAGATCTCTTCCAAAAAAAACTTCTTCAGAAAGAAGTCTGCAGTCTATACGTAGCCTGAGTGAGGAAAAACTTCCTATTGTTTGTTTTAAACTTGCTGCTTATTAATTTCATTTGGTGACCCCGTAGTTCTTTTTTTGTGGGAATAAGTAAATTACTTTTCCTTGTTCACTTTTTCCATACCAGTCATGATTTTATAGACCTGTATCATATCCCCCCTTAGTCTCCTCTTTTCTAAGCTGAAAAGTCCAAGTGTTTTTAATCTCTCTTCATATGGGACCCGTTCCAAAATCCTAATCATTTTTGTTGAAACTTTCTGAACCCTTTCCAATGCCAATATATCGTTTTTGACATGAGGCGACCACATCTATAAGCAGTATTCAAGATGTGGGCTACCATGATTTTATATAGACGCAATAAGATATTTTCTGTCTTATTCTCTATCTCTTTTTTAATAACTCCTAAATTCTATTTGCTTTTTCGACTGCCGCTGCACACTGAGTGGATGTTTTCAGAAAATTGCCCACAGTGACTCCAAGATCTCTCTCTTGAGTAGTTGTAGCTAAATTAGTCCCCGTCATATTGTATGTATAGTTGGGATTATGTTTTCCAATGGGCATTACTTTAAATTTATCAACATTAAATTTCATTTACCATTTTGTTGCCCAATCACTTAGTTTGGTGAGATCTTTTTGAAGCTCTTCACAGTCTGCTTTAGTCTTAACTATCTTGAGCTGTTTGGTATCATCACCCTGGCCTGTAATTCATTAATACATTCCATTTTGAAACCACTGAGGTGTCTTACCTCCACTACTTGTGTTGGGAGGCTGTTACAGAACATGGCCAATTATCACCTCACCACACTGCTTGTGTGGCATTCATCCTTCCCGTACACTCCATTGAAATATACTTTATGAAATATACATTGAAATTCATACTTTAATACAATATTCCTAGGACTGATTCACTCTATGGAGTGATATGGAACTTGCCAACCACACACACGTACAAATGACAACATGCAAACATTTTCAATGAAATTATATTTGAAAAGAAGAAAGAGACAGCAACATTTCTCCTGGATACACAAAGTAGATGTCAGACAAAGTAAAGGAAGCCAACAGATAAGGAAAAATATTACTAATGTTTTTCCTGGCTCTGGCAGGTGGTGCTGGAAACCTGATCACTCCCTGTATTCATATTTAGCTATGTATACTTGCCTTCAGATCATTAACCATAAATAATAATGTGTCATCCAAATTTTGGTTAGGGCCATCCCTCAGGGAGAGAGAAGAATATGCACTGGGAGGTAGATGAACTCAGTCAGATAGAGCTTTTCTTCACTTTCGGAATGTTTGTGTTATGTCAAAGGATCATTGAGAAACAAAAATAACAAGAAACCCCTCCCCACACGCAAACTAAAATGAAGCCAAAAACTAGCTTACCTCCTCCTTGAACAAGGCCCTTTACGTTAGGGCCCTGCTTCTGAGATGACTGAAATGCTTGAGTCTGAAGCTGTGGCACAGCTGTCACAGTCCTTGCTCATGCTGTAATAGCAGCTCCTGGGAAGTGTTGCAAAACAGTGAGCTAGTTCCTTGTGTCATTTCCTTTGCAGTCTCTGGAACTTCTTTAATCTCTTTGTTTTGCAGAACAGAAATAATATTACACACGCACACACACACACACAAATCAAGTGAATTAATAAGACTCCCTCTTCTCATTTTACATGGTCCATTTGTGCTTTTGGCTCTACCTTTGGCTGTGAACATACATGTAGAATCATAGAATAATAGAGATGGAAGAGACCTCAGGAGGTCATCAAGTCCAGCCCCCTGCCCTAGGCAGGACCAATCCCAACTAAATCAACCCACCCAGGGCTTTGTCAAGCCGAGACTTAAAAACCTCTAGGGATGGAGAGTCCACCACCTCCCTAGGTAACCCATTCCAGTGCTTCACCACCTTCCTAGTGAAATAGTTTTTCCTAATATCCAACCTAGCCTTCTCCCATTGTAACTTGAGACCATTGCTGCTTGTTCTGTCATCCGTGAACTTCTGTGAACAGCCTTTCTCCATCCTCTTAGGAACCTCCCTTCAGGAAGTTGAAGGCTGCTATCAAATCCCCCCTCACTCTCCTCTTCTGCAGACTAAACAAACCCAAATCCCTCAGTCTCTCCTCATAGGTCATGCGCTCCAGCCCCCTAATCATTTTGGTCATCCTCCGCTGGACCCTCTCCAATGAGTCCACATCCTTTCTGTAGTGGGGGGCCCAGAACTAGATTTATCTCCTACAAATAAGCCCACTTTCACAAAGTTTTTGCCTGTAAATTATTCTTATCAAAAGTGCTCTATGTTCCAGGAAATAATTTATCAGAGGGAACCAATGCAAATACAGAAGTATAATTGTGTGTAGCAGGATCAAAGCACCTCAAGTGCATATGTTAAACACACTTCCTTCTCTACACAAAATGTTGAAAGAAACATTAGTATGCCTTATTATTACCATATCAAAAAAAAAGTACTGCTTGGATATCAAGTAAACAACAGTATAGATTGCTGTATGTATGCACTGTAGGGACTTGCTTCCTCTCTCACACTGATTTCACATGTGTGAAATTGCATTACCTTCAGTCAAGTCACTCCTGGATAGAATTACTCTTCAGTGAGAAAAGCCAAGCCCAAAAGCTTGAAATACTAACTTGCACGTATACCTAGAAGTAAAATTGAACATTGGTTTATTAGTTGTATCACAGATGGGGATGTGTGTTGTATCTGTTCATGATGATAAAAACTCAGCTTAATAAGCAAAAAATGATTTGAAACATATTTTCATAAGCATGATAATAAATAAGATCTTTCTTCTTGTTTCCCTTTCACTGGAACACTTCTGAATTTTGACCTGTCTCCCATTAGCTATTTCAGGATCACATAGAATGCTATTGCATTGTTTCTTACCCTGCTTCATCAGCTTCATTAGCCTTGTTTTTCTATCCAGTTTCACCTATCTTTTTTTTCTATTCTTTCTTTAATGCTTTGTCAAAGCTCCCATAGATTCGTTTTGTTTCTTAAGTCACATGTAGTATCAGAGGTTTTTTCTTTTGTCTATAATTTTCCATCTTTCAATGAGAGAATACCAAAATATACTATGAACTGACCACCTCCCATAAATCATTAATGTTGAACCCTAATTTTTCAGTTCTACAGTAAAAGCCATTACCAATGGAGCTACAGCCTAAAAACAGGAGCTAGCAACAGGAGCAGGCTGTTATCCCAAAAAGGGAGTAAACTACAGGTCTCAAGTGCTGAGTCTAGAAGTTTGTCAGTCAGGCCATCAAACAGAGCCTGATTCTTTTTGCCACCCCTCAGAAGCTGAGTGATCTCTGCCTCCAAATGAGCAGATGGGCCACTGCAACTTTTGCTGGATGGGGAGGACAGAGGCTCGGCTGCCTTTCATCCCCACCCCACCTCCAGTACAGCTGCTCCAACAGCTCCCTGACATTCCCAGCACAGCAGATGTTGCTACTGCAATTTTGGCAGTGGCCCGGGCTAGGAAGTTCATGTTCTGTTATTAACTTGTCAACCTGTCAAACTATTCCCGTGGACCAAGATGAGAGCTGAAAAATAATGATTTTCAAAAGTTTGTACGTCAGCTGAAGCTGTATGGAAAGTCATGGGACAAAGAAAAGGCACTTCTGCCAGCAGAGGGCATCCCCTGTTCCAAATGCATAACAAACAATGGTGTTGTGAGAGTTTCTCAGAGAAAAGGTCAAAAGAATAATCTATAATAGAAAGTTTTAGGCAACCGAAATATAGGGGTTGCTTCCAGCTCCTCCTATATCACGATCACCCACATACCATTGCAACGTAGCCACTTCTGGGTGCAGCTTCACCAGCAATAGTTTCTAGTGAGGAAGTGAAACAGTGAAACTGCCACAGGAGGAACATTAACAAGAAAATAGAATATGGCATCTGGCCAGGCACAGGTTGCTCCCGACTATCTGCTGCACTGGACAAAACTTCAGTTTGCCAGCCTCACTCTGTACAGACCTGCAGATTTGGCCCCTTTGCCACGATGAGGAGGACTGGCTGGACCACATCTGCTGCCCTAGGCAGCTAATTAGTTTGCCTAAACTACAAGTGGCCCTGTGGCCAGGGTGAAAGCCCCTACATTTGCAAAAGAAGCTGCACCTTGTGTCTTTAAATTACCACAAGGAGTTTTATATTTGGTTTGTCCTTGGTTTTGTGTCTCTTCTTAAAGAAAGTACCCCTGAGTAGAGCAGCTCCCTCAAGTGAATAACTCTGCTGAAAGGTTTTGGGGGGATTTTACTGGGATAAATTAACTGGGATAAATTAACGAATGTGTGTGCTGCACTCCCTATATGGAAAGCATAATAAAAGTGCTAAGTTTTATACATTTCTATCCTTGTTATTGGTGTGATAGAAAACGGCAAGCATCACCACGTATATAGATTGTAGCAGATACTTGCATTTCAGTCTTTGTTGTGCTCAACAGAATGAGTAGCCCCTTTGTGAATTTTTTTTCCCTAGAATGCTAGAGTCTATACCTGTGAAGAGGCATTGAATCCCTAGAGCCAACACTGACTTTTGGTCACCAGCATGCTAAAAAATCCAGCTGCTATAAGTATGTCCTTGGGATTTCTCCACACACACAAATCTGCACCTTTTATTATTTTAATGCAAATCTGTGTCAAAGTTTGGTATAAAAGTGGCCTGCTTTGGTTTTGCTAGACAGTCCAACACACTTTTATTCCAACTTTCACTGAAATAAAAAATTATGTGGATTAAAACTGATGTAGTTATTTCAGTGCAAGTTTGTGCACAGATGAGTCCCCACAGGATGCGGCAAGAGAAAGCCACAAGAGATCTTGGTTTCAAATGCAAATGCAACAATTACTATTGTTACTATTGACTTTGCTATTATGTCACCATGCCTCCAGGACAACAACACTACTCCAGGAGGACCCTGCTTGAACTTTGTCTGTTTCCAGGTCTCACTAGGTCAGCAGAAGGAAAAAATTGTGGCTCCTGATGGAACCAGGACAGAACCCAGAACCGCTCAGGTCATCTGCTCTGCATAAGGTACCTCAGCAGGCCTGTGCCATTCTGCTCATGGCCCCCAGCGCACTGCAACACATCCTGCACGTGCACAGCCGGGTCACTTTGCACTCAGCGTCCCAGCCAGCATGTGCTAGCAGCTGGCTGCTGAGCGCACTACAGTGGCGGCAGCGCCTCGGCTCTGACTCCAGCGGTGGCAGCGAGGACTCTGGCAGCGACGAGGACTCCGGGTTCTGCGGCAGCGGCAGCAAAAGCTCCGGGTTCAGTGGCCTTAGGTAAGAGTGGGTTAGTTGCTAGCTTTGGGGGGGTGGCTTGGGTTTGGTGCCTAGCTCAGGGAAAGGGGGGAGCTTGTGTGAGAGCCGGGGGAGTGCCTGGCTCAGAGGTAAGGGGACTAGGATAGAGCTGTGGTCACCAAGCTGTGGGCCCACAAATTCCACTAACCCTGGAACCCCAGAAGAGTTAATCTGACCTGGGGCTGGAGTGCCACGGGAGTGAGGTGTTTCGGTTGGGGCCACGTTACTGAGGCTTGGGGAGAGGGTTTGGAGGGGTTGTTATTTTGCATCTCACTTGTGTGGCTCTGAGTAACTTTTCTGTGGGTCAGTGACCCCAGACTCAAAACAGATTCCCTGCCCTTGTCATTAATAAAGACAATGCTGAAACATTTTGTGTTTGACATAATATTTTATTTAAAAATGAAGCCTGGCCAACAAGCCCCCAATTGGGGCCAACCCCCCATCTAGCTGCAGTGTCATAACACTCCTGAACCCCTCCAGAACCCAAATCTGAGCCCATCTTATACTGAGCCTCTCACATCCCCAAACTCCTGCACCCCCACATCCCCAGTCTTGTGCCTACACCATCCACACACCACAGATCTGTGTCATGAGCCCACCATATTCCCAACCTCCCTGCCCTGAGCCCCTCACACACCCAACCCAAACTCCTGCACTCTAACATCTACAAGCCTGCAGCTTGCTCAGCACCCCAACCCTCCACCTGACCAACACTCTCCGGCCTGGGGCCCTGTTCCTGAGCCAGCAGCCCCTTCTCTTCTTCCTCCTGCACCCAAATTCTCTCCCAGAGCTTGCACCTCTCACCCCTTCCCACACCCAAATCCTTCATTCCCACCAAAGAGACCGCACCTCCTGTTTCAACCCAGTGGGTATGTCTAGACTACATGCCTCTGCCGACAGAGGCATATAAATTAGACTACCCGACATAGTCAGTGACGCGGGGATTTAAATATCCCCCGCTTCATTAAAATAAAAATGGCCACCACGCTGTGCCGGCTCAGCTGATCGTCAGCACAGCGCGGCAGTCAAGACGCGGATTGGTCGACAGGGAACACCTTTGTCGACTGCTCCCTTATGCCTCGTGAAACGAAGTTTACAGGAGTAGTTGACAAAGGCTTCCCTGTTGACCGATCCGCGTCTTGACTGCTGCGCTGTGCCAACAATCAGCTGAGCCGGCACAGCACGGTGGCCATTTTTATTTTAATGAAGCGGGGGATATTTAAATCCCCACTTCACTGACTATGTCTGGTAGTCTAATTTACATGCCTCTGTCGGCAGAGGCATGTAGTCTAGACATACCCAGTGAGAGTGAGTAAGCACAGCAAAGAATGGAAAGGAAGGGAACAGAGAGGGGAACACATTTTATTGGTGAGATGTTTAGCAGTGTCCGATATCTTCTTTTTAATTTGCAGCATATGGTAGTCCTCTTTCAACATGGAAGGAAAATGTAAAAATAAGCGCAAATATGAAGAAGAACACAAAACATTCTTAACAGATTGGGAAAGTCCATATTTTTTCATTGAACACAATGGCAAACCACTCTGTCTGATATGCCAGACTTTGTTAGTGCATTTCAAGTGTTCAAATCTCCAGCGCCATTTCATAACACACCATGCTAACATCGATTGGGAATGTCCAAAAGGTACTGAACTACACACTCACAAACTAAAAACTTTTAAAAGTCAAATAGAAAAACAGACTGGAGTGTTCTGTAAATTTTCCAGGCACTCTCAGACAGTTACACTTGCTTCATGTCAAGTCGCTTGGAACATTGCCTGTGCTAAAAAACCTTACAATGAAGGCGAGTTTGTTAAAAAATGCCTTGTAGATGTTGTCTCCAGAAAACGAGAATCTGAAAAGAATGGTTTCAGACCTTCAACTCTCATGGCACACAACAGAACACAGAATATCTGACATAAATGAGGCACTTGAATCACTTTTGTATTCAGATCTTCAGAAATGCGAGTACCTCAGTATCGCGCTGGACGAGTCTTGTGATGTACAGGACAAACCTCAATTGGTAATATTTGTATGGACTGTGTTAGAGGATTGTGTAATCAACGAAGAACTCCTGGATATTGTTCCATTAAAAGACAGAACCTGTGGCACTGATGTGAAAGAAACACTGATGGAAGTGTTTGCAAAAGCAGATCTGCCTTTGCAGAAACTTGAAGCAATAGCAACGGATGGGGCACCATCTATGATTGGATCTGTGAATGGACTTGTGAGGTTATGTAGAGCTGACGACAGGTTCCTTGAGTTCTGGACATTTCACTACATTCCATCAGGAACAACTGGTCTCTAAAAGCCTAAATTTAGACCACGTAATGAAACCTGTGCTAGAAATTGTCAATTATATTTGCACACATGCTTTTAAGCTCAGCAATGATATTTTTGAATTGGCTGTGGTTGACCAAGATCTTCCAGAAGACCTGCCACTGCACTGTATTGTAAGATGGCTTTCAAAAGGCAAAGTGCTGCTTCATTTTTTTTGAACTTTTGGACATTGTGAAACTGTTCATGTAAGAGAAACATAAGGAGTATCCTGAGCTCTCAGATCCACATTGGGTTTTAGATTTGGCATTTCTGGTGCACATGCTGCGTCATCTGGATAGACTCAACCTGGACCTACAAGGAAAATTGAAGCTGCTGCCTGACCTGGTCCAAAGTGTATTTGCATTTATCAACAAACTCAAAGTTTTCAAGGCACAACTTCGAAGGGGGGAACTGACACATTTTCCCTCATTGTTAAATGTAGGTCAACAAGCAGCTGAAGCCTTGAAAAAAAGAACAGCACGGTATATAACACTGGTGGAAAAACTTCAGGAAAGTTTCATGGAAAGATTCTATGATCTACAACTGAAAAGGCCACAGATTACATTCCTGGTTGACCCTTTCACTGAGGAGGCTGACTGTTTGAAAGCCCCATTAGTCACAGATGAAGCAGCTTCTCAGATTGAGATGACTGAACCGCCAGAAGATGGATTGAAATCTTTTCTAAAGGAAAGCACGTCTGAGTTCTGGAGAACTGTACCATGGAAAAATACCCCAATATTAAATGTGCTGCGCTCAGACTACTGTCAATGTTTGGATCAACGTACCTTTGTGAGTCAGTTTTTTCTACATTGAAACAAGTGAAATCAAAGCATTGAGCTATTCTAACTGACACATATGTCAGGGAATTAATTCGAGTGGCCTCAACTGAATACAAGCCCAATTTGAAGAAGACTGTTGAAAACAAGGATTGCCAAAAGTCCCACTGAATCAAAAACTGTAACATGCAAGGCAAGAAATAACATTATGGTTTCTCTTTCCTTGCTGATCAATCTGTTAAGAACCCATCTATTGACATTCTTTTAAGACTGGTTGCGCTTGTGCTTACATTAAATTGCTTCACTTTTAATTCAAACTTCTACTCTCAAGTAAGAGGTATTAGCATGGGCACTAAAATAGGACTTTCTTATTTTCTTATGCCTGTCTATTTGTGGGACTTGCAGAGAATATGTTTTTTCAATAGTTCTGTGGCAGGAAACCCAGTCTCTCCCTGAGGCATATTGAAATTTTTTTTGACATTGTAACTTGCTCTCATGAATATCTCAACAAATTTATTTTGGCATTCTCACAGTTCCACCCAGCCTCAGAACTTTGAAACCCTTTGGAATGAATGTTATGTTGTAAGCATCTTCTGGAACAAAAATTTGAAATAAAAATTTGTCAACTTTAACACTGCAATGTAATTTTTATTGCTATATTTTGTGTACTATATATATATATCTATATATCCACAGCCATTTTGGCTCTTAGCTTCTAACTTGGGGTGGCCAACCCGCAGCTCTTTGCATGGGTTTTTTTTTATTTTATTTTTTTTGCTCAACAACTTCCCCCCTGCTCTTTGCACTGTATCTACTGCTATTTTGGCTCTTCGTCTGTAACAGGTTGGCCACCCCTGCGCTAGGTTATAGCTCCAAAACAGTATCCAACAGTTTTGCATTTCCCATGGCACGTGGCAAACCAGTCAACTGTTCCTCTATTGGCTGGGAGTCAAGCAGCAGGAGGGCTGGCAGCTGGGAGCTCTGCTGGGCCAGGAGCCCAGCGGGGTTAGCAGCAGTGCAGCAGGGGAGATGGGGACAGGGCCACGTGAGCTGAGGACCCAAGGCTGGGGAGCTGGGGCCTCGGCAGCCCGGCATAGGGACCAGGGCTATGGCAGAGCAGCAGGGGAGTGAAAGAACTGGGGCAGCCCAGCAGGGGAACTGGGGCCATGGCAACTTGAGCTGGGGAGCCAAGGCTGGGGCTGAGGCCTTGAGAAAGCCCAGCAGGGGAGCTGAGGCCAGAGCTGTGGCAGCCTGGCAGAGGAACTGGGTTGGGGTCACAGAAGCCTGGCAGGAGCCATTGACAGGGTGACCAGCCAGGGCCAGAAATGGAGCCAGCAGTGGCCTGGGTGCTGATGGAAGGAGATCTCTCCTGGTCCAATAAATTCCCTCATTTGGGATTGGACAGATCCTGGGGGAGCTGGACCAGGGAGGTCAGACCTGCAGCAGAAGTGTTAGTGAGAGGTATCATTTTGTGTGTGTTTGTGAACACAGAATTGTAAGCGTTTCACAGCAGGTGTCAGGTCTTCCAATGTGTTGACACGGAGCCTAGTACATCTGCCTCTGTAGTAAGGTGTTGCTATGTACTAGCATATGTCCACTGTTCCTCAGAAGTAAAAATGTATATTAATTGAGGAACAATCGGTATCTTTTCTTCTTTGTGAACCCACATACTTTTTCCACTATTCATGCAAAACAAAATAGGAAGTGGCTAAAATGTAGTCTGACTCATTTAAACTCAGGAAAAAAAAAGATATATATATATATATTTTAAAGGAAACTCTGGATCCAACCTCACTATGCATCAGAGCAACTGACTGTGCAAAGAAGGAGCTAAGTTGCTTTGTGAAGAAGGATGAAGTAACTTTGGCCTGGTCTTATATTACAGGCTTAGGTTGACATAGGTTGTTTTGCATTGACCTGGCTGTGGAAGTGATTTCACTTACATTTTGACCCCTGCTGACATAACTGCCTCTCTATGGCAATTTATTAACAGCACTTCCCTGAGCAGGATAGAGTCATGATTAATGTAATCAGATTAATGCAGTGCTGGCGTAGATACTGCATTACTTTTGACTATTCGGGAGGCTGCTGTAACTAGGGTGACCAAATGTACCAATTTTATAGGCACGGTCTCAATATTTGGTGCCAGTTTTCTTTTATAGGTACCTATGCCTCCACCAGCCTCATTCCAATTTTTCACACATGCTATCCTGGTCACCCTAGCTTGACTCACACATGCTTTGGGGAACAATTGAAATGATGCTTACGGTTTCAAAACAGCCCAGGACTGCAACAGAGGTCTAAAGCTGCCTGTCTGAGTGTGAGTTGTATGCTGTGCCCATGGTGGTACAGGTCCTGGAAGGTATAATTCCACCACTTCAGGATCTGAGGCTGTGCCTACACTGCAAACTTTTATCGGAAAAAGATACACAAATTGCAAACTGCAATTTGTGTATCTTTTCCCGCGTTTCTTCCGAAAGAGGCTTTTCCGACATTTGGCCTGTCTACCGTGGGCCAAACGTCAGAAAAAAAGCCTCTTTCGGAACATCCCTTCTTCCTCGTAGAACAAGGTTCACAGGGATGCTGAAAAAATGCATATGCTTTTCCGAATTTTTTTTGGAAAAGCAAGCGCATTCCTTGGACGTGGCAGAACTTTTCTAGGATACCTCCAGTATCCTGGAAAAAGTCTGCAGTATAGACATACCCTGAGTGTCTTAGTCTGGAAGCTGGGAATGGAGGGATCCTGGTGCTACATTGGACTGTGCTCTTTTCTGCTTCCTGCAGCCTGTATCTAATCCTATTCCTGCTCATCAACGCTCCTGCTTTCGCTGAGAGTGTCCTGGAATCACACTCTATCTCCCAGAGGCTATTTCAGCCAAACCGGGAGTTTTGGGCACTAACAGTCTGGTGTGGCAGCATGGCTAAGGCAGGCTCCCTTATTTGCCTTGGCTCTGTGCTGCTCCTGGAAGTGGCCAGCACCATCTCTATAGCCCCTGAGAGAGTAAGTGCACTGACCCCAATTGGAGCACTGACTTTGCAGCTCCCATTGGACAGGAACTGTAGCTAATGGAAGTCGCACAGGTGAGGGGAGGGTGTCTGTGGGCAGAAGCATACAGAGACCTCCGGGCCATGCCACATAGAATCCCTGCCAGAGGGGTGTTACTGGTCACTGTAAGGTGTTGCCCAAGATAAGCATCATCCCTCTCTCCCTCTCGTGCACCTCAGCTCCCTACCACAGCCCACAGCCCACATCCCACAACCAAATTGCCTCCCAGAGCCTGCACCTCACATGCTTCCCACTCCCCAACCCCTTGCCCCAGCCCAGAGTCCACACCCAAACTCCTTCCCAGAGCCTGACTCCCCAACCCTCCCGCACCAAACACCCTTCCAGAGCCTCCACCCCATGTCCTCTCCTGCCCCCACCCCAACCCTCTGCCCCAGTCTAGCGAAAGTGAGTGAGGGTGGGGAACAGCAAGCAACATAGGGAGGGGGGATGGAGTGAGTGGGGACGAGGCATCAGAAAAGAAGCAGGACTGGAGCAAGGCCTCAGAGAATGTGCCAGGCAGGGATGGGGAAAGGGTCTTTGGGCCTGCAGAAATAGGCAGCTGGCAACTCTATTCTCACTCCTATTTTGTTCCTGCTGTGTGCCTGATCCTTGTTCCTCTCCAGTCCCTGCCCTTTCACCTTGCTCCTGACCTTTGGCTACTAATCCTGGCTCTGACTTCTGACTCCAACTTTGAGCCAGCCTGGGCTCTGGCATTTGGTATCTAATCCGGTCTCTGGTCCTCAGTTTTGGTTCTTGGACTAGGCTAGGCCTCTATTTCATGTCTGTGATCCCCAAATCAGTTCCCTGAACTGGACTTCTGCTCTGCCTGCTAGCTCTGACTGGTAGGCAAGACTGCCTGTGTCGTGTTTCCTAACACCAAACTTGGGCAGATGTAGTTGTGCTAACTTTGCTCGAACTAGCAGGCTAAAATTAATAGTATGGCCATAGCTGTATGGGCTAGTCATCCAGCACTAGACTATTGACCTCCTAGATATGAACTGGGGCAGCTAGCCTGTGCTGCTATGTGGTCTCATGGCTATTTTTAGGCTTTAGCTTGAGTAGAACCAGCAGCACAACACAGACACTCACCCTGTATTTTCATTTCAGAAAGTCGCTAACCCTTCTATTTGTGTAGATTATTTTCAAAATGTGAAGCAGAAACAGGTGAGGCAATGTCTTCCAGAGGCCGTGCACAACCTGAGGCAACAGAGCTGGTAAACTACCTTTATTGGTTTCAAAGGAGCCTAACTGTAAAGCCCAATGATGTTGGTTTAAATGGACATTTTAATTACAGGTCAGACCTCCCTGGTCTGGCACCGTCGGGACCTCACTGGTTCCAAATGAGAGAATTTGCAGGGCAAGGGGAGGTTCCCCTGCCACCAACCCCTACGCCCATTGCCTGCTGCTGGCAGGATGCCCCAGCAGGCACCCTGCCTCGCTCCCCTCTCTAACCTGGATGGGCTGCTCATCAAGCTGCTGCCAGCTCCCTGGATGGACCAAACTCCAGCTCCTGAAACGGGGGCTTTGACCTGGCTTGCCATGGGCTGCCACGGGGCTGGCCCCATGCTCCATGTGGCTGCCGCAGGGCTGTGGCTCTGGCCCTGATCCTGCACTCCATAGGGCTGCTGCAGGGCTGTGGTCCCACGTTGCTGCGGACTGCCAGGGAACTCCAGCCCTGGTCCAATGCTACCCCTGGCCCTGGCTGGCCCTCCAGCCCTTAGGATCCTGGGCTCTCTGGTTCAGCAGCATCCGTGGCCATGCGGGTTTTCAGATGTTAAACTTTATTTCACAGTTGACATGCCGCAAAAGTGGGATGATCAGTTTAGAAGATCTGCACAATCTAGTGTGTGTGATATGTCATTTTAGCATCAAGCATGAGAGTAGCCTAGCTTAAGAGTAGATCTAAGGAAAAAAGCCCTTTTCTTAAGAAAAATCTTCAGAAAGTCTTAGTATGACATATTTTTTTAACTAAATCTAAAAAAAGCAATAGGCAAAACAGTTTATGTTATTGTTCAATGAGTAGCTGGAATTCTTATAACATAGGGTGTGTCTAGACTATGTTAGGCCCTAGAAAAGAGGGCCTAAGGAAAACCAAAGAGAAGCAAACAAAGGTTTCTGGGTAGTCCCCGAGCAGAGCTGGAGACATGGGTCAAGCAGGGGCGCTCCCTACATACTTGCTTAAGTTGCAGAAGTAAACTAGGTGAAAAATTACATTCTTGTACTTGAGGTGGAGCGGAACAGCTTGTTTTGAGAACTGATCAAGTAACTCCCTGTTTCTATTCTCCCTGTTTCTATTCTCCCTCTGGGTATGTCTACACTACAGCACTAATTCAAACTAACTTAGTTCGAATTAGTTAATTCGAACTAAGCTAATTCGAATTAGCGCATCTAGACCTAAAAACTAGTTCGAATTAGCGTTTTGCTAATTCGAACTAGCATGTCCACATTGAGTGGACCCTGAACCAAAGTTAAGGCTGGCCGGAACCAGTGCCGGCAGGGCATCAGCTTAGGACTTAGAGCGTGGAGCTGCTGCCTCAGGCTAGCCGAGGGCTGTGCTTAAAGGGACCCGACCCCCACCCCGGACAGACAGTTCTCAGGGTTCCCCGCTTGCTTGTCTACCTCGATGAGGAACAGCAAAGCAGTCCTGTCTTGGAGTGCCTTGAGTGCCCACCCTCGGCACATCACAGCACTCGGCCATCAGCCTGGCTGCACTTGCCGCAGGCTGCCATCCGGGGGGGGTCATTTGGGGGGCTGTCAGGATCCAGGAGGCCCTGCAGGAGAACTTCCACCCAGAGGAGCCAGTCCTCCCCATCGGGGGCTCGTGCCCCATTCCTCCCTCACCTCCTTCCACTTACCCTTCCCTAGCCCCCCTTCCTGATGTAAAAAATAAAGGACACATGTGTTCAAAAATAGAAACTCTCTTTATTTAACAAAACTGAGGGGGGCGAGGGATTAACCTCTGGGGAGACTGGAAAAAGGAGGTGGGAGAGGGGAAGAGAGAGGGTGGGAGAAGGGAGGTGGAAACCTGGGAGGAGGGAGTTGGAAGGGGGAAGCCAGGGGAAGAAGGAGGAGGGGAAGTATAAAACTATGGTACGCCAAATCTTCAGTATTGTGTAGAGATGGGGTCTCCTCACCTCAAAAAAGATATTTTGGCCTTGGAAAGGGTTCAGAAAAGGGCAACTAAAATGATTAGGGGTTTGGAACTGGTCCCATATGAAGAGAGGCTAAAGAGACTGGGACTTTTCAGTTTAGAAAAAAGGAGACTGAGGGGGGATATGATAGAGGTCTATAAAATCATGAGTGGTGTGGAGAGGGTGCATAAAGAAAAGTTCTTCATTAGTTCCCATAATAGAAGGACTAGAGGACACCAAATGAAATGAATGGGTAGCAGGCTTCAAACTAATAAAAGAAAGTTCTTCTTCACAAAGCAAATGGTCAACCTGTGGAACTCCTTGCCACAGGAGGCTGTGAAGGTGAGAACTAGAACAGAGTTTAAAGAGAAGTTAGATAAAGTCATGGAGGTTGGGTCCATGGAGTGCTATTAGCCAGGGGGTAGGAATGGTGTCCCTGGCCTCTGTTTGTAGAAGGCTGGAGATGGATGGCACGAGACAAATGGCTTGGCCATTGTCTTCAGTCCATCCCCTCCGGGGTACCTGGTGTTGGCTGCTGTTGGCAGACCGGCTACTGGGCGAGATGGACCTTTGGTCTGACCCAGTATGGCCATTCTTATGTTCTAAGCTCAGGGTCGGGGGTCTCACTGGACCAACTTGATTTTCATGCAGACCTGCTCCTGGGTTCGCATGTGGCCTTTGGTGGCCAGGCTGGCAGCTATCCTGCCCTAGACGGCTGCTTTCCTGTGCCTAGTGTGGAGATTGTGGATGTTGGAGGTCTCCCCACAAACCTAGATGAGGTCCACGATCTCCGCACTGGACCAGGCGGGCATCTGCCTCTTGCGGCCCCGGGCAGGCTCCTGGGAGCCGGCAGCCGGGTCCTGGGAAGAGGGAGAGGGCGGGTGGCAGCGGGTGGCTGGCTCGTGCCGTGCCAGGTGCAGGGTCTGCTGTCTGGGTGCTGGCAGGCTTGCACCTGGCACGGGCACGGTAGCCAGACCATGCCCCTTTATGGGCTCCGGGGCCAGGAGGGGGGCAGACGAGTTTCCCTGGCTTGGCCCAGAGTGGTCACCAGGGCAACCTGGGAAGGGCTAGCCTCCAACTAGTTCGAATTAAGTGGCTACACAGCCCTTAATTCGAACTACTTAATTCGAACTAGGCGTTAGTCCTCGTAGAATGAGGTTTACCTAGTTCGAATTCAGCGCTCCGCTAGTTCGAATTAAGTTCGAACTAGCGGTTTGTGTGTGTAGCGCCTATGAAAGTTAATTCGAACTAACAGCTGTTAGTTCCAATTAACTATGTAGTGGAGACATACCCTCTGATCTTAACTCCCTGTTTTGCCCTCTGTTTGTTCCTGGTACTTGTCTTCTGTGATTGATAAGAGAGTTGCTGATGCATTATGAATTGTTTAAGTCCATATTGTATAGTTGGCTAGGTAAGCATGAATACTAGAAGTTTCTAACTGATAAAGGGGGGTGGGTTGCTTAACCGAGTAGTCTGTGACGCGACGGAACTGTCTATATAAACCTACTGGTAACTGTGATCGTGGCTGGTTCTCTTTGGAGACGGGCCGCTCTCTATTGTTGTGTGCACTCTTCAATAAAGAGCTTGTGATTGGACCTTGCTGGTGTTGCCTGTCTCTTTGCAGTCAGACAACGAACCAAGGCCGTCTGGGTTAAAGTCCCCGACAACTACATCCCTTTTTCGGTAAAGGGATGTAGATTAGGTACGTCGATATTGCAAATGAAGCTGGGATTTAAATATCCCGCTCTTCATTTGCATAATGGTGGCTGCCGTTTTTTTTCGAAATGGGGCTTTTAAAAAAAAACAAACCCAAAAATGTCTAGACGGGGATCTTTTGAAAATAAAACCTTTTTTCAAAAGATCTTTTACTCCTCAAAAAATAAGGTTGACAGGATCTATCGAAAAAGGGTTTTATTTTCGAAAGATCCCCTTCTGGATTGCTAGTTTTTGGGTTTTTTTCGAAAAAGCCCCGTTTCGAAAAAAAGCGGCAGCCGCCATTATGCAAATGAAGAGCGGGATATTTAACTCCCGGCTTCATTTGCAATATCGACGTGCCTAATTTACATCCCTTTACCGGAAAAAGGGATGTAGTCTAGACGTAGCTATAGAGCATAGGTTCCCAAACTGGGGGGCGTGCCCCCTCCCGGGGGGGGCATGAAGAAATTCCAGGGCAGGCGCAAGGTGACCCAGCCCCCTCCCCCCCCAAGAAAGTGCCCGCACTGGTGTTACCTCACCCAAAGTTCATCTTTAACTGTTTGTTTTGCACCGTGGCTTCCCCAGGTCTGTCTCCCTCCTTCCTCCTGGGGCTACAGACAAGCCCCAGAGCCACTTTGAAAAGGTGCTAATTTCCCCCGGACAATAGGGGCCTTGGAGCTCGGTTCCTTGAATAATCATTGACTAAAAAGGCTCGAATGCGGGCAGAGTTGCAAACAGCTGCTAGCTCAGACTCAGGAAGCAGCCCAGGGAACAGGCGGCACACGTGCTTTCTGAGCCCCCGGACTCAGCTGCGGGACCCCCAGGTACCAGCTTAGCTGTCCTCTCCCCACATCCAGACCCCCACGAGTGCCTGGCCCCCCTGTCCAGACCCCTTGAGTGCCGTGCCCTGCCCCGCCCCCCTGCCCAAACCCCCAATGAGTGCCCTGCCCCCCGTCCAGATCTCCACAAGTACCCTGCCCCCCGACCCAGACCCCCACAAGTACCATGCTCCCCTTGCCCAGAACCCAAGTACCATGCCCCCCCTGCCCAGAACTCCCACTGGTATCTGTCCCCCTGCCCAGACCCCACAAATGCCCTGCCCCCCCTGCCCAGACCCCTATGAGTACCATGCTCCCCCCGCCCCCACCCAGAACCCAAATACCATGTCCTCCTGCCCAGAACCCGCACTGGTACCCTGCCCCCCCCTACCCAGACCCCGACAAGTACCCTGCCCCCCTGCCCAGACCTCCACGAGTGCCCTGCCCAGGGCCCCACCTACCCCTGCTCAGGGTGCCCCCTGCTTAGGACCCCACCAGGACTCTGCTCATGCCCCCTACCTCCTGGCCAGACACCTACCCCCAGCTTGCTCCTGTAGCCTATTTTCCTCCCAGATTCTGTACCCCATCCCAATCCCACTCACTGGCAGCCCTGTCCCGCACACTGGATCCCTCATTTTGGCCCCACCTAAGAATGTAGAGGGGCCCACAAATTCCACTAACCCTCAAACCCCAGAAGAATTAATCTGGCCTGATGCCTTGAGCCTCAGTCCTACCTATCCCCCATGGGACTAGGGTGCCAGAGGAGGGAGGTGATTCAGCTGGGGCCACATCAGTGGAGTATGGGGGAGGGGGGCTAGGAGTGTTTGGGTTTGGGTTTTTTTGCATCTCACTTGTGTTGTTCCTTGACTGATTTTTCTGTGGATCAGCGACTCCTGACCCATAACAGGTTCCCCACTCCTCCCATAAATGAAGACAATGCTGAAACATTTGTGCTGGCCCCAATCGGGGCCAAGCCCCCATCTGGCCACAGCATCATAAAACCCTTGCATCCACACACACACCTCAATCCTGAGCCTATCATACACTGGAACCCCCTGTCCTGAGCATCTCTCATCCTCAGTCTTCTGCCACAACACTACTGCACAATCCACACACTGCAAATCTGTGTCCTGAGCCCATCATGCTCCCAACCCCCCTGCCCTGAGTCCCTCATACACCCCAACCTGAACTCCTGCACTCTCATAGTCACAAGCCTGTGGTTTGCTCAGCACCCCAACACTCCACCTGACCTCAACACTCTCCAGCCTGGAGCCCCCTCTTCTCCACCTCTTCCCACACCCAGATCCCTCTTTCCCACTCCAGAGTCTGCACATCCTGTCTCAACCCAGTGAGAGTTAGTAAGGGCTGGGGGCAGCAAATGATGGAGAGGAGGGAAATGGAGAGGGCAGGGCCTCTAGAAAGGAATGGGATCTTGAGGCTTGCCCTGACATTTAAAAAGTGATCTTGGGTGTAAAAAGATTGGAGACAGTAAGGTAAACAATTTTTAATTTTTAAATTTTATATCAGGAAAATATTTGCCTTTTGACGTGTAGGGGTACCAGTTCGGTTGGTGGGGAGGCCAAAGAACGATGTAGAATGCAATGAAACTTTTTTCAAACTTTCTAGCATGCTTGTGGGAGTGTTTGGGACTGTTCTATCGTGGGAGTAGGTAACCAGTCTTGCACGGTTACTGGTGCTGGGGTATATATAAGGCAGCACGCATCCGTATGTAATAGTAGTAGTAAATAAATGTTTGCAATAACTTATCAAAGTAACTTCTGTCCATTAAATTTATTCTAATTGGGAAAATTAGTTTTATAGATTCTTTAAATTAATATATTATGGCTGCGATTAAGAAAAGGAAGACTACATTAGGTATGGCTTCACTGTCATAGAAAAAAAATGGGATCGATCATCTTCAATGCATAGTATACCACACAGTTCTTAGCAACGATGCCTTGAGACCTACTCGTCTAGAGCGACACTTGACAAAGAACTTCACTGCTTTCACAGAGAAACCAAAAGAAAGTTTTTGATGCTAAACTTCAAAATTTGTAACACATGAAGCTGGACACTACTGGGCTGCATCTACACTGACATGATTTTGCGCAAATACTTTTAACGGAAAAGTTTTTCCATTAAAAGTATTTGCACAAGAGAGTGTCTACACTGGCATGTGCTTTTGCACAAGAGATGTGCTTTTGCGCAAAAGCATCCGTGCCAGTGTAGACGCTCTCTTCCGCAAGAAAGCTCCAATGGCCATTTTAGCCATCGGGCTTTCTTGTGCAAGAAATTAACATTGCCTGTCTACACTGGCCTCTTGAGCAAGAATACTTGCACAAGAGGGCTTATCCCTGAGCGGGAGCGTCAGAGTATTTGCGCAAGAAGTACTGACTTCGTACATTAGAACGTCAGTGTTCTTGCGCAAATACTCGCAGCCAGTGTAGACAGACTCGCAGCTGCTTTTGCGCAAAATCTTGCCAATGTAGACCCAGCCCTGGAGTTTTTCATCAAGTATCGGCCAAAGTGGACGAAGCATCTTATGAACTGTCATTGCTCTTCACTAAAGCCAAGAAAGCACGCATAATCGGAGAAACTCTTGTGCAGCCTTGCTTGTTAAAAGCAGCTGATATTGTGCTCGGTGTGGAAAGCAAGAAAAAACTATCAGAAATTTCACTTTCTGACAATTCCATGAAATGTCCCATCAATGAATTGGTGAAACATCTTAAACTTCAAGTTGTGGAGGCAGTTTTGGCTTCTCCTGTTTTTGCAGTTCAGCGCGACGATACCACTGATGTAGCACAGTGCTGTCAGTTGCTTGTCTACTTTCGATTCATTAACAATAGAACTGTGAAAGACGAACTGCTTTTTTTGAAGGAATTGACAACCACATCAAAGGCTTCTGATATTATGAAAACGATTTCTGATTTTTTAAAAGAAAATAGACTTTCATGGGGGAAAACTGATTGATGTATGCACAGACGGTGCTCTAGCAAGGCTTGGCTTTCACTCTGGATTTGTGACATTGGTGGAAGAAAAAAATCCAGCCGTAACCACAACTCACTGTGTCATACACAGACAAGCGTTGGCTGCTAAAACCCTTCCAGATGACCTACATGACTCATTGAATTTGGCCATCAAAATTGTCAATTTTGTGAAGAACAGTGCTTTAAATATGAGGCTCTTTGCACGGATTTGGGAGCGGATCATAAAACTCTTTTGTTTCACACGGAGGTACGCTGGCTTTCCAAAGGTAACACGCTTTCAAGATTATTCAAACTGAAAGACAAAGTGGAAATTTTCCTCAAGCAACAGAAGAAAGAAGAGTTATATATCATGCATTTACAGACCAAACATTTCAACTATCACTTGCATACCTCGTGGACATTTTTTGAACCTTTGAACAACCTCAATTTGAAGCTGCAAGCATTATAATGCACCACGATGACATCAAAGCATATATGAAAAAAATCCAACTTTGGAAATGTCGAACACAAGCTCAGATGCCTAACTTTTAGTCTTTTCCGACATTTTCATCACTCACTGAAAATGAATGTTTCCAAGAAGTTTGTAAAGAGGATGTGAAGAACAAAACTGTGTTTCATCTGGACTGCCAACATTTCTGGAAAACCCCACTCATAAATTAGTATGAAATTGATTCAGTGTTGATGTCAATTCATTGCCAGAAGTATTGCAAGAACAAGCACTCAAAATAAAGTATGATTCAAGTGCAGAAGATAATTTTGAAGACACAATCTTGGAGGAATTTTGGATAAAATATTTCCCAATGTATTCAAAAGTTGGAGAAGAAGCACTACGTATTATTCTTCCATTTTCATCAACGTACCTCTGTGAAAAAAGCTTTTCAAGCTTAGTCACATTAAAAACAAAATGAAGAAATTGAGTGGATGTCAAAAATGATTTACGTTGCACACTTTCATCTTTCAAATTTAGGATTTCCTAACTCATGAAGAAAATGCAGCATCATCCTTCACATTAAATTCAATGTTTCTACTATAATGTTAAATTACATTTTTATTAAATTTTTGTGCCAAGAAAAGCTATTTGTGCATATTTTTAATTTTAAATAATTTTTATACCAAGTTTTTGTGTTTTGTTTTTAATTTTAAATTACAAATTGAATTTTTTGTTAAAAGGGGGGTAGGATGGTGGTAAAGAAGAGGTAGGAGGGGGTGAGGGTTTCTCAAAAATCAAAAGGGGGGCATGATGCCAAAAAGTTTGGGAACCACTGCTATAGAGTCATCCTGTAACAGGGTAAACAGCACTTGTGCAATTTCCAGGATTCTTAGAAACTTACACTGCACTTTTCACAGAACATGCTTTTGAAGAGACCTTTTGAAGCAATGCAAGTTTTTCCTTCTGAACAATGCAGACTCAGCTAAGTGAACAGCAGCATTTACATCTCTCTTTAAAGACTGAGTTTTATTGTAAAACAGGATTAATATGTTGGGCATATTCAAAAAATAGTAGTATTGGACAGTCCACTGTGGCCCATTAGGGGTGGGGAATCTTTTTGTGTCAAGTCTGACCCACAGAAAAATCAGATGGGGGTTGCACACAAGTGAGAAGAACCCCCAGAAAAGTCACTTGTGCTTGAAATGTCAAATTAATCTCCAAGAGACCTATTTCCTAGGATTTTAAATATGCAGTTCTCCAAAATTTAAGATCATGTGTTTCCTTCCCTTCACTTTTCTGAATGCTGTGACCATACACTCAAGAGAGAAGATTTAGCCAGGAGCTTGTCCGTCACCTTCATGCAGCATATTCCAGGACGCAGGGGACTTTGGAAAGCTACACATGCAGTCCAGCACCATTCCGGATGCTTCTAGAAAGTTAACTTCCCTTCTCTGTGTCTAGGATTCCACCCTTAGAGCTGACCCAACATGATAGCAGTGGAGTGATAATTTGTACCATGCCTGTTGTGACTGGCAAGTCTTTACAACATTAATCCACCCAGGAGCATGCAAGTAAACACAGTGCCAACATATTTCTCAGTTGAAAATCACCTTTCCTTTGATTAAATTTAATTATAGTTCTCTGGGGGTTGATCAACTCACTGTTTCAGGACTTTGCCTCCAGGAGATGTTTGTTCAAACGCCCAGCTCTGGAACTGCCTTAACAGAGCTACTTAAAAGCTCTTATTTTAAACTTTCTGCAGACTTCTAGGCTAGAGCCACACAGATTTGTGTGTGGCAATACCCATCTCCTAGGCACGTTGCCAGCCTGTAGCAGCCTCAGTCCAGGCTTCCTGTACAATATTGATGGGGGTTCTCGGAAGCCTGCATAATGAATGGGCAGCTGCCTAAGCTAGGTGGAAGTGAAAAGCAGAGGAAAGGGGTAAGGTTCAAATTCACAAAGGTCCTTAGACACCTAACTCTGATGTAGTCCTTAGGCTGATGGGCTGGAGGGAAGCACCTTGGCTCAGTATTATGAGCTGTGCATGTTCTTTCTGGGGTTATGTGCCTAAGGCAAGCCAATCCTTCCTTGGAAAAAAAAAAGAGAGAGAATTCTCCCCCATACACTCTTCCTATGGTAGCCACTAGCCCAGTGATTGGAGCACACCGCTGGAATGTGGGAGACGCAAATTCAAATTCCTGCTCTGCCTGATTAGGAGCAGGAATTTAAATCTGGTCTCTTACCCCTCCTGCGTTATTGGCTATTTGAGGGGTGGCTCCTCTCATTTTTTCCTGTTGAATCTCTTCCACTTGGTATAAAATAATTAAATACTAGCAGATGTACCTGGCGTTGCTCGGGTCTTTCACTGAAGTAATTTTTGTTGGAAAAATAAAGGAAAAATATACATGCTTTATTTCAATGAGCGTATTTTTTCAAAAATGAAGGAAATGAAGGCTGGAGTGAGAGCTTGGGGGTGAGGAGGGTGCGGCTAAGTTGTTTAGGGCAGAGGGTTGGCAGGTGTGAGGGGGCTGAAGGCAGGGGGTTCAGGGGCAGGGGGAGGGACCCGGGGGTGCTCAGGGGAGAGGGAAGGGGTGCAGAAGTCAAGGCAGATGGGAGGCATAGGACTCAGGGCAGGGGCTCAAGACAGGGTATTGTGAGGTGTGGGGGGCTTACTGGGGCCACCCTTGACACTGAGGGTGGCACTGCTCTAACTGCAACTCCTCCCAGGGGGCTGGGGCAATGTTCCCCTGCCTGCGGGCCCCCTCCAGTTGCCCCTCATGTGGTCTGCAAGCTGTCTGGAGGGATCAGGATATGGAGGATGCCAACCCCTCCAGGGGGCTGCCCACAGCCTGCAGGATGTCTGAAGGGGGCGAGGCTCTGGGTGCCAGAGGGTGCCCCATGGCCTGCAGGCTGTCTGGTGAGGCCAGGCTCCAATTGCTGACCCCCATCTAGTGCCCCTTCCCCTATGGCCTGCAGGCTGTTGAGGTGGGGGCAAGGCTCTGGGGGCTGCCCTTGGCCTTCAGCAGCCCCCCTGTGGCCTGTAGGCTGTGTGTGTGTGGGGAATGAGGCTCTGGGGGTTGGCACCCCCCCATCTTTGTCTAGGTAGATGCCTGCAGGCTGTCTTGGGGAGGGGGGTAGGATCTGGGCGCTGCCCACTCCTCCAGCAACTCTCTCTCGATTCCTCCATGACCTGGCTGTCAATGGGCCCCACCAGGGTTTGCAGACTGTCTCGGAGAGCAAAGTTCCTGGGGCTGTCCTTGGCCTTCAGTGCTCCACCCCCCCGCAAGCTGTTGCGGAAGGCCAAGTTCCAGGGGCTTCCCTTGGCCTCCAGCCTGCAATCTGTCTGTGGGGGGGAAGCCAGGCTCTGGGGGCTGCCCAACCTCCAGTGGCTTCCCCCGGCCTGCAGGCTGTCAGAGGTGGCAGGATTTGGGGGTGCCCCATCCTCTGGCTTCCCCCACTCCAGTAGCTTCCCTACTGCCTGCAGACTCTCATGGGGGGACAGGCTTTGGGTTTGGGGTGGAGGGCTACTTACTTGGTCTGGAGGTAGGCAAGATGGCAGAGCCCCAGCCCCGCTGGCCACTCTGTTGGTGCTGCAGCTGCCCCCTGTGGTCACT
Organism: Pelochelys cantorii; assembly: GCA_032595735.1. NCBI lineage: Eukaryota > Metazoa > Chordata > Testudines > Trionychidae > Pelochelys > Pelochelys cantorii. The sequence continues at coordinate 126,192,052 of CM064326.1, read as the reverse complement.
CTCACTGCCTCACCCCTCCTTTCCATGCCCCTCCCTTTCGCTTCCTCCTTTCTGTGCCTCCTCCCTTTCCATATTATAGGAGACAGTCCCATTCCCAGCACTTCGCGTTTTCTGGGCACAACCAAATCCAGTAAGATTAGCTGAGGGATGGTTTTAAGGATGTCACTGGTACCTAAATACTGAGCTTGGCACCTATAGGACAGACAGGGTACGTCTACACTAGCTCGTTAGTTCGAGCTAGGTAGGGTAATGAGGGCAAGCGGAGTTGCAAATGAAGCCCGGGATTTAAATATCCCAGGCTTCATTTGCATGTTCCCGGGCGCCGCCATTTTTAAATCCCCCTTAGTCCGAACTCCGTGCCCGCGGCTATACATGGCACGGACTAGGTAGTTCGAATTAAAGAAAAGAATGTATATTGCTATACAGGAAAGAAACATTGTCTGCTTTTTGTTAAAGGAGAAAAAAGAAACTTACAATAAATGTAAGAAATATCCAATTTTTGTCTCAGGATGGCAATGAAAACAACAATAATATTAATAACCAGCTTTGTTTGAAACAAGTGATTGCTGTGAGCAAGACTTCCCACCAGGTGGAAGTTTGTCTCCTGCAACTGAGAAAATCATGACCACAGAATGTACACAGTACAGTGTAATGGGGAAATACAGGTTTTTTTTCTCATTTGGCACATTATTGTTCTTGAATCATAAACTTCACGGTTAAGTGTAAATCCTATAAATTTTAATGGAACTATGCTACATGCGAAATCTTCCTCCCCCCCAAAACAGTCATGTGGCCCCTAGAGGCATATGGTCCCAGCAGCCGACTGCTTTGAATCATTTGGGGCTAGGGCAGAAGGGAGTTTTTAAGGGACTTTTTCACTTATTCCTTCTTTTTTGTCTGACTGTGTATGCAGGGCGGGTGAGAGAGGGGAATCTTTCTTGTTCGCATCTCCCAGTTTAAGGAGAGCAGGTAGTATCTCCCTGTTCACTCCCTGAGCCTTGAGGACTGGATCCAGGTAAGCCGGGGGCCACATTCAGTCCCCATGCCTTAGATTCCACCTCTAGCACAATAGGTGTCAGATTAGCAAAAGATCTGTGGCAGTACATTTGGAAAGTAGTTTAGCACCAACAGTAGTATAAGTAATCTTTATTGTGACTTCCCAACAAGGTCCTCACAGGGTTTATGAGAGGAACAATTTAGCTTTGGGACCTGGAAGCAAAGTAAATAAGCCCCAGGAACCTAGAGTAGGAAGGAGCCTTTTAAAATGTATCACAAATGCTTGTGAATGAGTGGCAGCATTAACAGTGCCTGGGCTGGGGTTTTGTAGTACCACTGTGAGAATTAAGGCATATGGTTTTTATGATTTCATAAGGTGAAAGAATTTACGAGTCAGTTAAAAGGATATATTTCTGTATCCCAAGTGCAAGCTAAAATATAATGAAGCCATTTTGAAAGAAGACTCACCAAAGGAAGTATAGGAATGAAGTAGAAAGTAAAAGAGAATGGTGTTCTGCCAAAGAAAGGGGTTTGCTAAATGTATAAAGAATCTTGGTTCAAAACCCAGTTGTTTACAATAGGCCCATTCCTAAATGTCTTGCTCTGGCAAAGGAACTGGAAGTTTTCTCTGAGTTAGGACTTCTGATATGGTATCCATAGGATAATACAGACAAAAACGTGAGCATGTCATAAAAGCTCTCCTTGTCCTCCAACACAGTCCTATTCCTTCATTCCTTACTCACATGTAATCTAAGTGCTACAGAGACAGGAGAAATATCTAACTATCAGCTACTTGTCACCCTTAAGAGAGGAAGAAGGCTCCTGGGGCTAGACAATTGCTTAGGACATGGATTCCCAAACTGGGGGGGGCGTGCCCCGCTGGGGGTGTGTGAAGAAATTCCAGGGAGGGGGCGTGAGGTGACCCAGCCTCCCCCCTCCATCAAGTTTTGCTGCCCCGCTCAGTTCCTTTTTTTTTGCTCAACAAGTTTTGCTGCTATTTTTTGGGGGGGGGGGGTGGAGGGTTTTTCAAAAATCAAAAAGGGGTGTGTGATGCCCAAAAATTTGGGAACCACTGGCTTAGGAGGTCTGGATTTAATTCTTGGCTATGCCATGGATGACAGGTGTGACTGACACTTGGATACACATTCCCCTCTCGCATTAATCTAGCTAGCATGACTCAAAATAGCAGTGAAGATGCAGCAGCAGGGATCGTGTGGGTAGGAACATGATATGACCCGGGGCTCTAAGTAGGTATGTAAAGTCCATGCTGAAAACCATATTGCTGCATCTTCCCACTACTTTTAGCTGCACTGGTTTGGACAATTGTAGAATGAGCATGCCTACCTGTGCTGTAGTCAACCCCACCCCTTCCAGTGCAGACAGACCTTGAGCAACTCAGTTAATCTCCCTACTTTAGTTTTTCATCGCTGCAATGGGAATAGTCATGAAGCCGACAGGTGGAATTGACCTGGACCTCTAGAGCTTAGTGTATGAGCCTCTGGCAAGTTATTACCTAAGATTATGAGCACGCTCATTCTCTCTGTGAGTACGTCTACACAGCAGTGTTATTTTGGAATAACTGACGTTATTTCGAAATAACATAGTGCGCGTCTACACAGCAAGTCATTATTTTGAAATAATGTCGAGATGGAGGACTTCTTACTCTGACTCCTGTAACCCTCATTTCATGAGGAGTAAGGGAGGTCGAAGGAAGAGCGTTCTTCATTTGACTTCCTGTTGTGTAGAAAGCACCAAAAGCTGAATTAAGCTATTTCGATGTCAGCTATGCTATTGATATAGCTGAAGTTATGTATCATAATTCGACTTTTGCCCTGCAGTGTAGTCGTGCCCTGTAAGTGGCCTTGGTGTCACTAGATGGGACAGTAAACCACACACAGAAGTTGTGTAGGTTAAAATAGCACACTATTTCTCCCACTCTTTTTTTCTTATCTAGTTAAATTATAAACCACGTAGGGCTGGAATTGCTATTTGCTATGTTTATGCAATGCCTAGCCATTTGGGGCCCCAATGTTAACTGGGACCTGTTGGTAAATTTGCAATATAAATAATATTAGCAATAATACTGAGCTGGCATTATTAGCTAGCCTTTCACTGGATCCCCCAAATTACTACACAGTCTGGAAGCAGATATATGTAGTGGTGTGTCTTGTCTCTCCTGCCTCATTCCCATCTCACCTGCTACCTTGGCATTCTGTCACCAGTCCTCCTGAGACTTCTTGGTCAAAAAGGTAGAGACAGAAATTACGTCAAGTGCTCAGAAAAGCCTACAGACTTTCTCAACTAATCTAAAGTTCTGAGATGACTGGGATGGCAGTCACTGTGCCACCAGTTGGCACTGGTGAGGCCTCAGTTGGAGTACTGCATCCAGTTTTGGGCATCCCACTTTCAGAAAGATGTGAACAAACCGGGGAAAGGCCAAAAGAGAGCAAACAACAATATATGAGGTTTAGAAAACATGACCTATGGGGAAAAGTTGATAGAATTGTGCACATTTAGTCTCAAGAGAAGGCTGAGGGGATACATGATAACAATCTTCAAATCAGTAAAAGGTTTTTATAAAGAGAATGGTGACCAATTGTTCTCCACATCCACTAAGGGTAGGACAAGAATTAATTGACTTAGGTCATAGCCAGGGAAATTTAGGTTGGATATTAGGAAAATTTTATAACTATAAGGGCAGGTCTACACTTAACAGCTGTGCCACTGTAGCACTTTAGTGAAGATGTTACTATGCTGACAGGAGAGCTTCTCCTCTCCCATCAGTGTAGTTAATTCTCTAGGGGAAGAGATAACACTGTCTACATCAGGGTTTAGGGGGCATAACTAAATTGCCCAGGGGTGTAGGTTTTTCATTCTATTAGCTATACCCATGTAAGTTTGTAGTGTAGGCCTTGCCTGAGAATAGTTTAACACTAGAACAGTTATGTAGGAAGGACCAGGAACAGGTTAAATAAACAATACTGATGATCTAAATATGCTTTGTCCTGCAGGGGGATGGACAAGTTGGTCTCTTGAATCCCTTCCAGCTCAACATTTCTGATCCTATAATTAGGGCAATGAATAGAGAAGTCACTGAGCAGTTACATACTACAGCAGAGCAAATCAAATAATCACATCTGTGGACTTCCTTTATACAGAAAAAAAAAATTCCCTTACCTGGGGCTTTCCTTTCCTAGTGCTGAAGTCCATTTTCAAGTGGAAAACCTCAGTGCATGAAAACAAAGAAATCAAACAAACAATTGGAAACTTGACTGTCCCATCTTCTGGAAGATTCTTCTCAATCTGTTTAGGTTGCACCAAGACTCTTTTTCTGGTGCAAGAAGGCAGAATTTATATAGCCCCTTCTCTGACATACCTTACCTCAATTGAGGACTCCTACAAGTGCTCGGAAACTATATTTCTCAATAATTTCTCATCACCAGGGGTGGATGAGAGTGCTGTGGGGCCCCAGGCAGAGAAATTTCACGGGGCCCCCCCTTTGACACGGCACATGCGCCGTGGCACCACAGCACATGCGCGGGGCCTCGGGAAGCGCAGGGCCCAGGGCAGCCGCCCCGCTCGCCCTGCCCTAAATCCGCAGCTGCTCATCACTAAGGCAAGAAGGAGTCCAGACCACTTTACTCTGGGAATTTTAGTCTTAGGACTTCATTAGGTTGGGTTTCTCTCCAAAATGGCATACAGCCGCTCCAAGATATCATCTTCTCTCTCAGGAATTGTTGCCTACTCCACAGGTGTATCTTTTTCAAAAATGCCTAGAGCAGCCTAAGAATGTTGTGACACATCTAATTCCCAGCTCAAACTGAAGATAACTACTAGGGTTGCCAGATGGTTTAACTAAAAATACCGAACACACACATGCCCAAAAAAAGGGGGGAGGGAATTTTGTTGAGGAAAAAAAAGGGGAGACCAAAGTTTTTGAGCAAAAAAAAAGAGGACCCCGAGAGTTAAAACAGCATGGCTCCTTTAAGAAAGGCCTTTGAAGCTTTTTGCCAGTGGCCATCTTGTTTTCCTGATCGAGCCAGAACACAGCTTCCCTGCAGAATCAGGTAAGTGGGGGGAGGCCAGGAGGCTCGGTGGGAGGAGCCCGGGAGGGGTGGGGGAAGGCCCGGGGCTGGGCCTGGTAGCTAAGTGTGTATAGGATTGCCAGGTCTCCAGTATTTTCGCCTCCTGGCAGGGGAAAAAAATCAGAAAATACCGGACATTTTAGCTGTCTGGTATTTTCTGAATTTTTTTTACTGGATAGGAGGCGAAAATACTAGTCTGTCCGGGTCAATACCAGACACCTGGCAACCCTAATAACTACAACTGAGGCCAGACCTCTCTCATCAGTTTTCATGTAAAGATTTATTTTTAAATAGAGTAGCTTAGGGACTCCTTCAGGTGTTGCATCACAAGGACACCCCTGTTCCATCTGTGGGATATAAACGTGACCATGGGTGGGGAGGGGCTGACTGTTTTTGTTTTTAATTGGAGTTAAGAATTCTAAAACAATCACAGCTCCCTTTTGTGGACCACTGGCTTCTTATAGGAATGGTTAATTGAATGTCTTGCTCTAGTATGTATTAGACAGAAGAGAGGTGGGACAGAGCTTCAAATAGGATAGCTTGTATCAAAGGGTTATAGCAGCAGACATTTATTGGGTCAGACCGAGGCTGACCTTTTATCGGCAGAAAAACAAAAACACATACTAAAAGAATCAGTGACATTCTTACTATTCTGTGCTGCAAGAGCTGACCTGCTTGGAGAAAAAGGCTAGCTACTGCGATCGAAAATTTGAGGAAGGATGGTGGTGAATAATTTTTAAGAAACAGCTTTGTGTAATATCTTGACCTTCTGTAGCATATACACGCTCCGGGAGGTAGTTCAACAGTAATCTACAGACAGAGTAAGCAAGTATATTTTGAGGCCATATTGGATTCTTTCTAGAGACACAGAATTGGAGACAAGGGAGCTCCACAGCTTGCTGTCCCACCCAGTATGTAGCGTGGGGAACATACCCTGGGGCCTTAAAGCACCAGTGAGTAGAATGGAGAAGTCAGACAAGTTGGAGCCTGTCAGTGCCCTTTGTTCCTGTCTCACCTCCATCTGACTGGACTCAGACTGGGTTTTACATTCCACACCAATTCCCACGAAAGCCAATGAAAATACTCCTGTCACAGCTCAATCCTCCAACCTGACACTATACGTGCAGAGATGGGGGACCGGCTAACTGAATAAACTCTACAAAACCTGTTCTGTGATTCCCAGAAATAAATGTATTCAATCTCAGTCCCTCTGAGATTCAAAAACAAACAAACAAACAAACAAAACCCCAAACAACCAAACAAAAAACCCAAGACTGGCTCCTTGGTGCCACCAGCCAAGTGATTTAAAAAATATCAGGGAAAAGATCACTTGGGAATCCCCTCCCTAAGGTAAAGCTCTCCCCCCTGCCTCAACCTCTGTTTTGTTTGGAGTTGGGAAAACAGAGGGAATCCACAGACAACAATAGGCTCTGCCCTTGTGATGAGGCACTTAATCAAAAGGACACAACAATCAACCAATAACAATTAATTAGAATAAAAAGAAAACACTTTTATTATTAAAACAAAACTACCGTTGCAAGCATAATAAATTGGCTAGGTGGTAAATAGCCACAATTTGATATATATACTCAGGGAAAATCCCTGGGCTGTAATCCTTAGTTACAAAAGAGAAAAACAATTAGCCAGCTCAGACATGATTTCTAAACCCCCAGACAAGGAAAACAACAAACCCTGATGGACTATCTAAACTTTCCCCTGTTTACACATTTCAAGAAGTACATTCTTGGAGAGAGAAAGTGTCTCCCATCTTCCTCAATAGCTGGGAAAAACTGCTCTGATCTGAAACAAAGGAGAGAGAGAGAGAGAACCCTCTTTTCCAGTTTGAAATTCCTCCCTGCCTTGTTATTGGCTGATTGCCCAACCCCCCTCATCCGACACCTCTGCTATGTACCTGAGTTAACCCCTTAGTCACCAGGTGCTGGTCAGCACTCCTTCTCATCATGACAACTCCCAATGGCTTAAAGTAGTTTGATCAGGTCCATGGAGCCCAATCCTTCTCCAAGTGAAATCAGTGGGAATTTTGCCAGTGACTTTAATGGGAGTTGGGTTGAGCTGTAGAACCCCACGTGTTTTTACTCACGCCTCTCCTGCATAGTCACTTTGTGACTGTTTAAAGAAACTCATTCATGTAGGCCTTGGGGCTAGAGAGGGATGGGTGGAGCAAGGGAAAGCCCACATTTGAGTGCATAAAGGTATGTTTTTGCTGCACAACCAGTGGTGTGTAGGAGAAAAATGGTTCCTGATTTAAGTATCTAAATCGCTACCTTGTAAAAAATCAAGTTGTCATGTCTGGAGTGGGAAATGTATTTGTATTTGGTTATTTATTATATGAATGTTTTATTTTTCTTTCTACCATCACAGCATCTGATTGCATTGCATATTTTAAATTACATGGCCCAGAGAAAGACAGCATAAATAGCACCATTCCTTGTACTTCCCCAATGAAGAGAAAAATATCCTCAGGGATGATCCAAAGTTAAGTGATTGGCTAAAAAGATCTTCCTGGACCCAGCCTTTGATGCCACCTAGGGAGATTCTGTACTCCTCAAAAAGTGGATCAAAAAGGAGTACAGGATCTTTCAAAATGTGGCATTTCTGTCAAAAATGCCCCTTCTAAACTGCCGGGTTTTTTTCGAAAAGCCCTGTTTTGAAAAAAAGAGGCGGCCGCCATTATGCAAATGAAGCGCAGGATATTTAAATCCCGTCTTCATTTGCACTTTTAATACATCTAATTTACATCCCTCTGCCAACAGAGGGGTGTAGTTTAGACATGGCCAGAGAGATTAAGTAGTTTGCCTGAGCTCACCCAGGAGGCCCGTAGGGGTGTATCTACACAGCAAAGTTATTTTGGAATAATGGCCATTATTCCAAAATAACTATGTGAGTGTCTACACAGCAATTCCATTATTTTGAAATAATTTCAAAATAATGGACAGCTTATTCCAACTTCTGTAAACCTTATTCTATGAAGAATAATGCCTACCGTAAAATTGCAAGTATAATGCACACCTATGCATAATGTGCACCTATCTTTTAAACATCAGAATCCCGGAATAAACTGAACTCTTATTTATAATGCGCACCCTGACTTTGCCATATTTTGTCTTGCCTTTTTGTACTGCTGGGTAATCACGCGTGAGCACATGAGTATATAGTGCACGGCATTTCCATGCTCTCTTTGGGATGCCATGAGTTGTCGGCGATCTTACACAACCTCTGAAAAACTTAAAGTTGTTAGCTATGCTGAGGCTCATGGCAACAGAGCTGCCAGCAGTGAATTTGATGACATAGCAGAGTCTAACATTCAGCTTTGGATACGGCAGAAAGAGCGCCTGCAAGCACTGCCTTAAGATGTCTGAGCGAGGTAAAAGTGCTGCATATCCTGAGTTGGAGGCCAAGCTGATTGAATGGATTGCTGAGCGTAGACAGCAAGGCGGTGGTATTAGCATTGCGAAGGTTAGAATGAAGGCTTTGACCATTGCCAAAATGTGCACTAACACAGCCGGGTTTAAAGTTTCGTATGGCTGGGGTAATCGGTTCATGAATCACCATGGCCTATCGGTCTGACACCGAACAACAATTGCACAGAAGCTACCAATGGACTCAGACACTAAGTTACTACAGTTCCAAAAGTTTATCATAAAACTATGCAAGCAGCACTGCTACGACCTTTCATTAATTGGTAACGCAGATCAGACACCATTAAATTTCGATAAACCCTACGACAGAACACTTGAAGTGAAAGGTGCCAAGACCGTCTGCATTGCTACCACAGTCCATGAAAAGTCTAGGTTTACCATAATGCTTGCTTGCATGGCTGACGGAATGAAGCTGCCTCCTTATATTGTGTTCAAGCGCAAGACAATACCAAAGAATGTTATATTCCTGAACACCGTTCACTTGCGTGTTCACCCTAAAGGCTGGATTGACGAAGCTTTAATGCTTGATTGGCTACAGATGGTTTGGGCGAAGCGGCCAGGTGGACTTATGAGAAAGCTGTCTCTAATAATTTTGGATGCATTTCGGTGTCATTGTATGCCATCCGTCAAGAAAAGGCTTCAGCAGGACTAAACAGACTTGGCAATTATTCCTGGTGAAATAACCAAAATGTTGCATCCGCTTGATGTGACAGTTAACAAGCCAATGAAAGATGCACTACGCAGGAAATGGAACACCTGGTTGTTGGAAGATGAACATACATTTACTGCAGGTGGACCTATGAGAACACCGACGCTGCAAGATGTTACCCAGTGGATAGCGGATGTCTGACTTGAACTTGATCCTGCTATGATAAGGAAGAGGTTTCTGAAATGCAGCATCTCTAATGCTATGGATGGCTGCAAGGATGATGCCCTGTGGATGGATCCGAGCGACGATGAATCGGCCGAGGGTGAATTACCGGTATGAGAAGATGACAATGATTTGGATGAAGATGTCGAGGGCTATACTCCGGAAGATATTGCTCATCTGTTCAAGGAAGATTCTAACAAAAGCAAATTTGAGGGCTTCGAAGATGAGTGGAAGATCAATTAACATATTTGCTTGTTTGCGCTACAGTGTTGATTTCATTTGTTTAACTTACTTTTTTGAAACTGTGTATATAGTTGCTTGTCGATGCTTAACCTCTGGCGTCCAGCGATTAATTAACTGCCGTGGAACCGCCAAATGAAAACTTAAAAAAAAACCCTCCTATGGATAATACGCACCCCGACTTTGACGCTAAAAAAACGGGGGAAAAGTGTGCATTATACTTGCGATTTTACGGTATTCTGAAATAGCTATTTTGAAATAAGGCATGTGTAGATGCTCCACTTCTGCTATTTTGAAATAGCCCCTCACCAGGGCCATTCTAAGTTATTCCTTCTGGGGCTCTAAATTGAGGTAGCACGTCAACATTAGGGAAGCCTGCCTCGGACTAATTTTGAGGCTTCCCTACAGTGTAGACGTGCTATTTTGAAATAAGCTATTTCAGAATAACTATTCCAGAATAGTTTATTCCAAAATAACTGTGCAGTGTAGACATAGCCTAGCAGAGCTGCAAATAGAGTCAGCCCAGCTCTTCTGAATCTCACTCAAAGTGCCCTCTGGTTTAGGCCACACTATAATATCAGCTCACCCACCCAATTTACTAGGAAGGTGGATTGCTGCCTTTCTGTCTGAACTTTCTTTAAGGCTACCCCAATCTGAACAACTTCCAGCAGTCCAACCTAGAAGTGTGGTGTGGTATCCACCTTGCTGAATTCATACTAAGGATTTACTAAATGCTATCAGTTCAATGGCTGCCAGAAACTCCTTTTCTATGGAAGGCAGTCAATGTATGCATTGCAGCTTAGTTGTGTGTTTATTGTTTTAAAAAAACAGAATTAATATCTCAGAAAAGTTTTGAAAATTAAGTTGAGGATCCAAATTCAGCATGTTGTTGAGATAGGCACAGATCATTTTCTCCTAAAATCTGTGCTGTGGTCAGTTTCTGTAAATCAGTTTCAAATACGTAGGCTGAAATATAGTTTCTACTGCTAAATCACTCCAGTGAGTTATCAGTATCCACTTCCTCTCCTACCTTTCCCTCACTGTTGTCTTTAGAGTTGGACATACTGGATGAGCTGTCTCACAGCAGTGAAACATTTCATTTTCGACTGTCTGGACCTTTGTAACTTCATTTTCATTTCAACAACATTTTAAGGATGTGATTTTCCCCATCTTATCGTGCTTTTCTTTGAAGCAAAACAAAGAAAGATACTACTTCTTGCACAAATTTATGTTAGGAAAAGAAATTGATCTGGGAGAAAATGTAATGTCAGAAAAGTCACACCTGGTTTCTCTTTCTCATAGTACAAATGATGTGAATTGGAGCTTTGCAGTGCTTTGAGTATGTCCACACTACAGTGACAGAGCTGCAGCTATTTTACTGTAGTGCAGACTCTTGTTCCAGTGAGAGAAAGGGGTTTTCCATCACTGGAATGAATCTCATCTGGAACTTTGATTGCTTTAACTACATCTCTCTGGGTGGGAATTTTTCACACCCCTAAGCATTATAGATAGGTTGACCTAAGTTGTAGGTGTAGTGCAGGCTTTAGTTTCCTACTGTTCTTCATTGAATTACAACGTACGAGCTGCACAATACCAGTAAATGCCTTATTAGCTCATTGGGTATCATTAGTTACACAGGTCCTGAATCACCAAGGTACTTACATGTCAATTCCAATCACATGAGTAGTTCCAGTGAAGTATCTTGTTGACCTGATATATTAAGATGGAAGACAGAACAATGCTAAATTACTTAGGTTCCAGCATTGCTGGAAAAATTGTCAGTTTGTGAACTCCCAGCCAAACCTAAGTTTCATTTCCTTTTTCTCTTATCTAAAAATATTTGAAGAAAAAGAAACCCACTGAGAGAAAAACAGTTTGAAATAGCTGCATGGGTAGTCAGCAATGACAACATTGAGCAAGAGCAGAGCAGAAGGAGAGGGATAGCTCAGTTGAGCATTGGCCTGTTAAACCCAGGGTTGTGAGTTCAATCCTTGAGGAGGCCCTTTAGGGATCTGGGGCAAAATCTGTCAGGGATGGTATTTGGTCCTGCTGTGAAGGCAGGGGACTGGACTTGATGACCTTTCAAGGTTCCTTCCAGTTCTAGGAGATAGGCCTCTCCATTCATTTAAAGAAAGGAAAGTAATACAAACATTCATATATAGTTTTTAATTCAATGTACAATTCATGTTTTGTGATGCACTGAAAAATATACAACAATCATAAGATACATTTTATTTCCACGCTTTTTTCTCCAAGTTCCAAACAACTGATTTATAAACAAAGTTTTGGAATATAACCAAAGTTCATTAGTTGGGGACTTCTTGTACAGTGCTGTTCCTTTAAAAGTAAATCTGAAATAAAGACAAAGAATCAGCAGGTGCATGGAGCAAAATGCTGTTAATCCTACATTCTTGTTAAGGTTGCGAAGTCAAGCACTCAAAAGATAGGAAATGCCAGAATTAAACTTAATTTTGATCCTTTGTGCATATGTTTCATGACCCTATCTTTTATTACACGATCACATAGACTGTTTTCAATAGGCTTGCCTGCTTCATTCTGTGTATCACAGGGACAGTGTTCACTAAGCAGGTAGGATGCTTTATATCCTCACCATTCAGTGTGTAGCCTCATGTAGTATTTATTGCACACCATTCTCAGTCTACACTGAATATAAAATAATACATTTCTCACATTTTCCATGGGGTTCATATTGTCATAACTTAAGTTTTCACATACATTAATGAATTTATTGTACAACACTCCTGTGAGGGTAGGGGAAATTATCCCCATTTTATGGATGGGGAACTCATTTTTGGGTGCTCAGTTTGAGACACAGAGCACCATATTTTTCAGAGTACTTCATATTACATAGCAGAGTGGTGGGGAACCTCTGGTGTGCCCACCATATTTGGTTCATCAGAGTTAGTCGCTAGCAGGCCACCAGATGCTTCGGTAATCTGAGCATCCACTGGCATGGATGCTTGCAGCTTCTAGTGGCTGTGAATCAATGTTCCTGGCCAATGGGAACTGTGGAAAGTGGCATGGACTAGGCCACCAATTCCTGCAGCTCCCATTGGCTGGGAAGAGAAAACTGCGGCCACTGAGAACTGCTGTGCTTGTAGGTGCTCAGGTAACCAAAGTGTCTGGCGCCCCACCAGTGGCTAACACTGACAGACCACATCCAGCCCTCCAGCTAGAAGTTCCCCACCCCTGCTATAGCACTTTATATATTCAAGCATAGCTCCCATTGACTTAAATTACAGCTGCAAGTGCTTAGCACTTCTGCATATTAAACCTGTGCATTGTTAAGTCGGGCAACCAGAAAATCGAGAAAACACAATTAGTGTCCTCCTGTGAAAAGCTGTTTACATGACTTACTCAGCATCACATAGGGACTTTGTGGAAGAGGAAGGGATAGAATCCACCTCTCCAGAACAACATTCAAATTTCTTAACCACAAGGCCATTCTTTCTCTTTTTTCAGTCCCCTGCATCGTTTATTACACACCTACTAATGTCTTCAGCAAATGAAGAAGGGGTACTTCAGACAAAAACCTCCTTCTCTGCACAGTCCAGAGTCATCATCAGAGAAGATCCAGCATGTGTACTGAATGAGGCAGAGTCCGGTGAAAAAAGACGATATGATCATGTAATTAAACACCGTCATAAGGTATGTATTCCAGGGATTGAAAGTACATCAAAAGTGCATAGGCAACCTTAATTCTGGCATTTCCTATCTTTTCAGTACTTGACTTGCAACCTTAACATTCTTTAATGCAGTTTTAAAATATACTCTCCTAAGTTTTCACAATAAATAAATAAATAATAATAATCCTCATGTGGCACTATAGGCACCTCTGACATGGTTCCTCACGAATCTTCAAATCCGCAGCACAGTTCTCTACCACGTCAGCTAATGGACTTAAAAGCAAGAGGAGATTTTATTTGTGTATGTGGCCCTGTCACTAGAGGGGATGGAGACACTACTTCGCCAACCATTTTCACAGCTGTTTACCAGATAACACAGGAAAGTTGACACCAGGTGACAATAGGTTAGGTACAGGTTGGACGTCCCGGGTCTGGTACCATTGGGACCTGACCGGTCCTGAAGGAGGGAGTTTGCCGAACCAAGGGACGTCGGCTCCCCTGCTTACAGATTCTGGGCTCTCCCGGGATCTCTCAGCATATCACCAGGCTTCCCTGCCCCTGGGCCACCAGGCTCCCAGCTCCCCTGCCAGTCCTGAGTCTGCTGGGGCTCTGCTGCTCAAGGCTTCCAGGCTCTGTTGTCCTTGGGCCACCAGGTCTTTGCTGCCCCGGGGCCACTGGGGCCCCACTGTTCCGGACCGCTGGGGCTCCGCTCCTCAGATCCATGGCCAGCTGTGGAGCAACTAGCACTCCTCAGCCCTGATGCTGCCCTGGGATGCCAAGACTCCACTGCCCCAAGCTGGGGCTCTTTGGTCTAGGGGCTGTCTGGTCCAGCAACATCCATGGTCCTGCCAGACCACAGATGTTGTCGGACGAAAGACTCCTGAACCAGAGAGGTTCAACTGTATTAGACTCTGGAGCAGATTATGATTTAGTGTTGCAAGTTGTTCTGGCCCTATCTCCTTCCCTTTGCTCTAATTGATATTTTGTCATCAAATCCTGCCCTTCCCCTCCTTGCTCTTATCTTCCCCCAGTCCCTGGCTCCTGTCATCTTAAACTTCTCTTTGTTCCTATCCCCTTTCTTGTATTTTTTTTTGCATCCATCTATTCCTGTCCCAATGCCCACTCCCAGCTCCTGCTCCTAACCTCATTCTTCCACAGCTTCTATTTGCCCTTTCCCACCCTGCTTCTCTTCTTGCAATCTCCCCTCCCCCACCAACTCCTAATCCCTCCAAATTTGAATCAGATACTTTCCTTCTTTCCCTGAATGCTCAGGGGGCACTGAAAACACGGGACGGGAGAGCTTCCTGCTCTCACTTCTGGCGCCTGGCACCACAATTGCTTCCTAGCAGCCAGAAACTGCAATTACAGAGAAAGTCCTGCTTGGCCCTTGTAGCTGTGTGAATCTTCAGAGAATTTAGCTGCCAAACAAGTCACTGAGCATGTGTAAACAGATTTTGCAGAGTCTTATAATTTATCAAATTTAGCAGGTTTTTTTACAGAAGTGGCAAAAAGCAGTCTTGATATCAGGCCAATCCCTCCTCCCATCAAATTTTAAATCCCTAATCCAAAATATGGAAATGTTAGAGAGTCTCATAAAACAGGGGAAAGTGTTTTATGATCATGGACAAAACAATATATATTTCCTTAATCTGATATTCAGACATTTCTGAATCCTATTAGCTGAATCTTTCCCCCCCAATATATCAGGCACTCACGATGAAAATATCTGCTTGAACAGTTATAAATGGCTACCTACACAGCACCCAGTCCCTTGAGAGGAAGCCCTAAACAGTTGTCAGTCAAAGTCAGTATTCTCACACAATTTTATTACATTTAAAATATATTTTAAACAATATAATGAATACGATTAACAAGATGAAAGCTCAACAATTCTAGGAAGATCTGATATGAAAAATGATATTGATAGCAAGTTCCTTTTCCTCAGGATGAGGCTGGTCATTCTTTCCCCATCCTTTAGGGCTGTGGCTCTTCTGCTGATCTATTTCCTTTTTATTTGCTGCATACAGCAGGATGAATACATGTCTACTCACAGGCAAGCAATGGAGGCTGAGGTAAGTTCTGTACAATCTTTCCTAAAATAAGGGCTTTTATTTTTGAAACTATGGTAGGGATTGATTGATTTAATTTCATTTAAGGCTTCATTTAAGGTTTAAGACAAGAGCTGATAGCAAGGTACAAAGTGGTTTGAAAACTTTCTCGTCTAAGGAAGTCAAGGAAAGAGATGGTAACAACTGTGACTGTTGGGGTCTCAAAGAAGATGAAACTCAAAGCAGTCTGAAGACCTTGGATAAAGTTCTGGGATGTATCCACACTCCTTGAGGGTTGGTTTTGAATTTAATCCCATGCTAGTAGTGAGAGATTGCAATCACTGACATCTGCAATTTTGTCTTGGGAAGAGGGAAATCTCTCACATTAATTCCTTGGGTTGTCAATACATAGCCTGAAAACATGACCTCTTCAGTAGTGGGACATCTTATGGAGATGCCTGGGCCAAAACAGAAGGCATAGGCAGGTTGTGAGGCTGTAAAATGTACTTCAATAATATGAAGTATAACTTCGGAAATATGCATGACTAAGAGTTGCTATTTTCAATTGTCTGAGCCCACATCTTATAAATGTAAGTTTACTTGTATTGGATATTTTATTGTTCCAAAATATTTCATATAATTACATAGCATAATATAATACCACTGCAAGTAGTGTTAGAAAAACCTTTGTCCTCAACTTTAAATACAGCCTAAGCACTAGTCATGTTCTAATTACATAGATATTGTAGTGACTCCATCATTTACATTGCTTCGAAATGTGCATTTAAAACAGCAATAAAATCTCTGCTTCACCTTTTAAAGATTGCATTTAGTTTCAAAATCTGAGAGTTGAAACATTCAGGTTATTTTTTTAGTGAAATCCTACTTTTTCAGGAAATACATTTAAAAATGCTGCTTGTTAAAATGTTATCCTCTTTTCCTAATTTCTGTGTGCCCTCTAGCAAAATAATCAGAAATCCTCCACACAGTAAACTGTCTCTCTATTTTACCCTCACGGCCAGCCATAGCTTAAAACAGGGGTGAGCAATCATTTTCAATGGGGAGGCATTCCAAGAATTCGGTAAGTGATGAAGGGCTGCTCTTTTCTACGATATTAATGGTGGGGATGAGGCATATGGGAAGGAATCTGTGTATAGCAGGGGATTCTAACCTGAGGCAGGGATTTATCATGCAGGGTCTGGGTGTGGAGGAGGTTGTGACCTGAGGGAGGGGTTTATCGTGCAGGGTCTGGGTGTAGGAGGGGGTTGTGACCCGAGGGAGGGGTTTATCGTGCAGGGTCTGGGTGTGGAGGGGGTTGTGATCTGAGGGAGGGGTTTATTGTGCAGGGTCTGGGTGCGGAGGGGGTTGTGATCTGAGGGAGGGGTTTATCGTGCAGGGTCTGGATGTGGAGAGGGTTGTGATCTGAGAGAGGGGTTTATCGTGCAGGGTCTGGGTGTGGAGGGGGTTGTGACCTGAGGGAGGGGTTTATCGTGCAAGGTCTGGATGTGGAGAGGGTTGTGACCTGAGGGAGGGGTTTATCGCGCAGGGTCTGGGTGCAGGAGGGGTTGGGGTATGGAGAACTAGGTGCAGGCTCTGGCCTGGAGGCACTTACCTTACGTGACTCCCAGCGAGCAGCCCAGTAGGACCTTTGGGTAGGCTCCTTGGCTGCCATGGCCCCACATGCTGCTCAAAGCCCATGGCTTAATAGACCTATCTTATATATAGGTACTGAACTTTTAAAACAAAGAACCCTTCATCAGAATAACTGATATAAACCATGTAAAGGTATGCTGTCAACTGCTGAGTTCTGTTACTTGCATATTGTGACACAGACTGCCTGCTTCCTCGGTTCACCAGATGAATTTTGCACAAAATCTCAAACTTCTGAGCTGCTCTAATCGGTGCTGGGCACTGAAACACCCAGGCAGTGCTGGGAAGTGGCAGATGTAGAATGTAAAGGCAGCATGCAGTGGTTTGCCCTGCCCACTACCAACACCACTTGCACTAACTATAACTTACTTAGGACTGAGAATTGGTACCAGTGTTCCCTGTAAGCTGAGTGCTTGGGTGGTCACTCAGGAGAGATTCAGGTACCGTCCAGCTGATTAGCAGAGTTCCCATAGTCGGCAGCATGTGTTTCTACTTGTGGTGTATATCTGTGTATGTCTCAGTGCACATAACAAAATTTATTCTACCCCGAATGGAAAAAAATAGAGGGAACACTGATTGAGACCATTTTTTTACAACAAAATCCAGAATGACATTTTGTGTCCATGATGTACGTCTTCTCCGAGAAACCACTTAAAATGTTAAAAATTTTGTTTTCACAGCTTTTGTCATGTCCTAACAGTCTTTTCAGCCTTGAACAGAGCTGAAGTATTTTAGTTTCAAATTCAACTGAAGTGCAAAGCATTTGTAAGGGCACATGCTCCAGTTACTGCAACAAGCATGCTTCTGCTTAGCCTTAACCTGGTACAAGATGATTTCTGTTTGCCTGGCATATGGACACCCAGCACTAACTGGTAAGTTGTGTGACATTTAAAATGATACTAAAGGGTCATTACTAGTACTGAAACTTTCTAACTGCACAAAATTGAACCCCATTATACCTCTTCTTCCCCACCACTTCCCTGAGGCTCCGCCCCATCCTGCCTTTTCCCAAAGGCCCACCCTGTGCTCATTCCCCCTCCTTCTGTCACTCACTCTCTCCCACCCTCACTTATTTGATCATTTTCATTAGTTGGGGCAGGAGATTATGAGGGGGCATGGGCTGGAGGTGTGTGAGTACTCCAAGATGGGTCCAGAAATGAGAGGTTCAGGGTGCAGGAGGGGGGTCCAGGCTGGGGCAGATAGTTGGAGTGTGGGAGAGGATGAGTGCTCTAGCTGGAGTGCAGCTCTTTGGTGGGTCTGGGGATGAGGGGTTTGGGTGCAGGAGGAGGCTCAGGGTGGGGTAGGGGGTTGGGGCATGGGAGGGGTTCAGGGTGCAGGCTCTGGGAAAGAGTTTGGGAATGGGAAGGGCATGGGAAGGGGACAGAGGGTTGGGGCACAGAAGGGGTTGAGGAAGAGAATGGGTTTCGGAGGTACTGGGTGGTGCTGATCTTGAAATGTTCCCCAGAAGTGGTGATATGTCCCTTGGCTCCAAAGTGAAGGTACAGCCAAGTGACTCTTTGTGCTGCCTCTGCCCACAGGCACAACCCCCACAGCTCATATTGGTTGTGGTTCCCAGCCAATGGGAACTGTGGAGCTCGAGTCTGGGGAAAGGACAGCATGGGAAGAAGCCCCCTTGGCCATTCTGTGGTGCAGTCAACTTACCTGGTAGAGTGGCCTTCTCTGGTGAAGGTGATTTTGAGTGCGCTCAGATGCAAATCCCAGACTTTCTTCTGGGAGCACATTCTGTGGTGTCTGAGGGCCTGACTGTAGATAAAAATTTTCTTGATGTGTTTGGAGTGGTTATTGGATCTGTGAAGTGTGGTGATCTCTGGGTTTCCTATACATAGAGTTCGATTGCTGAAGCTGATTGTGGTATCCAGGAAGTTGGAGTGGGAGTATTCTAGGGTATGTCTACACTACAAAGTTAATTCGAACTAACAGCCGTTAGTTCGAATTAACTTTAATAGCGTCTATACATACAAACCGCTAGTTCGAACTTAATTTGAACTAGCGGAGCGCTTAATTCGGACTAGGTAAACCTCATTCTACGAGGACTAACTACTAACTACTACTTCGAATTAAGTAGTTTGAATTAAGGGCTGTGTAGCCACTTAATTCGAACTAGTTGGAGGCTAGCCCTTCCCAGCTTGCCCTGGTGGCCACTCTGGGTCAAACCAGGGAAACTTTTCTGCCCCCCTCCCAGCCCCGGAGCCGTTAAAGGGGCACGGTCTGGCTACAGTGCTCGTGCCAGTTGCAAGCCTGCCAGCACCCAGCCAACAGACCCTGCACCTGGCACGGCATGAGCCAGCCACCTGCTGCCACCCAGCCCTCCGCCTCTTCCCAGGACCAGGCTGGCGGCTTCCAGAAGCCTGCCCGGGGCCGCAAGAGGTGGGCGCCCGCCTGGTCTAGTGTGGAGATCGTGGACCTCATCGAGGTTTGGGGGGAGGCCTCCAACGTCCACGATCTCCGCACTAGCCACAGGAACGCGGCCGCCAACAGCCTCATGGCTGCCAACCTGGCATAGCTCATAGCTCATGAGGAGGTTGACATATTGGGAAGCTATTTTTGTGCCCCCAGCTCTTCCCATGAATGCAAAATTGTTATGGGTGAGGATGAAATGGATGAGTTTGGCAATGTGTTTGGAGTGGATATCCGAGTGTTGTCCATTGTCTTGTCAATATTTGAGGCAGGCAGTCATACCGTCATTGTGAGGAACACTGGTGAAAATGGAAGTGACATCCATGGTGTCAAGGAAAGCATTCTGAGGGAGGTTCTTCATGTTGCAGAGTTTATGGAAGAAGCTGGTTGCATGCTGGAGGAAATGGGCCATTGGAGTAGTGACTAGTTTGGGAATGGTTTCTGTGGGTCCCAATATTCCTCTGTAAGGCTGCATCGAGACTGGCATGATTTTCCGCAAATGCTTTTAACGGAAAAGTTTTTCCGTTAAAAGCATTTGCGGAAAAGAGCATCTAGATTGGCACGGACACTTTTGCGCGAAAGCACTTTTTGCGGAAAAGCATCTGTGTCACTCTAGACGCGGTTTTGCGCAAGAAAGCCCTGATCGCCATTTTCGCCATCGGGGCTTTTTTGCGCAAAACGGTTCTCAGCTGTCTACACTGGCCCTCTTGCACAAAAGCATTTGCACAAGAGGGCTTTTTCCCAAACGGGAGAGTCATTGTATTTGCGCAAGAACACTGACGATCATACATTAGATCGTCAGTGTTCTTGCGCAAATTCAAGCGGCCAGTCTAGACAGCTAGCAAGTTTTTCCACAAAAGCGGCTGCTTTTGCAGAAAAACTTGCCAGTCTAGACACAGTGTAAGAGTATTGTGGCTGGATAGGATGGGTCTGCCTGGATTCCTTGTTTGTGTATTTTGGGAGGCATATGGAAAGTCCTTGGGTGGATTCATGGTGAATGAAGTTGTTGAGTTTTTCTTGGAGTATTTTGGGGGAATGATTTGGTGATATTCTTAAGTTCCTGAGTGGTGTGGAGTCTTTTTTAGTTTTTTTTTTTTACAGTAGGTGGTATTGAAAAGTACAGCTGCTCTCCGAGTTACGAACAAGTTATGGACCAACACTTGGTCCGTAATTTGAACTGTTCGTAACTCGGATCCCATTGAGTTACACGCGACCACACTGTTTATAAGCGCGGGTCGCGTTCGTAACTTGGGGACCACCTTTACGACCGCTCCTTGAGAGCATTGGTCGTAAGTGCGAATGGTCGTAACTCGACCGTTCGCAACTCAGGGAGCGGCTGTAGATAGCTGAATGTACCAGAGTAATTATGGTTGAGGATCTGATGGTCCTTTTTGTCTGCTGGTTTGATCTCTGCCTCTAGGGGTTAGATTTCAGGGAAAGTTTAACTGTCCTCTTAGAGGTGGAAAGGTTGTGATGGATGTGACAGTTGTTAAGGATTTCAGAATTTTTTTTCCTGCACCAATTCCTGTAACAATCAAATATGTGTTTTATCTGCTCCAGCATGTTCAGTCAAATTATTTATTTTTCTTACCACTCTTGGCGATGTGATAGTTGTGGGTAGTTTCACCTTTGTTATGGAAGTATTATCTGAGGTGGAGTTAGTGCTAAAATTCTTTCATTCTCCACATGTTAGATGGTATGATGGGATGAAAGTTCACTTCCTTGAGAGTACAGGGAATTCCCTTGAAAGTGAAAACAAGTAGCTTCAGTTTGATGTTATAGAGCAGGGGGAGCCAGGGAAAGAACTCAATGATACAGGTCACACATTCAAAGTCACTTTTGCCGCAGCATTCTCAATGGAGATGAGTATGGTACAGCTATCAGTGTCAAGGCCAGAGAGAAGGCTGTAGAAGTAGTCAAGCCATGAGATAATCAGAGCTGCATGAGACTTCTAGCTGTGTGATTGGATAGGAAAGGTGCATTGGAAGTGGCAGGGGTATTATGGGAAAAATAATATGTGATCATATAATGAAAGATTGTATCACAATGCATACACACAATGAATCTTAATGTAGGATTCACAGGCAACCTCAAATCTAGTGTCCTAATTTTGCAATGCTTTTTCTTGCATCCTTAATAACATTCTTTTAATTTAGGCTTTTGTCTATAATCAAGATTGGTGGGCCTCGTAACACTGTCTATTATTAATATTCCCCTCACCCTCCAGTTCCAATTTTCTCTCTCAACAGCTTCCAGACCTAATCTTCTTGCCCAGCAATCCCAGTCATCTTGCATCCTAACTTCCAGTCTCAGTTTCCCTCTCTCCTGCCACCAGCCTTTAATCCTAGTCCACTGTCTCCCTTTTTGAAATCCCTGCCACCTCCCATCTACAACTTGGGCTCTCTCGTCACATCTGAATTTGAATCGGGTAGTTTCCTCCTCCAGGATACTTGGGCCCAGCAAGTGGGGTATAGACAGCAAAGGAGAGAGACAAGCTCCAGGGTCTTAGTCCTCGTCCAACCTCACCCTGCCTTCAGCCAATCTAGAGCTGCAGTTGCACAGGGTTGTAGTTTGCTCAGCGCAGACACATTTTGGGGGGACGTTACCTGCTGAAAATCTAAGAACTCTCAACTGAACCTGCACAAACTGCAGTTTTTCAAAGACTTATAAATTGGCCTGATTGGGGTGGACAGCAAAAGGACAAGGACAGCAAAAGGCAAATCTGTGACACAAAAGCCACCCCGCCTGCCATATGTCAAGTCCCTGCTCCATAATATGGCAGTTCTATGGTATTTCAAATAAAAGGTCTCAAGACCTTTTAAAGTGGATCAAATAATAAATGTTTTGCTAGGTTGGTCTCAGAAAGGGCACAATGCTTTTGGATGAACATTTTCAGACATATTCAGCTTTTGGTAAACACAGGATTTTAAACATTTCAGCACAAACAATTAAAGTTTGATAAAGTTAACAACAACTGAAAACAAGATCTTAGCGTAAGAAATTCTGGCCCACATCAAGATGCTGGATGTTCTTATAATAAGAAATGTTGGGCATCCAAACCACCTATAATGTAATAATAATTACTATTCATCTTACTGCATCTACAGCTTCTATTATGGCACCCAGTGATCTGCACATTGTTAAAAATGACTTTGGAGTTATTCTCTCCTGGAACAGTAACATTACAGAAGAAATGGAGACATATTCTGTGAAGTATGTTTTGATGTATAAGTTCGATACAGCTAAGGGAATCATAGTAAGTCATTTAGCATACTTTATACATAGTGTTGGTAAAATGAGATAATGCCTTATTTAATGGCTGTAATTTGCAGAGCTTTCCTTTATTAATAACACTAGCTGGCTATTGCACAGAGTTTTTTTCATTATAATGCAGTTCTATGATTTCTTCCAGGAAAGACTTCAAGAAAAGAAAAAGATTATAAGACTTGGGCTACACTCTGGTTTCCATGCTAAAGTTAAAACACAGCTTCTTTCAAAAGAAACAAAAGACATTATAAAGGAGAGTAACTGGACTGAATTTATTTACAAGGCACCTCCAGGTCAGCTAGATTTCTGCATAGTGCTTAAAAATATCTGATTAAAAATGTAGAGATGCAACAATCCTGGCTAATAGCTTTCTTGTGCTGGCTGTTTATGCATTTCTGTAAAATATTAAGGGGGACTATGATAGAAGTCTATAAAATCATGACTGGTATAAATAAGGAAGTGTTACTCACCCCTTTACATAACATAAGAACCAGTGATTATCCAATTAAATAAGTAGGCAGCAGGTTTAAAACAAACAAACAAACAAAAACAAAAACAAAAAAAAGGAAGGAAGCACTTCTTCATACAACACACAGTCAGCCTGTGGAAATCATTGCCGGGGATGTTGTGATGGCCAAAAGTATAACTGGAAAAAAATTAGCTAATTTCATAGAGGATAGGTCCGTCAATGACTATTATCCAAAATGATCAGGGACACAATGCCATGCTATAGGTATAATGGGAGAGATTGATGGAAGCATGCCATAGTTACAAAATTGCCACCTCTACTCAGTTAACTCAGATACCTCTACTCAGTTAACTCAGACACAGAAGTATCCCACAATACTCTTGGACAAGCTAAATCTAGCTAGATACATAAAGGGTAACAAGAAGACATTCTACAAATGTGCTAGAAGCAAGAGGAAGACCAAGGACAGGGTAGGCTCATTGCTCAGTCAAGAGAGAAACAATAACAGGAAACTTGGAAATGGCAGAGGTGCTTTATGACTTCTTAGTTTCAGTGTTCACCAAGAAGTTTGATGGGGATGGGATGCCTAACGTAGTGAATGCTAGTGGAAATGGGGTAAGTTTAGAAGTTAAAAAAAATTACTTAGAAAAGTTAGATGTCTGCAAGTCTCTAGAGCCTGATGAAATGCAAGGAGCTGATAGAGGAAATATCTGAGCCTTTAGCTATCATCTTTGAAAAATCATGGAAGTCAGGAGAGATTCCAGAAGACTAGAAAAGGGCAAATATAGAGCCCATCTATAAAAAAGGAAATAAAAACAACCCAGGAAACCACAGACCAGTCAGTTTAACTTCTGTGCCAGGGAAGATAATGAAGCAAGTAATTAAGGAATTAATCTGCAAACATTTGGAAGATAATAAGGTGATAGGGAACAGCCAGCATGGATTTGTAAAGAACAAATCATGTCAAACCAATCTGATAGCTTTCTTTGATAGGACAACAAATCTTGTGGGTAAGGGAGAAGTGGTGGATGTGGTATACCTAGACTTTAGTAAGGCATTTGATACGGTCTCGCATGATATTCTTGTCAATAAACTAGGTAAATACAATATAGATGGGGCTACTATAAGGTGGGTGCATTGCTGGCTGGATAACCATTCTCAGAGAGTAGTAATTAACGGTTCACAATCATGCTGGAAGAGCATAACAAGTGGGATTCTGCAGGGTTCTTTTTTTGGGACTAGTTTTGTTCTGTTCAACATCTTCATCAATGATTTAGATCGGGGTAGGCAAAAGCCTCTCAGTGGGCCAGATGCGGCCTGTCTAGGGCAATGATCCAGCCCATGAGGCAGTTCCAACTCGTGGCACATGTGCCGTGGGTGAAGGAGCTCAGCCCTGCCCCTCCTCCTCCGCGCAGCTACCGGAGAGCTCTCCCTCCTCCTGCAGCAGGTTAAGCTAGTAGGAGGAGGCAGTGCTGGGTCTGAGGATTCTCAGCAGGCCACATGGTCCAGGGTTGGCCCTGGAGGCTTGAGGCATCACTGCTGCAGCCACATGGTCCAGGGCTGGCCCCGTAGACTGGAGGCACCACTGCCATGGTGCTTCCAGCCTCCCAGGCCAGCCCTGGGCTGCATGGCCACGGCAGTGGTGCCTCCAGCCTCTGGGTCCAGCCCTGGGTTGCATGGCCACGGCAGCAGCACCTCCAAGGCTGGCCCCGGGCTGTATGGCCATGGCAGCGGCACCTCCTGGGCTGGCCTTGGGCCATGTGACCACGGCTGTGGCACCTCTGGCTTTCAAGGCCAGTCCCAGGCCACGTGGCCGCACCTCTGGGACTGGCATTGCACCACATGGCCACAGCACCTCCGACCTCCGGGGCTGGCCTGGGGCCTCATGGTCATGACAGTAGCACCCCCGGCCTCTAGGGATGGCCCAGGGTTGTGTGGCTTCGGAAGCGGCACCTCTGTGACCAGCCCTGGACTGCATGGCCGTCATGATAGTGGGCCTCCCTCTGGGGCAGCTGGCACAGTGTAGCTGCAGCCATTGCTGCATGGGGGGCACAAAGGCAGGTGAGGTTCCCCCTCATTCCCAGACCCCTCCACACCCTAATCTCCTCACTTCCCTCCCTCCCCCAAGACCCGGCACCCCCAGCTTGTTCTGACATCCTCCCTTATTCTTGCACCCTCTCTCCTGACCACACACTGCACCCTCCCTTGTTCCTGCTCCTTCCATCTGGACAGAGACCCTACTCCCAGTCTGCTTCTGCACCCCAGCTCCATCCCAGATCCTGCACGTCATCCCTATCCTATTTGCTAGCAACCCTGTCTCGTACACTGTACCCCTCATTTTTGTCCCTACCCCAGGGCCTAAGGTCATCCATAAAATCCACTATCTCCAGAATCCCAGAAAAGTAAATCAGTCCCCCCCTCATCTTTTGAGACTGGGGCACCAGAGGAGTAGGGTGACTCTATTGGGGCCACATCAGTGAGTGTTAAGGGGGTTTTGGAGGGTTTTTTTGGTTTTGTTTTTTTTTGCTTCTCACTTGTGTGGTTCCCAGCTGATTTTTTTCTGTGGGTCAGTGACCCCCCCACCCAAAAAGGGTTCCCCACCCCTGCCATGAATAAAGAAAACACTGAAACCTTTTGGGTTGGACATAATATTTTACTTTATTTAAAATGAAGGTTGATAAACTAACATGAGAACGTTAAAATGCTTAATCTTTTTAATAATTTAAATTAAACCGTTCTTACTAGCTGCAGCTGTTTCAGAAAATAAAGTCACCTTCCCCAGTAGGGTAGTTCTCAACCCCGCCCCTTCCACCCAAGGCCCTGCCCCTTCCGGGCTGGCCTATGGGCACTTCCAAAATTTGTGACGTGGCCCCCCTTCCAAAATTATTGCCCTCCCCTGATTTAGATGATGGCATAGAGAGTAGGATTATTATGTTTGCAGATGATACCAAGGACAGTGTCAAAATTCAAAATGATCTGGACAAACTAGAAAAATGGTCTGAGGTAAATAGGATGAAGTTAAGGACAAATGCAAAGTGCTCCACTTAGGAAGGAACAATCCGTTTCACACATACAGAATGGGAAGCGACTGTCTAGGAACAGGAGTGGTCCTAGACTAGCTGCCGGCAACTGGTGCCCTAGGCAAAGCGCGCGATCGGCCCCCCGGCCCCAAACCTCTCAACACCATTTAACTTTGGCACCCTAGGCGATCGCCTAGTTCGCCTCTGTGGATGGGCCACCACTGTCTAGGAAGGAGTACTGCTGAAAGGGATCTAAGGGTCATAGTGCACCACAAGCTAAATATGCGTCAACAATGTGACACTATTGCAAAAAGAGCAAACATGATTCTGCGATGCATTAATAGGAGTGTTGTGAGCAAGACAGTAGAAGTAATTCTTCTGCTCTACTCTGCACTGATTAGGCCTCAATTGGAGTATAGTGTCCAGTTTTGGGCACCACATTTCAAGAAAGATGTGGAAAAACTGGTGAAAGTTCAGAGAAGACCAACAAAAATGATTAAAGGTCTAGAAAACATGACCTATGAGGGAAGACTGAAAGAACTGAGCTTGTTTGGTTTAGAAAAGAGAAGACTGAGAGGGGACATGATAGCAGTTTTCAAATATCTAAAAGGGTGTTACAAGGAGGAGGGAGGAAAAATTGTTCTCCTTGGCCTCTGATGATAGGTCAAGAAGCAATGGGCTTAAACTGCAGCCAGGGAGATTTAGGTTGAACATTAGGAAAAACTTCCTAGCTGTCAGGGTGATTAAACACTGGAATAAATTGTGGAGTCTCTATCTCTGGAGATATTTAAGAGCAGGTTAGGCAGACATCTATCAATGATGATCTAGACAGTGCTTGGTCCTGACACGAGGTCAGGGGATTGGCATCAATGACCTCTTGAGGTCCCTTCCAGATCTAGTATTCTATGATTCTATATTTCTCTAGCAATTGCATGGATTATGGAAGTCTCATAGCATATGGTAGGTGGGGAATCCCAGGATGACTCCTTTAGCTGTTGCAGCAGCTTAATATTGAATATTTCTGCAAATTTCTCAAAAGGGTCATTTGATAATAGGAATGGAAATGTTCCCACTGTCCTATCAGACAAACTTTATTCAAGAAACTCAGATCTGTTTCACCCTCTCTCTCTCCACTGGATAGTTTCTGAAACCAATGACTTTAAGAATCAATGTAAAACAACAACATGTTAACATCCTTTTTGCTTTTTTCTTTCTTTCTCTTTTTGTTGCAGTATATATTCAAAATCTCTCATGCATCATATATAACCTTTTCAATTTAAATTGTACCTGGGACATTAAAACAGACGCCTCTGAGGATGCTCAGTATTTTCTTTCCTACAGGTAAGGATCCTGTTTAAACAAGCACAACATATTATTCAAATTTCATCTGAATTTTACATTACTTCTATTTGCTTCCCACAGGTACAGTGGAAAAGAGTTTCAGTGCCAACTATATTTAATAAATGCAAAGCACAAAAACATTGGATGTCACATGAAAGAAGTGTATTTTAATTCCTCTAATCCTATCAGATTGAATATAAATGTAAGGGTAAGAAGCAACAGTTCGGAAAACCGTTCCTATTACAAAAGATTTACACCTCAAAGATTAGGTAGGTGTTTTTATTATTGCTTTGTATTGTGAAACCTTCATCTGCTTGTGATTTTCCTGAGGTGGAGGGAGGGCTAAGGGGACAGAAAGAAGCATGAATCAATACACTCTAAGGAATATATTCTGCTTTTATAATGAATTGACATTTGTGGGAGTTTGACATGAAGATCAAAGAATTTTTAATAGAAATTGCAGTTTGTAATTAGGGCTGTTCGAAAAATGGTAATGATTGTTTTGTGAAAATAAAACTCAGTTGTTTCAAAATCATTTCTGTACTGCACAATTTGAAAAGTAGTTCTCTCTCTCAATATATATAAAAAAATTTCATGTGGGACGACATCACGTCACTCTGACGTCCCACAGGCTCCACCCTGCTTGCCCTGGACACTGCTCAGGGATGGCACAACTCACTCCAGCTCTGCTTGCTTGTGCTGCTGTTGTTCTTGGCACTCATAGGCTGCTGGGCCAGCAGGCTCCAGAGAAGCTCCAGGCACTGGGAGAGGCCCTCTGCATCCCCAGCCACTCGCTACCCCATCCCCTGCTGTGTCCTGAGTGTCCACGTCCTCTGCCCAGCACTGAGCCACTCCACTGAGACTCAAGCCCAGCCCCCAGGCTACCTCCCTCCCACCTGGCCACCCAGCCACACACGGGGCTGCAGCAGTAAGTGGCGCTTCTGCAAGGCAGGTGAGGAGGCGCCCCACAACACTGAGCTGAGCGGCCTGGTGCTGCAGCCCCTCACCTTCCCTCCTCACCCACATGATTGGCGCACGAGCGCCAGCTTCCTGCCGGGGGAGAGAAAGCCCCAAGCTTGGCTACATGGGGAAGAAGTGCTCCCTCTCGTAGGCTGGGGGAACAGCAGTGCATGAGTGCTCGCTGGAGTCTTTCCCTGTGCTCCCATTGGCCAGATTCCACCTATTGGGAGCAGCGGGAAGCCAAGCTTAGGACCCCCACCCCCTCATACCCAGCCTCTGCACCCCCAGCCCCTCACTCAATGCCCTGCCAAGATGTCGTCTTCCCCCAGCCCACTCCTGCCCCCTTCCCTCTGGCCAGACACCTTGCCCCCAGAACGCTCCTGCCTCCTACCCCAACCTTGCACCCTCAGCCCCTCTTATACCCCACCTCCTGCCCATATCCTGCACTCCCATCCCTTTCCCACTCACTGGCAGCCCTGTCCCACAAACTGAACCCCTCATTTTTGGCTCCACCCCAGAGCCTAAGGAGCCTACAAAATCCACTAGACCTGGAACCCCAGAAGAGTTAATGTGGCCTGAGGCTTTGAACTTCAGTCCTTTTTCCGCCCCCCCACCCCGGAGCACCAGGGGACTGAGGTGTTTCAGTTGGGAGCCACATCATTGACGGTTGGCGGGGAGTTGGAGGGGCTTTTTTTTCCTTCTCACTTGCGTGGTCCCCAGCTGATTTTCCGGTGGGTCAGTGGCTCCGGACTCAAAAAAGGCTCCCTACCCTGCCATAAATGAAGACAAAGTTGAAACCTTTTGTGTTAAGACATAATATTTTACTTTATTTAAAATAAATTACCACATCCGGCCACAGAATCCTATCCCCAGCCCTGATCTTAGGGTAGGCCCTGTGGTCCAGTCCCCATCTGGCTACAGAAGGGGCTGGTGGTAGCCCCCCTCCTGCTGCGGCACGGGTAGGAGGAGAGGCCATGATCTGGCTGCGGCAGATGGAGGGGGGTAAGCGAGTGTAGCGAGCAGGAGGCTCAGCCCTCTAGTTTTTAATTTATTTTAAGTAATCATGAACATTGTTAGAGAACATTGTTAGTTTTGAAGCTTTCATTTCTCCTTATTTCTTCCACTGCCCCACTTTCCTATCATTTTAATCACCATTATTTCCCCCACCCCCTTTTTTTCCACCATAAAAGGGAAAATAGAAACACAAAACAAAATCCACAAAATTATCATATTAGGATTTAATTAAAAAGGAAAAAAATTTAAAGACCTCTTATTGGCAATATTTGTTATTTAAAAATTAATTTTGATTGGAAGATTTTGATGCAAAATGTTTAAGTTGAACCTACTAGGTCAGACCAAAGGTTCATCTAGCCCAGCACCCTGTCTGTCGACAGTGGCCAATGCCAGATGCCCCAGAGGGAGGGATCACAACAGGTAATCCTCACATGATCCCTCCTCTGTCACCCACCTCCAGAGAAACAGAGGCTAGGGACACCATTCCTACCCATCCTGGCTAACAGTCACTGATGGACCTAACCTCCATGAATCTATCTAGCTCTTTTTTGAAACCTGTTGAAGCCGTAGTCTTCACCTCATCCTCTGGCAGGAAGTTCCAGAGGCTGACTGTGCGCTGAGTGAAGAAAAACTTCCTTTTGTTTGTTTTAAACCTGCTGCCTATTAATTCCATTTGGTGACCCCTAGTTCTTATTTTGTGAGAATAAGTAAACAACTTTTCCTTATTCACTTTTTCCACACCAGTCATGATTTTACAGACCTCTATCATAACCCCCCTCAGTCTCCTCTTTTCTAAGCTGAAAAGTCCAAGTCTTTTTAATCTCTCTTCATATGGGACCTGTTCCAAACTCCTAAGAGGTTCAGTGAGCACTATTTGTAACTGTTGATAATGATAGCTGAATTTTCTTTTTCATTTATTTATTTATTTATTTCTACAGATTAAGCTCAGGGGAGAAGGGAAAACTTGTCATAAAAAGTCTGGATAGTTTGCTGATTGGCTCTAGTTCACATCACAATTACAATAAATATGTAGCCACCTTTTATACTGTGAACATAAAGGGATACATTCAAACCACAGTTACGTGCCTTAAATCTGGAATAACTGTAGGTGATCTAGTGGGCTCTGGCCTTAAACTCTAAGAATTTATGGACTCCACTGATATCAGAGTAACAAAAATACTGTTACAAACACTCTAAATTTATTCCACTGCAACTTATTTCCAAAGATGGTCCCCTCATCACCACTTTACCTCAGATTCTGATTTACCCTGATTTACATCAGTGGGATTTCCTGGCATCATCCCAGATGTACACTGTAAATGAGTCATTATGTGGAGATTTGAACTTATTTCTGTTGTGAATTCTTTGTTCAGACCTTAGGAGAACTTGTACAGTAATACATTTTGGTTTAATTTTCAGCTGCAGTAGACTATTGTGATGACCTAGACAAAATGAGAATAGCAGACTTTACTTGGACTGAGACTGCCAAACAGAAGGTCCAGTCTGTATCCCATTCACATGTCTGCTTGCTGAAAGAAGGTGAAATATTCTGTCTTTGTATATTGTCAGAAAAACTGAACCCTCCAATCAATGTGTCTCTATCCCTTGAAGACAGAAGCATTAAAATTAACTGGAAACCACCGCCTACTATTGGTTCAGCAGAAAAAAATTGCTTTACATACCAAGTGAAAATTACAGATCTAGAGGTAATATATGGCAATACACTTTACCAATATAATTACAGCTCTATAGCAACTAATTCCCCCATCAGGTTAAACAGACACAAATCTTGTTTGAAATTTGGATGACTCCGGAGCACTGCTGCAAGTGACCTAGCATTTATCATTGTTTCCTCTTGGTAGAGCTGGTTAAAAAATGAAAACCTGTTTTCATGAAGACTTAAAAAGTTGTCTTTATTTTGAAATGAACCACTTTTTCATTTGTTTTGTTTTTACTGAAAAATACTATGAAATGATTACTGACATTATTCATTTACTAAAAAGTAGAGCTTTTGGTAAAAGAAAAATGTTGATAACCATCTTGATAGTTTCAATTTAAAAAAAATTATAGGTTCTCATTCTTTGGTGAAAAATAAAAAAAATAATCATCAATGCTAACACATTTCCATGAGAAATTTTGATTGAAAAGACCAGCTTGAGTCTGAATCTTTTTGTTGAAAAATTTTGTTCAGTGCTACTTCTGAGTCATTCCTGAGCAAAGCTATCTCAGCAAATACTGGTGTTAGAGAGGCTGTCTTTTACATGAGATATTAAAATGAAGGCTAAGTTGTCACTTAAGAGCTTATGACAAGTTTTACATGACAATGGGTAGGTCCTGGTCAAATTAAAGGTTTTTTAATTTGACTATGTTCCTTTTTTCTAAATGTCATCTACAGTTTCAGTATCCCTGAAGCTGATGAGTAGAAGTAACTGATCCCCATCGGTAATGGCATAGGCATTTTGAGTGCTTGAGTGTATGAAGGGTGTTATATGTAGGGTCCTAACAAATTCATGGTTAATGAATTTTGGTTAATTTCATAGTCACCAGATTTTTTAAAAAAATCATAAATTTCATGATTTCAATTATTTAAATCTGAAATTTCACAGTGTTGTAATTGTATTATGTAATTGTGTCCGGATCCAAAAAAGATTTGTGGGGGGAGAGTCACAAGGAAATTGAAGGGCAGGATTGCATGACTGCTACCCTTACTTCTGCACTGTTGCTGGCAGCAGTGTTGCCTTCAGAGCTGGGAATCTGGATAATGCTGCTGGCTGGGAGCCCAGCTCTGAAGGAAGGGCCACCACCAGCAGAAGCACAGAAATAAGGCAGGCATGGTATGATAGCAGGCACCTCATGTGCCTCCCCAACACCAATGAAGTCAGTCTGCCTTGCAAAATTAAAATGGTTCCTTGACCTCACTGGCATCGGTTATCACAACCTCCCCACACAGCTCGCTGCCTCTTAGTTTATTCATTTGTATCTTTCTTCCACTATTGGTTGTCCTTGTCAGTGACAGTCCCTTTCTTGCCTTTTTGTTCCTGCCTCTTGTAAAGCATGCATCCTTGTGCATGCATGATAGCTGGCCTGATTTTTCACAAATAACTCATTATTTTAGCTGCTTCAATTTTTCAGTGTCTAGCATGAGAGCCTTTGGTGAGCCCTGACTTTTGCAGATGCAAAACACCCACAATGAGCCCCCTTTTAAGGTTAGTTACCCCCAAAACTGTGGCACCCAGAATTTCTAGTTATTTTTAAAATGTAGGCTATTTCTTTAGGGAAACAAACACAATTTGAGGACAAAACCAAGCCAAAACAGAGAGAATCTAAAGCACCCAAACCCAAAACTAAACACTAACAAAAACAGCTTAAACTTAATGTATGTTTCAGGCTTACTCTAATAGAAAATTTAAAAGGAGTCTTTGGTCTTTGTACATCAAAGCTTCTCATCTCATCAATTCCCAAGCTTTGTCCTTTTGTTTTGGAATCAGACTTTTCATATTCCCCAATGAACGATCAGATTGTTATTTACCATAAACACTGTAACTAAAAATGTATTTATATTAGGTCTGAAAGGGAGACAATGATATGTGAGGTCTCCAGTATTATATGTTTCTGAGTTGTATTGCTAAATCACTAAAACAAACATTGTGCTAGCCTATAGATGTTTCTGAAGAGGAATATGTGCATCCAGTTCGTGACCCAGAAAAACAATACATTGTTCAAGTCAGAGTAAAGAAAATAAAATGTATACGTAGCAAGATTTGGAGTGAATGGAGTGAACCCATTATTATTAATAATAGTAAGTTACCGGGCTTCTATCAATATATATATATATATATATATATATATTTTAGTGTGTCTGTCGGTGTGTCTGTCTGTGAATCCATGTGTTGAAGAACTCCTCCTAAACGGTGAGAGCTAGGGCCACCAAATTTGGTATGCAACTTCATCTTCTCCTAACTTAAAGCAAGATCAGGGGTTGGTCATGCCAGGAATATGGGATGTACCTGGAATTTGATTGCTTTCCATGACATAGAAAGGGAGAGGGGAGAGAGATACTCACACTCAGCACTGAGGGCAGTGAGTGCAGGGGAGAGCTATCCTGCAGAGTAACCACTGGGGACAGCCGCACCACCAAAAGAGCAGCAACTGGGGATGGGGCTCCTCCGTCTTGCCTGCCACTGATAAATGGCCTCCCTGCCTAAAACCCCTCCCAGGCCCGGCACAGTCCCTTCGCTCTCTTTCCCCCAGGATAGACACAGGCAGCACTGGATAAGTCTGTTCGTGATTCATAATAAAAAGGGAAGAGCCTTACGTGCGAAAAGGCAATGCCATAATAAAGGGTAGTAGAGGGCCATGTCTTGGGGGCCTGCCAAACTACACACAAATCAGAAGAAGGGGTGCAAAGATGGAGTGAAGTGCCTAAGAGCCCTACTCAGGACTAGGATCACTGTGCACTGGATACTGTACAAACAAAGGACAGAGACAGTCCTTGCCCCTAAATATAACACTCCCCTGGTCCTGGGGCCGGTGTGGGCTGGGATGTTCCCTTGCCTGACTGCTAATTATCCCAAGAGAGAAAGCTTTAACTGGGGTTAGCATAGGCTAGGACCATCCCTGGTATGATTCCTTTCCTCCAGCCACATCCTTTACCCCACAGCATGGAGATAACTTAGGGTATGTCTACACTGCATGGTTATTTTGGGATACCAGAAGTATCCCGAAATAGCTACCCAGCATCGACACAAGCCACCCATTATTTCAAAACATTTTGCAAAATAACGGGCACGCTATTTCGCCATCCCAGTAAACCTCATTGCACAAGGGACAAGGGATGGCTCAAAATAGCACATTATTTCGAAATTTGGCACAGAGCAGCTCCAATTGTGTATCTTATTTTGAGTTTAGGGTGCTGTATAAATGCACCCAGGGCCAGATTAAGGGGGGGGCTAGCTGGGCAGCTGCCCAGGGCGCCAACCTATGGCGGGCACCTGATGGCAGCTTTAAGGGGCGCTGCGTGCCCAGCCGTGCGGTGCCCCTTAGAGCTGCCAAGCACCCGGGGCCGGGGGCCGCACGGCGCCTGATGGCAGCTCTAAGGGGCGCAGTGGGCCGGGGGGCAGGGCCGCACATGTGTCGTGCATCCGCTGACCGGGGTGCAGGAATGGCTAGAGCCGGCCCTGAATGCACCCTTAGGGTATGTCTACACTGCACACTTATTTCATAACTAGCCAATTAGCCCATCATAAGATGGAATTTTCAGGTCTCTCCTGCACGTCGGTCTTGTCTCCTGAGCCTCTGGTCTCTCGCTCCATCTCTCTCTCTCTCTCTCTCCTCCTCCTACTGCCTCTTCCTATCTCTCTCTCTCTCTCAGCTCTCCTCCGCCTCCTGCCTCTCTCTCTGTCTCTCTCTTTCTCTTCTCCTCCCCCTCCTGCTTCTCACTTGGGGACCGTGGAGCCCAAACAGCTGTTTGGGCTCCAGGCTCCCCGTGGTGCATGGGGAGTGCGGAGCCCAAACGGTCGCTTGTGCCACTTGCTGCCACACGGTGGCCCGGCTGAGCGGTGCAGAAGTCAGCCAAGCGCCATGGCGGGAAGCGAAAGACGTGACTCAGGCAACAGTGCCGCCCAGAGGGAACAGCCAGGGAGGTAACAGCGCTGCCCAGAGGGAACAGCCAGCCTTTCAGCATTACAGAGTCACAGACATTGGGCTACTATATATATGATAAGCTATTCTGGAATAAATACTCCGAAATAGCTTTTTTCGAAATAGCACATGTACACTACAGGGAAGCTTCAAAATTAGTCAGAGACAGGGTTCCCTAATGTGGACATGCTGCCTCGATTTAGAGCCCCAGGAGGCAATGAGGAGTAATTAGTTTGAATGGTCCTGGGAAGGAGCGATTTTGAAATAGCAGCAGTGAACGTCCAGACTACAGCTATTTCGAAATAGCTATTTTGGAATAGGCATTATTCCTCACGGAATAAGGTTTACAGAAGTCAGAATAAGCCATTCATTATTTCAAATTTATTTTGAAATAATGGAATAGCTGTGTAGCACTAGCATTGTTATTTTGAAGTAACTATGCTGTGTAGATGCAGTGGCCTCTTCACTGGCTCTGCACTGCTGGACAACTTTCCCCTGAACTGAAGTGGTCCTTCTAGGAGCAGAAACACTGGTTCTAGTGACAAAATCTATCCATGGCCCACATGCAAAGCAGCTATGTTGCCCTCAAAAGAGTTAGCCTAATATATTCATCCCTGTTAATAGATTGTGGGGACAATTTTTCATGCTGGGAGAGCTAGGAATTGGAGGGAGTAGGAAGTCAGATTTACACCACCTTTTCATCTCTCCACATTCTGAAACAGTTCAGTTTCTACTTCTCAGCCCTTGGCTCCAATGGGCCATCTCAATGACCTAGCAGAGCTGGACCACATGGACATTTGCTTATTCCCACTGTGCCAGGTGTATGCTAGCTCTTTGCTACCCAGGAAAAACCGTATGCTGAGGTATTCCTTATGAGAGAATGTTCTACCTTTCTGGCAGCTCGAGGGGGTCAGATTGTGAAGGGGCCACAGAGCAACAAAGCACATAGCCCTATATATTTATAGATGGAAATACATTTGTGTGTGTGTGTGTATGTGTGTGTGCCTGCACAAAAAATCCTACAAGTATCTAATCATTCCTTTGGTGTCCTCCTCATCTGCTCTCCAGCTTTCTGTGGGGCTTTGTCCATGGTCTCCTCTTCATCTCCATCTTTTCACCTAATTTTTGGCCAGTCTCATCCACAAACACAAATGCAGCTATCAGCCCTGTGCTGGTGACTCTCAGATATGATGTCTGCTCCAGCCCTGTCTCCTTCAGTCCAAACTGAAATCTCTGCCTTTCTCTCTGTGTATGTCTACCAAACGTGGAGTAAGGCGAGGCTGCCAGTATGCTGGGACCTCTACCTCTCTTGTCTACGTGTAGCAATACAAAAAGGGGCATAATGTCATCTGATTCAATAAATCATAGAAAAGATGCTGTAGAGTGCATAATGGTTGTACCATTTGACAATTATATATTCCTTCCTTCTCTATTCCTTTCCTTTACTAAAACTAACTTTCACTCTTTTTTAAAGACTATAAAATAATGGACACCTGGCAACTGCTCATACTAATTTTGTTTCCATCCACTATCTTCACTGGAGGATTGTTGAAATTTCTGTGTAGAAGGTAAGATACATTTTTGGGGGCGTGGTCAGATGGGGAGGGAGAGGGCAATGCTTTGATGTATCAATGTTCAATCAAAACCAGATCTTCTTTTTCACAATGGCAGCAGTTCATTATACTTAAAATAATCAGGACATTGTGAATTAGGGAGCCTATCATTCTGAAGTCTAAGGACTTCAGATGAGAGCCGTTAACAGCTACTGATTTCACTGGGGATACTGGGAGTCTGTGTGTACTGCTCCTTAAAAACTATAGCAGGAAGCTTGGCTGGGGGCAGGAGGGATCCTGGGAAAGTTCAACAGGGGTGTAGTGAGAGCAGGCAGACAAGCTTTTGGGACAATATTGTTTTCCCTTTACTACCAGTCACTTGGTCAGTGCTGTAAGAAGCTGACCTTTTTCTGTGATGCTTTATGCCCTTATCGGATAACAGACAGCATTCAGCATCTTTGAGCAGGCACAGCTGGTAGAATCAAGCCTCCAGTGACTTGCCCAAGGCCACACTGCAAGTCCAGGGACACAGCCAGGATTAGAATTCACACATTCTTCACACCTTGACC
This sequence comes from Pelochelys cantorii, assembly GCA_032595735.1. Classification (NCBI taxonomy): domain Eukaryota; kingdom Metazoa; phylum Chordata; order Testudines; family Trionychidae; genus Pelochelys; species Pelochelys cantorii. The sequence continues at coordinate 126,154,824 of CM064326.1, read as the reverse complement.
CATAGACCTTACAGCCTTTTACCTAGGGTTGCCAGATACTTTCACAAAAAATCCCAAACATGACAGGGAAAAAATTGGTTGAGCAAAAAAAAAAAAAAGTGTGGGGGGAGGTACCAAACTTGTTGAGCAAAAAAAAAATTTGCCTTTAAATTCCCATGCTCCCTGCTTCCTCCCCCACCCCACCTCTGCCCCTGACAGATACATCAGAGGAAAAATGTCCCCGCCGGCCTTCCATCCAAGAAAAACAGAAAATACTGGTATTTTCTGTTGTTTTTACTGGACAGAAGAAGAAATTAACAGACTGTCCGGGCGAAAACTGGATACCTGGCAACCCTACTTTTTGCCTGATGCCTCCTCTCTATGTATGCTGTGGGTTTACTTAACGTGTTGCCTGCTCTCTTCTTCACGTGCTCACAAACAAGGAAAAAAATAGTCTGGCAGGAACAATCTGCTTTTGCAGACATTTAGCAGCAATAACCACCCTGTTTCCATCACTCTCTTATAGGTATAAATGCATTGATACTATTGTCATGCCTATCCCACAGCCTTCAGAGAGAATCAGAACCTGGCTAAAGTTGGACTCTGTTCAGTGTAAGGTACAGTGCATGCTGATCTTGAACTCCAGTACAGTGCTCTGTCTGTATGTTGTACCTAGAGGGTCGGTATGGTAAGGCTGAAAAAAATTGTCAGCTGGGCATATGGTAGCAAAGAAATACTTCTGACTATTTGTGTGTCTCTAGCCCATGAAGCTGCTGGGATGGAATTGCCCACACCTTTGACTAAGTGTTTGTGAACTTTTGAACTGGAGAAAAATGGGGACCGTCGTTTGCATTGGAGCCAGTTTGGTGCTACCGATGAGCTCAGCAAGTGTGCCTTGGGGGCACTGCCTAGCTGGCTGTGAGTTCGGTATAGGATAGAGTGTGTGTTCCCACTGTTCCCCTTTTGAAACACCATTGAAAAATGTTAGCATGAGGATCTCCTCTTCCCTATCAGCTAACAATACCTGCCCTCAGCAACTCCACAGAATCCTCATTCTCCTATCTGAGTCCATTCCAGAGAGGTTCTTATACCACGCTCATTACTGTCCTGTCGGAGCACCTTCCACTAGTGGATTGAGCAAGATGACTAACATCAGTCATGTGTTTGTTTTCTCATCTTCTCCCTAGAAGGGGCAGTTTGTGTGGAGTGGGGTCCTTAATTTGGGATTTTTAAACATAATATATATATTTCCATGAAGCATGTATGTTCAAGATGGCAAGGTCAAAAAAAGCCCCTGCTGTTTAGACCTTGAAGTGGTGAGATTTGTGATGGTCCTTGGTTTCTGTGGGATTTCGCTCCATAGTCTTGTGCAGCCTCTCAGAAAGCCTTGTCCATGTCTGGCTCTTGAGGAATAACTGGGGGAAAGGTCTCACCACAAATTCTTTCTGAGACAAAAATCTCAACCAGAAGGTGAAGATGAGCCTTTCTCTCTCAAGATACAATATCGGTCTCTACTTCCTTCTGAGATCGGCCAAAATCACATGCCACCTTTTCTCAGCTAATACATCACTTTCTTATTGCTTTCCTCAAGAAAATGTTGCAAATTAAATTGACATTTCTGTACAGAAGTTTGCTGTGGGTTGCTTAACTGCAAAGGACCAAGCCGTGGTGGTCATGTCTATGCTAAGCACAGCCCTAGATTTTATAAGAAGGTTTTTTCAAAAGGGCAAGACCTTTTTTTTTTTACTTTGACAACCTTGTTTTTTCATTATGTGAATGGAAGATCAGAACAAGCAGTCACTAATGATGAATATCATTAATATGGCAGGAGTATGGCCTGGCTCCCCAACCTCCCGACACACTAGCTATCAGAGATCTGAGCACACCTGTCAAAGGTAGGTCTAAGGAATCATAACAAATGGCAGGGGTCAATGTTCCCTCTAATTTTTTCACCTATGTGCAGAATAAATTTTGTTAAGTGCACCAAGGCACTTGCAGATGTACACCACCAATAGAAACACATGCTGCCACACGTGGGAGGCTCTGGGCATTCTACTAATCAGCGGGGCAGCATTTGAATCTCTCCTGGGAGGCCACCCAAGTGCTCATTCTAGAGGGAACAGAGGCAAGGTTGAATGTTGATGGTGCTGATAGAAGAGGGAGATTGGTATATGGAATAAAGTGTACTTGGCAAATTCTGGACATGAAATTAATGGTTCTTTATAGAGATGGGAATGGAGCAGAATATAGAGGTTATTTGTGCCAAGCAACCTGGAGTGACTTGGCCTGAGACAGTCTGCTTTATCCACAACCAAAATAAGATCCCGAAATAAGATCCTGAAATAAGATTATATTTATTTTCTTAGGTCCAGAGTGTGACTGTGCCAAAAGCACAGGCTACCCGGTTACACTCCCCCAGGAACAGACCACAGACTATATTGAGATTCAGACAGTGGGAGGACTGGGGCAGGTGTGGACTGAAAAACTAGCCATATAGTCTCTGTGACCCACTTTCTCCAGTAATCTAGTAATTTATCACGGCCCTCTACATGGCACACAATGTAACAGAATTCAGAATCTGATCTCATTTCCAACACCGAGTGAACGTAATTGTGTGTAATAAGATTTTACTCGACAGAAATACATTTCCGAGATCATGTTGATCCCTCAAGAAAAGAACCAGCACAAGCGGATTAACTAATGAAGATTCCTTAAACCTCTGGAAAACTGTCTACATGTACTAGCATATATATCTTGAGGAATGATTATCCTCTTTGCTGTGTGAGTGATTATCTCTTCTATCCTGGATTATCATACAGCAATACTTCAGCTGAACCCAAATAGGCCTGAGCCAAGAATCAGTCTGAGACCCATAATTTAAGAGATCTCAAAAAGGTTCTACTAGTGATATTATGAAATTCCTGAAATGTGTATTTGGGTCACAAGAGCAGACATGGAAGACAACTTGCTGTTTGTCTTGTACTAATCTTAACCTCAGCTATGTAACAGGATTAAAGCTTGTTCAGGTGAAAGAACATGAGGTGTTTTTTGGATGTAAATTAAACTGGGATTTGGGATTAGAGTTGAAGGTCAAATCATTTCATAGCACTGTAATTACATGAGATTGTGGCCAGAAGAACAAGATTTTGCAAGATGAGCTGTTCTGACAAGACTAATGGATAGTTGCTAAATACCCGACAGACTCCTGGGCAAGCTGCATTGTGGGAGTTGATTGTGTTTATAACATTCCTGAGGTAACAGCCTCTAACGCCTGTATTGAACACTGAGACATTTATAATCTCAAAACATTGTATCATATTGCCGATCAGCAGATATCAGTTAAGAAAACAACCTTCTATAAAGACGTCAGATCTTTTAATGCTAAAGAAGAGATGGCTTTTGGACATTGTAATGGGCTGGGCTGTCCCTTTAGGAGCCAAAGACCTGGCTCCTAAAGGGACAGCCCAGCCCAAGGAGCTGGCCAGTCCCAGATATTTAGCTTATGGGCCACACATGAGAGAAAAAGAGAAAACATGGAGTTTTGTCAAGCCTATTTATAAAAGCGCAACAGGAAGGGGTGAAGTCAGAGAGAGGGAGACTCTGACCAAACAGAAAGAAGGGACTTCAAAGCTCTCCAGGGAGGAAGAGACCCTAAACAAACAGGAGAAAGAGGACAGAGTTCTCCAACAGGAGGAAGGCCTGAGACCTTACAGAGGAAGAATCTGTTGCTGAAAGAGACTTTAACTCATTTCAAGTGTTCCTTTCATATTACTTTATTAAAAGACAGTGTAACTGCCATGAATTAGAGAGTGTGGCTTCTTTTTGACTGAACTATTAAAATGACCTCATTGTTAACTCCTGAAAAGGGAAAAAAAGTGAGACAAGCTGAAGCAGAGACTTATGTAAGCAGGGTCAGTATGAGGGAGGGAAACAGACTTCAGAACCAGACTGTATTTACATGAACACATGCACTGCCTTTGTAAGGCCAACAGGCAGAACCAAACATGAGTTCTCTGGAGCTTAGTGCATGAGCCTCTACAGCTTGAGCTAAAAGCTGGCTGTCTCTCAGCTAAGGTTGTAGAGCAAACTCATGCTTTCTCTGTGTAAGTGGTCTAAGTGCCATGAAATGGGGTAGTGAACCACACCCTGCAGGTGTGTGGGTTACACCAAGGTATCCAGCAGGCAGAGCCGTAGTGACCATCATGACCAACTTAGCCTGGTGTTGGGTTACAAATGACTTTAGGGCTGAACATAGGGGTAGTGAGACCTTGTTATCAATATTATCTTTACTGTATTAGTAAAGGGACAGCAGAACTGCACTTAGGCTGTCCTGAGTGGGGGGGGCGGGGAGAGTCACCCTCAACTGAAAGGAATTTGCTAAACCAGGGGCTCAAATGCCAGATCCCTGTGAAAGTAAGAGAGGGTGGGGACAGGTGTCCCTGCCAGGATGTGTGGATGCTACTGCAGTGTCCCAGGCACAATTTAATCTGCCCCTCCCTACTGTTCATAGACAGAGCTAATAGGCAGAGTCCATAGACAGGCTCCATTAGGAGTTTTTTGTTAAGTGCTCACTAGAGCTGGAATCACTTGTCGTAGGTGAATGGTTCTGCCCAGCCTGCTTCAGCAGCCAAGCTCCCGCATTAGAGATGTCAGTCCTGGAAAGCCGAGGGCTGACACTCCCTCAAGAGACTGACCTGCAGAGGTCGTGAGAGGGAAGCAGTTGGCAGTAGAAGGTGACTGTGTGTAGAACGGCAGCAGCTGGAAAGGCAGCTAGCGGAGTGGAACGGCAGCTGGTGGGGTGGTGGCTGGCAGAGCAGAGTGGCAGCTGATTGAGCAGAATGGCATCTGGCAAGGCAGCTGGTAGAACAGAACAGCAGCTGGCCAGTGGAGCTGCAGCCAGTGAAGTGGTGGCTGGTGGAGCAGCCAGTGAAACAGGGAGCAGCTGGGAGGATGACCAGTGGAGCAGTGGTTGGCCAGCAGGGCAATGACACTTGACCAAGTGCTCAGATGGAGGAGCAAGCAAGGTGCTGGTGATCTCACACAGATGCATCTGTGATCTCTAGGGACAGATAATTCGTCATCCCCAACAGCCCCTGCAGCTGCTTATAGGGGCATGGTAGACTCTCATGATGGTCATTATCGGTTCGGGCAGGCCAGGGTAATGTATTTTTTGGATAAGTGGATACAGAAGAATCAGGGCCCATTCCAGGTACATGGGTCAACCTGGGATGAGATGAAAAAGGAAATGGGGGCAGAGTTAAGGGATCCAGAGGGATGGGGGCTGGCTGAGGAGCCCACCCTCCTTGGTAAATAGATAGTGGAAGGAGGTATGAGCCCATTGGGACAGGATGCCTTGCAGGGAAAGGAGGCACTTAAGTCCCTTAAGAAGTTTGAGGTAAAGGCGGTGTTATGAGGAAAGGCGGTATTATGAGACGCTGCCAGTCATCTTTCAAATTTGGTGCCACTCTGGTGAAGGCTACTGGAGGACTGTAAATTATTCAGGGTTGTTAAAGGTGATTTAGTACAACAGAGTTTGGCATCAAACACAGAGTTAAAAGACCACCTTAAGAGAAAAGAGCTGGGACTAGATTCTTAGGGGAGTGGAGAAAAAAAGTTTCAAAGTGAAAAAAGGGAGGGCTTACAGAAGTATATAATGACCCTCACTCTTCTCTCAAAGGCAGGATAAAAACCTGAGAGTGAGGGTTCCCAACTGTCTCAACCCAGAGAGTCCTATTCTTGGTTCAGAACTAACTATTCTTCTTCTCAGGTTTCTTAATTTGCTGCTGTTAGTCTATACTTTAAACTGACCTCAGAAGATTAGTTGATTGCGTTCCATGTCTCCTTTTCACCCTTTCCACCCCTGAAGTTTTATGGAGGGTACTTTGGATACTTATGTGAAAACAATTTTTTTTTTGACAAAGCATGACAGAGGTCTACTGTATTCCTCTGGAATTTTTTGGAGTTAAAGATCTGTGGTGATCATGGAAACAAATGTTTTACTGCCCTTTGGAACAATCTCAGGGTAAAGACAGCTTGGTGGCTAAGCTGTATAAAGTATCTTAAAGAATTAAATGTAGGCAATATGAAGTACCTTAAAGAACCAAATGTAGGCATAAGTAATTTAAAGAAAATGGGTGAAGTGAAGTCACTTTTGCAGAAATGAATACCAAAGGGGAGTGAGTATATGCATGACACCCCTAAAGCTTGACACAGCAGAGAAACCATTATAAACATGGTTTGTTGTATAAGAGGAGAAACTGAGGAACATCACCTCATGAATTTTATAAATGAACAGTGGGATAATTCACTAGCCTAACTATAGAACAAAACAAGGACAGAGCAAGGAAATTAGCAAAAGGAAGTGGAATTCTTAAACAATAATCTGTCCCCTCCAGGGAGCTGGGAAATGATTTTTTTGTTTTTCAGCTAATCTGCAAAAAAGGTGGCATCAGCTGAAGGGCAACCCATAATAACATGAATTTATTGTTGTCACAAAGACTGTATTTTCTGTTTTCTGTTTTATGTTGTGTGGTTAGTCTTGTTGCTAGCTTTGTGTGTTTCAATGAACAGAAAACCTCAAGACACTCATTTCTTTATTGTTTTGTCTTTATGGTCCCCACTTTTCTATTGTTAATCTGTATGGTCTCTCTGGTTCTTTAATTGTTTCTGTCTGCTGTATGATTAATTTTGGTAGATATAAATTCATTAAGGTGGTGGGATATAATAATTGGTCAGAGTTATAGTATCTTAGCATTGGTTAGTAAAATTTCAGTAAAATGATTGATTTCAGGTATAGTTGAGAATATTACTATATAATTGAGAGCAAACAGGAAGTTAGTAGAGAAAAAAGGAAAACTGGAATTATAATTAGATACTTGTATAGTCTCAGTCAAGTCAGTGAGGAGGGGCCTGTGAGTAACGTGCTTACCACGAAGAATAATTATTTCGAAATCTAGTCCTCAAGTGGCAGAGACTTCTTAAGAGTGTCTGTAGTGCTCACAGCATAGAAGATGCATATTCCCCTACATTTATGCAGATACAGCAATCCCATTGATGATATTGGGCACTGGATGCAAAGAAATTTTTAACATTATAAAGCTCTATGAAATATTAGGAATTCCCATATTCACTCTTTCATCTCTTGGGACCTGATTCAGGAAGACACTTAAGTACATGCCTAACTTAAAGTTAATCTGAAACCCATGAAGGCTCATGATCCTAGATATTTGTTAGTCTCTAAGGTGCCACAGGACTACTTGTTGTTTTTAAAAACATGGCTACACCTCTGAGACTTTTAAAGTTAATATTTAGCTTATGAGCCTTCCTGAAGGGGGGGTCCTGGTGATATAAACATATCCAGAAAAGCAGGGTGCTTGGAGGTAGAAACTTAGAATAGTGAAACTTCCTGAGGTAGAAGAGTTACCTCCTTGTGCTCTGATGACTACACAACTGCCAGTAAAGCAGCCTCCAAACCTGAGCATGAATAGACCTGAACTAGAGAGCTTGCAAATGACAGTTGTGATTCACTGCTGCCACCTACTGGATACTTGACTTGTGTTATGGCTATTTTTAAAGCTTTTGTATTCGCTTTAATCAATGGCCTATTTTAGGATGACCATATTTGTCTTTGTTGAATAGGGGATATCTGATAAAATGACTCAGATTCAAGGGCAATCAATTGTACAAATGTTCAAATTAACATCAGGTTGACAGAGTCCCTGAATAGCTGGAGTCTTTTTATGTACCTTCTTATCTTTAAGGTTTGCAAGGGGAGAAGTGACATACCACACATACACACTACCAAACACTTGTCTCACATGGGGATGGGGTGACTGACTAATGTGACACAACTTTCCCTGCCCAATACTCTCCACCCTCCATACATGACTGGGCCCCTGGTATGGACCCGCCTTTCTGGTACCTGGTACCATGTCTTTTTGAGGTAATGCATACGGGGGGGGGGGGGGGGATGCAGTTCCACAGCCCCTTTCCACTCAGATTTCTTTCAGGGTTGACACCTGAACATGGCCAGCAGCAGACTTTCAGCCCTGTGTGAGAGGGAAAGGATGGGAGCTGCTTCCAGCTTCAGGGAAGTGCGGGTGGGAGGTAGGGATGACCTGACCCATGTATTGGAGTTGGAGAAGTCATCTCTCCTTTAATTCCCACCCCCAGCTCCCCTGTGGCTGGAAGCTGCTTGTCCCTTCCTGCCTGCACAGTGTCGAAAGACAGCCACCACTGCAAGCAACCAGTTCTGGCTGGAAACAGGGCAGGGGAGTGGGGAAGTGCTTGCTGGCCAAGAGCCGCATATAGCAGGGGCTGCACTGTTGGATCAGCTGCACTGTTGGATCAGCAGGGGTGCAGCTGGCCACTTTGCCCAAACCCCAGCCTTGCACACCCACACCCATCATTGCCACTGATCCCCCACTCTCTGCTGGTGGGTGGGCAGCTGGCGAGCAAGGATCTGGGAAAGAGGAGAGACAGAAAATATGGTATAATTGACCCATTTTTTTTAAAAGTAGGGACAGCTGCAGGAGGGCTTCAATATAGGACTGTCCTTTTAAAAACAGGACATCTGCTCACTCTAGAATGTCCACGTACAAAAGTTGTATTGCAATACACTGGTATAGTTAAAGTGAAACAGCCTCCACGCCTTTGTGGTTGTGTGTCATATTGGTGTAAAGGTGTTTTATACATCTTATACTGGGATAGCTTAGGGTGTGTCAACACAGAAGCGTTATTTCAGAATTATGGCCATTATTCTGAAATAACAGTGCGAGCGTCTAGACAGCAATTCTGTTATTTTGAAATAAATTTGAAATAACGGACGGCTTATTCTGATTCTATAAACCTCCTTCCACGAGGAATAACGCCTATTCCAAAATTTCTATTTCAAAATAAAAGTAGTATGGATGTTCCACTGATGCTATTTTGAAATAGCTCCTCCCCAGGGCCATTCAGACTAATTACTCCCCAGTGCTTCCTGGGGCTCTAAATTGAGGTAGCATGTCCACATTAGGGGAGCCTGCCTCAGACTAATTTTGAGGCTTCCCTGTAGTGTAGACGTGCTATTTCAAAATAAGCTATTTCGGAGTATTTCTTCTGGAATAGCTTATTTCGAAACAAGTGTGCAGTGTAGACGTATCCTTATTGTGCTTCCAGAAAGGTAATAAACAGTCCCAGTACAAGGAACCTTAATGTCAGTGTAACTGTACGCACTAGGGGTAGTACACATATGACTGCATTGCTGCAGAATAACATAGGCATATTAATACAAAAACTATGTATAAGCCAGGATTAAATGTCCTTATAAAACTAAATTAATTTTCAGAGTATTCAATTGATTTCTGTGAATTTTTACATTTTTAATACTCAATAGGCTGGCTCTTTGGAAAATGTGGGATAAGTTATTCAGTTGCATCTAACAATTGTAAGCAGGTTCTGAACCACTGCTTCCAGTGCAGCCAGCTGCCCTGCAAGGTATTCAACTGTTGACATGTAATTATAGCTCATGCTGGAATGGAAAAGGAATCTGGGATGTGGTTATGTAAATCCAGTTCAATCAGTGCTTTTGGCCTAATGGATGGTCAATTGTTAGAATGGAATGTTGTGTATTGTAACTAATTTGGCTGTTGTGGAGTCACAAACCATGTTCATCCTAAATATAGGAATTGTAAAATATGACCACTAGTGCTTGCAGGAGAGAGACTGTCATTGTAAAGAGTCTCAGATGGACAAGCCTCCCCCTTCCAGATTCAAGTGGACTGAACTGGGGGGAAGGAGCTTGAACCAGCCATCTAACATGCCCTCCAGGCATGAGCTGTAAGACTGGTTCAACCTGTTTCCTTCCTCCTCTCCCCCCCGCACCCCCGTTCTAAGGATAGACTTAAATGGACTACATAAGGAGTCCCTTTATTATTTTGAAATATTATTCCAGTGGAAGCTGGGATCTTTTGGCCCGCCTAAGTGGTGGGCTAAGATCTGAAATCACAGAGAAACTGACAAAAGAGCTGAAATCACTAGGTTTGGCCCAGAGCGGGGCAGCTGGCAGGAGCGGCCAGCATGTGGCTGGCAGGAGCAGCGGTGAGTAGCCAATGGAGTGGGTGAGATGCCTCCTATCTCCACCCAAGGTGGGAGGTGAGCTCTGAAAATCATCTCAGAGCTCTGGTCTGCCCTGATCAAGGGCAGCAACTCTGGGTGGGGTACGGAGAAAGGTTGGGCATGCGAATGGGACACTTACATTGCTGGACTTATGAGCCTGAGAGGCAAAGGACATTGCTCAATCTGCTTGAGCTGGGACATTTACTCGTGGTTTGGTTATGAACTCTATCTGTGGTGTTTTCCCAAGTTAATGCCACGTTATCTCTCTCCCTCTTTCATTAAAAGTTTCTTTTCTATACGCAGACTCCATGTGTGCAAGTGGGGAAGCATTGCCTCCCAGAGGCACCTTGGGTGTGTGAATTTCCCAGGCTACTGAGCGCAGACTCGAGTCAGTTCTGTGTGAGATGGATGAAAAGGAACTCCTAGATATTGAACCCGGCCCTGGCTGCTGGTGGTGCTACCTGGTAGAAGGGTTACACAATATTGTAGTTAACATTGGTCAAGGTATCATGTTGAAAACTTGTAGAACACTAGCCTGCGCTATGACAGATACTCTTTTTTGACAATCTTAGCCGAAAAGCCAAGGCCAGGACTTTCACGGCAAAACTTTTTGAAAGCCTGTAACCATTTGTAGTGGATTAAAGACTGCAAATGATGGAGAAGGTAGGTAAGCCTGGCCCATCCTGGCAATGGAATCTGTGTTACCATACACAACTGAAAACAAATTACAAGATGCTAAATATGTGTCTGAGGCTGAAGAAAAATATATGCTATTATACTGTATTATTCAAGAAATAGTAGCTGATTAAAATTATTGTGCACACAGAGGAAATGGTGTTAACTCTCACATTCCCCTTGTCTCTCTTGTATCCTGGGACCAACACAGCTACAACAACACTGCACGTTACAATGCAACTGAAGTTTTTGCCATATCACATGCTTTGTGCACAGGCCTATGGTGAGGGTAAAGTGGGAACCATGCTGTTCCAGCAAGAGTACAAAGAGCTATTGTATCTCATAGGGACACACACACAATGTTTTTACGAGCTCCCCAGTGCATCACTATTTATGAGGTCCTAGTGCCTCTGGGATTACTAACCATCCCCAACAAGGCAGGGAGGACTAGGGAGAGGCAGGGACAAATCCTCTGTCAGCCACAGAATCTCACTACTGATCTCACTACTGTCCTGCAGAATTCACCACAAACAGAGGGAAGCCTGGCACGTTTCTGAGGCACAATCTTCTGAGGTTTCCCTGCGGCATCACTGCATTTGCCTTAGGGCAACAATGTGCCCACCATACTGGGCTTCCTAGCACCCCCTTTTCCCCAAACCCCAGTTGGGCTGTGGGCCACTCTTCAGTCCCTCCCCCCACCCAGCTGGGCCAAGGGGGGTCCACTCTTTACCTCCCCGCCCAGCCGGGCCACGGGCCGCTTTTTGGCTCCCCTGCCTGGGCCAGCCATGATGGGGGGGCCACTCTTCACCATGTCACCCCCCCCTTGGGACCAAGGAGACGTTTTTCTTCCACCCCAGTGCTTAAGAAGACCTTCTTGTCTCTTTTTAAAAAGCATTTTTATCTCTGTGACTAGATTTCAAACACTAGGTGTCAGTCAATCACCTCACAAAAGTTGCTGATTGTCACAGCTTAGTTTATTTCCTCATATTAGTTAGCACTCTTGTATGGTGCACTAAGGTACAATCCACAACAAACCAACTAGTCAAGCAAAGTTACATCATTACTAAATACTGTGAGCCCTAAGCTGGACCCAGGGGTGTCAGCAGTGCAAAAACCATGGGAGGTTGCAAGCTGCCTGTCATAGAGCTTGCAGGCTGCAGTCACAGAGGACTTATTAGGTTCTGAAGGAAGGGGCATATGGGAACCTCCTCCAAAGGTTGCCTTGGATAGGCTACAGGAAGCCCTTGTTGTTCATGGTTTCACTGTTTGCAATTTTGTGCTGCGCCACACTAGCCCAAGCACATGATACAGCATGCTGATGCTTTGTCAGTGCGTTCTAGTAAAAAAATTATCCCCACTAAATTACAGTAGTATTAACACATACCCTTAATTATGGCACACACACACACACACAAAAAGCAAGTGATGTGTGCAGTGATCAAGAAGCTAAAAAAGGATAATTCAGAAAGTTGAATTATTGGCTAAGCTTATGAGTGGGGGTAGTGTGGCTTCAATAGCTAGAATGTGTGGAATTAACAAGTCTACGGTGCATTATATGTATGCTGATCATATGGCCCAGAAAATTTGGGACAGTCCTGAATTTCAATGTCCTGTCTCAGATGCCCCGTGTAGCTCTGATATATCCCGGAAAAAGTTCCTAGGCTCCAAGCGCAGCAAGAAGCAGCTGCGCAGCTGATTCTTCTCCTCCACCACCTCCCCTAAGCTGGGGGAAGAGTCAGGCACACTTCCCAGGCTCTCCCCGTGGCTGGGAATCCAGCTAATGGAAGCAGTGGGAGGCATTGCCTAAGGAGTGCATGTAACACAAGTGGCTGGCTGGGCTGGGGGCTGTGGTGGACAAGCAGCAGGGGAGGGATGAAGAGTGGCTCAGCTGGCTGGGCGGAGGGGGAGTGGCATGGTGAAGAGTGGCCCCCCACTGTAGCTGGCCCGGGCGGAGGAGCCAAAGAGCGGCCTACGGCCCAGCTGGGTGTGGAGGGGTAAAGAGTGGCCCTCCCCTTGTCGCTCCGCTGGGTGTGTGGGGGGATGACGAATGTCCCCCCTATGGTCCAACTGGGTGCGGGGAGGGGGCCAAAAAGCAGCCCAAAGCCCAGCTGGGGTTTGGGGAAAAGGGAGTGCCAGGAAGCCCAGTATGGTGGGCAGCAGCAGGGGGCCTGAAATGATCTCCCCTTATCCAGAAAAATCCCTCATTCGGGACCAGTCAGGTCCAGAGGGTGCCGGACCAGGGAGGTCCAACACCCTCCCCCCAAGTCTGCTCCTGGACCCTCCCTTTTGGCCAGACACCCTAACCCCAGTCTGCTCCTGCACCTTCCCTCCTGGCCAGGCACCTACCCCAAGTCTGCTCCTGCACACTCCCCCTTGGCCAGACATCCTCTCTCCTGGCCAGGCACCCTACCCTCAGTCCGCTCTTGCATCCACCGTTGCTCGTGCACGCTCCCCCTGGACCACACACTGCACCCTCCCTTGCTCTTGCTCCCTCCCCCTAGCCAGACACCCTACTTCCAGCCTGCTTCTGCACCCTATCTCCCACCCAGACCTCTGTGAAATTACTGCGTCACTCCAGGGTGGATGATGGACAGACTCTGTGAGTTTTCCTCATCCAAGCAGTTGATGATTTACACAATGTGTTAAGATGCCATGTGAAAACACTTGGTGCACCCACAGAGAGGCAGGATGTATCATTTCTCTCCAGAGAGGTTTGTGTCATGGTGAACAAGCCCTTTGTGAGCTCTGTGAAGAGGTGAGATGTTTTGACTTCCAGCTTTAAGGGATTTGTTCTTTTGTCTTTGGGCTGCACGTTGTCTAGACTTGAATGGAGTTAGCTGTGACAACGCATTTCTGAGTTATTCTGACACAAAGTGAAACCTGTGCTATCAACCCGACATCCAGTGAGAGAAAGCGCTGCTATCAGAAGAAGTAAATGTAAGGTTTCTCCAAATTTCTTCAACGATCATCTCTACCAGGCATTGGGGCTTTGACTGATTGGTCCCTTATATTTTTGAAGGATGACTAAATATTAACTGGATCTTCTTGGGTAATATCAACAGATTGCTTTGGGCCCAATCCTAGTTTAAAATTAAATTGGATCAGGAGCTTTGTAAGCAGGTTGGAAAGTGATCTCATCTGGCAATTATTATTAGGTATTATTTACATAATATAGGCATTGCCATCATAGTATTGACAAGTACATTTCTCAGTAGCTTTACATATAAAATAGCTCAGCCCCATTGATCTCCATGGGCAATATACCTTTCAAGCAGTGGTGGTGAGAGTTAGTGACATGGACTTCTCCACCTTGCAATTGTCATGGTTAGTTCAGTATTGTCATTCTGGCTTGTGAAATGGAGGACACTTCATAATTTTGCAGTAACTTCAAAAAATGCTGTTGCAGTACATCTCATTAGGGATGCAAATTCCCATTAATAAGTTAACCAGTTAATGTCAGGTCACACTGGGGCTGTCACTAGCTCCCAGCCCCTTCCAGACCAGCCCTTGTCCACAGCAAGCTGGACTCCCCACAGAGAGAGGCTGCTCTGGACACTGGTGCAGTCCCTGCCTGTGGGGCCCCCAGGTTCCCCAGAGATGGGTTGCTCTGGACAAGAGCAAACCCTGTCTGCAGTGGGCCCTCTGTGGGGCTGGAGCAGTCCTCTTCCTGAAGCAGGTGGGGAGCTGCTTCAGCCCTTTCTGATAACCAGTTAATTGGAACCGGTAAGCATCATCCATTAAGAGGACTATGGAAGTTGTGCCATGAAATGGTGCAATAGTTCTGGATGATTCCTAGGCTCTGAGTCAAATGGGGCTGCATCTACACTGCAAAGTAATAGGTCTTAGACCCTGGATCTCATCCTGAATCAAGGTTGGACCCCTAGGACTGCAGTGTCATGGGACCTTAGGTCTGGACCCTGGCTTAGTGCAATTGCAGTATAGTTGCATGGGGGGGTTCTTTGGGGCCCAAACCCATCCTTATTGATAGAGGATGATAGGAGGAGTTCTTGGGGGGGGGGGGGTCACATGACACCCTTTACTTCCGGTCATGTGTTCATTTTGATCCCGAAGTACTACCCCAGGGGTGGGTCTTAAGGGATCAGGGGCATGGCTAGTGGTTTCAGGGGGCATGGCTAAGGTGTCCCTATTTTTGGTTCAGAAAATATGGTCACGATAGTTATATGAAGAAAAAAGGAGGAAAACGTAGGGCACATTATTGCTGCAAGTGCACCAGTTTGTGTCATGTGTGAGTCGTGATCCCAGAATGGAAAAAATGGAAAAGACATTAAGTATTTGGATAGAAGACATGGCACAGAAATGAACACCTGTCACTGGCCTCTGTAATTCAAGAAAAGGCTTTGAGCCTATGGAAGCATTTTGCGCAACCATCAGGTGGTGAATGGTGTGAGAGAGGGAAAGATATATCAGTGCAGTTTCATTCACTGCAAGCAAGGGGTGGTTTGAGAAATTAAGAAAGAGGCACAGTTTACATAATATGAAGATTATGGAGGAATTGGTGTAATCAGACCATAAAGCAGCGCGGGATTATCCCCAACAGCTTCTTAAAATTATCAAGGAAAAAGGTTACTTGCCCTGACATGTTTTCAATGAATACAAAACTGCCTTGTTTTGGAAAAGGAGGCCTGCAAGAACATACTTTTTCTGAGGAGGAAAGGACAATTTTGAGCTTCAGGGTAACAAAAGACAGGCTAACCCTTCTCCTCTGTGCTAATACCTGAGGAGACTGCCTGGTAGAACCTATATTGCTCTACCGTGTGTTGAACCCCAGGGCATTAAAGGGAAAGAATAAGCACAGCCTCTCATTGATTGGAGGTCAAACAGAAGGGCCTGGGTCACAGCTGATCTATTTTTGTACTGGTTCCACAACTGTTTCATCTCTGAGGTAGAAAAATACATAGGATCCAAAGGGCAGCCCTTCCAAGTGCTACTCATCTTGGGCAATGTGCCAGGCCACCCATAAACCACTCTGCAATTTGCCCATCCTGACATGGAAGTGGTTTTCCTGCAAACCCAACCTTATTAACCCTACATCCCTGAAGAATAGTAAGATACACAGGGAGCGAGTTCAAAGAACTTAGCATTCAGTTAAGGATTTTATTATTTTTGTGTTCAAGTTTGGTTGGAAATTCATTGTTTTGAGTTGAAGTTGTTTGTTGACTGTGAAATAGTTGGTAGTAAAATGCTAGTTAGCATTATGTTATGGAAAATGTGGCTGTTTTGCATTGCAAACACTCTGCCCCCAGTATTCATGGATTTCACCACTTGCGGTGGTCTCAAGAACACATCCCCCACAAATTGAGAGGCCTTCTTGTATTTGGTTTCCCAGCTCCTTATCCGAGACAGAATCTGACTTGATGAGCCAGATACAGAAGTCAGCTTCAGGGCAATGATGTCAGGGTGCATTGGCTATGGACAGTGCAACCCAGTGCCACAGCAAGGGAGTAAATTCTTCCCTAGATAACTCACAGTCAAGCATGCAAGACACTTTAAGGAATGGTACATTCTAAAAGCATCCCTTATGGACAACCCATGCCTGGAACTGAACTGAGTAAATTCCTGACCACCCCTGCAATTGGCAGGGAACCTACTCCCATCAAGTGTGTGAATGTGTGCATGTACAGCAACCTCAAAAGGATTGGAACCTGCCCCAAACACATCTATTGCCCTTATGAGGGCTGTTGGAACTCTTTCTCCATACACTTCTCCATAGGAGAGGGACAGTAATGCTACTCAAATGTATATGAGTGAAGAATCCTGGTTTGGTGAGGTTTTGCATCCACTGTGCACAGATATAAATGACTACACATAAAATTTAAATTGTACCTTCTCCCAGGATGTTATACATACATTTCTTCTCATGTTCTTTGGCTACATTTTGATTTATAAATCCCAATACTTCTTCAAGAATCTCAGTTATAGACACTTGGCATGTGTTGGGCTATGCTTTTTCCTCGAAGCAGACTTGTACATGGGTATAGTTTCAATTTCATCGCATGTGCTTCTACCATGATGTGACCGTTTACATCTAATATTACTTTAGGTGATTCAAATGTGTGAACATAATTTATAATTATTGTCTCTCATATGTGCATCTCGTATCACTAACTGTGTTCTCTGATTATGCAAAGAGGCACCCTATTACAATGCAGACACACCTGTAGGAACAATCACACTACATTTTTGGGGCCCAGTCTTTAGGTCTGGACAAGCTGTCCTTCTTGCGCGGTGACTCCCTGATGCCTGGAGGTGCCATGAGATGGAATGGATCCTGGGGTAAACTAGAGCAGCCTGAGACATCATTGGGGATTTCCAAAATACAGCAGTGTGGCAGCCAGCCCCTTCCAGGTGCAGTGCCAAAATGGCCTCTGCACAAGGGGCTGACAGTGGAGGAATGAATATAGCAGCCCAATATTATGTGAGACTTTTTCTACACTAGGGAATTTTGCAGCTGTTTCTATAAACCAGCTCTAGAGGTATGTCTACAGAGCCATTTGACAGTCACAGCTGGCTCGTGCCTGTTGGCGGGGGCTGGTAGGGCTGGTGCTGCGGGGCTGTTCCTAGACTTCTAGGCATGGGCTGCATCCAGTGCTCTGGGATCCTCCCCCTTGGCAATCACATGGAGCTTGGGTTCCAGTCCAACCCAACCCAGAAGTTTACTTTGCTATTAAAGAGCTCTGCCAGCCCAAGTCAGCTGGTACAGGTCAGCAGTGGCTGTCTAAGGGTACATCTACATTTGCTGCATGGGGAGCGCGGGGCCCAAACGGCCGCTTGCTCCCCCGTGGTGGCCTGACTGAGCGGCGCAGAACTCAGCTGAGCGCCACGGCATGAGGCAACAGCGCCCCCCAGAGGCGATTCTGTAATGCTACAGCGTTACAGAGTCACAGACATTGGGCTACTATATATATGATTAACGTAACCCTTATTGCAGGGGTGGGGAACCTTTTTTGGGTCAGGGGCCTCTGACCCACAGAAAAATTAGTTGGGGGCTACACACAAGTGAGAAACAAGCAAAATAAAAACCAACCCTCACTGCTGCGGCCCCCAAGTGAGAAGGAGAAAGACTCTCTTCACATTCACTAGGGGGCCTATGCTAGTAGATTGTGTGTACTCCATCCCACAGTGGGATGGGGTGGGGGCTGGAGTGCCAGTGCAGGCTTCCCAGTGCTGCGGGCAGCCCTGAGCCTTGGGGGCCAGATCCAGGCAAGCCAGGGGGCCGCATCCAGCCCCCAGGTGTGAGGTTCCCCATCCCTGCCTTATTGGATTGTTTAAGTATTTTAGGAGCTCATTGGTTTAAAAATGCACATTTTTAGGTGTTAGTGTGGGATTCTACATAACTTATCTAGGAAACATGACTAATGTAAAGCTTGAGTAATATTATGAGCTTTAAAGAACTGTTTTAAATGATGGACTGAGATAAGAAGGAACTGTCTGCTGAGTAAGTTTCCTAGGAAATATTTTACAATGGTGCCCAACGCGGTGCCCAGAGGCACCGTGGCCCCCACCATGGCATTTATGTGCGCCCTCCGAGTGACCAGGGCCGGCCCAAGCCATTCTTGCTCCCCAAGCCCTGGGCGCGTGGCGCATGCGCAGCCCCTGCCCCGGGCGCATGGCGCATGTGCGGCCTCACCCCCGGGCGCGTGGCGTGTGAGCAGCCCCTCCCCCAGGCACCCGGCAGCCCCAAAAGGTTGGGACCACGGATTTAGGAGGAAGAGAATGCAGAGGCACTTCCTCTGGACCCGATTTTGTGGAGCTTTGCCCAGGAGCAGGGACCTTTGTCTATGAATGATCTGTTCCTAATATCAAAAGGCCCAAGCTGCATAAAAAGGAATAATGTGATGGTGGTGGCAGATCAGGTGCCAACTCATGCCATAGCCCCGGGTCAAGCCACTTGTTTATTAGTATAGATCAATGTGACTGTTAAATGCATAAGAGTGTATTCAGTGTTAACACTTCATGGAAACAAATAGGTGTTACATGCATTGTTTTCACTTCTCTATATCCTGTTATAACGTAATAGCAAACATTTACATATGTATAACCCTGTAACTAAACCCATCAATAAGAAAGCAGCCTTGTGGAATACAACTGAAGACCTTTACCAGAAAAGTGCTAATTTCAAAGCAAGCGGTCATCATGTATGATGATTGGCAAAGACACTGAATACATTCCTTGCTCCCTGTCATGAAAGGACAGGTCTACATTGGCAGTGACACTGCAACTCGTTTTCTGTAAGAAAAAGCTATCAAAATGGATTCAAGGACGATCTTTCATCTCTGGACAGTTTGGATGTGAACAGGGGAGAATAACTGAATGAGAAGATGGAGATTCCCAGAGTTATTCTGGGTAGCCCTGAGAGACTTTTTGGAAGCTGGCAGTTTACTACCTCTCTGCTACCTTTTGGAATGATTGATTGTGCCTCATTGGTACATATATTTAACCTCTCACTAACTTTCACTTCCTTTTCTGATCTAATAAAACTTTAGTTAACTATAGAATGGGCTACCAACAATGACTTTGGCATAAGATGCAGAGTACCAATTAATCTGGGTAAGTGGCCTTTTAGAACTGGGAGCAACCTGTGATTTTTTGGTTTGGGTGACCCTTTATCACAACATTCAGTTTGTTTGGATGCTAAGATAGACTGAAGACTCTAAGAAGATTATCTGTGACTCCGTGATAAGACTGGTATACTGATCAAGAAGTTCACATTTGTTATCGGCTTAGTGAAATCTAATTACAGAGCATAGCAACAGTTTGGAGTGTCTGCCTTGTTTGCTGACAGTCTGTCCTGAGGTAGGCCCTCACACTTGTGAGCAACTCCAGACAGTCTGACAAGTAACTCATAGATTCATGAAGGTTTTTGTTCTGAGTTAAGACGGTTGTGAACACGTAACCACAGGAAAACCTCTTGGTGGGGTTTGAAGGAAACTGTATAGCCTGGAAATACTGTGGTCAGGAAGGAGAGATTTACTGGTCTGTGCTCAAGAGAAGATGAGTAGGAGAAACCAAGAATAGATGCCCTTGTTGGCCCAAGAGGGGTAAATACAGGTGAAGTTACACTGAATTGTGGCATACAGTACCTAACTCATTCACTGGGAATGTGAAGCACTGCAGTCAGCCTGATTCTAATGGTGGAACTCAAACTTTAAAATTAACCAGATAGTTCTCAAATGCACAGAAAAAAAATGGGGCCTTGCTGGCTAGACAGCAATAGTTCTAAAAAGGATCTCTAGGGGAGAGTGGGGTCTGTAGTAGATCACAAACTGAATATAAGCTAAAAAAATGAGTTGCAGAAATGATCAATGTTAATTATCCTGGGATATATTAATGGAAGTGTTATGTGGAAGATATGGTAGGAAATTGTTCTGCTTTCTCTGGCAATGAAAAGGCCTCAGCTGAAGTACTGTGCCCAGTTTTGAAGAAAAATAGGGACAAACTGGGAAATCCAGAGGTGGTCAACAAAATAAAATAGATGGTTTAGAAAACGTGATATATGAGAAAAAGTTAAAAACTATTGGGTATGATTAGTTTTGAGAAAAGAAGTAGAATTCTTTACATATGTTAAAGACTATTATGAAGAGGATGATCATCAATTCTTCTCTGTGTCCAGTGAAAATAAGACAAGAAGTAATGAGCTTAATTTGCAGCAAGAAATATTTAGGTTAGATATTAGGAAAAACTTTAACTATAAGGATAGTGAAGTACTAGAATGAATTATCTAGGGAGAAACAACAAGGGAGTCCTGTGGTACCTTAGAAACTAACATCTGATGAAGTGGGTTTTGTTTGCAAAATCTTATGCTCTATTAAATCTGTCTCTAAAGTGCCACGGGACTCCTCATTGTTTTTGCAGATACAGACGAACACGGCTCCCTCTCTGAGAGTTATCTAGGGAGGTTGTAGAATCCCTGTTTGGACATTTTTAAGAACAGGTTAGACAAACACCTTTTGGCCTCAGCAAAGGGAGATGGATTAAATGGTATTGTGGTCCCTTCCAAATCTACATTTCTAAGATCCAATTCTTGGATTCATCCAGCAGATACAAGTAAAGGTAAAAGATTTAGACTCCCAAATGAACTCGGAGGACCTGTTATATAAAACTGAGGATTTAAAACTGAATTTGGCATCTTACCAGCAAAGAAAAAAATCTCCCAAAGATGCAATATGTATCTTGAATTTGAGCTGCAGTTTCTGAGCCTAGCCTCTGACTATATAAAAGTGGGCACTGCTAGGGACAGGCCAGTTATAATGTAATCTGTGGAAAACTTTCTTTCCTTAAGATATTGGTGCAAATTTTACAAGGAGAACATTTCAGTGACCATGCTGGTTAGTAAGGTTCCTACTTAGAAGCATTGTGGAAAGTGGTACTGATGTTTGAGTCACTAACATGATGACTAAGAGACCTCAGTGACCCACAAACCAACCCTTAGAACCCCATGAAAAGGAAATTATATTTTTCTTCTTGTGGTATTAAGGGCTAAATGGGTAGATACATGAGAGAATATTTTACAATGGAAGAAAAGGTATGAAAATACTTATCTAAGAAGAAACCAAATGAGAAAAAAATGAACAGTTCGTAACCAATATGTGTTTATTGCACATAATTTCAAAAGAGTTCTTTTAGCATGTAGCTCATTCTTGTGGTTACACAAATGCTAAAGGATGTGTGCAGTTCACTCCCTCATTGAAACATGACTTTGGAATGTGTCCTAATACAGTCAATACAAAATACCATGTTAACATCATATATATAGTAGCCCAATGTCTGTGACTCTGTAATGCTGAAATGCTGGCTGTTCCCTCTGGGCGGCACTGTTGTCTCCCTGGCTGTTCCCTCTGGGCGGAGCTGTTGCCTGAGTCACGTTCTTTGCCTCTTGCCGTGGTGCTCGGCTGACTTCTGCACTGCTCAGCCAAGCTGCTGCGTGGGAGTAAGCAGCATAAGCGGCCGTTTGGGGTCCGCGCTCCCGGTGCTGCATGGGGAGCGCGGGCCCCAAACGGCTGCTTGCGCCACTTGCTCTCGCGTGGCATTTCGGCTGAGTGGCGCAGAAGTCAGCCGAGTGCCATGGCGGGAAGCGAAGGGGAGCGGGATGGTGATGTACACGCCCAGGGGTCGGGGCCTGGATGAGCGTGCATCTCCGATGGAGACAGAGGAGAGTGGAGAGAGAGTGAGAGGCAGGAGGGGGAGAAGAGAAAGAGAGAGACAGAGAGAGAGGCAGAAGGCGGAGGAGAGCTGAGAGAGAGAGGGGGAGGCAGTAGGAGGAGGAGAGAGAGAGAGAGAGAGAGAGAGAGAGAGACGGAGCGAGAGACCGGAGGCTCAGGAGAGAAGACTGACATGGAGGAGAGACCTGAAAATCCCATCTTATGACGGGCTAATTGGCTAGTTGCAATATAAGGGCCTGCACAGTCTTGCTCCCATTGAAGTTAGTGACAAAGCTCCCATTAACTACCCTGTATCTTTCTCCTCACTGGGAAATGCCAAATTAATTATCTCCTGGCAATATTACCAAAAGTATGGTTGCTATACATAACTGGCCAGAGTTAGATTCCAGCTGTGAATGGGAAGAGTAGTAGACAGCCACATTACCCATACCAGGCCACCTCAGGCTCCAGAGTATCCTCTATAACAATGTTTTTCAACCTTTTTTTTTTTTTTAAATAAAGTATACCCTTTAAAAAAAAAACATACCTCCAGTACCTACAGTTTTCAGACGCACACATTTTTTTCTACCATTGCAAGACATTTGTTGAAACAACTTAATCGTAGCCGGGTGGGTGATGAGATTTTTGGGTGTAAAAAGTACTATAAAACTTACACAAAAATTCAGTTTTCTCCAAATTTCAGTTGTGTTGACGAACCTCTCAGACTTCTCTCAAGTACCCCTAAGGGTACCCATACCACTGGTTGAGAAACACTGCTCTATAACTGTAAAGACCAGGCAGGTTAAAAGCTCTTATGAACCTCTATTAACTTCCATGTGAGTAGAAACTGTCTTTAACACTGTGGTAAAGCTGAAGATTAACACTGTGGTATAGCTGAAGATTTGTTTATGTTGATTCTGTACAGTAAGCATCACTCAAAAATAATATTTAAAAAAACCTGTTTTTCACCAGAGATAAATGGTGCCTACTGTAAATAAATCAAATAATTGGTTGGATTTATTTATCATGCCAAAAAAGATTAATGGTTCATCTAGCTTCTCAGTGGCTTAGAATAGTGTAGATCAATGGTGGGCAACCTGCAACCCAGCAGGGTTCTATGTTTGGCCCACAAGACATTTTGTTTACTGTTGCCCACATGAAGGTTGGTTGCCTGATTCCGTGGGTTTCCATCTGCATAGTTCTTTTTTCCTACTGGTATTAGTACGGTGACATGCACTTAAAGCAAGGGCACACAAAGCAAGGTGTGTGCTGATTGCACACAGCATTGACTGTGAGATTTGTGTGCACCCTCTGCATCTAATCAAAGCGCTGATACGGTTTAACTGGCACACCCCGTATATTCTACGTAAGTAAGTGCAATTAGCAAAACTACCCAGGAGACCATCTTGGTTACAACAATCTTGTGGCCCATTCAGATGAAGATGAGCCACTCGTTGGGCCCACTCACTAGCGTACATCGCCCATTACTGGTGTAGACTAATTTATGCAGGGAAAGTTGGGATCTGTGGAGACTGGAGATAGACTCCCTGCTTTCTCTGCATGTGAGGAGATGGGTATTAGGAGGACGAAGGCTAACTGGAAGAATAAAAACACAATTCTGGATGAACATTGGCATTTTCTTCCTTCTTTACCCTGTTTGTCAAGAAATATGATCTAACTCATATGGCACATCAGTTCCTGCTCTTTTGTATGTTTGACAAAAGCAGTGAAAGTGAAGGCTATGAAATGAATGCAACTAGCTCTTCACTATGCGTTTTGGTATCCATGCAGGGAATGGGATCTACTGTCTGTTTACAACAAATCTATGAAGAGTCCTTCAGACTGTGAACCAGATCAGATATACATGTACTAGAACAGTAATGGTGTCTTACTGCATAAGCACCCATGATTCAGGGCAAAGTAGGTAAACATATTTGCCTAAAAGCTTCTCTCTGAATAGTGAGGTGAGGTTGAACTAATCTATTTTAATAATGAGAAAGCCTAGATAATACATTTAAATGTAACTTAATGTTCTTAATGTTATCTGCACCATACCCACTTGATGGAAGAGATAATGGGACAAGAGATAAAAGAACAGAAAAATACATCTTGTTTTGTTATTTTTCTTCCTATAAATATGCTGTCTCAGGTGACACTAAACTACGTATTCCCATGCCACCCTGCTAAATTAACTTCATCAGCAGTAACCCTGCACCATTTGTCAGTTGCTGCTGGGCAGTTTGCCTCTAGATGGACAGATACTGCCAAACTGATGGCATGCAAATTAACAGCCCTACTGCTTTTTATATCCCAACTAGGAGTGATCGGATGTAGGAGTAAAAGCCAAGGGCATGGTAGCCCTTAAGGAAGCTGTGCTGCTAGAGAAGAGATGATGGAGACGGCTCTGCTACTTGTGCATCTAGTCCGTCAGAGGCAGGCTGTCCAGGCTACACCCTTTTCTCCTCCTTTGAGGGGAGAATGAGAAGAGAGGTGACCTTGCCCATTGTGTATAGGGCCCATATTTCTGAGTAGGCAGCAGGTAATGGAAAAGAGACAAACAAAAGTTGAGTTTCCTCAGTGTTGCACCTTGTGCCATCATTTACACTCCTGTAAAATGGATGTAAAGTGAGGACATTCTGATATGGTAGCATTTTACACTCACTTTGCACAGATATAATTGACTTTATAAGGTGTAAGGCAGTGGAGAAACAGACCCATTATTTCCACGTTTGCTAACGCAGCATGTCCTGATCCAAGCAGACTCTGTCACCAAAGTGGTGAGCCAACTGAAAGTCTATGCTGAAAGCTCCTCGGTAAATACAGTATCATGGCAGCTTCTGTGCTTATTGTATCTCCATTATTTTATGTTCAAATGAGCTCTCTTTACACCCTTTAAACAGTACCTAGGATCTGACATGCAAATCTATTTTTTTCACCAGAGCAAGAGGCTTTGACTCTGACGCTGACTCACATGCAGCTAGTTATCCTGTCTAAAGAAACTCCCAGTACAGGCTGAACCTATGTGGAGTGCTGGCAGTACCACAGCTGGCCATGGAACTCCAATGGCCCCAGAGCAGTGCAGCCCCAGTGGCTTCAGAACAGTGGAGCTCTGGCAGCTGAGCAGAGTCTGGCAGTATTGGGGCAGTGGAGCCCCAGCAGCCTCAGGGCTGGCCGGGGAGCTGGGAGCCCAGTGGCCCAGTGGCAGGGGAGCCTGGCAATTTGCCGACAGATTCTGGGAGAGCCTAGAATCTGTCAGCGGAGAGGCCGACCTCCCTTGGTTTGACAAACTCCCTCCTTTGGGACCAATCAGGTCCTGAGGGTGCTAGATCAAGGAGGTCCAACCTGTATAAGGGAGTCTAGGGGTGGGGTGGCATGGCCATAATTTTGCTTCACTTTGGTGACCCGGATTTGCTAGAGTTTTCCATGGTGCCGTTGGATCTGAGTTCAAGTTAGAGCAGCCCCGAACCTTAAGCAGCCATAGAATAGGGAAGGTGTAAAGGAAGGATCAAAAACCTTTAGCCTATATCCATGGGTGCTGGAGCAGAGCCAGGCCAGAACATCTAGCCCAGGGAGCAGGTCTGCTGAGAGAGCAGGTGTCATTTTTCAGGCTCATTTTTCAGATCAGCACTATAGTGAGGCATAGGGAGAAGTGGAGAGAAATAAATATATCCTGCAAAGGTGTTCCTTTAACAAAGCACAAGCAGTCCCTAAGTGATGTGATATTTCCATAACCCCTCCCCACACCTTGACCCTCCAGCCTCTGCTTCCCTTTCTAGGTTATTTGTTGCAATAACAGCAGGGAAAAAAACCCAACCCCTTTCTTCCCCTTTAGCTTTAATTTAATAAAAGCCACCACCCTCCATTCCCTGTATGCCTCCTGGTCATGGCAGTCACAAATTTAATACTATTACCAGAAATGGACTAAATTTAATTCCAAACACATGGCTGACTGTACTGTTGCATATTAGCAAACATTCAAGATTTCTATGGTTTGTTGAAAAACAAAATTTGAAATTGAATAAACTGTAGAGCAGTGTTAAGGTGGGCCCAGTTTCCTCTTTCCATCAACTTGCTAAAGATTACATGCCAAAAGCTGATACATAATGAGGATTGTCAAGCAAGTGAACAGGCTGGTTTTGGCACAAGCTAATGTCTGTAGGTATTTCCTCCTGCTCTCTTAAATGGAGTTTCCCCTCTAAATATTGTATTATCTATTGTATTATCTAATATTGCTCATACCTTGCCTCCAGTCAGTTTTGCTTGGTTGCAAGCCACGCCAGTCCTTTCAGAAGATGTGTCCTTATAACGCACAACTTGGCAATGTACCACAAATATTGGGTCCAATTCATCTTTGCTCTGGAGTAATTTTGGGCTTCCCCACTCAGAAAATACACTGTGACATTTCCATGGCAGCTCAGTGTTTAGGGGGTGACAAAGGTGAGGTAGGTGGCAGAATGGAGGATGGGCAAGGGTAAGAAAGAGGAAAAAGAGAATGGTGCAAGGCTAGATGGGAAGAGACCTGGCCAAGGGACGACTGTGCCTCAGAGATCAGCCCCAGGAGGGCCACTGAAACAGGAGTACAATGTAGGTCAGCTCTCAGAGCTACTCTAATATGTACCTAAGGTTGCACTGACCCCTTGCTGAAACCAGACTAAAGGGGGTGTAAGCAACCTCCACTCCAGTGGCAGTTCAGGGATGAATCTGCCCCATAGTCTCTGTGAGCTTCTCTTCACTTCAGAATTATTCAGGGCTCCCACTCAAATGTAACCTCACCCATAGTCCTCTCCACACACACAAAAGCCTGTTGCTCAACTGGTGGTGATGGTGTTTAAAGCTGAGCAACTGGCCTGTCAGTGGGAATAGGCAATGCCTACCTGCTGCTCACACTCCAGCTTCTAACACAGGTACCCTGGAGCCTATCTAAGTATCTTGAATGCTACTAGCTCTCTAAGGCCTTCCCACAATTCCTCATGACCATATTTTCTTGCCATTTACATACTCCTTACATTACTACATGAGAAGTATTTATTAAGCTCTTGTTTCCAAAGATTATGGTCTTGAGTGTGATCTTCCCTGAATCATGCCCATTTCTTTGAGGTCTTGTTTGCATATGTCCTTAAAATGCAATTTTGGGCATCCTTTGGATCTTTTTTTCCAAATGCCAGTTTGCCATAGAAGATGTCCTTTGGGATGCACCCATCATTGATTCGGCACACATGCCCAAACTAGCAGAGGCATTTCAGTTTGAGAAGTTTTTTGCATGCTGGGTATGCTGGCCTGTTTGAGCACCTCAGTGTTGATGACAAAGGCTACATATATGAAATCTGTTGAGTCTCTTTTTCTGGTGGGAGTATAAGGTCCCTGTCTCACTCCCATACAGATGTGTGATGATAACACATGAACGATGTACCCAGATCTCTATGTGATCTGTCAGTTTGTTGTTTTGCCAGACTGTTTTGCTCAGTCTAGACACTATTGTGGCAGCTTTTCCAATGCAGATGTTGAGTTCTGTTTCAAGTGAAAGGTTGACTGTGATAGTGGACCCCAGGTTTGCGAACTTGTTTGCCACTTCAAGTTGATAGTTGTTGATCTTGATGGAGGGTACTTTCTCAACTCTTTTTTACTTGACAATAGTCTTTTTTAGGCTTATAAGCAGCCTGGAGTCTTGGCAAGCTTTTGAAAATACTGTCCATTAGGCTTTAAAGATGAGCTTTTGAGAGGGTTGTCACTGCTGCATTGTCAGTAAAGAGGAGGTGTTGGAAAAGGGTATCCTGAGCCTTGGTTTTAGATCTGTGTCTTACAAGACTGAACAGCTTTCCATCAGATCTTGTGTGCAAGTAGCTTTCCTCAACTGAGGAACCAAAAGCTTGTTTCAGAAGCAGAGAGAAAAAAATCCCAAACAGAGTTGGGACAAGTACACAGCCTTGCTTACTTCTGCCTCAGAGACTGAGCCACCAGAAATCTAGAAAGCCTCAGAGACTGAGCCACCATACGGGACTGTGCTGTACATGTTTTCATGGAAGGACTGAATCATGCTTACGAGCTGGGGGGTAGACATCGGGCCTTTTTTAAAAGAGTGAATAGTCCACTTTTAGGGTATGTCTACACTGCTGAGTTATTTCGGGATACTGGAAGTATCCTGAAATAGCTATTCCGTGTCTACTGAAGCAGCCCATTATTTCGAAATAGATTTTGAAATAGCAGGTGGCTTATTGCAACATCCTAGTAACCCTTGTACCATGAGGGCTAAGGGACATTTCAGAAAAGCAAGTTATTTCAAAATTTGATGCTGTGTAAACAGCATCAAATTATGAAATAAGCTATTTGGAAATACACTTGAAATAAACTACACAATTTGCACAGCATAAATTGCGTAGCTTATTTCGAGCTAAGGGTGCTGTGTAGACGCACTCCTGCTGACAAAGTCAAAACCTTAAATAGCCTTTGACAAAGGCTATGTAGAGGGGATTTTCTTGTTCCCTGCATTTCTCTTGTAGTTGTCTCAGCAAGAAGATCATGTCAATAGTAGACCTTCCTCTCTGAAGCCACACTGTGATTCAGGATACATTCTGTCTGCAAGAGTCTGAAGTCTGTTTGGAATAACTTGGGCAAAGGCTTTTTCCCCTAATACTAAGAAGGGAAATAACACAATAGGGCTACAGCTGCACTATGAGTTTTGCCAAAAGAGGCAATGCAAATGAAGCATGGATTAGCTTTTTCTCACGCTTCATTTGCATAATCTCTTTCGGTCCGTTTTTGCACAAGGGGTTTTTGTACAAAAACAAGCAATGTGGACGTTTCCTTTATGTGCAAAAACCCCTTTTTGCACAAGATCCTTATGCCTCCCAGGAATGAATCTATGCTTCATTTGCATTGCCTCTTCCGGCAAAACTCATAGTGTAGACAAAGCCTAGTTGTTAGAGTTGCTCCTGTCACTCTTGTTTTTATAGACAGTAATGATGTTGGCATCTCTCGTTGCGTGTGGTACTTTGCTTTCTTTCCAGCACAAGCAGAGGAAAGAATGAAGATATTGCAGGAGAATAGGTTTTCTGTATTTTATGACCTCTGACTTTATGTATTCTTTCTGGGGGAAATCGACAATTAATAATTGGAACTCCCATCACATTTATTATTACTGTTGTTCAAATTCTGCAAAAGAACAGTTTTAAAACATTTGTTCAAATCCTGAATGGCTGTTCTGCTTGAACCCATTCATGTTCCTTTTATTCTTTGTTTGCAGGCAGGTTTTTGTTTGTCTGAATGGGGAATGCATGGCTTTGCTCAATCCAAATACCTGTTATCTGCAGACAAACGATGGAATGTGTGCATAATAGTTATGTTATGTTATGTT
Source organism: Pelochelys cantorii (assembly GCA_032595735.1). NCBI lineage: Eukaryota > Metazoa > Chordata > Testudines > Trionychidae > Pelochelys > Pelochelys cantorii. Next base: position 126,125,562 of record CM064326.1, on the reverse strand, counting down.
ATGTTATTCATCATTCTCTTTAAAAAGTCAACCATTTAGGGTATGTCTGCACAGAAGCATTATTTTGGAATAACTGACGTTATTTCGAAAAAACATAGTGCACATCTACACAGGAAGCTGTAATCTGTGAACAACTGAGAAAAGGTGTTAAAATCTAGTAGATCTACGGAACACCGTCCTTTTGTAATATTCAGACACATTCTGTGGGACAAAAATTTGCTAGCTACTATTTTCGTAGAAGTTGCTGTCCTAGAATGTGAGGCCTTGAAGATATTTACTAATAGAAAACGACTTCCATTCTTGTCTCACTTTATCTCCTTATCTCTTTTGGTTATATGAGTTCAGTTTGTTTCATTGTTTTATCAGGTAGAAATGATTAAAATTCAGCCAAGGTTCCAGGCAGCAAAGATAAGATTGCCTTAAATAAAATGAAAGATAATGATTTCATATCACATGAAAGAGAAAAGCTGAATTTTTACGAAGTCACTTGGGGCTTTTACCATCAAGCTTGCTGCATATCCTAATCTTTTTCTGGCATGTTAAGCTGTGCTATTGTGGTACTGATCAGAGAACCCAGAATCATAAACCACTGTGTTATCTCTCTGTATCAGCAAGGGAGAGCTGTACTTGGGCTTAAATAGTGTGTTAGCTGTATGCCACACCCGTCTGTGTGCTTCACCAGCAAGCTCTGGATCTTAACCTTGCCTTGCAGGTAACATTCGGTGAACCCCAGTTCCTGAGTTCCCCAGGGACAGGTCTCTGCAGTGTCCTGTCCCTCTCACTCGACATTCCCAGAAATTATTAAGTTTATGGTCTCCAAAGAGACATTGTCCACATCATTGTGTAGGTTCACTGAGGACACTCTGGCCCGGTTGACACTGCATTGTAAGGTCGAAGTAAGATGCGCAACTCCAGCTACATAAATTACATGGCTGAAGTCGATGTATCTTACATTGCGTTTCTATGGCGTCCACACAGCAGGAGGCTGACGGGAGCAAACATCCCCATTGGTTTCCCTTACTCCTTATGAGGAGCAGGAGTACTGGTTCCAACAGGGGCACCCTCTGCGTTGGATTTAGTGGGACTATACTATACACACTAAATCAAATCCCAGAAGATCGACTGCGGCAGCATCAATCTTTTGTGTAGTGCAGATGTACCATCTGTGCCTTAAACGCAGCACTGAGATGGTAAAAATATAGTAAAAATAAGAATAAGTTTATTAATAAAGAACAGAGATTTAAGTGATACTAAGCAGTGATAACAGAAACAAACAAAAGACATTACAGATAAAATAAAACCTTAATGTCCAAGAGATAGCTTTAGCACATTTCAATCTTTGGTTAACCAGCTTACTTATTTGCATCAAGCTATCTCCAGCACTTCTAGTAGCAGGAACCAACATTCACAGAGGCAGAAGGTGCTGTTCCCTAAGGGTATGTCTACACTGCAGGTTTTTTTCTGAAAAAGATACGCAAATTGCGAACCTCAATTTGCATATCTTTTTCCACTTTTTTTTCAGAAGATGCTTTTCCGACATTTGGCCCATTTACACAGGGCCAAATTTCAGAAAAACCTCTTCTTTTGGAACATCCCTTATTCCTCATACAATAAGGGATGCCGAAAGAAAGCGTCACAGCTATGTTTCCTCATTAAATATTCCAATGAAATATAAGTAATCCCTTTTCCTCCAGGCAGGGTTTGCTTTGCATATGATGATCATATCTTTTGGCCAAGATGGTGTTGATTTTATAGTTCATCTGCACACTGGCATGGTATTTTCTTGCTCCACCTCTCATTAGGATATTTATACAATGCATGCCAGTCTGCCTCAGAGAATATTTTCAGCATACAGGATAGCTCACGCAGTGCTCTAAGCCAGGGGTGGGCATGATATGGCCCACAGGCCAGATGCAGCCTACCAAGCCATTGATCAAGCCTGCAGCCACCTTGGCAGGGTGAATGGGGGAGAGAGACTTTGTGCACTCCCCACCCCAGGCCCTGATTGGCTTGGGGGCAGGGTAGCGTAAGAAGTCTCCCACTTCCCCACCACCAGGGGTGCGCAGTGCATAGATGGAACCACCAGCTGTTCAAATGGCTGGTGGTTCCCTCTACGCGCCGCATACCTCTGGTGGTGTGGGAGGGGGGCAGGCAGAGAGACTTTGTGTACTCCCCTGCCCCCAGCTGCAATGATTGGCCTGGGGGTAGGGGGATGCGCAAAATCTCCCTGGCTCCCCTTCCCTGCCAGGGGCATGCAGCGTGTAGAGGGAGACTCCACTTGCCGGTTCCCTCTAGGTGCTGTGTGACCCTGGTGGCGGTATTATCACAGCCCTGTATGGTGAAGCAGCTGTATTTTATATACAGGAATGGAAGGATTTGCTTTGTTTAAAAAAATGTTGATTTCACTGTTAACACTCAAAATAATAAAAAAATATTTCCCTTGATAATAATGAAAATTGGCAGGCAAAAAAAAAAAAAAATGCAGCTTCAGAACATACTGGAGTTTGATTTAAGGATATTTACTGTGTATATTTTGCCAGGTGGTTTTGACAGGTTGAATTTTAACAGTTATAAAGCTTAAATTTTTTGAATCTCAACATATCCTGTCATTGAAAAATTAATCTATTCCCACCGCATAATTTCTACAACTGTGAACATTTAAATCAAGAAAAATAAAAAGCTCCAAATAAATATTGATATTATCAATTAAAATTATAAATAAATAAAAATCTAATTCTGTCAAACCTACATATGTTTAGCTTTCCTGCAGACATTTTTTTTAAAGTCAGGATTTATTTCCCCTTTATGCTGATACTTTATTGAACTTGTATCAAGACAATACAAAATTATCCATCAGAATAAACAAAGGACACTGTAATAGAGCTGGTTGAAAAATGAAAAAATTTCCACAGAAAATTTAAAAAATTTGAATTTGTTTCCATTTTGTAGGGTTCAAAATAGAGCAGTTTTTCATGTATTTATTTATTTTCCTAAAACTTTCTAAAAAAATGAGTTTAGAAATTTGCCCTTTCTAACCTTTCCTTGCTCCCACCTTCTTTATTATTATTATTTATTTTTTTGCCATGGAGTACAATGAAATTAATAAATGGCCAAGATGGGTTTTTTGTTTTGTTTGTTAATTTTTCCAGTCAAACTTTCTAAAATATACAAAATAGTAAAAATAAAAAAAATCTGTAATTTTGTTATTCTATAACTTCAAAAGTTCCTCAACTTCTGAACATTTTCAAAATGGCAAAGTTAGTGTTTCATTTGTCCTTTTGCTGCTCCACAACTTTTTAAAAAATCGGGCTCTGTTTCTGAAAATACGCATGAGTATTATATTTCTACAAATAGTTCCATCAAAATCAATACAATTAATCATGGTAGTAAAAGTAAGCACCTGTGTATGTAATTGCAGGATCGAGGTTCTAGAAATTATTCACTATGCATTTAGTGGGAAAAGATGGGAGGAAGACGAGAGAAAGGGAAAAATTAGATATGTTAAATTTACAAAACTGCAATTTTGTAAACTAAACCAAAAATCTAAAATTTAAACTGAAAATGAAACAAAACTGTGTTTAATTTCATTTAATAATCCTCTGTGGAAAAAAATAATCGAAAGTGACATTTTCCTCTGAAAAATGTCATTTTCAACAACACCTCATTTTTCGTCAGGAAAATTTTTCTGTTGAAAAATTTCAACCAACTCTACACTGTAATATATAGTGATAGCGTGAACATCTTAGTTCAATTGATAAAATTAGTTAGTCACTAAAACACTCAGAATTGTCAGTGATGTCTTTGTCTGAAAAGATGGTAACAAGGATGACTCATTTTTTCCTTTAACTTTACTTACAAATTAAGTTAAACTTTCGGATAATAAGAACCAAGGTGGATTTTTTTAAGAGAGAGAACTAGATTACTTCCATATCTTTGGGAGTCCACCAATGTTCCAAATATAATTATACAGTTTGAAAACAATGCTTCATCTTTCCTCAGTTAAGTACTGAAACATTTTAGAACATATGCTACCAGCACCTGGGCCAGAATTAGAGAAATCTTAAATAATATACATTGTCTCCTAAATTCAGCATTGCACTGGAGCTGAAGAATTAAAGCAAAAACTATACTCTTGATTTCACAAATATGACAAATAATAATTTTCAAAAGACTGAATGTTTCAGTTCTGATTAGTCTCTCCCTCCTCCCCCAGATATTTTCCTAGGTCCCTGCTGCTGCTAGTACTTACTGGCATTGGTAATCCTCACCTAGTGAAACCAATGACTAACTTTTTGCTTGTGTGAAGTAGGATTTGTAGGATCAGGCTCCTTAAAAATAAGGGCATCATGGAAAAAATAATGTCATTTTGCAAGTAATTTCTTGTACTCCTATTGATTCAGCTGATGAATTTATTGACATTAAATTGTCCTTTTTACAAGTTTTAAACACCTGGAACATTAGGGTATGTCTACACTACAGTGTTATTTCGAAATAGCTTATTTCTAAATAAGGTCAGGGGCAGTGACTGCTGGCTCTGGGCTGGCAGGCTTGGAGCTGGCACAGGCACTGTGGCCAGAGTCAACTCCTTTAAGGGCTCTGGGGAGGGAGGAGGGAAAGGAGTGTTCTTGGCTGAGTCTGGAGTGGCCACCAGGGCACCTTGGGAAGGCTGGAGGCCCCCTATTTCGAAATAAGTGTCCACACAGCACTTATTTCGAAATAGCTATTTTGAATTTGGCATTATTCCTTGTAGAATGAGGTTTACCAAATTCGAAATAAGCGCTCCGCTATTTTGAATTTATTTCCAAATAGCAGTTTGGCTGTGTAGACGCTAGGAAAGTTATTTCAAAATAAGGGCTGTTATTTCGAAATAACTTTGCTGTGTAGTGATTAGTTTGGATATTTTATTTATTTTGATTTATACACACACAGTACTTTCTTTTCCAAGGAAAAAGCAAATACACAACTACAAAATGGGGAATACCTGATATATACATGCACACATACAAAGTACCCGAGTGAGGGCAACCGGGGCACACACAGACAAAATGCTTTGCTGTCCCTCATCGAGATAGGCAAGCAAGCAGGGAAAGCTGAGAACCGGCTGTCCGAGGGTGTGTGTGGGGGGGGTCTCTTTAAGCACAGGCCTCAGATAGCCTCAGGCAGCAGCCACACAAAGTAACTCCTGACCTGATGCCCTGCCGGACCTGGTTCCGGCTGGCCTTAATTGCTATTCAGCGTCCACTAAGTGTGGACATGCTATTGCAAAAAACTATTTCAAAATGCATATTGTGTGTAAACGCGTTATTTCAAAATAACTTTTTTCGAATTAACTATTTCAAAATAAGATATTTCGAAATAACGCTGTAGTGTAGACATACTCTTTATGAATATGTGGATAAACTTGAAAGAATCCTGAGGAGAGCAATACAAATTGTAAACAATTTAGAAAACTTGCACCAGAAAAAAAGGTTAAAAAAATTGAACAGGTTTAGTCTTGACCCAAAGATACTGAGTGGAAAACTCATAACTGTCGTCAGCGTTCAGCAATGTTGGGGGCTGTTATAAAGAGGACAGCAAACTCCATGTCCCTGTTCACTAAAGTCAGGAAAAGAAGTAATGGACTTAATCTGCAGCCAGGGAAATTTAAATTGGATATTAAGAAAAACTTACTAATTATAAGATATAAATAGTTAAGCTCTGGCATAGGCTTCCAGGGGATATTGTGGAATTCTTGTCATTGGTGGGTCATTTTAGGACAGGTTGGACAGACACACCTGCCAGAAATGGTCAAGGTTTACTTGGTCCTGCCTCTGTGCAGTAGAATGAAACTTGATAACCCTGTGAGCTAGAACCACCAAATTTGGTATGCAGCTTCCTCTTATCATAACTTAAATTAAGGTCAGGCTTTGGCTGTCCCATGAAAATAGGAAGTGCTGTGAATGGGACATTTCTCAGAACGTGGAAAGGGAGGGGGCAGTGTGTGTGGGGGGGATATGATACTCATAGTCACCAATGAAGGCAGCGAGCTCAGAGGGGAGAGCTATACTGCAGAGGGACCACTGGGGCAGCCATACCACCAAGGGAGTGGTCAGCAGGGCTGGGGCTTTGCCATCTTGCCTGCTACCTGACTGGGCAAGTGGGGTCCTCTGCAGAGGAAACAGCTCCTGCCATCCCCTGCCACCCAGAGAGGAGGAAGGGGAGAGGGAGAAAGACCCTGATGGTCCCCTCCCCATTCTGGGAGAAGGCAGGGGGAGGGAGAAAGTCCCCACTGGTCCTCTCCCACCCCAGGAGGGAATGGGGGAGGGAGGAAACCCCTGTCACACACCTCCACCACAGGAGGGACTATGGGGGAGGGAGAAAACCTCTTTCTGCTCCACACTGCCACCCTCTGCCCTGAAGGACCTGGGCAATGCTGGGTAAGTTTTCTAGTAAAATTATAAACAAATTCAATTGGAATATAAATATTTTACTTACATTTCAACATAAAGTATATAAAGCAGTATAAACAAGTTGAAGTTTTACTTTACTTTACTGTATGAAATTTTACTTTTTATTGACTTCACTAGTGCTTTTATGTAGCCTACAGTAAAATTAGGCAAATATCTACAAGAGTTGATGTACCCTGTGGAAGACCTTTTCATTCCTCCAGGGGTATATGTACTCCTGGTTGAAAACTACTACATTACAGTTACATAACAGTTCAGGGTGAATTTCAAAAAAGACTCATTTTAAAATATTCTTTTTGCCAAAGTTAGAAAGTCTGATCAAAATAATCATCTGTCAAAAATACTAGGATAAATTCAGTTGGCCTATAAAGAATGACGACCAGTTGTCAATACCCTTCAATTTGGCATTTGAAAACCTGACCACTTCATTTAGATGCCTAAATGTGAGCTGAGCTCTTTGGAAATTTGGCCTATAGTGTCTGGAGAAAAGATTCACTCATTAGAATGTAGAGAATAGGGATTTTAATCTGCTTGAAATCCAATTTTCACCAAAATCTTAATTATGAAGCTGGTATGGCAACTCCATCATTTCAAAAACTTCATGGCTGAAATCCTGTCCCTACTGAAGTCGGTAGTAAGGCTGCCATTGACTAAACTGGAGCCAGGATTTCACCCCCAACATTTGAAGTGAATTGTTGGCTTGAGGGATAAGAAATGCCTTGGTTGCCGGAGCTGCTGTTGCAACTGGAATGACTTCTGTTCTTGCCACTGAAAGTGTAGAAAACACAAAGACTGTTGGTCTTTTGCTCTATGAGGCAGGCAGGACTGTTTATGCCACAGTTTGTTTCAGTAACATCTTTTGAGCAAGGAGTCAAATTAAGTGTCCCGCAGCAAAACCATCTATTTTGAGAAAATGAATATACAAAGTTACTTCAAGTGAAACATAGCATGGAAAAAATCTTAGTCCTCTTATCTTAGTTTCAATATCTCTAATTTAACTGAGTAGGCAGAGGCTTCTCCGGAAAAGCTCTTAAACTATTACCTTATATATATACATATATATACTTGATGAGTTCATCTAGACGTAGGGCCCACAGAAGGAAGAAAAGCCCACTGGAAATTCCAAGCTGAGCTTTCATGGAGTTTCCTTCCCATCATGGGTGCAGCAATATGTAACTGAGCTTCCAAACAACCAATCAGATAAGCGAATTCTTCCACGTGTGGTTTGGGTGTCCTTTTTCCTTGTACGCTTTCACTTCTTTTCTCCTGATAGCTATCCCTTCCACCATCACCATCACATGCAACCTCACTTTACTTCGGGTATGTCTACACTACAGCGCTATTTTGAATTAACTTAATTTGAAATAAGCTAATTCGAAATAACGCATCTAGACCCAAAAACTAATTCGAATTAGCGTTTTGCTCATTCGAAATAGCACGTCCACACTGATTGGATGCTGGGTTGCATTTAAGGGCAGCTGAAACCGGTTCCAGCAGGGCATCAGGTCAGTAGTTGCTTTGTGTGGCTGCTGTCTGAGGCTATCTGAGGCTCGTGCTGAAAGGGACCCCCGTGGACAGCCGGTTCTCAGCTTTCCCGCTTGCTTGCCTACCTCGCTGAGGGACAGCAAAGCGTTTTCCTCTCTGCCTGCTTTGGTTGCTCTCATTTGGGACACCACAGCACTCGGCACCATGGAACCAGAGCCACCCCTGGGCACTCTGCTGCTCATGTTGAATGTCTTGCTGCAAGCCTGGCAGCAATTGCTGGAGGCTGCCTGGCACCATCTGCTGCAGTCCAGCCCCCTGGCCCTTCCCCTGCCCCCCCTGGGGGCAGTGGAGGAGCAGCAACAGCGCCCGGATGCCAGCATGCCCCGCCGCATCTGGAGTCTGGACACCAGCAGTGATTGGTGGGACCACATCGTTCTGGAGCGCTCGGGAGACCAACAGTGGACCCAGAACTTCAGGATGAAGGAGGACACCTTCCTCGAGCTCTGTGAGTGGCTCGCCCCTGCTCTGCAGCAACAGGACATATGCACGAGGCCCGCCATCCCCCTCCAGAAGCGTGTGGCCATCACCCTGTGGAAGCTCTCCAGATAGCTACCAATCCATGGGGAATCAGTTTGGCGTGGGGAGATCCACCGTCAGAGCGGTGCTCATGCAGGTACGGCAGTCACCGGTCACTGGTCCAGGAGGAGGGGCTGCAAGGAGGAGATGGGCTGACCCAGGGAAAACGGGGGGGAGGTGGTGTAAGTGCCCTCCCCGGGAGGGTTCGGTCTGTCCCAGCCGCGCTACAGACCGCCCGTGGTGGCCAGGCTTCCAGCGGGGGTTGCTCCTGGGAGTGGGGCGCGGGGCAGTGGCAGGGAACAAACACTCCCAGCCATCCGGGCACCCCAGTGACCCACGGTTTTGTGTGTCTCTCTGCAGGTGGTCAAGACCATCAACAGGGTGCTGCTCTGCAGAGCTGTCTGCCTCACCGACCTGGACACAGTCACCCAGGGGTTTGGTGCCCTGGGCTTCCCCAACTGCGGGGGGGCAATCGACGGGACACACATCCCCATCCGTGCCCCGGAACACCAAGCCTCCCTGTACATCAACCTCAAGGGGTACTTCTCGGTCATCCTGCAGGCCACTGGGGCCAGTTCACGGACATCAATGTGGGCTGGTCTGGCAAGGCAAGAGCAAGGGGAATCTCTCTGACTCACTATTCTTTCACTAGTCTACACCAGGAGTAGGATACAGCTAAGCCCTGTTCTTTACATAGAGCTGCTTGTAACACCACAATGTAGCCCTAAATAAAATAGAAAGTAACAGAGAATCCTATCTTTTCTATGGCAGTTTGTATACATCCTATAGAAGTATTCCTCTATAGATTCCAGCAGTATCCAAGCAGTTAGAGGGGAACAACTCCTCTGATCACAAACCAGTTGAAAGAATCTTCAACTAACTTCTTTGTATCTGGGCTGGCAGATTAGGTGGAGCGATGGTGTGTTGGCTGCAACTATACTAAGTTACACAGAATACAAAGAACATCCCAGCTAATCTTTTGCATGACATCCTAGAAAGAAATTGATTTAGTCAAGAGCAGATCACAGAGGAATTTGTCCTTTATGTTGTTGTAACAAGTTGTTTCAGACATTAGGGCAGGCCTGTGCAAAATACCTTCTATGGGCTGGATTTGGCCGCCAAGCCACCAGATTTGGCCTGTGGATGCAGCAGGGAGTCTGAAGCAGATGCCCTGCCTGCCCCTGTACACTGCTGAGAGAAGCTGCTGCAGGGTTCTGTTTGAACAGCTGTGAGTCCTCACGTACTGTTCCATCCCCAGCACAATCCCATTGACCGGTTTCAGCCAATGGGAGCTGCTTGTTGTCAACAGGCAGTTTGGGAAGCACCCTTTCCCTTCCCGTCAGGCTCTTGGCTGTTCAAAAACCACATGGTCCCTGCAGCCAGTGCGGGAGCGGAGCAGGCGGGGAGTCTGCTTGAGAAGGCTGCTGGCTGGGAGTCAAGCAGGTAAGTCTTTCAGCCGGATCCTGCCTCTGGCACCCCAACCCTTTGCTCCCATACCCAACATAACCCAAATCCTCTGCCCCCCCTCTTGCCTCCATAACCCCTCCTAGATCCTGCACCCCAATCCCTTGCCCCAGGTCTCAGCCCCCTCCTCTCTAGGTCACAACCCAAACTCTGCCCTCTCTCCTGCACCTCTACCTCACATACCCAAACCCTGTGCTGCTTCTTGCCCCTACACCCCCTCCCAGATCCTGCAACATAACCCTCTGCCCCAGGTCACAACCCAAACCCTCTGTCTCCCCCTCCTGAATCCATAGTGCCTTACCAGTTCCTGCACTCCAGTCCCCTGCCCCAGGTCATAACCCAAACCCCTGCACTCCCTCCTGCACCCTAGTTTCCTTCCCCAGGTCACAACCCCCTCTTGCCCAAGGTCACAACCCAAACCTCTGCACCCTAGTCCCCTAGCCCAGGTCAAAACTGCCTTCTTCACCCAAAACTCCCTCCCAGATCCCAGACCGTCTCCTACACCTCAGCCCCTTACTGCAAGCTTCCTTCTGCACCCAACCTCCATCCCAGACCCTGCACCTCCTTCATTAATATGGAAGAGTGCAGCCTTCACCACTTTCCAATTTCTTGGAGTGGCCCACCATCAAAAATTATTGCCCACCCCTGCATTAGGGACGTGTTAATTGTTAAGAAAGTAACATTCATAAACACAGTTAGGAAAGCAGAAATACAGGCTTTGCATCCAGGAAAGTGGTTGTCAGTGAGTGCACTTGTTCTCTTAACTAAGAATGAACTGAGACTGAATGGTTCATGGAAAGAGGCATGTATATTCTCCAGGGTTAAAGTTGGTGTTTCCATGCCTGGGGCCCTAAAAAAATGAGTAAAAGAATGAAATGCGAATACTGAATAATTAAACGACAGCATGAATAGTTCTGTTGCCTTCACCTTCCACAATGACAATTCACTACACTACCTGTCCTCTTTTGATAAGAAACAAAAGAGGACCATAACATTATTGTTGGACTGAATTTTGAAGTCCTTGCTCTATTTTTATGCTTATTACTCAGGCCAAACTCTCATTAAAATCATTCTTCCCACTAGCTGATAAGGTGGGAATTCTGTCTGAGTGAAATCTGTGAAAAACTGGACTTCAGGGAGCACTTGGGGATTTTAAATAAAATAATAACCAATAAGGCTTAACTAACACAACTCTGTCTGATTTTTTACAGTTTGCCCAGGTGTTGGAAAAATGTATATTCTCAAAATTGATTTTATTTCTCTCATTGTTTATAAAAATAATAACAATCAATGAATAACTTCCATGGGAATGCATTATCTTTGCAAAGTGGCAAGCCTTGAGCTACCTTCCGATGCCTATTTAACCCGCAAGACTTCTAATCTTGGAGATTCTCTTCTTTCTGATATACACTGCAGATCCTGCCACCCCCTTTAGACCTAATCTGTTTTGTTGAATGTACCCTGAAATAACTACCTGAGCACTCAGATAAGAAGTACTGCTCTTAAATGCCCCTTGGCTGAGCTCTTTATCACAAATCAGGCAGGGGATGACTCAATACATCTACTCAGCAGGGCTAAAGTCGAATTAAGCTACACAACTTCAGCTACTTCAATTGCATAGCTGAAGTCAAAATAGCTTAATTCGGCTTTGGCGTTGTGTACACAGCAGGAAGTCGAAGGAAGAACACTCTTCCTTTGGCTTCCCTTACTCCTTGTGATATGAGGGTTACCATGAGTCAGAGTAAAAAGCCCTCCAGCTTGATATTATGTCAAAATACAGGCTTGCACTGTAGACATGCACTATGTTATTTCAGAATAACGTCAGTTATTTCAAAATAATGCTGCTGTGCAGATGTACCCTCAGAGGAGAGAAGGATTAAAGCCCTCATGGGATGAAATAGGTGTGGAGAGGTTACTGCTGCTGTATCTTATTCTATCACTTGTTCTTTCCTTTCGATAGTGGAAACACTGGCCAGTTTTATATTATGTATTTTCTCCTCAGTTATTAGGAGGTGGGGGAAAGTGCAGGTAAAGATGGATTAAATTAGTGCTGGTACAACATTTCTTCTCCCCAATTGCTGCTGATTTTTTTTGTTTTGGTTTCCTTTCATCTCCCACATAGCCTGTCACACTTTCCCACCACTGTTTCCTACTCATGTTCTCTGACACAATCACAAACCAAAAACTATTTGTGAAGCTGCTTTGCTGTAATTATGTGGCTTGGTGGTTTATCTCCTAGTCCAGTGTAAACAGATTAGTCTCTGTTTAGGACAACATTCCTTAAGCCTTTATACTGTTACTTGCAAAAGTGAATAATGCTCAGTCTCTCTTACCAGGTCTCCTCTGTGTCACATGTTTCTTACATGAGGACGGAAAGAAGCTACCTATTTCATAAAAACAGAGCCAGGGAAACAAGCTGAAGTCCCTTCTTCTGAAAAAAAGGCCATATCTACACTAGGAAATTACTTCAAAATTACTAAATTTGACTTATGAACTCCCAATTTAACAAATTTGAACTTGCGTGAGGGGGAAGCACTGAAATTAGTCTGAGGCAGGCTCCATTAATGTGGACATGCTATCTCGGACTGAGGCCTCCTGCAGGCCAATAACTTCGAATTCGGGGCTCTGAAGCATCCACACTAACATTATTTCTAAATTACTATTTTTCTGGTGAAAAGCAGGAATACAGAGTTCAAATTCTGTGGCCCGTTACTCCGAAATAACGGGCTTGGTGGTGTGGATACACTGCTTATAAATTTGAATTTGGGGGGCGGGTTATTTTGGTATAAGGTCCTAGTGTAGATCAGAGCAGAGAATAGGGCAGAGAATTGGAAGCTTTAAAACTACATCAAAGTAGAAGCAATTAATATGAAACAATCGTACTTCAGCAAACAAAGCAACTGGATGATCCAATAGGTAAGCTCCAACATCGATGACTGTGTAACTAAAAGGCCATCATAAATATGCTTATACAATTACTCCTTTGTCTTTCATAGGTTAGATGCTAGGAAGACCTTGTGTGAAAATAACATTGTCAGATATTTAATTTGTTGTTAGTACATTTTTAACCGAAGATAGAATTAAATTGCAACATTTTGATCTGGATTTCAAATACCCCAAAGATGTATAGTGTTTGCATTCAGGGTTTTGGCTCAACCAGTTTTAGACATAAGGGACAGAATTAGAATTTTTATCCAGACCTGAGTCTAGATTCAAAATCCTTCCTAAGATTAGGAGAGTTCAATTTTAGGATTTTTATTTAGTTGTATCCCCTGTTTATGAAAACTTTTAAATTTTGCTCTCCAGAAAAAAATGCTTTGCTCATTATGGTATGATTAGTAAAAACTACATCTGGCAAAAGAGAATTTCAATAATGTGGTACAGTAAAAAATGAAACATGTCTTGCTTAAATAGAACTTTGACAAGAATTATTATAGGCTTTTTATTAAGATTCCCTGACACTTCCCATCATCAGAACTTGTATTCAGCTGTCTATAACTTTGGGAAACTTCAACCATTTGGGTGAAATTTTCCATAGTGTGTGTCTACCTCAGGTTCCATTATTTTGGGAAACTTCAGCCAAAATTGTTCAGCCATTTCTGAGAATGAGATGAGAGAAGCATACTTTGTTTGAAATTGGGTATGTGCGAGGGTAGTTGCCTTTGTGCCAGAGATGTGCCTTTTTCCATCATTGTGAAAATCTGCCCAAATCTGGCTGACATATAAACCCCTAAAAACTGCAGTTTGTATGTGCTCATTAGAGACTCCTTCCATTTTGCAGCTACAATCCCTGAAGATGTCATCATCACTGAGCATTCCCAAGCCTCTTAGGGTATGTCTACACTAGCCCCCTAGTTCGAACTAGGGAGGCTAATGTAGGCATTTGAAATGGCAAATCAAGCTGGGGATTTAAATATCCCGTGCTTGATTTGCATCTTTCCGGCCGGTCGCCATTTTTTGAAATTTACAAGTCCAGACTAACTGCCCACGTCTACATGCAGCAGGAACCCAGTAGTTCGAAATAAAGCCCTAGTTCGAACTACCTGTTAAACCTCATTCCAGGAGGAATAACAAGTAGTTCGAACTAGGGCTTTATTTCAAACTACCGGGTCCCTGCCACATGTAGATGCAGGCAGTTAGTCCAGACTTATAAATTTCAAAAATGGCGACCGGCCGGGAAGATGCAAATCAAGCGCAGGATAGTTAAATCCCGGGCTTGATTTGCAACTTCGAATGCCTACATTAGCCTCCCTAGTTCGAACTAGGGGGCTAGTGTAGACATACCCTTACAGCTTCTATCACTGATCAGACTATGCATGCTTTGTCCCTACAGACTGACTGAGCATTCTTCATCCCCTCACAGATCCTAGTTCTGAGAGGACTGTGCACACTTCAGGCAAGGATGGGGTTGAGTGCTGGAACTGAGAGTGGGAGGCCTGTCTCTTTGATCTCAGTGACCCTACTGAGATTGGGGTCTGGTGAAGGAAATGGGAGGGAACTAGGAGCCATTTGACAGAGACATTTGACTTTGAGTTCAGATGAGCAACTTGGGGATTGACCGACTGAGATTGGCTAGATAAGGAGACCAAGATTACGAAGCAGAGAGGCGGGAATGCTAGTTAGGGGTAGTAGGGAAAGACAAATCTGTACAGGAGATGAGTTATGGATGGAGAAATGGGACCAGCTGGGCAAAGTGATTGGAACAAGAAGTCAGGGAGGGTAGGGAAAGACTGAGATTGAATGGGGAGATCAGGAAAGGAGACTGGGAGTTTATGGGTGGGACAGAGAAGAGATCAATCAGATGAGCAGCCAGGGGAATTGGGACAGCCTGTGAAAGGAGACTGGGACTGGATAAAATAAATCTAAGGAGTAGAGATTATGGCTAGGTAGGCAACGCTGGGACAAGGAGAATGGAAATGACACAAAGAGCCAGGGGTGGAGAAGAGATAGAACTAGGACAGGTTAGTGCTGGCAGAGCTGGGACAGATGGGGTCAAGCTTTGAGGAAATGGACAGAAGAATATGTGCCTACTAGAGAGCACTCCCTCCATAGCCTGGAATCCACTGGGAGGATGCACTAGGGTTCCAGTCCCTACATCAATGATTATTTAACTAAGAATATAAGAACAGCCACACTGGGTCAGACCAAAGTTCCATCTCGCCCAGTATCCTGCTTGCCAACAGTGGCCAGTGCCCGATGCCCCAGAGGGAGTGAACAGAAACAGGTAATCATCAAGTGATCCCTCTCCTGTCATCCATTTCCAGCCCCTGACAAACAGAGGCTAGGGACACCATTCCTACCCATGCTGGCTAATAAGTATTGGCCAGTTATACAAAGTGGAACTGCTCCGACAGGAGAGATGGAGAGACACCACCTCTGGTATTACCAATAGACAAATGTTTGGGCACTCGACTGGGATGCAGAAGACCTGCTGCAGAATGGGGAGTCCAGCTCAGGTTTCCAGTGTTTCAGGTGACTAGGCTAGTGGATAGAATGGAGTTCTTCTGACCATGTTTTCAGAGCCCAGCCTCACATTTCTCCCCAATTATTTAGACAAAATAGTTAACCAAAACCTATATTGATTTGCAAAATATTTTGGTCAGCCCAAGTCTGTATTTTTAGGTAGAATAAAGTTATGGGTAGAGGGCAAAGGCTTGCAGGAAGGGAAAGAATGAGCTCATAGTTAAGACTGTGAAATGATTCCAAGGAGAACTGGGTCCTCTTTGTCTCCAAAGGGTGGAATTTCGGAAGGGTGGGGGGGTGAGGGAGGACAGCAGCCATGCACTCTGGGACATGGCTTTTCATCCCTTTCCCCAGAAGCTAAGGGAGTGAGGGGAAAGTACTTGCATTCTGTGCATGCCTCTTACACCTGGCTGGTGAAGGGAGCTCACCAGCCAGGAGTGAGAAGCATGCGTGGAATGCAAGTACTTTCCCCTCACTCCCTTAGTGTCTGGGGAACAGGATGAAAAGCTAGCTATGTCCCAGAGTGCATGGCTGCTGCCCCTCCACCCTCCCGAAATTCCACCTTTGCTATCTACCACAGAGTTCCTGTGTGATGTTGGGCAACAGGTTTGCCAAACCTCCAGCACTGTCCTGAAGGCTCTAGAAACTAAAGAGTATTTACTATATATATAAGAAACTTTATGTGTCCATCTGTGAGTCCATTTGTTCAAGAACTCCTCTACATGGTAAGAGCTAGAACCACCAAATTTGGTATGCAGCTTCCTCTTGTCATAACCTAAACCAAGGTCAGGGTTTGGTTGTAACAGGAAAGTGGGAGCTGGTGGTGTCGGTGGTGCAGGACTCAGGACAGGGACCTGGGAATGTGGGGGTGGCAGGGCAGGAGGCTGAAGGTGTGGGGGATGTAAGAATGAGCGTTGGGGGTTGAGAAGGGGCTTAGGGTCAGGAGGCCCCATCTGGCAGTGCTTTCTCTCCCCACCCCTCAAATGGGGCCTTTTCTGTCTTTCTCCAGCCTCCCAAGCCACCTGGGGACTTCTTTCTCATCCTCCCCCCGCATCTGCCCAGCTGCCAAGTGCCTTTGTCTCCCTCCAGTCCTCCTGGCAGCCAGGGACCTTCTGTTTCTCCCCACTATGATATCTCCCATTGGTGTAGTTTAACCACCTACACAAGAGATGGTAGTTATGTGAATGTGAGAAGCTCTCCCATTGACACCAGAGGTTAGGTTGGTATAACGGCATTGCTCAGAGGTGTGCACTTTTCACATTCCCTCTCCCCGAGTGACATAATTATACTGATATATATTTGTAGGGTAGACCTGGCCTTAGGTGCATTCATAGACTTTCAGCTGTTGATTGCTATGGATCATACTAGTTGACAAGGAGGCAAAGTGAGTCAGAGTTCTAGGGGTGATGAGAAACACTTGACTACGAATGAAAGATCAAGACAAAGTTCTGTGATGTCATGCAGATTATAGTGATATGATGCAAGTGGCTGAGAGGCAACAGGAAACAAATGCATATGCTGTAATCACATGCAGAATCTACAACAGATTAAAGTGATGCTTAGCAGCAAACTAAAAATCAAATAGATAAAATTCTTGTGCATACATCAAACATTAAAAATCCTTTGTTCAAGAGGTCAAATTCTATGGCTTGTGCTACTCAGGAGAACACACTAGCTGGTCATAAAGGTCCTTTCTGAACTTAAGAAGCTGTGAAGGTGCACTAACTCATATTGTTGTTTCCTCATTGTACCCTGCCTTATCTGCCTAACCAAACTCCTTAGTTACTCTCTATTGGAATGCACAGGTCTCGTTCACTCACCAATGCAGGGGTGGGCAAAATACGGATCTGGCCCATTTAACATTTCTGTCAAGCGCATGCACAGTGGAGTGCACCGGCGAGTTGCCTGACTTCCATGGCTGCACATCACAGCTCCACACTGCTCCTGGAAACAGCCGACTGCTATGGACATGTCTCTGTGCACCCCTTGAGGAAATGGGGCAGTGGTTCTCTGTGTACTGTGCCCATGCCTCCAACAGCATCCTCGCAGCTCCCATTGGCCAGAAACTGGCCACCATGCCACAGACCAGGAACTGCCTGTGATAAGCACCTCTCATCCACAGCTCCCTCCTAGACCGCACATTCCCCTCCATTAATATAGTAGAAATGTATGGCCCATGGCAATTTACCAAATTTCATGGAGTGCCCCTCTGTGTTCATTATTGCCCACCCCTGCATCACTGATATAGCATACTCGTTTTTGCCTCCACCCACTGCATCTCACCCATGCTTGGATGGGCACAGTTTTTACATATCCCTCAACAAAATAAGAGTGCAGAGCTACCACTGGTAGGGGCATTTTCCACAACAAGGAGGTGGGGAATACTGGACATTGGTGAGACACAGACCATGTATCTGCACCAGGCACACTGCACTTTCTTACGTGATAATTGGATGCTCCAGTTTCAAACAAATTCTGTCTAGTAACCACGCAGCACAGCTCCATCATACTCATCCATGAACCTCCCCTGCAATCAGCCTTGGTGCCAACTCTGTCCACAAATCTACTCAAGCGATTTCATCACTGAACCCAACCACATCAGCCACCACATTAGAGGCTCATTTAACTGCACATCCACCAATGTGATCTATGCCATCAAATGCCAGCAATGCCCCTCTGTCATGTATATTGGCCAAACTGGACTGTCTTTACAAGAAAGAATTAACGGACATAAATCAGATATCCAAAAAGGCAACACACAGAAACCTCTTGGGGAGCATTTTAACCTGCTCGGGCACTCATTAATGGATCTCAAAGTCATTGTGTTGTGTTAGGCCAATTCCACAAAACAAATACACAGGGAAACCTGGGAACTTAACTTCATTTACAGGTTTGGGACCCATCACAAAGGTATGAACAAAAACATTACCTAGCTAGTACACTACCTTCCACATGCTAATGACTTAAACCAAACAATGGGTACTTAAGAACAATTTGCACCTTCTCCATCAGCTTCTTCTGTCATGAACACTCTAATTGACTATTTCTTTCCCCCTTCTTCCTTCTCCCCCTCATCCCCTATTTATTTTGGAACTGGACCTTTATTAACTCCATTCAGTGCTTTCTTTGTTAAAAAAAAAAAAAAGGTGCCGGTACTCTTTTAAACCCGCCCGCCTGTCGGCCATTTTCATTACAGAGGTGCCAGTACTCTCCATTCTTTCCAGGTAAGCTCTGCCTGGAGGTGCCAGTACTGTATACTGGGCAGTACCATCACAAAAAAGCACTGAAATCTGAAGTGGGTTGTGCCCACAAAAGCTCATGATACCATCTACATATCTTGTTAGTCTTTAAGCTGCTGCTAGACTAGTTGTTGTTTTTTAAATCTTACTCTTTGGGTTATTCTTTAGCAGCTGTCACCTAGCAGCTTATGGCCTTGTTCAGTTCAGCTTCTTTCAGCACCCATGGCTATAAATAATGAACTTGCTCTGGTTATTTGCTTCCTTTGGGCCTGAAGGAGGCTGTGCCTGATCCAAATTAGTCTAGCCCCCCCTCTCCATCCTAACATAGGGATAGGCATTTGGCATGTTAGGCTGGAGAGGAAGGTCCAAACTAATTTGTCTGTGTCATATAGTGTGGGCAAAGGGTGCAAAGACGAGGATGGTGAGTGTGAGTTAATCATTTATATCTCCCCAAACAAAAACTGCCCTAAACCTAAGCTACTCCTTGGTTTGCAGGTGGCTACACTGTCACTATAGGACAGCTCTCAGGGCTTGCAGCTTATATCTTACTTTGTGGACTGAAGATCATTTATTTGTGAAAAATATTAATTACAGGTAATTACCAACCTATTTGAAATGGTGGTTAACTCTTTCCCTGCTTGCTCCTGCACTATCTCTGTGGAGTCACTTTGACACAGCCAGATTGTCAGCCAGGCATGTTCAATGAGATACCTTCCTGTGGCTTTGTCTGAGAACCCACCGAAATCAGTGGGAGTCTCTCTGTTGACTTTAAAGAGCTTTGGATACAACACCCAATGTCTTAACATACTGGCTGGTTTCTGAAGTACACAGAAGTCCCTGAAGTCATTTCCTAAAGTTTGGTATGCAGCAAAGTAGCTGTGATTTAAAATATACCCTTTCCAGAGTATTTCTTTAGTAATTATGGGCTAGTGAGGGCAGTGCTAAAGAATGTTTTCCTTGTGTCTTCCTCTCCCCTTCTATGCCCTCCTCCCGCCCCCCAGGCTTGGCATATCATCAGCACCAGGCCTCTTTCCTGCAACTGCAGTCCAACAGAGATTTAGCCAGTAGAAAAAAAAATCAAGAAAAATATCATCTTATGGACCTTAATCAGCAGCTGGGGAGCAATGAGCTACAGAGACGACAACATAGTGCATTCTGCTGGGCAGCTTTTCTTCCCCTCTGATCTCCTTTGCTTACTCATGGAGCCAGCTCTCATTCTGCTTGTGGAATTGGAGTATGTCATCGTGGTGCACTGGGTGCTAAAGCACAGGCAGGCCTAAACATACCCTTCCCCCAAAGCAGATGAGAAGTGCATAAGCTTGATTAATCCTTATATTAGTCACTATTGCTATTCAATTACTATGATTACCAGAGTATGTTTTATTGAGAACAACTGGATAATTTAAGAAATATATTCCTAATAGCCCTCACTCTCTCTACACACACACATATATATGTATGTACACATGCATACATGTAACTTGAAAGGGCTCCATGTGAAAAGTGATAGAAAGGGAAGTTGTTGTCATGTCAAAATCTAACATGTTTGCATTTCCAAATTTTTTCTTCTGCCTAACAGTGGTATCACATCATATGAGTAACAGGCAGACGTGTGAAGCGTTGCTGTCCTGTAGCAATATATTTCATTCATTTATTCATATCTACATGAAAATTAATGTTCTGTTTCCTGTTGTCATTTCCTCTAGTTCCTCCAGCTTCTGATATAAAGTGGTAAACTCCAGGAGTTCAGATTACTCATGAAGAAATGCTGTCAGGGCTTTCCATGGTAATCTGATCATAGGCTAATGAATATTTACAAGTATGGGGCTAGTCCTTCAAGCCTATGCAGCAGTCTTTATCTTGGGCAACCTGATGGCTTCTCAATCACTTGCACAAAGTAAGTTGAACTCTCCAGATATTACTTTTAGAATCTGATATGCAGATTTTCATTGTTCATGTGCAGTCTTGCTGACGGGGGGGCAAGGGAGCAACTCCGCTTCAGGGCCTGGCAATTCAAAAGGACCCAGGATCTTTAAATAGCCACCAGAGCACAATTTGGCTTACTCCAGGCAGCTCTAAGGGCTGGGGGTAGGTGTGCCACCATCCAGGTGACACTGAGGACTGGCTGCCCTCAACCATGCCCCTTCTAACTGATGCTCCTCCCCTTCTGGGATGGCAGATCTAGACCCTCCCACCTTACTTAGGGGCCTGGCAAAGCTGTCAGCGCCTCTGTTCACATGGATGCTTTATTTGCTTCATGTTTTATCAGGCATAATATGGACTGCTTCATCACTGGTGTAATGTCACAGTGACTTCAGTGTCATTATACCAGGCATAAATTTGAGCCCTTGTTACTTTACAAACGTATAGGGATATAACAGAAATATTTACAGTGGTTTCTTCCAGTTGACAATCAGCCAAAGGATAAGGGGAGGCACTCTCAGAACTCTGAGGAGTAGTACATACTGCCAAAATTATGAAATATGCTAGCAGGGATCATACACAAAAATAGAACTGCAATATTCTGGCCAGACATTTATATTAAGAACCGGAGATTTAAGTAAGAGTTAAACAATTAATATTCTCTCATATTAATTGGGTATGGGTAAAATTATGCAGCCATCGTGGTGCACTGGGTGCTAGAGCTCAGGCAGGCCTAAAAATACCCGTCCCCAAAGCAGACGAGAGGTGCATAGGCCTGATTAAGCCTTTTATTAGTATTTACTGTTATTCAGTTACTATTATTACTAGAGTATGTTTTATTGAGAACAAAAGGATAATTTAAGAAATATATTCCTAATAGTCCTTGTGGATACTGAAAAGTTAATTATATATTTCCCAGAGGAAAAAAAATCTCATCCATTGTTAATTCACAGTAACAGATTGGATATTTGGTATCCTAGAGATTAGAATATCTGTCTGAGACTTTTTATTGAACAGGATCATTATTACTCATACTAAGATATCAACTCATGGACTCAAAAATCCATCAAAAACCCTCCCACAGTACACATGGGTGTAATTTAATTTTCATTGTTGTTAACACTAAGTTACGGTATATCTTTTCTGAATTTAATGAGAAAAAATCATTCTTTAAGATTATCCCAAATGTTTATCATTTTCTATAAATCTGTTCTATAGTATATTGTATATATGAAACACATCACTTATGGCAACTCAGTGACACAAAGACCGATGCTCCATTGCTAATTACTTGGTATAGTTATTTAGAAAGTGGATGGAACACTCTACAACTTACATATGTTAAATCCAGTTTGTACAAGCAAAACAGAATCAGCCTAGTTGTGCCTAGCTACTGCAGTGCCTGTTATCCTACCCATGGTGTGCCACTTCTGCCTATATCGAAGCCCAGTAAATGTAGCCAGGAATACATCTCCCCCAGGTATATGCACTCTCTTTTTCTCCCTCCTTCCCACTCACACTTTTAAGACAGGGATTCGTTTACCTTTTATTCAGGCATGGGAGCTCATTTCATGTTTTTCAGTGCTTACCCTGAGTGGCACTATTTCCTATATGTGGTTCTATTGACTTAGATGAGATTGCTGTCATGGATAAGCAATACTCCAGTGCACGTAGCAGCTGCAGGATCAGTTGCAGGTTGGGTTCAATACAGCGAGCTAGGAGCTACAAAATGTGGAAGTGCTATGTGTGATTGCTTATGAGCTTTTAATCAGTGTTGGGAAATGAGAAGTAGCTTTTTTTTTGTTCTGTGCTGTTGATTTGTTGAGGTTGCAAGGATTCCAGAACATTTGTGCTCCACTCTGTTATCTTTGTAGACAGGTGGTTTTTGCTTGTTTCATTATTTTTTGTCTTATTATGGTGTTCCTTTTGGTTCAACACTTAAGAGAAATAACTGTGGTTCCCAACGTTACTACTTGCATGCTTGTTGAGGGTTCTGCTTGTATAAATTATTCAAGGTGGTGGACTCAACTAGCAGTCATGTTTTCTGCTTATTTTTCCTATCAGATGACATACTGCATGGACAGAGAACACATATTTCATGTGTTTATGCTTCTACACACTTCAGTGCATTCAGTGCTCAACTGTGCCAATAAAGTCCTGTCTTTGAGGGCCATGTGGGGGCATGCCATCAGTCCTGTTGGCATTCCAGGAAGAATTTTCCCTCCAAGAACAAAAGTAGAGCTCTTCCCAGAGCTGGAAAGATTCGACCAGCACACAAGATTGAATTCTTGGTGAAGTTCATTGGCTGACATGTGAGGGCCTGGATCCAGAACAGCTCTTCAGGGCAGGGATTGTCTCTTGGCTGTATGGTTGTGCAGAGTCTAGCATAACGAGGCCTTGACTTCCAGCCATGATAAAACAATAAGTAATGACAAGAGTAATTAATTAATAACCCTGCTTCTTCCCTATCACTTTGGAATGTCATGTGACCTCCCTGCCCTTGTGCAACTGTGGGGCAGTGGCAAGATAGGGGCTACCATTAATATGAAACAAGGCACCAAATTGGCTGAGTGTGTGGACAGTTCAATGCTTGAGATCATCTCAGTTGTCCTCTTTGGAATCATAAAGCCTATGAAAGAGTAGGGAAATAACCCCTGTTTTATTGGTCTAACCTGTTCCCTCCTCCCAAGTTAAATCTCTCTGACTTGATTCCCGTAAAAGCCACTTTCCACTGGCAGAAGATGGTTCTCCTTCCAAAATGTAGTTCCTGCCCATAGAGGAGAATAAGCAGCCCTTCAGAAAAAGGGGCAGGAAATATGGGGCATAAAAGGGGATTGTTAACATTCACATAAGCTGTGAAAAAGAATCTGAATGAATGCTGATATGACTTGATGTTCAAAAAATATTACATAATAAAATACATTTTTCTTTCTTTATATTATTATTATCTGTAAAGATGCACACACAGCACTCTCCCAGTACCTAAGAAGAGAACATGGGTCCAGATCCTCAAAAATATTTTATTCTTATTAATTTCAGTGGAAGTCTGAGCATCTGGTCCATGGCCCCTAGTCTGGAATACTTACTGCATTTGATGAGGACTGTGAACTATCTCTCTATATATTTTAGAGATGTGTGAGAATCTGTGCATCCTCCGTCTGCCTGCGAGGCTGTTTGTTCAAGAACTCCTCCTAAATAATAACAGCTAGGACCACTAAATTGGTCTGCAGCCTCCTCTTATCCTAACTAAAAGTAAGGTCAGGGATTGGTTGTGCCAGGAAAATGGATGTGCCTGGAATTTGATTGTTTTCCAAAACATAGAAAGGCTGTTTGGAGGGACGCATTACTGCACCATGACCACTGGGGGCAGCGAGTGTGGGGGACAGCTATAATGCAGGGTAACCACTGAGGGCAGCTGCACCACGAAGGGAGTGGCCAGCTAAAGATGGGGCTTGCCATCTTGCTGGTCACTGGCCCAGGTAAGTGGCTTCTCTGTCCCCAAACCCTCCCCCCTGGCCCTCAGTCCCAGCGCCAGACAAGGTGGGGAAGGCCTGTCAGCCCCACCTCCACAACCTCTGCCCCGGAACATCATCAGGGCTGGAGAGTGCAGCCCCATCCCTCCTCCAGGAGCCACACCCTGTCCCCAGCACTGCTAAGTCATGTAGTATGGCTGTGCCTGGCCAGCCTGCATGTCTCCCCTCCCCTTCCCCCATGTTGGGCTAGCATGGACCCCCTTCCAGCTCCAGGGCTGGGCCTGAGGAATGCCGCTGGGGCCAGCCTGTGCAGGGCGCACCCCATTCCTGGGTTGGGCCCAGGGATCACCAGTGGGAAGCCAGTATATCCCCCATCCTGTCCCAGGCTGGACATGGACAATGCCAGGTAATCTTCTGGTATGAAATAAAGCAAACTAAAAAAAATGCAGAGTGAAATTCATTTGCCTAACAGCACAGCATACTGTAATAATCAAATTATTTACAAATGCATTTACAATTATATAAATCCTGTACAATTGAATACAGTATTCTAAAATCTTCAACAGGTTATGTCATCACTTACTGTTATGAAGCTCTTAGAAACTAGAGTATATCACATGATTCCTACCATTATCAGATAATTTATTACAACCTCCCACTTTCAATTATTCACTGTATATTGGTAATACATTTACAAGGCATCAATAACCATGTTTTCTAGATGTCAAATGCAGATGTTAAAATCCCAGCATTCTACTCTATAATATGCAGCTGGCCTATAATTAGGTGCAGAGTAAAGCCCTAATTCTGCTAAGATTCCTGCACATGGTTAGCTTTACAGTGCCCGTAGTCCCACTGAAGGCAAGTGGACTAAATGCAAAGCTAAACAAGCATATGTGCCATTCTTTAAGGTCAAACAAAAAGCATATAAAGCCAAAACATAAGGTCTTTATCCAGTGTTAGATTGAGCCTTTAAGGGATACTATGGAGCTGTTCTCCTACAGGAGAAAAACCAGGAGCCATTCTTTGTGTTAGGCAACTTACTCCCTCTGTTGTAACCAGTCACCTCTTCTTTTCATGGTGGATGAGAACCCATGGCCTCAATAACTCACAGTCCATTCCCATTCCCTCTGAGATGTCAGAAAGAAGCAGTCAAAGAGCCTGGGATTCCACTTGTACATATATATAGTAGTGTTTCTGAAACTGTGTTCCGTGGCACACCAGTGTGCCGCGAGGCAGTCGGAGGTGTGCCATGGAGAACAACAGAATTCAAAATGGCCACCCTTAAAGGGACAGGCGACCTTGTTTTTTCCCTCAATAATTTTCCCCCAACCCTTTTTTTCCTCAATAACTTTCCCCCCAACCCTTTCCCTCCCCACCCACCACCTTTTTTATTTTTCAACAAAAAATCCTTGGTGTTCCTCATAAAAAAAATTATTGTTTGGTGTTCCTCAGTCTTAAAAAGTTTAAGAAACACTGGTTTATACATCTCATTTTATAGAAGATTTGTTTCTGATAGCATAAAATTTCTTACTCTTGATTTCATGCCACTTCCTAGAGGGCTGCTTTTTTGTGTAACCTAGAAGAATCTGTTTGTATATACACTTCTCAAATGTTTATAATTGTTTTATCTTATTACTTAGTCAAATTCTGAGCAATATACTCTATGTACCACATTGATATTCTAATCAAGCCTGAATAACTAAAAGCAACATTGGCTTTGTTCAGATGCTTAGAATCTGAGAAAAAAGGAAGTCTGGTGGGGGTCGGGGGCGGTGAGGAGAGGAAAGGGGATGTGAGGACAGTAAAGGGCTCTGAAGTGAACTGGCCATAAGGAGGTAGGGAGAAATGGCCAGTGCTATAGGGAGAAACCATAAAATTCCTTCTCATCCACTGATCCAAATATGGGACACTACCAAACTAATTGTGAAGGAGTGGGATAAAAAATGGTCAAATCAGGGATGCTGCCTACGTAATATGGAGGCAGCACCTCTTTCTAATGATTGCACTTCAAGCAGGTATTTGAAATCTTATTTGCTTCCAGCCAAATATCAGAAAACTGGTTAGATTTTCTCTGAAGAGCTATTCATAGCTGAATTTCGGTATAGCTGAAATTAGTACCTGATACTTCTGTCAGCCTGCCTCCAATCTGCAGCAAATCCATTGAAGGCACTGGAGTTATACTTTTTCAAGACTGGTGTGAGGATGCATCTAGACTACATTCTTCTTTTGAAAGCGGAATGCAAATGAGGAAACTCAAAAATGCAAATGAAGCACTGATTTAAAAATCTCACACCTCATTTGCATAATCTCTTCCGATCGCTTTTTCAGAAGAGATTTTTTTGGGGAAAAAAAGCAGTTTAGATGGGGGGTTTTTTTTGGAAAAAAAAAACCCCTTTTTTGAAAGAACCCTGTAAACATTTTTTCAGGAATAAGGGTTCTTTCGAAAAAGGGTGGGTTTTTTTTTAAAGAACCCTCTCTAGACTCCTTTTTTTTAAAAAATCTCCTTCGAAAAAGCGATCAGAAGAGATTATGCAAATGAAGTGCGAGATCTGTAAATCAGCGCTTCATTTGCATTTTCGATTTCCCTCATTTGCATTCCTCTTTTGAAAGAGGAATGTAATCTAGACGCACCCTGAGAGAAGAAATCAGGACCACCATTCTTCTTTCCCAAACACTTAAATCATTTTCTATTGCTACTCTCTGCATTCCTCCTCCTCTGCTGACATCTTTCTGGCACTAAGCTGAACTAAATGAAACATGCCAGGGTGGTCATATCAGAATTGCATAATGAGGGACTGACATTAACCTGCTCTGCTGTGTGATGTCTCTGAATTTGCATGTGGCCTATTGTGCTGCCACACGGGATTGTAGACTCATGTCCAGAGGTGAAAAAAAGGGGGTGCGCCCTGGTGCGCAGCTCTGGCAAGAGCTGGCTGAGCTGTAGTAAGAGCCAGCAGTGAGTTATTTAAAGAGGTAGCAGGGATCCAGGTTGCACTAGGATAGTATCTGTAAGAAATGTTACTTTCACTCCTGGGCTTGTCTAGAAATGCTACAGAGGCACAGTTGCAGCAGTGCAACTGCATTGCTGTAGTGCTTCAGCATGGACATGACCTATACACACTGGGGCGGTCTCCCAGTGGTATAGGTAGTCCACCTCCCTGAAGGCCTGTAGCTATGGCAATGAAAGAATTCTGTCAACTTAGTGTTGTCTACACTGGGGTTTATGTCAGCTCCCCTACATTGCTCAGAGGTGTGGATTTTTCATACCCTGAGTGATGTGACTGGGTTGGCCTAACTTCTTAGTGTTGACCAGGACTAACAGTCACTAGGTGTAATTCCTTCAGCACTGTTCTCCCGGTTTCTCCCTCACATTTACATTTCTCCAGAGGCCGTTTTTTGCATTTTTCCAATCTCAATGCCATTTTATTATTTTCCACCTGTATTTCTAACCTCTCTGGGTCTTTTAGTCTAATTTACCTGCCTGGCGAGGCTTCACATTGCCTCTCTTTTTTTTCTATCATCTGTGGACATAGAGTAATTCAGTTACAATTCCTGTCTCTTAACAAATGTGTGGCCATGTTTTTGGATTGCTCGGGTTGAAATCATTTTGTTTGTCATTTCAATGAGACAGGTTTGAAAGGAACCACCAATATCACAGCAGTCAATTTCAATGGTGAACTGATGCAGATTACATGGGCAGCTAAAGACTATTACCCTGACAGGAATGTGACTTTTTTTTACAGGTAAGCACTGGGAATGGCTATCTTGTTCCCCTTCAGTAGCAGCTTTGCCTAGTGATTCTGAGAGTATGTCTACATTCCAGTTAAATACCCATGGTTGGCCCATGTCAGCTAACTGGACAAAAGGGTAGGGCCCTACCAGGCAATAAGCCCTTCCCCATGAAATCTGATGTCTCCAAGGAGTGCCCCAAGCAAAGAGGGCTCCTATCTCTAACTGGCCAAGGGAGGGACAGATGTTGTCTCTCTCCTGTACTCTGCTCTGGTGCTGAGAGGGGCAGGGACTAGACCAGAGCTACCTCTGGGTGCCTCCCTCCATTGCAGGATGCTTTCTGGGACTGAGCATTCCTGAGGTTCCTGCAGCTGTAGGAGGCAGTTGGATCCCTGTGCTGCTTGGAGCTCCTTGAGTGTGGCAAAGGTTCACATGACCTTTCTTTCATTGAAACAAGTTAATAATTACATCTGGAAGGGGGCACACCTTGCACAGTGACCCTTCCCCATGCAGCTGCAGAGTGATGGGAGCCAGACACAAGTGTGGGGCAAGGCATGCAGAGCGTTCTGCAGCCAGGAGAGGTACCCAAGAGCAGCTGGGCAGAGGAAGAGTAAGTACCGTCCCTCCCGATCTGGCCAGGAATACTGTCTAGGAAGCCCTGGCTCGGGTGCTCTCAGCAGCATGGGAGTCCTGCTCTGAAGGCAGCACAGAAACAAGGGTGATAGTCCCATGACCCCCCCCACAAGAGTTTTACAGCCCCCACAATCTCCTTTTGGGTCTGGACTCATGGTTGCAACACCATAACATTTCAGGTTTAAACAACTGCAAATGTGAACTTTACTAATTTTCAAACCCTATGGTTATAGAATTGGCCATGGTAGGGGTGCACTCATGGGGGTCTGGCAGGCTGTCTTCACCACAGCTTAACAGCCCCCCGGTATAAGCTCTCTGAGCCTGAGTGAGCTGACATGGGCCACCTATAGTGTTTTAATTGCAACCTAGACATCCCATCAGATATCTCACCTAGTCCAAGTTGTGTGTGAGCTGTGCCTCCAATTGAAAGAGCAGATTATATTTGATTCATATCAGCATGCAGTCTTGTTTATCTTTACTCCTCCCCACACTATCTTTTCCAAAGAAATCAGTAGATCTGCTGACTATTTAGCTTCTCACTCACAGTTTTCTCCATTCTCCTGATGCCAGTCCATGTGCCATTTTTCACACACACACACACACACACACACACCGCTTTCACTGCTGTTTAATTAAGAGCTGTGCAGCAATCAGTTGATGGTGCAAATGGAAATGTAACATTTATAATTCCGTTGGCTCAATGACAAGTTAGCCTGTATGAGGGTTACTCATTTTAGTGGGTATATGAGACGGCATTTTCCCTAGTACTGTGTAGAAATAGGATACCTTGTCAAGCAATGAGTGTTTGACACAGCAAACCCTTCCCTTCTTAGAAAAGACAACATTAAAGAAACTGAACAATCTCAAATGGTAATGAACAGATAACTGGGAAGGCAATGGGAGTCAGGTATTGAAATCCTCTTCTCCACTTTGAAAATTCCATCTATAAATTTTCCATGCAAATATAATTTGAGGAGAAGTATTTTAATAATCTAAAGCAGGGCTACTCAACACGCGGCCCGCAAGTGGAATCCTTTAAACATGGCCTCCACTGGGAACACTCTCCACAACAGTGAGGCATCTCCCAGGAGGGGTGAGCATTGAAAGATGCAAGTGGACAGACTGGCTGGAACAGATGGGTACAGGGTGTCAGCATTTCTAGCCCCCCCAGGGAGGAGGTGCCAAGAGTGCCGGGGCATTGTGGGAAGTGCTGGCTGCTTAGTCTTGTGGGCAGAGCCTGAGAGGTGCTGACTGGCTCACACTGGCCATGTTTGGGTCCAGCACCATGGCTTAATGCAGGCCTGCACAACTGGGAAAGCAGCGAGGGCCATATTACTCCAAAGAAAACAGCTGTGGGCCGTAAGTAGGGATGCTCTCCCAAAAAATACCGAACACGCGGGCTAAAAATTTTTGTCGAGCAAAAAAAAAAAACCCCCACGCATGTCTCCACTTGGCCCCCTGGCATTTGTCTCTCCTGCACCCTGCCCCTTGGTGTCTTCCCCTTTCTCCTGACCTGCCTCCCTCCCCTCAGCACAAGCCCCTTCCCCTCCCCTACCTTGTTTCTGCCTTCCAGGTTGCGGGGCTGCCGGAGCCTTTTTGAATCCGGCGGTCGCTGGCTTGTGACGTCACAACACCACGTCACACCAGTGTCCTGGCATCTGCTGGCGTCCCACTCTCTTGCTCGCGCCCCGCCTCCTCATGCCGGAGCTGCATGCAGGCAGCCTGGCAGCGAGAATCACCACACTTCCCCCTCCCCGGCGGTGCTCCGCTCCTCCACCCGGCAGGCGGATCGGATGGGGCCGCGCCTCCCGTAGTCGGCACAGGCCACACAGCGAGACCCTGCGGGCGAAGGGCCGCATGTTGTGCAGGCCTGGCTTAATGCTTAAACTTCGTATTCATGCCCCTCAGTGTGAAAGAAGCTATTTGCATATATTTGCATATATATTTGCATGTATATGCAACCACACTTAAGTTGCAGCTCTCGGCATGTGCTGTGAGTCTCATTGTGGCCCCCACGGCTTCCAAAGTTGAGTAGCTCTGATCTAAACTCACAAAAAGCAACTAATTTATTTCAACAGATAGCATAATAACTGTGTTAACTAATTTTATTTTTCTTTTTACTTGTAGTTTTGACACACGTTCTCAAAACAGAGTTTGGAAGCTATGTGCCAACTATATACTTGATCAAGGCTACAATTCTGGCTGTTTCTTCAAGACGGAGGGAAAGACTCTTACCATGTCTATTAAGGATAAGAGTGGAAGTGAAGAGCTTTTCAACCGACCATTAAAAACTGATTTCTATAGTAAGTGATTGTGCAATGACATTACCAAATTCCTTGATAATGGCAGTGCCTTCAATGATGTTCTTTTGTAATTAGTCAGAGGGTACATCTACACTGTGTGGCTATTTCAGGATACCTCTAGTATCCCAAAATAGTTACCCCACGTCTTAACAAGCCACCTGTTATTTCCAAATATTTTTCAAAATAATGGGCATGCTATTTCAGCATCCCTGTAACTCTCATCTCATGAGGATTAAGGGATGTCTCAAAATAGTACGTTATTTCAAAATTTGGCGCTGTGTAGACAAGCCAAATTTCAAAATAGGCTATTTTGAAATAGAATCGAAATAAGAAACACAATTTGTGTAGCGCAAATTGTGTATCATATTTTGAGTTTAGGGTGCTGTGTAGATGCACCCAAAGAGAGAGAACAGTTGCAAAGTATAAAATATTATCAAGGAAGATGGTGAATTAGTCCAATAGATAAATATTATCAGGATGGCCAAATAAAATATTGTTCTTTCTTTGGGTATAATGAGGCTGCTTCTTCAACACTTACTTCAGTGGTCACATTGTTTTCACAGGAGCTACTCATTTCAATAAAGGCCCCAAAATTCAAATCCAGATTTGGATTTTGAATACTCAGAAATTTAGGTATGTTTGGATTTTGAAATATTCGGTATAGTTGTCTACGCGGGACATGTAAACATACATGTAGTAACAACTAGTAGCCATGTTTTCATTTTCATAGTAGAGGGGTAAATACATTATACTAGCAGATTTACCTGGCATTGCTCTGGTCTGTAACTGAAGGAATTTTTTTTTGAAAAATAAATGAAAAATATACATGTGTTATTTCAATTATTGTATGTTTCAAAAATGAAGGAAAATGAAGGCTGGAGTGAGAGTTCAGGGGTGAGGAAGGGCGGGAGGTAGGCAGTTTAGGTCAAAGGGTTGGGAGGTGTGGGGGCTCAAGGGAGGGGGAGGGAAGGCTGAAGTCAAGGCAGGTGGGAGGTGCAGGACTCAGGGCAGGGGGTTCAGGACAGGAGGCTGGGAGGTAGGGGAGTCACTGCTCCAGCAGAGACTTCTTCCAAGGGGTTGTGCTCCCCTGTCAGTCCCCCCAGTTGCCCTCCCTCATGTGCTGTAAGCTGTGGAGGGGGCACCCTCCTGCATGCCTCCCCCCCCCCCGGCACACACTGCCTGCATGCTATCTCGGGAGGATCCAGGCTGCTTGTTGAAGTGTGTTGTGATGGTTCATTCTAAGAGAACATTGTATATTTTATATCTATTTTTCCTTAGTAAAACCTAACCCACCTGAAAATGTAACCTTCCATTGGCAAGGAGATACACTTACTGTTGGATGTAGTAAACCAAAGACAAAAACAAAGTGCATGAAGCTTGAACTTCAGTATAAAAGCAAATATGACAAAGAATGGCAGGTGGGTAGAATTTGCAATTCTCACTTAACAGAGGAAAGAGATGGGAGTGGCCCCTCCCTAGAATAGAAAGTGGGGTTTTCCTGGAGGTCCATCCTATCCCATTAACATACACTTGTTAGACTGGGAACAGAATAAGGACTAGTTTTCACCAAAAAATAGATGCATTTTTTTTCCTTTGGGATAACTAACACACATGCTATCCTGAGGTAAATACATGCTGAAGCCCAGGCACTTTAACTGAAAGTGAGATTAAGTTGTCAAGTCTTATACCACCTCCAGGGATTGGCCTTGACGAGTTTACGTCATGGTAAACTATGGGCCTGGTCTTCACGTGTTAGTTACCACTAGTAAAAACATATCTTTTTTAGTGGTGAAGGCTAGCCCTAGAGTCTAGCTATCTAATATGTACTGAATGTCAGCATTCCAGTGAATGGGCCTGGTTAAGGAGTTACACTTCACTGCATAGGCACATGGCAAAAAGGTGTAGGGGAAAGGTAATACATGAAGAATATAAGCAGGGAGGGGAGTCATAAATGGGAAATGAAGATGAAAAAATGGGAGGAAAAAACAACAGAGAGCAGCTGATGGGGAAGACACAATATTCCAGGCATTTTATTTATCTAGAACAGAAATACCAGCTTTCCATTTTATAACATGGAATTAATTCTCCCTGGGTTCATAACTAACTGGTATACACTTTAGAGGGGTAGCAGAGTTAGTCTGTAATAGGAAAAACTTTAAAAAAATGAATAGTTTTGCAGTACCATAAAGACTAACAAAACATGTAGATGGTATCATGAGCTTTCGTGGGCACAACTCATTCACCTGAAGAAATGGGTTGTGCCCACAAAAGCTCATGTTACCATCTATATGTTTTGTTAGTTTCGAAGATACTGCAAGACTATTTGGTTTTTGGTATATACTTTGTGAACTGAAGTTAATTCTGTTTATTTCACAAATGATTTTTGTAGCATGAATGTAACATAGAACTATATGTTCGTTTAACTGTAACATTATTTTAATACTAGAAATGGGTCTGAACCATGAAAATACATCCTAGGTCCAAATCTTCTTAACATTTTGGGGGTATTCTCTTTATGTCAGTTCATATTTTATATATGTTATTATAATGATCTATCTTAATACTCTGAGAAAAATATGTTGAAAGCAATAATGAATGATCAAATATCTATGCATCCAGTCTAGAAAATCTGTCTGTTGCGAAGTTGAAGAGCAAGGGTTTGATCCTGAAAAGTGCTATGCCTTCCGTGTCAGATTGGAAAGACTTACACCAATTTGCAATGTCGTTCCTTATAGCAGCGAATGGGGAGAGGTAACAGTTTGGAGAAATGGCAGCTTATTAGGTAAATGCTAAGCTACTTTCATATTCTTATTGGAAAATATAGTCAGAGTAGGGAAGGGTGGGAGAAGGGCCTCCCCTATACCTTTTACCCAATGGTTATGTTACTCATGTGAGAGACCCTGGGTTCAAGTCCCTCCTTCTACCTGCTATAGCAAAATCATTTGCAAATGGCTCTGCTAACTCTCAGGGAAGCACCCCAACCACTGAGCTGTACAATATTCTGATGGGCAGTTCTTGCAATATCACCTCTTGAAGCCGTTCCACTGTAATTCCTTCAAGGATCCTTGGAGCAGGGGCAGCGGAGCTTAGATCTCTCACATTCTGGGAGTATGTACTAGCCACTAGGCTATAAAGCCTGTCTCCTGGCCATGTGCTCTCCCACCCTGTGTGTGTGACTTAAATTAGACTGGCTTCCACAAGGGAGATTAAGAGAGTCCCTGATGAAACTGTCCCCTTAGTCAATTGGTTAGGGCATTTATCTTAATATTGAGACAACTCTTGAGCCGATAGCATCCCACATCCCAAGTGAATACGCTAACCAGTGGGCCAACATTTATTGCTCTGCTCCCTTCTGCTTTTTGCAAAAAATTCCTTAGGCCCCTAACTCCAAAGAGGGCTCACAACAGAGAATTGCTAGAGGAGAAAGGTTCCTTCTGCAGCCTGGACTTAGACACTTCTCTGCAGGAAGAAAGATGGGGCTTATCACACTCACCTCTTGGCAGCTGTCCATCTAGACTTTTGTCAGTCACGGTCTAAGACAATATTTCTCCCCATTCATTGCATAGGGAATTAGTTCCCTAAGTCAGGCTTTGTAGATTACAGTGTGTTTCTGTGATTTTCTAGACACCTTAAAGTTAGGTGCTGTGACACTGAATATCACAACACCCAAGTTCCTTGATGAATCCAGCCCTGTTTGACCAAGTTAGAGTTTTGAAGTGACACAATAAAAACTTTTAACTACACGAAAAACAGAATTCCAGGAGGTCTGTAAATGCATCATGCTGTGTGCTAGTCTCCTCCCTTTCTGGGAATAGGTACATGTGGGGGGTTGGTTTGTTTGTTTTTGAGACATAGAAGGCATAGATTATGTGTAACAAAGGAGGGATGATGTTGTGGGTTTTTTTTGTTTTTTTGTTTTTAAATTGTGAGTGGAAAGATGTAAGCTGTAAGATCCATAAAGTAGACATAGCCTTTCTCACCAAAAGAAGTTGATCCAATAAAAGATATTACCTCACCCACCTTGTGTCTTGTCTAACTTTATAAGACAATAACAATCACAGACTGAGGAGAGATACTATATTTGTGGCTTATTACAACAACCTGTTACCCACTAGCAACCTTCCTGCACCGCAGCTATTCCCCCCCTCCCAGTGTTCCTTCTAAGGCTATGTCTAGACTGCAGAGCTTTTCCGGGATACCAGATATGCATCCGTTTTTCCAAAAAAAAACCCCAAAACCCATTGGAAAAACGGATGCATTTTTTCAGCAACCCTGTAAACCTCGCTTTATGAGGAAGAAGGGATGTTCTGAAAGAGGGTTTTTTTCAAAATTTGGCCCCATTTGGGCCAAATTTCAGAAAAGCCTCTTTCGGAAGTAAATTGGAAAAGATATGCAAATTGCGTACCACAAATTGCGTTTCTTTTTCTGATTTATCTTTGTAGTGTAGACATAGCCTAAGATTTTCCATCCATGAGCGGAGTGAGGTTTGTCTTGTGCACCAATATTGAATTCATGTGTGCTTGTTTGGATGTGTGCCGCTGTGGCACCCAAGTTATATACCTCTCCCTTTTCCCCTCCGCTGCCATGTCTCCCATATACCCCACCCCTCCCCATCCTCTGCTGTCCTGTCTCCTGCCCTTCTCACTCCCCTCTCCCTCCTGGGACTTGTCCCCCTTCCTATCCTCTCTGACCCCTGCACCTGCCCTTCCCCCTTGTTCCCACCCCTCCTCTAGCTCCCTTCCCCAGCTCCTCGCTTAACACCTCCCTCTACCCACCTACCCTGCCTCTCTCCTCTGTCCTCTGGTGCCCATCCCTCTACTTCCCTCCCCTCCCCTCCCCATGTCTGTCCTTCTACTTCACCCCCACAATCCCCCTGTCACCTGCAGCTTCCTTTACCCCCTGCATCCTCCTGGTGCCTCCCCCTTCACTCATTGCCTCTGCCCTCCCAACACCTGCCCCCTTGCCCTCTTCCTCCCTGGTGCCTGCCCCCTCACCACCGTCTGCCCCAGTTCTCATGCCCCACTGCACCCTCACTTATGACTTGCTCCAACCCCTGCTTTCCTCATGCCCACCCCTCCTTTCAACCACTCTTCTCCCAACACCCTCCTCCCCTCTCCTCTTCCTCCCTCTTGACCCCATTGCCCTTCCGCTCTCCTCCCCCAGCATCACTTTGCCCCTCCCCTCTCCTATCCCCACTGACACCTTCCCATTCCCCCACTCTTCCTGCCCTTTCCCCTCACTGTCTCCTCTTGGCCCCCTGGCATTTGTCTCTCCTCCACCTTGGTGCCCCCGCTTTCTTCTCCTGCCCTGGCCCCTTCCTCTCCTCACCCCCATTTTCCCCTTAGTTATTCCCCTGTCTCTTTCCTTCCCTTCTGCCATCCTGACACCTGCACCTGCCAGGTGGGGCAGCATGGTGGGTGGCTGCCTGTGTGCCAGGGCTGGAGCAAGGGCACAGTGCTATTTTTAGTATTGCGGCCCTGGCCCAAGAGCAGCTGCACCATGGCCTGGCTCTAGTCCAGGCACACAGGGCAACATGCCCCATATGCTGGGACTCGAGCCAAGGCCGCGGTGCAATTTTTAATACTGCGGTCTTGGCCCCAGCAGCCACCACGCAGCCACGGCTCCAGCTGCTCCCAGGGACTGGGTCATGTGGCAGGTGGCTGCCCAGTGTGCCAAGACTAGAGCTGGGTCATGGTGCTGTTTTCAGTACCATGGCCCAGCCTCTAGTTCTGGCAGCTGCCATGCAGGCCACATGGTGGCTGCCACGCTGCTCCTGGGGTGGGCAGTCATCCATGCGGCCATGCCCCCAGGAGCAGGTAGGGCCACAACTGCGTGGCTCTGCTGAGGGGGTAGGTGGGAATGAAATTCTTGGTGTGCGCCTGCGCAGGTATGCACCTTACAGGGAACCCTGCTCTCTTCCTTTCCTCCCTATGATTGGAGGGATGTTAACAGGTTACTTCACCTTGAATGATTTGTTGAAATATGTTAACTACTTATACTAAACAACCTACTCCTTCTTGGATATAGGCATGACATTCTGTGTAAGCCTATGTCTATACTACAAAGTTAAGTCAACTTAAGTTATGTCAACATCCAGCCACGCTGCAATTAAACTGCTACTGCATGTCCACACTGTGCTCCCATTATTGGTGGAGTGCACCACAGTAGCAGCTCTTGCATTGACACAGAGAGCAGTACACTACGGGCAGCCATCCCACTGTGCCAGGCGTGGCCCGTCCATATAGGCAAACTAAGTGGTCGCCTAGGGCGCCAAGTTAAATGGGGCACCAAATGGTGGCGCAATATCATTGAGGGGTTTGGAAGTGGGGGCACCGATTGCATGGTTCGCCTAGGGCGCCAGTTGCTGGCAGCTAGTCTAGGGCCGCCCCTGTGACTATGCAAATGGCCAGAGGGTGTTTTGAGAATGGTTTGCAGTTCCTTCTGGGGGCAGGTTGCAGGTTTCTCAATCCCATCATTCCATGGGCATCCTAGTAGGTTTCCAGTCACTTTTCAACTGCCCTGGTAACCTGTGAGCCAGCCATCTGTGTCAGAATGCATGGATCCTGCATTGTGGTTCGGAATTGTGCGGTGTGTTATGAACACAATTCTGTAAGAGGAGCTCAACAGGGGTCTATTGCCCACCACCCTGACTTCAGCCCCCTCCTGTAGAGGCTAGTATTTTCCTCCCTTGCCGCCTGCTAAGCCCGCTGTAGCTCTTTGAGTTTTACACAGCACTGCTGCACGTCCCTGTCATAGCATTTCTCCTCCTGAGCAAGTTCCTTGGGCTGAAGCAGAGCTGTGACTGCACAGTCTCCTCTCCCCACAGACCCAGAAGATCTGCCACCTCCCGTGCACGCCAGGCAGAAGCATGTTTTCCTTCATGGAGCTGGCATGGCCAGAGGGGCCGTTACTACGTGGGCTTTCCACACTGAGCAAACAGGAAGAGCAAGTTCATAACTTTAACATGGGAAGTGTGTTCCCCGTGTACCTGGCTGTAGGGCATTGGAGTTCAAAACAGTGACCAGAGTGGTCAGGATAGGCATCGCAGGATACTTCCTGCAGGTCACTTAGGGCAACATGAGCAGTGCAGTGTTTCTACTGACACAGCATGACTAACTACGTTGCCCTGAGCTCTACGCCTCTCTTCAAGGTAGTTTTATTATGTCGGCATAGCAGGCAAGTGGGAGGAGCATTGTAGTGTGCACACCTCCATAATTAGGTCAATGTAAGTTGTCCTGTGTTGACAAAATGGTGTACTGTAGTCACGGCCTTAGTCTCCTAGACCTAGAGAAAAGCTCTGTGTAAACTCAAAAGCTTTGCCTCAGGTTTTGTTTATATTCCAACTTTTGTTGGTAACTCTTTTGTCAGTCAGGGGTGTGAAAGAAGCATAGCCCTGACTGACATACGTTTCACTAGCCAAAGTGCAGGTGTGGACAGTGCAACGTGGGCAGGCGAGACTGTCCTGCTGACATAGCTAATGCCACTTGTTGCAGGTGGTTTAATTATGCTGGCAGGAGAACTCTCTCCCTTCAGCTTAGAGTGGCTACATAGGAGACCTTTTACTGGCAAAATAATAGGGTACAGCCCTGTCTCTGTAAGGTCTATAATGTAGAGATAGCCTCTCTCATCAGAAGAAGTTGGTCCAATAAAAGATATTACCTCACCCACCTTGTCTTTCTAGCACCACAAAATGGCCTTTCATGACAAGAGTAAAGGAACTGTGGCTTTCTTTTGCAGACTTAAATTGATTTGTTTCTTCCTTAACATTGTTTCTAAGAGAATATCTGCAATAGGCACATTTATAAATTTATATTTATAAAAACATGACATTTTAAAATATTATTTTTTGTGATTATGCCTAGATTCATGTGCTGATGATATAAAGCCTCTGGCAAACCATGTGATCCTTTTCATTTCTGTGCTGGCAGTCCTTTCAGTAATAGTCTTCCTTCTGATTTTTGTATGCAAATGGCAAAGGTAAGTGTTTACTGGACCCTACTGATATCTGTGTCATTATAACACAACATATGTAAAAATATAACCCTCTCCCATCAACACTTGTTGTTTGTCCACTTGCACTGCAAATTCTTGAAGGCAGAGATTGTGTATTCCTTGTGGTTCTGCCCTGTGCCTAGCACACTGTAAGTGCTACTGGAAAACAAAGAATAATTAAATAATCTACTACTCTCCCTTGGTCATTATGATGCTAAGGAATCATTGTTCAACCAAAGAATTTCTGGCATCTTCAGCCTACAGTCTTCAGATTGCAGACTCATTCACTCCTTAGTTTCCTGCTGCCATTCCTGTACTGAGCAAATCTCTCAAGTGCCTGTAATCAGCCTGTGAGGGCTCAATAGAAAATCCATTTTATGAGCATTCTGTCTTACCAACGTTCTTTTGGGCTTGCAATTCCAAAGAGAATTTAGAGTGTTCCTGCTCTATTTTTTGAGTTACAGTACTAAATATTAAAAAGGTGCAGATTGCAAGAGTGACAACTATTATGAAGCTAGTATCATGTTTAAGAAGGTGCAACTGAGATTACTCATTATTGTTTGTTTATTTCTATAGTATATCCATAATGTATGGCAATTAACAATTTAAAGCATGCACAATATAAGGGGACAGATATAGGATAGGGATGAGTGAGGTGCAGGTGGTGGTGAAAACCAAAAGATCACGTGTTTGGATGAATAATGTATGCATCTTGAGGAATACAAAGAGTTCCATCCTTTTGCTTCAGTCGTGTGTGTGAGAGAGAGACCATAGGCTATAATTCTCCTGGAAAAAGAGTGTTTTGTGAAATAACTCAGCCTATGTCTGCACTGCAATCGAAGGTGTGATTTGCAGCTCAGGTAGGTATACTCATGCTAATTATAGCAGTGTAGCCCCAGAGCAGGGTTTCCCAACCTATGGGTTGGGACCCAAATATGGGTTGCCATTACATTTCAAAAGGGTCACCAAGTGTCTCCCCAAGTAGCTCTGTCCCTCCTCCTCCCCCCGTTTTTGAGTTGCCTCGGGTTACCAAGTCTTCCTGAATTGTCAAAATGGGTCCCCATCTGGAAAAGGTTGGGAACCGCTGCCCTAGCATCATGGGCTTCATCACAGGCTGTACAAGCCTCCAGAATTCTGACTGTGTATTCACATTGCTAGCCCATGTTAGGGTCTTTACTGCCATGCCTTTGCTGCTATTTGAGCTGTGTAGCTAGATTAAAACCAGCCAGGATATGCCTACCTCAGTTGCAGTCAGACCATTGCAGCAGAGATATACCCGATGGTCTTACCTACTTCAAAAAATTGCACTGATTTAACCAAACACATTTAGTTACACTGGGGCAAAGCCCAGTGTAGAAGTTTTTATTTTGGTCTGGCTCAAATCAGCTCGAAATCATAAGAACATAAGAACGGCCATACTGGGTCAGACCAAAGGTCCATCTAGCCCAGTATCCTGTCTGCCAACAGTGGCCAATACCAGAGGCCCCAGAGGGAGGGATCACAACAGGTAATCCTCATGTGATCCCTCCCCTCTCACCCACCTCCGGAGAAACAGAGGCTAGGGACACCATTCCTACCCATCCTGGTTAATAGCCACTGATGGGCCTAACTTCCATTAATCTATCTAGCTCTTTTCTGAAGCTGTTAAAGTTCTAGCCTTCACCGCATCCTCTGGCAAAGAGTTCCACAGGTTGACTTTGCGCTGATTGGAAAAAACTTCATTTTTTTTGTTTTAAACCTGCTGCCTATTAATTTCATTTGGTGACCCCTTGGTCTTATATTGTGGGAATAAGTAAATAACTTTTCCTTATTCACTTTTTCCACACCAGTCATGATTTTATAGACCTCTATCATATCTCCCCTTAGTCTCCTCTTTTCTAAGCTGAAAAATCCAAGTCTTTTTAATCTCTCTTGATATGGGACCTGTTCCAAACCCCTAATCATTTTTGTTACCCTTTTCTGAACCTTTTCCAATGCCAATCTATCTTTTTTGAGATGAGGCAATCACATCTGTACGCAGTATTCAAGATGTGAGTGTACCATGGTTTTATATAGAGGAAATAAGATATTTTTTGTCTTATTCTAATCAGTTTACACTGCACAAAATTCGGTCACCCTTAAACTGAAACAAAAGTGCTTACATTGATTTAAGCAAAGTAGTTTAAAAATGGATTATGTTAACCTACTACAACACTGTTGTGTTGACAAAAGAGCAGAATAGGAAAGAGTGGAAATACAGGTTGAACCTCTCTAATCTGGTACTCTCTGGTCCAGCAGTATCTGGGGCCTGGCATGATTTTAGTTAGCCAGATGTCCACTTATCATGGGTGTGGCAAAGCTTCCTGAAATCCCATAAAGTTTGTTGACGCCCACCAGTCCTGGCTCTCAGCATTCTGTGCTATTATTTAGTTCTAATTTACCCCTAAACATCTTCTAAGAGCTCCATAAGCAGTAAAAGTGTTGGTAATGCCTTCTGTGGTTCAGCACTGGTCAGGTCCCAAGGGTGCGGACCAGGAAGATCCAACCTGTAATAATAATAATACAACTAAAGGCTAAATTTTGAAAGGCTTTGACTTTTTAAGGGTCCCTTATGCCCATTCAGTATAACAGTAACCATTTCTTTCCAAATATCGGTATGACCTAAAAGTAAAGTAAAAGACAACCTCTCACAGCTGAATTTCTGCCAGCCTTCCAGCAAGCTGTGAGTTGTGAGAGGGTTGTAGCCCTGGAAAGTTCAGGCTCTACCCACACTAGCACTTTTGTTGGTAAATTTTTTGTCAGTCAGGAAGTCGAAAAAACACCCCCCAACTGAAATAAGTTTCACTGACAGACATGTGAGCGTGGATGATACTATGTTGGCTGGGCATGCTCTCTCAGGCTGTGTCTAGACTACACACTTCTTCTGGGAAAAGATACACAAACTGTGAACCACAATTTGCATAACTTTTTCCGCTTTTTTAGGAAGAGGCTTTTCCGACATTTGGCCTATCTACACTGGGCCAAATGTGGGGAAAAACCCCTTTTTCAGAACATCCCTTGTTCCTCATAAAACGAGGTTTACAGGAGTGCTGAAAAAACATGTCTGCTCTTCCGAATATTTTTTTGGAAGAGCAGATGCGTTCCTTGGAGGCATCTCTGGTATCCCGGAAAAACTCTGCTGTCTAGACGTACCCTCAGTCACCATAGTGACCACCGCTTATTTGGAGGGTATAATTATGCTAAAAGGAGAGCTCTCACCCATCAGTACAGTCAGCTTTAATGGCTCCTGAGGAGTTGGAAGCCAACACCTTAGTTTAGGGTTCCAGGTATTCTGCCTCTTGGAACTTCTTTTTCTTGTACTTCTCCAGACTTTTCTTCTTTTCATTTTCAAGGACCAATAGATACAGCCCTCCAATTCTGTAGCTATCTGCCTTATATCAGCGGATATCTGCAGCCACAGATGTAGTTGCAAATATCTGGGGCTAATTTTTGTGGCTACGGATGTGGATACAAGTTTTGTATCAAGAGTCCTGAGAATCTGTTGATATTTGTTTTCTATTCACAGGAATCTGCACCCACAAAGGTGGATGCAGATATCTGCAGATCATTTTTGCAGATGTGGATGCAGATAGCAATTATGTATCTGCGCAGGGTTCTACAAAGAGAGTGATTATGATGGTGCAGAGGTGACTCTTTTAGTTCTATGAGACCAACGTAGGCCAGGACTAGAGTAGTTTTCCAGAGAAAATTAGAAGTTTTTCAGAGCAAAATGCTGTCTGTTCCACTTTATGTATTGCTTCAATTGGCCAAATTAAATCTTTAAAACTGACTGTTTTTCTGATTACTGATAAACTGACTTTCACTCCTTTGTTTTTCTGTCAACTACCTGCTTCAGTACTGGACAAGATCAAAGCACTCGTGATTTTGGCATCAGCCTCTGTTGCACCAATGAACAAAGTCAGCACATGCAAGATGATGCTAACGTTAAGATTTATGGTTTGCGTGTCTGTACTCATCAGTTTAGATTTACACGCCACTTCTTACAGCCCTCTGAAAGTTGCCAACTCCCAAAACCAAAGAAGTAGTTTTTATTTCTCTGAAAAATCCCATGCTGCTGAACCACAGCTACATTATGGGAGATACATGTGACTGGAAAGCCCACTGACGTTATAGGCTCAGAATTTCTTCTCTGTTTTTGCCACTCTGAATAGCAGAAACAGGCCTCAATTCCACAGCAGGCATACAGCCAGGATGGCTAGCTTCTGCACCACCACTCCAGAAGGGAAGGGACATGGCCAGATATGCTGGGCTCAGGTAAATCCCAGCAAATGGATAGTTCCTTTGGTCCTGTTACCAGCTGGAAGAGTTTAGATGAGCTGAATGCTTACTTTGTTTTGTTCTATTTATAGATTTAAGAAGTCAATCATGCCCATTATACCAGACCCAAAACATATATTTTCTGATCTCTTTAACGATCATAATGGAAACTTCCAGGTAAATATCCAAGCATTCTTGAACTTCTTGGTGGTGTTGGATTCATTCCAACACAACAGTCCTATCCTGCATATCATTTTAAAAACCTGAAAGCTACCTTTGTGGTCTCTGTTGAAGATTAAAGTAAGTGCTCTCAGATCCTAAAACAGCCTCTCGCGCTACTTCTTGACCATGTGGGCTTAAAGAAGAACTAGTATTATTACTTACTTGCTGAGACACTGATAAGGGGGTACAAAAGAGGCAGCAACCCTGTGGGCCAGCAATTTAAAAAGGCCCAGGACTCCAGGACCTTTAAATCACTGCTGGAGCTCTGCGCAGCTCAGTCCAGGTGGCACTCCTAACCCCGCCTCTTCCTTCTGAGGCCCTGCCCCTTTTGGAGGCCCAGAGCTGAGCCCCCCACCCCACATTGCCCAGGGATTGCAGAAGTCTGTCTGCAGCCCTCTTTATTTGTATTGTAGTAGCACATAAGGATCTCGACCACAGAAGCGGATTGAATGTGCTAACGACTGTACAAAGACAATTTCTGCCCAGGGGGCTTGCAATGACAGTAGAAGGCAAGATATATGGAAACATACTGACAGGCACGATAAGAATGAGGCCAGAATGGCCATCCTGAAAAGTAGAGATGACAGCACACCAAATCTTTGTACTATTCTCTTTCCAGATCTCCTGTCACAAAAGGCGACCAACCTTTGTCCTTCACAAAACTATCCACAATGTCCCAACTTGCCTGATTTGCCACTACACCTTCCAATCCTTTTAACATTCACCTTGCTGTAAAACAGCAGATCTTCAGACAGACAGCGGGAAGAATGCCCTTTGTGTTTGCTTCCCGTTAAGCTGAAATGCATGCAGTTTACCTGAAGAGCATCTCTTATTCGAATATCTTGAATCTGGCTTGAACCTCACCATTTAGATCATGCCATAGCTGAAAGCAGACTGGCAAAATAATAATAATTACAGGTACTGCACCACTATTACAATGGTGAGGAAAATGAAAAACAGTAATAGTGTTTTACTCGTGAATCAAAATGTACTTACCCAAAGTAAGTTTTAAAAGATACAAAATAATAACCATTAATAATTCAATGCAAAATAATAATAAAGGACCTGCTCCTAAAATTCTTAATTAG
This sequence comes from Pelochelys cantorii, assembly GCA_032595735.1. NCBI lineage: Eukaryota > Metazoa > Chordata > Testudines > Trionychidae > Pelochelys > Pelochelys cantorii. Next base: position 126,081,227 of record CM064326.1, on the reverse strand, counting down.
GTAAATCTCCCACCAAAATCAATTTAAGTTTTGATTGAGTCAGGACTTGTCTTAAAAGATTTGCAAAATCCTTACAAGTGGGGTAGGGGAAAGGCACTGTGTTCATTTAGTGTATTTTGAAGGTACCTATCACTGTAACTGCTAGATAATTAAATCCAACGCTGAATGTGTTAGTAGTAGTAATTTCCTTGACGTTTTCTTTGTTCTTTGTGCACATTCATGTTTTTTGCTTTTGTCTTATTTCCTGCTTGCCTGCTATTTCTTGGGGTTATGGTGAAGGTCAGTGTAGCCTGTGCTTGTTTTCAAATGAAATTAGAGACTGGGCTGACATCTACTCTTCATTCTCTTAGGAATGGATTGATGAAACTGACAATGCAATGGCCCAAACAAAGATGGAATGTATAGAACATGAGTGCATCATTGAGGAAAGAACTGAGCAGGAAGATGTGAAGGAAGCTAGCGAAAAGCTTTGTGAATTGTCAAACATGAACAAAAGAGATTATCTGAATTCTGCTCATAACACTTGCCTGCAACCACCAGCCAGTGAGACGGTTTCTTTTGGGAGTTTAAATTTTTTTATGAATGAAGACATGTACGTCATCTTATGAAATTATATGCTGCAGTAGGAACAGATGGTGTTGGGGAAAAGGTACAGAAGACCCTGATGAGTTTAAAGGAGCATCTGAGTACAGTGAAAAGTTATGATCAGGCTTGCCTAGCATAACATAGAGCACAATCCAATCTGGATTGCAATTTTCCCAGAATTTAGGGACAACCTATGCAAGCCCATTAGAGAAAAAAGAAGGCATGACAATTCAGGTGTCTTTAGATTTGGGGTTCTAATTTAGGCCCATCTCTAAGGCTAAACCAAGCCCTATCACGCATAGTGTAGACATGAGCATCTAAAGAGCTCATGCACACCTTCTAGGAGCTGAGCATAAACCCAGGCCTTATTCTCAGGGAGTGCACTGACAGTGTTCAGTTAATGAAAACAATAGCACTTCCAAAGTGGGTAAAAAATTTGAGTTAGGGCAGCACTATCAACCTGCTTTCTCTTTTTCTCTTCAGATAGTAGACACATTCTTGTGGACAAAGAGGATAACTCTCAAGCGTGGGTTGTTTTGACTGTGAAAAATATATCTTTGTTCTTTATATTAAATCTTCTCTTGGCATATTTAGGAACTGTAGATTTTATAAATGGATTGCTCTTCATATTACTTATAGCAACCTTTTATTTTATGTGTGCCAACTTCACCTAAACTGTGTCACATTTTTTGCTCTGTAGCCACATTTTTTTAGATAGCAGACTCAGGAAAACCCAGTTGACTCATCCAAACTATATTTTGTACATCTTCCTACATCATTTAATATGCATGCTTCTTGAGAATAAACATTGTAGTTAAACATCTAACTGAGATTCATCTCTCACATAAGTTGATTTAGGGTAATGTAGTTACACCAAGGATTAATATATTGGTGTAAAATTAACATTATTGTATAGAAATGAAGCTACTTCAATTTATGCTACTTGAGGATCTCACCCAATTATTGCTTCAGAAGTGGGAAGCAAGATCTTAGAATGTAAATACATTGTGTGGTTAGTGGAGCAGCACATAAATAAGGACATATGTAGAGAGGGTCAGAAAAATGACTTACGGTGTCATTTTCTGTGAAATAGTGAAGAGCCTTTGAAATAGAAATGCTTTATGAACTAATTTTAATTCTACTGAAAGTTCATTGGGGAGAAAAAAACAACAACAAAGGTCCCAACAATGTCAAAAAGGCATGTTGATTTTTTCAGGAAAAAATGTCAAATTTTGAAATGACTTTTCATTTTGAAATTTTAATGTTATATTATATATTATAATATAAAATAAGAAGCCAATAAAAAACAAAATATTTTTCTCAATTGACACAATTTGTTGTTTTGGGACTTCTCCTTTGTGAATAAGTTACACGTTTTGGAGTTTGTTCTGATTCAGAATGAAATCAAGTTCTAAAATCTGAAAATCCTTTGTAAAACAGTATTTCTGTCTCCACATGCATCTAGACATAAGTATTCAAAGCTGTTAAAATATCGATTTCAGAAATAAAACAGATTTTTTTCTTCCAAGTGATCAAGTTGATTTTTATGGTTACATGTGACAAGGCATTAACCATTCTGTGGTGTTTGAGGAACTAGCCCTAAATCTGTCAGACACACAGTTTGGGAGAGGAAGCAAGAAAATGTACAATACCAATTAAGAGTTGTGACATTTTATAACTGAAATATAGATGGTTCTGTGATTTCAGAAAATCCCTTGACTGCCTTCATAGCCCAATTATTGCCACCTCAGGTGTTCAAATTATTGTGCAAAGACTGTATGAGGTACTCCAAATATTATTACAAAGCCAAATATACTTCTGAGCCCAATTTTCTTTCTATGATGTTCTAATATGAGTAAGTGAATCAGATCTAGTTTCTCTTCCCCTGTACATAGTGTGAAAAACAACAACCAACAGGAAGTTGTGATAACTTTCCAAGTTAGTCCTATAGTCATCCCATAAATTAGAGATCTGAGTATCTTATGTGACTCATAGACTTTAAGGCCATACCAGGCTATCATGGTTATCTACTCTGAACTTCTGCACATTGCAGGCCACAGACCATAAGCCACCTATTTCTGTAATAGACCCATAACCTCTAGCTGAGTTACTCAAACCCTCAAGTTATGATTTAAAGACTTCAAGTTATAGAGAATCCACCATTTTCATTAGTTTAAAACTGTAAGTGATCCATGCATTCTACTGCATAGGAAGGTGACTCCGCCCTCCCCCTCCCTCCCGCAAGGTCTCTGCCAATCGGGCCCAGGGGGAAATTCCTTCTGACTCCAAACATGATGATCAGTTAGTCCTGAGGCATTTTTGGCAACACCTAATAATCAGGCACCCAGGAAAGAATTCTCTGCTTCCCTATTAGTAGCCCATCACTGGCCTTTGGAGATATTTTTCTGCTAGCAGTCATAGACTAGCTACATGTCATTGTAGGCAGTCTAATCATCTTCTCATAATTTATTTCCTTAAAGATACATACAAGGTAATTGAAGAGGCTTTCCCATTAATTTAAAAAATGTGGTATTCTTTTAGACAGCAGATGATTGTTTTAAGAGTTCTTTTGTTAGACTCCCTGTTTCCAACTGGCTTCATGTTTTAAAACCCAAATTCTTAACAGTGATTTGAAATGTTTTAATTTTTGGGTGCCCAACTGAGGCTACTTCTAGACTACAGGCATCCAGACTGAATGGACGCTATCTCGCATGTACGCTGTGATTGCTATGGATGGAATGGCCACCAGGGCACCTGTGCTTTTTTCTCTTTCCTCTTCTTTCAAAAGAACTCCCTCTTCCCCGTCCACACATGCCTTTTTTGGGAAAGAGCACTTTCACAAAAAGGCTTCTTTCTCGTAGAATGAGGATTACCAATGCCGGAAAAAACCCTCTGTTCTTTCCATTTTCTTGCGGAAGAACACAATTGCAGTGAAGACGTTCCTCAAGTTTTTTCAGAAAAATGGCCATTTTTCCGACAAGACTCTGTAGTGTAGACATACCCTGAGGCACTGGGCTGATGTCATGTGGTTGGGTGCCCAGCAATCTCTGAGCATCCAGCTCTGTCAGGTGCTTGATGGAGATAACTACAATCGCTTGAAAATATAGGCATGAAAACCCAGAATTCACTTTTTATATTTTATTCTTCTCTTGTGTTGGGGACTTAGAAGGACATTTTGTGGATACTTTCAAGGCTTTTTCTTCCCTTTTTTGCAAACAAACAATCTTTTTTGTAGCACTACACATTTTAGTGCTTTATCACAGTGCAATTCACATAGGTACAATAGTCCATTTGCATGGATCATACACGGGGTTGGGGTCACCCCAGATTAACCCAGACAATTTTCTTATCCACGTACCTTCTCAGTACAAGTGGTTTGTCACCTCAGGGTAATGTATAGCCCCATTATAGCAAGTGTTTGTTTGTTTGTTTTTATCTTAGCATTGGAAAAAGTTCAGAAAAGGGCAACAAAAATTATTAGGGGTTTGGAACAGCTGCCATATGAAGAGAGATTAAAAAGAATGGGATTTCTCATCTTAGAAAAGGGAAGACTAAGAGGGAATATGATAGAAGTCTATAAAATCATGACTTGTGTGATGACAGTAAGTAAGAAAAAGTTATTTACTTGTTCCCATAACACAAGAACTAAGGGGTCATCAAATGAAATTAATAGGTAGCAGGTTTAAAACAAACAAAAGGAAGAATTTCTTCAGGTAGCACATAGTCAACCTATGGAACTTCTTGCCAGAGGATGTTGTGAAGGCAGGACTTTAAGGATATATCTACACAATAGCATTATTTCAGAATACTGACAATCCAAAATAACATAATGTGTGTCTACACACTACTAGCCTTTATTCCAAAATAATGTCAAGCTGGAGGACATCTTACTCCAACTCATGGTAACTCTCATTTCACAAGGAGTGAGGGAAATCAAAGAAAATGTGTTCTTCCTTTGACTTCCTGCTGTGTAGACAGTGCCAAAAGCCAAAAGTCAGCTATTTCGACTTTAGTTACACAATTGAAGTAGCTGAAGTTGCCTAGCTTAATTCGACTTTAGCCCTGATATGTAGACACGCCCTAACAAGGATTCAAAACAGAGCTAGATAAATTAGCCAAGATGGATAGGAATGGTGTCCCTAGCATCTGTTTATAAGAGGATGGGAATGGGTGACGGGGTAGAATCAATTGATGATTACCTGTTCTGTTCATTTCTTCTGGCAGCATCTGGCATTGGACACTGTTGGAAGACAGGATACTGGGCTAGATGGACTTTTGATCTGACCCAGTATGGCTGTTCTTATGTTTGTTTGTTTGGCATTATTGCTACCACTTTATCTAGTGCAGTGATGTCCCTTCTTCTTGGCCCTTAATCTGACACACATTTGTTTCCCCTTGCCCTTGTTCTTTCCATGCAGAGCACACTTAGCTGAGCTCATCCATCATAGCAAAGTGCTACGATGCTATGCTGCCCATAGCATTGCAGGCCCCATCTCTTGTCAAAGCAACTTGTGTAATGCGGTGAGGTGGCTAAAAAAAGAAATTGCATAATTCTCTACTGGAGTTGGGTAGATCCACAGTCCTGGCCAGTTTCCTGCCATCATCCCACTCCTTCACTTGGTCCCTTTGTCAATTTACCCTCTTTCTCCATTCCTGTTCATTTTTGTTTGAACTCCTGTTTGAGTGAAAAAAGTGGGTTCACTGCCCCTGCATGGGGTGACAAAAAGGAGAAAGACTGTGGTTCAGGGCAGAAAGAACTCCTTGAGCCCCACTCAGAGGAGGACAGAAAGTGATGTGAGGGGACCACATGAACGCAAATGGCAGTCCTTCAAGAGTAAAGTTGTATTTCTGAGCCATTCAGATGTCCCAAAAGGCTGACACCTTATACAAGTCTAAAAAGGATCCTCCCAAGCCTCTGACAGAACCATTACACATTGTGTATTGGTCACAATTCCACTAAATGGGGCATTCTTCAGATTATGAACCTGGAAATTGTCAAATGATGTAATCAATTAGTTTTGCTGCCCGGTGCCTATGCTGCAACAGAACTCTGTGCTACACTGTGGCATAAATCAGGAGGCCTTGTGATATGCCATGCTGCATGGGTCTTGACTGCTGTGTTAGATATTTTATGAAGCAGAAACAGAGTCTGACTAGCAAGAGCTGAAGCCTCTCTAATACAACTTCATTTCCCCAGTGGGCCAATGCTTAGCACTTTGTTGTTGTTTTCCCTTTTGCTGACAGCATTGAAAGGATCAGTCACCTATTATGTTTGCTGAGCATTTGGTTGTTTAGTTAAATGGCCAGTCAGGTAAAGTATCAGAGTGGGTTTGGAGAGATTGCCACACCCCTAGCTACCTGTGCACAAATTAAATAGCTAGTCAGAAAAAAGACATATTTCACTCCCCACAGTGAAAAGGAGAGTAACATAGCAACTTTTATATCTCCCTTTTATTTATTCAAAAGTTGTCATGTTCTTCAAAGGGAAAAGTCCCTCAGATGGTACCATCTTGTTCCTAATTATATCTCATAGAAAGGGAAGAACTGCACAACATGCAGCTGTCCAGACAAACTGAATTACATTTTCACAACAGAGAAACAGGCAAATGGTAGATTTGTGCCTCATGAAATATATGCCTTAGATATACCTATAGTGAGCAAATTTGCATCTATATTGCATGCTTTGCTTTTGATGTATGATTTCCACTGAGAGGAAGGGTGGCAGGAAACCACACAAATCTTTTAAACAAACAACAGGATTTATTGGAGCCTGGTTTGCAGCTTTTATTTTCACTCATTAACTGTGTTTATTTGTGGTTATGTTAGCCCTTTATATTTTCCTCAAAATTTATAGGTTTATTTGAATGGAGAGTATATAAGTTTGAGCCGAAATTGTATGTTTAAGGAAATCACTTGCTTCTTTTGCAATGAAACAAACAAAAGCATTTTTAACAATGTATTGATGTGGTCCTTCTGCCAGATGATGTCAGTGGCAAGAAGGACTGGGTTCAAATGTTTAGGGAGGAAGTTCCTCTATAATTAACAGATGCACTGACCCAAGCCCTGACTAAGAAACCTGGGTAATGAAAAACCTTCCTAGGCCCCCTTAACAGGCTTTTTTTTTTTCAGAGTCTATGTCTGTGTGTACAAACAACTAAAATGGTATTAATGGGAAAAGGAACAGAACATTAAGGAAACACAACAACAATAAATCAACCATATGTTTACACAACTATAAGTTAACATACTCAATGCCTTGGGCATCCACCCCTACAGTATCTTTGCCTCAGTTTCCCCATCTGCTAGTGTGCTACATCTGACGAACAAATACTCATTTAATACCTCATGCTGACTTTTTAATACCTGACTTTTCTCCACTGGTGCAACCCACTCACTTAAGTGAAGTCCCAGAGCCCTGTGAATGCACACAAGGAGGTCCATCTCTAACAACTAGGAGGAAGTATTGCCTGGCTTCCATGAAGAGACACTATACTGCCACCTCTGAGTTGCCTCTCGCCACGCTGTCACCTTTAGCTGCCATACTGTCATGTCTAAGCGAGGTAAGCTCAGGTCTAAGGCATCAACACCCCCCTACCCCCCATCCTCAGCATGAATACAGTTCTGTGAGTGGAAGGCAATGAGGGACCATCACTGGAATTCTCAGACCTGTTGCTGCCCTCTGCAGTGGAGAGTTACTATAATCTCTGACCAAGACACTACTTCCAAGTCTCTACCATGAAATCCAGAGCCAATAACATGTGTCACTCTGGATCAGGTTTCCTCCCCCAAGAAATTCATCTCACCCTACAGGACAAAAGTCCTTTTCTTTACACTTGTCCATGCTCTACTGCCCAGTGTCAATGACAGGTTTTGTTTATAGTGAATCCCTCAGTAGGGCATGTTATATACAGTTCTGCTGCCTTTTAGCATGCGTTATCCCTAATTCCAAAACTTAAAAGAATGTTAACCAAAACGACTAGCAAAAAAGGGAGGTACCCAAGCAAGGGAAGTCTGCCTATTCTTTCTTTCCCTAGTTCAGCAGTAGATGGTGACAGGGCAGTCCTTCCCCTGGGAGCCTCATATCATTGGGCAACACTAATAAAAGCTTCTAATAAAGCCAAATTTAAAAGCATATATTGTTTGCGGCTTTCATTTCTACAGGAACTGTTTGCGCCCCTCTGAAACAAATCTCCTGATTCCAGTGCTGCTCTTCTTGAATCAGACATGAACTGTGGCAAGCGAGGATGGAAGCAGCAAAGAATGCTGCATATGTGGCTAAAGTCACTCACCTGCATAAGGTATGGGTGGGTTTCAGAAGGCAGACTGAGGCACTTAGATACTACTTTAAGCGCTTAGATCCAATTTTTAAATCTTCAAAACTCAGCTGCTGCCTAACCCTCCAGCCATTCCCTCAGCAGTTGAACTTCCACTGCTAAAGCTCCTGAAAATCTTTCACTAGCATGCACACATGCCTTTCAGTTCGGATGCCAATGAGCAGCTTGGCACTTAACTCAGGCCTAAATCCCTGTAGGATTTACAACCTGGGCATTCCCCCACCCTTCAGGCCCAATCTGGTAGACTCTCTCAACTGCTTCCTGAGAGCACATCTGTCAGGCTGAGTCCTGAATGAAACACATGGGAAGGAGGTAGGAGTGCATCCCACATTACGTCTAGTCCCACTGGAGTGGTTGGAGCCTTTACCCACAATGTGGGAGCCCAGAAGCAATCCCCTGCCTGACATGGAACAGGGAGTTGAACATGTACCTCCCAAGAAAGTGCCCTAACTACAGAGGCAGGCACTTCTCAATGTCTCCTGTTGGAGATGCTGCCCTTTGTGTGACTTATTAAATATTCATTAGAAGAGAAATTTGAACGTAGGGCCCCACCCTTTCTCATGAATGCACTAGCCACTGGGCTATAGAGTTATTCTCACTCTGTTTTGTCTAGTGACTAGTACATATTACATACAAAGTGAAACAGTTCCAACAAGAGAAATTCTGAAGTCATTTTGCAGACGTGTAATGAACAGCCAGGTTTATGGAGTTACTGCCGATGGTATGTATCTTACAGCTAGTACACTACAGAGCTTTTTAATGGAAGATGATAAGTTGTGACAATAAGCTGATGCCATTATTTTTTTCTCTTGAAAACCAGTAGCTAATAGATGAGTATTTCACAATGTGGTGAATTAACAAGAATAATGGTCCCCACACACTGACTTTACAATGGATTTCTGAGATTGTTTTGCTTATTTCTTAGCATGACTTATAGTGACATGAAGCACAATAGCTAAGTATCAGACATTTCCTATTATTTAGGTTACCAGATACCCAACCAACACTGCTCTGAATTAGTAGTGAGTGGTGAGGCTTTACCTTGACCTAGTATAAGGGATAACTTTCCTCACACTGCTCTCCTTTCTTGTCTTGTTTTTTTTTCCTCATACAAATACACCCAGTAATTAAAACCATTATTTGACAGTACTGGTTCCCTGCTCTGTGCTGAACTATTAAGACCTCCAAGGAAAAGTACCCTTGAAATGAGGATACTATTAAAAGAACTATTCTTAGTCAGTATCCAAAACTTCCTGGAAAAACAGCTATATTGCCAACTAAAGGGAAGATGGAAAAAGGAGATTAAAGGAAGCCTAGAATATGGAAATGGGCATCAACTCAACCTTGCTGGGTCAGAAGCCTTTTCACTTAAAAAGCAGACAACTCAGCTACTGACCTACCTAATGGAAGGAGAGTACTTCAGGAAAATTGCCCCACTGTGACTTATCATGGCGAATCAGGCTAAATGTTATCACATAATAAACTTAAAAAACCAACAAATGGTCTGGTAGCACTTTATAAACTAACAAAACATGTCGATGTTATCATGAGCTTTCGTGGGCACAGCCCACTTCTAATGTTAAGCAAAGCTACCCCATGGGATTCTTCACACGTCAAGCTCAAAATGTACTCCCTCTCTCCTCATGGTGTCTGCCACTTGTCATATCCTCTGAGACAAAGGAAAGCCCCACAAGCAGGAAAGTGAAAATATGACTTTTTTTGTGCACCCGCAAGAATAAATATCCACCCGGTGCCCCATCAAGCAAAGTATAATAGGGGAAAATAATCTAGACCTATCTTCTTATATGGCATCCATCACCACAGTATCTGAGAAAATCATAACATTAATTAATTAAACCTCACAACATCTTTTAACCATTGTTCTGGAGAACTAAAGCACAAAAGAATAAGCACAAGAGTCACAAAAGGATTTAGGCACTTAATTGCTACTGTATGCAATGAAATCCAAAATTTACAGCCTCAAAAGCCCTGCTCAGCTGCTGCCCAATCTTGGAGGAAATTCAAGGCCCTAAGAGTTTAAGTTTCTGTCAATCAAGCCCTCATAGCACCTAAAAATTTGCCAGTGAACATGTGCACAACAGCATCAGCCTTGAAGTCCATCTCATTCCTAAACCCCTGCAGGAGCATCAAAGTAGGCTTGTCCTTGCTTATCTCAGCTGTGGGACACAATCTGGTAGGTGCTTCCAGAAGCTGCTAACTGTATCAGGCTCCCCAAAACAATGCCAAAGAAGGACGATGCAGTGCCCTCTTTATAACCTTTAGCCCACTTGTCAAGGCACTCAGTTGGGATGTGAATTCCTAAGTTCGATTCCTACCTTTGCCAGATGGGGAGAAAGGATTGGAACATTGGGTCTCCCACATCCCAGGTGAATGCCCCAATCACAGGGCTAAAATTTATAAGGTGGAGGGGAATTTGCCTCGTTTTCCTTGTTTGTGAGGAAGGATTTAGTCATCTAACTCTGGGAGGGTGTTCACCGTACAAATCCAAATAGAGGGAGGCACCTCCTTGTGTCCCAAACTAAGTCACCTAATTCTCTTTGAAGGGAAGGACTGAAGACTGAGCTCTCACTTCGTCGTTTCCTACCGACTAGCTTATGTTGCTCCTGGATCAGCATGTTTGCTTTTGCAGTTCCTCTTTAAAATGCCTAATTCTCCCCATCCATTATATAGGGAGCCTGGATGTCTAACTTGCAGTGGTATATTGCAACAGGAGTTAGGACCCCTAAATTTAGATGCTGCAATGCTGAGTCTAAGCCCCCCTTGTGGATTTAATCCTAAAAGCAGAGTTTCAAAAGCACACAAGTGATTTAGGAGCCTAAGCACCATTTGCAAAAGTGATTAAGGCACCAAATAGTGTATGTCTCATGGCTGAGCAGACTGTCAACTCTCAAAAAGTCCTGTTATTCGTGGTGCATTAATGCCACTTCTGCCACACTACTCTTGCCCCATACCTGAATACCCAGCTTACCCAAACCTGTTTACATTATGCAAACTGACAGACAGAACAGCACAAGACAACATAGCAGCAGATCAGAGTGCAAGTTACCTTAAAAGAACAATAAAATCAAAAGCCACTGAAAACACACGCCTTTGTTCCTTATCATGTTTTGCTGATGCTGCTGTTAATAAAAAAAAGTTGATGCTCGTTTTTTGATGTTTTTTTCACATCAGAATGCTTGAACTGCAGCACAAAGTACAGTGGTAAACATTAGCACAAAGAGTCTAGCTAGCAGATGTTCATGATTATCTCTCATGGCATCTATGTGCGTGCAACCATCTTGAAAGAAACTCTCTCGCATGCTACTTTGCAGGAGGTTTCAGATCACAATCAACAATGAAAATGATCTGAAAGCCCATCTGTTGATGGATATTTCCTCATCAGAAAGGTCTGTTAAAGATGAGCACACTGGCAGGCAGAAATGGGTAGCATGGGTAATATGTTGTCTATTAAAGATGAGAGGTAAAACAAGCAGTAGAAGATATCTTTGTGTTTTCCATTAATTTTAGCTAACTCCTTGACTGAAAGGTCATTCTCTAGTTTGGGCTGAAATCAGCAAAAGAGTTGTTTTGAAAGGGCACTATTGTGAAACACCCTGCGTTACAGTCTGTTTTTCTGCTCCTAATGAAATCAAGAGAACTTCTCTAATCATGAGTGCACTCAATGGAGAGTTGAAAAAGTGAGCACCCCTAAGTATTATGGCACTTTTTATTTTACAATAGTAGCCAACTGAAATGCTTCAAAGAGCAGGATTTTATTTTGAAATAACATAAGCCAGTTTTCCCCCATACCAACCAATTTGATGTGAAAGTAACCTTTTTTAAAAATGCAAGGTTCAAGGGACACCCGTCCATCCTGCATTAACAGGCTCATTTGCATGTCAGAGAAGAATTTGCCTGCGCTTGCCAGCATAGCCTGGGCAACCTACAAAATTTGATAGCTGTTGAATGCTGAAGGAAACACTGGTTGGTGTTTGTTCTACTCTAGATATTTTGATGTGGCTCTTTGAAGCTCAGAAACCAAAGAAGTTGAAAGACAGAGAACTTACATAACCTTTTGGACTAATATTGTGCATACAATAATTGGAAAATTCATAGAAAAATGAAATACCTCTTTCAAGAAAAGCGTTCTGACTCGCAGGACACATTTTTTTCAGTGATGATTAAAAGCCCCACTTAACGCAGCCCCACTACCTGACTTAGCTGTGAACTTCACTACAGTTACATTAACTGAGCCAAACAGTCTCAACATTTAGAATCAATATTATACAGGCATGCTCCATTGTCATTAGTCTAATGACTTAAATTGAAGTCTGAGCATCCAGTACTGTCTAGAGGAGCATTTACAGTGTCATTCAGAAAGAAAGAAAGAAAGAATATATAATATGATTACATGTTCCTTTTTGTTTTTCTTTCATAAAGAAAACTCAGCTTCTTTGGGTTTCAGAGACATGTGGCCTCATTTAGCTGGATGGGGGAATATGTTGCATGAAAACAAATGTACATTATTTTGCAAAATCTCATTTGAAATGAATGTGAATTGTGTGTGATATGATTTTGATATTAACAGCCACTTTGCACTAGTATAAACGATGGCACAAGTTTCAGGGAAAAAATCAATATTATTAAAATTAGTAGTATTACCATAATAGCCACCTTTTATATAAAGTGTAAGTCGATTATCTTCTTGAATCTTTGACTTTGGTCTCAAGTTTTTGTTATAGGTGATGTATGGTGAAAAGACAAAATAAGAATTTTACTGATGCTATTCACACAAATCTCATTTCAGCCTCAGTGCCATGTCAGCTTTTGCATAGGTTTATAATTTCATCTTTTAAAGAATGAAAATAAATCTAAGAAGAAGGTTTGCAAACAAAATCAGCCTGAAGAGTCAAATTATTTAGCAAATTTGGGGGAAAATAAATCCCTTTAGATATGTCTAGACCACACACAAACACAAAATAAATTTTAGTAGTGTCAGATGTGTTACTGTCTTCATCTTACTTGAGTAATACAGGTCAACTGCCTCAAGGTATTTTGTAAAAAACAAAAACAACCCCTTCCACATACATACATCACATTGCATATGCACATTTACTTTTTTAAATTAAAAAAAATCTACTCAGGACTGTTAGATTCACAGAACACAAACATGTAAGTCCATGGAAATGTGAGAGGTGCTGAGCATTTGTGGAAATGAAAGAGCCCACTAGATTTGAAGGAGCCAAATGAACAGTCACAAATTAATTTTTCACAAAGTCCTGAAAGGTGAATGGAAAAGTTGGTTGTTTCTTTTCATTTATGAGCTGTTTGAAATCCCAAATCAATAGCAGATTTATGAATTACATAGCATCAAGTAGAAAATCATTTCCTCCTTTGTTTACTTACAATGGCCAGGTTTTAGAGTTTTGTATTTCTCCTTTTAGCATTGAAAACATCAGAAGTCTGACCCTTCTAAATTTCAGTCATACAAGTAATTTTTACTCATGTAAATAGTGCCATTGACTTTAATTACATCTTCTGTGCAAGAATTATGCCTGGTCAAAGTTTGGCAGGACTCGGGCACTATGCCAGAGCATTATTCTGCATTGGTTTTGTATCTGTGTAGACCGGTAAGACCTCCCGGAGGGGGTCCTCCGCCTCTGGGTCAGTGGGTGGCCAGTCCGCCCCACTACACAATCTCTTAAATTAGTCCTCCAACCACCAGTCCACAACCTGGCCTTGCTTCAGGGCAGGTTGGAAATCAAGTAGTTAAGTGCCCGGCCTTGCTTCAGGTCCGGGCCACTGAGGAAGAAGTTCAATAGAGTCTCAAGTCTCGAGACCCACAGTTCTGGGCAGGGAGGCAACAACAGTCCTGCCCCTTTAAGAGGCCCGCCCTGACTCCAGGCGGGACCGTAGCCAAATGCCATATATCAGTTCAGAGGCCCAGGCCTGTCACAGGCAGGGGCAATTAACCCAGCAAAGGAGCCCAGGCCCTCAGGCAGGGCGGGGCACCAAACACAGTTTTAGAGGTCCAGGTCTGGTCGCAGGCAGGGCAACAGTAAACACAGTAGCAGTTCAAGAGAGGGGGCCAAGCCCTGGTTCAGGGCGTGGCGGTAGACACACAGGCATGGCGAGCTCCTTGTTCGGGAGGAGGGCAGGTAGTGCACCTGCAGCGGTGGCGAGGGGGAGACTGCCACCCGATAGGTGGGTGGCAGGGGGGGCGCAGGCCCACCCACTCCACTGTGCCCCGGCCCAGGGCCCTAGATGCAACAGGACAGCTGCTGCTGGCTCAGCAGGGGCTCCCGCCCGCAACGCACTGGCCTAGGGCTTTTAGCAGCCCGTGCTATTCCCTGGGCCACTTCCGATCTCCCCCTCAGCAGGTACCTGTATCTCAGGCAGGTCACTTGGGGAGTCGAAGAGGGTCTCCTCTTGCAGGAGTCTCGGGGTCCGCTCCAGGCTGCAGCCCGTTCCAGGTCCTCCGGCTCCAGCTGGTAGGCTGGTGGCAGCAGGCGGGGGGCTGTTTGGGCTGGCCCTCAGGGTGCGGCTTGTCCGGCCGTTCTATCAGGCTCTCACGGTTCTGGGGTGCAGGCGGGCACCGGGGCTCCGGCAGGTCCAGCAGGTCGATCAGGTCCTCCGGGTCAGCCTGGGCAGGCCCAGTCCACTCCCCAGTCTCCCCAGCCGGGAGCAGGTCCCTCAGGGTCTGAGGACAGGCCTGTTGGCGGGCCTAGCCAGGTCTCTGTCTCCCAGTCTGGGAGTTTGGGGTAAGTCTCCGGGGCAGAGGCCGTTGGAGGTCTGAACCCAGTCTCGGCCTCAGCCTCTAAGGCAGGGAGCCCTGGGCAGGCCTCTGTCTCCCACCAAGGCTGGCCCCCCACTGAGCTCTCAGCCTGTCTTTTTATAGTCCTCGCCCCGCCCCTTGCCTTCTGGTCAGGTGACTGGGAGGGGCTAGGCTGGGCCCAAAATGGCTCCCGGAGGGGGTCCTCCACCTCTGGGTCAGTGGGCGGCCAGTCCACCCCACTACAATCTGACATTGCAGTCCTTATTCACGCTAAATTGTCATTGATATAAATGGGAGTTTTTTCCGAGAAAGATCTTCAGTCTTGAACCCGAATGAATTAAAGAAGCACATTACAAATGCTTCCCTAGATGGATATTTTAAAATCTAAGCCTAAATTGTTTTCTGTGTAGTTTATCCTCATGCAAGATAGCGCAAACTCTCCATCTCCTGAGTCAAAGGCAGTGTCTACGCTACAAAGAAAAGTCGGAGAAAGATATGCAAATTGCGGTTTTTCTGCTTTTCTTCTGAAAGAGGCTTTTCCGACTTTTGGCCCATCTACATGGGGCCAAATGTCAGAAAAAAAACCTCTTTCAGAACATCCCTTCTTCCTTGTAAAACAAGGTTTACAGGGGTGCCAAAAAAACCGCGTCTGCTTTTCCAATAATTTTTTCTGAACAGCAGATGTGTTCCTTGGACGCGGCAGACATAGTCTAGACACACCCAAAGATACCAAAACACAAAGAAAAAGCAGGGGTGACCTCTTCCTTGTTATTCTTGTGGGGAATTGAGAGGTGTCCTAAAAGCCCAGTGCTCCCTCTGTGTGTAAATATCTCTCTGTGTATATAAATATGTGTGTTTCATGGCATTTTCAAGTATCTTTCAAAGCAGGCACTAACCCCCAATCTACTTCATTAGTAAATATCCCCTAGGTAGAAAGAAGTGTTCCTTCTAAAGCAGCTAAAATATGACTTAAGGATCTAAAGATCAACTCTTTTTAAGTCTGTGGTAAAGGATGTACCGTTGTGTGGACAGGCAGAAAAATAAGTACAGTAAGTATAGTGAAATAGAAGTTTCCTCAGTTGGACTTAAGGGGAAAAGGATAAAGTGACAAAGAAGTCATTCTAGGATCTGTGCATTCTTATAACAAGCCAGAGAGATCACTACCAAATTTTGGCACATCCTTGTGAGCACCCCCACAAGTAGCCCGACTGGGGGATATACTGTATCAGTGGGACTACAGGTTGAACCTCTCTTAACCAGGACTCTCTGGTCCAGCAACATTCCTGGTCCAACAGAACCATGGATGTCCCAGGACCAGAGAGTTCTGGTGGAAGGCTGGTGGCTGGGAGCCCTGCAGCAGGGCTAGAGTCCAGTAGCGGGGCTGCCTTGTGGCAGCGAAATGGGAGCCCAGCAGTAGGGCTGCGGGACTGGAGCCCAACAGCACAACCAGGAGCCCGGCAGCCCAGCTACTGCCAAGCGATGCAGCTGCCTGGTGAGGTTAGAGGCAGTATGGCTGCCCCACAGGCCAGAAGCCTGAGCACAAGGCTGCCTGGGAGTGGGGCCAGGAACCTGGGCATGGGGCTGCCCGGCGGTGCAGCAAAGAGCCCAGCAGGCGCGCTGACGCTGGAGGAGCTGCCTGGTGAGGCTGAGAGGCAGCAGGGCTGCCAACTGAGGCTGAAACCCAAGTGGGGCTGTTGCCCGGTGGTGCAGCTGGACCCCAGAGGGGGCTGACTCACAGGGCCAGGAGCCCGGTGGTGGGGCTGTGCATGCTGGCGGTGGGGCTGCCATGACGAGGCCAGGAGCCCTGCGTGTGGAGGGGCCAGGGGCTAGAGAAGCCAGCTGGGAGATTGGCAGCAAGGACATGGTTGGGGGGGGGCAATCATAGGGGGGAGAGCCCAGAAATTACCTTCCCCTGTCTGGCAAAATCCCTCATCCGGGACCGGTCAGGTTCCGAGGGTACCAGACCAAGGAGGTCCAACCTGTGCTTGCATGTTGATAAGGGTTAAGGGTTTCAAGGTTGGTAAAATTTGTGACCTACAAATTTGACCTTCCCTAAAAAGTTTAGGGGTTGAGGAGGTACAACTGGCTCAGATCGTTCCCTGGCAGAGAGGGATTTCTCTTACCCACATCTGTCACTAATCCCAGACTGGGGGAGTTGCAGTTCTATCTACTCCATCTCCAGACTTTGTGGAAAGCCAATAGGCAGAATCAAACCTAGAACCTCTGGAGCTTAGTGAATGAGCCTCTACCGCATGAGCTAAAAGCCACCTGCCTCATAGCGAAGGTAGTAACGCAGACTCATTAGTCTTTCTCTCTCTGTAAGCGGTCTTGGTTCTACTAGATGGGACAATACATCACACCCAGAAGGTGTGTGCGTTACATTTGCACCCTCCTCAACCTTGTTCCTCCGCCAACCTTCCTGCACCCCATTTCTCTAAAACCTCTAAATCTGCCTCCTGCTTCCCCTCAGAATCCCCATCCACTTGTCACAGTATCTCTGAGCTCCCCACAGGCCCGAGGTCCTATCTAGCCCCCTGAACCATAGAGTGGTAGCCATGTTGCCTGGGAGTATGGCTTTAACCTCAATGGAAACAGTGGAACTGGCAGCCATCTTTATTAAAGGGCAGCCTCATTCCCACATACAGACAGACTGCAAAGAAATGGCGATCATTTTGTTGGCTTCAGTCCCACTGAGAGTAAGGGCAGTTGGGGAAACAAGTGACAATTTTTGTGCTGGCTGATTTTCATCTTATCTTCATGTAACAGGTAAAAATAAACAAAAAAAAATCAGTAGAGTTGATATAAAATCTTGAAGGTTGGCAATAATGCAAGCATTACCTATGAAGAGATTTCCTGGGCATCATTCCGTGACTTACCACTGCAGCTGCAGTTTGCTGTGTCTTGTGGACTATTTGTCCTGAACTTGACTGGTGATTCTTATTGTTAGTGACAAGATGGAACAGCCAATCAATGCTGGTCTTACTTAACGGGGTGAAAGCAGTAGTATCAGAGATCCTGGTTCAAAGGCCACTGAAGTTGGTGGACTCCTCATTGACTGCAAAGGTTTTAAGCTCAGGATGACAGTGCACTGTTTAATCATTGGTAGGCATCTCATTAGTTCATTTACTAGGTGATTGTCATTAGATAGGGTAGAATTGTACAAGGGATGTTAACCTTTATTCTTAACATAAGCAGTGTTGCCAGTTCTCACAAACAGATCAAAAGTCACAGGATGTTGGTGCCAGAAGGGGGAACTGTCCAATGACATGAGAAGCTCCTCTGTTCTCTCAGTTTTCAGCACTGGACATAGGGGGCACAGCTCTGTGCAGGAGTTTTGGGGCTAAGGGCAGGAGACCAGCCCAGCCATTAAGCCTGCCTTCAGGTGTCTCCCTGTACTACAGAAAGGCAGGGGAAGGAGGTGGATAAAAAACTGCCACTGACAGAGGAACAGCCCTGGGGCAGCAGGAGGCAGGGGAGTGGAGGAAGTGATATTACCTACACCCAGGTAGAGAAGTCCCCGGGCAGCAGAAGGCAGAGAAGTTTGGCTGCTGTGTCAAGACAGTATAGGGAATGGCTAGAGGAACTGCAGTGTCTGGGATGAGAAGACAGTAAGGATAGCCTCCATTTGGGCAGCCAGGGAACAGTGTGCATTTTTTGTGCCATTAAAGGCTGACTTTTCAATCTGAAATTATCAACATGCATTGACAGAGGAATTGTGGGGAGTTAAACATTCAAAATACAGTTAAAAATATAGTTGGATTTTTTAAAAGCCTCATAATGTTTTAGGCCTTAGGGTTTTTGAGAGTAACGCATTATTTTTTATCTTTTGGGGTTGCCATCCTATATTGAATTATTTTGGACTGAAGTTATTAGCAGACTCACCAATAAATGCCTAGCTATAAAAGTGTCCAAGAATCCTTTGCTTTTTACAGAACAGGAATAACATGAAGGAACCAGATGGATACAATTGGCTTCCAAATAAACATTTTTTGCTAAACATACACAAACTTGAAAGGTCTGGCTATGTCCTGACTGGTTTTTGGTGGCTTATAAACTACAAATTGCAGTGAGCACCACTAGAGGGCTCACACACCATTTAAAAAGCATACAATCTTATTCCCATACACCAGCGGTTCTCAGACTGTGGGTTTGGATGTGGTCCCCAGGGCTAGCTTAGAGTTGCTGGGGTTTGGGGCCGAAGCCAAAGCCCGAGCCCAAACACCTGAGGCCAAAGCTGAAGTCTGAGGGCTTCAGTCCTGGGCATTGGGAATCAGGTTACAGGCCTCCTGCCTGGACTGAAGCTTTTGGGCTTCAGCTTTGGTCCACCCTGCCCAGGATGGTGGGGTCTGGGCTTTGGCTTCCTAATTTGGGGGATGGAGCTCAGGCAGGCTCAGGCTTTGGTGCCCCACGGTGGAGTCATCTAGCAACTTTTGTTGCCAAAGGGGGATTGCAACAAAATGAAGTTTGAGAAACCCTGCTATACACAATAGCTACCCATGAACCCTCTTCCAAGCCTCTCAACCAGGAGGCGAAAGACCCATATTACAAATGGTACCCTATGAATATATCCCATTTCAGCAACCAAATAATAAGAGTCTGTCAGTAACCATTCACATTCTGTGTGCATATTTCCCCTTTGCTTCATTCCCTCCTTCAAAATATCTCCTGGTGGGCCATCTGAAGGTAGGATATCTTCTCTCTCACATACATAAAAGCCAACCTCAAATCTTGGCAAACAACCTCCGTGTGACTATAGGGTTTGCTCAAGGGTGATACTTGAGGAAATTTAATAACAAGTGTTGATGTTCCAATAAGATAATTTCAGACCACATGGACAATTGCCCCATGAAAATATTAAATACAGACTCCTTTGATCTTACAAAATAAGATGACATTATAACCATTTAATAGAGGATTGCACCGATAACAGTAAATGGAAACATATCAAATATAATTTTTTTAAAAGTTGATTGAAACATTGCATGTTATGTTTTACTTGTATCACATGAGACATCTTTTTCTGGCCTAACAGGTTATATGTGTGGGGGTAATATGCATGGGTGGGGCTTATTTATTCATTTAAAAATGTTTTTATCTGGGGCTTATTTATTCATTTTAAAATGTGTTTAAATTTTCCTTTGAAAGCTTTTACATCTCAATCCAAATTTTTTAAACATGCACACCTAAAATTGGAGTCAAAGTCCATATTTAGGCATCTAAAACCAGGATTTGCATCAGAGACCTGGAACAGCTTGTATCTTTATTAAAAATGTGCAAAATAGAAAAAAGGAAAGAGAAAAAATGCAGATAGCACAAGTCTACTGGTTTCTTACAGAAACAAAGGCAAGGTAATCTGTCATACAATATGTATAAATTAATTATTAGTATTAATTTAGAACATGGCTACACTGTAAGTAACTTGCAGCAAGTGCTAGGCATGAAAACTTGGTAAGGGACTGATTAGCAAAAGCCGAATTATTCCATGGGATACCTGTAGCAAGGGCACAGAGTGCTGTGGGAGAATTTGCTGAGGAACAGGATGTTGTTAGCAGTTGCTACACAATTTTTCAGTACAAACAAAAGTCAGGAGAAATTATTGTCTATATATGTCTGGGAGGATCTAGTCTTCAGGAGAATTGCGAATTTACTGAGACCTAATATATAATAAAACTTCTAATGAGACTGTCCTAACATACAAGATGCTTAACAAACTCCAAAAGCAAGAGCCTTCCCCACATGAGGAAGCAGGATATGAAGAGAGGCTATGTCCAGACTACAATGTTTTATTGGAAAAAGGTATGCAAATTGCGGTCCGCAATTTGCGTACCTTTTTCCAGTAGTTTTGCCGGAAGAGACTTTTCCAAAACTTGGCTTGTCTACACTGGGCAAAATTTTGGAAAAACGTCCTCTTTTGGAAGAGCCCTTCTTCCTCGTAGAATGAGGAAGATAGGGCTTCTGAAAGCACGTCTGCTCTTCCACGAAAAAAAGTGGAAGAGCAGACGCATTCCCTGGACATGGCGGAGTTTTTCCGGGATACCTCCGACATCCCAGAAAAAAACCCATAATGTAGACATAGCCTTAGGAATAAAATATTCAAATTAGAAATGGGCTTAATTTTAGATCTAGATTTTAATGTCTCTGAAGGACAGGTTCCAGGTTAATGAGTCATCCCAAACTCAGAGGTAGAGGTTGAGAAATCTGGATTTTTATTTCGATGTGTCTTCTAAACCCTTCACAAAATTGGATCCAGGGTTTTGGTTTGGGCCCATCTCTAATTATATCCCATCCATTTTGTTGCAGAGAATCACTGGAACACTCCTTCTTTGCATGTTAAATAGTACGCTCGGGGGGTGGGGGTGGGGGGAGCTCCCAAAGCTAGAGAAAGTCTACCATAGGAAGAAAATTTTGACTCACAACTTTAAATAAAGTTCAATACAGAGGAAATTGTTATAATTAACAGCAAAATACTGGCAAGGGACAGCACAGAACCCCAACCTGAAGAGGTTTCTGAGATGACTATTTTTACTATCTGAGTAATGTGAACCTGAAATCAGAGTTCTGAGTAAAAATCAAAACTGAAATTAAAAATTTTTGAAGTGGGAACAAATAGCAGACAGCAGACAGGCATCAGCGTCTGCTTGCCAGAAGCAGGACTGGATGAACAGAGATGGGTTATTTGATAGCTGCCCTGCTGTGTTCATTCCCTCTGACACATGTAGCACCAGTTAGATGGACAGAATGATAGGGTGCTGAGCTACATGGACCATATTGGTTTGACCTAGGTATAGCCACTCTTACGTTCTTATGGGAAAGGCATATGAGTACTTTATAATATTCAAAATATATGGCTCCCATGTATGTCATTTCTCAGCCATGCTGTGGAATGAACTAAAAGATAAAAGACAAGATCAAATGTTTTTTCTCCTTCTTCTGTGCCCAGTGGAGCTCTGGCTGTGCATACAAAATAGTGCAAATAGCTTTATAACCTTTGAGTTACATTATTATAGACAGTTCAGGTAGCAACACTGCTAGTTAAGGTTTCCTGTCACTTTCCATTATAAGATCCTGTTTATAGTTGCTTATAACTTTGCTAAACTGAAACTGGTCTGGAATTTTCTATGCTGGGTATCTTCTTTAGGCTTTTTTTTTTTTTTTTTAAGTTTCAGCTAAATGGCTCAGAGATTTTTAAGAATAAGGTTAGGGGAAAATATAAATTTGCTCATGATAAAATAATTCTTACAATTCTTAAAATTCTTTAAAAAATTTGCCTTACAAAGATCTACCACTTCCATGCTTTCGTACAAGGCCTCCAAATTTAGCAACAGGAATTTGTCTTTTTTCTGTCCCTGTGAAACTATGTCAAAATTTGTCCTGGTTATAAGCACTGAAAATTATCTCAGTTCACCTATGGTGACTTGTTAGCATAGCAACTAAAGTCTCCAAAGATTCTGTGTGCACTGACCATGTGCTATCCTCTCACAGGACCTACATCCTGACCAGACAGCACATCCCATCCCTGGGGATGAGCAAAACTTAAATTGCTATTGTTCTTCCTGACTGCTGCAGGCCAACGTGGTGCAAAGCAGCAGAACACAACAGAAGGGGAGCCTGTCTCTCCTGTGCTCTCAGTAACATTCTCCTGAGACTCAGGAAACATGGCAGGAAGAGGAGACAGCCTGACTCAACTGCAGAAGGTGTAGTTTGGGGAGGCAGTGGGGGTAGGAATATGCAAGGGAGGCAGCTAGAAGCTGGGGCAAGAATGGTGGACAAGAGCAGAGATGACCAAAAGATGGAGAGGAAGATTAGGAAAGAAGATGGGGAAAGAGGCCAAGGCAGTGGGGCATGAGCCATGGAAGGTGGGGAGAATAGGCACAGATGTGGGGAGCAGAGATGAGGGGAGCAGAAGGGCAGGATCTGTGGAGGAATGATAGAAAGAGCAGGGAAACAAGGCCTCGAACTGGAGAATAGTTGGAGAGAGGGAGACAGAGGCTTAAAGGTCTGTAACCACCAGCGAACACTCCTCTCCAGAAACTGGAATGGATCCCATTATTCCAAGGTCTTAGCCTTCCTTTGCTGTCTAGCAAATAGATGTAAAACTCCTTGCCAAATTTTGGGGGAGGGAACAGGGGACTGGGAAGAGAGGACAGCGGGAAGTGGGGGCAGAGAGTCCCCTGCTATCGTCTCCTCCCAGGATTCTTCCCCCCCACCCCCTGATGGAAGTTGGCGCATGCCTACTGCAGCGCAGCCAAACCTCCGCAGGGGCCTGCCCCAGGGCCAAACTCCCCTCCCGTGGTAGGGCCAAACCACTGCGGGAGCCTGCCCCGCCGCCAAGCCGCCTCTCCCATGGCGGGACCAAACCCCCCCTCCCGTGGCGGGGCCAAACCTATGCGGGAACCTGCCCCGGGGCCAAGCCGTGTCTCCCGTGGCAGAGCCAAACCCCCACGGGAGCCTGCCCTGGGGCCAAGCCACCTCTCCCGCGGCAGGACCAAACCACTGCGGGAACCTACCCTGGGGCCAAGCCGCGTCTCCCACGGCAGGGCAAAACCCCTCTCCCGCCGCGTGGACAAACTCCCGCGGGAGCCTACCCAGGCCAAACCCCGGAGCCGACCCCCGCTCCCGCGGCGCAGGGAAACCCCTGCGCTCAACTCACCTCTCCCAGGGAAGCCGCCGCGCTCCTCCTCTGGGGCCAACACCCCCTCCCCCAGCACGTGAGAGAGCTGTGGGTGGGGAGCAGCCAGCGCACTTCCGGGGCCCCCGGAAGTGACGCGGGCTTCACCCACGACTTCCATCCACCCCGCCGGAAGCTGGCACTACACTAGAGGTAGGTAGTGGGGCTTCTCGGCGGTGGGGGGAAAATAGGGGGTGGGGGTGCCCGAACGCCTCGCGATCGACTGGTCGAGGCCTTGCAATCGACCAGACGATCGCGATCTACAGGTTGGTGACCATGGTGCTAGAGGATTGTGCTGTGGTTCTAATGTCATCAAGACAGGGTGGGAAGGGGGACAGGGACAAAGAGGATTCATCTTTTCTGTTTTTTATTTAAAAACTGTCAGAAATTATATTCCTAAAACTTGCATGAAAAGAATGTTAAGGTTGCAAAGGCAAGCACTCACAATTAGGAAATGCCAGAATTGAAGGTGCCTGTGCAAGCTTAATACTGTTGCCATCTGTGTATGCATGATGCTATAGTCTTTCATTACACAATCACATATGTGTTCTCCCCATAGGACTCCTGCTTCATTCAATGCTCAGAATAGATGGTGCTCAGGGAATTAATTAGGCTTGTGCAGTGAAAGAAGCTGTAGTCTGTTGGATCCCAGCCTCATTCTCACAGAAGTCTGAAGGTGCATAATGAATGAGATGGGAAACTTCAGGATAAAAAAGATTGGCCAGGTAGCGAAGGGAGTTGCTGCCATGAAGAACTCTGCCACAGAGTTCCTTTGTGATTCTGAGCAAGTCACATAAAGCATAGTTCTCTTGGGTGGCCACTGTTCATTTCTCTTTTTCTGGATACCAAACATGGAACACTTGTGGTCTGGTTTGAAGAAATGCTGAGTGCTTGAGTCACAGATACAACTGCAGTCAGGTGGAGCTGTGCTTTGAACCTATAAAGTACGATATGATGCTAAATATACTGAAAAAATCAAGCTCTAGGTTTCTCAAATTGGGTGCCCAAAAGTAGTTGACAGTATTGTCTTTAATCCCTTTGCCTCAGTTCCCCTTGTGTACAATAGTAAAAAGAATAGCCCCCACTTTATGGGGGTGGGGAGGCTTGTGGGAAGATAAGTTCATTAATGTCTATAATGCACTAAGACAGCGCAATGAAAGCACCAGAGGAAAGTGCATGAGAAACTTAATAATTCTATATTCAGCACAAGTTTTGGGTGACATGCAGTACATAAGGCCTGGGGTCACATACTGAATTATGATGATCAAAAGAACAGGCCACTTTAATTCTGACATTTCCTATCTTTTAAGTGCTTGGTTCTGTAAGCTTAGCACTATGCTTTTAACAGAGGTTTTGGGAATATAATTATAAGCAATATGAAAAAATGCTATGAACAATGTTAGAACAATATTAAGAATGCAAAGTCCAGCGCTCAGAAGACAGGAAATTACAAATGAACCTTTCAACTTTATGATAGCCTTGCCTGGCTTCATCTAGAAGGTCTATGGTAGAGTCAGGAGAAGGCCCTCATTGGTCTAAT
Organism: Pelochelys cantorii; assembly: GCA_032595735.1. Lineage (NCBI taxonomy): Eukaryota > Metazoa > Chordata > Testudines > Trionychidae > Pelochelys > Pelochelys cantorii. The sequence continues at coordinate 126,056,325 of CM064326.1, read as the reverse complement.
TTAGCGTTTTGAGCACAAGTAAACATTATTCTCTTCTTGTGCTCTCCTGCCTCATTCATTGTCTATCTTGTGCATTGATTGAAGAAAGGGTCCTGTAGCACAAACAGTATTTAGAGACACTAGCTTTACATTTCCTTTAGGGTTAGAAGCTTAGCAAATTCAGTTTCCACACAGGAAACTCTGTAATGCTTGATCATGCCCAGTGTAGTGAGTTTGCAGAGAGCTCTCCAGTGCTGGAGCAAGCACACAACGCACATGGATTGTTCAGAGATTTTAGCAGCAGGCTTCTGAAAAGTTCTACTGAGCATATTCAAATGTTAATTTACAAAGACTTATAACTTGGCCAGATTGGAGTGAATTTTCTCAGGGACAATAAAAGACCCTTCTATAGGCCGAGTAATATACCCTGACTATATTTCACGTTCCTGCTCCAAAATATGGAGGTGCTGCAACTCTTCAAAGAAACAGCTGTAATTTTTGTTGAACATTGGCAAAACACCCCATTTTCCTCTAACCTAGTGGCCAGAAATGGCTGAACCATTTTCTAAAACTTCCCCAAAATTCCATCTGATGAGGGTGAGCACTTAATATCCAGCATAGCTACAAGCCCAGTAGGGACTTATAATGGAAAGAGTTCGGTAATCTTCATTGCTGGCGTCACTTCCTGCTCAACCTATAATGTGACAGTTATGTACGCTATACAGATACTTTGAAATCTATTATATATTGATCATCTCAATAGCTTTTGCTTATAATATGGCGCTATTTTGTCAGTGGTTGATTTTCTGCCAATCACCATGACAAAGTTCCTCCAACCCAAGATGGCTGCTCAGCAGGGGCTCCCTGAAATTGTCAAAGGACATAATCCAAAGCTCTTTGTAATCAACAGGGAAAAAATGGCAGTAATTTCAATGCACTTTGGATCAGGCTCACAACTGGCAAGCTTCCAAGTAGAAATTAATGCATTCATAGATATTAATGCCTAAAACATCACTTATTATGATCATCTGCATCTGATTTCCTCTACAACTCCATCCCAGGATCCTCATCCAATCATTTCTGCATCATGCCAATAACTTCTGTCTGCACTATAATGTGTCTTTTACTTTAAAAAATCTGGGAGGCATGAGTAGGAGGCATGAGTAAAGGTGGGAACAATATGAGCTATAAGTCAGTGTAGTGGCAGAAACTTATTCTGAATAATGTATTCATCCTGCAACCATTCTTTTGGTTTTCAAACAGTTCCCCATAGTGTTCCTATTCATAACTTTCTCATTGATAGTCAAAGGAACTTTTGCTCCCAAGTGCTAGGTTTTCAAAGTATTTAGGCACCTAAAGATATGGGGGTGGGGGGGCTAAAAGGATTTTCAAAAGTATCTGTGTGAGCTGACCTGCTTAGACACTATTGAAAAGCCCTCCATGTGCCTCTCTTTAGGCACTAAAATGCATTTTGGGATTTAGACTCCCTACATCATTTAGTTATTTTGGAAATGTTTACCCACTATTCTCTTGTAACCTAGATTTGTATACTGCTGAGATATGTAATTATTTTTCTGGCAAGCTAATGTAGCTCATTCTAGAACAAAAAACCCTTTGCGTGATTTAAATCACTGTCTGGGTGGAAATGGATATACTCTTGACTAAAGAAAATACATACAATTTCATTTCACCCTGTAACTTACTCGGTTAATCATCAAACTTAATAATCCTTACCTAGCCCTTGCTGGAAAACAATACCATTATTTTGTGTATTAGTATTCAAATACTGAGAACTCTCAGCACTTTGGCCAACACTGGCCTTTGTCAACATAGATTCAAGACTATATAAGCATGACAAAGGCCAGGCTGATCTAAAACGCTGATAGCTTGCAAAATGGGATGCCAGTATGCAAACTAAATATGTTGCTTATGCTGCGTGAAATGAGTATTTTTATTGAGTTTCCTGATTAAGCAAGTCAGCCCAGATTAAATTTCACTTTAGTGTGCATAGTGGCATACGTCCCCCCACCTCAGAATATGAGGAGTTCTGTTTTACATGATGTTTCACTCTGTAAGACATAAACAAATCAATTGAACAATTCTTTACTGAGTGGCATGTATGTTCTGAATAAAGCCATTTTTTAATTTGCAGTGGGGAAGGTGATTATTTTTTCCTTTGTCAAGAGGTTACACAATGTCTGTCAATGAATTTCATTTGAAAAATGTTAATTTGGCAATGGGTAAATAAGACAAAACTTCTGTTGTGTGCATACTGCCATGTAATTAGTTGCGTCCCTGAAAATGAATCACAACAGAAGGCTAAAACCTAACGTTTGTGATGGATGATGTGACAAAAGATCAAGCTAAATAACAGGACTGTTGAGAATAAATTAGGCTCCAAGGTTTCTGTTTATTAGGTGTACATCAGTGTCTCTGGCCCCAATAGAAAACCCCTGTTACTTCAGGCAGAATTAGTTTCTGCTACTTTAGGGAAGGTTGGACCAGAAGTGTTAATCATAATAGACATCACCAAGGAACCCAGGTCCAATGAGGGTAAGAGTTTAGAGAGGTGGCATAGAACTTGGCATGCTTACAAATGCTATATGATATAGATAGAAAAAAATGCTAACAGCTTTTGGGATGATCTCCCTAGAAGAACTGATTAGAGAAATGCTAAAATCCGATCAATTAGACATGTGACCTCCAGAAAGGGGAAAGCCAAGGGTAAGATCCTGGAACAAGTGATCACATGTAGATATCATTGATGAAGCAGACATAGCAATTCAATCTCTTATTACTGTTATTATAAAGCACCATGATGTATAATTTGCTATTTCACTGACTTTACCATTTGCTTGGGGAAGCTGGTTTAGTTCTGCTGTGGTTTTCTTCTCAATACTATGGCCATGTTCTTACTCTTGTTTGAAGGGCCCTTCCCTTAAGTTGTTTGCTTCCCAAGGGAACTGCCTTCTGAATCTGTTTTGGACTCTGGTGTTGTGGACTGGAGCTTTTATTTGCTCCTCAAAATGACATAATTGCTGTCAAGAAAACAGTATGCAAAATGGGCACCAAGGCTGAATTCATCTCTCCAAGGTGACCAACGTTCCCTTCATCTTTCTACTGTTCTGCTTTATCTGATCTGCAAGAGCAAGGACTTTCTGTCTCCTGGTCCTTTAAGGCTCAGAAATAGGTGGCACCGGCGGTCATCTTCTTGCTAAACATCTATAGGCCCTTTGGGCTGGGAGGTCAGGTGTTGGATACATAGCACCTTGCATGGAATACAGAGGAATAAAAGAGAATATTCTCTCTCATGAACACACAGGAAAAGGGGGAGAACTTCGCTGGTTGGTGGCAGCTTACGTGTTGTTGGGCAGGAAATCAGAGCTTGGAAAGCTCTTAGCTTCAGTCTGCTGCCGTCACACGCTGCTGACAGCAGCAGGCATGGATGGGCACTGATTATCAAATGTATCACAGGAACTCAATGCAATTCATGATTCCAAAGAGTCTGAGCACCGTTAGCTCTCACTGTGTTTGGCGGGATTCAGGTGTGCTCTGTACTTCTGGATTATAGGGTTTTGTTTCGGTGCCGCAGGTTTAAAAATATTGGCCTAAAACTTCCACTTCTCTCTTCCTTTTGAGAAGGGATTTCAATCATATCTCATTACATTGTCTCCACTATCAATAGCTTGATGTATGCAGTACTAAAGCCTTACAATTTCACCTCTCCTGCAAATTGCCAGCTTATGTAAATCAACATAGTCCTCTGACTAGGAATTTGGCCCATTCTTCCTGTAAAAAAGAAACATCTTCCTACAGGAAAGTTCAATTACTGTACAGTGCTGCCTTCTCAGCCATTCATTTCTTTCATTCTCTCCACTAGGTCTTTTTATTGTTCCAGAATCATAACAGTAACTACACAATATATATATATATAGTCTACTGCCAGAAGGGACCAATATGTGATCATCTAGGCTGACCTCTGGCATAAACAAGCCACAGAATTTCATCCAGTAATTCTTGAATAGAACCCAATAACTTTTGACCCCATAAGAATGGATTCGTTTCCCCTCCTCGCCCACAAAAGGGCAAATTCTGGAATAACCTTAATTTTAAGTACCAATATTTTACTAGCTGTGCTGAATACATAGTCTCTTATATAACTGGCTTTAGGGCATTCCCATAACATTTATAAGGAATTTCCTTTCATTCCACAATCAGCGCCATCACCATGCATGGCCTAATTCCTTCTGTCCCCTTTCATAAAATGACTCTATGCCTTGTGAGTTGCCTCATATTTCCAAGTTTAGAAAAAAAATCCTTTCAGGGCTTAAGAGTTATTCTCCTGTATTATTTTTATGTGTATTTCAGTATATGGTTGAACTGATTTTGTGTTGTCTGTTGACTGCAGTGCTAAATTTGGCATTCGATTTTAATAACTGTGCAGTGCTTTGAGACCATGCTGAAAAGTATTTTATCAATTTAAAATACTGTGCTGTTATTAAATTACCCCAAGATTCATCTCATTGTAGAAAAGCCCTACTCATTTTTAGTGGAGTCATCACTTTTCCCTCTTTGTTCATTCCTCCGCCTTTTTCCCTGGCTTTTTCCATCTGGTTGAGAGAGGCCAAATACACAGTCCTGTCTGAGAATAAGAGTAACTATAAGGTGGGTGCCTGGCAGGTTGGAAAACCAATCCCAAGAGAAGTTATCAGCAGTTCAGAGTCAAGCTGGATTAGTTCTGGGTCAGGTTTTCTGCTCAATATCTTCATAGATGATCTAGATAATAGCATAGGGAATAAGCTTATAAAGCTTGAGACCAAGCTTGGAAGAGTTGCAAGTGCTTTAGAACAGGGGTTCTCACTCTTTTACTTTCTGAGTCCCTCCCCCCAAATGCTGTAAATCTCCTTGACCCACCTATGCCACAGCAACTAGTTTCGTGCACCAGAGCTGGTGTTAGGAAATAGCAAGCACAGCAATCGCCTCGGGCCCCACACCACAGAGCCTACAAAGGTATGTTGCTCAGGCTTCAGCTTCAGCCAGGGCTGGCAAAACTCAGGGCCATAGGCCTCAGTCCCATGTTGTGGGGCTTCAGCTTGTTGCCCTGGGCCCCAGCAAGTCTATCACTAGCATTGTTTGATGGACACCCTCAAACTTGATTGTGATCCTCAATGGACCTTAAACCTCTGGTTGAGAACCACTGCTTTAGAGGCTAGGGTTAAATTTCCAAATGACCTGGACAAACTGGAGTAATGGTCTGAAAGAAATAAGGTGAAATTCAAAAAGGATCAACGCAAAGTGTTACAAGTAGGAAAGAATAATCAATTTCACACATAGAAAATGGGAAATGACTGCCTAGGAAGGAGTACTATGGAAAGGGGTCTGGGGATTATAGCAGATCACAGCTAAATATGAATCAGAAGTGTAACACTGTTGCAAAAAAAAAGCAAAATAATTTGTGGCAGTATGAGTAGGAATATTGCAAGCAAGACACAGCTCTTCTCTATGCTGATAAGGCCTCTGCTGGAGTGTTGTGTCTGGTTCTGGGCATCTGGTTTCAAGACAGATATCGACAAATTGTAGAAAATCCAGAGGAAAGCCACAAAAATGATTAAAGTTCGAGAAAACATGACCTATGAATAAGAGTAACTATAAGGTGACCTATGAGGATAGATTGAAAAAAAATGGTCTGGAAAAGAGAACACTGAGAGGGCACACAATAATAGTTATCAAAAGAGATTATTACAAAGTAGAGTAAAATTGTTCCTTTTAACCTCTGTGATAAAACAGGCAGCAAAGGGCTTAATTTGCAGTAAGAGCAGTTTAGGTTGGATATTAGAAAAGTCTTCCTCTCGGGGTGGTTAAGCACTGGAATAAATTAGGTAGGAAGGCTATAGAATCTCTGTCATTAGAAATTTTTAAGAACAGGTTAGATGAGCACCTGTCATGAATGGTCTAGTTATTTTGTAGTCCTGCCTTGAGCACAGGAGATTAGACTCTTGACACATTGACATTTAGCCTATTGAGGTACTTTTTTGTCTCATGATTCTGTGACTGGGCATCCTATAAATACCCTACCTATAATATATATTTGGTCACATTCATTTCCTATGAAATTCCAGTGAAGTCAATGAACTTACACCGGGAATAAATCTGGCCCATAGATCTTGAATGTCCTCTTATTTATACCAGTGAAAATATGAAATAACTCAAAATATCAGTAACACTGACTCTTTAAATTTATTGTAGAATTCTCTGAGTATGTAAAAAAGTAATGGATATAAGAGAAGAGGTAAACAAAATTTATTCATGTGGAATTTCACTAACTGCCTGACAAGAGACTATTGAGGAAACCACATAGTCTTGCAGTAGAAAGTAAAGTATATCATGGATCAGAGACAAGAAAGAAAGAATAGAAAGAAATGTTCAATGTTCAACATTGTAAACGACTCAGATTGATGTCATCCAAGGTTCTGGTCTGCTTTCGAAAGTGAGATCAGAATTTGCATATCCTCTTTCGACACTAGCATAGTCTAGATGAGCCTGCAGTCTAGAGGAGGCTGAAAAGACCTTTCTTCTCAAAGTCTAGCATCTATAGATCTAGTCCCAGCCAGTAAGTAGAAGTAATTATGATGTGGAGGCATTTTTTTAAAAATGGTGCATTTAAATTTTGGTTTTAAAACTAGGCAAACCCATAAGCGTGGAAAGATGCATATTATATCCAAATCCATTTTCCTTTTTTTAAATCAAAAGTAACTGCTGCAACCCAGAGACCAGCTAACCCAGTATTTTTACTGCTTGCTGGACAAACACAAAGTTGGACAATAATAGCAGGGATATTGGTTATTTATTTTCTGCATTTTAAAGACAGCTCCATCTTTGGCATGGTATACGCACAGAATAACTTTAATACCAGGATGGCACACTGAAACCTGGGTTGTCAGTTTCTCTTTTGTTACCTTCAACAAGCCACCACTTAAATCACAACTGCCCTAAAGAAATGCTGATCTGCAGAATATTACCAGATGGGTTTGCTGCCTTCTGAAGAAAGGGGGAAATGAAAGAGTCTCATGTTTAACAGCATATGAAAGAAGAAATACAATGTGTAAACTTTCCACTGACGGATATAATAGTGTTCTCACTTTTAAAGAAAAACAGTACTTCCTAGCAGGAGGCCTGCAAGAAATTTAACAATTACACAAGATTTAGTTATACAGCACGACATTTTCAAACATGTGCAGAGACTGTTATTTTTTGTAATTAAATTAATTTAAATAATAAATAAAGTAATTAAAATACATTTGAATTGTACACTCCCTAGGGTTGGAACTATGTGAGGAAAAGTGATGCATATTCAATATGAAGTTTAATGAGTAAGAAAATGCAGAGTCCTGGAAATCTGGTAATGTGCAATGTACTTTTGCCACTTACCCCCCATTGCTTTTGAAAGTAAAGGAGGGGCCAATTTGTGAATCAGGCTTTAAATCATTCACATGTCTAGTTTCCTAAAAAGGAACTGTTGCTGGTATTTAAGATTGTTTATTTTAGTAAAACATGTGGCTACCCAAATATTTCCCTACAATAGCCCCAGTGAAAAGAGGTAGGAAATTAAAATTGTAACTCTGTAATAGCAATATTTACTTTTCCCTCATTAGTATATTACAGACAATAGGAAACCATTATTTGTCTCTTTGTTATAAGGCTAATCCCCATTGCAATCTTGGGTTGGGATTTCCAGTAGTGATTAGTGATTTGGGGGAGCGTTATTTTGAGATACCTTGAACAGGCTTGCTTTTCAGAGGGTAGGTGCTCAATATTTTCCCAAAATTGGGGTTCTGTAAGATATTTCAAGATGGTGGCTAAAGACTGAGGCCTGCAAAAATCACTAGCCACTACTGAAAATGTTGGTCTCTATCAATTTAACAGAACCTCAGTGAAGGTACGTTTACACTGCAATGCTATTTCTGGGTACTGGAGTAACCCAAAATAGCCATCCCGTGTCTTCATAACAAGCCCATTATTTCGGGCTCGCTATTCTGATGTCCCTGTAAACATCATTTTACGAGGCATAAGGGACATTTTGGAATAGCGCTTTATTTCAAAATTTGGTGCTGTGTAGACAGTGCCAAATGATTAAATAAGCTATTTCGAAATAGCATTGAAATAAGATACACAATTTGCTAGCTCAAATTTCTTATTTTATTTTGAGTTACAGTGCTATGTAGCCTCACCCCTAGGGAGCCTTGAGTTGTGCCTCCATAATACACTCTATAGTAGTGTCAGGAAAATAGATTTTGTTCCCCAAAGGTGTTTTTCCACTGGGGTGAATTGGAAACAATAGTCACCCCAGCTGAACTATCACTTAATATTGGCAGGGCAGAATACACGGTACAGTCGCAATTTGAGCCACATCACACAAATTACCACATACCCTAACCCGCAGAGCTAAGCACTGAATTTCTTCACTGGGCCTGGAAAGATAGAATCCTTTCTAGGTGACAGAGCATTTTGCCTAGATTCTGACAGCTTCTAGTGCCTCCATTCCACAGGAACCAATAGCTGGTGGATTCACATAAGGGCAGAAATATTGGCCCACCTTTTCCTTCCCCAACACTCCCGCCCTGTTACCAATGCTCTCCAGATGACAGTGGAACAGGAAGCTTCTATGATTTTTAAGCTGGTTTCATGAGTTTTGTTGGGGGCCTGCCTCATTAGTTTTTAATAGTTGACAATAGAGATCTCTAATAGAGGAGCATTAATAATGTCCTTCTCATGGCTGGTTGCAATGATTGTTTAGTTTTCTGCTTTTTTTTTGTATGCAAGGAGCCTTTAGCTCAGGTGGGACAAATCAGTGCTCTTGGTTATGAAGGTCTTGAACGTTATCCCCAGTGATGTCCCTCCTGTATGCATATATATGTGGCCACTACGTATTATAATTAGCTATTATCAGCAGTTATACTCCAGAGTAATTCTTTTTAAAAAAATTATTACAGTACAGCAAACAGCAGCATCCAGAGTGCTTTATATTAAAAAAGTCTACCAACAGGACTGCCTTATTAGACACATATTCTTTTCCACCTCTGATACTGCAAATATTAAGACCTACAAATTCTACAGTTTCTTACGATAACACTAATACATGATAATGAACATTATTAGTTTGAGTAGAATTATGTAGTTTTTCAGCATGAAGTGAATTATATAAAGGAAAAAAATCACTATTTCTACACATTGTCATTAATGCTATTTTATATGATCTATCATCCAAAGGCCCAAAAGTTCTCACAAACTTTTTTCACAAACTGATTAAAAAATCATACATATGTGTATGTATAACCCATGCACCAAGGCTATGTCTACACTGCACAGTTATTTCTGAATAAGCTATTCCGGAATAGTTATTCTGAAATAGCTTATTTTGAAATAGCATGTCTACACTGCAGGGAAGCCGCAAAATTAGTCCGAGGTAAGCTTCCCTAATGTAGACGTGCTATCTCAATTTAGAGTCCCAGGAGGAATAACTTAGAATGGCCCTGGTGAGGGGCTATTTCGAAATAGCAGCAGTGGAGCATCTGCATACACCTTATTTCGAAATAGCTATTTCTGAATAGGTGTTATTCTTCATAGAATGAGGTTTACAGAAGTCGGAATAAGCCATCCGTTATTTTGAAATTATTTCGAGATAACAGAATTGCTGTGTAAATGCTCACATTGTTATTTCGGAATAATGGCTGCTATTCCGAAATAACTTTGCTGTGTAGACACACCATCGTGTGGGTCACTGTCCCATACAGTGACACTTAGACCACTTACAATGAGAGATAAGAACAAGGGACCTCTACCGCCTAAGCTAAGCGGCAGCTGGCTTTATAGCTCAAGCTGTACAGGTACCTATACTAAGCTCCTAAATTCAAATCTGCTGGTGGCAGTTATATATGCAGGTACATCAACATGACAGAAGGGTATTGTCAAAGTCTTATCCTGAAATACAGCCATCTCTGAGCCTTTTTTTTTTTCTTACTGACATTTTCTTTTCTTCTCAGTAACTGCCAGAAGGTGGCAGCAGATCTCTGCCCCATTTTCTTCCTAGGGAGTTTTTTCCACAACTGAGAATAAAGAAAAGAAAGAACCTGACCAGACATCTGACAAATGCATAACTATCTTCTCAAGGATGGAATTGCTCATGTTTAACCCAACAAACAAATTTTATAAGACTGAATCTCATATCTCTTCCTTATAACAAAATATCATTATTTTAATAGCATTTATTTGTGCCTCAGCAAAAATCATGAAGATGCTGCAGAGGACTAAAAATTATTCTTCATCAAGCTAAACAGGCAGGATTGATGAATATCTAGTCATTGGGCCAGAATATGCCTGGCCCTGGGTGAGTCCTCAATGCTGTCCCTGAATACAAGAACTTTTCTAGGCTAAGTCAAGTGGCATGAGAGTTGAGCCAACATGGGGGACAGCACACCATGCAAGTCTCTTGGGGGGGGGGGGGAAGTGCCACTCAGTTGTGTTCTCTCTACAACTTATACAGGCATTTCAGCCAAATTTCCGCATGGATCTCCTGTTTTATTGAAAGAGGAAATGTTGTACAGTTCCCTCATATTCTTTAATGACTCTCATGGGATCTTTTCATTTTCACCATGACAGCCACTAGAAAACCTCAGTTTAATTTCTCATCCTTAGGGCAAAGCTTCCAATTGTGAAGCACCCCCTTTTGCTGTACTGCGGTGTCAAAACTGCACAAACATGCATGCATGAGCAACTTCTCCGATCTCAGCGGAGTCACAACCCACTTTGCATCAGGTCTGAGTTTGGCATTAGGAGACAAATCCACACCCTGCAGACCTAGAAGTGATAGTGCCACCAGAGCTACAAGAGATATCCTCACTGCAGGAGGAAGAGGATTGCATGATTTAAATCTGTCATGAATCAAATTCCATGCAAAGCTCCCCATAAAATAACCTTGACCATGAATAGCAACAAAGAAAGAGAAATAATAATTTTTCAGTTCAGTTTTGTGGCCCCTCCCTTCGTTGGCCACATTGCCCCTTTTCCTTAGATCTCCCCCCTCAGCCTTTTGATCTGTAGATGCTTCATACAATTTACAACTGCTTCAGCTTGTGAACCAACAGCACAGAAGGTGCACTGTTAGAAAATGAAAAGAATTTGAAGGGGGGGTAAAACTCATAATAATTGCACTAAAAGGTCATAATTAATTATTTGGATGTAAAGGTGAGAAGCCAAGGACCCACATTTACTAAATAGTTTATTGTTAAAAGGGGAAACTTTCATCTGTGTTTAGATTTTTTTTAATGTGTAAGTTGGAAATTATTTATGAAAGGAAGCTTTCTTTCTCTAGGTTTTGCTCAGGTGTCAAAATACATTTTCAATGGATTTACTTCTGAGCAATTCGTGTGAGGCAACCACTTTTGTTATTCTGGGAAGTGCCTGCTCCTGATTGTTTGAGTTAGTTAGTTTGTTTAGAAATAAACCAATTTACCAAATGTTGATTCAGATTTTCAAGACCAAAAGGGAGCATTGTGAGCATCGAGACTGACCTGCTATATAACACAGCCCAGGCTACTTCCCCAGTGCCAAGTTCTGTGATATATGGTTTAACTAGAACTACCCCTAGAAAGATATCCACTGTTGATTTAAGGACTCTGATGCTGAAGTTACAACATCCTTTGATAAACAGTTTGATTAATCTCCCTCACTGTTAAAAAGTTGCATCTTACTTCCAGTTTCTAACTGGTTGGGATAGTTGAATTATGTTCACGATTAATAGCAACAGTGTAAACACTGCTTGTAAGTTTTGTCAAAAGGACAGTGGGGAGTGAAGTAGTAAAGGAGAAATCTTTCTCATTCATCAGTTAGGATTTGGCACATTGTAATGTAGAAAGCACCACACAGTTTTCCAGTGGAGGCGCATAGCCATATTATCACCTACTCTACTTCCAATACCTGGAAATTTTTAAGACCCCAGTTTGTTGGTCTTCAAAACTTCATCAAAGTTCCTTATAAAATTGTTTGACTCAAGAAAGTAAGAGAAATCAACATCAGTGTGAAGGATGACTATATTTAATGGTGATAGAGATGCAGCCGTGTTAGTCTGCTTATGTCTCCTCACACTCCCATACTTTTGGAATAGAAGCTGCTCTCATTTCCACTAGGACTGTGGTTCTGAACCAAGGGTATGTATACTCCTTGAGGTATGTAGAGGTCTTCCAGGAGGTACATCACATCATCTAGATATTTGCCTAGTTTTAAAACAACCTGCATGAAAAGCACTAGTGAAGTTAGTAGAAACTAAAATTTCACATGGACAAATTGAGAAAGTGAATAATCCTTCAGTAACAGTGTGCTGTGACACATTTGTATTTTAATATGTGATTTTATAAATAAGTGGTTTATAAGTTAGGTGAAATTTGGGATGCACAAGACAAATCAGACTTGTGAAAGGAGTAGAATATTTAGAGAAGGTGGAGAATCACTGCACTAGAACACAGCTGGAATGTTAACTCTTCCTTTAAATGGAATTATTCCATATGATAACTGGTGTAAACTGAGAACAGAAACTGTCCGTTAGATATTGAGGTCTGTTAATTTAATTAAAGTACATTTTAAAAGTTTATTTTAATTGATTGTGGTTGTATCTGAGAAATAGATTCTATCTGGTATCAATTATCCTAAATGATGTTAGAGGGGAAAAAACTAATTCAGAGACAATTTTCCAGCTGAACCTTGTAAAATATCATCTTAATTTGAAAGAAGTAAAATGTAAACAATCCCAAAGAAGCACCAAAACAGATAGAAAAGTGGCATGCAGACAAATTGTCAGCAGAGGTTTCAAAGTGAAATGGCAATTGCTAGAGGTACATTAGTTGAAGATTGATCAACCTTTCAGAATAATTAACCAGGGAAGATTGTTCTTAATCAAAAGGTTGTGACTAGAGCAGACAACATCATTGTTAGGTCAAAAATGCTAGCAGGTCATGAAGAGGGAATGGAATCTAGTCTGTGTTCCCTGAGATAGAAGAGAGGAAGAGTTGGGAATAGAAGAGATTTGGGCATCTTAACATTCTCTTTAGAGCACACAAGAATTCCCAAACAGCTGTGAGGGGCTGATTTGGTGGGACCCTGAGTGTCTCACTCTCAGATCCCACTAAAATCAATGGCAGCTGAGAGTACTCTGCACCTCACCAGATCAAACCTGCATGACAATGATGAGAGTCATTCATTTTCTGTTTCTCCAGTATCATCTTCCAAAATGTCTGTATCAGATTATGAGACTATTGACTATTTCCTTTAATTATAATTATGGCCAAAAACATTTCCTTTACAAGAGCCTATTTTCAAGCATTAATAACTTTCTGAAATGGTCACCACTTGGGCTGATACCTTTCCAGCTTATTCCCAGCACACAGATTATTATGTTGTTGTTGTTGGGATGGTTGACTGACTTTGGTAAAATTCCATGTGGATTTGTGTGTGTGTGTGTGTGTGTGTGTATGTGTGATATCTGAGTGAAAGCATGAATCATAGTTGTACTCTACATCAGAGCATATTAAATTCCCACTATGCTTTTCACAACTAGAAAGAGACATGATTCTGACCCTCATGAGTTTATAATGAAAACAAGACACACAACCAAAAAGGAAAAACACAAGCCAACAGTTTAGAATGAGAAGAGGGAAGAGATTATGCTTTTCACTACTTAAGACATTTTGTAGATCTGTTTCCCATTCCACACATACAACATACACAATTCCAAAAAATAGACACAAGGGGCCTGCTTCTATTTTCCCACTGGTTTTATACTGGGTATCGTTCCATTTACTCCAATCATTATTCATGACTGACACTACTAAGTGATGAGAATCAGACCCGAGACACTTAAGCTCACTTTAGGCTTAATCCAGCAGTGAGGACTAATGAAAAAATGCATTGGAAAAAAAAGTTTACAAACAGTGATTACAGAAGCATTTGGAATAGGCACTCTACTTAACGTTTGAACAGCATAATGAGGTTCTGTGCTGCAGGTATGAGCCATTGTGTATACAGTCAGGGTATGTCTACACTACCACCCTAGTTCGAACTAGGGTGGTTAATGTAGGCATTCGAAGTTGCAAATGAAGCCCGGGATTTAAATATCCCGGGCTTCATTTGCATCTTGCCGGGCGGGCGCCATTTTTAAATGCCCTTAGTTCGAACTCCGTGCCCGCAGCTACACGCTGCACGGAGTAGGTAGTTCGAATTAGGATCTCTAATTTGAACTACCGTTACTCTTCGTGGAAGTTCGAGGTGGAGGTGTACCGGTAGTTTGAATTAGAGATCCTAATTCGAACTACCTACTCCGTGCCGCGTGTAGCCGTGGACATGGAGTTCGAACTAAGGGCATTTAAAAATGGCGCCGCCCGGCAAGATGCAAATGAAGCCCAGGATATTTAAATCCCGGGCTTCATTTGCAACTTCGAATGCCTACATTAACCACCCTAGTTCGAACTAGGGTGGTAGTGTAGACATACCCTCAGTCTGAAACATTACAGGCTAAATATAGTATTGCTAAACCCAAGCATTCAAAAATATGAATCCGGCTCCAGAATATCATGAAATTGTGCTATTTTTAGAAAAAAAAACCCTCTCGTGATTTTTAAACCATTTTGCTGTTTACTATCTGTTTTTTAACCTCTAGGCCTTTTCCTCAGCCAGGAGGGCTAGAAACTTACATTGTTGATAAACAAAAGCTAAAATTCTACTGTTTTCACCTGACTCCAGGAATTGGGGCTCTAAGAAAAACTCTATATATCACTAAGTTCTCAATAACGTCACAAGAGTTGGCAACACTTAAAAAAAATCTGTTTTTGTTTCAGTGACATCATAGAGTGTGATATCAGAGTCCTATGCTAACGCCATGTTGGGGTTCAGATGTTATACGTAGAAAATCAGCACATTCAACAATATGACTCTTGCTGTATTACCCACACTGATTTCCTTCAGGATTGTGGTTTCTGTGCTGTGGCAGAATGTGGTAATGCTCCCTTGAAGTGCTGATGTTCCATCCAGAGTTTGCAGGTGACAGACTGGGAAGTTAGGAAAGCATAGAAGGTTCTGATTACATCTACACAGCAGGAGTAAAGTTGAATTAAGCTACACAACTTCAGCTATTTCAATTGCATAGCTTAAGTGAAAATAGCTTAACTCGGTTTTTGGTGCTGTCTACACACTCTTCCTTCGACTTCCCTTACTCCTCGTGAAATGAGGCTTACAGGAGTCAGAGTAAGAAGACTGCCTCTTGCCCTATATGATATTACAGTGACTCAAACTGTTTGAGTTGCCCGAGACAACACCCTGTGGCTTAATTTTGAAGATGAAAATGCAGTGAGATGAAATGCAGTGAGAGATCCTCCATTATGGAGTTTGTCTCCTGCCTCAGTTAGTCTCATAGCCAAAATCTGTGGACCTTCGATTCACATTGGAAGGTTGATCTCCCCCCCGCCCCTCCCTAAGCTTCGCCTAGGAGAAAGAGTGGAGGTTTGGGAAAGTATATTATTGTTTTTGAACAGGGCCCAGAAATGTTCCTTCTATGTTAAATTATTTGAAGGGGGTGAAAGGACTAGGGGTTGACAAAGGGGGCAGTTTCCCTGGGCCCCAGCAATTTGAAAGGACCCAAGGCTCCAGGCTGCCACTGCCACTATTGAGGCAGCAGCACTGGCCAAAGCCTTGGTAAATAGCTGCCAGAATGCTACATCATACAGTCCCAACAGTACTGAGGGCTGTCTGGGGGAAGCTAGGCCCTAGTTCCACCCCTTCTGCCCAAGGCCCCGCCCCTTATGGAAGGACCCAAGCCAAGCCCCCCACTCACTTTGCCCATGGACAGGCAAAGTCTGTTACCAGCACTGTTACTTATACATGTGTCTAGAAAACTGGCACCTTTATGAAATGCTGAAAATTGACTGCAATCCCCTTCTTCAGCAGTGAGTTACACCATATGAAGTCCAGCTGAAGTCGGTGAGGCTACGCTATGCTCCCATTTATCCAAAGCCCTACTATCTGAAATCCCTTTGCATTATCTAAATCCCTTCCTTTTCCCCCAGCATGAGATACATGTTCTCTGAAGTGTGATCTCTTTTTTGGCTAGGCCTGCGAGGAGGATGACAAGCCCCTGAACAAGTGGAAGGCCACCTTGCTACAGAATGACTCCTGTGGCGTGAATAAGCAGGGCCATGACAGTGAAGCTGTCACCTTAGGGCTGGTAATACTGATCCCTGCAGTCATAAGATGCAGGGAAGGCCATGGGAGTGGTGGCACATGCAGCTGCACAGAAGGTCCTGGAGCTCCCGTGTGGCTATCCAGTGGGTCCTGGAGCCTCAGCATGGGGTTGCCCGGTAGGTCCCAGAGTCATGACAGCGATGACTGCCCAGAGGGGTCGGCAGGGCAAGCGGGGCCAACAGGAGGTGAGGAGCCAGCTGATAGGCCAGCAGCCAGGTCAGGGGGCCGGTGACAGAGCTCCATAAATGACCTCCCCTGGTCTGGCAAAATCCCTCATTCAGGACCAGTCAGGCCCCAAGTGTGCCAGAGCAGGGAGGTCCAACCTCTAGTAATAACCAGCAATATTTTGGGGAGATCTTGTTGCATTAAGTTTATGTATCACTTTGGGCCAAGGATTGTATGCAATTCCACGGGGGAGGGGAGCTAAGAATGTTGGGATTGATTAGGCAAACAGCCCTTAGGCAGTCTGACTTGATGGGGAATTGTCAACAGAGGCAGGAAACTATGCAGCCTGGAAATACTCTAGTCAGAAGGGAGACAGACACAGGTCTCTGCCCAAGAAAGATGACAGTTGGACGTCTAAGAGTGGGTGCCATTGCTGGATCATGGAGGGGGGAAACTGGGATATACAGTATTACCAAATGTGAACAATAGTATAATCTGGCCCAATATACTTATGTTTTTTCCTGGCATGTATGTTACAATGGATAACTTTCACAAGTTTTCTTTTACCTTTCAATACTTTGGGATAAGCTGTTACTGGCATAAGCAGATATTCCCTGTTCTTAGAATGGGGAATACTGCAATTACCAGTTATTTTACCCCACAGTTAAAAGGTAAAAGGAAACATTTTAAGAATGCCCACCGTAGCAACAAGGCACATACAACTTAAATGGCCCACTTATGACAGCCTAACTCACTCTGTGTACTAATTTGCAATATAGTAATAATAAGTATACATCAAAACACATTAGAAAGGCAATAATCATCATTAGCCCCATTGAACAGGTGAATTAAATGACTTGGTCAAAGTTAGCAATCAGTGGAACTGGAACAGAACCAAAAGTCTCCTGAGTCCCGTACAATGTGTTAGCTAATCGGCTACACTACCTTACTGAAATGAATAGGAACAATCAAGGAGTAAATTATTTCTCTGTATGTGTAAGAACAACCCAGTTGATCTGTAATGCCATAATAATGTCCCTAATAATGTGTCTATCTATACAAATGTAACCCCCTTTTTCCTCCCCCGGTTACTCGGGAGCAGGTCACACTCACAGGTGTGCCTGCGTACCTGATGGTTTTAACCCAAAAGGAGATCCTGAGCATCCCAGTGGTGATGGTGTTTAGTTGAGGAAAGCCCTATCCACCTCCTTGCTGCAGTCCCTTGCTCCTAATGAATGTACAATGGTGGTGCCTCCACCTGGCTGGCCTTGTACACACTTACTGGTGTGCCTTGAGAGCCTCCAGGAATATACTCATTCCAGCTATAATATGGATCTAATTCCAAAACAACAACTACAAATCATATACATCTAATAGATTACTTTAAAATAAACAATCTTTATTTAACTTAAATAAACAGGGGTTAACAGATTAACAACGAATAGCATTAACAAAGTGCACAAGAATAAATGGAGCTTATATATCTAGCCTTTGTACTGCCAATATTGATCCCAGAGTGTGCACACCCCTGGACTCACAGTCCCAGACTCTTGCTTGCATGGGTGCACTTGAAGAACTGCAGCCGTAGTGGAGATTTGGTCCAAGCTAGACAGCAGCTCTGTCCCAGGCAGCACTTTCCCAACAAGGCCCAATTACTTACTGCCTCATGCTGTGCCTATCAGAAGCAGCCTGCTAGATCCCAGTTCCAAAAGGCATCTAGTCCCAGTCTGTAGCTGCATCCAACAGCCCCTGGACTGGATCAAACTCCTCCACAGCAGCCTGGCTCCCCTTAGGTTCCAAAAGGCAAGGGCAGAGTCCCAGACTGTTAGGCCTCTCTTCTCATGCACATGGATAGCCTCTGATCTCCCACACAAGAATCACTTCCTTCCTGTTTTTCCCAAGGGCTCATGGGAATTGTAGTCTGGCTTGCAGCACACAAGGTCTTTCTAGAAAAAACAGAGGCCCCTTTAGTAAGGGGACTACACAAAATATTACACATGCACTAGGTGGACAAGTTCTTGTGGCTGTACTCCTTAAGTCACATGCACTATTTTAATGAACTGGATTCTGTCCAACTTTTTGTAAGTTAAAACTACTTGTACCTTCCTGTCCTTTGCACATCTATGTATAAAAATGTGTGGGTTTTTCATCTTATTCTCAGAGAAGTCATACCTTTATTCCCATTCCTTTTTCAGATTCTACCTTGCTTATTTTGACTCGGAATATTGGAAATGGACTGTAGTGGCAATGGTACATCCATATTGGCAGACTCAGAACCTATTGAAAAGTCATGAATTCTATATTTAGAGCAGACTTTAAGGGCCAGCTCCTTAACCATTATAGATCAGAGTAACTCTCTTGAAGCCAATAGAATTACACTGGAGGATCTAGCCCACAGATTCTCAGGATTAAAATTCTATTCTGTTCTGGCAAAGCACATGTTTTGGAATGCTACATTGTTGGATTTTTAATTTTTTTTATTGCCAGTGTATCTTCCCATCAGGACAAGAATTACTTTCACACACAATTCTTTGTTGGCACAGTGTTTGCTTCCACTTAGTAAGAAATACATGGGCTTTGTAAGAAATACATGGGCTTTTCTTTATTTTAAATTAAATTTCCTTTGGAAAAATGGATTAAGTTAAGGGGGGTAAATATTTCATGAAACTCGTTTAAAAAAACACAGGATTTTTTCAAAAATCAAAAGCATCTGCAAAGCATTTACATCAGGCCCTTTTTTGGAGACGGGGAGATTTTGAGTGAATTGTACTCCCTAGATATGTGTGTCAAGGCATCCTCCACTCGTCCCACACATGCTAAAGAGGATAACTAACTGTGTGCTACTGTTGCCCTGTGTCATACATGCCATGAAGGACCTTTTATAAATCTGAGTCTCCATCATTTGGAAGGGAAAAAAGCTGTGCTAGATGCATCAAGGGACTTTGCATCATCAGTCACCCGTCCCCCAGAGAGAATTCTCAAAAATGAAGCTGTGTTAAAATTCTTTTGAAGCTTCTTTACTCTGAGGGAACCCCTCAGAAAACATGTCCCAGGACAACTATAGGCTGAAAAGTCACTGATGACACTGTTCCAGTGGAGATCAGGAGCCAATGCAAAAGTAAAGCATCTCCACATTGGAGGCTCTAGGGCCTTCAGCAGACTCTCCTATAACTCCCCTCAATCTCAGCAGATCCTTGGTTGTCAACCCCCAATTCATCTGAAGAGAGGTAAGTCTACCCTCCTTTCCCTGGAAGAAAGAACATGGAGGAAACTCCAAATGAAGAACCTTGCAAAATTTTTCTTCCTACCAGGGATTTTCGAAGAGGAAGTTATGAATGAGCCCTTTTTAAACAAGGTCAAAGTTACGAGTCTTTGCTCTGCAGAACTGCTTCAGGCATCCTGTAACTACTGTCTAACAGAAGCCACTAATAGCACTCCTGCTACCCACAGTCCTTCCTCTCAGAATCCAACAGATCATTCAAACAATAATAAGGCTTGATCCTATTCCTAACTATCTCAATGCCAATATTTTTAACACCTTAGTGGTAGCATGAAGCTTTGCACTTCAACAATGTCTTTCATCTGAGGATTTCAGCGTGCTCCACAAGCATGCATTTGTTCTCACTTGAGGTGCTGAAATATTCATCGCTAAATGCAAAACTGATTTAAATTCAAGGCTATATCGCATTTTGTTTTGAATTCAAAGATGGGCTCAGTGGCATGGAGAATCTCACTGTTATGAGTAATTTGACCTGTCCCCCTTTTCAGTGAAAATGGACTCATTTTTAACCAAAATAGAATTTGTTTCCTAGATAGTATGTGTGAAATAGGTCATTTTTAAAGCCAAGACCGCTTTTGATTGAAAACATGAGAATTCAGGAGTTTACATGTCTTTAAGCAAAAAGGAGTTCTTTGACTGAAACCTGGCAGGGTATGGGAGGGGATACAACATGGATAAAATAAAATTATTAACACTAAATACCTCTAAAAAAACTGAGGAGTTTCTTGCAAATTTCATCCTGTGATACACAGGAAGTCAGACTGGATGATCTCCTGGTATCTTTTGGCCTTGAGCTCTCTGACTCTAATTTCCATAAAAAGCCTCTCAGTAAGTTAAATGAGAACAAAAATGAGTTTGGGGGAAGGGTAGCCTTTTGTGTATCTAACTAAAATCTTTTTATTTATAATTTTTTTAATTAGGCCAAACATATCCTTGATGCAAATCCAATGATGTCAATGGAATTACTCCAGAGATGAATTTGGCAAACTGTTATTAGTAGTAGCCTATTCTTGACAGTTACACCCATCAAACTGTACCAGTTAGGCATCTGATAGCTTACCGATATAGTTATACCAGTATAATTTCTAGTGTGGACAAAGATACTCTATACAAAGATACTCTAGTACTCTAGTACAGAGTTGTACAAAGTTGCCTTATATTGCTAATGTAGACAAGCCCTTTATTTGTATAGACACAATGAGATTTTTATCAGGTCTTAATTAGACAAATAAAGGCAGGCTTCACTAATTTCTGATTCCTTACTCCCTTACTGAAGAAAAATACCTTTCTCCTGCTGATGTCACAGCTGATGTTCATAAAAAGAAACAAATATGTATAAACTGCATATTGCGCTTTAGGGGTGACCTTTGAGCCAAGAAAAGAAAAAGAGAAGGCTAATGAGGGAAAAGTTCACTATTCTTTTGTCACTCATCAGATACATTAGAAGGGATAAAAATCAAAGAATAAAAAGTAGAGTTGTAGGCATGTTTTTGTTAATACTAATTGTTTGCAATTCAATTCAGTTTTAATGGCTCTGTAAGTTTTGTGACCAGCACTGGTTCTTGTGATTTTAATAGTGATGTTTCCCAGACCAATTGTTCTCAAACTTTTTACTAATGCAATCCACCAACTGCATTTTGTCTCTGTTTTGGAACCCACCATTATAGAGCTAGCTAATAAGAGAGTACTATTTACTATTTTTAAATCCAATTGCTGTGCAAAAATATTAATTTTGTATTAATTTAATAAAAACTAGAGCTGTTGATTAATTGCTGTAAAGTCACATGATTAACA
This sequence comes from Pelochelys cantorii, assembly GCA_032595735.1. Taxonomy (NCBI): domain Eukaryota; kingdom Metazoa; phylum Chordata; order Testudines; family Trionychidae; genus Pelochelys; species Pelochelys cantorii. The sequence continues at coordinate 126,034,826 of CM064326.1, read as the reverse complement.
CACAAATTAATTATGATAAAAATTGTTCATGATTAATCACAATTTAAATCACACTGTTAAAAATAGAACATCAATTGAAATTTTAAAAATATTTTGGATGTTTTTCTAGCTTTTCAAATATATTTTTTCTATTACAACACTGCATATAAAGTGTACAGTGCTCATTTTATATTATTTTATTATAAATACTTATACTGTAAAATGATAAACAAAAGAAATGGTATTTTTAATTCACCTCATACAAGTACTGTAGTGCATGTTCTTTATCATGAAAGTGCAACTTGCAAATGTAGATTTTTGTTACATAACTGCACTCAAAAACAAAACAGTGTAAAACTTTATAGCCTCCAAGACCACTCAGTCCTACTTCCTATTTAGGCAATCATTTAGATAAACAAGTTTGTTTACATTTATGGGAAATAATGCTGCCTGTTTCTTACTTACAATGCCACCTGAAAGCATGACATTGGCATTCACATGGCACTTTGGTAGCTGGCATTGCAAGGTATTTAAGTGCCAGATATGCTAAATATTCAGATGCCCCTTCATGCTTCAGCCACCATTCCTCTGGGCATAGCAGGGCTGAAACAGTCTCTCTTTATTTTCAGATTTCCAGTTTATTTTCAAATATAAAGTTCCAGCCTGCATATTGAGGATCTGCGACCTGTTGTGCCATCTATCAGGGTGAGCTTAATTCAAATCTTGCTTAGTTTATAGAACTCAGGTGGCAAATTTACTTTTATTTCCAGCTAACTTTATTTCCAAAGTAACCAACTTTGATCTCTACACTCACTTCTTAAAATGACTTAAAATCTATGTTTCTGCCATTAATAAATATATTTTATATTTTGACTGAAATGTGTGTTTTGATTGAAATGCTTGGGAAATTTCTGCTCAGTTTACAAAGGCTACTGTGTGTATCTTCTCCATGTTGATGGAGGGACAGACTGGGTAATGAATTTACACTGATCAGGCTTCTGACCAGTGCAAGATACTACAGTGTATGGGGTGTAGTACTGAGGAGCTGGGGAGAATTTGCTGAACCCTGTCTGTTGTTGGTTCATGAGTGGCTGGGAAAAACATTCATGTACCTCATCTGTGTGTGTCCCATCTGTGGATCTCTGTGCAAGTGCAGTATCTACAAGAGGTTTGTACTTATCACGGCATCACAGTGTGAGATGGATACTCCAGGTTGGTGGGACAGAGGGCTCAGTGGTCTCACAGTCCAGGCTGCACCCTGAGAACTCTGTCACAATCTGCTCCTACGTGAAATAGAGGGAAGAAGTGATATATATGCACTCATCACCATTGTATGTCGCATCATAGGTAACATAGTAGTGGATCAATTAGAAGTGCCTAGTGGTAAGAAGATACCTAAATTAAATACAGAGAAATAGAAACAGAAAATGTGAGACAGCAAAACAGATATCCATCTTAATTAAAATTAGGTTAGATTAATCTGGGCCAGTAAATCCTGGCTTACATGGTTGTCTTACAATCACCAGGTGTTAGCATTCCCATGGCCATGACAGGTTTGGCAGAAAGCTCTTAGTTTGTGTTAGGTTGATGACACACACCAGCAGAAGTTAGATAAAAACATAAACACTCTTATTGGAAAATGACAATGTAACACGACTTTATTTTTTAGAATTCAGAATAATAAAACACACAAGAATCCCAAAACAGTGAAAGAAAATAGGCTGCTACCTTAGGCAGAGAGGCACTGCTTGCCTCACTTTGCTTCATGCTGACTCTTTCCATCCTAGCTGGTGGGGCCCTGGCTCTGCGCTCCCAGAAGGGGCAGGCAGGGCTGGCCTTAGGGCAAAGCAGTTGCCGTGGGCCCCACGCCTTCAAGCTGCCTGGTGCCCACTCTCCCAGCCTCTCACTCGTTGCCCTGGCTGGGAGCTGCCCATGCGATGCAGCCAACCACAGTGTGCCGCTTTGGTCCCCGCAAACTCTTTGGCTGGGCCTGGGGGCAGGGCTGAGGCAAAAGCGGTGGGGCTGAGGGCAGCCAGCTGTCAGCGCTGCCTATAGCACAGCGTAGCATCCCTAAACCGTTGGCAGCACTGGAGCCCGGAGCCCTGAGCCCCTTTGAATTGCCTGGCCCGAGTGAACTGCTCCCTTGTGTGGGCCTGGTGACCAATATAACTATCATCAGCTATATCCATTCCATAGCTCAAGCTGGATCTCTTGCAGGAATCATACTGGCCTTTGGAATGTCAGGGCAATGGTGAGGGATTTAACTCTTGTGTTGCTGCACAGAACTAAAGATGAACGTCTTCTGTTAAAATCTGCATTGTTTTAGGCCATGGAACACTGATACGAAGAATACCCACTGAGCTGTCAAGGTGGTGGGGAAGAAGGAATCCTTTTATATACGCCAAGGAAAGTGCTTAACAAAACCTAGTGTGGTACTAAGCAGTTGACTAAGAAAGAAGAATTAGTGCAACACTGAAACTCATACCTCCTGACTGAGAGAATCTTAAAAGTTAGAGATGAAGAAGGTATGGTCACACTTAAAAAGTTTCTTCTTTGTTGAGATATTATTGGTGCAAGTAGGATTCTCTCAAGAGGAAGAATCATTCAGACAGAATAAGTGGGTTTTACTTATGAAACCTTATCATATTATATATTTTGGTTAGTCTCTAAGGCTACGTCTACTGCAGAGTATTATCAGAAAGGCTACTGCAGAGTTTTATCAGAAAAGATACGCAAATTGTGAATCACAATTTGTGTATCTTTTTCCACTTTTTTTTCGGAAGAGGCTTTTCCAAAATTTGTCCGGTCTACACGGGGCCAAATTTTGGAAAAAAACTCCTCTTTCCTCTTCAGAGGAATACAGGGATGCCAAAAGAATGTGCCCCCTTTTTCAGAAACTGTTCCGAAAAAGCGGATGCGTTCCCAGGACGCGGCAGAGCTTTTCCAGGAAAAACTCTGCAGTCTAGACATACCCTAATGTGCCACAGTACTTGTATTTAAAGTTGAGTACTTTAGTCCATCTCCCTGATACTATAGGACTATAGTTTTAACTAGTCCCAGTGATGGGGATTTTCTCAACTTTTTTTGGCTATTATACTACAGCCTTAAAGAGCTACCGCCAGGTGTATGTTCTTGATTCTTCAGGCTGAATTCTCTCTTTCTTTAGGTCAGCCCATTGACCATAGTTCTGCTGTCTTTTACTACCCCAAATAATACCCCTCATTCCTTCAGATATTAGTGAACCATTATCATGTCCTCCTATAGTAATTGTTTACAGATTTAACTTTTAATCTTTTTTTTTTTTGTAAACCAAGCCTTCCAATCCTCCCAACATTTTTGCTCTTTTTCTCTGAAGTGTGTCCAACATATCAATCAATATCATAGTGATCAAGAGATTCCAGTAAATGCACAAAATGTCCAAGATATCATCATACAAACAACATATAAAGAAGGTTCATGACATGATACTTTCTGTGCATGTAGCCTCTAACTATACAAAATGATGTAAGACTTTTTTTGACTATTCACTGTCTCTCAAAAATCTTCTCTGCATTACTGGTTTCTTGGCTATCTATATTTTGCATTACAATATTTTTCTGCATGTATGTCACATTTCTGCAAATTGAACCTTTTTTCTATGTGTCTATATCCCTATTTATTATTTGCCTATGCTAACTACCATTCACAATTTTTTTCCCAATGCAGTATTTAATTTGGTTAATTTAATTTAATTAAAATGTGGTCTTTAACATTTCATTAATAGGCATTCACTGAAAGAAGTCCTCTTCTAGATACCATTACGACACTTAAAATAAATAACACCTAATACACATCCCTTTGGTACCTTACTAGACGTGTACCTAGCTTGATACTTGATACTTGAATGTTTATCATAGTCTTTGAACAGTCTTTAAATCGCAGAACTGCAGGTATATTCAAACCTAACTGAATTAATTTTGAGAGTCCAATTTTTACAAGATTCCATAACAAATGCTTTAGAGAGACAAGGCAGGTGAGGTATTATCTTTTGTTGAACCTTGTTTCTCTAATATCTGATGACTGAGAGGGCTACAACTACACTGTATATATCAAATGCTTAAGAAAAGTACAAATATATGACATCTATCACCATTCTATTTAGCTATTAAGTCCCTGATTCTTTGAACACTTACACCCATGCTTAACTTTAAGTCCCGATGAAGTCAATAGGACTTCCCATATTTAAAATAAGACATGTTGGTACGTGTTTGCATATTTGTACCCTTTTTTTTGTAATTCAACAAACAGATCTATAAAACTTAGGCTCTTATTGTGCATGAGTTGAATGTAACCAGGGAATGATCCAAAGCCCACTGACATCAATGGGAAGATTCATACTGGATTCAATGAATTTTGTATCAGGCTTTAAATCTTTTTTTTTTAATGGACAGAACAGTCAGTGAAGAATAAGATTACATTATCTTCAGCAATCTAATTAAGAAAGCACACAAGGGCTAACAGAAAAGTTGCCAATACCTAGACACTAATAACCTCAAAAAAAGAAAAGAAGGTTCTTAAGGGGAAAAAGTGGCAAAAAGTACTTGAGAGTTCTGTACAATTACCTCTAGTTACAGCATAGTGAAACTCTACTACTTGTTAAAACTAACGTTCTCCTAGACAGCTGCTCTCTTGCAAATGTTAGTGTTAAACTTATTAAAAAGAAAGACCAAAACATTAAAGGAAATAGGTTACTAGCAGACAGACTCATAGGTTTTTTAAGACTTCTGTAAAACTATCTACAATTTTCCCAATCTCAGTTCTTTAAACTTCAGCATAATGAAAGCAGCAGTCTCACAGTAGGATAGAGAATTTTATATATATATTATTTCTTCAAATTTGACATGTGAAAGTAAACTAAAATATCCAAGTCTATTAAAACCAAGGTGCCTTCCAATAGAAGAGGTCATCAGTAAGTATTTTCTATGAAGAGAAGCAGGGAATCATCAACCAATTTACCAATGACTTTGTTCACAGCCCCTGCCATCTCTCCATTTCAAAAAGCAAAGACCAAATTATCCTTGTTCTCCAGCAGTGGATTTGACATCTCCTGCACCAGGACTGACTGATGATGAGCTGTGTCGTTAACATAGTGCCTTTTGTTGCGATAAATGGCTCATGGCAGGGATACTAGCTGAGGGTGACGGATCCCCTTGCATCCTCTACAACAAGAAGACTGATACTAATCTTTTGAAGTCACCTGTCAATGGAATCATTAGGTAAGTGGATAAAATAAAATGTTTCTAGATGGACAAGGAAGAAAAAATCAGCACAAGCATATCTGGTTGGAGACATTTTCTCATATAATGTCTTGAAAACACAAGACATTCTGGGGGGGGGGCAGAATTTATATACACACATATATTAGAGATAGAGATAGAGAAAGATAAATACAAGACACATCTTACTTGCTATATTCAGGAAAGTCATCTCATTAAAGTTAAGAGAGCATGTTCTGCCTATGATAGGCAGGATTTCCCCCTTAATTTCTACTTAGCAACATTATCTCTGCATCATTTCATTTAGTACAAGAAAAATAATGACATTTGCAAGAAAAAAAACAGGGAAAATTTACTTGTAAATTATCCTCAGTGAAATTGACATCTTGGCTTGATATTTTTTCTTATCTTTACAACTCTAAAATGCTAAAAAATGCATGTACTAATTATACATAAAGTCTGTCCATGGAGCTTCAAGCCAGTTTGTACTTTCACAGAGAGATTAATCCTGGTTCCATTAAAGTCATTTTGCGATTGGATTCAGTGGGACTGGATTCATTTTGCCATTGGAGTCACATTCACATTGTTTATGAAAAAAAATACTTTTCTAACAACTTTTCAAACTACCTTTCAATTTCAGTCCTGTTTAGTATAAAAGGGGGCTTTTATATTGATATGTAGCCTTGTTTCAGGCACAGATGATTAATAAGGACGTTTCATAAATGCCACAGGACCACTTGCTGGTTTTTTTAAGTTACAGACTAAGGGTACGTCTACACTAGCCCCCTAGTTCGAACTAGGGAGCTAATGAGGGCAACCAAAATTGCTAATGAAGTGCGGGATTTAAATAGCCCGTGCTTGATTAGCATATTCCCGTCCGGTCGCCATTTTGGAAACTGACTAGCCCAAAGTAACTGCCTGCGTCTACACGTGGCAGAGAAGCGGGATTCTGAGATAAACCCCTTAGTTAGAATGAACTGTTACTCCTCGTGGAATGAGGTTTAACAGTTAATTCGAACTAAGGGTTTTATCTCGGAATCCCGCTTCTCTGCCGTGTGTAGAAACGGGCAGTTACTTCGGGCTAGTCAGTTTCCAAAATGGCGACCGGACGGGAATATGCTAATCAAGCACGGGATATTTAAATCCCGCACTTCATTAGCAATTTCGGTCACCCTCATTAGCCTCCCTAGTTCAAACTAGGGGGCTAGTGTAGACGTACCCTAATACGGCTACCCCTGAGAAGTTTCATAATGTTACCTAATGTTAAGGAGAGCCAGTAAGGGTTTTTTTTAAATCTATATACATCCATAAGACAAAAATCTTTCATTTATTTCTGTATTAATTCTGTCATACTTTTTTCAAAAATAGATATGTTTAAGAAAAAAGTTCCTGTGAATTTAATTTTCTCTTTTGTCATGTACAATACTCTGTAGAGAGGTAAAATGGCCAGAGTGACATGTTGAGTTAACTCAGATTAGTTTCAATTTCATGACCTTGTCGTATATGTATAATATTGCCTATTTACACAGATTTTTGTTCTGTACAGGAGTTTATGGTTATAGGGTGAAAAGTATGCTGATTAGTAGAATGTGTTTGTATATGAGATGGATATAATTTCTATCTGTATTCCTATTGAAAAAAAAAGAATAAAAGGTTCTCTGTAAAATAAGATTTAAATAAACATCTGGTAAATATGAAAGATTTTCTTGAAGGGCTTACCACATTATTATAAGCTTCTGTTGATTTTTGGACAAGCGAGAAAGTAAAAAGATTCCTGCCCATCTCCCACTGAAGTCAATGGGAATCTTTTAATGATTTCAGCTAGAGTCGGATCAAATCAAAGACAAAGATGTTTTTAAGATGGGAGATAAGTAGAAGCGATTTTGGTGTTGTCTTAGCTCAAAATATTTTTGTGATGCAAAAATAGGGAAGACTCTGGCTAGCCCTTATGACTGAATAATACAAATGTCTAGTTCACTGCACTCCTATTTTTGTTACCTATTTTCACAGTATAGCTGTTCTCTAAAGGAATCCATGGTAACATCTGAACTCTCTCTCTTTAAATGTCAATTATGAGTCCCTTTTTCTATAGGCAGCGTGGAACTATCAATAGACATCCAAGCAGACATTATCTACACCAATAAAGACTGTATACATTACATCTAATCCCTTTACAGAGTATTTCATTTACTGCACAAACTCAATTATCTGGATTGCTCTATTATAGGAATGGCCCCATAAGACCAATTTCCAAAGTCTTGCATGTGTTTACAGAGAATAAATGGAAAACTTCCTACTTCTTGTATTATAATAACAATTTATTTGGCACTTGATTGTCTAAATAAATCACATAACCTTTGTCCCCAGTTAGCTTGGATACAGACTTCAAAATTGTATCTTTTGGCATCCACGTTCTCACTTACAATACAGTAGGTTGTTTTAGAATGCCATGAAGGACATGCCAGCATGTGTCCTCTGCTCTCTCTACTCCCAGCAGGTAACACCAGATAATTTATTTTAGAGGGTAATAACTTTAACATATACAGCACCTTTAACACAAAGATTACTGTAAATGTCACACGTGAAACTGTTTGTACATGTACGTGAAATATCAGTATTCTGAGTCAGACTACACATAGGCTTTAAATTCACCAGCCCTCCTCCAATTATTATTTCACAATAACACCTCAGGTAGTCCAACTGTTAATATATTCTCTCCAGGGACCAACAGAAGTGCTGATTATTCATTCCATACCTACCAAATATGCTACCCGGTAATATATTTATTTAATTAATTAACGTGGTCCTTTCAAATCAGACCTAGCAGCTGGGTATAATGTATGGGCCTTCTGTGTTCTTTTTAAAAAAATAATTAGGGCAGTATATATATTAATTCCAAGTTGACCTGACGTGGCCAGAACTGCAGAATTGAGAGGAGAGTTATCAAAGGTATATACTGCTTGTTAGGGCAATTCTAGCCTTTAGGACTGAATCAGTGCTTAAAGAGTTAGAGAAAAGAATGTGGGTTTATTCCCAGCAATTACATTTGGTACTCCCCCCCACCCCCGCCCCATATATTATAGGCCCAGATTTTAAAATTAAGTTCTTAAAATACACTGATGATACAGTTCTTTTTTATTTAACAAATTATCAGTGAACTCTCAGAGACATTGAGCTAATTTCAATCTCATGTTACAGAAAGTGTGGTTATTTCCATAGTATCCAATAGATGATCTTGACTATATCAAAAGAAACCATCTCCTTCCCCTCCAAAAAAATAACCACATAAAACTACTACTTCCTTCAGTTATTCCATATAGCTAGAACCCACATTCCAGTGTCTGCCTGAGTAGCTGGAATGAAACCTGTACAGCTATGAAGGGCAAAAGAGGAATCTTGCTCCCCAGACAATGGAGCACAGATAGATAAACTCCATAGGTCTTATCCCAACCCCAGCTCCAGCCTTCTCCTGACTTGCCATCTTCATGCTCCAGCCATCCCTGCTTATTGCCTTGTAGGGTTCCCATGCTCTGTACCTCCTTGCTTCTCCTTATCTCCAATGGAATGCGCCCAACTGAGCCTGGTAGGCATGCAGGGAATTTGAGACTACAGATTGCTGAGCATCCCTGGAAGATGCTGTGTTCTTCTACTTCCAATGAAGCTGTTGAGGATACCAAGCACATCATAGGATCAAATCCAAGGAAAGGGGATATACTGGGTGGAGACTACACCCTTTCTTATTGTTGGCAGACCCTATTCTCCAACTAGACAGGGGTAAGTGGATCTTCACTGAGATTTCCTTTGCCAGACCTCTGCTTCCTGGGGCTTTTTGTAGGAGGGGATGATATCTAGGCCTTTGCTTTTAATGGCAGGTGAAGGAGCTCAGTATCTCACAGGTTTAGGTCCAAAGTGAACACAGGGCATTCTCTTGTAAAGAGGTTGTTCTGTAATTTTAAAGGACAAAGGCAGGGACTCAAATGCCCAGCTCTGACATGCAGACAAATTATAATCCAGTTGTTCAAATAAGAAGTGGCCAAGGCAAGCTTCCCCAAAGTGGTATGGGTCAGCACTAGCCACTACACCTTACTGCATGCAAGGTAGGAGGTGCACACCCCACACCTTTTGATGGCTGGGCTTCCCAGAGCTCTGGGCAACATCATGGCTGCACTTCCTCACTACCTGCACAATGGAGTTGTGTCTTCCAGCCACCATTGAACCCTTATTGTGGGGTTAATTTTCACAGCTATCTATCTGCTTTTTTGGGGGGGGGGTTCTAACTTATCCTGTGGCAGCACAGACATGAGAAATCTGCAGTGAATCAGCAGAATCCTTCCAAAGTTTTAAATCTTTTTCATTCTCTTTTCGATGGGATTCTTTTCCTGAGTAAAGGCTGCTGGATGAGGCTCATTACTCATAATGAATAGAGTGCTACCAAATTTATTTTTATTATGTGCTTTACTAGATTCTGTTTTGTATTCATAATAAAGCAGCAACTACAGACCCCATCCAAGAACCAGAGTTCACTGTGCTAAGCCCTGTACTGTCACACAGTGAGAGAGATTTCTTGTCCTAAAGAAGTTTCAGTCTAAATAGACAGGACAAAGAAAAAGAAAAAAGAAGCACAGAGAATTGCTGAAAGTCAATGCAGTAAGTCCACAACAGAGCTGGTACTAGAACCCAGCCTGCCCCAGGGCTCAGTATGTTATTCAGGCCCCTGATCTACACAGCTTTTTGAAAAAAATCCTGTGGCACCTAAGCCCTGGTCAACACTAGGGAATTATTTCAAAATAATTCCCGTTATTTTGACATAACAAGTGGAATGTCCACACTACCAAGTCTATTACTTTGAAATAAGGAGCTGGTTATTTCAAAATAATAACTCCTGCATTCCTCGAGGAATAATGCTTATTTCAAAATAGCAGTAGTGTGGATGCTCCACTGCTGCTATTTTGAAATAACTACTCCCCAGAGTCATTCAAAGTAATTACTTTCCAGTGCTTCCTGGGGTTCTAAGTCGAGGTAGCACGTCCTCACAAGGGAGCCTGCCTTGGATAAATTTTGACTGGGGACACGCTATTTCGAAATAGTTATTTCTGGAGTTATTATTTCAAAATGTTATTTCAAAATAATTTCCTAGTGTAGACATGCCCTTAGAGACTAACAAAAATATATAATATCATGAGATTTTGTGGGTAAAACCCACTTCATCAGATTATTAACATAGCTTTTTGAATAAATAATAACCCAAGCTCAAGTCAGACATCTTAGTTTGTATATTTTGTTCTTCAACCTATATATTCATATCTAACATTTTTTTAAAATCTGCTCCCAACGGCTGCAAAAAGCCTTTTGAATAGATGTTTGGGTGTACTGGCAGGACTGCACCTTTTATTTCTTCTATCTCTGACCCAGAGAAAAAAAGAACAACATTGAACACATTTCCCTCTTTAATACCATTCCTTCATGAATGTCATTACTCTGAAAACAAATGGCCATAGAAAACCTTCCTTTGTTGACCAGGAAAAGAATGTGTGCACATTCTTACATGGAATATGTACAGGAAATCATTCACAAACGTTCAAAGGCACTGATGAGGGGGGAGCTGAAATAGCATTCCTAGGGTACTAGCACATGAAAGTCTGGTGAGATTGGTGTAGTATATTATACAAATGTGACAGAAAAATGTTCAGGGATTAAACTTCCTTCACTGTATCATATTTGCACCTCATCATCTCAGCCTACCACAAACAGATGCTAACAAGATAGAAGAAGGGATTTGGAATAGGCTGAGATTTCTCTAGCATATTAGTAGTAAACACAATATGATGTATTTACAGACACGTGGCACAAAAATTACTAATCTATGCAAAACCAAAACACTATCTTTAAAAAAGCATTTACAATGTGATGTACAGCAAGGAAATGAACTATTAAGGGGAAAACACCCTGCATGCCTGCCAGTAGTATTAAGGCACTGTGGCATACAATAAACAGATATATTTGGTCTCAGTTGGTACTGGAAATATTCTATGATGTTACTGGTTCATTTCTTTGGTCTGTATTATTTTAACATAGTTTTAGGGCATATATGTTCTTAGGTAATATTTTCTTAGTAGAGCATGGATGTATTTGTCCTCCAATTAGATCCTGTCTTTCCAAGTCATTTTGGTTTCAATGGAAGTTCACAGGTAACTGAGAAGCATTAGCAATGTGCTTGTCCAATCCCAATAAAATCTGTGTGGAATCTTGATTCAGTAGAGTTCCTTTCTTGTGTTCAGTCCTTTGACTCATTAAATACTCTGATACCTTTACTTCATATGCACAGCAGCCACTATGAATGTGATTCTTTTAAAGAGGCAGAAAACTATGTGCATGCATACACTTGCATTTGTGCACACAGGATGACTTTTGCTTTATACATGCACTTACTTGATGTGCAGATGCAAAATTTTGGTCACATGCAAAAATGTATATGAGTGTTGGAGCTAGCATCCACTGCACCCATGTGCACATACATAGGTCATGAATTTTGTCAAATTAAGGTTTTAAAAAATTCTCATATGCTTTTTAAAACAGAAGTAAGAAAAATTTAACTACATAAATATATTGTGTTTTTTGTTCCCAGGCAGCAAAAAACCCATCTCTGATCTATTCTTGCAGAACTGTGGGGAAAAACAGATTTCCTCCTGGCCTAAAAATTCAAATAAATTTTGTACTGATCTGCATTCATCTCAGCAGAAACTCTCCAGGTTGAACAGAACTCTGGTTGTTCAAACTTGTATACTAATTTTCGGCTCCAAAGGATATTTTTTTCCCGTTGAGTTATAAATAGGGGTTTATATGGGAAGTCCAGACACTAACTTTCTTTATTAATATTGAAAAATTGGCTCACGTAGCAGCTGAAATTCCACCATGAGTTCAAATATGTTTATTTATAAAGTATGCCATGCTACAATATTTTCTAATTCAAACCAAGGAGGTACTAATATAAAGCCTACGGTTACTGGTGAAATAACAATAATAAAATTTGAACATCTATAGCACTTTATTATTCCAGTCAGAATAATATTGATGGGAGTTTTGCAGTAGACTTCAACGGGAGACAGACGGGGTCCATACAGATCACTTTTACCTCTCACCCCTCTCTTTTTTATGCCCCCTCTAATAAATTCCCATGGTTCAGCTCCACTTTGTGCTAGAAAATTTGGGAGCTCTACTGAATCCAAGCATCTGGCAGTTTTTAACACTGTCTTTTAAGCCTGCTTGGAGCAGGGTTCCATGGCATGGTGTTAAAAATCTGGCAACAGCTAGGAATTTGGCCATATTAGGGCTACCAATGCACAGTAAAACCTGTGTTATCCAGCACGCTCGGGGATTAGGGCATTCAGGTTATCTAAAAATTCTGAGTATCTGAGGGTCCCATCAACCTAGGAAAAAACAATGGACAATAATAGTAAAACTCAAATTTTGGCTATCTGCCAATGTAAACTATATTGTAATCAACATAAACACAATGCTAAGGATGTATGGGACAATTGAACAAGTAAAATTTAGTCTTATTTTATTAAAAAGAAACAGTGCTATAATTATTATAAGGCACAGTAACATAAATTAAAACGAAATATTTAGTCATTCTCTGGATCCAAATCACTGGTACATGTAGATGTAGAAGGTATTAGCTGCATAACGTACAGAAGCTCTCTGCGGCAACTTCCTGATATCAGCCTGCTTACAAGCCTGCTGTCTCTTGTGCATAAAGTTCTTCTGAAAATTATACAGCTGCTTTACTTCTTGAGATGAAAAAGAAGAATGCCGCTCAGCAAATTTGATCAAAGTTGAGAGACCTGAACTTGCATCAGCCCAGGAAGTTTTATCTTCAGGCTCTTCTTCCTCAGAATCATTTTCAAGTGGAAAAGACTTTTCTGGGTTGAAAATTTTTACTATTATTTATTTATATATTATTATTTATTTATTATATTTACTATTATTCACTAGGGCTGTAGGTCACAGACCACCCGCGACCACCACTGTTTTAGAAGATACCAGATGGCTTCGGAAAGATTAACAGTTAGTAGATTGGTGAATTGTATTTGCCTAATAGGAAATTTGCCGGTTTCTAAAGTTTTCTGGATAGTTAAGTGCCGGATAACGCAGGTTTTACTGTAGCTTGTACCAGTGCTGCTGCGCCAGTGTTAGCACAGTGCAGCCCAACCCTTAAAGCATTTTTTTCAAGTCCAGTTTTTCAATAACAGTATGAGATAATTCTTCAGCCTAGGCCTCAATTGTTTGGTGAGCATCTCCTAGTTCTCTCATATGCACCATCAAGCATTAATTCAATACACGCCCTACAGAGCTATATCTTACAGAATAGCAAATTTCATGTGAATAAGAATAAGAAATGATAGGCTGAAAATAATTTGTCTCTCCAAGCACAGTTGGCCACTACAAGACAATACACTTGAAAATGGAAGGAATGTGAGTTGTTAAAGTTTCATGGTAGTGACTGTCTTCTACTCTGTGTATATAGAGGACCTAGCATCATAGGACCCTGCTCTGAATGTCCCTAGCTGATGTAATGGTATGTCTCTGAACCCACACTTTTCCTAGATTTTGGCTGTGATGCAAACACACCTGTGAAAGCAAACTAGAATCCAGGTTTCCTGATTCACTTTGTCAGCGCAGTGCTATAGTAGAGTCCTGACCAAGGGATGAACTTGGTTACTCAGAGCATCATGGGTTGGAGCCATGCTCTGTCTTTCCCATAGTTTCATCAAAGGGGGTTCCCTGTCTTCCCCCTGACATCCTCTGTGAGTAACTGAATAGAACAGCATGTTCCCATACTAAAAGCATTTCTTATGCCTGGAGTTGTCCCTTTACAAAAAGTTCCCAGCATGTTTTCCACTGGACCACACTCCTTCTCCAATCAGCTTTTCAAAATGTTATTATTTTGTATTTAAATTATTGAGAAAAGGAGGTAAGTTTAAGGGAAGAAAAAAAAGTGACTACATATGGCTAAAATAAATTCCAAATTGGAAAAAAAAAAAAAGAGTGGAAGTGTTTATGGTCAGTGATTTCTCCACGATGGAATCCATTCTCTCTGTCATCCAAGACCGATGAATTTCAAGGCATGTTGCCAGGTCTATCTATTTATGAAGGCTATTTCTGAGAGGCAGTTTGAGTTTTACTTGTATTTGGAGAGGTTTTTTTGTTTTTTAATATTAGTTGACATGATGTTCATTCATTATTACATGCATTTTGTTTTACAGTTTTTGCACATGTGCCTAGAGGTCACCTTGGGCACATTTTTATGAATTAGAAAAATAAATTAATTAAAGCTATCTTCTCCAGGGAATCTCACCACCTGAAATAACAATTGTTTTCCATACTTATTTAGACTGAGGCTGTCATAAGGCAGGGGTTTTTTTTTCCCTTTGGCCTCCAAAGCACAGTGAGCCCATAAGTAGGAGTCAGATACTGTGGTAATGAGGTCCTAAACATATGGAGAGAGAGACACAAAGATAGCAATCACTTTCCAATTGCAGACATGATTTGGTCTCCCTGATTTGATCTGACTACGTTTGGTCTCTCTTTTTTGTTCACTTTTCTGAAACCATTCATGTGACCATTTTGTGTTACACTTTCATTTTGAAAATAATCCTTGGGTATGTGAGTACAAGACTGGAGTATGACGCATCCTACATGCCCATATAGTGGAGGAAGTGAACATATCCATATAAGACCTTCCTTTTCTCCTCTGTGCTGCCTGCCCAGACCACTAGTAGCTGCATGAGGTGGGAGGAAAAAGAACAACTGCTACAAGGCTGCTACATCCCCACCCCTGCTCCTATGGATGGGAATGAGCAGGAAGAGACAAAAAAGGTGTAGTTCCTTGGCTTTGCTCAGCAATATTCTAGCCAGTCACTGAGGATGTGTCTACACTACCAGGTTATTTCAAAATAAGGGGAATTATTTCGAAATAACTCCCCAGTGTAGACATGCCCTGAAAGGACACATACAACGTTCTACATGTGTGGCTGGTATCGACACATTCCCCAGTGGTGTCAGCTGTCATGATTTTATCTCACATGATCTGGTGTTTTTTATCAAAACCCCAGCTCCCGGATGCATAGGATTATAAAAATGGTTTTCATTTTTTAAAGGTAAACTTCTGATCTTCATAATTTTCAAATCAGCTTAAAAACATGACTTGACTATACCTGAGCATCTCATAAACCAGAAGACAAATAAAATGAACCTACAATTTATTTTAGATCACAAGTTATTTAAGCCAAGTTATTATTTTTTTACAGCCTGACTCATGATTTTTTAATGTTTTAGGTTAGCTATAATATCCCTTTCCCTACTGAGCAAGGAACCAACTACCTTATAATCTGGGGCTCAGTTATATTGTTAATTATGGTTTGAGCAAAACAGGACAGCAAACAATTTTAAATGCCCCAAAATTTCCTTAGGCCAGTTTATTTCCCTTTTTTTGCTACATTCCTAATACGTTTTCTGCGTCTAAGTGTTTTCTTCTGGCACATTCTCTGTTTCTAAACATTAGGGTCTCCAGTGGAGAAACAGAAGCTGTACCATGTGACAATCACATTGAATCACATTTAACTGTTTTAATTGTATCTCCCTAAAATCTGTCATGAATTAGTGAATATAGTGAACAAACTTGTAACAATCATGACTGGCTTCCAGTCAACATGCAAGTGGGATAAAAATTAAAATAACTGTTTTGATCTTTAAGAGAAGTTGCTGATTTTGTTCCTATTCCTATGTAATGGTAATTTTTAAAATGTTTACTTAAATACTATCTTAGAAGAGTATTGGATGCAAGTAAGGAATCAATATGGCTGTGACATATTGTTAAAATTTCCAGAGTACGTGTTTTACGGACATACTCTGTTATCTCTGCAATCACTTTTACAGAGTTACATAAAGAAATAAGTAATTTTTAAGTTTTTCTTAATTTTTAAATATAGAGATGAGTGGATAGTTGGCAATAGATGATGTTCTCAACGCATATCACCTCTTTTTCTGATTGTATAATGTTATGAATTTCTCAGACATATCTGGTATTTTAAATTTCTATGTTATATTATCCACAAATTTTGTTTGCTTTCTGGTATATTATTAAAAATATGAAATTTGAACCATACTGTGAGTTTTGATTGGTCACATATGTCACATGGTGCTATTTTTGTTCTCTTACTAGATATGCATAAACCTTGTAAACAAGTATTTGGTAAGAATGCTTATAGAAACCAATTTAATCTTCACTTTTTGTGATTGTTCAAACATACAAGCTTCATATTTTCTTTCCATGAGCAAACTAGATTGTTCAAATGTTCATGGAAAGTGAACACAAAAGAGCAGTGAACACAGCTGAAGTTAATCCATTTAAAAAAATCAAAGGAATGTTCATAGAATTTTTTTTTGGCAGGATTCACCCAGATCTATTTTTAATACCAAATACAGCAAAAGAGAAACAGGAGCAAAATTTTCTTTTGGAATCAGTTCAATCAATTATATCTGTCTCTTTTTCTTTCTTATTTAATTACCCCTGTGAAAAAGCAAAGGGAATTAAATCACCAAATAGCCACTCAGATCATTATGGGTTTAATTTTAGACCAGCAAGTGATTAAATTCAGAGGTAAAGTGGAAACAGTTTTCTTATCCCGCCCAGTAGTGTCTATGGTACAGTGCACTGACTTTGGGAGGGAGTTAGTGAAAGACTAGATTTTCCTATTTAGACAGACTCTCTGAATCCATGCAGATCTTGGTGGTGATGGTGGGGGGAATCTAAAGTTTCTCATACCCATTTCCAGAGGCAGAAGGCAACCCCTTTTCCTTCCTCCAGATGATTAAACAATTTAGCAGAAAATTCCACAAGGAAAATCTCTCTGATCTGTGGTCCCTTTCTTAATGGCTCTTGATGTTAATCTGTTTTGGAAAAAAAGATTCCACAGACCTTTCTCATGAAAAACTCCCAGTGAGCTCATTTGTGCAAGTTTGATGACGCACTTCCTTTCTCAATGTGTAAGAAATTTGTCCCGTTTTTTTATTCACTTTTTTCCCCGTCATAAGTTTTTCTTCCACTCACATTGCTTTCTGATATGCCATCCAGTCATACTTCTCCCAGTCAAAGGACTAGAATGAAGACTCTTTAGGGACCATCAACATGACTCCTCATTGCATAGGGGCATTGCTGAATTGTGGGAGCCACTGTTTCCTTTTAGGGACCAACCTTTCCTGTCCTGGGGAGTGAAGGACAAATTGAGAATGAATATATATATGAGGGTCCTGAATGTCAACAGTTAAAGGCTATGTCTACACTAGTCCAGGGAACGCATCTGCTCTTCCGCTTTTTTTTGCGAAAGAGCAGACGCGCTCTTTTGGAAGCCCTGTCTTCCTCCTCCTACCAGGAAGAAGGGCTCTTCCGAAAGAGGAGGCTTTTCCAAAATTTGGCCCAGTATAGATGGGCCAAATTTCAGAAAAGCCTCTTCAGAAAAAACTATCAGAAAAAGGTACACAAATTGCGGAGTGCAATTTGTGTACCTTTTTCCGATAGATCATTGTAGTGTAGACATAGCCGCTAGAGATCACTATGCTACTGTGTTGCCTACACCAGCCACTGAATGCACATATTTGTCTATTGCTGCTACTAGGTGGGCAAAAGCTGCCAGACAAAACTTTTATTTTTGCCAAAACTGCAGATTTAAGTTGACTGAAATATTGTGAAAATTCATGTTGCATTTGCTAAATTGTTTTAGAAAAAAATATAAGCCGAAATGTTTTAGCAAATTTTCATTTCAAATTTCAATTTTTTTGAAATTCATTTAAATTTAAACAAACCATAAAAATGCTTCAAAACCCAGACATTTTACTTTGGGTCAAACAATACACTTCATACAATCTTCAAGAAAAATATTTGAAGCTCTTTGGTTTGTTAAGATTTGAAAAAAAAATTCAGAGTGGCCCAGATTTAATTTTTTTCTTGATTTTTTTGATTGTCATCAAACTGAAAAAATTGATTATTTGCACATTTTTACTGCTGTATTTACCAAGCAGACTCCTAAGTGAAACCAACCCTCCTCCACCAGGGAGTCAGATAGAAGCGTTATAGTACTCAATGAGCACTGATACTATACAAAACTCCCAAAGTACTTGCATAATGACCTCACCATGTTGCCACTTGTTGCATATGTCTGGACTCCTGCACCCATGTAGACCCCAGCTGAGATCAGTGGGGTTTTTTACAGGGACAGGATTCTGCCCATGAGCAATATGTTGAGGTATTGCGGCTTTAATCATATTTTCTGACTGCTTTTGCATGAAAACACATGGTTGTGGAGCTGCATTCTATGCTCTCTAATTCTTTTCTTGTTGCTGCCAGCATTGCCGTTTCATGAAAGAATTTTATTATTAATTAGAGCCTCGCCCCCATTATATTTTGGTGAAAGGACTACATAGGTGAATTAGATATTGCTTTTTAGTTATAAGTCTGCAGTAACCACATAAGGCTCCAACACTAGTGATTAGAGAGCTGAAGGCAAATCACTTAACCTATTGATTCTCCCAGTAGAGGGCATTAAACTTACACTGATTCAGCCTTAGAACTGATAAATGGCACACTATTGCTGTATCGCATTACCACAGATATGAAAGTGCTTATACTGTTGCATGATGTGAGATCTGTGAAGATGGACAAGGTTATGTATTTTATATTAATATCAAAAGAGGTTTAGTCAGAGGATTTTTTTTCATCTATAGGTACTAAAAGGAAAAAACCCTAGGTAATCAATTTCCTGAAATTCTTCAGGGCTTCATATGCCATAACAATGAAAATCATATCCAGCAAGCCTTTTAATTTCCTTATTGTGTTATTTAAGCAATAAGACATGACCAAGTTTGCGTTATGCTGGGATATTGCTGTGCCTCGGGTAGATTGTGTTAGGCATGAGGCCGAAAACCAAGTGCTGAACCCACCTGAAAGAGAAAGGTCCCAGAATATTTTGTAATTTTAACATTATTCTGTGGACCTGTGTAAATGTTATTAGGAATAAAAGAAAAGAATTATGCCACTAAAAAAAAATCTCCAGAGGATCTGTTACAACTTAAACTATAAGCAATAAAATCATGCCTCTGTCACTGAATTTTGAGTTCATATTTATTTTCCAATAGAGTGGATTGGTACATATTTTCCAATGGAAAAATGCAAAAGAAATTAAACATTTTCTTTTAAAATAGACATTTTCTTGTTTAATTCAAAAGAATAACTGAACTTTTTTTAGCATTACCTGAAAAATATTTGGATTTCAGTTTTGAACCCTCCAAAATTTTCATTTATTTTCTTTTTCATTAAAAAAATAACAACAGGGCATTTAGAAAGAAACCATGTTTTCCACAAAGGGTATTTTTCATCCAAAAATATCTGACTGTCTTTGATTATGTATTTTCCAACTATTATTGTACCCTGGTCAGAAAGTGGTTCTTTCTCCCTGCACCTCTCATTTCTCTCTTAAATCCATCTCTAAAAATCCTTGAGGCAGATCAATGGGTCTGTGAGAGTTTACACCAGCTGAGCATCATCCCACTTCTATCCAGCTTGGGTATGTGATGTCGGGACCATGCTCTTTCATGAAAGAATTGTATTTTAAAACCACTTTTTTTATTTTGAAAAATGCTGGTGCCTACCAGTGGTTTATAGAGTTACTTTCATATCAGCGACAGGCACTATCTTCACTGTGTCTCTGATAAATAGTTGAATCAAAAGTACGTTTTAACTGAGTCCCAATCCTGCAAACATTTAGGCAAGTGAATAATAATTCATATATAGCTATTAATGTGTTTAATGTTTGCAGAATAAGGCTCTTGGCTTTTACATTTGTTTACTATCTAATCCATAGCTGCAAAGCCTCCCAGAAAAGGGGAACTAGAGACAAGGCAAAAAAGCTTAATAGCTGTTTTCCATGAGAACTCAAAATGTTCATTGATTTCAGTAGGAATTTTAGAAGTGCAAGGAATACAGGATGGAGCTCTGATAAATACTGGAAGGACATAGTGGGAAGGAGACAAATAAGGAGAGGTAGGCAAAGTAGAGTGAAATGAAGGAAGGGAGAAGTGAACTCACAGGAAAGAGGCTAGGGACATATAATCATAATAATTGGTGGAGGTGGGGGGAGAGAAGGAGAAAGAAGAAAGAAGAAACATGTTGGGAAATCAAAATTGGTCATTTTGGTTTAATTACATAGCACTTATTGAGTAAAGTATAATTAAAAATAATGGCCACTTCAAAACAACAGCAGTGCTTTGCACTTTTATGGCTTCTTTACTCCAGAGACTTTCTTTAGTTGATGGGCATTGCTTTTTTATTTCAACTGGAGCCAACCAAAGCTCTAGTTTATGATCTGGATAGGTAAACAAACCCTGTTCTGCCTCAATATTGTGCCAAGATAGTATCATGGTTTATTGTAATTTCTGGATTTTGTCCAACACTTTATACTGATTTTTAGGGGTGTGTGCATTTGGTACAGGCAGTCCTCAAATGACATTCAACTTACGGCGGTTTTGACTTTGCGACACTCAGTCCTGAAATGGAGTGGATTGCAGTTCTGAGTTACGACATTTTTGGCTTACAATGCAATTTTCAGGAACCAATTGTGTCGTAAGTCCAAGGACTGCCTGTATGTGGAAAAATTAATGGACTGAATAACTTTCAATAATTCACAACAGTGTGCATAAATAAAAATTAGCTTATCCTTGTCCTCCAGTCAGTGTAACATGAAGAAACAGTATTGCAGGCTGTCCTGGTAGCTATTTATGTTAGTCAAAGACAAAGTACACTATGTGCTTTTAATTATAGCTGTGCCATTCTTACTGTGATAGATAAAGTTGTGTCAGCACTTCCATTACAAAACCCTATTTTTAGGAGTTTATAAGTCAGCTGTTAAAATTCGCTTTAGGCTGAAACTTGGCATGCAAAGTGTCAGCCTGCAAGCACTATTTTATAAATATGAAAAAAAAAACCTTTTGGTCACTTTTTTCATTTTACAGAAAAGCAGTTTTTAACACAGGCATTTCTAACTCAGAAAAAGTTTTGTTATTTAAATTCCACCAGCTTTATACAAGCTGTGCTACATTTTAAAAAATAGTTCAGCTTTTATTCATTTTTGCCAATTGGCTACTATACATATGCTGTAACTATTTATAATCGTAACAAACTTAAAAATCATTGAATGATCCTGTAGCACCTTAGAGACTAGCCAAAAAATATAGATAGTATCATGATCAGATCTGAAGAAGTGGGTTGTGCCTACGGAAGCTCATGATACTATCTATATTTTTTGTTTAGTCTCTAAGGGTATGTCTACACTACGGGACAAGGTCCAAGTAAGGTACACAACTTCAGTTATGTTAATTGAATAGCTAAAGTCTAAGTAGCTTAACGTGACTTTTGGCTCCGTCCACACTTCAGAGAGTCGAAGGGAGAACACGCTCCCTTCAACTCCTCTTACTCCTCATGGAAGCAGGACTACCGGCATTGACCAGTGTGCCCCTCTCGGTTCAAATTAGCTGTCTTAACTAGACCCACTAATTTGAACCCTGGAAGATTGGCAGTGACAACTTCAATCTTCTCTGTAGTGTAGACGTACCCTAAGGTGCTAGAGGACCATTCATTGTTTTTAAAAAATGTTTTAGATACAGACTAACACAGTTACCCCTCTGAGACTATTTATAATCATGTTTTTAAGTGTGTATTCTTATTTATATTGGTGTGGTTCAGCTATGGATCTTGTGAAGAATAGTTAATGACAGGACATGCAGCACCTAGACGAAAACACCAAGAGCTGTTCTCTCCCTGTAGCCACAAAATTTGGAGTGTATCATTCCACTTATTAGCATTATTAATATTTAATAAGAGCAGCATTCAATCTTTGCATGAAAAATACATCTTTACTAAATATGGGCCCATCCCCTCCAGTCCTTACTCAGCAAAACAACCAATAACACTAGTGGGAACAGGAGAAAGTCCAGATATTCCAACCTGTAATCAAAATTCTGTCCTCATATGGGTGTGAGAGTTCGACTCAGTTTTATAAGAGCTCCATGCGCACACCAAAGCAGTTTGCTCTAAGTTTAGGGAACAAAATTTCAACAGCTGGGAATGAGGTTCTGATTCCAATTAAATGACTCTATTAGTCCTGCTCATTTTATAATACACACTAACATGGTGGATCAATATGGTCCACTAAGTTATTCATAAGATTTTTTTTTGCATTATGTCTATACATATTTTCACCTTCCTGAGTGCAATAGTTTCTTTTTGCCCTATCTACCGGCTGACTTATATGTCCCTTTAAAAAAGTCTGTAAATGTTATACATCTTCAAATCATTCTAACATACTGAAGAACTAAGCATTTCAAATAATATATTTATTGGCTCCTGGTGGTTTATATGTAACTTTGCACCTTTTAATAATGACTAAATACATTTGATATCATAAGAGTTCAAAGGTATTTCCAGTGTTTAAGACAATTTTTACCTTTGTTCCGGTCAGTAAGTAAAAATTGACTTATAGTAATAATTCCATGGAAATAATCTTGGCACTTCTATTGAGAGTTGCACACGTGTATGTGAGAGTAGAATTCGGCACAATGTATTATCCAAAAGTAAATAAGCCTTTTAATATTATAGATAAATATCATGATCTAATGTCAGACATAGTGCAACTCCATTGATTCTTGTGGAATGCTACCCACTTATTCCTCATTTAAATTTGGCTGCAGTGGTGTTACACCTTTCTCAAGTGATAAAGAGAGAGAAAGAAACAGAATGAAAACAAATAACGTACATTTAGACCTGTAAATATTGTCAATTTGATCTTTGCTGCCCTTATAGAGGCAAAGCTCCCTTCAGTGGGATTTTTGTCTACATTACCATTGCAGAATTTGGCCCTCTGATTGTATCACAAACTCAGAACAAATAGGGAATTCAAAGCTAAGGCTGACATATCTCCATCCTTAGTGAATAGTTATGTTTTTTTCACATCACAGCAGTAGGAGTTAAATCATGCATTTTGTTGCTCTCTGTCACTCAGAGCTTCTACATTGCCCCAAATAAAATATGTTGTATCTGATGCATTCATATTCATTTGAAGCAATTACCATGTAATTGTAACATAATTCAGACAGGATAATAAACGTTTAATGACAAAGGGGTTCTGCTCTCCCAATTATCTTTTCATTCTTGTTGTAAGCTGGAAAAAACACTGATCTGCACAAATTCAGGAGAGCTAAGCTTCCTTTCCCTTTAATTTTAATGTGATATATATAACAAAGAAGAAAACAACAGCGAGCCAGCACGAGCACATCTAGTGCTAATAAGCACAGAACTGGAATCTTGCTAGATGCAACAATCAAGGAACAATAACAGGTGACCAGTTAATCAGCCTTGGCACGTAGACAACGTGACAGACTCTAAATGTTAAATCCCTCTTCTAAATAACGCTAATACAAAACATTGGAGTTGTGCATTTTTAACAAGTTAGCCTCCCATTTCCCCCCCTTTTAGATGGTAAGGGGTGTGGCCTGTTTGTTGTTGTAGCTTTTTTTTTATCCTGGTCTTTAATCCCAGACTTGGCTTGTTGCGCTTCAAATTGAAATATCCTGAACAGATGTAAAAACACATGTGAGCCACTGCTCACAAGCTGTGCAAAGCTTTGTTTCATCTGCTGATGATGTGAGCCTAAAGGAGATCTTTTTAAAATTTCATCACTATTCAAAAGGATAATTAATACGTACCCCCAGGCTTTGATTATGCTATACCCAGTGTGTACTGCTGGTACAAAAATAATGAGGCTCTCATCAGGCCGAATGAATACTTGCAGCAAACATTCAGTTTCCATAAGAAATTTAAGATTCAGTGGAGGTACCATGTAGGTGGTTTAATCTAATTTTAATTTGTAACACAATACAATAGATAAGATCATTTGTTTGTAACCAGCGCAGGCATTTTGTTTACATGAAACCCCAGTCAGCAGTCAGCAGATGGTCTTTTTAAAGGCTTAATTGAAGTTTTCTAATCTAACCTTCTTTTTTCCATTGTGAAAGAGGAAAATAAGACAAAAAATAAGAAATTACAAGGAAGCAGAAAAACAACATTAAGACCATTTTGTGGGGGCATGCATGCTTTGTATGAAGAGGAAACAGGTTTGTCAGACTATGCAGGTTTGATATAAGAAGAGAAGACAGAGAGGTCAGAGTTTTAAGCCTCTACTTTGGAGCTAGGATGGAGCACCATGTCCTGTTTATATGTTACTGGTGCAAAGGCCATGCCACAGCTAAATTGTTTCACAGCTACCAAGCTCATTAAATTAGCTCGCAGTTTTTCCAAAGACTGACTGTATCCTTCTCACTCTGGACTTCTTGGAGGCTGATTATTTTGACTTTTGCACTTTCTACAATCAAGTTTTTTCTGCTGCAGCTCCATTCCAGTCTGCTCCTGCTGCCTCTGATATTACCACACTGACCACAATAAACACTTTTCCCCCACGGGCTCCAAGCTGCCTCTGGCAGCCTTCCAGTGAAATAGACTGGAATAAACTTTTCCCAAATATTTAAATACTCTTCCCCTACTTTGTATCCAAAGAGTCTGACTTTCTGTGTTTAAAAAAATTGAAATATAGCATTTTTCTGACTAATCAGGGGGAAGATACAGTGGGTGAATTTCACCCCCAGTGTGGAAGGCCAAGGGGTTCAGGGCTGTGCACTACTTACGCCTGGGGATAGGGAAACACTGACACAGTAGCCTTGCAGAGGAGCTGCCACACCATCTGTGTGGCAAACACAGGCTACATAGAGGTGATCTTGTGGGTGGGCCAGGTGCAGGCTGGGTAGATGTCACAGAGTGAGATGCCCTAGAGAAGTGATGTGGCTGTGGTGGTAGGGAGACTGTGGTGGTAGGTTACTCCATACCTACCAGCATGCTTGTTATGTGAATGTAACTAGTCATGCAGGACCTGAATCTGTTCCCATTCTTCAGAATGAATAGTATGTTGCTCTGACAAAGGTATTGAAGATTAAGATATTCTTCAATTTAAATAACAGGATCAGAATCTTACTGATAGTAAGCAGCCTAAAAGTGGGAGCTCTGGTGATTGGATTTTTTACCCAGAAAATTCTGATGACCAGTGCCATTTACAGATAATAGTATGCCTCGTCCTTCCTATATTGTTTTATTTTACAGTTGTTACAATATTATCCCGCTGATGACTTACTTCAATGGGGATAGATATCAGAGAGAATGACAAGACAGAAATCAGCTAGAGCAGGTAATTCAGTTAGGGCAATTGTCACATATCTATAGTCACAGATGCAAAATTTGGAAACTTAAATAGGTTCTTGCATGATTAAAAGAACACATTGGTTTGATTCACAAGGGGGCTTTAGAATCAGTATAACGGTGCCTAACTTCACATGCCCTGCCACTTAGAGTGATCCCAAACCTTGGGTGAAGCATGCAAGAATGGGATTCACAAAAGCCAGCATGCTAAGTAGTGAGCAGCGTTCCCTCTGAGCTGCGGGGCAGCACAGCTTCATGGGTGACTAATCAGCCCGGCCCAGTCAGAGGCTCAGGGCTCCATGCAAGGAGCTGACTGACTGGGAGAAGGCGGGGGCAGATTAATCACCTGTGAAGCTGTGCTGCCGCGCAGCTTAAAAAGAACACTGGTAGTTAGGTTCCCAAATTTGAAAATGTTGGCCTGTCTGCAGTTAATTTGTGGCTAAGCTGTGACTTTAACTCATATGTCATGGTAGTATAGATACAGTGTCTCCTGTAGCTCAGGGAAATGTGGTCACAATGAAATCCTAAATAGAACTTGATTCATTTTATTGGCTGCAGTAAAGAATGGTATACATCTTTATACCCTTTCTCCCTTATCTGCACACTCTTGTCCATGGTTAGCAAGATAATGCTGGTTTTCTCTGCTTACATTTTTCCAGCTCAGCTGGGTGAAGTTTACATTCCAAATATAAATAAAGCTAACTCCTCCTCCTCCACTGCCTGTGTTTTGTGCAGGGGCCCATTATTATGCAGTCTCTGAGAATGACTACTAGATTGGCACCTGCATGTGTGATAGGCTGGAGAATGCCTAGTTTAAAGAGCCCACTGGAGCTTTGACAAGAAAGAGGTATATTTTCAGGTGCCATGGTAACCTTGTTGGTGTTGTCTAAGGAGTTCAGACACCTGTCGAGTTAGGCAATAGCTGAGTGGTGGTTTTGAGGATCTAAATTGTGGATTTAGGTCCCTAAAGTCATGACATTCTTTGTAGATTTAGTTGCTTAAATCTCTTTGTGGGTCTAGATCTAGGCTATGTCTAGACTGCAGGCTTATTTCTGAAGACACTTTTCCAGAAGAGATCTTCCGGAAAAACTTCTTCTGAAAGAGAGCATCCACACTGTAAAAGCGCATCAAAAAAGCTATCTGCTTTTTCGAAAGATAGTATCGATACTGAGTGGATGCTATCTCGGATTTCAGCTGTGATTACTATGGACAGAGTGGCCACCAGGTCACCTGTGCTTTTTCCTCTGTCCTCCTCTTTCGAAAGAACGTCCTCTTCCCCGTCCACACATGCCTTTTTCTGAAAGAGCTCTTTCGGAAAAAGGCTTCTTCCTTGTAGAATGAGGATTGCCAATGTCAGAAAAACTCCTCTGTTCTTTCAATTTGCTTTCGGAACAACATGATTGCCGTTTGGACGTAATTGAAGTTTTTTTTCAGAAAAATGGCCATTTTTCCAAAAACCTCTATAGTGTAGACATACCCCTACACGTAGGTGCCAGACTCTCTGCTTAAGCCCTTCAGTTGGAACTGCAGCTGCATAACACATTTGAAGATAATCATTAGGCCCCTATATATGATTTTAGTTACCTAGATTTAAGGTCCCAAGTTTGAAAATGATATGTCAAGTGCACTAAGTGTCAAATACATCTCTCACATTGAAAGGGAACTTTGCATTAATTGTTTGGTGTAAACTATCTGAAGTATTGAAAGAATTCAGGTGTGTGTCTTTCTTGCCAGAGTAAGGAACAACAGTCATTCATCTTCAGTATCTCTTGTGAAGTAACACATTGATCTAATGAGAGGGAGTTGAAAGTGACATATGGATAAATATGTAAGAAAGTTTTGTTTGTTTCAAAATCAATTGCATTAGTTGGGTGTCCATGTATTGAGAAACGGACAAGTTGATTCAGACAGAAAGCCTCCTTCCTTAAAGAAGATGAACTTTTGGTTTTTCCAGAACTTACTAGCCAGGATGTTATAATTATTTTGGCGTGAGATTCATTTAAATAGATTTGCTGGATGTGATGCTCAGAAAGGTTAACCATTTTAATGAAGCTGGTTTTCAAGACTGAAGCTTACTGAGTCCATAGGCAAGGTTGGGGTTCATTGATTTCATGTCCATTCATGCTAACTTCTGGAACCACTGGGGGTATGTCTAGACTACATGCCTCTGCCAACAGAGGCATGTAAAATAGGATACCCGACATAGTCATTGAAGAGGGGATTTAAATATCCCTGGCTTCATTAAAATAAGAATGGCTGCTGTGCTGTGCCAGCTCAGCTGATTGTCGGCACAGCGCGGCAGTCAAGACGTGGATCAGTCGACAGGGAACGCCTTTGTCGACCAC
The DNA here is from genome assembly GCA_032595735.1 of Pelochelys cantorii. NCBI lineage: Eukaryota > Metazoa > Chordata > Testudines > Trionychidae > Pelochelys > Pelochelys cantorii. Next base: position 126,006,894 of record CM064326.1, on the reverse strand, counting down.
TCCCTTATGCCTCATGAAACGAGGTTTACAGGAGAGGTCGACAAAGGCTTCCCTCTGTCTTCCCTTTGATCCGCGTCTTGACTTGCGCGCTGTGCCGATGATCAGCTGAGCCGGCACAGCGCAGCGGCCATTTTTATTTTAATGAGGCCGAGGATATTTAAATCCCCGCTTCATTGACTATGTCAGGTAGCCTATTTTACATGCCTCTGTCGGCAGAGGCATGTAGTCTAGACATACCCTGGAATTGGGACTAAGAAAAATTTTATGCTGAATTTTCCAGAGATCAAGTAAATTAAGCTTTTTTCTCTACAAAATAAATAAAACTGTCTTCTGCTTTTGCTGAGTTGACTAGATAATATATCTAGTCAACAGTGTGCCATTGTAGCCAAGAAGGCTAATGACATATTAGGGTATGTCCACACTACAGGACAAAGTCAAATTAAGATACGCAACTTCAGTTTCATTAATTGCATAGCTGAAGTCAAAGTAGTTTAACTTGTTTTTTGGCACTGTCTACACAGCAGGAAGTCAAAGGAAGAACACTCTCCCATTGACTTCCCTTACTCCTCGTGAAAGCAGGATTACCAGCATGGACTGGGGTGCTCTCTCACTTTGAATTAGTTGTCTTAAGTAGGCCGGTAACTCTTCTAGATCAACAGCAGCAGCTTTGATCTTCCTCTGAAGTGTAGACATACCCTTAGGAGAAGCATTGCCAGCCGATCTAGACAAGTGATTATTCCCCTTTATTCAGCACTGGTAAGGCCACCTCTGGAGTATTGTGTCCAATTCTGTCCCACCCCCTCCATGACAGAAAGGATGTGGGTGCCTTGGAGAAGGTCCAGTGGAGGGCAACAAAAATGATTAGGGGGCTGGAACACATTACTTATAAGGAGAGGCTGAGGGATTTGGGTTTGTTTAGTCTACAGAAGAGAAGAGTGAGGAGGGATTTGATAGCAGCTTTCAACTACCTGAAAGGAGGGTCCAAAGAGGATGGAGAAAGGCTTTTCCAATAGTAACAGATGCCAGAATAAGGAGAAATGGTCTCAGGTTCCAGTGTGGGAAGTCTAGATTGGGTATTAGAGAAAATTATTTTATTAGGAACGTGGTGAAACACTGGAATGGGTTACCTAAGGAGGTGGTGGAATCTTCATCCCTAGAAGTTTTTAAGTCTTGGCTTGACAAAGCCCTGGCTGGGATGATTTAGTTGGGGTTGGTCCTGCTTTGGGCAGGGGATTGGACTTGATGATCTTCTGAGGTCTCTTCCAACCCTATAATTCAAGCTATAATTCACAACCAACACTAGGGTATCAGGCCATCACTTAAGCAGAGGAAATGCGAGAAGTTCCACAGGATTTCTATCATATGGTTTATCTCAGTGAAGTGGGATGGTACTCAAAATTCATCATAAACCACAACCTGATAAAATTCAAGACTATCCTAATATTAAAAAAACTGTCAAAAAGCAACTATATAAATGACTACTTATACCAAAAGAGTGACAGACACTTGAAATGTGTTTAACTTTATTATTAAATATTTGGGACTACCCAGAAGATAAAAGTGTAGGGGCTTCCACCATTCCCCTTCTATTTTCCATTTAGGTCCTCCATTCAGCCTATGACTGGGACCTTACAATCCACTGTGGTCATAAGAGGTTTAAGGTAGGCTATAAGAAAGTGGAGTGCCTTTTTTCTGTATCATTCATAGAAGCCCAGACCCTGCCACAAGGTAATTTTGTTTTAATCAACACTTTTGAAGTCCCTTGTACCAAGCTATTACCACTGGATGCCTTCCCTATGGACACCCTCCTCACACTCTCACAATGTGTTCTGACATACAGCCTAACCCCCTTTTTTCCTCACCATAACAAGCACCCCGTGAGAAAGGTGAAAAAAAACCCCACTTGACCTAGGCCAATTTGGTGGTGAGGGAAAAATTCCTTTCCAGCCTCCCTTAAAAGGAGCAGCTCATGTAATACCAACAGTAGCATTTTGTCATCATAGGGGGAGGGAGGGGGAGTGCATGCTGTGTAGAGAAAGGGCTACTCATATCAGACCTTGCCACTTTTAAAGCCTTTTGTGCTGCTTCTCTTCCTCCAGCAAGCCTAGACAACATCCCTCCTGCTTAAAGTGTGGTGTGGTGAAGTCAATCTTCTGGACTGGACAAAAAAACCTGGAGCAAATCATGAGTGGTCTGTGGGTTTGAAATTGCACCAAAGCTGATCACCAGTAACTTTCTTGGTTTAAGCAGACCATTTCAGACAGCTCTGATGATTGTATTTTAAAGGTATGTGAAATGTAGATGGAAAGCAGAGCGATACTGCACATGTAAACAATGCAAATGAAAAGATTTGATCAAATCATGGGCAAGAGAATTCAAAAATTGGTACATTTCCAGGGTCCCAATGTAATGTTGGAGATTAGGTCAAGAGTGTGAGTGCATATAAAAGTAATAGGAACCCAGTTTCAGTGAAACTGCAGTTATGAAATGGGGGCGTATATTTTTAAGTGGCAACAAACACACATCAGTATGTTTATTTCAAGTCTTTCAGGGGTAGGATACCTCCAGCCCATGATCCAGATCCAGCCCCCTGCATAATTTCATCTGTCTGGCAGCAAGTCTCTGTGCTGCAGGCCAAAAACCCTGGGATTTGGTCCTCCCTGCTGAGGTAGAGCTGCTAGCGTAACACAAACACACAGAACCAAACCTGAGACATCTGGACCTTAGTGCAGGAGCCTCTACAGCTGGAGCTAAAAGCCAACTGCCTCTCTGCTAAGGCTGTAGAGCAAACTCATTCTCTCTGTAAGAGGTCTAAGTGCCACTACATGGGACAGCGAACCACACCCAGAAGGAGTGTGGCTTATACATGCTCTGGCTCTTGGTGATTGGGGGAGCTCTTCATGCTGTCCTCATCTGCAGATTTTGCCACTGCAGTTCCCATTTGCCAGGGGGTGGCACCAGCAGGCGAGAGCAGCATATGGAACCACCTGTTCCCCCATAGGGATGTGCCAACTGCCAGGGCTGCCAATGGAGGGAGGCAAAGGGGGTAAGTGCCCAGGTGCCCAGATGACTTAAAAGAGCCTCCCTGTTGTTTTTAAAGCACAGTAGGTGTACAATGCAGTGGCAGTGGTGGTGGGGAGCCCCGGGTCCCTTCTGCTTTTAAATCACTGGCCAGACCAGCAACATCATGGGGCATCCGGGGCTACCAATGGGGATGGCAGGGTCAAAAGGAAGGCTACTTGCTACTTCTGCAACCCTGCCCCTACCACAGGCCTGAAGCTACGCCCCCCCCTTTGCCAACAGGCCCAGATATTCCGTTGGCATCCTGGCCGACCACTTTCCTGAGCAGTGCAGGACCAGGGCAGGCTGATACCATACCACCGATGGGAACTGCCTGAGGTAAGCTCTTTGCACCCGCCCTGCACCCCAACCCTCTGCCCCCTCCCCCCACCAACACTCCAAGCCTCTCATGCCCCAGCCCCACAATCAGAATCCTCATTGACAAATTGGGTTCAGCATTGGAGATAATAGGATTATAGATGAACATGGTCAGACATAGGACATATTCATAGTAGTGGACGGGGTTTAGAAGTATTGACAATAAAGGTAAATGAAAGTTAAAGTTATGTGTATGGCAGCTTAACATTAGTTTTCTGTATTTTCAATGCATTTTTTAGGTCTTTCTTTGTTCATGTAGCCAAGAGAAACAACTTCAGGATATCAGTGTGATGACCCATCATATATATAGTAGCCCAATGTCTGTGACTCTGTAACGCTGAAACGCTGGCTGTTCCCTCTGGGCGGCGCTGTTGCCTCCCGCCGTGGCGCTCGGCTGACTTCTGTGCTGCTCAGCCAAGCCGCCGCATGGGAGCAAGCGGTGCAAGCAGCTGTTTGGGCCCCATGCTCCCCATGCAGCACCTCCAGGAACAGCCAGGGGCAGGGTCTGGACGAGCATGCGTCTCTGACATCAGGAAAGGGCACTGGATTCAAAAGGAGGAAAGCAGAGCAGACGCAGAGGAGACAGAGAGGAGAACGGAGGAGGCGGAGGACAGCTAGAGAGAGAGTGAAAGAGACGCAGCAGGAGGAGGAGAAGAGAAACACAGAGTGAGAGGCGAGAGGGGGAGAAGAGAAAGATAGAGAGACGGAGAGAGAGGCAGGTGGCGGATGAGAGCTGAGAGAGAGAGAGGGTGAGGCAGTAGGAGGAGAAGAGAGAGAGAGGCCATTTGCACCGCTTGCTCCCATGCGGCGGCCTGGCTAAGCGGCGCAGAAGTCAGCCAAGTGCCACGGTGGGAGGTGAAAGGGGGTGGGGAGGTGACGTACATGCCCAGGGGGCGGGGCCTGGACAAGCATGCATCCCCAATGGAGACAGAGGAGAGCAGAGAGAGAGTGAGAGGCAGGAGGAGGAGGAGAAGAGAAAGGGAGAGTGAGAGGCAGGAGGGGGAGAAAAGAAAGAGAGAGATGGAGAGAGATGCAGAAGGTGGAGGAGAGCTGAGAGAGAGCAGGGGAGGCAGGAGGAGAAGGAGAGAGAGAGAGAGAGAGACGGAGCGAGAGACTGGAGGCTCAGGAGAGAAGACCAACGTGGAGGAGAGACCTGAAAATCCCGTCTTATGATGAGCTAATTGGCTAGTTTACTGTAATGAACAAAACAAACTATAGTATATTTCAGAAAAAAATTCCAAAGAGCTATTTATACTTGAAGGAAAACATTCAACTCAACTCACCTTGCATGCTATTTGGTCCCATTTGAGTGAATAAAAGCTAGCTATTTGGTTTCAGGCTTGACATCCAGATTCCCATTCTGTAGTTGATCTGATTTGTTTCTTCCAAACAAAAGAGCTCCCCCCCCCTTCCTTTGAATAAAGTACATGATCAAACCCAAATCCCAAGTTAATGAGTGCCAATCAAAGCTCCAGCCCCCATTTCAGACTTGGCAACAAGTTCCCCAAGCCTTAGCAAACAATTATCATTCTGCTCCTGTAGAAATTGATTCTTGGGTTGACGAGAGCAGTCCTCCCTCGGCTGGTAAGGTCCTGCCATGGGAAGCAATTATTGCAAGATGCCAGCTGACAGACTCATTCCGTGGAAAGTCAGGTTGTCTTGATCCTCAGGCACTCTCTAGGCAAATTGTATCCTCACACTCATCTCAAACCTCTTATGAACTGTTGGCTTCTATCAGGAAAAATGGATTGTACCCTTTGTTTCTGTGGCATTTGATAGAATAAAACTGGACATCCTGCCTGCACAATAAGAAGATTTAATTTTAAAATTCTAATACCAAAATGCCGCAGTATGATAAAGAAAAAAAGAAGCATAGAGCAATGAAGATTGCTACTTGCCAAAGGGAACATTAATAGAACGCAGCTAGCGTGACTTTTTTTTTCAAAAAAAGACTCAAATTCCATTTGCAGAAGCCTGTCTCCAGTGATCAGAATTTTCATTTTCCCCCCTTAATTTTCTAACAGTTTGTAGTACCACTTTCACTTCCTTTCTTCTGACATTTTGGGTTTTTTTTTTAAATCTTTGATATTCCAAGGAGGACAACTGGGAAAAAGTAAAGATTGTTTGCATAATTACAGCCAATGTGACTGTGTTTGAACTTTGATTGAGACTTTGCCAAATGCTGGAGAGACAGAGAGCCAGTACCAGCTGCAAAAAGAAGGTGGCATTAAAAGTCAGCTGAAACCTATTAATCTTGATATCTAGCACAGATGATCCAAATGTGGAACTGACTAAATAAAACAGTGAGCCATGTGCTCCACTTCAAATACAATATTGCCCGTGAGAAGTAACGACATTCTATTTCACAAATTCATATGATGGGGATGATTGCTTATTTATTTGTTTATGGTGATACCCACAATGGGCTACAGATTTCCCAGACATTCATGAAGAAATGGTTCCTAACCTTCATGATTTGACAGTCTAAGACGAGAGAAACAAATAGGCTGAAGTTAGAAGAAAGGAAATGACAAGCTGGGATTTTTTAAAAACAAGTCAACAAGTTCTGTTTAATTATGTTCTATTGGGTTCTTACACTATACTCTTCTCTGTAGTTTCTGAACACTCACTATATCTGAAATGGGTCTTAGGAAGGACTCTAAGGATATGTCTACACTAGCCCCCTAGTTCGAACTAGGGTGGCTAATGTAGGCATTCGAACTTGCAAATGAAGCCCGGGATTTAAATATCCCGGGCTTCATTTGCATGTTCCTGGGCAGGCGCCATTTTTAAATCCCCTTAGTTCGAACTGACTGCCCGCGGCTACACATGGCAGTCAGAAGTTAATCCAAACTAAGTCCTTAGTTCGGATTAACTGTTACACCTCATTGCAGGAGGAGTAACAGTTAATCCGAACTAAGGACTTAGTTCGGATTAACTTCTGACTGCCGCATGTAGCCGCGGGCAGTCAGTTCGAACTAAGGGGATTTAAAAATGGTGCCCGTCTGGGAACATGCAAATGAAGCCCAGGATATTTAAATCCCGGGCTTCATTTGCAAGTTCGAATGCCTACATTAGCCACCCTAGTTCGAACTAGGATGCTAGTGCAGACATACCCTAATATAGATAAGCACGTTCCAAATGTTGGTTTAAGCTCCTTGTGAACATCATCAAGTGATTTGTCTGAAGACAGAAATATCTATCCCTATCTACGTGGGTTAGGAAATTTAATTGTTTTTGCCAATTTGAGTGTTTCTATAGAGTGGAAAATTCTATTTATTTAACTAAATAAAATAATAATAATAAAAATAATAAATTCTATTTCTATTACTTTATAATATATTCTATTTATATAACTTAATAATAATAATAATAATTTGGTTTTGCTGATGTTCTTAGAGCCTAAGTAATATTATTTTAAATATGCAATCCCAGCCCGCCCCCCCCCTTTTTTTTTGCCTTTGACTATCAGTTACACTCCAGTTTCAGTAAGTGCTGAGTGTACCCTTAGAAAGCCTTTTAACCTGGCTGGTATGTTAAAACTCTCCAAATCTCAGAGGCCTACAGGGTTTCCCACCTTAATTAATTAATAACCCCCTTCTTGTCCTCTTAAACTGGGTCATGAATTAATTTAGAAAGTTAATTATGCAGTTTTTCCCTCTTATTTCACTTATGCCTTTCATTCTGCTGTCCATTGGCTATAAACAATGTGAAAATGTCACCACATAAATTAAGGCTGGCTAATGCAAATTTGGGACTGAGAAGGAAAAATCCCAGCTACATATTATCATCACAATCATTACTTAGAAAATGCTTTAATTTCCTCCCTCTTTTCTGCTATTATATGGTACATTTAGACCTTGTAGAGAGCAATAAATTCCATTACTCATTTGAGGAATAATTTAGGTGTCTATTATAGACCTGTAAGAACATACAAAATAAGTGGCTATATTGGGTCAGACCAATGCTCCATCTAGCCCACTATCTTGTCTTTTGCCAGTAGACAGTTTCATATGCGTCATATGGCATGAAGACAACAGAGCAATTATTGAGTGATCCATCCCTTGTTGTCCAGTTCCAGATTCCGGTACTGGACAATGAAAGATAGAGTTGTGTCTCTATCTAATTTGACTAATAACCATTGATGGGCCTATGCTTCATGAACGTATCTAATTCTTTTTTGAATCCATTTACACTTTTGGCCTTCACAACATGGTCTGGTAACAACTTTAACAGGTTGACTGTGCGTTGTAAAGAGAAGACTAAGGAGAAATAAAACAGAGGACTATAAAATCATTAAAGGTATCGAGAAAGTGAAAAAGGAAGTGTTATTTACTCCTTCACATAACACAAGAACTAGATGTACCAATAAAATTAATAAGCAGCAAGTTTAAAGCAAGCAAAAGGAAAAACTTCACACACCACACACACCTGGTATTGGCCACTGTAGGAAGACATGATACTGGGCTGGATGGACCACTGGTCTGCTCCAGTATGACTGTTCTTATGTTCTTTTGTTGTGCGAAGAAGTATTTTCTTACGTTTGTTTCAAACATGCTGCCTATTAATTTCACTGGGTGACCCCTGGTTCTTGTTGTGGGGAGAATAACACTTCCTTATTCACTTGCTCCACACTATTCATGATTTTACAGATCTCTACCATAACCCCCCTTATTTATCTCTTTTCTAAGATGAACTGTCTTAGTCCGAGTTTGTAGATACGATACATTCCCAGGAAGCAGAGAACAGCAGCAGGTAAGAATAGGGAAAGAACTAAATGGACTTCTGGTTCTCACTAGTCACACATTTTCTGTGGTACTGTTAGTCACAGATTTATTAACAAGTATGTTTTTACTACAGGTTGAACCTCCCTAGTCCAGTACCCTCAGGACCTGACTGGTCCCAGAGGAGGGATTTTGCCATCTCTGGTCCCCCCTGCTACCAGGCCCAGAGCCCTTGGGCTGGCCACAGGCCCCACTTCCCTGCCAGTCCCCACTCCCTCTTGCCTGCCATGCCGGGCACCCTAACTTCCAGCATGCCAGGTCCCGCCACACCGGGCAGCCCCACTGCCACACACTGGGCTCCCAGTCCACACTGGGCTCCCAGTCCACCTCACTGTGGTGCATTGGGCTCCTGGCCCCACTGGGACATGCCTGGCATCAACCTCAGTTGGGCACCTATAGGGTTAGGCAGCAGCCAAGCAGTGGTTTTGTTGATCACAGTGATGCCTAAAACTGGTATTTAGCTGCCTAAATCTGGGTTTTATGTACCTTAATCCTTTTGTTGATCTGACCATAGTGAGTCTGTGGTAGAGACAGGAATAGGCTGCCAACATCCCAAGTCACAGTCCTGAGCTTTAACCACCAGATATGCTACGTAAATTAATACTAACTAAGAAGGAGCATTGAGAATAATATTTTACACTAGCTCAAGACAAAAGGACAGTGGTTGCTCTAATGCTGCAGTATTCCTGCACACAGGAAGTAGTAAGGAAGTAGTATCTACACAACAGCATACTTACAGCAAATCTAACACATGCACTGTAGGGATCACTTGTCTTGGCAAACTGCCATTTCTTTGTTTGGAGTTAAGTGGCAAATTTGAAACAGTCTGAAAATCATAACCTTGTAAGCAGGTTACAGGAAATATGATTATGAATGAAACTGCTCTGAGGATTAGGTTAGGTGAATGCCCATTCATATTGCATAACGGGTTCAGATGTGACTCATGTCACTGAGGGGACTCTGCGTATTCATTAAAGTATCACGAGGAGCTCATTTTATATTAATGGAGAGGTCATACAGTCTTCTAGAGGAATTCCATTGTAAGGCAGCACAAATCGATGTGTCATTATTTTAAGCATTTTTAAGCATTCAGGTTCACAGAAGATCCCGACTCTCCCAAAATGATGCAGTCTCCCAGAGAAGTCAGTGACTTAATTTTTTTATGCAGAGAAAACACAACAGAAATCTAGTAAGTATCTCTGTATATGGAAACTCAGATGAGACTGTACTTTAGATATAGATACTAATGTTCGGTGTTCAGTAAAGATTTAAAATATTATGCAACAAATACACAGTGCCAGTGTTCTAAAGACACTTCATGTAACTGCAAACTGGGAATTTGGAAGATTGGTCTTTTTACAAACATCACCTGTCTAATACTCTGAACACTTGCAACCATCTGTTCTGTTGAAGTTTATATTGGAAGCAACCAGAGACTTCACACAAGTATATCATCCACAGCTCTATCCATCTTCCCAGTTTGAGAAATCAAAGAAAGGTGTTTGTGCGTGTGTGTGTGTGTGTGTGTATGTGTGTGTGAGAGAGAGAGAGAGAAAATCCCTGCACCCAAATGTTTGCATCTGTAGAATATCCAAAATAGGTAATGCTACTCTGGATACTTATCTAAGCACTTCTTTTCTGAAGCAGATGGTATCGTTATCCACATTGTTAAAATGCATTGTTGTTTGGGCTTCTTCTTCGTAGAGAAAACATTTACAATATGTATCTGTATGAGGGGGAGTCAGATATGTTCCTGCATGAAATCATTATTTGGACGTTATTAATTTTCCACAGTATTTCCTCAAATTTCATTTTTTTTGCTTTTCCTGCCTTTCCCCAACTGCCCCATCCTGCCTTTGGGATTCTGTAGTTTGTTGGTAAATCAGAACCACCCACACAATGGCTGTACAATTAAGCATATATCTGAATACACATTTAGGAAGCAGTCTGTGCCCTGCTGCTGTGATACCCAATTCAAATTGTTTAGATTAATGGCATCTACATGTCTAATTTATTACTGTAATTATTGTGATAATTTACAGGAGATAAATTGAAATCTATTAGAATTTAATGTAAAAAGCTGTAATTAGTCTGCTTTAGAGAGGGGAAAAAGCCAATGCACATAACTGAAAATCCATTAAGCCAATTATAATGCTACTGAGGCAGAAAATATGCAGCCATCTAAAATACATCCATGGCTTTAACATAACTGTACCCTAAGCATACAAACCCGTGTGTCAGATTCCTTCATTAATTTAATAAACACATCAAGGCAAAAAAAATCAGAGAATTCCTTAATCATCATAATTAATGCACATGGTACAGACAGTGAGTTCAGAGTTGGGGGGGGGATAAAATTTTGTTGCATCGAGCAATTATCATGTAAATAAAAAAGCAGCAGAGCTTTCGGAGGGGGTTTATGGGAGAGGAAGTTATATTGCTAATCATGGCTATGGCTTTCTGAGCTATTCCCAGAAGTGCTAAAAGCTGTCCTGGTGCAATTAAAAATAATAATAATAATAAAAAACGAGAAGCAGCAATTGCTATCACCTATTTACTGTCAAATTAATTCAGTCGCTCCTGAGATGCCATCTGTATCAGGAGAGCGAGGGTGTCACTGGCTTTACGATCCATCAGGAGAAGTGAGAGCGCTGTTCTGTTTGATGGCTCTGATAATGGGAAGAAGCTAAGCAATTGCAACAGATACATCATAGATTTTCTCATAATTACCTGACCTGTTACACTGTGTCACTCTGCCGCCAAACACACTGTTTTTATGTCAGAAGCTGTATGGGCATTCTTTACTTTGATCATTCTGTATTCTGCAGATGTCAGCATTACTGTATTTTAATTGACTCTGGGGTAGCGTTAAAAAGCACCTTCTATTTCGGTTGCTTAAACCTGATGAGACTGACAACCTGGCATTTATGAACATTAGGCCTTCATGGTAACTATGTGAGGAACTCTGTTTTCCCTAAATCCCCTAGGTATGAATAACAAAATGATGTTAGTAAACCAGTTAAGAAACCGTGTCTGCAAAAAAACATCTCTGACATTCTCTAGCCATATATACAGTAAACATTTTCAATAAATTAGACTCTGAAGTAAAAAATGCATGGTCTAGCATAATGTGCAATTGGGATTTTAATGACATTTTGGATCAGTATTATAGTTGTCAAGGCCTCAGTGGGTAAAAATGTTGGTACCCTCCAAACAAGGATGGCTGACAATCTCCACATTCCCAGCATATCCCATTTGCCATGCTCATCTTTTTCCTCCTGCTCACATAGAGACAACTAGACTGTAGATCATTTAGCTTCCTTACAGCGATCAGTGCAATCATTAGTCATGACAGTTAAATGGTGGCTATCTCATTGGCTATTGTAGAAACAATGTTCTTGGATCCCCCAGGGTCCTTCAGAGCACTTTCAAGTTATCCACAGAGATATGTTTTCTACAACAATGAAACATCAGTTCATTTTCAGGCAGTACAGTTCCTGCTACTTTTCTAAGATTGTACTGTTCCCTAGAGACTTTTCTGACCTCTGAGGAATGGGGCACAGGTTAGTTGCATGTTTAAACTAGAGGAAATGGTGAATTCTCTGTAACTTGAAGTCTTTAAATCATGATTTGAGGACTTTAGTGACTCAGCCAGAGGTTAGATGGGAATGGATGGGTGAGGTTCTGTGGTCTGCACTGTGCAGCAGGTCAGACTAGATGATCGTGATGGTCTCTTCTGCTCTTAAAGTCTATGAACTTATGAGATGCTTCAAAAGGGAGGAGATAAACATAAAGTTGTAGATGAATATGAGATAAAATAAAGATAGAAAAACATATTAAGTTATCCAATCTAATGATATCCAGCTCTTTTCGACTGAAGGACACACATATTAGTTCGAAGGGCTACAATCAACGGTGTGGGGCAGAACATCTGCCTGTTCCAGCCATTTTACATTGCTTAGGCAGAACAAAGGGTGTGCCAACCACTTACAAGCCCCCTACTGGAAATTCCACTGGAATGGCATAAAGCTAGCATATCTAGTTTAGAAACAAACAGTTTTATTAGGGCATAAGCATTCATCAGATGAATTGGAGTAGAGTTTTCAGAGGCATGGGTATATATAAGGGCAACAAAAGAAAGTGGGTACTTGTGTAAACGAGGTTAATCAAGTCAGGTTGGGAGTGACTCATTCACAGCAGTTTGCATAAGTACCCTCTTTCTTTTGTGTTTCTTATTTATACCCATGCCTCTGTAAACTCCACTCCAATTCATCCAATAAAGTGGGTTTTACCCATGAAAGCTTATGCCCTAATAAATCTGCTAGTCTCAGAGGGCATGTCTACACTAGGAAATAATTTTGAAATAACTTATTTTGAAATAATAATTCCAGAAAGAACCATTTTGAAATAGCATGTCCACACTACAGGGAAGTCTCGAAAATAGTCCGAGGCAGGCACCCTTAATGTGGATGTGCTACCTCGACTTAGAGCCCCAGGAAGCACTGGAAAGTAATTACTTTGAATCAGTCTGCAAAGTAGTTCCTCATCCCCTGTCTGTAATCCTGGGACTCATTCAAATACTTCAGTTTAAAACTAACAGGCCTGGTTCAAGGCAAACATTTTCAGTTCATAGTTGAATACAAATTTTCATTGAATATAGTCACTCTAAAGGCCAAAATTCTCCCCACAGGCCCATATACCACTAATCTAGAACTCTCCTTGCCAATACAGAAGCACTCCTGCAGCATGTTTTCAGGTGCTCTATCAAGTATAATTTTAAATTCTAAATGTGATGAGTGCCTTTATGTGCTCTTAGTCAGGCCCTCTCAGAGAACGACAGAGGCCCAGGCCACTTTGAGTTTAGAGGCCCCATCCGAGCCCTAGCCCCAGGCCCCCAAAGTATCTAATTTCTCATCCACATACTGAAACCAAAAGAATATATGAAAATGAACACTTGAGACATTTATTTATTAACAATTAAGTCGTTATACCAATAGCATGTATATTAAAAATATAACTATAATTGTGAGTTTCACTGCAAGCAAAACTCTTTATTTTAGGAATGTTTTTCTGGCTTTGTTGTGTGCAAACTCGTTTATAATTGAAGAAAAATCTGATTTGTGTTCAATATCACTGTTAATGTTAAGCATTGCAAGCCCATTCAAATGCTCTTGTCCCATTGCAGAATGATGATAGTTCTTTACTTGTTTAAACACATTGAATGTGCATTCACCTGAAGCCATTGATGCAGTGAGACTGACAAAAATACATAATCCAATTGTGATATTAGGAAATACTGTCAACAGGCCGAGATCGAATATTTCTTGAAGCAGTTCTTTTGGCTTGCAGTCTGATTTAAAGTTGGTAGAATGTATACATTTCAGGAAGATGATTTTGTCACAGAGATCTCTTGAAATTTCATTGTTTACCTTTGTTGAAACTGTTCAGCCGCTGAATATAGATCTTCATCACTTAGTTCTCTGAACTTCCAAAGGAATCCAAAACGGGTACAAATTTGTCGCAGTGACTCAAATTGATGTGTAAGACCAGATTTGATGGAGTCAATAATAACAAAAGACCCATTGACTCCATACTCCACACATCAGATTGAGATGTTAGGCTGCGATTGATGGAAAACTCAGATGAAATATAAATAACCTGTGCTACTGATTTGGACTTAGAAAGGATTGCGTCCCATTGATCATGAAACTTCTGAATATCTTTAAGAAGCTGTTCAATGTTATCTCTCTCAACATCTAACGTAGCATTGTGTGCTTCAATTACAAGATCAGTTTCCTGGATAATTTTTAGCAGCTTCATCTACATGGATGACATTAAAATGCATTCAAATTTGGATGTATACTTCTGAATTGACTTAAGCTCAGTGCGAGTCTGTGCTGTGAGAGTAAGAGATTCAAGCTCACTTAAAGCTTTTCTGAGTCCAAATGCTGTGCAACTGGTTTGTAATCACTTCATGCTAACCATCTTGTTGTTGACATGCCATGAAGGGAAATAGGCAGATGCTGCTTCAGAATTTCCCACTTTCGAGGACTGCTACTGAAGAGGTTGTGCAATTGCTGGATTGTTCTAAAGTATGTGATTGCTTCCTTGCATGATTCAGTGCAATCAATGCCAACAAGATTTAGTGTGCGGTTGCCACAACTGGAGAAAATATAGTTTGGATTTTGCTCAATAAGTACTGTGTTGCACTTCCTAGCCATATTGAATCCATTGTCATAGGCTTGGCCAATGCAGACTTGAAAATTTAATTTGAAGCCTTCCAGAATTTCTAATACATGAGCTACAATTTCTTTTCCATTTTTTTCATGAAATTATCAAACAAAATGAAACGTTCTTCAATTGAAACCGTGGAACTTCCTGCAATTTTAACATATTGAACAACCAAGGTCATCTGTTTTTTATGAGAACAGTCTGGAGTTGCATCAATAATAATTGAAAAGTACATTGCATGTTGTAACTCTTCAAGAATTGTTGTTTGCACAAATGTCCCACACAGCTCAATAAACTCATTTTGTATTCTGGTAGACAGATAATGGACTTGCATGTGTTTTCCGCTCTCTTGTGATTCATGAACATGCTTAACATGGCCTGTTAAAAGTGGGTCATACTAGCTAAGAAGCTCAATTATACCAAGGAAGTTTCCATTTGTAGGGTCACCAATACATTGCCTGGAACTAAACAAAGCCAATCCCCGTTCAGAAAGAAAAAGAACGACATTCACTATGCGCTCAAGGGTTTTTTCCCATTTATCAGTTTCTGTGTTTATTTCACCCAGGAGTAAGTTTTCAGTTGAACTGTCAGCTAGTGCTGCTCTACTAGCTGATTTCCATGTAACATAGTCATCTTTATGCTATGCTGAAGTTTCATGTGCAAGTATTTGCTCTTTCAATTTCCTCCAACCTCTACTGATGCTCCAAATAGATGAATCAGACAGTACTGCAAGGTGTATAATAAATGGAAATGATTTGGTTAAAAAAAGTCAAAATTTGAGGCCTCTTTGTCTCTTGAAACTGGGCCAAATGGCTCTCCTTCCCTCCTCCCCGTCCCCCGATAGTGCCTGCTCCTAGATACAGCATATTCAGCACACTCTCCTGTCTATAGCTCACCTTCATGTTTTTCATAAAGAAATGAAACTTTTAGACCACTTTTAACTTTGAGCTGCCCCTAGAACACCATTGCCCTAGCGACATGCCTGCTACATCTAATTGGAAATCTGGCTGCAATGATGGGGTTCCACCACTTTCTTTAGGAGACTATTCCACATTCTGCCAATCTCATTCTGTCAGGGATGGATGCTAGTGATGTTACTGGAAATCATAGCTAACCATTTTACTCCATATTTTCAGAATACAATATATTAGTGGGTTATCTAGAATTATAAATGGGGGGATGGAAAGTATCATTATAGTAAACAAGTCTTTTTCTGGAATTCCTTCATGGAAGAGCCAGTTTTTTATGTGTAAGACTCCTCCCCCCACTTCTTTCCAAGATAATGTTACTCAGTTGTAATTTCACTGTGACCATTGGCTCTGTGTGGTCTTAACAAGCAGTTCCAGGTTGTTGTTTTTTTTTCCTGCCAGACCACATTCCGACAGATCTTTCTGAATTCCTTATAGCATCTTGGAAGCAGAACTGGAAGAACTTGTAAAAAATACAGTATGTGGAGGGAGGATGGACATTATTATTAGGTTGGCTCTGCTTTTAAATTAACAGAAAACTATGCCATCTAGGGTTGTCAGTTCCAAGATCTTGAAGCAGGCATGCAAAGTTAATTGAGAGAAATTCTGGGGAAAAGATGGATCCCGAGGTATTTGAAGCCCCCGAGGTAATCAGATGGTTTGGAAATCTGGTGGGAGGCAAAATGTAATTAAATGTTCTAAGCAAATTGCCTCCGACTTCTTGGTATTGATTTAAATTCCTGATAATCCTCTGTAATGTTTCAAGAGGAACTGAGTAGCTGGCTTATTTCAAAATTGTAAAGAAGCGCTATTTGTAGTTTGCATTCTGTGTTCACTCCTATTTACTTTAATACTTTACTTTGGAAATAGGGCCTAATACAACTCTCACTGAAGTTAACCAAACACGTCCCATTGCTTGCAGCAGGAACTAAATTGGGCAGATAGTGAATTGCACATCACAGTTTCTGGAAGCTTTATGAAAACAGAAAAACATAGGGACAGAACACAGCTCTTCCTTTTCTCCCACGAAAGGATAGAATTTTCAGATGGTACACCATATAAAAATGCAAACAGTTTGGTGACTTGTAAAATAGCTTAATCAGGTGATAAACTGCTGACCTTTCCTAAGACTTGCAATAAAAATTGCCAAATGACACAGTAAGTGGCCTCTTAGTGCCAAGGGTGAACTGAAGTCTTAAATTAGTGAATTTGGGCTGATATTAATCTATTATGAATATATTATCCGTTGTATGATACTGACTTCTTTTGTAAAGTACTTGAAAACTAATGATGAAAAGTGCTCTATAAGGGATAGATATTATTATTATTGCTGCTTGTTGATGTTCCTGAGATGGGTCACAAGTGGTATATGGACTATATCACAAAGCGTCAGTACTAATCAGTTAAAAAGTACTTTGGCCAAAACATGAATATTGACTTTTGAAAGAAATGTTGGAAGCCATGATTTGCAAACTTCTCAATCTTCTCCTCTGTACAAGATCAGCATGATGGTGATCTTACAGCTTGTATATCTAGTTGGAGAGATTTACAGTTTCAACATAGGCATGCGCAGGGGGTGTGCTGGGTGTGCCCAGGCACACCCTAATGTCTCAAAAAAAAAGTGGCTTTGTGTTTTAATTTAATCGCATGATATGCTCTTTTAGTTTTAAAGTATGGATTGTTGTATTATTCAATAAGCGCTGAATGTAGAAATGTATAGAAAGCCCGTGTTCGCTCACAGCATGTCCTTTATGATTGAGTATTCAATAAATGTTTGCCTTTAAAAAAAATAAAAAATAAAATTCCCTGGGTGCACACCCTAATGAAATGTGCTGCGCACGCCTATGGTTTCAAGGAATTCTGAAATGTCTGCAGTAGCTCTAGTGAAAGGTTAGGAACACACAAATTACTTTACTGGATCAGTCCTGGGTCTATCTAGTCTGGTACAAGTTGCTTCAGAGAAAGGTGAGTGTAAGAACCTTTTAGCAGATAGATGTGTGATAATTTGCCCTCCTCCAATTTGCCTGGATGCTAATGGCATGAGGCTTAATAAGACTTCCAGAAATGTCTGTAATTATTAATTAGGTGGACTCTTATTCCTGATAGGCATTTGAGCCCTTTTAAAATCTAAATTCTTGGGCTCCATGGTGTCCAGTGGCAGTGAGAACCATATGATCTGTGGAAAAGAATTTCCTTTAACTGGTTTTGAATTTCCCACCTTTTAATTTAATGGAATATCTCTGTGTTCTTTTGTTCTGAGATAGGGAGACGCTTCCAACCTATCTTTTCTAGATTGCCGATGGTTTTGTGTATGTTTATTGTCTCCACTCTTCATCTCCTTTCTCAGGTAAAACTTCTCAATATTTTCAATCTCTTTTCATGCGAGGGTTTCACTGTGTCTTTGACCATTCTTGCCACCTTTCTCTTAGCCCCCACTAATTCTGCAATATCCTTTTTGAGATGTGGGGCGGGGGAACCAATACTACACACAATATTCTAGATGAGGCTGTACCACGGATTTCTATAAAAGCATTACAATATTCTTTGTATTATCCATCATTCATTGTCATGTGTTGTTTGCCTTTTTTATTACACATTTACTTTGAATAGAGGTCTTGACTGGACTGTGTATAATGACACCTCGGTCCCTTCCCTCAGTTGGTACAGTTAATTTAGAACCCTGTAACGGGTATGCAGTTACCAATATTGAATTTAATTTGCCATCCGGTTGCCCACTCACTTACTTTGCTTAGGCCTTTTTGAACTTCTTCATATTTCACTTTGCTCTAAGGGTATGTCTACACTACAGCGTTATTTCTAAATAAGCTATTTCAAAATAGTTAGTTCAAAAAAGCTTATTTTGAAATAATACATCTACACACAAAATGCATTTCGAAATAGCATTTTGCTATTTTGAAATAGCATGTCCACACTGAGTGGACACTGAATCGCATTTAAGGCCAGCTGGAACCAGGTCTGACAGGGCATCATGTCAGGAGTTACTTTGTGTGGCTGCTGCCTGAGGCTATCTGAGGCCTATTCTTAAAGGGACCCCCCTCCCCAGACAGCTGGTTCTCAGCTTTCCCTGCTTGCTTGCCTACCTCGATGAGGGACAGCAAAGCATTTTGTGCTCTGATTGCCCTCACTCGGAACACCACAGAACTCTGCAACATGGAGCCGGAGCTGCCCCTGGGCACTCTGGTGCTTCTCTTGGACGCGTTGCTGCGAGCATGGCTGCACTTTCTGCAGGCTGCCATCTTGGAGGTCCATCGGGGGGCTGTCAGTATCCAGGAGGCCCTGCGGGAGAGCTTCCACCCTGAGGAGCACTAAGAGCCTCCCTGGTCTGCCCCACTGGGAGCTTGTGCCTCATTCCTCCCTTACATCCTTCCACTTACCCACCCCCCCAAGTCCCCTTTCTGATATAAAATAAAATACACATTTTTTCATAAACACAAACTGTCTTTATTTAACAAAACTGGGTGGGGGGGGAATGAAACTCTGGTGAGACTGGGGAAAGGAGGTTGGAGAGGGGAGGGGGAAACCTGGGAGGAGGGAGATGAAAGGGGGAAGCAAGAGGAAGAAGGGGGAGGGGAAGCTCAGGGCTCAGGGTTGGGGGTTTCGCTGGACCAACTTGATTTTCATGCAAACCTGCTCCTGGGTTTGCAGATGGCCTTTGGTGTCCAGGCTGGCAGCTATCCTGCCATAGACGGCTACGTTCCTCCATCTAGTGTGGAGATCATGGACATTGGGGGCATCCCCCCCAAACCTGAATAAGGTCCATGATCTCCACCCTGGACCAGGAAGACGCCTGCCTTCTCCAGGCCCTGGCAGGCTCCTGGGAGCTGGCAGACTGCTCCTGGGGAGCGGTGGAGGGCTGGCTGCCAGTGGCTTGCTGGCTCATGTTTTGGGGCCACTGGGTCAGGGGCAGTGACTGCTGGCTCTAGGCTGGCAGGCTTGGAGCTGGTACAGGCACTGTGGCCAGAGTCTACCCCTTTAAGGGCTCTGAGGATGGGGGGAGGGAGAGGAGTGCTCTTGGTTGAGGCTGGAGTGGTCACCAGGGCACCCTGGGAAGGCTGGAGGCCCCCTATTTCGAAATAAGTGTTTACACAGCACTTATTTTGAAATAGCTGTTTCGAATTTGGTGTTATTCCTCGTAGAATGAGGTTTACCAAATTTGAAATAAGTACTCTGCTGTTTTGAATTTATTTCGAAATAGCGGTTTGGCTGTGTAGACGCTAGTACAGTTATTTCGAAATAACGACTGTTATTTCAAAATAACTTTGCTGTGTAGACATACCCTAATGGACCAATAGTTTTCTACCCAATCCTAGTAAGGTATGAGCCAGTGGCTTGCCATTATAAACAGATCCTATTTCTAGAGCCCTGCATGAATACAAAACTTGAATCTGCATCCACATCTGTAAAAAATGAGCCGTAGATATCCATAGATGTGGATGCTTGAGGATATAAAGTGGATATCCACAAATTTGCAAGATTCTAGATTAAAAAATTGTATCTGCATCCATATCCAAAAAAATGAGCTGTGGATAGCCACAAATATAAAGTAGATGTCCACAGATTTGCAGGGCTCTACCTATTTCTGGTATAATTTCATCCTTGGCATTTTTGATGGAATTGTAATGTTTTTCTATTTTAATAGATCACTGTTGAACATTGTCCTTTATTATTGTCAATTAGAACTGAGGGGAAAATGGATTTTTACTCCTTGTGGGAAATTCTGATATTTTAGCATTGGCTTTTGTCTCAAATTGGGATGAAAAGTTGAGACGTTGAAATTTTTCATGGAATAAAACATTCTGAAAAATCTTAATTCAGAAACATTTCAGTTCAGCATATTCCCAAATCACTTTTTTTGGTTTTGATGTGTTGAATTAATTCAAAATGCTTCATTCCAATTTAGTTCACGTTAAACTACATTTCCCTGTGTATTTCTGTCCTTATGACACCTTTCTTTCCTAAGAGTCTAGGCTTCTTGATGGAACTATATCTCTTATGATGCATCCACAGCCATTTTATTTCTATGATGAACTACTACTGATGACTCAGCTGGAGGTGATACCATGTTGTATCATGGGACCTCTGATCAGGGAGCCTAGCCCATAGGATAGAATGGTGCACCAGGCACCCAAACTGTAACTCCATGACTCAATGCTTCTCTATAGAGAAATGCAATTTAATGCTGAGCTGACTTGAAACTAAATACTTTAGGTCATTTCAGCAAACCAAATATATTCATTTGGGTTGAACTGAACCAAACTGAAATATTTAATTTAGTTTTTACCAATGGAAAATTGGAAAACTCCCATGGAAGATTTTAATTTTGTGGAAACTGCACTTTTAATAAAAAAAACCATGCCAGTGGAAAATCCTGGACCAGCTCTAGTCAGTGTACATTTCAGGTAGTCTAATCAAACCAATATACAACATACTTTGTTATCAAATCTGAACATCATTAGGGAAGCATAGTGCAAAAAATGGGCTGCTTTGATATTAACTATAAGTCTTCAGTGAGCCTGAACTTCTTCCATGTCTGATAGTAACTCTGAAGAGTTTCGGATGTTGATTTTCTTTGGGTTCCCTTTTAAGTAAAGATGCTTCACCAAAACAAGTACTTTTTTATTGTATTTTAAATGCACACAGGCTGTACATGTTACATGGTTGTCAACACACATGCAATTCAAAGAATGTTTGGTCAGGCCTTTTTAATGAATTCTGTATTTTTAAGCCTATGTTCAAGGAACTTCCATTAGAATGTTTTTTTTACTGTGTTGCTGCTCATTTCCCAGATATATGTTTGACCATTCTCCAAAATAAATATTTATTTTCCAATTTATTTATTGGCATTTTCCTAGGTCAGTGCACAGTACTATCTAAGCATGTGTATGGTAGGGCCAATAGTCAAAAGATAAGCAATTTGCAACTTAGACCAGTACTCAGGAGAATTATAAGGGTTCCAGCAAAAGTGTACACTTGAATAAAAGGATATTCTTTCCTTGTTGGGTTCAAGTTGCTAAGAATCTACAAGGCAGTGATCTTTGCAGAAATGTCCTTAGATTGTGGTTCAGCTTTGATTCTATCCCATAACATTCTGAGAACTGAAAAATCTTTTCTAACACAGCATTCCCTAACTAGAAAGTGGAAATACTCAATTAGGAGGCCTCAGATAAAGAACACTGAGCAAATAAATGACTTATTCAGCAAATAAATGACTGTCAGACTCAGAAGGTCATAAAAGTTGCAGTTGCTACATTTGAGCTCAGGGAGAATTCCTGAAGTCAATTCATAGCAAATGTCTGGGCCAGTGAGCTAGAGGCATTCTACAAAGGTAGGTTTTTACTAATGGTTATAAATACAGCAGTTTTCCAAGCCAGGCAGAGCACTGAATGGACCTCAGTTCCAGTTTACTGTGTTCAGTTATGTTCAAATAGGTCTTTTTAGAAAGCTCTCTACTGTGTCTACTCACTCTTTTTTAAAACTATCATACTTTTTCTATGTCTTTTTGCACTGGCTGTAATAAGGGTGCTTTCCCCCATCTGAGCACCCCTGGGCTCAGTCAAGTAAGGCTGTACCTGCACTTTTTCCATTATTTCTTTACTCAGGGTGTTCTCTGTCAGTCATTGTGCGTATCAGGCAGGTCTCCAATGAGTCAACCCTGCAGCCAACTAACAGCCCATGTGAGAAAAAAAACAGCCCCCTTCCAGGATGTACAGTCTGACTGGGCCTATTTCAGTTCCCTCAGTAATAGCCTGCAGCCTTCCCCAGGCTTAGTCCTTCAACAGCCCAAGAGCACCCATCACAGTACTCTCAGTTGGATGTATCCTTCTATGTAGCCTTCCCTGGGATCAGTCTTTAGTTAGTCCGTCCAACATGATACCCTTTGGTGGGGGTCTGGCTACCTGCAAAAATTCCTCCTCTGGAGTGGAACAGCACCCCCCAGGCTCCCTCCTTGGAGACCCTTTGCCTTCCCTTGAGTTCTCAGTAATCCCTGCTCTTCTGCTGAGCCATTCTTCCTGAACTAAGTTCATGGATCCCATTTCTCAAGCTGAGTCAATCTAAGTTTGGTCCCCTTACAAAGGGGTAGCACGGTTTCATATACAGCCCCTCCCTGGACTGGTTTGTATTCTCTTGCTCAGGGCTTAGCCAATTCCCCATTGGCTGAAAGGGGATGACCCAAGCCACTTACTATTCTGGGTCTCAACTCACCACAGACCCTCTCCATAGTAGCCACATGCCATACCCCTTTAACTATGTTTCCTACAGCCCTTGTCTTCTTTGAGTCTCAGCAGCCAGCCAGGAAACCTTCCTAGCTCCCCCAGTCCCTGCCAGCAGACTTAACTTACTCTGGCCTGGCCGCTTCTTTTAGGAGAGTCTGCTGGGCTTTCATTGGCTACTCCTTACAGCCAATTGGCTGAGTCCCACACAGCCACTCTACGTAGCTTGGAGGACTCTCCTCTACTGCCTTTTTGCTGGGATGGGATGTAGTGGGACCAGGAGACCCCAGAAGGGGGCCTTTAGTATTGCTACACCCAATAGCGTGGCTCAAAAACTTAGCAATGCACAAGTTCCCTACTCCTATATACAGGAGATCACACCTCCCTGCTGCTGCTGGGCTTCCAAAGATCTTGGCTCTGCTCTCCTGCTGCAGTAGCCCTGTGATGCCATTTTGAAGGGGAAAGAGAGGCAGTGGCAATGGGAAAGCTCAGTCCCAGAGATTTTCTATAAATCCAGCAGTTTTACAAAGAATTCAGTGATCCCTGCTGTCAGAAGCCCACAAAGAAAGGGATGACTTTTGACAAAGAACTCCTGTTTTGGGGCTTCAGGGAGCCTTAGAAAAATTCCCATATCTTTTTTATGAATATGGTACATGATCCTGTGTTTTTATTATGGGCTACTTGCTATGGAGTTCAATAAAAACAAATTGTTAAAGCAACATGGAAAACAAAACAATGACATAGATAAGAGTCCTGGAAGAAATAATGAGGAAGCTGTTTATTAGGGAATAATGACTACCTGGCAGGAAAGCTGAGAATTGTTTATCCTTCCCCAGGCTAGAAACAAAAGGATGATACTAAACATTATAGATCCTGAAGCCTTAAAAAAAGGGTGAGGCTTGAGAGAAAGCCTGAAGCTGTCCAGAAAGTGTCAGTAAGAGCCAAAAGGCTTGTTGGAAGATACACAGAAGTAGAAAGAGGCTAATATGTGGCAAGCAGGACAGTCTGCTTCTCTTAGAATATGTCTACACTACAGAGTTTTTTCAGAAAAATGGCTGTTTTTCCAGAAAACTTCACTTACGTCCATACAGCAATCGCATTCTTTCGAAAGAAAATTGAAAGAACAGAGAGGCTTTTCCAACACCGGCAAACCTCTTTCTACGAGGAAGAAGCCCTTTTCCAAAGGACTCTTTCAGAAAAAGGCGTGTGTGGAGGGGGAAGAGGGTTTTCTTTGAAAGAAGAGGCCTCCAGGAAAAAGCACAGGTGCCCTGATGGCCACTCCGTCCAAAGTAATCACAAATCTATGAGTATGTCTAGACTACATGCCTCTGCTAACAGAGGCATGTAAATTAGACATACCAACATAGTCGATGAGGATTTAAATATCCCCCGCTTCCACATCGGTCGACAAGGAAAGCCGTTGTTGACCAATCCTGTAAACCTCGTTTCACGAGGCATAAGGGATCGGTCGACAACGGCTTTCCTTGTCGACCGATCCCCGTCTTGACTGCCGCTTTGTGCCGACAAACAGCTGAGCCAGCACAACGCAGCAGCGATTTTTATTCTAATGAAGCGGGGGATATTTAAATCCCTGCTTCATTGACTATGTCAGTATGTCTAATTTACATGCCTCTGTTGGTAGAGGCATGTAGTCTAGACATACCCTGAAGTTCCTGTCTCCTGGCCCTTGTTAAAGCTGCAGGCACCCAGGACAAGCCTTGTGGCAGGAAGCCTGCCCTGGGAGCAGCACTTGACCATGTAGCTCTCCCTGCTACCCAGAAAATCAGCAATGGCCGAGCCCCAAGCCCCCCGCGACCTCCCTCATCCTCACAGGGAGCAACCCCAGGGCTCCCAGAACCCACCCATGGAGACCAAGAGGTGGGCACCCTCCTGGTCCAGAGTGGAGATCCTGTCCCTCCTCGAGCTGTGGGGCGAGGAGGAGACATTGCAGGATCTCCACTCCAAGCGACGTAATGCTGATATTTTTGGGCACATGGCCGAGTCCCTGGCAGAGTGTGGACACCCACCCCAGACCTTGGAACAGGGTACATGAGGGCCAGAGAGCTCAGGTCATGCTCTGGGGCAGGACCCCACATCTGCCCCTATTACCAGGAGCTGCACCAAATCCTGGGGGATGGGGAAGCTGTTTCCCTACCCGTCATCATGGCCTCCAGCCTCAACACATCTGTCATTGCCCAGCCAGAGGAGGAGAAATAGGAGGAGGACCAGGGACAGCAGCAGGAGGAGGAGTAGGACGTGGTCGATATGGCCACCGTCACGCCCTCCTTAGAGCCGGTTCCTGTCAGCTTGGACATCTCCCAGGCCTCCTCTGACACCGGGGAGGGATCTTTAGGTGAGTGCTCTCAGTTTGTCACATACACAGGGTGGGGGAGGCGGGCACAGAGGGGGAGGGGTGCAAGCATCGCTTGGCCTGCTTGTGCTGGACATTGTGCTGCAGTTCGTGCACGTGGAACCATGTGCAGCATTACCGTGCACCACGTGGACTCAGCAGGCAGCTCCTGAGCACGGTTGTGATTCTGTTCCCATGCTCAGGGGAGGCCACACACACATCTGCCCTGGGGGAATGGGGCGGCCTCCCACCACCTGCCATGGCTAGAAGCAGACTAGCCACGAAGGCACAGGCACAACCCCAGACACACCGAGGAGTGCCGCACACAGCATACGAGCATGCCTGCATGTGTAAGGCAGCACTGCCAGGTACAGGTGTGTGTGCGGGCCCCAGGGAGTGTCAGGCTGCTCCTGGCTCCTCTGCCGCCCATGGGGGGATCCCACTGTGTCCAGACACTTCCCTTGTCTGCTTGTCCATTTGCCGGGGTGGGGGGAAGCAGGCAGCATGGTTCCCTCGGCACTTCGGGGCCCCTGTGAGAAAGGGCCTACTGTGCAGGCCACTCATGGCCTTGCTCCCGGGACATCCCTGTCCTTTGGGCCAAGGCCTATTGGTCACTGCTCACAGAGGAGAGCACGGCCTCAGGGACAGTGTGTGCAGGGATGACTGACCGCCTCTCCCTCTTTGTATTCTCCACAGCCGGACCAGTCAGGATTGAGGGGGAAGCCACACCAAATGAGCCAGCTGCCAGAGCCCAGGGGACTTGAAAGCATGCCAGGGTCCATGAAGACCTGATGTGACAATGATGGCACACCCAGCTGCTGTCGCTGCTCCTGCCTACCACCCTCCTGCCCCCCGCTATGCCCATTCCCCCTGCCTCTGCCCCCCAAGCACTGCCCATGCCCCCTCCCCAAGTAATGTCCATGCTCCTTCCCCCTGCCATCCCTGTCCCGACTCCAGCCCCCGCCCCCCTCCTGCCCACTCCCCTGTGGTCCCAGGACCCACTCAACCCCAAGTCTGACAAGGTCTCCGCATCTGAGGTGGCACATCCAGCCGGCCCCGAAACCACTCTGAGCCCCCCTTCCCCTCCAGGTTAGGAGCCTCCCTCCCGCTCCCCCTTTTTTTTCTAAAACACAAATACAAAGCTTGTTTTCTTCAAAAACAAAAAGGTGTGTTTACTGAGAGTTCAGGGAAGGGGCGATGGGAGGGGCTGTGATGGGAAAGGAATAGTGCAGCAAGCCAGAGGCCCATAGGGGGGAGACCCTGAGGAGAGTTAGTGGGGTTCTTGAGAGAACCTCTGCCTTAGGGCCTCCCAAATGCTCACCCTGGCCTGATGGGCCTGTCAATGGCAGCTGTCCGCGGCTGCTTGAAGGATCTCCCCTCTCAGCCGGCATCTGCCCCCACTCTGGCAGGAAGGCCTCCCCCTTGCTCTCTACAATGTTGTGGAGGACAACACCTCAGGGATGTTGTGCTCCCCCACGTCCAGGTAGGTCAGGAGGAACCTGAACTGCACATTGAGGCCGTCGAAGGTGCACTCCACCTGGATCCTGGCCCAGTTCAGGTGGGCATTAAATTGGTCCCTTCTGGGGTCCAGGTGGCTGGTATAAGGCTTCATTAGCCATGGCATGAGGGGGTAGGCTGCATACCCCACGATGCATGGTGGCATCTGCACATCCTTAAATGCAAAAAATGGCAGGACTGCCTAGCTCCATTCAGAGTGAGACACCAGTCACTAAGGGGTGCATTCCAGAGAGAAGAAAAGTGGTCTTAGCTGCAGCTTAGCCTGGAACCATGACAAGCTGTCACATGGTTCTGGTGCTGCGTTTGGACAAGGAGAGCTTGACAGTCAGTTAGGCAGGGAGCCCAATGTCTCCCTGCCACCACTCCCTATTTAGCAATGTGTTTTTCACTCCAGCATTGTTTGTGGGATCTCAGTGCAGGAACTCAAAATACTACAAACTATTCTTCATGCTTAAATTAAGCATGTGTTTAAGTGCCTTTCTGAAATGAGGTTTCAGGACACAATTCATATATCATATACAGATCCAGTTTGTTTCTTTCTCATTTCTTTGGGTTGCTTGGTGCCTGAATAACTGTTACAGGGCTGCTCATCTTCAATCCAGTGATCATTGGTATGTACAAGTCAGAATCAGCAGGGATCCATTACATACACATTGGGATCCAGTGAACTCACATACAGTCCTGGAGTTCAGAACAAATGGCAAAAGTTTGAGCTTGTGTAGATATTAACATGAGATTTTGTGTTCACAGAAACACACTGACACATCTATGATTTGTGATTCAAGCACAAGCCAACCCAATGGGAAAGTTCATAGAATGCTCTGAGAACTTAGATCAGCAGAGTTCTCACTGCTCCAGTTATGTGGGCAGGGATAATTTGTACAAGAGAGAGTTACAAAAAGTTACCTAAGAAATGAAGGATGTGGTGAAGACTAGGATTTTAACAGGGTTCAAAAAAGAGATAGATAGAGTCATGGAGGTTAGGTCCATCAGTGGCTATTAGCCAGGATGGGGTAGGAATGGTGTCCCTAGCCTCTGTTTGTCTGGAAATGGGTGACAGGAGAGGGATCATGTGAGGATTACCTGTTGTGTTCCCTCCCTCTGGGGCATTGGCCACTGTTGGAAGACAGGATACTGGGCGAGATGGACCTTTGGTCTGACCCAGTATGACCATTCTCATGTTGTTAAAGATAAATGACTTATAACTGGATTGATATCCAAAATTAGGGATAGATTTCTAGTTGTAAATATCAGAGACTTTATGGAAACTGAGGAACCCCTACTATAATAATACCAAGCAGAACAAGGGCCTGTTGATGTCAGGGGGAAAACTCCCATTACCTTTAATTGGTATTGTGAAGAGAAAAATTCCTCGCCTGCCTAATTAAAGTGATCTAAAAGTCTTGAAAAACCCAATTCCATACCATATCAATGTCAGTGTTAAGGGAGAATACTGGAAAACTGAAATGCTGATCTAATTCAAGCCTAGGGTATTATTATTATTATCAAATTATAGGATGACAAAGTGAGTAAAAAAAGAATACCAGTCTTCATCCAGTAAGAGTCACTCTTCTGTTAGGGAATCTGAGGTTATATAGACTGGCAAAACCCCCAAACAATTAGAACAGCCCATACAGACAAATAGCACTGTTGTATCTCTACAAGGGAGGAAAGCTTTAGTATGTGCCTCACCTGTTTTCACTGGCAGGGGCAGAGGATTTCTCTGATGACTGGATTAGCTATTGAGGAACACCGCATACTGTTGTTAAACAGCAATACCTTGTATGTATGAAAAAATAAAGTGGAATCACGAGCGTGAGATGCTGAGAAAGGGTCATCCATTCACCACTGACATTTGTAGGGAATGCCCGTCTGTCACTAATGGCTCACTGGACTTCAGTTAGCTGTGAATTATTTAACAGACAGACACTGAACCTATTTCTGTGGCATGGAGCAGAAGGATGGTGCTGATTGACTAGGACACCTGGCCCGTAGACAAAGACATGGCTTAAAAAATTTTTTTAAAACAACAGGCCTTTGACATTTTGTGTACATGATTATTATTTGTCTGTCTTGTCAGCTTAGATGGCAAGCATATCAGGGAGCACATCTTCCTTTATGCATAGAACCCAGCACACTGGAGTTCGGAGTCTTATTAGGACCTTTGATTGCTATCACAATATAAATAAAATAACATATCAAGTCTTCGTTGTGTGTCTATTACAGAGAGCAGCAGGTGCCTTTCAAGGTCAAAATTTCCAACCTCTCAGCATTTTTAAAAATGTTTGGATTAGAGAGGCAGCAGCAATACCAAGCAGTCCCTGAAGATAATTGCTGGTGGGGAAATGCCATACGGCTCCCCTTGAAGAGCTGGCAAAGGGTGAGTGAAGATGTGCAGCACTGGAGAGGAACTGGAAAAGAAATTACACCCATTCTCTGCACCTTTAAGACATCAAAGGGACAGGAAGAGTCCTGGGACCTGTGAACGGGTTTTGGGCAGAGGAAACCTTTCTGAAGGCATGCAACTGAGATACATGAGTATTCAGATATCTGATACCAATAGGAACAAGAGGACTCCTGAACAAAGACTGATATCTGTATACTCAGGGAATGCATTCATTTGGATTGCACATCCTAGAATTTATTTCTAACCCACTGAGAACATTTTTTCAAATAATAATTTATTTTATTAAATTACCAGGTAGATCATTATTTAGCTTTTCCCCAAAGAGAGTAAGGAGTAATTTTTACAAAAATAAGAAAACAGAGCCAGTGTTAAATGTTTTCATTAACAATAGACAGAGAAGGGGATATCGGGACAATTTGGGAATGACACCTGAAAAGTGAAATCTTTATATATGTTGCAATATCTTCCCCCTTGAAGAAATGCATGTTTCTTGAGACCGTACCATATACTAGTGGTTAACATGGAACCAGTACAAGTGAGGATCAGAAAGATGGGATCAAGCTGGCAGTATTCATGTGAGGAAAGATGGAAACAGACAGGCATCATTTGTCCGCTGGGGCAAAGGACCAGAGCAGCAACTGGAAGAGGGAGTTGAGTGAACAGAATGATGTTTTGAGGTTCAGTGCGCACACTGACCCAGTTGAATCTGGTCAGAGCCATCCCTACCCATACACAGAACACTGAAATAGGAAATGTTTCATTGTCTGAAAACAATGTTTGTTTGTATGTGTAGATGTTTGTAAGTCGGCTGTTTGTAACTCAGGGAATGCACGTATACATATTTGTTGTTCATTCAGATATATAAAATACAGCAAGTGGTACAAATCTGTTTTATGAATATAAACTCCCCAGCATTCTTCCTTCCTTAATATTTGAAAATAGTCATTTCTGAGCCTTCACTGTACAGGAAGTCCTCAATTTACCAACAGATTGAGCTCCAAAACTTAGTAAGTCAGTTGTTTGGAACTCAGAATTCATTTTCCCATAGAAACAATGTTATAAATGATAGTTTGGTTCTCTGGCTAACCCACAAAAGCTTATTTAACTATAATGTAGCTGAAATACTGTATATTTAAATGAAATATAGTAGAAATATTTTTTTATTTACCCTTGAATGCTGGTGCTTGAGGAAAGGCAGGCTTAATTACAGGAGGATGAGGAGGTAAGTAGAGATTCTGAAGGGGACTTCTGGACGTTCCCTGGCTTCCACTGCCTCCCACCCCTCGCATGGGCTCTACTCTGGTCCCTGTGGCCAGCCCTAGCTCCCACCCCACCAGGCTACACCCCTCCCCACCAGGATGTGGTGAATGGTACGAGCATGGGCCAGAGGACTCCAAAGGAGCAACGGATGGCTTTGCAGCTGGTGGCTGGAGAGAAGCAGCAGTTTCCCCTTCAAAGCAGACTTAGTGACGGGGGAAGGAGGAGTTTGGGGACAATTGCTCTGGAGCCTAGTAATTCAAAGATGCCCAAGGCCTTTAAATGGGCACCAGAGTACATGCTCCGTGTTCTGCATGCTCCGTGTGGTTCTGAGGACTTGGGGGGGGGGGAAGTCCAGCACCATGGTCCTGGTGGCACAGAGGGCTAGCTGCCTTGGCCCTGCTCCTTCTGGAGCACAGAGCTGCCCCCACACCTGGCCCAAAGGCCCGTAAAAGCTGTCAGCCCCCCTGCTTCAAAGCACCACTTCTCTCCAGACACTGGTGGCGAGACCACCTCCAGCTCTTCCAGAATCTTTTGGCCAGCACTTGCTCTACTCACTACCGCCTATGCCTCTTGCCTGCCCCCTAAGGCTGGAGGTGAGTTTTTGTTTGTATGTGCAGATGTTCGTAAGTCAGATATTTGTAACTCAGGGAGTGTCTGTATATATATTTGTTGTTTATTCAGATATATAAAATACAACAATAGGTACAAATCTATCTTATGAATATAAAAAAATATGAAAGAGAACAATTTTATATTAGTTCAATTTTCTAGCCTGCTCAAGTCAAAATTTAATTTTGTAATTTAAAATACTTTATACATGTAAGGCTCTAGAAGTGTAAACGACAAGATTGAGTTCTGTGTACCCCCTTGCCATTGTAACACTAACTCATCAAGTTACAGGCTAGTTAAATCCTCAAAAATATGTCCCTGGTGTGGCTATTCTCAGGTTAGATTCTGTGTAGATTCAGCTCTGATTATAAAACCTTCAAAATGCACATGCTTAGTGATCACAGAAATGCAAAATGGTAGCTATGAATCCAAATCGCACTGAATTAGATCTTCCATAACAGTAGTGAACTAGGTAAGCATTTCAAAGGCTACCTACTTCTACTTCAACATCAATTGCCAAACTCAATCTCAGAACTTTTTACACAGGGGTAGAGAGCAAATATTTTAAAAGCCTTTTTTCTCCTGCCTCACAAAGTGTGCCAGAAATACCCATTTAAAAAAAAATAAAGCATGAATACTCCCAACTGAAACTCTCCTTTCAATTGAGGCCACAGGCTAAGAAACTAAAAGACAATGGTACCAGGAGCCTCCTGGGATCTTGGACTACTGCATTATTCCATCTCAGATGTGCAAGTATAAGATGTTACTTCAGTGAAAAAAGCTGTGTCAGGAATATCAGCCCCGACATTTTCCTTTGTAACTCTAATTTTGTACGCTTATGTTACTGAACTCCGCAGGAGCAGCGTATTTGTTCCTTGGGACGGGAGGAAAAAAATACACATACTGCACCATCTTACTATGTACTAGACTGATGTAGGAGGCAGAAAAATTTGAATCAAGTGCAAAACTCTCAGAGGCTATGGCTATCGTTTAAAGGCACTTTCCATAAGAAACTGTAAAGGTTAGGCACTCTGTAGCACCATGTGTACAGATATAGATTATTTTGTCCATCTTCAGCTTTTCTACAGGGTCCATTGTTGTAGTATTACAGCGACTCCCAAGTAAACTACATTTATTTTAGTAGACGTCAGAGCCTTCTGCTTTTCGGTATACTAGAGATTTTGCTTAAGGAATGGAACTTTCATCAATGAAAGGAGTTTTTCAGGATGCTGTAATAGGGTTCAGAATGTGAATTAGCTTAATTTGTCCTGGAAAGTCATCCCAGCAATATTAACTCTACTGACTGAACAATGAGAAGAGCAGTCAGGAAAGTAATTCAAATACTTCCATGGTAGATTGTATTTTCTAATGGACAAGCTCTCCTAAATTCTCAATTTCTGAGGCACTCATTGATATGTTTGCTTTCTGCAGCCAGGTCTCTGTATAACTTTTCATGGGTAATGTACCTGAATAATTAGATGCTAATAGCTAAACTGTATTTTTAAAGCTTCAGAGGGTAGCCGAGTTAGACTGTACAGGATAAACTTAAAAAACAACAAATGGTCTGGTAGCACTTTATAGACTAACAAAACATGTAGATGTTATCATGAGCTTTCGTGGGCACAGCCCACTTCTTCAGACAACCAGAGTTTTGAGTTTATTATGTGCAGACCCAAAATAAATAGGGGAGAAGGCAGAGGGAGGGAGGGAAAAAATGGAAGGGGACAGGAAACAAGGAGCAGAGCGTATGAAAATATCAAAGGGGAAATCATATGGATTATTGATGATTATGTACTTTATATGTCCCATGACTTTAAAAACAATGTGGTTTTGGATAACCTAAGCACTATACCCAGATTTACAGACACTCTTGTCTTAATTTGTGTATTATATAATTTTTAATATTATCTTTAATTACATTTTCTCTTTCTGGTCCAGTGCCGGCTTGTCACTGCTAAGCAAAATGATAGCAATTCACCCTTTGAGTCACAGCACAGGAGTCAACCACCCTGTGGCTGGGAAGCAGCACTGACATTGGTGCCAGCTTTCTAGAAGAGGACAGTAAGGAGCATAGCGCCACTCTATAGTCACAGTGCAGGGGAGCTGGTCAGGCACAAGGGAAAGCTCAGGCTGCACCTGGTTAATGGAGGAATATGCTGCTATGGCACACATGAGAGTTCACAAAAGACAAGGCTGCACATTTTACCTTTTTTTTTTCACATGTCCTGACTTTTGAGTGTAACCATAGTTAATAGGACTCATAGTCTGACTTGCATGATAGAGATATTTGGTCAAATGCTCATCAAATGTGCCTTATTTATTCAACACTTTAGCAATCTAAGGGGAAACATGCCCATGGCAAGCTAGGTTCCAGCAACAATCTGTGCATTTTAAACTGTCTGCATCTACTTACTTACTATAACTGCTCCCAATAGTATGATTAAATACAAATATTGTTTCCATATATTAAACACAGTCTTCTTTTCCAATATGCACTGAAATTGATATTTAAAATACAGGATTCTCAAAAGGAATAACATCTTCAGGAATAATTGCCCAAACATATACTGTTATTGCTTGTAAGGATGTACATACCAGTTAAAATTAATAGTGTGATGAGAAATGATTTCTTATCCACTGAGAATAGAAATAAAGAGAATTAAAATTCTGCTTTTTCCAAACAGATAAAAAGACTCCCATGTAAAACAACTCATCATTTGATGGAGACATACTAATAAAGGGCTAATATTTATCATCTCTTATGCCATACTGTACACTGTCTATATGTAAAGGAGTACAAATACAGTATACATTACTATGTCAACATGATTTTTGAAAGCAATATTGGTTTAAATAGAGACTGCCAAGAGATAATTACCATTCCAACATTTTAAGTTACCTTAGGATCCCAATTCCATCCTTATTGAAAATGAAAGGAATTTCAGTGGACTGAGGGCCTTAAAATAGTTGTTACCATGAATTCCTCATCAAATCATACCCCCAATCTTTGTTCTGCTAGGCCTGCACTTTGCATCTTGTAGCCACTGAGGCAAATCCTAGTTCCACACATGACGAAGACCTCACATATGGTGGAACCTATGTGGTTCTCCTGGACAAGAAGGATTTGGGACGTTCATATAGAAGGTGCATGGCACTACATTAATCTCAGAGGATGCTTCTTGAATATTCTTGCACATAGGACTTCTGGAGCCTGGGCAGGGGTATACCAGAGAGCAAGAGTGGGGTCAGGGGATTCACTATGCTGTGAATCCTACAGTTCCTTCCTTTCCACCATGAGTCCAAAGAGTCCACTGTAGCCCATACAATAATGTAGGTGCTGTGGAGCTCTTCCCTTGCTGCTCGATGACCGGATGGCAGAATTCCTCTGCCCCTTAATTCCAGTGCCCAGCTCTGGAGAGATTTTGGTCCTATGTAAACCATTCAGACACAAAATAAAACATCCTGGTGTATTAGGGGGCTGGAGCACCTGACCTATGAGGAGAAGCTAAGGGATTTGTGCTTATTTAGTCTGCAGAAGAGAAGAGTGAGGGGGGATTTGATAGCAGCCTTCAACTTCCTGAAGGGAGGTTCCAAAGAGGATGGAGAGAGGCTGTTCTCAGTAGTGACGGATGGCAGAACAAGGAGCAATGGTCTCCAGTTACAGTGAGAGAGGTCTAGGTTGGATATTAGAAAAAACTATTTCACTAGAAGGGTGGTGAAGCACTGGAATGGGTTACCTAGGGAGGTGGTGGAATCTCCATCCCTAGAGGTTTTTAAGTCCTGGCTTGACAAAGCCCTGGCTGGGTTGATTTAGTTGGGATTGGTCCTGCTTTGGGCAGGGGGCTGGACTCAATGACCTCCTGAGGTCTCTTCCAGCCCTAGGGTTCTATGATTCTATGATTAAATTCCCTACCATTCTGTATACCCAGAGGAGTGTTTTAAGAGGTGCCTTTTCATTTCCTGGCTTTACTTGCCTAACGCACGACAAGGTGAAAAAAAGTTAGCAGTGATGGAAAGTGTCAGTGTGTATTGATCCCATGGGCTTCTGTTACATCCACCACAAAACTAACACGCATGAGTTAATAGATAATGAAACTCGTCCTCCATTGGCTGTTTGATATGGATCAAGACAAGAACTTAACTCAGTCCCTCAAGAAGTGGCTTATGCATCTAAGCCACCTGAGCCCAGGTGGAAGGTTCCTGTCTGTGGACCACTGAGCAGATATAGTCCTCTCTCTGTAGTCTGGATTTAGGCACCAATCTCAGAGAGAGGAGTGGAATTTAGCACTCGCCCCTGGTGTCAGCATCTTCCATGGACTAGCTTAGGCTGGGAGCTGGCTAGCATGCTGGCTTTCATTGATCCCATTCTAAGGCACTTATCACTCCTCATTCATTGTATAGGAAACCTAGGTGTCTAGCTAAGGCTTTGTGGGTGGTACTAGAGATTTGGTGCCATGATGTTCAGCTTTCCAACATCTGAGTGCTTTCGTGGCTCCTACAATAAATACCTTAGAAAGCCAGGAAACCTCAGAAACTGCATCCTCACCTCCAGCGCACACACACACTTGTGAGGAGGAACTTACCCTGTTATGTGGCTCTCCAACTCATCCAGCTGGTGAATAGAGGCAAATAGAGTCATGGACCTACCTGTTCCCCAACCATCACTATAGAGCCTCGTTCTCATAAGGCAGGGGAGGATAAACCTTTTTTCTGTCTGGGGCCACTGACCTACAGAAAAAGTCAGTCAACGGCTACACACAGAAGTTTGGGCATTTCTCTAGGTTCTGGGATGGAGCCAGACATGATGAATTCAGGCAGGAGGGGATTCTGTACAAGGGCTGAAGAGTTTGGAGTACAGGAGTGATCTCAGGGCTTGGGGTTTGGGTGTGATTTCTGGGAAGGGATTGAGGTGCAGCAGGGAGTTCTGACTTGGGGTGTGGGGTTCAGCTCTGGGAGTGGCAGGGGAATGGAGTCAGATGTGACAGAGGGTTCAAGGTGGAGATCCAGCCTCTGGGAGCAAGTGTCAGTGTGGGAGGGAGTGAGAGGTGCTGGTTCCAGCTTGGGTCCTGCTTACCTCAGATGGCTCCCTCCCAGTAGCGGGGCAAAGGCAGGTCCCTGCCTTGGCCCCATGCTGCTCCCAGAAGCTGCCACAATGTGGCCAGACAGCTCTGTGCTATGTGCTTTTAACAGGCACCGCTCCCACAACTCCCATTGGCAGCAGTTCCTGGACAATGGGAGGTGTGGGGGCATGCACAGAGAGACTCAGATATTCCCTTATTGTCCGTCCCTGTGCATAAGATCCATTGGGACAGCCAACCAACCTGGCACCCTAGCTTCCCTCTGCAGCAGGGTGAGCCAGCACTCACAGTTCCAGCCCTGCAAAGATGAGAGGGGTGCTGAGGCTCAGGGCTGCCAACACATGCATGGAGAGTTATCACAGGCTGGATCAAAGTAAGTAGGTGGCCAGATCAAGCCTGCAGGCCAGACATCCCCCAGCCCTGTCCTAACAGAAGAGGGAGGGAGGGAGCCGTCTCTGAGGTCCTCAAATTGGTACCAATTCTGCCCGACTATTTACATGTTATACAAAGGATGGAAAGGCTTCTTCTTTGTCTTCTCGCTGCTGTGTACCCATGTAATGGTGGGCAAAATGTAACCCAACAGGAGCAGCCAAACATTCACAAGAAGATCGACAGCAACAAAGCCTCTGCACTGAAATAACACCAAAAATATCAGTAAGGGCACAGATTTAACTTCTCAGAAGAGATAGTTATTATTATCAGTGAGGGTGAGGAGAAAGGGTTTTTTTAAATATTCCTAAAACAAACCTGAAAGAGATATGTTGCTGGAATAAAATTAAACCTTTCATAAAACTATTTATGATATATGGTATCTAGGGTTATTTTTAATCTATTAAAATTATGTACACTAACTTTTATATTACCTCATTTTCTTTCTTCTATGGTGTATTGGAAAGGAAGTTGAGATGTAGACCAGATGATAATGATAAGGCCTGCAAGTTCTGTTTCAAATATCATCTTTGTTTATTGCTTTAAAAAAAACTGGCTGCACAACAAATGTTACACCTGAGATTTTAAATTTTAAAAAATATGGGCTGTTGCCTTAATGATCACAGCATTTAGTGAAACTAAAAGCATTGGATCTGACAGATTTGTACAGGATAGGAGTTTTAGACTTAAATGCTTTGAGTGTCTTCATACCATGCTCACAATACAAGTTATATATTGTGTTTGAATTCTAAAATATAGCCCCTTTCGATTCAATGCTTAATGAAAACAGAGTATTGCACTATGAAAGGTGACCTATTGAAGGCAAAGTGCTAATAAGTAGCAGATTGTTCAACATGACCTAAACCCCTTTTTTATTGAAAAATGGGATCTACAAAGGTACTTTGTAACATGTTTCATAAGGACTTAATTTTGCTCAGCAATAACAGGACCATTAAATCTGCTTAGAGCCTGGATTACAAGAAAACAGGGATAGCTGTATTCTCTTTTACCTTTTTTCTCAAAGAAGAAATGCACATCTGTCATTTCCTCTTAAGATATTTAAAAAAGAAACAGGAGAAACTTGCTAAAGCTCTTCACCAGGATGGGGGGGTGGGGAGGGACAGAGGGGGGAGGGGAAGAAGGACTGTTCCTGATAACGTTTAACACATACACAGCTATAAAAAAAAGGGGGGGATGGCAAGCAATGTAACTGTCTTTCATTTTCATTCATCACAGACGACTGCATAACTCACAAGAGGCCTAATGAATTACATTCCTACCATCGCAGAATGGGTGTCGACAGAGCTCCTACATATATAATGTTTTCGTTACACCTATCACTATCCATCTAGCTGTAAAAGCAATCACATTTTTAAGACACCATCTTTAGTAGCTATGACTGCTGCTTAGCAGGCTGATCACGATTGTCTCCCTGTTACCTTGTGCTCCCCCAGCTGTTTGTCATATTCATCTGTTGTGTCTTCTGTTAAAATTAGATTGCAAGCTCTTGTGGTCATGACTTTGCTATTTGGTTGTACAGTGACTAGAACAGTGGGGTTGGGGCCTATAGGTGCCACTGCAATGTCAATGTAATGCATGTACTAACCTGAGTTTAGTCTGGATGTGCAATTTGGAGTAGCATTAGCTTTATTAAATGTAATAACCTCTTTTGAATCGGAGAGGCAGTCATGAGTGGGTTTCCCATTTAGTCTGTACATACTGCAAGTCTTTCTCTTCAAAGTCTGGAGTAGGGAAGGGAGGCTCAAATAAATATAATCCCACTTGCAACAGTGACTCCAGGGCCCAATCGTCCTCCAAATCCATCTGACTGGAGCACTAATTTTGGCACCAGTCTCCATAGCAATGAGAGCTCACTTGCAACAGGCAGGACTGGGAAAGGTCACTAGAGATTTTGAACAAATCAAAAGCCATAGCTTTTTTTCCCAAGGGGAAAGGAGTAATAGGCAGCAGGGAAGCAGCACAGACATTTGTGAGAATCAGATGGGGAACACCAAAGTAAACAGAGGACACACCCTTAAATTATCCTCTTCCAGCTTCCGTCCCTGCTGCTGAAACAGGGAATTCCAGACCATTGCACATTACTGTTGAGGTTCCTGGCAGGCCAAAAAAGGAGAGTGTCTTATCTTCCAAGGAGGAGGAGGACGATGGCTTTTTCTTAAGAAACTGGACTATACTGCAGAAGATTTGGGTTCAAATCAGCTCTGCCATAGTTTCGCTGTGATACTTCAGGCAAGTCATCTAATCTCTCTGCTCCTAACATGGGAATTAAAAGCCTTCCTATTACCATTTGTTATCTGTCTTATATATTTAGACTGTAAGGTCCTTGGGGCAGAAACTGATTTCTCTCCTGGTGCTTAGAATAATGGGCTCATGATCCCACCTGGAGCCTCAAGACTTTACTATCACTAATAAGAATAGAGATTGTCTGATCTTGCTGCCTTCATAATCTCCTGGGAGTGGCTAGAGAGAAATTGGGGGTGATCTTGATAACATTTTGACATGACACTAACTGCGGAGACTCTCTGCTCCATCAGAGATCTGTGCTCCGTTGCTGATTTCTGCTCCTTATCTCCTGCCCAGCCCTTTTTCCCTGGTTATGGGCCCAGAGGATTTTGTACTGAGCATTAGGAATTGAGGGTGCATACAGGGGGGAAAGGTGGAATTATGGGGTTTCATATTGCTATTAGCCTGTTGGCAGTAGACTGGTTTAGATAGGCCTTTTTATTATCAGTGTCCAGCTTCTTTTCCTTGTCAGGGCAGGCTCCCCACCTTCTATACTTTTGCTGCCCATGAGAATGTGTTTTGGTTTAAATTGGTTTCCTTGCAAAGTCTCCTGGGGAAACTAAATCCTGCACCCTCGGCATGAAGACTGCTTTTAGGTGGAGACACTTCATTCTTTATCCCAAGTATCATACTCATTGCTTGGAGAGACCCTTGGATTCTACTAGATCAGGTGCTCTCAGCCTGGGGCTCACATGTTGCAAAACGGAGGATGTATGTTGGCTATTTTAGGAGGGTCCCAATAGGAAAAAGACAGAGAACTAATGTATCACATCCATGTCTCTGCCTCTAAGGCCATGTCTACACTTACAAGCTTACAGTCTCCCCTCAGCATAATAAAACCAGCTCAACAAGTGTCTCCCACCATCATAGCACTGTGCACACCAGCATTACACAGTGATTCCGTGGCAGAGCTAGGAACAGAATCCATTTCTCCTGGCTGGCAACACCCTGTGCTAACCCCTATAGCACACGTCATAAATGTCTGAATCTTTAATAAAATCTTCTGGGTATCTCTATCCTGCAACACTGGCAGTTTTAAACTATTCATGGGTTATTTGTTTATGAGTCTTAAACAAATATATTAAACACTCGGCATTATTTTTAGTTAAATTTTGTTGTTTCCCTCCAACCCTCGTTCTCTTTAATAATTGATTTTGTTTTGGATACATAAATATGTCCTGAGTGTATTTGTCATTGCCTAATGTTTACAGTGGGGATTATTTTTCCTTTTAAACAGCGTATTTTGTTCTTCATATAAAGAATGTCTGTCTGATAGATGCACTTTTCAAAAACATTCCCAGATACTGTATTTGGCAATAGCATGAGTGTGCTTGATGGAATTTCACTTAATGCTTCTTGGAGAAACTCATGTTTTAGTTTTTCACGCATCACCTGGTCACAGAGAACAAAAGCATCCCTCATATAAAAGTCCTACAGTATTCTATAGTAATAGATGAAAATCCTGTCACATATGCCCAACCTTCTTGTCCATTATTGGATCTCTGCGTTAGAGGCAGTATAAGGAAATGGGTAGAAAGATAAAGCAGGTACCTCTCATAGTTGTCAGGATAATTAGCATGCTAGAGTGCCAGGAAACCACCTGCTCTCCCAGATAAAGAACTTACTGTACATGAGTTCAAGGGGGAACAGGGGTTTGAAATGAGAAGGAATAACTATTTAAAATGAAGGCTGTGTGAAAACCTGAACCCCATCTCAGGCTGCCACCAGTAAAAACAACCTTCATATATTAAAGGTATTTCCCTTGTGCGTACCTACACTTTCTCCCTCGTTTTACTGGCTTGTTACATATATATGAAAACACAGGTAAATACTTTGGATAGGGTGTTGTGTAGTGAGCTTTCACTTCCTGCATACAGATAAGTTTTGAAGCCACTTTATTGACAACGGATTCTACAGCCCTGTAACAGTTGCGGCTCTCATCAGATACAATCTGCAATATGTTCTGATCCCTGTGTCTCAACCTGCTAATGCTGTGTATACGTGCCCTGCTAATATGGCTAAGCACAGTAATTGTCCTGAACAATATCTGATATCTACCAGGTAAAACTGTGAAGGTGAATCCAGATGAGCTATAATCTTTTGGAGCACTAAGAAGAGGCTTTTCCTTAATTGTCTCTTAGGGTTTGTGGTATGATTGCACTATTCCTAGATGGCCATAGACCAACGGATTAGTGCCACTTCACATCCCTCTTGTTCAACTCAGCCTTTGTCCAGCTTTACTCTTTGTGAAGGAAACATGGTGGCAGTGTCTGCACAGTGAATTCTTTGAAGTGCAGCAGCGGGCAACATGAGCTAACTATGGAAATCAGTCTGATGGCCCCTGGAGCTCTGGATTTTATAAATGTAAACCTATCACAGTGATAGACTTAGTGAAAGGAGAAGTTCAAGCTGTACATGGGCCTGGCCATGCAGAAGGACAACAGAAAATACCTCTGCTTGGCCAAGATGTAAAAGGTAAAATATAGACTAGTACACAACATTTTTAAAAAGCAACATATGAGCTGTAAAAATGATGAATTAAATTAGTGTTGCAAAATAAAGTTTACTGACACAGAGAGCAATTAATATTTATAAGGGTATATATCTTAGGGATATTCTAACCAACATGTTTTTCAAAATCTGCATCATCTAAAAAAGCCACACAGAAATCAAGGAAATCTGTTTGAAAAAGGGGGAAGGTAATCAGAAGCTCAAAAAGCATTTAGAGCAACACATTGGTCATTACATCTTCCTTTTCAAAAAAGGAGACATATGAGAGAGAATTCTTCAGATTCCAGAGGGACAAGACACTCTCAGATGTGAGTATCAGAAATAAAACAAAAACACCAGAGCCTATGCAGCGATATATTTTGGGATTCAGAGGCAGAAAGGAAAAGAACTCAATAAGTAAAGTTTATCACAAATTAGAGTAACTTCACTAGTGGATGGAACTGCAGAGCAAGAGAGCAATATAAAGTGGAACAAAAGCTGATGAATCACTGTCATTTGTATTGGTAAAAAAAGCAATAGAAAATCCTTCAATGTCAGCATTAGATATGAAACATGTTCCTTGCTATATTAAATTGCATTTTATTGAAACAGCCAAGGTAAAGTTTAAGTCAAAACTTCCCATAGTGTTTACATTTAAGCTGTATTGCTCTAGAGCCACAGCATGGGATGATTGAGCATCTAAAAAACAATCCCTTGTTTTAAAATACGTAAGCTTATCCAGTTGTAATGGAGATTTTTACACGTTTAAGAACTGGAAAAAGATGTTGCTTTTAATCTATTTTTATTGTAGTAAATTTTTTTTAAAAACAACATAACTAAGGTTTCCAAGGTCCACGGTCATGCAACAGGTGGAGTATTCCCTCTTTTGGGGCCTGATTCAAAGTCCATGATGGCATGACTGCAAACATTTTCAGCGGGCTTACCATTATTCCACCTCATTTCCATCACCTCCTCCCTCCACATGCACAAATTCAGTTCTGCACTCATAACCTCATCCTAACCCTCAATAATTTTTCTCATTCTGAATACATTTATATTTCTACCCTTTAACATTGCTGCTTATTGGTATTTTCAATGACTTTTACATTTTTAAAACCATGAAGTGATGCATTGTCTGTGTAGAGGGCCCCTCCAGCATCTATTATAATACCCACCTACCCAGCACAGTGCTAACTGTACCTCCTTATTTATTTGAATGTAATGTAATTATACTTACATGCCATCAGTTTTTTATCTGTGATTCCTGCTAGTTAAATCAGTTTCTGTGTATTTGTTTCATGATGCATTCACCACAAATGGATATGTATAACCTATGCATTTATTCATCTCGTCAAGTATTCATGTACTGGATTCCTGTGTTCATTATTGACAGAAATTATTCATTCTAACGAGTCCACGGGAACAGAAGAAAGAACATATAAAACCAAAATAACTTAAATTATACAAAATGTGCCGGAAAAATGTATACATATACATGTGTGCATGTAAGGCTGGTTCTGATTTTAAAAAACCCTCAAACCTAAAAAATGTTTATGAATGCTGACTAGATGCTGATTTATAGAACCTTTTGCTTGTGTAACAGCATGATCTGAAATATCCATGTGCAGGGCAGAAAACACTAAAACAAACAAACAAACACTATTCTGTACAGTCAAAGGGCTTTGTAGAAGGAACCATGGAGCAAATTAGCGGAAATCAGTGGGTTTGCATCTATTACTGTTCCTGGAATGCAGAGAAGCAGCAGTGAGTAGTTAAAAGAAATCAAGGATTCAAGTTCCTGACTTTGCTACAAACTTAATTGACCATACAAAAGTAATGCATATTCACTGAGCTAAACAGTGGCATTAAATCACTGGCCTGCACTGAATGATGGGACTTCTCTCTCGTGAATTTGGCCTGCAAAATAAAGTGGTGCAAAGTTAATTAGCAAAAAGTCTTGTACCTTCACTCTCCTTTTGGGGTGATACACGCTCCTGGGATACAAGGAGGAGCATTCCCTGTGTCAGAGGCATCCAAGTGTCAAGAAAGACCCATGATCCTGAATTGGTGATGAAGATACACGGACACCCACAGATTGCAAGCGTGGTAAAGGATAATGCCTCTTGCACAGAATGAGGAGTCCAGCACCTCATCTATCATTAGCATTCTACACTTGTCTCAGCTACTTACACACTGGCTTTCAAACAGCCATTCCTCCCCATTGCCCACTCAGATCCTTGGTTTTCTGCTACCCTGCAATGGATGAACACAGTGGGGCAGAAACCTGAGTGCCGATGGGGGAAACCAAAGGCAGATTTAAGACAGGATGAAACATACCAAATTCATCAAAGACTATGCTGAGGCTGAGAGCAAGAGGCAAGAGACCCTTTTTAAAAATGTGGACACCAGAACTAGATAATGATTTCTAATATCAGTCTCAGCCAGGCTGTGCACAGAGGTAAAATCACCTCCTTCTCATCACACCTGGTCTTTGCTCCATGGTTTGTACACCTAAAGATTGGATTAGCTCATTTTGCCACAACATCGCCTTGAGAGCACTTGTTGAGTTGCTTGACCACTATGACCCCCCAGATCCTTTTCAGAGTCTCTGCTTTCCAGGACAAAAACTCCACACACACACACACACACACACACACACACGCACCACTCTTTCTCTATGTATTGCCATGTTTTTTTATCCTAGTTGAAGAGCTTTGTATTTGGCTGTATTAAGCACATATTTTTTGAATGGGTACAGCTTGCCAACCAGTTCAGATCACATTGTAGAACTACTCTATCATTCTGATTTATTATTCCATCAATCTTTGCATCATCTGCAAATTTTATCATCAATGATTTTATATTTTCTTCCAGACCAGCAATGAAAATGTTGAGTATTGTGAGGCAGAGTGCTGAACTCTTTTATCAGCACCCCTATTCAGTAAAGAGTCCCCTTTCCACAACTATTCTTTGAAATCTGTTAGGTAGTCAGTTCTTAATTCATTTAATGTGTACTTTATTAATATTGTAGAATGCTAATTTTTTTAACCAGGTTGGCTCATCAAATACCTTACAAGAGTCTAAGGGTATGGCTATACTAGCTCGTTAGTTCAAGCTAGGTAGGGTAATGAGGGCAAGCGGAGTTGCAAATGAAGCCCGGGATTTAAATATCCTGGGCTTCATTTGCATGTTCCCGGGTGCCACCATTTTTAAATCCCCCTTAGTCCGAACTCCGGCTACACGCGGCACGGACTAGGTAGTTCGAATTAAAGATCCTAATTCTAACTACCGTTACTCCTCATGGAATGAAACAACAATAGCACTTTTCTACTCCTATGGAATTTTCCCAGTGTTCCATAATGTATTACATATTAGTATTAGTGGGAACCAGAAAGCTCATCTGCCAGCTCTTTTAGGACT
Source organism: Pelochelys cantorii (assembly GCA_032595735.1). NCBI lineage: Eukaryota > Metazoa > Chordata > Testudines > Trionychidae > Pelochelys > Pelochelys cantorii. The sequence goes on along the minus strand of CM064326.1, from coordinate 125,962,376 downwards.
CTTGAATGGAAATCCTCTGGACTCGCTGAGTTAAAAATGTTTATCCCTAGTAGATATCACTTTACTCTCCTCTTCTTTAGTTTTTAATGAACTGTAAAGTACTTTATCATCCTCTTATAATATGTTATTCTATGCTATATAGGTTTTTATAGTACATTCATCACTGTAGTGTTTAAGCACCTTTCAGGAGTGAATAAAGTAACATGACTACCCATCTGTCACAGAGGGAGAAGTGTGTACAGTAGGGAGTCTTGTTTTAGTAGGGTGTAAGGTTTTTGTTTGTTTGTTTGTTTATTTGCTATGCACCTTCTTCAGGGAAATGAAAAAATAGTTAGTTCCAGGTTCAGGGTTCTTCTGAAATTTCAGACACAGCTACTTCCCGGTTCTCTTCTATAATTAAGGTCTTTCTGTCAAAATTCTTCTTGAGGTGGAATTTTTTTCTCCCAGAACAGATCAGCAAGGTCAATCTCCCAAGGGGATCTGGCTAACACAGAAGTGGGAAAACTGGTTGAAGACATCCCAGTGGACTGACAGGGAGACGGAAAAATAGAAACCATAGCTGCTCCAAGAGCCATAGCTCAGCCAGGTGGGATCCCAGTTCCACATCCTGGATCCTGGAAGCCCTGACTTGAACTAGGTTCTCAGGGCTTTAGACTCTCTGCACTGGAGCAGAGACCCTAGCAGCCCGAGGTCCCTGACTCCAAGGCAATCCACCTCATGGGGGTTCCCTGAAGCCACACTCTCTGAAAGCCCCACACAGTCTGCATGGTGAGCCTGCTCTGGAGTCATGGATCCTGGAATTCCCAGTCTCCAGCAGTCCACCAGGTGAGCTGACAGGGAATCCTGCCTATGGCTCATCATATGTTTGTCAATACTGATGTTTTTGTCAAAACTGATATTTTTGATTTCGACAAATTGGCATATCCAATGAAACACTGGGGATTTTGAAGGAGAGGGGAGTGGTGAGGAGGAATTCCTGACTAGCACTGCTTCAGAATCAGAAGATATAGTTAGTATACAAAGCCAGAGGAAGGATTGTAACATAAATGCAGTTCCCTGCTTAGAATGTCTTTGTTTTTCTAACCAATGAATGTTCATGGTTCTCTATACTTGCTTGCAGCAGATGGGATTACATGTATGAGTGCCTCATGTCATGAGATTTCCTGCTCAATGGTGCAGTCCCCAGAGTTTGGATAAGCAGAATAACTTCTGGGTAATTGCTTATCTTAAGTAAATTTAAACTTTTAAGTTCTGAGGATTTACTTATCACTAGCAGGAATCTTTTGTGGTAATATGTAAGATACTGAAGAATTGGGTTTTATACAATTTCCAAACAACTCCTTGGGACAGGGGATGGTTTGTACACTATAACACCATCAGGGGCTGATTGTCAGCATACGGGATTGAACCTGGGCCCCCCTGAAGCTAAATTCATGAGTCTCTACTGTATGGGTATGTATACACTACAGAGTTTTGTTGGGAAAATGGCCATTTTTCCGATAAAACTTGAAGAACGTCCACACTGCAATTGCATTCTTCTGCAAGAAAATCAAAAGAACAGAGGGGTTTTTCTGGCATTGGTAATCCTCATTCTATGAGGAAGAAGCCTTTTTGTGAAAGAGCTCTTTCACAAAAAAGGCATGTGTGGATGGGGAAGAGGGAGTTCTTTCGGAAGAAGAGGAAAGAGGAAAAAGCACAGGTGCCCTGGTGGCTCTTCCGTCCATACAAATCACAGCTTACAAGCGAGAGAGCATCCATTCAGTCTGGAAGCTCTTTTTCAAAAAAGCAGATCGCTTTTTCAATGCACTTTTGCAGTGACGACACTCTCTTTTGGAAGAAGTTTTTTCAGAAGATCTCTTCCAAAAAAAGCTTCTTCCAAAAGAAGCCTGTAGTTTAGATGTAGCCTATAAGCTAAAAAGCCAATGCTGTTGAACAGACTCATTAATCTCTCTCCAAGTAGTTTCAGTGCCTCTAGTCGGGACAGAACACCAAAGCCAGGAGGTGTGTGGGCTATGATAGCACCTACCGCTATGAGGTGCTGGTCTCCTAGGCACTGTGGCAATAAAAATAACAATAATATTAATAAAGAGCTAATGGGTTGTTAGGAGCTCTCACATGTGAATACTCAGGAATCATAAGAGTATGAAGAGAAGTGTGTACTTGAATAATGCCCTCATGATGTTTGTGCAGACTGATACGATGTGACGTGGGTAATAAACAGACCTGGTATATACTAGACAAGGTATGCAACTCCAGCTACACAAAATTCGTAGCTGGAGACAGTTTACCATAAAGGCGAGCAATGGCGGTGTCTACGCAGCAGGAGGCCGATTGGAGCACGCACTCCCATCAGCTTCTCTTACTCCTCGCAGAACTAGGAGTATCAGATGTTGGTGGGGACTTCCCTCAGTTTTCAATTTACGGGTCTATATTAGACCCGCTAAATCAAACACAAGAAGATTGACCTCCAGAGGGTCAATCTTCTTGTTAATGTAGACATGGCCTTAGAATGCAGGTCAGCAAAACAGTGTGCATACCATAGGAGTCTGCAATGGCAAGGAACAGTTCTTGAGAGGTGTACTGAATCCTGGGTATGCTTCTGAAGTTGGCTAGTTAGAAAAATATCTGTCTTCTTTTGCACGCTAAACATGAACATCAAGGGCAGTCAGGTATATGTGATACAAATGTGCCTATATTATGCATGAGGTGTCATGGGACTGTGTGATGCCAACAGAACACCTGTTATTCTTGAATCTTTTGAGAGCGTTAAAGTAAGCTAACACAGGAGGAAAATACCTCATCTTAGGAGTTTCTGATTAGATCTTATTATTATTGTCATAATCATGCAAACTGCCATATAGTAAATACGTAGAGAGATTAACAGACTCATTGTGCCTTAAAGGCTCCAATTTTGACAGTGAGATATATCATGTTGTTACCTTTCACATTTAAACTGTTATCAAGGTATATTTTTTAACCAAAAATTAAGACTTCATATACCAAGAAGATCTGCCAATCCTTCGCACTGCCACAGCGAGATAGCGCAGTTGATGGAAAGGGACACATAACAGCTTATTATTACTTCTTAGTAGCTGATGATTTCTTGAGGAATGCCTGAAAAAAAAATCAAACAGTTCCCACTCACCCACCCTGGACAACAGCTGTACCTTTTGAATCACACAGATTGGCTGTGAAATAGTGACACTCCACAGGCCAACCATCATTCAACAGAATTCCAGGCTGGAGGAACTCACTAGAATGCAAATGCATTGTCTTAATAGTCTTGCCTGAAAGACATCTTCATGGACTGCACAGATACAAAGAGCAGAGGTAGACAATCCCTGTAAATATGTAAATATATTGTAGAAACAATCACCGCCACATCAAATCACAGCTGCAGTGGAATGATCAGAAGTAGGCTGAAGAGCAAATATAGCAAGTCTTTGAAAATGCAACAAATTAACTGTCATAGCACCACAAAGAAGTCCTTCATACTTCATACAGTTTAACAGTCCATGCTCCTTTTTATAGGATCACAAACAAAAAGTGCTGAAATGCTAGAGTTGAGAAAATATTAACTCTGCTTCATGGACGATTTATATTTGTATTTCTATCTGACATGAAAGAAAAAAAAATGTCCAACAGATGTTTCTCAAAGAAAAACTGTGTGAAAACATTATGGATCACAATTTCTATTTGGGTGTTTTAAGAATTTGTATAGCACCCATCGCCCTAATGTCTAAGTGCTTCTTAAATAAAATCTTAAATAAACAAAATAAAAAAACCCTCTTGGGGGTTTCTCCCTAACCTGGTTATAGGAAGCTTCACTTGCAATACTTCTAGGTTCACCCATTTACACCCCAGCATTCTAGTTGTGGGTGTAGAGCGTCATTAAAACAGGAAGGGCGAGTGGCCTGCCCTAGAAGTGGTCACTCTCCAGATTAATCTCGTATAGGAGCTTATTCCCTAGCTATACCCTTTTGACTGAATACATTTAATGTACTTTCTCCTGAATATGAGGACTACAATGGCTGAAAAGAGCACAGTTGCCTTGATGGATCATGGATGGAGATGGGCTTGCTGATTCATGCCTTTTTGATGGTTTTGAAGATCAGGACCAAGGTCTAGAACTGGCAATAGATGCAGACTGGAAGCCAATGGAGAGATTGGAACACAGGGGTGGTGAAGGGACCCAGAGGCTTCTTCTGGTGAAGGATAAAACACAACCCTATCTTTGCTTCATACTGCTGCCTGAGATGACATAATCTATCACTGACCTGAATTGCACCTCAAAACTGACACAGCAGCACAACATAAGACACGTATCTGCCTGTCTTTTGGAAGTGATAATACTTTCTTTATGTCACTTCCCCTGTGATATGTTTTCCTTTCCTGTTCTATTTAATTAATAGTCATTCCCTCCTCCTCTGCCTCTCCCACAGAGAGTCATGTCTCTCACTTGGTAAATTCTTCCTGCCCCTCTACAAGGCTTGAAGATTTGTAGACTGCAAGTGCAGTTAGTAGTTTACTAGTTTGAAGGAGAAGATGTTAATATTAGACTCAGCAGGAAGAGCACCACAGCAAATTACAGCATAAGGCATTGCACTATAAAGTGTAAGGAGGTGTGTAACTGAAAGCAAATATTTTTAGAAGACATAATCAGGAAGAACTACTTAATTAAAAATTTGCTTGTGACAAAATCAGAGGGCTAGCCACAAAGTTTATTTTGTCTTCTGATTTGATACATCAGATTGCATTGTACTGCATATGAGAAACCAGCCACAGCTGACACTGAATTATCCGTGCTCCCCAGGAATTGATGAGAGCCATGTTCATCTTAGTCAGATTAATTCCAGGCAGTAGCTAAATACATCTCCAGCCTCTTTAAATTGCCAAAGGTCCTTTAAATTAAAAGTAATGAAAATGCATGACTCTTCTGCGGGGTAGGGAAGTGCAAGCATTTCCAGATCTCAGTAATTCCAAGGCACACAACCAGACAAAGCAACTGCAATACAACACAACCACATATCAGAAGGAAATGCTGTCTCCAGATAGCTTGGTGACAACATACATTAGTATTGTATTGTGAGGCACATAAATTCAATTAATCCAGGAGAAAATTTGTATTCCCTGGGCCAATGTGTTTAGGAAGGATCTGGACTAAATCTTATCCAAGGAATGCTCCCAAAAAAACCCTCTGGAAACTGGCTAGTAGATATGTAAGCTCCAAGATAGCTGTAATCTATCAAAATAAGATTTCTATACCGATTCTCAGGCTTGATCACCCTTTTAGCCACAGACAAAAGTTAAATTTATTACAAAAGTATAGGAAAGAATGGGCAGCCTGCATGAACATTTCAAAAGGGGTATCTTTCTACTGGGAAACAAATACTGTAGCCGAGTGAGTACAGCAGCTGTCCATTCAAATAGGATACTTCAAAAACTGCGCATTCAGAAAGGGAGGGTGGAGGGCAAAGGACAGGTGAAACAACAACAGAGTAGCATGCTCGTTCCCGGAATGTTGCTCTCCGGGCTGTGCAAAAAATACAAACTAAACCCACCAGAGGCATGTGCAATGTGCACATACCATACAAGCAGCCAGTTATGGGATCAGTGCAGTGGCCATTGCTGATTGCTGTAAGCGAATCCTCTGTGTTCGTTTTCATCACTGGCTCATTTGCAAAGGCTGGATCATTGGATGATATCATGCTGGTAATACATTCCTTTCTTTTTTACTCACAGTTTGTGTCTTAGGTACAGAGGACCTGACCCCAATTCCCTTTTGAAATCAATAGGCGTCTTTCATTTAACATCAGTAAAAACTGGACCTAATTCCCCCAGGTGGAGCACTGACATAGGGTCATGGTGCTTCTTGCACTTCTGTACAGTTCTGTACTATGAAACAGGTCTGCAGAGTTTGCTGGCAGTCTCTCCTCCTGCATTACACATAGACCATGTAGTACCCAAGAGAGATCATGCCTGTCAATCAAATGTATCAGATTTACCTACTGGCCCTTGTTTTTCCATTTCTCCTGTCACTGGAGTTTGGGTTTGTTGGAAGAGAATTTCTACTTTCCTTTAAAACTTCCCCATCACTTTACACTTTTGTGGTATGCACAACATGACTCCACTCTTTGGTGGCCATGTACCCATTTTTCCTTCTCCTTTACTAGGGGAAATGGATGTGCTGCTGTGTCAATATGCAGTCTTGGGCACATTGGACCCAGTCCTCTGAGATACTTTGTACCTTCTGAGAGGTGCTATGTGCCCTCAAGTGTCATAGGCTAGGATGGAAGTTGGCGTCACTCACCACAGGGCTCTTCTGTGAAACAGACAAAGAAAATAGCATGGTCCGATGGCAGAAAGCTAAAGTTAGACAAATTCCGCTCAGAAATAAGACGTATGTTTTTAACAGCAAAGGTAATTAACTTTTGGAACAATTTTGTAGGGGTGATGGTGGATGATCCATCACTGACCATTTGTAAATTAAGATGGGAGGCTTTTTTCTAAAAGATACACTTTAGGAATTATTGTGGAGTCATTCTATGGTCTGTGTTATACAGAAGGTCAGACTGGATGATCAGAATGGTCCTTTCTGGCCATAGAATCTATCAAATAACCCACATGTCACCACATGTTACATGTTCCCTTCTGAGCCTGGTCTAGAAGGATGCTTACCTCAGCTGGAGCGCATGTCTTCTTTTAGCTCTAGTGGTGCTTGCTTCAATTCCTGGTATGCCAAGTTGTTATCCCTCACACTTTGCAGGCCACATGTTGAATGAAAAGTATCACTTTTTGGTACTTAGTTGGCCAGTTTGGTCCCCGGTGTTAGACACCTTAAGCCAGGCAAACTCAATAAGTAGAGAAAGCAAATTCCAATTTTAATTCAGGTCCATTGCCTGGGGATGTTTGTGTGTAGATCAGACCTCAGATGATATATGTATAGTAACTAAATTTCAGCTATTATTTATCATTTGTTCAGGACTTGCTCATTATATTTGTCATCACCTTCATGCTATCATCATTTCTACCCTTCATTTCCTTTCCTCTGTCCTCCTTTCTTTGTTTCTCTCACATTTCCCCATGTTTCTTTTTCTCCCCCTTCCTCCCCTCTTTAACTGCTTACCTGTACCAACTTTTATTTCCCATCTCCTGGGGGCTCCATTCTAACCCCTTCCATCTGCTCAAATTATCAGCAATGAAATGGTTCAATTATCATCATTGGGATTTAAAATCAAGAGCTTAATGATATTAACTAGAAGATTGTTCACATCTCCGGGAATCATTCTGTCAGGCTGCCTACACACTCAGGCAGACAGCACTGCCCTAGTTAAACTAACTCTGCATTTTAAAAATGTATATCACTTTCACCAGGGCTGGGAGAGTCTGTAGAATCTAACTATGCACACTAGGGCTATGAAAATATATCAAGCAAGCTAGATTTAACTAGCAACTGGGTATTTAACATCCCTGCCTGAACATTTCAAAAGGAGACCCTAAACACTTGCTATGAATGCATTATCTAGATGTCTTTTCATTCTTTCCTATTTCTACAGAGAATCTAGGTGAAGACTGAATCACTTTGAAGCTTTATGATCTGATGGATCTCATCTTCTATGACACCATTGGTGAGCGACTAAGCTAATTCTCGATCAGAGAAGTCACATAAAAATCCACCGTCTGTGGGTGTTGTATACTCTTTTTGGATCCTACACATTTCATGTAATGTCTGGATAACTTGACTCTTCATGCTGTATAATCTGTCGTGAACTATGATTTCTAGGTCACTGGGAAACATGCTGCATGACACATCATGTTGGCCTTTAAGATATCTTTATAATACTTATACTGGCCACCAATAGATTTTACTGAATACTTTATCAGTCTATTCCCTAAGGCCAAAACTGACAAACTTAAGTGCCTCAAATTAGACATATGAATCCATATTTAGACACCTAAATCTGGGGACTGATTTTAGGAGGATCAGAGCACCCATAGCTCTTACTGATTTTGGGAGGGAGTTATTGTATTTGCATGCTACAGCAGGAGAATAGAACCCTCTTGGTACATTAGTGCACACCAGTTTGGGAATAAATACTAATGCATATTAGCATGTTGTGCAGAAACTGGCCTTGTGGACCCTGATGATGCACTAAAATTTCCCTTAGGGCACACTAAAGTAGTCCCATTTCAAATAGTACTACATCTGCCCACACTAGGGTACTTTTAATAAGTGCCAACCGGGTACACATGAAAAGTTAGTGCACAACTAGTGTACCCTAGTATTTAAGCCACGGACCAGTTTGCTTCCTTCCTAAACTGCATCATGGGATCTCATGGACCAATGCCAGCCCACGGACCAATCTTTGAGAAACACTGCACTCGGGCACTATATAGACTAGCCCTTAGTTACCCCCGAGTTGGCACTTCATGAGATAGTTCATAATCATTTTAACTGTTCCAGGGATAGTGACTTGCTGCAATGAAAAAATCAGGGTTCCTGGACTTGTTATGGCAGTTCGTGGTTTGATCCCTGCCTCTTGACTGTGGGAAGAATTGTACTGAATGTCAGCTTTGATTCCCCATCTCAGTTACTTAGGTTTTGTGAAAGGGACCAAGTTTTCTAGACATAGTACTATAAAATCTAATTTTAGTGACACTTTGAATGCAAAAATAATCTAATCCATGACATAAATTATTAGTGTGCTCTTCACCCTACTATCAACATACCACATGAAGAGCAATACGAATTGTGGAAGATACTTTTTTCAGTTGGTAGCTCTTTCTTTATGCTCATTTTAAAATAGATTTGTGTTGCGTTTGTTATATTTAGGGGACTATTGATGTTTCTGTAGAGTGGCTAATTTAACACAAATGGATTCCAGCAAGTTTTCACCGAAGGCTTTATATAGTCCAATAGATTATGTGTCTGGCTTTGTTTCAGGAACTTCTGAATACAAAGCTTGTTGCATTTGTGATTTCATTCAAAATTCTGCTCTTAAGAATTTATTTTCAGCTGGAAATGCAATGGATGGCTGCATTCTCACTATTTAATTCTGTTGATACCATGCCAAGAAAAGCGATAACTGATCACAAATATGTAACATCAATAAAAAATGCAAGTTACAGAAATGTTTAGTTGTACAAAGGTGTCATATCTATAAAAAGAGCCAAGTTACAAAAATGTGAGCTATTCAACTGGCCAAGTTAAACAAGACACAATTGGAACTAATTGACTTTTCCCTTTCGACCTCCCAAGTACAAGTTTATGAATGCCTGGAAAACTAAATTAACCCCAATTGGGTCTTGTTTGACTTGGCTATTTAAATAAAATGGATAACCCTTTTGTGACTTGGCTCTTTTTTTAGACATAACACCTTTGTATGATTACATTTTCCCTATATCAGCTTTTATTTTATATGTTAAATATTTTGATCAGACTAACAGCAATGAACAAAAATAAGTCTATACTAAATATTCAAGCAAATAGCCTTCTCAAGGGGCAACTTAAAGGAAGGTGAAGGATGCTTAAAAATTGCTTTAAAAGGTACCCAGAATGATTACTGCATGATCCTATCAGAAATTACTGCTTCAGTGTAAAACTGACTCAGAAATAAAATAGGAAAATCTGAATCCATTATTCAAGAGGAAATCATACCATGTTGATGAAATAGCCACATTTTCAAAACAAAATGTATCAATGACATAGTACATTTCATTAACTTACTCAGTATATTTTATCTTATATTTTTGAAAACAGTGCTTAAAGTTCAAGCTTCTTAAATAATATCTTAGCGCATAAATTCATGGCCTTACTCTTAAAAGTGCTGGTCACCTGTAAGAACCCACTGACTTCAGGAAATATTGGATATTCAGCACTTTTGGAGGTCAGTCAACATCTAAATATTGATTTAGGACAAGGGTTTTCAAGCTTTTAAAAAGAATTATGTGCCTAAAGTGAGGCTCCTAAGTTAGGGGTTTTCTAACTCTGGGTCGTGGTTTGTAAAGGCAATCTGCTAGCTGGCCATGAGACACTTTGTTTATCTATGCCTCCTCAGGTATGGGCAATCGCAACTTCCATTGGCCAGGGATCACTGTTCCCAGCCAATGGGAGCTGTGGGAAGTAGCGCAGCTCCCATTGACAGGGAATGAAGATCACCTGTACCCGTGGAGGTGCAGGAAAACAGAGTGTATTATGGCCAGTTAGCAGCCGGCCCTTACAAGCTACGACCTAGATTTGAAAATCCCTGATTTAGCAGCCTCATTTTAGGCATATAATTCTTTATAAAAATTTGGCTTGATTGTTGCTGTCCTGGAGGCCAAATTTAGGCTGCTAGGAAAGAGACTGAAATCCAGGACCTCTATGGTGGCATTCTCAGAAATGCTTCCTGTTCCACGCATGGAGCCAGGTAGGCAGGCAGAACTTCTGAGTCTCAATGCGTTGATGAGACGATGGTGTAGGGAGGAGGGGTTTAGATTTATTAGGAACTGGGGACACTTTTGGGATAGGGGGAGCCTATACAGGAAGGATGGGCTCCACCTAAACCATAGTGGATCCAGACTGCTGGCACTAAACATTAAAAAGGTCAAAGAGCAGTTTTTAAACTAAGAGATGGGGAAAAGCCAACTGGTGTGGAGGAGCATGTGGCTCAGAGGGAGACTTCTCTGAGAGGAGAGTCCATTGATGGAGATTCTCTAGGTTTTAGTCAGAAAGAGAGGAGGGGAGATGATAAAGTATGGGCCAGATCAGACAAGAAACAATCACATATACAAAAATCTAATACATCAGAGAAAGGCAGACAAATAAACAGTGGTGATTTTTTAAAGTTCTTCTACACAAATGCTAGAAGTCTAAATAATAAGATGGATGAACCAGAGCACCTCGTATTAAAGGAAGAGATTGACATAATAGGCATCAAAGAAACTTGGTGGAAAGAGGACAATCAGTGGGACACAAACATACCGGGATATAAAATATATCGGAAGGACAGAATAGGTCGTGCAGGTGGCGGAGTGGCGCTATATGTAAAAGATAATGTAGGATCAAATGAAATAAAAATCTTAAATGAATCAACATATTCCATAGAATCACTATGGATAGTAATTCCATGCTCTAATAAGAATGTAGCAGTAAGGATATATTATCGACCACCTGACCAGGATAGTGATAGTGATGTTGAAATGCTAAGGGAGATTAGAGAGGCTATCAAAATAAAAAACTCAATAATAATGGGGGATTTCAATTATCCCCACATTGACTGGGTACATGTCACCTCAGGACAAGAGGCAGAGACTGATTCTTGGAGCAGGTGGTACAGGAACCCACAAGGGGAGAGGCAATTCTCGATTTAGTACTGAGTGGAGCACAGGATCTGGTCCAGGAGATAACTATTACAGGACCACTTGGGAATAGTGACCATAGTATAATAACATTTAACATTCTTGTGGTGGGAAGAACCCCTCAGCAGTCCAACACTCTGACATTTAATTTCAAAAAGGGGAATTATGCAAAAATGAGGAGGTTAGTTAAACAGAAATTAAAAGGTACAGTGACTAGAGTAAAATCCCTGCAAGCTGCATGGAAACTTTTCAAAGAGACCATAATAGAGGCCCAACTTAAATGTATACCCCAAATTAAAAAACATAGTAAGAGACCTAAAAAAGAGCTACTGTGGCTTAACAACCACGTAAAAGAATCAGTGAGAGATAAAAAGGCATATTTTTAAAAGTGGAAGTTCATCCTAGTGAGGTAAATAGAAAGGAACATAAACACTGCCAAATTAAGTGTAAAAATGTAATAAGAAAAGCCAAAAAAGATTTTGAGGACCAGCTAGCCAAAAACTCAAAAAGTAATAGAAAATGTTTTTTTAAAGTACATTAGAAGCAGGAAGCCTGCTAAAAAACCAGTGGGGCCCCTGGACGATCGAGATACAAAAGGAGAAATCAAGGACGATAAAGCCATTGCGGAGAGACTAAATGATTTCTTTGCTTCAGTCTTCATGGCAAAGGATGTTAGGGAGATTCCCAGACCTGCACCGTCCTTTGTGGGTGATAAATCTACGGAACTGTCCCAGACTGAAGTGTCATTAGAGGAGGTTTTGGAACAAATTGAAAAACTTAACAGTAAGAAATCACCGGGACCGGATGGCATTCACCCAACGGTTCTGAAAGAACTCAAATGTGAAATTGCAGAACTATTAACTGCGGTTTGTAACCTATCCTTTAAATCAGCTTCTGTACCCAAGGACTGGAAGACAGCTAACATAACTCCAATATTTAAAAAGGGCTCTAGAGGCGACCCTGGCAATTACAGACTGGTAAGTCTAACGTCAGTACCGGGCAAATTAGCTGAAACAATAGTAAAGAATAAAATTGTCAGACACATAGAAGAACAAAATTTGGTGAGCAAAAGTCAACATGGTTTCTGTAAAGGGAAATCCTGTCTTACTAATCTATTAGAGTTCTTTGAAGGGGTTAACAAACATGTAGACAAGGGGGATCCAGTAGATATAGTATACTTAGATTTCCAGAAAGCCTTTGACAAGGTCCCTCGCCAAAGGCTCTTGTGTAAATTAGGTTGTCATAGGATAAGAGGGAAGATCCTTTCATGGATTGAGAACTGGTTAAAAGAGAGGAAACAAAGGGTAGGAATAAATGGTAAAATTTCAGAATGGAGAGATGTAACTGGTGGTGTTTCCCAAGGGTCAGTCCTGGGACCAATCCTGTTCAACTTATTCATAAACGATCTAGAGAAAGGGGTGAGCAGTGAGGTGGCAAAGTTTGCGGATGATACTAAACTGTTCAAGATAGTCAAGACCAAAGCAGACTGTGAAGAACTTCAAAAAGATCTCACCAAACTGAGTGATTGGGCAACAAAATGGCAAATAAAATGTAATGTGGATAAGTGTAAAGTAATCCACATTGGAAAAAATAACCTCGACTATACATACAATATGATGGGGGGCTAATTTAGCTACAACTAATCAGGAAAGAGATTTTAGAGTTATCATGGCTAGTTCTCTGAAAACATCCATGCAGTATGCAGTGGCACTCCAAAAAGCAAATAGGATGCTAGGAATTATTAAAAAAGGAATAGAAAATAAGATGAAGAATATCTTACTGCCTCTATATAAAACTATAGTACACCCACATCTTGAATACTGCGTACAGATGTGGTCTCCTCACCTCAGAAAAGATATTTTGGCATTAGAAAAGGTTCAGAAAAGGGCAACTAAAATGATTAGGGGTTTGGAACTGGTCCAATATGAGGAGAGGCTAAAGAGACTTGGGACTTTTAGTTTAGAAAAGAGGAGACTGAGGGGGGATATGATAGAAGTATATAAAATCATGAGTGGTGCGGAGAGGGTGAATAAAAAAAAGTTATTTATTTGTTCCCATAATAGAAGAACTAGAGGACACCAAATGAAATTAATGGGTAGCAGATTTAAAACTAATAAAAGAAAGTTCTTCTTCACACAGTGCATAGTCAACCTGTGGAACTCCTTGCCAGAGGAGGCTGTGAAGGCTAGGACTATAACAGAGTTTTAAAAAAAGCTAGATAAATTCATGGCGGTTAGGTCCATAAAAGGCTATAAGCCAGGGGGTAAGGAATGGTGACCCTGGCCTCTGTTTGTCAAAGGCTGGAGATGGATGGGAGGAGGCAAATCGCTTGATCATTGTCTTTGGTCCACCCCCTCTGGGGCACCTGGCACTGGCCACTGTTGGCAGACAGGATACTGGGCTAGATGGACCTTTGGTCTGACCCAGTATGGGAATTCTTATGTTCTTATGTTCTTATGATAAGAGGATTGCTATGCTATGGGACCTTGATGTCTTTAGCTGAAAATGATTATTTAGATATGGCAAGGAGTTGTAATATATTGAATAGCTATATCTCATCTATGAGCTAGGAGTGTGCTTCCCCATTTGTGGACACACTCTCATGCTAGCTAAAGGAGACCTAATGCGAGTTTAAATAACAGTGTTATTGTTTAAATACAATTACTCATGGTAGTATGAGTAGTAGCAGCAGAAGCTATCCTGAGCATGTGCCAAATGGTTTCATCTGGGTTTGTATTCAGCACGGCTCAGACAATCCTCCACCTCCATTGCTCTTGCTAATGCTATGACACTACTATTTATATTCTTGCTAGCTTGATGTGAGCCTATGTGAGTATACACACGAGGGGACTCACCCAAGCTCATAGTGCAGACACAACCCTAGGGGGAACAAGAGAGATGTTTGCTACCCAGCCCATAATAAGGAAGTTTGGAAGATTTAATTAAGAAGAAATTGCCTTGTGGGAGAATAAAGTCTTCATCACAACCTCCTGGATGGTTCTGGAACTTGCTTTGCCTAAGCATCCAATAAGCTATAACATTTTGGCCTTAAAAGACATTTGAAGTGATTTATCCTGGTGTGGGGAGCACCATTATGTGACTCTTCAAAGGCCACATGTAACTTCATTGTAGTTACACCTGTGTAATGCATTAGGCCCATTATGTTTGTAGAGAATGTGATAAGAAAATAATCCTACTCTGTTTTACCAGAGGATTCTGTTGTGATTTGTTTAACAGCAACTATGTGAGCACTATATACCTAGAAGCACAGTTCATTCTTTTGCCATCGGAACAGTTATGGATGTTATATTGTTAGAAGATAAAATTCACTTTCTGAAATTTTGGAATGTTCACAAATCAATCATATAAGCAATTTCATGATTCTTGTTCACTTGTGACTTGGGCAAGATTAAAAGAGTGTCTAGGTATAACGATATTTCCCAGTGCTCCCTTTTACCGATATATGAACCTTAAGTTGTAGAAATCACGCAGGGATCAAAACTGTTCTCCATTTCCTTTAAAGCTACATGCATATTTTAACAACCTTGCATCAAAGAACCCTTACATTTGTATCCAAGTCATTTCTGAGGGCTGAATTTTTCTGCCTGATCTATAGGGTGGATTTCTTCAACAATATTCCAAATAATAATGTTTCATTTACTAAACAACATTTTGTATTTATTTAAATATTACCATAGTAAATATGGTTTTCCCGGCTTCTACGTATCCTACAATCTATTGCAAATATAATTCATAGTTACATACACACACATATGTGTGTTTGTAATTACAAAATATATTTATATAGATAATAGGTTCTCCTTCTCCCTGTAGTCCTAATTCCCAATCAGTTGGGAAATTAGGACTGTCGGGAAAAGGAGAATCAGGAGATGAGAGGATTTAACTGCATACACAATCAGAGTGGGTTTTTTTAAAATGATTCAAACAATCAGACTTCTCAAAGATGTTTGATTCATTATGAGACTCTGAAAGCATCTTTTCTTACTTCAGCCAGCATAACCAAAAATGCAAATCATAGGCAGTATGTAATGGAAGACAGGAGATGCGAAGCCTCCCCAAGCCTCACACTACTAGGTGGGGCAGTTGTAGAACTGGGGAAGGCAGAGTGGGATGAGGCTGTGGGGGGGAGGGTAGAATTGGGGAGGGGTTCCAGGCATGGCACTTCAGCCAGAGCAGAGAATTCCACCGTGGTCCCAACCAAGGCTGAGAGCTTGATCCCAACCATGTCCAAGCTCTCAGTCCCCCCTTCCTTGTGGCCTCAACTGATCTTTTACACACACACACACCCTCCTTGCCCAGCCAGGGTGATGGGAGAGGATAGAAAGTAGCGAGTGGGGGTGGGGAACCTGCTGAAAGAGGCGGAGCCTTGACTGGAAAGAGGCAGGCAGAGGGTTGACTTTCCCAAGAGGAAGCTCCACTTGTCACCCATGGTATGAATCTGCTCTCCCTACATATTCAGGAGTTTCGTGGACATTCAAATGAAGTTCAGTGCATGTTGGAAGAACAGAACTGGTGTCAAGAGAGGTTCAATGGAGATTAGAGAAGGGAGGTCAGTATGCTCAGATTGGTCCATGCCATGGCACTATCGTGACCCAGCTTACATTTTTCCTCCTAGACAAAGTGAGGAGTCATGCTCTCTGATTCCTGTAGTTTCCTGCCCTCCAATCCAGTCAAAGATCCATACACACACAGTACAAGGAGAAATGTTCTTTAAGACACATTTGTGCAGCTGAAGATGCTGCGCTGCCAAAATCTTAACATTTAATCTTTTTAGCTAAATAGAGTGTTTGTGTTACAAATGGATACACACATGCAATCTAAAAGCAAATCCCTGAATCCACACATTCCTGAATTTAGGAATAGTTGAAATCCCAACCTGGAACTGGATCTCACTTTTGTAAATGGCCTCTATATTTATGAAGGACTGAGCTCAAATCCTTCCCCTAAACTCTGGAGCATTTAAATTTTTAAACTACAGGTCCAGCCCATCACAATGTAAAAGTAGGCTCTTCTAATATAAACTGAAACAGGGCTGATCTCCACACCAGCACCCTTTCATGGACAGGCATGTCTTGGCAGGCCCAGGGCAGTCCTTGCCTATATGCAGAATATGCAGTTGAACCAAAAAATGTAGAACACCCACAAATTTGGAGCACCAATGGGTCTTAATGTTCATTCACCCACCTTTCCATATCCCTGTTCTGTGACTCTGCTTCCTCTGGAGAGGATCTAGTTAACTTGAAAGTAAAAAATCCTGACAGACCTTTTAGCAGAACACTGAACCTATGAAAGAGCCATTCAAGTGGTAATGAAGCCATTTAACAGAGATTTGCCAACCCCAGGTAAGTACTGTCTATTTCTGTATTTACTGTGTTCAGTTTACAGGACCTTAGTTTAAAATTTTCTTTAAAATATTTCATTAGTGTGTTGCTGAAGATTATAAAATCACATCTCTAAAAAAATCACTGTCTTCCTTGGCTGCCATTGGAGATAAAGTCACCAGTTTAGTAGTGATGCATAAGTCCCCATAAAACTTAAAGTTGACCCTGGCAATGCCATTTCTGTTTTCCCTTTCTTCCAGATCCTTAACTAAAGTCCATGCAGTCTTGCTTATCCAATCACAATCTCTCTTAGGGTCTGATTTCTTTATTAACATGACGTTCCCGAAGGCCAAAGCTGGTCATAGCCCCTTCTCTTTGACTATTTCCTGTTCTCAGGAAAGATGTGGACAAATTGGAGAAAGTCCAGAGGAGAGCAACAAAAATGATCAAAGAAAGAGGGGGCTTGATAACAGGTTTCACGTAAATACAAGATTGTTACAAGGAGAAGGGAGAAAAATTGTTCCCCTTAACCTCTGAGGATAGGAGGAGAAGCAATGGATTTAAATGGCAGCAAGGGAGGTTTAAGTTGGACATTAGGAAAAAATTTCCTAACTGTCAGGGTGGTTAATCACTGGAATAAATTGTCTAGGGAAGTTGTGGAATCTCCTTCATTGGAGATTTTTGAGACCAGGGCAGACAAACACCTGTCAGGAATGATCTAGGTAATACTGAGGGTACATCTACACAACAAGCTTCTTTCGAAATAAGCTTTTCCAGAAGATATTTTCCAGAAAAGCTTTTTGAAATAGAGGATCCACACTGCAGGGAAGTCTCAAAATTAGTCCGAGGCAGGCTTCCCTAATGTGGACATGCTATCTCAACTTAGAGCCCTAGGGAGGCACTGGGGAGAAATACTTTAGAATGGCCCTGGTGAGGAGCTATTTTGACATAGCAGCAGTGGAGCATCTACACACACGCTCTTCCAAAAACGCATTTTCAGAAAAGGGCTTATTCCTCGTGGAATGAGGTTTGCCACCGTCGGAAAAAGCCGTCCGTTATTTCAACTTTCTGTTGAAATAATGGAATGGCAGTTTGGACACTAGTATTGTTTTTCTGGAATAACAGCCATTATTCTGGAAAAACTGCACAGTGTAGACGCATCCTGAGTCCTGCCCTAAGTACAGGGAACTGGATTAGATGACCTCTCAACATTCCTTCCAGTCCTAAAATTCTGTGATGCTAAGCAACTAGAGATGATACAAGGACTGACCTTCCTTCTCCCAGAGGAAAACCAAATGTTTAGCAGGGTCTTCTTACCATGCTCCCCACCCTTCTTTAGGGACCACTGCATGAGACAGCCCCTGCCCATTCAGATACATAGTGTAGTTCCCCTTTTGTATTCTACGCTTTCTCATCTTCCTCGGATCATTTATTGCCCAGGTGCAGCCCTATCCCCTTAACTTTCTCAACAGGGAGCGCCTGCTCTGGCATAGTAATGCTGGACCTATTTCAGTCACAGAGAGCCAGCCGCCCTGTGACACTTATTATAATAAAAACAAAGAATTACAAGAAAATAGGTCAAATGATTTATTGGGAATATAAAGTTGCTTTGATATCTCATGCTGTCTGACACTCTTCTCGGGAAAGATATTCTGAAAGCAGATACCATTTTAACCAGAAAGCACGTGTAGAATGCATGGTTGCCAAATGTTCAGATTCCTGCCCCGTTGTAAAAATATAAAGACATGCAGGGAATTAGAAAATGTGTTCCTTCTTTCAGAGCTTTCTCCCCTTATCAACAGAGAACTGATTTGCAAATTTTACTGTTTTAATGAATTAGTCATTTAGGGAATTCTTTTTAAACAAATTGCTTGTACGATTTTTTTTCTACCTCTAGGTAGGAGGTAGATCCAATGGATTCTCCTCCAGTTACCTAGCGCTTTCCTTCCATGAAAAATAGTGATTGCCACCTTACTTCTCATGTAGAGGGGGGAGGGGCAGGGAAGACTTAAATTGCCTTTCTGACAATGCTTTCAAACTGGTGATGAAATGAAGAGAACATGATTATCAGCACCGAGTCTGACAGACACGATTTCTGAATATTTTTGTGGCATTAATTTAAATCAGTGTAATGTTTGAAAACATTTCAGCCCCTCAAACAGCTGATGCAGCTTAGATTCAATTATAACAAATTGCAACACACTGTCAAGCCTTTTTAACAAGTCATTAGTCAGAGATTTTGAATGTGCGGCCTTGGAATGGAGTTCAGCTGGCTGACAGCTCTAATTGTTAGGAACTGCTAAAGGATTGCTAATGAACTGGGGGATCTGTTGGGTCTGCAGCTTTCTTCAAGGCTGAAATTTTTGAAAACTTTCACGAGATCAAAGCAGCATAACACGGGCCATTTGCTAAATTGTCAGCTGTAGAGTGAAGCAGTCTGAATCCCAGCTTTAAAGCTGAAGCTTCAATAGAAAATGCCATGTGACAGCTGCCCCCCTCAGCCTTTTTTTTTAATGTGTCAGTAAAACAATACAGAGAAACAATAGCCTGAAGACAGAGCCCCAGAGTTGCAATGGCCACTAAGTCTTAATTAGGACGAGCAGAAAGGGAGACAAAAATTCCTTCTGGGCTGCAGAGGTACAAGAGGGCCGAAGAGTCCAGTCTCGTTTCAGACATACCCAGCTTCATCTTGGTTACAGTTTGCAATCCTCTAATAGCCAGAGAGGTACACTACATTTAAGGAGTGACAAACAGAAGCACCCATTTACATCTAAACTTGTTGGTTTGGTAAGTAGGGAGCCCAGATTTGTCTTTGGGGCACTAGTGGTAAACTCCTGGCCCCACTGAAGTCAGCAGCAAGGTTGCTGTGAAGGTCCACTGCAAGATTCCCATTAACTTCATTGGGCTTTGGATCAGGCCCTAGTTTACCTGGTCTACAGTGGACAGCCAATGGCTCCTTCCCAGGCTATGTCTACACTGCAGAGTTTTTCCAGAAAAACGGCCATTTTTTCCGGAAAAACTACACTTACGTCCACACTGCAATTGCATTCTTTCGACAGAAAGTCAAAAGAATGGAGGGGTTTTTCCAACAGTGGTAAACCTCTTTCTATGAGGTAGAAGCCTTTTCCCAAAGAGCTCTTTCAGAAAAAGACGCGTGTGGACGGGGAAGAGGGGTTTTTTTTGAAAGAAGAGGCCTCCAGGAAAAAGCACAGGTGCCCTGGTGGCCACTCCGTCCACAGCAATCAGAACTTAAATGCAAGATAGTGTCCCATGAATGTGGCCACTATCTTTCAAAAAGGCACATCGCTTTTTTGTTGTACTTACGGGCTACGTCTAGACTGGCATGATTTTCCGCAAATGCTTTTAATGGAAAAGTTTTTCCGTTAAAAGCATTTGCGGAAAAGAGCATCTAGATTGGCACCGACGCTTTTGCACAAAAGCACTTTTTGCGGAAAAGCGTCCGTGCCAATCTAGATGCGGTTTTGCGCAAAAAAGCCCCGATCGCCGTTTTAGCCATCAGGGCTTTTTTGCGCAAAACACTTTTTAGCTGTACACTGGCCCTCTTGCACAAATACATTTGCATAAGAGGGCTTTTGCCCGAACGAGAGCGTCATTATATTTGCGCAAGAACACTGACGATCATACATTAGATCGTCAGAGGCCTCTTTTGCGCAAAAACTTGCCAGTCTAGACACAGCCTTGCTGTGTAGACTCTCTCTTTCAAAATAATTTTTTCCGGAAGTAATCTTCCGGAAAAGCTTCTTCCAAAAGAAGCCTGCAGTCTAGACATAGCCCCAGATGCGGTGACAGAACAAATATGTTGCCTCATGAAATTCAGCAGGGGAAAGCCACAGCAGTGAAGGATATTTTAAAACATTTTAAAAGAAAAGAAAGATAGGAAAACAAGTCTCAGGCTGCAGACTTCTTTCGAAAGAAGCTTTCCGGAAGAGATCTTCTGAAAAAACTTCTTCTGAAAGAGAGCGTCTACACACCAAAAGCGTATCGAAATGGCAAACTGCTTTTTTGAAAGATAGCATCCACACTGAATGGACACTATCTCTCACTTAACCTGTGATTCCTATGGACGGAGTGGCCAGGGCACCTGTGCTTTTTCCTCTTTCCTCTTCTTTCACAAGAACTCCCTCTTCCCTGTCCACACATGCCTTTTTCCAAAAGAGCTCTTTCAGAAAAAGGCTTCTTCCTCATAGAAAGAGGTTTACCAATGTCGGAAAAACCCCTCTGTTCTTTATTTTTTTCCCCGAAAGAACGCAATTGTAGTGTGGATGTAAGTGAAGTTTTTTTGGAAAAATGGCCATTTTTCTGAAAAAATTCTGCAGTGTAGACATATCCTCAATAATGCCCCTCTGTTTCATATTTTCCTTTCTTATTCAAACCTTATTTAGGACTGTTGATTTAAAAAAAAAGCCTTTCAGCTCAGGTAACAGTGGTTGATTACCTAAGTGTCTTAGAGCAGTGTGATGAGAAAAATAAGCACTTGAACTAAGATTAATATTATTGCCTCTTTAAATTAATACTTCAGCAGGACAGCTGGCAAAACAAACTGTTTTCTGCTCACACTGTGTGAGATATATTTCCAATCTCATGTTATCCTCCTCAAACAAACCTTTGTTTTTAAAAGCAATAGACCGTGGCGTAAACTGCCCTCCTCTCCAGCTTCACATTGAATTTTGGGACAACTTGGAGCTAGATACAGATCCAAACTTGGCAGTTCAGATTCATCAGACTAATCTGAATCACTGATTCAGAACATCCCTAAAATATGGGTAAGCTCAGCGTTGGATGTGAATTCTGCATCTCTGGCAAATCTTTAAAAAGACGTGAATGAGGCTAACTGATGTCTCCGTCATAGCGTACTTTTTTCTAACAAATAGTGTTAGCAATATCAAATTAGTGAATTGTGCCCTAAATATCGCTCAGCACTTATACTCGTTTTACATCAGTTATGATCAACAGCTTCCAGGAAGGTAGGAAAGACACACTTGGGAGCCAGGGGAATAATTACGCTTCACTCATGTGCCCACTAATGCAACTTTCATTTGTAATTGATCATTCAACCAAGAGCTGCTCCTACTTGATGGAATTATTATATGTTAAATTTATAGTAAACAGCAGTGCTGAAACAATTTCCAAAGTGAAGGTGCTGAGAGCTATTAAACCAAACTTTAAAGCTTGGATATGATAAAAACCACTTCAAGCCAGAGGGTGCTGCAGCACCTCCCTCCCGCCCCACTGCTATTTCCAGTACCTATGATACTAAAGCACTGGGTCAGATTGTGAATGTGCGGTGGATACACAGCTATGTTGATTATGAGGAAGTAAATAACTTAGCAGAGTAGGATGATGGCCCTGTAACTAACCTAGCAGAGTAGGATGGACACCAGCACCAACCAAGAACTTGGAAGACCTGAATTCAGGTCCTTGCTCCAGAATGCTTAGGTGACCTTGTCACACTAAAAACGAGTAGTCCTGTACAGTGTTCCCTCTAAGGTGCGAGCAGCACAGCTTCACAGATGCTTAATCAACCCCACCCAGTCAGAGGCCCAGGGCTGCATGCACTGAGCTGACTGACTGGGCAAGGCTGATTAATCACCTGTGAAGCTGTGCTGCCAGGCATCTTAGAGGGAACAGTGAGTAGGTTTTGCCCATGAAAGCTCAGGATACTATCCATATTTTTGTCAGTCTTTAACGTGTTCCAGAACTACTCATTGTTTTTAAAGCTACACACTAACACGGCTACTACCCCTCTGAGATTTGTCACATTAAGTCACTTAGGGTATGTCTACACTGCACGGCTATTTTGGGATACTGGAGGTATCCCGAAATAGCCACCCTACGTCTCCACAAACTGCCCATTATTTTGAAATATTTTTTGAAATAACGGGCGTGCTATTTCGCCATCCCAGTAAACCTCATTGCACAAGGGATAAGGGGTGGCTCAAAATATTTATTATTTTGAAATTTGGCACTGTGTGGACACGGCAAAATTCAAAATAAGCTATTTCAAAATAGATTTGAGTGTAGCACAAACTGCATATCTTATTTCGAGTTTAGGGTGCTGTGTAGATGTACCTTTAGTCTTCTCATTTGAAGAGTAACGTTAGTTCGAACTGGGGGGTTTGGTTCGAACTAAGGCGTCCCGGTGCACACTTTCACTTTCGAAACAGCTGTTGATCAGAGTATCACGCTGGCGAGATCATGCTAATGAAGTGCGGGATATTTAAATCCCTACTTCATTGACTATTTTGAATGCCTACATTTGCATCCCTAGTTCGAATGGGATCTGCAAAGGGACTTAGGTGTTGCAATGCTGAATGCTATGACTTTTAACTTTTAGGCACCCAGTAAATCACAGGAATAACCCCATGATCCACAAAGGCTGAATTAATGGGAAGAGATTGGCACCTCAGGATACAATCTGCGAGAGCCAGCCTGCTAGGCAGGAGACTGCCTAAACTTACCAAAGGAGATGCCAACGTGCGGGCTGTGTGCTATGCCTTGTTCTCTTTCTCACAGTGAGGCAGCTAAGCTCAGGATGCAGAGAGGCACCTAGCTCTGCTTAGTAGTGATCCACAAACAGGAACCCCCAACCTGGAGTAAGGTGAGTTGGCATCTCAGGTTGGAGTGTCCCTGTGGGGATGCAGGGCCCAGAAGTCCCCCTGTATCCTCCCCAGGCTCCACCCTATCCACCTCTTCCTGCCCCTGCTCAGCCCCCACCCCTCCCTTTTCCCCATGCCTTCATCCATGCTCTTCCCCCACCTCTTCCTGCTCCTACTCTGCCCCTTCCCTGCCCCCATCCTACCTGTTTCCCCAAACCCTCTCCCTTCAATAAGTGGACAGGGAGATTAGCAGGGTGCCTGGCACTGGCAGCAGAGATCGCCCCCACCACCCACGCACTGGTTGCAAGGGCAAGCATAGTGACCCAGCACCAACCCACTCTGCTCTGCCAGCTCCCAGCCACATTAATTGGGGAAGTGGGCCTTGGGGGAAGGAGCAGGGCCCCAGCCCACTCTGCTCTAGCTGCATTCCTCCACTTCCTGATGATTGGGAGTGCAGGGTGGTCCCACCTCTTCCCCAACCCCCCACCCCTGAATGATATGGCTGGGAGCTGTGGGAGTGGGGTGGGGTGGGGCTGGGTCATTTTGTCTTCCTACCATCACCAGTGAGTGAGGGTGTGGGCCCAAACCCTGCTGCAGGTGCCAGTCCCCTGCTAGCCCCCCAGACCACCCTGGACCCCACAAAGCCTCCATTCCCTTTTCCTTCCCCCCCCCCCCACACAAAGTGGAGGGCCTGGGGTGGTTGCACTGAACCATCCAGCAGATATAATGGTTCTGCCTCAGGTATTTCTTGCAGGAATTAGTTAAGCTCATGCCTTGCTCCACACAAAACAGCTGGAGGGGGAGATGATGCTGTCCTCATCACTTTTGGGGGAGTTAGAGCACTCCCCTGGGATGTGGGGGACACAGATTTAATTCCCAGCTCTCTACCAGAAAAGGACCCAGGGTTTCCCACTTTACAGGTTAGCCACTGGACTACAGAGTTATCCCTCATCCCACTCCTCAGCCCTATGACTATTGCTTAGTGTATAAATAATGAAATGTATTTAGTCACACAGAGAGAGCCAGAGTGAGAGTAATTCTGTAGGCCAGTGGCTAGGTACCCACATCAGAGATGGGAGACCCCAGTTTCAATTCTTTCTCCTTCAGTTCCCTGCTCCAGTCACTCTTATTAGCCACAGTGGGACAGGTTCAAAAGGAGAGACTGAGGGAGGCCTGCCTCAGATATCACATGTCCCAATGGTTACAGCCCTCCTGGAGAAGTGGGAGACTCCCATTCAAATCCTTTCTTCCCCTCTAGAAGAGAGAAGTGAATTCAACCTATGTTTCCAACAGACAGCCCAGCTAACCACTGGACTAAAAGTTATACAGTGGGGAGCATCACCACCTCCTCCAGCCATATTTTGAATGGGACCTGACCCCTTAATTGTACTTATGGGTCACTTCTCTGTTTGGACTTTGTACCTGAGATGGGCAGCTGAAAGGAAGTATGTATCTGGTTACCTATATAGGAATAGTAGCGCACATGCTCAGAGATCATAACATAGGTGACTACAGACCTTTTACCCTGAAAATTTAGGTGCAGAATAAGTTTAGGTACCTGATCCTGAACCTACGGTTTAGGTACCTATATACTTTGTGGATCCCACTCTCTGTGCTTCAGACGATCAGCTGTAAAATCAGGCTAATTCTACATCATATACATTCAAGATTGTGAAGTGCTTAAATCTGTGGTAGTGGAAGACATGTAAATCCCCAGATTAGGTAGACTCTAGACCAGGAGTGGGGAACCTTTTTTGGGTTGAGGATCACTGACCCGCAGAAAAATCAGTCGGAGGTCGTACACAAGTGAGAAGTGGGGAAAAAAATCCTTCACTGTGGCCTCTGACTGAGAAGAAGAAAGACACTCCCTACATATCGCTTGCACACCAGAGCCTGACGGGACAGCCTAGTAGATTTTGTCTGCTTCAGCTCCCAGAGGGAAAAGCAGGAGGAGCGGGGGGGTGGGGAGGGGGGACACTGGAGCTTCCTAATGCTGGTGGGGGCTGAGCCTCGGGACCTGGATCCAGGCAAGCCATGGGCTGCATCTGGCCCCCGGGGCCTGATGCTCCCCACCCCTGCTCTAGACCATCATAGAAAGCTTGGGCTTGGGCTTGGGCTTGGGCTAGTATAAAGGAGTTGTGTAGACTGCTATGCAACCAGAATGCTGGTGGAACTTAGACATTATTTAGAAGTGCGGGCCCTTTCTTTGGTTAGTGAAGGTATACACAAGTAAACACACCAAGTATCATCTTCCTGAAAAAATATGGCATGATCACAACCATTCCATTTCTGCTTACTCTCATGCTGCACCAGGAGAAGAGAATTCAGTTCTGAATCTGTATTTATGGAATTTGTGGCATTTATCAACTGTTGTGGAGTGCTACCCTCATGTTATGTTGTTTGGAGTTACAGAGTTTAGAAAGAAATCATTTGAAACACAGAGAGCTTGAAGCAGCTGCAAGCTTCCATTTATTCCATTACACAGAACTAATTAGAACCAGACCAAACAGGCTGGGCTGACCCCTAATGACCTAATTCAGTTATTATAACAACAACAAGATATATATCTACAACTACCCAATACAGAACATATTCCTCCCTGCTTAATGAGAATGTCCCTAAAATAAAACAAACACTATACTAGGGAATGGGGGTAGACTAGCTCAGTTCCCAGCTAACTCTAGGGATTATTTTGCCCCGTAACCATGGGTTAGCCTTAAATAAAGGTCCAGCCATTGAGAAGGTCTTCTTTCACTAGGTGGATTATGGCAGATGTCTGGTGTTATGGGTGCCGGCCTGACAATGGACTAGGGATTTGAAGCGCAAACAGGTGAGGCTGTCAGATCAGCTTGCTCAGGGAGAGGGTTTATGTTCACCACAGGTCGTGATGAAGGAGGAGAGTCAAGAACACGTGATTCTTGATGAGGTAGCTTACTGGTAGTGGTGAGGTCAGGCAACTCAACTGGAGATGTGTCCTAGGGGCAGGTTATGATCTACATGCTGATGCCAGATGAGATCCTCTGCAGTCTGAACAGTATGGCTTCGTCTACACTGCAGTTTTTGCCATCAGAGCCTATGCAAATGAAGCACGGATTAGCATATCACCGTGCTTCATTTGCATAATGTATTCAAGCCGTTTTTGCGCAAAAACCCCTTGCGCAAAACCAGCTTGAATAAATTATGCAAACGAAGCGCGGAGATATGCTAATCTGTGCTTCATTTGCATAGGCTGTTGTGGCAAAAGCCACAGTGTAGACGTAGCTTATAGGAAACAGGTCCTGTTTGAGCGATGACAGCAGCAGGGACCCATTTAGCTTCCGAAGAATAGTTCCGAGCCCAGACCAGCTGTCCAGGACTAAAGGTTCGGTCTTTTGCTCTGGATGCATGCCTGATGATTGACCTTGCTGTTGATGTTGCACAATTTGTGATAATATAGAAGGTTTCAGCAGATCAAAGTAAGTGTGCAGCTGACATTTCATCATTAGAAAAGAGATATTTTGGTTGTAGCATGAGGTGTGTTTTTGTAGACAGTAAGAAGGTGACCAGACACTTTTGCATGAGTGAATGTCCTCTAGCTGATTTCAAAGCTTGTTCCATTATCTCCACAAACCTTTCAGACACTAGTGGATGGGTGATATGGTGCTGAAGTGATATGATGAATTCCATTTGCTTTCATAAAATTTCCAAACTCCTGAGACACAAACTCCTTAAATTCACAGTGTTCTGCCAGTTTTTCAGATTTGCTACAAATTGTACAACTGTTTCACTTCCTTTTTGGTCTCTGTTGTGGAACCTATACTTTTCTGCAATTACCAATGGTTTTGGAGCATAATGTGACCCCAGGATTTCCATAATATCACTGTAAGATTTGAGCTTTAGCTTAATAGGGTGCAGCAAACTGAGTAGCAGAGAGTAGGTCTTAGCTCCTACAACACTTAATAATATTGGCAGCTCCTTCTCTTCCTTAATGTCATTCACAATAACAAAAAGCTAAAAATGCTCAGTATATACATGCCATTGCTCTATAATCTCCTCAAAAGGTCCCAGTGGCCCTGTAAGTGTAGCCATGGCTGTGCTCTCTGCCAGGGCTTGATCCAAACCCTATTAACAGACAGTAAGAATCCTGCCATTAACTTCAGTGGGCTTTGGGTCAGGGCCTAAAAAGCAGGCCTTTGCGCCCCTGAAACACTCTGTAAGCAGTTTAGATGCAAAAATAATTTAAGAAATTATCTTTCAAATTCAAAGGAAAATTTCAGTCCAGCCATATTTGTGACCTTTCCTTATTTGCTTGCTGCCAATATTCACTTGCTTTTGATTTACAAGATGTCCATTAAATGATGATTTAATGTTTGACTATTATTTGAGAATACATTTCTTATTGTATGTGTGTATCACGAAAACCTCTTAATGCCAAAAGACAAGGGAGTGCAAAAAGGTACAAGTATCTCATGGTGTTAGAATGTATATTCTGCTTTAGCAAAGAAAGTCATGTGAGGTATCAAATGAAATCTGATATCACACTAGTCATCTATATGACTGTGAAATATGATGTACATGTACTGTGTGAATACCTATGTAACTCTGCCAGAAAATTATGTTCATCAACATATAAGTTCAAAGCAGGTCATCAAAAAGTGACATGTCTTAGACTGGTTGCTTCAAATAGGAGGTAAGAACCATGTAGCTCTGTGACAGGATGTAAATTAAGCCTTTTAATCTAACACATTGGATGCCATTTACATAAAAGGCAACTGTTAACGAAGAGATATGAAATCAGTGAGAAAGGAGCATGAGGGGAAAAAATAAGCCATAGGACTTATCCTATCTATGAGTTATGGGGACTGACTTTGGCGGTATTTCTGAAAGGGAAAGAAGATACTCTGTCATCCTGCAACTAGAAAGTAAACAGACAGCGTGTTTGCATTCATGAAATTGGGGTCTTAGCTAGCTAGATGGCTGAAAATGCAGAAGAGGACTCTGGGTGAGATATACTCTAGACAGAAGCTAAATCAGTTAGATATGTTTAATCTCTAAAAAGTTTTCTTACTCATGTTCACTTGAATCTCTTGTCTTTAATAATAAACGTGTTCTTGATTCCTCTATAGATATATCTAAGTGCTCTGGGGTCCCTGAGGGTGCCAGTCCATGGATGTTGCCAGACCACAGAGTCCTGGACTAGAGAGGTTCAACTTGTATAATAGGAAGTGGTGGATTCTCCATCTCATTAAGTTTCCAGATTTAAGATTGAATGATATTCTGGAAAATTTGCTATACTCAAACAAGTCATTGGACTCAACCCAGGAGTAACTGTACAAAACTGTATGGCCTATATCATATAGGAGGTCTGACTAGATGATCTAAAGATTATTTCTTTCCCTAGAATCCATGAATCTGTGAATTTTTAATTTTAAATCTAGTTATAAAATTCAGTGTTTCCCACTCACACTGGATAGGTAATTGCATTAGGTATCCAACCAGAGAAAAGAAACACAAACCAGCACAATCAGCACACTGCAAATTGCAAATATTTGCAACAAAATATTTGCAAATGTTCTGCAGACCAAGAATTATTCACTGAAGACATCTGTGAACAATTTTCAATAACTAATAAACCCAAGAATTTTTCAGCCTATTTGAGAACAATTTGCAAAGAGAAAACAAGGCAAAATTCTTTAGATAAATTATTCATTTGAATTAGTCATTTAGCTCTCGTAAGGAGTGTAGACTTTTTGAAAATGTGTGACTAGGGGATTCACTCTTAAAGAGGTTGAAGCAAAAATACTTTGCTCATCTATAGCACTTTTCATCCCATGTTCTCAAAGCACTTAAACATTAATTAGGCTGAATATTAATTCTAACCATTTTATATTTGAATGAACTGAGGCACAATAACTTGCCTACGGTCATACACAGCAAGCAAGCATCAAAACTGGGAATAGAACCTAGCCATGAGCATTAATCATAAAACATACTTCTAACTACTATTCTTTTAGGGTATTCTACCCTACTCTATTTTTCACCATACTACTTTTGCGCTTCATCGCAACTTTCTCCCAGGAATCTAAGGGATCATGTTGCCCACACTCAGGGCTGGCCTTACCATGAGGAGAACTGAGGCAGCCACCTCAGGAGCCAGACTGTGGGGGGGGAGGCCACTGGGACCCTGAGTGTAGAAAATTGTTGTCTGCTGCTGGTGCATATGTATTCTCTCTGCAGTACCATGAGAGGAGTAGAACAGGAAGAGGGCAGAATTGAGACCTTTCAAAGTTTTGGCCCAAGTGAGGGGGCATAGGGGCATCATTTGAGCTCCCTGCCTCAGGTGCTAAAATGTTGTGGGCCTGCCCTGCCCACACTAATGTAAGGACCTTCACAAAACATCAGTGAAGCCCTAAAGGTTAGTATTGTTATCATATCTGTTTTTCAGATTGTTAAACTGAGTCCTGGAGGAGGTTAAGTGAAGTGACACAATGGATACAATTTTAAGGCTGCAAATAGAACTCAGGAGTCCTGCTTCCAAAACTTGTGTTAAATACACAGAGTAGTGTGACATGGGCACAGCCTCAAAATTACAGTTCTTTCAAACATTCTCTCTCTCTCTCTCTCTCTCATTTAATTAAAGCTAAGTATTCTTAACAAGATGTGGGAAGTTTTTACTATGAAGTTATCTGTAGAGTAAGGGTGAGATAAAAAAGAGGCTAGTTTTGTAAATCCTTGTCTATTAGCCTACAGGTCAAATCTCTTTGGTCCAGAACCCTCGGAACCTGACTGATCCCAAATGAGGGAATTTGCTGGACTAGGAGAGCTCCTTTGCTACTGACCATCCCTCACCCCAATGCCAGCCTCAGCCACCCTTCCTCCCTTTCACCGGGCTGCCACGCTGCTATGCTCCCAGCAACCAGGGCTGCCACATCACCCACATCCTTGGCCCCACTACAGGGGTTCCCACATCCCCTGCATCCCTGACCTGGCTCTGCGACCAGCACTCCTGCATCCCTGGCTTTGCTACTGGGGCTCTCCCACTACCAGCCCAAGCTCCCAGCCAGAATTCCCTGATTCAGGAACATCCATGGTCTTGTTGAACCACAGATGTTGACAGACCAGAGAGTCCCAGTTTGGGGCAGTCCAACCTGTATTGTTATTGCAAAACTAAAATCACATGAGATCCAGATCCCATTTCTCCAAACTTTGAGATGTTGGATTCATTGTTTTGCAGCTTTAATTTTTGATCCATAGCTTCTAAAGAACATTTGGATAATACATTTTATTTTCTTAATTCTGCCCCTCCCTGACCTTGTGGGGAATGCAGTGCTATGCTTTCAATTTGCCTACCATTGCTGCATGATTTGGGACTATATTGCCCCTATAAATATTCTTTCTAGGAATGAAAGGCCTTGAGTCAGCAAAGCACTGAAGCATCTACCTAGCTTCAAGCACATATTCAAGTCCCATTGACTTCAGTGGGATTTAAGCACATGTTGAAAGTGAAGCATATATAAAAGGGCTTTGCTGAACTGGGCCCCAAGTGCACAAAGTACTGACTTTCTGGCCCTGATATTTCCCTACTAGAGATATAGCCATTCAGGAATGGTACAGGAGACCCTTGTAATTTGTGGAATCCCTATTCACAATTCCGAGTATTTGTGAGTCTCCTATCCCAGCATGGGGGAGGAGGGGCATCAGGGGTTGGGAGACACAGTGAACTCACTGCAGCTTCCAGTCCATGTGGTGAGTTCTCCACAGTCCCTGGCCCCCTGCGGTGAATTCCCTGTGGCTCCAGCTCCCCTAAGTGAGTTCCCTGTAGTTGATGGGAGCCACAATGTTTCCCCATGGTTCCTGGAAACTACGATGAGTTCTCTGTGGCTGCCATAGGCCTCAGTGGGTTCCTCCTGGATGCAGGCAGTGAGTTCCTCACGGTCCCAGTACAAAAGTATTTACAAATGTCAGTATTCACAAATTTTGCCACGTGTGGTGGTGTCAGTGTAAGCCACACACCTATTGCTCTACAGCCTTAGCTGAGAGCCAGTTGGCTTTTAGCTCAAGCTGCAGAGGCTCATGCACTAAGCTCCAGAGATCCCATGTTTGGTTCTGCCTGTTGGTATTATACCGGGAATGTATCCACTGCAAATGGCGAGAGATGTACTTTTAGATTGTTTACCCCATCACCAGGGTAACTAAGGCCATGTCTACACTAGGAAACTATTTCGAAATAACTAAATGCGACTTAATAACTTCCAAAATAACAAAATCAAAATAGCGTGTACCCTCTACAGGAAACCCTTGAAATTAGTCTGAGTCAGGCTCCATTAATGTGGATGCACTACCTTGAATTAGAGCCCCATGAAGCACTGGGGAGTAATTAGTTTGAATGATTCTGGGGAGTAGTTATTTTGAAATAGCAGCACTAATGCTATTTTGAAATAACTATTTCAAAATTAGCATTATTCCCCGAGAAAAGCAGGAGTATAGATTTTGAAATGTGGACCCTTATTCTGAAATATTGGGCTTGGTAGTGTGGACGCTTTGCTTATAAATTTGACCTAAGGGGGTTATTTTGAAATAAAGCCCTAGTATAGACCAGAGCTAAGAGTAGAAGCACCTATACCTTTCTTTCGCTTTTTATCCCTTTCATATGCTGCTGCACAATCCACTTTGATCTGTAGTATAGTACATAGTCAGAACTTATGGTACTGTAAAATGCCAACATTTGCTGGGGGGCGAGGCGGGAACACCTATAATTTAAATATATTAGAAGAACAGTATGCTCCTTTTTCCATATGGTAACAGATTACTTTAAGATTGCATTCATAAAGTTAAACATCCTGGAGCAGTTAAACAGGAATCCTACCCCAAAGCAAGTGTAAGAGAGGTATGAATATAAAGGAACTAGCTGACATACATAGATAGCAGAATAAGCTTGGATGGATCAATGAGCTTCATCAGCTATGTCTTCTAAAGTACATAGCTCTGAAGAAAAGAGTTATTATAAGTACCAGGCAGTGATTATTCTCTTGAGAAATCAGATCCAGCACTCTTATTTTTTCCCTTTATTAAGCACCATCAATAATACTGTCTGATAATATTTTGCTTAATGCAAATGTATTGCAAGAATTGTTAGTGTGATCGTGATTACAACAGCAACACAATAAAAGGGAAGGCATGTTTTATGGGTCACTTAACCACCATAATAGCATTTAAATAATGATATATGTGTTCTGTCAAGGTAAAATAATTGCCAAAAAATAACACTAGGATAATGTATCCTGGAGTTTTCTTCTTGTGTTTTGAAAAATAGAGCCAGTCAAACAACTGGTTAGACCTGCCAGGCTGGCAGACTGACTAGCTGGCTGACCGGCCTACCCATTAGACCCTTGTGATGGGGTTCCATGGTGCAACATTGAACTGGGATACTGCTGAGACCTCTGTCTTATTAAGCTGAGCTCCCTCTTGCACTGTGATGCTGTAACAACCTACAATCTCTCCAAGTCCTGTACTTACACAGTTCACATTAGCTTTGAAAATCTATAATCAATCTATATATAGGTCAAATGTCAGCAACTCATATGATGTCGACATAGTGCCTTTCATCCTACAGGATACCAATACACTTAATAGTCTGTGAAGAGAGATCACTTCTCCCATCATACAATGTCAAAGTGTAGTAAACTACACATAATATGCCTCCACAGCCTAGCCAAAGCCATATTTTGGGAATTGTGACGCCATGGAGGCAGAGCTTCAACTGGTGTGAACTGTCAGAGCTCCCCATTGGCACTGGACCTCCTTTGATTTAGACTCAGTAGAAGTATTTGATCTCTGTTTCTCCTGTATCAGAGGAGGCTGACAGAGCTATAGCAGCAGAATACATGCTTACTGCATTTTAGAAAAACAACCTCAAATTCCAGACCTGGATCCAAAATTCCTCAGAATTTGAGGATGTTTTTCTTGCAACCCAGCCCTAAAAATAATGTAAAAAATGTACACTGGAAATGCATTTTATTTCTTTTCGAAAAGCCTTAAGGAACTGCACATGTTTACAGAATTTCTTTGGGTATAGGGTTTGGTTTTTTTTCTAAACTGCATGGGAATGTATTCTGTCTAATAAACAAAATGAGATCCTGATTAACCATACTAACACTCATGGAACTGATTCATTAGCCCATCTAGTAGAGCTACCATTTGTGGGTTAGTAATATCAGAGGAGTCCCATGTTTCCAATAATTAATATGTATGCATTTACAGTAAATCCACACAGAAGTGGCAGCAAACTACTAACACTGTAATATGTCCTAGCATATTTGCACAATTTATGTGGTAAGGAATATTGACAACTGCCAATGTGTGAAGAAAAAAAATTGGCAGCATAAAGCAAGCCTTTATTCCTCACAGTTTGTGAGGATTATAGAAACCAGGCATTGAACACAAGAGAGGGAGGGAAAAAAATCACCTGATGTAATGGCCCTATGTAAATGATGTTTCAAACAACTTAGTGGAACTGGCATCTTTAACTGCAAGGAGGTAATTTGAAATCTAAATGTGAATATTTTCATAGCATTGGGTGCAGAACACTATTAAATAACCAGTAATGTTATGTAAAGACATTAAATTAAAGGAATACATTTTAAGGCATAGAACTGGTTTCAGGTTCCCAACCTCTGTCCCCAAACACCATTCATTGGAATCCAAATGACCAATTAATGGCTGTGACTATACAGTAGTGGCTTAATGATTATAAACTGAAACGTTCAATACTAGATAATAATCTGTAGGCTGCACACAGAATGGGTTTGTGTCTCACTGATTTTAATGTGGTCTGATCATGTTCTAGCTTACCCCTTAATTTGGATTTTTCCTCATTTAAATGGTTTCCCATATCACCATTATTACCTCAATATTTATAGTACCATAAAAGAAGAATGAAAATATCTTGAAAGATACACAGTATTTACCTAAGCCTGATGTGCATTAAAAAAATTCCTGAAGATGAGATGTAGAGTTTTTTTTTAAAGTTTGTATGTATGCTCCCAAATACATTTTCCTTATTGTTCATAAGTTTTCTCATTAATTGCCTATTCATCCAAGCTTCCTCTGACCTTTTTCTTTTCTTTTCTTTTCTTTTTCCTTTTTACCAACTATGGAGGTTTACTGATAAGAGGAGCTGAGAGACCTGGTAGAGCTCAGAGTAAAGAAGGAAGGAACAAATTGAAAACTCCATAAAAGGTTTGGTTGTTTGGGGTCTTGACAAGGGAGAAGGTAAATAAGAAATGTGGCCACTGGGAGACTATTGGCTTGAGGATTTAGCAGGGATTGGCGCTGAGGTCTGGATGCTTGGGTAGATAAAGTCTAGTGCCAAGGATTGGTGGAGGCTTGAAGTTGGAAATCAGCTATAATGGTTTTTATCATAGGACATCCCCAGCCATCCTGTGAAAGGGGTATTACAAAAGACAGCTGTGGTGTGGAAGTCTGTAAGCCCTATCAGGATTTTACCAAGTGAGGCTGCTCACTGGGCTGGCAGCTCCTTTGAAGATCTTTTCATCTCTTTACTTCTTCCTTCAGTTTCTCTTCCTTAAACTACTAAAATGGCACTCCCAATCTTCTGTGTTCCATATCTCCCTATCCCTTCCCAACCAAATCCCTTTCCCTTGGGCCAGATTGCACCAAAGGAGGTAAATATATGGCATTAATGGGAGCCACAATTACTGCGGGTCCAGGAGCAAGGTGTGCGGGACGCTGGCTCTGTGCTCCTGGAGGGGGTGGGGTCTTGGGTGCCAGGGACAGGGCTAAGGGCAATCAGTCCTTAGTGCCGCTCACAGTGGGGCACTGGCCCCTCTCTTCCTCGGCCTCAGAGCTGTACAGAACAGCGGAGCAGAGCTCCCACTGTAATTCAAAGGTGCCCAGGGTTCTGGCCATCACCATTGCTGCAGTAGCAATGGCAACAAGCAAGAGCTCTGGGACCCTTTGAATGGCCGAGCCCATGTGCAATTGCTCCCTTTATCCTTCCGTTGGCGGGCCTGTATGGCATGTACCTTATCAATCTCCTTTTGCTCTGCCTGACTTTTTCTTTTCTAATTTGTAGACCTTTATCTGTAAGTCCTTAACTTGCTGATTCCAGGCTCCAATTCTCAATATTAAGCCTTGTAACAACATGGTCTTTTGCTTGTCCTTTTTGCATTTCTTGTCCAGCATTATCACCATTCCTTTTCCCATTGGTCCTAGCTTCTCCCAATATGTCTCTGGGGAGTATAGAGGGACCTTCTTTTGATTAAACCCACTCTTTGGATATGGCTACACTGTGGGGGTTTTTTTGGAAGAGGTATGCAAATAGTGCTCGCATTTGCATACCTTCTTCCATTTTTTTTTTCCTGGAAGAGGCTTTTCCGCCATTACTGGTAAGAAGAGATGAGGAAAAAGAGGGCTTTCAAAAGAGGG
Organism: Pelochelys cantorii; assembly: GCA_032595735.1. Taxonomy (NCBI): domain Eukaryota; kingdom Metazoa; phylum Chordata; order Testudines; family Trionychidae; genus Pelochelys; species Pelochelys cantorii. Next base: position 125,926,651 of record CM064326.1, on the reverse strand, counting down.
GGCTTTCCAACATTTGGCTCCATCTGTATGGGACCAAATGTCGGAAAAGCCTCTTCCGGGAAAAAAACGGAAGAAGTTATGCAAATGTGAGCACTATTTGCATACCTCTTCCAAAACCTCCCCCGCCCCCCCACAGTGTAGCCATACCCTTTCAGTGCTCTGGAAACTTTATTGAAATTTGAACCTGTCTAATGTAATTGATGAGGAACTGGGTTGTGAACCTGGATAACCATGTTCCATATATAATAAAATAAATAAAACTGGGTTGACACCACTAATGTTGGGATTCCCACCAAGACCTCTTTCCACTCAGCTTCCCAGGAACTCCGTTTCACTCCAGCCTTTGTCACTCAGGTATCTTTATTTGGCATGCAGCATTGCTACACTAAGTTGATCAAACCCAAATGCAGGGGGAATGGAAGCAGGGTACACCACAACTGCAAAGTTATGCAGAAACTTTCTCACTTTATATACATACACATCTCATTGTGTTTACTATATGCTGCATCACACTTTTGGCTTGCTTGGTTGCTTTGCAGGAATCAATCCTTGTGCAGCGTGTGCTGTCCACACAGTCTCCATGCTTCAACTTTCTCTTTAGATCATCTGCACCTTTTTACCTTATTTTGTTGCTTGTTAATAGCAAAATAATTGCCTGGGTGTTCTCACTCTTATCTTAGTTGGCTCAAACATACTGTCTTCTTAGACTACTGACGTATTAACTTATTTATCACGAACATTCAGTTCTCAACCTGATGATTCATTTATGTCACTAATTCTGTCTTCCAAAAATGAGGCCTCCCTCCATGAGTTAATTAGTCATATTGGGTTAGGCCTCAGCTCCAGAACCTAGTGTAAAGTCTGTACTGGATGGCCTCATGGGAAGCTGCTGGGCCCTAAGCAAAGTCCAGCCACTTCATTTCAGGTACCTAAAAAAAGAGATTAATTCTTTTTGAAAATCTGGTCCATAGAGACCTGTTCGTAAACAACTTTGTCTGCACAAATAATTCATCTGAAAAATTCTGAATAGTGTATTTTTTCTAATACATGACCTGGTTTTGAGACTATTTGTGAACAAATAAAAGGGCTGAATTATTCAATGAGATTGTTCACAGTGGACAATTTGGCCAGTTGTATTAAATGATCCAGGTGAGAATTTGGCCAACAGAGTAGAGCGAGCACTCCCACCTTTCCCAAATACGTAATGGAAGAATCTAATAAAAGGTGCTGGGCTTTGGTTTTATTTCTCTTCTGAACAAGAGCAGCTTCTTCAGCAGACTGGTCCTACTACTGGTTCAGTTCTGACGCAGAGAGAAGGCTGCTACCTCACTCAATTACCATTACAACATCCTGGGTTTTCTTGGGAGGTCTTCATGCAGTATTGATCTAACCTGACTGACTTCTTTAACATGTAAAAAAACGAGTAGTCCTGTAGCATCTTAGAGACTAATAAATAAATACATATTGTAGCATGAGCTTTTGTGGGCACAACCCACTTCTTCAGATGAGTTGTTTAACATGTGAGATTTGACACTATCATATGATTGCCATCGGTGGTATGGCTACAGTTTTATAAGCATTCACATATATAGAAAAAATAAAAAATGTCTGCCTGCTGTTTGTCTGGTAAACGTGAAATCATGCACCTGTGGATTGTGTGCATCCCATCAATGGTCCATGAATATTTGCTAGTGCAGACCTCTATAAAAAACATGCAATGTGCCAATTGTGTAACTGGGGCTTGGTTGAGAAAGGATCTAACATTTTAAAGAAACATAAAAAAATATACTAATTGCCACTGATTTTTTTCCTGAACACTCTGTTTCTCAGCTTTGTGCTATGGCTGTGGTGCTCAGCCTCAGGAGTGACACAACCTCAGGAGTGACTATCCTGCCCAATTTATGGTTCTGAATAATTTTACAACCTAAAGAGGGTCCTTTTCAGACCCCGGTTAGCCATAGTTCAACAAGACCTTAACTCCCATTACAAAGTTTGATTTCAAACTAAATTTAACCTTAAGTTATGGGGGTATATGTGTTGCTTATTTGTGTGAAGAGGCTCTACAATATATGCACATTTTTCTATTTCAAGACATGAAACCATCTTTTGACCCTGACTGTTTGCAGTTTGTAGACTGGTGCCTGATTATACCACCATTCAAGCATTGAAATCTGTACACAGAACTGGAAATTTCAAAGACAGCGTTCTATATAGAAAATGGAAAATATAATCTTGCAAAATGAGGAGTCCTAAGGCAACGAAGGGTATGTCTACACTACAAAGTTAATTCGAACTAACAGCCATTAGTTCGAATTAACTTTCATAGCGGCTATACATGCAAACCGCTATTTCGAATTAAATTCGAAATAGCGGAGTGCTTAATTCGAACTAGGTAAACCTCATTCTACGAGGAGTAACGCCTAGTTCGAATAAAGTAGTTCGAATTAAGGGCTATGTAGTCACTTAATTCGAACTAGTTGGAGGCTAGCCCTTCCCAGCTTGCCCTGGTGGCCACTCTGGGCCAAACCAGGGAAACTCTTCTGCCCCCCTCCTAGCCCTGGAGCCCTTAAAGGGGCACAGTCTGCCCACAGTGCCTGTGCCAGTTGCAAGCCTGCCAGCATCCAGCCAGCACCTGGCACAGGATGAGCCAGCCACCCGCTGCCACCCAGCCCTCCACCTCTTCCCAGGACCAGGCTGGCAGCTCCTAGGAGCCTGCCCGGGGCCGAAAAAGATGGGCACCCGCCTGGTCTAGTGTGGAGATCGTGGACCTCATCGAGGTTTGGGGGGAGGCCTCCAATATCCACAATCTCTGCTCTAGGCACAGGAATGCGGCCGTCTACAGCCGCATGGCTACCAGCCTGGCCACATGCGGACCCAGGAGCAGGTCCGCTACAAAATTAAGGACCTGCGGCAAGCCTACTCCAGGGCCTCCCAGCCAGGCGCCGACCCAGAGGCCTGCCCTCACTTTGAGGCCCTAGACTGCATCCTGGGGGCTCACGCAGTCCATGCCCCCCGGGTGGTGGTCGACCCCGGGGCAGAAATGGAGCAAGAGGAGGACGCCGAGAGCCAGGAGCTGCAGGAGCCTGCAGGGAGCCTGCCCAGGACCCAGGACCCAGAACCCCTGAGTCATCCCACAGAGCACATCTGCTGTGTCGTCTGAGGCCGAGGAGGGCTCCACATGTGAGTGCCATCATGCTCCCCTTATGTGTACAGGGAGGTGGGGGGAGAGGGAGCCCAGGGACCATGCGCCTGGGCCTTGCCCACCATGGAGCAGCAGCTGGGTGTCATGCAGGGGCCCTGGCCCGTTCCCCACACGCCGACCTCGCCTTGCATGGGGGGCTGGGTTTCACCCACTGTGTCCCCAGGGAGAACTGACCACTGCTCTTGTTTCACCATAGCCGTAGCACCTGGGACTGTAGGGTGCACCACCTGCAACAGCCACCCGCACCTGGGCCAGCAGGTGCACCCGCAACCAGGAGGAGTACCAGCGGCGGCACCTGCGGCTACTGGGGCAGCAGCTCCGCAACCAGGAGCACTGGGTCCGCAAGGACCTGCGGCTGCGGCAGCAGAGCTTGCAGGCGCTGGAGGAGCAGGGCCGTGCCCTCAGAGGTTACCTCCAGACCCTGCTCCAGCCCCTGCGGCCGCCCCAGCTCTCGCTCCTCCTCCCACCCCTGCTCCCCCTCCCACTTCCTCCGCCCCCCCCCGGCCCTCCTGCCCCACCCTCCACACCCACTCCCCCCCGATGCCCCTGCACCCACAGTGCTGTGAGACGGGAGAGCCTGCAAGACCTCTAATCCTGAGCTTTCCCTTCCCTTCCTCCCCTTCCTCCCCATTCCAGCTCCCTCCTCCCAGGTTTCCCCCTCCCCTCTGCCACTCTCATTCCTCCCTCCCCCCCACCCCCTTTATGTACAATAAAAGAGATTTTGTTGTCAAAACAGGTGTCTTTATTTGACATTAGGAAGGGGGTTAGGGAGGGGAAAGGGGATGGAGGGGGAGGGTGGAAGAAGGCCCCATTGGGGCATACAGGGAGAGTTCAGTCCTCCTCAACCAGGAAGGTATCCCGCAGGGCTTCCTGGATCTGGATGGCCCCCCGCTGGGCCTCCCGGATGGCGGTGGTGCGGGGCTGCACGTACTGGCCAGCCAAGTGTTCTGCCTCAGCCATCCAGGCTGGCAGGAAAGCCTCCCCCTTCCACTCACATAAATTGTGCAGCACACAACATGCTGCCACCACGGGAGGGATATTGTGCTCGGCGAGGTCGAGGCGGGTGAGGAGGCATCGGAATCGGGTTTTCAGGCATCCGAAGGCCCCCTCCACCACGATGTGGGCCCTGGTGAGCCTGGCATTGAAGACCTGCTAGGAGGGGTTGAGGTGTCCCGTGTAGGGCTTCATTCTCCAGGACTGTAGGGGGTAGGCCGCATCCCCCACCAGGCAGACGGGCATGTCCACGTCCCTGACCCTGATGTGGCGGTCGGGGAAGAAGGTCCCGGCGTGCAGCCTCTGGCACACGGAGGAGTTCCAGAACACCCTGGCATCATGTGCCTTGCCGGACCAGCCACATTAATGTCCGTGAACTGGCCCCGGTGGTCAGACACAGCCTGCAGGATCACGGAGAAGTACCCCTTACGGTTAATGTAGAGGGAGGCCTGGTGTTCCGGGGCACAGATGGGGATGTGCGTCCTGTCGATTGCCCCCCCGCAGTTGGGGAAGCTAAGGGCGCCGAACCCCTGGATGACCGCATCTGGGTTGGTGAGGCGGCCCACCCTGCGGAGCAGCACCCGGTTGATGGCCTTGACCACCTGCAGAGAGACACAGCAAACCGCGAATCACTGGGGTGCCCGGGTGGCTGGGAGTGTTCGTTCCCTGGCACTGCCCCGTGCCCCACTCCCGGAAGCAACCCCCGCTGCGATCCTGGCAGCCGCGGGAGGCGTGTAGTACAGCCGGGACAGACCGAACCCTCCCGTGCAGGGTACTTTTGCCTCCTCCCCCCCCGTTTTCCCTGGGGTGGCCCAGCCCCTCCTTGCAGCCCCCCCCTCTTCCCCCGGCCCAGTGGCCGGTGAGTGCTGTACCTGCATGAGCACTGCTCCGATGGTGGATTTCCCCACGCCGAACTGGTTCCCGACGGATCGGTAGCTATCTGGCATGGAGAGCTTCCACAGGGTGATGGCCACTCGCTTCTGGAGGGGGATGGCGGGCCTCATGCGAGTGTCCCGTCACCGCAGAGCAGGGGCGAGCTACTCGCAGAGCTCGAGGAAGGTGTCCTTCTTCATCCTGAAGTTCTGGGTCCACTGTTGGTCTCCCCAGCGCTCCAGGACGATGCAGTCCCACCAGTCGCTGCTGGTGTCCAGACGCCAGATGCAGCATGGCACGCTGGCATCCGGGCGCTGCTGCGGCTCCTCCACGGCCCCCAGGGAGGCCGGGGGAGGGGCAAGGGGCTGATGTGCATTGCCAGGCAGCCTTCACCCATTGCTGGCAGGCTTGCAGCAGCAAGTCCAAAAACTGGACCAGAATGCCCAGGGTGAGCTCTGGCTCCATGGTGCCAACTGTGGCGGTGCCCCCAATGAGAACCACTGACACAGGCAGGCAGAGAGGAAAACGCTTTGCTGTCCCTCAGCGAGGTTGGCAAGCAAGCAAAAAAGCTGAGAACCGGCTGTCCAGGGGGGTCCCTTTAAGCACGAGCCTCAGATAGCCTCAGACAGCAGCCACACAAAGCAACTACTGACCTGATGCCCTGCTGGAACTGGTTTCAGCTGCTCTTAAATGCAACCCAGCGTCCAATCAGTGTGGACACGCTATTTCGAATTAGCAAAATGCTAATTCGAATTAGTTTTTGGGTCTAGATGCGTTATTTCGAATGAGCTTATTTCGAATTAACTAATTCAAAATAAGTTAGTTTGAATTAGCGCTGTAGTGTAGACATACCCTTAGAGATGAACAGATTTATTAGGACATTAGCTTTCATACAGTTATCCTCAAATGCCATGATCAGCTTCTGGATCCTTACAGAAGGTGATGAGGTTTATTTCTTAAAAAGAAGCCAATTGACTGTAGTTGCTGAATGCCTAGCTACATTTCTTCAAATTTCAGGCTTATTCTCAGTGCTGTTGCCTATTTATCTATAACAGCAGGAAGTTAAACCGGGGTTCTTGTAATTGGTTCATTTCCTTGGGGCTAAATTATGATGTATGTACTTTTAAGCACTGGGGGATGGTGAGCAGCCTTTGCTCCTGAACTGTGAAGAGAGAGGTGTCATGACTGGAAAATGTTCTAGCAGGAAGTGAATCTCAAAGTGCAGAAGAGGAGCAAGTGCCAAAAGCCCTTCCTGACAGGCACCTTCAACCACAACATAAATATAGACCTCCCACTTGACTAAACTAAAAATAATAATGAAAAAATGTTGGGGAGCTGTCAAACTGCAGTGCCTTTGTTTTCCCATGTATGCTACATATACATTTTTACAGACTTTGCACATATGCAGAGGTGGCAGCCATTTTCTTCTCAGAGGTATCCCAGCTTGAACCCAGGACACACAAATTCACACAAAGGATTTTCTCATGGGGATTTTTGTTGTTGTTGTTGTCTTCATAAAAGAAAGAATCATTCTGAAGGAATGTGTTTTGTTTTCCATCTATGAGAGAACAGAACACATATTTAATTAGCTGTTTTTTACCTATTTTACTTGATTTTTTTAACTCTTGCCTACCTTTATCTCTTTGTTATTCCTTGTGTGCATACTTTGTTCAGTCAGTCCTTTGCTAGTCTTCCATTTCCTAGAATGTTATTTTACCTCTAGCTTAAATAATACTTGTATCTGTAGCTGGATGAATTCTTTGTATGTTTTTGTTTAAAAATAAGGATTTGTTGAAATAATATTTTTTCTGAAAATATAATTGTCAACAATATTTGAAAAAAACCAAAGAAATCAAACAGTTTGGAATTTGGGGCAGGCAGCTAAGAATATGTTTAATACATTTTTTTGAAATTGTAGTAAGATGCTCAGTTTTTTCTTTCCTTTCCCCTCCCTCAGAAATGTGCAGGAAATATAAATAAAGCGTGAAATGAACACTTTTGCTTTTAAAAGTAATATTTTTGTCTTGATTTTTAAACTTCTCAAGGGAAAGAAAGTCAACTTGATTGTTTTTTCCTGTTGGAAAACAGTCAGAAGTGTGAGAAAATGGTAGGGGGAACACATTTTTGGTACCTTGTTATTGTTATTGACTGGAAGTCAGTCACAAAAAGACTACAGGAAGGCAGGTTTTCCACTTTCTTTTAAAAATTTGATTTTTTTTTTCACAACAAAACCAATATTCCCAGATGGAAAATTTACATGGGGAATTCTGTCCCCATGACAATTCCCAGAGAAAAAAATCCTATTTTCCAGACAGCATTTCATGTAATCTGTCTATTCCAGGCACATCTTTTTCCTCAGCCATTTGAAAATGAGGAGAAGAGTGGTGAAATTATATGTGTTAAAGGCAAGAAGGTTCTGTAGTGGGTTCTTGCCTGGCTACATGAAGAATGCTTTTTTAAGTTATGCCAACTTTGCCTATATCATACGGGGAAGGGTCTCTTTTTAGCATTAAAAAACAAAACTCAGTAGCTAAATTTATATTTTAGGCCTTGTCTACATAGAAAAATATGTACTGCTTTAACTATACTGGTATTGTTAGACTGGTTCAACATCCCCTAAATATGTATGCAGCTATAAAATAACTTTACATGGGAAGGGAAATACATTTTACTGGTATAGCTGCCTTAGAGTACATCTACACAATTTCAGATTAGCTGACCTTATTTCGAAATAACAAAGTGCGTGTCTACACAGCAAGCCATTATTTTGAAATAATTTCAAGATGGAGGACTTCTTATTCCGACTCCTGCAGCCCTCATTTCACGAGGAGTAAGGGAAGTTGAAGGAAGAGTGTTCTTCCTTTGACTTCCTGCGCCAAAAGCTGAATTAAGCTATTTCAGCTTCATACTTAAGTATGCTAATTCGACTTTTGCCCTGCAGTGTAAACATGCCCTTGGGTGGCAGGGGGAAAATCACACCTTTTAGTGATGCAAATATACTGGTATAAGACTGTGTGTAGACCAGCTGCTTTGGTCCCAAACACCATAGTATATGAATGACTTTACTTACACTTCCCAGTTTTGATTACATGATGACCCTATAATTTTCTTTCTCACTCTCCCTTCACAGTCATCCACTCCACTTCTCATCCACACCTTATGCTGCAGCAGTAATGAAACATAAAGTTCATGAAGAATAATTAGCATAAAGTCAAACCACTTCTCATCAGGGAGAGCTGGGGGCAATCAAACTGGACGAGTGACCTAGCCATTGGGTAACATGTAACAAAAGACTCAGACTCCCAGCCTTGCTCTGTGAAGTTAGGCAGACACAAGAAACACTATTGGTGCATAAGTTGACTGTCTCCAGGAAAGGGTTCCCATCTGGTTCTCAAGCAGAGACTGACACTACCCTACTGACTGGATTTTTGCACTTAACTCAGGAAGAAAGGCAAGGTTTAGGACACAACCTTCTTTTCAGTGTCTACTATTGGCTAGCTTAGGCAGCTCCTCACCTTGCATGCTTGCTTTTGTGGATTTTATTCTCAGCTGTCTACCTCCTCCCTCTATTATATATGAAGCCTCTGCACCTAATGCAGGTTTTGTGGATTCCAGTAATTTTTAGTGAGGTGTTTTGGTGCTGAATACCCTTTTGTAGCTCTGGGCCCTTTTTGTTTAAATAAGAGTTCTGTCCATGTCACAAGGTACATTCCACATCCTAATGACATAAAAAATGAAACAAAGGGTACTTAGGGTAGGTACTCTTATCAGCTTCATTTAGCATGGAAACTCTAATTGACAATTTCTTTCCCTTTTTTTCCCTTCTTTTTTCTTCTCTCTCCTCCATCCCCGCTCTGTGCTATTTATTTGAAAACTGGACCCCTTAAATTCTATTCATCTGAAGAAGTGGGTTGTGCCCACGAAAGCTCGTGCTATCATCGACATGTTTAGTTAGTCACTAAGGTACTGCAAGACTATTAATTGTTTTTTAAGATTTTCCAGTTACAGGCTAACACGTCTACCTCTCTGAAACTTTTGATCTAGAGAAGAGGAGGCTGAGGGGTGCATTATAACAGTCTTTAAGTATGGAAAAGATTGTTAAAAAGTTGAAAGTAATGAATTGTTTTCTCTGTCCTCAAAGGGTAGGACAAGAAGTAATTTATTTAGTTTGCAGCATAGAAAATGTAGGTTAGATATTAGGAAAACAATTCTTACTATAAGGATAGCTAAGCACTGGAACGGGTTACATTGGGATAGGGAGGTTGTACAATCCCTGTCACTGGAATCCCCATCATTGGAGGTTTTAAAGAATAGGTTAGACAAACACCTTCAGGGATGGTCTAGATACACTTAATCCTGCCTCAGCTCTGGTGGACGGACTAGATACCCTCTTGAGATCCCTTCAAGCTCTACATTTCTATGATTCTGTGGCTAAGATTTGGAGATTATGTCTTGAGAAAGCAAGGTTTGGGATAGGTCAGGGATTCTTTCCACTAGATGACATGTGGTGAATCTGGCAACTGAGAAGGGGCTGACTGGAGATATTTGCCATTGAGGCATGCTAGAGAGCTTTAATATTTATGAATAGTAATTATGTGAAAAAGGCAAATAGGATGTTAGGAATTAGGAGACTGAGGGTGGATATGATAGAGGTATATAAAATCATGAGTGGTGTGGAGAGGGCCGATAAAGAAAAGTTATTTATTAGTTCGCTAAATAGAAGAACTAGAGGACACCAAATTAAATTAATGGGTAGCAGGTTTAAAACTAATAAAAGAAAGTTCTTCTTCACACAGTGTGTAGTCAGCCTGTGGAACTCCTTGCCAGAGGAGGCTGTGAAGGCTAGGACTATAATAGAGTTTAAAGAGAAGCTAGATAATTTCATGGAGGTTAGGTCCATAAAAGGCTATTAGCCAGGGGATAAAATGGTGTCCTTGGCCTCTGTTTGTCAGAGGCTGGAGAGGGATGGCAGGAGACAAATCGCTTGATCATTGTCTTCGGTCCACCCTCTCTGGGGCACCTGGTGCTGGCCACTGTCGGCAGACAGGCTACTGGGCTAGATGGACCTTTGGTCTGACCCAGTACGGCCATTCTTATGTTCTTATGTTCTTATTAAGAAAGGGATAGAAAATAAGACACAGAATATCTCACTGCCCCTGTATAAAACTATGGTACACCCACATCTTGAATACTGTGTACAGATGTGGTCTCCTCACCTCAAAAAAGATATTTTGGCCTTGGAAAGGGTTCAGAAAAGGGCAACTAAAATGATTAGGGGTTTGGAACGGGTCCCATATGAAGAGAGGTTAAAGCGACTGGGACTTTTCAGTTTAGAAAAGAGGAGACTGAGGGGGGATATGATAGAGGTATATAAAATCATGAGTGGTGTGGAGAGGGCGAATAAAGAAAAGTTATTTATTAGTTCCCATAATAGAAGAACTAGAGGACACCAAATGAAGTTAATGGGTAGCAGGTTTAAAACTAATAAAAGAAAGTTCTTCTTCACGCAGTGCATAGTCAACCTGTGGAACTCCTTGCCAGAGGAGGCTGTGAAGGCTAGGACTATAACAGAGTTTAAAGAGAAACTAGATAATTTCATGGAGGTTAGGTCCATAAAAGGCTATTAGCCAGGGGATAGAAATGGTGTCCCTGGCCTCTGTTTGTCAGAGGCTGGAGAGGGATGGCAGGAGACAAATTACTTGATCATTGTCTTTGGTCCACCCCCTCTGGGGCACCTGGTGCTGGCCACTGTCAGCAGACAGGCTACCGGGCTAGATGGACCTTTGGTCTGACCCAGTACGGCCATTCGTATGTTCTTATGTAAATTTGGGGGGTTATAGAGTACCTGGAACATAAACACTACCGTGAGGTACATAAATATGCTTTTAGTAAACCCAATTTTATTATGGAGTTTTGGCAAGTGGTGATCAGACATTTAACCCTCACACTTCCTCTGCTTTTAAGATAAAGTCAACACTCAGCTGTCTCTGTGCTGAGTCCCAAGATGGCACCTCTCTTGTGGGACTAAATTTCTTTAGAATCCTCTGATTTTATCTGATGGCACCAATAGCCCTTTGACCAAACAGACAAATTCACATATTCCTTTGTTCCAAAACCTATTTTAGTTGCCTGACAGTGCCAGTAGAAATTTCCATTAGGTTTCCCAATTAATTATATGTAAGTATGGCACTCAGCAGAGCCTGGGGAACTTCAGTTGCAAATCTTATGGGATCTGACAAACTCCAGGATCTGGAGCACCCCAGGCTCTCTTGCACTTCTGTTCATTTACCATTTAAATTCAACCATAACCATCTTTGAGATGGTTACTTATTAATGGGAAAAGATTAAATATTTTACATCGACTGACCAAAATATGGTTTGCATAGCCCTGAACAAGGGTCAGTGCAGGAGACACTATGACGTAGACAGGCATCTCCATCTCATAATTTCTCTTCCTACTAACTTCCTCTTTCTCAGAGATAGGGGATAATAATAATTTACTGCATCTAGACCATCCCTGATAAGAGCAGGTTAGATAAACATCTATCACGGATGGTCTAGACGGTGCTTGGTCCTGCCATGAGGGCAGAGGACTGGACTCGATGACCTCTCGAGGTCCCTTCCAGTTTCAGTATTCTATGATTCTATGATTATTTGTCTACCTGCTATGGCAGGTAGGCATTTAAAAACCTTTGAGGATCTGGACCCATGTCACTGTTTGAAACATAGCATTTTACTTCATTAGTGCAGAGTACTGTAGTACTTTTCTATATAGAGAGAAAGTTGTTATAGTGCTTCAGGATAAAAGGCAGACATCAGCATGATGAGAAAGGACACCACATCAACCAGGAAACTGGAGCAGCCAATGCAAAAGTAGAACATTCCCAGAAAAGAGTAACATCTGGTCATCATAAAGACTACACTTCTAGATATAGTTGTGATAGAAGGCTTGTAGGACAAGTACTTGTGACAATTGTTTCTTTCTTCCCCCCCCCCCCATTTCCCCCCGCTATATTTTTGAACATGCTAAATAGGAAACTTGATCTTCTCTGAGTACTTTAGCCATTGCCTCACAGCAAATTTCCTCTGATATTCTAACCTCGGCTTGTTTCCTGGAGTTTAATTTCCTTGTCCTGAAAAATGTAGAGGAAACTAAGGTACCAGTCTTAACACTTTTCTATTTCATCACTTTCCCTGATTAAAAATATAAGGTTTATTTAACCAAAGTGAAATTTCCACCATCAGTCAGGTATCTGTTAGAAAAAAAAGATACATTATGTCTTTCTTCGGTTTTTATCAGGTACCTTTTCTTTCTGAAACCTGTATGAGCCAGACTTTTTAACAACTCTCCCTGGTCTTCCTGCTTTCTGGAGCCTTAATAATTTTATGGTAATAAATTATGTTTAGGGCTTAATTATTTACCCTAGAAGTGCTGCTAACTAAATTGCTTTTGCAGTATAAATAAGCATTTGTTCATAACTAAGTATTCCTTTGTGCTTGACAATGACTTAGTGGGCCAAAACAACTTAATGTGAAAATGTCAACTGTTATGATCCATCAAGGTCGTTTCAGAATCTCAAACATTCCACATTCCCTTTGCACATCTGGACTTTACAAGGACAAAGTTTTCTTTCACATAAATTGTTTATTGTGCTGTGAGATTGATGCCGTTAATATTGGCTTTCAAAATGACAGATTATCATCACCAGTTAATCAGGGCTATTAGCAGATAAATATCTGTAATTTAATCACTACAGTAATTTCTTTTCCAATAATAAGATTTACAAATGCAAGTGATTAAGTAATTAGCTTATATCTCCATAGATTACAATTCCTCAGCGTTCTTGTCTCACACTTTTCCCCCAAAGATTATAGTATATAATTAAAGTAACTACTTTCACCCTTCCCCCATGCCTCCTATAGTCTCCCTGTATACACATGTGAGAATCATTCATTCTAAACTGAAATCAGTCTTTTGGATATAATCTGTCACAGAACCCCTGTTCCAATGCCCCATCTCTTAGTAAGGGTTAATACATATGTGAACTTGAAAGCCATTGTAATAGTTCCCAGTTACTGTAATAGTTTTCAGTACATTTTCTATTCCACAGCACAAGTGGGGTGCACAAGGGGGATGAATAACTTACAGGAAGGAAAAAAAATCCAATGGAAACATTGTGTGCAGTTGATAAAATAAAAGCCGGAGTTGCTGAAGCAGCCTATCCAAACACTTCTCAAGGATCCCTTTGTTGCTCCTCTGCTGAATTGGCCCTAGGGCAAAAGGCAAGTTCTACTCCTTCCAAACTTATATTCTCCTATTTGTGGAGTAATTTGACAGTTATTGTTAATTTCCTAAATGCAACATGAAAGCTGTAGAAGGGAACCTAAAAAAGGCGGGGGAGGAGAGAGGGGAAGGGAATGCGAGAGAGAAATTCATAAAGAACAGCAGAGAATATGGGCAAAATTACTTCCATGTGTAGCACACAGTCAGGACTTGGGCAGAGCTCTGTGGCAGTCCCCGAGTTTGACCTCTTGAGGTTCTGCAGAGTTTGCTGGAGAAAAGGCATTGCTCTTTAATGACGGCCTAATTTTTATGGCCACTCCATCGACTTCAAAGTGCTTCAGGTTGCCAAATATAATTTCGCTGGAGGTATTTTCAGGTGCAGAGCAAATACTTCATAAATAATTTCCTCATTGGATTACAAGTTCCATTATAAAAAGAGGAATTTATTTGTTCTAAAGCTCTTTTTTTTAAGCTGATTTTTTTAAAAGTTTTTCAGTGGGTTTCTTTTTTTACTTTTATTCTGGAAGAAAAATATCTTAAACTGTTCTATTTTTTATTTATGCTTTTAAATGAGAATGTGACTCTCAGAGATGACTGAGCCCAGTAGTGATGTTTTTAATATGCTCTCAATTAAAAAATAAAATCTGAGGCTTTGAACATATTTTCATTTTCTTTCCTCACATCCTCCTTCATCCTCGAATTGTTGCTAAACTCAGTGACTGCCAGCAACCTAGTGGCAGCCTAGCTGGAGCCCCAATTAATTATGTAGATCTGACATGCTTCTGCATTTTTCATCTGTTTACTTTTCTGCTTGAGTAAAACATATCCATAATTAAAATAAACAACTATACATCCTCTTTACCACACCACCCCTGTGAAGATAGAATAGGGAACCTCTGCAGCTCAGGAAGGCCTGCTGTCAGTCAAAGTGAATGAGGATGGTTCTGATAGTATTTATGTTTAATGCACTTTGTGAGCAGAGATAAATCTGAGAGAGGGGAGAAATAAACAGGAGTCAGGAAAGCTGAGTCCTAATCCTAGTTTTCCTAATGAATCATTATATGTCCTTGAGTAAAATCACATGCCTGTTCTATGCCTCAGTTTCCCCACCTGTGCAACAGGAATAATAGCCCCGACCCGCACCAGTGTTAAGGCTAACTTTTCAGCATTTGTTAAAGCTCTTTGAATTAGTTGGAATGCAAGCGATGAAGAACTTAAACTGAACTTTATTTAGTCACTAGGTGGTGATGTGCAAAGAAGACAGCATCACGTTTTTTGCCAAATGCGGGAGAGAGCCCATGAGCTCTTCTTTTTTTAAACAATAAAGTTGTTGCTGTTGCTAGCCTCCATTTTGCTTCTGTCTCTGTAATGAACCTGACAGGGTATCTGAGGAAAAACAACTTAAACTGCAGAATTTCATCAAGATGCCAAAGTTTCGTACCCCTTGAGAGCTTCAGTTGTTGACAGATCCAAGTGGCTAATGGGAAGGAGCCGTTTGCATGCTTTCTCAGAGAGTGGGGAGTCTGTGCCACGAGCAGGGAAGCCAAAAACATCTTTCAGTCCTTTTGCCTTTGGAGAAGACAGCCACAAGAACAATTACGCTCTGGTTCTGGCTGGGATTGATGAACATTTTCTGAGTAATGTGGTTTATGAGCAAGCATGTTTCTACCAGTGTGTCCAAAAATAGAAGAAGTCTGTGGAATTTTTCAGAAGAGGCTTATGTGACACAGCAGAAACTTGGACGGGGCACAGGAAGAACATATTAGAGAAAAAAGCTTTAATTCTAATGTGTATGTTATTGGAGAATCGGAGGCTAACACTCTCTTCAGTCGCGGGATGGTTGCCATGATGGGTCTAGTGAGAAAGATGAAGAAGATGGAATATTTGGTGATACTGGATTTTTAAAAGGAGATGCAGTAGAAATAAACTTAAGAGACAATTCTGAATCGAATAGTTTACATATGCCCTAGAGAATTCCTACACTGTCACTTTTCAAATTAGAAACTAAGTTGAAGATAATAGTAGAGAATGACTTACATGAGAAAATCTTTGAGCCAATTGCTTGGTGCACTAAAGAAAAATGGGAAATACAAATCTTAGTGGTTCTTAAATGTGTTAATGAAGCAATAGTGAAAGAAAAATATATCCAGCACTAGAAGCCTCCTTCTCTAAAGTGGCAAGATGTAATTTATTTCTCTAAGCTAGATATCTCAAGTGGTTTCTGGCAAATTCCTTTAGCCAATAAGAATGCTAAACTCTCTTTGGAATATTTTGCCATCCAACATCACCTCTTTGGATGACCAGCACTTGATATTTTTAAAAGAAGGATGGTGATTCTACAAAAGAACATAAATGGGGGTATTCAATGTGTAGTTGTAGCCATGTCAGCTCCATGATATCAGAGAGACAACAAGGGTGAGATAATATCTTTTATTGGACCAACATCTGTTGGTCAGAGAGATGGGATTTTAAGCCACATAGAGCTCTCTGTGGTTCAAAAGCTTGTGACATTGGTCCAATAAAAGATATTACCCACCTTTTCTCTGTGAGAGATGTGTGTCATTTTTCTGAATATTAGTAAATGGATCCGCAGTAGAAGAACATGACAAAACCCTCAGTGAATTTTTGGGCTTAAATCAGTGAGTCCAGACTCAAGCTAAATAAAGAAAATTGTGTTTTCTGCCTGAACCAAATTGAATTTTTGGAAAAGATGATAAACAAAAATGGAATTAGTCCTAGCCTTCAGAAAATAAAAGCAATTAGAGAACTGAATACACCAACCAATGTACCAGAACTGAGATGCATACTATGGATAGTTAGTTATCTTATTCTATACCCTACAACAGGGGTTCCCAACCCGGGGTACACATACCCCCAGGGGGTATGAGAAGCTTGTCAAGGGGGTACGGGGAATATTTGGTAAATAATTAGATTATCCTAATTGAAATATTCCAAAAGTGGTAGTGTTAGTGAAAAAAGTTGTGGATTCTAGAGTCTAGAATTTATTTCCTTTCATATTGAATAAGGGGTACGGGAAGGTTTACTAAAAGCTAATGGGGTACGGGGACCGAGAAAGGTTGGGAACCCCCTCCCTACAAGATCTTTTTACAATGACAGAACCATTGAATGAACTGGTAAAGTCTTATACATCCTGGCTATGGGGCAAAAATCAAGAGACTGCTTTCAAAGGGGTAAAAGAAGTGATTTCGACTGCTCCAGTTTTAAAATTCTATGATGTAAACAAACTCATAATGGTCAGTGCTGACGCCAGTAGTTATGGCAGGGATGGGCAATGATTTTTGTAGGGGGGCCACTTCAGCAATTTTGGAAGTGGTCGCAGGCCAGCTCTGCCCCCAAAGGGGGTGGGGCATCAGGTGGAAGGGGTGGAGACTCAGGCAGAAGGGGAGGTTCCCTCTAGGTTCTGCGTGCCCCTGGTGGGGGGAAAAGACTTCACGCACTCCCTCTGCCCCAGGTCTCGATTATTCTGGGGGCAGAGAGAATGGCAGGGCAGGCCGCAGGCCTGGTCAAATGGCTTGATGGGCTGCATTAAGCCCTCAGGCTGTATCTTGCCTGCCCCTGAAGTTAAGCCCTTGGTGGGGTACTGTTACCATTAGATGGATGTGAGTGGAAGTCAGCTGCATTCTGGTCTCATACACTTACAAGATTCAAGTCACGTCATCACTTTGCTTAATATCACACCACTTAGATATATTTACAGTGAAAACAAGGGTAGATTCAAGGGATAGTGACTCAGAATACTGGAAACAAATGGTTACATATTAGACAAAAATATAACACGTTTTCTAGAGACTAAACTTAACAAAAAGGTTAACCTCGCCAGCCTTTTCAACCAAGCGGGTCAAAATTCACCTTCATGAGCCAAATCTGCTCTGTTTTCTTCCTAGGTGTGGGATGTTCTGATGCCTCCTTTGTCTGCCAAAATATACTCAAGCAAACCATTGATATGCACCTCCCTATAACATTCTCTCCCCATAACTTTCTTTCTCCTCCTGTTTCTTTCTGAAGTTTACAGTCCTCCATTTGCATTCAATCCAGACTGGTGATAGGAGACCCACTGTAAATGAGACAACACTCAATTTACATGTGAACAGAGAGATGGACAAACATCTCTTGTCTGAAAAAAAAATAAACCTGCTTTCAGCTTTGCTGGTAACCTGTACTTTGATACAGACTTAAGGAACAGATTTTCAGTATATATACCTAACTCTTTAGAACATCTCATCATGCATTTCATAAATGAAACTAATGACCAATGTGACACAAGCTTTCATTTGAGACTTCATATGACATTCCTTGGTGAACTAGAATGGACATGCCACACCCAAGGTTTTCTTGTAACCCCCTGCACCTCCTTGTCAGTTGGCATCAAAACATTCTTGGATCACATGACTTTATCCACAGAAAAGATCCGGAGCAAGCACTGCTGAGATGCCAGTGTCTGTATATCAAACTAATGCAATTTAACTCAATCATTTAATATATTCCTGGTAAAAATCAGGTTAACAGATATATTGTCACAGAGCTTCGGGCTCAAGCATCTGTAGGCTAGAGGAAGATGTAAACTTATGGGAGTATGAAAGCTTACAGGCCAATATCAGGCAGGAGACTATACCCACTAAACATCATTGGCAGATAAGCAATTTCAACTAGTTTTAGTGTAGTTATATTTGGGCAGGATGACCCAGGTATCTAACACTATGGCTACATCTACACTGCAGGGTTTTTGCACAATAAGTCTTTTGCGGAAGAGTTCTTGCACAAAAACTTCTTGTGCAAAAGCACATCCAGACCTCAAAGTGCATCTCTTTTGCGATGCGCTTTTGCGCAAGACAGCGTCCACACTGCATGGACACTCTTGCGCAAGAAAGCTCTGATGGCCATTCTGTGAATGGCCATCAGAGCACCTGGGCCTTTTTGGACAGGCTCTATTTGTGCAAGAAACCCCTGCAGATCATCCACACATGCCTTTTTGCACAATAGCTGTAGCGCAAAAAGGAGTTATGCCTCGTAGAAGGAGGTTTACCTACACCACAAAAAGCCCTCTCTTCTGCTGTTTTACTGTTGATTTACTTACGCAAAAGCGTCTTGAGGTGTGGACGCTCTGTGGGTTTTTGAGCAAAAACTGACATTTTGCGCAAAACCTTGTAGTGTAGACGTAGCCTATATCTGTTGCAAGAGATTACTTTTCTGTAGGCAGACAATTAAATTAGTCCAATGAATTCATGATTATAAGTGATTGCACTGTCATCCCAAGAGGTTAGAGAGGAGAAAATCTAGACCTCTTCCAGAAAAAACGTCAAGAACTAAATCAGTCAATGTGATGGCTGGGAACCACCCAGGATAGGAAGAATAAAGTGCCTGCATGTGAGCATTGCAGAACTAACAGATCAACACAATGAAAAGAAGTACCTAATAGCAACACCTCTATCAGACAGACTCTGTAAGACCTATCAACAGATTTATGTGACTTCAGAAGATATCATTACTTAGTTGTAGTGGATTTTTTTCCCCTAGATATGTTGAAATAATATATTTGAAAGATACAACATGTTGCAATGCTACTGAGAAATTAAAGAGCACATTTGTCTATTTGGTATTCTGGAACAACTACGGATGGACAACAGCACACAATGGACAATAGCTGAATTTAAGTCATTCCAACAAAATATGATTTTGAACACACCACCAGTAGCCTTCATTGCCCACAAGCAAATAGAGAGACTGTGTCAAGAATATATTGAATCCAGCTGATCCATTTCTTGCGCTTCTAAGTGACGGATCAACACTTAGTACCTCCTAGATATAGCCCAGCCTAGCTTCTGATAGGAAGGCAACACAGGACTGGTCCCACCCTGGAAAACAACCTAACCTGAGAAAAGAAGAGGCCTGAGAAAAATAGCCAAATCAGATCAAAACGCAAAAGGAGTTTATGATGATTTTTTTAAACCAATGTCACAAAGAAAATTGCCTGATGTGGAACCTGGCAACCCTGTTTGTGTCTAATTGGGTTGAGGAAAAAAGAAGAACTCCAGCAGCTGTAGAGAAAAAAAGAATGCCTCACCAAGATCACACACTACTGAAACAGATGGTAGGAAGTTCAATAGAAACTGTCTGTATCTTCAGTTTGTTTCAGAGACTAAACAATCCACTGAGCAGACACTACAAAGTACAGATGCAGACCCTGGAGAAGAAGATGATTCACCTATTCCAAACCTGCCAGAGACAGCCCTTGCAAATAGACAAATAGACAGCCCAATCACCAAGCATAACTCCTTCTGGCCATGTAGTTTTAAACATGTATGATTTAGGGATGAGTAATAGAGAGACAAGGCTTGAGATTTAAAGTTAGTTAAAATTAATTGTATAGTATTAAAAATGTAAAAATGGAGGAAAAGTTAAAAAAAATAAAAGGGGGAGTGGTGACAGAAAGCTTAAACTGGATTATAATGTTTAGTCAGTAGGTGGTGTTATGTGAAGAATAAAGCAGCACATCTCTATTGAGGGCTGGGGACAGTTGGCAACCTTTTTATAATGGTAAACTTGCTGTTATTGCTAGTGTCCATTTTGTCTTTGTCTCTTTGTGATGAGCCTGGCAGTATAGAAGTGCAAGTCATTATTAAGGGTGCAACTGGTACATATCTGAGACAGTGTTCTGGCCCATATACAGGAATTTCGGGGGGGGGGGGAGTTAAATGTGGACCACAAGGGTGTGAACATACCTCTCCATGGTTCCCTAAGAAAGCGTGCTCTGGCTTGCCGGGGGAAGGCAGGAGTGGCGCATTGCCCAAGCCACTCTCCCCCTTGCTCCGGCTTGCTGGGGGAAAGCTGACGCTGATTTCCCGCCCCCCAGGAGCAAGGCCCAGACCCATCCTTGGACTCGTTCCTGGGGAAAGGGGGGGATCAGCCCCAGTCTTCCCTGGCCAGCCAGCGCACACTTACTTGGGGGACCATGACAACCCCTGTATATGGGCCTGGGGGGGTTCCCTGAACACCAATTGCACAAACACTAGTGCAACCCAAAGAGATGAATTGTGGAGCCGGGTTACATTCAAGTAGCACTTCAGTCAGCTCTGACTCCCTGCCAGGCAAGAGGGGGCTGAAGCACACGTTGTATTTGTGTCATTGTTGGCTTCCCAGGCAGCTTGACAGAGACCCCGGGCTCTCGTTACATAGGTGGGAGTCGCTCATTAGAATGCCACACTATCAACAGGCAAAGCCCCACTCCTGGAAGAATGTGAGATTTAACTGGCTCCCACCTCTTTGGTGGGGGAAACCTGGGATCTCTGGATGCCTGTCAGGATTAGCCTTACCGTGAGGCGAACTGAGGCGGCTGCCTCAGGTGCCAGACTGTGGGGGGGGGGTGCCACTAGGACCCAGAGTGTAGAAAATTGTGTCTGCTGCAGGTGCAGTGAGGAGGCATGGGGGCATCATTTGAGCTCCCCGCCTCAGGTGCCAAAATGTTGTGGGCTGGCCCTGATGCCTGTCAGTCTTGGCCTGGTGCCTCACGGAATAAACTGCCCACACAGTGGCCAGAAATGAGCTTCTGCCAGGCTGGGGCTGTTACAAGCTCAGCTTTTATTTCAGGCCAGTTTCTAAGGCAGCACTGAGCTAGCTCAGGCCTTGGGATGCAGGGTAGAACCATTGTCCTCATCTTGGAGCTGGGACAGCTGAGCCACTGGGGCTATGGGACTTGCCCAGGGCCACCAAGAAAGTTAGTGGCAGAGCTGGAAAGAGACTTTGGGAATCCAGAAGTTTCTGTTCTGACCATCAGACCCCATTTCCCTGCCAGAGCTAGGACTAGGACCCAGGAGTCCTGCTCCCAAACCCCCTTGCTCAAGCTAAACTCCACTCCCCTGGCAGGGCTAGGAACAGGGCCTGGACATTCTAGCATCTCCTCCTCCCTGCTCTAACCAAAGAGATCCCTAAGGGCAAGTAGTGAAGGACATGGTTCCATCCTGTTTCAGCATTACTTATGGAGAGCTGCATTCCCAGAAGGCCCAAGTAAAAACGGAGCATTAATGTCCCTTGCTGGAGACAGCCTCGCTATCCCAAGGGAGAGATGGAGACTTCAGGGCCAGAAATACTGTTGTCCAGCTTCAGAGAATTTGACATAAAAACATGGTGCTGGAACTAGCAGCTGGAGGACAGGGTGGGTTGCGTGGGGTAGGGTTGGCTAATGTTGCCAGTGTTGGCAAAGCAAAGCAATGGCCTTTGATTGCATTTCCCTTGCTCGGGTGTGAGAGGGACCCTGGCCCTTATCCCCTCTGTCAGGCAGTGTGTGTCTAGTGGTTAGAGTAGTGGAGTAGGAGTTGGGGTTCCTGAGCCTACTCCTAACTCTGGCACTCTCTTGTTGCCATGTCGTTAGTGGATCCCTGTGGGCCCAGTTGGCAGACTGCAGCACTCTCATTGGGAGCATCTAAAAACTCAGGCTATTAGCCGTTGTGTGTCTCAGTTTCCCCCCTCATTACAGCAGGGGTAGTGACAGCTCTCCCCCTTGTACAATGCTTTGCAGTCCTTAGGTGAGTGAGATCACTCTTTCTCCTGGAAAGGGACAGGTCTCTGAAATCCCCACAGGTAACAGGGTGCCAATTTGAAAAGGTGGCCCTCATGTGCATGGAATACCTCCACAATGCAGAGACAGGGAATGCCCACGTGTGCCACCCTGCTGTTTTGGGCATGCTAGCACAAGCAGGGGCTGCCAGTGTTTGTCCACCTACATGGGGCAGCCAGAGTCCAGAGGCAGGGAGCCCTACCCAAAGCTCAATCTGCCCTGCCGTGGGCTCTCCATGGGCCAGGACTGGGCAGCTGCAAGCCCACAACATGGCCAGGCCTAGCAGAGCAGACAGTGGACAAATTGCATCATATTGTGACTTTGCTTTTGTGACCTGGGGTCTGTGCTAGTCCTGCTGCAGGGGTGAATCCAAGGCTGTGAGTCCCACTCCATCCCCTGCAATCTGGGTCTGGTCCTGTCTCTGTAAATATGTAAAGTAGCTCATTACCCAGAACAATGCAATGCTGTTAAAACCCTGACAGAGGTGTCAATGAGTAAATGACAGTGAGGCAGGAGAACAGAGCTACCTGAGCCTGGCG
This sequence comes from Pelochelys cantorii, assembly GCA_032595735.1. Classification (NCBI taxonomy): domain Eukaryota; kingdom Metazoa; phylum Chordata; order Testudines; family Trionychidae; genus Pelochelys; species Pelochelys cantorii. The sequence continues at coordinate 125,904,188 of CM064326.1, read as the reverse complement.
GCTAGGTGGGCAAGCTCCCCCCATGTCCCCACCCCCAGCCTGACTCTCCTATGGAGTCAGCAACAGGGGGAGTGCAGAGCAGGAGGCCACATGGTGCACGTGAGCAGGGATGGGTGTGTGACAGCTCCTGTCCTTATGCTCCCAGGGGCCATCTGTGAATCCAGTCACTATCATTTGGGGTATGTACATGGTAATAAAAAACCCACAGCTGGCCGGGGGAAGGCTTGGGCTAATTTCTCCCTCCCTCCCCCCATCTCAGGAGCAAAGCTGGAGGCAGGGCTGAGCTTCGCTTCTGGAGAAGGGAGGAGAATCAGTCCCAGCCTTTTCCCAGTTGTCTGAAGCATGGGGGAGGGAGGCTGGAGAAATTCACAGCACCTGCCTTCCCTAGCCTGGCTGGAATTGGGATCATGAGGGACCATGGGGGAGTGTGTTCGCACCCATCGCACACACATCCCTGCATACAGGCCTGGCATTGCAATGTCAAATAAATGTTCCATCTCTCTCTTTGAAGAATGCTAGTAACTTCATGAGTTGACTCCAGAAAATGAAAGTTGGCAGAGGTATTGGAGACAGTCCTGACTTTTGTTATGTCCACCAGACCTGCCTGATTCATAAGGGCCTGTCTTCCTTCCTAGGGAGAGCACAACTGCTGCAGTTGATGCAGCAGGTGCCGATTCAGTGGGTCTAGTGAAGACCCACTAAGTCCACAGCAGAGCGCTGTCTGGTCAACTTTGGTACTCATGATCTCTGAGAATAATGGGTAACGTAAATCAACAGGATAGAGTCTCCCATCAACACAATGCTGTGAATACACTATGGTAAATCAATTGAAGCGACATCTACTTGAGTTACAGTATTCATATATCTGGACTAGCATAACTTAACACAACTTACTCTGATTGTGTGGACAAGTCTCTGAAAACTGTCATGTCTACGTGTTCAGTAGAATTTGTTACTGGCTTGTTACTAAAATGTCAAACTTCTCATCTGCACTGAGCACCTCCTAACCCAGAGAGCTTTCTACATGCTAACTACACAGAGCAGAGAATGCCCCTAGACTCCCACATGGACAACTACATGGTAGATGCAGAACTATATTTCTGAATGGAGGCATAAGAGTAGCCACCTTTTGGCATAGAGAAAAGTTGAAAGGGCAGGGTGCCTGGAAGAAAATATTCATTCTCATCTCAGTTCTTCCACTGATTGGGGGAAATTTTGTGTATTTCACCATAATAATTACTGAACCCTCCCCTCCCCAGGTGAATGCCCTATCCCCTAGTTCATTCCAGAGCCCACCCCACCACCCTACTTTCGGGGGGGGTCCCTTATCCTTCATTCCTAATGTGAGAGCCAGCTCCATCCTGCTTTCCAGGTGCAGGAGCCAGCTCCATCCATGGGGCAGCCAGTCGTGTCCCTACCTTACAAACCAGGCAAGTATTCTGCACACATTTTGCAAATCAGGAGGCTGAGAGATTGCAGAAGATCACTATTGGTATATACTGAGAATAGACCAAAGGACTCTAAGGCTACGTCTAGACTATGGAGGTTTTCCGCTGCATCCAGGGAATACATCTGCTCTTCCGACATTTTTTGCGGAAGACTAGACGCGCTCTTTTGGAAGCCCTGTCTTCCTTGTGCCACGAGGAAGAAGGGCTCTTCTGAAAGAGGAGGTTTTTCCGAAATTTGGCCCAGTGTAGAAGAGCCAAATTTCAGAAAAGCCTCTTCAGAAAAAATGATTGGAAAAAGGTACGCAAATTGTGGAGCGCGATTTGCATACCATTTTCCGACAAAAAGTGGCAGTCTAGACATAGCCTAACGTAGGTAATCTTATCCATTCAGAATGAATGTTCCAAATTTATGGGCCTGGCTGTGCTGTCTACAATCAAAGGACCACAGCCCGGATCCACCCAGTGTCTCCATACCTAACTTTCACATACCTAGAAAATCAATGGAACCCACAAAGTCGGACCTAGGTAAGTAGGTGTTATGTTCACAGTGTGCACACAGAAAAGTTATATCAAAACATTCAATATGCCTTCTGGAAAATTGCAATTTAACATCAACCAAAGAGAGAAAAAGCAGCTGACCTGCAAGGCAGAGAGAGACTACTCACCCCAACTTGTTTCTGGCTGGCAATTTCCAAACTGACTCTCTCTCCACAGTCTCAAAGTGATAGCTTGTGCTTCCAACACAGGCCTCAATACATCACATTAGGTTCCATATATAATACTAGCAGACTTATCCAGCATTACCTGGGTCCTTCAGGGCAGAGGGACTGGCAGAGTGGAGGGGGCAGGACTCAGGACAGGGCTTTGGGGATCTGGGGAGGGAGTGCAGGAGGATGGGGGTTGGGAGGGAGAGTGAGGGTGAAGGGGTGAGAAGGGGCTGAGGGTGAGGGATCCCGTACAGCATGGGCCTTTTTTCTCTCTCCAGCTCCCCCCGGCCACCAGGGGCCTTTTTTCTTTCCCGCTCCAGCACTGCAGCCTAAGGCTGGGAGAGGGGGAAAAGGTTTGGGGTAGAGGGCTACTTACTCGGGCTACGTCTACACTGCAGGCTTCTTACACAAGAAGCTTTTTGTGGACGAGATCTTCCGCAAAAACTTCCTGTGCAAGAGCGCGTCCACATTACAAAAGTGCATTGCAAAAGCAATGCGCTTTTGTGCAAGAGAGCGTCCAGACTGCACGGATGCTCTCGCCAAAGAAAGCTCTGATTGCTATTCACAGAATAGTCACCAGAGCGCCTGCACTTTTTTCGATTGGCTCTTTTTGCTCAAACTGCCCCCCTTCCCCCCCACCGTAGCCCGTCCACACACACCTTTTTGCGTAAGAACTCTTGCGCAAAAAGGAGTTATTCCTCGTAGAAAGAGGAATACCTACACCACAAAAACCCCTCTGTTCTTTTGATTTACTATAAATTTACTTGCGCAAATATGCGCTTGAGGTGTGGACACTACACGGGTTTTTGCGCAAAAACCCTGTAGTGTAGATGTAGTCTTAGTGTGCTGGCAGGCAAGATGTCAAAGCCCCTGCCCTACTGGCCACTTCCTTGGTAGTACAGCTGCCCCCAGTGGCCACTCTCATATCATGTCCCTTACAACAGCAACCCCTCCTTTCCTGGGGCTTTCGGTTGTCCTGGCACAACCAAACCCTGACCTTGTCTTAAGAGGAAACTGCATACCAAATTTGGTGTCCCTAGCTCTTACCGTTTAGGAGGAGTTCTTGAACAAATGGACAGACAAACAGACACACTCTAAAATATAGACTTGGCCTTAGAACGGGATCCACAAAAGCCAGCCTGCTAGTCAAGGAGCTGCCTGAGACAGCCAGTGGAAAATGCTAGTGCATGGGTTATATCCCTACTCCCATACCTCTCACTGAGTTAAATTCAGGCTGTAGGGAGGCCCCCATCCCTGTTTGCAAACCACAGTCATTTTCCTGTCTCTGAAGTGAGTCCCCTAACCACTGAACTATGAAAGAGTCTGATGGGGGAGGGAGTTCCCTCAGTATCTTCCCATTGAAGCTATTCTATTCTGGCCAATTCATATTTAATTATTTAATACACAAGCACAAGAGAATGATTCTGTAGTCCAATGATTAGGGTGCTCACCTCAAAGGTGGGATACTCCTGTTCATATACCTTCTCATCAGGTAGAAGAGAAAAATGAATAGGAATCCCCCCAGGTCTCTGAGCAGTAGCCTAACCACTGGGCTAATGGTTATAAGGGGGGATTTCCTCTCCCTACCAGACTTTTTTGTGTGTGGAATTGGACATACTTTGAATACACCTACCAAATCAGCTCCTGCAGAACATGTGTCTCCATTTGGTTTGAGAATCACGCTGGGGCTTTGGCATGATATAGGTGTTCCAAACCAACCTAAGGTAGCATTGAACCTGCCCAGAGGCAGAAACAGATCCATAGGAAACTTTTATAGTGATAATTTAGGTCCTCATTGAGTTTAGGTGCCTATAGGGGTAGGAGGCACCTGAGCTGTGGATCTGTATGTCAGTAGTGTTAAATTGAGAGTTAAAAGACCTAATCTCTTAGCAGTTCTAGGCCTACACATCTCCAGAACAAACAATAGAAATCAGGATTCATGATTTGTAACATTCCTTTGCAGTCTAGCACATAGCCATATAAGCCACTGAGAAAATATTTGTTTTATTCTCTCCTCTAGTGGCTAGTCCAGTTAGAAGCTGATAGCATATAATTACTAGTTATCCCTTTAGGTCAAGTAGTACAGGTTTGTGCAGTGGATTGAGAGGTCATAGATAGAGCTAGTTGGGAATATCCCCTCCAACCTCCAAGCAATTGCTATTAAAAGGAAAATGATCGGAAACTACAGTTTAAAAAACAACCCTCAACCTTACAAGAATGTTAAAGATGCAGAATTACGTAAGCCATGCAAGTTAGGCAATGCAAGAATTAAGGCTTCCTGTGTAACTTTAACTCGGTTCCCATATGCAATTATACTGTGCTTTTTATTCTTCATGGCCCCTTACTTTTTCACTACAAAGAATGTACAGTGAATGAGGGAGAAAACCATATGAAGTAAAAGGACATTCTCTTGAATTTGAGGCTCTAGAATAGAGACAAGATTTTTACCCTCTTCCACAGACTTCCTAGGGCAGGGGTGAGCAAATACCAGCCTGCAGGCCAGATCCGGTCTTCCAGGGTTAGCCCCTGGCAGGCCCCCATACCACCATATGTACCCGTGCCTCTGCATGTGTGTGGGATCACAACTCCTGTTGGCTGTGGATGGTCATTCTGGCCAATGAGAGCTACGATCACCCATACCTGTGGAAGCACAGATAAATATAGCGACAGCAGCCTACTGGGGCTAAACCCAATGAACCACTGCTGTTTTATTGCCCACCACTGCCCTGGAGAATACTGAGCAAGACAATGATCATTCATAAACACAAGGAGACAGAATCAACATTGCATAAGTAACTTTACGTTGCTATTTCCCAACATTTTAGTGCTTGTCTTTGCAACCTTAACATTCTTTCAGCATAATTAATTGTTGTTGTTGTTTTCAGTTTGCATTATTGTGCAGTTTTGGGTAAACAGGATGGACTAACTTGCTCGTAAAACTTGCTCAGAGAGCTGAGAACCATGTACCATCAACTGGAAACTCAGATTTTCACTCCCAGAGCCAAAAGAAGGAGAGAACAAGGTGGAAGGGGTGTTCCCATTGCAATGTAGACATACCCTCAGAATACAAAAGCACCATCTGCAATACTGACCTATCAAAGCAAGAAGGTTAATGAAGTTGTGACAGAAATGGAGTTTAGTTTTTGTAGCAGGTAAATGGATATAGAAATATTTATATTTCTCATTCCCTTTTAGTTCCTGTCTTAAAAATTCTAATTAATGTTTTATGTACGACAAACCCATGCCATAATCACAGTTCTCATAAAAATATCAGCATTTCCTACCACTTACTATATTGCCTGGTATATAGCTATAAAAATGTTAGCGAAATGTTCAGTGATTGCAGCCAGATTCTGATTATATTACATAAAGTACAGTATGCCTGCAATTTTTCTTGTTTCCCTGGTAACAACTGTAAATGCACGAGCTCCCTGAACTACTCCACCCCTCCTGCTGCTGATGTCAGACACAGGAGAGGTACATGTGCAGCTCAACTCCACACCTGTCAAACCAGGCGGATGATCTGTTTGATCACCCTTTTTTTGGTCCCACAAAGCCCAGTCATTTGGTGATCAGAGAGCAGTGTTAATTTAGTCAGCTATCAGGATACTGGGGGAAAAAAATCTCCCCCTTATGCTTTAGTTTTAAACAACGAAGGAAACGAGGTGAAAAAATTCCACACGACAAGAACTTAAGAAACATGTTATTAGTTGGTAACAAAAGAAATATAGAAACTTCTCTTATTGTTATTAATTTCCAATAACTGGACATTAATTAATGCCAAATTACTGTATAACAGAATTCTTTTGGAATTCCACTCTAGCGACACATGGATGCTGAAAGGGCTCAACGTGGATAATGTTAATACAATGGACTGTGAAGAAACGAATTAGGATTTTCCATCTGTTATCTGACAGGAACACTTTAAAACAAGTGACCAATCCTTATTCATTCATCTGGTATTTTAATAAATCAGGATGAACTAATGTGGTATTTATGTCAATGGGAGATGCACCTCCATAGGAATTCCACTGTAAGTTAGCAATTAATTATTGTACCTGTAAGCAATTACTGGAGAGGACTCTTATCTGACCTTAATATCTATTTAATATGCTGGCAGGCTGCCCATTTTCACCTCATCGTTAATGAAGATAAACATTTGTATGTAAGTGTTCCCCTTACAGTCATTTTGTTTACTATGATATTTCATCATTTGCTTCAGTTATTATAAGTCCTTCTACAATTATAATATTAGATTCAGTGGACTGAAATACAATTGTGAGCAACACTGCTGAAAATATATTACTGCACTATATGTCTCGCGAGGTAACCAGAGAACACTAACTCCCATGTTTATGATTTATACATTAAATCTTTATAATCAACCTGAAAACCTGAAAAAAACTTGAAGATTTTTGAAAATTTTCATTTTTGTTAAAAAAAAAAGGGAAAATAATTTCCTGGCCAGCTCTAAAATGAGAGGAAAGGGAGTGGTCTGATAATTAGACCACAATCCTCAAGGGGGGGCACTTCCCATTGACCTCCTCTCTTTATGAGGTTAGCAATACAGGTATGGAACCACACATGAATTTGACGAATGGTTACATGTAATAAGGACTCTGCTGTGAATCCCTCACTATTGTTAACAAGCACTCACCCATTAAACACAATTGTTATTTATTATTTGTGTTTTGGTCGAGCCCAAAAGCACCATGTCAGACATCAGGACTCTATTGTCTTAGGCTCTTGACAAACATTCAAGAGCCTAACACAATGGCCTCACTCAGACAGAGCCTTGTCTGAAAGAATTCACTGTCTGAAGCCCCTAGCTGGTAAACACGTATGCATGTGAATAATTTCATACAGATGACTAGCTGTGGTGGAAGTGGAGTTGCTCTGTAAAAATACATGAATATGTTCATGTAGTTATTGGATGCTACCCTGTGACTATATTGGGATCAATTAACAGGGCTGCTGGGAAACAGACAGTCAAAACAATGATTCAAGATAAGACACCCCTCAGCAAAGTTTTAATGGCAATTACATGGCAATTGGAGAATCGTTGTCCCTGAAAAAACTGTCTTCTCTCGACCTCCCACTGAGCCCTTCCAAATTGGTTATGGACAGCAGGGCCTAAAAGCCCAGGAACTGATAGAATAAAGCACTCAGGCTGAATTAGAAGTTACTTTCTCTTGGGGGGGCAGTTATTGATGAAACACTACTTAGCCTGACACTCATGGACACCCCTTGGGGATGCCTGAAGTTAGACTTTTCTAGGCTTCAGTAGGGGGTCAAAAGCCTTCAGAGAAGACAGACAGACATACAGACTGTTGTTTCAAATTCTTTTTTTCTTATCTTATGCTTTGTTTCTACTGCTAAAATGAAGCAATCCTCTGGTTCAAGCAGTCTATCTGAGCACTCTATTCACCTCTGGTTGCAAGCTTACAAAGGGAAGAACCCCATGACGGGGCACACTCAGAGACACTAGCAAAGGGACAACGTTGAAGCTACTTCTATAACAGTGACAGTAGTCCTTACAGTTCAGTGGGCTGCTTACATTTGAAATGGGCTGTGCCCACGAAAGCTCATGATACCATCTACATATTTTGTTAGTCTTTAAAATGCTACCAGACTATCTGTTGTTTTTAAAGTTTTTCCTGTTACAGACTAACTTGGCTACCCCTCTTAAGCTTTTGTACATACATAAAGTTATTCACATGTGTGGGCCCTGGTCTACACTAGGAAGTTATTTTGAAATAACTTCCCTTATTTCAAAATAACAAGCAGAGCATCCACACTACCAAAATAAGGGGCTGGTTCTTTTGCAATAATAACTCCTGCTTTCCACAAGGAAGAACGCTTATTTCAAACTACAGTAAACTTCCGATAATCTGGCACCTTTAGGACCCAGGGGGTGCCGGATTATCAATTATGCCGGACTATCGGAAGGGGGGGCTATGAGGGGTCTGGGGTGGGGTGGGGGGGATGAGGAGGGTGGCGCTGCGGGACCAACCCGGCAGCACCCCAGCTGCTCTGCCCCAGACTTCCCCAAGTCAGCCACTGCTGAAACTGACCAGCGGCTGACTCCCGGAAGCCCTGGGCAGAGCAGCTGGGGTGCTCGGCCGGGCTTCCAGGAGTAAGCTGCTGGTCAGTTTCAGCAGCAGCTGACTCGGGGAAGCCTGGGGCAGAGCAGCTCCAATTGTCAGCTGCCTGGAGCACTTCCGGGTTCCAGGTGGTGCCGGACTATCAGGAGTGCTGGACCACTGGATGCCGGACAACTGGAGTTTTACTGTAGTTATTTTGAAATAGTGGTAGTGTGGATGCTCCACTGCTGCTATTTTGAAATAACTACTCCCCAGAGTCATTCAAAGTAATTACTCCCCAGGGCTTCCTGGGGCTCTAAGTTGAAGTTGTGTGTCCACATTAATGGATCTGCCTCAGACTAATTTTGAGGCTTCCCTGTAGTGTGGACACGCTATTTTGAGAGTTATTATTTTGGGAGTTATTATTCCAAAATAGGTTATTTCAATATAATTTCCTTGGATATGTCTACACTTGCCCCTAGTTCGATCGAGGGAGGCAAATGAAGCATACCGAAGTTGCTAATGAAGTGCAGGATTTAAATATCCCATGCTTGATTAGCATATTCGCGGCCGGTCGCCATTTTAAAATGCCGGTCGCCCAAATTAACTCACTGTGTGTAGACGCGGTAGTCTGATCCAAAACCCTTCCCTCGAATTAACTGTTACTCCTCATTGCACGAGGAGTAACAATTAATTTGAGGGAAAGGTTTTGGATCGGACTACCGCGTCTACATGCGGTGAGTTAATTTTTGCTATAAAATTGAAGTAAGCTGATAATAACACATTAATTTGGAAGACCTTATAAATACCATTGCTGATTGTTGAAAAACAAAGTGGGCAGGGTAGAAAGGATGACAGGAATAACAACACAGCAGAAGTTGATCCTAACCCGTGTGTGTGTGTGTGTGCGTGTGTGTGTGTAAGAATCTAGCCCAAGGTCTAGAAATTCTATATGAGAAGAATCAGAGGTTTTTATAACTGAATTCCTCATTTTTTTCTTAAACAACTGGGATTCAGAAGTTACTTTAATACTATCCAACTTCTAATATTAAAAATTCTGTCTAATAAAAAGTGGATCTAACAAGCATCAAAGACTTGAATTCCACTGCGATTTAGATGGTAAAAAATGTAAAAGTGCAGATCTACACACCTTAATATTCTCAATAAGACTTTCCATCTAGCGCCCTTTTATCCTTTAACTGGATATGACTTCCAATAAAGTTGACTTTAAAAAATAACAAACTTGCAGTTGGACAAAGCATAACTATTTTACATGTAATTGATGACTGATGACATACTGATTAAATTATAATTCTTAAAGGCATGTTATGGTGCTGATATTTTTCCCAGCTTATACATTAATGTTTATCTACTTCTCACTTTCACCCAATTGTTCACCTTGATGAAGATAAGATTCCATCGCAGACTCTTCCACAGTGTGTTTGCTTAATCAATACTGTTTATTGATCTCATGGCATGCACTGTCAACCAAAACCTTAAAGTTTAACCAATAGGTGGTCGATATAGCTCCTGGAACACTAGTGTTATGCGTTCACAAAGGCCCTGACCTAAAGATCACTGAAGTTAATGGAAATACTCTCATTATCTTTAGTGTGGTTTGGACAAGACCCTAAAAGCAGCCATTCTACCTCAGCTTTTGTTTTCAGGTGGTGTCAACATGTAGCTCCACAGGCAGAGCATTACAGAAGTGTCCTGTCGGAATGACAAGCCCCTGAGCAGCAGCAGCGTCAGCATCTGAAAAGAATGGTTGCCTTCTCTTTACTGAGCAGAGAGGGAAAAGTGCTCTTGGCTACTGCTGCTACTTGAAATCCAGTACCAGTCTTGCGTGGATTTAACAAGCCTACTAAACTGTGAGCCTGGTTCACAAATGGCAAACACTCTCCCCGAACTGTAGGGGACAAAATCCAGGTTAAGACGTCAAATTAGCAAGGAATTTAACCACATGCTTACCTTTAAGTTCATGCCTATTCAGTAAAACACATAAGCATGAATTGAGACCTGTGCTTTCCCATACAGCCTTGTATGCTTCCTAAAGTGCATTGTCATTGTTTCACCTCAAATGTTATCCGAAGTGCGGGTCATTTCTGATGTTCTCTGGAATATGACTGTGACTTCTGCTAGGAGGCGCCTTGGCTGGAGTCTGCCAGGTCACTGAACTTGTGGAAAAGGGATAGGACATTTGTGTGTGTGCCTGTAACAATGCAGTTCAGTTCCCCACACCCCACCCCATATCCCTCTACCCTCTGCCATGTGTCTGGCATTTGGAAGGATTTTTAAATTGACCAGGTGTATATTGCCAGTTTGTGCAGGGAATAGCTACTAGGTTCAGGGAATGGAGACCCTCACTTATGAGCAGAGACTGGAAGAGTTTGGCTTGTTTAGTCTAGCAAAAAGAAGTCTAAGAGGGGATATAATTTTTCTTTATAAATAGATTGTGGGGGAGGGAGTAAATACCAGGAAGGGTAAAGAACTATTTAAACTAAAGGACAGTGATGGCACAAGAACAAGAATAAGAAATTGTATAAACTAGCTATGAACAAATGCAGGCTGAAAATTAGGAAAATGTCTCTCATCATCAGAAGGGCAAAGTTCTGAACCAGCCTCCTAGTAGGAGTTGTGGGAGCAAACAATTTATCAATAATTTAAAGAGAAAGTTGGACAAATTTATTAGCATGATTGTGCAATGGGGCTGTTTGTGATGTTTGGGCACAGGGTTAAGCAGTCTTAGAGTTCACTTCAGGTTTATTCTCGTGCTCCTAGAAGCTCATGCTTCAGGCTTCCAGCAGACCACCTGAAGTGATCAGGATGGACTATCTCCCCATTTCCCAGAATATTTGGGGGTTTCTTCTTGCATTTGTTTGTATTTCTTTCCTGTGAAGCATCAGGAATGACCATAGCTGGAGATGGGACATTGGGCAGGGTGGTACAGGGTTCTGAAGTAGCATTGAGCATTCTGTCAGGTACTTGACTGGCTGGTTCTTACTCATGTGCTCAGGGTCTAACTGGTCACTGTATGTGGTGTCAGGATGGAATTTTCCTCCCATTTAAATTGTCAGTGACTTGGGGAGGGGGATCACCTTCTTCTGCTGTGTGTGCGGGTACAGGTCATTTCCAAGGATTTTCTGATTATACCTCACATAATCATTTCCCTGTCATTGCTGGGGCCTCAGGCACTGGTGCAGCCTGGTCTGTCTTATTCTCTGTGGCATGTAACACTCTGGTTTCCTCTGGGCTGTAATACTTCAGTCTAATTTTGGTAGGTGGGGTTTGGATGCTGTTGCTGCGCAGCATTGATAGACTGTGGTATTCAAGTTAGATCAGTGGTCCCTTCTGGTCTGAAGTGTTATGAATTCTAGCGTATCTGTCCTGGCTCTGTGTTGTGCTGTGTAGCTCTTCACAATCAAGTGGAATAGTGATTTTTGAGAGACGTGGGTGTGATCTTAGTCTGTGTCCTTTCAATTTCCTGTTTGAGGATAGCACTTTTTAGAAGGTACTATTCTTGTGCTTTCACCATAAGAAGCTCCTTAGACCTTCCCGGTGGGTTTACTGTTCTGCTGATCTTCAGAGGGGAAACGCTATTTATGCACGTCAGCTTCCAGATTGCCTTGAACAGACCATTAGAAGTACATACTCCTTCCTTTCACTGAAATCAGTGGACACTAGACCTTATCTATTGTTGGGCACCTGGCCATACGAACTCATCTGGTTTTCCTTTGAGTACCGCTTGTAAGCCCCTTTATCTCCACTTTCATTCTATGGGAGACTTTCAGCATCTCAGTATTGTTCCTGTTACTTTTTAGCAGCCTGACAATTAGCCAGTGTGGTGCTCAGTGTTACAATGCCAACATTTTTTATTTCACATCTGGACCTTAACACTTGTTTGTGCCTCTGGGAATCTCCCTCTTAATGATCAGAGAAAGCAGAAAGTCTCAGATGTGGACCTTCAGGTGACTACTGAGGATTCAGCATTAAAAACAACATTCCAAACAGACTCATGTATTTTGACAGATATATACACATGAGCCTGAAATTGTAATGGATTTGTAACTTTACTGATTTCCCTCAGTATTTTCTGCCTATATTTGCAGTAACAATTTTTTAATGGGCATTCCTAACAGTCATTCTGCAATGATTACACAAGAGTTTATGGTACTTTGACTTAGTTGTCTTATATTGTACTTTCATAACTCATTATCTTCCTTTTCTTCCTAGTTGTCTCAAGAGAGATGTTCTTTTTCTGTTGGTTTTATTTACAAATTGGCCTGAACTGGCGAGGGCAAAGGTTGAACTATGTTTGTTTTTTCTAATTACTGCAGTTTGTCCTACAAGAAGGTTGGTTTTTTCCCCTACAACCTGAAGAAATTCAGTGTTTTCAGGTGCTGAGGCCCCAACTGATTCTGTTTCTCAAAGGAACATCTAGTTATATGGAGGAAATAAAGGGGGTCATTAAGACTAGCAGAACATGGATGTTTCAGTTCCCCTCCAAAGGGACACAGGTTCAATATCTACATGCTGCAAACACATTTGAAACCCAAAGAAATTCTTAACTTTGCAGGGTATTTCACAGCACTTTTTTACATCCTAGATTAACTTTTATGTAATTGCTCAGAATTGTTGTTTGTTCTTGTATTGCACACCAACTCCATACCCTTCACAACTCCCTTATTGTTGCAGTGGCTGTGGTGAAAAGACAATCAGGAGCATTACACAGTGTTGTTTGATTATAACACCCAGACATTTTGTGAACAAGGGGAAGTGGAATTTCTCATTATTTGAGTCATTTCTGATACATGATATTAATGGTATTTTCAATAAGGTAAATGGTTATTTTGATGCCTCACCTCATTGCTGTGTTAAAATTCAGTAAATTATCATTTGAAACAAATCTGTTTGTCTGATCTCCAAGTAACAGAAACAATGCAGGCAGAAACAATGATTAGCTTTGCAAAGGTGTTTTGTAAGTTCTCTGCCCCTCAAAATTCTTATTGACCAGTCTACAGCTCCTGAGTAGCTCTCAACTATACAGGAATAGTCTGAAAAGAAGCAAGAGTCAGAAAACAAGGAAAGAAAAAAGCTTCCAGGATACAATCTGGTACTATACGAGATGAAATCTGCCTTTGAGCAAGAACACATACTTTTTTGGATATTTAAAAAAAAAACTGATCAAAAGACAATTGCAACAATCTTGTCTAGCCAACATTGAAGATTCAAAGCAGGGGGATTTAATTATCTTACTATGGAGATATATTCTTTCCTCTAGAAAAGGAATAAAAGAAAGTAAGTGTAACAGAATGTTAAAAACAGCCACCAAGAAAAAAAAAAGGAGCAGTGTCTAAATAGAATCCTGCCACCATCGGGGGAATGTTTAGCTTCCCAGCCATAAAAATTAAAAATACAACATATTCTTTTCTTTCTCTCTTAGCTTTTATTTTTGCCTCACTTTCTTTTAGTAATAGATCTTAGTGTACCACTTTTTTCTTTAAAAATATCCATTTTGAAGTCTAAGCTGCATAATATAAAATAAATCCCCGCTTATTCTATTGCCAACTACAAATTATTGATTCTAAAATCACCATGGATTTGCTTTTATAATAGTATTGTTATTTAAAAATTAAATAACTTTCTAATTAATTGCCTTGTTTGTCTTGGGAGATTTCAATCAGCATGGCAAACTTTTGACTAGCCGTCTACAATTATTTCAGATGTTGAAACACACTGACACAGTAATTCACTGCTGAGGACAATCTGAGAGATTACATGGCTCTCTGTTTTGTTTTGTTTTAAATTAGAATTTTCAGTAAAATTTAAAAAGATGCAGGCTACTGTGATGTGTTGAATCATTGAAATCCCTTGGGGTTGTCCCCATGTTCACTGATCATGCTGCTGATGCCCTCCGTCCTGCCCTGAGGGACTCCCCACCACCCTTTCCTACTGGCCTGGATCCTCTGGTTTCCCCCAGATAAAAGCACAGAGTTGGGTTAACTGCCCCGCTGCAGAGCAACACAGACATTGAACAAGTTCAACTCTGGGATGGTTCAGGTATAAGGGCTCAGCACCCAGGAAATAAACCCCCAAAAGGAACCAAACCCCCAAATAAATTTGTCACACTCTGTGTAAAAGTTTTACACAGAGAAAGATCATAAGGTCTACCCACTTTATCAGTGAGAGATATGCACAGTGTTTGCTCCAACCCCATAGCAATTATTTACATTGGGCCTGATAGTAAACAAGTATTTTTATTAATTATAAAAAGTAGGATTTAAGTGGTTGCAAGTGAAAACAGTCAGATCAAAATAAGTTATTAAATTATAATAAACAAAAAATGCTTAGCTAGTTCTACTCTGCTAAGAAACTTATCACATGCAAATTCTTACGCTGAACAGCTGTTCTTATTTCAGGTAACAAGCTTAAAGTCAGAGCTGATCTTTACTCTGGCCTGGGTCTTCAGCTTTTTTTACAGTTCTTCATTGTCAAGTATTCTCTTAGAGTGGGTCAGGCAGTTTCAAAGACCAACTGAAGACAAAGGCTGATTTCTTCCCATTGCTTACAGAGACTTTCCTCTCAGGCAGGAACTCTTTGTTAGCCCCCCCTCCCCCATAGTAAAATACCAGGTTCAAGATGGATTCCAGCACCAGGTGGCCTGGTCACATGTCTTTCTATGACCAATCACAGTTTGGATTTATAGGATAAACACGACAATTCACATGTCATTGGTTTGAGTACTGAGTACCTAAAGTAGCACTGAATGGCCCCCATGAGCACATTTAGAACTATAAAAAGATTCACATGACCTATTTTTAACTTCACATAGAAGAATGATAAATTCACAAAAATAACATATAAACATTCAGGAGATTGTAACATTAAAAATGATGTGCCACATGAGGTATTTTGTCTAAAGCATCATTGAGTATCAATTATCGTAAGTCAATTTTCATAAAGCATGGGGGGAGGGGACTGTGACAGCTATGATTAAAATAATCCTAGGTCCTTAATTTAAACAAAAACATCAGAACAAGATCAGTGCTGTAGTTTACCAAAATGCTGACAAAGGTCCTAAGGAAGGTTACTCACTCAAGGAAGACTCAGTAATTTAAGGAGGGGTTTCTCTCTGGATGCTGAATGAAATTCCTTGATTGACTTCTGAAGGGATTTACAGTCCTTGGAGACTAAGGAGCTGCCCTGCCAAAGAGTGAAGGGAATACTGGAATAGTACTATCCTGAATATTAAGAGTCAAAACCTCTAAAACTCGAAGCCATGATATTTTTTGAGGTTACTTTGCTTACCCCAGAAGGTGAAGGGAATCAGCAATTGAATGACGAAGTTCAGTTCCCTGAAACAAAGAAAGTAGAAGAGCCTAGAGGCAGAATTAAAGATAGAGGTTTCCAGAAGCCTTACCTTAAGAGTCATATGAAAAGAATGAAATACCAAGATATTTTTGGTTTACTTGGGTCACTGTTCACTGCTGAGCTGCATATCAACAATGAACATCAAAATCAGCGTAGACATGTCCAGATTGTTAGACTTTTAATGTCAATAAAGTTAAAAAAACCCTATTTTTCCCTCCAACTTCCCCTTCACTCCCTGCAGAATGAAAAGTGCATTTTTGGAGGATGATCCTTACTCTTGGGAACTGCCCAAGTTTCAAAATAATAAAATGTGACAATATTAGAAAATAATGTGTGGGTTAATGAACGATGATCCACTGAGTCATGGATTTCCAGAGCAGGTGTCTGTCTGAAAGCCAAGTTCGAGTATTACTTCCAATGGTGAGATGTCTTGCTCTGCTGCGCTGTCCAAATCTCTCCTATGAACAGACATTACTTTATGGGGCTTTCCTTTTAATTGTTCCCATCGAAGCAATGTGTGTTCAACTTAATATTTCTCTCTAATACTAAAATATCTCCTTTCCCGTTTTCAAGCAAATTCATGCTGGTGAAAGTGATTTGTTTATAGTCTTGAAATCTCCTCTTTCACCACAGAAGAGATACAGAATGGACAGAAGAAATACAAGTTATGCAGAAACATAAATGGCTCTTTTCAAGAAGGCATTAAACCAACCAAGTGAGATTCACATGGTTTGTGCTTTTGATTTCAACTTTTACAGAACTTGTCTCTTATTACCAGTCCCCTGGGACACCCAGTTCCTAGCCCTTAAACGGAGATTTTGGCAAACCACGTACCTCAAGAAAAGTAGATAAATGGTGTAGGAGATGAGCTTTTATAAACAATTTACATATGTGTATTTTTCAGAAGGAAGCAATAAGGAAATAATTTGCAGCAACATGGGGATGCTTCTTTGAATATGCTTTGTAAGCATTACAAACAGAGTCAACATTAACCCACGTTAAACTGGACTAAAACATCTGGTGAGTTTGTTCTGGCTTCTACTATAAGCATGTGCTTTTTCTTCCTGTGGATGCATCTATTGGGTGCTAGTGTAGCCTTCACAACATCAAGGCCAGAATTTCAAGGTAATTTGCACTGGAAAGGGTACATTTTATATGGAATGAATATTGCCTCAGATTGCAGAGACAAGCATTTAGAAACTAAATCCCATAGTTGTGGCACAGTTAAAATGAATTACAGAAAAAAAATATGTTCACATCTTTTGCAACTGGCATTGCATCTGTGCATGAAGTTGTTCTGTGGGAAAGTGTGGTAGGGCAATTGGCCCACACTGGTCCATAAGGGTTATAATAGCTCTGGGTAAAGGCTGAGGCTGGACCCAATCAGAGGAGACTAGAGACAGCCAATCAGGGCCTGGATAGGCCCTATAAGAGAGTACATGTGCTCCAGCTATGGAGCAGAAAGGACCTGCCTGCCTGGTAAACTAGAGGTATTGGGGAAGGGCAGACAGAGCTGGGGAGCCCTGGCCAGACAAACTCTTAGACTGAGGCTTTGCTTCAAGGGGTGCTTCTGCTGCAGGCAGGCAGCCAGGGGAGCAGATGGCAACAGGTCTACACCCCCTTTCCAATAATGAATGGCAAGCAGATACGAGGAGGAAGTATCTCTGGTAAGGAAGGTGCTGGGGTGGGGGTGGGGGGCTGCGGGGAAGTGGCCCAGGGATTTGTAGCTCTCATGCAGTTTAACAGAAACATTACAGACAGCTGCTATTACAGGGTCCCCGGGCTGGAACCTGGAGTCGAGGGCAGGCCCAGGTTCCACCTACCATCAGCTCTCCATGTCTGTACTAGAAAGAGATTGGTTTTGTTATAAGAATTTGTCCTACCCTGTACCATTGGGAGGGGCCACAAAGATTGTGAAGTTTGAATTTCATTCTTTTCCCCATGCTGGCCAATGCTGAGAGGAGCTGAACAAACAGCAAGCTGGTGTGTAAACCAGTGGTCACCAACCAGTAGATCTGGATCTATTGGTAGATCTTAGAGCCTTTGATAGGTGATCCTGAGAGGTTTGGCTGGGAGGCTATCAAATGCCAGCACTTCATCTGCCCCTCTCAGCACTATCGTGCTGCTCCTGCCCTTTGCCTTGGAGCTGCCTCCCTCCCCTGGGAGCCTCCTGCTTGCTGTGCAAGACATGGGAAGAAAAGGAGGGGATGCTGATATCTGGGTGCCCTTCTTTCCTTTCTCCCACCCCCACCCCGTACTCCATCTCCACAGAGCAGAGTGGGGACAGCACTCCATCTCTTGCTGGCTGCTTTTGGGAGTGGTGCAGGGCCAGGGTAGGGGTGAGCCTGCCTTAGCCCCACTGCACCACCACCCAGAAGCTACCCATGGTAAGCGGTGCTCAACTGGAGCCCACATTCCGAACCCCAGCCCCATCCTGAACCCCTCCTGCACCCCAAACCCTGTCCTAGCCCTGAGTCCTCCCTACACCCAAACTCCCTCCCAGAGCCTGCACCCTGAACTCCTCCTGCACCTCAACTCCCTGCCCCAGGCTCAGCTCAGAGTCCTTCCCACACTCCAAATCCTTTAGCCCAAGAGCATAGCCTGCATCCCCCTCCCCCACACCCTAGTCCTCTGCCCGCTGCCTGATAAAAGTGAATGAGCATGGGGGAGGGAGGGAGGAAGGAGTGAGCAGGAGCGGGGCCTCCAAGAAGGGGCTGGAATAAGGCAGGGCAAGGGTGTTTGGGTTTGAGGTAGATCCTGGATTGCACTTAAATTCAAAAAGTGATCTTAAAAAGGTTGGAGATCACTGGTCTAAACTAAGGGCTGCTGTGAGCCTCTGAGGCAAGCAATCTGCCTGAAAGAACAAGACCCACTAAGGTTAAGGAGGAGTTTTGTTATAACAGATAATGACCAGAGACATGGGATCTAATTCTCTGCTGACTTTTACATGATAGTTACTTATATCTATGCAAAGTAGCTATAAAATACTAACAAATTAAAAAGGCTGTGTTGGACACCCCCTCTGAACACAGCTTACAGAGTATGAGTTACTACACAATATGCAAAGCTGCAAAAAAATTCTAATATTTTCAAATGACTGGTTAAGTTCTGGAGCATAACATGACAGTCCCTTGAAAAAGTAATGGTTCACTAAACCATCCAAAATTGCCCCTTCACGGTGTATGTCTTAGACAGCTGATACGGCACAATATATTGACCATTAAGGGTTGCTCATGAATGATTTCTTCAAGGAACCCAATGTATTTCCTCTGTTGTATTTGCAATCCCTGCTCTCCCACAGCTCATTTTGAATCTGGGGTTTCACTATCTGCAGAGCCATTAGGATAGCAAAAGTAGCAATTGATTTTATAGGATCCACAGGGAGCAGAAGTTTTGAGCTCTCCCCTTTCTTACTTGCCATGCCTATCATCGTTGCACTCTCTATGGAAATGTTTTAATCTATTATTTCATACTGCTAAATCAGCACCATTGGACCTATGCATAAGTTTTCTTCGTCATCACAGCCTGTCAGCAATTTCAAGGCAATGCAGACCTTCATTTTGAACAGTACTTGTATGAGGAACTGTACATTCATTCAAACTTTGTGATTGCACAAATGCATGGTTGAACAGAACAAAGCTATCTCTTACCCAAAATGCATTCTGATTCATTGTTATTATTTGAAGTCTACATTTGTCAGCTTGATCAGGTTAGCAAAATGCAGCTAATAAACAAATGTGCTTCGTTTTTGACAGCCTTAGGTAAACAGAAACATCGTTATTACTTAGCACAAAGATAATAAATACTCCATGTAGCAGAGGTCAAAATTAATTCAAAGCAAAGTTTTTTCAAACTAATTTTCTAGCAAAAATAAATAAATAAATCAAAAGATGTTGTGGTTCTCCAGATAAGGAGAATGCATAGTGATGTTTTATATCCCAACATGATTTTAAAAACATACTATATATCCGCCACTGGGATGCTCTCTGACTTGCATGAGGTGTTCACCAGCTCATAGCAACAATATACCACTCTAAAAAAAAAAGGAATAAAGAACTCTATCATATCCAATTAAAACTTCATGGGGAATTTAGAATGGTAGGTTTTAATTTCTTGAGCTAGATAGAATGTGGGCAAGATCAGGGCAAACACATTTTTAAAAAGCCCTGGGAACTTTAAATCACCACAAATGATTAAGATGAGACTTTTACATCTCATCCAAGTGATATCTCCATCAGTACAGTGCCCTTTGGACCTCTCCCCCCTCAATCTGTGATAGCAAACTCATGTTCTTAAAAATGGTCCATTCTCCTACCAGTATTACCTGTGTCTACATCAGGCTATAACACATTAGTTAGGTTCAGCTTCACCAGCTGTATTTCATCCAGGTGCTGACTTAAGGAGAAAGCTATGTGGTGATGCTATTTATGTTTGAAGTAAAGGAGACATAGATTTGGACATCATTGTCTGAGTTCAGGACAACTACACCTGTATTTTCCCTTGTGATCCAATATAGGTATCATTAGTAGGCTTCTGGCTCTCCAGGTGTTGCCTCTTCTGGGCCAGAGACCCACCTCCCTCTCCCTCCTGACAAAAAGTTTTTCCAGGCTGCACTGCTCCCGACCTCCACTGTGAATTCCTCAGCAAGTTGGACTGCCTAAACAGGCCTACTTTGCTTTTTCTTCAGAAGTTATAAACCATGTAATTGCTGACAGTCATAAGTTACCCCACTGTTTTTCCTAGACAAGCACATTTAGTCTTAAAATGAAAGTATTACAGAGAAAACCTCTGGTGATCAACAGCACAGAATGGTTCAGAAGGAAGAGTATGGATGTATTTCCCTTGTCTATATACTGGTGGAGGTCATTTACCAGCACGAGACACATTTTATGTACGTAGAATAAAATGGAAACAAAGGCTGTGTCTAGATTACAGGGCTTTTTTTTAGAAAAAGTGGCCTTTTTTAGAAAAAACTATACTAGACTACTGCCTCGTTCTGTTGACAGTAAATCGAAAGAATGTGGCAGTTTTGTCGACAGTGGTAAACCTTGTTTTATGAGGAAGAACACTTTTTTCGACAGAGATCTGTCAAAAAAAGGTGTGTGGACTCAGGGAGTTCTTTCAAAAAAAAAAAAAAGGCCTCCAGGAAGAAGCCCTGGTGGACAGTCTAGCATTTACATGTAGAGCACCTCTGTGGTTCCTGTCTGCAACCACTTAAAGGCACAGGCACCCAGACAGGCATTGCTGTCAGGAAGCCAGCCAGCACACCCGTGCTAGCCATGTCCCAGCCCCAAGGCCCCCCGGCCCTTCACAGGACAGTGAGGAGGACCCACCCAGGGGCACCAAAAGGCCGGCACCAGCCTGGTCTGGCCCAGAAATAAAAAACCTCCTGGAGCTCTGGTCCCAGGAAGAGGCCCTGCAGTCCTGCCGCAGGAATGCGGACACATACAATCACATGGCCCAGGGACTGGCCAAGAAAGGGCATCACCTCCACACCATGGACTAAGTCAGGGCCAAGGTCAAAGAGCTGCGGCAGGGATATGCCAAGGCCCGGGACCAGAGCTCCCACTCCGGGGCAGCTCCACAGAGCTGCCCTTACTGTCAGGAGTTGGAGCACATCCTGGGCGGTGGGGAAGCCCAGACTCTGCTGCGTGTGGTGGAGTCCGGGTTACCCCACCACATCGTGGACCGACCCCTGAAGGAGGATGACCAGGCAGGAGAGGCGGGAGAGCTGCACCCAGAGGAGGAGGAGGAAGAGGAGGCAGCAGGGACCCTCTCCCAGGAGCCGGTCCTCCAGACCCCAGAGGCCTCCCAGGCATCCGTGGACATCGGGGAGGGAACATCGGGTGAGTGCTTTGCGGGGTCACCACACACGGGCGGGTTGGCAGTGTGGGGGGCCATCTAGTCCCATTGCCACTGTGGGGCCCCTGTGATACTTTCAGGCTGCTGCCCAACTCACACGCGGTGTCACATGTAACACCCCTGAGTCTCCTGTCCAAAGGAGAGCCCCTGCCAGCCACGGCATGCCCTCGGGGACAGCAGGTGTGCACACAGACATTGATTGTCTCCTCTTCCCAACAGGGGAGCACCACACCCTCCCCACTACCATCCCGGACCCGTGGCACCCGCAGACACTGGTGTATCTACAGAGACCTGCTGCAGGCGCACATAGTGGTCCTGCAAGACCTCAACAGGACCCTTCAGCAGAGGACGGAGGCAGAGGCTGAGTGGCGCAACAGGCGGCTGGATGAGCTGGTCCAGCAGTGCACTTCCATCTGTGCCACTGTGTCGGAGGTCCTAGCCTTGCCTGCCCCTGTCATGGGCACCGCTTCTCCTACACACCAGGCCCCTCCTCCCCCAGCTCCCGCTGCTCCCGCAGCCCCCCCTTCTGCTACAGCCCCCCCCCCCAGTCTCTCCTGCTCCCGAGCCCTCACAGGCCCAACAGCTGTCTGCCCCTCCTGCCCGGGCCAGGACTGGCTCTTGCTCCACCAGAGCCCAAAGCCGTGGTGGTGCCAGGATGCAGGAAGGTGGCAGGACCCTGCAATCAGGGAAGCAGGGGCCTACTTAAGCCCCCTCCCTCCTCCTGGTGTTCAGACCCCTACCACCCCAGTGACAGGACATTTCAGTTATGGAACAAATTCTTTATTTTTGAGTGACAGATTTACTTTGTTTATAAACGGTTCAACGGTACCAAGAGAAAGGTGGTTTATACACAGTTAGCACATTTTCTGTACTGCTACTGTTTCTAATAAAAAAACCAATTTCTGTTTCCAAAGAAAACCGGGTGTGTATGTATTTATGGGAAGAGAGTGAGGGTTGTGGAGGGAAAGGTAGGGGTGGGCCAGGACAACCCCCCCACGGGGGAAGCCCTGGAGAGACTTAGTGGGCTCTTTCTGAGAATCTCTCCCTCAGGGCCTCTCGGATTTGGACACCAGCCTGGTGAGCCAGGCAGATGGCAGCCATTCTGGGCTGCTAAAATGGCCTCTCCTTGCCATCAGCACCTGTCCCCCACCCCGGCAGGAAGGCCTCCCCTTTCCTCTCCACCAGGTTATAGATGGTGCAACATGCGGCCACCACCTCCGGGATGTTGCGTTCGCCCATCTCCAGGCGTGTGAGGAGGCAACAGAACCTCCCTTTCAGCCGGCCAAAGGCGCATTCCACCTGGAATTGAGCCTGGCCAAGATGTGTGTTAAAAAGCTCCTTGCTCACATCCAGTGTAGGGTTTCATGAGCCACGGCATCAGTGGGTAGGCCGCGTCGGCCACTATGCATACTGGCACCTGCACGTCCCCGAGTGTGAGGTGCCGCTGGGAGAAAAATGTTCCTGCCTGCAACCTGCGGTACAGGTAGGAGTTGAGGAATATGCAGGTATCATGTGCCTGCCCCGACCACCTGACACAAGTGTCCATAAAATGTCCCCAGTGGTTGACCAGGGCCAGCAGTACCATGGAATAGTAGCCCTTCTGGTTTATAAACTGCTCAATGGGGCGGTACGCGGATTGGGATGTGTGTCCCATGGAGGGTTCCTCCGCTGTTCGGGAAGCCAAGGGCAGCAAACCCGGCAAGGATGTTGTCCAGGTCCCCAAGATGGACGAGCCTCTTCAGCAGCTCCGCACTGATGGCCCTCACCACCCGCAGCACGAGATAAATAGACAGAAACCAGGGAGTTAGACAGGTTACCTAAGCGCTTGGGAGGAGAACCCTCCCCCCCCACCCTCCCCTTGTCAGGACACCCCCCTCCCCCGCATCAGTACAGAGGTGGCCAAGGCGCGGCCTCCAAGTGCCACTCCATCCCCCACTCCCTCTTGCCTTTGCCTGGCAGTCCCCCTTTCTTAATCCCCCCACTCAGCAGGGCCTGTCCCCCAAAAGTGACTTACCTCCATCAAAATGGCCCTGATGGTAGACCTCCCCATGCCAAACCAGTGTACCACAAAACGGGGGGGGGCCAGTTTCCACAGGGCAATTGTGACCTGCTTCTGCAGGGGGATGGCGGGCCACAGGTGGGTGTCCTGGTGTTCCAGAGCAGGGGTGAGCGAGGCACACAGCTCCAGGAATGTGGCCTTCCGCATCCGGCAGTTGCAGAGCCAGTGTTCGTCATCCCAGAGCTGCATGACAAGCGGGTCCCACCAGTCCGAACTCATCTCATGCCTCCAAATCTGCCTGTCCCCCAAAAAGTTTGGGGGCAAGGACAGAGCTCCTGCATCCCAGAGGAGGGTCTCCTCGGTGCGGTCTGGGTCCATATGGGGCAGGAGATTCATGACAGACTCATGAAGATGCAGCAGAAGCTGCAGTATGGCTGCGTGGGGCCATCGCCTGCCCAGGGGCAGCTCAGGCTCCATGGCCAAAAACAGTGAAAAGCAGAAAAAAAAACCCTGCAAATAAACTGCTGTGGTGTCTGAGGAAGTAGGGCAACCAGAGCAAGTACTGCAGCAGCTTTGTTTTCCCTCTAGGAGGTAAGCAAGCCAGAAGCAGGAGCAGAGCAACGGCTGTCCAGGGGGATCCCTTTAAGCATGCATCTCTGCAACAGGCATGCAGCAGCACCTCAAAATAAAGGCTGCCCCATGCCCTGCCAGAAGCACTTCCGGGTGCCTTTTTTTTTCGAAAGCACGTCCGGCAGTCTGGATGCTCTTTTTCGAAAAAGAGCAATTTTTCAATCCGCATAATGCAGTCTAGACGCTCTTTTTCGACAGAGGCTTTTTCAAAAGATACTTTTGAAAAAGGCATGCAGTCTAGACGTAGCCATAGACTCCCTTCTACAGTCTTCTGTGTCACTTGGCAAAGGGTTGCTGTGGAGTCACAATATGGTCCATCCCTTTCTCTAGGAAGAGCATATTTATTACTAAATTAATATCATCCTTATTCATGGAGTAAAAGACCAGGTCCAGAGCTAAGGCTGTAACTTCCATTTTGAGTGTAGCCTGAGGTAGCTTCACAGAAACCGGTTTGCTGAGCTGATTTTGTGTACCTTCTTACCGAATGTTGTAAGCCATTGCAGAAGGCCAGGTGGGACTAAAAACTCTGTATGATTCTTCTCATGTTTTTCAGAACAGTATCATCTCTCATGGGAGAAGTTTGGGATGTCTCATTCCCTGCCCATTCCACAAATCTTCAGGGCTTCCTCTGACACACAGAGGGAGGAGTTCCCATCCCCCTGCGGCATGACTTTACACAGTAACTTTCTCTGGCTGCAATGGCCTTCATACCATTTTTGAGTCCTCTTGAAGTTATTCAGTAGCATCCATGAAAGTGACTTTGGTGGAATTAATGTGACCCTAACTTCCGGTTAGATTTCTGTGCTGAAACCGAGTGTTGGAAGTGTACATACTTCTGTACAAACAGTTGGTTCTCACCAATTGGGGTTATGTTTTAATTGATGATTTAGAGATTAATTATCATCCACCTGAGCCATCCTGTCCTCTTTCATTTTAATGGATGCAATTTTGTCCACTAATTTGATGAGTCCTTTCTTTATTTTGCACTAACGAAGTACACTTTTCAACACTGGAAGAATATTTATCTTTTATTGAAAGACAAGGAAAATTCCCAATTTCCCTTTTTCCTCTAATTCATTTTTCTCAGCAGTCCCCTCTCATTTTATCTGGCTGCTCACAGTATTCCCAAAGTTTACATTAGTTTACATAGTTTAATTCAAAGGTACTTCATATTTTAAATAGATTAGAACTTTGTTCCTTTGAAGTAATAAGAATGTTTCACTAGAGTCATTTAGGGTGTATCTACACATCAGCGTTATTTCGGAATAACGGCCGCTATTGCAAAATAACAGTGCGAATGTCTACACAGCAATTCTGTTATTTCAAAATAAATTCAAAATAATGAACGGCATATTCCAACTTCTGTAAACCTCATTCCATGAGGAATAACTCCTATTCTGAAATTGCTATTTTAGAATGGCTGTAGTGTGGGTGCTCCACTGCTGCTATTTCAAAATAGCTCCTCCCCAGGGCCATTCAGTATAATTACTCCCCAGTGTGTCCTGGGGCTCTAAATTGAGGTAGCACATCCACATTAGGGAAGCCTGCCTCAGACAAATTTTGAGGCTTCCCCGTCGTGTTGACATGCTATTTCAAAATAAGCTATTTCGGAGTATTTCTTCCAGACTAGCTTATTTCAAAATAAGCGTGCAGTATAGACGTACCTAAAATTTCTTCAAATGATTTTAGTCTTCATGAAAGATACTGTGTTCTCTCCTGCTGTTTTTTTTTAAACATTCCTAGAATCTGCATCATACATGTGCAGCAAAGTTAGAAGTTGTCTGTGCAGACAGTGCCCTGCCAGTGTGCTCAACCCTGACCTGAAGGGACTGCCTCTAGGCATGTAGGTTGTTTGTAGATTGTTAAAATGTCAGATAAGCTACTTTTCTAGAACTATAAAGTTTGTGCTGTATGAAAGTATAACTAATTTGATAGCTGGAAAAAAGTATAACCACATTTCTGTCAAGAAGGGCAGAGAGGAAAGAGGTACTGCATATTATTAAGCTACTTGATCACATATGCCTTTTCAAAGAAGAGAAGAGACATTAGCAGCAAACAGAGGAACACTGTCAACTGCAAACATAAATATTTCAGGTTTCAGGTATGCTGGGAATGTCATTAATGTAAAAATTGACAACAAGGGGCTCCAGAGTCGGCAATGACCGCGGGAGGCACTTCAAGAGACAGAAGAAGGGATTCTGACAACAAGCACTGTAATAATAATAAACTCATTTGAAAGCCATGCAGGAGATAGGCATTGAATAGGACAAAGAAACTATACAGTTATGACAGAGTTTGAATTTAGAGGAAAAAAACTACACTATAGTTGTGGATTGAGTAAAACAGTGCCTGAGGCATGCCCTTTATCTAGACCTGAAAGGAGGTGATCAACAAATGCAACAAGAGCCACACTATCTGAGGAGCTGAGGTGAAGAAAAAATGCAACAGAAGCAATTTGTTTGATATCATTTCGATGTGGGATGGAGAGAGAGGTTACTTGCCAGCATGGTCAACATATAGAGATTAGAAAGTAACTTCTGCAATATGCTAGTTTCTCAGCAGCAATATTGCCCTGAAAGACTTACCAGAAGAATTGCAAAGGTCATCAATTACAGGGCAAAGATTAATAAATCCATTATCGATTACACAAATCACATGATTTTGGAGCTTTTTCTGATTCCATTTCATTTTAGAAAATCCTAGTTCTAGGTAACTGACAAGAGGGGCCAAAATATTTAGCAAATTTATTGGGAAAAGCATGACATTAAAAAGCTGCAAAACATTACTGACAGTTTTTAGTGACTCCTGTGGAACTACTCCATCTGCCATAAATGGATTTGGAATGTAATTGTTCAGTAAGTGAAAATGCTTTGTTTGTCATTGGGATTAGCTATTATTTATTTGTTTGTTTGTTTATTTATTTAATATTCATAATCTATGAGTATCTGAAACTCCATTACAAGTTATTGATTCTTAAAAAATTAATAAGGAACCAAATAAGCACCATAAGAAATATGTTTGACAATGTGTGATGGGGTGTATCAAATCCCACACCAGTGCAGCAGGAGTTTATCCTTCTGTTTTGGCTGAGGAGACCATGCCTTCTCTGATCTGCTGGGCATGCTCCAATGAGACAGGATAGAAAAGGCAGCAGAGCAGTTCAATCTGGATTGGTCCTCATGAGGAAGGAGGTGCGCTGCTGAATCCTAGGAGGAGGACTGCCTGCACATCAGGACGTGGAGTCCATCCACGCACAGACAGACCCCCTACACACAGGCTCAAGATATCACAGAGATGGGAGAGACCATGGAGACAGTGAACTGCAGAGGTGGGTAGGAAGTGACCCAAGGAAACTTAGTGAGAAAGCAGTTGTAGAATCAGAGACAGGTTCAGAATGTTTCGGTAGGATCCCCTCCAAGCTGGTGGTGGGCAACCCTGCCACCAACAGGACCTTGGGTTGGGACCTGGTGGAGTGGGCAAGGTTCCCCTTCTTGGTCATTGCCCACCCTGGGGTAGTTGCTCAGCTTACTTGCACTTTTGACTCTCTCCACTCGGCCACACTGCCCTGATAGCAGGGGCTGCTTCATAGCCTTTGGCCACGAGCCTGCACTGCCCTGACAACAGGATCCTTTATTGATTCTGGGCCCTATACTGCACTGCCTTGATGGCAAGGGTCATATCATTTACTAAGGCCACGCAGCCTTGAGACTAGCAGCAGCCTTACAGATGCAACCATGGGACTGTAATGCACCCTGCTCCCAACCCCCAAAGGGAGACAAGTGTATCAATCTGGTGACACACTGGCTATCTAATTTTTAATTATTTATGTGTATTGCTTATAGTGTGCTCTGTGCTGTAGTGTATTTTGTATTGAAGTGCTAATGGTGTTGGATCTCAGCACAGCACTCTGCTGATAAAGCCTTGCTGTGGAGTGCAGATCATATATTCATCATTAAAATTATTGCACAGTGAGGTACCCCTCTATTATTATCCCCCCCACACACACACACTTCTCCAAGCAATGAAGTCAGACACTAAAAACTCATCTCTCTTTCAAATTGTTCCTGTTCCACAACAAAAGCCTGAGAGAATTTCTCCAGTCTGAGTCTAGACTGGAACCAGTTGCCTGACCCTGGTATCTAACTTCCTGAGAACCTCTGAGCGCTAAAGAAAATACATACAATATGTCTTGGATTGGTTTAATGTTTTTTAAACTAGCCAAGCTAATTGAGGTAAAGGATAATCTCACATTGTTAACCAACCTTTTGTCATCTTTTTATCCACTACAAAGAGTACATAAATAGATCCCAGGTTTCCTTCCTAGGGGAAGATAAGGGAGGTGTCTCAATTGATACCTACATGGTTAGGAAGCTTGGGCTCATTCCACAACACATAGAGACTTCCAGTCACGACTGCATTCACTGAATGATGTATGTTTGGCTTTACTAATATCCCATAAACCAAATTTAAGAAGTTTTGCAACGTTCATGCAGTTGAAAAGTAATATAAGGGTTCAAGAAAAAAAAAATGGGCTCCCCTGAAGAAATACTGTATTAGACAGCATCACCTCAGAAGTCCTGGATTGGTTTCTCCAGCTGTCTCTGTATTTGAAAGGCCTACATGGAAATTAATGGCAATGGTCTTAGATGGTGGATGCTTGTACTATCGACTGAATAATATCAAATGTGTTTAATCCAAATAAAAGTTTGAAAAGAAAGAAAACAAAACAGAAGGTCTCAAGAAGTAGTCCCTTCCTTTTGGAGCTTGTGAAAAGAAAAGATGTGTATCTAATATTTCAACATAAAGCAGAAACTGAGACAGAAAGGATTGTTTTATTGCATAAAACTCTGTAGTAGTTTTCTAAAATAAATAATTTACATAGAAGGTAAAATATAGGAGAAAGATTTACTTTCTCAAGAAGTAGTAGGCAACATGATTCTGTTTGGCACTGGAAGATATGTACGTGTAATGTGATCCTGTCTCCCTCTGGATGATACAAGCAATGCACACTGAATTCAATAGGAATTAGTCATATGATGTCACAAGGGAATCTTGGACTGTGAAACCATCTTCAAAGAAAAATTAATGGAAGTCCCAATATTTCAGTTATTTTAAACTAGAATGCACAGAGCACTGGCAAAAATACTGTACGGAACAATTCTGCAGTGAGAAAGGGAAAGGATTGAAAAACTGAATAGTTTTTTTCCCATTTACCACTGTATATGATCAAATTGAAGAAAAAGTGAAAATGCATTTTGCATTGACAGATTTTTAACATGCTCTCTAACCTTTTCACCCTCTCTGTACAGCAGTCAATCTGCAAAATGGTCCCACTTTTGATAGCAATGTACCCGACATCTGCCATCTTTGTAAGATGCTGTCTTTGCAAATTAATCCCAGATGTTCCATAATCTTCTCCTAAATACTACTTTGTGACTTGCTATGATCATGGGGCTGCTCACTGACCTAAGTTAATTAACTAATTGTTTAATTTAATATATTCATAAAAACATAAACAATCTTGTTAATGTCATCAATAGGGACATTATTAAAACTACACTCTAAATAAACAATTACAGAGAAAATATATATTTGGAAAGTGGAAACAGACAGAAATGTCCATTTAGAGAGCCAGATATGACAAACTATTGAGAGAGCATTTGAAAGAGATTGGTGATGACTTGAAGATATTTTGGAATCAGGCTCCCTCCTTTTAAATTAAAAGTTCATATGTGCATTTGTCAGAGCCAATCAGATCATCCCATGGAGTACAACTACTAAAATTCCCAAACAAGGGATCAAGGAACATAAGAAACTTATAAGCATGGAAAAATCCATCAAGAGGAAATAAGATAATGAAGAAGGAATAAGCTTGTCCAGTGAATCAGATAGATCTGGATATTTCTGGCATTTGCCCATAAGTGATTAAAGGTTTCTTGGAAAGTTTTAAAGTGTAAAAATGTGAAGAAGAAACAAACTCCAAATAGAACCTTAAAGAGTCTTGAGGACAAAATGGTTCATTTGCTACATGTGCGTGACAGCCATTGTTGACCATTTACCTGTATGTCTAAACAGAAGGAATATGGGCCTAGAATTCAGAGATTTCTCAAATCACAATGGGTAGCATTCATCCTGGTGACCAAGCCTTATATGAGACTTCTGTACAAATACTGCTGATTCTCTATGCAGTAAAGGACATGAAAACATGTCCTGGAGGTGCTGTCTACATTTCTGTGCACTGCAGAAGAAACACTGTGCTGAAGTGACTAGGTTAGCATGTCGGGTGCCATTGGAGGTGACCTTTAGGAATGGACAGTGAATCCATGTTTCCGAAGATTAAATTACCCAGACCAAACCAGAAGGGAAGAAAGAAAGACTCAAGGAAGGGGAAGAGGGAGATTTTACACCTGGGGAATAAGCTGAAAAAGAAGAATCAGAAAGATCATGCAGATTGCTCATGTCTCTGTCAATCTCATGAAAACTGGTGGAAACGGAAGCATTCAGTGAGGAAAATTTAATAAAAGCACACATATTCTGATAGGATTACAGTATCAAAAGCGCATATGTTCCACATGTTTTTATTTCTCTTTAAAATTAGAAAATGTATCTTTGCTTGACTTATCCAGAAGGGCACTAAGCCAGAGTGTGCTATGATACCATTTCTTGCTTCATAAAGAATTTCATTTAAACTATGAACCTTGTGATAGGTAATTATATGCAGGAAGCAGAGCACATATGAATTTTATATTTATGGTCTACATTGTGGTCGCAATTTAAATTCCAAAAACTGCCTTCAGAAATACCAGGTAGTGTGTCATTTTTATTTTAATTGCATTTCCTCCCCTCTGGTACAGGATGATCAACTGAAAATCAGAACACATGTTCTATGTAACATATTTAGAGTCTAACAATAAACTGTTACTGTCCACGCAATGTTCAGTGCATTTGCAATGCTCATGAGAGAGAAAAGGTAAGGTGAAAGAGGACCTTTTGACCACAAGGAGCGAACAGGGTGAAAATTTTGCACATGTTCATAACAACTGCTCCTAATGAACAGCTTTTGCTTTCCCCAGACAGACTGCAAGCTTTCCATATATTTATTTCAACCAAATGATTATAATTTTTAAAAGCAAAAAAAATTGGGGTAACATACTAGAAGTATGTCAGGATTTTTTATAGACAGAGCTAACGGGAGTGTCTGGTAGCATGCAAAAAGCTGGATATAGTTTCCCAAAACCCATGCTAAGCACACACAGGGTGAAAGTCATTGTTGTGCAATGGGTTTAAGACCTGTCTCTTACTTAAATCCTATTCAAACTAGGGATGAAATAGGATAACTGTTCACATGGTTAACCTATAAACATGATTAACCCATAAACCTATAACCTATAAACAGTTACTGTGAACGGTTATACTCAGGCTCCCACCCTGCTCCTAGGGAGCCAGCTGCCACCCGCACTGAAAAGCTAGAACCTTAAAGGTCCTGAGTGGGCAAAGATGTTGCCTCCAGGAAGGAAGCCCTGTTCTATTCCAGGGCAGGAACAAACGGAGAGATATTACAGGGGGCACTGAGAAAGGCCCCTGTTGGACTTGTACCTAGAAGGGGGTTGTCTTATGTCACACATAAATGGTGAATGACTCAGTCAGAGGGAAGAAGCAGGGGACAGAGGAATGAGTGACCTCTCCCTGAGAGTGATGAGGGGGGAGAATAAGCAGTATCCTGGTATAAATCTTTGGGGGAGGGCTTTAGCCCCCCCTGCCCTTCCCAAATAACTCCCTTGCCTCCTGCATTCCTCCTTACACACCCCCAATCTCCTACCCACGGCCCTACTCACACTCCCCAACCCTGACTCCTCCACCCCTGCACACTCTCTCTATCCTGAGCCCCTCCTCACACTTGTCAACCTGACTCCTGCATCCCCTGCCCTGATTTATGGACCCCTCCACATCACTATCACCTGCCCTGACTCCCTCCCACACACACACTTAAATTTCTGCCCTGAGCTCCCTGCACTCCACCCCACACTTAAATTTCTTACAGGTACTCTTGTATCACAGCTTCCCCAAGGCCCTGCCCTGAGCATCCCCGCCCACTGGGAGGGGTGTTTGATATGACAGTATCTGTAAGAAATTTAAGTTATTTTCACCTTAAATACTGAGAATGAGAGAGTTCCCCAAATCCTATAGCGAACCAGCGATTCACACTACAGAATTATTAACATACATTCATAGTATACCCTGGATTGTAACATTGCGCCAGTACTAGATAATTGTGTTTATCCCGAATTTGTTACTGCTTACTGAAATGTGAGTGCATCGCACAAGCAATAATTGATGGAGACATCACCAGGGGTCTCATTGACTTCAGCACTGTATAGTGTTTTGCTCAGGGTTTGGTTCCCAGATAATATAGATATACTTGGATTAGCTCTTAGTGAGTTAGCATGATAAAAAATAGTAGTGTCACCATAGTAGCATGTAGTGTATCCAAGCAGCAGCATGGGATAGCTGCGCTGAGTACAAACCCACCTGGAGCCTCTCTAAGGCCAGGTCTACACTAGACCTGGAAGGTTGGCTTAAGGTACACAGCTCCAGTTACATACAATATGTAGTTGGAGTCGGCTCACCTTAAACCAACCATGGCGCTATCCATACTGCAGGAGGCAAGGAGTACAGACACCAGCCAGAGCTGCCCTCAGCATTTGATTTACATGTCTATACTTGACCTGCTAAATCGAATGCCAGAACATTGATTTCCAATGCAGCGAGTGATGTCATGCCCTAATGTACTCAGGGCAGCTAGCCTGTGCCACAAGTGGCTGCTTACATGCTATCATGGCTAAACTCGCTCAGTATGGACTAGCACAACCATGCCTACAGGAGCTAGAAATTACACCCTTAGCTCTAATCCAGAGGTATCTTATGGGAGCACCCTTATCCACATCAAGTACTGCATACCACTGTATATTTCACCAACCTTAACACTTCCCTGAGATCATATTTTTCACAAAGATGAACTGTTCTTGAACTATTTATCTGAAGGAATAGACAAATATAAGCTTGTCTTCAGTCTCACACATGCATATAGCTCTTTTCTTCAAAAATATGTGCTGAACATCACAAACCTAGCCTTCTTTAACATTTGATTATCTGCTTTCTCTTTTCAATTAGCTGATTCAGTTCAAGATCTTGCTCTCCTCTTCATTTTTATTGAAGGAATTGACTTCATGTCTCGTGGATCAGAGGGTGAAAGACCTGGAATTATGAAACTATTTGCAGTAATTAATGCAAATTGGAAACAACAATTATCTTAGTATTAATGCCACCTAATAAAGCTAGTGAGCTAAACAAAAGGTCTGATTTTGTTGTAAATCCAGATCACTCGCACTGACATCAATACATTTACACTGATATGAAAGTGATGTGAGATCAACAGTCATGTCCGAGATGCTAATATTCTAATCTTTGATAAATTGTAAATGCCCTTGTGTCTGACCCAATAAGCTGTTGTATTTACAGTTACAAAGGATTTTTTTTTTACATTATGTTGCAAGATTAGTCTCTGGATGTTTATTATGCTATATGTAATGATAACTGAAAGAGGACTAAAATTGGCTTTAAACAGTGTACTTGGAATTGAAAGTGCAAAGCCAAGATAAGTGAGCTCTCAAGGATTTCAGCTAAGATCAGCTATAGAGGAAAAACTAGTCTATTTAGAGCAATAACTGTAAAGATGTGTGATTTACTTCCAAGCAGAGATTTACCCAAAGGAATCGATCATATCAACTAAGTGAGGAATTAAACTCCTACCATAAGTCTGAAATGTTCCATATAGAAGAACATTGCTAGTGTAGCCTAATTGCTTATGCCACCAATATTAAAACAGGATCTATTGCTGAGTGCTGGTGCTTTGCTGACCACTCTAAAAGGGGAACATCCCTAGCTTGCTCACTTTACAAGACTTCAAAATATGACAGTTAGTCATGGAGTCCTCTTTGGAATTAATTATTCTTAATATCTAATGATTAATATACAGAAAAGGGGGGGGGGAAATCACCAATTCCCATAAGAATGTGAGGTTTTTTTAAAAAACCCTCAATGGTAGCAGCCATTAGGAAGCCACAAGTAGCTTTTGTTCATTTAATATATCTACTTAAAGACTGGCAAAGTCTGAAGCAAAAATTACTCCAACATTGTGGTTAATGAAATTCACTGCTGAAGAGCCAGGATGTTACATGCTCACCAGATCAATTTAGGGTTTATCTTCATAAGCGCTAGACCAGCACAGCTGCTCTGTAGTGTTCTAGTGAAGATGCTACTATGTCAACAGGAGAGCTTCCCTGTTGGCACAGTTAATCCACCACCTTGCAAGACAGTAGCTATACTGGGGGAGAAGCTCTCCTATCAGCATAGTGCTGTCTATGGTATGATTGTTGCTAGGCGTGTGGATTTTTCATAACCCTGAGCGATGTAGTTATACTGATATAGCTCTGTAGCATAAGTCCTGGCTTTAGTTTGTTCACATTAAAGAGCCTGTGTCCACAAACAATTTTTTGAAGATCTTATTTGGTGCATTGGATCACAGTAATTATTCCTCTTCTTTGCAGTGAGTTTGTTTGCTTTAAGGTATGTATGGAAAAATTTCTAACTACTTCCCTTCTGGCAGCCCTCCAACTGCTATCCCACAGATCTTTGCTTCACTCTTGGATCTGCCTTGTGTGCCCACTCCCACCACTCCAAGGTCTGTCTGTTTAAATACTAGAGAGACAAGCTGGATGAGGAAATATCATTTAATGGACCAACTTTAGCTGGTGAGAGACATACTTTGAAATGACATCCTTCTTCATAAGCTGGTCCAATAAAAGATTTTACCACACCCACCTTGTCTCTCTAATATCCTGGGACCAGCACAACTACAATGACACTGCAAATGTTTAAATGCAGGCATCCAGCCAGGTGTGCCTCTTTCTGATATCAGATATTATGTAATGTCTCAGTTCAGGGCAACTGCACCCATTCGCCCTTTCTACAGTCCAGCAAGGGTACCTGATCTTAAACTTCCAGCCTCCCCAGCTGTCATTTCTCTCTCATATAACCAATGTGTCTCTTCCACGTCTGCCACAGATGAGGGAATCCCATCCTGGTAAATAGCAGTGCTGTGTATCCGCTTGGTTTCCCGACAGTCTTTTAAAATCAGACCTTTCTATGTCATCTGGGAACACACCTCAGAGTAACATCCTCCATCATGAGGACAGCCCGCAGAGGTGTACGTGCAATTTCCAACTTTCTGCTGCTGCTCTGCCCCACCCCCTCCGCCCCCCTCTAACACTAGTACAGAGGTTCCACAAAAGGGGAAAGTAATGTGGAAAATGTCTTTCCACCTGTCACAGTTCTTGGGCTGCTGAAAGATGCCCTCTTCTGTGCAGAAACTGAAAAATCCCTGGGATGCTCCCATCTACTTAAGCACGGGTCTCTGATACAACTTGAGCTAAATAACCCACTTGCATTAGAAGAGAATGGAGTTTTAGGCTCCCTTTTTCTTAGTTCCTTCAGTATTATCTCACTTTCCCTAAACTCAAGTAGGGTAGAAGGTAGCAATGTGAACCACCTAACAATTTGCCAAACCTTTCTTACCCAACCAGTATACCAGGGTTGTTGCCTCCTTGTAGGCACAGGGAGTGGGGCTGGTAAATAGTCTTCCTGAAGGCTTCCAAGAGCCTACTTTAGGAGCTGCAGTCTCCCAGAGTTGCTCAACAACTGCTGGGAACTTCCCACTTTTAAGTACTTATTCCATCCCTGACATGGTTGATATGAGCAGAAGCAGAGGTCAAGCCTGGCCTGCAACAGCTTTCACCCCTTCCTCACTGGTGCAGGGTTTATAAAGTCCATCATACCAGCTCAAAGAGAAAGTCAAGATGAGAACAGAAAATGGGAAAGGCATTCCAGAATAGCAGGAAAACCACATTTTTTTTTTCAAAGTTGGCATGGAGACTACCATGGGGACAATAGATACTTGTGCTTTTTCTGCTTTCCTTGAGCAATTGCAATACCATGACCTGGGCCATCCTAAGGATTTATATGCCCCTATGCAGTACGATTAAACTGGTGCTGCTCTGCCCAATGGTTATCCGGTTGGGGGAGCAATTTTTAAAGATATGATTTTATAATCTTCAGCAACACTCTAATGTTTTAAAGCAGGTTTTAAACAAAGGTCCTATAGTAGACTAACACAACAAATTCAGAAACTGACAGTATATACTTGTTAATTGGTTGGAATGACTCACAGGTTCAATGTTCTGCTAATAGGCCTGCTAGAAGGGTTTTTCACTTTTAAGTTAGCTAGATTACCTTCAGAAGAAGTCTCATCAGGGCTGCAGCAGCCACAGAACAGGGATGGGAAGAGGTGGATGAGTGGACATTAAGACTCACTGATGCCCCAGATGTTCAGGAGCCCTTATGCAGCTGCATGTTCTGCATATGGGTAAGAAGGGCCCTGACCATGGCATCTGGATATCATCCTCTGAAAGGTGGCAAGCTTCTGAAGAAAATCAAAGAAGATGGGAGAGGGGATGTGCAAGGAACTAGTCACTGCATCCCAAAAGAGGGCTATGGAAGCAGAAGACTGGAGGGATGGTTTTGTGGAGCTCAAAGGGGAGCACATGGCCTGGGAAAAAGAGCAAATGGCCTCAGAAAGGAATATGATGCACTTGATGAAGAGGCAAATAGTTGTGCTGGGATAAATTTTGTTTAAAAGGTCAAGTACAACATGTTAAGATGGAGATTATAATACTAAAGTAAGAGAAGACCTACATGAATAGGGAAAAGAGAGAAGGCAGTGACCTGGGGATCAGGGGAAAGAAGAGGCTGAGTTAGGTGAAATGAAGGTCTGGCATTCAAGTCATCTCAACGTTTTTATCCAAATTTCTCCAAATTCATACAATTACTCTATTATTTCTTTGGCTGCTAACTCAGATGGGCCTGAACACAGCTCTACTCTGGGCAAGAGCCTACTCTTCCATTGTTGTAAAATCAATCACTTGGGGGTAGCACTCCCACAAATACCCTACAACAGCTTGTGACCCCACCCCACAATCCCCTTTTTGGCTGGGACCCCTACGGCTACAACACTGTAAAATTTCAGATGTAAACATCTGAAACAGTAAAATGGATCAAAATGGACCTTGCCAGATGAGATTTTGAGTAATCATGCAGACTATCCCCATAGCTGAGGCAGGACTAATTAAACCTAGACTATCCATGGCAGATATTTATCTAATCTGTTCTAAAAGAAAGTGTCAATTATAGGGATTCCATAACTTACCTTGGAGACCTATTCCAGAATTTAACTACACTTATTTTTTACTGATATCTAACATAAATATCCCTTTATGAAGATTGATCAGCCCTTTATGATAGCCCTGGACACACTTGGGGTATGTCTACACAGCAGGGCAAAAGTCGAATTAAGCTACACAATTTCAGCTATGTCAATTGCTTAGCTGAAGTAGAAATAACTTAATTCGGCTTTTGGTGCTCTCTACACAGCAGGAAGTTGAAGGAAAAACACTCTTGCTTCGACTTCCCTTACTCCTCATGAAATGAAGGTTACCAGGAGTCAGAGTATGAAGTCCTCCAGCTTGACATTATTTCAAAATAAAGGCTTATAGTGTAGACATGCACTATGTTATTTCAGAATAACGCCAGTTATTCTGAAATAACACTGCTGTATAGACATACCTTTGGAGATTGGAGTCAGGTCCCCCTCTAATCTTCTTTTCTCAAGATTAAATATACTCAGTTTTGCAACTTTTCCTAACAGGTCAGGTTCTCTAAACCTTTTATCATATTTTTGGTTTTTTGTTTTTTTTGTTGCTGGGTTTTTTTCCCCTCCGCCTACCATTTATCTGAGTTTGTTAATGTCCATTTTTCTGAAGTCCATTGTCCTTATTCTGGTTATCTTATTCCTTCCCTTCCTCAAAATCATGACAGCACTCATTTTATGATAACTTTGAGCAAAAATTGCCTTCCACTTTCAGATTAATTACCAATTCCGCCCCATTGGTGAGAATCAAATCTAAAACAGATATTCTTTGGGATATTTCTTCCACTTTCTGAAACAAAAAGCTTTTCTCCCAAGAGCTGATAAGAAATTCATGTTTTGCCATATTACTTTTCTAACATATATCTGGGTAGTTAATGCCTCCCTTTATTAACAGGTTTTGTGCTTTGGATATTTGTGTCACATTCCCTCTAATTGCTTGTCCACATACAGGATAATAGCTTACTGTTACTAACAGCTAACAAACCTACTCCTTTAGCTCAAGTGGTAAAGGCCCACGCTTTGGGGCTGCCTATCTCAGCTGACAGACATGGAAGAGAGATGGGAGAGAGAAGAGTTGTGACTATAACTATAAATTATATTATAATTTCATGTAAAAACAATAAAAGTAGTTTTGGGGAGGCATTTCAAGAGTCCCAGAGAGCTCACAGTCTAAAACAACAGACAACAGATTCAGGTAGTCTGACAAAGGAGTACAGTGAAACAATGAGGAAATACAAGTCAGCATGATAAGCAGTGGTCCCAGAATAATAACCATTGTTATGTTTTTGAATGCATAATTCACTGCCATTCTGCGGCGCCTCTGTTCTTTTGTCCAAGTAGCCAGTAAAAGCTTACATAAGCCAGAGAAGCAGGAGTTAAGTTGCATCTTGCAGAGTGACAGGAGGAATCACAATACCACTCACTTCTATGGTGGTTGGGGAAGCAAACGTTCCCTTGCTCACTCTCAAGAAGAAGGCCTAAATTTCTAAAAATCCTGGCCTCAGAGATCTTTCCAGACCACACCACATTCATATTGATGAACCTGCCATGGTGATCAAGCAGGCCTTGCAGCATCATGGAGAAGTACTCTTTCTGTTAACAAAAGTTTTGGCCTTGTGTGGGGAACCAAAAAGAGCCATCTGAATCCCATCAGTAGCCCCTTTTCTATCTCATCTGTACAAAGCAGTCAGTAACTTCCTGAACACTGCCAAGCATCACGGCACAGACTCTCATATTGAGTGGAACTCTGTGGACCATTTTTGCAAATGCAGATGCGGATACCAATTTTTTATCCTTGCAGGGCTCTACCAACGGAGCCATACCGACAGGGTGTTCAGAGCTAGCAGGTCTCCCTGGCATGCTATTCTCCTTTGTTTAGGGATCCCCACCTACTAAGAAAAGGAAACTATGGAAAGATCAGGCAGTCTAGAAGTGCCTTCTCAGCTATAACTGCTAAATTAGAAATAGTGGGTGTGTCCTGATAATACAGGAGGAACCATCCTGAATATCTTTCATCCAAATCTAAATTAATTCCCCTCTAGTATTAGAGATGCTATAGAGTCTGTTTTTCAAGATTTAATATGTGTGGCTCAGCAGGAAGCTGCAAATAGTAAACAATTTATGAGTAGGACAGATCTTAAAAGATTTTATGACTAAAGAGTTTCAATGAAGTGTGGAGAAGCAAGCCACTACCTTCGAAGTTCACTCATCACTAATCTTTGGTAGAGTGTTAAAGATCTTTGAAAAGAACTTCCCCTGTAAGAAAAAAAAAACTGTCTGAACATAACTAGCTATACTATTTTAGATGCAAATAGGTGTATTTTTGGCAAGGAGCCCTCTCTCAACTTTTATATGGGAGATGGGCCTACATGATAGGTTGTTTTGGCTCCACAGCTGATTTTGACAGCAAACTAAAGTTATCCTGTAAACTAAGCATATGAAACCACCTGCCTTGTCTCCTTCAAAGAATTAAAAATATTTAGAATGTGACATGTAAGAAATGATCTGATTCACTTACAAGTAAAGCAGGAACGCTACCTTAAAATGGAGGTATCCCAAGTAACAAACACAGTATTTAATAAATCTCAGAGGGGTAGCAGTGTTAGTTTGTAACCTTAAGAACAACAAGTAGTCCTGTGGCACCTTAGAGGCTAACAAAAATATATAGATTCATAAGCTTTTGTGGGCAAAGCCAACTTCATCAGATGAACTGGAGTATTTAATAGTTCCCTTAGTTCCACTAAATGTAAATGGACTGTGTAGAAGAAACTACTCATCTGAAAAATGTTTTGGCAAATTAAATATGTCCAAAATATTTGTTTAAGTGAATCCGAGGGCAAACCTTCCACCTTAAACAGAAGTTTAGAGATGTCACCAACAAGTGCATGTTGTGTGTCAATTTAGTAAATGAAGACTTTATAAAATCAGTTATATTCCACACATTTACCACATGCATTGCCTTTTTCAATAACTGGTCCATTAGGTGAACCTCTCTTTTTGTTTTATTGATCTAATGAGCAAAGAAATACAAAAGTAGAAGCTGCAGCAGAAAATTGTGTGGATCTAAAAGTTTTTTAAACATTTTATGAGAAGTAGGAATAGTTCTTTATTATTCAATTAACATCACTGGACAAAAGAGTCACTTCTCTGCATTTGAGATATTTCCCACAGTAATAATGTTAATATTGCACATTATAGTTACTACATATACTTTATCACTTTTCATCCAAGGATTTCACTGAACTTTGCAAATGTTTTAACTCAACTTTTCAAAGATTAGTGTGAGGGACTTGATATTTATTTTTATAGGTGGACAAACTGATAAGAGCTTACCCACATTAGCTTTTTATCCATAGATCAAAGTGTTCTGCTAAGGTGTGTTAGTATTATTGTAAAAAAGTATGATTATCCAAACTCAAGTTTCCTGACCCTTAGACCTGTGCTTTCTCAATTGGATAACAGCAGTTCCTAAATTGTTGCTTCCCCCATTGCAGTCAGAGGAGGGTTGCATTTCTTTTATGCCCAGGCTGAATCTGGCTACTGCACGGATGATGAGGATCTAGGGTAACAAATGGGCAAGCATGCTTTACCTTATCATCTCCTGTAAGTTAATTTTCTTGCTGCCTACACACACTTTTTGTTCTCGCCGCATGCAAGACTCTCACTGAATTCTAGTGCTACGTAAGGATGGGTGAGGTAATATCTTTTGTTGAACATTCTTGATAAATTGATGTTCAGGTGTTGTGTAGTGTCCAGTTGGTTGCTACTGGTGCCATGATACCTCATCCACCTTGTCTCTCTAATATACTGGGATCAACACAGATACATCATTACATATGGTATTAAATTACATTAATTTGCTGCTTAAATTAATTTTATGATCAACTTGCATCACCTTTTGTCTCAACGCTTTATTTGGTCCACATATTTCTAAGGGAAGTTTTAACCATTTACTCCCCGATGAATTTGGCTTAAAAGTAAATGGGTAAAATCCTAAGGGGAGAGTATTTCTTATAACAGTGGGCCATATTTGGGCTAATGGAATTCTCTAACGGAATTCTGTTGACTTTAGTTGTATTACACTGAGCTTGAATTTAATTGGTAATGTTTATTTACTTTGAAATGAATAAACAATTATTTCAGGTGCCTACCAGAAACGCCATATTCAGTATTTTGACACAAATTCATTCCTGGTGTAACTACATTGAAATCAATAGAGTTACACCAGGGATGGATGTGGGACCTCTTAATTTAAATTCTTGCAGAAACATTTAGGGCCACATTAGGCATTGATTCCCACATATCCTCTGTTGATTTTAATAGCATTATGCCATTATAGGTAAATATGGAATGTTCCTGCTGATTTTATTCCCTGGATAAGAGGTGTCTAGGGCTATGTTGCAGCACCAAAGCCTTGGCAAGGTTGTGGGGCCTTGGCTAATTGGCAGAAGGAGAAGAAATTAAACTCACCCTGAATTTCCTGTAGATTTAAATTCCTGTAAATTAAATATAACCTAATTCTGATGGACTATTTCTGTTTCCATTCTTACATTTTAGAGCAGTGTCACTCAGACCTCAGTGGTTCAAAAGCCAAATTAGTGATCAGCATTATCAAAAAGAGCAACAGTGGTATGAATTTGTGGTTTCATTTTGCATTTCTTGATTTCATTTTGCATTATCATATATTATCTCATAGCATGGACTAAGGATTCTACAACTGTTAACAACATAAAGAAAGCATCCTGCCTGGTTAGCAACTTAGACTGGTTCTTAATTAAATCACATCATATTTAATATCACGTGCTGCAATAAGCCACAGAAGATCCATTAAAGAGCCACTTGCAGCTCCAACCCTCATTCCGAGTATCACTGTTTTAGAAGTACAAAATGCATGATCACCGTAGATGCGGTTATTAAGCTGAATTCGGCACTCATTAATTCCTCTGCTGTCGACAGTGTTATACATTATCTTACACCAAAGCTATATTTGGATTACTAAATGCTAGCTTCCCGACCAAATTGCTAAACACTTGGCATGAAAGTGTTAAAAAGGGAGAAATAAATTCTAAATCAAAAAAGCAACTATTCTATAGCATGACTGTACTATATACATAACTAAACACACAACCATACATTCGTTTTTAGCTGCATTTCCAACAATTTTCTCTTCATTTCATCCAGTCATCCTAATCTAAAGCTTCATATGTTTCTAGGTTTCATTATTGTCATCCAATTACAAAGAATCAGCAAATGTAGACAGAGGATGTAAACAGTGAATTAAGCTTGAGCTTCTCATTTCTCCAGAATTCATCAGATAAATTTAAAATAAGATTAGTATCATATCTTTGGACATTTGGTTCACGTTCTTTACAGTTCTTATGTATTTATCAGCGTTTCATTGAAGAGGTAGGTCTCTGGTGTATTTTTAATCTCATTTCAGTTCATATTTTTTCAATTTTCAGTTGATATGAAAGATAGATATTTAAACACTGTTTGCAGATGAATTTAAAGAAGCTGTGTTTCCCTTAGCCAGACTAAACTGATGTAAACATAAACCATTTTCCTTCAAATCAGGAACAGAACCCCTTAAATAAGAAAAATGTATATATCAAAACCTAAAGCATGTCATAAAGTTAGGAAGGCAAACAAATTAAAATAATTGCTCTGATTCATGCAAAGGCTTTTCTCAATGTGAAGCTTTAGTTTCCGCTTATCAAGCCATAATGTTCTGTTGAATGAAGAGTATTAGAGGTACTAGGAATTCATAATATAATACTGAGCAGTTTTAAGATGTAATCAGAAAAATCTCCTTACTTTGTGCAGAATTATAGGTCATGGCTCAATAAATCATATACAAACACAGTACAGCCTCCAATTTGGATGGTTCCATGTGCTCAATGATTCAGGGTGGGATGTGAACCAAGATGACCTGATGAGGGTCATTCAGGCAAGCGTCTTAGAAGATATAAAAGGATTTAGGGCCTACTCACATCTGCATTACTGCAGTTTGACACCAGTGAAACTTCACTGAAATCAATGCAATTATATCAAAGTAAAATTGGAGGAGAAAATTGGTGAAAAGCCGAGCAAATTTTTTTCTCTGAAGCTTTTCTCATGAAAAATGCCAATTCAAAACACCAAAATGATAAATGAATTTGCATTGACTTTGCTAAATTGTTTATTTAAAAAAACCCTGAAATATATTTTCAACATTTTCTAAACAAAGCCTTTCAATTTTTCTGTTTGAAATGACAATTTATTTAAAATTCCCTTCAGTTTTATATTTTAAATCTTTAAAAATGGCAAAAATCTAAATGAAATATCTTGATTTTTTTTTAATAAAAATTTTGTTAAATGCCAAATGATTTGTTTTTGCTTTCTGATTCACTGAAACAAAATTTTTAAAAAATGTAAAAACTAAGAAGTTTGTTTTGACATTTTCACAACAAAGTGATACAACCTTTCATTTCAAATCAATATTTTGTTCAAAATTTAACTATATTTTTATTTTGAGGGCAATACCTCCTCCCTGGAAATGTAGCAAATGAACAAATATAATTAATTTCAGGTCAAACAAAATATTTCATTTG
The DNA here is from genome assembly GCA_032595735.1 of Pelochelys cantorii. Classification (NCBI taxonomy): domain Eukaryota; kingdom Metazoa; phylum Chordata; order Testudines; family Trionychidae; genus Pelochelys; species Pelochelys cantorii. Next base: position 125,860,177 of record CM064326.1, on the reverse strand, counting down.
ACCTAAAATGATTTTTTTTCATTTCAGTGAGAGAGGGGGAAAAAAAGAAAAATTTAGTTTGCATTTGAATCCTTGCAATTATTTGTGTCCTGTTGCCCCTCCCCCCATCCCCCCGGTCTTTTGGTCCATGTCAGCTTTCCTTAGAACACTAGCATTTGTCCCTGCACATTTAAATGGAGCAGTTAGGATTGTACATGGCTGGCTACTTGCTTTTCTTCAGACAGAACATGCCAATCTTTGCTATCCTTTTAGCAATCAGAGTTCCATTTTCCATGTCTTTTCTCACTTCTCCTGCCTCCCTCCCCAGCAGAAGAAAGTTCAATCACTCTTTTAAAAGATTCTTTCCTGCCTGGCATGCTCACTTTTACAAGAGGAGAAATACCAGCCCTGGGAAGTGAGTTCTCTCTCACACACACACATTGTGATTTGTGACACACGGAACTGTTGCCAGGAAGTAAGCATGCTGCACCAGTTTCCTCTCTCATGCTGATCTGACATCTTGACCAACACACCAAAGACAGAAACTGGGCTCTCCTGAGATCAAAATATAAATCAGTGCATATGTCTTGAGCTGTAACAGACCAATATTCTCCTTAGATCCGGGCCACATAAGACATCGAGCAATGGGTTCCATGCTTCCCCTCAATGGCAGAAACTCATCCTGAATATGAGGCCCAGAGCAGGTCAAATCCTGCACAATTCCCCTTATTTATGTGACAGTCTTCATCTTGGCAAGCATAATGGGAATTGAATAGGTGACCTCCAGAAACGCAAGCTTCAGTCACTTCAGTTTGCACTACAGAGCCAGGCTCTGGAACATGGGGCTGCAACAGACTGATATCCTCTATGGATCAGTGTCAGGATCAGATCTTGTAGCAAGTTAGTCTCCTGGCAGTCCAATGACAGAAATTAGCAGATGACCTGATTGTTGATACCTCCTGATGGGTCAGGAAAGGCAGCTGGCTGGCTTTTAAGCTCAAGAGCACAACTGCTTTCTGATTGCTCATTGTGTTCCTGCCTGCTGCTGTACTCCTCTCTATGTCAACTGCTTGCTCCAGCCATGCTCCTCATCCTGTTCCTGCCATGTTTCCCCTCTTCACGCCTGCTCAGTCCCTACAACCTCACCTTGCTCCCTCCCCCAGACCCTAGTTCTGCCTTGGACTCCTGGCATGGCTACTGGATGCTGAGTCCAGCTCTGACGCCAGGTTTGCATCTGATTCCATGCTCTGGCTCTACCCATAAGGCTTGACCATCCATGGCCCAGTGTCTAATAATCAGGCACAGAAGGTGGCTGGTAACTCATACTGACCAGTGTGTTACACAGGCACGTAGCAGAGTGCACAACTAAGCTCTCAGCCATTAGCAAGGAACAATTTGAATACTTGATCAGTCGACAGCAGTGTTTAAGAAATGAGATGCTTTAAAGGAATGAAAGAGGAGGGCAGGCAAAGACTTCATTTGAAGAGGCATCATCTTGTTAGGAAGCAGAATAGATCAAAATGGGACTGCTTATACAACCTAAAATAGCTTGTAACAAACTAAATGTTATAGAAAAACCAAAAGATGTTATTTTTTTACAGCTGCAATTTTTAAACACCTCTGTCTGACCTGTTGACAAATCCATGTGCTGTCTTTGATGCTTTGTCATGCTCAGTCTGACAGCTGCCATTGCCTGACAGTCATCTCAGTAATTATGGGTTTTTTTCTCCTACATAAGTCTTGAGCTGCAAGCTCAGCTACCAGAGTGTGATGGTAACAATAATATTTTATATTTACAGTGAAGCCAGTGAAAACATTTCCCTTTGCCTTTTTTGCTCCTTGGATAGGTATGCAGTTCTTAGAATGGTGAAGACTATTAGAGCCAGTAATCTCTGATCGACCAATAAAAAGGTAAAAAGAAAATTTAACTGCCTCCATGTATAAAGTCAAAGAGTGACAATGCTTTACAACTATATAGCTTTCGATACAGATCTGCAGGAATCAATTCCCTTGCCACTGATGTGCAGCCATCTCCAAAGGTGAAATGTAGCAATGATTTAAATGTTTTGGAATGGTAATGGTTAATAAAATTGGACCAGATTCTTATTTATGATCCATTCCTTTCCCACAGTCAGGCAGTGCAAAGAGGCTGGAGTCGGACCATAAACAACAAAGGGAGAATTCCCTTTGCCGAAAGGAACTCCACATTGGCATAAACCCACCTCCTGCACCAAGGATCAGCCAGAGGAGTAAATAGGGCAGGCCAAGAGGCATAGGTCAGCAGAGCTCCACTTCATCAGTCTCCGGAGATGTAAAGCCCCTGTTGGGACAAGATTGCAACCAAGGGTATTCTGTCAACTCAGTTCAAGAAACACCCTCATTTGTGATGACACTGGGGAAACTTCCTTGAATGGCTAACAGGTCTTTCATTTCTATCATTAATGTTCTCTGCAACTTTAAAACAGATCAGCTGATCCATGGCGACATAGAGCCATTTGAATCAAGGCAAGAGCCCAAGGTACCAGATGTACAAGGAACTGCATGTGTTTGACCCACAGGAAAAAACATTTTAGTTGGGCAGCAATATACAAGACTTGCACAATCTATACCAAAGGTCAGATCCTCAGATGGCACCAACAGCCATAACTCGTTGGCACAGCTCCGCCGACTTCCAATGTACAGCCGCTCAGGATTCAGCCCCTAGACTCTGTAATGTGTGCTGTTTTATCTCTTAATAATATAATTAATGGGGTTAAAAAGACCAATCAGGGATGGTGGTGGTTCTTGTCAGAGAAAAGCTTTTATAGTCTCTGCACTGCATCTAATCAGGCAGTATTGCACAGTCGTTCTGCCTCTGTTACCCAGGAGCTGTGCAGGCACAGTCACATCAGTATGTATTGTGCAGCTCCTCTTCCCTTTTGAGTTGCTTTCTGCATCTTCTATTGCATCTGTGATACCAGCTGCGACTAGATTTGAAGTTGGTACCATGCATATTTAGCTACAGTATATAGAAAGCAATGATTTAAGCTGGCCAAAAAACCCCACAAATGGGTGTCTCTGCTCCCGTGCCCTGCAGCAGACTACACACACAGCTTAGTGCAGTTACAGGGGAAATATTCTATTTACAGTGCTAGTGGGTGTCACCAGAGGGTGCTATTACGAATAGTGTTACACAAGTTCTATTTAATTATATCATGCATAATTAGCGAAAGCTGGGGGGAATGCTAATTCTCAGCTGTGATACAGTTCTTTGTAGAAGCCAAACATCTCACCAGTAAAACTTGTTCCCTGCTTAAGACTCTGTTTGACTGTTTTATGCCTTAGTTTAGATACCAACACAAGCAACTGAAATATTGTGTGATCCTTGCCACAAGTCCAAGCAACTCAAAGGTAGTTCCAACTGATTGCCTACAGCCCAAGGTGCAGTTCTGGAAGCCATGAATAGCTGGAGTTCAGACCCAGAGGCATCCCAGCCACACCACTTTTGCATCCAAGAATGTCTCCTATGTTGGAGGCTGAAAAGGGTGGATTGTTGTACTGTTACAGAGAATCCCCAGCTGGTGCAGAGTTGCCATTGTGTATAATTAAGTAATGTACTGAGTAAGAGGGTTTTCTGATTACTTTGCACTATTACATCACAAAGCAGCCAGAGAATAGGCAAGAATCTGCTCCAGCAATTCTTAAAAGGGAACTAGTGGTTTAGACATATTCATAAATCCTTACAACAACAAAAAAGAAAAGATGAACCCTTAAAATCAATGTATAATGAACATAAACTGTTATAGTCTCATGCTACAAATTAAAAGTATTTTGCTGCACATTAGGTATCTTCTGATGTAGTATGGAAGCCAATGCAGAAAAACAATCAGTGGAAAACCTTGGAAGTTTTCATTTAATCCATTCATCTGCATTTGATCTTCTTCTTGTAGCATCTAAGTTTTGTAAACTTAGATGGGATCAGATCTTGCCATTCTGAAGCTTCCTTTTCTTCTCCTTTGTTTGTGTGTATGTAGATAGCATTTCCTTTATGCTAGAATTTAATGTCCCATTTAGATTAGTTTTTAACTATAAAAAGGTAATTGCATTTAACTTTTTATATTTCAGTTGTTCATTAGTATGCAACTTTCACTGGTAACTCAATATCGAACATTCCCACAATCAAGATGTGATCCATCCATGTCCTCTGAACTACAACTCTAAGGGTGTGTCTCCACAGCACCCTAAATTCGAAATAAGATACGTAATTTGTGTAGTGCAAATTGCGTATCTTATTTCGACTGAATTTTGAAATCGGCTATTTTGAAATTTGGTGCATCTACACATTGAAATAATGCGCTATTTTAAGACATCCCTTAACCCTTGTGGTTTCCGGGAAAAATATTTCAAAATAATGGGCGGCTTATTAAGATGCGGGATAGCTATTTTGGGATTATTTATTAAGATGCGAAATAGCTGCCCAGTGTGCATGTACCCTAAGTGATCTATAAACCATTAAAACTATGAATATTGGCTTGGATGTTTAGATTATCCTCATTTTGCGCTTGTCTGAGAGTCTAAACTTCTAAAAGAGTCACTTATGTCTGTGTTATGGCAGAAAGATCAAATTCATATTGTTATCTTAATAACAAAGTCAGTTCAGTTAAAAAAAATAAAAATGAATTCCTGTGGGCTTGCTTTGGAAGAGGTGCTAGATTTAAATATTAAAGACCTGGCAGTATTAAAAGCTATAACACAAAAATATCATTGAATTCAGTAGAAACTAGAGAGCATTTTGATATATAATTTATATATGTAAATTATTTAGTATTTATGCAAATTAACCTATTATGAAGATCTCCTGTATCGTGAATGGTGCTTCAAATCATGGACCCATCAACTGCTAATAAAATAAATATTGAAATAAAAATATATTTTAGTTGAAATGTATGTATATAGATGGCATCAAACTACACAGAAAGTTTGAGAGCACACTGCTTGTTTTATTTACTGAAGACTTTTAAAAGTACCTCAGTGCATTTAATATGAATGTTCCAAAATATCTTTCTTTGAATTTTACTGAAATATTATTATTTATATCACAGAACCACTGTGAGGTCTGAACCTTCTAGCAAGCTTGAAAAAATATTTTGCCACTTATGCGGTTCAATTCTTTTTTACATTTAACCAACTTTAATGTTGTTTAGCGAAGACAAAACATGGCTGTCAGACTAGTGGGAGGAAACATAGGTCAAATGATGACTGCCAATACCATTCATCAAAACATTTCCTTATGCTGCACCGGTGCAGTCATTACCCGAAAGACTTGGAGGAAAAGACTGTTCACATCGAAGTGTCTTGGGACCTTAACAATCAAAAACCGAGAAATATCCAGATGTCCAGAGATGAGTACTTCCTCCTCTAAATCCCAGCCAGTTGAACAGTTAAGGATTTTTTTTTTGTTCTGATGCTGAGTAGGCACTAGAAAAATTGTTCAGATAAAACCGTAGCTCAAAACCCTAAGAGACTTTTCCATGTCTGAAAATCTGAAGAAGTAGGTTGTGCCCATGAAAGCTCATGATACTATCTACATTTTTTGTTAGTCTCTAAGGTGCTGCAAAACTATTTGTTGTTTTTAAAGTTTTTCCAGTTACAGATTAACATGGCTAGCCCTCTGAAACTTTTGAAAATCTTTGGTTACCTGTTTTCTAAAATGATATTACAACTTTGCTCCCATTCTTCATCTTGAGACTCCAGCCAAGACAGGAAACAGAAGTGCTGAAATCCAGTGAGAAACCTCATCCTCCTAATAGGGCAAGCCCAACCAAATGTAGGAATTGTCAGCAACCTTTTGAAGAAGATTCTACTAATCAGATTTCCAACATCATTAAGATGAAGTAGAGAAAGAAGTATCCACACACTGGTGTGCCTAAATGGACCAAACTTAACTTCTGAGGGCCTTGTGTTCCAAGGACAGAGGTCCCTTGGATTTGAATGGGAAATCTCTGTGTGGAGTGAAGTGTGGAGGATCATATGCAGAATCTTTTGAGATTCACAATTAAAGACATCAAAAGTCTAAAAGGTGCTGTCAGAAGACTTACCTAAACAGAGAATTATTTTTATTCGGAAATGGACCAATAGTCATTTGTAAGCTATATTCTGAATCCATCAAAGACTGGCATGTTAATAGTTCCATATGTACTTTACCTAATTGTTAATAGGGTCTCCTGTACAGTCTATCAAACTTTAAAGGCAACAACACAAAGACACTTTCCCCCCTCAGACCTTTAAAATCATATTTAAAAATAAAGAAGGCAGAAAATGAACAGCTCAAATACTGCAGTCCTTGCCACCACCCACTTAATCCGTGAAATATTATCTTGGTAAGCCAGCTTTGGCTCCTAGTACACAGAGAGGATATACTCAGTGTTTTCCAGCTATTATTCTGCTGAATTCTGCGCTATCACATTGACCTCAGAAAATCCCTCTAAACTCTGTCAATTCAGCCAAGAAAAGAAATAACTGCTTTACATTTTAAGGGGGTGTGCATATTTCTTATCACCCCTTTCCTTTACTCATCTGTCCTCTTTCCAGACAGGCAGTCTGTTGTAGCTTTTCAGAGCACAAGTCCTTCTTCACATACAAATGTAACACACTGAGCCAAACCCTTTTTCCCTACAATAATATTATTGTTTAAAGATCTAAACTACAGCCCCAATTTATTAGGGGTTATTATTTTGGCTTTAGGAAGAAGAATGAAGGACAAAGGAATGTAGGGTTGCCATATTTGAACTTTCAAAAAAGAGGACACTCCTGAGAGGGAGTGTATGTGTATCAGTATCTACCAACTCACGTTATATAGTATTTAACACATTAATACAGCATGAGTTGGTAGATACTGATACAGATACACTCTCTCTCAGGAGTGTCCTCTTTTTTGAAAGTTCAAATATGGTAACCCTAAAGAAATAGGTCTTTAAAGTTGATACCAGAACTAGTGCATTATATAGACAATTGGTTTTCTACAAAGCCAGAAGCTAAAGAAAATAACACCACACAGGTTAGGCAATGCATTTGAAATCAATTGGATATCTTCACAGGCTTATTCCATGCATCATCCTGTGTTAGTTCTTCTATTTTGAATCAGAAAAGTCTTTAACTGCCTTAGGCCAAGTTTACATCACCACTTACTTTGCCATAACTCACATTGCTTCAGGGGGTATGAATAAGTCACCTCCCTGAGTGATGTAAGTTACACCAACCTAAGTTCTGGTGTGAATAAAGCTTCTCCTTCCACATAGCTACCACCGCTCACAGAGGTAGATTTATGAAGCCAATGGGAGACCCTTCTAATATCATCATAGAACATCTTCACTAGCTGCCCCACGGTGCAGCCTCACCGGTATACCATGTCTAGTGTAAATTAGCCCTAACTCAGGGAGAACTAGTAGGCAGAGGATGTTACCCACTACAACTCAAAGTGGATAAAATAATGAAAGGAAAATAAATCTGTATGAGAGGACAGAAGCACAGAGTGAAGAGATGACCTAAAAATATGCCAGTGAGTCAATGCTACCCTTGTATCACTAGCAAATATAGATAGATAGATAGATAGATAGATAGATCACTTCGGCACTTACTGACCACACTACTCTAAACATGCACTAGGCAGAAGAGAAGTTCAGTGTCATTTATATTGTTTAATTTTTCTTTTGACTGCAGAATTTCCAAACAGGTGAAATAAGGGAAGGTATTCAGAGAGATGGAGAGTTGGAGAGAGAAAGCAGTCAGATGACTAAAGAGTCAGCAGATATTTTTCCCCTGCTTTATTATGGTTTGTATGCTGACCTTGGGCAAGTCACTTCATTTCTCTGTGCTTCAAGATCTTCCTTCTGTATAATGGGTGTATTGTCACAGGTCTGTTGTGAGTCTGAACTGATGAATATTTGCACAGTGCTTTTATAGGCTTGATGCTGCAAGATACTCAGCACTCTTCTGAGGTGTGCTGCACCCTCCCCATCCATTGATTTGAATGGGGAGTGACTCAAGCCTGTCTTTAGATTGACTTGCAGGTTCTGGTTCAGGCCCACTGGGAGTCAAGGAAGCTCAGCACCTGGCAAGATCAAGCTTTTTGCATTTTCATTTGATAGGGCCAATTATTATCAGATTCATTTTCACTCCTAAAAATGTAGGAATTTAGAGATGGGAAATACCTATTGGATATCTTAAAGTAAAGGTATAGTCCCCATGTTATGGTTTCCTTATGGTGCTGCCTGAAGCGTTGATGGAGGAGGAGATGACTTTTACAAACAGAAGTGTAGTGATTATTCTTGCTATCCTGAGATGTACTGGGTTTTCGCTACTGCCGGCTTATCTAGGAGACTGGTATATACAGCATGCAAATTCGTATTATTAACTTTGTTACGTAGCAACTAATAGAACTACAACCAGAACTCATTACCTGTTCCACCTGTTTTGTGCCACTCTGGCATCAAAAGCAGGCAGAAAATCACCTTAGTCAGCCAGTTCATGAGGAGGTGTGTCTAAGGGCATAACTGGCAGAAAGGGGTTGTGGCAGGAGTGCTACTGTCATTCATTGGTCCCTGGCTGCCGGAATGGCCCACTGGAAACCTTTGATGTGGCATAATTTAGAACAGCCCTGAAGGTGCTGTAAGTTGCTCCATAAGACTGGACTAGCACCCAGCATTCAAAGGCTCAGAGTACCTTTTGCACCCTCCTGGCCCAAGCTCGAAGTGAGCATTTTTTGTAATGGGAAATGATGATGAAGTCTGGCTTAATGTAATAGGACCGCTTGGATAGGAAAGTGATCTTTTATAATCTTCTGGAATTGAGGGATTTTTTACTTTTGCAGTTTTAGGATGACTATGTGTAAATCCTGTGGGACAGCGAGCAGTTCTGGATCGCATGACTGGAGAGAAGAAGGTTCATCCTTTAACTGTTCACTTTCTAAAGTTGTACAATTTTTGTAAGACATTGAAGTGGAAGAAGGGAGGGTGATATTATCAGGATAACATGAAAGCATACTTTCAACAGTTACTCTGTCTTCAGACACATTTTAATTTAGGAATAAAATTAGACAAAGGATTTTAACCACCATAGGAGTGATATGCTAGAACACAAGTGGAGCAGTGGAGGCAAAAACCTGTCTTCAATCCTGAGCTTGGTAAGTGCATGGAGGGGATAGTATGAAGAGACTACGTTGGTAGCACGTAATAGATCCGCCACTGCTAAGAGCAAATATCCCCAACAGCTAGTGATGGGGTTCTTGATGGGAAGGACTTTGAGTTACTACAAAGAGTTCTTTCCCAGGTCTCTGACTGGTGAATCTTGTCACATACCCATATCTGAGGTCAGGAAGGATTTTTTCCCCACAACAGATTGGAACACAATCTGGGATTTTTTGTTGGTTTGTTTGTTTGTTTTTTGCCTTCCTTTGCAGCATAGGACAAAGTTCACTTGCAGGTAGAAATTAGTGTACATTTTAAATTCTCTCTAACAGTCTTTGAACCATGATTTGAGGACTTCAGTAACTCACCCAGAGATTATGAGTCTATTACAGGAGTGGGTGGATGACGTTCTGTGACGTGTGATGTGCTAGAGGTCAGACTGGACAATCGCAATGGTGTCTTCTGGCCTTAGAGTCTATGAACTAAAGGGGCACTGTTTGCTGTTCAGCAATAGTAATAACCAAGTGACTTAACAGCTTTCTTCTCAGCAGCCACTCAATCAAGTTCACCTGATCCTCTTGAAACATTGTAACTTTCAGATGAATTGTGATGAGTTCTAAGTGTTTGGGACTAGATATGATGTATGTTCTTGTTACAAGAGCTCCATGAAGTTTCTGAGGCATAGTGTCAGGACAATAATGGAAGAATTACCACATCTATTTATCATAATATTTCATGGTGGATATTTCAGAAGATACTAGATCAAACAACGCGGGCAGCACTTGACACAACATTTATTTTTCAGTCACCATCAGACCAAGGAAGTGCAGAGAAGTTTGTTTCTCTTATTCATCCTTTTTCTGTTGAAGGACCATGATTGTGCATCAACACTTTCCACATAATCTCTGCAGCATGAAAGAATGAAGCAGCAAGAAAGTATCTATTTTGCCTCACATTTATTGATTATGCAATAGTTAGTGTGTCCTACAGTCTTCAATACTTTCATTCAAAAGCCAGAACAGTGATTCTGAAAATCCCCATTCCAAAGGGAACTAATCTAAACACTTACACCTCATTTTAAACCCCACTCACAAATGCTGCATTGATTTATGTGAAAACTTGATATCAGCTCTCACTGGCAGCTTCAGACAACCTCTACTTAGCAGTATCCATCATTGTATTATCTAGTTCTTCTATCAGAATCTTTGTGTGACAGTGGAACATCTCACAGCAATCTTTTTGAATTTTTCTTCTTTATATATTATTTACACCATTGACTTCCATGATTTCTCCTGACTTACACCACTGTATATCACTGTACAGGCCCCCTGTGCTTGCCAGGGTTTCAGGAGGTTAATGTGATATATTTGTACTTGCTTCTGATGTCCTGGTTGTTGCACCTTATAATTCACCTCCCCTTCATGTTCATTTATCTCATATGCTCTCTGCCACTGGGCTTAGTGTTTCGTGTGGGCACTAGTATCATTACCCAGTCTCTAGGTTGGAACCTCCAAACATTTGCTTGCCGGTTGCAGTATGCCTCTTGGGCCTCCTCCATATGTTTCTGCATGATGGGAGTATCCTGTGCTATTCCGTCCCTCATCTGCAATACATGTTCTCCTACATTTTTCCCCTCAGTTGGCTCCTTTTTCTTTGAGGGTGGTATCCATATAAAAGCTCAAAGAGGGAAAATCCAATGGACGCCTGGGGAACCTCCTGGATGGCGAACATAAGATAGGGTATCAGCATGTCCCAGTCCTTCCCATCCTTGCTTACCACTTTCCTGATCATGGTCTTGAGGGTCCAATTAAATCTTTCAGCCAGGCCATCAGTCTGTGGATGGTAGACGGTACCTGGTAGCATAATCCAAAATGACCAGTCTATATTGGTGGCCCCGGGCTGTTTTTTCCAATGGCCTCACTAGGTCCATGGCAATCCATTCAAATGAAACCTCAATGATTGGTAGGGACACCAAAGGGGCCCTTAGATGGGGGGGAGGGCTGTGTAGTTGGCACTCAAGGCACAAGGTACAGTGTCATCGGACATCTTCATGAACCCCCAGCCAGAAAAACCTGTGTAAAACTCTTGCTTGGGTTTTCTCCATCCCCAGATGTTCCCCCCAAAGGTGACTGTGAATGAGGCTCAAAGCTGCCCTCTGGCACTTCTGAGATACCAGAAGCTGGTGTACCTCTTGCTCCTGCAGGCGTGTGATGTGGTATAGGAGGTTCCTATTGATTATGAAGCCTCAGACCTTGGGTTTTCCCAGCTATGGGTGCCCCATCTATTTCAGTCACTTCCTTTCTGGCATTCTCGTAACTGGGGTCTTTTACCTGGTCCAAGCCAAATATCACCCTCTGGGGACTTAGTAGCCCTAATTCTCTGGGTTCTGCTTCTGCTCTCTCAGATGAATCTGGGTCGGTACTGGTTTCTGGACCCTTTGGTATTTCGGGGCTCTCTCTTTGTGCAGCTTGGGTCCGTTGACCTACACAGGAGGCCTTTTGTGCCTGCCACAAGATTTGGGTACCCAAGGCCTTGGCTGCCCTCTGTTCCCTCTTGGTCTTCTTGACTCTCCCAGGGGTGGGGAATAGTTCCTGGGATATCTCTGTGAACAAGGGAGGATAACATTTTTCTGTGGTGGTCTCCCTCAGCTCAGGGAGCCCCTCTCCATCTCGCCTCTCCAATGGGAGCAGACCTTCATACCTGGGAAAATCTCTCCCAATGAGCACAGGGTATGGGAGGTGGGGGACCACCCCTGCAGTCCCCTTATTGATGTTCCCCTGAATTTCTATTTTTACTGATATGCTGGGGTAGTGATCAACAGTCCCATGGACACAAGTAACAACTGTCCATTTAACCTGTGTTAGTTGGCTGGGCTTCACTAGCTTGCCAGGGATCAGGGTGACAGTCCTACTAGAGTCTATGAATGCCATAGTTGCTACCCCATTTTCTCTTACTGGCCTTGTATAATTGTGTGGAGTAACTGCGACCCCAACCCAGATTGAATAGGGCCACAGTCCCCGAGATTACACTGCATGGGCTTTTCCTGGTTGGGGCACTGAGTTGCTATGTGGCCCAACTCCCCACACCTGTAACACCTATATCTATTTTTCTTGTCTCGTGGGTTTGGGGGAGGTCTTTCCTTAGGGCCCCCTCTACCCAAACCACTCCCATTCTGTGCTCCTCGTTGACTCTTGGTCCCCCCTTCTCCTCCACCTAGGGCTCCCTGGGCATCTGGAAACCTGAATTCTCGGGGTTGGAATAGGCTGCCTGCCTCGCATGGAGTCTTCCTTAGGTAGGCGGGTCAACTCTCTTTCTGTCAGTCATCTCTCCACCAATGTGATTGTTTTGTCGTAGGCAGTGGAAGTAAAAATTTGTGTGGTGTTTTTGTTGGTTTGTTTCTTGGTGACTCCTCCCCCCTTTTCGTCTCTTTTACTTCACCCTCTTCCTTCTGCCTCACTGTGAATAGTCCCACTTCTGACACCAGTTTTGGCAAAGCTCCAGCTGTGTCCCATGGGTCTCATGCTACTGGCAGATAGTATTAGCCTCAGAGGCTCATTATGGCCTTCCACACAGCCTCTTTCTTTTTACAAGAGGCAGGGTCCACATCTTACTGAGCCATACTCATCGCAGGCTAGTTCATGGTTTTGTAGTGAAACACCTAGATAGTCCTGGTCTCCCTTCTCGAGGCAGTCTCTGTGATGGCATGAAGGAGGTTTGGGGGGAACCCAGGCCCACCCACCAATCTGGTAGCTTTTTCCCTAGCCCACTTCCCCAAATAATCCCTCCAACTGCCTTCCCCCCTGGTACCTGCTAGCCAGTCTTCAGATCACCCACACACAGCTCTTTTGTACTGCACTTCTTCCTTCCAGTCCATCACTCTTAGTCTTTCCCCTCTCCTTACCTGGGGGAAACCTTTTAAAGCAGACCCACTGGCTTTAATTTTATTAGCTTGCTCCTTTAGGCAAGTCATTAACTAGCCCCAGGTGTCTGCCTGCCTTCATTTCATGGCAGCGGTCTCTAGCCAGAGTTTATTTGGGGAAGAGAAAGCTATTTATCCAGCACCCTCTATACCTGCCTTCTATTAGAGTACAGCAGCCTGCTGGTTTGGGTCTGTCACATCAGCGAGGTCCTTTTGCCAGATTTCTGCACTGTTATCTGAGGCATTGCTCTGCAAAATAACTGATAGTGGTAGAGACAGTTTCTTGCTGTTACACTAAATGTCTTGGAAACAAGCAAAGGAGCAGAAGAAAACAAATACATTACATTCCTATTCAATTAACTTAAACTAAAGCTTGCTCTGAGTGCACTGGGCCACTCTTCATCAGAAATAATGATCATCATGGGGCTGATCCTATGATCATTGAAGCCTATGAAATATCACCCACTGACTTCCAATGGGCTTTGCATCAGGACCTATGGACCCTTGATTTAGCCTTCGGTGATGGTTATAGCACAGCAACCATTGAATATCTGTATTCTAGCAAATATGAGGGAATGAAAGCCAATTTACCAACTCTCTCATGTTCTCCAAGCAGCAGAAAAGTGTCCATCTTCTTTAACATCCCAGAAAGTGAGAGCTTCCACTACTGAGCTTACTTCAATTTCCCTTAGTGACATAAATGATGGCAAAAAATGCTGATCAAGAATCATGGATCTGGATAAGACATTTAAGTTTTATTGCCAAAAATTAGGGTGTTTAGGATTGCGAAATTATAATATCAGCCCAATTAAGGCTGATACAAAAGTTTCAATACAGTGTACAAATAAGCTGTGGGAATAGTTATCACAGTGCACTACTGACCTCAAGAGCTTCTGCTGTCTTGAGGACTTGCTATCCAAGTCTTCTGCTGTCTCTTTCTCTCTCTGAGCCCCCAAACCTGAAGTAAGTTCCATATAAATGGACCCTTGCACTTCCCTTGCACTCCCCAATGGGTTCTACAATGGCCCAAAAGACCAGGCTCCATTCATGCAGAAGAACTTGCTTAGGTCCAAATTAATGTTGGCACCAGCACTCTGCTCCCTCTCACCTCATGCCCTCACAATCATTGCCATAGAAAATGCAGATGTTGAGCCACATTCTTCTTAGGTAGAAGAAAAAATGAGGGATAAAAACCTTCATGTTTCAATATTTATCCTCTGAAGGAAGCCCAGGAGAACTCCACATGGATGGCTTATTGATCCAAAGCATTGTATATAAACTGACACTGGAGGCAGATGGACCTCTCACCTGATGCAGTATGACAAATCCTTATTTCATATAAATTAAAATGGTCAACTAGATTATTTTTGTTAAGTCTTTTCATACAAATATTTTAAAACTTAAAACAAAACTCCAGTAGTATTAATTGGTAGAATTTCTTCTGGCCCAGACTGTGACCTGCAAGCTACTGACTGATTACTACCAAAACATTCTAAGACATTTCCACACTGTTGTTTTTTTATTTTTGTTTTGTTTTGTTTTGTTTTGTTTCCATCTGCATTTGTAACTGGTTTTCCAGCTGTCTAGATGTTTGGTAGCTCAGCAGTATATTTCATTCAAGCTGTGCTTGCATACTTTCCAGATCATTACACAATGCTGTGTTCCTGGATTATGTCTTGTCTCCTGTGATATCCTTCTCCAGTTAACAGGAGAGATGCTGCCTCAGAAAACTATGTAGCAGAAAGCAAGGCAAGGTTGTTGGTTTTGCTTGCAATTGCTCATTCTTTTGCATATATCAGAATAGCCACTTGGAAACTTGCATATATTCAATATCACTTTCTGGGTCTTCTTTAACCTTTGCAAGGCTGCCTCACTTATCATTTTGAGACTTGTCACAGGGCAGAGAAATATTCACCAACCTGTTCACTAAGCGTAAGCATTTTGTGAAAATGACCCTCTTCTCTCAAACAGGCTTCTACGGAGAAATGTGTCTTTCTGAAAACTCTCCCATAAATAATGACCCCAAGACATCTTTTATCTGAGGATCCAAGCCAGCAGTTTAACCCAGTGCTATCTTGCACCTCAGTATGAATTATTTCTAATTTCTCACAAGCTCTACCTGACTGTGAACAATTTTTCATTATCATCCTGTAAAATGTGGTTCAGTGTCTGAAAGGTCTAAAGTGATGCAAATTTCTGAATCCTGAGTAGAACTTGGCTTTAGGCATCTGCAGACATTGTGACTACAGGCATCACACAATTCCCAAGAGATCCTTCATGAAAGGAGGGTTTTTAGTGATTATTCCTGTATTGTGGAGGGTTCAAAGACTTCATCTTCATTGTGTATATTGGAAGTTATAGGAGGAAAGGTGTGCAAGGAGTAAATAGGTAAACTGCTGTTTTCATTAGAGAAGGCCTTTTTTCTTAGCATATGCACAACATGTCTCAGTGGCATGTGACCAGAATTCATCACCAGATTTGGTCTGCTGGTTGGATCATTAGCTTCCCTGGCTTGGGCCATGTACTGATAGGGAGAACACTGCTCCATGTCTTCCTAGAGAAGGCATGGGGACACTTATGAGAAAAGGAAACAAAGAGAAAGTGATAGCAAATGGACCTGGCCAAGCACAGGGATTGAGCAGGAAGGCAGGGAATGGCAAAGGCCTGGTCAACATCTAAAACTTAGGGTGACTCAGCTACACTGCTCAGGGCTTTGAAAAATTTCCTTCTCTGGGCAATGCAGTTAGGTCAACCTGAACCTGGCTGCAGATATAAGCAGGCTGATGGAAGAACCCGTCTCTCATTGTAGTAAATGTGTACACTACAGAGTGCTAGCACCAGAGTCACAGCACTGTAGACATACCTTAAGGGTGTGAAGTCCTCACTCCTGAAAGTGAGGAAGAGGAATCTGATGCAGAAAGAGAAGTGGAGCCAGTGGGAGGACTCATAAAAGAGAGTGACATGATCAGCGTGGTTTGTTGTATTCACATAGCAACCACATTATGCATGTTTGAAAGGGAAAGGTGGACATCCTTTCTGTGCCTATTTAAAGCACATATTGTACTTTCTGCAGTAAAGCAACGGGAGGCACTTTGAACAGTCATATTATCTGCTTGTTGCTCTGTTCTTATTATTTATGATTTGTATTACCACAGCACGTAGTAACCCTACCCACAGACCAGACTGCATTGTGCTAGGTGCTACACAAATACAATATAAAAGGTGGCCCTTGCCCTAAAGAGCGTTCACTAGGAGCAAAAGAACAATGCAAGAGACAGTGAAAACAGAGTCACAGGTTCTTTGGGACTCGCCTTGCACAGTGAAGTTTGCAGACACCAGTTTAATATTTTCTGACTCATCCTTGTATGGATTCTCTAAAGTAGCCTGAATTTGTTGACCTATAATATATACTGCAGAAGTTTCCTGTCTGACAGTGTTTTTGAGGATGTCTTGAGGGTAAGGGATTTGGCTGAAGTACAGTGGATTTCGCTGCTCTGTTTATCAGTTGGTGCGATAATTTTTTATTTAACTGGGTGATATTTTAATTAAATTAACTGTAAACTTAAACTTCATATATAGGCATTTGTTGCATTTATTTAGTTAGTTATTTAAAATCAAAAGAATATACAAATGTTAAAGGCAATGAATATTTATTACAATGACTATTTTAAGCAATTACCTTTGTGGAACAAACTGATTATAAAATAATGGACTAACACAATAATCTCAACAAGCTTTCAGAAGTTAAAAAGCTGTTAGTGAGCTGTATGGGCAGTGAGGCTATTGATGCCATAAACCCACGTCAGTCAGGCTAATTTTATTAGTTATTGGCCATTTTTTACTTAGCCACAATAAACCCTACTGTAAATAATTAAAAGTCTTCTTTCTTTCCTTGCTAGTTTGTGTCTTTGGGTGGTTAGTTGTTGCTGGGTGGTAGGTTAGGAGGATTTCCTGTGCCGGCTCATTTATTTTATTTGGCTGCTGGGCCTTGTTGTCTTTTGGAAAGGCTCTGATTTTAGATATGTACAGTGTAGCTGTAGCCGTGTTGGTCCCAGGTTATTAGCCACACAGGGTAGGGGAGGTACTATTGATCTGTGGGTGTAACTTGTCAAAAGTTTGTCTCTCTCACCAACAGAAGTTGGCCCAATAAAAGATATCGTCTCCCGCATCTGGTCCCTCTGATTTTAAGTTATAATTTCTGGGTGGCTTTCAGAGGCCTCTGAGTACAAGAGTTTAAGAGCTAGAGTTACTGTTACACAGAGTGTGATGAGTCTAATGCAGCAAGGGGATCAAGAGTGAATCTGACTTCACCTCAGTGTGGCCCCCACTTTACAGAAGGGAAACAATGGAAACAATTCCAAAATGAAAGGGAAAAGGTATAGCTTTTAATGCAGTGGCTGAGCATCTCACAGCCCTTATAAAAGAGGCTTCTAGTGCCATTTCATAGACCAGAGACAGGCAAAAAGAAACTATTGCCAGGATTACCCAGGAAGCCAGTAGTAGAGCAGGGAATTTAACCCAGGTCTCCCAATTCCCAGTGTAGCACCTTAAGTACTGGCCATCCTTCCTTCCTCATGGCCTGAAGGAGAGGGAAATCAGAAAGCAGGAGATGAAAATACTTTATTGGTGGGATAGACGGTGGGAGTGGAAGCAGGAAGAAAGAACCTGGTAATTTCAATGTCCACTTCACTGACAATCAGTTAATAAGCTGTGAAGTTTATCTGAAGAGTCTGACATTCTGATCTCTCCTTACAAAGGGCTGGAGTCATAGTCAGAATTTTTGTGAATGCTGCATATACAACTAAGCTTCAGGAGGGACAGCAATGGCTCTGTGATGATATTGTTCAGAACTACTATTGGGGATAGGGGAAAGAACAGCACTCCTGAAAGGGAGCAAGGTGCAGCAGACACACATACAATCCTGCCTGCCCAAATGCCAGCCCTTGGTGCTGGAATACATCCATTTTGCATATGTGGATGTAGCATCTCCGCTGTGGATTTAGCTCAGAACTAGCATAGCGGGATCCCTATGATTAAAGCTATTGCCTATTAATATATCTTTATTTTAAAAGGCTAAGAACAAGGGCTGTTGAGAGCAGTTCTTGGACAAAACATGAAAATGCTTTTAAGTTCAAGCAATAAACAAGCAAAAAGAAAAGAGCTTTCTCTCTGTCTTTAGTATTGCCTTTTGTGTCTAAGTACCATTGAGTATTCTTAGATCCCAGTAGTAAGACATGGTCTAAACATAATAACTAGGCAGGGTAAGTTAGGGATACAATAATGATCTTTAACTCTGAATAGCCTGGTTTTGTTGAACTGTTGCAAAACTGTATTAATATTATTTTAGCTTGGGCTTTTAATTGTAATGTTCCTTGAAAACCAGGACTTATAAAGAAAAAGATGCTTCAACATTAAGAGCATACTAAGAAGCAAAAGAACTGTTTTTATTCATTCCCTTTACTACTCTAATGTGATGTCCATGGATGGTCTGGCAGAAAGGGTGAAGGCTGAAATGTGTGCTGGAGTTATTCCAGTCAAAGACTTCACTTCTAAATCCTCTAGCAAATGAGGAGTAGGAGATCTACAGCTGAGGTGTCAATTAGCCTCCCTCTGTGATGATGTCACATGCTAGAACCTCCAAAGATTGTCAAAGTCCTGCAGAGAAAATGTGGTAAATTGGGATGTGGTACACTTAAAGGTACAAAAGAAGCAAACCACATACTCTTATGCCCTCTTTGCACATCCTAAAGGACTGTAAAAAAAAGATATGCTCAACATACACAGTGACAGAAATTTCAAATGAAGACACATTAATCTAAAATAAAAGTAATCTACTGAAACAGTTATCCAAATCCCACTAAAATGTTCTCAGAATACTCTTATAATTAATTGCAAGACACTAGCTTTTAAAATACTACTGCTGTTACCAACAGTCAGGTTGTGGTGACATCAGCTGTTCAGATGCTACATATTGGAAATGAGTTGAAATAACCTACTGGATTTAAATAGCCTCAAAGTACTTTGTACAAACAAAGGGACAATTTCTTCTCTTAGGTGCACTGATATAAACCTGGAATAACACTCTTAGGGTATGTCTACACGAGGGCTGCGTCTAGATTGGCATGATTTTCCGGAAATGCTTTTAACGGAAAAGTTTTCCGTTAAAAGCATTTTTGGAACAGAGCGTCTAGATTGGCACGGATGCTTTTCCGCATAAGCACTTTTTGCGGAAAAGTGTCCCTGGCCAATCCAGACGCGCTTTTGCGCAAGAAAACCCTGATCGCCATTTTAGCCATCGGGGCTTTTTTGCGCAAAACAATTCTGGGTTGTCTATACTGGCCCTCTTGCGCAAAATCATTTACGCACGAGGGCTTTTGCCTGAACGGGAGCAGCATAGTATTTGCGCAAGAACACTGACGATCATACATGAGATCGTCAGTGTTCTTGCGGAAATTCAAGTGGCCAGTGTAGACAGCTGGCAAGTTTTCCCAGAAAAGCTGATTTTCCGGAAAAACTGGCCAGTCTAGACACAGCCGAGGAGTAATGGTAGTTCGAATTAGGATCTCTAATTTGAACTACCTACTCCGTGCCGCGTGTAGCCGCGGGCACGGAATTCGGACTAAGGGGGATTTAAAAATGGCGGCACCCGGGAACATGCAAATGAAGCCCGGGATATTTAAATCCCGGGCTTCATTTGCAACTACGGTTGCCCTCATTTGCCTACCTAGCTCGAACTAACGAGCTAGTGTAGACATACCCTTAATGCAGTTGTTCCACATTGACATTAGTGTAACTAAAAGCAGGATTAAAACTAGTGCAACTAATTTGAACAAGGGCAAAGTATTATAATAATACTTACAACAATAATTTGCTTGTTTTTCACAACCTTAAGCATCACTCTCCCTGTGTACACCACTTGAAAAAATATCTTTTTTAGTGAATGTAATACAGGTTGAACCTCTATAAACCAGTACTCTCTTGTTTGGCAACATCCATGGTTCCAGGACCAGAGAGACCTGGTGGAGCACTGGTCCCGACAAGCTCTGTAGTCTCGCAGGGTTGGAGGCCAGAAGCCTGGCTCCCCACAGATAGGCTACCAGGCTCGCCCAGAGCCACAGCAGGACTGCCCATCACACTGCACAGGGCTGCCAGAGTGCCGCACAGGGTTGTGTGGCGTGTCTCTGCTGGACTGTCGGGGGGGGGGGGGGAGGCAAAGAGCCTGGTGCACCACAGCAAGTCTGTTCAGAGGGGCTGCCCAAAGGAGCTGGGAGCCTTAGCCGGGAGCCTTAGATTCCTGACCACTTCAGCAGGGCTGCCCGGTGGGCTACAGCAGGACTGTGCTGCATGCCCCGGCTGGGCTGCCTGACATGACAGGCAAGGGGGAATGGGGACCTGCAGGGCAGCAGGGCCTGCAGTAGGCCCAGGGCTGGGGCGCTGGCAGCAGCAGGGGCAGATGTAACCTGCCCTGGTCTAGCACAATCTCTCATCCAAGACCAGTCAGGTCCTAAGGGTGCTGGACCAACCTGTACTCATAAAAGGAGCCAACCACTGCAGCTGTCCTACTATTGTACTTTAGTGAAGATGCTTCTATGCCAAGAGGAGAGTTTATCCCAACAACGTAGGTAGCTATGTCGACGGGAGAAGTTCTGTTATCGATATAGTACTGTCTACACAAGAGGTCAGGTCGGTATAACTGCATCACTCTAGCATGTGGATTTTTCACACTCCTGAGCAACACAGTTATATCAACATAGATCTGTTGTGTAGCCCTGGCATAAATCTGGAAACTGAAGCTCTCTTGTTTGTAACAAAATGCAGGTGGCACAGGCATTAGAATGAGTTTCTACATAACCCTCTGCCATGGTGTCTCAGCAATGACCTGGAACAATCAGTGCTGTGTTAAAAGGGCTCTGTGTCTATTCAATTGTTGGCCTCTCTGCAGAGCCTGCCATCAAATGTAGCAGTCAGGGCCTACTACATTGGTGGCCTTATACTAGTGTTGTGACTTGTAATCTTAATTTATGCAACACCAGCTAGCTTTTAATATTTGTAATTCATTGTTGCATTTGCTCATCAGTCTGGAGTGATGTGCCCAGCAAGGGACTAGCACAATTGGCCTTTGATCTCTCATGAGGTCCTCTAAACGCTACCATCACTCAAATAATAAATAATAAATAACAGTAATGGAGCATAATGGATGTCAATAATGATTTGTGGGGATGTAATTCATATTTAAAACTATTAGAACACTCAAATATCATTAACTCTGAAATGTTTGGCTACAAACAACAAGTTGGCTACAAAGAGGAAACATTGGCATCTACCAGTTTGCAAGGGGGAAGGAGGATTTGTTTTTTTATTAGTTTAATTTGAAATCCCTCAAAACTTCAGAGTTGAACATTGATATGAGCTGAGTAAAAGCTCACAAACATGAATGGAACTATCAGGGTTGTAGTAAAGCTAGTTATATTGGTACTGGTGGTCCTATCAAATATACAGTAAATTGTTCTGTTTGGATGATTCCAATACAGGAAAGTGCTAATATATGGCCAAAGTAGAAAAAAGAACAGATCATTAATGTTGTGAACAATTTAAACATAAAATGTTATTGGAAGTTGGATGTATAATGTGATTAGAAATTGGACTTCTGGAGATTCTGAGGGCAAGCTAATAATGACTCCTTTCAAACAGTAAGAAACTCTTAATGATAGTTGAAAGATTGAAAATAAGGATACCAGCAGTAAGGCCCATTCCTTGGAGACGCGTAAAAGCATCAAAATACTGAAACAAGATTGTCATCAACACCAAATCTTTGGTAGGAGGTGTCATAAATTACACCTGGCATTTTTCAAATGTGCATTACAAATACAGAGTGAGATCCTACCCCAAAGATCTTCCAGTCATAGGACTCAGTCCTGTAAGGACATTAAGCATGTGAAGTCACTTGAATAAACTTAAGGACATGTTTAAATGCTTTGCCGAATCAGGGCTAGAGTCCTCAGCACCCTGCAGGATGAAACCAAAGGCCAAAATTCTGGAAGGAAATTCACAGCCACATGAACACCTGTGTCTTTTCAGAATAGAGTGGCTAAGGAGTAACATGGGTTCAGAAAGTGAGCTGTCCTTTTTTGCTCCTTTACATGGTTGCCTTTGGGCAAGGAATGATTGACATTGGTGGAACAGCGTAGGGAAGCTTGCATTGCATATGTTCGAGGATAAAAAAGTTTACCTTAAAACTGTCAGTCCAGCCCCTTTCTTAAGGGCTAAATCTACTTTTTGAAAAAAGTAAAAAGCCATCTGCTGCTTCCTGAAACACTTTCAGGAGGTTTCGGAGTATTGTTCCCAGAAAACAAAATCCATAAGAGGATGATGGTGAGAGCAGTTGGGGAAAGTCTTGAGGGGTTCCCCCTTTGGAGCATGGGTTCCAGATCACAGATTCACTGTTCCATATTGATCTGCCACTAAATGGCCCAATTCATTTACAATTATTAGTGGAGGTTGGGATATATTGTCCACTGAATCAGCCAGATAGATATGTCCTGCTCCTCTAGCCATCCTGGTAATATGGCTGCTAAGAGAAAACACTTGGCTCTTGGCCATTTTAAAGTGATGATTTATCTTAAAAAATATACCTCACTCTCTCCTTTTGTGATCTTTGATATCAAAGTCAACATCTAGCATATTCATTGGCATTTTGGTTTAAACACTTCCTTGCCCCTTAATTTTATTCTTTGGCCAGGATCCACTGTTATTTATTAATTCATATATTCTATCTAGCATTCAAGGTGACTGGTTCAGATTTGCAATTGATTTTTCCTCACCTTTTCTTTCCATTCTCTTTTCATCTCTTTCTACCAAGTAGATTTCCCCAAACCCTATAATTTGCAGACAGCGCTGTTTTTCTGTTATTTTAAATGGTGCTTGGAATCCAGTAACATTACAATGCCTCTGTTTTTACTAAATATACTTTAATAAGAAATCTGAAGTCATATCTCCGCTTACCAGAGAATCAACACTCTGGCAATCTATCTTCCAGGGTTTGATTTAGTGGGTCTAATAAAGACCCGCTAAATCAAAGATGAGGGTGCCCCATTAACGCTGGTACTCCTTCCTGTTTTGAGAAGTAAAGGAAGTCAATGGGAGCATTTCTCCCATCAACCTCTCGCTATGGAGATGGCACCAGGCTCAGCTTAAGGTATGTTGAATCCAGCTACCTTATTTAATCAGAGCTACGTTATTTACATAGCTGGAGTTGTATACTGTAAATTGACCTTCTGGGTGTAGTGTAGACCAGGCCTTAAACTGAAGTGCCTAGAGATTGGTAAATAGTACTAGCAAATCTCTACAGAAATTTTCATTTGCACTCACTGTGGTAAAATATTAAAAGGAGAACACACTTTCCCTATCTTTCTGTATTACCAAACTCCTGGTGCTTTTTCCCCCATATTGAGACCTTTACTCTGTTGATACAACACATCACAAGAATCTAGTCTTAAATTAGAAGAGCAATAACCCAAAAAGAACAAGAATGTTCTTTTTTTAGAATTTTTTCATCAGACAGGATACTGGGCTAGATGGACCTTTGGTCTGACCCAGTATAGCTGTTCTTATGTTCTTATGTTCTTTTAGAGTGTGTATAGGCAGCAAATGGAAAAGCCATGCAACCAGTTAGAAAATTTACTTATAATTCTATAAAACAAATAAATATTAGTGTTATTTAAAATATGTAGCATGACATCATAATTGAGAAATGTTGCTATAACCCATAATCTACAGGATATCATGCATCACATTATACAAAACAAAAAGATTAGACAGTCTTACCATATTTTAAATGCATTTATGTAGTGACACTGTGAGGGGATCGGGGTGCGATCACCCCCTCCCAGAAGGGGAGGGGGGCTCAGCGGACCCCTTTGCCCCCTGTTGATGCAGTCCCGCCCTGGGGGTCCCTGTTCCCAGGCTCCTTCAGCCGGGTGCGATCACCCTCGCCCGAGCTGTCAGGGCCGGGGGATTCAGCGGACCCGGGGTCTATACCCCGGCCCCCCTGGGGCAGGGTCAGCGTCCACCGTTCGGTCCCTCCTCGGACCTCTACCTGGGCCGGCCCTGCCGTCTGGCCGTCGCCCTCCTCTGTTCCTCCCTTGTATGGCTCCCGACCAGGAATTAGCCCCTCCTGAGGGAGGGGGAGGGGGACCCGGTCCCACCCCCTCTCCGGGTCCCAGCCCGGGGCCCTAAGAGCAGGGGCTCACTCGTGCCCCAGTGCGGCAGACGGGGGTAATTCCCTCCGTAACCCATCTACCCAAGGACACCAAAAGGGCCCTGCCCTGGGCTGCTTCCTCCCCCCCCCGGGGGGGCCCTTCGGGCTGCCCTTCTGCTCCCCGGGACCTACCCAGGTTCAGACGTCCGGGTTGGGGGTCACTCGGGCGACAGCTCGCGGGTCGGTTCCTTCCAGCGGGTCCGGTCCCTGCCAGGTCGCTCTTCCCAGGTCCGGCGGGCTCAGGTCCAGTCCTTGTCGGTGCCGGGACTGGCCGGCCGCCAGCTGCGCCGGTCACCTCGCAGCTCCCTGGGTCGAGGCCGGACCGTCCGTTGGCCTCGGTCCTGCCCTGGATCCATCTTGGGCTCGGGGCTCTCCTCCCTCCGTCCGAGGAGGCTGCCCCCCCACCCCTCTGACGGCAGGCCTTTTTAAAATGGCCCGCCGCACCGGACGCCACTCGGGGACCTCCCCATTCCGGCGGCGTGCCGGCGTTCTCTGCAGCCACCCGGCTGCCGGTCTCCGGCTGCGCCCCACCCCGCGCTACCCTGGGGGAGGGGTCAGCGGCACCCTGGCGGCGTAGGCGCGGAGGCTGAGTCCGGCCCCGCCGCCCTCTCTCGTCCGCACCGCGTCCGGGGTTGGGGACCCCCTGGGCGCTTCCGACCCCCACCCCCACCCCCTGGCGGTCCAGGCGGTTACCCAGGCGGGCCACTGGCGGCCCGTCACAGACACATATATTAATACATGCACAACGTGTGCTTTGCTGTCTTAATTAATTATATGGAAAACACTTCTGCTTTCAGTATAGGAGGATGGGCAAGGTCAGGAATAAGGGTTTTGCTGCATTCAGTGTCTGAAAGCCCAACTAAAGTACTGATCTTCTATTCATTTACAGTAGATGGCTCTGATTAAACAAAAGTTCAAATAAAAGAAGGAAGATTTGTTTTCATGGCTTTCACATTATTCAATGGATATCTTAGGGTATGATGTAAAGCCCATTGACCTCAATCTTCAATGGGCTATGGAACAGGCCTTTAGAGATCCCCTGTCTCTCAGGCAGTTACCACAACAATAAAGATCAGACTTACAAATTTTGGGTGGAAATTTCAGAATTGCCTGAGGGATTTGAACACCCAATTTCTATTAACATTTATGGGAAAAGGACATTCCTAAGCCAGCTTGAAAAGTTTACTCTTAGGGGATGGAAGCCCAGGGCATTTTCAGTGAACTCATTTCCTTTCTCAGTCAAACAGAACCTGATTTTGTTGATCTTCCAGGAACAAATGGGGTAGATCCTCAGCTGGCAGAAATGATTATAGGCCCATAATAGATTTCGGACAATTTATGCCATTATAAACCCATATATTTTCCTCAAGCCTTCTCAGGAGAGATGGGTTGAACTCAGAAAGTAAGATTTGTTTTGAGAAGCTTGGTAGGATTCCAGGGCCCGATTCTGCTCTCATAACATCAGAGGGGCTATTCCATCTAGAGCATTGGAAACAGTGTCTTATGTAAATGTTGATAATTAATTTTTTGTGCTTTTTCAAATTGGTCAGGATTTTTGTTTTTGTTTTTTTTGTTTTGGTGGGTTTCTTTTTTAACATCTAGACTGGTGTGGATATAGAAACACAAATAATTAATATAGTACTGGTACAGAAACCAGGCATAGTTTCTTTTGCTGTTGTCTCATGGCTTAAGAAATAGGAAGGCAGAATGCTTTTATGTAGTGTAAAATCCAAGCTGGTTTAATTGTTACTGACCAAAGACATCAATTACTAAAGTCCATTATGCTTCTTCAAAAGTTCCACTTTGGATTTTACCTGAGATCGACCTCCATGAAAAGAGTTCACAAATCATATCCAAACTAGCACTTCTTCACTCAGCTCATTCTGCAGGAATAATTCATTGGTGGGCTCTTCTGAGGTGCTGCTGGTATCTGACAAACTCTCAGGGTATGTCTACACTGCAAAGTTAATTCAAAATAACAGCAGTTATTTTGAATTAACTTTAATGGCGTCTATACATGCAAATTGCTATTTCAAATTTAATTCGAAATAGCAGAGCCCTTAATTCGAATTTGGTAAACCTCATTCTACGAGGAGTAACGCCAAATTCGAAATAGCTATTTTGAATTAAGTGCTGTGTAGACACTTAATTTGAAATAGGGGGCCTCCAGCCCTTCCCAGGGAGCCCTGGTGGCCACTCTGGGCACAACCAGGAAAACTTACTCTTCTCTCCCCCAGCCCCAGAGCCATTAAAGGGGTAGACCCTGGCCACAGTGCCTGTGCCAGCTCCAAGCCTGCCAGCCCAGAGCCAGCAGTGGCCACCAGGGCCCCTGACCCAGTGGCCCCAAAACATGAGCCAGCAAGCCACTGGCAGCCAGCCCTCCACCGCTCCCCAGGAGCAGTCTGCCTGCTCCCAGGAGCCTGACAAGGGCTGGAGAAGGCGGGCGCCTTCCTGGTCCAGGGTGGAGATCATGGACCCTATTCAGGTTTGGGGGGGATGCCCCCAACATCCATGATCTCCACACTAGATGGAGGAACGCTGCCATCCTGGCCACCAAAGGCCACATGCGAACCCAGGAGCAGGTTTGCATGAAAATCAAGTTGGTCCGGCGAGACCCCCAACCCTGGGTCCTGAGCTTCCCCTCCCCCTTCTTCCCCTTGCTTCCCCCTTCCAGCTCCCTCCTCCCAGGTTTCCCCCTCCCCTCTTCCACCCTCTCTCTTCCCCTCTCCCACCTCCTTTTCCCAGTCTCCCCAGAGGTTCATCTCCCCCCCAGTTTTGTTCAATAAATCCAGTTTCTATTTTTGAACATACGTGTCTTTTATTTGACATCAGGAAGGGGGGCTAGGGAGAGGTAAGTGGAAGGACGTGAGGGAGGAATGGGGCACGAGCCCTGGTGGGGAGGACCGGGGTGGCTCTGAGGGCTCCTCGGGGTGGACACTCTCCCTCAGGGCCTCCTGGATCCTGACAGCCTCCCGATGGACCCCCTGGATGGCAGCCTGCAGCAAGTGCATCCAGGCTGATGGCAACGACCCCACGAGATGCTCCGGTGTGCCCAGGGGCAGCTCTGGCTCCATGTGGCTGATTGCTATGGTGTCCCGAGTTCGGGCACTCAGGGCACTCCAAGACAGGACTGCTTTGCTGTCCCTCATCAAGGTAGACAAGCAAGCGGGGAACCCTGAGAACTGTCTGTCCGGGGTGGGGGGTAGGGTCCCTTTAAGCACGGAGCTCAGTTAGCCTCAGGCAGCAGCCCCACACACTAAGTCCTAACCTGATGCCCGGCCAGCACTGGTTCCGGCCAGTCTTAACTTCGGTTCAGGGTCCACTCAGTGTGGACGCACTATTTCGAAATAGCAAAACTCTATTTCGAAATAGTTTTTGTGTATAGATGCGTTATTTCGAATTAGCTTAATTTGAATTAACTATTTCTAATTAAGTTAACTCGAATTAATGCTGTAGTGTAGACATACCCTCATAGATTTTATTCTCACAACCTACCTGTGAGGCAGGGAAATATTACTTCCATTTAACACAAGGTTGAGATATTAATAACTCGTCCAAGGTCACACAGAGGCAACAACTAAGCCTAAAAAAGAAATCAGATTTTGTAAGTTCTAGTCCAGTGCCATACCTGCAAAAATATTTTGACTAATTCATTCCACAAACCTTTTGCCTGTAACCGTGGTAAAGGAAACCTAGAAACCCCTCTCTTGATTTTTCTTACTGGCAACTAATAGCTCCCTGGTAAATATTTTCAGTGTTATGGGCACATTAAAACACACCTCATCCAGCAGCGCAAACATGTCTAGCTGTTTGTGAGCCTCAGGAGGTTTGAAGGTTCAACTGAGAATATGTTCAGATGCTTGTATGACACTTATCCAAACTATCTGACCCTCAAGAATGCAGACATGGGCTGGAAAATCTCACAAGGACAGGCTTTTCAGTGAGATTTCCTTTTATGTCCAGAATACAAGAACAGACTTTGTTTTGGTTGGTTTGCACTTCTCAGTTCTAAGTGGGACCAGAAGCAGCAGTGAAGAGGCACAGAGAACTGAAACATATTGGGAAGAAAGTTAAACTTTATTGAGATTCATGGGAAGTTGAGTTGGAGTTTGTGTGTGTCTCTTACCTTTTTATCTAACCTGGTATGTCCACCTGCTATTGATACTATCACTGCTAATAATTCCACTAATAAAAAAAGAGGAGCGATTCACTGTTTAGTTGCCACAAAAGGTTGTCATTTAAATATATGCGTTGGTTGCTCTTTAACTGCCAGATCCTGTAAGAAGTCAGGAGGATCTCAATGAAGTTAGGGGGACCTATTTTCAGAATCAGGTCACCTCAATCAGGTAACAGAAGTGTCACAGTTAACCAGTGAAGAGTTAGGAGTTCTAATATGGTAGTGAATAATCTGCAGAGGTGGTGTGTATTCTGTTGTACATCTAACACCCCAGAGGAGAGGACACTTGTGCAAATCTTGGTAGTATTAACTCCAAACCCCAGAGCTTTAGATAATTACTGAATTGGAAATATTCATTCACTGTTACTATGTCACGATTCTCTACAGTGAGGCCTCATTGAATGACAAAGGTGGGATAGGTCCATTCCTATTTTGGTTTACTTGCCAGTGTAGAGGCAAACACAATGCCATCACATCTGTAACATGCAAAGGACTTTTTCAAGCATCACCTATTTTTTCCCTCTGTCACATCCCTGGTAAGATTCACAAAAGCACTTGGCAAGTCCCCCTTCTCCTACTGACTTGATGCCCAGTCCCCATAGGCCTTTTGGCAACCCTAACTTGTACTTTAGATAAACCTTTCCCCATCCATGCTGGCTGCTACCCAGCTCCTACTGTGCAATGATGTAGGAACATTCCTGAGCCTGGATGGCTCAGCCTCCATTTCTCTAGGGAGGTGAGCCTGTGTGACTCCTTCTGCCTGCTAGAAAGAGGGAGTATGCAAATCTCTCTGCAAGCATTGGTCAGAAGCTGTCAAAGATGATACAGTGTAACCCAGGGATGGGCAATTAATTTTGCATGGGGGGGGGCACTCCAAGAATTTGGAAAGTGGTCAAGGATCGCACTCTCCCATGATTTGAATGGAGGAGGTGCGGGGTCAGAGATGGAGGTTGGAGGCAGAAGGGAGCTTGTGGGAAGGGATAGGGGTGCAGGAGAAGGTGTGCAGTCTGGGAGAGTGTTTGGGTGAAAGAGGCGGTTGTTACCTTGCGCGGGAGAGGGTTGTGACCTGGGTGGGGCAGGGGACTAGGTTGCCAGATCTGGGAGGGGATGTGGGTGCAGGAGGGGAGCAGAGGGTTTGGGATGTGACCTGGGATGGAGAATTGGGGATGGGTTTGGGTTATGTGAGGTGTGTGGGGGGGCATAGAATTGGGATGCCAGAACAGGCTCTGGTCCAAAGACTTACCCACTTGATTCCCAGCCAGAAGCCTTCTCAGACAGGCTCTCTGCCTGCCCTCCTACTGGCTGCAGGGGCCATGTGGCCTTTGAACAGCTACGAGCCTAAGGGGAGGGAGAGAGGGCGCTTCACAAGCGGCCTACTGACAGCCAGCAGCTCCCGTTGGCCAGAAACCAGCCAAAGGGATGATGCTTGAGCAGGGACAGCGCATAAAGCCTCTCCTCTCTCCCCCAGGATCGCAATTGTTCATCTGTTCAAATAGGGTCCTGCTGCAGCCGCTTTTCTTAGTAACATGTGGGGGGCAGGCAGGGAGTCTGCCTGAGGCTCCCAGCTGCAGCCACAGCTGGATCCGGCCCACAAGCCGTATTTTGCTCAGCATTGGTATAGCCAGACCTCTGATTTTACTACACATGGATATGTGATGTTAAATTGATGCTATGAACTGATATTTGGAGGTAAGATTTATTTACTTATGTTAGTCTTTCCCTCACTTCTAATAGAACTGATCAGTACATTTTCAAATGTTTTAACACTTATTTTGTGGGGGTTGCAAAAGTAAAAGAACTGAATATCACCCAAATTATAAAAGCATACCACTATTTTTAGTACAAAAGTAGATACATTGACAAACTCTACATAGCCAAGGCCCCTTCTTGTTCCATTATTCTTCTTGCAAATATTATTGTTTTTTATTTTCACATTTAAACTAACAGAGTGAACATACTGCATGGAAGTATTAGGCTAGGTACACTGTTCACAGGCACTCCCCCCTCCCTTTTGCTGCTTAACTAAGCACATAAGAAATTAACACAGTCTGTGACCTAACAACTAGCAATTCATAAATTCATTAGATTAAAAAATACTAGTAACATAGCAGTCCCTTTAATAGGTTTTCTTCCAATCTCTAATTTACATTTCTGCCTGCCCTGGCAAAGATATTACTTCATTAAGATTTTTTTCTAAATTAGGGAAATTTTAATGACTTCTCTTATTTATTGCTTCCATATGTAAGTAGTTATCTTTCTTGCAAATGGAAATGAGACCCAAAATTGCAACAAATGGAGCCAAGTCTCTGCATGCATATGTTCCCTTTTGGAGAAAGTACACATGCCTGATCGAATTAACGTTAGCCTTTCTGTCCATTGAACAGACATCCTCTAATGGGGGGGAGGCTTTTAAAAGCATTCTCGTTAAATTTATTTTGAATTGCTGAGAACACTATCATGGTTTCAACAAATAACCTCTGATAATATTAAACACCTGGTAAGCTCAGTACTCCAGGGACCCAGTGCTGCTGTGTTTGACCTATGATCTCTTGCTGCAAAGTTCGGTCCTTATGATCCACTTGGACTCAGACAAGAAAGCTATTCTGAGGGAAAACACCTGTTTGCTAGGCTGACCTCAAGCCAGTGCATGGATGAAAAAAGTCAGCTGGATAGAGTGGGGCCAGAGCCCTAGTGCAGGTGTTTCCTCTAGCACAACACAGAAAGAAGAGAAGAAAAAGCAAAGATAATGTATGGATAATAGGAGTTCTCTACACCGTTCCTTGGGGTTTGCATAGGTGGAGCTTCTTTAGTGAGAAGGTTAGGAAATGAAGAAGAAACAATGAATTTTGAGCTTTTTCATATGCTCCTGGATTGTTGCTGCACCACATATAGGCCCTCAGTCTGTTAAAATTCACTGGAATTTATAGCAGCGAAAAACAAATGGGCTGGTTTAAGAAAGAAAAGCCAGTGACGAGAAATCCATATCCCTGCCCTTGGTTAATGCTTGCATTCACAAAGAGCACTGGGCAGATGGTTTACTCTGCAGGAAAGTCACTAAGCCCTTTGTGCCTTCTAGTCATTTTTATTTTTTTACAAAGATGTTGTATTATCTGGTTTAATCTAAGATGCACACTGTAAATGATTGTAAAATTTAAAAAAAAATCCAAAACCAACCCTGGAAGAGGAAAAGGTAAATGCTTCCTTAATTAAATTACAGTTTTTACAGCATTTATTTTATACACTACTATAATAATCCTTTTGAAGTACAGTGACCCATGCATGCATTCAACATTTTCTACTCAAATGTCACATTACTCATTTTTGTCAACAGGTCTGCACAACGATGGGGTAGTGAAAGGAGAATATTTAATCTCTCTTTTTATTTATTAAGTGAGTATCATGAAATAAGATGACAGCACAGTAAACCTAACCCTTTTTAAATTCTTCCGTTAATTTCTTCATACACTTTTTTCCAAGGTCACTTTAGGATGCAGGATTTGCATGTCACTCACTTGCACGCTCAAGGGCTGTCAACACACTTCCATTCACCTGATGAGAGCACCTTCAGCTGGCCTCAATAAAACCCTTCCATTTCCTACAGTCTCCAGCTCTGGAACTCGCAGATATTAAACAGCCAATTTTGGATCATTTAAAGGGAGGAGAGGAGAGGGGATGGCTGTTTCTGTGCAACAGGAATTCAGCTACAACTTGTCAGAATTCATTTCAGCTTTGACCACTTATAACCTTCAGATCCAAATTGCTTTCCATCACTCTGGCTGAGGCAGGATTGGTATGCCTGTCCCAGACGTGAAAGGTCAGTGCAGTGTGTATTGTGCAAACAGTCTCATTAATGCAACCAGATTCTTGGGGGAGAAAGGGGAGGGGGAAAGATTATTGGCAAGCACAGTGGTACTAACAATTTGCCTTTATCTTTTGCCCAGCATTATGGGCCTGATAAAGACCAACATCTGAAACCAATCACTGGAGCATATTAGGTTTTTCCAAGTCATATATAAATACAGTATAATAATGAGACATTTATTCTGCAGCATTTTAAGATTTAACAATTTGCAATCTATTTCCAAGATGACTGAGAGGGAAGCAGGAAGAACACAAGTTCTTTAAGTAACTTCCTCACCTTTCCCTAGTCATACACAAGGAACAACTGACACCCAATTGCATTCACCCTCCTGGAAGTAAATGCAAGTCATCACTTCACATAAGGCTGTTGGTATGATTTCTGCCAGGGCTGATAACAATGTCCTATTGTTGATGAGCCTCTGTCAGTTCCAGTTAGCAGTGAGACTGTCAAATTGTCAAGTGTTTTTAAGACTGGGACAAGAGAGACAACCAGTACCAATTTCACTTGGAGCCAGAGGGGTGAATCCCTCCCATCCTCCCCCCGAATGTCCTCACTATACATGATAACACAATGCGAGAGGGGACTATAGCCACTGGGAAAACAGTGAAGACATTTTTTAAGATTACGCTCCTGGGAGTGTAAAAGGACAAGATCTTTGCTTATTCTTTAGAGAAACTCCAGGCTTTCTCTAGCAGCAGCAGAACAATTATATTAAATCCAGACAAGAGGCCTGAACATTTTCAGTCTGCTAGTAAGTCGTATGGGACTGCTTCCTGGTGGTCTATAGTGTACTATCAGTAAAGCTTGACTAATGCTCTTCAACTAATGGCACCTAGTCTTCTTTTCATTGTATAAGGGATCAGTGAGCCATAAAGCACCACAGAAGGTAATCTCATTGCCATTTGGTGGTCTGTGTGGAAACTACTGGTGGTCTTGGTGCAGTTCCTAGTGAACACATCACCACATTATTAAAGTACAAATACTTTTTGGCACTTGAAGTGGAGAGTCCAAAGACTGAATGAGCATGGACACCCAGTCTCCCATTATCCTTTAAGGTGGTTCTTTCAGGGCAAAGATGAGGAAAACTAGCAGGGCTGTGGAGGAACATTTACACTCCCATTACCCACTTTGTCCATATTCTGTAGATAAAAAAGAGCACCTCACCCTTTAGGACTATCAGGCTGGCAACATCCACAGGCACTGAATTAACACTAAAGAAGCAATACCTAGGAAATACAACACTGTAAAGAGAACTTGTTCTCATGATATTTTAATCTTTGTCTACCTGTTTTACCTGTGAGGAATCACTTTCAATACTCCCTGTTTTAAATACTTAATATGCTGTTCTCCAGCATTAACTGTTCCAAATTTGCTTCTTCATGAGCATGAGCTGACTACTGTTCACAGACAGATTACACTGACGCGGTCCCATGGGGCCTTTCTCTACTTTCCACCTCTCTCCATACTGGATCTCTGTTTAGTTTCTTTGCCTGTGCTGTAATCATCTGCATTATGCTGCGGCATTCTCATGGTTTCTAGCTGAACGCTAATCCCACCAAGGCCTTTCCCATAAAGTTGTATTTACAGTTTAGCAAACTGAAAACAGAAAGTTCTTTTTACAATTTGGGGGGTGTAAATGGGGATCCTTGGGGGGGTAGGAGAAGGCTCAAGTCATAAGGAAGACATGTTCCCCTCCACTGCCCTTCTCTCAATGCACTTGATCTAGTGTCCATCATAGAATGTAGGGAGACTTGCAATTCCTCTAGCTTTGTGCCTCACGACCAGAGAAGTGGAAAACAGCTGTTTTAAATAAAATCATCCTCAACAACTGCTGCCTGGATAATGAAGCTAGCCTGAGCTATACATGTAAGGACTGAAAGATAACTTAGGGCTCTGCCACGTGGACTATGAGGGTGTGAATTGATGTGGACACAGTGGCAAAATGAGGACACACATATGCATGGAATTAAGCAGCGTGCCGCAACTGTTATTAACGTTTAACACAAGGCAATTGCACTACCTGCCCATCATCCAGCTCTCTTATACCTGGCATTTCAGTCCAGTGCACAGGTTACAGGACTGTTTACCATAGGATACCCAATGCAGGGAAGGGTCTCCTTAGTCTATCCCCCAGGACTCTTCTCTTTCTGAATTCTAGCTCCCTCCTCCCTGTGAATACAGGAGGGTGTAGAAGGATGGGGACCTCGTCCCACAAAGTCTCCCCTATCCCATGAGCCCCAGATCCATCATCAAAATCCCCAGTCTTTTTACCTTTAGGACCAGTCATTTTAGTCTCTTACCTGCACTGAAAACTGGCTGCAAGTTTCACCAAGTAATCAGCATCCCCCCTGTACCTCAGCTAGGCATTAAGCATATTCCTGCTTAGCTCGCTGTGGCTTGATGAAGCTGTGAAGAGGATAAATAACTCCCTGGTCCTCTGCCAAATGCCCCATAGGAGAAGAAATTCATTCCTGACCCCCAAATGGGTAATCGGCTAGATCAGGGGTTGGCAAACGGCACCTCTGGAGATGCATGCAGTCCTTTGGCTGCCCCCTTGTGGCTCTTTGGCCATTTTCTGAAAAAAAAAAAACCAACCCAAACCCCAATTTCTGAAAAAAACTAAAAGTCTAAAACTAAAAGGCTCAGGCAAGCTGCCTGCATGCTATGGCCCCACACTTCTTCTGGAAGTGGCTGGCTGCTAGCACATCTCTAAGTACCCCTGGTGGGGGGAAAGTGGCTCCATGTGCTGCCCTTGCCCTCAGCCCTGACCTCACACCTCCATTTGGCCAGTTCCTGCGGTTCTTGCAGGTGCAGGCAGTGCAGAGAGACCTGCTGTCCCCCTCATCCCAAGGGGCATGCAGAGACGTGCCAGCAGCCAGCTGTTTCTGGAAGCGGTGTGGGGCCAGGAGCCACCTGTGGTAAGTGTCTGCGGGCCAGAGCCTGCACCTCACACCCCCTCCTACACTTCTACTCCTGCCCCAGGTCAGAACCCTATCCAGCACGAAACTCCCTCCCAAAGTCCAAACTCTTCACCCCCTCTTGTACCCAGGCCCCTGCACCAGCCCGGAGCTTTGTGTATGATACGGCTCTTGAAATACTTTAACCAAAGACAAAAACAAAAAATGGCTCTTCTCCTTTTCTGAAAAAGGACCACATCTGTGAGGCTGGGTTCCCATTCCTGGTTCAGCTGGGTAAGGTTGGCTACTCGAACACAGTTGAAAGAGGCTCCACATGCACTGGGCTAAATCTTGGCCAGCTTTTCACAGCTTCCAATCAGCAGCCCTTCTTCCCCAGTTGACCAGTGAGTAGCAGAGACTCTTGGGGGGTGGAGGGAGAGGTGAAATAAATCAACTTATTGTCCCTTGGAGCATGTCTCCCTCTCTTGCACTGGGACTGTTTTTTACTGCTGGCCCTACTCCTTTCCTCACCCATTGATTTAGGTGGGTGTCATTTGCTGTATGTAGTTGCTCTGTAATGTCCTTGCGTTGACCCTGCTAGCATGAACTAAAAGGTACCCAGTAAATAGGTGGCTTTTCATTCAGAGTAGCAGGGTCTACCTGGGGCAATTACAGGACAACGCTTTAGTGCATGCTGCTGCTCACACCCCTGTAATCCATGCTGCAGGGCCATGTAGACACACCCTAGGACTTTGGAAAGCATGTCAACAACATGCCCCTAATTCCATAATCTTAAAGCAGGCCATAAATCAACTACTAACTCTTGGGGCTACGAGGAAACTCTTCCTGTAAGCAGATTATTCTATAATTGTCCACTGTGGGGTTTGCTGCATATTCATGTAAAGTAACTGGTTCTGACTAACCACTGTCAGTGGAAGGATACTAGAGAGGTTGTACCGCTGGTCTGATTCATTATGGGGATTCCTATGTTCCTACTTTGGCCATAGCGATTCAAAAAAGTTGGTTAAAGTATTTTCTTATTGTTCCCATATTTTCTGGCTAGGACCAGAAACAGAAGTGAAAAAATACTGTCCAAAATACTGTTCTCTGACTAAAAGCAGAAAGCACTAGCAATCTTATGGGAATTCTGTAGGGATGTGGTTTTCTTTACCATTCTCTGCACCTTCAGTGTTTTTCATTAGCATTGTGATTCCTCAGCTACAGTTGTCCATAAGAAGTTCACACTTGTACAATTAACGGATGAGTGGGAATCAACTGAAAAGGGAAGGGGTCGTTCTCTACTCTACCATGTAAAACACACTTTTTAAAAAAAGAAAAAAAAACATGAATAAGCTGTAAGAAGGAAAAACAGCACCTCTGCTGTTGTTCTCTAATCAATCCCAGGTACAGATCTACCCTTTGATCTGATATAGTTTCTGTTAGGTTTTCCAGCTCCGAATAACTATGGTCGAGCAGGGAATCAGAATCGCATTTACCAGTGGCTGCCAAATGCATAATTGTTCTTATTTAGGAAAGAATGCTCTTTTCCTCAGTACCTCAGTTTGATTCAATAGGAAATTACCCCTTCCTTAGCCACATGGAAAAAAACCACATTTTCTTGGGCAGTCAAACCTAATAGCCTATATTCTTTTATTTTATGTCCTCACTATTAAACGAGGTAGGCAGGGTAAAATGTGATCTCATTAGGTGCTGCATGAATGTATAATCAAGTAGTAAAGGTCAGACATGAGCCCCTGTAAACAAACATGCAACACTTTAAAATACTGCCTTATTCAATCTTTGCCTGCTCTGGTGATGAATTCACAAAAGTGCTACCTGAAATGCTGGAAAGTTCACTAGAGCAACTCTGAAGGGGGGGAAAAGGAAGGTGTAGGAAGGTGTGTAAATTATTGCAGCCCTGGGGCAGCGTGTTAGTTTTACAGGCCTATTTACTTTGCTATGCAATAAAAATGGGTAATAGACCCATTGGACCTATTACTTGCCCGCTGGCCCCATTACTTAGATTGAACGAGGGTGGTGTGGCTTTAAGAGGCAGTTGAGTGACAGCCAGGCCCCCTAGTCCCACCAGCAGCATACCATGGCAACAGCCTCTCTGTAGCCCCTGCTGTGTCAGTTTCACACCTTACCTTGAGTGAGAAAAGGCAAAGACAGATAGATAGGCTGCAGGAAGCATTGGCGCCAGAGTGGCAGCTCGAAAGTGCATTACAAGGGTGAAGAAAAGCAGGTGTGAGTTATTAGTCGCCCAGCCAAGTATCTTCATGGCCTGAAGTATGTTAGCAAGCCTGGCTCAGCAAGGCAGATAGTATAGTACAGCTGCAATTCTGTGAGGCTCATGAAGTACAAAGGGATTAAAACAATGCTTTGCACTTATTCAGGGGTCCATCCTGTTCGGCACTGAGCACTCTGGTCACAAACCTGCAAAGTACCAAGCATATGTTTCAGTTTGATCTTAATGAGACTGCTCACATGTTAAAGATAGACCCATACTTAAGCTCTTTGCAGCTCCAGGGTCAGAATGCTGAGAACCTTGCAGGACTGATTCCATTGTTCCTTTCATTCAAAGATCTCGGTCTTCTTTTATTCTTATTCTATACATTCACGTATAAACTAAACTAACTTCACACCACCATTGAGTGTTAGAGAACCCTGCATCCTCTTTGCAAAAGGGTAAACTGAGGCATGAACACAATAAATTGTTTTGCCCAGATTCAAAGAATAAGAGAACGGCAGAACTGGGATGAGAACACATGAGGACCACTCTCCATCCCCTAGAATGACAGCCTCCTTTTATAAATTGTTTTAAAGAATCTTGCTAGCAATACTTGCAGAAAAATACTCAAGCCAAAATGGCTCAATCTATGGAGCCAGTATGATCAGGTAAAGTTCTCAGATAACATTAAAAACAAAGCAATTTTCATTATAAAATTATTATAAACTGTTAGCAACGTGCATCTATTTTGAAAATTTTCTTCAAGGCAGATTTCATTGCCCTGTAACACTCTAAACTATAGGGGGTGCAAAATCAAATTCTAATATGACATAAAACAGGAATTTTTAAATTATTAACATTAATTAAATTGAACTTTAGTTTGTCAGGCACAGATTTCATTTCACCAGCATATTACAAACTGCCCTGATCACAAAGCCACTCACTCAGTTGCCAGAGTAGTCAAACATCCTCAAACTGATGAGAAGATAGTAAGGGGAAGAAATAAATACAATAATATCCAACTCCTACCTAGGGTATTTTCATTGTCAGTCTCAATGGGTATGTCTACATTACAGAGGAAGATCGAAGCTGCTGCCGTTGATCTTCCAGGGTTCAAATTAGTGTCGAGTTAAGACAGCAAATTCGAACTCAGAGGGGCGCTCCTGTTGATGCCAGTAAACCTGATTTCATGAGGAGTATGGGAAGTCGAAAGAAGATTGTTCTTTCTCCAACTTCCTACACCGCCAAAAGACAAGTTAAGCTACTTCAACTTCAGCTACCCAATTAACATAGCTGAAGTTGCATATCTTATTTCGACTTTAGCCTGCAGTTTAGATGTACCTAAAGTGTTTTACAAGGGGGCAAGTGTTATTCCTACAAGTGGGACAACTGAGACAAAGATTGGGTCAGTGGCTTGTCCAAGGTCACCCAGTAGGCTAATTGCAGTGATGGCAATAATAATATGTGCAAATTCTCTATTACCAAGGCACATTGAGATTGCACTTTCATTTTCTCTGGAAGATTCGTCAGGAGGTTTACTTGAGTGAGATCCATTGGATCACATTACAAGAACAAAACACCCAGAGTTCAGCCTCCAGGATCTGAGTTTAGAGTCGTTTTTCCGCCTGCAACATGTATGAGTTCCCTTACCTTGCTTTCAGCACTGCTGAGCACACTGCCTCTGCCATGGGAAACATGAACGCATATCCTGGCCTTTACACAGGTAACTGATTTTTTCCTTTTTTGATTTAAAGTATATTTCTCTGTCATTTTGAGGTGTATCTTTAACTGATTGGGGATTATCTGAAGTACTTTGGCTCACCTGTAACTAAAAGTAAGGAGAATGTTACTTCATATCATTCTCATGAGACTGGGGCTATGTCTAGACTGCAGGCTTTTTGTGCAAGAAGGTTTTGTCGGAAGAGATCTTCTGCAAAAACTTCTTGTGCAAGAGAGCGTCCACACTGCAAAAGCACATCAAAAAAGCAATGTGCTTTTGTGAAAGAGGGTGTTCAGACTGCCTGGATGCTCTCTCACAAGTAAGCAGTGATTGCTATGGACAGAATGGCCACCAGGGCACTTGTGCTTTTTCTTCTTTCCTCTTCTTGCGCAAAAAAACCCTCTTCCCTGTCCACACACGCCTTTCTGTGCAAGAGCTCTTGTGCAAAAAGGCATTCTTCCTCGTAGAATGAGGAATACCAATTGCACAAAAACCCCTCGGATCTTTCGATTTACTTGCACAAAAATGCACATGAGGTATGGGTGCTCCTCGCGTTTTTGCAGAAGAATAGCTGTTTTTCTGCAAAAATTCTGTAGTGTAGAGAGGGACGGGATAAGAGAAGTGCTGATGGTTGCTGTTTGGGAACTAAGTTATATTAACTGACCTCACATTTCCACGATTTTGTTTGACAAACAGAAGTGAGAAAACTATGTGTTGTATTTGGACAATTTGTGAACAACAACAAACAGGATAGAATTAATCTGATAAACTATTTGATACAAACTATCAGCCCATCGCTCGCCTGCTATCTTGAAAAGGTGAAATGGTTCCCTACCACGTTGCTCTTAATATATGCAAAGCGGTTTGAAAACACTAACTGCCATTTTTGTGGTTTTGCGATAGGATGCTTGGATTTGTTACAATAGAAATATTTTGATCTTATTTTTTAATATTGTAAATATTGATTTAATCCAACATAAAAGCTGAATCACAAGCTTTGTGTGTGGGCATTAAACAAAGAGATGGAGAATGGTATTCATCCCCCAACTCCAAGGCAGGTTATGAACTGCAACACAGCCCCTCGACAGCCAATGTGTTAGTCCATTGCCTGGAGAAAAAGCCATGACTCTTAATTCCTTATAGGGGGTTCTAGGACTACAGAATCATACAAACAAACGCAACATGCACTTCCAGACTAATGTTGATTCCACCCCAGTAGCTTGCAGGCGAGAACTACTCTTGACTCTATCCCATTTGGCAAGTCCACCCACATCCCTTTTTCCAATACATTTCAGTTCTTAATCACTGCATAGGGCCTTGTGAACCAGCCTCCAGTAGCACTTTCCTGCCCCTCCACATTGGTTAAATTGACCCTTTTCAGTTTAAGGAAGAATACAGGCCCATATGCAGGAATTTCTGGGGGGGGTGCTTTTTTTGTAAAAGTGGACCACAAGGGTGTGAATGCACCCCCATGGCCTCCCAAAGTAAGTGGGGAAATCAGCCTCAGCCTTCCCCCAGCCAGCCAGAGCATGGGGGAGGGAGGCTCAAACAGTTCGCTACTCCTGCCTTCCCCTGGCTGGCCGGAGCATGCTTACTTGGGGGACCATAAGGAGGGTGCTTTTGCACCCTTCACACACCCCTTGTGAATGGGCCTGTAATATTCTATAAAACAGCTCAAGAATAATTTCTAGTTTGCCAAACAGACCAGACAGGGGAAACAGGACCGTTCAGGTTTATTTAAAATTAACAAAACTTTAGCACTTTTAAAATCAAATATCAAAACCTTACAAAAATTATGCATAGGCTGCACACAGTGAGGAAAAAGCCAAGCAAATTGTGTGGCATATAATGACATGCATTCATAGAGTATCCCCTGAGGAGTCACTGACACCACTACAAATTGCTTCATCATTTCAGCACAGTTACAAATGCAGCAATGCAAATATGGCAAGAAATCTCTCTCTCTCTCGCTCTCTCTGACTTGCACACATATCTGATGTGTAATATACATTTACATAATGTGCTTAAGGACATAAGGAATTATTTAAAAGACTAATTACTACCATAGTCCTTTATACTATCCAAGAGACTGTACAGCCACCTTGAAATCTGAGTTACTCCTCACAATTCGAATTCTTATAAAACATTGAATTAATAATAAACATCAGGATTTACAGAATAGAGTAATGTGCTATTGCTGTCTTTGTGGAAAAGTACCCTGCAAAATAAGTGTGATCTGATGGGTAAATGGAAAAACAGGTGCTACATCAGTATGTCTGTGCAATATGCTGCATTTCAATTGAAATCAAAATCATCCTGCACTAAACAGGCTTTACAGATTATTATAACATAAAAATCATCTCTCTAAGTAGAGGAAATATCTTACACAGCATATGCAGATGTTTACAAAAATACTATTTCTTTGCAAAAGTCTTTGAATTCTACTTCAAATCCAGGGAAAGCATCAAAGAATAAGTGCACTATACACATATGGATAATGACTTGTGCTCTTTCCACCAAGATTCTCATATAACTTCGCATCTGTAGCTCTGCAATGGTTGGTGTGCAGCTGGGGATGGTGGGAGAAGGTGCAAGTCGAAAGATGTCAACAGAAAACACATGAAAAGAGAAGGAATTGGGATGAACAAAGCCATAAATGAAGAGGATTTTTTCCTTTTTCTTTCTTTTGAGTAAAAATAAAATCTGATTAGCCCCTATTTAGGTCTTAATTATTCAGTTATTCCAATCCTTGAGAAAACTAGCAACTAAGAAGTATGGGTCAGATATTCAGTAATGGAGGAATTACTAAAAAATATACCTGCCTTGTCTTGTATCTTGGCAGCATCATTAGCTTTAACAATTCTAACCCTCACATAGCTTAACACTGCATAAGTGCAACTTGGAAGGAATGTGTGCATGGGTAGAGAACTGTCACCTCTCCCTCACAAATTGGATTGTCTGGACACTGACTATGGCTTCAGTGCTGGTGAACAACCGATCACTTCCACTGAGCTCAAGAACAAACTTGATGTAACAAACTTTGTCTATGTCAAAACCTACTCAGGAGTTTATTGTTTCAGTTCCCACTACTGGCTGAGCAGAGGAGCTGATCTGTAAGCACACACTACCTATCCCCTTTTTAAAAAATTGGTAGTGATTGTTCTGATTACTGCATCCAGGACTGCAGGTACCATGCAGATGGATGACAAACATGGTCTCTGCATGTATCCAGATATGAATGATAACAGATAAGAGCAAAACCCCTCAGACTAAGAGGAGGGATTTCAGTGCAAAATCAGCCCTCTTTTCAATACATTTCTATTCCAGTTTTAGTTAATTGTGTTCTCTCCTCTATATCATAATAGCTTCTTTAGAATGTATTTTGCATTATTTTGTTAAAATCCTAATGGGAATATAGAAAAATAAACCAGAACTAAGATACACAGCTGGCATTACATTATTCCATAGACTCTTATAATTACATAAAGAAGCCTGGCCGTGCATGCTGTAACATCAGGGGTGCGTTAATAAGAAATTGGCAATTTAACCATAATCACTTCACTCCTGGTATTTTTATAATTGTGTCACGCAGTGAAATGTATAGTGCTAATTCCCCATGTAGACCATCAATACTGTTGCTCATGTACATTTGATCCCTAATCTTTAATGGCTGTATAACTCTCAAATCCAGCTTTCTGGCCATTTACTGCTAGTACAATTATCCTTATGTCTATATGCTTTATGTATGTGTTAAACATATCCTTGTTCATCTGTGTTCTCCATTGTCTATTTAATTTATCTACTGTAGCTGAATCTTACTTTAAACCTCAGGTTCAAATTCTGCACTCAATTGCATAGGTATAATGAGAATCTGACTCTAAGCATTCTCCCTTTACTATAATTCAGACCACTATTTAACAAAAATTAAATGAAAAAAAAAAGTGTGGAAGTTGCCTGCCAAAGGTTTTCGTTACACCAATGCAAGAAAACAGAGGCAGATTTTTTTTCCTGGGAGATCATAATGCACTTGTCCCAAAGCTACTTGTAATTTTGGAGATACAGTATCCAATTCTTAAATCCTTACTCAAGCAAAAGTCTCATGGACACAGGACATTATTTATCTTTAAGATTTTTCAAAAATCAGCCCAGTAGAAATGTTGAGCCTTGAAAGGAAGCAGAGAAATTACATCAAAACCTCATTAAAAGTTATCAAAGTAACTTCCTATGATAGGCGTTGGATTGCTATTACATAATCTAAACTAACTTGAGATGTAATAATTTTATAAACCTGACCAGTAGGTCAAGGTATGTAACCTGACCAGTAGGTCAAGTTTTGTGTGATTTGATTTTGAGGGCATCTAGGTACTATAATATGAACAAACAAACTAACTAACAAACAATAAAGGACATCTCAGAACCTACATATTTCCACACATATTAAATTGCAGCAAGGGAGGTTTAGTCTGGACATAAAGAAAAACCTCCTAACTGTCACGGTGGTTAAACACTGGAATAAATTGTCTAGGGAGGTTGTGGAATCTCAACATTAGAGATTTTCAAGAGCAGCTCAGACAAACACCAATCAGGGATGGTCTGAATGATGCTTGGTACTTCTATGACTGCAGCGGACTGGATTTGATGACCTCTCAAGGTTCCTTCCACTTCTGTCATTTTATTTTATACATAATATTTTAGTGACAAACACATCACCGACAAATTATCAGGTG
This sequence comes from Pelochelys cantorii, assembly GCA_032595735.1. Taxonomy (NCBI): domain Eukaryota; kingdom Metazoa; phylum Chordata; order Testudines; family Trionychidae; genus Pelochelys; species Pelochelys cantorii. Next base: position 125,816,245 of record CM064326.1, on the reverse strand, counting down.
TTTGTTTTGTTCACTGAATTTTCCACAATTTTCGGGTTAGGAGAAAAAAAAATTATTCTCAGCTTGAATTCCACCTTGTGAAAAGTATCCTAATTCAGACTTTGAGAAAAAAAAAATTCTTTTAAAGATTACCTTGTCAGCCACAAGTTTGATTTTGTATTCAAATTTGGGTAAAGAAAAAGAGAACAATTGGCATGGAACCATCACATAAAGTTCAGATGGCAATTTATATCAAAATTATACTGTGATTTAATATAACAATGAAATAATTGGAATGAGTATTTTACTATTTCTATCATCTACTTTACCTATTTGTTAAAAGCAAGGCAACAAACAAACCCCAAGAAACTTCTCTCATTACCATCAGTGAGTCTTTCTAACAAGTTTACAGTGGTAAAGTGTCATTCCAATTCTCTTCACTTTGGAAAACCACAGAAACAAATACCTAATTATATATAATTAAAGACTTGTTCTGCATCAGAAGAGGTGAAACCTGATATCAGCTTTTAATGATAAATAAATCTTGGCCTGTGCATACCTATAGTCCATTAATTAACTTCTAAAACATTTATGAATAGCTTAATGAAATTGCCCTGAATGCAATGTTACATTTTTAAGCCATTACAGCATTACAGTTCATATAATAAAAAAAATCATAAGCTATTTTAATAATGCACTTGTTCAGGTATAAAACAATCCCTGATTTTTTAAACAAAAACAAATATGTTACAGACCAATTTCTCAAGTGATGTAAATCCATTATGTTCCATTGACTTCAGTGGATGCTGATTTACACCATCTGAGAATCTCGCTCCACAAGTTTTTCATGTTTGAATAATTTTGTTCCTGCAGCCATTTAAAGCAATTTGCAACCAATGTCATCTTTAGGTTAGATTGTTCTTTCCCTTCATCTTCAAAGGATTATCAAAAACTTTTTATGATAAACGGCACATTTAAAAAAAAACGGTTTCTGGAGCACTGGCATTTTGCAGGAGCATGAATTATCAACAATAATTTTTCTGGTCCACAGTGGAAACCTTATTATAAAGAGAGAGTTCAGTTCAAAATATACAGTAGATCTGTGTTGCATACATAGTTTTCAAGTCAAAAAATGTGAGAATTGATGTGCAGGCAGAACACATTCATTATTTGTGCAGGCGTGCCACGTTGAGCGAGCTAAGTAAAAACAGTCACCAGCAGTAATGTGTGGGAAAATATTTTACATGCAAGAACTCATTTTCATATGGGTTCATTTTTACGGTAATTTTTTTGGAGACTAGAAAAAATAACAAGTCTGACTAAAGTTGATTTTAACCCAGGTTACTTGTGGGAGAAAAAAACACACACACACAAACAGACGCCAGCTGCAGCGGAATAACATTGTTTATTTTCAGTCAACTAAATGTGCATGCTTGAAAAAAACATACCATAAATTCTATTTGAAAATAGATAGGTCAAACTGGATACAATTGCAGATTTCTTTCTTTCTTTTTTTTCCCATAAAAAACTACATTGAAAGTACAGGGTTTTATCAGTATATACTTGTGTGTAAAAGACCAAGAAAAGCTTGAAAGTTCAGTTTTGCATGTGTGTGTGTATGGCATTAAAGTGCCCCTACTCTGAAAATATAGCAGACAAGAAAATACTATTCTTCCCAGAAAGATTAATCCACAATAATATTAAACTTTGATGTCAAGGAAACACATCTTCTACTGATTATGGAACATAAAGTTACTTTAAACTCTTCACTTTTGAAATGTATCCAAAAGGGTTGACTCTCAGTGATTTTCATAATCAACATAGTTTTAACAGGTATGTCTGAAATATATTTAGATGGGAGACTGCGACTAAACAATTTAAATGGCTTCTGTATTTCATAAACCATACACTAAATTAGCCAACTGAAATATCTTCTTACATTTAAAAAATGCCAAAACAACAATTATAAAATCTTAACTTCATGTTATGCACTAATCTATGCTCAGAAACCAAGTTATGCAGTCATTCCTCCCTGATCCCTAGAACCCTGTATGAATATAAAATTGGTATCAGCACCTGCAAAAATGATCCATGGATATCCACATCCACATCCGTGAATGCAGACACCCGTGGATATAAAGTGGTTATCCATGGATTTGCAGGCTCTACCGATCACTTCTGTTGCATTGTTACCCTCTTGTTACATCATAGCTAATATTAGTCCCTGATTCTGCGTTGAGATCTACAATTATAATGACAAGCTGCAAGTACTGTTGCTGATTGCCTTAATACATCTATGAATTCTGCAACCTGTTAACCTATTCCAATACATCCTGTTATTGTGATCATCATCATCACCTCATCCTTTTTAACCACACATTTGTCTCTCCCATCTGTTAAATCTTTTCTTTTGGGTCCTGATCCTGAAGAGGCTTATGCACATGCTTAACTTTATGCAATATGAGCAGTCCCATTGAAACCAGTAAGACTAGTCACACTTTGTAAAGTGAAGTATGTTTGTAACTTTGCAGAGTTGGGGCTTCAGTTTGTTTGGTCTCTGAGACAGAAAGTGTCCTTTTCCGTCCATTTATACAGCACCTGGAACAAATGAACTCTGACCTGGTTAGCCTCTATGGAACACAGCAATACAAGTATGGAATATTAATCAACACACTACAGACCTCATTCATTGACTTCAACAGGATTCTTCACAGACATGGGGGTTCATGTTAGCAAACTCTAATGCAAAATCAGGGCCCTAGTACCCAGCCTAGCAAACACTTGCACAAACAAGCAGCTTTACTCCTATAAGTAGCTGGTCTGCTCAGAAGAGTAAAATTACTCAAATATGAAAGCATTTGCAGGATTGGTGTCTTCATTTGTAAATGTTTTATGGAAAGGCTATTTGGTATCATTTTGAAAGAATCAGAAGCACAAAGCGCTGTTGGGTGCAGTTAGAAATTATAATAATAAATATAAAGCATTGCTTGATTGATGATGGACACTTTAAAGGTGTTGATAATTGCATCTGAACATGAGGCCAGTTCAGAATCTCTAATTACAGAATAGTGATGTTGTAACATGACAGAATTGCACTACTACAATTTTTTCTGGTGCACCTATGATTAGATACAAGTCCATCAGCCAAAGCAGATTTTTATTTAACATATACAGTAGTCTCCTTTTGTGCTGAACAACAAAATTAGTCCTGTCATATATTAGCAGAAAAAGCAGGTATAATGCCACACTTATGCGTGTGTATCTATTACATATATTGGTTGTAGATTTAGGAGGCTTACGTAGTATTTTTGCTAACCAGATTATCGTGTTGCTCTGTCTTTGGTCCTGGATAATTACAGTTAGCATTTCAAGAGATTTCTTTTTCAATAGCATGTGTCATGGGAGCCAATACCACGTGAACAACCACTGTGTCAGTCACACACAACAGGATAAATCTACTCTTAAAGCAAAAACTTTTAAAAGCCTGCTGTTTCTCTCAAAAGGAACTTTAATCTATGTTTTGCCAGTCCATACTTTTAATCCCAGTTGTTGAATAATGTGACTCCGCTTGTTGCAAGGGTTTATCCAGCACTTATAACCTAAAAATCAATTATACGAAAAACAATAAAAAATATTCTTATTGCACGCTATTAAAAAAAAGAAAGATACAAAAGGTTAAGCAGAGCAACCAGCATCTGCACACTAATGACATGATTGTTATGATAGGTGTTTGCTTTACCCTGGAGTGGTAACATTATAATTCATCCACTTCTGAATGAGTCGGGACAATTAATGCAGTCAATGTGTCCCACGTGTTCCCTGTAGCATTAACAAGGCAGCTCTGGGCCCCTTGGCAGACACTGGCTGAAAATTGAGACTGCTTCCCAGTTGAATGTGATCCTGATTACCTCAGCGGGGCCACCTGCTGCTTAGTGGCTGCTCTTTTTTGTGTTAGCAGCCTCCATTTGTAGTGCCTCAGGGGAGTGAAACCTTAAGGGCAAACCCAGCTGACACCAATCTGGTGGAACACTGGCTGACCATTTTTCAGATGGCACCCTTTCTAGAAGCTGGCTAGAACAATGGCCCTGTTTGTTTTACTATACTGAGTCCCGCTCAGGCAAGTGATGTTTGGCAAAATGTGATTTATGGAGGAAAAGGATGCCGCTTTTGTCAGGCAGTTTCTCTATGTTTTTAATGTCACCAACAAAGAGGTTTCTAGAGACCGTGTGAGGAAAAAATAGCGGACACTAAATACACAATCAAGCATAGATTATAGGAACCACGTAAAATTTGTCCTATTGTGAAAATGGAGAAGGTGGCATTTAAGGTTATCACCATGTTAATTGGATTACAAGGAGCTGAAAAATCAAGCTGAGGCTGTGCCAGCCACATGAAAGGGAAATATGGAAGGTTTTCATCAAATTTCACCTCAGATATTATAAGTTAAGGACTGCAACTACAGAAGCAGCAACTCTGTGCATTTCATCCAGACAGATTGGCTCCTGGAGGGTTTTTGAGAGATCTCAAGGTGGTAGGCAGGTCTGGACTGCTAGAGTGTTGGTCAAAAGGGGCAACTGGCAGTGGGGCAGAGACACCACATAGAGAAAGAAGAGCTAAAAGGAAAAAACCAAAGGTGCAAGTAAGGAATGCCAGAGGAGGGATTCATAGTGGAACAACTGACACCAGCTTCACCATTTAATAGCTGGAGCATCTTAAGCGGAAAGTTTTAACATGCTTTTCTGTGCTCTGCTCTAAGCTAAGGAGAGTGGGTTTATGATATTCCATCCTCTTGCTGCTTTCACCAATTGTAATTTTTCACAATAAACAAATGTATGTTCCAGTATCGCTTGAATTGGTTCCTCGATGAATAAAACCACCCATTGCTCTTTACATGTAACTTAGAATCATTCGTACATACCTATGTATACATATGACATTGCATATACATTCCTAGAAACTCCCACCCTCTACAGGGCTGGCGACAGACATCACTGGGCAATATGGGGAGTGGCTGAGCTCCGAGTCCCTGGAAGGGTTGAGGCCTCAGGTGGAAGGGGAGGGACTAAGGGAAAACTGCCCTCAGCACTGTCTGAACTATGCCGCATCTCCCCCAGGCAGCCCCCACTCTACCTGGCCTGTACCATGTGGGACTCCAGCAGCATTTTAAAGGGCCTGAGTCTCTGGCCATCACTGCTGATACAGTAATGGCAGTGGAAGCCTGGAGCCCCAAGCCTTTTTAAGTCACCAGGCTCCAGGGCAACTGCTTCCTTTACTCCCTCCCCCTCCCCCTGTTGCCACTGGTTGGCAGATTAATGCTCTTCCGCCATGCTAATCAACTTCCTCCTCTTCATAGAAGAAGTGAACTTTAGGGAGGAATTCAAATGAAGTTTTCACACAGCCTCAGAGGCAGGCTAAAAACTATGCCACAAAGTTTTAAGAAAGAGCTGTCATCCAGTGTGCTATATATTTGAACAGTTATAATGACTGTCTCTGTGAGCTTATAAATCTATTCAAAATAGGGTCATGGGCATCTTTTGTAGTTGTAGATCACCAAGCACATTGTTGGCACTTAATATATTAATGTATCGTTAATACATGTTAATTGTTAATGTAATACTACATTAATGTATTGTTCATATTAATATATTTGCATTCAGCTGGCATATGGTAGCCCCAACTGAGACTGGAGCTGTGCTGTGCTAAGTACTGTGGATAGGCAAGACAACAGCCTCACCATGCCCTTGGGCAAGGCTTGGAGTGGGCACAATTCATGCTCCTGGAAGGGGTTGAGCCTCCCCCAGCACCATCCAGAGTGCACCACCTGGAGCTCTGTAATGTACCACGTGGGACTCCGGTAGCAATTTAAAGAGCCCAGGGCTCCAGCCACTGCTGATGCCTCCACAGTGGTGGTGGAGGCAACTGGAGCTCTGACCCCTTAAACTCACCTGGCCCTGGGGCAGTTTCCCACTTTGCTCCCTCCTCCGCATCAGTGGCCCTGACTGTGGAAAACGCATCGTGTCCTATTATGGGCAGTCCTGAAACTGACTAGAGTGGCAACTTCAGTTAGCAGTAGCCAGAGCTTATAAGGGTCCCAGGATCCATGGCAGCCAGTCTGATGGGCTACTCAGGACTGAGGGAGCTAGGGAAGCTCTTGATCCACAGAAGCCTATCTGTTGGGTTGTCAAGGAACCAAAAGCCTGGAAACTTGGGCATTGAGCCTCCCATTGCTCCCCAAGTTTCCAGGTAGCAGGTTGCCTGGGCTGCCCAACTGCCAGGAGTCTGGAAGCCCTGAGGTTCCTGGGAGTCTGCATGGTCATCTGCCTTTAAGCCTTGGCAGGCAAGTTGGCAGAAAACAGGCAGGTTTCCATCAAACCTTGTCAAAAATCAAAATATTTCTGTGAAATATTTTCATAAAAATCAGCAAACTCTGACAGAAAAATATTTCATGGGAATTTCTCCAGTCAGCTCTAATAGTAAGAGATGACCCTTGCATTAATGGACTTACAGTTTCAGTAGAAAAGACACACGGAGAGTGAGAGGGGAAGAGAAAAACAGAGGTGAAGTGACTTGTTCAGTGTTACACAGCAGGTTGGTTGCAAAGGTGAGAATTAGAGCTGGCTGAAAAACGTTTTGTACCGTGCTCTGCCATAATATGGTTTTGTGATTTTAGGCAAGTCATTAGGGTCAGATTTTCAAAGGCCAGATATAGATATGCATCTAATGGGATTTTCAAGATCACCTAAGCAGTTTAGGCAGCTAACTCTTGATTTCAATAGGAATTAAGGATCTAACTTGCTTACATGCTTTAAGAATCCCATGAAGTGCCCATCTGTAGCTTGTGGCACCTTTGAAAATCCCTCCCTTAGTGTCTTTGGGTACATCTACACAGCGGGCTAGAATCAAATTATGTAAGGGGACTGTTCGCCCCTTACTAAAACTCAGTGGGGGTTTTTGGTTGGCCAGCTCCCAGTATTAAAAGGGGAAGGGTCCATGAGAAATCAGGGCCCTGAAACTGACAATCCCCAGGGACAATGGGAAGAGGCCAACACTGCAGGTCAGCCTGATTGACAGGCTGGACAGGCCAATGAGGGAATTAGGGGGGCCAGGTCCCATCCTCCGTGTGAGCTGGGATTTTCTGGGTCTCTGAGTCAAAGGGGGAGAGAACTAAGAAGAGCAGCAAGGGATCCAAGCTGTGGTGAGAAGTAGACCTGCAGTGACAGAGCCAGACACAGACACAGCCCACAGAGCGCAGACCCTGTGCTAAGAAGCAGACCTGAGTCTGCCTGCCTCTGGAAGGTAAAAACCTCCACCTGTATTTCCTACTGACTTACCATGACTGACTTCACGATACCTTTTTGCAGCAGCTGTTCATGTACTCATGTTGAGTGCTTCTGGCCCAATCTCAATCTAAGATGAACAATAGTGTATGTGGCTGATAGCTATGCCTTTGCAGAATGGCCATAATTCTGGGATAATAGAAGGCATGCTGACAAATTTCAGAAGACACAACTTACTAAAATTAGGGGTAGGGTTAGCAACCTGTTTGCAACCCGGGACACAAATCCTGGAAAAGGCTTAACACATTGGTGACTGGAATGCCCAAAGTGTCTGCCTTAATGTAGAAATCTGGCTTAGTCACACTGTGAAGACTGAGCTATGTGGGAGCAATGTAGACCATCAAATACATGATGGGGACATGCATAACTAGAAGATGGAAGGGTGAACTGCAATACCTTGCTATCTTTGGTAATGCAATTTTTAGAGGATGAACATTCTAGACCGCTACTTGTGATACATACAAAAGAAGAAGTGGCCTATGTGAAATGAGTTTAGTTGCCTCGTCCAGTTCCTAAAAGCTGTTGCAACAACTACTATCTTTGTCAACAGTCATGGGGGAAGTGAAATTATGTTCCTCTAGAATTTGAGGTAGGAGCTAAGCACTGTCACTGGGGGATGTTACACTCACCCCTTGGCTGATTGGGAATTTTTCAAAATAGCTTTCCAGTAAAACTATTCTTCACCTATTTCTTCTAGCACCCTCTGTGGATCAGGCAAAGATGTGGATACGAAACACACTGATCTGTTTTCCTACCTCCCCTCTTAGCACCCTTGTTGGCAATCTCCACAGAAGTCATGGCCTTGATAAGCATTAGACATAAATTATTCTCTAATACCCAGCCAGCCCTTCAGCGCCACTCAGAACATACCACCCAGAGTTTCAATGAAGATTTAAATGTCTTGGGGCTACAGCTGCCATCATTGTCACCATCATGAGCCCTGGTCCCTTTTGAAACACCAGGGTGCAGGGAAGCTGCCCTCTTTACCCACCCTCCTATCAGCAGGCCTCCATGGCCATCCCTCACTCAGTCTCTGAGGGTGGCCATGCCTCTTTGCTGTCAGGCATCTGGAACAATAGTCTGAACAAGGGGAAATTAGCTGACTCTAGGGATCAAATGCAGGCAGGGTATAGCCATGAATAGTTCAGGCATCCAGGCTATTGGGCAGGGCACCAAGTAGTCTTGAGCTCCATCCCTTAGGCAGGGTAGAGCAGGTAAGAGTCTAGGGCTATGTCTAGACTACAAGCCTCTTTCGAAAAAGTCTCTTTCGAAAGAGAGCATCTAGACTACAAGCAGATTTTTTGAAAAAGCGAGCCACTTTTAAAAAAAAGAGAGTCTAGATGCTCTCTTTTGAAAAAGCACAGTTTGCATTAAAAAAACTGCCGCGTTTTTTCAATTTACTTTCGAAAGAACGTGGCTGCAGTCTAGACACAGGTGAAGTTTTTTCAAAAAAACCCTGTAGTCTAGACACACCCTAGGAGCCAAACCTCATGCAGCCTCAGAGGCTCCAGCAAAGGGTGAGAACCCCACATAGCCTAGTGTCCTAGCTCAATGGACAGTGGGCTCTCAGGGTACGTCTATCCTTATCAGAAGTCCGACACTCCGGAGGTCAATCTTCTAGCATTCAATTTAACAAATCTAGTATAGATCTGTAAATCAAATGCTGAGGGCAGCCCCTTCCAGTGTCCAATACTCCTCCTTCTGTGAGGAGTAAGGGAAGCCAACCAGAGCATTTGCTCCCATTGGCTTCCAACTGACTTCCTCGGCTCGAGGCAAAATTAAAGCAAAATGCATAGCTGGAGTTGCGTACCTTAAGCCAACCTTCCTGATCTAATATAGACCAGGCCTCAGAGTCCTCCTGGCTGAACATGGGAAGGCCTCAGGTGTGATGTAGCAGAGGGCAGGGAAACACTGGCCTATCCGAATCCACGGCATCCCAGCCAACGGTGGTGGAATGGTCACCATTGAATCAGCGGAGATCCACTCGCAACACTGATCTTATATCAGGCCAGCACTTGACCAGACAGTAGTCTAGTTTCCCTGGTTTCTACATCCTTCCATGATTGGCACCTCAGTGCAGTGAGAGTCTGGTGTCTCCTCAGGTACATTGCCAATGGCAACCCCAATAGCTTTGAAGCTTTGGGTGGGTCTGGTATTTTGGGCAAGTTCTCGGGGAACTGAAGCCTTCTGTAGGCTCTTACATCAGCAGTGGGGAGAACACATCCATCTCCTTTGGCAGTTGCTGCCCCACTGAGCTCCAGGGCCTGCCTTTTATACTACCTGTTCCTGTCCCATGATGAGTGCAGCCTTGCTGGTTCCACCCACTAGGGGGCATCTGGCCATATCCTTCATTGTCAGTCTCTGAGGGAAGCCACATCTCTTTGCTACAATTTGCTTTGGATAAATTCTGAGTAGAGGGAATCTCAATCACCACTATCCTCTCCACCCCATCCCACTCTCCAAATCCACACATCCCTGAACTTTTGGGAGGATTCAAAACTTGAACTCTGATCAGGATCCAAATTCATGTTTTCCAAGTGGCCTATGATGGGCAGGGCAGACATAAAATGGGCAGACATAAATTTATAATGGGCAGACATAAAACTTTTGCAGTAAACTCCCCTAAATTTAGAGTGTTGAATATTGTGGGAAATCTCTAATTCAGAGGCATACAATCAAAAAACACCTACTCAGGAACTGCCTCTAGTCAGTGTAATTTATTTCTTGGAATATGAAGCTTCTTTGTAAAATATTCTTTGCTACAATTTAGTAAATGTTGGCTAATGGATCTTTATTTGTGTGGTCACCCTAGACACCCACATAGTTGCAACCTTTGTTAGTCAGATTACTATTTTCATAATATCCATTTGATAAATTATACATGGCTACCTAATGTAGTCTCATAAATTATTATAGGCTTTTATAATTCTTATGCTCTATGGTGGTATGTCATGAAATGGAAGCATACAATATATATGGTTCCAGAAGATGTCACAGATTTTAAGAAATTCTACTGATATAAAATAACGTTAAAAACACTAAAAGAAAAAAAAACCAAACACTGGGCAGTGTCTCTTTTAACTGAGGAGAAAGATTACTAATGAGAGCGCCTAGTCATAGTGATCTGTCCCTCAGTGGGAGAGAGACAGGGTTTGATTTAGGATCCCAGTCTTGCTCTCTTGTTCCCTGAGCAATCAGGAGCTGTGAGTGCTCAGTCCCAGAGGGATTGAAATGCCTTACATCACTTACCAACAGCTGTTTGGATGATTAAGGGAAAGAGCAGAAGCCTTCCAAAGAGATTTTTGTCCAGTCCTCCTCACAAGGAGGATGTTGAGTGATGTCTTTAAATTCTGGGTAAAGGGGGAAAAAATGGACAATGAAGGGGAGTCCTCAGAACTACAAGAAAGATGCAAATCTCTAACATTCTGTCCTGGAGGCAAAACTTAAGAACATCCAAGCTGCCTTTAATCAAAGTCTGCTGTTTGCCTCTAAATTAATGCTTCTCATATGATGCTTATTTTGATGGTGTGAGGCAAAAATCAGTGTCTAAGGGCCCAGTTCTGCTACTTTTATTCAAACTGAATAGTACCTTTTCAGCAATCAGTTTCAATGGCACTACTTTCAGACTAAGGACTTATTTACATGAGTAAGATAATATAGAATGAGTGAGGGTGTGAATTTAAAGCACACTAGCTACTCTGCTTTTACTCACCATGTCGTTACATTTACTCTGCACTAAAAGTGCCTTTGTGTGCTTTAGCTTAACATACTTCCAAAGAGTATTAAGCTAAACTACACAAAGGCACTTTTAGTGCAGAGTAAGAATGTCCACATGGTGAGTTAATGCAGAGTAGTGGATGTGTACAAGTTAGTCCATGCTGGTGACTTCAGGCCTTTTCCCCATGTAGACAAGCACTAAAGTACCACTCAGCATGAGTAAACATGGCAGAACTGGGCCCTTAGACACTGCTTTTGCCGCATGCCACCAAAATAAGAAAATAGTGACCTACACATAGAAATCTAATTTTGTTTTAAACAGTACAGCTGCTTAACCGACATGCAGATGATCAAAACATCTTTAAAAGCAGCCCCACTTTTTTTTTTAAGTTAGAGACACAATGAAAGAAATTTGCTGTGGACCAAATCAGGGAGGTCAACAGTATTGCCAGACCCCAGGCAAGTTGAGGAAGGGGCGGCTCCATGCTCACAGTAGGGGTCAGGCCTTGGGTAGAAGGATCAGGGCAGCCAGCCCTCAGCATTGCTCAAACCGTGCTGCTCCCTGACCCCTGCCAGCTCTCACCTCTACCCAGAGCGCACCACCCAGGGCTCTGGCAGCGATTTAAAAGCCCTAGTGCTCTGGCCACCATCTCTACTGCTGCCACACATGTACCTTGGAGACCCAGGCTCTTTTGAATCGCCAGGCCCCAGGACAGCTTCACCCCTTTGGCCTCTCCCATTGGCATGCCTGAACCAAACATTTCTGCATAATGTGTAAGGACTTCATTGTGCACTCACATTATGTTTGGCCAGAGTTGAACATAATGCTAATAATGCTAGTCCTAGACCTGTTCGAAAAATTTCTGTCACCAACTCTTTCTTGACAGAAAATTGGCGTTTTGAGAATATGACAAATTCCTAATTAAGTAACTGCTTTCTGCAGAAAAAAATAGTTTTCATCAAAAAACAGGAACACTTTTGGGTTTGGGATCTTTTATCACAAGTCATTTTTTTCCATAAGGAAGGTCCCTCTTCATGTTTTTTTCTGTTAAATTCTGTGCAGGATGAATTGTGCAGTCTGACCTAATCTTTCACTATGATGCCAGAGGATATCTAGCTTATGGAACAGTGCATACTTATATGGGTTTCTTGTTTTTTAAGTCTTCTATGGGTTTCTTGTCTTTGAAAGAATACTCAAATCGGACAATTAAATTTGCTAGGAGCAGTAGATGTACAAGTGAAGCTTTGTAGTAGGGAACAGGACTGTAAGGGTGTGTCTACACAGCAAATTTATTTTGGAATAGTGGCCATTATTCCGAAATAACTATATGAGCATCTACACAGCAATTCCATTATTTCAAAATACTGGATGGCTTATTCTGACTTCTATAAACCTTATCCTATGAAGAATAATGCCTATTCTGCAATAGCTATTTTGAAATAAGGCGTATGTAGACGCTCCACTTCCGCTATTTCTAAATAGCCCCTCACCGGGGCCATTCTAAGTTATTCCTCCTGGGGCTCTAAATCGAGATAGCTTATCTACATTAGGGAAGCCTGCCTCAGACTAATTTTGAGGCTTCCCTGCAGTGTAGACGTGCTATTTCGAAATAAACTATTTCGGAATAACTATTCCAGAATAGCTTATTCCAAAATAACTGTGCAGTGTAGACGTAGCCTTATAAGTGTGGCTGTTGAGGGAAAGGCAGATGGTAGACATATTAGCAATTCAATAAAGCAATAAATATTAACCATTAAACCTTAGTGCTTATATAATATTTTTCACATAGCCCTCCAAATGCTTTACAAAGGAGAATAAGCTTTCATTATGTATCTCTATTTCACAGAGACAAACTGAAGAACAGAGAGAAGTGACTTGCCCAAAGTCATGGAGGGATTCAGGAGAAACAACATTAAACTTCTGACTCTCCATCTTCTGATCTACACAGTGCAAAAGCCTCATACCCAACCACCCACACAAAATATCAGTAAAAAGATCAATAAAAAACAGCCCCTCCAGTAAAATAAATGCACTACAGTTGTGTAAATATGATACAATAAAAGATCAACAGCAAAGATGGAGGACCTGGAATGCCTTCCATTGGAAAAAGGCCTTTACATTAATAGATATTTTTAAACATGGTATGTTAAGAATCTTCAGTCTGCTATCATCTGCCAAATTCTCCGCCGCATTCCACTGACTTCAATGGAGTTTCCACCTGTGTACATCAACAGAGAATTAGGCCCTATAGTTCATTACACATAAAGAGCTGTAAATGTGCATGGCTATATATAAATATATGGCCACATACATTGATGGTGCTATGTCAATATTACAATCCATAATACTGATAACCTGTGAAAAAAATAAAAAGTTTAGTTTACAAAAGTGGGTAGAGAAGCACTGTGCAAGAAACCATTGAAAGAAAAATGGTGATGGTGAATGCAAAATGTTAAAAGAGGCAACAAAACAAACTACCAGTAACAATAGTGAATATTTTTAATTGCAAGAAAATAAACTGCTCTGATGCAAGAGTCAGACATATCTGAGTGAAATATTTCTTAATTTTAATATTTCTTAATTAAAGAACACTTGCTTCCTGACCTAGAGAATGTGAAATGGGAAGGTAAAGTTCATAACTGACAAAGCAGGTGAATTCAGTTTTTAACAAGACATAACCATGCTATAATAATATTTGAAACTGTCATATGAAGAATCCTTACAAGAGATAATGTTAGCATACACACAAAACTGTAGATGTGGTGTTTCTCTCTCTCCTTCCCCCACCCCCAATATGAAGAAGTCAGTTATCCAATTCCCATTGAAATCAGTAGGGTCTTTCCCTTGATTTCAGTAGGAATTGGATTAGACTGAAACAATGTAAAAATGAAAAAGCATCTGGAAAAAAATCAGTTTGGTTAAATTGCAAATGTCACAACAATGCACCATATATCCAAAGGCTAATGGTGGCAAGAGAATTTAGGTTGTTTACTTTGATAGATGGTGAAGTAAAAATAGATTCTTCTGCTTTTTGCCCAAGTACCTCTCATTTTGGTTCACTAATTTGAGAGCTCTAGAGGGCCAGATTTGTAAACCAGAATAGCACCAGTAGCTACAAATTATGTTGATTTACACAAACTAAAAATCTGGCTCTCTGGGCACCCACAGGGCAGTGATTGCCTTATTCAGACTGGTCGCAGAAGAACTGTTGGAGCTGCATCACCAGCCCCTAAAGCAAGCACCATCAGAGCTTCATTCATGCCTGTGTTCATGACATGAAACTATTAGCTATATAATAACAGAAGTGAGTGAATAATTTCATCCAGTTTGCAATTTGTCTGTTTATGGACCATCCTGTTGGTGGTTACAGTTTTTTTCACTTTTACTTATAAAAATTATTCCACTTTAGTGGTTTTCTCCCTCTGTATATTTTTCACGGTCTTATTGATTTCTACTTGGGGTAATGGAAAAAATGAAAAATCTTATCTTCAACATATACTATGACCACAAACTTAAAAAACCCAAGAAGACCAGAGCTACCTCTCATAGCATGATCCCACAATAAGAAAAGAGACAAACTGTATGGCAGTATTTACATTTGTATTTGAGCACCATCAAATTTCAGTCAATAAACTTGGGCTCCTATCCTGCAAATATTTCTGCTTGGGTCCACATGTACCACATGGCTGTGCACAGACACAAGGCACTGCTCATGAGGATCTAAGATTAGGATTGGGTCCCTAGTACATATGAGGCTATCTTTCTTTCTGTGCTGTAATTTGTACATTTTAGCCCAAGATATGGATATAAATCACCAGATATTTTATGAAAAATTAGACATATTTATTCAGCGTAACAGAAACAAATTAGATTTTGCCAAAAATGTTGTTCTTTGTTCTTGTGTGCTGTAATATTTAAGTTTCTGAAAATTTTCAGAATTGCATTAGATTTTTTCAGATACAATTTTAGAGTTTTAATATATCTAATAACATCAGATCAATAGAGTCACTGCCATATAATGTATCACAGCAACAAGAAATACCTGAGTTATGAAACTAAGTGAATTTACTGGTGTGTAAACCTCTGATGACTTCTCTGCAATCAGCCAGCAGGCCTTGAGGGCAACAGAATTAATGTATTTTGAGATTTTAGATTATCGTTTATACAGGTATAATGTTATGCCACATCATAATCTAAGTGTCTGTGTACATATAATCACTGTCGTTTTCCAGAAACAAAAGCTTCCTTTATGAGAAGTTCACCAGACTCAGTGCTAGGTCTGGTTGTTTTATGCAGCACTATATTAACTGAAATACAAATCTCAGAGCAGAGACAAGCATTGTTTATTTAGTCTTAATTTTAAAACGTTGTAGAACAAAATTTTGGTTGTCTCTCACAATATTTCCTCTTTCCCATGTCAAAATGTGTGATCCTCTTAAAAAGACCCACTTGAAATATATAGTTTAATTATATATAAATAATCAAAAAGTAGTTTCAAGTATGGCACCAGTTACTGAATGCTCCTCCTATATTTTGTGGGTTTCCATTCACATTTTCTCTTCTCCCTGTTCTATTAAAGACTCATACAAACACCATAGGAAACTGATCTGTATCCTGCAATTTGATGTGCCCATAAAGAGCTCCACTGAAGTCTCTGAATAGGAGCGCTGAATTGCAGGAGTGGGGCCTCAGTGACCATAACCTAAGCGTGAAATTCACCCAAGTCTTGAAGGCCAGTGTGAAATCCATTACACCACATAAATTCTATATAGTGATGCTCTGGGATCTCTAATGCTTCCTACACCGGGGGTGGCTGTGCAACCACATGCCACAGACAAACTCTCTTTTAAGCACAGGGAAGTAAGTTCACAATAGGAGCAGGCCAGGGGCAATGTCAAAAACAATATTTAAAGGGGATTGTGGCCCCTATTTGGTCAGAGTGTTTAGTCAAAGTTTAGGGGATGTTCCAGCTGGAAGCAGAAATGGTTGGAATCAGGTATTTTCTTTTATACAATCTTGTGAATTTATAAGGAATGTACAAAATCCTGCTTCTCTGAATGTAGGAGGAGCCAAGAACCAGAGGAGCAGTTTCTTAGTTTACAGCGCTAAGCCTCCTTAACCAACAGGCCCAAAAGCATAATCTCTCTAGTTTTTCCCAGGGAACAACGATTCCCATATTACCTACTGCTTGGCTTTCATGATCTTTGCCTCTCAGGCTATGTCTAGACTGCAGGCTTCTTTCAGAAGAAGCTTTTC
Organism: Pelochelys cantorii; assembly: GCA_032595735.1. Lineage (NCBI taxonomy): Eukaryota > Metazoa > Chordata > Testudines > Trionychidae > Pelochelys > Pelochelys cantorii. The sequence goes on along the minus strand of CM064326.1, from coordinate 125,799,955 downwards.
TGGAGGAGATCTTCTGAAAAAAACTTCTTCCGAAAGAAAGCGTCCGTACAGCAAAAGTGCATCGAAAAAGCGATCTACTTTTTTGAAAGATAGAGTCCACATTTATTGGGTGCTATCTCACATTTAAGCTGTGATTACTATGGACAGAGTGGCCACCAGGCCACCTGTGCTTTTTCCTGGAGGCCTTTTCGTTTGAAAAAAAATCCCTCTTCCCCATCCACTCACACCTTTTTCTGAAAGAGCTCTTTCGGAAAAAGGTTTCTTCCTTGCAGAAAGAGGTTTATCGCTGTTGGAAAAATTCCTGCGTTCTTTCGACTTTGTCAAAAGAAAGCAATTGCAGTGTGGACATAAGTGTAGCTCTTCTGGGAAAACAGCCGTTTTTCTGGAAAAAATCTGCAGCTTAGACATACCCACACACATCCTTTTCCCAAAACAATATTCTGAAAAAACTGAAGGTTGTATTCACACCCATTCTCAATGAGCCTTGGGATCCACAGAATCACTGGCACTTCTCAGCATAGCCAGGATCCATTGACCTCAGTCCCTCCACACAACTGGTACAGAGAGGATCTCATGGCAATTCCAGAGTATAGGATGGAATAGTGCTGTTTGGAGTCTGGACAACCTTCCTGCATCCTGGACTTGGGTTGTGAGAAGCACTCTATTTCATCTTCCCAGCTGTTCTGCACTCTACTAAAATAGGGTCTGAGCCAGAGCCCACTGAAGTCAAAAATAAAGTTCCCTTTGTTTTTAGTAGTTGAACCTCATATGGACAAAGCTACATATTTGAGTTTCATGCAGGTGAAGTGGCTTGCACCTAAAGCACCGTCATATGCACAAAGTAAACACAATGCAAATATTCTGCATGTCAGTGTTGGGTTTTCTGTTTAATAGCCCACCATAACAAACAAACAAATGAACAGTAAAAATGACAACCTGAATTAAGATGCAGTGCATGCATTGTGTGGAATAGCGTAGCAAGAAGGTGAAGTTGTGTTTCTCAATAAAACGTATTTTCTAATGCTATAGGCAACAGGAAGAACTCTTCTGGCATTCTGCCTTATTGCGTCAAAAAGATAGGCTGCTGCCTGCAATTCACATACTAGCTGTCATATCTCTTTTGCAGTGAGGTACTGATAAAAAATAATAAAAAAGCTTTATTGGTTTGACCTGTATCACAGACCAAAGCATAAAATATAGAAAGAGAAGGTTGGTTATTGATACACTAAATCTTTTACTCAAGCTCAATCTGTATCTGATGGCACATGCTCCTCTGCCATGTACATTGGACAAACAGGACTGTCTCTACACAACAGAATAAATGGACACAAATCAAACATCAGGAATGGTAACATACAACAAACAGTGGGAGTAAGTAACATACAAAAAACATTTTATCTTTCCTGAACGCACAGTTACAGAGGTGAAAGTTGCCATCCTCAAGAAAAAAAATTCAAAAACACGCTGCAACATAAAACTGACGTGCTGGAATTCATATGTAAATGTGACACCATCAGAATGGATCTAAATAGGAACTGGAATTGGCTCTCTTATTACAATAAGAAATTTTCCACTTTAGGTATTCTCACCTTCTTATCCACCTCCACCCTGATTGAATTACCTCTTATGTAACATGCCCATCTCTGTCTCCCTATGCCAATTCTCTTCCAGAATATGATCTGAGGAAGTGGGTCTCGCCCACGAAATCTCATCACCTATTAAACCATCTTGTTAGTTTTTAAAGTGCTACGTAGTTTTTCCTTTTGTTTTTCCCTATAATCTGTTTCTTTCTCTTCCACTTTATACATCTGGTGAAGTGAACTGCAACTCAGGAAAGTGTATGCTATTATAACATTGTTAATTGTTAAGGTGCCACTGGATTCCTTGTTATTTTTGCTGAAACAGACTAACATGTCTACCCCTGAATTCTGTGGGTTTTTTAAAATTGATCACACTATTACTTTATTAATTCACCTTCTCAGTATTTCAGTGCATCTGTTGTACTTGTATTGTCTGTTTAAACTGTAGTCTCTCTGATGTGTATTTTTTACAGCACTCTTGAGCTCAATAGCTTACAAATTCTGTAACAAAACAGACAAGGGTGGATGAATGTGATACAACACACAAGCAAAAGCATGGGAACTAAGGCACAAAAATGATATGACTTGTCCAAGGCTACACAAGAATTCTATGAAGGAGCCAAGAACTGAACCCAGATTTTCCAAATCCTAGTTCAATGCTTTACTCCAAAGACCATCATTTCTTCCCAGAAATAATAAATTATTATTAACTGAAAAACTCTGGATCACAGACTGTCTATTTTTTTCTCCATGGTACAGCATATGGTACATCATTAGCACTTAACAAATAATAAATAGAGAGAGGCAAGGTGGGTCAGATAATATCTTTAATTGGACCAGTTTAACACAAACTTTCAAGCTCTACAGAGCTCTTCTTCAGGCAGACAGGAAGAGCTCTGTGGAGCTTGAAAGTTTGTCCCTTCCACCAACAGAAGTTGGTCTAACAAAAGATACTATCTTACCCGATTTGTGTCTCTCATATCTTAGGACTGGCATGGCTACAACAATACTGAATTAATAAATAGTTATAATATAATCATGTTTATAAAACAGGGAAACACTGATGTAATCCATCTTAGAAATGCAAAATGCATGTAGGTTGATGGAAGAATGAGGCTGCACTTTCATGTCTGGTATTTTATTTAGGTAGAGTATGGAAATTTTAACATCCTAGAAACGTATTTAACACGGTGCAAAATGCACTCTCTGAGGCCTGGTCTACACAAAAGTGGAAGGTTGACTTAAGATACGCAACTCCAGCTATGTTAATTACATAACTGGAGTCGATGTATCTTAAATTGCCGCTCACACAGTGGGAGGTTGATGAGAGCAAATACTCCTCAGGAGCAGGGGTACTGGTGATGATGGGGGCACCCTCTGAGTTCAATTTAGTGGGTTTTTACTAGACCTGTTAAATCAAACCCTGGCAGATTGACCGTGGCAGCATCAATCTTCTGCATAGCGTAGATATAGCCTCACAGAAGGAAGGACAATTAAGAGCACTCTTAATTCTTCAGTTAGAAAGTCCATAAAAGGGTAAAGCCTCTTCTAAAGATGTGGTATGACAATGTGAGGTATTCTGGAGGCTAGAAAATGACTATATTGGAGGGCAAAGTAGAATGTTAAAGAGCAATCTTACCATCTGAGGCAGAAATCAATATTTTGCCCTATAAAGAGAGTCTCTGAGGAGTGCCTCACTACCTGGGCTGGGGTCCCTTGTCACACCCATTTTTCAGCATGAGAGTCTCCTCGTACAGGCCATGGCCTCTTAGTCCTGGTGGTGGTCCTGCCCTTGGGGCTTGCTTAATTCATTTCTGGGTGGGAGAAAAGCAAAAGTTCAGGTTAACACAAATCAACCCCCTCCTTGGTTTAGTAACAATGCAAACAATGTTTGAGGGCCCACTTTACCTCTGGGGTGCCTAGGTAGCAGTTTTCCCTATGGCTGGGTAGCTGAGTCACTGTGCATAGCCCTGGAATTTATTGGACTCCTGGCAGAGTTAGGAGATTTCTGGCATGAGGGCTCCTCCTGTTGTTCCAGGAGCTATCCTAGGCAAGGTCTACGCTAGACCCAGAAGGTATGTAAACTGTAAATAACGCAGCTGGAGTCAGCATATCTTAAGCCAAGCTTGGTGCCATCTTCACTGTATAAGGGAAGCAAATGCTCCCACCAGCTTCCCTTACTCCTCGTGACTATGAGGAGTACTGGCATTGACCAGAGATGCTCTCGAAAGTGTTTGATTTAGTGGGGTGTTAACTAGACCCGCTAAATTGAATGCCAGAAGATCAATCTCAGGTGCATATAGATATAGCCCTACTAAGCCCTTCTTGCAGATTCACCAAATGTGTATTGCAGCTTCCTGCTGTTAAAGCATGGGTGGGGAACCTTTTTTGGGTAGGGGGCCGCTGACCCCCAGAAAAAAATCAGTCAGGAGCTGCACACATGTGAAAAGCAAAAAAACCCAAAACAACACCACCACCACCACAAAAAACCCGCACTGACTTGGTCCCCAACTGAGGAGAAAGACACTCCCCATGTTCCCCTCCCACACCAGAGCCTATTGAGGACCAGCCTGATAGATTTTGTGTGCTCCAGCCCTGTGGTGGGGCAGTGGGGAGGCTGGAGCATCAGCACAGGCTCAACAATACTGGGGGGTGAGGCCTGAGCTTCAGGTGCTGGATCCAGGCAAGTTTGGGGACCATGCCCAGCCCCTAGGTCTGAGGTTCCCCACCCCTGTTTTAAAGTCCCTCTCCCTACCATGCATGATTGACAGGCTTCTTTAGCACACAGATCCTCTGGAACCCCTTCCCTGTCAGCATGGGATTTATGTACTTCATCACATGCCCTCATTTACACCAGTCTAAATCCTTAGTGATTTACTCCCTTGGTATTTGGATTAGGAAGGCAACCTTTGCAGTACATATATACAGCCACTCTGTGTGGAGGCCAGAAACCCTTGTCAGCAAAAAAGTCAAATCACTCAAATGGTAGAAAAAATGTTATATTTTGAAGAAGACAATAGGACCATTGGATCATTTCCAGATAAAATAGAAATAACAAGAAACCTGCCCTTATGAGAGTTCTTTCATCCGGATGCTCTGCCTGGGCTAACTAGCTAGGTTACATCAGGATGAGCAGGAGATATCTTGTAGCTTAGCCAGGTGACTAATCACTCTAGGATACCTGCACAGCAGGACAATCCACTAACCAGAATTGCTCAATTTCCCATGAAAAATAAATAAGATATTTCCATGATTTTAAAACCACTCTTCGCATTTGAAAAATACCTAACTAAATTTGTATGGGTGACATATCTCTCCTTTCTAATCCTGTCTGCTCAGCCATTCTTCCATAAGTTTTCACTTGATTCATCTGTCTGGCTGTAGTCTCTATGGACAGCTAATAAACATTGTTGGCTCTGTTATAAAGAAATCTATCCAAACCTAAGAGAGACTCTGCTATCACATCAATTTTCAAAACAATGTCAAAGGCCTTTCCCCATGCATCCCTCAATCAACAGGAAAAAAAGACAAAAGTTAAAATAAAGTAATGAGAGGTAAAATGGTTAAAAGTTTTATTTATCTGTCCAAATACTGAATGAAATTACTTGACATAGAAGACACTCACCAGGCCTAAAATTACTTAATCATGTTGTAAAATTTGACACCTTCCTAATCAGGGTAAAAAGTTTGGCTAGACTGAAGCCTGGTGTGTTTTTAATTCTACACACTTTTAGAAAAGTCCTTTGTTGTTGTTTTTGTTTCATCTGTGTATTTGTTTTTACTTTTTGCCATTTTTACTGAGAATGTTTTCTGTCAACTTCTTTTCAGTTCCATGTACTTGATGAGCATTTTGGCCCTGGTTTTGTAAAGCGCTTAAGGAAATGTGTTTATATTTGCCTGATTTCTGAGACTTTTATTTTAAGCATCATAGCCTTAAAAATAAACAAAATAAACTGAATACAAAAATATAAATATGTATTTATAATCTTTCCTGAGTGATTTTTGCCTGTAAACTGCCACTCCACAGAATTTTAATTTTAGGGTCTTTGCCTAAAATTTAGAGAATTTGCCTTTAGCTTGGACAAGCACAGATAAAATCCAAATTAACTTGTAATGAACAAGTATACTAGGAGTTGAATGAAATAAGTGCTAGAGGGATGGTTAACCTTAAAGAAATCCAGATTAAAACTGGAAGGATTAAATAAATTGAATTAGTACAATAGGTACAACATTCAGCACTGCCACTACTTAGGGGCTACTTTCTATAGCCCCTTACATATTGGATATACTTTCGTAAAACATTAATCTTCAGAACTCCTCTAGGAGGCATAAATATATATTTTACAGCTCATGAAACTGAGACAGGGAAGTTACATGTCTTACACAAGAAAAAAGAGGAAGGGGGTCCAGATCCTTCAAAAATTTTGAAGTGCCTAAACCCTACTGAAATCAACAGGAGTTTGGTGTATCTGAAGCCACATTGGAAAACACAGGGTTAACATGAACTCAGATGACCTTGCCCTGCTCCACCTGTGAAATGTCACAGTTGGAGGGAGGAGGTTAAAAAGAGAGCAATCCAGCTCAGTTGATGACACAGCAGCACAGAATGCAGCTCTTCATCCTTAGCTCCTGGAGCTAGGCCTGGCTGAATGCAAGGAAGGGCTCTTCAGTCTAGCCTTCCTTGAAGAAAGGGAGGACCAGTTATGGGTCCACCTATAATGGGACCGGTCTCTGAAATTAGCCTGGGACCTCACTGTTTTACAGAAGCCATCTGGGGGAAGAGGACTCTTTCCCAACTGTGGGATGTTTCATTTATGCTGATAGACAAATCCTAGCAGGGGTAAACTCAGCCAGAGGGCAGACCCTTGTATATCTGGATTGATGGGCTGAAACACCGGCACACCTTTGAATGCTGGAGATGAGAGTGCCTAATGTGGGAACCCCAGTGACAGTGACCAACTTCCTTAAGTGCTGTTGAACATGCCACAAGGTATCTATTAGCACTTAAATACCTTTGAAAATCTGGCCCTGACTGCTGGTCTATCTGTGCTGCCTTTCATGTCAATTATATCACTCTCATTGACTTCATTACGATCAGAGTTGGGCCAGCATTAAGAACTTCTGAAAATCCCAGCCTTGGTCTGTTTCCCATAAGCATAATAGGGATAATTGCTTATAATCCCTACATCACAGGGGTGTTTTGAGGTTTAATTAATGTCTTCAAAGCACTTTGAGATCCAAAGATGCAAGGGATAGTGTAAGAATAACCTCGTGCTATGTACTGAAATCTTCAGCTGAAGTCAGTGGAGCTACATTGACTTACTGCAGCTGAAAATCCAGAATTTTTAATTCCAAAGACAAATATTTCAGTGATGCCTTTAGAAACCCTGCATTTTTTACCTGCCTTGTGCTCCAGAACAATTGGAAAATAAGCTGTGTGTAAATGGGAGAGCCTCCAGTCTGTGGCACAGAACCTTGAAACATGTTATTCAATTACTGAAAAATGAAACACTCTGTCAAGTCAAGCTATTTTTATCCCGATGATGGCCCCATGGGGGATCTGTAGGATGAGTGTCCAAACCCTGAATGACAAAGAAGAGGGATTTCTGATTCTGTTGCTTTTGGATGGAATCTGTGTAGGAATGGTGGTCATGGCATCACCCTTAACACAATCTCCTCTGATCTTTGTTCGAGGAGGCTCCAGTCCAGAGTTAGCACTGTAGACCTTGTAAGTCCTGCTCCTACATCTCTGAAGAAATGAACAGTACCTCCATGGATTTCCCCAAAAAACAGTGGTTTGGGTGGGCCAAATTCCCTGCTTCCTCTTTAGTGGGACTGGGGAATCATAGAACCATAGAACTGGAAGAGACCTTAGAAGGTCATCAAGTCCAGCCCCCTGCCCTAGGCAGGACTAATCCCAACTAAATCAACCCAGCCAGGGCTTTGTCAAGCTGAGATTTAAAAATCTCTAGGGACGGAGACTCCACTACTTCTCTAGGTAACCCATTCCAGTACTTTACCACCCTCCTAATGAAATAGTTTTTCCTAATATCCAACCTGGACCTCTCCCGCCACAACTTGAGACCATTGTTCCTTGTTCTGCCATCTGTCACTACTGAGAACAGCCTTTCTCCAGCCTCTTTGGAACCTCCCTTCAGGAAGTTGAAGGCTGCTATCAAATCCCCCCTCACATCTCTGAAGAGCAGGATGTATAAAGAACCCAGCAGGGAAGCCTTGCTGAATTTCCTGTCCCTGCTATGGAAACAGCCTACACTAAGGAGGATATGGTTGAATAATAATAATTCAAGATGGGATTGAGCCACAAAATTTGTAAACAGATCCAGACCTAAACACTGAGATGAGATGCAGTGCACATCCTTGTCTACATATACAGTGTAATAGACAATCTGTGCCCGCAAAAAGAAAATATACATTTAAACCCTACAAATATGGAAACATCAACATATGATTTCCACTTGTATAGGAGCCTATTGTAGAAGGCCCATAGACATGATGCCCCTTGTAACTTGAACAGCTAGCCAAAAATAAAAATAATAATCAGGGTCTAACAGGTTGTTCCAATCAGGACAAGAAACTGATAGGTATTTTTGATGCAGTTTTGTTTATTTATGAAGAATGTACAAAGTCCTGTCTCTGAATGTAGAAGGAATAAAAGGTCAGGAAACAGCTTCTTGTGCTCATAGAAAAGAACACCCTTTTTAGCCTGCACTTTTAACAAAAGTTAGACATTTCTTCCAGGGTCAGACCTATGCTTTCAGCTGTGCCTTCAAGCTGTCTTTCCCTCTCTCGATGTGTCTCAGTTTTTTTGTCTGTTTTCTCTTCCCACACACACACTGGTAACTAAATCATGCAGCAAAAGTTCCTGAGTGGATTCACAGTTTTATTGTCTCTGGATTGTCTTACAGTCATGTATACTGAATGGTGAATTCACAACTATCAATTTCAATGACATTTTAATGCAACCCATGACAAGATTTCACCCAGCCCATTACATTAAGATCATCTTGACATAACAGGCAAGGGCCAGGTCATGCCATTGAGATGTTGAGCTCTTTTGTCCACTTGAAGGTAAAGTGTGGGATATTACCACATCTCCTTTGATGAAGCAATGTGGAGATAGATGCACATTACAAGCAGGGTCTCTGGGACCCACTGTCCAACAACTTCCACAGATCTGAGGGAGGGGCAGTCAGTTCACTACTTGTCCAGAAGATACAGTACTTTCCTCTGTAGTCTGCCATGGCCCTACCTCTCCCAGTCCTTTCACACAAATGAGCCCGGATAGCTGGGAGCAACCTTTGTGTTCCCTCGCTGCAGTGTCTTCCAGCGTGCCCAATTCCTGCAACGAGCACCTAGTGGGACATACTCTCTTTGCTACCACTCACGGGCTGGGTCCAATCTGGTTCTAAATTAGAACTCGACAGGGGTGAAAGTAACCTATAGTTCTTACATAGTATTGCCCCCGGGGGGTGAGGGCGGGGGCAGGGGCGAGGCACAGGGCTGGGGATTGGGAGATGAGATTTGATAGTACCTGTAAGTAATTTAAGTGTGCAGTAGAATGCGAGGGGAGAGCTCAAGGCAGGGTGTTGAGGCGTGTGAGTGTGGGGACCTCAGGGCAAAGGGTGAAGATGTAGAGGGGGCAAGAGTAAGGGCAGGGGCCTGGGGAACTGAAGGGGTGCAGGAATCAGAGGGATGGGGTGTGTGGAAGGGGGGGAGCAAGGGCAAGCTTTAGGGAGGACGGAGGGGGGAAGGGGAGTTGAAGCCCTGACAGCCTCCCTGCATTCCCCTCCCTCATAGCTGGGGGAGGGGCAGAGAGCAGAGGAGGGAGTGACCCATGCTGTGAGCTTTTCCCTCACTCCCTGACAGTGACGGAGGGGAACAGCAAGCAACAGGCAGCATTGGTAGGAATGGGGGGAGGGCTTTAGCTCCCCCTCCCCTCCCACCTTCCCTAAATGGCACCCTGGGGGAGAGCCTGGGGAGCCCAGCTGGGAGTGTGCCTCACCTTCTCCTGCAGCAGAGCACCCCAGCTGGCTCTTACCGGAGTGGCGCACTGTCTTACTGTCACTTCTGAAACTGGATGAAATATGCAAATATTTCCCAACCATTTTCTGAGGGTCTGAATTTTTCACCCCCACCCCCCAAAAAACTGTGACTACTATAAGCAGATAAAAAAGACCAGCAAATATTCTGCATGAAAATGGGTATTATCAACATGTCAGAAATATATTTTACATAGATTCCCAAGCCAGAAGGGAGCACCGTGTTCATCTAGTCTGACTTCCCATATAACAAAACCATAGAGCTTCCCCCATATGATTCTGGGGGCATAGCTTTTAGACAAACATGCAACCTTGATGTAAGTATTGTCTGAGACTTGAGAATCCACCACAATCATTGGTAAATTGAACTGCTCTTCTCTAAATATACATCTTTAAAAAACCCTCTAAATGCTGAAGATTAAACAACCTCCTCCATTGACTTATTTTCTTGCTTATTTCTTAAAAAAAAATATATGACACTTGTTAAAACAGGCACAAACCAAGCAGAAATGTGAGCTGTTGTTGAAACCCTGCTCATGAATATTTGTAATTGAAATGCTGTTTAAATGGGGGTTAAGGAAGTTTCATGGATAGCAAACCCAAAATAAAATACTGAACATCTGTAAGTTTTGGGTCTTTTTCAATGGGGTAACCCAAGTTCACAGCCAAAATCCAATTTGGATACTACATTTTCCTCAAAATGTCATCCTAACTTTCTCCTGTAAACAGTATGGTTTAATTATTGTTCAATGTTAGCCGTTGAGCAGTGGCTGCATTTGATCACTGAATAAAACAATCCCCAAAATTATCTCCATAGAACAGTACTGTGCTTTGAGGTTTGTCAGAATAAAAAGCACATTAGGAATAAAATAACATTATCATTCATAATTACTTTTTTACAGCTTGTTTCTTCTTCAGCACAGACCAAGTTTCTTTTGTGGGAATAGGATACTCAGTCAGTATAGAGTGTAACTGGAGGCTATGAATGAGCAACAGGTTTCTTTTAGTTGTGCCTGACTGCAGTGCTATTTTGCCATTTCATACTTTTCTGCCCCTTCCTTATTTTTATTTGAATGTGACACTCAGCTAGCTACTATATCCAACACAGCAAAGGGGGGCGGGGGGCAAAAAGTTTCCCTAACCCTGAAAAACTGTTTCTTTTATTGAAATTGACAATTTAAAAACTAAACAGTAGATTTGTTTTCTATTCAAAATTACCAGGAAAACTTTGAAGTTTTTTTCCCCAACTTCCCCTAACCCTTCTTTTTTGCCCTGCAACCTCCCAACCAAACATTTATGGTTATTCAGTTGACAGCCAATAAATAGCAATGTGTTTTAGGGAACTCTCTAGTTTTTTTTTTAAAGAAACCTATAAAAGAAAGGGGAGGGAGGAGAGAGAAAATGTGTAATCTGTACACCAGCTGTTGCCTAGTGCAATTCACGCTGACATAGGGCTTTTTGACATTTTATACCCTGAATGCAAGCACATAGATCATTTCTACCTTGTACTTTTCCCGTCTCATTATCGGAATTTATTCTCTCGCTTTGTTGTTGGTGGAGTCCCTATTCTAATTGTTTCTTACATGTGCTGTAAATCTGTCCACCAATCAGTAAAACTGGGGAACATGAAACTGAGACCTAGCAATTTCCTTTGCTTACCATTGCGTCTGCTGGAGTGCTGTGTTGAAATAAAATGAAACATGTTTGCACTCTTTTTTCTATCATACTGTAATGCTTCTTTTGCTCAAGGAATTTTTAATATTCAAGCCATACTCTGTGCATGAAGTCATTTCCCCTAGATATAATTGTAATGGTAATATGCATAGCCTAACTGGCAGTGGCACAGCTGGCTGTTTGCCACAGCTGAGCCTCTGACTCAAAGACTTTAATTCTGTCATGCCTCATCTGGTTTTATGGACTCTTTTGTAGTTAGTTAACAAATGTATTCTAGGGTATCCATTGAGATGGGCAGGCCGTTGACTTTTCTCGAAAGATATCATGTGAAACTGTACCAAACATGTGCATTGTTAACCTGTGTGCATACTAATGAGACATTGGATTCTGAGTGAATGTGCATGGGTGGTCAGGATTCATTGATAGGTGCAGCAGTCCAGATCCCAGAAATATTTACAGACAACACATCTATCTGAGTAGTCTTTAAAGGACCAATGCCTTAGTTTGTCTGCTGGCTTATGTACCTGCATTGCAAGAAACTGTGATGGAGTGTGTATATGTTACAATATTAACTTATTAATTTGCATGGTATGTTTATGAAATAATCGTAGGTTTTTTTAACTATTTTAACTAGCTGAGCCTGTTAGCAGAATCAAAAATCACAAAGGCCAACTTAAAAATCCCTTCAGTAGCTTCCTTTCATCCTCTCATTCAAAATCAACCTTTTTCCTTTTTTTGCCTTTAAGGCCTTCCACAGCTTAGCTTCCATCTAACTATCTGCTCTGTTCCCTTCACACACCTCCATCACAACACTTCCCTGAGCCTAAATCACACACCTCATCACTAGGGTGATTTCAAGATTTCAGAGTTTTGTGGCTTCTTCCAACTACACATTACTCACCCAAGGGATGGCATGTTGCTTTTGTCTTCCCCTCCCAACTTCCCCTCCAACCCAGGATAGAGAAGCACTGGGAGGCTATATCTACACTCGCGGCTTCTTGTGTCAGAAGTATGCAAATGAGGCTAAGCGTGGAATATCGCTGAGCCTCATTTGCATACCTAATGAGCCACCATTTTTGCAGAAGCTGTCTACACTGTCCCTTCTTGCGCAAGAAAACCCCTCTTGCGCAATGCCATTATTCCTGAAAATAACTGGCACAACGGCATTGCGCAAGAGGGGTTTTCTTGCGCAAGAAGGGGCAGTGTAGACAGCTCCTTCTGGCGAAGAACCTCTTCTGCAAAATGGTGACTCATTAGGTATGGAAATGAGGCTCGGCGATATTCCATGCTTAGCCTCATTTGCATACTTCTGACGCAAGAAGCCACAAGTGTAGACATAGCCGGACAATTAACCTAAGGAGACTGTGGAATCCCCATCCTTGCAGGTTTGTAAGACTATGTCAGACCAATGGTTCTCAATGTGTGCCCTGTGGCCACTTGCAGCCCAATCAGCGCACAGCTGCAGCCCATGTGACATCCTCAGGGCCATATAGGTCGTAGTGGATCTAGCCCACACTCATTTGATTATTACAGACTGTTGGCATAACTTGATCAGGGCTTGATCCTGAGCCCTTTAAAGACAATGACAAGGCTCCTGGCGCCGGATCAGGACTTTACTGTTGGGCTGTAGTCTAGGTCTAGTTATATAGTCTGAGTAGGGTTATTAACTCTGGCTTAAGCTATTCTGGGAGATATTTTTTCCAACATGACGTAATGCTATTTTCTTAAAATATCCTATTAAAATATCCTTGATTGCTATCAATAGTTGCAGGCAGATTGAAGCCAATGCAGGGGGCGCCAGGCCAGGCCAAGGGACTCCTGGAGGGTTGGCAACTCTCAGTCTGAGGAAAGCAACAGCAACACACACACACACACACACAGGCTGCGTCTAGACTGGCATGATTTTGCGGAAATGCTTTTAACGGAAAAGTTTTTCTGTTAAAAGCATTTCCGCAAAAGAGCGTCTAGATTGGCACAGATGCCTTTGCGCAAAAAGTGCTTTTGCGCAAAAGCATCCATGGCCAGTCTGGACGCGATTTTGTGCAAGAAAGCCCTGATCGCCATTTTCGCCATCGGGGCTTTTTTGCACAAACAGTTCTTCCCTGTATACACTGGCCCTCTTGCACAAGTATTCTTGCACAAGAGAGCTTATCCCTGAGCGGGAGCATCATAGTATTTGCGCAAGAACACTGGCAATCTTACATTACATCGTCAGTGTTCTTGCGCAAATTCAAGTGGCCAGTGTAGACAGCTGGCAAGTTTTTGTGCAAAAGCAGCCACTTCTGCGCAAAATCTTGCCAGTCTAGACGCACCCGCAATGTGTAGAACTTAGCAATTTTAACAATCATAATTCCTGGGATAGGAGCCTAAATTTAGACTCCTATTTTTAAAGTCTCTTTTCTTTCTCCTCCCACCCCTCTCTTCACATCAAATGTATCAGTTAAGTCTGGACTGTATCCCAAAGAATCAGCTCCTTAATACCTTTGATAATCTCTAAGTCTTGTGCAGAACTGTGTAATAATGATATATACGGGAATTGATCACATTTGGTATTTACAACAATATTCACCCACCCCTATAGAAATACTACCGCAGGCCCATCCTGTCAAGTCCCGTGTCAAAAGTAGCCTTCGGAAGCAAGCTTGAGTGTCTGCACTCTTGCTGAGGTTTAGCATTTTCAAGCACCCATTTATCAACTAAGATCTGTTCTTCATATCAGAGCTTAACTATGAAGTAGATTCCCCATGTTTACTTTCATTTTTCAGCTTTTAAAAATAGTACTGCAAGCACATGATTCTCATAAAACATCCTGTGCAGGGGGAAAAGTAAGCCTGGAGGCAAATCCTGTAGCTCCCCAGACTGTAAGGACAAAATGATGACAAATTGTATAAATATGTGCAAATTGTCCAAATGATGTCATGTACTCAGGCTTGCAAAAGCCAGGAAGAATACTTCAGTGGAAGGTCTGCTCAGAGCCTGGCTTTGAATCGAAAGAGAGGCAATTACATTCAATTTGCTTAAATTTATCACTGAGAAAAATGTTTCAGTTAATCTTCATCTTGATTTTATTTTTCAAATGCTTTAGAACCTACTGTGTTATTCCAATGGTGAAGGTTTCCTGTATGTTCAAGGAGAATGCTCTGTAATGCAGGGATGGATGCCTGTTAAGAATGCTGCCTACTTTAAAGGAGCTGTGGAAATAGAACACCTGTGACATATTGTATGCAGCTACTCAATGGATTTTAAATCGCAAATTACAGAGTTCTGTGAAGTTATTATTAAAATAAGCAGCACCTTAAATTGCTTTTAAAAATTACATATTGAAGCATTCTGTGGCTAGATGGGATTCCAGTTGGTCTGTAAATGCTTATACTGAAGTATTTTTCATTTACATTTCACAAGTCTTCATTCTTCTCTCTCTCCCTCAATACCAGGGTCAAGCTTCCCCAATTATTCGTCTGCAAGCTATTTCCCTCTTCAAGTTTTTCTATTTACATTACAGAGATCTCTGTCTCCCTGGGTCAAGCATCTTTGAGTTACACTGAATTTTTTTTTCCTTTTGATGATTTTCTTTTTCTAGTTTTGGAAACAAGAAATTAGTGTGAGAAGGGAAAGGAAAACTGCTTCCTTTTGTTTTCTTGCCAAACTTATTTTAGCTGCACAGATCCAACTGAAAAAGCCAGTGTGTGTACCCAACCCTATGAGATGTTCATAATTCTCCCTTCATTCCCCCAGCCCCAATGTACATTTGGTTATAGAGGTGAAAAGTAATTTATCAGGTCTTGGCTGGA
The DNA here is from genome assembly GCA_032595735.1 of Pelochelys cantorii. Taxonomy (NCBI): domain Eukaryota; kingdom Metazoa; phylum Chordata; order Testudines; family Trionychidae; genus Pelochelys; species Pelochelys cantorii. Next base: position 125,784,850 of record CM064326.1, on the reverse strand, counting down.
GTTTATGTCTTGGTGGTCAGTATGGGAGGCTTTATGAATGTCATTGTGCCAACTCATGGATGATGTTTTAGAGATGCCTCTGCAGGTTTAATTGATAAGAAAAGTATGTAGTAGAATGATAAGTTTTAATCATCAGCCAGACTTTAGTTTCTCTAATTTTAAAAAGTTATTCACTTGTTTTTGCAGGTGTCTGACTCAACAGCCAAATAGACGAGGAGGAAAAATCCAAGACTTGTAGAAACAGGTGGCTGCTTTGCTCCTGTGTGTCACAAACCTAGAGAAATTAATTGTAGTAGTGGCTAGTACAATTGAAAGGTCAAATAAATTTGCTTTAAATAAATGAGATGCACTTGAATCTTTCTTAGGGCCATACTGCCAAACCGCTCTAGTGACCAGCTACTCACACAAGTAGTCAAGGTGAGCAAGAGCTCCCTATTCTGGCCCTTTGTCTTTAGGCATGAAATTAAGAACAGATGTAATCTGTTACAAAAGAATTTCTGAAGCATGTGCTGTAAAAATGGTAGTATTTGTCGGAGAGATGGAGGGGGAGTAGGGTTGGAAAATAAAGAAATAATAGCTCTTAGGGTGTTAGTTGGATGATATGTGGCATAAGGCTAATTTGGGATTATGCAATTCAATCTAACATCAAGTTAATGCTTAGGCAACTGAATGAGCCATTCTCTAACTATGTTTCAGCTGCAAATGCTAAGGCCTCTATAATTGTTACTTTTAAGAGTGCATTAATAAGGCTGTGAAACTGCTCGTTGTAATGATTTCTACAACAGGATCCCTGCAAATACACAGCTGGAGGCTGTCAAATACACACCTTGCTAATAGACAGCGCTGTGTGTACAATTAACACGTTAATTTATGGAGTACAGCAATCAGGGGAGACTAGGGCTTCAAAGTCAAGCACTTGCTATTAAGCAAGAGGTAAAGTTCTCTTGTAGCAGACCAAAACATGAAAGAGGTCTCACTGTAATGGCTATTTTTTCTATGGGTCACTATAATTACATGTTGGGTATTTGGGAGGAGCCTCAGGAGAAACTTATTTTGTGTGTGGATATGTCCTTCTCAACAGAAAGAAGTGGAAGTGCAGAAAATTAATTAAACTGTCTCCAATAAGCTTACTGTATTCTCTATTTTTGTTGTTCCTTCTCCCCACTTTTCATCCCCCCTCACCTTACTTCTTCCTTCCTTTGTGGATCTTTTCATGTCAGTATTTTTATTTCACTCTCTTGATCTTCTGCAGTGTTAGCCATAATAAGTTCTTTACTTTCTTTGTCCACCAACCCTGTTCTTTGTCATAAGTTCTCTTTTTCCTTCATATCCTTTCAGTTTCTCCCCTTCTACCTCCTTGTAATAGTGTCAGGTGCCTCTTGTTGATGCTGTCATGGCTAGAGGTTATTCTGCAGTGTCCTATTTCTGCTAACATGAGGACCCTTGAATATGCAGTCCACAGGGAATTAAAACATTCCCATCCTGGGAGTCCACTTATTGGCTGTATCTACGCTAGCGGCATCTTGCGCAAGGGCTCTTGTGCGAGAGCTCTTGCGCAAGAGAGCGTCCACACTGGCGGGACGCCCTTGCGCAAGAACTTGGCCCCAGAATCACTTCAGCCAGGGCAAGAGGTCACCAGCGGCGTCTGTGGGTGTGTGCCGGACCGCCATTGGAAAACGTGCTTAAAGGGACCCCTGGACAGCCGTTTCCCTGCAGCTGCGTGCTTAGGCAACTCTTTGAGGGACTGGGAGCCATGGCTGCGCCCGCCACCTCAGCCCCTGGGAAGTGCCCCCGGGCACCCTCGCCCCCCCCGCCCCGTTCCAGCCATGGAGCCGGAGGAGGACCCCGGCCAGTAGTGTCCCCTCACTGCCATCATCGAGGCTGTGGAACAGCTGCACCAGGGAGCCACACTGCTCCAGCGGGAGCTGGAGACCAGGCAGCACCTGCAGGCCCTCATCACCGATGCCGCAGCTGTGCTCGGGCACCCCCTTCCCCCCACCGACAGGGGCCTGTGGAGCCACAACACCAGTGGGGACTGGTGGGAGTGCCTGGTGCTGGGACAATGGGGCAACAAGCACTGGGTGCAGAACTTCCGGATGCACAGGGGGACATTCCACGAGCTCTGCACCAGGCTTGCCCCTGCACTCCGGAGGCAGGACACCCGCCTGCACCCCACCATCCCCGTGGACAAGAGGGTCACGATCACCCTCTGGAAACTGGCCACCCCGGACAGCTACCGCTCCGTGGGGAACCAGTTCGGGGTGAGCAGGTCCACCGTCGGCGCGGTCGTCCGGCAGGTAAGGCCCCCGGGGGACTGCGGGACTGCTCCGGGGGAGGGAAGAGACAGGCCAGGAGGGGCCGTGGGGCAGAGGAAAGCCCCACACCCATGGGGTCACGCCATCCCTCCCTCACATAGCTCTGCCGGTGAGGAGGGAACCCCTGGGGCAGGGGGCCCTGGCGTGTGTGGGAGGAGGGGGCATGGAAGGGGGGCGGGCACGCACCGCGCCTCATTCCGTGCATCCCCTGTCCTCCCACGTGCCCCTCTGCAGGTTGTCCACACCATCAATGACATGCTGCTCCAGAGGGTCATCCACCCCTGTGACCTGGATGCCACCCTCACCGGCTTCGCCGCCCTGGGGTTCCCAAACTGCAGGGGAACTGTGGATGGTACCCACATCCCCATCCAGGTGCCGGAACACCAGGCGGCCTGGTTCATCAACTGGAAGGGCTACTGCTCAGTGGTGTTCCAAGACATTTATGTGGGGTGGTCCGGCCAAACCCACGACTCCCACATCTTCCGGCACTTGGGCCTGTGCCACAGGGCAGGGGGCAGGGACCTACTTCACCCAGCAGGACCTCACCATCAGGGCCGTCAGCATGCCGATCTGCATTGTGGGGGACACGGCCTACCCCCAAAGGCCTGGCTCATGCGGCCGTACACGGGCCGACTGGACCACAGCCAGGGTGCCTTCAATGCCTACCTGGACCGGGCCTGCAATCTTGTGGAGTGCACCTTTGGGCATCTGAAGGCACGCTTCAGGTGCCTCCTGACCCACCTGGACATGGGGGTGCAGCACGTCCCGGAAGTCATCGTGGTGTGCTGCGTGCTGCACAATATTATTGAGGGGAAGGGGGAGGCCTTCCACCCGGGGTGGATGGCAGGAGAGAGCCAGGCTTACCAGCAGCCTCAGACGGCCACCACCTGGCAGGCCAACCGCAACGGGGTGCGGATCCAGGAAGCCCTCCGGGTGCTGCTCGACCAGGCCCCAAAGTAGGCCGCACCTACGCCTCTGATTGTGGGGCTCACCCCGTGCACCCATTTCCCGCTCCCATCACCACCCCTTCCCCCCACCCTTCCCTCACTTCCCAATAAATATCATGCACTCGGTTAACAGGTAACGCAGGTTTATTTACAAGGGGAGGAGGGGGGCTCTTAACTGGGAGGGGGGGAAGAGGGAGGCTCCTAACAAGGAGGGCCTCATGGGTTGGAGGGGTGACCTCTCTCACCTCCATGGTTGCGGGGGCCCCAGTGCCCCTCGTGCCGGGGAGGGCGGGCTGCACCGAGAGGTGCGGAGATCGGGGGGCCATGGGAGGGGGCATGGGCATGGCGGGGGAGGGCAGGACACGGCAGGGGAGGAAGCGGGGGGAGGGCTGGGCTCAACAGGGGGGCAGCAGGGAGGTCCTGGCCATGCTGTGCTGCAGCGCAGGGCCCATGCACTCTGCAATTGTGCCCAGGAGGGTGCACATGTGGTCATAGCGCTCCACGTACTGGCCCCACACCCATTCCCTCCACTCCTCGTCTCTGCGGATCTTGGCAGCGAGTGAGCGCTCAATGCGCTCAATCACGCAGACGTGGCAGCAGAGCAGGTGGTGGTGGTCCCGGGATTGCTGCGACAGGCGCTGGCTCCTCAGCGCCAGCAGGACAGGGCTGGAGGGTCCCTCGCTGGCAGGGGGTCCAACTGCGGGGGAAGCAGACGACAGCAAGGCGGTCAGTGAGCCCTGCCCCATGGTGTTCCGGGCACCCCAGGCCCTCCTCCCAGTGCCTCACATGCCACGACACCTGGGGACAGGTGCAGCTGGCATGAGGGGATTCTCCTAGGGGTAGTGGGGGGGGCCCAAGGTGGCCCGGGGCCCCTGAGGAACTGTGGGTGCTGTGGCGAGCCCATTGTGCCTTCCCCTGGGGCAGCAACTGTGTCCCATGGGCGGCCATGGTTGCATGCTGTGGGTGGCACTCTTCAGGCTGTGTGGTGTCAGGGCTGCACCCTTGGGGCTGGGCTGCTCCCAGCCACCCCCTTCCCCCCCAGGCTGGGCGTGCATGTCCCCTGGGTTCCCAGGCGTGTGCTGGGGCTGGCTGCCGCCTCTGTGTGCCACTTGGTCTGGCTGCACAAGGTTCCACATGCTGTGTGCCGCTGCATGGCATGTGGCCAGGCAGAGCCATGTGCCACTCCCTCTCCCCCACCTGTGGCCCCCCCTGTCCCTTGCACACTTGTGAGTGGCAGCTGTGACACTCACCGGAGGATCCCTCACCAGCCTCCGAGGAGGCCCGGGACATGTCCTGGCTGCTCGGCCGGGTTGGTAGGGCCTAGCTGCCATCGTCCTCCTCCTCCTCCACCTCCTCGGTGGACCAGTCACCCTCCTCCTCCTCCTCTGCTTCCATTGGCCGGACCACCGGGGTGGCCACTGATGAGTCCACCCGTGCCTGCAGAGCTCTGCCACCCCCACGCTCACTGGCCCGCACCTAGCTGAGCCGCAGGCCTTTCACCTTGGCCCAGACCCTGGAACAGGTCCTGGTGTCCTCCTGTGGCCAGTGTCTGGGCCATCTGGGCGAAGATCTGTGCATTGTGCCTCCTGGACTTGGGGTCCCAGAGGTCCTTGACCTCAGCAGTGCCCCAGGATTGAGCCCGCCACTTGGTGCCCCTGTGGGCCTGCTGGGTGCTCTGGGGTGGCTCCTGGGTGAGGCCTGCAGGACGTTGAGGTGGCTGGGTGGCTGCCATTGCTCCCCCTGGCTGCTACCGAGGCTGCATGTGCCATGCAGCTCCGCTGGGTACCTGTGCTTTTAAGGGGAGGCTGGCTAGGGGGAACCAGCAAGTGGTGATTGTGCGTACGGAGTGTCGGAGAGGCCACCTGTGTTTTTTCCCGGAGGCGTGTTCTTGCGCAAGAAGTCTTTGCCGCGTGTCCACACTGCCCTCTTGCGCAAGAGCTCTCGTGAAAAAGGGCTTACACTTGTTAGAAAAGAGCATAGTTCTTGCACAAGAAGCCCTCTCTTACCACGCCGTACTGTAAATCTTCTTGTGCAAGAGTGGACGGTCAGTGTGGACGCTCTGCGGGTTCTTGCGCAAGAAGAGCCGTTCTTGCGCAAGAACCTGCCAGTGTAGACATAGCCATTGAGTCCTCATATACTGGTCCTTCAGACCCTGCTGTCTAGCTTCTAGGCCCCAATCCATCTCTCAGTTTGCATTTCTAGCAGGAGCCTTCTGCTCACCGTGGTTTGTCTCTATAACAGCTCTGCTGATCTCAGGCACTTCCTTGCAGGAGCCTTTTACAGTTTCTACAATTTCTTGACTTTCCCCACTTCACTACAGCCTCCTGATGCTCTTTAGGAGACAGTGACCCTGATCTCTCCCAAGTATCCCTCAGTCTGTAATCAGGCTTGGCTAGTCCTAGCCCTTAAAAAAAACAAGCCACCCTGTTCTGCTCCTCCATGATCTCTGCCTCCCTCATTGATACCAGTCTTACCCTCTCTGTTGTATTCCATCTACTTCCAGTTGGCTGCAGGTCGCTGTTCCCAGCCAAAGGGAGCTGCAAGAAGTTGTGTCCTGGTCCGCGCTGCTTTCTGCAGCTCCCATTGGCCAGTGATGTAGATCCGCAGCCAATGGGAGCTGTGATTGCCTATACCTGTGGAGGCGAAGGTAAGCAAAGCGTCTCACAACCAGCTAACAGCTTGCCCTTATAAATTTGAAAAACCTATTGTAAACTATGGTCCACTGACTGTGTCCCTGTGGGGCTGGTTTGATTTGCCCTTTTTTCTTCCTCACACTTTATGATATCCCCAGTGTGCTGGGGGGTAGGATGGGATTGGAGTGCAGCTGACATAGTCATCTCAGTATCATCTAGAGCAGCAAACTCATCTCTTCATCCCTGTGGGTACCACTGAATGGTATAAGGGGTGGAGAGTGGAACTCAGAAATGGCACCACACCTATTATAATCTTCTTTTTCTCAGCTTTAAGAAGCGTATTACATTTATATAAGTATATTTTGAATTATTGCTTCTATTATCTTTTAATCTGGCTTACAGTTTTGGATGTTACAATATTGTCTAATGCTTAGTAATGTCAGAGGTTTGAGTTTAGGACTGATGTCCTCTTGTGGCCTTCAACACATCATTTAACCGCTTTGTCTCAGTTGATTTATCATTACAATGGAGAAAGCAATACTTATATGATCCCCCCATCACACACACCAGATTATTCTGAGGATTAATTTAATATTCCCTGTCATATGGCTGAAACAAGAAAATTACTAAGTATTACTAACATGCACCTATCAACCGATCTGTAATTATTTGCCTTAGTTTCAATTCTGATGGCATATCCCAGGTCTTGGGTTTTGAGTAGCATCAGCAGCAGTATGTTATTTACGCTTCTTTTAATTGTGGGTGAGAACAAAGTTACATAGGTCTGCTATCAGATTGGCAGTGGTGTCTTCTGGGATAGTGTTTCTAATTGCTTGTAATCCGTCTTTATGTGGGATGTTGGTGTATAGAGCTTCTACATCCATGGTGGCAAGGATGGTGTTATCGGGGAGGTTATTGCGCTCACTACTGGTTTATCCAGCTATGTAGACTCTCTTCTCAAACCCTACGCAACCAACACCCCCAGCTATCTCCGAGATACTACTGACTTCCTAAGGAAACTACAAAACATCGATAACCTCCCTGATAACACCATCCTTGCCACCATGGATGTAGAAGCTCTATACACCAACATCCCACATAAAGACGGATTACAAGCAATTAGAAACACTATCCCAGAAGACACCACTGCCAATCTGATAGCAGACCTATGTAACTTTGTTCTCACCCACAATTATTTCCAGTTTGAGAACAATTTATACCTCCAGATCAGCGGCACAGCCATGGGTACACGCATGGCCCCACAGTATGCTAATATATTTATGGCTGACCTAGAACAACGTTTCCTCAGCTCCCGTCCCTTTATCCCATCTCTACTTATGCTACATCGATGACATCTTTATGATCTGGACACATGGCCAAGAAACACTGGAGACATTCCACAGAGATTTTAACAACCTACACCCCACCATCAATCTCAGCCTGGACCTTCTACACGAGAGATCCATTTCCTGGACACCACAGTACAAATCAGCAATGGAAAATTAGACACCACTTTCTACAGAAAACCCACTGACTCATACAGTTACCTACATGCTTCCAGCTCCCATCCAGAACACACCATACGATCCATCATCTATTGCCAAGCCCTTCGATACAACCGCATCTGCTCTAATCCCACTGACAGAGACCAGAAACTTCAGGATCTCTACCAAGCATTTATAAACCTCAACTACCCACCCGGAGAAATAAAAAAGCAAATTGAAAGAGCCAGACGAATACCTAGAAACCATCTACTTCAAGACAGACCCAAGAAAACCAACAATGGAACACCACTTGTCATCACCTACAACCCCCAACTCAAACCTGTCCAACACATTATCAATAAACTACAGCCTATACTGGAACAGGATACTAAACTCCAAGAGGCTCTGGGAGACAGACCCATAGTCTCCTATAGACAACCACCTAACCTCAAGATGATTCTTACCACAACCACAGGACATACCACACTAATACCAACCCTGGTACCTTCCCTTGCAACAAACCCCGTTGCCAGCTTTGTCCACATATTCACTCTGCTGATACCATTATTGGACCTAACCAAGTGAGTTATAAGATCAAGAACACATATTCCTGCGCATCCAGAAATATAATTTATGCTATCATGTGCCGAAAGTGTCCGTCTGCTATGTACATTGGACAAACGTCTCAGACACTTCGCCAAAGGATCAATGCCCACAAAACAGATATTAGACAGGATCACAAAGAAAAAACAGTTTCTTGCCATTTCAGTCAGAAAGGACATTGTCTCAATGACTTAATTACCTGCATCCTGCTTCAAAGGCCTTTTAAGACTACACTTGAAAGAGAATGCTCTGAACTGTCATTCATGCTTAAATTCGACACTTTACACTTAGGTGTGAATAAAGACTCTAATTATCTCATCCATTACAAAGATAGCTTCCCCAATTATCACCTCTAATATCATTAGCTCACAGACATTTACCTCCTCCCCCCATCCCCCTTCTGTTCTGAAATTTGATTTGTCCTTTTCATATGTGTTCATTTTTTTAATTGTATCCTTTGGTATATATGGTTGTGACAATTTTCTTCCACTATTTGATCTGAGGAAGTGGGTCTGGCCCACGAAAGCTCATCACCTAATAAACCATCTTGTTAGTCTTTAAAGTGATACATAGTCCTGTTTTTTGTTTCAGCTACACCAGACTATAACACGGCTACATTTCCATCACTTAGCTATACTGGTATAACACTATAATATAGATACAGCTCACATTGATAGAAGAGGTTTTTTTGTAATTATAGAAACACCACTTCCTCAACTGATGGTAGTGAGCTCAGTATAAGCATTCCTCCATTGACCTATCTGTGTCTACACTGGGGGTTCAGTTAGCATACCTGCAGAACTCAGGGGTGGATTTTTCACACCATTGAGAGCTGAAGCTATGTTGACTTACATTTAAATGTAGCTCCAAGTATCTGATTTTCCTGCATCTGAGAACTTTGAAGGCCTGACCCAAGAAACTTGCCCTCTCCCTACTCATCTCATAGCAGGAAGCCAAACAGAACCCTTCTACATAGTTGAGAACCACCACCACCTCAGGACATAAGCTACACCACTTCTCTGTCTGCCAAAAGCTGTGAGCAACCTAATGATTGCATCTAAAATACCTACATATTATAAAACTCCCATCTACAACCTCACTTTTCACTACCCTGGGTTGAAGTTTCACCAGCTTGTCAAAGTACAGCAACAAGACAATGTTCATCAGTGTCCAAAAAACTTAGCAATACCTGGGGCATCTTGCATACTTCATCTATTCACTGACAGCTCACTTTAATATAATCCCATTATGCAATAGGATTTGAACAACCTTGCCACTCTGTAAGTAATTCATGTGTCATTAATCCACCACTCTTGCAAACCAAGCCAACTGCCCACATGCATCCCAATACAAGTCATAATGGGAACAAACAGAAGAAATGAGTCAGCAGTTTCTTAGAGGAAAAGATCATTTTCCTCTAAGCAGCTATCTCACATGGGCCCATGACAGACAACAGGCCCTCAGCCCTAGGCTGATCAACATGACTTGTGTGGTCATTAAGCCCTTCACTCCCCCCCACAGTCTTAGTGCTGCAGTGTTTCATTCCATCATTTCATGTTTGCTTAGCTTATCCTACCAAGATATTCTATTCACCACAGTCTGTAGGAGGACCAAGCCTTTTGAAGTAAAGTGCAGGAAATCCTAATTTGAAATAAAGTCTTGTGAGGGCATCCATTTAAACTGTGAGTTCACAAACAAAACTAACCTGGTATCTTATTAATATCATAAGTGCTTTTCAGAGAAGTAGATAGAGACATGCTCCTCCCACACGGGATACAACTCATAAGACTTCTGGTTTTGGGAAACCTTTGATGCAGTAATCCAAAAGTTCCTCTCTGAAATTCTCCACCTTAGGTCACAGGCATGGGAGCTAACTGTACAGGCATTGCTGCAGCACCCCTGGACTCCTGGCCTAGCGCCCAGAGTCCCAGCTACCAGCTCCATGAGGGCAGGACCTCTACTGCAGGCCCCGCACTTCAGGTTCCTAGTTCAAGCCCCATGCACCAGGGGTCCTAGCTGGAGGTGCCAGGGGCTCTACTGCTGGCCCTGTGCTGCAATCTTCGTTTGATCCCCATATGATGGAGGCCTTTGCTGCCAGTCCTAGGTCCTGACTGCTGGCCCTGCATGCCAGGACTTTGCTCCTAGCCTCAGCTGGGGGTGAGGGTGCACAGGGGTAAGGGAGCTCAGCACCCCACTTTAAAAAATGTTCCTGTGCCACTGCCTTAGGTTTCTCAGAAATAATCTTTTGACCCACACAGCCACTCCTGTCTAGACTGGGCCCTTTAACCAAAATAGGGAAACAGGACTTTCGCTATTTATATCTACCAGTAATCAGACTATTTCTACCTCCAGAGACACCCCATCTTCATTGTATAATCAAAATACTCTTTGACCCTGCCAAAGAAAGCTCTATCCAGCCAACAGGCCATAGAGTAAAACTAGCGAATGTCTATATGTACTTTGAGATTGCTGCTATAGGCACTATAACACCAAAGCATCCTTTTCCATGCACAAACCTACCTGCTGGAGGTAAACTTGGGGAAAACCTGGTCTGATAAATTGATTGGAAAGAAAAAATATCTTGCAAACATATAACTCCATTGCAAAGCAGGGAGAGAGGCTCAAATCTACAAACATATTTAGGCTGCTAAATACTATTGTGGGTTTGGAACAAAGATCCTATATCTCTTCTGCCAAGAAGACAACAGTACTAGCTCATAAAGCTTCTCAAAGTTTCAAATCATCTCACAAATCCAGCTGATCTGTCCTCAGTTCCATAGGGAGCTAGTCTTGCTGACAGAATTAACTATTTATTTCATCAAGAAGATTGTGCAGATCTGAGATGTCATAAGGACTGCCACAAAATTTTTCCCTCCATGAATGTGACCCTTCCACATGAGTAATAGTCAGAAAATCACTGACAACAAACAAAATAGCCATCTGGGCCCTTTGTCCCTGGATAGTCAAAGATAGTAGAAAATATATGGGATGACCAACAGATATGGGATACATGTTTTGTTAGTGTCTTAGCAGCCTGAGTCCCCTTTTCAAAAGTGATTTTCATTGGGACTTTGTTGTATTGACAACTGTATGCAGTCAACATCTCTGATGGAGGGAATCTACCGGTCATACAAAAACCTGCCAGCTACTGACCTACCAAATATTACCTATTATCCAAATGTCTTTTCTAAGTGAGATAATGAAGAATTTAGCAAAAGGTAATCTTCACTGACAGCTGTCAAAAAGTGCTGTGCATCCATCAACTTCCCTTCATTTCAATGAGACTTTTGTAAACCCCACCTTTACATTTCTAAAGATGGACTTTGGAACCTGAAGTTTGGCTCCTTAGTGTGAAAATGTTGGCCCTTAACTGCAGGCACACACGTATGAAAATCTTGACCCTGATCTTTTACCAGAGTTATTGCCCAAAATGTGGAATTTGTTGCCCGAAGAGACAAGAATCTCGTAACCTTACTTTGTTCAGAACTGAATGTTAAATTCTTTTCTTCACCTTGGTTTTCCCACACAGTAAAGCCTTCTGACATACAAACTAACACACACAAAATTCAACAATCACATCAAATAACCATTCCCTTTCTTCCCAACTGGTTGGAGTGAGAGAAAGATCAAAATCATTGGTTATTTTTAAGTCTTAAGAGACGCTTGGATACTCAGGCATTGGAGGGGTATCATAAAAAAAAAGAAAACCAAGATAAATTGGCCTCACTCTGTCTTTGTAGAGGGTGATTTTTATGATAAACCTGAAAGCTTTGTAAGAGCTAGCAGTGGTACTTATGTATATGCAGGATATATACTGCAGTCATATACTTAGACATTTAGAAAGTTTCGGGGATAGCCTGTAGTTAGTTAGTCTGTAACTTTAAAAGCAAGGAGTAGTCCTGTGGCACCTTAGAGACTAACAAAAATATATATAGTATCATGAGCTTTCTTGGGTAAAACACACTTCACCAGATGAGCTGGGGTGGATATATTTCCACTTGTCTTTCCATTTCCACTCTACCTCTACTTCCATGTCCATTGGTGCTTCACTTTGGAATGTGTGTCATTTATTTTAGTTGGAAAAGATTACCTTGATGGAAAGCTGTCTATTTCCCACTACTGGTTCGTCATTTCAGTTCCATGCAGAGGGTTGGTCGCAGCACCCTCACAATTGTGATCCAAAAAAATGTTTATGGTTCCTAGAGCGCCAATTAAAGGTATGGATCCTTGTCTCAGAATGGGGTTATATTATTCTTAGTAGTTGTCTGTAAATATGTACATATATGAGTGTCTCATCTCTCACATTCATAGAGATACTTTTGTTAGTTTCAATCTGCATAAAGTGAGGAAGGAAGTTCTTGTGATACGCTAAAGAATTCAGAATGGGAAACTGGGGTGGATCGGGAGAGGGGAAACTCATTCTCTTTGCCAATTCATTATGATATTAAAGTTGTTTTTTGCCAACCTGATATCCAAACCATTTTTATTTTTTAATTGTTGGCACCCCCAGAGTAATCAGTGCAGTCACAAGTACTTCAACAGACACATTGGAATTGGAGTAGGCAGAAAATGGCCTTAATGGGAATCTTTTACAAAGCAGCTGTTAGAGCGTGGTAACAAGACACTGAATAAATGGCAGCTACATAACTTCCCCTAATCAGATTGGAGCAATCAGCTTGAAAAATTTTCCCATATGTTGGAGAGTGGAGCTTGGGCCTAGGGTTATGGCAAGGACACAGGCCATGTTAAGGTTACAAAGTCTGGCTACAATTAAGCACTCGCTGCAGAAATTGTGATGATGCTTCAGGGAGCTATTGCACTTTAGTCATTTGTAATTGCACATTCGGAAATTACTCACTCCAAAATTACTCGGGGCCCAGTTACATGGTTTACAAACATATGTTCTCTGAGAAGGAAAACATTATCTTTCCAACGGATATAATTGTATAGGGTTGTTTATGGTTATTAATGAAACTTCATTGAGCGGGATTGTTTATTAAAAAGTCACTTGTGATTTTTGTGTGGGGTTGTAATCAAAATGCAGGACATCCTGTGTGATGCACGCAGTCTAGTGATGCCCTTATTCCATGCCGCCCCTGTCAGCATTCTCTCAGTCATCTATCCAGAAAGTTTTCCTTCGCTGTAGACTGGATTGTATTTCTGTGGATCACATTATCTATAGCTGGGTGTGCAGGCTGGCAACTGATCAATGTATAAGCTCTGCCACTTCAGATATACTGTAGGGTTGATATAGTATGAACATTCTGCACAAAATTAGCATTGCACACGCTTTGTAATTATACAGCTTTTTAGGAATATAATGAAAAAAGACAAGGCCTTCAGGGTGTCTCTTTTTTTCCCCTCTGGTAGCTAATACAAGGAAATATTCCATTGTGTTCCAACATCTAACCTTCCTGAATTCTATCAGCTTGGGAAATAGACACTGAATACAAACATGCTTCATGTGTCCAAAGAACAAGAAATACTGGTGATTGTCAGCTGTGATAGCTTTTATGGCACATGTATGGTAGGTTTAGGGTGTCCTGTGTGTGTGCATGGGGGTGGGGAGGGTATCCGTAAGCCAGTAGAAACAGAGAGGCTTTATTTTAAAATACACATACCACACACTGTTTTAAAATGTTGTTGGTGAGTACAGACTTTTAGAGAGCGAGAAAAGTGCTTTTAAAATGTTGATAGGACTTTAGTTTCAATGTAAAAACTTTATTAACTTCCAGACAAACTCATGGAAAGACTTATTGAATACTGAGTATTATTTTTTGTGGAATAACCCATTTGAGAAAACAACTATTCACAGCAATCACACTCGCATCAGATGATATGCTGTTAGTGAAATAGTACATACATGAACATCTGTATTGTTTAATATAAACTGCAAGGCTGGCTGCCCAACTCCCCTTCTCTCTTCCCCCATCTCCTTTAAACAAAGTCTGGAGACAGTCACCTTGAAATATATTGAGGGCTGGATTGGCACCTTGCAATCTGCCTTTAGCAAGGGATAGCTCATGTGTGTGCTGTCCCAGGAGCAGAGAATGGACATGATTGTGATACTGAGGATCTACTTCTCCTTTTCTCTTGGCAGTGGTTCTCAAAGTGTGATCAGTGACTATCTTGCAGATGGGCTGTGGGCTCAGAACTCAGCTCCCCTGCAGTGGGGAGCCTGCGCTAGTGCTCCTGCCCTGTGACCCCTTCCTCCCCCCACATACACGTCTAGAGCACAAGCACTGCCTTCCTGTTGCAGGAGGGGGGAGGCTCTGCATGCTGCCACTCTCCCCTCCGCCCCCCCCCCCCAGCTGGAGAAACAGCAGTGCAGGAAATCGTTCACTTGGAGGCTTTTTCCGCTGCTCCCATTGGATGGAATCATGGCCAATGGGAGCAGCAGGGGATGTTGCCTGGGAGAGGCAGGAGGCACAGAGCCATATAAGCATCCCTACTCTCTCATGCCCTGACACCCGCATCTCTGTCCTCCTCATGCACTCCCCTCCCACCGAGGCCCCACACTCCCATCTTGCACCCTCCCTCCCCGACCCTCCACCCTCAGTGCATTCTTGCACCCTCCCTCTCTTCCAGACACCAACCCTCTCCCTGTTCCTACACCCTCCCTCCCAGACCTCTACCCTCATCCTGCTTCTGTACCCAACCTCCCATCCAGACCCCCTCACTCTTGGCCTGCTCTTGTACCCAGCTTCCTTCCCTGACCCCCCACCCTCAGCTTGCTCCTGCACCCAATCTCCCACCCAGATCCCCAACACCCCCCACTCCTGCACCCTACCTCCCACTTAGATGCCCAACCCCCTGTCTGCTCCTGCACCCATTTTTCCATCATGAGTGGCTGGCTGGTGGAAAGGTCTATGTTGAGCGGGGTAGGCTGCAGGCCAAAAAGTTTGAGAACCACTGCACAATGGGCAAAACAAGTCGCATTAGCCCTTCATCTTGTGGGGGTCGCTCCTTGCTCATTTGCACAGGAATATTAATAGTGACACAACATCAGCTGATCTTCCCTGCTACCCACAGTACAAGTAACCCATGCAGGACAGGATGGGGGGATTCTTAGACTTCAGCACTCCTCATCATGGATATGTGATCTTTAAGTTCCAACGTTCTGAGGAAAGGGAATTGTGTACACTTGAAACACCACTTTGGTTGGTCAAACATTTGCATAACTTGTTTGTAGCTGTCTTAGTTTTGGGAGTTTCCCTTGCTGGCTGTTGGCTCAGGGCCAGGCTGTGTGCTGTGTGGGATGAATTGCACAGTATTTGCAGGGAATGCCAGTTTATGTTCTCAGTAGGGTAACCTGACAAGAACTATTTGACATTTTAGTGTGTTCAAACTTATAACAGACCCATAGATTACAAGACCATAAAGAACCATCATGTTTATCTACTCGGAGGAGCACAATGCAGGCCATAGAATCATTCTCAGACCTAACCTCTGTCTGAATTATTGAAGTCCTTAAATCATGAGTTAAAGATTTCGACTTACAGAGTATTAAAACTGGCAGATGACTCAGATCCTATGTTGCAGATGAAGAGGGAGGAGGGAAACAGTGTTTCTACCAATCTGATCCAGAGGAAAATTCCTTCTTGACCACTAATGCACCAGTCAGTTAGACCCTGAGCATGTGGGCAAGACTCACCAACCAGATATCTGGGAAAGAGTTCTCTGCAATAACTCCCCCTCTAGTGATCCATCCCAGAGCAACCCCTCAGTATGGTGACTCTGCTGCCTCTTTCTCAGAACTCCGATGCTCTACTGTGCTGACGTGACCTTCCAGAAACAACACCCTTCTGAGGAATAGGTATCCCAAAAAAACCTGTCCAACTCAATGAGTATTCTGCCCTCCTGGACTCTTCTTCAATCTCACTCCTCTTTTGGAGTAGGGGGTTCCAAGCATTTCCTGGCAGAACTCAAAACCCTCGAACAAGATCAAAATCAACTTAAGTTACTTCTGCCTACCCCAGGCTTGGCCTTTTAGGTTCATACTCATCCCTGTTCCTCATCTAGGACACTGGCCACAGGCTCCCTAGAGTCTCATTGTCTGGGTCTGGTCAGGCAAGCGGAGAGCCTTTGAATCAAACTTTATATAATGGAAACCAGGGGCTCTGGGAGCCATGTTACACCCAGCCCCACCCACATCTGATCATATGTGAACACTACTCCCTCTGCTGTAACAACAGTGGCAGATTGCTCCAGAGGCCCATCAGGAAGGAGACTCCGTGCCCTCACCAGCATCTTCCTTCTCTCTCAGGCTGTTTGTTTTGGATCATTCATTAACTACCCCAACAGAAGGGGAGGTAGCACACTGTTAGGGGAGCACAGTTGCCTTGCAGAGAGACCTGTAAGAGCTTCTCATTGGCCTCCTATTTAGGGGAGAGCATGCAACAGGAATTTGAGTGAGGCAGCTGCAGCAGCTACATGACAGAGAGGAACAAGGGCTGTTGCTTCTGTGGTGCAGGGAACAGTACATCATACAAGAGGTGATGAGGATTGGGTACCTGGGATAAGAAATGGGGCCCAGTCAAGCTCTTTGATCACTGCTTGCCCACTATACACTGGGGCCCCCAAACTTCCATTCCCAACTATGCCACTAGTCTCCAGAGAGGCCTAAAAAAATTCAGTGTTGTTTAACTGCACTCAGTGATAACATCGATTTTCAGCAACGTGTAAATCCCCACCCTCCATAAGGATACAATGTCTGTACCTCTTATCTGTGGCTCATTCTTACAATACTTACAAATTCTTCCTGATGTGCTCTTTTTGCTGGGGAAAAACAGTCCAACTAAAAGAGATTCGTGCCATTCACAGGGGGTTAAATAAAAGTACTCATTTGTAAACTGGCTGTAGAGATTTGAAAACTTAAAATGACAATTAGCAATGCATCTGATTGAAAGACATAAAATTTCCCCCAAAAAAGAACACGTTTATTTTCAGCTTTAAAATTATTATTGGACAAGGCACAAATTATTCATATGTCTTGAAATGAGGCTAAAAAGACATGGGATAATAGCTTTTACTGGTAAGAACCCCAGATGTAAACTATTAAGACTTCTTGGAATTTAAGTGTTATTATATAATCCAATATCCTTCACTCAGGTGTTAAAATCTGAAAATTCAGTTATTTGGGTGCATTTCCAGATAATCGATTATATTTGTGTAATGTGGGCAAAATATAGCACTGTGTTTAATTAAGGCCATAATTCTGCTGTACTCTCATATGTCTCAAGGCTTGACAACACTAAGGCTGTCTTTACAAGAAAAAAGAACTGTTAGGCTATATCTAGACAGCAGTGTTATTTCAGAATAACTAACGTTATTCCGAAAGAACATAGTCCGCACCTACGCAGCAAGCAGTTACTTCAACATAATGTTGAAATAATGTCGAGCTGGAGGACTTCTTACGCCAACTCCTGTAACCCTCATTTTTCGAGGAGTAAGGGATGTCGGCGGAAGAGTGCTCTAACTTGGACTTCCTGCTGTGTAGACAGCGCCAAAAGCCAAAATAAGCTATTTTGACTTAAACTACTCAATTGACATAGCTCAAGTTGTGTAGCTTATTTCGGCTTTTGCCCTGCTGTGTAGATGTACCCTTAGTGACTGAATCATTGGGAAAGAACTTTGTTTAATTGCAAATAGTTCAGCGTGTCCACACTATCCATGCCAATGTGGGTTTTATACTGCTACAGTTTTGCTCCACATCTGCACTAATGCTATTCTAAACTATTTCAGTGAGTCTGGAAAATTTTGAAATCCCACCAGTGAACTAAGGCGCAGTAATGGGATGACTATTTACTGTGAGCATACACCAGCAGCTTCCATCATGTGCCTACTGAAATGGTACTTAGAATAGCCAAAGGCAAGTCTATGCCAAACAATATTTGGCAAACAGGTAGGCTGTTGGGAGTCAATGTGGCCTCCTTCTGAGCCAGAGGCAGAGCATCCAGTCTCTCTGTCTGGGTGGGTGGAGCCAGACCAAGCTTACTCTACTCCCCAGAAGTATATGGGAGGAACAGGAAGTATAAAAGGAAGGGTCCCTAGTTCAGTCTGGACAGCACCAGAGAAGGAGTCAGACACAGGCTGCTCCCTGCAGATTCTGCTGATGAGCTACAGAAGAAAACTTGATGAGACCTGCTTATTGCTGCCCGCCAACCCTGATTCTGAGCCAAGCGCTGCCTTGGACCTGGAGAGGCCCAAATTTGAAGAGAAGCTGGAGTTGGTGGGACTGCTGCTGGCCAAATATCTGGACAAACCTGAGAAGCCAAAGCTAGAGGGACTATCTGTGGCCAAGTACCTGGATGAACCCAAGGAATGGGATCTGAAGCTCAGGTAGGAAGTAGCACAGGGGGTTTAGTTTGTTGGTTTTGTAATATAACAGATGGTCAGTGTCCTTCAG
Source organism: Pelochelys cantorii (assembly GCA_032595735.1). Lineage (NCBI taxonomy): Eukaryota > Metazoa > Chordata > Testudines > Trionychidae > Pelochelys > Pelochelys cantorii. The sequence continues at coordinate 125,766,460 of CM064326.1, read as the reverse complement.
GAGGATCCCCACTGATTTGATGGTGGGTCACCATGCCACTGTTTGGGCCCTAGGCTGGAATGCTGTGATGTTGGGCAGGCCTGCATTTCCCTACCCCTGCAACCTCAACCCTGTGGTGGCAGCCTCCCATCATAAATCTTGGGGACTGTGTTTGCTGGCATTCCCCTGCCCGTGGGGCACACTACTGACTTGTGCCAGATCTCCCCTCTCTGCGGAGTTGTACTCTAGCCTTGCTGCTGACCTTCCCCTGTTGTTTCGATCTAGAGTCACATGTCCTTCAATTAATCCCACCTCCCCTAAAGACGTGCGATCCTGGCCATCCAGCGAGTATTGGCCCCTCCACTGCTAGGGGCTTGATGGGCCAAATGACCCTCTACATATACCATTTGGAGTACTTTTGGCCATGTCTCTAAAATGGTGAAAATCCATGGGTTCTAACTTCAATTCAGCTGAATTGGTATTCAAACTGGTGGGAGCCACAACATGGATAATGCTGGCACAACTGCCAGATTCCCTTTTAACCACATTTTTCATTAAATTTACTGAAAAAGCAAATCAAATGAAGATGGTAGTAAAAATAGATACAATCACATGTGCCTCCTGTACCCTGCAGCTCTCAGTGGTGACATTTTTTTTAAACTAATTTACCCAATGTCAGACAAGGCCTTGGGGTCTGGATACAAGGTGCTTTCCAAGAGTACTAGCGTGTCTCTAGTTTAGACAGAGCTTAGGAAGTGGAATCCTTTGCTCAGGGATAGCTCATTTGGTGATGATAATACCTTCTCAAGCAATACTGAAACCAGTTTTCTCCAATCTACTCTTCTACTGCGTATATAATTGTCAATACTGGTTCAGAGAAAACTGTGACTGAAAAGAGTTGCAGCCATGTTTCAGTTTCTAGTGTAGGGCAGCCTTTGGTGAAGTCAATGTAAAGTTTTACCCCAAACCCCTGCATTGTGCCTTACGATTGCTGTATTATTAAAACTACATTAAGCCCTGTTAGAGTAGACATGGCATTTCAAGAATAGGTATGTTAAAAATATACCCCTCTCGCATATCTATCTGCAGATCATCCTTTTACCAATTAAGCTGACACATTGTAACGATATTCCTGGCAGTGCTACCTTCAGAACATTTTAATGGCAGAAAATCTGCGTGTCTGGTGGTTGGCTAACTTGGAAGAAAATGCCTTCCACAACCTGCAAAAGTACTTACCTCTTTTGAAGGAAAAATGGGTAGCTACGAAACTATAAAACTATTTTACTTTTCAGATAAAATGTGCAATGTGATGGCCAGTACATTGAACATTGATCCAATTTCTCACTTTTCTAAGAAACCAAAGTTGAAATTACTCTTTTTCAGCAATGGGAAAAGATTTTAAGATGAGGGATTTTTCCACTACGTTGTCCAGAGCTTTTAATATGTTAGTATATCCTGTCTGCTTATATAATGTACTGAACTATGTTTCCCCTGGTGTCCTTTTCAAATGTCAAATTAGTTCTGTTCTGTACAACTAGCAGTTGGAAAGGAAGGATTAAGAATCAAATTCCCTCCATAAAAGAGAACCGGTTACCCATACACTGTGGTGAAGGCCAACTGCCCCTAGGAGTTGAAAAGTGTGGCTATCTTTCAACAGCTTCACTCCCTAAAATATGAAATTAGATTCCACCAACAAAATGAAGCTTTTTGAAAAATTATATTTTTTGCCAATCAAAGAAATAAGTGTTTTTATTTTAAAGCTACTTAACAAATAATTTTCTATCTTTTGTATCGAAATAATAATTTAAGGTAGTACTGCCTGTTAGTAAAGTTTCCTGATACACATTAAACTATACACCTTCAGCCCCCAAATGCCAGAGCTTTGGACATTTTCACTGAAATCAGCAGCTTTTATGACTCCCGAGTTTGTTGGAGTTTGTTTAAAGTAACGGTGGCCTAAGTTCAACTAAAGACAAAGTTAAATCTTCAGCTGGTATAAAGTGGTTGACTCAATGCAGCCACACAAATTTACATTAGCTATGACTCTGGCTCAAACAGGTACTTTTGGGAAGAATTATGGTTGTATGCTGTACATGATACACTCTTTTGCTCTACTCACACCTTGGGTTAAGTTAAAATTCATCTACCAGTTGAATACATAATTTTCCGCCCCTTCAATTGCCAGTTTCTCTCTTCCATGCAGAGCAGCATTAACTTCAAAGGATTCACACAAGAGACATGGGATAATAGGCTCTGGCTGAAGCAGCTGACTTCAGCAAAGACACTGAAGGGCTTAGGTTCTAAGTGTTATGTATAAATGATAATTCAATATTTACAACGTAAGAGTTTGGGTTTCTTAATAACATATGCTTATGTTTTGCTCTGAGTGCCGGAATTCAAGTGTTCCAAGGCTAATTTAGGGTTATGTTTAAATCTATATAATCCTTTAAATGTAAGTATTTTCATAATGCTTTATTTTTGGAAGATGCAAGGGCCAAATCCTGCTCGTCTCACTCCGGCAAGTAATCCCACTTGAAGTAAATTGGATGGACTACATGAATGTGATAAACTGGGCATGCCCCCAGGTCTGAAACCTTCACAGTTAGTGAGCTTCCAAACCATTGCAGCTTTGTTTTCCATTTGAAATATGGTCTTTTACTTCCTGTGTGGGAAAATAACTAAAATAACTACAGCAATGTGAAACTTAATTTACTGTTCAAGAGAGAGGTTGGATTGAAAGCTCTGAAAACTAAAGAACCCACATGGCTCGGACCCTTTCCTGCATTGCCCTCCAGTGCAACCAATGAATGCAGAAGGGTAGATTCATTTCCTTGCTCTTATAGTTCGTTCCTGGGTTTTCTACTGAAACTGCAACTATGATGACAAATTTACTGTGGACTCTTGTATCATCTACTTATTTCAAATAGGGCATCAAACAGACACCTTGTAATGAATAAAGAGCCTAATGGAGAGGAAGAAGGGCACAAAGATATGGGCTACTAGTTTAAGATTCAGAGCACTGGACATTAACTTCCATTGAAATCAGTAACAGATAGAAGCCTAAATACTTTTCAGGATCTGGGACCTTCTCAGTCTCTCATTGCTCCAGCCATTTGATGGGCTTAACAGCACTTTTCTACCTCACACAGGTGTGGTGAAGATAATAACATTAAGGCTGTGAAATGCACAGATACTGCAGTAATGGGAGCCATATAATTATTTAAGATCAATACTTTGCTGAATTTACCTACCTAAAGATGTGCCCGACTTTAAGCATGTGAATAATTGCCCCAAAATTGGCCTAGATTGATGTTAATAGAAAAAATATTGAAAACAATCTTGCTCCCTCCCTTTTCTCCCAAAGTCTCCTGAACACAATCAGTGTCACAAATCACAGGAGTAACATTCAGATTGAAGTCTGTGTCATGCTGCAAGCTAACTTCAACACTGTTCATCAGCTTGTTCAACTTTCTGTGTTAATTTTTTATTTTACAGTCGGTGAAATGAAACTAGTCTGAGTAAAAAGTGATTTAGATGTAAGATATTTCACCACGTGCCTTGTGCAATTCAATAACCATATCCTGTGATAATCTCCCTGTGGACAGATGGATACCCATTAATGTAATCTGAGTTTTGCTAGGAAGAAGAGGTCCACTCACAGAGAACTCAATGCAAAACTAGGGCCTAGATTCATATTCTGCAGTGGAGAATTAATTACTTGATCTAAGCAAATAATTCATAACAATCTTGTTTCACTGAACACAGCTTCCTGTTCACACTTGCTGCTTGTGTGTGAGCAAACTGATTTTGTCAGAAGTGTTCATTATTAAAAATTATTCATTATTCTGCATATCCTTGGTCTCTGTGTAGCTCATAAGAGGTTTATTGGGCATATTCTATAGACTCAGTTGCTGGTACAAATACATGCAGTTACAGATTACTTTCTTCCTCCATATATTCTTCAATATTTACTGTTTCCTGTCTGTAAATGTATTTGCTAAAATATCTGCATAGAGCAACTAAAAACCAAGCATAAACTTAACTGAATTTCCTCCTGCTAAAGTATATACACAGTTTTGGCCAAGGTGTCTAATATACCTAAAATCTGGGCCTTTGTAGACTCATACACAGAGAATCTAGGAGTTTTAAGAGACTCCATCTTTAAAAAATATGATAGTTGTACAGTCAGTATAAATTAGAAAGTATAACATAGCCAATATTATCTAGCTCTGGTTCTGAATTCCACTCACTGAGCGGGTGAGGGACAAGAAAGGTATTCATTTTTCATATGCATTCTTGCGGGCTCATCCAGATTTACTTCCAGCACTTGCAAAATGAATTATAATCCCACATCACCACTGCATAACCTGATATATAACCATAAAATTCTGGCACTGGTTTGTTACATAAGGAGGAGAATTGTATTCAAATGCAGACATTGCATGACGTTCTTTTAACTCTCTGAATCCCCAGTCTCTGACTTAGAGCCCAAAAGTGCAGACCTAAGGCTCCAATCCAGTGAGGTATTTAAAAACATACTACTTTTTAAACATGTAAATGCTCTTGGACCAACACAGATGCTTAAGTGCCTTCCAGAAATTGTGGCTTGAGTGCCATAAGACATTCACAACAGAAATAATGACATGGTCCTGGAAAACTTTACTGGAATAAAGATGTAACCAAAAATGACTTCTCCTTTAAATGAAATTAATATTCTTAAGGACAACGATATTCACATGCACTTTAGTCAAGGGCTATTTTCTAATATTACTTGAACAATGAGGATCACAATTCTTTGTAGCTTATTAGCACCTCATGAGTCATGCTACAGTTACTGTAGAGAATTTTGGGAGGTTGTGGAATATCCATCAATGGAGATTTTTAAGAGCAGGTTAGACAAACACCTTTCAAGAATGGTCGAGGTAATATTTAGTCCTGCCATGAGTGCAGGGGACTAGACTTAGATGACCTCTTGAGATCCCTTCCAGTTCTATGCTTGTGTGCTTCAGGAGATGAGCAGAAGATAAGACAGAAAGAGCTTGGAAATGAACAGAACAAGCAATACTTCATTCTCCATGCATTAATTCCAGCAACTGCAAACAGTATCTATTTCATAAATTAAAACCTGTACACAAAATAATGCTAGCGAGATTCCTTGCCATCTCTTGAAAAGCTAGCAGACCCTGTAGACTTATAGCAATAACCACTCATAATTATGTTTCTTTGCAGGCAATGAGCCAACTACATTTCTACAGAAAAACCTGTAACAATAAGTAAGCAAATATATATAGCCCGGATGCGCTGTGTTGCTAAAACAAACTCTTCTAGAGAAAGGGAGATAAGTGGCTTTTCAGGATGCCACTAAGCAAAAAGAGAGGAGAAGGGGTACCTCACATGTGAGAGAGACTGTACACAACATAGGTACAAATAAGCTCCTATAATATAGGCACCAAAAATTAAAATTTCTTGGCACATTCCATTATAAAGCCCTGTTTTCAGTTGCTATCTTTGCCAGATTTAACCAATTGGACTGAGTTTTTCCATGGTGAGTTTCTGCCTCAGATGATTTTTTTTTTTAGAATACTTTTTTAGAATATTACTTTTTCCACAGGTCCCTTACCTCATGTATTGCTCAAACTGGATGATACTTGGGAAATGAATCAACCCCCCCCCAATCCATTAGATAATTTTGATATTAATATCTCCGTACTTCAATTCCCCATCTGTAAAATGAGAACAATACCACCACCTTACCACACAGGGGTGCTGAGAAGATAAATTCCTTACCATTTGTGGAGCACTGAGATGCTATAGGGATCAGACCACAGAAAAGCCCATGAGGATATTCAGTGCTAACAGCAGGGGTTGAAGAGTGCACAGTAAATAAAGCATGCGGGTCACACTTTGAATGACAAGGATAAAAAAGAAAGACGGAAAGATCATTCTGTGAACACTCTTCACCCTGTGTCCTGAATGAGCCAGTGACCCTATGGAAAAATTGTGTTTGACTGCATAATTAAAGACTGTTTCATAATGTATGCATAAGAAGGCTGAGTTAAGGTTGCAGAGGCAACTTTAATTGTAGCAATTTTTCATAACATTTTTGAGTGCTCAACTTTGCAACCTTAAGATTATTTTAATGTAATTGTTTGGATATAATAAATTCATAACTAGTCCTCACTCCACAGCTGTGATTCATAAGATCTACTCTTACCTTAGAGGCAGGAGAGAAGCACACACAGATCCATTTCCAGTTCCTCAATCCTAGGGCTAGCCAGAAGCCATTTCTGACCCTGGAATGTATTAGGGCAGCCGTAGGGATGCTCTAAACCAGGAGTTTTCAAATTCTGGGTTGCGACTACTAAAGACAAGCTTCTAGCTGGCTGCGAGATACCTTGTTTAGCTACACCTCTGCAGGTATGGGTGATCACAACTCCAGTTGGCTGCAGGTCGCTGTTCCCAGCCAAAGGGAGCTGCAAGAAGTTGTGTCCTGGTCCGCGCTGCTTTCTGCAGCTCCCATTGGCCAGTAATGTAGATCCGCAGCCAATGGGAGCTGTGATTGCCTATACCTGTGGAGGCGAAGGTAAGCAAAGCGTCTCACAACCAGCTAACAGCTTGCCCTTATAAGTTTGAAAAACCTATTGTAAACTATGGTCCACTGACTGTGTCCCTGTGGGGCTGGTTTGATTTGCCCTTTTTTCTTCCTCACACTTTATGATATCCCCAGTGTGCTGGGGGGTAGGATGGGATTGGAGTGCAGCTGACATAGTCATCTCAGTATCATCTAGAGCAGCAAACTCATCTCTTCATCCCTGTGGGTACCACTGAATGGTATAAGGGGTGGAGAGTGGAACTCAGAAATGGCACCACACCTATTATAATCTTCTTTTTCTCAGCTTTAAGAAGCGTATTACATTTATATAAGTATATTTTGAATTATTGCTTCTATTATCTTTTAATCTGATTTACAGTTTTGGATGTTACAATATTGTCTAATGTTTAGTAATGTCAGAGGTTTGAGTTTAGGACTGATGTCCTCTTGTGGCCTTTAACACATCATTTAACCGCTTTGTCTCAGCTGATTTATCATTACAATGGAGAAAGCAATACTTATATGATTCCCCCATCACACACACCAGATTATTCTGAGGATTAATTTAATATTCCCTGTCATATGGCTAAAACAAGAAAATTACTAAGTATTATTAACATGCACCTATCAACCGATCTGTAATTATTTGCCTTAGTTTCAATTCTGATGGCATATCCCAGGTCTTGGGTTTTGAGTAGCATCAGCAGCAGTATGTTATTTATGCTTCTTTTAAAATGTAATTTTTTTCATTGCTACCTTTCATAATGTGTGTTCCCTTTCTTTATTAAAAAATAAAAGAGTAAATGCAATTTATTCTTCATATATTGTAGAGTTTATCTGAGGTTTGGGGTCTGTTTTTGGCATGTCTCTTCCACCTGGGAATGAACTCTCAGTTAAACTATGAATAAGGCTCTAAATCTGAACATATGAATTAGCCACAGGGATTTTAAACAGACTTTTTGACCTCAGATTGTGAAATTATATGTATTGTTATATACCTCTCTCGGGGACCATTTGATCACTTTATTATTTATAGATTAAAGAACATTGTTGCTAATTAATACTGTTCTAATTGTTGGTGGTGTATATGTGCTTGCTTTGATGTTTTTTTGATCTTATATTTTGGGGATTTAATTTACTACTTTTTTTTTGGATGGTTTGGGATTTTTGGAACCTGAATATTCAGCATTTATTTCATTTTTTAACCTCCTGTCTTTTTTAACCTCATCATTTCTCAGTGCACCATTCCTGTTTCTCACTTTATCAAGACTTGTGAAATGGGGCAATCCCAAATAGTTTCTTAACATTATACTAACAGATTCACTTTTTCTCACCTTTTGGAACCACTGACTAGTACAAAGGTTAACAATGTCTGCATTAACAAGCTTCAGAGGGGTAGCTGAGTTAGTCTATAACAGGAAAAACTTAAAAGCGGGTTGTGCCCACGAAAGCTCATGATGCCATCTACATGTTTTGTTAGTCTTTAAAGTGCTACTAGACTATTGTTTTTAAAGTTTTTCCTGCATTAACAAGCAATACCGTCACAAGACTTAACCACATGAGCCACACCATGAGGGGCTCATTCACCTACACATCTACTAATGTGAAATATGCCATCATGTGCCATCAATGCCCCTTTGCTATGTATATTGGCCAAACCAGATAGTCTCTGCACCAATGGATGAATGGACACAAATTATACATCAAGAAAGGTAACATACAGAAACCAGTAGGAGAACACTTTAACCTTCCTGGACACTCAGTAATAGATTTTAAAACAGCCATCCTTACACACACAAAAAACTTCAAAACCAGACTACAAAGAGAAACAGTGGAGCTGTAATTCATTTGCAAATTTAACACAATCAGATTAGGACTGAAGAGGGAATTAGGATGGTTATCTCACTTCAAAAACAATCTCTATCAATTGCTGAGAGTGAGCCACACTGGTTCTACACTTGATAAGTAAAATTGTCAGATGCATGGAGTGGAAACCACAGAGGTAGGGGTATATATATATATATATATATCAAATCAAATGCATTTTTAAACAAATGCCACATAACAACACTATGCACCCCTAGGGTTACCATATTTCAAGTTCCCAAGTAAAGGACACAGTAGGGGAGCATGGGGGGGGGGGGGAGAAGAGGAAGATGGAGAGAAAGGATACAGTAGTCACTATTCTCTGCCTGTCCAGTTCAGAAGGTAGTGCCGATGCCAACAGCAGTGGAGAAGTAATGGTGGTAATACTAGGGCATTTCACTCTCACTTCTGCACTGCTGTTGCCAGCAGCACTGTCTTCAGAGCTGGGTGCCTAATCAAAGCTGCCACTCTCCACCTGCCAGGCTCTGAAGGCAGAACTGCTGACAGCAGTAGCCCAGAAGTAAAGGTGGCAGGGCTGTACCAACCTACCCATATTGCTCTGCTACTACAGACAAGACTCTGTAATTACTTTCCTTTAAATCACCACAGAAGCACCATGTCCAAAGCTCTGCAACGCTTGCTCTGAGCAACTCAGAGGGCAGAAGGGAGCAGAGAAGCGATGCAGTCTGGGCAGCTCTGGGGGCTGACTCCAAGCCCTGCCCCTTCTTCCCAAGGCCCCGCCCCTTCTGGGAGCATGGAGCCTGCCCCCCATACCCATTGCCCAGGGGCCTGGCAATTCTGTCAGCTCCCTTGATCTCAGCTGGTTGATTTAACCTGTGATCACAATCTACAGAGAAAATATACTGAAATGAGCCTTCTCTGGTTTTGGTGCAATGCTATTGCTGGTGAATATCCTGCTCTTGTTTGCCATGCTATTTAGAATCATGTTGCCTTTCAGTACAATATACTTGTCAAAACTGGATTCTCTGCCTTGGCTCAAGGAATAAAAACAAAACCAGACTGGATGTCAAACATGACCTTCAGATTGCACTGACTACAATTACACCAAATTTCAATAAACTTGTCAAAGAAAAGCAAGCTCAAGTTTCTCATTAAGTGGAACACAGGATTTATTGTACTATAGTTAATGCGTTCCTGTTGATTTCTGCTGTTAACTTTCTGATGCGATCCGCTTTAATATTACAGTAGAACCTCACAGTTAAAAGCACAAGAGGTATGAACTGACCAGTCAACCACATATCTCATTTGAATCCAGAAGTACACAATCAGGCAGTAGCAGAGATAACACACACACACACACACAAAAGCATGTACACTATCGTACTGTGTTAAATGTAAACCACTAAAAAAATAAAAGGAAACAGCATTTTTCTTCTGCCTAGTAATATTTCAAAGCTGCATTAAGTTAATGCTCAGTTACAAACTTTTCAAAGAAGAAGTTCAGTTTCAGTAAGCAGCATTAATTAATATTTCTCACTTCAAAAATGATATCTGATTTCCCCTCCCCACACTCCAGGAGAGAAACTCCAATTAAATACCAGAAAAACTCAAATACACAATATGATGTTGTTCCAGCTTGTTATCTTAGCAGTTGGTTGTGTTCTAAATGTAATGGGTATGTGTCCTTCTAGAATTATGCCTCTTATTCAAAATGTATCATGTCGTATCCTTGTTGCATCTAGTCTCACCAATTACAATACAAATACAGACCAGGCCTCCAAATTACAGCAGAGGTTTGGGCATCCTTTTTTGGGAAAGTATGACACTGCAGTAACAACAGATGAAATTTCTTTTTACATGTTCTACATTGGCCTAACTCTCTTCCCATTGAAATAAACTGTAAATCTCCCATAGACTAGACAGGGAGCAAAGTTAAGCCAATGCAAAAAAAAAAAAAAAAAAAAGCCTTTTGAAAATCTCACCTATTGTATATAAAGTTTTCTCTAAAACCCAACAGATTTTAATCATAAAAGGGGAAAAGGGGAAGCGGTGATTCTTTTAAGATTTTGAGTTTTCAGGAAGAACACACTGATTCAGACACAGCAAAAGTTATACAATATTTCCTTGTCACTTTTGCTTTCATAAATCTTTTGCGTATATTTTTATTTGTATATAATTTGCAGGAATCTCAGAATGGCTTACATTAAAATCTTCCATTTTTTAAGTAAAGGAAATGCAAAGTCTTTTCTAGGCTAAACCTTGTAACTAATAAAACATCAAAGAAAGATGATGAAAGAGATACAAAGATAGTTTATGTAAATGCTACCAAGCAACCATAGAATATATCATGAATTTAGAATAGCAAAGACTGGAATTGCCAACTGAGGTTTTAAAAGGGGGACTGCAATCTTACCCCTATATTTGCTGAGGAGTTTTCACCATGCAGCTCCAATTAGAATCCATGGAATTTGCACAAAATAAGACTCTTCCCAATTCTGCAAATATAGTGATGCTAGCAATCTTTTTCTTAAGAAATTGGCCACCTCTTTGGCATATTTCATCCTGCCCCCAGCCCACAAAAATACCTCCATTGTGGGACTCATAATCTGCCAGCCGTGATAAGGCAGGATTTTGAAGGACACCAAGAGTGAAATGTGATCCTTCAAATTCTCCCTCCTCCCCAAAATTCATTAGGGGAAATCAGCGAAAATCTGCTCAATGTTGAATAGAGCAGTGGAGCGCAACCCGTGGGTCGCAACCCCCAAAGGGGGTCATGGATGTCTTCCTGGGGGGTCACCACACCACGCCATGCTGTGTGGCTGCCAACGGCCAGGCCCAGCCCCTGGCTGCCCGGATCTAAGCACCAACGGCCGGGCCCAGCTGTGGGGATCACGGTTGAAAAAAGGTTGCGCACCACTGAAATAGAGCACCTTTCAGTGCCACTGAATAATCTTATTAAACCAACTCCTCTGAAGCTAGGCAGTCTTCAGTCATTTCTCAGCCCTCCTTTATGGCAGATTCTGCCCTCAGACACACACTCTCTCTCTCTCTCTGTTCATGTCAATGGAAGCTGAGCACTGAGAAGGAAAAATTTGGCTCTTGGTTATCATTTTCCACACTCTGTGAGGTTTTTTTCCTCTGACACAAGGATTATGGTCTAAAATTGTGTTTAAATTTAGGATCCTTAAAACATTGTAAGTGCCTCTTTAAATAAGTACCTCTTCAACAAGCATCTGTTTGAAATGATCTGGTTCCTATGGCAGTCTGTCTGCTGGACTGACTGCCCTATTCAGTTCAACTTTATCTGCTCTGGGGTTTCCTTAACAAGGTACAATGTTTACTGGAAGGCTTTGACCAAAGAAGCCCCAAAACATGGACGATTTGAATAGAACAACAACACCAGGGCACCAAAGAGACATCTGGGCTTTGTGATTTCAGAACAAAAGCCAGCAGCTTGCTGAAGTTTCAGAAGAGAGAGGTGGAGTCTTGGGCTTGTTGGGAGCCATAGAAAGGGAGGCAAGAGAAGATTTTTACTTAGAGTGAGGAAATTGCAAGTAATTATCCAAGTTTTCTGTGTTTATTGGAATAAAACCTCAAATCCATCCAAGGGTCAGCTATCACTAGTCAGCATGTGGCTTACAACTATGAAAGAGTATTTAGATATGATAGACATATGGGCTGGTCAGTAAATTTTCTTCCTGCACCTGAACTACATCTTTTATCGCTTTGCTATCTTTCTGGGGAGGACTACTGTTATTCAACATGTCACTGTACTAAAGAACGATGGAGTCCTGCAAAAGTATTCTAGTCCACAGCTTCAGATTCTTCTTTCAACTAGCTCCACTTGAGTCAAGAGAGAATTGAAAGTGGTCTTTAATTTCAAATGAGGAAAGTCTCCTGAATGGTTTTAGCATTACCTTTCAACAGACCAATTTACCACAGAGTCAGCAATTGAAAATGAAGTTAAGGAGAGGAGAGAAAGAGAGAGAGAGAGAGAGAGAGAGAGAGGAAGAGAGTGTTTGCATGCAAAAGTCCCAACTATTCCTGCCAAATGGGCAGACAATGCTTAGCCTTACAAAGCCAGGTCATGAAGAAAAAATGTGTATTTTACAGGGTTGGCCTCATTATGTATTTTCAACATCTACAAGGTGTTTTGTGAAAAACTGTGAGTTTTTAAAAAGAGAGAGAGAAATGTTGGGATTTGGTCATTCCTAACCCCTTTTTATACTCCAATACTCTTCCTCCTGCAGTACAGCCCTCTCACTATTAGCGCTTGCTGATTCAGGGCCAGCAGTTGAATCCTCACATTGTAGGCTGCATCTCAGATGCACAGTGGTATCTTTACTTCTGTGCCAGCCAAGGTTATTACTGAGTTTTATAACTCCTGCTATAAATAAAGCCTTGTCCTCTAAGCATTCAATTTAAATACCTCTCCGTTTATTTTTGAACACTGGAAGTTAATAATAAATATCATCTTTGTTTTCTAATTTTTTTACTGAGTTGATTTAAATGCTCTTGACAGCTCCAATCCAATACTCCCATCCAAGCTGACAAGCATGACATGCATCTCTGCATACAAGCTCTCAATTATGCATAATCCAATGTTTTCTAGGGTTTTAATTGAATCACTAGTCTCAAACTTGTTATTTTTAATTTACAACATTTGATTTCTGACACCGGCCCCTCTATGCCATAAATTATGCAGGCAAGAGCCTTAGTTGTGTGGGTGATTAAAAAAAACTAATTAGGCATGATTAAAAAAAAATAAAACAGAGACCTCTTAAATATGTGCATGTTGCCATGTAAGAGAGGCTTCTTTCACTGGAAATGCCTGGGTGATTTTTCTCCCTTTCTCTAAGAAATTATGTTCAGTTCAGTACAATTTGATTGATTTTGACAGAAATGAAAGAAAATGTAGGATTTTTTTCTTCCTGCATATATACCAGAAATTGCATTACATGGCCCGTTGATGTGAATTTCTCCCACAGCTCACTGAATGTAATTTTGTTAAGTGGGCAGGAAAATGAATATGAAGAAAACTGAATAGAATCCAACATTTTCCTTGGCACCAGCAGCAAATCTCAGATATGGCATCTATAGATATAAATACATCTATATCTACGTGAGGTACAATTAGAGGTATTAACCTTTTTATGCCTCAGCTAATGATAGCAATAAGGAAATTATGTAGAGCATTCAACTAAAAAAAGATACTTTGTGTAGAAAGAACCGGTTGAACAGACTGCAGCAATGCAGCAAGAGATTAAAGGACTGGAGTGGTTTTCCCTTAAGTGAATTTAAGAAGTTACAAATATACATGCTGCATGAACTGGTGAATATTTACTGTTATTATTCTCTGACAGCCTAAACCTGGCTACTTAAAATACATTAAATCAAAATAAGGCTCACCTTCCCACACACACTTTTTGAAAGTGTTCCTTCTGCAGCAAGCAGGAAAAACTGAGGAAATGTCAATGCTCTCCTCCTATTACTTTCATAATCAGATTTAATAGTTCCTGCCCAGCACAGAAACTCACATTCACATTGTGGTATCCTGCCACCATAAAATATGATGGTAGTGTGCCAAACAAGATGGCGTTCAAGTACAGAAGCCCTGAGAAAACAAGAATGTAAGCGTGTGTTCAGCTTTAAGCATGTAAGTAGTCTGATTCCAGCAGTACTACTCACGTATTAAGACATAAGCATGGGCTAGATTAGAATCAGAGGCTCAGTAGGATGAGGTCAAGGAAGAGGTAGCAGATCTCTTGGACCTAACCTCCTTAAAAGTCCAGAGTGGTCAACGGACCCTCATCTTAATCCAGGAGGCAATCATTCATAACAAAGGCAAGTACTCTCAGTTTCAAAGTAAGACTCAGATTCTGGCTAAAACTTACCTCCAGTGTCACTGGTGTCCAAATGCAGTACCCCCATTGGTGATAAGGTAGATAATAAGGAGCGATATTTGGGAAAAGGAGAGATGAGATCTCTAAATCTATGGCAAAGATGATCACTCAAAGACAAGAAGACATGGGGAAGATAAGACAGCACATCTCCTGACTTCAAGGATACTTTTTTGTGTGACTAGCTCCATATCATCATGCAGCAGAATCATTGTCCTATTCCACATTGCTAAACTAGAGCTTATTTGATTTTTGTTTTGAAAATCCAAAAATTTTGAGACATATATTTCAAAACAAATTCAGAAATGTTTAACAATAAAATTTTACCAATTTTCAAACAGTTCTTCTGTAGTTCAAGGACAGACACAGGAAAAAAAATAGATTGAAATCCTCAGCCTTTTCAAAGCACTCCCTCTGCAGTCCTTCGCAGAGCTTTCCAATCTGTTTCTGACAAATGCATCAGTGGCAACTACAAGGGCAAAATTTTATATCCAAAGAATGTTTTTGCAAAGAAAAATTAGATTTTTGCAAAAACTAAATATTTCACAAATTCAGGTCAGTTTCACCAGGTCCTGAAAAATTCAAAACATTTGAAGTAGACATTTTAATACTAAATGTTTTGATTTTTAGGGTCCAAATCACTTTTCTGAATTACCTGAAATTTTATCTTAAAATGTTGCAAACACATGAAAACAATTAAAAAACCTCACAAATTGAAACTGTCTTTCTTAAAACTTTTTAATTTGCTGCAAAATCTGAAAGGGTATGTCTACACTGCAAAGTTAATTCGGAATAACAGCCATTATTCCGAATTAACTTCCATAGCGACTACACAAGCAAACCGCTATTTCGAATTAAATTCGAAATAGTGGGGCGCTTAATTCGAGTTTGGTAAACCTCATTCTATTAGGAGTAACGCCAAACTCGAATTAGCTAATTCAGAATAAGCGCTGTGTAGATGTTTAGTCTGAATTAGCTGGCCTCCAGCCTTCCCAGTTTCCCCTGGTGGCCACTCTGGGCCAACCAGGAAAACTCTTCTCCCTCCCCGCAGCCCTGGAGCCCTTAAAGGGGCAGACTCTGGCCACAGTGCCTGTCCCAGCTCCAAGCCTGCCAGCCCAGAGCCAGCAGTCACTGCCCCAACCCTGTGGCCCCAAAACATGAGCCAGCAAGCCACTGGCAGCCAGCCCTCCACTGCACCCCAGGAGCAGTCTGCCAGCTCCCAGGAGCCTGCCAGGGCCCAGAGAAGGTGGGCGCCTTCCTGGTCCAGGGCGGAGATCAGGGTGGACCATACTCAGGTTTGCGGGGATGCCCCCAACATCCATGATCTCCGCACTACACAGAGGAAAGCAGCCATCTATGGGAGGAAAGTTGCCAGCCTGGCCACCAAAGGCCACATGCAAACCCAGGAGCAGGTTTGCATGAAAATCAAGTTGGTCCAGCAAGACCCCCAACCCTGAGCTTCTCCTCCCACTTGCTCCCCTTGCCTCCCCCTTCCATCTCCCTCCTCCCAGGTTTCCCCTCCCCTCTCCCACCCTCATTCCCACCCCAGTTTTGGTCAATAAAGAGAGTTTGTTTTTGGCAAGAAATGTCTTTTTATTTGACATCAGGAAGGGGGGTTAGGGAGGAGTAAGTGGAAGGAGGGAGAAATGAGGCACAAGCCCCCAGTGGTGCAGACCAGGGAGGCTCTTAGTGCTCCTCAGGGTGGAAGCTCTCCCGATGGACCTCCGGGATGGCAGCCTGCAAAAAGTGCAGCCAGGCTCACAGCAACGTGTCCACGAGAAGCACCAGAGTGCCCAGGGGCAGCTCTGGCTCCGTGTTGCAGAGTGCTGTGGTGTCCCGAGTGAGGGCAACCAGAGCACGCAGAGGCACAAATGCTTTGCTATCCCTCATCAAAGCAGGCAAACAAGCAGGGACATCTGAGAACCAGCTGCCCGGGGGGCAGGGGGAGGTGGCCTTTTAAGCACAGGTGTCAGATAGCCTCAGGCAGCAGCCACACACAGACAATCCTGACCTGATGCCCTGCCTGACCTGGTTCTGGCTGGCCTTAAATCCAATTCTGTGTCCAGTCGGTGTGGATGAAGTATTTCGAATTAGCAAAATGCTAATTCGAACTGCATTTTGTGTGTAGATGCGTTAATTCGAATTAGCTTAATTCGAATTAACTATTTTGAATGAAGATAACTCGAATTAATGCTGTAGTGTAGACATACCCAAACATTTTGATTTTATGTCAATGCAAAATGATTTTTTTCAGTTTTTCATGCCCATGAATGAACTGAAACATCCATTATTTGCACAGCTCACATGGCAACAGCAGGTGTGTAGAGATATTGTGTTAAGATCTGAGAAAGTCTGACCACAACCAGTCCACCCATCTGCTTATCCTGATATTGTTTCAGCAAGGCTGAAATGCTGTGTCATCCTAAATTGATGGGAATGAATTCTTTCACAGATAAGCAGAGATCATCAGAGAACATCAGAGAAGGCCTACATACCCCATTTCAAGGATTAGAAGAGGCTCTGTAAATATTAAAAGGTAGAGTGGATAAGCTCAATTTTTGTAGACCACATGTGATTCCATTTCTATTAACTGCCCTGTTCTAAACATCTAGGCACATATTTTAAAGGCATTTAGGCATTGCTGGGTTCACCATAATGCCTACCTGATTTAGTGACTTTAATCTTATTCTCAATCCACATCCCATTGACTATCAGTAAGATTTAGGCACCAAAATCAGTTAGGCATTGCAATGCTGAGAGCACTAATATACAATCTGGGCTTAAGTCCCTAAACCAGTTCACAACTGCCCAGTCATTTTCATATCTGTCTCAAAGGTCATGTGTTGATGCCAGGCACATTTTAAAAATCTGGCTCAAAAAGTCAGCGCTAATTAAAGAAGATTTTCTGGCAAAAAAGGTACATTGAGCAAAGCCAGCAATTCATTGGGTTTCCCAGAAGGGAGTGTTGTATCAGTGCTGGATAACAGAGTTTGGGCTATGCATAGTCATGGGGGTTCTTCATCCATGGTGGTCATACCAGCTATACATCTCCTAAGAGTTATAAAGTATTTGGCCCTTCTATTTGCCCAGGTATTAAGTGGAGCAGGCAAATAAGAAATAGTCTTCCCCAGCCTACTTATTAAGAAAGGGATAGAAAATAAGACCCAGAATATCTTACTGCCCCTGTATAAAACTATGGTACGCCCACATCTTGAATACTGTGTACAGATGTGGTCTCTTCACCTCAAAAAAGATATTTTGGCCTTGGAAAGGGTTCAGAAAAGGGCAAATAAAATGATTAGGGGTTTGGAACCGGTCCCATATGAGGAGAGGTTAAAGTGACTGGGACTTTTCAGTTTAGAAAAGAGGAGACTGAGGGGGGATATGATAGAGGTATATAAAATCATGAGTGGTGTGGAGAGGGCCGATAAAGAGAAGTTATTTATTAGTTCCCTAAATAGAAGAACTAGAGGACACCAAATGAAATTAATGGGTAGCAGGTTTAAAACTAATAAAAGAAAGTTCTTCTTCACACAGCGTGTAGTCAGCCTGTGGAACTCCTTGCCAGAGGAGGCTGTGAAGGCTAGGACTATAATAGAGTTTAAAGAAAAGCTAGATAATTTCATGGAGGGTAGGTCCATAAAAGGCTACTAGCCAGGGGATAAAATGGTGTCCTTGGCCTCTGTTTGTCAGAGGCTGGAGAGGGATGGCAGGAGACAAATCGCTTGATCATTGTCTTCGGTCCACCCTCTCTGGGGCACCTGGTGCTGGCCACTGTCGGCAGACAGGATACTGGGCTAGATGGACCTTTGGTCTGACCCAGTATGGCCATTCTTATGTTCTTATGTTATGTTGTTCTTATGTACTTTAAAATTTTACTTTTACTTAATAAAAAAACAGGACACATTATGAAAACGAGTGAAAACATTTGCAACATTGATGTACAAAATCAAACAAGGTAATGGGGAATCTGACACTGCACAGTGGCTTTAAATATCTTTTAACCTTAGATTATTGTCTGTGATGTATGTGTACATACACACACACACACACACACACAAGACCAAATTCTGTTCTATGCACACTAGTGTCAATCCCAAGTAACTCCATTACAGATCAAAACAGTATTTAAAAATCTGTCTCCAGTGAATATTAGATTAGAGCTAGTATTTTAGCTGCTGTTTCACAAAAATGCTACTCTCAAGCTTTAGTACAGTGTAATGCATTATGTACTGTGCATCCTGGAACTGTAGTTGCTGAGAGCAGGTATACAGTAGTATATAGGAGAATTATGGTATTACAGGAATCTCCAGCTACTACTCGTAGGTTGTAAATCTAGATGCCTGCTGTAGATTCCAGATCCTAGGCCAACTGGCCAGACTGCCATGTCATATTACAGACTGGCCATGGAAGAGACTACAACAAAGGGACACACAAGTAACAAAAGATGATGAACAACCTTCTCAAAATTATGTTTATATTGATAAGAGGAACAATTGCTTAGACCTCACCCAACTCCCAGATGATAATACCAGAGCATCTGGATCTGACAAAACATTCATACAATATCAGCTTCAGAAAATACACTTTGGACCTCTTTGGTCCAGCACCATCAGGACCTGATTGGTCCCAAACAAGAGAATTTGCCAGACCAGGGGAAATCTCCTGCCACCGGCTCCCAAGCCCATTGCCTGCTGCCAGCGGGCTGACCCAGCAGGCACACTGCCTCGCCCTCCTCCACCACAACAACCTGGCTAGGCTGTGTGCCCAGGGCAGCAATGGCTCAGACTCCTGCCATGGGGCTCCAGCCCCATGCATCCAGAAGTAGCCATGGGCCTTCAGCCCTGGCCCCACTCTTGAGGGGGCTGCTGTGGGGCTCAACTCCAGCCCCATGCTCCTGGGGGCTGCCGCAGTGCCCCAGCATCGCACTCCAGAGGACTACTGTGGGGCCCCAGCCCTAAATTCCAAGGGACTACTTTGGGGTTCTGGGTCTGGGCCCACACTCCAAGAAGCTGCTGGAGGACTCTGGTCCCGCATTGCCATAGGGCTCTGACCTAAGCCACGACCTTCCAGGGGCTGCAACAGGGCTCCGGGGCTGCTGCTATAACTCATGGGATAACCATTCCCAGTGAGCAGTTATCAATGGTTCACAGTCGTGCTAGAAGAATATAATGAGAGGAGTCCCACGGGGATTAGTTTTGGGACAAGTTCTGTTCAATATCTTCACCAATGATTTAGATAATGGCATAGAGAGTACACTTATAAGGTTTGTGGATGATACCAAGCTGGGAGGGGTTGCAAGTGCTTTGGAGGATAAGATTATAATTCAGAATGATCTGGACAAACTGAAGAAATGGTCTGAGGTAAATAGGATGGACAAATACGAAGTACTTCACTTAGAAGGAATAATCAGTTTCATGCATACAAAATGGGAACTAACTGTCTAGAAAGGAGTACTTCAGAAAAGGATCTAGGGGTCATAGTGGACCACAAGCTAAATATGAGTCAACAGTGAAACACGGTTGCAAAAAAACCACCAAACAATTCTAGGATGTATTAACAAGAGTGTTGTGAGCAAGACATGAGAAGTAATTCTTCCCTTCTACTCTGTCCTGATTAGGCTTCAATTAGAATACTGTGTCCAGCTCTGGGTACTACATTTCGGGAAGCAAATAGACAAATTGGAAAGGGTCCAGAGAAGAGCAACAAAAATGATTAATGGTCTTCAAAACATGACCTATGAAGGAAGATTTTAAAAATGGGTTTGTTTGGTCTGGAAAAGAGGAGAATTGGGAGGGGACATGATTACAGCTTTCAAGCAGCTTTAAGGTTGTTACGAAGAGGAGGGGAAAAATTATTCTCCTTAATCCTTGAGGACTGGACAAGAATCAATGGGTTGAAATTACAGCAAGTGAGGCTTAGGTTGGACATTAGAAAAAAACTTCCTAATTGTCAGGATGGTTAAACACTGGAATAATTGCCTAGAAAGATTGTGGAATCTCCATCACTGGACATTTTTAAGAGCCGTTTAGATAAACACCTGTCAGGGATAGTCTAGATGGTGTTTGGTCCTGCCATGAATGCAGGTGACTGGATTTGATAACCTCTTGAGGTTCCTTCTTGTTCCATGATTCTATGGTTCTATGCTATTGTGATACAAATAATAAATAATATTAATAAGTCCCATCAGGGGATCCAAAAAGAAATATTAGATTATTAGACTTCAAATAGCTATCTTCATGTATTCATTCTGCATGTTTTGCTCTCTTCTAGAAAACTCTATTATATTCCATAGTAAAAGCCAATGTGCAGTGGGACAAATTCAGTACTGATTTAAGGAAACAAATGTAACTTTGCTCACTTACTCTATGACTGGATTTAATTCCTGAATATGATCTTACCATACTGTTAGTAGTGTTTGGGGCCTTATTATTAATGCAGTTGTCTCTTTTTGGGGACTGTTTCACTCACACAATAGTGGGCAGTGAACTGTGTCATTCATCTTATCCTGTCAATTTAGTATGGTTTGTTTTACATATGAAACACCAGCAATTAACTGTCACGTTGACATAGAAAAGAAGCCCTGGTTAGGCACAAACCAGAACAAACATGATTCCACAAGCCAAAGAAAATGATCAAAATGGAGAAAAAATTCTCTATTTTTTTCTTCAACAGGAATTTTAGATGCCCATCTTATTACTTCTTGAAAGCATTCTGTAAAACAAAGTCCCTTTTCTAACTAAGCATCTAAAAGGAACTGCAATCAACCCTAATAAGCGTTCCTTAACTGTGATGAGAAAGAAGATGGTGGCAGTTGGTTCTCTGAATCACCTCTTATTCTGGAATAAATCACCCACATTTCAGGAACATGTTAGTTCTGTAAAGCTGTCATTCATGATCAGCAAATTGTTTGACATTAGAATACAGAAGAGTACGGCTTTGATACACAAGCCCTTGATATAGGTGCTGCAACTTCAGCACCACAGATGTATGGTTTCTGCAAATATGTGAGATGAAATTTTATACCAGAAACCCTCTACTCTTTTTCCTTGAAGACTTCTCAGTAAGAATTAGAATATACATATTTCATGCAAAAATCAGACATAAAAACCAAAATGGCTCTTATTTATGAGTGGGGAAATTCAAAACCTGGAGCTGCAACCTTTACTTAATGCCAAGGCCATGAAAATGCAATGATCTACAAAAATTCACACATTCGTCTCTAGGGGCATTGTTACAGGCTCATAAAAAGTCAAACTGCTGTTACATGAGCTTGCAAATAATTTATACCTATCATTTGTCTTATATTCCTAAGCATTTGCCTGCTGTGCTGACCACCTACCCATGAATGTATGTTGTAGCAATCATGTTCTTGACACAGTCAATGGAAGAGAAGAATGTGTAATATAAGAGTATTTGAAATGCCTAAACCCAATCTACCAAAATAAAAATTATGGCCCCATGCACTTAAAGAAGGTATTTTTCTAAAGTACTGCATTGTGAGTTTATGGTGCATTTTTTTTCAAATGGTAACTGGCTAGTAAGGACCAATTGCTCTGACTGACTTTTCCTTACCTCCTCTGAAGAGTTAGTGGCTTGTTGCACATCTATTCAGAAGTAATCCAAAAAAACTAAATCTAACCAGAACGTATTAATAAAAGTTAAGCCCCTGAAAACAAAGCTTTTAGCAACCTATTCTTTAAAAAGTTGGTTTTCTTTAAAAAATTATTTCAATAGTAACCTCCCCAATACTTCTAGTTATGGATCACAAGCTCTAGCATGTCAATCAACAGCTTCTGGAAGATATTATTCACCTGATCTTACAACACATCTTAAAAATAATGTTTACACATCTTTTTCTACTCACTGTGCACATTTCCACACAGAACATAGACAGAAGGGGTTTAATTATTTGATAGCATGCAGTAAAGTCTATATTATTTAATATCTATAATTCTCCCTTTGATACTGCGTTTGGGGAATGGGGGAAGATGTTTCTTCTAAGCAACTGCTATTTGCAACAATTTCAACATTTCAAACTTTGACTGTGGGGACAGTTATGTTGGTATCTTTTCTCCTTAGAAACAGGCAGAAAAGATTTATTAGGTCACCTAGTAATGTTAATCCTCCTGTTAATCAGAAAATACAACAATGGGAGTACAGATTGCACTTCTATAAACTGGAACTCTCTGGTCAGGCAACATCCATGGTCTGGGAGAGCCACGATATCCCAGGATCAGAGAGCTCTGGTGCGATGCAGGGAGTGGAAGGGGTGGAGCCCGACACATGGCTCAGCTGGGCTGTGGATAGGGGCAGGAGCTGGGAAGGTCTGCCTGCAGCCCAGCTGGGTGGGGGGAGGTCAGAGAGGGGAACAGGCAATCCGGTGCGTGGCCCAGCTGGGCTGCCAGGGGAGCCTAAAGCCCCATGGGGCGGCAGGGCAGGGGCTGGAGGGCCAGCAGCTGGAGGGCCAGCAGCTGGAGGGCCAGAAATGACCTCCCCTGGTCTGACAAAATCCCTCATGTGGGAACAGTTAGGTCCCGAGAGTGGCGGACCAGGGAAGTCCAGCCTGAACTATATATGAAGCATCTGTACAATAAAGCATAATGTTTTTTATACTCTTTTTTTGCTGTATGTGGTAAAGGAAGGAAGGAAGGAGCCTAACCAGCTCATTAAGACCTGAAGGCACAATACTATAACTGAACTTTTTTATCTCTTCTTAGTTCATTTCTTATGCAAAAGGCGAACTAAGTGAATTTACAGTGATGTCAGTCCACAAAGTGGATTCTTATTTACAGTACCAAAAGGAGAGAAGCATTAAACTTTCATCCTATAAAATAGCAACATTAGGTCTAGAGAATATAAGAATCACAATATTCTAATGTTTCCCCAGGTTCAGTTTAATTCAAATCTACACGAGCTAGAAAGTAGTAACAAGGATTATATCTTGCTGAATTGTTTCAGTCCCACTCTCTCCCCTCCCCTGATAAATTCAGAAAAGAAAATTGCTGCAAATCAAGTATATTCATGTTTCCTCTTTGTTATTCAAATGGTGCCTGGGGCTGCTGAAACAATTTATTTTCACAGACATTTCCATCTTGCATTGTGGCACTGCCTTTTATGAAAAAAAAAATCCAAACATCTTTACATTAAAAGAAAAAAATGAAGACTCTTATTTGTCATATGTAATATTGATCTTAATGACTCCTTCAAGTTCCAAGGAGATTTTAGTCCTGTTCCCCTTCAGCTTTTGAAAAATGTTAGAGTAGCCTAACATCCACAAACTATTTCACATTAAAAGACAATAGCTAATGATGAAAATCTTTAGTTGAATGGCAAAAATCTCCATTGATGTGAATGGGAATAAGATCTGGCCCTTACATGATTACATGAATTAACTTTTTTCAATGTAAATTTAGTTAGGAACTATTCAGATTGTATGAAGACATTGACCTTTGGCTAGTTCTGTTAAAATAGTTAGTAATGTATATTCCATCAAACCCACATTATGCCTCAGAGGGTACATCTGTACAGCAACATTATTGCGAAATAACTTAGGCTACGTCTAGACTACAACTCTCTTTCGAAATAGAGCATCTAGACTGCAACCAGTACATTTGAAAAAGCAAGCCGCTTTTTTGAAAAAGAGCACCCAGGCAGTCTGGACGCTCTCTTTCAAAAAAGCACAGTTTGCATTACATAGCGCCTTTTTTCGAAAGAGCACTTTCGAAAAAAGGCGTTATTCCTCATAAAACGAGGTTTTCCGCGGTCGAAAAAACTGCCACATTCTTTCGATTTACTTTTGAAAGAATGCAGCAGCAGTCTAGATGCAGGGGAAGTTTTTTTGAAAAAAGGCCACTTTTAAAAAAAACACCTGTAGTCTAGACACACCCTTAGTCTATGTCTACACAGCAGGCAGTTATTTCGAAATAATGTCGAAATACTGTCAAGCTAGAGGACTTCTTACTCCGACTCCTGTAACCCTCATTGTACAAGAAGTAAGGGAAGTCAGAGGAAGACTGCTCTATTTTGACATAAGTGCTGCGTAGACTCTCCCAATTTCAAAATAAGCTACGCAATTGACATAGCTCAATTTGTGTAGCTTATTTCAAGTTGAGCCCTGCTGTGTAGAAGTACCCATAGAGAGCATGTCTCAAGTGAAAAGACAAAACTTACCAGTTGCAAGCATTCCTATTGCTAAACTTGGCAAATGGCCAGATTAATTCTCACTCTAGGACAAAAATTCAATATGAAGCTTGCAAATTAGTTTGTTCCTTCCTCTATAAAGAAAAAAATAAGAAAAAGACCTATAGACCACTAGGACGCAGGTATCCTGCTTGAAAATAATCCCTGGTCTCAGACATGACATAAAGGTTCTCCACAATGGAATCAGAAGAAAACAAAACAAAATAAAAACCAACCACCAAATGAACTGAATCTAAAATCTTCCAAGTCAATGGAAAGATTCCCAGAGAAAGAATTCATGAGATCTGAGGTCTAGCCGCAAACATTTAAGAAATATCTTCCGGTCTATTTTTTAAGCCTTAAGGAAGGGTAATTTAAAAAATATTCAGTATACCTGTACTATGTATGTGTAATATAATTCCAGTGCATACTAGTAATTAAAGTATCATTAATATTTAAGAGCAAAAATACTGTTATAAATATGTAAATATGTTTTAAAATAATATGTGTATGAATTTACTGCTGCTACTTCTTGAGGTTTCAGGCTGTTTACATATATTAGCAGGAAACAAAAATAAATAAATAAAGTTTAGTCACTAGCCTCCTTTTATTAGGTTTCCCAGCCACATTTAAAAAAAAAAAGCAAAGTACAAATTTACACTTTCCATTTAACATACTCTTAAGGCAACTGAATCTGTGTGTTGCAATGTACATTCAACTCTATTTGTTTCCCATAATTTTTTTTAAATGACAGGGAAAAGACGACAAACTTAAAATAAATAGAAATGATGTTTTGTTTTTAAATGAGATGAGTTTTACTTTGAGCTACCTAACTTATCAGAAGCCTTTGTAGTAAACATTTTACTGACATTTATTAAGCAGGTTAAACAAGTGTTGCCATGAAGTGACCAACCCTATTCCTATGGACAGCAATAGCACCAGGTTTGTGGCACAGCGGGTCTCAGTCAAAGCTCACTGAAATCTGTGGCAGGCCACTCATTGATTACAGTGGGCTTTGGATGAGGCTGTAAGTGTATTTTATGCTATCCTGCTTTTCAAGTGTAAAATGATATTGTTCACATTAATGATGGTGTGGTGTCATTGCTGTTCTAGATAACTAATGGGATTTAGCTGAATATATTTTAAGAACCCAGCAAGACGTTGAAAGTCAATGGGGCGACTTACTTACATGTCTACAATTAAGAACCTGGAGAACTGTTTGCAGAATTAGGGCCTATATGTGTAGGCAATGTCTATTTTTACATAAATAGGACATCTAAAATAAAACTTGAAGGGAGACTATAGAGAGCAGCTCCAGGCATGTGCCTCCATACGTGCTAGTTTAATTTTCAAGACAGACAGTAATCAGAAAATGGCTATGAGTCTATTCAGTTCTTTTTCTAACCTGTTTATTTCCTTATCATCACCAGGATTCAAAGTGGTTTGCCTCATTAGCTTGCATATGCTTTCACCCTCAATAAATAAACACTGCAAATAAGATAAAACGTGATTACTTCACTAACATTCAGACACAATCACACCCGGCTGCACTCATACCATATTACACCTAATACCCAAGCATGCACAGCCCATCTGATGACACCTTTGGATTTATATCCTTCAAACCCTCAGGTAGGGGTGGGGAGTCCCCAGAGGTCTGGCTAGAAGCCGTTTGCCAGCGAGCCACCAGATGCTATGTTTACCTGAGAGTCCACAAGCATGGTCATTTGCAGCTCTCAGTGACCACAGTTCACTGTTCCCAGCCAAAGGGAGCTGCAGGAAGCAGTGACCCACCTTGCACCACGTTCCACAACTCCCATTGGCCAAGAATGGCAAACTGTAGGCACTGAGGGTATGTCTAGACAGCATCCCTCTGTTGGCAGAGGGATGCAGATTAAGCAGGTCGACATTGCAAATGAGGCAGGGATTTAAATATCCCACGCATAATTTGCATAAAAATGGCCACCGCGTTTTGCTGACTCAGCACTTTGTCAGCAAAAAGCAGCAATCTACAGGGAGATCTGTCGAGAAAGAAAGCCTTTTTCAACAGATCCCTTATGCCTCCTGCAAGGAGCTTTACAGGATCTGTCGAAAAAGGCTTTCTTTCTTGACAGATCCCCCTGTAGACTGCTGCTTTTTGTGGACAAAGTGCTGAGTCGGCAAAACATGGTAGCCATTTTTATGCAAATTAGGCACGGGATATTTAAATCCCTGCCTCATTTGCAATGTCGACCTGCCTAATCTGCATCCCTCTGCTGACAGAGGGATGCAGTCTAGACATACCCTGAGAGTTGCTGGGGTCCATGCCTGCAGACACTCAGATAAACAAACCATTTGGTGGCCCGCCCTCAGGAACCGTGTGTGGCTGGCATGCTACAGATTCCACACCCCGGCCCTAAGGAGTTACTTAATTAGTCCACTCAATAGGTATGGCAATAATCATCATGTTCCCATTTTATGTCTTTATTAATTAGTAATTTTATTCTGAGGCTCGATTACCCTATGGAGGGTTTGACTGTTAACCCCTCAGCGGAAATCCCTATTACATGGACATCAAACTGATGTCCATAGTGCAGCCTTTGCTATATAGCCCTGTCCCCCTTCTCAGTGTAAGGCCCCAATTCAGGACAGCATAAAGCACACACATTTAAATTCTGAAATGACTGAGGGGCTTATTCAGTGCTAACTCTTGTGTACCAGAGGACCTCACATATGTTGTGGGACAGTGAGGAATGAGGGAGGGAGGTATGCATTTGTTTCTATTTTAAACAAAATAGCTGTTTCACAACGAGGCTTGCAAAGATTGGATTTTTATCAGTAAATGTCAGTAAACATTGACTTCAGCATATACACACAAGCCAATGGAAAAAAATATTCCCATCAATAACTGAAATTTACAGAGAGGTAAAGTAAGAAAAATGTTGCTTGAGAACGGATTAGAATCAAAATCCAGTGATTTATACTTTTGAAGTAGGCTTGTTACAAATGGACTGGCAAATGAATAGTAAAGAAAAAAAAAAGCATGATTTGTTTATTTAAAGATATCTATTTTGTATTATCTGATATTATTCTGATGATATGTAAGCATTTACTTTTTGAATCTCAAAGTCTATTATTACTATTAACTAATTGTCTGATACCCCTGCCTATAACTTCAACCAATAATGAGAATTTAAATCATTAAATATCTAAAACAAGCTTTAACATAATTCCTCCCCTCCATTTTTTTCTTTCTCCCCCCACCCCTCCTTCACTTATTTATTCTTGGATCTGGACTTCCAACACACCTGTCATCTGAAGAAGTGGGTTGTGCCCACGAAAGCTCACGATATCATCTACATGTTTCGTTAGTCTTTATAGTGCTACTAGACTATCTATTGGTTTTTTTAAGTTTTTCCTGTTACAGACTAACTCAGCTACCCCTCTGAAGCTTATAAACATCAATATTATCAGTCAAAAATCATAAAAAACATAAAAATTGCTGTCTACCCATTCTGTTTATATCCAAAATAAGGGAGATGTCCTATCAATACAAACAGAAGAAGAAACATACAAATATCTATGGGGCCTGCTCCATACCTGACCAAGCCGTTTGGTTTAAAGTATGCAACTCCAGCTTACCTTGAGCTGAGCTGTGGGGAGGGAGGGAGACCGACAGGAGCAAATGTTCCCACCAGCTTCCCTTAATCCTTGCAGAAGGTGGGTTGCCCTCAGTGTTTGATTTAGGGGTCTACACCAGACCTGCTAAATTTAATGTTAGACGATTGACCTCTGGAGTGTTGATCTTCTCGTAAGTGTAGGCATGGCAGCTACATCCAGACTGCAGAGTTTTATCGGAAAAAGATACACAAATTGGGGGGGGGAGAGGCTTTTCCAAAATCTGGCCCATCTACATGGGGCCAAATTTCAGGAAAAAACTCTTTTGGAACATCCCTTATTCCTCTCACCAAGAGGAATACAGGGATGCTGAAAGAATGCACCCACTTTTTCGGAAACTGTTTTGAAAAAGTGATGCAGTCCCTGGACGTGGCAGAGCTTTTCCGGGATACCAGCGGTATCCCAGAAAAACTCTGCAGTCTAGACATAGCCACCCTGGAGAAGAAAAGAAATACTGCTGCACCAGATGAGAGTCACATACTGCCCACTCCAAAAACATGGATGGATGGATGGAAGAAAGAAAGAAAGAAAGAAAGAAAGAAAGAAAGAAAGAAAGAAAGAAAGAAAGAAAATAATTATTTTTAAAAAATATTTAGTAACTAGAGGCCTATATCCAGTACTCATTCAAGTCACAAGAAGATCTCTCATTGACTAGACATTGGATCAGGCCCTAAGATAGCTAACTGAAGTAGATAGTCATCAAGAGAACATCAACTGTTTTATATACGTGGATAAGTAGTTAAGCTAACTATATTTCTATAGCATATGATACGATCATAAAAGAGGAACAATGTTTTGTAGTTAAGGGAGATCTGGCTATATCAAAGATTTCCAGGATGCCCTTGAACAAGTAATGTAGGGCAAATTTTCAAATGTGGGTGCCTAGCTTTAGGCAACCCACACCACTTCCATGTAACTAAATGAGAGGAATTTTATGTATAAATACAAACTCTGGAATTCATGGTCATTCAAATATCCAGTAGCTATTCTAACTTGTGTTCTAAACAGTCTTCAGTTAATTGTCTTCATTTTTATGGTTTTTCAATTAGCTATCAAGCAGGAAAACATCAATTAAAAATTTAGATAGAAGGATGACAGAATGAAAAGAAATTCTGTTTCCTAGTTCAGACTAATTCTCAGACTTAAGTAAAACATTGCAAAAATAGTATTTATAACATGTTTTACCTCTTCAACAAGCCACAGGCAGGGAAAGAGAAGGAGAGATTAAAACCACCATCCCAAATGTTAGCTAAGAGTGCCTGCATAGATAAAGCACCTATTTAAATTATTTCTATTTCTGGTGAATGAAAGGGATCCAAATTCAGATTTAGTATTTGCACCAGGCCTGTGTTTAGCAAAACCACAAAATGAATAAAGTTTCAATATATCGGAGTCTCTAAAAAGTGTGGCACACATCCTATTTGCCTTATATACAGAAATCACCCTTTACGAGAAACCATTTTTGGGCTTGATCAGCGCAGTCCTTACTTACCATGCAGGGGAAATTGGGGGGGGAGAAGCCCGTTTTCCTCTCTTGTTTCCTCTCGGATCATTACTTTGGTCATGGGTAGGAGAACAGAGGCTACTTCCTCAGTCCTCCCCACTATGAACAAGTGGGTGAGGAGGGGTTGGAAGGAGAGGGATGGGGTGTGGGAGGAACTCTTGTTCTGCCACCTAGCCCCTCAAATTGCCAGCCAGAATATAACCAGGTGCTTCACAAACAGAGGTGAAGTTACTTCTGCCCCATATAGCGGAAGAATTGAGTCTGGTCTGTTCTTGCGATGGTGAGCTCTGGACTGCATGCATCTTGTAAAATTGCAATTTACCTCTGTATGACTTGGGCTCCTGGTCATGTGTAAGTAGTACTCTTTTTCTAACCTGTCAGAAATCACTACTGTAACAATCAGTATAAAATATGTGTGTGCTTGCAATGGGTAGAGGGTCTCAGTCCTCTTTTCACATTTTCTCTTTCTTTCATATATACCATTGTAGTTCATATTGCTCAATATTATTATTTTAAACCTGAAATCTCTGGAACCAATGCAGTTTGTATAAAGGCCTGAGAGTGAATAAAAAAAATACTGAAAGTCATTGCCCTACCTACAGCTCATTTAAATAAAATACTATTTCTGATGTTGGTGCAGCTGTGACTTTAAATTAAATACTGTTTTACAAGCAATAACTCTTTCAAATATAAGCTGAAAACTTAAAACAGACCTAACTGATGGTGGAAGCATTTAAATGCCTGAAATACATTTTTATAAATAAAAGTGTAATCAAAGCCATAAATAAGTAAACCTCTATTAAAACTTGCAGAGGATGTTGGTGTTCCAGACCATTATGAGCGATTGAAAGGCTGCTCATCAAAAAAAATAAATCACCCAAACAAAATCATTTTTCATGTGTACAAGACAAGCTGCATCTGACATCTGCTCCATATGCATAATTCTCTGTG
The DNA here is from genome assembly GCA_032595735.1 of Pelochelys cantorii. Classification (NCBI taxonomy): domain Eukaryota; kingdom Metazoa; phylum Chordata; order Testudines; family Trionychidae; genus Pelochelys; species Pelochelys cantorii. The sequence goes on along the minus strand of CM064326.1, from coordinate 125,735,868 downwards.
GGCTATATCATGCGAATAGGACACCATCCAAAGTAAAAAAGTTTTATCCCAGGAACATCCCACAAAAGCATTTGTGGCTCAGTTTCCTCCTTGATGATCAGAAGAATTAGTTTGCTGCTGGCAAATTACTACTCACTTTTCCCAGTGCCAGCTCATTTCTGTTTGTTGGAACATTGGGGGGGGGGGGGTGAAGACTAGTGCCCATTCAGTCTTCACCTATCCAGTCTACTTCACAGCGGAAATAGGTGGTCATGCAGTGTTCTTTTACACTATGTTCCTGAAGCCAAGGTCTAGGTAGCCCTCAAAGCCCTGGTCTACGCTAGGGCTTTATTTCAAAATAAACCCACTTAGGTCAAATTTATAAGCGGAGCATCCACACCACAACACCCGTTATTTTGAAATAATGGGCTGCTTATTTCGAAATCTGTACCCCTGCTTTTCTCAGGAATAACACTAATTTCAAAATAGTTATTTCAAAATAGTGGCAAAAGTGGAAGCTCCCATACCACTATTTCTAAATAACTACTCTCCAGAGTAATTAAAACTAATTACTCCCCAGTGCTTCCTGGGGCTCTAAGTTGAGGTAGCACAACCACATTAACAGAGCCTACCTCGGACTAATTTTGAGACTTCCCCGTAGTGGGGACATGCTATTTCAATTTTGTAAAATCTGGAGTTAAGTCAAATTTAGTTATTTTAAAATAGTTTCCTAGTGTAGACATGTCCAAAGAGGCCTAAAGAAGACAGAAATTAGCTCTCCTGAGTTACAGTTAACTGCCTTAGAGACAAGGCAATCCTATCTCTTCCTGAAATCCCATGCCTCATTCACCACACACTTTCCAACTTTTCCAGCAAATAACGCAGGAATCCTATGGATAGCAACCTCATTGATTTTATAACCATGGTTCGTTCCTTGAGCACTGCTTATCCAGTTGACTGAATGAGGCAGATTTTTTGTAGAACAAATAGTAGGTGATCATGTAATTAAAGATTATATTGGAATGCATGTATGCAAACTCAAGGTTACACAATCATAATTTGAATATTTCCTAACTTTGAGTGCTTGAATTTGCAACCTTGCCAATGTTCTTTTCATATAATCTGTAAACTGATCTCTTTTTTTTCTTTTTTGTGGAAGAGGGATTTATACATGTAATACTATACAGAGAAAGGAGTCAGGCCAGTGTAGCTATAAACTTGCCTCATTATGTTAGGTGCTTGGATCTGGAGGTTCCAGTTCAGTGCATTTTCAGTTGTATCAATATACACACACTATTATTGGAATAAAATACATAATGATAAAGAACAAGTTCTTGGCTAACTGGGCTCCTTTTCGTGGGTGCAAAATTCACACCACAATCCAATATATTCACACTTGAATGAATAGCTATCTAATTTGCATGGGATCTGCTAGTTAGTGATCCAAATGCAATCTAAATGCATATCTGAATCCAAAATCAAAACATTTTTCAACCTGTATAATAGAAAAATGGGAATTTTTGTTTTAAATGCATTTTTTTTAACCTAAGAATTTAGGTGGTCAGCCCTTCCATTCAACTGAGAGCAGAAGCCCTGGCCCTTTCCATGCATACCTCAGTATTGACTTAACCTTTGTCTTTGTGTATGCCTGAAGTTATAGCAGGTTCTCCACTCACATGTTGTCTATTAGCATCTGGGCCCACTCTCTGTATAATTAAATGCATTACATTAATTTATTTCTTCATTATTTGCTTGTTATTTTTGACATTTCTCCTATCACAGGGTGAGATTCTCCACAGGAAAGAAAAGCTTTCCTCCATGACAAAGCTGAAAGGGAAATAGTTTGCTCTACATTACTCATATATGAAATTCAGATACAGTAATAAAATGCACTCTTATGTGAGGTACCTTGTTCTCTGTATCACCTTGTTGTTGCTGGCTTCCTGATGACAAATGCTGATTAACTCAACCCTAGAGCAAAGGCCATCGTGAATTACAATGTGATGTCTGATACCTTAGCAACACTTTTGCAAGGACCAGATTTTTGCTTTTAAATACAGTTTAGATAACTCAATCTGAACAAACTGTAAGATTCCCAGACTGTACTGTACATTAGCTTCCTAGCTGCAGGTTTATCATATTATCCTTTATAAACTTGGCTCCAAGTCCAGAGGGATTCTGGACTGTTTAATATTCAGTTAATTTCTGTTTTGATTGGAAAAGGGAAAGTAAACCTTTCGGAAATGAATTCATCATTTCAAACTGCATAACCGGCTTTATTGAAATGCGGTCTGCAGTGTTCTTAAGTCAGCCTCATCACTGAATGTTGGGACTTATCTTAATTATGGTTGGTTGTAATACTGTACTTATATTAATAATGTTCTTATGTTAAAGAGATTTTTTTGACCTTTTGGAGTGCAGAAATCAATAAGAAGTTGATAAAGCCAAGTTCATTGCTGCCTAAAGTAAAGCAAGCCTGATTTGTTTACTTACCTAAGCCTTCATCTGTCAGGCTCATTCTGAAATGATTTATAGACCTCTACCCAATGAAATCATTTAAAGTAGATTAGATTCAGGGAACAATCACCTCTAATATGACAAGCTGATGGAGGCTGACAGGTAACCAAGTTGCTCTGGATGGCAAACAAGTTCCTGAAATTCTGATTAAATTAAAATATTAATGGTACCACTGGGAAAATAAGATTGAATCATGTTAGGCGAATTCAGTATTAGAACCAAAATGCAAATAAAGAGTCATTCTGTGTGAAGAAAACGGGCTGTGGTACCAAGGGAAGTTACCTCCAGTAAACGAGAGAGCAGGAAGTGAATTCCAATGAAAAGCATTGTGTCAAGAGCTCACCTTCACCATTCTGAGGTCTCTGAAACACAAGGCCTAACAGGCTCTGGGGTGGTCTGAACACTTTTGAGAGGTTACTCATCTATTTGGACTTGCAGCTGAGTGCTAATGAACAACTCTTGCTTCCTTAAGGTTATAAGGTTATTCTTTGAAGCAATGGTCCAGGCTTTTTTTTTTTTCCTTCTTTTTATTTTTTAGTTTCTGTTTTCATGCTCATACATTAAGTGGCACTGACTGCACTATAATTGCTATATAACTAAACTAACTGACACTGTCTGTTTTGAGATCTGTATTAATGTTGACGCACAGAGTAATAAAATGTGCAATTCTTCTTGCAGAATTAAAAGAACAATAGATGCCTTTTCTGTTGGTATAATCAGGTGTACACCAGATATGCCAAGATGTATAATTATAACTCACTGAGATTAATTTGTGTTTCAGTTCATCAGGACTGTTGATAAAACTGAGATTTTCAAACATTATCTAATGGCAGCTGTCATTCTAGAGCTGTCTCCTTGTTTCATAGATGGGGAAATGACACAGGGATTAAGTGACTATCCCATGATCACACGGGAAGTCTGCAGCATAATAAGCTATTGAAAATGGGTCTCCATAGTGACACCCTGACCACTAAATAATCCTTCTTTAGTCTGTGACTTAAGGCACAACCCTGTTTAAGGGTCTTTAGTAACATGACTGGAACCTAGAAGAAGGAGCACAGGTTTCAGGAGGGAAGAGTTTGGAGGAGACTCCAGAAAGTCAGTGTATGTGCACCTGGCTAGAATGCTAGCTGCAGCTGCAATATCTTTTTAAATAATTCTCGTAATAGAGAGCCAGAGCCAGTTTAATTTTAGAAACATGGAATTGTCTCATATTATTATCCTGCCCATGGTACACTGAAGAGAGGCAACATATTATCTATGTTGCTCAAAGCAGTCACAATTTCCCCCTATTCTGGTGGGAGAAGAAATATTACACCATCCAAAGCCTTACTGCTCCCACACATTTACCAGTAGTCACTTTCCACATGTCTCTGCCACTCCTTTCCCATTTGCCTGAAAGGGAATAGCCAGAGCTCAGCCTCTCACATCTGTATAAGATCTGGACCCAAGATTCAGGGAGTGATAACGTAAGTGGGAGAGAGGAAAGTATCATTTCTCCCTTTCACATGTCCACTCCTTAGTGATCATATTGAGCGCAACTGTTGACTTACATAGGGAGATTATGGCAAAGTTTCTTTAAAGAACAGGGCCAAGTTTCCCTAATGACATTAGGAAGCACACTTTTCACAGAGTTTCATCTCATTTAATCTATTCTCTGCTCTTTCCTCTTCAAAGAAGACCATAAGTGAGGAAGCTTGTATGTTATCTGTCTTTCCACTCATATTTAGGCCATGCTGAGCATACAACAAATTTAGCTGAAATCAAAGTGAGCTTTGAAAATCCATTCAAGTGCCTAAATAGAGATTTAGGAATACAATTTTAGGCTCTAATTTAAAAAAGAAAATCTTGGCCATTCCAAAAACCTTCGGAGTCATGATGGGAAGGTTATATACAAACTATCAGTCACTAGCTTGGCTATAACCCTGCTTTCCACAACATGAACTTACTTATCCATTCACTTTGGTGCTATTGCTGGGCAATTTTAACTTAGTCTAGTGTTCAGCAACTGTATTGAAGTCACTCCATAAGGCTATATAAGCACCAAACCATTAGGCAAAAAGAAGCAGAAAAAAGTAAATATGTCTTAAGTTTTGTAATGCAGACAGGGGGAGCAGATGTGTTGCATAAATTCTGATCATTTGTGTAGGGGCAGTTAAAATAGCAAATTTGGTTACCTCACCAGAAACGATGGTTGCCTCAATTTTTGCACAGCATTCTTATTTTCCTTTCGGACATTAAAATGAAATATTGATCCCAATGTGATTTTCCAATGATATTGCTTTGCATCTCTTGTTGTTTCATACCATCATGCAAAGGTTGTTCTGATTTGGGTTACTGTACCATCAACTCTCATTTTCATTCTCTTGTCTTGACTGTGTCTAACTCTAATTTGGTTTTATGTGTTTTTGTTTAAGCTTTGCTTTAATATGCACTTAAGTGCCACTTCAACTACCAACCATCTCCATTAGTCAAAGCTGAGATGATGAAAGAGTTAATTTCATATACAAGTAAATATTCCAACATCTAGCTAATGTTATTGTAACCTTTCTGCCGGGGTAGTTGGCAGCAAAAAGAGCCTGATTCAGTTTTCTAGGGATTTCTTCTAAAGACTCACACAACACTGGCTCAGACCCTCTACCCAGAGACCTGGGAAACTGCATACCACACTGGGCAACCTTGATGGGTGATACTCTTCCTTATTCACAAGCCATGAGTCCAGTGATTTAAAAAAACATTATATGGGTTGAAAAGAGGGACAACAGAATGAAATTGAGAAAAGCAGCAAGTAATAAATTAGCATTATTAAGGCATTTACACAATGCCTAAAGACTCGAGTTTGTTGTCCTGGGTTGGTGGAGTCCAACGATTCCTTCAGGTCAGTTCTGCTTGGGTTGCTCCCAAAGCTCTACCTCGTGAGATAGCTGAGGTGATTTCAGCTTTGATTACTGGGTAAGGAGGTCCACACCAGGGTGCCATAGTTAGGCAGTTGTTCTCTGTAGCTTCAGCACAAGGCCCATCCATTCTCTTAAAGCTGCCTCAGCTCTGTGTCATCCATCATCATGAAACCACATCCGTTCTGCACTGTTTTGCAGCAGCCTAGAGGCATTAGTGGTATCTGGGACAATTAATAAACATAATACCACCAGAGAGGCACTCCCAGATGAACGCAGGAGTCTGTCTGCTATCCAGTTCAGGGTTACCCAGGCACATATGTTGAAGAGCTCCTCTCTTCACTGCCCAACAGGGTCACAAACATTTTATTGCTTTCAAATGCAGAATTGAACTATATTTTAATCAAAAAGCCCCAAACTGTCACCCAACTACAATGCAAATTGTTGGTTCATTCAGTCATTCTCCCTTGATCACCAATGGATGCTGACTGGCAGCTCTCTCCCCAGTGGAGTCCCTGCTCATCTTAGGCAGCTCTAGGTGACTCTTCTCTTTATTGAACAACAGGTGTCAGTAGCGAGCTCCCTAATCTCCCAGGCTCAGGCCACAGGGTTTAGGTTATCAATAATATGTATCTGCTTATAGTAGAGAGCCTGAGGCATATGGCTTTGTATCAGAAGCCTGGTATGAGGCCTGTGGCCTGAACCAAAGTAGTGGTCAAGCTTTGATGCCATAAAGCAAAAAAATAAAGTTAGCTAAAGCCCTGTTCTGCCGGCTTGCATGCTCAGAAACCTGGCAAGAATAGGGCTGGTATTGCAGAATCACACACATTCCTAAGAATTGCAAGGCACAGAACACTCACGCAAACACATTCCAGAACGGTAAACACCCAGTACCAAGGGAAACAAAAACACCCCTCAAAGATAATGAGAACACACTGAACCCTTCTAAAGAGATGTTTAGGGTGACAGCATGATGAATAGAGATGTTTTGATAAACCAACATGCACAAGGTAATTAGCACATAAGAGGGTGGCAACTAGCCACATCAGAGCAGCAATACATAACTTGTTTGTATTGTTATATAAAATAGGGTCTCAGGGGAAGTGTCTCTGGCCAGCCTAGGCGGGGAATGGAAAATCCCAAGATTTACTGAGCTCTATCCATTGCCATGGGTGTCCCTGTAGAATCTGCCAGGTTCTCTGACCATGTTTTCTTCACAATAAGCCTGGCTTGGTGCCTTTGTCCCTTAACAGATCTAGTTATTGGGTGGTTTCATCAAGGTCTTTTGTTCCAGCTACCTGCACAAAGCTGGGACACTACACAAAGAGAACACACATACTGCTTTGAAATCTAAATCTGATCACCTGAACATCAGTAGGCTTGTCTTGTAGTGCTTTGTTGTGTTGCTGTGGAGTACTAGAGCTAGTTGGGAATTTCCTTAAAAGAAAATGCTCTTTTCACAAAATCAGAATTTTCTGTGGGGAAAATTTCAGTTTTGGTTGAAACATTTTTTATTTTTCCATTGAGAAAATTGAAATGATAAGCCCCGTCCCCCAGGTGCCTACATGAGAAATTGTTGTCAATTTTGATTTCTCCTGGCAGGCAGAAAGTGACAGGAGTCTTCCAGATGGCAGACAGAAAGCCAAAAAACATGTTTTCGTTCCTCTGAAATAGAATTTGTTGACATTTCTGTCTTGTGAAAAATTGAGGTTTTTACTTTTCATCCCAAATTGGGATTATCCCCCCCCCCCATGTCAAACTTTGCCATAGAATAGAAATTCTTTTTTACAGCCAGCTCCATTTAGTACTTCCTATGATTTTGCCCATAAATATGTTTTGTACTTGATGTACCTTCAAGCAAGTGGATAATATAGCCTGATGGGATTGGAAAGCAGCTACACTTGTGCCATTTAATCATATCTTCATCAAGAGCTGGAGTATGCTTCACTGTCTGTATGTATGTGGGCTTGTTTTGATTAAATTCATTGTGGAAACTAATGTTCTACCACTACAGTGCAATAGGAAAATCAGAGTAGTATTTTCACCAAGAGCAATATATCCTGAAAGACAGGTGGGCTGGTGGCTGAAAGCTTTTATTAAACAGGCATGTGTACTATTTGTTGTGAATTTGATGGTCTTTATGTGTAATTTTAGAAGCAACCACTGATATAGGGCTCTCATTTTCCTCTTTACTCCATATCAGGGGAGAGTAGTAGAGTAGATTATCAATTTGTGCTTTATCATAATGGGTCAATTCTTTAGAAAAAGAAAAGCTCAATGTGTGGAGTCAAAGCATGTGACTCATGGTGGCTGTAACCTGGTGAATATGGAAATCATATATTAAACTGCAACTTCAAGTATCCAAGTCTGATTTTTTTCTGCAGCTTTGACTCTAATGACGTGGTAATATTTATCCCTTCAAACAGGGCATACCTAATGATATGTTTTTGGACTAAGAGCCAGCAATACATTTCACTACTACAGATTCTAGTAGAGTTCTAGTTTTTCCAAAGCTTCAAACAACACTTTTCTTTGAAAATTAAGGAAGGCTTCAGTTACTATGAGTACAAGTAGACAGTGGCGCAATTTGGGATACATCTGGTATCCCGAAATACCATTTTCCACGTCTTTACAGCACTCCCGTTATTTCAAAATGCAATAAAAAAAAACGGGCATGCTGTTCTGATGTCCCGGTAAACCTCGTTCCACAAGAATTAAGGAACTCGTCGGAATAGCAGTCTATTTCGAAATTTGGCGCTTTGTAGACAGTACCAAATTTTGAAATAGACTATCTCAAAATGAGCTATGCAATTTGCGTAGCTCAAATTGCAAAGCTTATTTTGAGCTAGCACCGTAGGGTAGATGCACCCTATGTGATTAAATCTTTCAGAAAATACAATGTGTACCTAAATTAGCATGCTCTCAAGAAAGTCCCTAATTCTGGCTACCCTGGACTTACTTTCTGCAGTTATGAACTAATGACAGACAAATGCTATTGTATCCTATGTCTTTGTGTTATAGTTTTATCACCATAGTATCGGAACATCTCCCACATAAAATCAATCCCAGTAGCAAAGAACCTAGCAGATTTCCTTGAGTCTCTTCTCCAAAACTCTGATTGGAGTAGGGAGGATTTGTGTGGGTTGTTTATTTGAGAAGAGGATTGATAGGGGGTTCAAAAAGAAGGGGATGTCCAGACTATGATAATAGCTTCTGGCCAAAAGGCTCTCTCAAAAGGAAGAGTTTCCTAAAGACAGTCAGATTTTGGATTCACTTCTTCTCCTCTGAAAGATTGTTCCATAACTGGACATAGTTCTTCCGTATCTTTTTGCCAGCCACCAGGTAGACTGTTTTTTCAGTCTGTAACAAATATTTTGGGGACTTTTTGTGGTTTGGCATGTGTAACAGGGCCAAATTCAGGGAGAGGTAGATAACACAGGCTGGTTAGGGATAGTTTCCTGCCCCCCATAAACTCCTCAACAAAAGATCCAGCTTTACATCCAGAGAGAGGAGCAGGCTGGATGATTATCTTGGGAAATACAGCTGTTCAAATAGTTCTCAAGTACTAAAAACCCCTAACAGGACCATCAGCAGGAAATATCATTTGGTTCACATGAGAGTGCACAGCACTTGCATAGATATTAGCATAAACATTCCCATACTAATATTGTATCATCTCCTCAGCATAGCCACTTTCTAGCTACTTCAATATTTCTATGACAAAAATCTTAATTCTAAAGTAATATAGGCAGCATAACTTTCAACACTTCTTGAAGGACTTTTTTAAAATCACTCAATTGGCCAAATATAGTTCATTTCAGTGATGTAGGTATCCAGATGATTTTCTTATAGCATACCTACTAACAAAACTCACACCAATGTAATGATGTGTGTCTTCAGCCACATGATTGCATCTAACATCTCTGCACTTGATTAATTCAGAAACTCTGGTTCCTGAAGTTAGTTGACTGGCTCCAAAACAGATTCTCTAGTTCCCTAATCTATTCCTTGAGGCATCAGGTTTTCACCTTCTCCTGTATCTATGGCTATCTGGGATGTCTCTGATCTTTCAAATAAGTCTTGATTTCCCCTAACTTCTCATTATCTAGTTGCACAGTATCTAACCCTGGCTCTGCTGTGGGGGTAACAACTCTTCCTGTTTTCCAGTTGGTAACATCTGTTCCTAAGTGGGCCGGTTGTCTGATTGTCAGTGTCGAGAGTGGTTTTGTATGTCTGCCATAGCACTGCTTGTTTACTTGGCTCCAGTGCTTTTGTAGATATCAGTAAGTGAAGTCTTGTGGGGAGTGAAATCCTCCTTTGTTTTGCACTGGCTTCTGTGCTAGGGAAGCCAATTGTAATAGAGGATCCTAGATACAGATCCTAACTATAGAGTTGTATTGCCATGTTTAAATTTCTTCAATAGGATTTTCACTCAACTGTCAGGCAAGAGGAAGGACCTATTAGGCTTGTGGATAATATTGATTTTGTTATTCTGAGCAAGTATGAGGTTCAGTGGTAGAAGAGAACATCTGTGTCTGTCACATTTTACATTGTCCTAAGGACAGCCAAATTGGAAAAAGCAGGGGGAGGGGAGGGAGGGACGGTAACCTTCCAACCTCCACACACAAAATGTGCTGGTGTGCCTTGATTGGCTCCTCTTGGTGGGGTTCTGATATGGCCATGGGTTTGACTGCGATCTTTAAGTGTGATTCCTTATTCATATGGAAAAAAGAATAAGTAATCATATATAGAAAAGGCGCCCCACTTTTTTTAAGTGGACTCTACATTCCAAGCCAAATACATGAACGGAGAACCCCACATAGCTTACTTCCAGTAGATTTTGAAATAGTTTATTTCATCATTTGGTGCTGTCTACACAGCACCAAATTTCAAAATAAAGCGCTATTCCGAAACATCCTTAATCCTTGTGGAACAAGGTTTACAGGGATGTCGGAATAGTGCACCCATTATTTTGAAAGATATTTCAAAATAACGTGTGCCTGTCAAGATGTGGAATAGCTATTTCGGGATACTGGAAGTATCCTGAAATAGTGCCATAGTGTAGATGTACCCTTAGAGAGATGGATCACCAACACCAATGGGAGAATCCCCTCCTGTTAGCATAGATAATGTCTTCTATTAAAATGCTACAGTAGTGCTGCTATAGCACTTTAGTGTAGACAAGCCTTATTTGGGAGTACACGAGTAGTTTCAGACATATGCAGGCATAAGCACCAACTTCCTCCCGATCCAGAAGTGCTTGACCCTCCCCCCACACCTGCCCCAAGCTCTGCCCCCACTCCACACCTTCCTGCCCTCGCTCAACTCCCAGCTCCACCCACTCCACTCCTCCTAAGGCCCCATTCTGCCCTACGCCTACTTTTTCCCCACCCCTCCCCCAAGCACACCCCATTCCTGCTCCTCCCTCTTCTTCCAGCACTTCCGGCATGCCATGAAACAGCTCATCTACAGAAGGAATTAATCAGTAGGACTGATGGCAAGGGGGGGGGGAGGCTGCCAGTGAGTGCTCTTGTGCTGATGCACCCACAGAGTCAGCATCTATGGATGCAAGTACAATATCAGCTGTTTTCAGGCTCTGGTAGGGAAGACATTTTTACCCTGGTATAGAGCCTAGCAAGAGGTCATACCAGCTGGCCCATCTAGGCATTATTGTGATCTAAGCAGGGATGTGCAGGGCAGATGTCCCTACTCTCTGTTTGCCAGAAGCTGGGAATGGGTAACAGAGGATGGATCACTTGTAGGGTTGCCAGATGGTTTAACCAAAAATACCGAACACCCCTCACCCACCCCCCAAAAAAAACACCGGGGAAAAAAATCTGTTGAAAAAAAAAAGGGTAGACCAAGGTTGTTGAGCAAAATAAAAGGGGGACCCCAACAGCAGTTATTAAGCAAAAAAAAAAAATTAAAAAATAAAAAATCATGGCCCCTTTTCTGTTTCAGCCACAAGACAAGCCCCTGCAGAACCAGGTAAGCAGGGTGATGGGGTGGGGAGGTATTTGGGGAGCCTGGTGGGGTGGGGGGGGGGCGGCAGCTGGGCCCGGTTGCTGAGTGTATAGTAGGGTTGCCAGGTGTCCAGTATTTTCTGAATTTTTTTACTGGACAGGAGGCGAAAATACCGGACTGTCCAGGTCAATACCGGACACCTGGCAACCCTAATCACTTGATGATTCCCTGTTCTGTTCATTCCTTCTGGGGCACCTGGCATTAGCCACTATCAGAAGACAGGATACTGAGTTAGTTGGACCTTTGGTCTGACCCACATCCTAAACTCAAAACTCTGGTCATCTGAAGAAGTAGGCTGTGCCCACGAAAGCTCCTGATAACATCTACATGTTTTGTTAGTCTATAAAGTGCTACCAGACCATTTGTTGTTTTTTAAGTTTATCCTGTACAGACTAACTTGGTTACACCCTGAAGCTATAGTTATAATGTTTTTCTTATATTTTATGTTTACGTATAAAAGTGTTATATTAAAAAGTTATATATAAAAAGTTTGTCAAATTCAATAAGTCTTCTCCAAAGTTTGTCCTCAGTTTTTTCTAGGATTTCATAACCCTCCAAATGATCTTTTGGAAATAATTACATGCATCACAATGGGCTTGACCATCCAGGAAAGATGCTAACATTTGTAATTGGAGAGAGTAAATTTGATAAAGTACCATAGATGAAATAAGTAGGATTTTTTATTATTACAATATGTATGTGCTGAAAGGTATAAATTTTCATTGCCAGAGAGAAACTTAGACCTGTTTTCAAAATATGGTAGCTTTAATGAAAATAATTAGGTGCACTTTGCTTCCAGCTTCTTTCGATATATTAACAGAAAAGCATGGAAATAAAGATATTAACATGTTATTAATGTTTTTGTTGAAATATGTGTACATAAAACACATTCCTTCATACATTATTTAACATTTAAATTGCAAAAATGTAGAGAAGTTTAATAAATTGGTTGCATGTTTTTGTCTTAACATAATTTCCTACACATTCTAAATGAAGCTATAAAAGAATCGCTACCTTTAGCAATATTTAAAAATAGTCTTACATCCAAGGGAACCTAAATCATAGTCTCATGAAAATATTACAAGTAATACAGCATTAAGAGCAATGACTATTTCTGTCTTAATCAAAATGTGATGTATTGATAATTTGAGCACAAGTATGATGAAAAACCATAAAAGTGTCCAATGAAGGAGGGGGAAGTAAAGGTGATTAATCATAAATTGGCAGTTGAAATATACTGTCTCTATATGGTAAACAATGCCTGTCCATCTGTTTTTATTTCTCTTCAACTTCTTCCATGCAGTACATTTTATTGAGCTTCCAGTTTTCAGAGCTCAGACTCCAGTTCAAGTAGGTACATCTACTCTACTATTTTTCCCAGAGAATCAATAGGTTGCCCACTAATGCATCCCCAGAATACTAGACATTCTGGTACTTCTAGGAATGATGTAGGCCCTCCCCTGCTTGTATGACCTTCCCTGCCCAGTGCATACAAGGTTACGCCCCACAAAGGAAGTCATTTTGAGCATGCACATCACTCCTCAAAATGGCATCCTCCATGCCTAAGACCAGATGTAATCATGGTGCCTAGAGGGGCTATGCTGAGAATGCAAATTCAGGGCAGGCAATTCTGGAGATTGGTGATTTATTCTATAATTAGATTCACCAAGCTAGTAACAAAACAACTTCTATAATGACCTTCTGGTTGACCAGAAGTCAGATACAATCCCCTTTTACAGTTGCCAAATGGTTTCAACACAAATACTGGACACACTTGACATTACATCACAATCTACATTACATCTTATTTAGAAAATACTGGACATTTATATTTTCTCATTTATATTTTCTCAATTTGTTTCCTGAACAGAAAGCTCAAATACTGGACTGTACGGTTCAAAACCGGATACCTAGCAACCCTATTCCCTTTAGGCAATCCAGCCTTTGACTCCCACCTAGACAGCCTTATATAGTGAGGAGTTACTGAAAACCTTAGTCACTGTACTTAAAGTTCTACCATTCCCAAAGGACTGGACACATTGCTCACCAGGTGAATGAATATTTCAGACCTCACCCAAATGCACACTTAAAGCCAATCCTTAATATATCATGGATTTAGTTAATAATAAAAGAAAGAAATGGCTAGGGGCTCTCACTGAAGTGGGAGCCCTTAACATTTGACAAATGATCAATGGGTGCAAATGACTGTGCTGGGCTAAAACCGGCCAGAAATTAGACTAAACCCTACACCACATCTCCTTTCCTTCTGCCACACAGCAACCACACCACCCAGCTCGGAGTAAGAGCTTGGGGAAATTTGAAATATTTCAGGATAGGTTTGAAGAAGTCAGACCTGCCTTTTAAACCCATTCTAAGTGGATGATGACTGCAATACAAATATTCTTTTATAGTCACTTCAGTGCTCAGGGCAAGCATATGATGCTTCAATCTAGAGGAACTTTGAGGGCATCATTAATTCTGTCTTTTTTTTTTTAAAGAAAAATTAGTGGCTATCTTTTTACTGTCATGAGACTTGGAAAAGCATGACTTTGGGGTTGGGGGGGGCGAATGTAGGTATTAGAGACTGGTTCCTGCACCACTAATGTCTATGGAAGTTTTGCCATCAACTTCAATAGCACTGTGAGTGGGCTCTAGGCCCTTCAGCTTGTTATAGGGAGTGAGGACATGGATAGCCTTCATAGTGACGAAGGCCACGTCTACACTTGCAATGCCAGAGATCAATCTTCTGGTGTTTGATTTAGTGGGCCTAGTTAAGATCTGCTAAAACAAATGCTGAGGGGGGGCTCTAGTTGGCACTGTTACTCCTCAGAGTATTTTATATAGCTGGAGCAGTGTACCTTAACCTGACCTTCCAAGTGTAGTATAGACCCGGCTTAAGGAAAAAATCCAAGGTTTCACATCTGATTACAGACCATCTATAAGACCGGGTGCTCGGCTTTGCGACCGGGTGCTCGCGAACAGGGTGAGTGCTAACAGGAGGGAGTTTTGAGAGGCTCTCCTGGAGGAGGAGAAGGAAGGAGCAAACTAAAGCACCTTGGGGCCGTGTGCTCAGGCACTATTTGGTGTCCGGGAGGTGGGCGGGCGTTAGCCCGCCCACATCAAAAGGACCTCCCCCCAGCCTGCGGGGAGGACCACAGAACCCAGGAGAACCAACTAATTACTGGGGACAAATAATGAAAAAAACAGGGACGGGTGTGAGGGTCAAAGGGCTAAAACGAGGGAGCCGGATGGGGATACCGAGCAGAGAACCCCGGACAGCGCCCACTGCTCCCCGAAGGTCTCGAGAGAGCCAGCGGACGCTGCCCATTGGAACTCTGCCCGGATACGTGAGCGGATACAGCAACGGAAATAGGCCCCACAGTCGCAGGCCCCTCCCCCGGCCAACCTCTTTTCCCTGGTTTTATAGATTGCCGATTTGGCAATTGCCAGGAGGAGGTTGACCAGGAGGTCCCGCGACTTTGTGGGGCCACGGATGGGGTGTGCGTAAATTAACAAGTGGGGGGAAAAATGCAGCCAGAACCTCAACAGGAGGTTCTGGAGGAGCCGAAAGAGGGGCTGTAACCTGGCGCACTCGAGGTAGATGTGCGCCAGGGTCTCCCTCACGCCACAGAAGAGGCACGTTTCGGGGGTGGGGGTGAACCGCGCCAAGTACACGCCCGTGCTCACCGCGCCGTGCAGGATTCTCCAACAGATGTCCCCGGTGGGTCGTGGAACCAAAGTCGAATAGAGGCTGGCCCACCGGGGCTCCCCACCCTCCATTGATGGTAGGAGGTCCCGCCACTTGGTGTCTGGGCGGGACACGAGGGTGGGGAAGTGGAGCGTGTGAAGCACGAGCGTGTACAGGTGACTCTTTGGCGCGGTTCGGAAGGGGACTGGCTGCAGCGAGTGCAGCCGGCTCAGGTGACGAAGGGGAGGAGGTCGGGAAGGTACGCGGGGCTGGGGGCCGATGGAGAGATCGGGAGGGCCGGGGGTAAGGGATGGGCGGGGTGCACCCTCTCGCAGGACTTTGTTTAGGTACACCCGAGCAGTGGGCGGCAAAGCGTCCTTCACCTCCTGAAGTACGCGCCGGGGAGTACGTAGGGTGGAGAGCCCCATGCGCTGGGCGAGCGCCTGAGGATCCACCCAGTCTCCCCGGTCGTAGTCCAGGAGGTCTCCGACTCTGGTGACTTCTGCCAGGACCAACCTCTGGCGCACCAAGGGGGACTCCGCTGCCTGCACACGTAGATGGGGGTTGTGTAGCAGGGGCTCCGCGAGGAGGTCTGCCCCCACGGTGGCTCCCAAGGACCTGGTCGCTGCAAGCAGCTTCCAGGTCCGGAGGAGGTCCTGGTAGAAGGCCGGCAGCCCGGAGAGGTCTCGCGGAAGACCTGTCAGATAAAGGAGCTGCCGGTCGTATCGGAGCCCTCGGAGGCGGCGAAGGAAAGCGTGCGCAAGCGTGCTCCATGCCGGACTACCTGCATCAAATAGGAGTCTCTGCAGGGCCCGGAGGCGGAGGACGTGAACCCGCGTGCGCAAACACGTCAGGCCCTGCCCTCCCTCCTCCGGGGGGAGATGGAGAACCCCTGCAGAGACCCAATGCAGTCCTGGCCAGATGAACCGCAGCATGAGCTGCTGGATACGGACCAGGAGGCCCGGGGGCGGGACCAGGGTGCCGAGGCGGTGCCAGAGCATGGACAGGACCAATTGGTTGAGTACCAGTACCCTCCCACGCAGGGAGAGGCACCGGAGCAGTCCCGTCCATCTCTGCAACCGCTCGACCACCCTGGCCTCTAAACCTTGCCAGTTCTCCGGCGGGGAGGGATGCGTGGCAGAAAGAAAAACGCCGAGATAGAGCAGCGGACCCGCGCTCCACCTGATGGCCTGAAGCGCGGGTGGGAGGGAGCCCGCCTGCCACCCGGCCCCTACCACCAGGCCAGAGCTCTTGACCCAGTTGACCCGGGCGGAGGAGGCCGCCGAGTAGACGGCTTGGCAAGCCTCCACCCGCGCCAGGTCTCCCGGGTCCTGGACCACGAGGAGCACGTCGTCGGCATACGCCGACAGGACCAGCCTCGTCTCCGGCTCACGGAGCGCCAACCCCGTC
Organism: Pelochelys cantorii; assembly: GCA_032595735.1. Taxonomy (NCBI): domain Eukaryota; kingdom Metazoa; phylum Chordata; order Testudines; family Trionychidae; genus Pelochelys; species Pelochelys cantorii. The sequence continues at coordinate 125,719,356 of CM064326.1, read as the reverse complement.
AACCTCTTGCGAAGGAGACGGAGGAAGGGCTCTATGGCCAGAGCGTACAGCTGGCCCGACAGCGGACAGCCTTGACGTACTCCCCGCCCGAAGCTGACCGGTGCGGTCAGGGTCCAGTTGAGCTTGACCAAGCACTCTGCGGAGGCGTACAGCACCTGGAGAAACCCCACAAAATGGGGCCCGAAGCCGAAGGCCCGCAGGGTGCCCAGGAGGTACCCGTGGTCCATCCGGTCGAACGCCTTCTCCTGATCCAAGGACAGGAGGGCGAACGACAGACCGTCCCTACACCCGAGCTCTAAGAGATCCCGGACCAGAAAGAGGTTGTCGAAGATGGTTCGGCCCGGGACGGTGTAGGTCTGGTCTGGATGGACCACGTCCGCCAGCACGGACTTCAACCTTAGGGAGATGGCTTTGGCGACAATTTTATAGTCCGTGCTGAGGAGCGAGACAGGACGCCAATTCCTCAGATCGCGGAGGTCCCCCTTCTTGGGCAGCAAGGCGATCACGGCTCGCCTGCACGATACAGGGAGGACCCCGCTCTCCAAGGACTCGGCCCAGACGCTAGCAAGGTCCGGGCCGAGGACGTCCCAGAACACGCGGTAGAACTCCACGGTCAGCCCGTCCATGCCCGGGGATTTATTGGTGGGCATGAGACGGAGGGCTTCCGAGAACTCGGCCAGAGAGAGAGGCAGCTCTAGCCGGTCCCGGTCGCCCGCGCTGACCGTCGGGAGTTCGTTCCAGAGAACCCTGCGGGCGTCGGCGTCGGTCGGATCCGGGGAGAAGAGAGAGGCGTAGAAGGCGCGAGCCCTCTCGCGCATCTCCACCGGATCCGTGAGGGGGGTGCCGTCCTCCGCCAGAAGGCAGAGGACGTGTTTTTTGGCCCCCCTCTTTTTCTCCAGGGCGTAGAAGAAGCGGGAGCCTCGATCCATCTCCCGAAGGAGGCGGATGCGAGAACGAACAAAGGCACCCCGGGCTCGAAGGTCCTCGAGGGCCCGGAGCTCCTCCCGCTTCTCCCGGTACGCTCCGCAGAGGGGCGGATCCTCGGGGCCGGTGGCCAGCCGCTTCTCTAGCTCTAAAACCTCCCGTTCCAACTGCTCTATCGCCGCATCCCTCCGCCGGCTGGCCCCCCGGGCGTAGTCACGGCAGAAGAGCCGCGTGCGCACCTTCCCCACATCCCACCACCGCCGCGCCGAGGGAAAGGCGCACCGCCGCCCGCGCCAGGCCAGCCAGAACTCCCGGAAGGACGCTACGAAGCCCACGTCCTCCAGCAGGCTGTTATTGAAATGCCAATAGGCCGGCCCCGGCCTCTCCGAGGAAAGAGAAGCCCGTACGGCCACCAAGTGGTGGTCCGAGAAAGGGGCCGGCCGAATGCCGGAGGAGTGGGCCCGGAAGAGATGATGACGAGACACATAAATGCGGTCCAACCGGGAGTGGAAAGACCGACGACCCGCCACCTGGACGTAGGTAAACACCGTTTCCTCGCCCAGGTGGAGGTCTCGCCAGACGTCCACCAGGGAGTGATGGTCTATTATCTCCCTGAGGACGTCCGCGGCGGCCGGGCACTGCTCGAGCCCCGTACGGTCCCGCTCCTCGAGGGTGCAGTTGAAGTCTCCGCCCAGGACCAGGCACTCGCGAGGATCCAAAGTGCCGAGGAAGGCCGACGCCTGCCGAAAGAAGCGGAGCCTCTCCGGGGCGGACGTCGGGGCGTAGATGTTGACGAGATTTAGTGTCAGCCCTTCCGTCCGAACCCGGAGATGCAGCAGGCGACCCTGCACGACCTCGGCGGTCCCCAGCACCTCGGGCTGCAGGTTCGGGGAGAACAGGGTAGCCACCCCGGCTTGACGGGCCGACAGGTGGCTAAAATAAACCCTGTCCCCCCACTCCAGCCGCCAGCTAGCCTCGGTGGCCGGAGCTGTGTGGGTCTCCTGGAGGAATATGACGGAGTACCTGCCCCTCCGGAGGAAGGAGAGGACCTGACACGTACGGAGGCCCGACCCGCAGCCCCGGGTGTTTAGAGTGGCAAAGATGAGCGGCGGCATCGAGAGGGCTGGGGAAGATCCTGATTGGCAGGAGTGCCGACGGCCCCCATCGGGCCCCGCAGCAAACCGTGACCGTTCCCAAAAGTGAGCAGGGCGTCACGGAAGCTGCGGACCCGCTGGTAAGCCGCGGCCCCCCGCCGCCCGGTCCCTTTACCCTCCCGCAAGAGGGCTCTGACTATTTGCAAGATGAGATGAAAATCTCCCCAGCGCTGAAGGGCGAGAGCGACCTTGTTCTTGGAGCCACGGATGTCTTCCAAGAAAACACGCATCTCGCCCTTCAGCGCGTCTGGCGTCGGGGCCTCGGGCCCTCGAACGCCTTGGGGCCAGACCCCTCCGTGAGCCCCGCGACCCATCGGCACGGGGACGCAGGGCGTTTGAGGTCCCTGCTGAGAGGACAGTGGCGGAGAGAGATCAGCCCCAGATGTGCTGGGAGCAGAAGAAACGAAAACCGCCTCCCGGGGGCCAACGTCTGGACTAAACGTGGCAACCCCAGGGGCGGCAGTAACAGAGTAAGGGGAGGAAAAGAGTTCAGGGAGGGGATCGGGAAAAGGAGGGAGACGAGGAAGGAGAGTAGGGGGAGGAAGAGGTGAGGGATTAGGGAAGAGACAAGAATGGCGGGGAGGAGGAAGAGGGGTGGGAAACTCGATTGAGAGGGCGTTTGAATAGGGAGCAGGAGAAGGAGCAGGGCGAGATGCCTCAGCAGAGGAGGCACCGGGGTGCGGTGCCTCCTCGCAGCGCAGAGAATCGATGGCAGTGGTAGGGGTAGTAATAGTCTCCCCAGCGCTGAGCTCCAGTGCCACAGAGAGTGCAGCACCGGAGGCCTCAGCGCCGGGGGTGACAGATATTAACGGGATCTCCCGCCCGCTGAGAGCCTCAAGGGTTGCCGCGGCCGCGGCCGAGGTGTTGTCGATGGCCGGGCAGACGGTCGCACCCCGGGGCAACTCAGAGGCAGGGAGAAGGGATAGCAGCGGGTCGGAAGGGGAAGGAGAGGTCGGTTGTTGTCCCTCCAGGACCTGATGATCCCCCTCCGAGGCAGCCGGGGTCAGCCCCAAAGCCTCCACCTCCTGAGAGAGGAAGGCGAGCCCGCCGCCCGCCACCAGGTGCTGATCTCTGTCGGTGGCAAGGTCAGCGGCCGCCCCCTCAGTGGAGGCGGGAACAGTGGGAGCATCCTCCATGGACACCCCCTCTTGCAGGGACCCCGGGAGGGAGGTGTTCACCTCTCCCGCGTCCGCCGCAGTCACCTCGACCGCTTCGTGGTGCTGTGAATCGCTTGCGGGCTCAGAGGGTGGAATGGCCCCAGCGTCCACCCCCATGGGTACAGGGAGGTTGTCCTCCCCCTCAGAGGGCGGGGTGGAACGCCGAGCACGCTTTCGGCGCTTCCCCATTGCGAGCTCCCATCCCTCGGAGGAAGAGGGCTGGGCCTGAATGGAGGAAGAGCCAGGGGACAAGGGCAGCGTCGGGGGGGCAAGGGTAGATGGGGGCTGGGCAGCAGGGGAAAAGGATACCTCCCCCCGAGGTAGGTCCTGCCCGAGTCCCGTCACTGACCCCGCCGCCCTCTCCTCCGCGGGCCCAGCCTTGCCGCTTTTGGCGGTGGCAGCATCAGCACCCGCACGCTCGTCTGGGCCCTGCGGAACCCGAGCGGGATTGACGACGGTCACGGTTGGAGGAGGGGCGACCCCAGGGTCCGGACCGTCAGGGCCACCGGCGATGGTAGGGCCGGTGCCCTCCCGGGCATCGGGGGTCCCGGGTGCCTCTCCAAACCGGGCCAGGGGGCAGTCCCTTCGGACGTGCCCCGTCGCCCGACAGAGAAAACACCGGGCCTCCCCCATGGTGTAGTACACCCGGTACCGGGCCCCTTGATGGGGCACCAGAAATGACCCTTCCAGGGCTTCTCCGCCACGTCCCGCCGGCAGTAGTAGGATTTGTACCTGCCGGCGAAAGGAAAGGACGTGGCGGAGGGTCGGGTCTTTACAGCCCAGAGGAAGGGGACTCAGGACTGACAGAGGCCTCCCCAGGGTGGAGAGGAAAGGCAGTAGGGCGGCATTGGGGAGGAAGGGAGGAACAGAGGACAAAACCACCCGTACGCCCAGGTCCTCCAAAGGCTCGAGGGGAACGTGGACTCCCCCCACCGCCAAACCCCTTTCCACCGCCTTCTGGGCGGCGGCCTCGGACGCCAGGAAGAAGACCACCTTCCCGAACATCTTAGAGGCCGCCACCACGGCCGCGGGCCCCACCACGCGTGCCAACGCTCGCACGTAGGTCTCCACGTGGGGCGAGGCCGCCACCAGGAGACAACGGACCCCATGCCTCCTGGTCAGGGTGGGAAAGGGGCCGCGGCCGCCGGGGATGGTATTCCGGGAGGCGGCTTGGGAGGCGACAGGCGGGGGGGTGGCGGCCACCTGGGCGTACGCCCTGGGGCCCGGGACACCGTTGCCCCCAGAGCTGGTGGAAGGAACAGGGGAGCGGGAAGGAGGGGGAGCCGCGGCCAACATGTGGGTCGCGGCCGGGGAGTGAGCCCTCGCCTCAGGAGGTTTTGCCTTCCGGGCGGGGCTCTTGCCCTTTTTGGTCCCCAGGCCCTTCCTACCCCTCAGGGGGGCATTCTTGATGGTAGCCGGAGGTGCCGCGGCAGAAGCGGTCGAGGCCCCGGGGTCCTCGTCCATGTCCGCCCCCTCTACCGTAGTGACGGGGGGCCCGGCAGCCTCAGAGGAGTTGTTGTTTTTAGGGAGGGGTGGGGAAGGTTCTGCATGGGGTGTCATCCGACAACCCCTTCGTTGTGGTCATGGGTAGGGAGGAAAGGACAAAACAAACAATTAGGGGAGAACCAAAAAAAACACCAGGGAAGGGAACAGGGAGAGAAAGAGGAGGGGAGGAAGGAGATTTACCACTCCCCCACACTAGGCTGGAAGTGGGGTGGGAGGGTGATAATTCAGAAGAAAGGGAAGGGGAAAAGGTGTAAGGAATACAGCTCCCAGCACAGAATGGAAAGAGTGGCTCCTCCGGCTGCACTGGGGAGATGAGGGGTAAATAATCATTAAAAGGACATGGGGACAAGTGAAGCTGTGTGTGTGGGAAGAGTAACTAAAAGGAGGGGGAAGCTCAAGCGCCTAACAAAAGAAAGCGGGGGGGGGGGGAAGCACTGGCACCCAAAGGGGTGGATGGGACAAGCAGTGGAGTGGGAAGACAGGCAGTTAAAAGATGCCTGTTCAAGGGTGGGAAGAGGGAGGAGACACTGCTGAGGGAAAGGGAAACAGTGTACCCACAGGCACCTGAGCAGCAGGCCCACAGTACCTGCTGCAAGGCCCAGAAGAGCAGAGAAGGGCAAGGAGACAAGCAGTGGGGCCGAGAATGGAAAGGCCCCTACAGCAACCGGGGCTTGGATAGGGAGCAGCAGGAGAAGTGTGAGGGCCAATGAACTAGGGGGAGGTAAGCCACCCCCTGCCCTCAGCACCCCAAAGGAGCTGCATCAGCCCCCCCACCCAGGAGCCCTGATGGAAAGGGCCCCTAATCTCCCCTCCCCAGCACCAGGCAGGCTGTGGGGAGAGGAAAACCCCAGGGGCTGCTTTAAAGCAGCCCCCTTACCGTCTCTTCTTTGGGGAGAGCAGCAGCAGCAGGAAAGATGAAGGTCCGGCCTGCCAAGGTGGAGAAAAAGGGGGGGGGTCAAAATAGACCCCCAAGGAAATGGGAGCCGTGTGCTCAGGCAGGCAGGCAGGCAGTTGGAAGCTGATTAGGTTTGAATTGAAACACCGTGTGCTGATTGGCTGAGCTGTAGGCAGAGGGAGGAGCTATCAGGGAGGCCGAGCACTTAAACCCTGCTGGTAAGCGACCAGGGAGCTTTGCAACCGGGTGCTCGCGAACAGGGTGAGTGCTAACAGGAGGGAGTTTTGAGAGGGGAGTTTTGGGGGGGAGCTTGGGGGGAGCCAGTGACTTCTATTGCCCTTTAACTAAATCCTTTATAACAACCTCTATCTGAAACATTTAATTAACCCTCATATATAATTAGAGTAGGAAATGGAGGCAGAAGCCCAGCAGCAGAGTGGGGGCTATCCTGTTTATTGTGTCGAGTGCAGTATGTATGACTACCTACCCTGTGGGTGGGTGGCGTATGTGTGCGCTCGATGCAAAGAGCTCCTGGCCCTCAGAGACCGAGTGCGTGCTTTGGAGGCCAGGGTGGCTGAACTGGAGGAGCTAAGGAAGGCAGAGGTGTTTGTGGATGAGACTTTCCGGGACATAGTAGGGCTGTCCCACCTCCAATCTGACAGTCCTGATGCTGTTACGGAGGATGAAAGGCTCAGGGAAGGAGAGCAGTCAATGGGAGCAGAGGGAAACCATCCCATAGTTGGGACCCTCCTTCCAGAGGGTGATGTTGTATCCTCTCGTGCTGAGGATACTTCTCCGGGGGAGGGAGCTCCAGCTGTTAGGAAGAAGCAGGTTTTAGTAGTGGGGGATTCGATCATTAGAAATATAGATAGTTGGGTTTGTGATGACCGGGAGAACCGTATGGTTACTTGCCTGCCTGGTGCGAAGGTTGCGGATCTCTCGAGGCATCTAGACAGACTTATGGGCAGTGCTGGGGAGGAGCCGGTCGTCGTGGTACATGTTGGTACCAATGACATAGGGAAGGGTAGAAGAGATGTTCTGGAGGCCAAATTTAGGTTACTAGGAAAGAGACTGAAATCCAGAACATCTTTGGTGGCATTCTCTGAAATGCTTCCAGTTCCACGCGCAGGGCCAGATAGACAGGCAGAACTTCAGAGTCTCAATGCGTGGATGAGACGACGGTGCAGGAAAGAGGGGTTTAGATTTATTAGGAACTGGGGACACTTTTGGGGTAGGGGGAGCCTATACAGGAATGATGGGCTCCACCTAAATCAAGGTGGATCCAGACTGCTGGCATTAAACATTAAAAAGGTCGTAGAGCAGTTTTTAAACTAAGAGGTGGGGGAAAGCCGATGGGTGCGGGGGAGCACCTGGATCGGACGGAGACTTCTCTTACACGAGGCTCCATAGATAGGGATTCCCTAGAAGTTAGTCAGATAGGGAACGTGGGAAATAATATATGGGCAAGATCAGATGTGAAACAATCGTGCATAAAAAAATCCAATGTGTCTGTGAAAGGCGGACATATAAATAGTGGTAGTTTTCTAACATGCTTTTACACTAATGCTAGGAGTCTGTCTAATAAGATGGGTGAACTGGAGTACCTCATATCAAAGGAGGAAGTTGACATAATAGGCATCTCAGAAACATGGTGGAATGAGGACAATCAGTGGGACACTATCATACCGGGATATAAATTATATCGGAAAGACAGAACAGGTCGTGCGGGTGGCGGAGTGGTACTATATGTGAAGGATAATATAGAATCAAATGAAGTAAAAATCCTAAAGGAATCAAAATGTTCCATAGAATCATTATGGATAACAATTCATTCCTCTAATATGAATATGGCATTAGGAATATATTACCGACCACCTAACCAGGACAGTGATAGTGATGCTGAAATGATAAGGGAGATTAGAGAGGCTACCAAAATAAAAAACACAGTAATAATAGGAGATTTCAATTATCCCCATATTGATTGGGTGCATGTCACCTCAGGACGGGATTCAGAGATTAAATTTCTTGATGCCTTAAATGACTGCTTCTTGGAGCAGCTAGTACAGGAACCCACAAGGGGAGAGTCGATTCTCGACCTAGTCTTGACTGGAACGCAGGATCTGGTCCAAGAGGTAACTGTTACTGGACCGCTTGGAAACAGCGACCACAATATAATAACTTTTAATATTCCTGTGTTGGGAAGAACACCGCAGCGGTCAAACACTCTGGCATTTAATTTCAAAAAGGGGAATTACACTAAAATGAGGAAGCTAGTTAAACAGAAACTAAAAGGGAGAGTAATTAAACTAAAATCCCTGGAAGCTGCATGGGAACTGTTTAAAGACACCATACTAGAGGCCCAACTTAAATGTATACCCCAAATAAAAAAACACAGTAAGAGACCTAACAAAGAACCACCATGGCTAAACAGCCATGTTAAAAAGGCAGTGAGAGAGAAAAGGGCAGCTTTTAAAAAGTGGAAGTCAAATCCTAGTGAGGAAAATAGAAAGGAACATAAACACTCCCAAATTAAGTGTCATAATGTAGTAAGGAAAGCCAAAAAAGAGTTTGAGGAACAGCTAGCCAAAAATTCAAAAAATGATAGTAAAATGTTTTTTAAATACATTAGAAGCAGGAAGCCCGCTAAAAAAGCAGTGGGGCCCTTGGATGATAAAGATATAAAAGGAGCGATCAAGGAAGACAGTGCCATTGCGGAGCGATTAAATGATTTCTTTGCTTCAGTCTTCACGGCTGAGGATGTTACAGAGGTTCCTAAATCTGAGCCAGCCTTTTTAGGTGACAAATCTGAGGAACTCACTCAGATTGAAGTGACATTAGAGGAGGTTATGGAATTAATTGATAAGCTGAATAGTAACAAGTCTCCGGGACCAGACGGCATTCACCCAAGGGTTCTGAAAGAACTCAAAGGTGAAATTGCGGAGTTATTAACAGTGGTTTGTAACCTATCCTTTAAATCCACTTTGGTACCAAATGACTGGAAGATGGCCAATATAACACCAATATTTAAAAAAGGCTCTAGAGGAGATCCTGGCAATTATAGACCGATAAGTTTAACATCAGTACCAGGCAAATTAGTAGAAACACTAGTAAAGAGTAAAATTGCAAGGCACATAGAAGAGCACGAATTGTTGGGCAAAAGTCAGCATGGTTTCTGCAGAGGGAAGTCGTGTCTAACTAATCTGTTAGAATTCTTTGAAGGGGTTAATAAACATGCGGACAAGGGGCACCCAGTGGATATAATATACCTAGATTTCCAGAAAGCCTTTGACACGGTCCCACACCAAAGGCTTTTACGTAAATTAGGTGGTCATGGGATAGGAGGAAAGGTCCTTTCATGGATCAAGAATTGGTTAAAAGACAGAAAACAAAGGGTGGGAATAAATGGTAAATTTTCACAATGGAGGAGGGTAACTAGTGGTGTTCCCCAGGGGTCAGTACTGGGACCAATCCTGTTCAACTTGTTCATCAATGATCTAGAAAATGAGGTAAGCAGTGAGGTGGCCAAGTTTGCAGATGACACAAAGTTGTTCAGGACAGTCAAAAGCAAAAGGGATTGTGAAGAACTACAAAAAGATCTCAGCAAACTGAGTGATTGGGCAGCAAAATGGCAAATGAAATTTAATGTGGGTAAGTGTAGGGTAATGCATGTTGGAAAAAATAACCCAAATTACACGTACTACATGATGGGGTCAAATTTAGCTACGACAGATCAGGAAAGGGATCTTGGAGTTATAGTGGATAGTTCTATGAAGACATCCACGCAGTGTGCAGCAGCAGTTAGTAAGGCAAATAGGATGTTAGGAATTATTAAAAAAGGGATAGATAATAAGACAAAAGATATCATACTTCCCCTATATAAAACTATGGTACGCCCACATCTCGAGTACTGCGTGCAGATGTGGTCTCCTCACCTCAAAAAAGATATATTGGCATTAGAAAAGGTTCAGAAAAGGGCGACTAAGATGATTAGGGGCTTGGAAAGGGTCCCATATGGGGAGAGGCTAGAGAGACTGGGACTTTTCAGTTTGGAAAAAAGGCGATTGAGGGGCGATATGATAGAGGTATATAAAATCATGAATGGTGTGGAGAAAGTGATTATAGAAAAATTATTTACCTTTTCCCATAATACAAGAACTAGGGGACACCAAATGAAATTGATGGGTAGTAGGTTCAAAACTAATAAAAGGAAATTTTTCTTCACACAGCGCACAGTCAACCTGTGGAACTCCTTGCCCGAGGAGGCTGTGAAGGCCAGGACTCTATTAGGGTTTAAAAAAGAGCTTGATAAATTTTTGCAGGTTAGGTCCATAAATGGCTATTAGCCAGGGATAAAGTATGGTGCCCTAGCCTTCATAACAAGGGCAGGAGATGGATGGCAGGAGATAAATCACTTGATCATTGTCTTCTGTTCTCCTTCTCTGGGGCACCTGGCATTGGCCACCGTCGGCAGATGGGATGCTGGGCTCGATGGACCTTTGGTCTGACCCAGTATGGCCATTCTTATGTTCTTATGTTCTAAGACAATGTTACTAATCTTCAAACTAGCATTGTCTTTGCAAAAAATCAGCTATTTTGGTATCAAAGGCTGGAGGGGCAAAATTCAGCCCTCTGATTCATACTGTAGCTCTCTTTTTGTTTTCAAAGGGAATACTGCCTCTGGGCAAGAGCATAGAATATGCAAATACACCGCAGGGCAGAGAGCATTTGACTTTAAACATAAATTGAGGCATATTATCTCAACAATCTACCCTTACTTTGCATCCTGCCAGCAGTAAGCATGCAAAGTTTGAAAAAATCGCCCTGAAAAATGAGTGCGAACACTCCATGGTGGGACTCGTGTTAATTACTTGCAAGTCTTTTTCTTTTGGTGTATTCAGGCTGACACATCTCTTTAATACCATTGTAGCCCAGTTCCATTGCCAGAGTAGGGATAGCAGTGATGAACAAGCATTATGCAGTCTGCAAGTTCAGATGCTTGCTAAGATTTGTGTTTTGGCCAGGAGTCTGGAGAAACTGCAGTAATATGTCAGAGGTTCAGCTACATTTAGGATGGAGTTGGGATACTTCTTTATGTATCTAAAGTGACTCCCCTATCCCTAATTATGGTAGTGCTTAGGCTTTCTAGGTAATAGATTTTTTGCTAATAGAACTAGGTGAGAATTATGGAAACATTTTGAGAAGTGCCTTAAACTAGCAAGTATTTCATTTTTTTCCCCTTGGGTACAGATTTTCAGAGTTAACTCTGCAAAAGAACCTGTCCATATATTAGCATGCATGCATTTCCAGCCTATGTGGAGAGGAGAAAGAACAGCGATTTTTATAAAAGAAAATGGACACTTGAAAATGAAAGGATAAATGAAGAACAATCTGGGACACAAGAACACTCCCACAACTGGAATTGTGTGGGCTGGAACAGTTCCCTAAGCGGGAGCAGGGGACCCTCACCAGTTGGTCACTAAACCTCATCTGCCCAGAGTATCCACACAGGACATTGGTTCCCCTCCCCAGACTAGTGCAGAACTACAGCCTCACCAATCCAATTTTGATCAGTCTTGAATCTAAAGAACTCCAGCTGTAGAGAGTCCCCTTTCCTTCTGCATTCCCTGCAATTGGAGAGCCTGCCCCAAAGAATGTCCCTTGGCTGAAAGGAACAACTCAGTGATCCAGAAGGGTCCAGAGATCAGAAAGGCTGCTTTGAAGATTGTAGTTTCATTCCCTGAAACATAAACCTGAGGAAGAACCTCACCTAAGTATAGGAGCATGGAACCACAGGGTTAGGAGGGATCTCAAGGGTCATCTCATCTAACTCCCTGACAAGATGCAGGATTTGTTGTGCGTAAAAGTTGCCATAGAACTGGGCAAGCTCACGGGCTTCCTGACATCACATCCTTCCTGGAGCCCAGGCCCTCTCCTCCCACCCCCTGCGGATCATGAATCCCACAACCAAACTCCAGATGACCTGCAGATCTTCAGTGAAAGACTATTCCAGATAACTGGCTAGTTATAGCAAGACTAAATACTGCTATATCTGACATTCTGGCAGAGTTCAGACTCGGGCTAGACTCTCATGCTCCCTGAAGCTGCTCAAATGCAGGGATGTACACTGAAAAAAAGAAGTGCGTATTGCAAATTCTCCTCTGCCCATGGGACAAGTTCTAGCAATCAAGGCCAGTAGCACCTGTTCTGGTACTTTCTTGGCTTCCACAGCTAGTCCTGCAAGGAAATAAGCAGCCCCTGGAGGACATATGCTCTATAGCCTGGAACATCAGGATTTCTCATCAGGGCTTTATTTATGCCATGGTACCTTGCCCTCCCTAGGAATTCCTAATCCCTACCTCCCTAGTGCCTCAAGATTCACAGGGGAGGGAAGGCAGCTCTTACCTGGCTTGGGCCAGGGCATTAACCCTGAGCAGCTTCACCATGGAACAGAACCACTGTGAGGTAAAAGCATCCAGGCATGATCCAACCAGCTCACACAGCTGCTGACCCACCTACAGCAGCAGTAGCACAGCCCCGGGAGGCTGCTTCTCTGCTGCTCCCATCTGGGCAGGCAGAAGGGAGGTTCGATTGACCCACAAATAGGAAGTGGCTCTTATTATGTTTCCCAATCTCATGCCAAATCTGAGGAAACCTCAAGCCCTCCCATGTCCTGTGGGGGACAAGTCTCATGGGAGCGATCCTATCCATTTTGTCCCACCCAGTGCTGGAGCCACCAAAGTAACCTCCTTGCTAGTCTCAACACTCTCTTCAAGAAGTTCTTATTCAAGGTTCCTTCCTTCTGGGGCGTGAGAGTCGCCATAGGGTGAGCGCTTCTTCAAAACAAGAGGAAGAGCGAGAAGCTGCAGAGAGCAGTCCTGGTGCTGTTTCTTCAGTTTTCAGGATGAGAGAGGGGAAAGGCAGCAGAGTGATGTGGCAGCTATTTCAAGTGGGAGTCTGAATGAATGGGCATGTCGGAGTGGATTGATGTGCTCAGGGGAGTGCAAGTGGGTGAATGGATTCAAATGGGGAGATATATATCAGTGAAGGAAAGTGTATGGGTAAGAGTGCATCTGGGTGAGTGGGTGGAGGTGGTTCACATGTGAGGGTGAATGGTTGAGTGCATGAGTATGCATAGTGCTTCACATGAGCTCCATCCTATTCAGTCTGTATTGGTGCCAGCAGACAGAATCTTAAATCCTCATTTGCTTAGTAAGGCAGTGGTCTGACTTTCTATGCCCCTGCCAGTTCCTCTGGCTTCCCTGAGCTTCAAAACAAACCCCTAGCAAGTGTAGCACAATGGAAGGAAGGTAGAGAATCCTAAAAGAAAGGTGGAGAATCCTAAAAAAATTTCATTAAGGCACAAGAGCCCACAGACACTGGGGCTACATAAAGACTGCAGGCTTCTTTAGGAAGAAGCTTTTCTGGAAGAGATCTTCCAGAAAAATGTCTTTCAAGAGAGAGCGTCCACACAGCAAAAGCTCATTGAAAAAAGCTATCTGCTTTTTCAAATGATAGCATCCACACTGAATGGACGCTATCTCTCATTTAAATTGCGATTACTATGGACAGAGTGGCCACCAGGGCACCTGTGCTTTTTTGGAGGCCTCTTCTTTCGAAAAAAAAAAACCCTCTTCCCCATCCACATGCCTTTTTCCAAAAGAGCTCTTTTGGGAAAAGGCTTCTTCCTTGTGGAAAGAGGTTTGCCACTGTCAGAAAAGCCCCTGTGTTCTTTCAACTTTCTGTTGCAGTGTGGACATAAGTGAAGTTTTTCCAGAAAAACAGCCGTTTTTTCCGGAAAAACTCTGCAGTGTAGCCATACCCTGGGAAAGGATAATGAAAGGAACAAGAAGTTGCCAATGTAGTTGCAAAGACTGACTGATCTAAGAAGAAGTGTCTGCACAATAATTAATTAAGCTTTAAAACATCCCTCTGAGGTAAGTAAGTATTATTAAACAAGAATATACAAAATTAATTAGGGTTTGCAGGGAAAAGAAAGGGCAGAAAAAAAGAACAAATTAATGCTAGCCAGAGGGGTTATGGAGGATAAGACTTTTACAGATAGAATCCAGAGAGAGAGATATAATAGAGAGAAAGCACAGTCATTAATAATGGGGCTGTTATTGGAGCTGATTACCAATGCCTCCCTAAGGGAGGGCAAAAACACCAGATTCTTCGGAAGAAGTAGCTGTTAGACCCTTACTCAAAAAACTATCTCTTTATGCTGACAAGGGATCCAGATATCTTATTTAAAGTTTTTCTTTATGGAGAGAGGACGTAAGTTTTGTTGTAGTTGGGTTTTTTTAAGAAGGTTATGATGTGGGCCCAACCAGGATACCTAAACAATATGGGACCACAACAGTTGTTGTCAATCCTACTCATTTACTACAAAGGGAAAGCTCATTTGTGCAGCCCGTCAAGAAGGCTGTTCTAGGACCATGGAACTCATTAAGACAGGCACTAGTTTCTCCTCCAAGTCTTGGCCACATTACTTTGACCTAGAACACAAGAATGGCCATACTTGGTCACACCAATGGTCCATATGGTCCAGTATTCTGTTTTCTGACGGTGGACAGTAACATAGGCTGGACTTCCCTAATAAAATTACATAGCATAGCATTCATAAATCAAACTTAAAACAATATTTTAAAAAGCCAAATGCCCTGTGAGAGGAAGGGAGAAAACACACACAACAAGCATTAATCACAGCACTTCAGACATTATTGGAAGATACTCAGGTACAATGGCACCATACGTGGTTTAAGAGACTAAGTACAGTAAAACTCCAATTCTCCGGCATCCAGTGGTCCGGCACTCCTGATAGTCCAGCACCAGCTGGAACCCGGAAGTGCTCCAGCCAGCTGGACAATTGGAGCTCCTGTGAGCCCCACGCACACTCACGGGTCGGGAAAGGGAAAGGGATGAGAGGGGAAGGGGATTATACCCCTATGACGGGTCTGCCGGGACCTGCACTGCATCTGGCCGGGGGGAGAGGGGCAGTGGGGAAGGCACGGCGAGGGGCGAACCCTCCACCATTTTGCAGGGAGACGGGGGAAGCCTCGTGCAGCCGCCTGCTACAGGCCAGCTGGGGCTGTAAGTGGCGGCAGAGGAGAGGGGGCAAGGCAAGGGGCGGCGCTGTGGGACCAACCCGGCAGCACCCCAGCTGCTCTGCCCTGCTGCTTCCCCAAGTATGATGATGCTGCTTGCAGCCCCAGCTGGCCTGTCGCCGGTGGCTGCGTGGGGCTTCCCCTGCCTCCTTGCAAAACGGCGGAGGGTTTGCCCCTCGCTGCGCCGTTCCCTGCAGACCCCCTGACCTCCCGCCGGTTGCAGTGTGGGTCCCAGCAGACCCATCACAGCCCCCCGCCGGAGTACCTCCTGATACTCTGGCACCCCCTGGGTCCCAAAGGTGCCAGATTATCGGAAGTCTACTGTAATATAGAATAAAGGACCTATCTCAGCTAAAATCTTCTCTGATGTTATTCCAGCGGTTCACTGGAATAATTTTGTCCTCTATATATAGCCAAAGTAGCTCCCATTGACATAAATGAGTCATACTTGTATATCTGATGACTGAATCTGACCCAATGTGAGGTTAAATAGACAAAAAATGCACTCACATTTTAGGTTACTATAAACTAAGTTTTGCTTTTCTTCTAAGTTTCATTATAATGTATTTATGTGATGTAAGAAACATGGAATAGTTGAAATGTGATACCGTTACTTCCAGGAATCTACATCTATACCTAAAAAGAGAACTGGCCCTCTCCATTTCACTCCCAAAAGGAAGTTTAGAACAGTAAGATTGATTTTTTAAAAGAAAAGTTTAGGACAAAATCTTTTTATCTGAAAAGTTATCCCGCCCCCAGGACATTTTTAAAAATTACTAAAAATATACATTTTTCATGTGAAATCAAATTTTTAAAGACATTTTCCCACTAACTAGCTTCTTCTGACCAGTTTTATTCAACTTGCCACAACAGCTATCAAAATGGTACATTTTTCAGGAGGAAAAAAGCCATCCCTTTTTGTCAAAATTCAAAATGTCAGTGAGACACATCATCAAAAGTCAGAGTTTTGTCCCAATATAGCCACCACTATTGACTGCTGCTGTTATGCTCTCCAATCCCTGTTCAAGCTGATGTGTCCCATCTCCCCAAATACTTCTATCACTGACATGCCAGACAATAAGGAATATTCACTATTTTTATATATAGTATAGATATACAAGCCTAGTTTGCCAGCAACTATACACCGCCACATGGCTAGGGGTCCTTCTGTATACACTGCCTTTAGTAGCTTCCCCTTATGGACTCTATCAGCACTCTAAATATACTTTGTCCTGGCTTACAACTTCCCTTTCAGGTGTATTCAGTATAGACAATCTTTAACCACAAAATAATTCAGCAAAATCCAAAATCATAAACTCTATCTGAAGCCAAACATTCCCAGCCCTCTCTTAACCTGAAGCTCAACCCTGTTTGGTCTCACTCTACCAGCCACATGCCTGCAACTTCTTGCTACCTTTAATATTACATCAACCAATTCCCCTCAGGTTGAGTTCCTCTTGTAATCAGGGCTAGCTTAGCCCCAGGCTCTGCATCCCACCCTGGTACATACACACAGATGTACAATAAAACAGGAGTAACTAAAGAATTGCCTGGTTATCAAATGCAGCTCAGCAGAACAGCCAGCACTACGATAAGCACGTTCCCATTTATGGTCCTCTGAAACACCAAATGTGCAATTAACTGCTCCCAGCTTCTGCTTTGGTTGCCCCGGAGGATAAAGAAATGGGTGGGGTGATGTGATCAAGGACGGGGGTCAGAAAAAATAGATACTAAAGAATCTTCCATCCCAGAAGGCAGTATAGGTAAAATAACTACAAGGGACACGCAAGAAAATTCACAGTGGCCTGAGGCAGTGCAATGAGTATCAATATGTAAGAAGAAAAAGCAAAGCAACAAACCCTGGGTCCATGTGAAGATCTGCAAAAGAATACACAGCTAGTGATCAGTATCTACCACCTAGGAAAGAATGCTCTTGAAATACAGTTAAACCCAATTTTCCAATGCATCAGCTTTGCTACACATTTTAAATATTGTGTAAATCTGCAGAAACCTTAACAGTTCGGAGGCCAATAGGAAAATTTGACTCCCTTTGAACAGCGTCCATAAGGTGTTTTTATATTCAGCAGTATTGTAGATGCCATGTTTTATATGCAGCCAGAAGAGAATGGGGGGAAAGGTGGTGGTAAGTCACCTTTACACCTTCTCCCATCACAACATCAGTCTTAGGGCAGTCTTAACTCTACACTAGCTGTTCACTGATCCAAAACACCTTCTCAGAACCAGGGACTGCACAGTACACCCCATACATTGGTTGCCAGGACAAAGTGTTGCCTGGGAACTCTTACGATGCCACCTGTATTCCCCTGTATGGTTCACTGTCCTGTGTAGTGGCATTTAGATCACATACAGAGAGAAAGAATGAATTTGCTCTGAAAATGAGTTTGCTTTTAGCTCAAGCTGTAGAGCAGGGGTGGGGAACCTAAGGCCGGATGCAGCCCCCAGTTTGCCTGGATCCAGCCTCCAAGGCTCAGGGCTTCCCCCCGGCCCCAGCACTGGGGAGCCTGCACTGGTGCTCCAGCCCTGACCATAACCACCATCCCCTTGTGGGACTGGAACACACAAAATCTACTAGCCTGGTCCCTCCCCCTCCCCCCCAGCCCTGGTGTGCAAGGATAATGTGGGGAGTGTCTTCCTGCTCCTCAGTCAGGGGCCACGATTTTTTGGGGGGGTCAGCGGCCCCTTTCCAAAAAAGGTTCCCCACCCCTGTTTTAGAGGCTCATGCACTAAGCTCCAGAGGTCCCTGGTTGGGTTCTGTCTGTCAGTGTTACACTGGCAGTTGGTTAAACCTATGCCCCTGCTGCTTTATGGTGCCATAGGGTACCTCTACACAGCAGCGTTATTTTGGAATAACTGACATTATTCTGAAGTAACACAGTATGCATCTACACAGCAAGCCATTTTTGAAATAATATAGAGCTGGGGGAATTCTTACTCCGACTCCTGGTAACCCTCATTTCACGAAGAGTAAGAGAAGTCGAAGGAGTGTTCTTCCTTCAACTTCCTGCTGTGTAGATATCACCACAAGCCAAATTAAGCTATTTTGACTTCAGCTACGCAGTAGACATAGTTGAAGATGCATAGCTTAATTTGACTTTAGCCCTGCTGTGTAGATGTACCCATAGTAATCCATAGTAGTCAGAACCAAAATCAGGGAATCAGGATCTCTTCCTATATGCACTTTGCCAGTAAACATGAGGTGGATGGTGGGAAGCAGGCATTAAGCTACATGTTCAGCCCTCAGGAAGATAGTTGCTCTAGCATTCAAAAACTGTGATTAGTGAGTCTGCTGAAGAGCTGGGCACTTATCCAGTAGTGTATTTGGATTGCAAATTAGTTTAGCCCTGGATTTTAAAATAATATGGTCCCACTGAAGACACAAAGTATGTTATATCTATTAATATGAAAAATACTAACTAGGGATCAGTCACATAAGCCGGCAGTAACTTGAACCCTGGCACATGACTTATGAAACTGATTCCCCATTTCACTTCAGTGGTTGTTTTTTTTTATTTTAAATTTGGTAATGACTGTATTCCTTCCGCAACAGTTATGATGCAGGTAGTACAAAGTCCTGCATCAAATGACATATGGTAGAGGGCATTGTATCTGGCACCAAAGGAATGAAATATTAATCCGTTTTTAGTGTTTGATTTTCTTTTTTATGAATTTAGATCACAATTTATTTGATGCAGTTTTTCAACAAATGTTTATTAATATGACTATCAATATTTTCAGTATATTTACCAGCTGTTAGTGAAAACTAACAATATCTTATGCTGTTAGCTCATCACTCACACAAACAAAATCTGTGATTAAAGGTCATTAAACAGTCTAGTGGGTAATTTTACCATTTTTCTGATTACAGAAAGGACCTGAATCAATTTGCATTGAAATAGATGGACAGAGTCTGAATCAGGCCTCAAATGAGAAACTTATTTTCCTATAAATATCATGGAGGAAAAAACTTATTGGGGGGCTGTTTTGTTGTTTGTTTTCATTTTTTCCTCCTGTTTTTAAATTTTTATCATTTAAATCAAGAATGGATGAGATGAGCAGAGCAATATGGCTGCCCACTAACCCAGCACTGATATTCCCATGGGACCAGATTGGGAATCCCTTATTTATAGGAGACAGTCCACTGAAGCCAGATTGTTCACGTGAAATAAGTGTTCACCTGTGACTGTGAGGGGCCTGCCCTAGTGTAGCACACTCAAAACAGTGTAACACACTCTTCTTGACATCTTGGACAATATCAGGAAGGCAACATTTGACCTTGAAGGGTGGACACTGATCTTTTTGATATGGCTGCCCAACACTTGTTATGCCTATAGAGCAATCCAGGATAGGAGTAGGACTGCTGCTCAGGTAGACATACCTGTGTTAGCTTTAGCATTGCTAAAAATGTTTTTGCAGATGCAGAGCCATGAGCTTCAATAATGTGATTACTCCAAATTCCATGCAGGCTTGAACAAACCACACTACACTGCTACCTTTAGCCATGATGTTGTGAGTAAAGGGAGTCCGGGTATGTCTACCTGAACTGCCTGGGATTACAGTATCGATGTGCCCACTCTGTGTGGAGCCTCTGCTGGGTCAGCTCAGTGACTTTGAAAAGAGACACAGATTTGTGAGGACTCAGAAGCCCTAGAAAGAATACAGTAGCTCTGAACAGAAAATCATCTTGGTTCAGAGGACAATGTATTACATGGGATGAGGAAGGAGCAAGAGCTTAATAGGCTCTAAAGAGAATCTGTGTTCTAGGCATTTGTAGCCCTGTAACATTTCACTAGTCTACCCAGAAGTCTAGTAGTAATCTTGGAAATAGTTTATTGTTCAAGGAAATAAAAAGGATAGAATAAGAACATAAGAACATAAGAATGGCCATACTGGGTCAGACCAAAGGTCCATCGAGCCCAGCATCCCATCTGCCGACGGTGGCCAATGCCAGGTGCCCCAGAGAAGGAGAACAGAAGACAATGATCAAGTGATTTATCTCCTGCCATCCATCTCCTGCCCTTGTTATGAAGGCTAGGGCACCATACTTTATCCCTGGCTAATAGCCATTTATGGACCTAACCTGCAAAAATTTATCAAGCTCTTTTTTAAACCCTAATAGAGTCCTGGCCTTCACAGCCTCCTCGGGCAAGGAGTTCCACAGGTTGACTGTGCGCTGTGTGAAGAAAAATTTCCTTTTATTAGTTTTGAACCTACTACCCATCAATTTCATTTGGTGTCCCCTAGTTCTTGTATTATGGGAAAAGGTAAATAATTTTTCTATAATCACTTTCTCCACACCATTCATGATTTTATATACCTCTATCATATCGCCCCTCAATCGCCTTTTTTCCAAACTGAAAAGTCCCAGTCTCTCTAGCCTCTCCCCATATGGGACCCTTTCCAAGCCCCTAATCATCTTAGTCGCCCTTTTCTGAACCTTTTCTAATGCCAATATATCTTTTTTGAGGTGAGGAGACCACATCTGCACGCAGTACTCGAGATGTGGGCGTACCATAGTTTTATATAGGGGAAGTATGATATCTTTTGTCTTATTATCTATCCCTTTTTTAATAATTCCTAACATCCTATTTGCCTTACTAACTGCTGCTGCACACTGCGTGGATGTCTTCATAGAACTATCCACTATAACTCCAAGATCCCTTTCCTGATCTGTCGTAGCTAAATTTGACCCCATCATGTAGTACGTGTAATTTGGGTTATTTTTTCCAACATGCATTACCCTACACTTACCCACATTAAATTTCATTTGCCATTTTGCTGCCCAATCACTCAGTTTGCTGAGATCTTTTTGTAGTTCTTCACAATCCCTTTTGCTTTTGACTGTCCTGAACAACTTTGTGTCATCTGCAAACTTGGCCACCTCACTGCTTACCTCATTTTCTAGATCATTGATGAACAAGTTGAACAGGATTGGTCCCAGTACTGACCCCTGGGGAACACCACTAGTTACCCTCCTCCATTGTGAAAATTTACCATTTATTCCCACCCTTTGTTTTCTGTCTTTTAACCAATTCTTGATCCATGAAAGGACCTTTCCTCCTATCCCATGACCACCTAATTTACGTAAAAGCCTTTGGTGTGGGACCGTGTCAAAGGCTTTCTGGAAATCTAGGTATATTATATCCACTGGGTGCCCCTTGTCCGCATGTTTATTAACCCCTTCAAAGAATTCTAACAGATTAGTTAGACACGACTTCCCTCTGCAGAAACCATGCTGACTTTTGCCCAACAATTCGTGCTCTTCTATGTGCCTTGCAATTTTACTCTTTACTAGTGTTTCTACTAATTTGCCTGGTACTGATGTTAAACTTATCGGTCTATAATTGCCAGGATCTCCTCTAGAGCCTTTTTTAAATATTGGTGTTATATTGGCCATCTTCCAGTCATTTGGTACCAAAGTGGATTTAAAGGATAGGTTACAAACCACTGTTAATAACTCCGCAATTTCACCTTTGAGTTCTTTCAGAACCCTTGGGTGAATGCCGTCTGGTCCCGGAGACTTGTTACTATTCAGCTTATCAATTAATTCCATAACCTCCTCTAATGTCACTTCAATCTGAGTGAGTTCCTCAGATTTGTCACCTAAAAAGGCTGGCTCAGATTTAGGAACCTCTGTAACATCCTCAGCCGTGAAGACTGAAGCAAAGAAATCATTTAATCGCTCCGCAATGGCACTGTCTTCCTTGATCGCTCCTTTTATATCTTTATCATCCAAGGGCCCCACTGCTTTTTTAGCGGGCTTCCTGCTTCTAATGTATTTAAAAAACATTTTACTATCATTTTTTGAATTTTTGGCTAGCTGTTCCTCAAACTCTTTTTTGGCTTTTCTTACTACATTATGACACTTAATTTGGGAGTGTTTATGTTCCTTTCTATTTTCCTCACTAGGATTTGACTTCCACTTTTTAAAAGCTGCCCTTTTCTCTCTCACTGCCTTTTTAACATGGCTGTTTAGCCATGGTGGTTCTTTGTTAGGTCTCTTACTGTGTTTTTTTATTTGGGGTATACATTTAAGTTGGGCCTCTAGTATGGTGTCTTTAAACAGTTCCCATGCAGCTTCCAGGGATTTTAGTTTAATTACTCTCCCTTTTAGTTTCTGTTTAACTAGCTTCCTCATTTTAGTGTAATTCCCCTTTTTGAAATTAAATGCCAGAGTGTTTGACCGCTGCGGTGTTCTTCCCAACACAGGAATATTAAAAGTTATTATATTGTGGTCACTATTTCCAAGCGGTCCAGTAACAGTTACCTCTTGGACCAGATCCTGCGTTCCAGTCAAGACTAGGTCGAGAATCGACTCTCCCCTTGTGGGTTCCTGTACTAGCTGCTCCAAGAAGCAGTCATTTAAGGCATCAAGAAATTTAATCTCCGAATCCCGTCCTGAGGTGACATGCACCCAATCAATATGGGGATAATTGAAATCTCCTATTATTACTGTGTTTTTTATTTTGGTAGCCTCTCTAATCTCCCTTATCATTTCAGCATCACTATCACTGTCCTGGTTAGGTGGTCGGTAATATATTCCTAATGCCATATTCATATTAGAGGAATGAATTGTTATCCATAATGATTCTATGGAACATTTTGATTCCTTTAGGATTTTTACTTCATTTGATTCTATATTATCCTTCACATATAGTACCACTCCGCCACCCGCACGACCTGTTCTGTCTTTCCGATATAATTTATATCCCGGTATGATAGTGTCCCACTGATTGTCCTCATTCCACCATGTTTCTGAGATGCCTATTATGTCAACTTCCTCCTTTGATATGAGGTACTCCAGTTCACCCATCTTATTAGACAGACTCCTAGCATTAGTGTAAAAGCATGTTAGAAAACTACCACTATTTATATGTCCGCCTTTCTCAGACACATTGGATTTTTTTATGCACGATTGTTTCACATCTGATCTTGCCCATATATTATTTCCCACGTTCCCTATCTGACTAACTTCTAGGGAATCCCTACCTATGGAGCCTCGTGTAAGAGAACTCTCCGTCCGATCCAGGTGCTCCCCCGCACCCATCGGCTTTCCCCCACCTCTTAGTTTAAAAACTGCTCTACGACCTTTTTAATGTTTAATGCCAGCAGTCTGGATCCACCTCGATTTAGGTGGAGCCCATCATTCCTGTATAGGCTCCCCCTACCCCAAAAGTGTCCCCAGTTCCTAATAAATCTAAACCCCTCTTCCCTGCACCATCGTCTCATCCACGCATTGAGACTCTGAAGTTCTGCCTGTCTATCTGGCCCTGCGCGTGGAACTGGAAGCATTTCAGAGAATGCCACCAAAGATGTTCTGGATTTCAGTCTCTTTCCTAGTAACCTAAATTTGGCCTCCAGAACATCTCTTCTACCCTTCCCTATGTCATTGGTACCAACATGTACCACGACGACCGGCTCCTCCCCAGCACTGCCCATAAGTCTGTCTAGATGCCTCGAGAGATCCGCAACCTTCGCACCAGGCAGGCAAGTAACCATACGGTTCTCCCGGTCATCACAAACCCAACTATCTATATTTCTAATGATCGAATCCCCCACTACTAAAACCTGCTTCTTCCTAACAGCTGGAGCTCCCTCCCCCGGAGAAGTATCCTCGGCACGAGAGGATACAACATCACCCTCTGGAAGGAGGGTCCCAACTATGGGATGGTTTCCCTCTGCTCCCATTGACTGCTCTCCTTCCCTGAGCCTTTCATCCTCCGTAACAGCATCAGGACTGTCAGATTTGAGGTGGGACAGCCCTACTATGTCCCGGAAAGTCTCATCCACAAACACCTCTGCCTTCCTTAGCTCCTCCAGTTCAGCCACCCTGGCCTCCAAAGCACGCACTCGGTCTCTGAGGGCCAGGAGCTCCTTGCATCGAGCGCACACATACGCCACCCACCCACAGGGTAGGTAGTCATACATACTGCACTCGACACAATAAACAGGATAGCCCCCACTCTGCTGCTGGGCTTCTGCCTCCATTTCCTACTCTAATTATATATGAGGGTTAATTAAATGTTTCAGATAGAGGTTGTTATAAAGGATTTTAGTTTAAGGGCAATAGAAGTCACTGGCTCCCCCCAAAACTCCCCTCTCAAAACTCCCTCCTGTTAGCACTCACCCTGTTCGCGAGCACCCGGTCGCAAAGCTCCCTGGTCGCTTACCAGCAGGGTTTAAGTGCTCAGCCTCCCTGATAGCTCCTCCCTCTGCCTACAGCTCAGCCAATCAGCACACGGTGTTTCAATTCAAACCTAATCAGCTTCCAACTGCCTGCCTGCCTGCCTGAGCACACGGCCCCAAGGTGCTTTAGTTTGCTCCTTCCTTCTCCTCCTCCAGGAGAGCCTCTCAAAACTCCCTCCTGTTAGCACTCACCCTGTTCGCGAGCACCCGGTCGCAAAGCTCCAATGAGCAAAGCCCAGCAGAATATTTTGTACAAGGACACAACTACGATTCATATCCAGGTGCCCCCCTCAAAGCTTCTTGAGGTACAATGGCTGAGTGGTTAAAGCATAAACTTGAAGAGGGGGGAGGGATTGGCATGTCACTTGATCTTAAACTGAAAGGCCACCTCCTGTTCACCCAGCTGCAAAATGGGTCCCTAATCCATGAGGTCCGGACAGTCAAAGGCAGCGAGACATGTTGCTGGCCAAATCTCTCCTTTGTGCACTGTTAGCTATGACAATGATGTGTGTTAACTGCATCCATTCAAAGAGCTTGCAGGGACTTTGATGTGTCTGTGACCAGGCCTAATGTGCAGCAAATAAAGAAATGTCTAAACAATTCATAGCAAATAATTTATTTGATGAATGTAGCCCCCTTTTCTGCTTGCAAGTTGTTCAAGAACAGACTGTTTGAAATTTGTAGTTGTTTGACACTTGTGCAAACAAATTTCAGCTTAATTTTTCCAAACAGTTTGCTACTAGTGTTCATTTGGGAATTCGGTATTCTCAAATCAATTTTTGATCAGTGTCACCAGCCACCTAATTAGGTGCTCAGATGCCATGATGATAATTATTATTTCTTTTCCCCAAACTGGATGACCTAATATGAATATTAGGAGCAGTGTCTAAGGAAATCATTGTTCCATGGAGAGAAGGGTTGAGAATGTGAGAGACAGCTTGAGATAAACAGTCCTAGGGAATTTTAGACTATTTAAGCCCTTTTCTTATCCTCTTTTTCACAAGAAGGAGTACTATAAATGCAATTGTAAAATACTTATTTCTTTGCTGAGAGAAACAGAAAGGCCTATTGGCTGTATATATTATTAAAGAACACTTAGCAGTTTTTATATTCACCTTTCTCGTCACATTCACATAAAGTAATCATGTTTGCAGATATAGATACAATCTTATTTGCAAATAGTTCTAGCATCACTAGCATATGATTAAATGCCTCAATAACATGGCTTTGACTGGAGGACATAGGGTATGGATGTATATTCTTCATCTCATACACAACATTGTTTTATATTTTCTGGTCTCTATTTTATATCACACTCTTTCCAATAGACATCAAAACATTTGGATACTTTTTCCATTTAAAAATTTCAAATTTGTCAAAACTAAAACTTTTTTTGTGGGACAGGATCAGTTTTGATCAATTTCTCATTTTGTAAAGTTAAAAAAATGAAATTATTCTGACATCTGCATGTTGAAAAGTTTCATTTTTCAGTTAAAAACTACTCTTTTGTAAAGTAAAACTTTTTACTTACAGTTCAAAAGAAAGAGGTTTTTTTAATAGTTTAAAAGTGGGGAGGTCAAAATCAGAACAAATTTTTTCAGAATTATCAAATGAAATATTTTGATTAACCCAAGCCATTTTTTTTTTAATTCTCAGTTCACAAAAATTTTCAAGATTTTTACTTTTTGTCCCCAATCAGGATTGGAAAACATTTTCAAAATATTAGTTTACGGGATGGGGAAAAAACATTTCCTGTGAGACTCCAGTCATCCACCTGAGCAATGCTATTGGTTATAGTGTGATACAAAATAGAGATTAATGAATATGAATTAATGTTGTATATGGGATGAGGAATGCACATCTGTTCCCTAAATCCCCCTTCCTTTCCTGACAGTGAGGAAATTAATCAAGTGTTGTTAATTGCATGTACCTGTGCAGCTCTGTGCTAGGTAATCTCACTCATCTTTGTTGCCTTCATTTGAATGGTTGCTCAGCTTCTCACCTCAAAGGCTTGGGGACCTAATATGTAGTTTTAAACATTCCTCCTACCAACCTGTAACCCATGTTGTATGCAACACTAGTTCATATAGCCACCCAGAGCATGGACTGAACTCAGTGGTCTCCATTTCCTTTCCCCTTCACAAGCCATCATTGTCAATCATACACACAATTTAGTATTTAGTACAG
Organism: Pelochelys cantorii; assembly: GCA_032595735.1. Lineage (NCBI taxonomy): Eukaryota > Metazoa > Chordata > Testudines > Trionychidae > Pelochelys > Pelochelys cantorii. The sequence goes on along the minus strand of CM064326.1, from coordinate 125,693,225 downwards.
GCTAGGTGCCAGATGCAAAGAAGAAAATACCCTCCTCCATCTAATTCAATTAACTGGGATAGTACCACACCTCTAGTCAGTAAACAGCTGTTTACTGTTTTGTTGAATGTCCATATATAAAAATACTTCTCAACACAGTACTTTGGTTGAATTTAATGTTCTCTCTTTTCTAATTTCCATCACCAATCATCGCAATCATTTTCACAATCTAGTCTAGTATTAAAACTATGGTCTTAATTGTGAAGCAACTTACCATTGTCCATTGCATTCAATTAACTGCCCCATTGCCAGGTCTCTGGCCAGGGTGCATTGGTAACTTCAGTGTTAAGTGTCCCATCACATATACAAAATATTTATATCTACCAAAGTGCATTTACTAAATGTACTAGTTTCCATTTTCTGTCACTGATATCATCATTCATGACAGGCATTTGTCAGAAATAATTTAGCAAAGTATACGTGTTCTGTCAACCTAAGCTGCAAAGGAACCATTCAGATCTCTGTAATAGTCTGTGTGCCACAGTTTTGGGAAACAAATCTGTCCCCGTGCCATCTTATATTAAACAGTGTTCCATTAGTAACTTCATATAAGAGGGCACATAAATAACCAAGGTAGTTATAGCAGAAGGGAGGTAGATTAGGCCGGTGCCCTGACCTAAAGACAGGTTATGGGAGCACGCAGACTGTTGGTAAATTATATAGTCTATTGCTTGACCATACTTTGGTTCCTCATGAAACATATTCAAGAGACCAAATAACCAATAGCTTCAGAGGGGTAGCTGAGTTAGTCTGTAACAAGAAAAAAACTTAAAAAACAATAAATAGTCTAATAGCACCTTAAAGACTAACAAAACATGTAGATGGTATCATGAGCTTTCATGGGCACAACCCACTTATTGTGGTCATCTCAAGAAGCGGGTTGTGCCCACGAAAGCTCATGATACCATCTACATGCTTTGTTAGTCTTTAAGGTGCTACTAGACTATTTGTTGTTTTTTAAGTTTTTCCAAATAACCAGTATCAATCAAGTTAATTGCTCTAAGCCAGTAATATACAGGAAAAAAGTTCTATGTGATATCACTCTTTGGGGAACCCATCCCATACAGCAATGTTTCATTCACCGTAATCAAAAGGTGTGCTCCCAGAGTTACACATTTCAGCTGCTGTTATTTCTATGATGATTTTACAGATTATACATCTCTTTACATTCCACTAAAATCTACCCCCACCAGTTTGTCCCAGTTCCCTAAACTGTTGTTCTATTCTTTCTTTATCTTTGTTTTGGATCCTAGCATTCCAGGTACAAGTCTGTGAAGGTACTTCTCTAGCTTGTACTAAGACAAAATGAATGTGTCTGCCTAAACGGAATGCTTGCTTCAGGAAATGCAAGGTGTTGTGGGATACTCATCATAAACAAGCAAGATTATGGTTTACATCAGTTTAGGCTATATCACACGTTACAATATTTGTGCTTAATGTTATTGGTGCTTAATGTGGATACATGTATGCTAGCCAGCATATTTTAGTCAATAAGGCACAATGGGAGTGTGTCCTAACACGGGCATCACTAGCATAGTTTTGTTCTCACAGCCTGACTTTTGATACTGACAAACCATCCCGAACTACTGAACCCACATAACAGTTTCATTTGAAAACAAATCAGGGACAGGGACAGAAGCTTTTGAATATAAAGGATTTGCTGGCATGCTCAACCACTCACCAAATGATGCAGAGGAGGACAGATGTAGTTTCACAGAAGATTGAGAGGGTGAAAAAATAAATAAAAATAATGACAATGCTACCACAATACCAGTTATTCCTGAGTAGCAAGAGGCATATGAGTGACATCCTGTGGTGTGTCTCAGGACATGTGGTATGTGTAAGTAGAAAGGAAGAGTTTGGAATTTTACACTATTTTACTTCAAGAGAGTCCCAAAAAGAACTATAGTTCCATACGGCTGTGAAAAACTTGTAAATGCTACTGGAATATGAGAAACTGGAGGTATTAGGAAGATTTCAGAGTACTGGTCCACATACCATGACACTGTTATATAGAATATCTGGTCTCTAAAGATAGAAGATGATCCTCTGGATGGGCATCAGCTAAAATATATATCTATTCCCTGCCACATGCTTGGAACTAACAAAAGCTGAGTGGAAGTTGCTGGACCATTAAGACACACACACATACACCATTTGCTGCTGCTCGCTCTCATATTGTCTCTGCATACATTCACACATAATATGCTTCTTTTTCAGTATATAGAACTGTTTCTGTTTAGCTCAATTTGGGACATTTATAGAAGCTGAACAGAAACATTACTTGCCTGTCATTACTACTATGGAAGAAAGAGGAGACTAAGTAAGAGATACCTACATAGAACCACGTGGAGGGTGGGGAGGGGAGAGACAAATAGACAGAACTTAAACAACAAGGGAATGTTTTTCTTTTCTGTTTGCTTTTATAAATCATAATTCCGAGCCAGATTCTGTACTCTTTGCTCAAGTTGAATACTGTCCTACACCTCACACAATCCTATTCATTGCAATGAGATGACTCAAGGAGTAAAAGATTAAGCAACACTGAGAGCAGAATCTAGTCCTAAATTATTGCTCGTTGGGCTCCTGATGATCCATGAGACTTTTCTTCTTCTAGTTCTGCAGGCCCATGACATCTTTAGCATTGTTCTGGCTTAAAATAAAAATCAACACAAAATAAATACAGACTCTTAAGGGTATGTCTACACTTGCACCCTCTTTTGATAGAGGGATGCAAATGAAGACATTCGAAATTGCAAATGAAGCCAGGATTTAAATATCCCGTGCTTCATTTGCATAATCACATTATGGTGCTATTTCAAAATAGTGCTATTTCGAAATACAAAACACGGTGTAGATGCGGTTATTTCGGGAGAACACCCGTCTTCCGAAATAACTGTTAAACCTCATTTTATGAGGAATAAGGGTTATTTCGGAAGCACCAAATTTCATAACAGACAAATCCCTTAATCCTCATGGAATGAGGTTTACTGGGATATCAGAATAGCAAGCCTGTTATTTTGATTGCATTTCAAAATAATGGGCATGCTGTTAAGATGCGGAAAATGCTATTTTAGGATACCAGATATATCCCAAAATAGCGCCCACTGTCTAGACATACCATAAGTGAGCTCCATGCTATTATTAACAGATTGTGGGGTAGGTTTTTTGTTTTAATTTTTAATGGGCACTAATGTTTGCATAGGCCTAATCTAAGCTCACCAAACTCATTTAGCAAGTGACCTAAGTCAAATTGTAATCTAGTAGTAAAATTCTAATGCATTAAACCCCTGCACCAAATTACTCCCCACAAGTCATGTTTTCATAAACCAACTAGTGATCAAAATCCAATTAGCCCATCTATTGAGCCCTAAATGTTCCATTCTGTTTGCAAGCTCAAGAAATTATATCTCCAAAATGATATAGTCCTGTAATATGACTTATGAACATGGTATTACTGTAGTTTCGATAACTGTTCTCACTAGACTTTGCTTAATAGACCTTATATTTTATGTTTTCAATGAACAACTCATACAGGGTTGAGCCAAGGGCTTAATCACTCTTAATACAATAAAGCAGCACTTTAAAATATTATTAACCTCATCTGTCTAGATTTGGAACTAATAGACCATTGTGTGTGTATTGTCTTTATCCCTGCCAGTTATGTACATATTTATTAATCCACTCTTCCAGAGGAACAATTTCTAAAGGAAAACCAACAGTAACCTTCAAGTGAGCGGGCACAGGTTAGAAGGGCACTAATTAAATGTCAGACTTGACAGATTAAAATTATGAAATTTAAAATCACCGTGGAGCTCTTTGTCATTGTCAAATTAGGAGTCAGTGTGATGAGGAGCAGGGAAGTGAATGGTTTAATGAATTGAATGGGAATGTGGCTTAGCAGCAGGCTTCTCTTGAATTCAGATCAGCCTGTAGTTCAGATCAAAGGCTGCTAGTTCAATTTCACATTCAAAAAGAGTTGTGGCTTACCTGCATTCGTAATAGATGTGTATATGCACTAAGGTAAAAAAAAAAAGGAGACAAATAGGGTTCACGAGAAATAAATTTTGCTCAGGTGATTTATGGATTTAGATTAGGGTAGCAACATCATTTTCCCCATTATTTGGGATGTGGGGTATTTCATGGCATTTTAAAGTCAAAATTTTGCACAGTGCTCATCATTTCTTGTTTGAAAGCCACTTTTTCCATTTTACAAAGTGGAGGAGAAAAAAACAATGTATACATTAGGTGGATTATGAAAAAGGGGATGAGATTAAATTCAAGTGACTTGGCTCCATTCTGAACTCAGTTGTGCTGGTGTGAGTCTGGAGGAACTCTGCTGGCTTTCAGCAGAACTTATACAGTGTATCTGGATATTAAATGAAATGGAAAGGTATGACATTCCAAATCAAGGTGTACTTTATATTTAACGTTTGCCTTATGAGGGAAAAGATCCAAGGAGTAGCCTTGTTAAAAACATCAAAAATTGTACCAGTGCTTATTCTATTTCCTTTGCCTTCCAAAGATTGGAAGTAATAAAAAATTATTTAAATCTAAATATTTAGTTCTTGTAAAGATTGCCTTACCAAGAGAGTATAAACATATAAAGAAGAAAAAAGCAAACTCCCCTTTGGAGCAGATCAGCCAGGATTTTAGAGAGGGTCTTATCTGGGAGATAACAAAAGTTCCTTGCCCCCGTTCTTGAGCAAACTAAAAACCACATAGTACTCACCATTCTATAAAGCGTCTGCACTCTAGCATGGTTTTAGAAATTATAGGGCTTTATTTATTTACCCAGAGCTGAATACTGCCATTTAAGCAAATGGGAATCTCCCCATTGACACAAATGTGTGTGGGATCAGCCTTTAATTCTTTAATCTATATATCAAAATGCATCACTAGAAATAGCAGAGTTGATCACATTTAAAATGTTTGCCACAGCCAGCAACAAGTTTTACTGAACTTAAGCCAGCTATACTTTATCCATGCCCCAGTCCCACCCAGACAGCAGTTAAGGCATTTGGCAGTACTGTACTGACTAGTTCATTTCAGTTATAAATATAGAGTTGAGTGTCATATGCATGCTAAAAACAACATATCCAATGCCTCCTCTCTTAACCTAATAATGCCCCATATTCACAGTGAACAGAAGAAGAGACAAAATGGAACCCTGCAAGGCCCCCCACATGAGAGCACCACTAGAAATAACAAATGTCCAATGTCACCACTGAGACCACTCGCCAAAGAATGACTGATGCACCCAAGAGCAGCCCCATCAAATCCTGCTACAGTCCACAGGAGAGTCACTAACACATCGTGATCAATAAGACAGCTGATGGTTTCAAGGCAGCTGATGGTTTCAACCATATCAGCATGAACACCTTCCTGATAGACACATCCATCACCAAGAGGAAGTCTATCAATGCAACTAGTGGATTTTCTGTCTCATACTCAGGCCTGGGCCCAGACTGGTCAAGAGCCAGGAAATCTGAGACTTCCAGTTACTGCGAGAGTTGTGTAACCACAACCTTTAACTAGAAGACAACTGAAAAAATATTTGGATAGAATGTCAGAATCAAGGATAATTTCTTGAACAGAGTCTGTAAATTAAAAGCCAGCAATCTGCCCTCCCTAAGAGGCACTGACAATTTCTGCCAACAATGGACCAAGTGTTTTTTTTCCCCCACTGGGACTTTGCCAACTACCAGGTACAATGAAACAAAAGACAAGCTGTAGAATGAAACATTTCCAACACCCTCTAGTGGCTCAGTGAATGTCAATGGCTAACCTCATCAGAGACACAAGTTTGCCCTCTCCAATTCCAATGCTGCATGCACAGAAGGAGACTATTTGAAACAAACACACTCATTTTTACCCACAAAGTAATCAGAAATTTCCTCACCATGAGAGGAACTCAAACCACCCATTGGAGGAAGGCAGCTGAATATAACCAAGCTGTCCACAGCCAGAAATACCTACAGACAGAGGCCAAGAAATACAGCTATGACATAAGTATCCAAAAAAAATCTTTATGGAGCAGATGGTTTGCATCATCCCTTAGCCTTATTTTCCTCTTTCCTTCTCATTTAATCTGTCACAAGACACCTGTAAACCAAGGGACTCTGTGGAGGTGAAGCTTGTGAAGAGAGTGCTGATACCCACTCTATCAAAGGCTGAAGATCCACCAGAGGAACAATGAAGTCTCTGCGGGTGTTGTTGAAGCACTTTGGTTTGGTTAGTCTTCCTGAGAAGATTATCAAAAGATGTTTTGCCATTAATTTCAAAGAGGGTAGGACTAGGCCTACTAAGTATGAGCATGGTCATCCTTCAACAAGGAGGTGACCTGGTCTACAGGAATGAACACAGAGACAGAAAAGAAGAAATCCTCATTTTTAATCCTGGTTCTGACAGATAATTATTACTACTAGTAAATATTTGATTCCCCGTGACTTCATGCCAATAGTTTAAGAACTGGAATTATTAAGGCTGACCATGAATTACTCTTAAGCCAAGAGAGCCTTAAACTCTGATGTGTCTTTTTTTCATAACAATGAATTCAAGTGCTCCAAGGAAAACAGGTATTTCTGAATTGAAATGATGTAACATTCATATGAAGTTAATCAAAAATACCAGTCATTCTAAAGAGGTTATGATGCCAAATAAGTGACATTTATTAAAGGCCCTTTTCCCATTTTCTTTTTTCTGAAAGCTGCCTAAATTATTTAAACTGTGCCAGTGTTTCCCCTTGAATTCAAAACTTTCATTTCCGAGAGTCATGTATGATTTATCTTGTCTGAAATATCATGGTGTCAGACACTTGCAGTATAGAATCTTATCAAGGGATGCAGGTGATTTTAAGAACAAACCCTTTACCTCTCCTGCTGCATAATGGAGTCTTTTGGAAATGCTCTGTGTAAGAGAGCTGGGAGGCTGTCCCTGAGAAAAGTGACTTCACTTGGATAGAACATGGAAAAATTGCCACATTGTGGCGGAGCTTATGATGGCACATGGGAAAGGACTGTATGAGGATCATCCCCCCTCACTGTATAGCCTAGCGAGAGTCTGAGAAACTTACAAGTCTCTGCACTTAGGCTACGTCTACAGTGCACAGTTATTTCGGAATAAGCTATTCCGGAATAGTTATTCCGAAATACTTTATTTCAAAATAGCATGTCTACATTGCAGGGAAGCCTCAAAATTAGTCCGAGGCAGGCTTCCCTAATGTAGACATGCTATCTCGATTTAGAGCCCCAGAAGAAATAACTTAGAATGGCCCTGGTGAGGGGCTATTTCAAAATAGCAGAAGTGGAGTGTCTACACATGCCTTATTTCAAAATAGCTGTTTTGGAATCAGTGTTATTCTTCGTAGAATGAGGTTTACAGATGTCGGAATAAGCCATCTGTTATTTCAAAATCATTTCAAAATAACGGAATTGCTGTGTAGACGCTCGCATAATTATTTCAGAATAACAGCCGTTATTCCAAAATAACTTTGCTGTGTAGACACACCCTTAGAGAGCACAAGGATTGTTCCTTCCGCACAGCCAAGTTGGTAATTTCTCCAAAGCTCCCCAGAGGGTGGCATGGCTGTACCATGCCCTATAGTTGGGCCAGTGGCCAAATGCCACAGTTTGGCTTTGTAGAGAGATTTTATATAATACTCAAGTCCAATCCTTTTTCTCTCCTTTTTCTTTTCTTGCTAATGATATTTTCCCATATTTACCCACCCCCCAGCTTAGGGCTCCTTCTTTTTGATTGATAGGCCATCCTTCTGGGAATTGCCATTGCACCTGTCAGTTTAAGTTGATTGGTTGCTTGAGAGCAACACAAAGCATTTCTTCTCAAGGAGTTGTGCTCACAGCACCAGTGGCATTTCCAGGCATTGTGGGTCTGGAGAAACCATAGAGAAGACCTGGAAAATGAAGTGAAATTATTGAACATGAGGTCACAGAGCCAACTTCTGAATTAAGTTTTGGGGATTGGAGGAAAGGCAAATGGTCCGTTGCCTACCTATAAAAGAGCTGTAAAAGAAAGGAGGTTGCTATCGGAAGAAAAGTTTCTTCATTGCCTGTGTGCCCTGCACAAGTATGTTATAGTGCATGGTGGTGGATGATATAGAAAACAAGAGCTAGATAGATCATTATGGCCCTGGAGCACAGATGCAGACTCCAGGGCTCTAGCACTGACTGAAAGAAATGAGTGCTTAGCACCTGCAGGGCTGGATGAATCTTTAATGGGTTTCAGTGCCCAGATCATGCCCCTCCCACTGATATGCCCTCGCTCTGCCCTGATGCCCTGCTCCCTTTTGGCCTCTTCCCGCCAAGATCCCACCTGCTCTCTGCCCAAGACCTCACCTGCTTCTCTCACAGGGGCCACCACCAGTGAAAACAGTGCCTGTGCCATGGCGTAGGCAGGTGGCTCTCTGTTCTGCTTCATTCCAGCATCTACATCACTGTACCAGCTGTGCTAGTGTCCATCCATTGTTTTGCCACTGGAACTGATACAAAGTTACAGTGCACATAGGTTATCTGGCCATACGGAAAGTGTGGTATACTTACTAGATGCACCAGTTGCATCTGACAGTTGTCCTGGCTTGAAACTACTTTAAAATTATGATATTGTTTGGCTCAGGGCACCAGTAAGGAATGGAAAACCTTTTGTGATCAGGTCAAATCTGGATCTTGATGGCTGTTTAATCAGTGGTCTTTGCCAAGTTCCTAATAGACAACTGTTCACCTTTTAAAATTAAAAAAAAAGTCCTAAGAATTGGCCCTACTTAATACCTTTGCTACATAGTCTATGCAGAAAGGCCTCAGCTGTTCTCTCACTCTTGGAGATGTTCCACCCATGACAGGCTTGGGATGCTTTGGCAGGGCACTAGAAAATTCTGCACTGCATGGCTACTGCCTGTGGTCCATATGTTCAGGGGATAAATACAGGATCTCAGCCTCCAAGACTATCAGTGAGGCATATTTCTCAAGCACCGAATTCACACATTAATTCTAACAAAGAATGAAGCTAGTGGAATTAGCTTTGAGGCGATGCTTGTGGCATTAAGTAGAGTTTCTGAGTTTGCCGAAATTACAATCTGTAGTCATCTGAACATTAAAACAAAAATAAAACAGCTACACATTGGCCCAAGAGACAAAGTAAAACAAACAAAACTATGGCCAGCCATCCAGCTTCTTCAACGGTCACTTCTATTCTCGCTCTTCTTCCACTTGGGGGAGGAAGGAATAGGAGAACAGGTGACTCTTGCAGCATATCTTGAAAGTAACTAAATCTGAAATTTGATACCTCAGCATCGAATACCGATGAGTGATCAGACAAGAACCTGAGGTTATGAACCAACTTAACAAGCACTGGCCATATTCCCAAAATCAGGGGCACTGATACCATCATCACCGTCCCTTCAGGTTGTTTCTTCCACCTTCTAAGCATATTTCAGTCTCATCTGTGTTGTGTTTCCAATAGTTTGCCTTCATCCACTGCTAGGAATTGAATAAGTCACTCTGCTACAGTGACTGAGTTAGAAAAGATGAGAATAATAAAGTGAGGTAGGAGGGAAGCACCATACTGAAGGCATCTAAGCCTGCTCAAGATAGCTAGGTCCCAAGCAGACTGAGAAGAGCCACAAAAGGGTCTCAGAAAACTGGATGACTCAGCAACAAAATGGCAAATAAAATTCAGCATTGATAAATACAAAGTAATGCATATTGAAAAACATAATCCCAACTGTACATATACAATGATGGTGTCTAAATTAACTGTTACCGCTCAAGAAAGAGATCTTGGAGTCATTGTGGATAGTTCTCTAAAAACATCCACTCAATGTGCAGCAGCAATCACAAAAGCTAACTGATTGTTGCAAATAATTAGAAAAGGAATATAAAATAAGACAGAAAATATCATATGCCTCTATTTAAATCCATGGTACTCCCACAACTTCAATACTATGTGCAGATGTGGTTGCCCCATCTCAAAAAAGATATCTTGGAATTGGAAAAGATTAATAAAATGGCAACAAATTTATTATTAATTTGGAATGGCTTCCATATGATGAGGGATTAATAAGACTGAAACCTTACAGTTTGGAAAAGAGGTGACTAATGGGGCATATGATAGAGAGCTATGCATTCTTGACTGGTGTATAGAAAATAAATAAGGAAGTGTTATTTACTCCTTCTCAAAACCAAAGAACGAGGGGGATAATCAAATAAAATTAATAAGCAGAAGGTTTTAAAGAAACAAAAGGAAGTATTTTTCACATAACATACACAGTCCACCTGTGGAACCCTTTGCCAGAGGATATTGTGAAGACCAAAGGGTGTGTCTACAGAGCAGGGCTTAACTCAAAATAAGCTACACAAATTGAGCTACGTCAATTGCATAGCTTATTTCAAAATAGCTTATTTTGAAATAGGGAGCATCTACACAGCACTTATTTCGAAATAGAGCACTCTTCCTCCAACTTCCCTTACTCCTCATACAATGAGGGTTACAGGAGTCAGAATAAGAAGTCCTCCAGCTTGACAGTATTTTGACACTATTTCGAAATAACTTCCTGATATGTAGATGAGGACTAAGTTATTTCAGAATAGTGCTAGTTATTTCAAAATAGTGTCGTAGTGTAGACATACCAAGATTATAGCAGCGTCCATCAATGACTATTTGTCAGGAGGGGCAGGAATAGTGTCCATAGCCTCTGTTTGTGAGAAGCTGGGAATAGGTGACAGGGGCTGGATCATTTGATGATGACCTCTTCTGTTCATTCCCTCTGGGACTTCTGGCATTGGCCACTATCAGAAAACAGGAGAGTGGGCTAGGTCAGTGTTTCTTAAACTTTTTAAGACCGAGGAACACCAAACACAAACCGCGGAACACAGTTTAAGAAACACTGGGCTAGGTGAACCTTTGCTCTGACCCAGTATGGCTGTTCCTATTTTCTTATGTTCACCCTTACACATTACGTTTCCTTCCTAATAGCCTACATAAACCTTGAACAAATGGTTGGCATTGTAGCTTCCAAAATTAGCCAAACTTATCATAGTCTGTTTCTAACTTATTATTAGACACATAATTCATAGAAGATTAGGAAACTAGAGTAGACAACTTAAACATTTCAAATCTGTGAGTTAACCAGAAGCAAAAAGACATCTTAATTTTCTTACAGTGGGACAAGAATTCTTTTGCATCTTCTCATCATATAAAAATAGTTGACGGAATTTTGTTTATTGGCCACAAATGCATGTGAGTATATATTACCTCCAGGCTGATACAAAATAAGGATACTATCAGCCTAAAAGAAGAATTTTTTAACACATGAAAATAGAGCATATAACAAATATCTAGTTTAAACATAATTATGGCAAGGGCTACAAGGTACCTCCTATAAAAATACTATATATCATAAATAATCTGAGACCTGGATTTAATAACAATAAGCATCTCATTCAGAAGGAAATGAAGGTTAGAAGAACCACTCAAAATCAGACCCTTGGGAATTGCAAGTTTATGTAAATACTATGTATTACTATAAACAAGAGAATAATCTTCCCCTTATGAAACACACATAAACAGCATAGCATCCATACACAGTGCAGGACAGGGCCGACTGTGGGCTCATTACATACATTGATGAACAGTTTTTCATGCACATTTCAATAGTTTCACTGAGATCACAAATGCTGCTTCCATGATAAGTGCTTTGCAATGTTTGTAAGGGTTGAACAATGAGCCTTTACAAGTTTTCACTTAAGATACCATATTAAATTGGTGATCAGAAGGTCAAGTGAGGTTTGTCATTGTTATCTTTGTAAACTGTCATTATTTGTAATGTAGGACACTGCATAAAAATATAGCATTAAATCTGAAATCCTCCATGAGTGAAAACAAGTTGCTTTTATTATGATGTTAAAATTTAGCAAAATAAATGTAGCCCAATAGTGTTGTAAAGAGACAGAGGTGTCAGAGACAACAAACTGGAAATGTGTAACCATAGTTCTTCATGGAACAGAATGGCCTACTAAAACTGGCAAATAGTAGAGAACAGGAGTCCAGTTCTGTGACTGCTGCTGTCAATGCCTCTGTTTAGCTCTCCCTCTGGTTTGAGAAGCTATATTGATATCCTGCACTTCTGACATTTATGAAAGCTGTGCCATTGACTCCAATGGGCACAAGTTAAGGCACCTAAAGAAGATACTAAAGAAGCTAGCTCAGGCCTTCAGCTGGGCTAAATAGGGATCATTCCACTGAAGTCAATGAAGCTGGGCTGAGGATCCAGACTGCTATTTACAATGTATTTTCATAAAGCTTAAATGTATTAGGTGAAGTTTTGAAAAAGTACCTGACTGGCTTAAGAGCACTGATTCCCAAAAAGCACCTGGGATGTGACACTGTGTTTTCCCCACAGGGTGTCATTTTCCTTCCCTGTCATATTTCTTCTCTTTACTGCCTCACTCCTTCTCTTAAAAACTGTCTGTTAACTGGCCAAGATTTCATAGTTTTCAGTGGTACTGTAAGCCTCTGACCAGAAAGAGGCAGCTCAGAGTAATGCCCTAACTAGTGTACCACTGTGTATCACTTGTACCAGTGATGCTGGTACAAGTCTGACAGGTCTTGGAGTGGCTAATATGACCATGTGCTGTAGCCTGTGTTTTTTCAGCAGTGAGGTTGCAAGTGAAAAGTCAATGCCAGAGGCAGAAACTGCACTTGTATCTTTGCTGTTCTTTTATGCTCCCTCCCTTTTGTGTGTTTATCTTCTTTGGAAATGGGATTGGACTGTAACAACGACAATCTCAGCTCAGCTCCAAGACAGTTATTGCCATCTATGAGACTGGCGAAGAAGAATTTCTTTTCCTTCTAAAAACTCTCCTCTGCTAAAGAGAAAAGCTGTTAAAATTAAAGCTTAATTTAATACTTCACCTTTCAAATGCTTTAACTGTGTTTTTTTCTTCTTATAGTTTTATAAAAGGTTAACATAGGATGTGTAATGGTGTGTTTGCCATGGTACTAACCAGGCTGAGATCCCTGCAAATGGCAAACCTTGTTAAACACAATTTAATATTGGACAGGGACTGGGTTACATTAACATCTCAGACTCCTGGAACCTATATAACCTGTAAGGAATTGTGGGGTTCCTGCCAGGATGGTGTAACTGTGTACAGTCCCTTGCTCAGGACTGGGTGCAAGAGCACAATCTAGTCTTTGGATTGTAAACTCCTTGGAGCAGGAGCCTGTCATCAACACATCTATAAAGCATGATTCACACTCATGGCACTGAAGAAGTATTAAATAGACCAATATATTGTTATAACTAGTCTATTTGAGATACTTTCATTTCCAACAATACATAAAATATAACTAATATATTCATCCAGTTTTTCATAGACTAGGGAACATTTATGGTGATACTGGAGAAAGAAGATTTCACATCTTAAACCAGCTGTGTGTTTCATTGCTACCTATCTGATAATAGAGGATTCTATGATGATGCTTTTTATATGTAAGATTTGAATGTATAAATACATTCACAATTGGTTTTAATTTGCAGTATAGACATTAGATTTTGATGAACCACCTCTCAAAAATTAGCATGTATACAATTTATGGTAGACTGAGCATCTTCATCATCAGCCTGTTGGTACTGCCGATATTTTACCTCTTCAGCATCTACGCTTAAATCAGTCATGCTTTTGAATGCTGTGCATGTGCAGATGCAATAAAGAATCTGAATTACCTCTCACCCCTGGAGAGGGTGATCCCTCCAAATCAGAGCTGTGGCTATTGGCAGGCAGTACACATCATTTGCATTGTGGCTGCCTGCAACCTGCTTGACCTACGTATGAATACTTCAATTTGCATGATCCCAACTGCTTGCCCAAACATTTCAGATACATAAAAAAAGATAATTGCTGCTGCTGCCTGTCACTGGCACCACATCATACTGTAGTATTCATGAGAGCTTGCACAAAACAGTAACATGTACTAAACTAGCAGAAGAGTTACAGAGTTAATAAACACAAGCACTACTTTATTCCCTAACTGCATGTGTGGGAAATAAAGGAAATAATTCATTTTTTTGTTTTGTTTTGCCAATAGATTAGCTTTCCCCTTTTTTGTTTGTTATTATAGTCATGGTTCAAAGCCCTCTCCAAAAACAAGGTCCCACTTTATTATAGGACAGTTAGGTTCAAGCGCACAGCTTGCAATAAAGAAATTAGCAAACCAGAAGCTGCAATTCTGTAGAAACACTCGAAAACGAAGAGGATTTAAAGTGACAAGATCCAATTAAATTTAATTACCCAAGCTGTATTTTCATTTTAACTGACACTTTTTATTAAGAAGCCACATGCACTAAAGCTAGAAACCTGGGCCAAATTGCATCCCAGTAATACAGTTATCTTATGCAAAATTCTGAGTATCTAATTTTCTAAAATGAAATTAGAGACATGGGGTTTGTAAAAGGTACTCTTTGTCTGATACGATAAGACACTGTTTGCAATGTATCCACGGTACTATATTACTTTTGTTACACTAAGCACCTGATGTACCTAATAAAATGTATTATTTGGGAAAAGGTGCAAAACAACATTGTTTTTTTTTAATTTAGATATAGTAAATATAAGTGAGAGAAACTTAGCAACTTAAAATCTCAAAGCTTACAATCTAAAACTTAAAGTCTTAACTAATTTGACTTTAGAAACTTAGAAGTTTTTCTCTATCAGCACCATTTAGTATTATGTTTTGCAGCTACATAAAACTGAACCAAACCGGGTTGTTTGTATTCCTACTTTTATTGTCACCATAACAGTAAAGTATAAACAAATGCTATGAACAGCTACTAGTTGTGACACCTGCACTCAGCCACATTATTCATATTTGTGTTTCTAAACATTTTTAAATAAAAATATAACAGTTTGAAATGTAAAAGAGTAACACTGAAGTACAGCTAACAAACAGAAATACAAATGTGCACTTACAGAAGCTTAAAAGAGCTGTCCAAGACACAGAAACGGTGTATCTTAAGAAAATGTTTTAGATGTAGGTGGCAAAAGATGGTTTAATGTTGAAAAGAGAAACAACCAAAAAGAGTTGTGTTTTACAAAATATGCAATAGTTTGCATAGCTGAAAGAAACAGATCTGTGTTTCTATATTAACAAAAGGGTAGTCTATGGTTATATATATATATATATATATATATATATATATATATTGTGCAAGTATATATAAATATATTGTAGCAGTCCATTCTGAGTTTACCTCCCCAGGGAAGGAACAGAGAGCTGGCCTGATCCATTGATCCCAATAAGAACCTTTCCACTGACTACATGAAATCCTTTTGATAATGTCTGGTCATGTGAAAGTATCCCAGCAGAATGTAGCATCATAATTAGCAGAAGCATGCTGGCAATCTGTCATGACTGTTTCCTTCCCAGATACCCTGGGTGAACAAGTAATAAATACTAGCAGATGAAGGGAGTGGGAGACGAATTTTAAAAAGTAAGTTTAAATGTATTTCTATATTGAGAGATCCCTTCCCCCATGTACACACTCAAATTCTGTCCTAGACTTTGTAATTGACAGACTCAGCTCTCAAATCCATTTTTACTTCAGTGGGATTTTTTTCTTATCCAGAATTTCCATTTAAACATTGTCATTAAAATTAGGGTTGGTTGAAAATTTTCCATATAAACTATTTTTTGACAAAAATGGACTTTCAACAAAATGATTTTTTTACACAAAAACTGCTTGCTTTTGACAGAAAGTTTTCCTTCAAAAACAGAAAAAAGTTTTCCTTTAAAAACAGAAAAACATTAAGATGCTGTGGTGCCTCATGGAAATTGTAGTTCAGGTGCTATATAACCCCATTTTCCTTTTTGGGATGGGTTTGCCAGCTAGATACATCTCCCAAAATGCACCCTGAGTTCCCTTGGTTCATTGTAGTAAATCTTCAAGAGGGGAGATCATAGTGCATCATGGAAGATGTTCAGCCAAAGAGTCTGGTCCACAGAAGTGAAATTATGCCTAAGGCAACAAAACTGCAATTCTTATGGGACACTATGGTAGGTGTTCTGAATCCAAAACTTTGGGTGTCAGCCAAAAGTTCTTGGATTTTGGACATCACTTTTCAGGTTCTGACTTTTTGCTGAAAAGTCAAATTTTTTTCATGGGAAAAAATATTATTTTCCGACTGGCTCTAATTACAATATTTCTAACTTCCCAAGTGAAGACCCTGTGATATGCTCAAAAGCATGAACCATTCAAAAATTAATGTGATGGACATCTTGTCTCTAAGCAACAGAAGTATGTTGGTGACACAGACAAAAACTGCTAAATGCTGTGTCAAATTTCCTCTGTCAAACACATTACTTTTCCTTTCTTGATCAAAATGAATTACTAAAGTGAGGGTGGAGATAGGATTCAAAGTGGAGTGAAATTGGTCACGGTTAAGGAAATTAATTTTTGGAAAGGGTAGGATTAATACTGAGGTGAGGAGACATACATGCACAAATCAATGAGCTACCTTCTCTGAAATTCCCTGACTCTCAGGACTGGCCTCAGCTCCAACATGACTTAGAGCCACTGCCTGGCTGTTCTAACATGTGCCATCCTCTCTCCTCACAGATCCTGATTCCCAAAATGTCCTGTTCCTCCCCTTACATACCTCCAGTGCTGGCCACAGGCCAGGTCCTATGCTTAGGGGAGTTTTGACAGAGGGACTCCATTTCCGACATTGATTTATGGCAATTTCCAGCCCTTTTGGGCCTTTTGAGTATCATAGGGAGTTGTAACAGAGCAGAGAATTAGACCGGTATATGCTGTTATCAATGAAAACTTAACAAAGGTGAGTGTTCTGGCGTGTTTATCTTTTAGAGAATACTATGCATTCCATAATTACCATCAATACATATTGTATGGAACAGTTGCGGTGATCAAACTTTCTTCCTTGGAGACTCAGTCCAACTCCAATTAAAGCCAAGAAAAAAATTCACATTGATTTCAGTAGGAGTTGGGGTAGCCTTTTGAATGCAGGCTTCAGCTCTGTACTCTGAAGAAGGACACAATCTGATGAACTGCAGAGATAATATGAAACTAGTGTTTGGTAAATCCTGTTAAAGTAAAGCAAACTGTTGGATACTGGGGCCACAGAACTGCTCAGGAGAAGTCTGTTCGGTGTAGAATTCATGTTTTGGGGGAAAACTCAGATTGGGAGTTTGTTGGGGTCACCCTGCAAGTAGGGATTCGAGCTGGTGAAAGCCAGAATATGGCTGGAGCATTGCCAATGGGTTGGAGCTATGGAGCTGAAACTATACAAAGACTCATAAGGTCTGACCTGCATGCTGTTTGGCTTTTTGTGAGAGGCCCAGGTTGGGAGCTACAAAAGCAAATTATTGTAATGCACTCAACACAAGTAACTCATGGTAGCACTGACAACCCTCCCCCCACAAAAAAACCTCCTACCAAAATGTTAATTGCTAAATGGGGTGCCCCCATGCCTCTCCCTCCTCCTGGGGGTGGCCCCATCTTGTTCTCTTTTCCCCCACAGGTACCAGTTATCTCTGCACCCAAGACTGCATGGCAGGTGATGACACAACCCCTCACTG
Source organism: Pelochelys cantorii (assembly GCA_032595735.1). Taxonomy (NCBI): domain Eukaryota; kingdom Metazoa; phylum Chordata; order Testudines; family Trionychidae; genus Pelochelys; species Pelochelys cantorii. Next base: position 125,675,579 of record CM064326.1, on the reverse strand, counting down.
ATCTGCACTGCAGCCCAGAAAACAGCAGTCTTTTCTTGCATAAGGTAGTAAATTTTCATACATTTTCTGATTCTTCTGTTATTTCTATTACTTGTGGTTTTTCCCTACCTCTAAATCCTCTGAAGATGTGAACTGCTTGGAACATGTTAAACAGCCAAAGAACTTCCTACTCATCCAGTTCAGGGATATTTAGTGACACTATCAAGCATTTCAACCATGAGAGCATCAAGCAGGATGACCAAAAAACAAATTTATATGAATGTTTTACATTTCAATTACTGGCTCAGAGGAACATCTTTTTCTTTTTCCCCATAAGTGAAAATTAATGTCTTTCCAATCCCATATTTAGGAGCCAAAAAATCAAGAAAAATTTGAAAATCAAGCTATAATCAAGTGTTTTTTAAAGAGTGCATCATTACATGAAAAAAAGAAACCTAATTCAGGGTCCAATCTCAGATGAAAACTGAATAATTTTAGAACTCCAGTCATGAAAGGAAGAAGGGACTGGGCTGAGGCTATGTCTACGCTGCCGGCTTTTTTCAGCAGAAGATATATAAATCGCGCTCTCATTTGCATATCTTCTGCCGATCCTTTTTGCGGAAGAGGTTTTGCCACTAAAAAGCCCTGTGTAGACGGGGCCATTGGTCGGAAAAAAAACCCTTTTTCACAAGATCCTGTAAACCTCATTTTTTGAGGAATAAGGGATCTTGCATAAAAAGGTTTTTTTTTCCGACAAACGGGCCGGTCTACATAGGGCTTTTTAGTGGCAAAACCTCTTCCGCAAAAAGGATCGGCAGAAGATATGCAAATGAGAGCACGATTTGCATATATTCTGCTGGAAAAAAAAGGCGGTATAGACATAGCCTCATGAGGCAGCAAGCATATCATGCCAGCCCTACCCACTCCACACACACAGAGTCTTCAGTGCCTCCTAAAGCATGGCACACCCTTTGGTACCTCAGAGCTGCATGGAGTGCGCAGTGCCCGGAGCTCCAGTTGCTGTTGCAGTAGCTGAGGTGGCAGCCAGGAGCCCTGGGACCCTTCGAATTGCCAGGTCTCGGGGCAATTGTCCCCTTGGGCTTCTACCCCATCAATGGGCCTATATGACTTAACCATAAGACCACCTTCCCTCTCCACCGCTGGATCACTTGTCTCCCTTTTTGACAGCCTCAAAAGTGAGGCCAAGATGGGGCATGACCATGGAGACTAAGATACCCATTCATACCAAAGGGTGTGCATTCTCATTCAGGCACCATAGAGGGTCTGTTTAGATTGCAACCCGTGCTCGCTCTTTTAAGCGAAACTAGAACACTGGTCCCTGAACTTTTTACTAAGGCAACCCACCAACTGCACTGTGTCTTTTTTTGCAACTCACCATTGCATATATGTACCCTTCCACTCCTGCATGACAACTCCACTCCTAGCCTGAAGCAAAGGAGACACCGGGAGAGAGGGGGGATGTTGGAGAGTGAACCCACCCGACATTCACCTCATAGCAACAATTACTGTCCCAGAGGGCTGTCCCCAGTATACAGCACTGCTCAAGTTTGGCCTATCTGCCCCTCCAACATGAAAATGGAAGAGTGGGCTGGCCAAATTTATGAGAGTGATTTTGCAATTCGGTGCATGGGGTTGCAACGTCATGCAACCCTGTATGCCATATCACAACACCTGGAGCAAGTGCCTTGGTTGGGACACAGTCATGGGTTAGTTCTACCCCAGACATGTGGACCCATATAGAACCTTCCCAAATACGTTTGTGGGTTGGGACCCTCTGCTTAAGAAATACTGAACTAGAGAACTTTAATTATTGGGCACTAAATCCCAATTAATTTTATATTTATCATTAGAATTAATCGTTTTTCATATACAAATAATTAAATGTTCTGAAAGAAGCCTATTGGAAGCCACTCTAAGTATTAGTAAAACCTCTCGTCAGGCAAAGCAATAAGGGTGGGGAGGGGGGAGGAATTCAGAGATCCCATTTGTTTGCGTGGTTAAGCTTTATTGTTATGCTCTGTCCTCCCTTTTGTACTAATCTTCCCAACATCTGCTGCCAGCTAGGCCAAGCTCAAACAGCAGTGTCAATCCAAGGGTCAGAAAGGTCAGCAGTGACACCCGATTTAAGTGTTATTCACTCTGATGCCCTGACAAGACAGATACAGCGTGGCCTGACTAAAGTGATATATGTTAAATTTGTTGCAAATTACTGGCATGATGGATCTATCGATGACCCATTGCAGCTGTCAGGATGTCTCTATCAGTCTCTCAGTTACGCTTTCTCCTGATGCTCTGCCCCATCCCCCTCTGCCACCATCCAGCCAGGCACATGCTTGTTTTATAGTCACTGAACAGCACCTCAGGGTGGAAGATGAAAGGAGACAAAGCAGCAGCACCTGGGTCTGAAACTGAAGAGGATTAGGAGGTGTCTTAAAGATACAGGTTTCATTTTTTATAGACTTCAGGTTTCTTTCATTTATGTGTGGATCTGAAACAGAACACCTATTACAAGTGAAACATGTGCAACATGTTTCCATGCTGTCTTCATCCAAAATATTGAAAACACTGACATCTGTTATCCATACATTTTAAATGTAAGACTCTTTATTGTGACACTAGGCCGCAGTTCTTTCCCCCCCTTCCCTTGCTTACACAACACAAAGGAGAACTAAGTGCCCCCAGATTCCACAATAGAAGGTGTGTGTGGGGGTCACAAAGAGGGGAAAGGAGACTATGCAGTAGATTCACTGTGCACTGCTGCGTAGCCATTTCTCGCCCCTTCTAACCACTGCCATGGAATCCAGAACCATTTGACAGAAGATCGAGTAGCAAGTCAGCCCAGCGGCCGCAATGCACAGCATGTTTCTTCCTGTTCTCTAAGCATCCATAAATTATTTGCTGCTCAGAGCAGCAGTTAATCCCCCTTAATGGCTTTCTTGCACCACATAAGTGCAATGCTTATGGAGAGCCAGGTCTGACAGGTGTCTTTTAAGTGCAGCAAGGGTGGGAAAAGCATGGAAAAGCAGAAGTCTTTGGGATCAATGTCTCCCCAGCTGTTGTAGGTCACTCATATGTCCAGATCTGCTCATCTGCCTTGCCTATCACAGGAGGATAATGCGGTAGAGACTCAGCAGCTCAAGAGATACAGACTTACCCAGCCCTTTCAGCACAAGGAGAACAAGTTTATAGTCAAGATAACATATAACTTCTCATAGACATATTATTTATTGTTCATAAAAAGTGACAACACTTTGTACTGTGCAAATTTTCCCCACCTATGTTGCTTTTTATCTTTGCATTTCACTCATCTTGGGCTTGCATTTTTAATGCAAAAGCAAAAATCATTTCTAACCCATCCCTTTGGTCTGATTTTGCAGAGTTATCTTGAATAATATAAAAACAACAAATAGTAAACAAATAGTCTGGTAGCACTTTAAAGACTAACAAAACATGTAGATGGTATCATGAGCTTTCGTGGGCACAGCCCCCTTCTTCAGATGACCAGAGTGTTGGGTGTCCAGAACCAAAATTAAATAGGAGAGAAAGGGGGAGGGGAGGAAAAAATGGGAGGGGGGAGAGAACATAAAGAGGCAGTGGGTATATAAATATCAAAGGAAAAACCGAGCTGGTATGTAACAAGCAAAACTGATAGTCTATAAACATCTGAAGACTGGATAGTTGAAGGAAGCAGATAAGGACCATTAGTTAGCATTTAGAGAGAAAGAGTACTAACACCAGAATCTACACAAAGAATCATTGGCACCTTCATTGTTTGGTAGGTTCATAATGTCCCAGCCATCTGGTATCTTGATTCAAACCATTGGCATGAGAATTAAACTTGTGAATGAAATTTTAGTTCCAGCCCTTCCCTGTGTATTTGGCTTGTGGAATTGAGGAAGGCAAAAAATAACCCCAAAACCAGGGTCTCTGGGTCTCTACCAAGCTGACCTGAGGTAAAATTCCTTCCCGCCCCCCAATATGGTGATCAGTTGGACCTGGGGCATTTCAGTAAGCTCCACCAGCCAGACCTCTGGGTAAGAATTCTCTGTAGTAACTCAAAGCCCTCCCCATCTAGTGTCCTGTCTCCAGCTATTGGGTAGTTTGCTACTGAAAGTCTGGCAGCCTTCTGTCCATTTCGTTTAATGTGTTGCTCTCTATACTGTTGAGGTATATCTTGTGCTTACCACTCACCAGGCTGAGATCTGCCCTCTGTTGGCTCACTCTGTTCTTACCTTGAATGATATTGTCATGCCCCCTGCTTTGAATTTTTGCAAAACACTCCATAGCACACGCATCTACCCCAGGGGATAAGAGGAGAAAACAAACATGAGGTAGATATTATTCACATTGTTCAATGTACTACTGTTTGCCAGAAGCTGGGAATGGGTGACAGGGGAGGTATTGTTTGATGATTACCTGTTCTGTTCTTTCCCTCTGGGGCACCTGGCATTGGTCACTATCAGAAGACAGGATACTGGGGCTGGATGGACCTATGGTCTTACCCAGTATGTGCTTATGTTGGAATGTACACAGAAACTACAAAAGAGGAGTGTGTTATAAGAAACCATATAGAACTGAAGAGATATTCCAATACATGCTAACTTCTTACTTCATTTTATCCTCCACTTGAAAGCAGTCAACTCTGACTTGCCAGCAGCCTTACAATGTAGGAATAGAGAGAGAAGACGAATATTTTCACATATATCAAGTTAATGTGGCTGGCAGGGGAATTTCGGTTGGCAGAATGTAATTATTTCTCCTATTGGAATTTGGGCTGATTACCAGAAAGGATGGCCCCTCCTTTTTTTCAAAAAGTGAAGTGGGAATTTTAAAGACTTCAAGTAAGCAGAACCTCACTTTTAAAACCTCATCTGAAAGTCAGCATCTGCCTGTCTTAGCTGGATAATGGGCAGCCCGACCTTCTGGTCAGAACTAGAGTTCACAGTCATGAGTTCAGAGTCAGATAGGTCACAATACCAGGCAGTCAGAATCAGGTGAGAAACTGGAGGTCAGCACCATGAATCACATGCCAGGAGTCATGACCAAACAGCATGCCAGGAAATCAAGCGAGGGATACAGGAGTTTGATTTGCCAGGAGGTCCTTGCCCAGGATCTCATAGTTTTGCTCAGAAGATGTAAGATTCCTTAAGTAGTAGACAATGGGTTACAGTCTTTGCTTGGGTCCATGCTTCTGGGAGAGGATTGCCCAACTCACCATTCTATCGATGGCATTGGCCTCGACAACAAAAGTTTGCACCATGTGAGGATGGGCCAGTACTGGAGCAGTGGTGAAGGCTAGCGTCAATTGCTCAAATGTTCCTTGGGCCTTCAGTGACCAATGTAATTTGGCTTTTTTGTTTTTTTGAGTATGTCAGTGAGAGTCTCAGCTTGCTTCAAAATATTTGAAATGTACCTTCAGTAGAAGTTCACAAAGCCTAAAAAACATTGTAAGTCAGGTGCATTGTGGGGGGCGGCCCAGTCATGGACAGCTTGGATTTTCCACGGATCCATCTTCATGCTGTCTGAGGACTGGATGAAACCCAGGAACTCTGCTGAGATCAGATCAAATGATCATTTCTCTAATTTAGCATACAGACTGCATTGTTTTAGTCTCTCCAGGACTGTGCAAAGGAGTGGAGTATTGGTCCAAATCATCTGAAAATATTACTATATCATCAAATATGCTATGGTGAACTGGGCCAGTAAATCTTTTAGTACATCAATTATGAAATGCTGGAAGGTTGCTGGAGCATTAGTGAGTCTGAATGGCATAAGTAAATATCCAAAGTGTATGTCAGTGGGTCTCATTACTTTCTTTAATACAAATGACATTATAAGCTCCCCAGAGATCCAGTTTTGGAAATATGCAAGCATCTACCCACATGGTCCAACAGCTTAGGAATCAGGGTAATGGTTCCAGATTGTTATCTGATTCAAGGCTTGGTAATTGTCACATAGGCAGAGGCTGCTATCCTTATTTATTAAAAAGACCAAGGTGTCAGCTGGTGAAGTCAATTTGCAGATGAGCCTCACGGCCAGATTTGTTCAGAAATATTCTCACTTCGCTGCCAGTTCAGCTCTGCCACTGTGTATATCGTTCTAATGCTATCTTCACCCCTACCTGAAGTTCTATGAGGCCATTAAAGTCCCAGTGTGGGGAAACGTTTTCTGCATTCTTCTTCCGAAAGGTCTCAGTGTAGTTGTGGTACTTGGGGGAAGTTCCACTGTTCCCTTAATATGCGTTACAATGTGGGCACCTACCCGTTTGGAGCCTCCCTGGGTCTGAGTGCAACATTCACTGGTCCCTGGCCATGCTGTCAGCTGAGGTCTGATGAGAAGGTGATTTTCTGTTCCCCCCAATGAATGAGAGGTCATGAAGGGTCAGCCAAGATATTCCCTGGACCAGAAGAAAACAGGGAGAATGGATCATTATTTCTCTGTGGCACTGAATAACATCCTCCTAGTGGACAGTCTCCTTTGCAAATGGACCAGAAGACAGTGGGGAACCGTCAATAGTTTTAATTGTGTCAAGAATGATCTTGCGCAACAGAGGGAACTGTAGGGCCCGAGCAATAGAAGCACAGGTGCACTGGCAGCACCATTCCTTACCTTTAGGTGTGATTGCTGGTGAGTAAGTAGGCTTGCCTGGCTTTGGCCAGTGACACAGCAGCTGGGATCATGGTACACAGTAAGGAAGGCTGCAAGCAACCTCCCCTCTCCTCTTTTCATTCTCACGGGTGATTATCTATACAGATGGTGAGGTCCATAAAAGCATGTAGGCCCATTGGCATTTCAATATGGGGCTCTTTGTCTTTGATTTCTTTCTATAAGCTCCCTGGGAACTGCTACAGCTGTGCGACTCCACTCACTCCACTCTGTATCCAGTGTGAGGTGGTAGAAGAGCACCAGTGTGCCTTGCTCCTGCCAGAGTCCCCTAAGGAGAGCATTGGCTTGCTGTTCACACCCACTGTGGATCATCAAAGGTGGTGGACATTGATTAAAGAAAAACATGCCAGTCCAGGATGCACCTGTCTACTGCCTTCCAGCAAGGGGGAGGCCCAGTCTAACACATTTCTTGTCAGCTGGCTCATTGCCAGGGCCACCTTGACCAGGCAAGACACACAGACTTCGTGTTGCATCAGACACTAAAGGTGGCATTGGTTCATGAAGCAACAGATAGCTAGCCGTTCCTGTCAGACCATTGGGCAGTGGTATTGCAGGCCCCTGTTTGGGGTAAGGATGCCAGGAAATCAAACCAGGGGAACAGGAGCAGGAGCAGGAAGCATAAGGTGCACAGTTCAAAACAAAGTAGAGCCCAATTGCTCAGACAGCTTCCTATTCCTGCTGCTGACCTAAGTAGGGCCAATTGTCTAATCAGCTGTTCTTGGTCTCTACCAAGAGGACTGTACGGGAAGAGCATTACAACGGGGCTTGGTTTTAGAGGCCACATAAGCAAGCATTACCAAGGAAGCTGCTAGGTGGAGGGATGAAGTGTAGCTGTGTTATAAACCCTGTAGACTCAGGTTTAAGACCTGTCCATCATACCATTTCCAAACACAGTGTTATTTGGTTCCTTGTCACTTAGACATAAAAAGAACCATCTCTTGAATAAGCAACACCTCCTCCTGTAGCACACTGTTGTTTTCCTTGGTGATCAGATGGTAATTGATCACCAAATAACATATCAGCCTGTTATTGAAGCCTAAATTCTAATGGGATCACCATCTAAACTGTTATGGCTCCTGTAAAAGACTAAGTTTTGTATTAAAGCTAAATTAATTGTGGTGGAGGAAAGAGGACTCTTTTGTTCTGCTACATTTTGTTTTTTCTTTAGCACTTGACAATGGAGAAACAAATCTTGTTCACATTTTTGGTAGGTGCCAGAACTTGGACAATTAATATGACATGAATAGTTAATTGTATTAGTACATTTCTTATTATGTTAATATGTTTCTCATTGTATTACAGAGCTCTATTTTGCTAACACAGTCCAGAAGGTATGCCAATATGATAGCAGATCTTTTAATATGATCGAAACTCTTTTAGGCTTATTATATTAGTGACATCCCTGTTGTGTTAACCCCCTTTTTGTATCACATTAGTGAAAACAGACCCCATAAATGTGATAAGAGACTTGTATATGCATTATGCATAGTGCTAATAAGATATATCAAATTATATTACTAATAGGAAGAGTTTTTCTTGTGATAAAATCAGTAAATATCAACATGGCATTTCTGCCAGATTGAGCTCACATGCAACATCTTATCATCTTCATTCCTGCAGCAACATCACAGTAATATTCATGTGACTCACAATAATATTCATGTGAGCATCTACACGAGCTATGATGTCTACAGTGCTGATAACAATTGTCATTTGCATTTATTACTTGTTGTGAATTCACAGGTTGGGGGGGGGCAATTTTCAGAACATTGATAACAAATATGCTAAATTGCATAGTCACATCCTGAGAATTTCAGATTAAAGCAACTGACAACTTCTTGTGCACTGAGGAATCTCCACATTCTGTATGTTTGTGTATGTCTATATTAAATAGGAGTGAGCAATAGAGCTGACCTCTGGTGAATAAATAACTTTGAACTCTTTCACATAAGACTTTTAGGAAGGCTGCCAGTCATTGATGGTTGGATTAAAATACATCACTGTAATCATAACAATGAATAATATATATTTATTCCAAGGGCTCTTGTGTCAACTATAACTAAAATAGAACTTAACTACAACAATAACAAAAAAGCCACACAATACAGTAAATACCTGCCTACCCACAAATCAATTGGCCTAAGTCTGCCTCCTTTATTCACATTGGGTGGCACTTTGGGAAATAACCCAGCTGAGCAATCCACTCAGATCTGTGGGGGGTTAGTTGTATAGTAAGGTACAGGGTACACCTCCCAAATCTGGGATTCTCGGATCCAGCAATATCCATGATCTGACATGACCATAGATGTTCCTGGATGAGAGAGCCCCTGAGTAGGAGGGCCAGAAGCTGGGAGCCCAGTGCAACCCTGCTAGCAGCAGGGCCACAGTAGCCTGAGCAGAGCATGATCAGGGTTATCTGCTGTCTGGCAATGGGCCCTGGACCACAGCAGCCACTCAGCTAGCAGCAGAGCCAGGGTGCTGGAACTGACCAGCAAACAGCACAGCCATGCCAAAGGGGCAGCAGACTGAGGGGCTAGCATCAGGGAACCTCCCATTGTCCAGCAAATTCCTTCATCCAGGACCAGTCAGGTCAGTCAGGTCCCAAGGGTACTGGAGAAGGGAGGTCTAACCTCTACTTCTTAAATTAGCGTTATTAAGGGCAGTAATTTGTCCAGTTGGTGTCACTTTCAGATGTGAATGTTCCCTACAAATCACTGGATCTTTATGACACTGATGTTATGGAGATATACCTACCTCATAGAGCTGGAAAGGACCTTGAGAGGTCATTAAGTCCAGTCCCCTGCCCTCATGGTAAGACCAAGTACCATCCCTGACAGATTTGCCCCAGATCCCTAAATGGCCCTCTCAAAGATTGAACTCACAATGCTGGGTTTAGCAGGCCAATGCTCAAACCAGTGAGCTATCTCTCCCCGAAAGCAATTAATAAACTTCAAAAATAAACTTCCCATGATATGGTTCAACAACTTGCATTCCCAAGAAATGACTGCATTTGAAACCATTTAGGATAGAAAGAAAATAATCCAAAATCCAGTCCTTTCTATTATAGGAAACTTTGGAATCTTTTTCTTCCCCGTTCCTCAGGGCGTCTCCGTGTGCGGTAACTTCTCTATGCATGGTGGGTATAGTTAGTATTTTCATTTGCTGCCTAAGTAGCAAATTGCCCTGTAAACAGCCCACAAGAGCTGGCCTGTAATTGAATTGTAACTGTTGACTTTGGACATTTGGTATATTTGCTGCAAGAAGTAAATTTTCAAAACTTCATCGTGATGCAGTCAGACAAAATGAAAGGTAATATTCTTTATCTGCCACAGATTGCTGCAGATGAACTGCTTTCATAGAAGCTTAAATAAGATTTAGTGTATTCCATCCTTCAGCTGGCCACAATTGAAAGTGATCAGGATCAATATTGCTGCCCCGGCATGCAGCCCAGTATTGTGCATTACAATAGAAGAGATGGCTGGATTCAAAATTTTCCCGTGTCAAATTAATTTCTATGTTATCCCCAAATTCAATTAGATGGGAACCCCGTGTAACTAAAAAAGTGTCCAACATCCCTCAGTGACAAATTACGGTGCTTAGTGTGCATATCAAGGTGAAGTGTTGAGCCTTGCTAATCTTCTCACTAATTCTCAATTACCGTAAAATGAAGCCATAAATCACACAGACAGGGGATCGATGGAAATGTTGTTTTCAGGGTGATTGGCAGCCTCCCCAAAGGTTTTCTGTAAGTTGGTTTAAGGTTACCATTCTCTACGGGGGAGGGATCGGGTAGTCTTGCTCAATCTCTATGATATAGGCCCACAGGCCTTTTGGGGATAGTGTGGAGGGACAGCACCAATTTCAGCTCATCAGACATCCAATTTTTCTCCTTTTCATACCTGCTGTAGTAAATGAGAAACAAATTAAATTTCACTCCACTATCTCCACAGAAACCATTTAAATTTTTCATGGAAACTAAATTGTCCCTAGACAAATAGCCCCCTGATTCTATGAAAATATACTGGAGCACTGGGGACAGAAATAAATTTGTGTCACTCTGGATATGCCATTCTCTGTAATGTCATTCACCGCCGCCCAATAAATGAGTCCCTCTCGGAACACAATGGTATAGCCTTGCGCTCGGGTGGATTTGCATTGTTCCCCAACTCTTGAGCGGTCTAATATTCTTCCTGTTATTAATTTGCAGCCTGGGTTTTACATTCATGAGGCCAAGATTGAAATGTAAATGAGGCACAAAATAAGTAGTCAGCAGTAGCCCTGGCCGAGCAGCTTGTGTCATAGACTCATGGACTTACATGAAAATAGTTATCACTCAGAGAGATTAGCAGCTCAGAACATCAATCATTGCTGCAAGGAAACAATGAATAAAATCACCCCGACATGAGGAAGGAAATTACAAGAGCTTTAAAGTGGAAAGGGAATATGTAATAATGCTACCTGTTGTTGAAGTACTAAGACGGCTGTAATAAAAGAAGCTGGATTCCTTCTCTCTCCCTTTCACTTCCCCCTGTTCCTTCTTGATCACTAATATTTAAATCATGCCATTTTTTGTCATCTCAATTTATCTCCTAAATGAGCTTCAGTTCCCAGGAAGGAGGTATATGATGCTTCTTGCTGCACTCAAATGAAACCCACAGCTTTGCATGTGAGACCACTTTACAATGATGGAACCATGACACTGTAAATAAAGAGATAAATAAGGTCTGATTTATCAGCTTTGGCTGAGCCATAGACAATGCAGGACCCTGAGATGGGAAACCAACCCTTATGGTTTCCCCATTCTTGGGCTAGCCAGGGACTGGAAGGGCCACTTGTGTAAAGTAGAAATGCCTCAGGACTGTTGCAACTTATGGCTCCATGTGGCCTTTTCAATAGCTGTGACTAATCAGAGCATAGAAATGCTCTAGGCACTCCCTTTTCACTTCCAGCTCTGAACCATGCAAGGAGAATTCCCAGGGGGCGATGTCTACTGGGCAAAGAGACTGGAGTTATACAGAGACTTGGGTCCATACTTTCCACTGCAATAAGTAAAGTGGAAATCCTTGTCTAATGTACTGACATTTCTAGCTGGTATCATGTTCTTTGCTACATGGTTATTTTTAAAAGTAAACGTTTAAATATTGTCTGTTATTAGAAAGGAGTGCATTTTTACTTAATTTGTCTGTATATCAGACATGATATAGGTTGTATTACTTACATTCAAATTTGGGGCTATTTTCTTTGTGTGTTCTCATTGGTGAGAGCGCACAGAATATTATCCCCTCCTACAGAGGAAAGTTGCCCATGCGAGGTAGTATATCCCAATGGTTATAGACAAATAGTGTGAGTTCTTAGTTCAGGGGTGGGCAAAAGGGCTTTGCCAAGCTGGTTGATCTGGCCTGTGGATGCCCTGCTGTTCCCCCAACCCCAGGCCAATCAGGGCCTGGGGACGGGGGAGTGTGGAAAGTCTCCTCCCCACCCCCGGGGCACGTGGCGCTTAGAGTCAACCACCAACTGTTCTAAGCGCGGTACCTCCTTGCAGGGTGGGGACAGAGAGCAAGAGACTTCCTATCCTCCTCCCACCCCCAGGCCCTGATTGACCTGGGGGCAGGGAGAGCGCACAAAGTCTCATCCCACCACCAGGGGCACGGGCACCTAGAGGGAATCTCCAGCTGTTCAAAACAGCTGGCAGTTCTCTCAGAGGAGGGTGGGGGGCAAAGACTTCACACGTTCCACCCACCCCCAGGCTAATCAGTGTCTGTGGGAGAGGAATCACTGTCCTGGCCCTGCCCCTTCCGCCTGAGGCCCCACCCCTTCCAGGGCGACCCAGGGCCACTTCAAAAATTTCTGAAGCAGCCCCCCATCTAAAATTATTGCCCATCCCATCTTAGTTATATAGCTAGCTCTGCCACTAACTGGCTATATATCTGGAGGGGGTGGGGAATCGTAGCAAACTCTCCCGCTCCCCAGCCCTCTACCAGTAAGCTGTGTGCTTATGTGGCTACTCAGGAGAGATTCAAATGCCTCTCAGCTGATTAGCAGATCACCCAGAGCTAGGGTTTTTTTCTACTGGTGGTGCACATTCAGACATGCCTCAGTGCACCTGAAAACATTATTCTGCACATGGACAGAAAAAAATCAACACATGGATGGAAAAGTTTAGAGGGAACATTGCTCTCTACAGGTATGTCTACACTTGCACCCTAGTTGGAACTAGGGATGCAAATGCAGGCATTCGAAATAGTCAATGAAGCGTAGACATACTCTACCCCTCCCTGACCCTCTTCTCCCTCTCCCCCAAAAATACTTGTTTTCAAAGTCATGTTTTCACGAGAGAAATGACAGCAACAAACATATTCAAGGAACATCTTCTAGCAGGATGAGTGCCAAAAAGTCACGGTGAATATTTGCTCATCTTTTTTCATATTTTGAGATTTCTTAGTTGATTGTGATTGGTTCCAGGAGTTACACAGAATTAGTGTTCAAGAGTCATATAAAATAAGTACTCCGCTCCTCCATTTGGTATCAAGGGTTTTCAGAAGCCACTTTGATTTGTTTTTCTCAAAGGATGTGGATTCATTTTTAATGCTTTCTCAGAGCTCCGGTAACTACTACAGTGCAGGCAGAAGTTCCCTCATCTTACAAGTCCACCCAGGGTTTCTAAAATAAAAACTAGAGAAAAAATGTTCATTAATTTTGTCCAGCCCTACTGGCTTTGTGGCCTTATGCAGATCATTTAATTATCTCATGCCTCAGTTTACCCTATTAGCAGCGTAATAACAATAATAATTTTCATGTGCATTATAACTTTTATGTGAGGATTTCAAAGCACAGTCAAAGATTAGGTATTATTATTCATATTTTACAAAAAAAGAAACAGGAGCTTATATAAACAAAACAAATTGACCAACATAGAATACAACAGCAATGTGTTTGAACCTAAGTTTCCTAAGTCTCAGTCAAGAGCTCTAAGCACTAGATCATGCTGCAACTTTACAAGCATCAGCCCACCATTGTGGTGCTACAAGGATTAATAAATTAATATTTGTAAAACACTGAGATGGTTAGTAAAAAAATCTACATAAGCATGAAATATGATGGATTTTTCCCTGATATGGACAATGGGTCTTTTGGTCAAATAATCTCTGGAGAGTGAGAATGGAATTAAACAGGAGAAGCATTATTATATCAGAGCTATGTTACAGTAAAGAATGCAACACTTTTCTAAAATCAGCTATTTTTCTCAATATAGACATTCCTTTTTTTTATTCCAAGTTCATTTTTGAGCAAAATACTAGGCCAGCATTTGAAATGTAATGCCTGAAAATGTGTCTAGTAATCTTTATTCTGATTCTCTTTGAAGCAGAAATAATGCTTGTGTACAACTAAGAAAAGGAATATGAAATTTAAGTAAAGTAAAAAAAGTCATGATCAAAGCTGAGGTTCAAGTTTGTATATCTGTGTTTTTCGAAAAGGCTAAGAAATTGATCATGTAAGGATTAGTAGAAAATATTGTGCCCTAGGCTGTTTTCTGCTCTAGGGTCAGAAAGCAAAATCAGGCACAAGTTGTTATCAGAGCTTTATATGCCCTCACCAAAGTGCAATTGTTGACTAAGGAGTAGAAGCAATGCTACGCACACAGTTTACATTCTGGCTAGCTGACTTGTGCTCTTCTAAAACCCTCTGCCTTTCCCTTGTTCCCATTGTCTTCACCCTTAGTGTCTCAAGATATCTTTTTAATTGCTTATCAAATGGATAGTTATTGTATCATAAAATCTTCAAAGCCATTTCCCAGTCCCATTCAGTTGTGGAGCTGAACTTTTATATGATGATATATCACAATGGATTATGCTAATAAGCTTGTTAATAGCTCTAGTGGTGTTAACTGAGAGCATTAAAACAAACTGGTCCTTGCAATAGATTGGGAAATGTTTTATAAGGCATGTGATCTAGTAGCAGCCATGACAGGGCCAGTAAATAATGTCAGAAACTGGGAAGACTAAAGAAATACTCAGTTAAATTATTTACATGATAATCAAAAATACAATTGTTAAGCAATATCATTAATTCATTACTAATTGTTTTGTGGATTTGTGAAGAATTACTTATCTGAATGCAAAATAAACCCTAGTCTATTTGCTGTCCATTTTTTAACCTTTGATTTTTTAAAGCTTTCCCCCACTCTCCTGTTTTCTTGCCCAATTGTTCACAAAAGACATAGATTTTCTAGGTAAATCAATGCTTTTGGACTACATTCTAATACTGTATTCTTGTGGAATGTGTGTAATTTATGTAATATATTAGGGTACATCTACACTGCACTGCTATTTCGGGATACCAGAGGTATCCCAAAATAGCTATCCCGCATCTTAACAAGCTGCCCATTATTTTGAAATATTTTTCGAAATAACGGGCATGCTATTTTGGCATACTGGTAACCCTCATTTCATGAGGGTTAAGGGATGTCTCAAAATAGCGTGTTATTTTTGAAATTTGGCACTGGGTAGATGCGACACATTTCAAAATAGCCTATTTCAAAATTCAGTCGAAATAAGATACGCAATTTGCATAGCACAAATTCCATATCTTATTTTGAGTTTAGGGTGGTGTGTAGATGCACCCTCTGTGACTTATGTTTTTGAAAAAACAGTGATAGACCGCTGCCTAATGCTTGTGAAGGAATCAGAATTATTCCATGTATATTTTGCTTAAAATAAAAATTACACACTTTTAATGCTGCAGACAACCATATTAGTCAATTCATAGACTGGAGATGTCAGATTCTGTGGAGTGCACTGAATTCCATTTTGAATTATGGACTGTGGGCTGGGGCTTAAATTTAGTGAATCTCCAAGTAATGTCACTGGGAGGTTTGCGCAAAGGTCACAAGCAGAGTAGGCCTTATATGTGGTAATTCAATTTGTAATTATGATCCTTATTTATTATTTGTTCAGGACTTTATTGCCACATTCAGCATCACTCAATGGGAAAATAATGTTCTGCTTTACAATCACTTCTATCCATCCCATTTGTTTCCCTTTCTTCGCTATCTTCCCTCCACTGTTGCTCTTCCTCATCATTTCAGTCAGTCTTCTAGTGTCTGCAGACTAAGGCAGACACCACTATAGCCAGTTACCCGTCAGTCAAATTTGGAAAGTTTCCTTCTTTTCCATGAAGACTAGAGATTTCCTATTCTTAAATGGAAGCTCTCATTCTATAGAATTTGAATCTGCATGTGGGCCACATAAATACTTTAAGTGGTCTTGATCCAGGCTGATGGATATGTGTTCAATACCCTTTCACTGAACTAAAGTTAAGATTTCTTTCTTTTGTTCGAAGTATGAATTAGAAGCATTGTGATTGCATCTTTATAAAAGGGCATCTTCAAGAGGTGGCGATTATTATAAATTTTATAGTGAGACTGCAATTGTTATTATTAAAAGGAATGTTCAGGTATATTTCAAAAAATATGCCAGGTAAGGAACAGGGAAAGTTTAAAATATGAAAGCAATGGAATTGTAACATTGTGTACATTTAGTTGGATTTAATGACATATAGAAAGGGATAAAGGGAGCAAGTATAGACTAGACTCCACAAGAAAGAATCCATCTGGACACAGAAATCTCCCTCCATCCCCACCCCCGCTTTAAATAATGAACTAATTCCCAACTTTCAAAAATATCCTATAGTTGCCTTATTTTTGCTGTAATACATTCCAATGCTTGTAACTCTTGCCATTTCTTTTATCAGGTACATTTTTGCTTCTGAAAGCCACAGGACTGCAGTGCATTTTCTAGCAGCTCTGTTGTGCAAGCACAACACAAAGCCAGTAAGATCAATGATAAAAGGCAAAAGGACACCCACAGAATAAAGCCCATCCTAGCAAATTGGCTTATGACTTTGAAGATCACAGGATATAATATTCTTATTCATTTTTATTATGCTAGTGTTTAAATACCTCAGTCTTGATTGGTGCTCCATTGTTGTCAGCACTGTGCAAAACACATAGTAAGAGACAGTCCTTGCCCCAAGGAGTTTACAGTCTAAATCAGGGCTACTCAACACATGGCCCATGGGCCACATGCAGCCCACAGCCCATTTGTTTGAGGCCCAAGAGTGGGAGTCAAAACAAAAAAGTAGTCCATGTAATGGTCTTCTGTTGATACGTGTTTTAGCAGTTAAATTCCTGGACTGTCATTGCTCATTAAAAGTGCTGTCATATGGGTGGAAATCGGGTAAATATTGCACTCTATTAATATCAGCAGAACTGACTTAAATGGGGCCTGTGTGTTGTGTAGTCTTGCCTTATCTTTGTATTCATGCCCATCAGTGTGAAAAGCTATTTGCATATATTTGCATATATATTTGCATGTATATGCAACCACACTTAAGTTGCGGCCCTCGACATGTGCAGAGAGTATCATTGTGGCCCCCGGGGCTTCCAAAGTTGAGTAGCTCTGGTCTAAATAGATAGGTCAGACAGGATGTGGTAGGAGAAAGACAAACATAGAGGTTTGCCTGTGGTCTTACAGTAGGCTAGTGGTAGAAGTAAAACTAGTATCCACATATCCTGAAATCCAATTCAAAGCTCTATCTGCTGAGTCAGGCTGTCTCTCTAAAACAGGGGTGGGGAACCTCAGGCCTAGGGGCCAGATGCGGCTCCTGGCTTGACTGGGTCTGGTCCCTGAGATTCATGATGACTGCCAAACTAAGGAAAGACTCTGATTTTAACTGAATTAATGAGGATGGAAGATGAGGGTGGAGTTCAAAGAGTTAAGTTATTCATGTATCTACAAGAAATTATTATGGTGCAGGTAGCCATGGTGCAAATTCAGCCCACTTTTATGTCAATGTAATACACATTCCTGACCTGGAAGACTATATCTTGGAGATGAATGGAAAATATTTTTTCTATGAACTAGCAGTCCTTGGTACCATCTCTGAAAAATGGCAGATGGCAATTGTACTCTTCCTTATACCAGGTCATTTCAAAATTCAGAGAGGGCCTCTACTTTAGAGCCATAGTGATCTGTCCATTAGCCAGTTTTTTTAAGTCTATTGAGCCAAAATGAAATACTAGAAATGCAAGTCAAATCATATAATGTTAAAATGTTGTGTGTGTGGAGAAAGGAGATTTAATTATCTTCCTGGAGCACCAACACCACAATGAAATTCTTTCAACTCACAACCCACAACCTCAAGAATGTATACATTAAGCAATAAGTAGTCCTGTAGCACCTCAGGCTATGTCTACACTACATAGTTATTTTGGAATAAGCTATTCCAAAATAATTATTCCAAAATAGCTTATTTCGAAATAGCATATCTACACTGCAGGGAAGCCTCAAAATTAGTTTGAGGCAGGCTTCCCTAATGTAGACGTGCTATCTCGATTTAGAGCCCCAGAAGGAAAAACTTAGAATGGCCCTGGTAAGGGGCTATTTTGAAATAGCAGAAGTGGAGTGTCTACACACACCCCTTATTTCGAAATAGCTATTTTGGAACAGGCATTATTCTTTGTATAATGCAGTTTACAGAAGTCAGAGTAAGCCATCCGTAATTTTGAAATTATTTCAAAAAAACAGAATTGCTGGGTAGATGCTTGCATAGTCATTTCAGAATAATAGCTATTATTCCAAAATAACTTTGCTGTGTAGGGACGCCCTCAGAGACTAACAAAAATATACAGGATCATGAGTTTTCATGGGCAAAACCCACTTACTCATCTGATGAAGTGGGTTTTACCCACTGTCATGTTATTGGATTTTAAAGTGAGCAGACAGATCAATGGTGCAACTACGGGGGGGTGTTTGCCCCAAATTCTGTACAAAGTGGGCCATGTGAGGTGTCAAACGAAAGCTTATGCTCTACTGATTCTATGTATGCTACTCATGTACTTGTATGATTTCTATATGTGACGTTATGAATATGGGCTCTGTGATTGTACTGTAAATGTTCTCTGTCTGCAATGGGCCTGGATTGCCTATTGTGAGGAAGGAATGTCCAGTGAATAGCTATGCTAATTAGCGCTGCTCCATGGACAATGGCTCTCAGAGTGGCCAATACACACCTGAGGAACGCGTCTGGAAACCTGCAGACTGGCCAGTGCATAATGGCTACTTGCATGTGAAACAGAGACAGGTCACTTGATCATGTGACCAGCTCCAGTTTGGAAGACACCAGAGGTATATAAGTGTCTCCATTTTGTCTTCAATCTTGCTACTGATCCCAGATGCATCCTTGCTAGGGACAGAGAGCCGGGAAGTATTGCTGACTCATCCTGACATAGGATTTATACCAGAGACTTCTAAGCTAGCAATCTGAAACATCTCTGCTAAGAACCTGCATCAAGAACTTGGTAATTGATGTATGCAATGTATTCCCCTTAACAACCTTACTCTCAACCTTTTCTTTCTTTTGTTAATAAACCTTTAGATTTTAGATTCTAAAGGATTGGCTCAGCGTGCTCTTGTGGGTAAGATCCAAAGTATAAGTTGACTGAGGACTGTGGCTGGTTCTTTGGGACTGGGAGGATCTGTTCGGAGTTGGTGAGATCGGGTTATATAACCTCTCACCTGTGTGTAAGGTCCGAGGCTGATTGTGGCACAGGAAGAGCTGAGGTGTCTGAGGGGTTTTGCTCATGAGGCTTCCTGCTGGCTGGATTGGCAGATGAAGCATTCTGTATGACTGGTTTGTAGCCTATTTGGGAAAGGTCTCCAGTCGGAGGCTACAAGTAGCCCTGGTTTTGAGCAATTTGCCCTGAGCTGACACCCTCAGCGGTTCCCAGACCCGGCCCAGTCCATCACACCCACAAAGCTCATGATCCTAAATATATATATTTGTTAGTCTCTAAGGCATGTCTACAGTGCACGGCTATTTCAAAATAAGCTATTCCAGAATAGTTATTCCAAAATAGCTTATTTCAAAATGGCATGTCTACACTGCCGGGTAGCCTCAAAATAAGTCTGAGGCAGGCTTCCCTAATGTAGATGTGCTATCTCGTTTTAGAGCCCCAGGAGGCACTGCGGAGGAATAAGTTAGAATGGCCCTGGTGAGGGGCTATTTTGAAATAGCAGCAGTGGAGCATCTACACATGCCTTATTTCGAAATAGCAATTTCTGAATAGGTGTTATTCCTCATAGAATGAGGTTTACAGATTTCTGAATAAGCCATCTGTTATTTCGAAATTATTTCGAAATAACGGAATGGCTGTGTAGATGCTCACATTGTTATCTCGAAATAATGGTGCAGTGTAGACACACCCTAAGATGCCACAGTACAACTCATTGTTTTTAAAGTTACTGACTAACACGGGTACCCCTCTGAGACTTTTTACCATTCAAGGCACCACATTAAGCAAGATACACACAAGAGACATGGAACAAAATACAAGATTTTGAGCTGCATGACTCCTAAACACTGATGATTTCATCTAGCTATTTTAACCTTAATATTAACCTCTGGTGAAAGCTTTAAACAATTGTGCATATTTAGACTTGAGAAAAGAACACAGAGTAGGGACTTGACAACAGTCTTCAATTGCGGCAAGGGCTGTTATAAAGAGGATGGTGATCAATTGTTCTCCATATCCTGGTAGGATAAGTAATTAACTCAATCTGCACCAAGGACAGGGGGCTGACAAGATTGCCGGGCCCCTAGACAATATGTGTGGGGGGTCCGGGGAAGAGGTGGCGCCTCAGGCAGAAGGGGCAGCCAGCACATGGGAGTGCCATCTCCCTCCCCGCCAGTGGCTGTTAGAGCTGGCTGGTGCATATAGCGTGGAGCTCTGGAGTGTGCCATCTGACACTCTGGCACAGTCGTAAAGGGCCCAGGGCTCCAGCCATCTCCGTTGCTGCATTAGCAGCAGCAGTGGCTGGGAGTTCTGGGCCCTTTAGAATCACCAGGCCCCGGGGCATCTGCCCCTTTTGCCCCCCTCTTCCCTCCATCAATGGACCTGAGCAAGGAAGTTTTAGGTTAGATATTAGGAAAAGCTTTCTACTATAAGGGTAATTAAGCTCTGGCTTCCAAGGGGGCTTGTGGAATCCCTATGATTGGAGGTTTTTAAGAACAGGTTGGGAACAAACACTAATCAAGGAGGTCTAGGTTTACTTGATCCTGTCTCAGCACAGGAGGGGTGGACTACATGACTTTTCAAGGTCCCTTTCAGCTCCACACTTCCAAAATTGTTTCCTCCTCCACAGTCTGGATGGAGAGAAAAAAGACATAGCTAAAAGTATAGCAAGTAAGCAAGCTAGACATTGCAGTTTTAGTGAGCATTGGGTTATAAAAGTGTTTTGAAGGCATGAACAAGGACCAAATTATTTTAATCACAAGGAGTTTAGAAGCAAATACTCCAATCACAGACCATTTGTCTCTTGAATTAGTGCTGGGTTGCTTTCGACAAATATAACACTCTGCAACCTACTTATAGTGAAAAGAATTATCATGGACCTTCCAAATCTCTGTGCTAAAATTATCCAATAAGCCTCTAAATTGATTCTGAAACTTTTGAATGAACACCCTTCTGCCTATGCAAATTTTGTTTTTTCATGTATAAATCTGGTATCTGAAAATTCAGCTAACTGATTTAATTGCAATAATACCCATGCATGCAGCATCCACTCTATGGAGAGAATTCTCAAACCTCACTTGAACATTCAGCCATAGGCACCAACTTCCCCTTTAGCCACTTAAGCTCGATCCTGCCCCTGCACCCCAGTCCTGCTCCCACTTGACCCTTTCTCCTCAGCCACTGCACTGCCTCTTTCCACCTCTGCTCCATCCGCACCCCATCCCCATTCTAATCCTTCCCCCAAGTCTTGCTCCACTCCAGCCTGCCCCTATTCCACACCTACTCCCAAATTCACACCCGTGCCCTGTCTCTTTCCTGCCTCCTCCCTTTAGTGCACTTCATCCCCCTCTTCCCTCTCCCTCCCTAAGTTTCCTGAACTCTGTGAATCAGCTGTTTGCTGTGCTCCAGAAATTCTGGGAGGGCAAGGGAGGAGTTGGTCAGCAGGGCCACTGGCTGATGAGAGGTGAGAGAGGGTAAGGGGGGGTAACTTGGCTGTTGGTGTTAGCTGTGCTGTGCACCTGCTAATTTTTCCTCACAAGTGCTCCAGCCCCAGAGTACCCATGGAGTCAGCTTCTATGCATTCAGCATAGGTAAAATTGGAGACCAGTTGTTGAGGGCCTGGGCCTGCTCTCAGTAACACAGATTTTACAGCGGTGTACTTTAATGGGTTACTTCTGATTCTCACCAGTGTAAGTGAAACAGTCACCCCCCTCCCTCCAGAACTCTAAAGGTGAAGGAGATTCCTGACATCAGCTGGGATATGGTAGACCCCAATCTGCACTTACATGTATGGCTTCAGGAGACTCCTCACATTCTCAAATTTAGGGGGTGAAAACATGGCCCTATCATTTCATTGCTTCTTCATGCTTCCCAGCCTGCTGCTTGTACTCACCTGTTCTTGCTCGTTTTATATTTACAATGCAAGATCTTTGTGTGTTTGTTCAGTGCCTAGTTAAATGGATTCATGTTTCATGACAGGGGCTTCTTGGTGCTAATGCAATACAACTAAATATTACTAATAATTATCATCTTGCATGTGTTAGGGCCATGGCCTATTTCCCCAAGTTTGGGAGATGATATTAAAACCAGAACTAACATGATCCTACAGACTTAACTTGACCTTAAAGCAGATACCATCAGATGGAGTCAAATGGAGACTGTCACCAAAATAAATGTGGTAGATACACAAAGCTTTACCAGATGCAAGATGTCGGCGTTTGCAACACTGGAAAAGTAAATCATTTCCAAAATGTGAAGGCTGGTATAATGGACTGGCAGAGCTAGATGTGGAGGAAAGGATCACATACTATAGACAGCAAACCCCAGAAAAAATTGAGTACATTTGGGTTAATTTCCTAGAACTGGTCAAATAAAAATCACTGCAGGAGGCCTGAATGAAAGGTGGAAGATAAATCCAGGCAGTCTCTCCCTGTTTTCTCTCCTCTTTTGTCTTGCCATCCCATCTTCCTCCTTTCTGAGTATGATTTCTTTATTATTTGCGTGTGTGTGTGTGTGTGTGTGTGTGTGTGTGTGTTCGCACGCACGCACATGTGCTCACACTCCAAAAAATCTACATTTTGGACATTTTGTAGTTAACACAAGAGACTCGAAGCATTGTGTAAATAGTTTTGGTCTTTACTCATTTGTGATATATACTATATTTATGTGTGTTCTGTATGTTGGCATTTAAAATATACAAAAAAAAATTACCATTGAAGTACCTAGTAAAACTCCCAGGGCCAGAATTTCAGCCAAAAACTTGTGTGTTTGCAAGACTGAGGCATTGGGTAGCTGTTGCCATCAAACTGATCCTGTGATTTTATAATTTTATTTTCTGACGATAGGTGGGCAGTATTCTCTTGAACATCACAAGCTATCTTCCTTCTATGTCCGTCCACCTGCCCCCATGACAGTGTTACTTCTTCACTCAACAAATTCCATTGCCTCAGAGAATTATAGCTGCACAAAAGTGAAAAACAGCAGAGACTCAATGGGCTTAGCCAGGTACATAAGGGTTGTCACCTCTGAGGTACAAAACCCACAAAACAGTGCAAGTGAGTCTAAGTCCATAAAACTGGACAGCTGGCAGTGTGTTCTAAGCACCCTCACAGATTTCCTGGAACAACTACCTCAGAAAAGGGGTAATTCTGGGGTGGCAACTCTATACACGATGATTAAAAATCAGTTGCAATATGTTCTCACTATTGTGTTAAAGTGCAGTTCTTACAAAAGTGAAAAGTGTTTCAATGTATTATATAATTAGATGCTTACCACCAAGGAAAAACAACAGGAACCAGTAGATATTTTTCTGTGAGCTTCAACAAGGCTGGGATGGAAAAGGCAAACAAATTCTCCTTTTCAATAGCATGACTGCTGAAAAGCACAGAGAAAGAATCAGCCTGCTACACAGAGTGAAGTAAGCGATCTCTCCTCATTATAATCAGGAGACAGAACCTGTGATATTTCTAGGAGCTCAATCTAAGTAAGGCGCTATCTTCCCTTCTCTTTCACATTATGAATAAAAACATGAAATTAGTTTTATGTCAGAAGAACAACCCTTAAGACACTTGTAACTTATAATTATAATTTCTAAGCTGTTTGGCTTGTCAGTATCAAGGAATTTGCAGCCAAAGACTTCCAGCACTTTATAGACTGAGACATGCTGCATTAGCTGTTGAAAATTAACTATGAATCTCTTATCTGAATTCTGATTTATTAACTACAGTGAAAAACAGAAAGTAAAAAAATATACTCTACATTCATATAATGCTAGCAGAGAAGAAGCCTTTAGCTACGTCCAACATCTAGCCAATAGGAAGCTTACTAAGGGTTTCTTGATTTAAACAAACAAACAAACAAATAAATAAATTAAAATTTACAATTCACTTGTAAAGTTTTTTTCAGTCTTTTGCTGAAGAATAGAAATGATCAGCTGAAACTTCAGGTAGTACCCAGATTTTCATGGTGAAAAATTAAGAAATGCTGCAGGCTGTTTTAGAAAAAGGTTGTTGTGCAAAGTTTCATCCCATTCCTAGAGCTAGGAATAAAATAGTATTTCTCTTTCAAAAAAAAACTTGTTAAACAAATATTTCATTTTTAACAAAAATCAAACCTGGAAAGGTTTTCAGTTTTTGAAGGGGAGGAGGGAATTAATTAAAAACCAGGAAACTGACCCAGTAAAACATTTTCTGGAAAAAAAAACACCTTTCCAAATTAGGCCATTTTTCCATCACAAAAGTGTTTGTTCCCAAATATTTCAACCAGCAATAATCTAGTTTAGTTCTATATTAACTTTTGCAGACATTTTCATGATATTATTAAATTACATTTTCCTTGTGGCAAAAACTCTATTGAACAAATAAAAAGAAAAGGATTATTTTTAGTGCTGTCTGTTGCTTTAGTGTTGGAAAGGCCTTGGAAAGGGTTCAGAAAAGGGCAACTAAAATGATTAGGGGTTTGGAACAGGTCCCATATGAGGAGAGGTTAAAGCGACTGGGACTTTTCAGTTTAGAAAAGAGGAGACTGAGGGGGGATATGATAGAGGTATATAAAATCATGACTGGTGTGGGGAGGGCCGATAAAGAAAAGTTATTTATGAGTTCCCTAAATAGAAGAACTAGAGGACACCAAATGAAATTAATGGGTAGCAGGTTTAAAACTAATAAAAGAAAGTTCTTCCTCACACAACGTGTAGTCAGCCTGTGGAACTCCTTGCCAGAGGAGGCTGTGAAGGCTAGGACTATAACAGAGTTTAAAGAGAAGCTAGATAATTTCATGGAGGTTAGGTCCATAAAAGGCTATTAGCCAGGGGATAAAATGGTATCCTTGGCCTCTGTTTGTCAGAGGCTGGAGAGGGATGGCAGGAGACAAATCACTTGATCATTGTCTTCGGTCCACCCTCTCTGGGGCACCTGGTGTTGGCCACTGTCGGCAGACAGGATACTGGGCTAGATGGACCTTTGGTCTGACCCAGTACGGCCATTCTTATGTTCTATGTTCTTTTTCACAAAAAATAGAGAAATACCTAAATTTAGCTTGTGTCCCATTATATGTGAAAGTTTTAAATAATAAATATAAAAAAATGACTGTTTATTGCCCCTTATCCACAGTTCTCAAGCATGCTACAAGAGAAGGAGTACAAATTATTATCACCATTTTATAGGAGATCTCCAGAGCACAGTGATTGCTGTATATTTAATAAGGTTCCCATGCTAGTTTCATTCTCTTAGCCACAAGGAGACAGGAGTGCTAGGTAAGGTGCACACTTAACCTCACATGAGAAGTGACCTGGTGGTGATTACTCCCTTCTGCATGAGGGGGGGAAGGAGGCAGAGAGTTCCTGGCCACCACTACTATGGCAACAGCAGCACTGGAGCCCCAGACCCTTTAAATGGCCACCAGAACCCTGTGTAGTACATCCTAGATGATGTGAGGGATGCGGTCCAGGCAGTGCTGAGGGCTGGTTGCCTCGGCCCTGCCCCTTCCAGAAGCACAGAGCTGGGCCCACCCCTCCCCCATCTTGCCCAGGTGACTAAAGAGTCTTCCACTGTGTCTGACTGCATGAGGTGTGTAAGGGAAATCCCAACCAGCATTTTCAGTGAGCAAACAGTGGCTGAGGCATGGAGTACTATGGGGATGAAGTAAAAACAGCTGCTCCTTAGAACTACCTGAGCAACACCCTAAAAATACTGCGAATTATTAGAAATGAGTCAATGCCAGAAACATTTATCACCTGAACTCTGGGAGTTCCATTAATATCAGACTTATTTCCAAATCACTCCCAATTTTTATCTGCAATATCAAAACCCAGTGACATGAATTAACATAACTAAACCACCTTCCTGCCATTTAATAATCAGATTCACAATCATATCTGGGATGTTTACCCTCCTCTTTCTCTTTGTGCAAAATGATCTTCTAACACATCTCAGGTTCAGTCAAATAAAAAAAATACAAAATGAAATTTTTGAAGATGGAACAAATAAAAGCAAAGAAAATGCTCTTGACTCATCTATAAAAAATAATTCAGCAGTTAATAAACTCCCAGGATATGACGGGGTTAAATGATGTTCCCACATTTGTGAAATAGATTGACTGTAACAAATTAAAAGTTCAGCTTTATTTGTAGCATAAATCTAGTAAATGAATATATGATACACATTCTTTTTTAAGCAAAGGAATAGAATGCTCTAAACATTTTATTCCTCAAAATGCGTTCTACATATTTTCCGTCATATTGGTTATTTACAAAATGATTAAGTTAGACATGGGGTGACTTTTAGTGAAATTGTTTTTTTAGAAAATAAAAAAGCTGCCACTTTTTATCATTTTGTAACATCAGAAAGTCCGTAAAATCTTCTGTTATGTCTTTCTCACGTGCTCCCTCTCTCTCTCACCAGATGTTTGACTTGTCTCACGTAAACGACAAAAATTGAGTTACAGCTTCAGAGTGCAAGGTTTGCAATGTTTGCTACAGTTTATTAATGTTAACCAAATAAAAATGACATTAGTGAAAAAGATCTACATGATACCTCAGAACTCCCAAGATTAGGCCAGATGGTCACTTCTAACTGATATAATCTAGTAAAAGTCTGTTGAGAGACAGGCTATTGATTAAATTTCTGACTTTAAATGCAAGCCCAATATCTGCACATGTCCACACTGATATCAGTTGCTTGAAATCCAATACAGAAGTGTAGATCAGGAGATGATGTTAGTTGCTACCTATTAAAACTGTCGATTCCATCTGTTGTCTAACACTTTAAAATGGTGTGTGTAGTTATAATAGATCAGTATTAGATTAAGTGGCCACCTATTAAGGTTCTTATTGGCTGGGAAGTGTGACTAAATCTGTAATTAAATGACATAGTGGAATAGGAACTCTGCTGGTTGGAATTGGACCAGAATTCCCATCAAGCAAATGCTGCAATTTAAATTTGCAGGAATAACCAGATTTCCTCTAACAAAAATTATCAGGACTGAACAATGTTACTGAAATACTCTTCAGAACCAAGCAGTTGACAATTAAAATGTAGAAGTATTATGGCCCTCTTAACATCCACTAAACTGCAACAGTCTGATGACATTCCCAAAAGATTTGTCTCGGGTGGCTGGCAACAGCCCCATCAAAGCAGAGCTGGGACTCTGTAGTCCTGAACGTTCCACCTTCTTGCTGAAATAAGGTTGAAAAACATGACTGCTCACCCAAGGGTATGGAAAGGTGCTCCAGAAGGGTGCAACTAATGAAGACCCTAAAAGTTGAGAGCAGAAGAGAGAGAGGCATTTCCCGGATTGCCAATATGACATCACACAGCTGTTGCTGTTTGGATTTAGTCAAACAGGCAGGATGCCCACATCTAGCTATATGTACCAGTACGACTTCAGGAAAGGGATAACTGCTGGTTTTGAGGAAGAGAGAAGTGGTGATAAATCAACTAAAAATGAGAAAGTGCTATGTTAATAATGCAAACAATGGGCCTCAAAGAGAGATATACAGTGCTTTGTATGTTTTATTGAGGCATGCAGAAACAAAACGAACACAAACAGCATGCTGAACGAACAGCATTATTAATCCACCAGCTCCATGGATAAAGGATTAAAAGTGAGTGTTCCATAAAAACTGATGCCTTATTTTTCTCATAATGTTGTTTAGAGCAAATAAATAATCTTAAACTGTTGGCCATTGCTCAGCTAATAGCCTCCAAAAATTGAGTTGAATATTACCTCAAATGAAATATTTTCTTCAACTTTGTTCATGCCCTGTTCATAGTAATTTCCTGAGACTATTCCAGGTTATATAGGAATGTTCACTGTAGCAACCTGCATGGAACTTAGAGGGAAGAACACAGGTTACAGGTGGGAAGTGTTTGGAGGAGGACTGAGGAAGCCTGTCTGTGTGCAATGACTATAATGCATTTGCGATCTGGAATTCCTGGGACAGCCGTCGCTGGAAATGTCAAGGTCAGGGCAGGATGCAAAAGAGAGAGCAAATACTCCCAAGACTGGTGGGTGACACTGAAGTTAAACTTCCCAACCAGTCACAAACTGTACTTCTGTTCTGAACCTTCACGCTGATTATCAACAAGCAAAAAAAGAAATCACATAGACCCTTTCCTTCATTCCAGTCTCTGGTTCCCTAGGTCCAGTACAGTGAGAAGTTATTTACAGAACTCTGCTCACCTGTACAAAATGTTCTTCTGACCCCAAAGGACCAGCCACATTACCAGGTCACTATAGATTTGGATCTTATCCAAAATAACATGCTGCCATAAAGAGAGATGTTAAATGATAAACGAATCACATGCATACAAAATTTGAAGTCCATATATCAAGTACTTAGCAGGTTTATTGCAGAAGTGGGGAGCCTCAGGCCTGCGGGCCGGATGTGGCGGCAGCTTGCCTGGATTGGCCCCGGAGGCTCAAGGCCCCCCCCCTGTATTGGGAGCCTGTGCCAGCGCTCCATCCCTGCTGCTAGAGCATACAAAATCTAGTAAGCTCTGGTGTGCAAGGGGAATGTGGGGAGTATCTTTCTCCTTCTCAGTCGGGGTACCACATCAGTGAGGGGTTGTTTATTTTGTTTTGGTTTTTTGCTTCTCACTTGTGGCGGCCCCTGGCTGATTTTTCTGTGGTTTATTGGCTTGAAAGTCTCTCTGGAACACATTCACAGCTTGGATAGTTCATAAAGTCCTTTGTTCAGAGCTTCATGTGTAGAAAGGTTTCTGTGGAGTAGCCGTGTTAGTCTGTTTCAGCAAAAACAACAAGGAGTCTGGTGGCACCTTAAAGGCTAACAAATTTATTAGGGCATAAGTTTTTGTGAGATATAACTCACTTCTTCAGATGCTTGAAGTGAAAAGAAAAACAGGAAGGGATAACAGAGTGTTACCTCTTACTCACAAAGCAAAAAAACAGGAATGAAGACAAGATGGAAAAGATGCAGCTGCCTTATTCCTTTTGCCATGTGTCTTCTACTTCCTTTGTTTCAAACACAAGCTACCCAGCACATGGCCTAGAAGCATTAGAGTTCTGTCTATAGCAGGGCTACTCAACTTTGGAAGCCCCACGGGCCACAATGATACTCACAGGTCCATAACTTAAGTGTGGTTGCATATACGTGCAAATATATATGCAAATATATGCAAGTAGCTTCTTTCACACTGACAGGCATGAATACAAAGATTAAGGCAAGACTACACAACACGCAGGCCCCGTTTAAGTCAGTTCTCCTGATATTAATAAAATGCAATATTTACCTGATTTCCACCCTTATGACAGCATTTTTAATAAGCAATGACAGTCCAGGAATTTAACTACTAAAATCCATATCAACAGAAGACCATTCTATTGACTACTTTTTTGTTTTGGCTCCCACTCGTGGGCCACGTGTTGAGCCCCACATAAACCCAAACTGCACCACGGGTCACAAACGGGCCGCAGGTCACATGTGGCCCATGGGCCGCATGTTTAGTAGCCCTGGTCTATAGGAATGCCCCTACATGCCTTGCTGAGTCATAAGGTGTATCCCTCACCTTCTCTCAATGAGTCAGTTGAATAACTGATGGTCCTTGATCAAGCAGACTAGGCAGTGCCTTACCAAACTATCTGTGGGTGTCACCCAGAAGCATAGCACAAGTTTTATTTTATTTATATATATATATATATATATATATATATATATGTATGTATGCCAAAATTCAAAGGTGATACAAACATTTAAATAAAATTATCATATTTGGCAGGTTATAATGTTTTTGCAGATGTCTTACAAGACATATCTGGCCCAACTCATTGCCATACTACAATATGGATATTCATATTGTCCGAAAGTGTCCCCCAAACTCCATACAGTGTCACTGCATTTACAGCATCTCTGTAAATCATGAGATGGGTGGGTATACAAATATGAATTCAGCTACATGTATTATATCTTCTATACTATGATTTCCTATTTATATTTGTATGCAGTGTTGTTGGAGGAGTAGTGCAAATGCAAGTATCACAAGTCAGAATCTAACACCAGACGGGTTGGCAGATCCTCTAGTCTGACCTCCGGTGTATCATAGGCCATGAACCCACAGGCTAAATCCAACAACTGAAATTAGCCCCCGGGGGATTAAACTAGTATGTGCTACAAGCAAAGAATAAAAGGAAAGGAAGTGCATCAATGCCCTAGGAATCGGCAGTGGCAGGAAACTGATTAAATGAGATACACCCAAAGGAGGGCCTTATTAAGAGCCTGTGTGTCTCTTTGAAAATGCACAACAATGTGTCCTAGCATAGTGGAAGTCCTATGACTCTGACATCTGACATGCCTTATAAACATACTTTCTGCTCTTCATAGGGCTGCATCAGAGGGCAAACTTTCACCAGTCCCTGGGCAACTTCACTATTGCTCTTCAGTGATATTGATCAGATTTAAAAAAGCATTCAGCAGCTCCCCTGGAGGAAAAAGTTCCCCATGGGAGCTGCTCAATGTACAGTTGAAAATCCAGCCATTCGTATGCTGGAATGGGAGCTGAGCTCTTTTGAAAATTTGGTCTAGATTATGGGAGCTGAGCAGTTTTTGAAAATTGGGTCCTATGAGTCTAAACTGCTTAATAATTGACAGTCTGAAAACTAAAATGCCTCCTAGCAGTCCAGGAGACTGGCATAGCTAATTTTCTGATTTTGCACTGTAAACATCATCAAGCCAGCTATCTACCTGATTGCTCAGTCTGTTCCATGAATACTGATTACTTACATGAGTAAGAATCATTGAACTCTGTAACGGTTGCAAGTCAGGTCCAGCCTTTTTTTCCAGTATTTTCAATTCCACACAGTGCTCCCTGTAAGCTATGCGCTTGTGCAGACACTCAGGAAAGTTTCAACCCATGCCTCCATAAACTCCACTCCAATTCAGCTGATGAAATGTCTTTTACCCAGGAAAGCTTATGCCCTGATAAATTTGTTAGTTTCTGATGTGCCACAAGACTCCTCATTGTTTCTGCTGGTGGTGCACATTCACACATGCCTCAGTGCGCTTACAGCATTTGTTCTGCACATGGACCAAAAATATCCGCATATGGATGGAAAAGATTGGAGGGAACCTTGCACACAGAGAGTCCTGTCTAATAAGGAACCTCTGAGTAAGACTGTTCTTTTTGCATGTTATTTATGTTTACTTATCTGCGATATCACTTAGTCCAATTCTTCTCTGCTTATCTCATTATTATAACAATGACTGTCTCTGATGCACCAGAAAGAACCCAGAGAAAAGATTGCCACTCATTAGCATTCATTACCATAGAGTAGAGAGATTAGAAACATAATGGAAGCTGAGAGAAGATGTACCTCGGGGCATGTCTACGCTGCCCCACAGTTCGGTCTATGGGGGTGTTAACAGTAGTACATACAAAGTGCTGCTCTGTAAATCCACATGCAGACGCTGCTGGTGTGAACTAAAAGTTCCCCGGTTCTCATTAACAAGTCTTCTTCAAACAGGACTACATTAATGTGACATGGGAATCTTGCAGTAGAGCAGAAGGAGAGCAGGAGCTGTGAGATGAGGACACATAAGAGCAGAGAGGGAGAGGGGCAGAGCAGGCAGGGAGGGAGGTTGCATGCAAGCAGAGGGGGACAGAGATAAGCTAGGGGCACAGGGGCAGAGAGTTCTATAATCACAAGAGTACATACTCCTACAGAACTTGGAACTGAACCCAGTTTCCTCTGTCTCTACCATCTTCTGCAAATAGTTTCTATCACATAATTGTGATAGAAACAAATGGTCAATGGATATATTGCATCCCCACTCCAGTGACAGGCCTGCATCAAGTATAACAGTTTTCTACAGCTACTGATTACTTACTCTATTAGTTTAAGTGGTAGAGGTTTGTGCTATGAAGCTGAGGGGATTTTAATATCAAAGATTACAATTTTCAAAAGAGAGCAGTGATTTTGAATGCCTGTATTTTAGGGCATTGGTTCTCAACCAGCAGCATGTATACCCCTGAAGGTACTCAGAGATCTTCCAGGACTACATCAACTCTTCTAGCTATTTGCCAAGTTTTACAACGGACTTACATAAAAAGCAAAGTCAGTATAAACTAAAATTTCATACAGACAATAGCTTGTTTCTATCGTTCTGTATACTAGGTCAGCCGCTCTCAAACTGTGGGTGAGTTTATTTTAATAAAGTCGCCAGGGCCAGTGTTAGAATCTCTTGGGTGTAGGGAAGAAAGTTGAAGCTCAAACCTTGCCTCACAGAGCTGAAACGAAGGCCCAAGTTTTTAAGTGAAGTGAAAGTTGGGATGCTCAAGACAAATCAGATTCCAGAATGCGGTACAGTAGTCTGGAAAGGTCAACAGCCACTGTTTTAGGGTGCCAATGTGATTTTTAGCGCATGCTTAACATCAAGAAGTTGGAAACCAAAAACCTGAAATACCAAAGATCTCTAATCATTTTTGAAAAATCACAGCATCAATACATGAGTGCTGACTGAGTTACATTTAAAAAATAAAAAGCTATTTTTTCCCCCACTTACTACTACTACTAACTTGTAATATTGTAGCACCTCGGAGCTTCAGTCCTGAGTCAGAACCCCATTGTGCTAGAGACTGTACAAATACAGAAAAGAAAGCCATCCCTGTCTCAAAGAGATCATAGTCCGAGCATTAAGCATCTGCAAAATGTCCATCCTGCCATATCAAAGTAACAACAGATTCAGAAATCTTACCACAGAAATTCAGTCCAGAATGGCACTGTGAACACGGGGGCCTTGTTTATTTGGACTCAATTACACTAATCCAATCATACCTAAAAACAACACTTTTAATTTTAAACTTTAATTTACAATTTATCTAAAGGTTGTGACCAGCCCTAAAGGAATTGCCAGAGAGAGCAAGCTGGTTTTGCTGACCCTTGAAAGGACACAGATACAGACTTCTGATCAATAACAGGCACACAAGCAATCATTTTTTTAAAAACAAAAGTATTTATTGAAAGAAATGAGTGGCTGCAATAATAGAGCAGGAAAGAATAGAATTCAGTAAAAGAACAAGTTAAAAGAATGAAGTGTTGAGGCAAATGAAAGACACAGGCTCTACATATAACAAAATATGCTAGCATTTAACTTTTAACATTTATCATTGAACATATAAAATTTAACTCTAAACATTTAATATTTAACAATTACCATTTAATGCTAAACATCCAGTAAGCACTGGCCAGGTGGTTACCAGATGGGTAGAGGAAGATCTTATACAGAACACAGGCATCCAGCTTTATTGACAGGCAAAACGCATATAATCTTTAACAATAAGTAGGAATAAAAATCATATTTACATTCTCCCCACCAAATTCCCCCTGATTTGTCTATTGGCCCCTGTGCTCTGTTGGTAATGACGTGGAGATGGTGCTTGCTGAGGTTGTAGACTCTGCAGTCTTCTCAGTTACTGCCGCTGCTAAGGAAGCCATTTCCAGGGGGACCTTAGAATATGGTGACTGCTGCTTCTTATCAGGTGGCTTTTTCTTTGCTGAGTTCTGCTGTTGCTGCTGCTACTTCTCAGGTAGATTCTTCTTTACAGGTGTCTTGCAGCATCTGCTCTTCATCAAGCCCCAAACCCACTACCAGTTTAGCCTGTCAGCTGTTGACCTTATGTATTGGTTGCTCTCCCAGTTCAACCAATTAGTTTCTAGCTTTCTGCTAGCTACACCCCCACACCTGCCCAGTCACATGTATGTACGTGAGACCGGTAGCTCCTCCCAGTTACAAAGGGGTGCATGTAACTGGTACCTGTTAATCACAGGGCTTTTTGCTCCATCATTCCTTACTTGAAGTGGAACTTCCTATTACATCACAAGAAATGGAATTAAAACGACACCTGTCTTTCTTAGAAATTTCCCTATATCTGCCATTTTGGTCAGGCATATTGGATTTTCTAATCCAAACTATTATTAATTTTTATTTAATTAAAGCTAATTTAATTTACACTGATTAACGTTTTACGCACACTAAAGAATCCTGGTATTTTCACCATCCTTTTTCTGTCCAATTAAGAGTTATATTTTTTTCTGATTTTAAATACCTTTCAAAGTTTTCTAAAAGCCTTCAGTCAAGATACTGCAAGGTATTTCAAACCAGCTAAGACAAAATCTCTTTGTACAGTGGAAAGAACAAATGCAAAACTCTTTTTGATTGGTGTCTCGTCTTTACTTAGGAAAATATCTGAAATAGGAGAAGTCTTTGCTTGCATAATTTTTTTAGCCTACAGTATATGGCTCGGATGACTACTGGATATGACCTGATGCTGTATTTCCTATTGAACAATGTTTCCAGTTTACTTTCTCTGAATGTGTTCCTAGCATTACTGGTTATACTAATGTGGATATGGATGTGGATACAAATTTTTCATCTAGAAGCCTGCAAATTTGCCGATATCAAATCTATATTTGTGGGTATCTGCATCCACTGATATGAATGTGGATATCCACAGCTCATTTTTGTGGCTACAGATGCTGATGTGGATACAAATTTTATATCTGCTCAGAACTCTAAGAACAAGCCCACAATCATGTGTCCACCTCACAGCATGCAGAACAGGGGAGGTATGTCTGCACTGCACTTAGACACCCGCATCTGGCCTGTGCCAGCTGACCTGGCTTTAGGGGCTAAGACTAAGGCACTATTTAAGGATGGTACAGATGTTCAGGCCTGGGCTCTAGAGTCCTGTCAGGAGGGAGGATCCCAGAGCACAGGCTGCAGCCCAAGCCCAAATGTCTACACAGCAAGTGAATGGCCCCACAGCCCAAGCTGTATCAGCCTGAGTTAGCTGGCACAAGCCAACTGCAGGTGTCTAATGGCAGCGTAGGCAACCCTTGTGAAGCCCTGTGCTTTCTCCGCTGCCTGGTGTGGAGGGTAGGAAGGAGCAGAAATGCTACCTGAAAAGAGCCAAGTATACACAGAAGAGGTGAGCAGAGCCTCTTCTTTCCTCTCCTAAGCCATTGGTGTTCAAAACACACTTGTGCTTCTAGGAGTGACAAGATACACAGCCAGCAGTATTACCAATATGCTCACCTCTAAAACCAGCAGGTCATAAAGCAAAAAAAATCCATGGGATTTTAATCTTCAGTCCAAAGCTTCTACCCGCTATCCGTGGAGAAGAGGAATCAAAGGCAGAGCCTGCCTCATTTAAGTCAATGAGAGTTTTGCCATTGACTTTGATATGAGCAGGAGAAGCCCCTTGCCATGTGATTTTAGAAAGCATTGACCTACTGGTTCAAAGCCATGTACCTGCCTGTTGATTTCAAGGGGAGCACACCTGGACCAATAAGGAACACTTTCAAAACGCCCACCCTTAGTGCACAGCTAGGGACCAAGTGGGCAAATCATAGTGGCACAGATACATGATTGAATGCTTGGGGCTGGCAAACATAATGCCCAAAATGATGAGATTTTTTAAAAACAACAACTTTGGGGTTCATATTGTTTGCCATCTGGAATCATATTCTTTAGAATTCATGTTTTCAGGCTTCCTCTGCCACATGAGGACCGGAAACAGCGTCCTATTTAAATACAGCTCATTTAATCATGTGATCCCAGAATCTGGGCTTTAAGAACAGCACCAAATATTGCTAGACTCGTGACAAAATCATGAGAGTTGGCAACACTGTTAAAGCTGCTGAACAGGAAATCTCAGCAGACTGTTTCTTTTATTCTGTTTTTAAATAATAATACTCCCACAATTATTTTATTTATAAAACACCCTCTTCTCAGCGTGCTCTGGGAGCAGTACATGAAGTACATTAAAAAAATAAAAGTTTTAGTGTTCCTTCCTCAACAAACTTTCAAAGAAAAAAATCTTTCTGTTATTGTCAAAGGAGTTAGAATTCAGTACATGATTTGGATTTGTCTGATAGGAAAACCTACCTCTTAACCCACCTGTTTTTCACTCACAAACTCAAAGCACTTTCCAAAGAAGGTAGGAATCATTTGCCCCTAGTTTACAAATAGAGAAACTGAGCACAAAGCGGTGAAATGAGTTGTCCAAGATATACCAGTAGGCCGCTACCAGAGCCAGTCATGGAAGCCAGGGTATCCTGAATTCCAAAGCACAGCCCTGAACCACTCTCTGTTGCCTACTTCTAACAGGTTACTTGCTTATGCCATCTATATGTAAGTGCCAATAAAATCTAATTTAAATACACAGGTGTAACTTAGGCAGAGAGTAATAAAAGAAACAATCATGTCTGGTTTGATTCTTTTTTAATAAGGACACTATCACGTACTTGAAAAGAACACTGCCTATTGTAGCTGTTTGGAAATATGAAACACTAGTTGCTAATACAAGTCATAATTAAATGCAAAAGTCTGAATTTGATATTTGTTGTTGTCTAATGTTGTTTTTTAGCTCAAACTTCAAGACAGCCTCAAACCTGACACCTCTGGATCTTTCACAGAATAATCTTCTCCACTCTTGAATACAGATTTCTCTGACATAAAAAAATATGGCTCAGATGTCACTATATATTGGTTTGAAATTTAACAAGCTTTTATCATTCACTGTTAGCATTAGCTTGGATCTCTTGGCTTGTTTGGAGTTAATTGCCAGAAGGTTTTATGATACCCCTAATTGGTTCAGTCATCTTTCTGCACCATGAACCCAACCGGACTGCCAGTATGCCCTGAACTCAAATAGAAGGTAAGAGCCCATCAGTTATTTAGTATGTGCTAGAAGCATACATTTTCTTTTTTGCTCCATGTGAAAATAGTTAACCACATGGAAAGGGTTCTACCCCTCCACTTTGCAAAATAGTGAAATTAAGTTTTCCGTACGGCTACCAGGGGACTGCAGTAAATTACCCTGGTAACAGAGTTTACATTGATTCTGAAAAAAAGCACTTGTCCATATGTAACAACGATAACCTTTTAGAAGGTTTGGAAAACAAATCTGACACCCCATTAAAAGGCAAATGATTTTTTCTCCACACAAGAAAAAGAAACTTTTAAAACATAGAAGGCTATTAATAAATAATGGGACTTTTTATAGGAAAGGCTGACATGAAAGCTTAAGCTATAAACTGTATCAGAGGCAGTATTTTGACTTGTGGGGTTTATTTGTCAAAGCAGTGAGATGGGAGCTCATTTTTATTAGCTGCACAAAAGATATTTTATTGAATGTCACATTGTAATTTGATTTTAAAAGGAATAGAAAAAATTACATTCTCAAATACATAATACTGCAAAAACATGATATTCATACTAACCACTAACACAATAAAGAGTAATAGAAGCTCTCCGAAATATACTCTAGTGCTCTATCAATGAGAGTATATCTTTTCAATTTTCATGTACCAGAATCTTTTTCCTGAATTCAGCTTGAGCCATAATTGTCAGAATTAAAAGTTATTTTGCCCCAAACATAATATATATACAAACAATTTTAAACTTTACAAAATTATATGAGTTTTTAATATTTCAAACTTTATTTTGATTTTTAATAATTTGATAAACTTTACCATAATGAGAAGACTAGTAATAAACAGCAGAGTATGACTGGGAATAAGAAGATCTACTATAGGCTGTGGTTTGTTCTTTACAACTGACTTGATAAAAAAAAAAACCCTTTGGGCAAGTTATTTAAGCTATCTACAATATGCCTTAGTTTTCAGATTTTGAATAACCGAAAGATGGGGAGTCAGAATGATCTCACAGTTCTGATTCCAGTTCTGTCATACATGTCTGCTGAGACATAGGACAAGTCACACAATACTGTATATTTAAACTAAAGAAGCAATAACTAAAATATAAAATCAGATACAGGTTTGACCTCTCTCCTCTGGCATTCCCTTGTCTGTAAATATCCATGTCCAGCATGATTTTAGTTAACTGGATGCCCACTTATCATAGGCTTCAGGGGGTAGCCGAGTTAGTCTGTACAGAAAAAACAACAAATGGTCTGGTAGCACTTTATAGACTAACAAAACTTGTAGATGGTATCATGAGCTTTCGTGGGCATGGCCCACTTCTTCAGATGACCGGAGTTTTTGGTGTTTCATCTGAAGAAGTAGGCTGTGCCCACAAAAGCTCTTGATACCATCTACAAGTTTTGTTAGTCTATAAAGTGCTACCAGACCATTTCTTGTGTTTTCACTTATCATAGGTGTGGCCAAGTTTCCTGGTCCCATGAAGTTTACAGCCACCAGTCCTGGCTTTCAGTGTTCTGTGTTGTTATTTAGCTCTATTTAACTTTAAACGTCTTCTAAGAGCCCAGTAAGTGGCAGAAATGTTGGTAATGATGCTAGGCAATATTGACCTTCTGTGGTTCGGCAAATTCTCTTGTTCAGCACCAATCAACTCCCAAGTTTGCTGGATGAGAGAGGTTTAACCTGTAGGCCAATCTCTCTCAGCTCCAACAAAAAGAAACACAAGAAAAAGATCTTGAGGCAATTATACATATTTTAATTAACACTTGTACTAGACCTAAGCTGCTAACTTAAAATATTTATTTTGTCATGGAGCTTAGCTGGTGTCACCCTCTGGCAACTATTAGAGCTCAGACACCCAAGTGGTGGATTCCTGCAAGGAAAAGCAGAGGGGAAAAACACAGTAGCTTTACAAAAATTACCTGAAAAGTGCAAGTAGAAGGATTTAAGCTAAGCTATGCTCCATGTATATCGCCACAATCAACAGGTTTAAGCAAACCACAGTTGCTTAAAATTCTCCTGGGCCAGCTCTGCATCTTAAAGGCTTGTTCATTCTCCTTTCCCCATAATGGTCCAAGAAAAGTTCCTAGGTACTATATATTTGGCAGAGGGATGTTAATAGGGGAGAAATTGGTTAAGCTGAAGGCAGTTGCTAGATATCAGGTATCCGCACCAGATCCAAGCTACCAATGCATTCATCTCTGGAACTTATGATATATTATTCTTTAATACATAGCAGCCAGAACCCCAATGTCACAGACCTATTTTAAGAAGTGGCGTGCAAACACAACAAGACATATTCAATGTCTTGAAGAGCTTACAACCTATGAAGATTCTAGAAGGCAACACAAGAGAAAGAAAACAAATATTACTCCAGATTATAAAATGGGCCTGAAGTTTTCAGATAGGATTTACAAAAGTACCTATGGAATTTATGAGTAAAGGTCCAACTGACTTTCAATTAAATTTGTGTTTCTAGGTCACGTAGGCACTTTTGAAAATTTCCCACTCAGAATAAATAATGTGTGCACTATAAGTGTATTAAAAGTCCCATGAAAATTAATAAGGATCAACCAAATAGGACTGCATAGAAATTCAGTGGATGTCTGTAGAAAATTACTCTAGTGAGAAAAAAGGGTCAAAGGGATTTAGGGGCACAAGTCACATTGAAAGTCTCATACTCCGAAGTTCTTTACGTGCTATTGAAAAATCTAAAAAAGAATGGTTTGATTTTCATATTTATTTGCAACCACCTGTAGGTTCTATAGCAGAGAATTAAATCTCCAATTAATTCTACAAGATGAGCAAAAATAACCCATAAAGACTATAATTTTCTGCTCAAATCTATTTGAAAGCCTGGCCTTGGCCCAGAAGAAAATGAAAAAGAACACAGCATTAATAAATATTGTAAAAGTTAAAAACATGATGCCTCTCACATGGCTCACACCATCATTCTGAACTGGCTGTTCTCACTGAAGCAGGGAGCAGGCTTCCTCACTCCCCATTAGCTGGAAGACATCCCTTCTAGGCCATTGTGGTTATCTGATACTGTCAGGGCATAGTCCCTCAGGATGTATGTGTGCCTCAGAGGCAGGCCACAACTAGTGACTGGAATAAACCATCTGGACTAGAACAGCATGCTGTACACATACTTTTCCCTTTGTCTCTATATGGCTTCATGATAGAGCAATTTTCAAATGCTAGGTCACTGTTTTAACTGTAATTGCTATATAGCCAACCTCTACCAGTCTTACCAGCATACACTAGTATGCTGTCCCATTGTTAGTTAATATATCCTAACTTTTACTGGGCATGAAAATATACCCACAGTAAACTATAGAATTCAGATGCCCAGCTCAGTCCACCAGTGCCCCTGTGATTCTCTCTCTCTCTGCCTCTTCTCATCATTCTTGTTAGGGCACACACATACCAGATTCCCTGTAAAAGCTACTCTTGGTTTATATATAACCCAAGCTATAACTAGCTTGCATGTGCCTAATTTGTCTTGAGAGATTCAGCACAGAGACCTTGGATGTTTATCCCTGGCATAACTGGCCAATCTTTATTCACCCATGTTTCAATATGCACATGCTCTGGGTTCACCAAACTACCCCTTTAGAAATCTCTAGAAATGTGATTTTCTCACTTCTATCCCACAGAAATTATGACAACATCCCTGTGCAATTGAGAATGTAATCTTTACCTCTATTTGCCTCAGCTGCCTGATCTGCAGAATGGGATAAGATAAAAACATACATCGAGCTCAGTTGTATTATTGGGATCAGGCACCATTTGTATGGCACTTTAAGAACTTTAAATAGCGCTATAAAAATGCAAAATATTATTGTGGTCATCTTTGGTGTTATCAGATCCAGGGGGGTTAGTTAAGCCTTATAATCAATTATAAAAACAGAAATTCTTAAGAGAAAAATAGCAATTCCTAAGCTTCCCCAGTTTTTGAAATTCTTCAGATGGTGACTGGGAACTCAAATAGCCAAGCTCCTTGTTTGCTTTATCAAAAGCATTGGCATCAAACTCAATTTATTTTAACTATTTACTATAATTATTAGTATACCACTGTTCCAGTTCTGTGTCAGCCAGCATTCTATAGAAGGAGGAGAAAGACAGCAGGTGTTCTGAGAGACACTACAGGCACAGTCCAATTGCTG
The DNA here is from genome assembly GCA_032595735.1 of Pelochelys cantorii. Taxonomy (NCBI): domain Eukaryota; kingdom Metazoa; phylum Chordata; order Testudines; family Trionychidae; genus Pelochelys; species Pelochelys cantorii. The sequence continues at coordinate 125,634,497 of CM064326.1, read as the reverse complement.
TTCATTCTGAGCATGTCCTTCTCTTCCACCCTGGCATGTAACCAGGGAGAATGTGTAGGGAGTGATCAAAAGCTGAGGATGGTTATGGGATAGCCTGTTCATGCCTGGTCCTCATCAATTCCTTCTGCTTAGCAGCCAGTTTTTGTGGAAGATACAATTACTTCTGCACATTTGTACATGTGGCTATAAATTCTCACCAAAAATAGCTGCCAGTGATGAGGATGCTTTGCACGGGCATGCATGTTATCCTAAACCACGCATCACTGAAGGCAACAAAAGTCCTTCCCCAATGGGAGCTGGCCTGGACCTTGTGTGATTCAGGTTTTGTAGCACTGAAGCATTTTATTTTTTGTAGCATTATATTTTAATTTGCATGGAATCCTCAGAGTGCTCCGTTTTCAGCAGCAACTAAAAAAAATAACTCAATACTTTCCTTCAGCTGTGTTAATAATTATATTCAGATCCTTTGCAATCTGAGCAGTCTGGCTATTTTTTCATCCTATTGAAATTCATGCTATCAGAATTATATTGTGTATTATTCTTTATCCCATGTAATATTAGATACATTTTATTTTTAATAATTTCTACTGCTTTTTTAGCTAGTTTAACAAAAGTTAGTGTTCATTAAGCAGGAATATTGCTTTCAAAAATGAAGTGTTCCTCTGTCATATGAGTACTATTAAAAATGTCTCCTTTTGATGTACAACCCTTTAAATCTCTTTATATATGTGAAAGTCATCTGGCCCTAAAAAGCAGAGGTACTTATTTGGGTTTTTTTTACAACCTGCAGAGAATAAAACTATTAAATACTTCTAGTTCTTCAAAGATTGATTTATTATCAGTTCCAAAAACATGCCTTTTCATTTGGAAAGTCATTTGCTCAGTTATGATTACATATAAACAGCTGCTAAGGGTCAAGATAGGCCATAGTGCTTGTTACTGCTTGCACTCCTTATGAGTTTAGCTCCATGTGGCTAGTATGGGTGTCCTGGGATTCCAGAGTCTGTACTGATTACCAACAAAAGCCTCTTTAAAAGTCAGCAGAAGCAGTCTAGGGATTAATGGTGCCAAGGCAGTATGAGGCATTATAGCAATGCCTGAGGTCATAAAGTGAGCAATGACAATTGTCCTGTATCATTCTAAGAGTTATTTAGCATCACACACAAGTAAAAAGGAGATTGTGGATCAAAAAGATACTATCGTCTAATATGAAGGGTTTTTTTTCCAGATAGGTAGCATGTCTTAGTTACACTGACTGTACAAACTTTATTCTGGAGCATTGCACCTCTTAGCTAGATTTTTTTTAAGCAAGTTACTTATAGAAAGAAAGGAAGGGAGGTTAATATTTTCATAGCTATTTGATTTGTCACTTAGGACATTAGGAAATCACAAAATTGTAGATCTGTTAGGTATAAAAAGTATACAATAGCCTCAAGCCCTGGGGAAAACTATATTAACTATTAGATATATGAAGAGTGGGGCTCTAACTCACAAATTTTTCATCTCTAGAGGTATAAGATCAAATCCTGCCTGAGGTAAAAAATGAAAAAAGATTTGTGGCTCTCATCCCTGGCACACGAATGCATCACAGAGGGTTGACATTCTGTACTGAAAATATGGGGATGGAGCTGAAGATGTATTCAGGATTCTTGAGCTGTGATCATTTGAATGAGAAAGATTTCAAAGCCCACTACGAATTCCCTTGAAGTTACACCAAGGATGACTCTGACCTTCAGAGCAGGATTTTGTATACTACATCGATGCACAGCAACATATTTCACCACAAGAAAAATATACTTTTTTAAAAGTGCCTTAAGACAATTCTCCAAATGAGGCAGTATCTCTCCAAATGGGAGAGACTTGGCAGATCTACAAATCAGAACTGAGATGCATTAGTAGAGCTTGTGCAGGGAAATCTTCCCAGTGACTGTCCATGCTGTTCAGGCTCACAGTGCTCAAGCAAATAATTAGCTATTCTGAACACCAGTAAAGACCTTTAAATCAGGGATGGGATTTTCAAAAGTACCAACATAACTTTGGATCCGGCATTCTATTGACTTTCAGTGGGACTTGGGCTCTTAAGTCACTTGGGTGCTTTCAAGAGTCCCATCTGCCAGGTGGTGCTTGAACTCCTTGGTGGAATGCCCTTTGAGGAGCCAAATGTGCATTCATTTGTGCATGAAACACTCCCAGTCAAAATCAGTTTGGAATCACAAAGAATTGTGAGCTTATAGTTGATCTGTAGGTCATTCATATTTTCATGCATAATTTTTAATATGAGTTGACACAAATCATTACCAAAAGCATTCCAGAGTTCAAGTGGAAAGAACCCAGATATCACTTCTATATTCAAGAGGCCTGTGTACTATTCAGCTGGTTCTCTATACTCCAGCTTTAGCTTCTCCATGTAACATGTCTTATAAGGTGGTGAGGTACGGTCTCATCTCATGTGGCAGGTCATAGAGAAACAAGTAGAGCTATGATAACTAGATAGTACCAACAAGCCCACTAGCTTAGCAGACCTAAATTAAAGTCAGGTGACAGAGGAAGGAAAGCGCATAAAGGAGAGGAGAGAAACCAAAGAAAGGCTGTAATGAAAGAAAAGAAATTTGCATGAGAGGTGAACATTGTCTCCAGAGCCTCCAAAATTACCATCAGAGTCACCGTTGTGTGTGCACATGCAAACACTACTAACTAAGGAAAATGGTATGTGTTGTAGATGGATATGCTATGTTATATAGAGAACTCTGCACACAGGACTAGGACCAGCTCCTACTGAAGTCAGTGGAAAAGCTTCCAGAGATGTTAGTGGGCATGGGATCAGTCCCATATGGTGTGAAAGTGTGATTTGGAGCAGGAAAGCTAACTAGCAGCTACTGGAGTGACCTTAGGACAAGGGAAGGAAATCTCCTTCAAAGCAAGAGAAGAGGAAAGGATGGGAAGAGTAGCTGTTGGGAGGTGTTTACCCCGTTAGCATTTGGACTGCCTCAGCAGTTACTGTCCCCATGTGTTGGCCCCTCCATCAGGTCTCTACGAGTGTCTCTGTGGCCCCTGAGGTTCAACTCCAAAAGTATGTGTCCCTCTATTAGGGCATATACAGCCCTTGAGGGCTACTCACCAGGAAGCCTCTCCTGGCCAGGGGGTGATTAGTCCGGGGAAGGAAAAAAGGTGATAGGGGGATCCGGGCCCTCCCTCTCCACCAGGTCCCAGCCCCTATAGGCAGAAACAATCACTCCTACCTGCTTGGTGGGGATTCCTGCCACTACACACCAAGCACCTTGGTTAGTCCTTTGCCCTGGGCTGCTTCCTACCACACCCTGGCACCCCTGTGGTCTACTTGCCTCCAGGGCTGGTCCTTGGCTGAGGCTGGCACTGGGGTTGTAGGCACTTCTCCCCCAGGCAGTAGTGGCTGCCAGCGTTGCTCCTGGGACGGCTGCGGCTGTGGCTGCTGGCCCCGCTGCGACTGCGAGGGCGGCTTCAGCTGTTGCAGGAATACTGAGGGAGGGAAGTGCATGCGTGCAGACCTCTTTCCCCCACTGCCTCCCCTAACTGCAGGGCTCCCTCCCTTTTATGCTCTGGCTCCTCTGGGATCATGCCCAGCAGGGCTGGATGGGTGGGGCCTTCTCAGCCAGCTGGGCCTGGGCTACTCTCTGCCCTCCAGTGCGGGGCCTCTCTGCCCCATCACAGTATCCTTTGAAACTAATATTTCTAAAACAAACACTTAGTGCTTCAGCCACAGCTTCTGTTCTTACTACCCTCAAACTGACATGAAACAATAACCTTTGCAAACAGGTAGGTGATTGTCACTCTAATTTCAATTAAGACATAGGTTTTGCTCTTCCTGACTATCATTTTAGGATACAACCTGGGATCTTCAAAGCTAAAATCTAAGTTTCTGTACCTTGAGCTAACAAGTCCCCTAATAGTATCAAGTATGGAGGGGGATGTATAACACCAACTGAACAGTAGGCTGCACTTGTACACCCACATTTAAATGGGCTGTAACACTGGTATTTTGCTCTGCTCCAAGAAATTGTCATTTGCTGGACAGTCCCCTAATGACATATGTCTAAAGGCCCACATTTCGGCTTTTTGACAACTATCAAATTTATTACAGTACAACATTTGTTTTCATTCTGCATTGGCATAAAAAAAACCCTTTCAAATGTTTTCATGAATGGAATTGTGTTGAAATGACTGTTTTCCGATGTAAAATTCAAGTTTTAAAAATGTCTCTTTCTGGTTACCCTGGAGGAGCATACATGGTCACACGCCCCTTCCTAAAAGGGCAAGGGTGGACAGAGGCAGAAGGGAAGAGACAGGGCTGGAGCATTTCCTTTTCCGGTTTTAGCCACGCTGCCTGCCTGTCTGATGCAATGCAGTGTCTGCATTCTCCCAGGCAGCTGCTGTACTACACTAGGCTGTCTCCCAGGCAGGCAACATGGCTGGAGGCTGCCTGGCAAAGTGCCTGTCAGAACAGAGCACTTCCCGCCCCTGCCAGATAACCTGTCATGGGGAGAGTGCAGAGGGCTCTGAAAAGGGGACAGGAACACGTCACTTTGGGATGTCATGTGGAGGAGATACATTCTCCTTGCCAACTCCTATGTGTGCCACCCACTAGTTCACTCCTGCCCTAGACCACAAAAATCATATGACAAAAATCTTTGCTGAAACTGATACATCCCTGTAACAACTTTCAGCTTCAAAAAAACCATCTTATTTTCATGAAATTTCATTTCAGCCAAAATATCTCACCAGCTCTAGATATCTCATACATGCATGGCAGAGGATTTATAAACAATATGCCTCTCTAAGGGCCTGATCTAAAGTTCATTTAAGTCAATGGAAAACCCTAATAATAACTCTGCCCTAAATGAGCTTTTGTGCAGAAAAGCCCAAAAGTCTTTTGGAGGCAATAAATAATTTTAGCCAGTAACTTTCTTTTCATATAAATATTTGCCTTTTCTCATTATATTTGACTTTTAATAGAGCTTCCTTTTGGACCATGCCTTATGGCCATGAGTTGGAGAGAGAACAATTTGGTGGAGTAGCAGGACAGTATTTGTGTTACTATAAGGCTGTGACAGGGATGGTGGAACAGGCTAGATTATCTGTGCATCCCAGATGTAATCAAAAGAAATCTAATTTCATCCCACACAGACAATCAGTATGATCAGGATCCTACCAAATTCATGGCCATGAAAAATGTGTCATGGACCACAGAATCTGGTCTCCCTCCTCTACCATGAAATCAGATCTTTTGTGGGCTTTTATCCTTTACCATGCAGATTCACAGGAGAGACTAACATTTCTCAAATTGGGGTTTTAACTCAAAAGGAAATTGCAGAGGGTCACAAGGTTATTGTGTGGGGGGGGGGGTTTGTGGTATTGACACTCTTACTTCTGCATTGCTTTCAGATAGGAGTGGCTGGAGGGCAGCAGCTGTTAGTCAGGCATCCAGTTCTGAAAGCAGTATCCCACTAGCAGCAGTGTAGAAGAGTGGCAATACGATACCATGTTGTCCTTACTTCTGCACTGCTGCTGCCTTCGGAGCTGGGCTCCCAGCCAGCAGCCACTGCTCTCCAGTTGCTGAGCTCCAAAGGCTGCACTACCTTAACCGCAGCACAGACGTAAGGGTAACAGTAGCACAAGCCCCTACCCCCACACACAATAACTTTGCTACCCTCCCACAACTGCTTTATGAGGCAAGACTCCTACAATTACAACACTGTGAAATTTCAGATTTAAATAGCTGAAATCATGAAATGTATTATTTGTAAAATCATATGACCATGAAATTGACCAGAATGAGTCATGAATTTGGTAGGGCCCTAAGAATGACATTTGTCCTCCTGTTTTCTGTTCCTCAGCTAGCTACACTAAACTGGCCAAATTCCTTTTGAGGCATTACAGCAAAAGTGAGTCTTGAGAAGGAATTAGTTAAAAGAGAAGGTGGTAGCAGACAGGATCAGTTTGGGGGAGGACATTAGCTAATACAGCAGCTTTATTCTGCACTGTAACATTATTATAGAAATGCTACCAAGTATTGTTCCCTTTTGGAACTTGATGGCCACAATGAATGTCTTGAGAAAATCACAGTGCCCTGACAGAGACAAACTGATGTACCAAGAAGATTAGGACACTTAAAGGACACTGTTCAACATTGTCAGTATGACTTAATCTTGTTCCCATCACTTCCTACCCCCAGAAGAGAGGACAGTAATAATAACTGAGAAACATTGAAGGCCAGACCTTTCTGTTTGTGGCTTTTCAATATCAGAACTAGAACATACTTATGCTTTACTGACTTTGTGACATTGCTGACTTTGTGACATTGCCTTTTTATTCCTCTATTGGGAGTAAGCTGATTAATATAAAAATTATTAGATCCTACAAATACACAATTCTGTCATGTAGACCATATTTTGAACTCTAGCTGTCTGAGATTTTGCTAATGTCATACAAATATGACTGAACTTAGAGTCTTTCAAACTGCAATGTGTTTGGTAAGAACAGAAAGTGTCTTGAATTATTTTATGTGGTCCTGATATTGCAAACACCTAGACATGTGTAACTTTACTCATACATGTAGTTCATTTTAAATCAATGAGGTTACCTGCTTGAGTAAAACTGTGCTAATATTTAAATGTTCCTACAACCGGAATCAATGTTAGCATTTCTTTGTTTATTAATGTCTATTGTTCCCTAGTTTTAAGAATAAAAAATAGAAACAACTAGTTGAAACAAAACTGAGGCCATGATTATTGTTTATTAAAAGCCTAAGCTAAAAAATTCAGAATCTTTCGCATATTTTCCAAAACATTCAAATCACCTTTATTTTATATATATATATATATATATCATTAAGTGTTCATATAACTATAATTCTGAATGCTGTTTTAGAGTTGTGAAATATAACAACATATTGTCCTTATTTTGTGATGAGAGTGAGTAATAAATAATACTGAAAGAATGAAAGTTTAATATTAAGTTCCTTAGTCATATCCAGAATTTGGGTCATCTCTGTTAGGAAACAGAAAACTGAAAATGCCATGAGAGTGTCTGAACTTTGGAAGCATACTACAACAATTAGAGACTGAACTATTAGTTTCAGCCAGTTTTTCAAACTGATGAATGGAGATACAAACACTGCCGACTGGCAAACAGTTCCTACCATTGACATAAACGAGAGACATATTTGTAATAAAAGCATAAGTTTACAGAAAGAGATTAGATGTTTATTGTAGAGTGCACAGGAAATCAAAAAGCTTGAGGTTCAAACAAGCAAGAGAAATAAATGGAATTTTAGTTTCTCTCTGTTCACAGTTAGCTGGTACAGAACTGCATAGCCATCAAATGTACTGGAATCTAAGTTCTAAGGGCACATCTACAAGGTAGCATTATTTTGGAATAACTGACATTATTTCAAAATAAAATAATGCATGTCTACACTGTAAGCCATTGTTTCAAAATAATTTCGAGCTGGAGGACTTCTTACTCTGACTCCTGTAACCCTCATTTTACGAGGAGTCAGGGAAGTCGAAGGAAGAGTGTTCTTCCTTCGACTTCCTGCTGTGTAGACAGCGCCAAAAACCAAATTAAGCTATTTCAACTTCAGCTATGCAATTGACGTGGCTGGGGTTGCGCATCTTAATTCCATGTTTGTCCTGCAGTGTAGACATGCCCTAAGACTTTATCCATATTTTAAAGGTTTTCTCTCTCATTTTGCCTCTCTTCATGGGATTCTTTTGCTTTGCCCCACTGTAACCCAATATGATCTGACCTATGCCCTGGTAAGACCATGATTAATTAGAAATTAAAAAATGAAGCCCACATTTTTCATATCTGTTACAAACTCTGCATGATAGTAGCCCTGGTGAGGCTGATTTTGGTGGAATGGCAGTAAACAAGTTGGAGAAAGCCAGCAGTAGATAAAGATCTTGTGGGGCCCAGAACTGGAAAAGGAGGGGGCAGTGCCAGAACTATTGCCCTACCCTACCCCTTCTGCCTGCAGCCCCACCCATAGCTTCACTCCATTCCTCACCTTCCCCAAAGCCCCACCCGATTCCACCCATAGCCTCCTCCCCATTCTGCCCCTTCAGCCTTGGCCCAGCCCTTCCCCCCTTTCTGCCCTTTCTCCCCTTTTATCCACTGCAGCCCTGATCCTGGAAGAGTTCTGTGTGCCAGGTCACAGCAGCCCAGCCCCAGGGCCACAGTGAGGAGTGAGAGTTCCTCCAGCCCTAGATCTGCAGTGGGGGAATATTTTCTGGGGGCCCAAATTGGCCAAGACCCCTGGGCATGAGTGCCTTGGTCCCATGTAGTAAACTGCCACTGGAGAAAACACACTTTTCTGTGTAGTCACATAGTTTCCAAGCACTTTAAGACATCTATAGCTGCTATATTTATTGCACAGATAGTAAAATCTCAGTGAACTAAGATGTACAATTTCTCTCTCATACATGTATAGGGGTAATTCCTATGAGAAATACAGAAAAGGTAACAAAAATCCCATTTCCAACACTATGTAGAAATAATAATCCTAAAAGGAAACTGGTAGATAGCTCAAATGGGTCATAAAGAATAACCATGACAAGACACACATGCTGCATGTCTGCTGCCTCCTGTATGGGCGAAGGAAGACACAGAAATGATGCAGAATTTCTATACCTAGGTCACTGTCACAGAAGTTATATTTATCCCTGTGATGGTTTGGGAAAGCTGTGTACCGTTTTATGAATTCTGATTGATTTTATAAACTCTGTTCATAACTCTAAATCTCTGTGTATATTGAATCAGCCATTTGCTAGCAGCGACTGATCAGGTTATGTCACAAATGGTGTCTGGGAAAAGCCAGAGGATAACCGTGTAGTTAACACTGAATGACTCTGCTACAGTAGAACCATGAATATGCTAAAGACATTGGCCAAGATAAAGGAAGCTGGTTCTCCGCTGATTGTCTGCAGGAAACAGGATTGTAGTAATGAAAACTTCCAAGCAGAAAAAATGGAGCAAAGGAGGAGGCATAGAAGTTGCTATTAAAATAGTTGCATGCTGTCTGATTTAAGGGGAATCTGCTGGCCACCAGTCCACAACAAGCTGAGGAGAACTTACTTCAGGGGCAGAGAGGAAGAGGGAATCAGAAAATTGAGCAGGAAGAGAGAGGTCTTGAGCCCTTCAAAAGATTTGGTAGATTACAAAGCAGTGTAAATGCTGAATTCTGTCATCCAAATTTATTTGTGTTGCATTCTTAGGTACTTTCAAGGTATATAGTTGGGTGTTGTGTGACTCATTAGGAGAACATTTTAGGTGATTTCTTCCAAGTTCTGTTGTGTGAATGCAGGCAAACCACTTCACAGTTGTTTCCCCTTCCACCTTTTGTTTTTCTGATCAAGCAAGATTGTAAGGCTTGACTGTAAGAGTTCTTGTGCAAAAGGTCTTGGGCAAGAGCGCGTCCACACTGCCATGTGCTTTTGCGCAAGAGATGTGCTTTTGCGCAAGAGTGTCCATGGCAGTGTGGATGCTTTCTTGCACAAGAAAGCTCTGATGGCCATTTTAGCCATAGGGGTTTCTTGCACAAGAGGTTGTGCAAGAAACCCCTGTTGCCCGTCCACACTGCCTTCTTGCACAAGAGCTCTTGTGCAAGTGGGCTTATTCCTCATGGGGAGAGGAATAACTCTTGTGCAAGAAGCCCTGTGTTCCAACGCTTTACTGTAAATTTACTTGTGCAAGAATGCACGTGCAGTGTAGAGACTCCGCAAGTTTTTGCGCAAGAACAACTGTACTTGCACAAAAAGCCTGCAGCGTAGACATAGCCTAAGTTCTTTGGAATAGGCACTTTGTGTCCACGTGGCCCTAACACAGTAAGGCCCTGATCTCAGTCAGGGCTGCAACACATTACTATAATAGTTTAAAAAGTTGACTAGTGCTTTACATTGATAGTTGGAGTTAAGTGGACGCAAAACATTACATGTGTGCTATTGGTTTATTTTCTCTGTACTAGATCACATTAGAAATGAATTCAAGGTACAAAGTTAAGCCCGAAAGCTGAATTTTCCCAAATGTCGAGGATGTTCAGATCCAGGGTTCTATTTCAGGGGCATTCTTATTTTAATACATATAATCATTTAAGATATTAATAAATCCTGTGCACTGCATCACTGAATTCATAGCAAAACTGTGGACCCCTCAGTACTATAGGCTTGAGGACCTTAGATGCATCAACTATTTGCCGGGAAAGTTCTCTCTAAATATGTTGCAGGTACAATTGCAGCCAAGAGAATGCCTCTATTTTCCTCTTCTGCAATGACTGTAGTGTAGACTGCCAGACTCTGCATGGCATTTCTCAGAACAAATTATTCTTCTGCTAACAATTCAGCCCCTGTTGCCTCCTTTTAAGGGGTTATGCCTTTCATGTGGATATTTGAAAGCATTGCTATGCAACCCACCCAAAAAGCTTATTATTTTAAAACACATTAAATAAAAGTGTAGCAACTAATCACAACATTAAAAGGGGAGTAGACAACATATCCTCATTGGCTAAAGTTCCTACTATTTAACTCTTTCACAGTTTTTACATATAAAGCCTTCTAATCAATCTTTACTTTGACTGAAGTATTGGCCAAAAAAAAAAAAAAAAGGCAGCACTTTCTCCATTTATTACAGGTTGAAACTCTCTGGTCTGGCAACATCTGTGATCCTAGTCTCCCTCGTTTGGACCCATTAGATCCAGAGGGTGTCAAACCAGGAAGGTCCAACTGTACTATGTTTCTGATTTGGAACAATGCCCTATTTACAGGACTTTTCTTCAAAGATGTCCTAAAGCATAAGCCGCAAGATCAACATTTATATAAATGTGTGCTATAATTTGAGGAATTCTTAATCACAGAATCAAAGATATTAGAGATAGAAAAGAATAATTAGGTCATCTAGCCCCTTCCAATGTGCCAGCCAAAGGTTGTTCCCTGCAGTACGTTCCCTACCATTGTGTTCAGTCCAACTTTATATGACTCAAGTCGTGAGACTTCTATCACTTCCTTAAGTTACAGGGGAGATTTTCAAAGGCACAAAGCGGAGAGAGGTACTATATACACAACCTAATATGCTACCGTTCTGAGGTATAACCAATCAACCCTACATAATTCCTCTCTCTTCCTCAAGGATGTAAATATATACTACTTTTAGATAGCTACAATTTCATCCCCACCCTTGGTTGATTAGCAAAACAGGACAAAGCTGGTCTTTCCAAATACTTTTTCTTATTAAGTTGGTCTGATCCAACAGTTGGGGGGAAAACACCCTCAAAGCAGAATTACATATTTGTTATGATGACATGTCATCATAACATTTATGAAGAGCACAGTGTTCTGGGAGCATGTGGAGACTGGCTGCTTTATATGTTTGCTGTGTTCTACTCAGCCACTTAAACTTCATTACCAAAGCTAGCTATCTTGAACTAGTATCATTATGGAGCAAATCCAAATACTCATAGGAAGTAGTACCTTACTTCATAAATAACCTCACTGATTTCAGAGGGCTAATACATAGTCTAAGGTAGTGTTCAGTGCGAGTAAGGGTAATAAGCTGGCTCAAAGAGAACATATTTTTAGTGACGACAAGAAGTCTTGTGGCATCTTAGAAACTAACAAATATATTAGATCATGAGCTTTTGTGGGTAAAACCCACTTATGATACTTTGACCCACCAGCACTACAAAATGATGTCCATATCATTGGGTTTAGCAGGGTCGATCATGGGAAGGGGGTGTCTCAGATTTAGACACTTGTTAATTTTTGGCATTTGATACGTTTCACAACTTGGTTTTGTGCACATTCCTCTCAGACCAAAATAACACAAAGTCTCTCAGCTTATAACCAAAAATTTAAGCAAATAAGAGATGTGATTGGGTAAAAGACATATTTTTTGTTCACTGATATAGATTTTTTCATATTAAACAGTTAATAATGTTCAAACATATTCATAAAAATATATCAGTTCAGATGGTACAAGATTAGACTGTGATAAATGTGTCTTCTGAGATCAGCTGATTATATAAACAAACCATTGCTAGTGGCTGGTGCTGGATCAGTGTTGTCATTTTTAAAGTTGGAAGTGGCCCGGGCTTCTCTGAACCTCTGAGAGAACCTGGAGTTTAGTGAATTTTCCAACAAAGACACAAGCCAAATCCAAATTATTTGGGGGTTACCTTCCCCTACTTATTATTAATTCTTCCAAACCCTTAGTCATTCTTTGCTGCTCTTTAAATTGCTGTCAATTTCTTGATGTGTTTCTGGAACTGAGTTGAAGAGAAGTTCACACATTAGTCCAGGTTCTGCCTCAACAGAGCTGTATAAGGAGAAAATCATCTTCCTTGTTTGTGCTGTGTTTATACACAGAGCCCCAGATTATACTGATTTTTCATGCTACTATTTTGCAATTGCATGTAAATAGAGGCACATAATTTTGGTTGCAGTTATCAGCATCCACCAAACTAGCTCATTTCCATCCTCTAGTTTTGGGCAGGGGGTTGGACTTGATGACATCCTGAGGTTTCTTCCAGCCCTATGATTCTGTGGTGGTTCTGCACCTTAAGGCCAGATTTTGAAACTTTTATTCACACTGAATGGTATCTGAAACAACTGAAAGTCAATAAGATTACTAATGGCATAAGGCAGTATTTCATGTGAGTAGGGGCATCAGAATTGTAAGATCATAGAATCATAGAACACTAGAACTGGAAGGGACCTTGAGAGGTCATCAAGTCTAGTCCCCTGCCCTCATGGCAGGACCAAGCACTGTCTAGACACAGCTCCTTTTTGCTCAAAAGCCTCTTATGCAAAAACCGCTGCTAATTAATTATTCAAATGAAGTGCAGTGATATTCTACTTTGCGCTTCATTTGCATAAGCTTTTGCGGAAGAAGGCTGCAGTATAGACGTAGCCTGGATGTGTAAAACTGGTTGTTCCTTCCCAAGTGGAATACATTGCATTTGTCCTTCTTAAACTTCATCCTATTTACCTCGGACCATTTCGCTAGTTTGTCCAGACTCCAGATCATTTTGAATTATGATCCTATCCTCCAAAGCAGTTGCAACCCCTCACAGCTTGGTATCATCTGCAAAGTTAATAAGGGTACTCTCTATGCCAATATCTAAATTGTTGATGAAGATATTGAACAGAACCGGTCCCAAAACATGATGCTTAGATATTGTAATGATGAGGACCATAGAAATATTAGATAGACTAGAACACAATAAAATGTGGCCCTAACTGCTTGTAGTAGAGGATGTATATAACTGTGCCTGCGATATTGGAGGCTCAGTTGAGACTCAGGTAAAAGTCAGGGCTATTAGATGTGAGATACATTACAATGATCCCAGCTGTAGTAGGGATTTGGATATAATGAGGACACATAATCACCACCAAAACACAGGGTAAGAAACAAAACCAAACCAATTTTGTTGCAAAATTCTGAAATACTCAGATAAAGCTTTTCTACCTACTGTTCTCACCTAGATTTAAAAAAAAAGTATGACATAAAATGACTCTCTGAACTCCTAGTGTTTCTGGTTGAGAGCAGAAGAAGGAATACTTGTGAGAGAGCCTATTCTCATGAAACTTCCAGTTTAATTTCAAAGTCTATGAGGTTGAAACAATTTGTACTGGCTTCTGATAAACATCCAAATCCAAATTCACTTGTACACTCAAGTTGTTTTGGGCCCTTGGTGATGCAAAGCAGTAGTAACGTCTGCTTCACTGGCCAGTTAAGCCAGGTTTATGGCTCCTTGCATTCCTAAAGCAGCACAAAGCAGCCAAAACATACTAGTGAATCTTGTCTGAATTTTTGGACACTTAGCTGAATTGAACCCAAATTCAGAACCTTTGAAGGTTGCCCATTACTGTTGGACACAACCTCCTAGTACAACACATTGCTGTTTATTAAAACCCTTTGTTTACAGCCTTCCTGGAATTATCTAATTAAGAACAAAAGCACTTCTGGTTTACAAAGGCTCTGTAAAACCCAAAGTAGTAAAATGTCTCCATCTAGTTCAGATAAATGTTCTATAAAACAATGTAGCATTTATTATCAAATTAATGTCTCCCCCCCCCCCGAACACAGCCAAGTTATAATGGGAATAATAGAATCCCCTCACTTCACAGAGGAGTTGTAAAGATAAATCCCTTACTCTTTGTGAAACACTCACATAATACTGCAATGAGCACCACAGAAAAGCCCATGAAGAAATTAATTATTCTGTATTTACAGCAGAATTTAGATGTGCAATATCTAAGGCCTGGTCCCACACATTGATAGAGAAGGATAAACAAAAATATTGAATAACTACTCATTCATTGAATGAAGTATGGTTCCTCTGGGAAAAAAGTAGTATGTGATCATACAGATTAACCACTGTATCATAATATATACATATAAGGGGGGTGGGGAATGGTATTTCCTAACATTAGAGTCTTTGACTTTTCAACCTTAACTTTAACATGCAATGTTGTTTGTTTGCTTGTTCTGTTTTGTTTTGTTTTGTTTTGTTTTTCGGCACTCATTCCCCCACACCCAACACATGAGGCAATTGCATAGGTTGCTTGCCCCTAAATCCAGCCTTCGTTATTGGGCTATATTTTCTCATGTCTATATTTAGAGTTGGTTAGCCTAGAGCAGATTCTGAATCTGGGAAAAAGGAGCAAAAGGGGAAAAATGGCTGAGCCCTACTTGATTTAATTTCCTACACTGGAGCTTCCAACAATCTAACCCATAATCCATAGTATGTCTGTATTTGCTTTTTTCCGACCCCTCTATTCCTTTCTCTTGTACAATTTTTTCTTTTCTATTTAATCATTGACTCTCATAAGCAGGACATAATACCACTAATGTTTAACTTAAAGTCCAGTTTCAAACCCACAGCACTTGAGTAGTTTCAAGAACAGGCAAGGCAAATTTGTGCATTCTCATTATATATTGTATGTAATTTGTACATACGGTAATTAAAGCTAAAAAAGCTATTATAAAATCAGAATAGTTGGGATAGAATTCCTAGAGAGTTTGCAGTTGAAGTTCGTGGTATTTCGTTGTGGAAAGTTAAATTTCTCTAGATTTTTAATAAGTATTATTTAGTTGAACTACAGATCTAATGATATACCAGGGTGGTTCAGCTAGAGGGTGATGCATTATGGGAAGTGTAGTCCAATCAAGTACAGAATGTTGGCAAGAGCTGGAGACAGAACTATCCAGACATCAACGTGGATAAGCACCACAGCTGCCCATGTAGACACAGCTTAATATAAAAAATCTGATTTTGCAGAAACTTCATTCTCCTTTGAAAAAATGTTTTGATGGGAAATTCTCAGCTACGCAATATCTGACCTATAATCTAATCTTATGAGGTATCATTGATATATCCCTGTGGGTGAGGGACACATAAATAAAAGGACAATTGTCTGTTTCATAGATCTGCTACTGTTTGATTATTAATTAATACGAAAGGCTCTTAATTTATTGTTACTTTGTCCACCTCACCTCCTTTTATTTGTTTGTCTGCCTGCTATGTTTTATCATAATCCTAGCCTGAGTTCTCTGGGCAGAGAACCTACATTTTGATTACATGTCAAGTGCCCAGGACAATGGGACCTTGAGCCCTTATTGGGGTCTCTAAGTGCTTCTACAGTATAAAGAACAACAATAATAAGATTAGTCAGTAGTCCTAATTTATTTCTAAAGATTATTTTGTTTAGAGCACACTACAAACAAACATTTTCCACAAATGTTCATTCACATTGTAAAATAAATTTGCTTCTTTTCTCACATCCATATCCTTCATGTTAATTTTGCCTGACTATTCCAACATGGGAGTTTGCCAAAAGTAATTATTATTGAAATAGATAACTGTACTGTGCCCAGCAGAATATTAGTGGATTCCAAATTTGAAAAACATGAGATTTCATACCTGAAACCTGTTTTAAAGGACTTGATTCTCCTCTCATTCAGGGTATGTCTCCACTACAGCTGGGAAGTATAATTCCGTGCATGGACACATGTTAGCTCAGCTTGAGACAGTGTGGTAAAAACAGCAGTGTGAACATTGCAGCACAAGTAGCCTCAGTTAGTTAGTGGCCTGGCCTCAAACCAAGGGGTTCAGATGGGCTTGTACTCAAGCTGCCATTTTTAGTGTGTTAGCATAAGCGGAGCTAGAATGAGCCTGTATGCCTGGGCTAGAAATCACCCCCCAGCTGTCGTATTAAGACATAATGCTTATTACATTGTTGTAAAGCAGAAATAAATTGCACTGTGGGCAATAGTAAGGTCAAAATTAATCCAGTATTAGTGAGGCCAGGTTATATTTTATAATCTTGAAACATACTGTACACAAACACGTATCCAGTCAGAAGGGCTTGAATTTCAAATGTTGAAAATGTGTGCAGGTCATGGACAAGCTTCAGTCCAAGAACCATTTGTAGAAATTGTTGGATATGTAATGTGAACTAATGAATACTTTCAAGAAAATTGCTATTTGTTCAAGAATAATCCAGCTGTAATTTATCTATTTACTGAAAGGCAGTTTCACTGGCAAGCTGGTCATGAGTAAGCAACATGCATTGTACTATGGAAACTTTCAAGTTATATAAAAACTTGGGGTGGCTTGTTACTCTTTGCCATTCTGGAGTGCCTATACACATTCAACTCACATCAAAGGTTTAGGAAGAGGAGTTCAGGATAGCAGCAAACTAAAACAAATAGCAATTCTGTACAGTGATGGTTGTAAATAACTGAGGAGAAATGTAAATGTACATGTCACACTGTCTGGAGTGGCTCACAACCATGACGTCATAAATGGTTCCCTAGGGCTGTGTTTCTCAACCTTTTTTTATAAAGTACCCCTTTTAAAAAAATTAAATTATAAGTACCCCCTTTTTTTAAAAAAAATTATAAGTACCCCCAGTACCTACAGTTTTCAGTCACACACAATTTTTTTCTACCATTGCAACACATTTGTTTAAACAACTTAATTGTAGCCGGGCGGGCGATTAAATTTTTGGGTGTAAAAAGTACAAAAAAAAATAAAGCGCTGTAAAACTTAAAACAAAAATTCAGTTTTCTCCAAATTTTAGTTGTGCTGATGTACCCCCCCAGACTTCTCTTGAGTATCCCTGAGGGTACTCATACCGCTGGTTGAGAAACACTACCCTAGGGCATTCCACTCTATCTTTCCATGCAGGCAAAATGGACTTAGAGATAAATTACTCCAGAGACCCAGTCACTTTCCCCATGTCAATTTGTACCTTAGATCTCACAACAAAACCAATGCTTGTAGCCAGTCCTGAACTAAACTGACTATATATTGGTTAACTGGGAAATAGAAATGAGAGACTTATTTTCAGGTTAAAGCAGGCAACATATATTACAAGTGAATTACAGTCTATGGTTTCAAAACATGACAGAGATGTAATAATTTTTCAACACTGAATGCCTTTTACAGCTAACCCATCTCTGCTTTTCTTTCCTAGCTCCAGCCTAGTGAGAGTCCAAGCCCCAAAGAGATAAAGAATTTTCATGTGAGCTATCTTTATTGTCTTTTTCAAGAATTCAAGCTGATGGGACTGACTTCCTTGCACGTAACACCTTTACATGTATGAGAGGGCCATTGGCCCAGACTTTTTATTATGATATTTCACAATGGCCCATGTAGTGTGACAGCTCTCTTTGATGGGCAGGGGAACCACTCCTTCTGCCTGACAAGTATCAGAGGGGTAGCTGTGTTAGTCTGAATCCACATAAACAACGAGAAGTCCTGTGACACCTTATAGACTAACAGATGAATTGGAGCATAAGCTTTTGTGGGCAAAGACCCACCTCATCAGATGCATGTAGTGGAAATTCCAAATTCTGCCTCTGGCATTTCCACTGTATGCATCTGACGAAGTGGGTCTTTACCCACAAAAGCTTATGCTCCAATAAATCTGTTAGTCTACAAGGTGCCAAAGGACTTCTCATTCCTTCTGCCTGAGTTCGCAAGTTCAGAGCAGGCATGTGATGGATG
This sequence comes from Pelochelys cantorii, assembly GCA_032595735.1. Classification (NCBI taxonomy): domain Eukaryota; kingdom Metazoa; phylum Chordata; order Testudines; family Trionychidae; genus Pelochelys; species Pelochelys cantorii. The sequence goes on along the minus strand of CM064326.1, from coordinate 125,616,454 downwards.
GGAGGGTTACTACCTTTTCTGGACATCCCAGCCATGAAGTTAACTAAATTGCCCAAAAGCATTAAACGCAGAGACACTGGGTCCTAGACAGTCTTCAGGAATGTTGGCAGGGAACCAGGAGCACCAATGAAAACAGAGTGTAGTTTTTTAATTGAAAAGCAGGACCTCTCTGCTGCAGACTTTGTGTGAGCAAGAGCTGGGAGAGATAAGCCAGGAACAAGGTATGGAATTCCCAGTGATATCCATGCCCAGGGAAGTACTAAACCTCGGAATAACAGAGATGTAAGTAAAACAGGGGATGTTTATTCAGATGTGATCAGGTTAATTTTTTTATTTTGTGGTTTGTTGAACTCGTCTTTACTGAGCCCATGTATATCCCTCCCTGCATATTTGTAGCTTTTAAACTGAATCTCAGGGAAGCAATTCTCTGTGTTTTTAATCGGTCTTTTTTCAATTACTCTAACACCTTGCAACCAAATCTACCTTACCAAGTATGTCATGTTGGTTTTGTTAATAAAAGCACTTTTTTTCACACATGATCTGATTCCCATGTCCTAGAAGGCAGGAGATTCTGTGTGCACGTGCCTGAGACTGATAGAAATTACCATTTGTTTTCAAGCTTTCTCCAGAGGAAGGGTTAAAGAGCTTGAGGGTAACCCACAGGAAGAAATTCCCAAGTGCATCTTCCTGGGTTCTCAAAGAAGTTTTTGCATTTGAGAGCTGCCAGCTGAGCATTGAAAAATTCATATCTGAAAACCACGCCACTTTACTTGTATGTTAGTTCAAGACAGGTATTAGACTTGTAAGGGTGTATTTAGTGTTTTGACTCAATAAAATGCTCAACTGACATCTAAAACCTTGGCAAGAGCCGGCATCTGCTCTACCAGAGTCACAGTATGTAACATGTATGCATGAATGGCAAGATTAGGCAAAAGAAGGGAGCTCACTGAAGGAGTATTCTATGTAAAGCCTAACATATTTCCAGTAAATCCATGTGCTAAGGCTGTACATTCTCGGAACACATTTTAGGGCATCACTATGAATACTGAAATTCAGGCCTTATTTGAGTGTTTTGCTGTTGGAGGAGTGAGTTGGGAAGTCTGTTTGGTTTTAGATGTCAAACTAGGCAGGAGTAGACATTAGTTGTGTCAGTGATTATTTAAATATGTACCATTCTCTAAGAACCATCCATGAACCTCATGAACAGAACATCTAAGATGACCTTTTACTGTGTTCCAAACCCTATTATACATACTACTTAGCCCATATGTCAAATTTTAAAATGAATGTAACAATATCATTTAAATAGGCATGCTAGGAGCACAGAAAAAAGCCATTGAGTAGGATTAATAGGGAGACAGCTTTTAAGATGTCTGTGTTAGTTCAGTATATTACATTTTAAAATACACAAAATTAAGGTCATTTGGCCACTTTTTCTCTAGTTAGTTGTCCAATAGGCCATTTATTTTTTAGAAACAGTGATTGAATGTTGGCTGCCAGGTAATATGCTTTCCCTAGTCTGTTATAGAAATTAAATTATTAGCAATCAGTGGAACTCCTAGTAGCCATATATTAGGAGTACAGCACACTTGCTGTCCTTAAATCAAGGTGTATCTTTTAATCAGAAGTATCTTCTATCCATAAAGACTTCAGAATTGGTTCAAGTCCAAACTGGTGTGGAACAAGAGCAAAACTTAGCCCATTCAGAGGTTATGTGACTGTCCTTTCTATATTATTTATTGTATTTATTATTGATCAGAGCAGTACATGTTAGACATACCTGAGCTAGCTTTGATTTAGTTAGCCTGAATAACAATAGTAGTGAAGCAGCAGCAGCAGCTCAGGTATGTCTGAGCGCTGCAGTCAAACTCTGGTTGCATTATAGACATACTCTAAACCAGGGCTTCTCAACTTTGGAAGCCCTGGGGCCCACAATGATACTCAACGGCACATGCTGAGGGCCGCAACTTAAGTGTGGTTGCATGTACATGCAAATATATATGCAAATAGCTTCTTTCACACTGATGGGCATGAATACAAAGATTAAGCTGTGGCACCGGACCCAAACATGGCCAATGTGAGCCAGCCAGTCCCCGTCAGGCTCTGGACACGAGGTTAAGCAGCCAGCACTTCTCACAATGCTCTGGTGCTCCCAGCATCTCCTCCCTGGGGGCTAGAAATGCCAACACCTTGTACCCATCTGTTCCAGACAGCCCGTCGGCTTGCATCTTTCAGTGCTCACCCAGCCTGGGAAACACCTCACCGCTGCCGAGCATGTTCCCAATGGAGGCCAAATTCAAAGGATCCCACCCATGGGCCATGTGTTGAGCCCCGCGTAAACCCAAAGTGCACCGTGGGCCACAAACAAACTGGTTGAGTAGCCCTGCTCTAAGGCCTTGTCTTTACTTACCAGGATATAGATGATACGAAGATTGAACTCCCAGGGGTCAATTTAGTGGGTCTAGTAAGGCTGTGCTAAATCAACCACTGATGGTGCTCTGGACAACTCCAGTACTCCATCAGGTTGCAAGGAGTAAGGGAAGTTCACAGAAGAAAGTGGGGATGCTGCAGTAAGTCGAACTAAAGTACGTCAACTCCAGCTATGATATTCATGTAGCTGGAGTTCCATACATTAGTTCTACTTTGCCCCCTAGTGTAGATCCTGCCTAAGAATACACTTGCTGTATACTTCATTTGCTTCTCATTACAAACTTCATTTGTGATATAGTGGAATCCCCATGACAAGCAAAACACTAAGGTATCAAAAACTTTATGCAACAGGTGCTGTCATATTTTCTAGGGCATTCTTTTGTGAAGAAACTATGTACATGCAATGCAGCAGAGTGTCATTTTTGGAGCTGAAATATTGAGCCTAATACTAGAATGTTCAAAAGCCTCTTTGGGCACAAGTGGGTCTTGAACAGGCCAGCTGGTGCTCACTGCATAGCTGACTGCTGGAGGAATTTGCCAAACAGCTGGTGCAGCTCAGCTAAGTCCCCTGAGCACTCTTGGGACTGACTGCTGCAATAAGGTGAGTCAGGGACATGGTTAAGACTAGCCATTCAATCTGGATTTTCAAAAGCTCTCAGAAGCCCCTACATATTCAGCAAGGTGCATCTGGTTTAGTCATGTCAGACACACAGCTACCTCCGCAGGCTTATATTAAGCCACTTAAGCAGTGACCATTCATTGGTTGCACTGCACAGTGTATATCCAGTGACCCACTTCTAACTGAATAAAAAGCTCCCAAACACACAAAACAGTATGGTTTGTTTACACAATGCAGCTTTTAGCCACATAGCAAACTGATTAAAAGTTGGGCAGTGCAACCGCCGTTTGTTGGCTCTTTTGCTGACAAAATACTTCCACCCACAATGAGCAGCATTCATGCTATTCACACTGGCATTTGCCACAGCAAACATTTTTTGTCTTTTGGAGGTGTGGGGAGGTTAGCATCTCTGAGTGAAAGTTATTGTTCAAATGCCAATGTAGACATAGTTTCTGTGTTAGAGAGAAACAGAGAAAGGGAGGAAGAGAAACTGAAAGAACAATGGAGACAATCAAGAAAAGGGAAAGAGCGAGAGAGAACATTTGCTAGGAGACTTTGGGGTTGAGGCAGGGCTGGAGGAGCATGACAGATACAGGTCAGATACAGAGAAAAGACAGGGAGTAATGAGATAGGGGCCAAAACGACGATGCTTTCGGAGTCTTGCTATATAAGATGGGGCTACATCTGCTACATGCTGAAGCACAGCACCCAAACATGCCTCAATCATGCCAGTGTGACAAGTGAGGAAAAGAAGTCTGGGCTTGCCTCAGAGAGAGGGTGATTATGTGTAGATTAGGGGCAGGATAGCTGTGTGCAGTCCTGCCTGGTCACTCTTGTACCTACTTGTTATAAATCTTCCTGGTACATGCTTGCTGAGTCTTTGGGGGTAGGAAGGTCTGACCCAGAGACAGCCTTGTAAATTAGGTGCAGTGTAAGGGTGCTTTGTGAAGGAAACTTCTGCCACCTCACCCTGATGTATTTACTAAGACAGCAAAAAAGTGGTTTTTCAGCTTTGATCTCTGGCATCTGCTAGTCTCTTCAGTAATAACATCTCCATTTTGTATGGCTTGCTGTCTGCTATTTATAGAGCCCCACCACTTCCCATGCATAGCCCTCTGGTTATATCAAAACACTATTCCTCATCTGTATGCACCATCCCCAGAGATAGCTTACAGTGTCTTTTTACTCTCACATAGTACAACAATGTATAACATATTTTATGAAGTCACTGTTTACTGACCCTTATGGGGCTTTGTCCCTTTGTGATGTGTCTTGCTTCATTACCGGTTTTCTCCCCAAGTTCATCACATCACCAAGCATGGTTTCTTCCGGAATAGTAGGAGCCCCCGAGTAATAAAGGAATGCTCTAGTATTTGCCAACAAGTGGTCACAGAAATGGCTGCGTACAATAAACTGATAATGTTTGCTCCCCTCTGAAAATCCCAGAGCCTGGGTGTTATACTGGAGCCAGAGCACCTAAGACAGTATGACTGGCTAGGGAGACAACCAAATTATCAAAAGTCTAGTATCACTCTTCCTCGCCTTTAAAAATTCTTCTAATTTCTAGAACAGCCAAGAGTGCCTGTTCCTGCTGCATAGCCCCAGATGCCTCCTTTGAAAATCCCCCTGCATGACATTTACTTTAATAGGTCTAATTATAAGGAAATGCACTTTTTCAATCAGTACCAAAGAACCAGTAGGTTTTCTTCTTTAACATGCCAACCAGCTGTTTTGAAAGGTACATCTCTAATCTTTTTCCTTCCACATGTTCAAACAGATGAAAGTAATTTTGTACTCAACTGTCTATAAGTAATTAGTCTGGGATGTAAAAGAGTCTTTATGTATCAGTTCAGAAAGAGCTACACTCTTAGCATACAGAATAATTATTAGCAATCTTCTTCATCTGTAAGGTATACCTTATGCATTTTACATGAGTCCCCATTATTAACATAACCTGACTATCAAAGCTCCATTGAATCTGGTGTCTTCTTTTTTCATGTAACTGACTGAAATTCCCCTGAAATATAATAATTTGAAAACAGCAATGGCAATGATTTATTTGCGCTATAATTTGTAATATTTTCTCATCTTTGTTGTTTTCCTGTTAAATACCTAAACCAGTGGGGCTCCAATATACACAAAAAAGTGTTCTGCTTTTGCTACAAGATCGATATTAATATTCAGTAAGGGTCTTAGAATACTGCCTTTTGTCAGATTGCCAGACTAAATTCCCTTAATCCTATTAATTAGGAGGTCACAAAAAGAATATTTATTGGGAAACAGAAGTGAGTACCCTAAAGATACATTGTCAGATTTAGAAAGTTACTGGGGTCTGCAGTGTGGGGGTGGGTTCTGGAACCTTGCATGGGAATGCCGCATTTATCTACTGAGTCATCCTGGTGTCAAGTGTTTGAACTCTACATAGCTGGGCAGGGTAATTACTGCTGAATCCAAGAGGCAGGTGCTGCTTGTTAACTCCAACCAGGATATAAAAGGGCTTGGATTAGCCCTAATTGCAAGGGCAGTGGGAATTTGGGGGATGGGATAGAGTCTATGTGTAAAGAGAGCACTAAGCAATGTTGGTCCAGCTCTGAAAGATACACCCCATGTAAATAAGGGCAAAAGTGAGCTGTGTGCTCAGTTATGTGTCTCATGGGGTTGGGTCTACACAGGGATGGGAGTGGTTGAGGCATTATAGGAGGGTATAAATTAAAATAGCTACATTTTTTTAACCTCAAGTTAAGATCCTAATACCATATTTAAGCACTTGATGGTCTAATGCTAGGACACTAGCTTAGATCCTAGGAACATGGGGTTCAAGTCCCTTTTCTGACAACTCTCTGGGTGACTTGCTTAGGAAATTCACTTAATCTGTTTGAGCCTCTATTACCTGCCTGTAATATAGGACCATAGCACTTACCTACTTTACAGACATGTTGTGTGGATAAACACATTAAAGCTTGTGAGGAGCTATAGTAACTGGGGCCCAGGCTAGCATAAGTGACCAGATTTTTAGCAGTGCTGAGGTGTCTCAACTTCTTTGTCATCAGTTGGGGTCGGGAAGGAATTTTCCTCCAGGGTAGATTGGCAGAGACCCTGGAGGTTTTTCGCCTTCCTCTGTAGCATGGGGCACGGGTCACTAGCGGGAGGATTCTCTGCATGTTGGGGTCTTTGAACCATCGTTTCAAGGACTTCAATATCTGAGATATAGGTGAGAGGATTATTCTAGTAGTGGGTGGGTGAGATTCTGTGGCCTGCATTGTGCAGGGGGTCAGACTAGATGATCAAAATGGTCCCTTCTGACCTTAAAGTCTATGGCTGTGTCTAGACTGGCCAGTTTTTCCAGAAAATCAGCCGCTTTTCCAGAAAAACTTGCCAGCTGTCTAGACTGGCCACTTGAATTTCCGCAAGAACACTGACGATCTCATGTATGATCGTCAGCGTTCTTGCAGAAATACTATGCTGCTCCCGTTCGGGCAAAAGCCCTCTTGCGCAAATGCTTTTGCGCAAGAGGGCCAGTGTAGACAACGTGGTATTGTTTTGCGCAAAAAAGCCCCGATGGCTAAAATGGCGAACGGGGCTTTCTTGCGCAAAAGCGCGTCTAGATTGGCCAGGGACGCTTTTCCGCAAAAAGTGCTTTTGCGGAAAAGCATCCGTGCCAATCTAGATGCTCTGTTCCGAAAATGCTTTTAACGGAAAACTTTTCCATTAAAAGCATTTCCGGAAAATCATGCCAATCTAAACGCAGCCTATGAGTCTATGAGATGGGGATTTAGACCCTAGGGCTGTGTCTACACTGGAGTGATCTTGCACAAAAACTCTTTTGAGGAAGAGTTCTTCTGCAAAAACTCTTCCAGAAGAGAGCGTCTACACTGGCATGTGCTTTTGCGCAACAGTATCCATGCCAGTGTTGACGCTCTCTTGTGCAAGAAAGCTCTGATGGCCATTTTAACCATAGGGCTTTCTTGCGCAAGAAATTCATATTGCCTGTCTACACTGGCCTCTTGCACAAGAACAGTTGCACAAAAGGGCTTATTCCTGAGTGGGAGCATCAGAGTTCTGGTGCAAAAAGCCTTGATTTCATACATTAGAACGTCAGTTTACTTGTGCAAGAACACGCGGCCAGTGTAGACAGACAGCAAGTTTTTGTGCAAGAGTGGCTGCTTTTGCGCAAGATCACGCCACTGTAGACACAGCCTAGAGGTACAGAGCAGATGTGTATGGGAATAAGAGCCACACCTCAGCTATTATCACGTGGGAACGTAGTGGGACCATCTCTCAATAGAACATTCCCTAAGGAACACTAGAGAAGTGTGAGTAACTCATTTAAAATAAACAGTGATATTACTGAACAACTCCAACACTCCATCTGTCCCTTAGGCCTCCTCATTCTCCACTGTATTCATTGTTAAGGACTTGGAGGCGATAAGAGATAAAGAGCTCACTTACGGGTTCTAAGTGGCGGTAGAAGCAGCAATAGGCGTGTCAAAATTACCCATATCCTTACCTGACAGATAGTTTTGTAGCTCCTGAAATTAGACTAAAGGAGGGATATCCTGCTGCATTCTATGCAGTGTGTTTGGGTGAGGAGGGGTGGATTATCAAGATAAAAGAAGCTAACTTTTCGGTATTACTCTCTGCGGCAGCGCAGGAGACTCTGCTTAGATGTTTAATTCCCGAGGGAGGGTTGTGGTCTGAAGCTGCAATTAGAATTAAAGAGCTCCTGCTTTATTTGTCTACCATCATCGGCATGTGACATTTACAGAAATCTCTGAACTCAAAGTCCTTGTCCTGAAGAGCTTAGTAGCCACTCCGGCAAACTCAAAAGGCAGAGAATGGGTGCCAAAGACAAGGAAAGTGAAGGAATGACTGCTTGGTGCACTGACTGTTATTTACAAAGCTTGTGCCAGGGTCACAGTAGTGAACGATGTGACATTTTTATGAGAATGGGTCCAACAGACCAAACCCAGCATACTGTGACATAAAGTCTATGGGCTCCATTGTGATAATGGTGTTTCAATGAAGAACCATCACGGTGTCGAAACATTGCTACATTGCAGCTAGATGTAACTGATATGACCTCCATCTCAGTAGAAACTGATTGTGTCTCCAGTACTTAAGTTTAGAAATATCAATCAGCCTGATTCACTGGTATGCTTTAGCTACCTTACACCACTCGGGGGGACCTCATGGGTGTATCCAAAGACAGTTGCTCTGTTATTTTGCCAGCTAGAAACACATACTAGTTCCTGTTTGAGTAGAAACCATAGAGGAGAGTACACTGTGAGTAGCAGAGAACACATGTATTTCAAGGATAGCTATTAATATGATTCAATTCCTAATGTTATTACAGCTGCACACTATTACAGTAACAAACATAATATAGAGATCACATACTAGAGTAAGTGCTTTGGAAATACTACCCCATGATTAAGGCAAAAAGGAAGCACTAATCTTATTTTTATTATTATTTTACCAATGAAGGTAAAAGTTGCATTAAAATTTAATTTCCAAATATATACAGGGCTATTATCCACCACACAGGAAAGAAGGCTTACAATGAAAATAGCATCATGCATAATGCTTAATGCATTCATGACCACAAAATAAGTATCCCGGAGGGACACAAAAACATGGAAACAATACAGGATAGGAACTGAAATTATGTCATATTCTCCTATCCTCAACATTACTGACTTTCACAGTCCATTAAAGGTTTATAAGGTGCATCCCAAAATGTTCTCTCTCTTCAAATAATGATAGAAATAATCACTTCCATATTATGCATCATACATGCTCTGTTTCCAGCTCTTAGTGCAGGAACCACTTTTACCAACTCTCTTTTCACAAGGATTTCCTTCCTGAACCTGCGGTGATTCTAAACACACTCAGAAACTTGGATATTACAGAGATGAGCAAATTAGAAAAGCCTATAAATAAAAAAATAAAAAATAAAAAAGTAATAATATGCTAATAAGGGTCTAATTCACCCATAGCCTAAAAGTGAACAATTCCTTTACTTCAGTGTTGTCCATCACTCTGTCTTGATTAGTCATCTGAAGACTGAATGTGCAATATTAGATTAAATTCACCCGGCTACAAAAGGAGGAATGGCCAGTGGATCTATCCCTGCACAGACCTACAGGCATTGTCCATACCACCTGACCACACGTATACAGAAAAGCTACATGCCATCCTGAACTCAGATCCCACAAGCTGTATATGCTCTGGCCCAAACAAAGTGGCTTATTAATATGCTACATAATTTTGATACCCCGTGGAGCACATAACACTAAGGGTAATTTGCATTGCAGTTAATATGCAATAAGCGGTGATGACAGTGGATTTGTGACTTTTTGCCCTTTGTCTTTTTAATTTTAAAATGCATTTTTAATTTGGTTTCCTACAAATCTAAGAGCAAGGATTATGAATACAGAACCGTCAAGATCAGGGAGGTTTGCAGCTGTTACTTCAACTGCCCCTTCTTTACAAATTACATCTCTGAGTGTTTGTTTAATTTGCTTTGCATTTCTGGTGCAAACTTTGCTTTTCACATCAGGTCACCACAAGCATTTTGAAGACTTGAGGCCACAACTAGAAGGCAACTACTTTGAATTCCATTACATGTCTCTACATTTTTTAAGATCTATTTCAAATAACAAAATAAAAATCCCAGCTAAAAAATAAGCTGTGGTGTTTGAAATGCAAAATCTGTTTAAATGTCCAACCAGAGCTTGCCTTGGTTAAAATGATGGAAGTAAGTACACGCACACACAAGACTGAATCCTAGCCCAGCTTCCGTGGACACACAGATGAATGTGGAGGTGTACAGCATCTCCTGGGTAGCAGCACAGAGGAAGTGACCACCTCTGCAGAGCTGCTGTATACCTCAGCTTTCCCCGTTGGTGCATATATGTAGCTCTGGCTCTGTATGCACTGACCAGCATAGCTGTGGAAGCACACCAGGGGACATAGGCTGTGCTAGGTATCGTCTGACACAAGAAGGAACCCAAGAGGTTGTTCCTGGGTATACCAGGGAAGCATAACAGCACATTGCATGAGGGCAAAGCTAAAATTCAGCCTGTTTTTGTTGTTTGTTTGTTTGTTAAGTACATGATTTACATGATTACTCTGGCTTCTTTTTAATGACAAAATCCCATTGGTTTCACAGAAAACAGAGTTGATCCATTTTTAAATGAATAGTTTTCAATTACCTTGTCTAACCAGAATGTGCCTCCAAAAATGGCTGGTAGTGCCAGGGTGGTGAAGAGGACAAGTTCCCATCTCTTATAAAATACCTACGTGGCCAGCAAAATTCCCCAACACTTGCCTTCACTTGGCATAGGGGTGTCTATCAAAAACTGAGGTGTGAAAGGTGAGTGTCTGGCAGTTTTTAAATGAAATCGACTGCTCAGGGCAGGTGAGGATCCTTAGTCTTGACAGGCAGCCACCTAGGAAAATGAAATTTCAGATTCAAACCAGGGTGCGATGCCCCTCCAGGCAGATAGTCATCCTTGAATGACAAGCGCTGTGGTTGCTACCAGAATTATTTCCCATAATTACTTACGATGATATGGCGAGACTTCAGTATACAGGAAACACATTGTCTAGCATATCTGGGGGAGCCCACGTAGTCTCATGGATAATCCCAGAAATGCATTCGAGAAGGAGTGACTGCTATCTAAGCAAAACAAAATGATCACACAAGTATTTGCTGTCGGCCCAAGGAATGTTTGTTCCCTGAAAGCAGGGTAACTCCAACCGATAATAAAATGAATCTTCATTATATAGGCCAGACATGATTGTGAGTCTAGAGAGACTAGGAACAGAATAATGATTACGGTGGAAGGAAACAATCTGCTCTAGAATAACAACAACAGAATAAGACATGATGGGTTTGTGCTGCTGATCAGAAAGTAGATCAGCCCCTGGTAATGACCTGTAGATTGGCCAGCAGCAGCTTTATGCCTTTGGATTGGCAACCTATCCTTATAATAGAACTGTTTTCCAGCGCTACACTCTACCTAGTGACAGAGATGAAGGGTTGAGAAATTCTATGGCAACATCAAGGAGTTACAGTTGTTCACCATGTGTACATGTGAGGGATTGTTTGCACTGAGGGTTCTCCGTCTGCATTGTGGGATGTAAGCTAGAAGCCAAATGGGTCCAAATTTTATTTTAAAATCTCGTATTTCTTCTGTCTCCATCCCACACTTAGTTTCTGGATGGACTAGTACCCTTTTTGAATTGCTGCCAACCAGCATGAACCTGATAATCCTCTGTTCTGTTATACTAGCAAATGTGAATATGCCAAAGCTACTTGGGCTCTATTTTGGCACTCCAAGTTGGATGAATTCAGTTTTAGGCTTCACCTCTCACATCACCAAGCAGATCTGGTGTCAGCATCAGCTCCTGCAGCAGCAGCAGAGGAGGAAGAGGGATGAGAACGAGTAAAAAGAAGAGAATACTGTGTAACTGCTTCTAGAGGGGTGGTTCTGGAGCAGTTTTGCACTATGCAGCTTTAGGTTAGGGTTCAGGAGCCTAGGGGCAATTAGGAAAAGATCGTTCTGAAGACCTGGAATGACCAGGGGGTGGAGGAGGGAGGCAAGAGAGTTTCAGGATGGCAATGGCAACCTTTTTTGAGATACACGTTAAGCTAGCCCTAAGCTGAAGTGAATGCGAACCAACATGCCAGTCACCATTACCAGCTGGATGCCAGCCCTGAATGCTACCAGTTTTCAGCCAACCCATTTAGCATGGGGAGATGAATGGTTGGGGTCATTGTCATGCAGGTGTGTGATGCCATGGAAAAGGTACTGTCGTACTGGGCTATAAAGCAAAATTACTCTCAGGAGATTATTGAGAGATTTACACATATGAGGTTCTTGGATGGTACTGGTGCAATTCATGGGACCCATTGGCCTATGATTTGACCCTCCCACCAGGGTTCAGATTTGTAAACAGAAATGGGAATTTCTCCACCATGCTCCACAGGCTGATTGAAAACCTGTCACAATGAACAAACGTAAGTGCAGAGTGGTCTGGAGGGATTCACGATGCTAGCTTCACATATGGCTCTATTTACCTTCATAGATTAAGGACAACACCCCCCCCCCCCCCGGATTACAATGAATAGTAAGGGTGTGGAGTTTGTTGCAAGGGGATGTGGATTGCAACTGCTTTGAACACTAAGGAGAGGGGATCACCACATAGGAGTGTAAAGGGTTTGTTTATTAAGTTCAAACTGGGAAGGGAGGGGGATCTCATTCATACACACTTACGCTATGTCTACACTGATGGGTTCTTGCACAAGAACATCTTGCTCAAGGATTCTTGTGCAAGAATACGTCCACACTGCCAGGTGCTTTTGCCCAACAGCGTCCATGGCAGTGTGGATGCTCTCTTGCACAAGAAATCTCTGATGGCCATTTTAGCCATAGGGCTTTCTTGCGCAAGAAACCCCTGTCAGGCATCCACACTGCCTTCTTGCGCCAGAGCTCCTGCACAAGAGGGCTTACACCTATTAGAAAAGAGTGTAACTCTGAGCAAAAAGCCCTCTCTTCTGACGCCGTACAGTAAATCTTCTTGAACAAGAGCGGGCGGGCAGTGTGGACACTATGCGAGTTCTTGTGCCAGAATGACAGTTCTGGCGCAAGAACCCACCAGTGTAGACATAGCCTTACAGTCCCAGGCAGGATGATAAGGCAAGCAGAAGGCAGTTCATGTTATCTGATCTTCTCATATTGACTCCTGAGCTGGGCAGGCGATCCAAGCAGAGGGCGTTCTGCGGGAGGCTCCACTTGATGGTCAACCAACAACCTGTATCTGCGTCCTTCTCTCCTTTAAGGATCAGCCACGTGCAGCTTCTGAGTCGCTGGGCCTCTTGGGACCAAGCGCACTCCCTGCAGGGGGCCGTGTGCACTGTTGTTTACTCCTGCTATTTACCTCAGAGTTGTCCCGCCTCTTGTATCCACCTCAGACATTCTTCTGCACTCACTCAGGGAAGAGATAGAGGGTTAACCGATAACACTAACAGTTTAGGAAACCAAATAACATCGTTAACAGGTGAGAAAGAGAACAACATCCGTTTTAACTCTTTCCTTGCTCCTCCTTTGCCTCCAACAGAGATTGCTCTGGTTATCCTGGAAATCCTGCTTTTTCTCTGCCGCCCTGGTTAGGGGAGCCTGGTTAGGAAGCCATTCACAGGCTGCTTGGACAGAAGGAAGGAACTGTCAGCTACCTCAGTAGTTGTAGAACAGCAGTGGCATGTTCAAGTGGCCATTTGGAAGGAAGGAGGTGCAGTGTGTGGAATAGATTGGAAGCTTCAGAACAATTGTGTCTAAGATTATAGCTGTATGTTGTATTTTGCACCATACTTGTGACAGTAAAAGACAAAGTCTTAACAATAGATGGGGGGTGGGGGACGGTATTCCCTATAAGTCGAGGGCTTTGTATGGCCATTGAGGACAGATTCAAATGCTGCCCTTATTCACACATGCTTCAAAGAACATAAAAATTATTCCACACATGGATGGAAAAAACCTGCACATGGACAGAAAAGATTAAAGGGAACATTGATGGGGGGCTGAGGTGTGGAGACTTACTCTGTGGTCTGAGCACTGAGCTAAGTGATATATACAAAATGGAAACAGCCAGGGCAATGCTGTCAGGGATATGTCTATTGCTTTTCCTTTGAGTCACAGGCCTGAGAAGTGCAATTGTACATCCAGCCATTAAACGATGGTGGAGAGGATTCTGAGCACAATTTTGTTGGTGGAAGTGTAGTGGAATGTAGTGACAATCCTGATTGTACCTTCTGTCTGTGCCTAGACACTTTTGTAAAAACCACATGCATTATTTACAGGCTAGAGTTTCAGTGCTAAATGCACTGACAACTATTTAAAAACCATTTTTTTTATTATTAAACAATGTATTGTACAGCAAACAGAAATGAACCTTCAGTTGAAAAGTTACAAAACAAAAATTTAAAGTGGCACAGTGCAGTGACGGGCCCAACACAACAAAGGGTGGTGGGATTCAAGTTGTAGGCCTCATTTGGTATTGAGTGGTGAGGTTCAAAGACTATGTCTACACTTGCACCTTCTTTCGAGAGAGGGATGCAAATGAAGATATTTGAAATTGAAAATGAAGCCAGGATTTAAATATCCCACGCTTCATTTGCATAATCACATTATGGCACTATTTCGAAATAGCTCTATTTCGAACGCCGTTAAGACGCAGTTATTTCAAGAGAAAACCCTTCTCTCGAAATAACCCTTATTCCTCATACAATGAGGTTTACCAGTTATTTCGAGAGAAGAGTTTTATCTCGAAATAACCCCTTTTTTCCCCCTCAAAATAGCTCTATTCCGCAATAGCGCCATAACACAATTATGCAAATGAAGCACAGGAAATTCAAATCCGCGCTTCATTTGCAATTTCGGATGTCTGCCTTTGCATTCCTCTCTTGGAAAAGGAATGAAGTATAGACATACCCAAAGTTACTGGAGGCCTTAAAAGGTTCAAAAGCGCTTGGTTCTGAGGTACAGCTGTTCTCATTGCCCTGAACATGGATCTGTGAAGGCCTAGCCCCTGGGAGCTGCTGTGGGGGTACAGTAGCAAGAAGTTGCTAGTGTTCCCACTATCCTGTTTTGTCCAAAAGGTTGTAGAACATGGCAGTGTCCTGACTGACAGACCTGCATTGTCTACTGCTCCAATAGCATCATGCACTGAAGCAGAGCATTTTGGCTTTGTCTTAAGTCCAGGATTTGCCTTGGCATCTCCATGTTTTTAGCCATGGCAATGCTGTCCCTGGCCTCTGTGTCACTGTCCTTGCCCACTCCAATGATCTCTGGGCAGCTCCATGTCAATGAGCTCCATGAGCATTTCATCCCAAGTTTTCCATCCTCTCTTCCCCTCCCAGGGTAGGCAGCCATTCAGCTGCTGATAAAGGTCCTGTCCTTGAGTGCCATGACTGTGGGAGTAGGGTTAAAAAACACAAGCAGTAATTGTTCGCATTGCAAAGAGCTTATGATGGCATTTTATATAGATGAAACAGGATAGTCTGCCCCATTAAAAGTTAAGGCGCAACCAGTCCGGTCCTGGAGGAAAGCCCAGTGGGCAAGTGCTAGGAATCAGCTGACTTAGCAGGAGAGCAGCTAGTGGTTGGGTTTGATTCCCAGATGGAGGCTATAAATGGGGGCCTGTCATGGGGTATGCCCCTGATGTGGCATTGCTCACTCTATCAGGGGGAATACAACCCTAGTAGTCCCAACATAAAAGTCCAGGCCCCTCTATCAGGGCAAATACAGTATTCGAGGCCTAGCCACTCAGAGAAGCCTCTTCTGGCCCGGGGCTTGATTATCCAGGGAAGGGAAAATAGGTGATAGGGGGATCCGGGTCCTCTCTCTCCACCAGGTCCCAGCCCAGGGCCCTTTAGGCAGGGACTATGGCTCCTGCCCGCTCAGCGGGGAATCCAGTCGATACACGCCACGCCAAGCCAAGCGTTTAGTCCTCTGCCCTGGGCTGCTTCCTACCCCACCCTGGTTCCCCTGGGGCCCATTCGCCTCCGAGTCAGTACCTGTCGGGGTTGCGGGTGTGCTCCTGCCTCCCTGGGGGTGGCGGCTGCTGGCTCTGTCTCCGGGTCAGGCACTGGGGGCAACTCCAGTCTCAGCTGCTGCAGAACACCACACCACACCACACCACACCACACACACCACACCAGCCTGGGCTCCTCCCTCCCCTGCAGGCCTCTCTGGCTGCAGGGCTCCCTCTGCTTTTATACCCAGCCTCTGCTGGGAGCATGCCCGGCGGGGCTGGAGGGGTGGGGTTTTCTCCGCCAGCTGGGCCTGGGCTACCCCCTGTCCATCAGTGTGGGGCCTGTCTGCCCCGTCACAGGGACCCACTCTGTGTGGGAGCGTGGGTCCAGGAGAGACTTGAGCACAAACTCTTCTGCAGCAGAAGGCTGAAAGGAGGCAGACTTACTCCCTCCGCCCTCTTGGAGACCAAAAAAGCTCAGCCCCTTTAGTTACTGGAGGCCTGAGGGCCCCACAATCCCAGTCAAGAACAGGACTATTACTTTGTTATCGTTCTGCACTTCCTTTTGTTTTGGTATTTGAGCATAAATGAAGCCCTGGGGCAAGAGCTACACATTGAATCGAGTGTGGCTAATTGTTTGTCCCTGGCTGGCAATCAGGTCCTCCAGAATACAGTGCATATCTAAACTTCCCCTCCCTGAGATGCTTTCCATTCTTGTGGCAATGTCAGCCGTGGTAAGTGGTTTGCCCGTGAGGAGGGCTGTATTGGGATTTTTGCTTGTTGGGAGGTAGGATTACCTTTGTACTTAGCAGTAGTGAGGCCATTAGTGGATACTTTGTCTAAGTCTGGTACTCAAAAAGAATGCTGAAGAACTGGAAAAGGGTGTACAGAGAAGATCTGAGGTTGCAGGCTGGGGGTGGGTGGGAATTATATTCCTAGTCTGTGTTCGCAGCTTTGTTTATATGATGTCAGAGGGGCTAGATTGAGCTGGATAGTAATTCCCTCTACATCCCCTTTGGAATGTCTGGCCATATTAAAAAAGGCAACGGGCAAACTAACAAGATACAGTGTGAAGTTATTCACCTAGGGTTCACAGCAACATTATTTCAAAATAACTTACTCCGTGTATACACAGCAGGCAGTTATTTTGAAATAATGTCAAAATACTGTCAAGCTAGAGGGCTTCTTACTCCGACTCCTGTAACCCTCATCATACAAGGAGTAAAGGGAATCAGAGGAAGAGTGCTCTATTTCAAAATAAGTGCTGTGTAGACGCTCCCAATTTCGGAATAAGCTATTTTGAAATAAGCTACACAATTGTTGAGGTAGCTCAATTTGCATAGCTTATTTCGAGTTAAGCCCTGCTGTGTAGATGCACCCCAAGATGTTCTCCTCAGAAGTGCTGTAGGAGTAGAAGGAACTAGCAAGTGATACTAGCTGGAATGACTGTACAGCTATTCCCCATAGCATCTGGACCAGAATTGAGCAATTTCTCAGTCTTAGATTCTGCTTTATCTCCTCTGAAGCCATGGTGAAAATGCAGAGAAAAATAAGGCTCTCAAATGATTGTCTGAAGCATTCACTGTTACAGGATATTTATACCTCTGCAGGGTGCTATATTCTTTGTACTGTACCTTGATGGGCATGCAATGCCCATGTCTTCCTTATTTAAACTGAGATTACCAACCACTTCTTTCTGTGTAACCATTGGCTCAATAAATTGTTGAATTTCATACAAATGAATGGTTTCATTATTCAAATACGCAGTAGGAAGATGGGAGGGGTCCCGGATGCCAGTTTCCATTTTAAGCTGATGAATGTAATTTGGGAGCAGTATAGGGGAAACTCACCTTTTAAGGGTCTCCTTGGGGCTGAGTATGGTATTGCAGTCTTTTTCTCATCCCTGGTGCCCAGTGTAGGCTGCCATCTGATCTTGGTGGGTTGTCAATGGCTTGACCCACCAGCCAAATCACAAAATCTGAATGAGTCCATTTCAGAGTATTAAAGAATCCAATAAATAAAAAGTCTGTTTGCCAATGCTAGTGTCTTCAGCCCTGGCTATGGGACATTTAAATTCAGTCTCTTGTTTGGATTCTCAAATAAATTCATTGCCACCTGCCACTGCTCTGGGTTACAATGCAGACTCGACAGAGTTGCTATGTCCTGCTTATTTCAGTCCTTCACTGCTATTTCCATAGGCCTCTCCCTACAAGGGACTTTTATCTCCAGTGCTTTCTCACAGCCAGCATCCTCAGGTTTTCCGCTCTCTGAAACCCCAACTCTGTAAATTCAACCAGCCACAAACTGATTGTCAGGCTTCATTAGCCAGGAGGTGTACCCACCTCTACTCTTCTGATCCCACCCCAGAGCATCCCTGCTATTGTCCTGAAGCTCTTTTTATCTGAATCTTCTGGGTTCTGATTGGCTGACATTAGTCCTTGGAGGACCAGGTCTCTGTAGTCTCTAAGGCTAGGTCTATACTGCAATGTTAAATTGGAAAAAGTAACACAGTTTACGGTACGCAAATTACATATCTTTTTCCAATTTACTTTCAAAAGAGGCTTTTCCAAAATTTGGCGCATCTACACGGCGCCAAATTTCAGAAAAAAGTGCTCTTTCAACACATCCCTTATTCCTTCATCCCTTGTGTTATATGGACATCGGCATAGTCTCAAACTCTAATTATAAAATAGTCAAGAAGGTGCTAGTGTTTGGATTAAGGATGTTTCCTGGTGGTCTTAAATTTATTTAAGATGGTATTTGTGGTGAGCAAGTCATGCTCCATATATTTGCTGAGGAGGAGACTACCATTAGGGTTTGCATTCCACCCCCCTTCTTTGCCTACTGTGCCCCTCCAGAGTTGGGAGTCCAGTCTGACTTGGCGCTGAAATCTCCCAGGAGGATGAGTTTGGTTGCCTTAGGTGTGGCTGTAAGGAATGTATCAAGAGCACTATAAAATTGATCCTTGTTGTCTTCCTCATCATCAAGTGTTGAGGCATATGCACTGATGGCTGTGGCACATTGGTTGTTGCTGAGCTTGAGCCAAAGAGTCACAGGATGCTTGGTTTATCCCCACAGGAAGCTTAAAAAGCTGACTGGCCATCTTATTTTTGATGGCAAAACCAATTCCTTGAATATGTCTCTCTTCAGGTGTCTTTCCTTTCCAAAAGAAGATGTATCCACCTCCATCCTCTTGTAATTTGCCTTCATTAGCCCAGCAGGTCTCATTAAGTCCTGCAATGTCAATGCTGAGTCTTGCTACTACTCCAGCAGTTATGGAAGTTCTTCCTTCTGGGCATTCACTGTGCTGAGACTCCATAAGGGTGTGGACATTCCAAGTGGTGAAATTCATTGTCTTGTATCTCTTGTTTTGGCTGCAGAGTTGAGTGATTCCACTGGGTGCTGCCATCTAGTTAAAAGAATGGGATGGCGTATATTTGAGACACCTTTTCTAGCCCTCTCCCTGTTTCAGGTGAGCAAAGGAGATCCTAAAAAAGGCCTTCTCCGCTGCTGCCAAAGTGCACTTCTGTCTCACCTAGGTACAAGATGAACATCACATGGCTGCCGCCTGCATGTAAATGGGTCATTAAATGGTAAGTGTTACTTGTGACAACTTGGCATTCTGTGGGTGTGCAGAATGACTGCATCTTACAAATGGAAGTCCAGCTTCTGCCACCTATATGCACCCTGAGTAATACTCCCTGGATTCTATCC
Source organism: Pelochelys cantorii (assembly GCA_032595735.1). Taxonomy (NCBI): domain Eukaryota; kingdom Metazoa; phylum Chordata; order Testudines; family Trionychidae; genus Pelochelys; species Pelochelys cantorii. The sequence goes on along the minus strand of CM064326.1, from coordinate 125,597,154 downwards.
TGTTAAATCAGGAGTAATATTTGAGAGCAATCTCATTTATTTTTAATGTTAACGAAGCACAAAAGTGTTTGAAGCTAAGCCCATTGCTTCTCAAGCCCAAGCAGAGGAGAAGGAGGATGTGTTGGCAGATCCAATTGACATTGTTTTCTAAAAGTTATTCTTTGACACTGAATTTCAATAACTCTCCTTTCTCCTCTACATTTTTGTTTGTGTTGTAGCTTTTCTCTGTGCATATATATTTTTGCATGACACGAATTATACTAATACCTAATGTCATGGGACTACATCTATTAGTGGTTTAAAATTGTTTATCCATTTTTTTCTCCATTTATTCTTTAAACTGTAATTGTTTGTCATTTTCCTTAAACTATGTTAATGCTCTCCAGGATTTTGCATGGTATAATAATTTTCCATGTACGAAATTCTTAAATTTATAAGTAGAATTGAAAACAACAGCCCAGATTTATCACTCTACACTGGCTGCTTTGAGCCACTTATGAGATTGTCTTTGATATTGACTTCCATCCAGTTTATTTCCTTAGAAACTCAGCCAATAAGGAATGCAGAAGAAGCCAAGTGGCACTGAAAAGAAAGCTGCAGTAGAAATGTAATCTTTCATCCACATTGAAATCTTTTCTTCTGTTGCTTTCTCTGTGTCTCACCTGATATATTGTTCTTTGTGTGTTCCTCTTTGGGAAGAAATATTCAACACACTTTTAAACAGCTTGATTTTATTGGGGAAGGTGATGATGAGCTGGAGGTAACATGAGTCAGATTAAGTACTTTCAGGTGTTGTGTCTCACTCAGGCTGTTGGTTTCCTTTGCCCCAGATAATGTATTTAAAAGGACTGGTCTTTTCTCATCTTCATTTGTGCACATCACAAAAGCCACTTCATTCTTTGAGACAATTGGCAACTTTCCTTCCCCAGAATTAAAACAGCCAAGTTTGGGAAGGTCGGTTTTGATGTGTGTTAGCAGACATGCACAATGCTTTATGAATAAATCTGGATAAGTAGTATTGAGTCCCCCTGAATCAACCATGCCAACTTAAAAACTTCTTTGTAAATCAATGCTAGATTGTGTCCTGGTCCTGCAAGGCCATGCAGGGTATTTGTGAGTACAAAAGCCACCGCCTCTTGTGGAGTCACATACAGTTAGCCCAGATTAGGATTTTAAATTTGGGCAGGGTAGCAGGGGCAGTGTGTAAAATAACCTCAGCGAGTGAATGAGGAAGGGAACATTCTCATGGAGAGGAATGATGGTCTTGTAATTAGGCTGATAGTTGAGATTCTGGAAGATCCAGATTCAAATCCCTATTGTTTGGTGATTGTTCTCTTTGTGCCTCAATTCCCTCTCTGTACAATGGAGACAATCACACTTCCTTATCTAATGGGGGTGTTGGGAGGATGAATACGTTAAAGATTGTGAAGTGCTCAGAAATTATGATACTGCAGCTATATAAGCGTACCTAAGATAGATGATCATGTGAAACTTTAGCTCTATATAAATGGCTTATTGAATAGCATTGGTTGGGAGAGAGATGTATTCCTCAAAACAGATGGTGATTAAATGATTCCCCCACCTCTCATGCCTCCAACACACTCTGGTCAAGAGTGTTCACTCTCTGAAATACAGTTCTTTCCAGAGTTCCTGCAAGAGTGGGGCATCTACATGCCTCCTCATAGTTCCTTCTGTCTCTTAGGGTGCATGTATACAGCAGTGCTAGCTCGAAATAAGCTACACAATTTGAGCTACGCACATTGCATACCTTATTTCGAGCTTACTTCAAGATAGTCTATTTTGAAATTTGGTGCTGTCTATTCTGACAAATCCCTTAATCCTTGTGGAATGAGGTTTACCAGGATGTCACAATAGCAAGCCCGTTATTTCGATTGCATTTCAAAATAATGGGTATGCTGAGAAGATGTGGAAAACACTATTTCAGGATACTGGATATATCCCAAAATAGAGCCCACTGTCTAGACATACCCTTAGTGAGTACAAGCCTATATAAATTCCATGTAATTTACCTTACACGTAAAAAAAAAAAAAGAATGGGAAGTAGAAGTTCCATCTTTGTATTTATTTTGCCTCATAAATATGCATTTTCCCCATGACCCTCCTGCATCCTGGCACAGAACTGTGCTGTTTTTCATTTTACATTAAAAAGTGTTACATAAAGAACCAGTTCCAAAATCTCATACTCCACCGAGCCCATACCTTTCTCAAACTCAATCAAGCCCATTTTAATAATCAAATGCTTCATGTATTCATTTTAAACTGATAATTATGAATGTCTATTGGATCAGCCTATAGATATCTGATTTAGATATTTGATTAGCCAACACCGCATTGCATGCTTTTATTTTCTGTCAGAAGCCATCTATCTTCAACTAATATGGTCTCCATTACCATAACATGTAATGAATTTCCATGTATTTAAAAACAGAAACAATATTTTTTTTCTTTTTCCCAGCCACTAGGGAAACCAGCTCACTTTGTTAATAGGTGGTTGGTTGATTAGATTTATGTGCAACAATAAGCATGTGAGTTGTCAGTCTCTGTGTAAGCGTGCCTATAGAAATCATTGTGGGAAAGCTAAGTTGAAGAAAGAAGTCCTGCTTTTCATTCTGAAAATGTTTCATCCCCATATCATCCTTATCTCTTGGGGTATGTCTACACAGCAAAGTTATTTCGAAATAACAGCCCTTATTTCGAAATCACTTTCCTGGCATCTACACAGCCAAACCGCTATTTTGAAATAAATTTGAAATAGCGGAGCGCTTATTTCGAATTTGGTAAACCTCATTCTACAAGGATAATGCCAAATTCGAAATAGCTATTTTGAAATAAGTGCTGTGTAGACACTTATTTCAAAATAGGGGGCCTCCAGCCTTCCCAGGGTGCCCTGGTAGCCACTCCAGCCTCAACCAAGAACACTCCTCTCCCTCCCCGCCCCCCCCCCCCCCGGAGCCCTTAAAGAGGTAGACTCTGGCCACAGTGCCTGTGTCAGCTCCAAGCCTGCCAGCCCAGAGCCAGCAGTCACTGCCACTGACCCAGTGGCCCCAAAACATGAGCCAGCAAGCCACTGGCAGCCAGCCCTCCACCACTCCCCAGGAGCAGTCTGCCAGCTCCCAGGAGCCTGCCAGGGCCCAGGGAAGGCGGGTGCCTTCCTGGTCCAGGGTGGAGATCATGGACCTTATTCAGGTTCGGGGGGGGGATGCCCCCAATGCCCATGATCTCCACACTAGATGGAGGAACGCAGCTGTCTATGGCAGGATAGCTGCCAGCCTGGCTACCAAAGGCCACATGTGAACCCAGGAGCAGGTTTGCATGAAAATCAAGTTGGTCCAGCAAGACCCCCAACCCTGATCCCTGAGCTTCCCCTCCCCCTTCTTCCCCTTGCTTTCCCCTTCCAGCTCCCTCCTCCCAGGTTTCCCCCTCCCCTCTCCCACTCTTTCTCCTCCCCTCTCCCACCTCCTTTCCCCAGTCTCACCAGAGTTTCATCTCCCCCATGACCCCCCCGCCCAGTTTTGTTAAATAAAGAAAGTTTGTGTTCATGAAAATACATGTATTTTATTTGACATCAGGAAGGGGGCTTAGGGAGGGGTAAGTGGAAGGACGTGAGGGAGGAATGAGGCACAAGCCCCCAGTGGGGCACACCAGGGAGGCTCTTAGTGCTCCTCAGGGTGGAAGCTCTCCCGCAGGGCCTCCTGGATACTGACAGCCCCCCGATGGACCTCCCGGATGGCAGCCTGCAGAAAGTGCAGCCAGACTCACAGCAATGCGTCCACGAGAAGCACCAGAATGCCCAGGGGCAGCCCTGGCTCCATGTTGCAGAGTGCTGTGGTGTCCCGAGTGAGGGCAACCAGAGCACGCAGAGACAAAATGCTTTGCTGTCCCTCATCGAGGTAGACAAGCAAGCAGGGAAACTTGAGAACTGGCAGGCTGGGAGGGTCCCTTTAAGCACAGGCCTCAGATAGCCTCAGGCAGCAGCCCCACACAGTAAGTCCTGACCTGGTGCCCTGCCAGACCTGGTTCCGGCCAGCCTTAAATGCAATTCAGAGTCCACTCAGTGTGGACGCACTATTTCGAAATAGCAAAATGCTATTTCAAAATGCATTTTGTGTGTAGATGCGTTATTTCGAAATATCTTATTTCGAAATAACTATTTCGAAATAACACTGTAGTGTAGACATACCCTTGTAGTAGTGAGTTTCATACCCCAGTTCCTGTGTGAAAGTTCTCTTTCCTGAACTCTAAACTGCCTCTTCTCTTCATTGAAGAACAGTGTCACTGTTCCAGTGGAAGGCAGCTCTCGTGGTAGATCAGGGTCACAGTGGGAGAAACAATCTCTCAGCTACCTTGGATGTATCCAGTGGGGAGCTTTCCCTGGTAGGATAAAAACCTTGTACTGTCTTGTCTCAGTGCAGAGCACCAGCATGATGAGTTCATGGTGACCTGTATTCCGAGGATGAAGGGCTGCTGTATTTTGTACCAGATTATCTTTTTCAGGGTTTCTTTATGATAGGTCAGTGAAACAATACTGAACTAAATACTAAATAAGTTGTAATAATCAAGCCTGGTCATGGATCATGCAAGTATGGATGTCACAGTGAGTTCTGTGTCTGACAGGAGAGAACATGGACAAATGGACATAGGTGTCTTTTTTCATCTGTGGCATTTTTGAGCTTCCATTGAAGAGTCTAAAAGGAATCCCAGCCTTCAGACCAACTTAAAAATCGGAGGGCAGATGCCTTTGATTGTGGGGAATGTTAAAGAGGAGGCAAATTCTCCAAAGCAATCCCTCTTCCCATCAGCATCTCCTCAGCATCTGCTCTTCATCCAGTTGATTAGATGCACTGAGAAAACCAAGCGATACTTGAATACTAAGTTGGGACTCACCAAAATGATACTGCTGAACACAAGGCATTCCTGCTCCTGTAATAGTCAGTCTAAAATCAAGCCATAGCATCCACTTAGCCCTTCTTTGGGAGAGCTAAATGGATTTTGTAAATTCCATTGATAAATTAGTGCTAGAGCCATTCACATAAATCTTCCCATTGGAATGATTTATCACAACTGTACTATTATTAACGTTCAGTAAATTAGGTCCATAAAACAACATTTGCCTTGCCATTAACTGAAGATAATCCACAAAGCTCATTTCTACCCCCTCTTTCATTTTTTCATAATGCCCTTCTGAGACACAATCAGCAGCTCTCTAAGCTACGTGCAAATACTCATCAGTATATTGATAGTCCTAATACAGCATACTCTTCAGATCAATTACTGAAGTGGGAAGACTAGTATAAGCTTCACTTGTGGTCTGAGAAAAAAATCCTTATTTATGAGTGCAAACAAAACTGTATCATTGTACTTCAATGCAAAACACATGTTCCTGGGAACACCAGCCATTTTCAGACTCTCATTATTCAAAGTACCAGTTAGCCCTGGACAATATTGGTCATTTCAGAATCTGGCTGGACTGCCATCTTAAAACAAAACCAAACACCAACCATGGGAACCAATAAGACAGACAAAAATGATAACAACCACTTTAAATGGTAGCCAGCTTGACAAGTGTCACAGAACATAAGACAGCTTCATTATCTACTAGCAGCTCTTTTTCTTGTGTTACAATACTATAAAGGCTGTGTGAACACAGATGCCTGATTCTTAACACACAGTGTTGTGCTTGCAGGGAAAGACTTAACAGTGTGTGTAGGTAACCAGCCTGATCACTGGATTTTCTGATTTTTTTTCATTTAAAATGAGCTCTTTTAGAACAATGCAGCGAGTTGCTGAGCAGCCTCAACTTCAGCTGAACTTAGTGGAACATGAGGATGACCAGCACAGGATCTGACTCTTACTCAGGTTTACAGTAATGTTTTGTCATGAAGACGACATCACAACACCAAAGCAGAAGAGCCTTTCTGGGCAGTGCTGCACCTCTAAAGAACTGTGTGGAATTGTCCAATCAAGAAGATGACCACGCTCCATAAATTAACCGATAGAATAATTAAAGAATGCTAGCTTCACTTGCATGATCTGTAGGCAACAAAAACATCACCATGATTGTCACATAGTTTGGATTCAGTGGAGCTAACTGGAATATTGCATAGTCTGTGCAAACAGTTTTGCATATGAGGTTTTTATTCCAGAGTCCAACTGAGTAAACCCAACTTGATCTCCTACATTGTTCTCTCTGGAGGAATCTTTCAAAAGACCACATTTCTAATTCAGCACTTCTTCTGGAGAAGGGCATATCTCCACAACTATGCACTGTCTGATTTTTATTCACACAAAGAGATGGTAGCAAATTCTCACATCTGTCTGTTTTGGCCTTTTTCGAAGAGCAGTGAAAAAGACGATATGGCCCATAGAAAGTAGGTATGTGCTCTCTACAACTTCACTGCCTGCACAGCTCCTTCTGTCCCAGAAGAAGTTATATGCACTCATCATACTTGAATTTATTCCATCTACAGAGTGAGTGAGTGAGTGGGTGAGCCAAGAATCAGGTCCACCTTTGTTCCCCCACAGGGCCCATTCCTACTATGGAAGCAAAGGTGGGTGAAGAATGCTTCTGTGGGTGTCATCTGGGATTCATCAGGGAACCTACAAAAAAGCAGTCAGGACGAGAAAGTCATGCAACCTTGCAGCACTAGCCAGGGTGCATGCTGTGAAAAATAAAGGATGTTGGTCCCAAAGGTTGAGTTGCTTCCCCAGCAGCCTGTAGATGGATGTATGATGCCATTTGAAGCCTGATACACAATTGACAAAAGGAGGTTCAAGACACAAATTTTTCCCACTCCAGTGTTGCAACCTGAGGCCCTAATATGAGCCTGGTGTGGAAGACACACCTCAGAGGAGTGAAAGGAGTGGGAAAGTGTGCCCACCCTCCATTCACAGAGCAGTATTGTGTCTCAGGGCTGAGTCTGGTTCCTCACTCCAGGTCTTGTGGCACTGTGATCCCACACATCATGTGGCAGCATCACTCACTCAAATTTGTCCCAGCCTTGTTTGCACTACATACTTTTGTCAACAAAGCCCAGCTTTTGTTGACCAAACAGTGGAGGCATACACACTAAAATGTCCCTACCGCTGATGTAACTCCCCGGCTACCCCAACAAAATAAAACCACCTCAATGAGCAGCATAGAGCATTCTGTGATATAGAGTAATGCAGCATCAGTGTAGATACTATGCTTGCTTATATAACCCTAACTGGCCTCCAGGAAATGTCCCACAGTGCCCTTTGTGACCACTCCGGTCAGCAGTTTGAACTCCACAACCCTGCAGATATACAGGCATGTGCCTTTCTCTCATTTAAAGGCATGGGAATATTTGAAATCCCTCTTTCTGTTTGCTCAGCGTGGACTTGTCACACAGCATCTTCCCAGATGGCCATGCCAGCTTTCCAAAACAGACACACTCCCACATGGAGTGCACTGGAGCTGTTGGATCTCCTGGGTCTGTGAGAAAAGGAGGATGGGCAGCCACAGCTTCGCTCAAGCCATAGGAACTTGGGTATCCATGGGCAGATTGCTCACGGCATGCAGGAGAAGGGGCATGCAGCAACGCCATGCTAAAATCAAGGAGCTGAGGCAGAAATACAAGGACGAGGGAGGCAAGTTGTCACTCTGGTGCAGCTCCAAAGGGACTGCATGCATCCCATCCTCAGCTACAGCCCACCCCCACTTGCCAAGAGCCCTGTGGATACTTTGGAAAGACTGCAGGCAGCAGCCTACAGAGTCAGTCCAGAGCATGAAGCGATGAATGAGGAAGTGAAATTGGAGGAGGGTGTGGGACAGATAACAGGATCATCTGTTGGCATTGTGTGCTTTCCCTGATCAACCCACGTTGACGTCAGTGAAATGGCCCTGGCGATCCATGAGTGTCTGCAAGACCATGAAGAAGTAGCCTTTTCAATTGATGTACTCCATTCCAACATGATCTGGGGCCAAAACTGGGATGTGTGTGCCATCTATCGTCCCACTGCATTTAGGGTATTCCACTGCTGCAAAGCCATTATTTCCTGCACATCCTCAAGAGCCAATGTCCTTCCTAGCAAGAGACAATGGTCCTGCCCACTACCATCACCATAAGCCCCACAGTGCACCTTCCAACTCCAAACGAATTGCAACTGAACGATAGGAGTCTGGAGTTGCCCGCTTCTACCCAGTGATCATCGCTTGCTTTTCCACTGTGAGGACAGATCTCATTCTGGTGTCTGGGCGCCACAGGGCCATGAGGAGCTCTATGCGCAGTTCCAAATGTTCTGCAGCCACTGCTCATCACCCCATCCGTGCATCATCATGCAATCACACCACTCAGTGCTTGTTTCCTAAGCCCAGTGCCAAGAGCCCACTGTATGCAGCTGCACAGTGAATGTTAGCAGCAATAATGAATTCTTTCTTTCCATTGCACACAGCCAGACAGGTACCACAGATTCACTGTTTCCCTGCTCCTGAAATACTGCAAGGGCTGCAGCATTGTGTTCATAATGCTCATCACCAAACTGGTCAGCAGTTCAGGATCCATGCGTTCAGAGAGAGATGACTTCTGCACAGATTATAAGGGCTGTTCAAAAGCTGTGCAGACAAAATCAGAAGCCCAGCAGCGGAGGGTGGCAGGTTATATATCGGGATAGATACCTACAATGTACTTCTCTCTCTGTCGATGCTAGAACTCCAACCGTGGATGCGCTCCACTGACACAAGGAGCATTGTGTGTGCAACCAATGTAATTAAAATGGCATGTGATCATTGATATAACTTAAGTTGACTTAACTCTCTAGTGTGGACCAGGCATTCCTGGAGGCTTTCACATATCAAACTATTCCTGAATCATATAAATGTTTACCTTACATAAACTCTACACTTGAACATTGCCAGAGAAGTATATCTTGTCTAATCACCTAAGAAGCTTTATATCTTAAAGGGTTGAACCTCATTCTTTGTAGGTAATTGAAAAAAATAATGCACCAAAATCTCAGCTGGTGTAAATTAGCACACCTCCTTTGGCTTCAGAGGAACTCTGCCAGTTTATACCAGCTAAGAATTTAGCTTGGTATTCATATTGTTTTACTGTTTAATAGGTAAAATATCCTCTTGATACCTATCCGTATATGAGATCTCTCTTGATTGTTTTGTTAACCTGGAATAATGATGATGGAAAGATAATATTCACAATAATAAATTATATTTATATAGCACTTTCATCTAGAAAACTCCTTAAACACTTCACACATTCTGTGGCAGATTCTGAATTCTCACCACTTTGTAACAGAAGTGATTTCATTGAAATAAATGGAGTTAAACAAGGGTAAAATTGGTATAAATTAGATTTGAATTGTGCTTTATATAGATTGTTGCTTTAAAATGCTATGTGTGGACCATGAAAATGTGATAATGAATGAAAAATTTTAATTTTGTGCAAAATTTTTCATAGAATTTTCTGGTTTATTGAAAGGGAAAACTATTGGAAAAGAAAGGGGGAAAGAGATTGGTAGCAATTTGAAACAACCATTTTTTGTGGTCTTCAAAAATTACCTTGTTTTCAGATTTTTGTCTAATTGAAAAAGTCTCAGGGGGTAACCATGTTAGTCTGTATCTGCAAAAACAACAAGGAGTCCTGTGACACCTTAGAAACTACAGATTTATTTGGCCATAAGCTTTCATGCGTAAAACCTACTTCATCAGGTGAATTGGAGTTGAGTTTACAGAGACATGATATATTAGAGAGAGAGAGAGAGGCTAATCAAGTCAGGGTGGAAATGGCACTGAAATGTGGATATCAAGAGAGGGGAAATTGCCTTTGTAATGCGTTAACCAGTAAAGAATCTTATTCAGTCCTAAACTGATAGTATTGACTTTGCAAATGAATTCCATTTCAGCCGTCTCTCTTTGTAATTAGGTTTTGAAATTCTTTTGTAGAAGAATGGCTACTTTAGCCTCCCAGGACTTTCAGTAATGGATTTGAAAGTGTTTCCCTACAGGTTTATGTGTGTTACCCATTCCTGATGTCTGATTTGTGTCCATTTATCCTTTGGCATAGAGATTGTCCAGTTTGGCCAATATACATGGCAGAGGGGCACTTGATGGCATAGATCACATTCGTGGATGTGCAGGTAGATGAGCCCCGGATGGTGTGGCTTATGTGGTAGGTCCTGTGATTATGTTGCTTGTGTAGATATGTGGACAGAGTTGTCTCTGGGATATGTTGCAGGGATAGGTTCCTGGGTAAGTGTTTCTGTGGTATGTTGTGTGGCTGGTGAGTATTTGTTTCAGGTTGGGGGGTTGTCTGTAGGCAAGGACTAGCCTGTCTCCCAAGGTCTATGAAAGTGAGGGCTCATTTTCCAGGATAGGTTGTAGACTGTCAATGATGTGCTGGAGGGGCTTAAACTGGGGGTCGTAAGTGGTATTCTGTTATTTTCCTTTTGGGGCCTGTCCTGAAGCAGGTGATTTCTGGGTATTCATTGGCTGTCAATCTGTTTCTCACTTCCCCAGATGGGTATTTAAGTTTTAAGAATGCTGGATAATTTTAACCAAAAGACAAATCTATTTTGGTAAAAAAAAAACGATTTTTAATTTTAAAAAGCTATTTTAAATGAAAACGTTTCAACCAGCTATACTTCTGTACTGAAAATAGTGCCAGCTCTGGGGTGGACCATTTATCTATTCACTCCATCAACACTATTTTTAGGAGAGCAAGGGAGGACTAACTTCACCCACTGACACTAAATTGGGCCAGAGGAAATGTTAGCTAACCAGAAGGTCATTACCCAAGCTGAGATTTTGTTAGTGCATTGGCTTAACCCTGCACTTGCAAAAGTGTCATGATGAACGCAAATGGCCTGGATTTTAAATTGCACCTATAGAATATTTTGTGAACGATTTTACTTTACTCATCTATTTCTTCACATCATTATGTCATGGACACAAGAATCTAAGTGATCACAGAAAAAATCAAAGACTTGTTATTTAGATGTTATCTTCCAGACAATATCATCACTCAAGATCTTGAGAGCTAAAATTGGCCATCAGACTTGTACCTCATGTTAAGCTCTATCTGTGAGATGCACTGTGTTATATTTTACACAAGGAATGTCAGGCCAAAATCTGCTCTCAATTACATCAGTGCAACTCCAGTGAAGCTAGTTGTGTTTCAACAGTAACAAAATTTCCCTTAGTCTGATTTTGCTACTGTCTCTATAACAAAAAGGGTACAAATCATTTTTAAAGCCTACAGTTTCACCTTGTTTTGAACTGATGCTCCCAAACAAGGCAGCTTTAAAGTTCCCAGCTAGTAGAATTCAAGTAAGGTATCCAAAGAAATATCCCTTCAGCAAGCTTCCATATCCCCAAGGCTCCTAGAAATGTTGTTCATATGCTGTTTTGCTGATCTCAAGAGAGAATCTATAATACAAATGGAATCTGGACTAGTTAAACTGTAAAACAAGTACAGCAAAAGCTCTGTTATCCAGCATGTTGGAAGAATAGAGGGAGCTGGTTTATCAAATATTCTGGTTAACTGAGAGTTATACTTTATGAATGGAATACTGATTTTCAAAGAATTAGAACACAATCAAATCAATAAAGTATAAAATAGTATACAGGGATCAGTACCAGTAGTAGCACTACATTGCAAAATGGTTGGGGTTTTTTTGAAGCACTTATGTGTATACAGGCAAAGTTTTCTACACAGTAGTTTGTGCACAGTGCTGTGATGATGTAAGGTTGTCAGTCCACCAAGACTGGCCTGGAGCCTCCAGGAATTAAAGATTAATCTTTCATTAAAGATTATATCAGGTAATGAAATCTCCAGGAATTTGTCCATCTAAGTGAGACTACATTATCACTAATGATCAATGCATGGTGTACACCTAGATCACTAAAAATACACTTAATACTAAAACTATACTGAACATAATTTAATCTTTCTTGAATGATGATTCAGAAGGCACTTCAGGATCCTGTAGTGCCTCAGGATCATTATTATGACCATCAATTATCACTGTAGATGTGGAAGGTGTAGGAGATTGGGCTGAATTTGTAATAAGCCTGTGACACATCCTGGAAGTTGCTTTTTTGAATAAATCCCTGATTTCAACTTCCTTGCTTGTCTTCTGCCTCTTTACATTAAAGTTGAGTGCAGAATATGCAACTGCATGATGTGTTGGGCAGAATACCAATAATGATTACTGGATTGAAGATTTGTTTTGGGAGATACCAGAAATGCCAGTTAATTGAGTTTTCTGGTTAACTGGGTACCAGATAACTGAGCTTTTACTGTACAGAACTTACAGTTTAGGAAGGAAAAAGGGTAATTAGAATTGTTTGGACTTTTAGGAGAGTCAGCTCTGCCTTTAAGCATACTGATGTGGTGAAACAAGACATATAAAGGAAATGTCTGAGCTCTCATTGGGATTATCTGCTTGCTGAGTTGTGCTGGTTTAACTAATAGCATCTATTTTTAAAAATAAATGGGTTAAGTTGGTAAAGTTTAAACCCTATTCTGATTTAGCTTGGCTCCACTTCTGGAGGGATACTGACACATTCCAAAAAACAGACACATTTTAGATAAGATGAGTAAATTATGTTTGGGGCATGTGACTCTTCCCCAAATCCTGAGGCCTAAATTTGTGCAGAGTGCTGTGATGATACTGGGGTTGCCAATCCTCCAAGATTGGCTTGGAGTCTCAAGGAATTCATCTTTAATTAAAGATTATGTCATGTGATGAAATTTCCAGGAATACAGCCAACCAAAATTGGCAACCCGAGATGATGGTGGACAGATTCGAGTTGCTTTTTGGCATGATAGAACTAAAGAGTCATTTCACAGATCTGTGCCAAAATGCTAAGGCTAGCTCTGAGCTCTGATCCTCTTCAGAACTTCAGAATATTTTTTTAAAGTCAAATACCTACTTGTTACAAAACAATGAGAGGTGGTGAATAAATATATAGTACAGGTAAATTAGTGTGGAGTGGTAGAACAGAGTGATGTCAATGGACATTAAGTGAGAGTCTAATTCCAAACTGATGTGCTCATGATTACTCCAAAAACATTTACCTTCCAAGTTACTGTCAGTAATAATAATATACTAAAAGTCATTATGAATATGAAGCACTTATGCAGTGTTTTATAGTTATGGCATGTTATCATCTATTTTATAGATGGGCATACAAAAGTGGAGAAGTCAAGTGACTTTTCTGGGGCCACACCATGAGTTAATTACAGAACCAGGATTATAATTCTGGAGTTTGCCTTTCTGCCCTTCACCTAAGACTCAAAGCTGTTACCTGTTCATTGACCGAGATCATTCTACTAAATGCTATGGCACCAAAGTCAACCTAAAGAGGCTGCTGAGGAGACTTTGGTGACAATGATCCATATATTTCCAAGAAGCATTAAATAAGCAGTGGTAGCTGGAAGATGATTGTACATTCCTTAAAAGGAGAAGATGTAAGGAAAGCAAACCCCAGTGGGTTTTGAAAAGGAAAAACAGAACAAAAGAAAGGGAAGAAAGCTGTTCCTAAAAATAAACTTGAGCCACCAGTTGTGTTTATTGTAAAGAGCCCAGCATGTGGTTGCATCATAAATATACAATGTCTTGTTTCTGGAATAAATTTCCAAAGAGTTACGTTTCCTTTAATAAGATAACTTACAGTATGTTTTACACCATAGTTCTGCATTTCCTCCACCATTTTCAAAAAAGATTAAAAGGGCTCAAAGAAAGTCCAGAGAAACCTCTTAGAGCCATAGAAGCCTAGAGAACCTATAGAGACCATAAGTAATTTTTTCCTGCTTTGGCAAAACAGTTGAGAGGTCAAAAATGAGATCACCAGCTGTGGAAATTCTTTTGGAGATGATGACATAGCTGAACAAACCACCCACAACCACTCTCCTCAAGGTAAGTGCTGTGTAATCTGCAAACCTCTCTGCTGTATAGAACAATTTTATTGGTCCTACAAACTTATGAACAATGCAATATATTTGAGGTGCTAGTCGATGGAGCTCTTTAGATTAACTGTCTACATCAGCGGTTCCCAACCACTGGTCCACGGACTGGTGGCGGGCCACAAATTCCTGCCTGCCGGGCTGCAGCACTCTGCCAGGCCATGCCCCCAGCTGCTAATAAGCCCCTTCCACTGGGGAACACAGTTTCCAAGGTGTGCACCTCTCCCACCCTCCCATGGTGAGTGGTGCTGCAGGCTGCCCCGTGTGCCACGGCTGGAGTCGGGCTGCGGTGAGGCTGTCCCTACTGGGGCAGCTTCACCACGGCCCCTGTTCCTGCTCTGCGGCAGCCAAGTGGCCCAGCCAGCGGGGCTGTGTGGTGGGTGGCTGCCCTATGTGCCATGGCTGGAGCTGGGCCAGGGTGAGGCTGTGCCTGCTGGGGAAGCCTCACTACAGCCCTGATTCCTGCTCCGTAGTAGCCACGCAGCCCGGCTGGTAGGGCCACATGGGGCAGGTGGATGCTCTGGAGGTTGAGGCAGCCTGCATGGCGGAGTGGGGCTGCTCCAGGGCGGTTGTGCCGTGTGGTGGAGTGGGGCTTTTCTGGGGACTGGAGCTGCTCCACAGCTGGCTGGGCCACATGGTGGAATAGGGGTGCTCCGGGGGCAGCTAGTCCACCTGGCGGAGCAGGGCCATGCTGAGCTGGCTCAGGGACCCACTGGTGGGGCAACCAGGGCTGAGCATGAGCTGCCACTACCCAGGAGGTTGGGGTTGGGGTGGGATGAGGGGACAAGGTGGGGAGAAGCCCTCCAAGCTGGAGTCAGCACCCCGCCGCTTTCAGCACAGCCTCTCCCAAGCTTGGTCGCCCTTTTTCTTTTCTTTCCCTCCCTTCTTCCTCTTGGCCACAACCCCCCTTTTCCTCTCCTGCCTGCTATACCCCTTTGCCTCTCTCCAAAAATTAGTGAAAACCACAAGTATTCTGCAAACAAGCCATCTGTTTCACAATGTATGGTTTTGATCTTCCCATCCACACAATGACATATATTGTGTGTGTACAGATGCAATGTAAAACATGTAACCACTTAAATATAATTACCATAACAAATATGCAAATGTGCAGATCAATTAATCAGCATAATGAATATGCAAATGTTTCAGTGTCGGTCCACCTAAAGTTTTTGAATGAGTTTGCTGGTCTGAGGTATAAAAAAGATTGGGAACCACTGCTCTACATACTTGTCTACATCTCTTTAACATTCAGAGAGGACCTAGAACCTGTCAGTGCTACCCAAAAAAATTGGATGACCCAGCTGGGGAGGGATTAGACCAGGCAAGTTGAGAGATCTGCTGATTCAGTACATCTCCCAGGGAGTCTCCATTGACAGAGCTGGATTTTAAAGCAGCCTTCCCTTGACATAAACCCAGGGAAAGACAGCCAATATTATTCCCACCTCTATTACAGCTGTCCCAACTGGTGAGTCCAACCTGCATATCCTGAACCCACAACAATAAATTTGGCCAGATCAGTTCAATAGGCAGCAAGGGAGATTTAGGTTCGAAATATTTTCCTAATATCTATCTATAAGGGTAATTAAATTCTGACCTTGGCTTGCATGGGAGATTGTGAACTCTCCCTCATGAGAAGTTTTTAAGAACAAGCTGGGCAAACACCTCTCAGGGTTACTCTAAATTTACATGGTCTTGCCTCAGTATAAGGGGCTTGGCTTGACCTTTCAAGGTCCCTACCAGCTCTACATTTCTATGAACTTATCAAGGGTTGTGAAGAATTCTTCATCACTTGAAGTTTGTAAATCAAGACTGGATATCATGCTAAAAATACGCTACAGTTCCAACAGAAGTTATATGCTTCAGACAGGAACCATTCAGTAATTCTGCCTATGGCCTGTGTTAAGCAGGAGATCAGACTAGATGATCATAATGTTTTTTTCTGGCTTTAAAATCCATGAATCTTGCCAAAGTTCTGTCTTGGATTACTCTTGTGATGGGACAGCCCAAGAAGGAAAGGAAGAAAGTGAAAACAGAGGCAATCTCTTTTTATTAGAATGCTTACAAAATCTTTTTCTAGTGATTATTGGCTCTACCTAGCAGAAATAACTCTGTTTTGACCTTTATAGCAATAACTGCCAATATACAGTATACTCTTCTCTTTCCAATATGTTCATATTCTGGAATTTGCCCTTTGGCTTGTAATGTGAAATAACAGCACAAAGAGGAATCAATACACCAGGACCTCAGTGTATGTGTGCCCCTGCCCTCTTCTAAAACAAATTAATTGCATGTTTATTACATTTTTCTGTATTGCTCATTAGCAAGAGTCTGTAGTTTGAGACTCAAAAGAAAGGCCAGAACATTGAAAAATATTGAACCAAATACTCATTTCACTGAAATCAGATGAGATTGCATGGGGCACAAGAGGGTATAATTTGGCAATGATTTAATTCATAATGCAATCATGAATATGTACATAGAGTACGCATAGACTAGTACATTCTTACCAAACCGGGCCTGAATTTTTTACTGGGAACCATACATTAATATAAATAAAGACCTTGTTTTAATTCTTCCAGTCTGGACGCCTAACTCCTTATGAGTTCATGGGTTCAGTTGTACTCACCGAAATCATGAAACCTACGGTTCAATAACACCTCACAGGGAAGCTGTGTGCACTTCTTTGCATGAGAAATTGTTCACAGCAGTATAGCCTTATCCCTGAATCATGGTGGTGTTGCTCTGGGCTATATTGATGCATTGGTGTCATGTGCCGCGACAGAGGCCAAAGAGCAAAATTTGGCAGCACGAGTATGGGGAACTGAAAGGACAATGCCTCCTGCATCCCAATCTCCAGGCAACAGAGACCTGGAGCCAGGTGGTGCCTCTCCCCGTTCTGAGCAGATGGATCCAGCTGCTGGGTGGAGCTGCCTTCCTCACCACTTCCTGAGTGAGCTTTCTCTCTTAGTGCACCCATTGAATCTGGACGGTTCATTTACCACTGTAGCACACCAGACTGCAAGAGGGAGAAAAACAAGCATTCATTTCACAGACCAAATTGGGACCTCAGAAAACCACAGCCTCTGTTGTTCAGGTAAACCATATTTCAGATACTAGTCAGTTGGTCAAACTATCTGGTATTCTTTAGAGTAAAGTGCAGGATATTTTGTACCTAAGAGATGGTGAAAAGGCATTCAAGAACTCAGCCTTTGTAACTTATTTTGGCCAGCTTTTACAGATATAAATGAAAACATCAGACACCTCTAATAGGTTAGTTTATGGGACTATGGCAAGTATTTATGGAGATCGGTCTGGATGCTTTTCCATTAGGTACTGTGCTGTAGTTTTCTTGGCTTATATTTAAAGGAAGTTATAAACCAAAGTGGGTTTCTCATTCTTCAGCATTTGACATATTCTGATTGCAAAACATTTGGGGTTTTACACGATTTATTGAAAATAATCTCTCCTATAATGTTCACAGCACAATAATTCACAACCCCGAGGCAAGAGAGCTCTGCAAAAATGACATTATAGGGAAGATCACTTTTCAGAATTTACCATTTATGCATCATGTTCAGAATCTCTAACACATGTAAAACGATCAAATCATCATCCTTCAAATATTTTTCTATCATTTTGTGGTATTTTGATAAAAGTACTTACAGCAAGCTGAATATCTTGACTGGTAACTCAATATGCTACCACATCAGCTGGGGAGAGGAGGCTGGTACCAGGGTTGGTACCAGCCTCACAGTGAACAGGGTTGTCATGTCTTTTTGGTGGCTGAGGAGTAAAGAACAGCTCCCGTACCCAGAAATAAATACACATTACTACAATTCTGTTCCTAAAATAAAATATTTTCCTATACAAGAAAAAAAAGGTGTTTGTTTTTGTGGTATTTAAATAAAATCTGCTTTGAGGCAGCCTTTTCCTCCAGAGCTAAGGTAATCTATTCTCAGAACTTTCCACCTGTATGTTCTCACTACTGATTCTGAGATGAAATTATGATAAAGTATGTATTGTTATTGTTGTTATTGATGGGGATGGAAGGAAGGTCTTCTGGTTGAATCAATGGGCTCAGAAGAAGGCAATCTGGATTCTGTTCCCCGTCCTACCACTGACTTCATGATCAGGACCCATTTACACACTTAAATTAGCACCCTCGTTTTAAGTGTTCCTCTCCCCTCCAGCTCCCACTAGGATTCTTAAGACCAGAGTTTCCAAAGAGCAGGTGTTAAAAATAAACCTTATGTGTCTGTATAGCACCTAGAACAATGTGGCTCCAGCCTGGTTGAAGTTTCTTCTAGACACTGCTGCCACATAAATGATTAATCGTCATCAATAACCTGAAGCTGACTTATCAACATTGTGCTGCACACTATAAAAAAGGGATACTGCAAATCAAAAGCAAAGTTCTTCCCAGCAAAAAAAGTTCTTAGGAAGTAGCTAAAGAGACTGATTCGGCCTCCTGGTGCAGAAAGGTGAAATTTGCACACACAAGCCTTGCGTGAAGATGGGGATCATATTGTAACCTATGGTTCAATGGAAGGCGTTGGCATTTAGCCTGCCATTTCTGGAGTGCCACCATTGGAACACAGTTTCCAGTATGATGGTGGTTGCCCACTAGTGGAGGCTTGATTAGCACATCTCTTGATCCCCATGCCATGCTCCTTGGTTGGCCAGTACCATTCACTGTTGAAGGTGGTGAGGGCAGTCTGGGCCTCCCAATGGAGCAGGGATTGTGCATTCTGTGCTCTGCTTGTAGCAGGTCCAGGCAGCTGTGTGACCCAGTGTCTGAGTAAACCGTGAGAATGAATCTCAGGGTTTCCACCTCTAAAATGATCTACAATGCCCCCGATCTACAGTGCCCCTGATCTACAATGAGTGCTTGTGGATGTGCATACTTAGTGCCCATTTTAGATGCAACCAAAACCTGAAATGATTACTTTAAGCATGATAAAAGTGCCGGTTGACATTTTCCAAACATACAGTGGGAAATGAACAGATGGAGCCTGTATAGGTCCAGTGTTGTGTTTTGAACTTTTAGCTCAAAGGACCTAAGGGTAAAATTAACAGTTAATAAATATGAAGTTTTCTCATATTAATCACATCCCAAATAACAAGGAGAGCTGAAACCAGTCAAAATAATCCCAGGGAAACATCTATGCCTGTTCCTCAGGAAGCTTTGGAAACTGGCATGTTTCTTTATTTCTGTTTTTATTTTTTTCTTGTTATTATTTAATTGTTTGCATATTGATGCTCATTTATTATCAATGTTTAATAATTCATGTCAAATAACAGTACAGATACCATCCATTTGAATGTCGGCAATGCTGACTTGCACTTACATAAGACATCATAATAAACACCAAATGTGATTTTATCTTTATCACTTGGACATTCAAGATGAAATGTGACTTCTGTGACCTAAGGGTAAAAGGTAAGTGTCTCAGTTGTGCACATTACCTAAATGGCTCTTTGGTTTTGGAAGTGATTTGCTTCTGCCTTCATCAGTTGCAGGGCTTTCAAATGGAGATCAACACAGAAGACATCAGAAGATTAATGAGAGCTTGACCCTTTTGAATATCAAGGACACATAGCTCATTGTTGTGGATATCTCTAGTCAATATTAACATTCAGTACACTAATATTATTGTTTCTAGCAGAATAACGAGAGAGCAGTAACCTAAATCTGAATGTCTTAAATGTTATTACCAGCCAAACAACATTTCTTATTTAGTTAGGGCCAGACTGTGACTTTAGGCCTATCCCCTTGCAAGGGGCAGTGGATGAATTGCATCACCCCAGAAGACACATCTATACGTCACAATGCCTTCCCCGCTTTCTTGTTTCAAGGATGGCCAAATCGCTCCAGTTCATCAGTAAAGGCAAGCAAATGATGTGGGTGGAATCTTGGCTCCACCCATTCCCCAACCTTTCCCTGCTCACCTGCTCTGGGGAAGGAGTTTGCAGCCATCCAAATCCTGCCCGGACCTAAGACCTAGATACTTTGTGTTTGGGTATAAGGAGGATTCTTATGCTTCTGTACAGACACGTAGTTCGAAGTCACAATCCAGTCATGAATTACTTCTTGCAAAATGTCATGAAATCCAAGCCTCTTTTGAACAGGCCCAAATTAAAATGTTAAGGGAAAGGGAAGCAGTCAGATTCCTGTTCTGCACCAGCGTTTAGGGTGGAACTTACAGAAGGAAAAATGTTGCAGAGTTGACATATGGATACTATGTTCTCCTGAGATAACATGATCCTTGTTCTCTCCTTACCATCTCCACTACCCCCATGGTGGTGGACGGACAGTGGATTTGTCATGTTCCTTCACCCCTAGGAAGAGAAAGAACATTGGAACCACTTGATATATCATACTTATTTCCTCACTTCAGGGAGGAGCTGAGTGGTGCACATGGATACTGCATGGATTGTTGCCTTAGAATTATATATATTATTTATATATAATTAATATTGGTAATATAATTAGGCCCTGTTCAAGAATATAAGATAGGAAAATGTTTACCTTTTTCTTTAAAAATAAACAGCTTCCACTGCAATTTTTATAGAGGCAAAACCAGATTCATGAAGACTCTTTGTGGATCTCGGTTAAAGAAAGGATTGACCCCTGAAGTCACTTTTTAATAATTAACTCTCTCTAAGTTCATTAACACTAATTGAAGCTACAGAAGAAAAAATTGTGAAGTATATGCAGACTGACAGAAACACCAATTGTGATTAAAGACACTGACTGTGGTAAGTATGTACAATACCATACATGCATTATATAGATTGTAAATTCAATTTCATACAGCCCTTTGAACTTCATTATCACCTGATAAATTCTACAATAATTTGTGCTACTGAAAGTTCACTA
Organism: Pelochelys cantorii; assembly: GCA_032595735.1. Classification (NCBI taxonomy): domain Eukaryota; kingdom Metazoa; phylum Chordata; order Testudines; family Trionychidae; genus Pelochelys; species Pelochelys cantorii. Next base: position 125,576,310 of record CM064326.1, on the reverse strand, counting down.
GCAAAGATTTATAGACTAAATCTCATGGACTTCTTAACCAATAATCTTCTGGAAGAGCAGGAAAAATTGATTTCAAATTGTAAAAGACACAGATCTTTTGATCCTTGAAGAAATATGTTTTGACATGAGATTTACCAATTTACACAGAGATGAAACAATCTTAAAAGTTCCTACATTGTCACATACCTATGGCTTATGTCAAAAAGGTTTAGTTCTCAAAGCAAAAATGTTTTGTTAGTGTATTTGTTAAGCAATCATTTTTAAAACACTTACCTGACTATTTGTATTGTTCAAATATTAAACATATTGAACACTTATTAGTTTTATTCATTCCAGGGCCAAAAACAAGAACGGGTTACAGCAGTTCTTTTTTTCAAGGGAAACAAGTCAGGAAGCAATAAAAAAAGTCTTATTATTAACCAGATAAATTTATATCGGGTTCTTAAAAAGCACAGTTCTCAGATACAAGGATCCTTTATATAGCCAGCCTGGTCCAATGGGTAGGGAATAGGACTGGGGGGGTATGTCTATACTACAGGACAAAGTTGAATTAAGATATGTAACTTCAGCTACATTAATTGCATAGCTGAAGTGGAAGTAGCTCAACTTGGCTTTTGGCGCCGTCTACACTGCAGGGAGTCAAAGGAAGAACACTCTTTCTTTGACTTTCCTTGCTTCTCATGAAAGCAGGGCTACTGGCATTGTCCGGAGCACCCCTCTCACTTCAAATTAGCTGTCTTAACTAGACCGATAATTCAAACCCTGGACGATGAACAGCGGCAGCTTCAATCTTCCTCTGTAGTGTAGACGTACCCAGACTTAGGATACATAGCTGTACCCAACACTCTTTGTGCCTTCAGGCAAGTTGCATAACCTCTCTCTGCATCTGTGTTTTCCCTTTACCATTTGTCTATAGTAGCCAAAGGCTCTTAACAGGATTGGGACCTCTTTTTGCTGGCTACTGACAGCCACTTTCAAACTCTTCACAGCAAGGACTGGGCCGGATTGCTGTCGAGCTCCAGTGAAGTTAGTGGAGGTATGCTGACTTACACCAGCTGAGGATCTGGCCCAGTGTCTCTTACCACATTTATACACAATCGTTTCTGCACTGAGGCCCCAGTGTCATTTGGGGCCTCTTGGTATTATGCTGTCAAACAACGCAGAAGGAAAGTTCTATGACTAAAACGTCACAATACCCAGCACCCTTTAAATGAGGTAGATTTCTCTTTCTGGGCTGAGAAAACTCCCAGTGACTTCTGTGGATTTAAGATCAGGTCCTTGTTCTCTGTTTCCATGGCCTCATCCTTCTCTTTCTGGTTCTTTCTGCTTCCAGGGACGTGGGTGGAATACAATTGTAGAATCATAGGGTTAAAAGAGAATTTAGGAGGTCATTGAGTCCAACCCCCCTTCTAAATCATCCCAACCAGGGCTTTGTCAAGTCGAGATTTTAAAACTTTAATCTAGATGTTAAAGGGAAAAAGTCAAAGGTAAATTAGTGGCATATATATATATATAAAAAATATTAATGCAGCAGACTGTAGTAATGCCAAAGAGGTCACACGGTCTCACATATCAGAAAGAAAGGATGCCCCCAGGCCAGGATTAATCAATGTGCATGCCAGAGGGGCAGTTAGGACAAACCTGCACAGCACAGTGCAAGACCAATGACAGGAGCAAGAGGAGCTGGGCAGCAGAGATCAACAGGAGCTTCCCTAGCCCAAGACAAGAACCTTGGGGGTTGCTGGTGAGTGTCCCAGAAGGCCCCAGGGCATTGGATGAGGGGGTGAAGCTATGATGCTATTGGATGAAGTTATGAGGTAAGTGGGGAGTGTTGGGGGGAGCGAAGAGTGAGAGGTGAGTGGGGACGGTGGCTGCTGAGGTGTTGGGGTGGCAGTGAGCAGGATGTGTGTCAGAGCTTCTGGGATATGTGTGAGGGCTGTCAGGATAAGTGGGAGCTGATGGAGGGTTGCTGGAGTATATGTGGTGTGGGAAGAATCTGTGTGGGGAGGGTATGTAAGGGGTATGGGTGCTTTAAGAAGGGACATGATTTCCATGTTCAGAGCCCCAAATGTGCAGAGTCCCAAAATTCTTTAATCTAGGCCTGGAAGGTCCAGTAGTTATATTACTATAGCCTAGGACTTGGCAGACCTGCTTTCAGCTCTATGCTTTGTTGCAGACTTCCTGAGCAACCTTGAGTAAGTCATTGTCTCACTGTGCATCAGCCTCCCATCTGTATAATGAGGATAATAGCACTTCCCTTCTTCACAGGGGCATTGTGATGAAACGGACATTAACAATTGTTAGGGACTCAGGTGCTACAGAAATGGAAGCCATGTAAGAACCTTAGATAAATGCATTAGTGTAGCACGTTTTTCTCATAATTTTAATACACACATGTATTGTTTTTTATATTTGTGCCCCCAATGCTCTATGCAACTAGTCTACAATGTGAAGAAGTGGTTTACAAAATGTAAACAAATTTGCGTTTGAGATAAGAGTAGAAGAAAATGTCCACAAAATTGCTATTGTTTTTGTTTGCTTCCCTATTTGTAAACAACCGAACACTCTTAGTTTTCTGAAAATACCTAAATAAATAGTCTGAGACTTAGATTTGGTCTGCCAAATTCTGTCAGTAGAACCACTATACTATCTAGACTCCTGCCATTTATATAAAATACTGTTTTATCCTAGTTCATAACAACAGTGCAATAAAAGAAAAAAAATTAAAAAGTGACATACAATGGTTCCACAGAGGTTAAACATGCAAATTGCTCTGCATCCCAGTTACAGTTCAACAAGGAAAGCAATGTTTTGGGACAACAATTCTGCTTTTGTAATGAGCCTGCAGGATTCATTCCACTGAAATGGCTACAGGTATATTATCCCCCATGAATTATTACAAAATTAAACTTCATAAGCAATATGCCAGTGCTTTGTGTGATGCATTTGCTAAAAGAATCATTCAATTCATCATGTTTTCCTGAAGCGTTATGCGACAAGTCCTTTGAATAAAACTCATTTCATTAGGCTACCTTGTTACATGGGAAGATAAGATCTACACTTGACTAAAGACATCATTCCATCATTCCCATAATAACCATACCCAGAGAGATAAACATTCAGGGCCTTAGAAAAATGACACTGTATTACTGTTCTAATGGGACTAAAAGAATACTATTTTTTTTCAAAAAAGGTTCACATCAACATAAAAACTTCTGTAAAAGTGAACTTAGGCACATAGCCACATATATAGAAAACTCCCATATGCACTGGAAATGAATTGAGTGCAATAGTCAAGTACACTGTGTTCTGCCTATCAAGTGGTGAAGAATGTGTGGAGTGGGGTAGGAGCATGTAACTGTGGTTAAAAATTGAACTAAGTGCTAGTCTTACAAGTTTTTGCACTGATTTACCTAGATAGGTTTAGAAACTGATACCCTTAAATCAAGGCATTCCTCTAATGTAAGCATAGCTACATGGGCATAAAGGTGCTTACATAAGTATCTCATATTTCAGTATATTCCCAGATTTAGACAATCTAGGTTCTAGTCTAAGCTCTGACACAAATTTGCTTTGTGATGTCGGACGAGCCACTTAAGACGGCCATGTCTCACTTTTCCATATTAAAGAGGAGGACAGTAATCATATGTATGTAAACAGCGGGGGCATATCAGGGAGATAAATTAGTTAATGTCTGGATTAAGACCAGTGCAGTTCCTTTTAGTTTGCCAGCACCAAAACAATGCAGAGTTCAGTGTTAAAAACCTAGGGCCTGATTATCTTTTACACTTAGGTTAATTGGAAGTAGTTCCAGTGAAGCCAATGAAGTTACAGTCATTTAAAACAGTATTAGAAATAAATCAGGTCTCTAGCTTTTCATAAACTTTTTGCCCATTTGGGTTCACAGTTACTCAGAACCAGATTTATAAGGCTTCTGAGGACATTTCCTCAAGCAGGCTTTTAGCTGAACTTTTAGATATGCTAGGGAATTTTTTTATAACTACTTTTTTCATAGACTACTTATTATGGCATAAAATGTTAGTCTTTAAGGTGCCACCAGACTCTGTTGTTTTTGCAGTAAATTTAGAAACAGAAATACCAGGGGTTGGCAAACGCCTGTTAAATGGCTCCTTACCACTTGAATGGCTCTTTCATAGGTTTGATGTTCAGCTAATAGGTGTGGCAGGTTCAGAACCATAAAATAGGGATAGGAGGAGGTGGATGGATAGACATTAAGACCCAGTGGTCCACCAAATTTTTGGGTGCCCTGTGCAGCTGCATATCCTGCCTATGGGTACGGATGGCTTTGCTGGAGATGATGCATTTCTTCTCTGAGCAGTATAACAATATGTTATGATTTTATTAATAAGATGAGTATTTACTCCTTGTTGCTATGTATCCTGGAGTTCATTATAAATGTTTTGGATTCAGTGCTGTGTATGTCATTGCATGGAAGAACCTGTCCTAGGCCTTTAAAATCTATGCCATGTGCAAAATACATAGAGAGAAGTAAACTAATCTAAAGTCCACATTTCATGAGGTTTTGAAAGAAAAAGCATTCTTATCAAGTTCAAGGAGAAGGACATACTGGGAAAGCAAGTGAGTCACTACTACTACACAAGGCAGACAATCATAGGGTCTGGACACAAGACAAAGACGTTGTGTTGGGAGTAAATGGCTGCTCAGCCATGAAGTGAGGTGCAAGTAGAGAAATGATATTTGGGATTCACTCAGGTCAGTAAGAGTGTTGGTCACAGTTTGCCTTGTCTTGTGGCTATGCAGCCTGAATCTAGACCTCTGACCCCCTCTAACCTACCAGCTGCCCATGAGTCTCACCCTGAACCTCACTCAGTTACTCCTTGCAGGCTGAACTTAGTACCCTTCCAGCCTCAAGTTCATCCCCAAATCATCCTGCTGCAGAGACCAGTCCTCTCACTGGACCCTCACAGAAAAAGTGTTAGGTGAGCTGTCTTTACTGAGACAAGATAACACTCCAACCTGTCAGCTTTCTAGAAACATACTGTGATGGGGCGCCCGCGCCCCAAACCGCGGCTGGGGCCGGGCAGGCGCTGTTCGGCCAGAGGAGCGGGGAGGCCCGACTATGCGCGGGTTGCTCCCAAGCCGCTCGGCCGTCACCCCGCCCTGACGCCATGCTAGGTGACGTCAGGGGCGGGCCGGAGGCAGCGTGGCGTCCTGAGCGACAGGAGCCAGGGCAACCGCAGTGGCGGGGGGCGGAGCGTGCTGGCGCGGGTTGAACAGCTCCCCCCCCCGCCCGTGATAGGTGGAGCGCAGAGGGCGCGGCGTTCAAAATACCGTCGCCCAGGTGAGCCTGGGAGAGGACGGGGGAAAAGGGGAAGAGCGGAAGGGAACAAGAGAGCGGAGGCGGGCTGAGAAGTGGTGGTGGAGCCATGGGACGGGGGGAAACATCAGGTACAAACCCCCCCCCCCCGGAGAGAGGAATGCTGGGGAAGCTGACGGCCGCTGCGAATAAGCGCCCATCCGCCACCCTGTCCACCAAGGAGAAGGTGAGCCCCGGAGTAGGGGTGGTCCCAGAGGGGAAAGGAAGTAGCCCAGGGCGGAACCTGGAGTGGTCGGCAGGCTGGCGAGTTTCGGCGGAACGCCCCGCCAGCCAGACCAGATCTCCCAGGATCCGAGTCCTTAGGGCCCTGGGCTGGGGCCTGTGAGAGAGGGTGGGCCCGGGCCCCCTTTCCCCCTCCCCCCGGTGTAACAGGGAGTGGGACGCCGACCCAGGAAATCGGCATAATTAACGGGCATCGCGGAGAGTGGTGACGTAGGACCACTATCGGCTCTAGGCACCGCCGGATCAGGCGAGGAAGCGAGTGAGGAAGACGGGGGTCTGCCTCGACTGACCGTCAGATTGACCAAGATGGGGGCGGTAGACGACCCCAAGGCCTATCTGACAACATTTGAACGAGTAGCCACCGCCGCGAGGTGGCCCGAGGCACATTGCGCCACGCTGTTGGCCCCGTATTTAACAGGGGCCACCCAAATGGCGTACCGGAGCCTAAGTGACCGGGACACCCTTCATTATTATAAGCTCAAGGAGGCCATTTGGGACCAGATGGGGATTACGCCCGAGACATACAGACAAAAGTTTAGGGGCGAGCAGTACAGCGTCGGGACGCATCCCCGGGTGATCGCGCAGAGACTGAAAGAGGCAGCCTGGCGGTGGTTGGACCCAGAACAATGCACTGGACCGCAGGTAGCAGAACAGATTGTATTAGAGCAGTTTATAAACATCTTACCCAGAGGCGGACAGCATTGGGTACGCCGATACCACCCCTCTACCCTGAGCGAAGCAGTAGAGCTAATGAACGGCTATGAGGCCACTGAGGGAGGCGACAGCCGGAACTGAGGGAAAAAGCCGTTCATGCCTGTACGGCCGGACCTGGGAAGGGGACTCCGGGGGAGAGGAAGCCCAGAGAGGGACATCAGCTGAACGCCAGGAGGAATCGGGGCGCGTAGGCAACTGGCTCCCGCCTGGTCCACTCCACCCCGGGAAACACCCCGAGACCGACCGGATAGCACAACTGAACCCACACGCAGCGCAGGAAGAACTGTTCCACTTAGGGGGGTGTGCTTTCGGTGCAGACAGGAGGGACATTTTGTGAAGGACTGCCCCTATATGGACTGTTCCTTCACGCAGGCCTTAGCCGGGGACGGGGCCGTCCTTAAGGAAGAAGAAGGTAAGATCTTGCAGCCCGTGGTCATCGACAGCAAGTCGGTCCTCGCCCTACTAGACTCCGGTTGTAGCCAGACCATTATACAGGCGGACTTAGTCGCCACGGGGGGACCCCGGGGCCCGCCCGTGCACGTGCAATGCGTCCACGGGGACATGCACCAATACGCAACCACCTGGGTACAAATCATAGACGGGGACCAACCAAATTGGTGCTACATGGTTATAGCCCCCGGGTTGGTGTACCCAGCCCTGTTGGGATGAGACTGGGTCGGGTTCCGACGAGCCCTGAGCGAGTGGCAGGCTAGAAGGGCCCCCGGAGTGACCGAAAGCTTGCTGGGCGACCCGGGGGCACCTACGGGGGGCACCCCAATGGGAGATGGAGGATCGGCGGGCCCCCTCCTGTTGGAACTAGCAGACGGCGACTTCCTCCAGGAACAGCGGGAGGATCCCACGCTGCGGCATGCCTGGACAACGGCCCAAGAAATGCAAGAGAACGAGGTGCCGGCTGCGGAACGGCCAACTGGCCCCCACTTTGAGGTACATGCGGACCGACTATATTGGATCGAGGCAGGGCGGGAGGGGCAGGCCGAATTGAAACAACTCCTCGTCCCCCAGCGGTACTGCTTCTGCCTTATGGAAGTGGCTCACACTAACCCCTGGTCAGGACATCTGGGGGGTGAAAAGACGGTGAAACAGATCTTACAACGCTTTTACTGGCCCGGGATCTATCGAGAAGTGTAGGACTTTTGTGGGTCGTGTCCAGAATGCCAGAAGGTGGGGCCTCGCACCATACCTAGGGCACCCCTCGTCCCACTCCCAATAATCGAGGTGCCCTTTACAAGGATAGCAATGGACCTAGTAGGGCCACTGGAGAAATCGAGGACAGGATGTCAGTATATACTGGTCGTACTGGACTATGTGACGCGGTATCCGGAGGCCGTACCCCTCCAGAATACAAGCGCCGCGACTCTGGCCGTGGAGCTGATAAAGATCTTTGCCCGCATAGGGTTACCCCAGGAAATTTTGACAGATCAAAGAACGAATTTCACTTCGCGTTTGATGAGGGAGTTGTGCCGGCTATTACAAATCAAAAGTTTACGGACCTCCGTGTACCATCCGCAAACAGACGGCCTGGTGGAAAGGTTCAACCGGACTCTGAAAGGGATGATGCGGAAGTTCGTAGGGCAGGAACCCAGGGATTGGGATGCACTCTTGCCTGCCTTGCTGTTCGCGGTATGGGAGGCACCCCAAGCCTCCACGGGTTTTTCCCCCTTTGAGTTATTGTATGGGCGGAATCCCCAGGGGATTCTAGATATTATCAGAGAGAGTTGGGAAGACCAAGAGATCAGAGTGAGGGGCTCAGTGCAGTATATCTTAAGGTTACGAGAAAAACTGCACAGGCTCGGGGAATTTGCCAGGGCCAACCTCGAGGCCTCCTAGGAGGCTCAAGCCTGGTATTATAACCGGGGGGCCCGCCTGCGGGTCTTCGAACCCGGACAATGAGTACTTTTGTTGCTCCCATCTCCAGGGTCGAAATTAATGGCTAAGTGGCAGGGACCCTTTGAGATAGTGAAGCGGGTGGGGGAAGTGGATTATGAGGTAAAACTGTCAGGGCGGCGCAGGGACACTAAAATCTATCATGTCAATCTTTTGAAAGCCTGGAGAGAGCGTGAGGGCCTCTTCGTAAACCCCCTTCTACCCGACCCGGAGCTAGGCCCTGGGGACGGGGAGGAGACCCCCCCTAGGTGTCTTCCAGGTGGGGACCGATCTCTCCAAAGACCAACAAACAGCTGTAGAGATGCTCCTCCGGCTCTTTCCGGACATATTGACCGAAGAGCCCGGGCGAACCACCCTCGCTTATCATCATATCGAGACAGAGCCCCGGAAGAAGGTACGAGATCTTGTCCGCCCCCTCCCCCGGAGGATGTGGATACTGTGTGAGAGGAGGTTCAGAGGATGCTACTCTGGGGCGTGGTAGAGGAGTCATTTAGCGAATGGCGAAGCCCCATAGTACTCGTCCCGAAACCGGATGGCTCAACAAGATTCTGCATCGACTTCTGCAAGGTGAACGCTCTCTCCCGGTTCGACGCGTACCCCATGCTGCGGGTGGACAAGCTACTAGACCAGCTGGGAGGCGCGTGATATCTGTTCACGCTAGACCTGACACGCGGGTACTGGCAGATACCCCTATCTCCGAGTTCCAGAGAGAAGACGGCTTTTTCAACCCCGTTTGGGTTATATCACTTCATCCGGATGCCCTTCGGCCTACACAGAGCTGCGGCCACCTTCCAGCGGCTCATGGACCGAGTGTTGAGGGAGCACGGTCACTTTGCGGCAGCGTACATCGATGACATAGTGATTTATAGTGAGACGTGGGAGGAACATTTGCAGCACATCGAGGCCGTGCTACAGGCTCTGCGGGACGCAGGGCTCACTGCAAACCCCCGGAAGTGTCATTTCGGAAAAAAAGAGGTAACTTATTTGGGCTATACAGTAGGTCGGAGACAACTAAGCCCCCTCGTAGAGAAAATCGAGGCATTGAAAAATTACCAACCACCAAAAACTAAAAAGCAGGTCCGTCAGTTCCTGGGGTTAGCGGGCTACTATCGGCGGTTCGTGCCTAACTTCACGGTGATAGCCGCGCCCCTGACAGATTTAATGCGGACCACTTTGCCCCAAAAGTGCAATGGACCTCCGAGTGTGAGGAGGCCTTTCAGACGCTGAAAGACTGTCTGAGTCGGGCACCCATATTGGCACAACCCGACTTTAACCGCTCCTTTACTGTACAGACGGATGCATCTGAGAGCGGGATAGGAGCCGTGTTGTCACAGGGGGTAGGGGACGACAAACACCCAATCGTGTACATCAGTTGTAATCTATTCCCACGGGAACGCAGCTATTCCACAATAGAGAAGGAAACATTGGCCGTGAAATGGGCCATTGACATGTTAAGGTATTATCTTTTAGGTGACTGTTTCTGAGTAATAACAGACCATGCCCCTCTACGGTGGCTACAGACGATAAAGGATTCCAATCCGTGAGTGATGCGCTGGTACCTGACCCTGCAACTGTATGCCTTTGATGTGGCCCACAGAGCCGGCACACACCACCAAAATGTGGACTTTTTTTCAAGGCGGTATGAAAGGGAGGAACAAGGAGGAATGGACGATTTAAAGGGGGGGTGTATGACGGGGGGCCCTCACCCGCGCACCGTGGCTGGGGCCGGGCAGGCGCTGTTCGGCCAGAGGAGCAGAGAGGCCCGACCGTGCGTGGGCTCCCAAGCCACTTGGCCGTCGCCCCGCCCTGACGTCATGCTAGGGGACATCAGGGGTGGGCCGGAGGCGGCGTGGCATCCTGAGTGACGGGCACCAGGGCAACCGCAGTGGCGGGGGCAGAGCGTGCCGGCGCGGGTTGAACGCCCCCCCCCCGCCCGTGATAGGTGGAGCGCAGAGGGCACGGCATTCAAAACGCCGTCGCCCAGGTGAGCCTGGGAGAGGATGGGGGAAAAGGGGAAGAGCGGAAGGGAACGGGGAGTGGAGGTGGGCTGAGAAGCAGCGGTGGAGCCACGGGAGGGGGGGGAAACATCAGGTACAAAACCCCCCCCGGAGAGAGGAACGCCGGGGAAGCTGACGGCCGCTGCGAATAAGCGCCCATCCACCACCCTGTCCACCAAGGAGAAGGTGAGCCCCGGAGTAGGGGTGGTCCCAGAGGGGAAAGGAAGTAGCCCAGGGCGGAACCCGGAGTGGATGGCGGGCTGGCGAGTTTCGGCGGGAATGCCCCATCAGCCAGACCAGATCTCCCAGGATCCAAGTCCTTAGGGCCCTGGGCTGGGGCCCGTGAGAGAGGGTGGGCCTGGGCCTCCCTTTCCTCTCCCCCCGGTGTAACGGGGTGTGAGACGCCGACCCAGGAAATCGGTATAATTAACGGGCGTCGCGGAGCATGGTGACGTAGGATGGCGGTAACACTAGCGACTTTGCCCTCCCCCAACTGAGGACACGGATGTAGTGACCCCCAGACACAGTCACACATATACTTGACTGAACTTATAATGAGAGCAAAACAGGGTTATTACCAAAATAACATGCATTAAGTGATGCCAGGAGAAGGGATAAACAGGTAGAAATTGTTCAAGAAAATGAATGTGAAAACAGAAACCTAAAAGACTAAAACCCACACTCTCCTTTTCACTTTTTTACTGGCCAGCCTGGGCTAGACCCATCACAGAGATCAAACCACTGAGTTCTTTTGTCCCCTAAGGTAAAGGATCATGATGGAATCTCTCTCTGTACATGTTGAATCTCTCTAGTCTGGCACCTTTGGGACCTAACCGGTGCTGAACCAGAACATTTGCTGGACCAAGGGAGGTTAATGTTGTCTAGCAGTGTTACCGAAACTTCCACTGCTTACTGGGCTGGTAGAAGATACTAGCTGGAGTTACCCGGCGTTGCTCAGGAAACCAGAGGAACAAAATGTAGAAAAACAGTAGTCCATTATCTTTTTTTGAATGGTAGAAAAGTTGCACTGATTTCTATAGGGATTAAAATATAGGTCCACGTCATCCCCGGAGCAGGGGGGTGTGACCCCGGGTGGAGGGGAGGTTACATGCGGGACGGGTGCCCAGCTTGCACCCGGGACTGCAGGTGTCGCAGGGGGCAGGGCGGGTGCCTGAGCCATTGTGTGCATAGGGGTCGGGGCACTGTGTGCTGGCGTGGGGGGAGGGGAGAGGGAAGAGGGTCACTTATGTAACCTCACAGAGGGGGCAAGTCCCGGATGGCGCTGGGGGCCACAGGCGGTAGGCATGGGACCTAGGGTGGGCGGGGCGGCCCCTGCAGCACAGCACGGCGGGTTACTTTTTGATTTTTACAGCTTGAGCTCTGGCCCGATTGGGTCCAAAAGTACCATAGAACCTTCTGCTGGATGAAAGGTTATCCCATGCAAAGATTGGTTGCGGTAGCTCTTACAGTGTCCAAGTTATTGGCACACAAACTTACAAACATTCTCCTTTATATATTAGATTTAGGGGTAAATTGGAACTAAATAACAGCACAGAACACTGAGAGCCAAGACTAGTGTCTGTAAACAAACTTTATGGGACTGCAGGAAACTTGGCCACACCCATGATAAGCAGATATTCAACTAACTAAAGTCATGCCAGACCATGGATGTTGCCGGACAGAGAGAGCTGAACTAGAGAGGTTCACCCTGTACCTTACAGGCCCAAGGCATGTTTTTGTCTTACAAGTCAGGAAGACCTCCTGGGCATTCAGTATCCTGTGTTTCTTAGAGTGCAGGAGCCATGTTAATTCTCTGTCTTGAGTTCAGGCTCAGGATAACTTCCACCAAGGATTACCCTCTGTCCCCCCCAGCCCCACCATTTAGCTCAATGTCTTTTTCACTGCCAATAGGTAAATTGAGATAAACCTACAATCCTTTATCTAGGATAGGCCTTTTGATCACTTTTGCTTAAGCAAGGCTACTTAACTGTAAAAGTGTTCTATTAACTTCATAAGAACATAAGAACGGCCATTCTGGGTTAGACCAAAGGTCCATCCAGCCCAGTATCCTGTCTGCCGACAATGGCCAATACCAAATGCCCCAGAGGAAGGAAACAAAACAGGTAATCCTCCCATGATCCCACCCCTGTCACCCACCTCCAGAGAAACAGAAGCTAGGGACACCATTCTTATCCATCCTGGCTTATAGCCATTGATGGACCTAACCTCCATGAATCTATCTAGCTCTGTTTTGAACCCTCTTAAAGTCCAAGCCTTCACCACATCCTCTGGCAAGGAGTTCCAGAGGTTGACTATGCACTGAGTGAAGAAAAACTTCCTTTTGTTTGTTTTAAATCTGCTGCCTATTAATTTCGTTTGGTGACCCCTAGTTCTTATATTGTGGGAATAAGTAAATAACTTTTCTTTATTTACTTTTTCCACACCAGTCATGATTTTATAGACTGCTATCATATCCCCCCTTAGTATCCTCTTTTCTAAGCTGAAAAGTCCAAGACTTTTTAATCTCTCTACATATGGGACCCGTTCCAAACCCCTAATCATTTTTGTTGCCCTTTTCTGAACCTTTTCAAATGCCAATATATTGTTTTTGAGATGAGGCAATCACATCGGTACGCAGTATTCAAGATATGGGTGTACCATGGTTTTATACAGAGGCAATATGATATGTTCTGTCTATTTGCTTTTTTGACCGCCGCTGCACGCTGAGTGGATGTTTTCAGAGAACTATCCACAATGACTCCAAGATCTCTCTTGAGGAGTTGTAGACAATTTAGTCCCCATCATATTGTATGTATAGTTGGGATTATTTTTTCCAATGTGCATTACGTTACATGTATCAACATTAAATTTCATTTGCCATTTTGTTGCCCAGTCACTTAGTTTGGTGAGATCTTTTTGATCTTTTGGTCTGATCTATCTTGAGCAGTTTGGTATCACCTGCAAATTTTGCCACGTCACTGTTTACCCCTTTCTCTAGATCATTTATAAATAAGTTGAATAGGGTTGGTTCCAGGACAGACAATCTTCATACAAAGGGAGTTCAAAACTTCACATATACAGCTAACACAAGAAACAAACAATGATATTCATACCCAGTGTGTTGTTAGCTTTCACACGATCCCTCACAAGGCATATTTTGTACAAATATTAGGGCAGTAGTGTGTAGGGTGTGAATACAAGAGTGACTAGGATCACAAGGCACACTTGATTTTGACTGTAAGGGTATGTCTACACTACCACCCTCGTTCGAACTAGGGTGGCTAATGTAGGCATTCGAAGTTGCAAATGAAGCCCGGGATTTAAATATCCCGGGCTTCATTTGCATCTTGCCGGGCGGGCGCCATTTTTAAATCCCCTTAGGTCGAACTCCGTGCCCGGGGCTACACGCGGCACGGAGTAGGTAGTTCAAATTAGGCTCTCTAATTCGAACTACCGGTACACCTCCCCTTAGATCGAACTCCGTGCCCGCAGCTACACGCGGCACGGAGTAGGTAGTTCGAATTAGGCTCTCTAATTCGAACTACCAGTATACCTCGAGGTGTACCGGTAGTTCGAATTAGAGAGCCTAATTCGAACTACCTACTCCGTGCCGCGTGTAGCCACGGGCACGGAGTTCGACCTAAGGGGATTTAAAAATGGCGCCCACCCGGCAAGATGCAAATGAAGCCCGGGATATTTAAATCCCGGGCTTCATTTGCAACTTCGAATGCCTACATTAGCCACCCTAGTTCGAACTAGGGTGGTAGTGTAGACATACCCTAAGATCTTTAGGAAGGGAACTGTCTTTTGGTTGTATGTTCATACGGCATCTTGTACAATGTGTCCCTGTTGGGAGTCTCTTAACAGTGCCATAATACTAATAGCTAACGATAATAACAACAGATAAAGAATGAGAGGCAAAGAGAGAAGGAAAGAGAACTTCCTGAGAGTAATATGACCATGCAGTCATAGTTTAGTAAGTACTAAATTCTGGGCAGGGCATTCACTGGGCAGAATCTACTAATAGTCCTCAAGGTCTCACAGCTATAGCCAACGAATATGTAGGTAGTAGTAATTCATAGTAATTCACTATAAATCTCTATAAAGGAAGGGCCAGGCCCTGACAGATAAAGGACTTCTTGGTCTCCTTCAGTCCTATAGAGGCTATTATACCTGCCTGCCCCACTGTGTTAAGCAGCATTATAGCATTTTTAACTTAAAAAATAAAATCAGGCCAAATGACACTAAAGTCAACTCCTCAGCTGGGGAAAATCAGCCCTATTGAATTAAGCGGAGCTTCACTGATGTATACCATCTGAGGAGCTGGCTCATTGTATGCAAGAAAAACACTTTGAAGTGACCAGAATTACAGCTTAGCAACGTGGCTGTGGTTGAATATAAATCTCAGGACTACTTACAGGATACTGATCGCCCACATCAGTTGAAAATAGGCCCATCAGATAAGTGATGTATTATGTCTCACTTTTTGTTCTCTTGGGGGGGGCGGGGAGATCTGTTTCTCCAAACTGCCAGCACAACATGCCTAGAGGTGTTAGGTTACTGCAGGTTCATTCTGTCTCAGCCTGCCCAGATGAAGGTCATGTCTCTATCACCTGACATTAGTGGGTCATTTACATTTGTTTGCAATTGTTTTTTCAGACAGGCATGTGTTCTGAGAGGTGTGGATGGCTTGGGGAACTGGTTATAGGATATCCGAGCACCTCATTTCTAGGTTGCTCGTCCTAATCCAGAGCAATTGCCATTGTCCCAAAGGTGTTACCATTTGGATAGCTACTTGATGGCTTAGAGAAAAGTAGTTGATGATTTCAGACCAGAGCCTAGTATACAAGGTCTATCCCACATAAGTGCTGTGCTACTACAACTGTCACTAAAAATGCAGCCTGGGTGGTATTGTCAGCAGAAACTCCAAAGACTTTGTGAGTGTGGAGATTAATCTACAACCTCATCCCAAAGCAGTGATCCACACAGAACAGTTGTGTGAGGAGTCTGGGCAAGGTTACAATGATGCTGCTCTTGTTCTGGGGGCTGAACATGCTCTCAGTAGCCTGGAATGTTAATCTGACACCTCTCACAAGCGTCAAAAGAGCTTGACTGCAAGATGTAAGCACTGTACTAAACAGACACGCAGAGAAAGCTAGAGCAGGTCTCAGAAAAAGTTCGTAGAATCCTAGAATCCTAGAACTGGAAGGGACCTTGAAAGGTCATCGAATCCAGTTCCCTGCCTACTTGGAATCTCTGTGCAGCCTCCATTCACCTATTTTACTAAATTTCACTGACAATGCCAGCAGATGACTAGTGGCAGAATTTCTGATTTTTTAAAAAAGGTTTTAAAAAATTAGAACTGTGTACTACTTATGCTCTCCACAAAATCTCTCTCTCTCTCTCTCTCTCTCTCTCAAATAGCAAATAATGAATGCTTCAGATCAATTGATGGCCGATGCTGCTTAGACACAGTGTAGGGAGCAGGGGACGTGAGTAGCCACTCAACCACCAAGCACTCCCACCCAGGCAAAGCCATAATTTGACTGGCAGAACTGGTAGCACTAACAGCCAGAATGGTGATACTATGGCTCCACCCCTCGCCCCTACATACCAGACAGCATTAGTAGAAGACTAAGTGCATGATAGAACTTTTCAAATATGTAGAAAGAGCCATTTTTCACTGTGCTCCCAGCCTATTTGCCAGCAGGGATTGCATCTTAATCCCAGTCCTCTCCGTTGGCCAGCAGAGCTATATCTCTCTCTGCAACTCTGCTTCTTAGAGGTATGATTTAACCATACAGGAGGATTTAAACTACAATCCCAGATCAGAAGACCTCAAACTTCAGGGAGATGTGGGCATGTTCAGAGCTCCAGATCCCAGGACCATGTCTAATAAATACCCATCTCAGAAGATCTCTTGTAACCAAAAATAGCATCTTTCTCCTGTACAAAACTGACACTCTATACACAACAGTATCTTCAGTTTAAGAACAAGTGGGGAGGGCTAACAATGTCTTGCTTGCTGTTCTTGCTTCAGTCTTCGCAGGTGCCCCCGCTCCACTTGGACAGAGGAACAAACACTTTACACGTACTGAAAACAGAGAGAACTGAAACATATGTATTGTAGCTAGGCAGGTAGCACTGTTACTAGCCAATAACACAACTGGAAGAAGCCACTTAGTGGCTCACTTTCCTAAGACTACCACTAAAAACACTTGCCCATTGACAGGGTATAGGAAGACACAGATTTACAGAGAGTGACTATAATGGACTAAAAATCACTTTTTTGGAGTAAAAGCAGTTATACCATAATTGGTTAGCACTGGTGGGAAGACTCAATGCTATGTATTAGCATCAATATTAACAGCTGTCCAGTTTATTCCATATAGAGGGAGTTGGACAAGGCACTAGTATTTTCAAGCGAATTTCCCAAACCTAAACTTTTCTCCATTTCTGATATTGGTTCCATCTTCCTCTGCTTGCTGCTACATATTTAAGATGATTAGGCCTGAGCTGGAGTATTGTGTCCAGTTCTGGGTACCACATTTCAGGAAAGATGTGAACAAACTGGAGAAAGTCCAGAGAAGAGCAACAAAAATGACTAAAGAACTAGAAAACATGATCTGTGAGGGAAAATTGAAAGAATTGGGTTTGTTTAGTCTGGTGGAGAGAAGACTGACAGAGGACATGATAATAGTTTTCAACTATGTAAAAGGTTGTCACAAGGTGGAGGGCAAGAATGTTCTTCTTAACCTCTTAGGATAGGACAAGAAGCAATACGCTTAAATTGCCACATGGATGGGACGGGTTGGACATTAGAGAACACTTTCTAACTGTCAGGGTGGTTAAGCACTAGAACAAATTGCCTAAGGAGGTTGTGGAATCTCCACCATTGGAGGCCTTAGTAGGTGTTAGACAAACACCTAGGGTATGTCTAGACTACATGGCTCCGTCAACGGAGCCATGTAAACTAGTTTACCCGACATAGTCAATGAAGCGGGGATTTAAATAATCCCCGCTTCATTAAAATAAAAATGGCCGCCGCGCTGTGCCGACAATCAGCTGATCCGGCACAGCGCGGCAATCTAGACGCAGATCGGTCGACAAGGGAAGCCTTTGTCGACCGCTCCTGTAAACCTCCTGAAACGAGGTTTACAGGAGCAGTCGACAAAGGCTTCCCTTGTCGACCGATCTGCGTCTAGATTGCCGCGCTGTGCCGGATCAGCTGATTGTCGGCACAGCGCGGCGGCCATTTTTATTTTAATGAAGCGGGGATTATTTAAATCCCCGCTTCATTGACTATGTCGGGTAAACTAATTTACATGGCTCCGTCGACGGAGCCATGTAGTCTAGACACACCCCTACTAAGAATGCTCTAGTTACTATGTAGTCCTGCCTTGAGTACAGAGAACTGGACTAGATGACCAACTGAGGTCTCTTCCAGTCCTACACTTCTATGGTTTACTATGTGGTCACCTTGTAGAGGTCACTGTCACTTAACTAAAGGATTGTTTTTAACTTTCCTCCACATGTTGTATTTCCTGTTTGCCAACTGAACAGCAGCCCAAAAGTTTTTGTAGAAAGGTTTATTATCTTTTGTATTATATTAGTGCCTAGATGCCCCATTTGTACAACAACATAGTGAGAGGAAGTCCCTTCTCCAAAAAGCTCACAATCTAAAGAGGCAAGAGGGTACAGAGGGAAACTGAGGCGTGAGAAGGCAAAGTGACACACCGAAGATCATGCAGCTGATCAGTAGCAGAACCAAGAATAAACTCTAGATCTCCTGAGTCCTCAATCAGTACCCTAGTCATTGGACAATGTTGCCTTTCCTATATGTATTAAAGCACACTAGTAAGTCCTATTGGCACTGGACCAAATTATTCAATTTTGTTTTAGTCTGCAGCTAGTGTAACTTTCCTCTGCAGTGGTGAACAGGACTCGACTGGGAAGTTTTAACAAGGAGAAACTCCTCCTCTGTTCTCCCTACTGGTGTTAAAATAATTGCTTAGGCAAGAACTGCATTTCTGTCTCTAGCTGTGGCTCAGACTCATTTTGAACTGTAACCACAAACCCTAAAAAGCACTGAGTATTTCACTATCACATAATCTTCTGACTGGAAATACGGCATGCAAATGACCATTTTATTTCCCACTGTCTAAAACCCATTTTGCGGTTACCAGTTCGCTGTAACTGACTTAGTGGTGAGAGTTAGAAAATGACCATAGTACAGCAATTCTTCTGCAGATTTGCTGGGCAGCACTCCATTCAAAAATTGTCTGCTGGGAAACACTCTTGGGAACAGTGTTTTGTAAATGTAGGCAAAGATGCATTGCTATTTATCTATTGTACAAACATGGGCAACCTCCAGTTAAACACAAGTGCATACATCCGTCTGTCATAGGCACAAGAGTGCTTTTCTACCTATCTTACTTGCGAGACATGAAAACCTTGGTGCCTGCATGCACACTAAATCCTTGAGCTTATGAGCACATACTTGCTTCATTAGGAAGCAAGAAACATCAACTGGAAACAATGACATGCCTGTTAGTCAGTAATTGGTAAGTTAGAAAACTGTGCAGCAAAACCCTCTCCTCTCTAATTCAGATTGACAGTTGTACAGTTTTTCCTCCATTGTCTACTATACAACCGATCAAAAGGGAGAATGTGTCAAATGCTGAAAGTAGCTGAATGGTGGATTTATTATGTTTGACTGCTGGTTCTGTAACCAGACAATTGGTTTATGGTTTAAAATAGTAGACACTGGTTAAGGTGCTGGCCTTTCACCTCTGGATTTTGAGCTGAACTTTTGCTTTGCTTGCCAAGTGAACATAGGCTTGGTGGTCTCTCACTTGGGGATACTTTCTGATATTCCCCAAGCCTGGCACAAGCTGGGAGATTGTAATGCCACTTCCAAAAACAATTAGAAAGGAATGAGACAAATTATCCCAGGTCAAGACTACAGTGTGAAAGGAAACCTAACAAAACTCCTGCATGCAATCTGCCTGGCCGTAGCTCCTGCTACAGTACACGTTATTCCCTTTCAGTTATGTTTGGGGCCAGATATCCAAATTATTTGGGTACCCACAATTAGGGCCAGATTTTCAAGAGGATGTCACTTCCACTCAGGCACCAAACAAAGCTGTCAGATTTTCAAAGAACTCACCATATTGGACACTGATCTCATTTGCACTGAAATATGGTAACAGTTACTGTAACTGGCTGGATTTGTGTGTGTGGCATGTCCACAGACAGCCATTAATGCACATAGCTTCTCCCAAGGGAAGAAGGACCCTGTCTCAGGAAGTAACTGTGGGAGGATGCATGGGAGTGGTGCTATCTGCACTGGGGAGAGAGAGAAAGTGTCTATGCCAGCAGCACAAACAGAGAGGGTCTGTACCATCTTACAATAAAAAGTAGATGTTGTTGAGTTGTTAAACTGAGACTGTGACAGAGTTGTTATCCCAGGGACTGTGCATGGCTGTACTGAGATCATGTAACAGTGTATCACAAAGGACAGACACAATATGAAAGGGTAAAGTGGCCTTGGGTAAGTTATACTTCAGTCATATGTAACTGGGAACTAATAGACTGCGTGAACAGAAGCACATTAGGTATGTCAGCGTCTTCGTCTGTCCTTTCTGCAGCTTGTATCAAAATTTATATACTGGTATTATTCACTAAATTCTGCAAAACTGTTCATTAATATATGCCCTGTTGCTGCCCAACCATAAGCCTTGAGTGGGACAGCTGTAATACCTGCTTTGGGGTACATCAGCCATCTATCCATTTGCTCGACCTTGGTCAGTTCTGAGGAGTCCCAACCAGTGTCTCCATAAACTTCTGCCATATTCACTCACTTTTATCCAGAGCAAATTGTCTTCAAAGTACCAAATCAAAGATGAATGATGAGTGAGAGCAGGAGAGTAACATTTATGGGAATATCACAGTAGAGAATACAAGCACTCATTGGCTGAAATAACCACAGAGGTGAAAAGTCTCAGGGGTAGCCATATTTGCAAATGCAATGCTATCAGTTTAGGACTGAATAAGGATCTTAACTGGTTAACACAAGGCAATTTCCCCTCTCTTGATAGCCACATTTCCAATGGAATACTTTCCACTTTCAGTGGATCCCTGGCATTTCTTCATTCAAGACATTTTTCCAGATGTTCTATAAGCTACCATATGCCAGTAGATGATTTTAGTCAGGCATTTTATATCAAAGGTGCTCTGGACATATTGTATTTTTAAAAATCAGAAATACCTATTCATGAATTGTATGTATGCTGGCAAGCTTTTAAATGTATTTACATTTGCAATGGTTTTATTTCCAGATTTTTTTACTCAAATAAATGGAATAAATTGTTTTAAAAAATCCTGTGAATAAGCCACTTCCACCCTGACTTGATTAGCCTCATTTACGCAAGTACCCTATTTCTTTTGTGTTCTCTCTCTCTATCTATCTACCTATCTATGTCTCTGCAAACTCCACTCCAATTTACCTGATGACGTGAGTTTTACCCAATAGAGGTGTGCAAGTTAAACATGGTAACCTCATTTGAAATGGTATATAATATAAATATAAGTTTATAAAGTGACTGATCTGTAGATGCTTATAGCTCTCTTTGTATTTCCTTATCAATTTGTTAACTATTACATTAAAATTATGCAGGATTTTTAGGAGTGAAGCCTTATCCCCATATATACAGTTACTAGCCCTATTATTTTCATCACTGCAGCTGTTTTTGTTGATATCCTGGTGATAATTTAACAACGGGGAGTCTGAAAAGTTAAATCTGGGGGGCGTTATCTGCCTGATTTTATATTGTGGAGAATTCCTAGAAACTAACCACTTTTTGGTATCTCCAAAAACACACTATACTACACTGGAGCAGAATTAGGGACACACTTAACAACAATAATATAATGCTATGAGCCTTTGGGTAGATGTGACAGGGTGAGGTCACAGAATACCTCTTGTAGCTGCTTCCCAGGGTGCTGACAAAGCCACTGATACTCACCTTCTTGTTCTCTGGGGCTTCTCATTACCCTGGCTGGCTGGGACAGCTCAGCTGGTCTCCCCCAACTGAGGCACAGAGCTGAAATCACCACCCTCGCCTGAGGAGCAGTACAGACACTGAAACAGGTGTCCAAGGAAAATGCAGTTTAGGGCTCATTTTCATGGGATACCATTCCCCAAATGGAATTAGAACCCCAAATGAATTATTTAGGCAAGTCCCCTTTAACAATGAAAGGAGGATGTACACACTGATTGCTCCCCCAGGTAACAACTATTTACTTTGGGCTTGATAGCAAATAAAAGTGATTTTATTTTGTTAAGTACAAGCAGTAAGATTAAGTGGTTGTAAGTGAGAACAGGCAGAGCAAAGTAGATTACGAATTTAAAACAACAGAAAACACTGAAAAAGCGACAAGGAGTCCTGTGGCACCTTATAGACTAACAGATGTATTGGAGCATAAGCTTTTGTGGGCAAAGACCCACTTCGTCAGATGCCACAGGACTCCTCGTCGCTTTTGCAGATCCAGACTAACATGGCTACTCCTCTGATACTTGACACCCTGACATGGAAAATTATCTGATCAGATTCTACCAGTTGGGGGTGTCACATGACTTCCTAGGACCAAGCACTGCTAGGACTTAAAGGACAAAGGAGACTGTTTACAGATGGCGAAACATTGAGGGTAACACCCTTGATGGCTTGCATTTGTACTTCTAAAAACATAAACCATTCCATATTCCATATATCTAAATTTACACACAAGAATGACACATACACCAAAATAAGATGTACAGATTCAACAGATTCTGACATTAAAATTGATAGGTTACATGAGATAATTTGTTCAAAGCATTTTTGAGCCATGCATGTTTGTGTCCATAAGACCATTTCTTAAAGCATAGAGGTGGGGGGGGGGGTCTGTCACAGTAGGGTCTCTCAATTTTGTAAAAAGAAAAGACTAGTTCATACAAATATTCATAATACATTAATAAATTAAATACATAGTTCCTTTTCTTTAATGGACTTAGAGCCCCTAATAGGGATAATAGAACCAGTTCAGATAAAAGAACTAGCCCAAACTTTCTTCCAAATATTTGGTAAACTTTTTCCTTTAAAAAATAATCACTAAGCTTTTGCACTTTCTTAATCTAGCATGGGCCAGAAATAGAGGCAATGAAATACCTAACACTGGACTTCTGCAGGACTTATAACTTGTCCCAAACCAGAAAAGGACAGCTGTTATAGGCCAGATTGCTTCCGATTAACTTCAGATCAATGTTGAAATTTTTGAATCTTCATGCAAATCAAAGCAAACTAAATCTTCAAACTGATGCGAGCCACTTATCAAATTACACCCAACACTGTTTTTTTCCACAGGATGATACACAACACTTTTCAGCCACGTCAACTGCAGGCAACAAAAGTATATGATGTAGCCTATGAGTCCAATTAAAACTAACTAACCAAATCTGAAAGTTGAAGACAAAGCTGGGAAACAGTTCCTTTTCACACTCTCAGCCCCGAGCAAATCCATAGAGAAATGCTCGTGGCAATTAATTTTGACCATGTCTGTATCTTGCAGCTCCCCGCTCCGTGCCTTCAAATCCTCACAGAGGTTTGGGCTAGGTAAAGAGAAGGACAGATGGCTCCTCAAAAAGCCAGACAGGTGGCCTGGGAAATTAACAGAGTGTCTGGCCCTCCATATGTATTCCCTGGCCATCTACAGATGTCCAAAGATCCAGAGATTTTTGTCATGGAACATAAAACAGCTGTCTGGTTAGAAAATCACACATATACTGCACCCTGGGCTTCTATACCTATCTCGCTGTGGAGACTGAGAAGAAGCCTCAAAGCCATGGAGTTTTCTACTGACCTTTGGCTCTCCTGCTGCTTTTGACATGAGAGGGCACCATATATCCCAAAGTTATCAAAAATACATTCCCTCTGAAAACATTAATGGAAAAATCAATGATCCCTCCTTTGCACAAAGAAGAAACCTTTCATCTGTGACTATAGATATGTTACAGTGCAGCATAAGTCCAGGCGGGGGGTCGGGCTCAAGCCTAACCCATCTCCCTTCTGTCCACATTCAAATCATGCTAGCTCAGGTTCCCAGGAATCTGAGGAACTGCAGGGTCCAAGCTCAAGTCAAGCAATGACTCAGGGTTAGAGCCTTATTGCTTTGTAATGTAGACACAGCCTAGCCTCACCATATCAGGTCCTGGGAATCCTCCAAAAGTATTCCACAATTCCATGGAGCAACTTCCTTTGTCCTCTCTGTCCCAAGAATCTCCAGAGGACTCAGTTGAAAATGGAAGCCACGCCATTGAGCATACAGCAGCAGGTCAGTAAGTCAGCACTGATCCTTCCATTGTCTTCTGATCACTGAGCTACAAACACACCAACTGTTTGCAATGGAGTCCAACCAGAATAAGCCTTTTCCAATACAGGCTGCCTCATGGTCACAGGAGCGCAGCTAGTTTTTGGTAAATCTCTGATGCAAGGCCAGCAAATCTGTGGACTTCAGTAAGAGTACTAGGCATGACCACATATACCAGCCAATAGTGAAGAGGCTGGCAGCTTTGCAAATATGCCAGGCCAGTGAGCAATGCAGGGATGAAGCACTTAGTCCTGGAAAATTAGGTACTAGACTTGCACTGGGGGAAACCCACAGACATCATGCCCATTTTATGAGAAGTTTGGCCAGTGCTTTGTACAGAGCTCAGCAAGGAGCCAACAGTGGTGCCTGATGACCTGTTCAGCCAAGAGGGTACCCTGTATAGACGTACTCTAAGGCCATGTCTACACTAGGAAACTATTTCAAAATAACGAAATTTGAAATAATAGCTCCTGAAATAACAAAATCAAAATTGCATGTCCCCACTACAGGGAAGCCTTGAAATTAGTCTGAGGCAGGCTCCATCACTGTGGATTCACTACCTCAATTTAGAGCTCCAGGAAGCACTGGGGAGTAATAAGTTCGAATGACTCTGGGGAGTAGTTATTTTGAAATAACAGCAGTGGAGCATCCACACTAACACTATTCTGAAATAACTATTTTGAAATAAGTGTTATTCCCCAGGGAAAGCAGGAGTACAGATTTTGAAATAATCATTCCGTTATTTCGAAATAACTGGCTTGATTAGTGTGGATGTTCTGCTTATTATTTCAAAATAAGGGGGGAGGGGGCTATTTAAAAAAAACTCCCTAGTGTAGAGCAGGGCTAAGAGGCTTGCATGAAATGATACTATTTTCCACAAATGAAACAAAAAAGAATTGGCAGCTCTGCATCTGGTAACATTAACATCAAAAGGAGAAGCCTGTTTGAACATCAGTCTGCCAAGTTTATTAGCAATATTATTATTTTCATCACATACAGGTATAAACATCTTAGGGATCAGGTTCCTCATTGTGCTTAGTCCTGTACAAACATGTAGTGAAAAACAGTTTCTGTCTCCCCTATAGCTTTCAACTAATTATCTGAAAAGCCAAATTAACTTTTCAATTTAAAAACCCATTCTACACTATTTCACTAATAGACTCTGAAAGCCTGGAGTAAAACTCTTGTAAGGTGTTGAGGTTCCAATCCTGACTGTAAAATCCTGTAGCTATTTATAAGGGAATCACAAGCAGACATACAGCACTGTGGAAGTCATCAGTTCCCCATTCTCCAAATTCAGCTGGTGATGACTATAATATTCGTTTTGTCCTCGGGTGAGTTATGATTCCATTAGCAGCTTGAACTTGGAACTCTGCTCAGAGTGCAGCAATAACAAGACAGATAAGCCTTTATGAAATCTACACTATTAACACTATTTGTTTTGCCATGAGTTGACAACTTTAGTAAATTGTTCATAATTGGCTATCAAGGAAAAAGCACAGGCCCTGTTGCCATTATTAGAGTATTGATTTTCAATAATATCTTTGTATATGTGTGCGTGTGCGTGCACGCATTGCTTTTGTGTTGCTGGCATGACAAAGAAAGCAGCTGAGTGGGGTCTGCTGTACATCTGGGAGCTCCATATGGAAAGAAACACATAAAATGCACACCAGGAATAGCTGAAGCAGAGATTTTTTTAAAATTTTATTTTGTTTGGTGTTATAGCATTAAAAGAAGAGAATGGAATTAGTGTGTAGCTAAACATGATGGTAGCCCTGTAGGATATTCACGTTAGTCAAAGGCTGAAATACATTAACATTAAAAAACTCCATAGGGTTATTTTAAATATTCATTAGGAAATTTACAAGCTTTGGTGTGATGGCTGAGGACTCTAGTGTTTTTATAATTGGGAGCCAGACCAGTGAAAACTTTCTCAGACATGGGAAAACACTGCGGCCCAGTTTCTGTTCCTCTATTAGAGACCTTTATTATGCTCTCTAAATATTAATCCTCCCACTCTCATGCACATACATACACACCTGATATAGTATTTTTATGTAGCATCATTCATTATCTGCTGCTCTGCCTGATTTTTTTTTTTAACAAATGCAGTCATGCCCATGGCCCAGAATATAGCATTCTCCTGTTCTTTGTTCTGATGAAAGGAACAACATTGCTGGGAAGAAAGTAAAGAGTGTCTAGCGTCTCTCAACAGGTAGACAATTCAGATAATTTGCTGACAAGCACAAGCACTTAACATAAACCCAGGGAGACTGTCAGCGATCCTATTTAGTGATGACTCATTCAAAATTCAATTAATATGTGATTACAAACTGATAAGGGAAAGAAACTGTATGACTGGCCTTTTCTTTTTCTTCTTCCTTTTAGGCTATAAAACTCACCAAAAGTCAGCATTTGGTTGGTTTCTCAGGACACAGGAGAACGGTTTGAATTCTCTCCTCATCACTTTCTTGCTGCATAGATGTCAAATGATTGCCATGAAAGACTGGAAAAGTAGAGTTCTGAAGATTTACCCTTCCCAAGAGATCTTTGCCCAGATTTTCTATAAAACTCGGTGCAATCTTTGATCTTCCAGCAACTTGTACTCTTCTCTGTTACTTGAAACCCAGCATTATTATTAAGCTTAAGTAGATTGCTTTAAACTTCTACAATATTTACTCTCCTGCCTCCCAATGGGATGTTAACAATAAAAATAGCAAAGGCTTCTACATTTGTTTTTACTTTACATAAATGAATTAAGCAGTTTCTACTCATTTATACCCTCAATAATCTAAACTAAGCAACATAAAAAGAGTTTGCGCGCCCAGATTTACAGAATAAAAATCACCAGATTTGTGGAGAGGAACCTAACTCATCCTTACCTTCTTAAGTGTGAGCAAATCTGCAGGCCTCTCTACTCACAAAAGAAACATGGGACACTAACAGCTGAATTATTTGCTCTGGTATTTAAAAAAACAAGTTCAAAGGGACTCACTTGATTGTATGCCTTCCCAACCCCCAGCCTCATCCTTCATAACCATTGTTTAATGAATTTTTATTAGAAAAGCATGGCTGCACTCATGAAAAAAAATCTGTCTTTGAAACCAGGAGGAGAGTGTGTTTTCCCTGGCATTAGCCTGTTAGTTTTTAATATCAGGTTTGCACTGGGGTTGACTCCTGGTGCATTTTGAAATCATAAACCAACAAAGTGAAGCTAATGGGAAAGGAAATAATGCAGGAGAAAAGAGCCCCTTTTGAAGTGTGGGCAGGAAATCTGTGCAACTTTCCTCCTCCTCCTTCTCTTTCCCCCGCCATGCCTTCCACCCATCACAAAGCAAAGTGTTTCTTGCTGATTTTTCATTACAGAACAGAGCCAAGTAAGAAAATAAATTTAATCTCCATTTCTCTGTTTACAAAACCTCTGGAAAATAGCATACACACTTGCAGCCCTTCTGCCGGGTAACGCCAATAGCAGCCAGGGCCAGGTTCAATATCTAGGGGTTCCTCTCCATTCATCCAACACAGAACTGGCTCAAGCCCCCACCCAGTAACCTCGGAAATTCACACCACTGCTGGGCGCCTCTGGGAGGCAATGCTTCCCCACTCACAGGCCCAGAGCCTGAGTGTAGAAAAGAAACTTTTAATAAAAGGGGGAAAGGAACTTGACATTAATTCATAAACAGTCACAGTCACACCCCAAGTAGGTTGGGCAGTGTCCTTTTCCTCTCAGGTTCTTAAGTCCAGCAATGTAAATGTCCCCTTCACATGCCCAACCTTTCACAGTTGCTGCCATGGGTCAGGACAGACTCAGAGTTCAGAGGCGCATCCACAGAATTCACCTCCCATCCTGAGGTAAAGAGCGGGGGAGGTAAAGAAGCATCTTACTCACTCCACTGGTCACTTGCCGTCTGCCTGCTCACTGCTCTCTGCCACCGCCCTCTGGCCATTCATCTCAACTCTCCACCACCACCCTATTGACCGCTTGTCATGCCGCTGCTGCTCTGCATCACATCATCACATCTCTCTACCACCACCTTGTTGGCTCTCAGTCACCATCCATTGCCATCCACTTCTTGGTTGTGACTCCTGCCCCTCAGGCTCAAAGGATTTCAGCTCCTAGTGATTTCACCCTTAACAAGTAGAACAGAAGAAACACTAGTCCAATACAATTAATATAAGAGGCACCTAATGATGCCTTTTAGCTCTGTTCTTTGAACAGTCAAACCAGTCCAGGCAGAGGACACCAGATAACCTTCCCTGACTCTTTCCCCTAACAGAGCCCTGAAAGTTCAGCCCCTGTTTAGCAAGGTTCTCTCTGCTAACTGTGAGCCCTCCCCTTTGGAACAATTTAGCACAGTCCTACTTTTCCGTATTCCCACAAAATTAAAGACATTGGAAACCATATTGTAGCTATGCCTGCATGTAATGCAAACATAGCTGGTGTTGGGTCATAAATTAAGTTGATTACAATGAGCAAAATACCACTCCATCTGCTGAATATCTAACAAAGCTAAGCAAAGCAGAACCAAACCATATTTACTTGAACACACCCAAGGTTTTTCTCCCATTCCAGTTCGCAGTAAGGGAAGCATTGCTTCAGGTCCTGCTTACACAGTAGCAGCAAAAAGAGCAAATACATAAATAAATGTGAATATGCTGTGTGTGAAATTCTGTCTCCATTAAAGTATAAGGCAAAGCTCGTACTCACTTCAGTAAGGTCACAATTTCACCCTGTAAGTCTGGGTACAGTTAAGAATGTTTCCTTATATCAAGTTGTTATGTGAAATATTCCTACACTCCTCTGAGAATGAGAAATGTCTATTGTACTTCTAGCTCAACAGATGATACTTACGTAGTTTGTATTGTGCAGCTACTTTTGTGAAACCCTAATGACACAAAGCAGACATACTATGCTCATGAATCTTGCCCTGTATTTTTATCATTATGGTATTCTCTGACGCTCACTATTACAAGACTTGATTTGTTTAATACAGGTTGGACTGTCCTGGTCTGGCACCCTCATGGCTTGATCACATGAGGGAATTTGCCAGACCAGGGTAGGTCCCCTGCCACTGGATCCCCAGCCCACCACCAGCTCTGCTTCCAGCCCAGCCATCCCCCTTGCCTCTGGCCTTGCTGGACTTCCAGCCCTAGCATGGATTTCTGGACTCCGTCCCCCCTTACTGGTGGCCCCAACTCTGGTCCCACTGCTGGGTGCTGGCTCTTGCCCTTTAAAATATAGGACAAGATCCATGAGCATACTCTGGCTGCTTTGCATCACTAAGGCGTCACAGAAGTAACTGGCAATGAATCTATTCTGTAATTTCTCTCATTGTGATTTTAAACTTATAGCCATATATTCCCCTTTGAGTGCTGGGTTGTCGGATAGAATCATAGAACATTAGGACTGGAAGGGACCTCGAGAGGTCATTGAGTCCAGTCTCCTACCCTCATGGCAGGACCAAGTACTGTCTAGACCATCCCTGATAGACATTTATCTAACCTACTTTTAAATATCTCCACAGATGGAGATTCCACAACCTCCCTGGGCAATTTATTGCAGTGTTTAACCACCCTGACAGTTAGGAACTTTTTCCTAATGTCCAAACTAAACCTCCCTGGCTGCAGTTTAAGCCCATTGCTGCTTGTTCTATCCTCAGAGGCCAAGATGAACAAGTTTTCTCCCTCCTCCTTATGATACCCTTTTAGATACCTGAAAACTGCTATCATGTCCCCTCTCAATCTTCTCTTTTCCAAACTAAACAAACCCAATTCTTTCAGCCTTCCTTCATAGGTCATGTTCTCTAGACCTTTAATCATTCTTGTTGCTCTTCTCTGGACCCTCTCCAATTACTCCACATCCTTCTTGAAATGCGGTGCCCAGACCTGGACACAATACTCTAACTGAGGCCTAACCAGCACAGAGTAGAGAGGAAGAATGACTTCTCGTGTCTTGCTCACAACACACCTGTTAATGCATCCCAGAATCATGTTTGCTTTTTTTGCAACAGCATCACACTGTTGACTCATATTTAGCTTGTGGTCCACTATAACCCCTAGATCCCTTTCTGCTGTACTCCTTCCTAGACAGTCGCTTCCCATTCTGTATGTGTGAAACTGATTGTTCCTTCCTAAGTGGGGCACTTTGCATTTGTCTTTATTAAACTTCATCCTGTTTATCTCAGACCATTTCTTCAATTTGTCCAGATCATTTTGAATTATGACCCTATCCTCCAAAGCAGTTGCAACCCCTCCCAGCTTGGTATCATCTGCAAACTTAATAAGCATACTTTCAATGCCAATATCTAAATCGTTGATGAAGATATTGAAGAGAGCCGGTCCCAAAACAGACGCCTGCAGAACCCCACTTGTTATACCTTTCCAGAAGGACTGAGAACCTTTAATAACTACTCTCTGAATACGGTTATGCAGCCAGTTATGCACCCACCTTATAGTACATAAGAACATAAGAACATAAGAATGGCTGTACTGGGTCAGACCAAAGGTCCATCTAGCCCAGTAGCCTGTCTGCCGACAGTGGCCAGCGCCAGGTGCCCCAGAGAGGGTGGACCGAAGACAATGATCAAGCGATTTGTCTCCTGCCATCCCTCTGCAGCCTCTGACAAACAGAGGCCAAGGACACCATTTTATCCCCTGGCTAATAGCCTTTTATGGACCTAACCTCCATGAAATTATCTAGCTTCTTTTTAAACTCTATTATAGTCCTAGCCTTCACAGCCTCCTCTGGCAAGGAGTTCCACAGGCTGACTACACGCTGTGTGAAGAAGAACTTTCTTTTATTAGTTTTAAACCTGCTACCCATTAATTTCATTTGGTGTCCTCTAGTTCTTCTATTTAGGGAACTCATAAATAACTTTTCTTTATCGGCCCTCTCCACACCACTCATGATTTTATATACCTCTATCATATCCCCCCTCAGTCTCCTCTTTTCTAAACTGAAAAGTCCCAGTCGTTTTAAGCTCTCCTCATATGGGACCCGTTCCAAACCCCTAATCATTTTAGTTGCCCTTTTCTGAACCCTTTCCAAGGCCAAAATATCTTTTTTGAGGTGAGGAGACCACATCTGTACACAGTATTCAAGATGTGGGCGTACCATAGTTTTATACAGGGGCAGTAAGATATTCTGGGTCTTATTTTCTATCCCTTTCTTAATAATTCCTAGCATCCTATTTGCCTTTTTGACCGCCGCTGCACACTGTGTGGAAGTTTTCAGAGAACTGTCCACGATAACTCCAAGATCTCTTTCCTGATTTGTCGTAGCCAAATTAGCCACCATCATACTGTACGTATAGTTGGGGTTATTTTTCCCGATGTCCATTACTTTACACTTATCCACATTAAATTTCATTTGCCATTTTGTTGCCCAGTCACTCAGTTTGGTGAGATCTTCTTGGAGTCCCTCACAGTCTGCTTCTGTCTTGACTATCCTAAACAGTTTGGTATCATCTGCAAACTTTACCACCTCACTGCTTACCCCTTTCTCCAGATCATTTATGAATAAGTTGAACAGGATTGGTCCTAGGACCGACCCTTGGGGGACACCGCTAGTTACCCCTCTCCATTCTGAAAATTTACCATTTATTCCTACCCTTTGTTTCCTGTCTTTTAACCAGTTCTCAATCCAAGAAAGGACCTTCCCTCTTATCCCATGGCCATGTAATTTACATCAGAGCCTTTGGTGAGGGACCTTGTCAAAGGCTTTCTGAAAATCTAAGTATACTATATCTACTGGATCCCCCTTGTCCGCATGTTTGTTAACCCCTTCAAAGAACTCTAATAGATTAGTAAGACAGGATTTCCCTTTACAGAAACCATGTTGACTTTTGTCCAACAAATTATGTTCTTCTACATGCTTCACAATTTTATTCTTTACTATTGTTTCGACTAATTTGCCCAGTACTGAAGTTAGACTTACCGGTCTATAATTGCCCGGATTGCCTCTAGAGCCCTTTTTAAATATTGGTGTCACGTTGGCTACCTTCCAGTCATTAGGTACAGAAGCCGATTTAAGGGGTAGTTTACAAACCACAGATAATAGTTCAGCAATTTCCCATTTGAGTTCTTTTAGAACCCTTGGATGAATGCCATCCGGTCCCGGAGATTTGTTAACATTAAGTTTTTCTATTTGTTCCAAAACCTCCTCTAATGACACTTCAATCCGGGACAGTTCTTCAGATTCATCACCCACAAAGGACGGTGCAGATTTGGGAATCTCCCCAACGTCCTCAGCCGTGAAGACTGAAACAAAGAAATCATTTAGTTTCTCTGCAATGGCTTTATCGTCCTTGATTGCGCCTTTTATAGTTCGATCGTCTAGGGGACCCACAGGTTTTTTAGCAGGCTTCCTGCTTCTAATGTACTTAAAAAACATTTTGTTATTTCTTTTTGAGTTTTTGGCTAGCTGTTCCTCAAAATCTTTTTTTGCTTTTCTTATTACATTTTTAAACTTGATTTGACAGTGTTTATGTTCCTTACTATTTATCTCACTAGGATTGGACTTCCACTTCTTAAAAGATGCCTTTTTGTTCCTCACTGCTTCTTTTACATGGTGGTTAAGCCACGGTGACTCTTTTTTAGGTCTCTTGCTATGTTTTTTAATTTGGGGTATACATTTAAGTTGGGCCTCTATTATGGTGTCTTTAAAAAGTTTCCATGCAGCTTGCAGGGATTTGGCTCTAGTCACTGTGCCTTTTAATTTCTGTTTAACTAGCCTCCTCATTTTTGTGTAATTCCCCTTTTTGAAATTAAATGCCCGGGTGCTGGACTGCTGAGATGTTCTACCCACCACAGGAATGTTGAATGTTATTATATTATGGTCACTATTCCCAAGCGGTCATGTAACGGTTATTTCCTGGACCTGATCCTGCGCTCCACTCAGGACTAAATCAAGAATTGCCTCCCCCCTTGTGGGTTCCTGCACCAGCTGCTCCAAGAAGCAGTCATTTAGGCCATTGAGAAATTTTATCTCTGCTTCTCTTCCTGAGGTGACATGTACCCAGTCAATATGGGGATAATTAAAATCCCCCATTATTATAGAGTTCTTTATTTTGGTAGCCTCTCTAATCTCCCTCAGCATTTCAATGTCAGTATTGCTGTCCTGGTCAGGTGGTCGGTAATATATCCCTACTGCTAATTTCTTATTATTGGAGCATGGAATTACTATCCATAGCGATTCTATTGAACATAGTAGCCCCATCTAAGCTGTATTTGCCTAGTTTATTGATAAGAATATCATGCGAGACCGTATCAAATGCCTTACTAAAGTCTAGTATACCAAATCCACCGCTTCTCCCTTATCCACAGACTCATTATCCTATCAAAGAAAGCTATCAGATTGGTTTGACATGATTTGTTCTTTACAAATCCATGCTGGCTGTTCCCTATCACCTTACCACCTTCCAAGTGTTTGCAGATGATTTCCTTAATTACTTGCTCCATTATCTTCCCTGGCACAGAAGTTAAACTAACTGGTCTGTAGTTTCCTGGGTTGTTCTTATTTCCCTTTTTATAGATGGGCACTATATTTACCCTTTTCCAATCTTCTCTCCTGTCTCCCATGATTTTCCAAAGATGATAGCTAGAGGCTCAGATACCTCCTCTATCAGCTCCTTAAGTATTCTAGGATGCATTTCATCAGGCCCTGGTGACTTGCAGGCATCTAACTTTTCTAAGTGATTTTTAACTTGTTCTTTTTTTATTTTATCTTCTAAACCTCCTCCCTTCCCACTAGCATTCACTGTGTTAGGAATTCCTTCATCAGACTTCTCGGTGAAGACCGAAACAAAAAAGTCATTAAGCATCTCTGCCATTTCCAAGTCTCCTGTTAATGTTTCTCCCTCCTCACTGACCAGTGGGCCTACCCTGTCCTTTGTCTTCTTCTTGCTTCTAATGTATTTATAAAAAGTCTTCTTGTTTCCCTTTATTCCTGTAGCTAGTTTGAGCTCATTTTGTGCCTTTGCATTTCTAATCTTGCCCCTGCATTCCTGTGTTGTTTGCCTATATTCATCCTTCGTAATTTGTCTTAATTTCCATTTTTTATAGGACTCCTTTTTAATTTTTAGATCATGCAAGATCTCGTGGTTAAGCCAAGGTGGTCTTTTGCCATATTATCTATCTTTCCTATGCAGCAGAATAGCCCTGGCCCTATTGCTGGACACTGACTCTGGCCGTGGTTGGGCTGCAGCCCCCCCATGCTATTTCTCATGCACTGTATCTGCTGATGTCCAGCACAGGTCCATAGAATGGAGTTTAATTAATAGAGATACGGACTTGCTGTTGCTGAAATGTTCCTCAGGTCCCTGACAGAGGCCTGACAGAGGCCAAGATCTAACTGCGCCTTTCCCATTGAGGACTGGTCATGTCCACACATGCTGCAATTAGTATATGCCCATGACCATGGCAAATAGTGATGGATCACAGAAAACTAAAGACCAATTGTGGTGGGGTTCCCAGAGTGCATCCTGGATTGTGTGCCCCCTCTGTCCCACCAACCTGGGGTATCCTTCTCACACTGTGATGCTGTGACAAGCTACAAACCTCTGTCAAGTATTGCACATCCATAGACATCCACAGATAGGGATAAACCCAACTGAGTTACATGAATCCTTCTCTCAGCCACTCTTGAACCAACAAACCAGCCAGTTCTCCCCACCTCCTCAGCCTGGCATCCCCAGAATGTACCGTCTTGCCCTCATCAAAAGCCTGGCCAGTCTGCCCCTCCCTCAAAGTGGAGAGGATACACAGCAGCCTTTGTAACC
This sequence comes from Pelochelys cantorii, assembly GCA_032595735.1. Taxonomy (NCBI): domain Eukaryota; kingdom Metazoa; phylum Chordata; order Testudines; family Trionychidae; genus Pelochelys; species Pelochelys cantorii. Next base: position 125,541,928 of record CM064326.1, on the reverse strand, counting down.
TGAGCTGAGATTTCCTAAGCACTTCAGTCAAAACACTTTGTTTTAGGTAAAATATAAAAGTTGTATTAACCACAGAAAGATGGATTTTAAGTAATTGTAAGTTGTAGGGATAAAGAACAAAATTGTTTAGCTAAGAAATAAAGTAAAATTCACAATCTGAGCTCTACAGACTAAACAGGATTTAAATCAAGTTGTGCCTCACCCTGATAGATTGTACAAACAGGTCATAGATCGTCAGTACACAGGCTAGGACTTTTCTCCAGCCCATAGCTATCCAGTTCAAAATATTCGTACTCCAGATATGTTGTGAGGTGTTGAGTTGTGGGAGGGAGTGTGGCCAAGCCATGATGTCACTTCTCCTTCTTTTACAGTTTCTTCCAGCTTGCTGGAAAGACCTATGCTTGCATTGTGGGGATCCATTCCACTGGGCAAGCAGTCTCCATTATCGTTGTGTTCTCTCTGAGAAGCCTTCTGGGGTGGCTCTTAGGAGAATGAATTCCCTTTAATGGGCTGTTATGAATTCCCCAGCGGGGTTCATGTCCACACCCCTATTTATCTGCTTCATGCTCGGTATTAGTTATATAGCATATTTAATTCCGCAGTTCACGGACCACTCTGGGAGGAGATACTCCCTCGCAAGGCTGGTTTTAGATCTCAGGTGGCCAGGGAAGGGGGTTCGGGCCCGCCCTCTCTCCGAACCCCGACCCAGGGCCCTAAGGCAGGGACCCCCGTCCCTACCTAGCAGAGGGGGTTGTATCCCCTAAACTCCCCCGCTCACGGGATCCACGCCCCTGCCCTGGGCCACTTCTTCCCCAAAGTCGCGTTCACGACTACCTGGGGGACCCGGGTTAAAAGCTCACCCAAGGGTCCCCGTAACGCTTGCTCCGGCTCCCGTCACCTCCGGTCTCCGGCCGTCCGCCCCCCACTCTAGCTCTTGGAGGCCCTTTTTAAATTCCCCTCCTGACTCTTTGTGATGACGTCCCCCATGACGTCATCACCAGGCGTCCCTTCCTGGTTCCTGGTGATGACGTCCCCAATGACATCATCCCCGTGCATCCCCGGGGCCCGACGGGATGTCTCCCCCACTCTGCCGCTCGCCTGGGACTCCGACGTACCCTGAGTGGGGTTCCCCGTGACTCCCCGTCCCTGCTCCACAACGCCCCCGCCTTCCTGCTTCAGTGTTCGGGAGGGGGTTTCAGTGCGGGGCAGGGACGCCCCATCACATGGGCCATCAACAGGGTCTGGCTCCTCCACTGTTGCTCCTGAAGGGGTGGTTGTGAGCGTCTCCCAACCTCACAACATATTTCAGTAACACACCCATAGCAAAACTTCATAACTTCCTATATGGCAGCACGTACAATCCAGCAAGATATTAATGTTCAACAGATCAAGACTTTCAAAATGATACCTCACAAGATGAGCTTTGTACAAAACATGTCATAATAACATCACAGTGTTGAATACGAGGGCTCCTAGGTGTTGTGAGGCACAGTGTGCCACACCAATACACTCAAACAATACCCTTAGGCTATGTCTACACTGCAGGGTTTTTGTGCAAGAAGTCTCTTGTGGACAAGTTCTTGCGCAAATGCACGTCCACACCTCCACTGCATGGACGCCCATTTGCATACTCAGTGCCGGCAAAACCGGCAGTGTAGACATAGCCTCTGGCTACATCTACAATACAAGGTTTTTACGCAAAAACATGCGGAACATCCACACCTCAAGCGCACTTTTGTGCAAGTAAATCGACAGTATAACGGCAGAACAGAGGGCTCTTTGCGGTGTCGGTAAACCTCCTTCTAGAAGGCATAACTCCTTTTTGTGCTACAGCTGTTGCGCAAAAAAGCATGTGTGGACACTCCGCAGGAGTTTCTTGCACAAATAGAATCTCTCCAAAAAAGCAGAGAGGCATAAGGATCTTGCAGAAAACGGGGGTTTTGCGCAAAAAAACCCCATCCACACTACTTTTTTTTTCCGCAAAAACCCTTTGTGCAAAATGGTGTGCATAAATTATGCAAATGAGACACCATGATATGCTAATCCATGGCTCATTTGCATATTCACTGCCAGCAAAACCGGCAGTGTAGACGAAGCCTTAGTGTGCTGCTCATGAAATGTCACTGTATACTTCCCACTGCTTCCCAGGAACATAGCACCATGAGATTGTGTGGCACCACACTGCTGACTAGAGCCCTGACATGGAATTTATTATGGGGACCTACCACTGCCTTTCTAATTAAGGCTGCATATGTACACGTACCACCCAGAATTCCTCACTTGCTGGTGACAATGACTGTGTTGGAAGATTATAGGTGACAAAATATTGGAGAGTGGTAAATTCAGTGAACATGCACTTACAATTTATGTGAAATGTTGTGTGTATAGGACTAGAAACAGTGCTTTACAACAATGCAGCAATGAGGAGACCCTTTCCAAAGCCGTATGCCACAGCCCTGCACTAAGATAATTCTACCAAGCTGGTCTAGGATATATGATGGCAACCTTCACTGCTAGAGAGGTAGTACCATGCAAAACCCCAAGACAGAGTCCTAACAAAGAGCAGATTAAATGAGTTGGATAGAGATCTGCCTGTCCACATTATGGGTGATATTATATATGCATAGGACATATTCACATTTTTCTGAATGTGGTGAGAGAAAACAAATGATAAAAGTGACCTCAAAAGATAATAGTACGTATCCTTATTTTTCCATCCCTGATGCCTCAACTAAGTCATAGCCTGACTTGAGTGAACAGGAATGGAAAAAAGTCTCAAATGTCTTAAATATTCTCAAACCCTGCTAACCTAGCAAACTCCATTTCTCCCGGAGAAAACCAAAGGCCTAGGACATAATCTTTAGCAAGTGCATTGTCACTTATGCCACCTGTGCAGTCTCAGAGGCTCTCCTGACTGCTGTTAAGAAAATCGTTATTTTTTACTCCTCTACTACCTCTAGGGAGTAGAACTCCAAGAATGTGTGGACCTCTCCTTCTTCTTCCTGGGTTTAACCCACCAGTGACTAGTTTGGCAGGGGCAGACTCAGCAGTTCCACTAATGTCTACACAGAAGCTGCCTTAAAAGGTCCGAGCGGCTTTCAGTTTTTAGGGCACGACGGTGAGTGATTGTAGGCAGGAGTGTGGAGGCGGGGTTGTGGGTAAATATAAGGAGCTGGGACATATATTGCCCCAAAAAGGGTAAGGAAGAAGAGAAGCCAAGGATGACAAAGTCTCTGCAATCTCCCTTTGCACTGGGAAACTCAGGAAATGACCTCACTCATTCCTCCCCAAGCTCCCCCTGGGATGGGGCAAGTCGCCACTGCTTCCTGCATGGGGCTGTGACTTCAGAGCACAATCTGACCCATCATTATAGTTGATAAAGCAACAACCAAAACTCTTTTCTGTGCCATCACTAGGAATCAGTGGAGATGCCTTGCTTCATAACACTGGAGGACTGGTAGTATGGGACAGCCTCTTGGGCACCAGGAACTGCAGCCTTTTGTCTCTTTTGGGTTCATTTGAAGGGGACCACCTCTGCCATTCACTTGCCTCAGTAAAACATTGAACCGGGGGAGCCGTTTGAGAACCTAGAAAAGGCAAAAGGTTGATGCAGCACTTTGTCCCTGCTAGCTGACCATTGCACATGATGTAACAGTGATGAGTACAGCCAAGAGCACTAGCATCTTTACACACTCAGCCTGAGCTAAACAAGTTCATTGAAGTCAATGAAAAAACTCCAATGGGCTAAAAAAGAGCTTTGGAGCAGGCCTTTAGCAAAGGAAAAAATTCTGCTCCTGATTTTGGCTTCTGTCAAACACTTCTATGTGCCTGTTTTCTGGTCCAGAGACAGACAGTACAACATTCAGATCAAAGGCAAAATGCACCAGTTATTCTGCAGATGCACTGGTACTGAAGACAAATTCCTTCAAAAGAGCAGCCAACCCACTCCAAGCTCTTGACTGAAAGCTTGGACCACATGTCTGACCCTCGGTCTGGAGTGTAGGCTGCATTCATATCTACTTTTTAAACTTTAAAGGACTGTGTGTGGAGGTTGCATCTGCATAACCCTTTTAGAGGAGATGCCCTAAGCTAAAGGAGTTGAATACTGTGTGGGTACAATGGCACGACAGATCTGGAGAACTGAATGAGGAATAATGCTTTGATTTCCCAGGAGGCAGAGTCCTTGGGCGTGGAGGCCTTTGTATCTTGCACTAGAAAGTCCTCTTGCAGAGATAATGTGTAGTCAGAAGTGGCCACAATTACACAGTAACCTTGCACAGAATTAGGACTTTAAATTACTGAAGAAGGCTGGAAGGACAAATGCATCTAGCACAGTGGACATGGTCTCAGCTTCCAACAGGATCTGGGAAGTCATCAGTTGCCAAGCTACACTAGAACTCAGAGGATCTGAATTAAGTTCCTGGCCTTGCTGCAGACTTCCAGAGTTCCTGTGCAACATTAACTTACCTCACTTATTAGTCTTTCTGAGCTTCAGCTTCTCTCCTGTAAAATGGGGATAATAATCCTATCCTACCTCATGGGGATGCTGTAGCAGGTAATCAGTTACTGTTTGTGAGGAACCCCAATGCTATGGTGTTGAGGACCATATAAGTTTCTAGACAGTGTTGTCTGACAAATGGAGGTAAGGTCATCCATTAAGTAGTCTAAGAAGGAAGGACAGAAGGAAGAAGTAAGGAAGCTTCAGGAGGTTAGCAGCCAGGTGGAACCAATAAGGGATATCAAACCAGAAGCCATGCCTTAAAAGCAAGCAACATAGCCATTTTGGTTGGAGTCAGGAGAAAATGTTGTTGATCGAAGTGAGGCAAACCCTATGCATAGGGTGAGGGGCACACTCCCAGGTTTTTGCCACACAAGGCCTGCAAAAGCCCTCACTGAATGTCATTTAAAAGGTTTAGTAAATAAACTAAAACATGAAAAATAATGTGTCTGTATTCCCCCAAGGAATGGAAACTCATACAAATACTTTGGAAAAGAATAAAACAAAACACTTAAATATATGAAAGCTCATGCAAAACTAGATGATGAGAAAAACACTTTAAATCAAAGCAGTAGGTAAAGCTGGAAATAAGGTTATCTTCAGTAAGGCTTTCTCTATACTACATTGACGTTAATGCTTCATTTCCTGTAGAGTATAAGTAAATCAAAGCCTAGCTAGGGTTTCCATATCTGTCTAAGATCTCATCTCCAAGAATTTATTATTTTGGCATTTCCCACATTGGAATTACCTCTGGCCCAAATTTGGGTAATAGAGTATGATAACACATTAGTGAGTAATAAGCATGAAATTTTTATCCATTTTAAAATGTCTTACTGAGAAGGAAAACAAACACCCAAAAAGTGAATGTTTCAAAAGTCATAGGCAATAGAACTGAGAAAACAAAAGGCTTAGGTCAAAAGTGGAAAATGAAAGGGAAGGAAAGTGTAGCTAATTGGTGGCACTTTTGCACAGAAAGAATGTAAGGAAAACTGCAAACCTATTCAGGAAAAGTAAAACAGATGTGTGAAGTGTCTGACTGAACTATTGTTTTTGCTTTGTAATCTAAAATAGCTGACTTGATTTCATTTTAACAAGGGATTAGTTTAGCAGACAGTTTGGATTAACAGCAACATATATAAATAAACTTGCTACTCCTAACATTTAAATATTCAGCTTACAAGATGCAAGACAACAAGAACTAGAAAAATGCTGTTCTTGGACTTCTAAATTATAGAGCCAGAACATGTACCCATTCCACAGAGATAAGGCATTAGCCAGAGCCTTCAAATTCAACAATGTAATACAAGAAATATTGTTGATTATGATTTCATTGTAAAGTAATTCAAGAACTACTTAATGGCAGATGACCACAAAGCACTTTACACATAAGCTACTTTAAGCAAAAGTAGTCTAAAATAATACTTTTATAGATATATAGCACACTTGATGTATAAAGGATTTCAAGACATTTTAGAAATAATGGGCCAAATAAGCAATGACCACACTACTACTGCCAGTAGTACAGAGAAAAGCCAATCTATAGCCAATCTCACAGAGTATGCTAACCTCATTGAATCAGAAATCTCTCTAAGCAGTTCAGATTATGGGATAACTCTGGGCTGACTGTGGGCAGGATTGGGTGAGTTGGGGGAGAGCAATTCCCCTGCTTCTGCTTATGATTGGAGGCCTTTCAAACAGCGGCCTCAGATAGCACAGATCTGGAAGTTGTATCTGTTCGTGGATAATTTGGTCCTGATTCACCAATGCCCAGAACCTTGTATAGTAATTTACCTGATTGCAAAATTGGGGATAATCCTGATTTGGTAGCACTGTAATTTGTTCTCACCTTGCACTGGTGTAAATCACTGCACACTATGCAGGCCAGCAGGGAATCAGACCCTTTACATTTTACATTTTTAGAGCCTGATCCAAAGCCCATTAAGTCAGTGGAAAGACTCCCACTGATTTCAGCAAGCTTTAGATTGGGCCTTTGGGGTGCAATCCTGTGCTGGGATATGCAGAGTATAGAGGCTGCCCACTGTCAATGAACAAGAAGGCTATTTCACATGCTACATACAGTAAGTTTCAAAAGCTCTGTCCTGTGCTCCGTCTCCGTCTGAATCCTGGTATTCTGTCTGCAGAGCAGGGAAAGGGGGTGCATCATGGTAGAGAGTGCCAAGAGCCCCAGGCAATTTTTTTCTCATGTTCTCCATGCAAAGAAGTCAGGGTGGTGGGATTTTCAAAAACATCTAAGGCCACAACTTCACTTACTGAAGGATCGACACTCTGGTGATCAAACTTCCGAGGTTCGATTTAGTGAGTCTAGTAAAGACCCATTAAATCGAATGCTGAGGGTGCCCCATCAGCACCGGTACTCCTTGCTGTTGTGAGGAGGATGGGAAATTAACGGGAGACTTCCTGCTATGAATATGGCACCAAGCTTGGGTTAAGGTACATCAACTCCAGCTACATTATTTACATATTTACAAGTTGTGTACCTTAAGCCAACCTTCCCCTCTTTAGTTATTTAGGAACCACTTTCAAAGGCACTATGCTCCTAAGTCAGGTAGGTGTTCTTGAAAAGCACACCCTACTTTTTCAGAAATCATCATATCTGCAGAAGGACCATGAAAATGTCATTGAAATTTTGTTTTGATTTTTTTTCAAAACATATCAGAACAAAACATTTTGATTTTTTTCCTTTTGAAACAAAATTTTATTTCAAAATACATTTTCTTTCATATTACATAACTTTTTCTATAATTATCGAATAAAAAAGAATCAAAACAAAACATTTCAAGACTACACAACACACAGGCCCCATTTAAGCCAGTTCTACAGATATTAATAAAATGCAATATTTACCTGATTTCCACCCATCGGACAGCACCTTTAATGAGCAATGACAGTCCAGGAATTTAACTACTAAAACGCATATCAACAGAAGACCATTATATTGACTTGCCTTTATGAAGCGTGTTCCCAGTGGACACCATGTTCCAAGGATCCCACCTGCAGGCCGTGTGTTGAGACTTGCGTAAACCCAAACCTCGCCACAGTTCCTCAAACAAACAGACCATGGGCCGCATGAGGCCCATGGGCAATGTGTTGAGTAGCTCTGCTGTAACCCTTGCACCTAATAAGGAGCTATCACTTTAAGAGATCCCTGTGGGGAAGTGGGAGTGAGTTGAGTGTTACTGTTGCTGACAGATTTACCACTCCACACCCAGAGGCTTCTGGAGTTGGGTGTGGTAGTTTGGGGTCAGACTCCATAAGGAAGCAGGCAGGGCAGATGCTTTTCTAAGGGTCTTGTGCAAGCTGGGAGAAGCTAAGCCAGGAGCAGAAAGCAGGCTGCTGTCCCTCACTCTGCAGCATTTTGCAGCAGGTAGTGGGGATGTTAACCCCCTACCAGGGCACATGAGCAATGTAAATTATAGGAAGGGGAAACAAGGAGGGGAAAATAACTTCTTCTGTGTTAATTGTCTGCTTTAAATGCTGTTTTGATTTTAGCCAAAAATTCTAGTTCTAGTTCACTTTCTCAGTTAGTGTGATTCTTCAGCTCCTCTTTAAATGGAGTAATGGAGTCATTTCTATTTTGTTAGTCTCAGTTTTTGTATTTTCTTGGAACAGAGTTTTCTTTAAATCTGTTCAGTTGTGAGCTAACTGACTAGTTAATCAGTGAGCTGGCTGCATAGCAGTGATCCGCAACAGAGGAAGAGTCTGCCTGGACTCCAAATGAGGATTTCCTACAAGCAAGTGGAGAGATGGTTCATACTCAGCGTATGGTGCAGATTTGATGATCAGAGGCACAAACTGAGACTTTGGTGAACTAAATCTAAGCTTTTGGAATCTCTCAGTCTCTTATTGTGTTTGTGTGGACTGAACTGTTCAGTTTTTACTTTTAGTTTTCTCTTATGTTTACTGTAACTGTGGACAATATCTGGTGGTTATAAAATAGCTCTGTTGTCAGAATTAGATTATTTGTTTCTTCATAAGATTTTATAAAGTGATTTGATTTAATTAAATTCCTTTTTTTTAGTTTATTTTGGAACTTGAATGTAGGGAGGCTGACACTGTGCAATCCTTGCTGAAATTCCTTACAGACTGAACTCTGGGTCTCCAGTTACTTTCTATGGGAGTGGCAGGGGGGGGTTAGACACTGGAGAAGGGCAGTGAAGTGTAGCCCACCCCAGGTTACATAGGCACCAACTCTGTGATGCTCCAGGACTGGCGCACTCTTGGGGAAAAAATAACAGGTACTGAGCATCCACCGTCAGCCATCCATCAGCTCCCCCTTTTCTGCCCAATTGCTCCCACCCGCAGACAGGCCCCACCAATCAGCACTTCCTCTTTCCTCCCTCCTCACGCCTCCCACTTGGCGTAATCAGCTGTTTCACAGCATGCAGACGACTGTGAAATGCCGCTGACCCTCAGAAAAATCAATTGGGGGCCGCACACAAGTGAGAAGTAAAAAAAAAAAAAAATCCCTTCACTGACATGACCCCCAACTGAGAAGGAGAAAGACACTCCCCATATTCCAGCGTGGGCTCCCCAATGCTTGGGGGAGGACCTGAGCCTAAGGGGTTGGATCTAGTTCCCCACCCCTGATCTAGATGTGCAGAGAGATAGAGGAAGAGGGAAACCTACAGTTAGGCAAGTTAATATTCTGTTAAGTATTAATTGCTGGAGTTAGAAACACAGATGCTGAAATTACATGCTAAGCAAATTTTCAACATGCTTGTTAGGAAGCTAAACTTGTTTCAAGGGTTTTGTGCATTTATACAGCAGGGGTATGTCTACACTACCACCCTAGTTCGAACTAGGGTGGTTAATGTAGGCATTCGAAGTTGCAAATGAAGCCCGGGATTTAAATATCCCGGGCTTCATTTGCATCTTGCCAGGCGGGCGCCATTTTTAAATCCCCTTAGGTCGAACTCCGTGCCCGCGGCTACACGCGGCACGGAGTAGGTAGTTCGAATTAGGATCTCTAATTCGAACTACCGTTACGTGGAACGAGGTGTAACGGTAGTTCGAATTAGAGATCCTAATTTGAACTACCTACTCTGTGCCGCGTGTAGCCGCGGGCACGGAGTTCGACCTAAGGGGATTTAAAAATGGCGCCCGCCCGGCAAGATGCAAATGAAGCCCAGGATATTTAAATCCCGGGCTTCATTTGCAACTTCGAATGCCTACATTAACCACCCTAGTTCGAACTAGGGTGGTAGTGTAGACATACCCCAGCAGATTAACAGGGTGAATAAACAAGTGTCAAACTAACAACTTGGAAGGAACATTATAGTTTATTATTTCCTTTTTTTAATCTATCATCAAGCAAAGGATCAAACGTGTGTTTTATTTATAATAATATATAACTTCAAGGGGATGATGATTTTCATTTACAGTACCTTAAATTAGGAACACTTTCCTTGCCTGCTCCAGTTAAATTCAAATACAAAATATGAGAGTAGTCTATTCTCTCCAGGAAAATTTAAAGCCAAATTTTGAAATTTAGACACCTAAAGTTAGGCCTCACCTCTAGATGTAGTCACTTATGTAATGACTTAGGTACTTAACCTTAGGTCCCTAAATTTCAAAATTTGGGCCTTTATATTTGTTCTTTCTTCATTCATAATTATCTTCTCATTCAAGTAATTTAGACTGGGAATACTGTCCAGCTCCTCAGCTCCCATTCTGGCAGCTTTGAAGTGTTCAGATGCAGCAAAGTAATTAGAAAGCTGTCCTCATGTGGCAACTGGGATATCCCTTTATATAAGGGAATACTTAAGTGATTTAATGCCTGTGTGGCTGGCTCTAGAACTCAGGGATGCTAGAGCTCTGCAGAGGCAGGCTAGAGCCCCTTAAACTCTAGTAGAAATGGCCAGCAGAATGGTCCTTACCTGACAGCTATTGACAACCTAAATCAGGGCACATCATAGCCCCAGACTGCTGTAATTTACACAGGGGCTGCATTGGCTCCTGACTAGTCCTAGGACCAGAGGAATATGAAGGCTGACTGAGGTCACTTCTCCATTCCACCCAAATCTGGCAGCAAGCACAGCTTAGCCAGTCCCAGGAATCTTGCCCTATGTGTTTTGCAATATGTGTGTGTGAAAAATTATATATATATAGCAATAGCATTTTTATATCATGAAACGTGGCATGAAAAGACATCATGCTGAGAAAAGAAATGCAAACAATATGAGCAGAGAAGATAGCACCATCACAGAGTAATTCAGAGTGAAATCAAAACTATTTTTTGTCACTAATGTAATTAAAACCTTCTTCAGCATGGATACAAGAGGAGCATTTAATGTGAGCTTTTGAAAAAGATGTAAAGGTTTAATATACCTCCAGAAAAAAAGAAAGTCATTTAAAAGGTAATTTTTTTTTCTTTTCTGGAAAAAAAATAAAGGTCCGCAAATGGTTGGTGAAACTCCATAAAGCAGCTGGAACTTGTTAATAGTCTCACATGCTATGACCCAAGATGCAGGAATCTAAGGGTGCATCTACCCTGCACCCTTAGCTCAAAATCTATACTGCACCCTTATTTCAAAATAACATTTTAATTTGACGGCACCAAATTTCTAAAAAAAATGCTATTCCGAAACATCCCTTAATCCTTGTGAAACGAGGTTTACAGGGACTTTGGAATAGCGAGCCTGTTATATTTTGAAATAACGGGCTTGTTTCAAAGACATGGAATAGCTATTTTGGGATCCTGGAACTGTCCCGAAATAGCATTGCAGTGTAGATGTACCCTAACTGAAATACTTTAAAGCAAGTGCAGGCTGATGTCACCATGCTCTGCTGTGTTGAAATTTTGTGAAGACACCGTGGCACTAAGAGGAAATCAATTTCCCTTACTTTTAGTCATCAAGAAGAGCCCTTTCCACTAACCTTAAGTGGCAGCAGTAACTTGTCTTAAACTCCAGACAATAGTCTTTTCCCAGCACCCTACACTAATGGCTCTCTGAGAGGCAAGAGTTAATAATAGTCATTTCTTTCCTAACTATTGCTGACTTCAATAACACGTGGAAAAGATTACAGTGGAGAGAGCAGTTGCCTATTCAGATGAACCCAAACAAATACACTAGAGCTGAACAGCCATTTCAGACTCTTGAAACATTTGAAATCCAGGCCAGATCTCAGTGTTGACAGCTGAGCTTACCTTTAGTTTTAAACAATTGAATGTGACAGGAAGTAAGCATGGAGTATTTGCAAACTGAGGCTACATCTATATTTACCTGTGGATCGATGCTCCAGAGGTCAATCTGCTGGCATTTGATTTAGCGGGTCTAGTAAAGACCTGCTAAATCTAATGCTAAGGGCACTCCCATCGATGCCAGTACTCCTATTCCTTGTAAGGCGTAAGGGAAGACATTTCCCCTGTCAACCTCCTACTGTGGCAATGGCGCCAAAGTTCAAATTAAGGTACGTCGACTTCAGCTATGCAATTAACATAGCTGAAGTTGCATCTCTTACTTTAAACTTATCCCCTAGTGTAAACCTGGCCTGAGAAGTAGTTTGCTACCCCTGCTGCTATCTACATGCAGGGAGTGGATTTCTATTTCTTGGCATTCAATCTATAAGTCAGGGTTGGCGAACCTTTTTTGAGTCAGGAGCCACTGACCAATAAAAAAATCAGTCATGGGCCACAGACAAGTGAGAAGCAGAAAAAAAAACCCTCACTGTGGCCCCCAAATGAGAAGAAGACACTCCCCACATTCCCCTAGCACACCAGAGCCTAGGGGAGCCCAGCCTAATAGAGTTTGTATGCTTCAGCACCATAGGGTGACAGCGGGGGGAGTAGAGCACCAGCTCAGGTTCCACAGTGCTGGGGTGGCCCTGAGTTTCAGAGGCCAGATCCAGGCAAGCCAAGAGCCGCATCCAGCCCCTGGGCCTTAGGTTCCCCACCCCTGCTATAAGTACTACTGTGAAAAACTGGTCCAGTCAATGAAACCTTAGCTGTGGATTCAGGAGGTCAGCATTCTACTATCAGTTTTTGCCACTGACCTGATGTGAAATCTTGGGCAAGTTATTTTGCCTCTGTTTCCCCACCATACTTTGTCTATTTAGATTGTAAGCTCTTCAAAGTAGTGACTATTTTACAATGCGTACAGGGCCTAGCATGCTGGACCTTCTTGATACTACTGCAATATAGACCAATAATACAACTCCAGGAAAGATGGTACTTCTATAGCTGCAGATGAGGAAACACTCACATGGAAACCTCATTCCCATTAACTATGCTTGCCACGGGAGTTGCTCTTTAAAATGTGATTACAGCACCAGGAATATGCCCCTGTGAAATAAGTGTGTTGTCTTGTCAACTTCTTTTTTTGGATGAGTATCAACAGCGCAACCACAGCAATTGGCAAGATCTGGTAGCCTTGTGACCAGTTTCAGCAGCGAGGCAAAGAACCGAAAACCAAACTATTGTCTGACTTCTAAGAAAGGTCATTCAAGGCTGGGGGTAAGGCACAAATCAGGGAGGTAATATGGGGAAGCTTGCACTGCAGGAGCTACACAAAAGACTTCAGTCTCCAGGGCTGTCAGTTTCCTTCACAAGCACTAAATTCAGACAAACAGTTAAGAAAATAATGTTAAACCATCAAACCATAAATAGAGAAAGGTGTTAAATTACTTGTGGCCTCATTCCTTTGCTCTCCCTGACAACCAGAAATGTAGCAGGAGTTATAAACTAAGACATTGTTAAACTTTTCTTGAACATGAGAGCTTTTGAGGTTACTTACAAAAGACTTGATGAGCTGGTCAAGAATGCACAATAAACTATATGAACCACCAGCATGGGCAAGAATAATGATATTCTCTCTCTCTCTCTTGTCTCTCTCTCTCTGTATACATATACACACACACACACTAAATGAATGAGCCCATTCATATGAATGGAAGTTTTATGGGTTTACTAGGTTTGGACCCCAGTCAGAGTTAAGCTGTACATAGCAGACAAATGTCTCACCTGCTGTACCTGTCAACCTATTCACCTAGTCCTGAGCACACAACATTCTTGTAATCAATGGGCCAAATCCTGAAATTCATACCCAGTCCTAAAATGGGCAACATTGGTTTTGCCTTAAATACAAGTTGTTAGTGCTCAACACCTCTGTAATGGCTAGATCATGCCTTCCCATAAAGATAGACAGGAAGCAAGGAGGGAGGGATACCACTGGGTTCCCCTTTCATAGGTTTCTCAGATTGTTTCCCTCAGGATTGGTTGGCACCAGTGTTCCCTGTAAGCTTCAGGGCAGCACAGCTTCACAGGTGATTAATCAGCCCAGCCCAGTCAGAGGCTCAGGGCTCCATGCAAGGAGCTGACTGACTGGATGGGGTTGATTAATCACCTGTGAAGCTGTGCTGCTGCACGGCTTAGAGGGAACATTGTTGGCTCATTTCTTCCAGAAGAAGTAGAGGACCAAGCCCTTAGCCTTTTCTCTTGCCAATGCTAAGTAGATCTCAGAGCCATCTGTCCCTATCTGCCTTCTGGCCCACTTAAGCTTATACTTTAAAGCAGGGGTGGGGAACCTTTTTTGGGCAGGGGGCTGCTGACCCACAGAAAAATCAAGTGAGAAGCCCCTGACAGAAGGAGAAAGACACTCCCCAGTTCCCTTCACACACTAGTGCCTAGAGGGGCCAGGCTAGTAGATTTTGTGAGCTCCAGCCCTGCCGGTAGGGGGCTAGAGCATCAGCGCAGGTTCCCCAATGCTGAGCCTTGGGGGCTGGATCCAGGCAAGTCAGTGGCCACATGTGGCCCCCAAGCCTGAGGTTCCGCACCCCTGCTTTAAAGCCCAGGGTTGTTCTGCAGCCTCAGGGAATCAGACAGCCTGAAGCCATGTTTCTTGAAGAAATGTCTCCCGAAGAAAATTAAAGTGCTGAGATACTGTTCTTGTTTTCTTGTTTCTTGGCTTCCTCCATAGGGACGTAGAAGCTTCTTCCTGTCTGCCAGCAGATGGGCTCGCCTAAGGTACAAGAAGCTTCTCTTCCTCTTTCCTCTAGCTCCCCAACTGGGCCACAATAAGGTGTATCACGGTGACTGAAAAGTTACTTATTTATATTTCTTGGTCATTTTACTGACCAAGGGTTTGTTTGTGCCATACCGCACACTGATATACAAGGGGATAGAAAGAGGGAAATTGATTTATGTTGCTTTTCAGGACAACAGGTTATTGCTAATACCCAGTGTTGTCCCTATTGTTGCTGGTGTTCCTGCAAAAAAAGAGAGATGCTTTCCTTCCATAACTTCCACCCAAGAAAGGATTTAAAGGATTGAAAGAGTTCCTGAGAATTTCTAATTAAATACAATAGATTAGGAGGCCTGTGGCATTACAGCTTAATTTGGCCATCCATCAACATTTCATAACCCTTAAGCACATTATCTTGACCAGTGATGCAAGATGTGAATGAACTGGAACTCTGACAAGGTTGAGCCCCCAAGAGTGAGTGAGCGAAAAAGAAAGAGAGAGGTGGAAAAAAAGCTTACCGAAAAGAAGAAATAGAATTACTCTCTCTCATGTTGGCAAATAAGATAAATGGATGTCAGCATTGCAAGTTTTATTATCTTCAGGGTTGTGGAAACAAATTTTCCCTGAGAGAGATGAAAAACCTCTGTCACTGAACAGTAGCTTGGACTCAGGTCAGTATGTGATCTGAAGGAAATCTCAGCTGAAATTTGAATGTGTGACATAACAAAAAAAAAGATAATTGGCGTTAGACTGAAATGCCTATTAAAAAAGTAAAGTCTTGGATCTTTATTCTACCCTAGGGGTATTTTTTTCTGGCTAACATCATGCTCTGGACTGACAGAAAAGATGGTGAGAATGAGGTTGAGGCCATAACCCACCTGATTTCTGCACATACCAATACAAGAGAACTGAGCAGAACTAAGATCCTCAGATGACATTTTGCCTGTCAGCCAGATTTTCTTCCTGAAGGGCTTTCACCGCAGCACAATCACAAACACATCCCCTTCCTCAAGGGCCAGAGCCACAATCCAGAGCCGTAAAGCTGATTTAAGAGGCTTGTTAGTAAACTCTTTGCCTATCCATCTGACCTGCAAAAGGCTTCAAAAACTGGAAGACTGGATCTTCAGTCTTATCCAGAAATGGTCTAAGCATTTCCAGTGCTGAGCCCTTGTTTTACAACCTATTGAAAAACTAAAGTTGAGGAAAGAGATTTTAAAGAAAAGCTCTGTCAGAGTACCTGTTATAATATCAGTTGTATCACATACATTGTAAGGCAAGATTCTTTTTTTAGCCTGAAGGGGTTTTTTTAGACCATGCTTTTGCTGCTTTAGAACTTGTGCTGTCTTTCTTTTTTATATTAAGGTAATTCCTACACATTTAATAACATATTTTCACAATGGAATTTTCTTTTTAATACCAGTATTATATCATATTTCTATTCAGGAATGCACAGGTTGCATCTCTGCTAGTCTCATGGGGTAGAGGAAGGAAGGATTTCCACCTTTAGGGTATCATATTTCCCGGTGTGAAAAAGGTTTTTAAGTTTTTAAGTGTCTATGAAACGGACACAGGCATAGCATGGTATTTTTGGTATTTCCAGCAACAAAATGACATTTCATTGATGGAAATGCTGATTCGTTGATTTTGAGACACACTTTCAAAAACCACTGTCTCATAGAAGCAAAATCTTCAGACATGAATTATCCGTAAATAAGGATGGCATGTATAGATTGACATCGTCAACCACTTTTATTAGTGGCATGTTTCATGAATATGCATTTTGTATCATATTACGTGACCTTGTAGTTAAGTTTCCAGCTACCTCAAATTGCATTATAACTATTCTGTAAAAATTATATCTACTAGCCTCAGATTTTGAAAACCTTATAAATAAAACCTATAATTTGCCCTATCAATCCCATTAATTGCCTTATTGCCAGAGAAATGTGAGAGTTTTGGGTTAGAGAACTGAACATAGAACTAGGTCAAGAAATACCTGTGTCTTAATCTTAGGCTTTCACAAAAGCTCTCCTTTGGAAAGCTCACAAAATCTCCATGCCTCAATTTCCTCATTTGTATCATAAGATAATGTCTACTACACAAAGATGTTGTAATGATTGACTGTGACATGTTTGTAAAGCATTCTGAAACTGAAAAGTTTTAATAATGTTATTGTTCTCTGTGGGTGAAATTCACTTCTGTTCAGAGAGCTAGCACAAGAACTATGTACACTTCTGCCCCACTATAGGAATTACACTACTAGAAAGCTTGTTTCAATCCCTCAGTAGAACTAGGTGTACCCTGCAAGAAAACCTTAATGAACATTTGTTCAAGTGACAGCTGTGAATTCACTTCATAGAAAATGAATGAAAGACTTGCTCAGATCATCTGTCATAGTAGTATTTTTTTCCCATCAATATTTGCAAGAACATGACGTGTTGTGAATGCTCGTGTGTGTATGAATTAGCATCTGTAATCACAGTGAAAGTGTTTGGCAGTCTTAATGAAAAGTGCCTGTGGGTTTAGAAGTGGTCCACTCAAGAAGCAGAAACAGTACCACGTTACCATACACTGTGTGAACAGTAGCACATACTCCAAGGATTAGTCTAGCAAACAGCAGTGGTTTGTGATCTATAGGCTGAAATATGTTATTGTTCACATAAATCAATGGTTCTCATACTGTGGTCCATGAAGCATTTTATGATGGTCCAAAGAATTAAATATTTTTAGAACTAAGTAGCTGGGGTGTCGGGTTTGTGGGAGAGAAGCAGATCCACGATCAGATCCATCTCCAATGAAGTGATCTACAAAATGAAGAGGATGGAAATCCACTGGCATAAGCATGTTAACAGTAGCTGAGAGAGGTGTGACTTGCTGCATTCCTCTTACTAAGACTGACCCCAAAAGAAGAATTTGATTACACACAAAAAATCTGAGGTTTTGTTCTGCCGCATAGGAATGTGTATTCTATAGGTGTGACAGGAGAAGAGTGCTATAAACGTGGAAAGCAGATATTCTTTGGAGGCTGGATTAAGTGCTGCCCTGCACACCCACCATCACCCTTATCTCTCAGAAGAAAGGCGCTGCTGAGGAAATTCTTGGGAGAGAAGTGATGCATGCCACTCCTCCTGTCTTGAGGGGATGGGAGATCCAACCACCACTATTCCAAATAAAGGGTAGGGCTGTTGAAGTGGAGCAATGGGGTACTGTAAGGATATTGAGGAAAGAGCTTATCTTCAGGTGACACTAACAGATAGACCCAATTTGTAATTCAGGAATTATTTACATGCCCTTGGATCATGGTTTTACCATCCATGAGTCATAGTATATAGCATATTGATCAGTTCAAAAGGAGAGAGGATGATCTGCACAGACAATTAACATTTGCGGCTCAGCATTATTTGTTTCAAACATGGAGGTGAGAGAGACACTGCAGTTTCCATCTTTTCAGCTAAGTGAACAGCTAACCACTGAATAACTGAATTATGCCCAAATGTATTTCTTAACATTTAAAGAGCTACCCTGGTTTATTCAGAACTTTGGAGCTACACAAAAGAATGGCTGCATTCACAGGATTATCTCCTTTAAGTAGCAGCAATGCTCTATTAAGGGATGAATTTCAAGGAATAAGCAAACTGCGAACAGTTTTCCTTTACTCCTTAGGCTGTGACTAATGCTTCACTGTTTAACACCTAACTGGGTATGTAGACTAGCCTTTTTTTTCCCCTAAAAAGCCTCACCATTCCCATAAGGAAGAGCTGCTACTACAGATGGTGCTAGAGAAAAGGAGTGTTTGTGACCACTTGAAGATGGGCAAAATCCATTTCTTGGCTGGACTGAATCCCAACTCTCTCCTTTGGGGTGCTCTCAGCATGTGTCATGTTCTCCCCTTGTTAGGCTATAAATCAGCAAAAGAGAAGTAGATCATGGGAGTTAGAATGACCAACGCTTTGCCAACAATGTGTATGAACAGGGAAAGATGAGGTCATTGGCAGAGGGAAGAGATGGGTGGAAACCACGAGGCTCTCTTTCTACCTGTGTACTCATTGGAGATGAAGAGCCATTTAGGTCAGGGGAGTAGGAGAAGAAGCAGCACTTTTGCTGTGGGGAAGAAAAGGAGGATATGGATTCATGTTCCTTGGTTTAGAACTTGTAGGTTTTCAGAGCTAAATAGCATGAAGATATTAAAACAAAATTCCGACACCGATGAAATTAATAAAATTGTAACTCTTTTGCCAGTGGGTGTGAGCAGCAGCACGGGTCAGGTTCAAATATTTAGGGAGTCCTCTTAACATTACAAAACTAAATAGCTTCAGCCCCCACCTAGAAATCTGAGAAAACTAATCACCACTGCTGGATGCTTCTAAGAAGCAATACTTCCCCTTTCTCAAGAACCGAGTCTGTCTATAACAAAAGAAACATTGATTAAGGGGAAAAGGGACACAGCACTAATTTGGGGAAATGATTTAAAAGTATATGAATAATAAGTATACATCAGGCCCACCGTATTTTGAGCAGTCCCCTTTTGCTCAGTTTTCCATGGGGAAAATGACCATTTATCATGCTGCTCATCTTTTGCCTCTACTGCATCCTACTCACCATTTGTTGTCCAAGGTCAAGGAAGTCTCAGAATCCAGGGGTGCTTTTGTTTCCCACCCTGAAGGAGGTGGTGGTCAA
Source organism: Pelochelys cantorii (assembly GCA_032595735.1). Lineage (NCBI taxonomy): Eukaryota > Metazoa > Chordata > Testudines > Trionychidae > Pelochelys > Pelochelys cantorii. The sequence continues at coordinate 125,522,773 of CM064326.1, read as the reverse complement.
ATGACATTTCAGCTGCTGCCACTTCTGCTCACTGTGCCACCAGCTGCAATGCCATTATCCTGAGGTTCTATCACCAAGCCCAATTCTTAGTGATTTCGCAGAGTGGTGCTACTGCCTTCTTTGTGTTGTTTTCCATCATAGCATTATACTCACACAAAATCTAAGATTTAGGCCTTAGGCCTTTAGATCAGCTTTATTAACTCTAACAAATACTGAGAAGAAAAGGGACTCTCAACTGAATCTAAACAGTTGTGTCTTTAAACATTAGAGCAAGATGGTCAAATAGCATCTAAGACCCTTTGAACAAAGTCCACATCCTCTCTGTCCCTCACCTAGATTTGACTTCACTATCCCAAGCTTAGCAAGTGAGGTTCAGTTTGAGTGACCCCTTAAGATAGGGCATAATAACTACAGTTGTGCTACCCTTTGTGTACAATAAAGCTAACAATATTCCATCATCCTAAGGCCAAGACTTAAGTGAATTTTACAGTCAAAATTGGTTACTTGGCCAAATAGCTCTGAATGCTGATCACCTAGGCAAAGTAGGTGTGTCTATGCAAATACAGTCTACTCCTGAGGTCTTTTCCCTCAATTTGTCAATAGATGGCAGGAGAAAGCTCATTCAGATTACTGCTTTGTACAATTTTTATGGCCTATTGTAATCTGTTCTTTCATTCATGAAGCCAGAGTCCTCTAAAGAATGTCACAAATGCTGTATTTTGCATTTGGGTCTCTGAGATTGCTAAAGTATGTGGAAAATCACATGGTCAGACAATTCCCAATTGACTATGCAACTGAGGAGGCTCAAGAATGCTCATTACTCCAGAAAGTGGCAAAGAACAAAGAGCGCTCATTGAATTTGCCTGTCTGAGATGACATAACATTAATGATCAGGGTATTACGAATAACCTCACACTTCTGTTCAAACTATTTGGAGAGAGGGGATGTGCTAGAACAGATCGATTAGATCCACATAGTTACCAGCCTAATACAGTTCTTTGTAGGATAGCAGAAATCTCCAGAGCTACAATGTTGCGTCTAAGCTGCTGATAGCTCCTCAGATACGTAGAGTATTCAATTTTTTGATGATATGCATATGTCAGTCTTAAAGCAAAATTGAGCCCTTAGGGCAAAATTCTCCTCTCAGATCCACACAACAATGGGAGTTCCACTCACGTAGGGAGAACAGACTATTGGAGTTGAAAGCTGCTGCATGGATCAGAATGGGGAATTTTGTATGTAATGTTTATTTTTAAAATGTTACATTTAAAATATAATATAATTTGTTCTGGAAATAAGGATTTTAATTATATTTGGATGCGACCTTCCAGCATCGTCCAGCAAAAATACCATGCAGACAAACATAAACCAATTTTCACTTTTTTTTCTTGCATTATGTCTGTAAAATGTACACTATCAAAAGCTAAAGACCTTGAATTTCAGCCTCCCTCTGAAATAGTGGTTATCTTCAGAATGGGAACTACAGTAATGAAAAGCACTTTAGGTTAACAATCTCAATGATAACGAGTTGTTTAAAGGATCAACTCTGAGAAATCCTTGAAAAATGGACAAGTCATCACCAACCAGAACATTTCCAAATGAGAGCCCTTAATAATACTAAATAGTATTAATACTTAGCTCTAGTGTAGGTCCTTTCATCCATTGATCTCAAAGCACTTTACAAAAGAAGTAAAGTTTATATTTCCAAACATTTAAAATCTTTCGCTTAGGAACATTCTAGCGATTTTTGGACAGAGAATAGTTATGTCTAATAGTTAGACTCTACAGGTTCTTATACCACATTATAACATTACTCCAGTGTTTGCGCCTTCTCCAGTAGCGCAGTGAGGGTACGTCTACACTGCAACACTATTTCGAAATAACTAATGCTACTCCAAAATAACGTAGTCCGCGTCTATACAACAGGCAGTTATTTCGAAATAGTGTCAAAATACTGTCAAGCTGGAGGACTTCTTACTCTGACTCCTGTAACCATCATTGTACAAGGAATAAGGGAAGTCGGAGGAAGAGTGCTCTTTTTTTCAAAATAAGTGCTGTGTAGACACTCCCTATTTCGAAATAAGATACGCAATTGATGTAGCTCAATTCACGTAGCTTATTTTGAGTTAAGTCCTGCTGTGTAGATGCATCCTAAGGGACAAGCCTCATATCCATCACCTGTTGTTTGTTATCTCAGCCTTTTACCAGAGGGAGAATCATGTACAGTGGAGTGTCTTGGTTTTGGTAAAGTTTTGCTTTCGTTTTGTGTCTGGTTTTGGTTTTTTAATTATTATTTTTATGAATGTACCTGTTGCTATGTGTTTAGGTTACAGCTGAGGACAAAGAAATGTACTGAACAGTTGGAGCAAAGGCACTGAAGTTTATTCTACATTCTACAGTCTCAGTCCAACTTCAAGAGATAGTTCTCTGTTCCAAGAAGAAGAGCTTTATCCTTTTTGTAGAGAGCTCTGTCATGCGAGAAGGACATAGTTGTCAACCACAATCTTTGTGTCCGGGCTTTTGATGGTCTTTGAGGTATCCTGGGATTAGGTTATGGGGTACTTTGAAGATAAGGATCAAGATCCTGAACTTGAGTCTAAATGCTCTGAGAAGCTAGAATAGAGAGTGGAGAACAGGTCTGAAAAGAAGAGAAACCTCTGCCATGAAACCAGGGAGAAATGCAGCCATGAAATCTAAATTATTGTAAACCCACTTGGAGTTTGCCAGCTCCTGGAATTCAGGACTGAGCCTCAAGGGATTCCATCCCACCCTAGAGTCTACTACAACCATGATTCCCAGAACCCTGTGACACTATTTCCCTGCACACTTGGAGTTGGGGTTGGGCCCAGAGTGGATTAGAAAATTCTGTGGAGGCCAATGGGGAGGTTTCTGCCTGGGATGACCTGGCAGCAGATTGCTGGGCCAACAATGAGACAGGGTTGCTCAGCCTTTCTGTGGGAAGGGACAGCCTGACTCAAGACACTAGTTTAGTTTCAGGTTTGAACTGTTGAGTTTGGGAGCTGAAAGAGAAGCAGAATGGTTCAGGGAGTCTCTGATTAATCCCACTTTCCCCACTTGGGTTATGTCTACACAGCAACATTATTTTGAAATAATTAGCGCTATTTTGAAATAACATCGTCCGTGTCTACACAGCCAGCAGTTATTTCGACATAATGTCAAAATACTGTCAAGCTGGAGGACTTCTTACTCTGAATCCTGTAACCTTCATTGGACAAGGAGTAAGGGAAGTCGGAGGAAGAGTGCTCTATTTCAAAAAAAGTGCTGTGTAGACAGCACCAAAACTCGAAATGAGCTATTTCAAAATAAGCTACGCAATTGTCGTAGCTCAATTTGCGTAGCTTATTTCAAATTAAGCCCTGCTGTGTAGACATGCCCTTGGAATCTTTCAACTGCTATGGGATCTAGAGCATGGTTCAGATATTTCAAATCCTGCATAGAATAGCATCCAGAGTGGCAGGGATGTGACCCGGTGTTAGCTACGAAGATCCAGCTGAGACCTCTACAGTAATCCAAACCAGGGAGCTGCAAGCCCAATAATAGCTAAGAGAAGACCTGGTCCCACCTATGGCTAAAGACATACAAAGGGACCTTTCTTGTGTTAGCCAGCTAGTATTCACAGCATTGCAGCATTCATTGCTGGGCTCATCATCAGCATAACATCTTCCTGAGAAAGGATCATAAAGGGAGTTAGGAGTTACATAAGAATGGCCGTACTGGGTCAGACCAAAGGTCCATCTAGCCCAGTGTCCTGTCCTCCAACAGTGGTCAATGCCAGATGCCCCAGAAGAAATGAACAGAACAGGTAATCACCAAGTGATCCATCCCCTGTTACCCATTCCCAGCTTCTGACAAACAGAGGTTAGGGACACCATTCCTACTCATCCTAACCAATAACTATTGATGGACCTTTCCTCCATGAATTTATCTAGGTCTTTTTTTAACCCTGTTAAAGTCTTGGCTTTCACAACATCCTCTGGCAAAGAGTTCCTCAGGTTGACTATGCATTGTGTGAAGAAACACTTCCTTTTGTTCTGCTACCTATTAATTTCATTTGGTAACTCAGTTCTTGTGTTATGGAAACAAGAAAATAACTTTTCCTTATTTACTTTCTCCACACCAGTCATGATTTTATAGACCTCTATCATATCCCACCTTAGTCTTCTCTTTTCTAAGCTGAAAAGAACCAGTTTTATTATTCTCTCTTCATATAGCAGCCTTTCCAAACCCCAACATTTTTGTTGCCCTTTCCTGAACTTTTTCCAATGCCAAGATATCTTTTTTGAGATAGGCGACCACAACTGCTTGCAGCTGGGATGAGTTCTGACAGTCAGCAGTGACAGAGAGATGTTTTGCAAGAGGAGGTAAGGAGAACCTTCACTTATCTCTATTGACTTTACTTTTTAAAAAAATCATCCTCCCTCCTCAAAAGTGCAAAAGTACCCCAGTGCAAAAATTAATTGACTATTTGGTTTCGTTTCCCAAACCAATAGGAGAGGCATAGAGTCCTCTTCTCCTAGCCTTGTCCCATCTTGAGTCCCTCTTTTCCATTCCACTCAGTCTTCGAGCTTTCCTTAGAAGCTCCACAACTAATCAAGTCCTTTTGGCTGACAGCCATCTAGTCTTCCAATCCTTCTCTTACCCTCCTTTTTTGAGTAAAACAAACTATTTCTTATCTATTGTTCTAATCTAACTTTTCATGTGCCCAAACCAGCTAAACTTGGATTCCCTCAGCTAAGCTTGGATTCTACTCCTCTCCCTTCTCTCTGTTTAGTCCATGTCTTTCCTGTTCTGCTTATAAGTTTAGTAGCTGAATTCACCGTTATCCTGTATTATTGTATTTGAACTTTTGTATCTTTGGAAATGGCTGGCTCCCCAAGACTAACAATTTCCTTGTCTTCCTGCAGAATATCATTAATCTACAGACCATACACTTTGTTTTATTTCTGCTGATTTTTATGCATGGTACACAGTCCCATCTCTCTAAATCTTCTACCACAACCTCGTCGCTTTCCCTCACAAGCACCACTTTGCCTGCAAAAAAGCAGGCACCAGGTTGTCACTCTCTAGATGCTGCATTGCCACTATCTACTTTTGCTTTCTCGGCTGTGATAGCCTGAAGACCACAAATCTCACTGAAAGGGCAAAGGTAGCTAACTATTTACAAGTAAAGTGAACAGACTTGTAGGCATGCAGTTAAAGTTTTAAACACAGTGTGGACTCAGAGGCAGAGAGAGCCTCCCTATTCAATGGAAGGGATTGCGTCAGACACCCGCAGCAGCACCTTCCCCCTCAGCACTGCAGCGCTAATCCCAGCCAGGTGTGGAGATGTGGCTCTGAGATGGGAGGAGAGGAGCTTGGCTCAAATCTGAGTGAGGGCATTGCAAAAAGGCATTGTGGGTCACAGCACCACTGGGCCCTGTGTATCATGTTGTAATGCCCAGAGCAAGGAGCCAGGGCTACAGGGACCCCCATTGCCAGACAAGTGCAGGGCGACCTGACTCTCCAGTCCTGTGTGTCATATAAGTGTGTGTCATATAAGTCCTTTTGTCAATTACATAATGCACTTCAAAAGGTGCCACAGATGTACCTAAAAGGCACTAGCATGGGGGATTGCCTCCGACCCTGTATTAGCTCTGACACTGAGCACTGGGAAGTTGGGAGATTAGTTGATTTGTTAATGTTTATTATCTATTAGTTATCCCCAGGGGTGAAAGGAACTTAAATTTCTTACAAGTACTGATCTATTGCAACTGGGGTCCCTGCCAGCTCTTTAAATAGCTACCTGCTGGCTTTTGTCACAGTTCATCCAATTCTTTCCAGAGTTGTGCTCCAGAGCAACACCCCCCTATTTTCACCTCTTGTTATCCCTAACCTTTTACTTCCCCACATCCTCTTTCCCTACTCCCAAAAAATTCCACCTTTGTTATATTGTTATTTGAGGGGGGAGTCATGTATTTGCTTTGTTGATGTATTTTATTGTTTCATTGAGTACTGGGCCTTATTCTCCTTATCAGTCTGTAGCATTCTTCATTCTCTCAAGGCACAGTGCCCCTTGTGCACCAGGCACAGTGAGGAGTCACCTTGGAGGGAAGCAGCAGGAGTAACAGAATAGAACCCAAGACCTGACCCAATCAAGGAGAGGGGAAGGCCACTCTGATTAGCAAGAACCACAGAGGAGGCTTGAGACAGGCCTCAGAGAAGAGGCTATAGTGTAAATAAAGTGTAAATATCTTCTCAATAACAAGAGTCTTCTCATATGGGTAACATTCAAATGTCAAGAGAAATTCTTGAAAATAAATTTGACACTCTTCTTGTATAGAGCTGGGGGGTTTCCTCAAACTCACCACTGTGTTTCAGGTTACAGAAATAATCACCTTGAATTAATACAGTTGGGACTCTGTACTACAAGGGGTTGAGCACCTCACAAGAGCAAACCCTAAGACTCACTACTACAGTAACTATCTGCTTTCCTGAACATTTATAATCTGATACAAAGCCTGTTGAAGTGTATTAAAGTGCTTTTATTGACCGTGATGAGCTCTCGATAAGGCCCTCACAGACAGCATAACCTCCAAAAGTTCTGTCCCACCATGCAAAGGGCCCAGTTCATACAACAGATTTAAGTGTTCATGGAGCAGTGGTGGCAAGGCAATTACATCTGGTATTCCAAAGTTCTGGTAAAGAACCTCAGTGGAATCTTCCTACGTCATTAGTCCCTCCCCTTCTACCTGAATTTGCGTTTAATATCAGGAAAATTGGATTTCTAAAGAAAGCAGTTGGGTAAAAATTAAGTCATTTTATTGTAGCTTTAGTGCACACCTGAGACTAGTCCATGCTCATTTTATTCCCAGGGAGCAGGCAATAGATGAGCCTATGAAATTTCACTTAAGATTTCAGAATAATGCTTATGGAGGATGTTAGTGTCATATAGTGTACTGATCCTCTAGATGGGTGTGAATTTCACCCTAAAAGCCTATACAGTAATGATGGTTTCATCCTTTATTGCTTGTAGCTTCATTTGCTGTTGAAAGACTCTCTCACACTTATGCTATTTGGTCTCTTTCAACACCTTCTTGCGGGAGAACTTTTATATTCATTTGTCGCTATCAGGATCATTAGCACACAGCCTGGGTTCTCCGTAACTAAGCTATAAATTGCCTTCTCACATTTCTGACTGCAATTTTGGAAGCATCGTTACTGCAGGAGGGTGGGGAGAAAAAGAGTTTCAGTAATATGCAGTATGAAAGTAGCAGCAATCAGGGACAAAATAATGCTATAGAAGAGTAGAAATATTTTTAAATGATTAAAAATAAGAACTAACATAAGCAATGCCGTTAATGTGCCTGTCAGAACCCCACACCCCTTACACAAACATTTATGAATTTTTACTAACCATTTAGGTACTATTTAAATAAATATTCAGCTATATCCCTATGATGGGCTGTTTACCCCACACTTGCCCAGAAAACCAGAATTACCAGGTGGCTAATTAACCTAATGGGTCATAGCTGAGGGGAATCAGGTGGCAAAATAATCCCATGAGTGAGTGAGGGAGCCCAGCTGAGGAGGAATGAGCTTGGCTGGACTTTTATAGGAAATTGGAAGATGGGGGCCTACTGGGAAAGTCAGCAGTCACTCCTTGGGAGAAAGGAGGTATGTTTGGGTTGGCAAGCCCAGAGAGAAGGAAAACCAGGAAGGCAAGACAGGAATCAGGGAAAGGCAGTAAGATCTACAAGGGAAGACTGCAGGTTAGAGGGTCTCTGAGCCAAAAACTGGAGCAGAAGGTGGGCCAGGGTTCCCCTCCCAGTCACTGAGTGGCACTATGAGGCAGTGATTAGCAAGACTATCTAGCTCTGCTGGTGAGAAAAGATGTTACTCCAGAAGGGAAATATATCTATGGTGACCTGACTGGAGGACTAAGTCACAAAGAGGCTGCAGCATCTTGTGGAGCAAGAGAGGTGCTGCAGACCCAAAGAAGAAGGCTGAGGACCTCACAGGGTATTCCCTAGAATGACCAGGCAGATGGTACCAATCTAGCGGTGAGTGGACTACCCCATCACAGTTTGGTGGGGAATGCAGACAAGGGTAGTTGCTCTGATACAAAGGGGGTCTGGAAGACTGTGCAGGTGGTTGCCCCTATAAAAGGCAGCATGCAAGAGATTGAGAGACTGGTTTAAGGCAGCTGATATAAGGAGGCTGGGGAAAGTAGTAGAAGAGACACTTAGATCAAGAGAAAATGGAGACATTATGTGCAAAGGCCTTCTTTGTGGAATGCAGGTGTACCCTCCCAAGCTCCACCAACAGTTGCTGTTCCCAGTGACAAGGTCTGATGAACAACAAAGGGGGATACAGGCCCTGATGAGACAGATTTTAGAGAACCAGTGGGGACAATGGGAGGCACAGTGATACCTCCTATAGTTGGCTGAAGAACAGCTATATTTGCTCAAGATCCTCCAGAGGGTAAACTTGGAGCAGAGAGTATGGAACAAGAGAAGAGATCTATCCTAGGGTTAGGAGGTTAGTGCCCAAGCAAGGTATTGTTCTGTCTGTGAGCAGAGGAGATGTTTTAAGAAAGAGTGCCCCTATTGGAAAGATCCAAAGCCTAGCCTGGAGGAAAATAAGGCAGAAAAGTCCCAGGTTGTCTGATCAGTAAAGAAACCAGGAAGTGGGGGGGGGGGGGGGAGGCATTGCTTGTTTCACTCTCAGGAACTTATGAGGAAGCAGTGCTCTCTCAGACAGAACAATAGTTTAGGGGAGAGCAGAGTCCCAATGAGGGAAGAGAAAAAACTGACAAGCCAAAAGAAGAATTAGGAGTCCAGAAAGGAACAGGTGGAACTGCCAAATATCCAGAGGGAATGTGGTGGAGAAGACCAACGGGGCAAAAAAGAAGAGAAATTGGAGAGAAGAAAGTGTTCCTTTGAGGCCAGGCTGAATGATATGGGGATTAATACAGAGACTAAATGGAGTGAGAAACAAATTCAGACCCTGGAGGAGGAAGAAGTGCTGAGAGCCTACAGCACAAGGACCATAGGTTATAGGTGAAACTGAAAGGCATCAAGAGTAACCAGAAGACACAGAATTCTAGAGAGGGAAAGTCAGGGACTCCATGGATGAGAATGGCAAGTTCCTTCTCAGCTAGGAAAGTTGGAGCCTGAGTGGGATGACCAAGGGGCCCAGCTGTGACAGCTCCATTGGAGAAGGTACCTACTCACACAAGGGTTGCAGTTGTCAGGAGTAGAATGTGATTGGGTGTGTGTTCTGCACTTTCTCAGAAAGGGTTAATGCAGAGTGACCAGGGGAGTAATTAACCCAAAGTTCACAGCTGAGGGGGATCAAGTGGTCAAGTAAACCCCTGACTGAGTGAGGAAACCCAACTGAGGAGGAATGAGTTGGGAAAATGGAAGCAGAGGGGACTGCTAGGAAAGTCAACAGTCACTCCCTGGGAGAAGGGAGGTGGGTTTAGGCTGGCAAACCCAGAGAGGGGAAAACCAGAAAGGTAGGATAGGGTTCTGGGAAAGGCAGTAAGATCTACAAGGGAACAGACCTTGACCGCAGGCTAAAAGGTCCCTGAGCTGGATCCAAGAGTAGACGGTTCCTCCGCCAGCCGCTGAGGGTGGCACTACGAGGCAGTGAATAGGAAGACCATATAAGACTGCGGGTGATGAATGACTTTGATAACCCAGATGACCTAACTGAAGGGCCAAATCTCAAAGAGACAGCAGCTCATGGAACAAAAAAGGGATGGCAGATCCAGAGAGAGGCAAAAGGATGGCATGGAACCATAGGAAGGGCATTAAGCTTACAAGCTATTCCCCAGAGAGGCAGCACCAACTTTGCAGTGAGCATAGCACCCCATCACAATCCAATTTCCCCTCTAGATGTTTAGTTAGAAATGTGCAGTATTTTGCTAGACTAGACATCACAAAGTTAACACTCCATTTTCCTCTTGAGAGACTTTAAACTTTGGTTTTGTTAAATACATTTCCCAGAGACCAGTTTTTGAGACAATTCTCTTTAACTGTGTTTTAACAGGCTTTTTCCATAATACTATTTAATAGGAATAAAATGTTCTTTGAGGATCAGTATTTATTTCTATTCATTGGAATAGGCCTGTTCTTTTTAATTTGCTTTGCAAAATTTGTGGTAGGCATAAATCAATAATTATAGTAACTTGTTCTTTTCTAACTTTGCAGCTGCTCATGTTTCCCATTTGAAATACAGTGAGTTTGTGTTAAAGTTACACTGAGTTTCTGAAATAAACTTTATTTCATCAGTCTTAAATCCATATACAAACAATTGACCTCTGTCTGCTGCTTCAGTTCCAAGTACCATGGGGAGAGCAGTCAATTTAACTAGTTAAAACAAAATTATTTTATTTTTACAAAATGCAGATGTTTAAAAGTACAAGCACCATGATGGATAATAATACTCTGACAATGCCAGTGATAATTGGCTAATACAGCATAGTATGTATAGATAAAACTTTCATAGCAAAAAGGACCAGTCAGAGTATTCCTGTGGACAATCCTGGAAAATATGATGATGAGTTAGCAAGAAAACTTTTTTAAATACAGTAAAGCAGATTCTTTAAAGATTTCTTGTTTTACAGACCTGAAACCTCTTGTGAGATGGCCCCATGGGAAAGTAGTTGTTCTGACTTCTGAAAAAACAGCTGAGGAGAGAGTACATGCAGTGCTACAGAGGAACATGCAGTATTAGGAATTCAGTAAGGCTATACTCAAGCTGACAGAGGTATGATATTCTCACTCTCCAGACTGGAACAAAATGTATTGTTGGATGTGACTCATCTCACTTACTTGATGTAGCCAGGAATTTAAGGTTCAGAGGGTTTCTCCTCCTTTTACTGATTGTATTTTGGACAAAATATGAACTGCTGCTCTGGGATTGATTATAGGCAAGATGAAAATGGCATCCCAGAAGGCAGAGATGGATAGAAATACACTTGGGGCCAAATGGTTCCTCAGAAGCCTTGGTAAATAACTGTGCCTTGCATCATTCCTTCAGAGAAAACACACGAGAACTATTTTGGACCAGTGCAAGGAATAGGTTCCAAAGTTGAGGAAATGCCCTGGCAGAGGCTCCCCTCTCTTATATACCCAGGGGAGTCCAACTTAGGCACCCCCATTTACTAATAACACAGAGGGCAGTCTCTGAGGCATGCAGATTCCAAGTCATTCAGGCTTTTATAAGTTGAAACCCAACACCTTAAACTCCACCTGGAAACAAACAGGTGGCCAATGGAGATCACGGAGCAGCAGAGCTGTGTCCTCTTGGCAAAATTATCCCAGCTTCCATTTCTGAGCTGATTTAAGCTGTAGCCTCAAGTAGAGCACATTGTAATATTTTACAATGGAATATAGGTCCTAGCTGACAACACTCCTTGTGATTGGAGGACCACTCAGTTCAAAATGGAGTCTCACACATTGAGACTTGTGGCCTCTACAGATCATGACTCCATGTTGGAAAATAAGGCTTGCACTAAAATGCGATGCCCAGCCATGGAACTGTGAGTGACAGTGATGTGTGACCCTTTTAAAATAAGACACTGGCAAGAGCAGAAATTGAGAGGTGAAGTCAATGGATGGAGTCTGAGGTTAGTAGAATAAAGGGATAGAGAGAACTTTTCTTCTTCAGAAGTTAAATAATTAGATTGGGATTAAATGTCAGAGTCTGGGGGCTTGGTCATCTCTGTCTTGCAGATACAAATAACTTCAATGGAATTTACTAATATCTGGCAGGGAGAGAATCAAAGCCCAGACACTGAAAAGAGGTAAGAGAAACTCTGGTTTGGAGAGCTAGCCAGGACATTATCCTCCCCTGTTATCACCTTCCTCTAGCGGTTGGTTCACACAGGCTATGTCCTCCTTTCTTATTAATGCAGTGGTTCTCAACTTTTTTTTTTTTTTTTGCAGACCCCTAAAAAATTGAGCGGAGGGGCAGATCCCTTTGGAAATCTTAGACATAGCCTGCAGACCCCCACGGGTCTGAGGACCACAGATTGAAAACCATGTTTCTGTGGTAACCACAACCTTTTGTGGATCCCAAAAAATATGTTCTGAGGACTCCCAGGGGTCTGTGAACCACAGGTTGTAAAATGCTGTACTAATGCAATTAACTTTGATCTCTGAACATTTAGTACTGTAGCATAGATGTCAACACTTGAGATCCAAACAATAGTGATATGTGATAGGGAGGTGGTCTAGCAGGTGGATAGAATAGCACTTTGTTTTGCCTTCTTTTATACACATGCTCACAGAAAATAAACAGAAGCTTTCTGTGTTTATAGAATGCTGTTATGGCTGCAAAGGCAAGCACTCCAAAGTTAAGAAATGCCAATATTCACATTGACAGTGCAATCTTAATTCTGCCCCCTTCTCCTTATGCATTATGATACAGTCTTTAATTACATGATGTGTCACATACATTTTGTCCACAGGATCACTGCCTTTTTCAGTGCTCAGTGACTAAGACAGTTGTTCAATATTTGTTTTTAGCCTCATGCTTTATTTACTGCATATCATCCAATCATTGCACTGAAGAGAGAGCTGTTAGTTACCTCATGGGTTTTGATAAGGTGCTTGGCAATGTAATATCTGAGTGCATTACTAACACTGATTTATGTATTGCCACAGTCCCTCAGCAAAAGAGGAGAGTACTGTTATATCCATTTTATAGACTGGCAAACTGAGACAAGACAAAGTGCCTTGTGTAAGGCAAAGCAATACATCTGTCACAGATACAAGATCAGAACTTAGGGCTGCCTGAATCCTAACTATGTTCAGACCTCCAGCTCACACTGCATTACTGCTAAATGTATCACATTTTTGGTTGACTTCAGTTTCAGTTGTGAGTGCTCTGCACTTCTGAGCACCAGGACTCAGATCAAGCACCCAGATAATGAAGAACTCATGGTGAGGAAGCACATGCAAAAATGTTGGTACCAGCAGCACTTAGCAAATCTGTGGCAGAGCCCAAGATAGAGCCTCCTTCTTTCGGAGGTGGGGGGGGGGGGTACTCAACTGTTTTAAGCACAAGACCAGGCTTTCTTTTTCCTCGCATTAATGTGCCATCTGCTTTATTTGCTAAACATGCATACTTCCATTTTACAGCTAATAAGGAAGGAGACTATCAAGGCTGTTCCCCATTCTGGCACTCCCAGTGCAGAAGGTGGGGGCGCACAAACTTTAAAATACCCTGCCGCTAGAGGCTTCTGTTAAGAACTCCCCAAGGTCAGATATTCTCTGGCCTTAGATTGATATTGCTGCCACCACTCAAATGCAAAAACCCCTCTGAGAACCCAGGAAGATGCATTTGGGGATTTTCAGTGGGGTAGTCTCCAATTCTTCCACCCTCCCTCTGGAGAGAGCTTGGGGAAAAAAACTCTAAGCATATGCACCCAGAACTTCCTGCCTTTTAGGACACAGGAACCAGATCATGGTCTTAAAATGGTGATTTTTTTTTTTTATTAACAAAACAAAGAAAACATACTTATTGAAACATTACTTGGTTGCTAGGTGTTAGAGGAACTGAAAAAAGAAAGGTTAAAATACAGAGAACTGCTTCACTGGGATTCAGTTTGGAGAGTCACAGGGTCAGGGCCTATTTACATATGCTCAGCACAGAGAAGTCCAACAAACCCCAAAATAAAGAAAATAACCTGATCGTGTCTGACTAAACATCCCCTGTTCTACTCACATATCTGTTGTTCCAAGGTTTAGTCCTTCCCTAGGCATGGATGTCGCTGGATATGCCTTGTCCTCCTCCCTGACTCAATTCATGTTTCTCAGCTCTCCTTTGGTCACATAACGACTGGCACAGGAAGATCCTACTTTCAGTTCAAAAACCCACACTCTGTTTTCAGCGGCTCTCCTGGCTTCCTACCAACTCATTTCCTGCTTCCCTAACATTCCCAGAGACTCTCTAGGACCCCGTGTCTATGGTTTTAACTCTTACAGGCAATTCATCACAGGGTCTTACAAAAAACAGCACAAAGTCTTGACTGAGTCCCTGAACACAATCAATTATATACAGTGAATGAGGCAGAGGTCCTATGAAAAAGGTAGTAGGTAAACATGTAATTAAAGGCTGTCATAATGCATGGGTAACCTTACTTCTATAGTTCATGTCCAAACTTTTAAGCCAAGGGAGGGGTGTTGTATGTTAAAAGTACATACAGTCCCCAGTCAGAGCTTTCTATAACCAAAGAAAAGAGAGGAACGGAAGATTGCATAGAAACCTAGGAATGCAAGTCTAGTGTATCTAGAAAATGCTTAGCTACTGCAGTGGTGGGTGCAATAGAAACTCATTAGCTAAGTAGATAGATCTTCCTTCTATGTACCCACCTATGAAGCAGCTATAATATGATTGATTGTGTTTCCAGAAGGCACGCCGTAGAGAAGTCAGAGCTCAAAATGTCACTCTCAGCCCAAGAAAGCAACCTCCACATCAACTCCCACACTAATTTGTGTCTGTGGAAACAGCACAGTTTGTTTTCAGAGGGCTGTAGTAAATGTTGCTGCTGAATATCTCATTGCCTCTGAGTGCATGGAGGCATCATGCCTACTCCTAGCTTACACAGCCATAATGCCTCCAGTTAACCCCACTGGAGATGTGTACTGCCTCTTTCCTCCCAAACACAGCCCTGTAGTGGTCCTTCTCTCCCAAGTGGGGAGGGAGGCCACTGTGCCTCACTGGATCAGGCAGCCACACTTGGGCTCAAGTCTTGCTGGCGGGGCCAAGCGGTAAGTAGGCTATATTTCGCAGCCTTCTAGCAGAGGCAAACAACCACTAACTGCCTGAAGCTGAGCAGTCTTTATCCCAGAGTCTGCCACCAATCAAGAGTCTCTGGCCCCCTTAGCAGGGCAAAGCATAAGGAGTCATTAGCTCATAGCCTCCTGGCTGGGTCTATAAGGGACTAGACACTCTATAAGGGAAGATCTGGCCCTCTAGGTAGAGCAGATCAGGAATCAGGTTTTTGTCTACATCTCCTGGCTAAGGCAGTCAGCAAACATATAATCCAGGCCCAGAGTCTTCTGGCTGGGCAAGACATGAGCAAAATACAGGTCTTCTGGCCCAGGGATTAAGGAGGCCACAACACCAGGTGTGAGGTTGGGAGCAGGCCCCATTCCAGGGCCCTAAAGTGGCAAATGGTTCCCCCACTGTCAATAATCTACCAAAATGCACTGCTCCATGCTCCGGCAACAAAACCAGTCTAAAATCTGGTTTTCCAGGGCTACTTCCCACCACAGTCTGGATTGGGGTGTGAAGATTCATAGTCTAAGGATCCTCTGCCTCTTTAGCAATCCTGGCAACTCCTCTCCAGAGGAGATCACTTCTAGGGGCAGGGCACTGCACAAATCTAGCATTTGACATCAGGTTGGGGGCATCTGTCTCCTTCCCTGACTCCTACTCAACTGAGCTGCAGGGACCTCCCTGTATACTTCCTGTCCTGTCCTGGTACTTCTCAAGTCCAGAGGGAGGACACTCAACCTCAATATAAGCTCTCACCCAGAGCCATCCTATCCTTAGGATGGTTTGGGACAGCAAGCCCAAACCCTGCACTTTGGTGGGCCCCACGGCAGACACCTCAACCATCCTATGGACAGGCCCATGGGATTACCTAGGGGGGCCTGGTGCAAGGTGGCAGCCAGGGTCAGTCCCCCTCCCACACACACACACACACTCCACAGCAGCAGGAGCTGGAGTGCTCTGGCAGCCTGCTCCGTGCCACCCTCTCCAAGCCCACTGCGCTCCACTTCATGGCAGCAGCAGGAAGCAAAATGTCCCAGGCCCAAGGCACTCCACTTTCCTCCACTGCAGTGAAGTGGAGCATAGTGATCTGGGAGAGGGTAGTGGGCAGGAGCAGGCTGCTGGACTCCAGCTTCTGCAACTGCGGTGAGTGTGGGTGGGGAGCCTGACCCCTGCTGCTGACCTGCCCCAGGCCTCCCAGTAACCCTCAGGCTCACATTGCTCAGGGGAGGGGGCTTCGGGCAAGGGGGTGGAAGCAGGGACGGGGAGGGCCGGGACTGGAGCAGAGCAAGAGTGGGGTTTAGGGGAAGAGGTGAAGTGGGGCAGGGAGAGGAGGAGCAAAGGCAGAACAGGGGCAGGGTCTGTGGCAGAAGGGTTGCCCTGAGCCCACCCAAAGGACAGCCTTGCTCTCATCCTTTGCTCTCATCTCTCAACCCATCTAGCACAGAGGTCAGTAGGTTCTTTCTACTGACCAAATGGGAGCTGAGTCAGGCCTTTGGAGTCTGTAGTTTTTACAACCAGTCAGTAATGTTTTTAAAGCACTTTGAGAGGCAGATATGACTGTTATGTCACAACTGGATTATTCTCCTTAAACATATGGTAGTGAAGTGTGGGTGTTTTAGAATGGAAATAAGTGTTCGATACATTTTACTTTGTTTTGATACTCACACTATACTTATTGCATTGGTGCTTGGTGCTCAGATAATCTATCTTTTCTAGGCTGATCCAGCATACCTTGAGTACCCAGATCTCCTGTTGATCTCATTGGGAGTTTTTGATGTACAAGGAATGCAGGATTGGGCCATATACATGTGAGATTGTCCATGTTTCAGATGTACTATGGCCAACAGCTACCCCATCCTGTTTCTTCTCCCCTATGTTCATTACTACATTTCTGCACCTTAAGTAAAAAGGCTGACAGAGAAGCTCCTAAAGAAAGAAAGAAATTTTTACTGACAACTGTTAAGGACTTTATTTTATTACTGTGTTTATTCTTATCCAATTCAAATTCTACAAAGGGAACTAGAGACAGTAGCCAAAAATGTTAATGGCAATAGGTCAAACCATAACTTTTTGGAACTGAAAATAAATTCTCACCTAAAGCAGAAGAAAAATAAATACAAAGACGAGTGGAAAATAACCCTCAAAACTGCTAATGAATTCAGAAAACAAACAATCAGACAAGTAATATTTGAAGAAACATACTTTTTCTTCTCAACAAAATTGGAGAGGAAAAGGATGAAGCAGTTGAAAATAAATCACTTCCTACAGCCCAAATTTCAAGAAAAATATAATTAAATTTTCTGTAACCATTATTTTCTTTAGTTCTCTTTTAAATATTTTAATTGAATATGAACAGACACAAAAATAAAATTAAAAACACTTGTATTTATAAATTGCTATGAAATTGTCTTCTGCGGGAGCTGCTCTTTTAGCACAAGTTATATAGTTTATATTTTGCCTGACGGATCCTATAGTACACATTACTGATCTCCCTCCATTCTCTGAGTGCTTTTAAGAAATAGAAATGAAATTTATTCGCATGAAATCCCAGCTCTTCCATAGTTAGTGACATCATAATATTTTTAGCAGAAGCAGGATATCAAGGAGTAGCGTTGGCTGGGAGTGAAACAGTAATTGAGATATGTACTGACGGCATTTTAACTACATAACAAAGAGCAAATGTAGGAGCTTCAAACAGATCCAGGCACTAGTAGAAAGAGCAGGATTACAAAAGCCAAATTCTTGTTCTGACTTCAATTTACATAAACTGCTAGCAAAAAGAAATAAAATAAATATGGCGCTAATAAAAAGGCACACTGGCAGGATTTGGGGGAGTTCTTCTCAGTATAAGGATCAACCCCTCTTGTAAGGCTGATGAAGTTCAAATACAACAAGAGTATCATGCACTGTGGTTCCAGAGAGATTTATTTCTTGAATGATTCCTGAATTTAGGGCCTGATCAAAAGTGCTTTTAAGTTAATGGAAAGACTCGTATTGCCTCCATTTGATTTTGAACCAGGCTGATAATGAAATTATGCAATGAGCAGTGGCAAGAAGGCAAATTTTTCCTTTCCAACTCATTGTTCTGGATTTACTGCTAGCAGGATCCAAAACTGCATCCAGTATACAGAAAGTGAGGGACAGGACTAAGTTCTTTGCCCCCGGGCAAATGCATGGCCATGACTTCCATAGGCTTGGAAGCATATCCACATAGCCTCCAAATGGCTATGCGTGTATAATCATTTGTTAAAGGGAGGCTGCTAGAGGAAAAGTTAGAAGCCTTTAATAAAAGTGATAATATAAAAGTAAAAGCCTAAAATTGTGGCATCTGTTCATCATTGCTGAGTCATTCTCTGCTATCAATTTCTATGAAAAATTTCCACTGACTTCAATGAAAGTTCTGTACACAGTCTGATGGCAGGATTTAGCATACTGTATTCATTCTCTGAAGAAGCCTGAAGAATGAAAAATGATAAATAAATGAAAAGCTCTTTGTATGTTTAATGAAATAAAGGCCCACTATTAAATAATTGCTTTGGCATCTGTTATTTGGGTATTCTTTAACACATGATTACAAATGTTTATAAGTTTATTTATATCTCACTTTTACAAGATGTACATTCATATCATGTGATTCAACATAATACACTCTGGAACTGGAACCCAACATGTCTGATGAATTCATGTAGGAGCATGCTGACATAACCAAAACCTAAAAAAGGTTTCTTCCACAATAATAGAGGGGTACAAACTTTAAGACCAGTTGGTTTTGAAGAGTTTTTCATTTTAACAATCCCTGAAATGTCTGTAAACTCAGACACACTATGTATACATAACCAAAACAATGCAATGGTACTGTAAATCATTCTGGCTGCTCATAATTTTGCAAAAGCAACAGGTTTAAACAATATAAAAATAAATGCAAAGCATTGTCAAATTTACACTCAACATAATTAAAATATTACAGGCTTAGAAATTTTCAAACAAAACAATAAATAAAACATAGACATACACCAATACAAAAAAACCAGAAATACCTGTCTTGATGTAACTAATACATACCATAAGCCTAGATTCATGAAAATATTGCCTTTCAATAAATAGATTCAGCTTCAAAGTTTGATATTTCCTATATTCTTGAACTGATTTTAATTAAATATCAAATTGTAATAAAATGTGTATGAACTGCATCAAGTTTTAATCTTTACTGAAAATCAGCAAATTCTTAGGCTGATTTTTAGTAAATTAGGCACCTGCTGATAATGTAAAACTTATCCAACTGATACACAATATTCAAAGGACATTAGACATCGTATTTCTTTTGAAGAATGCCTCAAGCACTGAAGTCTAGGCTCTGTCACTGACCTTGCTAAAGAGGCCAAGTGGCAAGAAATAACTGGTATAATATGAGCTGCTGGATTGTGTCCATGTGACCTGGGTCATAGCTTTGAAGGAAGGAGGCACCGTTTTACCAACAGGATAAATCACAAAGTGAAAGGTTAAATTTTCTTCCTGGTACATGTAAAACCCATTAACACCGAGCAGTGGTTCAACTGAAAGGGTATTTATTGGTATAGCATATACGGCTTCTGTTTTACTTTCTCCAAAGAATATCAGGCCCTAGTTGATTCCACCACCTCCTTCTGCAACCACTGTGTGTTTTCAAGGTACTGAATCAGAAGTTCTACCAAATCACTACATTACCACTGCCATTTTGAGTCATGACCGCAATGGGAATTACAGAGAGAAGAATGCAATGTAAAGGATTTACAAGGCTACTTATGGAAAAGGAGTGAGCATGTCACTGTCTGCATCAACCACCAACAAACAAGATCTCTAGCCACATGGACTGTGACACTTTACAGAGCTTAGGATTGTTAGTGATTACAAGGATATTGGAGGTTATAAAAAATAAGTATGTTTATTCAGAAATGTGTAATATTTTTTCTACATTTGTGTAAAATTTGCTCAGAAAGAAAGGGGAAAAGGGGATCCTGCCAGTGCCCTTTTAATAATATCTCCATAAGCCGAAACTATCTATAAAAAGAATTTACACAAACCTTTCGCCTAGCATATTTAACAGAGTAGAATGCATATATAATTTCTTCTGCCTCCCCCCAATCTATATTTATCCTTATTATTGCCTCTCAAGGGCTTCAGATTTCCATAGGACTGTGTGTACTAAAGTATTTGAATCAATGACCCCAATGTATCAACTCAAAATCATGGTGCAAGAGTATTATTTTATTACTTCATGGGTAATTTAGAAATAAAAAAGAGTTAGAACAAGTATGTGAAAGAGTGACATCAGGCCTCTAGTCTGTTAAATTGTTAATAGCTGAGACTGGGAGACAAGGTATTCTAGTGAATACTATGAACTTCTGAGTGCTAATCATATTTCTGTCACAAACTAGAGATCTGGGGTAAATTCCTGGTTCCACTGAAGTCATTGGCAAAACTCCCTGGGCATATCTATGTTACAGAGAATACTGACCATCCAGAGGTTGATCTTCTAGCATTCGATTTAGGGGGTCTAGTGTAGATCCCCAAATAGAACGCCAAGGACAGCCTCCCTCCCCCCAGCATCGTGTACTCCGCATTCTGCAAGGAGTAAGGGAAGCCAACGGGCGTGTGTGCTCCCTTCAGCCTCCCACAGTGTAGATGCTGCAGCGGCTCAGCTTAAGGTAAGTCGAATCCAGCTGTGCATTTTGTATAGTTGGATGGCATACCTTAAGCATGTAGACCAGGCCCCATTGACTGAAGGGACTTCAGATTGGGTGGTAGCTTCATGGTCTCAGGAAAACAACTTAAGGTTTCATTGTCACCCATAATCATGCTGAATATTACCTTTGGGACTACTCATCGAGTAAGGTACTAGACTATAAACTCTTTGGCATGGCAGCTGTTGTTATCTGATCGTATGGTGCTTAGCACAGTGGAGTTCCATTCCTGATTGTGGCTTGTAACTGCTACCACAATGCAAATACAATACTAGTATTCAACAGGATTATGGATGATACACTCTGGTCTTTAATTTATATGCTTTAATTTCTTCCTCTGTTAAATGGGGATAACTCTTACCAACTTCGTAAAGGGCAAAGATTCATTAATAAAGTTGTTTACAGAGTGCATTGCATATAAAAAGTTATTATATAAGTGTTAATAAAACAAAATATTTCTATATCTATGGCCCTACTCAGCCAAAAAATCTGATCTCATTGGCTTCTTTCTTGACTTTCCTAAGTCAATAAAAACTGAATCATGGACTCAGGTTGTTATTCAAATTGATACAAATACTTAAGCATATTTTGACAGTTAAAAAAAAATCTGTAGTTGAGGTTCATCTTTTGATTACAAAGGGACCGTGTGTGATTAATTGGGCCCTGTTTTGAATTTTTATATACTTGTTTCCAGGTCAAATTATTTTCAAAATAACAAACTCAACTTTTGAGGAAGACCTTTGCAGGAAGCCAGTTTACAGTGGGGCTATGTCTAGACTGCGGCAGTTTTTTGGAAGACGAAATGAAAATGGAGCGCTCATTTGCTAATCTCGTGCTCTCATTTGCATATTCTCTTCTGATCCTTTTTGCGGAAGAGGTTTTTGCGATAAAAAGCCCTGTGTAGATGGGGCCATTTGTCGGAAAAACCCCATTTTGCACAAGATCCTGTAAACCTCATTTTTTGAGGAATAAGAGATCTTGCTCAAAATGGTTTTTTTCCGACAAATGGCCCCATCTACACAGAGCTTTTTATCTCAAAAACCTGTTCCGCAAAAAGGATCAGAAGAGAATATGCAAACGAGAGCACGAGATTTTCAAATGAGCGCTTCATTTGCATTTCCTCTTCCAAAAAACTACCGCAGTGTAGACGTAGCCTAAACGAAGACCCATGCCAAGAGAATTCCGGCCAATGCACATTGATCTCTGGAAAGCTCTCATTTCTCAGAAAGGGAGATGATACAAAGATTAATGTGGCCACTGATGTCCCATAAATGAGGCTTATGCTATTTGTGAAATTCATTCAATAAAGATAATCTTAAAGCTTTACTAAATATCTCGGAACCTTAAGTGCCTTACCTTCAATCACTTACCTGTTGAAGAAGTTCACAATAAAATGAAAAAAAGAACAAAGCACGATGATGAAGACTGAAAAGAGATGTAGGGCCTGGTCCCCACTGGGTACATTTAGACAGCAGGGTTAAAGTCAAATTAAGCTACGCGTTTTTAGCTATGTCGAATGCATAGCTTAAGTTGAAATAGCTTAATTCGGCTTTTGTCACTGCCTACACTGCAGGAAGTCAAAGGAAGAACACTCCTTCGACTTCCCTTACTCCTCAGAAAATGAGGGTTACCATGAGTCGGAGTAAGAAATCCTTCCGCTCAACATTATTTCAAAATAAAGGTTTGTGGTATAGACGCACATTATGCTGCTGTGTATAAGTACCCACTATGTGTTGATCAGGGCAGCTCCATGGAGGTTAACAAAGACACATTGATTTACACTCACTGAGGATTTGGCCCTTACAAATGCTAGCAGAAGAAAGAGTTCTTTCCAGGCCAAGAAGAAAGAAGAGAAGGCCAGCCATGTGCCCCCATCCAAAGCTGGACCCAGTGAGCCTTTTGGACCAAGTGTACTGTCCTACTTTGGAAATAAGAAAAGCAGAAGCAGTTTTGGCAGCAGCATTCTCATTCCCATGTTAGGATTGCATCTGTATGTGCTATGCTGAATGAAATGCTGGATCAGTGTATAGATACAATGAGACATCCTGCCTTTTTTCCCTCCTCCTCCTGCCAGGACAATCTAAAGTTCCTACTTGAAATCCTGCTAAACTAGTAGCTGCTGCCACTTGCCTTCCATTCTCCAGTGCAGAGTTTAGATATAGCCGAACTAGCCACTGAGAGGACTTACCTGTCTTAAGAAACTAGTAGAGTTTTCAGCGATACAAAACAAAAAACAAAAACAAAACAAAAAAGAGAGCGAGAGTAACACAGACCCAGACCACTTTGCAGTTACTGAGGGTTTGTTTTCATGTATTTATGGTATAAATAAAAGAAAAATTGCTGGAATAAATTACAAAGAGGAGACACCTGACTGGCATATGGAAGTTCTTACTCTGCTGGTATCCAGTATAACAGCAAAGGTTTACTTTTTAGTAGGCAATTCTTATCCAAGTGCGCATATTTTATGTAATACGCTTCAAGTTGCTGCGGGCGAGCAGGCAACTTCATTTCTAAGATGGTTGAAGGCACTCAAGGACCAATCCTGCAGCCACTCCTCATTTGAGAAGTTTCTCTGAAGTTAATGGAAATATCTGAGGGTGAAATTCACTCCTGCACAGAAGTGTAAAGCACAGCTGATGGACCATGGAAAATAGGGCTTAAATG
Organism: Pelochelys cantorii; assembly: GCA_032595735.1. NCBI lineage: Eukaryota > Metazoa > Chordata > Testudines > Trionychidae > Pelochelys > Pelochelys cantorii. The sequence continues at coordinate 125,499,596 of CM064326.1, read as the reverse complement.
AATGGAAGCAGTGCATAAGTTTGTGCTAGCCCTCTGCACCAGGATGAGTTTCTATCCAAGTGAGCAAAGGCTGCAGGACTGAGCCTTTAGCCATTAGCATTATGCAACACAGCACCCCAAAGTATTGTGGGTAGCCAGTATAACTGCTCATTCGTTTCAATTTAGTGGCTCCTTATGGCAATATTCCCTGTTTGTATGTTTAAAATGTTGGAGTTGCTATGAGGAGAGTATTTATTATTTTAGGTGTAAAATGTGGTAATTGACAATATTTGAATAGAGACTAAACTTTATCTCGTAGGTATAAAATGTATATTTATTACTATAAATAAAGTTTATACCTTCCAGATAAAGTTTGCTCTTAGTTCCAATTTTGTTAATTGCCTGTGTTTATTCTCCATATCTCTCTATGATGGTTAATGCTATATTAACATTGCCGCCTTGGTTTAAAGAGATATTAGGCTTTCACAAAGACGTAGGAAAGACAGGTAAAATTTATCAGATCAAACATTTCCAAAATATAACCACTTTTCACATAATAAATAGGTGGGAAATGGCAGCACTTTGACAAATTTCAGAAAATTTGCTTGTCAGAAAATACCAAAACTGGGGGGAAATGCAAATGTCTCAAATTGAAAAGACGTAATGCATTACTTTTTGCCCTGTGGAAATATCTGGGTTTGATAAATATCACAAAAGCCAAAACTAGTAATGGATTGCTAGATGATAAATACAACTTGAGAAAAAACAGGCTTACTGGCAATAGTATTGAGAGAATAAACTTCCATCAATGCAGGCCTCAATAACAAAGGCAAAAAAATGGAGCTATCTTGTTAGAAGTAGACAAGAGCAGTATTTGTTCTCACAATCAAACGCACATCATAATAAATTGATTAGAAGAGAATTACAAAGCAAATGAGAACATGGGGGTTAGTAAACCTAGACACTCTGTTAATATAATTTCAAGGGACTTTCCCCCATTTAGACTCTCTGTGCTGCTTAGACAACTTTGTTCTGGTGTGTACATAACTGGTAAAAAAGAAAAATTGGCAAACACTGAACTTGTCCACCTCAACAAAACTTTTACTTGTTTTTTTGTGTGTTTGTTTTGATTTACTTAAAATGATTGCAAAAAAATGTCATACAGGCTTTTCATCTTACTTCCCAGAAATATGGCACATTGACTTGACTAGAAATCATAGCATTTGTCTTTTTCCATACGTGATACATATATTTTTATCCATTCCTAGAAAACTCAGACTGTCATTTTGGCACTAAACTGCAATGTATCCAGTCTGAGCATAAAGGACTTAAATTATGGTTCTTGAAGAACTGATTATTAACAGAATAAGAATGTACGGCTATTTTTAATCTATAATATTTACAGTATTGCACTTTACTGCACTTAATTGCATTTCACTAGAAGTAATGCTGCATCAGTATTATGCCTTAAAACCTTATGTCCATCTTTGTTGTGCGAGTCATTCTTCCTATATCCTGTAAAACAGCAAGATTTCAATTAAAAAATCCTGAAATTAGAGAGAAAAAAAAACAGAAAGTCAACCTGCTCCTATGGCACAATGCATCTCAAGTTCAGGTGATTCTGGGTAAAGAAGAATTGTTCCCATCATTCAAGTCACCACTCCTGGCTAGTAAATTCTAGTCTGTTTCTCTCTTTTTTTTTTTTCTTCTTTCCAAAAGACTTTCAGCCAGTGGAGACACACTTTTTTTTGTTGTTATTGCTGCTTTCTTTTCTGAAAATAAAAAAAAAAAACCTGCCTTGCCTCAAATCTGAAATTCCACATATAAATTCAAACCAGTTCTGCAGCAGCAGCTCCTCAGCGATGGAAGATATTCATGGCAGTGAAATAATACTGTTGGCAACAAAGAAATGTCATCTTTAATGGAGACCAGCCCCACGGATTTTTGTTTAATTATTATTTGTGTTTGTTTTGTTTCGATCAGAGAGGTTACCATCTTCAAAATGTGCTTCGTTACACACATGCACATGGTCGCAAAACTGACAGCAGCCGATGACCTGACGCTGATGTGAATCGCTTTGGCCAGGATCAAAAATCCAACTGTCCCACTGTTTGCAGATTAGCATAATTTAAAGATTTTGTTCCCCACCTAGGTTATCCTCCGGAAAGTCTTTGCTGTTGTGTGTGTGTGTGTGTGGCTGTGTGCGTGTAATCGGATGACTCTTCACTCGGATTCGGCATGGGCTCGCCCTAGCAGTGCATCTGGGGAGCAGTTTTAACTAGGGAGCGTTAGGGAGCCTGGAAACTACAAAAGGAGGGGAGGCAACTGGACCACCTCCGTCTTCACAGGAGCCGGATCGGATGCGAAGGCTCGGAGCGCGAAGGGCGAGAGGGGGCAGCCAAAACTGGGGGGGGTGGGGGGCTGTAGCGATCGTCTTTACGAGTCCTTGCAAAAGCCAGCGAGCCTGGCTCCCCCACCCCCAGCCGGCCTGGGGAGAGTCCCGTCGGGGCGGTGCGGAGGGGGAAGCGGGAGTCCTGGCCACACGCGCACGCACACCCCCGGGCGGACAGTGTCAGAGCCCCAGCGCCTCGGCATGTTTCCTGGCCTTGAGCCGCAGGTCGGCGATGCTGGAGTTTTTGCTGTTGCTCTTGGCAGCCGCGGCCACCACCGCGGCGGCGGAGGCGGACTCGGCCAAAGAGGCGATGGGGAGTCCGAAAGGCGGCGGGGGGAACATCAGGTAGGGCGCGTGGGCCGCCAGGTGCGGGTGGAGGTGCGGGTGGGCGTGGGCCACGCCTTCCAGCTGCAGCTGCGCTTGGACCTGGGGAAGCGGAGAGAGGGGAGCAGGGTGAGAAGGGGAGGGGGGGGGCAGCCACGCCCAGCGGGTCACAAGCTGCCCTCCCACCGGGGGCATCCTCCGCGGGGGGGCGGAAGAGCAGCCCCCCCCCCCGGGCGGGCGGGGCGCGCCTCCTGCGCCGTGCCCTGCCCACATGGCGCCCCCCCCCCCACCCCCGTGTATCTGCAGCTCACGCGCGCCCCGGCCCACCCATCCGGCCTCGCTGTCATGCGCTGCCCCTTTTGCCGCTCCGCAAGGGGGCGCCCGGGGGCAAAGCAGGCGCAGAGCGGGCTCCCTGGCTCAGCGGGCCCGGCCTGTCCCGTCGCCTCGGCGGCTCTCGCAGCTGTGCGGGTGGCTGCGTTTGCGAGGGAAGGCCGAGCGCTGCAGGTGGGCCGGCAGCCCCCCAGGTAGCCCTTCCCACGCAGCCGGCGCGGGGAGCGTGCGTACAGGAGGCGGGGAGGCGCGGGTTTGATTTGCACAGGAACTGCGGAGGTGAACGGGAACCGACTGGCTGATATTAAACAGCCCGCTCAGCGCTTCTGCAGGGAGAATAGAGGCGGATTTAGGCCGCCTCCTATTTACCAAAGTGAGCTGAGCAGGCCTGGGCGCCAAAAAGCGCTAAATAGCATTTTTTTTTCCCCCCCTAGGGATGTTTATTTATAGCTTTCTAAAAACTCTTTAACCTGGTAAATAGGGGGCGAGTGTTTACTCTGGAGCTTTTTAGGCCTACCCCCAACACCCTGGATTGACAGAGTCTGGGGTGTGGGTGTTCTCCCCCACGGGTACATGTTTTTCAAAACCCAATACCCTTACTCGAGCCCTTCCACCCATTTTGTGTTTTGGGAGCCGATTCCTCAAATCGGTGACCTAGGGCACGACCTGGAGATGCCACAGGCTGTAACTTGCATGATTCAGTGATATCAGGGCGGGCTTGCCTCTCTCCTTCCATACGCCATTGTAACGCCACTGACTTCGATGGGGTGGAGCCTACTGTATCTGTGTCTACCCAGAGCGAAGGGGGACGCCTTCTTTTCCCCGACGCCTCGCCCAAAGTATTGTCCCGTCCTCAAGTGCGAAGAGTCTGGGTGAGAACAGGAGCTCTGTGCTGCCTACTCCAGCCAGCCCTTTGTAGCGGGAGAGGGGGATGTTGCCGCACACCTATATTCTGCCGGGGCTGGGGACCGTGCAATTAGGTGTCTACACGTCTCACTAACAGGATCTAGCGAAGCTCCCCCTGGCATTGCGTCCAACTGGCCTCCACCTCCAAGGGGGGCAGCGGGAGCAAAAGGCAGAGCGCTCCCTCCACCGTGCCCAGGTCTCACTAGTGTTGGACGCCCCCCGGAGCAGGTTGGGTTCCTGGACTCTGCGTGGTGGAGTCGGATTTGCGGGGACCAGGCCAGCTCCGTGCGAGTCACCTTCCCTGCCTGGGGGCTGGAGGAACGGACAGCTCCTAGACGGGAGGCTTGTCTGGGCCGGCCAGCCGGCTGCTGCACAATGCACCGGTTTCATCCGTCCAAGGGCTGCCCGCGCCAGCAGCGGCCCAGATCCGGATTAGGAAGAACCCCCCCCCCCCCACCACCACCACCACCACCACCAGCCCCCTCCTCACACACACACACACGCACCCCTTCCCTTCCTTGTGCCCTGCGCTCTGTCCGCATCAGGGGACCACAAGGGACCAGTACTGGGCACTTGCCAACCCTACCCTCTGCTAATGCGACACAGGAGACCCGAGCCTCCATGGAGGGGGGTTTGGCTTGGCTGCTCACTCCTTCATTTGCACATCAGGGCTCCCACAGGGCCAGAGCACAGCAGGAAAGGAGGCCAGACCTACAGCCGCCTTCCTCTGCCTGAGCCATCGGCCCGAGCAAGGCAGGGGAAAGGAGGGGGGTGTTTGGAAAGAGGCCCCTTCTGAAGTTTTACAGCGTGCTTTTAATACGTGCCAACTTCGCTATAAATGGCACTTGTAAACGTGTCCCACTTCCTCCTGTGGCGGTGAAAGGGTAGCAGAGGAGGAGGGCGGGCAAGGGCTCCAGGCACTGGGGCAGGCGTTTAATGGGAAGCAAAACGAACTACCTGCTGGAAAGGCATCCTCAGGGCTCCCATATTCACGTAAGGGGCCACTCGGCAGGCGTCTAAATGGCTGGCAGTTCCCAGGATCACCCCTGCACGGAGAGACAAGGCAGGGTCAGCCCCATGGGTGGCACCGGGCATCCCCCCCTCAGTGACCGTCCCCACCCCTCCCTGAATCTGGGCTCCCGGACCCACCTTTATGCATCTGATTCTCCTGCTTTCGGCACTTCGCTCTCCTGTTCTGAAACCAGACCTGCAACAAGGGAACACAAAGCGGGGAAGGGAAGACACACGGCTGCTGAGAAACGAGACTAGCAAGCGGAGGCCAAGCCGTTCGTATAACTTTTAATGATGTGCATAAAATAAACGCACGCGGCTGCAAGAGGAACGGCTGAGTGGCCACTGCACGTTGTGTGAGTGATTATGGCTCTCACAGTCCTGTTAGGGTGGCTTAAGGTACATGGGGCCCACACAGAACCAACGACCACATTCGTTCTGCTCCCTTTTGGGAGAGGGGGGAACCAGTGTTCGAGCCTGGCCAGCTGATCAGAAGTTACGGTAAAATCTCTACCATCCTGAAAGCAAACACTTCGGAACCGTGTCCTTCTTCCTAAACCCACGTCCCCCTGCGTTCCCCAGGGTTGCAGGATTCGAGACTTCCATTCTCTTGTGCCACCCATAGAGGGTGAGCAGTTGCGATTGCTAAAGCAAATACCAGAACAGAGGCTCTCCCTTCTTGATGGAGCTGTCAGTCTTTTTCTCGTCCGATTGAAGCCAAACCGGTAACATTTTACACTTTGTCCAACTTCAGTGCTCGATTTCTAGCCCATAAAATCTGTTACCAATTGGATTATCTCTTCCAATCCAAAACTTCACTTTTATGGGTTTTGAGAGATTTTAAGGTTTCACATAAAAGCATAAATCCAGACTTGAGCAAATGGACGGAATTATTCCCTATTACATTCACTTTTTTATGTTTTTTAAATGCTCCTGCTGACGTTTTAATGTTCTTACTTCCAGATAATAACAGGAGCTTTCCAAATTTGGATGGAATGAATTATTTATACTGCCACCGGGAAAATACCTATAATCCAATAATACTCGTCTAATTATAGTAATTATAACAGTTAAACAAATACAAACATCCAGTTGCCATTGCTTCTCTTTGGCTTCTGTTTGAGAATATTTCAAATGTTTGAGTTTATTGTTTCCTCTCCCTTCTCAAATGGCTAGTTTAATAAAGTGAGTTGATTCTCAAACACACAGCCGCAAAATGTTTTGCCCACTTTTATTCTTCGACAAAACCTAGCAAACGTGGACAAACATCGACTTGCGGTGCTGATAAAATCTTGTACTAAGTAAACACCTCCAACCTTTGATGTTCTTACACTTGCCAAGTGATCATACGGTTAATTAATACTAACTGCACTTCCTACATCAAATTTTCCCTTCAAGCTTTCTTCAATTGCCTTAATGATGGTCATTTACAATGGAGTAATTAGTGCACAAAAAGGCTTCCAAAGGCATTAATTACCCACGGCACCTCAGTGATTTTCTTAAGTAGGAATTCGCCTTCTCTACTCTGGAGCACAGTTCTTCCTGCTCAGGGTCGCCACATGATCGCATGTATAATATCGAGCATTCGCCATCCAAGCAAACCCCGATCTGTACAATAATTTGGGTCTGACTGAAAACTGCAGCCTGAATTTTTGAAAAGCACGCCCTTTCCATGTGTTAATAAAATATCTGCCTTTCAAACTCAGGCCAGCTGGGCTTCGTGTGAGTGTCACTTGTGCTTTCTTGAACTACAGACAGGAATGTATTTTTCAAATAAAAAAATATCCCCGTAATAAACATTTAAAAGTCTGTGTCCCAAGCTGCTGCAATTTCGGGTGAGGACCTTTACAGCAGCGACCGTAGTGTACTAGGTACGGCTGTGGCATGAAATCTGCCTGTCTTTTTTGGCAAAGCAGTTTAAATCGTCAGGAGGAATTTGAGCAGCGTGTAAACAACTTCTCCTGCAAATCAGAATATCCTTCAAACGAAAATTATATTTAAATCTGTAAAACGAAGTGCCCTTTCCCTTTAGCTATGAAAAAATAAGGTTAAGAGGAATAAAAGTGATGAATTAGCCACTGCGTTAAGCGATAATAAATCAGGCTTGGTGTGGTTCACGATCAATTCCAATTAGTCATGAATATGCTAAGTAAAGCACAGTACACTGTTTTAGACAGTTATTTCTTCATTAAGGATCACTCAGTGATTTCTTTCACAAATGCTCTAATCTGATTTCCTTTTGATTTCCATTAGAGACAGTGAATAATGACATTTAATTTAGCCCTGCACCATAAACCCAAAGATATTTGTTGTAATTGAATTACTGCCTGCTCCTCACTATGGTCTCATAACTTTCAATTATAACCCTGACAGCTGGGTGATATGAGTTTCCAGTACAACACTAAAAATAAAAGGTTAATAAGGACTAGCTACCATAGGAGCTTCAATTTATTTACAGCAAATTTCCACACTAAATTGAAACTATATCCTTGAACAACAAGGGACAGGCGGTGCAGACAGGGATTAGAGAACAGTTCTGAAAGTATTAAAATATCCTTCCTTTTCCTCCTTTTTTCCTGCTCCCTCTTTTTAATTGTAGGGAGTCCTCTATTTTTCCTAATTAATTATCTTATCTAAATGCTTTCTATTCTTATTTTTCTTCTTTACATGACTACTGCCAGTCTTTTATCATGCAGTCCTCTTTTTAAAAATCAAGAAATGAAATTTTGTCTTGCTTATCATCCCCTAATTTTCAATTTTTATATTTTATTTTTCGTGTGGTATTTCAAGATATACCACCTCTCGAAGCACCAATTTTCCTGTAACTATGAACATCCTGTTAAGGTGCTGCTACTCAGTAATAAACTACTTGAAAGAAAGAGTGCAGAATTCAATTACAAGTAATTTATTTTTATAGAAACAGTACATCAAGGCTCTAGAAAGATATTACAGAGACAAAGCAACAAGATCTGGGAAGATGACATAAGATCTGATGTCCCCTTCAGCAAAAGTTTAATCTTTTCATTAATTTATATGGTGCAGTTAGATCAATCTTCCGGGAGAATGTAGGCCACCAGCCCTTTCACCCACTGGAATATTCCCCTAGAAGTCTTCCTTTTCAAGACATCTGGGCCACACTAACAGGGTCCCTTTCCAGTTCGTTTTATACAAAAAGGCCTCATAGCTGAGAGAAACTGGCTACGCTATTTATTTCGGGTCAGGCCTCAAGGAGGCACTTATTTAAAGCTAAATAGCCACTTACTCAGATAAGTAGTGAAAGGATAGATACAGAGATTCCTCCTCTTTGCTTCCCAAAGGCTAGACGTTTATAATATTTTAGGGGGGACAAAAAGAATCTCTCTGCCAGCTGAAGCCTAGGGTGTATATATTTCTTTGCCTTGCACTCCTGCGTAGAAATCCACAGGTTGATCTTATTAATTCTTTCTTACATGACATCTGCTTTTGAAATGGATTCCCTATTTATTTCCCTTTTCCCCCACCTTGGCTATCAAGGAGAAAGTTAAATAATTTTTAAAAAACCGATTCGAAGACACAATGCGCAATTCTGCTAGGTTTTGATTGCAATATTTTGGTGGCGTTGGCTAAGGATTATGAGGCTTTTAAAAAGGCGGGGGGGGGGGAGAGAAATATACCAGATGGGATGCAATGAATTCATATGCTTGCTATGCCAGTCAGACGGGAGCACCTTTCCCCCCGGCTCTAGATAATCCAGTCCCAAAGCACTTAAATCGTCCCCCTTTATCCATGACTATTGTTTTCTGATATTTTAAATACGTCCCCATAAAAGGAGAGCGAGGCGAGGGAGAAAGATTGGGGATTAAGGGGAAACGTTATTGGGTGATCAGGTGAGTTTGCCAAAGCAAATCATTACGTTATTAATTAGATAACTGCTAAAAACCTGCCAATTAATGGCAGCAATGGAGGGTTTTAAGGAATATATCGAGCAGAACAAGCACACCGGAAATACACACAGCTTCCCATCATACGTGTCGTTTCTGCTTTCACCTCCCCTGCTTTGCATGAAGGCCCTGTGCTAGAATCCACTGGCGCTCAGGAACTGAGGGGAAGGGCATTTCCAGGCAGGAAGAGAGTGCAAAAGTCTTTCTCTTACCTGAACTCTAGCTTCAGAGAGCCCCAGCCTCTGGCTTAGTTCCTCCCTCATGAAGGCATCTGGATAGTGAGTCTCGTCAAAAAGTCTTTCCAGCTCATTCAGCTGCTCTAGCGTGAAATTGGTTCTGCTTCTCCTCTGCTTGAGCTTGGTCTGTCCATCCTCGTCCTCTGACTTCACGTCTTCTCTTTTCTCTTTGCACTCGTAGATCCCTGCCGGGGTGGGGGGAGGGGGGAGGGAGAGAGACACAAACCTTTGCTTGAATATCTCACAAAAGTTTCTTGGCACAGAAGACCTCTTTCGCTTTGCCTGTCCCCGTCCCCAAACTGAATCTAAACTAGAGGAAAGTGTCATACAGCAGAATACTCCCATGCTGTCACGCACCGAATTCGTGCTGAGGGAGGCGGAGAAGGGAAGGCAGTTTTTAATGTCTTGATAGAGAAATGGTTATTATGTATCCCCATCCCATGGGGAATGAGAGTGGCAACGTACATCTTCTAGCCCCAGTGACACCCTCCCACCCAACCAGAGCAGCAGTCAGCAATCGATTGGAAGAGAAAGCAGTCCCCCATCACACAGCCATGACAGGGCTCTTACCCCAGTGGACAGCAGTGGAAGTTATGCCTGAGTGAAAGCCGCAGCATCGGGTCCTAAACGGATAGCTTGCCCCATAGGGGAATGCTGCAAAATATTTAATCCCTGGGTCGCACCACCGCTGGTTTTAAATATCAGGCGGGTCTGAGCCACCGTTACTCGAAAGGCATCTTTGAGAGAGAAAGCAGCAGCTCGGTTTTGTTTGGTTAGCTGGTACATTTCGGGGGGGGGGCGGTATTTAAAAACAAGTCACTAACTAGTACGCGTCCTCCGCTGGTAACTGCAGTTTAAGAAGGGTCGCAGAGGAATATTGGGCTAACATTCCGCTCACACTATAGAGCCAGTGAGGACGAGGGGGACGACACGCGGTGTTGCTGACTTCTTTATACTGCTGTGCAGGGCAGTGCCCGCAGCTATTGGGGGAAGGCAAAACATTTGCGTGACAAGAGACATTTCCCATTGTCTAGTTACACTGGCCTGAGACACTTCTCCCAAAAACTCCAAGCTTTTGTCCAATCTTCCTGTGTCGCTGGAAGAATCTGGCCTTGTTACATCGGAGGGGGGGAGCTGGCCCTCCTAGCTCATCAAGAAATAACTCCCCAGCCCTACACTGTCCTCCTTGTGGGGGAAATAACTAGAAAAGAAGGTGCCATGGTGCGTTTCTAAACTGACAATGATACACATGGAGATTTACACCGAAGAGGGGGGAAACAGCAAAATATGGTGTATGGTTTTTTTTCCTGGCTTGTTTTTGAAGAGGGACTTAAAGCCAAATTCCTTTTTAAAATCGTAGTAGCGAAAATGACCAAAACCCTTGGATCAGAGGATGTCTATTTTCATCGCTTGTTGCAGCCCACAACAAACCCGATTACACAGCCTCTTCGGCCACGAAAAGATTCGCTAGATTTGTGGACAGCCGCTCTATGTAAGGAGTCCTGGCAAGTTCTTTAAACTCCCCCCTCCCCCTGTTGTTTCTTTTGTTGTGATCCACCTCACAGAAATCATGTTGAATTAAAATCCTTTCCCCCACAACATATATGGCAACTACACGGAAATGCTGCTGGAATGAAGAGCGGGGGGCTGTGCCAATGGAAGTCCAAGGGGAAACGGGCACCGGACCCAAACTGTTTGATTTCAGTTCTGAACTTCAGACTACAGCAGTTCCAATCAATTCACTGCCCCCACCTCACAGACAGCTGTTCGGTTCCTTGCCACTTCCAAGTCTGCCTGTTCTTTGCCTACACAGACTTGTGGTCCGCATTCCGAATTGTAATGTGTATGATTTTCATGAAGCCGCGTTTATATAAGCTATTTCTATTCAATGGATAAATAAAGATGAGCCATGTAAAAAAATAGTCTTGAGTCTTGCCAAGCATGCCCATACTGTATGTAAAATATTAAATAGTGCTATCGGTGGAATTGGAATAGCATATTGAAATTTGACTGAACCCTTACCTGAATTGAAGCTGTCACAAGCGCCTCATCTTGCCCAACTCCGCCCTCTCACCTCCACCCCACCTCTCTATGCCTAGACTGATTAAATTAAATAAACACACAGTCTAAAATACGCAGAACCAAAAAGGGAGTTTAGAACAATATCCAGGTTTCATTTTAATAAGACGTCCCTCGGTGGATAATTTCTCTAAATGGTGTCCATGCTTTGTAATCTTGAACATTAGAAACAAAAATACCCAAGAGCTAAGTGAAATATACTTCTGCAGAAATACAGACCCCGAGAACATGTTAACAGTTTTTTTAAAAAATAAGAATTATTCTAAGGATTATTCTATGTGGGTTTTGACTGTGAATTCAAGTGTCCTCCAGTCAGCGTTTCATTAAACAGTTTTTGAAAAAGAGTTTAAGAGGTTGGTTGTTGTTCACAATCCGATTAAACGATTTTTATGATCAAAATCTCGGCAGGTGTAACCTCGTAGCTCCCTAGACAGGCCAACCTGTCCAGTTTGCCCGGAGATACTTTCTCTGCTTTTTGTCTCCCTCTCTCCCCGTTTTGATTCTCCCTTTCGGTCTTTGCGGGAAGCCCTAATGTTTAAAATGCGATCGCATCTAGGGACGTAGAGGTAAAACTAGTTGGACAAAGGTGAGATTGCCAGACAGGACTGAATGCCCCTGAACCTGCTGGTAGCATGTGTGGATACAGGGCTTGGAATGTCTCTCTGTCTCTACGATTATCTGCCCCTGAGAGTGCCTACATGGCTATGCCGCTTTCTGACTTCTCACTGCGCACATATATTCGAAAGCAACCTACTGACTGATCTGTGTTTTGAAATACAAAAGTGTCCAAAGGCAGCGCCTTAAGGTCCAGCTTTCTCCCAGAAGAAGCAGCATCCTGATGGCCCGGAAACAGGAAGAACATGTCTTCTGATACATTAGAACTCCCTGGACAAGATTTCCTTCTTTTCCTACACATGGAACTTCTCCCCAGGACAGAGCATTGTTACTGGCCCTCGACTCTGCTCGATCTCAGATTTAAATGGGGGGGCTCTGGCTACCCTAAAGTGACTACTTCACCTTGTTAAACCGAATCGCTCTCGCTTTCTCTACCGGCGCGCGCGCACACACAAAAGGCATGAAACTGAGGCGCGTGGGCTCTCATCGGGACGCCGCGGTTTCAATTAATTGAGTTTTCACCCCTCGTTTAGGGCGATCGGCAAAGCTGAAGGGCCGCCGTGCGGGAAGAGGGAGAGGAGGGCTGAGTGGAGCCGGCTTTGCAAGAAGGGGCTGCCGCCTGCACTTTGCGCTTACCTTCCGAAGTCCTGCCCGTGCTGAACTCTTTCAGTTTGTCCTTGTCACTCTCTACGTGATCTTTGAAAAGATGCACCGGGCAATGGTTGCTGCTCTCAGTAATGTCCTGCAGGTTAGTGTCCGAGTTTCCAAGCTCCCTGGATCGAGCCAACCCACTCTCCAAAACTTCCCTGTACGTGATAGTCTCCTTCTTGTTGCTGCTGCTACTGCTGCTGCTGCTCTCTTTGCTTTTCTGGTCAAAAGATTTGGATACAAAAGCTGTAAGTTCTTCCATGACTGCCCGGTGATCTTATCCACAGAGATCCACTTGTTTTCAGTAGGAGATCTGGCCGTCCTCTGCACGCTTTTTTTGCACGTAGAAGATGGGCTGTATAGGGTTAGATCACTCCTGCTGTTATTTATGCCTTTCAATTTGAGATCACACTATTTATACATGGCTACCTCAGCCCAACCCCCAGCTTTCCCTGTCTCCAGCAATTACTGCCTGCTCCATAGTCGCAGGCGGACTCCTAGCAGCTATCTCCCCCACCTCAGTCCAGCAATTGGCTTTCTTTTCATTTCATCACTGTTTGGCGTCTTTGCACCTTGATTTAGGGAGGCACAAGCAAGAGAGAGAGAGAAATAAAAGGGGGGAAAGAGAAAACACAAAAACAGGTATCTGCATTCTGTAAATGGGTTGCAGAAATGAAAGTCAAGGAAGACTTTATTGATTGTAAGGACATCCTAAGCTTGCCAACACTGTGAGTAAAAACGGACCTAGCTAATCAAATAAATCTGTTCGTGCAATTAAATGTATAGATATCAACGGGAAAAAGAGAATGATCGTTCAATAAAAAAGGTAATTTAATAAAAGCTGGGTATGTGCATTTGCTATAATCATTTATGTTTCTACCTGATGACGATTTTCTGTTTTAATTAAAAATTGTCAAATTATTCAATGAGCAAAAATGTTGGTTTAAAGGGCTGACTGTTGAGGCGAAAACCATTTATTGCAGCGAAGCCGGTTGTTGTAAACCTCTGAGGTCCTTATCAGTTGTTGACTATCGGTGTAGGCACCTCCAGCTGCGTGTAAACATTACAGGGGATCTGTTTTCTTGCTAATGCTATTATGTCGCCCGAAGATGGTGTCCGGGAAATTTAAGATCTAAAAAATGTCTAATTTTTGCCTAATGCAATCCTGCCTTGGTGCGTGGTATTGGATGGGGGTTTGTTAGCTGGAGTGGCCCTGTTTGTACACATTAATCAGAATATTAGATTTGTCTACATTTTGAAAGCCAAACGACTATTGTCATATGTAAGATGGAGCTGTCATTATTTTTTTCCATCTTATTCACGGTGGACGGTTATTTTTTTGTTGTGCCCCGTGTCATAATTGTCGCCCTGTAAGTTGGAATAACTGCCTGAATGTAAGGTCCAGATAATAGCAGTGACATTTCTAACTACTCTTTGCACAATTCGATCTGAAGATAAAGCCGATCTGCCTCCCGCTTCCCCTTTGGACCTAACACAAAGGATTTGGCATTTGGGGGGATTTTTTTTTTTAAGTTACCACTGGCGTTCGTTTTGCATCTTCTTGTGTCAGGTCCTCATCGCGAGCATTAGATAATCAAACCACATCCCCATGCCCACCCCCTGCTCTGGATTTTGCGTGAGTCAGGGACCATTATTTCCATCCCAGGAAAGCGTGCGATTGCTCTGAAAATTAACAGACCATTAAAACAATACAAATGTGTTTAATTAATCCAGGAGTGCCCCTCCCCACTTCCCCCGACACCGGCGTTAACACCTCCGCAGGAGGAGAAAAGAAACAGCGAGGAAACAATTAATAAAGCACTTTACAAAAATCAATTCCCCCCCGTGTGATTTTACAATGATCATCAAGGGGACAAGGATTGATCGTTTGATCTTGGCACTGCCGATATCCCTGACATGTATTGTATTGTCGCGCCTCAGTAGCCCTCTGCCTACAGAGTTCATTTCACAAGCCAGGGAGCCAACCGAAGCCTTCGAATTTAACAAACAGATCTTGTCATCTCAAAAGCCAATCAGATCCCAGGGCCTAATATATATCGCGCGGGACCCTATGAATAATAAATGAAAATTACCTATTTATAGATAAAAAAGAGATAGCCAAGATGTGTTGATTATGATATAGGTGTGTGTGGCATATACACATATATGTGGCTAACAGATACAGATCCACGTTGCTTGTAGGTTAAGTGTCTAGTAAAACAAGGACCTATTTGAATAGACACTGCGAAGTTAAACTCTTCTTAATGGAAAAGGAGAGAATGCGGCAAGGATCACCTGAGAACTCCGTTTCCACGTGTCTGATTCATTCCCTAGTCCTATGAACTTTCTCGAGCTGCAATTTTGTACATCAGTGAAACTTTCCAAAACCCTCAACTCCTTCATTATGGATCCCCTCCCCCCCTCCCCCCGCCCCCGCATTAACAGACAATTTTTACCTTGCTGTCTCCCAAATTAAGAGTAAAAATATTTGTTCCTTTCCAGTGAGAAAGTCGGTGTTTCACATCCCCGGGATCCCACAGGTTTAGTTTAGTTACCTTATCGTTTGCAATAATCCCTCACCCCCACCCCACTAGCCCGATTTTGCCCCCCGTGTTCTGTTTTCTTCCACTGGCTCTGAAGGGGAAGAACGACTCCCCCCCGGAAAGTAGCCCCCGATGCGTTCTTCAAACCCACCAGGTCCTTAGCTTTGCTTCGGGCACCTTCCCAGAAATGCAGCCCTGGATGTGGAGTCAGTCCTACCCACAGCCAGTTCCTCAGTCCCAAGAAGGGGGCAACTCGGCAGGTTTCTACCCGAGCCCTGCTTTTGAAATAAAACGGAGGGAGAGAGTTTATTGTTTCCAGAGACACATTTTACGAGCGTCCCGTGGAAAACATATAGTGTCGCCTATTGGCCCCACAGATTGTGACTTTGTAAAATATATGCCACATTAGGTAATTACAAATCTTCATCAATACCCATGTGGCATTATGCCATTGGGTTACCTACAGTAACCAGTAATGGCAGAGAGGAGCGTTCGGCATCCGGATTGGGAGTTTGCTAGTCTGTCTGTTTTTTTCTCGGAGTTAGGAAAGTCGACGCGTTTGACTTTTTAATGGGGGAAGCGCCAAATATTTCGTGCAACGTCTCACACAACATCCTAGTCCTCAGACTGCCTTACGCAGCAGCTTTGGGGAAACCCTGGCCTAAGTGCCTGTGGAGAAAAAGCTGATCTCCTTTACGAGACATGTTTTGCTAGGGAAACCTCTATCCGAGTCGGGGTACCTAAACACACAGCAAGTGAGTGCAAGCACACACGATTCTGTTCTGACACACTGCGCGTTATCTTGAGAGCCTAATGTCCAGTGGAATTGCTAACATTCAGATTGCTGGCTTATTAATCAAAACTGGGTGACCTGATTTCCCCCCAAAAAAATCACTTTTCCAATGGAGTTAGGAATAATAAAAAAGTCGAAACTTTGACCCCATCGCAAACTTTTAAATCGCTGCGACTTAAAGAGAGAGAGGGAGAGATTTTATGGCGTCACAAACCCCTTCACCTAATCTGTCACGAAACTCCCCATCACGTTTTGGAAACAAAACTTTCAGTTAGGCGTTTAGCAACGGACCTGAAAAGTCTGCCTGTCAAGGTGTGCTTTCTGGCTGTCTTGGTAGCAGCTTTCTCAAAACCTAACTCGGACCCAGGGCCTCGTCCCACAAAGGAGGGCAAATCTAAAGCCCCAGGGCTTGTACCCCCTGATGTGCTCTCTGGCCGGGAAAGCAGCAGAAACAGGGAATTATCAGGTGATATAAACTGGATGTCTGTAATAAAAACCTTTGCTCACCAGGGGCTTTTCCAGTCATTTCGAAGCGTTGCCCTAAATCACCGACACGGAGCAAGTCCCTTAACCACACCCCCACCCCAGTGCTCCGGGCCAGCTATCTCCTCTCTGAGCTAGGGTGGGAGAACTGAACGCTAGCCACGCTCAGATTCCTGTGTAAAACGGGACCCTCTGTCCTGGGTATCTCGCTTTCCTCTCTCTCCCCTCCATCCAGTAGACAACTCTCTCCTCTCCCCTTCAAAGGTGGGTAAATAATTGCCAGACTAATTCTCTCTTGCATTCCCACACGTCCAAGCTTAATAACTAAAGGAAAAAAATCCCTCCCCCCCTCCCATTGACCCGGCCTTTCAGCGTCACCCCAAGAGGCAAGAGGGAGCGAACGCAACTCCTCTAGGTTTGGGACTTTGTCTGTGAGCAGGAGGTCTCACCTTCTTGAACCCCACCCCACCGCAGCCCACCCTATTCAGAGGCATCGAACAACTAAGGAAGCACATTAGCTCAGGACCATACCACTCGCTGGGGTTTCTTTGGCTCAGGGCAGCCGGGTCAGAGTAGTGCAGCCGTTGCGAAGCACAACGTTGAAGGAGAGAACTAGGAGAACATGATCATGATTATTGACTCGATCATGATTATTGAC
Organism: Pelochelys cantorii; assembly: GCA_032595735.1. Taxonomy (NCBI): domain Eukaryota; kingdom Metazoa; phylum Chordata; order Testudines; family Trionychidae; genus Pelochelys; species Pelochelys cantorii. The sequence goes on along the minus strand of CM064326.1, from coordinate 125,482,679 downwards.
ACAGGCTCCTCAGTGATTGCAGGCGGTCACTATTTTTTTAAGATGCCGAAAAGTGCCTGTAATCGTCCCTGTAACAATTAAAGTCATGCTTATCTATTCTGAACAATAGCACTAGAGAGAGCCTGTGTTAATTACATAGGCATGTAGACGTGAAACTATAAATATATACTTATACAAGTTGTATCTTGATGCGTGATGTGTGCATATATATGGCTATTTCTTATATGACACACATACTGGGAATACACTGGCTATGAATACGTATAAACAATGTAGTTTGTGCATAAAATACAGCAATGTTAGACAACAGCTTCTGCAGAGATATCACAGACTAGCATAGATTCATCATACTGTCTAGCATATTATTCTTTCTCTGCTGTCAGAGGGATCCACGAGCATCCAGCGGTTTCCTTGAAGTAAATCAGGAAAATGATTATGAATAATCATAGATTTTAGCACTTCCAAGGCAAAATGTGTCTATTCTTCGATTTAATATTTCAAAGGGAAATTTACATTTTCAGTATACTTCGTATGACTTTCTGTGAAGCTGTTTTCTTTTCTGATCAAATGGAAGTAAATAGCCAAGAACTATTTTATCAGTTTAATCCACACCTTAATAACCTCTTAACTGTAGCTCAAGATTTCGCACAGTAGCTACTGAGTTCTCCGTGAGCGTCTCTCTCTCTCGTGATTAATTCAGAGACTGTAATCATGGACATTGTACATCAAACCTTTCTCCTCATTCTACAGAGATGTAGATGTTTATTGGTTTACAAAAAAGCGAGTAAACATATTTCAGTCCATATTTTAGCCCTTCAATCTGGCTCCATTTTCACAGCACATCATTCCAAGGACAATTTGTTTTGATAATAAGAATGGATGCAGTGTTAATGGTTTTCAATTTGTGTATTTTTAAAAAAACATTAAATATTTATCAGTATCGATCGAGGGTTTCAGGATTTTACAGACGTCTTAACACATTTCATAGATGGTTTTTTTTTTAATTTAGAAACCTGCGTCGTATTCTCTTTTATGCTTTTTATTGATTTAAGCAGCATCCGTGTCTCAAATGAGAGGCTAATAGATTTTCATTAAAATGGGCTCTCTTAATTCTGGTTGTGAATGGATATGATTGATTGATCCGTCCAGCACACTACACAGCCATAATATTAATAAAGGGCATTTTATCATGACAGGCTTGCATTTCCGTCATCAACGCACTCCCCCCTCCTCCAATCTTAAAAATTTACTGGGGGGGAGGGAGGGAAGAGCACAAAGTGGCCCACAGCAAGGGAAATGCATTGGGGTGAATACATTTTTATGTTAGAACATTTTTGGTTAATAGCTTCAATGAAAATACTTTTTGGGGGGGCTGGGGGAGAACCCTACCATCTACTGTGGCTACATATGATGAAAATTCAACTGTTTCCTCGCAAAACTAACCTTAAAACATTTGTGTTGAGCTTTATTTGTAGAAAATGTTTTTTAAAGGGCAAGCAAAACATTTTAGATGAAAAGCAAAATAAAGACTATTGTAAAGGCTACCGTTTCAACTAATAGGTTACTTCCCAGAATGAACCTCTTGTTAGGGGCTCGCCTACTTGGTGAATATATTAAGAAGGTCTGCAGGCAGCAGTTTCTACGGTAATTAATAGAGTAGCATAAACGTTAAGGGCTTAATTTTCTCTTTATTTCAATTTTTAAAATGGTAACAAAAGAAAGATGAATTGACCCAACACAAAAAATAACACAGAGAGACTCACACTATCTCCTTCCTCTGTTGCGGATTCTTTTTTTTTTTTTTTTTTTTTTTTTTTTTTTTTTTTGGCTGTATTCATTATTCATGCCGTCTTTAAAAAGAAGCGAAGTATGTTCAAATCCATCCTTTTTGATAGTTCTACAAAATAAAATACTGTTACCTATGTTGGTAATTAATTATAACAGACTACACCAAGTCCTGCTCATTTAGCTAAGGAGACATTAGTAGGATTAAATCGAGCGGGATTTGGCACTGAGACTGGCATAAAACCTACACCAAAAAGTTCTGAGCTGCAAAGTTTGTACTGATTTAGCATCACGCCGCACAGAGAGAGGTTTGTTTGACTTCTTCAGTACAATTTTGAACTCTGTAATAATAATTAATAAGTCAAAAGGGCATATATCTCTTGTATGGTATGCAGCGCTCAAGGGAATAGTCTTGTGTATGCCTTTAAAACGAAGTAGGAATATTTACACACATGTGTGGAGTTAGCAACAGCACAAAAAAAGGAAAGATACACGAATATTTCAGTGACCTATTACATATTTTCAATTATTTCCCAATGAGTATTTCAATGAACTGTTACATTTTCCCAATTCACAAGGAAGATTTATGGGATTATTAAGATTTCGAGTAGAAATATTATACAGTGGAAGATTATCGTCTCTCAGGGATTGTACACCATTTGAGATCAATTTCCAGATGTTATGATCTTTTTTTAAAAAATTGAGTATATTCACTTTTTTCCTATGCGAGAAAAGGTATTTAGTTATTTTTCTGTCAAGAACACAACTATATTTCTTCTTCTTCTTCTTCAGTGAAGTGAAGTTATTGAAACATGAGAGAAAAAATTGACTCAGATAATGGTTTAATACAAGTGGAAGGAATAATTCACGTATGAATTTATTACAAACACAAACCTATGGATTTATCTGCATTTTTCTATGCGATCACATTTAGAAGATACAATATAAGATCACATCCCTGTAGATTTCATTATATAGAGAGGGGGGTGTGTGTGTGTGTGTGTGTGTGTGTGTGTGTGTGTGTGTAAATGACTGAGTACTACAAGCATGTGCAGAGAGAGTGCACATTTTGGACTATAAACTGCACTGTCTCTTGAGCACACACACACACACACACACACACACACACACGAAGGTGAATTCAGCTTTGCTAATTACACTTCAACTTTCCTCTTTAGCGGGGTGCAAACAAAACGTAGCACTGGAGCTAAGTGGGTGGCTAGGTGGAAGGGAATTTTTTCCTCTCTATTTGGAAACTAAATGCTGCCATCGCTTGAACTACGTCCCTGTCTCTCCCCTCCATCCCCGAAGAAGGCAAAAGAGAACGCACCGAGCGGAGGCAAACAGGGCTGGAAGGAGGGCTGCCTGCCTCACTAATTAGAGACCTAGGGTCCATTTGCAGGTAGGGGGCTCTTGGTATTGGAGAGGCTGGCCGGGGACGGCTGTCTGCTCTGCCTGGCCATTTGCACCCGCTGCAAAGCCTCCTGGCCTGAGGCGAAGCTCAGGGCTAAAAGAACAGCTCGAACTGGCTGGACCCCAGCCAGCCACCCACTTCGGAGCACAGGGCTGCCCTTACAGCACAATTTGCCAGCCAACGCGGCTGGGGGAAGGGGCGGGGCACTCTATCAAGGAGAGACTGGGATAGGTGCTGAGTGAATGGATTGCTTCCCAGCATTGCAGACAGCAGGGCTGGGGCTATTTCCCAGCTGTTTTCCTGGTGCTAAACTGGACAAGCCTTTCCAAACGGTGCAAAGGGCAGGACTGCGAGAGGCAGAAGGTGGTAGTGATCGTCACAGCTCCCTGTTAGCCTAACCCCAAAGACCTCGCCTCCGACGGGTAGGGATTTCATTCCTCTCGTCAGCTTCCCTTCAGGCTCCAGCCTCTGTGTCCAAGGGCGGGTCCCCAAGCCCTCAGCGACTGGCCTTTGGGTGTTTACAGGTCCCGTCGTTGCTCCACAATGAGATCTTGTACGCACACATATACTCTGCCTATAATCGACATTGCTGCCCTCCTGCTTAGCAATGCCCGAACACCCCTTTTCTAGCCGCTGCGGCAAAGGAAATAAAAACGCCCGCGCTCGGTGTGCGAGCAAGAAAGATCGTCTCTGGCCAGGGCAAGACCCGCTCTCCTCAGCTTTGCGAGTCTAATCGACCGCCTGCTCCAAAAGCCTCCTCGCCAGCCAACGGGCCTCCAGAGTAGGCACTGGGCAAGCAGGCTCTTTGCCACGAAACTAAATGCCACCAGGTCACCTGCCACTGAAAGAGCCACTTGGCCTTCCGACCAACCCATCTCCTCGTCACAAAACCACGCGGGGAACAAGGCAGAGAGCGTCACAAAGCTATTTAGATTCCGAAGACTGCCACCCCCTCATTATCAATGGTCACCATGTTCTAGAATCTTGGCCACGTTCTCTTGGGAAGCATGGAGCTGAGTAAGTAGGTCTGCAGAAGGTCTTAATTGTAGGGGCAAAGAGGGGGAAGCAAATTCTGTAAATAACGAAACTCCACAGCAGGATGGCCCCTCTTTTAGTGAAGAAAGAGAGGAGCTAGTATTCCAGAGGTCACCTCACTTTAGATTTCCCAAGCCAGCTGAGAAGAGAATCAACTCTAAAAGGCTGCCAGCAGCGCCCCTAATTTACATTGTCTTCCTCCCTGCTTCACTGTGGACCCAGGATCTTGGAACATTTGCCTGGGTCTTTATCTGCTGCCTTGCTGATCGCAAAAACCATCATTGTATCATTTTACACCAGTCGACTAAGAGAGTGCCAGTGGAATAAAATCCACAAAGTACACACATAACTGCTCTCTGGCTAAAGAAGTCTGTTCCTTGCAAGCTGTAAAGGCCTGCAAATTAAATACCAGTTACTGAGGGCCATAAAATGCTTTTTATTGCACAAAGTCTACTTAAAACAGAAGAGAATAGACCTTTTATTTTCAGGACGGGAAAGAAGGGTGGGTCCCGAAGACATATATTGGCAAAGAAATAATACATACACTGCCTGAATAGAGGCATAGTGGAGAAATTCTATCGCCTTCTGGGGACAGGTTTTTCTCGTGGCATACAGAGGCGGTGTTATGCAGAGGCGGCTATGATGGGGATTATTGCAGGTGAGTTTATGAAGGGCGGGGAGTCAAACAACAGTAGTTCTATGTAGGAGAGAGCGAGTGGTACAACTGCAGGAACTCTTCTAGAGAGACGGTGTATTTTAATCCCCCCCCCCTTGATAAATGTGACTCCAACGGCTTGGTGGTAAATGTAAATCGTCAGGGTGTTACTATAAATTGATTGCTTCCACCTGCCAAAGCATATTCTTTGTGATCTTGGGGAGGGTCTGGCTACAGGCTTTCAATCTTTGGAACACTAACATTAAAAAAAAAGTTGTATTTTTCATTTGGTTATCTCCCATGGGGGTTGGGTAGAGGTGGGGTGCAGAAGGAACATAGGGAGTAAAACCAGCCTTATCCTCTGATAAGTGCTGTCAGTATCAAACACTTGAAGATGGCTACTACACGTCGAGATTTAGTGTGCAGACTAAACTTTAAGAAAGCAAATCAAATTGGCAACTAAATCGAAAGAGAGCAAGTTTAAGTTTACCTAAATGAAATATAAGGCTTTGATTTTGTTCCTTTATTATCATAAGAAAGAAAGAAAGAAAAACTCTGGACTAGGTGATATGAATAACTTGCGGATATAGACTGATAATTTATTTTACAATGAAATCTTATTTTTCTCATCTAAACGTCTCTCTTATATTTTGCTAGTCATTAGCTCCTGTATTTTATTAGCTTTGAACATCCCATCATTGTGGTTTCCCTCTATATATGTTTCACCCCCTGCAATGTTTCAAATAATTCCCTTACACGGTCATTTTGGTGGAGCAGACTCTCGTCTGTATTACTGCAGTAGTGTACTCTGTGATGTTACAATGCGAGGGAGCTTGTGCCAGTCACGTGCAAGCATTTTTGAAAGGTTATTTTTTCCAAAGATAGTAGCATTTGAGATCGTAACACTTGTTTTGTAACATGACCCCTGCTTACTTTCACTAAGTTTACTAAGATGTATTATACAGCTCCAGACTGTTGCAACAAAGAGCGCTTCCGAGATAATTATTTCTGTAGATGAATTAGGATTAGAAATGCTTGAAGACTAGATTTGGAAACACAGGCAGAACTGAAACTATGCCACGTGCCTACAGTTATTTCAAAGGTTTCTCTCTCTTGCCACCCCAGTTTGAAACTTCCAAAACAATCATTTGAAGGAGGGTCCATTATTGTTTGCCTATGAAATTCTGCTAATAACAGACCGCCACAGGCAGGACACTGTGGTTGGAGTTTATACACTCCATGAATCACAACATTAGGCAAAGTTGCCTCGTTAAAATGAATAATTGCTCTAATATGTTCTTCATTTCATGGAGCCGTTTGGCAGGCATCCTGATGTGCCAATGCGATTCCAAAAAGCATCGACGTGATAGTTTGGGATGACGAAAATGATGGCTCTAAAATACTATTGATGGAAACCACAAGTCGTAAGCAAGTGCTGATTAAACTGCAGGCGAATGTATCCTTTCGGGAGGAGGAATGACCAGACCTTTACACTCTGGATCTGGTAGGACAAGTTGCAACAAGCAGTGACTTTTAATGAAACTTACAGTGGGTAACTTGTGCTCGGAGCTCCTCATTATCAATAGGGGCTAATATGGGGAGAAAGATACTAATAACATTTCTGATTAGGAGTGAAGTTATCGGATGCCTCACGGTGATCACGATGGGAGAACTAAATGCACGTTGAAGGGGTGCGGCTTTGCCTCTTTGGTGTGTGTGCACGGAATGGTTCCCCTCCTGTTGAGGGGTTTTCTTAGGTACCGGGCAAAATAAGGCAAGAACAATCTGTTTATCTCTGAGAGGAGGGAGAGTGGGCTACTTAAGGACCCGATTCTGCCCCTCCCCCCATTGAAATCACTGAACATTTTGACACTATGTTAAATTAAGGATCGACGCCTATAATTTATTTTGCAATATCTGAGCCGTTGTGTTCCCAGATGAAAAATGTCCTCGGGTTCCCCTTTCTGCGCAATAGTGAATGCCTCGCCTTCGCAGCGGCGCTGTGTTTGGTGAAGTCACCACGCTCCTGTTGCTGGTTCGGCTTGTGTAGACAGACTGTCTTGGTCAGTTGCAAGGAGACGGAGGCCGCAGCTTGCACTTCCAGCTCCCTGGTTCCAGTTAATCCCTCTCCTGGTGAGCCTGCATTCTGAACTGGCGAAGAAAACCCCGCCGCCCATGGCAGCGCAGCTGGGCGTGGCAGAGCAGAGAAGAAAGAGAGTAGTTCTGAGAAGTTAGATTTGTAATCCATGCTTGCAAAGAGCTGGCACCCCTCGCTTCCTGCGTGCAGCCCGTGCACAACCCGTGTAGAGCGGGCATGTAGTTTCAGTTCAATTTACGTTCTTCTAGGTCCCTCTGCAGGCACCACTATTCACCCAGTCTAAAGACCAGGGGGAGATTTGGATTGGTTTCTTTAAAACTGGCCTCTCTTGGGTTCCTCTGCCAGCTGCTGTGGAAAGCTGTGGAACCTTGTAGCCAGGGCTGGCCTTACCATGAGGCAAACTGAGGTGGCCGCCTCTGGTGCCAGACTGTGTGTGTGTGTGTGGGGGGAGGGGGGTGCCACTAGGACCCAGAGTGTAGAAAATTGTAGCTGATGCTGGTGCATATGTATTCTCTCTGTTCTAGATGCACAGAGATGGTGGAGTGCTGTGCTGGAGGAGGGAGGGCACAGGAGACATAACAGGCAGGCAGGAGAAAAGGTGAGAGGGAATAACAGAAAATACCAGGCACCATGAGAGGAGTAGAACAGAAAGAAGGCAGAATTGAGACCTTTCAAAGTTTTGGCCCAAGTGAGGGGGAATGGGGGGCATCGTTTGAGCTCCCCGCCTCAGGTGCCAAAATGTTGTGGGCCAGCCCTGCTTGTAGCCCCCTACAGATGGTAAGCTCCCAGGCTCTTTTGGATTCACCCAGGTGCCTCAGCGTGCTGACTTCTCTGTACAGTGTGAGCTAGTCACGGACTCCATGTTGTGAATTAGAAGATTAGCAGCTCTCAGCAGTTGGCTTGGCTGCTGGAGGGATGGGCCAAAGAGACCCAAGCACAGAGGTAGATACAATGGAGGGGAGCGATAGGGTCCAAAGTGACCTAGCTTAGTGTCATCTGCGAACTTGCTGATGGTTCAATCTAGCCCCTCATCCAGGTCATTAATAAAGATGTTGAACAAAACCAGTCCTAGAACTGACCTTTGGGGCACTCTACTTGACACCGACAACCAGCCAGACATTGAGCCATTAATCGCTACCCATTAAACCTGGTAATCTAGCCAGCTTTCTAACAAGAGTCCCTTTATCCATTTATCTTATAGTCCATTTACCCAATCCATACTCCCTTAACTTGCTGGCAAGAATACTGTGGGAGACCATATCAAAAATTTTACTGAAGTCAAGGTATGCCACATCCATCAACTTCCCCATGTCCACAGAGCCAGTTACCTCATCATAGAAGGCAATCAGGTTAGTAAGGCATGACTTGCCCTTGATGAATCCATGTTGACTATTCCTGATCACTTTCCTCTCTTCCAAGTGCTTCAAAATGGATTCCTTGAGGATTCCCTCCATGATTTTCTGGGCACTAAGGTGAGGCTGACTGGTCTGTAGCTCCCTGGATGGTACTTCTTCCCTTTTTCTTAAAGATGGGTACCAAAGGTCTCATGCAAACATGCCAAGAGTAAGTGTCAGGGTTTAGAGGCAAACCCCATCCCTTTGGCAACTACCAAAAGACAAGAAGCTGGGTGCTGTAAGGGCAAGGTGAGAGAGAACCACTCAGTACATTGCCTCTAGAGACCATTGCTTTTTAAACTAGTTAAACTGACTAGACACCTCTGGGAATACATTTTAAAGGAGGTAAAAATGAAATGCATCTTTGGCTCCTCCTTATATTAACAAACCCCTTCCGCGTTCCTGTGAATGCTTCTTAGTATTAGCAATGTTCGCTACCTTTACTCAGGCTACCACTGTGTGGGCTGGCCATGGAATTTGAGGTGGTAAAGCTGAGAAGGGAAAAGAGGCTGCTTTAGATTCTCCTCTTTCGTTATTTCCGATGGCTGAATTCATTTGAGTCTGCAACTCAGCTCCAAACGTAGCAGAAAACCAGAAATGGAGAAGTCTACCCCACAGTAATAGGAAGGTATTGGTGCATACCAGGCTGGTAAGCCACCACTAATCAGGAAGAAGAGCTGGGTTCCATGCCTGGTTCTACCACAGCTTTCCTGTGTGACCTTGGGCAAGTTATTTTTAATCTCCCTGTGATTCAGTTGCCCATCTTTATAATGGGAATAATAACACACCTTTTCTTTATCTGTACCTTTGTCTGTCTTGGCTGTTATGACTTTCCAGGGACTAAATTAGTCAGCTTAACTTCTGTACCAGGAAAGATAACAGAACAAGTAATTAAGGAATCCATTTGCAAACATCTAGAAGATAACAAAGTGATAAGTAACAGTCAGCATGAATTTGTCAAGAATAAATCATGTCACACCAACAAGTGAGCGGGATAAGAAGGAAGTGGTAGATGTGGTATACCTAGACTTTAGTAAAACATTTTATATAGTCTTGCATGACCTTTGCATTAATAAATTAGGGAAATATAACCTAAATGGGTCTACTATACAGCGGGCTCATAACTGGTTGGATAACCATTCCCAGAGTGTAGTTATCAATGGTTCACAGTCACACTGCAAGGGCTTAATGAGTGGGGTTCTGCAGGGATCAGTTTAAGGACTGGTTCTATTCAATATCTTCATCAACAATTTAGATAATGACATAGAGAGTACGATTATTAAATTTGCAGATTATACAAAGCTGGGGAGGGTTGCAAGTGCTTTGGAGGACAAGATTATAATTGAAAATGATCTGGACAAACTGGAGAAATGGTCTGAGGTAAATAGAAAGACGTTTAATAAGAACAAATGCAAAGTACTCCACTTAGGAAGGAACAATCGGTTTCACACATACAAAATGGGAAATGACTAGGAAGGAGTACTGCTGAAAGGGATCTAAAGGTCATAGAGGACCACAAGCAAAATATGAGACAACAGTATGAAATTGTTGTAAAAAGAGCAAACATGACTCTGCAATATATTTACAGGAGTGCCGTGAGCAAGAAATAAGAAGTAGTTCTTTCACTCTACTCTGCACTGATTAGGCCTCAACTGGAATGCTGTGTCCAGTTCTGAGCACCACCTTTCAAGAAAGTTGTGGAGAAATTGGAGAAGGTCCAGAGAAGAGCAACAAAAATTATGATAGGTCTAGAAAACAAGACCTATGAGAGAAAAATTGAAAGAATTTGGTTTATTTAGTCTGGAAAAGAGAAGACTGAGAGGAGATATGATATCAACTTTCAAGTACCTAAAAGGTTGTTACAAAGAGGACAGAGAAAAATATTCTGCTTAACCTCTGATGACAGGACAAGAAGCAATGGAATTAAATTGCAGCAAGGGAAGTTTAGGTTGGACATTAGGAAAAACTTCCTAACTGTCAGAGACATTAAGCACTGGAATAAATTGTCTTGGGAAGTTGTGGAATCTCCATCATTGGAGATTTTTAAGAGCAGGTTACATAGACACCTGTTAGGGATGATCTAGAAGATAATGCTTGGTCCTGCCATGAGTGCAGGGGACTGGATTTGATGACCTCTCAAGGTTCCTTCCAGTTCTGTGATTATATGATTTCTACCATGTCTACCACAATGTGGTTCCATCTCACTGGTGGTCTTTAGACATTACCACAATATACATATTACATTTAACAGGTTCTCTCTTTTCTGCTTCTCCAGTCTCATTGGTCATCAAATCTTGTTCTCATATGCCAAGAAAAGGCATGATCTCTGGGAAGGGAATAAGATATTATCAGGTTACATATAAATAAACAAAGAGCTAAATATAAAATTATTATTATTATTATTATTATTCAAGTTGACCCATCTGAACAATTCTGGTAACCTACTTTCTCAGCATGACTGGTCATTCCAAAGCCTCATAAATATTCCTTGACAAAGGCCAAGAAGCAGTGAAAAAAAAATATTGCTCTGTATCTCAGGGATTTCTACAGTACCTGTCACTCCTGATCCTGCAAAGACTTATGCATACATTTAACTTTGCAGACTACATTACTAAGGGTACGGCTACACTGTGGGGTTTTTTCGAAGACGGTATGCAAATTGCGCTTGCATTTGCATATCTTCTTCTGATTTTTTTTCCAGAAGAGGATTTTCTGATCCATCTACACAGGACCAAATGTCAGAAAAAAATCCTCTTTTGGAAGCCCCCTGTACTCCTTCCAAATATCAGAAAATCCTCTTCTGGAAAAAAAATCAGAAGAAGATATGCAAATGCGAGCACAATTTACATACCTTATTCAGAAAAAAACCACAGTGTAGCTGTACCCTAAGTCAGGGTATGTCTACACTAGCTCGTTAGTTCGAGCTAGGTAGGCAAATGAAGGCAACCGGAGTTGCAAATGAAGCCCGGGATTTAAATATCCCGGGCTTCATTTGCATGTTCCTGGATGCCGCCATTTTTAAATCCCCCTTAGTCCGAACTAACTGCCCGCGGCTAGACGCGGCAGTTAGACATTAATTCGAACTAACTCATTAGTTCGAATTAACTGTTACTCCTCATTCCACGAGGAGTAACACGAGGAGTAACAGTTAATTCGAACTAAGGAGTTAGTTCGAATTAACATCTAACTGCCACGTCTAGCCGCGGGCAGTTAGTTCGGACTAAGGGGGATTTAAAAATGGCGGCGTCCGGGAACATGCAAATGAAGCCCGGGATATTTAAATCCCGGGCTTCATCTGCAACTCCGGTTGCCTTCATTTGCCTACCTAGCTCGAATTAACGAGCTAGTGTAGACATACCCTTACATTTTAACTTTGTTTATCTATGGCTCAGTATGGTTCGAAGATTCAGAGAGTCTTTTTTTTCCCATTTAAAGAAAGAGATATAAAAAGGTACTGGTTTTCTAAGAATCAGAAAGGACAACGGAAACTCCTTTGAGACAAAGGGAACTTCCTTTAATCATCAATTCTTAAATTATCACGTAAGTTTTCTTTGACTGAACACACTTTGGATTTGAAACCCTGTCTTTCATATTTCTGTGATAGGATAGAATTTTTCTACCTAGAATGAATACAATGTTAAATACAAGTTTTGTAAAATTTGAATTTCTATTTTGTTTTGTTTTGTCCAGTGAAACATCCTTGTAAAGTTTAATTGGGGTGGGTTTTTTGTTTTTGTTGGGTTTTTTTGGAAGGAGGAGAAAGACTTGGTGGTACATCTGCTAAATCTTAACTCCAATTTAACAATGTCTCTGTGTATTTTCTTAATATTTTAAAATCCTTCAAAACATTTTCTATCCTTAGGTTAGGCATAGGATGTTACATTTCAGGTAGATTGGTATGGTTTTATAATTAGGGAAGGAGAACAAGCGATTCTTCAAAATAATTATCAAGAATTGTGAAATATGTTGGTTTCCAGATGAAACTATAGCAAAAATACTATTAATATTTTCTTACTCTATAAAAACTATACATTTACAAATATCAAATGACATCCCATTCTTTTAGTCTGAATATATTATACTATCATGCAAAACAAGTCAATATTTGACAGGAAACATACATATCCAATTTAGAAATCTGCACAATTATACTCTTCAAAAAGAATAAAAACTAAAAGGATTACATGGGATACACAACAGTGATTCTGAAATCACACCTTGAAGGCACATCTACACAGCAGGACAAAAGTCAAATTAAGCTATGCAACTTTAGCTATGTCAATTGTGTAGTTTAAGTCGAAATAGCTTAATTTGGCTTTTGGTGCTGTCTACACAGCAGGAAATCAAAGGAAGAACACTCTTCCTTCGATTTCCCTTACGCCTTGTAAAATGAGAGTTATCATGAGTTGGAGTAAGAAGTCCTCCAGCTCAACATTATTTCAAAATAATGGCTTGCAGTGAAGATACGCTCTGTATCTGTATTCTGAAATAACACTGCTGTGTAGATGTAGCATGAGTCTGAACCTCACATCCCAAAGATCAAGTGTTCAGAACCTGATCCCAGATCCAAATCAACCAGCCAGCAGAACAACCACAAAGGGTAAATCAGTGGGAATTGGGTGCGTAGGGGCTTTTGAAAATCCCACTGTTTGCCTATCTGCATCTTTAGGCACCTAATTATCTTTAACAATCTGTCCCTTAGTGAGTAGGACTTAGCCACAGTCTCCCTCCATATCCCCCCAACTTTGGAAAGGGAGTATGTTGCAACAGTGCAAGCACACAGTATATGCACCTTGATGTGTCACTATACTGGTTACACTTCCCTAAACTGGAACTCTCTCGTCCGACAGGACCACTGATGTTCCTGGGCCAGAGAGCTCCGGTGGCCAGGGAGTCAGGCAGCAGGAGGGCTGGCTGCTGGGAGCCAGGGCTGTGGTTGAGGGGCAGTCCGGCAGGGGAGACAGGCTCATGTGGCAGCCTGGCAGAGGGGTTGCGTGAATTGGGAAGCCAGGGCCACACAGTAGCCTGGCAGGGAGCCAGAGCTGTGCACACTGGGGAGAGGGGGCCGAAGCTGGGGTTGTGCGGCAGCCCGGTAAGGGGAGCTGGATTCAGGCCACAACAGTGCGACAGGGGACTGGGCTGTGGCAGCCAGGGAGAGGGGATGGGGATGGCAGCCAGCAGAAGAGCTGGGCTGGGGCTGACAGCAGTTCACTGATCTGGGATTATTGGCAGGCAGCCGACTGTGGCCATTAGCAGGGTGACCAACCAGAGCTGAAAGTGGAGCCAGTGGCAGACTGGAAAGCTGGCAGCAGGGGACCTCCCCTGGTCCAGCAAATTCCCTCATTCGGGACTGGTCAGGTCCCAAGCGTGCTGGACCAGGGAACTCTAACCTGTAGCTATAGAATTCTCACCTCACCCTTCCTCCTCCACCTGTACAGTGATGGTTCTGTGGTGCTTGGTACCCTCTGGGTGTTGGAAGGATCAACAGAGCACCGTGGACAACTTATTCCCTTCCATTATTGTGCAGGATGGGCCCTTAGGAATTGAGTCCAATAACAATATTGAAGTGAACATAAGCAGAGCTGCAAGAATTTTGGGATGGTGCATGATCCTCTTGCCTCCTTAGAGGCTGCACTGATAGAGATAGCTCTCATTTCTACAGTGTGTCAAACCAATACCCCAGATCCAAACACTTCCTGAATTAAAGCCATACTTCACCACTTAGGGCCATCTCCTCTCAAATTAAAGAGAATTGAATCAAGAAGGGGTCAGGGATATCTTTGCTTACCTTGGATGTTTTACTACCCACATCTTTATTTGTCATGACTTAATGAGTTGAGATGAGCAGCTGTATGTGCTGCAAGACACTGAAGAAACTCTATGGCAATGTGAAGTCTGGAACTTAAGTAGGTTCTTACATGTACAAAGGACACAACAGCTGTGGGTGAGTAACAAAGTTCCTTTCTTAGAAAGTGGAGTGCATATTTCCTCCATGAAAATGTGAATGGATCCCATTTCAATTGTGTGAAATAGTGCTAGGTGCCACAGTGATAAATGCCTAATAATAATAATAAAAATAATATCACATTGAAATTTACATCACATTGAATATTACAAACGAGCTTGTCCTTGCTGTGGCTATAACAGGTTGATATTTCCCTGACAGGTCAGGACAATGGGACTGTGGAGAGAAGTGGATAAAAGACACTGCAGCCAGAGCTACCAGGCTACTTACTGAGCTTTTCCAGCAGCATCAGATACTTGTGACCCATGAATTCTCTCTTTGTTTTTCATGCAGAGGGGAAAGGGAAAACATAAGGAACTTCAGGCTGGCAGTGTTGTCAACTTTTGTGATATCTGGTATGTTTTGAAGCACCCATCCCTGGAATCTTGTAATTGCACGTGAATCTCAGCTTTCATTTTTAAACAACAGTAACTTTCTGGCCCTCATGGTTACAGAGGAAAGCCTGAAAATGTGACTGCTAAAGGCTCTAAAAACAAAAGATAAATAAATAGATCCCCAAATTTATTTGTATTTTAAAATTTTATGACTTTTAGGCCAATCTCATGATTTTTGTGGAACCTATGATTTTTGAATGGATCTAAATGGATGCCTAAATTGAACATTATTTTCATATATTGGGTCAAATTCTGGCTCTTTGAAAGTCAATGACAAGAGTTCAAAGGGATCAGAATTTGTTCTGGACTCATTTGTCACAGGTCACTCTCCAGAATGATTCATTCTCTATTATTCCCTATAAGTTAATTTGTGGACAAGTGGATTTGATTTCGAAAATAGGATTTTGATTTAAATATTTAAGTATTTAAATGTTTTATCTTCTGACAGCGCTTCTTCTTCTCCTTCTTCTTATTATTATTTGTATTACTGAAGTGACTAGGAACTCCAGTCATGGATCAGGAGTCCATTGTGCCATGTGCTGTACAAATATGGAACAAAAAGACAATCCCTGTCCCCAAAGAGCTCATAATCTAAACATAAGACAAGGGACAACAGATGGAGACAGACAGATAGGAAAGCAGCTTAATTGTTACAATAAATAGTTATTTGTTTTATTTGCCTTTCCAATAAGAAATACAGATAAAGAGAAAGGGTGAAATCCAAGCTCCACTGAAATCAGTGGCAATACGCCATTGACTTCAATAGAGCTGGGATTTTATCTTTAGTTCTTTCCCTTATATGTGAGGAATGGGGCTTTTGAGGAGAGACAGGGTTCGGAGACCATTGGTGGATTTCAATTGTTTAATAATAGTGAGCAATGTTGTAAAATGCATATTGGTTTTCACTGTTACTCATGTGCATGTTCACATGGAGTGGAGCCTGAGACAGTTAGTGAAAAGGAGATTTTAGGTTTGAAAAAGGCTGACAGACTCTGCTAACACAAACCATTTCAGTGAAGCAATTCCATATTTGCATAGGAAAATGTGAAACCTTAACCACCAATTAAAGCAATCATGTGACAAGTACTGGGAGTACCATCAGTGATTTTGCCTGAAAGCCAGACTAGGCCCAAATAATTGCCCTCTTCACAACAAAGCACAAAAACTCATAAACACAAGTGTTAGACATACAGACTTGGACAGTGGCGGCCCGTCAATACAGGCGAACTAGGTGGTCACCTAGGGCGCCAAGATAAATGGCCGTTGAGGGCTTTGGAGGCGGGGACGCCGATCACGCGCTTTGTCTAGGGTGCCAGTTGCCGGCAGCTCATCTAGGGCTGCTCCTGAACTTGGAACGTGTTTCTGAAAGTTTGACCCAGGTCAATGGCAGAGGAAGGAGTATGAACAATGTATGGAGATCTACACAGTACAGTGTCCACATCAAGCTTAAGCTGTAGCAGAGCTGTGTCATATCAACACTACTACACGGCTCAGAGTGCTGGCGGATGACAGAGTGCGACCATGCCAAGCTCTCATCCTTTCACACCACCAGCCTTCGTAAGATACTTCACATCTTTTGGCTGAAAACAATCTCCAACCACGACCTGCTCCTGCGATGCCATCAGGAGGACATGACCACTTTCATTATGAGAATACGCTGGAGATGGATAGGGCACATGATGAGAAGGGAGGCAGATGCCATTGTAAAGATAGCACTTCACTGGACGCCTGAAGGACGACGGAAATGTGGGAGGCCCAAGACAACAGGGCGGCATACTGTTGAGGCAGATATGAAGAGAATGAACTACAACTGGGACACACTGGAGAAAATGGCCAAAGACAAATAAAAATGGAGAACCTTCATTGCTGCCCTACACACCAGCGGGTGTAATAGGAATTAACTAACTAACTAATGGCAGAGGAAGGATAAAATCACGGGTATTGCTGGCTCCCAAGCAATTCAACAGAGACAATGAAAACAGTATGACTCTACTTCAATATCGCCTTCCTTACTTATACATTTTCTTCTTGCTTAGCTGTAAGGAGATTTGTATTGATTATTGAAATAAACTCAAGCAGATGCAGGACTTAATTACAGTGCTTGACTGTGCACCAGCATGTTAACAAAAGGGAAACAATTTGCAAAAAAAGGGCATGGCCTAATAGCACGGGCTTTTGTTTTTAGAGCAAATGAATTTCATAATTATTTTTGGTACAAGTTACTGGTAGCAACAGTTGTAAATACAATTAACAACAACAAGTGAAAGCAACAAGACCTGAAAGTGAAACAAATACTTATACAATTAATGACTGCCTGGAATCCTTTTAGGCTTGTCTCTCTCATTTAAAAAAAAAAAAAAAAGCACCAGAGAGTTAAAATTCAATCTGAGGATAACCTACAGCTTGGTTCTGGGAGGTCTGATTGTGCTGAGATAGTCTTAGGTGGTTGAGGTAAAGCCTCCTCATTTGACAGAAAGTGGCAGATCGTGATTCAAAAGATATGACTCACAAACTAGAAAGCAGACATTAAATGTTAAAAAATCAGCATGCTTATCTGCCTCATTGAGTCTTTACAATGAAACACGGCACAAGGAATCCCTTCCTCTGGAAGTCCCGTCTCCTTTGGTCTAGCATAAACCAGATCAGTGCAAGCTGCACATGGTATCTGACTTGGTGGGATGGGATAAAGAGAGACGAGAAAGGAAGAGTTTTATTTTTGGTGATGCTAGATCTGTTTTCAATTCTGAGCGCTATCTAATTTTGAATCTCTTCTTATAAAGGATGCAAAAATAGCCTAACATTTCAGACGGGTGTTTCCAATAATTTAGGTGAAGTAAATAAAATACTGAACAGGATCAACACTTTAAAACTTTTTAACTTTAAAACTAGCCAGTGCCAATTCAGTTAACTTTATAGAGAAGGAGAATGACAAATAAACAAGCCTCACAGTCTGCTTTCATTTATATAAGCAAACAGCTAAAATAAATCAATTGAAATCAATGGACTTATTCTAGATTTACACCATCGTAACCAAAATTGCAATCTGGCCCTAAAGTGCATATTGTCACCCAGAAGAGTTAGTGGCACATCTCTAGTTAGTTGAAACTATCATAGTTCAGTTGACTTCAGAGGAGTTATGACAATTTACACAAGGTGAGGACCTGCCTCTTAATAGTTAGATAATAACTGCAAATAATATCAATAGGAATTCCATAGCACACCTCCATCATACTCATCCAAGAACCCACCCCTGTAGTTAACTCCAATGCCAATTCTGTCCATACAGCTATACAAGTGACATCATCACAGGACCTACCCACATAAGCCACCACATCAGAGGCTCTTATAACTACACATCCACCAATGTGATCGATGCCATCAAGTGCCAGCAACACCCCTCTGCCATGTATATTGGCCAAACCGGACAGTCTCTACAACAAAGGACTCATGAACACAAATCAGATATTCAAAAAGGTAACACACAGAAACCTATTGAGGAACATTTTAACTTGCCCGGGTACTCATTAATGGATCTCAAAGTTACCATATTATTACAAGCCAATTTCAAAAACCAGTTTGAAAGAGAGGCTGCAGAACTTGATTTCATTTACAAGTTTGACACCTGCAACAGAGGTTTAAAGAAAGGCCTTAATTGGATGACCCACTACATTCAACATCCTAACGACATAAAAAGCCAAGCACCGGTACTTAAGAGTACTTAAAACCCACTCTATCAGCTTCGTTTAGCATAGACACTCTAACTGACAATATTTTCCCCATTTTTTCCTTCTTCTATCTCCATCCCCTCTCTTTCTCTGCTATTTATTTGCAACTTGGACAAATTAACGCCATTCATTTGAAGAAGTGGGTTGTGCCACAAAAGCTCATGATACCATCTACATTTTTTGTTAGTCTCTAAGTTGCTGCAGGACTGTTCATTTTTTTAATGTTTTTTTCAGTTATAGACTAACATGGCTACCCCTCTGAAACATATAATGAATCTGGTAACTGTAGCACTGCCCTCTACTGGGTGCAGTCAGAAATGCACAAATGTGTATCATAGCCACAATACTGCCGCTTACACAATATTTTGTACATATGATTTTAATTTAAACATGACCCTTTGAACATGAATATACGTCAGGACATTTTAATTTTATTGGCTATTAGGTCTAGATTTGGGGGTTATCTAAGTGTAATTTTCACATACAAGCAAGTCGCAAATGTTTCACTAACTGTACATTTTGCCTTAAAATTCTTACTTTAGGGTATTATCCAGTAAGTATGGATTTCCCTTGTGCCTTCTTTTTTGAGATGATGGTTTATATTAAAGGGAATCTTAAACATTTGTATCTTATTTAATCTTTGCTTTTGATTTTTTTTTTACCTACCTCATCTAAAAAAAGAACAGATTAATTTAATGCAGAAGGGTAGAAGAAACAGAGCATATAGTGTAAATTATTCAAAGCAAAAAAACTTAATTCCGTATACTGTAATGATGCAGCCACAAAAATTATAGCTATCTTTGTTTTGCAGCTTAGCATAGGGCAATGACCTCCAATAAAAACTCCTCAATACAGTCCTTACCCTTAAGTTGCCAACTTGCCACTAAGGGCCTGATTATCTATAAATTTATGGGAACCTGCAATAACTGGTGTTTGTCTCCTGATAATGTTTTCTGACACATATCAAGAGATTCAGCTGATCTGTGTTAGAGATTATTGTACAGAATCTGCAGTTTATACAGGCAATAAGTAGACAGAAGGTCCATTTGAGACCGTTAGTTATAGAGAAGCACATAAGGAAAACTGTTTCCATAGTAACATGCCCCACAGCTGTAGTTAGTATAGGAAAAATAGTTTTATGATTATTTCAATGAAGTTTTGCCTTTTGTTTTCAACACAAGACATGCAAAAGGTTTGTTTCATAGGATGTGCTCAGTGGGATATGAACGCAGTATCCTAAGGTAAAATTTAGCTAAGTGTGGAGGGCTCACCTTCTATCCCAAATTAAAATCTTAAGTGAAACCTACAGGTGCATTGGGCCCTGTGCAGACCATCTGCCCTAGAATGATTTTCACCTGAAATGAGTACAGCTTTTGTGCATATGTCAGGAAATAGTTGCTTTTACTGTAATAAATGTATGTCCCAGAAATTCTATATTAAAAGTTAATATTGCTTCTCAGTTACTTGTTAATCCAGCTCTTGGTAAAACCAATGGAGTGAATCCCATTGATTTCTGTGGGAGCTGGATTAGGTGCTGGCTGAGCTCGTTGAAAAACAGGGTGCACAAGGAACTGCAAATATTTTGACAATGCTTTTATCAGTTTCGTACAGATGGAACATTTCTGAGCGGGTAATTGGCAAAGTTGGTGCTTCCACAAATTGCTTAACATAGTCTGATTTTTAACTGACTTCTTGGTTTCACTGCTTTGCAAGATTCCATTGACATAGGAATAAACCCTCTTGTAAGGGTAAGAAGACAAAATGCACACCCAGGCCAGATTTTTCTCCTCTTTATTTCAAAAGAGTTAGAAGGCAGCAAATCTTTTATTCCTGCTTGGTATAAGTATGGATATCATTAGCTACCACCAACATATGTGTCTGACTGACAAAATAATGTGCCTTAATTTTTAAATTCAGCTTGAAATAAGCTCTTGATTAATCTATTAATTTTGGACAATATATAGCAGAGCTCCACTAAAGACTGGGAGACCCAATGCAAACAATTGGAATTTGTGAAATAATAAATGAACAAACACAAAAAGCGAGGATGGTGCATCACGGAATGTAGTTAAATCTGTTAGTTTGTTTACCTGCAGGGTAACTTTAAGTATTTGTCATAATAACACTGGTTATTTTGTTCCTTCTGTCACTAGCAACAAACAAAAATCAAGTCATGTCCTCCCAGGATAACTTTGTTGATGCCAATGGATTTATAGGCATATGAAACCAGTTTAAGTTAGATGAATATCTGGCTCAGTGTTTCTAGAAGGTAATGTTTTGTGGACACAGATACGGATACAAATTTTGTATCTAGAACCCTGCAAATTTGTGGATATCTGCTTTATATCTGTGGGTATCTGCATCTGCTGGATGTGGATGCAGATATCCGTGGCTCATTTGTGTGACACAGATGCAAGTTGCAGATACAAAATTTGTATCCGCACAGGGCTCTATGCATGATGGTCAGAACAGCAGTGCATACCAGCAGTGCATACCACTGTGCATTCTACAGTGTAACTTCCCTATGTGGACTTTGCAGGCATGAATTAAAAGTTTCCCTCTTTACCTTATCATAGTCCTCTTCAAATAAGTTTATATTAATGCAAACTTGGAACCTTTTAGTTTGTACCTGCAGCATCTACACAGGGGAGTTACAGTGCAGCACTGTAGTTCATCACTATTCATACCCCTTAGTCAGAACTGCAGGGTAGTGTAGAGAGCCTTGGAGTACTAAATTCCATTTTTAAAGTGATGGAGGCACTAAGGAGCCTAATTCCCTTTGCTGTTAAATGAGACTTACATTTCTCAGTGAAATCTCAGCCTCACTGTCTATTTTTCAACACAGGCAACAGTTGCTGTTAAGTTACATAAAGAAATG
Organism: Pelochelys cantorii; assembly: GCA_032595735.1. Classification (NCBI taxonomy): domain Eukaryota; kingdom Metazoa; phylum Chordata; order Testudines; family Trionychidae; genus Pelochelys; species Pelochelys cantorii. The sequence continues at coordinate 125,461,296 of CM064326.1, read as the reverse complement.
AGAAACATTTGGTGACTAATGCATCAGATTCTCTCCAGTTCACACAAGATGGGAGTGGAGTATTAGGCCCAAGAAGTGACAAATGTCTTTATTTTACAGCCAAAATAAAAACAACCCATCACATTTCAGGTGCCAGATGGCTTGGTGAAATCAATCAGTGGAAAGCCAGGACGGTTGGTAGGATACTTGCTGAGTCTACAAAACAGAAAGGGAAAAACATGTTTTGCCAACTTTTGGGGGCATTCCTTCCTCACAGACAAAACCAGGACAAGCTGGCGTCACCGCAGAAGATTTAGAGACAAATCAGTACCGAGTGAGTTTTCTAATCCACTGATCTGAGTGCAATAAACACTCCACACTTCCAAAACAGTGAATAAAATCTTTCATTCCAAATCAGATCTCAACAGTTATGTCATTTGCTTTTTCCTTCTACAGTTTAAAATCCAGCTCATTTTGGTTTTTCAGTAATTGAAGCAAGACATCTAGAAAATGATTTTGCCAACCATACTTGATTTGTTAGTGGGATTTGTGGGCACACCTCCAATGCACTATCAAGAAATTGACCTTTCATTGTTTGTGATAGCTAGACAGGGGGGGAAGACTAATGTGTCATACAAAATCCATCCATATTGTCACCACCCTTTGAAATGAACTGGCATAATCCTTCAGCAGAGATGTAGAGAGAGGAGAGAGCAGTTCATATTCCACACCCAGCTGAGGAATTAGACTCAATATCAGTTGTAGTGGTTAGTACACTATTGCTTCAGGAGAGCTGGATATTATTGCTTTTCTTGCCATGCAATATGCTAAATAAATTTTTATGTTTTATTCAAAACTTTTCCAGAAAGATCCCCCAGACTCTTCTATAGGGACTTTGTCTTTCAACCACAATACAAAAATGGTTATACAAAGTGTCAGATCTTCTTATCTATCTTTCTAGGTGTTTATACCATGCACATCACCATATGGCAAAGATTTCTTTGCTTCCCTCTAAAAGTTTTGAAAAGGTACCACTGAGCTTCAAGAGTAGGATCTGATATTTTAGTATGAGGCAGCTGATTAGGGGCTGTCTCATACTTTAAAAAAATGGGATAAGTCTTGAGAAAAAGCTATAATGTGACACAAGGAGAACAAGGAGAAGACTGTTCCAGATAGAACAGTTTAAGAGAAAGAGTTACTATCCCCTACACAGAATAAAGGATATGGAGCACAAAGAAATTCAGAATTTGAAAAGCACAGGGCGTAAGTGACTGAACAGGCAATGCCGATGCCAGAGAAGTAGAGGAAGCAAATTCATGAAAGCCCTTGACCATCAGAGGTGAAAGCCTGCCCCCGCTGAAGTCAATGGCTAAATTCCCTTTGGCTTCAGTGCAGCCAGGGCTTCACCCTAAAAGGAAGAGATGCATGGAAGCCCGTCATGATTTATGAAGATAAGTGTGATGAATACTCATGTTCAAGGACAAGTGAAATGAACTGTCAGATTTGAGGAGAAAATTAAATGTGGGAAGCTGGGACTAGCAGGCACAACAAAGAAGGTAAGTGCACTGCTAAAGAACAAGCTAAACACCTCAGTTCCTGACAAAATGGCAGAATGAAAAATTTGGCTCGAGGATGGAATGGATGTGGATTTGAATTGAGGAAATCTGAATAGAAAGAAGACATAAGTTTGAAGGAATTTATAATTGCTCCAGAAGCTATTTGGTAGATATTTCCAAAGCACCTATCTAACGTAGGAGCTTACATCCCATTGATTTTCACTCAGAGGCTTTTGGAAATTTTACCCCAATGTACAGCTGAGTGGATAGTGAGAAAATTATTCACAAATAGAGATTGCTGAAAATTTGCAAATGTTGAACATTTGAACATTTTTTTTTGCAAAAATGTCATTGTTTTCTACCAGGTCTACTCACAAATATTTTGGTGACCTCTAAACCAGAATCAGAAATAGAATTCCTTACTCCCTTCTGATTTATTTTTCATCAATATTCATGTATGAAAAGCTTTGGTCATGCAAATATTTATCAAAAGCCAATTTAGTACTTGTATCCAAGCTTTGTTTAACTATAGTCTCCACATGTTTCATGACTAAATGGCATTCATTTAGTGAAAATAGCTAATGAAGAAATAATAATGATAATAATAATAAATTCCAGGCATCAAATCAGGAAAGACAGGCGACCAGTCCGGTAGCTTGAATATTGAATAATGGATTTGGAGAGCCCAAAGGAATATCACAGTGAAGAATTCACAAGTAATCATAATTTGAAATTTATTGACAAATAAAGCACTGTAAACAGTGAGCAATTATGTGAAATTATGGTCTATTTGTGGACAAGGCACAAATAGAGAAGACAGCTAAATTCACCAAATAAATTGATCCTTGGGAATTGTTCTCTGGTTTCTTTCATAAAGAGATTGAGACAGACAAGCTATGCAAAAGACCAAAACACTGAAGGGCATATCAGAGATGAGCTATATATGCCAGCTTCAACTCTTGAGCTTCTGTTGGCTTAGAAAGGTCTATAAAGGGACAGTTGTTTATTATGTGTGTTCAGTACTAGCGCATGGGTGTGAAACTGATAGACCCTATCACAATATATATGTTAAATGACAACATTATGATTAATAATAAGTTCACAACTCCCAATCCCCAATCACCCGAGCCAAATTACTGAATGTGTCTAACATATTTATTCCCTACATAATTGTCTGTTTCCCCTGTATTACTATTGGATAACAAAGTGTGGGTTTTTTCCCCACCAGGGTTGTTGATCTGTTTTGTTTTCACATGAAAAGTATGGCAGGCAAGCCTGTTTTTTTAAAAACTTTCTTTAAGAAGTTAAAAAGAAAAAAGTTGCTGTAGATTAATATAATTAAAGAGCACAGAGTATTCTTAAAGCTGCCAAACCCAGACTTAGCCAGAGTTAGACAGAGCTTTTGCAGAAAGCAGCAGCAAAGGTGGCTTTACATCAGTCCTGCATTGGGAACAATCCTGACTAGATGATTCAGTAGTTCTTTTCCTTCTCCAAGTAACACAATTCTGTGATTTATTCCCTTCATTGCATCCTACTTCAGTGTTACAGCAATGGCCCATTTTTATGTAATTTTAAAAAAATTGTGGCACTATTCATATCCAGTGCATCACAGAAGAGAATAGAGAACTCACTGGAAAACAGATTTTTTTACTGATGAAAATGTAATATCCTCTGGGGAAATAATTATTTTTCCAAAAGAAGATTCTTTATATCTGATCATTGGTTTTAGCCATAGACATATCAAGTGATGGGAGGAGACCTATATAACCTTGCTTTCCCAGCACAGTCAGAACAAAAGATCATTGAAAACATTTGGTACAAATTCTGAAACTGATGCGTCTACTATTGTACTCCATGCAAAATTCCCATGTCATTCAGTGGAAGTGGGAGCAGGCAGAGGATTCTATGCATCAAGTATTAACTTCAAAGGAATATGATTTAGGTTTCATTTGCCCTGGCTATCAGGCAATTCAACTTCACCCACGCAGAAACAGATTTTGGGTTCAACCTTATAATCTCCTCCCACTCCAATGCAAATGTTCCCTGCTGAACATTAGAGACTACTGACATGAACGAGGATCAGTCATGTAAAATGGCATTGGGCCCAGGAGTGTCAGAATTGCCAGATTGTTTCATAAACGACATTGTTATTAATGACCAAGTGTATTATATATTTATTTTACAACAGTAGCACTTAATGATCCAAATCAGGGATCAGGGCCTCCTTTGTATTAGCCAACATACAAACAAGGAATATAAATACAATTCCTGCTCCAGTAAGCTCACCATTTAGGACACAGATCACACAACAACAACAACAACCTGAAGCAGTCCACTCAGATCTGCTTTACTTGAAATGATCTCACCTGGTATTGTACACAGCCTGGGATACTTCAAATGAGCCTAGTTCTGCGGTTCCGTTATACACATGACCTTATGAATCCCATAAGATGAAGAAAGTTTTTTTGAATGCTTGCATATTATGCTCTGATGCAGTACTGTCAACACATGCAGAGTTCTGTACTAGAAAATCCAAATACAGTTTGCAAAACCATTGGAGGTTTTCCACAGAATGCTTGAGAGGGTGGCTCCTAATTGAATTGACCAAAATTCACATGGGTTCAACTTTAATCCAATCAGTTCTACATCACTTGTCTTTCAACATTTACAAAATATTTTTTTCTAATTGCAACTCTCTTATGGAACCAAATGAATCAGAAATAGACTTAAATGAAAACCATTCCAGATTGTTCTACACTTTAACCTTACATCTGTGCCTAATTAGGACGCTCAATTTCCCTAAACTCGAGTCATAAAAATGGAAGTAATCTGCAGACTGTTTGTCAGTCATTATAGGGCAGCAGACTTGCAAATCAAGCCAGGCTCAAGTACACAGGGTCCTGTCCGACATGGCCATTGAATAAAACATAGGTGATGCTATTATGAAGCAGGATGGAAGCAAATCAGGAGACAAGTTTACCAAAAAAAAAAAAAAAAGATGTGGATGAATGACCTGCATGTTGGAGTTGTGGCTAAGCCTTTAAGGAAAGGATCACATTAATGTGGAAAACATATGTGGTTATTGAGACTTCCCATTGTAACCATAGGAATGGCCCTTACAAGAGATCTCATAATAACTAGTGTTGGACATTATTTTTTTCCTACAGAAAAGGCAGTGAAATTCTTCTTTATAACCAAGTGACTAGGAGGAAGAGTCCCACATTCAACTGAAGTGTCACACAACCTTTTGTCAGCTCCTTCCAAATAGCTGGCAGAATTAACCCAGAAACTGATGCAGAAATATATTAGGAAGAACTTGACACTTGGAATCTACAGCCACTAAAAAGGAAAAATTTGTGTCTGTCAAATACAAAAGGAGGAAAATAACCCCCCCCATACTGTGGTCTGGCCATCATTAACATCAAATACATCAATGTATTGAACAATTACGTTGCCTTTTGAAATTCCAAGATTTACATGAAAAATCCCAGTAGATATGCTTTCTTTCATATATATATATAAAATTTGGTCATACTGAATGAGAAAATAGCCTTGAACTCCTCCTGGACTATTAGGTCATACTACAGGTCAGTGAAAAGGTAATTTTCCCTAGATTTGTAATAAGGTCTGGGATTTGATCTATGACCTTAATGTCACAAGATATTCATTATCTCAATATAGATGATATACAGACAAAGAAATATACATTTTTACAGACCCAGCAAAGTCATATTTGATGGGTACATTTTATGTGATGGATTTTATTATCTGGATAAACTGAATTTGCCGACTCATTAATTTCTAAAAACACCATTTATTTACACTGAGCTATAGTTATTCTTCACATAGGTATCTAGCCCTCTTAGTACTTACCATGCAAAAACATTCACCAATGAGAGAGCCTCTCACTTTATTACATAGGCATAAAGTTCTAATTGGAATAATTTCTTTGGAGTACAAAAATCCAGTCTAAAATTTACAGATTAAATAAGTGTTAGGCACCTAGAGAACGATTGTTCTCTAGACATTCATGGCATTGATTTGTTTTGTCCACGGGGCTGATGCTGCATCCACAGCTCAAAGCTGTATAAAAGTATTGAACTGAAGTTTTTTATACAAAATAATTATTTAAAGGAAGTAACTGTTTGAAATTCTTACCAGTCTCTTACATGAGGAAGTGGGGTGGAAGGAGGAGCAAAGGGGAGAAAATACTAGAAAATAATCAAGCTTAACAAAATAAGAAAACCCAGTGTTAGAAAGCCAGGAAATTCAAAATTAAGGTCACAATAAAAATGGAACATGTAGAAATGCACATTTAAACTGCTCCATTTATTTTAAATCCTATCTTCAGTACAACATTGTGAGACAACAGCACACACACACACACACACACACACCATTCAACTTTAGCAACAATACTACAACCTACAGTTATATATACAGGGTAAGTTCTGGCCTCCATTAAGACTGCTTTGCCCAACTTTAAAGTAGCTGATCCAACCTCATAGGGATTCCTTCAGTGCATGGGACTCTCCAGGTGGTGACACAGGGCTGGCTTATTGCTCCTGGCCTTGACATAGTGGGCATGTTGAGGTTGTTTGGCAGAGGCTTCTCTGTGCTCTCCCAGTCTTCAGCTGCTAATTGCCCCTTGTGCAGGCTGCTGCAGCCAGGTTTAGACTAGAGAAGCCCTCAGGCTATTTTATCTACAGGTGTGGGCTTCGCTTCCCCTGTTTGTCCACAGGATTGGGGAGGAAGGCTGATCTAAAGCCTCCTGTGCCACACACTACTCCAGCGTTGCTGAGGAGTTAGTTGTCAGAACCATCAGATGCTAACTGTGATTGTTACACAGGCAGGTCAAATTTTGAGACTAAACTACTTGGGTGTCCACAGAATGAGTTCCAGTGAAAGGATTAAATCTGATAAAAGGGTAAATATCTATCACACCAAGAAGCAATTTAAAGTAGAGAAGTGACCTATAAAAGGAGCACATTCCAGTGCGCTAATCCAAAGCACATTTCATAAAATAGCTCTGAACTCTGAAATAGGTCTTGTTAAAACAGTTCACCTGTTAAAATTATAGGTTCAGTGCAGCAAGCTTATGTATTTTGACCGTTCTTTCTATATTAGACTATAGCTTTAGGAAATTTTATAAAACATTTACCTCACTTTTCTTCCCCTTCCTTCCAAAACACTCAAATCAATGAATTCAAGGTATAAGGCATGACACTGAAAGAATTCCCTGTAGTGCTGTAAAACAAAGCTCTGTGCCCCAAAGTCTCCTTCTGTCCATCATAACTTTCTCCAATAACCAAAACTCTTTTACCTGTACTTATCTACCAAGTTTTTTCTCTCTTATTCATCATCTTCAAATTCCTCCTTATCACACACTTCTTCCTTGGTTTTTTGAATTCAAGGGCCCTACTTCTTCCACCACAGAACAGATTTCCTCTGGGGTGAGAATGGACCCCAAGAATGTGTATTTGCCACTTACAACATTAAATACAGAGTATTCTAAACAGACATTTACAGAAACATACAGAGATTTAGGATGAGCCATCACACTCAGAACACAAGTGTCTCATCATCTAAGGCATGGGTTCCCAAACTGGGGGGCGTGAGGCGACTCAGCCTCCCACCCCCATCAAGTTTTGCTGCCGTGCTCAGTTCCTTTTTTCCTTTTTTTTTTCTTTGCTCAACAAGTTTTGCTGCTATTTGCGGGTGTGTGTGAGGGTTTTTCAAAAATCAGAAAGGGGGGCATGATGCCAAAAAGTTTGGGAACCACTGATCTAAGGCTATGTCTACACTGGGAAGGTTTGATGACGAAAGTGCTGTTGACATGCAAAAGTTGCCAAAAGTGAAAACCAGTCAAACTTGTTTTTCTGTCTCCCATAGTCAACATTTTATGGCCACATTGCTAGCTCCCCTGAAAATAGATAGAACAAAGCTACATGGGTAAGCATCCCACAGTGCGGTGTTGTGGGAAGGCAGAGCTGATCCCTGCGCTTCTTGGGATTCTCTCCTAGCTCTGTGAGCTCTCCAGGCTAAGGAATGTCAAAGCAGCACAACAGTCTCTCCAGCCCTCCCCCTGCAGCAGCAGTCTGCCTGCTACTGTGTTCCTAGCAGGGCAGAACAGGAGCATTCCAATGATATGTTCTTTTTTTGTTCCCCAAACAGAACAGCTCATTCAGCTGTGAGATACTTCCCAGAGCTTTGAAAGGGGAGAGGAATAGCAGAGATCACAAAACACTGAGCACAGCTATCAGGGCAGGCATTGTGGGATACTGGTGGAAGCCAGTTCTCTTGACAAAACAAACAGCAGAATCTACATTGGCCCTTTGTTGACAATAAAGGAAGGGGGAAAGACAAAAGTTTCTCATGGGGTAGGAAGTTTTTTTGTCACCAAAACTAAGTGTTTTTCCCCAAAAAAGTCACATTGCAGTGTAAACACTCAGACTGTTTTGTCGCTACAAGGCAGTTTTTGGCAACAAACTGTGCCAGTGTAGACAAGGCCTAACATGACCTACTTTCAGAAATGTCCCCAAGAAACTGAGCTGGGATTCTCCCAAATTTGTATAGGATAGGCAAGGAGGATGAAAGACAGAAAGATGAGATTCTAAAGGTCATGAAAGCTAATTTTAACTATTTGAATATCTAGCGGCTAATCCAAAGATCACAAGATAAAGTGGGGTCTTCTTATGTAAGAGTTCTGCACTCAACAAATTGGCTTGACTGGAAAATAGATCTTAATGGTAATTAGAAACCCCCTTTATGCGCATACATTTTCACAAGATTTATGCCAGTGTAAGTCAAATACAAGATCACTGCCATATCTGAGACTATCAGAATGAGGGGGGGGGGTACAGTAAATCTAATCAATTCTTTTTTCCTTTCCCTTCTCCTGATACTACAGTTAGGAGTGCATAATATCACTTTAAAAAATCATTAAATCATTCACAGAAATAAACAGGCTTACAATATAAAATGCAAGTGTGCAGTAGACGATTTGTTAATTTGCTGTTCAGCCTATTATCAGATACACATATTTCACTATGGGCCAAATTCTGCTGAGATAGTGTTGATACCTGTTACAATTTTATCACAAGTCTTGCAATATATTCTGTTTACTGTCAGAGAGACTGTCAGTTTTCATTAAAGAAAAAAAGTTTCTAGCCCTCAGAGAAACCCCGAATGTTCAAAAGCCAGAGAGCAAAGGAAAAGACCACACCTTTTATTATATTTAAAAATCTCATGATTTTTAAGTCAGTCTCATTATTTTCAGGGTCCTGAATCATGATTTTTGAACATGTAGTGTGGGGACTACACTGCCACTGCTCACTGATCCTGAAACCATTGCCTGAAGTTTGATGACCTGTGCTCCTGGAGAAAGGTCAGCAGTGATCCACTCTAGGATTGTCATTGTATGACCCCGTGGTCTATTCATTGGTGGATTTGCAGATACTGCAATCGTAACACAGGCACAAGCTCACTAAACAAAAGAACCACTTCTGTTCATTACTGCAAGAGAGTGCCCACTCCATCCTATTGGGGTACTGGTATAAAATGTTACCCTCTCTTGTACAGTCAGGAAAAAACAGACATCCATGAATTTCCAATCAGAGTTATTTCCTGAAAGAAGAGCCCTTCCCAATTGGCAGGAGCCATACCCTTTAGGTATAGTCTGTGGGTGTGCCCAGAAGCACCAACTCACTCAGCCAACCCAATAACTCTCTTTAACAGAATTCCCAGCCCTTGCTGCAGGGAAGTTCCACCAGCATGGAACAGTCGAGTAGCTGTGAAGATAGAGGGAGCCAGCCAGTAGCTAAAGAGGTTGTGTTTTTGCTGGATACAGTTTTCTAAATAGTCCAAATCAAACATCTTGAATCACTCAGTAAAGTTACTATGACAGAGGCACAAGCCTGATTATTGAACAAATGTCTAGTCTACGCCCCAAAGCAAATGCTGGGCCTTTTTATTAAACAAAAGCTCTGAAAAGACTCTACATTTTCAATTATTCAAAATAAATAAAAATGTATTAAACTGTATGGCTAAGTAGAGTTTAATGTGTTGAAAAACTTTAAAAATGTGCGAATTTCCTGCCAGGACTCTATGCATAGAATCAACAAATTTCAACACTTAGCTGTGGTCTACACTAGGGAGTTATTTCAAAATAACTCCTTTTATTTCGAAATAACAAGCGGAGCATCCACACCACCAAGCCCGTTATTTCAAAATAAGGGGCTAGTTATTTCAAAATAATAACTCCTGCTTTCCATGAGGAAGAAAGCTTATTATAAAATAGTTATTTTGAAATAGCGATTGTGTGGACGCTCCACTGCTGCTTTTTCAAAATAACTACTCCCCAGAGTCATTCAGAGTAATTACTCCTGTTGAGAACAGTTCACACCCTCGTGGGATGGAGTAAGGTTCGCTCTAAGCGGATCTATCACCGGTCGTTTAATCAGGAGATTTTGAGCGCAGTCAATAAAAACTGGCAATTGAATAAGGTTTAAACAACAGGACTATATTGTACAACCAAATTAAAATTACATACATCGAATAGCCATGGGAGGGCAGTCCTCCTATGGTTTCTATAATAATTACCAGAGTCCTCGGCGCAAGGGGACGATTGCAGTGGTGCTGGCGACCTCAAGTCCTTGGCTAATTTTAAGCCGTAGACGAGGAACAGCCAGGAGTCCCTCGGTGGCAGGAGTTGTCGATGCTGGCGACCTCAATCCTTTGGCTCTTCCGAGCCGCTGGAGAGGAACTACCAGGAGTCCCTCGAAGAGCTAAGGAAGGCTGCGAAGTCGGTCGATCCACCTTCCGCGGATACGTCTGGTCCTCGTACCTGTTCCCGCTCTTCGGATGCGGCTGGAACAGACAATAGATGCTAGACTCTCGTAATCCTAACCTATCTATCCTAAAGAAAAACCCTAACCTAATCACCAACGCACCCGTCAAACAGACGCGATGACGGCCGATAAGTGGAACCGCGACGCAACCTGCTGAACAAGCATGACGACGAAATCTAAACTACTCTAAAATACTAAACTAGCTAACTAAACCTAACACTGCCTAAAAAGAAAGAAACAAAGCCTTCCGCCCTGCTTAATTCTTAAAGACTGTATTAGATCTCACGCGTTCTCTTGACCGAGGACTAAGATTAGGACCTCTCTCACTCTCCTAACCTATGTCTAGACCCAACGCCCAACGCAACCCGACGCGAGCAACTGCTGCGTGGTTCAAGCTTATATAAGGTAGGGTCATACATATTCATGAATGTTCCATTTTGAATTGATTGGCTCATTCTGGATGCCACTTTACATAACTTTAAAATGATTGGTTATCAAACATAACACAAGCATATATTATCTTTTCAAATCTCAACAGGTCAGTTAGTAAACATGTTATACGTGTAATAAGTGCAGTAACATCTCATGATGCTTCTTACAATGATTGACAGCATTAATGATTGACAGCTGACTTCAGTTTATATTAATACATGAGTTTTCTGATTTCATTACACAAGGTACATAGCTATTACATTGCTTTAGTTTTTACACTTTTCAGGGTCAATTTCACTCAAATATAACAAGACATTTTCATATTTAACATAATTATGCGTACACTCCCAGTGGTTATTTCCTTAGAGCTTCCTGGGGCTCTAAGTCGAGGTAGCGCATCCACATTAAGGGTACGTCTACACTATATAGAGAACGATCGAAGCTGCTGCTGTCAATCTTCCAGGATTCAAGTTAGCAGGTCTAGTTAAGACAGCTAATTTGAACTGAGAGGGGCACTCTGGTCAATGCTGGCAACTTTGCTTTCACCAGGAGTAAGGGAAGTACAAGGGAGAGCGTTCTTCCTTTGGCTCCCTGCAGTGTGGGCAGCACCAAAAGTCAAGTTAAGATACTGCAACTTCAGCTAAGCGATTAATATAGCTGAAGTTGTGTATCTTAATTCAACTTTGTCCCATAGTGTAGACATTACTCCTAAGGTAGCCTGCCTTGGACTAATTTTGAAGCTTCCCTGTTAGTGTGGACCTTGCACCCCCAAGCTCCAGCCCAAGATCACAACCTCCTCCTTCACCCAAACTCCTTCTCAGACCTCCCTCCCCCTCCTGAACCCTGGTCCCAAGCTCCCTTCTGCACCCAACCTGCTGTGCCAGACTCTCTGCACCCGCTCCATAGAAGTGTAGCCCATGACCATTTGCCAAAATTTTGGAGCAGACCCCCATTAAAAATTATTACCCACCCCGACCTACTACATTTTGTGGTATGGTCATTACATTGTTATTTCATATTTCCAGTTTTGTTTAGTAACCCAAGCATGGCTCCACCATTCAAGAGTAAAGCAGTCATCCTAAATTTGAGCAGATTGAAACTTTACACCATCATGAATTCCATTTCTCCCCTTCTGATGACAAATTACATGTCCATCAACCATCAAATTTGTAACACAAAACATGTACATTTTGTCTCAGATTCTCTCCTCGGTTGAGGGGAGAGCTAGTGGCTGCTCAAATTTGTACCACCTACCTGTGGTCGACAAGAAATCACCTGGCAGTGGAGAACTGGTTGTATATAGAAGTACTTCACCAATCGCAACTTCCTTTCTACTCTGCATGCCAAGGCTGGGGTGAGTTGGCATAGGACTGGACTATGCTACTTTATGACAGCTATGAAGTTCTGTATGCTCCTCAGCTGGGTATTGCGTGCCAGATTTTGTTCATTTTGCACAATATGAAAGGCAAAGAAAACAAGGGGAAGAGATCACTGGCATTTTATCTTTAAAATAGGTTAAAAGAAGAAGAATGGCACATTTTAAAAACTAAAGACATGAAAATGTTTAGGAGTGCCTATGAAAATGAAGAAATGGATTCCAAAGACCCTAAAGAAAATGATTATTTTTTGTCAAACATTAATAAATGTTTGCAGAGATATACAGATGATCTCATTCCTGTGGTTATTTCCCCTTTGCAATGCCTTTTCTGTATGTATTTTTACTTCCAGATGTTGTACAATTAATTATACAGCATTTGTATATTTCAACATGGAATAAAATATACTGGAGTCATTGGAATGCAACCAGGGCAAAGGCAAAAGCATCCATTTGGACTCAAAAGATAAAGGGAGTTCCAATACAGTATCACAGCTAGATTGTTCTCTACAAGGTCCAGATATTGCACTTAGAAAGAGAAAAGTGCCCAGATTGAAATGTCTTTGGGTCTCCTCCTGTACACCAAAATGAGCTGTAAGAGCAGCACATCTCTACTAGATTGTATCCTTCAGGTTAGTGATTTTCCTGTTGTAGCTGTCTGGGAGAAGTTTTCACCGCGTCCCCACTTCACCAACCATCATCAGTGTGCTAGTCCCATATCTCTAGTTGTAAGCTTATGGTGCTACCTTTTACCAACTAAAAATGTGCATCCCTGAACACACCCACACCGGCACATGCAAAATCCATGCATGCTTGCAAATTGGGTAAATATGCATTCAGATTGGTGCCCGTTTCTACATTCAGTTCCCCAATTTGCCCATGGAGCTGTAAGATTTGCCCATATGGCTTCATTTCTGGAAAATGATTGTGGGCCTTCACTTTTTGAAAAAATTGACCCTTTATATTTATTGCAGGAGACTTGGTTCTGGTTTCAAAATATTTTTAACTAAGCCTGTTAATCAACTTCTGTCTGCGTGTAATTGTTCTGATCCTTTCCTTTTACTACTAAGAATATTGCTGAGGGCTGAGGTCAGTGAGACCAGATACCTATTTATTTAATATTAAGAAAGCACACAGGCATGAATGGTGTGTAGCAAGCATTACAGAGCTGGAGTTGTAAAGTTTGGTGTCCTTAAAGAGAAAAATGTTATACCAATTTCTCAGTTGTGACTTGTGACCTAGACTATTTCAAGTCTTTGGGTGGGCCTTAAATCCAGAAGCTTTTAAGATCCCCTTGCACACAATGTGATCTCTCTGACTGGAGAGGTAACTCCTCTTAATGCTAATGGATCTTATGTGTGCTCAAATGAGAGACGGATTTCATTTAAGGCAAATTCTGCAGACTGATAACATGAATCTGACAGAGCATCTGGTTCTCAGTGACAGCATGGAAATTAGAATGTATTTCGTCAAATAAGCACCCATGAGAGTCAAAAGAATTCTACAAAATAGAAATTCATAGATTCAGAAGTGCAGACTATTGTTCTTCATGTCACTTCATTCATTAACAACATTTTTCTTGAGCTTTTGCTCCCATAATGAAAGTCAAAAGGGAACTTTAATACTTCTGAAAGCTTACGGGTCATCACTGCTGCCTGGTGAGATAAAATGGCAGTTTGCGTATCTATGATTATCTAAAGTAAGCACTTTGACTAAGACATAAAGTTTGGGGGGGGGGGGGGTTGGTAAAATATACATTTCAAAGACTTTACCTTAGACTTATCAGGTGATAAAAACCATTTTATTAATATTATTTCTGGGTATTCTGGGGGAAATACACATTCCTAATGGCTTCTGGCTAATACAATCTTAAAATAAGGAGCCTTTCTACATCTTGTTATTGCTGTTTCCTAACTGAACTAAATGGTGAAGAAAGAGGAAGTAATATGTTTTTGACTCCTGAAAGTATTTACATTGCTGCCAACTCCCACGGCTTTATCCCGAATCTTAACCTGTTTGGTATTTTAAAGCTCCCAACTCCTGGATTCCTGTGATTACATGATCATCTCAGTTTTCACTTAAATACATTGCAACCAGGATCAGTGCCCCATAGTCCTACTCACTCTACAAATAAGACACAAGGTCCATTTTAACTTGTTTTTCTTCCCCCCAACTTTAGATCATTTAAATTCCTATATTTCACTGAGAAAACTGAAATCTATTATCATTTTATAAGGTTCTTATACAAATTACGAAATGAAAGCAAAGACCATAATGCTTAAATACTATGGTGGTAAGTACTTTATAAATCGAGACAGAGATACTTTCTATGACAGCATTCAATGTAGCTTCAGATGAACATGACTTAGCAGACAGAAAAGAGGACTTAGAGTATGGCTACACTGCAATTAAAAACCCATGGCTTGTCGGTGCCAGCAGATGTGGGGTTCACAGGGCTCAAGCTATGGGGCTGTTTAACTGTGGCATAGACATTTGGGTTCAGGCTAGAGCCTGAACTCTAGAATCCTGCAAAGTACATTGCAATTAAATAGTCCTTAAGTCCAAGTCCCACAAGCCCACATCAGCTGACACAGGCCAGCCACAGTGTCTAACTGTAACGGATACTTAACCTCTGATGTAGGAATCCTGAGTATTGTTCTAGGCTCTGCAGTGTCAGCTCTCTCTTGGGCAAGGCTCCGTGACTTGTTTTTCTTGTATGTAAAATGGGAACATTATTATGTTATGGATAGAGATTTTGAAAGGCTTCTTTAAGAAAAGTCTGTACAGCCTTGGAGACTGATGACAGACTGCTTCTGCCAGTGAGCCTGTACCTCTGTGTTGGCCAGTGTGCCTGAGGGGACAGTCATCACCCTGCCTCTTTTGTAACCTTCATGTCCCCTTTGGGCAGGGTGCATTCTCATGTATGGATCACACAGACTATTTAGTTGTGGCTGTTCTTTGTGTAGGATACATGCGGGCTGGGGAATGGGTTCTCCTTGCACCCTCCCACTCAGTGGCCATTACAATCTCAGTCCTAATGTTTTTGCTTTTCTCGTATTTCTTCCCTCTGCATTATTTCTGTGCTCCATATCTTCCCAAAATATCTTTTTCTTTTTTGGTTTTATTGGTCATCATTGGTTTTCCTGTAAAGGCGACTTGAATCCTATATTTTTTAGCATCCCCTGTTTGTTGGGGTTTTTTGTTTGTTTGCTTGTTTCCTACATTGATTATATTAGTAAGAGACAGCATGGTAGGGAGGCATCCGAAGGGAAGTCAGCACATATTTTTGCTGTCAGTTTTAATGCATCATTCGTTGAATGTCTGTATTTTATGTGGTCCAGAAATAGTTTCTGCATATTTTGTGAATTTCTCTATTTTATCCTGCAATCTGAATACTAATGTTTGACATTGTTTTCATTGGTGATATGATCTGGTTTTGATGGTTGGTAGCACTACAGCTTTTCATTATCTGAAAATTGTAGGGGTCCATTAAGAGGCTAATTCTACCAAGAGTACTCAGCCTACTCCAGGGGTGGGCAAGAGGTGACTAGCAAGCCAGATCTGGCCTGCCAAGCTGCTGGATCCAGCCTGCGGCCACCTCTCCAGCACCCTCAGTACACAGCAGCTCATGCTGTTTTAAACAGTTGTCTGCTAATTGCTCTGCATGCTGGGGAGGGACAGGAGAATTAGCGTGCTGTCTTTGCCCCCAGAAAAATCCTTCAGTTCATAATGGCCAGTTTCCAGACAATAGGAGCTGAGAAATTTTGCTGGCGGCTGGGGCAAATTGAAGCCTCCTTCCTCCCTCCCTCCCTCCCTCCAAGTGCTAGATCAGAACCATATGGAGTAGCCCACGCAGCAGACAGGCATGGAGCCTGCCTCAGGTTCCTGCTGGGCTGCTGGCTGGGAGCCACCTAGGTAAGACTCTGCCAACCGCAGCCTACCTCTGGCAGCCCCCCCCCGGTTCCCCCCTCCAACTACCTGCCCCAGGTCACCAACTCCCTCCTACCCTGGGTCAGCACCCAAACCCTCTGTATCCCTTCTCCCCATCTCCTCCAGGTCACAACTCCATTCCGGACCCTGCACCCCCTCCTACACTCCTCCCCCAGGCCAGAATCCTCTCGCATACCCCTTCATGGACCTGTACCCCCAAGTCCCTGCTCAAGATCATAACCTCCTCCTTCAGCCAAACTCCTTCTCAGACCTCCCTCCCCATCCTGAACCCCGGTCCTTTATCTCAAGCTCCCTTCTACACCCCACCTGCTGTCCCAGACTCTGCACCCCCTCCATAGAAGTGTAGCCCATGACCATTTGCCAAAATTTTGGAGTAGACCCCCATTAAAAATTATTGCCCACCCCAACCTACTACATTTTGTGGTATGGTCATTACATTGTTATTTCAGACTTCCAGTTTTGTTTAGTAACTTCTTTCCAGAAACCATGTAGTATATGTTTGTTGGGGTTTTTTGTTTGTTTGCCTGTTTCCTACATTGATTATATCAGTAAGAGACAGCATGGTAGGGAGGCATCTGAAGGGAAGTCAGAGACTTACTTACAGGACTAATCACATAATTCATGAGAAAATACAGAGGTGTTCAACCTTTTTACATAAACAACAGGAGAAACCGACTATGGCAGGAAAAACAGTGAAACCGATTAGCTAGAATGTGCTGTCAAATGTATAAAGTGAACAAAGTGACAAAAGATTTCCTCCCACCTCTAGTCTCCTGCAGTTATAGCTGTTTTAAATGTTACTTGCTAAAAAAAATAATCAGACAGAAATGTGACTTTTTTAGTTGACTGTCTCCCTTCATGACAGTGTTCTTGGAGGAGTCATTGTTCATAGAGAACCAAACTCTGCAAGGCTGTGCTCCATGTATAAAGGAAGCTCAGTATCACAGAGGGATGAATTCTGAATTCCAGCCTGCATTAACCCCTGGAAAACAGGCTCACCCACACTGCTATAAATAATGGAGTGAGTTATATTTATATTTTATAAACACTAAAATCATCCCCAGGTTTTTTTCCTAGGGTACTTGAAAATCCTCTCTGCTATTTGATGCTTGCGTGTGTGCAGTGTTCCATTTTTAAAGGGTGCATTCTTTAAGATATTTCTGGTCTTGCAGGCGGAAATGTCCCTTACTTCCTAGAATGAGCACCTTAAACCATTCACATTATAGAAATGTGTTCCACCATCTGCTATTCATTCAGACACCTGGAAACGAAATGGAAGGGGGAGGTTAGGTTGATCACTTGCCTTTGAGAGTAATTGGAAAACACTTTGCACACTCTTTAAAAGCAACAACAAAACCCACTGATGAGCGAGAACATGACATGAGGCATGCACAGTCACGTTGCAATCTGCCATTATGCAACACAGTGTAATTCATCTCCCTGTCTGTCTCCCCCAAAAGTAAATCTGACTGGTTCATTCAAATCATTTTGATGCAGTGGCCTGGTTTGGTTTGCTTTGGAATGACTGCAAAAATTACCTTCACCCAAAAAGAGAGTATTGTTTGAAGCTAGCTTGCCACAAAACAAATAACTGAAGGATAACATATCTCTCAACATTACTTTAAGAGAATAAAATACCCAGTTCCACCTCAAATTGCAAATGGCAGTGATACTGAGAAAAGAACAAACAGAAGCAGGAGAGATTTAGGATACCAAGATACACAGGGGAAAAACTAAAGGGGAAAATACCTGCACCCTGACAAAAAGGCTTGAGTTTTGAGGGGCGTCTATGAGTGTTATGATGTTAACTTAAAATGACATTACGAGAACATCAGTAAGGTATTGCTGGGTGGACTCCCTGTACTGAACACTATGGCTATGTCTACACTGGAGGCTTCTTGTGCAAGAACAGCTGTTCTTGCACAAAAACTTGCCTGCTGTCTACACTGCACGAGCGTTCTTGCGCAAGTAAATTTACAGTCTAACGTTGTAAAACAGGGCTTCTTCCGGAAGAGTTATTCCTCTCCCAACGAGGAATAAGCCCTCTTGCGCAAGAGCTCTTCCACAAGAGGGCAGTGTAGACAGGCAACATGAATTTCTTGTGCAAGAAGCCCCTGTGGTTAAAATGGCCATCAGAGCTTTCTTGTGCAAGAGAGCGTCCACACTGCCATGGATGCTCTTGTGCAAAAGCACAACTCTTGTGCAAAAGCACATGGCAGCGTGGACGCGCTCTTGTGGAAGATTTTTTGCACAAGAACTCTTCCGAATAAGAGTTTTTGCGCAAGAAGCTGCCAGTGTAGCCGTAGCCTATATGTTTGGAAATGATGCGTAAAACGCAACAGAGGCAACAGCCGTCATGTGGATGACAAGGTTTTTTAAAAGGTTCTTTAAGTTTGTGAAAAGATAAGATAGCTTTGAGTCTACAAAGACTAAAACAGGAAGAAGGAATGAAGTATGTAGTGTGTGTTCCTGAAAAGGCCAATCAAAAATGAAAACAGACATTGGCTATGGAAATAGAAGCTTCTTGCCTTCCCTGTGGTCACCTCCCACCACTTCTTGTGAAATACCCCACTGGGTGCTACTATTGTTAGATTACCAAAAAAGGAATTTGGCGAGCATGTTGATGGGCATGGTACAAAAACCTGAACAGTACAGACCAGAAACACAGCTTCAGGTGTAGCTTACTGGTTAGAGACTGGTTATAAGCTAGTATGCCTGAGGGATATTTCTGACTCTCCATTTGACTCGTTGGATGACCTTGTGCAACACACTTCAGGCCTGATTCTACAAATCCACCAGAATTCTACACATGGAGCAATTGTATGTTTAACCAAACCACCTGCCTATGCCTCAGTTTCCCTTTATATAATAAAGGGTTGTTTTGCCAATGCTTTCAGTAGGTCAGATATGAGTGCTATGAATGTTATTTGGTGTTTATAATGTAATTTTAGATGAGAGTAGAAGTCTAGACAATGAATATACTTTTGATGCTTAGTTTCATAGAAAGTATCCCTGAATTTTCAAAGCCACTTTTCAAAAATATTTTAATCTTTGTTCTTTTCTTGGCTCTATTTATTCTTCATCTCAAATTTTATTTTTCATAATCCTTTAAAGTAAATAAGCAAGATGCCTATTATCAACCAAGAGGAAAAAACAATATAGTGGAAAGAAAATACATTATTTACATTCATGATAAAAATGAAGACCACAAAGAAATAGCCATCCATTAAAATCTGCAGTGTATAAATATATTTAAGGAATGTATTATCCAGAAAACGAGGAAGGAGGAGAGGAATAATTACCATTATATGTCAGAGAGTGTTTTTTCATTAGCCACAATTAATACAGTAATGGTAAATTAAAATTATGACCCATTTCACATTTATTGAAAAGAAACATTAAATAAAAGAGAAGGCAAATCAAAGAATAACTAAGCCTAATAATTAATATATTGATTATTTAGTGTCATTTCTGAACTGCCCAGTCCTCATGGTTTTTGTTTTTATTTAATTAATTTATAACAATTTAGCCAATATGTTGAGGAAAAGAGTCTGGTAAAAATATTGAACTTCAGTTCACACACACAGCCTTGTTCAGCATTACTAATAGCTCAGATACCTCAGTGCTAAAAGGTTTGTTCTTCAACACTAGCTTGAATACTAGGGGAATTTTGTGACTGTTTTCAGTAAGCTCAGAACTTAGCCCTTCTTGGTCCACTGGAGTTTTGGGACTATAAAGACTATAGGATTGTGCCAAAGAAATCACTGGGTTCTTTAAGGTTCTCAAATGCCTGTAAACACTGAAAGTATACCTGCACTTTTCTTGTATGTGTTTTATTAAATATTTAAGCATTATTTATTATCTTATCGGTCATAAGTTTTTACCAAGTCAATAATAAAATGCTCCATAATTCCAAGACATGGTTTTCTGAGCCTTATAACAGTTCACAATTTTCCCCATGGACCCTTAATTCCAAGTATATGCTAATGTAAAAAACATGGCTTTTGAAATGGCCACTTTCCTCTAAAATGCATTTTTTTACAATAGGAAGCAAGTGCATTGGAAACAAACATCTTTGCTAGCCCGCCTGCCTACCTTTCCCAACACGGAAGCAAAAAAAGAAAGAAACTATGGTCAAGCCCATTGCAAAATAATAACAACGTTTGATGGATAAAAATATCAGCTGTTGGACAGGGGGACAGATGAGTCTGTTTACTGACTGCTGTTGACTTCATAGGGCTAATAAAGTGAGCTGCAAATAAAAATTAAGAGGAACAGAGTGTTACCCTGAGATTGCACGAGGTAGCCCTTTTCTGTTTACATAACATTGTGATTAAATATGGGTGGGGCCCTTAGGGACGGAATTTTTTATTTGAAGGTTAAGCCAATATTTGCAAAATAAATAAATAAATAAGGTGAATCAAATGGCCCAGAGCATCACAGCCACAGTCGATTCCAAGAATGTTTGGTTACAAAATGAGCAACTGACTAATTGTGTAAATGCTGTTAATTAGCTGTGCAGAGCCCCTAACTGGGCTTTTCCCTGTAACTAATAAGAAATCAATTAGCTAATGAAGTGGCCATTAAATGCTATGCTAATCTTATCGGGGGTATTTTTAATTTTTTTTCTTTTTTTTCCCTTTATGATACTGCCTAATTGCCACTGCCATACGGAGCTCACAGCTTTCAGCATGTCTAATGAAACATCATTATATCATAACTGGCATTCTTGGAAGAGTTAGTGGCAAACCTGCTTCCCAATTATTTTTAATTGCCAGACATACTCATAACTGGGCCTTTTACCAAGAAGTTCAGAGCCCCGCACTGTCATGTAATATATACAAAGATTGTGTTTTCTTTCCTTTGCATATGAAGGTTGGCTGCGGCATTGGCCACGATGAAGAATGCACATTGCAGCCTAAACAGAGCAACTGCCTTTTCTTTGCCTTTGCCTGGAGCATGTGGAGACTCAATGTTGTTGTCCCAATGAGCCGTTAAAACTAGGCAAGTCTCAAGGAGATTTTACTTCTGTTTGAAAACTTCAGTGATATTCACACAGTAGTTTAAAGAACCATTTAAAAGCTGGATGCTTAGGAAAAAATGTCACAGGATTAGCAATGATATAGTGTAAATGTCTTCAGTAATTCTCACAAGTGTGATTACTTCCTAAGATAGTTACTCATCAACGTTGCCATAAATTCCACTTTAGAGAAAGCATAAAATGTATCTTCTTTGCAAAACATGCATGTCTTCATGATCACCATTATTACTTTAATACAGCTCTTTATAAGGAGGTTAAGGTGAGACTCAATCCTATAGTACTGCTGTCTTGTAAACTGCCCTCATGGCTAATATATCTCATTTACCAGCATACCATCTCATAATGGAATCATATTTAAACTCTGACTCTAAATGAACTTCTCTAAATCTACTTGTGCAGAAGTAGGTTATGTATCAGGATTAGAATGGCGTGCTTTCTCTCGCCCCCTACCCCTCTGGCAGTACA
The DNA here is from genome assembly GCA_032595735.1 of Pelochelys cantorii. Taxonomy (NCBI): domain Eukaryota; kingdom Metazoa; phylum Chordata; order Testudines; family Trionychidae; genus Pelochelys; species Pelochelys cantorii. The sequence goes on along the minus strand of CM064326.1, from coordinate 125,439,648 downwards.
ATAATACCCAGGACATCTGTGCACAAAAACAGTGGCTTTTTTTAAAAAGAATGTTTTCAAAAGAGATTCTTGTCTTCTATTCCCCCACCCCACCTCAATCCTTTTTTTATAACATGCAAATTGAATTGGTTAATTCTGCACCCCAGTTTTCAGGAAATCTGCCACCAACAGCTGCCACTGTTTCAGATGTCAGGCGGATGCAGACGCACTGTGACATTTTGTTCATTAAATAAACAAACCAGGTTCACGCTAACAACATTAGGTAGAAAGCCCCATCAATTCTTGTACATTTAGTTCACATAATAGGAAGCGACAATTGTTCCTTAGCTTCATAAGCAGTATATTGAAGAACAAAAGAGAGAGAAAAAAACCCATACATAATGTGGCAACAGCAACAACAGTTTGCCATAAAATCCTGGAAGGTTGATTTAGATTAATGAGATGCATAACTTTTTGCCTAAGGCTACTTAAAACAAATATGGCTACAAACATGGCTACTAAGGGAAAGAAAAAATTGTCATGATTTTTTTTCTCACGTATGGCTTTGGTCTTGTTTATTTGATTTGACTGAGAAATCAGAAATATTCACCAAAAGTAGGATGAATGAAATAAGTCTGCCCGATGCTATAGAGAGAAAATGAAAGAGAAAGCCTCTAATGGAATAATACCAGTATGTTTACATGAAATGAAAGAGATACATATTTTAACATCCTAAATCAAAAGTTACATGCCAACCTGAATGCCTTTATAGGTCCAGCAAATCTGACTATTCAAAATGGCAAAAATTTTGACTTTGCCATCAATTTGGAACCTAGAAAGTAAAAAAGTAAAAAATCTCAAGACATGAAATCTAATTCTATTATTAAGCCACTTATAATGCAGCAGCCACTAAAATTGGAAATTCCATAGTAATGCATGTAAAAAAAAAAGAGAGGCCTGTCTTAAAATCAGACCACCCTAAGGTTTGGAAATCATAGATAAGACTGTCAGTCAGCCTTAGTCTAAAAGGCATAGACAATAGGAAAGAAATCCTTGCACATTAATATGTACAGCACCATGATGTAGCTTTTAATATTCCAAAGGGGCTTCAATAACTCCATGGGGAGAAAAAAGCCAACCCTGGGAATGGATCCTGCAAATCCTTACACAGGCATTCCCATCTGGGTTCTGAACGGTGGTACTTGGTTGAGTAAAGTATACAGTGTGTGCACCATCAAGAGTTACACTATCTCTTCCCCAAATATCTGTCAATTTAAGTACTTTTACTACAAAGAGTAGGCCACATTCTCACTTGATGTAAAGTAGCACTGAAATCAGTGGAGATGCACTACTCCAAACTCCCCCCATAACCTTAGTGTACTACATGTTGTAAATGGATTGTACACAGGCATAAGATATATTATGAAACATATATAAAGTCTTATTAAAATGCAAGTTGTCTACCTGACTCCTTATGCTACTATTCATCTGCAATGTTCCTATGTACCTCCATAAAACCACAAATATTCTGTACAGGCTGGTATACTGTTACTGTTCTGATGGACCTTGTTATAATCTAGTGTATATTTTATTAGAGTTGATAGATTCCTTACATCAGGGTTCTCAAACTTGTGATACTGCGACCCCCCTCTCAGTTGATCACAACCCCCCTCTCCATTGCTACAACCAGCCTCTCAGTTGCTCGTGACCCCCCCTCTAAGTTGTTTGCAATCCCCCTCTAAGTTGCTTGCGACCCCCCGGGGGGTCAGGACCCACAGTTTGAGAAACGCTGCCTTACATTATATTACTGTCATACTTATAGCATACTAGCAGATTTAACCATCATTGCTCGGGTCCTTAACTCAATTAATTTTTAATTTTTGGAAAATGAAATGAAAATGTACAGGCTTCATTTGAATCATTGTTCTGGGTGAGGATGAAGGGTTCAATATGCAGGCTGCCCTGGGGAGAGAGGACTACTTCAGCCCTCTCTTACCACAGCAGCTTGGGGCCAGGTAGGGAGCACCTCTCCATGGCCACTGCAGCTCCAGCCAGTGTAGTCAGGGGAAAAGTTCATGTCCCTTGGCTTGGGCAGGTCTCGGTTCAACTGCCCCATGTGCTCCCCAGCCAGAGTGAGGAATACAGCAAACTGTGCACTTTCCCCTCACTCCCTGACAAAGGGAACAGCCAACAATGTTCCCGTACAAATCAGGGAGCAACTTCAGCCCCCCTGCTCCCTAAAGGGCATCTGGGGGGTGGGAGGACTAGGACTGGGGCAATCCCGGGTAGAGGGGGAAGAATGCCCCCAGATAGCCCCTTTCACCTGCCTGGCGATTGTTTCTTTTCTGTATGGTTTTATGAGAAGCAATCCAATTCTAGGCATAACCGCATTTTCCTGGCACAACCAAATCCTGACCTTGCTTTAAGTTATCACGAGAGGAAACTGCATACCAAATTTGGTGGTCTTAGCTCTTACCATTTAGGAGGAGTTCTTGAACAAACAGACAAATTCTCTCAAATATGTAGTACAATATATAACTGGCACAGTAAACAGTAATGTAGAACTGTTCAGTTGAATTGATTGAAGATCTAAGCTTAGGAAATGTTATATGTCCTTCTAGGTGGAGGACCGAGTAGAGAAAGGGTTTAGCCAAACCTTTAGGCAGAGCCCCAAATTTACACCATATTCTACACTTTTCTGCAATTGCCTCTTGCTGTAAATGCAACATTTTGCCAATCAGAAGCACATCGCTATTTTTCAGCAAATAGTTACTCCAATATGTGGAGCTAGATCTAATATAGAGCTAGATACTTATCTGATTCTGACTTCAACACACCTCATATATTTCCCAGCAAACATTGTAATTATCCAAAGCACATTTGTGCCTCTGCTTAAAAATAAAACAGTACCATAAAATAATTTTATTCCACACGCATATGTGAAATATGGCACAAAATAACAGAATGCCAATTCACATTCTAGGTAGGTAGCTTCTATTACAGAGTATTCACTTGCACATTTTTTAAAAAACAGCCCATTTTATTCACCCGATAGGTGCCAAATGAATTGTCTTGTACATTTCTCAGTTTATTCATTTTGTTACAGCTGTTTCTTTTAAAACATAAAGTGCTGGTATGAAGAAAATAAGTGCTGTTTTCTTTTACATAACATGAACAACAACAGAGAAAGATTATGTCTGTCATAGTTGAAAACACTATATTTATGCCTCCATTTAATCCACTCATTGCTTTACAGACCCGAAGTCCTCTGGGAAGTGTCACAAATCTATATAATGTTCCTGAGTGCTACATTTTGCATTTCGATCTCTGATTCAGCTGACAGATGAGAAAATACACATTTACCCAGCCAACTCTCTAATGACTACACGTGTGTGGAGGCTGAACTGTGCAAGTCATTCTAGTTCAGGTTGGCACTAGTTTTAATTCATTTTTTTAAACTCTGATCTGCATTTTTCTGATGGTGTAATCTGTTTAGTGTTGTGGTTTTTATCAGACCACATCACCTTTTGGGGCCACTCCCAAAACAAACACTTACGACGTACACATTTGGAAATCCATCCTTTTTGAGTGTGTGGAAGCTGATATTTTGTTCATAAAGTGATACATATAATAATGCCAAGTTTCAGAGAGCCACAGTGCACATCTGATTATATTATACTCGTCTTGCTGTATATATTTATCTGTGCTATCAGGGCCTGATCCAAAGGCCACGAAAGTCAACAGAAGTATTTTCACTGACTGGATCAGGCCCTAAGAGCATGTGCTCTTCAGTGTTCTCAAACACAGCATATTAATGGAATCTATGATACTCTCTAATTCTTCAAATGGGGGAGAACTGGATGGGGGTAGTCCAGAGTTGCAGAATGCGCCATGCCATGGCATTCTTATATTTCCCTCAGAATTGTGCAAAAGCCTCTCTACTGAGTTCTCCGCTGAGATGGGAATAAGTTATAATCTGTATAGGGGAGAATTTGGCCTATACATACTTAAATCAGCAGAATTAAATTGTGGAATGAGGTGACTTTCATAGTAAAACTAAATGAAACCAGACTTCCTCCTCAAACTGTACCTAATTCATTCTATCCACGAGAAGAGGGACACCAGAGACCTGATGGGGGAGAAAGGAGAAGATCTGGCTCAAGCGGTTGCATTTATATGTAATGAAATCACGGAAAAATAAAAAAGCGGGAATAAGAATTACTCCTAAACAACTTTAATTTGCATGACCAGCATTTACGGTTCTCCTCATTCTAGACTGCTCTAGCCTTGGCAGACTTCTAAAGGTCATGGTTTCAAAAGATGAACTGTTTCGAAGAATATTTCTGTAGAGGCACTAGATGAGTTGTCTTCAAGAGAAAACACGTGTCCTAATATTTCCAGCTATTTTCTTTTCAGAATATTCACGAAGGACAAAGGCTGGCCTCAAATGATGATTTACCATTTTTCCCTCTGTCCTCAGATCATGCTGGACACCACGGCTATGTCTACACTACAGAGTTTTTCTGGGACTTCGGAGATATCCTGGGAAAACTCTGCCTCATCCAGGGATTGCATCTGCTCTTCCGAAATTTTTTTTGGAAGAGCAGACTTGCTTTTTCAGAACCCCTGTAAACCTCGTTTTAGGAGGAAGAAGGGATGTTCCAAAAAAGGGGTTTTTTTCCTACAATTTGCATGGTGTAGACGGGCCAAATGTCGGAAAAGCCTCTTCCAAAAAAAGAAGCAGAAAAAGCTACGCAAATTGCAGTTTGCAATTTGTGTAGCTTTTTCTGGAAGAACAGTGTAGTGTAGACATAGCCCAGGGGTCTCTCCATGGAATGGAAGGATTGGGATTTGCATCCATTGGAAACAGCCCATGAATTTCACTCGCACATAGTAGCAGTATCTGATCACACAGAGTCTGGGGGAATACCATCTGTACAGGGTCGCCACATGGGAGAGGGGAAGGTACACTTTACTGTAGCCCAGAGGCCAAGGCTGCAGGTTGTGGTATGTGTTTGTAACCCATTCACCTCCTGGGTGTGGGTCACTGTTACACCTAATGGCACTTACACTACTTACAGAGAGAGAGAATATATTTGCTCTGTGGCCTTAGCTGAGAGCTTTTAGCTCAAGTTGAAGAGACACATGCACTAAACCCCAGAGGTCCCAGGTTCTGTTGTGCCTGTCAGTGTTACATGTTACAAATTTGTACTGAACCCCAAAAAATCATGATTGTGCCCTGGGTCTGTGCAGTGCATTAGCATGCTTTTCTGTGTCAACTCAGAGTTGTTCTGATTTTACTGATATGCACAACTGTTTTAAAGCCGGAAGGATCTCCCATGGTAAGTGACAATTTATGAAATGAAGTGAATGCTTCAAAGTGTACAAAGAAGGATGAACACCACAGTGTAAAATGGGACGTGCTTTTGGGGCAGTTCCCCGGTAGAAAACTATTATTCTGATTGACATTGCCAACAGTCAAAGGAAAAATAAGCCTTTTAAACATCCTCTTGAGCAGGTACATGAAAGCAATGAATCACTAGTGTTTCAACAACAGGCAGATGGCCTTCCATCCATCCTCCCATCATAAGACTGAAAACATGTGAACAAAGGGCTTGCCAAATCCTGCCACAGTTGCTCTTAACAGAATGTAAGCATTTACAAGCCTTCATAAACATTTTCAATTGAAGTACATATTTTTCAAAAGACAGTGCTATCAAATTCCTTTCATGAACCAACTCCCAGAATTGTAAGGTCACTGAATCGTCTTTAATACCCCCTCTGTCCTGCAAGCCATCTATTAAGGTATGGAGAATAAAGTGGTGAATACCAACAATGCTTTTCATCATGGAATTTGTGTTGTTTAGAATATGTGAGTAAAGGCATTAGTCACTATGGGTGAAGTGCTACACAAGGCTTTATTATGCCCTCAAAATAGGATTTCTATCGATTTATCTTAAATTGGTAAATTACCAATTTAAGTTAGGTTTAAATCAGTTTATGTGCAGTTACATTAGGGATTTTCAGCCGTGTAACTAGATTGATTTAAAATTAGTTTAGTACTACCAGTACAAGTTTTCTAGCATAGATCAGAATCAAATATTAAATATTTAGATCTGATCTATATTAGAAAAGTTGCAGTGGTGTTACTAAATTAATTTGAGAGCTTATCAAATGCAACCTGTTTATTTTATAAATAATCTCTATCACTATATTTAACATTTCATTAGGCTAAAAGAAATAAAAGATGAAAGTATTTTATATCTATATTAGGAATAACATCAAATAAGCAAGGCACGCAATTATTTTAAAACCCAGAAACACCATTTTCAGAGCAATAAAAGGAACAATATATACACAGTAAACATGGCCCTATCAGCTTTCTAGACCAGCCCAGGATAGGATGAGCATAGTGGTGGGGGGGAGCTGAATCGCCTGAAAGCGTGCAGCAAAGGGTAAGCTGTCCCTGATTTATGGGGAGCTCAGGATAGAATCCTGGGCCTTGTGATACAGCTGAGCCCTCAGTGAGCACACAACTTAACACTTACCAATGTAAGTAAGGGTTGCCTAATCAAGTCCTCCGTAATTTATATGTCCCAATACCTAGACCCACCAAAATTCCTTTAAAAATAGGCTAAAGTAGGCAGCTGGACAGCCAACACAGACTGAAGCAGGATAAGGGTCCTACTGAAGGTAGACTGGTAAAGCGGGATCTCCAGTGAACTCAGGGGTAGGGCATCTACCTCTAGAGCATAGGGTGGTGGACTCAATCCTGCCTGCCCACTGTGCAAGTGGCAGGACAGCTACCCCAAATGTGGCGCAGTGGAATGCAGGCAGGCTTACTCCTACCTTGGCTCTGTACCACTCCTGAAAGCAGCTGGCACATACAGCAATGGCTCCATGTGCTGCCCCTCATCTACAGGCACTGACCCCACAAGCTGTGTTTCTATTCTTTTAGCCATGTGAAGTCCCACAAGAACTGTGTGTGGTGATCTATAATGTCATCCTTTGGAATCCCCCAGGTCTGCAGAGCTGAACTCTCTCAGGGTATGTCTATACAGCAGAGCTAAAGCCAAAATAAGCTACGCAACTTGAGTTATGTCAGTTGTGTAGCTTGTTTTGACATAGCTTATTTTGGCTTTTGGCACTGTCTACACAGCAGGAAGTCCGAGAAAGAGCACTCTTCCTCCGACTTCTCTTACTCCTCGTAAAATGAGGGTTACAGGAGTCAAAGTAAGAAGTCCTCCAGCTCAACATTAATTTGACATTATGTCAAAATAACTGCTTGTAGTATAGACATGGACTATGTTATTTCCGAATAATAGCAGTTATTCTGAAATAACACTGCTGTGTAGACGTACCCTTACATACAGAGAATGTACAGAGGCAACTAAAAATGACACACATAAGGAAAATGGTGAACACTAGAGCTGCTCAGGAAATTACCTTATTTCCCGCAAATTATGTTTGGCTTAAGCCTTTTTTTTTAATTATTTTTGTTAAGATTGTTGGGGGGCGGTAAAATAAAAAAAAATGTTTGTTTGTTTGTTTGTTTGTTTGTTTTGACAAAAATACAAACATTTTCTATTTATGAAAATTTCCAGTTAATTAAAAAGCCAGTTTGGTTGGAAATTTTATGACCAGGTATAGGGTATGCATGTTATTACTGTTTAAGACTTTGGTTAAAAAAAATATGTGTTTAATGTTAATCACATGAGTAGTCCCATTGACTGCAATTTGACTCCAATCATTCTTAAAGCAAATCACACACTGATGTGGATTGCTGAGTCAGAGCCTGTGTTAGTTCTAATTTGTACTAGGAATAATAGTGAATGCACACTTGATGGAAGGGATCACATGGTGAACAGCATTTACACAAAAAACTGTGCTTCTTTCTCTGATTAATTCTGGAGACATACACTAGAAAAGCACTGGAAACAATACACACTCGATTTGCTATACAGAGCATTCCTACATGTGTTTTTTTTCAGGTGAAACATATACTGAGCAGATAGTATGAATACTTTTCCTGAGCTACACAGAGCACCTCTCATAGCACAGTTTAATCTTTGAACAGGGAGCAAAATTCCAGGGCATTTTTCAATTCAGTGTTTATTTTTCCCCTTTAGTAAATGAGACAGACTTTTCAGAAAAAAAGTTTTCATATCAAAACTATAGGAACCACTAGACTAAATGATGGGATCCCCCTGGGGAAAGTCCTGGGTCTATTAACTGATGACTATTTTTAATGGCTGTACTTTGTGTGAAACAAGAATGTCGGAACTTCTTGAATTTACTTGTGGCCATCTTTACATTTGCTTTCCACTTTTCTAAATCAAGTCCTCCATATTTTAATTGTTATTAAACTTCCCTTTTGAGATTATACATTTTGTTCCCTATTTTATGCAAAATATGCTGTAGTAGTCTGAGATCACAGAAGTAAGAATTTATAATTATCACACTGTATATATACGTATGTCATTATTTATCATATCACTATTATCAAAATGTATAACTTAAAAATATATGAGCTATCAGTTTGTATGACCCTGCCTGAAGTCAATTAATGGAGTCAGAAGGTCATGCTTAAAATTTAAGAAGTGATCAGAGATATGTTTTTTTAAAATCTGTTTTACATGTAACAATCCGCTGCCAACTCCTCTCAGATTGTGGATAAACAATTTCAATTCTACTGTGTTTTGCAAAGATCATCATGATATTTTAACAGAAATGAAATATCTGTTTTTGCTCATCCCACAAATCTGGTAAGTTAATGCAAAATTATTTTAATTATTTGTATTTAAGCTCCATGTACACTTATGTGAGTATGTGTATTATAAATAATACATAATTGATATTAGAACTGGATGAATTATTTATTGAGGATCAATTATCTGACAAATACAGCATTTTTCTCTGTGACTTGTTCAAGAGCAATCTTGTCTTCTCTAAACATATTCATTCTTGCAAATATTTATTGGATAATGAATAACTTTCAGCCTAGGATTGTGAACTTCTTACACACACTACTGGTTATTAGTGATATATGACTAGTTCCCTGCATTACATGCTATTGTTTTTGTTCTTTGTTTGAATGACTGCAACTTTGCAAACAGGAGAATGACAAATTACACAAATGCCTTTGCTGTGGCTGTGAATACTGTTGCTTGTATAAAGAGCAGCCCCTGTGCAAAAAAAAAAAAAAAGGTATAGGTGCAAATGCTAACCAGGCTAAGGGATACTTATTTTCTGGCACTGCAGGGTGCTGATATAAAGAAAAAAAATAGTGATCCTCGCTAAGTAGCACAGGGCAGTATTATATGTGTCACAAACTGCCAAAACCCATTTTACAATTTATGGAACCAAAGTCCTGCTGAAAGCATCTGAAAGCCATATCATGTGTCCTATTACTAATATTTATCCTTAAATTATAAAAAAAGGCTGCCAAACTCTGATATACACATGTGCCACTCACTGATTTCAAATGAAGCTGCATGCACACACCCAGGAGTGGAATATGGCTCAGTTAGGTCTGTTTCTTCCTTATGCAGTGGACCAGATCAATTGCTTTACACTTCAACTCCAGAATGTCACAGGCACTAGAGAAAGGAAATACAATACAGGTAAATCTGCCAACTCTCAGCATGTCAGGTAGCCAAAACCATGAAAGCCACTTTTTACGGATGTTCTCTTTCATTGAAGATTAAGCCTCCATTTGTTTTCAAGCATTTGATGTTTCATTCCTAATGATCTCTATACTCAGTACCAAAGTTGTCTTCCTGACAGCGAATGCCAAGTGTGATTACCTGCCATGCTCGAGATCCTCACCTCAATCCAGCTGTGTTTGCGGAAGCCAATCATTGCAGAGATAGACAGGCTAGATTCCCAACAGTAAAAGGGCATTACAGCCAACCCTCTTTCTCCTCCATCTTTCCCGCAAATTCTCTTTAAACTAACTGCACAACGTTAACACTAAATCCAGAAAATATACTTCTCAATAGCATAAACTGATTAAAAAACTAAGAAGATATATTTATACAGTTAGTTACACATCTAACCTTTTTCAGCTTCTCATTATCCCATGATGACTTTAAAGCACAAATGATGTACAAAACTGAAATAAATATATGTGCAGCAATTAAATTAGCATTTTTTCTTAAAAAAAACCCCACTCTAGATGGTAGGTAACTTTTGCTTCTTGGAGTCCCTCTGCGGTTGCTTTCTGCTGTAAAAGCTATTCATTAAAAGTTAATTAAAAGGTGAAGTTCAATATGCAATTTCTTTTCGCTAATCCTCCTAAGGCAGCTTTGGATGGCACTAATGTATCCATTTTTGTTGATGTTAGAAAACAGAAAGGCAAGATTGTCTAATTAAGAGGCTGGTGTTTACAAGAGAGGGGTTCACTGATTGGCAAGGCTGAATCCAAATTACTCATAATGCCGTAGTATTCTGTCAACCAGTTGTTCTCACTTGAACTTGGCTCATTCCAAACTAGAAAACTTGCTTCTTTTTCCTGTGTTGATACTTCACAGCTGTATCCTGACAGCCCTTACAAAGGTCCATGTCTACACTACAGCAGCTTAGCTACAGCCCTGCAGGTGTGGTGCTTCAGTGTCTTAGTGTAGACACATCCTACGTCAGGGGGAGGGGGTTTTCTGCCAGGTGACCCGAACGAGGATGGTTTAAGCTAGTGTTTGGAGCAGTCATCAGACCTGCTGGTGTGAGAAGGCATCAAGAACCAAGGATTGGGGTCAGAACTGGAGTCATTAGTCAGAAGCTGAAACCAAGGTTTAAGACAGAGATCAGGAACTAGACACCGGAGCACAAGGTCAGATGCAAAGTCAGAAGCAGAACCATAGACCAAGCTGGAGAAGAGGTGCTGGAGAAAGCCGGGTGGCAGACAAAGTGGGATTCAAGACGGGCAGGACAGAGGCAATGCTGGATGCTAGGAGGAGCAGCAGGAACAAGATAACCCAGAAGCATGCTCAGTGGTGAGCATGAGCATTGAGCAGCCAATCTCTACCTCAAGGCATAAAAGCCTGCCTGCTGACCCTTCCAGCCAATCAGGTGAGGTAGCCAATCAGGTAGCCTGTACTGATGAGCCTACCTAGCAATGATCTCTGTTGCAAGCCCTGATTTCTGACACCGTCGTCGCATCTGACAAAGTGTTTTTTGCCCACAAAAGCTTATGCCCAAATAAATCTGTTGGGCTATGTCTAGACAGTGGGGCTATTTTGGGATACCAGAAGTATCCCAAAATAGCTATTCCACGTCTTTAAATGTGCCTGTTGTTTCAAAATATTTTTCAAAATAATGGGTGCGCTATTCTGGTGTCCCTGTAGCCCTCATTCCACGAGGGTAAAGGGACTTGTCGGAAGTGCGCTTTATTTCAAAATTTGGTGCTGTATAGACAGAACCAAATTTCAAAATAAGCTATTTCGAAATTACCTCAAAATAAGCTATGCAATTTACATAGCGCAAACTGCATAGTTTATTTTGAGGTAAGGGTGCTGTGTAGATGCACCCTTAGTTTTTAAGGAGCTACAGGACTCCTCATCGTTTTTTGCAGATTCAGACTAATATGGCTACCCCTCTGAAACCATCGCTGAGGTAATTCACATCTCCAGAAGGTGGTAACTAGGTTGATGGAAGAAGTCTTCTGTGCCAGTCAATAATAACTGAAGTTTAAAATAAAACATCTCTAGCCAATTCGTTTCCCATGATACCTTTTCTTCCTTTCCCTGATTCCTTCTTCCCTGTTTCAATTTGAATTATGAGCCAATGGTAATCAAAGACAGGGGGACAGAGATTTAGGACCCACTTCAATGCAAGACCATGAAAGGCACAAAAGTCAGTTTGCACAGGTCAGAAGCTACATTCATAGTAGTATAGCTGGAAACAATTTGCTGCCTGCTAAAAAATGTTCTGGGTATGCCCTTGCAGTCAAGGTATGAAGACTAAAAGTGGGACAAGCCTTCCACAATTCTGGCTTTCAAAACACACCAAAAAAACCCTCAGTTCACATACAGGAATGCCCAAGGCTTCCGGTTTGTTCCCAAAGTTCAGACACTAAAACTACTATAATACAGCTGTGAGCTGGGATAGCATTCTGGGAATATTGATGTTAAGAGGATCATGCATACTTATGTGTGTGTTAAGTTATTTTCTATTTTCTTTCCAATTCTGATCGTGAACAATGTTCCCTGTTATAGTCTCCATATCTTAACTGAGAATGGATGCCACAAATCACGTGAATAATTCGTGACATTCTTAAGCATCTAGTGTTGCACCCATTTATTTCCTTGGCATGAAATGTATTAGTTCTACACTATTCATTTAATTTTGCCAAAAGATAAATTTCAGTTTGAAGATGAAATGAACGAGAATATATATTGTATGCCCAAAAAAGCCTTTTTGCAGTAAGACTATAGCTTTTTCAAAAATTCATGAAATACAGGGTGAACCACTCCAGTCCAGCACTCTCTGGTCTGGCAACATCTGTGATCCAGCATAATTTTAGTTAGCTGGATGTCCATTTATCATGGGTGTGGCCAAGTTTCCTGAAGTCCTGGGTCTCAGTGTTCTGTGCTGTTATTTATCTCTAATTTACCTCTAAATATCTTCTAAGAGCCCAGTAAGCAGTGGAAGCATTGGTAATGCTGCCAGATAATATTGACTTCCTGTGCTTTGGCAAATTTTCTGGTTCGGCACTAGTCAGGTCCCAAGGGTGTTGGACTAGAAAGGTTCAACCTGTAATGTGGAGTTAGTTTATATGAAATCTAACTTTAGCAACATAGCCACTGTTAAAATCGCTTAACTAAAGGCCTTAACTTATGGTGACATCATAATTGCAGTTAAATTCTCACAGAAAACACAGATCTACCATTACCTGTATGATCACATAATTTAGAGAATAGTTCTGTCCTTTACCAGAAATGAGTAGTGAGAAAAAACTAAAGTTTTCATACTTTTCTTCCTTTAAAATGAGGGGTTTTTTCCAGCTACTCCACAGGTTGGTGGATGTTAAGACTACTCTACATTTCAGTTTTTTAGGCTTGGTAATTCTTGTTATGCCTTTTCTGGTCCATCCCTATTCCAAAAGACACCCAGCAATCCACTCCACCCCTGGGTTGGCCCCATTGGGAGCCTTTTAGCTTTCATATTTCAAAAGAAAAAATAGAATAAGAAAAAACATCTGATACATTTTAAAAAGAGAATACAAGCAAACAATTGTTTAATAGGGGTACAGAGCCTTTCACCTCTAGGACATTAGTTAAGTGCCAGCCCAGTTCAGAAGCAACTGAAAGTTTCTACCATCTGGTGGCTGTTTGTAAAATCTTTGTAAATTGAGTAGCAATCTAAGTACAGTTTCTGCATCACAGAAACCACCCCCAGCAAATGACTCTGTAAGCAGCTTGCTTGTTGACAGTTCTTCAGTAAAGAGTACAGGAATCGAATGGTCACTGAGACTGAGCTATCCTTTCAAATGGTTCTTGACAGCTCTGGCAAGCAACACTGGATTTTCTGTCAGAATCTTCCATCCAAATACTGACCAGGGTGAATTTTGCTTTGCTCAAGATCTCTGAGCCTGACAAAATTTGAAGTAATATGTTAAACTGCATTTAAACACTATACCTGCATATGACATCTGCAACTGAGCATCTAGACCCTAGCCTCAACCCCACACCATGACTGAATAGCTAGACTTGCCACAGGGGGCAACAGAATCCTCTAGTAGGCCTTGAAGCAGCAGCAGATCTATTCCATAGCAACCAGTGTAGTCCAAGGCAGCAAAGGCAGCTCTATCCCTGAATATACATAGCAGCAGACCAGCTGTCTCCGTCCCCCATTCCCATCTTTCTGCACATAGGCAAACTGAAGGTAACACCCATCTGCACAGATTTCTCCTCAGCACCATGTAGCCCTGTTTCTGAAGCTCACTGAGGAGGCTTACATTTGCAATAAAACATCTGCAGCAGACTCAGATGACTCAGATTTGTGGGCTTGGGCTGCAGAGTTATAAAATTACAGTATAGATATCTGGGCTCGGGCTACAGCCCTGATCTTGGACCACCTACACTTGAGTGCCAAGGAGAAAGACAAGCATAAGCATAAGCCTGACTGAGGAACATGCCCACATTTGTATGAACTCACAAGGGCTTGTTGGCTAAAATTTTCATTGTTGATTTAATTCAGACAGGTGGATTACTCTGCTTCAGACATACTCCACCCATACTGAATAAACCGAGCCTTTAGTTACCCTCTGAAAATGCACTCCTAATTATCCACAGCACTAAAGTACTTAGGCAGTGATGATGTTTTGATGCCATAATATCCATGTTTAAGTTTCCAGAGAAAGAATCATGTGACTCATTGTTTCCCCTCCATTCATATAACTAAGTACATGTGCAGTGAGGAACAGCAAGCCAGAGAAAAAAGGGAACACAATCTTTCCTCTTTTACAGTAATTTGTTTTGTCAGAAAGGTAAAAGGAAGGCAAGGCCTGGTCAGAGAAAGGATAATCCTGGGATGTCAGAGATTGGGGCTGAGAACTGTGTCACCAAAAGTGGCCCCTTCACACACATACCCCGAGCATCAAATAAAAAAGGCAAAAACAGCCAGTTAATCAGAATAAAGTGGAGGGAAGCCAAACTGTATATGGTTCTCTCTGGACGTTGGCACCCAGATTAATTACTCTGGTCACCTGTCACTAGAATCAGCCCTGTCGGTCACAGGCTTCCTATGTAACCTTGGGCAAATCACTTTTTTATGTGCATTTTTACGTGCGTATTTTTCTGTCAGTAAAGTAGAAATAATACCATCTCATGAGATATTGGGAGTAGAGCTGTGCAAATAGCTAGAGTTTTCTTTGGTTCAATGGCTGACCCAAAATAATTTTTTAAAAGTTCTTTTGGTGAACACAAAGTTAAAAAGAAAGCGTTTAAGGTCAAATGAAATGTTTCATTCAACCTAAATTTTTTTTTTAATTTCGGAGGGTTTTTTTAACCTTTACATTAAATAAGTTTGAAACAAAAAGTCATTTTGAATCAAAAAATCAAAACATTTTCTTTAGAAAGCAATAAAAAAGTTTCAGTTTTTTCAGAATTGTTTTGTTTTCAACTGAAAAAATTCAGTTAATTTAACATGAATAAAAAATGCTCTCAATCAACACAAAGCTGCATTGGTTTTGGCAAAAGAAAGATTTATGTGAGTCCAAGTCTACACTAGCACTTAAGCTAGCAAAACCTTTGTCACTCAGGGATATGCAAAATACTGGCTGTGAGATGCTTAGACACTATGCTAACGGAGACAGTGGAAGTGCCTTAGTTAGACAGCCATACAGAGCCTTCCTGGAATCCATGCATGTGTTTACACCAGGGATGAATTTTTACTATGATTTTGGGCCCTCAACTCAGCAAAATGTTATCTCTGGGAATTAGGGTCTGCAAGATCAGGTCCATAAAAGAACCAAACGTCTATGTTTTCTCATTTGCTTATAAGGGCTTGCATACATTCATTTTGCATTTTTTTTACCCACATGAGTAGCCTTGCTGAACACATAGAGTAAAGATAGTCTCACGATATGTGCACAGTAGGGACACTTGTCTCTGTTCAGACTGACCTACGGAAATTGGATAGTGATACATGCAGCAAGGATGCTTTCAACTACCCTATTTATTTGTGAACTAGGATCATTGTAATGCTCTTGATTTTATTTTAATAATGTAAAATGAAAGTTAAAAGTGACCCAAGTCAGAAACTTGCAACAGATTTTAGTAAATAAAAAAAACACTTAAAAAAACTCCTACTGTAACGCCTACTGTAATATTAAAATGGGGATTTTAATACTGCTTCATGCACAGCCAGACCGCTTGTAATTTTTCTATTCAAAAGCTAAATCAAGAGTATTAAAGAGCTCCCAATTAAGGAGCATATTATCACCTCGATACACAGGGAGTTTCACACGTAAATTGCTTTGTATTGAGAAAGGAACATACCCTGTGGTTTTTAAAGAATACATAAAAGTTAAAAGAGATTTGGCAGGGGGCAAAAGCTCCATAGAAAGTCTTACATTTGAAGATACTTATAATGGAAGAACACAAATGTTGAAAATAGTACAAGGATTGTATTTATTTTCATATTTCCTGCAATTCTCATATATTTCTACTGTCAAATAATTACCAAAATGGAGGGCTAAATATTCAATATAACTGAAAATAATGATTTTAACAAATGTTTTCATTTGTACACACACCTAACAATCCCACTGGTTGTGCCACCATAGGTGCAAGATCAGAGTAACATTTTCAAAAGTACCTCAGTGTCATAAGAACCTAAGTCCCATTTGCAAAAGTAACATAGATTAAGGTTGTTTGTGTGCTTTAACTACACATTTCCATGCCTTATCATGTTTGGATTTCTTTTAAGTTTAACCTTAACCCTTAATTTTCTGAGTTTCAAAGGGGTAGCCATGTTAGTCTGTAAGGGTACGTCTACACTTGCTCCCTAGTTCGAACTAGGGATGCAAATGTAGCTGACCGAAATTGCTAATGAAGCGAGGATTTAAATATCCCACGCTTCATTAGCATGATCTCGCCAGCGCGTTACTCCGCTCAACAGCTGTTTCAAAAGTGAAAGTGCGCGCCGGGACGTGTTAGTTCAAACGAAACCCCTTGGTTCAAACTAATGTTACTCCTCATTTTTTGAGGAGATAGCAAGAAAGGCTTCCATTTTGATACAAATGTAATCTAACATAGAATCTAATCCATCTCTGCCTCTAACAAGTTACAAAATCATTGGTCCAGTAATACAGTGGACAAGACCTCAATAAAGCTTTAGAACATATTGACTTGTACTGATTTCCCCACATGTTCTGAAGGACAACTCGGAGGAGTCCTCTCCTTCACATCCTACAGGCCTTCACTCACCCATTTCAGCTCTTTGGAGACTGAACTTTGCTTAACTCTCAAAGAGAAGCTTCTATATAGAGTGCCAAAGAGAGCACAGGTCTCTTCCTTTTCCCTGAATTATTTTTGTTAGAAAATAGTGGTCAATTAAAAATAATAATTTACACTCTCCTGTGGAGATAAATGTGATCAGATGTGGGACTACAAAAATTCCACATGGTGAATTTCAGAGTTTCCCTTTAAAGTCTTCACAGCTGGAAGGATCTGGGAGGCTATGGAGGAGGCAGAAGTACAGATTCCAAAGTGTGTATGTCTTAAAGTGGTAGGGTTGTGGTCTTCTATGCTGTTCTCTCAGTCCTGGGCTCAGTTGGCAGCATCATTGCTACAGAAGAAAGTAGGAACAAGCTTCATTGGGTAATCTACCAGCTCCTGTTCAAAACTGCCTTTGAATAGAGTTGCGACAGACACACAGTCTGAATTACTGCTGCTTTGAGCTGTACCAACTTATGCATGAATAATCCCTCCAATACCCATTCCCTTGCAAGGGGAAAATGCCCAGGAGAATTGCTCCTCTCGTTTTGACTCACATCCCCTACACCCCCAAGGAACCCTCATGGAAGGGCTTTTGCAAGTCCATACATAATATCCACTGGGTACAACTTTACCTGTACATGGGAGTTGTGTATTCCCAGATCATACCAGTGCATTGTTTTACACTACCATAACATGTTTAAACAGAATATGAACAAACATAAGAATTCAGGCAAAGATTTTTTAAAAAATGGCTACATTATGTAAAGCTCCTAAATCCATTTTCATAATTGGCTTGAATTTCAAAAGTATCAAAAAAATCTTGGCATGAATTTGTATTTGTGTTTCTATTATTTAGTGGAAGTTGCTGAGTATCCAGCCCTGTGGGAAATCAAAATACTATTGTAACAACTTAAGTATGGATGTAGGTGGTTAATGTTAGGCACCATTTTTTAAAAAACCTTGGCCTCGCTGTGGTCCCATCAGATGTTTGGCAGAACAGGCTTTATTCTTTTTTCCTGTGCTGTTTCTTTAATAAGTGAATGCTGGGGCTATACTTGGTGAGTCTGGGGCAGCCTGTTGGTAAACCTGTTATCCATCACAGTAATTCATAGAATCTGGCATGTACCAGATGGACAATATTCCATTGTATAAAGTGAGCTCTGTCAATCTTTGCCATTGATATGAAACAAAAGTCAGGATTATTAAAGCACATGGGTACATGGCCTCATGCACTAGTTAAGCCGTTGCTTTGAGAACGGGACTGCTGCCTCTGAGCATTCTGAAAATGTATATCGTGTGCTACAGTACATAAGGAATCACAGATGTCAAGGGGAAATGATATGTGAAAGCAGCATGCCTTTAAAAATGCAGCACTACTGTACCTTCTTAAAAGAAAAAAGAAACTTTCCTCCTTCTCCCTCCTTCTCTCTATTGCCAGTTAAAATGAACTGTCAGAGCCTGGATAAAGATACAAACAGGATTGCATACCTTACCAAGCCTACAGTGACTCTTCGACTTTGATCTAATTCTATTTGCTGCTTTATGATGCATGAAGCTGTCAGATAAAGAGGTGTTCAAAAAAATCCACTTGAGCTGTCAGGGCTGACAAGCCCTGTGATGGATTACAGAGAAAACAAAAGGGTTATCACCTTAACCACAAACATTTATATCTTTTTTTCATAAGGGTTCTTCAATCAACATGTAGTTACCAGGGTGCAGGTTGTTGTGAAGCCTGTAGAGACACAGATCCAGTGACATATGTTGAAACAGCATTTAAAAAGTACAACACAAGCATTGGCACTAATATGCTGATGACATGGTACAGTTGGGCTTACTCAGATCAAAGATAAGAACCCTATAGTTTTTTATAGAAAAGAGGATTTTTCTGAAGAACAGCTTTCCCCTCTCCCCCTTCAAAGATTAAACACAGTCATAACAGTCTGAATGGGACTTAACTCAAAAAAGGCCAGTACTTAAATATACCCATATGATTATTTACACAATAGAAACTTCAACATGCAGGAATAAGGAACACTTAGCATTTGGTCCATGTAAAGGAAAACAATGTTAACAAAAAAAATGTGCTTGTCCTTTTTATAGCACTATCTAATGAACCAGTGATCTATAGTCTTTTTTCCCCCCTAAAGTCTATCTGCTTTTCAAATGGCTATGGCTAGCACTGCATAGTACTTATTGCTTCAGAAAACAATGAAAAGCCCTCACAATGCACCAACTCCGTGGTTCATAGGAAAGTCCAGATAACAGAGACATTTTTCATCCTAACTGCAATTTGAATTACGATGGAGCATTACATGACAGGGCACATAATCTTGCTGGACTGCACTTTCACATCAGGGATGAGGGGAACCATAGACCTGACTGGAGAATGCTAGGGGCTGCATCTGGCCCACACTGGCCATTCCTTCCATTCAGTGATTAATAGATAAGCAGGTTTTCTAATGTAACATTAATTAAATGATCAGGGAAAGTACATATCGCTGGCTGTCTCATAAAAGATACACACTATTCACTTAATGAGAGGCCAACTCCCTCAGTTACTCTCAGCACACAGTGCCAGGCAGCATCAAAGATACACACATACACCCACACACATGCACATGTGCACGCACACACATATATGTGTGTGTATACAGACACACACACACACACAAAAACTTCCCATCTTCCACCCCATTTGTCTATCTTCTTTCTGTTCCAGTTTGCTAGTCAACCTCACTAAGCTCCAGTCTCTTTGGGCCTGATCCATTAATTTCTGTGGCTTTGTGGAACAAGGCTTTTTAGGAACAAGAGGAAAAAAAGGTGGGCCCTCAATATAAGCAATTTATGAAAATGTATGTATTAGCAGAGAAGATTTTTACTAAGACATTTTGACATGAACGTCAATGTTTATGGGACAATACAGATGGAAAATACAGTTGTCTGTCTTCGTTTAGTAAATAAAAACGTTTTTTAAAGTGGCCTCAATCTGTTATGTTATCTTCTGTTATCCCAGATTTGAAAAGGTGCCTCATTTCACTCTGTAATGCAAGGAGGTGCTTCTAAGAGATTTCTGTTGGTTTGGGGATGTTGGCAATCACTTAAGAGACATTTATCCAGCAAGCAGCAGGCCGTAGCAAGGAGTGTCATAGCCCAAGTCAAAACTCAGGCTTGCAGGGCTCATGCTATCAAGCTAAAACAGCTGTATAGACACTAGCAGCTGGGCTAGGGCTCACCTCTCAAGCCAGCAGGTGGGCTTCAGAGCCCAGTTCCAGACTGAGCAGCATCACCTACATAGCTATTTTGAGTGCTGTTGCATGAATCCAGAAAGCCCAACTCTGTAGCCTGGGCTCTGAAATTTGCTGCCACAGCTGTGCAGACACACCTGTAGAGTCTCATCAGGCAGAGGATTTTTAAGGCCATGTAAGTGATAGATAAGACTCTCCAGTGCAAAAAATAAATAGTCTTGTGGAAAGATCACAAAGGGCCGGGAGTCCGCTCTCATTCACATCAGAGACAATCTAAAGTAGCTTCAGTGATTTTATTGGAGTTACTCTGTACTGAACCTTGTAAATGAGAACCTAGCCCAAGAAGAAGAGTCATAGAATCATGGAAAAGTGTTATAAGAGACCTCAGGAAGCAATCTAGTTCAACCCTCTACTCAAAGCAGGACCAACTCCAACAAAATCATCCCTGCCAGGGCTTTGTCAAGCTGGGACTTAAAACTGCTAAGGATGGAGTGTCTACCACCTCCCTAGGTAACCCATTCCAGTGCTTCACCACCATCCTTGTGAAATAGTTTTTCCTAATATCCAACCTAGACCTCCCCCACTGTAACTTGAGACCATTGCTCCTCATTCTGCCATCTGTCACCACTGAGAACAGTCTCTCTCCATCCTCTTTGGAACCTCCCTTCAGGAAGTTGAAGGCTGCTATCAAATCCCCCCTCATTCTTTTCTGCAAACTAAATAAACCAAGTTTCCTCAGCCTCTTCTCATAAGTCATGTGCCCAGACCTCTAATCATTTTCATTGCCCTCCACTGGACTCTCTCCAATTTGTCCATATCCTTTCTGTAGGAGTAACAAAGCAAGACAGAAAAAGAAAAGGGTGTGAAGTCAACACTTGGTATTGGATAAAGGATCAAAAAGAAATACTAACATCAATGAAATGAATTATCTTGCAAAAATATGGACCTCCTAACATTCACAATAAATCATGGGTACATTTATATAAGTTCAATTGCCAAAAAATCCACACTTCTCATGGATCTCCCTTTAATAACTATTGCCCAGACACATTGCTTATATAAAAGAACAGCAAGTTTTTTTAAAAATCCCTCTTACACGCATTTGCATTATACTAAGATAATAGAATCATAGAACACTAGAACTGGAAGGGTCTTCGAGAGGCCAGTCCCCTGCCCTCACGGCATGATCTTGGGGTTGTCTGGGAGAGCAGTGGTTCCTTCAATGAACATAACTTATCAGTTTTAAAGGTGTCTCTTTTCAGCTCTGCATTTTTAGCACGGTTTGGCAAACTGCTGACACACTCAGACATCACCCCCATGTGTTAAACTTAGGTTCCTATGCCATAGTCATGCAACCAGACCAGTAAAACCGCTTTTCAATAAGTTGAAAGGCAAGCTGGTTCAGATAGGCAATTGTTAGTATGCATAGAGTGTTCATTCACAGGCAATAATACACTGGGAATTCAGCTAGCCTGAGCCTGGGCTGATGTGAAGCATATGATATTACTTATGTAGGCATGAAAGCAATCTGCTTTAATATCAGACACTTTAGTGCAAAGAATGTCAGGGTTACCAGAGGTTAAAGACAGGCCAGTGTTTTTTGGTGTTTGGGGGTTTTTTTTTTTTTAAGCAAGCTGAAATATGTGGGACAACTTATTTGGTTTTCAATTTCTTGTGCTACTCTATAAAACACTAATATACAATTTACTTCAAAAACTGTCAAAAGTGAAAAATGGAAACATGGTCTACAGTGTAACTTAATGTGTTGAGTGAGAGAAAAGTCTGAATGCCACAAGCTGATGTCACTCAAATCAAGTGACACCCAGTTCTGATGTTCCATCCAACACCTGCTCCCATTGAAATCAATGGTTTCTAAGGGAGCTGAATTGAGACATAAGGAACTACAGCTCAGATTTTCAATTGGCATAGATCAACTTTCGTCCACTGACTATGATTGCTTTTGTTGATTTTAATGGTGCTACAGTGTCTTAGACCAGATGAGGAACTGGCCCTACAAGGTTTGTTTGTTACAAGCTTTACAGCCTGATCCTTCCACACTTGCTAATGCAAGTAGTCCACTGAATTTTGTGAGTAAAGTCTACCTGAAGGATCAGACCCTTAGGGTACATCTACACAGCAGGGCAAAATTCAAATTAAGCGATGCAACTTCAGCTATGTCAATTGCGTAGCTTAAGTTGAAATAGCTTAATTCGCTTTTTGGCGCTGTCTACACAGCAGGAAGTCGAAGGAAGAACACTCTTAGTTCTCTTTGACTTTCCTTACTCCTCATAAAATGGGGGTTACAGGAGTCAGAGTAAGAAGTCCTCCAGCTCGCCATTATTTCAAAATAAAGGCTTGTAGTGTAGACGCACACTATGTTATTTTGGAATAACACTGCTATGTAGAGGTACCCTTTCAGTCTGGGCCTCTGGTTTTGGCCCGACTATAACTTTCATTCTATCCTATCCTAACTGACCTAACCCACCCCCAGCATTTGACCTTTTACTTTTGCATCAACTTTACTATTGCATCAATTTGACCTTTTACTTTTTCTTAATTTTTTATTTTAAACAGACATAAAACCAAACCTGGCTTGTCCCAAATCTCCAAAGAGAACCCTTACTGAGAACTGCAGCCAGATGACCTGTTGGGGCAGGGCTGATGGGTTGCTCAGAGTAGGTTAGCATATTTTTTCCCAGCATTGGCATCTGCCATCGGAGGAGAGAATGAGATAAGAGTGAGCTACCAAGGAGAGGGAGCTGAAATAAGGGCAAATCAGAGCATGAAGGAGCTGAAAACAAGGATAATAAACTGGCTTTTCTGGATTTGTATTTAAAATATGATTATCATTTGTACTAGATTCAATGTATTTTGGAAGGTAAAAATAATAAACAGTGGAGAAAGCTAATACAAACACCTCAACCATTCGCTCTCATGGATCTACTGTGATTTCACTACCTAATTTTTATGTATGTATAACCTTGTCCTTTGCCACTACCTGTGCATTGTTCTTTATGAACACATAGGAGTGCATCTATAATAGACTGCTTATGAAGAAAGAAAGAAAGAAAGAAAGATGGGCCCTTAGTTATGTATATTGTGACCCATTGCCAGTCACAGCCCCATGGGAATGAGGCATAATAAAAACAGAAAAATGGAAAGTAGGAATTATACTTTAAAAACCCCATAGTGAACAAACTAAATTGTCTAGAGGGAAGCAGAATAATAAAGATTTTTTAGCTGCATATAAATCAAAATTTCAAAATAAATTTACTAAAACAGGAATCAGCTCATGCAGTCACTGGCAGTGGGGTCTAAGAGAGGATGATTGGAAGCATGCCTAGGTATGAGGGGGATGATTGAATAAATATTCATGATGGTAATGTGCATGTTACAAACACATGCCCTACTGCAATAAAACCAGCCTTTCTAAATCCTTCCCCACCATCCAATCTCAGCATGCTTATTCCCTACTCACAGCCTAGCCTCTCTGCGTATCTACTCAACCCAACCTCATTTCCCTCGGGTTCATAATGTCTTACTCCAAGTCCAGTCTGATGGTGGACTTTATTGTGTGACCTCTGGCACAACCTCATTGACTGTTCCCTCATCCCAAAGTCATTCTGAACCCCAAGACTAACTTCATCACGCAATGCATCATCTCACTCAATGCATCATCTCACCGCAACTCCATCATCTCACCGCAACACCTTTACAGCTCATCTTCTCCCTCCTAGACTTACCTGTCACTATGTGTCTCCCTCACTTCAGCCTCACTCTCTCCTCCAACCCTCAGACCCCCTTCTTCCAGCCTTATTGTGAGCCCCTCCAGCCCAGCCTCCTCATATGCTCAAAGAATCTCACTGAAGATACCTCATTACTTGAGGTAATTTTTCCAGCCTGAAAACTCCCCCACCCATAGCTAAGAATTTGTGGGCCAAAACAGTGTGGTTTCTTATCTGGTCAGACAGTGGCATGGCTATTCTGGGAAGCACAGTTCTCTAGGATCTGGTACAGCCCCATCTCACACCTATAAAATCACAGACTAGAGCATGGTAGTGTGTGTTCCCTGACAAACACTCTATCCCTTCACTTTTGTGAGGCACAATTCCCTCTCCTCCCCTCTTTCCATTTTTCCTCTCCCTTCCTGAATTCTCATGCATTCTCCATTTTGCTCTTCCCATGTTCTGTATCGAGAGCCCTTCTTCCTCTCTACCTTTCCTCCTCTTTCTAATTTGAGAGCCTCTTTGATGTGGGTTCTATCTAACAAGTAGAAAAGCTAACAATTTCTGGCACAATTTCACCTCTAACCTTTCCATTGCTCTGAATCCTAAGAATACCATGGCAACACATCAGAGTCTGTCATTTATGTTGGGGGGCTGGGAAGAGTAGTGTTTGGGGTTTGTTGGTTGGTTGGTTGGTTTGTGGGGTGTTTCTTAAATGAAATGATTATTAATCTATCCTAGTTAGAGCAATATTAGTGAAAATGTTTTCTAATGCTTCTTTGGCAAGTTGAAAGCAGCTTCCGAAACAGAGAGTTGTGGATTCAGAGTGGCTTCACTATTGCTTAGGCTTCTTGCAATCTGTGGGCTAGCACTGTGATACGATTCAGATTTTCATAGAGTTTAAGGATAGTAGGAACCATTAGATGAAGTTTGACTTCCTGGGTATCATGGGTCATTACGTTTCACTCAGATACTCCTATGTTTAGCACAATGACTTAAGTCAGACTAAAACATTTCAATCCTCAGATGACTGTTGAATGCCAGAAGTGTAAAATAAGAGACTCTGAGGCATCACCAAGACTGATTGAGGTTGTTTTGCTACTGCCAAAACAACAAGCATCTAAGCAGCCTGGTGATACACATTCTACAAATAGCTAATATGATTACTGAATGACACACTGGCAGAGAGGCAGATGGGGATGAAACAGTGTCTCTTATTACTTCATGAGATAAAAGACCCAGATCTTTTCTACATATAAGATACATGTTCTTTTGTGGTTTTTCCCATTGAGTAGGATGTCTTCTGCATTTGTTGTTCTACTCATAATCCATGCTTATTGTCCATAGAACAAGACAAGATTTTGCTTGATTTCATCAATTCAATAAAAGCCCTTGATTCAAAATCAATCAAGCTAAGCCATAACAGTGATATCCTAATACTTGTCACTCTAATTAATCACTGCCTGAATGAATGGGAAGAAAACCCCCAAAATCCCTACTTTCTTCAGTTTCTAGTTACACAGAGGTCCTGATACTTCAGTGAGCTCTGCATATGTAGACCCAACAATAAAGAAGGGAATTCATTCAACAGTCATGATGCAAAAGAACCTTAACTGGTCTTTCTTACTCAGCCACTTCCATGTATTTCAGCAATATGCCTATATATGTGATGAGAGATAGATTACAGTATCTGGGGAAGAGGCTGCACATGTGAAATGCTCACCTGTGCACCACAAAGAGTAGGATTTCCTATTTAAGTAGTGTGACGTATTGGATGCATGTCCATCCCAGGAGATTAATCAAAATACCATCCTAACAGGTTTCACATGAACAATGGAGCAAAATTGATGGATGAAAACTATAAAAACAGGTGCTTTAATGTTTAATGTATTTTCAATCTTTTTAAAGATATAGCTGGGAAATCTACATTTTCCTTTCTTGGAATAAAATTATCGTTCACTTCTGATCTAAATTATGGACCTAAATATTACAATTATAAATGTGTGTTACACTGATTATTATGAAAAATCAATAACAAAAATATTTGGATTTCAGGAGGTGTTTGCAATGGCCAGAGAAAGGTAGCAGATAGCAGCATACATTACCCCCAAAGTTCCTGCTGCTAAAATCCTAAAAAACAAAATTTTGGACTTAAGAAACCATAAGAATGGTTAGCTTGCCTGTATCTAGCTACATCTGAGTTCTCGAGAGAGTTAAGAAAAAAAACCTGTACTTGGATAATCTTGTTATGCCAAACGTCTGAGCCTTATTTCACTGCTTCTTCTATTTCCAGCTCTGAACCATCACTTCCTCTTGCATGCTAGTAGTTTGTTCTACCATATCAACCAAGGGATGGCCAGACTCTGGAGTTTATATAATTAACTAATGAGTGTGCAATTAGCACTCACTTGATTGTCATTCCACATATTATGTCACCTGAAACTCAAGCCAGAAGTTTTGTGACCCAAAGGAAGCATATCCAATGAGCTAACATGAGAAGGATCACTCTGCTGTTTGGTTCCTGTAAAAATAGCCTTCACTTAAAAAACAAAAACAAATGGAAGGAAGAGTGGAGAGAGCATGGTTCACCCTTAGGAACTGAGGGTGGAGCACCCAAGTTGTGTGTGAACAACTGGAGTTGGCCTGGCAAGTTGTGCAGTGATGCTACAATTTCGATATGACCTCCATTCGTGAGAAGAGCCCTATGTTGATCATTGTAAAGACAGAGGCCATGCTTTCTGTGCAACAGATTACAACATCAGCCAAGGCAGCAGGAGCTTTACCAGGCTTGTCTCTGTAGTAGGTTAGCCCCTGAGTAAGTTCTGATTCCTGCTCCTGAGCAGAACCTGTTTAACAAGAGGTGGGAAGAATGAGTCAAATGATAAAGGAATTCAGCGAGTTACTTGTTTCCTTCAAGCTACAGAACAACTTTGTTTAAACATAAGGTAACAAACATGGAAGCAAAATGGGAGCTAATGATGTGCAGTTGCATTCTACATTCTTTGCTGGGAGAGGCTGAAGTGTATTATTTGGCTTAGTGCCTTGTATAGAAAGACAGTGCTGTGACAGTTTGTTGTCTTACCAGTGTATGAACACATTATAAGATCAGCTCCCCAGTAACCTGCCTTTTGCATTCTCCCTGGCATAAAGATACCATCATGTTACACCAGTAATGACTCAAAGGCCAGCAATGGGAAGGAAGGTATTGGTAGCCGTGTCTACACTGCAATTTCAAACCCATGGCTGGCCCATACCAGCAGACTTGGGCTCTTTGGGTTTGAGCTATGAGACTGTTTAATCACAACATAGACATTTAGGGTGCGTCTACAAAGCACCCTTACCTCAAAATAGCTTATGTCGAAATTTGGCGCTGACTACACAGCGCCAAATTTTGAAATAAAGCACTATTCCGAGAAGTCCCTTAACCCTCGTGAAACAAAGTTACAGGGACGCTGAAATAGCACGCCTGTTATTTCGAATTATATTTTGAAATAACAGCCACATTTAAAGACACGGAATTGCTATTTCAGGATACTTCTGGTATCCCGAAATAACCCCACTGTCTAGACGTAGCCTTTGATGTGGGCAGAAGCCTGGGTACTAGGATCCTGTGATCCTGCTAGGCTGCAGCCTGACCCCAAATGTCTACACCACAGTTAAACAGTTCCTTAGCTTGAGTCCCATGACCCTGAATAAGCTGGCATGTACCAGCTAGAGGTGTCTAATTGCAATGCAGACATACCCACAAAGGAGAATCCTACACACTCTACAAACAAAGCAATATCATGCCCAGCACAAAGATGTGTAGGCAACTTACACTGTTTATGTTTTGTTTGCTTTTGCCAAGTCAATAGTGAGGTAATAGTTCCAATTTAGACACAATTACGCCCGTATAAAATGCCTTATGCCTATATAGCTTATCCTGCCTTCTGAATCAGAATAAGCTACACCTTCATTACCACTGTTAGACCAGTATAATTGTGTCCCCCGTAGGTGGGGATTATGCCACTTTAATTATGCTGGTATAGTTAAAGTGTAGACAAATCCTAAAGGTGGCAGGATCAGGCTCCCCCCCCCAGTGAATGTTAACCCTGAAAAAGATAAGCTACAGATCAGCAGACAAGCAAGGATGCCAGTTTTGGTTTTCCTTGGTTTCTAGAGCCCAAACAGAGTAATGGGGCTTGGATTGTCTTTAGTCTCTCCCCACTCAAAGAAACTCCCTCAGTTCAGAGATTATAGTATGTGACAGAAGTATGCCTTAAATCTCCAACTGGAGGATTAAAACTTGGTAAACCTTTTAAAATCAGCCAGACAGCTCTAGTCCTCATTAAAGCTTTTGCCATGTTTCAAGCCCGGGTGCACTCCAAAATGGGACTAGCAAAAATAAGTGGAAGGAGAAATTCTTTCTCCCTTTGTAGTGGGGATAAGGGTTCCTACCTGGGAAAAGAACTTGCTGGTGCCACTTGTGGAGGGAAAGGTGGAACAGAATGAATGGTCATTCAAAATGGGCATGTGGATGTTACTGAGGTTCCTGCAGTATTTTTATTTCAAATCAGGTTTCTTTTTTAGTCTGCCCTCAAAAGTGTTGGAAAAGGCTTGTTTTTACCCAGGATAGTATGAGGCCAGCCAGTCATGAATGTCTCAGAAAGGAGTAAGGGGGGAAAACTGCAGTTCTTCTGAGGAAGGTTAGAGTACACTGAGAGCATTTGTGAGTTCTGTGGAGGTAGGAGGAAGTGCTAGCTATTTGAGAGAACAGTTAGATGACAAATGTGCCAATGATAATCCTTTACTGTAGAAAGTTAACCAATGATTTCCATTGCATGATACAGACTAATGTAACACTCTCAAGGGATCTAGTAATGTCAGGGGATGATATATTCAAAATCTCTATTTAATTTAGTATGAATGCAATGGTGTGCTTAGTAGTAGCTTCAGGGATTCTTGCTCGGTATCAGGAATCGATAGTGTGCTGTTCCTTCCCCTTCTTCTAAACTCTTCTTCCAGTTAGGTTAGACACACTGGACCAAATTCAGAAGTAACCTCTCAGCTGGTGTACATTAAACTTCCCTTAGGCTGATATACCTCAGTTTCTGATGTGTGAGTCTAAGCTAGTGTAAAAGATGCATTGAGGAAACAGAAGGTATAAGAAGGAGCAAGCTAAAGTAGAATGGAAGTTACTTTAACTTATACTTCTTCCCTTTTGGTGTTTAGGTTATACCAGTTTAGACTCAATGAACATGTCTACGCTAGTGAGAAGATCGACCCTCCAGAGGTCGATCTAGCGTTCGATATAGCAGGTCTAATGTAGACCCGTAAATCAAATACTGAGGGCAGCCCCGGCCAGCATCCAGTGTTCCTTGATCTGTGAGGAGTAAGGGAATCTGATGGGAGCATTTTGCATAGCTGGAGTTGCATATCTTAAGCCAACCCGCCTGGTTTAGTGTAGAACAGCAAATGAGATTTCGTGGGCCTAATTCAGGCACTTTTCTTGACAGAATTTTGCTTGCAATAAATAGTCTTCCACACTCTTAAAACTGTGAGTGGATCCTATTGATGTCAACAAAAGTTTCATGTGCTGCCAATTCCTTTGACTTAAGTCTTGCGACTTTGGGTGTTTCTGTTCAAGCCCTTGATCCTGGACTCAGATAATAACATGAAAATCTCTGCTTTCATTATTTTCATTATGTTTCTAGCCTTGCAGAGAAAAGGTTGCTGAGAAAAGGTTGAACATGTGAACAGAAGGCAAATATTAAGAACCAAAACTTTTATTATTTTCAATGTCGTGATTTTTAAGCCAGTCTCGTGATTTTTGGAAGCCAGTCAAATGACTTTTCGATACTTAAAGTTGTCATCACTGGCAACTCCCATCCCAGGACAATCGGACCCCAGAGTGCTATTAATGGGCTGTTATTTCAGCTAATGTAATTATTGATTTCGTAAATGCATTATTTCTTCTTTTACTATGCTATAGTATTTATGCACTGAATAGAGAACAAAGACTAATAAATAGTTTATTCTATAATGGGATTTTTCTTTTTCCATCCCTGGGGCCAGGCACTTAACCTTGGATTCTCTCTCGCTCTCATTTCTTCCCCTCCTCCCAATCCCAAACATGTAATCTTCATCTACTTTTAATTATCTCTGTAAAAAGGTAATATAGTTGAGAGCAAAGTAAAACAAACAGCAGGAGTGTCTTAGAAACACAGACCTGTAACAAAGAAGGAATTTATTTTGTCCTCCTTCTTAGGTTTTTCCTAAGTCACTCACTTTGTAATCTGTGGCAATAACTGAGTATCCCAGCAGTCATTTTTATCATTGACCTATATTTCCTTGAAATGCGTGAGATGTGTGTGGGACACAGGGGCATAGTGTTATGAAACTTTGGACTTGTTTTTAGGCAGAACACATCTACTCTTCCTGCTTACTAAGTGCAATCACTGCATAGACTTGTTTTCTCTTCTGTTCTCAGGTACTAGTTTTGTACATTGGCAGTACAATGTATGACAACTATGTCCCTTGTATAGCTATGAGAAGTCATGTGGCACCTTAGAGAGCTCAAGTCATCTGAAGAAGTGGGCTTTTGCCTACGAAAGCTCATGATACAATATATATAGAGAGATATATCTATAGTGGTCTCCAACTTTTTTAAACACAAGATCACTTTTTTGAATTTAAGTGCAATCCAAGATCTACTTCAAATATAAATACCTGCACCCTGCCTCCTTTGTGCCTCTTCTCTGAGGCCCCACCCCTGCTTACTCCATCCTCCCTCCCTCCCCCGGCCTTCCTCCCTTTCATCAGGCAGGTCCTGAAGGATGGGTTACAGACTCTGTCTTGGATTAAGGGATCTGGAGTGTGAGAGGGGTCTGAGCTAAGCTTGGGGCAGGCAGTTGGGGTACCAGAGGGGGTTCTAGGTGAAGGCTCTGGGGAGGGGTGTTTGGATGCAGGGGTACTCGGGGATAGGGCAGGGGTTTGGGTGCAGAAGGGGGTTTGTGACTGGGGTAGGGTATCATGATGTGGGCTCCAACTGGGCGCTGCTTACCTCAGGTGGCTCCTGGGTGGTGATGCATTGGGGCTAAGGCAGGCTCACCACTGCCCTGGGCCTGCAGCACTCCCTAAAGCAGCCAACAAACTTCATCCCAAGTCCTGTTGTGCCCCCTCTCTGCTCTGTGGAGACAGGATACAGGATGGGAGAAGGGGATACCTTGACATCAGCCCCCCGTCCTCTCCCTCTCCCGCCCTGCACAGCAAGCAGGAAGCTCCTGGGGACGGGGGGAGGCAGTTCCACGGCAAACTCCTCTGTTCTTTCAAATTTCATGCAGAAGAACACAACTGCAGTGTGGACGTTCCTCAAGTTTTGTTGGAAAAACAGCTGTTTTTCTGACAAAACTCTGTAGTGTAGACATACCCTCAGACCTTTGTATAGCAGACACCTGAAGTAATACAGGAGAGACATTTAGCTACTAGGGTTTATTAGACAGCTAAACAAAACTGTTTCTCCCCAGATTAAAGATCATTTGAATACTAAATGAAGCCTTACACCATTTGGCATCTTTAAAACTAAGCTAAAGCATGAAAATATTAAATAACTGTCCATACACATAAAAATGTATTTGATCAGAATCCCAAGAGTCAAGTATCTAAACCATCAATAAAATTAGATCTGTGACTCCCAAAAGCCAGACTGCATAAATTGAACCTGTTTGAGACATCCTTCATCAGCCTCTTCTAAACAGTTTGCCATTCAAATATGAAAGTGCAAGTTGCATATGAAACAGCTGTCAGGCTGATTAAAGTGTTTTGCGTGTGTTTTTAAATTGCCTGTCATTACCTTCCTTGGACAATACATATGATCTTCTGCTGCTGCCGATCACGTGGATAACATTTTGGCCAGGGTTTAGTGGGTAAGAGAAATCCTCCTGGAAAAAACCATCCCTCTTGCACTTCTTGCCTTTCACTAATTTTGTGAAAGGATTTTGTAATAAAAAAGTATGAGGGTCTCACTGACCTCATGCAAGTTCTATGAGCTTGTTTATACCCTAAAAGGCAAATTTCAACACACTACAATTTATCTTAAATAATTTTTTTTTTCACAAAAGTACCCTTGAAACTTGGCTATTTTCATCTTTGTTTTTCTCAGATACAGGACTAAGACAAAAGTACCACTAGGGAAGAGCTCTCTAGTCTTGTGTGTCACCAGAGGAGACTGACTGATAAAGCTATCAGCTGGCAACAGGCTGTATTGCTGATGTTTTCTCAGCCACTGCTATTTGGGTAACAATGTTTAATATTTTTGCACTAAGGTTTTTCCTTGACAAAAATCTGGACCAGATCCTCAGTTTGTATAAAGTGGCATAGCGCCTTCAAGGGAGTTATCTAGGCTGTTCCACTTTACCTAGTCCTATTCAGGCCCGCTGATGGGGGGAGGAGACAAAAGGAAAATCGTCCAGGTCCTTGTGATTTCAACCAGCCCAGGGCTCCCAGGTGCCATCACTGCTACTGCAGCAGCAGCAGCGAACCAAGTCCTGGACTCTTTAAATCACCATCAGAGCACCCTGAAGCATGCTCCAGGTGGTTCTGAGGGCTGGCGGGGAAGAGCAGCACACTCAAGGCAGCTCTGAGGAATGGCAGGCAGAGGCACAGAATGCTCTGGGCAGTGCTGAGGGCTAGCTGCCTCCAGCCCTGCCCCTTCCACCTAAAGCCATGCCCCTTTCAGGAGCACAGAGCTGGGGGGCCCCAACCTAGCCTGGGCACCCAGCAATTCTGTTGACCCTGCTTGTCCTATTCATCGCACTAAAGAGATATACTAAAACCATCCTGTTGCTGCATGAAATAAGTTATCATCTTCAAGCATGTGGTAGATGTAAACCTGATGGTATTCATATGGGAACCACCCTGAATGAGTTGCTTTCTTAATTGTGAGTAAATTAAAGAGTAATAGTGAACTCTACGGTCTTCTGTTGTGCATGTTTACTAATGTGAGACAATGTCATAGTTTCTTCCGCTCTGTGGCACAGCAAGATAGGACTGCAACCAAGCGTTCAACAAAAGCTCTAGATTGAGCAACCAGCTGCTGCCTTGATCTTTGCAAGGTGTAGTCTTCCAGCAATAGGCCAGAGCTCTCATGTCACTGCCTTTTGACAGGAGCAGTAAGATTGTTCCACAACATTCTCTACCTGCATGATCCTGCACTAGCAGCCTGATTCTTGGACACCATGAGAATGATTAAAGGATTAGACAGAATGCAGTATAGTGATAGACTCAAGAAGCTCAAACTATTTAGCTTAACAAAGAGAAGGTTTTGGGTAAAATGATTACAGTCTATAAGTATCTATCAGGGGTACTTTGGTTTGATAGTAAGTTCTTCAGTCTATCACACAAACATATAACACAATCCAGTGGCTGAAACTTGATTCCAGAAAACCTTTTACTAGCATTAATAATGAGGGTAATTAACCCTTGGAACAATTTACCATGGGTCATGGTGGATTTTCCATCATTGATAATTTTTAAATCAAAATTGGACATTTTTCTAAAAGATACTTCGTAGGAATGTTTGGGAAAAGTTCTCTGGGCTATGTAATATAGGAGGTAACATTAGATGATTACAACCATCCCTTCTGGCCTTGGAATCTATGAATGTTTTCATGCTATGATGGGATTTGATTAATTCTTTCTTTGCCATGCTGCCTCACTTGACATAAATTGATTTTAAGCCGGTTAACTGATTCCTTTTCTTTCTAAACTATAATTGCTAATGGTAGCTTTGTCTAAAAAGTTATTGCTGCTTGCACTTCCAGCATCAAAATTATGCTTTTTTAAGGCCATGTTACTCACAACAGTTGGGATTTTCAAAGTCAGGTATGGGATTTAGCCTTACAACACATATTATTTTCAAGGAGAATGGTGTGTGTCCTTTTACCAGCTCTGAAAATTTTATCCAGCATGTTTTAACACTGTTCCATAGTAAGTTGCCTTTTGATAACACTTGGAGTCTGGGTCAATGTTTTTCTACTGCCAGGTTACCATCATGTTGCAGTAAGTTCAAATTTCCAGGAAGCACACCACAGTTTGTAGAAGCTGCCCGCCCACTTATGTTTGGAGGGTTTTTTTAGAAGAACGTGACTGAAATTGATTTAGGGTAATTTTTTACTACAAGATCTCAAAAACAGCTTTTGTGTGACTTCAAACCATTTTATTTTTACACTCAGCACCTAAAAAAGGACTCTTTTTGCAGCTGCTGGCAGTTTTTTTCAATAAAATATGCAATTAGCCGACCATGTTAATTTGCTGTCACAAGACAGTGTTCCGAAAAAGCAATGAACTGAAAGTTTAAATTCAAAAGGCACCTATAAAAGTTTACAGCCAAAGATTGGTTTGACAGATATTAAACATGTGTCCTATCGTGCGGGGCATTAAAGGATTTAGGTTACCACATAAAAGAGAAGTGCTGTAGCAGTGCTAGGCCAAGCTCTCCAGTGATGTGATACAATCTCTGCTTGGTCTAAAATCTGTGGGAAATGCACTTCCCATTGTGTCATACATACTTCTGAAAGGTCAAAGGGAGAATTTATGGGGAAAGCCCAGCCATTAAGGCATGTTACAAATAGAGAAATAGTAATCAGTCAAACTACAACTCATGTCAGACTGCTGAACTTTATTTTCATCTTTCATTTCAAGGCATGGAGTATCAGACAAAGCAGCACTTTCCCATTTGGATCACTTGACACACAGCAACAAACTTAACAAAGTATAGCCCCCTTCAAATCCTAAGATCCCAGTCCATGCTCCTATGACATCAATGGTCCTATAAAATGGTGGATCAGCAAAGACACTTCCCTTCTGTACAGTTTGTACTGTATGATGATAAATTTCACACTTAAGAAAGTCATTGACAAGTGAAATTCCTGGACAATGGGCCAATATTTCTTTATGAAACATCAAGTAGAAAGGATTATTGCTTTGACTCTAACATTTTCTTCAAGACTGAATTTTGAAGTCAGTTATATATTTTCCCCTGCCCACCTCACTCCCTTTTTCAATATTAGCTTAATTAGAAGAAGGTGTCAATTGACTGATGCATTAGATAACGCTAGCAAAGCAATGGGGGGCAGGGGTGCCATAAGAGATCACATGCTCCCCCTCCCCTCCAGTTGCTGCTTGGCTTGTACTGAACATGCTCACATGGACTGAGCATGCTCAGTAACATCTGCTGAAGCCACTGCCCTCACCCTGTTGCCACCACTAGCAGCAGGTACCGGTCATCTCTGAATGCCAGAACAAATTTTCTACCTCATGTTGATAACCTAGCATCCCTACTGTCTCCTAGTGTCTTTCTATGAATCAAGGAACTCATTGGGTGCACACAAGAGTGCTCTGAGAGGAACAAGGTAAATACATCCTTCTCCAAGCAATAGAGTAACAATGACCCTTGGCTGCTATTTAACAGCTTTGGAAGTGGCAAGTGTATGGGAAGAAGGAGTTTCTGGCTACTGGCAGTTAGGTCTGGATAAAGCAGCGGTAGGGAACCTCCATCCTGCACGTTACACACAGTTGTCAGGGTTAGCCACTGGCAGGCCACCAGATGCTTTGTTTGCCTGAGAGTCTGTGGGCTCTGAGCCTGAAGTTCCCAGCTACTATTCCTGGCCAATGGAGCTGCAGGAAGCAGTGGTCAGGCCCAAGCCACTTCCCACAGCTTCCACTGGCCAGGAACAACAAACCGTGGAGCCTTGCACCTTGACAAACTGTGTGTGGCCTGCACACTAGAGGATCCTCATCCTTGGGCTAGAGAATGACTTTTGCCTGGAGAGGTCCCGTTTCCTCATGGCTGAGAACTCCATCTACTACAAGTTCGCATTTCTGATGTGCTTCTCTACCTCCATATTAGCAACCAAGATGCTCAGAATCAGGGGAAGAGGAGTTTGAACTGGGTGGGTAGGTTGGTGGTGAGGAAGAACCAGGAATTTTCTGGAAATGCAGAGAGTGCGGCTAACACTCTAGGGATACAGGTAAGACTACCTGCCATTTTGGGGGCAAGAGGCTCTCCTGGCTTTCTCAAGGGAAGGCAGGAGGGTGGACTGTTGAAATAGAAGGGAACTCATGAGGAGCAGAGGGAAGGAGATGAGGCTTCTATTCACGGAGTCAGGGAGGGTAAGAAACAGAAGCAAATTGTGCTCAGCTCCCTTCATTTAGAACTTTCCAGATAAGTACATTTGTCTTCAGGACTGTAAATATTGCTTATAATGCTTCCTTCTGACAATTAGGTCAATTATAGAAGATACTGGAATCTTGTTCTCAGTCTCCTATTGAGTTGTCAGTACTAGAAATGCGATTACTTTTTTATCAAGATGGCTGCCTCCAGCAGTAAGACCAGAAATGTAATTAAAACTCACATTCAAAGCCTATTGAATATACTAACTTGTGGTGACAAGTGCTTCCTATCTTGTGAACTTCTACAAGATGAGCTTAGACAGAGTCCTCACAGAAAATAGTGCAAAGTATGTGTAGGTGTTAGCTTCCTCCATATCATTATGAGAGGATGTGAATTCCAGGTAACACATATGGTATAGAACAAAAGAGGGTGTTTCGTATCTGCCCTGCATTTTAAGACAGGTAGCATAATTAGCATGTGCTATGAGATCTCCAGAAATGACCCATGCCTGCCAATAGTGCTGGGGGGGGGGGGGAGGAGGGGAAGAGTAAGGGCAGCCAGCTTCAGTAGTTTTTACTGAGCATGCTCAGTTCAAGCCACATCAAAAATCTGGGAGGAGGGAATATGACTGCTTGCCCACTCCCCCACGCTTCACCTCTGCAAGGAACAGAAATATTTTTTTCATTATTATCTTTGATGCTATGCTTCAAGCAGTGAAGAAAGGAAGCTCCAAGCCACTGCATATAAAAGAAAACTAACTTTCCTGCAAGCTCTGCTCTTCTGGGAAAATCACATTTTTTCTCCTCTCTTAAGAGAACACAAACAGTACCTGGTCAACCAGTCTGTAGAGGAATCACAGTGACAGCAGGTCAGTGACATGCACACCAAATATGAATAACACAGGCTGGATTCATAAATGTAGAATCTTTATTTCAGTGCTGGTAAAAGCAAATTCAGTGGACAGCTAAGACAAATATTTTAGCTGTATCATGCATTGCTGCAAAATGAATAAAATCTTTGGCATGGAGATTTGAAACATTTTTAGTCACCATTACGAGGAAGCAGATGCAGCAGAGACACAGAAATTTTAGAAATGGACATGTGCTTCAAGCCATCATAGCCCTAATGGGTTCTTACTATAGGGCTATGTCTGGACTGCAGGCTTCTTTTGGAAGAAGCTTTTCCGGAAGAGATCTTTCAAAAAAACTTCTTCCGAAAGAGAGCATCCACACTGCAAAAGCACATCAAAAAAGCAATCTGCTTTTTCGAAAGATAGCATCCACACTGAATAGACGCTATCTCGCATTTCAGCTGTGATTACTATGGATTGCGTGGCCACCAGGATACCTGTGCTTTTTCCTCTTTCCTCTTCTTTCAAAAGAACTCCCTTTTCTCTGTCCACACACACCTTTTTCCAAAACAGCTCTTTCGGAAAAAGGCTTCTTCCTCACAGAAAGAGGATTACCAATGTCAGGAAAACCCCTCTGTTCTTTCGATTTTCTTTCGGAAGAACACGATTGCAGTGTGGATGTAATTGAAGTTTTTTTGGAAAAATGGCCATTTTTCCGAAAAAACTCTGTAGTGTAGACATACCCTAGTTGAGCAAGAAGGGACAGCACAGACTGGTGAACAGGTAAAAATTGCAATGATAACATTAGGCTTGGTCTTGGAAGAGGCTATTTGCTGCCCTCCTAATGAAAGACATCAGGAAGAAATAAGAGGTTATAAATATTTGGGAAATTGCCAAAATAAGAGTAAAAAACAGCAATCCAAAATATATAGCTATTGGGAGAGAGTCCAGGAATACAAAGGGAATTCCAGCCATAGAACAGTCCTTATTTGCATCCATTGAAATATGAAAAGGCTTTTGGCAGAGAAAGGTGTTGATTCTCTCATTCTGACATATCTGTATTTTAGTTTTAAGCAAGAAAAACTTGAAGGGAGCAGGAAGAAAAGGTGGGGGGAACAGGTCCCTGATTTAACTTTTCCTTTCAATTAAAGTTTACCAGCTGCAAGAGTCGTATAAGTTGCAACAGTCACACTCCCTGCTATGCAGCTTTCTGCTTTCGCTCCTTTACAAAACAACACATTCAGAGGAGAGGTAAAGCCTGTGAGGGCATGTCTACACATCAGCGTTATTTCAAAATAACTCACATTATTCTGAAATAACAGAATGTGCATCTACACAGCAGGTCCCTTAGGGTATGTCTACACTACAAAGTTAATTCAAACGAACAGCCATTAGTTCGAATTAACTTTAATAGGGGCTACACATACAAACCGGTAGTTCGAATTTAAATCGAACTAGCGGAGCGCTTAATTCAAACTAGGTAAACCTCATTCTACGAGGACTAACGCCTAGTTTGAATTAAGTAGTTCGAATTAAGGGCTGTGTAGCCACTTAATTCGAACTAGCTGGAGGCTAGCCCTTCCCAGGTTACCCTGGTGGCCACTCTGGGCCAAACCAGGGAAACTGTTCTGCCCCCCTCCCAGCCCCAGAGCCCTTAAAGGGGCACGGTCTGGCTACAATGCTTGTGCCAGTTGCAAGCCTGCCAGCACCCAGCCAGCAGACCCTGCACCTGGCACAGCATGAGCCAGCCACCCACTGCCACCCAGCCCTCCGCCTCTTCCCAGGACCAGGCTGGCGGCTCCCAGGAGCCTGCCTGGGGCTGCAAGAGGCAGGCGCCAGCCTGGTCTAGTGCGGAGATCGTGGACCTCATCGAGGTTTGGGGGGAGGCCTCCAACGTCCATGATCTCTGCACTAGCCACAGGAACGTGGCCGTCTACAGCCGCATGGCTGCCAGCCTGGCCACCAGAGGCCACATGCGAACCCAGGAGCAGGTTTGCATGAAAATCAAGTTGGTCCAGTGAGACCCCCGACCCTGAGCTTAGAACATAAGAACATAAGAACGGCCGTACTGGGTCAGACCAAAGGTCCATCTAGCCCAGTAGCCTGTCTGCCGACAGCAGCCAGCACCAGGTACCCCGGAGGGGATGGACCGAAGACAATGATCAAGTGATTTGTCTCGTGCCATCCATCTCCAGCCTTCCACAAACAGAGGCCAGGGACACCATTCCTACCCCCTGGCTAATAGCACTCCATGGACCCAACCTCCATGAATTTATCAAACTTCTGTTATAGTTCTAGTCTTCACAGCCTCTTGTGGCAAGGAGTTCCACAGGTTGACTATGTGCTGTGTGAAGAAGAACTTTCGCTTATTAGATTTAATCCTGCTGCCCATTAATTTCATCTGGTGTCCTCTAGTCCTTATATTATGGGAACTAATGAAGAACTTTTCTTTATTCACCATCTCCACACCACTCATGATTTTATATACCTCTATCATATCCCTCCTTAGTCTCCTCTTTTCTAAGCTGAAAAGTCCCATTCTCTTTAGCCTCTCTTCATATGGGACCTGTTCCAAACCCCTAATCATTTTAGTTGCCCTTTTCTGAACCCTTTCCAAAGCCAAAATATCTTTTTTGAGGTTAGGAGACCACATCTGTGCACAGTACTGAAGATATGGCGTACCATAGTTTTATACTTCTCCTCCTCCTTCTTCCCCTGGCTTCCCCCTTCCAGCTCCCTCCTCCCAGGTTTCCCCCTCCCCTCTCCCACCTCCTTTTCCCAGTCTCCCCAGAGGTTAATCCCCCCCACACACAGTTTTGTTAAATAAAGAGAGTTTCCATTTTTGAACACACATGTCCTTTATTTTTTACATCAGGAAGGGGGGGCTAGGGAGGGGTAAGTGGAAGGAGGTAAGGGAGGAATGGGGCACAAGCCCCTGATGGAGAGGACTGGGGTGGCTCTGTGGGCTCCTCGGGGTGGAAGCTCTCCTGCAGGGCCTCCTGGATCCTGACAGCCCCCCGATTGACCCCCCCGGATGGCAGCCTGCGGCAAGTGCAGCCGGGCTGATGGCTGAGTGCTGTGATGTGCCGAGTGTGGGCACTCAGGGCACTCCGAGACAGGACTGCTTTGCTGTCCCTCATCGAGGTAGACAAGCAAGCGGGGAACCCTGAGAACTGTCTGTCCGGGGTGGGGGTCGGGTCCCTTTAAGCACAGCCCTCGGCTAGCCTGAGGCAGCAGCTCCACACTCTAAGTCCTAAGCTGATGCCCTGCTGGCACTGGTTCCGGCCAGCTTTAACTTTGGTTCAGGGTCCACTCAATGTGGACATGCTATTTCGAATTAGCAAAATGCTAATTCGAATTAGTTTTTAGGTCTAGATACACTAATTCGAATTACCTTATTTCGAATTAACTAATTCGAATTAAGTTAGTTCGAATTAGTGCTGTAGTGTAGACATACCCTTATTTCTTACTCTGACTTCTGTAACACTCATTTCACGAGGAGTAAGGGAAGTCGAAGGAAGAGTAATGATGTCACTCTGTTGTCCCACAGGAAAAACTTTTGTAAAGAAGAGAAGAGAAGAGAAGAGAAGAGAAGAGAGAGAAGAGAAGAGAAGAGATTGTATTGTATTAGATTCCCTTATTTTTGTATTTACTTTTCAAGTTTAATTTTAACAATCATGCTCTGATCTTATTTTTTTTTAGCTCAGAATTAATGGTTTACAGGCAAATACTATGATCCAAATGCATCGCAGGCATACCTGTATTGACTTAAATTGAGTTACACTAAGCAAGGAAGAATATGACCCTAGGTCTGGTATTGCCCTAAAAGAAGAAAAGAAATGCTTTAGCTTCTGCTAAGCCTAACTAAGGCTGTATGTTTTGGTTTTTACACACAGAAAGAAAGTTTTTAGAGTTTTCATAATAAGTAATAACAACCTTTCCATACCATCCTGTCAGGTGTTAACCTGGCTTTGTTTACA
This sequence comes from Pelochelys cantorii, assembly GCA_032595735.1. NCBI lineage: Eukaryota > Metazoa > Chordata > Testudines > Trionychidae > Pelochelys > Pelochelys cantorii. The sequence continues at coordinate 125,398,778 of CM064326.1, read as the reverse complement.
TATGACTTTGTCACCACTTGGCTGAACTGCAGAAATACAATATACCAGCCCTAAGGAGACTCCAACTAGTTCTTGGTGCTACAGTATGTCTCCCTCAGCAACAACACTGGCCACTGCAAAGACATCAAACCTGTCCTCCTTTCTCTTCACTAGCTTTCCACAGAATACTGTATCAAGTCCAACGTCTCGTTCCTTATCTTCAAGGTGCAGCACCGGTACCTGGGCCCAGTGTATCCTAAAGATCATCTAATTCTCTGGGGTGAAGACAGTTGACAACTTCACATCTCTGGCACAATTAAACTTTTTTTTATAAGCATAAAGCTCATCAGTTCAGGAGACAGAATTTCTTGGGTGTGAGTAATATACTGTGGAATGAATTCCCCCTAGAACTATGACAAACTGAAACCTCACCACCCTTAAGAAGAAGATGGGAGATAGTAACATTTATTCCCCCTCCCCTCCCCCACCTGCTTTTTCCTTATACTATTGCAATATATATTTCATATTCTATTATTTATACTAATGAAAAGCTGGGGGAGAGGGGGATGTTAAGTGGATTTCTTTCTTTATGATACTGGTGAAAAGTGTGTTGACTTGTATCATCTATTTACCGATTCTTGAGTAAATACATTTCTTTCAAAATAAAAAATAAACTTTTAAAAATAACAGTAATGATCCTGAGGTCTGCTCAGAGAAGAATCTAAATTTGACTTTCCTTTATATAGTATTCAGTTTGGGAGGAGGGCATCACATTAACAATTCCAAGATTGCCTTGTAGAGGCAGTGACATTGGTATTTCTAGAGCAGGGATGGGCAACCATGAATTGTGGGTGGGCCACATGAGTGGCCCTCCTTTACCTCAGGGGGCCGCAGCAACCCCAGTACCTGGAGCTCTGCAGCCCCCCCCCCCCGTCTGTTCTTCTCCCCCACCTGCCTCTTGCACACTGGGGCATCAGAGCCCCACGCTTACTGATCCTCTCTCTTCCTCCCAGCACTTTTGGAACATGCAAATTGCCCAATTCATGCTCCATCCCCACTCCTCCTCTTCCCTCCAAGAGCTGAATGCCACAAACAACTGATTCATGGCACTCCGGCTCTGGGAGTGGGGAGGGAGGAACGGGACACAGCATGAATCAGGTGATTCGTGGCTCCTCCAAAGAACACTGAGAGGCAGGAGGGAGGCATAGGAAGTTTGGGGCTCCTGTGCCCCAGTGCATGAGGGTGGGGTTCCGCCAGGGGATCCACGGGCCACAGATAGAGCCCCAGTGGTCCGCATGCAGCCTACAAGCCTCGGGTTGCCCACCACTGTTCTAGATTCTCCTTCGTCATGATCCTACATTTGAGGTAAAAGACCTGATCCTCACAAAACTGAGGACCACTGTCTTGTACTTCAAAGGCCACTTTTAATTCTGATGTCATAGGACATGATCCTGCAAACCCCTTATTCACATGAGCAGTCCCATTAACCTCTGTGGGATCTACACATGTGAATGGGATTTGCAGGGTCATTTGCCTCTAATATCTTTTAAAGCTTAGGGTAAATTGCAGAGCTTTTCCAGCAGAAGCACTAATCTTTTTTGATATATATTGCATTTCATTACACTAAATGCTGCCAAGAAGAAAGACAGCAGAACTAACCTAGTGGCACAGGACTTGATTCACCACTCTTTTGCACCTTGTGCTCTGACTGACACCAGGAAGAATGTATGCAAAGACTAGTAAATCAGTATAGTGACATTTTACAGCCATTTGCACATATGCAAATAACTGTATGACATGCAACACAGCAGAGAATCATAGCCGATATCTTCTACCAGGCTGATCAAAAGACATACCATGCATCTTATCAGGGGAAACTTGGACATAAAAACAAGGAGGAACAAGCTTAGTGTCTTAGAAAGAATAAGGTCACAGGACCCTGTTTATACAGTATATTATCTCTTCTGGACGGTCTTTGGAGTATCACTGCTGTCGGTCCCACATGCTAGTTACTGTTTGAAGACCTTCATCTATTTGAAGCTTTTCAGACACTTTTGAAGGAACGTCTATAAAGTCCTGCAAATGCCAACAGCAGTTGATTTAACAGGACTCTAACTAAGGCAAAATGAATTGAAGCAATTCCTTCTGTCCCTGCAGGTACTATGCTGAAATATCTGAAGTCTTCAGAACTATCCCACTGAAAATATCTTTAGAGATGCTTCACTCTCTTCACACATCAAAAAAGTATGCAGTATACTTGGAGGGAGGGGAAAATCCCTAAAATCAATGTTGTTATTGTGGACCTAATAGGATCTGCCATCTTCTAGGCAGTCAAGTTTCGATAACGGCAAATTTCATTAAGATCTGTCTTGAGACAGACCACACAGTTTCAGAATCCTTTAGAAGTCAGAGTTTTTCTTCAAAAAAAAAAATGTCAAGAAAAGGTTTTAAAAATACAACTAGGGGACTTTTCCTTGATCATTGTGATACCTTCGGGGATGTGGAGTTATTATTATCTCTGTAGTCTGATAATGAGAGGTTACTGTCCATTCTTGGACATGTTTTGAGTCAGTGCCTAATTTGTTGTGTTGTAATATGAGGTCTGTTTATTGATGCCTATTTCCCACATATGCCAGAAATATTTTCTCCAATGCTGTCTTTTGTTTAAATAAAGCATCATATCATGTAATGTGAAAAAAAAACAGAGAAGAAACCACAAACAAAACCCAGAGTCAATCAAAAATGTGCAACATCATAAAATATGGGACCATTTCTGTTTCACTCTATATAAGTCAGTACAAGAATACAGAACATGTGTTTTTATGAAGTTTACAGTGTGCTGTGTTTTGACTGAGAATGGCTGACAAAAACTCTGGACAGTCAAACTCAACAATGGCAGATTCTAATGGATTAGAGAAAACATGCAATAAAGAATTTTCTAGGTCTCCTGTGAAGATTTTTTCTTTTTTCTAAGAATGATGTTTTGCTAAAATAAAAACCCAAATAACTAAAGCTCTTTCAGTCATAAATTGCATGAAGTGTATTAAATTTACAATACAAGACGGTTCAAAAGCTTCAGAGGGGTAGCCGAGTTAGTCTGTAACAGGAAAAACTTAAAAAACAACAAATAGACTAATAGCACCATGTTTTTTTGTTAATCTTTAAGGTGCTACTAGACTATTTGTTGTTTTTTTAAGTTTTTCTTAATACAAGACTGTGGCAGGTTTCATTCAGTGTAGTTCCCTTTTTTCATCTCCTTTAAAGAAACAATATTAGTATTGTCAATCCCAAATGATTCAAGACCCCAAATTCATGTGACTGGCTTACAAATTAGGAGCTTTTTAAAAAATACATGTTAAGTTCTTTTTATTTGACTTCTGGTTTCCAAGCCAAGGTGCATTCATGTCATATTTTCAATCTGTTCTCTACAATTAAGAGGGCTAGACACTTGCTCATTTTTAAAATGAAAGCTGAGATTCTCACATCCCTTGTCTTCAACCATCAAACATCACAAAATTCGCAAGAGAGATGACAGTGCTGCAATATGCAGATATCACCAGTATTTTTCATGTATTTTTGGTATTTATGTGAACTTTGGTAACAGCTGGCGATATCAATCAAGATCAAAATCCCATTGTGCTGGGCATGGCACAAATACACGGTGAAAAGATGTTCCTTGGTCCAAGGGTTTATAAACCAAATAGATTGCAAATCAGTTTTGTTATCAGAAATTGACAGTTATGTCTTAGTATCTTGGAGGAGGCACAAGAATAATGCCATTGTGGACATTGGGCACTGCAGAGATGAGGAGAGGATAGCTATGGCTTTAAGGGATATGGCACTCCACTATGTCTGCCAACCTTTCCTTCCCACTTCTTTGGAAACCCTTAATGCAGGTGACCACAGAAGTAACTCACTTGTACAAGGCTAAGTGTTTAGGGTAGCAGTGTGCTTTGCCAAGTTTCAAATCTCTTCTCAATCCAGTTGTGAAAGCTAGGCATGTATCTGATTGCATCATGGATGGGACCTGACAGGAACACCATGTCTCTTTGCAGAGTACTGGTGTGTGCAGAGGTAAGAGGATGTTAATGGGCAGTAAGTACAGTCTACAAATAGCTGATTAAACAAAAAGCCAGATTAGTGTAATAAACATGGAGTCCTCTTGGATGATTATTACCCAGCATCCAGCACAGTGTGGACACACTCTTGCTCAAGATGTTTTTGTGGAAGATCTCTTCTGCAAAAAGCTTCTTGAGCAAGAAGCCTGCAGTGTATACATAACCTCAGCTACATATGGGGCAAGAGGCCTTGCAAAATCTGAGAAATGTAGCAATAATGGATTTAAAAGAGAAGCCAAAAATGTAAGGAAAAGAAAAACAAGGTAAGGAAATAAAAAAGAGACAGAGAAAGAAAATGATAGGGCAAACTGACAGGAAAAAATGGTAGCAGCTGTGCTGGGGCACAGGAGGAGGAGACCCTGAATTGGGGTTGGTATGCAAGCAGATTTTGCAAGATTGAGGCCTAGCATGGAGAGGCACCTACTCACCCATTAAAAAGGGTCTCCAGCAATGAAGGTTTGGGAACCATTATCTTAGTATTACTCAAAATTCAGTAAAAGTCTGTTTGTATTCACTAATGGTATTCCACAAAAAGTGGATTTCCCCAGTGGATCTATTCCAGATCAAACCATCCATGATCCTGGCCTTGAAACTTCAGGGAAAGATCAAACTAGCTTCCTGATGTATTTAGCTGGTTGAGCAATGGTCAGTCTGGTGGGAAGGGGACATAAACCTGTCTTTTCTAACCCTTCAGGACACCAGCTCCTTCAGCTGCTCAGCTGTTCACTTTTACCTAGTTACTATTTTTGAAACCAGGTGTTCAGTTAAAAAAAAATTAATCAATTCCCCAGTGAGGTTTAAACTCTTTTCCTTTAACTGGTCATTTTTAAGGGGGAACCCTCAAGCTATTGCTATTGTGAAATGCTGTGCACTGTACTGTCTCAGAGCAATGGTGAAATTATATCCCCTACAGTCAATAAGGTTTAGCCCATGCAATACAGGAAGCTCAGCTGCTCAGTATGGGCCTGAGCCTGATGCTTTAAAGTAAAAAAAATTGCTGTTTACCTCACTGAGAGCTTTCTGTATGCACAGTCTGCAGTTCATGCCCTACATACTCTATTGTATAGGAGAAAAAAACGTGCACTGCATATAAATAGATACAAATAATTAGCCTGTTTTTCCTATTTGCAAGGCGAATGATGCTCTGTAAAGCTGCAGTGCTGGAATATGGGAGTTTAGAACCTTTTAGTGACATGACCAGTGCTTCATTTCTGCCAGGGCTGAGTCCTGGCATCTCTGGGCTTGGCAGTTTATAGCTCTGGCATTTCTGGGCTTGTCACACCAGTTATGAAAGCAAAAAAAAAAAATTGCTTGAGCTCTAGCATCTCTTTTATTACAAGTTAAGCACTGGGCACAACACTTTTTTGTGTGTGACATCTGTGCTCATTTTAGCTTTCCCCCAATTTGTGTCCTCCTCCATGTCCTTCCTCTGAGCTATTATAGTGAGTTTTAAATGTAAAGTGGCTCTGCCAGGACAGATTTAGCACAGCTACTGTTTACTGACTTTTGCAAGAGAAAGTTCCTTTCACCTAGTAGAGCTGCTGCCTACAGACCACAAAGGTCCCACCGCCAGTCTCTGTTAAAGTAACGTACAGAAAAAGACGTGAGACTCAGTTCTGCACCATTTATGTTGATCCGCTCCTACCCATGTACTCAATGAGACTGCTTCCTTGAGCAGGTGTTACTCGATGCTAGTAAGCATTCCAGAATCAGAACCACAGTCAACGGACAAGTGGCCCAACCAATACTCCAAGCCTGCTATGTATGGCCGGCAGCAGACCCAACAATCCCAGTTCTGGAAACCTGGCTCAGAGGTGGTATCCCTGAAAATGACAGTTCAGGACAAGCAAATCAGCATTACTAGTGCTGAAAATTCATTGTTGGAATTGAGAACATACGACATTTTATAAATAAGAAAAGTTCTTCCAATACGTAGGGCCCCTTGCTTTTAATCTCAAAATTCCGATTTTTTCCCATAATCCACAATTCTCTTCTCTAAGTACAAATCTAGATGTCTCTGGAACTCATTTGACCTATTTGTTTCATTAGCCTTTCCTAGTAACTTATTCCATATGTGTATTACTCTTTGTATGAAATAGTTCTGCCTGAATTTCCTAATGCTGTATTATGTCCCTTAACCTCCCCTTGCCATTACAAAAAATATTTCTCTACCAGCGTTATTAGTCCTTTTTGTAATTATGAAACTCTCCCCTGAACAACTTCAAAGTATCTTTGTTGCCAAAGAGAACAAGGCCATCTCTCTTAACCTTTATGCAAAACTTAAGTTCTTCTATCCGGGTATGTCTTGTACTATGCTGCTTCAAGAGAATTATATCCTTCCTGCAGCATAAATCCCACTATTTTTCCAGAAAAACTACACTTACGTCCACACTGTAATTGTGTTCTTTTGACAGAAAGTCGAAAGAATGCAGGGATTTTTTCCGCCAGTGGTAAAATGGGGATGGTTGTGTTGGGGGGGGAAAAGTAACAAGCAGTGATTCTGTGACTGAATATATGACACTTCTCAGAACCTGTCCAGAACACTGGCTATGTCTAGACTGCAGGCTTCTTTTGGAAGAAGCTTTTCCAGAAGAGATCTTCCGGAAAAACTCCTTTCGAAAGAGAGCGTCCAGACAGCAAAAGTTCATCGAAAAAGTGATCCATCCATAATAATCACAACTTAAATGTGAGATAGCGTCCAATCAGTGTGGACACTATCTTTTGGAAAAGCAGATCGAAACAGCGCACCACCTCATGTCCCTATCTTCTCCACAGCCAGCCCTTAGTGCTGTGTAGGGCTCTGGCAGCAATTTAAAGGGCCCGGGGCTCTGGCTGCTGCTGCCTTTTGAATTACCAGGCCCTGGGGCAATTACCCCCTTCTGCCTCCCGCCATCAGCAGGGCTGCTGGTTCTCTACATAGTAATATAACATCCCCATCTTTGCATAGATGCCAAACTAAAGTTTCCAATTCATTCATCTGACGAAGTGGGTTCCAGCCAGTGTTCCCTCTAGCTGCGGGGCAGCAAAGCTTCACAGGGGATTAATCAGCCCCGCCCAGTCAGAGGCTCAGGGCTTCCTGCATGGAGCTGACTGACTGGTGCTGAACAATCCCCTGTGAAGCTGTGCTGCCCCGCAGTTTAGAGGGAACACTGGTTCCAACCCATGAAAGCTTATGCCCAAATAAATGTCACTGGACTCCTTGGTGCCACAGGACTGCCATGATCAACTGGATAGGCTATGGAAGAACTGAGAAGACCATTGGGAATGATGCTGTCTGCCTTCCTGAGGATTAATCCCTCCCTCTGGCTTCATGTCTGCAAATTAAAAGGGAGCACTACAGGGTTGGAAGAATCCAAGATCTTTGCAGAAGAGCCTGGTGAAGTTTTTGTAAAGTGAAACAAGCACCATCTCTAGTGCTTTTCCCATAACATCTGCAATCTAAGCAATGGGACAGAAAACAAACAAAAGGGTAAGGGGGTGTCATCTCATCATTTATCAATAGTTTAACAACACATTATTATTAGCATCTTGTCTGGGTGATTTTAGAGAGAGCTTGAATGGTCAATAACATGTTTTACAAGCTTAAGAGAGAGTTGTCTCTTTCAGGAATACATTCTGAGCACTGAGCGTGGGTGGAGGGTAGGTCCATCAATGGCGATTATCCAGGATGGTCAGGAATGGTGTCCCGAGCCTCTGCCTGCCAGATGCTGGGAATGGGCAACAAGGGATGGATCATTTGCTGATTGTCCATTCTGTTCATTCCCTCTGGGCTGGCACTGGCCACTGTCCGAAGACAAGATACTGGGATAGATAGACTGTGGGTCTGTCCTAGCGTAGATATTTTTTATGTTCTGGAATAGAAATAATTACATTTATCAGCTCTAATTTTTTTAGACTTCATAAGGGACATTATCATGCTATACTTACATATCTGATTACCATGTAATAATTGTTGCAATGGGGTTTTATTTTTTTCATTTCGTACTTTCAAGTAAAGTATATTATTTTACAATGTTATATTCCTAATATAATAAATGATTGATTTGAAGTGCTTTATCTAGAACTTCCTTTTCTTATATTTCCTCTCTACCCCATCTAAAGTGTGGGATCTTCCACTAAATAAGCAAGTGACAAGCTATACTTCTGCCTTAATTGAACAATGATTTTAAAAAGCCAGCTACAGTGGTGAATGGCAGCTTCATAGACTGATGCACTGAAAAATCCTACAGTTTTTAAGAGCCTTTTTGCTATTAATATTGGGAATTGCCTCTTACTGGTTTTATGATGAGTTATCAGATTAGATCTATTGATTTTTGGGAGGGGCAAGAGAGATCTTGCTTTTATGAAGTAGTAATGAACTGAGCAGAAAGGCTTAGCTATGATTATGTCAACAGTTTAGAACTAATCTGTATCCAAATTCAATAGAGGATTTCATTCACCTAGAAAATATACAAGTGGAAAACAGCTTGGTGAGGGCATTAGTGCATGGCCAAATCTATGAGAGATTTGCATATACTTGAGACAATTAGAAAAGAGGGCCCCTGTCATTTTTATGAAATCAAACTAAATTGTGGGAGTACCCAAAATACGCACTGGCACAGGGCATTTTCTTCCCTAGTCATTCGCAAAGGATTAGCTTTCTATTTCATGTTGCTTATATTTCATCAGGCAACTTAGAAAAATCAGAGAGAAATAAACCATAATGCCACAGTCCTGGAAGATAGTTTGCTGCATTTTTTTTTCTTCTAAAAGAGAGTCTCCTGAGCCAGGCATTTGAATCATAAGGACTTCTGGGATGGGATTTTCACTCAGAGATCTCCATTCTTAGGTGGATTAAGAGGATTAAAAACCATTAAATGACCATCCTCTAACTCCCTAAAGCAGATTTGCCTTTTTCTGTCCTTCTGCAACTGGGCCAGACTTGGGGGTTACAAAGTCCTACACAAAAGGACTCCGTTAGCATGACAAAAGGTGAAACAATCCACTGAACTGCCAATGTACCATACAATGAAGTCTATGCAGTCTACTCAGCTCATTTTCATCAGAACAAATGGCATCAAACTTGGCAATAGCATTGTTCTTAAACTTGAACACGGGGCTGGTTTTTTTTCCCATCTGAAGCTCAAGGTGTCATATTAATTATTTAAATCTTCAGAAGATTTCTGCTGTATCCTCCAAGGCTCTGCTCAGTGCCAGAAGGTCTCCAATCTGCATTAGCTTTTGTTAATTAGAGCTGAAACAAGGGCTTTGATCTCAATGAATATAATAACAACAAAAAAAAGCAAAACTTCCTGTGTGATTTATCTTTTACCTATTTTCTGCCTTTGCTGTTTTTCCACTCTATTAGACTTTGATTTACCTTGTCGGAGTAACATTAAACAACCTGGGTACAAAAGAACTTAAACAGCATCAAAAGCCTGACTGAAATGATAGTTAAATGCTACATAAAGTGATTCTGCATTTTTAAACTTTGAAGGAAAATTATACTGTTATTTTACTTTTTTTTTTTAGTGTGTATGTTGGGGGGGGGGGTTGATTTGTGCAGCAAGCATGCATGTCTACTGATGTCAGATATCACAGGTTTTCCTGTTGGGATTGATCTTTCCTCATTAACAGTCTTGTTTCTAGAACTATAGCACTGATAGAACAGAAGGCCAGCAATATTCTGCAAGATGTTCTGCGAGCATTCTGACTTAGCCTGAGTTTGTAGCAGTGCTTAGATCCGAGGGGGTCACTGCCAGGGCTTGCCTTGTTAAAATTTTTCTCATTAACATTTCTCTTATTGAATAGCTCTGAAAGGCAAATTTTTTAAGCCCAGAAAAGAAAAACTATCAAATGTTATGTCACGCAAGGTCTAGTTGTATATCCTTTTCAACAGTGGCTTATTGCCATGGCCCCTTAATAAGAAAAAAAATAATAATCAAAGACGAGCTCAAAATAAAATGCTGTGAGTGAAATCTACATCTGAGGTTTACAAGGTACGTGAGGGTAAATTTTCATTGTGATGGACAAAGCATACGCACGTGGCCCTCATTAATAATAACACACAGCCCTGGAAATGTATCCTGTATCTTATACAGAAGGCTCCCTACAGAATGGTGCAGCCCCAGGAGACTGGTCACTCTTGGCTTATCATTTGAGAGAGAATAAATTAAAGAACGTTCTGTGAATTCTGGACAGAAAATATCAGAGTTGAGAAGAGTTGTTTTAAAATAATGGCCAGGAACGATAATAACCTACTGAATGGGTTGCCTGAGACAAAGGTTTAAATATAAAAGAACAGGATTTTTTTAATGGGGGGTGAGCAAAAGGAATTTAGTGCTTGTGGCAGTCCTACACGTATGAAGACCGATTCATCTACATGATAGGCACAGCACAAGCTGCAATAGTCCAAACAGTAGTGCAAGCTTCCCTGATTCACCCCGCTAATGTCCCCCAACAGTATGCTCTGTTTTGGCCTGATCCATAACCCAGTGAAATCAGTTAGAGTCTTTTCATTGACTTGAATGGCTTTGGATCAGACCCGTGATCAACACAGCTGGTTCATCGAGTGTCATCAAGAAACCAGAGCTATCATTTTACATAGGGGCAAAACTACCTTATTGAAGGAATTCATTCTTGTCTGTTTGCAAGTCACCATTTTTGTAGGGATGGCGGAGCGCATCTCCTAGCCTGGTGTTCACAATTTGGTGCATTGATTTGCCATTCTTTGTCTTCAGAACTTTCAAAACAAATTGTTAAGCAAATATAAAAGAAAGAATAATTAAGGTCCTCTCTCATTGGCTCCATGGTGGCAGTCAAATATATTTATAACAAGCATCAACCAAATTCACAGAACCATGGGAGAAGTTTTACTCTAGTTACACTAGTTGCTCTTGCAATCAGTCCGCAAGAAAAAATCAAAATCCCACCACACCTCACATGCCTTACCCCTTCAACAACTAACCCATCTCAGCCGTCCCCAAATGCCTGCACCGATGGATGGGCTTCGCAGCATCCTAAAAGTCAACACATTCAAGCCATTTCAACCAAGTGGAATGTGATGGGCAGAAGTTTCAAAGTCCTTCACAGGGAATGACCTGCCAACAGTGACCTCGTTTATAAACTGAGAGAGCTCCACTGACATGTCTCAGATCATTGCTGTAGCACTGTGGTTCAGGGCTACTGCTGCTGCTCTCCATACCTGAGTTGCCATGATCAAATAGCCAACACAGGATTTTATATAGTCACTTGAGTTTCTCCTCCCTTTTACACAATGTCTACTGAAAGCATGGGACCATCAGTCCACACAGTTTACACAAAAGATATTTAAAATGCATGTCTGCAGTGCCTCTCCTGCCTTATATCATGAGTCCACTGACTCAGGAACCACGCTCGATACAATTAGCTGTAAACTCTCCCTTGGTCATCCTTGCTGTGTCCAGTTCCTACCCAGTGAGAGAATGAAGAGCAGTAAGTTTCTCCTTACTTAGGCACATTACTTGAGAGAGGACTAATGAGTGTCAGGGCACTGGTCACTGCTCTGTGGCCTCAAGGCTATATCATCTTGGGGCTGCAGGGTGGTCATGAAGTGTGCAAGCTGCCTAATGCAGCACTTGCCCCTCACAAAATATGGATGTCCACCTCCAGCTATCAGACCTGTGAAGGCGGGACAGCTATTCTAACAAATGAGGTCTGGCAACATTTGACTCAGCCTTCAAGTGCATCTACTAGGGACAGAATTCCTCTCTATGTTTTCAGGGCTTGTAATAAAGGAGTGTGTAGACTTAGGCAGTCTTCATGCAAACTTTTAACTTGAGGACAAACACTTGCACCCTCTAAGTTTTGCTTTGAGATTTTAATTTCAGACCTTTTTTTTTTTTGCTTCATTACACCCCAAACAACTGTAATAGGGTTGAATAGGTAGTGTGAGCATTTGATCTGATTTCCATGGGAATCAAAGGAAAAACTCTCACTGACACTAATTGGAATAGAATCCATTCCTAAATCATTGCAGGGTTTTTCACATTGATCTTACAGGGTTCCATTTCATTACACAGTCTGCTTCCTTTTAATAAAGAGTACGTATGTACATAACAAATCTGTTATTTTAATCTGTCCATTTTATATTGTTTTTTAAATTCCTGTGCATTAGAAGTTCTCTTTTTTTTTTAAAAAAAATTCATTTTAACTTGTTTATTCCTTTATCAGATATCCATTTCAAGGCATTTCATTCTTTGTCTGTATTTATTTCATTTGATACAAAGATGACATATTATTTGATTATGACTAATCTTTGTACAACGGTTCTTTTCAATGGGCTCTATTGTATTTTCAGTGTAATCAGTATACCTCTATGCAAAACATTTGCTTTTGCATCGCTTCAATGTGTGGTATGTGCATTGCTTTATTTAAAAATGATGTACACAATTATATGTTTCTGTCTGCAGATTGTGATTGATTTAGCTGACACAAGATTGCAACAGTCAGTGTGGCCAGAAGCTATTGGAAAGCAGCCAGCATTAATAGCAAAATTAATCCAAAGCAGAAGCAAGAGATACGGTAAAGCACAAGGATGGCAGGTTCCACCTCTCCGTGCTAAATGGCATCACATAATGTGCACGCGTATTCACCAAGAAGGTAAACAGCAGCTTTCCCTTTCGACATGTTCACATCACTACAATGGTTGAAACTTACAGGGTCTTTGGAAAGCAAACTTTTCAAGGGGTCATATATAGGTATTAGAGAGCCTTATAAAAAGATGGAGAGTAATCTTAGGTGCACAAGCTTCCTGTTTCTGATGCTGTATTAAAGAAACATAGTTGGAACTAGTATATTCAAAATCAGACCTACTTTTTAGCACATTAGAACATGAAAATAACCATACATGGTCAGACTAATGGTCTATCGAGCCTAGTCACCTGCCTTCTGACAGTGAGCAATACCATACACTTCAAAGGAACTGAACAGAACAAGGCAGTTCTCAAGCAATCGACTCCCTGTCATCCAGCCAGAGGCTAAGGGACATCTAATGTATGGGTTGCATCCCTAACCATCTTGGCTAATAGTGATTGATAAACCTATCCTCCATGAACTTATCTAATTTTTTGATTCCTTTTATAGTTTTGGCCTTCACAACATCCCTTGGGCAAGGGGTTCCACAGGTTGACTAGGTGTTGTTGAAGAAATACTTCCTTTTGTTTGTTTTAAACCTGTTTCATATTAAATTCATTGGCTGACCCCTAGTTCTTGTGTTATGTTAAGGGGTAAATAACACTTCCCTATTCACTTTCTCCACACCAGTGATGATTTTATTGACCTCTATCAGATATCCCCTTTGTCATTTATTTTCCACACTGATCAGTCCCAGTCTTTTTAATCTCTCCTCATATGGCAGCTGTTCTATATCCTTAATCATTTTTGTTGTCCTTTGCTGTATCTTTTCCATTTCTTATATATCTTTTTGATCTGCTCTCAGTATTAAAGATGTGGGTGTACATTATAATATTTATGTAGTGGCATTATAATATTTACTGTCTTATTATCGAACCCTTTTCTAATAGTTCCTAACATTCTCTTGGCTTTTTTGACTACTGCTGCCGCACATTGAGCAGATGTTTTCAGAGAACTGTTTACAACGACTCCAAGATGTTTTTGGATATGTATTCATTTGCATTTATCTACATTGAATTCATCAGCTATTTTCTTGACCAGTCACCCAGTTTTGTGAGCTTCTTTTGTAACTCTTTGTAAGTTTTTTGTAACTCTTCACAAGGCAGCTTTGGATTTAACTCTTCAGTAATTTTGCATCATCTTCAAACTTTGCCACCTCACTATGTACCCATTTCTGAGATCATTTATTAATATGTTAATATGTTGAATAGCATTGGTCCGAGGACATGGCTATTTACCTCTCTCCATTCTGAAAAATGACCATTTATTTCTATCCTTTGTTTCCTGTCTTTTAACCAATTACTGATCCAAGAGGAAACCTTCCCTTTTATCCCATGACTGCTTACGTTTCTTAAGATCCCTTGGTGAAGGCTCTCGTCAAAGGTTTCTGAAAGTTTAAGTACACTATATTCACTGGATCACCCTTGCAACATATTTATTGACACCCTCCCCCCCATGAATTCTAATAGATTGGTGCAGCATAGATTTCCTTTAGAAAAACCTTTAGAAAATTAGGCCTACTGGTCTGTAACACTGCTCTACAGCCAAAATGCTTCTGAAATAAATGTAGTCAAACTTTACTAATTCTGGGTCACTGAGAACGAAAATGATGCTTAAAATTGTTGATTGGTTCTAGTTTCCAAGATATGCTATTGGGTCAGTATATACGACCCTTGACTTGGGAATGGTGGAGGATAAGTGAGTTATAAAGGGAAGGGATCTCAATTTAAACCAGAAATGACTAAAATATATCTTTGACTGGATCGATGAATACATCTATGACTGGGTTTGGACAGTACTTGCTTTTTAGGCAAAACAATGAATGATGCAATGTGAAGCTGGTATTGTGTCATACATGATATGAATTGCATCATGTTATTCCTAGAAGTCATGGATGATGCCATCATAACAAAGCTTGCATCACTCTGCTGAACAAATTGCCCTATATCAGCTCTAGAAATCATACAGTGTCGTACTCTCTTATTTGTCAGTGTTTGATTTTGCAAAGGGACACATTTCTGTTTAGCCAAAGCGAACAGAGATGCCTCGTACTTGTGTGAACAGTGCAGATAACTTCTGCTATGTTTGTGGTGGAGTGACTTTTGCATCACAAAAGCGCAGTATAACCACTATGGTTAAGAAAGCCTATCACCTTTATTTTGGCTGCAAAATTGGAGATCAGGACAAGAGGTGGGCCCCACACATATGCTGCAACACTTGTGCAACAAATCTTCACCAGTGGTTGAACAGGAAAAGGAAATCTATGCCTTTTGCAGTGCCAATGATTTGGAGAGAGCCAACAGATCATACCAGCAATTGTTACTTCTGCATGGTGCCTCCAGTTGGGAAAGGTGTGTCAAAGAAGAAAAAGTGGACTGTGCATTATCCAAACATTCCATCAGCTATACGCCCAGTACCCCACGGAGAAGGGCTGCCGGTTCCTGATGCACCAGAATCATTCTCACTTGAGTCAGATGAGGAAGAGGAAGAGGATGAAACTTCTGGTCCTGAACCATCAATGTCACAGGACCCACATTTTCTCCCATCCTCCTCCTCTGAACCACACCTCATAACACAAGGTGAACTGAATGACCTTGTCAGGGATTTGGAACTACCCAAGAGTAAGGCAGAGCTGTTGGGCTCCAGACTACAGCAGTGGAATCTCCTGGCAGGTGATGTTAGGGTTTCCATGTTCCGTGACCGTCAAAAGGATCTTGTCCCATTCTTCTTCATGGAAGGTGATCTTATAGCCTGCAACAACATCGATGGTGTGATGGCAGCCCTCAACATCATTCACGATCCAGATGAGTCATTGATTCATCGAAGACGAGTCTTAAAGCTGTTTTGCTGCATAATGGCAATGTTTTGCCATCAATTCCAGTTGGTCATGCAGTCCATATGAAGGAAACCTATGACAACATGAAACAACTTTTGAGGTGCATAAACTATGACCAACATCAGTGGCAGCTTTGTGGCGATTTGAAGGTTGTTGCTCTCTTGTTTGGTCTGCATACTGGATACACAAAGTACTGCTGTTTTCTCTGTGAATGGGATAGTCGTGCAAGAGATTCCCAGTACATCAAGATAGATTGGCCACTCCGACAGTCATTGGAGCCTGGGAGGAAAAGTGTTCAGCATCCACCACTTGTTGAATCAAGGAAGATTTTGTTACCACCCTTACACATCAAGCTGGGTCTGATGAAGAACTTTGTCAAAGCCATGGACAAAACACAAGCAGCTTTCAAGTACCTCCGTGGAAAATTTCCAAGGTTAAGTGAAGCTAAGATAAAGGAAGGTGTCTTTGTTGGTCCTCAGATTCGTGAACTTCTTCAAGATGATGCATTTGACCATGCACTGCCTGGCAAGGAAAAGACGGCATGGAAAGCCTTCCAGTTAGTGGCAATAAATTTTCTCGGAAACAACAAGGCAGACAACTACATGTTGTTGGTAGAAAACCTCCTCAAGGCATACAAAAGCCTTGGTTGCAACATGTCACTAAAGAGACATTTTTTGCACTCTCATCTAGATTTTTTTCCACCGAACTGCGGAGCAGTGAGCGACGAGCATGGCGAGCGATTTCACCAGGACATTGCAACAATGGAGAAACGCTATCAGGGCAAATGGAGCCCATCGATGCTTGCAGACTATTGCTGGACAGTGACAAGAGATGCTCCATTTAATGAATACAAGAGACAAGCTAAGAAGCGCCGAGTAGACACTGAATAGGACTAAACTATGTACATAATAGTTTTTTGCCTTTTGTTTCATAATAAATTTTATTTATATAACCCTTTTGCTGATTTTTAAAGTGTTACATAAACAGGACAGGTGAAATATTATCATGTAAAGCAACCATAAACACATGAAAAGACCTAGGTTTACAATTTATGATTAAAACTCTACTATCTACACAATATACATAGACGTAAAATGTAAAAACTTAAATATCTTGGAAACAGTAGCCAATCAGTTGTTTTAATTGTCATATTTGAATTCAGCACATCAAAATAGATAATAAATAGCACATTTTATCTCTGAAGCAGACGACTTCTAAAAAATTGTAGACCAGTGTAATTAATAAGGTTGTCTCTAGATCCTTTTTAAAAATTGGTGAAACACTTGCTATCCAACAGAGAAGCTGATTTATGTGACAGATTACATACCATGTTTAGTAGTTCTGCAGTTTCCTTCAGAACTCTTGGATGAATGTTATTTGGTCCTTGTGACTTACTACTGTTTACTTTAACGGTTTCATCTTTTACATGTTTGCCTAACAATGTAATGTTTTATGTGTCTTACAACAAATAAACAAACCCAACTGTTCAGGCCCTGATTCAGCAAAGCTCTTATGCACATGCTTAACTTTAAGCTCGTTAGTAGTTCTACTGACTATGTCATGCCTGTTAGGCCATCATGGCAGTGCAAATGAGACAAAGTGGGGGGTTGGGATCTGGCTCCTTCTCCTTGTCAAGGAGTTCCTCCTGGGTGCATTGTAATCAGAATGTTTCAGGAATAATGCAGAAAGAGAAGGAGTTCTCAAGGCAGCCAGACCCTAGCCCTCTGGAGACTTGGAGGGTAAAATTTGAACTGTAACCCAGTGCAGGGGGCTGCTGTGTTTTCAATCAGCTATAGTTTCTCCAGTGCCAGAAAGATAGAAAGAAATGCAGTAGCCCCATTTCAAAATAATAAAGGCTTAGATGATCGTGGCCAGGTCTGCATCAAGAAAAGGAAGAGAGTGTTTCTGGCCATTACCAACATTAGGGTGTCAAGACAAAGTGCAGGCAAGTGTGCACTCATATTGAGCACTAGATGGAATCTATTGGTAGAATCTGCTTTGAAATGCTTTACAATAGTCACCATCACCTCCAGCTGACTTGGCATTAACTCCACTTTATGTGGGTTGCCTTTGATGCAGATTTTATTCATCCAGATGTTTATTTCTTCCTGATTCTGGAGTAACTGTTTCCTTCAGATCAGAATAATAGACATCATCACAATGTTGTTGTCATTTGTGTCTAAAACATCTCCTGATGTCTCCTAGTGGTGCAACGTAGATATGGAACAGATGTTGGATTCAGTGGAGTTGCACAGGTGTAACTGATGACAGAATTAGACCATCTGCCTTTATCTTGAACATCAGGACTCCTTTGTGCTAGCTTCCATACACACATAAGCTAAAGGGTCAGTCGCTGAGCATGTAACGGTCTGAACATGCGATGAGAGACAACAGACAAACAGGAAAAGCAGAGCAGTTACAACTGACACTATTACGTTAGGTGTAATAAAAACAGCATCAGCACATGAGCTATCATTGTCAACTGTTTTGCAGGCCTCATGTCAGAGGACAGTTTTAAGGAGGAATTTGAGGGAGGACAACCTATGGATTTTTACTAAGAGCTCCTATGTATAAGAGGCAGCATGAGGATTAGTGTGAAGATATTTGAGGGACAATTGAACCAATGGGTGATTGAAGCTGGCGTTGGTGGTAAAGCAGAGGTGAGGTCAACAGCTAGATAACACATTAGAATTGCTTGGCAGGATAAAGCTAAACTATGGACATCTTTAAAGTGAAGACAATTTTTTTTGATGCAGAGACTTGATACTAGTGGGCATCCCCTCTCAAATGTACTCACATTATGTTACCAAATTTAGCCAAAATTGTCCTTCCAACTGATGCCAGATTAAGTAGCACCAGCCCCACTTTCTGAACTGTCTCATCTTCATATGCCTGTTTTTCCTCAAACTCTCCAAAGAGTAGAGGGGGTGTTGAGCTCCACCACTTTTGCCTCACAAACACTTGCTTCCTTCCTCTCCCTGCTAGCTTCTGTTTCCATTTAACTGCTCCTGCAGATTCATTATGGCATGTGTAAGTGATCAATCAAAAGGCTGTCATGGGAACACTTCTCAAGTGAAAGATCACCCTGAGTCAGCTACAATTTCAAGTGTCATCAGTGAAAAAAGTAAGATGTTTCTTTGCTCACTCATGTTGGTGTGCTGAACTTTTCCATTACCAATGGCTGTTGCTTCCCTGAGCCCCCTCAACCCAACTGTCTGAATTCCTCTAGCTGTGCTGGACCAAAATAACAGATTTTGACCAAACCATTCAACTATTTCTTCTACCGTTGTCCCTGAACACTCTCTAGCTGTTGCTAATGAGATACAAACATTCATACTGGCACTAGTCAGAAGGTAAGTCAAAGATGCACTAGACTTTGCCTTTCTTCCTCAATGAGTCATTTCTGACAGACTCTTCCTGTTTTCATAAAAGCTAGCGTCTCTTAAGTTTTGTCATATATCTTAAAGGTCTGCATGCTTTTGGGGGTTGGATGAATAGACAAATAGATAAATGGAAGTTATATAGACAGGTCTGTCACTCTGTCCATTTATCAATCTGTCCTTTTGTACATAAATTTATTTAGCCTGCTGCTGGAAGTGCCAGCAGTCTAAGGGTTAAGGTGGGATGCAGAACCTTGAAGCACCAGAGCTTCTAATCTCCTAAACAGAATGGGCAAATAATTAATGCAGAACAATGTATGGAGTGAATTTCACTTTTCTTTTCTATTTGCAAATTGTCTGCAAAAGAACTTGCTTTTTTTGGAATTTATTTATCTGAAATTATTCATTCAGTAATTCCTGGGAATAACATAATCTGAAGCTTGTTTGCAAGGTGTTCACTGTTAATGTTTGGTGTCCAAAATGCCAGATTTGTGATTGGACACACACACACATCACTAGGTGTGCTTCTGTTTTCTGATTGGAGAAATGTAACTCTTCTAATCATGCTTTTGTTCTGAGCCCTAGGCATTATGTATCTGAAAGTTAGTTTATATTATTATTTAATATTTGTATTCTACTAATACCTAGAGGTATCAATCACAGGCCAGCAAAAAAATTTACAATTTAAGTATATTTAAGGTGAGAGGAAACAGATGGATACAGCAACCAAATGTGGGGCACACAAAGTACTACTGCATAATTGTATTGTATTTTACACAAGATCTTATGCTGCACTTATTATTGTACCAGCTGAGCACTTCCAAACGTTCATTAAGTGATATGAATAAAATTAGCATGTGTATTTTATATACACTGCTCTTAGGCTATGTCTACACTACAGGGTTTTTGTACAAAAACCAGAGGAGCGTCCACAGCTAAAGCATGTTTTTGCACAAAAAAATTTACAGTAAATCAACAGGACAGAGGGCTTTTGCTGGTAGAGTTATTCCTCTCCCCATGAGGTATAACTACTTTTTGCGCTACAGCTCTTGCACAAAAAGGCATGTGTGGATGCTCCACAGGGGTTTCTTGCACAAAAAGACCCTATCAGAAAAAGCACAGGTGGACACTCTCTTGCGCAAAAGCACATCACTTTTGCAATGCGCTTTTGAGGTGTGGATGCGTTTGTGCACAAGAAGTTTTTGCAGAAGATCTCTTCCGTAAAAAGCTTCTTGTGCAAAAACCCTGCAGTGTAGACAGTACATATATTAGTGAAGGCAAGATTGAAGAAACATGCCTGGCACTTGGAGCAAAAGATGAAGTTTGTTGTGGTTCTTAGTTCCTCTGGGAGTTTGTTTCATAGTCTTGAATCAGTTCTTGAGAAAGTTCTGTTTCTCCCTGACAGAGGTGCTTTACTCTTGCAGCGGACCACATCTTTGGATTTGAGAAGTAGAGCTGCCAAACCACATCCCAGAGCTTGTGTGATCTTTTAGGTATCCCAAGCCCAGGCCTTTGAGTGCGTTGAAAATAAGGGCCAAGCCAGTGTAGAGAGGAGTGGACAAGTTTGATGTGCCATCATCAGAATATTATTATAAGTGCCATCAGCTGGGGTCCCAGCGTATCAGCTGCATACCCACATTTTTTAGTCATTATTTGGGAATTGGTACTTAAAATGCACTGTTTTGGTGATTATTCCTGCAGTTTATTCAATCATCCATATTCTCAGAAAGTGAATATAAAAGTGGGGAGCATGGTAGTCATGAATTTGTTTACAAGTGAGAGTAAATATTCATGCATGGAATTTTTTTCTACTTTATTTTACTCTGAGCATTCTCTGTGCCATGGTGTCTTCCACCCTTTCTACTTTATTTTTGAGATCACTAGACAACCACCAACAACAACAACGAAAATTCAGAAGCAAGATGTTGCCATGTTAAGTGATTAAGTTAAGTTGCCATGTTAAGCTTCTTCCCCTTTCCATCCCAAACCTTTGGGAAAAGGTCCAGACAGAGAAAGGAGAGGATTCATTTGGTCTACTTAGAGCTGTTTGTGCTTCTAAGCGTAGGAAGATCCAGCCTCCTCTGACATGAAAGGGGAATGTCAATCTCCATCACTTTACAAGACAGAATTACAGAGAATAAAAAGGCAGGGATGTCAGAAACTCAGATGATAAGAAACTGTGCTGAAGGCAAAAGGGAGCTCCTTGAGCGAAGGAAATATAGTAGGTTCACATCCCACAATCATCTTTTTGTCCTGCTTTTATTGGACAAAATGTATCCTTCCTTTTTCAGTAACTATTTCAGAACAGTGTCTTTCCTCTTTCTAGTAATATAGTCTTCATCATTATTAAAGGGGGTGATGAGGTGAGGTGGAAAAATCAAATTATTCCTTTAGTTGAGGTTCTTTTTCAAGAGTTCGAGTGACTTGGTTTAAAAGTTTTCCTGACTCAGAGGAATTAAGCTGGAGACTAGCCAAAAACTGAAGAGAAAATTAAGATACAATGGATTTAATGGACTCCCATTGGCTGCTATTGTTAGAGCCATTCTTAAAAACAAAATAAAATGTGCACACAAATCTGGCTTTTGATATGGTATGTGTGACTGTGATTTTATGGCACCTCTGATTTGCTAGTGACTTTTGCTACATTGTGGTTCATTATTTCCTCGTCTAATTCAAAATGGATATATATGAGATTTGTGCATCAGTCTGTCTGTGAGTCCATCTGTCTGTCTGTCTGCAAGTCCATTTGTTCAAGAATTCCTCCTAAATGATAAGCGCTAGGACCACCAAATTTGGTATGCAGCTTCCTCTAATTCCAACCTAAACAAGGTCAGGATTTAGTTATGTCGGGAAAACGGCATGCAGCCCTGCCCTCCCCCCACCTCTCCCCAAGGAGCCATAGCCCGCCCCCGCACCCCTGGGCTGCCTAGCACAGCCTGGCACAGCCCTCCCTCAACCTGCTAAGCTGGACTCTGGGAGCTGAGTCCATCCTCTGGACCAGGCCCAGGGAGTCCCCCTCCTGCCCCAAGCCAGCCCTGGGAGAAGCCAGCAGGCAGGGTGCATGTTCCCCGTTGCCCCCAGGAAGAAGTTGGTGGCCACCCCAACCCTCTGCCCCTCTTCCCAACTCCCTGCCCTAACTCCTGCACCTCCACTCCCTGCCCTGAACCCCCCGTCCCCTTGTCAAAGGGAGCAGGAGCAGGCCCTTCGTGGGTGATCCATCTGATCAACAGAATTTTCAATTTCTCTCCGTTTGGAAATTCATCAGTCGCATGTGGAGCACAGCACAAGGCTGAGACTGAAATCAACAGGATGTGCTGCTTTCCCAGTAGAAATGTCTTCTGGATTCACTTAGCAGCCAGTTGGTGATAGTTTGCTGAAGCACATATTCTGCATGCAGCATACTCCTGAATTTTATATTCCTCAATGAACTTCTTACCATTTTAAAAAAAATATACTAAATTCATTTTTCTGAGGCGCTCTGGAATACAATGTCCGCATCTCAAAAAGAGCAGCTCTGTTCATTATTTATCTTGTGCTACAGAAGTTTCATTAGGCACCGCAGATTCTGAAGGAACACTGAAACCGTCTTTTCCCATTTATTGTTAAGAATTTGTGTGGCTTTTTAATCACACAGCATTTTCCATTGTTGTAACCCTTTAATCAAGCCCTGCCAACAATGTAGCCAAGAACTGCTAGTTAGATATGGTAACAAAGCAAAGTTTGGTTGCTTTTGTCTGATTAATCATCTGCCCACCTTTGAGTCCCACTCAGGCAGTTGTGAATGAACTAAAGGATACAGAAGGTTAGTTTGCAAGACATTTGCCAGCCCTGCTTTCTTTTGGAAAATTAATTTTGCTTGTTCCGTGTGCCAGTCTCCTGTTCCAGGACCCATCTCCATGAGGAAATCTTTTAATTACCTCTTCCCCCCCAAATGACAGCTTTCACCACTGGAGTTGAGTTCTTGGACATTAGCAATTGAATAGGAAGCCTTCATACTGTATATCATTTTAATCTTTCATGTTTAAGTAAGCCAGATGGCTTATTATTGCAAGCTCAGTTTAAAAAAAAAGCCCAAACTTTCTATCAGAGGATTTGTAAGATGATGGTAAAAAAGGGAGATTTTGCATCACACAAAATAGCCTGAATTTTAATTGCACATCATAGTTTGGCAGTAATTTTCCCATAATTACCATTCCTGCTAAATGAATAGGTGGATTAAATGGATGACTAAAATGGCATTGAAACTTCCTAGAATGGAGATTTGTCTTTAATATATGGAATAGCTAAACAACATTGTCAGTTGCTTGTATGTAATTCACACAGCTTTAACATGTTTTGCTAAATGGGGGGGGAGGGAAGCTATTAGTGTTTTACTCCAGCATTTTAGACATGCCAAATGTTATTTAGTATGTTACATATGGAAGCTTTAGATTGATGACATTAAAAAAAATGAAGGCTGTTTTATTTAAGCCTTGGCTAGACTCTTTCCTGCTATTTACAGAATACCATTTTCAGTTCTCTGTACTCTGGGTCTAATCATGCAAACATTTATGCTTGTAGCATTACTTATGTGTATAGTCATGTATATAATAACATTAAAGTCAATGTGACTACTCACACGTGTTACATTTCTCATGTGTATAAGCACAAGTAGTATCAGACCCTATGATTCTTAAACAGATATAGACACACTAATGTTGCCACCTCATATTCGGAACAATTAAAGTATTATTGACGTTCTAGAGCCTACCATCTATAGTCTTGCTTAACTGCATGTGGATTTTTGTGACTCTGTGCATTGAAATGATAAAGTGCACTAAATCTTGAATTCATAGTACTCTATCATCTCAGAACAGATCAGATATTATTTTTGAATGATAAATGTTGCCATTGTTTAACCAGCTCTAATCCCTATTTAACAATATCTATGACCAGTCCTGTGCCCATTGAAATCAAGGCCAGAATTCTCGGGGCCTGGGCCAGGGTTCTTATTTACACAAAAAACTTCTTTATACCATTTTGGCCCTGTATATGGGGCCTAAATATAATTTGAACTCATTGTAATGTTCCTTTGCCTTCTCTGGCTACGTCTAGACTGCAGGCTTCTTTCGGAAGAAGCTTTTCCAGACAAGATCTTTCGAAAGAGAGAGTCCACACTACCAAAGCGCATCGAAAAAGCAATCTGCTTTTTCAAAAGATAGTGTTCACACTGAAAGGACGCTATCTCGCATTTAAGCTGTGATTTCTATGGACAGAGTGGCCATCAGGGTATCTATGCTTTTTCCTCTTTCTTCTTCTTTAGAAACTCCCTCTTCCCCATCCACACACGCCTTTTTCTGAAAGAGCTCTTTCAGAAAAAGGCTTCTTCCTTGTAGAAAAACTTTTACCAATGTCGGAAAAAACTCCTCTGATCTTTTGATTTTTTTTTTCAAAAGAACGCTATTGCAGTGTGGCCATAAATGAAGTTTTTTCGGAAAAACATTCGTTTTTCCGAAAAAAAGCTCTGTAGTGTAGACATACCCTCAGGCTATGGCTACAGTACAGTTTTTGTGGAAAAACAGATGTTTTTCCGCCATGGAGCATCCACACTTCAAGCACATTTTTGCGCAAGTAAATTGAAAGATCAGAGGTGTTTTTGCGCAATTGGTAATCCTCATTCTACAAGGAAGAATGCCTATTTGCACAAGAGCTCTTGTGCAAAAAGGCATGTGTGGAGAGGTTTTTGGTGCAAGAAGAGGGAAGAGGAAAAAGCACAGGTGTCCTGGTGGCCATTCTGTCCATAGCAATCACTGCTTACTTTCGAGAGAGCGTCCATGCAGTCTGGACGCTATCTTCCACAAAAGCGCATCGCTTTTTCAATGCACTTTTACAGTGTGGACGCTCTCTTGTGCAAGAAGTTTTTTCAGAAGATCTCTTCTGACAAAAGCTTCTTGTGCAAAAGCCTGCAGTCTAGATGTAGCCTCAGAGTGGTGTAAAGGGACATTTTGTAATTAGAATCACAGTCTTGCTGATTTCAATGGCAGCAGGATCAGGCTTTTTTTTTGTCTGGGTCATAACGTCTTTACAATAGGGCACAGATGGCCATCCTAACACATATACCTGCATGAAGCTCATATCTTAATCTTGGCATCCTGCACTCATTAATATCAGACATGCTGTTTTAGATTTCAGAAGGAATGAAGGTCTATCTAGTAGATACAGTTCATATTCAAATACATATGTTTCTCTGGGCCCAAAGTCAAAAGTTAAAACACTATAAAGCATTTTGAAGTTATTGAAACATCTATTGTAGTATCTTTTACAAAATATATTAAAATATTCATCAGTATGCTTCATTTTGCATTCATTTAAAGAGAGACTGAATTATGTTTACAAATAGAAGTTGCTTTCAATTAAAAAAATATAGATGCTAAATTGTGACTGCAGGCCAGATGAGAAGTCATCACTGAACTTTAAGATAAAGGAAGTTTTTAACTGAGAGGGGGGTAGTACAGCGTTTAAAGTAATAATCTAGAACTTGAGGGTATGTCTACACTGCAAGATTATTCGAAACTAGCCAATTAGCCCATCATAAAACGGGATTTTCAGGTCTCTCCTCCACGTCCTATTCCCTTTCTATCTCAGTCTTCTCTCCTGAGACTCCGGTCTCTCGCTCCGTCTCTCTCTCTCTCCCCTACTCCTACTGCCTCCCCCCCCCCCAGCTCTCCTCTGTCTCCTGCCTCTCTCTTCATCTCTCTTTCTCTTCTCCCCCTCCTGCCTCACTCTCTCTTTCTCTTCTCCTCCTCCTGCATGGGGAGCACGGAGCCCAAACGGCTGTTTGTACCACTTGCTCCCATGCAGCAGCCCGGCTGAGCGGCTGCCTATGAGCTCCAGCTGCCCCCCTGCACCGTTTCCCTTCACCCCCAGCACTGCTCCTGCAGCCTCCCAGTTGTCCTCCACCTCTCCCTCCCCCCGGCCAGGGTCTGTTCACGGCCAGGGGGCGGGGCCTGGAGCCGCTGTCACGCCGCACGTCACCGCCGCACCCCCCCTCGCCTCCCACCGTGGCGCTCGGCTGACTTCTGTGCCACTCAGCCGGGGGGGAGCAAGCAGCCGTTTGGGCTCCCCCGCGGCGGCCCGGCTGAGCGGCGCAGATGTCAGCCGAGCACCACGGCGGGAGGCGAACAGGGGTGGGGTGGTGATGTACACGGCCAGGCCCCGCCCCCTGGCCATGTACGTCACCACCCCGCCCCCCTTCCCCTCCCGCCGTGGCACTCGGCTGACATCTGCGCCGCTCAGCCAGGCCGTTGCGGCGGAGCAAGCGGCGCAAGCAGCCATTTGGGCGCCGCAGTCCCCATGCAGCATGGCGCCCAAATGGCCACTTGCGCCACTTGCTGCCCCGCGGCCCAGCTGAGTAGCGCAGATGTCAGCCGAGCACCACAGTGGGAGGCAACAGCGCCCCCCCAGAGGCAACATGTAATGCTACAGCGTTACAGAGTCACAGACATTGGGCTACTATATATATGATAACTAGCACTATTCCAAAATAACTTAGTCCATGGCCACACAGTGGGCAGTTATTTCAAAATAGTGTCAAAATACTGTCAAGCTGGAGGACTTCTTACTCTGACTCCTGTAACCCTCACTGTACAAGGAATAAAGAAAAGTCAATTTCAAAATAAGGGCTGTGTAGACTCTCCCTATTTTGAAATAAGCTATTTCGAAATAAGATACACAATTGATGTACAGCTTGTTTCGAGTTAAGCCCTGCAGTGTAGACGCACCTGAGAGACTTGGGTTACAAACCCTACTTTGCCACAGGCTTCCTGTGTTCATAGGACAAGTCACTTAGCTTCTCTGGGTCTCAGCTCCTGATCTCTAAAATGGGAATACTAGAACCTCCCTTACATAGGTTTGGACAATAAATGCACTGAAGATTATGAACCACTGCCTTAGATTATGGTAAAGGGGACCATATCTACTATGTATCTGAGAGAGTTTGTCTGTCTCGCTGTCTGTCCATTTGTTCAAGAACTCCTCCTAAACGGTGAGAGCTAGGCCCACCAAATTTGGTATGCACTTCCTCTTAGCATAACTTAAAGCAAGATCAGGGTTTGGTTGTACCAGGACAATAGGATGTGCTTGGAATGGGACTGCTGCTCATAAAACCAGACAGAAAAGAGACCAGAATCACCAGGCAGGTGAAAGGGGCTGGATGGGAGTGCCCCCCCCCCATCTGGGACTGCCTCCCACTCCACAGGTGCCCTTTAGAGTGGTTGGGAAGGGCTGAAGCTCTCTCCTGCCCCTCATTCATACAGGGACATTGCTGGCTGTTCCCCTTCATCAGGGAGCAAGGGAAAAATGCACAGTTTGCTGCATTCCTCACTCTGTCTGGGGAGCGCAGGGGACAGACGAACCTGGACCTGTCCCATCTAGGGGGCAGGCACCCCTCCCATGTCTGTGCCGGTGGAAGCTGCAGCCACCATGGAGAGGAACTTCTCACCTGGCCCCAAGCTGCTAGGGTGAGACGGGATGGGGTTGTCCTCTCTCCCCAGGGAAGCCTGCATACAGAACCCCTCATCTCCTGCCCTACCTCAGAGTAATGATTTAAATGAAGCATGTACATTTTCAATGTATTTTCCAAAAACCAAAAATTAATTGAGTTAAGGACCTGAGCAACGTCAGGTAAATCTTCTAGCAAGCACATAAACTAGATGCTAGAATGTCTGTTGTCTGAACCACTGCAAATGTTTTCTGACTAAAAATTAAGCCCCAACTCTACAAGCTCCTCTAGCTAGGCTAGCGCTTTTGAAGTCAGTGCTGGGGACCACCTGTGTAAAACAGTCTACAGAACTGGACCGATAGTCAGTGTCCTGTTGGTCAAAATGTTTTGAATTGCCACATTTACTGTGGGGTTTTCTTTTAACAAGTGGGTTATGCTTGTCATCCTGCGTGTGTGCCAATAAATCTCAATGCCATACCACACACTGTCATGTATTCACCACTTCTGTACTGAAATTATCTTCATTAGGGTTATATAAGTATGACTGACCAAGGGCATCATTTGAGAAGAACGCAATGGCAGATGTAGCTCTCTAGTTGGAATCAGGCAAAACACTGTGATGTCCCTAATGCTCCAAAGTAAAAGCCTTTATATTGAGTTTTATAGCACATGGAGAACCTTGTTGGTGCCACATTAATTAATAAATACTAATACGAATACGAATAAATTAATGTTCAAAAGCCATGTTTGCCTGTGGGACTGAAGGAGGGAATTTGTAAAACATGACCAGATATAGCTGACATGCTTTAGAGGCTCCATGAACTAATGAGTGTTTTCTACTTAAAGAAGCTGGCAGTTGTGCCACAGGGAGTGTGACATGACAATGATGAGGCCCATGTAACTACCACAACGGCCAGTTGTTGCAAGCATGCAGAGGCTGATGTTCAGATTAGCAAGCAATAGAAAAAAAATCAAAAGCAAATTAGTGGTGTTCCTTTATCTTGCATAAGCCACTTTTATATAACCACTAATATTACCGGGTCATCAGTACCACTTTTTCCAATTACAAACAGCTAAGAGTACAGCATGCCATATCTGATGTCAGTAAATTGCCTGAGCTGCTGATTTCAGGAGCCCGTTGTAGTTTATCAGTTTTCTGTTCTCGCCTCCCAGGGATGCATTCTGGTTGAAAAATAGTTGATCACAGAAATGGCTAAACAGTCAAAAGCTTTGCTAAAAGTAAACACTAGCCTAGTGTCCTAATATTAAAACAAAAAACTTCTGAGAATGGGTTTGAAATTGTTATTGTTAATGCTTTCAGCTGCCTCCAGCCTTATTGTCTTCGAGGTTTAAGTGGATGGAATCACTGGCCCCACAGTCTATTATCCTTATTAACAAAGAGTTGATATCACTCCTAGAGACAGTGCTTACTGAGTGAGATATAGCACTATAAAGTGAAGCCTATTACTGTACCCTAGGGAACAATGACACTATCACAGATTTCAGCTCCAGCTCTCTGTTATTTTAAGACAGGAGCACAAGGGTTTTACACAATCATCTCATTGAAGAGGCAAAGCTCTCTTAAGCTAACAAATCTGGCACTAGCTGCTTTCTACTGCTATCTAGCTCTGTCATTCTGCAATAAGAAGCAGAGTAGATTAACCACTCACTCCATCAGAGTAGTGCCTTCTCTGTCACATTGTTCATTGTCTGTGCAGCTGAAATGTTGTGCTCACCATGAGTTGTTATTCATGTGAACAGCTTGCATACATTTTATTTTCATTACTTCAATTTCAGGTATTAGCAAAGGGACTCTGAGAAGTTAAATTTGCTCTAAAATTTTGACCAGATCCTTTTCATCTTACAAGTTCATTTGGAACCTCTTCCTGTTAGCTGATCTGTGTGGTTAGACAGAAAGTTTGGGCTGCATGGAACCCAATTTGAAGTCAGTGCGGGTATGTCTACACTACAGAGTTTTTCCAGAAAAATCGTGTTTTTTCTGGAACAACTACACTTATGTCCACACTGCTATTGCGTTCTTTTGACAGAAAGTCAAAACAATGGAGGGGGTTTTCCGACAGTGGTAAAA
Source organism: Pelochelys cantorii (assembly GCA_032595735.1). Classification (NCBI taxonomy): domain Eukaryota; kingdom Metazoa; phylum Chordata; order Testudines; family Trionychidae; genus Pelochelys; species Pelochelys cantorii. The sequence goes on along the minus strand of CM064326.1, from coordinate 125,369,245 downwards.
CCTCTTTCTACAAGGAAGAAGCTTTTTCGGAAAAAGGCACATGTGGACGCAGAAGAGAGTGTTTTTTCAAAAGAAGAAGCCTCCAGGAAAAAGCACAGCAGCCCTGGTAGCCACTCCATCCACAGTAATCACAACTGAAATGCGAGATAGCGTCCAATCAACGTGGATGCTATCTTTCGAAAAAGCAGATCGCTTTTTCATTGCACTTTTGCAGTGTGGACAGTCTCTTCCGAAAAAGTTTTCCAGGAAGATCTCTTCCGGAGAAGCTTCTCCTGAAAGAAGCTTGCAGTCTAGATGTAGCCCCGACTTCATGCTGATGCAGTGGTCTGCCCATGTGCATTAGCTTGCAGAGTCAGGGCTTAAGGGCTTTTCTACACACCATTTTTGTACTGTAGAAAAGTACACTGTTTTTGTACTGTTCAGAAAGCGATATGGTTAAATCAGTGCAGTCTGGACTGTTATATCAGCATGAAGGTGCTGGTGTTGCTTACTTCTTTAAAGTTAGCAATAATGAGGTGTTGTATTTAAAAGAAGACTAGATAGAGAGGCTAAGAAGAATTTGGCCCTTTGATTTTATGAATATAAGCTTTGACAATCCTAACAATAATATAATTGTTTCCATGATTTTTTTAAATACCAATTAAAACAATGTAGTTAATTAAATACTCCCTTGCAGTGTATGCAACCCTAACATCTGCCTATTTGTCTATCTAAGGCGTTATACTGACACAAATCATGAACATCCTCTGCTTAAAATCAATAGCAGTTGGAGCACTATGTCAGTGCATGGGAACCAGGAAGTGAATTTAACTTGCAATGACCATAAACAAAATGAGGTTGACCAGTCTGTAATATTTGCATTGTTCTACCTGGAAATATATTAAATTGAATTCAGACAGCATAAAGACGGAGAAGTAAATCTGATTTTTAAAACCTTTTCTCTTTTAATAATCAAAGGTGCTAGGATTAGCAACATAGGTAAGGGAATTTATTTTTTAAAAGTTCTTTTAAGTTGACAATGTTTCTTTTATCAAAAATGTGATCCTAATTATCTATTCTTTCCTCAGTAAATATAGTTCCCCCTTCCTATAAGTGCTGAGAGAACATAAATTGGTATATAAGCAAGAACTCTCTTAATTGTAGACATTAACATTCCATATTACTGTACTCGCTATAGCATACTGGTAGGCCAACATAAGATATTCTAACTAACTCCATAAAAATACATACACATAACCCACTATAGGTTTGGAATATATTCAAAGTAATTTATTTTACCTACATTTTTTTTTCTGAACCGCATAAAAATATCTTGAAGACATTCCAAATTACTCAAGATGACAAGAAATTGCCTCTAACCATAACTTTTAGAATTCTGAAGAAATGGGAAGATAGCAGTACAAATCCTGAATGCTGACAGAATCTGTTATTCTTACTTATTTGTCCCCAAGTGGTTGATCTGTTGGTTAGTTTGTTTAAAATGTGTCTCTTGTGTCTCATGAGTTTATGTGGATAAAAGGAGGACATAAGGCCCAATACAAACAGAGAGTATTTAGAAATTGCACATTCAGTGTTGCCCACATGGGCTTTATAAGTACAGTACAAAAACAGGCCCTAAAACCTCAGTTTTCTGGCTACAAAAGAAAACCAGATTTCTTGAGTATTGTAAGCTAGCACCTACTAAAACATGCCCATTGAAGAGCTTTGGGGTCAGCAGTGTGCATCTCATGTACCGAAGGCTGAACAGATTGCCATCCCAACAAAGTAACCCTGCTTCCTGAGTGGCAAAATTTGACAGAAAAAATAAATTCTTTCTTTGAAAATCAGTACAGCCAGGCCCATTAAGGGAAGGCTTAAATAAATCTTTCATGCACACTGCTGAAGTTACTTTTTTGTCAACCCTTGTTGTGGAAATCCCACACCAGAACTCATCTGTTATGATAATGTGGGCATCTAGAGCAGAAAGCAGCTTAGTGCACAACAACTGGTTGCTGAAGTGAGGGAGAAAACCCTATACTAACAATAAAGGAGACTTTAGGGAAAAGAAATAATTTTCAAACATTGTAATAGTTAAATCATTTTAACCTTACATTCATTACTTGCAAACAAATGTGACATTATGAATCAACTGCAGTTATGTTGTTAATAGACTTTATTAATGCCAAAGAAAAATAATATACATAGTATCCTCAGTGGGTGTATAACAATAATCTCAAATGGAGTTTCCTGATATTTTAAATGAACGGCATGGTTTATTTTGGCAGCAGAATCACAAAACTAATATTTCATATTACACACAAAAATGAATTTTGTTCCATTCTTGAAACGAAACATTTCATTTCAATAAAGGCGTGTAATTGTAACACTTATTAAATACGGTCATTAATGGGGTAGAAAGTTCTCCCTGCAACACTTAAAAAAACAGTAAACTTCCCTGCTTATTCCTCTGTTACAGCCAATGTCTTTTTATTGTCTGTTTTCATCTCCATTTTACTTTATCTGCCAAACTACTTTGCATTTCAAGACATTTCCACTCACCTTGAGTTCTTGGTTCAAAAAGAAACAATAAAGTTTAATCTTTTCACTTGACAATGATGTATGGGTCTGCTGAAAAACACTTTTCAGGTATTATCATTAAAAAGTCATTTTTTAAAGTTTCTTCTCCATTCTTGTACACAGAGAAATATAAGATGTCATGCAAACCAGGGCTTTTATCAGAGTTTTTAATAATGCCATTTAATTAGAAACCAAAGACGGCTAAATGTTCCTTCCAAGAGCTCTTCAGCATAGTCCTTCCTTAGGTTTAGTCATTCCTCTTTAGCTAAACATTGTCTAATGTTAGTCATTTCAAAGGCTAGCGAAGGCCACCTCTCTGCTTGTTTCTTTCCTTCCAGATTACATCTTGCTGGTGAGGGAATTTGCTGAGCTGTAGCATCAAGCAACTGGTTTAAATTAGGATTCCTCCTCCCCCCCTTTTGCAGTGAGCTACTTATTAGCATTTGTCAAAACAAAGGGATACTGCAACCTCCAAATGTTTAATATTGTTCAGCAATTCTCTGAGAAAACACAGTCAGACAGGGACCATACAATAATCGTTCCCTTTTCAGGAACATACAGGGCCTGCTGTGGGGTTACTAAAGTAAATGCCTTAACTTCATTTGATTGATCCCATATCTGTATTTGTGTTATTTAACACTTTGTATCTTTTTAAGCTTAGGAAATACTTTTTTAAATGACTGGTTTGTTATGTAGGAACTGTGCAGAAACCAGCAGCCAGTGCAAACAGACTGCCTCACCAAATAAATGAAAACTGCCCAACTGACAATAAAAAAGGCTGGACAACTTTTTTTTTAATTGATGTCTAAATATATAACTTTCCCAGTTCAATTTCCAGAATTGTACTAAACCCAGGAACTTCCATTAAAAAGAAAGCAAATGCTATATCAGTTAAAGGCTCTCAAACTTTTCCCTTAAGTTACATAGCTGAAGTATGAGAAATTGATTTCTAAAGCGGATTAGTTTCCTTGAGTAGATAAAAACCATTGCTCTAATTCAGCCTGTTTATGCTGTTCCCAAGTCTAGACCTGTTCCCTTCATCTTCCTTTTTGGGGCAATGGCTATAGGATGTTGGAGTGGGATAGGTACCAGGAAAAGGTGATATGTTAATTACTTTAAAACATCCATTTGCTCTTCAAAGCCCCTCTAGAAGAAGCTGTGAATTTATAATTTCATCTGCATGGTACATTCCATTCTAATATCAGAGCTACATTCTGCCTCTTTCTCTCTCACTCACTGTTCAGAAACACTTTGGAAATTATTACCACATGTCCAGGAGTCACTCATGATGATGACCACTAATACCATTCCTCTTGTTACAGTATTAACTCAAAATATACCACTGTTGTCTTTGATTAGCACAAGCACAAGCTAAGAACAAAGACATACCATTGACATAATGACAGTTTTATGGCTCCCGTCTGGAAAAAAAATTATGCTCATTAGCATTCAAAATATAAACCATTCTCTTCAGTAGTTCGGTGCAAAACTGTGTAATCTTCTTTTTGCTTCAAAACCTCAAAGGCACTGACAAGTTACCTATTTCTTGCAATGCACATCTGGGGTACTTGCTATATATAGAAATAAAATTATCAGGTGAAGTGGACCAAACAGAAAATCATCCCATATCTTTCCTTGTCATCTCAGAATTAACCCTTCCTGACAGACTGGTGTCCTCTAACAGAAAGTAATTGCACAAAGATATTAATGCTGCCAGTTACATACATACTTTTTGTGAACACAAACACGCTTTGTCCACGATGAGGCAATGATGTGTTCTAGTTTCTTCCTAAATCACATTAGATGATTGTGCCCTTTGGGCCAATTTTTTGAAAAGAAATCCATCCCCTTCCCCAAACCTTTGGAAGCAGCCTCAGAGATTTCAAACCTAGGAGCTAGCCATTCAAAAATCAATATCCACTTTATAATCCCTTTGCCTTTCCTCATGGCTTCATTAGTTATTAATTTGTTCTTCTGTTTATAAACTGCACTTATCCAACAAACTGCAAGCACATGTACGCCAGTTAAAAACACCACACACCTCATTAATATTAATTTACTAAATGGACTCCCACCCAAAGATAGCCAGTTCCATTTTCTTCTTTCGCCTAATGAAAAGATGAACCAGTGAGGTGATCAAATCACAGAGCCAAAGGCCTTCAAGCAAGAACGTTTCACATCTGGTCCCCAGATGATAAAAGCCAGGGCACCCTCTCCCCTCACAGATACATGCAGACATCTCCCACTGACGTCAAAGGGATGTACATACTGTAGAAGAGCTGATTAGGGCCCAGGGGCTGCTGGTGAAAGTGCTTTCACTGATCTCAACTGCCACAGTGGTTCATAAGCCCCAAACCACACAGGGCTTTAAAAAATCAAAATGAACACCTGGAGTAGCATGTAGAAACAAACAGGAAGCCCATATGCCCCCTAGAGAGGAGATGTTATATGCTCCCTACGATTAACATCACTAAGCAAATTAACCACATTTTGCACTCAACTCACTGAAGCTTTTGAGTGGTCTTCAGTGATAGCTCCCATACCCAGGATATTGCTATAATATATTCAAGAAGGGCATGGATGACTGTAGTGAGGTCCACATGGGAGAGAAATAGCCATAATGATCTATCTAAGCACAGATGCAAAAGATACTTCTCCATACTGTTGCCAGAAGTATTCCCAGATTCCTTGCCATTGGTTTCATCTCAGCACAATTTTTGCCAGGTGCTGGGGAAAAAAAACAACAACAACAACAAAATCTGCATTTTTCTAGTTCGGGGAAAGTAAGTTTTTGAAAAGCTCTGTCATATCCTCTTACTGCAGCCCAAACTCTCTCAAAATCTCATTTAGTAGCTCCACATACACACTGAGCAAGGAAGCAAGGGAGAGGGGGGACAGGACAAAACTCCACATGAAAAAGGGCCCTCAGCGAAGATGAGCAATTGCTCAACACCATTCACCTGGGATTTCCATTAGATGAAAGAACAGAACAAGCATCTATTCCCCTAAGCTTTTCAGAAAAGGACAGGCCAAGCAAAGCGTTATATGGTAAGGAGATATTAATGGTCCAGCTGGGTATAGTTAGTCTAAAGAGGCTAAAGAGACTAATTAAAATGCTAAGTCTAATTTTGTCAGTGATTTATTTTCCATTTTTAATATTTGTGCTTTGTGGTTCATATATTAAAAGCCTTGATAAGTATGTTAAAGAAAATCTAAATAAATAAAAAATAAAGAGTAATATTCTCACATCCAGCTAGTGCCCACAGTGTGATGAAACACACCTTATGGTCAGCCATATCAAATGTTGATGACAGCTCTAAAAGAATCAACATGGACACAACCTCTCTACCAGACATAGGCTTTATGTCAGATTGAAAGGGGCCAAATAAAATCTCAGGACTCCTGGTGATAGAGTTGTCTCACCACAAACCTCCCAATGACCTCATCTTAAAAAGGAACGACACAGGACAATAGTTGGACAGACTATCAGTGTCAAGACAGAGGTTCTCCAAAGCAGCCTAACAAGTAAGTAGACACTTGAAGAAAGCTGTTTCCCTGCCCTCCCTGGGAGAAAGCATTGATAATATCCACCAAAAACAGACCCAGTAATTCTGTACTATGAGGGACATAGGTCCAACAACTAAATTGCACTTTGAAGATGCAATCCTTACCACATCCTGAATCTCTGTAAGAGAAACTGCCTGATACTTAAACAAAGAAGACATTGCACTTGACCTCTCCTGCCAATTCCCTTTCCACTAAGAGCAAGTATCCTCTGGATCATATTGTTCTTATCAGTGAAATAAGTAACACCTCCCAAGGGCAGTCTATTCTGTCTTGAGAGAAAGGACTCCTGGATTCAATATGCTGTTTGCTACCCAAACAGGATATAAATGAACTATAAACTCAGGTATAGGACTTTTGGAGGGAAAACTAAGGTCTAGAAATATGGTGGCAGTGGTACAGTGGGCCGTGACATAAAATGAGAAGACACATTAGAACTTCTGCTCCCCGGGCTTTTGAGGAATATACATATATCCTTCTGCTCTCCTAAAAAAAAGCCCTAAATGTAATTCCATATAAAATGCAGCATCCTTGATAGCTGTTTAAGCATTGTCTTGTTCAGAAGAGGACACATTTCACATTATCAGTTAGCTAATGAGTGCAGCAAAGATGGCAGTTTTTAAAGAGAGAAATTGTGGTGAAAATGGCTGTGTGAAGGGGAAACCTGACAAAGCTGACTAGGTTCCAAGGGAATGTTCACTTACACAGGGAAAGCAAGAAACCAGACAGACGTGCAGACATAAAGCACAAGGGAAAAGAAGTACTGAATGTGTCTAACTGATCTATTTCAGGGTTTTTTATAGCACCCATCACCCTAGTGTATGAATTATTGCTTCAGTAGTAAACTAGGTCCTTTCCCTGGTTATAGGAAGTGATGCTCGGGGTATGTATTTATAATAATTTTATAATTAATATTCAGGTTATGAATAAAAACAGAGATTAGTCCACAGTCAGAGGAATCAATAATCAAATCAGTAATTAGCTCTAATTAATGAATTACTAGTTCAAGATACCCATAAATGTTCAAATTATGTAACGCCACTCATGAGAATACCAAGGCAGCACTCTGTTAAAACAAAATACCTTGTGTACTGTTCCACATGACTTGATTTTTCATTACCACAGGCTCCAATTTTTCTTCCAAACAGAAAAGTCACTAATGAATGGTACCCTAAGTATGCATGAGAAAAAAATCACTTTTTATTTAACAAGAAGTGTGTGCTTGAGACAGACAGGGACTTAATCAGGATTTAAAAGAGAAACTATGTTCCGGGGGCCAAATCTGTTGTGAATCTAGAGTCATACATTGACTTTCATTGTGTTGTTTTCAGTTAATCAACATTTACATTGATGCAAGTGAGCAGCATTTGCATATTAAAAGTAATGAGGGAGGGGAAAAAAAAGATTAGGGGCAAATTTCCAATAGCTGCCTGTGGGCCTGCAAGTATCAATGTCTGCAGTTTTGCATATAGAAGTTTTTAGGCATATAAGTTTTCACTTATAATGTCCAAAAGCTTGGATTTGATTGAACAAAAGGTATTTGCATGCTCAGATGCAGGCATCTAGCAATCAAATTTACTCTATCAAAAACTTATGTGCCCAAAATTGCTTGTTCAAATTTACGGACTGTGAAAAGTAGTTCTTGAAAATTAGTCCTTAAGTCTTTGCCACAGAAAAAAACATTATAGACAGGACAAAGAAAGGAGATGTGATTAGAAATGAGATATGTAAAAGTAAATCAGGAGTCTCTTCCCCCCTCAAAAAAACAAAACGAAACAAAACAACAAGCAGGAAGGTCAAAATAGTCAAGACTTGAACCAAACTAGGAAGTTCCAAATGGACACTGGCCCTTATTGGGCCAGATTTGGCGCTAAATTCTGGCCTCCAGATTCTGTAATTGATTCTATGACAGACCCAGGATTGAGGATAGGATAGGATAGGATAGACTGTGGTGCTTAGATACCACAGTGATAGCCACCTTCAAATGATTAGATTGGTTTGGATTAGGTTAGATCTCTCCTGCTTTTGAATGGCTTCTCCCTACTTAAAACAATTCAGCATTTTCTTAAGGCAATCCAGGTGTCAACATCAGGTATCAAAATATCCAAAGTAACTATCCTTAAGTCAAACAAATAAGTTCTCAAGTAGCATTTTTCTTACTCTGCCGAGCTGCACATTTTTATTATGGATGGACATATTTTTCTTCAGTTTGTATGTGAAAAGCAAAATCATCATTTACAGACATTTACTGATAAAAATGGAATCTTTCCAAACCTAGTTAAGGGTCATTTTGCTTCTGCTGTAAACCCAGTGAAGTTAAGAAGAGGAAGAAATAGCTTTTTTTCCATTTTGGCCCTAAATCTCTCCACAAATAGGCTACTTTTCAAAATCATTTTAATGTAAGTAACTGTGGTTTCAGGGAAAATCCTGGATCCAGAATACAGTTTTAGTGAGTAGACTGGGTACCGGGGAACTTTGCAAAGGTTGGAGGGACCAATTATTTCCTTATTTAATTACAGTAGACCCTTCTATGTTCCAGGGGATTTCCAAACACTTGGGAAGGATGGTCCCCGCTCCAAGGAAATACAGGTTGAACCTCTCTAGTCAAGCACCCTTGGGACCTGACTGATGCTGAACCAGATAATTTGCCGAACCACAGGAGGTCAGTATTGTCTAGCAGGATTACCAGCACTTCCACCCCTTATTGGGCTCTTAGAAGGCATTTAGGGGTAAATTAGAGCTAAATAACAGCACAGAATACTGAGAGCCAGGACTAGCAGCTGTAAACAAACTTTATGGAACCATGGAAAATTTGGCCACGCCCATGATAAGTGGACATCCAGCTAATTAAAATCATGCCGGACCACGGATGTCATTGGACCAGAGAGTGCCGGACTACAGAGAGGTTCAGTCTAAGGAATCCCTTTCTCCAGGCCATAGAACACCAGCAGAGCTGTTCTCCTTCCCCACTGCAAGAGATTGCCCAGTGGATGTAACTAGTTACAGCTACACTAACCTGGTCACACCACAGCCTCTTCCCCTTCCCCTATTCTTCTGCACATTAGGGAACAGAAAGCCTCAAAGCAGAACATCTCTGCTGCACACAGTGTTTGCACTCCCTGCACAGACATCCCAAAACCTCCTCCAAATCTTCACAGCGAAACCGCATTAGTAACACACTGCCTTCAGGGTGCTCTGAGCCAGCAGATGGGGAGTAGGATTTAACTCTACAGTCATCTCTGAATAGAAAAGGAATGCCCCTTCATTGCTTGGTTATCTATCTATCTATCTATCCCCAATACTCATGGTATGTGCACATCTGTTGTCAGGGGATTATACCCGTTTCCCCCTCAACTCTAGGTCTGTATATATACATCTGATAGTGCTCCTTTTCTGATTTGGCTTCCCATAACTAGCACAAGTTTGTTGACAACCACAGTGTCATTTTAAAATACATATTATTTAACTTGGATTCCTTTTTTTTTTTACAATATAATTTTTAGACCCAAGCATAGCTATAATGCACAGACACATGCAAAGAAATATTGAAACTGGTCATTGATATACATAACAAAACACTGGAAGAAACACATACCTAGAATGCTTCCTTTTTCCATGAAATTAAGTCATTTGATTCCTTTTTTCTCACCCCACCCCTTTCAAAATACCAAAAGCTGTTAGAACACATTATGGACTACTCATTGCTATATTATAGTGAGTCAAAGTCAGTTTTGCATTATTGCGAGCAAAAAAAACAAAACCCAAAACCTCTTAATTGCTGTAAAGCATGGGGCAGTTATCTGGTCCTATCTGCAATATTTCAAGAGGATTATTACTATTATAAAGCAGAGCAGCAATATAGCAAGACCCCTATAACTTCCCAAGTCGGATGTGAAAAAATGGATTTTTTCCAATAGTTGAAATAGATAATATGATGCTATACTACATTTATAATGATTGGTAAATCAAACCATGCATTTAACTCTCTGAGTAGATTTCAGGTGGGCACAGAAATTCACTTCAGGTTATTCTCCTCTTCCCTCCAAATGAATTAACAGCCTGAGGGGAAATCCTCTACCTGTCTGACACTAATGCACACTTTCCTAACTAATACTTCTCACCTATGACAGTCACAGGTCAATCCCAGTGTCTGGCACTTGGTATGGATTTGGAGTAAACCAGCATTTTCAGGATAAGAGAATAAATAAGTCAGTTGCCATGATCACCCAGTAGCTTTTGCATGGGAGAAGAATTTTTCCTACCCAGACATTAGAGAAAGGCCCTGTGAGATAAACAAAAGATGTAGTCTTCTTTATGCAGTATTAAGTGACGGTGGTGACTTTTGGTACTATATCTAAAGCCAAGTCTCAGGTGAATTTTAATCCTTCATTATTCAGGACATACTGGATTATTTTTTTCCCCTTTTTTCTCTCTAAAATGACAGTCATGCTGCTAAGCATAATAATCGTTCATGAGTGAGCACTGCGTATTGTCCCTCTTGATTTTGCCTCTAAGGCAGTCTTCTTACTCAGCAGAGGTCAAGGGTCACCTGCTAAATCATGCATACCCACAATCCCTTGTGAATTAGGCAGTTGACAAACTGCCGCTAATGATTAGTACAACCTGCATTAAAACCCTGGCACTAAATTGATATTACTTGAGTGATGGATTACACCTCTAATGAGCGGATTATTGCCACAAGTGACCTTGTCAGCTGAAAGAGTGTTTCAATATAACTAACATCTCTCACATTCTCATGTCACAGCAGTGCTAAAAAAATACTCTTTTTCCTTTTTTGATTTTTATCCCTGTGTTTCTTTCTCTTCTTTCCAACAACCAGTTAATGGGTAAACAGCATGTCTAATGGGATTAGTCATCAGAATTGCACCCCAATTAGTATATCAGAATAGCTCTGAAACATAAAATGCTCAGAGAGTCATTGTTTTCTGATGAAAAGCGTCATTTTTATTTTGCTCTCTATTCTTTAGAGTGTTGAAGTTCTATCAGCAGCAGGCTTGTCTGCGTAAGTGGTCACGTGATCACATAGATAAAAATGGATTTGCTGCCATTTTCTGATGAAAAGATTAACTGACAACTGCGAACTTCAGTGCTATTTTAAGGGAAGCCATCATTGCTTAATCATATAGGCTACGTCTAGACTGCAGGTTTTTTTCTGAAAAAGACATGCAAATTGCGAACTGCAATTTGTGTACCTTTTTCCAATTTTTTTTTTGTAAGAGACTTTTCCGAAATTTGGCCCATGTATATGGGGCCAAATTTTGGAAAAACCTTCTCTTTTGGAACATCTCTTATTCCTCTCACCAAGAGGAATACAGGGACGCCGAAACAACGTGCCTGCTTTTTTGGAAACTGTTCCCAAAAAGCAGACACATTCCCTGGACATGGAAAAACTCTGCAGTCTAGACAGAGATGGGGTAGAATCAAAAAGATTTCTTCTTCTTCAAAACATTGAACTGGAGTTTATCATGTATACAGCTGTGTTTTACGAAGTGCAATGTAAACTCATGGGAGTACAGACTGGGCTTTCATGCGTGTTTGTTAAGCATATAGAGTTATTGCACTGTATAAATGTTTTGCAACCATGAGATTCAGAGGGCAATACTGTGGTTTACCCATATCCTAACTGCAGTTAATTTAGAGATAGGGAAGTGGCATTTTCTAATCATTTCATCAAATAAGAATACCTGCAGCAATAGACCTGCCTCAGATGAAGCTGCATTCTGACTTTAAAGTTAATAGACCCCTGTTGGCGCCTACTCAGGTCTTTGTCCATACACAGTTAGTGGTGTATTCGTGACTTCCTGTCATTCTTCACTAGTGCAGATGGGGCTGGAGGAAACTGTATATTGATGGAATTAATTGAGTATAAGCCATGCTGATTGGGAAGGAAAAATCAGATGAGAGAAACAAAACACATATGCCTCACCAGTAATTTGCCTTAACAAAAAGTGAGCGACTACAAATAAACAACAACAAAAATCCTGAGCAGACAATGATCTGAGCTCTGTATTATCAGTAACGTTTAATTCTCTGAGGACTTGTGGCATTGATGTGATCAGAAGTCAGATTAGAATCAGATGCAATAATACCTCATGTGGTGATGTCTTCTGATCTGATCCTACAGATATAATCTTGTGAGCCTTCTTGCTCCACCTCAGTTGTAGGGTTTGCCCCTCTACAAAGGCTATCTAATGTATTTCATGATCTCCCCAATGGGTACAACAACACTGTCTTCTGAGGATACCTATGAATTAATCCTTTCAGAACTCCTTGTCCCACTATCCTGATGCAACACTTACACAAGCAATTGGAATTTTCTTCCTGGCGATTCATAGGTTGTAGGGCACTGTGTGCATATGGCTCCCAGCTCTGGGCTTCCTTCCTTCAGACATTCTACAAATATACTAGAAGCAAGAGGAAGACTAAGGACAGGGTAGGCCCGTTGCTCATTGAAGAGGGAGAAACAATAACAGGAAACTTGGAAATGGCAGAGGTGCTTAATGACTTCATTGTTTCAGTCTTCACCAAGAAGTCTGATGATGAAGGAATGTCTAACACAGTGAATGCTAGTGGAAGTACAAGTAATAAGTTTGCAGATGATACCAAGCTGGGAGGGGTTGCAACTGCTTTGAAGGATAGGGTCAAAATTCAAAATGATCTGGACAAACTGGAGGAATGGTTTGAGGTAAATAGGATGAAGTTTAATAAGGACAAATGTAAAATACTGCACTTAGGAAGGAACAATCAGTTTCACGCATACATAATGGGAAGTCATTGTCTAGGTAGGAGTACTGCTGAAAGGGTTTTAGGGGTCATAGTGGACCACAAGCTAAATATGAGTCAACAGTGTGACACTGTTGCAAAAAAAGCAAACATGATTCTGGGATACATTAACAGGTATGTTGTGAGCAAGACATGAGAAGTCATTCTTCCGCTCTACTCTGTGCTGATTAGGCCTCAACTGGAGTATTGTGTCCAGTTCTGGGCACCACATTTCAAGAAAGATGTGGAGAAATTGGAGAAGGTCCAAAAAAGAGCAACAAAAATTATTAAAGGTCTAGAAAACATGAGCTATGAGGGAAGACTGAAAGAACTGGGCAGGACCCGGTACTGTCTAGACCATCCCTGATAGACATTTATCTAACCTACTCTTAAATATCTCCAGAGATGGAGATTCCACAACCACCCTGGGCAATTTATTCCAGTGTTTAGCCACCCTGACAGTTAGGAACTTTTTCCTAATGTCCAACCTAAACCTCCCTTGCTGCAATTTAAGCCCATTGCTTCTTGTCCTATCCTCGGGGCCAGGAAGAACAATTTTTCTCCCTCCTTCTTGTGACACCCTTTTAGATACCTGAAAACCACTATCATGTCCCCTCTCAATCTTCTCTTTTCCAAGCTAAACAAGCCCAATTCTTTCAGTCTTCCTTCATAGGTCATGTTCTCTAGCCCTTTAATCATTCTTGTTGCTCTTCTCTGGACCTTCTCCAATTTCGCCACATCTATCTTGAAATGTGGTGCCCAGAACTGGACACAATACTCCAACTGAGGCCTAATCAGCACAGAGTAGAGCGAAAGAATGACTTCTCGTGTCTTGCTCACAACACACCTGTTAATGCATCCTGGAATCATGTTTGGTTTTTTTGCAACAGCGTCACACTGTGGACTCATATTTAGCTTGTGGTCCCTTCCAGTTCTAGTATTCTATGGTTCTGTGATTCCTCTCACAGTGCCCCAGACCTCTAGTTTGATGCATTCCAGGTGCATTTCTTTAACAAGGGATTTGATTGAAATGAGTATGGTAGCTAGGGATATTTATTCTTTTCCTGTTGGCAGGTATGGACAAAGAAAGGTATGATCAGTTCGTATTAAGATGTTACAATTAGCATCAAGGCAAACAGAACACCCTGTAGACATGACATCAAGCCCAGAAAGAGGGAAAAACAGCTCAGGCAGCAGGAATTTATGAAGAATATAACAAGCCTTTTCTTCTCTCAGTTCCATGGGAGCCAATGTCATGGACAGGACTAGCATTCTTATAAGGAGCCCTTTGCTTTTTAATAATTCCAGCTTACATGCGGTGTTTTGTGACAGCTCTATGAAACACTATAATTTGAAAATGACAAATTCATTATGGTTTTGCAGGCAAGAACTTTATGAAAAAAATGAAAAGCAACTGCAGCTAAGAAATAACACTTTTATTTCTTCTCAGCCCTGGAAGGGGTTAACCTTCCCCATCCACCCACCCAAAAACCCCCACCTTTTTGCAGCTATTGTGATATATTTAAAAAGTTAGGGAAAGCATTAAAGAAGAGCAACAGCTAGAAAGTGGCTCACATGCTTCAAAAACCTAATGGCACGATCAGCTTTTTGGCATTCATAGGAAGTGCTGTTGTAACCCACACACATACGTCTACACTGCAGGCTTCTTGCGCAAGCCTCTGGAGCATCCACGCTTGCCTTTTTGCACAATAGCTGTAGCGCAAAAGGGAGTTATGCCTCATAGAAGGAGTTTAACCTACACCAGCAAAAGCCCTCTGTTCTACCATTTTACTGCTGATTTACTTGCACAAAAGCGCATTTGAGAAGTGGACGTGCCACAGGTTTTTGCACAAAAATGGCCATTTTTGCCAAAAACTTCACAGTGTAAACATAGCCTGGAGCTTTGTCCACACTACGAGATTTTGCCAGAAGAGGCAATGCAAATGAAGCACTGATTAGCATATTGTCACACTTCATTTGCATAATATCCTCTGATGCCTTTTGTGCAAGAGGTTTTTGTGCAAAACACAGGCAGTGTGGACGTGAGAGGGATAAGGGATAAGGATCTTGCACAACAAGGGTTTTTTGCACAAAGCAAATATGTCCACAATGCCTGTTTTTGCACAAAAACCTCTTGTGCAAAAGGCATCAGAGGAGATTATGCAAATGAGGTGCAGCAATATGCTAATCAGCGCTTCATTTGCATTGCCTCTTCCAGCAAAAACTAGCAGTGTAGACATAGCCCTACTGTGGTTCACTATCCCATGTAGTGGCAGCTAGACCACAGCAACAGATAAGAACAAGAGACCTCTATAGGAAGTACTGAGAGTCAACTGGCTTTTGGCTGAAAGGGTAGACGCTCTGATACTAAGCTCCAGAAGGCCCAGGTTCACATCTCTCTGTTGGTGGTTACACTGTGCTACAGGGTTTGGAACAATTCAGATAATACATTGGCTCATGCACCTTGTAAAGAGGCTTTAGGAAAGCCTGCATTTGAGTGCTCAATACTTGTGCTGATATCTTGGCAAAATATAGGTTAGGTCTACTTTAGTTTACTGTAGCCATACCCATTTATCTCTTGTAATTTCAGCCCTAAAAATAGCTCATTTCCAAGATCTGGAGAGAGGGAGGGAGAGTGCTAAGGAGAAAGCTGGCTTTTCTTCTTTGTAAAAACTATGACATCGGTGTGAGGAGGGCCCTTTCTTTCTCTCTCTTAAGTTCCTGTATGATCCCCATTGCTATGGAGACAATACACCTCCCAAAATTATAAACATTTGGGCTATGTCTACACTGCACCTCTCTTGTGCAAAAGCCTATGCAAATGACACATGGATTAGCATATTGCTGCACTTCATTTGCATAATTAATTAGGGGCCGTTTTTGCGCAAGAGGGTTTTGCGCAAAAAGGAGCTGTGTAGGCGGCTCCTTTTTGCACAAAAACCCTCACTTGCATAAGAGCCATTCCTCCTGAAAAAAATGAGGAAGAACGGCTCTTGCGCAAGAGGATAGTTTTGCACAAAAAGGAGTTGTCTACACGGTTCCTTTTTGCGCAAAAGCCTATTGCGCAAAAATGTCCCCTAATTAATTATGCAGATGAAACATGGCAATATGCTAATCTGCACTTCATTTGCATAGGCTTTTGCCCAAGAGAGATGCAGTGTAGACGTAGCCATAAAGATTTTTCCTCCCTGTCTCTCCTTCTCCTTTCCATTCAGGGTCTGGATTTTGTTTGTTTACTTATCTCTGTGGTATATTGTGAGATGCCTCCCGCACAGAAATGTGTTTTACATTTTGCCTTGCAGGTACTGATATTCCCAGTCATCTTTATCTTTTCCTGTATAAGCTCCAGACTTGTGGATCAGATATTTAGAAAGGTCTGTGTCTGGCACACATGAGCTTCATTCTTAAGATTGGCAGAACAGTCCATTTTTCAGGTGGAATATAGCTATCATGGAGAATCTTAGTTATGCATGCAGGCCAGTTATCGTGGCCATGTCCGTGGTGGGATTTGTTGGGAGATGAGGACAGAAACCTTGAATGTGAAGAAATTGTTTTACAGAAAATTAGGATTTTGACTAAATGAATTTTTTAAAGCCCCAGCTCCTCATGTGAATACATCAGCTTCTCTGCTTTCATTTTTAAAAAATGAAGTTTCTAGCCACAATAGCTGTGGAAAAAAGCTTGAAAATACGACCTAGAATTCAAAATCCAGAAGGCAAATAAAGAGCTCAGAATGTATTGTTTTTATAGAAACTCAAGATTGGTTTCAATCATATCATTTTGTAGGGACCCGACTCCTGATTTTTGAATATTTAATATGCTACAAAGTGATATCACTAGAAGTGATTTTGTGCAGCTTAAAAAAAGCAAATATTGAAGCTGAAAATGAAATAAACTTTCCTGACAATAAAACTTATGTCCTTTACTTCCAAAAGTATACTTAGGAAACACCGGCACACGATACACTTTGAACTAAGTCCAGAGAATAACAATAATTAAGCCAGGAGGTCACAGAAGCATGAATTATTGTGGCTAAGTTCAAATTCAATATGCTGGTGCACAGGTTTTATTGTTGTTGTTAACCAGCTGTACAGACTGTACTAGATTTAAGCTACTGTAGTCTAGAAAATGTACACTAGGGAACAATCTTGCATTGGCAGAGAAATTGACTACAGACTTGGTCTTTCCTATTTAGAATTTCTCTGGTTCCAGAATTCGGTGGTTACTTTTATTATTGCAGATTATTTCATAAATCTGTTTCCTAAAGTAAGCATGGTAGCCCAGCTCACTATCCTTCCTGTTTTGTCTTATTACTTGTATAGTTGATAGTTTACTATCCCCCTTTGGAGGAATTGAGTAAAATATCAATTTAAAGAGAGCCTTTAATTTTTTCTGAGCTCACAGCAGATTGTAGCTCATAAAAAATGAACATCTTAGATATACAAAAACAAAAAAAAACCTCTTCTCAATATAAATCGTACAAATTTAAGCCAAGAATAATAATCACAAGTAGCTATGATAACCTTATAAACAATTAATACCAATTTACTTCAAATGAAATCCCATCAAAGCCAATGGGGTTCTTTGTGGAATGAAGGTGTTACCAAATGTGAGGGCATCACAATCTGGCTATTTTTTAGGAATTGTGGCCACAAAGTGTTACAGAGTAAGACTTCCAGGAAGCGTAAAGAGAGCACATTCACTCAGGAAAACTGACAGCCATGAGAAAGGTGGAGGGGTTGGGCCTCGTGCAGAAGGGGTGGGGCTGGGGCAGCCAGCCCTCAGCACCACCAGGAGTGTGCCACCCAATTCCCCCGCCCAGCCCTAGAGCCACCTGGGTAACGCCACTGCCACTACCTTTAGAATCAACAGACCCAGAGGCAGTTGTCTTCTTTGGCTCCCCCGCTTCAGCCGGCCTGCTCTCAGTGTGCAATCTTCATGCACTCTTTGGGGTTTCTTGAGACACACTTCATGCTGGAGACAGAAACAAAGCAGCCCAGGACAGAGCACAGCTAGACACAGCAGTAGGAAGTTTGTTACCTCATTGCTGTACATAGTTCTAGTCTCCGTGTATCAGTAAGATACTACATGGTAGCAGCAGTAGAAGTCACAGTATTTTAGAAGACCCAGTAACACTGAAATGGCTGCTATAGAGCCTGTGCTACTGTAAGCAGCTCCCCCACAAGCTCTGAGAATTAGGGGAAACACTGAATATGCCTGAATACGGTTAAAACAGCAAAGTGAGCTCTATATGAAAGGCACAGGGGCAAATATACTGATAGATAAGCAAAGGATTTCTTTGCTGTTGACAGTGGCAGGGATGGAAGCTCTGATGTATACAAAGCCTTCCATAGAGATGGTGGTGGGGAAGAAAGAGGGAAGCTATTCAGAAATAATAAAAATGTTTGAGGATTATTGTGCACCTAGAAATAAAACATTACTCTTAAAAGATATAAATTCAGAGTGAGAATACACAACGAAGGGGAAAGAATAGGGGAGTTTGCCAGACGTAAAACTAAGAAGTCATTCCTGTGACTATGGAATATTAAAGGATTCTCTCAAAGACCAATTTGTCCTGTGGTGTTGACAACAAAAAAAGCTCATGAATAGTGACTAAAGGAGTTGGATCTGACGTTAGACAGGGCAATATGTATACGACAAGCAGTAGTGCAAACAAATGCAAAAAAACCTAGAGAAAGTCTAGAGACTAAGTACCGTAGCTAAAGCAATGAGAGAAAACTTAAGAGAAATTAAATTGGCCAGGGATAGAAAAATGGAAAGCAGGATATAATGCTAAACATTAACAATGTGGCAACCAGTATAAGTATAGGAATTGCCCAGCATTTAGACAAATATGTAGAAACTGTAAGAAGGCCAATCATTGTGCTGAAATGTGCAGATAAAGCAGGAACATGCATGTATTAAATGGAAAAAATAGATTATTTAAGTGAAAAGTAAGAGTGGATCTTAAGTGCAATAATAGAGGAGGCTAAAAACTCAAATGACTGGCTAAATAAAAAGTACAAAAATGGCATTTTTGTGACATACGGGGTAGATAGGGCGCACAGGTAAATGTAATAACAAACTGAAATCAAGCGATGTAAAGAGCACATAAAAGTGCATGAAACAGAAGTATCTCTGAAAGATTATGGAGAAACTGTTCTAGTGCCAGGAGAATGCATATGCACACTGACATACAAAGGAAAAACATGAGTTGTTGTACATGAGGCAACCAGCCCATCTTGGGCCTACACATACATGAGATACTTGGTCTCCTTAAGACAATGTGTGCCATAGATAGAAAAACATCATAGAACCAGATATAAGAGTATTATCATATGCGGATGGACTCACAGGAAATGGGTGTCTCTCAGTAACATACAAAATATGGTTAAGAGAAGACCTAGAAGGTGTGATACATGCTACACAGAAGAAAAAGGTTAGAAGAGGCACTGCAAAACAAAACAATGGATGGTAACTTTGGAGAATAGAAGAACTAAGAAACTGAGTTTTTACTCCGAGTAGTTGCAGAGAATAAATGGAGAGGGACTAAACCATGCTGAGGAGCTCAACATGATCATAAAAAAGAAGAGGGCTGTGCCCAAGAAAGCTCATGATACCATCTACATGTTTTGTTAGTCTATAAAGTGCTACCAGACCATTTGTTGTTTTTTTCTGTAACAGACTAACTCGGCTACCCCCAAAGCATAAAAGGGGAGTATGCCCACTTGTTCACAAGAAGTGACCGATTTCCTGAGATGGCAGAAGCCAAATTCTTCAGCAAATTAGAGGCATCAGCCGAATTTTGGCAGATCCTTTTGGACACTGAAAGCTCAATGATCTACTCTTTCAACTCACCATTTGCTCCCTAAGACTGCCTTTCAAAATAAATTTTGGCTCCTACAGTATTTTCCCATACAGTGAGCCAGGTCCTAGAGGTCCAGCAGGCCTAAAAAAATAAATACTTTGATGACATGGTAATTTGGGGCAGCACCGCCATTAAGTATCAGGAATAACAGAGGAGTGTGCAGGAAATGGCAAGAGCTAATAACTATACACTGAATAAGGCCAAATGTTAGTTTCAAACAATGGAAATAACATACCTAGGAAAGACATGGACTCCAAACAAAATTTTGCCAAATGAATTAAATATTCAGAAAATACTGAATGTGCCAAGACCTGAAGGAATTGAGAGGCTGAATGTTGAAATATGTTAGCAAATTCATACCTAGTAATACAAGTCACACAAATGACCTAAGACATCTCTTCCATAAGGTCAGTGAACGGTCATGGATAGCAGATCATGAAAGAAAGTTCTTTGATGTAAAGCACATTCTGACATTAGCTCCAGTGCTGCAATATTTTGACTCATGGAAAGACATCAAACTCTCCACAGAGGCCTTGAAAGGAGAGTTGGGAGCAGTGCTATTGCAGTGTCAACACACTGATTGGTTGCTGGTCTCATATGTATCTAGGGCTGTGACATCTACAGAGAAGACAGATGCACAAATTGAAAAAAGAGACACTAAATCTGATGCATGGATGTACAAGATTTCATGATTTGATTATCCTAGTTTCAAACAGAAACTGGCCATAAACATCTGGTGGCAACACATTAAAACAATCTAGAAAAAAACACCACCCAGGATACTGGGACTATTTTAAAATTACAATAGTATTTGTGGCCCTGGAGTTCCATCTTGGATGCCTTAGTAAAGGCAAATGCATACATATGCTCCATCTGATACTACACAGCCTCAACAAGCAGTAATCATACCTGTGAACATGACAAAAGCCTCACATGCTGTATATCTCCAGGGATGTGGGATGCATTGGAGACAAATGACTATAGATGAAACGCGGCAATCCATGGCATAAGGAATAAGTAAAGGAGAGGGGTGGGAATCAACACTTCCTACCTGCATATACCCATTACAAAAATGATCTGTCAGGGATCTTAGGCTTCAGAGGGGTAGCCGAGTATGTAACTGGAAAAAATTACAAAACAACGAATAGTCTAGCAGCACCTTAAAGCCTAACAAAACACGTAGATGGTATCATGAGCTTTTGTGGGCACAGTGAGTTGTGCCCATGTAAACTCGTGATCCATCTACATGTTTTGTTAGGCTTTAAGGTGCTGCTAGACTATTTGTTGTTTTGTACGTTTTTCCAGTTATCTTAGGAATGTTCTTCAAGGGGACCCAAATTCTGGTTCTTGCCATGCTGAAAAGACAGTAATGGAATGAATACATGAAGGGCATCTGGGAATGAACAAATCAAAAGGGATAACTAGAGCAATTGCATTAAATAGAGATTATATTACAGGCAAACAGTGACATTGCAGGCAAGTGTAGAATGTGGCAAAGGTACAGAGATTCCCAGCAGAAATAGCCAATTGTTAGGATATAGATATTCAGGCCTACCTGTTACGGCCTATACTTTAAGAATTTAGGTGTGTTCTTTCAGGGATATAAAAACAAATCATTAAAATCACAGTCTATTTGTATATGATAGTCTGAGGCCTTGTTCTTAAGCTAAGGCTTTTGAATAAGCAGCAGGGGCATCCATATGCTAGAAAACATGGTCACATTTTGACACATCGAAATAAGGCAATTTGGGGCTCTTTGACACATTGAAATAAGACGATCCAATCTAACCCCTCCAGATAAAGGAAAGAGCCTAGAAGATTAAAAGGAAACATAGGTTGCTAGCTTTCTGTATGGGAAGGACCTACTTATCATTAGCTGGGGTTGTGAAACCCTTATTTCTTTATTGCTTTGTTATTATGCTCTCCATCTCTCTCTATTGTCTATTTGTAGGGTCGCTTTCTGGTTCTTTGATTTTTCTGTTTGCTGTATAATTAATTTTGCAAGGTATAGACCAATTAAGATGGTGGGATATAATTGGTTAGATAATCATGTTGCAATAAGTTAGCCTTAGTTAGTTAAATTTCGGTAGAATGATTGGTTAAGGTATATTGCTATATACACTGGGGGCAAACAGGAAGTAAATGGAAGAAGCAAGATAAAAAGGTAAGAAAGGGAAGGAAACTGGATTTATGCTTGCTGGAAGCTCACCCCAATAAACTGTGAATTGTTTGTATCTCCATATTTCAGGTATTGCTGTTCTCTGTTCACGAGAGAGGGACCAGGGAAGTTAGAGGGTGAAGGGATAAGCCCTCTAACACCAATGTAATGCACAGACTACTTGCAACTCTGCAGGACACAATTAGAAATGAGATGTTTAATGTGGGAAGACATGGCTATAATGAACTACTGGTTATAATGGACTACTTTACCAGTTTCCCAGAAGTAGTCACATTTGATTATATCAGTGTAGCCACAGTTGTCTGGCATATTAATTCACTATGTGCACATCATGGAATTCCTAGAACAGTAATAACTGACAACAATGTAAACATGGGGAATTCCAGGATTTAACTAAAATTTCATCATGAGACATCTAATCTCACAAACCCCCAATGGATCAGCTGAACATGACGTACATATAGTAAAGAACTTGCCCAGAAAAACAAAGGATGCAAAAGAAGATCTATATATAGCTTTACTCAACTAGAGAGCTTTGCTGAACTCCCTTAAAACAGAAGGTATTACTTGATTAGCAGATAGGGGATAAAAACCAAAGGATCACTAATGAGTCTGCGACAGTGTGGAAAAGTACAATCAGATGAAATATTATAATAGAGGATCAACACTTCTTCCACAGACAAAAAATAAAGACCTGGTAAGAATTTATCAAGATGGGCTCTGGCCAGTCAAAACTATTGTGACCAAGAAAGAATCATCTTGCTCATATTCAATGACCATAGATGACGGCGAAATCTTGTGAAGGAATCATAAGCATCTGCTCAAGATACCTGATCACTTGGGAGACTACAAGTGAAAAACAATGCACAAACTCAATCTCTTATTGACAATGACATAAGGAAGATTATTGAAACATCATAAGAAATGGATAGAGTCATGATACGTTTGTGTTAAAGAAATCTGAAGGGTTGATAAATCAGTTATTGTACTGGTGATTGTTAGTTAACTTAATATAGTCAAAAATAGAAGAGGGGGTCTAGAAAGAGGAAGATGTGCTCCAGGATAAATCCTCCAGCAAGTGCAGAGATCTCACACTTCCAAGGTACTCTTCATGAAGTCTTTGGGTTTCCTGGGACATCAGCTGGGGGACAGAACACAGCAAACCAGGACAGGAAACTTTAGCTACACAAAAAGGTTGCACAGTTCATGGAAACCTCTTATAGCTGTCCTTCCTGAGGTGAGATGGAGAACCTGGCATACATCTATGCAGAGTGAGTCCAGTTGCAACCCCTCTTTCAGCTGCTTCAGAATCTCTTATTGGGGCTCTGGATGCACTTTTTCCCTCACACATCTTCATTTATGAACACCTAATCTGTGGCCCCACAAAGTCACAAGATCTCCTTGTCAAATTCCTCTTGGTGCTGGCCAAGATGACCATCACAGAAGATTAGGGTTGCAAGAGACCTCAGGAGCCCATCTAGTCCAACCCCCTGCTCAAAAGCAGGACCAACTCCAACTAAATCATCCCAGTCAGGGCTTTGTTAAGCCTGGCCTTACAAATCTCTAAGCATGGAGATTCCATACATGACACAAAGAGGAGGAAGCTGGAAGTGAAGGTGGCATGCCTGTAATTGTAAGGCTATTGCAATGGTGCCTCTGGGCAGTGTCCATGGATTCCTGAAACACCTTTGAGTAGTCATTGGCACTTTTTGAGGTTCTCTGGTCAGTGTTCCCTTCTGGATTTCCTGCTATAGACCTTTGACCTTGACTTCCATCCCTATTTTTTCATTTGCTGTCTCCTCTGTTCACTTGCCATCTGGGTTCAGTGGCTCCTCTCCTTTGTTTGAGGAGGTAGGCTTTTAAATTTAGGTGGAGCTAGCTCCTCATACCTGCAATAGATATACAGAGTAGTAAGAAGTTTGTTACCTCATTGCTGTACACAGTTCAATTCATAATAAAAGGTTTATCTTGACATCAGTCAGCTCATCAGTAAAACAGTACAGCGGTAAGAGGTGTTACTTTGCTTCATGCAGTATTTGAGCCTGCTCAGGCCTTCAAATTCTCATTTGCGGGAACAGCTCTGTTTTACGCGAATAGCTTCATTGTCTGTAGTAGGACTATTCACATGAATAAACATTTTTGGAGCAACTCACTGTACAATGCCCAAATTCACATCAACAGTCTCCAGCAAAATTAAGACAAAGTAAAATGCATTCACAGACCTAAAATGTGAGTGAGTCCCTCTAAAGCACTTTAGGAAAGAGTAATAAGACATAGCTATAGTATACTGGTATAGTATATGAAAATATTAGGAAGCCAATAACATATTGCAAGCAAAATGTGTATTATACACCAAATTTTGAAGTGCTGTGCTCTGTGTTAAAGAGTCCCACAAAAGCAAAACCCACTTCTCCAGCTTTAGTAGGTGAGCCACAGACGTGGAACTGAGAGCCCATAATGACACTCTCCCCTTCCATTACCAGTGCAGCCAGGGAGCACCCTTCCTTTTTCAAAACACTTCCACTTCTTTTTATTTTTAAGTTGCTTTATGCTGTGCATCGCAGAACATAATTACTTTTCACTGTAGGCTCAAAGAGTCACTAAGCAGCTGATAAAAGGCAAAGGAATCAGTGCTATTTTCTTACTGAAAAAAGGGCTTTTCTTATTGGAACTGATCACTCTCACCAAGGGCTCCAGGCTTTTGTTACATCAATTTGAGGAACTCATAATCTCTGCATTATGAATGTTCAAATCCGGATGTTTCCTGCTATAGTGCACCATGCACCTTCAATATCGCATCTCCTGTTGTCGTCGGTGGGTAAACAACTTTTGACATGTTTTCAATTTGATTACATTAGAACAAGTGGGTCATGATTGATAAGCTAATATTCAGCCCATGCAAATCATCAATCACTGGAAGTATATTAATTATTCAATGTAACCGTCTAATGCAAGAATCAATGTTGGAAATGAAGAAAAGAAACTCACAGCTCCCAGTAGAGTCTGTAGTAGATAATAAAAAAAGGAATACTAAATAATCTGAGCCCATAATCATCTGTTTAATAAAATCCATTTATTTAGCTGTCAAGTACATGGTACAATTATTTTTAAAAAACCAGGATAATGAAAAATATTATTTTTCCTGCAGAAAAAGAGATGTTCATACATTTAAGCAGGGATTAAATCTGAGATTTAAAAAAAAACCCGATAAATGATGAGAATAACTCAGGCATCGTGAAGAAGTTCACACACTACTGCTTCGCCTAGAGGTCAGGTGAGGGAATAGCAGGCCCTCTCCTTTCGGGCACCCCATGTTGACAACCGCACCAAGCCTGGTATTTGTCCTTCCTGTGATTCAGCCCTTCAGCCAGGTCACTTGTTTGTGTCTTCCCCTCTTGAAGTACTTACAGTGTCCAGCCCTCTGTGTTAGGTGAAGAGCTACAGGCTTTCCCTTGAGTCAGTGTCCTGTGGTCTAGACCTCATTCTCCTCAGGGCCTTTCCTCAACTAGATTCCCCAGCCCAGGGGTAGACTTCTGTCTTCAGCACTGCTTAAGGGTTAGTAAGGGAACCTGGGGCCACTTGCTCCCCTGGGTTCCAATCTAGAGCCCACTGGTAAGCGGCTCAGTCTTGCACCCCAAAGTGCTCTACTTGGATCAGTTCCTAGAGTCCCCTCTCTTCCCAGGAGATAAAGAATGGCGATTCCCAAAGGTTTAAAGTCTCTTCATAGCCTTGACCAAGTCACTATAGCCAGGAGCTCAGCATGTAGGTCCCTTTACCTTAACTGTCTGCTTCCTACTGAGCTGTTCTGCTCCCCATTTGAGCTCTTCCTCTGGCCCAGGCATGTGCTGCAAATGTGGTAGGGTGGAGCCACCTGGGCCCCGAGTCGCTCCTTAACCCCTTCCTCTTCAGCAAGAGATTTGCACTCCCTATCATGAGCATTTATTAGGAAAATGTGCAGCTCAGAGAGTAAATACATTTTTCTCAGAGATGGCTGAAGATGTTCAATGGCTGATGGCACTACATCACTGTTGCAAGTCAAGGGCCATACAGTCCCCTCCCAGGGAAAAATCCAAACCGGAGGTGACACGTTGATTGAAAAAACTATCCTGTTTCAAAGTGGCTGACCTGCTAAAGTATCATTCTTTTAGGAGAAAAGGGACTATGACCAGACATCTCCATTAAGGACAAAGTACCACCATAGCAGGCAACAATAGAGTCTGTGAAGGCACAAAGCAACTCTGCTGATTTCTTGCTGGGTAACAGGTAGGTACCCTGTGACACATACCGAAAAGGTGGTGCTAGCCCATTGGTGAACCCTAAGCAGGAATATTACTAAAATACATACTAATAAAACAAATAAGAGGCTCCCTTGAGCAGCTTCGGGCCTAATTGCTTAGTTGCTTATGCCTGGTACTAGCCCATCTAACCCATTTTTCATCTAAATTGAAACCCCTTTTCCATTCCATTCCTCTTTTTGTAATGTTATGATATGGCCCTTAGATTTGCAGACTTTTTTCCAGCATCTGGTTTTCTATCACATGAAAATCATTCCTGACTGGTTCCAACACTTGCAGAAACTGAGAGTCATCAAAACCACATAAAGCCATAAAGAAGACCACAAAAGAAAAAGCTATTAAACTTTCTCTGAAATTATAGAGCAACCTCCACTTGACCTAAAGTCAATCTCTTGTACTATTTCAGTGTGCATTGCACCACAAAATACCAAACAATGCACCACAGGCACAAAACTTTGTAAACATAAACTACAGTAAAAACAACAAGGAGTCCTGTGGCATGTTAGGGTATGTCTACACTGCCACCCTAGTTCGAACGAGGGTGGCTAATGTAGGCATTCGAAGTTGCAAATGAAGCCCGGGATTTAAATATCATTTGCATCTTGCCGGGCGGGCGCCATTTTTAAATCCCCTTAGGTCGAACTCCGTGCCCACGGCTACATGCGGCACGGAGTAGGTAGTTCGAATTAGGATCTCTAATTCGAACTACCGGTACACCTCGTGGAATGAGGTGTACTGGTAGTTCGAATTAGAGATCCTAATTCGAACTACCTTCTCCGTGCCGCATGTAGCCGCGGGCACAGAGTTCGACCTAAGGGGATTTAAAAATGGCGCCCACCCGGCAAGATGCAAATGAAGCCCGGGATATTTAAATCCCGGGCTTCATTTGCAACTTCGAATGCCTACATTAGCCACCCTAGTTCGAACTAGGGTGGCAGTGTAGACATACCCTTAGAGATTAAGGGTGCATCTACACAGCACCCTCAACTCAAAATAAGACACGCAATTTGCACTGTGCAAATTGCATATCTTATTTCAATTTTATTTCAAAATAGCTTATTTTGAAATTTGGTGCATCTACCCAGTGCTAAATTTCAAAATAACACACTATTTCGAGCCATCCCTTAACCCTCATGCAAGTTTACAAGAATGGCAAAATAACACACCTGTTATTCTGAAATAATGGGTGGCTTGTTAAGACGCTGGGTAACTATTTTGAGATACCTCCAGTATCCATACCCTAAGGGTATGTCTACACTACAAAGTTAATTCGAAATAACAGCCGTTATTTCGAATTAACTTTAATAGCATCTACACAGCCAAACCGCTATTTCAAAATAAATTCGAAATAGTGGAGCACTTATTTCAAATTTGGTAAACCTCATTCTACGAGGAATAACACCAAATTCGAAATAGCTAATTCGAAATAAGTGCTGTGTGGACACTTATTTCGAATTAGGGGGCCTCCAGCCCTTCCCAGGGAGCCCTGGTGGCCACTCTGGGCACAACCAGGAAAACTCATCTGCTCCCCCTCCAGCCCCGGAGCCCTTAAAGGGGCAAACTCTGGCCACAGTGCCTGTGCCAGTTGCAAGCCTGCCAGCACACAGCCAGCAGACTATGCACCTGGCACAGCATGAGCCAGCAACCCGCTGCCACCCAGCCCTCCAACGCTCCCCAGGACCAGGCTGGCGGCTCCCAGGAGCCTGCCAGAGGCCGCAAAAGACGGGCGCCTGCCTGGTCTAGTGCGGAGATCGTGGACCTCATTGAGGTTTGGGGGGAGGTCTCCAATGCCCATGATCTCGGCACTAGGTGCAGGAATGCAGATGTCTACAGCGGTATGGCTGCCAGCCTGGCCACCAGAGGCCACATGTGCAGCCAAGAGAAGGTGCAGAGCAAAATAAAAGAACTGCGGCAGGCCTATGCCAGGGCCTCCCAACCAGGGGCTGACCTGGAGGCCTGCCCACAGTACAAGGCCCTGGACTGCATCCTGGGGGGTCAGACGGTCCATGCCCCCCTGGTGGTCATTGACCCCAGGGCAGAGGGCCTTGCCCCTGACACAGGGGAAGAGGAGGAAAAAGAGGAAGATGGCAGCCAGGAGCCTGCAGGGAGCGTGCCCTGCACCCAGGACCCCCGAGCCATACCGGAGAGCCCGTCAGCAGCCTCATCCAAGGCCGGGGAGGCCTCCACATGTGAGTGCCATCACAGCCCCCTTATGCGGGATGGGGGGGGAGAGGGAGCCCAGGGACCGTGCGCGTGGGCCTTGCCAACCATGGAGCAGGGGGCAACCTGTACATCTGCCATGCCAGCCGGGACTTGTGGCCTCAGTTGGGTGCCATGCAGGGGCCCTGGCCTCTTCCCCACACGCGTCTATGTGTGAAGGCTCCTGACCCCGGGGAGAGACACTACACACCGCCCTCCCTCCAGACGCCCCCTCTACACAGAGGCAGGGCACATCTCCTCTCCCCCGCCAGCCCCACACACCACACTATAGGCAGCACAGAGGCTGGGGTGCAGGCCTGGGCCTAGCTCACACTCCCGGGGATAGCAGGACGTGATGGTGCGGAGACCTGCCGTCCTCACCTTGCAGAGGGGGGCTGGGTTTCACCCACTGTGTCCCCATGGAGAAACGACCACTTCTCTTGTTTCACCACAGCCGCACCAGCTACGAGTGCAGGACGCACCACCCCGCCTAGAACATCCACCTGCACCCGGGCCAGCAGGCGCACCCGGAACCAGGAGGAGTACCAGAGGCAGCAGCTGCGGTTACAGGGAAGACAGGTCCACAGCCAAGAGCAGTGGGTGCAAGAAGACCTGAAGCTGTGGCGGGAGAACTTGAGGGAGCTCCGGGAGCAGGGCTGTGCCCTCTGCGATCACCTGCAGGCCCTGGTGGACCGATTGCTGCCTCCTGCTGCTCCAGCCCCTGCGGCCACCCCAGCTATCGCTCCTCCTCCCACCCCTGCTCCCCCTCCTGCTTCTTCCGCACCCCCATCCCTCCTGCCTCACCCTCCATACCCGCTCCCCCCCGGGAATGCCGAGGCCCCCACACCCGCAGTGCTGCGAGACGGGAGGGCTGGCAAGACCCCCAACCCTGAGCTTCCCCCTTCCAGCTCCCTCCTCCCAGGTTTCTCCCCTCCCCTCTCCCACCCTCATTCCCCTCCTCCCCCCACCCCAGTTATGTTAAATAAAGAGAGTTTTTTTGTGGCAACACAGGTGTTTTTATTGTACATCAGGAAGGGGGCTTAGGAAGGGGAAGGAGGTGGGGGTGGAATGTAAGGCACAAGGCCCCACATGCCAGGAGGACTTCAGTCCTCGTCCACCTGGAAGCTCTCCCGCAAGGCTTCCTGGATGCAGATAGCCCCCCGAAGGGACTCCTGGCTGGCAGCCATGCAGGACTGTGCATACTGGCCAGCCAGGCGGTCAGCCTCTGCCATCCAGGCTGGCAGGAAAGCCTCCCCCTTCCTCTTGCACAAATTGTGGAGCGCACAGGATGCTGCCACCACGTGTGGAATATTGTGCTGGGAGAGGTCGAGGCGGGTGAGGAGGCATCTAAATCGGGCTTTCAGTCGGCTGAAGGCCCCCTCAACCACAATGCGGGCCCTGCTGAGCCTGTCATTGAAGGCCTGCCGGGAGGGGTTGAGGTGTCCCATGTAGGGCTTCATGAGCCAGGGATGTAAGGGGTAGGCTGCATCCCCCACCAGGCACACTGGCATGTCCACGTCCCCGACCCTGATGTGGCGGTCGAGGAAGAAAGTCCCGGCGTGCAGCCTCTGGCACACGGAGGAGTTGCGGTACACCCGCACGTCATGTGCCTTGCCGGACCAGCCCACACTGATGTCCGTGAACTGGTCCCGGTGGTCAGACACGGCCTGCAGGATCACGGAGAAGTACCCCTTCCTGTTGATGTAGAGGGAGGCCTGGTGGTCCGGGTCATGGATTGGGATGTGCATCCCGTTGATTGCCCCCCCCCGTAGTTGGGGAAGCCCAGAGTGCCGAACCCCTGGATCCAGGTCGGTGAGGCAGACGACTCTGTGGAGCACCACCCTGTTGATGGCCTTCACCACCTGCAGAGAGACACACAAAACCGAGAGTCACTAGGGCGCCCGGGTGGCTGGGAGTGTTCGTTCACCACCACTGCCCCTCGCCCCACTCCCAGGAGCAACCCCCGCTGCAATCCTGGCCACTGCAGGCGGTCTGTAGTGCGGCTGGGACAAACCGAACCCTCCCGGGGAGGGCACCACCTCCCCCCCGTTTTCCCTGGGGCATCCCATGTCCTCCTTGCAGCCCCCCCTCCTGGCCCAGTGGCCGGTGACTGCCATACCTGCATGAGCACCGCTCCAATGGTGGATCTCCCCACACCGAACTGGTTGCCAACGGATCGGTAGCTATCCAGCGTGGAGAGCTTCCAGAGGGAGATGGCCACCCACTTGTGGAGGGGAATGGCAGGCCTCATGCGTGCGTCCCGTTGCCGGAGAGCAGGGGTGAGCCACTCGCAGAGCTCGAGGAAGGTGTCCTTCATCCTGAAGTTCTGGGTCCACTGTTGGTCTCCCCAGCGCTCCAGGACAATGTGGTCCCACCAGTCACTGCTGGTGTCCAGAAGCCAGATGTGGTGGGGCACGCTGGCATCTGGGCACCGCTCCTCCATGGCCCCCGGGGGGGCAGGGGGCTGGCCTGCAGCAGAAGGTGCCAGGCAGCCTCCAGCAATTGCTGCCAGGCTTGCAGCAAGACATTCAACATGAGCACCAGAATGCCCAGGGGCGGCTCTGGCTCCATGGTGCTGAGTGCTGTGGTATCCCAAATGAGAGCGACCAAAGCAGGCAGAGAGGAAAACAGTTTGCTGTCCCTCAGCGACGTAGGCAAGTAAGCGGGAAAGCTGAGAACCGGCTGTCCAGGCGGGTCCCTTTAAACACGAACCTCAGATAGCCTCAGACAGCAGCCACACAAAGCAACTACTGACCTGATGCCCTGCTGGAACCGGTTTCAGCTGCCCTTAAATGCGATCCAGCGTCCAATCAGTGCGGATGCACTATTTCAAAATAAGAAAACGCTATTTCGAATTAGATTTTGTGTCTAGATGCGTTATTTCAATTTAGCTTAATTCGAATTAACTATTTCGAATTACATTAATTCAAAATAGCACGGTAGTGTAGACATACCCTAACGGATTTGTTAGGGCATAACTTTTTGTGGGTAAAACTCACTTCATAAAATGAATCGGAAAGGAAGTTACAGAAGCAGGAGTATATATAAGAGAAAAGCTGCTTGTTTTAATGAAACTAATCAAGTCAGGGTGGAAGTGGGTTATTCAGAGCATTTGGTCTGGAGATGTGACTATCCAGAGAGGGGTAATTGCTTTCGTAGTGTGTTAACCAGTTCAGATCCTTATTCAATCCTAAGTTGATAGTGTCAAATTTGGAAGGACATTGCTGGCACTTGATGGCATATATCATGAATGGATGTACAGGTAGAGTCCCTGATGGTGTATCTTATGTGGTTAGATTCTGTGATAGTGTCGCTAGTATAGAGAGGTGGAAAGAGTTGGCCACGGGGTTTGTTTCAGGGATAGGTTCCTGGGTGAGTGTATCTAAGGGGTGGCGTGTAGCTGCTGGTAAGTATTTGCTTAAGGTTGGGAGGCTGTCTATAGGCAAGGACTGGCCTGTCTCCCAAGGTCAGTGAGAGTGAGGGATCATTTTCTAGGAGAGGTTGTAGACTGTCAATGATGCACGGGAGGGTTTAAGCTCGGGTTTAACCTAACCACATCAGCCACCACATCAGAGGCTCATACAACTGCACATCCACTAATGTGATCTATGCCATCGAGTGCCAGCAATGCCCCTCCACCATGGATATTGGCCAAACTGGACAGTCTCTACGGAAAAGGGTTAATGGACACAAATCAGATATTCTAAATGGTAAGACACAGAAACCTGTTGGGGAACATTTTAACATGCCCGGGCACTCATTAATAGATCTCAAAGTGACTATACTGTTACAAAGCAATTTCAAAAATGAGCTGGAGAGAGAAGCTGTAGAATTTACCTTTATTTGCAAATCTGACATCTTTAATCAAGGTTTGAATAAAGACATGAACTGGATGGACTGCTATATTCAACATCCTAATGACATAAAAAACTAAGTATCGGGCACTTACAGCCCACTCTATTAGTCTCATTTAGCACGGACACGCTAATAAACAGATTTTTTTCCTTCTCTTTCCCTTCCCCATCCCCTCTTTTTCTGCTATTTATTTGTACCTCTGGATCCCTTGCTCCATCCATCTGAAGAAGTGGGTTGTGTGCATGAAAGCTCATGATACCATCTAATTTTTTGTTTCTAAGGTGCTGCAGGACCATTCATTGTTTTTTAAAGTTTTTTCATTGCCTGATGCCAAATTTTCTGTGGCCTTGGGCAAATGATGTAGTCTCTCAGGGTACGTCTACACTAGCCCCCTAGATCGATCTAGGGAGGCTAATGAAGGCGACCGAAATTGCAAATCAAGCCCGGGATTTAAATATCCCTTGCTTGATTTGCATGTTCCTGGCCGGTCGCCATTTTAGAAATTGACTAGCCCGAAGTAACTGCCCGCGTCTACACGCGGCAGTGAAACGGGATTCCGGAATAAAGCCCTAAATCGAATTAGGTGGTATTCCTCATGGAATGAGGTTTACCACCTAATTCCATTTGGGGCTTTATTCCGGAATCCCGTTTCACTGCCGCGTGTAGACGCGGGCAGTTACTTCGGGCTAGTCAATTTCTAAAATGGCGACCGGCCAGGAACATGCAAATCAAGCACGGGATATTTAAATCCCGGGCTTGATTTGCAATTTCGGTCGCCTTCATTAGCCTCTCTAGATCGATCTAGGGAGCTAGTGTAGACGTACCCCCAGTTTGTTATTTATCAGATAAGGATAGTAGCACTTCCCTCCTCACAGGGGTGTTGGGAAGATACATAAATTAAAGACTATGAGGGGCACAGTACAGTTGCAACTGGGGCCATATAAAACCCTTTAGTAGTAGGAAAAGAGTGGGGGTCTCCTCTGTGTGGCATCCCATGGGGAAGAAATGCAGAACTGCCGGAGGGGGGGGAGGGAAATGGGAGAGCAGCTTGTTCCTAGTGCAGAGAGTGGAGGAAGGAAAATATCCACCAACAGCCACTCCCCTAAAGCACAGCCTGGTTGCACTTGCTCCCTCTTGTGCTTCTCCTGTTGAATTTTTCATCAGCCTTTCAACTGTTAAGTCTCATTTTGCTGTCAGCATTTTGTTTCTGTTGCTGAACTTGTTTATTTATAACTACTATTGGATTAAATATGACTGTGTTTAAAGATTCTAAAATTCCAAACAAGCTCAATAATTGAAAACTTATTTCACTTCAAAATTGCCTTTTAATTTTTGTAAATGTTAATGAAAACCTTCATGTCGAGTTTCTAAGAGGACAGAACAAAATTAGCAAATTAAATGTTGAGTTAAAGCTTTGAATATTGAATAAGTTCCCAAATGAAGGTAGGATGAACTTAATAAGAGAGCACAGACAGCTGCCTTACTAGGAAACTGAAGTTGTGTGTGTTCAGCTCTTTCTAGTCAGTCTGTAATGGAGACCAAAAAAATCAAAGCGAAAAGTGCATTTTAAATAAGAAACTGTTTTACTAGGCATTGTGTCAGAAAAATGAGTAGAAGTGTTGGAGGATATGAAAAAAAATCAAATCAAAGAAAGAAGCAAATCAATTCTTATAGAGGTTAAAAAATTTTATACAGTAGGGATGTTCATGACTATAAATATTGAATATCAAATAGGATGAATATTGTGATATGTAGAACTCTGTATTCAAGTACCAACTTATTCATGCTCATCCATCCCCTCTTCCATGACCTCCAAAGTGGCTTCTTTACCACTCTCCTATGCCCATGCAGTGTATTGGTGCTATAAATTGTGTAGCAGGGACTGTTGTGGTTCACTGAGGTGTATAAGGTGCACATAGAGGATCTACTAAACCATCTTTTAGATCACTTATTTAAGTGCTTGCAGTTCCCACTTCAGCACAAGTGAAAGGATAATACTGAGCAAAGATTTTAAACCATAGAGCATTTTGATCACTAACAAAGATGGTTCAAGCCTTACTGATTCTTGTGAGTACAGTCAGGCTTCTCCTTTAAAATAGTTTTTTAGAATATCTTTTATGTTTAGTTCTAAAATGCACTATATTTACCCAAGCAATCAGACCAAGTTTCCACCTCCAAAACTGTTAGATTTTAAAATAGATATATTTGCACAACAGACCAAAACTGTTCTTGACAGTCTTGTAAACAATTATGTATTTAGGTGTTTTTTTTTTAAAGTTCTTTTAGTATCACAGTTGGGCAACTGGTTAAACACTTATTGATACATTTTAAACATAGTTTGTGTTATTTAGTTGATAAACTAGCTGTTGGCTGCTAGTTGGCCTCTCACATACAACAGAAGAAAAATAGGCAAGAGTTACACATTCTACACTGAGACAAACTCAGTAAGGCCAGAGAATACCCATGAGAGTTGAATTTGGCCCACTATTTGAATAATTATTAATTACTGTGCAGTGTATTAAATAATAATAATTACTGTGAAGTGTTTTAAATATCAAAGCAAGTAAGCATATACGAGATGCCAGCCTTCAAGCATATATATATTTGTAATCTAAATTACTCAGAGATTTTTACCTAAGCACAGATTTGAACCCACATCACCAGCAGTAGAATTATCTGGCATTTTATCCTTTCATATCCCAAGCATGCATCCCTTATGCAGCAAGCCTCTTGCACTGGGATGAAGACCCTGCAGTTAATGGGCTGTGAGAGCCATCAGCATCTCACAGGAAAGTCTATGCACCTGGAAGAATTTGGTCTTCAACATTTTCTTTTAAAGTAGCATCCATTTTCATAGTATCATCACATTAGAACTCAAAGTGTTATTGTAGCCCATGTACCTAATAGGGAAATATCTCTTGAAGAGACCCCTGTGAGAAGTGGGGACGGGGAAGAGGTAGGAGTGAATAGTGTCTGGGTCATTCTTGCTAGGCAGATTTAGCACTCCATACCCAGAAGCTTCTGGAATTGGTTGTGGTAGTTTGGGATCTGCTCCAATAGATTCTGTCTGGTGCTGAGATCAGATTCCATGAGCAAGTAGGCAGGACAGCTGCTTTTCTAAGGGCCTGGTGCCCTGTGTGAGCTGGGAGAAGCTGAGCCAGGAGCAGAAAGCAGGCTGCTGTCCCTCACTCTGCAGCAAGTAAGGAGGATGTTAACCCTCTACCAGGGCACACGGGCAATGTTAGTTTATAGCAAGGGGAAACTGGGAGGGAAAAAATAACATTCTCTGTTTTAGTTGTATGCTTGGAATGTTGTTTCATTTTAGCCAAGCTGTTCTAGTTCACTTTCTCAGTTAGTGTGATTCTTCAGCTCCTCTTTAAATGGAGTAATGGGGAAAGAGTCATTTCTATTTTGTTGTTCTCAGTTTTTATATTTACTTGTAACAGGGTTTCTTTAAGTCTGTATCCTTGTGAGTTAACTGACTAGTTAATCAGTTAGCTCGCTGTCTAACAGTGTCCCACAGCAGAGGAAGAATCTGCCTGGACTCCAACTGAGGATCCCTACAAGCAAGTGGAGAGATGGTTCAGACTCAGCATATGGTGCAGATTTAATAATCAGAGACACAAACTGAGACTTCGGTGAACTAAATCTAAGCTTTTGGGATCTCTCAGTTTCTTCTTGGGGGCTACGTCTATACTGCGCTCTCTTGCACAAGAAAATATGCAAATGAGTCGAAGCAGTGAATATCGCTGTGCCTCATTTGCATACTTAATGAACCACATTTTTGCACAAGGGGCTTTTGCGCAAAAAGGAGCCGTCTACAGGCAGAACGGCTCTTGCTCAAGAGGGGGGTTTTGCGCAAAAAGGAGCCATGTAGGCGGCTCCTTTTTCCACAAAAGCCCCTTGCGCAAAAATGGCGGTTCATTAAGTATGCAAATGAGGTGCGGCGATATTCTCCACTTTGCCTTATTTGCATATTTTCTTGCGCAAGAGAGCACAGTATAGACGTAGCCATTGTGTTTTGTGTGGATTGAACTGTTTAGATTTTCCTTTTGGTTTTCTCTTTATTTATTTATTTTTTGTAACTGTGAAGACAATGTCTGTGGGTTATAAAATAGCTATGTTATGTTGTACAATAAGATTATTATGTGTTTCTTAGGGATGTGAAGGACTAGTAGACTATCTGATAAACAAATACTTATTTGATAGTCAACAAGCTTGTTGACTAGTTGCTCTGACACCCTTTGCTGCCTCTATCAGAAAGAGGCAGCAAGGGGGGAGGGAAGGGGTATTTCAAAGCAGCAGTGCTATGTGGAGCCTGGGGCCAGACCCCGGGCTCCAGCCGGTGCTGCTGCTTTGAAATGCCACAGGGATCCTGACTCCCCAGCTGACCCCAGGCTTCACATGGCACTTTTGCCTTTAAAGTGTGACAGCCCTAGGGCTGTTTCTACACGTCAAAGGCGGAAACGCCCTATCAGCTAGTCGAATAGTTGATGCAAAATGCATCAACTATTTGATTAGCCAATTACCCGCAATTTAACATCCCTAGTGTTGCTTCATCATAAGATTTTATAAAGTAATTTAATTAAATTCATTTCTTTAGTTTCTGTTGGGACTTAAATGTAGGGAGGTTGACACTGTGCAATCCTTACTGAGATTCCTTAAGAGACTGAACTCTGGGTCTCCAGCTTCTGTCTATGGGAAGTGGGGATATTTTTAGGCACTGGAGGAGGGCAGTGAAATGTAGCCCACCCAAGGTTACATTATTACTCAGGATCATCTTGTAAGCTACATCTACTGTGGTCCTCTGTGCCCCTGGAGTGGCACTTCGACTATCTAGAGATTGATGATTCTGCTAAAGCTTTGGGTAAGAAACTTGTGACTTTTAGTCCATGCAGTAGAGGCTCATACACTAAGCTTCAGAAGTCCCAGGTTCAACCCTGCCCACTGATCACTGGAGTCTGTCAGAGTTGCACTGTGTGATGATATCTATATGTTAATTTTAGGAAGTGTGTGAGGGTGCAAACAGGAGAGCCTGCCCTCTGATCACTCTAATAGTAATTAGTTCCCCAGTAGGAAGCTGACAGGGGTAATCATTCAATCAGGCTGCTCAGCTGAGCCAATTACCCTATCAGCCCTGGACTGATAAGGGGCAGCACAGGAAGGAAGTGAAGAAGGAAGGAGACAGAGGCTCAGAACAGGGAGTCTTCAGGTACCCTCTGGCTTGGTGAGCGGACCAAAAAGCTAGTTGGATA
Source organism: Pelochelys cantorii (assembly GCA_032595735.1). Lineage (NCBI taxonomy): Eukaryota > Metazoa > Chordata > Testudines > Trionychidae > Pelochelys > Pelochelys cantorii. The sequence continues at coordinate 125,331,691 of CM064326.1, read as the reverse complement.
TTATAAATAGGCTGTTACACAAGGACTGCTGTGAAATTGGTGGAGTTAACAGAGAATCAAAGACACTGTGAAGGAACAACCATGGGAGTCTAAGAATTAGCATGTCAGCACTCTAAATAGAAAATTATGCTGCTTGAACTTTCTTTCTTTTGTTGGTTTTCAGTTTTAGTTTTTTCCATTTTTTCTGAAATCTACCACTTTTAAAAAAAATCACACTTGGAAAAGAAAAGTCCACAAGCTCAAAAGCAAAAATAAATAGACAATAATGGGAAAGGGCATATAACAAGTCATAGAAGTTGGTACCAACTTTGTTCTCTATTTCCTTTCAAAGAAAAGTTACAATGTAATATATGTAACATTGTTGTAGCTGTATTGGTCCCTGAAGGAGAACTCTGTGTAGGCTTGAAAACTTGTTTCTTTATCCAACAAAAGATGGTACAGTAAAAGCTATCTCCTTACCCACTTTGTGTCTCTACTGTGTGGCATAGTCTGTCATCCAGCTTTTGAGAGAACACAAGGACTGTAACGAACCAGAAAAAGTGTGGAAATAGATGTAGTCATGGCAAGACCTGTGGTAGCTGTCAGCTATTAGAACTGGCTGCCCATATGATGGTGGGGAGGTTTGTCTAGTGGTTAGGGAGCAAACCTCAGCCTTGGGAAATTGAATGTCAGTTCCCTGTTTTTCCTCTTACTCACAATGGGAAGTGATTTTAAATAAATCAAATTAAAGCCTCTTGAATTCTGAATGAGAACATCCACCCAGGGATTCAATGCAGTTTAACTTGTTGACTTTAAATTCACACCTTTAGTTAATTCAGATTTTTTTTTCTGAGTGTCCTGTGTAGACAAGTCCTGAGCCTTTCTGTGTCTCAGTTCCCAGTCTATGAAATGGGGATTATAGCACTGCCCTGACTCACAGGGGTTGTGAGGCTAAATGCATTAATGCTTGTAAAATGCTCAGACTATATGATAAGGGGGACCATACAAGTACCTAAGACAGATGGATGTTGTTCCCCATAAACAGGTGTTGCAAGTTACACCCACACACAATGGGGAGGTCAGAAAGGCATTTCTACCTCTCCCTTCCAAGGTGAGGCCCTGTAATGCCCCAATAAGTGGCACAATTTAACCTTTAGTGGCTGAGCTCTAACTTTGCACTGTGTAATAAAGTGTGCACAGCGGATTGATTTTACTAGGTCATGGCCCATAGATTAGAGCCATATGTAGGTCATCAGTGGACACAGCATTTTCATGTAGTGGATGCATTGTACGTATGGAATGAGCTTCTCGCCGTCTGCTACTGTGTCTGCTGTAAGCTACCTCTGTCATGGAGGAAAGCCAATTTGCTTCCCTCTTCTCACAGGACAGTCTTCTGTTGCCTTGTCCATCAAGGAAATTTTACAGTGTTCCTGAGAAATGTTCAGAAATGTTAGCAGGCATTTGTTGCATGCAAATAGCTGCAGAATAAATCATTGTATATTGCAGCACAACCCCTGAGGGGGTTTGTACCTATGGAACTTGGTACTGTCACTCTACTTCCCCATGTACCTTAATCATGTTATTCATTCAGTGAGAAGGAAGAACATTACAGCATGAGCCTTTAATCCCTCACTGCTGATGATCTGACTCTGAAAGACAGAGAGAGAGAGAGCAGAAAACCCATGGAAAAGTCTTTAGGTAGGATTCAAATGCCATTATTTCTCTGCACTGGCTATAGGCAAGGCCCTCATTATCAGAACAGTTTCCTAAGATATTTCAGAGAAAAGTGCAGGTGCCAGTATGTGTAAATACAGGGGTTAAATATCACCTTTAGGACATTGTATTTCCTGACCTTTAGGGTAGCTGGAAAAATTTTATCTGTTACCTACCAAGGGACAAACTCACAAAAATTCTCTCGTTCTCCCTAACACTCTGGATCATTTTCCCTAAAGAATATAAAAATGACAAAGGGGGAGAATACTATCTTAATTAAACAGCATTCTAACAGGGTTCTGTTTTTAAAGTGAATTTAGTGCATATTAAAGGTACTTGCCTATTTGAGACCCCTGGGGCAGTGATCCTATTAGCAACAGAACAGCGGTTGTGAGAGTTGCTCTATCCTGTCATGCCAGTGGTCCTTAAACTTGACCTAAAGGGAAGCACCCTGTATGCTGAGTCAAGCCCTTACCTCTCTGCTGAGACTACCAGCAAGGATGTTAATTATCACTGCCTGCAGTGCAGACAAATCCACTGGAAACTAGACTGACACCACCAACTCCAGTCCCCAAACAGCCATAGAACAGATACTGTAGATATTCCTGAGTACTCCTGTCATGGAATGGACATGAACCAGTGACTGAGAGATGGAGGGCACTGGCTAATTAATCACCCAAACCAGCCGGGCTTTCTGATTTTAAAGCAAGTTTAACTAGAAAGCTAAAGAAATGGATTGACTAGCACAGCTTTTCATGATTTCAAAGTATTGTGCTCATTAGACAATTTTATGCTAAAGAGAAGGCCAAGTGAATAAATAAAAGGACACAAGACAACTATAATCCATTTTCAAGGCTACAAAAATCATATATAATAGCACATTTCCAACTACTTTTCAAGGCCCAAGAGGAATCTCTACATTCGTAAACAACATGAACAATAGGGATATCAATGAATATCCTAAATTATGCCACATCTGAGAGCCCTTTCATCAAAGTTATGAGTATGATTACACTAAGGTTCCGTGGGCCAGAGCTGTGAAAATAAACCAATTTATGCCACTTTGTCACATTTTTCCCCAGCCTGTATGTAGCACATCTGCTCCACAGATTGGCAAACAATAGTTTCCTCTAGCTTCAGTTTGGAGTGACTTGTCTCTGAGCCATTTGATTGTCTTGCTTCCTGGATCCACTCAGAGACCTCTGTCCACCACTTTGGGGCACAAAGAGAAGCTATGCTTGACCTGATATTAACCCAAAGTCCTGCCAGCCACATATGGGAAGCAGTGGTAGGGGAAGTTTCATGAATTATTGTTAAGGTGGATATAAGCAAGTACATGCTTCAACTCTATGATCTAGTAACTGGTTTTAGTTATAAATTACAATGATAAGCAATGCTATGGTGAACAACCATATATTTGATCCCTACGGATCCAGTGAGGAGAAAAGCAACAAGACTGAAAAAATCACTTGCTTATTCAGAGAATGGGAATTGAATTAGAAACCTGTTGTTATCAAACTCCCTGAACAGCCGCAGAGAATCTCTAAATAAAGATTGGCCTTGTTGGTATATTAACATGTCTGAGGGAAGGGCCTGTCCATTATGGCTATGTCTACACTGGCGGCTTCTTGCACAAGAACATCTTGCGCAAGGGTTCTTGTGCAAGAAGTCTTGCACAAGAAAACGTCCACACTGCCATGTGCGAGCTGTGCTTTTGTGCAAGAGTGCCCATGGCAGTGTGGACGCTCTCTTGCTCAAGAAAGCTCCGATGGCCATTTTAGCCATAGGGCTTTCTTGCGCAAGAAACCCCTGCCGAGCATCCACACTGCCCTTTGCGCAAGAGCCCCTGCTCAAGAGGGCTTACACCTGTTAAAAAAGAGCGTAGCTCTTGCGCACAAAGCCCTCTCTTACCACGCCGTACTGTAAATCTTCTTCCGCAAGAGAGGGTGGGCAGTGTGGACGCTCTGCGGATTCTTGTGCAAGAACGGCCATTCTTGCACAAGAACCCGCCAGTGTAGACATAGCCTATGAGTTTGACTGGGGATTCATTTATAACACTTCCTTTGCCATTATTCCATTCACACTATATTCCAATGTAAAGAGTATGAGACTTTTCCTCGACTTCGAAAATCATACTGCAATGAATTGGCTCTTGTGTTTGTGCACTGAATTGGCTTTTGTGCCCTCTAATAGATGGAGTCATGCTAGGTATGCCTCAATGGCCATATACCACATAACAATTAGTGTGGTTTCTCCTTTAGCTCACATGGTAGGAGCCTGTGTTTTAGAACAAAGAATCTGAATTCTATTCCTGATATTGCAACGAAGTTTTAAGTGCTCGTGGTATGTAGCCTAATGATAACCCTCATGTTCCTAAATCAGTTTGGATATATTGCAGTTGTTTCATGGACAAAATGCAAGGATGACTAAGAGAAATAGTGACATAAAGCCGTTTCCTATTCCTCCCAGGATTGGGAGGAATAAAACGCTATGAAAGATCTCTGCTTGTTCTTGCTCTATAGATTATTCATCCCATGTCAATATATGAAAGTACTATTGTTAGAATAATGGATTAACAATCTCTACAGTCTAATCTGTAAATAAGGGGTTGGGTATTTTTTAATCCTCAGGGTTAAGATTTTCATGCAAGGGCATGGAATGGCTGCAGATCTAGCAGGCAGACTACTATCAGTGGCTATCCAAAATTACAGCTCTATCTGATTGCTTTTGCTATTTCAGACAGGATGTTGAGTCCTGCACCACATATCCTCTATTCACATCAGACACTGGGGAATGGAGACTTAAAGGAGAAAATGTACTGTTTAAACCATGTCTAAGACACTCCAGGGAACATATCTTAACATAAGCATGAGCCCGGGGGAAGGAGAGCAATATTTTAAAATCAATGTTCTTTCTCTTAGTTTCATAAAATCAGATGAAACGGCAGATTTCAACATTTTATCATTTAATATCGCTGAGCAAGAAAGATAGAAGTTATGGGAGGTATATATTGATTTTATACCGTTGATATTTGAAACTCAGTAATTCCTAGAGATACGTACACATAACCCCAGTTTATTTCAGGAATACCACACCAGTTGTGGGAGACAGACTTTGCTATGCCATTCTGCAGAGCTGCAAAGCATCTGGGCCACGGCCACTGTTCTACATATGGGCAGAAACAGCAGTGTCTGTTGCTCTACATTCTGCATGAGATTTCAACCATTGAATCTCATTACGTGTAGCCTTTCCCCAACCCACTTCAGTAGCTCCCACAGTACTAGCCTCTTTAGGATATGTGTGAAGAACCCTTTGCCAGGTGTCAGGGCACCTCTTTGCGGATGCTTAGCCCATACTATTCTCATCATCACGCAGGCTTTGCATATGTTATCAACAGCTGTGTGACTTTCATCCTTACTGCAGATATATTGGAGGAGTTGAAGGAAAACCACTGAGAATTTGTAGGCTAACTAGTTGCATGAAACTACAGTAGTATGGACATTTCAAAGCCAGTTATTAATTTCATATACAACAACAAGTGCCTGGAGAGGTGAATAGTTTAGAAAAATATACCCAATCCTTCCAAACACTGGAAATATATGCAGTATGAATTCAACCAAGACATTCATTGCTGAACAGTTTGATTAGATTTCAGGCATTGGTTTCAATAAATTTGTTCAAGAAATAGCTTTCTTTTTATATTTCTTTTGTTAGTCTGTTATTCTGGAAAGTACTAATTTAAAGGTGCCAATATAGACTGTTTCAAAGTAATGACAGTTACATTCCCAGAGACAAAGCTATTATACTGGAAACAAGATTTCTTATATTAGTCACCACTTTTAAGAGACTATATTGTTTGGTTTCAGTCCTAAATTTAGGACTGAAATCCAGACAAACACACATATGTAATCTTAACCCCTAAACGTCACCATGGGATAAAGGCATTTTTCTCTTCATTATGTTTCCGCTGTGCAATGGGTATTGGCATTTTTTTAAAACATGTTCAACATTTTATAGTAGTGTGGGATGTTTTTCTGATCATTTGTAGAAAATATCGCATTAAATTTTGCGATACATGTGAAAAAATACTCATGCAATTTTTATTATTTTTTTCATTCTGCTGCCTATATTTTTCAAAGTTCTCTGGCCACCAGGAGAATACCAAAAAAAAACCCCATATTCTGACAGGCCCTTTCATTATCTAACTATAAATTTTATAGTGTGCATCAGTATGTCTGTCTGTCTGTCCATCCATCCGTGTTGTTCAAGAACTTCTCTTAAATGTTTAAAAAAACAACAAAGGGTCTGGTAGCACTTTATAGACTAACAAAACAAGTAGATGGTATCATGAGCTACATGTTTTGTTAGTCTATAAAGTGCTACCAGACCTTTTGTTGCTTTTTAAGTTTATCCTGTACAGACTAACTCGGCTACCCCCTGAAGCTTCCTCCTAAATGGTAAGAGCCAGGACCACCACACTGGGTATGTAGCTTCCTCTTATCATAACTTAAAGCAAGGTAAGGTTTTGATTGTGCCATGACAATGAGATGTGCCTGGAATTCGATTGTTTATAATAAAATGGAAAGGGAGGAGTCTGGTAGGAGGGACAGTTATACTGTAGAATGACCACCGTGGGGAGGCAAGGGGCCAGAGATGGGGACCAGGACAGCTATAACTCCATTGAGCCAGCAAGGGACAGGGATGGAGAAAGGGACAGCTATCCTCTCTCCCTAGGGCAGCCTGTATGCTGAACACCATATCCTCAGTCCCACCCCAGAACAATTATTTAAATGAAAAAAAAAAACAGAGGTTATTTGAGTTAAGGATCTGAGCAACTCCAGATATACCTTCCAATTATATATGTAAGCAGGGTCAGGATAAGCTCTACCCTGACATCTGGTGGTGAATTGTGGCGAGTGGTGCAAAAAGATTTCAGGGGCTGATCACATTTGCACAGGCACACCCACCCCGCCTAGTATGTGCTCACAGCAGCCCAAATGGTCACTTTGGCCACTGTGGGATCCCCAGTCTCTTGTTATTGAGGCAGGGGGGATAAAGTGTTGTTACCCTGATTATGTGAATCAAGGACAGTGGAATTCTGGAACTGTTTATGACAGAGGGATTCGCCATAAATTAAATAGCACTCGCTAGACAAGGGGCATGGGTTCCGAACCCAGTCAAGCTGAGAGATGCTGGGGACAGGTCTTTGTACCTGGTGATGGGGCTCTGTGTGAGGGCCTAAACAACACCTATTGCACCACCTCCTCTCTCCACTGGAATATCAGAGTTAATTTGGATTCCATTAGGAGTCTAGTTGCAAGCTACTGAGCTGACTTCACTCTGGGCCAATGGTGTACTAGCACTGAGGCTCCTCTACTATGTGCTGAAGAGCTGAAATCACTTTGGACTGAGGGGAGCCTGGTGCTGTACTACTGAAGAGCTGAACTTTACTATGAGCTGAAATCACTGTTGCTGTGGGGAGCCTGACACTATACTGCTGAGCTACTAGCAGAGCGGCTGGGGGGGACAACCGGCGGGCGCAGGCTGCCAGCAGAGCAGCTGGCAGGGACGACCGGCAGGCAGCTGGTAGGAGCGGCAGCAGGCAGCCGGTGGAGCAGCTGCAGGAGCGACTAGCTGGCGGCCAGGGGCATGGACCGAGACGTCGGGCAGTTCGTGGGACGGCTGAGGCGGCTCATGGGACAGCAGGTGGAGTGTGGCGGAGTGACTCGTGTTGACGGCGGTAGCAGAAGCCTACGGAGAGGCAGGGCCATCGGCTGACCACGTAAGGCGTATCAACCCCCCGCCCCCCTCCATTCCACCCAGGTTGGGATGGTAAAACCCTGCCGGGTGAACTTTTGAACCCTGGGGCAGCACTGACCCAGGGCAGAGACTTTTGGGGTGTCAGACTTTGGGTGATTTTTGGGTTGCTGGACTCAAGAGACTCTTGGGGTGTTGGACTTTTGGGGACTTTGGGTGATTCGTGGCTGGGGGGTGGGTCTTTGCTCATGTTTGGTCTATGAATCAAGTTGTGGTGTTTTCCCAATTTAATGCTGATGTCGGTTACCTCATGTTATTAAAGACTTGCTGCTATACTGAGGCTCTGTGCTTGCGAGAGGGGAAGAATTGCCTCTTTGAGGCGCCCAGGAGTGTATGTAAGATTTCCCGGGTCAATGGGTGGGGGCTCGAGCCGATGTTGTATTACCTTGTTGGGAGGAGACCCCTAGATGCTGAACCCGGCCCTTGCTGCTATTAACTCGGCCTGGCAGAAGGGCTACATATACATAAATAGATATAAACAGGGCTCGACAAATCAGTGAATCTGCTCACCTGTGGCGAGTAGATTTCAGCCGGTTGCCCTGTTCACCGGCGGCGCGCGCATGCGCAATGCGGGTCTGGCACATGCGCAGTGTGTGGCTGGTGAGTAGATTTCACCACAGTTTGTCAAGCCCTGCATATAAATATGTAACAGAGCAACAAAGAAGACAAACCCTGCCCCAAAGTAGTTGCAATCTAACACATTTTATTCATATTTTCTCTTCTATGTGAGTAACTGATATTCCTTCACACTGCCTGAATAAATCAGTCAGGAATAAGAGAATTCCACCAGGTCACGGTGGGAAGATTTCTCCCTCAATACCATGGAGTTGTTCTAGAGCTCTAGCCTAAGGGCTGGAGTAGACTCACTGGCTGTGTCTAGACTGGCCGGTTTTTCCGGAAAATCAGCCGCTTTTCCGGAAAAACTTGCCAGCTGTCTACACTGGCCGCTTGAATTTCCACAAGAACACTGACGATCTCATGTAAGATTGTCAGTGTTCTCGCGGAAATACTATGCTGCTCCCGTTCGGGCAAAAGCCCTCTTGCGCAAATGCTTTTGCGCAAGAGGGCCAGTGTAGACAACGTGGTATTGTTTTGCGCAAAAACGCCCCGATGGCTAAAATGGCGATCGGGGCTTTCTTGCACAAAAGCGCGTTAGATTGGCCAGGGACGCTTTTCCGCAAAAAGTGCTTTTGCGGAAAAGCGTCCATGCCAATCTAGACGCTCTGTTCCGAAAATGCTTTTAACGGAAAACTTTTCCGTTAAAAGCATTTCCGGAAAATCATGCCAATCTAGACGCAGCCACTGACTCTTGTCTCCCACTCATACCCTACATGCAAGGGGAGGGCCAAAGGTTCCTGCTATGTTGGATCTTCCTGACTCACCACCATCTTATCTTGGGCTAGCTTCAAAGTACCATTCTGTAGAGTGGCTGGTTCGGTGGACACAGTGCCACACTGCACATGAGATGCAGACCTCCTGCATAAACTCACTGCATGTGCCAGAAAGTGGAACTAGAGCCATGCCACCTCATTAAGAGCCCTTTGTACCCACAGGGAAGATGTCAGGAATTGGGCTTAAAGAATGGAATACTAAAATGTAGCCTGGACCCTGTACCATAGGCACAACAAGCGGATGGAGCAGTTTCATATGCGCTCCCTATGATCAATCATTCGAGTACGCTGGCAGGATCGAATTACTAACCAAGAAGTGCTTGATAGAGCTGGTTCCACAAGCATCGAAGCTAAGATCCTCCAGACCCAGCTTCAATGGTCTGGCCATGTTCTCCGCATGGACGAAAGCAGGATCCCGAAGCAGCTGTTTTATGGGGAACTGGTATGTGGTAGTTGCAAACAGGGACGCCCGAGGAAGAGGTATAAGGATAACCTGAAGACCAACTTGCAGTGGACAGGTCTTCAACCTTGACAATTTGAACTAGCTGCTGCAGACAGGACTAATTGGCATTCCCTTACAAGGAAAGCAGTGACAAAGTTTGAGGATGACTGCCGCCAACGCCTCGCAGCTGCACAGGAAAGACGACAGAGCTGTGTTCTCTCCTGTCCTGACAACCAGCGTTCCATGCCCTATTTGTACCCACATGTGTGCTTCTATCTTTGGGCTCCGGAGCCACATGTGTTTCCAAAAATTAAATGCACAACATGTCTTCCTCAGCTCCCGAGAGACAACCAACAACAACAACTAAAATGTAGCAAACTCAGCAATCCTACCCAACAGGCACACAGGCACACATACACACACATGCACATTCAAAACCAGCTCCTTATATTTATTTCTCTACATGATCAATAAACCAGATTAAAACTTATGATTCCACATTCTTACTACAGGCTCAGTCCAATCACTTTTGCACTGGCTGGAAAATTGTTCTAATAGCGCACCAGAGAATTCCACCAGCATAGAGGAATCCTTGAAGACAGCATAACCAGAGCTGTCTATCAGTTGTTCCCATTCCCTACTTAAGTTATATGTCAAGGGCAGAGAAAAGAGGGACAAATCCTATGTCTGACAGTGGGTAGTACCAAATGCTTCAAGAGAAAATGTTAGAATTCTTTTAATACATGAAGTTTCTTCTTAAATCTATCAATTATTGGTTGGCTTATGCCTGGAAGCAGGAGGATTGTGTACTCATTGTATTTTTATCCTGTATAGCATTACCATAGATATTTCCACCATATAAATGTCTGATTCTTTTTTGGGTCCTGCAAATATCCTAACCACAATGAAATCATGTGGCAGTGAGTTCCACAGGTTAGTTAAGCAACTGTGTGAAATGCCATGCCTCTAGGTGCACTGCACATCAATAAAGCTGAAATCACAATATCTAGGTTAGGTGGTGGAGCCTCAGTGCAGGATCAGACACCATTTCCCAAGGACTGGTGACAGGCCTGCCCTAGTTCACCTTAGGAAATTGAGACTGTGCTAACCACTGACACTGAACAGTTAGTGGGGTTTCGTGGTTGGAGAAAGGAAAGTGATGTAATAAAGGGGCTATTGGATGTTTACGTTGCAGGGTCAGGAACTCTTAATGGACTACAGTACTACCAAAACTACCATAAGCAGTGTTGGGGTGGTTATTATGCTGTGTTCCCTTTTCCCTAATACATTTTTTTCTTGTTTCATACATAGACTGTGCCTATGAATATGGAAGAATTGCCTAGTAATGGAGCTCATGGGAAGTATTTAAAAATTCCAAGAAACTGTGGGCAGGTGTTTGTGAGTTTTAAAAGCGATCTATAACTATTTGAAACCAAACTTGCTGCATCTGATCACACTTGATAGAAAGGCTACATGTGTACAGTATTTTCCTTTACCAGTTTTAAACTTGTTGTCCTTCAATGTCATTTAATGGCCTCTTCTTTTTATGTATTGTGAGTAAAATAAATAAGAGTTCATGATTCACCTACGCTATGCCCTTCATCATTTTATATACATAAGAGTCAACAGTTTGCCCTTGTAGCCAGGAGGCTAATGGCATATTATGTTGCATTAGGAGGAGCATTGCCAGCAGATCTAGAGAAGTGATTAATCCCCCTTATTTGGCACTGGTGAGGCCACAGATGGAGTATTGCATCCAGTTCTGGGGCCCCATTACAGAAAGGATGTGGACACATTGGAAGAAGTCCAGCTGAGGGCAACAAAAGTGGTTAGGAGGCTGGAGCACATGACCTATGGGGAGGGGCTGAGAGATGTGGGCTTATTTAGTCTACAGAAGAGAAGAGTGAGGGGGGAATTGATAGCAGCCCTTAACTACCTGAAGGGAGGTTCCAAAGAGGTTGGAGAGAGGCTGTTCTCAGTTGTGACAGATGACAGAACGAGGAGCAATGGTCTCAGGTTGAGGTGTGGGGAGGTGTAGATTGGATATTAGGAAAAACTATTTCACTATGAGAGTGGTAAAGCACTGGAATGGGTTACCCTAGGGAGGTGGTGGAATCTCCATCCGTGGAGGTTTCTAAGTCCTAGCTTGACAAAGTCCTGGATGCGATGATTTAGTTGGGATTGGTCCTGCTCTGAGCAGGGGGCTGGACTTGATGACCTCCTGAGGTCTCTTCCAGCCCTAGGATTCTATGAAATATTATGTTCCTGTCTTAACTATCTGCTTCACCATAATATTTTAATTTATTCTAGATATGGAAGTCTCTCAGGGCCTTTTCATAATTTTGTTGCCTCTCTCTAGTCCCTTCTACTGCTGCTATATCTTGTTTTGAGATGGTGTGGCCTGTACTGAGCACAGTTATGCCATTACATTATATAACAGCATTAAAATACTTTCAGTATTTTCTGTTTTATTCTTCTGACATTTTGCTTGCCTTTTTGGACCAATTCTGCACACGGACATGAGAATTTTGCTGATTTTGTCCACAATAACAGCCAAGCCTTTTTCTTGAGTGGTTGCAGTTATAATGTGTAGGAGTAAATCAGATTATTTCTTCCAATATGCATTACATTGTATTTGTCAGCAGTAAATTTAATCTGACATCCTGTTCCCCAATCACCTAGCTTTCGTTAGGTCCCTCAGGAGTTCCCCAAGGTTTTATCTAGTCACAACTAAACTAAAACACTTTGTATTGTTTGCAGATTTTGCTGCTTCACTATTCATGCTCTTCTGTAGATCATTGATGAACATGTTAAATACCTGGGATTGTGAGGGGACTTCACATATAAAATTGACCATTTATTCCTGCTCATTGGGGGGGGGGGGGAGTTCCTCTCAGTTAATGTTGATCAATGACAGATCTTTGCCTCTTTCCCCATAACTAATATGCATTATTAATAGCATTTTGTAAATGGTTTTTTGAAAGTCCAAAGTTCTATATATTATTTCTCAGAATTTAGAATAAATAACAGGTAATCCAGATGACTTGTTGCTATTAAATTAAATATATCCTAATACCTATTTTTTTACACCTCTCTGTCTGTGCTTCTTTTTTATTTAAAAAGTAGATTTAGGATATGTTTCTCCCCACCATCCTTTGTGGTGAAGACAAATGCACATAAATCATCAAGATCAAAATGTTCAGAAGCAGCTGATTTTGGATGCCACAATTAAGTTTAGTATCATCAACTTCCTACTATCTTTCGCTTTCAAATCTTCAATGAAGATGGTAAAGTAAGATGAATCTTATATTAGCAGACCCTATATCCCGTGGGTCATTTCTCTCTTCTCCCCAGAATTCTACTTCCTTTGTTCATGGCCCTCTGTCCGGTTCTGAGACCACTTGAGAAAGAGATATTGTGAGATGGCTTATATATTTCCAATTCTTTTTTTTTTTCAAAAAGAACAATCGAGTCTGTCTAACAAAATTTATGCCCTTCTTGCTTATGGTCATATTCCATATTTCTTTTGAATAGTGAGTGGGATTTTTTTCCCTCCTATTATTTGTTCCACTACTTTACTAGAGACAGAAGTTAGACTGACAGAATGGTAATTCCTAGGTTCACTTGTCTCTCTATTTGGGAAGAGCAGTAATAGCACATTTACCTATTTACTACTATTTAACATTGTATTTTTAAATTTGATGCTATTTAAATATTTCTACAGAATTAACACTGGGATTCCTGGTGAGATTTCCAATAAGAGGTACTGTAACATACATGAGATTAGTCAAACAGATAGCTAAAGAAACTGGGTGAGATGCACAATTATTTAACAATGTTTGCGTTAGACTGCATGGATTTATTCTTCATACTAAAGCACAGAATGGAGTCTTTTGACTCTAGGAAAATTATTTCAGAATGAATATTTGGGGAATAGTCCTCCTTTGGGCCCATTACTCACTGCCAATTTTTCAGAAATATGTGAGATTTAGCATAATGGTTCTTAAACTCTGTACTTTTGGCAAGGGATCTGGAGTCTCTGGACCACCCAGCTGAAAGTCCATTGGAGTCCATGGATAATCTTCCTGTAAATGCCTAGGACTGTCTCCGCTCCTACATTTTGTTTTGGAGGGAATAGGAGGCTTGTCTCCCTTTGAATTACACATACATAGTCTACTTGAGTTCCACGGACGAGGGGAGGACTTTGAAATAATAAAGTAACCACCACAAAGATTTAACTCATTTATTATTCCCGGGAGGCCAACTCCCAGACCCCAAAACTTAGCCTTACAGGAAAGATAAAAAGGCCATGGCTCTGGGCTTCTTTATCATTTTGGATTATCATGTAGTCTTGAGATGTCATGTGCTATCTACAAATCACATGATCAGCAACTGATCCACCCAGCCACAGCTATCCAGTAATTGTTTGCTGCACAAACTCTGTAACACTTCATTAGTTCTGCCACACATCTACTTCCACGGAAAGTAAATTTCCAAAATGACAAAGCACAGGGCAACATTACCACTTCAATCTATTTTTAGTGCAACTTTAAAAAAATACAGGAAATGCAGCTGAGGAAAAGGGTGCTTGCACTACAGTTTACAATTTTTTTAAAAAATATAAGGTCTGTTATTTTTTCTGACAATCTTACAGTTCTCCAATGAGACTGTGAGAAATGTGAAAAGTTATGTGATCATTTCTGACAGTTTCTGGCAGCTGGGCAGGCAAGCATTGGAAAGGATATCTCTCTCCAGATCCAAGATTAAATTTGGACTGAAACACAGGGCTCATTTAGGCAGCAATTAAAGGACCTTATAGACTGAGGGAGAATGAAATGATAAATGCAAAGAGGCTTATTTAATGGGGATATTAAGTAAACTGCTGGTAAAAATGCCCATTTATCATCCACTGAATCCTAATTGGTTTCCTGTTCCTGCCTGCATGTGGCATTTTCAGAAGGAATTACCTTCTTTTAGTGCGACTGTTGCAAATGCAATAAATCAAGCCCATAGATTTTAGCTAATTTAGATGGAGGCTAAATGGGAGCCAAAGCATGCAAGAGTGCTTGCAATTAATGTTCATTACAACTTTTAGCTTCAAAAACAGGAAGGATAATATTAATGCACCACTCCCAACCAAGGCTACCATTCCAAGGCTAGGCCACTCTGTATGTCAAGCAGATGTCATCCACCTTAGTAAGCAACCCATCCAAACAGAAATTTCATGGGAACCAATCCTGATTTCTAGCTTCCCTTTAGACAACCTTATTCTAATAAGATTAATTTCTGTATTGCACCGTTTGCCTCCACCTAAATGACTCAGTTCCCCTCATTTTCTTGTAAGTTTCAAACTCTTCGCAAGCTAATAAATAAGCAAGCATATCTTTAAAGATTTCAACTGGCATTATAGCCATTTAAAGTTTATTTCTCCTGTGTAATATTAGGAAGTAAAACATTTCCACTTGAAAAATTAGCAAAGTATATTGCATTTTCCCAAGCAGTAACTTCCATATGCTGCATTTGGTGGGTGGGTAAGGGTCTTTCAGTATATCCATCTATGAAAAATGTGTCTTTGCAAAAGGAATTTAAAAAGCACGTAATTAAATGGAAAGTACCTTATTCTGTGAGGCCATGAGCTTCTATGAAAAGAGCAATTCACAAAGGCTGCTTTGAGAGTGGAGTTTATGTCTGACCACTGTCTCTTGATTTTTTTTTTTAAACACACCAGCTACAATGGAGAAACATAAAATGACATTTTCCCCCCCAAAAAAATCTGGAGCAACTCTGTTTAATTGTGAATACAGTTACCCCAAATTTACACCAATGTGTGCATGAGCAGAATTTGGTGCAGTATTAGTAATTCCAAACAAGACACTAAGATTTAAACTCTCCCATCTTCTAAATACATTAATGTTAATGGGAGTCACTTAGGTTCACAGGGCTTTAATCTCAAGAAAAGTCTTAGTAAACTTGATGAGACTTTCATAGTTTCTTCTATCTCCTGAAAGAAAGGACTTCTTTTTGCTCTCAAAAGTACACCTGACATAGTCTAGCCAGCCAGAGACACTTACAGACACCCTTAATCTCACTCTTTCATACTCTAAGACAGGAGACATCCTACAGTTTTCACTTGGACTTGAACCAGCTTTTAATATCAATGTCAGCCTTTTTGTTCTATTGCCTCTTGTGACTCTCTCCTCTTATTTTTTTGTTTTCCATTTGGGTCACTTATCATTCACCTGACTGACCAAATGGAGGCACCAAGGCATCATAATTAACAGCCGTCGTAGCTGGAAGGGATGTTGCAAATGATCATTTGTGAACTGGGTAGGTTGAAACCCAAGAGGGTAATAAAGAAATCCATTAACATACTAATACACAAATCTACCATCCTTCTCTTTAATGTGCCCAGGAATGATTATAGGAGGGGCTCTTGGGAAGATGGTGGTTCTGCCGACTCTGCCATCCCTATACACATAAATACTGAATGAACCAGACTAGACAAGAACCAGAAAATAATCAGACACATAAACACCTGCATTCTTTTACTAACAGCAATATTAACAGATAGCACATTTCATAGAGGAAAGCACAGGACTGAGAATCAGGATATCTGGGCTCTATTTCTGGCCCTGCCCCCACTTACTGTGTGACCACTACCAAATCACTTAACCTCCCTGTGCCACATTGTGCCCATTTGTGAAAAGGAGGCAGTGATACTTCCCCACTTTTGGAAAGCGATTCGATATCCACAGAGAGAAGCCAACTATTTCAATGGATTTTAATTCAGCTTTAAGCAATGTACCTGAAACTCCAGAGGCTTGGGCATTAGAACAAAGGCTGTGAAGTTTTATGCTGCCACAACAAGAAGGGAGGTGTAGCCATTTCAAAACTTGCTCAGTCTGTCTGCCTCTTGAGCTGGTCACACTTGGGTGCTCACTTCCGCTTTCATTGCTGCCTAAAAGTAAAACTTCAAGATAATCTCTGTGTTGTAGCCTTTGAAACAAAAATCCAACACCCTGAACAGAGGAGATGGGGGACAACTTATATTTGCAGTGATCCTACTCTTGCTGGTGACCCCAGTTGGCAATCGTTACTGTCGATTGATGGTGGCTGCTGTGCCTGTAGGTATTCAATTTAAATTGTCGCTTAAAACTATAAAACCTACATGTTATAAACAATTTCCTTTCCCTCACTTTCTCTTTTCCTGCTGATCTAACAGCTTCCCATTTTTCAGGGGTCTTGTACAGAGCCTGATTGTTCCTCCCTCTCTCATTCCCACAGACCAGGTGGTCAGTTATCTCCACAGAGCCAGCTTGCCTGCCATCAGGGCATAAGAGTGAGTCCAATATACATGTGTGTGGAGGGGAAAAAACTGGGGCCATCCTTTCTTTACCTCAGTTCCTATTGCGACTCATGGAGATTGGCTATCTTTCAGACAACCCAGAAGGTGAAACTCCTTCCCACTTTCTCTTCTGATTATTAAAAGGCACAGACACAGGTTTTCTCAGGAGACCATAAAAACTGGTGGAGGGCTGGAGCATTGGGCCATTATACTTCAGAAAGGCAGAGACTGTGGAACTGAGAACTACAGTGCTTCTGATTTCCACATAAGTGCCCTGATTCTGTTCTCACAGGTTTTAAACTGCTGTAACTCCACCAACTTCAGCAGAGCTTCTTCTGATTTTACACCAATGTAAGTGACATCAGAATCAGCCCTAAACCCTGGCCAGATAGCACCTCTCACCTAATTAGTTTGACAACTCTTTGAAAGTCATCTCATTTCACCATTCATAAGGCCTCACAATCTAAAGTAAGGAAGATACTTGAGATTTCCTTAAACCAGATGCATCCTGTCTGCCAAACATTTAGTCCAATTAAATTCCAATTTTATATTATTTTTCAGCCACATGCTACAACAAACAACAGACTAGAAACTCACATATGGTTCTTGATACAAGAATAATGAAACTCAAAGACAGAATGAATTGAATTTCCTGTAGTACTTTTAAAAATATAAAATGTGTAATATTTTAATGGACTAATATCAGTACACAGGGCTTATTACGTGGTCCCTGCTCAATACCATGTTACACATTAATGGAAAAGTTCTGTTGGTGTAAACAAAGAATTACAACATTGCTCTAAGCAACTGGGAATTACAACAGTGATACAAGTCACATGCCAGGATATAAGGAACAAATGTGTTGGTGTTAATGAGAGCAGCCTTGTAATTGCCAGTTTCCAACGGAGTTACAGGGTATGATTCCAATTTCACATTGGAGTAAATAAGAAGTAATTCCATTGATGGCATTGGGCTTATATTAGTGTAAAACCTGTGTAAGTGAGATTCAAATCTGGCTACAGTGTAGTTGCAGCAGGTATTACCATGCAGTAATGTGCAAACATGTCCAGTATCCAGTAACTAACTGAATTAAAGGGACACTCTCAACTTTATTTCACTATTTTTCAATGAAGTATATTTGGCATCCCTGTGACATCACCAACCTTGCTGCCCATATCCAACCTCTCACTCCCCTTTTACCTAAAACATGAGTGTTTGGTCAATAGGCATCAGCCTGATGGTGAATAGATCTTTTTAAACAAAAGCCTAAGAATGTGGGTAACCCACTGGTGAGTGTGAATTTCAGGGCCCTGTGTGTTTAAACCACAAAGGCGGAGTCTGTTACATCTCCTGTCTATGGATCTTTAGTTCAAGCTGAAAAAAAATTCATGCTTTTAGCTATTGAGATCCTCAGTTCAATTTCCAGTGTCAGCCAAGATGCAAGCTCTCACGTGTGTACTTGGGGCCTGATTCAGTGTCCATTGGACTTGATTCAAAGACTCCCACTGACTTCAGGGGGCATCAGATCACACTCCAGAAGCATGGCTTTCAAGCCTGTGATGCTGCCACCAGGCTGTGAAGGACAAAAAACAGTTTAGGTGTATGTAAAGTACTTCTCTCCTGTGATGTGAAGTGATGGAAGAATAGCTGGACTGGAATCTTCCCCATGTCCCCTACACCATTTTCATGGGTCAGGGAAAGAAGAAGAGAAAACTTGTGGTAAATTGATGGACCCACTGCAAAAACATCTTGTGTGTGAGAAGTGTATTCCAAGTTGGACCTCCCTGGTCCAGCACCTAAATGAGGGATCCCAAATGAGGGATTTTGCCAGATCAGGAAAGGTCACTTCCAGCCCCTCTGCTGATGGACTCTGGGCCCCCCGGGCTCCCCTCCAGACTTCATGCCTCCATCTGGCTCCTCTGCCGACCAGTCTGGCTCCCAGCCAGGCCTCGGGGCTCCCTGCCCCTGGGCTTCTGGCCCCAGCAGCTGGGCTTCACATCCCCAGCTGAGCTGTACTGCCGGTCTGGCCTCAACCCCAACTGCCAGGCCCTGGCCCCAACAGCCAGGCTGCACCACTGGGTCTGGCCCTGGCCCCGGCCCCAGCCCCAGTGGCCAGGCGGGCTCCATGCCCCCATCCAGACTCCACTGTTGGGGCCAGCCCTAGCAATCGGGCTCTACACTGCTGGCTCCCTACTCCCAGGTTGGCTCTACTGCCAGCTCCAGCACCGGGCTTCCTGGCTCCTCTCCTGGTCAGGGCTCTCTGGTCCTGCAACATCTGTGGTCTTACTGGACAACAAATGTTGCCAAACCAGGGAGTTTTGGACCACAGGAGTTCAATCTGTACTGCAGTTCTCTGTCTCATCCCCTCTCCCCAGTCAATATTAGTTCAGAGAGTTCCCCAGAAAAAAGGTGCTAATGTTTTGCTTAGATAACAGACTAAGTAAAGCCATCAGGATTTGGTCCTTTGAAAGGAGAAGTCATTCATAGTATAAGGGACGGAGATGGGAAACTACTGTGGTTGATGTGAAACAAGATCAGGAAAGATTATTATCTGGGTATCAGGCAACTAGACGATGCAATGAGTTACAAGGAGGAAGTGATCATTTCATAATTAATGTGCGGTTCTACCATGGTGAACTAATCTCATCCATATTACGAAGTCAGATAAAATAGTAGCAGTTATATACGAATTTATATGGAATCACAAAGGAAATCCTATTTCTTTAGATATATGAAGCATTCATGTATTACCCTTTTCATTTTTATTCCTCTCTTTATAAAATGCCTTATAGGAGGTCAAATTAAGAGAGCAAATTAACATTTTAAAAATTAGGATAAATGCCACACCACAGTGATTCTAACTACACTATTCTTTATCATCGTGGCACGGAGGCTTGCTTTAGCCCTGGTGTTTGAAATTAACTACTGTTATTTCCACAGAGGCCCATTTTCCTTGAATGTAGATCATTCAGTAAAGTCGGGCAGAAGAAACAAAAGCATTACTCATTTCTTAAAAAGGTGCAAGCCGAATGGGAAGAAAGCAAGCAGAAAATTCAATGGGTCCATGGTGCTAAATCAGTTCCACTTTCTCCCAGAGTGAGCCATATGAAGGAAGCCTCACAAATCTCAGCTTGTGTTTATGACAGAAACCAACAGCATTTTTGGCTTTCACTGACTCTCTCAAGTCAATAAATCATACTTGAAAACCAGCTATACAATTTTAGAGGCCTTCCTTTAATTACCAATAACTCGGAATGATGCAACATGACCACCGTCCACACAAACACACACACACAGAGTTATACACCATTAAACACATACACACTTTACCAAAATCAGATCCAAGCCATAATATTTTGTTTTCATGTTTTTCATACCACAGGCATTGCATTGCTAACACAGTTTCCATTTGTCTCTTTGCTATTAGTAATTTACAATATCCTCAACTAACGGTATAGTCTAGCGCTCCAGTTATTTTAGATCTATTTTCAGAGGAATTTCTATTTTATTTTTGAAATGGTGTTTACATGTCAAATACATGTCAAATCTGAGGGCATTAGGAGTTTATTAGCTTGGAGTAACTGGTGGAGTCACATCTGGATAACAGCATTTGTTGGAATCTGAATACTAAATTGACATAATCATTATGACAAACAGGAAAGATTTCTATATGAAAATTCATAGCTTTCAGATAATAATCTTTAGCGCTACAGGCTTGAGAAACAGAAGTGCCAGGAAGGCGTTCAGCAGAGCTATTTACATAGCAGTAACATTCAAAAGAATTACAAAACATCTCTTCTCATTCTTCTTTTTTCATAATCAGCTATAATTTGAAATGCTTCAATGAACAAATACAATAGATTTTCCACATGGGTTGGAAGGGAGGAGAACAAAAGGATAAAACACAAATTCAGTCCCCTCCTACCAGATGGGAGAGACTTGCTGCTCTGTCCTCAGTAGGGAGCTGTTGTTGTTGCTGAGGGAGAAGTACCCCTTCTTCAGCCAGGCAGCTCCGTACATGGAGCCCTGAGCCCCTGGCTGGGCGGGGCTGATTAAGCAGCTGCAGGGCCGTGCTGCCACGCAGCTTAGAGGGAACCTTGATGGTAAGTCTCACATCCAGTTAACAGGAAGATGAGATTGTATCCCAGCAGGGGAAAGAAAGCTGTAGCTTCTTTCAGGAGCTACACTTCCCCCTCTTGTGCAAGTTTAGCTTTCTGATGAGTTTGAGAAAAGGGAGGGATCATCCTTATGGATTGGCTAGTTTGAGAAGCACAGCAGAAGCCTGTTGATTCCCACACCCCCAGCAGGAGGGCATATCAGCTTTTTCTCTCTGGCCAGGGTGCCATCATGAACCAGGCATAAAAAGATGCAGATGTGATGGCAGCCCTCCAACAGGTCAATTATGGACAAGAGTATGACCTGCACTATACAAATTGTTGCTGGATAGTTCCCCGATGAGTTAATACAGTTGCAACCCAGTTAAACCATTTCCCTGGCATCTTGTCTTTCCTCCTGCATGTCTTGGAAAAGCACCATTGTCCTATGTATAAGCTGAGCCACTGTGGTGCACCAAGCCTAAATTCTGAAGCAAGGACTCAGCAAGGCAGTTGTGAATTCTGCAGTGATTCTGATAGTCTTGATTGATTACATTCCCTAAACTGCTGTAATGTATGTCATTTGCAGCCAGGCATCAGCCACCTGAGCATGTGATCAAGAGCCATGCTCTCACCTCTCTTCCTCCGTCCACTCCAAGCATGCCCTCTCTCAGACACACATAGCATTTTAACAGTGAGAGTAATAAATCATTGGAACAATTTATCAAGGATCAGGGTAGATTCTCCATTACTAACTATTTTAAAATCAAGATGGGGTGTTTTTTTCTAAAAGATCTGCTTTAGGAAATATTTTAAGGAAGTTCTATGGCCTGTGTTGCATAGGAAGTCAGACTATGTGATCACAATGGTCCCTTCTGGCCTTTGAATCAATCAGTCTGTGAACATTCTACATGGAGGAGGCAGGGACAGCTGGTATAGAACTAGCTAGGCCAGCTTTGCCCCACCCAAGGATTTTCCTGCATAAGGAAAATTCCTTCTTCCGGTTAGGGCAGCTTTCCAGCTGCCTGGCACCACTGCTCTGCTACTCTTCTTTAAGCACTACAACACCCCCTAGTGCACAGTAATTCAGACATTCCCCACTCAAGCCCCACACTCAGAAAAAACACAGTAAATAGGCCTAATTCTTTTTTTCCCCCACAGGACCATGTGCTGCCCGGTTGTGAAGAAAAATTTGTAATGTTCTCTATCATTAATTATTATTTTTTGGACAAGCCTCTTGAATCACTGGCTCACTGACTGCACTCTGATATACTGTGATAGAAGAAAAAATCATCAAAATCTCCAGGAACATCAGTGGAGAATATAGTAGGGAGTTGAGGAACAAGAGAGGTTACACTGATGGGCTTGTCACCCAGCAGCTAAGTAACACAGACTTGATCTAGATCTTTATTTTGAACATTACGACATATTCAGATCTGGTTAAGATTCTTAGCAATAATTTTTTCATAAAAAGCATGCGTTTTGAAGTGAAGTCAGTGGCTAAGCTGTGCAAATAACTTGAAACAAATTCCAAATCATGCAAAAGCCTTATGGATTTAATTTTTTAAAAACTTTAAAATTCATGCAAAGGATGAACCTTCATTCTTTGAAACACATCACTTGAAACACATCACCAAGCTCCTGTTACCACCATCTTCAGGGGAGAATCAAGGACCTGTAATACCCATCTCCATCCAACAATGAAGAACTAAGCCCTTTCACATACACACTTCAGAATCATAAGGAATATCTGACTGTAGGGTTGCAACCTATTCAGGTTTTAACTAGGATCATCTCTTTTTTAAGACAGTTGTCCCAGGAAACTTGTAAGGGATTTTAGTGTGCACTACCAGCTATCCATTTCCATGGCCTCCAATTCATCCTGAATGTCTGGGTTTTTGTATATCAAAGGTGGCAACCCTACATAACTTCTTTGCCAACCACAGAGCTCTCTAGGAAACGTCTATACTAGGATACTATTTTGAAATAACTAAATTCAAAATAATAACTCCCGAAATAACTATTTCAAAATAAGCTTATTCCCCGAGGAAAGCAGGAGTACAGATTTCAAAATAACCAGCCTGTTATTTTGAAATAACAGGCTTGGTAGTGTGGACGCTCTGCTTATGATTTCACAATAAGGAGGGTATTCCAAAATAATTCCCTAGTGTAGTCCAGCGAGAAAGCCAGTTGCCCTTAGGCCTTTGGGGAAGGGTGCCAATCTACTCTTCAGTTTAACAGTAGCAGGGCAGCAAAGAGGGAACCCATGCCTAGGAAAAATGGAAGAAACAGGCTCAGTTCATGGGGCACTTTTTTCTGAACAATGAAACTAGACATCTGCACATATGGCAAATCTGCGAACTCTGTGGGATTAAGGTCCTCTGGCAGATTTTGCTCTCTTTTCCAAATCTTTGTTTCCATTTTAAAAACAATGACGTTTATAGCTTCTTTTAATGACTTCACTCTGTCAACCAGCTGAGTCTGCGGCCAAACTGACTGAACTAATAGTTCTATTCATTTAACAGGATGTTAGCTTTGAAGTTTAATTATCAGGGATAGTGACGCTCCACATTCACAGAAATGCAGACTGAAGTGTGGAATCCAACAGGCTGAATGTCATTTCTTTTTCCATGTCAGTGCAATAAGGAATTTCTGTTGTGTGCCTGCAGGCTGTGCTTGTTCCCTCATAGAATCCCAATACCCAATTTGGTCCATATATCCCTTGTTAATTCCACTGCACTTTCCCCAATTATGGTCTGTGGGAAAGAAGAACAAGATTTTGTTTTCAACCTTATTGCTGGCTGTGCCACCCTCTGTAGCCTCTGTGTATTTAGATGTTTAGCTATTTCAGCTTTTGCACAGACATCTGCCACCATGCCAAAAATATTGAGATTGTGGAGGCGATCCTAAGAAATCTCCCAAGGACTGATGGGCCATTCTCATCTGCTCTGCATCTTGTGCAGTCATTTAGACCAGTGAAACCTGGATGGAGAACACTATCCTTCTGATTTAATAACATTTTACACTTATTTTGAATTAATTAAAAGACTATCTATGGGATAGGACAACAGTAGAACAGGCCATGTTTTTAGGCCAAAACCATGAAGTGAATCTAATCTCTTTAGGATTTCAGGATTTGTGGTTTAATGAATACCTGTAAATGTAATTTTAACGTTACTGCATTTTCAAAAACTCCAAATTTTGTGAAATGCAAATCAATCTTAGAAGCAAATACCCTATTCCTAACTGATTACGGTGCCCATGCCAAGTTTAAAGTTTCAAATTTTAGCCAGATTGTTACCACATAATTCTCAAAATACATTTAGATTTTTGTTTGTTTTGTATAAAAAAGTGTCTTTTTTTTCAGTCCTTCATAGTTCAAAAAATTTTGCTCTAATTCTTCAAACATAAGCAATCATCCATCAAACACATATAATTCACTAGTGTGCCAATAAAATCAACTGGCAAAAAAATAAATAAAACCTCACAATATAAACACATTTTAAGCAGAAGATTTGTAAAAGCCAGTTTTACATAACTGAATAATCATAGAATCATAGAAAACTAGAAATGGAATGGACCTCGAGAGGTCATCGAGTACAGTCCCCTGCCTTCACTGCAGGACCACATCAAATGTATAAAAATGAATTGATATTTTACAGAGTTGTTTTTAATTGGCCTTGAATTTTATGTACCATAAGTGTCATGCTTTTGACACAGTTTGAGGAGCACAGTAGATAATCAAATGGATGGTAGAGAGAGAGAAATGTAGGGCAAATGCATGTGATAGCTGCACAATAAGTATTGCTGGGTATTATGATACACTGATTTCCCCACTGATAGAATATATACCAAGATCATATACCATAAACTGCACATATTCTAATAAATAATTTCCCAGCTTCTCCCCTACCCACCCATATTGAAAAGTCAGGTACACAAATAAACATTTCCTATCAGAAAGTCCCACTTTTGACAGATAAATCCTCTTAAGCTTATAAAAAAAGTTAGAATTTAATAATTAGGGTGAGTTATCCAATACTCAAAGCAGATCCCCTGGATTGCTCTGGAGTTGCTAAAGGATTATTCAGCAGGTTCATCCAGCAGCAGTGGATTTCCTAATGAAAACAAAAACCCCTTATTCATGGCGGGGGTAAAACAAATAGAAAGAATAGAACCTACCCTTTCAGTGATATCTGGCTGACACCTAGCTTGCTAAAAATATGTAAATTACTTTAAATAAGGCTGAGCAGAAATGTATATCAAGTGCTATTATTTTACCACCATCTTTAATCAAATACTACTGCTCAGAATGGCTTGGTATGTTTGTTGTTAGGTACATTATTAGTACCTCTGAACAAATGTGCTGCAAAAAGAGAGAGAGGGAGAGAGAGAGAAATGTAGCACTGGTTAAAGCATAGTTTAATAACTCCAATCTCAGTCACTTTTTTCATATGTATTGTATGTGCAAGTCCATAGTACAGCATAATGTGTCATAATTTGGCCTCCAATTCTGACAGCACGGCTTGACTTGGGCATTAAATCATGGCCCCGAGGAATTCACATTCTGGCAATTCCTGATGGTAGGACTGTCATCTCCTCCCACACATTACCTATCACTTTTGACATGATTGAATCAAAATTAGTCAGTACATTTAGATGTAAATTAGAGACATCCAAGAATAATAATGAGCACAAAAATATAGCTCTGTGTAATTGACACGGCAACAGCTTAGTACAGTCTTCCACAGTGTCCTGGAAATTATTAATATCATGATAACAAAAGTACTGTATCAAAAAAGTGAAAAAGTTTTTTTTAGGGGTATATTTAACTAAGCTTTAAATCCCAAAGAAGCCTATAAATGTTAGCTCATCCTGTGCTTATATTAACCAAGTGGTCCTAAATGGAAAGAGACATAACTGGCCATTTGCAAAGTACATAACAGTGCTAGCATCTTGCCTGTCTTCGTATATCAAAATTCTAGCTTTTCCATTCTTTGTCTTTTTTCAATTTATTTATATTCAAAATGCCCAACCAAGCAACAGGGAAAGTACTGTCCTGTGGCCAATGGCAGGAAGTAATTGCCAGATCATTCTGATATAGCAACGGTCATTCTCCAAGGGGCGAGCTCCCGGTGTACATGGGTTTCACAGTATAGAGCCTAAGAGGGACATGAGAAGTTGGGTTCTAATATTACTTCCATTATAATCCTTTCTTTGTGAATGGTCTGTATTTTTTAAACCAGATGATTTATTTTCACAGAGGCCAGGGATTTCAAGGGCTTTGTGAAACTGCATATCTGCCACCAAGAACAGGAAATCTCAATGAGAAGCATGAAATCCACATTTTCCACCAGTTTTTTCTACCAGTTATACATGCTCAGAGGCCTAAGAAATGAGATATAAGTGTAAAATACTAACACTGGGGAAAGCAGGAGGCAAATGGGGGCTTGACTGAAGCATAGAGTCCTGTTCTTAGACTCTAAGGCCTGGTCTACACTAGACCTTGCAGGTCAGTTTAAAGTGCACAACTCCAGCTACGCAAAATGTGTAGCCGGAATTGGCTTACCTGGGGTACGTCTAGACTATACCTCTCTGTTGACAGAGAGATGTAGATTAGGCACGTAAAAATTGCAATGAAGCACGGATTTAAATATCCCGTGCTTCATTACCATAAACATGGCCACCGCTTTTTTTCGAAATGGAGATTTTTTTTAAAAAAAACGGCAGTCTAGACACGGATCTGTCGAAAATAAACCCTTTTTTGAAAGAGAGGAATACAGGATCTTTCAAAAAAGGGTTTATTTTCGACAGATCCGCGTCTAGGCTGCTGGGGTTTTTTCAAAAAAGCTCCGTTTTGAAAAAAAGCAGAGGCCATGTTTATGCTAATGAAGCGCAGGATATTTAAATCCCTGCTTTATTAGCAATTTCAACGTACCTAATCTACATCTCTCTGTCGACAGAGAGGTGTAGTCTAGACACAGCCCTTAAGCCAAGCCTTGGGGGTGTCCACACAATGGGATGCTGACAGGAGGACACACTCCTGTCTGCTTCCCTTACTCCTCACAGAACAATGAGTACTGGACACCAGTGGGAGCTGCCCTCAGCATTCAATTTATGAGTCTACATTAGACCCGCTAAACCATATGCTAGAAGATGTACCAACAAAGAGGCAATCATCTCACTAATGTAGACAGGCCCTAACAGACCAACCCTTCAGCCCCAGTTTCTCAGGGCTAATATACG
Source organism: Pelochelys cantorii (assembly GCA_032595735.1). Classification (NCBI taxonomy): domain Eukaryota; kingdom Metazoa; phylum Chordata; order Testudines; family Trionychidae; genus Pelochelys; species Pelochelys cantorii. The sequence continues at coordinate 125,304,664 of CM064326.1, read as the reverse complement.
CAGTGCTTTAGTCTGTTCACCAGAGGGGTGCAAATTTTAGCCTGCATTAGCATACTGAACACTAGCTGGCTTGTGTGGACCCTGTTGGTGTGCATTAAAAGTTCCTTCATGCACATTTATGTGATCCCGTTTCAAACAGTGCTGTGTTAATATGCACAAGGAAACTTTTAATGTACCCCAGCAGGGTTTACATAGGCAAGTTAGCCCATGAAACACTGATGCAGACTAAAGCACTGTGTAGACAAGTCCTGTGAGCAGAAAAAAAAATACTGGACCAGAAGAGGAAGGAGACCTGCTGTGTTCCTGAAGAATAATGCTGGGGAAGGACCAAGTTCCCTTTAACTTACGCATGTTTTTCCCTTCTCCCCAGCTAGTTTCCATAGCCTAATCCAGGACAGACTTTTGTGTCACCTGCTTGAAAGGAATTCTACAGAAATGGGGGGAAAGCATTAATACTCAGTATATGGAAAACTGCATTTTGACTATAAAGCTATCAGTTTAAATATTATGGTTTTCCTGGTCTTGCTTGCAGGTTAGGGGGCTCTGTTGTGAAGGGTGTAAGCTGGGTCAGACAGATAGCCTATGTGGGGTAAGCTGTCTCTCTCACATTCAGAGAGCAGCCTGTTTTGTCGTTCTCTCCTAGGGCTCTTGAGTGTAATCAATCTGAACTGTAAGAAATTAAGTAGTGTTACACTATCACTATATAGCAAGAGTATTTATATTTTTGGATCTAACTTCACTTTGTGTGTGCTGAAAAACATAACACCAAGAATTTGGGAAACAGAGACCCTAATGCTAGACAAAATGGTCATATTAATCAATAGTACTGTTTTCTCAGGTGAGGAAAGAGAAGAGAACGTCTTCATTTTTTTTTTTCATTTCCACTATTTCTGAATAGTTTAGGCCCCATTCAGGGCAATACAGTGGCCACCTGGGCAGTTTTTGTACTGCTTTTTCAGTTGAAAGATTAAATATTCAGGAGGGAGCCGTTCTGGGCACATTAGAGTGCTCTACAATTCATATCCCCATAGTCTTGACTGTGGTACTATTTTAGAACAAGGTAAGAAAAATAATCAAATAACTTAAAATTCACTTACAGTAGATTGGTTGGTTGGCATGTGTATTTAAAATGATGCTCTGATTCATTTTAATGCTAATTAGCTACAGTTGGCACTGGGACTCTTTTTAATGATGCAGAGGTGGGCAGTGGCTGGATTCTCCATCTCAGTGGTAGCAACCCTACATGGCAAGCAAGTTCAGTCAATTTTGCCCTAGAAAATGACTGAAATAAAGCCAGAGTTACTACATATGCAGCACTGAATGAAACAAATGCAGATTCTCCATTGGAAAGTAAATCTGCCAAATTTCAGTCTTTGCAATATAAAATAACAACATTCTATATAGCTGGTGGTGTTATAGTTTGCACCATGTGCAATATTACAGTTCCCATAAAAGAAATGCTATATGTGATCACCATTTAGAAGCCCTGACACATACTATGAGAGAAAGGGAAAGTTTGAGTTTGCTGTAACCTGCTTTCCAGAAACCAGTGACTGAAAAAAATGGTTCAGGACAAAACAATTCAACAAGAAAAGTAGCGCCTTTTAAATGGTGGGAGCATCTATATCTTATTACGTGGCACTCAGTGATCTGGATAACCCAACTCTGTGTTACTACCTTGAAGCAAACCTAAAATCTCCTGAGGTCATGCCAACATCTCAATGGTTGCATACTGAATACTTCCCTAAAGTCTTTGATTACCACGTTGCCGGGGGAAAAAAGAAATTAAGCTGGAACAATTTCTGTGTCAGTTGTCGGGGAAGAAAGAGCCAGTGCCCAAGATTGCTGTGTCCTCAATGTACTTACCATACCTCTGCTCAACAAAGATGTTAATATGCTGAACTACCAAGTGAAGTGACTGTCAAAGCTATTTTATTGGAATGTTTTTTCTGGAAGCCACAAATTATAAAAAACATTTCTGAAACAATATTGAAAAACATTACAAAAGTTGGATGTTCCGTATAAAAAGGGTTTGTGGCCAGTAATATTGTGTATATGAGTAAGAGCCAGTAAAAAATGTTTCAAACAAATGGATCTTGACTTTCAAAGGTGATATCTGAAACTCCCATTGAGCACAATATGATCTGCAAGTCCTCGGCACCTCAGAAAAATCTGATTAATATTGTTTAAAGGAATATATGTAACTTGTAAACCTCACCTATTAAGTGTGTTGGGTGAAGAACTTTCAACGTGTAAATTACCTTGATGTAGCCATTAAAAAAGCAAACTTATTCACAACTGTTCCTGTAGGAAAGCCAAATACAAGCAATACTTGCATGCTCAAGGCAAACCCTCAGCACTGCTGCCTTTATCAGAAGGTGAAGCAATTGATTCCTTTGTTGAAAAATGAAACATTGGAGTTTTTGATGTTTTCTACCATGGAAAATATTGGGATAGTTACTTCCCTTTGAGACTGCCTCAACACTTGAGGTGTAACAAATCCTCTTGACCCAGATCTTTGACAAACTGTACAGAACAGGAATAATTGTTGATGATCTGCTGTTTTCAGGACAAAAATGATGCACAATATAATGAGAAAGAAAGATAAAAGATAGAATCTCAAGTAAACAAGTAACTTATGCCAAATTCACCTGAAAAAGATTAATTATGCATAGGCTTGGAAGGATTCGATTTTTATTAGTAAATGTTAATTTCAACATGCATATACAAATCATTGAAAAAATATTAACACCAATAGTAATAAAAAATTACAGATAAGCAAAGTAAGAAACATGCTGCTTAAGAACTCACCAGAATTTACTTTGTATATTTTTACAGGTGAAGTTGGTTGGGAAATTGTGTTTTAATAGTTACAAAGCTTTACCTTTTGGAATCTCACTGTTGTCTGTCATTAAATAATTATTATCTGAGATCTTATTCTCTGACATACATCCTTTCCTACCACTGTGAAAATTTCAATCAATGAAAACAAAAAGTGCTTAAAAATAAACCTTGTTATTATGTCAAAATAATAAAAAGTAAAAATTGAACCCTACTTATGCAGAACCCATATTTAATCACAAAGGAGTTCATATGGTCCCAAGCAATGTGCAAGAAGTTATACAAATGGAAAAACTTGAAAACAAGGGACCTGACAAAGGGCTTGTTAACATATGATAAATATACGAATTCATCCTTAATTTGTCAAAACTAAGTGCAACATTCAGAATGCTACTTTAGTCCAGTAAAGAGTGTCACTGGGATAAGGGAGTTTTAAAAAATATCACCAGTACTGACGTACTTTGAAATGAGCACAAGAGAAAGTCTGGGCTTTCTAATAATCATTTGCCCTAGGAAAAATGGCTGCCATCTCCCATTGTTTTCACCAGAATTGAAGCCAGGTGAGCTTTTAGCCTAGATGGCTACCACTTCTCTACATCCTGCAGAAATGAAAGCAAGGCAGCTTCTCATAAAATTGGCCACCATGGTATGGACACTATGGAGAAAAGCAGAGAAAAATTAGTAACAAGGACATAATGGGACTGGAAGATTGCAGGGGTGGAAAAGGAAATGGAACATGGGTAGCAAGCTGACTCCAAGAATGAGGAGAAAGGCAAGTTCTACAGAGGACAGGAGACAGAGGAAATAATAAGGGAGTTGGGGGCAGGAGATGGAGGAAAACTGGGATGGATAAAAAGACTTAGGAAGCAGGGAGGGGAGTGACTGGGAGAATGGGGCGGGGGGCAATGGATTAAGTGCAGAAACATCCCCAGTCAGAGACTAGAGGAGCATAAATGGAATTCTACTCTAAACCCCCAAGGGCAGGGGGAAGGGAGGAAGAGTCTGCATTTTTGTGCATAAATCAAAGATTGAAAGCTGAAATCACCACACACAAAACATTGCATGGAATGACCCCAGAGTTTAAAATAATTAGGATAATTACCTGAAAGACAAATGCAGGTTTATTTTATATCTATGGCATTTTTCTTAATGCATGAACAGTTCTAAGGAGATGAAACATGAAAACACAAAACAAAGGTACTAAATAGTGCATCATAAAACAGCGTAAAGAACCTCTGATAGAACTGACAAGCCAGTCTTGGGGAAAATAATACAAATAATTCTCCTACAAACTTTTAACCATGGTCCATTGAGCCATCTTTTCTGAAATTCAAGCAAATCCCATTTCAGTTTAATATGCAAAAGTAATAAAGAGTAAACATGATAAACAAAATCTGTGACTGATTAACAGATATACCAGGCTACACAAAATCAGGTAATTAACACTTATTTAACTAGTCAGATATGTTTAGGGTAGCAACCTGATACATGAATGTGTAATTAAACACACACAGTCTGCTGTTTTTTATCATCTAAAGAATGCCAGTGTATGGTGTACGAAGTGTATGAATTCTAAAATACATTTTCAAGAACAGGATGAATACAAACGATGCAGCTGTCCTTAATATGATTGCTGATACACTGTATCAATGACTGGTCTAACTAGGACAAGGTGAAAACCCGCCTCCAGCTCTGTACAGGCAGGAAGGCAGAGTGTATGTTTGTTACTCTCTTGAACAGCAATTCACAAGCAAAATAAGCATACATTGCTATAAATAGGGCAATTCAAAAATACATCTGCAATGAGGAGAAATATATCTACCCAAACTGCTTTGTCAAAATAAACTGGGACCAAATGAACACAATTTATTTGGTATTTCAAACCTTTACTTTTATTTAGCAACTGTAGATTCTCATTCCTATCCCATTCCAGCAGATAGGAAACATTTCAACCCTGGTATCGTTACCATACAAACGGTTCACATGGGCTAGTTTCACAAGTGGGACATAGGTGCCTAACAACCACTTTCGGTGCCAACCTTTAGGTCTCACTGTCATTCACAACACTCCTACCTCACAGTACAGGCCTCTCAGAGCTGTTGTTTTAAAGTGTCAGTGGAAGCTAGTGGATTACATTGCATCAGTTTGCTTTCCGTTCTTATCAGGAAGGGTACCTTTTAATCATGCGCTAGAAGCTTTTTCTTTTAATGAAGAATTTTTTTTTTTACCACTATGGCTATGTCTATACAGCAGCATTATTTCGGAATAACTGGCATTAGTCCAAAATAACATAGTCCGTGTCTACACAGCAATCAGTTATTTTGACATAGTGTCAAAATAATGTTGAGCTGGAGGACTTCTAACTCCAACAACTGTAACCCTCATTTTATAAGGAGTAAGGGAAATTGGAGGAAGAGTGCTCTAACTCGGACTTCCTGCTGTGTAGACAGCGCCAAAAGCCAAAATAAGCTATTTTGACTTAAGCTACACAATTGACGTAGCTCGTTATGTCGCTTATTTCGGCTTTATACCTGCTGTGTAGACGTGCCCCATGTGACACCTTCCAAAAATGAAGAGGCTGGCTGATCTGCTATGAAACAGCCCTATTCAACCTTTGATGATGATCCTGATCAATCAGAACACTGCTTGAATTCAATGTTTGTCTATTGACATGTTTAAACTTCAGCACATGCTTAAGAGCTCTGTTGAATGAGGGGATTAATATATCTCATATTGCAGGTTCTTGTTACAAAGACAATATGCAGTAATGTCCTCAGATGACATTTCTTTCAAAAACTACATAAAAAAACAACCCAAAAACACAAAAATGAGATCAGGAAACTCTCACTTTGGCTAGAATGCAATTGGGAAAATGCAGATTACTGAGCCTGTGTGCTGAATCCAACGTCAGTGTTATTTACAGTTAACCAACACAGTGCACTCCCTCTGTAATTCTTGATTTTAGAAGGGATCCTGTTTTCTAAGGACGCTGTACTTTGGCTTTGAAAGCCACTAGCTCCTTTACTATGTAATTAATATTCCCCATTAAAACATACTGCAAATTCCTTGGCTGAAAAGAACAGTCTTATTGAGTGAGTGAACTGGATTCATGGCTGCCAATCCTTAAGCTTAGTGGGGTAACAAAATTAAAATAGGCTTAAATTGTCATTTTTGGAACAGAAATGTTTTCCTTTGTGTTTTGGCTCATCACAACACAGACTGCTGACATGCCCAAAAATGTAATGCAACATGGTGAATCAAATTATTTGGCTAGTGTCACTCTGCAGAAGTCTGTCACTGTGTTAATACCCAAATTTGATAGATTTTGGGAAAATGTCATTGCATGTCCAGTTTTCAAGCTCTTTATGCAGGGAGTGTAATGAAAATTAACTATTTGAGTTTTTAGTCTACATAGAATTATCCTGAAATTACAAGGTCAATACTTAAAATGCAATTACAGAATAGGATATAGAAATATATGTACATAAAGTCAAATATGCAAACTACAGTGTTCACTGCTCCTCAGTATGAGCTCCTGGTGTGATGCTCTGTCAAACAAGGGCTAATGGGATCCTTGGATGTATAAATAGAGAATTAGTCAGTAGAACTAAAGAGGTGATTTTACCTCTGCATATGGCATTGGGGAGATTGATATGGGAATTCTGCACCCATTTCTAGCACTCCCATTTTTTTAAAGCTGTCATAAAATTGGAAAGGGTGCAGAAAAGAGACACAAAATGTTCTGAGAGCTAAAGAAAATGTTTTACAATAAGAGAGACTCCCGGAGCTCAATCTGTTTAGAATATTGAGAGGTGACTTGAATACTGTACTGTGTATAAATACCTTAAGAGTAAGAAAATACTGGGTTTGAAAGGGTTCTTTAATCTAGCAGAGAAATTATGTCTATACTGCGGAGTTTTGCACAAAAACTTGCAGAGCGCCCACACTACAAGCGCGTTCTTGTGCAAGAAAAAGTATAGTAAATCATAAGAACACAGGGCTTTTTGCGCAAGAGTTATTCTTCTTTCCACAAGGAATAAGCCTTTTTGCGCAAGAGCTCTTGCACAAAAAGGCATGTGTAGACAGGCAACAGGCATTTCTTGTTCAGCTAGAAATGAACTAGTTAAAATGGCCATCAGAGCTTTCTTGTGCAAGAGAGCATCCACACTGCCATGGACGCTCTTGCGCAAAAGCACATCTCTTGCTCAAAAAGGTCTTGCACAAGAAGCCTTCAGTGTAGACGTAGCCAAAGGCACAAGAAAAACCAGTGGCTGAAACCAGGCAAATCCAAATTAGGAGTATCAGAGAGGTAGCTGTGTTAGTCTGAATCTGCAAAAGCGGCGAGGAGTCCTGTGGCACCTTATAGACTAACCGCAGTGTTAGAGCATAAGCTTTCGTGGGCAAAGACCCACTTGGTCAGATGAATGTATCTGACCAAGTGGGTCTTTGCCCACAAAAGCTTATGCTCCAACACTTCGGTTAGTCTATAAGGTGCCACAGGACTCCTCGCCAAATTAAGAGTAATACACCAATTTTTATTGGTGAGGGTGTTTAAACACTGAAACAAACTAACAAGGGAAGTGATGACTTCTCCATCTCTTGATGTCTTCAAAACAAAGCTTGACGCCTTTCAGAAAGATATGCATTAGTCAAACACAAGCTATGTGGGACAACTGGGTAAAAATGAACAGCCCCTATGACATACAGGAAATCAGACCAGATTATCTAAGTCTTTCTGGTCTTACAACCTGTGTCTCTATGACAACAAGAACATACAGTATGCCACAAAACATCTTCTCTCATCACTAAATGATTCAAATCTCTCTTACCCACCCTCTTCAAAGACAGCCCACGTTCTATGTAAAGTCCAAAGTCACCCATTTCTCTAAGTCTGGTTTTATTTACAAGAACACAGTAGCACGCTATTTGAGACTGGGATCACATTACATTTGCTAAGCAGCTTTGGACTTGTTTAGTACTTGGGCTGGAAACTCAAAGAAAACCCAGTTGGTACAAGGAATGCTGCTGATGGATCAGTAGAGGGTGCTCTTCCCTCTGAGTCACTATGGGACAGATACAATGTCCCCAGGATGGCAATGGGGACCCTGTACTGTTGGAGACACTGTCTATGGAAGTTACTAAAACTGAGCCCTTCCTATACATATTACCTAATGGCCTGATCGGTGGATTCAAAGAATTACTCACAGGAAGCAATTCTAGTGGAAAGGGAAATTCTTCCGGAATCCCCCCTGCATTCAGTTTTCTTTGGCTTAATCCCCTCCAGAAATCTGTGCTGAGGCCAAGGTGGCCCTCTATCTCGGTTCCAGCTCTAGAGTTTCCTGTCCCTATTATAGCTCCCTGACTCCTTTGGGAGGTATTCCTGAGCCAGCAATGCTCCTCCCTCCCCCCCATCCTACTGAAAGTGGAGTTCCCAGGTTAGGCATGGGACAAGAAATTGGGAAAGTTGATGCAGCTTGAGGTGGTACTAATTTCCCACTCCTTTCCCAAGGGATAATGGGCATCTCCACCAGGTCCACCAGCTAACCTCCCTTCCTAGCCACAGATCTTTCACCACACGGATGGCTCTCTCTCTGAGAGGGCAGGGCGGGAGCGGGGAGCTCCTAGGTATACAGAGGTGGCTGATTGCCATCTTTCCATTCAAAGAGAGGTTCACACTGAGGCCCGCCACACTGATAATGTGGGAGAAACAATCAGGGCCTAGAGCCGTGGGAAACCTTCCTGTTTGACTTCACTTATTCCTGATGAATCTGTTGACTTGAGATTTATTACCAGCTTTTACATACCTCAGGTTAGTTTGGGCATTCACATGACCCAGAAAACTCCAACTAACTGCCAACAAAGTTTACTATTTTCATAAGCTTTTGAGTTGAGTCACACATTTCCTGCATGCAGGTCCCCTCTCCTGAGGGTTCTCCTTCTTTACTGTTTGACAAGCTGGGTATCTCTTCCTCTAAGACATTCAGAGGGCAGCTGGCTGGCCTACTTCAGTCATCCTAAATCTTCAAAGGGCCAATGGTGGAAATGTGATTCCCTCCCACATGGACATCTCTTTCCAGAGCCCGTGTGCCTCAGAATGCAGCACTCTAATAGGGAATTCCCACTCTGGTGACTGACATGACCAGAATGCCTGGCAATACAATAGGTGTGGCCTTGCAAAGGCACAGAGAGGAACTATTACCCGCCTTATCCGTGCAGTCTCTGCATATGCAGCCCAAGAATCATAAGAGCTTCCTGTGAATGGCTTTTCTTTCCTTAATTCATTGGCTAACCAATTATTGGTTACGCAAATACACATATTCTCTCAGGATCTCTAGCATGGCTGTATGCCTCCCTCCCCTTCTATGGAGCTGCTCGTCCATGTACAGGGCTGGTTGGTGAAAGGGGTAGGGAAAGAAAGAATCAGGACCGCCACCACCCCGAAGTTCCCCCAGCCCTTTCAGAGATGCAGCACAAAGCTCTAGAAAAGTGGAGCAGGGCTTTCCACATTGCCTCTCCCAGAGATGTGGCAGCCCTGTAGAAGGGCAGGGGGCGGGGCTAGGAATTCTGTTTCTTTCCCCATTGCCTCCTTTCCCCTCCATCTGCCATAATGGAAAGGGAACTGGCCTGGGAGGAGAATAGTGTGGGGGTGGGATGGAGTCATGTGTGTGGGGTCACATATTCTTTCCCCTCCCATGCCATCAAGAACTGGTGATGTAGGGCTCGGATGATTGGTGGCATCAGGTGGCTCAGACTAATCAAGTATGGTACCCTGTTTTTACTTTGGGTAGAATGGTCACTCCATGGATACATAGCATATTCCCGGATGAATAAAGCCAGCTTATTGTGCATAGTAACTGGGTCACATTTTACTTTTAGAGACACTATTATCATCCATCAAGAATAACTTCACTACATTCAATAGTTACTTTGGATTTATTCTAGTGTAACTGAGAGCGGTATATGGGCTACTCTTCTTAACAACTAAAACAATTTTTATAAAACCTAAACACATGATGACACCACATATGCATTTTTCAATAATTTGGATCTTTTTAAAAAGTGTAAACAGCTTTGTATTAGTCATAAGAGACCTTTTGCAATGGAATGGTTGCACTAAATTATGTCCAGAAAAACTTATGAAATGCTGAATGAAATGCCAATGTAATTTTCCCTTTATTTATTGTACACTATAGGACACTTTCTGGGTGAAATGCAATCTTCTATTCAAGTGAGACATGCAAATGGCTGACAAGCATCTCAATATGGAAGATGAATTGCAGTGGGAAAAGCTCTGAATATAGTTTTACAAAATATCAGATTAAAACAATTTTAAATGAAAAATCAGTGGCATGCAATTTTATTAAAATTGAGTTTTAAAATATTTAAGTATATTCTCAATTTCCAAAGTAACACCATTTTAGGAAGTGGCATGCTATTGTAGTATCTTTAACTCTTGCAACCTTGGGCTCTGAACCTCCAGCTCTAACTTTAAAGGGCAGAGTCTGAGGCTCTTTGTGGGAAGATAGGGTCACATGGACAATACCAAACTGTGAGAGGTTGCAACATCTGGGGAGGACAGGGGTAGAATTCAAAATGATCTTGACAAACTGGAGAAACATTCTGAAATAAACTGGAGGAAATTCAAAAAGAACAAATGCCAAATACTACTCTGAGAACAACATAATCAATTGCACAAATATAAAATGGAAAATGACTGCCTAGGATGGAATACTGCAAAAAATAAGGTTATGGCAGATCACAAACTATATATGAATCAACAATGTAATACATGTACAAAAAAACTGATCACTACTAAGCAGGAGTGTTGTTAGAAAGACACAAGAAATAATTCTTCCACTCCACTCAGCACTAATAAGATCTCAGCTGGAACTCTGTGTCCAGTTTTAGGCTTTGGGAAGGATGCAGACATATTGGAGAAAGTGCAGAGGAGAGTAACAAATATGATCACATGTTTGGAAAACATGATCTACAAAGAAAGATTGAAAACATGGATTTGTGTAGTCTAGAGAAAAGAAGAGTGAGGGAGAACAAGATAATAGTCTTCAAGTACATAAAAGCTTGTTCTAAAGAGGAGATGGATAAACCATTCCCCTTCTCCACTGAGAATAGGACAAGAAGCAATGGGCTCAAATTGCAGCAGGGGAGGTTTAGGTTAGACATTACAAAATTTTTTTAACTATCAGGGTAATTAAGCACTGGGACAAATTACCAAGGGATGCTGTGGTAACTCCATCATTGGAGATTTTGAAGAACAAATTAAACAAACAACCACCAATCAGGGATCGCCCTGTCTTATTGTAGGGAACTGGACTATTGAGGTCCCTTCCAGTCCTACATTTCTATGATTCTACTGGAAGCAGCATTCACATGGGCACAACAGAAAAATCAAATCACCTTAATTTTATATGAGTGGTCCAACTTCACTGGAAATACCCAGGTGACTCAGTCAAACAAGATTTGACTCAGCCAAAGCCTGTATAACAAATACCAAGCTCCATAACTATAACATACTACCTGATTGTACTTGTGTTATTAAATAATGTAATTGGTTATCATTAAATAACCATTACTAGGAGTTAGGGACTTGCTGTTTCCCTGTGCCATAAAATTTCCCCTGTGTTTCATGGCCTGGAAGTTTCCATACATTTTTGTGATTTTTTTCTTGATTTTCATAAAGAAACAGACAATGAAAACGTTAAAAAAGGAAATCATAAAATGATACATGACTTACAGTTTCTATATATTTCCAAGTAGTGTGTTTCACAGGGTGCCCAATAGAACGATGCAATTATGTAATTTTACAACCTATCAAAGCTCCAAGACCAGATAATACAAAACCATACTGTATCATATAAACATAACAAGATATGTTGGCATAACACAAATAAAAGAGAAGACATAAATAAATAGGAAGAGGAGGAAAAGATGGGGTTAAATGGGAAAGAGATCTGGCATTCCTTGAGCAGACTCAGCATTTTTATCCTATTGTATTTAGGGGTAGTGCACATTTCTTTACTTTTTTACAGTTGCTGTTTGTAGATAGTCTTTCTCTGCTAACTCAGGCACATCCAAACATGGCTGCTCTATTCCAAGCTTAAGCCTACTCTTCCATGGTGATCACTGCTATCCTCAAAAACCACGGTCTTTGTGGGGAGTTAAACCCATCTTAGCAGCTGCAAAACCTAGGTTTGCAGAATTTTTGTACCATGGTTCTCGTGCTTTGTAAAGACGTAAATAGCACTTCCTTATTCACTTTCTCCACACCAGTCATGATTTTATAGATCTCTATCATATTCTCCCTTAGTCATTTATTTTCCAAGCTCAACAGTTCCATGCTTTTTCATTTATCCTCATATTGAAGATGTTGTCTTTCTCTGTGCCATATAACTTTTTTAAGATGAGGTGACCAGAACTGCACATAATATTTATGCTGTGGATGTAACACAGAACTATATAGTGGTATTATGGTATTTTCTGTCCTATTCTCTATCCCTTTCCTAATGATTTCTAACATTCTGTTTGCTTTTTTGACTGCTACTTCACATTGAGGGGATGTTTTCAGTGAACTAGCTACAATGACTCCAAGATCTCTCTCCTGAGTGATAACAGTTAATTTAGTTCCTGTCATTTTGTATGTATAGTTGGGATTATGTTTTCCAATATGCATTACTTTGCATTTATCAACATTGCATTAATACACACTCGAAAATCCCTGAAGAAGGCTGATTTCATCATGACACAAGAATACAAAACTGTATCTCTTACTATTACTTTGTGGTGGTATAGCTAAGGAGATAATAAAATTAAAAAGGACTGACTGACTAGAGGTCAAACCCTGCTTCCCTAACATGGAGGCCCACTGACATAAATGAGACTATTCACGTGAGTAGGGTCAGTAGTATTTGTCCCAACATAAAATAGGCAAATTGATATTATTACAGCATTATTTAGCCTTCTTCACTTTACTTTCGATGCTTAATCCATAATTAAACACTGAATGAAATTAAACTATGAAACATCAGATACTGTACAATAAAGCAAATATGGTGTTATGTCATGTAGGGGCAAAATTTTCCCAAGTGACTTCTGATTTGAGGTGTCTTCATATTTGAGTGTCCAACAAGTGACACCTTGCAGGGAGCTGATTTTCAGAGAATGGGTACTCCTCACTTTCTGAAAGTCAGGTCCCTCTTGAAGTGTCAATGTTGGGCAGTCAAACACACTTAAAATCACTTGAGAATCTCAGACATGGGCAATGAGAGGATGCCCAGCTGGGGAAGGCAAGCCCCAGCCCTGCCCCTTCTTCCCAAGGCCCCGCCCCTTCTGTAATCACCCTCCATACGAGCAAAACCCAGCCCCCATGGCAACAGCCAGCCCCCATGGCAACAGCCAACCTCCAGCCCCTGAATGTTCCCAGTCCCCTTAGTCTCCTCCATCTCAGTGGATCCCCACTCTTCCCAGTCAGCTGGAACAGCCGGCGGCCAGGGATCTGGGCAGTTGTGCCACAGTCTGATCTTTCCTAGCCAGCTGGAGAGCCTGGCAGCCATGCCACCGCCCCAGCCCTCCTGGCCAGCTGGAGCATGAGCAGTTTTGGGAAGACAATGTCACCCACCGCTCATGATCTCAAACTAACGTGTATATCAGAATGCAAGAGACTGATTAGATTGTTTGAAATGAAAATCTAATAGCTGCCCCTTATTAGGCCAAAAGGCACACAGCTTCCTTTCTTTGGTGAGGTGTTCTCCAAAAGGAGCTCATTGCACCTGATGGAATATTAAAACAGGGCAAAAAGGATTGCAACAGACTATGACCTTTCTCCTACATTAATATTTCATCAGGCACTTGACCTCACTGGATTACAAATTTTAACAGTAATTGGGACCCAAAAGGTTTCCTCTTCTGAACAGGTTTTTTTCCCACTAAAACATGTTATCAAATTGAATTAACTGTTTTTTTTAATAAAAGGGAATTTGTTACTTTAAAAAAACACTGAGGCACCTTAAGAAGCGCAGCATAAGCCTTTTCTCTTCACTTTTGTTGGGATTTTTTCTTCGTCACTGCTTTCCCTTTCCTCCTCCAAAGTAAACTCCACTTAGGGTACGGCTACATTGTGGGGGGGGCGGGGGGCTTCCAGAAGAGGTATGCAAATAGCGCTCACATTTGCATACCCTTGTCCGTTTTTTCCCCCGGAAGAGGCTTTTCCGCCATTTGGCCCTGTGTACACAGAGCCAAATGTCAGAAAAAAAACCTCTTTCGAAAGCCCCTGTCAACCTCATTTTACGAAGAAGAAGGGGGCTTTTGAAAGATGGGGGGGTTCCGACATTTGGCATGTAGACAGGGCCAAATGTCAGAAAAGCCTCTTCTGGGAAAAAAACGGAAGAAGGTATGCAAATGCGAGCACTGTTTGCATACCCCTTCCAAACACTCCCGCCCCCCCCCCCCCAGTGTAGCTGTACGCTTAGCCTCAGCCACCCCTGGAATGTTCATAGGAATTCAGCACTACTCTGTTTGTCCTGATCCCCAGTTCCTCAAGCACTGGCTGGGAAATTCAGCCTGGTGACCTCCACAGCTGCCCCTTCTGACTCACAGACATCCACAATAGAAAACATTCTTCCCAAGGAAACTTCCTCCCCAGCTGCAAAGAACTATACGAGCTGCAAAAATGTGTATCTGGATCCAAGCTGGGATCTGAAATTCCTCAAGATGGGAAGGGGGGGTTTGTGTCTGGGGATTTGGTTTGTGGCCTTGCCAGCAAATAATGAACACATGGCATAGACATAAGATGGACCGCCCCCTCCACACACAGAGCTAAGGAGCACTCTTGGACCAAGGCTCAGGCAATGCTCCCATTGGAGCCTTTAATGAGAGTTTGATCTGAGAAAGGACTTCAAGTTTGGCCCCATGCCTCTCTCCCACGACATGAGTCCCCGTCTTTCTCGTCGCCCCAGCCCTAATCCACCATTATAGCAGTTTCTGCTACTTATGTTACATTTTTATAGCAATGCAGTTGTAAACCCCATTTTTCAAAGGTTTATAAATCTTAGCGGGGAAATATTGATCTGAGAGGAAACAGATCATGCAGGTTTTCAATCTGAGAGTGGATTTTTTTTAAAGTTGTGAAATAATTTTGTTCAGCTGTCTGTAAGTTAAGAAGGTTAAAAAAACCCCCACAAATGCAGCAATTCGTGGGATCCATCCGTAATTCTAAAGCAGCTTTGAACTAAAACTTGGAATTGGGTCAAAGCCTTGCTATTATTTGTTAAGTCCCAACAGTGTGATTAGCACTGCAGAAAAGAAAGGAAAACTCTGACCCACAGAGAGAGGTCTCTGCTCCAGGGAGCTTACAGTCTAATTAAAGCCTGATCCAGAGAGGTGCTGACTGCCTATAATTCCCATCCATTTTCAATGGAAATTGTGGGTGCTCAGCTCCTCTCAGGATGAGACTGACAAAACATTAGAGAAGCAAACTGCCTTGGATGATGAGAGCTTGAGCTAGGTGGGGAAAGTGAAAGAAAACCAGTGGTGAGACTCAGGGTGGAGCAACATTAGTGCGAGCCATGGCTACAGATGATGGTTTTAGCGGTGGCTCTGAAGATGGATCTGGAGGCGGGGGTGAGGTAGAATGTTACCAATAGCAGAGGTGAGAGTCCGTCCTGGCATGGGTAAAAAGTATAAGCCACAGAGATACAAGGCACAAAATAGGCCTATAGAGCCAATTTATCTCTTCTAATAGCCTGAGAGCTGCATAAGATTGACAGGGCTTTGCACCATCACTATCCAGATGCCAGTTCTTCCCTTAGTGCTAGTTAGAGCAGCTTCTGGACTACCCCAAATTGTGTCCTGATTCCAGGGGCTGCTATGGACAATTCTGGCAGCTGGGAATTAGGGATGTGAATGGTTAACTGGTTGCCCTTACCTAGTGATGTTTACTGGTTACAGTTAACTGACAGGCCAGAGTAGCCCTTGCCCGCAGAGAGCCCCTCCACCCACTCCCATTTAGGAAGTTAAACATAATGTTTAACTGGTTAACTGATTAAATGGGATTTTACATCTCTGCTGGGAATAGCGGAAGCATAGTAACATCCAGACCATGTCTATTCCCTCTTTCAGCATACCTCTAATATACCTCCTGCATCAGGGGCCCCCTCAGGGATTGGCACAGGACAAGCAACATCAGAGGAATTCCCCAGGTCCACAGTGTGGTGATCTGGTGGCCACAAAGCTAATTTAAAGGGGCACAATGCACCAGCAAATCCGGCCCTTACCCCCTCCAATGAGTTTGCAGCTATGAATAGTTCCAACCAAAAAACACATGCAAAGCAGCTAAAGGAATTGTCATGAAAGTGCAAAGGTGGCATTGCACCTCCGCTATCCTAGGGCTAGCCCAAGGCGAACTGAAAGTTTCTGTGCATTCACAATAATAGCCAGATCAGTTGTGAACAGAATGCCTTTATGAACTGTTTTTGCTTTCTGTAATCTCTGAATGGGGATAAGGTGACATTTCTTTAATTTCGTTTAGCAGCACCACCAAGCTTAACAAACTCTAATGCAAAGTCTTTGTTTTTCACTTGTGGCAAAAGTCTTGACTGCTATAGTTTGTCTGTTTTGACTTGTCTTGCCAACATCGGAATTATTGGTCTTCCATGGGTTAAGTCTCATATCTGGTAACTCTGAGTATGTACACCAAGGTTCTGATGGTGATTTTCCACCTTGTCCTGTAGCAGAATAGTACTATATATAGATCTTCCCATGCATCAGGTAGAGCAAGTTTTCCCCTGGACAGAGTGCACATTCTGCTAATCTGTTTATAGATATCTAACAGCTTGTCCACATGGAGACTTAATGCAAACCTGGGTGTGGATGTACAGAGCACCTGCCTACCGTGCACTGAGTCACTATATGGACCCTACACTTAGCCAGAGTTCACTACAGAACTTTTAATGCACTGTTGCAAGGTTCATGTGGCATTTTAGACCCAGCAAATTTGAGCACTGTAGATTTACACCCCAGCTTGCCACAAACTAAATCTCTGTGTGGACAAGACCTAAGAATTCATGCCTCATACTGAAATGCATACATGCAAGCAAAGGCTAGGAATCTAGAATGATTGAACCATGGAGCATTGTCTATCATTAGAATCCCAGAAATTCTATGTCATACAAATATGGATTTAACATGCCTGATTTCAGTTGAGCCAGTAATATCTTCAATTGTCTTTATTTCTTTTAGTGAAAGGTACTAAATTAGTTGATTATGATCTGGTGGTCATGGTTTTCCAACCCAAACAAATTAATTCTGACTTTGTGCCATGGAACACCATCCAGGCTCATGTTATATCATAGACTCTTTCCATTGTGAGTCTCTTTACATCAGCAGAATTCATACCTGGCCACCATTTCAGCAGCAGCTTTGTTCATCTATGACTCATTCTCCAAAACTTTTATTATACTTAGTCATTCCAAGATACCTGTCCCAGGATGGCACTGGCCCTTCAAGAAAGAAATGACCAGTGGATCTCTAGTCAGCTGACCCCGAGTTGGGTTTAAAAGAGGCTTCTGAGCCCTGGAAGGAGGAGTTTGGTGAGTGAGAGCTGCCTGAGGCCTAGAGAATCAGAGCCTGGAAAGAGTCAGAGGCAGGATGCAGCTGATTTTGGAAGGACAGCAGTAATTGTGACCTGCTGGTAAAGAGTCTGGAGCAAAATTGTTGGTGAGAACTGACCAAAACTGGGGACCTCTGAGCAGTAGAAGGCGTGAGCAGTGGCTGCTAGGAAAAGAGGAAGCGTGATGTGGAGAAGCAGTGCCAAAGCAGCACGAGTGCCCTTACAGGATGATGGATCCCATTGAGTAGGGGAGTTGGAGAAATGGAACCCTCCAGGAGGGAAAGCTCTTGGGGCAAAGACCTGAGTGAAAGGATGTGGGAAGGCCGGTCATTTTCAGAAAGGGAGGCCAAGTGAGTGGGGCCCGAGATCAGAGGCAAAAGGAATAGGGAACACATTGCTGCTATTGCCTCTTAGGCAGGCAGGTTGGAGGTGATGGCCCTGAAGAGCAAAATGGGAAATAACCACGTATCTTTATATGTTTATTGTGGGAAATGGTTCTATTACAAGACTAGCAGAGTTACTGCATTGGTGTATGTCCATGAACTATGCCCATAGGTGAACTCTGTATGAGACACTGAGATTATTTGTTTCCACAAGCAAACAAAAGGGGAAACTGAGGCAGATGCACTTGTTGTCCTGTGGCTTGACATAAAAAGAGGCCCAGGCAAGGGCCACCCAGTTTCCAAGCCCTTTGCATATTCTTTCCACCAGTTTCTCTCTCATAGCTGTGATAATTTCTAGTGTTATATTTTTGGGAGTACTCTCCAGATTAAAAAAACACATTTTATAGTAGAAATATGCATCTGAGCAGTGCTGGGGTTTTCCCTTTTCATTGTCTATATATTATATGTCTGCTTGCAGTGGTTCATCCTCAGTTCTTTATCCAGCTCATTCCACATCCGTTGTAAATACAGTGCTTGATGTTTTCATAATGTTCACATGTTCTGTTACTGCTCATTCCAAATCATTTGGTGGGATGTCATCAGGTAGAGCATATGCTTCTGACAGCATGTCTGTAATTACTAGGTAATGTCCTGGCTAGAAATCTGGAGTCATTGCATCCTTTCAGTTATTTCAGCAGGAATTTCTGTATCTGTGGTGATGTGTCTCCAAGTCCTCTATTGTGATTTATGGTTCGCTTCAGCTTTGAAGTTATGACTCTAGAGAAAATCATGAAACTTTGTGCCACATGTAAGGACTATTTAGTAGCTCTTTTTCGATTTGCACTTCTATGTTCTCTGGCACTGTCACGGTTATTGCAGCATATGTTAAAAGCAACAGTTCCAGCCTGCCAATGCTGCTCTCAGACTTCCTGTTGAAGCAGCAATGGAAAGTTTGATCTCTCTTCCAATGGATCAAGGAATCACAGCACTGATGCTGTCAGCACATCCTTCAACTCCTTGAATTTTCTATCAGGCTCCAGCATCCATTGCCCATTCTGTGTCTTTGTGCAGGTTTGGGTATGAACTTGCTGACATCATTCAACATGCCTTTCAGTCTCTGCAATCTCTTTGTGTCTCTGTATGTATCATTTGAATCTTAGAGTCCTTTTTTCTTTTGTGGTCCATTTCTCTCGTAAGCTGGTGGGTAATTGCAGTTGCTTGAGATTGACACGTGGCCTTGTTCAATTTAAAACTGTTTCTTCTTGCTCTTTTCAGTATTCTCCACAATCACTCCTGATGTTCAAGAGTACTGCTGCCCCATTCTATTACTTTCATTCCTGTGAGACCTTCTAGTGCTTGGATCATTGTGCTATGAATATTTTTGCTGCTGAACAGAGTCTAAAAGAATAGTGATAGAGATGCAGCCGTGTTAGTCTGGTGTAGCTGAAACAAAAGACAGAACTATGTAGCACTTTAAAGACTAACAAGATGGTTTATTAGGTGGTGAGCTTTCGTGGGCCAGACCCACTTCCTCAGAGTGTCAAAAAGCAGCATCTGCCAAATGGTGATTTAAAGTGCAAATCCTGAAGCATTTGGTGTCCAGGGGAATCTGCTAAAACCCAGCCTTTGCATCTGAGCTGCTGAAGAACTTGGCTTCTGCCATCTTGGCAAACACTTCATGCCTTGAGAGAAAATGGAAATGGGTTTTTTTTTTGAGGGGGAGGCGGAAATTAATGCTTTTTATTCAGCTCCTGGAGGCCAATGCAAAGTCTGAGACCGCTGTTGTTCTCTCTATGAGTATTAAAGAGTGAGTCCAGTCTGTTGGCTCGTGTAGTCTATGTATGAAGATGTCTGCTGTGGTGTTTTGCAGCTCTTTTGTTAGTCACATATAGCAGGTTCGCATCCTTCCATAATTGCATCTTGGATGTCACCAGGTGACACCTCTTTCCTATTAGCACATCTCCATAACACATGATTAGCAAACCCATGTCTGGTTCAGGGTTGGCTCATCCTGTGGCACATGCCTAGTCACTAGGCCAAGCACCTCATATGGGTGTAAGCTCTAGACTAGTCACTATCCTTAGAGTATTACAACAAATTCTTTACTATTTTTCCATTTGAACATAAGAGTTCACAGTTGTCCAATGTGGGGAACTGTCCCCCACTAGGATTTCGGTCTCACCTTAAACTTTTCAAGCGATGCATTTTCTTTGAACCACCATATTTCAGTTTCTGTAATTCCATTTGCTTATGGTCCTGAGTCTAATTTGTAAGTCACATGGAAGTCATTTGTGCATTTTTATCATTCTTTCTTTTGAATTTGCAGCATCTTTTTGTCTTATGTTTGTGAAGAGCTCTTCCCTTGCACATGAGGAGTCTTTATGCTCTAACTTCAACCCAGTTTTCCTGCTTAGTCTGAACATTTTTTGTCAAGTGCTTAGGTGTATTATGGTTTCTAAACATTTGTCCCAGTGCTGGACATTTTCTGTAGTCACGGCAGCTACCACATCTTTTTCCGGCATTCTTAAAAAATCTTTTAAAGATTTCTATAACTTATTTAACTGGTGTACAGTTGTATGCTCTGAGCTGTGATGTAGGCTTCTATTTCCATTGTTGTTTGTTCTGCTTCTTGTGATATCAGCATCGCCTTTTCAAATGTCAGCCCCCTACATAGCCTTTTATTGATGCTCCACACAACTACATGATCTTTAATAAGGAGGCTTTAGGTGCCTCAAACTCACAGAGTGGTTTCTTAATGACAAAGATCCTTTATTGTTTTCTCCTTTTTTCTGGGTCTTTTCCTGAAAATGAACATCATTATCTTCAAACTTTTTTAATTTTTGCTGCCAAAGTCTTTTTTCTTTTTCTTTCCTTCTTGGTATGAAGCATGCTTCTTCCGCAAAAAAACAGTGATTTTTTTTCTCCTGTTTGATTTTACTAGCACCTGTGGCTTTCATACAAAGTTCACATTTGTGTTTAAGTCTTCTCTGGCCTCTCGTCAGCTTTCACCATAATTGTTAATGTAGAAATCCTCCATTAGCCTTATAGGTAGAGATTCTGCTACATGTAAAAAAGATAAACTTCTGCTTCTGTGCCCTAGAAACAGCTCAGCTAGGCTCTACTTGCATTTTTCTGGACACTGAAATAGATCCCATTGGTAGTCCAGTGATGAAATCTAGAAGCCAATCTAATCTTCTGTCTTGGTATATGAAAACAGCATCTCCCGTGTATATCTTTATGGCAGCTCTGTGAGCTTTTCTTTGAGCAATCATTGTGTTTCCAGCCCTTACAGTTCCTTAGGCAATCACAGAAGATTTGCAGACCTGCCAGCTCTGTGACAGTTTGCAAAAGTTAGTCTTTTTGAGGTCAGGGAAATGTCATATCAGACAACTCTTGCCCATACTTTTCTCTCTTCCACCTGGACTTGGCCACACTTTCGACTAAATCAGTGCTGCTGCAATCAATGCAGTGGTATCGATTTAGCAGGCCTGGTGAAGACAAGCTAAGTCAATGGCAAAGTGATCTCCCATCAATGTCTCTACTCCACATCCCTAAGAGGCAGAAGATGAATCAGTGGGAGAGCATCTCCCATCGACATATCATGGTGTAGACACTGCTGGAAATTGACCTACGTTATATAACGTAGGTAACTCAACTTCAGTTACAAAACAGGTAACTGGAGTAGCATAACTTAGGTTGACTTACAGCTTTAGCGTAGACCTGACGCATGGACTTCTAATGCATGGTTTTCATTACATCACTCAGACAAACTTTGCTCAGGCAAACTTTCAGATTGGTGCAAAAGCAAGGAGGGCAACTAAATTGGGAGCCATTGAAGGTATGAACATGTTTTGTAACAGACTCAGTGTGTTACCGTATCTTTACTAATGTATTTTCATGGAAATTTGTTGGGTCACTTTATCAATTTAACAAAAAAGACATGAAGCTGCATGACAAAAGATTTAAAAGATAGAATGGCAGTTTGGGATCAGTTTAGAAAATAACTTTGCCCAGCCTAATGTAGCTGTCTCCTCCTTTCATTGGAACTACTTTTCTCTCCTAGCCTTCCTGGCTTTGCTCTTTTCTCAACAGAAAGAGCAATTGCACTTGTCTGTACTTGTTCTCCCATTGAATTATGTCTGGGTCTCACTAAAGCATTTGGGAATCTGTTAAGCTCTCCGATAGGCTTCACTCTTTTTACCTAACTTCCCTTGTCCATGTGTATCAGTTGGTTTAGTAATGGATCTTACACTTTGAAAGTCACAATGTAAACATTGACTAGATGTGTTCTAAGGGGGTTCATATGGTAAGACGTTATGATGATGTAATAGACATTGAATTCTTCATCAGTTTGGTGTAAGGTATATGGAGCTGTGGGACAGATCCTCAGCTGGTCTAACTTGACATAACCACACTGAAGTCAATGAAGCTGCATAGGTTTACACCAGCTGAGTCTCTGTCTGTGTAGCTTTTATTAAACTATTAAATAGTGAACTGTGTACTAAGAGCACTAGTACAGTAGAACCACTATATTTTTATGAGCATTAATTTTATGAATGAATACATATAATTTTCCCTAAGGGGGAAAAAATCACAACAGAAATTATGTTGAAGGACAAGTCGACATTCCCTCACGTTCCAATGCCTTCAGTGCTTTGGAAATCGCTTTGCAGTGATTTGAAGGACAAGAAGAAACCAATGCAATGCACCATGCTGCTTCCTACCTACAATAATTTTGAGGTGTTCAATTTAATAACCTGTTGTTTTTATGACCTCCCCACTACCTAGTTAATTCACAAAATAAGGATTCTAGTGTGGTGGAGTTTTGTGAGATAACATTTGGACACTGGTACTGTAGGGAAGAACATTGCTCTGATTTGGATTTTGTTGTTGTTGTTGTTGTTGTTGTTGCTTTTTAGCATGCACATTGTGCAGAAATACATTTCTGCATTCTTACAGAATTTTTTGTATGGGTGAAAGTACTACAATCTTCTTACCATAATATTCCACAATGCTAAATATTCCAGAGGATTATAATTCCCAGGGAGTTGCTTGGTTGCCTGCTTGTTTGTTTTTCAGAGAAAGAAACAAAACTCCAACTACTGTGTGGCTGGAAGATTATTCTCTTGCAGCTTTTATTCTGTAACCATCAGTGCAAGTCTCTAGTCCACCTCAAGAGTCAAAATATTTGTACCCCAGGAAATGTATAGTTCTCAAACCAGCCAAATTGTGCAGATGGATTTTAAGCCATTAGATGCTATTTTCTAAAGTGCCAAAATGCGTTAGGTGCCTACATCTCTTTTGGAAATGAGACTTAGGATATGTCTGCACTACCCACTTATTCAGAACAAGCTATTTAGGAATAATAACTCCCAAAATAATAATTTTGAAATAGCATGTCCACGCTACAGGGAAGCCTCAAAATTACTCTGGGGCAGGCTCCCCTAATTTGGACACGCTACTTAGAACCCCAGGAAGCACTGGGGAGTACTTACTTTGAATGACCCTGGGGAGTAGTTATTTCAAAATAGCAGCAGTGGAGCATCCACAGTACTGCTATTTTGAAATAGCCATTTTGAAATAGGCGTTATTCCTCGTGAAATGAGGGTTTATTATTCCAGAATAAGAAGCCTGTTATTTCAAAATAACAGCTTGCTGTGTAGACGCTCACCACATTATTTTGAAATAACACTGCAGTGTAGACGTGCCCTTTGGGAATAAAGCTTTTAAAATGCTTGTCTAATAGCAGGCCTCAAGTTAGGTTTGTAAAAAAAATTATGAAATCTAATTTTAATTTAAATCTTTTTAAAAATCTTTTTTCAGCATGACCGCGAAAAAGTGATTTGGATTGGATTTATATGTCTACTTGTAGTCCTTATTATCCAGACACTGCTGCATAAAAAACACACAGTGAGTGACGAGAAATTGGTGGATGAGACCAGTTAGTCTATTGCATCATCCAGTGCAGATGAAATGCTAAGTATAAACTAAACCCGGTATTAATAATCAAAACTATTTCTTTGTCATTCTTTGCATTTTTAGTACTATTAATAAGGTGGGAAAAAATCCTTTTAAAAATGTGTATTTTCATCTTCCAGTATCCCTCAAATAAACCATAATTGTATTAATAATTGTATTAACCATTATTGTATTAATGGACAAAGCTCTAAAAACTGAAAAAAAATGTTTGTTTCCACATGTCTCTCTTCATTTATAGTAGAAATATATTATTGACATATAACCAAGCCTATCCCTGTGTGCATGTCACTTGTGCATTGAGCATAATCTGTAAATAAGAAGAAAAATCCACAATCTCTTAGCATATAAACAAGCATGTTTCTTTAAAGTATAAACTCCAGCTAAAGCCCAGATTAGGCAGATTGTAAACATAATTAGTAAATATCTGCCTAAGGAAAGTATTATGATAATTGTATGTACTGTATTCTCCCCAATCTATTGGGTTAGAAGCAAAACACATATGCAAAACAATCTTGTCTTAAGTGTCATTAGGCTATTTGGAAAAAGAAAAAGACCCTGGTGTCTGTGAAAATTTAATAACAATTGACTTTGTTTCTTATTGAGTATCCAGGACAAACTTTTATTTGACAACCATTTGTCCTTTAAAAGAGATCCGTAACTCTTCAAATAACCCAGATTGTGTTTTCTCTCTCTCTCTTGCTCTCTCAATCTCTCTCTGTCTCCTATTTTAATGTCCACATCTCCACTATCAGGAACAAATATGATTTCTGATTGAACATCACTTTATTTGCCAGTTCTGTGGTCTTTTCTTATCTTGTTCCACACTTCTCAGGCTTTGTGGTTAAATTATGTATTAAGGTCAATGTCAAAACACGGAAGATCTGTAATCTACAGGGAGCTCCCTTTTATTCGTTATTACAGTGAAGGCTGAGCGCAACTGTCAGGGAGCTTGGGATGTGCTCAGCATGGAGGCTTGCTACACAGCAGGGCTCTACAAAGCCTCTCTCCTTGTTCTCCCAGGACGAACCCTTGATAGATTTACCCAGATAACCCATCTCACTTTAAAGCTCTCTTGTCTCTGCTTCAATCTGAAAGCTGTCAAGTGCACCTATATAGTAATGTCATAAATCAAACGTAAAATGTGTACACTGGAGACACTGCGAGTGTCATGTATTCACTTGTACTTTGAGATCTTCTAAAGTAAAATGGTGTCAGAATAAGGAAGGCTGGGAGGAATGCTTTTTTTTCCTTTTAAAAAAACAGAATATTTGAAAAGGTTGGCTGTAAATGTCTTTTTTTAAAATTTGTGTTGTTATAAAGCCAAATTCCGGTTTATCCTAAATTAATCAGGGACAGCTGTTTAGTAAACAAAAAAAGGCTGCAAGATATCTATCTGTAAACAATGTGATTTAATGCAAGTCTGTGTATTGATTTTGTTTCTTTGGTTTTCTTCTTGACAAGCATTTGTCAACATGGATTTGTATTAGTTCCCAGGTTTGTTTATTAAAGACACATCATTCTTTCCCTGAACTAGAAACAATTCTCTTGCAACAGGAGTACAACATCAAAGAGGGATCTTAAAACAAGATGCCAAGCATGACAAGAAAGACCAGAAGCTCTCTTTGTGGAATGTACCATCATAGAACTTCTTTTTTGTTCTCTACCCCCAAATAAAGAAAACTTTCATTTGTTATTGTGAGAAAAGTTATTTCTTCATTAGGTGAGGTTAGGTTTTTTTAGTATTGCATGTATAATGTCTAATTTGCATCACAATTAAATACTGCTCAGCAAGTATTTGCAGTTGAGACTCTTGACTTGAAAAGTACTGGCTTATTTACTTAAAGGGCAAGTACGTATATTATGTTTATTGAAGGGGAGCTGTCAGCTATACCACAAACGTAAGTTACTACAAAATGAATTCCGTATTCATCTCCAAACAAGTCTAAGAACTCATTGTATTAATCCATAAAGGTCACTGAAACGGGTTGGAAAAAATTCTCCAATAAGGAGAGTGAGCCCTGGTCTGCACTAGGGAGTTATTTCAAAATAACGCTCCTTATTTCAAAATAACAAGCAGAGCATCCATACTACCAAGCCCATTATTTCAAAATAATGGACTGGTTATTTTGAAATAATAACTGCTGCTTTCCATGAGGTATAACACTTATTTCAAAATAGTTATTCTGAAATAGCAGTAGTGTGGACACTCCACTGCTGCTATTTTGAAATAACTACTCCCCAGAGTCATTCAAAGTTATTACTCCCCAGCGCTTCCTTCCTGCCCCTTCTCTGAGGCCCTGCCACTACTCTACCCCTTCTCGAAGGCCTCGCCCTGCTCACTCCAACCTCTTTCCTCCTCTGTCTTCACTCACTTTCACCAGGCTGGGTTTGGGGTGCAGGCTCAAGTCTTGGGCCAAGGAGTTTGGAGTATGAGAGGGGCTTAGCCCAAGGTGGGGGACTGGGGTCCAGGAGAGATTTCAGGGTGCAAGCTCTGGGAAGGAATTTGGGTTCAGGAGGACTCATGTCTGGGGCAGGAGGTGGGAGCAGGAGGAGGTTCAGGGCTGGGAGATGGTTCAGGAAGCAGGCTCTGGCTGAGCACCGTTTAACTGAGATGGCTTCCAGGTGGTGGAGCAGTGGGGTTAAGGCGGCTTACTCCTGCCCTGGCCTTGCACCACTCCTGAAAGCAGCTGGCATGAACAGCAATGACGCCATGGCACCATATGCTGCCCCTCATCTACAGGCACTGAGCCCACAGCTTCCACTGGCCATGCTTCCCCATTACTGATCTTTGGGAGCTGCAGGAGTGGTGTCTCCAAGCAAGGACAACATGTGGAGACCCCCTGCTCTGCCTTTCTCAGGGGCTGCAGGGACATGCCATCCATGTCCAGGAGTAGCAATTACCACGGGGATAATTACTCCAGCCATGACAGGTGAGCCATTTTAGAATTCACTACTCAAAGAATTACATTTAAGCGTAAGAAAGAAATGAAAATTATGAAATGTACAGACTGGTCAAAACCCAAAAATGACACACTTTGCAAGCAGTAAAAGAAGTAACAACAGCCCCCCATGTGTGTGTTGGGTCAGGAGAGGAGAGTGAAGGACAGTGTGTGTTTGTGAGAATGACAGAGAGACACACAGTGTGTGAGAGTGACAGAGATTTGCATTGCCAAGCTCCCTCCATCCCCTTCTCTCTGTGTGGAGACAGGGTACAGGAGTGGGGGGAGGAGGGACACCCTGACATCAGTGCCCCCCTCTTCTCTCTCCCACACTCTGTACAGCAAGCAGGAGGCTCCCGGGGGGCAGCTCCAAGGCAGAGGGCAGGAGCAGCATGACAGTGGGTGGAGGGGCAACTGTAGTGCTAGCGCTTGATAGCTTCCTGGACAAACCAGTCAGGATTGCCTGTCAGAGGCTCCAAGATCTACTGGTAGATCCCGATCTACTGGTTGGTGACCACTGGTCTACATAAATATTTCCTACATTCTTGTGTGTGGTATCCGGTTATTTAAAAACTAGAGAGGGAAATAAATTACTCTAGTGAAGAAAGTGGTTTACTGTTTCTCAAGTGAGTAATTACTCATACAAGCAGACAAATTGAAGTCAATGGGGCTTACTCACAGGGAAAGTGTACTCACATGAGTAAAGAATGGCTCAAAAATCTGGTTTCTCAACCACAGTGGGTGGGATTCAATACCATATTGGGTTATAGGCTGTCTGGATATATTTGAGTGTTTTTCTGAGTCAGATAGGGTTGTGCAGTAGTTTGACCTGTCACAGTAAGTTTTGGCATATGGCCTGCAGTTCCTAAATGTAAAAGGATTATGTCTGTTATTTGGACATCTGCTATTCTGAATATTTCTTGGTGACCAAGAACAGAGTAAAGCAGTCTTTAGAAATGTGCAATGTAAGCAAATGTGTCTCAGCCTAGGCCAAAAGGCACTCTGCATTTCTACCCTGCAGTGCAGCAGACTGTGTTATGTAGCACACTGCAGTTGCCTTCTGAAGTAGGACACCAGGGACTAATCAGGTAGAAAATATTTAAATGTTCATTTTGGGAGAGTGGGTTTGACATGTCCTGCACTATCCCTGATGGTTAGGCCTGCTGTGCAAGCAGGTTTAAAGAGACATTTGTGCCTCTCCACTCCACTGCAGAAGGACAGTCCCTGTGATGCTGATGTCTGCCAACAGAGCTTTGCCTACTCATTACAAACTGGTAGAGTTGACCAAAATATTTTAATCCACACAGTTTTGATGATTAGGCCATATTGCGCTCTCTCCTAGTCAGCAAAAAGGATAGATCTAGTAAAAGCAGGGCAGGCTTGAGAGTTTCTCTATGGAGGCCTAGGGAAATAACTTAGGACAGCTACCCAGACTAGTGACTTGACCTGGAGAAGGCCAGTGACAGAGGGATCCAGGTGGATGGAAGCTGACTGAGAGAGTCCCTCGGGAATATGGGACGTGAAACAGATGGACAATGAATTGCCGGCAGAAAGGAAACAAAGGAAGGAACCTAGGTAGTGCTTGAAAAAAGACTCTTTGTTTGAAAAGACCAAGGAAAGGAACTTCACACTCCAAGTAGGAAGTGGCCCTGGGGAATAATGGAGCAGGGCAGTCCTGGGCTTGGAGCAAATAGCTGTGCACTACTTAAGATTCTAGAGCTGGACAT
Organism: Pelochelys cantorii; assembly: GCA_032595735.1. Taxonomy (NCBI): domain Eukaryota; kingdom Metazoa; phylum Chordata; order Testudines; family Trionychidae; genus Pelochelys; species Pelochelys cantorii. The sequence continues at coordinate 125,276,175 of CM064326.1, read as the reverse complement.
TGTGGAAGAGGCAAGGCACAGATTCCACCAACAGCAGCATGTAGAAAAGTGATGTGACAACTGCTGCATCAAGGGGATTGAATGGATGGTTGATCCTGGGAAGGGACAAAGGGTAACATTTTCACAAGTGCATATGTGACTTAGGAACCAAAGATGCATTTTTCAAAAGTGCCTTAGGTATTTACTAACCTAAACCATAAGTCAGTGGCACTTGGGAACTTTTGAAAATTCTCTCCACAATGTGCTATTTACAAGAGAAAATAGGGAATAAGAGCTGGAAAATACCTGCTGTCATGGTGAGAGGAGACCCAAATAGGGGGAAAGATTTGTCATTATCATGTGGACTCTTCTGTTTATCCCCTGAAGGGAGACTTCCTGTGTAGCTGGATTCCTCAAAATGGACAAGTGCAGCCTTTCATATGCCTGTGTTATGCAGGACTTCAGACTTGGTTATTTTGCCATAAAATTGACTTTGTTAACTTGTTCTCTGGTTTCCTTTTAAACATTGCTAATTGCTGTAGTAAATTTAACATCCTGTATTAGGGATGTTAAATATCGTTTAATTGAATAGTCGAGTAACCTCATGAATTCTTATTGGTTAGTCAACTATTCTATAGTCCCTGGGGGCAGGGCCAAAGCAGCATGGGGTGCCAGGTGGGAGCTAGTCCATGAGAGGAGCCAGTTTAAAAACCAGCTCCTCTTGCAGACCAGTTGCTTGTCGCCCTGTGCTGCTGCCTTTGATAAAGACGCAGCAGTGCAGGGTGGCAGCAGCCCCTGTCCGGTGGGCGGGGGTCTGAGCTCCCAGACCTGGCACGGGCCGGAACTGAGCTGGCCTGCCTGCCCAGCTCCTAATACACTTTAAATGCAGAGCTGCAGCAGGGGTAGGTCCCAGATCCAGCATGAGCCAGAACTGAGCCAGGCTGCTGGCCAGCCGGCTAAAAAATGTACTGGTTTTGGGAGGAGGAAAATGTGTGTAGACTATAGCATTAACCTATAAGCTTTTGCTTATCAGTTAATTAACTACACTATTACATCCCTACCCTGTATGTATGGCAACCTAGTGCAGTGATGGGCAATCTAAGCTAGTGAGTGGATCGCATGAGTGGCCCTCCTTCATTTCATTGGGCTGCACGATTGTCCTAACCAAGACAGTTTCCTGGGATAGGGCAGTTTTGCTAACTGCACTTGTGTATCTAGAATTTGTGGGGTGTACCAAGTGAACCACAGCAGTGCTTTGATTGGATGCAGAGGGAGCACATGGCTCTCACCGTCAATGTTGTGAGCAATCCACATGCACCTCACTTCACGGGCCCTTGCTTTAAGTGCATGTCACTTAGTAATACTAGTAGGAAAAAAACGTATGTGGATGGAAACCAGTGGAATGGCAACCCTGTGGCATGGGTAATGGTAAACAAAATGTCTCATGGGCCACACATAGAACCCCAATGGGCCACAGGTTGCCCAACACTGTCCGAGTGTATTAGCATACAGATGATGCAATGACCCAAACAGAGCTGGACAAAACAAAAAGCAACAAAACATTTTTCTGTTGAAACTGAAATGTTTCGCAGAAATGTACTGGTTTTGCGGAAGATATTGTCAGGAAGGGGTTTCTCGCATCAAGAGAGAACCATATAAGCTTGGCACCAGAATGACATAATATGCCTTCCATTTGCATTCCTGAAGCCTAATGGAATCATCCTAACAGTGGAAACTATCTTCCCGTAACAGGAAAGATCAGACACTAACATTTCATTCTGAAGGAAAAGGGGACATTGAAAAAAACCTACTTTAGTAGCAGGAGTAAACAAGGGAAAATCTTGAACAAAAGATTCCTTGCTCCAGAATCCCTCCTGTACCAAATAATTCACAAACTGCTCCTGGGCCAGAAAACTGCTTTAGATTTGCTCATTTGCAAGGCAGATTTTATATTAGCACAGCCAACAACTTTACCTATTCTCAGCAACCCATCCTCTGCAGTGCAGGAGACAGCAGGCACACACCAAACCCAGGCATGTGAGTCAAACTGCTATACCCATCTGAAGTGGACCCCATGGAAAAAGCCCATATACCCACTCACCCTGGCAAAAAAGGGGGAGTCAACAATGCCCCTAAAACAAAGAAATAGAAAGTAACAAAAGAAACAGACTATCAGAAACACAGCTAGTGTACACATTACAAGTGGAACACTCTCAGGCTACATCTAGACTGCAGCACTTTTCCGGGATACTGGAGGTAACCCGGAAAAGCAATGCCACGTCCAAGGAACGCGTCCGCTTTTCCGAAAAAAATTTCGGAAAAGAGGACATGCTCTTTCGCCATCCCTGTAAACCTCGTTCTACGAGGCATAAGGGATGTGTTGAAAGAGCAGTCTAGACGTAGCCTCAGAAACTCCTACAGTCCCCAGAGAGAAACAGCACACACACCCTAAAATAGCCATTAACTAAGGGCCTAAGACACTGTCCTAAAACCCATATTTAAGTCTTTGCTCTGACTGATTTAAATTGGGAGCTTGAACCTTGCTCACTCACATCACCGGTGAATGCTATGGCCACTGGGTTAGGTCTCTTTTGTCACAAAAATATTTTTAAAGGTCTCATTTTTTCAGCCTGCATTGAAATGAAAACATGCTTAACATTTAATAACTTTGATCCTAGTCACAAACCATATATATCCCACAGGATCAAATGCAGTAGGGAAGGAGGCAGGCTGTGAGAATGAAAATATTTCAGATAGGGCTTGAATTTACAAACACCCTACACAAATAGTTCTTATTCACCTGCGTAAGTCCTGTTGAAGTCAGTTCCTGTTACAAGTGAGTAAGTGTTTGTATGCTCAGTACCATGATTTGCAAAAGTGTCAAGGGAAATAATGAAGCATATCAAAGGCAAATATCACTCTATATTTAAATATAGATATAGTTTAAAGTTTTCCCCCGGAAATGTGATTTTAGGTAGAGCTGACCATTTGCATGGGAAATGCTTCTCTTTTTTTTAAGTAGCACCCAGAAAAACATTCAGTCTTTATTCAGTCCTTCACTAGGAAGTTTCTGCAACTTCTCACAAATATATCTTGGCTCCAACTCTATCTCAAAAATGTCTCTTTAGTAAAGTAGTGCCACAGGATTTTGGGGGGGTTGGGTTTGTAAGACACTAGAAGATGTGTTGTTCCTTTTGTTTGGTTTTCTTTTTCTCTTTCTCCTCCCCCCTCCACCCCCCATCAGAAAGGTAAACCTTTAAAAACCAGGGTCGGCCCACAACATTTTGGCACCTGAGGCGGGGAGCTCAAATGACGCCCTCATGCCCCCGTCGCTTGGGCCAAAACTTTGAAAGGTCTCAATTCTGCCTTCTTCCTGTTCTACTCCTCTCATGGCACTCCACCATCTCTGTGCATCTAGATCAGAGAGAATACATATGCACCAACAGCAGACACAATTTTCTACACTCTGGGTCCTAGTGGCATCCTTCCCCCCCCCCCCTCCCCACAGTCTGGCACCTGAGGCAACTGCCTCAGTCTGCCTCATGGTAAGGCCAGCCCTGTTAAAAACTTTTGGTCACATTTTTATCAGCAACATCTCATCTGGAGCGAAATGAATGTTAAGAAATTCAAGTCACATTCTCATCCATCAGCCATGCTTTGCACCTTAAGATGCCTCTGAATATCAACATTTTAAGTGGCAGCAGTAGTGAAGAAAGGCCTCTGAAACTACTGTGGGTTTTCAAACAGATCATTCCAGACAGTGATTTAGGGCTTTCTTTAGGTGCATGTTTTTATATTCTCAAGATGATGGGGTGTCATGCTCACCGCTACTCCACTTTGCATATGTGCTTTTCACTTCAGAAGCAAAAGCCATGGCGTATCCAATGCAAGTCCCATTTGAAGAGCCACAAAAATAACTTCTGACTATCCAGCCTAATTAATGCCTCCACACTGACCTCTACATGCAGCCCCATATCAAAAATGTTACAGCTGAGCTGATTCAACATGAACTCAAGATCAGGAAAGACCTAGTACTAATGAATACTAATGAACGGTAATTACTGAAGCTCTGCCACTGAAACCCACTGCAGAGACATATGCTAATATACTTTACACAACCACGCACAGGACGTCAGACCCACTAAGAAACTTCTGCTAGATTCTGAACAGAAAGAACTGCAACTTATGCACAAAGGCACTGGCATTCATTTCCTCTCTCCTGACTCCCAGCAGAGCCACTGGGCTTGGGTGGCCTTTACATGAGGTGTGGTTTCACATCTACTCTTGACCCTTCCTGAAGGCACATGGACAAAAGATTGTTTCAATTGAAAATGGCTTTAGCAGGACTGACCTTTGCCTTCAGAGAAGAAGAGGAAGAACATTTGTCCAGTTAGGCTATGTCTACACAGCAGCATTATTTCGGAATAACTAACGTTATTACGAAATAACAAAGAGTGCGTCGACACTACAAGCCATTATTTCGAAATAATGTCGAGCTGGAGGACTTCTTACTCCAATTCCTGTAACCCTCATTTTATGAGAATTAAAGGAAGTCGGAGGAAGAGTGTTCTTCCTTTGCCTTCCTGCGATGTAGACAGCTCCAAAAGCCGAGTTAAGCTAGGTTGACTTAAACTACACAACTGTCATAGCTCAAGTTGTGTAGCTTAATTAGATTTTAGCCCTGATGTGTAGAGGTACCCTAAGTGAAGAGCACCAAGTTACATGACCAACCACTGGGATGAAGAGCGGGGAGCTTGGAGCATGGAACCTGGGCTTTTTTTTTGCTGTGAGTTATGGGTAAATCATCATGTTTCAGAAACTTGTGGCCCAACTAGAAAACCCTGACACAAAAAAGGTTCCCCATCCCTGCTCTAGTCCCTTTTCACCCCTTTTAAGCGTGGACAAATGCTTATGGGTATGTCTAGACTGCATCCCTCTGTTGGCAGCGGGATGCAGATTAGGCAGGTCAACACTGCAAATGAGGCAGGGATTTAAATATCCCATGCCTAATTTGCATAAAAATGGCCACCGCGTTTTGCTGACTCAGCACTTTGTCCGCAAAAAGCGGCAGTCTAGAGGGGGATCTGTCGAGAAAGAAAGACTTTTTCGACAGTTCCCTTATGCCTCCTGCAAGGAGGTTTACAGGATCTGTCGAAAAAGGCTTTCTTTTTTGACAGATCCCTCTCTACACTGCCACTTTTTGCCGACAAAGTGCTGAGTCGGCAAAACGTGGCAGCCATTTTTATGCGAATTAGGCATGGGATATTTAAATCCCTGCCTCATTTGCATTGTCAACCTGCCTAATCTGCATCCCTCTGCTGACAGAGGGATGCAGTCTTGACATACCCTATCAGTCTGACCCAAGTGGATGCTAAAGGATCAGGTCTGTCATGATCAAGTAAATACGATGGGAGTGGCACCTTTGGGGTGGTTTCAGTTGAGTTCTGCTCTCTGGGGGGCAAGCTGGGTCCTGCCCAGCACTCATCCCACAATGTGCTGTGAGGCAGACTGGGCTTGGGTCTCCTCTCCCAGCATTGCAACCTCTGGGGTTATAGCACTGCTCAGCTTTGGCCCTGCCTTCCTGACTGGGCCAAATTTGTGTGAGTGGAAGTATGACCATGTGGTCACAGTGCCACTCAAATTCAGCCTACTCAGACGCCTATCATCATTACAGCTGGGCCAAACCCGAATGGCGCTGGCACCTCAGAGGTTGCAGTGCTTGAAGCAGAGATGTGAGCCCAGTTATCTCCATGAGACAGGAACCCTGAAACGCCCATGGAACATTGAAATATTCTGGTGTCCCTATATAAGGTCCAGTCCCACTGGCTGAGAAACTCTGCTGTGTAGAGTTTAATATCCCAGTGAGATAAATGGGGGACAGAGGAGTTGACATCATTCTTAGCTATTGTTTCAGGCTGTGAGCTGACTCCAAAAGAGAAAACCACATCAGTTTACATTTGTAACTTTGTAGCCCTCATGGCTGTGAAGGAAATATTCCTTTTTGAAAAATGAAAGCTTAGGTTCTGCAGGGTCTGAACATACCATGTGGTTCACAGAAATACATCAAACAACATGGTCACACCCCATGGTTAAGTGTTTGACATGCCTGCTTTGGATGCTTTTCAATTCACATTCCAGCTATGTTTTCCGTTCTCTCCATTGCCTTTACTCCCTCATCACCGCTGTATCTTACCAACTGAATTTAAGCTAACATGAGCATTTTCCAGCTGGTAACAAGTTATAAAATGCAAAAAACAGACTTGACTTTCAATTCTAAACCAGCCAGCAACAGGGTTGTTTTCACTAATACCTGAATGGTACTTGAAAATTTATGTCCTTTCACCGCTAGAAAAACAGCTGACTTTTCCCTAAGGCTTTGTCTATACTGTAGGGTTTTTGCGCAAGAAGCTTTTTGCAGAAGAGCTCTTCCACAAAAACTTCATCCACACCTCAAAAGCGCATTACAAAAGCGATGTGCTTTTGCACAAGAGAGCATCCACACTGCATGGACGCTCTGACGCAAGAAAGTTCTGATTGCCATTCACAGAATGGCCATCAGAGCACCTGTGCTTTTTCTGATAGGCTCTTTTTGCACTAGAAGCCCCTGCACAGCATCCACACATGCCTTTTTGTGCAAAAGATATAGCACAAAAAGGAGTTATTCCTCGTGGGGAGACGAATAACTCTACCAGCAAAAGCCCTCTATCCTGTCGATTTACTGTAATTTTTTTGTGAAAAAACTCGCTTGAGGTGTGGACGCTCTGCTGGTTTTTGCACAAAAACAGCCGTTTTTGCGCAAAAACCTTGTAGCGTAGACATAGCCTAAAGGTATGTTATTTTGAAATAACTTAGTCCGCGTCTACACAGCAGGCAGCTGTTTCAAAATAATGTCAAAATACTGTCAAGCTGGAGGACTTCTTACTTCGACTTCTGGAACCTTCATTGTATGAGGAGTAAGGGAAGTCAGAGGAAGAGTGCTCCATTTTGAAATAAGTGCTGTGTAGATGCTCCCAATTTTGAAATAAGCTGCACAATTGACGTAGCTCAATTTGCATAGCTTATTTCAAGTTAAGGCCTGCTGTTGTAGACACACCCTCAGTTAAGGGGTACCATTATTCCGTCACTGCTGGATCCTTTTTCCCCTCACTGGTCTGCCTAAGCCAATGGGATGATTCTTCCTCCTTCAAGTACTTACTGAAATTCCACTGTCTGCAGTGTTCACAGAAACAGGTGTTCATTTTGCTTTTGAACAGAAATTTTAATCAGTTGTTCCCCCCTTTTCTGTTGTCTAAAAGTAATTAAGCAATCTACTCAGTTACAGAGGCCCAGACCTGACTGAGGCAATTTATGGAAAATCTTGCCAACGTCTTTAATCAGCTCCTGCATGCTGAAAGAAACAAATGTAATTGTTCCCTCCACTCCAGCCATGCAAACATCACTCCTGATTTTTTTGGCAGGACAAAAGCTTTCACCCCAAACAACAATGAAGCCATTAAACCAGAACAGGGCAATTCAAAATTAGTTTGCTTTGATCAGGCAAGTACTTCTATAAGCAGTACATTCTCAGAGCTTCATTCACTAGAGCCACTGAAGAATAAAGGTTTGCTTCTCTGGATCCAAGTTCTAAAATGCACACCTTCCTCCCCTCCCCCCAGTCTTTGAAATAAGGGACTATCACACACATGCCAAATTCAATGTTATTTTTATTTTTGGCAAGACTGCATATTTTGTGTTATAAATTAGGTTATTGGATCTCAGTGTAACATTTCTGTTCAAATCTCTGCCATTTATTGATCAGTATTCTGCAGTCAAATTCTTAAATGGTAACTGCTATAGAGCTAGTAGGCCAAATACGGGTCTCTCTGAAGTCAGTGGTCCCACTTGCTTCAAGTGAACTAGAGTTTGATGCAGTGACAAAGAGTTCAAGTAACTAATCTCCTTGGACACACAGTTAGGGCATGTCTAAATCCTATGGATTGATGCTCTGGAGGTCAATCTTCTGGCATTTGATTTAGCGGGTCTAGTATAGACCCAAAAATCGAAAACTGAGGGCAGCTCTCTCTGGTGCCTGTACTCCTTGCAATCGTGAGGAGTAAGAAAAGCCGATGGGATCATCTGCTCCAATCGGCCTCCCACTGTGTGGCTGCCGCCAAGCTCAGCTTAAGGTAAAGCTGACTCCAGCTACAGAGTCTACGTAGCTGTAATTGTGTACCTTAAGCAAACCTTCCTGGTCCAGTGTAGACCAGACCTTACTGACTTACAAGTTGCCATTCTGAGTAAAAAAAAATTCAAAACCAGACTGCAATGCAATACTGCAGAGCTGGAATTCATGTGGAAATTTGACACCGTCAAAAGGGGTCTGAATAGAGACATGGAATGGTTTTCTCATAACAATAACTAATTTCTCCTTCGGGTACTCTCCCTTCTCCTCACTGTTGGAGATGAGCCTAATTTAATTAGCACTGATGTTACACTCCCAGCTATGTATCCCTGCCTTTCTTTCTCTTCAAGCATCTGAGGAAGTGAGTTGTATCTCATGAAAGCTTATGCCCTAATAAATTGGTTAGTCATTAAGGTGCTATTGGACTCTTTGTTTCATCTGGAAACTGAAGTTCAGTGGAGTGACCCACTTGTTCAGCAGAGTAGCTTGCTGTGAGAATAACAGCGCTCTGTGATCAGCACTGGCAGCCTCTGGGTTTCTAGGCAGAGTTTAAGGTATTGGTTTTAAAATATTTGACCTACAAAATCCTAAATAGCTCAGGGCCTAAACTTTGCAAGAGTGACACATTTCTTCCAATGTAGATGCAGTCCATTTGGAAAAGGTCATAGCACCAGCATAGTCAACTCAGATCCTACTTTAAATCTAATGTAACCATCATAAGATAGTATTTCTTTGCATATTAGAAAAAAATTGTCTGCTACTTTGTTACTATGTCTGATTTAGCATCAGCAATGGCCTTGACTTGTGCATTTATTATACCTTTCTCTCTCTTGCAAAAATATTTTGAGACTCTAAAGAATCAAATGCATTATTCTTGCAGTTTATCACATCATAAGGAATACACGACTGCTTGGGCATTTTGACAAAGTTCCATTATCTTTTCTTTTTTCTTTTTAAAAAATATACTGTACAGAACTGAAGAGGCACATGCAGCAGAGTCAAAACACTTGGCACACTCAGATTTGCAACTCAGCAGTGGCCAGAAGCAGGAAGAAACACATTCCCATTCCTGAGTAATATGTTTTGCCAGGAAGATTTGCCAGGAAGACTGCCATATTGTTTGCTTGTGACCATAAAGGACAGAAAATGTGCCACTTTTCCTGTGATGCAAAGGTTCTTTGTGGAGCAGCATGCTAAATCTAGAAAGATTTTGAGAAGAAAGTCCATTTTCAAAAGATCATTTGCTAGTTCAAGAAGGATGCCAGCAAAACCATGGGTAAAGTCTGTACCATGTCTAAGGTCTTGCTTTTGCATGTGGGAAGACACTACAAACATTTTTGTGGCCGGATTCTGGATCTCTACCTCCCTTAAAATAGTTGCTGTCTCATTTATAATGAAGAGCTTCTCTACATGTTTAACAACCAATTGTGTTCATTCCCTTTGGTCCATAAACTGTGCAAGTGGTTTGGACAAGCTCCTTCACTGACTGAATGTTCCAAAATACAGCTTCTTTTAAGCCTGAATAATGCTTCATTCCAAGCTTCAAAATCTGGACAAAGTCCATGACTTTAGGAAAGGGAAGTTACTTATCCTGCTGTAACTAGAATTCTGTGAGATGTGTGCTCCCTATTTTTATTCCTCTGTGGGTATGCATGCACCTGTGTTACCTACCTGCCCTGTGCTCTTGGGAGTCAGGGAGTGACATTCATGGAAAACCATCCTTCCCCCTCTCCCCCTAAGCCTTTGCTAGAATCAGACAAAGCCATGAAAAGGCCAGGGAAGACACACCTAAACTAATTAAGGAACACCCCAGCCTCATCTGCATTGAAGATAGAACTCAGCTCTTCCAAGGCAGGAACCGCAGTGAACTATGGGATACCGAAAGCAGGGAAGCACTGCCTGATGGGAAATCTCTACTCCAGATGCTAATGAACCCAGGCCTGCTCACACCCAAATTAGTCATTATCAGACCAATTCTAGTAACGATCCTATTGACATCTAAAATACTGAAACTGCCTAGTTACATTGTGAACTCGTTCAAGGAACATCACCCATAAGCAGGGGTGATCAGTCTCTATTGTCTCTCCTCTTTCAACTATCCCTATAAAAACTCCTATCCTTGCCCCAAGAAAAACTGTTCTGATACCTGGATTTAAACTGCATCAGTTCCATTGAGACTTCTTCATCTCCTGTCTGATCATGCTGGGGGCTCTGCTCTGCTTGTCTCCTGCCCTCTGGACCCCCGGCTACCATCAGCATCTGGGAACCCCAATCAGTGCAAGCTCCATGGAGTGGTGAGGTCTCTCTCTCTCTCTCTTCTCTCTCCCTCCCATCAACTACCTCTCTAAGCATAGCCTCCTGACCCTGCCCTATGTAAACTGTTATATGGTTACCTAACATTTGTAATCAGTTTCAATTTAGATTTAATATTGTAACTGTTAGATTTAATATTGTAACTTTTTGATATCTATTCACTACTCAGAAATAAATAACTTTCATTTTAAGCTGGTTGCTTCTCTCTCTTTCTTTCTCTTTCACTCACTCTTCCTTAAGGGGTGTTGTTTTGGCTTCCCCATTCGCTCTGCAACAACGCTTCTTGTACCCAAGTTAAAGATCCCTGTAGTGCCCAAAATCCTGTGGGATTTGCTCATCGTGTGGTTTACCAGTGAATGACTGTGGTGTGAAAGTGGGGATAGAGAGGTGCTGAACCAGGGGTCTTATGAGGATGGCAGCTTAAAGTGCTGTTTAATCCAGCCCACTGAGTCCAAAGGCACATGAGGGTGCAGTGTGGCATTGCTGTTAAACCCAGCCTGCTGAGTCCAGGGACATATGAGGGGGTCAGCTTGTGAGTGCTGATTACCCAGTCCTCTCAGACGTGCTCTGTTAGTGGGTGTGAGTGTCTGTGTGTGTTGCTAAGGTGGGAAGAACCCCATCCTGAGGAACCTAGTTCCTGCAGGAGAGCTCCAGTGGGAGGGGGAATTGGCAGCAGGGAGAATTCAGCTCCATATGAGAGCACAAGTAAGCACAAGCAGCACACTGATAGAATTGTTAACCTCCCCCCAGTCCCATAAGAGTAACCCTGATAAATGAGCATAGCCCAGAGTATCGGGCAAACCTGGTAACACCTGAGAGTGGGAGTTTTTGTAAGTAGTGTTCATTGGTCCCTGCTTGCATTCCACTCTTCGAATGCTCCAGACCAAGGGGAAAGGGAAAGGGATAGGGCAGGCCAACTGCCTCCCCAGTTCCTTCTCTGACCCTAGCCATGATCCAAAGCAGAAGGGAAGGAGAGCGAGTAGTAGAATACAGATAGGGACCACACCTTTTAAAGGACTCCAGTTACAACAAGGTAAAGTATCTTCCCTTTCATCTTTAAGAGCTGGCCCCCCCATGTTACTCCCCTGTGAGTGAAGGTCCTGCAAGGAAGCAAATGGTATGGCTGCTTGCAGAATCACTGTGTCAAAGGATGTGTCAGCACCTGGATCAAGGTGTAATGTCTCCTCAATGTGTAGGCAGAGCTCCCTATAGCTGCCCTGCCATACAGCAGGGGTGTCTCTTAAGGTGATGCTACTGAAGCTGCTTGTGGCCTAGTAAAGTGACCCTTATCCTGTGTGGGGGAAGAAGCTGTGTCACTTGAGTAGGGTGGAGCTATACATCCATGTAGAGATCCTCTGAGGTGATAAGGTAGCATCTCAAGGGAATTGTGCGGGTAGAAAGATAATTTCTAGCTGTTGTTGTATGTAACAGGAAGGTATATATAGTGCCCTCTTTACTGCTTGTATTTGAAGATCTGCTTAGGAAGGGGGACCCCCCCCTCCAGTCCAACTGCAGTCTTCCCTTGCAATTGCTCGAAGAAAAATAAACTGTCTCTGACTTGTTGCTTACCAAACGCAGAGTGAGGACTTTGTTTTCTTCCACAATTTGATTGTTACCAAGGGCTGCCAACGGGTTAGCTGGTTGTTACCAAGGGCTGCCAGTGGGTTAGCTGGGAGTCTCCCAGAGTTGGCATTGATCTCCCCGGGACTATGAAAAGCAATCCTGGAGATTATAATGGACTATTTTAAGAAAATGATGTTACACCATGTTGGAAAAAAAATCTCCCAGAATAGCTTTAGTCAGAGTTGGCAACCCTACTGTTCCCTGGAGGGTAAAGATCAATAACTTGTCTTTTGGCATGTAAGGCACTAATTGATGCCAATTGAATCCGTAGCAAGCTAAGGAAAATTCCTGTCATCTTGAGGGTATGAAGATTATTAGATTTGTTACGTCTGCAATTAATACTCAGACAGAGAGCTAAGCAGCGTGCTTGTATATTCAGCTGCTGAGCTGCTCCTTGCTCTTTCACACTTTACTGCTCCACTTCTAGGGCTCTGAATACTTACAGATGCCCTCTACTGGCTAGGCATGAAACACACACAATTACACTGCATATGTTACAGTCTTCCACCCAAACCATGCCTAACCTAACATTATAAATTGCAACTATAATGAAAGAAGTCAGAATAGATTGAGCACTGCAGAAAGACTGAGAGGGTTATTCTGCCTCTGTACCACTTGTCAGCCTTAACAACTATTTTGGCTACAAATTTAGTTGCTCGGGTGGTTTCCTTTGACACACAGGGTAGCATCTCTCCAGTCATCTGAAGAAGTGGGCTGTGCCCACGAAAGCTCATGATACCATCTACATGTTTTGTTAGTCTATAAAGTGCTATCAGACCATTTGTTGTTTTATTCTAGAGTAGATGAACAGATGTTTGAATGACAATTATTCTTGTCCCTCTATGCTAGTAATCAATGGAACTATGTTGTCCTGAGGTTCAGACTTTCAATTAGCTAGATCTGGTACAGACAGACAGTGTCATGACACTTTGTTTTGGAGTTAAATCCCAAATCTTCTTATTGTGGTGCTGCCATACCACATCTGGTGTCATTGCAGTGGCATAAGACTAAGGTCCTTTCTGAGGTTGGGGCAGGAACATACTTGTGATCACCTCTGTAATCTCAAGCAAGAATACGTTGTCCTATCTGTAACTCTTTAAGGGTATGTCTACACTTGCACCCTAGTTCAGACTAGGGATGCAAATGCACGCATTCGAAATTGCTAATGAAGCGGGGATTTAAATATCCTGCGTTTCATTAGCAAGATCTCGCTGGCGCGCTAGTTCGAATCACAGCTGATTCGAAAGTGAAAGTGTGAGCCGGGACGCGTTAGTTCGAACCAAACCTCCAGGAGTAACGTTAGTTCAAACCAAGGGGTTTGGTTCGAACTAATGCATCCTGGTGCGCACTTTCACTTTCGAATCAGCTGTGATTCTAACTAGCGTGCTGGCGAGATCTTGCTAATGAAGCACGGGATATTTTAATCCCCGCTTCATTAGCAATTTCGAATGCCTGCATTTGCATCCCTAGTCCGAACTAGGGTGCAAGTGTAGACATACCCTAACTGAATACTTTCCAGGATCCTTTGCTTGATCCAGCTGCATGTTAACTACCTCTCTTCATAGATCAGATTTTAACAAATCTAGGCAAGATTGGAGGTCATGTCCCCAGAACAAACTTGCAGGTTTATTGTCACATGTACAGCATTCTGATATGCTTACAAAGTTTGCGAGTTGGGCCTGTAAAGAACTGATTCTGCTACAGCTCTCAAAGCTTTTTTCATAGTTTTAATAAAGTGTTCTTCTAAGCTATTTGTTGCATGATGGTATGGTACGAATGTAACATGTTTGATGCCATTACTTTTCAAGAAAGCTTGGACATCCACTGCAACAAATTTTGGACCATTGTCACTTACACCTTGTCTTGGTGGTCCTGTGGAAGAAAAAGTCTCTGCAGCAATTATATGGCACATGTAGAAATCATGGATGACATGCAGAAAACTTCAGGCCATTTAGAATATCTACTATTAGAAAATGGATACCCAAAGAATGGGCCTGCAAAAATCCAGACGAATTTTCTCTCAGGGAGTAGTTGGCCGCTTTCACAGATGAAGTGGTACAAAGCCAGTTAGATTTTGCACTCTTTGACAGCCATAACTGTCCTTCACTAACTGTTCAATCTGTTGATAAAAATCTGATCAGCAGAGATATCTTCTAGCCAATGTCTTCATCTTACTGCACCTGAATGCAACTCCTCCAGGACATAGGAATGAGGGCACACATTTCATACATCAGACAATGTTGAAAACCTATCACTTCATTCCTCTGGGAGATGAAAAGCTGTAAGCTCTCCACTGACTGTTTTCAGTGTTTTAAGGTAGCTTCATATACCTTTGAACAGGTAGTGTCTGCTCACTTCTTTCTTCAGTATTGCCTGTTAGCCTTTAAGGGTACGTCTAGACTTCAGGCTGTTGACAAAGCCTCTGTCAAAAGGTGCCACAGGACTGCTCATTGTTTTTAAAGACACAGACTAACACAGCCACCCCAATAGGTAATATGCCAATTTATGCCACAGTGAATATTTCCATAGCTGTAGGTTTATTTTGCTGCATGGAACTTGTAACCAACAGTGGTAGTCATGATAACCTGTCAGCATTATAATGTTGAGCTATTCCATTAAATTTGACATTAGAGTCATGGACCCCGAGGATAAAGCCCATCTCTGGACATGAGTAGTAGCCATTTCCAGAATGCTGCGTTTGGAGTTTAAAATGGACAGTAAGGATTTATGATCTGTCACAAGTGCAACTTCTTTCTGCACAGGTAATGTCCACATTTCTTAACTCCTCAAATCAGACTCGAGTCTGTCTGGGAATAGTGGCATTCTGATGGACTTAGGGATCTGGAAGCAAAAGTAATAAGTCATTCCTAACCATCAGGCATCACAAGGTAGATCACTGCTCCAATTTCACAGGTAGATATGTCACATGCCAAGGAGATTGATCACTTCGGGTTGCAGTGCATTGACATGTACTCAGAGATAACTAGCTGCTTTGCCTTTGCCTTGCCATTTCCAGCATTGCCCTTTCTGAAGCAACTGATTCAGTGGCTACAACATTGTTGCCAGGTTAGGCACAGTATTAGTTAACAAACCTAATGAGTAAATGAATCTGTGACACTTTTTCAGGATGGGGTGCCCTTGTAACAGCTTCAACTTTCTCCAATAACTTCTGCAATCAACAAGTGACTGATTCCTTGAAGAACTCACATGTATCACGGTTCACCCATAACACATATTCCTCCAACATTTACAAAACTAATGCCACATTCTTCAAATGATCATCCTCATTGAAGCCGGTGGGAATTAAGTCATCTAAGTAAAACCTGCAACTTGGTATTCCTTAGAGTATCTTCTCCATTACCCTTTCCCAGACTACAGGGGATGATGCCACTCCAAATAGTGGCTGGTTGTATTGGAACAAGTCTTTTTCGGAGCTGATGGTGACTACCCTTTCTCAACCCTTCCTCTGTCTCTATTTGCAAACCTAAACTAAGCCCAGTTTGCTGTATTTCTTTCCTCTGGCCAATGATAAGAAAATAGCTTCAGAAGTGGAATTAGGGGTATTGTTCTGTCTGGAGCACAGGGTTAATGATTAGCTTAAGTCACCACAAACCCTTAATTGCACCATTTTTCTTTAAGACGGAAACAATAAGAGTCTCCCATTTACTCCCATCACCCCTGGTTAGTATTGCCACACCTTCTGTATATTCCAGCTCTTTCTCAATGGCATCTCTCATAGCAAGTGATACTTGCCAAGAACTGTGGATTTGCTCCTTCTCTCCAAATGACATTGGCTTTGATGCCTTTCCGGTACCCGATGTTGTTGAAACTTCAATGCAACTCTAGATATAATTTCTTCTAGCTAGTATTGTGAGCTAGCAATCTGATGGACTTGAAAAACCTTGAAGGATTGCCAATAGTAGCAAATGCTCTTAAGGCAACTTCACGCAAACAATGCTGGTCCTCCTGTTTTTATCGCATAGAAGTCCAACTACTATCATTGAATTATACATTTACTGTGTGTATTCCTAGTAGGGTGATTTTCTCTCATGTGTATGTCTTCAAAATAATGTTGGTACTTTCATGTTGCTGTTGTTGATGGTTTCCAGGAATTCTTTGCGTTGGACCAGAGAAAGAGCTAAGCATGTGTCCAGCTATATCAAAGAGGTTTCCCATATGGCATGGGTGCTCTCCAGACACCTTACTTGCCTTTGTCCTCCATGCAAGCCCCTGCCAGCCTCACTGAACAATCTAATTATGTTTCTGCCTTAAACATCAATTCAGATATGCTTTACCCTTCTGGGCCATATGGCATCATGTACTTACGTGACTCCATTCACAGACTACACCTTCATGGCCTACTTGGCTCTGACACATATATACCAAAAAACACAGCATGAATACCATAGTAGGTATTCTCCCCGGTGAAGATCCGTCCTGATAACAGGGGAGACTATGGGTCTGGGAGGATGAAGATATCATCCAGAGTGGTATAAATCACCACAACTTTGCAGGTTGCCTTTTGTCACTCCAGCGTAGGTGAAGATGGCAGTTCCATATGGTACTGGGACAGTATCACTAGTGACCCCACAGTTTAAGACAGTAACTGTGATTCCCAGTCCTTTATACCCAATATTTCATTTTAAGTGGCACCTAAAATGGTCCAGAGAAGCCTTGCTCCCAGGAGTCTTTCGAACATGCCCATGTGGCTGGGGAGGGCCTCAGTCCTTATGGTTTGGTTGTGAAGGCTCACCTGACTTGGACAGGGTCAGGGAGGGATGCTTCCTCTTAGAGGGTGTAGAAAAGGATCTGATTTTATGTTTGTGAGAGTGCTGTCAAACCCCAATGGCCCTCTCCCTCAAGGGGTCCCCCTGGGGAGGCAGGTCAGCATTGTATATTGCTAACACTGTTGCAAGCATCTCAGGGCATTTTGGGAAGGGTCAAAGGTGTGAGTGTGGAATGAATGAAGGATTCCTTTGCAGGTTGCGAGAGGCCATGGGGGGAGATGAAGAGAGCAGAGAACGGGTTAACTCCATGCTCCTGCTAGGCCCGAAGATAAGACGCTGACTCAAGCCAGCTCAAGGCCACAGCACACATCTGACTCTTGTCTGCCGGCCAAGAAAGACGGGGGCCTGGAATCCATCGACCAGCCATGGAAAAGACAGATTCAACTGAACAGACCTGCAGAGCCAGCCCATAACTCGCGAGGCAAGTGAAGGCCAGCACAGAGAAAAACAAAGAGAACAACAGAGTCTAGCCGGTATGTTTTGGGAAAGTCAAGGAGACCACAGAAAGCCAGTTTGGACTGTCACAAAGAGCACCAGGAACAGAGGTTACAGAATGGAACACCCCCAAAGGAACCCAGGACTTAAAACCCTCCTGAGAGCTAAAACAATTCAGAGAGATCACAGTGGACCCTGGACAACCTGTGCGCACAGGACTGAACTCCCGTCCACCCTTCCCCCTCTTCTTCTTATGTTACACCCAGGTCTGGCCAGCCTCGGGTAGTGAGTGTGTGAGTATGAAAGTGGGTTAGGGCTCGGGGCACTAACGCTTTCTTCCTTCCTCTGAGTGACGTGGGAAGCACCCATCACTCTCTGCTGGTATTTTATTAGTTTATCAATAAAGCTTTAAAACTTAGACACTTGGTGTGTTTCGTCATCTCCTCCCTTAACGATCCTGTGGCTTCAGCCTGATCACCTGATGCCTCAGGCAGATTGGTAACAGAAATCTGTCACAGTGCCCCTTACTCTCATGAGAGGGCCAAGTCAAAGGTACATTCCCTGTACACTTCTCCACTCCGGAGTCAGCCTAGTAAGATGGTACACCCCTTGCCGACTCAGGCCAATGAACAAAAGGGATCTCCCCAGCCTGGGTCTAAATGGAGTCTCATTGTCTGCTCCATCATGTGCTTCTAAAGCCAAAGTCCTCACACCTGTTTCATTCACAGGCCCAGCCCTAGGGCACGACGAGCAAGGCAAATGTCTTGGGCCCTGCGTTTTCGAGGCCCCGCACTGGGAGGATGCTGGGAGTGGAGCATGACACACAGTTTTTTAAGTTTGAATTCTGGGCATAATTTAACTCATGTGCCAGGAGACCGGGAGGGGGGGTTACCAAGGGTTGGGTAACTAAGTGGGAACTATAAAACACTAACAATAAAAAAATGGGGAATAATACAACTTGAATATTTGCAGGAGAAGAGACGTGTCAGTTTTGAACACTGAAGGATTCCTTCTCAGATCCTGTAGCTATAGGAAGGAACAGGAGAGGCAGTCGATCCACTTAGCCCCTTATTCACTCGGTGTGGGTCTGAAGCTAGTTTCCCCCAGCCAGACCTTCAGCACATTCTGGTTCATGACATACAGGGATCTTACCTGCATCCTGCTTCAAAGACCTTTTCACACCAGACTTGAAAGAGAATCCTCTGAACTGTCATTCATGCTTAAATTTGACACTTTATACCTAGGTCTTAACAAGGACGCTAATTACCTTACCCATTACAAAGATAGCTTCTCCAATTATCACCTCTAATATCATTAGCTCACAGACATTTACCTCCCCCCCCCCCATCCCCCTTCTGTTCTGAAATTTGATTTGTCCTTTTCATATGTGTTCATTTTTTTGATTGTATCCTTTGGTATATATGGTCGTGCCAATTTTTGTCCACAATTTGATCTGAAGAAGTGGGTCTGGCCCACGAAAGCTCATCACCTAATAAACCATCTTGTTAGTCTTTAAAGTGCTACATAGTCCTGTCTTTTGTTTCAGGGATCTTAGGTTATTTAAAGGACCCAGGGATCTTGTTGCTGCCATTGCTGCCATAGTAGCAGTGGCAGCTGAGAGTGTTTGGCCCTTTTTAAATCACTGGGCCCCAGGACAGCTGCCTCCTTTGCCACCCCATACCTCATTGGCAAGATTAGGCCTGGATTAGAATTTGGGTATTCTTGGCTCCTAGTCCCAAAATCAGTCCAATAGATCACAGACAACTTATCATATACAACAAGCATTGGGGGCAGATTAGATGGATTTTGCACAGAGTGTTAATCAGGAAATGTTTTTGCAATTTGGATTTTTAACATTAAAAGCTGTGTGACAACATCATGTGGTTGAATATTGTTAAAGGGTCCTGGTCCAACTTTATAAAAGGCCAAGAGGTCAAACTAAAGTGCGAAACTATGGCCATTTAGGGCAAGTCACAAAGCTGTGTGCATCTGCGGGAGTTCCAAATGTGGAGTACAGAATTTTAAGTAAATAATACGTTTTTATTTTTAAAAGCTAAGCAAAGCAATGATACAGCAAATCTTCAGGTGGCATCAATCCAAAACTAGTAGGATCCAAAGAGGTCTCTATACTTCCCATTACTAGTTGGTTATGGAAGTGTTATTAAGCTGCCAACAGTCATTACATCATCAAGATGCTGCTCTTATATGTTTTCAGAAGTACACATGCCCCCAAAATATTGCAAAGAGAAATGGGAAAACCTCTCTGAGTAGCAGGCAGAGTTGTGAGATTATAGATGAGTGTAATTCTAGTATTGCCTCATTCATGGAAGAGCTGGATAGGTTTTTAAATTTTGTAGTGCAATCACTGAACCCTCTGGGCCAAAGATGAAGCAAAAGAAGTGACAAGTGAGTCATGAGTGCATCTTTCAGGCCATGCTGTAGACAACAATGTAGAAGATCCAGTCTTGATCATCAACATTTAAAATGCTCTATGTTTCCACACATTTAATGAATGATATTGATGGTCGCTCACCTTGGTGACTACCTGAAAAGTATCATTACCAACAAACCATGTCCTAAATGGGTCTTACCATTGATTTCAGTGGACCTGAATCAAGCCCTGAGGTACTAAAGTCTAATTTAATTCACGACAGATATGCGAGTCCTGGAGTAAAGCTCTAAAGAAATGTATCTGAATTTCAACTCCCCTATCTCTTTTTATTCAATCACAACAACATTTGGAAGTACCGTGTCACATTGTTTTTGACAGTAAAATGCCTTGGGGAAGGGCTGCTCCAGAAAAAGCCCTCAAACTCGTGTACAGCTAGGCTTCAGAATCTATTGAAAAAAAATCATCTTTTTCTTTCTGTCTCTTAATCACTCATCCTTCAATTCATTTCACTCTGAATCGACCACAGATTAAGCTCTCCTTGAGAGACCAGTTCATAGCATTTCTGAGGCACGCTTTACCTGCTGGATAGGATTTTTTGACTCCAGAACATATTTTCCCGAGGCTGTTATTTCTGGTGACATTCTTTCAGTGTGAAGGCATTCCCTCAGTATCTCGCACTCAGTAAAAGTGACCGCCTTTGCCAGATTTAGGAGATAACAGCAGGCACGCAGTGGCCTGGAAGAGAAGGCCAGAAAATCTGGAATCCAAGCCGTTCTTCTGCACAGGTGAGGAGGGAATCCGCAAGGGCCAGGAAACAGCTGAAGCTCTGTGACGGGGCGCCCTTGCCCCACCCCCTCTCGAAGCTGGCCGTGGTGCTCAGGGGCCAGCACCATGGCGCACCGAAACCCTGCAGCACATGCTCGAGCAACCCGGTGGGATGCTTAAAAGCGGTGCTGGCGCACTCGGTGGGAGAGGCCAGCAGGAACCCAGAAGCAATGGGCAGCCAGCAGCGGAGCAAGGAAGGAGAGTCCCAGGAGGGGATGGGGAAGGTGAGAGGAGGAGAAAGGGAGAGGCAGAGGAGTGCCCAGCATCCGGAGGAGTGGGGCCTGGCAGAAGGGAGCCAGACCCGCCGGGAGGCCCAGAAACAGAACGTG
The DNA here is from genome assembly GCA_032595735.1 of Pelochelys cantorii. Classification (NCBI taxonomy): domain Eukaryota; kingdom Metazoa; phylum Chordata; order Testudines; family Trionychidae; genus Pelochelys; species Pelochelys cantorii. The sequence goes on along the minus strand of CM064326.1, from coordinate 125,255,331 downwards.
GCCAGAAGGGTGTGTGGGGAGAAGCAGAGGCGAGGGCGATAGGGGAGAGATGCCCCGCACAGCGGCAGCCCCGAAGGAGTACTAAGCTTTCAAGGCCAATGGAGAAGGGCAGCTCGGGGCAGGCAGGCAAGCCACAGGACCGCCGCCGGCCCCCCCTGTAGCAGAAGACTCACAGGGGAGCGAAAGAGCCAAGGGCCTGGGGGCCACTGAAGCCAGTCACGACACAGGAGCCTCGCTGACAAGGATCCTATCTTGGCTCAGCGACAATGGATGGGAGGCGGTGGTGAGGTACGAAAGCCGCAGTTGAGGGTGAAGCAGACAGCAGAGCCTATAGTGGGGTAGGAAACAGCCCAGGGCAGAGGGGAGATAGCAGTTGCCGGGGATAGCACCAGAACCGGTTCTATCAAACACCCCGAAGGACTAGTCCCTGTCCTGAGGGTCCTGGGATGGGGCCCAGTGGAGTGGGTGGGCCCGGCCCCCCCTACCCCGCCTCCACCAACAGAGACGCACGCAGATCTAGGCCGAAGGTTGGGACTAGCACCAACAGACTATTTGACACGAGCCTCTGACTGCTCCACCGGGGTAGGCTGGGGAACGAAGCAGGAGTCGGTCCCGTATGCGACAGCTACCAGTGGGAGGCTGGCGGGCAGGAAAGCAGGCAACCAGGGAAGGTCTTTAGAGCCCTGTAGACCGCGACCCCCCTGGATGCTAGCAACAAGCCTCATCGCCAGGGATTGGGCCTCGCGACCACCAAAACAGGGCTAGAATAACTTGGGGTGGCATGCCTCTGCCTGCCGTGGGAGGGTTCACCACCCCACAAGCGTCCATAGGCCACTAGGGCCATTGACAGCCCCACACAAAACTGTCCTGGAACTCCCAGGTGTTCTGAAATAGGCGCTGTCCTACCCCTCTCAGTACCCTGTTGGACAGTACTTGCCAAGTCAAGCAGACCATGAACAGTCTCCAGGGAAAGCTCATCCTCCTATCAAACAAGTTTCCTCCTGAATGAAGCCATGTTCATTATTGAAAACTGAGGGTTATTTGCTTGCATGCCCTTGCCCTAACCAGTGGTTAATACTGGAAATAGCCCAGTTCTGTGCTCATTTAGGATGCGTCTGGACAGTGGCACTATTTCAGGATACTTTCAGTATCCCGAAATAGCGTTTTCCATGACTTGACTAGCTTGGCTTGAAATAGCTTTCGAAATAATGGGTGTGCTATTCCGATGTTCCTGTAAACTTCATTCCACGGGGATTAAGGGACATTTCAGAACAGCTATTTTGAAATTAAGTCGAAATAAGGTACGCAATTTGCATAGCTCAAATTGCGTAGCTTATTTCAAGCTAAGGGTGCAGTGTAGACACACCGTTAGACACATGCACTAACCCGAACAGGTGGGGGTAAAAGGAGGACAGAATTTGATTCAAGTTGTGAACAGCACGTAAGCTAACATGGTGTTTGTGTGTCTGTGTACCTAGAAATAAAATGGGGTGCACATACATAATGATATGTGTAGGTCATTGCAATTTTTAAAATGTTACTTTTGATTGTAAATAGTACTGCCATGGTACTGCTTTTTATTCCTCAGTCTTCCATCTTTAGGAGGGATTATAACTAATGTGAGGAGTCCACATCTTAAAGCAAATCAAAGGGCCCTCCCTTTGCCTCTTTCACTCCTAATGGAGTACTGATGAGGTGAATGATCTCTGTGTAGTGCTGCAGCCAAATACTTTGCCTGCCAGCCTGTGGGGGAGGGAGATAACTATTTAAAGTTTGTGATCCTTTCTGGTACAAATATTAAAAAAGAGAATACTATTTACAAATGTTTTCACTTTCTCCTTAGAATCTAAGATATTGCATGGTTCTTAAAACAGGTGTTTTCCTAATGACTCTTCCTGTGTTTCCTACCAAACTGCTTCCTTAATCTAAGGAGAATAAGCACAGATCAATTTTATAATTATGACTACTAAGGGAGAGAGAGCTTAAATGACTTGCTTAGGCACAGAGGGAGACTGTGACAGAGCCAAGAATTAGGATTTACCTGGATATCAGAGGCATTAAATTTATAGTCTGGGTCCTCTAGAGCAGTATTTCTCAAGCCTGAGGCGAGTCAGAAATGGGCGCCAGATGGATTGCACTGTGCCATCTATAAAGGCAAAATTTGTCAGGACCCAAAGGACAGCAGGGAAAGTAAAGCTTGCCCCCTCCACATTTGTCCATCTATTGCTACTGCCCCGCTCATCCCTGTTCCAGGCTCTCTAACCCCAAAATTCACACTGCTTATATAAATGTCAATAGTTGTGAGGTTCTGCTTGGATATGTACCTTTGTCACCATTTTTGATCATCCTCTGAGCATGTGCAGTTCTACCTTAGCAGAAAAGTATTGCCATGCTTTAGAAAAGCTTAGAGAAGCAAAATGTGCATGAAAGGGAAAGCTTCCAAAAGTACCCAAAGAATTTAGGAGAATAATTTGGATGTGACTGAGAGGCTTACCAAAGTGATCAAACCTTCGGATCGCTACCCTTTCCTGCTTCTCCACGTGGGAACTAACGATACGGCCAAGAATGACCTTGAGCAGGTTACTGCGGATTATGTAGCACTGGGAAGAAGGATCCAAGAATCCGGAGTACAAGTGGTGTTCTCGTTCATCCTCCCTGTTGAAGGGAAAGGACTGGGCAGAGATCATCGAACTGAGGAAGTAAATGCGTGGTTGTACAGGTGGTGTCGCAGAGAGGGCTTTGGTTTCTTCAACCATGGGACTCTGTTCTGGGCACAAGGATTGTTAGGAAGAGATGGGATCCACCTAACCAAGAGAGGAAGGAGCATCTTTGCGGGCAGGCTTGCAAACCTAGTGAGGAGGGCTTTAAACTAAGTTTGTTGGGGGACGGGTGACCAAAACCCTGAGGGGAGTGGGAAAGTCGGATACTGGGAAGATATGCAAAGAGGAATGAGCAAGAAAGGAGGACCCCTGATTCGAATGGAGAAGATAGGGCAATCAACTGGTTATCTGAGGTGTTTGTACACTAATGCGAGAAGCCTGGGCAACAAACAGGAAGAACTGGAGGCCCAGGTCCAGTCCAAGAAATATGATTTAATTAGGATAACAGAGACTTGGTGGGATGACTCGCATGACTGGAGCGCTGTCATGGAAGGGTATAGACTGTTCAGGAAGAACAGACAGGGGAGAAAAGGAGGAGGAGTTGCACTATACGTAAAAGAGCACTATGATTGCTCAGAACTCCAGTACGCAAAGGGAGAAAAACCTGTTAAGAGTCTATAGGTTAAGTATAGAGGTGCAAACAACAGCAGTGATGTTGTGGTTGGTGTCTACTACAGATCACCGAATCAGGTGGATGAGGTAGATGAGGCTTTCTTCGGACAACTGAGAGAAGCTTCCAGATTGCAGGCCCTGGTTCTCATGGGGGACTTTAATCACCCTGACATCTGTTGGGAAACCAATACGGCAGTACACAGGCAATCCAGGAAGTTTTTGAAGAATGCTGGGGATAACTTCTTGGTACAAGTGCTGAAGGATCCGACCAAGGGCCGTGCACAGCTTGACCTTCTGCTCACAAACAGGGAGGAACTAACAGGGGAAGTAGAGGTGGGTGACAACCTGGGAAGCAGTGATCATGAGATGGTAGATTTCAGGATCCTGACCAAAGGAAGAAAAAAGAGTAGTAAGATACACGCCTTGGACTTCAGAAAACCAGATTTTGACTCCCTCAGAGACCTGATGGGCAGAATCCCCTGGGATGCTAACATGAAGGGGAAAGGAGTCCAGGACAGCTGGCAGTATTTTAAAGAAGCCTTACTGAAGGCACAGAAAGATACCATCCCAATGCATAGCAAGAGAGGCAAACATGGTAGGAGACCGGATTGGCTTACAGGGGAAATCCTTGGTGAACTTAAGCACAAAAAGGAAGCTTACAAAAAGTGGAATCTTGGACAAATGACCAGGGAGGGGTTTAAATGTACAGCTCGAGAATGCCGGGGGGTTATCAGGAAGGTGAAAACGCAAGTGGAATTGCAACTGGCAAAGGATGTGAAGGATAACAAGAAAGGTTTCTACAGTCATGTTAACAAGAAGAAGGTGATCAGAGAGAGTGTGGGGCCCCTACTGGATGAAGGAGGTAACCTAGTGACAGATGATGTGAGGAAAGCTGAAGTACTCAATGCTTTCTTTGCCTCTGTATTCACGGACAAGGTCAGCTCCCGGACTCATGTGCTAAGTGACGCAAGATGGGATGAAGATCGACAGTCCTTAGTGGGTAAAGAACAGGTTAGGAACTATTTAGAAAAGCTAAACGGACACAAATCCATGGGTCTGGACTTAATGCATCCGAGGGTACTGAGGGAGTTGGCAAATGTCGTTGAGGAGCCTTTGGCCATTATCTTTGAAAAGTCGTGGAGATCGGAAGAGATCCCGGATGATTGGAAAAAGGCAAATGTAGTGCCCATCTTCAAAAAAGGGAAGAAGGATGATCCAAGGAACTATAGGCTGGTCAGTCTTACCTCGGTTCCTGGAAAAATCATGGAAGGGATCCTTAAGGAATCCATTTTGAGGCACTTGGAAGAGAGGAAAGTGATTAGGAATAGTCAGCATGGATTCACAAAGGGCAAGTCGTGCCTGACCATCACTGATTAACTTCTATGATGAAATAACTGACTCTGTGGACATGGGAAAGTCAGTGGATGTGATATACCTTGACATTAGCAAGGCTTTTGATACGGTCTCCCACAATATTCTTGCCAGCAAGTTAAGGGAATGTGGATGGGATAAATGGATGGTAAGATGGATAGATACCTGGCTAGAAGGCTGGGCCCAGCGGGTCGTGATCAACGGCTTGATGTCAGGATGGCAGTCGGTTTCTAGCGGAGTGCCCCAAGGTTTGGTTTTAGGACCAGTTTTGTTCAATATCTTTATTAATGACCTAGATGAGGGGATGGATTGCACCCTCAGCAAGTTTGCAGATGACACTAAGCTAGGGGGAGAGGTAGATACGGCTGAGGGCAGAGATAGGGTCCAGAGTGACTTAGACAAATTGGAGGATTGGGCCACAAGAAATCTGATGAGGTTCAACAAGGACAAGTGTAGAGTCCTGCACTTGGGAAGGAAGAATCCCAGGACCAACCAGCTAGGTAGTAGTTCTGCAGAAAAGGATCTGGAGGTTACAGTGGATGAGAAGCTGGATATGAGTCAACAGTGTGCCCTTGTAGCCAAGAAGGCTAATGGCATATTAGGTTGCATTAAGAGGAGTATTGCCAGCAGATCCAGAGATGTCATTATTCCCCTTTATTCGGCTCTCGTGAGGCCACATCTGGAGTATTGTGTCCAGTTCTGGGCCCCCCACTACAAAAAGGATGTGGACGCATTGGAGAAGGTCCAGCGGAGGGCAACCAAAATGATTAGGGGGGTGGAGCATATGACCTATGAGGAGCGGCTGAGGGAGTTGGGTCTGTTTAGTCTGCAGAAGCGAAGAGTGAGGGGGGATTTGATAGCAGCCTTCAACTTCCTGAAGGGAGCTTCCAAAGAGGATGGAAAAAGGCTGTTCTCAGTGGTGACAGATGGCAGAACAAGGAGCAACGGTCTCAAGTTGCGGTGGGAGAGGTCCAGGTTGGATATTAGGAAAAACTATTTCACTAGGAGAGTGGTGAAGCACTGGAATGGGTTATCTAGGGAAGCAGTGGAGTCTCCATCCCTAGAGGTGTTTAAGTCTCGGCTTGACAAAGCCCTGGCTGGGTTGATTTAATTGGGATTGGTCCTGCCTAAAGCAGGGGGCTGGATTTGATGACCTTCCGAGGTCTTTTCCAGCTCTATGATTCTAACAAGTCCTAGCACTGAAAGTCAGTGGGACTTGTTCTTTCACAATTCTGAAAATATGTTATTTCCCCAGTGCCCCTTGAGATCTAATTGTGGCTCTTCTGACACAAAGAAATTAGTGAGTAACTGGAACCCTAGAAGCCATCTTCTCTTTATTTCATACTCTTTAACAAAACAATCCTTTTTTTCAGTTTTTCTTTGTTAACCTGTTTTTTTAAAACCTTTATTTAGATTTCTTTGTTTCTCTGCTCCTTTTCTGAGTAAATGTATCCGAACCAATCAAACAATGTTCCACATGTGACATTTATCCATAAGAATTTTGCTGGTTCAAACCTGTACTGTTTCATTTCTTCTGTCCAATACCTAGTGTCTTCTCACCTGGTTGGAACTTGAGAAAGAGATATATTTGATCAATAGTTTTGACAACACTTTAGGTGAATATCCCTCATGGCTTCAGAGGTCCCTGTATTTGTCACCTATTTAACCTATCAGGACATGGGGCCCTGATCCAACACCCACTGAAGCCAATGGAAAGACTCCCTTTGATTTCAATAGTTTGGGCCTCAAATAAAGACCTAAAGCAGATGAAGAAAACCCAGCAGGAGTTGTTATTTTGATAAATGAAGGACTTCAGTCTTCAAGACTGTCAATGTAGTAGTGCCTCTCTTATCTATAAAATTCATTTTTAATTTAAAAAGTTTGAGAGTGAAATTAATATGTGACACAACATGACTTATCAAAATAATAATTCAGAGGGTTCTTAATCTGGGTCATGTTACCTGCAAGAAATAATATAATTCAGATACGCTATTTCGCAACCAGCATCTCTCTGGTGACTTAGCAGCTTTCTAATGAATATCAGCTTAAAATAAGCTAGTCCCCTTAGACAGCCGCCTCTACAAAGGCAATAGTCTCAAAGCAAATCAGTTATTGGTAAGTAAGTTTTGTGTAATATTTATATGGCAATAAGCTGTTAACTTAAGAAATAGCCAAATTTTGTGTAATCCTTACTAAAAAATACCCACTTTTTCCGATAGATATAGAAATCTCTCTTCATTTTTAGCATAGAATTGAAACTCATTACTGATTGATTAAATAAATGACATATATTGCAGAAATAACAGTGAAAATGACATCCTATGGGACAGATTTTTAAGAACAGTGCAAGAAAGAAAGAAACTTAAACTAATATTCATGAAATATCATAAAGACAACTTTTAAAAAATTTATTAAAATGACACAAAGCTTTCAAAATGTTTGTTAAAATGACTGAATAGTGTATTTTTTATATAGCATATATGAGCATCATGTTCTTTATTAGAGAATCATGTTAGTTTTAAGGTCCATTTTTATTATGTGTAGTGGGAGCTATTAAAAAGTTTCTTGTTACTATATGATACAATAAATGAAGCTAAATCAAGCAAATGAAATGAAAATCCATTATTCTACTACACCTTCCTGACAGCTATCTCTAGTAACGGAAAACTTTTCCAACAACCTGCCTATATCTAGTATAATTACAATTTTTAAGCTTTAGTTTTGACATATTTGTTACTTACCTCATTATCTTCCATAAACCTAGATCGTTGCATTTAATGTTATTTCAGAAATCCCACATCTGTGTTGAAAAATTTTAAGCAACACATTTTCTAATGCTCTTGCTGTATCTTTGGATTCTGTTGTTTGATTAGTGGATGCCCTGTCCTCATTTAAATATGTAAAATACTCACCTCTTCTGATTAGCACAGTCTGCCATGCAAAGCCTTTGTGTGGTACTTTCTACTGATTTGTACTGTATTACACTTCGATCCAAGTATGTGTCTGCTCTTTTCTATTGAACTCACTTATCTTTGTCAGTCAGCTTCACATGGGCAGCCAGTGTCAAGTGCTGGAGAAAGAAGCAGCCAAAGAAATCCTTCTACTCACTCTTAATTTTTGTACTGAAGAGATTGTGGATTCCATGCCTGACAATTGCCTTTCTAGTGAGGAGCAGAACCACAGATAATTATAAGAGTTTGGATTTGAAAACACCATGCCAGACAAAAGAGTTCTTGACAAAGACCACTCTGGGTATAAGAAAATCTAGAAGGACAAAATAGTATGGCTTTGAACAATGAGCTACACAGCCAGGTCCTGGGTCAAACTCCCACAACAGCTTCAAAGTAGCATTTCCCCCAGTGGATGTCCAGATCAGAGGGTGTACTGAGCTTGCTTTACCAGCACATGTAGGGAGGAACAGCCAGTTCTACAAAATTTGAGTTTCCAAAAAGTTAAGGGTCTGCTTCTCTTCAATTACCCTAGTTTTATACATGCAACTATCAACTTTAACAGAACAGCTCAGGTAAGTGGAAGATGCAGATTTTAGTCACCAGATACTGAACTGCACTCCAGCTGGGCAAAGCAGCCTAAAACCTGACTTAAGGAGCTGTGAATGACTCCTGGGCAGGGTGGAATCCTCCAGTGGCTTAGCACTAATGCAGCACTTCTAGTGAGGGGATGTGCCCAATGGAAAGGGATTCTGTGACTGGGTGAACAGGCCCTGCACTGAAGGGCTGGGAGTAGCCCAGGCCCAGCTGGCTGAAAGAGCCCTGCCCCTCCAGCCCGGCTGGGCTTGCTCCCAGCAGAGCCTGAGTATAAAGGCAGAGGGAGCCTGGAAGGAGAGGAGGCAGTTGGAGGGTAGAAGGGCACAGGCAGCAACCCTGATGTTCCTGCAGCAGCTGAGGCCAGAGAGAGGGCCAGCATTGGACTCCGGGAGTGAAGCCAGCAGCCAACCCCGCCTGAGGGACCAGACCACCTACAACCCCAGCACCAGCCCCGGTAAGGACTGACGCCGAGGCAAACAGACTATCGGGGGGCCAGGGCAGTAGGAAGCAGCCCAGGGCAAGGGATTGCTATCACAGCTCGGTGTGTATCGGCTGGATTCCGCACTGAGCAGGCAGGAGCCATAGTCTCTGCCTAAAGGGCCCTGGGCTGGGACCCAGTGGAGAGGGAGGGCCCGGGTCCCCCTAGCACCCCTTTCTGCACCCTGGGCAAACACCCCCGGCCGGGAGAGGCTTTTCCTGGGGCTAGGCTTCAGGTACCATATATGCCCTGATAGAGGGGCCGGGACTTTATATTGGAACTGTTAGCGCCTGGTATTCCCTGATAGAGGGGCCGGGACTGGGTATTGTGACTGTCAGTACCGTGTATGCACTGATCAAGGGGCCAGGACTGGGGCAACGGGAACTTAGAAGGGGGGGTGCATCCCATGCCACGGGCATACCCCCTGACAGATACAGACGGGGTGTCCCTATGCTCTCACAGTCCTTTATGGACAAAACAACCTTTTGAGCAATGGACAGCAGGTGTAAGGTGGCAGATCCACATTATGCTGAAGACCCACTCACAGAAGTGTGAAGATGATAAAAACGTTTTGTCAAGCAATGCTGTGCCCAGAAAGGCTAGCTCCAGGGTTCTGAGAACACATCTGCAGCCCTTTTGTGGGTGATGAAAATACTCTGATTGTGACCCAAACAGTGAGCAGATGAGCTGAACCAATAGGTCAGATGAGAGCCAAAATCAGTGAGGTGTTCACTCTGAAATCTTATACAAGTTGAACTTCTTTAGTCTGGCATCTTTGGGACCTGACCAGTGCTGAACCAGAGAATTTGCTGAACCACGGAAGGTCAATATTGTCTGGCAGCATTACCAACACTTCCACTGCTTATTGGGCTCTGAGAAGACAGTTGGGGTAAATTAGAGCTAAATATCAACACAACATGGAGACCCAGGCCTGGTGGCTGTAAACAAACTTTATGTGACCATAGGAAACTTGGCCACACCCATAATAAGTGGACATCCAGCTAACTAAAATTATGCTGGACCACAGATGTTGCCAGACCAGAGAATGCCAAACTAGAGAGGTTCAACCTGTAATGACAATTTAAATGTCTACACCATTGGCTGTTTAAACAATGATCATTTTTGCAACCCCAACCAACAATTCTGGACTGGTCTACACTAAAGTTGTTAGTCAACCTAAGTTATGCTACTTCATTTATGTAAGTTACATAACTGAAGTCAATGTAGCTTAGGCTGACTTACAGCAGTGTTTTCACCATGCTATGTTGACAGGAAACACTCTCCCACCAACTTACCTTATGGTTCTCAGGAAACTACCAAAGACCTCTACAGGAGAGTGCTTTGCCATTCACTTAGTGGGTCTCCATCAAACCCACAAACGTTACAGCTGCTTCAATCACAGCAGTGCCGATTTAGCCATAAGTATAGAGAAGCCCTCAGAGTGGGTGGAATTTAAGTATAATACATTTTCCTCTAGTGATCTGGCTCTGGCCAGGATGGCACGAACTAGAAAGGGCCCAAACAGAGCAGACCATCCTCAGATAGGCATACATGTTTTATCTAATTCTGAACTCAGTTTCATGGATATAAATCAGAAGTCACACTATTGGGCTCGAAGTTACAATGGTGCAAGTGAGATCAGAACCGAGCACAGAGGCTATAAATGCAGTATAAATGTGCACCCATATTTGGAGTCTAAATGGCCTCTTGCAAGTGTATTTGTTGGGGGAGGCATTGCAATGCTTGCATCAGAGTTCATATCCCTTAAAATATGGCTCGGTTGCCTCACTTCCCAGGCCACACCTCTGATGTTCCTATGGTGGAAGGCTGAGAAGCAGTTTCTCGGTGGGCTTAATGGTGAATCCAGGCTGTAGTTGTCACTTCTTCTGAGACCTATGGTTCTCATCCCAGAATTTGGCTCAATCTTTCAATATAAGAAAGACATAATATTTCTAATTTCTTTCTGTTTCCTAATTTCTTCAGCCTTTCTAAAGGTTTTGGGCCACATTGTCTAGTCCCTCAAGACTGTGTGGCATAGCCCCTAAGCTAGTTTATCCTACCACTCAGGTTTCCCCTTGCATAAGAGAATCCTCAGCTGCATTAGAGTCTCTGTAAGAGACCCTATCACACGCCTTCTCAGACCCAAAAATAGGAGATGTGGCCAGTGGATGTTCAGGGCATCCTTATGCTTCAATAATCTCCAGCTGCCTCTGAGGCCATGGATAGACATTATGAATTATAAAGTCTTGAATAGGCCCTAATGTATGACAGTTGGAGAGCCCCAGGATCCATGGGATGCAATAATGGCTTAAAGCCATTTGCACACACCCCTCCTGAGCTGCAGCCGTCTACAAGATCTTGACCCTCGGGGCATCTTGTGAAGAGTTTACTTTTGTGTAATTCTTTCTGTCTCTTCCTCCCTTTTTTAAATAATAGGGAGTCTTATTCTTGCTCATTGTCTTTAGAAAAGAGTCATTCCGTTCATTCCCCTAACCAATTTATAATCTCATAAATGCTCTGTGTACTGAGGAATTATTCTCCAACAATAACATGGACTTCCCTTGGACATGAAAAGTGACCTGTATGGCGAGGAAACGTTGGCAACTCTAGAATCCAGGTGCTTCCCTCTTTCGTGAAGGTTGTCTTTCTGATGTACCCAAGCATCATATTTCAATGTGCAAAAACAATAAAAAAGAAGAGTAAGAAAAGAAAACACTTTTCTCCCATTAAGAAAGTCTAATGAAAACTGCTCTTTCATCTGGCATTTGATACTCACATGGCACTTTCACACTCACAGTTGGATGGAGATTTTTTTTTTCAAGTTCCACCCTAATTTATTTATCTTAAAATAGGCGATGTACAGCAATTTTACAATAAAGGACTCTGAATCAAAGCTTACCTTATCCAGAGGTAATTAATACAAAGATTGTTGAATTAAAGATGTGAGTCTTGACACTTTGGCAGGGGGTAAGGGACATGGTCTCAAAGGCCCAAATTATGCCTGAAACAGACCAATTAACACCATGTATCTTCTTTTATGTTAACTTCAATTAAGGTTTCTTAAAATTTTTTAAGTTATTTTCTTCTTTACAATCTCGGAATGTCAGAAATGTACATCAAAGGAAAACGATTCAGTGCGAACACCATAGGTAACGCTCATTTGCACAAAAAATCTGCATATTGCAAAGGAGTTCAGAGCCCATTTTGCATGAATTATTACAGGATATGAGTCAATGAATTAAAAAGCTTAACAATAATAACCATCCAAATGATAAGCTGCACCTATTCACGTTGACATAATGAATCTCCAAAAAATGAGTCAGAATTTGACTTCTGTCACAGAGAAAAGTAAGGAAATGGTCTAAAATGGAAGACTATGCATCTGTGTATTTTAAACCAATTTTTCAAATCCACTTCATACATTTGTAGAGAGCACAATTCAATACTCCTGTAGTAGAAGAGGATATTCTTTTCTACTATATGAAACAGCAATAGATAGATTTTTGCACTTTTTTTTCCTTAGGTTTTGACAGTAAATCCATTCACTCCTTTTTCAGAATTGCTCACAATATGCTAGTCGAGTTTTATATACAGTAGTATGTCCTTATACAATTCCTTTTGCAAGGTATCATTTCTCAGTTTGCCACTGATTTGTTTAATCCCTATAGCTATTTCCCTCAATCTAGGGCAAGAAATATACTCTTCAGAATGTCACTGCAAAGAGAAGTTTAGCAGTAAATGAGCACGCTGACTTGCCTTAATTTTTACTGAGAGTTTATAAGCAGCACCAAATAAAGAGCACATATCAAAAAAGTTGCAATGCAAAGCCATCGTACTCAGGGTCAGATTCTTACTCGGGATATCTGCATGTGACTTTTGCTGTCTCCAAGTCACTCCTAGGAAGAGCTGGGCAAATAATTGATTGTGAGCAATGTATTCCTCTACTGTGTCGCATTTCTGACTTCTCTCCCTTTGCAAACCATCCACAACAAGAGTAAAATTTTTCAGAATGTGTATATTATTTGTAGTCGTTCAGATAATAATTTTATTAATATATGTGGGCCTGTGGCTTTTTCCTCAAGTCATCTTAGTGAATGATCCTCAATGTATTCACTAGTTAGTATTTAGTATCCTCCAGGCTGGGTAATTGTGCACCTCTTTCTCATGATGATTTCTGTTCCCTTTATAAACAGGAGTACCTTATAAATCATAGGAACAGTAAATCCCTCAGGGAGAGCAATCACTTTAACGAGAGAAAGAAAGAGAGAAGCAGGCCTAAAAAATTTTAGAGAACACTCTTGTGTGATCATCCAAGGCATGGTTGGTCAGAGCCATGTGTCAAAATTGAAGACAGCATCAGGTACCAACATGAAGGTCAGAGCTGAAAACAGAGTCAGGTTCCAAGGACTGCAGCCTGAGACAGGCTTGAAACCTGATACTAAGATCAGAGCAAAAGACAATATCAGAGATAGGGTGGAGGAACAGGGACCTGGAATAGAGCAAGAAAGCAGGAACTGGAAGTAGACATGAGCCTGGGATAGGAGGGCAGGAACCAGGAGCAGGAACGAATGCAGGGTTCACAAGTCAGATAAACAGAAGGGGATTCTTCTATTTGCTCAGACAACTTCCTGGTTTTATAGAGCCCCTCAGCCAATTGCAGGGGGCTGGATGTTTCCCCCAATTGGAAGTTTGTGGGGCAGGACCCTCTGCAAGTTCACTCTTCTCTGGAACCCTTCCCTGGTTACTCAGGTGAGCTGTTGGATGGTAGTTATGGCTTGGGACCCGAAAGCCTGTGTTCAAGGCAAATGGTCCTTCACAGCTTGTGAATTTTACTATGCCTTCCTCCCCCTTCTTTCATAACTAATTCAGCTCCCCATGTCTTCCTGACAACAGTGATAGACCTGGGGTCCCACTACCCAGTCAGGACCATGCATGTGTTCCTATGCCCTCGGTGGATAGAGCAGCTGCATTATGTGTTGATTCTCACATTTTGGTATCTGGCCATTTTGCAGACATCTTGCTGGGGTAGATGCAGCTTTCTGATTCAATAGGTGCACTGTGCTACATTGCTGAGGGTCCACCAACCACCCACAGCAGCACCTTCCACCTCTGCACCACAACCTTAATCCCAGCCCAATTAAGAGAGACTCAGGTGGGGGAGGAGATGCTAGAGGGAGAGCCTGCCCTACACTCTCCCATGACCCTCAAGGGTGGGCCCAACTCTCCTGTGAGTAAGGTTGCCAATCCTCCCCATTTTTGTGAAGAGTCTCCCAGAATCAGGCCCTACATCCCAGAGGCTACTGTAGCCAGACCTGCCCACCCTCACTCCACACAACTCCCAGAAGTGGCTAGCATGTCCAACTCCTAGGCATAGGGATGGCCAGGTGTCTCCACATACTGCTTCCCTCTCCTCTCTGAGCATCATCTCTGTAGCTCCCATTGACCAGGAATTGTGGCCAATCGGAGTTGTGAGGATGGTGCATGTGGACAGGGGCTGTGCGCAGAGCTCCCTGTCCTCCTAACCCTAGACTGCTCATCCCAGAGTCACCTCCTACACTTCAAACTCCTCAGCCTCACCCCCCTCCAGCCCAGAGCCCGTACTCCCTCCTGCACCTCAACCTCCTGCCCCCAGCCCATTGAAAGCGAGTGAGGATGGGGGAGAGTGAGCAACAGAGGGAAAGAAAAGCTGGAATAAGAGGGGGTGGGGCCCTGGAAAAGGGGTAGGGCAGGGCAAGAGTGGAGCAAGAGAGTTTGGGTTTGTGCTATTAGACAGTTGGCCACCCTACCTGTGAGCACTTTGTGCGTGGGGTCACACCATCACTCAGCTTAGGCCTGGCAGTTTATTCCATGTTCTAGGCTGGAGCCTAGGAAAAGTGTCTCTGGGCATGGAATATTCCTGTTCTCCAAGTTTTTCCTCCTACTATGCCTTCTTTCCTCCCTCAGCCATTCTGCTCATGTTCAGAAATCACACGCATTTTCTTCCTGCCTCCTAACTCCTGCTCCTGCATGGCTAGTTAATGTAGTATGATGAGCCCTTTTGACATGAGTGTTCTGTGTTCCCCTAAGTCCTTGTACTTGCATTAAAGCAGAGCTGGGCAAAATGCAGCCTGAGGACCAGATCCAGCCCACCAAGCCATCAAATCCGGCCTGCAGACCACCTTGCCGGGACCCTCAGGCATGCAGCTACTGAAGTTTAAAGTGCAGTCCATGAGGCTCTCTGCTCTGCAGGGCGGGGAGGCTTCATGTGATCTCCCCACCCCCAGCCCAATCCTCAGCTCCAATTGACTGGAAACAACCAGCCAATAGGAACTGACCCCCATTAATCTCTCAGCTCCTATTGGCTGGATGGGTGAGATTCTATGGCCTGCGTTGTGCAGGGGGTCAGACTAGATGATCATAATGGTCTCTTCTGACCTTAAAGTCTAGGAGTAATAGGAGCTGAGAGATTGGCCTGGGGAATGGGGGCAGTGCAAGCCTCTTCCCCCTCCCACAGCTGAGAGCCACTTGGAGGGAACAGCCTGCATTTTCAAGTGGTCAGGGGCTGCGGCAGGCAGGGAGCCCAGCCTGCCTTAGGGTGCTGCAGGGCTGGTGGCTGGGAGACACATAGGTAAGTGCCTCCCAGCCAGAATCTGCCTCTGGCACCCCAGTCCCTCCCACACCCCAACTCCCTCCCCCAGGTCACCATCCAAACCCTCTGCACCCCTTTGCCCCAGGTCACAACTCCCTCCCAGACCCTGTACCTCCTTCAACACCCCTCACCCAGGCTAGAGTCCTTTCCTGCACCCAAACACCCTCCCAGACCCTGAACCCCCTTGCCCCAGGTCACCACCCAAGCCCTCTGCAGTCTGCACCCCCATTTCCCAGGTCACAATTCCCTCCCAGACTTTGCACCTCCTCCCAAAGCCCCTCCCCAGGCCAGAATCCTCTCCTGCACCCAAAGTCCATCTCGGACTTCACACTGTCTCCTGCACCCCAGTCCCATACCGTGTGCACCCTTCTGCACCCAACCTCTATCCCAGACCTCGCCTCTCCTCCACAGAAAAGTGCAGCTCTTGACTACTTTTCAAAATCTTGGAGTGGCCCCCTACCAAAAATTATTGCCCACCCCTGCATTAAAGATTTTCTGCAACTATGCCTGTGAGAAAAATACCCAAATATTTATTTTTCATTAATAAGTGCAACATGCATTGATTGCACCATGAGTCAGATACATCCAATAACTTCACATATACATTTTCCCACTGTTCACCCACCTCTACTACTAGTAGGAGCAGCTACTACAATATTTCAAGACAGCAGGAACCAAACATGCATATTCAAGAATAGAATTTGGATATTAGTAATATGAATTTCAAAACTAATGTATGGTCAGCAACCCTACTAATGTTGGTGGCACTCTTCTATAATTTATACCATTTATAATATTAATTATAGTTGCCTCTCCTTTACAGAACTCCAGGAGAGGCAGAGCAGGACCCTGGCTCTCCTGGCATTAAAATGGCTTAATCATTCTCAATAATGATTGGTACATGTTACATTTAAGGTCAAACTCAGGTTTTATATGTACCTCATTGTCTAAAAAATACCAGGAGTTTTCAAGTTATAGTGACTTTTTACCCTCTATTACATCTTCCTATTATAGTCATAAAAATCACTAACCACAATATAGGGGGAAAAAATAAAAAAAGGAAGAAAAAACCAAAAGTAAGCTAAAACTGCAAGGGCTCAAATTCCATCTGTTTTAGCTCATTTTTTGAGATGTCAGTTCTTTTCTGAAAGACCAAGTGCGATAAAACTGATCTTTGATCAACAATTCTGAGAACATTGGACCTTAGCCAGAACTCATCTGTTTCTCAGTTTGGGCTCTATTCATAAGTCTACACTGCCATGAAACTTCTAAAGAACTGCAAATGCCAAGGGAAAGAGACTAGTCCCATCAGTGTTGCAGGGCAAACCTTATTATCCTTCCAGCTGAGCTAAGCAAAGGTCTAAAATCCCCACATGAGCCTCACCCATCTAAAAAAAGACATCACTCTGGCATTTGAAGTCTCGTGTGTTTGGACATTAGAATACATTTCACTGAGAACATATCGACCAGCACAAAGAAGATCCCCTTTAGCTGTAATCTAGACAGCCACGAGCAACAGGCAAAAGAGGATCTCAGTTTAACACTTCACCTGAAGGATTTCATGGCACCCTGCCTCTAGTTTTTCATTTCAATGACAACCCTGGGCATGAGCCTAAATTCCTGGTATGGAACCCGTAATCTTCTGATGTAAAGATGAGATTTACCAATAATCTGACATCTTGATGACACCAACAGAGCCACATAAAAGGAGACCATATTATGTACCCCTTACACACTTTTGCTCTAATAGTAGGGTCAGTAGGGATCATGCTCCCAGTCACCTAGAACAGTGGTGCCAACCCGTGGGTTGTAACCCCCAAGGGGGTCACGGATGTCTTCCTAGGGGGTCGCAGTGCTTAGATCCAGCCGGCCAGAGACTGGGCCCGGCCGTTGGTGGCCACATGGCGTGACACTTAGATCTGGCCAGCTGGGGGCTGGGCATGGCCGCGTGGCATGGTGCCTAGATCTGGGCTCGGCAGTTGGCGGCCCCCATGGTGCGGGGGTCACAGATCAAAAAAGGTTGTGCACCAATGACCTAGAAGGAGGGGAAGCAGAGGAAAGTCATGGGGCCTCCTGAAGCCACAAAAGGCAAGCCTCGGAGTCCCAAAGCCTGCTGGATTAGGGGAGAGGCCTGCTAGTGGGTAATGTATGGTTACTGAGACACTTGAATCAGTCAATTCAAACCTCAGATCACAGTGAAGGTCTTGGTTTGCTGCCAGATCTTTGCAAGCAGAATTGCAGAGCTTAGTCTGTGAATGCCATCATGAGCCAAACCCTGCGGAGTTCACACACTGCTACTAATTAGCACTTAAGTAATAGTCTCCAAGGGAAAGTGGAGGAAGCACTACTGCTCCAGAGACTATCCAGAGTAGAGACGGGGAAACCGTCTATATTAACATTGTTTGTTTGTTTGTTTGTTTGTTGTTTAGTTTAGAGCCTGTAAGTAGTTTGAAATTAATTTAGTGGAATATTGTTAGAATGTTACAATTTTCTTTTAAAAAACCCTGAATCTGGGGAAATTCAGTTTCCACGGGAACTTCCGCTATACCCAGTCATTCCCATTACATATGTCAGTTACAACATAATGGGCTTTTCATTCTGTGATGCTATCACCTGTACCTTTTCTCCCATCCTATATAAGATATAGGAAGATGTCAACCTACTATAGTGAGCTGATGCATAGTGTTAGGGTTTTACAATGCACATGCCAGATGGACTGATTTCCACTGTGTAACTATAGAGTGGATCCTCCAATTAATATTGGGCAAATGAAAGTCATACTCTGGATCTGAACTAAAATGAGTACATGTATGATCAGCATATAGAATGTGTAACATGTAATCCCTTGGCCTATATCAACAGTCAATGGTCTGTAAAAAGTAGTTACGATTTCAGTCTGCAAACTGCTGTATAGATTTTTCTCTTACACAGTGGTGATCAGTAGCACATATTTAGTCTGAGTTAGGGGAGCAAGTTAGAATGCCAGCAGAGACATTTTGAATGGAAAACAAAAATAAAGGACCTGATTCTCCACTGCAAGGTACTTTACGTCGGCCTTTGCATCTAAATGAGTGTAGAATGGATATAAAAATGCTACTGATTCAAAAAGATTTGTTTTACACATGCTGTTCCCAACTGTAAATGACTGTTCAACATGTAAGGATGTGGAGAATCAGGTCTGGGATCTCCTAGATTTCAAGAAATCCTACAAATGGATAAGATGCCCTCGGTTGGATAGTTGTCCATTTTGGTGGGACATGTTCCTGGAAGTTTCATCACATGACAACCTTTTATTACAAATTAATCTTTAATTCCTGAAGAGTCCAGGACACTCTGGAAGGTGGGCAACCATAGTGCTGGAGAACTTTTGAATTTGCTTTTTTAAAGGTATTTACTTTTTTTTAAGGCCACCTTTTCAATTCAATCAGAATGTAGCTTCTGCAAGACACTTCATCTTTTGCTGGAATTCTAATTCTGACCTGTAGCATAGTTGCAGGCACCAACATACAGTATACTGTTTGTCATTAAAACAGATTTTTTTTCTTGTCCATGATGCTTTCTCCAAGTGGGGTTTATGGGCCTGTCAACATACATGAGAGCAGTGTGCACACCTCTGAGATCCAAAAGTTTCATTCTAAATTCACCAAGAAAATGGGATATGACACCCAGCACTATGGGATGTTCAATCATTTCTGACCCACTTGCTCACTTGGCTTGTCAAGTCCATGTGACTGTAGCCTCAACCAGCTTTTCACATCACTACAAACAGTACTTGGAACGAGAGGGTTTTTTCCCGTGGACATTGGATTAGAGCGTTTCAGAGGCACATGCAGTAAAGCTGGGCAAACAGGTTAAGGTAAAAATAAGAACATTGCTATGCTCTCTTTCTCTCTCAGAAACACACACAAACACATAGTCTGAATACAATGTATAGAAGGCTTCACTTTCATCCTTCTCCCTTCCATCTTTCTGGGGATGCCTCTTTCTCTATTTCATTTCTTGGAGGGGTTAGCTGGTAACTCCTTTAGGCCAGTACCTCCCAAACTTGCAAAGAACGACAAGAAATAAGAATAGAAGAGTTGCTTTTGCCAGAGATATGCAAGGGGACATCTTCATAGGAAAGCACTTACTGACTCTTTCCCCCTTCTTCTGTCTTAGGTCCTAGTTGCTTCCCACAGAACACTGGCTCTTTGAAAATTAAAAACCTTTGGACCTCCAATAGCTCAGAATGCAGCAGGCCAATCTGAAATTTCACTTCCCATGTAATATTTCCCTCTTCTATATGAGCTATTGAGGCCCAGACAGAAGAAGAGCTATTGTAGCTACACACCTTTAGCTCTGTCATAAGTTTCAAGTAGATGGTCAGGGAAGTGGGCCTACACTCTTCCTGCTGTTGCTTTGTAAGCACTTCAACTTAAAAACACTTCTCTTTTGAGACATACTTGCCAAGCTAGAAATTAGCGTTTGCACCAAAGCTTTCTTTTAAATATTGTCCCAGGCAGGACACAGAATTAGAAAGGTTTAGAGCACATGATGCTTGGAAATGGCCTCTGTCCCATTGCAAAACCTTGCCAGGAATTGCAAGCAGAAATGCAGATGACATGTCAGCAGCAGGCCAGTTCTACCTGCCTTCAAAAAACAAGTAAAGCAGTCACATGATGGGGAAGAAATATGGAGCTTTATTTTTCTTTTTCCAAAATGCAAAAACTAGGCAAAGACTTATATTTTGCTTCCCCTCAGTCTCGCATATTGTCAGACTGCTCTCAGGAACTGTAACCAGAATTTAAGCTGAAGAATAGACAGATATTTAGTGCATGTGCGCACGCGCGCGCACACACACACACAAGGCATTTTCCAAATCACTGCTGCTGAACCTAGTTTAAAATCAATACAGAGACAAACAGCAGAACAGAGGCCATAGCCACCATCTGCATTAATAGGTTCCCTCTCAAAGCTGAATTAGCAAGAAGGCACTTGGAAATCAAGAAGGGATGACAAATTGCTGAGACAAATTCTGAAATGTCGTTGCATGTCTGCTCTGACCACTTCTATTTCAAATAATGTATTTAAAAGCCCCCTCAGTTCAGCTCAATAAAATCAACCCTATGTAAGCAAAAGTAATTCCATTCAAGTCAATGGACTAGCCTGCATTTATACCAGAGCAGAATCAGGTCTTATCCACTTATTTTGCCTGTTCATTCAGTCATATGGGCCTTCATTGTATACTCCATATCATTTTAGCTGACATTGTTAGGGCTGGGGAGACAAGGTGAGTGAGGTAATATGTTTTATCGGACCTACTTCTGTCAGCGAGAGCGTTGGTCCAGTAAAAGGTATTACCTCATCCACCTCGTCTATCTACTACCCTGGGACAGACACGGCTACAACTACATTGTTATGGCTGTAATTTTTTTCCAGGGCAATATTTTAGAAGGAAAAAACATCATACGACTTCAATAGGAAAAATATCATGAACTGCAAGAATCATTTTGTACTCAGAGGAATGGTTATTTTTCAATCTTTAGTGTTTGTGCTGTTCTGGGAGTTTTCAATAGAGGATTTGCTACCTTTGTAAACATAATGGGATTCAGAAAATTAAAATTTTAACTGAGGAAAGAAAGGATAGGCTCCACATGGACAACTTTAGTTTGGATTGAAAGTCAACTGGTCTGGTCCTTTGTGTAGCTAACTGTCATCCCCTTTCAGAGGGTCGTGCAGCCCAGACTTTACTGTGCATCTCTCAAGTTTGCTACTATTTATCACAATGTATCCAACCTGAAATTATATAATGCCAAAAGTTTTGGTTTTGTGTATTTGGTTTTAAATGAAAAAGATGGTGATGGCAATTCCTGTCACAAAAGTATAGCCTTAAATTTTGCCAATCCCTATTGGACCTCATCATTTCAAAGCAGCAAATGACTAGACAGAACTGTGGCTACAAACAAAGATTACTTTATTAAGGAATGTCCGAGTGTTAGTCATGTAAGAGACATTTGCCAATGAAACTATGAACACATTTTTTGGAGAGCACTAGGACTATTAGACATATCTGTCTTTGATACAGATATATGTCTGTAACCTACAGTTGACTATCCCAGCTGGAGGGGGTTAGCAGTCTGCTTAAAGAAGTTATCAATATCACATTCATTTAGTCTCATACATATGTCTCTTTCATTACAGTACATTAATTGCAATAAGTCTCAGCGGGATGTGCATTAACCAAGATAATACATGTCTAAAGCTGGAATTTAAAAAAAGAGACATTAAAAGTAAACTTTGTAAACAGCGCAAGAAGTCCTTTGTGAACCCTCTGCTAATTTCCACACATCATTAGACAGAAGAGCATCCAAGTAAATATGGTATGGTACAGTACAGTATGGTATGGTAACAGCATTGCTTTTGTTTGCCAAACAACCTACAAACTCATGCTTAATATCTGAAAAAACTAATTTCAAATCAAGTAGTGAAAATACCAAAAGGAACAAGAACATCAAAAATTAAATTATCTGACCTATTGTATAAGAAATATAGGGATGAATCCAATGGACACTTACTCTAAGATGCTGACAGTTTTATTTCTAATCAGTTTAAAGAAATATGTTCAAGTTGCCACTTTTTTCACCTTGTACAGTCATTTACACCTCACTGTAAGATCAACACCAAGTCAGCATTTTATGCCCACTCTGAACAGGGCAGCTCTCAGTTACCCCCATCTTATGTTAGAAGTTCTCCCCTTTGAAAGTTCCTCTGACTGACACTAGCATAGAAGTTGCTGCTAATAGTCTCATCCTCAAAGTCACAGGTGATTCATGACTAGGGCTTTGGATTATTTTTCCTCCTGAAGTTCAGTGGCCTCTGATGAAATGAAGCTTACAAACTACTAGTGCAAGGAACAATATGGTACTTTAATATATTGAAATGCTGACTTTTGTACTTTAGCTGTAGATTATACTGTCATCTAGTGGTACCTAAATACACTTGCATCCAAAAATACTTGAGGCTTATCTAATGCATTTAATACTGGCATCTATACAGCACATGGCATTTTCTGCTGTTCAACCATCTAAAACAACCAAATACAGTAATTAAGAACATGAAATATATATATATATATATATATATATATAATCAGGTATCCCCAAAACTACTGAACAGCTGCAGTATACTGACTTGGAGAATGCATAACCCTGCCAAGCTTGTCCTACTTAATGAATAATGAAATGTAAACACTGTAGGCCTAAATTCCCAGAAAATCGAAAACCCTTGATTACAGTGGCAGCAGATGTGGAGGAAGCATATTGTATAATCTTTGGAATGGGCCACACTGACAATATTTTTCCACCTTGCAGAGGGTGTACATTTTATTAGCAGTTAGTTGACTGGAGGACCCATACTGACAAAGATTAAATTGGAGATGGTATAAGTGAGGAGATAATAGGGATTTGCTTCCAAATACACTTTTCTAAAACACTGATCAATCAGCTTTAAGGAGCACTGATCTTTAACATGAAGACATGAACTCCTTTTGTGTTTTTCCCTCTGTTTTTATGGCAATTCTGCCCTGAGCATAGAAAACATCCACATAAGATGCACATAACAAAAAAGGTCCTTCTCCCTAACCTGATGCAAATTGGAGGTCTTTCAAAAAGGTGGCTGTTTGGTTTTTTTTAAAAGGCAGGTGGCTATATTTTTTTACTGTAGTCTTGACTATTCTATTCTTCTTGGATTGGTATTGTGCAAAAAAATTACACAAATGCATAAATTAGCAAGACAAGGCCTTTAGGATAGATATGTGCTAGTGTCCTAGATGTAAAATCCTCTGTAGCTAATTATCCATCCCCTAAGCTATCCTGTCCTTCCTCCCAGTGAATTGTTCTTTTTAAGGCTGTAACAAAATTATTTTCTGCCTTTCACTACTCATGAGTAGAGGCAGCCTTCCCTAATTTATTTATATTTATATTCTTGCAATTTGCACAAATGAAATGATCTACAGGAAGGAATTCTCAGTAGTATACATACCTATTATCACAAAGAATGCATTTGTAACCCCATTACAGAAACTTCATAACTAAAAAGCATTTTGATTGCAACAAGCCATTTAATATGCATACTCTTTGCTGAAATTACGCTATATTAGCTAATCATCGAAGAAATAAGAGGAAATAATATCTCAGTGCAAATTAACAATGCTGTCTCTGGAAGATCGTTAATTTATATCTGACACAGAGAGAATTATAAGCAAGAAGCTAGAAAATTAGGAATTAGCCCATGTTCTGAAGTTTTATTGTATTTCTTTTTACATAAATTGTTTTTTCTGTTGGTTAGAAAGATGGCATAGAAAATTCATACATAGAAGAATTAAATGTGATTCATTTGGTTGCAGTTATGCCTCAACTGTAGTTAAGTAAATAAATAAATATGGGAGAATAAGAAAGAGGTTGAAAGGAAATTATTTTAACTTATTGTTTCTAAATCTGTGTTCCATCTTATGACCTCTCACTATAGTAAAAGCTGTGTTATCCAGCCCTATACCAAATGTAAACCTGTATAAACTGGCATTAGTGATCTTCATTGAAAGTCCACGTTATAGTCTGTTTGGCTCCCTACCTGGCTCCAAATGGCTCCCCAGAAGCGGCAACAAGTCCCTGCTGCTCCTAAGTAGAGGGAATAGCCGTAAGGGCTCCATACACTGCCTCACCCTGCCCTGAGTGCTGGCCTTGCAGCTCCTATTGGCTGTGAACTTCATCCAATGGCAGCTAAAGAGGTGACACTTGGGGCTGTAGGCAATACACAGAGCCACCTAGCTATGCCTCTGCCTAGTAGCCACCCAAGGTGAGTGCTGCCAGATCGAACACCCCAAAACCCCTCCCACACCCAAACTCCAACCCCTGAGCCCAAACTGCACTCCTCTCACACTCTGAACCCCTTGGCCCCAGCCTGGAGTGTCCTCCTTCACTCCAAACCTGTCATTCCTGGCTCCACCCAGATCCCACACCCTCAGCTAGAGCCCTCACTCACTCCCACACCCAACTCCCTGCCCCAGTCTGAATCCCCCTCCTGCACCCTGAACCCCTCACTTCTTGCCATACCCTATCCGCCCACTTAAGCTCAGAGCCCCTTCCCATATTACAAACTCTTAGATAACCAGAATATTTGACTAAACAGCACTCCTCTTTCCCCCAGCACACCATGTAACAAAGCTTTTACTGTATTTTTTTCAGTACTCTGCACCTTCAAAGAAACTTTGCATGTGAGTTTCCCAAAGCTTTGAATAAACTGTGAGAGTATATTGCCCCCATTTTACAGACATTTTACAGCAGTGTTTCTTAAACTTTTTAAGACCGAGGAATACTAAACAAACTTTTTTTATAAGGAACACCAAGGATTTTTTGTTGAGCAAAAAAAAATAGGTCGGGGAGAAAAAGGGTCGGGGGAAGTTATTGAGGGAAAAAAAAGGGGATCGGGGGAAAGTTATTGAGGGGGGGAAAAAAGTTGCCTGCCCCTTTAAGGGCAGCCATTTTGAACTCTGTTGTTCTCCGCAGCACACCTCCGACTGCCTCGTGGCACACTGGTGTGCCACAGAACACAGTTGAAGAAACACTGTTTTACAGCATCACAGTGAGATTTCAGTCAACATTTTCCAAAACTAATCATCAGTGTGTCTAACTTGAGGCAGCTAGCCTCTGATTTTCAGTGGTGAAATTCTCATTGAAGATAATGATGCTCAGAACTTCTGAAAATCAAGACCCATCCATCTCAAAATGAGCACCCAGAACAGAAGCCTTCACATTTAGCAGTCACTTTTATAAATTTAAGCCGCTGTCACTTGTCCAAGGGGGTGGCATAGCCAGAAGGGCCCACTTGGTCCCAACTTCGGGTGGGTAGGCAATGAGGATGAGGACAAGGATTAAGCCTCCGTGCCCTGGCCCTGCTCCGCAGATGGAGCGCTGGGTAGAGCAAGGGTGGACCTAGATGCAAAGTGGGTGGATTATACCCCATTCAGACCCAGCCACTGGTCCAAGGTCACACATCAGTTGAATGGCAGAATAGAGAATAAAATTCAAATCTCCTGATTCCCAATCCTTACTTTAAGTAGCCTGCTACTTAACCTTCATAGACATGCCACAAACCATCATGACTAATTGCATTGCTAAGATTCTAATTTCAAATACAGCAAAAGAATAATTATTATATTTTCCTAGCCATATCCTACTGTTCCTGCTAGCCAGTTTATTAACTGATATTGCATTCTTTGGTTATTTTTTCCATTTAGTTCTACATGTTTACATTTGTAACGAGGTCTGGTGCTGTTCTACCAAAAAATTCCAGGAGAACTGTAGGTCTGTGGCTATAGCAAAAGCAAGAGTTGAAGCCTGACCTTGGTCTGTTATAAAGCTATGTCTCACCCTGCCCTAATTGCTGGCTCTGCAGTTCCTATTGGCTGGGAACTTCATCCAATGGCAGCTAAAGAGGTGGCACCAGCGAGCTAAAGTCAGAATAAGCTACACAACTTGAGCTACATCAGTTGCGTAGCTTAAGTTAAAATAGCTTATTTCGGCTTTTGGCACTGTCTGCACAGCAGCAGATATAAGGCAGGGCGAGTGGGGCGGCTGCCCCGGGCCCCCGCACTGCAGTAGGCCCCATGCCGAGCCGGGCCCAAACAGCCACTTGAGCCGCTTGCTCCCGCCCAGCCGAGTGGTGTAGAACTCAGCCGAGTGCCACGGCAGGAGGCAAAGGGGGGCGGGGCGGTGATGTACACACCCAGGGGGTGGGAGGTGAAGGGCCGTGTACATCACTGCCCCGCCTCCCTTTGCCTCCCCCCGTGGCGCTCGGTTGAGTTCTGTGCCGCTCAGCCGGGACGCCGCACAGGGCCCAAACGGCTGTTTGGGCTCCGCGAGTGAGAGGCAGGAGGGGGAGGACTAAGGAGAAGAGAAAGAGAGAGTAAGGCAGGAGGAGGAGGAGGAGAGAGAGAGTGACAGGCAGGAGGGGGAGGAGACTTAAATACAAATGAAAATTTTTAATTAATGCAGAATTTTGTTTAAGAATGACTTACAATATAATTAAAATGAAAATTATCCAACTAAATTAAGTTTCTATCAAATTTACCCAATTCACATTTAATATGAAAATAGCCTTCAATTTGCGCATTTGACACCTTTTTTTTCTACTTTTTCTCCAAAGGGGGGGCCTCGCAAAATTGTGCTGCCCTGGACCCCGCAAAACTCTCATCCGCCCCGTGTCTGCACAGCAGGAAGTCCGAGGTAGAGCACTCTTCCTCCAACTTCCCTTACTCCTCATAAAATGAGGGTTATAGGAGTTAGAATAAGATGTCCTCCAGCTCGACATTATTTTGACATACTATCAAAATCATGCTTGCTGTGTAGATGCAGAATATGTTATTTTGAAATAACGTTAATGGCTTGCTGTGTAGACATAGCCTTAGGGTGATCCGGTCTTTCAAGATATAGGGGCTTTCAAATTGTGATTAGTGAAGGTGGAAAACATAAGGCTGGTATCTAATACTTTTCTGGCACTAGAGCTGACCACAGATCTCTCTCCACCACTAGGAGGTGAAAACTAATGGAAAGCAGCTGCTGTACTTTACATGCATGCTATGCTTTGTTCCAAATGCTCTCTTGCCAGTTGGGATTTGTCTCCGTTCAGCAGCCATTTTTGGCTCCCTTTTACAAAACCAAGATGTATTTTAATCCCTCAGAATTAACAAGGGAAAGCTGAAGTTCTCCCATTGTTATTAGCCACCAACAGATCACTGCATCAATCATCTACCATCAAAGGAAGAGTTGGGTGTTTTCAAGTATGAGAAGTTAAAGAGAGAGGCTATTCAGATGTCAGGAGTTTTGAATTTACCAAAATAATCTCTCCAGGATCTCATCTTCTGCACTGATTTCTCGTCTTTCCCAAGGGGAACTATTACCCTGATACCTTCCCTTAGTTCCTCTGCTGTAGTTTGTGCCAGCACGTTCTCTCTGGTGTTTTATGCAAAAGACACTTTCTTTGTCCTTACTCTTGAACCTTTACTACTGATATAAAATTGCAAATATTAAGTTTTTATTATTACTAGTATTACAATAGATGCCCATAGGCCCTAACCAAAAACACAATCCCATTGTGCTAAGTGCTATGTATACATATAGTCAGAGAGCATTGCTGCTTGATAGAGAGTATAGATTTATCTATATATACTTAAATAGATGATGGGTTTGAGTAGAAAAGGGGACACAGACAGTTACCCAAGGTCACACATCATGCCACTGGCAGAGGCAGGGTTGGACATCACCTCTCCTGAATCCACATTAGACATCAGCACCACACACTTAGGCAATGTCTACAGTACAGAGTTTTTTCAGAAAAACAGCTGTTTTTCCAAAAAAACTTGAATTACATCCACACTGCAATCGCATTCTTTTGAAAGAAAATTGAAAGAACAAAGGGGTTTTTCTGAAATTGGTAAACCTCTTTCTATGAGGAAGAAGCCTTTTTCTGAAAGAGCTCTTTCAGAAAAAGGTATGTGTGGATGGGGAAGAGGGAGTTCTTTCAAAAGAAGAGGTAAGTGGAAAAGGCACAGGTGCCCTGGTGGCCATTCCATCTGTAGTAATCACAGCTTAAATGCGAGATAGCATCCTTTTAGTGTGGACACTATCTTTTGAAAAAGCAGATTGCTTTTTCAATGCACTTTTGCTATATAGACGCTCTCTTTTGGAAGAAGGTTTTTCAGAAGATCTCTTCCGGTAAAGCTTCTTCCAAAAGAAACCTGCAGTCTAGACATAGCCTTAGAGTCAAAAGGTAAGAACAACTGCAGCGAATGCTATTGAAGCCCCATAGCATTGTTCTCCTTCTGTGTAGACAGCAGATATCAGTTGCTCTCTTATCAGCTGCGTATTTAACTGCCAATGTAGTTAGGTTTTGCTTTGAAAAAAAATAAGCTGTAGAAATTGTTAACAGGTCTCCTGTGAAGCTCCTTAAACATTTAAAGAAAACAAATCTGCAAATCTCACAGAGACAGATCTCCCAAACAACAAGTGTTCCTAAGGCTGCTCAGGTGCTAGCTGAGGGAAGGAGAGGGAAATGTGCCAAGAGCCAAGTGAGGCTATGTCTAGACTGCAGGCTTCTTTCGGAAGAAGCTTTTCTGGAAGAGATCTTCCAAAAAAACCTCTTCCAAAAGAGAGCGTCTACACAGCAAAAGTGCATTGAAAAAGCGATCTGCTTTTTCAAAAGATAGAGTCCATGCTGACTGGACACTATTTCACATTTAAGCTGTGATTATTATAGATGGAATGGCCAGCAAGGCACTTTTCCTCTTTTTATATACTTTTTCTGTGCTTTTTCCTCTTTCCTCTTCTTTCGAAAGTACTCCCTCTTCCCTGTCCACACACGCCTTTTTGCGAAAGAGCTCTTTTGGAAAAAGGCTTCTTCCTCGTACAAAGAGGTTTACCAATGTCGGAAAACCCCCTCTGTTCTTTTGATTTTTTTTCGAAAGAACGCAATTGCAGTGTGGACATAATTCAAGTTTTTTTTGAAAAATGGCCATTTTTCAAAAAAAACCAAAACTCTGTAGTGTAGACATCACCTGAGTGATGGAGAATCTAGACCTAGATACCTCTGACTCCCTGGCTGCACAATGAAAACCTGCTCTGATTTGTGAAGAAAGATTTTGCTATTTAACCAGACATGAAGCTGAGGAACAATATCTTTAAAATTCCAACGTTATTTCTTTGAATGGTGGTCAAGACTTTGAAAGGAACATGGGAAATTTTGTCTGTTAGTGCAATTATTTATTATTATGACAGTACTGATGGATCCAAACAAGATTGTGGCCCCCATCTCTCTAGGTGCTCTATGAGGCACCTAATAACTGACAGTACCAATCCCAAAGATCTTAGAATCCTAACAGACAAGCCAGACAAAGGTTTATTATCCCTGCTTTACACATGGGGAACTGAGGCACAAAGAGATTAAGTGTCTTACTCAAACTGACACAGGAAGTCTGTGGCAGAGCCAGGAATTAGACCCACAGCTCCTGAGTCCCAGCCCAGGGTCTTAGCCACAAATCCTCTCTGTCTCCTCCTGTCTCTGTCGACATTGTGGTAATTAATTAGATTTAGCTACAGGGGGGATTTGATAGCAGCCTTCAACTTCCTGAAAGGAGGTTCCAAAGAGGATGGTGAAAGACTGTTCACAGTAGTGACGGATGGCAGAACAAGGAGCAATGGTCTCAAGTTACAGTGGGAGAGGTCTAGGTTGGATATTAGGAAAAACTATTTCACTAGAAGGGTGGTGAAGCACTGGAATGGGTTACCTAGGGAGGTGGTGGAATCTCCATCCCTAGAGGTGTTTAAGTCTCAGCTTGACAAAGTTCTGGCTGGGTTGACTTAGTTGGGATTGGTCCTGCCTTGGGCAGGGGGCTGGACTGGATGACCTCCTGAGGTCTCTTCCAGCTCTATGATTCTATAGAAGCTCATTCTAAGTGTCAATATTAAAAAAAATGGATACACAAGACCAGATTCTTCTCTTCATTACACTAATGTAAATCAGGAGTGACTCCAATGAAGTCAGTGGAGTCACAATGGCATAAAAGTGGAGCGCTTAAGAATGTGTTTTGGTAAACACAGAACTACCTGCAATCATGCAACTCCTCTTACAATTCAAATCACTCTGAACAAAACTAGAAAATATTTGTTGTGTGGAAATCACTAATAGCACAGATAAAGCAGAGCTAGAGATAATGACACTGGCACTAATCTCAACAGATGGGATTTAAAAGAAATTAATTTATTTTATGGAATTCCATCATTTATTCAGTTAGTCTCAAAATGAGGTGTCTTAACTTTATTCAAGAAGAGCAAAATTTGTCAAGTCTCTTCTTGAGCAGTTTTTTAGAAAATGCAGGAATAATGACCCGCTCACCCTAGGAAATGCTAGTCATCAAATTATAATGTGTGGTTTGGTTTCATCTGGTCATTTAAGATGTGCCTACACTAGCATTAGTCTCAATTTTCCAATATTGCATTTTCAAACTGTAAGCACGTTGGGATATATTCTATTTCTGTGTATCATCTTGCACAACAGAGCACTGATCTTACCTTAGCATTACTAGGCGCTACAGACGCATAAATGTAAATTAATATTACTGGTCATGTCATCAAGGCTCAGGTGTAGACAACATAGTGGGTAAAATGCCAACTGCTGATCAGTGTTAGCATCCCCACCAGCTCTTACACAGAGGTAACTGACCAGTGGTAGTGGCCTTCAGGTGAATATGCAGCAATTGTCTAGGACATGAGTACAACCCTTCTGTTTGTCAATGCAATCTGAATGTTGAAGTAGTTTCATTTAAAAGAACCCGACCACCACACATCACTATGCATTTGCTCCATGAATCTCTTGGAAATAAAAGTATTGGAAGAACTGGAAAGTGCAGAATTTATAAAAGATCACATCTTCTCCAGCAATGTCCCTAAACTGACAGGCAGATGAATTCCTATATGCCCAAATCATTTGTATTATCACTTTGTATTCTAAAAGGAATGCTTCAGTGTGCTCAGATCATTAACAAATCTGTCTATGGTACTTATATGGCCCCTATCAGAGGACTATCTGAACACTCACCACCTTTAATGTATTTATCTTCAAAACACACCTGTGAGATGAGGAAATCCTCTATCCCTATTTCCACCTAAACCAGGGTGGAACCAGACTGCTGGCACTAAACGTTAAAAAGGCCGTAGAGCAGTTTTTAAACTGAGAGATGGGGGAAAGCCGATTGGTGTGGAGATGCACGTAAATCGGAGGGAGACTACTCTTAGAGGAGAATCCATTGATAGAGATTCTCTAAGCTGTAGTCAGAAAGAGAGGAGGGGAGAGGGCAAACCATGGGCCAGAGCAGACAAACAACCGTGTACAAAGGAATCCAATGCATCAGGGAAGGGCAGACAAATAAGCAGTGGCAAATTTTTAAAGTGCTTCTACACAAATGCTAGGAGTCTGACTAATAAGATGGGTTAATCCCTCAGAATTAACAAGGGAAAGCTGAAGTTCTCCCATTGTTATTAGCCACCAACAGATCACTGCATCAATCATCTACCATCAAAGGAAGAGTTGGGTGTTTTCAAGTATGAGAAGTTAAAGAGAGAGGCTATTCAGATGTCAGGAGTTTTGAATTTACCAAAATAATCTCTCCAGGATCTCATCTTCTGCACTGATTTCTCGTCTTTCCCAAGGGGAACTATTACCCTGACACCTTCCCTTAGTTCCTCTGCTGTAGTTTGTGCCAGCACGTTCTCTCTGGTGTTTTATGCAAAAGACACTTTCTTTGTCCTTACTCTTGAACCTTTACTACTGATATAAAATTGCAAATATTAAGTTTTTATTATTACTAGTATTACAATAGATGCCCATAGGCCCTAACCAAAAACACAATCCCATTGTGCTAAGTGCTATGTATACATATAGTCAGAGAGCATTGCTGCTTGATAGAGAGTATAGATTTATCTATATATACTTAAATAGATGATGGGTTTGAGTAGAAAAGGGGACACAGACAGTTACCCAAGGTCACACATCATGCCACTGGCAGAGGCAGGGTTGGACATCACCTCTCCTGAATCCACATTAGACATCAGCACCACACACTTAGGCAATGTCTACAGTACAGAGTTTTTTCAGAAAAACAGCTGTTTTTCCAAAAAAACTTGAATTACATCCACACTGCAATCGCATTCTTTTGAAAGAAAATTGAAAGAACAAAGGGGTTTTTCTGAAATTGGTAAACCTCTTTCTATGAGGAAGAAGCCTTTTTCTGAAAGAGCTCTTTCAGAAAAAGGTATGTGTGGATGGGGAAGAGGGAGTTCTTTCAAAAGAAGAGGTAAGTGGAAAAGGCACAGGTGCCCTGGTGGCCATTCCATCTGTAGTAATCACAGCTTAAATGCGAGATAGCATCCTTTTAGTGTGGACACTATCTTTTGAAAAAGCAGATTGCTTTTTCAATGCACTTTTGCTATATAGACGCTCTCTTTTGGAAGAAGGTTTTTCAGAAGATCTCTTCCGGTAAAGCTTCTTCCAAAAGAAACCTGCAGTCTAGACATAGCCTTAGAGTCAAAAGGTAAGAACAACTGCAGCGAATGCTATTGAAGCCCCATAGCATTGTTCTCCTTCTGTGTAGACAGCAGATATCAGTTGCTCTCTTATCAGCTGCGTATTTAACTGCCAATGTAGTTAGGTTTTGCTTTGAAAAAAAATAAGCTGTAGAAATTGTTAACAGGTCTCCTGTGAAGCTCCTTAAACATTTAAAGAAAACAAATCTGCAAATCTCAGAGACAGATCTCCCAAACAACAAGTGTTCCTAAGGCTGCTCAGGTGCTAGCTGAGGGAAGGAGAGGGAAATGTGCCAAGAGCCAAGTGAGGCTATGTCTAGACTGCAGGCTTCTTTCGGAAGAAGCTTTTCTGGAAGAGATCTTCCAAAAAAACCTCTTCCAAAAGAGAGCGTCTACACAGCAAAAGTGCATTGAAAAAGCGATCTGCTTTTTCAAAAGATAGAGTCCATGCTGACTGGACACTATTTCACATTTAAGCTGTGATTATTATAGATGGAATGGCCAGCAAGGCACTTTTCCTCTTTTTATATACTTTTTCTGTGCTTTTTCCTCTTTCCTCTTCTTTCGAAAGTACTCCCTCTTCCCTGTCCACACACGCCTTTTTGCGAAAGAGCTCTTTTGGAAAAAGGCTTCTTCCTCGTAGAAAGAGGTTTACCAATGTCAGAAAACCCCCTCTGTTCTTTTGATTTTTTTTCGAAAGAACGCAATTGCAGTGTGGACATAATTCAAGTTTTTTTTGAAAAATGGCCATTTTTCAAAAAAAACCAAAACTCTGTAGTGTAGACATCACCTGAGTGATGGAGAATCTAGACCTAGATACCTCTGACTCCCTGGCTGCACAATGAAAACCTGCTCTGATTTGTGAAGAAAGATTTTGCTATTTAACCAGACATGAAGCTGAGGAACAATATCTTTAAAATTCCAACGTTATTTCTTTGAACGGTGGTCAAGACTTTGAAAGGAACATGGGAAATTTTGTCTGTTAGTGCAATTATTTATTATTATGACAGTACTGATGGATCCAAACAAGATTGTGGCCCCCATCTCTCTAGGTGCTCTATGAGGCACCTAATAACTGACAGTACCAATCCCAAAGATCTTAGAATCCTAACAGACAAGCCAGACAAAGGTTTATTATCCCTGCTTTACACATGGGGAACTGAGGCACAAAGAGATTAAGTGTCTTACTCAAACTGACACAGGAAGTCTGTGGCAGAGCCAGGAATTAGACCCACAGCTCCTGAGTCCCAGCCCAGGGTCTTAGCCACAAATCCTCTCTGTCTCCTCCTGTCTCTGTCGACATTGTGGTAATTAATTAGATTTAGCTACAGGGGGGATTTGATAGCAGCCTTCAACTTCCTGAAAGGAGGTTCCAAAGAGGATGGTGAAAGGCTGTTCACAGTAGTGACGGATGGCAGAACAAGGAGCAATGGTCTCAAGTTACAGTGGGAGAGGTCTAGGTTGGATATTAGGAAAAACTATTTCACTAGAAGGGTGGTGAAGCACTGGAATGGGTTACCTAGGGAGGTGGTGGAATCTCCATCCCTAGAGGTGTTTAAGTCTCAGCTTGACAAAGTTCTGGCTGGGTTGACTTAGTTGGGATTGGTCCTGCCTTGGGCAGGGGGCTGGACTGGATGACCTCCTGAGGTCTCTTCCAGCTCTATGATTCTATAGAAGCTCATTCTAAGTGTCAATATTAAAAAAAATGGATACACAAGACCAGATTCTTCTCTTCATTACACTAATGTAAATCAGGAGTGACTCCAATGAAGTCAGTGGAGTCACAATGGCATAAAAGTGGAGCGCTTAAGAATGTGTTTTGGTAAACACAGAACTACCTGCAATCATGCAACTCCTCTTACAATTCAAATCACTCTGAACAAAACTAGAAAATATTTGTTGTGTGGAAATCACTAATAGCACAGATAAAGCAGAGCTAGAGATAATGACACTGGCACTAATCTCAACAGATGGGATTTAAAAGAAATTAATTTATTTTATGGAATTCCATCATTTATTCAGTTAGTCTCAAAATGAGGTGTCTTAACTTTATTCAAGAAGAGCAAAATTTGTCAAGTCTCTTCTTGAGCAGTTTTTTAGAAAATGCAGGAATAATGACCCGCTCACCCTAGGAAATGCTAGTCATCAAATTATAATGTGTGGTTTGGTTTCATCTGGTCATTTAAGATGTGCCTACACTAGCATTAGTCTCAATTTTCCAATATTGCATTTTCAAACTGTAAGCACGTTGGGATATATTCTATTTCTGTGTATCATCTTGCACAACAGAGCACTGATCTTACCTTAGCATTACTAGGCGCTACAGACGCATAAATGTAAATTAATATTACTGGTCATGTCATCAAGGCTCAGGTGTAGACAACATAGTGGTTAAAATGCCAACTGCTGATCAATGTTAGCATCCCCACCAGCTCTTACACAGAGGTAACTGACCAGTGGTAGTGGCCTTCAGGTGAATATGCAGCAATTGTCTAGGACATGAGTACAACCCTTCTGTTTGTCAATGCAATCTGAATGTTGAAGTAGTTTCATTTAAAAGAACCCGACCACCACACATCACTATGCATTTGCTCCATGAATCTCTTGGAAATAAAAGTATTGGAAGAACTGGAAAGTGCAGAATTTATAAAAGATCACATCTTCTCCAGCAATGTCCCTAAACTGACAGGCAGATGAATTCCTATATGCCCAAATCATTTGTATTATCACTTTGTATTCTAAAAGGAATGCTTCAGTGTGCTCAGATCATTAACAAATCTGTCTATGGTACTTATATGGCCCCTATCAGAGGACTATCTGAACACTCACCACCTTTAATGTATTTATTTTCAAAACACACCTATGAGATGAGGAAATCCTCTATCCCTATTTCCACCTAAACCAGGGTGGAACCAGACTGCTGGCACTAAACGTTAAAAAGGCCGTAGAGCAGTTTTTAAACTGAGAGATGGGGGAAAGCCGATTGGTGTGGAGATGCACGTAAATCGGAGGGAGACTACTCTTAGAGGAGAATCCATTGATAGAGATTCTCTAAGCTGTAGTCAGAAAGAGAGGAGGGGAGAGGGCAAACCATGGGCCAGAGCAGACAAACAACCGTGTACAAAGGAATCCAATGCATCAGGGAAGGGCAGACAAATAAGCAGTGGCAAATTTTTAAAGTGCTTCTACACAAATGCTAGGAGTCTGACTAATAAGATGGGTGAACTAGAGTACCTAGTATTAAATGAGGAGGTTGACATAATAGGCATCACTGAAACCTGGTGGAATGAGGAAAATCTGTGGGACACAATCATACCGGGATATAAAATATATCGAAAGGATAGAGCAGGCCGGGTGGGTGGCGGAGTGGCACTGTATGTGAAAGATAATGTAGAATCAAATGAAATAAAAATATTAAATGAATCAACATGTTCAATAGAATCGCTATGGATAGTAATTCCATGCTCCAAAAATAAGAAATTAGCAGTAGGGATATATTACCGACCACCTGACCAGGACAGGGATACTGACATTGAAATGCTGAGGGAGATTAGAGAGGCTACCAAAACAAAGAACTCTATAATAATGGGGGATTTTAATTACCCCCATATTGACTGGATACATGTCACCTCAGGAAGAGAAGCGGAGATAAAATTTCTCAATGGCTTAAATGACTGCTTCTTGGAGCAGCTAGTGCAGGAACCCACAAGGGGAGAGGCAATTCTCGATTTAGTCCTGAGTGGAGCGCAGGATCAGGTCCAGGAAATAACCGTTACAGGACCGCTTGGGAATAGTGACCATAATATAATAACATTCAACATTCCTGTGGTGGGAAGAACACCTCAGCAGACCAGCACCCTGGCATTTAATTTCAAAAAGGGGAATTACACAAAAATGAGGAGGTTAGTTAAACAGAAATTAAAAGGCACAGTGACTAGAGCCAAATCCCTGCAAGCTGCATGGAAACTTCTTAAAGACACCATACTTAAATGTATACCCCAAATTAAAAAACATAGCAAGAGACCTAAAAAAGAGTCACCGTGGCTTAACCACCATGTAAAAGAAGCAGTGAGGGACAAAAAGGCATCTTTTAAGAAGTGGAAGTCCAATCCTAGTGAGATAAATAGAAAGGAACATAAACACTGTCAAATCAAGTGTAAAAATGTAATAAGAAAAGCAAAAAAAGATTTTGAGGAACAGCTAGCCAAAAACTCAAAAAGAAATAACAAAATGTTTTTTAAGTACATTAGAAGCAGGAAGCCTGCTAAAAAACCTGTGGGTCCCCTAGACGATCGAACTATAAAAGGCGCAATCAAGGACGATAAAGCCATTGCGGAGAAACTAAATGATTTCTTTGCTTCAGTCTTCACGGCTGAGGACGTTGGGGAGATTCCCAAATCTGCACCGTCCTTTGTGGGTAATGAATCTGAGGAACTGTCCCGGATTGAAGTGTCATTAGAGGAGGTTTTGGAACAAATAGAAAAACTTAATGTTAACAAATCTCCGGGACCGGATGGCATTCATCCAAGGGTTCTAAAAGAACTCAAATGGGAAATTGCTGAACTATTATCTGTGGTTTGTAACCTATCCCTTAAATCGGCTTCCGTACCTAATGACTGGAAGGTAGCCAACGTGACACCAATATTTAAAAAGGGCTCTAGAGGCGATCCGGGCAATTACAGACCGGTAAGTCTAACTTCAGTACCGGGCAAATTAGTCGAAACAATAGTAAAGAATAAAATTGTGAAGCATGTAGAAGAACATAATTTGTTGGACAAAAGTCAACATGGGTTTTGTAAAGGGAAATCCTGTCTTACTAATCTATTAGAGTTCTTTGAAGGGGTTAACAAACATGCGGACAAGGGGGATCCAGTAGATATAGTATACTTAGATTTCCAGAAAGCCTTTGACAAGGTCCCTCACCAAAGGCTCTTGTGTAAATTACATGGCCATGGGATAAGAGGGAAGGTCCTTTCTTGGATTGAGAACTGGTTAAAAGACAGGAAACAAAGGGTAGGAATAAATGGTAAATTTTCAGAGTGGAGAGGGGTAACTAGTGGTGTCCCCCAAGGGTCAGTCCTAGGACCAATCCTGTTCAACTTATTCATAAATGATCTGGAGAAAGGGGTAAGCAGTGAGGTGGTAAAGTTTGCGGATGATACCAAACTGTTTAGGATAGTCAAGACAGAAGCAGACTGTAAGGGACTCCAAGAAGATCTCACCAAACTGAGTGATTGGGCAACAAAATGGCAAATGAAATTTAATGTGGATAAGTGTAAAGTAATGCACATTGGGAAAAATAACCCCAACTATACGTACAGTATGATGGGGGCTAATTTGGCTACGACAAATCAGGAAAGAGATCTTGGAGTTATCGTGGACAGTTCTCTGAAAACTTCCACACAGTGTGCAGCGGCGGTCAAAAAGGCAAATAGGATGCTAGGTATTATTAAGAAAGGGATAGAAAATAAGACCCGGAATATCTTACTGCCCCTGTATAAAACTATGGTACGCCCACATCTTGAATACTGTGTACAGATGTGGTCTCCTCACCTCAAAAAAGATATTTTGGCCTTGGAAAGGGTTCAGAAAAGGGCAACTAAATTGATTAGGGGTTTGGAACGGGTCCCATATGAGGAGAGGTTAAAGCGACTGGGACTTTTCAGTTTAGAAAAGAGGAGACTGAGGGGGGATATGATAGAGGTGTATAAAATCATGAGTGGTATGGAGAGGGCCGATAAAGAAAAGTTATTTATTAGTTCCCTAAATAGAAGAACTAGAGGACACCAAATGAAATTAATGGGTAGCAGGTTTAAAACTAATAAAAGAAAGTTCTTCTTCACACAGCGTGTAGTCAGCATGTGGAACTCCTTGCCAGAGGAGGCTGTGAAGGCTAGGACTATAACAGAGTTTAAAGAGAAGCTAGATAATTTCATGGAGGTTAGGTCCATAAAAGGCTATTAGCCAGGGGATAAAATGGTGTCCTTGGCCTCTGATTGACAGAGGCTGGAGAGGGATGGCAGGAGACAAAGCGCTTGATCATTGTCTTCGGTCCACCCCCTCTGGGGCACCTGGTGCTGGCCACTGTCGGCAGACAGGATACTGGGCTAGATGGACCTTTGGTCTGACCCGGTACGGCCGTTCTTATGTTCTTATGTTCTTATACTTTAGAATCTGGGCCTACATGACTTGCTGAAGGTCACACAGGATGTCTATGGTTGACCAGGTAATCAAATCCAGGTCTCCTAATCCCAGGCTTATGGCCTAAGCACTGAGCCTTCCTTTTTCTCTTATGCAGCATCAAGGTATTAATGAAGGATCTGTTTAAAGCAGTTCAAATATGACGCTACATTTCTGTGTGCAGTTGCACCATCAGCATACTGTGGTTTGCAGTTATATAGATATGGCCATGTACCATAGTTACACCATCGAGCCTAATCATATATTTCATTTTTTCAAATATGAGAACCCTCTTACAGTACAAGGCAGCTACTGATCTTAAAAGCAAAAGCATTTAATTACTAGATCACAACATCTGAAGAGTATTACTCTACAGAAACTCAATTTTTTTCTATAGAAGACAGATCCCCTGCAGAGAAAGAAAGTGACTTCCTCACTTGTTCTAAATGTTTGGACTTTAGCTGCATGAAGTATGATTTTTAGTCAATTGGAAACCCCTAAATAAAGACTGCTATGAAGAGCTATGAAGATCAGGATTTGAATTTTTCTTAGATTCTGCAGTGTTCACGTTTACATTTGGTAGTTCAGGGCCCAAAATTTATGCAGAATTTGGACCTGAACTTTCCTAATAGTAGGGGGAATTCCAGTTCAGATCTATTTTAAGCAAAAAACTTCTACCTTTCACAGCTATACAGTTACTAGCATTCATAGGAGAGAGAGTTTTTCCTGTGGAATCATTCAACAGGCTATGCATTACAAATAAATCTTCTGATAAATGGAGTCACTCTCCTGGTTCATGAACCAATCCTGTGTTCTTCTAATTTCTTTGTTCTCTATAAGTATTCTGCAAATAGTTTGGACAAATAATGTTTAGCCTATGGGTTTTTCATGGATGGTTCCCTTTGTTCCTTTCTTTTCATCTAGACTGAGTGATTGCTCACTTACATCAAATTGTATTGTTTCTGCTCCTCATGTGAATGACTAAAGTCATAGAGTGAGGGATAAAAAAATACAAACTGCAAACAATGAATTACAAACATTTTGTTTTGTATTAATAACCTGTTAATTTGTACATGTGAAGCATTTCCCAAATATAAATGAAAAACTTAAAAAACAATGAATAGTCCTGCAGCACCTTAGGGACTAACAAAAAAATGTAGAGCTTTCATGGGTGCAACCCACCTCATCAGATGAATGGTGTTAAAGGGTCCGGGTTGCAAAATAAACAGCAGAAAAAGAGAGGGGATGGGGAGGGAAAGAGAGGGGATGGGGAGGGAAAAAAATTCTTTTTACGAAGAATGTAGGTGGTTTCAGAAGTGATAGAATGTACTGTGAGGAGTTTAGCAAGAATATTAGGTAAGTGAGGTAACATTAATAAAGCTCTACTGTGTTTCTTAGGACTATAGAGCAGTGATCTTTATCAAAGAAGATAAAGTCATAGCAGAGAAGCTAAATGAATTCTTTGCTTCAGTCTTCATGGTTGAGGATATTGGCCTGAACCATTATTTTTAGGTGACAAATTTGAGGGATTGTCCCAGACTGAGGTGTTGTTAGAGGAGGTTTTGGAACAAACTGAAATTTAACAGTAACAAGTCACCGGGACCAGATGGCATTCACCCAAGAGTTCTGAAAAAACTCAAATGGGAAATTGCGGAACTATTAACTGTGGTTTGTAACCTATCCTTTAAATCAGCTTCCTTACCTAATGATTGAATGATGGCTAATGTGACACCAATATTTAAAAAGGGTTCTAGAGGTGATCCTTGAAATTATAGACGGGTAAGTTTAATGTCAGTATCAGGCAAATTAGCTGAAATTATAGTAAAGAATAAAATCGTCAGACACATGGATGAATATAATTTGTTGTGGAAAGTCAACATGGTTTCTGTAAAGGGAAATCATGTCTTACTAATCTGATAGAGTTCTTTGAGCGGGTCAACAGACATGTAGACAAGGGGGATCCAGTGGATATAGCATACATAGATTTCCAGAAAGCCTTTGACAAGGTCCCTCACCAAAGGCTCTTAAGTAAAATAAGTTGTCATGGGATAAGAGGAAAGGTCCTTTCGTGGATTGATAACTGGTTAAAAGACAGGAAACAAAAGGGTAGGAATAAATGGTAAGTTTTCCGAGTTGTCAAGGCTGTTCCCCACTCTGGCATGATGAATGCAGAAGTGGGGGCCCACAAAAATACCCCAAAACCTTATCTCTCCAGGCTTTGGTATAAAACTTCCCCCCAAATCCTAAAAACCTAGATTTTGGGGAATCCGCTGCCACCATCAAGTGCTTTTGAACCCACAAACAGGGATGGACACTTGAAACCAACCCCCCGGGTTATCCCAAGCTCTCTTCCCAAAAGAGCTTGAAAAAGAGAAAAGAGAAAAACAAACTACAGTCTGTTGTGGCTGCTTCTCTGTCAGGCAGGTAGATATACACACAGACCTTCCAGGACACAAAAATGAACCAATACCGGTTACTTAGAAAAAGAAAAGAACCTTTTATTCCCAAAAGAAGATTTCAGCTGCAAACATGATTAAGGTGACAATGGTAAGAGTCACAAATTAATAAACTCGTGGGAGATTCCCATGGGCTCATGACTTAGTTACAGAAGGGAGAACAAAAAAAAACATTTCTAACAGCACAGACCTTAGATCCAAATCCCAAACCAGAAAACAATAAAAGCTGACTGTCCTTTGTGGGTGATGAATCTGAGGAACTGTCCCAGATTAAAGTGTCATTAGAGGAGGTTTTGGAACAAATAGAAAAACTTAATGTCAGCAAATCTCCGGGACCAGATGGCATTCATCCAAGGGTTCTGAAAGAACTCAAATGGGAAATTGCTGAACTATTATCTGTGGTTTGTAACCTATCCTTTAAATTGGCTTCTGTACCTAATGACTGGAAGGTAGCTAACGTGACACCAATATTTAAAAAGGGCTCTAGAGGCGATCCTGGCAACTACAGACTGGTAAGTCTAACTTCAGTACCAGGAAAATTAGTCGAAACAATAGTAAAGAATAAAATTGTGAGGCACGTGGAAAAACATAATTTGTTGGGTAAAAGTCAACATGGTTTCTGTAAAGGGAAATCATGTCTTACTAATCTATTAGAGTTCTTTGAAAGGGTTAACAAACATGCAGACAAGGGAGATCCAGTAGATATAGTATACTTAGATTTTCAGAAAGCCTTTGACAAGGTCCCTCACCAAAGGCTCTTGTGTAAATTACATTGCCATGGGATAAGAGGGAAGGTCCTTTCATGGATTGAGAACTGGTTAAAAGACAGGAAACAAAGGGTAGGAATAAATGGTAAATTTTCAGAATGGAGAGGGGTAACTAGTGGTGTCCCCCAAGGGTCAGTCCTGGGACCAATCCTGTTCAACTTATTCATAAATGATCTGGAGAAAGGGGTAAGCAGTGAGATGGTAAAGTTTGCGGATGATACCAAACTGTTTAGGATAGTCAAGACAGAAGCAGACTGTGAGGGACTCCAAAAAGATCTCACCAAACTGAGTGATTGGGCAACAAATGGCAAATGAAATTTAATGTGGATAAGTGTAAAGTAATGCACATTGGGAAAAATAACCCCAACAATACGTACAGTATGATGGGGGCTAATTTGGCTATGACAAATCAGGAAAGAGATCTTGGAGTTATCGTGGATAGTTCCCTGAAAACTTCCACACAGTGTGCAGCGGCGGTCAAAAAGGCAAATAGGATGCTAGGAATTATTAAGAAAGGGATAGAAAATAAGACACAGAATATCTTACTGCCCCTATATAAAACTATGGTACGCCCACATCTTGAATACTGTGTACAGATGTGGTCTCCTCACCTCAAAAAAGATATTTTGGCCTTGGAAAGGGTTCAGAAAAGGACAACTAAAATGATTAGGGGTTTGGAACAGGTCCCATATGAAGAGAGGTTAAAGCAACTGGGACTTTTCAGTTTAGAAAAGAGGAAACTGAGGGGGGATATGATAGAGGTATATAAAATCATGAGTGGTGTGGAGAGGGCGAATAAAGAAAAGTTATTTATTAGTTCCCATAATAGAAGAACTAGAGGGCACCAAATGAAGTTAATGGGTAACAGGTTTAAAACTAATAAAAGAAAGTTCTTCTTCACACAGCGTGTAGTCAACCTGTGGAACTCCTTGCCAGAGGAGGCTGTGAAGGCTAGGACTATAACAGAGTTTAAAGAGAAGCTAGATAATTTCATGGAGGTTAGTTCCATAAAAGGCTATTAGCCAGGGGATAGAAATGGTGTCCTCTGGCCTCTGTTTGTCAGAGGCTGGAGAGGAATGGCAGGAGACAAATCGCTTGATCATTGTCTTCGGTCCCCCCTCTCTGGGGCACCTGGTGCTGGCCACTGTCGGCAGATAGGTTACTGCGCTAGGTGGACCTTTGGTCTGACCCAGTACGGCCATTCTTATGTTCTTATGTTCTGACAGATTTATCTAGACTTTTCCCTACTTACAGATGGTGAAGAGTCTTTTCTTGGAGAGAGACGTCCTCAGTCCCCCTCAGTACCTGGAGAGTGAACTGACTCAGAGACAAAGGAGGGAAATTTTAAAAATCCTTTGTCTCAGTTTGAAATCCCTACCTGCATTACTATTGGCTGACCGCTACCTGGCTAGGTTAACCCCTTAGTCCCCAGGCTGCTGCCCATCCCTCATGGTCATGACACGAGTGGAGAAAGGTAACTAGTGGGGTCCCCCAAGGGTCTGTCCTAGGACCCATCCTATTCAATTTATTTATAAATGATCTAGATAAAGGGGTAAATAGTGAGGTGGCAAAATTTGCAGATGATACCAAACTGCTCAAGATAGTAAAGACCAAAGCAGACTGTGAAGAGCTTCAAAAAAATTTCACCAAACTAAGTGATTGGGCAACAAAATGGCAAATTACATTTAATGTTGATAAATGTAAAGTAATGCACATTGGAAAAAATGATCCCAACTATATATACAATATAATATACAAGACACGAGAAGTCATTCTTCCACTCTACGCTGTGCTGATCAGGCCTTAATTGGAGTATTGTGTCCAGTTCTGGGCACCACATTTCAAAAAAGATGTGGAGAAATTGAAGAAGGCCCAGAAAAGAGCAATAAGAATAATTAAAGGTCAAGAGAACATGACCTGTGAAGGAAGACTGAAAGAATTGGGCTTGTTTAGTTTGGAAAGGAGAAGACTGAGAGGGGAC
Organism: Pelochelys cantorii; assembly: GCA_032595735.1. Taxonomy (NCBI): domain Eukaryota; kingdom Metazoa; phylum Chordata; order Testudines; family Trionychidae; genus Pelochelys; species Pelochelys cantorii. The sequence continues at coordinate 125,211,542 of CM064326.1, read as the reverse complement.
ATGATAGCATTTTTCAGGTATCTAAAAGGGTGTCACAAGGATGAGGGAGAAAAATTGTTCTCCTTGGCCTCTGAGAATTGGACAAGAAACAATGTGCTTAAACTGCAGCAAGGGAAGTTTAGGCTGGACATTAGGAAAAACTTCCTAACTGTCACGGGTGGTTAAACACTGGAATAAATTGCATAGAGAGGTTGTGGAATCTCCATCTCTGGAGATATATAAGAGCAGCTAGACAGACATCTATCAGGGATGGAGTGGACAGTACTGGGTCCTGCTGTGAGGGCAGGGCACTGGACTCAATGACCCCTTGAGGTCCCTTCCAGTTCTAGTGTTCTATGATTCTATGATGGGGAATAATTTAGCTACAACTACTCAAGAGAGAGATCTTGGAGTCATTGTGGATAGTTCTCTGAAAACAGCCACTCAATGTGCAGTGGCAGTCAAAAAAAAGCAAATTGAATGTTAGGAGTAATTAAAAAAGGGATAGAGAATAAGATAGAGAATATCTTATTGCCTCTATATAAAACCGTGGAATGCCCACAGCTTGAATACTGCATACAAATGTAGTCGCCTCATCTCAAAAAAGATATATTGGCATTGGAAAAGGTTCAGAAAAGGGCAGCAAAAATTATTAGGAGTTTGGAACGGATCCCATATGAAGAGAGATTAAAAAGAATTGGTAGGAATGGTGTCCCTAGCTTCTGTTTGTCAGAAGCTGGAAATGGATGACAGGAGAGGGATCACTTGATGAGTCCCTGATCTGTTCACTTCCTCTGGGACATCTGGTATTGACTACTGTTGGCAACTACTGTTGGCAGACAGGATACTGGGCTAGACGGACCTTTGGTCTGACCCAGTATGGCCGTTCTTATGTTCTTATGATAAGCAAACTAGGCTAGAGATTGGGCTGCATGAGTAGCCCTCCTTCATCTCAGTGGGCTGCAAAACTGTTGTAGCCAAGACAGTTGCCCAGGATAGAGTAGTTTTGCTTCCTAGAATTTTCTACCTAGAATTCTAGGGTAGTTTTGTGTATTTAGAATTTGTTGAGTGTGCTGATTGAACCATAGCAATGTTTTGACTGGATGCAGAAGGAGCGCACAGCTCTTAAAGTCAATGTTGTGTGCAATCAGCATGCACCTCGCTTCATATGCCCTTGCTTTACATGTATGTCACTTCAGTAATACTGATAGGAAAAAAACTACACTGACAGAAACCAGTGGAATCTGGCAACCTGCTCATGGGCAATGGCAAACAAAATATCTCAAGTCACGGGCCACACATAGAACCTCGATGGTCCGCATGCAGGGCTGCAGGTTCCCCACCACTGATACAGAGAGTGTAGTGGCATGAATGTGTGAGGAAGATAGTGTGTGGCAGCTATAGATTTAGTAGTTGTGTCTGATTCCCCATAAAACAAATGAAGAAGCCCCAGAAGCCAGAGAGACAGAGCAGATTGATTCAGTCAGTCAGAGACAGGGAAAAAGCAGGAGATGAAAGTTGCCCGAGACAGAAGATAGTTCCTTGAAGAACGCTGAAAGCAGAAAAAGCAACAAGAGATGGTTGCTGGCTGGCATCTCTAGAGCCAGAGGGCTGAAGAACGCTGACGGCAAAAGTAGCAGAAGAGGAAGATGCCTTCTGGCTCTAAGCTGGAGAGCCAGAGTCTACGGCCAGAAAGGGCTGAAGGAAGAACAGTGGAGGGGCTTACCTGCTAATGTCTATTTGTTGGAGAGCTGGACCTACAGGAAAGAGCCAGGAGGAGTGAGAGATACTCCCCTGAGAAGAATACTCCCAGTAGAGAGGCTTTGAAAGTTTTCACTGGGAAACATGGTATTGCATCCCAGAAAGAAGGGTCAGGGTGGCTGTCCAGGCAGAGGGATAGAAGAGGACAGAGAAGGAGCCTAGCTATAAGTGAAGACACTGGAATATGGTGAGAACAAGGATTACTTGTACTGGGGTTATATAGATCAGTGTTTCTCAACCTTTTATTATAAAGTACTCTTTTTTAAAAAAAAATTATAAGTACCCCCTTTTAAAAAAAATAAAATTAGAAGTACCCCTAGTACTTACAGTTTTCAGTTTTTTCTACCATTGCAACACATTTGTTTAAACAACTTAACTGTAGCTGGGCAGGCAATGAAATTTTTGGGTATAAAAAATACAAAAATAATAAAGCGCTGTAAAACTTACAACAAAAATTCAGTTTTCTCCAAATTTCAGTTGTGTTGACGTACCCCGCAGACTTCTCTCAAGTACCCCTAAGGGTACTCGTACCACTGGTTGAGAAACACTGATATAGATTATGTTTTGTGTCTTTTGCACTGTTTTGTTAATAAACTATGTCTATGGGCTAGAGCAAGGCTACTCAACACGCGGCCTGTGGGCCGCATACGGCCCACAGCCCATTTGTTTGCGGCCCGTGGGTAGGAGCCAAAACAAAAAAGTAGTCAATATAATGGTTTTCTGTTGATATGTGTTTTAGTAGTTAACTTCCTGGACTGTCATTGCTAATTAAAAGTGCTGTCATATGGGTGGAAATCAGGTAAATATTGCATTTTATTAATATCAGCAGAACTGACTTAAATAGGGCCTGTGGGTTGTGTAGTCTTGCCTTAATCTTTCTATTTGATTATATTTGCATGTATATGCAACCACACTTAAGTTGCGGCCCTCAGCATGTGCTGTAAGAATCATTGTGGCCCCCGGGGCTTCCAAAGTTGAGTAGCCCTGGGCTAGAGGATACACTTCTATGGAGTTACTGGGGACCCAAGAGAGAAAGTGAGGTGATGGGACCATTTGCAGGGCTGGCCTGAAGCTAGGAGGGGGTGCTTTATAAGGTTTTTATAAAGGTTTTTTAGTGGTTTGAGCTGATAACATATTGAGACATCTCAACTTCTAGTTCCAGCTTTGACACCATTTTCTCTATAACCTTGGGAAATTTACTCAACCTGTTTCAGCTTCCCCACCCACAGATCTGGCTCGATAATACCAACTTGGATCTGACTAGGACTATGTGAAAATTGTCTTTTGATAAATAGTCATTCATTAGTATGCATTGTCCTCCACTACAGAGTTTGTGACAGGGATGTCCTGTAATGCCACTGTCAACTTATTACCAGGAAAAGTAAGGTTTCACATCTATTTTTTAACCTCTCAGGGCTTACAGGAGTTTGGTTAGTGTGGAATGTATTTCTGTATTACAGAGGTGATAGGTGTTCTTCAAGAGTGTTCACTACAGCGTACATGTTCTTGAAATGTTCCAGCTCACATCTCTTCCTAATTTACAATGACATTTTATTCTTTCAAAAAGAATTTTACTGAACTTTCAAATGTACTAAATACGTGTCTTTTTGTTCCTGATGGGGCACGTGATTTCCTTTCTAAACAGGGAAGGCCAACCATATCTTCTTTTTCTTTCCACTAGAAATGATATCAGATGCATTCCACAACCAGATTAGTGCCTGCATCTTGAGTTAAGTACAACAGTACAACTGATTTTCAGCAACACAATAACTCACATAGGGCATTTCCTATATAGCAGTGTTTCCCAATTGGTGCTCTGTGGAATCCTGGGGTTCCGTGAAGCGAAAGTAGGGGTTCCGCGAAGAGCTGGCACTTCCCCGCCTCCTCTGAAAGAGAGAGAGCCGGCTAGCTTGTTTCCCGTTCCTCCCTGGCGATGCAGAGGTGTAGGGAGGCGGGGGCAGAGGGAACAGTTGCTCCTGGCCAGCACACTAGGGGGGTGCCAGACAGGGGTGATTCCAGGTGACCCACTGCGGGGAGGGAAGCACTTCCCCTCCCCAAAGGAGCCAGCGCGCGCTGCCTGAACAGCTAGGGCTGTGGCACCTGGCAACTTAGTTCCGCCGCCTTCTGCATGGTGCGGGGGGGGGGGGGCGGCAGCGAGGTCAGGAGACCCGGGTCTGCGCAGCTCCGACTGTGCAGGCAGCGCACTCTGCCCTGGGACTCACCGCGCCCTCCTCCTGCCCCACCCCCGGAGGATGGCATCACGGAAGTAAGTTGCTGGAGTAAAAAGCCCTTGCTGCTCAGGCAGTGCGCACGCCAGCTCTTTGGGGAGGGGAAGTGCAGTCACACACTTCCCGGAACCCAGAGGTGCTGCAGGATTGCCAGGTACTGGTCCCAGCTGCCCCTGTCCCCTGCCCAGACCCACCACGAGTACCCTGGCCCCTGCCCCAACCAGCACTGTCCCCAGCACCCAGCAGCACCCTGTCCCCAGCCTCAGCACCCAGCAGCACTCTGTCCCTGGCCCCAGCACCCTGCCACTCACCCCAGCACCCAGCAGCACCCTGTCCGCAGCCCCAGCACTGTGCCATCCACCCTAGCACCCAGCAGCACCCTGTCCCTGGACCCAGCACCCTGCCACCCATCCTAGCACCCAGCAGCACCCTGTTCCTTGTCCCAGCACCCTGCCACTCACCCCAGTGCCTAGCAGGACTATGCCCCTGATCTCAGCATCCTGCCCCAGCACCCCGCCACCTGTGCCAGCATCCTGCCACCCAGCAGCACCCTCTCCCCGGCCCCAGCACCAGCACAGTTGGGACCACATTAGTGAGACTTGGGGGGTTTTTTTTGCATCTCACTTGTGCGGCCCCAACTGACTTTTCTGTGGGTCAGTGACCCTTCACTCAGAACAGGTTCCTCACCCCTCTCATAAATAAAGACAATGCTAAAACCTTTTGAGTTTGACATAATATTTTATTTAAAAATGAAGCCTGGCCAACATGCCCCAATTGGGGCCAAATCTCCATCTCACTGCAGCATCATAACACTCCTGCACCACCTGACCCCAAATCTGAGCCTATCATACACTGGAACCCCCTGTCCTAAGTCTCTTACATCCCCAAACTCCTCCATCCCCACATCCTCAGTCTTCTGCCACAACAGTCCTGCACCATCCACACATGGAAAATCTGTGTCCTGAGCCCATCATGCTCACAACCTCCATGCCCTGAGCCCCTCACATATCCAACCCAAACTCCTGCACCCTCACATCCACAAGCCTGTGATTTGCTCGGCACCTCAACCTTCCACCTGAGCCCAACACTCCCCAGCCTGGAGCCCCCTCCCCAAGCCAGCATCCCCTTCTCCTGCATCCAAATTCCCTTCCAGAGCTTGCACTTCTCACCCCTTCCCACACCCAAATCCCTCATTCCCACCCCAGAGTCCACACCTCCTGTCTCAAGCCAGTGAGAGTGTATAAGGGCTGGGGATAGCAAGTGATGGAGAGGAGGGGAAAAGAGAGGATGGGGCCTCAGAGGGGTGGGGTCTTGGGGAAGGAATGTGATTTTCATGCATTGGTTTGTTCCCCCCCCCCCTTTTTTTTTTTTTGCTTGACAAACCTAGGGGTTCCTTGAAATTTTGAAAAGCTGAAAAGGGTTCCATGGCCAAATAAAATTGGGAAACACTGCTAAATAGCATGGATGGACTCCTTGCATCTGTGACCTAATTTTTTCTCCAGGGCTTTGTAGGAGCATTGTTATTAACCAAACCAAACTCTTAGGGTGCGTCTACACTGCACCGTTATTTCGAGATAACTAGCATATTTCAAAATAGCAAATGAGTATCTACACAGCAATTCCGTTATTTCAAAATAATTTTGAAATAACGGATGGCTTATTCCAAAATCTATAAACCTCATTTGATAAGGAATAATGCCCATTTCAAAACAGCTATTTCTAAATAGGGTGTATGTGAATGCGGCAGCGGGAGTTATTTAGAAATAAGGGGCCTCCAGGAAATCCCACAGGTGCCCTGCTGGCCACTCTGGCCACAGTCATCAGGACTCTATAGTTTCTCTTCCCTTGTAGCCCTTAAAGCTGCAGCCAGAGGGGAAAGGGCTTGTGGCAAGAAGCTGGCCCTGACAGCCTCCAGCCACACTGCTGCTGCCACAGTGTATCATCAGGCCAGCGTGACTGACCCTCGAGCCCCACAAGAGGCCTCCCCCACTCCCAGGGAGCAATCTGATGGCTCCCAGGAGCCTGCCATATGGCAAAAGAGGCATGCGCTGTCCTATTCCTCATTGAGGCATGGGGCGAGGAGGAAAACCCACTTTTCCAGGGGAATGGCAGGTCTCATCTGGGTGTCCTGTCATATGAGGGCAGGGGCGAGCCAGGCACACAGCTCCAAAAAGGTCTCCTTCCTCATGCAGAAATTCTGGAGCCACTGCTGGTCATCCCACCACTTCATAATGAGTTAGTCTCACCATTCGGAACTGGTGTACAGCTGCCAGAAGCGACAGTGCACAGTGGGGTGAAGCTGGAAGAGCTGTGCTCCCAGATAAATAATGAGGGTTGCATTCCTGGAGGACCAGGAGGGCAGCCTGCAGACGCTGCAGCAGAAACTGCAGCACAATAGTCAGGGGCCATTGCATGCCCAGAGGCAGCTCCGGCTCCATAACTGGGAGTGCTGTGGTGTCCAACAGGGCAACCAAAGCATACAGGGAATATGCTTTGCTGTCCCTCACAGAGGTAGGCAAGCAGGGGAAACATCTGAGAAACAGCTGTACGGGGGGACCCTTTAAACAAGCATCTCAAACAGCCTCAGGAAGTAGCTCCAGGAAGTAATTGCTGTCCCGATGCCCTGCCTGAACTGGTTCCCGGTGGCTTTAAATGCAAGATAGCATCCAATCAGTATGGACGCTCTATTTCTAAATAGCTATGCACTATTTCGATGGTTTTTGTGTGTGTAGACATGCTATTTTGAAATAAGCTATTTCAGAAAATAAATTCTGAAATAAGCATGCAGTGTGTAGATATACCCTTAGAGATATTTATTCACACAGCAGCCATCTTAGCCTGTTTCAGCACTTTTTCTCTCTCAAGGCCACTAGGTGGCACCTATTGCCAGATGCAGTACTCACTGACATGAGATTCTCTTTGCTGAGTACAAACTAGTCTCCCCTGTCAAACACATTCAGTAGAAATGTAGTACCCTGGGTGCTCAGGATTATTTATATGGATTGTCACTGTTACCTAATAAGCAAGTAATAGCACACTTAACTCAAGCAATAGAGATGCTGCCTAAACTAACCAGACTTTCAGCTGTGGGTGGAGATTGGAGCTGGTCAGGGAATTTAAAACTCTGAAATCTTTTGGCAAAAAAAAGAGACACAGTTTCCTTCAGAATATTTACTAAATATGTTCCTCTTCACTGACCAGCTCAAGTGGGAATTATCCTTCCACATTGCAAAGTACCTGAAACCATACTGCCCCCTATTCTCAAGGGAAGAGGAGCTCTCCAGTGTTGTATTTGCAGTGCACAGTCTCTATCATCATATAATCTGTTTTGCCCCTTGGCCTACAAAACTGGCAGGCAGTTTTCCCAGAGCCCCATAGATCCATGTTTTCAGTAGAGCCAGCACCATGCATACAACCACTTGTTTCCTTACTGCCTATGGCCATTGCATTACCTTTTCCACAGACACTCAAATATCTCAGATTGGACTCCTCTCTCATTTAGACAGCGTGAGCACCTGCATATGAAGGACTTACTAAGGAAAACAAAAAATAGAAGAAATAGCACACACACCTTCTTTTCATTACCTCTGTCTAGATGCATCAACTTTACTATATCACGCAATATTAGAGGAGAACTCAGTCTCTGAGAAACCAAAACAGGCCTAAATCATCATCATAGCTTGACCCTGGCCATATTTTTAACAGCATTTTCATTATCTATTTCATTATTCATCTACAGATCTATCAAGATACCCACATGAGGCCTTTTGGCTTTAACATCTATGAATCATATGCACACACACCCCAAACCCAGCAGTATCTGTGCATCTCACAAACACTAATGAATTTAACCTTGCAAGGCCCTGTGAGGAAGGGAAATACTATTTCCATTTCACAGAAGGGAAACTGAGATGCAGAGGGTACGTCTAGACTGCATCTTTAAAAGCTCCTGCTATTTCCCGAAATAATAAGCATGCTATTCCAGCGTCCCTGTAACTCTTGTTCCACGAGGGTTAAGGGATTTGTCAGAATGGTACCTTATTTTATTTCAAAATAAGCTCTTTCAATTTAAGACTTGGAATAAACTACCTAATCTGTGTAGCGCAAATTGTGTAGCTTATTCCAACAGAAGGGGGCTGTCTAGATGCACAGAGAGATCAAGTGATTTCTCCAAGGTCACACAGGGAGCCTGTGGCAGCAAAGCACTGAACCCACATCTCTGTAATAGCAGCCTAGCACCTTTAACTACAAAAGTATCCTTTAAAACACGAGCAGAGTTTTAATATTTTCCCTGTAATTTCCCTTGGAAACAGAAGAGATCACAATACAATTTAATACAGAAAGCATTAGGGGGCAGATCCTCAGCTGATTTAAAGTCAGTTAAGCTTTGATCATTAACACCAACTGTGGACCTGCCCCCCGGAGTATAACCAAAAAAAAAAAAGGAAAAACTTAGGTTATCTGTGGCATCCACCTTCTGTTTGAAAAGAGTGGGGTGGCTCCCAGGGAGTAAGGTTTTGCTAGCTGATTTCAGAGTTCAAGTGTAGTTATATTTATAGATTGTGCGCCACAAATATCACATCTTTGGAATGAAGTATTCTAAAATGTAAGGCTGTATCCCCGATGTCTGACAGGATATTATTTTTTAGATAACACACACGCTTATTTTTTTTCTCAAGAACACAGTAAGAATGACAGCAATGCCAGAGATCTGAATTCTCTCAACAGCAACTATAGCACTCAGCTGTTAGAAGTCTGTACGTACTTTCCAGAAAACAATTTGTTGATTTTTTTGGTCCCTGGGAATGTACTGTTTCTATTACAATTGTTCTGAAGTTTGACTAAAAATAAAGGCGCCTGCGTTCTTACATCATTTTCATTTTGTTTCACAAACCCAAGCCTGTTTCAGCAACACACTTAAGCATATGTATAATTTGTATGGGACTTCACCGTGTGCTTCAATGCTTTGCTGAATAGGGGTAGACTGAAATGTATGCCTAAAGCTAAGCCAATGTTTAGTTTCTAACATTCTTCCTGGGAAGGAGGTCAAGAAAAGCTTGTAAATCCTGTGCGCTCCCAAATTATATATATATTCTGCTATTAATATTAGCTCCCCATCTCTAAAGTCCTTACTGAAACAATCGGGGCCATTTTCTATCTTCTTACAATAATACAATATTTTTTGCCCATAAAAATGTAATCCTTAATAGTAATATCCCAAAGTTCAGCCAGTTTGGCTGCATGTGTACCTGGGGACCTGACCTTTCTTTCACTGCAAGGACCCATCACATGTATTATTCTGGGAGCATGTTTAGGTTCTCAAGGATATCTGTGCATCTTTTCAGCAGAGTGCTATTTTTTATTAATGCTTTGTTTTGTGAGGTGACACCCCTAATGTCATCATTAAGGTGTAGCCTGAAGGCAAAGGAGCCAAGTCTCACTGAAATCATTGGCAAAATTCTCAGTGGTGATGATTCTCAGTGGTGATGATTAGGACCCAAATCCTGTACGTCAAGTCAGTGCAGTTAACTTTTTCTTCAGTTACATAGCTCTGTGTTTATCTCTTCCACTTTTTATTTTTGAGGATTTTATGGAAGATTGAACCTAGCCATCACAATCTTTTCCAATATCCCCCTTGCACCATATGCTGGCAAATCTTACCTCCAGCTTTTCAGAACGAGAACCTTTCAGGGTTATATGCTTTATTGCTGGCTATTGTGCATTACTGTGATTTACTTTGTGTTTTTTTCATCATAAGGACTCGTGATTATGCCCAGAGATTACCACAGTGTTTAGACTGAAATGTAATATTTTCACGATAAAATTGGCTATTCTGTCTATGGTAGTTAATAAAACATGGGAGTCTGGGTTTTAAATGACCACTATGATGGCACTTCACATGCAAGAAAGGGATATGCACTCAGGCTATAGCTACACTATGGGGTTTTTCCGGGATGCCTTCTCTAGACCTTCAGTATCCCAGAAAAACTCCGCCACATCCAAGGAACACGTTTGCTCTTCTGCTTTTTTTTGCGGAAGAGCAAACATGCTCTTTTGGGGAGCCCTGTATTCCTCGGTCTACGAGGGATAAGGGCTCTGCTGAAAGAAGAGGCTTTTCCACTATTTGGCCCCATCTAGATGGGGCCAAATGGCGGAAAAGCCTCTTCCAGAAAAGCGATTGGAAAAAGCTACACAAATTGCGATGTGCGATTTGCATAGCTTTTTACGACACAGGACTGTAGTATAGACCTAGCCTAGGAGAAGAGATGCTCTCAAAAACCCTTACATCAGCAGTTCTTTGCCATGATATATTCCTTTTCTTATTGGCTTTGAGAAACCATTATATAGTTAGCAACACCAATTTCTAGTGACAGGCAGGTATTTAAAATGCCAGCATATCTTTTCCATCATACCGAGATGAATCGTTTAATTAAAAACATAGAATCATAAAATACTAGGACTGGAAGGGACCTCGAGAGGTCATCGAGTCCAGTCCCCTGCCCTCATGGCACGACCCAGTATTGTCTAGACCATCCCCGATAGACATTTATCTAACCTACTCTTAAATATCTCCAGAGGTGAAGATTCCACAACCTCCCTAGGCAATTTATTCCAGTTTTTAACCACCCTGACAGTTAGGAACTTTTTCCTAATGTCCAACCTAAACCTCCCTTGCTGCAGTTTAAGCCCATTGTTTCTTTTCCTGTCCTCAGAGGCCAAGGAGAACAATTTTTCTCCCTCTTCCCTGTGACACCCTTTTAGATACCTGAAAACCACTATCATGTCCCCTCTGTCTTCTCCTTTCCAAACTAAACAAGCCCAGTTCTTTCAGCCTTCCTTCATAGGTCATGTTCTCTAGACCTTTAATCATTCTTGTTGCTCTTCTCTGGACCCTCTCCAATTTCTTGAAATGTGGTGCCCAGAACTGGAGACAATACTCCTAATCAGCGCGGAATAGAGCGAAAGAATGACTTCTCATGTCTTGCTCACAACACACCTGTTAATGCATCCTGGAATTATGTTTGCTTTTTTTGCAACAGCGTCACACTGTTGACTCATATTTAGCTTCTGGTCCACTATAACCCCTCGATCCCTTTCTGCCATACTCCTTCCTAGACAGTCACTTCCCATTCTGTATGTGTGAAACTGATTATTCCTTCCTAAGTGGAGCACGTTGCATTTGTCCTTATTAAACTTCATCCTGTTTACCTCAGACCATTTCTCCAATTTGTCCAGATCATTTTGAATTATGACCCTGTCCACCAAAGCAGCTGCAACCCCTCCCAGCTTGGTATCATCTGCAAACTTAATAAGCGTACTCTCTATGCTGATATCTAAATCGTTGATGAAGAACATATCTGTATTGAACATATCAATACAGGTCACAGAGTTCAAATCTGAAACCCCATTCATCTGTGAAGAAGGGTGTGCAAGATTTGACCCTTTGGTATACATTTAGGGTCTGATTTCCATTCCCACTGAAGTCAATGGCAAAACTTCAATTGACTTTAGTAGTGCGGCACAAGGCCCTTGCAGAATGAACAAGGCACAATTCTATTTCCCACTGAAAAATGTAAAACAGAAAAAAGCTAACTAAATACTAAAGTTTTAGATGAAAAAGAAAATGGACACCTTTTGCAGGCTTTTTTAATAACTTTTTTCCCAATAAAAAAGCAAGGTTTGTCTGAAATTATTATCTACGTGAACAGAAAGCACATTCTGTCCCAGGCAAGGCAATTATATTGTTGTCTATGAACACAAAAATGTAATATAAAGTAATAAAAAGAAAACGCAATATAAAATAAGATTCAGACATATTAAATTGCTTAATGAAAACACAAAAGAAAAAGAGGACAGGAAATGTGCTTTACTTTATTGAGAAAAATTCCTTTTCAAATGTTTAATCAATAATAAAGTTCATATTTCCAGACTTATGACTTGATTAAAACATTCTTCCCTCCTTGAAATAATTTGTGTGTTTTTGAGAAAATAATTAAATAACTATAATGAATACAGATGGCGTGGACCAACAGCATTCTGGACAGACTGCTCTGTGCTCAAACCAGTCCTTCTTTGCAACTGATTGGTTAGATGGGGGCACTTTTGTTTCAAAATCATTCTTGCAAGTGTTTGCAAATGCATGTGAGGAAATAAAGTCCTGTAGGATCACAAAGCTCATAATCTGGAGATGTATCACAGTTGCATGGTATACATGTTGTTGTTAACAAATTCTTTTCTATTCCTGAACTACCTGAAAAGTAATAGGCTCTAGTTACAACAAAATTCAAGTTCCATAATTTGAGCAATGGAGACTCTAGGCCAAGTTCCCAAACCATGGTCCTAATTCATCATTCAAAGAGTATTCAATATAGATTCTGAAATTTGACAACAAAATCCATATTATTATCGCAGAATCAGAACTTAGTGCAGTAGTACACATGAGCTTGTTCTCATATGTCACCTGTCTCACACCAATGACTAAGACAACTGAGCACACTCAAAGGAAGTGATAAGGCTAATCATACTAGCCTGATTCCTTCTCTTTTACATGGGAACATTGGAATTGCCAGACTGGATCAGACCCAAGGTTCATCTAGGCCAGTATCCTATCTCCAATAGTGGCTGCCACCACCAGATGGCTAAATATTCAGTCCTTCCCACTGCAAGGGGTGAAGTATCAGAATCATTGTGTGAAACAGATATAATCTTTGGTGAAAGTTGATAAACAACAGAAAACTTTAGCAAATCAGCAACAGCATTGGAGTCTCTAAAAAACAAAAAAAGAAACAGTATATGAATAATTTACTACATTCTAGTTAGTTAGTTAATGCCTATTACGCCCGCTGGTGTGTGGGGCAGCAATGAAGGTTCTCCATTTTTGTTTGTCTTTGGCCATTTTCTCCAGTGTGTCCCAGTTGCAGTTCATTCTCTTCATATATGCCTCAACAGTACGCCACCATGTTGTCTTGGGCCTCCCACGTTTCCGTCATCCTTCAGGTGTCCAGTGAAGTGCTATCTTTACAATGGCATCTGCCTCCCTTCTCATCACGTGCCCTATCCATCTCCAGCATCTTCTCATAATGATAGTGGTCATGTCCTCCTGGTGGCATCACAGGAGCAGGTCATGGTTGGAGATTGTTTTCGGCCAAAAGATGCGAAGTATCTTACAAAGGCTGGTGGCGTGAAAGGATGAGAGCTTGGCACAGTCGTACTCTGTCATCCGCCAGCACTCTGAGCCGTGTAGTAGTGTTGCTATGACACAGCTCTGGTACAGCTTAAGCTTGGTGTGGACACTGTACAGTGTAGATCTCCATACATTGTTCATACTCCTGAGGACATTTCTGGCCTTACTTAGTCTGCTCTGGATGTCGTTCTTGGTGCCTCCATCATGGCAGATGATGCTGCCTAAGTACATAAAGCTGTCTGTGCTGGATAAGTCTGAATCATCTATTTTGATTGGTGCTGGTGAATCTATATTGAGAATCATAATCTGTTTTCTTCTGGCTAACTCTTAGTCCAACCTGGCGTCCAAAGGTGCGTAAGTGTTGTGTCTTTTCCTGCATGTGTTGATGGGTATGGGAAAGCAACGCAAGGTTGTCCGCAAAGTCAAGGTCTTCCAATGTGGAAAAAGGTGTCCATCTGATACCCCTTGACGCATCTGCTGTTGTTCTCTGCATCACCTAGTTGATCACCATGTTGAAGAGTAGTGCAGACATGACACATCGCTGTCTGACCCCAGTCTTGACTTCGAAAGACAGATCGCATTATCCCACGCTACATATGAAGTTAGTGTAAAACTCTTAACGAGCTGAACCAATTGTAGAGGGAGTCCGTAGGCTCTCAGAATGCGCCAAAGGCTTTCTCTGTGTATGCTGTCAAAAGCCTTCTCAAAGTCAACAAAGTTTATATACAACTGTCTCTGCCACTCTGTGAACTGTTCTGTGATGTTTCTCAGGGTGAAAATCTGGTCTATACATCCTCTTCCCTTGCGAAATCTGGCTTGTTCTTTCCTTAGAGACTTGTCGACAGCATTTGAGATTCGCTGGATGATGACCTTGGCTAGGATCTTGCTGGGTACAGATAGAAGGGTGATCCCGCGCCAATTGTTGCAGTCGCTGAGTGCTCCTTTCTTAAGAATCTTGATGATGACTCCTTTGGTCCAGTCCTTGGGTATCTATTGTCCTTCCCAAATTGCTACAAACAGTGGTTGGAGAATGGTGGCTGCAAGTTCTGGGTCTGCTTTAAACAACTCTGCATCCAGGTTGTCAGGTCCTGGAGCTTTGCCATTTTTCAGGGATCTGATGGCTGCACTGATTTCTTCTTTCTCTGGTGGATCAATATTAATATCAAGGTCCTCCTCAGCTTCCTGAATGTCCGCTTATTCTTCAGGTGGTGGTCTATTCAGAACCCCTCTGAAATGTTCTGTCCAGCGTGCTTCTTGATCTTTCTAATTGACAGTAACTGCCCTTGTTCGTCCTTAATGGGGGCACTTGTCCTGCCATGATACTTGCCACAAACAAGCTTGGTGATTCTGTACGTTTCCTTGCTTCCCTTGATTAGCTTCATCTTCAGCTTTTGTTGCGAGGCCCTCCATGAAAGCTTGTTTGTCTGCCCTCATTAACATCTTTACTTTTCGATTTGCCTCTCTGTAATTCTGCTTGTATCTTTCTTGAATTCTGGCTTTTTTGGCATCTACCAGTCTCTTCTTTATGTTCCGTCTCTCTTCGATGGCTTTCCATGTATCAGGCTTAATCCACCCCTTCCTCTTCTTCCTATCCTTCAAACCCAGACAGGCCTCACTGCTCTTTGTGTAGACTGATGCAATCTGTTCCCAGGCCATGTTGATTTTATCTATAATACTGGTAGATATGTCATCCCTTAAATCTTGCAAAGCTTGGAATCTGTTCCTCAGCTGAATGGTGAAGGCAGTCTTTGTGGTGACATCTCAGCTTTTCAACACTGAAGCATCTTTGTATGGATGTCTTAATACCTGTTCTTTGCAGCTTAAGTTTCACAAGTGCCATCACTAAATGGTGATCACTACCAACGTCCGCTCCTCTCCTCACTTTCACATCTTGCAAGCAGTGTCTCCATGTACCGTTGATCATCAGATGGTCGATCTGGTTCTTGTCTCTGCCATTTGGTGAAAACCAAGTCAGCTTGTGAATGTCGCGGTGTGGGAAGAGAGTCCCTCCAATGACCAGATTGTTGAGGAACAAAACCCTACAAGTCTCTCACCATTATCATTCATGGTGCCACACCCATGTTTTCCCTTGGCCCTGTCATAGTGTGTGTTGTCATTTCCCACTTTGGCATTCAGATTACCCATGATGATGGTAAGATCATGGTGTGGTGTAGACTCCACTTCTGCCTGAAGCTGCTCATAGAAGATGTCTTTAATTTCTTCACCACTGTCATTGGTTGGAGCATAAACCTAGATCAAGGTGATGTTCACTTGTCTTCCTTTCAGTCTGACCCTCACCAATCTGCTGTTGACAGGTTTTCACTCTAGCAAACATTTCTCAATCCCCTTCTTAAGGATGATGGTCACTCCCTCATGATTCTGGTCATCATCTCTTCCAGAGTAAAGCACTGTTTCTCCTGAAGAAGTCTTCAGTCTCCCCAATCCTGTCCATCTACTCTCACTAACACCAAGGACATGTAGATTGTACTGTCTCATTTCGGCGACTATTTGTGCTAACTTGCCAATATCGTACATGGTTCATACATTCCAGAATCCAATTCTGGTCTTTGTTTTGGTATCCATCATCATGGCAGTAGCTTCCTCACGGCTTTCACTACTGTCAGTCATACAGGTCCCCAGAGAGGACTTAGGAAGGCCATCACACAAAGTTGTAGGAGAATTCTTCGTTGCTGTTTCCGTAACAATTTTTTTTTCTAGGTCAGGGTTGTTAGCCCTGAGCCGAACCCCCAACCTGGAGGACCAATGAATCACACTTAGTCTGGTCTCTATTCTTCAACCTGTCCAGCATGGGTGATCCTACCAGGAGCACTAGGCTTCCGCTGACATAGCTCTAGGGGTCACTGAGACACACAAGCCCCCCAACCGCAACAAGGTAGTGATCCATTGCGGGGCTACATTCTAGTGAAACAAACTAAATTAAGATGGAAGTATCACTGTGGAGGGGTCTTGCCAATCCAATGCCTATGCTTCCATCTGCTTTTTTGTATCCTTTTATTTTACAAGTACGTTCCTATGTCTGGATCTTGTTCAGTTATATACTTCATGCCAGGGTAACATTTGAATCTGGCTTCCTAGGAAACTAGAAATTGCCATAAAAATCAGACCAGTTATCTGGTATTCTGTCTCCAACTATGGCTACTATCAGAGGCCTCCGAGGAAGATGCAAAAATCCTACAGTACACAGTTTCAGAGTACCAGATCCATAGGGAACCTTTCTTCAAAGCTCCCATCAATTACGGATTGGCAGATGCCCTGAAGCATGAGGGGCTTTATCTCTTATAAAAATATTTCCTACTTTTGAGTATCAGATCTGGTCAACTCCCAAAGCAGGAGTCATGCTATTGCTTTTGTTTTGGAAAAAAAATATTGTCTCCAACATACTGATGGGGAACTGAGATACAGGATAGAATAAGTAACTATATCAAAGTCACATTTGAAGTCTGTGACTGAGCCAAGAATTGAGTCAGCTCCCCCAATTCCCAGGCCAATCCCCTAACCACTATCAACTAGATCATCTTTCCTCCATTCATTCTGTGAAAAGACACCAGTTAGCATGTTAGATTTTTTTTTCTCTGTTTACCAAGGTCCCAAAAGAATGAAGTCTTCTATATTTACTGATCTTCATAGAGCAAGGCTGTGTCTACACTACAAAAAATAGTTGGAAAAAGATACTTTTTCCAGTTTTCTTCTGAAAGAGGCTTTTCCAACATTTGGCCCGTCTACACAGGGCCAAATGTTGGGAAAAAACCCTCTTTTGGAACATCCCTTCTTCCTCATAAAATGAGGTTTACAGGGATGCTGAAAAAATGTGTTTGCTTTTCTGAATTTTTTTTTCTGAAAAGTGGACACGTTCCTTGGACACGGCAGAGCTTTTCCGGGATACCGGAGGTATCCCGGAAAAGCTCTGTAGTCTAGAAGTACCCCCAAAAGAGCAAGATCTTTTTTTTTCTTCATTTCTTAAACCCATCCCATTGGTCAAATAGGCACATTACTCTCCGCCCTTGAACAACATCCCAGCCACTGTGTTAATGTTCTTTCAGCGATATCTTAGGAGTAAATATATAGAAGATTTGTGCAAAAGCAAAATGTACTGCTAATTTCATTAACTGCATTTTCTACGCGAGCAGTAAGAATGCATTTTCAATATGAATCCCATTTTATTGGAGACCCCTAAAGAAGATAAGAGCACTCTTCTGGGGGATTTCAGTGTGTTGGACAAGGCTCAGACCTGTGGCCAGGAACAATCAAGAAAGGAGTTGGCAAAAGCAACTCAAATGGAATCCTGCTCCTGACCAAGTGTGATGAATATGAACTTATCAGCACAAGCACCCTGTGACGGGGCGGCCGGGGCTGAAGGGTTAAGCTCTGTGCCCCACACCCGAGTGGTATGGGGCCCCGGCGCCGCAGCACACAAGCGGCTCTGCCGAGCCTGTTCAGCTGCCGCCACCTGTGCAGGGGCGGGGATTCCCCCGGCCGAAGCACCGGGGGGGGGGGAGGCGGGCCGAGAAGCGCATGCACCAGCATCCCAGGAACAGGGCGCCGGCTTTAAAAAGGAGGGCGCTCACCCTCAAAGGAGGAGGAGGGTAGGAGTCGGGTCGACGGCTGGAACCCGCGAGGTGGACCCACCAGGACTGGGCGATGAAGAAGCCGTGGGACCCCGAGACGCCAAGGCCAGAGAGGCACCAGGTGACCAGGGGAGAAAGCTGACCGGAGCAGCCAGGACAGAGGACGGCCCGAGGGAAGGAAGGAGCCCAGGACGGGGTCAAGGAAGACCCGAGGGTTGGTGAGTTGTGGCATCAGCCCCCCCAGCCAAACAGGGCGTCAGTTACACCTGCTCTTAGGGTCCTGGGCCGGGACCTGGAGAGAGGGAGGGCCCAGGTCCCCCTTCCTTCCCGGCGGTCACAAGGACTTATCGAGCAACCTACCAGTTGGCCAAGGACTAACCGACACTGAGACAACCGGGGGGGGTTGCAACAACAGGAAAGGGGAGTCCACCCCCAAAAGGGGGGGGACTAGCCCTGGACAGGGGAGAACCCCTTAACACACCCTTTTTCAACAAAAGGACAAGTTCAAAACATCTTGGAGACACCCACATTCAAAGCACTGGCACTTTCTTGGCTATGTTATAGTTCATGTTTGAGATCGTAGTGACATACTTCTCACAAGAGCAATGACAAGTGCTGATGACTGCTGGACTGATCATTGCCTCATTCGATCCACAATGAATATTAAGATTGCCTCTAAATGGAGGCTGCAAAAGAAGATCAGATGCAAGCTGAGGGTTAAAGAACTGAAGAACCCCGTTAAGCGTGACCACTTCCAAGCAAAAGAAAAGTTTCCATCAGAGTTTCCAGAAGAAATTGAGGAACATTGGAACCAGCTTAAAGCAGTAATCATCAATATCTGTGAGAAAACCATTGGCTGCCACACCAGACAGCATCAGGACTGGTTTGATGAAAATGATGTTGAAATCGAGCAGCTCATTAATGAGAAGAGAATAGCATTTCATGCTTGGCAGAATGATATAAATTGGAATACAAAGACAGAAGCCCATGCTAAGGTGAAGGTGCAAGTCCAAAGTAAAACCAGAGAACTCCAGAATAAATAGTGGACTGAGAAAGCGCATGAACGCCAACATTTTGTGGATACCCATAATACACGTGGTTTCTTTAGTGCTATTCAGACTTTTTACGAGCCAGCTTATCATGGCATGAACCTCCTTTGCTCAAAGGATGGAATCACACTTTTGAAGGACAATTAAACCATTAATTTTCACTGGAAATAACATTTTGAAGATCTTCTTAATCATAATTCCATGGTTGCAGATGAAGTTCTTGAGCAAATCCCCCAATAACCTTCTAGGGATGAGCTCAGAGACCCTCCCAATTTGTATGAGGTATACAATGCCATCAAGCAAGGTCCAGATTGGATCACTGCTGAAATCTTTAAAGATGGTGGACCAGAGTTAAAATCTGGATAAAGGAGGAGATACCCAGTGAAATGAGGGATGCCTTGATTGTTACCCTCTTTAGAAGAGGCGAGTAAGCAGATTGTGGAAACTGTTATGGTATCTCTTTCCTTGCTGTTGCATGCAAAGTTCTGGCATGAGTCCTTGCAACCCATCTTCTGCCCCAATCAGAAAATTTTTTATCAGAGTCACAGAGTGGCTTCCGATCATGTTGTGTAACTGCAGATATGATCTTCATTGCATGGTAGCTGAAAGAGAAGTGACTGGAGCAAAACCGACCACTGTACATGGTTTTTATTGATGTAACTAAAGGCATTGACTCTGTGAATCACCGTGCCCTTGGGACTATACTTTCAAAGAGTGGACGTCCTGATGAATACATCAATGACCTAAAGTTGCTTCATGACAATATGAAATCAACTGTTCTGAGAAGCACTGGCTCCCAGAGTGAACCTTTCAAACTACAAACAGGAGTCAAAGAGGGCTGTATCATTGCCCCAACCACATTTGCAGTCTTTATCGTGGTCATTTTCAATCTAATTGCTGGGAAGCTCCCAGCTGGTGTTGAAATCATCTACAGAATGGATGGAAAGCTGTTTAGGCTTAGCAGGCTGAAAGCTAAGAGTAAGATTTCTACCACATCTATCATGGAACTTCAGTATGCTGATGACAATGCAGTTTTTGCCCATTCTGAGAAAGATCTTCAGGCTATCTTAAATGTGTTCATTGATGCTTATGCATGTCTTGGGCTCACTCTCAACATCAAGAAAACCAAAGTGCTCCATGAGCCCTCTCCAAATGAGGTACCATGTGCCCCATATATAAAAATCAACAGAGAGGCACTGGAGAATGTTGATCATTTTCTCTACCTTGGAAGTTATCTTTAATCCAAGGCAGATATTGGTGTAGAAATCCAAAATCGTCTGAGCTGTGCCAGTGCAGCCTTTGCTCATTTACAGCACAGGGTTTCTGAAGATCATGACATTCGAATGGACATCAAATGTCTTGTCTATCAAGCCATCGTTCTCCCAGCACTATTGTATGGCACTGAAATCTGGACAACCTACAGACAATACTTGAATGTCCTTTAGTGGTATCACCAACACTGATTTTGCCAGATCTTGAAGATCAAATGGGAAGACAGGTACATTAACATTAGTGTTCTGGAAAAGGTAAAGACCACCAGTATTGAGGCAATGATCATCCGTCAGCAACTTCGCTGGACTGGTCACATTATTCGGATGCCAGACCATCCCCTCCCAAAACAGGTCCTGTTTTCTCAGCTCAAAGAAGGATACCATAATGTGGGAGGACAATGGAAGCATTATAAGGACTTGCTACAAGATAACTTAAAGAAGTGCAACATTGACATTGACACTTGGGAGACACTCACCCAGGATCACTCAAAATGGAGACAAGTCCTACACAATGACTCTCTGCATTTTGAATTTACATTCTCACCGACACTTTCTGCATTTTCACCTACAAGCTGAGGAGGAGAAGAGGCACAGGAGGAAGGAGAGACTGGCTTCTATTTATGGTCAGCAGCCCCCTGCAGTACCTGGAAACATCTGTCCTCAGTGTAATAGAACTTGTGGTTCAAGGATCGGCCTTATCAGCCACCCGAGGGCCCACAACTCCCTTGGAAGATGATCATACTTGGCAACGAGTGATTGCCCATCACCAGACAAAGTATGGGTATACCGATGAACTGGGCGCTGTATGGCTGAGGATATTTTGGGTGGTCTCTTTAGGAAGAAGGTTAAGGAATGATGGAGGACAAGTGAACAGACAGTGAGAGAGAGATGATAGATTACACAGAGTGAGCAGCAATGCTAGCTGCTTTGTGCATCCAGGTGGGTCATTTTCCCCACATGGGTACAAGAGGGAGATGCAGGGGTTAGGGCCACAGGAGGGAGTTGTGTGGAGGGTAGGAGTGAAGGGGCATAGTGCAGATGTGAGGGGCAAAGGAGGATGCAGGGGTAGGAGTTAAGGGGGCACAGTCCAGGGGGTGAGGGGCACAGGAAGATTCAGGGGATAGGAGTGAAGGGGGCTCAGTGCAAGGGTTAGGGGCACAGGAGGAACGTGCAGGTATTAAGGACAAAGGGGGCATAGTGCAGGGAGGGTGTTGGGAGGAAGGGAAGGTGGAGCCTATGGGGGACCAGAGGCAATGGGGGGCACCACCACCCTGGAGGCCAGGGGCACCAAAATGCAAATTTGCCCAGGGTGCCATTTTCCCTAAAGCCAGCCCTGTACTCTACCAAAGAATGTTGAGCCAGCCCTGTACTCCCCTGAAAAGAATGTTATCTTTATCTTGTGCTTAAATTCCAGCTGTTAAACATGCTCATGACATCAAGCCACAAGTGATTTCAGCACAGGTATGCATATGTCATTTGAAACACTATGTACCACTAGAGCATCAAGATGGATTCTAAACAAAAGCATTCAGGAAAATAGCCTGTCACATAAGAAAATTCTGACAGCTCTATATAACACTGTTGCTGAAAGACTTTTAAACTCACTAGAAATATAGTGTTGGTTTCCCCACAGAAGGTAAGATTATTTTATTATAACTTTCCATTTTAATTCCCCCAACATGGGATCTGAATAGTTTAGTATTAGCATAGGTTACTTTAAACAGAGTGTCATGACAGCCAACAGATCCATCTGTATCTTCACAGCCATTCTGCTTATTACCTATGGACAAACCTGCATACCAAATGCTCAAACTGTTTTTTAAACATATTAAATATAAATAACTAATCTGATTTGACCTAGATAACTGAATGTAACATATCACAAGATGTGAGCATTAAAAATTAAACGTAAATACAGTGATGTATTTTACTGGAAGGAAGGAAAGCTGCTAAAAATGGTGGAGGTTAAATTTGTGTGTGGGAAGAGGTTGTTTGTTACTTTTTCTGTTTGTTTGTTGTTTAAGAACAGCCATTTTTAAAAGAAATAATTTCAAAGCTGAAAAGTATGGATCACCCATGCAAGACTTCAGGTATGCCTAGTACTTGTCAAATATTTTCCATGAACAGCACAGGAAAAGCATGTAAAGTGTATGTATTTTTATAAATCTAACGTATCTAATCTACTGATTTACTTTTCCATTTATGCAAAATGTATTTTAAATTGCCCTTTTATAATGCTCAGGCTTTGCATCTGATTGAATCCTAGACTGGATGCATATAATTCCATATGGCATAGAACCATAGGTATTATGTAGTTGTATTTAGTAGGGCCATTGTTATACATACCCATCCATAAGAAAACGAGGCAAATCCAAATGGATTTGTGAGTAACTACCTATCAATGACACAAACTCTGATTTACATGCAGATGCATTAGACTATCATATTCCTAGAAAAGTCACAACATACATGCCAATCTTGCTTTGCTTTATCCTGTTGGAACTGACTGATACAAACTAAAAATTTGACATGATACTGATGTCCAATTTGCACTTGATCTACAAATATCAACAATATATCCAACTTTACATTTTATCCTTAAACTATGCTATACATTTCATACAATCTGTGTTTCCTAATAATTTCTCCAAGGAGCACTATATTTTTGGCAGCTAGTTTTCATAAGAAACAATAGGATTTGAGTTTGAAAAATGATAAAGGAATGTTAGTCCAAGAGTTATGCTAACTCAGGTTTTATTTTATGTAAAATATGTGTATATCAGACCTATTTTAAATGCTTATGTAACTTTATTGTTGTAATACAGACAATAACATAAGGGCCGGTATTTGGACTCTATGACCTTTATTAAGAGATTGCTTTAAGGATGAAATATTGGATTTTCTGGTTCATTTCAAGTTTATCCCTTGATTCATTTCAACTTGATGCTGTCTAATTTGCCTCATCCTGTAATCCATTTTATATCAGTTCCCACACATCATTCCAATATCTCTGCAGCTTCCTCCTCACAGCATGGTTCCAAGGTTTCACTCCCCACAGTACTGGATGCCTAAATACAGAAGACTTCCAATAATCCGGAACCTTTGGGACCTAGGTGGTGCCAGATTATCGGATATGCCGGACTATCAGAAGGTACTATAAACTGGTTATATACCTATATCTATATCTATATACAGTACATACTTCATATAAAGTGTTTTTAACCCTTTTTATTGTAGCACAAGCACCATCCAGCGTCACACAATGCCAGTGGCAGACTGACTTGGTCTGTCCGGTTTCGCTCAGTTCAGCTGCTACCACTGCTGCCTTGTGACTCGTTTTTTGCCAAAGCTCACTCTCTAGGCTCTTGCCATTTTGATGCTGGACTATCGGGAGTGCTGTACAATTGGATGCCCGACTACTGGAGTTTTACTGTATTTCATTAGTGATTAGTTTTTCTCCCTTTTCCTCTAAATTGCCTCTCCAGTCCCCTTCATGTTTTTTCCAGTTTTTTCAACAACATCTAGAGATGTATAAACCTTGATGGGTTTGTTTCCCAACTTCCCAGAAGTTCATCCAATTTAAAATCTGGGCAAGTTCACTCTCCAGGTATCTTCTTCTGAACTTTGGGCTTTCACTGTGGCCCAGATGTCAGAACAAAATGAAATCAAAGAGTTTATACGGATATGTCAGCAAACCACAGCTTTTGATGCAAAACCAGACTTGACTATGTTCATTTGAAAGAACTCTAATAGTTTGGTGAATATGGTCTAAGTTTTGAGTCTGTCATGAAACCCAAAACCAAATGAATGTACTTGGTTTGTTGTTTCATCATGAGCCTTTCAAACAGTTCTAATTACATTGGCATCAGATCTAATCGCATTTGCACCAGATTAACTACATTTTTGGAGGGGAATCTGATATGGAATCTGTTTCTTCCTAATATAGGGCCAAATTCTGCCATTTGTTAGTTAGGCCATTATTGACTTCAGTGAGGTTGCACCGGTGTAATTGAGATCAGGATATGGTTCACAAAAGCTGTTGCAGTCACAATTGTGTTGCTTAGGGAAATGAGACCGATTCATGCTACCAGACATACAGCAATAAAAACCATTATAGGAAGATATAATAAAAATTGATTGTATTTTTCCTCCACAGAATGTTTTATATAGTCTATTAAACATTTTTCCTGTATTTTATGATAGCACAAGTTAAAAAGGAAAAGACAAGCACTGAAGTAGCACATCAGTACCACCCAAGGTCACCCCAATAATTTACTATTGTAGGACATGAGGTTTGGTCTGCAGCTGTTGCAAGGGAATTCCTCTCCCTGGAGTATCTCATGGCTTCAGTTTCCAACAGAAAATCCATTAGCTGGAATTGAGTATCAGGACTACCAGGAATGCACAGCTTCACTAGAGAGATGTGTGTTTCCTGGTATATATGGTGTATTATTCAACCTTTTAGAAATGCTAATGGAGGTTTTTTAAGCGTGTGTGTGTGTGTGTGTGTGTGTACGAGAGAGAGAGAGAGAGAGAGGGTACGGCTAGACTGCGGGGGGGGGGGGGGCGTTTCAGGATACCAGAGGTATCCCAAAAAAACTCCGCTGCATCCAGGGAACACATTTGCTCTTCTGCTTTTTTTTTGCGGAAGAGCAAATGCACTCTTTCAGAAGTCCCTGTATTCCTCGTTCTATGCGGAAAAAGGGGGCTTCCGAAAGAAGGGGGGTTTCCGACATTTGGCCCAGTCTAGATGGGCCAAATGTCAGAAAAGCCTCTTCCGACAAAAGAATCGGAAAAGGGCATGCAAAACGCAGAGCGTATTTTGCATACCTTTTTCAGACAAAAACTTGTCATCTAGCCATACCCAGAGAGAGAGAGAGAGAGAGAGAGAGAGAGAGAGAGCTATTTACAATTCAAAGGCCAAATAATCCCCTTTAAAGGTTTAACATAGAGTGTAGAAGAATAAAAAAAGCCTTCAAAAATCCTTTAAAACGGGAAAGAGTACATGGTACCCATCCACCCCTGAAATCCATTCAAATTTGAACTGTGAGCAAAAAGCAACAGACATGGTTTG
Source organism: Pelochelys cantorii (assembly GCA_032595735.1). Classification (NCBI taxonomy): domain Eukaryota; kingdom Metazoa; phylum Chordata; order Testudines; family Trionychidae; genus Pelochelys; species Pelochelys cantorii. The sequence goes on along the minus strand of CM064326.1, from coordinate 125,186,410 downwards.
CAAGAGAATGGATGTTTCTAAGGAAGAATCTATGTTTAGCTAAATGCTGCAAAAGCATGTCATATCTCCTCGCAGGTACCTGACTCATTCAGAAGCAAATCTGTAATGACAGTCAGTTATACATACCTCAACACTAAAAGATGCACCTCCCAATTCATACAATTGTGACATCCTTATAACAAAGAAGGCTTATATTACATTAATAATGGCTGATGTATTCTCCAGGCATCCAAAATCTCCCAAGAACCCCAAGTTGGACCAATATCTGCTTCAGTCTCATATGCAGAATGGCAAAGATGCAAGCTGAAGTTGCTTCAACTTGCTCTCTTTACTATTTTTGTTTTAATACTAAGTTACATTTGGATCTGATGGCGCTTTCTCTTTGCTAGGTCAAGACCACATAAGAGAATATTCTACAGTTTGCTTGAGATGTGAGCAAGCCATGCACACCACATTATGCTCTTCTGTGCTCCCTAGGTTAAGGCAGCATCATTTATGCTTCTTTTTTAGATGATTATATGTTACTTTCTCCCACTCCTTTTTTGTCAAATGCATGTCATATACTAGGTGGGACCCTGTGGGTGTCTGATCATTTTACATTTCCCAGATGGTGAGCTATTAGAATTATTAAAGTTGCAAACATATCATTTCACAGTCATTCCTTTATACCATTCTATATGGAAGTGAACTAGCTGTGCAGAACATACAATTGCAGAAACCTCCTTATTATAACCAGATTACATGGGCTTCAGCTTTGATCAATTCTCATTCAACTTTCCTGGGGAAGACTCTGATGTATTTGCACACATTGAATAGCACCTGACTTCACAAATACTCCCACTGGAAAAAACAGTACTAGGGGAAAGGATCTCTTCAAAGTGAGTAAAGGTATCAGAATCTTGCTGTCAGTGGCATGACAATTGGATATCAATGACAGCCAACACTTAGAAATTTCCGTTTCAGAATACTCAGAATGAGCCCCTACAATAATATCATCGTAACATGTTTGTGTTCTGGACATTGCAGCGAGGTATCACTCTCCCTGCTTCAGAGAACACGAGAGAGTCACCTAGAAACTACAGTAATTACTCGTTTAACACGTGCCCACTTAACACGTTTTCGCAATAGCACAATTATTTTTAGGGAACGTTTTTTGAATAACACAACTGTCCCCGAAATAACACGGAAGTGCCCCAGTCAGCCACTCTCTCACTTGCTAGCAGCCGGCCGCTGAGCACAGGCAGCTGCCTTGGGACCGGGACATAAGTCTGGGGGAGAAAGGGGACTGGGTTACAGCAGGGAGGGGAGGTGTTTGGCTCTGGGGAAGGGAAGGGGAGGAGAGGGGAGGGGGATTGGGTTGGGAGTATGCCCCGTGACGGGTCTGCCAGGACCCGCACTGCGTCCAGCAAGGGGGGGTCAGCGGGGAACAGCGCAGCGAGCAGAGAACCCTCCGTCGCTTTGCAGGGAGGCGGGGGAAACCCCGTGCAGCCATCCGGGCGCCTCGCCCCCTCTCTTCCGCCCGGACTTGTAGGCCGGAGGCTGGGTTTCCTCAGCCGGCCCGTCGCCGGCGGCTGCACGGGGCTTCCCCTGCCTCCCTGCAAAGCGGTGGAGGGTTCACCATTCCCTGCCGACCCCCCCTCGCCAGACACAGTGCGGGTCGCCCCAAGGCAGGCTGCCTGGGCTCAGCGGCCGGCTGCTAGCAAGTGCAGGCTGGAGACGACTCAGCACCAACAGAAAATTGACTTCGACACCACCGCTTGAAACGTAACCCCCACCTTTTCCATTATTTTCAATGGGAAACATGTTTTCGCTTAGCACGATCATTTTCTGAAACGTATCTACCGTGTTAAATGAGGAATTACTGTATGACATAAAAAGACAATTCCATGTTTTTTTTCTGTTTGTTCCCTTCAGCAGAGCTTTCGGTGTGCTACCTTGGAAACGGTTTAACCAGATTACTCATTTGGAGTTCACTCGAGGAGAAAAAGAGTCTTGGTGATACATTCTTTTGTGTGTAAGGAAGACAAGAATATAACTAACAAAGTCTCTAACTTTTCCTTCTTCCTCTCTTTTATACTACGCTGCAGAGTTTTTGAACTTGCATTTATGATACTGTTCACACAGATTTCCGTGAACTGTCCTTCTGTCTTTCTAAATAATAATAATGATGCAGATGAGGTGATATCCCTGTAATAAGTTACAGAGATTAAAATATGTGATATGTTAATTTATTGTATACTTTTGACTGCCTCTTCTGCCCTCTGCCCTTCTAATCCATCACTTTGCTTCCAAGCCTCTGAGCATCTTTAAATAGCACCTGTTTCTTTTTAGATCAGTCGGTCAGATGTTTCCTTCTTCTCCTCTAAATACAGAATTTCTTCCCAATTTATACCTGCACAAGGCTCAGAACAGGCTAGATTTAGTACTTGGTGACTGACAGGTTTTCAGACAGCATTTCAATGTTCATCATCTTGAAACATTGTGGCAGTTGAAATGAGAGTTTTGCAAGATTGGAAAAGGGGAAGTCCCTGCTTCCCAATAGGATACCCAATAGTTGCTCCTAGCACTGGAAGGGCAAGATACTGGACATTAAAGACATGATATTGTATGTACTGAAGAGTAACTTTGGATCACCTTTAGATACTTTTATGTCTGCCTTTGAGCCCTGTTCTACACTGGCAAAGATATCTATGTACGATACACAAATCCAGCTATGACAATTGAGAATGGAGTTGACATACCCTACATCGATTTTCTAGTGCACAACACAGTGGCATGTTGACCGGAGAAACTCTCTGGTCAACTTCCCTTACTCCTCGCAACTGTGAGGAGTACCACAGTCAATGGGAGCACCCTCAGCATTTGATTTAGCAGGTCTTTCATAGACCCACTAAATTGAATCCCAGAAGATCCATCGCCAGAGCATCAATCCTCCAGTAAGTATAGACAAGCCCTTCGATTCCTGGGAATGAATCGCCCCTTTCTCTGATAAAACACATGCAAAGAGATTGAAGATATGGAAAAATCAAAGAGGACCTCTTAGTGGAGTTTCACACATGTTGTTCTATCAGTACTGGCTATTACTAATAACAATGAGCTTGCCACACAAAAACTCTGTGTCAACAAATTCATTGCCTTGTCCGCTCCATAGACTCTATTGTTTTGCCTATTCCCAAAGGTCAGTTTATTGCTGTTAGACAAAATTAGCTACATTAAAGTAATTAACAAAATTGAAATTAACTTTTTCTTTGAGCCTGCCAGTTTCTTCTCTTTCATATTTCACAAATACTTGTTAATTTCCTGACTGTAACCATAACGTCAGTTGTAAATTCCCTGTCTAATAAAGCTTTAGTTCTTTTTTCCATTCCTTCCACAATATCTTAATTTACCAAGAAAATAAAGACATTTTCTATTATTTCCTCATGAAGGGCTTTATCCTGTTCCCCCTGAAATCAATGACAAAACTCACAGTGATTCCAAGTGTACAGTATGAGAGACTACCTTTAACTTGTAAGTACACATAGGTACAACACGAAAGAGACCCTTAAGCAGACCCTTAAGTTTGCACTAGCAACAAGCTGTACAGATTGACAAAGTTTCTGACAAACACATCTTAATTTAATTTTGATGTTTTGTGTTTTACAGTACTGGACAATACTTAATATTCTGAGTCAGAGTGGTATTGCAGGAATTTTGTAAGGCTCCCTTTTATAGTTAAGTTATGAAACAGTGCAGATTGGAAAGAAAAAAAAAAGTTCCAGTGGATTCCTAGATCAGTGTTGCATTTCAGGAGACAAAAAATAGCACAGACCTCTATTGGAGTGCATCTCTGCACAATTCTGTTTTTCATTTTAGATATTCAGAACAAACCATACACCATTGTATGAGACATATATGCCATTTTTCCAGTAGAAAAGGCTTTTATGAGTGCTTATACAAGACAGCTTTATGTGCAGCTGACACATCAGCTTGATGATTTATCAAAAATGCATTGATTCTGTAGCCACCTCCAAAACATCACTAAAATCCCCCAAGGACATGGTAAATCATAAAATTACACATAAGCTTGGACTCCAAGTCAGCTGAAGCTCATGTACATCTGAAGAAACACATTTTGGGTACATCTACGCAGCAACATTATTTCAAAATAACAAGCGTTATTTCGAAATAGTGTCAAAATACTGTCAAGCTGGAGGACTCCTGTAACCCTCATTGTACGAGAAGTAAGGGAAGTCAGAGGAAGAGTGCTTTATTTTAAAATAAGTGCTGTGTAAATACTCCCAATTTTGAAATAAGCTATTTTGAAATAAGCTACGCAATTGACGTAGCTCAATTTGTGTAGGTTATTTCGAGTTAAGCACCCAAAGAGAGTAATGGACTGAAAATGCAAATTGTAACCCAAGTCATCCTAAACTAGACAAAAGTCCATTATCTTTCTGAATTCAGGGGTCATATAATGAGCAGTTTTGCAGATTTTTAAGTCAATAAAGAAAACAAGACATAAACAAGTATCAGCAAGGTAAAGTAGGATATGCCTTTTTATGTTATGGGTTTAGGAGTGTTATTTTATTTCCTTTTGTCAGAAAAGCTGTTGATTTTGATGAGGGAGGATTTCCTTTCTGCATGTCTAGGGTGCATCTGCACAGCAGGATTAACTTGAAATAAAATACGCAAATTGAGCTATGTCAGTTACATAGTTTATTTCGGAATAGCTTTTCTGACAAAAGGAAATGTTAACTGTTACTGGTTTTATATGTTATAATTGTACCTTCTAAGATCAAAATGGAGTTTTGTAAACATTCAAAATGGAGTCCAGCCCTTAATTTTTTTGGAGGGGCATGTTCTGTTTCTCCACCATTGCCACGGGGCCGGAGGACTTCTGTATCCCGCCAATTATTTGAGGGGGACTGTGCCGCTGCTTGCCCATCTTATGCACACTCCTGGTTGTAAACATATTTATAAGAGCAATGAAGTGCATTTTGTCCAAAATGATAGTTCCCAACACTTAAAATCAGTAAATAGATTCAACTATTTTTAGCCATCACATATCCCGAACTAAATTATCTGCACCTATCATACATATATACACACGCTGCTATTTAATAAGTTAACAAAAAAAACAAATAAACCATACTCTTTTAATTAGAAGTGCTTGAAAAGCAAAAAGTGGGCTTTTCCCTATTCTGTTCTCATCCAATGATTTCAATGTAACTTACTCTTTATTCAATGAAATTTCTGACTGTTTAGTTTTAAGTTTAAATCCATTTAAAATTGATTGCTCAGTTTTTGTTTACCTCTGCAATTATGGCTTTGAAACTGAGAAATGAGAACTGCTTCATCATCATAAATAAGAACTAACAAAGTCACATATATGTTAAAATATTTTCCACATAGTTTATTTGTCCTAAACCTAATCATTTTGGAGCTACGAAAACTAAAGAGAAGGAATTTTTTTGCCATTCTGCAGTTTTCTTGCATCAAATGACAACATTGTTGCACAGTTCCAGTGGTTATCTCCCATTTTGTTCCCTTTTTATTTATTTATTTATTTATTTATTGCATTTGGTTGAACAAAACTGTCTCCAAAGTGTGTGTGTGCCATAGGCGCTGACTTCCCCTTTCGCTGGGAGGTGCACAACCCGCCCTCCACCGAAAGCCCTGCTCCCACCTTGCCTCCTCCCATTCCATCCCTTTCCCCAGCCCTTGCCCCCCACTTCCCTAACTCTTCCACAAAGCACACCACATCCCTGCTTCTTCCCTTGCCTCCCAGAGTGTCCCAAACCCTGCAAAACAGCTGCTCAGGGCAGGCAAGAGGCACTGGGAGGAAGGGGGAAGTTGGCTGTCAGTGTGCGTTGAGCACCCACTAATTCTTTCATGTGGGTTTTCCAGCCACAGAGTGATGAATGGGGAAGAATGAGCATGGGTGACACATGAAACACTGCCTGGGGAAGTTAGTCCCCCACACTGCTCCTTTTGCCCAAAATCTCACCCCATCTGTACTCCCCTGCTGTCCCTCACCCACTGTGACTGCCAGCCCCTTCCCCAAGCTAGTGCTCCCAGCCACCTACCCCAGGGGAGCAACAGCCATGCCAGGCTGCTGGACAAGGTGGGGGGGAGACTGGCTTTGTGCTTGAAGAAGGCAGCCCTCATTGCCACCCAGAGCTCACCACACCACCCTACCCAGCCCTTAGAGCTGCCCAGAATGCACTGCACCTCGCTTCAGCAGCAGTGTACAGGGCTGGGGGCTCCAGCTGCCACCATTGCTGCAGTGGTATCTGGTATTGGGTTGATGGTAGGGGTGAGGGCTTCAGGGTGTTGGAGGGGGCTGCGGGCTGACGCAGAGGGTTGTGGTTCAGAAGGAGGTTTGGGATGTGGACTCAGGGAAAAAGTTTGAATGTGGGAAGGGATGTCAAGCTGGGGCAGGAGAATGAGGGGTGGGCAGGGATGGCAGTGAAGAGTGAGTTTGGTGTGTGGGCTCTGGAGGGAGTTTGGTTGTGTTGTGGGGCTTGGGGCTGGAACAGAGGGTTGGGGTGTAGCAGGAGTTTCAGGGTGTTGGCTCTGACCAGGCGGTGCTCACCTCAGGCAGCTGCCAGAAGTAACCAGCATATCCAGTTCTTAGGCTCGGGGGTGGCCCAGACAGCCCTGAGTGCTGTCATTGAAAGGAGGCACCACCCTCACAGCTCCCATTGGCCATGTTTCCTGGCCAAAGGGTTCTCTGGAGTCAGTGCTCAGGGTAAGAGCGGTGCACACAGATACCCTGGCCACCTCAAGCCAAGGAGCCACACACGATGATTGCTTCCAGGTGCTGTGCCGAGCCAATGCATGCAGGGAGCCTGCTGCACTGCTGGACTTTTAGCAGCCTAAAATCTCATGGATTGGCTTCAGTATCCACTGAAAAATCAAATCTGATTCTGGGAGGTTCCCAGCCAATCCAAGAGGGTTGGAAAATCTTTGGGCAGCACAGCCCCAACTTCTCCTGCCCTGTAGCACTGGAAAGGTGACCATGCAGCCACCCACCCCCACCACCACCACAGCCTCAGGCCACTGGGAGGGGCATCATGGCTGCAGCCTCCCCAGCACCAAGAGGGCAGATGGCAGGGCCCAGTCCAAACTGCGGCCACCCCACAGTGGGACTCACAGAGAGAAACAGGAGGGGGCCACACACAGAGTGTGAAACTTGCCACCCATGATAGTAGCATTGGAGCCAGCAAGCTGTTGCTCAGCATTAAACTCTATTAAAGTGAATGAGAGTTCACAGCACTCATCACCTCACTTGGGGCCTGATAATAATCTACTACAATTAGTAGACTGACTCCCACTGCCCACAGTAGGTTTTGGATTAGGCTGCATGAGTTCTTCCCATTCTCACTATGCAGTCTATTACATTTGAGTGAAGAGTCAGACTCCAGAGAGAAAATGGGCAGTCAGTGCATGAAGTTTCCTCCATCCTACCAGGAGCATGTGGCACTTTGAAGCACCACACACTCGTGTCAGGGTGGGAGGAGAATTCACGCGCTCCCCCGCCCTCAAGACCTGATTGGCCTGGGGATGGGGGAGCACGGGAAGTCTCCTCTCACCACCAGGGGCATGGGTGCCTAGGAGAAACCTGTGGGGGGGGAAGAGGATCCCCCACCCCTAGACCAATCATGGTCTGTGGGTGAGGAAGCCCAGAAGCATCCTGGCCCCGCCCCTTCTGTTTGAGGCCTCACCCCTTCCAGTGCGGCCCAGGGCTACTTCAAACATTTTTGAAGTGGCCCCCGGCAAAAAATTAGTGCCCACCCCTATCTTAGATGGTTGTATACTAATTCAGAAAGTATGGGGAATAAGTAGGAAGAATTACAATTATAGTGACAAATCACAATTATGACATAACTGGAAGACTTATTCAGCATTGCTGGTCCTTCAGGGCAGGAGCTGACAGTGTGGAGGGTATAGGAGTCAGGGTAGGGCCTTAGGGATGGGGGGGCAGGACAGGAGTCTGGAGGTATGAGGGGTGCAGAATGAGGATGGAAAGACTATAACGAAAACACATCAATGGCCAAAGTGTTAAATACCTTTTTGGTTTAATACCTTCCCATGGCTCCCCTTGGCTGCAAAGGACGAAACGGAGCCAATGGGAGCCATAAGGTTTTGTGGCCGCGGTGCCAGTAAATAAACAAACCGGGGTGGCCAGTTAATGTGTTTCTGAAAGTGATTTCGCGGCGCACTTTCAGAAACACTGGTCTAGAAAACATGGCTTCTGAAGAAAGATTGAAAAGAATGGATTTGTTTAATCTTGAGGCGGAGAACTTGATAACAGTTTTTAATAAAAAGGAGGGTGATAAATAGGTCTCCTTATTCACTAATGCTAGAACAAGAAGTACTTGTCAAGGATTGTAGCCAGGGAGATTTAGGTTAGGCATTAGGAAAAATTTTCTAACCATTTTCCAAGTATAAGTATTGGAAAAAACTACATAGGAAGGCTTTCAAATTTCCACCACTGGAACAGGTCAGACAAATGCCTATCAGAAATGGTCTAGTTAATACTTAGTCCTGCTTCAGTTGCCGGGGCCTAGACTGGACTAGAAGAGCTGCTGAAGTCCCTTCCAGTCCTACATTTCTATAATTCTATGATTTGCGCACTGCATTATTTGAAAATTGTGATAGTGAATGTGTGGAGCAGGAAATTTCCTGACATATAACAGGTGCACACTTAAACATAGCTGAACTATCATAAGCAAACAGATACTTAAGGGCCAAATCCCATTAAAACAAATAAGAAGATTTCTATTGCTTTCAATGGGAGACAAAGTCACCACTTTTTGGCCCAGATACCAGCAGAGTTTGTGAGCTGACTGAGGAAAACCTGCAGAGAAATAAACTTTACTGATCAGGATGGCAAAGCCATAAGAATTTATAAACTCCATAAGTCAATATGTTGCAAATTTTTGTCCTCCCCCTTCCCTGCCTCCTCTTCTTCATTCCTATCTCACTATTTTTCCTTTAAAAATATCCAGGAGAAGTAATGCAAATTTTTAAAACAAAAATAGAAAAGAGTTTTTATATAATGTCAAAAATTCAGTCATGATTTGCCACGAGCCCAGAGCAAGGGGCAGCACATTGCTGTGCTGTTCCAGTAGCAGACTGGGAGGTAGGTACCGTATTCTTCCTTCCAGTCCCCCACTGCTCCTTGGAGAAAGTACCCATTGCAATGTATAGTCTCAGGTGTGTCATCACAGGTATGCTTGTTAGTGCACTGGCAGGGGGAAAGGGACATAGCAGCTCTGTTGAGCCTACATCATCTTCACTGCCTGTGATGTGGATAGCTGGTATAGATTTGTAAAGAGCACTGTGCCTCTTGCACCAGCTTATTACACAGCCTGCAATTTGGTCCTAGCTAAGCAAAATCAAGCACTTAATAGTCAGGACATACCACATAGTAAGGTTGCTCTAGTAGCATTCACTGGGTCAAATTTGATATGTGTAATATTTTCTATTCTTTCCCGTGTTAAATGTAAGCCTCAGTATATTACTCTTTTTAACTTAAATACACCATAAAACACACCAGATGTGTAATGTAGCTGAACGACATTGCCAGACCTACCTTAACTTTTGCAATTTCCTGACCTCTGAGTACTTGATCACACAATCTTAACATTGTATGAACACTAGTTGTTTGGCATTTAATAAGAGTTCTGAAAAGTCTTTCATTAAGTCTTTCCTCTGTACTTCTTTCTTTGAATACAGATTTCCTTCTCATTCCTATAGGATAGCCTTTATTCTATGTTCACACGAGAGAGTAGAATAAATATAGGGACAACACATATATATTTCCCTGTAGTTTTCCATTTGGTCACTATGTCTACACTACGGGCTTATTTCAAAATAATTCATGTTATTTCAAAATAACAGTGCATGTCCACACAGCAAGCCCGTTATTTCAAAATAACGGACTTCTTATTCTGACTTCTGTAACCCTCATTTCATGAGGGGTAAGGTAAGCAGAAGAAAGAGTGTTCTTCCTTCGACCTCCTGCTGTGTAGACAGCGCCAAAAGCTGAGTTAACGTACTTCAACTTCAGCTACGCAATTAACTCAACTTTAGCGCATGGTGTAGACGTATCCTTAGGGGTTGAAAATGAAGATCCTCCCTGTCTGACCTCAATTCCCATTGACTTCAGTGAGAGCTGAGGGTGATCAGCACCTTATAGGAAGGGTGCACATAAACTTGTAGGTATAGTCCATTTGAGAACAAATCTTTCTTAAAACACGCAGACCATTTTGTATATTACACCGTTACACAATAATCCATCTTACCTATTTCCCAGTTCTTCTTGTATGTTAACAACAGTTTCTGTCCTTTCTGATCATAAACTAAGACAGCTCTAAAGATGAATAGATATCCTGTTATTCATTGGCATCTTTAAAGAACCTCGGTAGTTAATATCTGTCTCTTCCATTGCTTTACCACTTCTTCACTGCACTATTGCCTACTCCAGTGTTTCTCAAAGTGTGCTCCACAGAGCCCCAGGGCTCCGCAAGACATCTCCAGGGGCTCCGCGAAGTTGACAAACTGGAAACATCGATAGGCGCAACACATACAATCAGTGGACCACTGGGGCTCCGCATAAATTTTTACGCGTGTAAAGGGCTCCGGAGCCCAAAAAGTTTGAGAACCGCTGGCCTACTCTATTCTAGTCTGTGACTTGTTTATCCAGCAATATAGTCCATCCATTTGTTTATTCCTCCAGTCTTTCAGTGAAAGCATAAACTAAAGTTCTTTCCTACAGAGTTTGGTTATTTATTTATTTTTATTCCTTTCTTCTAAACTTAAGATTATAGTCAAATTTATGGAGACACTTTGTCCCATAGAATTTTGTTTCCATCTACCGTGGCTTAGTTTGTGTTAGAGTGTTTCTCAAAGTGAGCTTACGCCACTTTGATTACTTAAAGGGTCTGTAGTCACGGAGCCTCGTGGCTCCCATTGGCTCCTGTTCACCATTTCCAGACATGGGGAGCTGCAGGAAGCAGCATGGTTCAGGCCGCTGCTTCCCACAGTTCCCCTTGGCTAGAAACATTGAACTGAAGCCAATGGGAGTCACGAGACTCCATGGCTAAGGACCCAAAGTGGTGCAGGCCCATGGCCCACTTTGAGAAACACTGCCTTAGAAGATGAAATACATTTATTTTAATATTATTTTGGTGTTATTTCTTTTAGTATTACAATTACTTGGTGTTATTTTCTGAACTGTATATATCTTGTTTGTTCCCATCAGAGAAGCAGCTGTTTCATGTTCAGCTGTACATTTGCATATGTTTGATCTCAAGTGTCTTGCTGCCAAAAGAATTAATAGTGCTTATGAGTATATGTACTCAAAGGTATATTATTTTGAGGAACTCTTTTGACCTACTTGTTTTGATAATATTTGAGGTTTCTATCAGTATTGCTTCCTTTTTTTCATGTTTCTTACCTTCCCTTTACTAGAGGCTGATTTTCTTCTAACCACCTGTTTCATTTCTGCTCAGTAAAATTCTCTCTCTTTTTTAAATTTTCATAGTGTGACAGGGTGTCTGACCTGCACTGGCCCTTTACGGGTTAACACCCAGCCCTGGGAGCGGGCTGGAGCTGTGGAGCCAGCAGCTGTGGCAGGTATTCGCCAATTAGGGCCCAGCTGAGGGCTGTATAAATAAAGGCTCCAAGAGGGGTAGAGACAGATATACTCTTGCTCTGGCTGGGGAAGAGGATGGATTTGGCTGCCAGGGAAGCTGAAGGCCTGGGAAAAGTAGGGCTGTAGTTAGAGCAGGACTGGGGAAAGGCAAGCAGAACTGGGGAAGCTCTGGCCAGGCAAACTCCCAGGATGCAGGGCCTGAGGCATAGCCTGAGGCTACTTGGGCTGCAGAGAGGCAGCCATGGTAGGCAAAGGCAGCAGATCTATGTCCCCTTGCCAGTGATGAGTGGCCATTTCAGACTGCAGTTTGCCCCGAGGTAAGGAGCTAGATGAAGACTGGCAGTGGAAGGTGGGCATAGTGGGTTGAGGGTTCTGAGAGGGGGAGGATCCCAGAGAGTGGGGGCACTGTGGTAGGGCAGTACCCTGAGGTGGAGAAACAAAAATAGGTAGCTGTTTGAGAGACACCAGCAAGAAGGGGGTGCTCCAGCATCAAAAAGCTAATTCCCAGCGCATCCAGCAAGAGGCGCCCATGGCGGTGAGGTGTGTCTGGTTGCAAATAGATTATTGAAATCCCCCACTTTCAAAAAACATTAATTTTACCTTTTGTCAAATAAAAGTTCAGTAGACCAGACCAGACTGAATAAGCCCTCTTATGTAATGTCCCTTTTCCTTTGCTTCCAAAAATTCAACAAACACGAATGAAATTTTTTTCCTATGATAGGCAGAAAACAAAAATGATTATTTCATTAGATCTGGGATAAAAAACTCATTGTCATTAAAAAAAATGTATTCAAACATATAATAACATACTGCTTCCTGCTCCATTTAGCAGGAGTTTGACTTTACAAAGACCCTGTCATACACTCTGATCCACAAATGGTCCCTGACAACTCAACAGTCCCATTGAAATAACTTTGGCCTCTTAGGCTGGCAGAGACCTCGGGTTATTTTTGCCTTCCTCTGCCCAACAGCTCTAGAAGCCAAGCCTGCAGCACTACCAGGCTGAGGATAGCTCCAGGCTACCACCCAGCAGCAGCTGTACACAGCTTGCACTCCATTTCCCATGACCCACCACGGACGTGGAAGTTCCTCTTCAAGGGTTTAACAGAAGCAGCCTCATGGTCCTGATTGGCTCCCTGCCCATGGGGCATTCCAGAAAGTGTCCAGTCAACAGCATGGATCTCCTATGGCTGTCATGATTGTTCCTGCTCCTGGATTCCTGGCTTTGACCTCAGCTTGATCTGATCTTCGCCTCCTGAACCAAACCCTGACATTGAATTCAGACACTGATCCTTGGTATTGACCCTCACCTGGAACTCAGGGTATGTCTACACTACAGCGCTATTTCGAATTAACTTATTTCAAATTAGTTAATTCGAAATAAGCTAATTTGAAATAATGCATCTAGACCCAAAAACTAATTCGAAATAGCATTTTGCTATTTCAGAGTAGTGCGTCCACACTGATTGGATGCAGGATCGCATTTAAGGGCAGCTAAAACCTGTTCCAGCAGGGCATCAGGTCAGTAGTTGCTTTGTGTGGCTGCTGTCTGAGGCTATCTGAGGCTCGTGCTTAAAGGGACCCCCCTGGACAGCCGGTTCTCAGCTTTCCCGCTTGCTTGCCTACCTCGCCGAGGGACAGCAAAGCGTTTTCCTCTCCGCCTGCTTCGGTCGCTCTCCTTTGGGACACCGCAGCACTCGGCACCATGGAGCCAGAGCCGCCCCGGGCACTCTGGTGCTCATGTTAAACGTCTTGCTGCAAGCCTAGCAGCAATTGCTGGAGGCTGCCTGGCACCTTCTGCTGCAGGCCAGCCCCCTGGTCCTCCCCCTGCCCCCCCCAGGGGCCCTGGAGGAGCGGCACCTGGATGCCAGCATGCCCCACCGCATCTGGTGTCTGGACACCAGCAGCGACTGGTGGGACCACATCGTCCTGGAGCGCTGGGGAGACCAACAGTGGACCCAAAACTTCAGGATGAAGAAGGACACCTTCCTGGAGCTCTGCGAGTGGCTCGCCCCTGCTCTGCAGCGACGGGACACACGCATGAGGCCCGCCATTCCCCTCCACAAGCGGGTGGCCATCGCCCTCTGGAAGCTCTCCATGCCGGATAGCTACCAATCCGTCGGGAACCAGTTCGGCATGGGGAGATCCACCATCGGAGCAGTGCTCATGCAGGTACGGCACTCACCGGCCACTGGGCCAGGACGGGGGGCTGCAAGGAGGACGTGGACTGCCCCAGGGAAAACGGGGGGGAGGTGGTGTAAGTGCCCTCCCCAGAAGGGGTCAGTCCGTCCCGGCCACGCTACAGACTGCCCACGGTGGCCAGGACTGCAGCGGGGGTTGCTCCTGGGAGTGAGGCACGGGGCAGTGGCGGGGAAAGAACACTCCCAGCGCCCCAGTGACCCTCGGTTTTGTGTGTCTCTCTCTGCAGGTGGTCAAGGCCATCAACAGGGTGCTGCTCTGCAGAGTTGTCTGCCTCACCGACCTGGACGCAGTCACCCAGGGGTTTGGTGCCCTGGGCTTCCCCAACTGCGGGGGGGCAATCGACGGGACACACATCCCCATCCGTGCCCCGGACCACCAGGCCTCCCTCTACATTAACCACAAGGGGTACTTCTCCGTGATCCTGCAGGCTGTGTCTGACCACCAGGGCCAGTTCATGGACATCAATGTGGGCTGGTTCAGCAAGGCACACAACGCACGGGTGTACCGCAACTCCTCCGTGTGCCAGAGGCTGCACGCTGGGACTTTCTTCCCCGACTGTTACATCAGGGTCGGGGACGTGGATATGCCAGTGTGCCTGGTGGGGGATGCGGCCTACCCCCTACAGCCCTGGCTCATGAAGCCCTACACGGGATACCTCAGCCTCTCCCGGCAGGCCTTCAATGCCAGGCTCAGCAGGGCCCGCATCATGGTCGAGGGGGTCTTCGGCCAACTGAAAGCATGGTTTAGATGCCTCCTTACCTGCCTCGACCTCTCCCAGCACAATATTCCGCATGTTGTGGCAGCGTGCTGTGTGCTCCACAATTTGTGCGAGAGGAAGGGGGAGGCTTTCCTGCCAGCTGGATGGCAGAGGCTGACCGCCTAGCTGGCCAGTACACACAGCCCCTCACGGCTGCCATCCGGGAGGCCCTCTGGGGGGCTGTCTCCATCCAGGAAGCCCTGCAGGAGAGCTTCCAGACGGACGGGGTCTGAAGTCCCCCTGGCGTGCCCCACTGGGGCCTGGGGCCTTACATTCCTCCCCCACCTCCTTCCCCTTTCCCCTCCCTAACCCCCCTTCCTGATCTACAATAAAAACACCTGTGTGGCCACAAAAAAAGTCTTTATTTCACATAACTGGGGTGGGGGGGGAGGGAATGAGGGCGGGAGAGGGGAGGGGGGAAACCTGGGAGGAGGGAGCTGGAAGGGGGAGGCAAGGGGAGGAAGGGGGAGGGGAAGCTCAGGGTTGGGGGTCTTGCTGGCTCTCCCGTCTCGCAGCACTGTGGGTGCGGGGGCATTGGGGGGGAGTGGGTGTGGAGGGTGGGGCAGGAGGGATGGGGGGTGCAGAAGAAGCAGGAGGGGGAGCAGGGGTGGGAGGAGGAGCGATAGCTGGGGCGGCCGCAGGGGCTGGAGCAGCAGGAGGCAGCAATCGGTCCACCATGGCCTGCAGGTGCTCGCAGAGGGCACGACCCTGCTCCCGGAGCTCCCTCAAGCTCTCCCGCCACAGCTGCAGGTCCTCTTGCACCCACTGCTCCTGGCTGTGGACCTGCCATCCCTGCAACCGCAGCTGCTGCCTCTGGAACTCCTCCAGGTTGCGGGTGCATCTGCTGGCCTGGGTGCGGGTGGATGGTTCAGGCGGGGTGGTGCGTCCTGCACTCGCAGGTGCTGCGGCTTTGGTGAAACAAGAGAAGTGGTCAGTTCTCCTTGGTGACACAGTGGGTGAAACCCAGCCCCCCTCTGCAAGGCAAGGATGGCAGGTGTCCGCACCATCACGTCCTGCTATCCCCGGGAGTGTGAGCTGGCCCAGGACTGCACCCCAGCCCCTTTGATGCCTACAGTGTGGTGGTGGGGGGGAGATGTGCCCTGCCTCTGTGTAGAGGGGGCGTGTGGAGGGAGGGCAGTGTGCAGTGTCTCTCCAAAGGGTAAGGTCCCTGGGCTCCCCCTCCCCCCGCCCCGCATAAGGGGACCGTGATGTCACTCACATGTGGAGGCCTCCCCAGCCTCGGATGAGGCTGCTGACAGGCTCTCTGGTTCGGCTCGGGGTTCCTGGGTGCAGGGCAGGCTCCCTGCAGGCTCCTGGCTGCCATCGTCCTCCTCCTCCTCTTCCCCTGTGTCAGGGGCAGGGCCCTCTGCCCCGGGGTCAATGATGACCAGAGGGGCACAGACCGTCTGACCCCCCAGGATGCAGTCCAGGGCCTCATAGTAGGGGCAGGCCTCCAGGTCAGCCCCTGGTTGGGAGGCCCTGGCATAGGCCTGCCGCAGTTCTTTAATTTTTGTCCGCACCTGCGCCTGGCTGCGCATGTGGCCTCTGGTGGCCAGGCTGGCAGCCATGCGGCTGTAGACAGCCACATTCCTGTGCCTAGTGCGGAGATCGTGGGCATTGGAGGCCTCCCCCCAAATCTCAATGAGGCCTACAATCTCCGCACTTGACCAGGAAGGCGCCCGCCTTTGGCGGCCCCTGGCAGGCTCCTGGGAGCCGCCAGCCTGGTCCTGGGGAGCGGTGGAGGGCTGGGTGGCAGCGGGTGGCTGGCTCATGGTGTGCCAGGTGCACGGTCTGCTGGCTATGTGCTGGCAGGCTGGCAACTGGCACAGGCACTGTGGCCAGAGTTTGCCCCTTTAAGGGCTCCGCGGCTGGGGGGGGAGCAGACAAGTTTTCCTGGTTTGGCCCAGAGTGGCCACCAGGGGGAACTGGGAAGGGCTGGAGGCCCCCTAATTCGAAATAAGTGTCTACACAGCACCTATTTCAAATTAGCTATTTCGAATTAGGTGTTATTCCTCGTAGAATAAGGTTTACCTCATTCGAAATAAGGGCTCCACTATTTCAAATTTATTTCGAAATAGCGGTTTGTATGTGCAGACAGCTATTAAATTTAATTTGAAATAACGTCTGTTATTTCGAATTAACTCTGTAGTGTAGACATACTCTCAGTTATGAACTTCTTAGCTGCTCCCAGTCCCGGGTTTGCCCCTGTTTTGACTCTTGACTCTGACTGCCGTTGTTGGAATTCTGATAGTAAATATTAGATTCCCTATAACTTGGAAGTCTTTAAACCATGATTTCAGAACTTCTGTAATTCAGCCAAAGGTTAGGGTTTTATTACAGGAGTGGGTGGGTAAGGTTCTGTGGCCTGCACTGTGCGGGAGGTCAGATTAGATGATTGTGATGGTCCCTTCTGACCTTAAAGTCTATGAGACTAGGAGCACCTCTACATGTGCACTAGTGTATGTGTGCCTGTGCACACACAGACAGAGCTTGCCAAACATGGATGGCACCTGAAAATGCCAATAGAATTTCCTTTTTAGAAAGAAGACATGTTTAGGTATAAAATATTAAAAGAAATCAAATTACTCCTGAATTCATTCTGTGCCAAAAAAAATAAAAATTCTGCGCACAATATTTTAAAATTCTGCAAATTTTTATTTGTCAAATAAATATGGAGGTTACAGCATGGCATTGGGGAACACAGGCCACTGGTTGCACAGATGTGGGAGATCACAGTGCAACTCTCCACTGGGACATGGACTCAGCAGTGAGGCTGTCCCAGAAACATCCCAGGATTCTGCCTCTCCATGCCAGGTGCACTATGAGTGGGAAGGCAAGATCAGCAAAGTAGGATCCAAGTGTGGAGGGATTTAGTGTGTGGGGATCCAGGTGTAAGCTGAGAGGGTTTTGTATGGAGCAAACTGGACAGGGATCCCTCCTTCTGCAGCTGAGGAGCAATGGGTTTAGGAAGTTGGGAGGAGGGAGAGAGTTTGCAGAGCTTTCTGCTGCCCAGGGAGAAATCTGTGAATGGGTCTGACCCAGCCCTAGATGCCATGCAGGGGAAGAGGAAGTCCTGTCCTCCCCAGTCCAGCTGGAACTAACAGTTAAGCTCAGCATAAAGTAGGAGCCACCAGCTGGATCTTCCCCAGTCCCACCCCTGCCCCACAGTGACTTATCTCTCTATTGGTTGCCCTGGGCACGTAAAACATATTGCTGGGAAGGGTCACATGACTGTTCTTGTGACTTCACTTTGTATCCTCATCAGTCATTTTTCTGCAGAGAAGCAAAGAAATCTGTGGAGAACATAAATTCTGCAAATGCTCAGTGGTACAGAATTATTCCAGGAATATCAAATGTATAGCAATGTATTTAAGGGACACTGAAAACAATAAGGATCATTGTAAATGAAAATTGTCGATGGTTATCATTGCAAAAAGGCTGTCTTGTTTTATAAATTAGTTGTGCCTACATTAAAATTAATAAAGAGGAAATCATTAACTTCTTTTAGCACAATGCAAAAGTACTTGCACAATTATTTTATTTGCTCACTAAGACCTGGTTTACACAAGGAACTTAAATTAGTATAAGAACATCTCTCAGGATTGTGAAAAATCCACATCCCTGAGAGAGATAGCTATACTGACCTAACCCCAGTATAAACCGTGTTACATCAACAGAATAATTTGTGCACTGATAGCACCATTTGGGGGAGATGGATCACCTACAACTGATAGTATAGGTAGTGTCTACAATGAAGCACTTTAGTAGCATAGCTGCAGCTGTCCCATTGTAGTGTCTTAAGTATAGACATGCCCTCTGACTTTGAAAGATCATCTGCTAATATTAGCATTGTAAATTATTCTTGAAGAGCAATACATATAAAATTAGAATTTGTTTTTACTTAGCTGTTTAGTTTTATATAAGCAAACTGTCTGGCTTTTGCTAATTATCTCACCTGTGTTAATGATTAACAACCTAATGTTGAAATAGTAAAGACTTAGAAGCTCCATTTTCACATGGACTTTAACTGTCTCTTTATAACTGTTTGAGAATGTTTTCTGATTTATATTTTTAAAAGTTTAAACCACTTGACAAATATTGCATAACACTCATATTTCTCACTGCTGCCACTTGTTTGGGAAACTGAAAGATAAGTTGAAAAATGCACCTTTTCCATTTTCATCTCTAATTGAATTCTCTCTTGACCCCCTTATTCCCTGTGGCTGTATTTCAGGTTTTGATGATAAGAAAAAGAATTTTGTATTTGGATAATACAATTTTCTCACTTGCCTTTGGCGACCTTCATCTCAATTTCCTCTCCCTAGAGACACTGTATATTATAGAATTGAATCAAATTCCTTATTCATAGAAAAAAGTTCCAATTTAATCTGAATATTCAGCATTTTACACTGGTCAGGGTGATGGATGGCATATTGAAACACTTTTGGTTCAGGTAATCAAATGGCAGAATTCAGACTTGTATTGAAAAAAATAATGAAGTCTATTCAATATTCCTATAAGGTACAAAAATGCACATTACATAGTAGAACTGGGGCCTTTTCTTATTATCTTACGAATAACATCTCCATTGCAAAAAGTATAGTCAAAAATTAAGAATTTATGTAGGTTAGAACATGTGCAAAGCAGCAGCTGTTGAGAGCAAAAGGAGGTGGATAACTGAGGCTGCTTAAATGAACTAGTACTAAAACTGGGGGGGACACACACACCGGAGTCATATACAACTGAATCTTAAATATTGGTCAACTATGTTGTTTAATATTTCCTTTAAAATGTATTTTTGAAAAGTAAACAATAGAAAGGGTTTTTTAGAACATTTCAAGTAATTCAATTTTATAAATAATTTTGTTATTTTATTACCATGCCAAAGAGTGTTATAAACTAACAAATTCACAGAATAATTACTCAACGCAACCTAGGGCTGGCTGCAGCTTGTCGAGGTATGGTACTTGGACAAAATATTACCAATGGAGCAAAAGCTAATGATTTTGCATCCATATAATTGTTTTAAATATAGACTAGGGGTCTGTGCCCTCTGCTTGCTACATTCGCCTACCCCCCTTTTTCTGGCTACTTTTGCTGAGGGAGCTTGTTGGCACTGATAACATGATGATGTCATTCTGTCACCCGGCAGGAACATTCTGTCGTCCGGCAGGAAAAACTTTTTTATATAGCGAGAGAGAGAGACGATGTGGAAGTTCCTTGTATCCCTGATAAATAAAAACAAAACCCCTCTTTTGTTTTTAAGATCTTTTAGGCAACTTTGACAATTGATTAAAAGCACTTTGTATTAACAAATATAAACATGAGGGCACTGTATTCAACATTTTAATACTGGATGATCTGTTACAATGATTTTACTGTGCAATGTGGTGGGTGAGATAAATTTCCATCAGAGCCCACCAGTGCAACTCCATAGCTGACTTATGGGAGGTGCTAATCACACCCTAAAGCTGGCCATTCTCCCTCTACACCAATAACAGCCCAGAGGGCAAGATATCAAACTCAGGTCTCCTGCATGGAAATAGAGAGCTTTAACACTGTGCAGTGGATCCTCGATTTGTATCTTAATTTCTGTGAATAATCCCTACATATGACTTTTACCTTTACAGACAACATGCAGCTTTAGAGTAGTATTTTCAAAAGCAGTTAAGGGTGATAGGCATCCACTGACACTGAATGGGACTTGGATAGCTAGCTGTCATTTGAAAATCTCATCTCCGGTCTTGTGCACTCACAAGTATAACACAAATGTATAGAATGAAAATAACCCTTCAGAATAATAGTCCTTTAGAAGCCCTTAAAATATTGGACATCCTTAAAATTAAAGTAGCCTCTCATAATTAAAACAAAATTGTTAGAAAATGGAAAATGCTACAAACAGCTGTCGATTGTGATCTCACCAATATATTAACTATACTTTGGAATAAGCAGGACCCAGTTTGATACAACTACATCAGTGTCACTCAGATGAAGATGGCCTTTATGTCCGTCCCCCCGCACCCATTCCAAATGGCTGACCCTGGAAATTCATCCTAAGGAATTGAAGATCACATGCAATTGCTACTAGAAATGCAAGTTCTACATTTGGATATTAGTTACCAATTCTGTTCATTAATGAATTAGAATCCCGCTCCCAGGCCTGGTCTATACTAGACCAGGCAGGTCGGCTGAAGGTATGCTATCCAGCTACCAAAATACCTAGCTGGAATCCCTTTACCTTAGTCCGAGTCATGATGGCGTCCACACAGCGGGAGGCTGACAACAGCACACGCTCCCATCAGTTTCCTTTACTCCTCACAGAACAAGGAGTAGTGCACGCCAGTGGGGGCTGCCAACAACATTCAATTTATGGGTCTATATTAGACCTGCTAAATCGAACACTAGAAGATCAACCTCCAGAAGGTCAATCTTCTCGCAAGTGTATATATGCCCACAGAGCTGTGTCATGTCTGCAGAAGTAGCAGTGAAATAAAAGTAAAAATGTATTATTTTAAAAAGTAAAATGAGTGTATATAACCAAGTATACATGGACAGTTGTTTTGCTAAATAAGAATGACTTCTTTTTTTTTTTTTTTTAGTTCGCTTTCTGACAATTACCTTGATTAAAGAACACATCCTTATTCAGGATAGGGCTTAAGCTTGTCACTTTAATGAGATTTAAGCATGTGCTTAAATAATATCTTGAATACTTTAATGATATCCTGAATCAAGACCTATAATTACACTTTAAGGTCTCAGGAATAGCACACTAAAGCCCTGATCCTCCAGACACTGTGCATGTGTTTAGCTTCATGCATGTGAGTAATCCCATTAACATCAATGGAACCAGTCACGGTCATAGCTCTTAAATGTCCCTCATTTTGAAGAGATTCACTCTTTCACAGTTCCCTACATTCCACACAAATAGTATCGTTGACATGTATTTATCAGTGTGTTTGACAATTCTATCCTACATACAAATAAAAATAATGCATATACAGGAGGCCTCCAACTTGCGACCGCCCAAGTTCCAACCCCCAGCACTTACAACCATTTTTGTAAGTGCGGAAGGGGCCGAAAATCCCCGACTTACATCCTCGGCCTGCATTTACGACGGCACATGGTGCCTATCGTAAATGAGGGTTCAAGTTACGATACCTCCGACTTGCAATGCTTCCCCTGGAACCAATTGCATCGCAAGTCGGAGGCCTCCTGTATGTGTTAGATACAGTATCATACAATAGGGTGTTAGAAACAATTCACAGTTCCATAGAAAAAGTATGTGACCCTGCGAGCTGCTGAGCATTCTCTTCACCTTACAGCAGGGGTGGGCAAGAGGCGGCTAGCAGGCCAGATTCAGCCCACCAAGCTGCTGGATCCAGCCCACAGCCACCTCACCAGCACCCTTACTACAGAGCAGGTGCAGCCACTTTCAACAGCAGGCTGCTAATTGCTGTGCAGTGTGGGCAGGGAGGAGAAAGCTTCATGCGCTGTCCCCGCTCCCTAGCAAAAACTCTCAGCTCCCATTGGCCAGTTTCCAGCCAATAGGAGATGAGAATTTTTGCCGAAGCAGGGGCAGCACATGAAGCCTCCTCACTCCCTCTCCCCCTCACTCCTTCCCTCCCTCCCTGTGCTGGAGCAGAGCCACACAGAGCAGCCGCCCAGCCCACAAGCAGGGAGCTTGTCTCAGGTTCCTGCAGAGCTGCTGGCAGGGAGTTGCCTAAATAAGCACTTCTCAGCCAGAACCTGCCTCTGGCACCCCACTCCCTCTTTTCCCCCCAACTACCTGCCCCAGGCCACCACCCACGGCCTCTATATCCCCTCTCCGTACCTCCTCCAGGTCACAACTCCCTCCCAGACCCTGCACTCCCTCCTACACCCTTCCCCCAGGTCAGAATCCTTTCCTGCACACATACCCCTCCCTAACCATGCACTCCATTCCCCTGCCCCAGATCATAACCCCCTTTTCACCCAAATTCTCTCTCAGACCCCACACTCCCTCCTGCACCCCAGTCCTCTATGCCAAGCTCCTTCTATACCCCACCTGCCATCCCAGACCCCGCATCCCCGCCACAAAAGTGCAGCCCTTGATCACTTACCAAAATCTTGGAGTGGCCCCCATTAAAAATTATTGCCCACCCCTGCCTTACAGTATTGCTCAGTGCTCTGCCAGAATCAGCCCTAAGAGAACATGAAGACTACATGGAGAGTATCTAAAAGTCAGGAAATTCCAAAGTTAGGATGACACAGAGTATTAACTGTGTCCTCTACTATATACAGATGATGAGCTATATATACACACAGCACTGAAATAATTGCCTGAGGAGGCTGTAAAATCTCCATCATTGGAGATTTTGCAGAGCAGGTTAGACAAACATCTGCCAGGGATGATCATTCTAGATAACTTCTCAAGGTCCCTTCCAGTCCTATGATTCTATGATACTGTTTTTAATTATGTGATCAAGTACTAATCCTCAGATCACAAGAACTGATCATACATTTTCTCCAGACCTACAGCCTTTACAACTTGCTTTTTTCTTAAAGCCACAGTGCTGGATTTCTGAGTTCTATATAATACAGTTCACAAAGAAAAAATAAGAGGGGAAATAGTAGAATCTATTAAAAGGGAATGGCTCAGCTCAAGGTACCAGTCTGCTAATGTGTCCCAAATGCCTGTTTCAAAGAGAATCACAAAGTACTTTGTTGAACTGTACAAGATATTGTGACAAGGAATTCAAGGATGTTTGGTTCTTTCTATGCATGCTTAACTCTGATTAATGTAAATGAGAGTTTCATGAGCATAGGCAAAGAAATACAGGCTCTCGTATTAGCTGGCACACTATGAATTGGTTGCTAATGTGCTGTGTCGTGTTCACTTTGGAAATAAGCTAAGCATGGGTAGCAATTTAATAAAGCAGCTGAAGTTAATGCCATTTTTTGGCACCACATAACAGAGTTTGTTATGGGGTAGTCACATATGTGCATCTAAGAGGTCATGTACTAGCAAATTTCAGGAAATCTAAGACGTGCACATTATTAGACTGAATTGCTGTCTGGCTCCAATATCTGAAATATGTAACCAACTCTTAACCTTATGCTTCAGCCTACTTCAATGCATTTATATCTCAAAAAAACTACAATTCTTTTTGTCTTAAACTAATTTATTGTGGTAAAAAATAGACTATTAAGAATGCATGACAAAGTCCTGTACTGAAATACTTGGATAGAGCTATAATACCAATTTTACTGACATAGAATTGGAAATCCCAAGCACTCAGAAATCATGAATCAGCCCCCCTCCCGTTATTAAATTGATTTTTTAAAATCTTGATTTAAACAAGTTATAAATGTAGGTTTCTTTTTATTTGATTTTGTGTTTTTGAGCACTTAAGATTCATTTTTAAGCTTTTATCTGCAACCAAGAGGGCTATAAACTTACTTGTTGATGTTACTGTTATATTTTCATAATCACGGGACGCCAGGAGCTGAGCCTTTAAGAAACACCAAATATAACACTCATGATAAATGTGTGACTGTTGGCAATACTGCACTAAAGAGCTGTATAGTGTTTTACTCCTTTCTAAAGTAATGGATATAACTAAAAAGATGTTAACAAGAGCAAAGGAACATGGTTCTCTATGCCCAGAATCTTCTGGAAATTTTAACATTTCCCTAATAAGAATGGAAACAAATGTACTTATTCCTGAAGGCTTTTATGGATATTAGAAATGAATTGGTATTTTCTAATGATGAAGACATGAGTTTTCAAAAATCAGAAAAAGTAAATATGGTGTGCATTAGTTTGTAATTAGCCCACAGATTTAAAAATAATGAATTTTACTTGCTGGATTAAAATATTGTTCAAAGCCCAGATCCAGCAACTTACAACTGCAGTAGTACAATAGTGAATTAGGTCCCACTTCTCATAAAGGCCTGATCCTGCACCATTGTAGGGTCTGGAAATGCTGCTACTGATGAGAAAAAGAGTGAACTCTAACTGCAGTTCTAAAATATTATTTCATAGATTACCACAATATCAGTAAAAGAAGGAATATATGTGATTTACTAAATATGTGTTTTGTACAACATCATAATTCAACTACTAATTTGGTTAATTATTGTTAAATGTATGGACTAATTAGACCACTAGCCAAGATGATAGTGTGTTTTACTTCACAGTTGTCACTTGGTACACATATAATACATTACAATAGACGCCACAAATAAAAGAAATTATTTCAGAACCAGTTAAAGCTTCTAACAAAAATATACTTGGCTATCATATACTTGTAAAACCCAAGCACTGAGATTCAAAAAAATTAGTAAAGAAATTGCAATTCCTATGCTGCTCATGGAATAAATATGTGATAGATAAATAACAAGTACAAAGATATTCATATTCCATAACAATAACACAACTCAACTCCAGCTTCCTCTGCTGGGTCCTGGCCATGTATATGAAGCTGCTGGGGACCATGATCCCAGAGTGGCTCATGTGTGTTTTGGGGCAGATGAAAGGGTAGGTAGGCCTAGCACCAGCTGGCTGCTGCTGAATGCAATGCATCAGATTCTCTTTTGATGTATAATGGTCACATCAGTGTGAAAGGAGAGTTTGTCTCAATGACACTCAACCTGGAAAATGACTAGATTCACACTGTTATGTCCCATGTCTCACACATCTTGCTAAACACAGCCCCTAAAACTGTGTTTTGAGCAGTTTTTCATATGGCTCTTAAGTCCTACGTTCATTGTGAGATAAAACTTTTACATACAGCATTAGAACTCTGTAAATACAGGATGCAAAGATCAGGATGGCTTCGGCTATGTCTACACAGCAGCGTTATTTCAGAATAACTAACATTATTCCAAAATAACATAGTCCCCATCTACATAGCAAGCAGTTATTTCAACAGAATGTCAAAATAATGTCGAGCTGGAGGACTTCTTACTCCCACTCCTGTAACCCTCATTTTACAAGGAGTAAGGGAAGATGGAGGAAGACTGTTTTTTCTCAGACTTCCTGCTGTGTAGACAGCGCCAAAAGCCAAAATAAGCTATTTCGACTTAAGCTACACAACTGACGTAGATCAAGTTGCATAGCTTATTTTGGCTTTAGCCCTGATGTGTAGACGTGCCCTTAATGGGGAACCAGCCTTTCACATGCGGATTGCTGTAAATGTGGTCCAAGCAAAGGCCCACAGAGACACAATCCACTAGATATTAATTCAGCAAAATGTACAACTGCTCAATTTTCTTGCTCCACAGTAATATAAATATGAATTAATCTAACTAAAACTGAAATGGCAAACAACTGCTCAACTGCTTTTCCTGTTTACTGAATAGTGCACTAATCCTTATAGTAATTACATATTATGCTTGTACTTTTTCTTTTCCCTTGTAAGTGTAAATGCTGCCATGTAGCCAGAACCCCTAGGCTGTGTCTAGACTGGCCAGTTTTTCTGGAAAATCAGCCGCTTTTCTGGAAAAACTTGCCAGCTGTCTACACTGGCCGCTTGAATTTCCGCAAGAACACTGACGATCTCATGTAAGACTGTCAGTGTTCTTGCAGAAATACTATGCTGCTCCCGTTCGGGCAAAAGCCCTCTTGTGCAAATGCTTTTGCGCAAGAGGGCCAGTGTAGACAACGCGGTATTGTTTTGCGCAAAAAAGCCCCGATCGCGAAAATGGCGATCGGGGCTTTTTTGCGCAAAACCACGTCTAGATTGGCACGGACGCCTTTCCGCAAAAAGTGCTTTTGCAGAAAAGCATCCGTGCCAATCTAGACGCTCTCTTCCACAAATGCTTTTAATGGAAAACTTTTCCGTTAAAAGCATTTGCGGAAAATCATGCCAGTCTAGACGTAGCCCTAAAGTAAAGAGACAGCCTGTGATGATGTCTTAGTCAATAAATACACAATGTGATAAAGAGGGAGTAAAACATATTCAGGGACAAAAAATATTTTAAAATAATGTCTAAATCTATGACACAAGTTGACAGGCAGCAAAGCAATTCATAATTAAACCCAACATTACGCCCTGCCTGGTGCTGCAAGAATTGTTGATCTGAAAGTGATTATCCAGACTATTTGTTTTATAATCTCTTGTCACAAAGTGAAGGGATAAAAACAAATTTTGAACCTTAATTCTAAATTTCATGCTTTCCCAAGTTTGTAGCTGGCTGCAGAGCATGTGCACTAAGTCAGCATTGCTGACATTTTTTGTCTGCATATGATGCTACTTTGGGAGGCCATGTGATATCTAGCTCATCATTCTAGCTCTATTTTTGGTAGGCAGCTGCAAGAAAGGCTGAAGTGGCATGGTCCGGTAGTGTGGGTCCGTAATGTAAGGGATTCCCAGCCTATTAACATTTTCTTAGCCTTTCCCCTCACCCTAGCAGGCAAGACAATGCATGAAGCCTCAGCAGTCAGTGTCCTATCCATACAGATTTCAGTACCTGATGGCTTTCAGCACTAATACTTCTTTTTTGAATAGCAGAAAGTTAGATTTTCTCCCATTGGTCAGACAGGAATCCCTACATTTTCCTGTATGATCATAGAATCATAGGACTGGAAGGGACCTTGAGAGGTCATCTAGTTCACTCCCCTGCACTCATGGCAGGCCTAAGTATTATCTAGACCATCCCTAACGGGTATCTTAAAAATCTCCAAAGGTAGAGATTCCACAACCTCTGTAGGCAACTTATTCCAGTGCTTACCTATCCTGTCAGTTAGGAAGTTTTTCCTAATGTCCAACTGTGACGGGACGAGCGGCCTCCTCCCCGCGGAGGCAGACCTGCCCCGCACTGACCCCGCAGTCGCGCTCGCGCTCCTAGGAGCGGCACGGAGAGAGCGGGTGGCGTGCGGCTCCTGTACGGCCGCCGCCGCTCAGCTGAGGGGTGGGGGCGGGGCCGGAGGGGCGTGCCGGCCGGCGTACGGGAGCCGGGGCATGCCACGTGGGCTGTGACGTGCGCATCGGCCGACGTCACGACGGGAGGACGCCAAAGGAGGAAGAGTGGGCACCTGAGTGGCGGACACGCCCGTGGGGGAAGGGGAGGGGGTAAAGAAAAGGGGTCCAGGGGGTGATGGTGGGGTAGGAAGTAGCCCAGGGTGGGGCGTGGAGCCGGTGAGCCGGTGCGTTGCAGGCGTTAGCCCCTCCGGCTGGACGGGTCCCACCGAACCTGTCCTTAGGGCCCTGGGCTGGGGCCCGTGAGAGAGGGCAGGCCCGGGCCCCCCTTCCCCACCCTCCTAGCAGCAGCGGGCAGACAAAGACCGGACTCACGGGCCAGCGCACTCGAGAGCTCCTCAGAACTTACCCCCGGGCCGGGGAAACGCAAGTAAGGGGGGCTCAGTACTTACCTGGCGGGACAGGACTGCCACCCCGCCATGTACACGTGGTGGAGAATGTGGGCAGATCATAAGACCCCACAGCAGTAGGACGAAGGGAAAGGGATTAAAAAAAAAAAAAAAAGGAAGAAAAAGGGAGAGGAGCCTGGAAAAGGGGAAGAAGAGGAGGCTCACTAAGGAGGAGCCGGATAGGGCCGCTACCTCAGTACGGTGCGAGGAGCAAGCCCGCCCGAAGATGGAGGTCGGAGACGTGTTCAAGTGGTTGACCGAACACCAACGGCAACAGCAACAACAGCAAACGGCCCTCCTGCAGCAGCTGTCCGCCCAACAGCAAGACCAGCAAAGACAGCTCCTGAAGGACTTGGCAGAGCAGAACCAGGCGCAACAGGAGCGATGGGTGAGACAATGGGCGAGCCTGGGGCAGGGGCCGTCCCTGGTGCAGGGGGGGGAGGGCACTGAGGGAGGGCCCCTGGCTCAATTGCCGGTGAGACTAACTAAAATGGGACCCACGGACGACCCCGAGGCGTTCCTGACCACCTTCGAAAGAGTGGCCACCACGGCCCGGTGGCCAGAGCAACATTGGGCCACGCTCCTGGCTCCGTACCTTACGGGCCCCGCTCAGCTGACCTATCGGAGCCTAGATCCGCGCGATGCCCTACACTACTTTAAAGTAAAGGAGGCCATATTGGACCAACTAGGAATCACCCCGGAGTCCTATCGGCAGCGGTTCCGGCAGGAAAAGTACCCCACAGGGGCGCGACCCCGGGTGGTGGCCCAATGGTTGAGGGAGGCCGGGTGGCGCTGGATGGAACCAGACCAACATACCGGACCACAGGTGGCAGAGAAAGTAGTGCTGGAGCAGTTTGTCCACATTTTGCTGGGGGAAGGGCAGCGCTGGGTCCGACGGCACCGCCCATCATCACTTAACGAGGCAGTGACCTTGATGGAGGACTATTTGGCGGCCGAGGTGGGGGAAGGGGGAGGCACAGGGTGGAGAGAGAACGTCCCCAGTGCGGGAAGGGGGGCACGCCCGACGCGTCCCGGGGATGGTAGGGGGACAGGAGGCCCACGTAGCCCGGGAAAGGGGGTAGGGAGGCGACTGGCACCCGTGTGGAGCCGACCTGTGAGAGAAGGACCCGCGTCACGAGAACTGCCCCGAGAAGCCCCGATGGAACATCCCCCCCTATCACGACTGTCAACCGGAGGATGATATCAATGTGGCCAGGAGGGACATTTTAAACGGGACTGCCCATATATGGACTGCTCGTATGGACAGGTAATGATCGGAGGGTGCGTGCCGGGGACACGGGACCAGGGGAAGATATTAAAGGAAGTAGAAGTGGAAGGCCGGGTGGTTACTGCCCTGGTGGATTCCGGGTGTGGACAGACGTTGGTAAGGGCCGACTTAGTGGGAGTAGATGGCCCCCGAGGACCCCCGGTGCTCGTCCAATGCATACACGGGCACGTCGAATCGTACTCCACGGCATGGGTACGCATTAAGGAAGGGGGCCAGGAGGGCTGGTCTTATGTAGCCCTCGTCCCGGGGCTAGTCTATCCGGTCCTCCTCGGGCGAGATTGGAGGGGTTTTGAGCAGGCCCTCCGAGAATGGCCTGGGATGGAGTCAGGGGAGGGGAAACCGGCCTTGGCCACGGACCCCGTAGGGACCTGGGGGTCGTGGGCCCTACCTCACGTAAGACCCTGGCAAGGAGGAATCGAAAGAACAGAGGGACCCGGCATGAACATAGGAGAAGAGGAGTGGTCCGCGGATTTTATTAGGGAGCAGAGGGAGGACCCCCTCCTCCAACAGGCCTGGGAGAGCGCTGCTGCCAATATGGAAGCAGAAGGCACCCCGAAAACAGCCCTGGCCTACCCGCACTTCGAGATCCAAGGAGACCGCCTCTACAGAATCAACGAGGGAAGAGAGGTAGGGGAGGTGACCTCCCAGCTGCTGGTACCGGGCAGGTATCACCGGAGGTTACTGGAGTTAGCGCATAGTAACCCCTGGGCGGGGCACCTGGGGTATGAAAAGACCGCGCGGCGCCAGCTTCAAAGATTCTATTGGCCAGGTATTTACCGGGCC
This sequence comes from Pelochelys cantorii, assembly GCA_032595735.1. NCBI lineage: Eukaryota > Metazoa > Chordata > Testudines > Trionychidae > Pelochelys > Pelochelys cantorii. The sequence goes on along the minus strand of CM064326.1, from coordinate 125,156,382 downwards.
GTGAAAGACTTCTGCGACTCGTGTCCGGAATGTCAGAAGGCGGGATCGGGGCGGGTACCCAGGGCCCCACTCGTGCCGCTGCCAGTGGTAGATGTCCCATTCCAAAGGATAGCGATGGACCTGGTCGGCCCATTGGAGTGAACCGGTAATCGGTATCGATATATTCTCGTGGTGATAGATTACGCCACCCGTTACCCGGAGGCCGTACCCCTGCGGAACACCACGGCCCCCACGCTGGCAGGGGAATTAGTCAAAATTTTCGCGAGGGTGGGCCTGCCGAAAGAGATCCTTACGGACCAAGGAACAAACTTCACGTCGACATTGATGAGAGAACTATGCCGCCTCCTCCAGGTGAAAACATTAAGGACCTCAGTTTATCATCCACAAACAGCCGGGCTTGTCGAGAGGTTCAACCGAACGCTTAAAAGTATGCTCAAAAAGTTTGTGGAGGAGGACCCTAAGGAGTGGGACCGGGCCCTACCCGCACTGATGTTCGCAGTGAGAGAAGTGCCCCAAGTCTCAACGGGCTTCTCGCCCTTCGAGTTACTTTATGGTAGACAACCCCGCGGAATCCTAGACATTATTAGGGAGTCCTGGGAGGAGCAATCGACCAGGGTCCAGGGAGCCGTGCCATACATCCTCGAGTTGAGAGAAAGGTTACGGCGGGTTGGGGAGTTCGCCAAACAAAATCTGGTAGAAGCGCAGGAACATCAGGCACAATATTACAATCGAAATGCCCAAGTAAGGATCTTCCAGCCAGGAGATAGGGTCCTCTTGTTACTACCCGAGCAGACATCAAAGCTGCTGGCCCGATGGCAAGGTCCCTTCGAAGTAACCCGGCGGGTGGGGGAAGTGAATTACGAGATTCGGATGCCCAGAAGGAGGAAATCCACGAACATTTATCACGTTAACCTCCTTAAGGCGTGGCGGGCGAGGGAGGAGTTCACTGGGTACGTGGAAGGGTCAAGAGAGGAAAAGATAATCCCGGACCTACAGGTTGGGTGGGACCTGGCCCCGGCTCAACGGGACGAGCTCCTGAACACTTTGAGCAAATTCCCACAGGTGTTGACGACAACCCCAGGGCGGACTAACGTGACGAGCCACCACATCACGATGGAACCAGGGCGTAAAGTCCGCGACCAGGTCAGACCCCTCCCTCGGAAACTATGGTGGACGGTACGCGAGGAGATAGAAAAGATGCTGCGCTGGGGGGTGATCGAAGAGTCACGCAGTGCCTGGAGAAGCCCTATCGTACTGGTCCCCAAGTCAGACGGGACAATTCGGTTCTGTATTGATTTTTGGAAGGTCAATGCAGTGTCGCAGTTCGACGCATACCCAATGCCCAGAGTAGACGAGTTGCTGGAGAGATTAGGGGCCGCCCGGTACTTGTCCACGGTTGATCTGTCAAAGGGGTATTGGCAGATCCCATTAACGGCGGAGTCTCGCAAAAAGACTGCATTCTCAACACCCTTTGGCCTATACCAGTTCGTCAGGATGCCGTTCGGTCTCCACGGGGCAGCCGCAACCTTCCAGAGGCTGATGGACTGGGTACTACGGCCTCATGAGCAATACGCTGCCGCATATATAGATGATATAATAATCTATAGTACAACGTGGCAGGAACATCTGAAGCGGGTGGAAACCGTGCTAACCTCATTACAAGAGGCTGGACTAACCGCCAACCCAGCTAAATGCCACTTTGGCGAGCGGGAGGTGTCATACTTAGGCTACACAGTGGGGGGAGGTAAGATCCGGCCCCAAGTAGGTAAGATCAAAGCCCTGCGGGATTACCCAGCCCCAACTACAAAGCGGCGGGTCCGGCAGTTCCTGGGGCTTGCCAGCTACTACCGACGGTTTGTCCCGGACTTCGCGACCCTGGCCGCCCCACTGACGGACCTAACACGGAATTCAGCCCCGAAGAGGGTGCGGTGGGACCAGGGATGCGAGGAGGCCTTTAGGACCCTGAAACAGTGCCTGACCCAGGCACCTGTGCTATCTCAACCCGACTTCACCAAGCCATTTGTTCTGCAGACGGACGCTTCTAAACTGGGGCTCAGGGCCATTCTCTCCCAAGGGGAGGGGGGGAGGAACACCCGATTGTATACGTGAGCCGTAAATTACTGCCCCGAGAACAAAAATATTCTACGATAGAAAAGGAAGCGTTGGCGGTAAAGTGGGCGATTGATATGTTACGATATTATCTTCTAGGCAGCCCCTTCAAAGTGGTAACCGACCACACCTCCCTTCGATGGCTCCTGGCCATGAAAGACTCCAACGCACGAATAATGAGGTGGTACCTGGCATTACAACCCTACCGCTTCGAGGTCAGCCACCGGGCCGGGAAGGCCCACGGTAATGCGGACTTCTTTTCAAGAATTGCAGAAAAGGACGAGGGAGACCAAACAAGGGGAGAGGGGAACTTAGGGGGGGAGGCGTGTGACGGGACGGGCGGCCTCCTCCCTGCGGAGGCAGACCCGCCCCGCACTGACCCCGCAGTCGCGCTCCTAGGAGCGGCGTGGAGAGAGCGGGTGGCGTGCGGCCCCTGTATGGCCGCTGCCGCTCAGCTGAGGGGCGGGGGCGGGGCCGGAGGGGCGTGCCGGCCAGCGTACGGGAGCCAGGGCACGCCACGTGGGCCGTGACGTGCGAGTCGGCCGACGTCACGACAGGAGGACGCCAAAGGAGGAAGAGTGGGCACCTGAGTGGCGGACGCACCTGTGCAGGAAGGGGAGGGGGTAAAGAAAAGGGGTCCAGGGGGTGACGGTGGGGTAGGAAGTAGCCCAGGGCGGGGCGTGGAGCCGGTGAGCCGGTGCGTTGCGGGCGTTAGCCCCTCCGGCTGGACGGGTCCCACCGAACCTGTCCTTAGGGCCCTGGGCTGGGGCCCGTGAGAGAGGGCGGGCCCAGGCCCCCCTACCCCACCCTCCTAGCAGCAGTGGGCAGACAAAGACCGGACTCACGGGCCAGCGCACTCGAGAGCTCCTCAGAACTTACCCCTGGGCCGGGGAAACGCAAGTAAGGGGGGCTCAGTACTTACCTGGCGGGACAGGACTGCCACCCCGCCGTGTACACCAACCTAAACTGTCCTTGCTGCAATTTATTCCCATTGCATCTTACCCTGTCCTCAGAGGCTAAGAGGAATATTTTTTCTCTCTCCTTCTTGTAACAACCTTTTATGTATTCTAAAAATTTTATCAAGTCCCATTTCAATCTTTTCTTCTCCAAACTAACCCTTGCCAGTTTTTTCAGTCTTCCCTTATAGGTCACAAAAACAACAAGTAGTCCTGTGGCCCCTTAGAGACTAACAAAAAGTAGATATAGTATCATGAGCTTTTGTGGGCAAAACCCACTTCTGCTCATCTGAAGAAGTGGGTTTTGCTCACGAAAGCTCATGATACTATATATACTTCTTTTTTAATCTCTAAGGTGCTATCGGACTACTCATTGTATTTAAAGTTACAGACTAACACAGCTACCCCTCTGAGTCTTATAGGTCATGTCTTCTAGACCACTTCTCTGGACTTCCTCCAAATTATCCCCTTTTTTTTACTGAAATGTGGCACGCAGAACTCTACAGAACAATATTCCAAAGGAGGCCTAATCAGCTCACAGTAGAGCAGAAGCATGTCTTGCTTACAACTCTCCTGCTAATATATCCCAGGATGGTTTTTTACAACAGTGTTACTCTGTTGACTTACAATGAGCTTGTGATCCACTATGTCAGATCCCTTTCCACAACCCTTTGATTGTGTCATATGTTCAAGTTAGAAAAGCAAGAGCAAGTTTTGAGGCACAGACCAGATCAGCAGCTATGGTCTGAATTGTCAAATGTAGGCACTTAAATAAAAGTGACCTGATTATTAGAAATGCTGAACACACATATCTCCAATTGATCTAAGCAGGAGCTGCAAGTCATCAGCAATTTTTAAAATCAGGTCACTATTTATTTCTTAGGTTCTGAAATATAGGTTTTACACCTAACTTTAGATACATAAATTTGAAAACTGTGGTCTGTATCAGCAACAGCCATATTAGAAGCTGGACACAAAAGTAGCTCTTCTCTTTTAAAACTACCTCTTAAGAAAGTGTAGTGTTTCTCCACATGTGCATTTTTGAAATTCCAGTATATAAAGATTCTTCACGATAAATTGAATCTTGACCTAAAAAAAATAGAAATTTCACCTCACCATGCATGCAATCTGTAAGAAATGGCAGCTCTTCATTCAACCCAGGCTCCCTGAGATGCTCTTACCACAGCCTGACTCCAGCTTCTGGCCAGGGCAAGGGATGGGTGCCTCAGGGGAGAATAGGAGCAGGGCTCAGGGTGGAGAGTCAGGGGAAGAGGAGGGGCATGGCCACAGAGGGTAATAGGTATCCTACACATGTCCCTCTTTTGTCTTTTGGTCACCCTAATTTGAAGCTACAAATAAGTAATATATTAAAAACATAAGTAATGTAAATGCTGTAGGCAGGGCTGGCGAGAGACTTCGATGGGCCCAGGGCAATATGGGGGGCATTTGTGCAGGATCTCAGCTGGAAGGGGTGGGGATTGTGGTAGCCAGCCCTCAGTACCACCCAGACCATGCTGCACTCCCCTATAGCTAGCTCTTAGTGCCACCCAGTATGCACAGTGTGGGGCTCCGACTGTGATTTAAAGGGCACAGGGCTCTTTCTACTGCTCCTGCCGTGGTAGCAACAGTGGAAGCCCAGAGTCACAGGCCTTTATAAATCATCAGGACCTGGAATAATTGCCCCCTTTACAGGGCACTGCAATCTGGGCAGTACTGAGGGCTGTCTGCCCTCGACCCCGCCCCTTCCAACTAAGGCCCCACTCCTTTTGGGAGCATGCCCAGCGGCCCAAAAAGACTGTCGTTTCCTTTTGGATAAAACCTTCCTTTTTTCTGCCTAAGCATGTAAAGTATACTAATTTTGCATACCCACTGAGTCACATATTGGTGTACATTATTTTACTGCACCACCTACATCCCCCTAACCCTATTTCCTGGTCATCACTTACCCCCATGTATAACTTTCATCACCTTTTAGGTAACTACTGAATATGACTCCATTACTTTAAGACACTGGATATCGATTCATAATTAATACACTAGTTTTTTATTATTCAAATGTACATTTTAAGTGTCCATCGCTGGAGTGAATGGGTAAATTTTGAACAAATTGGACCAAACACATCTATGTTGACCACACATTAAACCAACTAAGATGTGGGAATACCAGTCAGAAGACAAATTTCTATAGGGAAGTATAAACCATCGGACTCAGGAGGCATGCGTGTTCCCCTTTTATTTAACCTAAGGAAACTCAAAAGCCATCTCCTTGAAAACTATTTCCCCCCTCCCCCCATGAGCCGTTGCCCACTCTAGTCCGAGCGGCCGAGTCCAAAGCCCTCCACCAGTTTCACCATTCGCAAGGCTCACCGCCTTCGTAGCACCAGGAGACAATTGTGGGTGGCAGGGTAGGGAGACCCGGGCCCACCCTCACTCCCGGGTCCTGGCTCAGGGCCCTAAGGCAGGGACTCCTACTTCCTGTGCCTGGCTGACGGGGGAATTCCCCTAAACTTGCCAGCCTGTGGGCTTCACGACCCCGCCTTGGGCCACTTCCTATCCGCCTACTGGTGCCAATGTACCTCCGCTGGATACCGCGCCCCATCTGGCTGTGCCTCCGGCTTCCTTGCTCTCTGGCCATCGGGCTGCTCCGCCGGCCCTCCTCCCCGGGATTGTACTCCTCGCTCTCCCCCCTGACCCTTTTAAGCCTCCCGCTGCTGCTTCGGCGGGTGACGTCACTCTCCCATGCTGGACAGAGGCCGGCGTCCCCCCCGCCACTTCGGCGGGTGACATCATGCGCCTGCGCCGGGCAGACGCAAGAGGCACACCGCCTCCTCTCTGCCCGTTTCCCCCATAGTGCTGGGATGGCACTGTCACTAGTGCGGGGCTTGCTAGCCCTGTCACCGGAAGTCCAAAATCAGCTCTCAGTTGGAAGGCCTTAACAAAAGGGTGCATTTACAACTTTTTCTGAAATTGGACAAGTTTGGGCTCAGACATGGATAGCAGAAGCAAGTTTCATAAAAAGAGACAGATGCCCTGTTGGAGGAGACCTGCTCCAGCTCCTTCAAGTTGCTTCCTTGGACCAACTTGCCAAACTGTTACCTCCAACTGCAATACCAGCTGATGATTTTCTCCAAATGCTACTTGCTTCACTGAAGACATAAAGGGTCTGATTTCCATCTCACAGAAAACAGTGTAAATCTTTACACATTCAATTAAAGTGAATTTAGTTTCTGTGAATTTACACCAACATGCATAGACAAGATTTGACCCTGTGTATTTTTCACAGATGTTTTATTTCCTTTCTCTTATTTCTCCATCTGCTCCCTATGGGAGCTCTCATTGCCAGCATCAACAAAGGGAATCATTTCTATGCAGATGATATCCAACTTTACAACTCACTCAACTGGCTCTCTGATCCCTTATTGCCACCTGTTGTCACTCTGTCAATCAACAGATGACTACATCATTGCAAAGGAATGCTTCAGAGACTTTCAAAATGTTTTAAGAGTCCTCTTTGTTCCATGTCTCTGACTTTTCTGTCATTCACTCTGCTTAATTCAGGCCTTTACTCTGAGGGACAAAAATCTTATAATCCATGACAAATAATATTTTTTGTCTTCCCTCATCTTCCATATTGAAATCTGTCCTTGACTACCTCCAGAATATCACAGATTTTTCCTTACTTCAGATTCTATTTTTCATATTTTATATTCAATGCCTTAATAATTTTCCATCTTGGAGAATGCAATTCAGTTCATTTTAGTCTTCCTAAAATCCTGCTCTCCTGACTTTACAGTACACTATGCAGGAGCCAGAGTATTATCTTGCTCAAAAAAGTGAAGCCCCTCAATTTATTCCTCGTCAATTTTCAGGCTTTCTTAACATCTCTGAATCCATTTTAAAAACTGTGTCAAAATATGAAATTATTTACAGGAATGGTTAAAAAAACTAAAAAACAATGACAATTGTGCCAGTATTTTGAGTAGAAGGTGAGTATTTTTAATACAGCAACTGCTTTCCTACTTTTGTTGGCATTTGGATTTATACCAGATTGTTTCTCAACAACACTCATATGAACCTTCTCCTTTGCTCATGCAATCTTAGCTTCCTCTTATCTATCCCCTCTTTCCTTTACTCTTCACAAGTGGAGGAGCAAGGCCACTTTTTCACAGCTCCTAGATTCACCTAATTTTAAATTCAGGTATGTCTACACTGCAATAAAACACCTGCAGTTGGCCTGTGTCAAATAACTCAAGCTTGCAGTAGAGCCCAGGCTCCAGCCAAAGGCCAGATGGCTTCACAGAAATTGTATAGCTCTGCAACCTGTGCCAGCTGACATGGGCCAACCATGGGTGTTTTACTGCAGTGTAGACATGCTCTTCATTCCTCCCTTCTCAAATACTAAATTCCATTTCAACTTAATTGTTGCTGCTTCATATAAATGATAAGGTAGGGAAAGAACACCTCTAATGCTGCTACAGCCTTGGAACACTAATCTTTCAAAGACTGCCATTCCACCACGACACAGACGATGCCATAGGAAGCCAGCAGCAAATCGATTAAATTTAGCAAAATCCTTTCTTTCACTTCACAGTGACACATAGTTTATCTATTATATATTTGAGAGAGTTTGCCTGTCTGTCTGTCTGTGAGTGAGTGAGTCTGTCTGTTCAAGGACCACCAAATTGGGTATGCAGCTTCCTCTTATCATAATTTAAAGCAAGGTCATGGTTTGATTGTGCCAGGATAATGGGATGTGCGTGTAATGTGATTGTTTCTCATAACATGGAAAGGGAGGGTTCTGCTTGCAGGGACAGTTATATTGTATAATGGCAACAGGGGGAGTAGTAAGGGGTCAGTGATGGGGACTGGGACAGCTGTAATGGGGGCCGGGGTAGAGAAAGGGACAACCATCTGAAATAATTTGTCTGTTTGTGTATCTGTCTCCCAGCTGGTAGAGATGCACCCCTCTCCTGGCTGTGCCCTCTACAGCTGCAGCGGCCATGGACAGGCATTTCTCACCTGACCCCAAGCTGCTATGGAGTAGTCCTTTCTCCCTCGGCAGCCTGAATGCTAACCTGCTCACACTCAGTACTAACCAAGCCTCCCCCGCCTCTCCCCCAGGCTCCCTTTAGGGAGGGTGAGGGGTGTTGAAGCTTCCCCCCAATTCATATGGGGATATTGCTAACCCAAGCAATGCTGAATAAATCCCAGATTTCCCCACAACCTCTTCTGATATGATTGCACTATATATATATGAAAGGAAGTGCAACCATATTAGGAAAGGGTGTGGGGGAATATCTGGGTAAAAATACAGTTGATCTGCAGCTGGATGCCAATAGGTGAGTGAAAAGTGTGTATAAGGGAATAAGCACATGCCCCTCTTTATATTCTCAACCCCACAAGCCTATCCAAAAAGCTGCAGAGATTTGTGAAATGTATACAAATGATACAACTATGCAGAGGTTTCGAAGCTGGAGAGCAAGAGTATAATTAACTATATTGCAGAGAGTGGCTCTCAAACTGAGTTCTTAACAGAAAGACTCTTTACTATTTACCTTTACATTGAGCATTGCTTGGCTTCACACCCTCTCTCATTTGTCCATCACAAGAAACACCTTTCCTCCCTTTTGCAACCCCCACCTTAGCATTCCTATGGCAACTACAACAATTGCTTACATAGAAATGCAATAGGAAAATATTTAATGTATTTTTAGCTGTCTTTTAACGGAACTTAACAGCTGGAAACAAGAAGAGCCAGCATCACGTGATTAGTAAGCTCTCTTCAGAATACCAGCAAGTGTGCCATTGACCCACAGCTTAGCAACTATTGCCAAAAGAGGCTGCCATCCATAAGGGTTTAGGTGGAGATGGGGGAGTCCCTTAGAGGATCCTAGGACCATAGTGGCAAATGACACTGAGGCACAGCAACACCTCGCTTTGTGACTACTTGGCTGTAGGGACAAGCTGGGCCATTACATTGTGTCCCTTATGTTGTGATGCACTATGAAGCCAGGCAGAAGCATCCCTACCACAGGCATGTGCTCTCAGCCATAGGGATTGAGAGACTCCCAAGCAGGAGGGAAGGATCCTGATGATGCTGATAGCAGTGGCACAGGGAGGTAACTAAGCCCTAACCCTTGACCCACAAGAGACAAGGGTGGGAGCCAATAGGGCAGGGATAGGGAACCTTTTTCGGGGGAGAGGGGGGGGCTGCTGACACACAGCAAAAATCAGTTGGGGGCTGCACATAAGTGAGAGGCCAAAAAAAAAAAATCTCCAACCTGTCACTGACGTGTGGCCCCGACTGAGAAGGAGACAGACCCTGCCCCCATTCCCCGGGCACACCAGAGCCTTGGGAGGGCCAGGCTAGTAGATTCTGCCTGCTCCAGCCCCGCGGGTGGGGGGGGGGGGGACTGGAGCACCAGCGCAGGCTCCCCAGTGCTGGCGGGGGGTAGAAACCCCGCGCCTCTGGCCAGCGGGGGCTGCATCCCCCCGGCCCTTAGGCTCCCCGCCCCTGCAGCAGCACGGGACACGGAGGAGGTGGAGGCTGCGGGCAGGGACAGCAAAGGGGCGGAGTCTCTGCTGGGAGAGGAGGGGAAGGAGCAGCACCTAGCCCCGCCCCCCCGCGCCACACGGGCTGCTGGGAAAGTAGGGATGGAAAAGGGCGGGGCCATCAAAGCAGGAGGAGGAGGAGGTCAAACCGCACGGGCTGCTGGGAAAGCGAGGCGCCCGCACGGTGCCGCCATCAAGCCACCGCCCCTTCCCGGCGAGGCGGTGTTTTCTTCCAGCCACGTGGGCCCTCCTGTCACCCGGGCAACCGCGCGCGCAGCTTCTCGCTGGGAGAGTCTCGTGAGAGCTGCGGGGGGGGGATAAAGCGCCGGCTCCCGCGCGGGGCGGGCCGGAAGGCGGCGCGGTGGGTTTGAAGGCAGCGGCGGGAGGCGCTGGAGGTGAGACGTGAAACCGCCGCCGCCGCCGCCTGCCCCCCCCCCCGCCAGCCCCCTGCGCCCCGAGCCCGGCCGGGGAGTCCCGGGCCCTGGCTGCCAGCGGGTCCCTGGGCCGCCCGGTGGGGAAGGGACCTGAGAGAAGCAGGGAGCTGAGTGCGGCCGGGGCCTGTCCGCTGCCCAGGGGCTCGGCTGGGGCAGACGCGGGGGGCGAGGGGGGCTGAGCAGGGCTGCAGACGGCTGAAGCCATCGGAGCGGCCAGAGCAAGGGGCCATCTGAGCAGTGGCCAAGGGCAGGCAGGTGCTTCGGAAGGAGTGAACGGAACTGGGCAATTGTCAAACCATCCATCCCCTCTCCGCTTCTAGATATCCGAGAGAGTGTACCCAGGAGGAGGGCGGGGTTGCACCCCTGACAATCTTGGCTAATGGCTAGAGTGACCGGGTGTCAAACGTGAAAAATCAGAATGGGGTAAAACAAAGCCCCTAATATTGCAGCAGTCTGGTTGCCCTGCTAATAGCTATTGATGGGCCTATGTTCTATGAACTGATCTAATTCTTTTTTTACCTTCATCATTCTAGCTTTATTAACACCCCTAGATGACAAGTTTCAGAGGTTGTGCCCTGTGTGAAGTACTTCCTCTCGATAGCCTTAAGCTTGCAGTCCATTAATTTCATGACTGACACTAGTGCACCCTGGTTCTCTCTCCTCAGGGGACTGAATCCATCAGGAGACAGACATTGTGCATTCAGCCCTGTAGTGAGCTTGGTGGACTAGGCCATGCAATGCGTTTCTTACATATCAAATAGTTGCCATTCAGTGAAAAAAGGTCTGAATTTAACACAATGGATAACTGATTTTGTAAACACAATGTCTTAAAAATACACTAACCAACATAATGTACAGGCAGGGGTGAGATAATGTCAGTCATTTAACTGTAGCTTTGCCTGCCTTGTCTTGTGTGCTTAATTGCAATCATTGTCACTGCATAGTGTGTTTAGGCTTTCCCTGTAGAAAACTGTGAAATCAACATATGGAATCGAACATATGCAAGTTTGGATAAACTGAATACTGAATTTTTATTCTGCTTTTATTTGATGACAGCTTAAAATGTGGAGTATGGGTGTCTCTTTTTACTAAAGAGCCTCAATGTATTATGTTGCACAAATCACCGTTTAGTGTTACATGTGCCCCAATTCACTTAACTGAAATCCCAATCTTCAAATATTTAGTGGAACTTGCAGTTAATTCTGATGCAGAGTGTATTACTCTGCAGATCTGACATTTACTCAAACCAGGACAAACAAGCCATATCTAAAGGAAGTTTGACTAAGTGATGTTATAGATGTTTAAAGGTTCCTGAGTTTATTGTCCATTATTAAGATATGTTAGCTGGAAAATTGGATAAAAGCTCAAACTTCCAAATTTAAACATAAGTACATTTTATGGTTTTGTCAAAAACTTCAAGTATGCTACTTTAATTTAGGTTTTAATAATAATTGCAAGTATTTTACATATCTGTAAAGCCTTCCATCTGAGGACAAGAATGTTTTGCAAACATTAAGCCCCTTTGTGAGAGGTTTTAACCTGTCACCTCACTTTTTTTTTTTATCAGTATCAACTATGGAACTGGGAGAACAACCAGATTTTCTCAGTATTTTGCTTTAGCCCTTTCCTTCTTCCTTTAAACTCTAAACTTAGGCATGTTCAAACTGGAGTTTTGCCTCATAAGTGAAAGAAATTCGAAGCTGAAAGGTCTTGCTGCTATTCCAACTCTTCCCAGCATCATAGGTTTGCATTGGCTTTTAAAAAGCACAATGTTCCATACATTGTAAAGGTTAATAATGTTAACTGGTGTTTTCAACAGTGATTTGTTTTGTGTTCTTACTAAGACATAACAATCCAAGGCTATGTCTACGCTGGCAGGTTCTTGCTCAAGAACTGCCGTTCTTCCACAGAGCGTCCACACTGCCCACCCGCTCTTGTGCAAGAAGATTTACAGTACGGCGTTGGAAGAGAGGGCTTCTTGCGCAAGAACTATGCTCTTTTCTAATAGGGGTAAGCCCTCTTGCTCAAGAGCTCTTGCGCAAGAAGGCAATGTGGACGCGGGGCAGGGGTTTCTTGCACAAGAAAGCCCTATGGCTAAAATGGCCATCAGAGCTTTCTTGTGCAAGAGTGTCCACACTGCCATGGATGCTCTTGCGCAAAAGCACATGGCAGTGTGGACGTGTTCTTGTGCAAGATGTTCTTGTGCAAGAACCTGCCAGCATAGACTTAGCCCAATAGTTTGAATACTACACCATACCTTAACTCTCTAAACTTGAGAAGAAACTTCATTTAGGATTATACTGAGTAATCACTTAATGGCTCTGTAGTATCAGGTTTTAAGCCTTATTCAAGGCTGACTTTTTTCATTTAAAAAAAAAAACAAAAGCACTTGGAGCTTTGCACATTTACACTCACAGAAAGAAAGATTTTTTTTGGCAAAGTTGAAAATAATGTTTAAACATTATTAGGGCTTGTCTTCGTGTACAGTGCTCTAGTAGTGCAAGCTTTAGTGAAAACACTCCAATGCTGACAGAAGAGTTTCTCCCATTGATGTTGTTAATCCACCTTCTCGAGAAGCAGTAACGGCATTGGCAAGAGGAGTTGTCTGTCGGTGGGTGGTTAAGTTGATATAACTGTTGCTCAGGGGTATGGATTTTTCACACCTTGAGTGATGTAGTTTTACCAATATAGGTCTGTAGTGTAGCTCTGGCCTCAGATAATTTTTTTTATGTGAAGATTGTACAGGATGGGGATTCATAGAATAAACTTCACAGCTCAAATTAGTTTTATAAGTCCTGGTACAAATCACAGTTGGTGGAATGTGGTCTGATTCTCATTTATTTGTTGTATGTTTGTTGTCAATCCTGGTATCCAAGTTTGTACCACCTGGAATTAGTTAAGTCTTAATAACTTCTTACAATCATGATATTAAGCAATAAAATCTTTCTCTCAATAGGCATCTTGGATTTTATGCAAAAGAGTGAAAAACCGTGGAATAAGCAGTGATCTTTTTTATTCTGTTGATTTTGAGATCCTTTGTTGAACTGGTAGAAGATGCCAGCTGGGAAAGTTTTGCAGCCTGTACTAAAAATGAAAGTGGATGAACTCTTCCTGTGTTGGCTAAGCCAGCCAACAACTCAGGTGATGTTAAAGGATTGTTTGAGAAGGATTAAGAATGAAGAGAAGACTGAAATTGGTAGTGGAGATGCTGGGGACAATGAACCTCTCATTTTTACGAATAAAAACTCCCAATCTAAGCAAAGTATGCTAGAAAACTTGATATCTCCTTTGGTGACTCCTTCCAGTCCTCCTCATCTTTCCACAGCTCTCCCACTGGGAACTTCAACTAGCCCAAGAAACCTATCTAATCGAGGAATACGTAGATCTACAGGAACAAGAGTCGTAAGTTCCTTTGCTTTCTGAGACTTAAATTAGAATACTTCTGTAATAAGTGAATCTGAAAAACAGGGTGAGGATGAGTTATGAGGATGTTTTTGTTTCACTATTGCATTTCATCAGAAAGTGAATTAGTGGCATAAATCACTTGTCTTTGCTAATACTTGTCTAAATCCCAAGAGAGTGACAGTCATAGCTGGTTGCTTGCTGGATTCTTGTTTTGCTTTAAATAATCTTCATTTTGTTTTTCTCTCTCGAATCTTCAGTTCTTCAAAATTAGTACAGGTTGGATCTCCCTGGTCTGGCAATGTCGGGACCTGACTGGTCCCAAACAAGAGAATTTTCCAGACCAGAGGTGGTGTCCCCTGCCACAGGCCCTGAGCCAGACGGCCCTCTGCCTTTAGGCTCCTCTATTTCTCCTCGCCCCCCTCAAGCCAGACTGTCCACCCTACTGCCACTGCCCCCCTGGTCCCGGGTTGTCATGGGTGTCCAAGGTTCTCCAGCCCTCAGTTCCCTGGCCCTGCGCTGCTGCAGGCGGCCCAGGTTTCCTCAGCTCTGCACTGACACGTGCTGCTGGGGTTCTCCAGCCCCATATTGCCACAGGCAACTGGGATTCTCCAGCCCCTGGCTCCACACTGCCATGGGCAGCCAGATTTCCCTAGCTCCGTGCTGCTGCGGACTGCCGGGATTCTCCATCCCCACGCTGTGATGGGCGGCCAAACTTCTTCCTCTGGTCCTGTGCTGCCGCAGGCTGCTGGGGTCTCCAGCCTGTCCCCAGTACTTCTGTGGGGCTCCAGTCCCATTGGCCCCGGCCGGGCTGCTGGCCCTCCTACCATTAGACTCCCGGGCTGTCTGGTCCAAAAGCATCCATGATCCTGCCATGAATATCAGTATATTGCCGGACCAGAGAGTATCAGTTTTCAGAGGTTCAACCTGTAGTGCTGGTGGTTAGTCCTTCAGTACTCTGAAGGTTAATGAAGTAATGTAAAAGGTAATTTAAATTCTGACAAAACAATAAACTAGATGTGACATACCACAGTGAATGCTACCTGTGCAGGAAAATCATTCCCTCCTAGATTAGAAATTGTGGACAATTGTTGGTTTTTAGTTTGATCGCTGTTTTAATAAACTCAGCATTTAAGTTTATTTCCACTCTTATGCTGGTGTGCATCTGTACTAGTGTCTGAAATTGGCATTTCATTTGACCTAAGCTGTATAGTATAGACTTCCAACCAGAGATGTCCATTTGTAAGCTCAAGTTAATTGAATATTCACATATCGCTTTTCCCGGTGCTTAATACAGTGCAGTGCATTTTACCAGTTTAAAAAAATATACAATACACCCCTAACTCAATCCAAAAGGAGTGATACCAATAGAAGGACAATGTCCTGGTGAGAAGGCTAGGCCCACATTTTCAAAGATACTTGGGTGTTTTTTTATTCAGCATTGCATACCTAACTCCCTTTGCCTTAGACTCCAAAATCACTTTGAATAGGAGGCTTAAACTGCATTGCAGTGCCGAGTGAAGCAACATCTAAATTAAGGATGTTAAATTGCAGTTAATTGACTAGTAGAGTAGTCAATGGAATTTCCCTCAACTAGTCGATTGGCACTTTTGCATTCCTCCTTTGAAATGTACAAGAGCCCCTGCTTCTCTGTAGCTTAACTGGTATGTTGCCCTTAGATTCTGGAGGGTCATCATCTGTATCCTTTTCTGTCTAATAGGTATCTAAACTTGAACTTCATCTGTATGGTGCAGAATCCGAATGATTCATTGCCTCACATAAATTAACTTTGTTGTGGGAGTCGGTTTTAACTATGTGCCTTTCTTTCCACGTGTTCCATTTATGGTGATGATCATAGATGCTTTCAATTTGAATTCTCAGTGGAAGACTGCTAACTGTAGAATTTCTTATCCACAAGATCAGAATGAGTCTTGGGTTTTTTCCCCCAAATACCAATAGCTGCAGAATGGTTTTAAAATTTCTCAGTGAAAATATGCCCCAGAAATTATCTTCGTTGTGAAAGCTTCATAAAATAGCACGAAAGTGGAGAATTTAGTTGTGGACTAATGCTCTTTTGTTATGCAGATACTATTGGCTGCATTACAAATTCATGAATTCATAGAAATTTCATATCAAAGTAGTATTGGAGCCAATTTTTTTATTCCTTTCCAGTGGAGTAAGACAGTCTGGTATCTGGTTTCCAGCACTTTTCTGACTGGAAAGGAAAAGCTAAGGGTTGGGGATGAGATGGAGATCTAGGTGGATCATTGTTGGATTTATAGCATACTATAGTTAAAAAGAAAGAAACAAACAAAACCTATGACCTGGTCATCCAGATTTTATGCCAGTCTTTCTGCATGAATTTATCCAGGCTCAGACAGGAGGCCTGAGTGCAGGAATACCATTTGTTTGGAAGCCCAGAGGTGAAAGCTTATGGACTCTAGATGCCATATCTCTGCCATATATGAAGTAATGCTGATTATCCAGATATAGTGATACAGTAGTTACAGTGTGATATATTTCTCTCTGAGTGAGAGAGAAGTTTTTTCCTGCCAGTCAACAGAATGTTCTTGCTGGGCGACAGACTGTCAACAGGCTCAGTCAGTGAAGCAAAAGCAGCCAGAGAGAGGGGGGTAGGTGAGCATAGCGAGCAGAGGGCACACCCCCTAGTACCTTTACGAAGCTAGCTTTTTCTTTAGTTAAGACTAGGTCTGAGGAAAAGATGTTTTGCTACTTATTCTTAATTTGCTTCTGCCATAAAGCAGAGAAGTAGATAAAACATTTGTGAAGACGTTCTCTCTCCCTATGGTGATAAGCTTACTAGGCACTATGTTTTGTAAGGAACCTCAGACTTGTTTTAACTTAAATAGAAAGTACAGGAGATCCTTGCAATTTGCGGAATTGCTATTCACAGTTCCACATATTTGTGGGAGTCTCCTCTCCCTACCTGTGGTGGGAGTCTCCTCTCCCTACCATGTGTGTGGCCGGGGCCAGGAACTGCAGGAATCACAACGCAGCTGCCAGGAACCATGTTTCCTGGCGCCAGCATTAATATAATGCGGTTTGACATAGGGATGTGAAAGATTAACCGGTGGCACCTGGAGCAGCTCCCCACTGGCCATGGGCAGGGGGCTGCTCCAGCCCTGCAGGGGGCCTGCAGGTGCTGCCCCCACAGGTTCCATTGACTGGGACCAGCGAACTGCAACCTCTGGGAGCTGGGAGGTTCAGCAAATTCTTCAAGTGGTTGCTCATGTCCATTCGAATTAGGTGTGCGCGCCGTGTGCACCGCGTCTTCTGGAGCGTTTTCCCTAGCGGTACCCGTAGTGCCGGCAGGGCGCCCCCTGGAGTGGCGCCGCCATGGCAGGGCATAAGTACCCCTGCTGGCGCTCCTCCACCTCAGATCCTTCTTACCACCCGTGACGGTCGTTGGAGCGTGTCTCTCTGTTAGAGCAGTTAATGGTTCCCGTTTCTCTTAGTCTTGTAAAGAGTTCCAAATAGTTCAGTTAGATAGTTAGAGTCTTTGTTTTTTCTTCTCCACCTTCGGGGGTGAGGAATGCCAGGGCCGCAAGGCTTTAAGGCGTGCGCTGTCTGCACAAAGTTTATGCCCAAAGGAGACCCTCACGACAGTTGTCTGAAGTGTCTGGGTGAGGCCCACCTTACAGACACCTGTAAGATCTGCAAGTCGTTTAAGTTGCGCACTAAGAGGGAGAGAGAGACTCGTCTAAAACTTCTTCTCATGGAGGCGGCTTTACAGCCGGCACCGGCTGGACACTCTGCGGTGCACAGTGCACCGGCATCCATGCGCGATGCCCCATCTCGGGACCGGGCCTCGGTGTTGAGGGCTCGGCACCATTCTCATTCTCGGGCACCAAAGAGATCAAGAACGTCCCGTGGTAGGTCTCTGAGCCGGAAGTCCAAGTCACATCTACACCGCAGTGCCGAGTCTCCGGTGCGCACCTCCTCGTCTACCACTGTGCGGCGTGAGCGAGCGGGACGACCATCCAGCCCAGGGCAGCTTCACTCAGACCGCCCCTCCACGCCGGACACTTTTGAAGCAGCACATGACCTTATTAGCCTCACTACCTCCCCTCCATCGTCGGTTGAGGCGGAGAGGTCGAGGTTGCCTTCACCGGAGGCCGTGTTGGCACCGGCTTCCCCGCCGCACTGTCATGACCAGACGGCACCGGTCGGCTATGCAGCGGGACCGTCCCCTGTGGGACCAGTACCACTTGCGTCCACATCAGTGCCAACCTTGGCACAGGCCACCAGGCTTCACTCGGCGCTCGACTGGGCTCGACCTCCCTCGGTGCTGGGACCTCTTCCAGACCCCGTCTTGACTGCACCGGTGCCCTATCACCCAGGCCTTGCAGCACCGTCTACGGCACCATCATCGGTGCCAGCGCTGAGCAGCTTTCCCGGGGTGCGGCTCCAGTCTTCAGCACTGGACCATTCAGCATCAGCCTCTTCGGCATCGGCGCAAGTTTCGGCACCGTTACAGGCACCGACATCGATCCCGTGGGCCATGCCGGTGCCACTATCACCGGTAACGTCGGTCTCTTCAGGATTTGTCTTGCAACCAGTACCGACTTGGACAGTGCAGCCATGCACCGTGTCAGCACCGCAAACGCAACCGACACTGGGACCGGTCCTCCCGGTGCCACAGCCGGCTCACGTCACCGTGCCGGGACATGTACTCTCGGCACTGGGAACTGTCCTCCCGGTGCCGCAACCGGCTCCCCTCTGGGTACCAGGGGCCGTCCTCCCCGTGCCGCAACCGGCACCGGGACCTGTTTTCCCGGCGCCGGCATGCCCTCATCGCTCGCACGCGGGCAAACCCGAGTCTATGGCCAGGTTTGCCCCCCTCCCCCCCCCCTTGGTGGCAGGGCATTCGTCATCTGCACCTCCCTGGCCTGAGTCTGACTACTCGTCGGATTCTGATGCGGCCTTGTTCAGGTCGGAGTCCTTGGGAGTTTCCTCGAGTCATAGATCCCGTTCCCGGCACCGGCGTGATCGTCTGCGTATGCAGCAGACTTGGCCGCCTCAACCGCAATGGCCTTTCTGGACACCGTGGGCTTACCACCAGTGGCAGGGGCCTGTGCCCCCCTCTGTAGTGTCCGGTGTCTTGTGGCACCGAGCGCAACCGTCGGCGTCGCTGTCACGACCCCCTCCTTCTCCCCAGAGGTCGGTTTCTGCGGATGCTGCTGCTGAGCCACAACCCCCGGTGCCGGAGCCGCTTCCGCAAACGGTGCCGCCTGCCCAGCTGGCTCCTCAACCGGGCCCAGCGCTGGATCCGGTACCAATCCAGGAGTCGTCCTCATCTTCATCTCCTGATGAAGCCCTGGCGGATCCCGCACTAGCGTTGCCTACTATGGATGCTCGAGCGCACCAGGATCTGCTTAGCCGCCTGGCCTCCAACCTGGGTGTCCCAGTGGAACAAGTAGTCGAGGACACAGACCCCATGGTTACATCCTCTCTGACGATGCCCCCACCTGCTTGGCTTTGCCACTTAATAAAACCGTGGCGAATATTACTAATGCCCTGTGGCAGACCTCGGCGTCCCTGACCCCTACCTTAAAGGGAGTCAAGAGGTGCTATCACGTTCCCCAGTTGAGGCACGAACACTTGTACTCCCAACCTGTTCCGGGGTCCTTGGTCATTCAGGCTACAGCTCAAAAGGAGAGGCTTCCCCAGCCAGGGCCGTCCCTGAAGGCTAGGGAGCCCAAACGCCTTGACCTGATGGGCCGTAAGGTGTATGCCACTGGCGGGGTGCAACTCCGCATTGCTAACCAGCAAGCGATGCTGAGTCGTTATGCTTATAATACATGGCAAGAGGTGGATAAGTTTAAGGATAAGCTCCCTGCCGAGGCCCGTCAGGAGTTTGCGGCCATGACTTCGGAGGGCAGAACCATCGCCCGCATGGCCCTTCAGGCTTCCCTGGACGCTGTTGACTCTGCAGCCTGCACCATAGCGTCGGGTGTAGTTATGCGCCGTGGTGCCTGGCTGCAGGTGTCTGGAATACCTCCGGACGTCCAAACTACAATCCAGGACCTGCCTTTTGACGGCAAAGTGTTGTTTTCGGAGCACACGGACTCCAGGCTCCATACACTTAAGGACACAAGGTCTACTCTCCGGTCCTTGGGGATCCACACGCCGGCCCTGCAGCGTCATCAGCTGCCCTACAGACAGCAGGGGAGAACACAGTCTCAGGTCCGCTGTGGGGATTACTGGAGACGCCGTCCTCGTGCCCCCAGTGTGGGGTACGGGGGCGGCTGCGGGCCCCTCATCCGCAAGGGGTCGTCAACATCGCCCGAGAGGGGACAACCACTGTGGGGTTGGTCAAGGCTCCTCCCAGCAGCCCAAGCACCAGTTTTGACGGTCTGCTAGAGAGTCGTGCACCAGCCTCCCACCCTGGTCCCCCGTTTGGGGCCAGGTTATCCCGGTTTGCCCACGGCTGGGCAGAAATCACCACCGACGCCTGGGTTCTAAAAATAGTCACAAATGGCTATACCATCCCCTTTCTGGGCTCGCCCCCTTCCAGCCCGCCCGCCCCGTCCCTTTTCAGGGAAACCTCTCACGAAGGCATCCTCCGTCAGGAGGTGTTAGCGCTCCTCGAAAAGGGAGCCGTGGAGAGGGTCCCCTCACATCTGAACGGCAAGGGGTTTTATTCCCGCTATTTCATTGTCCCAAAACCCAAGGGCGGGGTTCGTCCCATCTTAGATCTCAGGGACCTCAACGAGACGGTGGTGAAATCCAAGTTCAGAATGGTAACCGTGGCTTCTGTCATCCCGGTTTTACAGTTAGGAGACTGGTACGCAACTCTCGATCTCAAGGACGCTTACTTCCATGTGGCAATAAGACCCAGCCACAGGAGGTTTCTCCGTTTTATTGTTTCCAAATGCCACTTCCAATTTAGGGTGCTCCCATTTGGCCTTTCAACAGCACCCAGGGTCTTTACAAAATGCGTGGCGGTCGTAGCAGCGTTCCTCCGCAAAAAAGGGGTACACGTCTTTCCGTACCTAGACGACTGGCTGATTCGTGGTCGTTTCTACGAACAAGTGGAGCCCCATGTTTCCCTCACAAGGGCCCTCTTCGTCAGGCTGGGGCTCGTGCTAAATGAGGAAAAGTCATCGCTGACTCCCTCTCAGCACCTCGAATTCGTAGATGCTCTCCTGGATGCCAGGGTGACGAGAGCACTCCTCCCCAGGTCCAGGTTTCTGTACATAGTGGAGCTGGTCTCCGAGTTAACCCGGTTCCCCGTCACGACCGCCCGGGTCTGCTCGAGGCTGCTGGGACACATGGTGGCATGTACGTATGTGGTACGCCATGCTCGAATGAGTCTCAGGCCTCTGCAGGCCTGGTTGGCAAGGGCATTCAACCAGTCCAGGGGCCTCTGGGACACGGTTCTCACAGTGCCTCCGGAGGTGATAGCCTCCTTACAATGGTGGACCCAGGAGGCGGTGGTGTTCTGTTCACTATACCTCCCCCCTCGCTTACACTGGTCACAGATGCTTCCGACCTGGGTTGGGGAGCACACCTGGGGTCTCTCAGAACCCAGGGTTTATGGTCCCCTGCAGAATGGGCTCTGCACATAAATATCCGGGAGCTCAGGGCAGTCAGGAGAACCTGCGAGACCTTCCTGTCAAAGCTCTCTCGCCGCTCTGTCCTGGTCCGCCTGGACAACACGGCGGCTGTGTTTTACCTCAACAGGCAGGGCGGAGCCCGGTTGCCTCCCTTCTGCCACAAGGCTCTGTGCCTCTGGGACCTGTGCGTGGAGCACGACATTGTTTTGCAGGCAGAGTACCTGCCGGGGTGCAAAAACTTGCTGGCCGATGCTCTGAGCAAGTCCTTCGGAGCCCACGAATGGGGTCTCAAGGATTCGGCCCTTCGTCAGGTCTTCCACAGGTGGGGTTGTCCCCTAGTAGACCTGTTTGCCTCGGCACGCAACACCAAGTGCCGGAGTTACTGCTCCCTGTTGGGGCTGGGGGTACACTCCAGGGGGGGATGCCATGACCATGCCGTGGCTGGCGGGCATCCTCTATGCTTTCCCTCCGTTTTCCCTAATTCCCATGGTTCTGACCAGGGTCAAGACCTTCAGGTCCTGATAGCCCCTCGGTGGCCTAGGCAATTCTGGTTCCCTATCCTGGTGGACATGTTCAGCAAGGAGCCTATAACGCTCCCGCCGGTTCAGGATCTCCTGACCCAACCTTGGGACGGGGGGACCTTGGTTCACCCAAATCTCAGCTCTCTCCACCTGACGGCCTGGTTTATCCGTGGCTGACCCAACCGGAAAGGCAACGTTCCCAGGAGGTACAGATGGTGCTCCTAAGTAGCAGGAAACCATCTACCAGGCGGTCGTACGCAGCCAAGTGGCGGCGGTTCTTGTCTTGGGCGTCCAGAAGGGGAGTGCACCCGTCCTGTGCACCTGTCCCGTCCATTCTGGACTGCCTCTTTGAACTTAGGTCCAGTGGCCTCTCTACCTCCTCCATCAAAGTCCATGTGGCATCCCTCTCCGCCTTTCATGTTGGTTCGGCAGGAGTGTCTCTGTTTTCTAATCTTGTGGTAAAAAGGTTCCTTAAGGGTTTGGATAAGTTGTATCCCTCGGTTAGACCCCCTCTCCCCGTTTGGGACCTTAACCTCGTGTTGTCTAGAATTGTCGCCCCCCTTTGAGCCGCTGGCCACGTGTTCTTTGAAGCACCTCTCTATGAAGGTTGCGTTCATTGTGGCCATTACGTCGGCTTGTAGGGTCTCCGAGCTGAGGGCGTTAACTGTAAACCCACCCTACCTAGTGTTTTCTGACAATAATGTGAGGCTCCGCCCTCACTCGGCCTTTCTCCCCAAGGTGGTGTCACCATTCCACTTGTCCCAAGAAATTTACCTCCTGGTTTTCTTTCCAAAGCCCCAAGCCTCCCCTAAGGAGCAAGTGCTCCATTCCCTGGACTCTAGACATGCGCTAGCCTTTTATATTGATAGGACTAAACCCTTTTGCAAATCCACACAATTGTTTATTGGTGTCGCTGACAGAATGAAAGGGCTTCCCATTTCGACACAGAGGTTGTCCAATTGGGTCGCAGGGTGTATCAGGGAGTGTGTTATGCCTTAGCCGGGAAGGTCCCGCCCCGGGTTACAGCACATTCCACCAGGGCGCAGGCGTCCGCTGTAGCTTTTGGGGCGCAGGTTCCAATCATTGAAATCTGCAGGGCGGCCACATGGTCGTCACTCCATACCTTCACAGCACACTATGCGCTGGCACAGCAGGCTAGGGAGGACGCAGGGTTGGGCTCTGCGGTCCTCAGCTTTGTATTGTAAATATGTATGTTTATCTGTACCACGTTGCATTTTTCTACAGTTTTTTCTATGTTCAGTTAGTTGAATAAATATGTTTGGATTGTTCAACTTTCGTGGACTTCTCTTTGAGTGCTCCGACCCCTCCTCCTTGAAGTGGGGTTGGCTTGGAAGTCACCTAATTCGAATGGATATGAGCAACCACTTGAAGAAAAGAACGGTTACTTACCTGTAACTGTTGTTCTTCGAGATGTGTTGCTCATGTCCATTCGATTCCCCCCCTACCTCCCTTTCGTCGGAGCGTCTGGCAAGAAGGAACTGAGGTGGGGGAGGGCCGGCAGGGGTACTTATGCCCCACCATGGTGGCGCCACTCCAGGGGGCGCCCTGCCGGCACTACGGGTACCACTAGGGAAAACGCTCCGGAAGACGCGGTGCACGCAGTGCGCCACACCTAATTCGAATGGGCATGAGCAACACATCTCAAAGAACAACGGTTACAGGTAAATAACCGTTCTTATCTCTAGCAGCCAACAATCAAATAAGCCTGATGGGCCACAGGGTGTCTACCACTGAGTTAAGGTATTCAATATAAGGGTACGTCATCTGATCGACAGGATTACTTTACTGGCTTACTAGCACCGTATTAATTTTCACATCTAGTCAAGTAATCTGCAGTTTTGAATTTGAATAAAGGTGCCCCCCAAACGCAGGGTGGAGTTGAAGTGTACTACAGAATTTGTCTAGCTTTGTTGATTATAAGAAGTGAGAATAGTTGCTTCGTGTTTGCAGCCTGAAAACTTCTTAAGTACCTAATTATCTGTAGGCTTGAAGTTCCTACAATAGCAGAGCAGATGGCAAATGAATGACTTGGACTTCCATTATCAAAAATAGGCAAAACTACTGAAGCCGCAACCTTAAATTTCACCGCAATAGACACCAGAATTTATTCTGATTTTACTGTAACATAAGGATAGTTTTATAAATATATTGAAAGTAATAATTTATTAGCTGTTTGACAGCAAGAAATTAAAGCAGCTCTTGTTGCCACGAAGTAGGCTTCAAATAATAGAAAAATGTTTTGGAGAGGGAATTTTTATGTTTCTAACAAATGTAAAGCATGAGGAAAATTGAAATGCCGTTTTTGGCAAAAAAATGCACTTGGGATTTAGTTTTCCATAGTTATATCAGTAGAAACCCTTTGAAGGGTATTGGAGTTTTGTTTAATCTACTCTGTTCTTCAGACACTTGAGGGAAAAGAAAATCTTTTGAAGCCCAGTTTTACTCATTTTGCTTGGCAGTTTGAATACTCCGCAAACTGTGTATAGTAGCAACCCAATGCATCTTGTAATATACTGTCCTAGGTAAGTATAGAAGTTGTTAAAAAGAGCTGAAAATTCTTAATACTTATTATGGGGAGGGAAGGAAGTCATAAATGAAAATGTAACCTTCATTCATTTGGTGCAGTGGCTTTCATAATACTGTCCAGAAGTGACACTTATTGGCTTAGTTCCCCCCCCCAAAATTGGGTTTTAAGCTACAGAGAACTTGTATGAACTCTCGTCAAGTTTTATTAGCTGAACTGAACAGTCATCTTAAATATCTCTGAAACGTGCTGTGTGTTATAGAAGAGAAATAAAAGTTGCTTTAGAATGATGTATATTTGCTGTGTACATCAGCCCTTAAAATAACACCCTTGGTATAATTGCACGTTCTCCAGTGGCAGCTAACTTAGACAGCAGAATCTACCCTTTCTTTTCCCCTTCAGATAAGTTCACAAACCACCCATTACAATGTTAAATAGAATGTATCTGTTTGTGTATGTGCTTCCAAGCTGAGTTAAAACTGATTTACCTATGGCTAGTTTAAATTTTAAGTGGTATTGGAATTCTGAAAAAAGTTGTCCTATCTATAAAAAAGCTTGTAATGTAACTCCAGTGATCCAGACTTAGGTTCTAAACAGGAACCATAAAAGGGATAGAAAATATTAAATACAATATTGTAACATTGGGACTACCTCTTATGTAATTTTTGGGAACAAAGGTCAAGCACATAAGGTCAAGAATGGTGGAAGAATGAATAGAATTTCCTAAAGCTGGCTAAAATTTCACAGTAACCACCTTTTTTTAAAGCCTCAGCTATAACTGCAAACGGGAACTTTATGTATGTACTTTGCGGTTACTGAAATATATATTTTGGGGGGGGGCAGAAGCTGGTTGGAGGCACCTTCTAGCACGATGTTTGGCACGTTTGGGCAGTCATTGAACTCAATTCCAGAAATGGATATCCATGCCCTATATCATCTTTGTGATTGTGTCACTGAATACCTGAACATGAGTAGATTTCAGAAGATCTCAATGAAGCTTGAATTATTGTTCTGTTTGAGGTTTGTCTCCATAAGAGTTTTGAGTTGTGAGAACAGGTCTTAATTGAAGAGAGGAAATTTTGTTTTTCCTGAGCCATATTATCCATGCAGTTGGGGAAAGGTAGGAAGAAAGATAGTTCTCTGCTAATATAGAACATGAAGTAAGGATGTTAAATTGCGATTACTCAGCTAACTGTATAGTCGATAAGACTGCTCTCCAGAGCCACAGTGGGAATAGCTCCGGGAGCCACCTGTGCTGCAGCTCTGCCCCCAGGCTCTTACTACATTTAAAATGCAGAGGCACACCGTCCGCGTGAGGCTCACTCTGAGTCCAGCAGCCTCTGTCCACATTGGCCAGGGCTGGCTGCAGGCAGCCCTGACTGTTGCGAACAGTGGCTGCTTTGCAGCAGCCTCCACAGTGCGGGGGCGGGAGGGGAGGAACAGGCAGCACCCCAGAGACGGTGCTGGAGGAGAACCGGCTTTTAAGCCAATTCCCCCCAGTAGCGGCTTCTGTCCTCTCCCCCCCCCCCCCCGCCTCTCATAGAGGCACAGCGCGGAGGGGGCACCACATGGGGTGAGCTGGGATTCAACCAGTCCCCACTCGCCCTGTGTTTCTGCTGTGGTGTTTCAGCCTTTCAAATGTTCAGCCTTTGAAAGGCTGAAGTGCCCACAATGGGAACTGGTGTGTGCCCGCTCACACTGTTTTTGTTATGCCTCTGCCTCCCCTGCTCCCCCACAGAGATGGTACTGTGGGGAACCAGCTTTTAAAGGTGGCTCCCCCCCCGGGCAAGCTTCTTCTGCTCCCTCCCCCACTTGCTGCCTCTCATAGAGGCAGCAAAGGGGGGAAGCGTCTAGTCGAGTCACTGCTCGATTATCTGATAAGCTTATTGGATAGTTGACTAGTCGCTTACATCCTGAACATGAAGTCTGCCATTCTTTAGCCAGCAAAAGTGCAAGTTCTTATTTGAACATAAGCTATGTCTGTGGTCCCCCAAATCCACTGACTCCAAGTAGCTAAAGGCTAATAAGTTAGAGGATGGAGACTTTGGAATAAGTTGGTTCTCATGCTGCTGCACAGACAACATAAAGGATATTTACTGTGTTATGTGTTTCCATGATGATCTGCCTTGGACTAGATCTGGCACGCTATAATAGGATGCCTGTGCGGAACAGTGTTTGACATCATTCAGCAGTCATCATTTACTTCTGGGTTCTTCATTTTGCTTACACTGTCAACATCAAAGATGATATTTGCAAGGAAGTTGGTAGGCATTCAGAGCAGCTGACCACTTTATAGAGAAGGATCAAATTAGAAAATAGATCTGTGCATTCTACTTGAATTTGTATTATTTGATGTTTGTCATTCTTCATGTGAATGGTATCCAATTTCTTCTCAGTCTTAACAGTGTAGGCCACATTTTAGTCCCATGTCAAAAAATTGGCCACTGAAGCATTTACATATTTCTCATCTTTGGCCATTTATCTTAATAGACCAGGTTGATAGTCTGCTTTTGAAAACTGAGAAAGCAGGTTAAAAATTGAATGTAAGTTTTTTTTTTTTTAACAGTTATGCAAAGTTACTTTAAAGTCCAACTAATTTTTACCTGAATTTTCCCTTTAGTTTTGCTCTTAAAGATTCACACAGAGAAAATGTCCACATTGCATAAACGCTAAATGTATTATTTTTTGTTTTTACTTTGCTATTTTGCTTCACCGAACTCAAAATCACCCCCAAAGATTTGCTAGATAAATTAGTATCATGATACCACTCACAGATAAATTACTAGCTTTTGAATAAGGGATATCTTACAAAAAGTTTACTTTTCTTACATAGTCTTTCAGTGTTGATGCTGGAAGATTAGAACAGATATTAGCTTAGAAGAACACCATGGAGCTGCCAGGCAGAATCAGGCTTTCACCTTCAGGGCAAGAAGACCTATACATCAAGATACATTAACTTTCTGGAGAAAGATTTAAAATGTGAAGTCTTGAGCTAAAATACAACTCTATAAAAGCTACATTAAAGAAATTTTAAGGTTGCAAAGTCAAGCATTCAAAGGTTAAGAAAAGCCATAATTAAGGATACACGTTCAATTTGAATTTTGCCCTTTTGTGTGTATGGATTATGAAGCCTTTAATTTACATGATCAGTTTTCCCACAGGACTTTCTGCCTCATTCAGTACACAGGAGACTTATAACTTGATCAAACTTGGGCACATTTTCACGTGTGACAAAAGGCATGTCCCTAGCACCAGGCTATATTATGCTTTCAAGAGAATCATCTTATTGAGGCTCTTGAAATCTTGCCCCCAAGGAGTTATCCTGGGTCTTAAGCTGCTTCATCAATCCTGAATGTCTAAAATCAGTATAAGTCGAGTTACCAAGCACTGGAAATAACTATTACCCAACTTTCCTGAAATGGTCATGTGCATGCAGGTAGTCTTCTCAAACAACATTGGATTCTCTTTGCCTAAAACTACCAACCAACAGCTTCCCCTGCATTCCCAGACTATAGTATAGGTTGAACCTCCCTGATCTGGCACCCTCAGGACCTGACTGGTTCCAAACAAGGGGATTTGCCACACTAGGGGAGGTACCCTGCCGCTGGCCCCTCCAGCCTGCTGCTGGCTCTGTTTCTGGCTTCAGCTGGTCACTCTGCTGCTGGCCCCATGTTGGCAGACTGCCAGGCAGCTCTGGCCCCCTCATGGATGTTGCTGGTGCAACCTATATGTTCATTTATCAGAAAGTGCTGGGCACTCGAGAGAATTCTGATTCAAGACTTGTGAATCCAGCCATGCCCTTCCTGGCCATTGGAAGAATCGTGAATAAAACTGGATGCTACTCATGACTGGAATAGCCCATGCATATTTCAGAAAAGGAATCTTCCTTTCCTCTTTCCAACGCACAATAATCTGACTAATAGGGCCTCACCCTCAATACTTAGATATAGCCAGCTGTTCCTCATCTCAAAGCCCCTATTCCTGAGGAAGCTCACAGAGAAATTAACACAAGGCTAACAACAAGTTCATGTAATGGAGGATAACATACTGTACCTGGAATAGTCTGGATTTAAACCAGGACATGGAACTGAAACTGCTTGAGTGGCACTAATGGACAGTTTGCCAGTGGATAGAAGACAGACATCCATTCTCATCCTGTACCTCTCTTCAGCACTGAACACATGAACTGAGTGTGTTGATGAAGCCCAGTGTAATGCACTAAAAGGGTTTGAGTCTTTCCTGGAGGGATTCACCCAAGAAGTAGTGATGGGAAACTGCATCTCTACCACAAAACCCCTCACTTGTAGAGCGCCACAGGGATTGTTCTCTCTTCAGTTCTTTTCAATGTGTGCACCATTAAGTGAACTGATCAGACAACGTGGACTCAAATGCCAGCAATATGCAGATGATACACAGCTCTATTTATCCTTAATCACATATACCAAAATTACTGCCACTAAGATGGCCCAGAGTTTTCATGAGTTCAACTCATGTATGAACAGCAGCTGGATGACACTGAACCCATGCAAAATAGCGATGGTGCATGCTGGGGGTTTCAGATAGATACAATGCAGTTTCTTTTAGATGAAGGTTCTCATCCATGATTAGTCAGTTCAGTACATGTTCTCGGATTACTCTTGGATTCCTTACTGATATTGAGGTCTCACATAGCAACAGCCATGTGTCACAATTGCTACCATTTCTGGCTAGCTAG
Organism: Pelochelys cantorii; assembly: GCA_032595735.1. Lineage (NCBI taxonomy): Eukaryota > Metazoa > Chordata > Testudines > Trionychidae > Pelochelys > Pelochelys cantorii. Next base: position 125,127,569 of record CM064326.1, on the reverse strand, counting down.
AAGACTGCCACATCCAGTTGGAAAATTATTTGGGCTCAGTTATTCATGTCTTTTTGTCACCTCTCCGCTGGGTTGTAGCAATGTGGTATATGTTACCAATTTAGGGCTTTGACTTAAAAGCACAACAAGCGCTTTGGTTTTCTAGAGACCATCGATATCATTGCATTGAACATACACTTTAGTGTTATGCTTTCATAAAAAAGATGCTGTTTTTTCTGATAATAGTGCCTTGCCACATTAAGTACTGAGGGTTATCAAAGCTTTATTATTCATTATTAAGATCTTTCTGTGGCTCCATGGGAGGCAGGGGCTATCAAACTCTTTTTCAGATCTTAAAAAAACTGTAGCTAAGCAATGTTCCTCTGAACAGCATCTCAATACCTCAACTGCAATAATGAAATAATTGCACTTGATGCAAGTTGGTGTACCATTGGTGCCTTGTGACACACTTAATATATACTACACAGAACAATTTAGAAAGGAAGCATTGTTTGTTTACAATTGAAGAGCCAAGTATCAATTTGATGACACTGATGTTGTTCATTCACTAATCTAGCTCTTCTGTTTTACTGTTTCTTATGCAGAATTCCTTTATTATTCACTCATTGCACATGTGACCCTTGAGCAAAGAATTTTTCATTTCTCCTCATTGTCTTGGTATCCAGAAAGTTATTTGTTTACACATTTCTTTAGTCATGTCAGCATTTTTTTTTCAAAATCTTCCAATTAGCCATGTTCCAAACCACCAGTTAAATTTGTGTAGAACTTCTAAATTTTGTTTCTAAATACTAAATTTAGTAGTAATTTTTAGTGTTTACATATTGAAGTGCTCTTCCTCCTCATCCATTCTTATGCTCCTTTTTAGAATCTTCACAACTGAAAACAAGTACAGTTAGCTTTCTCCAGAATATAGAGTTCATTTGAATACAGCCATAGGAAAAATACAGATTTTGGAAGTTGGATGCAACTCATTTTAGTTAATGATGTTTCACATGTTTGTCCTGGTGTTTCCACAGTGAGGCACCCCTTTTGTTACTTTCTCTCTCCTTTTTTCTGTCTTCTGTTTGGCTCAGGCTCTGTTTAGGGCTTTCTGTTTTTTTTCACCTCCCACTCCTGTCCTTCCTGGCTCAGGCTTTGTTTCCAAGATCCTTTTTCAAAGCGGTTTCACTTTGGGCCTCCTCCCCAACCTCCTTTCCCTCTTGGGCAATGATCCCAGTCAGCGCCCACCATCACTTGGTACGACAGGCCTTCTACCACCTGGCCTGTTTCCAATTAAACTGGCCCCAAACCTCAAGGGGCACCAGGCCATTAGGTACTGCCTTCCATCCCCATGGATGCATTACAGATTTATGTTGGCACTAGGGATTATCTACTTCGCCAGCCTCCAGCTTACAAGAGTGTCTGCCAAGGCTGTATCCATCCATCATCACCCTCACAGGAATGGTGGACAGTTTCCACACTTTTCTCTGCCCTCCTGAGTTGGTCCTCCCGCAACATTCTGCAAAGCCACAGTCCCTATCTGGGCAGTCCTGTTTCTTATGTCCTACTTGCCCACGCTGCCAGCAGACAAGTGGTCCGGTTCCAGTGGGAGCTCCTTGGTTAGTCTCCTATTTTTTCTCTGGACTCTTCCTAGTCATGGGGTTCCCTGGATTTTCTCCTGACTTTCTTGTCCTTATATGGATGCCCCTACTTCCTGGGGCTGCCTCCAACATGCCCAGTTGGTGCCATCTCACCCAAACCCTTGTCGTCTTTAATAACAAGAATTTTAGTTATAAGCTGGGGACACATCAGTTGGAAGTAACGGAGGAGGAGAAGGACCTCGGAGTCCTGGTTGATTATAGGATGACTATGAGCTGCCCTTGTGACATGGCCGTGAAAAAGGCTAATACGGTCTTGGGATGTATTAGGCGAGGTATGTCCAGTAGAGATAAGGAGGTGTTAGTGCCATTATACAAGGCATTGGTGAGACCCCATTTGGAATACTGTGTGCAGTTCTGGTCTCCCATGTTTAAGAAGGATGAATTCAAACTAGAACAGGTACAAAGAAGGGCCACTAGGATGATCCGAGGAATGGAAAACCTGTCTTATGAAAGGAGACTCAAGGAGCTTGCTTGTTTACCTTAACCAAAAGAAGGCTGAGGGGGGACATGATTGCATTCTTTAAATATATTAGAGGGATAAATACCAGGGAGGGAGAGGAATTATTTAAGCTTAATACCAATGTGGACACAAGAACAAATGGATATAAGCTGGCTAGTAGGAAGTTTAGACTTGAGATTAGATGAAGGTTTCTAACCATTAGAGGAGTGAGGTTCTGGAACGGCCTTCCAAGGGAAGTAGTGGGGGCAAAAGATCTATCTGGCTTCAAGATTAAACTAGATGGGTTTATGAAGGGGATGGTTTGATGAGTTAACATGATCTTGGTAACTAATTGACCATTCATTATCAGTGGTAAATAGGTCAATGGAGGGATGATAGGAGTTACTATAGAGAACTTTCTGGGTGTCTGGCTGATGAATCTTGCCCACATGCTCAGGGTTTAGCTGATCGCCATATTTGGGGTCGGGAAGGAATTTTCCTCCGGGGTAGATTGGCAGAGGCCCTGGAGGTTTTTCGCCTTCCTCTGTAGCATGGGGTACAGATCACAGCTGGAGGATTCTCTGCATCTTGGGGTCTTTGAACCATTGTTTCAAGGACTTCAATATCTGAGATATAGGTGAGAGGATTATTCTAGGAGTGGGTGGGTGAGATTCTGTGGCCTGCATTGTGCAGGGGTTCAGACTAGATGATCATAATGGTCCCTTCTGACCTTAAAGTCTATGAGTCTTGGGGAGACTTTGTAAACACTGTTCTAGGAGAAGCATGTCCATAATCTCTCCTACCATCTGGGTGTCTGGTCTTAGCCACCAGCTAGCCCAGTCCATTAATTTCTGGACAAGACGTGGGGCCTGAAACCCTCTGTTCACTTCTCTGCTCAAAAGTGCTGGCAGTAGTTTTCAGCCAACAGCCTCACCCGATCTAGGACAGGTGCTTTTACCATGTCCTAGCTCTTGGTCTGTTCCTCACTGAGAGCCATGTAATCTGCTTGGGCTTCACCAGCCCAGTAAGGGAGCCAGCCACAGGGCCCAGGTTGGCCTGTCCCAGCCTGTTCCCATGGCTAAATACTCAGGAGTGTCCAGGAAGGCATCAGGGTCATCAGCAGGGCCCATTTTGCAGTCCCAAGCCCAGCACCCATATGCCATCCATCCTTTGCTGGGAGACTCACCACCTTTTGGAGGAGCTGCTGTTGAATGGTGATCTGTTCCCAATAAAGTCTTGAAGTTTCTACTGCTAATCAGCTTGCCAGCTGAGCAAGGCCTGCTTCTCCAGCTCCTTGGACTGCTGATGGGAATGCTCTGCCTTTTGCAGCTCTTCTTGCTGCTTTTGATCATCCACTGCAAGGTTTCCTCTATCCTAAGCTGCCAAACGCTTGCTTTGGCACAAAATCCCAGACAATCCCCCATATGTAATTGGATCTGCTGTAGGACCCTCCTGGCTTTGCTCTTGTTTCTCTGAGAGTCACTCAAAGACCTTTTTATGTGGTGTTTACCTCTTACTATTGCTTATGGGCTGTGATCCTTTTCCCAGTACAGTTATAATAAACCTGTGATCCTTTGGGTGGACATGTATGTACCACACTTGTCACTTGAAACAGTTTTCTTCACTGAAATCCATAGAATAGAATGGGTAACATCAGGTAACCTTAATTTCTCTAAATTGGAGGCCTGATGTTCCAAATGATTGCCTCATGGAAGAAATTAATCTAACTAAGTAAATAGTCTGACTTTGATCTGGGGAAAATGTCAAATTAGTTTTTTCTCTATGCTCTGCACTTCATAATAAATGAGTACAAAAATTAAGGTTCTAGTTTAATGACAATGAAAATTATGTAATGCACCCCTTTATCTAGACAGTATACTTCCAACTATCTGACTAGCATGGGGGACGCAAATTTTATTCAGGTAATGGGGAGTTTGGATAATTGGGAGGGCAGGAGACCTTCAGCAGTGGGTGTCTACAGTTGAAGGTTTGTCCTTCTCATAGTCCTTTTTGTCTGTTTCTGCTCTACCGCAACTGCAGCCTCCTCCTCCCTCCCCTCATGTCTTCTAGGATTAGGTGTCTCCAGTCGTGTGGCTGCATAGGAACTGCAGTCACCACCCCACTCACTTCTGTGATAGAGGGACTGCAGAGGGCTGCTTGTGGTGCTGTAGGAGCCAGAGAATGGTCACCCATGCATTCCAGAACTTGCAGTCCTGGCCAAAGGCCTCTGCTCTATTATCCAGCCATCTGCATTGCCTAGATCTTTGCCTCGTTCTCCAGCATGAGATACGTGGCCTCCTGCAGCAAGTATCTCACGCTGTGGGACAAAAGTGATTCAGATTGTGAAAAGTTGCAATAATAGATAAATGGGAGCATACTATAATAGGTAGATTGAGAGAGAATTTCATAGAAATTAGTTCATCAGGAAGTGTTGTTGGCCTTGTTAAATAAGACTAGCTTGCAGTCTTTCAGCTGATATGAGGATAAAATACTTTGTTTTCATTTAGTGCATAGAAACCAACCCAGTAGCAAAAGGGAATTTTTTTAAAATGTAAGAACAGTCCCACTGGATCATCCCAATGGTCCACCTAATGTGGTATCCTCTTCCATATGCTTCAGAGGGAGTGATCAAAACTGGGCAATTACCCACATATTTTTGGCTAATGGATATAGATGGACCAAACCTCCATGAACTCATCTAATTCTTTTTGAACCCAGTTATACTTTTGGCCTTCATGATATCCTCTGGTAGTAAGTTCCACAGGCTGACTACGTTGTGTGATCAAGTATTTCCTTTTTGTTTTAAACCCATTGAGTGACCAGTTTTTGTATTGTGCAAAGAGGTAAATAACACTTCTTTATTCACTTTTTCCACACTATTCAAGATTTTATGCATGTTTATCAAATCCCCCTCTGTCCTTTCTTTTCCAAGCTGAATTGTCCCAGTTTTCTTAGTTTCTCCTCGGGTAGAAGCTGTTCCATATCTGTGTGTGTGTGTGTGTTGCTCTTTTCTGCATATTTTCCAATTTTAATATAGCTTTTTTGAGATGAGGCAACCAAGGTTGCAAAACATATTCAAGATGTGAGCATATGATGGATTTATATGGTGGTATTATAATATTTTTATCTTTTCCATCTCTTATGTGGTTCTAAACACTGTTTGGTGGTTTTTGTTGTGGTGTGGTTTTTTCTTTTTTTTGACTAATGCTGTATGTTAAGTAGATGTTTTCAGAGAACTATCAACAATGACTCTTAGATCTTTCTTGAGTGCTAATTTAGATCCTGTCATTTTGTTTATATATAGTTAGGATTGTTTTCCAGTGTGCATTATTTTGCATTTATCAGAATTGAATTTCATCTGCCATTTTTGTTACTCAATCTCCCAGTTTTATGAGATTCCCTTTGTAGCTCTTCACTGTCTGTTTTAGAATAATAGAATACTAGAACTAGAAGAGACTTCAAGCGGTCATCAAGTCCAGTCCCTTGTCCTCACAGCAGGACCAAGCACCATCTAGATCAGGGGTCAGCAGCCTTTTCAAACCAGAGTCAAACTACATCAAAATTCTGAACAAGTGGTCAACAAAAAGCTGTATAAGAATGCCCATTTGCATGACTCAAAATATACAATGTAATATTATTGATAATTGATATTATGATTAATAATATAAATGAAACATTGTACTCAGACCTTATTTAATGAGATGTATGCTGCTGCATCTTTTCACACATTTCTTTGACATTTACATTAAAACTGATCAAATCCAACTTCATGCATGAATTCAGTCTGTCTTCTGTCAATCTTATGACAGGAGGCTGTTGATGTGGGAGTGCAGGAGTCTGGGTTGGGGTGTACAAGGGGCTCAGAGCAGGAGAATGGTGCTACGGCCAGATGGGGACTTGCTGGCCAGGCTTCATTTTTAAATAAAGTAAAATAAGATGTCCAACACAAAAGGTTTCAACGTTGTCTTGATTTATGGCTGGAGTGGGGCATTTATTTTGGGTTGGGGGCCAGAAAAGTGAGAAGCAAAAAAAAATCTTCCAGAAACCTCCAAAACCTCACTGGCCCCCAACTGAAACACCTCACTCGCTTGGTGCTCCAGACAGGGAGTGACAGGGAGGACTGCAGTTCAATGCCTTAGGCCAAATTTCCTCTTCTGGGGTTCCAGGGTTAGTTGATTTTGTGGGCCCCCTAGACTCTGGGATGGGGCCAAAAATGAGGAGTTAAGTGTGCAGGACAGGGCTGCCAGTGAATTGGATAGGGATGGGAGTGCAGGAACTGGGCGGGAGGAGGTGGAATGTGGGAGGGGACAAGATCTGGCCAGAGTGCAGGCTGCCTGGCCACGGGGTAGGGGGTAGGAACGGGCTGGGGGCTGGGGACTGGCTGCTGGGGCAGGGGGGGATTTTGGCCAGGGGGCAGAGGGCAAGGGACTTTTTGACCAGGGGCTGTCTGGCAGGTTGTAGGGGGTGTGAGTGAGGGCATAGGGTTCTGGGCATGAGAGGATGGGGGAGCACTTACTTGTTTCTGTGCCTGCCATGCAGTACAAAAATGTTTAGCACACATTCCACTGCTCCCACTCAGGAAGCATTCTCAGGGAGGCCTTTTTGTCCCAGGGGATGAAAAAGGCCAGTTTGCATGGAGCCATTTTGGCTGCTTGTTTCCTACATGCTGAGGGAAGGAAAAGAGCAGCACACTGAGACTTTTTTTGCTCTGCTTGTTCCCTGTGTGCTGGATCGAGGGGAGGCTTGGGGCTTCTCCCCCGCAGGAAACCGGCCTATTAGCACCTTAAAGACTAACAAAGCATGTAGATGGTGTCATGAGCTTTCGTGGGCACAACCCACTTCTTCAGATGACAGTGTTAGGACAATGGCGGGCCCAGAAGGAGGCCAAGGCAGGAGAGGTATGGAAAAATTAAACTTCCTTTCGGCCCCTGGATGGCTTATAGTCCTACCCCCCCCCACCTTTATTTCCCCCACAGCTGTATGATAAGATAAAAATATGGTCTGGCTTGCACATTCCTGCTTGGCAGGAAGCCATAAACCAGTAAGTAAGGAGGTGGGTTCTGCAAGACAAGACGTTTACACCACTGTATAAAAACTGCTTGTTATGAATATTTGGTGTGCCTCTTCCTCTGGCATGAGTCGAGGAAAGCACCCACTCAGCTGATCGATAAATAAAGAGCTTGGTATCTGTCCTCTTGCTTTCCGTGCCTCCTTGGGGTAATTGAGTGGCTCCAGGGAGAAACAAGCCCATTTGGCTAACAGGGGTGTTGGAAGTCCAGATCCAAGAATAAATAAGGGAAGGGTGGGAGGAGGAGAAGGAAAAAAATGGAGGGGAGGAGGGAAAAAAAAGTCAGAGTAGATAAGCTTCAAAGGGATAGCTAAGTTAGTCTGTAACAGGAAAAACTTAAACAACAAATAGTCTAGTAGCACCTTAAAGACTAAATAGCTACAACAGGCTGATAAGAACTATTAGTTTGCACTTGGAAAAGATGACCTACACCAGATTCTACACAGATATCGAGAACCATTAGCACCTTCATTGTTTGTTTGGTTAAGTCATTAAGATGTGGAAGATAATATGTGAGCCATCCTATATCTTGGTTCATACCATTTGCATAAGAATTAAAATTGTGCATGAAGTTAAGTTCCAACCCTTCTCTGTGTATTTGGCTTGTGGAATTGGTGTTAAAATAAAACGGCAACTTGGAGATCCATTGAATGTCCAGGAAGATTAAAGTGTTCTCCAACAGGTTTTTGTGCATTGTCTTTTTGGATATCTGATTTGTGTCCATTAATTCTTTCCTGTAGAGACTGTCCAGCTTGGCCAGTATACATTGCAGTGGGGCATTGTTGGCATTTGATGGCATAGATCACATTAGTGGATGTGCAGTTAAATGAGCCTCTGATTTGGTGGCTGATGTGGTTGGGTCCAGTGACGAAATCGCTGGTGTAGATGTGTGGGCAGAGTTGGCAGGGAATCTTTGGTATTTTCCATTCCTACAGGGATGTTAAAATTTTATTACATTGTGGTCACCATTAATGGGCAGTTACTAGTGGACTGTGGATACTTTTGTTTGTGGGAGCTGCCTCTTTCCTTAGTGCTACTGAAGTTCAGAAACCTGAGAAACAAAATCAGTTGAGGATATGCAAGTTCTGTCTTTTGGCCCTGAGTATCTGGAGTCAGAGCTGTGACCCCAAATGCCTCATTGCTTCTTTTCTCTATCTTGCTATTGAAAAACTAATGGTTGTAGTGAACCCTGGTGGAGTGCTTAAAGGTTTTGACAATCAAGAAACACGTTTGCAAAAGGGTTAAACTATATGTGCAGTAGTGTCTAGAACCGTTAATTACTGTTGGCTATTCTATTCTTAAATGTGACTTGTTTCTTAATTTTGTCATAGCCACATCTGGAGTAGCAAAGTTAAACTGAGGGGGTTAGTGAGTAAAAGTTTCCTTATTGAGGTTTGTTGTCCATAGTCAGCTTGCTTTCAGGGTTAATTAATCTAAATAGCTTTGTTGAAGCTGCTTGATCTATTGGATTTTTGTCTCATTTGTCAGTGTAACATTAATCACTATTTGCTTCTTGCCTTTGTAACAAACTGTTCTTTAAAAAAAGTCTTCTTTTAAAGAATCCTCCTTTTCTTTAGGCCAGAAGGAATCATGATAATTATTTGGTCTGACTTCCTGCATAACACAGGCCAAAGAAGCTTACCCAGTAATTGCTACTTTAAGCCAAAATTTCTGCTTAAGTTATAGCATATCATTTAGAAAGAGATGCAGTCTTCATGTCAAGACTTAAAATAATTGAGAATCCACCACATCTGTAAGTAAGCTCTTTTGGTGGTTACGTACCATTGCCATTAAAAAATGTACTTTATTTCTAGTCTGAATTTGCCTAATTTCAGTTTTCAACCATAGAAAAAGGCATAAACAAGATTTTGTTGGGATTCAGATCTCTTTCAAATATAGGTACTTTTAAATTGTGGTTGTATTATCTTTTCTCGTCTAAATTAAAGAGAGATTGAGTGCCTTTAGTTTTTCTTTAAAGGTATTCGTGGAGAATGTGAGATTTCTGTATTTTTATTAAAAAGACATGTTAGCTGCCCAACTAATTTTGTATTATTACCTACTGGGTATGAATGGATTAATTTCTTTCCAGGGATGGTGGGAGGGAGGGGATAAAAGATCAAATGACTATCATGGATTTCCAACTGGGGGGCGTGAAGAAATTCCAGGGGGAGGTTCCTTTTTTTTTTTTTTTTTTGCTCAACAAGTTTTGCTGCTACTTTTGTGGGGAGCACGAGAGTTTTTCAAAAATCAAAAAGGGGGCGTGATGCCGAAAAGTTTGAGAACCACTGGAGTAGATCATTTAGGCATGTTGGAATAGGTAGGAATGTTAAAAGTCAGTTAAAACAGTAGCCAGTAACTGCTGAAAATCTTAGTGGCTATCTGTGCTTTAAATAAGCTTTATATTGCAGAGCCTGCAACAAAGCCTCCCCAGAGCGAGGCTGCTTGAGAGTTTAACCGATAACATTAACTGATAAGCATTAGTTAATCAGTTTACTGGTTAATCAGTTAAACTCCAGCATCCCTAGTATGAATGGACTATCAAGATCTGTCAAAATGGTAACCGAGCTTCCTTAGAGTTACAAATTAATAGTCCAACCATTGGTCTAATCGTGTAACAGTTGCCAACCAAGGGGACTTTTTTGGATGTGAACAGACACATTACATATCTGACCTCAACTCCACTCTTACCAGCCAGAGGTGGGAGATGTGAAAACAGCATGACTGAAACTTGAGACAAAGGACTTTAGAGTTAGGAAACACTGATAAGAACCTGTTCTCATAGTTGATGAGCTTCAGAGAGGTAGCAGAGTTAGTCTATAACTGGAAAAACTTAAAAAACAAACAGCCAGCAGCTCATGATACCATCTACATGTTTTGTTAGTCTTTCAGGTGCTGTTGGTTTGTTGTTTAAGTTTTCACAGTTGGTTGGTGGTTTACGTTTTCACAGCTCATGAGTGGGCAAGAAGCAAGAGGTTGGCTGCAAGCATGCTTGAGCCTGCCTTCCAGGCTAGGTGCTAAATGATACCCCACTTACTAAACAACGAGATGCTGGCAAGCTCGATGGGAGACATTTAGTTTTCCTTGATCATTTTAACCCAATGCCCTTGTCTTGACCATGAGGGTTAGCCAGCAGTCTGGGGACTAAAGGATTAACTACCTAACCAGGTAGCAGGCAGCCAATAGAAATGCAAGTAGGAATTTCAAACTGGAACAAAGGAATTTTTGGTTTTTCCCTCCTTTGTCCTGGCCAGTTTCTCTCCAGGTACTGAGGGGAACAGATATCATGTCTCTCTCCAAGAAAAGATTCTTCACTATCTGTAAGTAGGGTAAAGTTTAGATAAATCTGTTAGGTTTTATTGTTTTATGGTTTAGGAGTGGGAATCTCATGTCTGTGCATTTAAAAATGGGTTTTCCGCTCCTTTGTAACTAAGCTTTTGGTCCATGGGGGTCTCCCGTGAGTATATTAATTGGTGATGTTTCCATCTAGTCATTATGCTTGTAACAGGAGTATTGTGGTGATAATAAAAGTTCTTTCTCTCTCTCTTTTTTTATTATTATTATTAATAATAATAACCTGGTATTGGTTAATTTTTTTGTGTCCTGGCTTCACTTTATGGCTGAGATTTCCCAAGTGATCTCTTCCCTGGTTTTCTTACCATTACTTGGGTGGTGGCAGTGGATTTTTATCACCAAAATCTAGGTTTTTAGGATGGGGGGGGAGTTTTATACCAAAGCCTGGAAAGATAAGGTTTTGGGGTACTTTTGAGGGCCCCCACTTCTGCATTCCAGAGTGGGGAAGGAGCCTTGACAGCCCTAAATATTGTATTCCAGGGGACTAATAAATGCTAATTTGTTTTGGCTGTCTTTTGTCACTGCATACAGCTGCTGGTCGCATAGCTCCCAATAGGGTGAGGAAGGGCGCAAGCTCATTTGGATCTGCTGAAGAAGCCACATTGAGAAACAGGTGCTGCATGCAAGGATGCAGTCTCAGAGTAACAGAGCCATAGGGCTCTCCCTGGAGCAGGAGGTCAGGGCCTATAACTAACAAGGATACACTTCCAGTAAAGCTGTGCAAAAGTCAGAAGCACACTCTTAGTATCCATGACAGCAGGTTTTCCACACATCATATCCTTCTTGATGCTTTTTCCTTAACTCTTTCCAGTTTTTAACATTTTTTAAAATTGTGTATGCCAGAAGTGGACAGTTATTCTAGTAACAGTCTCGCTAATATTATATTTAGATATAATACTAATCCCCCTACTTCTGTTTGATATCCCTCCAGCCTATATAGCCACAGCTTGTGTTCTCACTCTCTTATATGCAGTGTTGCACTCAGAGCTCGTGTTTAATTGGTTGCCTACTGTGACTCCAAATGAACGTACCTTACCAAGTGTTCCAGGTGGTCTGTCCCTGACCTGTCATCATTATTTACCACCAGCTTTTGTCATCTATACATTTTATCAGCAGTGGTTTTTTATGTTTTCTACCACATCATCGGTAAGATGTTAAATAGCATGGCCCAGAAAGCAGATTTTTGAGTGACTGCACTAAAAACCTCTTGATTACTTTCTGATCTATCAATTAACCAGTTTTTAGTCATCTTAAGGTCTTAAAAGTTGTGGAATCCATGTTCCAACCCTTCCTATTCTGTAGTCTTTTGAGTCTTAGGACTATCCGGGGACAAATGTGGTAGAAACACATGCAGGAAACTGTTCTGCTGCTATAATTAAAACAAAATTACTGTCTTGTGATTTGAGGGACCAAATTACATGTACTAGTAGTATGTGGTGCTTAAATTCAAGTGGTGGTTGTACTTTCATACAGCAATCATTCTATTTTTGGAAACCCACTGAAATTCCAAGATACAAATGGGTTTTTGAAAGGATTAGTTAAAAATTCAATTCATGTTAGACTGATGAAGCAGTGAACAGCTGTTGCTGTGTTGGAAGTAGCTACTGATAAAGAGTTGTCATTCATATACTTTAAAAATATCCCTCCTTGTACCAGATTACTCTGCTGTCAGCTCTAAGTTAAGGTGATTCAAGGTAAATATATACGTAGAAGAGTTACATTTCTAAATCTGTTGCAGGACTTCATAACTCATATAATGTATAAAACCAGCCTAGACCACAATTATGTCTTTTTGTTGGCAAACCTCAAACTAGGGTTCCTTATGCTCTGCAGGGTTTTGAAACCAAATCAGTGTGTTTTTTCTTCAAATTAGTAAGAGTGTACTCAGACAAAATAGTAATGGTTGTAGCCAAAAACTTTAAACTGCTTAAGTTCTTGGATGCCTAAATAAAATGACTTGGTTTTGAAAGTGATCAGCCTCAGTTTTCTCCCTCTCACTTGGGATGGGAGCTATACATGCTTACCTTTTGTAGGTAATCTCCAAAGCTTACAAATTTGGGTCATAGCTGCTTTTTTAATGGGTAGACTTTTGTATAGAGGTGGGTTGTGCATTAATATCTGTGGATGATCACACTGGACTACAGTCTGGCCTCAAGTTAGTGTATTCTACTTCTGGGACCTGGAATCAGATTTCTAATCTCTAGTTCAGTGGTTTTTTTGGCTTTAGTTTCCATGTTTCTGATGAGCTGATCTGAGGGTCATAAATAACAAGGAAATCCTTGTGGTAGCCTTGTTCAACCCCAATAAGGTGATATTTGACACCGAATTGTGCTCTAGAGACTGCTTTAATTCCTCTCCCATGATGTTTGGGTGGAAACAATTAAAAATGGGCCAGTTTACACTGTAAACAATGTTGTCTTCCTGAGGCTGCAAAGAACCTGAAACTATAGTTATCATTCCTCTTAACAGTATAACTCTGAAATTTCAATTTGATAATTTCATTGTTGACATTAACTGTTTCACTACTAATCTTTTTAGCAAAAACATCCACCTAATGTGTTTATCTGCAATGTCATAAGTACCAACTCTCCCTGAGCAACTTCTAAAACCTCCAGTTTTGCCATCTTATTTGTACAGCAAGTTAGACATTAGTCAGTACAAAAATGTGCACATATTGAAAACAGAATGTGGGGGCTGCGTAAAACTGAACTTGGTATCGAAATAAATATTGACTACTATGCTGATCGGTCTAGTAAGTTTCCATGGATGCGGGACCTTGCTACAGAATTTGTCCAGACTACACAAGGCCTTATTAATAGGAAATAGTACTGACCCTTAAAGAGTGGAATGTATTTTCTCTGCTAGTTTATGGGACTCCTCACTAATAGACGCAGTTTTAGAGCTTCTGTGAACTGCGCTGCTGTGATTCAGCACTTTAGTAAGTGCATTTCAATTAGTTCAATAGTGTGAAATACGTTTTATTGAAAATTTGATGTCTGTTCTGTGTGTGTATTTGTGTCTACCCTACACTTTCTTATAAAGAGAGAGGAAATCTGTTCTCCGTGTATCCAAGTCTACTGCTGATACAAGACTTCCACATATAAACAGATATTTCAAGAATGCAAACAACCTCTCATTTGGCTGCAATAGAACCTTCTGTATTTAAAGTTCTTGCTGGGAAGCAAAGGAGAGTCCAGGTTAAAATCGTTCAGACTGAGGGTTGGGAGTGGTTGTCAATACTTCACGAAGTGTGATTAAAACTTAATGTTTGTTTCCTTTTACATTGTTTTAAATCAAGTATGAGAAACATTAAGCGAGACTTCAAACTAGCTTGTTTGTACATTTAATGGTTTTCTTGACTTCGGTATGGATTTATAGAGAATGACTTTAGCCTGCAGTGTTAGTTTTGACCTTCACTACTTCATGTTAAAACATGACCTTAATATCATGCGTGACTTATAATGTTGCTAAATAAAGGGAGGAAATTCTCTGCAAACAAATATAAAAAGTGTGAATATTCTCATTTTCTCTCTCGTAATAAGAGGGGAATTTTTGCACTGAAAGACATCAAATCTAAATATTGAGAACTTTATACAAATAAAATAGGGTTTTTGTTGATCTGTCCGCAGTGACACCAGAGATCTTTCCTGAGTGATGAACATTAATTGGAAACAAGTAATGTATGTAGATAGTCCACGTTGTTCCTTTGACTGTAATAATGTTTTTATAAATGGAATTAACTTCCCATCATGATGTTTACCAGCTAGCACTCTTAGCTCTGAAGTTTGTCACATTCAAAATTATCTACAGATTTTGCCACCTCATTGCTAATCATGTTTAATAGATTAGTCACTGGTTTTGGTAAGGAAACTTGATGTGCTCCATTGATAACAATGTGGTTAGTTACTTGTTTTGTCTTTTGGACAATTCATGACCGTTTTTAGCTCTGTTTTACGATTACTAGAATATTTTAAAGTAATTTGTCAAGAAGAATTTAATTCACCATTTGTCTGCCTCTTGTTTGATAAGCCAAAATCAAGTATTACTGTTGCTTTAATAGAAACTTTGTTTTCTAGTTCTAAAACACAAATTTGAAATCTTCATTCAGTCTTCAGAGTCTCTTTCTTATCCAGTCAGATGAAGACACGGTCTATTAAACATAATATTCTTTGATATAAACTTAAAAAAGTCAACACATGTATCTCAATCCAGGTTGAGGACATTTGAACAAGTCATATAAGTGTTAGTACCATGTTAAATGTGATGTCTGTTGTAGTCTTTCTTATGTTGTGTTACTGGGTGCATTTGATGGTATGTAATAGGTGGTATCAAAGTTAAGGTTGTTTGTGAATCTCTCTCCTGATTCTAAAAGAGACAGTTGGTTGGTACAATGGTCACCAACCAGTAGATTGGGATCCACTGGTAGATCTTGGAGCCTCTGTCAGATGATCCTAACTGGTTTGGCCAGGAGGCTATCAAGTGCAAGCACTTCAGCTCTGCCATGCTGTTCCCGCCCTCTGCCTTGGACCTGTCCCCCCCAGAGCCTCCTGCTTGCTGTGTAGGGTGGAGAGACAAAAGAAGGGAGCTTTGATGTCAGGGTGTTGTCCTCCTTCCTGACCTGTACCCCATCTCCAGAGAATGAACAGGGTGGGGCCTCAGAAGGGGTGAGGTAGGGCAGGGCCTTAAAGAAGAGGTGGGGAAGGAGATGGGACCAAGGTTACTTGGGTTTGAGGTAGATCCTGGATTGACTTAAATAGAAAGTGATCTTGTGCTTTAAAAGGTTGGAGACTACTGGGTTAGTGGCTTTTACAAACTTTAGGAGTGTAAGCTACTAGTTGACTATCCGATAAGCAAAAGCTTACCAGATAGTCGACTAGTCCCTTGACTAGTCACTTCTCCCCCTCTTGCTGCCCCCTATCAAAGGCAGCAAGGGGGGGGGAGCAGGAGCCAGTGCTTGCAGGACCTGGCTTAAAAGCTGGTTCCCCCCAGCACCGTTTCCGCCGGAGGCAGGGGGGTAGTGGGAACTAGGCGCGAGCTGGAAATCTGCTGATTCCCAGTTTATGCCCAGTCCCAGACGCCGTGTCTCTGCTTTTTAAATGTATTAAGAGCCTGCCAGTGTGCAGCGGGGGGGGACCCTGCACAAGCCAGTAATCAGCTGTCCTGGCTCACACTGGGTCCCTCCTGCTGCGCTTTAGCTTTTCAAATACATTAAGAGCTGACAGCGTCTCCCCCACTTATCGACTAGTTGATGGAAAATCCATTGACTAGTCGATTAATTGATTAAACTAAATGTAACATTCCTACCTAATATTACTTAATTTCCTGGCTTTTATTTTTTCATAATTACAAGTTAACTTTGTAGTAATGTTTTTATGTAACTGAATTATAATTCTTTGCTCAGAAAATGTTGTCTGTGATATCCATGTTGCATATTTGTGATCTGTGATCCTGTAGAGAGCCCATTTCAGTTTTTGTGGATTTTGTGAATTAAATTTAAGCCTTGTTACACTGGCATCTCTGAGTAACTTCCTTACAGTGCAGGCCAAAACAAAAAACTAACAAACCCCCTTCATCTAGATCTCTTTCCCAATGTTTGTTTTACTGTGTCCATTCTGTTACACACAGGTACAGGGTGAAACTATGTCCACTTTTTGAGAGGTATTGACTGTGCAGAGAGGGCTGGAAGTTTTAACATGGTAAATGGAGATAGTAAACAGGACGCCATTCTCAAAAGATAATGGTGACATTTAAAGCAAATGTATCAAAAACTAAATGTTTTCCTTGTGACAGCTAGAGTAAACTTATGACCATTTGAAATTTTAAAGCGATGCCATTTCAGTTAAACTTTTTCAAAAAAATTTGAATCAGAATACAGGGAGAGGGAAAATGTATATATTTTTGCACTTTAAAACCATATGAAAATGTACGAACTTTGGTGGGAGGGGAGAGAAAGGAGGGAACTCTTAAGAACCAAAACTAAGTCTCAATCCAAAAAATATTGTTAAACTACAATAAACTGAAACTAGAAGTCTAGAATGACTGTCTCTAACTGCAACCTTGCTTCTGAAACATGATGTTCATGTTTTCTTTAAGATGTGGCTGTATTTGCAATACTAAATGTACTTTTATTTGGGCAACAAAAGTTCATCCTGATAAAGCAGTTTCACATGTGTTAACTAAATCTTCTTTCATACTATAAACTGCTATCTCTGTGACAATGTCCCTTTAAAAGCATCCAGCTGTGGTGATGTTTGCCTACTTTTTTCCAAAGTATTTTCTGCTTTAAAATGACATGACTATAATCCTGCAATATGCAAATAATTTTTCAGATAAATACAGAAACTTTATCTTATGAAACTGTGAACATGAACTTTACAGCAGTTTATCCCTTCAAGTTCGTTAGAAGCTTATCTTGCTGTTGCCTTGTGTTCTGAGTTCCCTGTTAAAGGCGGAACAACTTAAATTTTAATTTCTGTATGTGTAATAAGCCTGATCTTTCAGTGAGTTACTTCACTGAGGCTAGGCTGTGGCTTGTGACACACAGAGCGGCAAAGAAATAACTGCAAAATGACCAAGACTGGCATCTTTACATTCCTTCAGAGTTTGCTTTTTTTTTTTTAATTGGAAGCTCCTTGTATAGATGGTTCTCTAAGGAGGTTTGTTTCTTTCCATACCATCCCATTTAGTCTTTGGAATGCATGCAGCAAAAGGGCAAGCCCCCAAAGTGACTTTCCAGTCTGTTTTTGTGATTCCAGCCAAGTTCTCTTTAATGTATGGCGCAGGCTAAGTTGAGCTGGCGCGCTCAGAGCAGCAGCTGCGCTTTAGTTCTGTGGTATTCTAAGTGGCACTGTGTGATAATAGACAGGCTCTGCTATTTACTTGGACTCAAGTGCCTGAACTGGCGCACACAGATATTTTATGAAATCTGAAAGCATGAGGATAAAAGAGATTTCCTTGAGACAAGATCCTGATCTAAGAAAGGAGTTGGCATTGCTAGCTCGGGGATGTGATTTTGTTTTACCTTCTCGATTTAAGAAGAGACTAAAAGCTTTCCAGCAAGTCCAGGTTTGTTGTTCTCTCTATAATGCTTCCCCTTCTTGTGAAGGCACAACTTTGATCACCTGTAAACCTCATGAAATACTTAAGTTCTTCATTAACTAGGAATATTTAAATGTAACATTTGAATAAATAAATACTATGTTTGTGTGTTTTGAAAAGTAGATACTGTGCCTTAGTCCTGTTATGTGAATTGTTTTGAAAGCTAAAACAAGTTCATAAATTTAAAATAACTCATGCATGATTTGTTTAGAGATGTGTGTGAACTCGAAAGTTTGGTATACTTAATTAGCACCAGTCGTGTTAAAATAATTCCATTATTATCTATGTGCACTTTCCCCATGGGCTTTAAGTTACTCCTCACTAAAACTAGATACACAAAAGTAGTCTGCAGCTTTGCCCAAATATAAATGTACTTCCTTAGCATTCTCTGTGTTGAATTCCACACATTATGTAACCTAAGACATTACCATTTTGAACTTGATGGCTCAGATCAATCCATAGTAAATAAGATTTAATATTACTATGTATTGCACGTCTATCTGCATAACTGCTGCTTTGCAACCAGTGAGTTAAATCCACCATTTTACAAAGTGGCGTCATAATTATTTGAGTGATCATGCATTTCAAATACTGTTAGTCAATTAAAATTGTACTCTTATAGAAGAGAAGTGCTCCAAGAGAACCATATTTTGTAAACTATGGCAAGTGTGCTTGTTTAGTTATGAAAAGTTAACAAATGCAATTTTAAAATTAACCTATATTCAAGCATCATTAAGTATTGTCATAATTTCTGATGTTTCAGAGCTCCAAGAGTGAATGTATCGTATCCACCCTGTAGTAGATTACCCCCACCTCCCAATCTTATATGCCTGACATTTTTGTACCCCGTTTATTTAGGAAAAGATTGGCTGCCAAACTTGGAATTTTCTAGCTTTTTTGGAATTTATAATTATCTTAATGTACATGGCCTATAATTTAATTCTAAATTCGAGGTCTAATGCACAAGTCTCTTTCAGGTGACCTTCGAGAGAGGGCCAAAGAACTCTATAACCCTATAAATGTTTTGGTCTCCTGTTAGCTTAACATATTAGATTTAAAAAGTGAATGGTGGTGGTGGTTCAGAGTTGGTTAAATTAAACTTTATTTGGAAAGGTCATTCTCCATTGTAAAGCAAACATATAAGGCTGATCCTGCTGTTTCTGAAGCATTTAATGTAAATTTGCTGTGAGTGTGAAAAGATTTTTATTACTGCAAAATTTAGTTTTGGTAGCTTTGAGCACTGAAGAGAGATGAACATAAAAAACTGAATACAGCCTGAAAATTACAAGAAGTCAGAAATGCTTCATGTGCTATTTAATCTTGTATCTGGTAATTCAGTTAAATGTTTAGAGGTATCAGAGCTTGAGGATGGCTTATTCTAGTCACAACACCTTTCTGTAAATAAATCAGTATTACCTTCTGTGGTGAAAATGATACTTATATTGTGTCATGAAAATTTTGATTGCTTTAGGTGGAAAGGAGCACTAAATATAGTGTGTCTAGATTACTTTATGGATAAGGGGTGTGTGTGTGGGAGGGGGGAGTAGCCAACAGGCATATAATATCACTAAAGGAAACTTAGAATAAGTGCTTGCAGATCACTAAGGCCTTATTCACTCTGCAATTTGTAATTGTTTAAACATGTTAACAAACATACTTGTAAAATCTAGTATGGACAAGGAACAAACACTTGTTGCCAAGTTACTTTTAACCCTAGTGTTAAATATTTCTTCTGTGTAAATATTTCTTCGGTGTATGTGTTACGGGTTCCATTTGTTACTTAATGTATACACAATTACAATTTGTAATGTAGTTGTAAACCAAAATGCTCAGTGTAGAATGGGGGGGGAGGGAGAAATAGCTTATGCCATTCTATATTTCTTTATGAAAATAGAGAAGATCTGAATGATTTTTTTTAAAGTGTCTCCTGTTTTGTTTTTTGTATAAGTATCAGGAGTGTCAAATTGGTTGTCACTGATTTTGCCTGAAGATCTTCTGGGAGACTCAGAATATGCTTGATGTGAGCTGGTTGGGATTTTTTTCAGCAAAACTATTTTTTTTGGAAAACATTGATTTGCCAAAAATTAAAATTTTTAGTTGATATGAGTTTTGGCAAAACATTAATTGGGAAAATTTCTCAAGATAGAATTTCAAGAGACAGCCCACAACAGAGGTCTTCTGATTTTTTTAAAAGATGTTTTATTATTATTTTTGTTAAACTAGAGCTACCACCACAACCAGAATAGCCAATATCCTGGTAGTAGCTAGGGCATTAGTAATCAAATCCCAATTCTGAATTGGCATATCATGAATCCTAGCCCTCACATCCTTTAGGAGTTCCCTAGCCACCAGGCTATTGGCTATTCTGGGTAGAACAGAGATTTCTGTTCTACCCTAACTTTTTGTAGTCTTAAATGTTGGTAGGACACCATTTCCCACCCAGCTCTAATCCAAATGATTTTTACTTCTAGTAGTGACCTCTATATGATAAGTGCTTTCCAAAAAGTAGAGATGGTCCATGCTTCATGAACCTCATGTTGAAGTTGTACAGCTTTTGAGAATGGGGCAGAAGTGGGGAAAGGAGAGAGGGCTTTAAGCTGTCTGACCATAGCTTACTAGCCCCCTCTAGGTTGCTTAACTTTCACTTTTGAATGTCAGTTCCCTGTTTTTCTGGTGATTATAGTGCTTTTCAGTAGAGGAGATGACAAGATTTCACTTTCTAATGTAAAAACCAGAATATAAATATTTCAGTTTTCAGACATCATAAAGAAGCAAAAACAGAACTAACCCACATATTTTTGTAGACTGCCTTTTAAGTTTTTTTTTGAAATGTGGAGATCAGATACAATGTTTTACTTGTTAGACAAACTCCAGATTTTCTCTAGAAGACTTATTGCAATTAACACTGCACTCTGAAATAAATACCCAAAAAAGGAATAACTATATAGCAAGATTTTGTTCTTAGTTTGTGTATGAATGTATGCCACTAAAACTTTTGTGAGGTCATTCAGGTTGATTGATGGCACTACAGTGGCTTCTGGGACAAATCAGTGGGCTTCCTTACCAGAGCTTTACCTATAAATGGCTCCCCAAATAGAACCAATATGCTTTGTGAAAGTCGTCTTATGAACTACAGTAGGAATCACAGGAAAGCTGGATGACCTTGAATTGAAGAGTCTGGGGACAGACTATTTTCCAGTATTTGGTTTTGTTATGTTGGGGACTAGGGGTGATAAAATAGAGGCAGGCTTTTAAAAAAACACCCACACCCACACACGAAACAAATCAGATCAGACTTTCAAAACAGATGTAAAAAAATAGCCCAGGCCTAAAATCTGCATTTTACCATGTTAGTGAAAATATTGACTTTCTCAGTAATCAAAATTATTTTTCATAGGTAAGCAGAATTTTGCATTGATTACATGTAAAAGGGGTTATTCAGGAGATTTCAGATATTCTCTTAATCCATAACACTTAGGCTATGTCTAGACTGGAAGCCTCTTTCAAAAGAGCATCTAGACTACAACCGGTACTTTCGAAAAAGCAAGCCGCTTTTTCGGAAGAGAGCACCCAGGCAGTCTGGATGCTCTTTCGAAAAAGCACAGTTTGCATTACATAGCACCTTTTTTTGAAAGAGCACTTTTGAAAAAAGGCGTTATTCTTCGTAACGAGGTTTTCTGGGTCGAAAAAACTGCCGCGTTCATTCGATTTACTTTCGGAAGAACGCGGCAGCAGTTTAGATGTAGTGGAAGTTTTTTCGAAAAAAGGGCCACTTTTTTTTGAAAAAACCCTGTAGTCTAGACACACCCTTAGTGTGTAATGAATTGGTAATGTGAAACTTTAAAAGGCAGCTGTATCCCAAAGGCTTGTCAGTTTCCTTGAAACATTGGAGTCAGAAGTCAGCCACATGGAACATATGTCATCTGTATTGGAAACTTAAATCTGTGAAGTCTGTGAATGAACTAAAAGGATTGTTGCCTGCTGATAGCTGAGTTGGGTATTTTACCCAGTGTTTGGTGACATCTGTCAGAACTAATACGTATGCCATCATTCAAGCACCAAACAGCCAAACTACATCAAAATTCAGAACAAGTGGTCAACAAAGAGCTGTATAAGAATGCCTATTTGCATGACTTATCAATAATATTAAGTTGTATATTGTAATTGACATGATTAATGATAGCACAAATGAAACATTGTACTCACAAATTTTATTTAATAGGACTTCTGCTGCTGCATCTTCTCGCACGTTTCTTTGAAGTTTACATAAGTGATCAAATCCAGCTTCATGCACACATTCAGGCTGTCTTCTGTCAATCTTGTGGCAGGGAGATGGGGAGGTGGGAGTGCATGAGTCTGGGTTGGGATGTATAAGGGGCTCAGGGCAGGGGATTTGGGTGTACGATGGTCTCAGGGCACAAGGTTGGGGTGTGGGGTGCAGGAGTGTTATGGCAGGGAACTGGGTATGTGGTGGCACAGGAGTTTGGGAATGTGGGGGTATGAGGGGCTCAGGGCAGGGAGTTTAGGTTCATGATGGGCTCAAGGCAGGAGGCTGGGGTATGTGGGGAGTGCAGGAGTGTTATGATGCTGTGGCCAGATGGGGGCTGGGTCCCTACTGCGGGCTTGTTGGCTAGGCCTCATTTTTTAATAAAGTAAAATATTATGTCCAACACCAAAGGTTTCAACATTGTTTTTGTGACAGGAGTGGGGAACCTTTTTTGGGGCCACTGACCCACAGAAAAATAAGTTGGGGACCACACAAGTGAGAAGGAAAAAAACCCCTCCAAAACCCTCCCAACCCTCACTGATGTGGCCCCCACCTGAAACACCTGACTCCCCTGGTGCTCCAGCCCTGTGGTGGGGGGAGAGGCAAGGAGGGCTTAGGTTCAAGGCCTCGGGCCACATTTACTCTTCTGAGGTTCCAGGGTTAATGGATTTTGTGGGCCCCCTAGACTCTGGAGTGAGGTCAAAAATGGGGGTTCAAGTGTGCGGAACAGGGCTGCCAGTGAATGAGATAAGGATGGGGGTGCAGGACCTGGGCAGGAGGTGGGGGTACAGGAGGGGGTGAGGGTGCGAGGTCTGGATGGGAGGTAGGGTGCAGGAGGAGGCTGGGAATAGGATGTCTGGCCAGGGCGCAGGCTGGGGGCAGACTGTCTGGCCAGGGGCGGGGTGTCTGGCCAGGATGGTGAGTGATGGGGTGGGGTGGGGCACTTGTTTTTGCATCGCAGGCACCATGTAACACGGCCTCCTGTTGCTCTCTTGTGCTGGAAGGGAGCCTCCAGGAAGGATTTTCAGGGGAAGCCTACAGGAAGTGTTTCCTGGGGAAAGAAAATGGCAGCACTCATGGAGCCATTTTTGGTTCCACTTGTACCCTGCATGTCGGATCCAGCGGGGAGGCTCAGAGCTTTTTCCCCATGCCCTTCTACTCCGCAGGAAGCCGGTGCTGGCATTC
This sequence comes from Pelochelys cantorii, assembly GCA_032595735.1. Classification (NCBI taxonomy): domain Eukaryota; kingdom Metazoa; phylum Chordata; order Testudines; family Trionychidae; genus Pelochelys; species Pelochelys cantorii. Next base: position 125,104,521 of record CM064326.1, on the reverse strand, counting down.
CAGTCTTGCGGCAGCCCATGAGGCTGTAATGCCAGTGCCGGCTTCCTGCTGGGAGTGAGCTGGGGGGCTGAGTTGGGGCTCCAGAAGAGCCATATTTGGCTCCCTAGTGAGCCATATTTGGCTCGCAAGCCATAGGTTGCTGATCCCTGACCTACATCGTGTGATGTAGCCAATACAATGGAAACTACCAAAATTGTTCATCTTTCAGTCCTCTTGCTCTGCAGATAACTTGCATCATCATCAGATAACCTGAATCATTTGGGTCTAAAAAAATCTTGATTTTATTTCTTACTGTAATATGGCTCTAATATCATTGCCACCTTTCGATCTCTCTTATATAAACATATTTCTACAAATTATATAAACCTGCTCCTCCCACTTAAAGGTATTTGAGCAAAAACAGACATTGGAGTAAAAAAATAAAGGTAGAGTGAAGGTATGTTAAATTCCACTGTTGATTCTCTCTTTATCACTTGTTGGCTATTAAAATTGTAAACTTTTTGAAAAGGAGCCTGTTCTGTTAATTTAGATGAAATATAGGGGCCCAAAGACTCAATGGTTCTAACATAACCCAATCACTGTCCACTGTTTAAACAAGATTCAGGGTTTGATACAGAGGCCTCAGCCTGCTTAGTACCATCGCAAACACACTGTTAAAAGTCCTTTTAACATTTTATTTAAGGTACAGAAACAAGAAAAGCTGTTAAGTATTTGAGTATTATATTAAATAAGTTTTCCTTTCTTTTAAGCACATCCCTTGTTCCCTTTCTCTTTCACAGCATTTTTTAGAAAGAAGGGGGGGAAAAACCTTGTTTTGACAGTCTCTTAAATAATTATCTTTTTTGGGGAAAATTCATTGAGATTGGTTGGAGCTGGTAAATCCAATTCCATTTTCAATGAAGACAGAACAAACAGCTAAAACAGAGAAGAATAGCAAAGATAGAAAATGCAGCTTCTGCTTGGTGTTGACTTTCACTCATTGCTAGAAAAACATTGGTACAGCAAACAATCATAACTCCAAGACATGACAACTCGTACCAGCATCTCTGTCTAGGGAATTGCTTTTTATAGCCTATTTGGTCACAGGCTTAGAGCTTTGTTGCAAAATATGCAGTCTTGGTGGGCTAAACCAGATTCTTTACTAGACAGAAAGGGAAAAGGAGACAGGAAAAGGAAAGGACACATGAAGGGAAGAAGAGGTGGGGAAAAGAAACAATCTCACTTTCCAGGTTTAAGCCAAAGCTTCAATCTCATCTGGCTCCATCTCTGGCCTCGACTGATCAGGACATCTTTCAGGATTGGGATTAAGACATTCTGGGGTCCCAAAAGATGTTACAGGTGGCAGCCATGATGGCGAAACCTCTCCGGTGGTTAGTTTTTTTTTCCTAAAGTTTCTTTAAGGGCCCACAAGGGAATTGTGGTTGGAGTTGCTTCCCCCATCATTTTGTCCACCAGTTAGGCTAAATATCTGACATACTGATTTTTCATTGATTTTTCAGTTTCATACTATTCTTGTTTACCAAACATGATCTTAACATAGTCCTTGACTTACACCAGCATGGCTTTTTTGTTTGAACTAATTCAGCTTTTCCCAGCAATCTTTCTCATAGGTTGTGACCTCATATGAACTTACACTTTTTATAGTTGAATTCACAATTAGAGTGAATTTGTAAACCCAGTTATCACAACAGGACATGCCCTCCCATGTGCCTGGAAAGTGCCTGGTGTGCTATAACTAAACATTAAATATCTTCAGGACCTCAGGCTTCTCTGTGTGGTGGAGGCATTAGATAGCAAAATGGTTGCATTATCATTTACTTCTAAAGCAGATAAGTAGTCTGTCTTGTGTAAACTGTTTTAGTATATCTGCACTCCACATTCCTTTAACTAGTGCAGGAGCAGTATACTGGTACCTTTTCATAATTGTCCAAAGAAGTAATACGTTGGACAATTTAAGATATTGTGGGACCCGGCATTCTGGCAAACAAGTAATATCTCAAAACACTTACTGTCCACATACATATTTCATTGTAGATATGTGCATGTTGAGTACACTCAGTCTCAGTCTTTTTCTAATCACTTGTGCTCACTGAGCTTGGAACATGCACCTTGCATGCCTGTGACAGAGGACATAAAGGGTAGGGTACCAATTCTTTCTCAGCGCCCATATCTGAGTTGAAGTTCATCACTTGTCCTACCTGCTAGTCAATTTATAGCTAGCACAAATAGGTTTACTTTAGTTTCTTGACAGTTTCCATTTTAATTGCACTTGGGAACTTTTTCTTCTTCTTCCTCGGAGTATTAGGTACTAGGCTATTCAATATGATCATAGGTCCCCAGAATTCAAACATTCTCCATCTTGTGACATGATCATGCTGTTGATTGGTGGTGTTTATTCTGCCTCAGAAGGTCACATGCCTGAACAGTGTGGCATTTGCTGATCCTTCTGGAGAAGAGTTCAGCAACCTAGAGAATCTTATCTCAGGGAATTCCTCCTTGAGCATCATTACACCTACAGTCAGGCCTGGTCGCTAAAAAGTACAAGAGATCTTTGAAGAGTGCTTCTGCATGTCTGACCTCACAGATTGTGAAAATAAACCTCAAATAATCCGTTTTAAGAAAATCTTTGGGAGGCAATGGTAAGAAAAAGTACAGAGACCCTCAGTGAGAAGAGGGGCCCATTCACTCTGAGTGACTCCTAGATTTCATAAAAATTTGATGCTTTCATACATAAAAGGTGCCTCACAGCTTCACAAGAGATCCCTGAGCAGCCATACCAGTATTGTATGAACTGAATTGGACTTGCCTTCTATCTCACTAGGTATCATGTTGGCTATTTGGGTTTGTTTGTCCCACGATCAAGCCTTGGCAAAGGCTGACTATTCCATTACCAGTAGTATCAATACCATCTGCTAGAGGATGACCAGCGTCCACAAATCCAGCAACAAGAAGAATTTATATTAGCACCTTCTCCCATGCCAGTTTCCTTCATACAGATGCAGTTTCAGCTACTATATCACAGCAGATTGTATCTGCTGCCACAGAGCTTACATTTCATTGGTACTCAGTTCCACGAGACTATTCCCATTGGCCCAATCTGCCACACTGGGTCTAATGTAGTCTATTGTGCCAGTAGTAAATAAAGAGCATCCCACATTATCACTGCTCCAATGGGGAACAGCACTGTCTTTTCATGAGCACTACTTGCACCTCATCTTCAGGGGTGAATGGAGAAGTCTCTTACAAGATTGCAGTTTTCTGTGCTCTCTGCATACTCTACTCTACAGAATCTTCAGGGGGTAGCCAAGTTAGTCTGTACAGAAAAAAACAACAAATGGTCTGGTAGCACTTTATAGACTAACAAAACATGTAGATGGTATCGTGCTATCAGACCATTTGTTGTCTTTTTTCTACTCTACAGAGTAAGCCAGATGCCCAACTATTATGGTAGAAAGCTCATATACTCACCCTAGATACTGATACTCATTGGCTTGGCTACAATTTGGTATCTTATTTTCCTGCCTCCCTGAAATTTTGGGATATCTTGGGGACCTTCCTGGGCATTGAGGACTTATCTAAACTACATGTTCAAGACATAAGTCTCAACTCCCTTCTCAGACGATCAAGGGCTAATCTTTAGCCACAACAGTCAGAACCAGCTCATAAGGCTCCTTCTCTTGACCAAGGCTTGCAGACTAGAACACACCATACCTGCACATATCTCTACTTTCTCATCTAGAGCAACTAACAGAACTTGTTGACTTACCACTATGTGGGAAATCTTGTTGGTTTGGAAGCCCACTGTAGAATCTGCAGTGCTGGAGACATGAGTGACAACACAATCCTGCAGCAGTGTATTAGCAATATGCAAAATGTCCCTGATGGATTTTTACATGCTGAGTTCCCCAAAAAGCTGGGGCAGTAGATGTTGTCAACCCATACAACCATCAGTGTATGACTGCTGAACAGGCCACTACTCCTTGGTACTTGGTAGCAGAGATGGATCACAGGATTCTGAATGTTTAGTCTGTCAGAGAAATGGTACATAATTCACAGTCTTCCCCACCATAGTCTATTAACATTGGGGTGGGGGTGGGAGAGATTGTAACATTACCATGCTCTATTTAGAGAAATTTTAGTATTCAAACAGTAAAAGGCCTTACTTCACTGCCACCTCAAGGAGAGAATGTGGTTGGTGCCTTCAGTTGGACATCTGCATGACTACTTCTTTTATGTTTTGTACAAAATATTGTGAAAACAAGAGGGGAAATGTTCCTCCTGATAGACATTGAGCAGAGATGTCAGGCAGAGGAGGCAAAGCATTTCACTAGTCAATGCTACAACCTATAATTAGGTACCCCACAACAGCTGGCTTTAATAGATGTTCTGCTATAATTAAGAATGTCCTCTCTCAGCACTTCAGAAAGAGAAAATGAGACAAAGCAGATTTATACTAATTTTTTATATTTGTAATACCAACATCTTCATAGTGTTGATTATTGGTGGGAGGGAGTTGACATCCTACAAACTCCAAAAATTATTGTAGAACAGAATATCCTAGTGTTATTTTTTTTAAAAAAATTAATAGCTGAAGTTCTGTTAATCATACACAGTGCTTCAGCATCACAGCAGTTCAACTAAAAACAGTATCTTAGAATCAGCAGTGCTGTCACAACACAGAGGCAGTAGTTAGTTGTATATAGCTTTATTGGAAAAACTGAAGCATTTCCCCCAAGTCTTTTGTAATAAATTAAGAACAAGGAAAACAGAATCCTTGTACTTCTGAAATTGCAAGTCGTGCAAGTACAGTGTTCTGAGTCTTGGCTCTTATCTGCTGAGACAAGTGTTGCGTGTAGATGCAGTCCTAAATAAGGTGAGTATAGGATGCATTCTACAGTGGTGAAATGTCATTTAAAGGTTGCTGAAATGGTGTTGATTCATTTGCTTTTTGCTACTTTTTTTATTTACATGTCATGTGCCTCAGTAGGGAGGGAGTCTGATCTTTCTTGCTGATGGAATGAAAATCAGTTTGTTTTAAATTTTCCTGTGTACTCACTTCTTATGCAGTGGAATACTAGCATGTTGTTGTATGTGGACATGTATAAATTCATATATTTATAGAGTGCTCTTGTTCAGTGCTCTGGATTTGCATGTATCTACAAAGCTTGAATGGAATATCAGATTTAATGTGTCAACTTCCTGATTATGGTGCGCAGGGATCAATTTGGTAAAATTAGATAGCAGTATTCTCTAAGTTCTACTTAAGATTCCAAAGTGAGTCGCCGTTCCCAATAGATTGTGATAGCCATTCTGTTGGGTTATCTGGCTAGGATTCAATTTAGTGTGTCTTTTGTGTCTTGGTAGGCTCTATTAGGCTTATTGGATGGGAAAAAATACTTGGTGGTATTCTTCCAAGTGACACCTGCTTGTGGTCCAGTAAACTGTTGAATTATGAGGTTCTATCTCCAGTCATCCAAGGACATGCAGATAATATTGCAATAGAACACTAGGCGGACTATTGCTAAGCCCCTATAATGGTGGAGTAGCCATATTAGTTTCAGTGAAGCTTGTTAGAAGTTCCCAGACAAACCTCAGACATCTTGCAGATGCAAATGTGCTTTAATTTGAAGAAGGGATGAGTAAGCCTTCTCGTACTGAAGGTCATTGTTCGGGGTCTTAATGAATCTTTCTCTCAGGGCTGTTGATTTTTTGTTTTAATAACTTCATTACTTTTGCTGCAGCTGACAATTTCAAACAGACACTTGGAACACTTTCATATATCACTCTCTTCCAATTGGTGTACTTAAGCTCACTGGATTGCTTTTGCTTCCAGGTAAGTATAAATATGCCATGGCCAGTAGCAAACTGTTTCACAAGGAAATTATGGATCCATAAGTTGCAGACAGAATACCCAAGAATTCTGAGATCTTTGAGGTGAATGCTGATGACAAAATATGCGCTATAATTGAGGTGAATAGACAATGTTGTGTATAAGCAGCAAGGGGCTTCATAGATAATTATCTCTTAGCTCCCCCCAGGCCCATAAACCAGAATGCACAGAACATTCCTCTAGGATAGTTGCAGAATTGAATTGGAACATTGTGTCTGCACTGTTGAACAAGGTTGGATGTGACCCCCATCACTTCCCTTTTACATTGACCAGCTGAACTGTGGTCTCTGAAGTGTGTACAAGACTTGCTGAGAGCTACTGCAAGTGATGAAAAGATAATCTGTACTGTTATGAAACATTAGGAGCACTCATATGAACAGTGTTCCAGATACTTGAATGTGCCCTGTAAATGCCAAAAGTTTCTTGGGTAGAGTGGCCTTCGTTGTCTCAATGCTTCATCTAAACTACTAGGTGATTTTTATTCTACCATCATACTATGGTAGCTCCAATCTAATCTGAAAAACCACCTAGTTTCTAAGAGCCTGCATGAGGCTTTCATACTGTTTTGCAGTGGGGGGGGGGAAGGTGGGCTCTCTTGGGAATGTTTTGTAGGAGAGTCTGCCGGCAAGTTAATATGTCCAAAAAAACTCAAAAAACCTCCGAAGTTCTCAAGAAGGATATGGGGTGGAGAGAAAGTATCCCCATAAAGTGGACTCTGAGGGTGTGTCTAGACTACAGGTTTTTTCAAAAAGTGGCCTTTTTTTAAAAAAAAAAAAAACTTGCCCTGCATCTAGACTGCTGCCACGTTCTTTCGCAAGTAAATTGAAAGAACGTGGCAGTTTTTTTGACCGCGGAAAACCTTGTTTTATGAGGAATAACGCCTTTTTTCGAAAGTGCTCTTTCGAAAAAAGGCGCTATGTAATGCAAACTGTGCTTTTTCGAAAGAGAGCATCCAGACTGCCTGGGTGCTGTCTTTCAAAAAAGCAGCTTGCTTTTTCGAAAGTACTGGTTGTAGTCTAGATGCTCTTTTTCGAAAGAGGCTTTTTCAAAAGTATCTTTCGAAAAAGCCTCTTTTGAAAGAGGCTTGCAGTCTAGATGTAGCCTGAGGTCTCAAGATGCAAAATTCAAATCCTTCTGGCTTGCCTGCAATAATGAAACATAAGTAAAAAGGAATTGTATAATCATGGCTTTGATTTATGTAGATGGATATGATGGTCTCTGTCTGAAGTCACAGAACAGATACTGCAGAAGGTTCATACTATCTGCTAGTTCAGAACATAATACAGGTTGCACCTCTAAAAACTGGTCCTCTCTGGTCCGGCAACATCCGTGGTCCTACTAGACCACAGATGCTTCTGGACCAGAGAACCCCAGAGCCTAATGGCAGGAGGGTCAGTGGAGCTGGTGGAGCCCTACAGAAGTGCTGGGGCAAGGAACAGGAGAACCTTGGCAGCCTGTAGTAGTGCAGAGCTGGGGGCTGGGGAACCCCAGGCACTTGCAGCAGCATGGGGCTGGGAGGCTTAGAAGCCTGGGTGCCCACAGCAGTGTGAAGCTGGAGAACCCCAACAGCCAGCAGTGGTGCAGGGTTGGGGGACGAAGAAGTGTGCCCACCCGCGGCAGCGCAGGAATGGAGAAATCTGACTGCTCGCGGCAATGCAGGCAAGAGCTGGAGAACCCTGCGTGCCAAAGGCAGCCCCAAGCCAGGACCAGGGGCAGCAAAGCAGGGGAGAAGGTAGAGGGGGCCAGAGGAAGGGGACTGGTTGGCTCTGGGCCCCTTGCAGGGGACACCTCCATAGGTCCATCAAATTCTGTTTGGGACTGGTCAGGTCCCAGCTGTGCTGGACCAGGGAGGTCCAGCATGTACTGGTTGTAAATTTACCTTCCCACCTTGGAATTGTTTGAATCAACTTCACTTTAACCTTCCTCCCCAATTTCATTTTTAGGTTTGGAGTAGTGGCCATGAGTTTCCACTCTGAAAGAGTGAAGTCTTCCTTCATCCATAAATGTTTCCTAGCTAGTAACAAACTTATTCCTTGATAGTGTACTTTCATAAGTTTGTCCCTTCCAGATACTGTTATCAACTTTCAGAATATCTTACTTCCTTTTTGCTCCTGATCTAGTCAAAAGACTGGATCAGTGGACTTCTGACACCACTCAAGGCAGAATTAGAAGCATCCTGCTCAGAATCTGCAAATAGCTCTTTAGTCATGTTGCTGGTTCCTCATTCTGCTTGCTAAATCACTTTGAGACAGCTAAAATATATTCCCTAAAATTATTTTTCTGCATAGGCAGTTGCTGCTGTTGGGATTTATGTGATCATGAACAGGAGGATGCTGGTTCCCATGACTATCTTTGTGATCCATACTGAAAATTTTAGATCTTCTCATCTATGAACTTGTAGACGTAAAAGACGTCCTAGTTTCCAAGATTGTTGTTTGGGAAGAGCCCCTAAAAAGATCGCTTAACTTTGCAAAAACACCACTATCTACTGAATCATGAACGAAACCATAATGAAGATGAACCATTGGTATGATTAAGTTTGGCAGTTCGTTTGCTCATTGTGTAAGTAACTAAAGCCTACCTGTTACTTGAGTGGAGCAGTTTTGTTTTTAAAGGTGACAAGACCTGGGTTCAGCCCTGGAGTTATGAGGGAGGGACAGCTAGACAGTCTTTCTTGTGAGTTCTGTTGAAGCACTTCTCAGCTTGGCTTTAGCTATTGCTGCTCATTGAGCTTTCCATAGATAAAGCAATTAAGCCATTCTAGGACTTTGTTTGACAAGCTCGTATACTAAAAGATTATTCATCAAATTGTATCTTGTGAACTCCTGTACTGAATGAAGAAGTAGATATAAAAAATTTTCTGTATGTTAACCCACGTTTTTCTGGCGTCTCAATACAGCATCTCATAATTACCCTTCTGGGAAAACTCAGTTCTCTGTTCCATATTTTATCTTCACATTTCAGTTTCTTAGTTTCTGCGTGTTGATTTCTCTTCATCTCCATCCAGTTAAACTTGCCTAACTAAAAGTAAGTTATTTTAGGGATTTTGTGGTAGTGGATTATCATAGCACATTCTATGGTCAGAGGCTGCCATGGAAACCTCTTACTGGGAAAGAAGGAGTTAATTTGTCCATGGAGAGTGATAGAGAGAAACAGATGTAGCGAAATTTGACATGTAAAGGTCTCAAGGTGTATACTAGTTTATTTGGAAGAACCCAGATCTTGTTTTCAGCACCTTTTGATAAGGCAAAGTACAAAATAAAATAAAATCTTCCTATGCACTTTGTTAGTAAGTTTCATATATGCAAGAGGGAAGGTGACAACTGTAGGTTGATGTGGTTATTGGGTTAATAAAAATACTATTGATATTTTGGTTGGTTTTGGGTTTTTTTTTGCCATCTGTATTGTGACAAATTGACCCATATGTAGGTGGAGCTTGAATTTCACTGTGCTAATACACTATACATAGAAGTTCTTCAAGAATGTTTTCTGTTTCATTCTCATAAATCCACTTATCTTAATGTGATTTTAACTTCGCTAAAGAAAGCACCAAGTGCAACTGTGTGAAAATCAAATAGAATGAACTATGAGGCTGTGCCCTCTGCTCGCTACACTCCCCAGCTCTCCCCCAGGCACTGGGGAGGGCTGGGCTGCAGCCACGCCAGACCAGACCCTTTCTCCCTCCCCTGCTGTGCCAGCCCAGGCTCCCCTTTTCACTCCTTCCCTCCCCCCCCCCCCCCCGCCACACCAGCTGGGTCCCTTTCTCCTGCCCCTGCCACACCAGCCCAGGCTCCCCTTCTCCTTTCCTGCCCTCCCCTGCCACACCAGCCCCTCTTCTCCCCAATCCCCCGTGCCAACCCAAGCCTTTTCTTTCTCCCTCCCCCACCCCCGCACCATCCCAGGCCCCCTTCTCTCTCTCTCCCCCCACCCCTTCTACACCATCCCAGGTCTCCCCTCCACTGCCCACCAGCCAGGGTGCTTTCTCCCCTCCCCCCCTTCCCTGCACCAACCCGGGCCCCTTCTTCCCGCCCCTTGCCACACCAGTCCAGGCCCCTTTCCTCCCTCCCCACCGCAGCCTAACCCTAACCCCAGTGGCTGGGGCAGGCCGGGCTGTGGCACGAGCCAGGCCCAGCTCTCCACATGGTTCTCCACGGAGAAGGCCAGGTTGGCAGTGGGTGGGGCTTGGCTCCAGGGATGGGGCCTCGGGTGGAAGGGGTGAGGTTGGGAGTGGGGCTTATGTGTTCGCGTGCCCCCCCGCCCCCCCAGCCTGTGGGTTGCAGAGTGACGTGATGGCATCACTTTGTCATCCCATAGGGAAAAAAAGATAGAGAGACACACAATAAGCCAGCTCATAAAGGAGTGGTGGTCTTCATCATCTTGTATCTCTACTCTATTGTAGCTGTAAGTCTACGATGACTGTAGGAATGTACCACATTTGCTAAATAAGAAATTTCTTTCATAAGAATTTCAACATAATACAGGCTCAGCATTTTATATTCAGGGACTGAATAGCATATATGATAAACTGTAAGTAGAGCATACATGTTTTAGAAATTTTGAGAAATTTTGCATTTCTGTAGCTTTTAAATTCAAAGAGAAACTTCATTTGGAAGATGAGTTAATTACTTTATTGACTGAACAATGTGGGATAAGATGTTGGTCTAGTAACTACTTCCCAGCCTTTTTTCCTTGTGGAAATTTCATCCCCTCTGAATTTCCTGATTGATGCTTTTGGGTTCTTCTTCAGCAGAAATATCTGTCAGCTTTGATCATACTTTTGACTGTTCTTCAGTACTTTTGTTGAAATTCCATGTGTGTCATTCAGAGAGAACAGAGTTGAATACTGGATTTTATTTGTTTAGACTTGCTCATAAGACCTAAAAATGGATTGTTCCAATAAGTTTCAGGTTCAAGTAATATACACCTGCAGAAATACTTATTTTTCAGACTTTTTAGAATCCACATAGCATTTTGTGATCTCTAAAGATGTAAAAAACTAATAAATTTAAAAGCAGTATTTTAAGTAAAATGGATTTACTGTTTTATTAAATCCCCCATCTTAAAAAAGAAATAAAAAACAAATTTCTGCAGAACCAGAAGTCTTTACCTTGTTAAAGTGGCTCTTGCATTCTCAATCTTTTAAACCTTTAATTACTGTTTTGACTTGGCTATTTTTAAAGATTAAAGTACTGTGATGCACCACTTCTTGGAAGTGGCAACTCAAATTTTTGTCCATACTTTACAGTATGTTAGGTAAAGTATTCTGAATCTCATGTTAATTTAATCCTGCTGCATGTTTTCCCATCACTTGAAGTCCTAATGTTGACTAGAACTCCATTCTTGAGATCTGTTTTCTGGGGAATATATCAGGATCATTGATTTTAGTACTAGAAAATACCTCTTTTTCCTTATAAATCTCTACTCCTAAAGAATAACTAATATCAACTTATATACATGAAGCTTTATTACTGTAAAACACAAGCATTGCCAATATAGAAGTACAAATTCACTCAATTATTCAAGTTTTAGAGGAGTAGCCATGTTAGTCTATAACTGAAAAAAATTAAAAACAGTGAATAGTCCTGCAGCACCTTAGAGACTAACAAAAAACATAGATGGTGGTATGAGCTAACCCACTTCTTCAGATGAATGGAGTAAAGGGGTCTAGGTTTCAAATAAATAGGAGAGAAAGAGAGGGAATGGGGAGGGAAAGAAGAGGGAAAATGGAGAGAAAAAAATTTTGCCAATTAGTGTCCACGCTAAATGAAGCTAATAGAGTGGACTATAAGTATTCTAAGTACCTAATGCTTGGCGTTTTATGTCACTAGGATATGGAAAGTAGTGGCCTATTCAGCTCAGGTCTTTGTTTAAACCTCTATTAAAGGTGTCAAACTTGTAAATAAAACCCAGTTCTGTAGTTTCTCCAGGGGACTTTTGAAATTGCTTTGGAACCATAACAGACACTTTTAGATCCATTAGTGAGTTCCCAGGCAAGATGAAATGTTCCCCAACAGGTTTCTGTGTGTTACCATTTTGAATATTTGATTTTTCTCCATTAAGCCTTTGTGCTAGAGACTGTCCAGTTTGGCCAATGTACGTAGCAGAGGGGCATTGCTGGCACAGATCACATTGGTGGATGTGCAGTTATAGAGCCTCTGATGCAGTGGCTTTTGTGGTTAGGTCCTGTGATGATGATGTTTGTAAGATATGTGGACAGAGTTGGCATTGGGTTGATTGCAGGGGTGGGTTCCTGGATGATTATGATGGGAGGTGTGCTTCATGGTTACTGGAAGGAATTTGTTCGAGGTTAGGAAGTTTTCTGTAGGTGAGGATTAGCTTTTCCCCCAAGGCCTGTGAGAGTGAGGGGTCATTTTCCAGGATAGGTTGTGGATTGTTGTTAATGCGCTGGAGGGGTTTAAGTTGGGGGGCTGTATGTGATGACTGGTGGTGGTCTGTTATTTTTGTGGTCTGTCTTGAAGAAGCCGATGCCTGGGTACTGCATCATGTCAAAACAGTGCATAGACTGAAAATTGTTTAGTCTGTGTCATCTTGATCAGCAAATTGTCTAAATGTATTTTTAAGTGTGCTTCATTTTCCCCTCCCTCCTTTTTCCAATGAATTCCATGTCTAAGTATTTAACTCACTTTCTGTTGACCTTCACTCTGTAAACAATTGAGACTTAAAGTCAATTAGCTCAGTGAGGTTATGCATTTATTTCCTTACTGTGGTAATGTACGCACAGAGTTGCTATCCTGAAAAATGTAGCCTTTTTTTTTTTAAGGGAAGAGAGCCCATTCTCCTTTTCTTGTTTTCAAGAGTAAGTTACTTTAAGTCTCCATTGTGGTGCCAGGTACTCCCTTAAGTCAGAAAATAAGGAAAAGGGTTCTCTCTCTCTCTCCTAAAATTTTGCAGTAACGGTGGGTAGGATGGGTCCCTCTGAGCTGCAAATACTTCATATTTCATTAGGCAGTCAGGGGAAGGACCAGGCATTCATGCCTCACCAAAAAGAGGATGCCAGAGCCAAGATAGTCTGAGCTGCATAATAACCAGGGATCTCTGCTTTGGAGAGTGCTTAGGATTAAGGATGTTAGACTAGTTGACTATCCAATAAGCATTTGCTTATCGGATATTAATGTCGACTAGTCAATCCCCCCTTGCTGCCTCTATGAAATAGTCAACAAGTCAATCCCCCCCCCCCCCCGCCTTGCTGCCACTTTGAAACCCCAAGGCAGCAGCTGCCCAGCTGATCCTGGGATCAGCTGTGCAGCGGGCTGCCCCTTTAAAAGGTCACCTCTGTAGGGATTCAAAGGGGCAGCCCTGGAGCCCGGGTCAGCTGGGGATTCCCAGCTGATCCCGGGCTCCCCGCAGCATTTCCCAGGAACTGGGGATTAGCTGGGGAGTCCTCAGCTGACCCCGGGTTCCATGCGGCACATCCCTAGAACCCGGGGTTATCTGGGGACTCCCTAGCTGATCTCAGGTTCGGGGGGAGCCCGGGTTGAGCTGGGGAGTCCCCAGCTGAGCCTGGGTTCCCCTGCCTCCGTGTGAGCCAGCATGGAGCCCGGGTTCAGCGGGAGACTGAGCCTCACCCGCTGACCCAGGCCTCCATGGCTTTGAAATGCACAAGAGCCCCCACTGTACTCAGTTCTTCATTCCTCTGGGGCTCTTGTACATTTCAAGAAGTGCTTGTTGACTAGTCAATTAACTGCATTTTAACATCCTTACTTCGGATAAGCATCCTCTTTAAAACAAACAGAAAACAACTTAGGGTAACAGGGAAAGCAGTAGCTACTTTCCCCATCTTTAGACATTGACCCATCTGGCTTCTAATCTCCTTGCTTCCTCAGTTTTGCTCAAAGCCAAATTTGGTGCTGAAATTGACTTTTTTGTCAGCTGCTAGGAGGAGAGAAGAATTAAGTAGGCAAGAGTGGGTCAGAAGATAAGTTTAATTTCTGGGGTTGGTGGAGATGAACATGATTTCTTTCAGCCTGATTGATAATGTGGTGTATTCCCTGTCTCTTGCTCTTGAAGGGTTGCAGGAATAATGTACCTGATGTTGACATACACTCAGATGTTCTCAAAGAGTAGGGAATATTCCTGAAACTAGTGAAGGGAATAAAGAGATCACGTTTGTCCCTCTTCCTAAACAAAATAAATAAAAAATTGACTTTCTCAGCACTTGTAGCAATAAAGAAACACTTTCTTTGGGAAAATTCAAACTATACACTTTGCTTTTTTTATGCCCGGAGTAAAAATTGGCCATGTGTATTAAAGGGACTATATGAATCATCTTACATTATCTTTTCCGGGTAAAGCTTACAAAAGCTTATTTGCAATATTACAAAATTGTAAACCATTAGCACATCACATTTTAGAGTAATCTTATTATTGGCTTTCTAAATTACAAATTGCAGTTCAGGCTATTAATATAAAAGTAAATGTAATGGAGACATGGCAGTACAATATTGATTATGGTTTTTACATATGTTCATTGTATAGACTAATATATCAAATTGTCTTCATAGTGTGACACTTCAACACAGGCAAATAATTCATTGAAGTGTAACTAAGTTTTTTTTTTCTAAATTCACTTTTAGCTCCAAATATTTCATAATTGTATGTGGTTTGGCAAGTTGTATGCTGGAGTTTCTCATATGGCTAAACAAATCTCTTTAGGTAGTTTAATTTATAAACAAATTTTTAGCACAAGCAAGAACATTCAGTTTACGTGCAAAATGAAGGTTGATCTCCAACTGAAAGCATCACCACAGCATTGTCATTACCAGGTTTTCAATCTAAATACGTTTATTCCTGGCACTAGCAAGATGCTTACCAGTATTTTTTTTAAGACATGAACAGATATCCTACATTACTTTAAATTGTTAGAATTAAGTCAGTAATTTGGAATTTGTATTCATCTGTGTGGAATGATAGAATCTTAAAGATGTAGGACTGGAAGGGAGTTTGAGAGGTCATCTGGTCCATTTATCCTACCTATGCTGAGACTAAACCATATCTGACAAGTATTTGTCTAACCTGTTCTTAAAATCCTCCAAGGATCACAACCTAGTCCAGTACTTAACAATCCTGTATATTTAAAAAGTCCTAATATATAAAATAATTATATTAAACATTTTCATAATAAGGCTAGTTTTCCTAATATCTAACCTAAATCTCCTTTGCTGCATAGTAAGCCTATTATTACTTGTCCTATTTTAAGTGAACACCGAGGACAGTTGATTACTGACCTTTTAATAACAACCCTTAACATGCCAAAGACTTGTCAGCTCACTCCTTAGTTGTCTTTTTGCAAGACTAAACGCCTAATCTTTTAATCTTTCCTCATAGGTTGGATTTTCTAGTTTGACCATTTTTGCCTTCTCATTCATTTATGGAGGACATACAAAGAATTACAACTTTAGTAGTTCTTCAGTTTTTTCTGATCATCTGAAAGTTGGAAGCAAGGATCTAAAACTATAGTTATTTCCTTTTTCTTTTGAAAAGCAAAAAAGTATTCCTATACCTATAGATTTTGATTGGCTATAACTAATATACCATATATTTGTGTGTGTTTTTTTTTCTGTGCTCATTTTTTGGTATGGACTTGTTGACCTTGTACTCAGTGTTGTAAGTATATTTGGTCCCAGCAAAAAGTTTGAGTTTAAATGTTGTACATAATTCTGTTCCAAGATATTGATCCCAGATAAAGTCTTAGTATCTGTTTGTTGCCTTACTTCCTGCACTCATAGGAATTGGAAGTAGATTCTTGAACACTTTCTGCTTAAGGTGGGTCTTCAGTCATCTGAGTTAGGACCATTCTAGAGACCAAACAGCCCATAGAAGTCTTCAGAGATTCAGTTGCATAAAAGGGGAGGGTGGCCTTAGTTTAGACTACTTCCTTGAGGCTGAAAGGGGCAGGGAGAGGCTCTTTGTTTCATGTAACATCCCTTAGCACTTCTGGAAGATGTGAAAGCCTGTGTTTGTGCTCCTAGTTAATGCTAAAGGAGGCTTTGAAATAGTTTTGATGTGGCAGAAACTCCGAGCGAGTAATGTGGGATTCTTCCAGGGAACTCTGAGTCAGTAATGCATTCGTACAGCTGCTGCACCTCTCAGTGTAGTCTGGTTCAGTGCCAGGGGAATGCTTGGTATTTGCTGCTGAGGAATAGTGGAGAGTTACTGTCCTAGCATTCAGTTTCCTCTTCAGTGTGCCCTAGAAACCATCTCTGACCTTGCTTTCCAAATATGATGGGTGTTGAAAATTGCTTTGGCATAGATCATGGGTGGCCAGACTGGCTCTGAAGCTGCATGTGACTCTCCAGAAGTTAATATGTGGTTCCTTGCATAGGTTCTGACTCGAGCTGAAGCTACTGGCACCAATTTTCCAAATGTTCACTGTTCAACCCCTGGCTCTGCCTCCACTCCACCCCTTTTCCCATGGCCTTCGCGCCTTCCCTGAACCTGCTGCACCCTCGCTTCTCCACACTCTCCTCCAGAAGCTATTCCGGGAGGTTTTCTCTATTCAAAAGCTTCAGAGGGGTAGCCAAGTTAGTCTGTAACAGGAAAAACTTAAACAACAACAAATAGACTACTAGCACCTTAAAGACTAACAAAACATGTAGATGGTATCATGAGCTTTCATGGGCACAACCCTTAAGAAGTGGGTCCACGAAAGCTCATGATACCATCTACATGTTTTGTTGGTCTTTAAGATACTACTAGTGTATTTGTTGTTTTTAAAGTTTTTTCTATTTATTCAGTTATTTATAGTTATCACCCTACATTTTTTTAGTCCATTTTCAAGTATCACAAGAGTACAATGGTTTAAGTTGTTAACTTCTTCCCACTTGAAGCAATGGAGAGGTCCCTCGGTAGTGCAAAGGAAGGTTATTTGCTTTATTTCATTGTGTATACAAGGGAAAAAAAAGGAAAGCCTGCGTCCCATATAGGCATTCAGAAAATTTAACAAGTGCATAAAACGTTCAAATGTACATGGCAATTTGATCATTAACGAGACCTTAACTTGAAGATCATATTTAAACACAACCTTTCCCCCATTATTTCATAGGATATTCGACGAATGCAAACTGAAAAAACGTCCAGTGTTTTGTAACTCTTTATATGCCAGTTCATATGCAGATTGAATTTGTTTTATGTGTATTGTTGCTTCCTGTTCAAGATCTGGGATATAAACATTCATAATAGGGCCCAGTTATGTGTAAACTGTTACCATCAAAATTGAAGCACATATTGAAATAGCACATATTTAGTGCGGTTTTTAAATAGCACACTAACGATAATTTTAGCTTTTATAACAAAAGCTGATGTTTTTACTGTTACCAAAAAAATCCTTAAATTTAGAATATCAAGTTTATTCACAGCAGTATACTTTATGTAATTGGAAGAACAGTTGTTGAATATTTACTGTTAGAAACCTGTGCAGAACTTTCAGTTGGATTCTTTTCTTCTCTTGGTTTTACTGGGTAATCTTCCCATCCTCTTAAGCCTTATTTTTTTCTTCTTTGCAAAGAAACTGGTTATGCAACCTAGTCTTTACACTTTCTTAATCTTGCCTATATTTGATATATACTGAAAGATTGTTTAAGCTAAGGTTCTGCGACTTTGAACTAAAGCCATTTACAATAATTTATAATATCCTGGTTTTCCACCTGAAGGAAGAATGAACAGCAGTGATCTAAAGAACTTTATTACCTGCCAGTTTTGTCAGCAGTTGAAAGCTGGTGCCTAGGGAAATAACAAAGATAGGAGTAAAAGGAATGAAGTAGCTGGATCACAACTCAATCTAGCATTTTTCTCCTGCTTCCTTTCTCCTTGTTTTATCTGTTTCTGTAAAAATTGTCAGTCAACACCAGCATTATTGAGAGCACACTATTGTGTCAGTCCCATGGAGAGGGAAGGGCTAACAATACACACTGCAGGCTGGCACAACATATTAAACCAAGCTATATAATAATCCAAGGTTGTTTCTGTGAAGTTTAGGATATCTGAATCTGTTTGAAGTGATAGCAATAGCTACCAGCATGGCTGAGGTTTCCTTTTGTTTAGAATATCACCAAATTGAATAATCACTGTCTGTCTGTCCCATTTTCAACTTGTCAGCCATTGTACCTTTACGAATTATCCCTGCGTGATGCAGGTTTTCAGTGACTAGTTATCTTATAGAGCTCAACCCAAGCACTGATGTAAAAAAGGTGGTTACCTTGAAATTTAGAGGGAAATGATAAAGAACTTGTTTATTGTCGTCTTAGTGTTTGTAACAGTGGCGCCACATTGGAAATGGAAAAATGTTTTAGATGCTTAAAAAAGGTGAGGATGGCTCAGAAGTACATCTGGACCTGGGAAGGTATTTATGGGGTATTTTTGTTTTTCAGTGTGGTGATTGTTGATGTGACATTTTTATGTTTTTCTATGGCATGAGGAGAGCCTTGATGGTATAACTGAAAAGTATAAATCTCGTAAATAAAATATTTTAAAACAATCACATACAAGCACCACAAACTTAGTTAACTTTTTTCTTTTCTGTTTTTATTCTGAGACACACTTAAAGGCTAGCATTGACTTTTCTTAGGTGAAAGAACCACCACCTTAAGGAGTGTGGTGGTAATAACACGCTTTGCCATCCATTCCTTAATGTTGCTGCTGAACTGAGTTCCCTCTAAGCTGTGTGGCAGCACAGCTTAGTAGGTGATTAATCGGCCCCGCCTGATCAGAGGCTCAGGGCTCCATACAGGGAGCTTACTGACTGGGCGGGGGTGATTAATCACACATGAAGCTCTGCTGCTGCACAGTTTAGAGGGAACACTGCTGCTGAATCTATCAGATGGTGCCAAGTGTGACTGAAGAAAATTGCAATGGACTTTGAGTCTAGAGGGATCATTAATTTCATCATAGGCCACTGTGGGAAATAATTTTTTATTACTACAGGTTGGACCTCCCTGGTCTGGCACCCTCGGGATCGGAGTCATCCTGGACCAGGGAGTTTGCTGGACCAGGGGAGGTCAGTGCTCCACTGCTGGCTGCCCTCCTGCTGGCTCCTCTCCCTGGGCTCTCAAGGCTGGAGTTCCCTGCTCTGCTGCTGCCCCGCTAACTCTGGTCCGGCCGAGGCTCCCCGCCCACTGCTGCTGGGGTTTCCCTAGCCAGGGCTGCCTGGGTGCTGTCAGCCCTGTTCAGCCACTGCTGGTCTTGGTACCTCCGGGGCTTCCTTGGGGTTTCCTCACCCTAAGGCCACACGGCCATCACCTGCTCTGCTTCTGCAGCCTGGCTCCACTGCCACGAGTGGGGGTTCCCAGCCAGGGCCGCCTGGCCATCTCCAAATCCACTGCCAGCGGCGGGTTCCTGGGATTTCCCGGCTGGGGTGCCAGGTGGGCCTGTTGCCACCAGGGACTCTGCTGGGGCCGGGACTCCCAGCTGCCGCCTGGCCCCGCTGCTGGGGTTCCCTGGCCAGGGCTCCTGCTGCGCTGGGAAGTTCTCAGGGTTCCTGGCCAGGGCCGCCTGACCCTACTGATGCCAGGAGTTCTCTGGCTGGGGTGGAGGCTCCCAGATGCTGTCTGGCCTAGATGACACTGGTGTTCCCCTGCCTAGCTGCTCCTGGCCCAGCTAGGTCTCTGTAGATCCAACGCTCCCAGGGCTCTTTGGCCCAGCAACATCTATGGCCTTGCTGGACTACGGATGCTGTCAGACCAGAGAGTCCACTATTTGGGAGGTTCAGCCTGTACTAAATTTGGACTGGTTTCAAATCTGTAACCTAGAGATGAAAGCCTTTGTATTCAGTTCCAAATTTGTTGAGCTGTCCAGTACACAAACTCTTCTTCTTTGCTCAGTTTATTTCTCTGTTGACTTATATCCTGATGACTTGTTTTGTTTTTCAGCTATTGATCTTTCTTCATGGGATTAACTGAATAAAGAACAAATTCTGAATAAATTTACATATTTTCATTGAGTTAATTACACAACTCTAGAATATTCTTGCATTTGTGTGTGCTGACGCATTAGTACACATACTGACAGAACATAGTCCTTTAATAATATCTTGTCTCATTTTCAGGATTTAACAGATACTTTTTTTCTCCACAGTTTTGACTGCTTGAATTAGAGAAGAAAAGTGTGCAGCTTGCAAGCCTCCAGAAGTTTGCATGCTTACCTGAATCTCTTTAGAGTTCAAAACAAAGGTGGACATTTTGCAAAAGCAAGATCTCACATGATTCTAGCACTTAAAGCAACAAGTTGAAATACTGAGTAGTCTTGCTTATGATATTTTGGGCTGTTCTGGAACTGGAAATGAAAATAACAATTGTGGGTACTTCAAAACTTCACAAGAATGTTTGGCTAGAGTTGAAAACTTGAGGTGAAATAGAGGAGAGAAGCTGTTTTTACATAGCCAAATTGGTTTCCTTATAGCAAATATGAATCCATTTTGAAAATACTAAAATGTTCTAGATGCCAGTCTTTCAGAAATTTTCCACACACTTACTTTTTACAGAATTTATTCCATCGTGTGTAATGTGTTACAGTAGTTAGTACAAAACAGGATAAAGGCCTTCCTGTTTCATTCTAAGGATCGTATAGCATTCAGTTTGATATACCTGCTATCTCAGATGTATTTATCCATTTAGGTTCAGACAAAGAAAGAAGAATCTTTGCCACCATCACTGAGCCAAACCATTCCAACATTTTATTTTCCTCGAGGATGTCCAAAAGAAAAAGTGAATATAGATGCAGTAATTGCCAAAATAGAGAGAACTTTCTCTCAGTTTCCAAATGAGAGAGCAAGTTTAGAAGACATGGGCAAAGTTGCAAAGGTGAGAATTTTCTGGGTGTGTAATTCCAGTATACTAATCTACAAATAGGAAACAAATGATGTGTTTCATATGTTGTTTGTTGTGTGATATGTATAAAATTCTAAAAAGTTAAGTCAAAATTAATCTGGGGTCATAACCCATTAAAGTCAACGGGAGTATTGACATTAACTTCTGTGGGTTTTGGAGAGAGCCCATAAATATCAACACCAGAAACTCAAGCAGCCTCTTGGAGTTGTATCTTTTGCAGTCCTATAAATGTCAGTGGGGATAGCATTGTCTGTCAGTATGCAATGTGGCCACGTGTCTTAACAGTAATCTTACTACTGCAGATGTTTTAAATGCATTCCTGTTTATGAATATGGTGCATGATTAAAATGTTGAGTTATCAGTCTGAATGTGTCAGTATGGTACGCTACAATTAAACCAGTTACTCAGGTAAAAACAAAACCAGATACTTTTGCACCTTAAACAGGAAAAGAAAGTCATGGATGTATATTATTAAACCTTAAAATCCGGGCTTTCTTTTTTTGGAGAACTTTTTCTTAGCCCTTCTATAGTCACTAGATTTATTGCAGTGTCAGTATATGGGGTTTATCAATCCAAAAAGACTGACTTGTTTTGCTTCTGTATAACATGCGTAGCAAATTAGCTTGGAGAAAACGAATAATATTTTTCCTTATATAATATTGAAGCAGGAATATAAATCTATGTATTTTAGAAATGTGCATTTGTCTGTCTGTTCAAGAACTCCATTTAAAGGGTTAAGAGCTAGGACCACCAAATTTGATATGCAGCTTCCTCTTCTCCTAACTAAGGGGTGGGCAAAAGGGCCTCCGGAGGCTGGATCCAACCCTCCAAGCGTAGGCCCTGCCGCTTACCCCGCCCCCAGGCCAATCAGGGCCTGGGGGCGGGGGGAAGAGTACGAAGTCTCCTCCTGCCCTGCCCCCACTCTGCAAGGAGTGCACAGTGCTTAGAAGTGCCATGTGCTCCTGGCAAGGCAGGAGAAGACTTCACGTGCTTCCCCTGTCCCCAAGCCCTGATTGGCCTGGTGGCAGGGGGAGTGTGCAAAGTCTCCTCCTGCCCTGCAAGGGCTGTGGCACTTCTAAGCACCACACGCCCCTTGCAGGATGGGGGCAGCGTGGGAAGACACTTCGCGCACTCCTCCCGCCCCCTGGTCAATCAGGGTTTGGGGGTGGGGGGAGTGTGTAAAGTCTCCTCTGGCTCTGCAAGGGGCTCAGCACTTAGTCAACTGCCAGCTGCTCCTCAGCTGGCAGTTGACTCTAAGCATGGAGCTCCTTTACAGAGCAGGGGCGGGGAGCAAGAGATGTCACATGCTCCCCCTCCCCAGGCCCTGATTAACCTGGGGGCAGTAAGGGGGAGCATGCAAAGTCTCCTCCCAGGGGCAGCGGGTACCTAGAGGGAACTGCCAGCTGTTTAGAACAGCTGGTGGTTCTCTCTGGGGGGGAAAAGACTTTGGCGCTCCCCCATCTCCAAATCAGGGTCTGTGGGTGGCGAAGCATGGAAGTGTCCGGGGCCCACCCCTTCCAGGGTGGCCCGGGTCACTTCAAATATTTCTGAAGTGGCTCCCAGTCAAAAATTATCCACCCTAACTCAAAGCAAGGTCAGGGTTCAGTTGTGCCAGGAAAACAGGGAATGAGACTGTGTTCCATAAAATGGAAATGGAGGGGCTGTTCTGAGGGACAATGTACTCACAGTGGCCACTGGCGGCAGCGAGCTCGCAGGGGAGAGCTATACTGCAGAGTGACTACTGAGGGGCAGCTGTACCACCAAGATAGTAGCCAGCAGGGCTGGGGCTCGCCATCTTGCTTGCCACCAGACTGGGAAAGTGGGGCTGCCAGCCTGGGCGATAGCACCCTTTGGCCCACCTTTGTCCCGCTGACCCCGGAAGGGGGGATGGAGGGAGGCCCAATCAACCCCCTAACACAAGGACAAGCCAACAGGCTAGGTGCACAGTTCCTGCTGCCCTGGTCCACCCCTTCTCTCAACCCCTGTTCAGTACAGAAGAGACTAAAGCTGTTGATCAAATTAAAGGTTACCAGTCAATAAAACAAACTTTCCAGGAATTGTATGTTCATGTAAGTTCCTTAGGAATGTGCGCAATGAAACAAATGTCAGTCCTGCTCCCCCATAATACTGCTTTACAACTAAAGTTTTCATTTTATGCTAATATTTGAGTGAGGGAGTAACACTCAGATAAATAATCGATAAACTGACTGCATTGTTCTACAATGTTAATTTCAGGCCTGTGAATGCCCATTTTACTGGAAAGGTCCCTTGTTTTATTGTGCTGGAGGAGAACGAACAGGATGTGTCTCAGTTCATAAATTTGTTGCAATGTGGCGAAAGTAAGTTGCTTTTTGAGATGTATTTTATTTCTTAATTTAAATGTAGTATTTTAAACTATGAATGTGATCCAGCCAGCAGACAAACAAATCCCCTTTCTATCGTCTAACACTACTCGAGTAATTTTTTATCAAGTCCAATATGTGCTGTGTATGATATGTAGTGGTTAATGACAAGTTCCTAGTGCTCCCTTCTCCCCCCACATATTCCTGCAAATTAAAACAATGCTGCTCAAGAGTTGTGGGCAGACATGTCTCCTTTCTAGCCTTTTCTATTGTCAGTAATCATAGAGAGAGAACTATGGTCTTTATTTCAAACTGTCCTCTCATTTGACTACTCCATTGCTGGGAGTAGGTAAAATATAGAGAATTTAATGTAAATGATGACTAAAGTCTAGTATGAGAGGAAGGTTTAATGCAATGGCTAGATCTGTGAAAATTGCTAGTAGGCAGAAGAAACAGACCACCTGCCTGTCATATATTCTGGTAATTAATTCTTTAGGTGCTCGCCATGTTAAATTAATGGGTTAGGAGTAAATGCTGAGTGTGCAGCTTTTTCATAAGTCCCGCTATAGAACTTCCTAATACAAGTATGAACATTTTTCCTATTTAAATAGTATAGAAAAGTATTATGATACAAATTCATTTTATATTTGCATTTCAGAATACTGCAGACCTGCCATGATGATGCTGCAAAGTTTGTTCATCTTCTGATGAATCCTGGATGCAACTACTTGGTGCAAGAAGATTTCATTCCATTTTTACAAGTAAATTGCAACTGAAATTTATCATTACCTCTTTGTGTCTTCAAAGCTAAACAAAAGACTAGATGTACCAGCACAACTCTAATTTCCTGATTGTTATTCTAGTCATTCTTTTTACTAAAAAGATTACTGATATTTATTGCAAGCAACTTATATTGTCAACTGACCTACTAATGAGTTTAGCTTGTTACAAGTCATTTTACAGTCACAAATATTTACAGCCTGTTTTTATGTAGGGAAGAAGTTGGGGGGGAAAAGATCCCGACACATCCAACAGTAACTCTTAATTGTTTGATTTCAACTAGTAGATGAGCACCTATTTAACCTTTAGAATGACAACTCATGATTGACATAGTAGTGTTAAGAATGTGCTTCTCAGGTTTTGGGGAAGTTATTGGGGACGGGAAAGAAGAAAAATGACAATTGAATCTCTTTTTGGATTGTCACAGGTCTTATTGCTTTGACCAAAAGCAAACTTGCCTGTTGGACTACCACTGTCTGTAGTGCACTTCCACGTGGTTTTATAGTTTCTTTCTTTATTTGGCACTTCATTTTTTCCTATCTCTTTATAGGATGTGGTGAATAGTCATCCTGGCCTATCATTTTTAAAAGAAGCATCTGAATTTCATTCTCGTTACATTACCACAGTAAGTGCTTTCCTTAGAAAAATTACTTTGTTTATACAATTTAACTATTTATTCATAGGTCAGAGGAAATATGTAAAACAAACCTATTCACAATGGTCTTATCTCCAGAAACAAGTATTCTGTTGACCTCCGCTTTCCACACTCCTGATGCACGATAGTGAGTATAATTCAGATCTTTGGGGGAGACAGTAGTGGGAGGAAGAGCATCTGTCACTGCAACTCATGGTTGCAAGGTTTTCCTATTCTTTAGCATGTTCAGAGAGCTTACTGAATAACAGTCAAAATAGGAATAAGGAATAGAGAGAGCTTGTTTGGAACATGTTAATGAATTTCTATTGAAAAGCAAATTGCTTACTTTACTTGGACGCTTGTTTTGGGTGTGGTTTTCAACCTGTGGCTGGTGAGCCTGACCCTGTTTTGTACTTTGTAATGAAAAAAGCCTGAAAATTTGAAATGACTTCTGCATTATTTCAAGTTCGGCTGTATCAAGCCGATAATGTATAAGCGCCACAATATTATGGAATTGTAAAGCGTTTGTGATAAGAATTGACGCCTTCTTTTTAAGCTACTTGCACCTTCCCAGTTCGAGGATTGTCCTTTAATTGAATTTTGTATACATGAAACTTTCCAGCTGTAGGTTCCCATGACTAATATCATCTTTCTGTCCATATTAGTAGCAAGTAACTGTTCTGTTGGTTTCCTTCAACTACTGATCTGGACTTGACAGCCTCTAGAGATGAGGTTGCTTCAGACTCTGTGCTCATTCACTCCTTCAGTCTTCAGAGTCTAAGATCCCTCCAAAGAGCATTCAGTTGCTAAAAAGTGTCAGTGACTGGGTTTAAAATATCTTCCACAAACTGATATAAGGCCATTGATGGATGTAGCACTTCTGGATGTAGCACAGATTTTATGTGGAAGTCTTCCTTTTGAGACATTAACTTTGGTTCTGTACCTTTCATACTCTATTCCAGAGTTGAAGGCTTCAGGTTTATCCTCCCCACACCAGTAAGCATTGCCAATGGATCAATAGTATTATACTCAGCCCCAAGAGTTGAAAAATCATGATCCACCCTAAAAATCATGATTGGCCAAAAAAATCAAGAAATTCTTTATGAAGATTCAATTGTGGGGCTTAGTCCATTCTGACTTTTTAACCTCCTTCTGCATACTTGCAGTGTGTTTTAAAAGTACTGTTGTGTTACTTTTGATAAATGTGCAAGAGTTAAGAAGACTTTTTGTCTGCTTTTGCAGTTACACGTGTCTCTTTCCAGTTTTGGAGTAGGTGCTTGTAGATCCACTCGCTATCTCTTGCCTTCCCAGCCCAAGACCGCTACCTGTTCTCTTAACTGCCCAAGTTTGCATGGATCCATGTGTGACACATGGGGGCTGACAGCTTCTGGGGCCCTGGGCAAGGTGCAACGGCTGGCTCCACACCCTCAGAGGGGTTGGGGCCAGAGGGCAGCCAGCTCTCAGTGCTTCCCAAACTGTGCCTCTGCCCAGCCCTCCCTTGCCCTCAGAGCCACACAGAGTGGCTCTGTGGCATGATTTAAAGGGTCCGGGGTTCCAGCTACTGCTGCAATAGCAGCAGTGGTTGCCAGGAACCCAAAGGCCAATTGCCCTCTTTGCCTTCCTCCCGATCAGTGGGCATGGTGTGACGTTTCTCAGTAGTGTGAAAGTTTCTAATCTCCCAAATGTAGTCCCTTGCCACTACTTGGGGATGTGGAGGGAAGACATCATGTGAGTGATATTGGAGAGCTTCTCCCCATCAAGGAAGGGTTACATCTGGAGCATCACAAAACTTTACTACTTTCAAAAGTTGGTTGTTACTATCATCCTCTTCCTCCCCCACACCCCAAAAGAAGTCAGTTGGTGCCCCCCTAGCTTGTGCGCTGCTGTTTCTGTTGTCTCCTGCAAAAAGCTATCAGTCAGGATTGGAGGATGTAGAGGAAGACACTGAAATCTTAATAAGGTACTCCCACCCTCTCTGCTTCTCCTGACCAGGAGTTAGAGATGCCCTGCAGAAAAGCAGAATGGAGGTGCTGTGGGGGACTGAGTAATAAGGGCCAGTACTGGTCCAAGATGCTGAGAGAAGAGTGTAGCCATTGGAGACCTGGTCTATTGAAATGCCTCCATAAAACTATGTGTTTGCCCCTCCTCCCTCCCTCCCCCGAGCAGCAAGGGATGGTAATGGGCCTCAGATTAATCTTCACGGTAGTGGAGTGAAGTGGGAAGGAGCAGAAGGGCTCAAAATTACCCTCCACAAGACGGGGGGGGGGGTGGAATGATGGGTGGGAAGGTATTCCCACCCCCAGTTGACACTTAATGTATAGGGGACAGAGGGCTTAAGGCAGGTCTCTGGCAAAAGCCTATTCTTAGTGCTGTGGTGGGTGGGTGTTCCCCTTGCCCATAATGGGCTTTCTTCAACTGGACAGCCTGCTGGGAATACAGCTTTCTACTTCTGAGCCAGCTTTTGCAGTTCACCAAGAGGAGAGGACTGCCCCCTTCCATAGTAGCCTGCCAAAAAAATGGGGATGCAGGCCAGTCAGTCACTTCCAGAAATCTGAGATGGATCAAAACAATCAGGTCCTCACAAGACAACTGCCAGGGTGTGTGAGGGGTGGGAAGAGCTTGAAGAATGAAGCAGTGGGGAGTTGGTGCAAGCACCTGCTCTCAAGTCACATGATACCAGAAGCTCTTCGTCATCACAAGAGCTCCTCCAACAGGTGTCAGATTTGTGGGACTTGCAATAAATTCATGAGGACATGACACTGCACCTGCTGTGCTGGATTTTTCATGCTAAGAGTTGATGGCATTAGTTTTTGCGCCTCACCAGTGCAATTCATCAATGAATTGTTTCTCAAAAGAGATGGCTGAAGCAGAGAGAGCGAGAGAAGGAAAAACATCATCTGGGAATATCTTTCTTGGCAATTTGTATTGAGGCCTGGCTTGTCTGATTTGTGGAAAAACTGCTGTTCCTTCTGAGGACTGTAGCAGCTACATTCTCTCATCCCCTAAATCCTTTCTTTAGCTGAGGAACCTATTTACTTAGGGTGGCCTGGGTTGAAATTGACAAACTGCCATGAATGTCCTCTCTGAAAAGGGAAGCAAAACACCAATCCACAAATCAAAGGGATGTCTAGAAAACTGCCTATACTGTTTCTTGTTAGAAGATGTTTAACTGGTTAACTGACTAAGTGGGATGTCACTGCTCCCACTGCCAGTTCCCAGCCCTGGCCCCCAGGGCTGCTCCAACCCAGGCGGAGCAGCCCCTGCCTGTGATGTGTTAGGCGTGCCGCGGACAGGGACAGCTCCCAATGCCTGGAGCAGCTCCTGTCCACGGCAAGCCCCATGGGGTTGGAGTAGCCTCCACCAGTTAACCGGAACTGTTGAGCATCACCCGATAACCTTTCACGTCCCTAGTATTGGATCCAAAGGCTGGATTTGGAAGAGAAAAGGTGCTTGGCAGGCATGAGGCAGGAGGCTGTGGTGGATGTAGTGGAGAGCATTAATTCAGCATCAAATCGAGAGAGGCGATGACTGAGGAGTATAGGATGTGAGGGGTTAGATGAAAACTCGGGTAAGAATGGGCCCAATTTTATAAGACTATATGGAGATCAGAATAAAAGTGTTGAATGTAATAGAGTAAAAGGCAGAAACCCAGAGAGGAATATATATAAAATTTAGTTGGTGGGAGCAATTAGAGGAAAGGGATGTCAGCAGTTGGGTTCTTGAATAAATAGGACAGAGGTGTGAAAGTTGATTGAGGATAAAGTTATAGCAGTTGAGGCAAGAGAAGCCAGGGCCCCCGCCCTGCCCAAGATTCTGCTTAGTTAACTGGTTAAACTTCAAGTTAACCTAATGATTAACTGATTAAATGGGATTTTACATCTCTAGTCTACGTGGTATTTGTAGATTGAGGAGAGAGAGAGAGATTTGGAAATGATTTTGGAAAGGTAGTATCTAAAACAATGGGAGGATGAGCTCAGTAAGGTTAGAGTTTGGGGGTGGGGGGGATGGAATGGACCTAGGCCTCGACAGATGGAGAGAGACAGAAGATAAAGACACAAAGGATAATGATGACCAAATACTGCAAACTGAGCAATAGTAATAAACACTGGAAAATGAATAAAGCAGTAGACTGTAGAAACTTGTTTCATATTTCCTTTGTTTCTTGGCATTTGTACACAAATATTTTTAAACACTTAACCAAGACTTGGAACATTACAGTGTTTAGTTCAGTTAGTTATAAGTAGACAGTAACTTGTCTCTCCATTTTACAGGTTATACAAAGGATATTTTATACAGTAAATAGGTCTTGGTCTGGAAGAATCACATGTAATGAGCTCAGAAAAAGCAGCTTTTTGCAGGTATTTATGTAAAATTTTGCAAGTAGATATAACTTCTGCTCATTTTAATAAAGCTTTTAAG
Source organism: Pelochelys cantorii (assembly GCA_032595735.1). Lineage (NCBI taxonomy): Eukaryota > Metazoa > Chordata > Testudines > Trionychidae > Pelochelys > Pelochelys cantorii. Next base: position 125,075,616 of record CM064326.1, on the reverse strand, counting down.
TTAAATACTTAAAAGGGCATAAGAATAAATACCATCTTTACTTACTTCTTTCCAGATTAGTGAAGATTAAAGTGCACTGATTCTCCTGGGAGCAATTATTAATACAAGATTGTTTCAATTTAGATTATTGTGTTGTTCAGAGCTATATTTGTCTCTCACTTAACAGATAGTTGGCTGTCCTCTCTATACAACTTTCTCTGGCACCTTAACTTTCAACTCAGTTCATTCAAATCCTCTCTTAGCATGCTATCCTGTGCATACGGTCTTTGAAGATAAAATAATTCCACTAAAAAACTGTTTGCAATTAGTGACACTCATTGATGGTATGAGAACTTTCATTTATCCTTTCAGCTGTTGCTGTGACCAACAAGCATCTGCAGGTTCTTTAATGAGATTTTCTTTTTCCTGATAATAGAATGTGGCATTATTGGAAGAAGAAGTTGATATTAACCAGCTTACTGAGTACTTCTCTTATGAGCACTTCTATGTCATCTACTGCAAATTTTGGGAGCTGGATACAGACCATGACCTCTATATTGATCCAAAGGATTTAGCCCGGCATAACGATCATGGTATGATACACGGAACAACTTTGTTTACAATCTAACTTTAAAAACATATGTAGAAATTAACTGAAAAGCTATACGACACTTTGTAGCATGAGGTATGTCTTCAACTATGCAGTTGTCTCCCACAGGGAGTGGCCATCTCCTCATTGCTGTCACTAATAGTAGATTAGACCAAGCATTAATACATGTTGCAAGAAAAAATACTGAAATGGAAGAAGTATTCATGTGATAGTTTAACTGGTCTTTTCTCTCTAGTTTCTATTATCTCAGCTTAAGGTAGATTAACACGGCTACCCCTCTGAGACTTTTAAGATGAGTGTCATGCAGTTCTGGGATTAAATAGTGAATAGGTTGCTGGTATTCTTTAGAACAGTGATTCTCAATCTTTCCAGACTACTGTATAACTTTCAGGTGTCTGATTTGTCTTGTGTACCCCAAGTGTATTTGAAAAACTACTTGCTTTCAAAATTGGACATAAAACTACAAAAAGTCTCAACATATTATTACTGAAAAGCTGCTTTCTTATTTTATCATGTAATTATGTAAATCAATTGGAATATAAATATTGTACTTACATTTCAGTATATAGAGCAGTGTAAACAAGTCATTGTCTATATGAAATTTTAGTTTATACTGACTTCACTAGTGCTTTTCATATAGCTGTAGCAAATTTAGCTAGATGAATTAATATATTCCGTGGAAGATCTTTGAGGGTACATACCCATGGTTGAGAACCACTGCCTTAAATCATCATAATGATGGGTTTTTTAAAAAAGATTTAGTCCAAACAGGAATTAATTCAAAAAAAATCTTATGGCCAGTGTTATATAGAAGGCTAGACTTAGATGATCACAGAGGTCCTTCTAGCCTTATAATCTATGAAACCTTTGGTGATAGCAAAAACAAATGTATGCTAGAGGACAAAGTTTGACTAATTAGCCTTATATAGAATCATTGATGGAGGTGTTTTGGTTTTTTGTTTTAACGTTCAAATGAAAGGTTTCCATGGTTAATCAGATGCAATTCTGGGTCTCCTTTCTAATATTAAACTTTTAAAATTTAGAAGTACTTTTATAAAACATATAGCTGTGAAAGCCTTGAGTCCTGTTAATTCCTTAGTAATAGCTTCTGTATTCTGGTAGAAAAATAACTCTTAGAAAGCACCATAATGCTATGCAAATTAAGAGACAAACATTTAACCAAATATGCTTCATCTTTAGTAAAACCCCAGAATTGGCAAGAAAAAAAACATGCATCTCAGAACTGCAAATCAGAGATAGTTAAGTACTGTCTTTGTATATTAAAATAATTCCGTGTTGGCGCTCAGATGAATTATAGGGTTTTTAAAATTTAAAGACCATGAAAGCAAGATATACTTGTTAAGATAATGCTTGTTAAATAAATACGGATCTAATAAAGGCGGATTATACTGTGTATTTATTGTCCTAGAATTCATGTTTCAGGTCAGAATTCAAGGCCATTTGGACCCATTTTGGAGGCTGTATGTGTCAAATGGTCCTTTCAATGGGGATTCAAAAAGAGTGAGAGTTAACCTTTTGTTTTATGTACCTTTATATTTATGTAATTAGGTAGATTTCAATAAATGTATTTAATCATCTAAATACAATATAAAGCAAAAATAACTTTTAAATGCCTTCTGATATATTTCTCATTCACAGCTATATCAAACAGGATGATAGAAAGGATATTCTCAGGAGCAGTAACAAGGTAACTTTTGATATACTGATTTAAATACAGGTAATCCAGTTCTATGGTCAGACTTGTTTATGCAAACTTGAATATGAAGTTTCTAGAACAATTGAGTTCTACTGAAAATCAGTAGTTCATTTCAAGGATTCATCAATGTCACTACAACTTCTTAAATCCATTGTTTCAACGCAAATTTTAGTATTATACACAATGTACTCTGTGTATATCTCTTTGATTTCGTAAATAAGGTAAATCAATGTTGACCATTACTTTGTAAGATCTAATTTGGTTTGGGAGGAAAGTGAAAAGCAATCACATGCTTTCTCTGCCATTATATCTTTCCATTTGCCAGTTTAAAACTTTAAAGAGACTCCAGTTGGAAACTCAAATGTTCATTTGAAAACTTTACTTTGTGCATTTGACAACACCATATTTGAACTTCACTATTTTTATAGTTATTATTTCCTGTCTCATGAAACAGACATCATGACTAGGGCTGGCTGGAAAACATGAATTCCATTTTGTGAAAAATTAAGGTTTAGACATGTAGTTCTTCATCAGGATGAAAACTGGCCCTGTCAGATTTTTTTGTTTAAAAATGAGAGAGCCCCACCATAAAATAGCCAAGAGCCAAATGGGCAGGGGTATGAGAGACCAGGATTCAAGTTCTTGTTCTGTCTGATTCTGCCTCTCTTCGGCTCATTGAATATGTAACTATTTACACCAATGATGTGGGCCATTTTGGAAATCTCTTTTTCTGCAGACCCCCAGAGGTCCACAGGTTGAAAACCACTAATTTACACAAAGTGAAACAGCTCCAACAAGAGAGATTGACTCTGTGGCCTGGTGGTTAGGGCACTTGCATGAATCAAGCAGAGCAGGGACGTGAATCTCGGTCTGCTACATCCCATACAAGTGCCTTAGTCACTGGGATAGTGGTTACTCTGAAGTGGGCTTCTTATTTTGACCTGTAATGAAGCCCTTCCAACAAATCTTCCATCAAAACTAATAAGTTGGAATGAAAACCTCAGTTGTGATGAATTGTCATTTTTTACCCAAAAAAACCGTTTTGTTGAACAATTCTCAGCTCTGTCAACATCACATTAATGCAGTGCTTTTTGGCATTTAATGGGCATGCTGTCTCTGGGAGCTAGCGCAGGGATTCTGACCAGTAATTGTAGCAGAATAGCTGAAACCAAAATAGTAGTAGGCAGCACAAGAGAGGAAGGTATGTGCTTGGGCATGTTTCTTGATGTATCTCTTGACTTACAAAGAGGTCTAAACATCAGCTTCGTGGTAGAAAGATGCTTATTTTAAAAATAGGAATTGTGTACAGGAGATATTTCACAATGTGCTATGCCGGAGTGGGGAAACCTCAGGCCTGGAGGCCAAATGTGCCCCCTGGCTTGCCCAGATCTGGCTTCCAAGACTCAGGGTCCCCCAACATTGGGGAGGCCACACAGGCACTCCAGCTTTCCTCCCTCTCCCCCCCCCCCAACCACCCCAGTGTGGGACTAGAGCACACAAAATCTACTAGCTTGGGCTCCTCTAGCCTCTGGTGTGTAAGGGAAATGTAGGGAGTGTCTCTCTTCATTCAGGAAGTTTTTGTTTTGCTTCAGTTTTGTGTGGCCCCTGACTGATTTTTCTGTGGGTCATCAGCCCCTGATCCAAAAAAGGTTCCCCACCCCCGTGCTAAGCCAAGACTGCTTATCTTTTTTTAAAAAATGAGCCAGCTTTGTAAAAATAAAAGTTCTCTTTTGGAAGGTATAGGAGACAAAGGAAGTTGCTTGGAAACTAATGATCAGTGCAGTGTAAAAACAGAAAGGGCATGGAAACAAAACCAAAAATAATTCAGAAGTATCATGTTTGTGTATAGATAAACATGTAATTGTCACTCTTCCGTTGTTGCTTTCCAAGTGCTCATGGAATAGTCTACAGAATGTGCAACTTTTGTATTTTAATTCAAATGTAATAATAAGATTAAAAGGGACCACAGCAGGTCTTCTAGTGCAATCCTCTGCTCTCATGGATGGTCTAAATACTGTCTAGACTATTCTTGACAGGTGTTTGTCTAATCTGCTCTTAAAAATCTCGAGTGATGGAGATTCCACAACCTCCCTATGCAATTTATTCCAGTGCTTAACCATCCTGGCAGGAAGTTTTTCATAAAGTCTAAGCTAAACCTCCCTTCCTGCAACTGAAGCTTCTTGTCCTATCTTCAGAGGTTAACAAAAATAAAATTTCTTCCTCCCCTTTGTAATGACTTTTTATGTACTTGAAAACTGTTACCATGCTCCCCTCAATTTTCCCTTCTCTTGACTAAACAAGCTCAGTTTTTACAATCTTCTCACATAGGTCATGTTTTCTAGGCCTTTAATCATTTTTGTTGCTCTTCTCTGGACTTTCCCCAGTTTGTCCACATCTTTCCTGAAATGTGGCACCTAGAACTGGACATAATGCTCCAGTTGATGCCTAAACGACCAGCTGAGAATTCTTCCTGGCAGTGCTGTGCCATCCCTTCCCCTCTTTCATCATACAGGATTGGGCCAGCACATGGAGTGTAGCTGATCCTGAGTCTGCACTGCAGTCCTTAACTTAAACTATGTTGTAACCTTTTGAGTAAATTTTAAAAGTAACAGAATGAACAGGAATCCCTTTATAATGATGAAGTTTAGTTCCAGTTTGCTTTGCAGTATATCAGTGTCTTAAATTACTTTCATGTTCTTGTTTTCCATTTATGCTGATTCTTGCTTTGGTCTTTAAGGGGTAGAAAAGCACAGAAAGAAGGAAAAATTAGCTATGCTGATTTTGTCTGGTTTTTGATATCTGAAGAGGACAAAAAGACTCCAACTAGGTAAAAATTAACTAACACTCAAGCAGAACTAGAAACTGGCTTTATCAATATTGTCTCTAGCTCTGTGCTGGCAAAACATACCTATCTGACATGACCACATGTAAACTCTTTTGGAATTTAATGGACAACTCTTAGTGGTTTTAATCTGCATGTTTCTTTTGACTTTCTTAGACCTTATTTCATCTGTTGAGTCTGATTTGATTTAAAGGGGGGGTTTGTGTTAGAAAAATATTTTCAAATATATTAGGCTTAAACAGTCTACCTGTCCTTAGTGTAAAATTGTTCTTTCTAACTCGATTTGGTAATTTTTCAAAGCTCTTACTTTTAAACGAAGTCGTCTTTAAACATGTTCATTCCTGTCTGGCATGATAGTTAGATTATGATGCTGAATGTGTGATACAGATGTCAAAGTGAATCCCAGCAGGTAAGGAGGAAGTTGTTGACCCAACACCAATCTGTTTAAAAAAAAAAAAAAAGTAGGGTGTAATAGGAAGTTGGCTAAGGAAATTTCTTTACATCAGAGTTCTCTCCTTTTAGTTTTGGTGTGTGTGCTTCCCCAAAGCACTACTTTAATGCCTATGAATATGGTTAACCAAGTAGTGCTGATATTTTATGGTTAACCAAGTAGTGCTGTACATTTTATTCAACCCTATACTGAGTAGGGTTAGACTTGCAAATAGTCAAATTCTGTATTGTTATATGGCATTGTTATATGGCATCAAAATGTTATATGGCTAGGCCCTACCCCATTCATGGTCTATTTCGGTCATTTTCAGTCATAAGTTTTTAAAATTCATGATTTCAGTTATTTAAAACTGAAATTTCAGGTGTAACTCTAAGGGTTGTAACCCAAAAAGTAGCTGTGGGGATGGTGGAGGCCACGTTATTGTAGGGGGGTTGCAGTATTGCCACTCTTATTCTATGCTGCTACTGGCATGTTACTGCCTTCAGAGCTGGGTGCTTGGCAGTAGCCTCTGCTGTCTGGCCACTCAGCTCTGGAAGGCAACACAGAAGTAAAGATGGCAATACTGCAACCCCTGTACAAGTAACTTTGCAACATCTCCCCAGACAACCCCATTTTGGGTCAGGTCCCCCAGTCTGAGAAACTCTGGTCTTCCCCCATAAAATCAGTTTAGTATGGGATAAAAGCACACACAAGACCTGATTTCATGGGGAGAAGGCTAGATTTCATAGTCCGCAATGTGTTTTTCACAGCCTTGAATTTGGTAGGGCCCTACCAAATGACAGAATAAAACTGTGTGGTATGGATGAAAAATGAAGTAGTCCTTCAATGTGAACTCTTGTATGTATTTGATTCTTAATGACTTCACTTTTCATTGATTTCCCTGGGAATCGTGGAGGGTAGAATTTGGCCCTCCTACCTATTTAATTCACAGGTACTTTGTGCCATATACATTTTAAATCTAAATTACACTGTATTGTTTAAGCCCACAACTGGGGAGAAAAGGGTTAGTGCAGAAGTCTGCTGTCCCATGCTAGTTTGTTCTTGCCTTAATGCAGATCCCTACTCAGTATGCTTAAAGCTATGCAGTGGGATTCGTGAGCTTGTCCAATGCCTGTAAAATTAAATAATTTTTTTAAAAGACCTTTGTTTACTTCACAAAAGGCTTTCTGAAGTTAATAAAGTACAATCACTTATTTCAGCATTGAATATTGGTTTCGCTGCATGGATCTTGATGGGGATGGTGCATTGTCTATGTATGAACTGGAGTATTTTTACGAGGAACAGTGCCAAAAACTGGATAACATGGCCATTGAACCTCTGCCTTTTGAAGACTGTCTCTGCCAGATGCTGGATCTTGTAAAGCCACAATGTGAAGGTAATGGGCTTCTTTCCATTCTAAAACTATCTTTCTGTTGTCTCCAATTAATTTGGTGTTTGCCTATGAGGTCACCACTGGGCTGTGTTGTGAATCTGCCTTTGCTAGTTGTTGAAGCATAATACTTAGGGACCTACCAAATTCATAGCCATGTAAAAAGTGTCATGGACTGTGAAATCTGGTCTTTTTTGTATGCTTTTACCCTGTACTATACAGATTTCATGGGGATGCCAGTGTTTCTCAAAAGGGAGTTGCGGGGGGGTCAAATTTATTTTGGGTAGTCTGTGGCATTGCCACCCGTACTTCTGCACTGCCCTCAGAGCTAGGCTTCTGGCTAGCAGTTGCCCAGCTGTGAAGGCAGTGCTGCTACCAGGAGCTACACAGATGTAAGAGTGGTAATTCCGCAGCTCCCCCTACAATAACCCTGCAACTCCCCCACAGCTCCTTTTTGTGTCAAGATCCTTACAATTACAACACCATGACATTTCAGATTTAAATAGCTGAGATTAAATAGATGAAATTTACAGTTTTTAAAATCCTGATCATGAATTTGATGAGGCCCTACTAATTCACCTACTTAAGCAGAAGTAGTTGTTCACTGATCAGTCAAAAGTATCAGTGTGCTTTTATAGTAAGAATCAGATTATTAGGCCTAATTTTAGTTGCTAATTCAGCCAAGAAAACTAGACCAGAATATATTAATGTTGGTAAATCTGTAATTGTGGTCCTTCCCCTGGAATGTGTTTGTGCTTGTGACATGAAGTGTCTGCTGAGTAAGTGAATTACTTTGCCTGTTAAAATCCAGGGGATCTTTTTGAAATTCGTTAACCTTTTATTTCCAGTCTTACCTGAATCCATATACTCTTTTTCGTAGGTAGGTGGAGTATGACTGAAATCCAGCATGACTGATGACAACTGAGAGCTGCCTGTCTTACTTTAACTGACAAGACTCCATACTAGTATTCTCATTTCACTTGTGCTCCTACAAAGAAGCATAATGTGTAAAAGAATGACTTGTCTTTGACAAGGGCAATCCTTTTCAAATGTGGGTTGAAATGTCGGTCTCCTAAATCCATTGTTAAGCACCTAAAAATGGCCTGATCTTCTTCAAAAGAGTTGAGCAGCTCACATTGACTGAAAAATCACTACGGTGCTTACTGGATTTTAATCTTCCTAAATTTGGGATATTAAGATGATTCTTAACTGATGAAACCTACAGAAATTCAAAATTAATATAGAAAATATTATGCCTAATGACAAAATTCTAATATATTAAAGTGAGCATCATGCTGCAGTGACTAATCCATTCTGCAGTTTTTGATATTCCAAGCAATATTGCTTGTCTTTCCTAAGCTCTTTAAGGTACTGAGATGTACAACAATAATCTATAACCCTTATTCTTATTTCCATGTCTTCAAGCCATTTTCAAGAGAAGCTGCTCCACATGTTGCAAACTTTGGTTTCTAGCTGTGTATAAGCCTTTAAAGTCCATCAACCCATGCTGGTATTTGGCACTGGACATGAGTCAGACTGTCCAAAAGTAATGTCTAAATGTCTGCCTGACTATATTTATCACTAACAAGACATAGGATGAGTAGCCCAGTTCTCTGGCTTATCTTTCATGGCATCTATTAATTTTCACTGTGGAATTCATTTTAATAAAACTTCTATGTTGATATTTTTGTGGTTACTTAGATGTCATATTTTTTCAAGACACTTAAAGTGATCTTGCTATGTGAATTTTATGCACTCAGTTCTTAGACATCCAGAAGTGTGACTGTTACATTTCCCTATAATTTTGGTTCACTGAACATAGTAATTATTTTGAAGTCACACTTGTACCACCCACCTTCCTTGCTCAAATTAAGGGCTCTTTAAAAGGTTGCAAAACTTCTCTAATGTAGTTGAAAAGAAATTGACTGAAGCACTTACCAGGTCTCAAGACATGACAGGTTTGTGGGCATGCACAATGCCTGCTAATGTAGATGTACAGCTCAGGACTTCACTTTTTGAAAAAATAACATTCTGACCCTGGTCACATAAGGTGCAACCTTAATACGATTTTTGGTACAACTGTAAATCCTAGGGATGTTTAAAATGCATTTATTTGTGTAAACATGTACCTGCTGAAATTTTCATCAGGTACATGTATACATGCGGGGGGGTGGGGGGAGGCTTTTAAGCCAGCTCCCTGCACGTAATGACTCCCACCTGGCCCCTGCACTGTTGCCTCTGATACAGAGACAGCAGTGAGAGGGAGGAAGGCAGGTGGCTTCGTGGGAATCGGTACTCCCACCCCCACCTCTGTGGGAGGCAGCGGGAGAGGCAAACACTTTCACATGATACAGAGGCAGTGGAGGTTGGAGGAGCCTGCATGTAACCGAGAGGGTTAATCAATGAGCCCAGGCTCATTGGTTACCAGTGTGCTTGGCTAAACGTTCACATCCCTAGTAAATTCCCTGTACTCTGAAGTTAAGTGCTTTCTCATCTTGCTCTCTTACCAATTTAAACTCCACATTCTCCAGGGCTTTAAAAATCAATTAAAAATAAAAACCATAGGATGAGGCCCAGGGTTTGAAATAGGTGGTAGCTGGGACAATAAAAACACGATGGAAAGAGATTGCTTTTGTTGGTGTGTAGTGAAGCTTGAGGGCTTGGAAGGGGTAGTGGGAAGGAAGAGTTGCACTGAAGCCAGAGGCTGTTCACGGGACATGAGAAGGAAGAGGCAGGAGGAGAGATTGTAGCAGGAGAATAGTAAGGGAAGCTGTTGTGGAGAATTAGGTCAGGGATCAAGGGGGAAATCAAGAGGGCAGGTGGACCCTGGTAGAAGCCAAGCTGACATCCAGGAAAACTTGCCCCATGGGAACTCAGGATGCATTTGTAGCCCTTTCAGGGGAAAGGAGCTGTGCTTTGTGTGGTGGAAATAAATAGGACAAAAATGAGAGCACAATACCAACTGAGGAGTTGCTCCCAGCTGGTTCTGAAACAGCAGGTGCCGTTCAAACCCATTAGTTTGTTTTACTATTATAATGTGCCATCTTAGTTCAGGAGTTAACCGCCCTTGAAACCTAGTTTTAATCCTGCATATGACCCTGCACAGGCAAACACCTATGCTTCAATGATCAAATATTGACTTGAAGTTTTAAATATTGAAATTTATCATTAAGACAGATTGGGACCTGCTAACATTTCTTTATAAAAAGGCACCCACAGCATATAAAATCACTCTCCATCAAAATAGCTACTGAAAATTGTAACTTTACACTGAAATAGTGCTGATCACCTTAGAAATATTTAGTTCTTGAGCAAAATATGGTGAGTTATCCTTTTACATTTTCAACGCACTTGCACTTTCAGAGAAGGAATGAATTACAGCTCAATCAGTTTATATTTTTAAATATTTTACTACTTTTCTCTTAATCTTTTTCCAGAGAAGATTACTCTGCATGACTTAAAGAAGTGTAAGTTAGCAAATGTGTTCTTTGATACCTTTTTCAACATTGAAAAATACCTCGACCATGAGCAGAAGGATCAATTTTCTATGTTGAGGGTAAGTGATAAGTAAACTTTGCCTTGTTAAATGCAAACATGTACAAGGTAATGCAATGTATTGTGCATGTTTACTATAATACAACATTAAAATGTATTCTATTCAGGATGGTGAAAATGAAAGCCAAGAGATTTCTGACTGGGAGAAATATGCTGCAGAAGAGTATGATATCTTGGTAGCTGAAGAAGCAGCTAGTGACCAGTGGAATGATGGGTAAGAATGATGTGGGGAATGTTAATGACAGCTAAATTAGAGTACCACTCATTAAACACCTCTGACGTCCATTTTGACCTTGCTTTCCCAGAGCCCCACTGTAGGAGTTACATAATATTTATATTGCCCAGGAATGTAGATGAGATGGTATTGAGGGGGCAGGAGGACATTCTCCTGTATCCCAAGCAGTACATGCCAATGACTGGTATAAAATGCTAGAACTTGCTCAAGTTTTACAAAGGATTTTATGTAAAGTCTTTTCTCCGAATCAAAATTAAAAAAAAAAAAAGCAGTTTCGCAGAATTGATTTAAACATCTAACACTTTCATTTACAGCACAACCTGATTTTCAATAAATGCATAAATACAAAACTTCAATAAACCAAAAAGGATCCATTTTGAACCCTGTAAGGTGGAACAACTTTAAACTATTTCACAATTTTTCTTCCTGTTCTAATAAATGCCCTATCCCATCCAATCAAACCTCAGCTACTCACTAGCCAACTGCCAGAGCAATCACAAAATCCAGTTTGAATTCGAGGACTCCTAAAAAGATGCATCCAGGCATTAGTATTGTGGTCTGTTAGCATCTTTTAAATGCAGAAGTCTGTTGCAAATTCCCGGGCTGAAAGACTTCTATCCCTATAATGTTACTGGTATCCTGAATATCTGCTTTAAGGAGTCACTGCAAATTCTCTGTGTAAGAGAATGGAAAGAAATATAGATCCCAACACCATGGGAATAAACTGAAACTGGCTGTTTTTTAGTTGTAAACCTGGCATCCGTGCTGCCACAGTAATCAGATGGGCCTTCAGATTCAGCTATTAGTGGTTTATGTTCTTCTGTTTTTAACTAGGAAAAAAAAAACCTGATCAGCAGAACACTGACATTCCTTCTGTAACCATTTTAGGGATTCTGATTTCTCTGACTACTAGCCTTGCCCAAGGCAAGGGTAAGGAAATGTTAAGGTAAGGATGCTTGTTTTAAAAAGGTCCAGAGGTTCCCACTGGTGCAGGGCTGCATGTTTTTAAATATCACATCCTTGCATAAGATCCAGAGTTAAGTTTAATTAATGTTCTTAATTTCAGCTTCTCTCCTCCTAAGCATTGACATCCCCAGTTGACTGGGCAATTAGAGTATGGTTTAACTGAGGGTTCTCTACAAAGTTTGCTAAATATTTGTATAGGCATAATTTACCAGTGTTTTTACACACTCTACCTTCTTAGTATTTTCTTACTATACAACTTGAACCGCTCATTGCCTTAAGATTAGATTTCTGAGTCTTTAATCACTGGGGTGATATTTTAAAATTACAGTAGATCCTACTGCTTTGTAGCCCCTCAGTTACCAGCAAAAATTGCTGCCAGGGTAGGAAGCAATAGGGCCTGTCTGCCCTGGCTGTAAACCTGCCTCTGAGGAAGAGGGGTGCTGACTGGATGCCAGCACTTTCTAAAGACGGTAGAGGTGGTAGAGGCGCACAGATATGCACAGTACCTCTCCCATTTGCTTTCTGCAAGTAGTGCTCAGCATGCCCCAGCACTACATTCCTTGTGGGTAGCCCCACCTGTGTGCAGTCTGCAAGGTGCAGACAGAGGTACCAGCCTACAACCTCCCTTCCCTAGGATTGCCAGGTGTCTGGTTTTGAACCTGGACAGTCCGGTATTTGAGCTTTCTGTCCGGGAAACAAATTGATATGTCCGGTATTTTCTAATTAAGTAAGTTTTATTATTATCATGAGTATCCGTACGTAGTTGCGTACTGCCTGGCTGGTAGGTGTGCTCATGCTGCATGTGTGTGTCTACTAGCCAGGCAGTACGCAACTACGCAGTACAGAGGAGGGGGGCCAGGGCAGGATGGAATCCCTGGGGCCCGGACTCACCCGTGCACCCCGCCGGGACCGTGCATGGGATGGGCAGCACCCCGGCATCTGCGTGCGCCTGGGCCAGCCCCACTTCCTGCCAGCCGGTTCCCCACTGCTCTTCCCCACCAGCCAGCCCCACTCCCCCCGACCTCCTCCCAGCCAGTCCTGCTTCCCACCAGCTGGTTCCCCTCCCCCCCCCCCCGATTCTCCCCAGCCAGCCTCGCTCCCCACCAGTCGGTTCCCCCCAGCCAACCCAGCTTCCTGCCAGCTGGTTCTCCCCCCCTCCCCCTGATCTCCCCTGGCCAGCCCCGCTCCCCACAACCTCCTCCTGGCCAGCCCTGCTCCCCTCCCGGCCGTTCCCACCCCTCACCTGAGATCAAGTGTGTCCAGTATTTTTTGAAACCATCTGGTAACCCTACCCTTCTCAGCCTGCAGCCCTGTACCTCCTGCATGTGATACCTGTGCACAGGAAAATTTGTGGGCTGCAACCCCAAAAGGAAGGACTCATAGAATACTAGGACTGGAAGGGACCTCGAGAGGTCATCGAGTCCAGTCCCCTGCCCTCATGGCAGGACCAAATACTGTCTAGACCATCCCTGATAGTCATTTATCTAACCTACTCTTAAATATCTCCAGAGATGGAGATCCCACATCCACAGCCACCCGGGGCAATTTATTCCAGTGTTTAACCACCCTGACAGTTAGGAACTTTTTCCTAATGTCCAACCTAAACCTCCCTTGCTGCAGTTTAAGCCCATTACATCTTTTTCTATCTTCAGAGGCCAGGAAGAACAAGTTTTCTCCCTCCTTTCACAAAACAGGTTTGTGCCAGCCACAGGCAGGATTGCAAGACTGCAGCCAGGAAGGCAAATCCAAAGATTTCTCCCCTGGCTGCAGTCTTTGAAGTTGGGACCTTCTTCCAAAAGTGTTCTTTATAAACCGTATGCTATTGCTTAAACCTGAATCCAATTAACACTGAAACACTGGGATTGGATTGGTTCCCAGTGCAATGTTGCTATTAAATGGAAGTTAATCTCCAGATTGCTTTTAAGCAGAATATACTGATTCTGGCATCCTAATTTTTAATTTAATTGTTCAAGTGACACTGTGCACTTCTGTTGTCTGATGCCAGGGTGGATAAATTATTCTTTTATACTCTTTTTTCCATAATAACCTTGTTTTAAAAAATAAAGATATTGCATGTCTTTATTAAAAAATAAACCTATATGTAATTTAAATAAACCTGTTTAAAATTATATTTGAAACTGATAATGTTTTAAGGACTAAACCTGTTATAACTATTAACATAATTAATATTACTTTTTGTATTTAATGTAATTTAAAGCAGTATGCATTTGCTGCCAAGTGTTTTTTAAAAAGTCAAGCTACTGAACTAGTTGGTCAGTGGTTGAGCCCTGGAACCACAGGTAGTTGAAGTGCTAAACCAGCTTTTGACAGTAGGAGAGTCCTCCGCAAGCACAAAGAAAATATATATAATTTTTAATTTCAATGTATTCAACTAGTTGAGGTCAGTGACTAGCACATTTAAAGTTAAGAAGCCATTTGAGGAGTTGCAAAAAATGGGGGGGGGGGTGGATTTCTCTTCCAATCTATGAATAAAAAATTTGGTATGAAAATAGGAGATCTTTTCATTCTAAAGTCTTGAGGGATAAGTGACCAGAATCAAGCAGTTCTACTGAATAAGTACAGATAATGCTTCCTTTCTCGTATAACTCAGTTAATTTTACATGTAAAATGTTTTGATAATTTTTTTCATATCCGTCCTGCACATTTAAAGTAGTTCTAGGTTTTTTAAATGCTGTTTTTATGCATTTTTAAAGGAATTTGAATTTCCATCCACATAGAGCTTGACAAAAGTTCTAAGTTACCTTTTTAATCTAGTAAACAGGTTAATTATGTAATTACTTAATACATGTGTGTAAATGTAGCATATCATCCTGGTTACAATAAGCACCACATTTAGCACACAGGATATATTAAATTGCAAATCAGTGTGTTTTAACGGTTACCAACCAAAGCAAATGTCTTGCCTTAAGAAAATAATTAAAATATAAATGCAAAACATGGTTAAAACTCAGATTTAAATCAAGGTTTTTTTGCTTCCTGATTTAAATAATAATTTAAATCACATGGCCTGGATGTGTCTAAGCCTCAGAAAACCAGACACTGGGACTGGATGACAGGATGGATCACTTGATAATTGCCCTGTTCTGTTCATACCTTCTGAAGCATCTGACATCAGCCACTGTTGGAAGGCAGAATATTGAGCTAGATAGACCATTAATCTGATCCAGAATGGCCGTTCTTGTATTGATTTAAATCTGTCCTCCCTGATTAAAACTTCCAATATTTATATCTAACTTATCTTTCTTTAATTGGTCTTCTGTGCCTTAATCCTGCATTATCAATTTAGAGACCGGTGGCTTGGAAGTATGTCTCAAGTAGATCAAAACTAGGATAGCCACAAAATTCCATGTATACAATAACAGGTTGAATGTAAGTGACTTTCTAGAAGACTCGAAGCAAACACGTACTAGTGTTTAAAGAGTAGGGCAAGTTATTCTGTAGTAAAAAAAAGTTGGGTTACAGTTGACATGTTGTTAAAACAAGAATTTATAAAAACAAAAACTAGTAAAAATGTTTTTATAGATTTAATACTCCAAAGAACCAGTTACATTACATTTTCAGGGGAAAAAGTTTATTTAAGAACCTGCAAAGGAAGACGACTTCGCTTGGCTTTCATTAATGAGACCAAGAGAAATGTAAGATATTAAGCAGCAAAAAGTAAACTTGATTTTAGAATCTCAAACTTTTCTTACAACAAATAACCAGGTTGGCACCTACCTTTAAGTTACTAGGTTATATAAAGGAACTGATGAGCCTCCTGGTCTTCTTTCGTGGTTTTGTTTTGTAGACTGTGCTGTTGGTCTTTCTTGATATATGCATCTTAAAATCCAAATTTGTTTAAGTTCAGCATAAAGTTTTGTTCCATCTTGTCAGGTAGAACAGCCATATAGAGAAATGAGGCATTCCAGTACAGATTTTAATTTTTTTATATGAAGAATTACTAATAATTTGAACAAAGTATGGAAAGTGAAAGGGGAAAAAAATAAAGGACTTAAGCAAAAATATTTTACCTATGAAACTTAAGTAAATCTGTCTGAAGTGTCAAGTGTGATGGGTATGGGTATGGGGCTGGTCTTCTCAGTACAGGTCAGACCTCACTGGTCTGGCACCCTGGGGAACTAACTGGTCCCAGATGAGGGATTTTGCTGGATGAGAGGAGGTTGTTTCAGGACCCCTGCTGCCTGCCCCATCCCCTGACCTGCCGGCCCCCTGCACTTCCTTGCTGCCCTGGCAGCCCAACTGAGTCACATGCTGGGCTTCCTGGCCCTCTTAACCTCCCCCAGCTGAGCTGAGCCACACACTGGGCTTCCGAGCACCCTCTCTGCTGGGTTGTGCATGCTGGCCTTCCCAGTTCCCCCAGCCCAGCTGAGCTGCATGCTGGGCTCCTGCCTCTCCTGCCCCTCCCCTTACCCTCTACACCCCCCCCCCCCACATTGCATCGGGTGCTTGGGGCCCCTAGCCCCCATGGCACACCAGGACTCTCTGAACCTGGAACAATAGAGGTGCAACCTGTATTCTGAGAAATAACTAAAGTACTGCCTAAAAGCTGGCATATGTGCATCTTGAGGAATGTTTACATTCCCTTTTGAGTGCATGGGTGTGTTAACTTCATAGTATAGGACAGTATCTGGTGATATCCTCATGCTGCCACCCTTTACATAGTCTTTCTTTACTACACAGTGGCATAAATGCAAACTGTACATTCTGGATGTTTGGGTTTTTTTGAAGAATCTATTTTAGTCTCCAAAAGGAATTAATGATGTAGAAGACTGTAAATTATAGTGTTCCTTAGCAAACCCATAATTATGGCTGAAGTCACTTACATTATAAACCCTTGTTTTTAGGCATTTCTAACATGAGTGAAAAATTTAACCTTTAGGATGACATGTCTCATGCTTCTACTCAGCCTTGTGATGAATTTTTGGGGAAAATTTTGAGAAATGGTTTGGCTGCTTTTAGAATTAGCTAAATGTGAGAGAGCTTCAGAGGGGTAGCCGAGTTAGTATGTAACTGGAAAAACTTAAAAAAACAAGTAGTCTTGCAGCACCTTAAAGACTAACAAAAAATGTAGATGGCAGTATGAGCTTTCATGGGCTCGTACTTAAGCTTTTGTGGACATAACCCACTTTATGATACCATCTACGTTTTGTGTTAGTCTTTAAGGTGCTGCAAGACTATACAATATTTAAGTTTTTCTAAATGTGAAAAGATGTGTCACTAAAGACACATATTATTTTGTGTCCCAGAAATCAAAACACTTCTTGATTTAAAATATCCATCAACTAAATCTTAAACGGGGACAAATATATTCTGAGATATAAAAATGTATTGTGATTTCAAAGAATTAGACCTTTGATTACTGTGCATACAAGTGTGGATATTCCACTAATTTAACATACCAAGTTGTGGAGCTCTACTTACATGCTTATAAATACCCAAGACTTGCCACATTGGTTTGGTGACCTTATTTTTGAATTCACCCTTGCTGTTTACTTTAAACTGCAGTTTTGCATAACTTTGTTCCATAATGTAGACGTACCCTAAGTTGAATTAAGATACACAACATTCAACTACGTTAATTGCGTAGCTGAAGTCGAAGTAGCTTAACTCTGCTTTTGGTGCCATCTACACTGTGGGGAGACAAAGGAAGAACACTCTCCCTTCAACTTTACTCGCTTCTCATGAAAGCGGGGTTACCAGTATTGACCGGAAAGCCACTCTCACTTTGAATTAGCTGTCTTAACAAGACCGCTAATTTGAATTCTGTAAGAGTGACAGCGGCAGCTTCAATCTTCCTCTGTAGTGTAGACATACTCGTAGAAGGCACCTGAAACTTTAGTTAGAGACTCAGGACAGCATGACAGATATAGTAGGCTCCTTCTTCAGATACATTTAGCATTTGTCATTAATGCAAACAATTGGGTTTTGTTTTCTAGCATCTGCTTTGTTTGATTTACTGCCCACTTTCTACCCCTGGCTTTCTCCTCATTAGTCTCACTTTTCAAAACATTGTAGTTTCACTATCCTTCATTTCCAAATCTAATTTCTACCTTTTAAAGAAGGAAATTTGTTGACAAGAACGTGTACCGACGCATTTGACAATCACTAGTTCTTGGCTACAAATACTCCACTTGTATACTACGAGCTTGAGTCCAGGAGTACACAATAACTGTATTGACTAGCCAATAAAACTGGGTATTGCTGTATTCAAACCTAAGTTTACCCATATTTACACGCTACTTAAATTTTGTCAGAAATCTCTTAAAGCGAATACACTGTTAAAACACTAATGCACCTACACATTTCCCTGTGACTCTGGACTCTTCTTTCTTTTTATTCCTTCTTTATTTCCTAGTTATGAGGCAGAGCTGAATCCTGTAGACCATCAGAAGGCCAATGTCCTAAAATTTCAGATGGAGAAAAGACCTTTCTTTGAAATGCCTTCCCATCTGGCAGATGTAGACTTGGATGACTATGATTATGAAGAGGATTTTGAGTGATTTTGATCAACACTTGGAGAAGGAAAAGGACAGTCTGCAGCAGGTCTGCTATACACATATAAAAATGAGTGGATTTATCGCAAGAGAAAGTAAGATTAGTTCTTTGTGCTACAAAATAATCATTAGATTATCATTTAAAGAAAATGAAGTGCATTTGTATGGAATGATGTAACACTTTTGTATTTATTAGTAGTCTATAGCTTGTAAAATAGATTTAAATATTTATTTATAGATGTTGCATAATTCCTTAATGGAAGAGTAACCCTATTTGAATTCTTCTCTAAAGTACTCTGTTGATTTTAAGAGATGACTATATAATTCTAGAGTTGATACACAGTGCACTGATCACCTTCATCCTCTATCTGTGAACCGAAGTCCCTGTGCTAGGATGGGAAATCAGGAGAATGCTTGTGGCATGACCTCCACTGTTCATGCTGTCATGGCAAAAATCTAGTAACATTAGCACTGGCAAAGAGAATGACAGTAGCTGTGAGTGAAGGATTTGACTCAGTACTTTTGGCTTACGGTTCATTTGACAAGCTGGATACGTTGGTAAACAAGCTAGACTACATAATGCCTGAAACAAGCTTCTCCTCTTTCTTCACCACCCTCTTGTTTTATTTGCCTCAGCTTTTAACTTTGCCCTTTTAAATTTCAAGTCTTTTCTTTCATGTCCATTCTCGAATACCGAAGTCTCTTTTAGTGTTCATACTTGATGCCAAAATGGGTATTTTACTCCATGTGGAAGGAACCAATTTTTTTAAAACTTGTATAAATGTTACTTGATCTGTGATGTGCACTAATTTGTGGGCATTCAGTGTTTTTGTTTGTTCCTCCTTTTCAATGGTTAGCTATTGACACATTCCATAAATATTCAGTGTCACAGCAGCTTGAAATTGTTGCCTCACCTGCCTACCTATGACAAGAAATTGCTTAGACAAGTTGACATTTGTTACTCAGTTAAATCAGAAGGTTGTAGTGCCTTGAAATGTACAAATGTAAAGGTATGGAATGTTTTCAGCAATACTTTAGTGCTAAACCAATTTTCATGTAAAATGTACAAAAAGATGTAAGTTATTTTTGTTTGCGGTGTAGATCGGTTTAAAATGTTTAAAAGATCATGTTTGTATTTTCAAATAAAGATTTTCATACATGTAATTACCTGTATTCACTTATTATAGACAGCTAATGTCTATTTTAATTTCAAGATGCCTTTTTAAAAATTACAAGATATGCATGTTTGTAAATGCTTCTTTAAATGTTAAGCTTGGATCAGTTTGGCATGTTTATTCAGAGCTAAAAATGTTGAAAAAATCTGTAGGTGCTTTCCACTATAGAAGGCAACATGTTTTTAAACTTCAGGAAGATTGCTATACTAAACAAGCAGTGATGATCTAAGGTAATTGGTAGCCCAAGTTCTCTGAAAATGTCACATAATGAAAGAATACCCTTTTTGTAACATGAGCTCTGGTGTTGATTTCCAGTACCAGAGCGTAATTAGAGAGAATGCAAGCAGCATTCTAATCGCTTTATTTATAATGATTATAAAAAGAACCTTCTCTGCTAGGTTTTTTTTGCAATTTGCCTAGTGGGAGTTTACATAAATCTAACTTACGCAGTTGTGTAACACCTTGCAATCACCAACTTAGTCTGACCCTGAAGCCAAATTTCTCAGCAGGCTTCCTACAGAATTAATTTCAAGCTTTGTCATGACTCCCTAAATACCATGGAGAATGATTTATCTTGTGATGAGTAAACTGACTTCAGAGCATGCTCAGATACAACCTTATTCAAGTTTTATATTGTTGTGCTCACTTAAATAGATTCCAACTTGTAAGAGCATTTGTAAACGTAGGCATGTGGTTCTAATGGTCTAGTTCTCTTCATAAGCTGACATTCCTGCACATAAAATGCAGCTCTAATCTGAAAAGTGGCAGAACGGGTTCCAGTGTTATACCTCACGGCAGAGTTGCTTTCCTGATTTTTAATAATGGCCAGCTTTACATAGATCTGTCACTTTGGTTTGTTTCACTGTCAGTAATAGAGGTCCTTTGAGTTATTGGATGTGTGCATACCTAATATGGAAAACCTTATAGGGATGTGCATTTTTTTATTGGAGACTTTTTTCATCAGCATCGTTCTAGGTTCCCCATCTCCAGTCTATACATCCTTCAGAGTATATGAGGTATGGCAGATATGCTGTTTCAGTTCCTTTTCAACCTCGTGCACCTTAGCTGTCAGACACCCAGTGCTCCATCTCCTTTCTTCAGCTGGCTTGTTCTCATCTTTATTAATCTTTCATTTAGTTGGCACCTTTTATAGCATAGGCTTTTGCTTTCAGAGCAGTTCCCCTTCCTGCTCAGTGGCTTTGCTTCCCCAGGGTGCTTGTGGACTTTTTTCTAAATAGGTTATGCCCAAAACTATGGGTTTCAAACCCTGCCAGAACTTTCCATCGGTCCTTTTATCCCAGGAACAGACATTCCAACCACGTCCATGTCCCATATCCTATTGAAGTATAACGTCTGCTTTGGCTTAAGAGTAGATTCAGGCTGTTGAGGGAGACAAACTAGTTATTCTTTATGGAGTATTATTTGGGACCTTCAGGGTACGTCTCATGTGCATGCATCACCAGCACCTCCCAGTACATTAGCCTCAAACTCCCAGGCCACTCTCTAACAAACAACTTCTAATTGGATTGCAGTGAGCCAAGGCTAAAGGCTGGCTTCAGAGTCTTAAAAAAAAACAAAAAAAACACACACACACACCACACACACAACTTAGATCCTCCGCCAGTGTGAAAGAGAGGGAAAACTTCCCCCAGAGGTCTTTAAATAAGAAGAATTCATGTTCTGGTATAGGTACAGCTGAGGGGCCAACCTTCTGGTACAGAGATGTCAGTACTGAGGAAGAGACTTCCAGAATGCATATGAAGTCATCTTGGGATAAACAATCTGTTTTTCTCATGGGTCCCACAGATCAGCCAAGCACAAGGGCATAGAAAATCACTTCTGACCTCAACCTAGGCAACCTCTGAGCTGTGGACATAAGAAGCATACAGCAAACCAACTGCATAATGCCTGGTATTGCTTCACCTCATTCTGAAGAACTGTACTTTAACTCATCAGTACTGAACACTTTCCTCTATCATGAGGATCTGGTATTTTGAAGAACTCTAATTGCCTCTGCTGAGAGGCACAGAGGGATTTTCTGTTGGTACCAGCATACCTACCTGCACTGACACTATTGCCCATCACTGCTGGTACCACTGCACCCCCTTTTTCCCTTGTCTGCACACACAAACTCGGCATCCAATATCAATATTGATACTGGCAGCAACTTGACTACTGCTACTTAAACCCCTAGCTCTGCCATTGGATATGAAATAACACTTCCTCAGCTGTTTGTCTAACATTCCATCCTCCCTCCTTGGGAGTGGGTCCTGATGACAAGACTCTAAGGATCCCTGGGTCCTGCCTTTTCTTTATAACCCTCCATAGTGAGCTTTTTAATACCTGTGGGTCTCCAGTAGTGAGACCTTCTCTGGAGACCCCAAGGTGAAACAGGTGTGAGTGCCCCCAGGAACATCTTCTCCAGTAAGATGCTTCAGTAGAAAAGGAGCTAAAGACAGCTCCTTTTAATGAAACCTCTTCTTTCCCCTACTGCTGAGACAGTTATGACCTCTCCCTCTTATTATGCAGTTGATTTTAAAGTCCTTCAAGAATTAAGGAAATGTGGTTGAGAATTTATAGATCCTCCTACAGCAGCGGTGGGTAACCTGTGGCCCATTGAGGTTGTGTGTGTGGCTCAAGAGACTTTGTTTACCCTGGCATGTGCGCACACAGTGCCCAGATCCTGCTGATTTTCATCGACAGTTTTCTTCCTACCAGTATTACTAAAGCGACACTCATGTAAAGCAAGGGCACATGAAGTAGGTGTGTGCTGATTGCACACAACATTGGTGAGAGCCAGGCCCTCCCTCTGCGTCCAAACAAAGTGCTGCTGTGGTTCAATTGGGACATCCACAAATTCTAGGTATGCAAGTGCAGTTAGCACAACTACCCTATCCCAGCAGCAATGTCTCGGTTATGACAATCTTAGGGCTCACTGAAATGGAGGGCAGCTCATGCATCCCCCTCAGTGTCCTAGAGGAACCCCAACTATGGATACTGTGCATAGCTCATCAAGGCAAGATAGCCTGGCCTATCAATGCTGATGGTCAGTTTCAGGATAATGATCTGTATCCCTGCTCCAGCCCAGGCAGCAATCGGGCCTACAGCTATCACCTTGTCCCACTCCTCCTTGCCAGATGAGTTTTGAGGCTGCACAGCACTATCCCCAGCAAGGGAGTCTGCCTAATGACCCAGCCTCTGCTCTTTGCTGTCTGAGGGCTAGGACCAATATTGCCAGTGGTTATGAAATACCACACAGCTCTCTAAGCAAGAACACTTATTGGGGAGGTAAAAACGCAGCAAAACATTTTAATTTTTTATACATTTTAGAAGCTTACCAGCTGTCATCCATCTTTTGGGGCACTAGAAGATCAAAGTCCTTCTAACCCTTCCTCAGAGAGCTAGTCTCCCCCTGCCAAATACAAGGTCCTGTCAATTTGCTAGACTGGAAATACGGCCCTGAGTCAGTTTACTGTCCTTTTTCATATTAAAAGCCCTGTCCTTGGCCTCTAGTAAAGTCAATTTTGAAACAATATGGTCTATTCCGTCATGTTGTGTTGAAAAGCAGGAAACTTACCACAAGAAAAATGTACTTGCAGAAGAGGAATCATTTCCAGAAGTCGTCATCTCCTTCTGAGTCTCACCTTTCTCATGTTCTTTAATGGCCATTGAACTTAAAACTCTGAATTTGTCATTAAGCTTAAAGTTCACCTTGCTGCCATTACAGCCACTCACCTACCAACTGAAGAGTTTTCAGTATTTCTGCATCCCACCGCTGTTCTGTCCAACCTGCTTACAGTTCTCTCAGCTCTCCAGGGATCCTTAGCCTCTGTTTGCCAGAAGTTGGGAATGGGTGATGGGATGGATTGCTTGATGGTTACATTCCCTCTGGGGCATCTGGCATTGGCCACTGTCGGAAGACAGGGTATTTGGTTAGATGGACCTTTGATCTGACACAGTAGGGCTGTTCTTATGTCACAATCCTTACTCCCTGGACTTCAAACAGCAACGCGCCCTGTGGCTCTTCCCCACAGCCTCTCCTATTTACTGCTTCCCACAGTGTCTCCAGGAGTCTATTAACCCTTTTCTGGCAATGTGAGGCAGACACCCCATGAGATCTACCGAAAGTCTCATCTTTCTTCCACTTCAATGAATACGTTGGATTACCAGGTTTTTACCCTAAACCCTAAGTATCTTGGCAAGACTAAACCCTTTAGAACCTCCCCTAGAATCTTTGTCTCCTTTGCAAGAAAAATGTAGGGAGCTTTTATTTCCTACCATGCGCTCAGGACTGTAGCACTAGTAACCGCAGCCACATGTCTGGTTTTTGCAGCAACCCAAGACGGAGTATGAGTGGAAACGCGACAAGCAGGGGTCCCAGCAGATCCTGCAAGTACTCAGTCACAGTCTCCAGCCACCACCATACAGAGGGCCATGCAACAAAAACTGGAACAACTCAATCCATATCCGCATTTTAACAACTACCTGATATTTGTTCTTACGAAATTGAAGTCTGAAGATGAACCCGTGTGGTCCCTGAGTGGTCTCATCTTGAAGAATAATGTGAAAGCGCATTTTCACAACTTTCCAAATGTAGTAACTGACTTCATCAAGAGTGAATATCTAAACAACATTGATGACTCCTCCCCTTTAATTAGGGTGAAGGAATAGAATCTGGACACCGTATGTGGAGCAAGCAGGAGAGTTTATTACACACACAGCGCTGGGTGGAGTGTCACTTAGTGAACACTGCCAAACAATAGGTTACAACTAGTTATATAGGATGCTCAATGGGCAGATCAAAGTGATAGGAGGGGGGAAGATCCCGGATCCCCTGGATAGATGCTAATAGCAAGGCAAGATAAGAGCAATAATATAAAGTTACATAGTGTTTCCAGTAAAACAAGTATTTAAACAAAGCAGACATCAATTATCAGTTAAGTGGTGATATGTCTGTCAGCTTCAAGAAGGTATCTCTGCAGGATGTGGTCCATCTGGAGATTAAAGCAGAGACATTAGCACCATTGAATGTGTCTTGTCCTGCCTCCCATCCTGGGTGATGGCTTTCCTTTGATGGGCTAGACTGGTGGTGAAGGGGAATAACCATGTACTGTGTTTGTGCCATTCCCAGAGTCTGAATTTAGATTGGGTTCTTAACAGAATATCATAGCCTGCCTCAGAAATTTTCATCCTACAAGGGCAGCTGTAGGTATTCTGATTACAACCACTGCCTCTAAGGGAGAATTGGTCTGAACTCTTACGAAAATTTTGCAGCCTCTTGGATTCTGAAGACTACAATATCTGTGCATTTGGAGCTCTTCAGAAAATATGTAAAGATTCTGCTGAAATCTTAGATATTGATGTATTAGACCAGCCACTCAATATTATGATCCCTAAGTTTTTACAGTTCTTCAAACACAGCAGTCCAAAAATAAGGTTCCATGCTATTGCATGCGTCGATCAGTTTATTATCAGTAGGACCCAAGCGCTCATGTTACACATTGATTCTTTTATTGAGAATCTCTTTGCGTTGGCAAAAAATGTACGGTGGACTTTGGTGATGTTGCTGGAAGTTCAAATGGATCGTCTGCTTCCTCATATGGTTAGTATAATAGAGTCTATGCTTCAGAGGACCCAGGACCAAGATGAAAATGTGGCTTTGGAGGTGTGCGAGTTTTGGCTGACTTTGGCTGAGCAGCCAATTTGTAAAGATGTGTTATGTCGACATCTTACTAAGTTGATACCTGTGTTAGTAAATGGTATGAAGTATTCAGAAATAGATATTCTGCTGAAGGAGGATGATGAAGATGAAGCTATTCCAGATACTGAACAGGATATAAAGCCTCATTTTCATCGTTCACGGACAGTGGCTCAGCAGCATGAAGAAGATGGTATTGAGCTAGATGATGACACGATTTCTGACTGAAATTTAAATCCTTTCATGGATTTAAAAATCAAGTTGGGGATGAAAATTGGAGGCATTTCTCTGACAAGTTTCCTCTTCCCTTAAACTCCATAATAAGCTGCAAGATGCTCTTTTAGCAGATTTTCTATCAGGATGCATCTTAACATGTTACAAATCAAATGATTGCTCATTCCAACAAAGTATAATCCACCTCTCTAGCCCTACTTAAGAACATAACAATTGTGGACACTTGCAAGGCTGTCACCTCCTCATCTGTGCATGCCTTTTCCTAGCATTATGCTATCCTTTATGATTCAGGAGCAGATCCAGCCTTTTGTGCAGCTGTTCTCCAAATTCCACTGAATGTCTCAGCACCCCCTCTCCATGACTGGGGCACCGCTCAGGACTCATGTAGCATGGAGTACTCACACGGACAATAATTTGAAGGAGCAGTTGCTTACCTGTACAGAAATAAAAGTTCTTCAAGCTGTTTTGTCCCAATGGGCGCGCCACTACCCCCCGTCCGTTCCCTTTTGCTTCTGAGACCTCCTGTCTGGACTGCATGGTTGAGAAGGAAATGGAGGATGAGGATTCCTTTTTTCCAATATACTGTCTCGCACATGAGGACGGTCATAAACCTGTTGACGCAATTCACTAAAAATCTCCAATTAGGCACAGCTGCCCACACACCTAAAACGGACATCCATATGGACACCACATTTCGAACCTCAATTACTCAACAGGTAAGTAACCTCTTCTCCTATAGGCCAAATCCTACTTTTAATGTTATTTGTACAATAAATCCCCATTCTCTTCAATGAGTCTATAGAGATGTAACTGAATTTGGTCTTTCTGTTGGAACTTAACACTAATAATATATGAACTAGAATAAACTTCTGTTTACTGTCCTATTGCTGTCAAAACTTAGCAAGGCTACACTTAACAGAAGGGATAAAAAGATAGAGTCTACACAATGAAAACCTTTTCAGTAAAGAAGATGCTTTTTAGTAGACTGGATTAATGTGTCTGGCCATGTCTTGTGTGAGGTGGGCCTGCTATTTCTAGCTATAGTGGATTATCTAGCTCTTCAGCTAGTTGAGGTCATGTTTCTAACTTTAACTGAACCTGATCCACCAGCTCAGAATGGGTGACAGCCCCTGCATGTTGTGTAAATACTTGCCTTATAGGTAAATCTGTGTCTAGTGCTGCCATTTTCATGTTTGCAAAAGCAGGCCCAGCATGGACTAGGCAATCAGTGAGGTGACTAAACCAGAATGCCTGCCAGACGTAATTGTGTACAGTATAATCTTGCCTTTGCTAAAGAATCTATTACAAAACCTCAACTTAACACATGGCCTGAAAAGTAATTTTTTTTGTTATATCTGTCACCCGTAGGGTTAATTAGGATGCTAGTTGCTAATGTTTCATTTCCAGATTGTTGCAGAAATAGGAGGTCAGGCTGCAGAACAGTTCATTAGTTATATGAATTAAAATATACACTCTTGAAACAGTGCCCCAAAAGGGACAGGCAGAACAACCCCCAAGGCTCTTAGCTCATGTTCATAGCAGTATTTCTCCTCATACATACCTTGGGATAGCAACTGCTATCTCCTAATCTTACACAGCACGAGCAGCTGTTCACCACTTCATAGGTTTGACCGAAGTATCCTTATCACAGCAAATGCCATCGGTGGCCCACACCTCTTCTAACAATGGGGATTTGGACTCTGAAGGGCTCTACAGCTACATGTGAGCTGTCTGTCAGAGAAGGAAAAAAGTCCTTTGGTAGCTGTAAGGTGTGGAAGCAGAGGGAATGACAGAAGTAAAGTATATAACTCATCTTATACATGCACTAAGGCATCTGGCTATATGTAGGGCTGTGCTTCTCCTGTAATCTGCTCTCACTGAACAGGCCAGCACCCTGGAAATCCAGTGGCAGATAAAAGTGCATTCAGCAATGGGCAGAGTTAAGTTTCTATCTTACTTAAATTTTCCATTTTAAGGTGCTGGTAACTCTTGCATTGGTTACAGAAGTCTTCTGGGGAGGGAGAAATAGGAGATGCAAGCAGAGGGTTTTGGCAGTTGAGTACAGGAAAGCAGGGACTCTTGGCACTGGGTCACTTAATTCACCGCCACTGTCAGTGGCATTTAAAGAGCATTGTAACCTCAAAATAGAAACAGGGACCCCTTTGGTTTTGACACAGTTTATTTTGTACAGTTAGAAGAACAAAAAATGAAATGTGAAATTAACAGAGTGCACAGTGCAATTTAGAGAGCACTCAAAAGATGAAGAAAGTTCAGGCGCAACAGGATCTCCCACGGTGCATATAAGGGAACAGTTCACCTTTACAACAAGCAGATGTAAAAACTGACAGCATCAGTGAATGAAACAGTTTTTAAATAATGGCCAAAAACTTTATAAAATCGTGTACTCTACACTTACATTGTTTTTTTTCAGTACAAAATCTGAGAAACAGCAAATCCTCATTGCTCATAGAAAAGTTTGCCCTGCATCTCTTCCCCATTTCCCTCCTCCACACTCTCTCTCTCTCTCTCTCTCCATCTCATGCACACCCTGCCATCCTCCAGGCCTAGTTACACTGTTTTGGTCTTCTGGAACAGAAAGACAGAATACAATTCTTAGGAGTAGGAGTAGTGTGTTCTCTCTCTAGAAACTGAGCATTCTGCCACTGATAAGGGATTTTGGAATTGAATTTGTTGCCTCACAGGTCTGAGCTGGTACCCAGCAGAATGGTGACCCACCCAAAATTTTGATGAAACTTATCTTACAGGGTCTGCGTTTAGTGACTATATTTAAACAAGCCTCACGTCTTATAAAAATTCCCAAGCTAATAAGGAGGAACAGAAAATCAGTGAAGTTCAGAGTTCCTAACTCTTATATTACCAGAAGTCTACTAGCAGCCATGTCAAAAATTAACACTGGAGTTATTTACCATAGTGGTAACAACTGGTCCAGTTGCATGGCTCAAGCTGGAGATCTGGCTAGGGCATCGTTTGGTAATTGGCCAAAGATCTGTATCCAATTGACACAGAGACCAGTAGCAGGAAGAGGAGAATATTTGTGTAATTAGAGGTTCTTCAAGATGTATGGTCCCTATTTGTATTCCAAACATATGGGGATTGGCGTGCAAGTAATCTGCCTGAGCTAGACTGTTTTCTTTGCAGTGTTTATTGAGCCACATGTGTGTTGTGCATCTCCTCAGGCTCACAGCCCAGGGTATTATAGTTTGAGAGAGTCAACGCCTCACCTACTGGCTAGCCTGCAGCAGAAAGGATAGAGAACAGGTTTTGGAAATACAAATAGGGACCCTCACAGCTTGAATTACCTTCATTTACAGAAGGGGTGAGGCAATAAAAAAACCCAGCAGCCTGCAGGCTTAGTCCCTGGCGGGCTGCCACAT
Source organism: Pelochelys cantorii (assembly GCA_032595735.1). Taxonomy (NCBI): domain Eukaryota; kingdom Metazoa; phylum Chordata; order Testudines; family Trionychidae; genus Pelochelys; species Pelochelys cantorii. The sequence goes on along the minus strand of CM064326.1, from coordinate 125,046,875 downwards.
TATGTTTACCTGCACCTCCACAGGTATCAGAGGATTGCAGCTCTGGTTGGCTGCTAATCACCATTTGCAGCCAATGTGAGCAGTGGGAAACATGGAGGTGGGGGCCCGCCAGGGACTAACTCTGCAGACTGGATCTGGAACCACCTCTTCCTCAAGTGATGGTCCCAATATGTATTCCGAACACAGGTGAGTAGCAAGCAGTGCTCAGCATGGGGCTGGGTGTGAGGATAAGGTAGGTAGTGCCAGTTGCAGCACAGTGTGGCCTATTGCTGCAGCCACTGCTTGGGCGATGGCCTAGTGCAGTGGTTCTCAACTCGTTTCCGTCCACGGACCATCAGGCCAATCAAAACATTTTCGTGGACCACCTCCAGCACATGTAGCACAGGACGAACGACACAGCAACCGCTCAGCATGACGGCAGCAGCTACACTGATGCTCAGAGCCTCAGACAGAAGTTACTGGCAACACAACGCGGTTGCATCCTAGGTGACACTATGGATGACGCGCCGCGTGCTTGTGAATACGGCATAAAACAGCCTAATGGTGGCGCCTGCTCACACCATGTGACTTTGGACAATGTTCCTGTGGACCACCAAAAAAGTCACCTTGGACCACCAGTTGAGAACCACAGACCTAGTGGGATGTGACGATGTGGACAGAGTACCATGATGCTCTGCAACAGATGTCCTATCATAGAGACGGTTGTAAAGCAGGATGATGTAGCTGCTTACAGCCTTGAATGACTCAGCTTGGCGGCAGCACAGTGGATTGTGTGTAGCATTTGCAGATGCATCTGGAGATCCTACTGGAGAGTCATTGGGAGGAGAAAGTGTGGGTTTTGGATTGACTGGCAATGGCTATAAATGGTTTCTGCAACATATAGGAGTGAGTCCTGCATAGACAAGGCTGCTAGTGCATGGTGGACACTGAGGGAATGCAGGACTCTCTCTGTGTGTGGTTTGAGACAGAAAACAGGTAGGTGGATGAAGTGGTTGATAGATGATATGGCAGAGGATAGTGGAGACAGTGGTGTAGAGATATCAGCATGAAGAGGCTACACCCAGAATGGTTATTACACTCAGGGCTGGACGGAGGCATGGGCGAGCTGGGCAGCTGCCCAGGGCGCCAACCGATGAGGGGTGCCTGATGGGCAGCAGTAAGGGGCATGCACCATTCCTTACAGCTGCCAGCAGGAACCATGCACCCAGCTCTCGCAGCACTGGCCCTGCAGTGCTGGCCAGCAGCGCCCTTCCCCCCCATGACCGTGGGGCCCTGCACAGCCCGGCACGTGTGCCAGCAGCGCGGGCTGGGCAGCGCATGCACTGGGCTGCACGCCAGCGGCTGTGGCCAGTGCGTGCATGTGCTGAGCGCCTGGGGGCAGGCCTGCACATGTGTCCTGTGCCCTGGGGCGGCACTGCATGCCTGGGCCCAGGGCGCCAAAAGGGCTCAGGCCGGCCCTGATTACACCACTATTTCTGGGTCAAAATAGAAGGCCTTAGTTCCAATTATTTTTAACCATCCCAATATTGGAATGGGAATATAGTTGTTATATTGACTTAAGTTCAATCTTATCCATTTTGAATATAGATACTAGGTTAACCTACTTCAGGGGTGGGGAACCTTTTTAAAGGTCAAGAGCCACTGACCCACAGAAAAATCAGTCAGGGGCTGCACACAAGTGAGAAAAAAAACCTTCCCCTCATCACTGTGGGCTCCACCATGCTGGGGGGAGCCCTGAGCTTCAGGGGCCAGATCAAGGTAAGCCAGGGGCTCTATTCAGCTCTTAGGTTCCCCACCCCGACCTACTTCCATTAACCCCTCAAAAATTCTGTACTTTAAATGTAGTAGGAGGGCAATGCCAATAAGTGTGCTGCTAATCAATTAACATAGGCCAAAGACAACTAAGCATTAGGCTTGGCCTTATGCACATAGGGGATGGAAGAATACATTATTGTAGGGTTGGATATAATGAAAATATAAAACTGTTTTACTGACATTAACAGAGTGTTATGGAGGATGAACTAAATATTTAAGTTAAAATATTAATTTAGTACAGTTAAAAGTTACTGTTAAAAATAGCTATTTGTTTTTCTGTTATTGAAAACTCAAAGATATTTACAGTTCATTGTTAAAATAAGATAAATTTGTTTTGAAAGGAAAAGGGGGGGGGGGGTTTCTCATTATTTAAATCTTTCAGAGGAGAAAGTCCAATGGTGGGAGATGTGGTTCTATTCATCTTGGCTCTTCTGGGTATTTGTATCTATGTGATTCCACTTTGTATCTATGGAATTTGAATTCAGGCAAGACCTTTACAATCCAAAGGTCTAAATCCCATCCAAACCATAAAACCTTCGCTAATCACAAAGAGGAATGCTATTTACAATTCCAGAAGCCAGGAAAACAGCAATTAAAGTAATAATGGGACCCGCTTCAGATAATAGAATTCATAGGCCAAAATCATGAGGAGAAGGCTTATCACTGATGATGCCTACAAAAAAATTTATTTAATGACTAAGGGAAAGGAATTTTAAGGTGGCAAAGATCTGGAGAAAAGTCACAACTCTCAAATTGTACTTGGAAGTCAAAAGAAGGAATAGCTGTTGGCTCAGTATGGAGTTGATACACCTTGTCACATGCCCTCCCTATCCCCTTGGGAAAAGAAATCAGTATTTGTTTGGGCTCGCCCTGAGCAGCAAAGTACCTCAAACACATCTCTAACCCTAACTGAGGCATTAATGTCCTTCACAGAGAGGATTCATCAAAGGGACTCAGTTTGTGATGCCCTGGAACAGGGCTCCCCAGCAGATAATGTAGGATTTCATTGGCAGTGTTTCTTTTTCTGTTGTTGAATATCTAGTTTCACAGGGAAATAATTTCCAACTTAAGTAGACTTTTGGGTATTCTTCCCCATCCTGCTCCTGGGAAAACACTGCTCCAAGGCTCACCTATGGGGTGTCCGTGTGGAGTGTAAACTGCTTCAAAAAGTCTGGGTGGAATATGGCTGGTTCTCAATTCTATCAATTCTGCAGGATCTGGACAATGTGTTCACACTCCCAGACCATTGTACTCTCCTAGGCTTGGAATTCTTTGTCAAGCCAGTGAGGAGTGCTGCTAGGGTGGCAAATGCCAGCACAAAGTATCTATGGTAACTAGCAAGAAACTTGCCTCTTTGATGAGAAGATTGAGCAGGCTTAGGGTTTGGACCTTACCCCCAATTGGCTGCAACCTACCACACTCTACACCATGTATCTCAGGTACACTATCTCCTTCTCTTCCAGGTGGCATTCCGATGGTTTTGTAGTTAGCCTGGCTTCCCAGAGGGCTTGCAGTACTGCAGTGAGGTGTCATGGATGATCTCCCCATCTGGCATGGTATATCATTTTGTCAATTATAAGCTGCTGTGCATTGATCAAGTAGCCAAAACTGCTGGTCCCCAAGCCATTGGAACACTACCGCAGCCCCAGCTATAGCATGGTTGTAAACGGGAAAAGGTGGAATAGCGTGACAAAGGCTGTCTTCTCCCAGGAAGTTAGACTCAGGGGAATTTGCCAATACCCTTTTGTTAGATCCACTGTAGATCTAAATTGTTGGGGTTCTCTGAGTCAAACAATCACAGTCAAGGGGCTCACGACCCTGGCAGGGCAGAGCAAAAAACAGGCCAGAGCCCCTGGGATGGGACAGAGCAAACTGTCTGTAGCATCTGAGCAAAGAATAGCAGTTGGGGGCCCTGACCCTCTGGGCAGGGCCCAGCGTGAACCATGAGTCTAAATCAGGAGTCCCCAGTAGCAATGCCTAGTGGGAAGTGGCAAGGAGGGGAGTAGGAGAACCCAAGCCCACCCTACTCCACTGGGTTCCAACCGAGGGCTCTGAGAAGCCAGGAAATTCTGTATTAAGGGTTCAAGCTGGGGCTCCTAACACATTCCTTGGATCACTTCCTACCAGAAGGGCTCTCTCAGGCATCTCCTCAGCTGGCAGCGGCTCAACACCCATCAGGCACCATGGTGAGCTAATCGTCCGGCAGCATAGTCTGTATTCACAGTCCCAGCAGCCTGAGTCAACAGCTCCTCTGCAGGAGCCTGAAGCACATGTTCTTCCTCCTGTGCCGGCATTGATTGAGCTAGGCTGCCTCCTTTTATCTGTGTCCTCCAACTGGAGCATGCACAACAGGAACGAGGGGGGGTGGTCACTAGTGACTGGTCAGCACCAATTGGCCCAATGCAGGGTTGATACGCTCCATCACATACCTGAAAGTCAAGAAGTCCCATAACAAACGTATCTGGAGAGAGCCACAAAGACAAATCTATTTATACAAACCAATTCTACCTGTACAACCTCCAAAATCTAAAAGCACCCTAAGTTTGGCAAATAGGGTTATAATGAGAACAAGCTAAAGAAAATTTACACCTTCTACAGCTGCTGACCTCACTATTAAGTAAACGTCACCAAACTGTGAGGCAGCACCCCTGGGGTAGGGGTACAATGAAACATTCATGGGGGGAGGGCCTGAGTTAGTTCCCACAAGGGGCAGGGAGGGAGCCCTGCCCTGGCTCCACCCCCAGCCATGGCCCCAGATCCCCACACCTGGCCCCCATCCTCAGCAGCAGCTCTGCTCCCACCCCGGGAGGGTCTGGTTGCCAGCCCCCACCACAGCCCAGCTGAAGGTGCTGTTTCCTCCCCCCCCCCCCCCCAACTCAGCCCCTGGCTGCAGCATGCTCTCTGGCCCCACTGCCAGTCCCAAAGACCCCTTGCTCTGACCCCAGCAGATTCTACAATTCTAGATTCATAAGGTTAGAAGAAACCTCAGGAGGTCACTGAGTCCAACCCTCTGCTAAAAGCAGGACCAACCCCAACTAAATCATCTCAGCCTCTAGGGATGGAGATCCCACCACCTCTCTAGGTAACCCATTCCTGTGCTTCACCACCCTCCTAGTGATGCATTCCCTCCCTCAGAGCCATGGGCCTGCTTCCAGCCCTAGGCAATGGGGGCATGGAGTATGGTGGAATGTAACCCTCAAAAGTTTGGGGACCACTGCATCAAAGCAGGGTAGGGAATGTAGATTGTCACCTGTTTCAAGGGGGTTAGTAGCTGCAGTATGGAAAGTTGATAGCTCACGTTATCTTGATAGATAGATAAATGGGATTAAATGGAATTTTCTGAAAGGCAACATTTATAGGTAGGGGGCTTAGTGGGACATTGCTCTGCTGCTGTAGACCAGGGAGAGCCAACTGCTTATAAGCAAGTGGCTTCTAAATAAGTGGGAAGGAAGTGGGTACCTTCTCTTGAAAGACCTTTGGCAGCTGTTAATGAATGTCACATGACTTACATGCTACTATGAAAGGAGAGGCTCATACAAGCCAGAATGGGGGGAAATGTAAAGTCTTTCTTCCTCTTCCTTCTAGCAACTGTAAAGGGACATAGGGCACACAGGGGAGTGAAGGCATGAGCATAACAAACTGGCTTGTTGGATTATGTACTATCACTCCCACCCCCATCCCTCCATACACACAGACACTGCAGCCTCTGAGCACATGTCCAAATTAGGAGAAGCCAAAACTGAACACCCATTACCAGGTCTGCGCCAACAACATCCACATCAACATCTTCGCCTACATCTTCTGGTCCCCCATCTACTGAGAAGTCTTCTGCCTTGATCACACCTTGGCTAGAATGAAAAGCCAAGCAGTTTAGTTCCTGACCTGAAAGGTTCTACTTAGGATGTGTTTTGTTTGCGGCACTAAAAGAAGAGGGCAAGTTTCGCGTGATACAAGTTGCTCAACATCTTTAGCCCAAAGTTCGAAAGAGCTTCATTATATCCTAATAAAAATGAATTTTGATTCAATTTACCATCAAACAACCAAAAAGTGTAAGAAAAATAACACAAACCACCTATGAGTGTCCAATAAATACACTTCAGAGGAGGTTAGGTGGGCATTGTCATCTAGAAAACTGCCTTTCTGGTTGGCCTGAGTTTGAATTTCTCTTTAAATCTTACAAGTGACATCTAAGATTAGAGACAATACTGTTTGATTTTTCTGTTTGTTCCCTTGGTTCACTGGATGGCATGTGGAATCTAGCCATAGGCCCTATTTTGTTTATAATGTTGGGCCCTTCTTCCATTATATCATGTTCTGTGTGGAGCTCCCACACACTTGGCCTCAAGTCTCGCAGGAGGAAATTAGCATCAGCTTCAGGGGCTGCTGAGGCCAAGACGGTGTGTTCTTCAATTCCCTTCTAAGAAATAAAAGAGAGCTGGGCCGGCTGGGGTGGAGAAACATCCTTCTTCACTCCCAGCCCCAGGGCTGAGAAGCAACCGGTAACTAGAAAGCCCCCTCTGCTCCATAAAGAGTTAGGGAGTGATTCAAATATTGGCTGAGGGAACTGGGAAACCCCATTCTTCCCTCTACAACCTTTTGAATGTGCAAGTCAAGCAGGAAGCATCCTCTTCCTTCCCCAGCTGCCTACATGAATAGGGAGCAATGGGAGTCCGGGTGGGTTGGGGAGAGGGCTGTAACACTCCGTGTAGGTTCAAAAGGAGAACACAAGAGTTGGAACATAGAATCAGGAGTGTGTGGCCCCAGGCAACTGCTCTGTGGCAGCAATAAGAACACAGAGTGCTCCAAGGAGGGTCCTATAAGATAGGCTGCAGCTGCACACAGTTTTGCAGTCTGCATATCTGAAAAATTCCAGCTCTCATTAGGGACTTGTAAGCAATTTTCCCCTCACCTACATCTTCTGCTCAGTTGGGCAGGACAATGGAATGGCAGACATTCCTGGAGACTTGTATCGTGAGACTTCAACCTCTTTCTGCTTTTCCCTGCTGCAGCAGGGATTTGTGGAGTGCACTGGAAGCCTGGAGTCTTATTTGTTGTCTCAGGATGGCTGGTTTCAGGCAGGAACCCTGTAACAGACAATCAATAGAACCTCGCTCTCTACTAGGAGAGGAATACCTCCCTCAGCCCAAGAGAAAGGGAAAAGCGGCATTCGTTACAATGGGTGCAGTCACTGTAGAAGCCAAATTAATGCAGACACTCTAAGCAAAGCATTTGTTTTAAAATACCCACTGTGTTGAATGACCCAGCTAAAACATCTATACAAAAACACTAAAATGACAGCTGCTCAGTGGCTGATTTTGCACAGAGTACATGAGGCCTCCAACTTACATTTTTTGGGTCCTGGACTCCTTCTCCCAAGATATAGGGCACTTCAGCACTGCATAAACTGAGCATGTAGCTCCTAGAAAGGCAGACCACTTTTGTGACATACTGCTGCAACTCCTCCTGTCCCCACACAGGTACGGGGCTCTGCAGGGAGTCCTACTAACTCCTCAAATGAAGGAAGGTGTGCAAAGCACAGCCCTGAAGGTGGCTGTAAGCCAGGAAAGGAGGAATTTAAAAATCCTCTCATTCTCTTTGTTTCTCCTAACAGAATACATCCCAAAAACAGAACCAGTAAAAATCTGTTAGCACTTTTATAGTAATTTTTTGTGTTATTAGAAAGCCTTCATAAGATGTGTCTAATCCTCACAATATGATGGAATCAAGTAATATGAGCCTTATTTACACCTGGGGAAACTGAAGCAGGGAGTTTAAGTGAGTCCCTAAAGGCTGCAGAAGGCAGGAATGACAGCTGGAACTAGATCAAACCTGGAGAGTTTCTGGATCCCATACTCAGTTCACTGAACCAAGAGGGAACGACGAAAACAAATCTGAAGGGGGGAAAAGGGTATAGAATGGCAAGTCTACAACAGCCCGTGCACTGCAGTATTTTAATGCGATATGTGAACAAATCCATTTTTACTGAGGACACAACAAGTCAGATTTAGCAAGATGGTGGAACTATCATACCGTTGGATAATTTTCTTTTAAATGATGTCTTAGATCCGCCTATGGGTGATTCTCTTGAACTGCTGATAACAGAATTCACCTCATCTTCATTTGCCAACAAAGAGTTTCTGTACCAAATCAAGGGGTGCCATTCATCGCCTCTGCAAGATGCTGGCTCTATTATATACCTCTGCAAGTACCCATACCTAGTAAAATGGAAAAAATTAGAAAAATTGAAGTCTCTCTGGTGGCTATCTAGGCTAGCCCTTCTTGCATTTTTTTTTTTTCCTCTGCAACGGGGGAACCAGAACCAGAACCAGATCCATCAAGCAACAGAAAGAGGGCGAGCCTGGCACCCCCTTCCTGGAAAACAAATCAGTGAGAGCACTTCCAAAGCTGAACGACTGCTCAGAACATAACTACTCTTGATTCCCAATAATTATGGAGCCACATCCCTTTTTAGTACCATTTCCTGCACTCTCGCAGAAGGTAAGCAACTGCTTGTTGCTGCTGCCAGAAGGAGTTGACTGGGTAATTTTCTTGCAAACTAATTGCTCCCCAGCAGCTGAAAGGTCTAGTCCGCCCTCCTCAACTGCAGAGCAGAGGAAAACCCAACAGAGACATTCCCTTTGATTTCACAGCAAGACAAAATGTCGCATCAAAACTCAGAATTGCAAATGGGGGCCTCACTGCCTTTCAGCTACAGCTCATCACTTCCAATCCCGCCAGCACTGCTAAACCAGATCCCACGTTACAGCATATGCACAATGAAAGTGTTACAATTTTTAATATATTCATTAGAGAGAGAGAGATTTTAGAGAGGGTGTGCATCTGTCTGATCGTGAGTCCGTCCTTCCATGAGTCTGTTTGTTCAAGTACTCCTAAACAGTAAGAGTTAGGACCCCCAAATTGGGCATGCAGCTTTCTCTTCTCCTAACTTAAAGCAAGGTCAGGGTTTGGTTGTGGCAGGACAATAGGATGTGCCTGGGTTCTGTTTTCCATAACACAGGAAAGGAGAGGTCTGAGAGCAAGGACAGCTATGCTCTGCAATGACCACTGATACTGTAAAGGGACCACAGGGAAGAGAGTGGCCAGCTCCTCCCCAGAGGCCAGGGCTGCACTGCCCAGCCAGCAGCTCCTTCCAGGGGGGCTGGCGGCTCCTTCTAGGAGGGCCGGGCAGCACAGCCCCTACTGCCATGGCCCCTCTGGGGAGCACCACTAGCCAGGCACTGCAATCCCAGTCCCCCCAGAAGGTGTCGGTTGCAGAGCAGCACCATCCTTGCTGCCATGGGTGGCCCTGGTAAACCCCCCTCTGACCTTCCAGCCCCCTGCCCTGAGCCCTCACCCCTACCCTGACTCCTGCATCCCCATCCACTGATCTGAGCCCCCCCCTCCCCCCACCACCTGAGCCCCACACACCTCTGTGTTCCTCTAAGATTTTCCATCTATGAGCAGAGTGAGTTTTGTCTTGCGCACCAGTATTGAGGTCACATGTGCTTGTTCAGATGTGTGCCACTGTGGCACCCCCCCAGTTACTAACAAATATATTTACATTACAGATACATTTTTTTTAAATGTTATGGAAGAAAGAAGATTTACACAGCCCTTTCCCAGTCACAAAGAATAAAAAGAGCTGTTAAATCAGCACTTTCACTCACACATCTTTATTATTATGGCTGACCCTAAGTGCCTATGTACTGTATTTGTCCCCCAATCTGCTTATTGACTCCCCACACACGCTATGTGATTTGTCACCACACACAACACTGAAAGCCTGATAGTCATTCTGAATGGGGGCTTCCTAACGAATGAGCCTGTAAATAAAGAATTGTGATGGCTGCAGCAGGTACAAGAACAATCCCATTTAAATTGTTTAACTATAAAAAATTTAGTTAAGATCAGATAGCTGAAACATGGAAGGAAAAGATGGAACTAAACATTGCTAAAATACAGAAGTTATCAAAGCCCAGACCAAAAGAGATCTCAGCTGGAAAAACAAATAACCTTGGTCAAAGCTTAAATAAAAAAAATGAACAGCAGGTTATAAATGTAAGCAACTTAAATGAGTAATTTGTTCATAACTTGCAATTTACACACATGCCCCCCAAAGAAGCTCTTTGAAAGTCTAAAATCATTTTAAAAACAAAAAAACTCAAAACTTCAGCTAATAAAAGGTAAGCCAAGAAAGTTTAAAATATTTAGTCTTTCATAATAAACAAAGCAAGGGATCTCAAATTTTCAAAAAAATACTTTAATATATATATATATATATATATATATATATATATATATATAAAATAAATCAGCTTTTTAAAAATTTCATTAAAAATCCATTCAAATATCTTATTCACAGTTGTAAAACTCAAAGCTACTCTTTATCTAGCAATGAGCATCTACTGACAGCCTTAACTTTGTTAGTTAACTCTTCAAGTGTCCTGATGCTTTCACAAAGTTTAACTTTTTTTTACTTAAGGGGTTACTATTAAACATACAATAAGTGAAAATAAAAAGATAAACCCAAAATAAACACCCTGAATCGCTTTGTCAATAATAAAGCAACTAAAACAATTAAAATTATCATTAAAATAAAAATGTAAAAATAATTATAGGTATTCCTATAAAATACAAACAATAGTAATTCTTACTCAAAATCTTTTAAAAGCTCAAAAAAGGCCTGGATGGTTTAAAAACAAAAACAAACTTGGCTTGCGCGCGCGCGCACGCACGCACGCACGCACGCACCACACACACACAACATCAATACCAGAATTGTTGCCAGAGTAGGCACATCTGGAGTACAGAGGTTTGTGTGTATTTTATATTATTAACACGACTCCAATTTAGAAGGCAGCCTAGAAAATATCAGAGCTTTCATCAAAACAAGAAAAAGACAGTCCTGGCAGGAGACTCAGATAATTAGACGGAGGCAATGGAGACTCGAAACACTGATTAAGGAGTATGTTGGTTTCAAACGAGTGTGTATTGTAACGAAAGTTATAGGGTCTAATCCAACTCCCATTGATGTTAATGGAAAGACTCCTATTTTCAGGGATCAGGCTCTTAACACTGTTTGCTACTTTTAAGTAATTTATTAAATAAAAAACACCAACTGATAAATAAAATATTTTACCACTAAATGCCATATACCTAGAACATGTTGATTATATTCCCTTCTAACAAATGTCATTAGATGTGTTATAGGTGCATTCACAAATGTTGTGCAGGTCTGTAGACCGGTACTGCGCCTGATTAATAATAATAATAATAATAATAAAAATAAGCTGATGGGTTTTTTTTCAAAAGTTCATGTTGACTTAAAACATTCCTTCCTGTAATTTATGATGCAACTAAATCTAAATATTTCTAAAAGGAAATATAATCTCCAGACCCTGCCAGGCATTTTGAGCCTCCCAGAATAGAAACTGTTAGTTTAAAAACATGGCTTGGGTGTCAAGTTGTAGATAAAATTGCAATTTGCCCATCTTATGAACTTGTTTTTCATTTATTTTCGACACAGGTGGGCAAGTCAAAGACAGCTGAAGATAACTCTAGGCAGTGTCTCTTGCTTTGTTCCTCACAAGAGTAGTCAAAAGACGAGCAAATCAGTAGGAATATTCCTGAGTTTTTTGGAATATTCCCATTGTGGAAAAAAATTAGACACTGCCTTTGAAAATTATCATGAAAATTTACCAAGTTGTCCATCCTGCTGATGAGACTTTTTTTCCTTTATCATTAAAAATACTCTCCTTAGACAAGTTGGTAAATACGAGGTTTACAAAGTTTGATTCTTTAAATCTCAGGTGGATTTCTGTGAACAATTGCTGAAACCAAGTCCATGGAGTGATGGCAGAACTAAAAAAAAGTTTGCATAAGGTAGAGGTTGAACCTCTGTAATCCCTGGTCTGGCAACATCTGTCATCCAGCAGGACCACAGGTGTTCCAGGGCTGGAGAGTCCTGGTGGAGGGCTGGCGGCTGGGCTCCCTACAACTGGGCAGCCAGGCATAACCCAGCAGGACTGCCTGACGGGGCCAGGAGCCCTGCGCACCATAGTGGGGCTGCCTGGCGGGGACCAGAAGCCCAGCGTGCCACAGCGGGGCTGCCTGGGGGGGGGGGGAGGGAGGGAGGAGAGGAGCTCAGCACTCCACAGCGAGGCTGCCCCGCAGAGCCAGGCGCACAGGGAGCTGGGCTGCCCGGCACAGCAGAGAAGGAGATGGGGGGACCCGCAGGGCAGCAAAGTTGGTGGCACGGGGGAACCAGGCAGGAGATTGGCAGCTGGTCCAAGGCTGGGGGGAGCTAGTAGCAGGAGAGCCAGATATGACCTCCCCTGTTCCAGTAAAATCCCTTATCTGGGACCAGTCAGATCCCGAGGGTGCCAGACCAGGGAGGTTCAACCTGTACAATCTAGTGGTACACACAAGAGTTCCTGGCAGGCAAAAATGCTAAAACAGAAAGAGTAATACTACTAATTATAGATTGATCAAAAGCAAACAAACAATCAGAGGTCACAATACAAAAAGGGAATTGTACATTTGCCCCCTGCATAGTGCATTTTTAGATTTTATTCATTTCTCAACATGCTTCTATGTAACTGAACCCTGAATACATTTTGTTTGTCACAGATTAAGAGTAGCATGAGATGAGACATTATACCACTCTTGATCCTTGGCATACATGAGTCATTTGAAGTTCTCCATGAAAGATCAATTCCAGTTGAATCCATACTGATGCTGTAACCAGTAAATTCAAGCACCCCATAATATGCAAGTTACTCACATGACAGGATGTAGGCAACATGCTTTCCTACTTTCTACCTTGTTTCTTTTCTGCCACATGAAATTTTACCCATTGGGATTATTGTAAATTGACCAGAAATTCACCATCGTTTATTCATATTTAATTATAAGCATCCACATCTTAAAGGATACTTGCTTCTTAGAAAATGTATAAGAGGGGTTTATTTTATTTTTACTGATTTTACAAGTCACATAAATAAACAAACTGCAGCTGCAGAAGTCAAAGTGGGAGTTCCACTGACTAAGGAAATAAAGAGAAGGAACGGAGTGGAGGAACCAAGAGACAGAAAGGAGGAAGAAGTTCTTGCCTTATCAGAGACTGAGAAGAGCACAGACTGAGGAAGTTGGGTTTAAGGGCTTGTCTACACTTGAAACACTGCAACAGTGCCACTGTAGTATTTAGTGAAGAGGCTACCTATGTCAACAGGAGAGTTTCTCTCATGGTACTCCCGAGGTGGTAGCTATGTCAATGGGAGAAGCCCTCTTATCAACACCGTGCTGTTTACCACAGAGTTAGACCAGAAGAGCCCTGTGCAGATATAAAATTTATATCCGCAAAAACGAGCCAGAGATAGAAAGCAATGAAGGTAACTTACACTAATCTTTTGTCAGGCTTTAGTAACTTGTTGGAGAATTCACTGATGATTAACAGAAAGTTTAAGTTTGGTGGCAGGCATTTCCCTTCTACTCCAGCAGCTCCTTGGAAGGCAAATTCAATCCCTTCTCTATTTAGAGGGGAAAATATAAGAGGGACAAGGTAATTTAACAGAGAAAAAGAAGACAATGCCACTGACAGAGAATATACAGTTATGTGGCACATACTTGTGTATCATGGCTACTGATTCTCTGGATTTCACCTGATCCCAGCCAAATGTCAGTGAAAAGCGACGAGCAAGTTCTTTAATGTTCGTGAAAGATGAATCCATGCTGTTCATACTACCATGGGTTTCTGTATGTTTCTGAAACAGCTGCAAAACCACAAACATCCACGTGTAAACTTCCAGGGAACAAAAGCACAAGGAGAACACGACAGCCATACAACACTTGCCTCAGTTAGCGAGAATCCTTGGAAAGAAAACTGACAAGTACAAAACAAATTCATTTGTTGAAGAATCTCAGGTCACTTGGAACTTGAGAGGTGTGAGCACCGGTTCGGGGCAATCTCTGCAAAGGATGCCTCTCCTTTTAGCAGGTAGGATCACATCTGCGTACAGCCCTACACACACAGGCCTCTAATCCTGCAAAGTGAGGAGTGTCTGAGAGAAGTAGGTGTGGGCAGAGGGCTTAATCCCCCCCAGAGGGTTAGAGAAAATCAGAGCATGGGTACACAGCTGCTTGTTTTGAAAGAGAGGCAGCAACATTTGCCCATATAGCTACGGGCAGGACTGAGCCAAAAGAGGCAGACACACGCAGACCTTATTGCTAAGTTTTTTCTAACAGAACATGTAGTTAGTTTGTTCCCTTCGACATGTACATTCTGAAGGTCAAATAAAGACCAACGTGGGCAAGCTGTCTATGTGATATGTAACACAGGCTTTCTGACTATGTGAGCAGAATCTGTGGCTAAATGCTGCTTGCCCTCACTTTATCTCATATTTCAGGGGTTGGGTCATGGATCTAAGCTCCTGGCAAAGTGTGTGAAGTCAACAGAGTTCATGTATCAGTCACTTTAGCAGGAGTCTGTTCTGCAACTCAGAGTATGACATGGATGCTGAGAGAACAGATGTCCATGAAGAAACCAGGCGAGAGCAGTTGCTAGAACAGATTAACAGGCTCAATACTGCAATAGCTATCACAGAGTTGATGTAACTAGAGAAGCAAGAGGCATCCTCGGGTGTGTCCAATTTCTTCAATAAAAATGTAATTTAAATTTTCTAGTGAAGCACAGAAACACTGAGGGCCTGCTCCCAGAAGGCACTGACTACCTCTAGAGAAATGCCAACTACTGCCGATTTCAGTGGAAGTTGAGACTACTCAGCACCATGTAGCAAGAGGCCCTTAATCTGTGTCTTGCAACACAAGACATGTGCCATACTTGATTAATATTAACACCCTAAAAGATTTAAAATAAAAAAAATTGTTACTCTTAGGCAAAAGCACCTACACGAATTCAAGAGAGTGACTTTTTCACTACACATTTAAATTAGTTTAAAAAACTATGACAAGGTAGGAAGAAAATTATAGTGTGTGGATGGCTTTCATCAGAGTCCCTTTTCTTTTGCATTACTCTTACCTGCTGCAGGCATAGAACTAATGTCTTGGCGCTCTGGATTTTGTTGTTAAGCCTCATCCTGCTCAGAGTTTCTTTAATTATATCTCCAAAATCATTGTACGTCTATTAGTGCAAACAAAAAATAATACATACATCACTGTCTTACTACAGCTCAATGTTCAGATGGGAGTACACTCCTGATACACAGGAAAACCAGAGGTTACTAAGAAAAATTGAACAATTCATAAAATATTCCAGGTCTCAGATATCTTGTTAAAAGGAACCTTATTACATGTTTTCAAAAGGATAATTTTACTTATGCTCCTTTGTAAAGTTCTATGAGGACTTTATTTCTCATGGAACTTTATTTAGTTCTCATAGAACTAAATAAAATTCTATTTATGCTCCTTTGTAAAGTTCTTTGTAAAGTTCTATGAGATCTATGGATGAAAACGTACTATAAAATAGTTAAGTATTATTCCGAAGGACTGAATCAGTGAGCTGAAAACAGAATATGGAGCTTTTCACACCTAGGCTACTGATTCATATGCCCATTCCATATGGAGACCACGTTTAATCACCAGCAGACAGCTGTTGAAACTACCAATTCATTTCTCAATTTTTGAGGGATCCTAGTGACCAAGTGATACCATCACAAATGGCACCTCTCTGGCAGCCTGTACAGAAGCCAAAAGATTAACGAGCAAGGAACTAAATTACCCTCTCATTTAGCAATTATTCATTCTACTCTCTGGTACCTTAGCAAAGCAGTGGAAAGCCTGCACTACTACTGTTCATTTCTGCAAACAGATGACTCCAGCCTCCAAGGCTGTTAATCCAGCACCTTCCACAAATACTAGAGACATTTGAATGGCATAGAGCAGGGGTGGGAGATACTCTTCCATGATATTAATGGAGATGCAGGGTCTGGAATGGAGGTTGGGTGCAGAAGGGAGCTTGGGATAAGGGACTGAGATGCAGGAGGGAGACTGGAGTCTGGGAGGGAGCTGGGATAAAGCAGGCGGTTGTGACCTAGGGCAGGGGAGTGGAGTGCAGGGGTTTGGGATGTGACCTAGGGTAGGAGGGGATTGTGATCTGGGGCAGGAGATTGGGGTGCTAGATCTGGGAGGGGGTATGGGCGTAAGAGGGGGACAAAGGGTTTGGGTATGTTGCGTTGGGGGAGGAAAGGGCTGGGGTGCCACAAGCAAGCTGTGGCCAAGAGACTTACTTGTCAGCTGCCAAACTAGCCAGCCTGCAGAGCTTAAAACGTTTCTCAGCCAGCCAGCTTTCCTGGCCATGTGCCTCATGAATAACTGAGCCTAGGAGAGGGGGCGTGATTCTTCTTAGCTGCCTTTTATTCTAACAAGCAGCTTGTATTGGCTGGTTTCTGCCAGAAACCGGCCAATGGGATTGTTCGGGGGGGGGGCTTCTAAAACTTCCCCCCTCCCCTCCAGTTTCAAAACAGAAACAGAGCCCTGCAGCCGCATTTCTGCATGGCGTACGGGGCTGCAGGACAAGCTGGGGAGCCTGCCTGGGGCTCCCTGCTGCCTCTGCGGGCTGGATCTGGGGGCTTGGCGGGCCGGATCCAGCCCACGGGCCATATTTTAGCCAGGCCTGGCATAGAGGCATTTTTAAAGCTAAGTGTTACCTTCATATAGTGCTTATAGATCTCAGCAGCCGCAGACATCTCCACCACAGCAAACACAATTAGCTTGCAATAGGCTGAAAGAAGACTCCGCCTCCTGTGCAAATCATTCAGTTTGTAGACCTCCTTTTCCCTCTCCTCCTCTTCTGTTAAGTCTAGGGAAATAAGCATGCTTTGGGTGACCATATTTCCCTATGCCAAATATGAGACACCTGGTAAAATTGTTCAGATTTCAGTGAGTTCAAGGGCAATCAATCAGAACTATACAGTATAAACATTCAAAAGTCACATTAAGTTGAGCAACAACATTAAAAAGGCTTGCTGCATTATTTTAGAAATGTGCATCTGTCTGACTGTTCAAGAACTCCTCCTAAATGGTAAGCGGTAGGACCACCAAATTTGGTATGCTGCTTCCTAGTGTCCCAATTTAAAGTAAGGTCAGGGTTTGGCTGTGCCAGCAAAACAGAATACACCTAGAAGTTGATTATTTTCCACAACACGGAAAGGGAGAGGGCCGAACGGAGGAGAGCTATACTGCAGAGTGACCACTGGGGACAGCCATACCAGCAAGACAGTGGCCAGCTGGGGCTGGGGCTCACTATCTTGCTAGCCACTGGACCAGTAAGTGGCCCCCCCTGCACCAAATCCCTCCCCATCTGGCCCTTGGACCACACCAAGGGCCATGCAGCACAGCCCCAGCCCCTGACCAGGAGATGCTGTATGGGGCCAGAAATCCCAGCCTGGCCCCACCTCCCCCAGGAGGAAATGCCAGGGGGACTGGGAACCACCATCTGGCTTCCCCCAGGAGATGCCAGGGGCACTGAAAACCATGGCCTGCCCCCATGGAAGAGACACCAGGAGGGCCAGGAACCGTGGCCTGTCCTGCACTCCCCCAGGAGACACTGCGAGGTGCAGAAGCTGCATCCCCGTCCTGGCCCTCCCACCAGTAGAGGATGGGGGGCTGGGAAATGCAGCCTGCCCCCACTGCAAGTAGAGACCAGGGTCTGCACAGCCCAGACCTGGTCCTGCCTCCCCCACAAGCAGAAGCTGGGGGGCAAACAGCTCCCCCTGCAGGAACCGCTGGTTGGAGAGCAGGCAATGCATCCCCAGTCTTGTGGGACAAGCTGGTGGCCCCTCCCCACAACACTGCAGGAGCCCCTAGGGCAGCACAACCCCAAGCCTCCAGAAAGAGCTGCACCTGGAGCAGTGCCAACCTTGCCACCACAGGTTGCCCCGGTAAGCCCTCCCCCCACCTCCCAGCTCCATGCCTTGAGCCCCCCCTGCCCTGATTTATGCGCCACTACCCTGAGCCGCCACCACCCCCTGCCTTCAGCCCCCACCTGAAACCCCAGCCCTGAATCCTCCCACCCCTGCCCTGAATCCCGCACCTCCCAGCCCCCTGTCCTCACTGCTCCACCTCCTCCCCTGAGCCCCCACTAGGATCCAGGCAATGCTGGGTAAATCCAGTCTAGTACCTAATAATAGGTTAAAAATTTAACAATATAGACTTACAATTAGAATCATAGAATAATAGGGCTGGAAGAGACCTCAGGAGGTCACTGAGTCCAGCCCCCTGCCCAAAGCAGGACCAATCCCAACTAAATCATCCCAGCCAGGGCTTTGTCAAGCCGAGACTTAAAAACCTCTCGGGAAATTCTACCACCTCCTTAGGTAACCCATTCCAGTGTTTCTCCATCCTCCGAGTGAAATCATGTTTTCCTAATATCCAACCTGGACCTCCCCCACTGTAACCTGAGACCATTGCTCCTTGTTCTGCCATCTGTCACCACTGAGAACAGCCTTTCTCCATCCTTTTTGGAACCTCCCTTCAGGAAGTTGAAGGATGCTATCAAATGCCCCCTCATTCTTCTCTTCTGTAGACTAAATAAACCCAAATCCTTCAGCCTCTCCTTGTAAGTCATGTGCTCCAGCGCCCAAATCATTTTGGTTGGCCTCTGCTACACTTTCTCCAATACACCCACATCCTTTCTGTAACGGGGGGGGGGGGGGGGGGGGGGGTGGAGGACCAGAACTGGATGCAGTACTCCAGATGTGCCCTTACCCATGCTGAATATAGGGGAATAATCACTTCTCTAGATCTGCTGGAAATGCTCCTGTTAATACACCCTAATATGCCATTAGCCTTCTTGGCTACAAGGGCACACAGTTCACTCACAGCCAGCTTCTCATCCACTGTAATCCCCAGGTCCTTTTCTGCCAAATTGCTGCTAAACCAGTCAGTCCTCAGCCTGTAATTAAGTGTTTACTGCTCTTTAGAAGTGCCTGACTTGTCTGCATCTTGCTTCCTCCACAGTGTGATGTTTCTTCTGGTCTGTATTTGTCACATGAACCATTTTTTTGAAGGAGCCGCTTGTTTTTCAGCAACTTGTCATAAAACGCAGCACAGTCTAGGGCAAAATTCACTCACACAGATAAAATAGCCTTCATGGTAGAAACACCGAGATATGATTTTTCACGTGACCAAACTGCATTAATTGCTGAAAAGACATGTTCAACAGAGGTTGTGGCACCTGGCAAATACTGCCTTTGCCAGATCTGAGTACTCTGCTGCCTTATTGTCCATCTGTTGAAAAATGTTCCACCACCTTCCAGAAATGAGGGTTTTCTAAGTGTTCCAGTCAGACATGTGACAAGATATTATTGGTTTTGCAGCTGTCTGTCTATTCATCAAAAAGACAATTCTCATCTATCAAATGTAGGGTGGGAATTGTTGGGTGGCAAAGGCAAGACTGCTTTGTACATTATCCCACACTAGCATGTTTCTCAAGAGGGCCCACCCAAGCTTTTCTGTGCACTCAACGGCAGGTTTCTAGTGCTCCACATACTTCAGAGATGTTGAATACAAATTCTCAACTGCATTGTAAAATTCCTGTTCCTTAATTCCCTTGCCCCCGCCACCACCAAAGATTTCAGTGGGGTCCTTGTGTGTGATGCGACAAATCTTTCTCTGAGCCTCATGCTAAATAATTTTGCAGGGTACAAACATTCAGTGCAACTTCCTGTCACCAATGAGTCGTTTTTCTCAACTGCCTCTACTATCTTTGGAAGGGTGGCTTTTTGCTTATTAGCAAAAGCAAGCCACAGTTCTGTGCAAGGGTTACTGAACACTTTCTTAAACAGTGTTGGGCATGTGTCTTGAGAGAGAAAATATACCTTGTGCCCATCAAAAAAAGCTCCCTTGCTCTAGCAGTTTAAAATACTCAAGGTCGACAGATCGGCAGAAGTCCTATTCTTCAACATGAGCAGCATAAATGTGAAAGTATTTATAAACTTTCATAGCAAAGGACTCCAAAACAATTAGAAGACAGTCAGCTGCTGCTTGCAGGCAGTTATAAACGATGTGAGCACCACAGCCAAAGCCAAAGATCTCTTCCTCTCATTTGAGTTGCAGTTTTTGTCATGCACTGTTTTTCCCAGCACGTTTTACCACCACCATTTGTATTGGCATTGTCTATACAAAGCCCAACAAGCTTGTCACTAAGAGAATGCTTCTCAATCGATATAGAAATCTGCACTCTATCACAGATTTCACATGGTAGAGAAGAAAACTCAATAATGTTTGTGTTTACCCCATCAGAGGGAGCAGCTAGGGACTCTGTACAGCCAGGGGGCAGGGAGGGGATAGCCAAGGGCTGTGTGCAGACAGGAGGATACCTCAGGATTCAGAGAAGGGGTATCCAGAGACTGTGTGCCAGGAGGACTTTGTGGTCCCCTAGTTCCTTTAGGGCTCTGCCAGCCACGGAGCTGGGTCCCTCACCCCTGCGGTTTTTACTGGCTGTGTGAGCAAAGGGGGCTGAGAGCTATGGGGCAGCTTCTCTCCTCTCCTGCTGGTCAGGGGGTTGGACACCACTGCTGCCTGTGCTATGACACCAGCCAGGGAGCAGCTGCCCATGATCTGGGCTCCTGCCTCTGACCTGGCCAGGGGCAGGGAGAGAGAGCGCTGTGGAGCTGTCCCTGGCACTGCTCTGCACTTGCTAGAGGGCCCCATAAATCTGCCCATAGTCTCTGGAGCCTTCTCCCTCATAGGGAGCACTAGGCATGCAGGACTCAGCCCTGCCGCTCCTAGCTTGAGCTCCAGCACTCATGGCTTGGAGGATGGGAGGGGACAGGGATCGGGGAGTGTGGGTGCTGAGGATTCAGGGGGCACCCCAGATCAGGGCTTCAGCCTGAAGGGTGCTGGGAATTTAGACTGGGTGCAGACCAGGGCGTGGAATTCAGTGGGGGGGGGGGGTGGCAGCCTCCTCCCCGCTGCTTTATGGTGCAAATAGGGAGAAGTGACACACACCCTTCACCCCCACACACCATTACCCTGTATCACACACAGGCTGCCTCTCTTCCTACGAGACTCCTGTCTTTTCGCTTCTGCACCCTGCCTGAGAGCACCACCTGCTGGCCACAAACAGGAGGTTGCTGTGGCTGCCTGACACCGACTGACCAGCAGGAAGAGCACCAGAGCGGAAAACACTGGACAATTCGCCCCCCCCTCCTTTTTTTTTTTTAAGTTGACACACACATAAGAGGACTTAAATAAGAGACTGTCCCATTTAAAACAGGATGGATGCTAAGGTTTTGTTCTAACATTTTACTCGATTTTATTTTTAAGACCAACTTTAATCCAAATAACACAAACTCAGTTGTTCAGTCAACTCTCTAAACAACAGATGCTATCCTTAACAGAAAATATAGGTGTATTTCCATTTCAAAGCTCACAGTTAATGACCGTGCAAGCTGCTCATCTGCATATCCTTTCTATTCTGATCTTTCCAGGGATTTCACATTTCTATCTGTCAGAATCTCCTTGTAAGATCCTGGCTATAGCTGTAGGACAGGATTAACACAGAGAGCACAGAACCAAATCCAAACACATCTGATAGAAAAAGACTGATGAACCATATCCACATCCTTTCCTTAAAAGAAATCAACACCAGCACCCAACACCCAGTTCATGAGTAACTCCACACAAACAAGCAGTACATCAGTGGTCACCAACCAGAAGACTGGGATCTACTCGTAGATCTTGGAGCTTCTGACAGGGGATCCTGACTGATTTGGCCAAGAGGCTATTAAGTGCGGTTCCTTCAGCTGCCCCTCCCCCTGCTGCTGCACATCTCCTGCCCTTTGCCTTGGAGCTGCCTCCCCACACCCCCAGGAGCCTCCTGCAGGGCAGGGTAGGGAGAAGAGGGGTGCTGATGTCAAGGTGCCCCCTCTCCCACCCTGTATCCTAGCTCCACAGAGCGGGGGAGGGGGCTCAAGAGGACTTGGGATAGAGTTTTCTGGCTGTTTTTGGGAGTGGTGCAGGGCCAGGGCAGGGGTGAGCCTGCCTTAGCCCCACTGCACCACCACCCAGGAGCCACCTGAGGTAAGCAGTGTCTAGTTGAAGCCCACATCCTGAAACCCTACCCCAGTCCAGAACCCCCCCGCCCCAGCACCCCAAGCCTCTGCCCTAGCCCCGAGCACCCCTGCATCCAAACATCCCCCCAGAGCCCGCACCTAGAACCCCCTCTGACACCCCAACTGCCTGCCCCAAGAGCAGCTCAGAGCCCCTCTCGGATTCCAAATCCCTTAATCCAAGACCAGAGCTTGCATCCCAACCCACTGCCCCTGCCTGGTGAAAGGGAGGGAGGATGGGGGAGGGAGGGAGGATGGAGTGAGTAGCGGGTGGCGCCTCAAAGAAGGGGCACAAAGGAGGCAGGATAAGAGTATCTGGGTTTGAGGTAGAGTTTGGATTGCACAAATTCAAAAAATGATCTCATGCTTAAAAAAGTTGGATCCCATGGGAGAAGAATTTATTTGCCAGTTTTTAAGTGGTTATCAACAACAGCGAAGAGGAAAAGAATTTACAGATAATGATGAATATTTGAACCATTTGGAAAATGGTTAGTTCTCAAGTGGATGACAATTACATAGACTGTAAACTCTCTGGGGCAGGTTGTTTTATTCTGTGGGTGTATCGAGCCTAACACACTCAGGTCCTGGTCCATAAGTGGGGCCCACAAGCATTACTTCAGTACAAATAACAGCACTTTTGAGAACCAGATGCTTTTATAGTTTTTGCCAGCCTACTTGCTTGAGGTGCGTGTTGATAGTTACCTACAGAAGGAAAGTAAGGGAGGGACAGACTCTTGCCTGGCATTAATTCAGGCCACTCACTGCCAGAGAGCTTCCCTCATCTATGCTCTAGCAGGCCCCATTACCTGTTTCTGGGTCTCAAACCCAGCCTCTAGCCTAGGAACCAATGAGAGGCAGGTAGGCTAACCAGGATCGTGTGACTGTCAGGGTCACAACTGATATGGGCCAACTGCCAGGACAGGCAGATGGGTTCATGGAAGAGAAAAGACTAGGAATCACTCCTGGATGAAAGAGTTTGTTGAGTTTATTGTAGGGGAGAAAGTAAGATGGAGGAGGGGGGGAAGTTGGGAGGACTGAGGAGTTTCTCACCATATTCAGTTCTTCACAGCCGTTTGCTAGATGAGTATCACAGAACCATAGAAATGTAGGGTTGAAAAGGACCTCGAAAAATCAGCTAGTCCAGCTCTCTGCACTGCAGCAGGACAAGTAAACCCAAACCATCCCTGAGAAGTGTTATATTAGCCTTTTTCACCCCTCCAGCACGCTGTTGACTCATGCTCAATTTGTGATTCAATATACACCAGGGAGTGGGTGAGCATAGTTGTCCATTAGCGGGGGGGAGGGTGTGTGTGCGCGCGCGCGTGCGTGCATTTGCTACTTTGTTATATTATCAATAAATGCAGCGTGTTGCCTTATCCCCCTGAAAAAGATCCCGTGTGCTTCTTATAAGCATAACATAACCACCTTAGCCCCTTTCATATTAGGAATACCTCCCTTGGTAAAGCCACAGCAGACTTAAATTGCCATATACTAAGTGATCCATTGTGTTTGTATTCACATGCTACAGCTCCATTTGTGAAGAAATCCAAAAAATTAGCAATCCTTCCATCTGACAATGTCAAACGCTGCAGATGAATAGCGTCAGCAAACATTAATTTACTTCCTTGCTGAGGAAAGTGGCTGACCTTTGATTTCTTCTTCTTCCTCTGTGAAAACGTGATCCTGGATGAACAAGAGCATTTTTGACTGAAGGGATGTGCTGGGAAGATATTGAAGAATTCCTACAGTTTCATCATCATCCAAAGCTTGGTGACTCAAAATCATCAGCAAATCACAGAGTATCATGAAGGCCTGTAACATATACACATGCCAAACAAGGATTTAGGAAGTTCAGGAAAAGCTGCTAGACCAACGATATTTTTCCATCTTGGTTATCAACTATTTTTGCTATGAGACCAAAGCTCTGACTTCGGGCCTGGTTTCAGAAGGATGGAGTACCCTTAGCTCAGCCCTCCTGGAGATCAAGAATTTGAGAGAGCAACGTACTAATCCCCATTCCCATCTGCTGAAGATTTGCTAACTTGTATAAAAAAAAAGCTGTATTCTGTCATGTGCCAATGTCACTCTTCTTAGAAGTCTGGGGAGCTGAACTATGGAACACTTTGTCCCTGGTTTTCCATTTCTGCAGTTACATTCTAAGCAAGGAAATGCATTTTTTTCAAGCATTTATAAATAAACAAGAGCAGTAAATACACTCACATCAACAGTGAGTGTAGTGATTGTTAAAAGGAGAACTGCAAATGCAAATATGAAAAATCAATTTACTTCAATAATATGTGCAGAAGGTGTCCTGCCAACTAACCAAAGTCAGAAAGAGCATTCACAGCACATCAGCAACAAAAACAGCAACCTTTTGTTTCCTCTGCCACACTCCAGTTCAGTTTCCTTGAATCACAACCTGTCAACTCCCAATCCAGAATGGCACCATGCTGTGACCTCAGTTTATATAATCATGTTAATGCTTTTAGTCTTCAAATCATCTGACAAACATTAATCCATCCCAACAACACTTCAAGGTAAATTATGTTCTCTTTGCTTTACAGATGGAAAAACTTCAGACAGTCAATGGCAGAACTGCGATTAGAACTCAGGGGTTCCTAATATCTGGTCTTGTGGCTCAAACCTCTAGATTTCATCTGTTTCTTCCCTCCACAGAGCCAGAGACCAATGAAGTCCAGAGCTGTAGTCCAGAGGAGGATTATAGCGCATTGTGCATTTTAGTAATTTTAGCATTGTTTTACATGTACAATTTAAGAATATTTTGCAAACACTTGTAATACATTTTATTAATGAAAGGCTGAATAATGTATCCCAAGGATTATCCTAGTGGCAGCACTTAGCACAAGTACTGCAGAGGAGAAACAAAATATCTTGCTATTTATATTTTCACTTCAGTTTTACTTAACAATGCAATCCAAACTTAACCTCCAGTCCTGCAACTGGCTCCATGCAAATGTATTACTGTGCTTTTGCAGAGCCCAGTGCTCTCATTAACAAGGACACTACTTATAAAAAGCAAAATAAATAAAGAAAAAGATTTCAAGGAAGAATGAACGAACAAATCATTAAACAAACGAGCCCCTAAAGAGCCACTGACCTTTTCACTTAAATCTTTATCTTCATGGCTGAAGTAGCATGCACAAATCTGGCAGAAAAATCTCAACTCTCTGCTCAGTGCGAAAAGGGCCTCCTAAAATTTATGGGGGGGGGGGAAAAAGATTAGAAAAAAGATGGGCACAGACACCTAGCAAAGGACAGGAATGGGGCCCCAAGACATGTATATCTATTGAATCAGTCCCTAAATGGTTGGTTCCCTTCTATCACTTCTGAAACATCAAAAATAAAAAAATGCCACTTCCATGTTGGTATCTTATTCTGTTTACAGGGGTACGGAAGAGGACAGACTGTAGAAAACAGCAATACTCATAGAAGTCAGAAATCTCTAGACAGAAACTACATACTTGTTTTTATTTGTACGTAGATCAAACATATGAGCATTCTCATTTTTGTACTTTAAAACTAACATACCCCATGAAGTACTTAGCATGCTTTTGGTGCCGTGTAATATCAATTCATAAATAATTATTATAGTAAAAAACTGATAGTAAGATTGCCTGCCTTGGGCATTCTTCATGCATATCATAGGCTAGGTCTACACTACACCCCTCTGTCGGCAGAGGGATGTAAATAAAGCACACTGAAAGTGCAAATGAAGCGGGGATTTAAATACCCCGTGCTTCATTTGCATAATCACGTTCTGGCGCTGTTTCTAACAAGCGCCATTTCGAAACTGAAACCGCGGTTTAGACATGGTTCTGCAGACAGCGGGGTTATTTTCGACAGATCCTGTACTCCTTGTTTTTTGAGGAGTACAGGATTTGTCGAAAAATCACCCCGCTGTCCGCAGAACCGCATCTAAACCGCTGTTTCAATTTCGAAATGGCGCTTGTTAGAAACAGCGCCAGAACGTGATTATGCAAATGAAGCACAGGATATTTAAATCCCCTGTGCTTCATTTGCACTTTTGATGTGCTTTATTTACATCCCTCTGCCGACAGAGGGGTGTAGTATAGACATGGCTATAGTGTACTAAACACAAATATATGTAAAGACTGAATTCCAAAGGTTTTCATTGAATATTGTATCATCACTGGTTTTTTTATTTTTATTTTAAAAATCTGTTTATCATGCAATCCTTGCCTCTACCATATGTCAGGATTCAGGAACACAGAACTTTGCACTGAACACAGAGGAGCATTTGCTCAATTTAATTATATCCTCACAGAGATTTTTAAAAGCCTACACTTTTCCAATGTTAAAAACTCAGGAGAGAAAAATGCCTGATCCTAATCTGGTTCCTCCAAGGAAATGTTCACAGGATCATTTTGGGAAAGCCATGAAAGAACAGCAAGTGAATGTGAACCTTTAAAGTACAACACTTGGTTTCAGAATTATTTGCACTAGCCAACCTTGGAAGATGACCTCTCAACAACTGAAGATAGCTGCCACAAGAGAGCAAAGTATGTGCACTGTAGAGCTGGTAGGATCATCTGAAATAAAAGTACATATCTTTTAATAATGTGAAAGGCTTGGTAGTGAAAGCACAGAATCAAAATCTCATATTCTGTATGCTGCTTGTACTAGTATTTCTGTAGCATGAGACATTTAGATCCCAAAACCAGATTCAGTAGGTTTACATGCAACTGTGCGTGATTTCCTCAGAACCTGTTTCACTGAATTAAGTCCCTGATTGAGTAAAGCATTTCAGTCTCATTGACTTCAATGCAGATGTAAGCACATGCTTAAGTACTTTGCTAAACTGGCACTCATGGCCAGTGGAGGCTATCAGTCTGTAATGCTGAGCAGTAATTCTATCTCCAGCAATATTAATGCTGAACAGGCAACTTGAAGTTTGTAGTTTAGACATTAGTTGATAAAAAAATTGGCTTCACTATTTGTTTTGCAATTAACAGGACTGAAATATTTTCACTTTGGGTTACATTCAATCCACAAGTGACAAGCAAATCCCTGAATTATTTGTACTTTGTTCATAACAACATTACACAATAGAGAAAGTGAGTTCCCTGTCTAAGAAAACAACTATTCCAGACTCCAACAATGACACCTGCAGCACAGCACTGGACAAGCTTTGCACTGAATTAATTCATGTCTTAATACCGCTGATTTCAACCAGAAGTCAACAGAGATTAACTTGGCTCTGTGTGTCTCAGTCTCCCAAGCTGTGGAATGGGAACAACAACATTCATCTCCCTGACAGATAATGTAGAACTCTCACTAGAGACTGGGATCCCATGGGTCCCACAGGACCCACTGCCATTACAGCGGGAGCAGGTAAATGTATTTCACTGAGGGTGGGCTCGGGTGGGGGAAAAAACCGAGACTGCAGTAATTTGTGGGGGGGAAATGAATCACTCGTCAGTTTGCCAAACAGAATTTCAGTAATGTAAAGCAAGGGTTTTAAAAAAAAAAATAAGAGTTTTAATAATTAAATTTAAGCAAAAGATAGAAAGAGATCTGATATCCATTATATCAGGAAGTAAAAGGATTTTTACATAGTCTAAGCAAGATTATTTTATTCTTTTACCCTTAAAAAGTGTGTCTGAATTGCATTTATATATATAAAATGTACTAAAATATTTACCCAGCATTGCTCAGATCTTTAACTCAATTAATATTTGTTTTTTGCAAAATAAAATGAAAATGTACATGTTTAATTTAAATCATTGCTGTCGGGGTGGGGCTGGGGAGGAGGGGTCCAGTATACAGGCTGCACCGGGGAAAGAGGACTACCTCAGGCCTCTGTCACCACAGCAGCTTGGGTGCAGATGAGAAGTGCCTGACCATGCCGCTGCAGCTCCAATGGGCACAGCCAGGCAAGGGCAGGTTCAGGTTCGCCTGCCCCCTGCATTCCCCAGCCAGAGTGAAAAATGAAGCAAACTGTGCACTTTCCCCTTGCTCCCTGACAAAGGGAACAGCCAGCAATGTTCCTGTATTAATTGGGGGGGCTTCAGCCCCTCCTCCCCCCCGCCTTCCCTAAATGTTGCCGGGAGGAGATGAGAGGCTCAGGGCTGGAGCAGTCCCAGCTGGAGGAAGGGGCATGCCCCCACTCCCAGCTAACCCCTTTCACCTATGTGGTTAGTCTATCTCTTTTCTGTTTCATTTTCTGAGAAGCAACCTCATTCCAGGCACATCCCATTTTCCTGGCACAACCAAACCCTTGCGCCTTGCTTTAAATCAGGGGTGGCCAACCTGTGGCTCCAGAGCCACATGCGGCTCTTCAGAAGTTAATATGCGGCTCCTTGCAAAGGTACCAAATCCGGGACTGGAGCTACAGGTGCCAACTTTCCACTGGGCCTGAGGATGTTCACTATTCAACCCCCACCTCTGCTCTAGGTGCTGTCCCCCTCCACCCTTTCCCCCTAGGATCCTGCCACTTCCCACCCTCTCCATTGAGCCTGTCACACCCATGCTTCCCCCCTCCAGTGTCTCCCACTGAGAAAGAGAAGGAGACGCTGACCGGTGAGGCTGCCAGTGGGCGGGATGTGCTGAGAGTGGTGGTGGGAAAATGATCAGGGCTGGTGACATAGAACTGTTGCTCTTTGGCAATGTGCATTGCTAAATTCTGGTTCCTTCTTAGGTTTAGATTGGCCATCCCTGCATTAAGTTATGATAAAAGGTGGTACTTTTGTGGTACTTGCTCTTACCATTTAGAAGGAGTTCTTGAACAAACAGACACACAGACAGACAAACTCTCTCAAATATATACTACATTAACTGACTTTTTTTGTTGTTTTGGGCTATTAGTAGCATGGAAGAATCACTCTCTTTTATGGGATTTGTGGGATCTAAAGCTTTTGAAGGTCAGCAGAAGATAAAAATGCAAGAAACAATGCAGGAATGGGTACAGAGGCGGGATTAAAAAATAGTCCCTGCAGGGCTTTAGTGTAAGGTTTAGTTTATGTTTGTAAAGTATTTTGAATAGGATAAATGCTTTATTAGTGCTAAGTATTGTCAATTTACCTGAACAGGTAAACTCCCATGCTTCATCTCAAAAACCAGCAGCTTTGAAGTCTTCCCATAGAGATTCCATTTGGTGAGATCGTGAGCACTGCCAGTCAAAAAGGAAAATAAATAGCATGCTAAGATCATCATAAAGAGAAAAGAGAAAGGCTACTGTTTGTAACAGTCCTATCCCTCCCCATCTGCTCCTAACAGCTATCAAAGAGATTACACTGTTATTTGGGGAAAAGGCTGATGACATTCATAGTAAAATCTAAATCGATTAAGAGAAGTAAGAAAAATCTCACTACATGTATAATAAGTAAATGTATTCTCTTTTTGTCAGCATCTAATGGATACAGATGACGAATTGACAAAAACCTCAAAAAAATTTAACCAATTTTGCACATGCTGTATCCTTATGTTCCCTATGAGCTATATAATAATTTGGAAATAAAACAGCCTCAATCTATGCAAACTGTATGTAGGCACGTGAAGCACAAGGATCTCCTTCCAGTTTGATGACAAACATTAAAACTGATCATAGTTTTTGTCCTTTACAATGAAATCTGCTAAGAAGAGATGCTTGAAATCTTCTAGTACAAAGAAGTTCTCATTATAGATAGAAAAAGGAAAATACATATAAAGTACAGCCTAATACAGGGCATTCCCGCTATACGCTGCCCTGGCATACATCAGTTCCTCACTAGTGTCATTGATGCTTATAGGAACTGTTGCATTATAAATCCTTCCATTCCCCACTGTTACAGTGCGCAAAAAAAAAAAAAAAAAAAGACCAATTCACACAAACAGAAGTCAGCCATAGGGAAAAAATTCCCCATTTTACATTGTTTTGCTATATGTCCATGGTTTTTGGAACATAACTTGGACAATTAGCAGGAACTCCCTGTATCAATTATAGCCTTTAGCCTATTGTTTCCAAAGTTATCACACAGTCTTGTTCCTGCTACAAATATGCAACTTGCCATGAGCCAAAGAAATAGGAATATGCAGAAGTAAACTAAACTGCTCCACTTTTTCCACACAAACCAGGAATGTTCTCTCCAAACACACATCCAGTAGAACCACAGAGTTCACAAAATGACCAGTCAACCATACACCTCATTTGGAACTGGAAGCGGCAGACAAAAAAAACTTCCCCCACAAATACAGTACAGAACTGTGTTAAACATAAACTACTAAAAACGTTTAAGGGAAAGCAGAATTCTTTTTCTGCATAGTAAAGTTTCAAAGCTGCATTACGGTAAATCAAAGTTCAATTGTAAACTTTTGAAAGAACCACCAACCACATTCTATTGAGAGTTACAAAGTTTTCATAGTTACAAATAATCTCCTTTCCCAAGGTGTTTGTAACGCTGAGGTTCTACTGTACTTCCCAAAAGAGATCTCAGGCTTCATGGCTTAAACAGTATTAGGTCATGTCTACACTTTCTCACCGGAAAAAAATCCCCGAGCACAGCAAGTTACAGAGCTGTAAAGCGCCAGTGTAAACAGGCTCCTAGTGGTGGAATCCCCAAGCTACTCTCCTTGTTTAGATGGTATCAGTAGACCACTAGGAGAGTTCTTTCCCAGTCCTGGTGCTGTGGCCATACCTTCACCTTAAAGTGCTGCCAAAGCAGTACTTTAAAGTTTTAAGTGTAGACTTAGCCCTAGAGGGTTTTTTTGGAGCAACAGGGAATCTCAGCAATGCAAGATAACGGGAAAGTTACTCCTAGGTGATGGCCCATTTCTGACACACTCAGTATCTTACTTGGTAAGGACTCTCAAGTAAGTCATCGGTAAGATCCTACTCAAGGTGAGCAAGAGTTGCAGAACTGGGCCAGTAGAGAACAAGAGCATTCTGCACTACATGAGAGAAGGGCTTCAGAGACTTGCTCTTTGAGAAATGGAGACCAGACAAATTAGAGTTAGTATACTGTGCCTGCTGTAAGTCATAGTTCTCCTACTGCCTTCCTTATATGCTGATTGCCAGATTGGACACAGCGGTGGCTCATATGGTATCCAGATAGGAGGGAGGACATGGAAACAGCTCCAAGTAAAGGGCCTACATGCAGATAGTGATATCCTGATCCTGTAAGCAGTCCTGGGCAGACTTCAGATTGACTTCATCACTTCCACTCAAGCCCTACCAGTAAGTTCAACAAGAATTCTCTGTACAGAGATCCTGCCAACATTTAGGAGGGTATAGAAACTAACAGGAAAAAGCACCTGTGATAAAAATGAATTCCACCTGAACGTTCTGTGCACAAACATCACACCTGCTGACTTTTTTTTTCTTTTATGCAAGCTTGATTTGCCAGCCACCCAACAGCAATTCCTGTTTTTATAGAAACATGCTAGCAGTATAGGAAAAGAAGGCAATAATCATGTAAACAAATAGCTCACTTATGAAAAGCTGTTATTCTTCTCAAAGTGGAATATATTCGGCAAATTCCTTCTTCATCTGTGCAAAGACCTTCTCCCTAAATCACACAAGTTAGGAAAGAGGAAAGAATAAGCAGAGGTGTTGTGGGGCAGCTGTTAGCTCCTCTACTAGCCACAGGTTCAATTATGTTCCCCAGGCCCTTCTCTAAGATAAAGAATAATGTACCTGGGTTGGAAGGGGGTTATATGTAGAGCCCTGCAGAGATACAAAATTTATATCTGCATCCACAATCTGTAGCTGCAAAAATGAGCACGGATATCCGCATTCACATCCACAGATGTGGATACCTGCAGATATAAAGCAGATTCACGGCCATGGATGCAGGATACCCACAAATTTGCAGGGTTCTAGATACAAAATTTGTAACCACCTCTGTATCTGCAAAAATGAGCCATGGATATCCACACCCACATCCGCAGATGTGGATACCTGTAGATATAAAGTGGATATCTGCAGAATTGCAGGGCTCTAGTTATATGCCTGGGAAATGCCATGCTGCTACCCTCGCATTATAACATCCTCATAACTAAACATCCCACGGCTGCCTCTCTCCACTTCCGTGTCCTGGTAATAAAAACCACAAAGAAGTCTAATGCAGATATTCTCACATTGTGGTGTGTGCCTACTGTTGATCCACCAAGCACCTGCTAGAGGTCTGCAGAGAGCTGGCTACTCACATGGTGCTGGCTCTCGTCGTTTTCAGCTGCCAAGTCACATAGAGAGCTAAAAATACATTAAATATTTTCCGAGTATTATTTTCCCATATATACAATTGCTGTAGTTTCCACAAGGATACAACAGCAAAGGAGGTTCTCCTGCCAATCAAGCATGAGAAGACAGGAGCTCCACGCGACAACCTCTTTACTTAGCTGGGTTACACATTACACAAGTAATGAATAGTCTTGCAGCGCCTTAGAGACTAACAAATCATGTAGATCGTATCATGAGCTTTCATGACCACAACCCACTTCTTCAGGTGAATGAGTTGTGCCCATGAAAGCTCATGATACCATCTACATTTTTTGTTAGTCTTGCAGTACCTTAGAGACTATTTGTTATTTTTTAATTTTTTTCAGTTACAGACTAACACGGCTACCCCTCTGAAACATTACACAAGTGTTTAAGTACCCTTGTTGACCTCTTATAACCTTATTTCTAATTTTTAAAAAATACACACATTAGAATAGATGTCTATTTAAACTACTAAAATAAATCCAAAATGATTTTTTTTTGCCTGACACATTAACAGTATTCCAGCACCCAATAAAAATCAACTTGTTTGAACTTCCATGCTGTGGCATGACACCTGTTAGGGATGGCACAGTTCATCAGCTACACGGTCCTGTTGTCAAAACCAGCCAGAAAGCTATTCATATCTCCACCAGCTGTTCCTGCTTTTGAGAATTAATGAAAACTCTGGAGAGAAATCAGCAGACTTCCTTCCAGAAAGCAAAAGCTATTTTCAAGACACAAAAGCTACTTTAATGTAATAGTACCTACAGAATTATCTTAACTGCCCCCGCCCCAAACAGCAACAAAATTATAAAGGGCTTTTGGATGTACCTAACATATCCATTGAGCGTGTCTCATTAGAGTTTATATGGGCATTTTCCAATAGTAATATTAACCCTCTGTCATTCAGGGATAGCATATCTGTTGGTGCGCTGGCCATAAGAATCCACATGTTAGTGCATGCCCAGAAATCCGATTCTCTAGTGCCATAGACTACACCATCCCTTCGCTTTCCCTTCTTCCTTCCAGAACATAATTTTCACTCCTTTAAAATGTAAGCTGACTGCCCCTGTAAGCTTTGCGCTCCTTGGAGCAAAGAAAAAACAGCTTATTACCATTCTGCACATCTCTCCTTTGTATTTATTTTATTTTAATCCTGATATGTTTCACATATTTCTACTTCCAGTCACACGCACCTCGTGCCAAGAGTCATCCAGCAGCTCATTAAATTTGTCCACCAAGTCATCTATCAGCTGAGTTCTGGCAAGATCTGCCCTCCTGTGGATGGCCAGTTCTTCATTGCAGAGAATATAGTATGTCCTGGAGCAAGCCTCGAGGACATCCGCATCAGAGTGTTCGGCTACAATACCTTTCACCACTTGCAGCAAAACATCCAAGTGCTGCAAGTGATCATGATGATACAGTCAAATCAATATTATGCCTATTTTATGTTTATACCTTTTTACTTTATACAACTAAAAATTAAATAAATGCCAGTTTGGGGAGGACAGGCAGGGTTCACAGGACAAGATTTTGTTTGTTGCTCTTTTATACTGTCACTTAAGAACAGCAATACTAGGTCAGACCAATGGTCCACCTAGCTCAGTATCCTGTCTTCTCACAATGGCCAGGGACAGCTGCTTCAGAGGGAATAAACAGAGCAATTATCTAACAATCTATTCCCTATCATCCAGTCCCAGCTTCTGGTAGTCAGAGGTATAGGGATACCCAGCGCCCATCTCTGACCATCTCATCTAATAGTCATTGATAAACCCATCCTGCATGAACGTATCTAATTCTGTTCTGAATCCAGTAATACTTTCGGCCATTACAATATTTCCTCGCAGCATGTTCTACACGTTGACTGCACATTGTGTGAAGAAGTACTTTCTTTTGTTTGTTTTACACTTGCTACATTAATTTAATCAATGACTCCTGGTTCTTATGTTATGTGAAGGTGTAAATAACATTTTCTCTACACCAGTCAAGATTTAATGATCTTCCCACACTGTATATTTTCTAAGCTAAACAGTCCCATCTTTTTTAAATCTCTCCTCATCTTGAAGCTGTTTCATAGCCCTGATCATTTTTTGTTGCTCTCCCCTATACTTTTTCCAATTCTAATATATCTTTTTTGAGATGGAATGACCAGAACTGCATACACTATTAAAGGTGTGTGCGTACCATGAATCTACATAGTGGCATTATGATATTTTCCATTAGCTTTGTTAACCGCTGCTGCATGCTGAGTTGACGTTTTCAGTAGGAATGTTGCTACACTTCAAAGGCGAAAGCACTGCGTGGAGCACAGGGCCAGCAGAGGACTCGCTCCCCGTGGCATTTCAAAGCGGCAGCTGAGTCCCCAGCTAACTCCGGGATCCATGTGGTCTGCCACTTTGAAATGCTGCGGAGAGCCCAGAGTCACGCTCCACGCGGCATTTCAAAGCAGGAGCGCTGCGTGGAGCCAGGGGTCAGCTGGAGAGTCCCCAGCTGGCCCCAGGCTGCACGCAGCATTTCAAAGCGGCAGCGCCGCATGGAGTCTGGGGTCAGTGAAGGACTCCTCCACTGACCCAGGGCTCCACGCGGCGCTGCCGCTTTGAAACACTGCGTGCAGCCCAGGGGAGCTGGGGACTCCCAGCTGGCCCTGAGCTGCACGCAGCATTTCAAAGCAGCAGTGCCGCATGGAGCCTGGGGTCTGGCCTCAGGCTGCATGTGGCACTGCAGCTTTGAAGCACACCTCTCTTCTCCCCCTCTCCCCTTGCTACCTCTTTCTGATAGAGGCAGCAATTGGGGGGAAAAGGACTGGTCGACTGGCCTGTCAACTATCCGATAAGCATTTGCTTATTGGATAGTCGACTAGTCATTCACAAGATTAGTTTTCAGAGAACTATCCATAATGACTCCAACATCCACTTCCTTGAGTGGGAATAGCTAATTTAGACCCCTGTCATTTTATATGCATAGTTGTACACCTTAACATCTTCCTAAAAACTCAATTACCTATTTCAGCCCCAAGTCTAGCAACACAACTGACTCTAAATAA
The DNA here is from genome assembly GCA_032595735.1 of Pelochelys cantorii. Classification (NCBI taxonomy): domain Eukaryota; kingdom Metazoa; phylum Chordata; order Testudines; family Trionychidae; genus Pelochelys; species Pelochelys cantorii. Next base: position 125,011,729 of record CM064326.1, on the reverse strand, counting down.
TGATAATAGAAGAAGAGACATAGGGGAAAGAGGGCAGAGAAGAAAGTGCCCTCTAGATACAAGGCTGCCTAACCAAGATGAAGCATGTTTTAGAGCTCCCATCATTCTGTGGTGGACTTATTTCTATGCGTGGGTCACTGACAGTATTGCTTGTTACACAAACAAAAACAAGTAACAGCATCTTTCTGCCATGTTGCAACTGCTTTAGCTTCCCCTAAGTGTGTGTGAGTGTGTGCGCTCGTGTGCACGCGCTGCAAGTATCCAAAGATCCAATTTTTCCCTTGCCTTGTTATGGATATTTACAGAAGATTAATTTGAGCAATCCATTCCACTTACGTATGGGCTTTGCTATTTCACAGATTTCATCCTTCCATTCCTGAATTCCCCTCCTCCACATAGAGAAATACTATCCCCATTCTTCTCTTTGCAGTTACTACCTTCCCTCAGCAGCTGATAAGGGAGACAGTTTCCAATAAGAATGCAACCTCATTCTGCAGTTAGCTGCTGGGAGACACCAACTTGGATACATGTTGTAACTCCCCCTCTTCTCTGTCCAACAAAAGGCCAAGTACTAAGAAGCATTAGTTTATTCCCAAAGCTGGGCCTCCTGCACAAAGCCATAAATCATTATCCACTGGGGCTTTAGGCCAACCTTGCCTTGGTATAGCTATACAGGCAAATGTTAAAGCATTTCCCTGGTGGCCTCAGTTCAAATAGGAAGGATTTCAACAGGGTATAAAGTAGTGCTTCATGTCCCAACAGTCTCCTGGCTGTAACAAGGTCTCTCTGAGCCCTGTAAATGGTCTCATAAACGTGCTCCACTTCACACACACCCAACTGCCCCAGTTCCTATTCACCTTCTCCAGACGTCCAGTACTGTAAACATCTAAATCATAATACTGGGGAATCTGCAGGAGGGTCACCACTTTTTCAGCATCTGCTGAATACTGCAGAGGAAAACAGGATATGAGTATGCTGCAGGAATTTTAATGAAATATTTAACAGGAGTTCATGGAACAGCTGCTAGTTACCTTTGCCAAGAGCTGAGGAAGCACCACAATAAAGTGCTCAGTAATTTTAGTACAATCTTCCAATTGTATTTTCTTCTCTTTTGCTGACAGGATCTACAGAAAAAGCATTCAGTTTCAATTATAAAATACTCTTGGAGTTGATTAGAACCTTACCCTTATCCAAAGGTTAACTTTACACATCAATATAATTTTAACACAAATCACCAGGCTGAGTCAAATATCTCTCCATGGGATTTCAGAGAGAGAGAGACAGAGACCCTTTATTGGGGGGGTGGGGGGGAAACAAACCACACTTGAGTTACAGTTGAACAACCAGACTGCTGCTTGGATGCTGTCTGAACTACATCTATTAATGGATAAAATGGCTTCCACTAAGCTGAGCTTCCTCTAATAGCTCATCTCATTCAAAATCCATTGATAGTAAGATGTTTTCTCTAAAAGGTCAAAAGGCATTGTACTTGTCTTGTAAACACAATGCTGTTCTCTTTCTGCCAATGTAGCCATGGCTAGGAAAGTGTTTTGGGCAGACCACATAAGGAGGACAAATTTGAGTGCAGCACAATAAATATATTAGAACAAAGACCACTGACCTTCTTGGCAGCTCCTCTGCCCACAGGAGGGTGACCTTCAGCAGCTTCTCGGACAGTCACTAAGATGATTTCAATGAGGGCACTTTCCTGGGCATCACTCAGTGCTGTAAGCAAACCATCATCCCCTCAGCATCTCACAAAAGTGAAGTGAAGATGCAGGGATAGGTAATGAGGAAAGTCCTACTCATTGCTCAAAACAACTTTTGGAGGGGAGAGATACTGCTAAAAACAGATGAAGAATGTAAACTGAAATTCTTTTCTATGTTATACAGAGAGAAAAAATAGTCATTTTTTAAATTGCACCTTTGAGAGTTAGGCACCTAAAATATCTTTAAAAATCTGGGCTTATGTGCTTTGATCCCATAGCAAAGAAGTACCTCTACTTCTGCCACAATAAAGAGTGTTCAAGGCATTTTCTATACAAAACTAAACCCTCTCAAATATCTGATTTCTGAAAGTGACAAGAAATTCAACACAGCATTTTTCTTTACAGTGATGAACATCAGTTCCATACTACTGTGTTTCAATAAGATAGGCACATTTAGATTCTTTAGCTCACCCATGAAAACCAATATGCTCCTTGAAATGTAAAAGGTAGATTAAGATTTCTGAATACAAAGGAAACCTTCATGTAGTGAAGTCATTTTCCTTCCCACCTTACAGTGAACTTATTGTGTGTAATTCACTACAACCACAGCTACAATACACACATTGTGACTCACTAAACTGTTTGGAATTTTTAATTTACTTTAGAATAAAATTAATTTTACTGAGCTTATTACCAGTGGACCCCACTCTATTTGCTAAATAAAACAACACATTCAGTATCATAGAGCTGACGTTTCCCCTGAAGAGAATGGAACAAATTCAGATCTAACTCCAATGAAATTTCATCCTCTTCCATCAGGTCTGAGGCTCATCATCTCCTGTGAACCCTTGAGTTCAATGTGACTCTAGAACCTCCTATTGCTTCTCAGGGCCCTATTTGCGGCTCTCCTGCAATCCAGGGATGTGACTGGCAATTTTCTCCTCCAGAAAGTACAGAACCATTCACCACAGTGCTCCCAAAGCTGCCTGATCCACAACTCACTCTTGAGGAGGAAACAGTGCAGAACAAAAGACACTGCAGCCCCTTGAATCCTTTCTTAACCTTCTGAGTAGGAGAAAAAGAAGAACATTCTTCATCCTCCGCCTCCCAGCAGGCAGATGGGGAGGAAGAAAGAAAGAAGACAGGAGGGAGGAGTCACTGAGGACATATTCAGGACATAATTGTTGGGTAGTGTTTCACAAGGATTCTGTAAGAAGACTGCATCAGTATTTGAGGGCACTGAGTCATGGCAGGACACTGAGCCAAAACTGATTTGTGGATCTCTGCAACTAAGAGATGGCTCTTCATGTGACCCTGCTATAGTCCAAAGGTGAAGGACGTTTCTTCTAGTAAATACAAGAATAATCTGGGCAACATTACTGTCTTAACTCAGCCTACCTTCTCCTTCAGCAGCTTCCAATAAAAGAGTGGTCATGCAGTCCCAGTCCTTCAACAAACTGCCTGCCCAGTCCCACAGGCTGTCTACAAGGTACGTGATGTGTTTATGTAGCTAGAAATTAAAACATAAGCCCATGGAATCCATCATTTACTGAAATGTAAATATAGATTATTTCCCCCCTCACTGTAAAAACTCTGTGTGTGAATATATATATATTTTTTTCATTGTGTAAATTTTTTTACTAGATCCAAACTAAATAATAAATCTTCGGTTTGCCATATGGAGAACAGCACAGGAGAAAAAGTATTACCTACAGGACAGAAGAAAGATTTCCTAGAAAGACTACTATCCCCAAAGCTATCCTGAATAGCTATTTGCGAGATGTTGGTAACAACTAAAATTCCCACTCCAATTTAGGAACTTGAAATGAGTTACACTTTAGTTACTATCCCTGGCTGAGCAGTCCTTGATTTTTTCAGAAAGCCGGTTCAGTATCACCTCTCTGCATTAACAAAGCTGTAAATAAGAGTTTTGGTACAACTGAACACACATATACAGTTTTACTTTACTGAAGATCATCCTAGAGTTGAGAAAGTATCAAGTCCTAAGATCAACAGTTCTCAGCATGAAACCAAAAGGAAGTACCCCCTCCCTTACTCCACTTCTCCCTCCTATTTCTAGCAGCCTCAAAGTACCAATTCTCAATCAGCTGCACTGGATTTGAAAGCCTCCCCCCTTATCTTTTGTCTGTCTCCATCTACAATTTCCTTACCTCACTCTCCAAGAAAAACTTTATTAATTTCCTCATGGAGCTGGTATTAGCCCCAGACTTCCCTCTTCTTTTAGATGGTACTTCCTCTTCAGTTCCCGGATAACTAAGCAGCCTGCCAATGAAAAAAAAAAAAAGAAGTCAGTCTATTTCTGCTGTGCACCTTTAGATTACTCAGTGAAGACACACAAATTCTGTCAGGATTTCAGGCATCTTTATTTCTTTCTTTTAAAATCTATTCGTCCATTCAGTGAGGCGCTAGATAATTTTTTAGTTCCAAGTTCTCTCTGCGAAAGCAGGAACTTACCTGCTGCAGCTGATACTGGGGCCCACCAGTTGTCTGGGCAACATACATAGATTCCATGGCCACGAATGCACCTAGCGTTAGGCATTTATTTATCCTGTAAAGGTGCCCACTGTAATGTAGAGATCATCATAAAGAGAAATATCCTTTTAATAAAAATCTTACTGCCCAGCAACCTTCATAATATGGTACATCTAGTCTCTGAAAACCAAGCCAGCCTCTTGGGACATGTCCACACTGCAATGTAAGCTCAGGAGTAGTGGGACTCAAGTCAGATGATCTGTGTTAAGAACTTGGGGCTTGAGCAGCCATGCCTATTCTTAACCCTACATTACAATTTTTCTAGGCAGTGCTCAAACCTGGGGCTTTGGTGTCCACACAGTAGCATGCAGACCCAAATCAAACCAATCACATCACAGACTCCTTAGTACCTTCCTAAATGTGGACACTCTGGCTGTGGTGCACTGTAGTGAACACCCCTCCACTTCCCCGCGTGTTACAAGAAGTAAGAGCAGCCTGTCAGCCCAGCCGGCCAACCAACCTGCAAGGGACCTCTTTTCAAGTTCTCCTGCTTGCACTTGCACTCTGGCAGAACTTCCCCGAGATGCTGGTGGACATTTTGGCGGCATTTTCTGACACCAAAGGCACCTGACAGAGTTTAAGATGGAACAGGAGAAGGAAGTGGAGGAGGAGTACTCAGACATGGAAGTCTGATGCTGCACAATACATTCAGAATAGTTTCTGAGGCCCCCTGTGTAGACTTCAGGCACTAGGCCACAAGCCCAGACTGGTGGGATCATATCATACAGACCTGGGATGACCAGCAGTGAATCGAGAACTTTTAAGAAAGGCACATTCCTGGAGCTTTGTGAGAGCTTGTCCTGACCTTCCAGCATAAAAACACACATCAAAGGGCACCTATGCACATCCAGAAGCAGGTTGCTACCGCTGTCTATAAGCTAGGACAATATTCGCAACACATGGTATTATCATAAACAGAGTTATCGTCCCCGCCATTACTCTGGGCATCCCCACTTTTACTTTCACTTATGAAACCAAACCCTGATTTCAGAGGCCCTGGCAAAAGATTACTTAATTACACTCTCCGCAGCTGCAGAAGGGGTTGTTGAATACGCTTTGGGCAGACTGAAATTCACTGGAGATGCCCAGAGACTGGTCTGGATTCCAGTGCCATCAATGCTGTCTGCATCACTGTGGCTTGTGCTCTTCACAAGCTCTGTAAAGCCAGATGTGAGACATTTCCCCCTGTAGGGACCTATGACAGCAAAGTGCTACTGAATCAGTGCCTCAGCTAGAACGTGCAGCTACCACAGCGAGAGGTAGATGCATCCAAGCACCAAAAGTCAATTTTTTGCTCAACTCTGTCCTCCGCCTCCCTTAGCCACTGTTCTGGAAAATGCATAATAAGTGCCTACTGCTTCACTGAAACCCTGTCCTCAAGCTGCATGGACAGTCTCAGCCTTTCCTTCTGCCTCTTGCTATGCCTCTTCCATGGCACTCTCAAGACCCTTTCTGGTAAATGGACCTGCTCGTCAAACCATCTCAAGTACTTCAATCATAACCTAATCACGGAACCATTTCTGCTTGGAGCGGTCCAAATTTACTGCACTGAGGTTGAGAAGTGGAGCTACAGCAGTCAGTAGAGGTCGAGGGGTCAAGCAACAAGACAAGAAATGGAAGGTTGTCGTCTCAAATGTCTCAGTGGAGGAGAGCAGAAATAAATCTTGTGGAATTACAAGGATATAAAATGCTACATTTAAAAAATGAACTGCAATATGTTGTGAGGGGGGGTGCTTCAGCCCACAGAATCTCCCTGGATAGATTTTGGTTAATCATAGTTACAGTGGCACAGAGACAACGATAAGTTAAAAATCGCAAACTGTTTTTATTTTTCCACAATTGCGTAACTACTTGGTTTGGGGATCAGGGAAAGGTTAGCTGGTGGCCATGCTGTAAAAGCTTTTTCTATCATTACAGGCCTTTCACATTTTGGAGATGTAAACTTTTCTTGTGATATTCTTGTATCATCTCCTGGCAATAGGAGATGCTATTCCAATCTGCTGGAGGGAAACCTGCAGTGTATCCAGTCAAAGAATTCAATCACATAGTGACTGAACAGCACATTTATGGGTGGAGTGGGCTGGTCAGCTCCAGAGGCCTAGAAAACACTCTCTTCCCCACAATGTGACTGCCTATGTCGAGTTCCTGCTTCAGGACAAGTTTGCAGCTATCTGCATTCGGGACTGGGTCAAAATCCATGAGAGAATCAGCAGGATACTGCCTGCATTAGTCTGCACTTGGCTTATCATGTGTTATGGCTGCATAAAAACACACAGAACTCCACAGGCATCCTCCTCCCTGCCCCCTGACATATACTGTGACAAAATTCTAACCTCTGTCATAGTTGGGACAAACAATTTTGTCATCTGAAGAGTGCACAGACTGCCTCTAACTGAAATATGCTCCATTTCCAAATCTAGCCTATTTCCCCAATTACATGCACAACGTTTGCTGTAGACAGCTCCGTAGACCACTGAACGATTACACAGCAGCAAACAGGGGAACGACTCAGAGGGACACTGCCCTGATATGTGTGGGTGTGTCTAGACTACAGGGTTTTGTCGACAAAAGTGGACTTTTGTCGACAAAACTATACCTGCGTCTACACTGCTGCTGAGTTCTGTCGAACTCAGCAGTTTTGTCGACGGCTGTAAACCTCATTCTACGAGGAATAACGCCTTTTGTCGACAGAGTTCTGTCGACAGAAGGCGTTATTGCATCTACACTGTCGTTTGCATCTACACTGTCATGTCGACAAAGCGGCTTGCTTTGTCGACAGAACTGGATGTAGTCTAGACGCTGTCGACAGAAGCTTTGTCGACAGTATCTGTCAACAAAACTTCTGTCGACAAAAGCCTATAGTCTAGACGTACCCTGAATGGGCAAGGGAATGAAAAAAGACTGCCAAGTATCGAAGAATCATAAGCCTCGTCTACATGTACTGAGAGATCAGTGTTGTGGAGATTTAGCTAAAACAATGGCTGATCACGCTCCCATCGACTCTGGTACTCCCCTGGGTTGAGAAGAGGAAGGGGAGTCAAGGGGAAAGTTTCTCCCATTAATCCCTTGCAATGGGGGCACTGTGGTAATTCAAACTAAGTTACGTCAACTCCAGCTACACTATTCATGTAGCTGGAGTTCCACACCTTAATTCAACATTACCCCCTAGTGTAGATCTGGAAGGGACCTCAAAAGATCATCTAGTCCAGTCCACTGTGCACATGGACAGAAATATTATCTACGCCATCCCTGACAGGTGTTTGTATAACCTGCTCTTAAAAACCTCCAATGATAGAGATTCCACAGCCTCCCTAGGCCACTTATTTCAGTGCTTAACCATCTTGACAGTTAGAAAGTTTGTTTGTTTTTTTAAATGTCCAACCTAAACCTTCCTTGATGCAATTTAAGCCCATTGCTTCTTGTGCTATCCTCAGAAGTTAAGAAGAATAGTTTTTCCTCCTTCCTCCTCTTAACAATCTTTTAGCTACTTGAAAGCTAACATGTCCCCTCTTAGTCTTCTCCTTTCCAGACTAAACAAACCCAGTTCTTTCAATCTTCCCTAATAGACCTGTTTTCTAGACCTTTAATCATTTTTGTTGCTTTTCTCTGGACTTTCGCCAGTTTGTGCACATCCTTCCTGAAATGTGGCCACAATACTCCAGTTAGCGCAGAGTGGAAGAATTATTTATCTTGTCTTGTTTACAAAACTCCTGCTAATGCATCCCAGAATGATGGGGTTGTGGTTTTTTTTGCAATAGTGTCACACTGTTGACTCATATTTAGCTTTTTGATCTGCTATGACCCCTAAGTCCCTTTCTGAGGTACTCCTTCCTAGACAGTCATTTTCCATTTTGTATTTGTACAACTGATTGTTCCTTCTTAAGTGGAGTACTTTGCATTTGTCCTTACTGATGTAGCAGCAAAATATTTACCACACCCCCTGCCTATGTTCCTCAAACCTGACACCAAGGGTATGTCTAGACTACATGGCTGCGTTGGCGGAGCCATGTAAACTAGTTTACCCGACATAGTCAATGAAGCGGGGATTTAAATAATCCCCGCTTCATTAAAATAAAAATGGCCACCGCGCTGTGCCGACAATCAGCTGATCCGGCACAGCGCGGCAGTCTAGACGCGGATCGGTCGACAAGAGAAGCCTTTGTCGACCGCTCCCTTACGCCTCATGAAACGAGGTTTACAGGAGCGGTCGACAAAGGTTTCCCTTGTCGACCAATCCGCGTCTAGACTGCCGCGCTGTGCCGGATCAGCTGATTGTCGGCACAGCGCGGTGGCTATTTTTATTTTAATGAAGCAGGGATTATTTAAATCCCCGCTTCATTGACTATGTCGGGTAAACTAGTTTACATGGCTCCATCGACAGAGCCATGTCGTCTAGACATATCCCAAGTGGCCACGAGTAGCATGAGGGCAGTTTAGCATCAGCGTAGAGTTAAGTCTGTGCTTTCTCTGCCAAACCTGCCAACAAAGCTATCTACTACTGTCATGTGTGGTGGTAGTAGTTTATGTGACGTAGAGCCCTGTGCTCTGATAGCAGTACAATGATCAACAGCTCACGTCACAATGACCCAGTCATTTGCTTGGATTCCAATGGAATACTGATGAGATGCTGATGTTACAGGTCCCAGGTTACAAAAGAGAAACAGAAATAAAAAGTTTAGTAAGTAGCACCACCAATGGGTAAGAGTGACAGTGTTTTGATTCTGATCACTGATTCTGTACATTAGTACAGAAAGTTGGGGACCTACAAGAAAATCAGGACAGAGCTAGGATATATGACGAGATACATCAGAGAAGGGATTTTTCTTTTTATTTTGTGTTGGGTGTTGGGCCTGGAACCACCAATCCTAGGCCTTACATAATTTTGCTGGGTGGGTATGGACAGCAATGGAGGAATGGGGAAAGAGGTATGAATAATCATGGTCAACTTTTAATATTGCTTCTCCAAAGCCTTGCCAAAAGTATTTTCAACAATTTTTGCTAAAACAAAACACAGAATTTCATTAAGCTGTAGATACAAAATATTTATTAATTTCCTTCGTAGCATGGCAGTTCCATTCATTTCCCACATCCATTGTCATAAAGACCCATTTATAAAAGTTACTCCTGGGAAGTTAGATTTTATATTTCATTGATTTCACTGAAAATTGGGAGGATTTTTTAATCTGTGGGCTCTCTCATTATTCAAAGCCTTTACAATGTATAAGACAACTTTCAGAGGGAGAAGAAGAGGCCACCATTGCCATTAATCATAAACAGCTACAAAAAAACCCAACAGATGCCAGGTGATCAACTGGTTCATCAGAAGTAAAACAACAGGGAAAAAATAGAAAGGAAGGCCGCACAGTCCTTGGCATGATATAATACCTGTGGACTAGTCAGTTGTTTTATACTTTATTATAGTTTTGTACATTTCTCATGCTTGCTTAACATGCTGGGGCTGGAAAGTGAAGCAGTTAGCTCCAGATAACAGCACTCCACTTATTCAGCAGAAGAAAGCACATCTGGTATCCTCCAGAGACTAGTCACCAATTGAAAGATAAATGTTTAATGTTCCTCATAAACAAATCCATTTTCACTCTGAAACAATGAAAATATGCAAAAAATATCCAGGCAGAGATACCTTTTATAAAGAAATTCCCCAGCGGCTACCGCCAAAGGTCTGTGCATGGTATAAACAAACTGGAATAAGGTTTCACAGTCTTCAGATGATAATGCATCCTCGCAGTTCCTATGCAAAGATAAAATATAAGTTATTATGCATATTTAACTAGAAAGGATTATATGTATGCTAATACTGGACATGATTCTCCACTGCCTTGTAGTTCATATTGTCAGTTTCTGCAAATTAAATCATGATATGCTACATACTCAGAGCAATAGTATTTTTGTACTGACTTTGCAGAGATGCGTCTACACAACATACAAGGAATGAAGAATTTGGCTCTCTGTGCGGCATAAACATTCACATAAAAGCATGGTTAAGGCTCTTTGGCCTTCAAGACAAAAAAATTAAAAAATTAGTTATCAAAAAGGAAAGTCACTATACTATAATATAGATTAAATATCCTGTATTTTTCCAGAAAAATTGTTTAAAGTTACTTAATCAAGAGGCCAATACTATATAACAATATACTTATACAGAAACCCATTTTAAAAATCACGGAGGAAACATGCTCAATAGCAAACTGATTGGTATGCCAAAGACAGACTATTTACTGGAAAACCTAAAAGTAACAGTTTTTTCAACAAGTATACAGCCATAGTAATGACATTTCTCATTTACACAGTCCTTTACACCTTCAAAGCACCACATAAATAATAATCCATCCTCCAATATACACCCAGTGAGACCAGAAGATGTTGTTATCCCGATTTTCTGAGGAAGGAAACTGAGGCAGCAAAGGTTGAGTGACTTGCCATAGACTACAGAGGGACTGAAGATTAAAGCTCAGATTAGAATTTAGAAATTCTAGGCTCCTAGTCCTGCATTAATGTCATTGGACAACACTGTCAACAGAACAAGAGCAATAAGACCCTTCTACTTCTGGGAGAGTTTATGGGAGGGGGAAGGTGAGCTAAGTAAGTTGGGGCAGAGAGCACACGTGTAGTGGGTTTATTAATTTATTAAATAGCTCTGCTATCAGCCCCCAAGAGGCTACATCTTTTAATACAAAGCTGTCTGGATAAAGGGGCTACTACAACATCTAACAACAAAACTCTCAATTTTGCAGCTGCTGGGATTGACATCCTAGTCACACGTTGCTCTTCTTCTGTGCTGGCTACCAGTTCTTTTGCCATCAGCACTGCCTTTGCATTTAGCAGCATGACAAGTTATAAATTCAAAATAGAAAGCCTCTGGCACCCTCAAATCCTATTCCCTAGCAGGTAAATACTAGAAACAGACGCCTCTCACTAACAACTACTTAAACACTGGGTGAAGGTTTGAGAGAGATTATAACAAAAAAAAAAAAAAGACAAAAGACAAACAGCTCTTAAACTAATCTATTAACATTGGCTGTGGTTTAAAACAGTAAGAATTGGTTGGAAGCCCCAGGGTAGTTGAACAGAGGGCATGCTCTCTGTTGGCTTTTCACTTCTGTGAGGCAACAAGGTCTTAACATGCATAAGTTGATCATTATGGTTTATTTCCCTGTGCACTACTTGTATATTTTTGCTGAAAAGTTCCCTGCTATTTTTAATGAAAGTTCTCTCTCCTGCTAGGTTGCCCTGAAGTAAACTTGGTTATAATGATCACTGGCACAGTAAACAGGTTTTTAATAGTGAAAATGTTGATGATGTGCCAAGTAAATATTGACTAGAACGTGTTTAATAGAAATTATACACTGAATAAATGCATTGCCAAGTGGAAGAGTGGCATTTAGGGGGGTGGCAAATAATTATTCAGCCATCTTTAGGACTGCTGAAATAGTGAAAAATATATTTATGAGTAAGTTATTCAGTGGCATGTTTGAAAAATTTAAAATGAACTACATACAAATATGTTTCAAGCAACTCCTGTATAATATAGTTTTGTACAGTACATGAGCACCCAGCTATGTATTCTGTGGAACCAGGATTAAAATTTTAATAACAAAGGCTGATGTAGTTGAGTGACATTCACCTTCTCTTTACTTTTGCATCCTGTGGTGTCAATGGGACTGAATGTACTAAACAGCACTTACAAACGCAACAGTTGCTCAACCAGCTTTGTATCAGAAAAAATATGGAGAACTGGATGAAATAGGCTTATTCATTATAATATCAACAAAGGGCAAGTCCTCTATAAACACTTCTTTCCTAGGAAACTGTCCAATGTATATTCTCTCTCTCTCTCTTTCTGCAACTCTCTCTCACAGTCTTTTTAAAAGCTGTGATCAAACTGCAAAAGGCAGATGCTAGATGAAAGTATTGTAGCCTGGGTCACCTGTGGGCAGCAATGTGAAGTGAGAGGCTGCACAGTTTTTGAGAAAAGTAGCTATTTCTTGTTCTAGCTTAACTCAGCTTCACTCTCTTCACTATATTCCAAGGTGACAGAGTGGGACAGGTACTACATTCACTACAAAAAGTCTTTTATTTTCTAAATCCCTTTGATAGGTGAAATGCTTGGCAACATTGTGCAGTTATAAATAAATCTCACTTTGGGGACAAATAACACAAACTATTTCTATTCAAGGGAGGTAAAGACTAAAAATGGGTGAAATCCTAGCCCAAGTGAGGTGAACTAGAGTTTGGTCACTATTTTCAAAGGAACCAGGACTTCACTCCAGGTATTATACTCTGTACTCCGTTTTCCCCTCATCAGGGATTTTGTTAGATGAGGTTTGACCTAGGCTCCTTGTACAGAATGCTCTCTGGATGCCAGGCAGGCATGGCATTCTTTTTCAAAATCCATTAATTAAGCAGACAGAAGTTCTCAATGTGCATCTGTTCTCTCGCTTTTTACACAGCACTCAGCAGTTGCTTACTGTTAAGATGCCAAGGTTTCCACTTGAAAGATACTTGACCAGTTCAAAGACTACTTATCTCTACAAAGGGCAATACCTAGCTACACCTATTACCATGGCAGTTTTAGAAGTATTTTCCTAATGAAATGGGCATCTTCTTTTGTACCTATAAGCCAATAATTGCACATTCAAAGAATATTTCATGTAGTGCAATACTACTGCTGCAAATTTACAGCCCTCAAAACGCCAAGTGACAGATAAAGGTTAAGCCAGAACTGCCTGCCAGTATTCAGATGCCTAAAAATAAGCATGGCTTTCCACATACCAATGCCATGATGTATCACTGTCTCCTCGTGTCAGTGTGAACAGGCAAGGAAGAAGGAAGAATGGTTATGCCAGGGAGAGAGCAAAGACTCTATCTGTTCTGGATGCCCAGCATTAGCTGGGAAACCTCACATCTTTTATTTTATTTTACATTTCATGAAATGACTTTGGAAGCAGAAGACCCACTGCCTTCTCAACATGAGCGATGAGATTGCACATGGACTGACTGCATCATCTCTTGTTTATGTGCAATTACTTATATTCTAAGACTTAAAAAAAAAAAAAAGCCTACATCAAAAAAAAACCCTACATTAAAAACCTCTGCCTTTTAAATGTACTAAGAGCCTGGCAGCTCTTAATACATTTAAAAAGCAGAAATGCAGCCCTGGCTCCCACCTGTTCCCCCCACTGCAGCTCTGCAGTCTCCCCCCCCTCCCCCCCATAGACTCATAGACTTTAAGGTCAGAAGGGACCATTATGATCATCCAGTCTGACCCCCTGCACAATGCAGGCCATAGAATCTCACCCACCCTCTCCTAGAATAATCTTCTCATCTATATCTCAGATATTGAAGTCCTCAAATGGTTTAAGGACCCCAAGATGCAGAGAATCCTCCAGCAAGTGATCCATGCCCCATGCTACAGAGGAAGGCGAAAAACCTGCAGGGCCTCTGCCAATCTACCCTGGAGGAAAATTCCTTCCCGACCCCAAATATGGCGATCAGCTGAACCCTGAGCATGTGGGCAAGACTCACCAGCTAGACAACCAGGACCAATCCCAACTAGATCAACCCAGTCAGGGCTTTGTCAAACCGAGACTTAAATACCTCTAGGGATGGAGACTCCACTACTTCCCTAGGTAACCCATTCCAGTGTTTCACTACTCTCCTAGTGAAATAGTTTTTTCTAATATCCAACCTGGACCTCTCCAACCACAACTTAAGACCATTGCTCCTTGTTCTGCCATTCGTCACTACTGAGAACAGCCTTTCTCCATCCTCTTTGGAACCTCCCTTCAGGAAGTTGAAGGCTGCTATCAAATCCCCCCTCACTCTTCGCTTCTGCAGACTAAACAGACCCAACTCCCTCAGCTTCTCCTCATGGGTCATATGCTCCAGCCCCCTAATCATTTTGGTTGCCCTCCGCTGGACCCTCTCCAATGCGTCCACATCCTTTTTGTAGAGGGGGGCCCAGAACTGGACACAATACTCCAGATGTGGCCTCACCAGAGCCAAATAAAGGGGAATAATCACATCTCTGGATCTGCTGGCAATACTCCTCTTAATGCAACCTAATATGCCATTAGCCTTCTTGGCTACAAGGGCACACTGTTGACTCATATCCAGCTTCGCATCCACTGTAACCCCCAGGTCCTTCTCTGCAGAACTGCTACTTAGCTGGTTGGTCCCCAGCCTGTAACAATGCTTGGGATTCTTCCGTCCCAAGTGCAGGACTCTGCACTTGTCCTTGTTGAACCTCATCAGATTTCTTGTGGCCCAATCCTCCAATTTGTCTAAGTCACTCTGGACTCTATCCCTGCCCTCCAGCGTATCTATCTCTCCCCCTAGCTTAGTGTCATCCGCAAACTTGCTGAGGGTGCAATCCATCCCCTCATCCAGGTCATTAATAAAGATATTGAACAAAACCGGTCCCAGAACCGAACCTTGGGGCACTCCGCTAGAAACCAACTGCCATCCTGACATCGAGCCGTTGATCACTACCCGCTGGGCCCGGCCTTCTAGCCAGCTTTCTATCCATCTTACCGTCCATTTATCCAATCCACATTCCCTTAACTTGCTGGCAAGAATATTGTGGGAGACCGTATCAAAAGCCTTGCTAAAGTCAAGGTATATCACATCCACTGACTTTCCCATGTCCACAGAGCCAGTTACCTTATCATAGAAGCTAATCAGATTGGTCAGGCACGACTTGCCCTTTGTGAATCCATGCTGACTATTCCTAATCACTTTCCTCTCCTCCAAGTGCCTCAGAATGGATTCCTTAAGGATCCCTTCCATGATTTTTCCAGGAACCGAGGTAAGACTGACCAGCCTGTAGTTCCCTGGATCGTCCTTCTTCCCTTTTTTGAAGATGGGCACTACATTTGCTTTTTTCCAATCATCCGGGATCTCTCCCAATCTCTACGACTTTTCAAAGATAATGGCCAAAGGCTCCTCAATGACATTTGCCAACTCCCTCAGTACCCTCGGATGCATTAAGTCCGGACCCATGGATTTGTGTACATTTAGCTTTTCTAAATAGTTCCTAACCTGTTCTTTACCCACTAAGGGCTGTCGATCTTCATCCCATCTTGCATCACTTAGCGCATTAGTCCGGGAGCCCACCTTGTCCGTGAATACAGAGGCAAAGAAAGCATTGAGTGCTTCAGCTTTCCCCACATCATCTGTCACTAGGTTACCTTATTCATCCAGTAGGGGCCCCACACCCTCTCTGATCACCTTCTTCTTGTTAACATGCCTGTAGAAACTTTTCTTGTTATCCTTCACATCCTTAGCCAGTCGCAATTCCATTTGCGCTTTCGCCTTCCTGATAACCCCCCGGCATTCTCGAGTTATACATTTAAACCCCTCCCTGGTCATCTGTCCCTGTTTCCACTTTTTGTAAGCTTCCTTTTTGTGCTTAAGTTCACCAAGGATTTCCCCCGTAAGCCAATCCGGTCTCCTACCATGTTTGCCTCTCTTGCTACTCATCGGGATGGTTTCTTTCTGTGCCTTCAGTAAGGCTTCTTTAAAATACTGCCAGCTGTCCTGGACTCCTTTCCCCTTCATGTTAGCATCCCAGGGGATTCTGCCCATCAGGTCTCTGAGGGAGTCAAAATCTGCTTTTCTGAAGTCCAAGGTGTGTATTTTACTACTCTCTTTTCTTCCTTTGGTCAGGATCCTGAAATCTACCATCTCATGATCACTGCTTCCCAGGTTGTCACCCACCTCTACTTCCCCTATTAGTTCCTCCCTGTTTGTGAGCAGAAGGTCAAGCTGCGCACGGCCCCTGGTCGGATCCTTCAGCACTTGTACCAAGAAGTTATCCCCAACATTCTCCAAAAACTTCCTGGATTGCCTGTGTACTGCCGTATTGGTTTCCCAACAGATGTCAGGGTTATTAAAGTCCCCTATGAGAACCAGAGCCTGCGCTCTGGAAGCTTCTCTCAGTTGTCCGAAGAAAGCCTCATCTACCTCATCCACCTGATTCGGTGGCCTGTAGCAGACACCAACCACAACATCACTGCTGTTGTTTGCACCTCTAAACTTAACCCAGAGACTCTCAACAGGTTTTTCTCCCTCTATATACTGGAGTTCAGAGCAATCATAGTGCTCTCTTACGTATAGTGCAACTCCTCCTCCTTTTCTCCCCTGCCTGTTCTTCCTGAACAGTCTATACCCTTCCATGACAGCGCTCCAGTCATGCGAGTCATCCCACCAAGTCTCTGTTATCCCAATTAAATCATATTTCTCATAGTCAATAGAAATTCCATACTCGATTAGCTGATTAAGCACAATTTAACATCCCTAGTCACAGCTATGCTTCAGCTGCAGGAACTTGCTCGGGGCATGGAGGAGAAGAGCTATGATAGGGACATGTAGCAGTGCTGTGTAAAAATGAAAGAGTGGAGGCAGACACAGCAGGAAGGCATGGACGCAAATATTTGCCTCTGGACGTGCCACTTCTATTAGGAGGGGGCTGAGGCAAGGGTGGTGGTGAATAGCCTCCAAGTAAACTCCCCTTACAGTCTAGTGTTTTTAACACACAGCACAATTCCGAACTGCAGTGCAGGATCCATGCATTCTGACACAGATGGCTGGCTCACAGGTTACCAGGGCAGTTGAAAAGTGGCTGGAAACATAATAGGATGCCCATGGAATGATGGGATTGAGAAACCTTCATCAAGTGACACTGTACCTGCCCCATGAGGCATTGCTAACTCCTCCCAAAACACCCTGTGGCTATTTGCAAAGAGGGATTGCTACCCACAGCGCACTGCTCTCTGTATCAATGGAAGTGCTACTAGTGTGGATGTGCTCCACCAACACAAAGAGCATAGCGTGGACATGCAACAGCAGTTTGTTTACAGCGATGGCTCAATGTTGCCATAACTTAAGTTGCCTTAACTTCATAGTGTAGGCATAGTCTTAGTCTCATAATTTCTAATTATATCCAGATTGACATGGACCAAAATAATTCCTCCCTTGTTACTTACATCCTCCAGCTACTTCCCTTTCCAAATCAGTCATCTCCTACCTTTACCCAATCATTTTTGTTCCTCTTTTCTGAACTCCCTCTACTCTTTCTGGTAGTCAAGCGCCAAGAAATGAACACAATAATCCAAGTTACTCACAGAAGCACTATAATGAGGGAACATTGTATAACTGTTTTATGTCACTATACCTCAATTTAAAATGTTCCTAAGCCCTTCTTACTGACATCTTGCATTGCAGTCACATGTCTATTTGCCAACCACTAAGATACCTGGATCTCTTTCAGAATTACTGCTTTCTCACTTCTACCTTCTACCACGTATCTATGGCTCATGTTTTTCCTCCTACTCTATTTTCTTCTTAATTTTAATCTACAGAGCTTTGTATCCTTGCTCAGTCCTCGTTAATATTTTGTGGTACCATTCATATTACGATAGCACCTAAAGGCCCAATCAAGCTCCCATCACACTGTATGCTATAAATGTAAAATGATGAGATCCCACTCAAGAAAGAGATCTGGGAGTCACTGTGAACAGTTCTCTGAAAATATCTACTCAAGAGCAGCGGCAGTCAAAAAAGCAAACCAAACAGAATGTTGGGAATCAGTAAATAAGGACAGAGACAAAAAATATCATATTGTCTCTACACAAATCCATGGTACTCCCGCATCTTGAAGACTATGTGCAGATGTGGTCGCCTCATCTCAAAAAGATACTTGAATTGGAAAAGGTTCAGAAAAGGTCAACGAAAATGATTAGGTGTATGGAACGGCTGCCATATGAGGAGAGATTAATAAGACTGTGACTTTTCAGCTTAGAAAAGAGACAGCTAAGGGGGGATATGAATGAGGTCTATAAAATGGTGACCAGTGTGGAGGAAATAAATAAGGAAGTGTTATTTACTCCTTGTCATAACACAAGAACTAGGGGTCACCAAATGAAATTAATAGACAGCAACAAATACAAGGAAGTACTTAACACAATACACAACCTGTGGAAATTCCTTGCCAGAAGATGTTGTGAAGACCAACACTACAACAGAGTTCAACGAAAAACTGCATAAGTTCATGGAGAATAGGTCCATCAATGGCTATTAATCAGGATGGGCAGGGATGGTGTCCCTAGCCTCTGTTTGCCAGAAGCTGGGAAAAGACAACAGAAGATGGATCACTTGATGATTACTGGTTCTGTTCATTCCCTCTGGAGTACCTGGTATTAGCCACTGTCAGAAGACAGGATACTAGGCTAGATGGATTTTTGGTCTCACCTAATATGGCCATTCGTATGCTGTACAAACAGTAAAGGAAGTCCCTCAGAGTTTGGCATTTTATATTTATTTTAGAGGCATCTGTCTGAGTCCTTCTGTCTGTGAGCCCATTTGTTCAAGAACTCCTCCTAAACAGTAAGACCACCAAATTTGGTATGCACCTTTCTCTGATCCTAACTTAAAGCAAGTTCAGGGTTTGGTTGTGGCAAGAAAACAGGATGCGCCTGGAATTTGATTGTTTTCCATAACATGGAAAGAGAGGGAGCTGATCAGAAGGAAGCTATACTGCATAGTCACCACTGGGAGAAGTGAGCCCAAGGCACAGCTGTAATGCAGAGTGACCACTAAGGGCAGCCACACTAGGAAGGGATTGGCCAGCTGAGGACTGAGTTCGCCATCTTGCCGGCCACTGGTCCAGTAAGTGCCCTTCCCCTCCCCGCCCCAAACCTCCCTCCCACCAGCACCACTGCCACAGGCCTCCCCCGCAAAAAACCACTGGGGTCAGGTAGTGCAGTTCCAGTCCCATCCCCAATACCACCAGGCCCCCCTTCTCCCTTTCTAGGCTGGCCCAGGGAGCGCTGCAGGGGCTGGCCTGGCCCCTTCCCTCTGCCCCCAAGTCCAAGGAGCATGAGCAGGAGGCCTCCATGACCCTGGTCCTGGGCAGCACTGGCAAGAGGCCTCCGCAGAGCACCTTCCCTGCCCCCGCCCCCGCCCCCACCCCCGCCCCCTGGGCCAGCCCCTAGCAACACCAGGTAAGTCTTCTACTTAATACAATATGCAAAAGTGGATACCTCTGAAGGAATAAAAAGGAGGGTGGAAATAGGAATGTGAATAACACAGGCCGGGCATGTGCACAGCTTGAGGGTCCTGTGTGATACCATCTACATATTTTGTTAGTCTTTAAGGTGCTGCAAGACTATTCGTTGTTCTTTAAGTTTTTCCAGTTATAGACTAACTCGGCTACCCCTTTGAAGCTGTAGGAAACTACGTTGTTTAAATAATTTAGTACATCTAAATAAATTAGAAATATCAGAGTTTGTCACTGGATATCTGCCTAGCAATTATCAACTAACAACATCTAACTGGCAGCACTAGCATCTAAAAAGTCTTCTGGGCCTCACCAGATGTACATCCAGTTAGAACTTAGTTGATATACTGCTGACGACGAAACTAGAGGAGAAACCAGTTCCGACAGAAAAGTTGGAACTGGCTAAAGGAAGTGAACATTTTTGTACCAAGTGAGCAAGCAAATATGACTGAACACATACAGGAAGCAGCTCTGTTGAGCAAATCTAATCCCTACAGGTCACTCTTATGTTATTACTCACTGGAATTCCTTAATTCCCAAACCCACTTACAGTTTCTCTGTGTGCATGGGCTTCCACACAAGCCAGTGTAAGTACATACTGAGGGTTCGCAGCAGGTACACTGGTTGCCAGCCCTTGCTGAGCCCATGCCACCACGCCTACACTGCTACTGTTACTCAAGCTCACTAAATTAAAACTACCATGGGTGTGCCAACCTCTGCTACAATCACACCTCCACTGGCAATGCAGACATACCTCTGAGCGCTTTCCTGCTTCTTCAATAACGGCAATCACTTCTGAAACATCTCCCTTGCTGGAAAGGCATCTTGAGACATGCTCTCAAAGCAACCTTATCACAGCCACAGGGCGACTCCTTATCACAGAGAGTTTAGTGCAATATTTCACCCAAAATGTATAAACTGGACAGTACAAATTTTGTAAGCGAAAGATAGGATTCTTGGTTGGATTTCTGGATAATTCATTTCAGTCCCCAACTCCCATCTTCATCTTCCCAATAATTAAACCAAATCAGCAGGGCTCAGAATGACTACAAGCGCTGTTGGCGCTGCAACAGATGGAGCAGAAACAAAGACAACGAGTATGTGTTTGTTGGACCTCTGCCATGGCTTAATAAATAAAAACATGAACTCATTTTATTTACCAGGAAATAAGTTTTATGATGGACAAGTGTTGTTTGGAAAACTTCTTCTGAGGAATTGCTCATTGCTGGAAATCTAATTTTAAACTTTGTTTAGATAAGGCTTTCCTAAAAATAAAGACAATTGATAAACTTTTTTTGACTATACTTAGCATTCAGGAGTTTTGTGACCACGTGAACCCAACAATAAAGCCAGAGAAGCTAAACAGCTGCAGTGCTAATATAGCACTTGTTGGTTCAGTTATAGAACAAGAGCAACCTTAACTGGTTTAAAGAGTCATTGTATTTTAACAATGGTGTGTTACCCCTCCTAGCACAGGCACATGTTATGTACATAGCTGCTGTAACAAAGTACAATGAAATATCTATGCAATATGGGGAAGCAAATGTCATACGAAATAGTTGTGTTCACATTAGCAGTAGTAACCCACCTATTCTTAGTGTCACTTCAACAATGGTACCTCCTATAAAAAAAACAAGTTATGTCACCAACGAAGTATACAATGGGCCCAATTCTATTCTCATGTATAGGCTGGTGTAAACTTGGAGTAATGCCACTTAAGTCAGCGGAGTGGCGAATGAGATAATTATCAGTTATGCACAAGATTATTCTGGTACAAGTAATGCAAAGATTCAGAAATTCAACAGTTGCTATCTAAGTTGTACAGCTCTCCCTGTGGCCTTCTGTAATTATGGGTATATCTGTACTTGAAGGAAGGCTGTGATTCCCAGGTCACACAGATATACTTGTGCTAGCTCTCATCAAATTAGCTTGCTAAAAATATCATAGCCCAGAAAGTGATGAGGGGCCACACAGGCTTACTGCCCCAAGTACAAACCAGCCTGGACCTCTTGCAAACATACTCAGGGTGGCTAGCCCATACCACCGCTCCACACTGCTTGGACTGTCACCGTCACAATACTATTTTTAACCTGCTAGCTCATTAAGTATGTCTACCCAAGCTGTGAATCACACCCCACAGCTCCAAATGCACATATACCCTAAGACTGCTTTCTGGTAGCCCTGTCAACATAGTATCTGTACATAGGCAGGAACTACCTTATATCTTTCATTGCTTTCACAGATTCAAACAGTTACTTTCATGTGAATAACCAGCTGGAGACTAGGCTGGGGATACTGACAAGTAGGGTTGGTGTAAAACTGTAATATAAATTTGCCTAATCACTGGACTAACAAGCCAATAAAGAAATGGTTTTAAGTCTGAAAAAATAAAATCTCTTTTGATTTTAAATTAATATAGATACAAAATAGCCTTGCTCACTTTGGGTACGTCTACACTGCACACTTACTTCACAATAAGCTATTCCAGAAGAAATACTGTGAAATAGCTTATTTCAAAATAGCGCGTCTACACTACTGGGAAGCCTCAAAATTAGTCCGAGGCAGGCTCCCGTAATGTGGGAGCGTTACCTCAATTTAGAGCCCCAGGAAGCACTAGGGAATAATTACTTCGAATGACCGTGGGAAGGAGCTATTTCGAACTAGCAGCAGTGGAGCATCCATACTACCACTACTTCAAAATAGCAATTTCAGAAGAGGCATTCTTCCTCCTGGAATGACGTTTACAGAAATTGGAATAAGCCGTCTGTTCTTTCAAAATAATTTTGAAATAACGAAATTGCTCACATTGTTATTTCGAAATAACATCAGTTGTTTCAAAATAGCTGTGCTGTGTAGGTACACCCTTTTTAAAGGAAAAAAAGTGCAGTCCTTTTATCAGAGTGATTATTCACTTCCTGGGGCTGAGATTTGCTCTGATTAGAAATACAACAAACAAAGCAGATAGGAAGAAATAGGAAAAGCAGCTTTGTAAGGACATGCCTACACTTGGAAATTTACTGAAATAGCTACTCCAGGAAAACAGAAATATGCAGTGCTTACACCAAAATTATTATTTTGGAATAGATATTTCAGTAAATTTCCCAAAGCAGGCAAACTCTAATGAATTTCTGCACACACTGCTCATTCTGAAGACAGACCTCAGCAAATCACAAATTCAGTCAGTCATTCCTCACCACAGCACTCAGGGTTCCATGTCACTGGTTCAATCAGAGTATGATTTACCAAACCCAGGTCAAATGATTGGTCCATCGGTTTCTACATCCTTCCTCCATCAGTGACCAAAACCTTGTGCTTCACAGGCAAAGCAAAGCCCACAATGCATCTGGTCAACTGTGCAATATTCTACATGGAATTGAGCCATCTCTCACTGGAGTCATGCAGGAGTGAGCTTATCCCCTGAAACACAAACCGTCTGGCTCCAGCGGGATCTTAAAACCTTAAGGCTACGTCTGTACTGCGCTCTCTTGCGCAAGAAAATATGCAAATGAGGCGAAGCAGTGAATATCGCCGCACCTCATTTGCATACTTAACGAGCCGCCATTTTGCGCAAGGGGCTTTTGCGCAAAAAAGGGGCTGTCTACACTGCTGCTTTTTTTCAGGCAGAACGGCTCTTGCACAAGAGGGAGGTTTTGAACAAAAAGGAGCTGTGTAGATGGCTCCTTTTTGTGCAAAAGCCCCTTGCACAAAATGGCAGCTTATTAAGTATGCAAATGAGGCGCGGCGATATTCACCGCTTTGCCTCATTTGCATATTTTCTTGCGCAAGAGAGCGCAGTATAGATATAGCCAAAGAGTATTTTCATTGGGATGCAGTCTGTATACAAATAAAAAGTGCAAAACAAAAAGGGAAATAGAAATCTCACTATTCTGGGATAACCATACTTCTTAAGTACCATTCTAACTTTGGTCACAACATCACAACAGACTTTTAACTTAGTTATTCTCTTTAACCCATGGGCTGCAGGGGACAACTGTTTCTGAGCTCCTTATCAGCAACAGGAGGATTCCTCAATGAGTTAGATCTGGGTCTTGCCATTAAAACAATACAGAATATTAAGAAATTGCTTACTGTGCTATAAGCATCAAGAGTTTCATGGCTTGAACTGCTACTTCGTGGTCCTTATCTAGAGTCATGGACACCATTCGATCCTAATGGATATAAAATGACAATTAAAAGGTGCAATCCTTTGACTTCTGGACAAATATATTTTCTGCAGATCACCTCCACTAGCAACAAAGAGGCTTATTATATTGTAATGACTATTTCCTAAGCAACATATGGCAACTTGCTTACCACCAAGTTGTGCTATCTACCTCTAAAAGAGTATGTTAAATTTGTATTTGAATTAATTGACTAATATGAAATTTGTGCAGATGCAAGCGTACCTACACAAGAAACTAGCTGCTGCTTATAAATTGAGAATGATTGGACACTTGTTTGTAAAACGAAAAACAATTTGCCAAACATTAGTAACAAGATGCTAAATCAGGGTACGTTCCAAGCTACAAATGTTACATACCTAATTTCTCAACTCAGATATGGAAAAAAAATTCTAGTTGACATAACCCTGCTAAAAAGGTATGTGGATCTTGGATCACACCATCTTTAACAGCACACAGCAATATTACACAGATTAGGATCAAAGTACAGAGGACTGCTGCAGAAATGTTTAAAATACAGATTGAATTCACATAGGCAGAATTTATTTACTCAGACTGAAACATCACTAAAACCTGAGAATTATAACCCTCCTCTTTCAAAAAGTGCCATGAAGAGCCAAGTGCTTGGTTATACATGTCATCCAAAAAAAAATACCTTCGGGGTTCAGCAGTAGAGTATGAACTAGCTGGGGCACTGGTTCAGTTCTCAGAAGGAAGAGTGCCACCTACAGAGTCACAACACCACTTTAGGCAGCACCTTGGGTTTTTTTTAACTCTAGTACTGGCAAGCCTCAACCCTGGCTAATTAGTAATGGTTGACGAAATCAGAACCAAAGGTAACATTAAAAAGTGGAGTCCTGACTGCCTGAATTAGCCTGTATGTGACAACATGATCAGCGCAGTACATTAGGGACACAACAGATCCCCCAAAAGATGTTCCTAGGCTATTCATTTATTGCCTAGCATTTGACTTGTTCAGATTGGGGATAAGAAATCTTTCTGCAAGGTTCAGAGTCATACATTCAGCAACAAGTCATACATTCTGATAGCAGTCTATGCTGAACCACCCAGTCCAACATCTAACATAGAAAACCAGTTTTGAGAGGGACAAAGGAACACAGGAGTCTATGGGATGCCCACTACATCTTGCCAAAAGAATCTTGGCCAAGAGGCTAGACATGGCAGTCTGCAGGACCTGCCAACATCACTATAATCATTAGTTAAAGCAAAATAAGAAGGTTCTCATGAATGAAGGGATATGTCCCACAAACTCTGCCACCCAATAACCCTTGCCTATACAAGGGAGTAAGAGACAAACTCTGCTCAAAATATGAGATCCTATGTGGCTAACCAATCCAGGTTTTTAAAACAGAGAATGGTAAATCCATTTACCTTGAATCTGCTAGTAAAGAGATCCATTTTGGATACCAGTTCTTTTCTGTTATAAATTCCTTGCAGTCCCAGAAGACACTTCAGCCGCACTTCGGGTTGCTATAAGACAAAGAGCAATGTACTAACATTGACTAATCTTGGGCATTAATGCTATTTACTAATGATTTGATGCTTGTCCTGTGGTAATGGGAGCCCTATAAATACCTACAATAGACTAAGCAAAAACTGCCTCAATCTTCATTACCAGATAGCGTTGCAGTTATGTCACATATGCCTAATAGCATACCATGGGCCAAAATTAGAGGTGATCTCTAAGGGCATGTCTACACTGAGGAGTTATTTCAAAATAATCCCCCTTATTTTGAAATAACAAGGCGAGCATCCACACTAACAAGTCTGTTATTTCAAAATAATAACTCCCGTTTGTGAAGAGGAATGAGTTTATTTCGAAAGAGTTATTTGGGGAGTTATTATTTAGAAATAACTTATTTCAAAAAAACCTGGTAGTGCAGACGCAGCCTAAGCTCTTTTTACATTTTTATAGACTTACAAACAATTACCAATGGGAGTGCAAGGAGTCCAAGATCATGTAATTCACATGCCCAAAGTATCAGAAGGTGAAGCCAGGGAGGCATACTTATGGCAAGCCATCTTATATCTATCTGCTATTTGTTTTTCTTGCAAAAATTTCCTCAGATATGAGTTAAGCCAACTTAGAGTCACTTACAGCCCCAAAACTAAGTGGGCCAAATTAAAAACTAAAATGTATGTATGTTATAGAATACAAAACCAGTATAAGCCAGTATGAGAGCATTTGGGTTAATGAGATGGTATCCAGTGAAGGTTTTATGTTACACCATTTAGACTCCTTCATGCCAAGTCCACACTGACAAATTACTTCAGATACAAACAGCCATAGGCTGCCTGGTTTAATAGATCACATCATCAACAGGCCTCTGTTCACTCTTAGGCTATGTCTAAACTACATTCCTCTTCCGAAACAGGAATGTAAATGACCCCAATCGAAAATGCAAACGAAGTGCGGATTTATAAATCTTGCGCTTCATTTGCATAATCGCATGCAAGCGCTTTTTTGAAAAAGGGCTTTTCGAAAAAGAAACTGCAGTCTGATGCTGAAACGGTACTCCCATGAGGATGTTTGATGGGTTCGTCCACTATCGAAGGGACCTGTGCATGTGGGATGGAGGAGTAACTAACTTGTGTATGTCGTGCCTTGTGGGGACATACACCGTTGACAGCCAGTGCTGTAGATTTCTTAGATGGAGACGTGCGTGCGGGACGACGAAGGTGGCTGCAGCCATGTGGCCGAGCAAGCGTAGGCAAGTATGTGCTGAGACTGTTGCGGTTTTGTGGAGAAGATTGACCAGGTCTTTTATTGCCTGGAATCTGTCCCTGGGCAGATACGCTCTCGCCGCACGGGAGTCGAGAACTGCTCCTATGAAAGCGAAGTTACTCACCTTCGGTGCAGTAACTGTCGTTCTTCGAGGTGGTGTCCCCGTGGGTGCTCCACTATGGGTGCTGGGCTTGCCCCGGCGCCGCAGACGGAAGCTTGTGATAAGCAGTGTTCGGCCGGACCACACACGTGCCACGGGCTCGCAGCTTTCGCGCTCTTTTCTGTCTCATGCAATCCGGCCCCCTGCCATTTCCTCGAGACCGCCTTGGAGTCTGTAAGAGACAAGAGCAGAGAGAGAGAGGACTCCGAAGCGGGGAGGAGGGCGGGTAGTGGAGCACCCGCGGGGACACTACCTCGAAGAACGACAGTTACTGCACCGAAGGTGAGTAACTTCGCTTTCTTCTTCGGAGATGTCCCCGCGGGTGCTCCACTATGGGTGACTGCGTAGCAGTAGTCGCCAGAACGGAAAGGAGGGCAAGGAGTCCCTATTTATCCGCTGTGGAGAGCACCGCAGTCACCACTGCCCCATCTGAACAAGTGATTTGAGAAACAGAATAGTGTTTGGCGAAGGTCTCATGTGAGGACCAGGTCGCCGTCCTGCAGATGTCCTTCAGAGTTACCCCTCTATGAAACACTACAGATGTGGCCATGGCTCTAGTGGAGTGGGCGCATGGTTGGGATGGAAGGGGTAAGCCTTTCGCTGCGTACGATAGCTTTATGCATGAGGTTACAAGATTGGAAATCCTCTGGGAAGATAGGTGTTGACCCTCTGACCTCTGTGCCAGGGAGACGAATAAGTGGTCCGTATGCCTGAAAGATTTAGTGCGATCTATGTAGAATGCTAAGGCCCTGCGGGTGTCCAAGGAGTGCAGGGCCGCTTCTCATGGTGAGGCATGGGGCTTTGGGAAAAAGGTTGGCAGGATCACTGGTTCGTTGACATGGAAATGAGAGACGATTTTGGGTATGAATCTTGGGTGTAGTTTCAAGACTATTCCATCCTTACGGAAAATTGTATATGGTGGCGTGGCCATCATGGCGGAAAGCTCGCTCACTCTGCATGCCGATGTTATGGCAAGCAGGAAAACGGTTTTCAAAGTGAGGAAATGCAAGGATACAGCCGCCAGAGGCTCGAATGGCAGCCTCATTAGGGCGTCAAGGAGTACATCCAGGCTCCACACCGGTGGGACTGGGTCGTGCGGTGGGGCCATGTTGGTAAGGCCCTTGAGAAATCTCTTAGTAGTAGGATGAGCCAAGACAGAAACGCCATCTATCGGTGATGTGAATGCTGAAATTGCTGCGAGGTGCACCCTGATGGAGGCTAACGCGAGGCCTTTGTTCTTTAGGTACAACGCGTGGTCCAGGACGGAGGGGATCGACAGACAT
Organism: Pelochelys cantorii; assembly: GCA_032595735.1. NCBI lineage: Eukaryota > Metazoa > Chordata > Testudines > Trionychidae > Pelochelys > Pelochelys cantorii. The sequence goes on along the minus strand of CM064326.1, from coordinate 124,984,021 downwards.
CTCGGATCATGGTGGTTCGAGGTACACCAGGAGGAGAATCTGTGCCACTTGTGAAGGTAAGTTTTTCTCGTGGTTTGTCATCTACTGTGTACTAGGACATGCCGGACTGGGATGGAGCAGAGTGATTCGAATGGAGTCAGCCAGTTAGGAACCATGCTGTTAGGTTCAGCATTTGTATCTGGGGGTGTTTCAGGCATCCTCGGTCTTGTGTGAGGAGATTGTGGAGAGGTGGAAGGCGGGTCGGTGTCCGCGTGGAGAGACGGTGGAGGAAGGGAAACCAGTGCTGGCGAGGCTAGCCCGGGGCTATGACGATCAGCGTTGCCCTGTCCGCCTTCAGCTTCTGAAGGACTTTGGGGATCAGAGGTATGGGGGGGAATGCATAGAGGAGGGGTCCGCGCCAAGTCGTAAGGAAGGCGTCCCCCAGGGATGCGCGGCCTAGGCCTGCCCTGGTGCAGTACTTGCAGCATTTTGTATTGGCGGGAGTTGCAAAGAGGTCCACTTGGGGAGTACCCCAACGTTGGAAGATCTCGCGTAGGACGCCATCGTGCATTTACCATTCGTGCTTCACATGGAAGTGCCTGCTCAGGAAATCTGCTGTCACGTTTGTGGTGCCAGGTAAGTAGGATGCCGTAGGTGTTATTCCGTGGCAAATGCACCAGTTCCAAAAGCAGATGGCTTCCATGCATAGGGAACGGGAGCGAGCGCCGCCTTGGCGATTCATGTAATACATGGCTGTAATATTGTCCGTGAGTATCCTCACCGTGGTGTTTCAAATGTAGATGAGGAAGGATTTGCATGCGTTGAAAATGGCGCGTAGCTCTAGAAGGTTTGTAGCCGTGCTTCTTGTGAGGACCATTGGCCTTGGACTGAGAGGGAGCCCATGTGAGCCCCCCAGCCTAGTAGGGAGGCATCCGTTGTGATTTGGTGGAGTGGCTCCTGCAGATGGAAAGGTATACCTGACAGCAGGTTTGTGTGGCTGGTCCACCATAGGAGTGATTGGAGAACGCCAGGTGGCAGCATTACCGGCCTGTGGAGATTGTATCTGGTGTGGTCATATACGAGAGTCAGCCAGTACTGAAGGGCGCGCAGGTGTAGTCTGGCGTAGTTCACCACGTATGTTGTGGCGGCCATATGGCCCATCAGTCTGAGGCATGTGATGAGTGGAATGGTAGGGCTGATGGTGATGGTGTGAATGAGGTCTTGGATGGCTTGAAACCTCTGTAAGGGTAGGTACGCTCTGCCGGCAAGTGAGTCCAGGCGGGCCCCAATGAACTCGATGTTCTGAGTGGGACACAAAACAGACTTTTGCTCGTTGAGGAGGAGTCCGAGCGATTTAAAGACTTGCCTTGTGAGGTGAACCATCTGGGAGACCTCGTGTGCAGAAGGGCCCTCGAGTAGGCAATCGTCCAAGTAAGGGAAGATGAGTACCCCTTGGCGTCGGAGGAAGGCCATGACCACGGATAGAACCTTTGAAAACACCCTGGGGGCTGATGATAGCCCGAAGGGGAGGACCTTGTATTGAAAGTGGTCCTTTGCCACGACAAAGCGCAAGAACCTCCTGTGAGCTGGATGGATAGGGACGTGGAAATAGGCATCCTGGAGGTCGAGGGCGGCAAACCAGTCCTGTGAATCTAACGCAGGGATTATGGCAGCTAAAGTCGTCATTTTGAATCGTTGTTTCTTGAGATATTTGTTCAAACGGCAGAGATCTAGGATGGGGCGCCAACCTCCGGACCTCTTCTGGGTGAGGAAATAATGTGAGTAAAAGCCCCTGTTCCTGAAATCCTTTGGGACTGACTCTATGGCACCCAGACAGAGAAGGCGGTCAACTTCTAGTCGGAGGAGGGTCTCGTGAGAGGGGTCCCTGAAGAGGGACGGGGTGGGAGGGGTGGTTGGTGGGATGGCTATGAAAGGGATAGGGAAGCCAGATTGAACAATCTCGAGGACCCATCTGTCCATAGTGATTTTTGCCCATTGATGTAGAAAGGGCCTCAGCCGGTGGTGAAAGAGATGGGTTGTACAATTCGTGATGCTGCCTGTGACTGTCTGCTCGCCCCCAACCAATGCATCAAACCTGTTGCTTGTTGTTGGGAGGCATGTTCGTCCTGCCGTTAGGGTTTCGGCGTCGCTGAGGCCTCTGGCGAGAGCGTTGGTTGTCAAAGGGCCTCTGTTGCTGGTGTTGTTGCTGCCACTGATGTCTGATGTAGGAGTAGTCATATCTACGCTGGTATGGTGAGTACCGGTGTCTCTTAAAGGGGGGAGTGTACATCCCCAGAGTTCGCAAGGTTGTTCGGGAGTCTTTAAAGGAGTAAGATTGAGTCCGTGGTCTCTGCAAAGAGCTTATCCTTGTCGAAGGGTAAGGCCTCGACTTTGGCCTGTAGTTCCTTCAGAACTCCCACCACTTAAAGGAAAGAAGCTCTGCGCATAACAATGGCAGTAGCAGTGGAGCGAGCAGCGGTGTCAGCGACGTCCATGGCTATTTGGAGGGACGTTCTCGCTGATGTGTAGCCCTCTTGGATTACTGACCTCAGGATCGATTTCTTAGAATCAGGGAGATGATCCATGAGGGGGGTGAGGCGTGAAAATGTATCAAAGGTGTGATTGGAGAGATGCACTGAGTAATTGGCGATTCTGAGGAGTAGCGTTGCTGAAGTGTAGACCTTCCTGCCCAGGAGGTCAAGTCTCTTTACGTCCTTATCAGAGCCCTGTTGTTTGAGGTGTGGGGCTCTAGCCCTCTGTTGAGCTGCATCAACTACTAGGGAGTTAGGTTGTGGATGGGCAAAGAGGAATTCCATGCCCTTCGGTGGTACGAAATATTTCTTGTCGGCCCGTTTGTTGGTCGGAAGAGCCAACGCTGGAGCATGCCACACTTCATCAGCCAGTTCCAGGATGCCGTCGTCAAGAGGAATGGCCAGGTGTGACCTATGCTGCGGTTGGAGATTCCTGAAAAGCTTGTGCTGCTTGTCCTTGAGTTCCTGCATCGGAATCTCTTGAGTAATGGCAACTCGCTTAAACAACTCTTGGAACTGACGGAGGTCATCTGGTGGAGAGCTGTCGCCCGGTGTGACTGCCTCCTCTGGCGGGGACGAGTCTGGGATGGAAGTCCCCGGTAGGTGGTCCCCGAAGGCGGTGTGATCCATCTCTGATGGAGGATGAGGTGGTGATGCTGAATGGTGCAGAGGGGTAAGGGGAGCTGGAGTTGGAGTTGGAGAGCGTCTGCGTAATAGATAATCGTAGGCAGAACGTGATTGATAAGAGTAGCCGCTGCAGGAGTCTCGAGAGTGGCGGTCTCCGCAATGATATTTGTCATGTCGCGGTGAGCGGTCATGGTGATAGTTGGAACGGGCGTAGTATCAGTAACGGTACGGAGAGCAGGGCCAACAGGAGCGGATGTCTGATGCCCTGGAAGAAGCAGAGAACGCAGAGAGCTTCCTGTAGTGATGTCTGCGATGGGAAGGTGCAGCAGCCAGAAATGGTGAAGGCAGCCTGGAGGAGGCATGGGGGGATCCATGCCAGTGGGTATAGTGGCGTGGTGAAGACGGTGCCGGCGAGAGAAGGTGGGAGCGAGAGCAGCTCCGGCGCGGGGAGATCAAAGGAGCAGGACTCAGCGCTCCTGATCTGGCGGCGTGCGCTAAAGAGCTAGCAGGCGCTCTGTTGATCGGCGCCGGCGGCTCAGAGGCAGCAGCAACCGGCGCCGTGCCGGTAGTGAAGCGGATCGGTGCCGTGTAGTCTGGCATCGCACGATGGCTTGGAAGAGGTGCGGGTGCCGGTGCCGTGATGGTCGGTTCCGGGTCAGTTCTGGGAGCCGGCTCAGCACTCTGCAATGGAGGCAGAGGAAGGGGCTGAGGCAATGCTGCCTGGGGAGCCAGAGTATGAGAAGGCTCCTGCGGGCGCTTCGGCTTTGAAGCTGCTGAGGCAGGGGGACGTGGCTTCACAGTGCCAGAGGTCCCAGGTCTGTCAGGCTGACTTTCCCTGCCATTTAAGGCAGCTGGTAGGGATCTCGTCGGGGAGATCCTAGCTTTTTCTGAAGCCCCGTAGTCGGAGAGGAAGACCGGCGCTTGTAGGGCTTCTGGTCAGAATCAGTTTGCTGCGGCTGCAGGGCTTTGTTGAAGAGAAGCATTCGCAGACACCTCTCTCTGTCTTTCCTAGCCCTGGAGGTGAGTCTGGTGCAGTGGGTACACTTCTGGGGGACATGAGATTCCCCCCAGACAACGGATGCATTCTGAGTGGCCATCGGAGGCTGGCATTGCCTCCCAGCAAGAGCCGCATTTTTTGAAGCCGGCAGTTGACATTTTGCCGGTTGTCCTGAGGCAGTTGTTGTTTGCAGCCAAGTTTTATCTCCGAGTAAATGGTAATGTGGTGATAATGTCTCTGTTCTCTTGTCTTTATCGGTTGTTTTTGTCTTTCTTTCTTTCTCTCTTTTTTTTTTTTTTTTTCAGGGAACGCAACTATGTACAAGGGCGAAAGGGAGAACAGCTGAGAGGCAGGAGGTAAGAACAGTAAGCGGTTTCTGTTCTTACTCCCGTACAATTCTTGTAGGTGTGGGTTTTGGGTTTTTTTAAAGAAATAAGGAGAAAAAACAAGGGAAAAGGGAAGTAAGGGTGTATGTACAAGGAGGGAACTAGAAATAATCTAGTTCAGTGAGCTAAATGAAGAGCGCAGTTCCAAGCGTCTGCAGCCTGAGGCGGTAAAGAGGAACTGGCAGGGGGCCGGACCACATGAGACAGAAAAGAGTGCAAAAGCCGCAAACCCGCGGCACATGCGCGGTCCGGCCGAACACTGCTCATCACAAGCTTCCGTCTGCGGCGCCGGGGCAAGCCCAGCACCCATAGTGGAGCACCCGCGGGTACATCCCCGAAGAAGAACTTTATGTTCTGTGTTGGAATTAACGTGGACTTTTGTTCATTTACTATCAGCCCAAGTGAGTTGAAAGTCTCTCTGACTATTGAAAACATCTGCGTCATCTCCTGTCGTGATGTTCCCTTTATGAGACAGTCGTCCAGATACAGGAATACGACGACTCCGAGATGACGAAGGTGGGAGGCGACAACGGCGAGGGTCTTTGAAAAAACTCTTGGAGCCAAAGCCAGCCCAAATGGAAGGATGCAATACTGAAAGTGCTCGTTGCTTATAACAAATCGCAGGAATCGCCTGTGCGCAGGGTGTATGGCTATATGAAAATAGGCATCCTGGAGGTCGAGGGCCGCGAACCAGTCGTCAGTGTCCAGAGAAGGAATGATCGTAGTCAGAGTCACCATTTTGAATCACTCCTTCCGCAGATAACGGTTTAACCCTTGTAGATCGAGTATGGGTCTTCCAACCCCGTTTTCTTTTGAGTTAGGAAGTACCTCGAATAGAATCCTTTTCCCCTGAAGCAGTCTGGGACCCTTTCTATTGCTCCGATTTCTAACAGGCGATAGGCCTCCTGTTGTAAGAGGGCCTCATGAGAAGGGTCCCTGAAAAGGGACGGGGGGGGGGAAGGGATGTGAATGGGATGGTGAGTCCGGTTTTTATCACTTCCAAAACCCATCTGTCCGATGATATGGCAACCCATTGATGGCAGTAGGGTCGCAGCCGATGTTGGAAAATGGGATTGGTGTCTCTGACTAGAACAGGATTGTTCGGCGTGCCCTCGACCTGGGAGTCAAACCTGCTGCTTGGGTGTCACTGCGTTATTCGCCCTAGATGTCTGAGGGCGTCTGCGCTGCGTCCTCTGCTTGGACCGGTTTTGATCATACAGACGGTTTTGCTGTCTGCGAAATTGGTACTCGTAACATCTTTGGAATGGGAAATAACGCTTACGGCGGAAAGGTGGAACATACATCCCGAGCGTATGTAAGGTGGCTCGGGAATCTTTGCCCGTGTGGAGTACCTTGTCCATTTTCTCCGCAAACAACTTAATCCTGTCGAATGGAAGATCCTCGACCTTGGATTGTAACTCTTTCGGTACAGCAGCGGTCGCAAGCCATGAAGCTCTTCTCATGGAAACTGCTGTTGCAATTGTTTGAGCCACTGTATCGGCCACATCCATGACAATTTGCAAACCTGCTCTGGCACATGCATAGCCCTCCTGCAGTATAGATTGGAGAAGTATTTTGTCAGTTTCGGAAATTCTCTGAGCAGTTTCCGACAATTTCGCGATGTTGTCAAAACTATGATTAGAAAGTAACGCTGCGTAATTTGCAATACAGAGGAGAAGTGTTGAAGAGGAGTACACTTTTCTTCTGAATATGTCCAGTCTCTTTGCGTCCTTGTCTGCTGCTGAATTCCTTACTTGCAGATTTTTTGCTCTTTGCAGAGCTGCATCCACCACCAACGAGTTTGGTTGAGGGTGAGTAAAAAGGAACTCAGCACCCTTTGAAGATATAAAGTATCTCTTCTCGGCTCACTTACATGATGGAGTAGTGGAAGCCGACGTATTCCAAATTTCTGTGGCTGGCTCCAGGATTGCCTCGTCCAGCGGTAGAGCCACCTTAGATTGCTGTCTAGGGTGCAAGTTCTTTAGTAACTTATACTGCTTTGCTTGCACCTCCACTAACTGAACCTCCTGTGATTGTGCCACCCTCTTAAAGAGGTCTTGAAATTCTCGGGTATCATCTGGTGGTGAGGAGTCCATTGCAAAAACTGCGTCATTGGGAGAAGACAACTGGGCATCCTGTGGGAAAGTTTGCGGCATCAGCTCATCCGTGTCCGAGATTTGACCCTCTTCAGGTTCCGACAGGACTGAAACTGAAGGGGCACTAGGAGGAGGTCCGGGTGACCGCAGCAGTTGGTGGTCAGAGACAGGTGGCAAGCGGCGTCTGTAAGATGACTGGCGGCAGCAACACAAATAAGAACGGGACTGTGATCTGCCCTGCCTCCCCGTGTAATAACTCCTGTGATAACGATAGTCATAATCAGGGGATGACCTTCTGGAAGCGTATCTACTCCCATGTCTAGTATGGTGAGATCTTGGAGGGGAGTAACTTGGAGAGCGAGATGTGTATCTGTAATAATGGCGAGATCTTCGTCGCGGGGAATGCAAAGACCTATGCCCTGGAGAGCAAGGTCCCCTTCCTGATACAGGATAATGGGTGGGGAAGGGTCTGTTGAAGGCACAGGAGAAGGAGACAGTGAATGATCCCTAGGGATCAACTTCCTAGATGCTTCTGTAGGGACTGATGATAAGTGCCCCTTTACAGCTGAAGAGTCCCCTGCTGTACTCCAATAGATCTCTTCCACTGATGGAGAGTCTGAGTCATGGGAGGAAGGAGAGCCTGCTTGCAGTCTTGATGTAGACTGCTGAGTAGAGTGCGAGAGCGCTCTCGGTGCCAAGCCGGGTAATTCTCGCGGCACCGGGTGTGCTGCGGAACAGCTGATCGCTGCCGGTGCCAGCTGCAGTGTCGGCGCCGGGTCCACGCTTTGCAGTGCGGGGCTCTCCCGGTGCCGTCTCCTGTCTGGTGTGGATGGCACCCGGTCTTGCAGAGCTGTAAGTGGCACCGTCTCAGTGACCGCCCGGACTGCCGACTCCGGTGCCAATCCTGGCATGTCCAGCTGTTCCGGGGACGGTGCCTTCTCTGTCAGTGCCGTTAGCCAGGGCCGCTTGCTCCCCGAAGGGATCGAAGCCTGCCTATGCTCCCTATGGAGAGGGGAGGCTGGCGGCGGGGCAGATGCCGTGCGGGGCTTGTCAGGCTTAGAAGATCATGGCCGTGAAATTGACTTAGCCGCTGACCGGCTATTTTCCTATCCCCGGTCTCCCTGATTTATCGGAGGCAGAGGAATCACTGGCAGGGAGCGGATGGGGGAGGCTTTTTTCTTCTTTGCTCCCACTGCCACAGGGGATAATGCCCTTCTTTTCGGGGGCTGAGGCGACTCCTGATGTAGAGTGTGATGGCTGAAGAGCCTTATCACATAGCAGGAGTTTCAGGCGTAGGTCTCTGTCTCTTCGTGCCCTCGGTGTTAATTTGCAGCAGTGGGCACATTTGCTAGTGACATGAGACTCCCCCAGGCAACGAATGCAGAGTGCATGCCCATCAGAAGCGAGCATTGCCTCTTTACATTGAACACACCGCTTAAAGCCGGGTGATCCGGACATGGCGGTGAAACTGACAAGAAAAACGCTTCAGTGCGTAACTGACTAAAACGATCTTCTTTTCTCCCTTTTTTTTTTTTTAAGACTAACTAAACAACACTCAAGTTGAACTATTTACATGATTTTTTTTTTCAGAGAAATGGTAAGCGACCGAAGAGAGATCGCCAGCTCCTGTCAGCAACCGAGAATGGTTGAGAGGAACTGGCGGGGGGGGGGGGGGGGGGGGGGGGGCCGAACTGCGCACGTTAGAAAGGGCGCAAATGACCAGCGGCGCAGGGAGCATGTGTGGTCCAGCCCGATATGGCTATGAAATCTCCCGATCAGTGGCGCTGGGACAGACCCGACACCTAGAATGGAGCACCCACGGGGCACATCTCGAAGAACCATCGTTACTACACAAGGTGAGTAACTTCTTCTTACTGATGTCACCAATTAACAAATTTAGTGCATCAGCAGCACAAGTGTACATAGCAATGTGATTGTATTTTTCATTAAACATTGATAAGGATTTCACCATTGCTGCAGCATTATCAGTGATAACGGCACCAAATTTGTCAGTGCCTATTTCTGTCATTATTTCTTCTATACGGAATGCCACATACTCAGCAGTATGGTGTTCAACATCGGTTGCCACTGTCTTGTAAAACACTGGTTGGGGTGTGGATATAATAAAATTTATAACAGATTCATTTCTTTGGTTGCTCCAAGCATCACACTTCAGTACAAGAGAAGAGGCTTCAGCAATTTTTGTTTTTATAAGAGCATCAACATGTTGATATTCAGCTTCCAAAAGTTTGTTAGAAAGTGTATACCTGGATGGCATCTTGTAAGATGGTCTTAATTTTTGCATGAAAGTAATCCAATCTTCATTTTCAACCAGTGAAAGAGGCGATCCCGATGAGAATATAGCTCATGCAAAAAATTCATCCAAAACTTTGTTTTCAGTTTCATTCATAGAATCAAAGTAGTGACTTATAGAGTGACACACCTTGGCTGAACTAGATGTGGAAGGTGGTGATGTAAATTCACTAGCACTATCACAGTGTTGTATACATGTTGATGCAGTTGATGGTTGAGGTGATCTGCTTCTGGACTCTGAGAATTTTGTTGCCTTTTCCTTGATGTAAGTAGGAGTCTTCAAACAATTGGAAATATGCTCTCTCATCCTTGTCGCATTTCTGATGTATTCAGCCTTGCAGTACTTATATTCATATAACACTTTGTCTTTAACTGTTTTATGAAAAAAAATAATCCCACACATCACTTTTAGGCTTAGTTCTTCTTTTCATACTGATGAAAACACAATTACACCTTTCACAAAAGAGAATGTGTTATTGCCTCTTTATATATTTTTTGTGATGCCTCCAGAAAGTTCCATAACAGTCAGAATTTCTGACTCACGAATGTTCTAGAAAGTTCCGTAACACTCTGGAACGTTCTATAACATTCTCAAACTATCTTGAATGATCAAGAAAGCTCTTTAACATTCAGGGTGTTCTAAAAGTTGAATACAATATATTATTTCAAGAGAAAATGAAAAATTAGAAAATTCTCAAAAATACAACATCACTAGTTGTAGGAGGCATTTCGAAGTCTAGGCAAAGGGCACAAGTGTAATGCTGCAACTTCAAAATGTCAAAACCTTTAATAATACTAAAAGACAGTCATTCTGGGGCTCTAAAGCAGAATTCACTGATTTTGCTGCACTCTCATGGAAAAAATATCTACAGAATCCCTGTAATAATACAGTTCTTGTATTCAGTCTCATCTCCTATGCACTATGGGGGGTTGTCGGGGGGTTTGTTTTTTTTTTCCATTTCTCCCTCTAACATGGCAGAAAAAAATAAAAGAAACCTGAGAAGAACAGACCTCCCACAAGCAGACTATCCATTACTACAAACCTCCCATTCTCTTCCCTAAGATGCAAAGGATGCAATGCAGCAGTAGGCTTTAACTAATGAGTCTGTGTAAGGTGCTTTTTAGTTAGAAATATAAAATGAAAGATTACTAAAGGATATAGACACTGATTTTTCAAATTGTCTAATTTATCCTTCTGTCCCATGGTCATCAGGCACATTTCTTGAACTGTGATCACTGCTTTAAAATTTAGGGCCGTTTCCATAGGTGGACTGCTGCACTTGTTAAAGTCTCTTGCAGGATGAGAGCCCAAATTTGTTACTTATCCCTAGCTATTGCCTGGCATATCACAGACAAGAGCTTTACAAACTTATAAACACACTCAGAAAAGCCACTGTACTTTAATCCTGGCCTGAGCCACCCACTGTGTTCCATTCCTGGACTCTAACCCTGAATATATACTACATCTGTGCTACATTTAAGTTGTGCCAGTTGTGTCATATGGTCAGATATCGAGTGGAACACAGAGAGAAATCACTTTCATTTGCACTTGTCAGTCAGGCACTATTTGAGCATATGTGATAAAGAAACTACGTCTAAGGACTAAGAATAAATAATGCATGTATCTCCACTCCCATTATTTTTATCAACGTCCTTATATTTCTTCCATTTGTTTTAAGCCACAGTTCCTGCCCCATTTTCCTATTCATTAGAGTGTTCATCAATCCCCCACTGCTTTTTCAATTATTTTTTTTCCCAAATGATCTCAGCATCTTTTTGATACAAATAAAGTCCTCTTTTTTCCCCTCACCGGAATCACCATTCTAATCTCTCTGAGTCTGCAACAGGAACTTAAGTTTATAATACTGCTGATCTGTGAAAAAAACCCACACACGCTCCCATAACACTGCCAAAATAAAACATAGTGAACACATTTTTTCTCTCCAGAAAAATCAACAAATAGGACTCAGAAGAAGACCAGCAGGGAGTAGATCAGTTGTGTAAGAGGAGGCCAGGTTTACAGAGACACTGTTGCAGGACATACAGGTGAATTGTCACAACACCTGGCAGCAGTTTCCTGAGAAGGATAGTCAAACCACACAGTTGTCCTGTAACTGATAACCTCTCTAATTTCAAATTGAGAGGAGGATAGTCCTGTGGTTAACTTCCAGGGCTAGGGACCTTAAATTTAGATTAATTGGCTAATCGAATAGACAATGCAATTTGCACTGACTAGTCAATTAGTCGATAAGGGTGCCTCTACCTTTCAAGTGTGGCTGTTGCTACACTTCAAAGGGGAAAGCACTGCGGAGAGCACAGGGCCAGCGGGGGACTGCAGCAGTCCCCCACTGACCACACGCTCCCCGTGGCATTTCAAAGCAGCAACTGAGTCCCCAGCTGACCCCAGGCTCCATGCAGCACTGCCGCTTTGAAATGCTGCAGGGAGCAGGGGGCCAGCTGGGGGCTGCATGTGGCATTTCACAGAGGCAGTGCAGCACTGCCACTTTGAATCACCCCCTCCTCAACCCCCCTTGCTGCCTCCTTCTGAAAGAGGAAACAAGGTGGGGGGGAAGCGACTAGTCGACTAGAGTGTCAACTATCCGATAAGCATTTGCTTATCGGATAGTCGACTAGTCCACATCCCTACCTAGGGCTTGATGTCAAGAGGAGGTCTGGGCTCTTTTCCCAACTCCTTCATGTTTCCTATGCAAAGCAGCAAAAGAATCATTTTATCTTTATGCTTCAGCTTCCTCCTCAGCACAAGGGGTCTATCTACTTAGCTCTTCTCTAGCACCAAGTAGAGAATCTCAAATTCGTTTTGCAAGGCTGTGAAGACAGGTTTTTTTCTTGAAACTTTTCTCCCACAACAAACACATTTTGTTCCAAGAGAGATTCTAATGAAAATGCTATATTCCAGAAACATAAGAATCAGACAACTCTCCATGCAACTCCAAAGCTAGGCTGATACATGCAGACATCTCAAGTGTATGTACTTCTTTCACCTACTCCATCCCTGCTCTTCTCTATTTTTTAGCCTTCAACCCCTCACCTCCTGGAAGAATTTTTTTCCCTGCTCTTTTCTATTCTTCCACATCTAATTTCTCTGATCAACATGTAGGCAACCCTCATCCACTGTAGGCACTAAAGCGCCACTGAGGGCACATCTAGACTATGTTTTACTTTCAAAAGAAGATATGCAAATTTGGCAGGAATTTGCATATCTTCTTCTGATTGCTTTTTTGAAAGTTTTTTTCCGAAAAAGCAAGCAGTCTAGAAGTGGTTCTCAGAAAAAAAACCGTTTTTCGAAAGCACATGTAAACCTCAATTTTTGAGGAAGAAGGTTCTTTTGAAAAAAGAGGGTTTTTTCAAAAGAACCGCATCTAGACTACTTGCTTTTTCGAAAAAAACTCTTTCAAAAAAGTGATCGGAAGATATGCAAATTCCCGCCAAATTTGCATATCTTCTTTCAAAAGTAAAACATAGTCTAGATGTGCCCAATTAGGCACCCAATTTTGAGAAATTAGCTGATATTTCTTTAAAAAAGGGGTTAACTTTATAGTGATTTTTATTGTATATTTTACCAGATTTTGCATTACATTTTGTACTAGCAGAAATACCCAGCGTCGCCAGGGGAAAATATAGTAAAAGGTGTGATGAATGAACTATGTCAATTACATTAACCTAGCATATTTTATTGGAAATACTTTTTCTCTTATCATATTACTTTAAGAAATTAACATAGCTAGTGCTGTGCTTACAAAACGCTATTGATTACAATACCCATTTTTGTGTGATAAAATAAAAGAAAGAGTTGAAAGAAGCCTAGTGGACAACAGATGAACTACTTAGCTCGTAGCCAGAGGGAAAGGATCTCGTAGTTGCAGTTTCTGTGACACGCTTAACAGAAGAGTCCAACAAATGCCCATGTTCAGGCACTACTAAAAGCTAATCATCAGTGGGCCCAATGGGGGAACTGATTTTGAAATATAATCAATCCAGTTATTTAAGTTAGGAAATCAGTAGTATCTGTTCAAAATTTTGTGTTTCTAGCTCTTACCGTTCCAGAGATCTTTCGGGACAAACAAACAAACAAACTTTCTAAAATATTTATAAGATTTAGTGTTAAAAAGCAAAATTTATTCCTGTCTTCTAGAAATTAACAACCACTGAAGTTGTTCCAGCAGAAAATTACATCTTTGGGGCATTGTTCCACTAGTCTTACTGGGGCACAGAGTGACTTTTCATTTTTTTATTCTGAACTCAGTAATAGTGTTCCCTCTAAGCTGCTGGGCAGCACACTTCTCGGGTGATAAATCAGCCCCACCCAGTGAGAGGCTCAGGGCTGGGCAGGGCTGATGAATCACCTGTGAAGCTGTGGTGCTGCACAGCTTAGAGGGAACACTGCTCAGTACCACTAAGAGGCATGGATTTGAAGCATCCAGTTGCATCCGGGAAAAATCTTCTAAGCCAGCATTAAATCTGCACTGTCGTGCAAAATGGCATCACAAAGGTAAAATAAGTCATAACATTCAAATAGGTCTTTGAAGATCAAATAGGCATTTAAGCCTTTTTTTTAAAGTCTCCCAAAGTGTGACTGCGCGTAGTTTATAATATTTAGAATGCCACAGGTTATCGAAGCTACATTTTTCTGTAGTTTAAAACAATTTTGTGGTTGCTTAAATTTGGGCCCTAAAATTATTAGGCAAATGACTGTAGATCTATATCCCAAATGACACTGAACTGGATGCACCCCCAACCCACAAAAATGGGAAGGAACATAGCTTTCAGAAGGGGGGTTTACACTAGAACTGCAATAAAATATTGGCACTGTAATCAGTCAATTGGATGTAGATGAAATCCAGAGGCCTTCTCATTTTCATCTCAAGTTTTTGCTGCAGTGATTGTTTCCAGTTAACAAGCATTTTCTTTTTTTTTTTTTTTTTTTTTTTTTTAAAGCAGCTGTTTCCAGTCTCCAGTAAAATACAGCAGATGGGTTGTGTGCTCTAGCCAAAGACACCAAATTTCTAGCATTTTCATACAGTACTGCACTGACAGCAACGTCACATATGCTAAGAAAAAATGGAAATCCGACATTTGTAATTTCAAAGATCTCTCCCACTGACCCGACCTTAAAAAGTTTGTATAATCTGAGCTGAGAAACTTCTCTAGACTCCATGGCTACATCGACTCTATACACTACTTTCAGCGGCCTGGAGTACACATCTAGCTATGTGACACAGTGAAAAGTGTCCACATGTCAAAAAAAAGGCTCCGGCAGAAAGGAGGCAGCAGGGAAAGGCTTCAACTGCTCTCTGCTTCCAGAGCCTTTCACTACAGAAAGAAAAGGCTTTTGCAGAGAGGAGGTAACAGGGAAAAGCTGAGCTTTCTCCTCAATGCCTCTCCCACTGCAAGCCTTTCCCCACTCCCAGAGTTTTTCCCTGACACAAGAAGGACTCTAGTAGTGGGGAGATAACAGCTTTTCCTCACTGCCTGCCCTCTGCTGGAGCCTTTCCCTGTAGCAGAGTCCAGCAGTAGACAGCTGGCAGTCTTTCCTCATATGCCTTCACCCTCTGCGCAGAAGGGCATCAGCAGTGGGGAGCTGATGGAACCTTTCCCCGCTATCAGAGTCTTTTGTTCAGAAGGAGAAAGGCTCCAGCAGCAGTACACAACACTAAAAAAAAGCTATGTAAACAGATGGCACAGTTTAGACCAATGTTTCTGAAAGTGTACTGCAGAACCACTTTCAGAAACACTTTAACTGGCCGCCCTGGTTTGTTTGTTTAATGGCGCCGCAGCCACGGAGCCTCGCGGTTCCCATTGGCTCCGTTTCACCCTTCACAGCCAAGGGGAGCCGCGGGAAGTGACATGGTCTGGGCCACTGCTTCCCGCGGCTCCCCTTGGCTGCAAAGGATTAAATGGAGCCAATGGGAGATGCGAGGTTCTGTGGCCACAGCGCCGGTACATAAACAAACCGGGGTGGCCAGTTAATGTGTTTCTGAAAGTGTTTCCACAGTACACTTTCAGAAACACTGGTTTAGACCACTTGAAAAAGTTTAGGGCATGTGCTTGGCTTCATACTTATACCCATTAGGTAAGTATTTATTCTAGTGACTTAATGCACACCTCACCATTTACTCTGCTGTCTATATCCGGGGGGGGCGAGGGGGAGAATAGGGGGGCTCTGTGGGAATACACACTACATGCTGCCAAAAGAATTCTGTAATTTAAACACACCCTAAAAGTTGTTATTGGTAAGTTAGTTCCTTTTAAAAAATGTTTAACCACTGTTGGTATAGTTACAGCATGAAACAAAAAACAATGTGATTCGTGCACCCTCTGCTGGCCTTGGAATTAACTAAAACTTTTCAAACAACTATGCACCATCATATATAATAGATAACCCCAGATGCAAAAGGAAAGATGTTTTGGTATTTCTACAGAGCTATATGAACTGAAACATATAAATATGTGCTACAAAAGTACAGAACCATACTCAGTAATTAAACTATTCACAGCAAATACTGCCTCCGACTGGCTATTAAGCACACACTGCTAAGACTGAGATCAGTATTTTACAAGTTAACTTTTTAAAAAGCTAGACATAATGGCTACGTCTACACTGGCACGTTCTCACGCAAAAACTCTTTTGCGGAAGAGTTCTTCTGCAAAAACTCTTCCAGAAGTGAGTGTCTACACTGGCATGCGCTTTTGCACAAGAGATGTGCTTTTGCGCAAGAGCATCCATGCCAGTGTAGACACTGTCTTGCGCAAGAAAGCTCTGATGGCCATTATAACCATAGGGCTTTCTTGCGCAAGAAATTCATGTTGCCTGTCTATACTGGCCTCTTCTAGAAGAGCTCTTGCGCAAGAGGGCTTATTCCTGAGTGGGAGCGTCAGAGTTCTGGCGCAAGCAGCCCTGATTTTATACAGTAGAACGTTAGTTTACTTGCGCAAGAACACACGGCTAGTGTAGACAGGCAGCAAGTTTTTGCGCAAGAGCGGCCACTTTTGAGCGAGATCGCACTAGTGGGGAGACAGCCAATAAATTTAACCTCTGCTCTAGCACAGGAAAATTGTTAAACAGAAGAGAACAGAAGCTTTGGGGATGGGGGGGGAAGGAAGAGACTATTCAGAAGATGTTAAGAATATAAAATGTAATTAAAAGAAACTGTTAAGATTTTAAATAATATCCTTCAAATGTTCTATAGCTTCACTTGTTTTCCAGTTCAGAAACAAGGAACATTATTTCTTTCTCTTTCTCTCTGAAATAATATAATTTAACAATGTAACGACTGTCAAATCTTAAAACAGAAGTTTACCCTAATTACAAAATTGTAAATATCACAGAGGAGATTACCACTTATCAAGGATAGGTTTCAAAATCTATCTACCCAATAAAGTGCTGCACTGACTGAGGTTATATACATATACGTCCATCAAAGTTATACTTATTCACACCATGGATCACTCTTGTACACTTTCATACAACTCTGTGCTAAGGATGGAAAAAAGTAAGTGCTCTCTATTATTTAGTGCTGTAAGGTAAGTTTTAAAACAAAAACATATTGGAGGAAGGGAGACTTTTTTTCAAGATAAGAATACAAATTCTAAATTGTTTTAACTTTTAGGATAATTTTAAAATATCTTGAACTGACTTTCTGTCTATGTAGACAACACAGCAAGAAGAAGAAGAAACCCCTCACCTTATCATACAGCATCCATCCAATATATTTCAAGTAACTATCATTTAAGAATGTATCAGGATACATTTTCATCCAACTGCCAATTTCTTCAATGCAGATAGCCCGGATCTCAGGAATCACATCACTATAAAATTACAACACTGTGTTATAAACATATTTATAAATACCCAAAAGGTATCAGGTTAATTATTTACTTTTTCCAGCGGGGTATCAAGAGTTGCACATATACCTGCAACCCTGAGTAGCATCTTATGTACCCATTACTAACTTTTAAATATGTCTTTAAATTAACACATCTCTCACAAGGATTATACAACAATATAACAATATATTTGTTATTGTTTTAAAAAACTGGTTAGCTACACAAGTTCCTTGTTGCAATTATTTTGAGAGTATGGAAAAAGTCTTTCAATCATAACCTTATTATTCTCTCGCAAGGAGCAAGAATCAAACAAAGGAATGGAGAATAAGTTTATATAATGAAGGTGTTACTTTCTAAACCTGAAGGGGTTCTTTCAAATAATTCAGCACTATGTGCTGCTTCAGAACAAATGTCACAGTCCCTTAGATATTCATCTTGATTTTAACTTGCACACTTTGAATGAAATTTTGTTGCAGGATGCATGTATGCCATACAGACTTATTTTTATTTCTTTCTATTCCTTTTTTAAGTGAAGAAACTTAGATTGTCAATTCTTCAGGAAAGGGACAGAGAACTGCTATGTGTTAGTACAACATGCAACATGCCACAGTCCAGTTTTGATTAAGGCCTTTGGGTGCTATTCCAAAAGCATATAAATAATAAATACTCTTACCGATATCGCTGTAAGAATGTTCCTTTGAAAATAGCATTCATCATATTTTCTATTTCCAGTGGTTTCTGTTCATACTGAAAATACAAAAAGACTTGAACATTTCAAGTACGGAATATGATAAATCTCCTTTATATTACAGGACATTCATACCAAGGTAACCACATTCATGTTGTTACACTGAGTGCAAACTCCTAATCATCAGTGGGAAAAAAAAAAAAAAAGAGAGAGATTTGGTTCATCTACAGTAAAATGAAATGTCGTTGGATATTGTCAAGGGGCGACAAGCTCTTGCAGGCACCTCAAACTTTTTTTTCTTTGACTGAGTAACCGAACAGCCACCACATAAGAACATAAAAATGGCCTTACTGGGTCAGACCAAAGGTCCATCTAGCTCAGTAGCCTGTCTGTCGACAGTGGCCAGCACCAGGTGCCCCAGAGAGGGGGGACCGAAGACAATGATCAAGTGATTTGTCTCCTGCCATCCCTCTCCAGCCTCTGACAAACAGAGGCCAGAGACACCATTTCTATCCCCTGGCTAATAGCCTTTTATGGACCTAACCTCCATGAAATTATCTAGCTTCTCTTTAAACACTATTATAGTCCTAGCCTTCACAGCCTCCTCTGGCAAGGAGTTCCACAGGTTGACTACGCGCTGTGTGAAGAAGAACTTTCTTTTATTAGTTTTAAACCTGCTACCCATTAACTTCATTTGGTGTCCTCTAGTTCTTCTATTATGGGAACTAATAAATAACTTTTCTTTATTCGCCCTCTTCACACCACTCATGATTTTATATACCTCTATCATATTCCCCCTCAGTCTCCTCTTTTCTAAACTGAGAAGTCCCAGTTGCTTTAACCTCTCTTCATATGGGACCCATTCCAAACCCCTAATCATTTTAGTTGCCCTTTTCTGAATCCTTTCCAAGGCCAAAATACCTTTTTTGAGGTGAGGAGACCACATCTGTACACAGTATTCAAGATGTGGGCGTACCATAATTTTATACAGGGGCAGTAAGATATTCTGTGTCTTATTTTCTATCCCTTTCTTAATAATTCCTAACATCCTATTTGCCCTTTTGACCGCCACTGCACATCTCTTTACAGAATGGCTCAATGGCCTCAGTTTATCCCCAAGACGCTCTATTCGGGGTATAACATCCCAACAGCCACAGTCCCTATACAAGCCTCTCTATTCAACACATTCTGGCCCCACAGCCTCAGTCAATATACAGGTCTGTTTAGTCAGGGTATTACAGCCCAATGGCCCCAGTCTGTGCACAAGTCCTTCTATTCGGGGTATTACGGCCCTACGGCCTAAGTCCATTCAGTAGTCCTTCTAATCAGGGTATTACAGCCCTGCAGCCTTAGTCAAGAGAGCACTGGTAAAGCTTCTCCCATGCAGGAGGAGAGGGTAGGGGGACCTGAGCCCTCCCTCTCTACCAGGTCCCAGCTAGGGATGTTAAATTTCGATTAATATACTAATTGAGTAGTCGATGGAATTTCCATCGACTACTCGATTAGTTGATAAGGGGGGGCACTCACTATCCCGCTGTGCCTCTCCCTTTGAAATACACAAGAGCCGTGAGCAGTTCTTATACATTTCAAAGGGACAAGTGCAGCAGCAGGGACACCTGTGCCTCTCCTAACCCTGGTGCTGGGGGGAACTGGCTAAGCGCTCAGGGAGCAATTCCCCACCCTGGGCTACCTCCTACCAGATCCTGGCAAACATCCTCTCCATACTCTCACCCAGTCTTGTGGCTGCTCTGGTAACACCTCTCAGCCCATCTGCCGCTGCTTGGTCCAGCTACATTTTCTCCCTTGGAGCTCCTTCAGCACCTCTTTCCCCTTCGGCAGCCAACCCTGACTGAGCTGCTCCAGAAGCCTTTACAACCAGCCTCCAGTTGGAGCATGCCCATCAGGGCTGTGGGGATGGGACTCTCTCAGCTAAGCCAAGGTAACTCTGTCAACTACAGTGCAGGGTTGATACACCCTGTCACAGATATCAATTATGAATCCAAGTTTTAGGTCACTTCACATAATATGTTGATTGAAGAAAAGAACCATGTTCCAGCAATATACAGAAGGAATGATAAATGCCATTACACAACTAGTTTGCATACACAGTAGGGATGTAAAATCCAGTTTAATTAGTTAACTGGTTAAACATTAGCCCCTCCCCTTGCCAGTTAACCATAACTGGTTAACCGGTTAATCATTCACATCCCTAATACATAGGTCTAAGTTGTCTTTGTAATGCACTTACATGTGACAGAAGAAAAGTCAGAAGCTGGGAAACCCCCAGAATACCTCTGGAGGAAGTAGTCCATTGTGTACCATGACCAAGCCCTGAAATTTGCTTCTGGTCTTCAGAGATAACTGATCATTTAGTCACAGTCTATCATTTCTGTTTAACAAAGGTGCCATGAAGGTGACAAGTAATTTCCAACCCCCACCCTTTCCCTCTGATTTGCCCAAGACACAGGGAATCAGGAAACACATTCACCCTGGTCTGTCTCTCCAGTCCTAGCCAGCCACATTTCACCACTGAAATTACCTCTTCCCATAAACAAAACAATTGTACATATGGAGCCAGTTCAAAGATTGTGTCTAAGGTACTTGACTATGAGCTCAGTGGGGCAGCAACTGTGGCTCACATTTGTGCAGCATCAAACTATGCCAGCACCTAAAAGATAGTTTTCCATGTTGCAGAATGTAGGAGGACACAAGAGGCTGTCGGGATGACAGGGAAGTAATAATGGAGTCCAGGCAGCAGGCAAGAGATGAGCCACAGTTTAAATTGCAGTCATATGGTATTTTAAGAATCCTGTGCTCATGCAGTGACAAATTCCAATATTCTTGGTCAAATTCCAGAGTATAATCTGAGGATTTAGCCCATGGTCTGTGAGACTCCAGTTGTGTGTGTGCATGCATGTATATGAACAGGGCTCGACAAATAATAATCCGGGAAGAGCTGGCGCAGAATGATCTGCAGAAAAGCTGGCGAAGAGCCGGCGCAGAACGGCGCAGAGTGCGAAATCGCACGGCTGGCAAGCAGGGCTCGCCGCCGCTCAGCGAGCCCTGTATATGAATATACATGTCAAAAATACCAGATGTGTACAAAGGAGATGCCAATACACTGGCCAGTCACATCCTCAGTTTTGAGAGACTACCATCAAAACGGAGACCTCAAAGAATACTATGCATGCTATTGCTCATGACTACAGCAAGTAGTAATAGATGTGTGTGACATGTCTGGAGTGTCCTTCAATGTAGCACTGAACATGATAAGTGAGAATGGCTTTGCAAGCTACCATTGATGGTGCTTAGTAAATATCACCTTCCCATATTTCAAGTGTTAGAAAAACATGTGTAAGTCAGCAGATAGAAAATAGCTACCTCTATAACTTCATCTTCAACCATCATTAATAACAAATCTGACCCACCACTTTCCTTTTTCTCTCCAATTGGTCCAGTCTGTGATTGGTCCTCTTGAGAGAAATCCTGTTCTTCTCCACTTCATACAGCCTTTGAGCATTACATTTGCTGACATCAAGATTTAGATTTACTCTTACAAGTGCTGTTAGAAGCTTCAGAGCTGAAAAGGAAGAGAAATCAAATAAGTAAGCCTTAGTTCAGAGGTACACATTATAAAGTATATTCAACATGTTAAAAAACTGGGACTCTCAAGCAATTAAAATAATTAAATTGCATAATTAATTACAATGTTAATCAATAATAGAATAGTATTTATTTAAATATTTATCCTTTATATTTTCTACAGTTTCAAATATATTGATTTTAATTACACCAAATAAAAGTGTACAGTGCTTACTTTATATTTATTTTGATTACAAATATTTGCACTGTAAAAATGGTAAACAGTATGTTTCAATTTACAACTACTCTAGTGCATACACAATCCAGTACCTCACTCATACAAGTACTGTAGTGCTGTGGTTCCCAACCTTTTTTATACCATGGACCAGCAAACTCATTCAAAAACTGTAACCAGTGTCAGAAGTTATTTACATGCCAGATAAGCTAAAGATTCATGTGTCCCTTTACACATCAACTGCTATTCCAGATTACAGGCTGATGAGGGGTTCTGCTTGATAACGAAGCAGCACAGGCCACACATGTTCATTTCATCATCTGAGTCAGATGCCACCAACAGAAGATTGACTTTCTTTTTTGATGGTTCAGATTCTGTAGTTTCTGCATTGGAGTGTTGCTCTTTTAAGACACCTGAAAACATGCTCCACACCTCATTGCTCTCAGATTTTGGATGGCACTTCACATTCTTAAATGTTGAGTCGAGTGCTGTAGCTATTTTTAGAACTTTCACATTGATATCTTCTTTGCATTTTGTCAACGTTGCTGTAAAAGTGTTCTTAAAATGAACATGGGCTGGGTCATCATCTGAGACTGCTATAACATGAAATATACGACATACAATTCTCCCCCAAGGAGTTCAGCCACAAATTTAATGCATTATTTTTTTAACGAGCATCATCAGCCGGCTGCAGGCTCTAGTGCCCCATAGGGTCCACTGACCCACTGGCCCCACCAGCTGGCTCCATTGTGACCACGAATGCTGCCGAACCGGAGAGTCCTGGATCTCAGAGGTTTAACCTATACTTGTATGAGGTGAACTGAAAAATACTACTTATTTTGTTTATCGTTTTACAATGCAAATATTTGTAATCAAAAATAAAAATATAAAGCAGCAGTTCCCACACTGTGGGTCAGAGCCCCAATGTGCATTGGGACTCCATTTTAATTGGGTCACCAGAGCTGGCATTAAACTTGCCTGGGCCCAGAGCTAAAGCTGAAGCTCTAGCCTCACTGCTCAGAGCCAAACCTGAAGCCTGAGCTCCACCACCAAGGTCTGAAGCTCAAGAGGCAGCGAGGCTTGGGTTTGGCTTTTGCCTCCCAACCAGGACAATGCTCAGGCTTCACCCTCCTTTCCTGGGGTCATGTAGATTTTGTTGTCAGAAACAGGTCATGGTGCAACAAAGTGCGAGAACTCCTGCTATAAAGTGAGTGCTGTACACTCTGCAGTCTATGTTGTAATATAAAGTAATATATTTGAAAATGTAGGAAAATATTCAAAAATACGTAATAAATTTCAGTTGGTATTCTATTGTTTAACAATGCAATTAATCATGATTAATTTTTAATCACAGTTAATATTTTTGAGTTAATGTGTTTGATACATTGACAGTCTTATGAAAAAAACACAAGCGTACTGGCCAAATGCAACCCTGCTTAGGCTCTAAGATCACAATCAACGGTAGAATCAGCAAAAAGACAGATATTGGAATAATATTTCTTTTAACTTGGTTATGAAACAAAAGTGTTGTCAGAAGGTGTTTTATTCTGTTCTTGGCGATATATTTATTTTGCTAGCTATTTTAATTCCAGGTGAATTAACTGATAAATGAATCAATTTTGGACATTTATCTAAAGCTACAGAATAAGTGCCTTCCACAAATGCAAAGAAATATTGTGAAATCCATGCAAGAGCTCAAGACCATGTGCACCAGAGTCTTGTAGTCTTTATGAAACTGTATAAAGTATGTTTACTTTTGTTGATTCAGATCAACAGCTAGATTTCCATTTGTCAGTGGGCAGGGATGTCAAAGACAAAAAAAGGGGGAGAGAGGCTGTGCTGTGGCCAGTTGCTGACTTTTTAAAAGTATAAACTAACCTAGATACTGTCATGCTGTAAGAGATAAGCAAGCTAGAAAAGTATTCATTTTAATAGGGGTATCATAAAAAAAATCTCTTAAATGACAAATTTCTTAGTACAGGCCTGTGTACTAAGAAAATTAGAGACAAAAAACTAACAATGAAAAGCAGCTGTTGAATATGCACAACTTCCAGTACACAGTGGAATTCTGAAGTTAATTATCTCAGCAGTTACAAAAAATTTTGCTAGATGTTAAAATGCAACTCATCTGCTTTATAGAAAATCTACATTCCAAGCTTTCTCTTCAAAGAAGAATTTTTGGGTGCCAAGATACTCCTGAACACATTTTAAATGTGTGTGCCATTCATAACATGCTAGGCATTGATAATGCACAAAGGAAGACTATTCCTGCCTTGGAAAGCTTATAGTCCTTTTCATAGTTGACATATTTTGTACACACAAGAGTCACCAAAACCCATAGTCTCTGATGAAAACTGTGACAGCAACATGAGTTGTACTTACCTGCTAAAGTGCTGGTATGCCTGAATGCTCTGACCCTGGAGTCTGCTAGCCCTGTAAGCAGTGAGATGACTGTGTCCATCAGGTAACTATCATAGAGGATGCTGTTCTGGCACTGCTGTATTAGTACCGCAGTGAACTCACAGAAATTGGCCTTAAATTTCTTCCAGTAGGATCCTGGTTTGATGAGTGGATAATCTTCATTGTCCTGTATTAGAAGGAAAAAATAATTATAAAAACTGAAAGTCCCTCCATCTTGAAATGTCTTTTACACTGCTTTGTTGGTGAACAGCAATCCCTCCATGCTCTGCTCACTCACAGCCACAAACATGTAAAATCATTCCCAGACACAGGAAAGCCATGTCCAGCCATCCATGGACTAGCTAGGGAGAGACATCCGCACAACCCCAGTCTCAGCCTTCCTCCCCAGAAATGTGCATCTGATGCTGCTCTGTAGCACCCTGGACAGTACAAACTCACAGATTATTTCTCATTCTTGTTTATACTTTCTCCCATGCTGGTGGATGGGCAGTGAAGCAGGTCACAGTTTTTTAACACCAGGCAGGTGTGCCAGTGTGTCTTTGTCTCTGAGAAAATGGTTTGTGGGCATTACCCAGGAAACATATTTCAGTAGAAGTCATGTAGCAAAATCTCCTATTTTTACACACATTTCAAGAGAATAACAACATTCAGCAGATAAGAAGTTTTCAAATGGTAATTCATAGGTGACGCTACACTTTAGTCATAGGTACTTTTAGTAAAAATTATGGACATATCACAGGGAGTAAACAAATATTCATGATCCGTGACCTGTCTATTACTTGTACTGTAAACCCCTGACTAAACCCTTTGGGGTGAGGATTTGAGCAGCCCATTGGTGCCATGAATACTTGACAGGACAGCCCAGGACCTTGCAGGAGAAAGCCCAGGACCACCCACGGGTGCTGGGAGGGGAAACTGGCAGAGCTGGCACTACATGGTTCTGTGCCTCCTCCAAAGTAGACACATCCCCCTCGTCAGCTCCATGGCAAATGAGAGCTGCAGTGGAGTTGCCTGTGAGCAGAGGCAGCATGCATGGAGCTGAGGGAAGATGCTGCCACTGCTGGAGAGCCCCCCTGAGATAAGTGCCAACGAGAGCCCTCAACCCATCCATGCCCTAACCCCCCTAACCTAAGCCCCTCCCACACCCAAACTCCAGCTGCTGGGGAAGCGCAGTGAACTAAGGCTGCCAAGCAATAGCTGATGCATCTAGCCCAGGGGCTGCTTGAGCTGCTCAGGTGGCCACTGGGCCAACCACACCAGTCACTGCAGAAATCACGGGGCTCCAAGGAAGTCACAGAATCTGTAACTTTCATGACTTCCATGCCCAACTTACAGTCATACTCACAGGGCATACTTTTTGCCAAATGTATCATAGAAGTGGTGAACATGGGGTATAGGGTGTCTCACAAACCAGTAGACAGCTGCAGTTAAGACAGGCACTGTGGCTAACTGAGGTCTTGTCTACACCAGTGTTTCTCAATGAGTGGTACGAGTTCCCTTAGGGGTACATCAACACAACTGAAATTGGGAGAAAACTGAATTTTTGTTTTAAGTTTTACAGCACTTTATTATTTTCATACTTTTTACACCCAAAAATGTCATCACCCGCCTGGCTATGATTAAGTTGTTTAAACAAACGTGTTGCAATGGTAGAAAAAAATTGTGTGTCTGAAACCTGTAGGTACTGGGGGTACTTATAATTTTTTTAAGGGGGTACTTTATAAAAAAAAAAGGTTGAGAAACATCGGTCTACACTATGAGATAAGGTCAAATGTATTAAGGTGGATTTTTAGCACCTGATTTGGTAAAGTTGAAGGTACATGTCTTTCCTGTGTACAAGAATTCAACATAGTTTGAAGTAACACACCCCCAGCAAGGTGGCTAACAACAATTTTGAGAGTAAAGCACTGAGTGAAGCTATCCCACACAGTTCCTGCCACCTCTTTGCATTCTGGGTTATGCTCCTGGAGCATGCTGGGACCAAAACCATGCAGCGGGTGGTTCAGGGTACAGGTCATTAGCAGCCCCATAATGCACTCGTCTTCCCTCCTCCCCCTACTTGAAAGCAAGGACAAACAGTCTTCTCACACCCTTTTTCCCCCGGTTATCTGTGCAGACGCCGTAGCAGGGTAAGCATGGAACCCATTCAGCAAGAAAGTATTTTTGTTAGTCTATAAAGCGATATCAGCCCGTTTGTTGTTTTTTAAGTTTATCCTGTACAGACTAACTCGGCTACTCCCTGAAGCTTCAGATATTAAACATGGTGCACCTTCTGCTGGAGTATATCCACAGCCCGCCGGAACGAGGAAGAATCTCAGGAGGCCATGAACATACTCTTCTGCGAAGCACTTGAGTTGGGCAACTAGCAAATGCCACTGGCATTTGATCCTCTTAACAGAGTGGAACACCGGTTCTGGTGCCATGAGACAAGCACAGGTTGGTGGGACTGCATAGTTATGCAGCCATGGGACGATCAGCAGGGGTTGCAAAACTTTTGCATGCTTAAGACCACTTTCATGGAAGTTTGCAAATTGTGTGCCTCCGCCGTGAAGCACAGGAATTCAAGAATAAGACCCCCTCTATCAAAGGAGAAGCAAGTGGCAATAGTCCCGTGGAAGCTTGGAATGCCAGACAGCTACCGATCAGTTGAGAATCAATGTGGAGTGGGGAAATCTGCAGTGGGGGCTGTTGTGATCCAAATAACCAAGGCAACCAATAACCTTCTGCTACTGAGGATAGTGACTCAGAAACATGCAGGACATAATGGAGAGCTTTGGCGTGACGGGGTTCCTTAACTGTGGTGGGTTGATAAACACACCTGACCACCTTTCCAAAGAGTATGTAAACCCGCAAGAGGTACTTCTCAATGGTGCTGCAGGCGCTGGTGGATCACAAGGGCCGTTTTACCAACATCAGCATAGGATTGTTGGGAAAGGTGCACGACACGCACATCTTTAGGAACTCCTGTCTCTTCAGAAAGCTGCAAGCTGGAACTTTGTTCCCAGACCAGAAAATCAACAGAGGCATTGAAATGACAATAGGAATGCTTGGAGACACAGCCTACCCCTTACTCCCATGGTTCATGAAGCCATATACAGGCAGCCTGGACCCCAGGAAGGAGCAGTTCATCTATAGGCTGAGCAAGTGCAGAATGGAGGTAAAATGTGCTTTTGGGTGTTTAAAAGGGAAGGTTTTGCAGTCTACTGACTAGATGAGACCTCAGCAAAAGCAACATTCCCATTGTTGTTATGTGCTCCAGTATCTGTGAGAGTAATGAGGAAAGCTTTATGACAGGGTGTGGGGAGTGAGGCACCAGCACCTAGCCAGTAATTATAAACAACCACACACCAGTGCAAAAAGGAGAGCATAGTGAGGGGCACTGCAAGTCAGAGAGGCTTTGAAAAAACAGCTTTATGAATGGCCAGAGAGCAAGACGAGAGTGATGCATGTTGCTCTTAATGAGGTGGCCCTGTATTAAGTGTGCCTGCCTGCAAATTCTTGTAAACCCCGCCCCCTTCAACATAAGCAATAGACACAGTTGTTCAGAAATTGTACGTTTTTATTTAGGAAACACAGCAGGGACAGAAAAGGAGTTCAGGGCAGAAGCTTTAGGGAGGGGGGTGATCATAGGTACAAGGACAGCCTTTTGCTCTGCTTGCATCCCTGGGGGTTGAGTGTGAGGCTGCCCTTGACACTTGTCCTCCTTTCCCTCCCCCCACCTGCATTCTAGGGCCCCTGGGAGAGGAGGCTATGGAACTCAGTGAAGACGGAATATGGGTCTGAAGGGGTTGTCTGTGCATTTGGCTGTCCTGGAAGGCTGACACGCAGGTCATCACATCCACCATGACCATCAAAACTCTCTCCTAGTTCTTCACTTCAAGTTCCCTGCACGCTCTCCTGTGCTCACGCTCAGCTCGTATCTCCTGTAGCAGTGTATTCTTCCACTCACTCAATCGCTCCCTGTCCAAGAGGGCGGAAAGCATTTGCTCTTTGAACGTGTCATTCCTAGTACATTTTCGCCATTAGATTTGTGCTAGCTGGACAGCTGGGGGCACATGCAGCATGCTCGCTGCTGCACCCACTGTCATGAAAACTGAAGGGCAGACTTTACAGGAGATACATTGTTGAGTGTAAAGCCTAATCTCTAACCATAAATGAACATCTGTCCAAAGACAATAGGGGTGTGTTATGTACAAGGCCACAATTATGCTTTTAAGAGCTCGCTATGCAGCGGGTACACCACAGAGTTCTTAGGGAAGCAACTGAACTTGGTTTGGTGGCAGACATGGTAAGGGATAGACCAGGGCTCGAGCCTGCGTAAGGGCGTCTGGCTGTGCAGAAGGTCCGGGGCTTATACAGTGACCATGTGTTTGTCAACTCCCGTTTGCCAGGAGAGTGCAACTTTCCCTTCACACAAGAGCATGTGGGTGAGGGAGGAAGATGAAGGGGTCTGGGCGTGGCAGCAGGGCAGGGCAGAGGCTCAAGCCATGCTTCATTGCGGATGAGCAAATGGAGGTTTACTGCCGAGACATCAGTTAATAGCTTCCCGTTTCATCCAGGTTGCCATGCACAATATTAGTCTTCTCCGAATCGCAGAGTGGTAGGGAACAGATGCTGACTGAATATGGCCAGAAACCTGGATCTTATGTTGCAATGCTTTGTACTGCAATGATGTCAGACCATTCACCGCTGGTTTGGCGTGGGAAGGCGTCCTACTGTGAAGGATGGAATAAGGTAGGCCTCCCCAGAAACCTTGTGAGAAAGATTAGCATTCCTCCATGACAGCTTTATGGAGATGTGCAGGGAGGATTCCCGCTTTGTTTCCAGACACGTTAACAAGCTGTTCCAGGGAGTCCCCGCTGTGTAGGCAAAATGGCCACCACAGATCACACCCAATTGCCTTAACCCACTTGTAGGATGATAAAAAAATGTTAACTCACCACAAGTGCCCTTCCCAACATCAGGGCCCAGGGCCCGGGAAGAGGGGATTGTTTCCAAGGTTATTAAAAGTTCTTGGCTCTCAGCGACATCGGTTTTCCCGCTCGCCTGCTGACCATTCTCTTCTTCCTCTTCTTCCCCATCTACACTACTGTCCTCCAGGTTGCTGCCTGAGGAGTATTTTGGGAGGAATCATGGAATGGCTCGGGACACTGTTGGGTCTCCCCCCCCCCCGAAGAGCCCATGCAGCTGCTCATACAAGCAGCATGTTTGCAATGATGATCCAGACAGTCTATTTGCCTTCTTTGTCTTCTGGTATGACCGCCTTAGCACCTTTATTTTCATGCGGCACTGCTGGGCGTCCCTGGCATATCCTTCCTCCTCCATGCCCTTGGCAATCTTGGCATAGATACCTGTGTTTCTTTTTCTGGTTCGTAGTTCTGTGAACAAATTCCTCACCTCAGACAACAATGAAGTCCAGGATCTCCTGCGTGCTCCATGCTGGTGCTCCTTTGCAACCCTAGGCATTCATGGTCAGGTGTGCTGCCTGCTCTGAGGTCTGTAGGCCATGCAGGCCACATAGGAAATGAAATTCAGATTTTCCTGGGGCTTTTCCTGTGTACCTAGAGAGCAAAAGAGTTGAAAGTCCTGGCCAGAGCAGTCACAGCAGGGCACTATGAGACACTTCCCAGAGGTCAAGAAGGTCCAGTTTCGCAGCTCTGTGCACTACCATAAAGTCAAACATGCAAAGTCGAATTTAGCATTACTCCTTAAGAAAAGCAGGAGTACTGAAACTGACTTTAACAGACCTTAAAGTTGACTGAATGGGCTAGGTGGTAGGGACTCATTGTTTAGAAAAATCAATCTAATACAGCTAAGTTCGACCTAAACTCCCAGTGTAGACCAGGCCTACGAATAAAAATCTCACTGGCGTGTCAGTCTATTATGAAATTCTGCCCTTGCAGAAGCAGGAAACACAAATCACATCACAGTTAGGATACAATGCAGTGCGTGCAAGCCTTTTGCTGAACCATCCCGGTATTTTTCCTGGAGATATAGCAAAAAAAAAAAAAAAAAAAAAAAAACCAATTCTAAGATGAGGGAGGGCCTGCTCCTTCAGGATAGAATTGCTACTATCTACATACATGAAACCCAGATACTATACTATGGTGATGGGTGCATTACAACAACACAGATCGCACAATGCTACAAGCTATTTCTGATATCAAACACTAAAGACAAATAGCAGTTTCTATTGCAATTTTCTTTTTAAAGTTTCAGAAATGTCTACTACTCTTCAATTTTGCACGATTATTTTTCTGAAAACTAAACTTTAAAGCCAAATTTCACTAGACAGCAGCTCTTCCAAAATATTATCTAAAGAAAGGAATTTTTAAGGGTGTGCATGGGGAGAACATACACATAAGAAAAGCCAGTTGATGAGGGGGATGATGAAAGGAAACACAGTTGGAAACCATTCAAGATCCACACACTCCGTTCAAACAGATGTTTGAGCTCCATATTCCTACAGTACCTCACATAAGGCTCAATCCTGCAAAGTGCTGAGCACTTCCAACTCTTGTAAAGCCATTGTGTCCTCAGGTTCTTGCAGAATGGGGACCACCATAAATCAAGAAAATTGATTTATTTAAAGCAATTCTGCAGTCACATAGGCAATATCACTGCACTTGATTTTCACTACTGTAGCATTGGACTACACCATTAAGTACAATTTTCACATATATGCATAATTTGAAATCTTTACTTCAAGGATATTCAAAAAATGCAGTTATTTACCATATCCACTGGCCAAGTAACAGTCAGAATCCAGGGATAGGCCATAAATTTCTTGTACTGCAATCCTGTTTCCTAGAATGCAAAACACAAAATTATAAAAGCTTTTGATGAACCCGCAAAAGTGATTCTGAACGATTTTATCTACCTAAAAATACCAGAATCACATTAAAAGATGTCATTTAAGCTTTAGACTGAATACATCTCACTCACACACAGGCACACAATCTTGTTTTATATCTTTCATATCTCTTGTTTTTAGTTAAAAACAATGTGTATTTCAGTAAAAGACAAATGCAGTTGTAATGACAAGCAGTCAGTGGCAAGTTTCATTTAAACATTATGTCCTGAAATGTGCAAACTATAGTC
Source organism: Pelochelys cantorii (assembly GCA_032595735.1). NCBI lineage: Eukaryota > Metazoa > Chordata > Testudines > Trionychidae > Pelochelys > Pelochelys cantorii. The sequence goes on along the minus strand of CM064326.1, from coordinate 124,953,220 downwards.
TTCACTGTTTATTCTGGGAGCAAAATCTGCTTCTCCCTTCAAAATTTAAATATGTATCAATCTGCAACATTCACTTATTTGCTATCGTGAAATAGCTGGCCAAATGAGGAGTTTTCTGAGAGTATGGAATACTTGTATTCCTGTACTGGTGAAGTGTTCCTTGGGTAGGCATGGCCTGGGTGTTTGCCAGATCAGGGCCATTATGAAGTAAAACACAGCAATCATTCCAGGACAGCAACATATCTCAAGTCCAAGATGAATAGAGTCAGACTTTTCAATTTACTGGTATTTCCAAGGAAGGGCTTAAGGAGACATACAGTCAAGATGAGGAAGGTGGTGATTTGGCAAAAAACTCAGAGGGCAAGCACTGGAAAAAGGTCCTCAAAGGAGTGTAAGTTAAGTGGTAAAAGAGAACAGGGGCTGGCCTCATTACCCAGGCAGGAGTGAGGGGTGGAGGTGACATTTTAAAGATACAGTTTTTTAGTAAAGTGCAGGGAATAAAATAGGAATGTGAAAGGTTAACTGGTTAACCAGTAAGCATCACCCATTAAAATAGGAATGTAAAAGGTTAACCAGTAAGTATCACCTGTTAACCAGTCGGGGCTGGAGCAGCTACCCATCTGCAGCAGACAGGGTGGGCCCTCCACAAACAGGGCCTGCTCCAGTCATCCCAGCGGAGCAGCCTCTGTCCAAGGGAAGCTCAGGCACCCCACAGGAGGGACTCCTCTGGCTGGGCTGGAAGAGTCCCCCTTCACCCATGCCCCCTTTAATCCGTTAACCAGTTAAACATAATTTTAAGTGGTTAACCAATTAGACAGGATTTTACATCCCTAGAATAAAATATCCTGTCTGGACTGCGATTGGCCATCCTTAATTCATATGATTATTGCTCTCACATAATTAGGACAGCAATGCAAATTCATACGATCAACAAAATAGGAAAGGAAAAAAGTTGTTAAGTTCCAACTGACAACTACAGGTTAAAACTCTCTAGTCTGGCACCCTTGGTATCTGAGTGGTGCAAACCAGAGAATTTGCCAAACCGCAGGAGATAATATTGTCTGTCAGTATTACCAACATTTCAACTGCTTTAAGGTCTCTTAGAAAACATTTAAGGGTTAATTTGAGCTAAATAAATACACAACACGGAGAGCCAGAACTGGTGGTTGTAAACAAACTTTATGGGACTACGGGAAACTTGGCCACACTCATGATAAGTGAACATCCAGCTAACTAAACTCATGTCAGACAACAGATGTTGCCAGACCAGAAAGTGCCGGACTAAAGAAGTTTAACCTGTAGTTTCAACAGCAGCTCCCCATTAATCCACATTATATATTTTTAAAGGCACTTATCAATCAGATACCAAAGCAGCATGTTACTTGCAGCCATGCCACATTGCATTTATCATTATTAGAATATCTTAACAGGAAAAAACTGTACGCCCCCCAATTTATTTGTTTATTGAAAAAGAACTAGATGCAAGACTTCGCAAGAATGTAAGGAAGTATTATGAAAACACTGAAGGCAGGAATATTCTTTTTCAGGTACCCATGACTGCTTCTCACTCCAGACATGCATAAAACCTTTCCTACAGGAGAAAGAGAGGAAATGTAGGTTTCAGAGTGAGAGAGAGGAGAGAGTTACTACACAATGAAAAGGACCATACAATTTCCATATTAATAGTTACTGCTCATTCGAATGAGCCATATGAAGTCATCATTTCATGTTGCAATTACCTCATCAAATGTCTCTGTCATTTTTTGCATTACATCACTGTTGCACAAACTTTGGAACATCTCTGCTGTTACCATTCCTAGACAGGAGAAATTAAAATATTGGGGAATTTAAATGGAAATATTTTGCCACGACATAAATTAACATTACTAAAATAATAAAATCTGTACTATAATAATGGCGTTGATCTAAATCAACAAGTGCCAAAAAATGTAACCGAAATTATTGTTCTTGTTTTTGCATTAGTGCAGGATGACAAATGAATAGGTTATTAGCAGCACATAAAGCACCAACATTCAGCTTTAGAGGAGGGGAGTTCAATTCAGTGGCACACTGACACCAATTTCTGTTTGTTCATCCTCTTGTATAGCTTACATTCCTAAGTTCCATATTTTATGATAGAGGTGCTTAACAAGCCATGTAACAGAGTAAGCTTTGTTCTGTTCACTACAGCACATAAAATCTTCAAGATTCCAATCTGTACATCCAAATGATATGAGCAACAGATTAAGTTGCCATTTATTCTGTAGCCATAACACCAAAAATTAAGCATGGTGCACACAATTCAGTATGGATGTGTCTACACTTGCACTCTAGTTCGAACTAGGGATGCAAATGCAGGCATTCGAAATTGCTAATGAAGCGGGGATTTAAATATCCCGCGCTTAAGTCTAACTTCACTACCAGGCAAATTAGTCGAAACAATAGTAAAGAATAAAATTGTGAAGCATGTAGAAGAACATAATTTGTTGGACAAGTCAACATGGTTTCTGTAAAGGGAAATCCTGTCTTACTAATCTATTAGAGTTCTTTGAAGGGGTTAACAAACATGCGGACAAGGGGGATCCAGTAGATATAGTATACTCAGATTTTCAGAAAGCCTTTGACAAGGTCCCTCACCAAAGGCTCTTGTGTAAATTACATGGCCATGGGATAAGAAGGAAGGTCCTTTCTTGGATTGAGAACTGGTTAAAAGACAGGAAACAAAGGGTAGGAATAAATGGTAAATTTTCAGAATGGAGACAGGTAACTAGTGGTGTCCCCCAAGGGTCGGTCCTAGGACCAATCCTGTTCAACTTATTCATAAATGATCTGGAGAAAGGGGTAAGCAGTGAGGTGGTAAAGTTTGCAGATGATACCAAACTGTTTAGGATAGTCAAGACAGAAGCAGACTGTGAGGGACTCCAAGAAGATCTCACCAAACTGAGTGATTGGGCAACAAAATGGCAAATGAAATTTAATGTGGATAAGTGTAAAGTAATGCACACCGGGAAAAATAACCCCAACTATACGTACAGTATGATGGGGGCTAATTTGGCTACGACAAATCAGGAAAGAGATCTTGGAGTTATCGTGGACAGTTCTCTGAAAACTTCCACGCAGTGTGCAGCGGCGGTCAAAAAGGCAAATAGGATGCTAGGAATTATTAAGAAAGGGATAGAAAATAAGACCCAGAATATCTTACTGCCCCTGTATAAAACTATGGTACGCCCACATCTTGAATACTGTGTACAGATGTGGTCTCCTCACCTCAAAAAAGATATTTTGGCCTTGGAAAGGGTTCAGAAAAGGGCAACTAAATGATTAGGGGTTTGGAACGGGTCCCATATGAGGAGAGGTTAAAGCGACTGGGACTTTTCAGTTTAGAAAAGAGGGGGGATATGATAGAGGTATATAAAATCATGACTGCTGTGGGGAGGGCCGATAAAGAAAAGTTATTTATGAGTTCCCTAAATAGAAGAACTAGAGGACACCAAATGAAATTAATGGGTAGCAGGTTTAAAACTAATAAAAGAAAGTTCTTCTTCACACAGCGTATAGTCAGCCTGTGGAACTCCTTGCCAGAGGAGGCTGTGAAGGCTAGGACTATAATAGAGTTTAAAGAGAAGCTAGATAATTTCATGGAGGTTAGGTCCATAAAAGGCTATTAGCCAGGGGATAAAATGGTGTCCTTGGCCTCTGTTTGTCAGAGGCTGGAGAGGGATGGCAGAAGACAAATCGCTTGATCATTGTCTTCGGTCCACCCTCTCTGGGGCACCTGGTGATGGCCACTGTCGGCAGACAGGATACTGGGCTAGATGGACCTTTGGTCTGACCCAGTACGGCCATTCTTATGTTCTTATGTTCATTAGCATGATCTCGCCGGCGCGTTACTCCGAATGCCAGCTGTTCCGAAAGTGAAAGTGTGCGCCGGGACGCGTTAGTTCAAACCAAACCCCTTGGTTTGTTACTCCTCATTAGTTTGAACCAAGGAGTTTGGTTCGCACTAACGCATCCCGGCGTGCACTTTCACTTTCGGAACAGCTGGCATTCGGAGTAATGTGCCAGCGAGATCATGCTAATGAAGCGCGGGATATTTAAATCCCTGCTTCATTAGCAATTTCAAATGCCTGCATTTGCATCCCTAGTTCAAACTAGGGTGCAAGTGTAGACATGCCCTATGCGAAAGGGAGATCACTAGGGAACCACTGAACGCTGCAGAAAGTAGTGTTAGTAATTCAGTGAATGGCACCATTCTCTCCAAATCACAGGTGAACAAACTCCTCAGTGTGGTATAAAGGGACACAGTGCTGCGGAAGATGCTGTACTTCAAATGAGATGTGAAACTCTTATCCACTGATGCCCCATGTCACTTTTCATAAGACCATGAGTATTAGTCCTTAGCTCAAGGAGAAATTCAATTGCAGAAGTTACATTCCACACTGTATTCTTCTTCACTTTCCATCTGCGACTCTGAGGCTTCCAGCTACACAGTTATCTCTAATAGCACTGGTTGTGCTTCCCTTAACCGGGACTCTCTGGCCCAGCAATACCCGTGGTCCGGCACAGACCACAGATGTTCCTGGATCACATGGCCCAGAAACAAGAGGGGGTCTGGAGGTGGGGCAGAAGCGCCGTAGAGGGCACTGGCAACTCAGCCGGGAGCCCTGTGTTGAGGGTGTGTGGGGACAGGCAGCACAGCGGGGAGTTCTGGCCCCAGTGGGGCTCTTTGCCCCCAGCAGCCATGAAGCTCCAGCTGCGGCCAGGGAGCTCCAACCCCAGCAGCAGCCAGGGAGCTCCAGCCCCAGCCGTCCGCCCCATCCACAGAATCCAGTGGCTATGAAGCTCCAGCCATGGCAGGGACGGCGGCATCTAAAGAGCCCCAGGAGGCTTGGGCAGCAGCAGGGGCAGGCTGGAGTCCTAGCTTGATGGCAGCATGGGCCATGAGGGGAGGGACCTTCCCTGGTCTAGCAAATCCCCTCATTCAGGACCAGTCAGGTCCCAAGGGTGCCAGACCAGCGAGGTCCAAGCTGTAGTTGGTGTCTCTATGCCTGCTCTGCAAATAGTTATTATCTAGACTCACAATCACTCTGTTGCAAATAGACAGAAGGAAGAGAGACACATTGTTCCTCAATCAACTGACATGCATGACTCAATTTGTACTTTCAGATCCCCAGATGAAAGAACTAGGTCAGTGCAAACTAGTATTCTGAAATCAACAAAAACTTAAGATCTTAAATTTGAACACTGATGAAAAATGTTTTTCAATATTTTCCCCACTGGTATCACTAAAGTGACAAGCACATAAAGGGCATACGAAGCAAGGTGCATGCTGATTGCACACAACTTTGACTGAGAGAGCTGTGCTCTCCCTCTCTAGCCAATCAAAGCACTGCTGCAGTTCAATCAGCGCACCCCACAAATTCTAGGTACGCAAGTACAGTGAGCAAAACTACCTTGTCCCAGGAGCCCATCTTGGGCTCCCCTTGTGGGTTTCAGAAGCAGCTGCTCCAAGAAGCAATCACTTAAAGTTTCAAGAAATTTTATCTCTGAATCCCGTCCTGAGGTAACATGTACCCTGGCAATATGAGGATAGTTGAAATCCCCCACTATCATTGAGTTTTTTATTTTGACAGAATCTCTACTCTCCCTTAGCATTTCATAGTCACTATCACTGTCCAGGTCAGGTGGTCGATAATAAATCCCTACTGCCATATTCTTATTATTAGAGCATGGAATTACTATCCACAGAGATTCTATGGAACATTTTTGGCTCATTTAAGGTTTTTACTTCATTTGATTCTACATTTTCTTTCACATATAGTGCCACTCTTCCACAAGCATGACTTGTTCTGTCCTTCAGATATATTTTGTACCCTGGTACGGCAATGTCTCATTGATTATCCTCATTCCACCAAGTTTCTGTAATACCTATTATAGCAATATCCTCCTTTAATACAAGGCATTCTAGTTCACCCATCTTCTTATTTAGACTTCTATCATTTGTGTATACGCACTTCAAAAATTTGTGCCTATTTATCTGTCTGCCATTTCCTGATATGTTAGACTCTTTTACATTTGATTGTTTCTCATCTGATCTTATCCATATTTTATCATCTTCCACCAAAAGAAATTTTCCAGCAAAAGGATATGCCTATATGATACTGACTTACCTTGACAGCCTGAGCACTGAATGTAGAAGCTGATCAGATCCAGAAGTGCCACATCTCGATCTTGGATATACGCTTCAACCCAGTCATCTACCACAGACTAAAATAGATTACAGGGAAAAAAAGGGAATCAAATGCTAAACAAAGCACATATATTCCAGCCTGCAAATTCTTAATATCGTATGTCTAACATTATTCTGTCATCAATAGTTATAAAAAATAGATATCCAGAATAAGTGGTCCAACATTTGGTTATGACCACAGCAATATGCATACAAGTCCTTCTGAAGCAAAGTAAACTGTTGGAATGTTATTCCCAGAACTACACACACCCTTTATGCAGTGTCAGAACTAACTCGGGGTATGCTACAACAAAACAAATTATCTGCTCTCAAAACAACAAAACCCCCAATGTTTTATCAAAATTTGTTCTTAGAATTTCTCAAACAAAAGAAAATAAAAAGGCAGTTGGCACCATCACTAATCAATATCATAAATATTTTACAAGATTAATATCATGCAAAAGATGATTACAAAAATGTTTTTCATAAGTTTACATATATTGTATCTACCATCAAAGATGGAATAAACTATAAACACTGATATTTAAAAAAAATCAGCTTTTAAAAAAAAAATACTTCTGACTAAAAGTCTCAGGTTATGTCTACTCAGCAGCATTATTTCGGAATAACTGACGTTATTCCGAAATAACATAGTCCATGTCTACACAGCAAGCAGTTATTTCAACAAAATGTCAAAATAATGTCGAGCTAGAGCCAAAATAAGCTAATTAACATAACTCAGGTTGCATAGCTTATTTCAGCTTTAGCCCTGCTGTATAGATGTGCCCTCAGAGCGCTATCTGTGTTAATGTGCAACTTTTAAAGACAACGAGTAATCCTGTGGCACCTTAGAAACTGACAAAAATACATATAGTTTTTGTCAGTCTCTAAAGGTATCACAGGACTACTCACTACTTTTGACTCAAGTCTGCCACCTGCTATTACAGATAGCACCTAAGACAACTATAACTGAAAGAATAAGAAAAAATGTTTTACTTTCATTTAGTTTCATTCAAATTCATACATCCCGAGGTCAGAAAGACCATTGTGATTATCTAGTCTGACTGGTATGCAACATAGGCCATAGAGCTTTCTCCACAATAATTCCTTTTAAACTAGAGCTTACCTTTTAAAAAAAAAAAATCCAATTTTGATATAAAAGTTGCCGGTGATGGAGATTCCACCATCGCTGGAGCCTACCATCCAGAATATAGATTAATTATAAAGGGCTTGTAAGAAGCACGTCTTTGATTTCATAAGGCATTCTTCAGCAAAGAAGAAACTTACTGGGAAACAGGGAAACTGACTACTTACAAAATGCTGTCAAACTGGGAGGACAGGAGAAATAATAATCAAGATTTCCTAAAAGGGTCTAAAGTTAATCTCTTAGCGCCACATTAAGACTCTTGAAAAACCACACTAAGTATCCTAAAGCACCTAACAGCTCCCACTGAAGTCAGTGGGAACCCTTAGGGCTTTGCCTACACACAGAATTTTAAAACACAGCCCAATGGCATAGCCAGAAGGGCCCACTTGGGTGGACCCCAACTTCATGTGGGTGGGCAATGACGGGAGGCATGGGTAATATCTGGCGTCTGTCCCTGCTCCCCATGGGCATGCCCCTGGCGCAGCTGTGGCAGCACTTGAACATGGCAGTGTGGTCATGGCACCGGCTCTCCCAGTACTCCAGGTAAACCACCTCCGCAAGGGGAGTAGCTAACTCAGCTGGGAGCATGGTACCCAGAACTGTAGCCCACTTTACACTGGCACTTTATAGCACTGTAATTTTCTGGGCTCAGGGGGAAGGGAGCTCACATTCCAAGCCAGCAAGTTGCGATACAGTAGAGAAGCAGTGTAGACCTAGCCTAGGGTTTGAAAAATCAGATTTTTTTTTTTTACATGCTTAAATATTGCTTTTAGAGCCTGGCTTTAGGCACCTTTTGTTTAGAAATTCCTGCCCAAGTTTTCTCACTAAATCTGTTCATATTTACAGTAAACTTATTACTTGTAAGAACAAAAAAAATATTTCAGACAAATGTAATTTTTCAAGTTGACTGTATAATGAACACTTTATTAAGACTCAACGGATTTTAAAGTTAAACCAGAAATTCTTGAGATTCAGTTAACTATTATGTGCCCATTTCCCCTCCCAGCAGGTAGCATGCCAATTCAGTCTAGGAACTGAAAGTACCTGTATTGCCCTCTTGCCCATGCTGACCACTTCAAACAATGTAACCGCTTCAACCACTTCTCCATTCTGTGTCTGGCTTGACTTTCTGCTTCTGGAAGAATTTCTTCGTATGCGTGCAAACTGATCCTGGACCTTCCTTTTCCCGCTCTAAAATCATTCAAGGGAAGATGTGTAACCATAAGACAACTAATGGCCAACCAAATGCAGGCTCTCTGGATTTATTCTATTCTTTAGCAATGTGTTCCTGTTACTCCCATTTCCCCCGATTTTATAGAAGATTTGTTCAAATGTTGTCTAGCTGCCAGTGGCAAGGAACTATCAAGCAGAGCAGTATAGGGAAAGGATAAAGAAGAGATATGCCAGATGAAGCTTCCTTTTGCAAGAATATCCTTAAGTAGGAGAATGTAACTGATGAGCAGCTGGCAAGTGGTTGCCAACCATTGTGAGGGCGTAGCAATAGGGATAGTCATTTCTGACTAGTGGTTTGCTAAACAAGCATGGAGGTTTGCCTATTTGCTCACAGGATAAGCACTGCACTGGCATTAATATCAGCTGCATATATTGTGCATTTAAGGAAGCTTATATCCTAAAGTGACTTGACTGTGATTCCTGATGCCAACAGAATTTGGAATCAAACTCTACCCATGGAATGAGAGGTTAGAAGGTCTTTATCCCCAGTATCTATGCCTTGCAATATTCCACCCACTTATTCAGTGTAACAGGCTACTAATTTATATAATGAAAACATGCACTCACTGGAGTTTGCAAGTTGCCATTTCTCAGACAGCTGCCACTCTGTACAGTGGATTCAGGCACAGTCTCATCATGGATAACATTTTCTCTGGGACATAATAAACAGAAAAAACATTGAAAGATACATAGGACTTCCTGTGAACATACTGATCTGCACCCAGACAACAGACTTGCAATGTCTCCACAACAGGCTTAGTAGCTTCCAAAGAACAGAAAGTTAAATATTAAAATGTCAACATTTGGGATGAAACTCATGGCCTATTTTATCTCTGCACAGTCTGCATGTTGGGTTTTGAAGCCATTTGATTAATCTGTAATGAAATTACATCTTTTTTCAGCATTTTCCAAGGTGAACATGCTTTACAAAGGCCATTTTAAGCCGTCTTAAATGAGCTGATTGCTTATCAGCAGGCAAGGAAAGATGGGAGAAAAAACAGGAGGTATGATAACCACTTTTCATTCTATAATCGCTTAACTTTTATCCATAAAGAATATGGGATTCAATTATTTTTCACAACTACCTACGCAACAAAAAGGTGAACAACATTCACAGAGAATATCACATCAGTGACACAGTCACTATCAGTGATATCTTTCAATAGTCCCATCAATGGCACCTCAAATTTAAGAGCAATAGATTTTAAGGCCAGATGGGACCATTAAATCATCTACTCCAGATTCCTGTCTAACACAAGCCACCGACTTTCATCCAGTTACTCCTAATGCAATAAAATACAAACATAACAATGAATGTTAGGGTATGTCTACACAGCAAAGTTATTTCAAAATAACAGCCGTTATTTCGAAATAACTTTACTAGCATCTACACAGCCAAACCGCTATTTCGAAATAGAGGAGCGCTAATTTCGAATTTGGTAAACCTCATTCCACGAGGAATAATGCCAAATTCAAAATAGCTATTTCAAAGTAAGTACTGTATAGACACACATTTCGAAATAGGGGGCCTCCAGCCTTCCCAGGGTGCCCTGTGGCCACTCCAGCCTCAACCAAGAACACTCCTCTCCCGGGCCCCCCCTCTCCCCCGGAGCCCTTAAAGGGATTGACTCTGGTCACAGTGCCTGTGCCAGCTCCAAGCCTGCCAACCCAGAGCCAGCAGTCACTGCCCCAACCCAGTGGCCCCAAAACATGAGCCAGCAAGCCACTGGCAGCCAGCCCTCCACCGCTCCTCAGGAGCAGTCTGTCAGCTCCCAGGAGCTTGCCAGGGCCCGGAGAAGGCGGGCGCCTTGCGGGTCCAGGGTGGAAATCATGGACCTTATTCAGATTTGGGGGGGGACACCCCCAACTTCCATGATCTCCACACTAGACGAAGGAACGCGGCTGTCTATGGTAGGATAGCTGCCAGCCTGGCCATCAAAGGCCACATGCAAACCCAGAAGCAGGTTTGCATGACAATCAAGTTGGTCCGGCGAGACCCCCCAACCCTGAGCTTCCTCTCCCCCTTCTTCCCCTTGCTTCCCCCTTCCAGCTCCCTCCTCCCAGGTTTCCCCCTCCCCTCTCCCATCCTCTCTTCTCCCCTCTCCTTTCCCCAGTCTCACCAGAGTTTCATTCCCCTCCCCCCGTTTTGTTAAACAAAGAGAGTTTGTGTTCATGAAAATACATGTATTTTATTTTACATCAGGAAGGGGGGTTAGGGAGGGGTAAGTGGAAGGATGTGAGGGAGGAATGAGGCACAAGCCCCCAGTGGGGCAGACCAGGGAGCCTCTTAGCGCTCCCAGAGTAGAAGCTCTCCCGCAGAGCCTCCTGGATACTGACAGTCCCCCAATGGACCACCCGGATGGCAGCCTGCAGAAAGTGCAGCCAGGCTCGCAGCAACGCATCCACAAGAAGCACCAGAGAGCCCAGGGCAGCTCTGGCTCCATGCTGCAGAGTGCTGTGGTATCCCGAGTGAGAGCAACCAGAGCATGCAGAGACAAAATGCTTTGCTGTCCCTCATCGAGGTCGGCAAGCAAGCAGGGAAAGCTGAGAACCGGCTGTCCGGGGGGGGGGGGGGGGGCGGTGTCCCTTTAAGCACGGGCCTCAGACAGCCTCAAGCATCAGCCACACAAAGTAACTCCTGACCTGATACCCTGCCAGACCTGGTTCCGGCCGGCCTTAAATGCGATTCAGCCTCCACTCAGTGTGGACACGCTATTTCAAAATAGCAAAACGCTATTTCAAAATGCATTTTGTGCGTAAACGCATTATTTCGAAATAACTTATTTCGAATTAACTATAACACTGTAGCGTAAACATACCCTGACTGACCTGTTAGTTTCCTTAGAACCCCTACTGGAACAAATATGCACCCCACCCCACTCCTGCAACTAACCGCAATCTGCAGAACAGACCCCATCACCGCATAGACACTTGAAGAATTGAGGCTCCGGTATATTTTATTGGTGATAATAAAGGGTAGGTTTAAATTTACTTTTTGGATCTATAGTGACTACTCAGTATCAGCAGAATTAGACCCTCAATGACTGCCACATAGTTTTAGTATTTTGCTACATGAGCCCCATATAATGTATGCAGGAGACTTATGAGAGTAGTCTCATTGGTTTCAATGTGACTTCTCACTACAGTAAAATTAAAAATGTACATACATATTTGAAGAACTGAGTGCTAAGACAGCAATCCAGAGTGAGTAAGATCTTAAGTAAATTTTATTAATTTAAAAGAAGTTTGAATGTAGTGAGATGGATTATAGGTAACAGTCAAATCAGGCCACTACATGCAAGAATTATCAAATATTTCTCTTTGATTTATTATTTTCTGAGCTGCAGAGAGTAAGTGGTTCCGTCAAATGCTGTTTAAAACATTTTAGATCAAAAATGGAGATGTTAAAAAACTAAACATATATTTAGCTTGTTCTTCAAAACACACGTTTTTTTCCTGATCCCAGATGGATCTCTCCAGACCTTAATTCTTTGTAGCTCACTAACTAATTAAAATGATTCAAGAGTATACTTTGTTTTTATTCTTCTACCTAAATAATTTCTCTCTCCATTAGTTTTGAACCTGGGTATAACATTATGTAGATGGACTAACACATTCTTTCTTGTGCTGTTTTACTAGAAAAACCATCACAGAGCACAGCCAATCACTCCACTATTTGCACAATCCTTTTAGACACAATTAAAATACTTGTTATAATGCTCAATATAACTCTGCACTATCTGCCCCCACTTCATCCCATATAATGTACAGAAATATTAGTGCTAGTCCATGTTCCAATGATGCCTAAGCACATTTCACAGCTTCTGTAATCAAATCCAAAAGTAATACAGGTACTTAAATGATGGGAAAAGTAAAGATCTCATTGTAAGACAACTCAGCCCAGGTCATGTCTGAGCGTGCAGATTACTGCTTCTAAGAATTGTTTAGTATTCAGTTCAACGAAAACTTTATAGCAGGTGGTTCTTTCCCACACAGAAGCCTGAAAGGTGATCTAAAACCAAGGCACATATGGGAAAGTTGTCTCTGAATTCACTAGTGTTACAACAAGGATGAATCTGGTCAATGGCATTTACTTCACACAAGTGATATATATAGGCCTTCCACTAACTAGGCTATAAGGCACAACCATGCCAAAATACCAATGCTTCAACTTTTTAGATCACTTGAAATATGGGATTGCCTCTGTTCCCACAGCACTGTAATGCAACATGAAGCACCATGCTGTAGCATAACCCCACCAACCTAGAAAGAGTCAATAAAATATCTTTGGGCATAGTGCTCTGTTTTTTAAAAATAATTTAACAAAAGAAAATGACATGCTGAATCCCTTTCCTTCCCGTCCTCTTTCTATTATCTGTAGGGTTTCTATCTCGATAAGAAATTCTTTGGGACAAGGATCCATTACACGACATGTGCAATAGGCCGCTTACGGATCTCTAAGCACCATCCAAATGCTAAACTAAACACACACACACGGAGAATCTTACACAGAAGCCATATTAGGACAGGACCAACTGACCACAAAAGTCAAAAAGAATGCGCCTCAGAATGAATTAGGAAAATTCCCTCTCATTTAAACAGCAACCCAAAGGATCAGTAAATGTTCAACTTCCCATACCAGGTATAGATTGGTGTTAGTTTCAAAGACATATAGCCTACTTTCAAGTCCCTCTAATCTGCCTTTCTTTATCTTTCAAGGAGACCTGGAGAGTCTCTCCCATTCACTAGACATTCAAACTGTGCACACATTTTTCTTCCAGGCAGACTGTTATCCAGTTCCTTTCAAGCATAACAGACAGCTTCCCTAACCCATCATTCACACAGGGATGTGAACCGGTAAGTATCACCCATTAAGGTGATGGGTTAACTAATGGGGGGCCAGAGCAACTCCTCACCTGCCATTGGCAGAGAGCTGCTTCAGCCCTGCGGGGCCCACCACGGACAGGAGGGACTTCAGCTAGCCCACTGTAGAGTGTAGACACCTAAACATACTGCTGCTGACAGTGACGCTGTCTTCAGAGTTGGGCTCCTGGCCAGCAGGCACCACTCTCCAGCCTCTCTGAAGGCAACAGCAACAGTGCAGATGTAAGGGTGACATGTATGGTATTGCCAGCATTACTTTTGCAGTGCTTTTGGCAGTACACTGCCTTCATGGCTGGATGCCCAGCCATTAGCCACTGCTCTCCAGCCTCCCAGCTCTGAAGGCAGCACAGAAGTAAAGTTGGAAATACCATAATCCCCCCACAACCCATTTTAGGTCATGACCCCTACAGTTTCAACACAAGATTTAAATATCTGAAAAAATTAAATTTATTATTTTTAAAATCTTATGACTGTGAAATTGGCCAAAATGGACCCTGAATTTGGTAAGGCCCTACCCATAACTACTTACTGTGCTTAAGAGCCTTTGATGAGGAATCTTATCCAAGGCTTTCTGAAAGTCCAAGAACACCATAGCCCTTGGATCACCCTTGCCCATGTGCCTGCTAACCCCCTCAAAGAATTCTAATAGATTGGTGAGGCATGATTACCCTTTACAAAAGCCATGTTGAGTCCAACAAATCATGTTCATCTAGGTATATGATAATTCTTTTCTTTTTCAGCCACTTTGCCTGGTACTGCAGTTAAGCTTACTATCCTGTAATTGTCAGGATCATCTCTGGAACCATTTTAAAAAACTGGCATCACATAACTATCCTACAATTAGTTGGTACAGAAGTGATTTAAGTGGCAGGCAAGTCATTGGACTATATTTTCCAAGAGAAAGCACAGAATCAGATATCAAATACAATACCAAGCTGCTCTGAAGGCAGCACAAACACCAATAACAGTACAGAAGTAAGGGTGCCATGGTATGGAATTGCCATCACTTTTACACTGCTCTTGGCAAGACACTGTCTTCAGGGCTGGATGCCCAGCCATTAGCTGCTGTTGATGCTTTTCCACCATGATGGCAGCTGTCATTTTGATGTCCCTGTGACAGAGGGTAAAGGCAAGTTCCATAACCACGGCTGCTCATCCCATATCTGCATCACAGTGTCAACCCACCTTTAAGGGTTTCCCAGGCCAAGAACCAATGGTCCATCGTGTGCAGCTGCTCCATGAGTGCAAACAGTGTTCCTGCCAAGCTATATCTTTTCCTGTCCTATCCCTTTCACTACATTTTTAGGGATGCCAGTAATGCAAGGCCTGCAGGACTTGACTTATCCTGTATAAGTTGGCTATAGAAGTAGTATAGTGTGATAAGGGTTAATATTTTTTAGAAATTAAACTAAATATCTTCAATATCTCTTTAGAAATTATGAAAGACTTTGTAGCGTAATCTTCAGTTGGGTCAGTACACAGATGGGGTATGTGACTCAGTGCCTCATGAGACCTAAAATAGGCCCAAAACTGCAAGACTCAGTCAACCAACATTTTTTTTTTTTAAGGAAACAGGCCTTCTTATACCTAACCACCAATTCCCGCTTTTTCCACATCTGGGAACGAGTCCAGAGGGGCATCAGCTGATCTTATTCATGCATATTCAAAAGCTGTCCCATTATCATCAATCAATGTGTACCCACAAATTCTCAGGGTGCAGAAATCTGTTTATGACCATTAGAGGCTGGGTGTTAATGACGCAAAAAGATGGATAAAATCTATGGAAATAAGGAAGCTCAGGGCTCGAGCACAAGCTCTCTCTTCTTCCTAATTCAGCATCTTCTCTTTTCACGTTCATGCCTTTACTTTACTTGACCTTACTTTGCTTCTAAATTGCTCTGCTTACAAATTTTCCATACTTCACCTTGCACCAAAGTCCCACAGGCGGAGTGAGGCTGGTCTCTCACACTCACTCTTTTCGTAGAAAGGTACGTAAGTATGATATTACATTAGGTAACTCTATCTGCATACTTAGATAAATACAATGTATATAACCAGATTTTGTTATTGCTGAATCAATCTGCGTGATCAGTGCTGTATGCTTTGTTGTGTGCCACCTGTCACAATAAAAATTGTTTTAATTTGGTACTATCCTCATTGTGAGTGTGGCTGCTGCTATGGGCCCCCAGATCCATCTACAAACACAGAGCTTCATAATTCTCAACTTCTGTGACCTGGGGAAGGAGGACAAACCTAAAACCTTCTAGTCAGATTGGAGAGCCTTACCCACATAAATCATATTATACTTCCCCCCGCCCCCCCCCCCCCGTGCAACAACAGCAATCTTTCCATGACACACAATAGGGCCGACACCACAATGTCATTATCAGATTTGCAGCTCATTAAATTCTCCAGGATCAGTCATACTGTGTTCATAACACTCATCATAAGACTGGAGAGCAGTATAGGATCCATGCTTTCAGACAGAGATGGCAGGCATGCAGTTTACAGAGGAAACTGAAAAGTGGCACAAAACATAGCCCAAAGCCCATGGAATGACAGGATGGAGAAAACTGCATCATAGGATGGTGAGCCTGCCCCAGTGAGGCACTGTGATTGATTCCTAGCAGCAGATGGTGACAAGCTATACGGTGGAAGAGCTACGCACTGGTGCATTGCTCTCTCTATCAATACAAGAGCACCAACTGTAGATGTGCTCCACCATCACAAAGAGTGTTGTGTGGATGTGCAAAAGCTGACTCCAGCTGGGGCTGCACTCCTGCGTCTTTCCCAGGCAAGACTGCACTCCCACCTATGCTGGCCCAGCAGGGACTGTGCTGCCAGTCCCTGCCAGCCCTGCTGCCTCAGCTGGGCGAGGCTGCGTTCCACACTGTGCCATCTCCGCTGGCGCCAGGGCTGTGCTCCCCAGCACCAGCCCAGCAACCAAGAATGTTGCCAGACTAGAGAATCCTGGATTTTAGAGATGCAACCTGTAGTTCTGCAATTTCATATTTGAGTTCCTTCAGAACTCGGTGAATTACCATCTGATTCTGGTGATTTATTACTGTTTATCAATCTGTGCTAAAACCTCTTTTACTGACACAGTGTGAGATAGTTCTTCAGATCTGTCACCCAAAAAGCATAGTTTCTTCCATCTCTTCTGCAGCAAAGACTATGGCAAAGAATTAATTTAGCTTCTCTGCAATGATCTTGTCTTGTCCTGAGTACTCCTTTAACATCTTGGAAATATAGTCATCCCACTGCCTGTTTGGCAGGCTTTCTGCTGCTAAGATACTTAAAAAAATACCTCTTACAGTTAGTGTGCACGCCTTTAGCAAGGGGCTTCACAAACTCTTTCTTGGCCTGCCTTATCAGGGAACAATAAAGGAAACAAATTGTTTAAATTAAGGTTTTGCACATTTTTCATGGCAGGCAGACTCCTCATCAAGTCAATGAGGGCGCAAAGTCACATAGTAACTTAAAAGATTCAAAGTCGTCATTTGATCTGCTTAAGGAAGAAAGAATATATGGTATATATATTTCAATGAAACAACAAAAGTAGGAGTCAGTAACAGCATATACTCAGTAGAGGGAATCCCCCAAAGCCATGCATTTTGGACCCAACCAGTGACTACAGGACAATATACCACAGTCAATATACCAAAATAACAATGTATTTAGAGACCCCTCATTGTCAGGACTTACTTTTGGCTGGGGAGGTTACCAGCGGTATAGGCCTTGGCTATCATTTCTGCTACATCATTTCAGCAGAGCAGACAGCAAGCTGACATGATCCACACCGTGTTTGCGAAACATCACCAGGAATGGGAATAAGAGTAGGGTTACCATATTGCAGTGTCCGTTTTTTGGGAACATGAAAGGAGTGAGAGTGGTGATGGGGACTGGAAGGGGATACCTGCAGAAGGGGTAGTCACTGGAGAGGGGAGGGCAACATCATATTGGCAGGGAAGCTGTTATTAGCTCAAAACACAGTGACTACCCTCAGTCAGTACCTCCCTGTGGGACAGTCCTGGAACCCCTCTCCTAGGACTGAGAGGGGGCAGGGGCTTTGGTTAGTGGGATCCAGCTGTAGGTTGCAGAGGAAAGGACCAATTAGCTGAGTGGATAGGTGAACCGGGAAGCAGACCAATTGGGGTTCTTTCTGAGCTTCAGCTTGCCTGCCCTGCAAAAACCTGGACATTTGCTGTTCTTTGAAAAGTCTGCCCACCCAGAGAAAGCAAGCTCAAAAAAGAGGCTCTCTCCAGGGAAACCCTGGTGTATGGTAACCCTAATTAAGAGCAGCAGAGACTAAACTCCACTTCTTTAGTTCTTGTCAGAGAAGCAGCAGTGAACCTGTCAAGAAAAAAAAAAAACAATGGCTAGAAATTAGCAAGCAAACTCTCTTAAAATTAATTAAAAAGAAAGCCAGAATAGCAAGTTAATTTTAAATGCAATGACTTCAAAATAATATATCTCATTGTGAGAGGAAGGTGGAGAGCAGAGCAAGTAGCCACTATGAACAATTCTACAGAGCAGGTTAGGTTTTAAAAGGTAACTAGGATATAATGCAGATTCACATATATCACTGCAACATTACAGAGAACACAGGAAACATACCCCCACTGATGAGAAGTGATGCTAGGGATTTGCAGATAATATGAGCAATCAGTTATTTTGGAGATACAGTGATATAATCCAAAGAAGGAATACAACTGACTGAAAAGGAGGCGTTTCAGTGCAGTTGAAAAGGAGAGTAATGCAAGAGTAAAAAATGTATGACAGAGTGCAGGTAAGAGAGCTCTCCTTGTTGCACAGGTGGTTTGCAATACAGGAGGGGTACGGCAAAGAGTTGCAGCGTAGAAGGGTTACTCTGTAGTGCAGGAGGGTCCAATCTGAGGGGGGAGGAGTGAGAGGTTGCAGAGCAGAAGGGAATCAGTGCACTGCAGCACAGAGGTAACACAAGAAGGGTGCGGTGCAACGTGACACAAGGGGAAGGCGCAGAGGGAAGTGCGATGCACGAGGGGACGCAGTGATCCCTTGGGGCTGCAAGGCAGAGGGCTGGAATGCAACACGGGGGGAGGCGATGCAAAAGGGGGACGGGGCAGGGGGTGCAAGGAGAGAGGGACAGGGCAGGAGCGAACGGGCTGTGCGAACGCGTTACCCTCCCCCCCTCCATCCAAGCATTAAGGACGCGACTCACCCCGGACCTTCTAGAGCACAAATCGTGACGCGCACGCGCACGCCACAGTGACCCCGCCCGCCAGCCCCAGCCGCACGCACAACTCGGGCCCCTCCCCCCACCCTAGTTGCCCCGATCCCGAGAGCGCGTGCGGCCAATCGGCCTAACACAGCGCGGCCGGGTGTCACGTGACACTGCCGAGCCGTCACTCGCCACCGCGCTCCCGCCCTCCCCCTCCCCGCCAGCCAAACGCCCGCCCCGCCAGTCCACAGACCCTGCCCTTCGACTGCGCCGCGGCTTCAGGAAGCAGCGAGAGGGCGGGGCTTGGGGGGACGCGCACGCGCGGTGGAATGCGTTGGGCGCGAAGGGCCTCGCGCCGGCAGTTTACCACCCCCCCCCCCCCCCCCGCCCTTTACCTCAGGCGGTGCCCGGGCGGGCGATGGGGGCCAGGCTGCTGCTCCGAGAGGCCGCCGCGCTCTGCGCCCGGGGCTTTCGCGCCCCCGTGTCTGGGCGGCTCCGCCCGCTGCTTGCCCGGCCTCTCCGCACTGGGGGCTCCTGGGGCCTCCGGGCCGCGCTGGGGCCCCCGGGCCAGAGCCAGCCCCCCGGGGGCGCGGGGAGCAGCGGGGAGAGTGAGGAGGAGGAGGAGGAGGATGAAGAGGAGCTGGAGGAGCTGCTGGGTCCAGCGCCTCCCCCTGGGGCCCAGCGGCTGCTCGTGGTGCACCCGGCCGTCAAGTGGGGCCCGAAAAAGCCCCAGCTCACCACAGGTGAGGTGCGTGGGACTGGCCGTTGCCCCACAGTGCTGCCAGCCCCAGGGATCAGGGCACCAGCCCCCTAATGCCGGGGCTCTGCTGGCAGGTGTGCAGCCACACTGGGGGTGGGACAGTTCCATTAATCAGCTAATTGAACCACAGAATCCCAGGGCTGGAAGAGACCTCAGGAGGTCATCCGGTCCAGCACCTTGCCCAAGGCAGGATCAATCCCAACTAAATCAACCCAGCCAGGGCTTTGTCAAGCCGAGACTTAAACACCTCTAGGGATGGAGATTCCACCCCCTCCCTAGGTAACCCATTCCAGTGCTTCACCACCCTCCTAGTGAAATAGTTTTTCCTACTATCCAACCTAGCCCTCTCCCACTGTAACTTGAGACCATTGCTCCTTGTTCTGCCATCCGTCACTACTGTGAACAGCCTCTTTCCATCCTCTTTGGACCGCCCTGCGTGCGTTCCGCCCCCCTCCCCCCCCCCGGCCCCCAGTCAGGAAGTTGAAGGCTGCTATCAAATCTCCCCCCCCCCTTCTCTTCTGCAAACTAAACAAGCCCAAATCCCTCAGCCTCTCCTTGTAGGTCAAGGAATTTCCGTCAACTCCTTGATTAGTCAATAAGGGGGCTGTGGTGCTCACTATCCCTGCTGCATCTCTGCATTGAGGTCAGCAGTCAGCACCAGTTCCTGCTCACCTTCCGTTTCCTGCTGTGCCTCTGCCTTTTAAATGTAGTAAGAGCCCTGTGGGACTGTTGTTATATTTAAAAAGCAGAGGCGTAGCAGTTGGGACCCGGCACAAACAGGGACTGTTTCAGTCCCTCTCTCATGCTATTTCCACCATTGCACCTCTGCCTCCCCTGTCCCCCTCCCTGCAGATACAGTGCTGGGTAGAATAGGGGTAGTGACTAGTCAAGTAGTGACTAGATTACCAGATAAGTCTAGGCCCCGATATGCCTAGGCCTCCAAACTTTTTACACCCAAGATGACTTTTTAAATGTAAGGGCAAGCCAAGATCTACCCCATCCTTTCCCCAAGGCCCCCATGCCTTCCTTGAGGCCCTGCCCTCTGCATTCCCCTCCTGTCCATCATTTGCTGTCCCCAGCCTTTACTCACTCTTACTGGGTTTAGATAGCAGGTATGGGCTCTGGGGTGGGAATGAGGGATTTGGGTGTGGGAAAGGGGGAGAGGTGTAAGCTCTGGATGGGTATTTGGGTGCATGAAGAGGTAGAGAAGGGGATGCTGGCTCAGGGATGAGACTCCAGGCTGGAGAGTGTTGGTTGGGTGGAGGGTTGCAGTGCTGAGCAAGCCGCAGGCTTGTGAAGATAGGGGTGCAGGAGTTTGGGTTGGTGTATATAAGGAGCTCAGGGCAGGGGGGCTTGGGTGTATGATGGGTGCAGGGCACAGGTTTGTGGTGTGTGGATGGTGCAGGACTTTTGTGGCAGAAGACAGGATATGCAGGGTGGGAGTTTGGTGATGTGAGGGACTCAGGGCAATGAATTCAGGTGTATGACGGGCTCATGGTTGGGGTCTGTAGGAGATGCAGGAGTGTCATGATGCTGTGGCCAGATGGGGGCTTGGTCCCAAGTGGGGGCTTGTTGGCCAGGCTTCATTTTTAAATAAAATATTATGTCCAACACAAAATGTTTCAGCATTGTCTTTATTTATGGGAGGGCCAGGGAACCTGTTTTGGGTCATGGGTCACTGATGCACAGAAAAATCAGTCGGGGACCACACAAGTGAGATGCAAAATACAACCTCCAACCTTCATTGATGTGGCCCCGACTAAGACACTCAGTCCCCTGGCACTCCAGCCCCATGGGGAGGAGGATAGGTAGGACTGAGGTTCAAGGCCTCAGGCCAGATGAACTCTTCTGAAGTTCCAGGGTTAGTGAATTTTGTGGACCCCTCTACTTTCTGAGGTGGGGCCAAAAATGAGGGATCCAGTGTGCAGGACAGGGCTGCCAGTGAGTGGGCTAGAGATGGAGGTGCAGAATCTGAGTGGAAAGTAGGGTACAGGAGCAAGCTGAGGGCAGGTATCTGTCCAGGGGAGAGGGGGCAGAAGCAGGGTACTGGTGGGTCTCTGGCCAGGAGGTAGGAGCAGGGTGCTGGTAGGGGTCTGGGCTGGGGCCAGGGTGCTGGGGGGGGGGGGTCTGGCCTGTGGAGAGAGGGCAGGGGCAGCTCAGAGGGTACCTGGGGATCTCCAGGGGGAAGTATCTGTGGGCAGTGCTGGACAAAGCGCACATGTGGCTCATTTAAAAAATCCAGCTGCTCGGGATCCTGCACCGCCATTTTAAAAACACACACACACACACACCCCTTCCCAGAGCACAGGGAAAGAAGAGAAGACAAGAAAGCGCAAGCTCTTTCTTGTCTTTCCTTCCTTCCCCATGCTGCCTGCCTTCCTTCCTCATGGGGGGAGGAAGTCCTGAGGGCCAGATCCAGCTTTTCAGGAAGCACACACTGCTCCTCCCCTGCCCACAACAGTGTGCACGCTTCCTGAGAAGCCAGATCTGGCGCGAAGCCTCAGGACTTCTCTTCTCTCCCTCCCCCCCCCCCCCCTTGCTGCAGGAAGCCGGAGGCAGGAGGTTGAAGTGCCAGCAAGCAAGGGGGGCCTGGGAACACCTCCGCAAAAAATGTCGGAAGAGCAGACTCGTTCCCTGGACGTGGCAGAATTTTTCCGGGATACCAAACTCCATTATCTAGACATAGCCTCCATTACTCTGTGTTGCTTTAATGCTGTTTTGCAGCAGACTGCAGCATAGCCTGGCTAGCTAGAGTTGGAGCGGGTTATCTCAGTCAACATCAGTATAGATAACTAGAGCTAACACTGAAGTAAAAACAAGCCCTGAAAAAAGTTGATCAAGTCTATAAGTGTTTGCAGGATCAAGACCTAAGTTTACAACAAAGCATTGACAATGTGGCATTCAGTAATTAAAAATAATGTGAAAGAAATACATAATCGACTTCTCACAGAGATACAGTTGTTCCCTGGTTGTTTGCCAAGCTTTCCTGCACACCTCTCTGTAATGTATTTTAGGGATGTAAGCACCTAGTTGACTACCTGATAAGCCTAGGCCCAGGGTCACCAATCAGTCGATCGCAATCAACTGGTTGATTGTGGGGGCATGGCCAGTCAATTGTGAGCAGACATGCTCTTTCAGAAGCCCTGTCTAGCTACGTCATTTCCTTGTGAAGATTTTTGCCAATATCATTTAAACTAGTTCCTTGAATGAAAATGACTTTTTTCTGGTATTACTACAATTAACCTAGGTCTTTTGCCATCCTATGTATGTAGGTGAGCACTATTTTTTTTCATATTCTCTATCAATGCAGCTATACTGGCAAAACCTTTGTGTAGGCCAGGTCTCACTGTTCATGTTCTTACTGCATACATTGGAAATCTGTGTGCAGATTTAGGACTCTAATCTATAACCTTTTTTCTTTCTCCAACACTAAAGCTGAATTACAGATCGCTGAAGCAGTTGCTCTAGTAAACACCCTTCAAAATTGGACAGTTTTAGATAAAATAATTCTGTCTACAAAAACTCCTGACAAGAAGTTTATTTTTGGCAAAGGAAACTTTCAGATTCTGACTGGTAAGATTTGTAAATACAATGTGTTGTATTAAGTATTGAAATATCTTTATCTTTCTTAAGCTATTTAATGATGATTGCAGACACAGGAAAGAGCTACGGTTTTGTCTATTTCAGTGGTTCTCAATTAGTCATCTGGAGTTCCCTATGGGGTCACAAGCAGGTTTCAGGGGTCCTCCAAGCATGGCCAACATTAGACTCACTGGGTATGTCTAGACTACATGCCTCTGGCGACAGAGGCATGTAGATTAGGCTATCCTGCATAGGAAAATGAAACGGCGATTTAAATAATCGCTGCTTCATTTAATTTAAATGGCTGCCACGCTGAGCCGATCAGCTGTTTGTCGGCTCAGTGCGGTAGTCTGGACGCTCCGGGGTTGACATCAAAGGCATTTGTCGACCTCCCCGGTAAACCTCATCCCACGAGGCATACCGGGGAGGTCGACAAATGCCTTTGATGTCGACCGCGGAGCGTCCAGACTACTGCGCTGAGCCGACAAACAGCTGATCGGCTTAGCGCGGCAGCCATTTAAATTTAAATGAAGCAGCGATTATTTAAATCGCTGCTTCATTTTCCTATGCCGGGTAGCCTAATCTACATGCCTCTGTCACCAGAGGCATGTAGTCTAGACATACCCACTGAGGCCCAGGTCAGAAAGATGAAACCCCTCTGCATGGGGCTGAAGCATGTGGCCCTGAGCCCTATTAGCTGGAATTGAACCAGAAGTCTGAGCAACTTAGCTTCGCAGGGGCCTCTATGGCGTGGGATCCTAGGCAACTTGGTGCCCCTAATACTGGCTATGGCTTTTATATGCAGAAGAACAGTTGTGGCACAGGTGGGCTGTGAAGTTTTTATAGTATATTGGGAGGAGGGCTCAGAAAAAGATTGAGAACCACTTGTCTGCTCCATAGGTTTACAATAGGGATGTTAGATATTGTGTAATTGAATAGTCGTGTAACTGCATGAAATCTTAGCAGTTACACAATTTTTCAGTATTCCCTGGGGGCAGGGTTTGCAGCCAGTGCACTCCCAGCCTCACTCCCAAGGAGCCCCTTGCTGCCCCACACTGCTGCTTCTATATCAGAGAGGGGCAGAGCAGGCAGCACTGTGGAGCTGGTGCTGTTGGGAACTGGCTTCCTGCCATCATCCCCCTCGCTGCTTCTGTAGGAAGCAGCAAGTGGGGGTGGGGGCAGGTGGGTCTGCAGAGCTGGCATGTGTGGGGAGCATGCTTAAAAGCTGGCATCCTTCGGGTATCAGCTCCAGCCTGCCCCTCTAACCCTCCACTCTGCTGCTTATCAGCTGAATCCCCACAATACTGCTAGCTTGAGAATCAGTAGCATTTGATTTCCAACCCTCCCTACCAATCCAGCTAGCTCATGTCTAAAGCACTTAAGTCAAACTTGAGATTTTTGTGTGTGGATGGGAGTTGATGATGGGTCAAAACTCAAGTTTTAACTTGAGCTAGAACTATAAAGATAAGTCCTAATTGTATGGCATATTATGATTCTAAATAAATTAAGTAAAGGTATGCTATCTGCAGAGTGATTCTGATTAAAATAAAGTGACTGACTTAAGTAAAACTGTTCAATAAACTATAGGAAATTAGTTCATATTCTTAGACCCTAACTTAGCAGCCCAGGAAAAACTGCAAACACTTGGCTTTCTGTGCAGTGCATGGGAGAGAGAGGATCCACAAAAGCCTAGCTAAACAGCTGCTTAAACTAGCCAATAGCAGATGTCAACAAGAGGAATGAGTCGTAGGCCCTGCCGCCCAGCCACCGCCAGCCCATTTCAGCCACTGTTGGCCCTGATACTACCAAGGGTTCCTCAGGGGTTCCCAGCCCCAAGGCCACTCAACCATCGCCTGCCCCACTGCTGTGGCCTGCCTCTGGTGCCAAAAGGGTTTTCTGGCCAGGGCCAGCTGCCACCAGGGATTCCCCTGCTGGGATCAGGACTCCCAGCTGCCCTCTGGCCCTGCCACCAGGGTTCCCTGGCCACGGCTCCCAGGCCGCTGCATGGCCCTGCTGCACCAGGGAGTTCTCAGGGTTCCCCGGCTGGGGTCACTCCAGCTGCCTGAACCCACTGATGCCGGTGATTCCCTGGCTGGGGTAGAGGTTCCCAGATGCCACCTGGCCCAGCTGAGACCAGGGTTTCCCTGCCTAGCTGCTGGCCCAACTGGGACTCTGCTTTCTTGTTGGAAAGGACCCACTTTCTTGGTGCTCTTTGGTCCAGCTCTTTGGCTCATGGCCTTGCCGGATCATGGATGTTGCTGGACCAGGGAGTCCCAGATTTGGGAGGTTCAACCTGTATATATATTTTTGTTAGTCTCTAAGGTGCCACAGGAACTCATTGTTTTTAAAGTTACAGACTAACACCTATTCCTCTGAGACTAAGGTATCAGACCTTACATACTAGGTAGAAGGGAGAACACCTATGTTCAGCTGGTTGTAGAAGTGCTCTGGGGCTTAGATGTGAGACAGGTGTCCCAGCACTGCATGAGGCAGCAAAGTGCATACCTACAGGCTGAAATGTAGGCACCTAAGGGACTTTCACTGCAAAAATATAGGCAGTGAGGGAGTTTGTGCACTACAGGATTAGGGTGACAGCTGAACAGCAATTTTGAGGATTTCATTTGCATACACTTGAAACACATAGCACAATTTGAAAGCATGTGGTGCTGTGCCTTGTTCTGTGAACAAAGAATATACTTTCACGTGCTGTCAGTCTATCATTCTATGAACCTGCATTTGATTGTTAACATATAATTAAAATAGGCTTTTTGCTCTAGACTGGCATTAACCATCACAAAATTACACAGTTCAATCCTCTTTATTTAGAAAAGATTAAAGAATTACCGCACATAACGGCTGTCTTCTTGAATATTGAAAGGCTCTCTCCACTGACAAAGGTAATTTAAAAAACAATATTTAACTGGCTTTTTTATGTTTTGCTTTCAAAGACTGTTTGGAATGTACTTATGCTATGAAAAGGTCAACTTTTGACTCAAAAGCTGCACATGACACTTTTCGAAGTCACTTTGGCCAAATTACTTCTGGTGTAATCAAACAGTTCTGGTGACTTCGCTGGGTATTATGCCTCTTACTTTGTGGCTAAACGTATCTCATCCTGGTACTCATTTAAACTGGGTTCTACTCCCAACTCTGCCCCTAACTGTCATCTTGGACAAGTCACTTAACTTTTGTGCCTCAATATCTCCATCTGTAAAATGGGGGCAAACTTTGCCTTCTTTGTAAATCACTTCAGGATTTTAGGATGAAAATATTAAAATGCTGGGCCTCAATATGTAACGTGAAATTACTTATAAGTGGAAGCCACACCTGTATTTGAATTTTCATATACTTCAGTGCTTTACACTTTTAAAGGGACACTGGTTACAATCTATACATTTTAAAAATCCTTAACTTCATTACTAATTACTTTAGATTATTAAAACTGGAAAAAATAAGTATGCTTTTCATTAGTATTTTTTGCATATCAGTTAGGACAGTAAAAACTACTGGTACTTGTCCTTTAGACACTGTGTTGATAGGCAGTTTTAGAAAGGAATTAAACATAAAAGTGTCACTTTCTTGTTTTCATGCATAAACAGCATCCTGCACTGTTTTGGTTGCAATCTCTTCAATAGAATATTATTCACAGGTTGATTTTATTTAAAGTTTTTTAAAAAAATATGGATGGAATTTGTGAAAAGACTTTAAATTCCACATTTTTTGACAAAAAGACATATTTTTCTTAAAGTTACCTGTTCTTCATCCTCCGCTCATTTGTGGAAATCTCTCTACTAGAGTTTATAAAAAAGCTTGTTTTATCACACTTAAATCTTGGATATAATTTAACATGACAGTGACCATGATTCAGAAGGTATTTAAGAATGTGTGTAACTTTAAGTAGATGAGCAGTCCTGTGAACTTCAGTGAGACTATTCACATTCTTAAGCACCTTACTAAATAAGGGCTGAACCAGCTTACAGCAGAAAAAGAGCTTTGTATAAGTTCGCAAGCTTGTCTCTTTA
Organism: Pelochelys cantorii; assembly: GCA_032595735.1. Lineage (NCBI taxonomy): Eukaryota > Metazoa > Chordata > Testudines > Trionychidae > Pelochelys > Pelochelys cantorii. Next base: position 124,926,163 of record CM064326.1, on the reverse strand, counting down.
AGCAGAAGTTGATCCAATAAAATATATCCAAATTACCTCTCTCTAGTTTAATTTCTTCATCCTGTTGCAGGACAAATTGACTTAGTCATTGCGCTGAAACACTCTCTCAGGTTATCTTATCTTTTTTAAGAAAGAACTGGAAGATGCTTGGAGAGTGACAGTTTTTGACAGATACACAGTTGTCCTTCATATTTTTCGTTGCAATGCTCGGACAAAGGAGGCAAAACTTCAGATAGCATTGGCTGAAATCCCGCTTCTCAGGTACCTCAGCTTGTACAAATAGCAGACATTAATATTTCAATATAGTATAATGACATTTTCTTCACAATCACTAAAATAGCAGTATTATTCTTGAGGGAGGAAAGTAAATGGTTTGTTTTATAATATGCTTTGTTGCATTTTATGCCATAAACTGTCCGAAACAGATTACAATATACGTTGCTTCAAACTTTTAATCATTGACTAGCCAAAAAAAAAGCTGCTCAAGAGAAATCCTTACCAAATAAATTTCACGTGTGAATTACTAGTTTATCACAATGCTGGTAACCTGCGATGAACAGCAGCAGCAACTTTGTTTTTAGAAAATATGTGGCAGATTTATAATGTAGAGTTAGAACTTTAGCACTCAACAGAGGAACTGAGATTAGGGCCTGGCTGTTTTGTATGTGTATCCCACATCAAATACTGGTAAATTTAATAATGTATATGGTATATTTTGTATGTTACCATTCCTATACCTGACTGGAGTCAGTGGGAATTACGTATGTGCATTAGGGATGTAAGCAACTAGTCGACACACTAGTTGACTAGTCACTTCCTCCCCCCCAACCGCCTCTATCAGAAAGAGGCAGCAAGGGGGGGAGAAGGGGATGTTTGGGGGAGCCGGCTTAAAAGCTGGTTCCCCCAAACTCCAGCTCCGTGGGAGGGCAGGGGCGCAGCAGCGGCGTTCCAACTTTGAAATGTACAAGAGTCCCCACTGGCGCTGTTGTATATTTCAAAGATTGAAATGCCACATGGAGCCTGAGGCCAGCAGGGAGTCCCCCGCTGATCCTGGGCTCCATGCGGATGCTTCCACTTTGAAATGCACAATAGCCCCTGCTGGGGCTCTTGTACATTTCAACGGCGGAACACTACGTTAATCCTGATCGACTAATCAAATAGTCAATGGAAATCCCATCGACTATTCGATTAGTTAATTAATCAAAATTTAACATCCCTAATGTGCATCTGACAGTATTGTAGGGTACCTGAAATTTTGGGTCAGCCATTTTTTCTGCAGTTATTTGCTAACTGAGTTGTCTTTTGAGGGGGGCCAAGAGCAGGAAACTTGGATTCCATTATTAATAAAACTGCTTATTCATCATGTGATCTTGGGCTAGTCACTTAACTTCTCTGTGTCCCACTTTCCCTACCTATAATATTAGGCTATTACTTCTTAGCCATGTTTGTAAAGTAATTTTAAGATCCTTTAATTAAAGTCACTATATTTATTTTGATACAAATTTACTCTTATTCCACTGCCAGAGCAAATCTGAAAAATGAGATGTCTCAGTTAGACCAGCAAAGAGGTGGCTCGCGGTATATCATGGGTTCAGGTAAAGTGTAAACATTATATAAACTGTAGGATTATCCTCTATAATGAATGACCAGGTTTAATTGCTTTTTGAAAGTCATCTTGTTGTGACCAGGGTGGATTGATTTAAGAAAATGATATTCAAATCATCTATTTGAATAATGATTTAAATCACCAAGTGGAAAGTCTTGATTTAAATTACTGATTTTGGTAAACTTTTGTGTTTGTACTTCAGTGATTTTCTAAAGAAAGGTGCATTCTCATTGACTGATATAACCACTAAAACACGTTGATTTAAAACAAGAGTCTTTACACTGGATTTGATGCATATATTTGCTATCTAATAGAGTATATTGACCATAACTATACATTTAAGCTGTTATATAGCTTAATATTTTCAGATTCTTCTTATACATTATAACATATTAGAAATTATATTACATTATAAATATATTAAATTATGTTGTTTATTTATTAAATAGTTTAACTTTTGCTCAAGGCTTGTGTCAAGCTGCATTAGGTTGGTAACTGGAATTTATTTAAGTACACAAAACAGCCTGTAAAATGTATTTTTATTAAACAAAACCAACCTTAAATGTTTTGGCTACAAGACTTAGTATTTTGCCATAATCTGGAGAATAAGGGTATGTCTACACTACAGAGTTTTGTTGGAAAAGCAGCCATTTTTCCATCAAAACCTGAGTTACATCCACACTGCAATCACGTTCTTCTGAAAGTAAATCGTAAGAACAAAAGGGTTTTTCCAGTTTTGGTAATCCTCTTTCTATGAGGAAGCAGCCTTTTTCCAAAAGAGCTCTTTCGGAAAAAGGCATGTCTGGATGGGGAGGGGTTTTTTTTTTTTTCGAAAGAAGAGGCCTCCAGGAAATAACACAGGTGCACTGGTGGACACTCCATCCAAATGAATCAGGACTCTATAGTTCCTGTCTCCTGGCCCCTTTTAAAGCTGCAGGCACGCTGAACAAGCCTTATGGCAGGAAGCCGGCCTGAAGAAGCACCTCACAACGCGGCTATCCCTGCCACAGGTCTTGCCACTCATGGCCCAGCCTCAAGTCCCCCCCCAACCATCCTGGCCCAGGGAACCGCCCCACAGGTCCCAGGACCCACCCAGGGGGACCAAGAGGTGGGCACCCTCCTGCTCCAGAGCAGAAATCCTGTCCCTCCTTGAGCTGTGGGACAAGAAGGAGACATTGCAGGATCTCCACTCCAAGCACCGCAACGCCGAAATATTCGAGCGCATGGCTGAGTCCCTTCCGAAAGAAGTCTGCAGTCTAGACATAGCTTAAGATGACAACCTGGGTTCATGATTTGAGAACTGAGCCAGAGCTCATGTAGGAGGAAGCTGTAAAATTAGGAGTGTGATTAATGGGAAGGATACTACCCTTTTCTGAATATCCCAGCCATTCAGTTAACTAAATTGCCTTAAAGGGTTAAATCCATGGACAGTGAGTCCTAGAGAGTCAGGAAGTCTGGAGAACCAATGAAAACAGAGTGTGGATTTTTTAATTAGAAGCAGGACCTTCCTGCTGTAGTCTTTGTGTGACTAAAGCAGAGCTGGACAGACATGAGTTAAACCAGGAAAACAGGCATAGAATATTCAGTGACACCCATGCCTAGAAAAAGACTAAATCTTGAAATGTGTATATGTAAGTAGAACAAGGAATATTTAGTCAGATGCTGCCATAATCAAGAGTGCTGACCAGCACCCAGTGACTAAGGAGTTAACTAATGTCTCCTGTACCTAGCTAGCTATCCGGTGGTCAGCCAATAACAATTCAGGTAGGAATTTCAAACTGGAAGAGAGGGGTTTTCCCTCTCTGTCCTTTTTTTGAGATTGAGAGCAGTTTCTTCCAAGTACTGAGGGAGATGGGAGATACTCCTCTCTCCAAGAACGGACTTCTTACAACATGTAAATAGGGAAAAGTTTAGCTAGTCCATCAGGATTTATTGTTTTCCTTGTTTGGGGATGTGGAAATAATGTCTGAGCTTAAGTGTTTCTTTTTTCTTTTGTAACTAAGTCTTCAGCCCAGGGATTTTCCCTGAATATCTATATAAAATGGTGGCTCTTTCCATCTAGCCAATTCACTATGCTTGCAACTGTAGCTTTGTTTTGATGATAAAAGTTTGTTCCTTTTTCTAATTAGCCAGTATTGGTTGATTTTGTGTCCTGGAAGGTCAGTCTGTGTGTATCTGCATGCCTGACTAAGGGGTCAGCTACCACAGATTGCAGCTTGTTTTTCTCTTTTCTTTTTCAGACTCTTTTGGGGGAAAAGAGCTTGGGGTACCCCTGTTTGTGGGTTCAAAAGCACTTGATGGTGGCAGCGGATTCCCCAAAATCTGGGTATTAGGGTTTTGGGGAGAAGTTTTTGTACCAGAGCCTGTAGAGGCAAGGTTGTGGAGTGCTCTTGTAGGACCCCAACTTCTGCATTCATTGTGCCGGAGTGGGGAACAGCCTTGACAGATGAAATGAGATTATTTTGTTTATTTTTGGACTTGGACTTCTCTGTACTACCCCCATCTGTAACTTTTAAACTGAATCCCTGGGAAGCAGTTTTCTGTGCTTTAAATGTTCTCTTTTTTCAGATGCTCTGAAACATCTAGCAACCAAGTAATGTTTTATCATGTACGTCGTCTTTGTTTAGTTAACATAAATCACCTTTTTAGGATCATGATCTGATTCCTGTGTCCTAGAAGGCAGGAGATTGTGTGTGCATGTGCCTAAGACTGCATGGTCGTCTATTAAGGAATTTAAAAGGGGTTTTTTTAAGCTCTCTCCAGAGGAAGGATTAAAGAGTTTGAGGGTACCCACAGGAAAAAATTCTCAAATGTGTCTTCCTGGTTTCTCAGAGGTTTTTGCATTTGGGTGTGGCAGCATACCATCCAGGGAATCCTTTAGTGGCAGGGTATTTTAAAGTCTCTTGCAGGTCCCCAACTTCTGCACTCAAAGTGCCAGTGTGGGGAACAGCCTTGACAAGGAGTATGAGACCATCCAGTGGACTTAGTGGATGATTCTGATGTCAGAAATAGTGCTGTCTCCTGAGTCTGTGGCCAGGTACCAGTGCTTGTGATGACTCTGCCAGTCTCTTGCACCCAGTGGCATAGCCCTAGGATCCCCCAGGAGCAAACCATTAATAAAAGATATGATCTATTGTGTTATATTTATAAAGCTTGACCTCAAAAGTTGGATTAATAGGAAAGTTGGATTAAGAGGAAAAACATCTTTCTTCATATAGAAAGCAACCATTTACTCCTTAAATGTGTTAAGAGCTAATAAGTTTAAGCCTAATGTATTCTGTATTAAATTCAAATTTCATTTTAAATAGATATATTTTTAAATTTAAATACAAAAATACAAAAATCCAATTTAAATCAATTTTTATCCAACCCACTAATATGAGAAATAAAATTCTGTAGAAAAATGGAGTTTGGCTGAAGCTGCCATTATCTCTCTGTATATTAAAAAAACCTTTTCCTGCAGGAAGACAGAGTGACGTCATCATGCCACTCTGCATCCCACCTGCCTTTCCCTCTTCTTCCTCTCGCCACTTGGAATTGCTATTTTGAACCAAAGCGCCTACTCCCCTTCCTCCACTCCCCACCCCACAGGGATTTCCACAGCAAGAAAACATAGCAGAGAAGCCAGCAGACCCCACATCACAGCCATGACAGCAGCCCGGGGACAGACGGTAGGAGTTGGGCTGGTGGGGAGAGGGAGAAGGGGCCCAGGCTGGCACAACTGCAGCCCAGCCCTCCCCGATGGCTGGGAGGAGAGCTGGGGTTGCCTAGCCCCACAAGAAGGGGGTTGATAAGCGCAGTGAATAGGGGGCACAGTCCCCCAATTTCTCTAAAAAAAATTAGAGTTTGATATTTCCACATGGACATTCCTGACACAGTTTAGTTGGTCTCTAAACTGACTCAGGAATGTCAATGCGCAAATGTCATACTCTAAAATAAAAATTTAGAGAAATAATAACTTCCGGCAAACTCCATTTTTTTTCTACAGAACTTTATTTATCATATTAGGATAGTAAAATACAAGTCTATACTGAGTCAGCAAGTTGCTTTACACACAGACCACAATTTTATTATTTTTAAAATGCCCACACATGTACTACATGCAACACAAGGCAATAAACAGGCTATGTGGTAGCTCTGGTATGACACCTTTAATAATCACTTATAACTTTTTCTTGAGTCTGAGTTACTTAAACAATTGAATAGATGTAGTGTTAATTCTTTGAATTTGTATTGTCAGTTCTCTCCAAAGGCTGTAAAGCACTAGTCGACTAGTTGCTCTCCCATCCTTGCTGCCTCTGTCAGATAGAGGCAGCAAGAGGGAGAGGAGAGGAGGGGGGTACTTAAAAGCGGCAGTGCCACAAGGTCAGCTGCTCCGTACGGCGCTGCAGCTTTGAATGCCGCGGGGAGCCCAGCGTCAGGCTCCTCGTGGCATTTCAAAGCAGCAGCGGCGCGTGGAGCCCGGGATCAGCTGGGGACTACCCAGCTGACCCCAGTTCCGTGTGGCGCTGATGCTTTGAAATGTACAAGATTCCCCAGCATGGGCTCTTCAAAGCGGAAGCGCCCGCTTGGAGCCTGGAGTCAGCGGGACTTCCTGCTGGCCCTGGGCTGCACATAGTGTTCCAACTTTGAAATGCACAAGAGCCCAGCACGGGGTTCTTGTACATTTCAAAGGCGGAATGTGAAAGTGCTTATCGACTAGTCGAGTAGTCGATGGAAATTCCATCAACTAGACTAGCAAATTAATTGCTACTTAACATCCCTATTCTCTAACTGTTCTAATTAGTTTCATAACACAGCTTGATTTCTGTGTATCTTCCTGGTTCGTCAGCCACTTATTAGTTTATATTTCTTAGGTGAGACTTTCATGGAAATGCAATATCGTCTCTTGAAAGAAAAAGAATTTAAAATTAGGAATGCCCTGGAAAAGCTGAGAAGAAAAAGGTCTGTACTCAGAACTCAGCGTAGAAGACGTGAGTTTCCAGTTATCTCAGTAATGGGCTACACTAATTGTGGTAAGAGAACTCCTGGAATTGTAAAACAAAAGAGCTTGGATTTCTAATATTTAATTAAATGCACTAGCAAAAATCCTATTTCAGCATGCAGGGGCTCTGTGTTACAGAATTTTAATTAGTTCCCTGATTGTCTAATTAATACACGTCAATGAGAATTTTGATAGAAAGGTAAACAATTCTGTTTGTTAGTGAGATCTATTCCATATTTTACCCTGGATAATTGCTCAATTCCCATTATTGTGAGGCATTTTGTATACTGTACAAGGGAAGATTATGTCCCTTAATATGTATCCCTGTCCTTGATCAAAATGGGTACTAGGTTAAGGCTTCATTCTAACTTTATAACTTTCCACAGAGAGCCAGCAGATAGTAATTATTTTCAATCAGTACATGTATGAGCTGGATTTAAATTGGTGATTCAGGAACTTTTACTCCTTGATCCCATTACTCAATCACTTGAGCCAAGTGTGTTAATTTTATTTGATGCAGACAGTTTAAATTGTGTTTTAGTCAACTCTGATTTCTGTTAGGGAAAACCACTTTGATCAAGGCACTGACTGGAGATGAAGGACTGCAGCCTCGAGACCAACTGTTTGCCACTCTTGATATTACAGCTCATGGTGGCTATCTACCTTCACACCTGGCAGTAATTTATGTTGATACTATAGGGTTTCTCTCTGAACTGCCTCATGATCTCGTTGAGTCCTTTTCAGCCACATTAGAAGATGTGGCTTACTCAGTAAGTAATTGATTCTAAAACGTATCAATATCTGGAATATTGTCTTTGGGGCAGTCTTCACCTTTCCAGATGGTGGGAGTTAACTGGCATGCTCTTTATAGTGGCATATCTGACTAGTTTTATTGCAACAATCAGTAGATAGTGAATATTATAAGCACTCTTGCACTAAGGATGTTAAATGTAGTTTAATGGATTTTCCATCGACTAGATGATGTAGTCAATAAGCAGGGGAGCTGCAGCGGGGTTAGCTGCCAGCCCCGGGAGCTAATCCCACTGCAGCTCTGCCTTTTAAATTTAAAAGGCTGAAGCCCAGAAGGGGGGACCAGGCGCAAGACAGCTGATTCCCAGCTTGTGCCAGAACCCTCTTGCTGCGTACCAGCCTTAAATGTAAAAAGGCTGTAGTGCAGCGGGGGGGAGGCCAGTGTGATCCAGGAATCAGCTGTCCCAGCTTAACCAGGTCCCCCTCGCTATGCTTCTGATTTTTTAATGTATTAAGAGCCGCAGTAGAGGCTCTTAAAAAGTAGAGGCACAGCATCTGGGACTGGGTGCAAGCCAGGAATCAGCTGATTGATTCCCTGCTTGCGCCCAGTCCCCTCTACCCCCCCACCCCCTGCAGAGATGGTGCTGGGGGGAATCAGCTTTTAAGCTGGCTCCCCCCAGCTCTGGCTTCTGCTCTCCCAGTCTCTCCCTGCTGCCTCTGATAGCAACTAGTCGAGGGACTAGTCGAGTATCCAATAAGCTTTTGCTTATCAGATAGTCGATTAGTCACTTAAATCCCTATCTTGCACAATATCTTATTGTAAGCCAATATTTCCACTTTTGTATATTTTTAAGTGTGACAAGATTTCAGAAACAAAATGTATGCAAAGTATCCATGTCTGTTCCAATAGAATAGTATAAAACATACATAGAGATTTAGGAGTCTTTGAGAGAAACTTTTTTAAAATAAAGGTGTAAGGAGCAACTTTTTACAAATTTGCTTAAATTAAACTTATTTCATTACTATTAAATGACAGCCCAGGAGGTGATGAAATTATAGCCTGAGGTGTGAATAATTATGAAATTAATGTATATGTACTTTCCTAAGGCTATGCTATTAAAATGAATTTCAAATGGCATTAGAGCCATACAATTCATATACACACCCACAGACATATGAACACTGAGTTAATATATAAAACTCAGCAACTAGCTTGAAAGCAGACACCAACGATCTTTTTCATTTTTTGCCTAGTTATTGCAGTTTCTGCAGGATGCTTTAGAAATTATTTATAGTAGCATGTAGGCCCGAGATGCTGAAACATTTCAGGTCAAGTGCTAAAAATAAAAGGTTGATAAATTTTGGGTGCCTATTGTGTGTCTTTTGCAATATTCTTCTTTCCCCCATGTATGGTCATGGGTATACCAAGCCTAATACAGTTTGTGTAGTTTATGCCACAGATTTATTGCATACCAGAGATTCACCATCATTGACACAGGTGTACCAAAGGCTACAGGGAAAAGTAAAGTTCTAGAGTGTTTATAGCTTTACAAAAATATGTATTGCCTAATATCCCAGTTTCTGCTGGCAAGGAGAAAAAATCTATTTTTTAAGTATCTGAGTTGTTTCTTCTTTACCTCCCCACAGCTACACTAGCTGTGTTTTTTGTGGTGTTGGATTTCTTCAGGGATATTGCATTTTTTTCTGCTGTATTTTTCAAGTACCTATCTTTGCCCAACCTTAGCTTGTAAAGATGAGCCAATTGCTCCCTGAAACCTAAGAAAATCATAACTAACTTGTTTGGGAAGATTTGTTTGAGGCCATATGAAGCAGTTGCAACCCTTTGTGACACTAAGGATCAACCTACAGACCTGACACACACCTAGCCTTCCACCTTGAATTTATTGTAGAAATACAGTTTCAATTGTTAACTTGTCTGTGTACTCTCCACTATAAAGGAATGTGCTTCATGAAACAGCAATGTCAAATATTATTTTAAAATAGCCTTTATCATCAGTAACCGTATTGTGTACTTATATTTGCTAGGATTTAATAGTTCATGTGAGGGACATTAGTCATCCAGAAACTGTCCTCCAGAAAGCAAGTGTTTTGTCTGTTCTGAAGAAGCTTAATCTTCCAAGCCATTTGCTGGATTCAGTTGTAGAAGTTCATAACAAAGTGGATTTGATAGAAAGGTAAGAGGAAAAGTACAGTTCTAAAACTTACTGCACGTTAGTTCATGTTTCCTTATTGAATTGTAGCATCTAAAAGTATTTACTTGTATCATTGCACACAAATACTTACAAAGAATCTTGTTTCCCAGGTGTGCAGGGAACTTTCAGCCATTTTTTGTTCCTAGGATACTGGTTGCTCAATCCATTCCTTATAAAAGGCTCTCCAGAGCTTCAGTCTTTAGAAGTAAAAATAAAATTAGAGTTCATTATTATCTGCAGAAGTCTGTGTAGTGCAGTGATCACCAACCCGTAAATCGGGATCTAGTAGATCTTGGAGCCTTTGACATGTTTGGCTGGGAGGCTATCAAGTGCCAGCACTGTCGTGCTGCTCCTGCCCTCTACCTTAGAGCTGTCCGCCACCCATGGGAGCCTCCTGCTTACTGTGCAAGGCATGGAAAGAAGGGGCATGGGGGATACTGATCTCAGGATGCCCCTCCGTCCACCCTGCACCCCATCTCCACAGAGCAGAGGGGGGCAGAGATGGAGAGAGTTTGCTGGCTGCTTTTGGGAGTGGTGCAGGGCCAGGGAGGGGGTGAGCCTGCCTGAGCCCCCTGCACCACCACCCAGAAGCCACCTGTGGTAAGTGGTGCCCTGCTAGAGTCTGCATTCCAAACCCCAGACCCAGTCCTGTACCCCTCCTGCACCCCAAATTCCTGCCACCAGCCTGATAAGTGAGTGAGGATGGGGGATGGAGTGAGAAGGGGCAGAGGCAGGGGGAGTGGTATGTTTGAGAGAGATCCTGGATTGCACTTAAATTCAAAAAGTGATCTCATGCTTAAAAAGGTTGGAGACTATTGGTGTAGTGAAATCCCAGATAACTGAGATGAAGGAATTTGGCTAAGTCACCTGCTCTGCCAGCACATCTCTTGCTGACAGATGTTATTTTCCAGGTATCAGTCCCCTGAACCAAATGCTATAGCTGTTTCTGCTCTTCTTGGATATGGATTAGAAGAACTGAAAGAAGAGATTGAGCGAACAGTTTTGAAAACAACTGGGAAAAAGATTCTGACAATTAAAATCAAGTTAGCTGGACCTCAACTAAGGTAAACAATTGTGACTTCTACATTTAGACTTTGAAAGGCAGGTATATATGAGAAAATTGGTTTTCGGAGAAATTAATGAATTGTATTTATTTTTGTTTCAATCTGTGATAAGAATGGTGAGAGCTTTTGGAGTTTTGTCTAACCAGTCTCAGATGAAATGATATCATCTGAAAAAAATATTTTGTATTCCATATAGTCAATTAAACAGCATAGTGGAATCTCTTCTCATGTGACCTCATACAAAATAACACTTTAAAAAGCAGAATCCAGATTTCTTTGGGAGACCGTCTACCTATTGGGGCTAGAACCAAAGTTGAATCTAATAAAAGACCACAAGTCTTAAATGTTTTATGAAGTATTATATCTCTTTTCAGAAGAAGAGTGTCTTATTGTGGAAGCAAAAATAAGAATGTTTCCTTTTATTATTAATCTTGTTTCAAATAAGCATTTAGTATATAAATATCTTGTTGTTGCTGTAAAATAAAAGTCTTATTTTGTCCATTATTGAATGCCTGTAAAATGCTGATGATTTTTTTCTTTTCAGTTGGCTCTATAAAGAAGCAACAGTTCAGGAAGTGGATGTTATGCCTGAAGATGGCATGGCCAATGTGAAGGTGATCATAAGTAATTCTGCCTTGGGCAAATACAAAAAACTTTTCCCACAATATCAAGTTATTTATTCTGTACAATAGGCTTTGGAAAAGAACTAATCAGCAGTGAAATGAAATGAAGGCAATAGTCTCTGTGTTCATTTGTAAAAGAGATTATGTCAGTGCTGACCATTTGAGTTTTTTGGACACATGACATTGGTCTGGACCAATGAGAAATGGTGACAGTACGTCTTAAATGTCTCTGTGTGGAAGTATTACAGACCTCCAGCCTCATTCCACTGACAAACACACACCAAAGAAACCGTAATTTCAAACTATGAAGCATTTGTCAGTGTGCATCGGGACTGCGCAAAACAACTGCTCTAAACTTTGGACTTGGATGATTTGTGAATCCTTGTGTGCTAACCAAATTTAGTTTCAACAAATTGCCAAGTTTACTTAATCATGTACACTCATTTTTATATAACTGATGTAAGAATAAATATTGTTTATTACTGCTGGTCCTGACCACTTGATATTTCACGATTGGCAAGTGTAAACTAGAGGGAAAAGAGAGATTGCTGTCACCTATCACAACTGCTTAAGCTTCTTATAAAATAGAAGGCAGATTGCTGTGTTCAGTAAGCATTTTGCTTACTAAAAGATTAGCGCGAAGGGTTTTAGTTTTTTACATTAGGGTAAAAAGTACTTGTTTGTGTAGCGTTTTAAGCAGGGAAATAGACTTCCTTACATCACAAATCTCTCCAAACAAAATAAGGCACTATTATCTATACTTGAAAGTTGTGTTTTAAATATTATGGAAGATGTTGAGGATAGAGGCGTGGCCATCACATTTCATTCGGGTATGCGCCCAAAGAATTTTTAAATGTACTCTTTGACCCCCGTTAGCCACGCCTCTGGAGGTAACTCTCTCGGGGCAAGATGGACACATGACCAGAAGTAAAAGGTGTCATGTGACCCCCCTCTAAGGACTTTTCCCACCATCCTCCTACCAATAGGAATTAGTTTGGCCCCCACCAAACCCCCCTCATGCAACTATCCTGCAATTGCATTAACCCACTCTGTGAGACATTAACTCCGGGGCGGAGAGGCTGGGGGAAGTGTTCCCTCTAAGAGTTTCCTCCCATGAGCAGAATGAATTTTGTGTTGTGCACCAGTACTGAGTTCATGTGGCTTGTTTAGATGTGCCACTGTGGCACCCAAGTTATTAATAAATATCTTATAAACCTTTACCCTTTCCCTCTGCTGTCATGTCTCCTCCCCTTGCTCCATCAGCTCCCCTGGTGCCTGCTGCCCCCCAACTCCTCACCCTCCTCTGCTATCCTGACTCCTGCCCTTCTCACGGCCCTCAGCCTTCCTGAGACCTGCCCCCCTCCGCCAACCCTTCTCTCCCCCCATGCCCACTCTGATCATGTGAGCTACCCCTCCTCATCCCCTCTCCTAACACCTCCCTCTACACACCTGCCCCCTGCCTCTCTCCTCTGGTGCTGATCCCTCCGCTGCAGGTGTCTGCCCTTCTGCTTCACCCCCAGAATCCCCTGGCACCTGCACCTTCCCTTATCCCTGCATCCTCCTGGTGCCTCCCCCTTCCCTCACTGCCCCTTTTGCCCTCTTTTTCCCTGATGCCCACCCTCTGCCCCCATTCCCCTCACACATGACTTGCTCCATCCCTGCCTTCCTCATGCCCACCGCTTCTCAAGCCTTCTCCCAGCCCCCAATGCCTCTACCCTCACCTCTCTCAGCATCACCCTGTCCCCTCTCCCACTGACACCTCCCCTCCTGCCCTTTTCCTCATTGTCTCCACTTGGCCCCCTGGCATTTGTCTCTCCTCCACCCTGTCCCTTGGTGCCTTCCCCTTTCTTCTCCTGATCTGCCCCCTTCCCCTCAGCACAAGCCCCTTCCCCTCCCACCCCTTTCCCCTATTCCCCCCCCCCACCACCTTCTGCCTTCCAGTTTGCGGGTCTGGAGTCTGTGGAGCTGCTTCAGCTGCTGGCCCAGGGCCAGGCGGAAGGTCTCCAAGAGACACATGAGACCGTAGTAACCACAGAGCTCAAAGCCCCAACGCTCTGGGCGGGACCTACACATGGGAGGCACCGGAAGCCACATTTATCCTCCAGGCTCAACATCCCACCTGCCTGGGAAATGTAGCTCCCCAGAGCAAGCCGCACGGGGCCAAATTGGTGATTCCTGCGTGTCAGGGGCCATTGATCCCTAAGAAACACACAGATCTGGGCTGCCCTTAGGTGAGAAAGCCTTGTTAATCCCAAGTCTCTGCTACAGCTGGGAGATGTGGGTGACCTATAGAAAACACCAGCTTTGTTTTTGGAAAATCCACAACAAAACTTGGGGGGGGGGAATCTATCACCTCAGTAATGCCAACTCCTTTACAGTTGAGGCTCTAATTATCCAGCACCCAGCTGAGGCAGAGCGGGCACTGTGTGCACATGTCTATTATATTTTTACCAAAACTCCTGCCTGCCCAAAAGTTTCTCAGCCTTTTTTTATAAGCCTCAGAGGGGGTAGCCAAGTTAGTCTGTAACAGGAAAAACTTAAAAAACAATAAACAGTCTAGTAGCACTTCAAAGACCAACAGAACATGTAGATGGCATCATGAGCCTAAGTGGGTTTTGTCCACGAAAACTAGCGATACCATCTACATGTTCTGCTAGTCTTCAAAGTGCCACTAGACGATTTGTTGTTTAAGTTTTTCTTTTTTTATAAAGTACCTTTTTTTAAAAAAAATTTTAAGTACCCCCAATGCACTCACCCCTTCCCAGAGCCAGGCCCCCCCCAAAACCCCCATCCCAATGCACTCACCCTTCTCACAGAGCCAGCCCCCCCCATCCCAAAGCACTCACCCCTCCCACAGAGCCAGGGCCCAGCACCCCGCATCCCAATGCACTCACCTCTCCCCATAGTCAGGCCACCCCCCCCAGTGCCCCCATCCCAAAGCACTCACACCTCCCCCTGCCCAGCCCCCCCCAGAGCACTCTTCCGAATGCACTCACCCTTCCACCTGAACGAGGCTCCCCCCCAGCACCAGGAGCATCCTCCATCAAATCCTCCCCTCCCCCAGAGCCAGGCATGGGAGGAACGGAACAGCCAGGTAAGCGAATCTAACCTTTAAAGTGGCCGCTGCTGCTGCCCGGCCCTGCTGCCTCCGCTCGCAGCATGTAGAGCCGGGAGTACTGAGCCGACTCCCGGTCTCTGTTCAAAAGCGTCACGTGGGCCAGAACAGCTGTGCACTTCGCTCCCAGCCCAGCACCCCCCTAGCATGGTGCCTGGGGGCAACTGCCCCCCTTCGCTATGCCTCCACTCCCACCCCTGTATCCTGCGTCCGCAGCCCTTTTGAATTCCCCGCTCTCTCCCCGCCCTACTAACCCCTCCCCTTGACGCACGTCCCCCTGATGTCACTAGTCCTGCCCCCTTCCGCAGCGGGCGCACAGCCCGGCAAGCGGCTGACATCTACCGGCTCAGCCTTCCCCCAGCTGCGGGGCTGCCCAGCTGTGCTGCCGCACCAGAACAGGCGGCACAGACTGGTGTCTGCTCCCCGCGCGACCCATAAAGCACAGGGGTCAGCGCGGACTGCGTGCAGGACGGATCAGCCCCCGGCCCATTGGCTTGGTCCATCCCGTTGAGACATTAGGGTGTGCCTGGGCACACCCCGTGCACACGCCTATGGTTGAGGGTAAAGGTTAATCTTTCCTAATTAACAATTGATAGCTCAGTGTAGTCCAGAGCTATTGACAGAACTCATCTGACTGTAAAAATCAGTAGGGATTTCTGCTTCAAACCTGATATCACTGTATGTTGTAGGCATATTAGGAGCCAACAGGATTCCAATACTGCAGACAAGGAAATTACACCTCAGATTTAAATTTAGAAGAATGTAATACTTACAAAAACGGAGAGAGAAAATCTCAGCTTAAACTATTTCATATCTAAATTATGAATCAACAGGAGACAGAATATGTAACAGTACTAGAGAAAACTGTAAAGCAAATAGCATAATTGTGCATCTCAGAAGTGAATAAAAGTTTGTTTACTAGGTAAAATCATAATGCTGTACAGAAAAACTTTATATATAAACACATAATATAGCATTTTATGCAAGTGGCATACTGAAATTTTATATATACTTTTATATACTCAACAAAATACAGCACTGTTCTGTATCAACAGTATAACTGAGAGGACATGGATAAAAAAATACCATGATAGTCAAAATTATTTCTAAACAATGTCTGGGTTTCCTCTGAAATGCCACCTATAAATCAGTGTGAAGTTTCACAAGGAGGTAACTTTTTTGCCATTTATTTCTGGAACTCAAAACTCTTATGAGTAACATTTGAGTTCAGTTTTGTCCACACAAGATGTTTGATCATCTTAACAGCCCACCAGGAGCATAAAAAGTGTGTTGTGCATTTAAAGAATGAATTATTCTAACAAAGCAGCACAGTGAAGGTTATATAACACTTGCTTCCTCTGTTCCTCGCTCTTGCGATACTGGGCCCTCACTTTTCTGATCAGTAAAAATACACCTAGTTTTTCCACAAAAAAAACCTAAAACAAATCAGTGCATGGCATAAAACTCATCATTTGCAATGTACAAGTACACATGACAAAACAGCAATCAGGAATGTAAAAGTCCAAATGGTTAAGCATTAAGTTTAACCCATTAACTAATTAAACAAGGGTGAGTGCAGGGCTTTTCCAACCCGCTGGGCTGAAGTGGGCCCCCCCCCTCCTCCTGCCACGACCAGGTTGGGGCAGCCCCCACACCATGGGAAGGGGCAGTTCCAGCCCTCATGGGCTAGAAGTCTAGCCTTGCACAGAGAGTGGGGTGGGGAGCTGCCAACTCTCAGCCCACGCAGGCTCACGGGCTGTGAGTCAGCAGACTCACGCAGGAGGTAGGGTGTCTGGTGCCAGGTGTCTGGTTTTGAACCAGACAGTCCAGTATTTGAGCTTTCTGTTTGTGAAACAAATTGAGAAAATATAAATGAGAAAATATAAATGTCCGGTATTTTCTAAATAAGATGTAATGTAGATTGTGATGTAATGTCAAGTGTGTCCGGTATTTTTGTTGAAACCATCTGGCAACACTAGCGGGAGGAGGAGGGCTGCTGACTTCCAGGCTGCAGGCTGAGAGCCGGTACCCCGCCCCTGCTGCTGCTCCGTGCATGCCTACAAGCCCACGCAGCCTGGGAGCCAGTAGAGGCCACCCCACCCCCTGCTGCTTCTGTCCTCCCAATCCCCAGGCTGCCAACTCCCAGCCCACACCGGCTGGGAGCCAGCAGCCCCAGGGGGCCGAAGCAGTCCTCTGCCCATGGTGGGCTGCTCACAGGGGTGGGGGTTAACAGTTAACCATTACCAGAGCCTCATCCATTAAGGGTGAGACTTACCAGATAACTGGTTAACCGATTACCCATTCACATCCCTAATAGTAACTAAAGCAAACAGTTGGGTAAGGGGAGGTGGGAAATGTCTGTTTTCAGTTACACAAATATTAATCTAGGCTGAAAACTGATTTCTAACCATTAATGGAGTGAGGTTCTGGAACAGCCTTCCACTAGGTGTCATGGGGGCAATGACTAGTTTTAAAGTGGAGCCTGATATATTTATGGAAGCATTGCCTACAATGGTAGGGGACTGGACCTGATGACCTAGGTGGTCACTTCCAGTCCTACAAATTTGGAACACTATTGAAAATATTTACAGCAGTGTAAATTAAAGTATACTTTAGTCTACAGTATATTCTAGTTCAAGTGAAGTGTGAAAAAAATTGAAAATCTTTTTGGTATTTTACTTACGTAATAGCCCCTCAGTTCAAAACATTTCAAGCTAAATGGGTAAAAATGTAGTTAGAGGGCCTAGCTGTGCTACCTTAAAATCAGAATTTGCATGAATATAAAATGGGAGCAATACAAGGCCTTAACATAACTACTGTTTACTACATATTCTTATCAGATTACTGAGGACCATTGTAATTATAAATTTACCAGTTTATAAGATATTAAAGTATCAGTTCAGCACCCTCTTGAGTATGCTATTGCTGTTTCCCTCCAAAATGTCAAAATGCCCACCTGATGACCAACTTGAATCATGTCAGGTTTCTTTAGGAACACTGCCAATTTTGATAAATTTACTGACAGTCATAGTAGTAATCCCTGAGATTATCAAAATGTATTCTAAAAAAACTCATTTTCTGTTTACTAATTATATTGTACACTTCTAACATTTCATGCACCTTTACCCATGAAAACAAACTAGTCAGTTTCACAGTCTGGTGCATGTCCCACGGTGTTTGGTTTGCAAATACACACAAGCAAATTTTAATACATACCTAATTTTTTTCACTGAAATAAAAGCTATTTAAAGAAAAAAAACTAGCAGTAAACCTAAATTTATTTTCCAAAAGTTTTGCAAAAGATGAATAGGGATGTTAGGATATTGTCTAACACCAGTTACTGCAAAATTTATATACTGCCCAGCTAAATTACACCTAGCTGGCAAGGGCTATAGAAAACTTAAAAAGAGATCTTGCTCTTTTTTCTCCCCTGGTTATAGAAAGTTTTGCTTGCCATAAGCATTTTTTATTTTAAAGTCTCATTTTGGTGCAGTCTTCGAATGATTAATCTTCACAACATCCCTGGAAGGAAGAAATGTAACTTATACGCACACGATATATCTGAATCGGGAAAACTGCCCTCTCTGTGAAATGATCAAAATTTACTCAAATCATCCCATGATTATGAAGCTGAAAGTCATAAAACATCCTTTAATCCATTTTACTACTATGGTAATGTAATGGAAGGATTTTTGTTAAGTTCTATCACATCAGTCACAAAATCCTCATTTCCTATGAAGTCTCCAGCAATTATGTTGATACATTTCCTCTCCGGTCCTGGATGCTGTTGCTTTATCCAGCCTATAAGGTAAGGAAGGCTTGAAAGGGTCATTTTCTTCAAGGATCCAAATGGATGTGCTAAAATGTATTCTAAGTCTTCAGTAAGATTAATCCCAGCAACAAAGAAACCTTCTGAAACAACAAAATAAAAAGAAACATTACATTGGTATCTGTCATTACTGAGCATTTATTCATCTAGTGTTAGCAGAGGAGCTTCCTCCAGAAAATTGGGTACTCTTTCAGTAACTGGAATTTTCTCAACAGCTCACTTTCTCTTAGGCCTTGTCTATACTTACCTGGAGATCAATGCTTTGAAGATTGATCTTCTGGGGTTTGATTTAGCGGGTCTAGTAAGGACCCATTAATAGGGTTGCCAGATGATTTCAACAAAAATACCAGTCACACTTGACATTACGTCACAATCTACATTACATCTCATTTAGAAAATACCAGACATTTATATTTTCTCAATTTGTTTCCCGAACAGAAAGCTCAAATACTGGACTGTCCGGTTCAAAACCGGACACCTGGCAACCCTATCTACTAAATCGAACACTGATGGTGCCCCTGTCAGTCCTAGTACTCCAAGAGATGAGAAGTAAGGGAAGTCAACCAGAGAAATTCAGTTTAAGCTACACTGTTATCTTAAATCAAAATTGCGCATCTTAAATCAAATTTCTCCCCCAATGTAGACCTGGCCAGAGTTTCAAAGCATGCTATTCAGACTGAGAGCAATTAAAACCAGTTAACCTAACTCAGCTACCCCGTTTTCAATATATAATCACTTTACTCATCCAGTGAAAAAATGTTCCCTGCTTGCTAGTCTCTAGCAATCAAGGACAATATTTATAAAGGTGAAACCTAGGTCACTTAACAGTTTCTGGTATAGGGCTACACTGTACCTTGATTTGACAATTTCTTTTCAAAAAACAATATTGTACAATATCTGTGGAAAGATCCTGCCTCAACTTCTACAGCCTAGCAAGCAATGGCTTGAGGAGTCCCCTGTAAATATCAGTTGTATAATATGACCCACTGTTTTCCCCCCAATCATCACTCCCCATCCCTGCATCTCTGTTACAAAAAAAAATGAAGGGCTGACATGCATCCTCTTACAAGAGGGCGTACAAGTTGAGGCTCTTAAACACCAATGCAGTGCAAAATGTGAGGGAAGAACCAATGTGGAATGCAGAAGGCAGAGTGGGGGAAAAGGGGTGCAATAGCTCTCTCCCCTTTACTCCACCACTCGTCCCCCATGCTTTAGATATATCTTAATCTGTAGAGATCAACTGGATAGCTAAAACACATCTCTGTTGAGGTGGCAGCACTCCTGTGACACAGCAAAGCATGAAGCCCAACCCAAGTCTACACTGGCAAGTTATAGCACAGTAAATCAGCTCCCAGCGGTGTAACTCCCGAGGTGTCCACTCTGGCAAGGCACTTAGTGCGCACTAGTTCCGCAGTTGATGCACTCTGGGTAAACCACCTCCACAAGAAACGTAGAGCTTGTTGCACTCTGGCTACAGCGGTGGGCACAAGGTCGAGTGGATACTTGAATTATTTGCTAAGCCCTGACAGGCCTTCAGACATGGCCCATAATCCCTCCAGTTCCCTCTGCTCCTTGTTTTGAACTCTGCTCACTGCCCTACAGGCATGTGCGATTTCCCCCTCCAGAGCTCCATTTTGGACAGCCTGCATGCTGAGCTGATTTGCTGTGGATACAGAGCAAACCACTGAGGTGGAATGCTCCTGCTGCTAAATACAGAGGCAGGCAGCTGTGTATGTGTGCGAGAGCACAAGTGATTGCTATGCAAAGAGCCGGGGAGGCAGGCAGGAGAGAAGGGGGGACTGAGATGTTGGGGTTTCCCCTTCCCCCTGCCTCAGGACGGGTTGTTTCCTGCAACTGAACAGGCTGACATCCCCCAAAACACACTGTCTCGCCCTCCCTCATGCACATGTTCCCTGTCATGTTCCCCAGGACTTCAGTTGAAAAGCAGCTGTGAATGTAGCAGGATGACCATGAAGCAATAGGATTGGGAAACCTGCATCATGTGATACCGACTGCCCCATGCATTGCAAACTCTTCCCAAAGCACCCAGTGGCCAGTCGCACAGTGATATAACCACCACAATACACTCTGGAATTGCAAGAGCTACTAATGTGGGCATGCTCCACCATCACAAGGAGCACTGTGTGAACACAACAGCAGTTTCCCTGCAGCGCCCTCTGTGAGCGGCACTGTCATGAGCAGCATTTTACACCTGCCAATGTAGACATAGTCAAACTGTAAAGCTTTCACTTTCACAATTCTTTGCTAGTCTCACATCAAAAAAAGAGTGTTTAAGATTCAATAGTCACTTAATTTACTCACTGCTAACCTTCCTAATGAAAGGCCTTTTTCTTTTTGTTAGTGGTAACATACTGGCTTGCAATGCCAGAGTGTATTGTGGTGGCTCTCTCACTGTGCAACTGGCCACAGAGTGCTTTGGGAAGAGTTTACAGTGATGCATGGGGCAGTCGGTATCACATGATGCAAGTTTCCCATTCCTATTGCTTCATGGTCATCCTGCTACATTCATAGCTGCTCTTCAGCTGAACTCCTGGGGAACAGAACTTGCTCTAAAATGAAATAGATGCAGGCTCAGTTCAGACAGTGCTACTAAATCTGCCAATGTGTCACTGCCTGTGACTTGATAAAATGCTACTCCTGCCAAGTACTACAGGTTTTACTTCAGCGCTTGAGTTAATGGTACTGATCGAGGCTTGTGGGTTTGCAGCCTGAAGTGATCAGGAGTTTCAATCTCACAGGGCTGTGGTCAGGTGCTGGCTATCATGTTTACATGTAGGTAATCATAGACCTTATAAAATGAAACCAACTTCTGAGGGCTTGTTTTAGCTGTGAGCCATGTCTAAGAAAAGAGAATTTAGAATAGGTTTCCAAAGTCAGTGAAAACCCTGCTTGTCTTTAAATATGTCACCCACGTTTCTGTTTGTTTTCTGTCTTAGTTTCTTCCCAGAAGTCAAGTTAACGTCCCTGCTTTAAGCAAATAACTGATATGTAAAAAGCAGATAGCTGATCCATCTTTGGAGACATCATGAGGGAAGATGAACTTCACTGTGACCTAACTAGCCACAGAGTATGTCACACATTCAGAATCATGGACATTTAGAGCAAGGTAACAGCTATTACATTGCAGTGTAAGAAGTAGTACATGAAGGCCCAGTACAATAAAGGGACTTAGGCACTGTGGTGCTGGGCCCTGCAACACCTGAGTTTTAGGCACCTAAAAATGGCAAAGGGATCCACACCACCTGAGTTATGCACCTAGCATCCCAATACAATATGTGGGAAAAGATAGGTATCTTACAATGTGATCCAAAAAGCTAGCATGCTACATAGGAAGACACCTAAGCTAGCTAATGGGAGATGCTAATGGAAAAGAGTGTTATAGGCCCCCTTGCATTGATGGAAATTGGTCCCGCCCTACAGTCTGGATTTTAGTGTCTGTCTCTGGTAGCCATATCTAAACAGGAACTCCTCTTGTGGAGTCGGGGGTTAGGTGTGTAAATTGTTTCTGATGAGACTGAGTTAGGCATCTGCCTCTCTAACTTTTAACCCAATGGTTAGGATACCCACCTGAGTTCTTCTCACTGCTTGGGGGAGGGGGGGCAAAATAATTTGAACAGGGACATCCCTACCCTCAGAAGAGGGCTCTAATCACTGAGCTATGGGATATTCTGATGTATGACTCAGTCTCTCTTGATGGAGCTGTTCCACTATGAATAAATAATGAAGGTGATTGGAGCAAGTGAACTTGATCCTGGGTCTCCCAGATAAGTACTCTAAGTGCCTGTCAAGAGTCATTCTTACGCCCTCTGGCCCAATGACTATTCAGAACCCGCCCTGAAAGCCCCTGTTTAGAACAATCATTGGAACAGAGAGAAAATGAGAGAGACAGAGAATTAACTCTGTGACCTGGTAGTGAGGGCTCCCACCTGGAGATAAGAGACCCAGGGTCTAATCCCTGTGCCCCAGTCACTCACTTTATTCACAGTGGAACAGCATTGACAGGAGAGACTGAGGGCACCCTACTTCAGAATATCCCAGGGTATGTCTACGCTAGCCCCCTAGTTCGAACTAGGGAGGCTAATGTAGGCATTCGAACTTGCAAATGAAGCCCGGGATTTAAATATCCCGGGCTTCATTTGCATGTTCCCGGGCGCCGCCATTTTTAAATCCCCCTTAGTCCGAACTCCGTGCCCGCGGCTACACGCGGCACGGACTAGGTAGTTCGAATTAAAGATCCTAATTCAAACTACCGTTACTCCTCGTGGAATGAGGATCCCACCCAAATGCATACACTGGCAATAAGTTTAGGGTTTCTACTCATTTCTTGTTTCTGAGTACGGTGCTAGTTCCTGTAAGTGAGATGTGGTAGGTACCTGGGCGCCCATTCTGTTTCATACTTTCCAGATACTGGATAAGATCGTGGGTTGTAGTCTTGTTGCCCCACCAATATGGAATTGCAGGCCATAGTTCACAGTGTGTCATTACTTCAGTCACATCCTCATAGGAGATGATAACCTGGTAACAATTTGTCCACATGTTCCGTAGAGTTGGAACCACCTGAAAGAAATGACATGCTTACTATTAGAGTTGACAGGTGCTGGATGACTCACTCATGGGCAACTCTTTAAACATTCAATTGCTAAGGCAAGAACTTGCTCTAAAATGAAATAGATGCAGGCTCGGTTCAAACAGTGCTACCAAACCTGCCAATGAAAAGGGCAGGCCCCAGGTGCATTAGAAGCTGCCTTGGGCTTACAGAGCTCTGTGATGGTAATCATAACTTGAGATACTTAGGGGATCAAGAAGTCTGACTTTATGGCAGATCTAGTTAGGGCACACACTACAAGTTCTCCTTCCTCATGTCTAACAGGAAACCAACCACAATTGGAAACGAACCTAATGCATTCCACAAATACACACCAGCTCTAGAGGTATAGCAGGAATGCAAAGGGCAAAAGGGGAGCGTCAAGCAACGAAAACATCTCCCACAGCCTTTAAGGAAGCACCCCCATTGGAATGACCTTCCTAAACCCATCTAGGGATGTTAATTTTAGATTAATGAGCTAATCGAATAGTCGATGCAATTTGCCCTGTGCTGGCCCTGTGCGCCCTGTGGCGTTTCAAAAGCAGCAGCACTGCATGGAGCCCGGGGTCAGCTGGGGACTCTGTGTCCCCAGCTGCCATGCAGCGCTGCCACTTCGAAACACTGCAGGGGGTGGGGGGGAAGCATCAGGCTCCATGTGGTGTTTCAAAGCAGCAGCGCCGCATGGAGCCAAGGGTCAGCGAGGGAATCCCCAGCTGAACCCAGGTTCCACACGGTGCTGTCACTTTGAAACGCCACATGCAACCCGGGGCCAGCTGGGGACCCGGGATGCACGTAGCATTTCAAAGTGGCAGACCCTGGGCTCCACGCCGCCTTTCAAAGCGGCAGCGCCGTGTGGGCCCAGGGTCTGGCCCCAGGCTCCATGCGGCACTGCTGCTTTGAAGCACCCCCTCCACCTCTTCTTCCCCCTCTTTCTGATGAAGGCACCAAGGGGTGGGGGGGAAGTGACTAGTCAACTAGTGGGTCAACTACCCAATAAGCATTTACTTATTGGATAGTAGACTAGTCGTTCCCATCCCTAGACCCATCAGTGGAGAACCCCTGCTACTTGCCTGTCCCTCTTCTCCCACTCTCTGACAGTCCCCAGCATCCCCAATATCCACTTCCATGTGTATGAATCAGAACCAGTTCAATCATCTTTTTCTTAAAGATAGGTGCTCGGATGTTTCATGCAAGAAGGGATGTATAATTTGAAACCTAAAAGTCATATTCACGTAGGGCTCTTTTCAATGTATCAGTCCCTCTCGCATTCCTTGATATACTATATGTGACTCATCCACATTAACTAATGTTTACCTCACTTATTATTCCAAAAGGCCATTTCTCCTGTATCTGTTTCATGGCTCTACTGGTCATGCACCTCAGACTGCTATGATAAACACTCTGATGCTCAGAGAACTAAAGGCTGGCCACGTCAGGTTCAGCAGCATAAGTGATACAAGCAAAAATCTAGCGCTGAAAACTACAGCACAGTATGACTGCCCCTCCATGATCTTAGTCCCTTCATTATTTTGGATCAAAACTTCCTGATGCGATGAGCGCAGCTTACTTCATCCCACTCTGGCTGTCCGTTCCTCTGACCATTCTGAACTAGGGATGTTAGCAAGTAGTCAACTGGAGTATTGACTACTCACTCCCCTCTTCCACACCCGCCCATGCTGTCTCTATGAGAGGCAGCAAGGGGAAACAGGAGCCGGTGCTGGGGAAGGCAGCTTAAATGCCAGTGTTCCCCCAGCACCAGCTCCATGCCTCCCCCCATCCCACTGCCTCTATCAGAGGCAACAGGGGGGGAAAGGAGAGGCTGCTGCGAAGCAGTCTCCACCCACAGCACACTGAGGCTTGCTTGGGCAGAGGCAACCCCGACAGGGGCTGCTGCTGCCAAGCAGCTCCTGTTTGTGACGGCCTGAGCAGGCTGCATGCAGGGGCTGCTCTGGCAGCAGCCCTGGGTTGTGGCCAGCCCAGGCCACCGTAACAGGGGCTGGTGCCGAAGCAGCCTCTGTTCACAGTGGGCAGGGGATGCTGGACTCAGCGTGAGCCGGGACCTAGCAGTCCCAGCTCACACTGGTCTGGGACGCTGCACCTCTGCATTTTCAATGTAGTAAGAGCCCGGCATAAGCCAGCTCCCAGAGCTACCCCTGCTGCGGCTCTGCAGAGCAGCCCTTATCCCCTAATCAAGTAGTCGATACAAACTGTGTCAACTACAGCATTAGCCAGATAACCGCTCTTTGAACACAAGTAATCTATTCCATTGCCTTCTCTAATATTGGTTCTCTTAATCCAAGCCTTTATGTCAAAAAAGAATAAAACAATGTCACTCAGGTCTTCAGTTATTCAGCTGAGGGGAGACCTGAATATTCAGGTTCATCTCATTTCCCCCAGAATTGTTCTATTTTAACTCTGCTGCACAAACCTCTTTGAAATGATAATCTTGAATGGTTACCACTACGTACAGTAGCTTCAAAGGCTTAATTCGGATAGTAAACAGGGTCATCATTATCGTGTAGCCTTCAAGTCTCCAGAGAAGTTTCACTGTTCATGTGCCTCTTTGAAATGTTAATTGTTTAACTGCTCAAAGCGCTTGTACCTTGTAGCTGGTTTAAAAAAAAAAAAAAAACTTGAAGAATTGTAACTCTTCACAAGTAATGCTTAAATAATTTCTGATTATTAAATCAAACCCTTTCTGGAGGGCTCAAAAGAGTTGTAGTAGCATGTTAAGCCTCTCAACCCTGGGGTGGCAGGCAGGGGCAGTCCATGGATACAGGCAACCTTGGCAGCCAATGACGACATCACGCCATTGAGGGCTATGGAGGCAGGGGCGCCAATCGCGCATTCTGCCTAGAGCGCCAGTTGCTGGCAGCTCTCCTCGAGCCGCTCCTGGTGGCAGGTCAAAGCCTGCCTAAATTCAATAGATAAAGGCATTACCACCTGCTGGCTGTTGTATGAAATCAGTAGGTTGTCCCAGCCCATTCCTGAGCAGACGAGTCCACATCACAAAAATCACTAATGGTAATTAATGTCTTGTTGGCAATTGTAGCAGAGAGGTCCAGGATCAAAATGACAGACCAGACTACCCATGCATTCTCTAGCTACTGTCCCTCTGGAACACAGCTGACATACATTGATGGAGCACTGTGAGGAAGCCTGTACTGCTACTGCCATTATGCATCAATTCTATTAGGGAAATCTAGGGCCACAGAATTAACACACAAAACCCACCACCACAAACATTCCCAATACTGCCTTCAAAGTGCTGTTAACATTCTGACTAGGCATGCTAGGGAGTGAACGGCATCAGTGGAACTGGGTGTGGATCAATCCATCAAGTGCCAGGATAATTCACAGGTGTAATTAGAAAGTTCACCTAATTACCAAACATCTTATATACCTTTTACTGAACTGCAGTACAAGAAATTTTACATGGGCCATTTTAGGCATGGAGGGAGGAGAGAGGAAAAAAAAGAGATGTGGATTTTTTTACATCTATATTTACATGCTACTAGAACAGCAGTCAGCCAAAGAGCCAAACCACATCAAAATTCAGAACTAGTGGTCAACAAAGAGCCAGTATAAGAATGTCCATTTGCATGACTGAAAATATACAACTTATTGATATTTGACATGATTAATAATAGCATAAATGACACATTGTACTCAATGTTATTTAACGGGACTTCTGCTGCTGCATCTTTTTGCACATTTCTTTGAAGTTTACTTCATATTCAGCTTCATGCACACGTTTAGGCTGTCTTCAGTCAGTCTCAAGCACAAATTACCTTTGATGCGATTCAAGTGAGAAAGAGTGCCTGCTCTCACATATAGGTGGAGCCAAACATTGAAAGTAGGACCAACCTGACATTCTGCATGGTGGTATATGTGCCAGGAAGTTCTTTCCAAGTTTGCAGAATCAGATTATTATTGTGCTCCAGTTTCTTCATGGTCAGCCCATTTGTGCAGTTTTGCCAATTCTGCACGTCGTCAAGAAAGGCATTCTAAATCAGAATTCAACTTGGTGAATTTTTCCCACACAGATATCCGACTCCTTGAAATCTATTTCCATTTCCAGATCACTAACTGAGATGCCTGGAAGGACTGTCAAATCCAGTTCTTCAACGGACACTTTATGTGGATGAATCATAAACTTAAATAGAACATTGTGTTTGCAAAAGTCAACAAAACGAGACGTGAATGCCTTCAGGAACTCGGAAACAAACCCAGCAAGCTGCTGCAAATCGAGGCTGTTACTTGGATTCTCTTTCTGACATGAATCACAAAACATTCATAATCTTTCAAAATGTGCCAGTCTGCCCGACTCAGTATCTTCGATGAAGACAGTCAATTTTGACTCAAATCTGAACACTGCCTGCTGCAGAGCCAGGACTTTATTTCCTTGCCCTTGTAGCTTAAGGTTCAACTCATTCAAATGACGACTAATGTAGACAAGATAGTAAAACCTGAGCAACCAGTCACTGTCTGAAAGCTTGGGGTGTTTGAGTCATTTTTGGATATGAAGGGTGTCAATCTCATTAATGCAGGTGGCAAAACGAGACAAAACTTTGCCATGAGATAACCGGCAAACATTGCTGTGCATTATTAGATTGGGATAGATTCAGAATCTACTTCCTGGAGCAGTGACTGAAACTGACGATGATTAACGGCTCAGGCAAGAATCCAACTGACAAGGACAACCACCAGTCCCATTTGGTTCCACAAGATTGCGCACAAAGCACCTCCTGATGCACAATGCAATGAAAGTTCAAAAGCAGGCAGTTCAGCTGTTCTGATAAAAGAATAAGGAATCCCCTGTATTTGCTGACCACACAAAGTGCACCATCCGTATACACAGACACAAGATAATCCTACTGTATTTTTCATTTACAAAGTTCATCCCATTTTAAGAATGTCTTTGCCCCTTGTTTGATTTTCTTTGGTAATATCTCAATCATTTCTTCGTGCACAGCATTTCCACAAATACATTGTCCCAATATATACAACAGATTAACATTACATATGTCGGTTGTCTTGTCCAAAGCAAACAAAAATAAGTAGCTGTACTCAAATTTTGCATTTGTTCCTTGTTGATTTGATGGCCCATTTTCACAGCTTTGTCATGAACTGTTTTTGCTGATAATGGCATGTCTTGAATTTTTTATAAGATTTTGTCCTTGTTGTGAAACTCGTCAAATAGTTCATGACCCATTTTTAGCATGCATCCCTTCATGTACTCCCTGTCAATGAAAGGCTTCCCCTCTTGAATAATGCTGCATGAGGTTGCAAAACTTGCAGAGTTTAAGCTACCTACTACCTTTTTTTGACCATGCCAGCAGGCTATTTTGCCCAATGTTTATTTTTCGCTGCAGCTCCTCGCAGGCTTTTTTTCGTGCACCACTCTCAGGGTATTCTGTAGCAAATGCTGCATGTTTTGTCATGCAATGCTGTTCTAAGTTCGATTTTTTTGTCTGAGGACAGTCTCACACTACAAATGAGGCAGTGTGGAGATCCAGACCTATCCACAAATGCATACAAGTCTGTCCGTTCCTTTTGAAAATGTCAATACTCATGTCTCTTTCTCTTCACCATTTTTGATATGAGGGGGCCACAGAGTTCACTATTACATATGATGATGGAAAGATTTCTCAACCAATCAAATAAAAAGAGACTTTATATATGACCCCCAATGAGTGGAGAGGATGGATGGTTGCTAAAATAAACAGTTAAAGGTGAAATAGGCCAAAAAAAAAAAAAAAAAAAAAAAAAGATCACTTGACGTGTAATTATGTGTTTTTAAAATTCTGAATTAACTTTTCATTTTAATTTAAAAAGTTGTGTGTCATTTGGGAATGACAAAAGATATGGCTCTACAGCCATAGGTTGCAGATCCCTGTACTAGAAGATTTACCCAGCATTGCTCAGGTCCTTAACACAATTGATTTTTGTTTTGGAAAATACAATGAAGTTGCACATGCTTCATTTCAATCATTGCTCTGAGGTGGGGCTGGGGATGAGGGGTCAGTATGCAGTCTACCCCAGCCCTCTCTCACTGCAGCAGCTTGGGGTCAGGTAGGAAGCGCCGTTCCATGGCCACTGCAGCTCAGGCAGGCACAGCCAGAGGAGGAGCGCATATCCCCCCGCTGGGGCAGGTCCAGGTCCATCTGCCCTGTATGCTCCCCAGCCAGAGAGGAATGCAGCAAACTGTGCACTTTCCTCTCGCTCCTTGATGAAGGGGAACAGAAAGCAAGGTCCCTGTATCAAATCGGAGGAAGGGGGAACTTTAGCCCCACTCCACCCTCCCTAAAGGGCACCTGGGGGTGGGAGGCTTGGGGTTGGGGCAGTCCTGGATGTGGGGCGCACCCCCCAGCCAGCCCCTTTCACCTTCCCAGTGACAGCGGGGCCAACAGCAACCACAGACCCTGGGACAAGGTGTGGGAAGGGCCCAGCCTCCAGAAACCAGACGCACCACCTGGGCCACAGCACTGCCTACCCCCAGCCCTTAAAGCCCTAGTGGAGCACCCAGAGCAGTGCTCCAGCACTCTAGCAGCAATTCTAAGGGCCCTGGACTTTTGGCCACCGCCACTGCTACTGCAGCAGCAGCCAGAGCACCAGGCCCCTTAGAATACTGGGCCCCAAGGCAGCTGCCCCCTTGATACCCCCACATACACACACACTCGGCAGATCTGCCTGGTGATTGTCTCTTTTCTGTATGGTTTTATGAGAAGCAATCCCATTCCAGGCACAGCCCATTTTCCTGGTACAACCAAACTATGACCTTGCCTTAAGTTATGCTGAGGAGAAGCTATCCACTGGGTACCCTTGTGGAAGGGTGGAAAAGGCTTTGGCTTACTAGGGCCTGTAAGATTGAGGGATGATGACTCTGGTAAACTTTTAGCATGCAATCCTCTGTATGTTCTCTCTATAGTGTTTTTAGCTCAAGTATAAATATATTTTGCTTTGTGAAGACTGGTTGATAACTCATGTGTGCTGGTGGCCACCTTTTTAAAAGACAAAAGTGGAACACGTGCAGAAGCCCAGCCTCCTTAGTGGCCGTGTCCCTGTTCCTCCTCTCCCCCCACCTCTCCACATGAGGGCTTGCTCGGAGCTGGGCCATACTAAGACACACATGTGCTATGAGGATCCCTGGACCCTCCCTCCAGCTGCCCTGAGCAGAGGGCCTGAGAACTGCAGTCCTCTCCCTTTGTTCCCATCCACCCTGGGGCAAGAAGTCCAGGTCAGATAGACGGTCTGATTCTCCCCACAGCAGACCAGGCTCCTTAGGCGACTCATACTACTGCCTGACTCTGGCTTATCCAGGAGCAGGGCTTTGGGAGAAAGGAAAAATGGGGTCCAGGGCCTCATGCCAAGGCCCTCAGCTTCTCCCTCCCCCAGGAAGAGGCTGGTGCTACCCAGAACCCCAGGCAGGCACAGGGCTGCACCACAGGAAATATGGGACAACTGCTATCCCATAGTCAATCAACCCATGAATAGAACTTGAGCTCTGCAGGACTGTCCCACCCAATTCTGGACACATGGTCGCCCTCGATGTAGCCCATGGACAAAGATAAAAACTGGTACTGGACTCAGGGAGACTCGCTCCAGTAGGCACTGTCTGAGCATGCTTATGAGATGGGACCATGGACTGCAGATTGTCCTGAGGCTTAGGCAGGAGGCAGGCATGTGGACACCCAGCATATGCTGCCATGGGAATTTTTGCAGAGGAAATGTAAGTGTGGAATGAATTAAGGCACATAGGGTTAGACTGGACTTGAGTGGGAGTTCTGTAAATCCCAGTGGATCTTAAAACTGGGACTTAAGCCCCTAAATCTGGGAGTTAGGTGTCTTAAGTCCTTTTGGGGATCTGGGTCAACACCACTTTCCTAAGGTCACACAGGAAATCTGCAGCTCAGCAGGAAATTGAACCCAGATCTCCCAAGCTAGCACCCTAAGCATTCTGCTAACCTTTGCCTCCTGAGGCTTCCCAGTAAATGCCCTCCCAGCTCTCATGCAAGTCACGTAATAAATCAGAACCCAAGAAGTAGCGTTTAAGACAGCAAATTTAAATGTCAAATCAAAACAAGTTTTTCCCCAACTCTATAGTTTCTTCAGAGTCTTGAAGGACTCAATGCTACTGTGCCCCAAAGCGAGGTTCTGCTTCCCCACATATCCTCAAGCCTCTTCTTCTACCATCCTGCCAGGTAGCCCCAGCCAGGTATTCCCATGTGGCTGATATGCAGTGATCTTTTCCCAGTCCTCTCTGGCCATGGATCAGGAGCCTCCTCACAGCCTCTCTCTTTAGTTACATTTGTGTCAGGGCTGCAAGCCCCAGCCCTCCCTCAGCTTGCCCTTACTTGGCAGGGAAGCTCTGTTAAGGCCCCTCAGACACTGAGCTTCTCTGAAGAGTATTCCCCACATCTTCCTCTCTAACAGAGCAGGCTCATTCTTATCAGAAACCCAGCTCCTGGGATCCCATCATGCAATGCCTGGTAACCTGACCTCATCACAAGTCCAAATACAAACCCATAACCTGAAATTGGATGACACCCCACAGGTAGAGCTGAGTCCGTTCCCTTACAGGGCCACTCCATACTATGACATAACATGATAACTCTTTAATAACAGACTCCCATTTATGTTGTTTTTAATAAGGCAGGTGAATGTTTCCATTAGCTTTAAAGAACATAATGATAATGTAATGCATATAAGGACTCAGAACACATCAAAGAACTACTGTATCATCCTAAAATAAATTAGGTCTTCACTTACATCTCTTGGACACAGTTTAGAATGGAAAATCTTTTTTATGCAGGAGATAAGATGACAATGAAGTTCCCTGGTCAATCCAACAAAATTTCTGCAGGCAAGGATAACGACCTCCTGAGGATGGGCCTGCAACCACTTGAAAATTTCCAACAGAACATCCTACAAAAATAAAGTCACATCAATTTAGAAAAGGCTGTGCGCGGGTAAGGGAGAATTAAATAAATAATAAACTAATCATTTATGATAGACCAGCCCCTGGTGCAGATCAGCATAGCTTTATCATGCAAGACAATATGGGACAGTTTGCAGAAAGTTTCATAGTGGCTGGAGAGCCATCCTTGGGATTTTGTTTCAGTGGAGCTATGCTGATGTATACCACCTGTGGCTTTCCGCTTTATAATATACCAGAGTATATAACAGGGGTGGGCAATAATTTTTAATGGGGGGGGGCACTCCACGATTTTTGCAAGTGGTCAAGGGCCACATTTCTACTGAGGAGGTTTGGGGTCTGGGACAGAGGTTGGGAGCTTGGGGTAAGAAACTGGGGTGCATGAGGGGGTGTGGAACCTGAGAGGGAGTTTGGGAGAAGGAGGTGGTTGTGATCTGGGGCACAGGCTTGGGGGTGCAGAGTTCAAAAAGGGGTTTCATTGCAGGAGAGGATTCTGGCCTGAGGGAGGGGCTCTAGGAGGGGGTCCAGGTTCTGGGAGGGAGTTGTGACCTGAATGAAGGGTGTGCAGAGGGTTTAGGTGATGACTTGGAGCATGGGAATGGGGTGCAGGATCAGGGAGGGGGTATAGGTGCAGGAGAGGATTCTGGCCTGGAAGGAGGGTGTAGGAGAGAGTGTAGGGTCTGGGAAGGAGTTGTGACCTGGGGGAAAGGGATATAGAGAGTTTGGGCGGTGCCTTGGGACAGGTAGTTGGGGGGAGGGGGGGGAGTGAGGATGAGGGTGCCTGAGGCAGGCTTTGACTGGGAGGCACTTACCTAGGCAGCTGCCACTCAGCAGCCCTGCAGGAACCTGAAGGCTCCAAGTTGCAAGCTGCTCCACATAGCTCTACTGGGAGCACAGTGAAGGAGTGGGGGGATAGGGAGGAGGTTTCATTGGCTGCCCCTGCCGCCAGCAAATTATTTCAGCTGCTATTGGTCAGAAACTGGCCAATGGAAGCTGAGAGATTTTGCTGAAAGGCAGGGTAGAGCACAAAGCCTCCCTCCCCGCTCCCAGAATAGAGCAGCCACATTTATAGCAGCTGCTGCTGGCTGTGCTTAAGGGTCCCAGTGAGGCAGCCACAGGCTGGATCCAGGGCTTGGCAGGCCAGATCTGGCCCGCTGGCAGCCTCTTGCCACCTCTGGTATATAAGGGGTATAGTGGCTTTGAATTTTCAGAGTCTTTCATCAGAGGATCTCAAAGGTGAAAAGTAAAATCCTCATTTTTCTGGACTAGTTCAAAATCAAAGAGTGAGTCAGGGCTAGAAGCCAGGTGCCCTGACTCCCACGGTCTTGCTATAACAAGACAGGCCTCTATTATACTGTTAGTTACACACACATCTCATTGAAGTCATATGCACCTAACAGCATAGCCTAGCTCTAGTGGTGCTACTATAGCAATATAGCAATCAACATGTAACATTTAAGACTCAAAACACTGAATCACTAGCTTTTCATTACATACATTTGCCTTGAAAACTATTGCACCTGTATTGCACTTTAATTCAGGTACAATGTTATCTTTCTGTCACTTATTTCTCAAAGAGGTCATTTGTGCCCACTTCACAGAGTGGTGGGCTGGCTCAAGATATTGGGACCATCACAAAACACACAACAATCATTTGTTTGCAAAAAAACATGGAAGATAATTCCAACTCACAGGTTGCATGGAGGTTAGGTCTTATTGATCACTATAGAAATTAATTTCAGTTTCAACCCTGCAGTACATTTCTTATTTTGAAGTTCCCATGTTACTGAAGAAAGAATAACCGGCTTAGAAAATCTTGGGGTCAATGTTCCCCAACAAAAGTAGTTCTTATTCAGA
Source organism: Pelochelys cantorii (assembly GCA_032595735.1). Classification (NCBI taxonomy): domain Eukaryota; kingdom Metazoa; phylum Chordata; order Testudines; family Trionychidae; genus Pelochelys; species Pelochelys cantorii. The sequence goes on along the minus strand of CM064326.1, from coordinate 124,892,578 downwards.
TGTTGCTAATAGTAAGCAGCATCTCCTTCCCCTCTCTTCCCCTTCCCCGCCCCCGGTTTGAATGCTCCAGATTTAAGAACAGTACCTCTACTACAGCCGTTGTGTACACCATGTGCACAAAGTACAAATTCTCAGAAGAGTCATTAGGCTTGTGAGCAATTCTAAAATCCAAATATCTAATCCCAGCATCCAGTTGTTCTAACACATTTAGTACCTGAATGGTTAAAAACAACAAAAGAATCCTAAATTTCTACCAGTGACATGTACTCCTTTATTTTAGGAAAGAAATGAAGATTATAAAATTGTTCAATCTTATTTGTCATATTTTTAGGATTACAACATCAATTACATCTATCACCTTGAAAATGATGCTAAAAATTTTGCGTGTGGTTCTGACTGCTCTGAAGTTACAGAAACATCTGACATAATGGGTTTTTGTATCCTTATGTAGATACTTAAACACAGATTAGATCAGTTTAAGATCGTTTTAAAAGGACTTTCAATTGTCTACATAATAAAGGGTTAGGAGCCAATCCTTCATCCTCTACACACAAGTAGTTCTGATTTACAGTGAGTTCTGAATTCAGTAAAACTCCTATTGAAGTTATCTGGACTGCTCACATGAGAAGAGGTTGTAGGCTCAGCAACTTAAAACATCTGCACTCATTTTCCTCAGATCAAAGACTTTACAGAGATTTTCTTTAGGGAGCTCTCTGATCATATTCCCTCAACAGAAAATTAATCCCGTGGATACTGAATTTGTATTTTATGTATTTATTTACAATAATAAAGTAATTAAGAAGGCTGAATCAGGAAGTAGAGTAACATAGCTGGGAGGGGGAGCAGCAGGAACTGGGGCCAGGTCACATCTCTTCCTTCCATCGCCAGCAGTGAGTGCAGGGGGGAACCCAACTCCTGCTGCCAACGCCAATCCCCGCTCCCCACCACCCGCTAGACTCCCGGGCCATGTTGCTTGGGGGGAGAGGGTTTGGGGGGAAGAAGAGTTGAACTAGGAGCAGGGAGGAGCAGAGCAGGGGCAGGGGCATGAAGGAAGGGGTGGAATGAGAGTGGGACAAGGTGAAAAGAGGCAGGAGCTAGGATGGAGTGGGGGCATGAAGAGGTGGGGCCCTTGGGCTAAGTGTGGTGTGGGAAGGAGTCATGGGGGAGGGAATCACATGATCAATGACCCCCTTATGTTTCTCCCCAGCAGTTGCACATGATAGAGTCTTTACCTACTAGAAAAGTTGTATCTAACTAAGCAATCAAGGATAAGAGGGAAAGTGTTCTCATGTAAATGGTAAAGAGACAGAAACCAAAGGATAGGAATACATAGTCATTTTTCTTAACAGAGAGATGTAAATAGTGGTATCCCTCTGGGACCTGTGCTGATCAATATATTCATACATGATCTGGAAAAAAGAGGTAAACAGCAAGGTGGCAAAATGTGTACATAGTAGAAAGTTACTGAAGATAGTTAACTCCAAAGGAGACTGCAAAAAGTTACAAAGGGATCTCACAAAAGTGGGTGATTGGGCTGACATGAAATTCTATGTTTATCATTCAAAATAATGCAGACTGGAAAACACAATCCCAACTATACAAAATGATGGGGCCTAAATTATCTGTTCCCACTCAAAAACAAAGAGAGTGGAGTCATTGTGGGTAGTTCTCTGAAAACATCTGCTCAATGTGCAGCCCACAGTCAAAAAAGCTGACAGAATATTAGGAACCATTAGGAAGAGGGATAGATAATAAGATAGAGACCAACATAATGCCACTATATAAAATTCATGGTATGCCCACACTTTGAATACTGCATGCAATTCTGGTGGCCCCATCTCAAAAGAGATACATTAAAATTGGGAAAGCTATAGAAAAGGGCAATAAAAAGATTGGGGTGTGGAACATCTTCTATTTGAGAAGAGACTGAAAAACCTTGAACTATTCAGCTTGGAAAAAAGGTGACTTAGGGGGATATGATAGAGGTCTATAAAATTATTACTTGTGTGAAGAAAGTGAATAAGGAAGTGTTATTTACACCTTCACATAACACACAAACCAGGAATTACCCCAGGAAATTAACAGGCAGCAGATTTAAAACAAATAAGAGGAAGTATTTCTTCTGCAGGGTCAACCTGTGGAACTCAATGCAGGGAATGTGAAAGTCAAAACTATACTGCAGTTCAAAAAAGGAACTAGGTAAGTTCCTGGAGAATAGGTCCGTCAACAGCTATTAGTCAAGATGGTCAGAGATGCAACTCTATGCTCTGATTACCAGAAGCTATTATTGAATTAGAGGGATGGATCACTCCATGGTTACCTGTTCTGTTCATTCCCTCTGAAGCACCTGGTATTGGCCACTGTCCGAAGACAGGATACTAGGCTAGATGGCCATTGTTCTGAAGCAGTAAGGCCATTTTTATGCTCTTAACTAATTCCAATTAGAAAAGCAGTATGTCGGGGGGGGGAGGGGCTAGTTAACAATATCACTTTAACTATTGCCTTTATTTCTGAATCCTACAGCCTAAAATATCAACTTCTCTCACCAAAAATATTTTCTCCATAAACAGAAACTTGGTATGTACAGCATGTTTTTGTCTTCCTTCTCTACCTATGCTGTTTAGAATTTGCCTAAAAATATTTACATGACTAAGCACTGATGTGTTCCTTAACTGGACTGAAGAAAAGTATGAACATTCAGAACTTTGTTATAATGTTTGTTAACAAACAAACTTTGTTTGTTAACAAACAAACATTCAGAACTTTGTTAACAAACTTCAGACAAGACAATTTATTCAAGTCTGAGAACATTAGACAATTGGTTACCTGTGTTTTAGACCACTTCATAATAATAGGGTGTATGATGAAAGGCATACATTTATCTAGCATCTGCAACAGCTTTGATTCATTGACACTTATATCAGAGCTTTTGTCCAAACAGTAAGTCATAGTGTCATGGCTCCCTACAGAATTAAAAACAAAGGTTAAGTTAGTTCCAATCATCTATTAATACCCTATTTCACAACAGAAAATCATGTTACATAAGCGCACCTACCTTTCCAACTCCCGGACAACCCCTGAAACATAACTATGTATTGGCAAAAGACATAGATGTCTTCACTCCAAAACAGGTGTGCTTTTTACAGCAAGGTAGCTAATTCAAGATTACATCTCAATATAAAATCCTAATGGAAAAAAGACATTGTCACTTTTTTCCTCGATGTAGCTAGTAAAGGCCAATCCTACACCCCTCACCTGGTTCATCTCAATGTAGCTACCTTAATGTAAAAGCAACAAGACCTTGTCTCCAGTAGGATAGACGCAGCAGGGGGTGGGGAGGGTAGGCAGCACCGCGGAGACTGCGGGGGGAGGGGGACTGGAGTACTCAAAGGATCTGGTGCTTAAATGATTTGACAACAAGATCAGTATGTTGAGGACAAAGTTAATATTTACCTGGAAGAGATAAGTTATAGAGAGGAACATCCCAGAGAGTTTCTGGCAGCTGTGACATCCAATGACCATTTTCATGGCATAGATTAATGAACCTTTCTGAAGTGGCTTCCATTAGTTGCAAAAAGCAGTGGTTTCATACAGGATGTTCTGAAAAGAGTTGAAGTATACTTGTATATTTTAAATAGCACGAGTGATCTGTGCTCCTACTGCATAGGCTCACATTTGGTCTGCCTGATGAAGTGCAGTCCTAGGACCTGATGTTGAGCATGCTGAAGTTAGTGGAAAGGTTCCCATTAACTTCAATGAGCTTTGGCCAAGACCCTTATACTCTGGAAAAGGAACCAATTTATTACTAAGCTGGTGGAAATGGCTTAATGGTGTCTAAAGTTTAAGTTTGGCACCATTATCCTCCTTGGAACCACGTGTTCACAACCCAGCAGGATCACCTCAGACTTTCTTAATGAGGTAAATAACCCAAGCACCATGCAGTTTACTTTCAGGCAAGGGCAAAGGCTTGATATATTAGTCAAAGAGCCCACTGCACTATCCTTACACACATTACTTTCCCCTTCACTATTGTTCTGTATTGTATCAATCAGTTGGCTGATCCTTTCCTCCCAGCAGACCTGCATTTCAGTGGTGCTGTGTATAGTGTATATTGTTTATACTGAGGAATCAGTGGTGCTGTGCAAGCTTAAAATAATATTTTTAAATGCTACACATCTGCAAGAAATTGGGTAGTCTTTCTTTCTCTCTTCTATACAGTCGATGGGAGCTGCTGGATGTGCAGTACTTCTGAATATGAGGCCATCTACTTAGGTACCTCATATTACTTTACTTGTAATGATTTGAGGCCTAACTTTAGGCACCCATATTTGAAACTTTTTTTGGACTTCAAACTTCTTCCTAGGGGTTTCCCGGGCCACTTTTTCCCCACACACTAGCAACCCCGCAGAGCTGGAGCACAGCCTCTGAAACTGAGGCCAGTCTCTTAGCTACGTAAAGTAATGAAATATGCCTGTGCAATTACGTTCAAGTTTTTCAGGATGATACTTGAACAGTCAGTGCTCCTTCCTCTCATGTGGCTAGAACTCTGAGAAGCAGATCGTCAGCTGGCAGAAATTATAAAGAGTGCCACTGAAATGAACAAAGATATGAAAATGCATATGAGCAAATGATCTACTATTTAGAGCGTGTCATTTAGAAAGAGATCCTGCCTTGGTTAAAGAATGGAAAGCAATGGAGAATCCATAACAGCCGGATATGTTGTTCTAAGGGTTAGCTACCTGATAAAAACATGTGCCTTATTTTCAGTCTAACAGTAGATTGGCTAGGTGTGGTCACTACCTAGCACTTTGTGGATGTTACCATAATACAGATAATTGTTAAACCCAGTAACTAGATGGTATACAATTGCACAGACATACTGCACAATTTCATTAGTATTGCAATGTCTGTATTAAACATCTGTCCAAAAACACAATAAATCATGCAAAAACATAATACAGAGTATTATAATTTTAGCTCATTGCTCATTCTAAATTCAGTAGGCCAAAAAAGAGGGTGTGATATTTTACTGGTGTAGGAAAGTTTACATTAGAAGTGTATATTATATGCTCAGACCTATGAAACTCCGGATGAAACTATCAAGTGATCTTAGAAACACATTAATACTGCTGTGACTGGGGAACATTTTTACAATACAGGCACTTTTTTCTGTCATGCTGGGGGAGTTGAGTAGGGGGTGTAGGTAAATTTTAAATGCCAGTTAACTAAGCGAGAGGGGTTTGCAGCATAAGCTCCCAAACCCCCGCCCTCTGCCAGCCCCACATCAACTGCACCATGAACCAGACCTTCTGTGCATATCAGAAATGCAGATTTATTGAACTTGCTAGTGAAGTTCAGGATAAAAGACTTTATATACAGCAAAAGCTCAGTGAACTGCCACTTAAGAATATGCAAGCCAAAGCATCCACATCGAGAAACAGTATAATATCTCGCAGATTGCTTTTAAATGAAGTATTCAAAGGAGTCCAGGTCTTTGATTTAGTTACACTATGCTTTTGTACTCAAAGAGGAAAGGTTCATTTTAGTTTTACTTACTCTTATAAAATCATTCTGTTTTCATTTCAGCTGTTCTTCAAAAACATTTTCGCTTTCGCTGATCGTCATCTTACCCTGTGAAAGACTGAACTGAATCTCACTAGCTACAGCAGGAAATCAATGCAAACAAGCACAGAGTGCTACCTGCCATGGGATTGGTTAAAATCTGCAGCAGGCATTCTCAGATCAGGTACCGCCCAGATTTGTGAGAGAAGGGAGAACATAAATTCTCTGGCTAATGAAGCTGACTAATATGTAAGAAGGAGACATTTATTTAGCTAAAGCTGTATTACTTCATGATAAATGTACATGCAAAGAATAAGGAAAGGAAGTCTAGTAGCACACAAAGTAATAATATTTAGCAAAGCCTTTCCAGCATGTTAAGATGTAAGGATGAAAAGGACTGTATAAGAGAGCTAAAGTATATCATTATTTCTATTATTATCACCTTTATCTTCTAACAGTTTCCATTCTCCATTTCAAGGAGAAGAACTAGGTGACCTAATTTCTCTTTCCATCTCCAATTTTTACAATTAGGATGTAGGTTATCATCATTTAAAGTGAAGGTCACATGCCCTAAGTGCAGGGCAGCAGAGCCACTTGTGCCCAGCTGTGAAACAGGAGCTACGCCAATCCTATATCGCCTCCTGCACCCAACCTCCCAGCTAGACCCAGCACTCCCAGCCTGCTCCCTCCACACACTGAACCCTTCATTTTTGGCCCCATCCTGTGGGGCACAAAATCAACTAGCCCCAAGCTCTCAGAAGAGTTAATTCAATCCTGGTTGGAAGCCCTGAGCCTCAGTACCTCCATCCCATGGGGCTGGAGTGTGAAGGGAACCTTGGTGGGTGAGGTGCTTCTCAGTTGGGGGCCACATCAGTGAGGGATTTTTTATGTGGTTGGTTGGTTTTGGGTTTTTTGTGTTTCTCACTTGTGCATAAACAGGAGCCACCCTGATGCACAACTGAGGCATGTGACTGCATTTGACTGCATTTGAATGGGATAGTGCTCCTGGTTCCCACTCTCCAAGTCCTTTCAGTACAAGTCCTAGGATTCTCTGCTCCCAGAAGAGCGAAGCAAATAGTGGTATAACTACTTAACTCACTCTGGGGCTTACCAAACCTATCCTGCCTGTCCAGGATATTGCAGTCTGCTGTCTGCTTGTAGGCACAGGGGAGATCAGTAGGGGTGCGTCTACACTGCACTCAGAGCTCAAAATAAGCTACGCAATTTGAGTTACGGAGATTGCATAGCTTATTTCGAGTTAGTTGAAATTTGGTGCTGTCTACACAGCACTCATTTTGAAATAAATTGCTATTCCGATATGTCCCTTAGTCTTCGTGGAATGAGGTTTAGAGGGATGTCAGAATAGAGAGATAGCAAAATAGCACTCCCATTATTTCAAAATAATGGGCAGCTTGTGTTGATGCAGGGTAGCTATTTCGGGATACCGCCGGTATCCCAAAATAGCCGTGCAGCGTAGATGTACCCTGAGAGAGAGAAACTGAGTTGGCTACTGGGGAAGTCTCAGAAACAGTGCCCTGTCTCTTTAAGAAAGGCAGTCAGTCACACTTATTTGGAGTAGAATGAAAGAGTTTGGAGCCCAATCCTCCTGAGAGAGAGCTTCCTGTGTCCCTCTCCCCTGCTCTACATAGATGGGAACAGGTGCAGGGGAACACCCTGAAATCAAGACCCTTTCCACTGCTATGCACAGCTAGCAGGAGGATATGAAGGGGCACTGAGCTGCAGTAGGATAGAGGAATGTCTGGGGGGTGAGGAGAGGCACCTACTGCCTTTGCTACTCAGCCAAGAGTCATGTGAATCTCTCCTGCACAGAAGAGCCCTTTGAAATCACCCAGGCCCCTGGGCACGTGTCCGCCCTGCACTCCCCACTCCCTCCCACCCCGCTGCAATGGCAGGCTTGATGGGTGAGCAGAGGGTCTAAAGTCAGAGACACAAGATGATGCAGAGTCCATGGAGAGTTTTAAATATCAGGAAACAAAAGTTAAATTTGAGTCAGCAACTTCGGAGGAAGGCAAGGTGATGGAGGAGGGGTGAGAAGAAAGTTTTCTGACTCAGAAACTTACTGTGATGATTGCATTAAAAATAGAGAGGTTCCTTCATGCTAGAGCAAATCTGGCTACAGCAATATGGACTCTTTCAAATTTAATTCTCTTCACTAGAATGACACTGGTGATTTCAGTGGAGTTACTCCTATTTAAATTGCTATGACTGAGATCACCAAGTGGCCCTATGATTTAGAAGGACCATAAAAAGAAGCAATAACAGGAAATAAATGAGCAAGCAATTAAACTACGAATAAGTATTTCAACACAGTAAAGGTCATAGTAAGGATGAATTCTGGTCATACTGTAGAGATAACAATAAGCAGATTTACTAATAAGGAATCTGTGGGAGGAACAAAGTCCAGGATGTCTTCAAAATTTCTGGCGTTGGTTGCAAAAAATGTCTTCGTTGAAGAGATTAATAGTGAAATTAGAAATACTGGACAATCAGGAACTCAGGAGAAGTTGCTGAGTTTTTGAAGCATTCAGAAACAGGAAGTTATAGAGTTGGGAAAATCAAGTCAGGGAGCTATATGTAAATTAATGTGTGAGCTGATGGCCACAGGGATGATTTATGTCTGTATCTGAGTGAAATGTTTGTTTTGTTAGTTATGTAGGCAAATGTCATAGTTAAAGCTAATGAATTTTGCATTTAGAGCAGGAATTTAAACATTTTGTGTGTGAAGAATACACTTTCTTTTCCTCTGCATTGCAGCACTTACTCTTAGAATTATGAATGGATTTTCCAAAAATATGCAAGTAAATCTGAGTTAAAAGCCATTAAAAATGGGTTCCTTAATAAATTACACTGTTGTGTGAGACTTTTTTGTCCTGAACGATCTCATCTAGGTACTGTCTAGCTAAGTGAAAGTGGCCAAGAAGCAACTCTTTTGAAGATGTGGTGCAATTGGTAGTTAAAAAAAAAAAAGTTTAGGATTGATGTTCCTTTCTTTCTTGCTATAGAGCAGGGGTTTTCAAACTTTTATTCTCATGACCCAGTTGAAGAAATTTGTTGATGCCTATGACCCAACATAATTTGACTTGAGTGTGGGCTCTGGGGTGGGGCTGAGGATGAAAACTTTGGAGTGTAGGAGGGGGCTCTGGCTTGGGAAGGGGGGGTCAAGGCTGGAGCAGGAGGGGCTTACCTGGAGCGTCAGGCTTCCAGGTTCTCCTGGCACCACAGACCGTGCTGCGCCCCAGAAGCAGCCAGTAAGTAGCAGGTTCCCAGCCAATGGGAATGCAGAGCTAGTGCTCAAGGCAGGGGCAGAGCACAAAGCCTTCTCCCCTTAGGGCAGGGTTTCCCAACCTACGGGTCGGGACCCAAATATAGGTCACCATTACATTTCAAAAGGGGTGCCAAGTGTCTCCCCAGGTGGCTCTGCCCCCTCTCCTTCCCCCGTTTTTGAATTGCCTTGGGTCACCAAGTCTTCCTAAATTGTCAAAATGGGTCCCCATCTGGAAAAGACTGGGAACTGCTTCCTTAGGGGCTGATCCTGTTGCTGGCTCCTTCTGCGGCACAGCACAGTCTGCAGTGCCAGGATAGACAAGTAGCCTGCCTTCACACCCCCACTGATCACCTGATCCTCCTGCAGCAATGAGACCCAGTGCCTGACATTCCAAGACCCAGACCTGGGTTGCAACCTGTAGTTTGAAAACCACTGCTATGGAGTGTAGAAATGCAATGTTAAGGCATCCAAACAGAAATAACAGTGAATTTCTGGGGTTTGCAATGCTTGTTTCAGGTATATATGACACTCCATGTCTGCAAGGAGCATCCTAGCACCCCCACATTCACCACTGTCGTATAATTATGATATATTTCATACAAAGTATGTCTTGTGCAATATCAATCTGATAGTGGCTTGGTCACTAATTTCCTGTTGGATTGTACATGCTATCATTATATGAGAAGTTACAATGTTTTGCTATGTGAGTGTTACTGAAATCTGTTGTAAGGGTGGGAGATGCTCACAGCCAACCTTTCAGTTACAACAACGGACCAGCCAGACTTACTGATGGCTCATTAAAAGGAATCTATGCTCACAAGAGCCATTCCAGAAACTCCTGAGAGAGGAAAAGAAAGTGTATTCTTCACACACAAAATGTTTAAATTCCTGCTCTAAATGCAAAATTCATTAGCTTTAACTAAAGACTGGGGATGTGGATCACAAGGACTCCAAGAGGGGAGAGGGATTTTTTTTTTTTTTTTTTTTTTACATGGGCATAAGCTTGGGACTGTGAGACAGCTCCACAGAGGGCTAGCCAATGTCCTCTTAGATCGTTACTTCACGAGACGCCAGAGGGAAAGGAAAATCTGTCACTGAACACATTCTGAGCTTCAGGTAGGAGTGGAAAGAAAAACCATGAGTATTGAACAAACCAGACTGTCTCGGGAGAAGTTAACTGAAAAGTGCTCTCAGCCTTAACTCCTGCTGAACACAGTTTCTTTGTGGAAAAGTGTTTGGCTTGGTATTTCGTGGGGGAAGCAGTAACTGCCAGATGCCAACAGTGCCACCTGCGATGCATTAAGAGGTAGGAGACGTTCTGTGGCAGTTGGGAGGGCAATTAGTGGAGAGTGCCTGGGGGGGGGCGCCCCATGGAGAATTACTGGAGGTGGTTGCTGGACTGTTTTTTGGGACCCATTAAGGACTAGAGCTCATTGGGCCTGGCAGTTGAAGCACTGTATCTAATTCCCATATACAGAAAGAAAATTAAAGAAATATTTGACCCACTGAGCTCTAATACTAACACAACAGTCGAAGCAATTTTAGCACTATCTAGATTACTTTTTACCATTTCGGCTACTTACTTTTTGCAGTTCGCCAAGCTTGGAACCAGGCCAACCAATAGGAGGGGCAAAGGCGGGTAATTGCCCCAGCGGTCGGTGATTCAAAGGGGTCCAAGGCTCCCAGACATTGCCACTGCTGCTGTGGCAATGGTGGCAGCTGGAGCCTCCGGGCCTTTAAATCTCTGCTGAAGCACTGCACCCTCCAGGCAGCTCTGAGTGCTGGGTAGGGGCATGCCATGCTCCATGTGGCGTAGAGGGCGGGCTGCCCCAGCTCTGCCCCTTCTGCCAAGGTCCCACCCCTTCCAGGAGCACAGAGATGGAGCTCCCCTCCTCACCTTGTTCAGGGGCCCACGGAGGCCATCAGCTCCCCTGTTTGGAACAGATCATTTACCTTTTGGAAACATCCTACTAAGGCAAGGCCCTGTGAATTTATACTTATCTGCATGGGACTCTAGCAGTGTTACCATACTACAAATAATAGACTAGAAACTAACTTTAAACAGGAGTGAGTGATACTTTCAAGTTACTGTCACAGTACTGCCAACCTCAGATGTGCAAAAATCGTGAGTCAGGCTCACCAAAATCAGGAGATTGGCTTTAAAATCACAAGATTATGTCAAATATTTTTGATGTTCTTTTGATTTGCCTTCTGCTTTTTGAGACTTTGGATACATCTACACTGCAATGCTATTTCAGGATGCCGAAGGATCCCGAAATAGCTATTCCCCGTCTTCACAGCAAGCCCATTGTTTCGGGCTTGCTATTCTGACGTCCCCGTAAACCTCATTCTATGAAGGGTAAGGGATGTTTCAGAATAGCACTTTATTTTGAAATTAGGCACTGTGTAGACAGCACCAAATGATGAAATAAGCTGTTTCAAAATACAGTTACAGTTCTGTGTAGACGCACACTTTGAGTCCTTAGTCAGGTAAAACTTCTGTTGCTATCAACACCTCCACTCAAAGATACATTAACAGGTGCTAAGAATTATACACTTCATACTTAGATATCTGAGTCATCTTATCCAGGGCTACTTTGTTTATATGCATTGGGTCAGGAACTATATTTTCTGGCATATTCTGAACAGTGCTGAGCACACAGATGATGCCAGTGAATAAAAACATAACAACAGCCCTACTGGATCAGATCTAGCCCAGGTCCATCTAGCTCAGTATGCTGTCTTCTTACAGTGGCCAATTACAGGTGCCCCAGAGGGAGTGAACAGAATAAGTAATCATCAAGTGATCCATCCCATCGCCCATTCCCAGCTTCTGATGAAGAGAGGGTAGGCCACATAATACAATATCATGAATAATACAAATCACGACAATAATCATGAACTTTATGGGATTTCTGTTCTTTGTTCTGGGATTGGCCTGAATACAGCTGAAACCATAAGAATTTGAATAATAAACACACCTGATAGTCATATGTAACCCCCCAAGGAGATTACCTAGATTCCTGGGGCTCTATCTGCTGGCAGCTCAGGGAGCGGCACACTGAGTCTGCCTTGGCTCCCCCTCCCTACCAGGGTCAGAGTCTGCAACCCATAGGGAGTGAGATGCCCCTCCCAGGGAGTTCAGAAGGGGGAGGAGAAGCCATTGTTTGAGGAGCCTGGAGCCAGCCAGGGCGAGGGGAGGCTGGCTGTGTGGGAGCTAGTAAGCCCCAGGCCTGAATGCAGGGTTTCCCCCTGAGAAGTAGCCTCTAGGGACCTGAAGGCAGGATCCCTCAGCCGGGTTTTATTTCTCCACTGTTGATTCCCAGTTTGTGGAGTCTGCTGGGAGGCTTCCCCAGCCAGGCCAAGTTGGCTCTCCAGCTCCCTGGGTGAGACCAGTCACCGCATGGTCAGCTCTGCTCTGTCTGCTGGTTTGGGGCTGCTGCCTGCTGTGTGTGTGTCTGAATGCTGGAGTAGGAGATTACAGTTTGAATTTTGGTGCAGTTGTGTGGCCTGCACCTTGAGCCTTGCACCCCTTTGTGGTGAGGGGAAATTCTGGGACCAAAGTAGCCTGATTCCTGCCAGAAGAGACCAGCCCCTCTGCAGTGACTGAGCCATCTCTGAACCTGAGGCTCATTCATGGAGTGTGTGATGCACCATCTTTTAGTTAGTAAGCCAGGGAATTTGTTTGGGGATTTTATAACCTGCTGCATATTAAACCTATGGCGGGATTTACCACCTTCTCCCACTTGTGAGTCCTTTGGGCTGTACTGGACCCAGTCAGCCCCACTGCTAAACCACTGCAGAGAAGAATTTTGTGGTCATAAGTCATCAAGGGCCCCAACAAAGTACGCGTACCAACGGGACACTAATCTTACAGTTGCTGGGCACCGGTGAACCTAAAAATAGTGTTTTACCCTGTTCAGGGCCGGACTAAGGGGTGGGCTAGCCGGGCAGCTGCCCAGGACGCCAACCTACGGGGGCGCCCAGCTCCTGGTGGGCTGCAGTGGCCGCCTGGGGCGGGAGCCATGTTAACCCCTGCAGCACCGACCAGCAGCGCCTTTTCCCCCGTGGCCACAGGGCCCTGCATGGCCAGGTACAGCCCGCCCTGGGCGGCCCCGGGCTGCGCGCCATCAGTGGTGGCTGGGCCGACTGGGCAGCGCATGCACCGTGCATCCGCCCACACATCCCGGGGGCAGGCCCGCGCATGCGTTGTGCGCCTGGAGGTGGGGCCGTGTGTCCTGGGGGCAGGCCCATGCATGCGCCATGCGCCCAGAGGCAGGGCCATGCGCCCCGGGGGCAGCGCCAAAATGGCTCGGGCCGGCCCTGACCCTGTTATGTTATATTTGTCTCCTGTTTAATATACTTGTGTTTAATATAGTGTTTGTGTTATTTTCTGGGAGTCTCCAAGTATCTGGCAAGTACATGGGGATTACCCTGAGCTAGAATTTTCCTCACAAGCTGCCCTGGTGACCCTGCCAGGAAGGAGTGAGGGGGGTGGAGGCACCGTCAAATAAATCCATAGGAAAAAATAAAGTTGAGTGGGTGGCGGGATCCAGAAGAACCCAGACCTGTCCATCAAAACCTGTAAGCAGATTGGCATTAAAGAAGGTAACCAGGTGGCAAGGGGGTGCTACACATACATACATGTGATTCCTTCCTTTTCTCAAAATCAGAACAAAAAAGTGACACTAGGTGCTTTGATACCTTCTAAAATCTGGCCGTTAGCCTTTCTGTGCCTTAGTGCCCCGTCTGTACATGGGGTTCATGGAGGTGGGTCTGAGTTCTCCATGAGCTCCTGGCCCTCCCCAGTCAAAGCTAGGAACCTCCTGGCTGGGGCACTTCTAGCAGCAGGGGGAGATCAGATTTCTTGAAGAAAAGTTTATTTTATGGTCCAATGATGCATTTTTCATGGATGTGAAATTGGTAGGACCCTACCTATCAAATTTAATGAGGTCTCTGATTGCTGACTGATCAAAGATATATTTGATGGCAGCCCATTAACACCTTCCAGCATAACATTGTACATATTGCACAAGCTTTACTTAGCTCACCATCTAATGCACAAAGCTTAAATTGTTCCTTGGACAAATTATATAAACTGTAGCTGCATTTCCCATTGTTTAAGTAAATACATCAAAATAGAAGTTAAATTACTAAAAAAATCCCATCACACCCAAACCCTGTACAGTGATCTGCCATGGCTTATGAATGCATATAAGCTTGCATTGCCTGAAACCTTTATTTTACTTGACAAATACTAGGGTATGCTAATCAGTCCTAAAGGAAGAGTGCAATTACATCATACCAAAGTTGCTATTATGTTGGAACATGAGGGTTAAAATAGCTGGTCTTGAAACAAAATGTCCTTGATTCTTTTAATGACCATGAGTGGTGAGGCTCTTAGTTTTATGACCAATCCAAAATAGAACACGTCTGGCATCCCAGACATCCTGTCTTAGGCAGACTTAATGGTCAGACACTGGCACCCAGCTCTAGTCTTTGGAATCAGGAACCAGGAGATAAAGCCAAGGATCAGAGACAGAGTCAGGAACAGGACTTGGAACAAAACAGGCAAGGAGTGATCACAGCTGTGGGCATAAGCATGGAGCAGAGCTGGGCAAATGCTATTACTGGGCTTAAGAGCAGTCCTGGTAATACTACTCAGACTATCTGGCCAGCTAGAATTTTCCACTGCAGTTACCTTGTTGATCTCAGGCTCAGCTGCAGGCCCTCATTGCTGACAGGCCCACAGTATCATGTCATGTCAATACTTTGGTATCCGTTAATGATTATTTCCAGACCACTCCTCCCACAGAAAATCCACAAAAGGGAGCCAGGAGGAAGGAAAATTCCACAAGGTTGTCCTTGCTGAATATTCCCCATTCCACTGGGGCAGGCCTGGGCAAAATCTGGCCCACAGACCAAATCCAGCCCACCAAGCCACCGGATCCAGCCCGCGGACACTGAAGGGAGCCTCAGGAAGGCTCCTCACTTGCCTTGCCCCAGTCGCACGCTGCTCAGAAACTCGGGTTACCATATTTGAACTTTCAAAAAAGAGGACACTCCTGAGAGGGAGTGTAGCTGTATCCATATCTATCAACTCACATTGTATTAATGTGTTATATATTATATTATATAACACATTAATACAAGGTGAGTGGGTATTACAGATACAGATACACTCCCTCTCAGGAGTATCCTCTTTAAGTCTCCTGGCAGAGCCTACCTCTGGCATCCCAGTCCCTCCCTTCCCCAACCCTCTGCCCCCTACTCCTGCTCCTACTCCACATACCCAAATTCTCTGCCCTCCTCCTGTACCCATATCCCCTCCCAGATATGGCACCCCAATCCCCTGCCCCAGATCACAGTCCCCTCCTGCCCTAGCTCACAACACAAATCCCTGCACCCTTCCAGTACCCCAATTCCCTGTCTTAGGTCACAATCCAACCCCCTCTATCCCAGTCCAGTGCCCAGGTCACAACTGCCTCCTTCACCCAAACTCCATTCCTCACCCCAAGCTCCCTTCTGCACCCAACCTCCATCCCAGACCCTGCACCTCCTCCACTAATATCATGGAAGAGTGCAGCCCTTGACCACTTTCCAAATTCCTGGAATGGCCCCCCATAAAAAATTATTCCCCACCCCTGCACTGGGGGAAGGAGGGATTTCCCAGACCGCTCCATTGTCAGAACTACATAGCACTACTTCATTTCTTAGAATTCAAAATAGTGTACAAGAACCCCGAGAAAGAGAGAGAAACAAAACAGGCTGCCCCCTAAATCAGAAGCAGCATAACTTACCCACTTTGCTTTAACCTGACTCTTCCCATACTGCTTGTCTGCTCACTGAGTCAGACAACCCAGATCACATGGCTTAATTCATAAGCCTCACACTTAAAGTGACAATCTGTCCTTTTTTTTAACCAGTTTTCAATCTAGGCCTCAGTATACCATCCCTAGAAGAAAAGATGGTGCCCAGTTAAGTATCAAATCTATTTCTCATTTACTTCTTCCTTATTGATGCATTTCTTTAAAAAAAATTCAGAGGGCTAGTCTGTGGGAAATGGGTCCTGCTTCCCTTTAAATAACACACATGAAAATGACAGCTGTCATAGAAGAAAATGCATTTGTTAAAGTAAATCAGATTTTTTTCCTGCCTGTCTTGGTGACAGCCTTCTAGTGACAGGCTGCAGAAGGCAATGAGTCTTTGGTGATGACCTGCTTCCCAAATGAACAGGCTTGAGTGTGGTTTGTCTCATGCACTACTATGGACAGAGATCTGTCAGTTGTATTGGTATACAGTAGAGTCTCGATTATCCGACCTAAACGGGACCGAAGGATGGTCGGATAATCGAAATGTTGGATAATATGGACAATACCTTGCGACGTCCAAAGTATTTTCCCCATCAGCTGCCACTCTGCAGACGCTCCGCTGCTTCATGGGGAGCCGCGCTATCCCCGACCTCCCCTATCTCTCCCGGCCAGCTGCGCTGCTCCCGACCTCCCCTCCCTCTCCCGGCCAGTCGCGCTGTCCCCAACCTCCCCTCCCTCTCCCGGCCAGTTGGGCTGCCCCGCAGCTGGCCAGGCGAGATAGGAGAGGTAGGGGGCAGCGCGACTGACCAGGAGAGATAGGGGAGGTCGGGGGCAGCACAGCTGGCCGGAGGGGATGGGTGAGATCAGGGTACCCTGCGACCTTCAGGGGGCAGGGGCAGCTGGGCTCCAGCATCCTGCCGCATGGCCCTGCTCCCTCCTCCCTCTTTTCTCACCACCTTTGTCCTGCACTGCCCGGTGCCTTCCCTTCCACGCTCCTCTGTGCCAGCTCCGCCACCCGCACAATTGCCTTGGGCGGCCACAGGCAGGTCGGATAACATGGAATGTCAGATAAAGGAAGGTCAGATAATCGAGACTTTACTGTAGTACATAAATAATAATAGCAATATACGGCTTTACAAAGAGGTGGGGACAAATGCAGAGTTGATAAATGGGAGGGTTAGTTACGCCAACTTCACTGTTGTGTAAGCACATGTAAACTGGTCTAATTACACACTGTGGCTGGAAAGTGAATGGTGGAGCAGGGAAAGCAAACTAAAAAGGAGGGAGGGTTTCTGCAAAGTACCTTTCCTGCAGCATCACCCTTTTTGTATCCTTAATACATACATTAGTCCTACCTATTTCTACTTACCGACATGGAATTTACATCAGCATTTATGTTACTCTCTCAGTTGTTCCCCTAACTCTTTAAATACCATGCACATGTGCTACCAAAACCCAACAGACATTAGCTGAAATCTTGCAGAAGCATCAGTTCTGGAGGTAGCATCATAGAAGAAAGTTTAAATAACAAACTAACATTTTAAAGGGGAAGATGGTCATGTGGTTAATACACTGGAAAGGGACTCGGCAGATATGGATTCACTTCCCAGATCTCTCACACAGCTTCTGTGTGGTTTTATGCAAGTTACATAATCCCCGTGTGCCTCAGTTCTCCATGGGTAAAATGATACGTCCCTTCTCCCACCCGTTATCTATCCTCCCCACTTAGTTCTTTGAGGCAGAGTCTGTCTCTTACTATGTGTTTATATAGTGCCTTGCACAATGGAGCCACGCTGCTGCGTGAACCTTCTATGTGCTACTATAATGCAAATCGTCTTATGTATGTCAGTAATAGCAGTCAAAACTGTTACTATTTTCAAACCTGTGACAGGATAGGGATAGATAAATTATGACAAAATGTGAGTTAAATAGGACTTTAAGCTGTATTAACTGAACCTGGTGTGACTTTTGAGACCAGAGTGAATTGATCTTAAGAACATATATAAACAAGTCTTTCAGTAATGACAATAAAGGGTATGAGACTGTTTTGAAAGCAATAAATGAACCTCTGTAATAGAGTCAAGTGACATAGGCAATGTAAGTAGTTTCTTACAGAAAGGAGTCAGGCACCTGTCTCACTCCAGACAGTATGGGCGGTCTAGTGATTGCTGCTGCCCATATGATAGTTTTTAGCTTTGCGGTCAGAGCACTGACCTGAGTTCAATTCCTCCTCTCTGCCATGCGGAGATGAGGTAAATGATTTGAACAGGAGTCTTTCATGACTCAGGAGAGTACTCTAACCACTGCCTGGCTTGACAAAACCCTGGCTGGGATGATTTAGTTGGGGTTGGTCCTGCTCTGAGCAGGGGTTAGACTAGAACCCAGAGTGAAGTCTAACTATACATAGCCAGAGGCAGAAACACAAGTGCTGAGGAAACTTTTAGGCTGAGAAGATGGGTGCCAAGTGACTTGCAGGCAGCTACAAGGTTTAGCAGGAGTTTTCTGGATTGCCAGGGAACCTAAGTACCTTTGTGGACCCCACCCTGACTGCTGGATTCAGTTGGATCACAACAGAGTTGTGGAGGGGACTCTGGTACAAAAGAGTAAGTGAGGGGTGGATCACGGCTCCAGCCCACAATTCTCCCCATAACCAAGTAAATCCTGTCATGACCATTTTACTAAACATCCCACCAATTTTTTTTTAATTGAGGAAATCGGCCACTGCCTTATCTCTGAATGCCCTGCCCCAGCATTCCTTTTCCAACTTGGTAAGCAGGAATCCTTGCATCATTTTCAATGCACTTTATTTCGTCTTGCCATTGGCTGTGTGCCACAAGGCATTTAACTCTTTAGCTTTATTAATATCCCCAGCAGATTACTTAACATTGGAATAATTGCTGAACAGAACACACACACCCCCCCATCTTGATGACCAAACATTATGAAGGGGCTGAAAGATTTCATTTCTCAAATTCAGATCCATGAGGTATGCTGGGGAAACACACACCAGGGAGGGTGCAAACTGCTGTGTTCTTGGGCAGAATGATGGTCTGTGTCCCAACATCCCTGTGCCAACTACCAGACCAATTACTAGAAATAGAGGCAAGCTCTTGATGCTGCCCTTAAGGAGTGCTACAGGGGCAAGCTTTCCTTGTGTGTAGGATACCCTTTCAAGTGGCACCCAGTGCTTCAATTGAGACCACAAAGCTCTACATTGCCCCCTGCTGTGGGCCAGAGCCTGATGGGCACAGTCTGATCTAAAAGTATTAAACCATAATAAAAAATTATGACTAGCAGGTCCAGCTAATCTTTACTTACCTGGTCTTTTTTTTTTTTAAATGGCACAGTATTTTCTGTACCACAGCAGTATGACTAGAGCCTGACTCTAGGAGAGTTGACTGGTGTGTCATTGTGGAAGAGAGAGTAATAAGGCATGTAGAAAGCCATCTGATGTCAAGAAGGTTCAAGAGAATCCTTTGGGTTGCTATTATTTGTATTACTGTATTCCAACTGTTAGAATTTTCCTGGGTTCATTTCACCAGCCCTACACTCCTGGGATGTGATTCACAATTTATGGACTTCTGCGAGCTCTTGGCTAATGCTACACTATTACAGTGCCTGAGAAAAACCATTCCAATTCTTTCACAACAAATAAGACCTGCAGAGAGCAAGATATGGTGTCATCCAGTAATCATTGGCTTTGAATGAATGTAATATAGTGGGTATTGATTATTGTACCATTGTGCTTTGATTTTTGAGAGAGGGCCTTGAAATAGCGCTTGACAAAAAAGGCCAATCAGCTTCATTGCTACACAACTCACATAATTTTACATCATACTTTGAACATCACTTCAATATCTGTGCCATGTGTAATGAATTATTACAACATGATATTTTGATGTCCTTTTGGGAATGGCAAAATGATACAATAGCTCAATCAAGTATTTGTAATTCACCCTCACCAGGGCCTGGACACCAAGCAGCCAAGATGAGAAAGACTGCTGAGACTGATGAGAGAGACCTGAAAATAATCAGCATAACGGCTTTGCGCAAGAGGGTTTTTCTTGTGCAAGAAGGGGCAGTGTAGACAGCTCCGTCTTGCGCAAGAGCCTCTTCCACAAAAATGGCGGCTCATTAGTTATGCAAATGAGGCTCGGCGATATTCCACCTGAGCCTCATTTGCATAGCTCTGGCGCAAGATCGCGCCAGTATAGACACAGCCCTGGTGCTGAGTTTCCCAGCGCCCCACCTTACTTTCTGTGGTGAGTAGCAGTCTGGGCCCTGGTCTATACTAGGAAGTTATTTCAAAATAACTCCCCTTAAGTGTCCACAAGTGGAGCGTCCATACTACCAAGCCTGTTATTTTGAACTAACGGGCTGTTTATTTTGAAATAACAACTCCCACTTATTCTTTAGGAATAATGCTTATTTCTAGCGGTCTAGAAAACATGAGCCACAAGGCAAGGCTGAAGGAACTGGGCTTGTTTAGTTTGGAAAAGAGAAGACAGAGGGGACATTATAGCAATTTTGAGGTGTCTAAAAGGGTGTCATAAGGAGGAGGGAGAAAAATTGTTCTCCTTGGCCTCTGATGATAGGACAAGAAGCAATGGGTTCAAACTGCAGCAAGGGAGGTTTAGGTTGGTGTAGCCAGACAGAAACCACCCTCCCCTCCCCCCAACATCCTTGGGAGAGAGAAATCCTTGAGAACCAAACTCTGTCTTCAAAGGCTCCAGGGCCTCCAGAGGTGCTGGAATAACAATGGCCCTGGATGCTAGACAGGAACCAGATAACAGCAACAATTGGGCCAGCAGGCGGTCAGGGGCCTTGGGCTACCTTTGGCTGGTACCAGTATTGATACACCTACATACACCATCCCAGAAGAGGAATCTGCCGCCCCATCAGAAAAAAGGATGTCTGGCCCTAATGATTTAGTTACCTCCACCTCACAGGTGCAAATTAAGCTTTGGACCCCCTGTGGGAATGGGCGTCACAAAGATGTTCCAACTTAATTGGCATTTTAATGACAAGAGAAGCATCTATATGACCACAGGGGTATAAAGTGGGGCCCTGTGCCCCACTCTAACTGGAGCCCTGTGCCCCACTCTAACTGGAGATCCACCCATATACCTGCTGGTCAGGCAGTCTTGGACCCCCGAGACTTTAGGGATGCCTTCGTCTCATATCGACTGCTTCCCATTGGGATTGAGAGAAATGCTGGCTTCACCGGAGTAAGGATCGCAGGGGTGAGAATATACCTGCTAGGTGTCTATTTTTGCTCGCATTCAATAAGAGCTCAGAGAACCAAAAGGGTTCCATGGTACCTCTAAGTGAGTGTTATTGTATTTTCTGTCTTGTCTTTGTAGTGGCTGCGTTATCTGTAACACAGCAGTAACATTTAACAGCTAAGCTTGCCCTGTAACAATAAAATAGTAACTGTTTAAGCTTTTAACCTGACTCCTCCTGTTGCTGTAACAGAACCAAACACAATCAAAAAGAACCATAGCCGGTCAGGGGTAAACGCAGTAAGAGCTGAGCGTTGAGTCGTGCCGCCTCCACAGGGCAGACTCTTGGGGCACCCGTCAGCCTCCCTGGCTGCCCGCTGCGAAGGGACTTTTGTCCTAGCAGTCGAAAACTTGGGTGTAACGAGGTCTCTCTGCACCACCTTGGGGCACCCTCAGCCTCCCTGGCTGCCCGCTGCGAAGGGACTCTGTCCTAGCAGTCAAAGACTCGGGTGTGATAGGGTTCACAGACCACTCACTACCCCGGCCACTGGCTAACAGTTGGACATTAGGAAAAACTTCCTAACTGTCAGGGTGGTGAAACACTGAAATAAACTGCCTGGGGGGGGGGGTATTGTGAAATCTCCAATACTGGAGATATTTAAGAGCAGGGATGATCTAGATCAGGGTTGGGCAAAAGCCACTCAGAATTTTCCTAGGGCTTTGATCTGGCCCACAAAGGTGTCCCAGACCCCACCCCCTAGCGCGTTGCCTGGGATTCGAAGCTGCACGAGCCCTTTCAGCTGCTTCTGTTTAAAGGCCTCACACCTTCACCATGGCTGTCAGGCAACAGCCCCAGGGAAGGCGCAAGCTGTTTAAATAGAAGGCAACCTGTTAGCAGCACAGTCAGGAGCAATGAGCCCTTTAAATAGCAGGAATTAAAAGGGTTTGCAGCTCCCATCCCCTCCTAATATGATGCCTGGGAGCCTCAGGGGAGGTGCAAGCCCTTTAAAAGCTTCTATTTAAAGGCTCCACCCCTTCTGCCAGAGGCTCCTGCCCTTCTCCCCTTCCGGGGAGGCCTGCAACTACGTCAAAATTTTGAAGTAGCCCCCACTCAAAAATTATTGCCCACCCCTGATCTAGATGGTGCTTGCTCCTGCTGTGAGGGCAGGGGACTGGACTTGATGATCTCTTGGGTCCCTTCCAGTTCTACTGTTCTAGGATTCGTTTTGAAATTGTTATTTTGGAAGTTACTGTTTCAAAATAAGTTATTTGGAAATAATTTCCTAGTGTAGGTATGCTCTGAGACACGGACTGTGGGAATTGTTATTTATTCTTTGTATGGTACCCAGTTACCTCACAGGGACATTTCATTAAACAAGGCTCTTGTCTCAAGGTTCTTACAACCTACACTTAAGTAATATAACAAGTAAGGATGAGAACAAACAACTATGGAGTAGGAGCAGGTTGAACAGCATTAAATAAGATTATGGAATGACTCAGGTACTTGAAGCAGACTTGTTACAAGCAATTTTTCTTCTCTCCTCTTTATGCCTTGTGGCCGAGATAAAATTTTAGCAGGGATTTTAATGAGGTCAGATTCTTAGGAGAGTATTCCAGGCATAGGCAGTGGCATGGAATTAAGGTACAGTGATGTTTGTGTGAGGAGACAAATGGAAAAGTCTGAGTTTAGGAGAGTACAGAGACTGGGAAGTGCAACGAGAGATGCGCGCAGAGCTATAGAGCCTTGTAGACAGGGACAAGAACTGCAAACTTGATATACGATCTGATGAGGCTCCTTTACAGATACCCAGGGGAATTATAAAAGAGTTAAATTACTAGAAAGAGAGAAAGATGGGAGATGAAGGAACAGACACAAAGCAGTGGAGGGAAAGAAATGCCACATCTGCAACAGGAGCAAAGTGAGGGAAAGAAGAAATAACAAAAACAATGAAGAGTGAGTGTGAGTGTGCGTGTGCGTGTGCGTGTCACCATCCATCCTCCTTCCTTCTCTTTCTCTACCAGAGAGATTACTTAGGGCATCAACCAGAATATGATAGGATAAGCCTGTACCACAGGCCTTTGTAAGTGAACACACATACATACATCATTCCCAGGATAATTTTTGTTTCAAAAGAACATTTTCAAAACACTTTGTAACACGATCACAATTTATTTTCAGCTGCATAGAATTTGGCCTAAACTAAAAAAGACAAGACAGAAATAAAGATAAAGAAAGGAGAAAAGGGTCAGTGGGGCAAAATAACTAAAAGTGGAGAAGGGTAACTGCTAAAAATAGACCCATATTGAGAAATCAAAAGTTAGAAGAACAATCTGGTTCAAGTCAGCACTTCTGAAAGAGTGACATAAATCAGAGCATGTCTCATTACTGTTATATCATTGTAACATGAAAATAAAAATCAAATTCTGTCTTCAGAACTACAGAAGTAGGCCAGGATAGAACTGGTCATAATAATTTTTAAAAAATAGAAATTCTGAGTAAATAATAAAGAAGGCTTATGCAAGAGCATAAGAAATTTTAAAAGTCTACACATTTTGAAAAATTGTTTTCAATTCTAAAGTTACGTCATTTATCTGCTTCTGCTAAAATTCCATTCTGGTAACATGCAGTAGATCCAAACATGGAGAAGAAAAAATTAGTTTTAAGTTTCAGAAAATGAAGGTTCAATAGGTGCATAGAAAAATCTTCAGATAGATAGGTTTGCAATTCAATAAGCAGTTCCTGTTCAAAACTGCTCCTGCATTGGCCATGCATTTATTTTGTTTGTAATAAAGTATTAATATTTAAGCAACGTATGAATATTGTGGGATTCCTTTCACACCCAGGCCTGTTATCTGTTTAAAAAACAAAAACAACAACAACAAGGTCAGTCTTAAATTGATTGCATTGGAAGCAGTCATTTCTCACACAATCAGAACACACACACTGTAATTTATTAGCCTTTTCACATACCTAAAAAGAACCCAACTACAGCTCACTATAATCTGAAAAGGGAAAAGAACGAAGTGACTTCACTAAGTTCAGTAGGGACTTTCAGTTGCAAATAGGTTTTATACAAAAGGTGAACAGATATCACAGTGATTGGAAGCAGTACAAAATCCTAAGGTTGATTCCAGATAATAAAATACAATTCGGTAATTCTCCTGTTCTTAGGGTTGCCAGATGGTTTCAGAAAAAATACCAAAAAAAAAAAGGAGGCCCCTTTAAGAAACGCATAGTGAGGCTATTTGGCCCTAACAGGCTACCAGCGGCCGCCCACCATCTTGCCTCCCTGCGCCAGGCCGGACAGCTTCTCAGTAAGCACTAGGGTTGCCAGGCTGCCTTTGTATTGAGCTGGACAGCCCGGAATTTTCACCTCCTGTCCGGGAAAAAAATCAGAAAATACCGGACATTTTAGGTGTCCAGTATTTTCTGAATTTTCTTTTTACTGGACAGGAAGCAAAAATACCAAACTGTCCAGTTCAATACCAGACACCTGACAACCCTACCTGTTCTACAAACCGTCAGTCTTAGGTATTTATATGTCCCCATTACATTTCTTAATCCATTTTCCCCCCATTGTCATTGTGTTTTAATAAAAGATAATTAGTTGTCTTGTAAAAATGTAGATAATCTGTCACAGTTCAAAGTGAGAGAACTAACAAAATATATGACAGTACAATAGGGGGAAAAAAACAGTGATGTTTGTAAAATTGATACAACACAAAAAAAGAAATAAGGGCCAAAAGGTTGAACAAACAACTATAAAGGACATAAAAAGTCCAGAAATATGAAGATCACAGGTACATTTCAATCTTGGCCAGAGCTGCCAGATTTGAATTACTGTACTACTAACCAACCTGGAATGTTTAATCTTTCAACTGAAAGAAACAAAATCAAATCACCTTGAAAATCTCCCCTGCCCGAGGTTCCTTTGCCAAAGCTGCCTGGTCTAGCCCATCATAAGCAGAAGTCACATACATTTCTGAATAATCTTTTCCACCAAAGCAGCAGGAGGTGATCCTTGAAGCAGGCAGCATCACAGTCTGGATTCTTTTCCCTAGAGGAAAATAATGGTTACTTGATTCAAACTGTCTGAGGAAAATATAGCAAGTAATTTGCTATTAACCAACTGGACAGCCTTTGTGATTCTCAGACTGAGCCTTTTACAATATGAATAGAGTGTTTCCCCCATCAGAAAGAAGCAGTTTCTGTAAGGATAGTTGTAGAGAATTGTGCTGAATTGGTTCAAAGGCACCACCTCTTACATTTTACTACAGGTTGCACCTCCAAAATCTGGGACTCTCTGGTCCGACAACATCTGTGGTCCTAAAAGGACCACAGATGTTGCTGGCCAGAGAGCCCCAGCAGTTGGGAATGGGACCTGCTGGGAGTCCAGCGGCAGGGGGGCTGGCAGATACTCTGCAGTGGGGCCAGTGCCAGGGGCACTGGCTGTGAGTGGGAAGCCCCAGGCCAGACTGGCTACAGAGGAGCCGGCAATGGCTGGGAAGCCCCAGGCCTGACCAACAGCAGAGGGGCTAGTGGCAGTGGCCGGGAAGCTCCCAGTCAGACCAGCTGCAGGGGAACCCCAATCAAGCGAGCGGCTGGAGGGGCTGGGAAGGTATAACCCCATTGGCAGAGGGTTCCAGTGGCCTTGAGCTTTGCCAGACAGGGTGGAGCCCACAGCATGGCTGATGGCCGATAGGGGAGCTTTGACCACCTCTGGTCTGGCAAACTCCCTGATTCAGGGCCACTAAGGTCCCGAGGGTGCCAGACCAGGGAAGGCCAACCTGTACACTGATCCAGTTCCTTTTTCAAATGCAGGCAACACTACCTGTGTGATCAGTAACAGGCAGGCCACATGCCCACTGAAGTCTAGTTCCGAAACAGTGCATCCTGGAGACATTTCAGCACTAAAGAGATTCTTAAATTGCAGGTTTAAAAGGCAAACATAGTGGACTGTACTGCAAAGCACCCAACACTGGACACTTTGGATCAGATTCAGAGGGGACATAAATGGGAGGAGGATATTACACATCAGTAAATCAGCATGAGTGAGTGAGTGAATGAGTGAGCGTAACTTACTTGCGAAAGGGCTGGAAGGGTGGAGCTTGTATCAAGAGGCTCAACAAACAGAAAATAAAGGCAGTGAATCCTTTTTCTCACAACTTCTTAGCGTCTTCTGCTGGTTGCCTTTCCTGCAACAACCTCATCAGTCTGCTGCTCCCCCTCTCCTCCTCCTGGCATACAGATTGTGCCAGATTACTGAAATCTAATTAAGTGCATCATTTCTGACTTTGGCCCAATGTTTCTGTTTTTCTTAACACTGCATTATATCACCAAGAGTATATCTACTCAGAGATAAAAGTCTCACAGCCTGGCCAGCTGACTTGGGATCCAGGACTAAAAATTGCTGTGTAGACTAGAACCTGACCCCTGGAACCCTCTAGGCTCTCAAGATCCCAGAGCTTGGGCTCCAGGCCAAGTCCAACTGTCTACATAGCAGTTTTTCAATCCCAGAGCCCAAACCCCTCAAGCTCAAGTCAGCTGATCTGAGTTAGCCGTGGGGTTTTTTATCAAGGTGTGGAATGCTAATAGAGAAAAACAGTTATACTGGCAAGTAATCAAACACATGGAATCAGGATTCTTAGCTGGTGTAAATCAATATAGCACTCAGAAATTCGTGGAGAGGTGCCAGTAAGCCATTTTATACCAGCTGAGGGCTTGGTCCAGGATGTTTAACTCATAATTAAAGCCTCAGTATCCAATTAGTAGTGATAGCAACTATTATTAAGTGCTGGCAATGTTCTCACAAGGGCCCAGGTCCACAAAAGTATTTAGATTCCTAAAGTCCAGTGATTTCCAAGATGGCTACAGTCCCTGCCTTGAATGGTTTACCATCTAATAAGTAGAAAGAAGAGAGGATTGTTCAGGCAAGCCTAGAAAAAGTGTAACTTTGACTTTTTTCTTTAAGGTTTGATTTTATTCCCTTCCTATGAATTTTCAGGAAAGACTTGGAATGTGAGGAGACAGAAGAGTGGTGGATTGTACCAGAGTAACAAACAGTAAGGCTTTGTCTACACTGGCAGCTTCTTGCGCAAGAACATCTTGCGCAAGTGTTCTTGTGCAAGAAGTCTTGCACAAGAAAACGTCCACACTGCCATGTGCGAGCTGTGCTTTTGCGCAAGAGCGCCCATGGCAGTGTGGATGCTCTCTTGCGCAAGAAAGCTCTGATGGCCATTTTAGCCATAGGGCTTCCTTGCGCAAGAAATCCCTGCCGAGCGTCCACACTGCCCTCTTGCGCAAGAGCTCCTGCGCAAGAGGGCTTACACCTGTTAAAAAAGAGCGTAGCTCTTGCGCAAGGAGCCCTCTTTTACCATGCCGTACTGTAAATTTACTTGCGCAAGAGTGGGCGGGCAGTGTGGACGCTCTGCAGATTCTTGCGCAAGAACGGCCGTACTTACGCAAGAAGCCGCGAGTGTAGACATAGCCTAACTGTGGGACAGATGGACAGCATTCATCCCAAACTTAAATTCATGTAGATAATCTCTTCAAACTCCTGGAGTACAGTAACACCAACCATTCAAAACTCTTCACAATATCCCACCATCATCAGCTGCTCAATTCTAAATTTGTTTTCCTTGGAGCCAAGTTTCACTGTCACCTTTTCAACCTGCTTCATGATGTCACTGTTTTCCATTGGTCTCTGGAAAGCTATCACAAAACCCCTGTGCCACTCACAGATAATTAAGGTTCAATTACCAAAATTTCTCATCAAAAGTAACATTTACAAATCCAATTGCTTTGATCCGAATTCAGCAAGGCACTTAACTACTTGCTTAACTTTAAGCACATGCACAAGACCTTTGCTAAATCAGGATAATTATTCAGGTTCCCATCTTCTTCTGCAATCGCACTCAACATTCATTGTTCCCAAACTCAAAATACAGCAGGTATCCATGACACAAATGAACTTTGACTGAAAAGACTACCATTGAATGATTCCACATTACTTGTTTTTATTCATTATTACTATTCATTATTTATACTATCATAGCATCTAGGAGCCCCTGTCGTGGACTAGGACCCATTGTACTAGTTGCTGTACCAACACAGGTCTACAAGATGGCCCCTGCTCCAAAAAGAACTGAAGAATGGCCATACTGGTTTGGGACCATGGTGCATCTGGCCCAGTATCTTGTCTTCTGACAGTGGCCAGCACCGGATGCTTCAGAGAGAATGAACAGACAGGGCAAATTTGAGTGATCTGGTATCCCATCTTCTGGCAGTCAGCTTTAAGAAAACCCAGGCTACATCTACATTACAGGCTTCTTGCACAGAACTGTTTTGCGCAAGAGTTCTTGCACAAAAGGTCTTGCACAAGAATGCGTCCACACTGCCATGTGCTTTTGCACAAGAGCGTTCATGGCCATGTGAACGCTTTCTTGCGCAAGAGAGCTCTGATGGCCATTTTAGCCAGAGGGATTTCTTGCGCAAGAAACCCCTGTTGCCCGTTCACACTGCCTTCTTGCACAAGAGGGCTTATTCCACGTGGGGAGAGAAATAACTCTTGCGCAAGAACGCGCGTGCAGTGTAGATGCTTCGCAAGTTTTTGCACAAGAACAGCCATTCTTGCGCAAGAAGCCTGCAGTGTAGACGTAGCCCCAAAGCATTGGGCTGTAACCCTGACTACCTGGAGTAATAGCCATTGATAGAACTATTCTCCATGAACTTGCCTAATTCTTTTTGAACCCAGTTATTCTTCTAGTCGTCACAATACCCCTTAGCAAAAAGTTCTGCAGGTTGGTTGTGCATTATGTGAATACTTCCTTTTGTGTGTTTTAAACCTGATACCTATTAATTTTATTGAGTGACTCCTGTTCTCGTGTTATGTTAAAGGAGTAAATAATTCTTCCTTGTTCACTTTCTCCTCCATTCATGATTTTATAGACCTCGATCATAACCGTGCTCAGTCTTCTCTTTTCCAAGCTGAACAGTCCCAGTCTTTTTAATCTCTCCTCATACGGAAGCTGTTCTATACCCCCTAGCCATTTTTGTTTCCCTTTTCTGTAACTCTTCTAATATGAATATATTTTTTTGAGATTAGGTGACCAGAATTGTACACAGTATAAGGCAAGAGACACCAGATGGAGACAGAGCAGGGAGTACAAGGAAGAAATAAGACAATACTGGTCAGCATGATAGTCTGTGGACTCAGCACACCAGCAGTCTATCCATTGCCAAGTTTTTTTGCAAGCATCACGGCAAAGGAGAATTCTAAGGAGGAATTCGAAGGAAGCTAATGAGTTTAATTTCTGTATGTGTACCAGTTGTTTATCAGTTCATATTTGTTGCCAGTTTCTTGTGCCTAATCCCAAGGGGAAGTGAGCTGTTATCAGAGTAGGCCACAAACAGAACCCTTAACACAAAAGCCAAACTCGATAGGACAGAGGCCGCCTGCCTCAAGCAATGCATGTGGCACATGTGATTCCTGTCCTGAAATTGGGTCATTTAATACAAAACTCCAGTTCATCTTTATGAAGGCTTACCTGTCTCCGGGTCTAAACGGATCACTCTCCCTCCATCAATGCAGGCCACCCAAAGTTTCCCTTCTGTATCAATACACATTCCATCAGGCATTTGTTCCTCCTTTTCTAATTGGTACAAAACTTTACAGCCATCTGTAAAAGGAATTATGAAATCAGCACTCAGAGTGACACTGTCCCATATCCTAAGTTAACAAATTCATTTAACAACTTCCACAGTCTCTTCAATGCCTTTATTTTGTGGGCAAATCATCTCATTTTGTGACAAAAGCCTTCAACAAAAATTTGACTTGTGCACATGTGCCTAGAGAGGGCTGACAGGACATAGTTAGACTGAACCCCACTAGAGCTGCTATCTGAGGTTATAACTGATGTGCTTTTACCAAGTGAGGTGTACAGATCTTTGTTATTGTAGAATCTGTTCTATTGATATTGATCAATATATTAGCCCTAGGCCAGTTTATGACAGTCTGCCTGTGTGGGTTTTTCATATGCAAACCACAGAACTATTTAATTTAAATGTAGGTAATACATAATGTTTCCCAGACAAAGAGCAAGAAGTCATTTTAATACAAAGAGAAACTGGCTTCTTGTTGACCAGCTAAAAACTTATTATTTTAATTGGGTTTTGGACACCAAGAACATAATTTTCAAAATTAGACACCGATAATTAAATGCCTAAACTACAATCCATTGTAGTATTCTGTGCAAACAGCTGTGCACACCTGGAGTTCCATTGATGCACTGAAGTCTTCCACGTGCAACAGTACTCCTGATCACAATATAAGATCAGAACCCTAGTTTGCAACCGTAATGGAGATTCACCAGTATAAAAGCAGTATGAAAGGAGGTTTTTTTATATTTTTGGAAAGCTAGATGTCATGGAAAAATCTTCTCACCAGAAATTTATAGAAATAGGCAAAGGAAATCTACCAGGGCATTTTTATTCTACTGCTAAATATTTTGTTTATACATGCATAAACTCTGCACCAATTAAAGTGCAAAGGGAACCAGTTCTGTTATTTGAATCAAAACTGACATGAGATAACTAGTCTCAGTAGAATTGCTGCTATACTAGATGGGCCAAAAACATTTCACTGAATGTCTGTTTAAGTTTTAAAATGAATTTGTGCCGGTTGTACTCACATTCCAGTCTCCTTTCTGCAAAGACTGTAGTAAGCAAGAAATATTTGCTCAGATTGTGGATTTTGCATGAATGCTACAGAACGTCTGTGAAAAACTTTAAATTTACATTTGTGAGCATTCATACTGCAAGTCTGATTTTAAAAATATGCATCTGCAAATCAACGAAGAGAAACATATGGTACAATCTTGTGAGAGTTAACAGAAAGTGTGCCAGTAGATGACACTCAAGAATATGTAGCACTGTTTATGGATTTTGTAGGACTGATACAGTTCATTGTGATTGTGCTTCCTTTGTGCACTCTTAACATCCGCTCTTAACTTGACCTAGTGTAGTGAAAATGTGGAAGACGATTGTGAGGTCAGGGAAATTAGGTGGTGTACCACAATCGTTCCTTTTGTGCCTGCATTTTCTTACAGGCCTGGATGCTCTAGGCAGCCATTTGTGCTTTTTGCTTCTTATTATTCTTTTGTTATTCTCAAAGAGTGAGCTGTTTGCTCAAGATGGTACAGTGTAGAAATGCACTGTTGACTTTCAACAAGTTCTGGGACAGGTCCCAAGGCCGTGCACCTGGTATGGGAGAGCAGGAGGGCTTGGGAAAATCACATTGCTATCTTTGCTGAAAGTTTCCCACCTGATAATGCTAATTATTTGGCCTGGGAAAATATGCTAAGTATCAACAAGCTAATTATTGGATGTGGGAAAATATGCAATGTATCAGCGATCTTGTTAGGTTCTCAGAACAATAGGTGTGATTACTGTAGATCCAACAGTATATAAAGGCCAGGAATATTCCTAACATTAGAACCTCGGCGTAGACCAAAGCCACAGAAGGTGCTACGCACTGGCCCCTAGGGTCCATCCGCTGTCCTTCTTCAGGGGGTTCCCAGCAGCAGAAGGGACGTAGGAATTGCATTTCATTCTGAGGTTTGCTTAGGCTTAATAAGCATTGTACTTACTTAATAGGCATTGCATTTGCTTCTAAGATTTGCTTAGGCTTAATAAGTATTGTATTTTATTCTAAGATTTGCTTCATTGTATTTACTCTAATATTAAGCATTGTATTTTACCTTAATATTTGCTTAGTAAAATCTTTAAGCCTTCACCCAATTTGTGTGCTTATTGCTTCCAAATCCCTTAAGGGAAGAACCATTGCCTCTTGGCAATACACCTAGCTGTCCAATCAAAACAGTTCCATTTCTGAACTCTCACAATGAACTGTTCATGAACAACCTTTAATCCAAGAAATGTTTACCAAATAATTTTGGTTCATAAATTGTGATTTCCTTTGTTCACTGACAATTTGTGAATAGAGAATTAGAAATTTGTCATCTACGTCATGGCCAAATATACACCTGACTCTTTGTGCAGATAGTCAAACTACATTGATTTAAAAACTGATTTAAGAAAAGCATCTGTACCAATTTTTCCTGTGTGGACATCATAGTCAAAGGCCTGGACAGCGTATGCTAGGCTATCAATATGAAAGAAGGTTCTGTGATCTAGTGACCAATCCAATCCATTAGAGATGTCCAGCTGGTCTAATTGTTTCACTACAGAACAATCCGGAAAGAGTGTGTAGAGGGCACCTTGGCGTCTTGCTCGCACACCAGGTTCTGTCTCCTCAGCCATGGTACCTAGAAAGGATAATGGGATCAGTGGTTGGAATACAGCAGCCTGGAGACTCTTCCTGGTAACTACAGTAATGACCTCCTCATATTCGCCTTAGAGTACATGGAGCTCCCACTGAACTCATCAGATGTTCCATGCAGGGCTGGCCTTTGGGTTGCGTGATCTGGGCTCAGGCCTGGGGCACTGCATCTGGGGGGCACCGCAAAGGGCTCGGACCCCGCTGCTCTGCTTCGGCTCCCTTTTCCTGCCAACCAGCAAGCTTTTCTCTTTCCCCTCCCCTCTGGCCAGCTGAGGGCTCCAGTTTCACCCTACCCCTCCCTCCTGGGAAGCCTAGAGCTGCAACAGTGTCCCTCTCTGCCAGGAGCAAAAGTTTGTAGCATGTGAGTGAGCAGGTGGGGGCCAGGCAAGGCTGGGGAGAGAGGGAGCCCAGCTTAAGGAGTAGAGCAAGGCACAGGGACTTCAGGGAACAGTGTGTGTATAAGGCGGGGGGGCACCAGGCTGGGGATGGCTGCAACAGGAATGGGGCTGGGAAGGGAAAGGAGGAGGGGCATTGTCTGGCTCAGTGAGCTAGAAGTGAATGTGCTAGGGCTGCCTGGGGAGCAGTCTGGTGCCTGGGGAACAGCAGCTCTTCCGACTTGCTCCATACGCTGCACCTGCCCCCTCCCCTCATTCTTCTGCCTGCATGCCTTGCCCCTACCCCACCCACAACTCCCTGCAGTCTCTCTGACTTCCTTTTCACTGTGTCTCCCTCCACTCTGAAATTTAAGTCCAGATGCCAAGAAACCACTCCTCCCTCCCCCAGCAGGAATCAGCAGCAGCCATGGGATGGAGGAGAGAGATACACACACAACCTGGCTACACTTGCTACTCCTGTGCTGGAGCCTCCACATTTACTTATTGACAATAAAATTTGCAGAATTTTAAAATATTGTGCACAGAATAATTTTTTTTTGGTGCTAAATTCCCTCATAAATATAGGGTGGTGGGCAGTTTTGAGGGTGCTGGGCAGTGTGGAAGGTCTGTGGGTGGGAAGAAACTGGGCATAGGGATTTGTGGTGATCTTTGGGTGATGGGCCATTGGGAATGGGGGTTACTGGGCACATGGAGTTGGGTGATACTGGGCAGGTAGGCAGTGTGGCAGACACACTGGCAACTCAGCGTTGGAGTTGGAGGTGCAGGTGGAAACAGTAGTGCAGAAGTTGGGGTGAAGGTTGCAAAATGTTGGGGTTAGAGGGCACAATGTAGGAGTTAATGGCAAAGGGGACATGGGATGGCGGTCCAGGGGTGGGGAAGCCCATGGCAGCCAAGGGAAATGGGGGGCCCATGCCCAGGAGGGCAGGGGCACCAAAATACAAGTTTGCCCAGGGTGCCATTTTCCCTAAGGCCAGCCCTGGTTACATGCATGGGGGGATAGTAGAATCAGGTCCTGTAAATGAGGTGAAGACCTATGAAAAAAGCAGCTAAATTTAGGAAAGGGGAGAAAAAAAATCACACCAGGAACAGAAAGAGAAGAGGTCCTCTCATACTGAGGGAAGGAGGAAGAAGGATCAGGTCAGAGCAGTTCTTTCTTGGGGAAGTGATCCCAATCTACCAGTTTTTAGTTTCATGTGGTTTAAAGCTCAGATAGGGTATGAGTCAGCAGTGTCACGCTGTTGCAAAAAAAGCAAACATGATTCTGGGATGTATTAACAGGTGTGTTGTGAGCAAGACACGAGAAGTCATTCTTCCGCTCTACTCTGCGCTAGTTAGGCCTCAGTTGGAGTATTGTGTCCAGTTCTGGGCACCGCATTTCAAGAAGGATGTGGAGAAATTGGAGAGGGTCCAGAGAAGAGCAACAAGAATGATTAAAGGTCTAGAGAACATGACCTATGAAGGAAGGCTGAAAGAATTGGGTTTGTTTAGTTTAGAAAAGAGAAGATTGAGGGGGAACATGATAGCAGTTTTCAGGTATCTAAAAGGGTGTCATAAGAAGGAGGGAGAAAACTTGTTCATCTTGGCCTCTGAGGATAGAACAAGAAGCAATGGGCTTAAATTGCAACAAGGGAGGTTTAGGTTGGACATTAGGAAAAAGTTCCTAACTGTCAGGGTAGTCAAACACTGGAATAAATTGCCCAGGGAGGTTGTGGAATCTCCATCTGTGGAGATATTTAAGAGTAGGTTAGATAAATGTCTATCAGGGATGGTCTAGACAGTATTTGGTCCTGCCATGAGGGCAGGGGACTGGACTCGATGACCTCTCGAGGTCCCTTCCAGTCCTAGTATTCTATGATTCTATGTCTAAACTACATGGCTCCGTCGACGGAGCCATGTAGATTAGGTTTCTAGACATAGGGAAATGAAGCGGCGATTTAAATAATCGCCGCTTCATTTACATCAAAATGGCTGCTGCGCTGTGCCGATCAGCTGTTTGGCGGCACAGCGCAGTAGTCTGGATCCTCCGCGGTCGACAAGGGAAGCCCTTGTCGACCGCCCCGTTATGCCTCGTGGAATGAGGTTTACCGGGGCGGTCAACAAGGGCTTCCCTTGTCGACCACGGAGCGTCCAGACTACCGCGCTGTGCCGCCAAACAGCTGATCGGCACAGCGCGGCAGCCATTTTGATGTAAATGAAGTAGCGATTATTTAAATCGCCACTTCATTTCCCTATGTCTAGAAACCTAATCTACATGGCTCCGTCGACGGAGCCATGTAGTCTAGACATACCCATACAGTCCTGAGAAGATCATACTAATATAGGAGAAGGGTGAGGTTTTACCACAATCTTCAGGTCATTAAAGCAAGCCCCAAGGCAAGTGGCACTCATGCTCCTCACTTTTATTGCTTAAAGGGAATCTGTGCTTAACATTCATATACTGTTAAAATGCATAGGTTAAGATATACCATATTATTATCTGGGTTATAAATAAAGACAGAAAACAAGAAATGAAAGATTTTTATAAATCCAGTTTACAGGTCACCACTTACGATCTTTCACTTGTTTACTTTTTGCATGTCTCCACTAGAAATGTGAAAATCGGTTTCACTGTTTGCTTGGGATTTTGGTGGCAGTGCTGCTGGGTAAGGCAGTCATATTTTTACAGACACTTTCAAGTTGCTGCAATAATTGAGGCTTTAATGCCTATTGGGAATATTTAAGCTTTGTTTTTAATTTGTGGAAATGCTTCTATTGGTCTTAAATTTCATAAAAACTTGTTTTGCAATATGTGAGACAAATTTTAAGTTGGGATCATCCACTCATCATGTATAGATATGAACAGCATATATACGAAAATAGTATTTCTTTGTCATGTTTCTAACAAGGCAGCAAGACAAGGAAATAAAAACAAGGTTAACAACACATCAACACTTAACCCAGTAAACTCCACTCTGAAATCAGAGTAACAATTGTTTTCAAATATTGAGTAATGAACTGACAAACTAGAGTTGACATAACACATTAGAACCTCATTCTGGAAACACTGCCAAGTATAGAAATTACAGTCATGACTCTGTGCATCTGCTCCCACTACTAATTGCTGTGTTAGATAGCATGCATTTGTAGAATCAGGCCTTCAGTTTGGATCTACAGCGTGAATCTGAAGGAATGGGGAACCAAAGAGTGAAATCCTGACTCCACTGAAGTCAATGAAAGGACTCAAGATTTTACCCAACAACCAATACAAATCTTTCACTGGCTTCTTTACACATCCAGTAAAGGGCCTGTATTTTTGCTTGCGAGGCACAATTAAAAACATGTCCAGCAAACAAAAACATAGGCCACTTACTAGACAGGCCAGACTGCGTGTCCATCCTTGCTAAATCCAGCTCAGCCCCACTTTAAACTCTGAGTACCTTCTCCTGATCTGTCACACAATCAGAAGCATCCAAACACTACTTTCTGCTTCCATGATTCTGCAGTAGTGTCTTCACTTATTGCAGAGTGAAGTTCAGCTGAAGAATCAAGTTCCCAGAGAATAAAAGTACAATACACATTAGAAATAATCCTATTTCATTCAGAGTGAAAAGCCTATCAAACATACCAGCAAAAAACCTCCCCTTTGGATCCACTTTCCCATCATTGAACCTGTTGTTTGGTTTATCCTGTTCGAGTTCAACAATAGTGGTTACTGTCTCCGCTTCCCAGTTTAAAAAGGCAAATCGGGTTCCCAGTGCAATGACATAACCCCCACACTTCCAAAGAGCCACTGAGCCGACACAAGCATCTGCAAAGAGGAAAAATTCAGTGAGTGTCAGATCATGTTATTTCATATGCTGTATATCAGAGGTCTGCAACCTATGGCTCTAAAGCCAAACATGGCTCAGTATGGAACCAAATATGGCTCTTTTGTCATTCCAAAACTACATGCAACTTTTTAAATTAAAATGAAAAATTAATTCAAAATTTTAAAAACATGTAATTACTCATGTAGCTTGAATGCATGCATGAGCCTGAATTTGACCAGTTATGATGTAAACTTCAAAGAAAAAATGCAGCAGCAGAAGTCCCATTCAATAAAGTCTGTGAGTACAATGTTTCATTTATGTTATGTGATGGTGCACAGATGCCCTGCAACTGGGCCGGCGCCACGGCAGGGAACCACGGCCGCCGAGCCCCGCCCCCCACGTCTCTGCAGTGCATGCTCGCGCCAGATGCTGGGCACTTTAAGCACCGGCGGCGCGGCAAGCGTGGGGGAAGAGGAAGGCCCTCAGAACTGGAGGGTGAGGGAGAGCCCGGTGCTGGGGAGAACTTGGCCCCCCTGCCAGACGAGGAGCAGGAGGGGCAACCCCCAGAGGGGAGCCAACGGACCCCTTGGCTGGGGGAAGACCAGCCAACAGCAGAGCGACACCCTGGAGAGGCATTGCCCGGGGAAGCAGTCGGCATCCCAGCAGGAGACGTCAAGGATGCAGCTACACAGCAGTGAGCCGTGGGGGGGGGGTGGTAGGAAGCAGCCCAGGGAGGGCAGGAGCCCGCACAGTTGGAGGGTTGCGGATCAGAACCCCTGTCCAGCCTTAAAGGGTCAACGCTGCCGACCCCTAGGGCCCTGGGCTGGGACCTGGAGGTGAGGGCAGGCCCGGGTCCCCCTACCCCATCCCCCGCGGGATTGGGCGGAATCCACCCGTAACGGGCCAGAGCTGCACCGGGTGTAGCGGCCAGACAGTGACTTGTTGCCCCACTGCCCCGAGGTGGGGGGGGGGGCATTGGACCAGGATTAGGGAGCACTTGAGGGGTATTTGAGGTAGACTATGACCCCAGAGCGGGGTGAGTGGGTCTGAAGGACCAGATCAAGAGCAGGTACTGCCAAGGGGGGGAGGCCCACCGGGCGGGAGCCTTGGCTTCCAGCCCCCCCCAGACATCCCTCCCGCAGGCCAGAACAAAAGGGCGCATGTACCGCAGGTGCCCCTCCTACCGTGGGTAGGCAGGGGCCTCCCTCAGGGCTATCTCCCAACATGTTATATTAATCATTATGTCAATTATCAATAATACTATATTATATATTTTCAGTCATGCAAATGGGCATTCTTATACAGCTCTTCGTTGACCACTTGTTCTGAATTTTGATGTGGTTTGGCTCTTTGGTTTGAAAAGATTGCCAACCCCTGCTCTATATCGTCTCGACATCACCTTCTCACTAGATGTGCAGTGCCATTTCTTTGCTCCCTAAGGGCATGGCTGAGATCAGTACCTGGATGGAGAACAGCTGGCTGCAGCTGAATTCAATGAGGGACTATGAAGCACTTGCCACCTCTATAACTTTACCTTCCATTGTGATCATTAACATAGCTTGTAGCCTCAGTTTTCTTCAGGATCCTCACTATTTCTAAACACTCAAGCAGCCAGAAAAAAAAATCGTCTATAACTGCCAGGAAAACTGTGGCCTTTCTTTCTGACTTTGGACTTAGACCCAGTGAGCCATGCTTTTGGGACCTCCACCTTGATAACTATAATTCTCTGTCTTGTTGGATTGTGCCACCTTGTACTAAACAATGATTGTAGGAGTGCAGTTCACTTGTCTCAATGGAAAGTAAAAGGACAGCATAAAATGCCATGAACCTGTGATTCTCAACCAGGTGTACTTGCACCCCCTAGAGGTATGCAGAGGTCTTCTAGGGTTAGGGGTTCATCAACTCATCTAAATAGCTTTACAATAGGCTACCTGGAAAGCACTAGCAAAGTCAATACAAACTAAGATTTCATAAGATAAAATGAGGAAGGAAGCAAATTTTCAGCAACAATGTGATGTGACACTTTTGTGGTTTTATGTCTGATTTTGTAAACAAGTAGCTTTTTAAGTGAGGTGAAACTTGGGTGTACGCAATACAAATCAGATTCCTGAAAGGGGTATAGTAGTCTGGAAAGATTGAGAGCCACTGCTGTAAACTACTTGTGATGCTGCAGAGAAAGAAAGAAGACCAGGTGTACACTAAAGGTATCACCACTGACATAGCACCACTGTTACACAATTGTGATACATTTTATACAAAGTATACCTTGTAGTGCATCATTGGAAAAGTTGTGATTTGTTGAATGTTATCCTGCTTATGTGTATGCATTATCATATTATATGAAGTTATGAATCTTTGCTGCATGTTTGTATCTCTAACATGTTGTGTTCCTGAGTATCACCCACAGGACAGATTTACATCCAGACCAGCCAGCCATGGTTGATGGGCCATTCAGAAAAATCAATTATTTTGCAGGGGCGAGGAAACTCTGGCCCTTGATCCAGTCCGTGAGGCTGGGGCTCACCCCTGCCCCAGCAGAGGAGCAAGCCAGCACTGATGCTCCAGCCACATGGGGGACACTGTGACTGGAACACCAAAACAACTCCCCACTGCAGGGAGAAGGGCAAGCCCCAAGCCTCATGAATTTGATCAAGGCAAACTGGGGCTGGATCCAGCCCACAGGCTCTGCCTGGTGGGGGGAGGAAGCAGCTCTGTGTGCTGCAGGGAAGTGCTCCCTGCAGGCACCACCACCCTCTCCCCCATCACTCACATTGGCCAGAAATCATGGCCAATGAGAGCAGTGGGGACAGTGCTTGCAGGGAATGTTTCCCTGCTGCATGCAGAGCAGTGCAAAGCCACCTGCATCCCCTCAGGTGCTGTGCCAGATAGGCGCCTCCATCCCCTCCCCTCTCCTGTATCTTCCCTCCCGCCCTGACCCCACACCTGTATCCCACTCCTGCACTCTCCCTCTCAGACCCCACTCCCTCACCCCCAACCCGCTGCTGCACCATACCTCCTGCTCAGACCCCGCACCCCATCCTGCTCCTGCACCCCCTCTCCCACACAGATCCTCCAGCCCAACCCCACTCCTGCACCTTCCCTCCCTCCCTCCCAAGTCCTCCATCCTGCTCCTATACCCTGTCTCCCACCCACACTCTGCACTTTCACCCCCAGCCTGCTCCTGCACCCTTTCTCCTGCCCAGATACCTCACCCTACCCCAGCCCACTCCCTAGTTGCCCTCTCCCACACACTGAACCCCTTATTTCTGGCCCTGCCCCAGAGCCTAGGAGTGCCCCACAAAATTCACTAGCCCTGGGCCTCCAGAGGAGTTAATCCAGCCCTAGAGGGGAAGGCCTGAGTGCCTCTCCCCACTCCCCAGGGCTGGTGCTTGAGGGGAGTGAGGTGAATGTCTTTTTCCTACTTCCCAGTCAGAGGCCACATCTATGAGGGTTTTTTTCTCCTCACTTGGAGGCCAGGTCAGGTTTGTTTTTTGTTTTTTGCTTCTCACTTGTGTGTGGCCCCCAACTGATTTTTCTGTGGATCAACGGCCCCTGAGCCAAAAAAAGGTTCCTCACCCCTTTTTTAGAGGGCCCCTCAGAAAGCATATAGGCAATGGATGCCTTCCGACTCAGCAAGGGCACATAGAAAATGTGATTCCTGACTCCATGTTTGAAACAGTAACTTTCCATGCACATAGGCTTGAGTTAATAAATTGGAGAGCATGACACCATCCCCTTGCCTCTTTCCTGCTCCACATCTCTGAATTATGATTTCTAAAAAAAAAAGAAGAACTTTGAACAATGGACTGAAGACCCCAAAATTCGAGATGAACCAGAAAGATTTATTACAAACTGGCAAATTTAGCATCACTGCTATTATCCTGATCTACAAACTGAAATCAACTGTAATGGATATGATTCATTGTAACCTCTTAATAATGCTCTTTTTTATATATTAATAAACCTTTAGTTTCTAGTTGTTAAAGGACTGGCTACCAGCATGGTTTTTTTGGTAAGACCTGAGTATATTTGGCCTATAGGGTGTATCTGGTTCTTTGGGACTAGAAAAACATGTGATTCTTGATTTTACTAATCATTTGTCACAGAAGTCTGGTTTGTCTGAGTAGTACAGGAGGAACTGCAGAGCCTAAAGGGACCAGTCTGTGGCTAGATCATAATAACTAGGGGTATGTCTACACTACAAAGTTAATTCGAACTAACAGCCGTTAGTTCGAATTAACTTTAATAGCGGCTACAAATACAAACCGCTAGTTCGAATTTAAATCGAACTAGCGGAGCGCTTAATTCGAACTAGGTAAACCTCATTCTACGAAGACTAATGCCTAGTTCGAATTAAGTAGTTCGAATTAAGGGCTGTGTAGCCACTTAATTCGAACTAGTTGGAGGCTAGCCCTTCCCAGGTTGCCCTCGTGGCCACTCTGGGCCAAACCAGGGAAACTTTTCTGCCCTCCTCCCAGCTCCAGAGCCCTTAAAGGGGCACAGTCTGGCTACAGTGCTCGTGCCAATTGCAAGCCTGCCAGCATCCAGCCAGAAGACCCTGCACCTGGCACAGCATGAGCCAGCCACCCGCTGCCACCCAGCCCTCCGCCTCTTCCCAGGACCAGGCTGGCAGCTCCCAGGAGCCTGCCCGGGGCTGCAAGAGGCGGGCGCCAGCCTGGTCTAGTGCGGAGATCGTGGACCTCATCGAGGTTTGGAGGGAGGCCTCCAACGTCCACGACCTCTGCACTAGGCACAGGAATGCGGCTGTCTAGGGCAGGATAGCTGCCAGCCTGGCCACCAAAGGCCACATGCGAACCCAGGAGCAGGTTTGCATGAAAATCAAGTTGGTCCAGTGAGACCCCCAACCCTGAGCCCTGAGCTTAGAACATAAGAATGGCCGTACTGGGTAAGACCAAAGGTCCATCTGGCCCAGTAGCCTGTCTGCCGACAGTGGCCAGCACCAGGTACCCCGGAGGGGATGGACCGAAGACAATGACCAAGTGATTTGTCTCGTGCCATCCATCTCCAGCCTTCCACAAACAGAGGCCAGGGATACCGTTCCTACCCCCTGGCTAATAGCACTCCATGGACCCAACCTCCATGAATTTGTCTAACTTCTCTTTAAACTCTGTTATAGTTCTAGCCTTCACAGCCTCCTGTGGCAAGGAGTTCCACAGGTTGACTATGTGCTGTGTGAAGAAGAGCTTTCTTTTATTAGTTTTAAGCCTGCTACTCATTAATTTCATTTGGTGTCCTCTAGTCCTTATATTATGGGAACTAATGAAGAACTTTTCTTTATTCACCCTCTCCGCACCACTCATGCTTTTATAGACCTCTATCATATCCCCCCTCAGTCTCCTCTTTTCTAAGCTGAAAAGTCCCAGTCTCTTTAGCCTCTCTTCATATGGGACCTGTTCCAAACCCCTAATCATTTTAGTTGCCCTTTTCTGAACCCTTTCCAAGGCCAAAATATCTTTTTTTGAGGTGAGGAGACCACATCTGTACACAGTACTGAAGATATGGCGTACCATAGTTTTATACTTTCCCTCCTCCTTCTTCCCCTGGCTTCCCCCTTCCAGCTCCCTCCTCCCAGGTTTCCCCCTCTCCTCTCCCACCCTCTCTCTTCCCCTCTCCCACCTCCTTTTCCCAGTCTCCCCAGAGGTTAATCCCCCCCCCCCCCAGTTTTGTTAAATAAAGAGAGTTCCTATTTTTGAACACACGTGTCCTTTATTTTTTACATCAGGAAGGGGGGCTAGGGAAGGGTAAGTGGAAGGAGGTGAGGGAGGAATGGGGTCACGAGCCCCCGATGGGGAGGACTGGGGTGGCTCTGCGGGCTCCTCGGGGTGGAAGCTCTCCTGCAGGGCCTCCTGGGTCCTGACAGCCCCCCAATTGACCCCCCCCCCCCCGGATGGCAGCCTGCGGCAAGTGCAGCCGGGCTGATGGCCGAGTGCTGTGATGTGCCGAGTGTGAGCACTCAGGGCACTCCAAGACAGGACTGCTTTGCTGTCCCTCATCGAGGTAGACAAGCAAGCGGGGAACCCTGAGAACTGTCTGTCCGGGGTGGGGGTCGGGTCTCTTTAAGCACAGCCCTCGGCTAGCCTGAGGCAGCAGCTCCACGCTCTAAGTCCTAAGCTGATGCCCTGCTGGCACTGGTTCTGGCCAGCCTTAACTTTGGTTCAGGATCCACTCAATGTGGCCATGCTGTTTCGAATTAGCAAAATGCTAATTCGAATTAGTTTTTAGGTCTAGATGCACTAATCTGAATTAGCTTAGTTCGAATTAACTAATTCGAATTAAGTTAGTTCGAATTAGTGCTGTAGTGTAGACATACATACCCTAGTATAGCATTTTGGAACCACACATTTGTAACTGGCTAGGTGAAATCTTATGACAGCCTATACCATCAGTCTGGAGTACATGCTCTGTTTTCTGACACTCCGGCCTAAGTTTGGTGCTCTTAGCTGTCAGGCAGCATGGCACTACTAAACTGGGACATGGCTACAATTCCACTGCATATAAATGTCTAATGGCAGAGATACACTGACAATAATACAGAAAAAAACCCCAAAAAAGGTACAGAAACAAAGTAGCATACAATTTTAAGACTCAGAGTGGCTCTGTCTTACCTACTGATACACTGTGCACTTCATTGGTGACTGAGTTCCAGCGGCAAACTTTCTGCGAATTAATATCTACATATACAAGTGCATTTTCCCTTTCTTCCCATATCGGGCACTCCCCCATCCTGTTCTTCTCCTTCACAGCAGTCTCAATCTTAATAGAAGACATGGCCTGAGAGGAGGAGAGCAAAAGATGAGC
This sequence comes from Pelochelys cantorii, assembly GCA_032595735.1. Lineage (NCBI taxonomy): Eukaryota > Metazoa > Chordata > Testudines > Trionychidae > Pelochelys > Pelochelys cantorii. The sequence goes on along the minus strand of CM064326.1, from coordinate 124,849,355 downwards.
CACATGAAAAAAATCATTTTAATAAAAGAAGACTACTTATACTGAATTTTTTTATAGAAACACTATATTTACAGCAGCAATTAGTGAATGATATGGTCCCATAGATGCCACACAGCACTAGGATAAATATTTGGGGGATCCAATACATCAAGACTATGGTACTTATATGACTCCCATTATTATCTTATCTTAGCACTTCACAATCTAGGACTAGCCTATTGAGACATACAGAGTGAGGATCACAGTTTTATATCTGGACAAATTACAATACACTAAAAGCTTGATAAAAAAAAACCTCCTGATGATATTCTAAAGCCATCATATTTGCTAAGCAGACTTCTGGAAAGAGAGAGGGAAAAGGCAAAAAGAGGGAATAAACCAAAATTGGAGTGAGGGAGAGTCAAACATGAGAAAGCATTATAATTTATAGTTAAATAAGGTGGGTGGAATAATATATTTTATTGGAGTAACTTCAGTAGGTAAGAGAGACAAGCTTTTGAGATTACATAAAAGATGTTATCTTGCCCACCTTGTCTCTTGTAATAGCCTGGAACCAACAAAGTTACAACACGGCATAAAAACTTTATTATTAACATGGATTTTTCTTCATTTTTCTACATATATTTTCTGATATTTCCCTGGAGTAATCCCTCCTTCCCCCCAATTCTAGGACATGAGTTTAATGTTTTTGTAATGTTGCCAAGTATTTTCATGTTGTTAAGCAATGCCAGGGATGTAACTGTAGTGTGGGAGTCAAAGGGAACAGTGTTTAAAAAGTAATGGGTGAAAATAGTGTTTTTATGTCATTAAACCCATTACAAGCCTGTGCTGTCACACAGGTGTAACACATAAATTCTTGTGGTATGATTCAACCTGGTACCATCTAAATATTTTCCTTATTGAAACATCTTGAAGTTACTATTGCTTTGAGGATTCAAGAAGTGTTTTTTTCAGTTAGGTGCTAAACACCAAATGATATCAAAACATCCAATCTGATGTAAAAACGAAATGGTATTATTAGAAATCTCTTTCTAAGAGCTCTTTTAAAACAGTATTTCTGAATTTTAAATATTGTATGCCTTTAAAAATCATTGTTGTAGCAAAGTTTGTGGCTTCAGTATATATTAGTTGTATAAAAAGAATCTACTATTAATCACAGTGTGCCTTTTACATCTCTCTCTCACACACATACACACACACACACACACACACACACAGAGAGAGAGAGAGAAGAGAGAGAGAGAGTGTGTGTCTCAATTTTAACTTCAGATTGAAATCTTAAACAACAAAGCAACACATAATAATTTAATTTTCTGTCCAATTGAATAATAGTCTGTAAAAGATAATTAAGTAATTTTGGGAATTACACAATTTTAAGGACACTGCCATTTCAACACAGTCAAAAAGATGGAATATTTAAACAAAGCTACAGGGCATAAACAGGAAATGATACTTACTCAGCTATTAAGGACTAATTAAAGACTATAGCTCCAGCAGATGAACCCAAGGACTGGATTGGTGTTTTCTTTCCTATGCTGACGCAGTAAAGCTGTCAACAGTTTCAGAGATTAAAAATGTGTAATAGTTAATGTTATCTGTACTTAGCAGCTGGCTGTTTACATTTTCCGTGCAGTCAGCAGTCACATGAATGATGCGGCATGAAACAAGGCCCTGAAAATGGTCTGTTTCATAATGCTAGCAGCAGCAGGACATTGTAAGAGGTAGAAAAATCTTGCTCAGAGCTGTCATTGGGAGTAGAGGAGGAAAATGAAGGTATTTCACCATTCATGTTGTCAAGTGACTAGTCCAAGCTTTTTAAATTTAGAGACATGACTAGAGAGATAAAATGAGGGGAAAATAAGATTTTCATAGAATCATAGGACTGGAAGGGACCTCATGGAAGAACCAAGCACCGTCCAGACCACTGGTGGACCATTGTCACTTTGTTTAGTTAACATGTCCGTAGCCATGGAGTCTCGCAGTTCTGTTTTTCCTAATGTCCAGTCTAAAATTTCCTTGCTGCAATTTAAACTCATTACTTCTTGTCCTATCCTCTGACGTTCAGAAGAAAAACTCTCCCTTCTCCTTGTAACAACTTTTTGTGTACTTGAAAATAATTACTATGTGCCTCTCAGTATTTTCTTTTCCGGACTAAACAAACCCTTTTTTTTAACCTTCCCTCATGGGTCATGTTTTTTAGACCTTTAATCATTTTTAATCAGCTCTTCTCCGGACCTTCTCCAATTTGTCCACATCTTTCCTGAAATGTAGCACCCAGAACTGGACACAATACTCCAATTAAACCTAATCAGTGCAGAGCAGAATGGAAGAATTACTTCTTGTGGCTTACTTACAACACTCCTGCTACTACATCCCAGAATGTTTGCTGTTTTTTAACAGTGTTATACTGTTGACTCATATTTAGCTTATGATCCACTGTGATCCCCAGATCCCTTTCTGCAGTACTCCTTCCTAGATAGTCTCTTTCTATTTTGTACATGTGCAACTAATTGTTCCTTCCTAAGTGGAATATTTTGCATTTGTCCTTTTTTTTTAGTACAGGTTGTACCTCCCTTAACCAGCTTTCCCTGTTCTGGCAACATCTGTGGTCTGGCATGGACCATAATGTTCCTGGACCACAAAGCCCAGGAAGAGGGAGGTCTGGAGACAGGACAGGAGTGCCGTAAGCAGCACTGGAGACTCAGCCAGGATCCCAGAGCGTGTGTGTATGGGGGGAAGGGGAGGATGGACGACATGGCAGGGAGATCTGGCCCTAGCGGTGCTCCCTAGCCCCAGCAGCCATGAAGCTCTAACCTGGCCATGGCCAGAGACCTCCAGCCCCAGCCAGGGAGCTCCAACCCCAGCGGTAGCCGGGGAGCTCTGGCCCTGTCCTGGTTGTGGAGCTCCGGCTGCGTTCTGGCTACAGCAGCTGGGGAACTCCAGCCCCAGCGGCAGCCAGGGAGCTCTGACCCAGGCTGCGGAGCTTCGGTCCCATCCCTCCACCCCAACCACACATCTGCAGAGCTCTGTCCCAGCTGCGGAGCCAGGTGGCTGCAGAGCTCTGGCCATGGCACTCCGGTCCCAGCAGCAGCGGGGGCAGCATGGGCCATGAGGTGAGGGACCTTCCCTGGTCTGGCAAATCCCCTCATTTGGGACCAGTCAGCTGCCCAGAGTGCCGGACCAGCGAGGTCCAACCTGTATAATGTTACGTGAGACCTCAAGGAAGGAAGTGTTAGAATATTGGGTTCTTAAATATGGTGGTGAAGAACCCTTTTCTATACTATAAAAACATAGCCAGTATAGGTACACTGGCAGAGCCCCCTATTGTAGTGTTTGCCAACAGAAGGAGCTTTTTCTGTCAGCGTAAAACACAATGACCTTCCCAAATGATAATAGCTAACCGTGTTCCCCTGACAATGTTCCATAGTACACCTTTTTGTCATCACGCCTCAAATAGGCGTGCCCCAGAATTTTTGTGTTTGACTGTTTCACAGGTGTTTTTGCCAGGCTCAGTTTCACAGCATGGAACCTACTGGCCTTCCTTTCCTACGAAGAGCTGATTGAAAAGCAATTACAATTTTTTATATTTAAAAAAATGCTTTTTTGATTAAATGGAAATTTTGGGAGGAAAAAAATTCTGTTTTCATAAAAAAAAAACCCTGAAAACCATATAAATTATTCATTTTTGTTTGTCAAAAAATGAAAAATTATCATTTTTAAATAAAAGCCTCCAAAAATCCATTTTCAGCAAGAATTTTTTGTGGGAAAAATACATTTTCCAAACAGCACTACTTTTCTCTTGCTGAGACTAACGTTTAATACCATATTGCTAAAATGAAATGAAGCAATACCAAGAAGTGAAGTAATAACCATAACAATGAAAATGAATGCACTGTTTTCTCAAAGAGCAGTCTGGATGTAATATAGTCAGGCATTCATCCCAGCTATAAGCCAGTTATGAAAACAGTATTACAATGAAAAATTACAAGTCACATAGAGCTAGATGTAAATGTTCTGTGAATGTGCAAACATGCAGGTGGAGATCTGTGGAAAGCTCATCTTCATCCTGCCCAATATCCAGACACAATTGTTATCTCTGTGCTCCCCAAAGCTCATGAAGTGCTTCTGCCATGTGCCCCTTGAGTTGCAAGACACCCCAAAGCAGGCCCAGGCTTGCTACTCAGATACACTAGCTAGCAAAGGTAACCCAGCATGCAGTGAGATGCATGTTTTCCCTATTAAATCTCAGAAATTCTCCCAGGGTGGTGCACCTCAGCACCCTCCAATCCCCACCAAAACAAGACTAAAGAAGACACTAAACATTTTCCTCAACTTTTCCTTCTTTATCTTCAGTTAATTTGCTTCTTCTCCTATTGTTCTGTGAAACAGAAAAATTCTCAATTGAAATCCTCAACCTAACAGTATTGACAGATCATGATCATATCCCTCTGCAATAGTACCTGTGGGTTCACTGTCCCTGACAGTATTTCTCCTCCACCCACAACACCGGGATTACACACACAGTCAGATCATTTTGTTTCTTCTGATATCTTACCCTCCAAATCCTTATGCAACTGCTGTTGGGTTCTTTTAATTCTAGTTTTCCTAAACTGATTGAAATGGTTCAGACACTGGGCCATGTACTAAGGCACTATTACCTCTCTGGATGAGATTCATATATGATTATAAACACACACACACATTTATGTACATAGTACACTCACCAGAGAACACCATTTTGTCACTATGGCATTGCAAATATTTACTAATTCCCTCTCTAGTTCACGCCTTTCCTCCTAACTGCCCCCCTCCCCCTACCTCCACCAAAGTATCCAACTTTACACTTACTACTGCTAGAATCTTCTTTTTGGATGGAACCTGCATTTTGCAGTTTGACTCTGTTCACCTTTGCATTTACCATTCTCCCCTTTTAGAGTCAACAGCAAACTTGTTTGAATTTACATTGTTAATAAACAGGCACAAGTGCCACTACTGACCTCTGTGGCATCCAACTCGGCAATATTCTCCTGAAGCCAGCTGAAGGGGTATGTTCATGTAACTTCCTTCTCTTTCGAAGAATCCCTCTTGAATGAAACTTGGGTCAGGAAGATTTTGGCCCCAAAGCATCAATTACTTTATTGCTTATTTCAATAGAAATTATTTCTCAGGCAAAGGAATACCTTGATTCTCCCAGGTTGGTTGGAAATAAATATACAAACCCGTGACTATAGATTTAGATCACGAATGAAAAAACCTTTAGGGCACAGCAGCTGCTCCTCCTGATACGGCTTCTCCTGTTGTTGAGTTCTTGCCCAACCCTACCTTAAATCAGTGCAAGTCGCTGTTCAGGAGATGACAAACAAATTAATGAAAACAAAAGTGAAGAAATTCCACTAAATTAGATGAATGATAGCAGGGCAGGAAACCTCAGGGAGAGGTGATTGCTATTCGTTCATTCAAATATAAATTGAAAAACTTCTGTATGAAGAAGCTGAAAAAAGTTCCATTGAACGGATGGAGATTCACCATACCTCATGTATAAAAGTCTACCAAGCAGTTAGTCCCCATTGGTCAAGGTTTGGGAGCTGAAATGAAAGCAGCAGCCACGTTCTCTGGGTGGGATTTGGGATTTAGGTAATACAGCAAGAGAGGTTCAGAAAAGGGCAACAAAAATGATTAGAGGTTTGGAATGGGTCCCATATGAAGAGAGATTAAAAAGACTTGGACTTTTCAGCTTAGAAAAGAGGAGACTAAGAGGAGATATGATAGAGGCCTATAAAATCATGACTAGTGTGGTAAAAGTGAAAAAGGGAAAGTTATTTACTTATTCCCACAATGTAAGAATTCGGGGTCACCAAATGAAATTAATAGGCAGCAGGGTTAAAACAAACAAAAGGAAGTTTTTCTTCACTCAGCACACCTGTGGAACTCCTTGCCAGAGGATGTTGTGAAGACTAGGACTTTAACAGGGTTCAAAAAAGAGCTAGATAGATTCATGGAGGTTAGGTCCATCAATGGCTATTAGCCAGGATGGGTACGAATGGTGTCCCTAGCCTCCGTTTGTCTGGAAATGGATGACAGGAGAAGGATCATGTGATGATAACCTGCTGTGTTCCCTCCCTCTGGGGCATCTGGTATTGGCCACTCTTGACAGACAGGATACAGGGCTAGATGGACCTTTGGTCTGACCCAGTATGGACATTCTTAAGTTCTTATGAGCATTCCCTCAGCACAACTAGGCAAGTGGATGCTTTTTTAGCAAACAATTTATCATTTTCCACTGATTCCTTCACCAATGTTCTTAGGGTTCACCATACAGTGATGTCCTTACCCATATGCAGTTGCAGTGGGTACCTCAAAATTTGGGGCACCAGTGGGTCTTAATGTCCATCCACATGCCTTCTCCTATCCCTCTTCTGTGGCTCTGCTTCCTCTGGACAGGATCTAGTTACCTTAAAAGTGAGAAAGCCTGGCAGGCCTATTAAAAGAACATCCAACCTGTGAAAGAGCCATTCAAGTGGTAATGAAGCCATTTAACAGGCATTTGCCAATCTCGTTTCTGAATTTATTGTGTTAGCCTACAGACCTTTGTTTAAAATTTGCTTTACAAATATTTCGTAAGTGTGTTGCTGAAGATTATAAAATCTCATCTCTAAAAAACTGTTATCACCCCCCACCCTCCACTGCCGGTCTGCCATTGGGCACAAGGGCACCAGTTAAAAGTACTGCATGGGGCTCCATAAATCCTAAGGATGGTCCTGCCACCATATTTTAATAGCAATAACACAGGCAAATCACCGTGCTTGTTTCTATTAATTTGCCAATGTTAATACCAAATGGCTGTGCTCATCTTTGTGAAATCTGGGCCTGAAGGCCCAGGATCCAGCAGGCATTGGGTGTGGAAACACTTCAGGGCTTTATTCATGCCTGATTATACAAATTTTCTTTTTTGTAAAAGAAAATTCTCTGCCACCTCTAGTTTGCTGATTTATTTTTATATATCCAGGCCTTTTGGACAATGCACTGTTGAAATCAGAAACAGTTGGATCCAAAACAGAAGCACAGCACTGATGAGATGTTTAACACCTCACCAAAAAAATAAATTATTGATGTGACATCATTGTCAATTCAGCTAGCTTTTCTGCAGTCCTAGCTCCAGCCCAAACCAGAGAAGCATAGGACAGGTGAAAGAGAGAGGAGTGTGGTTGAAATGTAGTGTGTCGTCTATAGGGTTAACCTGCTTGCTTGCCTATAGACATATTTTCTTATGGTTTACTTAGCTGTTTTATTATAGTTTAGATTGAAGTACTTTGATTGTAACACAAAAGACCTACAGACCATATTCTGCATGTTAAGCTAAGGCAAGTTAATATTTTTGTCTGGGACCTTTCACCCAGATAGCAAAAGATGACTTGCATATGTTCCAGACCTTTTACCTGGATAGATGGTGATAAGATAAAGCGACTTTCCATGGTATAAGGGCTTCCAAGAATACCCTCAAATTGAACAAGTATACCACAAGAACAAAAATAACATAGAAATAACGCAGGTGAGAATGATCTAATATAATAAATATGTATGTACATGTCACATCAATACATACAAACATGTTGCATGTGTCCAGCCTATGGCGTAAGTATGCCCCAGTAATTTGTGGGTGAGGAAGTTAAATTTGAGCATAGAAGGAAGACCCAGGCTCCTATGCTTATAAAACAGGGTGCCCGGGTGCCTGGAGCTTTTGTGATAAGAAATAGAGAGGGTGAGAGGGAGTTTAGAAATTAGGGAAAAGAAGAAGAAGGGCAAGAGGAGTGAGGAGTTGAGATTAGTCTCTAAACTTTGTCTTTAAACCTTTTTCCTAATAGGCTCTTAATAATCTAGATTTAGGTCACTCAGTTAAGTAAACTATGTTAGCTTCAATAAGCTTTTAGCATTAGCCTTTGTACCTCTCAGTCGAGAACTGAGAAACCTGCACCTAAACTGCTGTACCTATCATCTTTTATCACTAAGTTATCAAGAATAGGTGTGAGTCTATTAACCACTCCTTGTAGAAATAATACCATATGGATCTTAAATTAATAATCCTGTATTTTTAACCCTGGTTTATTTTACTACTCAAATTGCTATTTGATTTCTATTTTAATAAAGTTTTTAAATTATTTTGTCTCGGTGTGAACATCCTGTCATACCCTGGGGTATATTCTGTGCAGCCTGATTCTGGGACAAGAATTTTCTGATTAGTTCAATTGGTGAGTTTACAACTCAAACAATCCACATTGCTAATATTTACCATCCTTAAATCAGGCTACAAGTAATGAAGCAAAGCACAACACTAACTTCATCTGGCATCCTGTTCCTCTTGGCCAGGGGTGGCCAACACATTAAACGAAGAGCGCCGAAACAGCGGCGGAAAAAATTCAAAGAGCAATTATAAAAAAACAGCAGCATACCAAGAACATTAAACATTGGATGCAAAAAAAGTAATCGCGTGCTATAACTAAACACCATTATTAAGATTACCCAGACTTTGTTAAAGGGTTCCCTGTCAAGTCCAATTTGTTTGGCAATTGGCTGCTCCCTGAATCTTATCAGACAGAAAAAATAACTTAATGTCAGCCTATTACCATCAGCTCCTGCACAGACACATTTTGCAAAGCATCTTTGACAACATCTATCTGCTGCCACACAAGTGTTCAAGTTCCTGAACAACTTGGTCAAATTATCTGTCACATAATATGAATGCTGACATCCTTCCTTTTGCTTTTGGCTAGGATCAGCAAAAACAAAATGCTTTGTTTTGAGGGATCATAAACTCAGCTGTTATTTCTTGGAAGGAAAGCATAAATGTTGAACATTATTTCTCTTTTAATAGTTCACTTGCTATTAGAAAAACTGTGAATGTTGTTGAATTTTATTTTAAAAAAATCCTCTGAATTAGAGAGTGAAGTAATGTTTCACGGTTGCACGGTAAAACAGGACTTCTTGAAGAAACACATCTATGTTGTGCCAAAAATGCAGTGCTCTTTTATAATGAAGACTGTATCTTGGCCTGCCAGGGCTTGTGCTACAACGAAGTGGATATGTCACACTAGAGTGGCTGATTGGGTGGCAGAGCCTACATGTCTAAACATCCAACCATTGGTTAAGCAATTGCAGGTTAGTCATAATGTGCGGGAGCCTCACCCACTGCAGCAAACTACACTGTCCAACACACTGCCACTGTATTTGAGGATGATAAAGCAATACAGCTATCAGGGCACAGAGTCCAAGAATCACAGCAACAACTTGCTGCGTCGCTCTGTCTTCATGTTTACAGGGTGTCGAGAGGCAGCTTGTCAGCCCATTCTATGGATTGTGGGAGGAAACAGTCTGGAGCCAGGAAATCCATTTTTTGGCACACATATGGTCCCTGAGCAGAGCACGGGGCACAGACGGGGGGTGGGGGGTCACCTCACCTAGGGTGCCCCCCTCGGGCGGCTGCAATAGGCCTCTGCCAGGATCAGCCCCAGGGCAAGCAGGACCCCGGCACCCAGTCCCAGGCGGGCGATGTTGCCGTGGGTGAAATCCGGGCGCTCTGGGGAGGCTGCTGTGGGGGAAGGGGAGAGTCACTTGGTGGCTGGGATGGGGAAATCAGCAGCTGGCGCTGCCCCAGGAGCAGAGCCCCCAGCCCCCGTCTGGCAGGTCCGACCCTAACCGAGGCATCTCCCAGGAAGTGTGGATCTGGGGCCTCCTTGGGGCTGACCCCTCATGGGAGGCTGCATCCTGCTGACCTGGGGGGCTAAGCCTCAGTTTCCCCAGTGAAAGTGGCTCCTGGATGGGTGAACTGTCCCCTGTGACCCCCCCACACACCTCTGCCCGGCCTGTCGGCAGTGCTGGGAGCCCATCCCCGGGGCGTTGAGGCTGCTGCCAGACACAGCCTGGCCATGCGCATGGGGGGAGACTGGGACATCACACGCTGCCCGCCCTCCCCACACTGCATGGTGCCCAGGCCCAGCCAGAGGCAGCAAAACATCTAGAAGGGGTAGGTTGGTCGGGGGGATCCAGAGGGGGAGGGGAAGCAAGAGCAGAGGGAATTCTGGGTAAATCAGCCCAAGAGCTTTTACCCCAGGGCCTGGGCACCCAGCTGCCACCAATTTCACAGGCTGGACCCACAGATCATGCCCGCTGCTGGGATCTCCCCGTAGCTTCGAGACAGGCGGCCTACAGGGAAAGAGGGTCGGGGGTCTGGTGGGAAGGGAGGGGTTGCAGCTGCCCCTTCCCATGGTGTCTGGGCCCCACCCACTAGAAGTCACTGCCTCTGTCCCACCCAGCCCTCTCCAGGGGTGGCTCTTTGGGCACCAGGAGCCTGTTCCCAGGGCTGCTTTGAGGGGCTCCCCCCCATCTCCGGTACCTGGCCCTGCACTGCTCGGGCGGGTGGGAACCAGCGCCACTCCAGGCAGAATCGGGTCAATTTCCCCTGTAGAAATAGAACCAGCCTCTGTCAAGGGTAGGGAAGGGACCAAAACAGGGACTCAGCGAGCCCCCACATAATGCGACGGTCAGTCATTCCCAGGCACAGAGCTGGCGCATCCATGGGGCTGCCTTGGGCCCAACTCCTCCATGTGCCCCAGAGCTGGGATGCGTCCCCCTGGGGACAGGCCCACCTCTGCAGCTCCCACTAGGGGCAGGGATCTCCTGGGTCTGGACCCCGAAATGCCAGTGACTGCTGCTGCCCCCTGGCTGGGGAACCCCCTTGAGCCCATCCCAGCATCCCCTCTGCTGTGCCCAAGGAGAGGTTGGCCTGAGCAACCTGTCGGTGCTGGGTCCCCTGAGGGTCCAGCTGGGTGTGGGGCTGGGAGCAGGACACTGAGCCGGGCCCCTCACCTGCTACCACCAGCTCCACGGGATCGCTGGGCTGTGAGGAGATGAAGGGCTCTGACCAAGGCCGGTAGCGGTAGCTGTAGTTCCCTCTGTGCTGCCAGCCCACGGGGCGGATGTGGAACTTGGACCCATCCCCAGCAGGGTCCATGGGGTGTGGCCAGTTCCGGTCTCCAGCCTGGTGTAGAAAGAACCTCACGTCCCGGCCCGGCCCCTGGCACCGGATGGTGACATCTGACCCTGGCACAGTGACCCCAGTGGGGCTCAGAGAGACGGAGGGTCTGGGCAGGCTGGGATCTGCGCACAGGAGACAGGCAGTGAGAGCCAGACCCCGGCAGCCCTAGCCACGAGCAGATCCAGGGGCCCCCCCAGAAGACATTCTCTCCCAGATTCCAGAGCACCTGCAGCCCAGAATCCCACCCTGCAAACTAGGATCCTCATATGTCGTATGAGGTCCCTGCTTCATTCACTGCCTCCCATCCTCACCTTTCTGAGCACACAGTGACCATCAGGCCTCTCTCCCCTGGCACCTCAGGGCCTGAGCCACACACAGGAAGGGAGTCAGCCCCCCGCCTGCCAGGGGAGAGGCGGGTCTTTATGCCAATTCTATTCAGAGGGAAACTGAGGCACATACAGGTTCACTTTCCTGAGCTCTGTTGGGGAGGGGGCATCTCTTCACTTTGGGTATGTCTACATTGCATTCCTCTTTCGAGGGATGAATGCAAATGCAGACAAACAAAATTGCAAATGAAGCATGAATTTGAATTTCCTGCCCTTCATTTGCATAATCACGTTATGGCACTCTTTCAAAAAAGCACTATTTCGAAAGTAAAACCGCAGTCTAGATGCAATTATTTTGAAAATGGCAGGCTTTTTCAAAAGAGCCTGTACTCCTCAAAAAATGAGTAAAATCCTGATTAATCAGTTAATTGGGGTTAAATGTTATGTTAGTGCTCATCTATAAAAAAGGGAAATAAGAACAACCCAGGAAACTACAGACCAGTCAGCTTAACTGCTGAGCCAAGGAAGATAATGGAGCAAATAATTAAGGAATCTATTTGCAAACATCTGAAAGGTGATAGTTAACAGCCAGCATGGATCTGTAAAGAACAAATCATGTCAAATCAATCTGAAAGCTTTCTTTGATAGGATAACAAGCCTTGTGGATAAGGGAGGAGCAGTGCATGTGGTATACCTAGACTTTAGAAAACCATTTGATACAGTCTTGCATGACCTTCTTATCAGTAAACTACAAAAATAAACCCTAGATGGGGCTACTCTGAGGTGGGTGCATAACTGGCTGGATAACCATTCTCAGAGAGTAGTTATTAATGGTTCCCAGTCATGCTGGAAGGGCATAATAAGTGAGGTCCTGCAGGGGTCTGTTTTGGGACCAGTTCTGTTAAATATTCTTCATCAGTGATGTAGATGACAGCATAGAGAGGACGCTTATTAAGTTTGCAGATGATACCAAGGTGGGAGGGGTTGCAAGTGCTTTGGAGGATGGGTCCTAATTCAAACTGATCTGGACAAACTGGAGAAATGGTCTGAGGTAAAGAGGATGAAGTTTAATAAGGACAAATGCTAAGTGCTTCATTTAGGAAGGAACAAACCATGTCACACACACACAGAATGGAAGTGACTGTCTAGAAAGGAGTCTTGCAGAAAGCAATCTAGGGGTCATAGTGGACCACAAGCTAAATATGAGTCAACAGTGTGACACTGTTGCAAAAAAAGCAAACACGATTCTGGGCTGCATTCACAGGAGTGTTGTGAGCAAGACACAAGGAGTCATTCTTCTGCTTTGCTCTGCACTGATAAGGCCTCAACTGGAGTATTGTGTCCAGTTCTGGGTACCACATTTCAAGAAAGATGTGGAGAAATTGGAGAAGGTCCAGCGAAGAGCAACAAAAATGATGAAGGGTCTAGAGAACATGAGCTATGAAGGAAGGCTGAAGGAATTGGGCTTGTTTAGTTTGGAAAGGAGAAGATTGAGAGGGGACATTCTAGCAGTTTTCAGGCATCTAAAAGGGCATCACAAGGAGTAGGGAAAAAAATTGTATTACTTGGGCTCTGAGGGTAGGACAAGGGGCTCAGATTGCAGGAAGGCAGGTTTAGGTTGGTGTGAGGAGGTGCTTCGACCCCACCCTATAGCACAGACTGCGGGCTGGGCCCAGCTGGCTGAGAGCGCCCCTCCCCCAGGGCCCTGAGCCAGCTCCTTCAGGGCTGACCGCTGAACAGGAAGGACCTGCAAAGGCAGCTCCAGAGCCCAAGGAGCCGCCGCAGCCTGAACCAATGCAGCAGATGCTGCAGTCCCAGCAACCACCATGGCCCGGAGACAGGCTGGGTGTCCAGCAGCGGAGGGATGCGGGGCCACAGGAAGGAGCCCAGGGCAGGGAATTGAGAACCCTGAGTGCTCGGCAGGGGGAGGGGAGAAACCCCTGGCCGAGCGAGCAGTGGACCCAGCCACGGCCAATAGGGCCCGGGGCTGGGACCCGGTGGATAGGGTTGCCAGGTGTCCGGTATTCTACCCAACAGTCGGGTATTTGTGCTCTTTGTCCGGTAAAAAAAATCAGAGAATACCGGACACGTGCAATGTCCAGTATTCTCTGATTTTTCCAGCTGCGCACCGGACGGAAGCCTGGCGTGGGTGGGGGGAGCGGCTGGAAGGCGAGGCCACAATCGGCGCTAGGAGCCTGTGATTGCGCAGAAGCCTGGCAGGGATGGGGGAGTCCCAGCCACTCCCCCCGCCCCCGCCAGGCTTCTGCGCTCCTAGCGCCGATCGTGGCCCTGCTGTCCAGCCGTTCCCCCCAGCCACGCCAGGCTTCCGTCCGGTGCGCAGCTGGAAAAATACTGGATTTCAATGGTGGGACCCTGCATGAGGGGGCTGTGGCCCTCGACAGTTAGACATTAGGAAAAACTTCCTGCCTATCAGGATGGTTCAACACTGGAATAAATCGCCTGGGGGGCGTTGTGGAATCTCCATCACTGAGATATTTCAGAGCAGGTTGGACAGACACTGGTCAGGGATGGTCTAGAGCAGCGGTTCCCAACCTTTTCCAGATGGGGACATATTTTGATAATTCAGGAAGACTTGGTGACCCAGGGCAATTCAAAAACGGGGGGAGGAGGGAGGACAGAGCCACCTAGGGAGACACTTGGCGACCCCTTTGAAATGTAATGGCGACCCATATTTGGGTCCCGACCCATAGGTTGGGAAACCCTGGTCTAGACGGTGCTTGGTCCTGCTGTGAGGGCAAAAGACTGGACAGAAACTGCCCCCAGTGACTGGGAAAACCCCAGTGACTGAATCTGACTGCCTGATCAGATGTCCCCTTTTTGGGCCCCAGGCTCGGGGCAGACCCTGGCTCTGAGCATCCAATTGGGTCTGAAACGCCCTGGGTGCGTGGCTGGAAGCAGGGAGGCCAAGCCGGCCCTTCACCTCTCAGCACCAGCTCCACGGGGTCACTGGGGTACAACACGGTAAATGGCTCCGATTTGCTGTGATAGGAGCAGCTGTAGCTCCTGCCCTGCTCCCAGCGCAGGCTGCTGAGGGGAAACACCGCCTCGAACCTGCCCAGATCCGCATGCAGAAACTGGCCTCCCTCTGTCTTCAGCACGAACCTCCTGCCCCGGCGCTGCCCCCAACACCGGATGGTCACAGATGCCCCCAGTGACGACCCCCCCCATTGGGGCTCAGGGAGATGTTGGGTTTGGGGTCGCTGGGCTCTGCAGAGGGAAGCAGACAGGCCGTGAGACACAGGCCCTGTCACTCAGCCTTGGGGCCCAGCCTCGCTACACGGCCTCAGTGGTGAGTCAGACCCAGGGTCCTGGGAATAGGCCCCTGAACGCCTTCCCACAGGGGTCCAGAGCTTCCCCTGAGACACGGCGCAGCCCCAGCCCTGGGGTCCAGAGCTCTGCTCCCTGGCAGGTGGCAGGGCAGCCCAGTCTCCAGGGTCCCAAATCTCTAACCGCCGCTAACCCCACTGTGGCTGGGGAACCCCCAGTGACTCTCCCTGCCCCCAGCTGGGCATCTCCCTCTGCTCAGGGCTTAGGGCAGAGCCTGGCTCCCCACATTTCATTGGTGCAGAGACCCCCTGAGGGTTTGGCTGGGTGTGGGGCTGGGAGCAGGACACCGAGCTGGGCCCCTCACCTGCTACAATGATCTCGACGGGATCGCTGGGATGTGACCAGCACGTCGGCTCCGTTGTGGGTCAATAGTCGCAGATGTAGCTCCTGCCATCTGCCCAGGCCACACTGGGCAGGGGAAACTCAGCCACGGTCCCAGCAGGCACCACCCACTGATACATGTTCGGGTGCCCGTCTTTATGCAGAAGGAACTCCAGGCCTGGGTACCGACCCTCACAGTGGATGGTGACGTTTTCCCCAGTCACCACCACCCAGCTGGGGCTCACCCCGATGAGGGGCTTGGGGAATTCTCACCCTGCTTTCGAAAAGAGGCAGGAGTTAAACAGGGAGACACAACCTGCCCTGCCCCCACGGACTCAGCCCATCCCCATTCAACTGCCCCAGGAGATTCCCCTCCTACTGCTCGTGCCTCCGGCCCATGGGGCCTGGGGACTGAGGAGATCACCTGGTCCCCCACGATCCCACCTCAGGCAGCCTGAGCCAGGGGCCCCTGCAGCTTGACCCCCTGCCACTCCTAGGGTAGGAAAAAGTCTGACCGGCAGAAGTTGCATGAGACACCCTCTTCCCCAGGCCTTGGACACTGGGGTGCTGGGCGTGTAGGGGAGGGGACTGTTGGGGATGGATCTGGGGGTTTCTCCGCCATGGCTGCACTGACAGTGAACGTTGCGGTTACCCTGAGGGGAGCCAGAGCCCACGGACAGGCCCCATTAGTGTCTGTAAGAGCTGAAATAAATCCACCCCCCCCACCAGCCGACCCACACACCCCTGGGGGGCAGGGCACTGAACCACGGATGGATCAGATCCCAGCTGCTTCCTCAGACCCCAGCTCCTCATACCCACACGAGGGACAGTGAGGGAAGGAAGAAGACGGGTCTGAGCCCACAGGGGCAGTTTGGGGTTGGGGGGAGGTTAAGGGCTCAATTCTTCTCTTCCCCTCCCCCCTGCCATCCTTGATCTCCCCGTCCTCCCACAGACAGATACTCACCTTCCCATACCCCACTGTGCTCGGCCAGCCAGCAGCCTGGAGAGGAGATGGGTAGTTAGGAACCAGATCCCAGAGCAACTGGATGCTACACTCTGGTCTCAGATCCCACCATGGGCACACGCCCTGGCTGTCTCCGATACTCACTGAGGAGGAGGACAGTGGGAGCAGATGCCATGTCAGGGCAGTGGAGGGCCCCTCAGAGCTGCCAAATGCCCCAGTGCCCAGCTGCACCCAGCCCACGTGGGAGCAGAATGAGGAACTGCGAGGGAGCTGCACTCCAGGAAGCCGGCAAGTCACTTGGCCCCTTTCTTTCCTGTCAGATGGTTTCTCTGCAATCTCCAGGCCAAATCCACGGCGGGCAGAGCAAAGCCAGCACCCAGTAAATGACATCGCCCCACGCAGCCGCCTGGTCCCTTCTCCAGCACCTCCCAGCCCCACATGGGAGCTGGCCAGTGCAGGCACCAGCTGGGAACGGGGGAATCTCAGGTGTCCAGAGGGGCTCAGGCTACCCATTTTCAAGTGGCCTGTCTGCAGCTGCAACTCAGAGCAGAGATGGGCAACCGCCACATAGTCACCCCACCATCCCCGAGCGCCCCTCTCCAACGGAGCACGGCAGAGATTCCTTCCTGACCCGGCTGGGCCCAGCACCTGCCCTGGAGCATGAGGGTGGAGGGGCCTGGCCAACCTCCTGCTCAGGTAACTGCGCTGCCGACGCTGTTCTTGGCTGAGGGCCATGGGACAGAGGCGGGACAGGGTGGTGGTGGGGGAAGTATTTGTGGTTTCTGGCCCCGTGAGCAGGGGAGGCTGAGGGACACATTTAGAGCCTGTATTGTGAAAGGAGGTGCTGAAAAGGCAGGAAAGGGGAAGTCTGCCCAGAGACAGCTGTAGCCTGGGGCTTCTGGAGCTACCCCTGCCACTCAGTCCAAACCTCATTCCCCAGGAGCTCCCATGGGAATGGCTCTGGGAGGGGAGTGGGGGCTAGTGGTTACAGCAGGGAGAGGGAGGAATGGGCTGGGAGTCAGGACTCCTGGGTCCTTATCCTATTTTTGGTGGGGGTGGGGGTGAGTGATTAGAGAAAAGGACACAGATAGAAGTGGCCCCCTCAAGGTGAAAGGCTCCGTGTCCCCTTCCCTGACTCATTCCCTGGGCAGTGGGTCAGTGCAGACCCCAGTCCCGGGCAGAGCTCACGGGGCCGACAGCTGAGCTGCATTTCCTGCCCCAACCTCAAGAGATGGGGGGAGCGACAGGGGAAGGGTGAGGTCACGGGGACAGAGCACACAAGTAACTGGCTCCCCCGGCCTCTGTTGCCTCCTCCATTCACACCCCCCCACCACATCCTGTATCTCCTCATGTCCCCATCTCCTCTGTTCTGCCCCCCTGCCTGGCCTCTGTCACCTCCCCCTTGTGTCGCCCCAGCCTGTAGTTCCCATACAACCCCCGCCCCAGCTAATGTTTTTCCAGGGCAAATCCTCCCCACGTCTGGACCAAGGACCACAAGCAAAGACTGGTAGAACCATATTGGGCTAGAAACATGGGATGACAAACAATGGGTCCTGAACTTGTGTGTGGAAAGTCAGGGTCCCGCTGGAGTTGTGGCAGGAGTTTCTCTTGTGTGGCCATCGGTAAAACACATGAGCAGAGAGCTAACACCACTTGAGAATCATGTTGCATAGCACTGTGGAAGCTGGCAACCCTACACTGTTATGAACCTGTTGGTAATGAGCTCATGGTAGGGAAATCCACGATGGACACGATGGCTGTGGCAGCTGACAAAGCGATTAACTGCTGTGCTGTCTTCCAAGGCTCTAAAAATTTGACACATTTCTGAAATATTTGCAAGGATTTGATGGGCTTCCTAAACTGAGCAGATGGGATCAACAGCATCCATATACCCATCCTATCACAGCCATTTCAAACAAGCAAGTGCATTAACTGGAAAGGGTACTACTCCAGGGTTATACAGCTTCTTGTAGAGTACCATGGTACATTCATCATGGTTACCTACATTGGATGTACCAGCAGGGTGCACATCATCAGGGTTTTCTGGAGGTCTGCCCTATTTCTGTGTGGGCACGTGTGAATGAATGGGGTATGCTCTTCCTGGGGAGACCAGGCTGGGATGGAACAGACAGGACCATCTGGAAGGTATGAAAGCATCTGGCCCCTTCCTGGTCCCAAGGAATGCTTGCCTTAGGAAAAGACAGGCAAACAAGTAGTGGGTTTATTGTTTTAAGATGCTTTCTCTGAAATGTTTTGATTCTAAAATGCTACTTTGCTTTCAGAATGTGGGATGGGCATTGTATTAACCACGGGCCATGGCTCCTACAGGGAGCATCTCTGCATGCACAGACTCAGGCTTTGTCCACACTTAAAAGTTGAAAGTGCAGCTGTGGCAGCACTTTAAATGGAGCGTGGCCATGGCAGGAGCACTGGAGAAAGTTCTCCCAGCACTCTGTAAACCACTGTGCTGTAGCCTGGTTCACACGGGCACTTTATAGCGCAGTCACTTGCTGCACTCAGGGGGCCTGGGTGTGTGTTTTTTCACACCCCTGAGCCAGACAGTTGCAGCACTGTAAACTGTCAGTGTAACTGATCTGAGTTTGCAAGAGTTGCTCTGCGGTGGTGCTTAGGCGGTAATTTACATAATATAAATATATATAATACACAGTTATGTACTGTCAGTGTAGACACTTTAGCCAGGCCTGGCTGAGGTAATCACAGTTGATGCAGAGGCTTTTAGTCCACAGCTTGGTCTGAGCAGACTTGTGATATCCCACTCCAAGAGGAGACAGGCCTGAGGCCTGAGAGTGCACAGGAGAGGTCAGAAGTGCAGTGAGCCCAGAGCTAACAGGAAAAACTAGACTGACACCCTCTCAAATTAGAGCTGCCACATGGCCAGTTTTTGTTCTGACTCGCTAAAAGATTTAATGTGATGTTTTTCCCCTATTTAGGACATGTTACAATACTCTTGACTCCCACCCCCATAATCTGGACTGCTTTGTTTAAAATCTCTAAAACATTTTAGTGATAATTAGCTGTAATCAGCACTAGGACCCTTTTCTTGTGGCAGGCTACCTCTCACACGAGGAGTGGGTTCAATTCTGTTGCTATTATTTAACTGGAAAGTTCACACAATTCAGTTTGTACTGAAGTGTAAGATTAGATGAGACTAAATATACATGCATGCTGTAGCTCTGAAATCCTCTAACACTTTACTCCAACTACTAAATAAAAACGCTTTGTTGTATGAAGGCTGTGGGTCACAGGTTTAGCAGGAAGTGCAAGTGCTTGGACCCAGTCTGGTCTGGAGGCTGCTAAGTGGTTGATGTATATACACGCAGGGAGTAGCATACGTAGGTCCCATGCTAAGTGTTAAAGGATTGTGAGATTCCACCCCAAGATAGGTAAGGGCAAGAGCTCTGTCTCAGCACATCCCTTGAGATGATACCAGACGTGCAACTAGCCCTGTAACTGTGACATATGCATAATAAGAGCCACTGTTTTCTGCTAGTTTTGTTTAGATGTTATATCCTTGCATAAATAGAGCACACATAACTAGTTAACATATTATACCTTAAATTTAATTAAGAAAAAAAAATTTGACCACAAATTCAAACTCTCTCACAGTGACTCACTGTAGCAGTATTTCCAAACTGAAATTTTACAGTTTTCAAAGTTTTCCAGTATTTGAATTTTTACTGAAAAGCTGAAATTTTCCATATTTTTTTCTAGTCAGCTATATGTACAGTACTTTGGAATAACCATGATCATAACTGTATAAAAACCTGAAGTGGATAAGACAGATTTCATAGCTGAATGAAAAAAACCAGTGATGTGTTGGTGAAGGTGACACTATTAATGCCTCAGAACATAAACAATGCTCTGAGGATAAGAAAAGCACAAACATCTCTCTCCTTCAATGCCTTTAGAAGTGAATTCTAGTGAGATGGATGGACAGGGGAGATGTATGAAACCAGGATCCTGAAGGTGAATGGGTATATCACCTGTATAATGCAAGCTAGTTTGCATTGTCCACTGCAGTTACTGTTCCTATTCTGAAGATGCTGGGATGGTAGCTGTTACCTCAGCCAGGCCTGGCTAAAGTGTCAGTCTACACTGACAGTTAGTCAACACTTTTCAAAGGCACTAATTTAACAATTAAAAGTCTAAGTTACCTATAAAAATCAACTATTTAATAAAATAAACTATCCATTTAAATTAAACATCCCTGGCTAAGTTATATTACAGTAACACAAATGTTTTCTTTATTGTGAATGTACATAGTGGATAATTCATGTAAAGTTCTAAAAGCTTGTTTGAGAGAAATAGCAAGCAGCAAATGAATGTAAAAAAAATAAATAAACCTATGACTCAATATACCGTAAGCTACAAATAGAAAGGGGATGTTGGAGCAAACAAAATGAAAACAAATGTTAAAAGTAAAAATTACCACTGCTCGTTATATTCCAAGTTTATTAAGATGAGAGTGATTTTAGGGTTATAAGAATGACAGAAGTCACAAAAGAGCCCAAGAAAACAAAATTTTGAAAAATTTGATGCATTTCAAAAGTTGTCTTATTTATCTGTTTCTACCAGAAGTCTACCTACAGAGCTGTGGTTTCAAATGCAGAAGATGCAGAATTCCAGCTGAAGCACTTCTTTAATGTTTCTTGCTTAAGCTGCTCCTGCTTTCAGTGTATACTTCCTTTGTTCTGCAGAGTGAATACTTAACCTGCAAATGAATACGGTGGGAGTCCTTTCACCCCTAGTCCAGTTATCTATTTAAAAATAAGGAGGAAGACAGAAAATAAATGTGATGATTCATGTAACTTTCCTCAGAGTAATTTGTTTTAAAAGACTGTCCAACTTGATATCCTGCAATTTTCTACATTAAAACCCCTCACCAGCTATTAATTTCAATCCACTAATGTTTCCAGAGAACTGTAATTTCTAAACCATGGTCTATTCTCCTGACAAGCCTCTTTCAAACACACTTACCACCGGACTCCTTGTTATTAATCCTAAAACTGACTGCTTATGGCTACAGGGGTGTGTCTGCATGCAGTCAATTGCAGGATCAGGGCTTTAAATCCACAAGGTCTGTGTAACAGGCTGGCCTGTCCCTATAAGAACCAACAGGCCTGGGGCTAGCCAACCTTGTTGAATCAGCCCTGCCTGCCTGCCAACCTCAGGACTGACTGGGTTGGGGTCAGCCTGAAACACCTGGGACTAAGAAAATTCAGTTTAGGAAAGGAACTACAGGGAGCAAGGTGGACTCCTGTGAAAGGTCCTGAATAGGGTCTACTCTAGAAGAAATAAGGGATTCAGCCCTCTGTCCTAGATAAAGGAAGACAAAATGAGCCCAAAGAGGCTGGGTCTCTGAAGGGGCTCCAAGGAAAGCAATTTGAGAGAGAGTCAGTGCCCCATCCCAGAACAGAGACAGAGACACTTAGGCTGTGTCTAGACTGGCACGATCTTGTGCCAGAGCTATGCAAATGAGGCTGAGCGTGGAATATCACCAAGCCTCATTTGCATAACTAATGAGCCGCCATTTTTGCGGAAGAGGCTCTTGCGCAAGATGGAGCTGTCTACCCTACCCCGTCTTGCGCAAGAAAAACCCTCTTGCGTAAAGCCATTATGCTGTTTATTTTCAGGCATAACGGCTGTGGGCAAGAGGGTTTTTCTTGCGCAAGACGGGGCAGTGTAGACAGCTCCATCTTGCGCAAGAGCCTCTTCCGCAAAAATGGCAGCTCATTAGTTATGCAAATGAGGCTTGGCGATATTCCACGCTCAGCCTCATTTGCATAGCTCGGGCACAAGATCGCGCCAGTCTAGACACAGCCTTAAGGTGACCAGAAAGGGCTGGGAATATTAAGCTCAAACAACAGGCCGAAGAGGAGCAGGGCAAAGAACTTTGTCTGGACCTCTGGCTATATCTAGACTGCAGGCTTCTTTCGGAAGAAGCTTTTCCGGAAGAAATGTTCTGGAAAAACTTCTTTCGAAAGAGAGCAGCTACACAGCAAAAGTGCAACAAAAAAGCGATCTGCTTTTTTGAAAGGTAGTGTCCACACTGATTGGAAGCTATCTCGAATTTCAGTTGTGATTACTGTGGGTGGAGTGGCCACCAGGGCACCTGTGCTTTTTCCTGGAGGCCTCTTCTTTAAAAAAAACCACTCTCTTCCATGTCCATGCATGCCTTTTTCAGAAAAAGGCTTCTTCCTCGTAGAATGAGGTTTACCACGGTCAGAAAACCCCCTCCATTCTTTCGACTTTCTGTCGAAAGAACACGATAGCAGTGTGGACGTAAATATTGTTTTTCCAGAAAAACTCTGCAGTGTAGATATACCCTCTGTTTTCCCAGAAGGGGGTTGAACTCACGAGTGACCCTCCTTGACAGTTGAGTCACATAAATCCTTGAGAGAAACAGAAAACTTGGAGGGGGGGGGGTGACAACAACTGAAGCAGGAAGCATGTGCAATGCCACACTTGGTGAGCAGAGCATGCTACAGGGCATGAATTTCCTATGCTAGTCATCAATTTAAAAAATAGCAAACTTAGTCTCCAGGACTCTCTGGTCTGGCAAACATGTTCCTGGGCCAGAGAGCACCGGTGGCAGCATCTTGGGCAGTAGGAGGGCCTGGTTGGGAGCCCTGCTACAGGGCAGTGAGCCTGGAGGTGGTAACCACAAGGCAGCCCAGACTGGGTCCAGCAGCAGTCACAGGGCCAGCAACCTGAGCAGACCAGTGGCTGGGAGCCCAGCCAGGGCAGCAGTGGCCAATCCGGAGGTTTGCAGGGGTGAGGGGGCCAGCAGCTGGGGCCAGGGAGTGGAGTTGGGCAGGAGGTCTGGAATTGACCTTTGGTTCGGCAAAATCCCTCATTCAGGACTAGTCAGGTCCCAAAGGTGCCAGAGCAGGGAGGTCCAACCTCTACAAGTTTTTGCCCTGCTGAAGTTGGGATTTTTTTTTTTTAAAGAAGTAGAGGGTTTTGGTACAGAAAATGATGATCATACAAGACAATAACTAAGCCAGTATTTTTACAAGTTTATCACTAGTTTACCATGTAAACACAACAAGACTAGTAATTTTTTAAATACAGCAGAAGAGACCAAAACACTGAAAGTCAAAAACCCCGAAGAACAATAGTTTTAAGAGATATATGGTATGTTAAGACTGACACTCCCCTCCCCGCACCCATCTTCAAGTCAAAATGCATATGAAATTTTTTTCTGGCCTTTTAAATGAAAGGCAATACTTTAATCACCTTGAAAATACCACCAGCCTGTGGCTGCCGTGCAAGCGATTCATCATCCATTCCTTGACAGGCAGAAGTCACATACATTTCTGAATAATCCTTTCCACCAAAACAACAGGAAGTTGTCTTGTCAACAGGCAGCTTCACAGTCTGAATTCTTTTTCCTAGAAGGGAAAAAAGAAAGCTTTTTGTTGGTTTATTTTCTACCAGTAACCAATGTAGAACCATATGCTACACAGAAAAAATAAGGCAGAAGAGAGGAGGATCGGAAGAAGTTCTATTCTTGATTCTGTTACTTATTCCCAATGCAGCCTTTGGCAAGTCACTAAATCTCTGTTTCCATAAATGGGGCATGATCTAAAACACATTAAAATTAGTAAGCATATTTTGCCATTGTGCTAATAAATATTAACCTCTCATTATTTTTAACTCACAATTATATCATTTGTTACCAAAATCCTTTTTATATTGTTTGTCTATAAATGTAGTCCCCTGTACAGATGAAAAATTTGTGAGTCTCAAGATGCCACTGGACTCCTTATTGTTTTTGTTGAAACAGACTAGCGTGATTACCCTCTGAAACTTGTGAATATGAATATGCATTACTCAAAGATGGTTTAGGCAAAATGTATCATGTAACAAGGTTACATTCTGCTGAATGTGTATATTCTATTTTTGTGTGTGTATCACTCTTGTATGTGAAGTTAGAAATATGAAGCGTGGATCTGTTTATAATTCTAAATGTGCTAATGAGGACTATTGCTGACACACTGGAAACTTAATGGCTCGGTGATCAAGGTCATAATCTGTGAATGGTTTTGTTTTTCCTGTAAGCCTGGAATGAGTTTGGTCCTGCCAGGACATACAGCCAGATCCACCTGATGCTGGAACCCATGTTTGATCTGGTACTTTTCCACTCAAGAGGAAAAAAATTTGAACTGAACACAAACAATTCCTACGTTAGGCAAAAGAGATATAAAGGGGGGAACCAAACAATAGTAGTAGTGGCTAGACACCAGAGATCCCCTGCTTACTACCCAAGATGCTTGCTGGAAACAGCTAATACTGAACAGGGGGAAGGACTGGACCCAAACTAGGAGGATGCTTAGCTTGTGAAAGAGATGATTTTAACAACTATTAGGGTAAGAATTTGCATGTAACAAGTTGCTTAGTGTATTAGGATTAGCTGGCGTGTTTTGTTTATTTTGTCTTCACTTTGACCAGTCTATTTTCACTTGCAATCCTACTTTTATACTTAAAATTATTTTATTGTCAAGCCCCGTGTAAATAACTGTTCCCTGGAGGGGGGAGGGGAGCAAGTACTGTGAATCTCTCTCTTTCATTGATAAAGAGGGTGAACTTATAAGCTTTCTCTGTGTAAAATTTTATACAAAGTAAGGTAGATTTATTTGGGGTTTTGGTCCTCTTTTGGTGTTCCTAGGTGCTGTCAACAGCCTTACAGCTGAGCCCTCCCAGAGCTGAGCTGGTTCAGCATCTGTGTTCCTCTGATGGAAGGCTCTTACCTCAGCTCTGGGCCTTGGCTGAGGGAGACCAGAGCTTCTGGCCCAACAGGACAGGGTGGTGGGGCATGCCAGAGGGCAGGTAGGCAGGCTTAGTGGTATGGCCAGCCCACTGGGAGATAGCCCCAAAGTGACCCCTGTGATCCAACCCACCACACTGTTCATCCATAGTATAGGAGTACAAACATGCTTCCAGAAACATGCATGATCCAGCTACCCTTTAGCTTATGTAATGCAAAATTTTAGTTAATCTTCTGTGAGGTGTTACCGGTCTCAGGATCTAGACGGATCACTCTCCCTCCATCATAACAGGCTACCCAGAGTTTGCCTTCTGTATCAATACACATTCCATCAGGGATGCTTTCTTCCTTTTCTAGCTTATAGACACTCCTGCGATTGGCTGCAAAAGGAAATCAAATGTATTGTACACTACGTAAAATATTATGTTACTGTTGGTTAACATTTTCCTAAGTCACAATCCTAGAAATAGCTAAGAAGGATGATTTTCTAATGCTGCACTGAATTCAGCTCCCTGCATTCTTTCACACAAACGGGTATGCAACACTATTTCTTTT
Organism: Pelochelys cantorii; assembly: GCA_032595735.1. Classification (NCBI taxonomy): domain Eukaryota; kingdom Metazoa; phylum Chordata; order Testudines; family Trionychidae; genus Pelochelys; species Pelochelys cantorii. The sequence goes on along the minus strand of CM064326.1, from coordinate 124,824,021 downwards.
CTGCAGATGGCTACCATTCAGCTTCATAGCCTTTCAGCTTCATGAGTCTGACTGTCAAAACTCAACCATTCTTTTTGGTGCTCTCTTCTGATGGATCAACCACACTTTTTCCGCTATCTATAAATGAGGGAATTATTAAATGCATTATATGAATTAATAATTTGTGTATTCCAAATTGGACTTTTACATCTCTACCACATTTTATAAGTGGTCTGAGCCACTTCAAAAATGGATTTCTTTTTCCAATCAAACTGAGACCTAGAGCCATCTCAGTAAAAAGATTCCTAGAACACACCACTAATAGTTCCAAAACCAAGCTGACATTCAAAATATATAAATCAACAGAAAGTAAGGAGAACCATGAACTCAAAAAGACACTTTTTTTTTAAATGACTCTGTGAACATTTTGCCATCCACTGTTATTACAAGATATTAAAGAAAAAGAAAATCTAACTGTTCTAGTTGGTTTACTCAGCATTTTGACAGCTGTCAGTTTATTTGTAAGTTTTCTGTCTGAGTGGGGCTTCCACACAAAAAAAGGAGAAGATAGGTCAAATATTTGAACCCTCATATACAATTTGTCCTAATACTGAACCTCTCTAGTCTGGCACCCTTGGGACCTGACTGGTGCCAAGTCAGAGAGTTTGTCAAATCACAGGTGGTCAACCAAGGCCTGGAGGCTTCAATGCTGACCCAGTGTTCCAACCTCTGGACCCTCTGCTGCTGCATGGGATCCCGGCCACTGGCCCTGGGGTACCGCAACCGCCCCCAAGCAGACAGGAGTAAGGAGGGACATACAGGAAACTTGGTCCCACCCACAATAAGTGGACATCCAAGCTAACTAAAATCATGATGGATCATGGATCTTCCCAGACCAGGGAGTGCTGGACTAGAAAGGTCCAACCTGTAATATGACCCAACCCCCCTAATTACTTTGAGCTAGGAACCTACGTAGATTAGCTGTTTCTTCAACATGGTTTTTGTTAGCTAGTTTTAAATAGTCCAGCATAGATGATGCCAAACCACATTTAAACTAACTCCAAAAATAATATTCTAGAAAAAAGAGGTGTAAGTTGGGCCTGGGTCACAACTGATTTTTTGCTTAACAGTTGAAAGGAAAAAAAGAAAATATCTTTAAAACATTTTAATGCAAGAATAGAATTCATACAAATTTTTCCTGTTTGCAGGTCATAATCAAAGGCATCCACAGAATAGGACAGGCTGTCAATGTAAAAGAACGTCTTGTGATCCAGTGACCAATCCAAGCCATTAGAGATGTCCACCTGATCAAAGTGCCTCACTACAGAATGATCAGGGAAGAGCGTATACAGAGAACCCTGATGTCTCTCTAGCACAGCAGGTCGAATCTCCTCAGCCATGGTACCTACAAGAGAGGGTGATTCATCAGAAAGCACAGCGCCACAGAAACCAAAATGCACTCCTTTAACAGTCGTGATGACTGCCTCTTTGACATTAAAGGCATTGACTAGGTTTTCTCCTTAAACATTCATGAAAGATTTTGTTAAAACCAAAAGAAGGAAGGCAAATTTGATTATATGCATTTAACAGAGGATGGTAAATAAGACTGAAGATTTTTTTTAAATTGCAGCTGCAAAGGAGTTGAAGGCAATCCTGTTAGTGTTGTTAATTATCCAGTGTTTTCAAGCATTTAAGATGGTCACAATTGAATGCCTTCCTCCCCCCCCCCAAAAAAAAATATTTCTATTTTATAGATCTAAGACAGAGAAAAAAATGCCCTCTTTAGAATCAGGGCTACAAAAGTCTTACTATAATTTTGGGAGGTTCAGTAAGAGAAAACTGATGTTAAACCTTGAAATTTCAAATGTATATTAGACATACTCCCTGTTTTGAAAACATTTTGCCATACGCTTACATTATTTTTACAAATATCATCTATAGGCAGTGTATAGGAAACAACTGGCCATGACAAAGTTTTCCACTGAAAACATATTTGCATTGGTATTTAAATGCATTCCAAACAAGTCATGCAGCCAACACTGGAGATAAGAAAAGGATTTCTATCTAGGCAAGTTCTAAATAAGAACTTTCCTTCCTCCCTCTCCCTCTCAGAATAATGCTCTGGAGTGATACATTTTAAGAAGTGGATTAAATCAATATTGCAGTTTAGAATTAGATTTGGTGTGGTCTGAAAGTAAAAAGACTGCCACATCTTGACAGACACTTTGTGCATCTGCTAGAGCTCTTTACAAACTGTCCCTAAAATCTTAGGAAAAACGTACTAAAGAGCACTGGAACTGTGTGCAGCATACCTGCAAAAAACCTCCCTGCAGGATCCACTTTCCCATCATTGAATCTGTTGTTTGGTTTATCCTTGTCAATCTGAACAATGGTGGTTACTGACTGGTCTTTCCATTTTAAAGAAGCAAACCTGGTTCCCAGAGTAACGACATAATCCCCAGAGTTCCGAAGGGCCACACTGCTAACAGGAGCATCTAGAGACAACATAAGAATGGGGGTGAAGGGAGAAGTAAAATACTTTAACTGTAGATAAAAGCAGCTCATCACACTCATAAACAAGGTTGACAAATATTTCATTCACATCTAGACATTATGCTATTTGTAATGTATTTGCCAAGTACCGCTCAAGGAAAAGCATGAATAATAATGGACAAGCTCACTTTAATTAATCGGTGCCTTCCTGGGTGCCATCATTCACAAGCCAAGTAGCATTTATAACATGACATACAAGAAGCATGTATTGTACATGCTTGTGTACACTTATGGAATTCCATTAGTAAGAACTATGGCCTAACATCGCACACAGAAAATTAATTACATTATATATTGAATTAATTTATAGATTGCAAGCTACTTGGGGAAGCACCATATTGTCCTGTGCGCATATACAAATACCTAGCAAGGAGGGATAATCCAAGAGTTAGGGCACTAGCCTCAGTCTTGAATGACCTGGGCTCAACTCCCTGCCATGGCACAGACTACTTGTGTCATCCCGAGCAAGCCATCTCATCTCTCTGTGGCTCAGTTCTCTACGATGCTGTACAACGAAGACAACAGTACTTACCTCACCAGACCACTGTGAAGATTAATGCATTAAAGATTTCATGGTGCTAGGAATCTATGGTAATGGTAAGCTAGCAGGGCCTACTGCAATAGTGATGATAATATTGTTATTATGATTTGTTTATAACGAACTAGATCAGTGTTTCCCACAGTGGGCAACGTCCCACTTTGGGAAAGCTGGGAGTGGGCTGTTCCACTTTGTTTAAAGGCTCTTTAGCCACAGAGCCTCGCTACTCCGCTTGGCTGGAAATGGCGAACTGGAGCCAATGGGAAGTGTGAGGCTCCATGGCTATAGAGCCTTTGTTACATAAACAAAGCAAAGCAGCCTGTTAGCAGCTTTCCCAAAGCAGGCAGGTGGCCTACTCTGAGGAATGCTGCACTAGATCCTAGAAGTCTCGTGCACTGTACAAACACAGAACAAACAGGCTGCTTGTATGAAGAAGGAAGAGTTGATCAGGTATATTCACAAAAATGATTTTTAATTATATTTTTATTTCAATTAAACAGTTTCCTTTTTAAAAGACACCTATTTAAAATTGTTTGAAATTATAGTAAACTGTGTTAAGGCTTAAATTATAATCTACTTAAATCACTTAAATTGATTTTTTTAAAATAATATTCAAGAAGTACATGTTCTCTGCTGAAGTTTTAAAGGAAGTCAAACCACTGAACTAGTGAAAGTGGTTGACTGAGCACCACTAGACCAGAGTTCACTGAAGTGCTATACCAGCTTTTAACAGCTGTAGCCGCTTCTACAGGTGCAAGAAAATATTTTCTTAATTTCAAATTTATTCAGCTAGTTCAACTCAATGACTAGCTCATTCAAAGTTGAGAAACAGGGATGCAGGGAGCAACAGAGTCTTAGGCACAGCCCCCGCAGCTTCAATGGATCTCAGAAGTCATGTCAGACCCTGAGGCCAGATAAGCCCCAGTCACAGGGCCAGCAGTGCAGAGGGACCCTGGGGCTCTGGGACGCCAGGTGGCAGCAGAGCCCCATCACAGGACAGCAGCTGGGATGCCAAGTGCACAGGGACGCTGGGATGGCAGGCAGCAGCAGCACCCCACGCATGGCAACAGCAGAACTCAGGGCACCAGGTCAGCAGCAAGGAAGAATCCCAGGCACAGAACCAGAAGACAGGACCCTAGGCAGGGTTTAACCCACTGGTCACCAACCAGAAGATTGGGATCTACTGGTAGATCTTGGCGCCTCTGACAGGTGATCCTGACTGGTTTGGCCAAAGGCTATCAAGTGCTGGCACTTCAGCTCCCCCTCCCCCTACTGCTGCTCATCTCCTGCCCTTTGCCTTGGAGCTGCCTCCCTCCATCCCCGGGAGCCTCCTGCTTTCTGTGCAGGGGAGGGAGAGGAGGGGAGTGCTGATGTCAAGGTGCCCCCCTCCCAGCCTGTATACTAGCTCCACAGAGCAGAGTGGGGGGCACAAGAAGATTTGGGATGGAATTTGCTGGCTGCTTTTGGGAGTGGTGCAGGGCCAGGGCAGGGGTGAGCCTGCCTTAGCCCCACTGCACCACCACCCAGGAGCCACCTGAGGTAAGAGGTGCCCAGCCAGGGCCCCCATCATGAAACCCTACCCCAGTCACGAACCCCCCTCCTGCACCCCAAGCCTCTGCCCTAGCCCTGAGCACCCTTGCATCCAAACACCCCCCCCAGAGCCTGCACCTAGAACCCCCTCTGACACCCCAACTGCCTGCCCCAAGCTCAGCTCAGCTCAGAGCCCCTCTCACACTTCAAATTCCTTAATCCAAGACCAGAGCCTGCACCCAGCCCTCTGCCCCTGCTGGTGAAAGTGAGGGAGGATGGGGGAGGGAAGATGGAGGGAACAGGGGCAACACCTCAGAGAACAGGCACAAAGGAGGCGGGGTAAGGGTATTTGCATTTGAGGTAGATCTTGGATTGCGCTTAAATTCAAAAAGTGATCTCATGCTTAAAAAGGTTGGAAACTACGGATTTAACCATTAATGGAAACCCATAAGCATCACCTCATCAATTGACCAATTAACCTCTTACATCCCTAATGCCAACCTAAGTCCCCATGCAGACAGTACTAAGTCAATGGAAGAATTCTTCTGTGAGCGTTTTGGAGAGGATGTAGAGTTGCCAGCCCTCCAAGATTCACCTGGAGTCTCCAGGAATTACAAATTAATCTTTAATTAAAGATTATGTCATGCAATGAAATCTCCGGGAATACATCCAATCAAAACTGGCAATCCTAGCCATTGGTGGATTACTTACACTGGCGTAACAACCCCTCCTGTTAAAGTAAGTAGTGTCTACACTGAAGCACTGCATTGGTGCTACTGTAGTATTTTAAGTAGAGAAGCCCTTCTATGGTGCAAGCCACAAAACTAAAGAGATTGTAGCCTTTGCCTCTGAAAAAATATAGAGTTTATTGTACAGTTAGTGTACCATATGCTATATCAGAAGCAGGAAGCCAGCTAAACAACCAGTGGGACCCTTGGATGACTGAGATGCTAAAGTAGCACTCAAACATGATAAAGTCATTGCAGGAGAAGCTAAATGAATTCTTTGCTTCAGTCTTCATGGCAGAGGATATTGGGGAGATTCCCAAATCTGAGCCATTCTTTTTAGTTGACAAATCTGAGGAATTGTCCCAGATTGAGGTGTCATTAGATGAGGTTTTGGAACAAATTGATAAACTTAACAATAACAAGTCACCAGGTTGAGATGGCATTTAGCCAAGAGTTCTGAAAAAACTCAAATGTGAAATTGCGAAACTGCTAACTGTGGCTTGTAAACTATCCTTTAAATCAGCTGCCATACCTAAAGACTGGAAGATAGCTAACATGAAGCTAACATTTAAAAATGGCTCTAGAGGTGATCCTGGCAATTACAGACTTGTAAGTCTAACGCCAGTACCAGGCAAATTAGTTGAAACTATAATAAAGAATAAAATTATCAGACACCTACATGATCATAATTTGTTGGGGGAAGTCAATATGGTTTCTGTAAAGGGAAATCATGCCTTACTAATCTACTAGAATTCTTTGAAGGGGTCAACAAATGTGGACAAAGGGGATATAGTATACATAGATTTCCAGAAAACCTTTTGACAAGTTCCCTCACCAAAGGTTCTTAAGCAAAGTAAGTTATCATGGGATAAGAGGGAAGGTCCTTTCATAGACTGATAACTGGTTAAAAGACAGGAAACAAAGGGTAGGAATAAATGGTCAGTTGGAGAGAGGTAACTAGTGGGGTCCCCCAAGGGTCTGTCCTGGGACCCATCCTATTCAACTTATTTATAAATGATCTAGAGAAAGGGGTAAACAGTGAGGTGGCAAAATTTGCAGATGATACCAAACTGCTCAAGATAGTTAAGACCAAAGCAGACTGTGAAGAGCTTCAAAAAAATCTCACCAAACTAAGCGAATGAGCAACAAAATGGCAAATGAAATGTAATGTTGATAAATGTAAAGTAATGCACATTGGAAAAAATAATCCCAACTATATGTACAATATGATGGGGACTCATTTAGCTACAACTATTCGAGAGAGATCTTGGAGTCATTGTGGATAGTTCTTTGAAAACATCCACTCAGTGTGCAGTGGCAGTCAAAAAAGCAAATAAAATGTTAGGAGTCATTAAAAAAAGGATAGAGAATAAGACAGAAAATATCTTAATGCCTCCATATAAAACCATGGTACGTCCACATCTTGAATACTGTGTACAGATGTGGTCACCTCATCTCAAAAAGATATATTGACATTGGAAAAGGTTCAGAAAAGGGCAACGAAAATGATTACAGGTTTGGAATGGATCCCATATGAAGACAGATTAAAAAGACTTGGAATTTTCAACTTAGAAGAGTGGAGACTAAGGGGGGGATATGATAGAGGTCTATAAAATCATGACTGGTATGGAAAAAGTGAATAAGGAAAAGTTATTTACTTATTTCCACAATATAAGAACTAGGAATCACCAAATGAAATTAATAGGCGGCAGGTTTAAAACAAGCAAAAGGAAGTTTTTCTTCACTCAATGGAGGGGCTGGGTGAGGCTGCAGAGGAGCAGGCAGAGGGGCCGGGTGAGGCTGCGGGGAAGCATGGAACTCCTTGCCAGAGGGTGTGGTGAAGGCTAGGACTTTAACAGGGTTCAAAAAAGAGCTAGATAGATTCATGGAGGCTAGGTTCATCTTTGGCCATTAGCCAGGATGGGTAGGAATGGTGTCCCTAGCCTCTTTCTCTGGACGTGGGTGATAGAGGAGGGATCACATGAGGATTACCTGTCGTATTCTCTCCCTCTGGGGCATCTGGTATTGGCCACTGTTGGCAGAGAGGATACTGGGCTGGATGGACCATGGTCTGACCCAGTATAAGATGTTCTTATGTTCTTGTCTATGGTCTTCCAGGAACTAAGGGTTTTTCATCCCTAAGAAACTTAATTAAGCCCATTAGACCTGACAAACTGCCAGTGTTTGAGACTGAAACTGCATTTTTCTATCCTTTGCTATTCTTTCTCCTCCTCTGTATGCATAGGTTCTGTCTAGTGAAAAACAGCATTGGCCTTTTAACAAAACTTGAGAGGTGAAAGTTATCACTTCAAACTGATTCTCCATTGTTCCTCACCAGCCACCCAAGAACATTTAATGTAGTTTGAGAATCTTTTAAATGGTGCAGGGGTGAAAATTATTTGAAAGATTCTATAAAGAGATAAGGTTCAGCCCTGGAGGCAGGAATTTTTCGGGGTGTGTGCTTTTTTTGCCAATATGGACCGCAGAGGTGCGACTGCACCTCTCCCCAAGTAAGCATGGTCCAGCCAATCAGCCCCAGCCTTCCTCCGGCCAGTCGGAACATGGGGGAGGGAGGCTCAGGCAGCACGCTGCTTCTGCCTTTCCCTAGCCGGTTGGAGCACATTTACTGGAGAAAGATAGCGGGATGTGCTCACACCCTTTGGGCAACACCACCTTCTAGAGCAGCAGTGGCCCCCCATGCAGCAACTCCTAAATATCCAGGCAGCAAAGGGCAAGGAGTGGGACACTCACCTCAGCTGGTGGGGGGGAGGGGGAGGCGGAGAGAAAAGCTACACCCTTGGGCCCTTCCTGCTACAGCCAGCAGGCCCCCCCACCCAAGCCATCCTGGGGCACAGCCTGTCTGCCTAGCAGACAAGGCATGCTATTGCTGTGGTTAGGAGGACACTAAGGACAGCAGCAGCCCCCCACTTCCCTCACTATGAGAACTCTGAGACCTGGACTTGGAATGAAGTTCTCAGAGGCCTCCCACTTTTGCTGTGTGCAGAGTTAATCCATACCATGGATGGGCAATAATTTTTGATGGGGGGCCACTCCAAGAATTTGGAAAGTGGTCAAGGGCCACACTCTTCCATATTAATGGATGTGTAGGATCTGGGATGGAGGCTGGTGCAGAAGGGAGTTTGCAGTAAAGGACTGGGGTGAAGGAGAGGATGTGGGGTCTGGGAGGGGTTTGGATAAATATAATGCTGTGAAATGTCTGAAGTCCTTAGAAATTCTAAAATTTACAACAGTAATCATCACTACCCCACCAGAGAAATTACTAGAACCAAGTAGCTAGAGAAAGTATTGATGATCCAACTCTTGATGTTTTCAATCAAGTTTGGATACCTTTCTCAAGGATATGCTTAACAAAATGCTAGCTTTGGTTTAGTTACACACAAATTATTGGTTCAATTCAATGGTAAGTGTGTGAAATGTAATGGTCTATGGTATACAAGAGTTCTGACTAGGTCGTTCATTGGTCCCTTTTACCTTTAAACTCTGTCTATGGAATCTGATTATATGGTAAAGTCTTGACCCTCTGCTGTACCACAGCTTCCCACAGGCAGGACTGCCAAGACAGACACCATAGGTACATTAATCCTTACATCACTTAGGTGGAACATGAAGTCTTCACCCTCCATGGATATCCCTGTATTTTCTCAGCAAGGCTACTTCCCTTCTTCTCTGTGGTAGTGTTCCACTTCACTTATCCAGGAAGTACAGCTATCCAGCAGAATGTCACTTATTGGAATAATTGCTTTTAACAAGCACTCTGTGATGTTTAATTTTAGATTGTTGCTATGCATGTCAGGACACTCCTTCCTGCCTTCTGCAACCTGTGTGGGCCTGGGCAGTGTTACTAAAGGTTTGTTCATACATTAATTTGCATTCATTTGATTAAAATCAGTTGTTAGTCTATACAACTCCCTTTGGGAATATACTTATTTTAAGAGTGGCTTATTTCGATTTAGCTTATACCTGTTCCTAATTGACTTAACTAAACTTAAACCAAAATAAATCAGGGGTCTAGGCTGTGACCGAGAGCAGGGGATTGGGGTACTGGAGGGGGGCAGAGAGTTTGGGTTGTGACCTGGAGCAAGGGACTGGGGGGCAGAGGGTTTGGGATGCCAGAGGCTTGACACCCAGTCTGCCTTCTCAAACAGACTCCCCCTCCCCCGCCCCCGCACTGGCTGCAGGGGCCATGTGGTTTTTGAACAGCTAGGAGCCTGAGAGGAAGGGGGGTTTGCAAACTGCCTGTTAACAACAGGCAACTCCCACTGGCCAAAACCGGCAGCCAATGGGATTGTGCTGGGGACAGAGGCAGCTCAAGGCTCACAGCTGTTCAAACAAAGCCCAGCAACAGTTTCTCAGCACTGTGCTAGGGAGGTGGCAGGCAAAGAGTCTGCCTGAGGTTCCCTGCTGCATCTGTGGGCTGAGGGTATTTTGCTCAGGCCTGGTCCATACTCTGGCCCCAACCCACCCACTGGGCTGGCTTGTCATAGGCGCCACAGGAGAGCTGTATGACATGCTGGGAGTTGTAGTCCTTTCTTGGCCCCACACTCCCACTTCCCTTCCTGTGTTAGGTGGCACGGAGGGATGGCGGAGGGACTACAGCTCCCAGAGGGCTGGGGCCCTTCCCTTCAGTGTCAGCCAGACATTGGCAGCAGGTCGTATTCTTTGTCAGCTCTGATTGGCCCCCGTGGCAAGCAGCTGGCAGAAGGGGTGGCTGCCACTTGAGTCTGGCTGGAGACACTGTCACCTTCACCAGCCCGGACGGAATCAGCCCCATGGAGGTCATGGGGGGTGGGGGCATTCGCAGCACCGGCCCCCCCTCCCCCCCACGCCACGTATGGGCCTGATGTTAAAATGAAGACTTGGGTTTTAAATGTTGTGACTTCTTTCCTTTACTTTATATGCATGAATACTAAATGTTAGAGAGTTTTGTTTAGTAGTGTACAACAAGAAAAACTGAAGCCCTGGCAACTGACTCCTGAACTCAAAATACTATTAATATTGAGCCAATATGAAAATAAAGAAAAATAACTTTGAAATCTTAACTCCAAAATCCCATCAAACCGTTATAAATGACCCAGTTACAACACTGTAATAGTGTTGCAGCATTGATGGGACCAAACTGTGTTTTGACTTGTATCTGAATCATGCTACAGGGGAAGGCAGGAAAATATTCTGCATATTTCTCCTCGATTTCAGATGCCAGCTAGAAGCTGTTCTATATTTTTTTTAATTAATGGGACTTTTTAAGAATTGTACATCCATTTTCTAAATAAATTTATCATTGAATTTCTAGATTGTCCTGTGTCTATTAATATTGTACAGAAACAGTGAAAGTTACTTATGTATTTGATTATTTGAACACACTACTGATATAGTCTCTGAAGGGACTGTATAGCTCAATTTCACGCTAGACAATGTAGAGGAATGGAAGAAGTGTAAGTGAATCCTGTTTTCCAGTCTTGGGTTAGGAGACTAGAGTGAAGACTCGTTCTCACTTAAGATGTGCCAGAAAAGAAAAGAAAAATCAGATGAAAAATACTGTGGGCACAAAGACTTGTGTGTGTACTCAACTCTAAGTGTGCGAGGAGTCCCACTGTGTTCAATAGGATCAAAGGCATCAACAAATCTTGCACAATTCATCATTAAATTGTTGCCCAAGATGCAAAAACCGAATATAAGATAACTGCTGTACATGGAAATCTAAGCTTCACTCTCTCTAGAACCCAGAAAATATTAATGGAATTTAGTCATATTATTAAAAAAAATTGTAGGTGACAGAGCTTTCCAGAGATTTAAATACACCAGCGATTCAGCAAATGATCCCTGCTTATTTTACACTCAACTGGTCCATTAGGTATGATTACAGATGATTAACAGGGAATTAACAGAAAACAGAAAAGGAAATTGAGTAGAAAGATCTTGTTTCTATAAAAATCTACTATCTAGAAACTAATTATCAAAAAAGGTCTTTTTATAGGATGTCAGAGAAATGCAATATTACATTTTGCACCAATTTAATTACTTCACAGTATAAATGCAATGCATGGAATTCAAGCATATGACTGGGCTAGCATACATATGAGCTGAGATCTGGAAATAAAGCATGCACACATTCTAATCACTCTCTGCTAGGAAAGTAAATGGAAAAAATATCCAACTTGGCCAATAAGTGTGTACTAGAGATGTGAACGATTAGTTGACTATCGGATAAGCAAATACTTATCGGATAGTCAACACGCTAGTAGACTAGTCGCTTCCCCCCCCTTGCTGCCTCTATCACATGGGTTCCCAAACTGGGGGGCATGCCCCCCCAGGGGGGACATGAAGAAATTCTAGGGGGGACACGAGGAGACCCAGCCTCCACCCCCCCCATCAAGTGTTGCTGCCCCGGTCAGTTCTTTTTTTTTTTGGCTCAACAAGTTTTGCTGCTATTTTTGGGGGTGGGGGCCATGAGGGTTTTTCAAAAATCAAAAAGGGGGCGTGATGCCGAAAAGTTTGGGAACCACTGCTCTATCAGGAAGAAGCAGCAGGTGGGGGAGATGCTTCAAAGTGGCAGTGCTGCGTGGAGCCCGGGGCCAGACCCTGGGCTCCATGTGGCACATCTGGAGGCCTAGGGGATAGGGCATTGGCCTGGGGACCCCAGAATTGTGGGTTTGAGCTCTGGACTGCACGAGGTGTTTCAAAGTGGCAGCGCCATGTGGTGCCTGGAGTTAGCTGGGGACTCCCCTCCTGGGTCCAGTCATGAGTTTACTTGTTTTGAAAACACACTGCAAAACCCGCTCCTAGGGAGTGTGGGCATAAGTTGTAATGAATGTTCTTTCTTCCCCTAGCACTAAATGAACTGAAGTTATTCTGTATTTATACACTTTTAATTTCTTTATGCATGAGTCTGAGCTATATGGAAAAGTTATTCTATCAATCCAAAGAAAAAAAACCACTACATTACAAAATTTACATTGTGGCAATCCATGTCATCATTTAAAAGCAGGTTCTTACCCACAGATACACTTTGCACTTGCTTGGTGATTGAATTCCATCGGCAAATCTTTTTACCACTTATATCCACATATAGGAGGGAGCTTTCCTTTTCTTCCCAGACTGGAGATTCTCCAATTTTACAGTTCTCATTGACAACACACTCAATCTTAATGGACGACATTTCCTGACAGAAAAAGAATTAAAAATCAGCAATGCAAAACATTAATATATAAAAGACAAATGATGTGGACAGTGACTCCTGATATTTAAATCCCACAAAGCCTCCAGCATTTAAATCACACCCAGCTAAATGGTAGGCTATCACCAGCCACTCATGAATTACACTTCAGGGTAATGCCAGCAAACTCCCAGCCCCAAAATCCCCTCCCCTGAAAAGTATGTCTTGTACTGCAGAGCACTCTCCTGCATAACACAAGTTAATATATAGTCTGTCCTTTATTAACAGAAAATAAAATGCATAAATCTTATCCCAAATGGAGTTTCCCAAACACTTCAATCCAAACACACACACACAAACACAGATAAAACAACAAAATATATTAACTACAGACAGATTTTAAGAGACAACAAGTATTGAGGCACATTAAGTCAGAATTAGCCCCCAAACTTTTCAGGATCACACCCCCTTATTCCTGTTCATGATTCACCTTCCAGAGCTGGGAGCAGGGCTGTAGCTAGAGGGGGAGGAAGCCACAAACAGAGGTAAAAGGGCTATGGGTTTGGAGAGAGGCTAGGTGTTGCTTCCTCCCTGCCCAATTGTGGGGGCTGGTCCAGGCCAGCTATGTCCCACATAATTATTTCTCTATGCCTCCTACAGGGGCTCATCCCACAGTTTGGGGATCTCTGAGCTAGATGAATGCAAAGGAGAGGTCCCCCTCCCTACTTGTACCAGCGATCTTAATGGGCACCTCTTTCAGTCAGGGCTCTCTCCCCCAATCCAATGATACTTTTGTTCTTCACTGGGTTGATGATGTGGATAGAAAGTAAGGGAGAGAAGTTACTTGGGGAGTCTGCCCTCTCCTTTTATAATCCTTTCTCTTGCATAAGAATCACCTCCCACTGATCCTCAGGAGACAGGAAGTCTATGTGGCCAGAAACCTTAATCTGCTTCTTTGTCAAAATGTAGATGTTTACCACACCCCAGTCCTTCCAAAGAATGGCCACTTAATCAGGCGATGGTTGTCTGATCTCATGAACAACTGGCTGAGGTATTAGCTAGCCTTTTGTCCATGAGAAACTTATCTGTGACTGCCCTCCGGAACATGTCTGATAATATCCTAGAGTGGAATCTTCTAATCTTTACATCCAGTGTTGTCACACACATTTTCATCAGAATAATATTGATCAGTAAATCATGAGTTTTTAAAACAATACCTTACAATACATAATATGATTTGAACAAAATGTAACATAGTCTTGTAAAGGGGGTGGATGAACATAGGGGTACAAACTAGAGATGTTAAATGTGTTTGTGTAAACGTGTAACCACTGAAATGTTCAGTCGTTACACATCACACCCAGGAGGAAGGGTTCCTATCCTCCCCCCTCCCCGCACTGCTGCCTCTGTAGCATGTATGCCTCTGTATCAGGGGCATACATGCTAGCTCCTCAAAAACACCCACTCCCACCTGCCCCCCCTCTCTGCACTACTGAGGGAAGTAGCAGTATGGGGGGGGAAGGGATGCGTGTAACCTAAGAGGGTTACCCAGCGCAGGCTCATGGGTTAACCATGTACTCAGGCACACGTTCACATCCCTAATACAGACTTGCCATTGAATACCTAAGAATAGATTAAGGATGCATTAACCAGTACATGGGAGCAGCCCCCTGCCCGTGACTCAGCCCTGAGGAGAGAGCTGCTCCAGCCCCACCAGGTCTGCATGGCAGCAGCCTCTGCAGGGTATGTGTATGTGTAGAAGCAGCAGCCGCCACACAGAGGACAGGAACAGCCGGGCTGGAGCAGCCCCTGCCTGCAGTGGGCTCCAGCCCCCTTGAAGTGGCACCCCTCATGCACCACCTTTAATGGTTTAAACACAATAGCACTGCGTTTAACCAATTAAATGGGATTTACATCCCTAGAACGGACTGAGAAGCATGATTAAGAACTAAATAACTGTCTCAGGTAAAGACTCTATTATTAGGTTCTTTCTACACAACTGAAAGGTTTTCATTTGGGACCATTTAAGCCTTCCAGTCACTCTGTAATGTGTTTTGATTTTACTTTTTTCCCCATAGAATTTTCTTTTCTTTTTTAAGTGTACAACTGATAGTATAGTCAGGACCCAAGAAGTTCGAGGTTCAAGATGAATTTTAGTCCTCTAAGAATCCCACTAGTCACCTACATACAATGTATGTTTGCTGTTTTACTGGTAAACTAATAATAGGCTCACATGCAAGTGTCTGCAGGATCAGATTTTCACATACATACAAAGCATCTGTGCAATACAGTAAATTCAGAATTTATTTATGGACATGAATTTCTCTTTCATTAATCTAACTGCACACAGTTCACAACAACTCATCAATGGCTATTAGCCAGCTGGACCCAGATAATATCCCTAACCTCTGCTTGCCAGAAACTGGGAATGGGTATCTTCATGAGTACCTCTTATGTTCATTCCCTTTAGGACACCCATTACTGACCACAGGATACTGGGCTAGTTGGACCTCTGGTCTAACCCAGTGTGGCTGTTCTTATGTAACTCTTTTCCCACTCATGGCAAAACCCATCCTTATAGGTAATATACATGGTGCCTTCATAAACTCATCTGATGAAGTGGGTTTTACCCAACTAAAGCTCATTATTCTATATATTTTTGTTAGGCTCTAAGTGCAACAGGACTACTCGTTTTTTAAGTTACAGACTAACAGGGCTACCCCTGTGAGACTATATAAACTTTAGCAGCTAACTTGTTTAAAGTAGCCATGGAGACGTTTTGCTTCACCTGAAAGTGGGTTGTATCTTTCATGAATTAGAATAAAACCCCCAAGATTCCAGAACGGAAGCTGTATTTCTGGCATTTAAATCAATACCAGAGATTGTGAGACTACCTGGCTCAGTCTTATCCCCCTAGCTATGTAAATGCCCTAGACGTATTTTTTTCCAATGATGCCTCAGCCACAGCAGGAGAGCCTGTGGCACGTGCGCCTCAGAGAAGTCTGCCATGTCACGAGGTCTCAAAACCTGCCCAGGCAAAGCGGCCAAAAGCAAAGCTGGCAAAGGAAGAGGCCAAGTGGCTAACATGGTGCCGAGAGGGAACGTTTTACTTCCAACGCTGAGGGCCGCAGGCAACCCACTGCACTCAGGAGCCACGGCTGGCTCCCCCTCCCCCTCGCCCACGCGCACAACTAATGCGCTTTGCAAGACGGACTGGGGCACGGCTCGCTTTTTAACCCGAGTCTCGCGAAGCAGCAGCCCTGCAAAATGCAGACGTGCCCGGCGAGGAAAGGCGCGCCCCCAACACTCCGCCGTGGCCAAGCTCCCTGCCTCTCGCTCTCGAACCCGCCCTGCGTGAGAGAGCCCGGGGCTCGGCACCGGCCCCCCCCCCACGGTACCTGCTGCGGAGGAAGCCACAGGAACTGACCGGGCCGCTTTGCTGGGGACGCTGGCTGGCTGCAGCCTGAGCCGGGCGGGCTAAGCACTTATAACCCCTGACTCTGTTACTGGTTAACGCGGCTGCTCTCGTTGCACTTTTCTGCTCCGGCTCAGCATGTGCCCAAGGCCGGCCAGGCACTGGCCAGTCCCCCCCTGCAGGCGGGGGTGGGCTGCCTGGGCGCCCCGCCGCCCCGGGCCAAAGTCTCCCCCCCCCCCGCCTCCCCTCTGCTCCGCCGCCGCAAGCGCCTCCCTAGGGGTGCGCCCTCTTCTTCGTGCTTCCAGCCAGGCCTGTGCCCGTGGGCCGAGAGGCGCGCGCTCCCGGGTCGGCCCCTAGTGCGTGCCCGGGTACAGGCAGAGCGGGCCTAGCTGGCGTGCGGTGCAGCCTGACGCGGGCCGGGGAGAGCGTGGCAGCGCCCCAGTTGTGGCTGTACAGCGGGCTGGCAGGGGAGCCCGAAGGCGAGGCCGGGCTCGGTTGCAGCTGAGCGCTGCCTGAGTGCCACTGTAATCAGAGGGGGAGGCGGGGCAAGTAACAAGAGGAGTCGAGGTGCAGTTCAGTGGTTAGTGAGCACCCCTTGGCAATGCCCTGGGAGAAATACCTAGGGTGGATCCACCCTCTGGGATTTTGCATTTTTTTCTTGTGTGCTTTGAAATTTCCTTTCATGCTGATGCTTCAAACCAGGAGTGGGGAACCTAAGGCCCCAGAGGTTCCCCAGCATTGGGGAGCCTGCAATAGTGCTCCAACACCCATCCACACACACACCCCACCAACCTTTGTGGCTCTAGAGCACACAAAATCTACTAGTTTGAGCAACCCCACCCCCCCCCCTGCCCGCCCCCTGCAGGCTCTGATATGTGATGGGAATGTGGGGGGCGTCTTTCTCATTGTCTGTCAGGGGCCAGTAAGTGAGGGTGTGGGGGTTTTTTACTTCTCACTTGTGTGCAGCCCCTGACTGATTTTTCTGTGGGTCACTCCAGACCCAAAGAAGGTTCCCCACCCTTGCTTTGAACTAGATTCACCACTTAGGAATTTTGCTTAGAGGGGAGCAGGGATGGTTGAGATAAGCTTCAAAACAATGAGTTGCAAGGGGACTTCACCAAACAAGTGGTTCCACTGGAGCTGAACAGATTGCACTGATAGGATGTTTACTGCATATACTCAGTTCCTTGATATATGGAGCATATGCTGATGCATACTAGCTGAGAGCTCTGTTAAGTCAATAGTTTAGGTCTACCAAATAGGGATGTAAAATCCCACTATATTAGCTAACCTGTTAAACGTTAATTAGCTCCAGCCCAGCTATTTCTGGCCCCACACAGGGTTGCCTGATCCCAGCCTGCCCAGTGGATCTGGAGCATCCCTCTGCCCATGGGGAGTGGGGGGGGGCTCTCAGGGTACCAGTTAACTGTTACCCAGTAAGCATCACCCATTAAGGGTGATACATACTGGGTAACTGGTTACCCAATTAGCATCCCTACTACCAAAACGTCAGAGTACCTCACCCTTTTTTCCAAGCAGTGTGTATCACAAGTTTTCCTCTTCTTGGCTGCGTCTAGACTGGCAAGTTTTTGTGCAAAAGCAGCTGCTTTTGCGTAAAAATTTGCCAGCTGTCTACACTGGCCTCTTGAATTTGCGCAAGAACACTGATGATCTAATGTAAGATTGTCAGTGTTCTTGCACAAATACTATGATGCTCCCACTCAGGGATAAGCCCTCTTGCGCAAATGCTTTTGCGCAAGAGGGCCAGCGTAGACAGGTAAAAACTGTTTTGCGCAAAAAAGCCCTGATGGCGAAAATGGCGATTGGGGCTTTCTTGCGCAAAATCGTGTCTAGATTGGCACGGATGCTTTTCCGCAAAAAGTGCTTTTGCGCAAAAGCATCCATGCCAATCTAGACGCTCTTTTCTGCAAATTCTTTTAACGGAAAAACTTTTCCGTTAAAAGTATTTGCGGAAAATCATGCCAGTCTAGACGCAGCTCTTTTATTTAATGGCAAGCCTACTAATTCCTCTAGGTCATCCCCCCTTCACCAATTCTGAACACTCTCCAACTTAAGCTATGGCACAGTAATTTGGAGCCAATGGAAGTTGAAAGTGGTGGGCTGAGTTTTAGGTCTGATGGCTGAAGACTCAGATTTGCTTGCACCAACCCTTGCAAAGGAAAAATGTTTTCTGGTCAGCCTAAGGCACCACACACGTTTCAGAACCAGCATATCATGTCTGAAATTTTGGATCCGTATGCCTGCTTCACATTTAACTCTTTCATCCTTGGCATTATCTGTTAAGCAAGAGGCATGTTTGTTTAACGTGGTTGCATCCATTAATAGCAGTCTACTCTGAGGAATTTGCCCATCATAGTTAATTTTTTTCTAAAGTAGGATATTAACTCATCTAGTTGTTGAATGTAAAGTCGATACGATAATATCAGTATGTAAAGGTCAACTGGCTACAGAGCCGGAGTCAGCATCTCCAAGAAATTGCATTTAACTGACAATGGTTCCTAACATGAGCATTAAAATAGATGCCTTTTGATCACACTTAAGTTAGTAGATGGCAAGTAAATCAAGGAGAAATCAAATGTCTACATGTCTCTTTGATTTTCAGTTTACCAGTCTGAATCACAATCATGTTCCAACATAACTTTTCATGCAGTCTGTCCTGAACAATATGTACCCACTTTACAAAATGCCTTCTGTAAGGAGCTAAAAACATTTAGCTGTCATAACAAAGGCTTATGTTCTTTTTCTAGCCCCTGCACTCACCAAGGCAATCGTTACAGACAACTGCTTGTTAGGCTGGGAAGGTCACATGAATGGTGGCCACACAGCACAGGGCACCTGGGCCATCATTTGGGATCATAATATCAGATAACAACTGTATTCTACATACATAAGCAGGGAGAGATGTGATCCATTTCCCTGTGTAGAACCACCAGGTTCACTGCTCCACATAGGCAGCAGCACTGGCTCCTACTCACTTGGGGCTGCATCTCATGTGCAACCTCCCTGTGTGACTGCAGTTCCCAGCCCAGCTCTGCAGACAGGACACTCCTGCTCCAGGTAGAAAAAGCCTCGCTGGGGCTGGGGGATGGGTGAGGCTGCCTGCTGGAGAGGGACACGCATGGCCATGGTTTGGGGGAGTGGCAGTGGGGCACTGGCCCTCCAAACAGAGGCAAGGAGATGTGCATGTGTGTGTGGAGAGGGGCATGCATGCAGAGTCACTGCGGCTCTCTCCCCCCCCCCCAATTTCTGAGAGAATGGAGCTGCTATGTTTGTTGGGGGATGGGAGGGAGTGGTTCTGTCTTTTCCATGCTGTTGCCTCTCTCTCCACCTCTCCAGCTACATCTACATTGGCGTGTTCTCACGCAAAAACTCTTTTGCGGAAGAGTTCTTCTGCAAAAACTCTTCCAGAAGAGAGCGTCGACACTGGCATGTGCTATTGCACAAGAGATGTGCTATTGCGCAAGAGCATCCATGGCAGTGTGGACGCTCTCTTGCGCAAGAAAGCTCTGATGGCCATTTTAATCATAGGGCTTTCTTGCACAAGAAATTCATGTTGCCTGTCTACACTGGCCTCTTGCGCAAGAACAGTTGCACAAAAGGGCTTATTCCTGAGCAGGAGCGTCAGAGTTCTGGAGCAAGAAGCCCTGATTTCATACATTAGAACGTCAGTGTACTTGCGCAAGAACACGCGGCCAGTTTAGACAGGCAGCAAGTTTTTGCGCAAGAGCGGCCGCTTTTGTGCGAGATTGCGCCAGTGTAGACGCAACCTCCTTGTTTCTGGCTTGCTCAGTCCCTTTCCCAGACATCCATTCTTGCAAGGGTGGGAAAAGAGGCAGTGTGGGGGGCTGAATCAAGGCGATGGGATGAGAGAAGAAGAGGGAGCACAGAGGAAGAGGCAGGGAGGTGGGAACTCAAAACTGTTGAGGGAAACCTTCCTGGCAGTGAGCTCTCTGCCTTTGGCTGTGGAATAGTTCCCAAGGGAAGGGCTAGAAGAAATCCAAAGGTTTGAAACTTTTAAAAGGAGACTGGACAAAACATGCAGTGAGAATCAACCCTGCATTGTCAGGGAGAGATGATGTGGAGCCAGGATGATCACAGAGGGCTTTTTCTCCTGTAACATCAGTAATTCCATCCCACTAGTCTGGGTGTGCAAATTCTGGTACAGGTTGGACCTCCCTTGTCCAGCACTCTCAGGACATGACCCATCCTGAATGAGTGACTTTGTGCGATCAGAGGAGGTCCCCTTCCACCGGCCTCCCAGGATGCTCCCCCTTCCTGCAGTTGGCTCCGCTCTGGCGCCACTACTACTGGGCTCCAGCCTGCAGGGCTTAGACTTGGGCTCTGGCCTGCTGGGGCTCCCCAGCCTCCACGGCCCCTCTTCTCCTCTGCCTGATCAGGAATCCCTGGGAACGGTGCTTGCCAGCTGCCCCGCTTCTGCTGCGCTCCGCCAGAGATCCCTGGGGACACAGCTTGCTGGCTGCCCTGCTTTTGCGGCTGGCTGCTCCACCCGGCCAGGGCTCCCCAGGACGGGGCTTGCCGGTCCTTCTGCTCTCCCACCCAACCTGGGCTCCCAGCCGGTTTGCACTGTCAGATACTGAGTTTCTCTGATCCTGCAACATTCATGGTCCTGCTGGCCCATGGATGTTGCTAGACTAGAGTGTCCTGGATTTCAGAGGTTCATCCTGTACTAATGGCCTGGTGCCTGGATCCCATTGCACTGGGAGTAACATCCTGACATGCAACTGCTACTAGGCCAGTAGGGCAGACCCTGCTGTTAGTATAGCAGCTTGCATGTGCCTGTGTGTTTCCCTGAACCCATGCACTCAGTCCCAGAGTGTACCCCCCTCTACTGAGAGCTTGCATTCTGACACTGCTATTCTGTGTGGATCCTGGTGTGCTTGTACCATGCATTTTTGGCACTGACACACAGTTATTTGTATCTCATTGTGCTGATAGTGCTAGGTCCCTGGCGTAGTGGTGACAGTATGTTAGAAATATGAATCCTGAAAATAGTGCCCTCATGTGATGGTCACTCTGGGCCAGGGGTGGGCAATCATTTTTGATAGGAGGCCACTCAAAGAATTTGGTAATATTAATGGAGGAGGTACAGGGTCTGGGATGGAGGCTGGATGCAGAAGGGAGCTTGGGGTAAAGGACTGGAGTGCAGGAGGGGATATAGGATCTGGTAGGGAGTTTGGGTGGAGGGGGTTGTGACATGGGGCAGGGGAGGATGGTGCAGTGTCCGGGAGGGGGTCTGGGTTCAGGAGAGGACTCTGACTTGGAGGAGGGGTGCAGTGCAGGAGGGAGTGCAAAGTCTGGGGAGGGGTTGTGACCTGGGGGAGAGGGGCAGGGGTTTGTGATGTAGGGCCTGGGAGCAGGTAGGGTAACAGAGGGTTGAGACAAGTGACAGGCTGGGGTGCAAGAGCCAGGCTCGGGCTAGGAGACACCCAGTAGGTTCCTCAGCTAGCGTGCCTACCTTCGATGCCCTGCACTGCCTGCAGGAGCCATGTATGGCTTTGAACACTGCGAGCCTCGGGGTGAGGGGACTTTGCATGTGCTGTCTGACCTGCAAACCAGCCAATGGTAGGGATGTAAACTTTCAATTAATTGGCTAATCGAATAGACAATGCAATTGGCATTGACTATTTGATTAGTTGATAAGGGTGCCTCTGCCTTTCAAGTGTAGCAACAACCTTGGGGCTGTTTCTATGCTTCAAAGGCAAAAGTGCTGTGGGGAGCACGGGACCAGCAGGAGACTCAAACAGTTCCCCGGTGGCACTGTGCTCCCCACGGCATTTCAAAGTGGCAGCGCTGCATGGAGTCTGGAGCCAGCCAGGAACTCTGAGTCCCCAGCTGACCCCAGGCTCCATCCGGCGCTGCCACTTCAAAAAGTTCCGTGTCAAGCTCCACACGGTGCTTCAAAGCGTCAGAGCTACATGGAGCCTGAGCTCCACACGATGCTGCTGCTTTGAAACGTCATGTGCACCCTGGGGCCAGCTGGTCCTGCGGTGCACGCAATGTTTAAAAGTGGCAGACCCCAGGGACCACATGGCACTGCCTCTTTGAAGCACCCCTCCCCTCCCTCTGCTTGCTACCTCTTTCTGATAGAGGCAACAAGTGCGTGTGTGGGGGGAAGCGACTAGACGACTAACGTGTCGACTGTCCAATAAGCACTTGCTTGTCGAATAGTCGTTCAGATCCCTAGCCAATGGGAGCTGCAAGATTGTGCTGGGGGGACAGGGCAGTGCACAAAGCCTCTCTTTCAGGCTTGCAGCATTCAGAGAGCTGCTCTGAGCAGCATGTGGGGTGCGGCAGGCAGGGAGCCTGGCTGAGGCTCCCACAGGCTGGATCAGTAAGTTGGTGAGCTGGACGTGGCCTTCCCATGCAGTGCCTGTAAATTCTGCAGCTGGATGTGTCCCTATCTGTGCGCTGTGAAAAGGAGGGTCCAGGAGTTTGTCACAGCACTTCAGGGTGAAAGGGAACTCAGGTTGATGGGTCAGGGGGCTCAGTGGTACCCCAGTTCCAGGCTGCACCCTAAGGGGGTGAGAACCCATCAGACACCTCTTTCCTCCCCTTTGAAAGATATATTGTGTTTGCCTCTCTCCTAAGAGAAAGATCAGAAACCAAATGAAACTTTTAAGACATTTAGACAATTTTTAGAAATTAACATTTATTTATAACAAGGCGGCTGTGCCCCCTGCTCGCCGTGCTCGCCAACCCCCTTCTCATGGGGGTGAGGGTAAGCAACCCAGGCCGCACCTGCTCAGGCCCCTTCTCCCTCCCAAGGAGGCAGAGCACTTTTTCTCCACAGTACCTGCTAGGGTGCCTCTTCTCCCTCTCCTTCCCACTCTAATCCCCCCCTCTGCTGGCCACAACGCACGCCAGGGCCAGCTCTAACCCCAGTGGCACCTGCCCGCCCCACATGGGTCACAGTGAGGCTCAGGTAGTGCCGTGTGCTCTGGTAGTGCCTGGCTCAAGGGCACTGCAGCCTGCTGAGGTGGGGAAAGCAGCAGCACGGGGGACCGCTGTCCTGACCTCTTCCCTGTGCAGTCCCACCTGCACTGCCTGTGGAGCCCAGGGCCGCCCAGCTGCTGGGAGTGGAGGGGAAGTAGTTGACAAGTCGGTGCGGCAACTCCCCCGGGCAGCTCAGGGGTGCTTTGGCAGTCATGGTAAGTGCAGGTGCTGGGAAGGAGGTGAATCTCTGTGTGGGCAGCTGGACACCGGGCAGTCGGTTACTACACTCCCAGTTCCCCAAGAGATTGGTGATAGGGAAGCCCCCAAGAACCCACTGCTGGCACATAAGCCCAGCTGGGACCCTCACTCCTAGTGCCTGTCCCTGGGCTGCTGTGCCAAGCACGACACCCGCTCCGCCCCCGGGCTGTTAAGGCTGCGATGTGGGGTCTGCCAGCTACTGTGCCATGTTTCTTGGCTTTGAAAGCCCTGTAGGGTAGCAGAAGGGGAGCAGGGGATTGGTTTAAAATAGCAATTCCAAATGATATGGGGAAGCAGCAAGGTTGGGCTCAAGCTGGGAGAAGGGGAAGAGAAGGAGGCAGCAGGGGAGACACAGAGTGATGTGATGACATTACACTGTGATCCCCTAGGAAAAACTTTTCTATATACGTAGAGAGACTTTCTTCCTCTGAGATATACCTATCTCATAGAGCTGGAAGGGACCTTGAGAAATCATCAAGTCCAGTCCCCTGCCTTCACAACAGGACCAAGTACTATCCCTGACAGATTTGCCTCAGATCCCTAAATAGTCCCCTCAAGGATTGAACTCACAAGCTTGGATTTAGCAGGCCAATGCTCAAACCACTGAGCTATCCCTGTGCCTGCTTGGGCCTTGACATTAAAAGTGCAAGGATAAAAACCAGAACAAGTAGTTATAACTCTAAATTGTTCCCAATGGAAATAGGAGCTCAGCCAAGATAACATGATGCTGTGAGGTTAGTATACAGATTTTATTGGCACTCATTTGGGCTAACTCATAACTGGTGAAACCAATCTAGCCCTCCCAAATTCATACTGATAAATCCCTTATTCTTAACAGGAGCAGTGTTCATAATCTGTACTGGGGCTGCAGGTCACAATTTCCAACTCTTCCCTATGTTCTAGCCTCAAAGTTGGCTAAATTTTCCTGGTAAATGCTTGGACCATTGTCAAAGGTCTTACTCACATGGAAGTGTTTTGCTGGGGATAAAGTGGGGAATCCATCTCTTACTTTACTCCTCCTGCTAATTGACTCTTACCTGATTGCACTCAACCCTTCCCCCCCAGCTGCTTAGAAACTTTGCTCTTCCTCAGCTCCCTCCCCACCCCCAAATGCACTGAAAATTCTTCCCTTTCCTTTCCTGTTAAAAGATGGAGAAGCCTCCCTACTCATTTCCAAGTCTGGAAAGGCAGAGGGAAAGCAAGCAGGAAGTCTGAACAGGGGCAGAGTGGTGGTCTGGGATATGTATTTTGGGGAAGGGCTGCTATCATCAGTAAAACTTACACTGTATATGCGATAATGTAATCAGTGAATAGGATACAGTTGGGCTGTGTCTATACTGGCACACTCTTGCACCAGAGCTATGCAAATGAGGCTCAGTGTGGAATATCACCAAGCCTCATTTGCATAACTAATGAGCCGCCATTTTTGCCCAAGAGGCTCTCGTGCAAGACGGAGCTGTCTACACTGCCCCTTCTTGCGCAAGAAAAGCCCTCTTACGCAAAGCCGTTATGCCTGAAAATAATCAGCATAACGGCTTTGCGCAAGAGGGTTTTTCTTGCACAAGAAGGGGCAGTGTAGACAGCTCCGTCTTGCACAAGAGCCTCTTCCGCAAAAATGGCAGCTCATTAGTCATGCAAATGAGGCTCAGTGATATTCCACGCTGAGCCTCATTTGCATAGCTCTGGTGCAAGATCGCACCAGTATAGACACAGCCATAGAGTAGGAAAGAGTGCTGACTTATTTTGGGTTTGGCCCTTTCTTTTCTGGCATCCTTTTGGGATTCAAACATATTTGATACTTGCAACTCAACTGATTTCTATTAACCATCAGCTTGCTAGAAAAAAGGCTGATTGTCCTAGTTTAATCCTCAACAAACCTCATGTGGCCTCTGAAGAAAACAGTGGCTGGTGTAGGGATGTTAGCATATAGACATTTAAAATGTTTAACCAATAAGCCTGGGCTTATCAGTTAATCCAAATGACTACACACCATCCCCTCCTTGCTGCCTCTATCAGGAAGGTAGGGATGGTAGAAGCTGGCTCCCCGCATGTGCGGGTTCCCTTGGAGTTGTCTCCCCCCACCCCACCACTGCCTCTGATACAGAGGCAGCAGTGAGAGTGAGGGGGTGCGGGTGGGAGCCGGTACACATGGAAAGCCAGGTACCCACACATCGGCTTCCGCAGAGCTGCCTGTTTGTCCTTGCTGCCTCCCACAAAAGCAGCAGGGGTGGCAGGCTGGAGCCGCTGGTTGGGGGAAGCTGGCTTAAAAGCTGGCTCAGTGTGAGTACGGGTTCTGCTGAGCAACCTGCCCCTCCTTCCCCCACAGATAGGGGCTTCAGCCGCCCCAAGCTGCTGCCTTTGTATCAGATAGCAGCATGGGGGTCCCAGGATCGCACTGGCTGCCGGCTCCACCCCTGAGAAGTACTTTAGTAACCAAGTAACTACTAAAAATGGTTATAGCTACACAACTGCTAAAATGACTGATATCTAACATCCTTAGTCTGGTGCCATTCAGGACCAGAACCAAATTCTTATCTTTGGGAGTGGACCAAGTCAAAGGTTGGATGCTGCTAGCTGTCAGCTTCCAAAAAGGGAGACAGAGCTATATGTGCTTGGGTTAAAGCCCTGGAGGACTGCTGTTGGAAAATCCTAGCTAGGGAAGCTGAATTGTTACCAGGGGGTGGGGCAAGGGGTGGAAGAGGTAGGGAGGGGTTGGAATAATTTGGTACATTTCCTCTTCCAGGTCAGAGGAGAACAAATGGAACAATTTATTCTACCTTAGAGAGAGAGAGAGAGAGAGAGAGAGAGAGAGCGCGAGAGAGAATGGACTGGTGGTTATTTTTAGGGTACATCTCTGACAAGCAGACAGCCCTACTCTTTTTCCTTTGAGGGGCTAGCCCCATGGAAACTGCATTCTTGTTCTAGGCCTCTGCTGCACAAAATTATTTTCTGAAGGACTGGAGGTGACTCAATAGGAACCGAGGGATGTTAAATAACGAGTAATTGAATAGTTGATTAAATGAATGAATTCTCATCGGCTTCTTGACTATGCTGTAGTTCCTGGGGGTCAGGCCAGCAGCTAGTGCACTCTGGCCCCACTCTGAGGAGCTCCCTGTCACTTTGTGCTGCTACCTCTCTCCGGGTACGTCTACACTAGCCCCTAGCTCGAACTAGGGAGGCTAATGTAGGCATTCGAACTTGAAAATGAAGCCCAGGATTTAAATATCCCGGGCTTCATTTGCATGTTCCCGGGCGGGCACCATTTTTAAATCCCCCTAGTCCCAACTAACTGCCCGCAGCTCCACGCGGCAGTTAAAAGTTAATTCGAACTAAGTCCTTAGTTCGGATTAACTGTTACATCTCATTCCACAAGGTGAACAGTTAATTCGAACTAAGGACTTAGTTCGAATTAACTTTTAACTGCCACGTGGAGCTTCGGGCAGTTAGTTGGGACTAGGGGGATTTAAAAATGGCGCCCACCCGGGAACATGCAAATGAAGCCCGGGATATTTAAATCCTGGGCTTCATTTTCAAGTTCGAATGCCTACATTAGCCTCCCTAGTTCGAACTAGGGGGCTAGTGTAGACGTACCCTATCAGAGGCAGAAGCATGGGGTGCCAGGTGGGAGCTGGCCCGCAAGAGGAGCATTTAAAAAACCAGGTCTGCTCACAGACTAGCTGCCTGTCACCCTGTGCTGCTGTCTCTGATACAGAGGCTGCAGTGTGGGGTGGCAGCAGCCCCTGTCCAGGGGAGGAGGGAAGGAGGAGAGAGGAGGAAGAGGAGGGTCTGAGCCTGAATTGGACATGGCATGAGTTGGAACGGAGCCAGACTGTCTGCCCACCTGGCTCCTAGTACACTTTTAAATGCAGAGCTGCAGCGGGGGTAGGTCCCGGATCCAGCATGAGCCAGGACTGAGCCAGGCTGCTAGCCAGCCTGCTAAAAAATTTACTGGTGATGGAGGGAGGGGCAGAATGAGTGTAGTCTTATAAGCATAAGTTTATAGGTTAATGCTATAGTTAATCAACTACACAATTACATCCCATTAGCCAGGTGTACTGCATCTCCAAGCATGGGCAGCAAGCGGTACTGCAGGTGCTATACATCACAACTGCTCTCTCCCACCCCCAGACATGGCTTAGCTCCATTAATCTCTAACAACCATCCACCTCATTTGTACTATGCCACAGCAAAACCATGTCCATTTGTGAATAAATGTACACAGGCTATTTACATTTTTCCTCATATTTAGTTGTACCGAGTCAGGCAAAAATGCAGGTTATTTTCCAGAGGAGGAGGAACACAAATGCTAAGGTTTGTGTGGTAAGCTGCCGGTATGTTTATTTTGATGCCAGTAATAAAAAAATAGGGCTGTTAAGAGATTTAAACAATTGCAATTAATCATACAATTAAAAATTGTGAGTAATCATGCTGTTTAACAGCAGAATACTATTTATTTAAATACTGTGGATTTTTTTACATTCAAATATACTGATTTGTTGCACAGGATACAAACTATACAGTGCTCTTTATATTCATTTTTATTACATATATTTGCACTGTAAAAACAATAGCATTAATTGAAAAACACTAAGTACTATAGTACAATCTCCATCATAAAAGTTGATTTTATAAATGTGTAATTATGTACAAAAAAGCTGCTTTCAAAACCAAATAATGTAAAATGTTAAAGCCTATACATCTACTGAGTACTTTTTTGTTCAGCCAATTGCCTAGACAAACAAGTTTGTTCACATTTGCAAGCAATAATACTGAATGCTTCTCAGTTACAATGTCACCTAAAACTGACAGACATTTTGCATGGCATTATTGTAGCCAGAATGGCAAGATATTTACATGCCAGATGTACTAACGAGTCATGTGTCCCCTAATGCTTCTACCAGAGTTCATCTATCTGTGCTGATGATGGGTTCTACTTGGTAATGATCCAAAGCAATGCAGATCAAAGCATGTTCATTTTCATCATCTGAGTTAGATGCCACCTTCAGAAGGTTGATTTTCTTTTTTGGTGGTTTTGGTTCTGTAGTTTCTACAGCAGACAGTTCTGCTCTTAAGACTTCTGAAAGCAGGTTCCATACCTCATCTGTTTCAGATTTTGGAAGGCACTTCAGATTCTTAAACCTTGGGTCAAGTGTTGTAGCTATTTTTTGTAATTTCACATTTTTTTTTTAAATTGTGTCAGACTTGCAGTGAAAGTGTTCTTAAATGAACATTTGCAGGGTCACTGTCCGACACTGCTGTAACATGAAATGTATAGCTGAATGCGAGTAAAATAAAGTAGAAGACATACAATTCTTCCCTAAGGAGTTGAGTCACAAATGTAATTAACTTTTTTTTTTTTTTAAATGAGTATCATCAGCATGGAAGCATGTCCTCTGGAATGATGGCCATAGCATGAAGAGAAATATGAATCTTTAGCACATATGGCACGTAAATATCTTACAAACTCAACAACAATAGTGTTGTGAATGCCTGTTCTCACTTTCACATGACATTGTAATTAAGAAGTGGGTACCATTATCTACCATAAATGTAAAACAAACTTGTTCCTCTTACTCCTTGTTCAGCCAATCAGGAGGACTGAATGGGCCTGTAGAGTCTTAAAGTTTTATTTTTTAGTGCAGTTAGATAAAAACCCTACATTTGTATCCTTTCATGATAAAGAGATTGCACTATAGTACTTGTATACTGTGAACTGAACAATACTATTTATTGTTTTTGTAGTGCAAATATTTATAATAAAACAGAGCAAGCACTGTACATTGTACAGTGTTGTAACAAATCAATATATTTGAAAATGTAGAAAAATAGCCAAAAATATTACATTTCAATTTGCATTCTATTGTTTAATCATGATGATTAATTTTAGTCATGATTTTGAGTTAATTGTGTGAGTTAACTGATTAATCAACAGTCTAAAAAAAGTTAACTATTTATCAGACAGGTCTGTATGAAGTCAGTATCCCAAGTATTCTGTCCAGTTACCTTCTTTGGAGTTCCTTTTTCAGGAAGTTCGGCAGGAAACAGTGCTGAGTATGCAAAAATATTAATTTGCACTTTACAGTTGTGAAATCACTTTTGTTAAACTGATTAGTTTAGCAAACTACCATACGAAAGATAAAGCCCTGAATAAATCACAACCAATGAAAAGACTGTTAGCAGTTTCATAATTTAATGAAAAAGTACTTGTAAAAAGGGGACATCTGAAAAAGACCGAGTCCATCTTGGAAAATTGTGTGAGTGTGTGTATAGCTGTATATAAAAACAAAATGCAAAAAACAAAATTAACACATAAGGGTAAGAGGTAATACTTCAAACAGTTAGCCACCGAACACAGTAAAAACTAGCAAGTACACTTTGGGGACTATATTTAAGAACTACAATAACCAAGGGCTCCTTCATGTATCTATTAAAATCATGTTAAAGTAGCAAAACTATTGCCCAGACTGAAAAGAGTTACATCCCCAAAAAAGCAAAAACGTGAATTTTTGCTGAAGCACCATTTTCCTCCTTGATTGTTCTGCTGGCCTCCAGGATAATGTTCCCAAGACAAGCTCTTTAATTTTGTGGCCAGAAAAAAAGGATTAATAATAAATATTGAAGGAGAACTAAGAATCAGAGCTAGAATACAAATGAGTGGATATTTGTTTACTTATTCTGAATGACCCATGGCTTAGGAACAAAAAGTACTTCCTGTTAAAATAAAAATATATGGAAACCTAAAAATGCTACTGCATATTTACACCAAAAGAAATCTGAAAATACATCTCTACAAAGACAAATTACACAAATATACAGAAAATCAAGAAAGGAAAGAAAATTAAGGATTCATGAAGCAAAGAGGAAAAACTGCAAAGTTTATTTTTTATTTCACTACTGAAGTGTTCTCTAGCCCCTGGCCAGTAACTATTGGGAGGGAGATTTCAAAGTTTAATAATCTGAAGTACTTGTTGTAGTTTCCCAAACTAAGAGCAATAAAATAAAAAGATTTGCTGAAAATCAAAGTATTATTTGTATTCTGCTAAATATCTTGACATGAGGAGTTTAGCATTTTTCTTTGGATGAAATTCACCCCAAGCAAAGGGAGCTATAATAAAAGGCCCTCTGCAATACCTATGCTCCATTCAGCCCTTGATGTGGGACAATGGGCTTTGCTCATTTGTGACTGAAATATCATTTCATCAGACGCACAATAGAATTTCTCTTGGTTTAATAGAACAGCTTAAGAAAATGAGAATTTTAGTTTTCTTCAAACAAACCACATGTAGTAAAGAAAAAAAAATGGGACTTTTCTGAGATTGGGTGAAAGTTATATTAGTATTTGCATGTTTTAAAACTTGCGCAAAGCACTTTTAGTTTGGGAAAGAGCAACTAATTAGAGGGAGCTAAGCAGGTTAATGTAGTCATGTGTCTTACACAGGCTTCCAGATTTATCTAGCAATAAAAATGTGCTTCAAATAATGATCACCTAAAGTTTTTCAAACCTATGAGCCTAAAGTTAAACTCCTAAACCCCTATTTAGTCATCTAGATTTGGAAATTTTGGCCTTTTTTTTTTTTTTTAAAGTCAGACAAAAGAAAGTCAGATAAAATGATTTAGTTCAAGCTTATTTTTAACATACCACGTATAAATGCCTCCATATGTGAAAACTCATGTTTCAAGAGGAACCAAGCATCATCAATGATTGCCTAAAATGTAAGTGTCAAATAGCATTTTTCTTTGAAGTAGTACATCTACTGTTGTAAACACTATCCACAAATTTAGTCATCTGTACTTGTTAGCTGGGTAAAATATTTACAAGTGCATCCCACAACAAGCAACTATGTACAAAGATAAAAAACTGAAGTTCTAGAAGTTGAATATTTACAAAATAAAGTGAATTACTGTCAAGAGAAACACAACCTTTAGCTGGAGCAAAGTATATGGGGCACATCTAGAGGTCAGTGAGTTTGGCAGCATATGTGATGCTTGATTCTACCCTGCAGAGGGTTACAAGCAACACTGGAGTTCTACCCTTTCTGCAGAACAGGATGTCCATTTTAGTAATCACTTGGGCCACAATCCAACAGAGAATTTAAGCATGTGCTTTAAATATAAAGTGTGAGAGTACTCCCATTGAATCAATGGAACTATTCATATGCCTAAAGTTTTAAGCACATGCTTAAGCTTTTGCTGATCAGGTTGATATTGTAGGTGCAACAGGAATGCAGTTTCAGTGTTTGTGTATTAAGTCTTTGACAGCTTGTTATAGAGCAATGCAAGTAGTCCTTTAATACCTGCCCAGCAGCACAAAACTGACATTTTAAACAATGCCTTACACAAAATCAGGTAAAAAGGCAGCAGCTCCTGGAGTTATGCAAATACTCCATACTCTCTGATGTTAAACTTTAATATAGCACATTGATTTCTATACGTAACCTTGACTATCTCTTTAAAAATCACAAGCCAATTCACTAATGAAAACTACTCTTTTTCACTGCATTTTTTCCTAATGTAGGTCCTGCACTGTTTTCGGAAACCCTCTGATGCCTAGGTTTGCACGGATACTGATGCATTATGCAAAAGGTTGAGTTACCCTTTGGGCTTTATAATCACCTTTGTACTGAACTGTGAGAAATTACATTTTTTTTGTTTCTATTGTGACAATCTCTACCAAAGTCCTTACTTTGGCTTTCTCTCTCTGAGCTGCTTCTCCTTAATCTGACTTGTTCTTTATTCTCATCACTTTCAGCTTCAGAGTCACTTAGCTCTAAATCAGGGCAATACCCATCATTGTCCTGGTATGGTGCTCCTCCTGTCTGGTATTCAAGAGTCTGCTTGCTCCACAAACGTTCCTTTGTTGAAAGCCTCCTTGGTTTTTCACAGCACCTCAGATCTTCTGTGGTCCTAACCAAACTGTTGGTGGCCTCTTTAAAAGACCTGCTGAAATGTTCTATTGTAGATTTTCTAAAATTGCTTTGACTAGCCAAATGAGCAGTGAGCACAGATTCTTGTTCATATGATGTCTGACTGGACCTGTCTCTCTGAGTTACATCTCCAGCCCTGCCCATTAAACCGTTGGACTTGGCTAGTCTTGAGTTCTCTTGCTGCATTTTTCCATTCCCAACTGAAGACTGTCCATGCAATGCAGCTTGAAGTGCTAATGGTTTACCAGATGGCTGCCCACGATGAAACTCTGGTAACTGGGCTGGCCCAGAATCTTTTGTTTCATTTCTAGTCTTGCCAATCCCTGCCAATAACCCATTACTTCGGCTGTCATGCGGATACCTTGAATATGATTTTGCTTTAATTTCATATGACTCCTTTGATATCTGCATACTCCTTTTGTTGTAAACTGGGGTGTTGTCAGGAGAAAGGGGTCTATTGCCAGGTTTCAGAGAGTTATTTTTGCAGTCTCCCAGTGCTGACTTAGGCATTTTTAATTTCAAGGTGATTCTGGGAGGTGGGTAGAACAGCGTGTTCTCTACTGCACTTGTCAGAGAGTGGCCTAAAAAAGAAAAAAGAGACAGGGATGTATTTAAAAGGTGGTGAGACTTTCATTAAACTTAGTTAATAGTTTTCTTGCCAAAAAATGCATGTACACATTAAGGGTTGTTTTCAATTAGTTTTCCAATTACTATAAGATGCAGTTAGGCATGAACTAAAAATTAAATTGTTCTAAAGTACCCAAACAGAATGTATGTAAACATGTAATATTTCTGTTCTGTAAGGACAATTTTTTCCTTCAGATGTATAGTGGAACGTAGTCTTTAAATTAAAACATGTTTTCAACTATTACAGACTTTGTTACAAATACGCACAACCTCTGTATTCAATTAAAAATAAATTACACTGGAGTACATACTCTGCCTTATTCCTTCAGTCTTGTTTCATGATATTCACTAGTTAAATAAGGCACAGAACTGTTTTTGGAACATAAGTTCTAAGACAGCAACTATCTATTTTTAACTTCATAAACCATTATATGGTGTGGAAAGAAATGACAGATCTCTAACTGAGAAATTTGTTTGCAACATACATGACATATGAGACATGAAAATAGTGTGAATGTGTCAGTTATTCTCCCCATCTCTGTCTGAAGGAAATTACCACCAACCATAAATTAGTTATCGTGCTTAAACTGGAGAGAGAGACAAACTGTGGTGTGCAATATGTAGCCACTGTGGGGAAAGTGGGAATATAAAACAGTAACTAACCCAAAGAGAAAATCCCACATCCTACCTGATGCAGATACCAGTAATACAGTGGTCTAGATGCCACAGTAATTGGTATCTCATCTGTATATGGCACCCCATAAATATCTAGGACAGGATCGAAAAGCCGAAGTATGACTCTGAAGATGAAAATTCTGTGCATGTGCTGTTATTTAAGAAAATGGGCTAGAGGGTGCATACTCATTAAAAATACAGGTTTTCTGAGTTTAAAATGATAACAGTGACATGGACCAGGCAGAGTCCAGAATCTTTAGCAGATATAATTACTATAATCTTATACATACAGATTACCTGCAGCAATTTCCTGATTAATGAGCTGGACTTGCAAATTGAAGACTTGTTCATGTACTTTACTGTGGGACAGTTTGAGTTTCTCTCTTCTACTCACCATGTAGCAGAGATTCCTTACCTACACAAAACGACAAGAAATTTTAGAATTTTCTCTTTTAAAAGTGGTTAAGAATATTACATTAACATTCAAATTCTTGAACAAAATACCTTCGTACATGTAAAGCCCTATAATAGAGCAGTTCCATGGTGAATTTCATAGTATAACATGCAACTAAAATATTTTCAATTGCAAGGATTTTTAAAAACCATTAAAGATGATGTTAAAAGTGATCTGCAAATCAGTTGGTCAAATTCCCAAACTGGCAATAAATGAACAAATAAGCAGGTTAAAAAAAAGAAAAGACAATCAAGCAGATTTTAGAACTCACATTTTTTTTCTTAAATCCTGCACTACTTTGCCTATTCACATCACCAGCTGGTACATTGCTCCAGTAAAGTACAGTAAAACTCCAGCTGTCTGGCATCCAGTGGTCCGGCACTCCTGATAGTCCAGCACCACCTGGAACCCGGAAGTGCTCCAGGCAGCCGGACAATTGGAGCTGCTCTGCCCCGGGCTTCCCCGAGTCAGCCGCTGCTGAAACTGACCAGCGGCTGACTTGGGGACACCCAGGGCAGAGCAGCTGGGGCGCTGGGTTGGTCCCGCAGCGCCACTCCCCCCATCCCTCCCACCCCACCCCAGGCCCCTCATAGCCCCCCCTTCCGATAGTCCGGCATATTTGATAATCCGGCACCCCCTGGGTCCTAAAGGTGACGGATTATTGGAAGTTTACTGTAATACATTTTCCAAAAATATACAATAGTTTTTCTTAACAGCACACTTAATATGCTAGGAAACCTTACTGACATGGTGACATCACGAGTCTTAAAGTAAGCTTCAAGTGAAGGATAACCATCCGATCCCCCAGCCACTCCGGCTTATTAGGCCACTTAGATCATATTGCTGAAATTTGACAAAATGACTTACGAACCACCTTTAAAGTGATTCAAATCCCACACTATTTTGCCAATTTTGAGAGGGTTTCAGAATCAGTCCTATTGGATGATCACTTTAATAATTTTTTTTTTTAAGTTTATTTCAGGTGTTACAGCACTCTGCTTTCATTCACTAATTTAAGCAATATTTCTACCCAATGTACCAGTAGCAGAATCAGGTACTAAATCTCTTGACAGAGAGTCATACATTTTGTGGAACAAAGAGTGTTTCCCATGGTGCACAATTAGACCTGTTCAAAAATCAGAATTTGCCCCACCAAATACCAACATTTTTAAAGTCACAAAATAAGACAATAAGTTAAAATATTCCATTAAAATTGTCAATATGTTCAGAAAACTTCTAATTCTCATTTTAGACATTTTAAAATGTCAACATGTGGAAAAAAAATGATTTTGAATAGTTTTCCTGTTAAAAAGATTTTGAAGTATTGCTGTAATCAATGTCACAATTATTTCTCGCAGAAGCTTACACATTAGTTCAGACTCTGATGTCAAGAGACTTTTCAGAAAAAGCCCACTTCTGATTTTATAAGAATAAAGTTGGAAAAAAGCATTACAGGAAATATTAAGCACTGTGTTTAAGGCAAGAACCTAGCTCGCCTATAAGTATGTAGTCAAAAAATCTCTGTGCAAATCTTACCCTCTCTAGATCCTGCCTCAAGTGCATGAACATCCTCATGCGCGTATGAATGCTATCTTCCTTTGGCTGCACCAAGCCATTTTCTTCATCCTCTTTGGGAGGAAACAATGGTTTGTTAAGATTACTTTTCCGCTTTAATTTCCAGTAATTATAAATGAAGTCCACAGCAATTTTAGGAAGGCCCAGTTCTGCTGCAACATCTTCCACTTTAACTAATGAGTAGAATTCCTCCTCCAGCTCTCTCAGTTTTTGGGCACGCAAACTAGTTTTCTCACTCTCTGTTTGCTTCTGGTCTGCCATGCTCTTGGGGTTCTCATCAACGTCAGGCACCGAATTCTGCTTGTTTTTGCTATGCTTTAGGCAGTACGATTTGAACTTGACCTCATCCCCATCGTCCAAAATGGCCTTCATCTCTAGGCTATGCTCAAAGGCACAGGTGACATGAAAGGCAGTGATGCAGCTTTTCACAGAGCACTATGAGTGAAACACTAGAGTCAGCCAATAGTAACAACAAAAGGAGAAAAAAAGACGAAGGAATGCTTAAGTTACATAAAACCCACCCCTTTAAATACATTTTTCCACATCATGCTTAAAAAATTAGAGCCTTAAGTACTCCTCAGCTGAAAAACTGAACGATAAGTTTCAGCCCAAAGCAAGTCAATTCTTCCACGTTAAAATCCCATTAAAAAGTGCATGTTGTAACAAACTGCTATTCAATCTTAAGTAGGGCAATTCCAACTTCTAAATATTAATTACATCTTACATCTGAGTAGGTGGTAACCCAGTTCCTTTCCAGTTTGGTTTTATCTGGCTAACAGTTCCAGTATTTTCTACTTCTAAGTTCATGGAATTGCTCCTATATTTACATCCTGTTACAACAGGAATGTAAGTTCAGACCTTATTTTCTTACATGGGAGACCCTTCTGTCCATCTCTGGCAACTGTCCACATGATAATTAAACAATCTATAGCTCGGTTCCAAGGCAGTTCTTTGTCTTGAGCAGGACACTAGCACTGGAGTTTCCTTCTTGTTGTTGTTGACTCCACTCCAAAGATTCATGTCCATGCAAGCCCCTCCCCGCTTCTTTCTAAGAGATAGGTCAGGAGTGTGGGCCTGGTACCCTTGGGACCAAATGCACCGGGGGAGGAGGGGTGAGGGCGGGAAGGTGGTGTCTCTCTCGCTGCTCCCCAACAAGGGAACTTAACAGGGCCACACTGAAGGGCCAAGGTCAGTCGGAGTAGAAGGCTGCATCTGGTGTAACTGGCCCAGCTCCCTCCTGAATCTGGACGCCTTCAATGTGGCCCCATCCACTTCCCTATGTAGGGTCTCTCTGGCAGAGGAAGCAGACAGTGCTTTATGTCCCTGAGACACACTGAAACACCGATGGGTTCAGGAGGTGGCAGGGGTCAGTACTCACCAGATGCAGCCTCTCGCTATCCTGCCAGCCTCCTCAACAGAGGTAGTAACTACCAGTTGGTGGCTGCTGCAACAATGGAAGAGCAAGATGGACTGGGAGATTGGTCCCAGTAGATAAGAGAGCCCACACAGAACTCTGACCCCAAGTCACCAGGACCAGGTGGCATTCACCCAAGAGTTCTGAAAGAACTCAAATGGGAAATTGCAGAACTATTAACTGTGGTTTGTAACCTATCCTTTAAATCAGCTTCCATACCTAATGATGGGAAGATAGCTAACGTGACACCAATATTTAAAAATGTAATTGCCAGGATCACCTCTAGAGCCAGACTTGTAAGTCTGACGTCAGTACCAGGCAAATTAGTTGAAACTATAGTGATGAATAAAATTGTTGGACACATGGATGAATATAATTTGTTGGGGGAAGTCAACGTGGTTTCTGTAAAGGGTAATCAGGCCTTACTAATCTGCTAGAGTTCTTTGAGGGGGTCAACAAATATGTGGACAAGGGGGATACAATGGACATAGTATACTTAGATTTTCAGAAAGCCTTTGACAAAGTCCCTCATCAAAGGCTCTTAAGTAAGGTAAGTTGTCATGGGATAAGAGGGAAGTTCCTTTCATGGATAGAGAACTGGTTAAAAGACAGGAAACAAGGGTAGGAATAAATGGTAAGTTTTCCAAGTGGAGAGAGGTAACTAATAGGGTCCCCCAAGGGTCTGTCGTAGGACCCATCCTATTCAACTTATTTATAAATGATCTAGAGGAAGTGGTAAACAGTGAGGTGGCAAAATTGGCAGATGATACCAAACTGCTCAAGATAGTTAAGACCAAAGCAGACTGTGAAGAGCTTCAAAAAGATCTCACCAAATTAAGTGACTAGGCAACAAAATGGCAAATGGAATTTAATGTTGATGAATGTAAAGTAATGCACACTGGAAAAAATAATCCCAATTATACATACACAGTATGATGGAGACTAATTTGGCTACAACTACTCAAGACAGATCTTTGAGTCATTGTGGACAGTTCTCTGAAAACATCCACTCAGTGTGCAGCGGCAGTGAAAACAGCAAATAGAATTTTAGGAGTCATTAAAAAAGGGATAGCGAATAAGACAGAAAATATCTTATTGCCTCTATATAAAACCATGGTACGTCCTCATCTTGAATACTGCACACAGATGTCGTCGCCCCATCTCAAAGAGATATACTGGCATTGGAAAAGGTTCAGAAAAGGGCAACAAAAACTATTAAGGGTTTAAAACGGGTCCCATATGAAGAGAGATGAAAAGACTTGGACTTTTCAGCTTAGAAAAGAGGAGACTAGGGGGGGATATAATAGAGGTCTATATAATCATGACTGGTATGGAAGAAGTGAATAAGGAAAAGTTATTTACTTATTCCCACAATGTAAGAACTAGGGGTCACCAAATTAAATTAAGAGGCAGCAGGTTTTAAAACCAAACAAAAGCAAGTTTTTCTTCACTCAGTGCACAGTCAACCTGTGGAACTTGTTGCCAGAGGATGCAGTGAAGGCTAAACTTTAACAGGGTTCAGAAAAAAACTGGATAGATAGATTCACGGAAGTTAGGTCCATCAATGGCTATTAGCCAGGATAGGTTGGAATGGTGTCCCTAGCTTCCATTTGTCTGGAAATGGATGACAAGAGAGGGATCACGTGATGATTACCTGTTGTGATCCCTCCCTCTGGGGCTTCTGGTATTGGCCACTGTCAGCACACAGGATACTGGGCTAGATGGACTTTTGGTCTGACCCAGTATGGCCGTTCTCATGTTCTTATACTCTGCTAGACAGATCTCTCTGCTGATTTCAGCACAGTTATGTCCTAAAGCCTCCCCCCAAGCCCGCCCACACACTCATATACTTGGAAAAAATCTCTGCTCTAGCTCAAAAAAGTTTCCTAATACCCAAGACTGTTTTATGAGCTATTGCTAAGAACATGACATCTGCCATATTTGGAAAGAGTCACTGCCATTATAAAGCACTATGAATATGAAAAATGCTCTTTAAATCCAAATTCTGGTTTTCATGCTCAGTCAGCTGAAAGCCACTGCAGAACTAGTACATACCTGAATGCAAGCACCAGTTTTAAGTTTGCATAAGCTACAGACTAAAGCCCATCGACTTGGTGGAATGTGAGACACTTTTGTGATTGGTTCCATCCTTTCTGGGCAAGCAATGCTAACCTGCAAACAAAAATAGTGGAGGAAGCATTTATGAGGACAATTAAAAAAAACAAAAAAAACAAAAAAACAAAAAAACCTTATCTTTTAGTAAATTAGTAAGAAAAAAAACCACCACATTGACGGAATCTCACAGAGTTCCTGTTTCCAAGTATAATCAAACGACATTGCTACAGCATCTGTTAAACAGGCAAAGGAATCTTAGAGACAGTAACGGAAGGCAAAGGCTTGACAGAGTTTAGAGCAGGGCTTCTCAACACATGGCCCGCGGACCACATGCGGCCCATGGCCGGTTTGGGTTTACGTGAGGCTCAAAACACGGCCCATGGGTGGGAGCCAAAACAAAAAGGGAGTCAGTGTAATGGTCTTGTGTCAATATGTTTCATAAAAGTGCTGTCATATGGGTGGAAATCAGGTAAATATTGCATTTTATTAATATCAGCAGAACTGACTTAAATGGGGCCTGTGCATTGTGAAGTCTTGCCTTAATCTTTGTATTCACGCCCGTCAGTGTGAAAGAAGCTATTTGCATATATATTTGCATGTATATGCAACCACACTTAAAGTTGTGGCCCTTGGCATGTGCCATGAGTATCATTATGGCCCCCGGGGCTTCCAAAGTTGAGTAGTCCTGGTTTAGAATGTGGGGCTCTGCAGAGTCCAGCAGGTGGGAACATACACAAAGCTCAATATTCATCTGGGCTCACTTTTCCATCACCCCAATTTTTGGGTCATTCCCTTCTCAATACAATTACATAAATCTATATTCCTGCACGTTACTGAAATTCCTGACTTATTATCCATCTCTTTACATAGATTTTTGACTATCACCCATTTTATAAATCTTCTAATTTTCTTCTTAAGATCTTTAGGATACTTTGAAAGATAAAACATTATTACATACTAATTCTGAATTAGTAAAGCTACTTTAGAATTGATTAAATTCTTTAACCAATATAGAAATTCACAGAAAATTACATTAACAGGAAATTAAAAATTACTGTCCAGTGCACTGAAAGAACTCATACATACTGCATTGATTTCAATATTTCCTTTTTTTCAGATCATTGTTACAATGCAGCTTTGTGAAACCAGGTAAAGTACACAGCAACTATTAAGAGATTACAAAGAGCAGAGAAATTCAAATCACTCAATGAAAACAGTTGCTCTGTAGCTTCACATGACGTTGAAGATGCATAATTATTATTTTATCAGGAAATAAGCGTGTAAGAAAAAAGGAAGGAAAACTAAGTAATAACTGTCTATAAATTGTAGTGGCATCTCATGAACTAATGGCTTGCATCAGTATTACTCCTAGGGGAATTCACAAGGCATAGAATCCATACCTTCAGCAGATTTCTTGGCTACCCTGAAGAAACATGGGGGAGCAAAGAAATCTGTGAGGAACACGTGCAGATTCTGCAGCAGCTTGTGCACATCTGTCAGGAGCAGGTAGCAGCAGAGAGCAGCTCACCACAGGGGGCGAAGTGAAGGGAGGCTGGCAATGTTCCTTCTAATCTTTGCCATCCATGTATGGAATAAAGTTTTCTATGTGCACCAAGGCATATGCAAATGTGCACAACCAACAGAAACAAAAAGGTAGCTTTGGGCACTCTGCTAAATCAGCTGGGCAGCATTTGAATCTCTCCTGAGCAACCACAGGAGCTCACAACTTACAGGGAACACTGGAGGCTGGGTGTGAATGTGTCCACAGAGAGATAATTAAGATGGTGGGGTTGGGCACCTGCCTGCATAGGAATGAGACACACAGACACTCAGGTCTTGTCCACACTACCACAAGCTGTTGACCTAAGTTATGCAACTTCAGCTACATTAATAACATCTGAAGTCTACATACTTAGATCTGCTAACTACGGTGTCTTCACAGCAGTAAGTCAACAGCTGACACTCTCCAGTCGACTCCGCTTATTCTTTTCATTCTGGTGGAGTACCAGAGTTGACGGGAGAGCATTCGGCAGTTGACTTATCATATCTATCCTAGATGTGCTAAATCAACCACTGCTGGATCCATCACTGCTCATCGACCCAGTGCGTAGTGAAGACATGCCCTCACTCTACCCCTCTCTTCAACTTGCTCCATCCTGGGCTTGAGGCATTGGGTTGTGTGTAGCAAGCTCTGTCCTTGAATCAAAGCAAAATTGGGACAACTAAAGAGGCAGGCTCTTGATGATTAATTGTTCTCATTCTTAGTCAATTAAAGCTCCTTTACCTTGCCAGGTGGTGTAAAGGAGCCTTATTGTAAATGATAATGATAAATTGAATCCTCAGCTAGGAAAGTGTGTGTACTTTTTGGCTTTTTTTTTTCCTTGTGCCAGAAAGGCACAAGAAGATTAGATTATAGCTCAGGATCTGTTTTACTTATATTTATAAAAAGTGCAGGACAAGAATTAGCAAAACCGTATGACTTTTTTGTGTGAAAGTCTGAGCAATGTAAAGCAACTTTCTACTTTACTTTTATTTCGGTGTTTGGTGCTCTGTGATGTAATGGGGTGGCTGCCCAACTTTAAAGGAGGGGTTGAAGTACGACAGAAAGAGCGTGCGCAGACCCACCCAATGAAGCTCTTGTGAAGAGCCAACCAGGAGGCAACTTGCTGGGCAGCCCGGATATAAGGAGCTGCTCAGCAGAGCAGACTGGGAGTTGGGTCCTGACCAACAAGGGAGAAGCAGCTTGGGCAAGGCAGCGCTGGAAAGGAACAGGGGAGCAGAGAGAGAGAATGAATCTCCAGCTTGGTACATACTAGGCTGTGGCCCCTGCTAAAAAGGGCCAAGAAAGTGCAAGGGCTATGGGGAAGTGGCCCAGGGAACATCAGCAGACAAGGGGAGTGAAGGAGGGCAGGACTTGGCTGCCGCCAGAGGGTCCCTGGGTTGGGACCCAGAGTAGTGGGTGGCCTGGGTCCCCCCAGCACCACCTTTGCATTACACCTTGCCACACTGGAGCGTAGCCAGTATAGACTGTGGCTAGCCACTGAGGCAAGGGGCTAGTCTTTGGGGCTGTAATTGACCACAACAGCAGGTACCTGGACTGAGGACTGTTGATACCCCTCAAAGGGGGTAGAATAGAGGGATGGGCACTGCCGAAAGGCAGTGTCCTGAATTGGATGCC
Source organism: Pelochelys cantorii (assembly GCA_032595735.1). Lineage (NCBI taxonomy): Eukaryota > Metazoa > Chordata > Testudines > Trionychidae > Pelochelys > Pelochelys cantorii. The sequence goes on along the minus strand of CM064326.1, from coordinate 124,781,909 downwards.
ACAGACCAAGGGAGCAACACAAGTCCAGAGTCGAGAGGGTGGAGGCAGAAGATTGGAAACGGGCGAAACACCGATCACTGGGCAGTGCCCTGCTGACAAACTGAGCTAATTCTCAGACTGGCCAGCAGGAGGCACTATGGTTATGAATCCACCCAAGTATATGTAACTAACTTTCATGTGTTTAGGAAATGCTGAATAGTTATTGTGATTTTTTTCCTGTATGGTAGTTTAAATAAATTACCAAAATAAATGAAACCGGTGAGCTGCAAAATTTGGAGTGTTTTTTGTGCAAAATTCCCCCATGAGTAAGTAATGCTTCCTTACAAGTCAATCAGATGCTTATAACATGGCTATATAAAAGTAAGGGGCAACCAACCACTGATATGATGTTATTCTTTGCTGTATATGATTTGGATTGTCCAGTTTTTCTAAATCATACAAACCTTACCAAAATAATATATAGTACTAAAGTATTATCCTCTTAAGTAAACATTAAGATGGGCAAAATAAGGGGTAAGAATAATGATGAGGAAGAGAATAAGTAATAAAAGGAACATAAATTAGTTTTACCTCTGGAATCCAGAGGGCACAGCTCACATGTGCCCACTTGGTCCCTGTCCTAGTAGCTTTCATGGCACCCCCTCTCTTTGGGCACAAGAGACACTGAGGATGTATTCCCAGAACACAAGTGCGACACAACCAGCTGCCTTCGGGAACCTTTAAGATTCCATAACATGCCTTGGGACAAAGGAAAATTCTCTCTGTATCAGCATATAAGTGAGACAATATCAGAGGCCTATATCAATGACTATCATTTTTAAAAATTACTCTACAAATCTTACCCAAAACACACCACTTTGTGATGGATGCAAGTAATGCCTTCTTATCAACACACACACAGATCAGAATACAATGTTTCTAGGATGGAAACATTATACACAAATATGAATTGTAATGGAGTGAGTGGCTTTCAGAGGAAAAGAGCAGTTGGGAACCCAACTACCATCGAAAGCCAGTGAAAGTTGGATGCTGTGCTCTCTTGGATAATCTCGGCATAAAAAAGCCACAAATACAGTTAAAACAGTCAGGGAATGAAAAAGTTATTTCAACAAATTATTTTCTCTTTTTTGCAAAATGTATGGTAAAATATACACCGAAGGATCCCCAAGGTAGCTCTAGAAATTAGGAATAAGTGTAACAGTTTAAATGGTCAACAAATAAGCATCAAATTATTCGTTTCCATTACAATTACACTTGACTGGTATGTGCTGGCTGCCAGCCCTGCTCTTGGGAAGGGCTGTGGACTCTGTACTGTGGGCTCTGCAGTTATATTGCAGAGCCTGCAGCACAGCCATCTCCCTGGGAGCAGGCTTACGTGTACCGGCTGCTAGCCCAGCTCCCGGGGAGCCGGCTGCACTGTAGGCTCTGCTGTATAAGTCTCATATTGCAGAGCTCACAGTACGAGCAACCACTAGGATTTTTAACAGTTAAACTAACTTTAAAAAAAACCAAAAAACACATCCCTACTAGAACATAAATCAAAATTAGGTTTTGGGCGTTTTTTAAGTTACATGCATAAATAGCAATTATGTGTGAGATTAATACCACCACTTAAAATGCTTCCAGATATAGGTTTTGGAGGTCACTTCGGATTTCTCCCTTCCTTCCCTGCCCCATCTCTGCTGTAGCTATTTGGCTAGTAACTTTTCTCTGTCAGTTTGGATTACCACTGAAGTGCATAACTGTGTTGGCTGTACAGTACCAACTAAAATAATTTTTTTTTTTTTTAAAAACAGAAGTATTGCAGAGCGCAACAAAAAATTGTGGAAACATCCTAGATCCGTGTGGTACACTCTTCTCCGGGTCCACCATTTCCCACCTCCAACTCTGAGGAATGCATGCTTCGCAAAGTTTGAGAAATGGAATTGACCTAGATGCTCGTTTTTTAATATACAAATATGCCGTGGGGGTCACTACTAGATTTCACAACTGTCTAATTCCACGTGACTACTCTAAGGCCCTGTTTATTAACAGATGTGGGTCAAAAGTTTCCTACCATTCCTGCTTCAGAGTTAGCAATGTCGAAAGCATTCCTTGTAGACAGACAACTAGCAGTGTTCCATCTAATTTTTTCCATCCACGTGCAAAATAAATTTTATCTGAAAACGTGCACCAGCAATAGAAACATACTGCCAACTGTGGGCACTTGGCTATTCAGCTGGTGGCACCTGAATCTCTCCTGAGCAGCCACCCAAAGGGGTGGGCACTGCTCTGGCAGCGCTGGAGCACCCCTGCCCATGATGGGCCCCACAGGGCTGGAGTAGCTCCCTGCCCACGGTGGATGGGGAACTGGCAAAGGTTAATTTTGAGCCTGTCAGAATACTTATAAAGACCAAACTAATTTAAGTCAAGGCTGAAAAATTTAACAGTATTTTTAAAAAACCTCAACAGAGGGAGCTCTTCCCTAAGTAATGATGTAGCAAGTCAGCATCTCGTTTTATGTAATATTTTACCGTACCCTTTTCAATTCCAGCTTAAAAGGCAACAATTACAGGTATGGAAAAGCTTTCATATGAGGAGAGAGAAATAAGACTGGGACTTCAGCTTGGAAAAGGGATGACTGACGGGGGAAATGTGATAGGCCTATAAAATCATAACTACTGTGGAAAGGGTTATAAGAAGGAGTAAATAAAGAACTAGGGGCCACCAAATGAAATTAATAGGCAGCAGGTTTAACAAACAAACAAAAAGAAATATTTCTTTACACAACACTGAGCCAATCTCTGGAACTCTTTACCAGAGGATGTAGTGAAGGACAAGACTAACAGGATTCAAAGAAAGAATTAGGTAAGTTCTTGGAGGATAGGTCCATCAATGGCTCTGAGCAGGGAGGAGCAGGTATGGTGTCTATGCTTAAGAATTACCACAGTGGCACAGCTGCAGAGCTTGAGTGAAGACACTACTACGATAGTGGAACAGCATCAGTGTTAAGCCACCTCCCAGAGGGCTGGTAGCTATGTTTGCTGGAGAAGCCCTCCCTTTAAATATAGCACTGTCTACACTGGGGGTTAGGTTGGTCAACCTGCATCACTCAGGGTTTGGCGCCATCACTCAGAGACCAACAGGAGCAAACGCTCCCCTTAGCTTCCCTTACTCCTCACAACTGACAGGAGTACCTGTGTGCTGGCCAGAATCGCTCTCAGCATTCAACTTGGCAAGTCTTAATTTAGACCTGCTACATCAAATGCCAGAAGATCAAACTCTGACATGGTAAGTACAGACATGGCCTTAAGCGCCTAAATTGGGCTTTAGATGCCTTGCTTTAGGGCAGTTATGTTCTGGCTCCAATTAACTGGCCAAATCAAAATGGAAGACTTGTCTGTTTTTTAACAAAGGTCTGCAGTGCTTAGCATCTTTCTACCTTCAGAGCACCTTAAAATACTAATTCATCCTTAAAATATCCCTAGGAAGCAGGCAAGTATCTCAGCTTTAAAGATGGGGAAATAATTTGCACTGGGCCACAGAAAAGTGCTTGACAGAGCTGGGATTAGACCTCCATTCCCTCTATCCTCACACCATATCACTACAATAGCCACTGTGCTAGTCAGAATAATCAAGTCTATTTGTAGAAGCACAGAAGTCTACCTTCAAGCAGTAGCACTCTCCATGTTTAGATGATCTTAAAAAGCCCTCCAAACTTCTATTTAAAGCTAGCTCAAATAACACACCCACCAGCAAAAACAATTTAAACATCTCCTCCAACACAAACCTGATGGACACAAACATTACACTTGTCACAAAACACCATATCATTCCCATCTTCACTATCAGGGGACCGGCACACATCACAGATCACATTTTCATCATATTCTATGCCCAGCCCTTCCTCAGTCTCAATGGCATGGTTCATATTCTCATGACATTGCCGTTCCAGGACTTCTACGGTCTTCTCCATTGTATTTTCATCAAGGGTCCCACAACCTGAAAGAGGGGAAGGGATAAGAATACATACAATCTATAAGTAAAAAGACAAGTACAAGAAAACAAGAGAAATACACTTCTATCAACTAAAAGAAACAGAGCCCACTTTTTAATCTTTATGTAAATCCTGATGAAAAAAGTTCATTTACAAAATGTTTATTCTCCATTGGTTAATATTTGGTTTAATAAAGTTTACTGGCTAACAAAAAAAATAACAACAACAAATATTGGAGTAAAAAACTAAACAATGGTAACTTTATAGACCACAACTTAAGCAACACGCAGAAGTGAAACAGCATGAATGCCGTAAGGTACAATGTGATTTTTTTAAAAAGTCTCAAGAGTAATTTTTTAATCAAAGAAATCATACATTGCTACAAAATGCCACAAAATATTATAAAAAGCAACACATATAATGCAGTACCAGAGCGATTAGGATGATGGCAGTGAAAAATTCATTTTTAATAAAATGGTAAATATGCTATCAAGCAGTGATGAACATATCTGAGGTTTGTTCATATTACCCTGCCTTCATTCAAATTCTCCCTTCACACACTTCACTCTGATTAACGTAAATCCACTGTAGAAGAAGCTTTGTGTAAAAGGATCTGCCATGCTAAGATCAGTCACAACATCCTGATTATTGGGTATGTAGAGGCAGGAGCTCCAAGAGGCAGAGACTGTGTCTTCCTCAAAGTCAAACTGTAAGTCCACACTTTGTAGCAATACTGGGCATATTTATAAGGAAGGCGTACAAGAGAAAAGCTTGCATGTTCAAGAGGAATTTCAAGTTTTAGGAACTAAAAAAAATTGGGTCTAGCCTACTTGACATTTGTTTTGAGTCTACAAAAGCTGTACATAATCTTGAAGCTAATGAGGAAAAACAACAAATGCAATCTGTAACTTTTAACTTAAGCTAATATTGCAAATGACTGCTATAAACACTTTGATAGTGTCAACATTTTTTCCTAACATTTTTCTTCTAAAACTCATCTCCACAAGACCGCTTATTAAACTCCCAACTCAAATTTTTAAACAACCACTATGGCAGAGCTCTAGCTATTCCCTGTGGATCTCACACTGCTGGCCGACAACATTAGCCTCAGAGGCTCATTGTGGGCCTCCACATGGCCTCTTTCTAGGGTTACCATACATCTGTTTTTTCCCAGACCAGTCCTCCTTTTTGGTCCTTAAATCTCCGGCTGGCTGGGTTTTTTAAATATCTAAAAATGTCTGGGATTTTGCCCTGCTCATTCCTTTTCAATGAAATTTGACCCCTGAATAGCTCCTCCGGCCCGTCCACACCGGGCCGTAGCGATACGAGCAGCTGGTATCAAGAGTTTGCTCCTTAGGGCGCGAGGCGCAGGGGCCCCAGAAAGGGAGTATGAGCAGTGGCTGAGGCTGCTGCTCTCACTCTGCGTGCAGGTGCAGGGGCTGGAATGCTGGCTGCAGCTGGCACCACACACACAGCTCTGTGTGCTGCCTGTCCTGGGCACAGTCCGGCTGCAGTTGGGCCACGGCGCCCCACGGAGGAGGCGGCAGCAGCGTGTGACTGGGCAGCCCTGCCCCAGGGTGCAAGTGGGAGAGACGGAGCCTCCAGCCTTGCCCACCCCGCAGCAGCCCCTGACGTGGGGAGTCACTGGCTCCTGCACTGGGCCCAGCGTCCCTGGGTATGAAGTTCCCGAGAGCTAAGGGGTTAACTCCCTCTCCCCCATACAGGCTCTGCCTTCTGCTCTGGGAGGGGGTGGGGCTGCTCCACAGATGGGGCAGGGCAGCCAGTCACACACTGCTGCTGCCGCCGCCACCATGGGGCACCAGGGCCTGGGCTACACCACAGGTGAGGGGCGAGCCCCGGGACAAGGGCTAGGCCAGGCAGGGAAGTGACTCTGCCCCCCGGCCCTCCCCCCAGTCTCAGCATTGCTCCCTGGGGGTGAGGCTGCGACTCCCAGGGCTGCTGCACTGCCAGTGAGTGTGCTGGGGCCACACAGATGGGGGGGGGGGGTGAAGGAGGATGTGGGGGGAGAATGGGAGGGGGTAGGGGTTGGACTGTGGGGGGATGGGGTGCTACAGGGGGATCATGGGGTTGAGGGGAATGAGGCTGGAAGCCAGAGCTGGGCTGTGGTAAGAGCTGCCAGGGTGCCCGGGCTGCGATGGGGCTGATTTGAGGCCTTAACTCTTGTTCTTATTTAATAGATACTCAATGTAGATGACATGTAGTACACAGTATACTAGAGACGAACGTTGTATACTCTGTTACTCATTGTATATGCTCATGTTGCATTAACGTGTTATTTATAGTATATAAAACAAAACACATTAATACAACGTGAGTTGGTAGATACGGATACAGAGACGTTCCTTCTTAGGAGTGTCCTCTTCTTTGAACGTTCAAATATGGTACCCCTACTCTTTCTCTTTACTAGAGGCAGGAGCCACAGCCTAATGAGCAGTTCATAAGTTTGGGGTAAAATCCCCCTCTGGAGTCCTGATCTTGCTTCTCAAGGCAGAGGTTGTGATGTTGTGGGGAGGTTGGAGGGAACCCCCCCCGCAACTACTCTGGGTTCTAGCCTGGGGACCCTAAAGGCAGCAGCAACAAGCAGGGTTACTGCCACTCTTAATCTGACAGATTTTTCCTAGGCCACTTCCTCAAACAATCCCTCCCAGTACCTTTTCTTTAGTACCTTCTCCTCAGTCCTCTGCTCACACCCACACAGCTCCTACACACAAAACTTCCACCTTCCTGTCCTTTGCTCTTTTCCTCCCCCCCCCCACCTTTCTTGCCTGGGGTAGACCTTTTAGAGCAGCACCACAGGCCTTACTTAGCTGCAGGTGACTGATCATCCTGTAGCTTCTAGCAAGCTACAATTGACACCAGGTGCCTGCCTGATTATGCTGCAGTTGGGTCAGCTACTTTCTTTTCCTGAGAAAGGAAAGCCCCAGCATGTCTTCCCTCCAGTAGTGTGCGGCACCCAGCTAGTCTGGGTCTGTCACACCAAATTGTATTGTAAAAATTACCCATTTCTGTAAGCTCCTCATTTAATTCTTGAAGCCAAAAGATATCCATGTCATCCAAGTCATAGCGACACACAGATTCGGCCAGTTCTAGAATATTGATGTAACCAGGTTCTGTGGGCTCTTGGCTGGAACAATGGATGTACTTCCTAGGTCGTGTATACAATACTTCCTTCACCTTTTCTGCTACAACCCTAAACATAAAAATTAAGAAAAACGGCATGGTTAGCTACAGTTCTTTCATTAGGTCCCATTCCTACAAGATTTTTAAGTGTCTGCTATCAGGTGCAAAATGCCTTCAATTTTTACTGATTTCCATTGTCCCAATGACTGACAAGAGCACCAATGAAAAGGTCTGTTCAGGAACTCTTAAGTACAGTAGCTGCCAAGTGGATTTGTGGCTTCTACTGACTGAGCCCAGACTTAGTGAACTAGAGGACTGGTTATCAGAAAGTCTTTAGCTCACACAGTTTGATCAGACTGTTGTATACATGTTTCGTCCATACATGAAAAGTCTCTGAAGAAAAAAAGAACACGTTTCATTCCAGAATATTTTTCTAAATTATGATGTGGTCTTTATTTAATTTGAAATGAACATTAATTTTAATTTAATTAAATTGTAATTAATGTAACAAGAATATGTTTTCAACTGGACCATTTTAGAATTGTTTATGAAGTTGCAGAAGATGTTAGGTACATAAAATTCCATGCACGTTTATTCAAGCCTTCTTCTAAACCAATTATTAAAATCTTCATAAAAATTATATTCCTGGCCAATAATTCAGCAGATAACTGGCCCTTTTCAACTGATATTTGTTTGGCATTTGAAGGGAAGCTATAGTTCACAGCAGGGAAGTGAGCAGTCAAGCAGGTAGGGGCCCTTCCTAAACCAGCTGTTTACAAGGAACAAACTGCAAGTAACCATCCGTGTCCAGACTAGAAAAATGCAAATGATAGACCATTAGAAGACACTCCAACACCCCATCCCCAGAATACCACATCAAAAGGGGATTTCCACACCCTGAATAAGCACGAGTAAGGCTACAAACTGTCATGGAGGTCACAGATTCTATTATTTTCTATGTCCTCTATGACTTTGAGGTGGCGGGGGGGGGGAGGGGAGGAGGAGGAGGAGGGCTATGGTTTTACTCTACCCCTGTGCTGGGGGACCACCACATCTATTAACTCTTATTTATTACCCATGACCTGTCCAGGACTTTTTCCCTAGAAATAACCCTGAAAAAAATCTTAACCTTAACTATGGAGTCATCACCATGGTCAGAGACAGAAAAGAAAGCATCTTTTAAAAGCAGGCTGGGGATGGGATGTTTTTTGTCCAGAGACTGAGGGATAGTCATAGTGGGAGGCTATCTGTGAACACTGGATTCCACCCCATAGCTGGAGGGTATGCTGGGAAAGCTGTTAAAAGGTGATAAAATGTCCTTTCCAATACAAGTATCTAAAATGGAAGAGTAAAGCCTCAGGTTGCATCTTTATTTTCTGTCTATCTTGTACATATTCCCTTTCCCAATATTGTTTTATCTTTAAACTGGTGTGTGGGGGTTTCCTATTAAATAAACTTGGTATATTTATAGCACAAGCAGGTTTCTGGTGTGCAAACTGTACAGAGTGTGTGTGCCAAACACTTCTGGTATCTGGTGTCATAAACCAGTTTGACTGTCTGGTTCTTCAGAACTCAAGGAGGATGGATTTGGAGAGACTTGAGACTGCAAGGGCTGTCGGCATCACCCTGCAAGGATAGCTAGGCTGAGACTCACAGGTTATGACTTTCTGCTTGAGAGTGGGCTCCAGTGTCAGAGTTCTGAACAAGAGAAATACTGGTGGTCCATCACCACATTTCCCTTCAAAATTGTTAGAGACCTTCTGGGAGAAGCGCACAAATTATTAACAACTCTGAAGACTAGAATTATGTAAGCACCAAGGTCAAAGAGGCTTTGCAGTACACAGATGTCCACCCATGCATCAGCAATTGCAGGATCAAGGGCCTTAGACTAGAAAATACCACTTAAGTTTACATTTACCTTAGAGACAGGAGAATGAACATTTCCATCTATATATTTATTATAGTTAAAGTTCTCACCCTCTTATGTCATGGCAGAAACAGGTTACTGGAAGTGGCTAGGAAGGATGCTTATGCCCCTCAAAGGATTCTGGGAAGTTCTTACCTTTCTCTGACGCTTTGACAGACATCAGTTACTGCTAGAGACTAAATCCTGTCTGATGTGGATTAAATGTTTGCTACATTATTACAATTAATGTTTTCCTGTTTTATGGGTAGATTTATGTAATATAACCAATACTACAGAGAGCCTGTTTTCTATCTGGAATTAGATTTGATTGATCACAGTTAAGTAAGATGACCATTTTATGCAGTGCACCAACTGTTCAAAGAAAGCATTTCTTCGGGGGGTTTTTAAGTTCATCCTACTTCTGAGTAGTGAACGTTTACTTTCTGCCTTTAGTTGTGACCTGCCTATTCTCACAGTACCACTGATGTAGTCTCCAAATTGATCATTTTATTTTTAAAAGATTTTCATACCGGCGAGGCAGTCGCACCACAGGTTTAAGTATACTAAGTGAGCAAGTGTTAGCTGCAATTAAATTGTAAATCCTTTGAGACAGTGACTCATGTTATGTTTTGTCCAGTTCCAGGCACATTAAATGTTTAAGACTAATTACACTGGTCTACAATTTTTTAGAAGTCGTCTGCTTCAGAGATAAAATGTGCTATTTATTATGTATTTTGATGTGCTGAATTCAAATATGACAATTAAAACAACTGACTGGCTACTGTTTCCAAGTTTTTACATTTTATGTCTATGTATATTGTGTAGATAGAGTTTTAATCATAAATTGTAAACCTAGGTCTTTTCATGTGTTTATGGTTGCTTTACATGATAATATTTCACCTGTCCTGTTTATGTAACACTTTAAAAATCAGCAAAAGGGTTATATAAATAAAATTTGTTATGAAACAAAAGGCAAAACACTATTATGTACATAGTTTAGTCCTATTCAGTGTCTACTCGGCGCTTCTTGGCTTGTCTCTTGTATTCATTAAATGGAGCATCTCTTATCACTGTCCAGCAATAGTCTGCAAGCATCGATGGGCTCCATTTGCCCTGATAGCGTTTCTCCATTGTTGCAATGTCCTGGTGAAATCGCTCGCCGCTCACTGCTCCGCAGTTCGGTGGAAAAAAAAAAAAATCTAGATGAGAGTGCAAAAAATGTATCTTTAGTGACATGCTGCAACCAAGGCTTTTGTATGCCTTGAGGAGGTTTTCCACCAACAACCTGTAGTTGTCTGCCTTGTTGTTTCCGAGAAAATTTATTGCCACTAACTGGAAGGCTTTCCATGCCGTCTTTTCCTTGCCATGCAGTGCATGGTCAAATGCATCATCTCGAAGAAGTTCACAAATCTGAGGACCAACAAAGACACCTTCCTTTATCTTAGCTTCACTTAACCTTGGCAATTTTCCACGGAGGTACTTGAAAGCTGCTTGTGTTTTGTCCATGGCCTTGACAAAGTTCTTCATCAGACCCAGCTTGATGTGTAAGGGTGGTAACAAAATCTTCCTTGATTCAACAAGTGGTGGATGCTGAACACTTTTCCTCCCAGGCTCCAATGACTGTCGGAGTGGCCAATCTATCTTGATGTAGTGGGAATCTCTTGCACGACTATCCCATTCGCAGAGAAAACAGCAGTACTTTGTGTATCCAGTCTGCAGACCAAGCAAGAGAGCAACAACCTTCAAATCGCCACAAAGCTGCCACTGATGTTGGTCATAGTTTATACACCTCAAAAGTTGTTTCGTGTTGTCATAGGTTTCCTTCATATGGACTGCATGACCAACTGGAATTGATGGCAAAACACTGCCATTATGCAGCAAAACAGCTTTAAAACTCGTCTTCGATGAATCAATGAACAGTCTCCACTCATCTGGATCGTGAACGATGTTAAGGGCTGCCATCACACCATCGATGTTGTTGCAGGCTACAAGATCACCTTCCATGAAGAAGAATGGGACAAGATCCTTTTGACGGTCACGGAACATGGAAATCCTAACATCACCTGCCAGGAGATTCCACTGCTGTAGTCTGGAGCCCAACAGCTCTGCCTTACTCTTGGGTAGTTCCAAATCCCTGACAAGGTCATTCAGTTCACCTTGTGTTATGAGGTGTGGTTCAGAGGAGGAAGATGCGAGAAAATGTGGGTCCTGTGACATTGACGGTTCAGGACGAGAAGTTTCATCCTCTTCCTCATCTGACTCAAGTGAGAATGATTCTGGTGCATCAGGAACCGGCAGTCCTTCTCCGTGGGGTACTGGGCATATAGCTGATGGAATGTTTGGATAATGCACAGTCCACTTTTTCTTCTTTGACACACCTTTCCCAACTGGAGGCACCGTGCAGAAGTAACAATTGCTGGTATGATCTGTTGGCTCTCTCCAAATCATTGGCATTGCAAAAGGCATAGATTTCCTTTTCCTGTTCAACCCCTGGTGAAGATTTGTTGCACAAGTGTTGCAGCATATGTGTGGGGCCCACCTCTTGTCCTGATCTCCAATTTTGCAGCCAAAATAAAGGTGATAGGCTCTCTTAACCATAGTGGTTATACTGCGCTTTTGTGATGCAAAAGTCACTTCACCGCAAACATAGCAGAAGTTATCTGCACTGTTCACACAAGTACGAGGCATCTCTGCTCACTTTGGCTAAACAGAAATGCGTCCCTTTGCAAAATCAAACACTGACGAATAAGAGAGCACAACACTGTATGATTTCTAGAGCTGATATAGGGCAATTTGTTCAGCAGAGTGATGTAAGCTTCGTTATGATTGCATCATCCATGACTTCTAGGAATAACATGATGCAATTCATATCATGTATGATGCAATACCAGCTTCAGATTGCATCATTCATTGTTTTGCCTAAAAAGCAAGTGCTGTCCAAACCCAGTCATAGATTTATTCATAGATCCGGTCAAAGATGTATTTTAGTCATTTCTGGTTTAAATTGAGATCCCTTCCCTTTATAACTCACTTATCCTCCGCCATTCCCAAGTCAAGGGTCGTATATACTGACCCAATAGCATATCTTGAAAACTAGAGCCAATCAACAATTTTAAGCATCATTTTCGTTCTCAGTGACCCAGAATTAGTAAAGTTTGACTACATTTATTTCAGAAGCATTTTGGCTGTAGAGCAGTGTTACCTGAGAGAAGGCTGTGGAATAGTGTCGGGACTGGCTGGGACCTGAACACCCTTTTCCCATTCTTGTTTCCACGTGTCCGCAAAAATGTAATATTCATCAGGGTTAACATGGTGAGAGTCTGGGAGTTTCATGGCACTAATGAGATCCTTTCGGAACACCTGCAAAGACAACCCAGATATCCTATTTGAGAAGGCAGGTATATTACATAAAATCTTAAATCATTCTCCCTTCCCCTAACACAATAACTAACCTGTTAACATTAAATGTTGTTAATTATTAGTCAAGTATTCTTTAAGGCGGCTTTCTAAACTGGGGCAGTGGGTTGAAAAGTAATACTTACACTCCTTGTTTGCTGTTCACCAGCAGAAGCTAGGTGTTCTCCCCTGTTCCTGCTTCCTCCTATCCCTCACACAAGCCCTTCTGCCTCCTGAGGCCTTCCCAGTTCCACTGAGCACCAGGAGATCCCACCCTCACCAGACTGGTAGCCTCACATTTACACTCCATCTCTTTGTAGACATGTATCCCATTTCTTCACAAAAATCCCAGGTAGCGTGATGTTTATACCGGCTTCCCACTACCTGTAGCTTGATGTTTCCTACCTCCTGCTTGCTTGCTCCAGACTGAAGGAGTGGTCAATTACCAGCAACTAAAGGAGGCAGAATTCAGGTAGTCATTCCCAGCAGGGGTTAAGCAGGGTCTCAGAACTCCAGGCAAGAGTCCTTATTCACCTCTGCTTCAGCAGTCAGATACCTCTTCTACCTCAGCTTCCTTAGCCCTCTCCAGACACAGGTCTGTCCTCAGTGTACAAGACACTTAAACATGGAGCCAACATTTTAAAGATTAAAGACAAACTTCACAGTGCTCAACACTACGTTCTCCTGGATTCTGTGTTTATGGCAGCCATCCAATGTCAGTGTTATTTAGTACAAGCCATATAATGCAATACACACACTTTCTAAAAGATCACAAACACTGAGCAATCACACTAACTCTTTAAGCACTGATATGGTTTCAAAAGGAATTAAGTTTCTTAAAACCAAACAATGTGATTTGAATGGAATAACCTCTACAGACGGCCTCCAATAGTTTGTTTCTTCCACAAAGTCGGTACATACAATTTAGTTTAAATCAGTGGTTCTCAAAACTGTGGTCCACAGACCACTATGGTTGGCAGGTGGGCTGTGACTGCAGCTCAGCCTCCCCTTCCTTTCCCCGCCCGCAGTGAGGAGCCCACACTGGCGCTCCAGCCTCACACAACCTCCTCCCCTGTAAGGTTGAAGTGTCAGCGCCAGTTTCCCACTGAGGGTAGAGAGAAAGCCCTGAGCCTTCCTGCCAGATCCAGCTCACAGGGAAGAAGCAGAGTCAGATGCAGCTCCTTGTGCTGTCACTCCCCCTCTTCAGCTGGGGGAAAAGAACGGTTGGTCACTTACCTGTAACTGTTGTTCTTCAAGATGTGTTGCTCATGTCCATTCGAATCAGGTGTGCGCGCCGCATCTTCCGGAGCGTTTTCCCTAGTGGTACCTGTAGCGCCGGCAGGGCGCCCCCTGGAGTGGCGCCGCCATGGCGGGGCATAAGTACCCCTGCCGGCGCTCCCCCACCTCGGTTCCTTCTTGCTGGACGCTCTGACGAAGGGGAGGTAGGGAGAGAATCGAATGGACATGAGCAACACATCTCGAAGAACAACAGTTACAGGTAAGTAACCGTTCTTTTCTTTGAGTGGTTGCTCATGTCCATTCGAATCGGGTGACTTCCAAGCCAACCCCACTACAAGGAGGAGGGGTCGGAGCACTGAAAGAGAGATGTCCACAAGGGTTGAACAATCCAACAAGTTTATTCAACTAATCGAACAGCATAAAACGTAGAAAATGCAACAGTACAGGAAATGGCATATTTACAAAACAGAGCTGAGGACTGCAGCGCCCACGCTTGCGTCCTCTCTAGCCTGCTGTGCCAGTGCATAATGCGCCGTAAAGGTATGTACCGACGACCACGTGGCCGCCCTACAGATTTCAGTGATTGGAACCTGAGCCCCAAAAGCTACACAGGACGCCTGCGCCCTGGTGGAATGTGCTGTAACCCGGGGCGGGGCCTTCCCGGCTAAGGCATAACACTCCCTGATACATCCCGTGACCCGACTGGACAACCTCTGAGTCGATATGGGGAGCCCTTTCATTCTGTCCGCAACAGCAATGAACAATTGTGTGGATTTACGAAAGGGTTTAGTCCTATCGATATAAAAAGCTAGTGCACGCCTAGCATCCAGGGAATGGAGCACTTGCTCCTTAGGGGAGGCATGGGGCTTTGGGAAGAACACCAGGAGGTAGATTTGTTGGGACAAATGAAAGGCTGACACCACCTTAGGGAGAAAAGCTGGGTGAGGGCGGAGCCTCACATTATGATCGGAGAACAACGGGTAGGGCGGATTTATCGTTAAGGCCCTCAGCTCAGAGACCCTGCGAGCCGATGTAATAGCCACAATGAATGCAACCTTCATGGAGAGGTGCTTCAAGGAACACGTGGCCAGCGGTTCAAAAGGGGGCGACACTAGTCTAGATAACACGAGGTTGAGGTCCCAAGCGGGGAGAGGGGGTCTAACCGAGGGATACAACTTATCCAGACCTTTGAGGAACCTTTTGACCACAGGGTCAGAGAACAGAGAAACTCCTGCCGAACCAACATGGAAGGCGGAGAGAGATGCCACATGGACTTTGATAGAGGATGTAGAGAGACCACTGGACCTAAGATCAAAGATGTAGTCTAGAATGAACGGGACAGGTGCACAGGACGGGTGCACTCCCCTTCGGGACGCCCAAGACGAGAAGCGCCGCCACTTGGCAGCGTACGACCGTCTGGTAGATGGTTTTCTACTGCTTAGTAGCACCATCTGTACCTCCTGAGAACATTCCCTTTCCGGCTGAGTCAACCATGGATAAACCAGGCCGTTAGGTGTAGGGACTGGAGATTCGGGTGAACCATGGTTCCCCCATCCCACGGTTGGGTCAAGAGATCCTGGACTGGCGGGAGCGTTATAGGCTCCTTTGTGAGCATGTCCACCAGTATAGGGAACGAGAATTGCCTGGGCCAACGGGGGGCTATCAGGACGAGTGTGGACCCGAAGGTCCTGACTCTGGTCAAGACCCTGGGAATTAGGGGGAAATGGAGGGAAAGCATAAAGTATGCCCACCGGCCAGGTCACCGTCATGGCATCCCCCCCCCATGAGTGTTCCCCTAGCCCCAGCAGGGAGCAATAATTTAGGCACTTGGTATTGCGTGCCGAGGCAAACAGGTCTAGTAGGGGATAGCCCTACCTGCGGAAGACCTGGAGAAGGACCGAGTCCTTGAGAGTCCATTCGTGAGCTCCGAAGGACCTGCTCAGAGCATCGGCCAGCAATTTTTGCACCCCGGTAGGTACTCTGCCTGCAAAGCTATGTTGTGTGGCACACACAGGTCCCAGAGGCGCAGGGCCTCGAGACAGAGGGGAGGCGACCGGGCACCCCCCGCCTGTTGATGTAAAATACGGCTGCCGTGTTGTCCAGGTGGACTAGAACGGAGCGGCGAGAGAGCTTTGACAGGAAGGTCTCGCACGCTCTCCTGACTGCCCTGAGCTCCCATACATTTATGTGTAGGGTTCGCTCTGTAGGGGACCAAAGACCCTGGGTCCCGTGGCACCCCAGATGTGCTCCCCAACCCAGGTCCGAGGCATCTGTGACCAGAGTAAGCGAGGGGGGCGGGACGAAGAAGGGGGTCCCGCTGCAGACCGCAGACTCCTGGGTCCACCATTGTAATGAAACTATTATCTCCGGGGGCACCGTAAGAACCGTGTCCCAGAGCCCCCTGGATTGGTTGAATGCCCTCGCCAACCAAGCCTGCAGGGGTCTGAGTCTCATTCGAGCATGCCGTACCACGTATGTGCACGCCGCCATGTGCCCCAGCAACCTTGAGCAGACCCGGGTGGTTGTGATAGGGGACCGAGTCAATTCGGAGACCAGCTCCACTATGGCCCGGAACCTGGTCCTGGGGAGAAGAGCCCTCGCCAACCTGGCATCCAGGAGAGCACCCACGAATTCGAGGCGTTGAGAGGGGATCAATGATGACTTTTCCTCGTTCAGTATGAGTCCCAGCCTTACAAAGAGGACCCTTGTGAGGGACACGTGGGCCTCTACTTGTTCGTGAGAGCGACCACGGATTAGCCAGTCGTCCAGGTACGGGAACACATGTACCCCTTGTCTGCGGAGGAACGCCGCCATGACTGCCATGCATTTTGTAAAAACCCTGGGTGCTGTAGAAAGACCAAAGGGGAGCACAGTAAACTGGAAGTGGCACTGGGAGACAATGAAACGGAGGAACCTCCTGCGGCAGGGTCTTATCGCCACATGGAAGTAAGCATCCCTGAAATTGAGAGTAGCGTACCAGTCTCCTAACTGTAGAACCGGAATGACAGAAGCCAGGGTGACCATTCTGAATTTGGACTTCACGACCGCCTTGTTGAGATCCCTTAGGTCCAAGAAGGGACGGAACCCGCCCTTGGGTTTGGGAACTACGAAATATCGGGAGTAAAATCCCTTGCCCTCCAGGTGCGATGGAACCCTCTCTACCGCTCCCTTTTGGAGGAGCGCCAGTACCTCCTGGCGGAGGGTACCTTTGTGAGAGGTGTCCCTGAAAAGGGACGGGGAAGGAGGGCTGGAAGGGGGTGAGCCCAGAAAAGGGATGGTATAGCCACTCATGACTATGTTTAGAACCCAGGCGTCGCTTGTGATATCTGCCCAGGCTTGAGCAAACCGGGATAACCTGGCCCCAAATGGGCGGGAGGGGGGGGGGAAAGGGGGGGGACCAGGGTGGGAGGCTGGTGCGCCACTATCTGGGAGCCTGTCAAAAATTGCTGTTTTTGTTGTTGGGAGGGACCTTGACCAATCCCACGGGAGTTGTCTCCTCTTGGGCGTCGCCTACGCCCCCTTGAGGACGATGGACCCGCAGCTGCCCCTGTACCCCCAC
Organism: Pelochelys cantorii; assembly: GCA_032595735.1. Taxonomy (NCBI): domain Eukaryota; kingdom Metazoa; phylum Chordata; order Testudines; family Trionychidae; genus Pelochelys; species Pelochelys cantorii. The sequence continues at coordinate 124,764,692 of CM064326.1, read as the reverse complement.
CGGAAGTACGAGGACGGCATCTCCAGTAATCCCCACAGGGGACCTGGGACTCCCTTGCTGTCTGTAGGGCAGCTGTCTCCCTTGCTGTCTGTAGGGCAGCTGACGACGCTGAGGAGCCAGTGTGTGGATCCCCAAGGATCGAAAGGTAGACCTCGTGTCCTTGAGGGTATGGAGCCTGGAGTCCGTATGCTCCGAGAATAACGCCTTGCCGTCGAAAGGCAGGTCTTGGATAGTAGACTGGACATCAGGAGGTATTCCAGATACTTGTAGCCAGGCACCACGGCGCATAACCACACCTGACGCCATGGTGCGGGCTGCAGAGTCGACCGCATCCAGAGAAGCCTGGAGGGCTGTGCGGGCGATGGTTTTACCCTCGGAGGTCATGGCCAGAAACTCCTGACGGGTCTCGGCAGGGAGCTTATCCTTGAATTTGTCCATGGCCTGCCATGTGTTAAAAGCATAATGACTTAGCATCGCTTGCTGATTCGCAATGCGGAGTTGCACCCCCCCCAGTGGCGTACACTTTCCATCCCATTAAGTCAAGGTGCTTGGGCTCCCTAGCTTTTGGGGACGGCCCCGGTTGGGGGAGCTTTTTCCCTTTGGGCCGCTGCCTGGACGACCAAGGACCCAGGGACAGGCTGGGAGTACAAGTGTTCGTGCCCCAACTGGGGAACAAAATAGCGCCTCTCGACACCCTTTAGGGGAGGGGTCAGGGTCGCCGGTGTCTGCCACAGGGCATTGGTAATTTTTGCCACCGTCTTGTTAAATGGTAAAGCCAAACGGGTGGGCGCGTCATCTGAAAGGATATCAATCATAGGGGCCGTGTCCTCCACGACTGGCTCCACCGGGACACCCAAGTTGGAAGCCAGATGTCTGAGGAGCTCCTGATGCTCTCGGGTATCCATCGTAGGCAGCGCCGGAGCAGGGATCCCCCAGGGCTTCATCTGGAGACGATGAGGAGGACTATTCCTGTATCGGTGCCGGATCTAGCGCAGGAGCCGCGTGCGGTACCGGTTGGACATACGGTACCGGCTGCGGGCACAGTTCAGGCACCGAGGGCTGTGCCTGTGCCGCAAGGTCCGACGTAGGTGGCCTCTGGGGGGGGGGGGGGAAGGAGGAGGTTGCGACAACAACGCCGATGGCTGCGTCCAACGATCTGAGGCTACTGACGCCACCGAGGGGGGCACGGGCCCTTGCCATTGGTGGTAAGCCCACGGTGTCCAGAAGGGCCACTGGGGATGAGGTGGCCAAGTCTGTTGCATCTGAGCACGGTCACGTCGATGCTGGGAATGGGACCTATGGGCCGAAGAGGCTCGAGGACCCTGACCTGAGGGATGACGCATCGGAATCCGAGGAATAATCGGACTCTGGCCATGGAAGCGCCGTCGAGAAGTGACCTGTAGCCGACGGAGGTGCAAACCTGGCCATGGATTTGGGCTTGCCAGCATGGGCATGGTGGGGACGTGCCGGTGCCGGTGGTGGTTGAGGCACCGAGGAAGGAGGCTGTTGCGACACCGAGGGGGCGGGGGCATGCTGCGGTACCGGAGGGACCGAATGCTGTTGCGGTACTGGGGGACCCAGTCCCGGTGCCGAAAGAGGTGCCTGTGGGCCCGGTGCTGGTGCCAGTTGCATCCCCGGCACTGAGAATGACGGTATCGAGACGAATCCCGAAGATGTCGACATCAGTGTCGGCTGGGGCACCAGCAAGGTCCACATGGTCGGTGCCGGTGCTTGCGATGGTGCCAAGACGGGCGTTGGTGCTAAGGAGCCCGGTGCCGACGCGTGAAGGGACAGTTCTGGAAAAGTAGTGCAAGCCGGTGTCGAAGATGACTGTGCCGCAGATGTTGCCACAAGGCTGGGGTGGTACGGCACCGGTGCAGCCAAAAGGGGGCCCGGGAGAGAACCCAATACTGAGGTAGGCCAAACCCAGTTGGGTGCTGAGAAAGGCTTAGGAGCCGGCGTCAAGAACATCGTCGATGCTGAGGCAAGAGGTACTGGTCCCACCGGGGACGTTCCTGTCACAAAAGTGGCCTGAGCCTGCCGGTCTTGCCGGTGCTGAGGCGAAGCCAGAGCCGACACGGCCTCTGACGGAGGCGAGGTGGTGAGGTTGATGAGGTCCTGCGTCGCCTCAAAGGTGTCCGGCGTGGACGGACGGTGCGGGGGCAATTGCCCTGGACTAGAGGGACGTTCCGCCTGCTTACGCCGCACCGTGGAGGATGTGTGCACCGGTGAATCGGCACCAAGGTGCAGGTCCGGCGTGGTTTTCCGAGACGGGGACCTGCCGCGAGACTTTCTGGACCTCTTCGGTGCCGGAGAGTGAGACCGGTGCCGGGTCCTGGACACCCGGGCCCGAGATGGTGCATCGCGCGTCGACGCCGGTGCACTGTGCACCAAAGGGTGCCCAGCCGGTGCCGGTTGTAAAGCTGTCTCCATGAGGAGGAGTTTCAGGCGAGAGACTCTCTCCCTTTTTGTGCGCGGCTTGAAAGACCTACAGATCTTACAGGCGTCCGTAAGATGGGTCTCGCCCAGACACTTCAGACAGCTGTCGTGTGGGTCTCCTTTGGGCATGAACTTTGCGCAGACAGCGCACGCCTTAAAGCCTTGCGGCCCTGGCATTCCTCACCCCCGAAGGGAGGGAAGAAGAACAAAGAACGAAGAAGACACTAACTAATTGAACTATTTACAATGCTAAGAGAAACGGGAACCATTAGCTAAACTAAGAGAGACACATGCTCCAACGACCGTCACGGGCGGTAAGAAGGAACTGAGGTGGGGGAGCGCCGGCAGGGGTACTTATGCCCCGCCATGGCGGCGCCACTCCAGGGGGCGCCCTGCCAGCGCTACGGGTACCGCTAGGGAAAACGCTCCACAAGACGTGGTGCACGTGGTGCGCACACCTGATTCGAATGAACATGAGCAACCACTCGAAGAAGAACATCAGTGTCACAGATGCGCTGTCTGGAGGCTTCCCCCCTGCTCCCATTGACCAGAATCCAGCCAATGGGAGCAGTGGGAGGCCATGCCTGTGACATGGAGCCTGGGTGCAGAAAGGGATGCAAAGGCAGGTAAGTGCCCCCCATTTCCTGTCATAGCCAGACCCTGCACCCTCATCCGCCTGCCAAAACCCGACACCCCCAGCCCATTCCTGCGCCCTCCCCCCAGCCAGACACCCTACCCACCCCCAGCCTGCTGCTGCACCCTCTCTCCTGGCCCAACTCTACACCCACCTTTGCTCTTCCACCTTCCCTCCTGACCATACACTGCACCCTTTCTTGCTTCTGTCCCACTCCCAGCCTATTCCTACACCCTGCCTCCTCCTGCACTCCACCTCCCACCCAGATCCTGCACCCCCACCCCATCCCACTCACTGACAGCCCTGTCCGACACGCTGAACTCATTTTTGGCCCCATCCTAGAGCCTGGGGGAGGGTGGGGGGGTGTCCACAAAATCCACTAACCCCAGAAGAGTTAATCTAGCCCATAGGAAGCCCTGAACCTCAATCCTTCCTGTCCCTCCCACTCCCCTGGAACGCCAGGGGAGTGATGCATCTCAGCTGGAGGGGTTTTCTGGTTTTTGTTTTTGCGCTTGACAGTTGTGTGGTCCCCAATCGATTTTTTTTTTTTGGTGGCTCAGTAACCCCCATCCCTGCCATAAACAAAGACAATGTTGAAATCTTTTGTGTTGGACATGAATTAATATTTTACTTTATTTAAAATGAAGTTTGGTAAACTAACATGAGACAGTTAAAGCACTTAATCTGTTTAATAATTTTGATTAATATTTCCCCTCTTCCTGGTTAAATTACACAGTTCTCCCTTGCTGCAGTACTAGCAAAATGGTTCAGGTGTAATTGACTGGTGGTCCACGAAAAGGTTTGCGTTGAGTGGAGTGGGCCCTGGGTCAAAAAGTTTGAGAACCACTGGCTGAAGTGAAAAGCATAGTTACAATCCGCATTAGACAGAAGTTAACAAATGCACTGGTAGACTATAAACCAGGAGTGGGGAACCTAAGGCCTGGGGGCCAGATGCAGCCCCTGGCTTGCCTGGATCTGGCCTGAGGCAAGGCCTCCCCCCAGCTTTGGGGAGCCCATGCTGACACTCCAGGCCCCCCACCACAGGGCTGGAGCACACAAAATCTACTAGGCTGGGCTCTCCTAAGCCCTGGTGTAAGAAGAGAAAGATACTCCGCATGTTCCCCTCAGTTGGGGGCCCCGTCAATACAGGGTTGGTTTTTTTTCCTTACTTGTGTATGGCTCCTGACTGATTTTTCTGTGGGTAAGTGGCGCCCTGATCCAAAAAAGGTTCCCCATCTCTGCTGTAAACACGTTTATACAATGAGCAAAAGCAGTTAGCATGGCTTGTTTCAAAGAAACTGGCCTCAAGTGGAAGTCACGACTGATGATGCACAACAAAACCAGACAACCCTATAAGCCAAGTGATCTAACAGGCAAAAATCAACAGAAAGGGGGGGGGGGGAGAATCTCTGGTAGGGTTGGAGGAATTCTTGGTACCACTAGGATAGTGTAATATAAAAACAGTCATTAGAGGTTTCAAACTCATAGCTCCTTTTACTCTCTCTTCAATCGAATGGCACTAGCCATCTTAATCAGGACAATTGGCTTAGAAACCTCTTCAAAATTTTGATTAGCCTGCACACTCAGTGTGAGATAGATTTCGAAAGATGTGTGGAAACATGCTTTTATGCAAACTCATTGTAAAAAGAATCTGAGCGTTCCCAACCACGGGACTACTGGAAAAGAGTAACAACCAATTTCTGATGTATAAATGTTTAAATAGGGTCTATTAACATTTCATTTTAACTCAATCAGGCAGAGAAAGTTTCATTGTTATATAAGCACGTGTTCGTTAATTACTTAATAAAAAACAGACATTGTGTTCATTTTAAAGATAGGCTGTTGGAAAATGTGGGGCAGAGGTGGAACCTCATATACCATATCAGCTTGTTTTATACATGTAAGGAGAGCATTCTGAATAAAAGCTTAACAATAGACTAAGTACAGGTATGATAAACCCCAGAGGCTCTACCACCAAATGCCACTATATTAGAGCATGCCATTTGCAAGTCTTTTGTTATAAGACTCAAGTAACCAAACCTCTTAGTAGCTAATTAGTACATTTAAAGTAATTTATAACTAATTAAATCAGCCCAGGCCATATTAATAAATCCTGCCCTAGCTGTACCACTGTCGGTATCTTTTTAATCAATAAGAATATACTTGTTCTGAAATTTCCTTTACTGGAATAAGAACACCAAAGGGAAACTGAAATCTGTTGAAACATTCAATTTTTCTAAACCATGTAATATGATAAATACAACTGAAAGTGTTTTATACCAGTTCAAACCCAAGTGATTCCATCTTTTATTGTGGAAGAGGACTGAGAGAAAAGCACAATATATTAAAAATAGCCATTACTGGCTTAATTATTTGAAATACACTAATGTTAGCTGAGGCAGTATTTTACACACTACTACCTTGCAATTATTGGCTGACAAACACAGAAGATTTCATATCAAAGTGATTCTTAGTACTAGAAGTAGATGTGCTATTTGAGAAGTCAGTATTCTCATAGCACTGTTTTAAGGTGATTTCATCTTCTCAATCAATTATTTTATGAATGTGAGTTGTCATCTGTAATTTTAGAATAAAAATCTTTCAGGCTTTGGACAGTTTTTCTTTGTTGCACAGTACCAACTGCTTGGTCTGTACTCAACAATATTAAATACTCTGCTTTGGGCACCAACATAGATTTTCAATACATCACTAGTGGCTAATCAATCAGATTTAATTGTTAGGCATATGGATGTTCTAAACCAGGGGATAGTCAATAGGTAGGCCTGAGGCCAAATCTGGACTAGACACCTTTGAACAAACCCTGATATCTTTTTATTTATTTATTATCATTCTTGTTTTTGTTTTAAATTTTCTCTGGAGTCTTCACCTTGACCAATAATAAAAGAATCGGACTACCCCTATTCTAAACAATAAGGAAGAACCCAACACTGATCAAAATGTCCTTACTACAGATAGGTTTATTTCAGTTACAGAAATGCTGTAAGTTAGCTTTTTTTCAGAAGTCTTGCCATTATTACAAAACCATCTATACTTCTTTTCATCAGCCACAAGCCCTTTTCACCTTTGACCAAAGCAGCCTCTTATAACAGTTAAAAGTTGCCATTCAGAACAAAAACATGCATCAAATATTAGTTACGTTATAATTCTTTGCCACTACAAGACTGGTGCTAGTAGTAGTACTTATGAATTCAATTAATTTGCAGCATTTGTTCTCAATACTGTCACTACGACAAATAGATTTGGCAAAGAATGGACCTCTTTCAAAAGGGACAGTGTCAGAAATCTAGCTTTCCTTGTATATTTTAAACAGACTAAAAATTCCCCATTTGTCAGATCTTTGGAGCAGTAGTGTTTTAAGGAGTTGTGTTGTATTCTCACTTTTTTTAGATCCTAAAATATAAAATCCATAGCAAAAAAAGACCTCAAAAGTCACTTACATATGTAACTTCTATGCACATTTAAGATTCAAGCTAAGCTGACGATAGTACAATAGCTGCATGTGAGCCATAAATAATTTCAACATAGTCCTGATAGAAAGCAGAGACTTTAAATACATGATAATCCAGAATCCTGAAGTTGAAACTTATCAGTAAGATAGGAAGTTAGGTATGTTCATTTTACATTTTCTTAGGTTAAGCACATGTTGAATTATAATTGGCTACTCCATATCCATATCCCACAAACACAGCTATCTATACAGAGCAGCAATGGCACTACCATGGTGTGATTTCTAAAGCACACTAACGTTTGTCATGCACTAACTGGTCTTTTTAGACCCCAGTGGTACGCACTAAATTTGCCTTTGCACTTTTAACATACTACTGTTCACAGTGAAACAGAACTAAGCTAAAATAGGTTACAGAACTTTTAAATGAGCACAAGCAGTGTCTACATGGATCAGTTAGTATGCCACAGGTACAGTAGCATGCTTTGGAAGTCACAGCCCAGTAGTGCACATTACCCCATGTTGTAGACAAGCCCTTAATATCTAGTCCTCTCCTCATCCATTTGTTCTCTCCCTCTAAAACAGTTACAGGTTGAACCTCTCTGGTCCAGTAACATCTGTGGTCTGGCATGATTTTAGTCAATCCGTTGTCCACTTATCATGGGTGTGGCCAAATTCCCCATGGTCCCATAAAATTTGTTTACAGCTACCAGTCCTGGATCTCAGTGTTCTGTGCCGTTACTTAGCTCTAATTTACCCCTAAATGTCTTTTAAGAGTCTAGTAACTAGTGGAAGTGTTGGTAATGCTGTTAGACAATACTGACTTCCCCTGGTTGAGCACTGGTCAGATCCCAAGGGTGCTGGACTAGAGAGGTGCAACCTATATTAGCCTTCTGTGACTGTTCTTTGAGATGGGCTGCTTATATCCAAACCAGTATGGATGTGTGCTCACCTCAAGCCCTATGACACCAGTATAAACAGACCCCTCAGCTACTTCTTGTAAGCTAACACCTGCCAGGGATGCTCTAGCTAATACTTAGTCCTGCCATGAATGCAGACAAGATGACCTCTCGAAATCCTTTCATGCTAGGATTCCATGGTTGAGGATTAATCTAAGCAACCTTCTGTGTCCCTGAAAAGCTGCAACATGAAAATAAGTGTCCTTCAAATCAAAAGACAGCATACCAGTCCCCTGGGTCCATGGAGAGCACTATGAAAGTCAAAGAGACCATACAAAATTTGAGTTTCCTCATGAACTGGTTGACCTTCTGCAAGTCCAGAATTAGTCTCAGACTCTCATTAGCCTTTGGGATTAGGAACAGGAGTTGCTCTCATGTAATCTCCTCTAAAGCTCTCAACCACAGAAGCAGCTGCACCTCTTGAATAAGAAGAAGTTGCTCATGAGAAAGATCCCGGAAGAGGCACAGGGATGGAGGATGGGAGGAGGAGAATTACAGAATTGAAGGGCAGATCCCAGTGCTCTCACGTGTAGCAACCATCAGTCCGAAATAATGTGGGGCCCACGCCCAAAAGAAGTGGTATTAACAATTCACAAAAACGGGGGAATCTGGATCCCTGCTTCGGCCAACTAAATTGATCCCCAGCAACCCATCAAAAGGGCTTCTTGGACCTTTCCAAGCGTCTGCAAGGGAGAGGACAGTCATGGACACACACACAAGGATGGGGCAGAGATTTCCTAAAATGCCCAATTCTTCCTCCTACTGTAGTCCCGCCAGGAAGGAGGCGGGAAGAACTGAGACCTAACAAAGAACCACCATGGCTAAACAGCCATGTTAAAAAGGCAGTGAGAGAGAAAAGGGCAGCTTTTAAAAAGTGGAAGTCAAATCCTAGTGAGGAAAATAGAAAGGAACATAAACACTCCCAAATTAAGTGTCATAATGTAGTAAGAAAAGCCAAAAAAGAGTTTGAGGAACAGCTAGCCAAAAATTCAAAAAATGATAGTAAAATGTTTTTTAAATACATTAGAAGCAGGAAGCCCGCTAAAAAAGCAGTGGGGCCCTTGGATGATAAAGATATAAAAGGAGCGATCAAGTAAGACAGTGCCATTGCGGAGCGATTAAATGATTTCTTTGCTTCAGTCTTCACGGCTGAGGATGTTACAGAGGTTCCTAAATCTGAGCCAGCCTTTTTAGGTGACAAATCTGAGGAACTCATTCAGATTGAAGTGACATTAGAGGAGGTTATGGAATTAATTGATAAGCTGAATAGTAACAAGTCTCCGGGACCAGACGGCATTCACCCAAGGGTTCTGAAAGAACTCAAATGTGAAATTGCGGAGTTATTAACAGTGGTTTGTAACCTATCCTTTAAATCCACTTTGGTACCAAATGACTGGAAGATGGCCAATATAACACCAATATTTAAAAAAGGCTCTAGAGGAGATCCTGGCAATTATAGACCGATAAGTTTAACATCAGTACCAGGCAAATTAGTAGAAACACTAGTAAAGAGTAAAATTGCAAGGCACATAGAAGAGCACAAATTGTTGGGCAAAAGTCAGCATGGTTTCTGCAGAGGGAAGTCGTGTCTAACTAATCTGTTAGAATTCTTTGAAGGGGTTAATAAACATGCGGACAAGGGGCACCCAGTGGATATAATATACCTAGATTTCCAGAAAGCCTTTGACACGGTCCCACACCAAAGGCTTTTACGTAAATTAGGTGGTCATGGGATAGGAGGAAAGGTCCTTTCATGGATCAAGAATTGGTTAAAAGACAGAAAACAAAGGGTGGGAATAAATGGTAAATTTTCACAATGGAGGAGGGTAACTAGTGGTGTTCCCCAGGGGTCAGTACTGGGACCAATCCTGTTCAACTTGTTCATCAATGATCTAGAAAATGAGGTAAGCAGTGAGGTGGCCAAGTTTGCAGATGACACAAAGTTGTTCAGGACAGTCAAAAGCAAAAGGGATTGTGAAGAACTACAAAAAGATCTCAGCAAACTGAGTGATTGGGCAGCAAAATGGCAAATGAAATTTAATGTGGGTAAGTGTAAGGTAATGCATGTTGGAAAAAATAACCCAAATTACACGTACTACATGATGGGGTCAAATTTAGCTACGACAGATCAGGAAAGGGATCTTGGAGTTATTGTGGATAGTTCTATGAAGACATCCACGCAGTGTGCAGCGGCAGTTAGTAAGGCAAATAGGATGTTAGGAATTATTAAAAAAGGGATAGATAATAAGACAAAAGATATCATACTTCCCCTATATAAAACTATGGTACGCCCACATCTCGAGTACTGCGTGCAGATGTGGTCTCCTCACCTCAAAAAAGATATATTGGCATTAGAAAAGGTTCAGAAAAGGGCGACTAAGATGATTAGGGGCTTGGAAAGGGTCCCATATGGGGAGAGGCTAGAGAGACTGGGACTTTTCAGTTTGGAAAAAAGGCGATTGAGGGGCGATATGATAGAGGTATATAAAATCATGAATGGTGTGGAGAAAGTGATTATAGAAAAATTATTTACCTTTTCCCATAATACAAGAACTAGAGGACACCAAATGAAATTGATGGGTAGTAGGTTCAAAACTAATAAAAGGAAATTTTTCTTCACACAGCGCACAGTCAACCTGTGGAACTCCTTGCCCGAGGAGGCTGTGAAGGCCAGGACTCTATTAGGGTTTAAAAAAGAGCTTGATACATTTTTGCAGGTTAGGTCCATAAATGGCTATTAGCCAGGGATAAAGTATGGTGCCCTAGCCTTCATAACAAGGGCAGGAGATGGATGGCAGGAGATAAATCACTTGATCATTGTCTTCTGTTCTCCTTCTCTGGGGCACCTGGCATTGGCCACCGTCGGCAGATGGGATGCTGGGCTCGATGGACCTTTGGTCTGACCCAGTATGGCCATTCTTATGTTCTAAATATATAAGAAGCAAGAGGAAGACCAAAGACAGGGTAGGCCCATTGCTCAGTGAGGAGGGAGAAACAACAACAGGAAACTTGGAAATGGCAGAGATGCTTAATGACTTCTTTGTTTCGGTCTTCATCAAGAAGTCCGATGATGAAGGAATGCCCAACAGTAAATGCTAGTGGGGCTGGGGTAGGTTTAGAAGACAAAATTAAAAAAAACAAGTTAAAAATTATTTAGAGAAAAGTTAGTTGTCTGCAAGTCACCAGGGCCTGATGAAATCATCCTAGAATACTCAAGGAGCTGACAGAAGAGGTATTTGAGCTTTTAGCTATCATCTTTGAAAAAATCATGGAAGACAGGAGAGATTCCAGAAGACTGGAAAAGGGCAAATATAGGGCCCTTCTATAAAAAGGGAAGTAAGAACAACCCAGGAAACTACGGACCAGTCAGTTTAACTTCTGTGCCAGGGACGATAATTGAGTAAGTAATTAAGGAATTCATCTGCAAACACCTGTAAGATAGTGTGATAGGTAACAGCCAGCATGGATTTGTAAAAAACAAATCATGTCAAACTAATCCGATAGCTTTTTTTGATAGGATAATGAGTCTTGTGGATAAGGCAGAAGCACTGGACAGGATATACCTAGACTTTAGTAAGGCATTTGATACAATCTCACATGATCTTCTTACCAATAAACCAGGCAAATACAACTTAGATGGTGCTACTATAAGGTGGGTGCATAACTGGCTGGATAATCGTTCTCAGAGAGTAGTTATTAATGGTTCTCAATCCTGCTGGAAGGGCATAACAAATGGGGTTCCTCAGGGGTCTGCTTTGGGACCAGTTCTGTTCAATATGTTCATCAACAATTTAAATATTGGCATAGAGTCCTTATTAAGTCTGCAGATGATACCAAGCTGAGAGGGGTTGCAACTGCTTTGGAGGATAGGGTCATAATTTAAAATGATCTGGACAAACTAGAGAAATGGTCTGAGGTAAATAGGATGAAGTTCTGCAGAAAGGTATCTAGAGGTTATAGTGGATCACAAGCTAAATATTAGTCAGTGTGACGCTGTTGCAAAAAAAAAAAAAAAAAAAAAAAAAAAAAAACAAACACACACACCACACACCCAACCACCATGATTCTGGGATGCATTAACAGGACTGTTGTGAGCAAGACACGAGAAGTCATTCTTCCGCTCTACTCTGTGCTGATTAGGCCTAAATTGGAGTACCACATTTCAAGAAAGATGTGGAGAAATTGGAGAAGGTCCAGAGAAGAGCAACAAGAATGACTAAAGGTCTAGAGAACATGACCTATGAAGGAAGACTGAAAGAACTGGGCTTGTTTAGTTTGGAAAGGAGAAGACAGAGGGGACATGATAGTGGTTTTCAGGTATCTAAAAGGGTGTCACAAGGAGGAGGGAGAAAAATTGTTCTCCTTGGCCTCTGAGGTTAGGACAAGAAGCAATGGGCTTAAACTGCAGCAAGGGAGGTTTAGGTTGGACATTAGGAAAAACTTCCTGTCAGGGTGGTTAAACACTGAAATAAGTTGCCTAGGGAAGTTCTGGACTTGCCATCATTGGATATATTTAAGAGCAGGTTAGACAGACATCTATTGGGGATGGTCTAGAGACAATACTGGGTCCTGCTGTAAGGGCAGGGGACTGGACTCGAAGACCTCTCGAGGTCCCTTCCAGTTCTAGTGTTTTATGATTCTAAGGCAGCTGTAATGGGGATCACTTACCAACATAGGCTTGTGGCAAGAAGCACAAGGCTTAAACTCCAAAGACTGAGGCATACCCCCGTGCCCGGTAGGGATTAACCCCGCAACATGGGGTTCATTAACCTAACAACTAAAGCTTAACTATAATAAATGGCAATTATATACAATATAAGTTAGAAACAAAGTCTACTGAGGACAAAGTAGTTCCAGGGACTGTCATGAGCGGTAAGAAGGAACTGAAAGGGCAATTGATCAGTGGTGGACCATGAGCACATGACTCCAGAGGCACAAGAGCTGACCAGACAGATACCACTAAGGGGGAAAAGTTTTCCAGCAGGAATGCTTGGAGGCAAATACACACCAATGTTGAAACGGACAGGAGCAAACACTCAAAAAATGCACCTCATTTCATTATCATTCTCCTTTAAATAACTTAAAATGGAAATGCACACTCAAGGGGAAAAAGGGATGAGGTTGGAAAGGAAAGTAAGAGGGAAAACATTTTAGATTTTGGAAAATATTTTCCATCGAACAAGTCTGGCTCCTGGATCTAACCTTTCCTAAGCTGAAGGGATGAAGGCACAGGTGAGAAGAGGAAGAAGACAACATTTCAGAACAACTAGACCCTATGTTATTAAGCAAGAAATTAAGACAAACACACACTGAATGCTGTTTTACTTGGTAAACAAGAGCACTACCTTCCTACTAAACAAGAGTAACAACAACAAAATATTTAATAAAGAGCTTCCTGTGGTCATGTCTCATTAATGGATTATCTTTCATAAAGCACATCCCTAGCTGAAAGAAAGTGCAAGCTCAAAATCCAGCAGTGTTCTTATTTATTTTAGTAATAAGGAAAATATACACACTATTCTAACCAGAGCTATTCAAAGGCCAGTCAACTCAACTGGAAACAGAAGCAGCTGCTATGCTGTTGTGGTTGTTTCAAGGAACCATTTTACTTGACAAATACATTTAAAAAAAAAATCAATATTAGAAAGTGTCAGCTAGAAGAGTAAGGAAAAACAAGGCTGTTTTTATGCTCCAATAACAAGCTCTTTTATAACACTTGACATGTTCAAATCACTGTACATACTTTGCACTCTATTTTCCATATAGATGATCATTATAGAATTCCTCCCATCCTTTCTGCTAACCTTGCCTTTTCATTACCCTGTCTTTTCCACAAAGCTGCTCCACAACCACTTTCTGTGATCCCTTGCAGAGGTAGTATTTTGCTAGTCAGCCTAGGTGGCCTTATAGGAACAAGTTCTCCAGTATCAATCTCATTCACAGTAGGGCACAGCCACAAAGCAGCTCTGCAAGTGCTTCAGGGGCCTCCAGTTCAGTCGCTCATTTGATATTCTGTCAAACAAAGATTACACTGTAAGCATAACATCCTGAAAGGATGCTTAATGCCAAGGCAAATCTATGCCTTTTATTCTTAAATAGACAAATGCTTATCTTGCCAAACTACTGAAGGTAATAAACACAGCTGTCCGCCTCTTACAAGTCTCCTAAAAGCTGAGATGATCCTAATTTATATTTATAACACGCGTGTCCGCAATCTGCTATTGTACCACATAAGTTTAAAATTACAGTAATTTGAAACAGATCAGTGTTACTGGACAAAACATCCATGCTCATACACAGAGCAATTTGTGCGAGAAGGGATATTACTAAAAGAAAGAATGCAAGTTTGTAGGGACTCAAGGTATGAAGGAGGAGGATTTCAGTCCTGCTTTACAGGCAAACCTCAATGAAACCTTAGCCCATTAGTCCCCACACTTCTGGACTGAGCTGGGGCCCAAAGCATGGTCACTGCTCCAGAAGCGAAGGAAGCAAACTGGGCTAGTGGAGCCAATGTCTGGGCTGAGGCCAGCAGCAAAGCTGGGTGGCACTCCCTTCCTTCTCCCCTCCAACTGCATCCCCCTGAATGCTCCTCCAAGCCTGCCTAGGGGGCACACCTCACAGTAGGGGGCAGGACTCTGCCTTCGCCAATGCTTCCAGTATATCATCAATAGTGGATAATGCCTCCTGAAGTTAAAGGTCACTGGACATTTCTCCTTACAGCCCGTTGTCATGGATTATAAAAAAATCTGTACTGAAATCCATGTCAGATGCCTGCACCTAAGGTGGATATTTTTTAAAAACATTTCAGTAGTTTCTCAGAATGGGGTTAGGGAAAAACACATTTGCTTGTGTAAACTTTAGTACAACTATCTGAAACTCTAGCACTTTCATATTTTGGAGTAGAGATTTGAAATTAATTAAAAGGGAACTGCTCTGGTGTCAGGATTGTGCCTTTTTCCATCCTAGTGAAATTGTGCCCATATTTGTCCAAGTTATAATCCTATGAAAATCACTTTGCACATTACTCCTGGGGGAATTCTGTGCCACTGCTCAATTTTGCAGAAATTCATGTTGTATGCACAGAATTTCCTTTCCACCACAGAAATAGGCTTCAGTGCTGCTGGCCACCAATAGGGATCACTGGACCCAACTAGGCCCAGCTCTCACACAGAAGACACTGCTGGGGGGGAGGGGAAGAAAGCGAGAGGGATCGAAGGAGTTGCAGTTCCCCACATCCCCTGACGGAAGGAGAGGGTGGGACATGCATAGGAAACTCTATGCAAGCCTGGGACCAAGCATCAGGCTATTTCTCCCTCTGGACTCTAGGCTTGGGGGCACAAGGCAAGGCCAAGTAGCTGTAGGGCTGGCAACAGACTTTGCCAGACCCTGGTCAATGGGGGGGGGGGGGGGAAGAGAGTGGGTATAAAAGAGAAGTGCTTGGCTCCAGGCACCAGAAGGGACAGGGGCAACAAGATGTCAGCACCCCCGGATTCTGCTATACTTTCTCCACCCAGCCCTCACCACCACCTGGATCACACTGCATGGGACTTCAGCAGCGATTTAAAGGGCCCAGGACTCTGCCCACCACAGTAGCAGCCCGGAGCTATGGGCCCTTTTAAATTACCAGGCCCCAGGGCAACTGTCTCCTTCCCTGCCTCTGCCCTCCATCCCACTGTCAGCCCTGGGTGTCTGGGTTAAGAGGAGCCAGGTGGTTGGGCTCTAGGAATGAGTGGATGCAGGTATCTGGGCTGGGAGGACCTTGCAGCTAGGCTGGGGGAGGTGGGGGAAGAAGACTGTTAGTATGTATTGGCAGGGGATGTGTGACTGGGCTGAAGGGCAGGAGAAGATTGTAGATGTCAGGCTGGGGTCAGGTGTGTGGGTGGGGTGGGTAGGGCAGAAAAACCAGGAGCTAGGTTGTCATAAGCATTTCTTTAACCCTCTGTTTCTGGGGGAAATATTGTGTATACCTGTATTGTTGTTACACACATAACTTTCTGAAAATAATTTTGAAATAAATTACCACAATAATTAAAACTGGTGTGATGATTATGCAGTGTTATTTTGACAAATAAAAATTTATAGAATTTTAAAATATTGTTCACAGAGGGGTGGGTGGGAGACACCAGTCCCCTGTGAGTAGCACATGCTCAGTAGAGACTTCTTAGCTACATTCTCCAAAAACTTCACCTGTACTAAGCATGAACTTTTCTCTCACAGCACTTGTGATGCACGGATTACACATGTACCAACCCACAAAGCAAATGAGTATGCTCAATCCTAGGGCTACAGGAGGAGTAAGATTTTTCCATGCACCTGCTCTTCCCAATAGGGATTCACTATGATGGCAAGTATTGAGAGGATAGCTTCCAGGGTTATTCAGCACACAGGAAAGACTGGCACCTAGGCATCGAGGAGGAAGAGGAAACAGCCGTCACACTGGTATGCAGAAAAGGTAAGAAACAACAATGGCAAGAGGGATATGGGAAGGAAGAGGAGCTCAATTCCAGCTACTAAAAGCACATTCCTCTACAGAATGTGGAGTTCAGATGTCTGTATTCCTCCTGCTGTCAGCAAACAGCTACAAAACCCACTGGCAAAAGTACACCTCATCTCCTCCTAATCATGGGCCCACACAGAACAGTGTACTATTGCTGCCAATTACACCATTAGTTCAAGTCTGTGCTGTGGATCTAAAGATCTGACCTCTGCTGATGACTCAAAAGTTGCAGGTCAGTAGGCTCCACATGAGGGAATTTGTCTTTCAGGTTCTCTCAAATGAGGAAATTACTAACCCTCCCCCCCCACCCCCAAAAAAAAAAAAAAAAAGGCAAGCCACCACCACACCACAACCTATGAAGTCAAGCATTCGAAAGTTAAGAAACAACAGAATCAAGGTTGCTTGTGCCCCCTTAATTCAGTACCCTTGTGCAGATGCATTAGGAAAAGTCTTTGATCACACATTTGTCCCTCACAGGACCCCTGCTTTATTGAGTGCAAAGATTCCTAGAGCCTATCTGGGAGTCATATGACAAAAGCACATGTAAATGGAGAGGTGGAACTGTGTCTATTAGATCCCTAAGTAAGCTGGATGTCTTAATGACTGGGATGATATTGTAGGAAGGAAAAATAAATGGTGTCATATTTCAGCCATCTGAATGCAGTTCTGGAGCATTAGATTGTATCACTGCCAATGTTCCCTCTATTTCTGCCGAATAAAAAAGTTACATACCTTCTTGTAACTGTTACTCTCCAAGATATGTTGTTTATGTGCATTTCAATTAGCTGTGTGCGTGTGCATAGTGGCCAGAAGATTTTCCCACACCAGCACATGTAGGTTTGGCCTGGGCGTCCTCAAGTTGTGCCTCCATGGCGCCCAATATAGCACACTAGCAATGCAACAGGGGAGGGCCCAGACGGTGACAAGATGTCCACCACTGGGTCTGTCTCTTTCGCTACCTCCTCCGCTTTAATACCCAAACCCTGCGCAACCCTACATAGGAGTTGCTAGAGTACCTTAATATCCTCGATTGCTGGAGCTACTGCAGTACCAGCTAGCGCTTCATCCAGTGAGGATGAAGAAGGCAAAAGCACTATGATTGGAGTACGGTCCCTGCCATCAGGACCTGGACCTTTGACATGGTCATCAGGTGTGCAGGGGGAGGAGATTGATACAGGAAGGCTGGGTAGAAAGAAATAAACACATATCTGACTAAAATGCTTTGCTTACTATACTAATAGCTAACTGTTAGAGGATGAAAACCTTGGCGTGGGACTGCTGAGTTCCATCTCAGGCCGGGGACAGTAGAGAACAATCTGAGGAGACAGGCTGCGCATGCATGCAACTGAAGTACCATTGGCACAAGGCAGGACCTGTGCATGCACAGCCTGTGGGTACTGCTCTAAAAATCTGAGCAAAGGCACAGGGACACACCAACACATGGAGTGGAGCGTTCTCAAGGCCATCTCTCGAAGAAGTGAGGTCATTATTAAAAACTGAGACATGCCTAGATGAATTTAAAGAAAATGAGATGTTTATAGTGGCAGGATGGCTCATGGAACAGGTGATATAGAAGTAGAAGTTACCACATGAGGTGAAACTCAAATTTATATCTTAATAGGACTAAACTGAGGAGGGGGGGGGAGGGAGAGCAGATAATCTCCATCCAAAAATATTAAAGTAACTGCCACATGAAATGGCAAAGGCCTACAGCAAGGATTTCGAATGAATCTATAAGCTGGGGGCATATGCTATGCCTGGAGAATTGCCAATACTGTCCCTATTTTCAAAGAAGGGAAAAAAGTGATCTGGGAAATTACAGGCCTGTTAGTTTTATCTGAATTGTATGCAAGGTCTTGGAACAAAATTTTGAAAGACAAAATAGTGAAGGATGAAGAAGTTAATGGTAAATGAGATAAAATACAACATGCTTTTACAAAAGGCAGGCCACACCAGACTAACCCGATGATCTCCTTTGAGAAAATAACTGATATTTTTTAGATAAAGGGAATGCAGTAGACCTAATGTACCTGGATTTCAGACAGGAATTTGTGACTAAGCCCCACGTATAATGGCCAAGCTGTCATGGTAAATACTTGTAGGATGACTGACATACTGCACTATCACTTGCAGGCTAATGTGCATGAAGCTACTCTCAACTATGGCAGGCTCTGGAGTGGGGTTCTCCAGCATATAAGCCTCAGGAGAAAGTAGGCTGATCAGATGTCTTGATATTAATCAGGACCCCTTGCATATTAGAGGCTTTGTCTTATACAGACAACCTATTACTCCCTCCTCTATCCCAATTTTTCCCCACACACTTACTATTTGGTCACCCTTGGTGACAGAGGGAGAAAGGAGTCTGTAATCCGTGGTCTGTGCTATGGGGTCAATTCTCTTCAGAGGCAGAATTAGGGCTCCCTATTGTGTATGCTCATGCTTTCCCAGACACCACCACTGGTACAAAGTGGAGTTATGTGTTAGGGAACAGAGTTCTGTGCCAGATAGGAGAGGGAAGAGGCCTGTGTCTAGAAATGGGTTTTCTGACTTTCAAAGGTTGGGTACATGTGAAGTGGGGAGGGGCAGGTCCTGACACTGGGAAAGTTAGGTGAGAGGTTAAGAAAGTGGAAGTGTTTCATTCTGTAGAAGGCATTCCTGCCCCATGCCAGCCAGCCTTATAACAAAACAAACACACACAACTTCTCTAGCCCCTCACTCTTTAACCAGAAATGTGTTTATTTCATTTCAAAATAGTATCAAACTTCCAAGACGACTATGAGGCAGGTCACCTCTTTCTCTGCAGCACCACCAATCCTTTTGGGCCCCAACAATACCATTCAAACATCCCATTTGTGGACTGAGTGCATACAATTTCACTTGAGAGATTTTACAGTTAACAGGATCACCTCTCTTCCCCAAGCTCATAGTCTAAAGCTCAGAGACAAAAAATGTACACATTACCACAAACTAAATTCAACCACATGTTCTCACCTCAGCAGGTTTCTTTTGTTCATTTCCTGGAGTTTTTGATTTGCTCCTGTATTTGGAACAAGAGGAAAAGGAAGTGGAAGGACCTATTGAAAAAAATAAGAGTTTAGTTGTAACCCGCTGAATTTCACACATTTCCTCAACATATTGCAAGGCACTAGAGACTTGAATCATCTTTCTGGGCCAGCTATATAAACTCATGAAGTCTGAGAATAGGCTGAGGTCAGACTTTCACTTATTCCTTCTGAAACTAGACATATTGTAAGAGTAATCACTGGAGTATTCTGTGCTCTGCCTGATACACACCAGGTGTGAGCAAAGAGGACACAATTATGCAGATCCTTTCCCTTTCCACCCAATGCAGTCAATACTGGAAGGATCAAGAGTATAGGAGGTCCCAGAGGGTTTAGAGAATCAAGATGGTGTTAAACTGAAGTACAGAAATGCAGTAACGGTAATTTTTGTGTAAGTTTTTAAGAAGATTCTGGATCAATATATGACGTGTCATGTTTCCATGAATCATAAATGCAACATAAGCTACTTCTAATGTCAGAGACTTCTGTAATGCTTAACAAAAGTAGATCAGTCACTGTCCTGAAGGGTTTACACAATTTGATCCAGGGCATCCGGATCCACATCTCAGTGTCTTGAAGGAAAAGACGCAAAAATATAAATGAATGAAAAGTGTGCCAAGGAAGTTAAGACAAAGTTTAAGGCATTTGGTAGATATCTTCTCCATTTAGAGCTCAATCCTGCAAGCTGATCCTCATGGGTAGAATCCTGCATCCGTGTGGAGCCCAAGTGCCATTTATATAAAAGCTAAAAAAATATGCCCCACTTATCTCTAGTAACTCAAGTGCAAAAATATCTTAAAGTGAAGCATTTTAAGATAGCTAACTACATGCATTCCTCCCACAAACAATTCTTTACCCTTACAATTTTTTTCCACTGAGGCTCTGACTATGCACATGGATCAGCTTACAGAGTTAGGCCTCCTAATACACAGTACACACAAAAAATATTTGACTACATCCAATTTTCCTGTGTTAACGAATTTTCTCTGAAAAGGAAAGATGTACACATTTATGTTTAAATTCTGCTCAGGAGTCAAATTCTCTTCCTGAAACTATCAGGCGTTGTAATATCTCTAACAGAATTTGAAAATACTTGAAATCTAGAAAAAGCAAGAGGGGAAAGGAAATGAAATTTTTTTTTTAAATAAGAGGTATAACAGTTTGGCCTCAAACCACAGGAGGAAACCATGAGGGGTGACAGGACCAAGGGAAGATTAATGCATACTACTTACTCTCATTGTCTGAACTCTCACTGGTGCTTAGATGCCTGTGGCGTTTCATCCTGACGCATCCTAAAGACAGAAAAAAAAAAAAAAAAAAAAAGCTGATACCATCCATTCTACCAGGCAATGGACTTGCTTACAAACTTCCCCTCAGTTTGGGCTAGGGAGGATGTAAATAGCAGTGCACATCAAACCGCTGCACTGTAACTCTTTGTGCCTGCAGCATCCACATGGCAGTTCCTAATTTGCCTCAGTTCTCTTTCAAAATGATTACATTAATAAAAATAGGAACCTTTTCATTTGCATCTGTGGCATTCACTTCAGTGCACACTGCAATTCACAACCACATAGTCCAGTGGCGTTTTATACTGGTGACCACTTTCACATAGCAAGCCTCTCACTGTGCCCCCCTTTAAATATATAAAAAGTGTTTTCAAGTTATAAGACATTATAAATGCTGGAGGCAAAGTAGGATTTGCCGTGGAGGCTGACAGCTCAGAATGCCCCCCATGTAATATCCTCATGAGCTCCCAAAATGTCCAGACACCCAGTTTGAGAACCCCTGCCATAGTCTAAACTGCAGGGCAGCAGAGACATGCTCGAAGTCTCTGTGGATCCTGCTAGTTCACAGAAGGCTAGTCGCAGACGAGAGAATTTCTCTGAAGAGTTTTTTCCAGTATGTAAATACCTTGTGATCTAGCAATAGTTAATCACAAACAAAATGCTGGGGCCAGGCACACACTGCTCTATTTATGAGATTTAGCCACAGAGTTAGCCACAAACAAAATGTCTCCTTCAGCCTCTTTTTAGAAGCAAGCCAACCCACTGATTTTCAGAGCAACACTGGTTGCTTTCTACGTCCCATCTGATCAGCCAGAGGAAGAGTTGCCATGGTGGCAGTTGCTAGTTGAGTGGGTAGAAGTGCAGAAATAAGATAGTACTGGAGTAATTGGGGGAAGATACATGTTAAATGGTTAACTGGTATGCTTACTGGTTAACCAGTTAACCAGCCCTGGACAGAAAGCTCTGCTGGCAGCCAGACGTGCCGAGCAGGAACAGCTCAGCCCATAAGCCCCTCTGTGGCCAGAACAGCAGGACCCACTGGCCAGACTGCAGGGCCTAAGGTTACATCGTTAACCATTCTTATGTAACCAGTTAGCCATTTTAACATCTCTAGTAAAAATCACCTTTAGAAAAAAGAAATCATGATTGTATGAGTATATGGGGGGTAGATTTTAAATTAGGGGTATTCAGACAACACTGGAGTCTAGTCATTCAAATGGTTACACCAGAGCTTTATTTAAAAAGTAAGCTTACATGCCAAAAGTGCCCTTTCAAAAGTCTGAAAAGCGACAAGGTGTCAATAATAATTCTATGACAGCATTGCTGGTTTCATAACCAACATTTGGAAGGCTGCTATTTAAAAAGATTAAAAGCCAAACAAAAGAAGCAGAGCAGAAGAAAAATCGGACCCAAAAAGAGAGGAGAGAATCAGTTAAAGTATCTGACATTCCAATCGAAGAGTCAGCATAAATCCATTTAGATTTTTACAGGTCTATATGCCCTCCTGTAATAAAGATATAACAGTTGACTGAAGTGATAGCCTTCTCACAAAATTAAAGGCTTTTGACATCTAAACTAGGAATCTGCACCTCTGTATCCTAATTCCTCACCAAGCTTAACTGAAAGGCAACAACTCCATATTAAATGTTTGTCATTCCAGAACTGCTTGTCCATACTGTAAGCTTATTTTTAAATTAAAACTTTCTTCCTGTAAAAACTACTTTAAAAAGATTAGCACAGTTTGATTTAGATGAAAATCTATCAATGGTTCTTGGGATTTCCTAAAGTCCTTGAGATAAAGCTCCCTGTTATCTGGAAATCCTGGTTTAGAAGACTTTGAAGATACCACGTTGGGATTTATAGAACTATTTCCAGTGAAATTGTTATATTACTCAAAATCTCCATTAGTTTTCAGTTTAAGGGTTTTGTACCAAGGGGGCATGGCCTCCAAAAGCAACAGGCAGGGATGGCCAATTACATCTTGCTGGGAGAAGTCAGGCTATCCATAGCCACTGTACCGGAAGGAGGAGATCAGAAACTATAGAAGGCAGGCTCTGCAGCTTAATTGGGCTGGAGCTGCCAAGGGGGGGGGGGGGGGAGAGAGGGTGTGTGTGAAGAGACACTTCTTCCCCACTGCTGAAGCAGGATGCTGAGGAGGACCTCTGTTGCCCCAAGAACTTGTCTGAGCTTCCAAAGTGTCCCATCACTCTAGACACCAAGGAGCTGCACGTATTCTAGGGAGACAGCGGATGACTCATGGAAGCAGGTACACCTCTTGAGAGGAGAAGCAGCTGCAGAGGGACAGCCGACAGTAGCCTGGCTGCAGTGCTGCCTGAAGACAGGTTAGTGTCATGGCTGGATTCCTCATTGACCCAATGGCAAAGCACGGTGCCACTATTCAGGCCCTAAACTAGGGCCCAGTGGACAGGGGAGCAGGAGATCAGGACTGTTTCCTGTGAGCTGAGCACTTGCGCAGCCGCTCAGGAGAGATTCAAATGCTGCCTAGCTGATTAGCAGAGTGCCCACAGCTAAGTGGTTGTTTCTACTGGTGCGCACATTCAAAAATGCCTCTGTGCACGTAAAAAAAAAAATATTCCAAATGAATGGAAAAATATTAAAGAAAACATTGGCCAGGAGGCCTGTATTAGTCTACAGTCCACTAGAGCTAGGACAGGAGACTACTCCCAGCTCTGCCCTGACTGAAGGTCAAAATCTTAGACTTCCTGACTTATGATCCCCCACATTTATGACCATTTTTTTCATGAGATAGCTCCTAAAACACCCAAATTTACATCCGCAGCTCGCATTTATGACGGTGTACAATGCAGACTCCATGCATCATTAAAAGCAAGAGGAAGACCAAGGACAAGGTAGGCCCACTGGTCAGTGAGGAGGGAGAAACAGTAACAGGAAATTTGGAAATTGCAGAGATGCTTAATGACTTCTTTGTTTGGGCCTTCACCAAGAAGTCTGATGAAGGAATGCCTAACAGTAAATGCTAATGGGAAGAGGGTAGGTTTAGAAGATAAAAAAAAAAAAAAAAAAAACGAACAAGTTAAAAAAAAAAATCACTTAGAAAAGTTAGATGTCTGGAAGTCACCAAGGCCTGACGAAATGCATCCTAGAATACTCAAGGAGCTGATAGAGGAGGTACCTGAGCCTTTAGATATCATCTTTGAAAAATCATGGAAGACAGGAGAGATTCCAGAAGACTGGAAAAGGGCAAATATAGGGCCCTTCTATAAAAAGGGAAATAAGCAACCCAGACCAGTCAGTTTAACTTCTGTGCCAGGAAAGATAATGAAGCAAGTAATTAAGGAATTCATCTGCAAACATCTGGAAGATAACAACATGATAGGTAACAGCCAGCATGGATTTGTAAAGAACAAATTGTGTCAAACTAATCTGACAGCTTTCTTTGATAAGATAACAAGTCTTGTGGATAAGGGAGAAGTGGTAGATGTGGTATACCTAGACTTTAGTAAGGCATTTGATACGGTCTCGCATGATCTTCTTACCAATAAACTAGGCAAATACAACTTAGATGGGACTACTATAAAGGTGGGTGCATAACTGGCTGGATAACCATTCTCAGAGAGTAGTTATTAATGGTTCACAATCCTGCTGGAAAGGCAGAACAAGAGGGGTTCTGCAAGGGTCTGTTTTGGGACCTGTTCTGTTCAATATATTCATCAACAATTTAGATATTGGCATAGAGAGTACGCTTATTAACTTTGCAGATGACACCAAGCTGGGAGGGGTTGCAACTGCTTTGGAGGATAGGGTCATAATTCAAAATGATCTGGACAAACTGGAGAAATGGTCTGAGGTAAAGAGGATGAAGTTTAATAAGGACAAATACAAAGTACTCCAACTCCACTTAGGAAGGAACATCAGTCTCACACATACAGAATGGAAAGTGACTGTCTAGGAAAGAATACAGCAGAAAGGGATCTAGGGGTCATAGTGGATCACAAGTTAAATATGAGACAGTGTGACGTTGTTGCAAAAAGCAAACATGATTCCAGGATGCATTAACAGGTGTGTTGTGAGCAAGACACGAGAAGTCATTCTTCCGCTCTACTCTGCACTGATAAGGCCTCAGTTGGAGTATTGTGTCCAGTTCTGGGTACCACATTTCAAGAAAAATGTTGAGAAATTGGAGAAGGTCCAGAGAAAAGCAACAAGAATGACTAAAGGTCTAGAGAACACGACATATGAAGGAAGACTGAAAGAACTGGGCTTGTTTAGTTTGGAAAGGAGAAGACTGAGAGGAGACATGATAGCGGTCTTCAGGTATCTAAAAGGGTGTCAGAAGGAGGGAGAAAAATTGCTCTCCTTGGCCTCTGAGGTTAGGAGAAGCAGCAATGGGCTTAAACTGCAGCAAGGGAGGTTTAGGTTGGACATCAGGAAAAACTTCCTGTCAGGGTGGTTAAACACTGAAATAAGTTGCCTAGGGAGGTTCTGGACTTGCCATCATTGGATATATTTAAGAGCAGGTTAGACAGACATGTATCAGGGAAGGTCTAGAGACAGTACTGGGTCCTGCCATGAGGGCAGGGGACTAGACTTGACCTCTCCAGGTCCCTTCCAGTTCTATTGTTCTATGATGATCATCTCAAAACAGGAAACACACAAGGTCAGACTCGCCAGTCTGCAGCTGCTGCTTGAACTGCACACACTTCTGCCACATCGGTCTTCACTTTTTAGTTATTTTTGTGCATTATTTGAACTACTTAGTTTAGTTTTCCTCCATTTCCATAGTCAATATTGGTATTTTTAGGGTATGAAATGGGGTTTCCAGGAACGGAACCGCCATTTATAACATTGAGCCTATGGGCAATAAGGGTTCGATTTACAACAGCTTGACTTACAACGATTCTCCAGGAACCAATTAGGTCTAAGTGCAGGGGTCGCCTGTACATGGTATGCACTCTGCCCAAGGGCATGGGCCCCTAAACTATTCACTTCTCTGCCCTTCCTGAGGTCAGAGCTCTTACATTGGTTTGTGTATAATACTGTTTGGTGCCCTTCCCTGACTTAGGGCTTGACTCCCTGATTGACTGTTCTGCCCTGTTGGAGGGCCAAAGCCCTATATTTAATGGAGACTCCCTCTTGCCTGAAACTTGAGCTCCTCCCCCCAGCCAGATTACTGCACAGCCCCGCTCAGAGGTCTTGGACACCCAGGATTTCCCATTTTTCCAGACTGCCCCTAGCAAAATAAGATACCGAGGGAACATGGCCGCCTTCCATGATTGACAGGGAGAGACAGACAACCATACACTCTTACAGGCTTGAATTCTTAATAAAATGGTTTGAGTGGTTGCTGCTGGTTTTGATTTGATATTCAGTTAAGCTTTTAAATAATTATTACAGGTGCTGAAAGTTTAGTATTAGTTATAAATCTATACCGATATATATTGATAAAACTGCCTTAAGTGCTATGAACTTAGCCATTTAAAGAGCACAACAAAGAATTGCCTCAACAGGTTAAATGTGTCAAGGGATAGCACTAGAACAGAGATAATACACAAAGGCTAGATTGGCATGTCTGCATTTGGAAAAGTTAGTAGATAAATACCAAAATTTAATTGTGGCTTATATAGAGAGCTGGAATGGCAAACAATAGCTACTTTAATTTACAGATCTAGAGAAAGGAAAGAAAGCATCTAAAATCTAAAGTGTTTTGCACAAATTGCAAACAATTATGTAGTTAAAATAGGGTTGTTTTTTTTAAACCTATTAAGTTTATGGAGCATTCTTATAGTTCAGACACTGGATGTACACCTCCATTCCAACCTGCAGAGAAAGGTCATTGCTCAAAAGACAACTTTCCTATGTTAGCAATATTGTTACATTCCAGTCTGAGTCCAGCAGTAACTATAAATATGAAAACCATGAGCAAAAAATTCTGCACAAAATACCATATGGGTGAAATATCCAGACTGACTGACAGGTATTTAACAGGTCAGAACTCCCGCACATTTTACACACCAGCATATTCAAATACAATATAAGCCCAAGAATTCTAGTATGAGCGTGGTAGGAACTTGTTCTCATCTACTCTGTAACTCAAGCTATACACTGCATGGATTGTTCTGAGGAAAACTGTTTCTAAGAAAGATAGTATCCCTCCTTGATAGTTCTATGTGAGCTCAGAGAGAGATCATCTAATCAGTTCCAAGACACTGTAATCAGTTGCAAAATGTGCAAGTGCAGAGCAATTTCAGAAAGGCAAGTCCAAACGCTGCATCAGAAGATGCATTTAAGCGCAAATTTGAATGACCACACTGAAGTATACAGAAAAAAACCGCTCAAGCCACTGGCCTTAGCAGCCTGTATGAAAGATATTCTGATCTTGGCAAGCAGAAGGCTAATAGTGTCACAGAAGAGTTTGCTTTCATCCCAAAAATGTGGTAGCCTCATCTGCCAAATAAGCCTCTGAGATACTACCATCATGGCACCTGTGGGGATGCTAGAGTTTAACCGATCAATTGTTTAACCAATAAGTTAACGTGTATCAGTCGAACTCAGCCAGCTTCCAGGGAGGCAGCTTCGCTGCAGCAGTGAAGCCTCCTCCTTGGGAGCCTAGCTGCTAAGCGAAGCTTTATACTTGAGAGACCGCAGCATGTGTAACCCTATATCCCCTAAAATTTTTAGCAGATACACTTACCATATTGAACAATTTTTTAACATCCCTAGTCACCAGGAAAGTCCACAGTCTCTCACACACTAAGATTCAAATGTATATGATTCTTGAGATGTAAGAGTGACTTTGGGGGCAGGCTAAGCAGAAAACAAAGGGCCCTCCATTAAAAAAAAAAAGTGCAACTCTCCTCACCAAAAAAAGCTACCATGGACTTTGTCTCTAGAGTAAGGAAACAAAGAAGAATCCAAGCTTTGAATGGCTGATTTATCAAATCATTCAATAGCAGGCTAAAGTTCTATGAACAAAAGAGGCAATGCATCAGCGGATCTAAAAACAAATCTAGGAAACTCCGCATTTCCTAAAGCCTTTGAAAAGGGAGTCAGATCCTTTACTACTGAGTGCCTGCATCTCAGATTCAAATGGATTAGCTCAGCTGTTTTGGCAAAACCCCCCTGAAAAATAAAGTCCACCTGAATGTGGCAATGCATTAGGATTTTCCTACCTATATTTGCCCACAAATCCTCTGAGTAGGGTATACTGCAATAGGGCAAAGGAAAATAACAATTCAGTGAAATTCTGTCTCTTCCCCCTCCAACAGGCCTCTTGAAAATCATGAGCACAGGTAAAGCAACATTCTACACAAGCATTAGACTGCACTCTTTAGTGAGGCTGTTCATTAAAAATCCCCCCTTTACAGACCATACATCCTTGGAGCACAATGGTGTGTCATGAACTTCTTGGTTTTGCAGGATAGCATGTTATTAACACACCCAGTGTACATCAGGAGGAGGAGAGGAGAGGGTTCTGGGGAAACTTTATCTTCAAGTGCTTGCCCTTCAACCACTCCCAAGTTTTCACTATCCTTCCTCAGCAGGGACACGTGGAGTAGTCTCGTAAAAACCAACACCAGCTCAGAATCAAAAGGATTCAACAGTACTGTGGAAGTATACACAATGAAATAATTGGAACAAAATGTTATAACTACCAGAATATGTGAAGACTGCTACGCTAGGTCCCGCTCTGTATAAGAGGCTGAAATTGGCCTCAAACTGGTGAAAAACTGAGGCCATGATAGAAACCCCTTATCCATTTGGATATATTAGTAAATCTACAAAGGAAGAAATCAAGATGATCATTTTGCGAGTAACTATAGTCACCACTCTCAAAGCACACCTAGATGCTTGCTACTGTTTATGTGGCTTCTAATTCAGAGACAGAGAGAGAGTTATCCATGCATGGGGTTGTGGCCTGCATTTACACACTTCCATTATTTCAGTCACAACCCATTTCTGCCAAAGGAAAATGGTCAAAGAAAAAAAGCCTAAAATCTAGGTAACAGTTGTGGCCCACCACATTTAGTCCACAGTAAACGCAGTTCTTGCACTCCAAGTGACCGGATCATCAATTCTGTTGAAGCCATCTAGACTAGTGATGTTAAAATGCATTTATTCTGGCACACACGTAACTGCTGAAATTTCCAGCAGTTAACATATTTACACAGGAGCAGGAGGCAGCAAGGCAACTCCCACCTGACCCCCTGTGGTGCTGCCTCTAATAAAGCATGGTTTTTTTTTTATGTCCTCCATTTTGATTTCCTCTTTAAGATGGTAGCCAGTCTCCTGGTCACCATCTCCTGTCAGAAAAGAGCAGGAAATAGAGGAAAGGCAGGAAAAAGAAAAGGTGGGAAAATGGGTCACATGACTCTAATCTGCCTGAACCAGAGGATTCATAAGGGCTGTTCACCCGCCCCTCAGGGCTCTGTGTGTGCATGTCATCTGCACAACCCAGCAGTGCTAGAGTGACAGCTAGCAGGCTGTTTGGCTTAGTAGGCTGTCTGGGGCAAAAGCCAGCCTGGTTGCTGACAGCCCTTTGTAGTACAGCAATCCAGTTTCATGTCATAATGACTGCTAGCACAGGGTTTATTTGTTTTTAATTAGGGAGTCTGCAGCAGGGCCAGTCAGACACACACGCATATATACCAACTTGTCTTCCAGTCTGCACGCCGCACGCAGGACAGCGTGTCAAGTATAGAAGAAAGAAGATCAGACACAAGAAGACTACCTACCTAGTAGCAATTCCATCCTGTGACTGCTTGTTCCCTTTCCTCAGTCTGAAGATGTTCACTTACCTCTCTTCTCTGGACACTGAGACAGTAGTAGGATTGTTTAGACTATTCCTATTACAGGTTCTGGCCTCACACCAGGTTTCATTTGGAACAAATAGATTCATGCTTGCTTTCCAAGTTCAGTATTTTGTTAATAAAACAGTTGTTGTTCCAACTATTATTGTTGGACTTGATTAATACACAGTGATACAGATACAGTGCAGGTGTAGCACCTGTGTTCCCATAAGCAGGATTCAGTCCTGGTCTAACAATGGGGGAAAAGAATAATGTAGCACTCTGCCATTTTTGACTGTTAGATTTGTGGAGCAAACACAACACAGTGAATCCTCTGCAGTTCTAGACCAAAATATTTTCACCTCTTATCAGGAGAGAAAGCTAAAGAGCTTGTTTTTGGCCAAGCTGAGTTTGTTAATATGTGGCCATCTGCCAGGTGATGTTAGAAAGCCTGGGCTAAAATTTAGTTTATAGTGAGACAGATTCAGAACAGAAGAGTAAAGAGGGCAAGATTCTACACTAGCAGTTCTTAATGGAGTCAGATCCTGTACTTGTATCGGTGTTTTTCTATTGTAAAGCAGCCTAAATGTTTTACAAGATAAGGATTCAGGCTAGCGGTAGACTTAGCTTATGACATTTGCATGATTACATTTCAAACAAAGTTTACATGGGTGTTAACAGTTAAGGGAAGAAAGAAAAGGACAGATTTTTTTTGAGTGTTGTAGATATCTGAAACTCTGATCATAATGATTTAAAAAAAAAATCCCTGTGTTAACAATTTACTATGTTTTAATTAGTAACACTGGAAGAACTTTACCATGGATCCTGTTTATTTGTTTGACCTTTCAATGAGAGTTGGATTCTAGACAAGTGATTGCCATTAAGTTTTAGAATTTGTTTGTGGAGCAATACTGGCATTAAGGCAAGATTTTTTCTAACTGGTAGAGTTCTGGCTCTTAGGAGTCAATGGCCATACTAAGAAGTAGCAAGCACTAGATGTGATGCTAAGTATTTTTTAGGATAAAGACCTTATTTGCAAGCTGTTTAAAGAATGGAAGACTACAAACTCTGAAGCCATGTGTAAATGAGCTCAAGGTATGGTGACCATATTTTCTGAACCAAAATTAGGGACACATTAGCCACACCCCCTGACCCCCACTAGCTACACCCTTGGAGGTAACACTCTTGTGGTCAAGATGGACACGTGACCAGAAATAAAAGGTGTCATGTGACGACACCCCCCCCCCCCCCGCAAGAACTTTTCCCACCAGTAGGGATGAGTTTGGCTCCCACCAAACCCCCTTCATGCAACAATCCTGCAATTGCATTAACCCAATTTGTTTCACATTAACTCGGGGGGGGGGGGGGGAAGCTGGGGAAAGTGTTCCCTCTAAGAGTTTCCTCCCATGAGTGGAATGAATTTTGTGTTGTGCACCAGTACTGAGTTTATGTTGCTTATTTGGATGTGCCACTGTGGTACCCAAGTTATTAATAAATATCTTACAAACCTTTACCCTTTCCCTCTGCTGCTCTGTCTCCTCCCCTTACTCCCTCAGCTCCCCTGGTGCCTGCTGCCCCCCCAACTCCTCTCTCTCCTCTGCTGTCCTTACTCTTGCCCTTCTCAATGCCCTCAGCCCTCGTGGGTCCTGCCGCCCTGTACCAGCCCTTCTCTCCCCGCTGTGCCCACTCCTCCAGTAGCCCCACTCTGATCACATGAGCTACCCCTCCTCATTCCGTCTCCTAACACCTTCCTCTACACACCTGCCATGCCTCTCTCCTCTGTTTCTGGTTCCCTCCCCCCCACGTGTCTGCCCTTCTGCTTCACCCCCAGAATCCCCTGGCACCTGCACCATCCCCCTTCCCTCACTGTCCCTTCCCCCCTTTCCCTGATGCCCACCTCCCCCTCGGCCCCAGTTCCCCTCAGGCTCCTCTGTGCCTTCACATATGACTTGCTCCATCCCTGCCTCTCTTATGTCCACCCTTCCTTTCAACCCTTCTCCCAGCACCTCCCCCTCCCCCCCTTCTCTCCTCTCCCAGCATCACCCTGTCCCCTCCACCCTCCCATCCCCACTGACACCTTCCCTCCCTCCTCCTGCCCTTTTCCTCATTGTCTGCACTGGGCCCCCTGGCATTTGTCTCTTCTCCACCCTGTCCCTTGGTGCCTTCCCCTTTCTTCTCCTGCCTAGCCCCTGCCCCTCAGCACAAGCCCCTTCCTCTCCCACCTCCCTTTCCCCCTGCCCCTCCCCCACCTTCTGCCTTCCAGTTTGCGGGGCTGGAGTCTGGTCAGGCCCCAGAAGTCCCCGCAGCCCCAGCCCCAGGTGCTTCTGGGGCAGGACCGCTTGATGGGCCTGGAGCTAGGCTGCCCGCGGTGCTAATTTTACTGCAGTCCCCACACCAGCTTTGGCTCCCATTAGCAGGAGCATGGAGGGAAGGAAGCCCCCCCACCCAGACTCGGCTTGTGGAGCGTGGTTGTGTGAGCGGGTCCATGCACGGCCTCCCCCCCAGCAGAGTGGGAAGGTAGGGGGAGAAAGGGCTGTGCACAGAGCGCACCGGCAGAGCCCGAGCACTCCCAGCTCTGCAGCGCTCCAGCTGGGCTCTGCAAGGACTCCAGTGGCAGCTCTCAGGAGTGGCTCACCAACTCCGACCAGCGCCCCTCCCCCTCTGGCAGTCACCACCTGTGGATGGAGGAGGCTGGGCTGGAGGCTGCGCACGGCGGAGGCAGTCCCGCAGCAGGAGGGAAGGGCCATGGGGGGGGGGGGGGGAAATGTGTGTTCATGCCAGACGGCAGTGCAGGCTGCAGGGGAGCTTGGCACTCTAGACACTGTGTGTCACTGGCAGTGGCCCTGGGTGCCCACGCAAAGCAGCAAGGGGGCCGCTTACATGCTAGGTAGAGGTGGAGCGTTGCTGCTGCGCTGTGCTAGCGCTGGATGTCTGCGAGGGTGTCCCGGGGAGGGGGGAAATGGCGGTGCCGTTTGTAGCTGGATCCCAACGGGTTTCCCGGGACATTTGCTGCCTTTATCGGGACACCGGGACAGATCCCTTAAGTCTGGGACTGTCCCGGAAAAAGAGGAACATATGGTCACCATAAGTCTAGAGCTTCTACTCTTTGAGTTGGTCACAACACACACACAGCGTGAAAGTTTCAAGCCAGAACGTGTATCTGTTTTACACGTCTGTTTCACTTGCATAGCATGGATCCTAAACACTCATTTAAAATACTTATAACCAACCATCCGATGTTTGGCTTCCCTTTCTATTTTCAGTGGTTATTTGTGGCTGTGTTGCTTACTTATTTTCCACTGTTCTCTGTTTATGCACTGTCAAAATTAAGAGTTGACATCCTAGAGAGAAACAGTGTATGCCCGAGTGAATGCCTTTTACTCTCCTTTCCAGTGTCAATAAATATTGTATTAATATTTGCAATGAGAGCTAGGGGTGATAGCGTGTAATTGAATAGTTGTATAACTGCATCAAATTTTAGCCGTTACACAACTCTTCAATAGTCCCCAGGGATGGGGCCTGCAGCCAGTATGCTCCCCGTCCCACTCCAGGGGAGCCCCCTGCCACCCCGCACTGCTGCCTCAATATTCACCTCTGTATCGGTGTTCCTCCATGGAATCATGCATTCCATGGAGCAGCCTCTGTCCACAGGGACCTGGGACCCGTTGCCACAGCAGCCTCCCCTGCTGCCACCCTGCACTGCTGCCTCTGGGGGGGAAGGGAGGGCCAGCAGGTGGCTGGGGTGCTTTCCTTGATTCCTACAGAGACAGCCGAAAGGGGGGGGGGGGGGGAGGGGGAGGGAAGAGACGCATGTGGTGGACAGGATTAACTGATAAACCCAGGCTTATCGGTTAATCATGTAGTAGTCCACATGTTGACATCTCTAATGAGAGCATGACTTTCTAGCTAATTCACAGATTTGTTTGGTACCTTAAAGGTGAGCTGTGTGTGAATTATACACATGCAAGAAGGATAGTTTTGTGAACTTCAAAACTCTGTAGCATGCTAGTGTTTTGGCAGATGCTTCATTTTCTGAGAGCAGCTTCAGTGGAGATTCTGAAGATTTAGTGGTCTGTGAAGTAGGTAGTTAAACTGGGGCTCTGGGGCATATTTTTCATGCTTTTGCCTAATGGCCATGTCTGATTTATTTATATAGTTGTTTGCAGTAGGCCCCATTTTGGTGTTTACTAACTGGGGTTTTTAGAAAGGATGACAAAATACATGTAATTCAAGTGTAGTGTTAATTTTCTTTTTATTTTATATTAAAAAACTTAAGCAGTGCTCCTCATTAATTAGCCCTTGTCTTAATATTTTTGTCTTCTATACCTACAAATTTTTTATTTATATATATATATATATATATATATATATATATATATATATATATATATATATAACACACACACACACACACACACACACACACATGTATGTTTTTGTTTGGACTGGTGGTGTACATTCACACATTCTCTCAATATTAGTGTTGCACAGAAAATTCAACATGCCCAAAGATGGAAAGTTAGAGGGAACACTCATCTATGCAAAGTGGCAGAATGTACCTATGCCCCAGAAGACCATGCCCTTCCATATTGTCCTTTGCCTTCTTGTAAGAGATCACCCCATCAACTGTTTAAAGGAAAAAGAATGCAGATACCTGCAAAGACCCAGGTTCAGATCTAGAAAGAAACATCCATGAATCTAGACACCCAGAAGAAATCTGGTTTTTTTTATGTTGAAATTATGGTCAAGTATGGTCAGCTGCCCAATCTCCTCTTCTCACAACTGGCACCCATCCACAGGAACACTAGACCAGTTCCTGTGTTGCACTTTGGTATGAAAGACAAAATTTAAATGTGTCTCATGCTATGGAGTCTTGGGGACAGATTTTCAAGATGTGTTCAGGATGTGCCTAGTATAACATTTTAAAAGCTCTTAGGCACATAACTCCAACAATGGGGATTAGAGGCTTTTGAAAACCCCGTTAAGCTTCTGTTTCCATCTTCAGGGCACCTAAAAACCTTTGAAAATCTGGCCATTGGACACTTTCAACTTGATATACAGAAGACCCTTGTGATTCGCAGAATCACTACTCACGGTTCTGCATATTCCCAGGGGTCTCCTGTCCTGGCACCCACGGTGAGTTTCCCATGACTCCCTGGCCCCCGCAGTGAGTTTAGGATCCATAGGAAGCTCACCACAGAGGCCAGGAGCCGTAGGTTACAGTACTTGCAAGTTTTGCCATTTGTGGTTGTGATATTGAATGAACCTCTCTGGTTGGATCTGATGAGGGATTTTGCCGAACCAGGTGGTGTCATTTTTGGACTCCTGCCACTGGACCTGGCCCAGCCACTGGCCTCCCAAGCTGGCTCCCCACCTCCTGCTGGCCAGCTGTGCACGCTGAGTCTTCCAACCCTGCTGAGCAGCTCCACTGCCACGTGCTGGGCAGCCCCACTCTCAGCTCCCTGTGGGCAACCTGTTGCCCTGCCGGCCCCGCAGGGATGCTTACTGCTGGCCCTCCACCGGGACTCATCCGTGGTCTGGCATGTATGTTGCAGGACCAGAGAATTCCAGTTAGAGAGTTTCAACCTGTAGGAATGCCTCCACACCACAAATAGTGAGGGTTCCCTGTAATTAAGATTATCTTCAGTGTTGTTCTCTCTCAAATTAATCTCACAGAAGGGCCCATTTAATGCTGCTACTTCTGCATGCAGCCTTTTTTCAGAAGCTCTTGAGGAACAATGAACAGGACATGCATTGATGCAAGCTGCAGTTTTATTCGTTCTCCACTCCCACGGAGCCACAAGGGAAATGCTCCGTGTGAGTGCTGAAAAGAGAAATGCTGTGAAAAGAAACCAAAGTAAACTGGCGGGTGGTGAAGAAAAATCTCAAAAGGGGAAAAAATTGCTTAGTTCAAAAGGTAGTGATGGTATCCGAGTTTCTTTTGGATACAACTCCAATTAACTACCAGCCTCACCTAACCTACTATAAAACGCAACTCTCCTCAGCCCCCCACCCTACTCAACATCTGAATTCCCCATCTATAAGGTTTGTGGAAGACATGAAGAGGTCTAACCTACAGCTCAGATGAAACTAGAGTACTACCAATTAAGTAACATCACATGGAAAACAATGGCTTTCTAACTAGACTTCTCTCAACAAAATTCAGCTGTGCCAGATGGCTGTTTTTAGTACAAATCCAACAGATTCCCCGCCCCAAGTAAGTACCACTGTCCCATAGATTAACAAGGTATGACTAAAAAAAAAAGAAAAGAAAAAAATCAGGACAAATTAACATTTTCAACATGTTTAAAAGAAACTGAATTCATGTAAATTGCATATTGACATACACATTTTTCTAAAGGCCTTAAACATGAACCCTTTTCTATTCGGAAATCAAAGAAAAAACTACTGAAAAACAGAAGTGAATAAATGTTCCAAAACAAACTTAGCTATGAAGATATACTTTAGTTCCAGTTCAAATGATTAAAAAATGGTAACAAGTCCAGGCAAAGGAAAGAGTTAACACTTCAATTAGTCACTGTATCTCTCTAAAGTACATGGATATAGCCAGGCTTACTGCATACTTAAAAAAACAACAACAAAAAGAGTACTTTTTAAATGATCTCTCAGAACATTAGATTTGCTACTGAAACAGTACTTATGTCCAAAGTGCTTGTGTACTGTTTCTAGAAAGGACAAACCCATGCTTCTCAAATATTCGTTATTGTAATTGTTTACCACAAACCAGTGGGGCCACAAACTTTTATGCAGCACATCAGAAAGTGTAATGTGGAACCCCCACAGGTTTTATGCCAAGATACAGATTTGCATTGAAAGGTTTTTATTCTATTCTCCAGTTGTTTCAGACAAGACATCCACAAAGCAGAAGAGACAATGCTACACAACACAGAGAAAAAAAGGTTGGGTCAGTTCCAAAATGGGAGAAAGTGCATAATAAGGATTTCCTAGGCTCAAAAACCTTTCAAATTCAAGACTATTAGTCAAAACACAGTAAGTTTTGTAGTTAAGATTTTTAGGAAACAAAGGTGCTTATATAGTAAAACATAAAAAGTATCAATGCAAGGTTTTGTTTAGTGACAGATAGAGAAAAAAATTTTAAATTTTATATCTTCAGTTATTCCTCTTTGTTTTTCTCCAAGGCTCCCACTCTGGGAATATTTAATTCGGGGGCAGGGGACTGTTATAAACAACTAACTATGTCGTTCTAGGCCCATAGCTTAAGTGTCCATGATATCTTGTTTCTTCTAGGAATTATATTTCCATTCACCAAGGTTTGGATAATTGGCATGCTTTTCCCCGGTGAGATATTATGTGTCCATTATCTCAAACTCAGACATTTTCAGGACAGATCTGAGTTTGTTTCTTCCCATTTAGGGAAACAACTCAAAATATACAGTCAATAAGTGCTACTATATATCTGAATAAAATAGTTAATCAGGTGAATTCCTATTTCCAAAAAGAAAACTAGGTTTAAATATTCACTTGGAGAGCAATTACAAGTGTGATCTAATCTGAGATGCTGAAATATTACACATCATCCTATTAATCAGACAATCTCCCCATATGTTTTCAGGGTGAGGTCTTCAGATTTCAATGACAAACTCACTGCATTTCACTCCTTTTAACACTTGTAGTCAACCCAGTTGAGTGAGTGAGAGAGAGATTAAATTATTATTGTGCAGCATTAGAATTGCCCATTAAGTTCCAGCCCATTATATCTGTGCAAACTCTCAAAGCCAATGAAACTGCACAAAAGTAATCCAAGGACATAATTTTGTTTGGACAACTTGGGGTGATGCATAAGAGGAAGATAAGCTGACCTCTGAGAATAGTTATTTTGGTAGAAATGGAAGTAAAAGACTAAAATGGAACAAATACAGAAATTGGGTCAACACCAATTCAAAACACACACACACACACACCCCCACCCACCCACCCACCCCACGGTGGTTTCATGGGAGCTGGTATGTGCAGGGAGCTGGCTTGAAAGCCAGCTTCCCACATGCACCAGCTCCCACCTCCCAAACTGCTCCCCGATATAGAAGCAGGGGGGAGGGGGCTGTGTGTAAACCTGGGTTCATCAGTTAACCCTCAGGGTTATCAGTTACCACATACATGGATACATGTTGACATCCCTTGTTCTGCCACTAGCAATATAGGCAGATCATTGTTAACACACCAAGTCTTCATAGCAGTGACTTTGTATTTTAATCCTTTAAGGCTACATTTCCAAAAAAGGCATCACTTCAAAAAAGGTCCATTCAAAAATGACAAAAATAGCTTTGCCTACTTAAGAAAAAAATTACCCAGTCTCAAAAATGCACATCCACTGTATGTGTACAAACACAAAGTTTTTATCCAAACATGCAACTGGAGTGCTTAATCTCGGACAGTTACTACAAGGACTATTTAAGACAATACAAGCAATCTGTATTGGGAGTTTTTAAAAAAAAAAACAAAAAACAGAAGACAGGAGGAAGTCAGCTCATTAATACCTAAAGGTGCAGGATTTCTCTATAGTGAGACTGTTCGGGCTTTGTTCAGTGTGCTTTATAATAGGGCCCTACCAGATTCACAGACCATTTCATAAACATAGGATTTTATTAATCAAATTTAATGGTTCCAGCTATTTAAATCTGAAATTTCAGTAATTTTAGGCATCCTGATTTCAAAAAGGAGTTCTTTCTGGGGGGCAGCAATGTTAACTAATGTGTTTGTGTGTAAACATGTAACTGCTTGAATTTTTAGCAGTTAGATGTTTACACGGGGGAGGCAGGGGCAGGGAGCAGACATGCGTGGGGAACCAGCTTCAAAGCCTGCAGAGCTGGGCCATCTATCAGCAGACGCCTGTGTCTAGCAGCCCAGCCCTTAACCTTCAAGGTTACGTGCAGGCCTCCCTGCGCGGCTGCCTCCAAGTGGGGGCGGGAGCAGGATGCAGCTCCCCATGTGTATTGGCTCCCACAGAACCCTCCCCCCCCCACCGTGTGCAAACACGTAAACGAAGAAATTTTCAGCAGTTGCATTTATTTTGGTAAAAGTATTTTAACATCCATAGTTTGTGATGGTATTGACTTTTTTGGGGGAGACACTGACTTAACACCAAGACTCTGTGTTTTATTCATCTTGTTATACATATTCGAGCCCACATGATATGTACAGTCCTAATATTCTTGCAGTAACCCAGCACTATGGGATCAATAGGCTCCATAGATTTTTTAAAAATAATTTCAAATACCAATATTTATTTTTATGCTTTGATGGATTCAAATTTTTACAGTTGCAGAATAAAGAAATTCAGACATTGTGATAGTAAATGCTGAGATTCAAAATTTAAGAGCTTAATAACTGACAAATGTCAACATCACATCAAAATATACAAACACCTTTAAATAAAAATCTAATCTAATAAATTCAACCAGCATTTTTTATTTTGCCCATCTGTGCATGTTGTTTATTAATAGCAATGAACATATTTCTTCACCAGGGTACAAGCATGGTGAAATTGACATTCATTGACATTTACTGATAAAATACTAATCCCTCCCAACATCAGGGTAGTGATCAAAGCAAATTTAACACTGAATTTACCAGAGAAATGTCTGCAGGTTAGAATCCAATTATTAACAAACTTCCTTTGCATATTCCCTTCCTTTGATGTTAACCTACAAAGCTTGTTTATAACAAAAGTATTAACACAATGCATGTGTAGATTTAAGTTAAACACTTCTGAAAGAACACAGTTCCTCTTTACGTGCCAGGTCACGAAGCAGGTGTTTTTCCTTAGTGTTTCAGGTGAGCGAAGGATAAAGTGGCTTAATAAAAAAAGTCTACATTAGTTTTAAGTTTGAAATTCACCAAGGAAAAAAACACGGTAATAATCACCCAAATGAAGTGCCAATTGAATATCTAAATATTAATATTTCTTTGAACAAGTCCCATATATATGAAGAACTAGCTTCCACAATCTACCAGAAAGCAATCAGTAGAAGCACTAAATTTAAAATTTCTACTGATTTATTAAAATGTGAACGTCCCAATGTATTGAATATGCATTGGACTAGACATTTTTATTAACAAAAATTAATGTAGTAGCAGCTCACTCATGTTTTGGAATTAAGAAGGAGGATACCTATGTTGTATATCTGAAGTGTTATTCAGCCAACTGAGCTCAGTGTTTAACTTTTCTAACAAATGCTGAAACTTGTTTTCATGGGAGTGATCTTTGCTGTGAATAGTATTTGTGCATGCATACACTCTAATAAGCTTATCAAAACTACAGAAAGAAAAACTATGACCACGTATTTCTGAGTATATTCCTGTAAAGGCCAGTCCCAGATACCTCAGCTGCCTTTCTAGGAATTCTGCTTAGTAGGTCTTCTGAAACTAGTAAATAGCCTTGAACAATGTAAGAATGTTGAGAAGGAAGAAATTCTTCCTCAACCAGGGTACATCTAGACTACACGCTTCTTTTGAAAGAATTTTTGAAAGAATCTTTCGAGAAAGCTTCTTTAGAAAGACGTTGTCTAGAGCAGACTTTCCCCAAATATGGGTCGCCATTACATTTCAAAAGGGTTGCCAGGTGTCTCCCCCAGGTGGCTCTCAAGGAGGCATTCACAATTTTTTTAATTGCCCTGGGTCACCAAGTCTTCCTCAATTTTCAAAATGGGTCCCCATCTGGAAAAGGTTGGGAACCGCTGGTCAAGAGACAGTCACAACTTTTTCAAAAAAGCGATCCATTTTTTCCAAAAGAGAGCACCCTGTTTGTGGTCAAGAACCCCTTTTTTCGAAAAAAAGGCATTCTTCCTTGTAAAATGAGGTTTACCACGGTTGGAAAAAAAAACCCACCACGTTCTTTCGATTTAATTTTGAAAGAATGCGGCAGCAGTCTAGATACAGGTGAAGAAAAAAAAAAGGGACCACTTTTTTTGGGAACCCCCCCCCCCGCACACACACACTCTGTAGTCTACACATAGCCCAACAGTTCATACTCAGAATCTGAATGCTTTCTCTATAATTTTGCAAAGAAAGGGGAAGAGTAGATATTTTGTGTCTACATAGAGCATTAAATATGGTTATAATTATCATGCCACGTACCCTTGAAATATTTCTTTAGGTAAATAAAAACTCAAAATTCCTATGAATAAAGGAAGGGAATATACAATTTCTTATTTTGTTTTAGATTTATTTTTCAAAGCCACAAAATGGCTAACTCTGGAATTGTGGTTTTGATTTTTAACCTGAAGAACCTTAACATACAAAAATCTCAAATTCAAACAGACGTGTACAGCATACTTGGTAACTCAATACCTTAAAAATTAGTTTATAGCTATTACACTTAATAGTGAAAACAGAACTTGACACCTTACCCTGAAAACTGGAC
Source organism: Pelochelys cantorii (assembly GCA_032595735.1). NCBI lineage: Eukaryota > Metazoa > Chordata > Testudines > Trionychidae > Pelochelys > Pelochelys cantorii. Next base: position 124,724,180 of record CM064326.1, on the reverse strand, counting down.
ACTTATGCACAATACTTACAAAAAAAAGAGTTCAGAACTGGAAAATTTTTGCAACTATCACTGACTTAAAATAACTTTTCTTTGTAATGTAATAGTAGAAGCAGAAGACCAAGACCAAGAACAGGGTAGTTCCAGTACTCTGAGGAGGGAGAGAACACAGCAATAGCTCAACTGGTAGGTGCTGGAGGAGCTCTCCGTCCATCCTGGGCAGGGGCTGCTCTGACCTCCCCATTGCAGGTTACATACTGGCTCCCACAAAAGCGGAGCTGGCAGGGGCTGCTTGTCCTGCTCCCAGAGAGCTGGCTACCACTGTGCTCCTGCCCCACTCGCGGGGTGTCAGGCAGGAGCCAGTCCACGAGGGGAGCCAATTTAAAAACCAGCTCCCTGAACAGACTGACTGACTACTGTCCCACGCTGCGGCATCTGATACAGACAGACACTGCGGAGGGGCAGGGTGAGTGTGCGTGGGGGGGGGGGGGGGGGGGGAGGGAGAAATCTGCTTCATGGGATGTGTAGCAGCCTCTCTCCTGGAGCTCGGGCCTGAGGCAGACAGAGGCTGCTTCTCGGCAGCCTCCCTGCCCACTCAGAGGCAGGAGCGGGAGGAGGGCCCATAGGCAGCACTGTGGAGCCAGTGCTGGGGGGGGGGGGGGGGGGGGGGGGGAGGGAAGGGGGGGGAAGGGGCAGGGGAACACAGCTTTTAAGCCAGTTTCCCTCCCCCACACACCTTGCTGTGTCTGATACAGAGGCAGCAAGTGGCCATGGGGGAGGATATGCATGTAATTGACAAGATTAGCCAATAAGCCCAGGCTCCCATAGTTGATTACACATTGACATTGCTACCTAATAGCCTGCTGTCAGAGAAGCAGCAAATGTGATATCTTGAATTTTGTAAGGCTTTTGATACAGTGTCACAACTTTCTCATAAGTAACCCAGTCAAACATAGCATAGATAAGCCCACTATAAAGTAAGGATGTTAAATATTGATTAATTTACTAGTTGAGAAGTTGATGGAATTTCATGGGGGCTCTTGTGCATTTCAAAGCGGAAGCACCCGCATGGAGTTGGGGGTCAGCAGGGGACTCAAAGTCCCCCGCTGACCCTGGGCTCTATGTGGTGCTGCTGCTTTCAAATAAGGATGTTAAAGACTAGTTGACTATCCGATAAGCAAATGCTTATCGGATAGTCAGTCTACTAATCAATTTCTCCCCCACCCCCCTTTCTGCCTCTATTAGATAGAGGCGGCGGGCGGGGGGGTGGGGGGGGAGAAGGGGGTACTTCAAAGAGCCAGAGCCGCACAGCTGAGCCTGGCTCAGCTGTGCAGCGCTGGCCCTTTGAAATACTGAGGCGGCTGTTTCAAAGTGGCAGCGGCACCTGGAGCCCAGGGTTTCCACTGACATGCTGCACGGAGCCCGGAATCAGCTGGGGAGTCCTCTGCTGACCCCGGAGCTCCATGAATGTGCATTTCAAAGCAGAAGCACAAGAGCCCCTGCTGGGCTACTGCTGCCGCTTTTAAACTGTCTTTGACTTGACTATCTGATAAGCATTTGCTTATGGGATAGTCGACTAGTCCTTAACATCCTTACTATAAAGTGGACACAGAAATGGTTGGAAAGCCATACTCTCCCTCAAGTAGTTATCAAATGACTCGTCAAGCAGAAAAGGCATACTGAGTAGGATTGTGCAGGGATCTGACCTGTGTCTAGTTCTTTTCAACATCTTCATAAATTATTTGAATAATGGCAGAGATCAGAGTTTGGAAACCCCTAGCATCAAACCCAATACATTTAAAGGTTACACATGCATTGCATGATGGAGTAGTAGTATCTGTGTATGATTTTGGCAAACGGCAAACTAGGAGCAGGCATTCACATACCAAAGTAATGCATACATCTGGATTCTGATTTTTTAGGGTTTATTAGCTTACTATTTTGAGATTTATTTTTAGTAATTTGAGTTTTATGTAGATGTCCAAAACGCAGGATCTTTCCAGGTCTCTCTTCATGTATACTGTAATGCAGGGCTAGTCAACATGGGGCCCTTTTGTTTGTGGCCCACAGTGCAGTTTGAGTTTACGCAGGGCTCAACACGCGGCCCATAGGTGGGAACCAAAACAAAAAAAGTAGTCAATATAATGGTCTTCTGTTGATATGCATTTAGTAGTTAAATTGCTGTCATTGCTCATTAAAAAAAATGCTATCATATGGGTAGAAATCGGGTAAATATTGCATTTTATTAATATCAGCACAACTGACTTAAATGGGGCCTGTGTGTTGTGTAGTCCTGCCTTAATCTTTATATTCATGCCCATCAGTGTGAAACAAGCTATTTGCATATATATTTGCATGCATATGCAACCACACTTAAATTGCAGCCCACGTGCCAAGGGAGTATCATTGTGGCCCCCGGGGCTTCCTAAGTTGAGCAACCCTGCTGTAATGAATAAACTTTGTAATATTCTCTAGTGAGATTGAACATTATTCTGTTTCAAACATCACTACACCAAAGCACACAAGGGAATCTTTAGTGCATACCAGCAGGGCCAAGATGACCACCTTAGCAATCACACCCTTGTAATCCAAGTTACTGCTCTATGTAGATAAGGTTTTGGATACAGAAATACTGAAAATTGTTACTTCCTATGTTCAATAAATAAAAACTACTCTAATTGTTTTTGGTGTTCAGGTATTATGTATATTCATTTAAAAATGAAAAATCAGAAGCTCTATATATACACACAGCTTATACACAGTTTAAGTTTTTGAACTGAGCACAGTATTACCAGAAAGGTTGAGAAAACTCATGTTCAAGAAAGACAAAAATTAGCAGGCTTTAAGAAAAAGTTTAAGCCATTGAGTAGGTTCTCACAATAAAAAAAAATTCAGTGGTATAGTTCATTTTCTCTTTCTTGTAGCACCTCAAACAGCAACACATTTAAAGGGCATTCCAAAAATTTTTTTGCTTTTAACTCTCCCCGCCCCCTCCTTTTGACAGGGACATACAAAATGATTCATTCTGTACCAGTTAACAGTCTGATTGTTCCTTAAATCTAAAAAAAGGTAACAAGTGACTGGGGCACAAGTGACTGACTTACAAGGGTAGAGGCAAAAGGAAACATACACATAAAACTTGAATGAGAAAAGAAAAGTGTGTGGAGATAAAGGCAACTGCCTATTTTTCATATTTGTAAGCTATTTAATACCAGTGAAGTAGAGGAAATAAGGTGTAAAAGACAATGTAACTAAAAGCAAGGCTAAGAGATTAAAAAGTAAGAATTTAAGATGAATTTTAGGATAAATATTCCTGGAGTAAGAGCTATTCCGCTGTGTCCCAAAAGTAAGCGGTGGAAGTTATCCCACTGCATGAGCCAAGGCATCTTTTCCCATTGCTCATCTCACCAATATTTGGAGTGACAATATTTGTGCACATTTATACAATTTTAAACAGACATGTTAAAATAAAAATCTAACTGGCTATGAATGTGAACACACATCTAAAACAGTGGCTCTCAAGCTCAGCTCCCCTCCCCCCACGCAATGTGGGACACGGCAGGCTCTAATGGGGGGTTGTCCACATCTCTGCGCCTCAGGCAAGGCTGCCCACCTCACCTCACTCTTTGTGCTCAGAGTCTGCAGCAGCAGCAGCAGCCTCCAGCCTCCAGTTGTCCCCTCCTATCCCCATCATCATGTCACCGGAAAACGGCCGGAAGGTGGGATTCTCAAGCCAAGAGCTGCTGACCCTGCACTTCCCCCTACACCAGCTTCCTGGTACAGGGACCTGCCCACCCTGTGCACCTTGCTGCAAGGTGCACCCCACTCCAACCTGGTCGCTGAGGACTTGTTCTACAGCTGGCCACCCATCCATTGGGCCATGCACTGTGACAAGGTACAGTGCAGCCTGGCTCAGAGAGGCGGCGCTGCCCCGGGGGACCGTTGCACTCACATGGCACCACCTCGCCATGCGCGGGAGGAGGCAGGGGAGGCAAGGGGAAGAGCAGGAACTGCCACACAGCTCAGTGGAGGGAGGCAGGTGTCAGTACCCTCTGTAGCCCCTGGGGAGGGCCAGGGCCCAGGCTGTGGCAGCATGCTCACGGAGGAATGTAGGACACGACGAGCTTTCATAGGGGCTTGTCCATGTCCCTCTGACAGAGGGATCAGCCGCCTTGGCATCCTGCCATTGCCTCCTCCCACACACGGCATGGAGCCCACACTGCAAGCCCTGTTTGGCAGGGAAGGTGAGGGACACTCTCTGACCTGGAAGCTGGTGCTCCCTGCTGCATTAGGGAGGAGGAGGGGCTGAAATCCCTCTTCCTCCCTACCCCACTGGGCGGAATGGCAGCTCAGTGATGTGCTGTCTGGACACTTCCCCCACTGCAATGGGGTGCAAAGCATCCTCACTCACACCCAGACCTTCACACCCCAATCCTCCTCACTCCCCTCCCCAACCAAGACACTACACGCCCAGCTTGCTACACCCTCCCTCCTGGCCACACACTGCACCCTCCCTTGTCTTGCTCCCTCCCCGCAGGCAGACACCCTACTCTCAGCCTGCTTCTGCACCCTACCTCACACCCAGACTTTGCACCTTTACCGCCTCATTATCCCACTCGCACCCAATACCTATCACTCACTGGCAGCCCTGTCTCGCGTATAGAACCCCTCATTTCACTGTCTCCACACCTATCATGATATTATAGACCTCTATCATATCGCCCCTAAGCAGAAAAGTCCAAGTCTTTTTAATTGCTCTTCATATGGGACCCATTCCAAATCTCAAATAATTTTTATTGTCCTTCTCTTTTCCCCATGCCAATATATCTTTCTTGAGATGAGGTGACCACATCTGCATGCAGTATTCAACATGTGGGCATATCATGGTTTTATATGGAGGCAATAAGATATTCTTGGTCTTATTCTCTATCCCTTCTTTAAACAGCTCCTAACCTTCTATTTGCTTTTTTGACTGCCGCTGCACACTGAGTGGATGTTTTCAGAGAAATATCTGCAATGACTCCAAGATCATCTCCCCTCCCCCTCCCTCTCCCCCTCCCCCTCCCCCGCCCTCCCTCTCCCCCTCTCTCTCAGCTAAATGAGTCCCCCTCATATTATATTTATAGTTGGGATTATTCCCCCCCCCCCCATGTGCATTATGTTACATGCATCAACATTAAATTTCATTTGCCATTTTGTTGCCCAATCACGTAGTTTGGTGAGATCTTTTTGACGCTCTTCACAGCCTGCTTTGGTCTTAACTATCTTGAGCAGTTTGGTATCATCTGCAAATTTGGCACCTCACTGTTTACCCCTCTCATTTATAAATAAGTTGGATAGGATTAGTCCTAGGTCAGACCCGTGGGGAACCCCACTAATTACCTCTTTCTACTTGGAAAACCATTTATTCCTACCCTTCATTTCCAGTTATCAGTCAATGAAATGACCTTTTCTCTTATCTCATGACAACTAACTTTACTTAGGAGTATACTTAGATTCCCCTTGTCCACATGTTTGTTGATCCCCTCAAAGAACTCTAGCAGATTAGTAAGGCATGATTTCCCTTTACAGAAACCATGTTGACTTTCCCCCAACAAACTATGTTCTTCTATGTGTCTGACAATTTTATTCTTATTATAGTTTCAACTAATTTGCCCAGTACTGACATTAGACTTACCAGTCTGTAATCGCCAGGATCATCCTCTAGAGCCCTTTTTCAATACTGGCATCACCATCCTCTAGAGCCCTTTTTCAATACTGGCATCACATTAGCTATTTTCCAGTCATTAAGTACAGAAGCTGATTTAAAGGATAGGTTACAAACCACAGTTAATAGTTCCGCAATTTCACATCTGAGTTCTTTCAGAACTCTTGGGTGAATGCCATCTGGTTCCGGTGACTTGGGGTCAGAGCTCTGTGTGGGCTCTCTCCCCATCCATCTTCCTCTTCCATTGGTGCAGCAGCCACCAACTGGCAATTACTACCTCTGTTGAGGAGGCTGGCAGAATAGCAAGAGGCTGTATCTGGTGAGTACTGACCCTTGCCACCTCCTGAACCCATTGGTATTTCAGTGTGTCTCAGGGACACAGAGCCCTGCTTACTCTGCCAGAGAGAGCCTGCAGAATGTATTTTCAGCGCTAGCATTATGAACTGTGCATTGTCGTTATCTGCAGAAAGAATCTCTGACATTTACCCTGAAATCAGAAAATAATCTTTTCTATTTTGAGGTCAAAATTAGGTGAGCAACACAATCAAGAAGGTAATAATTCCAGAACCATAACAGAGCACCTACACACAGTAAACTAAATTTAAACTAGGGATGTAAAACAATGTAACCGTAACCACTAAAAATCCTAGCAGTTACACAGGCTGCAGGCTCTGCAAAATAAAGCTTATTTAAGCTTCATACTGCAGAGCCCACAGCAAACCCTCCCTGTTATGGACCTGGAGCAGCCCTCTGCCTGGGGAGAGTGAGGGAAGTATTCCAACCCCAACCAGTTAACTGGTAAGCCTCATCCGTGAAGGGTGAAGCTTACTAGTTAGCCATTCACATTCCTAATTTAAACAGCCTCGCCTCTGTGGCTACACATTTCATCGCAGTTGGACCTCCCTGGTCTGGCACCCTCGGGACCCGAGTCATCCTGGACCAGGGAGTTTGCCAGACCAGGAGAGGTTAGTGCCCCTCTGCTGGCTACCCAGACACTGTCCCACTAAAGCTGGCCCGGCTGAGGTTCCCTGCCCTGATGTACACCTATTGGGCCAGGGGTTCCTTAGCCAGGGCTGCCCAGCCACTGCCAATCCCACTGCCTCTGGGGGTTCCTGGCTGGGGCTGCCTGGCCATTGCTGTCCAACCACTGCTAACCCCGCTATCTCGGGGGGGGGCGGGGGGTTCCCACAGGGTTCCCCAGCCTCAGCCTGCCTGGCATCCATGCCGCCACTGGGGGATTTCCGGCTAAGGCTGCTAGGCCAGCCGCACTGCTACTGGGGATTCCCCTACTGGCACTCCCTGGCTGCCATCTGGACCCATCACCAGGGTTCCCCAGATGGAGCTCCCAGGCTACCAGGTTTCCTAATCAGGGCTACCCAGCCATCCTAGCCCCACCACAAGGAGGTCTCCGGGGTTCTCTGGCCACCACTGGCCCTGCTGCTTTGGGCTCTCCACCTACGTGACCCCACTGACACTGGGGGTTCCTCAGCCAAGGCAGAGGCTCCCTGATGGCACCTGGCCCTGCTGACACCAGGATTCCCCTGCTCCACTGCTACTGGCGCAACTGGGATTCTGCAGACCCCAAGTTCTCCAGGCTGGCTCTTGCAGCTCTTTGGTCCAGCAACATCCATGTCCTTGCCGGACCATGGATGTTGTCAGACCAGAGTGTCCCGGATTTGCAAGGTAAAACCTATACTCAAAAATATTTCTTCCTTAAAGACTACTTTAATTGTCTCTGTCCTATATCAAGTAAAGGCAAACTCAATCTAACCCTCCCTTTGCCCTTCCCCACCTCAGTTTAAACAGAACTAATAAGGAGTTCTAAGAAACACATAGTAAAATCCTGGCACCACTGACGTTAGCAGGAGTTTTGCCACTGACTTCACTAGAAACCTTTAAAAAAAAAGGGGGGGGGGGGGAGACGTATCAATGAGATTTGCTTTGTAAAAAACTTGCTTAATTTTGTCCCAGGCAAACCAAGACTGTTAAGATCAAGTCAGGATATAAAAACCTTTGTGGAGAGAACTACACTCTTTTACTCATTCCTGGGAGTATGAGTAAAATTATGACATTTAATGAAATAGCATAAAAACTTCAAATTCTTCACTGTCTTCCCCCATTAGCTTAAAAAAATTATGAGAACGGTTTTGAGAAACTGACATATAAAGCAATCATATTTAGAACCCTACTTCAACATAGAAGCAGTATTATCACTTATGAGAACTGAAGTACATAAAGTCTTCCCTCAAAAATAAATGGCACTAACAAAATGGTTAAGTCATTTAGGCTAACTATAGAAATCACATTCAAGACAACACCAATTAAAATTACAATAGAGAAGCACTGTACCAAATCTTCCATACTATTATAAGCTAGAGTTTACTGATATCTGCCCTGAATGCAGAGTTTTCAAATGGATGACACTGAAAGTCAAGATTTATTCTGAAAATGATTACATAAAAAAAGCACTTTCAGATATCTGCTCACTGATGTTGTATCTGATTATTTTAAAGGACAAAAGTTAGCTTTCATTGTTTTACTCATAGCCCTGCAAAGCTAACTGTGCTGTCAGAAAAACCTAAATTCTGTTCTCTATCACTAGAGTTAAAATTCAAAATTCTGATCAGTTATAACTAGACTAACCAATTAAAGGAAAAAGAGGTTGCACAGGTGTCATTGACAGCATTATCTGAGTACAGTAAGATGGCACAGATCCCCTTAGGGCATAATTAGACCTGAAGAAACTTATTACTGGTGACAATGCCTGATGAAGCCAGCTAGACTTTCACATCCAAGTCATAGCATGATGGACTGAGAGTAAAGCCATTTCTATATTAGAAAATGTAACCCAACTGATTTAGCCACACCAGTGCAAATCCTTAGACTTAAGGCTGCATAAAATTGCTCTAAAACCAATTTAGCTTATACCATTGTCTCCTTGGGCATAGTTCTTTCAAAAAGAAACATTTTGCAAATAGAAAAAATATAAAAGTACTAGAAGACAGATGTTTGGCAAAAAAGTGTAGTACAGTATTTGAAGCTAATTTTAGACAATTTGGAAGTTAATTATCTCTCAAGTTTGCTATGGTCTCTGAGCTTATTTTTTCTGTAACAAGCTCTATATGGCCATAAATGCCATTAAAAAATTAGTAACAATATGACAGGTTTAACAGAAAATTCAGTTACAACTGTATAGATCATGGGTTCCCAAACTGGGGGGCGTGCCCCTTGGGGGGGCGGGGCTTGAAGAAATTCCAGGGAGGGCGTGAGGCAACCCAGCCCCACACCCCCCATCAATCCCACCCCAAGTTTTGCTGCTTTTTTTTTTGGGAAGGGGGGCATGAGGGTTTCTCAAAAATCAAAAAGGGGGCATAATGCCGAAAAGTTTGGAAACCACTGGTATAGATCTACATACAAATGTGTTTACACAGATTCTATAACAATTGAAAAACAAAACAAAAACAAAACTATCTAGTTATATAGAAGCAAATTTGTAATCATAAGTGTATTCTCCAAAAAATTACAAGAGAAAACATTTCTTCTCTCACATTTAATAAGAACATTCTCTTACAAACAGAAGTTGATCCAATAAGGATTACCTAACCACCTTCTCTTATAGAATTTCCATGCATGCTAACAAACAGCAGTTTTCAGTAGATGGTACTGTATTCCACACATGTACGTCTGCCAGGAAATTATACCACTAACAGAATTTTTTTATATGATATAAGTCTGCCCCCCAAAAAACAAAAAAGCTTGGAGGGGCTGAGAATGTTTTCAGTCTTTTTACAGGCCAAACGTCAAAGAATTCACTTGCTGACATTGTTTGGGGCAGCATTTCCCAAAGTGTGGTCCATGGCCCAGTACTAGTCCTTAGAAAAAAAACAAACACACACACCAGTCCTTAGAAAATTTTTTGCGCACGATCCTATCAATTTGTGCGATGGGATAGCAGCACCCCACACTGCCAAGCGCAGCGGTGCGGCCCTCTTGGGAGGGAGCCCGCCACCTCCCCACAGGACCCAGGGAGAAGGCCGGGCACCGTGAGCACTGACCCAGAATGCCCAGCGCCAAACGCAGGCAGAGGAGCCAGTGCTGGCCGATAAAAGCAGCGGGAATTGGGGCCAGGAGGAGGTTGGGGGGGGGGGGGGGGGCGGCGCGGGTGTGGAACAACCTGCCAGACAGGTAGTGCCAGCGACACAACTTATTTGCATATTCATCATTTGCTTAATGTATATGCAAATAAGTGTTACCGGTCCTCCAAAAGCTTGTGAATGGGTTTACTGTTCCCGTTCCCCAGTATCAAAAAGATTGGGAACCACTGGTTTGAGGTAATGATAAATCTAACCCAGATGATTTACATGGTACCCAAGATAAACCATTTGGCAGCTCAAAAAAAAAAAAAGGGGGGGGGGGAGAAGGACTTTCTAGGGTCATTGTAAAATAATCTGGGGAATCAGTGCTAAAGTGTTAGAGCAGGGGTCAGCAACCTTTCCAAAGTGGCGTGCCAAGATTTAACCCTCCTGCCTTCAGCCAAGCTGCTCTCCTAGGAAGGGAGAAGGGGCTCTCTCCACCATACTCCCCACTTCGTCTCCTGCTCTGGGCTCCACTCCGGCTTGTGTGGAATTCGGATCTGGCACCAAGCCTTGGGGCTCCCTCCCTCTACCCCCATGCAGGAAGCCAGCGCTGGCTCCAATCTTGCAGGGGGGCACGATGCTGGATTGCCAGCACAGGCTCCCTATTGTGGATAGGAAGGAGCGAGGAGGAGCCTGTTCATTTTCAAATGCCACTGAAAATAATCTTGCGTGTTACTTATGGCACATGTGCCATACACTGCTGACCCCTGTGTTAGAGAATAAAAAACCATCAGCTAGAAGAACTCAAGTGTCAAATGTATGGTTGGAAAGGTAAATGGGACCAAAAAAAGCCCCAAAATAGAACATGTTCAAGCTGTCTTTAAACACCACTGCCATTTGATTTATCCTTTCCCCCCCACTCCCATCTCAGCACTTAAAAGGCTCATTTTGGTTCAAGAAGGCATCAAGTGCTGGAAGGAGATGAGAAAACAGGAATGATAATTTAATCACTTCATATAAAACTGTTAAATATCACCTTCAAAAGCACTTGGATATCAAGTCAGTCTGGTTGACGCTGAGTTGGCAGATCAGAGTTGAGGACCATCTTTTAAAAGAATTTCAGAACTTAGCCATACTTCGTTCTCCATGATTTATATAATTTTCTGCCCTTTTTGGCCAAAATAGGACATTACCTTATTAACAAAACAGATTTAGGGTAAATATATGGATACTTAGTCGTAAACTCTACAGACAGCATAAACCAAGGATTAGGTCTACAAAACAGGTTTTAACCTCTTCCTCCTGTGCTCACTTAACCCACAATCTTTATATTTGGTAAGTCATATTGGCTAAATGGAAATATTTCATTGTTTCTCTGAACAGTTTTATTTTACATTTGTGTGGCCCATTTCTGTTTAATTAGATCAAGCCAGATTTCCACTGAGAATGCAAGAATAGTAGTCAACAACCACCCATCCAGCCCCTGGGAAACCTCTTTCAACTGCCACTGTAAATCTGTGTCTCTGTAGACAGCCTTGTGTAAAATGATGTATTTTGATTCAACAAGTCTTCCTCATGCTCAGTGCAAATTTAAATACATTTACAGTATTTGACTGAAGATAGAAAGTTTTCCAGAGACTTTCACAAAGTGTCATTGGGAAGCTATTAGTTGTTAAAGAAAGTGCTGGAAATTTAATATCTAAAAAAACTTGCATTGTATTTTATAACTCTTACTACTCCATAAAGTTTGAGGAAGCATGCTGATTGCTCATGTAGCAGAATTCTAGGATGACTTCACCCAAGAAAATCTCACCTCTCTCATTTTACATTTAAGTAGATGGGAAAAGGCCAACCAAAAGTTGTAGAGAAAAGCATCTTCAGTAAATTGGACACAATATTCTGCCATTCTTCCCCACAGAAGAACCAACATTAAGCAAGGACGCATTTGCTCCATGTATGGATGCTTGTAGCCATTCTTAGATGCTGATGTTTTTCCAGCTATTTAATATTAGTGTTGATTCTTTAAGCTCTTCCTTCAATTTGATTCACTTCTGCCACATTTAGATGTGAAACTGAGTTCAAATTTCTCTGACGTAGTACATGCAGGGCAAGATGCTTTACTTGCTTTTTCACAATGTTCATTTCAGGCTGCATTGAAGGAGATTATGACAGTAGCCTAAGACTGCAACTTCATTATCAAATTCAAGTCTCTCACCTGTTGTTTCAGGCCCATTCCACAAGCCAAATACACAGAGAAGTCTTGGAACTTAACTTCATTTACAGACTTGGGACCCATCACAAAAGGACTAAAAGGTATGAATAAAGACATTACCTGGCTAGCACACTAGCTTCCACATCCTAATGACTTAAACCATACAATGGGTACTTAAGAACAATTTGCACCTTCTCTATCAGCTCATAGTCATATAGCACAAACACGGACTATTTTTCTCCCTTTTTCCCTTCTCCCCCCAATCCGATATTTATTTTGGAACTGGACCTTAATTAACTCCATCTGAGGAAGTGGGTTGTGCCCACAAAAGCTCATACCATCTGCATGTTTTGTTAGTCTTTAAGGTGCTACTAGACTATTTGTTGCTTAAGTCTTTCCTATTAATGGTGAGGCTTATTGGTTAACCCTTCACACCCATACAATGAATAGCTCCTGTGCCTGTCTCTGCTATTCCTTACAGCAGGAGCGGGGAACCTAAGGCCAGAGGGCCAGATGCAGCCCCCGGCTTGCCTGCATCTGGGCCCAAGTCTCAGGGCTCCCCCAGCACTGGAGAATGTGAGGAGTATCTTCTTCTCAGTTGGGGGGCCACATCAGTGAGGGTTTGTTTTGGTTTTTTTCTGCTTCTCACTTGTGTGCAGCCCCAGACTGATTTTTTTGTAGGTCCGCAGCCTCCAACCCAAAAAAGATTCTTCACCCTGTCTTAAGAGCTTTCCTACAGAGCCACAGAATTAAACCCACATTTTACTGAGGTGGAAAACACATGCCAAGGAAAACTGGGTTTTTTTTGGAGCATGGAGAAATCCCATCCAGATTCGGTCCTATTATGTCACCATAAAGGATAAGTCCAGTTAGAATCTATTTGATATTAAGGTTTGTCCGTTACTGTTAGAATGTTATTAAGAAGGAAAAAAAACACCAAAGCTGTTGAAGCAGAATAAAGATCCTACAGTGGACCTTCTATGCTTTTCCTTAATAGAATAAACACTTTCCTGGGTCATTATCACTTTTGCATGTGGTCATTTAAAATCTGGTATGAAGCAATGGAAAAAAGGTAACACATTCCCATATATCTACTATGTATCTGAGTGTGTTTCTTTGTGAGAAAGTTTGTTCATTCAAGAACGCCTCCTAAATGGTAAGAGCTAGGACCACCCGATTTGGTATACAGCTGTGTCTTCTAATTTAAAGCAAGGATAGGGAGCCTTTTTTTTGGGGGGGGGGGGGGGAGGGAGATGTCAGGGGTTGTTGACCCACGGGGGGGGGAGAAAAAAAAAAATCAGAGGCCCCAGAAAAAACAAAACAACAAAGCACCACAAACCTCAACGAGAAGCAGCCAGCTCCCCAAGGGCTAGATGACTGGATCCAGGCAATGAAGAGGCCAGATCCAGCCCCCCGGGCCATAGGTTCCCCACCTATGACTTAAAGCAAGTTAGAGCTTTGGTTTTGGGCGGGGGGGGGGGGGGGAATTCAGCTCTCCCACCCCGTGTGTATGGGGACACACAAAATCCATACAGAAAGAAATGAATCACCAGCTAGGTGAAAGAGGCTGGCTGGAGGCGAGTGAACTCCCACCCCATGTGGAACTGCCCCAGCCCCAAGCTTCCCACTTCCAGGCATCTTTTAAGAATAGCAGGGGGAGTGCCATTTGTATGGGAACATTGCTGGCTGTTCCCCTTCATCAGGGAACAAGGAGAAAGTGAACGGTTTGCTCCATCTCTCACTCTGGCTGGGGAGCTCAGGGGGCAGATGAACCTGGACCTACCCTAGCTGGGGGACATGCACCCCTTCCCCCGCTGTGCCCACTGGAGTTGCAACAACTATAGAGAGGCACTTCTCATCGAGCTGACGTGGTGAGAGAGTGATGGGGTAGTCTTCTTTCTGCATGGAAGCCTAAGTGCTGAACACCTCATCCCCATATCCCCACCCCAGAGCAATGATTTAAATGAAGAAAACCAAAAATTAATTAAGGACCCAAACAATGCCATGTAAATCTTCTAGTTTTGCTATATATGGTAGGTGGTGTGTAAACATATTTGTTGCACCACAACAGTAAATTGCTTACAAAATCCTATTTAAACCTCATTTACACTTGAAGACTGTCAAATTATTTAAAAGTTCACTTGTGAATGTTTTCATGAACAAAAACGCTAAATTCAGTTCACTATGATTCTGCAAGAGAGAGTTAGAGAGGGGTCTACTCAATCAACCCCCTAATTTTAATACAAACTATTATTGTCTGGATGTTTGTAGCAGACATACCTTATTTATTATTTGCATGTTTTAAAATTTAGTTATCCCCAAAGGGAAACGAAATACCACATGACCAACTAGTCTCTACTATTGTCCCGCTGGAAATTTGTGTAAAGAGTCAATCCCTTATCACTCTTGAAAAGTGCAAAATTTGAAAAGCCAATATTTTAAGTTTCTCATGTTGACCTAGATTACAGTCCATTTAATTTTAATTTAAAAATATTTCATTTAACTATTTTAGTTAATTTTAAACAAAACACAAACTTGATTTTAAAAAACATTAATGTTTAAATTCAAAAATTCACATGCTTGTTAAAATATTTTGTTTGCTGTTGATGGAAAAAAATCCAGAATACATAATGTTTTTAGTTAAATAAAACATTTAAAATGTCTAACTGGCGATGTTTTCCTGCTAATACAGCATAGCAAGAAAATCCCTCAAATACTAATGATTAACTTATTGAATTGGAGATAGCTCACCTCCCAATGACTTCATAAATATCTGCTTCAATTACCTTTGGTAAATGAAATAACCAATCATTCATTTTCTGATTTAGCAATAAAACTAATCTGAAAAGTTCTCAAAATAAATTATTTAAAAACAAATAGTATGCACCTTCTAAAAATGAAACCTACACCTATCTCTGAATTGTGAAGAATACATATTAAGGTTCTGACTACCAACAAGAATGCACTTTTATGTAAAATATGATTAAATCGAGTCTTCCTGACTAGTGAATTAAATCAGCTTGATTTAAATCAAATCCACCCTGGTACTTGTAATCCTTCTGTTTTAGTCTTTGGTTATATCTATATGACCATACACCAACCCCTCTCCGAAACCGAAGAATAAAGTTGTGTGACAGGCATTAACAGTTTTAGAATCCAGTTGTGCATCTATAAGCCATTTTGGGGTCTCTCCTGGCAGCTCGGATTAAAACATAAGAAGGCATTTGCAGTGTCATATGCAGTGTTCAGTCTCCAGTCTGAAATAAGCAGAACTTAATACAGTGTTCAGATGACAAACGGTGTACTTAAAGAATGAACACACTAAGTTATAAAAACAAAGATTAACAAGCTGTGATACATGAAGTAATATATAACCCGGGAGCAGTTTGTTTAAAAAAAAAAAAAAAGCTGTACTTTCATTCGTTTATCACCCTACCTTCTGCAAAATACTACCAACAAGCCAACTTGCTGCCAGTTAAAGCTGTACAGCAGGGGTGGCCAACCCGTTACAGACAAAGAGCCAAAACTCTGGTGGATATAGTGCAAAGAGCCAAGGGAAAGAAGTTGAGGGGAAAAAAAGAAGAGCCACACACTGCCCCTTTAACAGCCGCATGTGGGGCTCAAGCAGGCTTCTGTCGGCCGCAACATCAGCTCTCACTGACCCAAGCAGCGCCCTGGGAAAAGAGGTCAGAGCAGGGGAATACAGAATAGCTGTGGGTGCAGGAGCTGCAATTTTTCCTTTGAAGAGCCGCATGCTTGTGAGCCGAAGGTTGGCCACCCCTGCTCTACAGCAATGTGAGCAGCCCACGTTTTCTGCCATTATCTATACAGGTTGGACATCTCTTACCCAGCACCCTTGAGGCCTGACTGGTCCCAAACCAGGAAATTTGCCGGACTAGAGATGGTTCCCTGCCACAGTCCCAAGCCTCCAACTCTACCAGCTGGCGGGGAGGGGGAGAGAGAGATAGAGAAACTCCCTTCAGCCACTGCTGGGCTGCTGACCCCACTGCTGCTGCCCCAGCCACACTCTCTGCCAGGCTCCAACAGCCTGTGCTGCCATAGGCTCTGGGGGCTGCCAGGGGCTCAGGCTCAAGTCCCAGCCCTGCTGCAGCCTGTGGGCTCTGGCCCTGCTTCTGCAGGCTGTCTGGGGCTCCGGCCCCACGGTGCTGTGAGCTGCTGGGGCTGTCTCTCTGCTGCAGGCTGCCAAGGGCATGGGCTCCTGCCCCACAGCAGCCCACAGACTCTAGCCCCATTTCCGCAGGCTGTCCAGGGCTCTAGGTCCACGCTGCTGGGGGCTGCTGCCAGCCCCAGACTTGATCCTTCTGCACAGGTTGCCTGGGGCTCTGGTCCCAGCCCACGACTGCCACAGGCTGTCACCAGCCGTCACTGGCCTGATCCTGCGTGGCTGGGGGCTGCCCTGACCCAGTGCCTCAGGCTATTGGGGGCTGCTGCCAGCCTCTGCCCCATCTGGCTGCTTCAACCCGACCCCTCCTGCCAGTCAGCTACCGGGGTTCTCTGATCAAGGAACATCCATGGTCCTGATGGACTACAGATGTTGGACCAGAGAATTCCCATTTTGGGAGGTGCCACCTGTATTAAACAATGCTATAAAGGCATAAGCATTCAATTCAGTAGGTCTAAAATCTCATGTCCCAGTGCTATTCCAATACCACAACTGTCAGTCTCCTACAAACAGAAATGGAGATCTCTGAAATGTTGAGAGAAGTTTAGCTTACAAGACAGTGGAGACCTGAAACTCAAGGGAAATACAGAAGAGTGAACAACTCCCGAAGAAGGGGGGACTGGTTAGTAATTACACAGATAAAATGGGGGGCGAGGGGATGGAAAAAATGCAATTCTGAAGACAACACCTAGCTGGGACATTACACTTAAGCCTTCCTGGAAGATGTTATTTTATAGTTAGCAATTTCAAAAGACAATAAAATACAGAACAATATTTATAACATACTGATAGGGTTTGTACGTCACATCTGCAGGTGTACCCAGATAACAGCACAAAAGTTAGTTTAGAGCTGTAGTGATTGACAGCCTTGGCATTTCAAAGCAGCAGCACCTCACAGCTGGCAGCGCTGCCACTTTGAAGTACCCCTTCTTCCCCCCCCCTTTGCTGCCTCTCTCTCAGAGGCAGCAAGGCCGGGAGGGGGAGGGGAGAATCGACTAATCAACAGACTATCCGATAAGCAAATGCCTGTCAACTAGTCTTTAACATCCCTATTTTGAAGTACCCCCTCCCCCCCCCACCTTTGCTGCCTCTATCTGATAGAGGCAGGAAGGGGGGGCGGGGGGGGGGGAGAAACTGACTAGTCGACTGACTATCCGATTAGCATTTGCTTATCAGATAGTCAACTAGTCAAACACCCTTAATGGGAAGCCCTGAACCGTCAGTCTTCCCTGCCCCTTCCTCTCACCCTGTGGCGGCTAGAGTGCCAGAAGAGTGAGGTGTCTCAGTTGGGGGCCACATCAGTGAGGGTTGGGGGTTTGGGGAGTTTGCTTCTCACTTGTGTGGTCCCCAACTGATTCTTCTGTGGGTCAGTGGCCCCTGACCCAAAAGGTTCCCCATCCCTGCCATAAATAAAGAAATATTGAAACCTTGTGTGTTAGACATAATGTTTTACTTTATTTAAAATAAAGTTTGATAAAGCCCAGATTAAGTGTTTAATTTAAATTAAACCAAACATGAGAAAGTTAAACTTTCTCCCCAGCTGCAGCACTAGCAAAATGGCTCGGGTGTAATTATGTAATTAACAGCAAGTTTCCATTAGCTATGAGTAGTCCACAGAAAGGTTTGGAGAGGGCAGGTCCTCAAGAAAGGGGTGTTGTCTTGGGGAAGAGATGGGTAGATCCTGGCTTGCCTGACATTTAAAAAGTGATCTTGGGTGTAAAAAGGTTGGAGACCACTGATTTAGAGAGTCACATTAAATCTAAGTGACCAGCTACATTAAAGTGGCTATCTAAAATTTTTAAAGCAAGAGCCTAACATTAGGCTTTTAAATTTGTATTTAGATACCCAGGTAACTGACCCAATTTTCCAAAAGCATTAACTATCCCACAGTTTCCTTTAACCCAAAGCAGCCCCATTCTTATTTGCTGCATCCTCCACAGACGTAAATTCTATCAGAGTGTAAAATGGTATGTGTTGGCTTTGATTACATAAACAGAAACATCCCTAATGAGAGCCTCTATTACCTTGGCCATTTCCAAGTTTTCAGCAGAGTATGCTGAAAATTTTGTTTGCAACACCAACTTCATTAGTTTTCTTTTAGGGATTGGAATACATTTATAAACTTGATACAGCAAAGAGAAACACAAACTAAATTTTGAAAAAGTGACAAGGAGTCCTGTGGCACCTTATAGACTAACAGATGTATTGGCGCATAAGCTTTCGTGGGCAAAGACCCACTTCGTCAGATGCACGTAGTGGAAGTTTCCAGAAGCAGGTATAAATATGCAGGCTAGAGATAAGGAGGTTAATTCAGTCAGGGAGGAGGCGGCCCACTTCTAGCAGCTGATGCGGAGGTGTGAACACGAAGAGAGGAGACACTGCTTTTGTACTTGGCTAGCCACTCACAGTCTTTGTTTAATCCTAAACTGATGGTGTCAAGTTTGCAGATGAACTGTAGCTCAGCAGTTTCTCTTTGAAGTCTGGTCTTGAAGTTATTTTGCTGCAGGATGGCTACCTTTAAATCTGCTACTGTGTGTCCAGGGAGATTGAAGTGTTCTCCTACAGGTTTTTGTATATTGCCATTCTTAATATCTGATGTGTGTCCACTTATTCCAAACTAAATTTTGGAAAGCAATTGTTTTTCCCTTTAAAAACTCCTCAAGCAGTACTGGATTTATTTACCTGTAACCACCGAGATATTAAATCTTTATCAAAGTGAAGTAGTAAATTTGGTTATGATCACCATTTGCTTCTGTCAGCAGTTATGTGATTAAAACCACATTTTAAAATGCAATGCACACTTAGCTACAGAGTTGGTAGAGGCTGAACCTCTCTTGTCAGGGACTCTCTGGTCTGGCAATATCCGGAACCATTGATATTGCTGGACCAGAGAGCCCCTGGGACAGAGGGCTCAGCAGCCCTGGACAGCCCTAGAGCTGGGAAGCCACGGTAGCCCTGGGATAACAAAGCCCAGCAGTCCCAGGGAGCAGAACCCTGGCAACCCCGAAGCCACAGCAGCCCTGGCATCCCAGAGCTGTGGCAGCATCAGTGCCAGAGAGCCGTGGCAGCCCCAGTGGTCCTGGGGCTGCAGAGCCGCCGCAGCCCTGGGACAGCAGAGTTCCAGTGGTTCCTGGGCATTGGAGCCACAGCAGCCCTGGGGTGAGAGGAGCTTGATGGCCCTGGGGGAGCAGAAATGTGGCAGCAAGGACTGGCCAGTGGAGCTGGGAGCCAGCGGCCTGGGGGAAGGGAGCTCCACTAAGTCCACTGATGGACCCTGGCCTGGAGTCCCATCAGCAGAAATGAACTGACCTCCCTGGTCCGGCAAACTCCCTCATTTGGGATCAATCAGGTCCCAAGGGTGCTGGACCAGGGAAGTCCAACCTGTAATAACATCTCCATGATTTAAGAGAGATGCATACTTAAGCCAGGTCTACACTAAAGGGGAAGGTCTAATCAAGAGACACAACTCCAGCTATATTAATTATGTAGCTGGAGTCAACATACCTTGATTTGAGTTTCCCCACCATCACCACAACAGGAGGCCGATGGGATCAAACGCTCACGAAGGCTTCCCTTACTAGTCACAGGAGCTTCACTCACCAATGGGGAAGCCCTCTGTTGGATTGAGCAGGTCTTTATTAGACCCACTAAATTCAACTCTGAAAGATCAACGGCGGCAGCGGCAGTCTTCCCTGAAGTGAAGGCCTGGCCTCAGAATACAAAACCTATTAGGATAGGTGGTGTGAAGTATTCTTTGTAAGCAAATGTATACATTATATATGTTTAAAATAAGCTTTGTTTTAAGTAACATACTGTAATATGTTCCATACATCACCACTCCATAATAAACCAGCTTAATTCAGAGCTCTGCAAATTCACTTGTCTAGGCCCACAGATAAGTAACTTAAGTGTGGAGAAGAACTACATTGTTTGTTACAGGTCAAAAATAGTTTTCAACCACAGATTATGAAATATGCTCTAAAAAGTGGGTAAGCATTATTTTCTTTTTATCTCTAAGATGCTGAAGGGCACACTTATCTGTAAGTCATATGCAATGTATAGGTAGAATTAAAATCCAAGCCCCCAGACTAGGGATGTCAGCGTGTAGTCAACTATACAAGTAACCCATAAACCTAGGCTTATTAATCAATCTTCTCAACTACATATATTTTCCGTCCACTTGCAGACAGCAACGTGGGGTGGCAGGGAGCTACCTCGGAGTGGGGCCAGGAACTCACTGGCTGCTGTCCCCACCCCCAGGGACTATCGAATAGTTGTGTAATCGATAAGAATTCATGCTTTTACATGACTATTTAACTACCCAATATCTAACATCCCTCCTCCAGACTGCATGCTCACTTGATCATGTTGCCTAAAGTTTCCAAAGATTTTTTTTTAAGATAGCTTGCCTACAAAAATACTGAGAGTTTTAAACAGGCATTTTAGATTTTTTTTTTTTTAAATCAATAGAACACATAATTAAACTAGTTCTTGTAACTACCCTGGGATATTTACTATCATGCCAACAAGGAATTAGAAATACCATTTAACTTCTAGGAAAATGCAAATGTAAAAAACAAATCTAATGGCAAGGGCCTCAGGGCAGGAATACTATGTGAAAATACTTAACTCATTTTTTAAACTGGCTCGATTTCAAGCTGACTATCCTTTTTATTGTGTATAGACCCTAAGGGATGGGACTTGGGCATTAATATTCACAAAAAATGATTGCTCTGCTGCTCCCTAACCCTGTGGAAGCCTAAAGTCTGCATCAGTAAAGTCCCTCAGCCGGACATGCGCCACGCCACTTCAGTCACGACACTGATCAACAACTTAGTACAGGCTGAACCTCTTAAATCCAGGACTCTCTGGTACAGCAACATCGGTGGTCCGGCAGGGTCATGGATGTTGCTGGCCCAGAGAGCTCCAGTGCCTGGGAATCCAAGCCAGTCAGGGAGCCCAGCAAAGGGCAGCCCTGCCATCATCAGACTGGTGATCCACGTCTCCAGAGCACCCCAGCCAGGCAGAGCAGCAGCAGGACCAGCGAGGCCCATCCCTGCAGAGCCTCGTCCTGGAGCAGCAGCAGCAGGGCAGCCGTATCCCAAGGGAGCCCTGGCAGGGCATGGCAGCAGCAGGGCAGACCCGGAACCTAGTCCTGGGAAGCCCCAGGCAGGACAGAAGCAGGGCTGCGGTGGCTGGGGAGCTCCGTCCCCTGGAGAGACCCAGCCGGCTGGTGGCAGCATGGCAAGCCCAAGCCCTGTAGCTGCAGGGCAGGAGCCCAGTAGCAGTAGGGCTGGAGCAGAGCCAGCCAGAGGGAGGGGCAGTGTCCTGGGAGGCAGGTGGCAGAGAAGTTCCCCTGATCCGGCAAATTGCCTCATTCGGGACCAGTCAGGTCCCAAGGGTGCCAAACCAGGAAGTTTGAACCTGCACATAAAATCACACCCATATATGCTCGAAATAGAGTCTCAAATGGGGCATTCCATGCAAATCTTGCTTTTGAGGGCCAATTCAGGATACATGTCCTGAGCACCCCTAAACCTACATAACAGATGTGAGAATTAGTGATGATGCCCCTCCCTTTCAGTAACCTTTTGCACAATGCTTAAAGCACTCACTTGGGAGTCCAAGTACCAATCCTTACTCTGCCTAATGCAGAACAGGGTCTCAGATTTAGATCATCAGCCTTCCAGATACATGCCCTAACCCAGTAGTTTTCAAACTACAGGTAGCAACCCAGTTCTGAGTCATGGAATAACAGGCACTGGGGCTTATTGCTGCATGGTGATCAGGTGCCAAGACTGGCTACCTGCCTGTCCTGGCACCACAGACAGCACTGCGCCCCAGAAGCAGCCAGCAACAGGCTCAGTTCCTAGGTAGGTGGGGGGGAAGTGCACAAGGCTCCACACACTGCCCTGTCCTGAGACTAGCTCCACACTCGGATTGGCTGGGAACCTGCTACTGGCTGCTTCTGGGGTGCAGGATGGTCTGCTGTGGCAGGAGATCCAGAAAACTTGCCCTATGACCCCTGGTGCACCGCTGACCAGGAGTCACTCAAGATAAACCCTCCTCCCCCCCCCCCACACCCTCCAAAGCCCTCATCCTCAGTCCCACCCCGAAGCCCACACTCTAGTCAAATTATGGTAGGCTGCATGCATCAATAATTTTCTTCAACTGGATCATGAGAAAAAAAAAGTTTGACCGACTGCACAGTGCAGTAATTTGGGGCAGGTCTCAGTATCTCTCCTGTTAAAAACTCCTCCCCTTTCTATAAATATGCATTGGAGCATGACAACTGAAACCTGGTTCTTCCACACAGGTATAATCACTCTCTCTAGCCCAATGCATTCTTATTTGTATGCTAATGGAGCTCTTCTGAGGGACTCTAAAGCCAGATCTCCTACATACTACTTGAGTGCTCTAACCACTGTGCTGAAGGTAGACAGAGGATGCCATCACCAGCTCTTTGCTAGTCTAGTGTGTTTTTTTTCCATAAAGGTGCCTAACTCCAGGAGAAAGTAAACTGAAAAAAAAAAAAAAAAACAAGTAGTCTGGTAGCACTTTAGAGACTAACAAAACAGGTAGATGGTATCATGAGCTTTCGTGGGCACAGCTTACTTCTTCAGATGCCCACAAAAGCTCATGATACCATCTACCTGTTTTGTTAGTATAGTCTGGTAGCACTTTATAGACTGTTTTTTCAGTTTACCTGTACAGACTAACTCAGCTATCCCCTGAAGCTCCAGGAGAAGGGTCACTAAGAATTCACACAGGGATGTGCCTGCCTCTGGCCCACAGTTCAGCACACAACTTCGTAAGAATGATGGCTATCAGGCCACACGGCTCTCCTCAGCACTGTCTAGTGGCTAGCTTCAGCCACTTCTCATTCCAGGTGCTGCCTTTTATCTGTCCCATTTTACAACACCTAACTCTCATGGTACATAGTATGGCAATCTTGGTGCCTAAAAGTTAGGTGTAATTGTCAGTGTTGCTACAATACTTAAGTCTCCTTGGTAAAGGGCATCCTAAATTATCCCACTACATCCTGTTTTCTGTGTGTTATCTTTTTAGCCCCGATCCAGCCATGTGCATAAGTGGACTGGTGTGCCAAAGAAAAGTCCTAATGGCTCCAACGAGCAGTCTGTTCCTGATGCAGGCTCTTTGAGACAGAGCTTACTTCATGCATCATACAGTACTCAGCATATTATAGGTGCTAAATAATGGAAGGATGAGGAAATCAATATTAGTTCATCAAATGTCTCAGCTTCCAAGTTAACTGTGACAGTACTATCCAGTACAAACAAATTAGGCCATTGTATTATCCAGAAAGCCAGAGATACCCAGACATAAATACACTCCACATTCTCCACAAGAGTAGAACTTCAGCAATAAAGAACAGCTTTTTGAAAGCATACTTTACCCACTGTGTACTCTAAACTGCCACTTTTTAAAAAGCCAAGACTTCTGTAAAATTTAAAAAAACCTCATGGCCTACTAAGCTAACATTAAATTATAAAAACTTTTTAACAAGGATGACCAACCACTGTAATCCCAAAGAATGACACACAAACTTTCTGGTTTCTTTGCCTGAGTGAGTTCACAAATGACAGGTAGAAAGAGAAAGAGGGTTAACCCCAATTCTGCACAGAGGTGTCCTAATACATACAAAACCAACAAAGGGTCCTGTGGCATCTTTAAGATGCAGACTAACATGGTGACCCCTCTGAAACTAACCACCACCTACATTCAACGGATTCTACTGATTTCAGTAGACCTCCTGATCAGGTAACAAGTTTTGACACCACTGTAGGCTTTCATGTGTGAACTCTTTCGCAAATCTTTGCTTCAGGTACTTGCTGTATTAGTACTCACTCTAGAAAGAAAACGTCTCAAAATCTTAAGGAAGCCATTTTTATAATGGTGACCTACAAAATAAAACAAGTTAGGGGAGGTATAGCTTTTTTTGTAATGTATAGTCCACACAAAAACCTGAAAAGGTTTTCCGGGTCTGCAGAAGATTTCCTCCCTGCTTTCTTTAAGCGTTAAAAATGCATGTCACGGTCTAGTCTGACTGGAAGTCAGAAGTTCAGGCAAAAGAGACAAAAATCATTTTACAGTACACACTACTGCAATATGATTTTTTAAAAAAAACCAACTTATTTGTAAACCCATTGTTCTACTAGAACAGCCTTTAAATACCACTTGCTTAAAATTGCGTAAAGTTGTTTTTCTTATTTCCAGTTTATACATTTGTATAGATTTTTCCAAGCAGTTTGAGAGTTACACTACCCAACTTGGTCAAAGCATCTTATTCTTCTCCATGCACGTGCCCACGCTCCAGCATTTTAGCTTCATAGCTGAAATTGGAAATATCCTTTTGTATTGTTCAGGAATAGTAAATGCAACTAAGCTCCCCCCAAAACAGCATCTCATAGGTGTAGCACCCATGCGATGTAAAGAAGTGAAACTGATCATCAAAATAACAAAGCTTGTCATACACAAACTGCCTTCAAACGCACCAAGAAAAAAAAAAAACAAAACAAAACAACCCAGCTCTCTAATGTCTACAGTTATAATATTAGGTGTTTTTTGTAGCAATACTAGATACATTTTCATATGGGAATGAAATTCTCAACTGTATAGTGTCTTTTCAATTACAGGACTGCCAACTGAAACAGCTGCCCTCTCTTCCCCATATATAGCAACAAACGGAAAGCAAAATAAATGCAGATTTAAAAAAATATTTTTTAAAGTATTATTAGTATGCTTGATTCATAGAAATGATATTTTAAAGAAAGTGCAGTGTTTCATCTTCCATTTTGATGCTTAAATTCTCTCTGGCTGCACCACAAGATTTAAATACTCTTCTGTGGATTGTCATATAATACAGTTGATTTACGAAGACTGTTACATTAACTCCTACTCATTGTGCTGGGAGCTCTGCAAGTGTAAAATAAGACAAGACTGTTTCAAACAGCTTAACAACATAAACCAAATACAATGTGAAGGGTATTGAAAGGTGTCATCTGGAGCAATAAGTAGCTATAGAAACTTCCAATTTCTAATTCCAGCAGCCATGTAACATTTTGCACTCTTGTCGGATTCCCCATGGTAAAGTAAGGATATTACTTATCTGCATCACACTATGCGAGGATTAAGTGTATTTCCAAGACAGTGCACATTAAAAGATTATGCAAGTATGTATTGTTTCAGCTATTAAACTATTACCTGGTAAGGAGTTTCTAAATCTACAAGAGAGTATTTCAAATGCATTAAAAATCTGTGATTCTTCACTCAAGTGAAGAATATTGCTAACACATACCATGAACACATTAAAACAACTCTTCTACATAAACCACATACTTTGCAATCTGACTTTATTCCTCATGGCAGAATGTGTCCTCATTTATTCCAAAGGCAATACTAAATTTTGCATGCTACACTAACCTCCCACCACACCCAAATGCATGCTTTCGTGATTAAGCCGACTCATGCAGAAACTAACAAGTCTTCACATCTATCCGCAGTGAACAAAGAACATTTCAGCATGGACTTCTTTTATTAGGCATATGCCATAGTGCAACAAGGTCCTGATCAGGATCTTTTGGCATTACAGCAGGGTTTGCAGCTGAAATGCCAAGACATCATAATAAATAAAAAGTGCACGCTGACCTGGTGAGACTACTCACAAGTCACCTTTGCTTTCAGCCTGATCAGCACAAGGGCCTCATGTACACAAACTACATTTTCTTACCGAGGGGTTGGATGCATTTCTGTTGAGCTTACACCTTCCAAGCCGCTCCAAAAGAAACAGGAGCGTCCCCACGGGGGCCCGCGCGCTAAAACCGGCTTTAAAAAAAAAAAAGTCACAATGCGACTTAAACAAGAGCAACTTTCTCGAACTGACAAGGCCTAAAGCAGCAACACCCCCCGCTCGCCCGCGCCTTAATTCAGCACAGCCAGATGCAGGGAGCCGAGAGGGACGGGAAAGCAGGGACAGGTCGGGAGGCCACTTGCAGCTCGTGCACTTGTTATTGCCCCTTTGTCGGCGCACGTGGGGCTGCCCGGAGGAGAAAAGGCGGCGGCGCGCAGCCGGTCGCCCCCCAGCCCCGGGCGCACCCCCCAGGGCTCGGCTCCCAGCCGCCTCCAGGCGCGCCCCCGCCCCAAAGGCTGCATGCGGGGGGGGGGGGGGCCGGCCCTACGGCCGCTGCCCCGGCCGGGCTGGGCGAGGGAGCCGCCCCCGCGGCCTTGGCGCCAAACGCTCCCGCCCGCCGGGCCCCGCTCACCTTCTGGCCGCGCCCGCGTCCCCCGGCGTGTGCGGCCGCAGCGGCTCCGGGGCGCTCAGGGCCGCTCCCCGGCCGAGGCCCCTCCGCTGCCGCCGCCGCCGCCGCCGCCCCACTCCCAGGCCCCGTCCCCGGCCGCGCGCGCCTAGGCCCTGGCCGCCCCGCTCATGCCGGGCTCGCGGGCGGTGGCAGGCGGCGGAGGCCGCACAGGAGCCCTATTGTACCAGGGCCGCCGCGGCGCCAGGCCCCGCCTCTTCCCCGGCCCGGCCCGGCCGCCGCCTCCCGCCGCTGCGCAGAGCGGCCGCCCCGCCCCAGGGCCGCCCCCCGGCTCCCTGCCCCGGGGAGCAACCGGGCCCGAAAAGCCCCCGCATGGCAGGCGGCGCGGGGCCGGAGGCGGCCGGGATCCATCCCCCCCCCCAGCGGGAGCGCCGCGCACCAGGGGCCGCCCTGCAACCAGGGAGCAGGTGGCAGAAGTGGGAGCCGGCTCAGGGCCACACACCTCGGCCCGGCCCGGGGCATGCTTAGCGCTGGGACTGCGAGGCCTGCAGAAAGCAGCTGCTGGGCTGTTTTTAACCATCCTTTAGGCAGCTAGACCTTGCCCCAGCACCCACTGAAGCGCGTGACTCATGAGTGATGTTACAGGTGAGAGTAAAATCCCCCTGAACTCATGGGGTTGCCCACATGTGGAAGCGTGTGTGGGATCCTAGCTTTACTACAGTAAGAAAGTGGTTTGTTTTTAAAGAGCACTGAGTGCCACCTCAAAGCGGTTTAATTCTCAGTGCTTGACATGTATGAATTGCATTTGTCATCGTTAACAAGTGGTGGGTGGCATCCACTATGGCTGCCCCTGCCCTCGCTGAAAGAAGTGTGTGTCCCACTAGACTTTTGTGAGAAATACAAAATGACCTAATTGACAACCAAACCAGTTCAAATACAAATAATCTTTACAAATGAGAATTACCAGGTGCCCTGAACTTGGGCCACCGTCAAAGTGAAGGCTCAGCCTCCACTCTGGCACATTTTATCTTACGCAATATATGAATCTCAATTTAATTTCACTTGCCTCAATGGATGTAAGGTAAGGGGTGCTTTTCATAAGAGGGCCCTGAAACTTCAGGCCTTTAAAAATAAGAGTCTGCACTGAATTGCAGCCATTAATAGGAAACAAGTTCAGAGAGTTGGTCTGATTTTAAGTACACATTATTAGTTACCTCTCCTTGTGATAAATTCCAGCTTAGAATAAGAGACAGTCTCTGTCACAAAGAATTTACATTCTAAGGTGCTGATCTTGCAAATAGATATGGGAATAACTTTTGCATTTGAGTAAATGGGACTGTGTGCAAAGTTACTGATAAAAGTTCAAGATCAGGGCCTGAGTTTACTATAATCTGCAGCCCACCATACTTACAAAGTAGACAGCTGCATGCTACCTAAGGCTATGTCTATACTGGAAAGATTTGGCAATGAAAGTGTTGTCAACATGCAAAAGTCATCAAACCCAAAAACTCATCAAACCCGTTTTTCTGCCACCCATTGTTGACATTTCGTGGCCACATTCTTAGCTCCCCTGTCAACAGAAATAGAAAAGCAACATGGGTAAGCATCCCACAGTGCCTGGTTCCACCTTCAGTCACTAAGCACTGTAGTAATGTGCAATGTAGCACTATGGATTTTTGGGAATGTGAAAAACGTCCCGTCAGCCATCTCTTTGCTTCTCAGCCTTCCCTGGGCTTCTGGCTTACTTCCACACCAATGACAGCCCTTGCTGCACACTCCACCATCTGCTGTGAGAAATCACAGATCTCACAATTCTCTCCCATACTGTGTTCAATATGCTTAGGACATCACACATTGCAGCAGAGCTACTTTATGCAATTAATAATGGAGGGTGAAGGATGCAGACAGCATTGTGAGTGACAGGGACAGCACCGAAGTGGCATTGCATTTGACTGTCACAGATCAGCTGTGCACTGTAGACCGTCACTTTTGGGCTAGGGAAACCAGCAGTGAGTGGTGGAATCGCATTGTCAGGCAGGTATGGGATGAAGATCAGTGGATACAGAACTTTCCATGCATAAAGCAGCTTTTCTGGAGCTGTGTGCTGAGCTGACCCCTGAACTGTGGTACAAGGATATTCAAATGATCTTCTCATGATCTTATTAATAAACTAGGCAAATACAACTTAGATGGGGCTACTATAAGGTGGGTGCATAACAGGCTGGATAACCGTTCTTAGAGAGTAGTTATTAATGGTTCACAATCCTGCCAGAAGGACATAACAAGTGATGTTCCTCAGGGGTCTGCTTTGGGACTGGTTCATTCAATATCTTCATCAACGATTTAGATATTGGCATAGAAAGTATGCTTATTAAGTTTGCAGATGATACCAAGCTGGGAGGGGTTGCAACTGATTTGGAGGATAGGGTAATAATTCAAAATGATCTGGACAAACTGGAGAAATGGTCTGAGGTAAATAGGATGAAGTTTAATAAGGAGAAATGCAAAGTGCTCCACTTAGGAAGGAGCAATCCGTTTCACACATACAGAATGGGAAGCAACTGTCTAGGAAGGAGTACTGCTGAAAGGGATCTAGGGGTCACAGTGGACCACAAGTTAAATATGAGATAACAGTGTGATGCTGTTGCAAAAAAAGCAAACATGATTCTGGGATGCATTAACAGGAGTTTTGTGAGCAAGACACAAGAAGTCATTCTTCCACTCTACTCTACACTGATAAGGCCTCAATTGGAGTATTGTGTCCAGTTCTGGGCACCACATTTTAAGAAAGATGTGGAGAAACTGGAGAAGGTCCAGAGAGGAGAAACAAAAATGATTAAAGGTCTAGATAAAATGAGCTATGAGGAAAGACTGAAAAATTGGGCTTGTTTAGTTTAGAAAAGAGAAGACTCAGAGAGGACATGATAGCAGTTTTCAGGTATCTAAAAGGGTGTTACAAGGAGGAGGAGAAAAAATTGTTCTCTGTGACCTGTGAGGATAGGACAAGAAGCAATGGGCTTAAACTGCAGCAAGGGAGGTTTAGGTTGGACATTAGAAAAAAACTTCCTAACTGCCAGGGTGATTAAACACTGGAATAAATTGCCTATGGTGATTGTGGAATCTCCATCTCTGGAGATATGAAAGAGCAGGTTAGATAGACATCTATCAGGGATGGTCTAGATCAGTCAGAGGTGTGTCATGGAGAACAACATAATTCAAAATGGCTATCCTTAAAGGGGCAGGTGGCCTTTTTTTTTGGCTCAATAATTTTCCCCTGACTTTTTTTTTTTTTTTTTGTGTTCCTCATAAAAAAAATTACTGTTTGGTGTTCCTCAGTCTTAAAAAGTTTAAGAAACACTGGTCTTGATGATGCTTTGTCCTGCCATGAGGGCAGGGGACTGGACTCAATGACCTCTCGAGATCCCTTCCAGTTCTAGTGTTCTATGATTCTATGATTGTTTCTATGAAATGAGAGCTGCTCTCTAGGTAGAGAAGCATGTGGCCATTGCTTTGCGGAACTTAGTGACTCCTGTTTGCTACCGTTCAGTTGTAAATTAGTTTGGAGTGGAGAGGTCTACCATGGGGGCAGCACTTATACAAGTGTTTAGGGCAATAAATCACATTTTGCTGCATAGGTCTGTGACTCTGGGAAAAGTGAATGACATAATGGCTGGCTTGGCTGACATGGGCTTTCTAAAATCTGGTGGGGCTATAGATGGCACACACATTCTCATTGTAGCACCATCGCACCTTGCCTCAGAGTACATCAATCACAAGGGGTACTTCTCCATGGTGCTTGTGGATCATTGTGGGCATTTCACACAAATAACTGCGGGGTAGTCTGGAAAGGAGCGTGGTGCACGCACCTTCAGTGCTCTGCTTTTCGTGATAAAGACTGTAGCATTTCGCTAACATGCAGGTCTCTGAACAAAACTTGCCAGTTTTCTTGTTACCCTAGAGGCAAACACAGATCTCTCCAGACCCTCTGATGCTGGTGAATGTTAAAGGTGGGAGTAAAGGGGGAAGAAAGAATGGGCATGGGTCCCCAAGAAAGTACAGTCCATGCGTGTGCAGCAGGTGCACATGGAAACAATTTTTAATAATCCTACATTTGTCCACAGGCTGCCATTACTCTGGTTGACATATCCCTGCTGAACGCTAAAGGCAAACCCCAGTTCAGCTTCTGCATGCAAGTGAGGGGGCACCGTGCTCCTTATGCAGCCAAACTCTTGGTTCCGGCAGCACAAAGGAATGGTTTGGGAGAGTGTCATACCACAGCACTGGGGAAATGGCAGCCCTGCCATGGAATCTCTGTGAGAAAATTAATAATTGCATCAGGCAAAGCTTCAACATCATCTCACAGCAAGGTTCTATCAATATCAGTGTGTAAATCAATGCCCTGTTTGAACATAACGCAGACCCAAGCAGGGCTTAACCAGATCACAGAAATACAGCCTCCAGTCGCCTCACGCTGCCGCTGCCCCTCCCCCCCGTTGCAAGAGCAACTTCCCAAGCCACTGCCTGCCCACCCCTTCCCCACCCTGCTGCAATACACAGCAACTTACTGCCCCACATGGTCATCGCTCCCCCTCAGCTTCACAGAACTTACCGCCCGACATGGCCACCAACATCCAGCCGGATATCCTCACCCCGCCCCACCACCTGCACAGCAACTTACCCTGCGTCTCCTCCCTTGCTTCAGGACCCTGCGTCTCTTCCATTCCTTCATGCTCCATGTATAGTGGCTGAGAGTCCTCACAAACATCAGGACTTAAGAACAATTCCTGGCTGCTTGGCACACTGGTTGTCGCTGGATTGAGCCTTACTTCCTCGTCCACTTCCATCTCTTCATCAATAACTTCTGTCTGCAGAACAACTCCTGTTTCTGACTCTGTACTGTGTGAAGTATCTACTTCCTCCTTGGGTGTGGACATGGGGTCCCCACCCAAGACTGTGTCCAGTACTTTATGAAAATGGCATGTTGTGGGTGCCACATCAGCCCGCTTGTTTGCCTCCTTCACGTTCTAGTACACCTGCCAGAATTCATGTATCTTGGCTCTGCATTGTAGGGTATTGCTCGTACCCCTTTTCACAAAGGGCTTGAGAAATATTACCATACATGTCCCAGTTCTTATGCATCACTCACAGCTGTGTTTGAATGGATTCTTCACACACTGATAAGATCCAAAAGCTCTGCTCCAAGCAGGAGAGCATTTTAGGCAATAGCCACCCATTTCCCTGAGAAGATGCCATGAGGATCACTACCACAATGAGCCAGACACTAGGAAACGGATTTTAACATTCCCAGGGTTTGCAGGTGGGAGGGATGCATCTGTTTACTACTTTACGTGACTGCAGAGCAGCTGAATTCAAAGCACTGGCCA
Source organism: Pelochelys cantorii (assembly GCA_032595735.1). Taxonomy (NCBI): domain Eukaryota; kingdom Metazoa; phylum Chordata; order Testudines; family Trionychidae; genus Pelochelys; species Pelochelys cantorii. Next base: position 124,692,353 of record CM064326.1, on the reverse strand, counting down.
GAATGGCTAATTGGACATTGTGGGAAACATGCTGGAGGTCAATAAACTTGACAAAAAACCTATTGTAGTACATACTACATGACTGACAACAATATAGGGAGGGGGAGAGACAAAAATCTCATGCAAAGGTGGAAGTTTTTTGTCAACAAAAGTGGGCGTTTGTCATGACTTTTGTCGCATTGCAATGTGAACACTTTCTGGGTTTTGTCACCAACAAGGGTTTTACTTTGGCCTTGTTAAGTTAAGTGGCTTGGTCTTTTGACTATTTCAAATAAAAGCTATGTTAACTAAATAAAGAGCTCTCATCCATTGCTCTGAGAAACATTACAGTAAAATATGCAATTGAAACAAAGGATAACTGCTATGGGCCACCTCTGTTTCCTGAGAATCAAAGAGCAGCAATAGCTTCAGCAGGCAAACAGATTGCAGATGTTTTTGGTAAAATATCATCAAAATACCTTCAATAATAAATGCACCCCCAAATAATTCCTTATGCAAAGTATCAGTTATGTCATCATATTTGTGTATTATTTGCATTCAAACCTATACACCTTCCATTATCCAGAGTACGGAAGTTCTTCATTGTGTTTAATGGGTATATCTTCACCCTACTCTGTGTGGTAAGATAGTTCTATTATTCCCATTTCACACATGGGAATCAAGACACAAAGTCTAAGTCCAGGGTCATATAGGAAGCCTATTGCAGAGCAGAGAACTGAACCTGAGCCACCCATGTGCTAGGCAAGAACCCTAAACGCTAGAGTATTCTTCCTCTCTAGTAGCCTCTGGGAAGATTGTGCAGTGGTATAACATGGCTAGACTGAGACCAGGCTGAAGAGCATAGTGATGATTACACACCAGAACATTTCACAATCTACCACAAGGACTTTTGTGTGCACAGTGAACAAGTGGAATGCGCAAAACAGAACATTTAGTTAACTTCTGCATAGCTTAGGATATATATTTTAATAAAAGATTTGACTAGGCAGAAACCACATTAAAATGGTGAGGATAACTATCTGGTCATTTTTTTATCTACTAATGATCACCCCGTTTTGTATTCTGTCAATTATTGTATATTTGCCAGAACAAATGCTAGTATGCCATGCCTCTTCAGACAACCACAACTTTGAATACAATGCCAGTAACATTTTGCCTTGTGTCCCATCACTAGCAGAAGTTCCTACACCAAATTACAATGGGCTAGGAACCAAGATGGGCAATATTTATTGCTACAGTAGACAAATTAAGGTTCAACATCTAAAGACTTAATGGCTAAAATTAAGCATGGGGAATATGGTTTCTCAGTTATTAGATCTTAAAATCACATTATGTCAATTCAATATGGACATGCTAATCCTGATAATTTTTTCAGGCCCATATAGTTGGATTTATAGTATTTAAACCATTTATATGTGCTGAAACTAAGCTTGAAATGATTTCTATTATATACAGGGTTTACGGTCAATGGCTCTCAGCACCCCCACTACACAAATTGTTCTAGCACCTCTGGAGCCAGTGTTTAAGAGTATGAACATGATAAATACCAATTCACATTTTAAAACCAAACATTTCTATGATAATTTTTCAATGAACTTTGTTGTCTATACAGCATAGTGAACTGAGGCCACAGGAGACAATTGACATGGGAAATATGAGCACACAAAGTCAGTGGGACTACACCAGGGGTCTCAAACTTAACTTACCTTAGGGCCAGGGCCAGCCCTCAAATCCTCCTAGTGGGCCAATTATGTCACTGAACATTAGGGTTGCTAGGTGTCCAGTTTTGAACCCGACAGTCCAGTATTTGAGCTTTCTGTTTGGGAAACAATTGAGAAAATATAAATGTCTGGTATTTTCTAAATAAGATGTAATGTAGATTGTGATGTAATGTCAGGTGTGTCCGGTATTTTTGCTGAAGCCATCTGGCAACCCTCCGAAGATGGTGTGGGAAAAAAATGTTTCTTGTATTTTTTTATTTTAAATTTGAGACTACACATTACAGTAATTGCTTTCCACATGAGCAAGGGTATCAGAATCTCCTCCTATATATACAATCTACACTGGGAGTGAGTCCCCAAACTTTCTGCTGCCAGGGCCACATTGCTCAGTCTTGCTCTTACAGTGGGACTGGAGCAGGTCAATTATAGAAAATAATAAATACATTTTGTACCTAACGCTAAAGGTGTAAGAAACTATTCATATGCTGAAGAGCTTACAGTTAATATAGACAAGACCACAGAAGGTGAGAGAAAGTTGATAAGTCATTTTATCTTAGTAGTGCGCACAGTGAAGTAGGTAGGAACTTAAGTAAAAGCAAAAGGAGAGGAAGAAGGGGTGTTGTGGTGGGAAAATAGGGGGAAGGGGCAATGGAGAGGGAAGATGAAGTGAGTAGCAGCATGGGGCCTGGAGAAAAGAGGATGCATACAAGTCACTCCTACAGGTTTAATTTTGTCTTTATTGCATCAGATCCTGGAGTGTGCTTTTCTGTAGATGTGTGTACATGCTTGCTTTTTCTTGTGGAAACCTCACATTCTACCACTGCAGTTCTATGGGACAGTGAAAACAATGTTTGTACCAGGAGCAATAGATCCTGCAAGGCAAGTGGGCTCAGTGGTTAAAAGTGTCTGCAGCCTGCAACACTTCCCTCAGCGCCCATTGGCTAGATACAACAAATTGTGGAACTCAATGTAAACAAACTCTCACAGAAGTGGGCTGTGCCCACGAAAGCTCATGATACTCTACATGTTTTGTTAGTCTTTAAAGTGCTACCAGACTATTTGTTGTTTTTTATGTTTTATCTTGTACAGCAGTGGTCTCCAACCTTTTTAACCACAAGATGACTTTTTCAATTTAAGTGCAATGTAAGATCTACCTCAAACCCAAATACCTTTGCCCCACTTCCTTCCCGCCCCTTCTTTGAGGCCCTGCCACTCCTCCACTCCTTCTCCAAGGGCTCATCCTGCTCACTCCATCCCCTTTCGTCTCCCATCCTCACTCACTTGCACCAGGCTGGAGTAGGGGATTGGGGTGCAGGCTCTGGTCTTCGGCCAAGGTGTTTGGTGTGTGGGAGGGCCTCCAGGTTTAGCCCAGGGTGGGGGATTGGGGTCCAGGAGGTGTTTCAGGGTGCAAGCTCTGGGAAGGAGTTTGGGTGCAGGGGACTCACATCTGGGGCAGGAGGTTGGGCATAGGAGGAGATTCAGGGCTGGGACAGGAGTTCAGGATGCAGGCTCTGGCTGGTCACTGTTTAACTGAGATGGCTTCTGGGTGGTGGAGCAGTGGGGTTAAGGCAGGCTTACTCCTGCCCTGGCCCTGCACCCCTCCTGAAAACAACTGGCATGTACAGCAATGACTCCATGGTGCCATGTGCTGCCCCTACTGATCCCATAGTTTCTACTGGCCACAGTTCCCCATTACTGATCAATGGGAGTTGCAGGTGTGGTGTCTGCAGGCAAGGACAGCATGTGGAGATCCCCTGCTCTGCCCCTCTCAGGTGCTGCAGGGACATGCCAGCCACTTCCCGGAGCAGCAATTACCACTGAGATAATTACTCCAGCCACGACAGGTTAGACATTTGAAAACTCACTACTCAAAGAATTACATTTAAGCATAAGAGAGAAATAAAAATTATGAAATGCACAGACCAGTCAAAAACCAAAAATAACCCATTTTGCAAGCAGTAAAAGAAGTAACAACAACCCACATATGTGTTGGGTCAGGAGATGAGAGTAAAGGACAGTGTGTTTGAGAGTGACAGATTTGCATTGCCAAGCTCCCTCCATCCCCATCTCTCTGTGCGGAAATAGGATACAGGAGTGGGGGGAGAAGGGACACCCTGACATCAGCATCCCCACTGCTCTCTCCCACACCATACACAGCAAGCAGAAGGTTCCCGGGGGGCAGCTCCAAGGCAGAGGGCATGGGCAGCAGGACTGTGGATGGAGGGGCAACTGAAGTGCCAGCACTTGATAGCTTCCTGGCCAAACCAGTCAAGATCACCTGTCAGAGGCTCCAAGATCTACCAGTAGATCCCGAGCTACTGGCTGGTGACCACTACTGTACAGACTAACTCGGCTACCCCCTGAAGCTCTTGTCTGCAGGTTGCCCTGAAGCTCTTGTCTGCAGGCCAAACATAATTCTAATGCCACTGGACTCAGCAAGCCAGTTAAAATGTGTTCATAGGCCAGATGTGGTCTGCTGACCATTGTGTGAGGATTCCTGATCTATATTATATAAGAAAGAATGACAATAACATTCTAAGTCTGTCCATAGGAAATGCAGCACGATGAACAAATACAAAGCAGATATTGTGGTGTTCTTTTCAGAGATGTCAATGCAGTTTCCAAGTTCTAAGTTGAAAGGATAAACTATAGATGTTCCAACCATCTAGAGAATATAAGGAATTTGCAGAGCCAGATGTTAACATGCCAATAAAATATAGTACAAACACAGAACATCATCCCCAGGGAAGAACATTCTGGGAACTGAAAATACATGATCAGATAATATATATGTATACCATACTAGGGCTGAAATGAGTAATTATTCAGCTGTAGAGGCTGGGCTCCAATCCACACAGTATATTAAACAAATAAAATGGCTACAATCAAATCATGTTTCACATCTGAGAAATAAGGTCATTCTGAGTTTAGCATGAATGGAACTGGGGGAAGGATGTATAATCCTGAAGCCTAGAAGTATTTCAGTGAACAATTTTGGGAAGTGGGGGATATTTTATACCAACTCTGTAGTCGATGTGCAGATGTGTCAAAGATGATCAGGCATCTGTGAGGTACAAATGTCACATGATCAATCACCTGAAGTGAGAACAGAAATACACAAATATTATATCAAAACTCAACATGCTCCCTTACTTCAAGAGCATAAATGACAATTTTGAAGACTGCTAAAAATCTTCTTTCCCGGGTAAGAACTGACACAATTGATGCAACACTTTAATGCAGTACTCTTCAAACTGATGAATGAGTATTGCCAGTGTGTTGGACCCCCTTCCCCCCAATGCTTTATGAAATTGACTAATTGGGTACAAATATGCATAACTCAAAGATGCTTTGGACAAAATACCTTATGTAACCTATCAATTTTAATTCCTCAGTCTGCTAGATCTGTATATCTAATTTTCATGTATGCATCATTCTTGTGTGTAAAATTAGATGTTTTGAGTATGGAATGGTTTATGGTTTTAAATGTGCTAATTAAAGCCATCAAGGGCATTTCCCTCAATGTCTAGGTGATCAATGTAAACAACCCCTTTTGTCCTTTTGTCTTAGCAGTAGTTTGTCTTAGGAAGTCATATGGTCTCCCTAACTGGTAAGGCCTGACCAAGTAACTTTCCATGGAAGGAGAGAATATAAAACAGAAAATTCCCGGCCAAAAGGGAGGCTATTTAAGAGGCAAAGTTTTTCAGTTCTTAGTCTTTGGCTAAAAACTCCCAAGGAAAAGGGGACTTCCCTGATTTGGAGGCTTAGCTGGAATGAGAACAGTTTTAATGTGAGTTTATAATTAGTTTGTGATAAATGTTAGAATTAACTATGCATGTTGTTATTTTAAATTTGTAATTCACTTTGCTCTGCCTGTTTTCCCTTGCAACCACTTAAATCCTACTGCTTGTACTTAATAAAATCACTCATTTACTGTCAATAATTGTAAATAATTGTTACCTGTGGGAGCAATCAGTGTGTACATCCTCCTTTCATTGTTAAAGAGGACTTACCAAAATAATTTATTTGGGGTTCTGATCTCATTTGGAGAGTAGTTTCCTTGGAAGCTGGGCCAAAACTCCCATTTTCCTCAGACCTGAAGTGTTTCAGTATCTGTACTGCTCCTCCGGCAAGGGCGGTGATCTCAGCTCTGTGCTTTGGCTGGGGAAGACTAGTTGAGCTGGCCCAGCAGGACAGGATAGCGAGAAGCCCCAGCGAGCAAGAAAGCGAGTATCAGTGCGTTTGGCAGCACACCAGGAAGCACCCCCAAGCGGTCTTCTGTGACCGTACCCCATCACAGACAGCTGTTCCTCTTGTTCTCATTTCCCCATTATTTATTTTTTGCACCATTGGAATGCTATAGCACAGAAAAATTACCTGGCAATTAAGGTCTAATGATTGTTGTAGATTTCTTCTGAAAAGAGTTTAATGCAAAGTAAAATCTTAATAAAAAGTCATTTAACTGCAATCAATTTGTGGCTGAAATTTTAATTTTTTGTGATACGTAATTTTAGCAATGAAACAAAGAAACCTCAAACTTCAAGATGATCTTTTATCTTTAACTTGAATCCAGCAGGTTTAGTGGAGATCTCCAAAAAGTGCCAATAGCTTATTGAGGCAGTCCCTCAATTTAGTCAGACATGTGGTTCAGAAAACCCCCAAGGCATGAAGTTTCTCAAAAGTGAGGTTGGCAGGGGGCCGCTCATTTCTGAACAGGATCAATGTGTCCAGACATGTTAGAAAGAGGAGTCCCATATTAATGAAATGGTGTAGCTCTCTCAGAGAGGAACTACTGCAATGAGTTTCCCCATTTTTGTTATTAAGTTTCTTTGAAATATTCTCTTTTCTACACCTCTGCTGATATTTAGAATGGCCTTTTGAGCAGGCCCAAGGGTGCACCAATAATGCTCTGGTGGCAACATTAAGTTCTAACTAGATCGGGATGGGCAAGACAGCTGCCGTGGGCTGGATCCATCCTGCCCAGCTGGTGGATCCAGCTCGCAGCTGCCCTGCTGATCCCCCACCCCCAGGCCAATCAAGACCTAGGGATGGGGAAGCATGTGAAGTCTCCTCCTCCGACTAGGGGCATGCAGCAGCTAGAGAAAACCACCAGCAACAGCTAGTGGTTCCCTCTGGTGCTGCGCAACCCTGGCAGGGTGGGGTGCAAAGACTTCATGTACTCCCCACCCCCAGGCATGAAGTCTCCTCCCCCTGCACCAAAGGGAACTACCAGCTGTTCAAAACAGCTGGCAATTCTCTCTAAGTGCCAGGGGCGGGGGGCAAAGTCCTCACACACGCCCCCATCCCCAGGCCAATCAGGGTCTGTGGGCAGGGGAGTACAAGTAGTATCCTGGCCCCGCCCCACCCCACCCCTTCTGGGGCGGCCTAGGACCACTTCAGAAATTTCTGAAGTGGCCCCCGTTTAAAAATTATTGCCCATCCCTGAACTAGATAAAACTGAGGGACTTTCTTCTCTCCCCTTACCAGATAATACATTTGAATTAACTTTGACCTGGGAGTAGTGTGCAGAATCTCTAATAAGGCTTTTGGCACACTCTGACATGACATTATCAAAAGAAAACCAGAGAAATGTGGTCTACATGCGTTACTATAAAGTGGATGCACAACTAGTTCAGAATAAAAGCTCAGTAGTTATTAGTGCATGATTTGCTGTTAAACTAGAAGGACACATCAAGTAGGGCCCTGCAGGGATCCCTTTAGAGTTTGGTACTATTCAGTATTTTCATTAAGGATTTGGACAATGCAGAAGATGTGTATGCTTACACAATTTGCTGATGACATCAAACTGCGGGGGGAGGGGAGGAGGTTGCAAGCACTTTAGAGTACAGGATTAGAATTCAAAGGACCTTAAAAAACTGGAGAAATGGTCTGAAAACAAGATGCCGTTCAAAAAAGACAAGTGCAAAGTACTACACACAGGGAAAAATCAAATGCACAATTAAAAATAGGAAGTAACTGACTGAGTAATACTGCAAAAAATAAGCTGGGGGTTACAGTGGATCATAAATGGAATGAGTCAACCCCATCATGCTGTGGGAAAAAAAGGGAAGTGTCATACTGAAATATAACAACAGAAGTGTCATATGTAAGACATGGGAGGTAACTGCTCTGCTCTATGTGGCACTGGTGAAACCTTAGCTGGAATACTGTGAGCTGTTTGGGGCACCACATGTAAAGAAATATGTGGACAAATTAGCGATGAGCAACAAAAATAATTTTAGAAAGCCCGACCTATCAGGAAACATTAAAGAAAACTTGCAAAAAGACAAATGAGGAGGGATACAATAACAGCCTTCAAATACGCAAAGTAAGTTACAAAGAAGATGGGGAGCAACTGTTCTCCACATTCAGCAAGGGAGAAGAGGACACCAAAGACAAAAAGTAATTGGCTTAGTTTGTGGCAAGTAAGATTTGGGTTAGATATCAAGAAAAAGCTTTTAAAGGATTGTTAAGCACTGACACAAGTTACCTAGGGAGGCTGTGGAATCCCCTCCATTGTGGAAAAAGTTAGACAAACACCTGATAGAGGTGTCTGAGTATACTTATTCCTGTCTCAGTGCAGGGGAATGGACTAGATCTCTTGAGGTGCCTTCCACTCCCATATTTCTATGAGATACAGACTCAAGCCCAGTCTTAAACACCCCTTATGCAGTATTCACACTTATTTCAATGGTATTCGTATATACTGCTTTTCATCCAATTTGTTACTCCTTCTGGAAGAAGTTAAGTTATCTCACAGTGTTTTATCAAATTGTCTCATGATTTCTATATTATTATGGTAGCAGAGATCAGATTAGACACTTTTTACTGTGTTTTAGGAATAAAACTCTTTGGCCAGCACACAAAGTGCCCACTCTAGCATTACTACCTTTGGTAGACTATCAGACCTTGTGCTCATGTTACTACAAGATACAATGTATTTTGATTAGTATTTTTTTTTTTGTTTAAGCTTCTTGTTAACCCTATCCCAAAATGACCATTTAGTCATATTAGATATAGACAAAATGTGTAATTAAAGTGTGCGTTAGGCTTGCTGTTTCTGCAGACTTCCTAAATTTCACAGTAATTTTTGTAGACTTGGAAAGCCTGCTCAGTAATTAGGAGAAAAAAAAAAAGCAGCACAAGAGTTTAGGAATTAAGGGAAAAGATAGTGTGGAAAATTGCCTGGTAGCAAAGGATTCTGGGCGATTAAGAACATTTAAAGTATGCATCTGAGATATGCACACTTTATGAAATATGCATCTGTAGCATTCTGGTATTTCTTAAAACATTTACACCAATATCACCTTTATGAAAACTTTTCAAAAAGCATGCTAAAAGGTGGCCCTTCACCAGTTTAAAGATGTAAGTTTGTGACTACCATTACAGTTAAAATGCATCCATGTAAAGGAAAGCTACATTAATAAAACCTAAGTACTTCCAAATATTTAAGACAAGTCAAATACATATCCAAATATTCAGAATTAATACTCTTAAATACCTAAAAGAATATTTTTGTGTCTATTTATTAGCAAGGTCTACTAAACATATTTATTATAAGTAGTGAAGTATGAGGATGCAGTTCAGAATGGAGAAAACTGCAGTTATTTAAAAGCAGGCTGGTATTTGGATTAATTTTAAATCTATATATTTTATGTATGACTATTTGGATTTGACTGGAGACATTATGCATAAGTAACTGGAGCTGAACACTTTGCCTCTGCATATTAACACTTGGGATATGCCACCTAGAGATACAGATCCACAAGTAAGAAAGAACAGAGGCTGCTTGATTAAGAATTAGAAGTTGTTATAAAATATTGATTGCCACCATATTAATTGTGGTAAAGAGCTTGAAAATCAAACACTATTCAGAATTGTAGGATCAATTCAATTAAAACCCATTTTTAGAATAAAATCTGTTTGGAATGAAGTCCATAATTTGTTACTGGAGTTTGTTGTTTTTTTTTAAAGCCAGTCTCATTGACAAAACGCAATTTTATTTAACCTAAAGCTCTTATTCTTTGAAGACTTCAAGTTGTGAACATCATGAATGTATGGGAAAGTTAAAGTAATACAGTTCTTCATGTCTTTAAAGCTAAAATTCAGTACATAAAATCACAGGGTGCCACTAGTCTTCTTACTTCTCATTAGCTGAAAAGCATTTGTTTGTAATTGAACAATAATGAATTTCCTTATTGTAATTATCTTGGGATTCATTAAATAACAAACCAGTGAATGAGAAAGGAATAAAACTTTAATAAAACAAACTGGAGGGCTTCTGTAGTGAGCAGCTGTACATAGCCATGTGGTGTTCCCAACCCCTGCCTCCAAAGCACAACTCCAAATTCCTACATTCATAATACTATGATTATGAGTGAGTGTCTCTAAATTGTAATCTGTAAACATATCTCTGCATTTTTCCTGAAAGAAAGACAATATATACACACACAAAAACAGCAAACAACTATCTAATAACACACGTATTCAATTCTCAACCCATGTACAGTAGTATATTTCCATAAACCCAGTGTATCGCTGTCCGAAAAAGAAGAGGTTACCAGCACATCACTCAAGTAAATCCCTACCACTCACTTTCCTCAAATATTCCTTTTCCCGGCAGGTTAGCAAGTCTCTGAGGCTGCATCTATACTCATTTGTGGATCGACGCTTTGGAGGTTGATCTTCTGGTGTTCAATTTACTGGGTCTAGTAAAGACCCACTAAATTGAATGCTGAGGGTGCCCCTGTCGATGCCAGTACTTCTACTCTTTGCAAGGAGTAAGGGAAGACCATGGGAGCATTTCTCCTGTTGCCCTCACATAGTGGGGACAGCACCAAACTTCAAATTAAGGTATATTGATTGCAGCAACACAATTAATGTAGCTGGAATTGCCTATCTTAATTTGAACTTACCCCCTAGTGAAAACCGGGCCTACATCTTTCAGGATGTTTATTCTCCTGCTCTGATCTCAGTATCAGCCTTTCATTAGCATCTGAGTTGTTCTCTTGTTCCTTGCAATTTTCTCCTGTTTGTTTATGATAAAGGATCAGTCAGATGGGAAATGCAAGAGTCCACATCAGTTGTCAATGTGAGCCTTGTGTCCTCCAGCAAAATGTGTCCCCCTGGTCTATCTGGACTACATAAGACCTTAGATGCAGCTGTTCTTTAATGCTACCCCTTTGGCTCCAAGTATTAGATGTGTGATTCCTAAGGCACAATCTATCACCTGGGTTCAGATGAGAGATCACAGGTCCTTTGGTCAAAATATTATTTTGTCTTCCACATTTCTTTCTTCTTTCCACATGGCTTCATGTTATGAGATTTCACCAGATTATCAGTAACTGGTAAATTAGATCTGATCCTTCTTCTTCTAACAGCTGAGCTGGAGAAAAGTTATTCCCCAAGGTGTACTTCAGTAAACTAGTAAAGCTTTATGTAAATCACTTTCACTGTCAAAAGCATTTTTCATCGTTCATTACTGTCCCTACAGATCTTTCCACAAGTCCATTTCATTGGGGGCAATTTGGACTTAATGTTTTGAGATAAAAATCCCAATTTATGGTAAATTGGCTAAAATCTGCACTGGAAAATTGAGGCCCATGATTGCTAAAGACTAATCTGGAATTTCATGTCTGAAGAAGATTTACTGCATGCCATCTATCACTGACCTACTATTAGTACTGTGCATCATGCACATTTCTGGATACAGAGAATAATCATCTGCCACTATTAAATAATCCTTTGATTGCCAAAAAAAAGTAGTGAGTGCCTTCCTCCTCATAAGGTCTTTGTGGAACTGAATGAGGTCTCAGTGGCTCTGTCAATTGGCACAGCTTGTATTTCAAGCATAAAAAGCAGTTTCTTACCACCACATTAGTGATGGGGTGACTGACCTGCAGCTAATACAGCCCCTCTCATGCTCATGGTTTGCACTTCTCAATCCCTAAGGATACATCTACACAACTGTGTTATTTCAGAATAACTAATGTTATTCCAAAATAACATAACTGCATGTAGTGTAGACACAGACTATTTCAATATAATGTCAAAATAATGTCGAGCTGGAGGACTTCTTACTCCAATTCCTGTAAGTCTCATTGTATGATGAGTAAGGGAAGTCAGAGTAAGAGTGTTCTTCCTTCGACTTCCTGCTGTGTAGACAGCTCCAAAAGCCGAAATAAGCTATTTCAACTTAAGCTACGCAATTGACATAGCTCAAGTTGTGTAGCTTATTTCAGCTTTAGCCTCATTGTGTAGACGTGCCCTAAGTGACCCTTATGGATCTTCTGTAGTATTTCTTTTTGGCAGCTCATTGAAACTACCTTACTGCCCTTGAAAAATCACCCCATCTATCACAGTAATTTCATGTCTATAGTTCCAATAGTTTCCTTAGAGCTGTACTAGGATAGGAATTGCTTATTGCTTCAGTCCACCCTTTAATTATTACTTCTTTAAGGTTCCCAACAATTTATCTTTCCCCATTTTCTGTCTTATTTATTGCAGTTTCCTGTTAGCTATGGGATTTGACTTTACAATCAGATCTACAAAGTCTTACATCTTTGTCTATAAAGTCTTCTCTGGCATTGTAGGAACTGCTCTGGAAAACACATCTGCAGTGAACATGAATTTGCTGGGTGTGTAGGTCACAACCAAATCATACTTTTGCAGCTTTATCAGCATTCTTTGAATCGTTAAGGTGCAGTCATTTAACAGTTTTCTAAATAACACTACCAGGTGCTTGTGGTGCATTTCAATTTGCACTGTCAATAAATATACTGATCGAATCTCTCCTCAGCAAATAATATTCCTAAAAGCTCCCTTTTGAGCTGTGCATCTCTGATATCTGTCTCAGGGCATGTCTATACTCCAGCCCCTGATGGTGAAGTTGGGGAAAAATGTGCCAGCAGGCATCCTCTGGAAGAGGCTGGAGTTCCTGAACACATGGGTACCGTGCAACTTCCCCGACCACCTGACGTACATGTCCATGAACCAGCCCCAATGATTCATGAGGGTCTGCAGCACCATTGAAAAGTACCCCTTCCTATTGATGAAATCCGAGGTACAGTGGTCGGGGGCCAGGATGGGGATGTGGGTGCTGTCAATGGACGCGCCTGCAGTTGGGGAAGCCAGTGATGATGGGCTCCACATTGCCCAGGGTGATGACCCTGCACAGCAGGATGGTGTTGATGGTCTTCACCAGCTATAGAATCATAGAAACCTAGAATCACAGGGTTGCCAGAGCCCTCAAGAGTTCCCCGAGTACAACCCCCTTCTCACATCAGAAGGAACCTCAACTACCCTATCCCTGGCAAGCTTTGTCAAGCCAGGACTGAAAAACTTCTAGGGATGGAGATTTTACACACACACACACACACACACACACACACACACACCCACCCACCCACCATTCCAGTGCTTCACAACCCTCGTAGGACAACAGTAAGAGAGCCAAACCTACATGACTACAGCCCTGACAGTAGATCTCCCCACACCGAAATGGTTCACAACAGAGTGGTAGCTCTCTAGGGTAGGGATCTTCCATAGGGTGATGGTTACACACTTCTGCAGGGCGATGGTGGGTCTCATTTGGGTGTCCCATTGCCAGAGATCAGGGGCAAGCCACTCGCAGAGCTCCAGGAAAGTGACCTTGCACATGTGGAAGTTCTGGAGTCACTGCTGGTCATTCCACTGCTCCATGACAATGTGGTCCCACCAGTTGGAATTGGTCTCCCGGCACCAGAAGCAGCGGTGCACAGTGTGCCATGTGGGATGGACAGGCATGTAGTGCTGGAGGAAGACCTGGGCCTTGGTGAGGAGGTCCCCCATTCCAGGCTGGTCATCATTCTCCTGCAGCAGCATGTGGACAGTCTGCATGAACTGTGCTAGGAGGCACAGCAGGAGATCAAAGATTCTGGCACTACTTTGCAACAGCTCCGGCTCCATGTTGGAAGTGCTGTTGTATCTGCAAGGGCAACCAGAGCGATGTGAGTTTCCTGTCCCTCAAGGAGGTAGGCAGTGGAGAAGAGTGAGACACGGCTGTAGAGGGGAGCCCTTTAAGCACGAGCCTCAGGTTACATCTAGACTGCAGCGCTTTTCTGGGATACCAGAGGTATCCCGGAAAAGCAATGCTGCGTCCAAGGAACAAGTCTGCTTTTTTGAAAAAGTGGACACATTCTTTCACCATCCCTGTAAACCTCGTTCTACGAGGAAGAAGGGATGAGTTGAAAGAGCAGGTTTTCCCAAAATTTGGCACCGTGTAGATGTGCCAAATTTCAGAAAACGTCTTTTGATGGAAAAGCAGAAAGAGATACATAAATTGTGGTTTTCCATTTGCATATCTTTTTCCAACTTACCTTTGTAGTCTAGACGCAGCCTCAGATAGCCTTAGGAAGCAGCTACAGGAAGTGATTGCTGTCCTGATGTCCTGCTCAGAGTTCTTCCGGGGAGCTTTAAATGTGGTTTTCAGGCTCCAATCAACGTGGATGTTCTATTTTGATATAAATCTGTGCTATTTCGATGGGGATTTGTAGTGTGGATGTGCTATTTTGAAATAATTATTTCAGGGGTTATTTTTTCAAAATAGCTTATTTCAAAATAAGCACATAGTGTAGACAATCTCAGTCAGTGATTTGTATGCATGTGCCACTTGCTATCAACAATCCTCAGGCTTCTGTAAAATCACTGTCCCTATCCCAAACTGTGAAGTATCTGCTGGGATTTTAATATTCCTCCCAAGTGCAGAGAACTTCAACACTGGCTCTTGCTGTTTTAAGCTTTCCTATAATTCCTCCTGTTCTGCACCCCAGTACCATTCATTTATATTCTCTAGAAGTTCTCTCAATGCCACTGCTTTGGTAGGTAAATTAGGTATGAATTTTCCAAGATCATTAATCATTAGACATCTTTCTTTGACTAGGGCCATGGCATCATTTCAATCTTCCTTTTATCAAGATTTACACCTTTGCTGGAAATAATGTCCCCAACAAAAGTCAGTTCTGTAATTCCTAGAACACATTTCTCCTTGTTTAGTTTGAAGTTTGCTGCTGTAGTTGCATCCAGGACTTCCCAAAGTCTGTGATCGTGCTCCTCTTTTTTTGGGCCTTAGATGATTATGTCATCCATTGAGATGTCAACACCTCATGTTCCAAGATCATCTACGTGGGTTTGTGATATCTTTTGCTTTTGTATCAGAAGTGTAACAGTAAGACTCTGCATCTTCCAATTGGGGTATTAAATATGCATAACTTTGAGCTTTCTTTAGTTAATGTTAGCACCCAGAAACCAGAGGTTGCATCCAATGTACTGAAATATAGAGCATTTGCAAATTGAGCCATAATCTCTTCTCTAGTTGGAACATTGAAATGTTCTCTTTCTATGGCCTTATCTATGCATGTGTGTAGCTGGCCACAACTTTTATCCACAATGACTAGGAAGCTCATCCATTCTGTTGGCTCAACTTTTTGTATTACTTGCATTGCTTTCACCTTGCAAGCTCAGTCTTGAGTCTATCATGGAGTGCAAATGGCATGTTGCTGCCTGGATGGGTAACTGGAGAGATCAGCATGTTTATCTGGGTTGAATGTTCATCCTGTGAGCACCCTATTCCTTGAAACAGGTCACAACATTCCAAAAAGAGTGCCTCAT
Source organism: Pelochelys cantorii (assembly GCA_032595735.1). Taxonomy (NCBI): domain Eukaryota; kingdom Metazoa; phylum Chordata; order Testudines; family Trionychidae; genus Pelochelys; species Pelochelys cantorii. The sequence continues at coordinate 124,676,985 of CM064326.1, read as the reverse complement.
AGCTAGATTGTGTGATGGTGCAGTAAGAGCACCAGTTTTACCAGACAGAGTTTCTTATATGCAGCCAGGCCTAAAACTGGGTTCACTTCTTTTGGCCCCACACTGAAAGGGAGCCCAGACATGGTGTTTTTTTGGTTGGTGCTAGCAATGCACATTTTCTTCATTGGTACATATATTTGTTCTAGAATCACCCATTACTTTCATTTTGTTGCTCCCAGTATTGGTCTTATTTTCAGTTTCCGTCTTGTTCAGACAGAATACTAACCTAAGGTCCTGTGACCAGTTTCAGTGAAATAATTGCTCTAGTCAGTGGTTCAAGCAGTATCCTGTCCTCCTCATCAGGTAGGATCCCAGTACACCTATTAAAAACTCTGCAAGCAGATGGTCTTTACATGAAGGCACTTGACTCTTCTGCATTTGGGATCTGCAGCATTTTTCCAAATGATTATTTTCCCCACATTTGTGACAGTTTCCCAAAATCAGCACACTGTTTGGGCTATGCTGTGACGCACACATTCTACATAACCATCTATGCCCACTTATCCCCCCGCACTGTTTTTTCTAGCAAATGGCTCCACTCTTTGATTTGACCTATTCTGGCTATATTTTCCACTTAGGAGACGAGAGCTCCTGGTGAATTCAACTTTTTGGCTTCTGCTTTTGCCATTTCTGTTGCCCTGCATCTTTGGAAAGCTTTTTCTGCAGTGAAGTCTTCAGAGAGCAGTGTCTTTCTCAACACATCTTTAACACTGCCAACCATTTTGTCGCTGGCCAAAGACTATCAGCTCACTAAAATCATGTATGAGTTGTTTTTTTTTTTAAATTGTGACCTATTGCTTTATGATATCAACAGTTTTTTGCATGCATATAAAAATGAATCAATTTTTTTTTGTTATATGAAGTTCCTCAAATGTAGTCAGTATTTTTACTTCATGCTTTCACCTTCAAACTTAAAATTGTTATAAATACCCACTGTTTCCTTCCAAACATTAAAAAAAGATGCTTTCACTTTCTCATTTTTCTCTTCTGCCGCTGTGGCTGCTAAATATAGTTCAAATCACTCTGATTTTTCTTTGTTCTCTGCAACATTGCCTGACCATTGCAGACTGGATGGATGTCTCAACCCACCCTTTTGACTCACCCACCCTTTTTTAAAGCTAGAAAAACCGAAACTATTCTAGTGTTAGGTAGATACATGCAAAAGCTTCTATGCCTGAGGCTTCACATGCTTCCCTGGTGCTTCCCTTGTGGTGGCAAAGACAGGTGTTAACTGCAAAATGACTGCAGTTTCCCTCATTCAGCACTTCTAACATCCATGTAACAATCTTGGGGTTTGTTAAATAACCAACCAGTGAATGGGAAAGAAATAAAACTTTAATAAAAATGAAGTAGAGAGCCTCTGTATTGAGCTGCTGCACTTACTGTATAGAGGTTCCAGTTAGGGTTTCCAACCTTCTAGGTTTCACCCCAAAGTATCCTGGAATGGGGTTTGATCTCCCAGAGGCTACAGCAGCCCATTTGGGAGATTTTCAGCCATAATAGTCTGGTGCAGTGGGGCTAAGGCAGACTCTATGCCTGCCCTGGCTCTGTGCTGCTCCTGTGGCCCCAGCGCAGGGCAGCTGGGGCTCCCCACACCTTGAGCACTGACTCTGCAGCTCCCATTGTTCAGGAATGGTGAACTGCACAGGGCCAGGGCAGACAGGCAGCCTGCTGTACCTTGGGCAGCTTATGGTCACCGAGGCTAAGTGCTGCCCAGCTGGAGCCTGAACCCTTCACCCCCTCCTACACCAAATCCACTGCCTCAGCTCCAAGTCTTCTTCTGCACTCAAACGCCTGCCCAGAGCCGCCACCCCACACTCCCTCCTACACCAAGCCCTTGCCCAATGAAAATGGAGGGGAATGTAGTGAGCAACGTAGGGACTCCAAGACAGGGCAGAGCTGGGGAACTTTGGTTTGTGACATTAGACAGTTGGCAACTCTATTTTGCAATCCCCACTTTGAGGGCACATCTCCAGAATTCTTTATGGAGGTAGCATCTCAATTATAACCATCCAGAAATGTATTTCTACCACTATGTTGACACAAAGAGCTACTTTTCAAGAGCTACTCCTAGTCTTTAAGTCTCATTTATTAAACAAGCACATTTGGGCATGTACAAGCTCTTGCAACAGTTTGTATTAGAATAGTTATTGACTTCATGAATAAAATGTACACCAGCAAAATAATTTGCTTCTTACACATGCCCAAAGATGAATATATACAATGCATTGTGTTTTTGCAGGGCTTTTTCTTTTTGGGGTACAGGGCAGGCAATATAACCCCAGCACCTGTTTGGGTCACTGCTTTTTCTTACCAATTCAAGATTTGTATACCCTTGCTAACATGACATTTGTGTTCACAATGATGTTCAACATTCATGAATCATCTGGGAAACAGGTAAACAGTGAGGTGGCACAATTTGCAGATGATACAAACTACTCATGGTAGTTAAGTCCAAAGCAGGCTGAAGAGGGGATCCTACCAAACCAGATGGCTGGGCAATGGCAGATGAAATTCAATGTTGATAAATGCAAAGTAAAGCACACTGGAAAACAATAAATAAAATAAATAAATAGATATAGATATAAATGATGGGGTCAAAGTTAGCTGTTACCACTCAAACAGATCTTGGGAGTCATTGTGGACAGCTCTCAGCAGCAGTCGAGAGAATAGAATGTTGGGAATCATTAAGAAAGGGATAAATAAGACAGAAAATACGTTACCCTGAATTTATAAAGAGGCTTGCTCACATCTTGAATACTGCATGCAGATCTGGTAACCCCCATCTCAAGAGACATATTGGAACTGGAAAAGGTATGGAAAAGGACAACAAAAGTAATTAGTCTTATGGAGCAGCTTCTGTATGAAGTGAGATTAGTAAGACTGGGACTTTTCTGATTGGAAAACAACTAAGGGAGGGACATGACTGGTGTGGAACAAGTAAATAAGGAAGTGCTATTCACTTCTCATAACACAAGAGCTAGGGGGTTACCAAATGAAATAGGGAGCAGGTTTAAAAACAAACAAAAGGAAGTATTTCTTTATGCAACACACAGTCAAACTCTGGAATTCTTTGCCAGAGGATGTTCTGAAGGCCAAGGCCATTAACAAGGTTAAAGAGATATGTTTGTGGAGTATAGGTCCATAAATGGCTATTAGCCAAGACAGGGAGGGATGCAAAATCATGCTCTGAAGTGTCCCTACCCTCTGTCTGCCAGAAGCTGGGAAATGTGCAACAGGGGATGGATCACTTTGATAACCTGGTTCTTTTCATTCCCTCTGAAGTACTAGGCATTGGCCTCGGTTGGAAGACAGGATATTTGACTAGATGGTTCATTGGCTGTACAGGGTCAGACCATTCTCATGTTTTTTCCCCCTCAGCAGCAAGTCATTTCTATATTTCATAGAAGGGACCGAAAGGTCATCGAGTCTAGTCCCCTGACCTCATGGCAGGAACAAGCACTGTCTAGATCATCCCTGACAGATGTCTATCCAACCTACTCTTAAATATCTCCAGTGGTGGAGATTCCACATTGTTTATCCAACCATTTATGTTGGAAACCTAACAAACAAACCTCTCTTCTAAGATGAGCTGATGACTACAAAAAAAAAAAGCTTATTGCATCTTCCACAAAGCAGTAAGTGCTTTGACCATTTAAAATTCCTCCTAACTGTTCAGTTTTACCATTTTTAAAACTGTTATAGCTATACTCCCACTCAATTTTTTAAATTCTTATGAAAGTGTGAACTGTTTTCATTTTGAACAATGTTTATTATGAACAATATTTCACAGCTACTAAACAAATCACTTACAAAATATACCAATGACATACAAAATCTGCATGGAGCACATATTTTTATGCTATACATACAATAAATGAGTGAGCTAACTTCATTATGAATAGAAGTGTTCCTAATATTTGTTAGCAATAAGATTTATTAAATTAAGTTAACAGATTCAGAATTATTCTGTTATCAAGCAGTTATAATTCCATTGGGCTTTTAAATATTACAAAAGAAATAAGAGTCCTATAAGAAAAACCCTTTAATTGCATTTGGCAGTTTAGTTACCCACCACATAAAAACATTCTTTAAATTGGGGGAAATTTCTGCAATATTTTAAATCTAAATCTGTTTATCAAAGGAAAGTTCATGCCGAAATAGTTATTTATCACTGTAGAGACAATTAAAAACAGAACTTCAACCTGGTTAGCAAGCAGAAATGCTAAGGGTAAGGATTTAGGGTTTTTTCTTCTTTACATATAGGAGGACATGGCTTAGTTTACTGATCACAAAAGGTTTTAAGAATAGGATGATCAATTGTATTTGGACTATTAAATGAAGACAGATTTGAAATATATAGTACGTAGGGTTCCAATGAATAGTGAGTATAAGGACACACACAGATGTGTGTTCAGTATCATTTCCACTCAGTTTACTGAAACAACTTTAACCCTCCACCTAAATTTCAGCATGGCAGATGCATTATACGGCAATGATAATTTGAATGACCACTTCCAAACAGAAAAACATACTAATTTCTACCACCAACTTGTACTTAATAGCAGAAAAATCTGGTTTTGACTTGCCAAATCAAATTGAAGTCTACCATGTCCATGGCAGATTTTTTTGGCAATCAGAGTTTAGAAATTACAGCATCTCTTGAACTCTCTCAGGGAGATAGAATTAAAAGTTTCCTTTAAATTTGTGCAATTTCCACCTGCTTAAAAAAAGTGGAGTGAAGAACATGCAGTTATTTAGTGGACAGCAAAACGGCAGACGTCAGAGTCTACTTACATTCTTAATTACATTCTGGGTCTAGCAAAGGTTGGGAGACCTACAGATATACTTCTCCTTTGGGAATGGTGAAAAAGAAAAAGGTATTTCACCCAGCCTCTTTTGGCATTCTGAAGCCACAGCACTAACCATCAAGATGGTTATTTCCTGCTCTATTTGCAAGACCTTTTCTTTGGACAACTAGAGGAAAAGCTACCTGACTACATAAAGTCAATGAGATTTTCTTTAGGAAATCACAACACAACATTTAACATTCAGGCTACGTCTACACTGCTGGTTTTGCTGGCAATGAGTATGCAAATAAGGTGTAGATTAGCATATTGCCATGCCTCATCTGCATAATTTCTGCAAGCCATTTTTGCAGGAAAAAAAAGTAGTGTGGACATTTTCTTTTCGCGCAAAAACCTGTTTTCCCGCCAGACTGGTAAACCACCTTTTTTGGGGCATAAGGATATGGTGGGAAAAGGGGGTTTTACGCAAAAAGAAAACGTCCACACTACTTCCCCCCCCCCCCGCAAAAACAACTTGTATAAATTATGCAAATGAGGCACTGCAAGTTGTTTTTGCAGGGGGACGTTTTCTTTTTGCATAAAACCCCCTTTTCCCACCATATCCTTATGCCCCAAAAAAGGTGGTTTACCAGTCTGGCGGGAAAAGGGGGTTTTTGCGCGAAAAGAAAATGTCCATACTACTCCCCCCCCCCCCCCCCGGCAAAAACTTGTATAAATTATGCAAATGAGACTGCAATATGCTAATCCATGCCTCATTTGCATACTCACTGCCAGCAAAACCAGCAATGTAGACAGCCTCAGTGGTACTGGGAAGCTTACATTTACCCCACCAAGCCACATTTAATCTAAAGAGTTGTGGTTTTGCACATCAGATGGTATGAGAGCAGTCAGCTGATAAACTGTCACAAATTTACTGGACTTAAGTCTCTGCTGTCTGAACTAGGGATGTGAAAGTTTAACTGGGAGAGATGGACTGGAGCAGCTCCTCACCTGCCATGGGCAGGGGAATGCTCCAGCCCCACAAGGAGCCACTGCAGACAGGCTGCTCCAGCAGGGGCTGGGAGCCAGTAGCCAGCTGCAGCACAGGGCTAGAAGTAGGAGCCCTGTGGAGCAGTCCCCTGCCCGGATCCCGCTTGGTTGGTTAACCATTTAAATGTTAATGTCTGGTTAATAGATTAACTGGGATTTTACATCCTACTCTGAACAGAGGGCCAATGGAATGCCAGCCTCCACTCTTGTAAGCTTACAGAAGCTCAGTCTGCATGTTGATTAAATATTTTCATGTGTATGCATTAAGATCCACCATATTGTAGTGAAGGCTCTTATGCTACAATGATATATCTAGTCAATGTCACCAGGAATACTCTATAGCTCATTTATTTAAAAAAAAATAAAAATAAAAAAAAAAAACACACAAACCACACACTACAAATCAAACAGCTAAAGTAAAAAAAAGTGACATTGAGTCTCAAATTAGTGCTTTCTTGGTCTGTTTCTAGAAGCAACTGACTAATGTTAGTTTTACAGTCAATCAGTATCTGCAGCCACTACTAAGAATTGTGCCCATAACCTTCACCATGATGGAGGAGCAGTCTCAGTAGAGGTACATGCGACCAAACACTGCTTTAAAACCACCCCCATTTCTAGACTGTGGTGAGGTCCCAGTGTAACTAACCTACGGCAGTCGTTTAAGATCCATTATGGCAACTGGACTGCAAGGAAGCCTCAGGCTCATTCTCTACACTAGCCCAGAATAGGTATGAGACAGGAGCCACCACATCAGGGATGAAGAACCTATAGCCCAGTCTTTCCTTGATCCAGCCCACAAGGCTCAGGGCTCCTCTCACAGAGGGGATAAGCAGTGCAGAGTGGGGACTAAAGCCCCTGCGAGGCCAGCTCTTCCTGGTGGAGGGAAAGGAAGCTACTCTGCATGCTGTTCCCTTCCACCCTGACTGAGGGGAGCAACTGCACCACAGGGAAACATTCACCTACACACTTTTCCCCTGCCGCTTTCATTAGCTAGGAATAGCAGCCAATGGGAGTGGCAGGGGCAGTGCCTGCAGACACAAGGTCTCAGAGCCACGTTTCCCACCCCTCAGCTGTGCCAAGTACGTACCCCATTCTCTCCTACCCTCCTCACCTTCCCTCCCAGACCCTGCACTCCCAGCCCACCAGCCGGCAGCCCTCTCCCGCACACTGAACTCCTCATTTTTGGTCCCACCCCAGAGCCTAGGAGCCCCCACAATCCATTAGCCTGGGGCTCCCAGAAGTGTTCATCTGGCTCTGGGGAAGCCATGAGCTTAGCAAACCTCCTCCCTGCCATGGGGCTGGAGCAAGAGGGGAATCCTGGCACCCCCAGTTGCACAAGTGAGGTGAGTGTCTTTAGTACACCTTGGTGCAATTGATGTTTCTATTTATACAAAGACTGAATCAGAATTATTTCCAAGAGAAAATAATGTAAGACATTTTAGACATGACATTTTTCCTGATTAAGATAATTTTGCATATGGGAATGTTATGAATTCTAGAAGTTACCATCTCTAACATACCATTGACACATCCTGGCAGTAGCATATTTCAGTTACATATTTAAAAAAAATCTCTTAAAATTTGTTCTAGCATTGTACCTACTTTCTAAAAATCTTACAAATTAAAAGATCTAAGGAATGTTCACACATCAAAATATAATTAAAATGTCACTATAATCATAAATTACTAGAAATTATCTTGTGTAAGTAATACACAAGTATCAGATATACATTTAATCCACATGATGCAATATTAAATTTACCAATTCAGTTTATAAAAAGCATATGCTATACAAAGTTCAACAAAACACACACACACACACACACAGCTGCTAATGCAGCATTGCACAGTCAAACCAAAGCCACATCCAAGTGGTGAGACAGGCCATATTCAATAACATCTTCAAGTCACACTTCACATTCCCATCTGCATGTCAGCAAAGTTGTAGAAGCTGTCCACATCTCGAGAAGCTGACGCTTTGTTCTCAGACACAAAAACCTGTTTTTTAAAAAAAGTAGTTAATTGTCATTGTACACAGGCAAGTCATCTCAGCTCATCCAAAAGCCCTGCATTACAGAAGCATTGGTATTTCCAGAGATGTATTTATAGAACAAAAGGTAGAATTCATTTTTGAAAGGAAATCAGAAGAGTTTCAAGATTCAGTACATTGAGTAAAGAAATCTGAGACTTCATCTAGAGAGCCAAAGTGTCTCTCCTTTATAGCAAGTGCTCCTGGTTAAGCAGTTCACCCTAATATAGAGTTTTAAAATTTTAGTCTAGACTATTTAAAAGTCACTTCAATCATCATGTAAAGGGAAGAAGAGGTATTAGGTATCAAACTCACTTAAGGAGGTACGGTAAGTACACCTTCCTCCTCTCAAGCCCAATGGCCTTTTTTTTTAAGCCACGCAAAATTCAGAAAGGCATTTCTTTCCTCTTCTCCCATATTTGCCCCTTCTGATGTTTTTGAAATTTCAGAAATCCTTTCCTGGCAGAAGTGGCTGCTGCTTTTGTAACATCGAAGTAGTTTTAATATTTATATAATTTTATAAAAACTCAAGCTGTGCAAAGTAGATGTCCTTCACTACCCTTAATCACATCTTAACTTCCTCCTGGGATGCATAAAATAGACTAAAATCCAGCTTTGTGTTGGGAAACAAATGTTTATTTTAAGGCTATGGGTAAACTGCCATATCACTTCCCTGGCAACTTCTGCTACACTGTTTTGCCTGATGGACGCAGATAGGTCTAGTTAGCTGAAAAATAATACTGATTTTTAACAAATTGCCTTCAAGGACATCTACTTTGCACAACTTGAGTTTTGCAACTTCCCCCTCCACTGGTTCTGCCTCCCTAGGTTGACACCCAGACTGCCCCGGGGGGGGGGGGGGGGAGGAGGGAGGGAAGGGAGGGAGGAAGGGGGTGCTCATCAGGAATGGGGAGTCCCCAGTGTCCTCTCTTGGCAGGGAACAAGAGTGGGAGGTGGCAGCCCGCCAGACACCCAGGAACCTGTGGGGCAGCAGCCGGGAGACCAGGCTCTCAGATACCCACACTGCCAGTTTTATGTTGGTGGAAGCACTTTTGGTGAAGATCCACTCTGATGACCCAAGGAAGGTAGTGTTGTCGTGCACTAATATACGCTGACTTAGGAGAAAGCTTAACTTAGAGGACATTTAGGTTATAGGAAAAACCTTGGTGGATCTTTAGATTATCACCTAGAATTTGTAAAACAGTTGTGAACCCTGAAAGTTATCTACTGATCACTTTTCAGAAAAATCAGCAAAGAATTAAGGAAAGATTGCTGCAGTGTGGTTCACTTTGTAAGTTCAGAACACAGCCCTACCCTACTAGATCTCTGGAAAGTAAATTGTGCAACCACAAGTTTCAAATGGAAAATTTAAGTTCTTAGGAAGTTGATGAGTTAACACCCTCTCTTTCCTCACCAGGGAAAGTTTCCTACTTACCATGCTGACTGCACTTTTATTCAGACTAATTTAAGTTCTATGCAAGTTTCAAAAGAAAAATAAAAGACCAACATTTTCAGGTCTTTCTGGCTGACAAAACCTTAGCAAATGAAAAATAAGGTTTCCAGATCAGTGGCTTCCAAACTGTTTTTTCCTCTGACTCAGTTGAAGAAAATTATTGATGCATGAGACCCAACATAATTTGACTAGAGTGTGGGCTCTGGAGTGGGGCTGAGGAGGAGAGCTTTGGGGTGTAAGAGTGGGGCTCCTGCTTTGGGGATGCCAGGAGGAGCTCACCTTGAGTGACTCCTGGTCAGCAGTGCAGCAGGTGTGCTAAGGCAGGCTGCTTGCCTCTCCTAGCACCACAAACCATGCTGCTCCCCAGAAGCAGCCAGCAGCAGGTTGCCAGCCAATGGGAGCGTGGAGCTAGTGCTCGGGGCAGGGGCAGTGCGTGGAGCCCCGTGTGCTCTCTCTCTCTCCCCCCCCCCCCCCCCCCCCCCACACACACACACCTAGGAGCTGGACCTGCTACTAACCCCTTTCTAGGGCACAGCACAGTCTGCGGTGCCAGGACCAGGCAGGTAGCCTGTCTTAGGACCCTTGCTGGTAACCTGATCCCCCTGCAGCAATGAGAACCAGTGTCTGACATTCCACGACCACTGAGTCACAATCCATAGTTTGAAAACCACTTTCTAGACCAGGGAATATTTTCAGGTGGATTCTGGTTATAATAATTATTTCCTCATAAGAGAAAATATAGCTCACCTTGGTTCCACTGAAGACATCATTTACAATGCTCTGACATACTTCTACAGCACCATCTCCATTAAACTCCAAAGCAACAACAGGACCTACAAAAAAGTTTCACTTCTAATAATGTGTTTTAGATTTCCATCTTAATTGGAACATTACGCATTTGCCATTTTCTTTAACTCTTACAGAGCCTTGAGTTTTGTTCACATAAAGCAGAGTTTCTATTGCGTGCCACTATTCTTCAATATAAAGATTAAAGCTGTGGTTAAAGGAGCTGTGAAAATAAAAAAGTTGTCTGAAAAAAGAAGGATGTGTACAAAGGAAAATATCTGCAAATCCATGTTTGAAAAACAGCTGCTGTAGAAACAATTTAATATACCAGTTTTCCATTAGAATTTCTTGAAAAAGCAGAAGATTATGAAAAGGCCAGAAAATGAAGGGAAACCTTACAGCACGAATAAGAGTCACAGTACTCTTAAGCAAAGTAAGTGACCATGGGATAAGAGGGAAGGTCCTCTCATGGATTCATAACTGATTAAAAGAAAACAAACAAGGGTAGGAATAGATCTGCAGTTTTCAGAATGAGGAGAGGTAACTAGTAGTGTCCCTCAGGTGCCTGCACTGGGACCAATCCTATTCAACCCATTCATAAATTATCAGGAAAAGGGGGCAAACAGGGAGGTGATAAAATTGGTAGATACTAAATTGCTCAAGATAGTTAAGTCCAAAACAGACCGAAGAGCTTCAAAAGGAGCTCTTAAAATTAGGTGAGTGGACAACAAAATTGCATGCATCAACATTAAAATTAATCTGCCAAATAATGCATATTGGAAAATATAATCCCAACTATACGTGTAAGATGATGGGGAATAAATTAGCTGTTACCACTCAAGAGATTTTGGAGTCATTGTGGATAGCTCTCTGAAAACACACATTCAATGTGAAGTGAAAGTGAAAAAAGCAAATGAAATGTTAGGCATCATTTAAAAAAAAAAGAGAAGATATTTTCTGTCTTATTGCCTCTATATAAATCCATGGTATGCCCACATCTTGAATACTGTGGGCAAGTGTGGTCCCTTTACCTCAAAAAAAGATCTCAGCACTGGAAAAAGTTCAGAAAAGGGCAACAAAAATGATTAGGGGTATGGAACAGCTGCCATATGAGGAGAGATGAATAAAACTGGGTCTTAGCTTGGAAAAGATGACTAAGGGGAGATGTGACAGAGGTCTATAAAATCATGACTGGTGTGGAAAAAGTCAATAGCTATTTACTCCTTCGCATAACACAAGAACTAGGGGATCAACAAATTAAATTAATAGGTAGCAGGTTTAAAACAAAACGATGTATTTCTTCACATAACATAGTCAACCTATGAAATTACTTGCCAGAGTGTATTATTAAATCCAAGACTATGACAGGGTTCAAAAAAAGAGGTAGATAAATTTACAGTGGACTGGTCCATTAGCCAGGATTGGCAGGAATGGTGTCCCTAGCTTCTATTTGTCCAAAGCTGGGAAGAAATGACAGGGGAGGGATTACTTGATGATTACCTGTTCTGTTCATTCCCTCTAGGGAAGCTGGCATTAGCCACTGTTGTAAGACAGGATACTGGACTAGATGGACGTTTGGTCTGACCCAGTATGGCTGTTTGTATGTACTAATTGATAGAGCTGTAAGATGACTCAAAGTTAATTAGGACTAGTCCTTCAGAAATTGTTGCATGGTTCAGAAGACTGGACACAAGCCTCAGATCAACTGGCCCTCATGCACTCCTCTCTTGGGGAAGCAAGGATCTCCCTCAATTCTATGTATCAGGTCTCCAACAGGCCTGAGCTGCCATGTAAGTATGACTGCTTTTGCTATTTTAAGTTTGTAGAAAACAACATGAAGCTGTTTATATGCTAAGTGTTGAGTACAGATTTTAGCTTTTGTCATGGCTCACTATGACAGTATTTTATTCCTCTAAAGAACACATATAATGGGACTACTTCAGCACTTGAAATTATGAACAGTAACGTGGAAGCCAGCAGTCTGAGTGTTAAATGCTTTAACAGTAGCTAATCAAGGCTAATGACAAACTGGGATTCTATTTCGGTCTGCCATGCCAAGTTCTAGCTTTCCTCTTTTTGAATTACAGATTTAAACACAACACCTTTACAGTTTGCCCACAGCTGGGACTGAACATGGAAGATCTGGACCTAAAAGCACAAATCTATTTCCTAAGCTAAGAATACCAGGTCTGTTAGATGTTTATGTTGCCATAGCCAGAGACACATATGGTCCTGTTACTAGAAGGCTACCACACTAAGCCTGTGTTACAGAGGATTGGGAACATTGTCTGGAGAGATCAGGAAGGAATTCACCACTTCATTCAGGGCCTGATCTTAAGTCTGAAGTAAATGAACACAGCTTCCATTGATTTCAATGATCTATAGATTGTACTGCTCCTGCAGCTCAAACTATTTCCCCATTTCTAATTCTGTGATTATCTACAGCCAGAGGCAATACATCAATAAGCTGAACTAGAAACTTAGTTTTTTGTGTGTTAGAGGGGAAGAAAATAAAGGACCTTTTAAGTGATATTTTATGTAGTTGTACCTTTTTCAAGCAAAGGGATGAAGTCAGATGCACTTTGCTGGAATACTCTTTGAGCATCTTCTGGTTTCATTGAAACTTCCTTAGTCTGAACCAACAAAAAGCCTTTGCCAGTCATCTGTTAAGAAACAAGGTACTGATGTTAAGAATGGCTGTTAATACCATTAATATATAGTCAGGAAAGCAGAAGTCCAAGTACACAATTTTTCCCTCCAAATAATAAAAAAAAGTAAGAATGTAGTCAGCTCTCTGTTTATTCTTTCCTTCCCTAGCTTCTAAGGGAAAGCACTTTTGTCATCCCACTTGATTTAGTTTTACTTATCTTTTCACTCCATTCATCCAATCTTTGCTTCCGTTCTAGTCACCTACCCGGAACTAAGTTTGGGTTTTTTTTGTTTTTTTTTACTAGTCTCAAATTTAAAATTTACATGGTGCTGAGCACCTAAAAATGCTACTGAAGCTAACTGATTGACTTGCAAAGGTGTTGAATATCACCAGGTTTTCTTTAGTCACAACAGACACCAAAACCTGAATCAGGCTCATCTCTAACCCACAACTGCAGCATTTGCTTTTCATCAACTAGTTAAGGTTCTCAAAAAAAAAAAAAAAAAAAAGTCATCTGCAAGTACATGATTTTAGTCCTAAAAAAGGAAAAAAATTATCTGTATGGAGAAGTTATGTAAAGATATTGTAGCCATACTTCCAAGAAAGCTTCCATTAGCTTCCAACTGGAGTCTCCCCAAGTAAAAGTAAGTTACTTGTGCATATAACATTTCACTCAAAGTAACTTTGGGCTCTCATAAATCCCTCAAATTGATAGATATCAGAATAAGATCTAACAATCTGAGTTCATGGTATGGCGGCAGTTATAGGAACATTATAAATACCTAGATCAGTGTAAGAAAATGCATTATGAAAAACAAGTGTGAAGATAACAACTTCACATGTTTTTCAACACACCAAAATTGGATACCGAAAGGTACTTTAGTAGACATCCAGAAGAAACCCAGTATGAACTTCAGTATCTTCACTTCAGAAAGATTGGGAATAAGTTGCAAATTCTCATGAGACATGAAATTGGAAAGTCAAGAAGCTGGAAACAGAAAAGTGTCTTACCTCATCAATTAGCTTTCTAGCATTTGCTGTTGTGTAATCTCCAGCAAAGAAAACTGCCAGACATGATTCTTCACTGCTCTTCTGCCTCCCACCCCGTGTTATTGGAATTATGCTCTTCATGGCATCTGTAGAAATTCTGACTACTTTTAGTTCCTCAGATATAGGAAAGGGGACATAATCCTGAACTAGGGCATCTTCAGATAGAAGACTCCAATTGTTTTCTCCCGACACAGGCGTAAAGTCATGGATGTTGCTCCATGTGTTATTGAAGACACTCAATCCGGCATCTTTGAATTGCAGAGCCAACTCTGGATAGTAGTACTGAAAACAGCCAAATTTCATGCCTGTAGACGACTCAATAATTGGTTGGGTGGCACAGCACAAGAATACTTCCAACTTTCTGCAGTCCCGGGTGCGAAACTGTTGGCAGGCTACTACGCATTTGCAATCTTTGCAGTCACGGAAAAAGACACTGCCTTTTACAGGTCCTAGAAATATTCGGCAGTTTGTACAATCATCAATAGTGATTGTAGCAGAATGGTCAAAGATGTAGATATTACAGTTCTCACACTCCTGAATGACAAATTGCTGCCCTGCAACTTTTCCAGGTAATCGACCCACAGTTTCATCCTTAAGTCCAGAAAACATGTAATCTTTGGGATCAACCTAAAGAAAAACATAAATTTTACAAATGACAAGCAACAGCCAGCATTAAGAGCCAATGAAGAAATCTGAACAGACTAAATTCAATGAGAGTCATGGAACTGGGCTAGATACCCATCTTCAGAATAGACTTTTGTCTGGGATTTTGTCAAGGTGATGGGAGACAGAATAGTCTGTGCACCAATGCCTTCAACAAAAGATCTGGATTCAATTCCTTGCCCTGCCAGAGATTGCCTCTATGATCTTGGAGCAAACATGTTTCAGTGTCTCAGCTATACATTTCTACAGCAATCTTTCCTTTCTCCCTATCTTTCTCTGCCTGGTCTGTGGATCGTGCACTCTTACAAACCCTTTGCCAATGTTTGTGTGGGGTAGCTGGCACACTGTACAACTTAGCCTAGGAGTTACTGAAAGAAATCAGACACACTGGTCAACATATCCTGTGTCACATATCTCCTGGGTCTTTGTGCTTTACAGCTTTTGTCTCTTCTTCCACCAGCTCTCACCCCAATCCCTGAAATGAAAGCTTTGGGCAATATTTAGAGCAACATACGTTGCATTTATTAAAAAGTTATCCCTCTCTAGCATGCAATGTCGCAAGCCAGAAAACTGTTACTTTACATCAGCCATAGCTATTGGATGATCTGCATTCTTTTTACGTGATACTGTGGACAAACATTGGCTAGGTTAGCACGAAGTCAGCTTTATAGCTTCTGTCTCCCAACAGTGTTCTCTCCTATTCAGAAGGGTCACACACTTGAAGGAAATTGGTCATTAAAACATGACTCTTCATCCAATTAAGAGAATGACTAATAGTCAGCCAATTACAATTTATTGTTTGGAAGAGGACTTAACAGTGGCTGGAACAGGAGTGGGCAAATACTGGTCTGTGGGCCAGATCCGGTCAGCCAGGAATAGTTCATGGTGGGCCCTCACCACTATATTTACCTACACCATGTAAGTACCAGTGATCCACGGCCAATGGGAGCTGTGGGAAGCTATGTCCCGGTCCACACTGCTTCCTGCTGCTCCCATTGGCTGGGAATGGTGATCCACAGCCAACAGGAGCTGTAATGCCAGTACCTGCAGCAATGCAGGTAAATATAGCAGCTGCAGCCCACTAGGGGCTAACCCTGGCAAATGGCCACTATGTTATTGCCCACTCCAGCCTAGAATAATGAGACCCAAACCCAGCTCAACACGTATGATGTGGTAATGTCTAGAGTTTAATAAGCATTAGGAAAACCCTTTCAACAGTAAAGAAAAAGAAAACAATCCTGACTAGAGACCAAATTTCAGGATTATTTCCCCAAATGCGCATCACTCAAAACTACACCACAACTAGAAGAAGAAGAAGAAAAAAAAAAAGAAGCAAGCAAGCAAGCAGGGGAATACCTGTGACCAAAAAGATTTGAGACAGATACAGTACAGAGCCAGAGGGACCCAATGAACACACGCTACAATGGTGATAGAAATGTAGCCATGTTAGTCTGGTGTAGGTGAAACAAAAAACAGGACTATGTAGCATTTTAAAGACTAACAAGATGGTTTATTAGGTGATGAGCTTTCGTGGGCCAGACCCACTTCCTCAGATCAAATAGTGGAAGAAAATTGTCATAACCATATATACCAAAGGATACAATTAAAAAAATGAACACAACACGCTACAATGCTACTTCAAGACCTTTCCTGCAATTGCTATGGTCAGGAATGGTAAAAATGTTATTGGGATTTGAACTTAAGTGGACTAGAGAGCAGTGGCAGGTCTCACAGATGCATCCAAGAAGCCTGAAGTTTAAAAAAAAAAAAAAACACACCCATCCCCATACCCCAAAAAACTTTGCTCTGGTTTATTGTAAATAGTATGGAAACAAAAAGAAAATTTATCTGAGAAAAGCAAAGATGGAAGTTTAAGGAACTTATGATTTCCACTGTTTAGCATGAACATATGCTTGTCAAATAATAAAGAACTTCTGAAGCAATATTATTCTGAAGCCTTTAGGAAGTCATGTAAACATAATAAAAGGAGTAGTCCTATAGAACCTTAGAGACGAACAAAAAAATTATATGTATGGAGATATAAAATGAGCTTTCCTGGGCAAAACCCACTTCTTCCGATGAGTGGAGAAACTTTTTTTGCCCACAAAAGCTCATTATACTATCTATCTAATCTATCTATTTTTGTTAGTCTCCAAGGTGCTACAAGACTACTCATTTTAAAGCTACAGACTAACATGGCTATCCCTCTGAGGCATGTAAACATAATGTATTTCAATACAGTTAGTTTTCTAAGTTTTAGATTTAAAAAAAGTGTGTAAGTCATTCAAAATAGCTTAGTTTAACTCGTAGATAAGCCTCAAGTGACAGTGCCCTACAGAAACAACTGCTCCTGAATCACTTATTAGGCACCGTTCCATATAATGATTGTGTTAAAACTGAAAAGCCAGCTTCTGACTCCTGGAACTGAGTGTTGAACTGTAATTCTTAGCTTTGCTGTATCTCTGGGATGTGAAATGTTAAATGCAAAAGAATCATTGTTGCAACACAAATTAAGTTCCTTGATTTCTTTGTCACAACCCTGAAGTTGGTCAATTTCCTTTGAAGGAAAACTGCAAAGCAAAAAATTAAGATCAAGTTAACTGAAACTAGGGTAGAAGAGGCAAGTTGCACAGAAGTGCATTTAAGCCTTGCTAAAAAGGTTAATTTTCCCTCACAGAATTCCCTTGCTCTGATTCACCAGAGGCAGGCTGGAATGCAACAGCACTAGTGATATCAAATGCATGCATGATGAGAACTAAATCTTATGTGTGTTTTGGAAGAAGGAAGGGAGAGGGAGTGTTAATGTTGGTAGACACTGTCCATGTGAGGTTTATTTCCATTTACTTTCAAAATTCAGTTCATACTGAAGTACATTGTCCTAATTTTTAAAAGAGTAATATCACCCATGTTTTTCCATTGGGTCTTTTCAGCAAAAGAATCTGACAACCAGGAATTACAGGGGAAAACACTAAGTTACTGTACACAGGAAGTAATGTCAAATGAAAATGACAAAAGCAAAATATTTTCCTGTTAATGTTCTGCTAGAGTCATCTTAGGTGTTAATGTAATTAAGTAAATCAACTATTTTCAGAATGAATTTTAGTCGGTGTCCCTTCTTGAACTGTGCTGAATGCAGCTACTGTTAGATATTCAGTAGAGAAGTTCATACATAATACAGTTTCTTCATAACTCCCTATTCAGACAGTAGGGCAGGACTACTCAACACGTGGCCTGCAGCCTGTTTGTTTGTGGCTTGCATGCAGTTTGGATTTATGCAGGGCTGAACATACGGCCTGCAGTGGGAGCCAAAACAAAAAAATCGTCAATATAATGGTCTTTTGTTGATATGCATTTTAGTAGTAAAATTCCTGGACTGTCACTGCTCATTAAATGTGCTGTCATATGGGTGGAAATTGGGTAAATATTGCATTTTATTAATATCAGCAGAACTGACTTAAATGAGGCCTGTGTGTTGTGTAGTCTTGCCTTAATCTTTGTATTCATGCCCATCAATGTAAAAGAAGCTATTTGAAACCACGCTTAAGTTGCAGCCCTCAGCATGTGCTGTGAGTATCACTGTGGCCCCCAGGACTTCCAAAGTTGAGTAGCCCTGCAGTAGGGCAACCTTTTTAACTTAGAAGGGATCCTCAGGGATCTAAGCACACAGCTTCCATAACTAATTGGTATTAAGGGGTTAAATCCACCTTCATACAGTTAATCCTTAGTTGCCTAAAAAGTTTGATTTAATAGCCTGCCTTTTGCTATGTTAGGGAAAAACAAGAGTAAAAAATACTAGCCTGCAACCAACGGATTCCTCAAAGAAATTGCCCTATATGCAATTATCTTTATTCAAAATTACTTTTTACCTAGCTATGGAATTTCTAGCATAGATAGCAAGAGTTTCTATAAGCCTGGGAGAAGTATGTGCCAGAGTTCAGTTTTCAAGCAGCACTGTAGCTGAACATTTCTCATTTGTGTCACTTGTCAGTATCTAGACAGAATTTTTTAAAAGCCACGTTATAGTCTTCCCCTCTCCCCCCACCTTCTTCACAGTTTCAACTGTTACGGAGAAGCCCTTTAGCTTTAATTTGAAGCTGGTAAAATCACAATACTGACAAGGTTTATAGAAAAAAGTAAAACGTTCATAAGTACAAAAGCAAAAAAGCCAAGGCCTCAACCTTTTAAAATGGTAAGTGTTCCCAGGATGACCAAGGATTTGAACAGCTACCTGAACTTTCCTAAAACAGGCATGCTGGCACAAGTTATTCTTTGTCTGTCCCATCAAACTAGCAAGTCTTGTTACTCACCTCATCATGATGCATCACTGTGGACTAGTAACCATTGTAATTTTCAATGGATCATGGCTGGCTCTTGTTTATCCATCATGTGAAAATTTCACAGGCTTCCTACCCCAAACTATTGGCATTAAATGAGATCTTTGAATTAGGCTATAATAAGATAAGAAGAGGTGCCCAAATACATGAGTGGTTAGATTTCACAAGGTAGCCTGGCAGAAATCCACAGTTCTTAATGTTTAAGCTTTAAAGTTTAACAGACAGCAACATTAGAAGTAAGGGAGATTGGTTTTACGAAAAGCTCTTGCTTTTCAATATTATCTCAACTTCAGCACACTCAAGCATCTCCGCACAATGTCAACCAGGAGAGTGGCATGGCTCAGGGCAGGAGGATTAAATCTTAGTACGCCACTTCAGAAAGGTTGCTGACCCCTGAACCGTTATATATGGTAAAGCAGATGACAACTGACTCCCTGATGAACGTTTTCAGAAACCTGAAACTTCAGTGGTTCAGGGATAAACAGCATCAGGAAATGCTGCATCTTTGTAATTAGTTTTCTAGATAAAAGTAGGCTTTTAAAGATGGTCACTGAAATTTAGCCCTTTTAATTGTTACAAGATGTTTTTTAATAACTGAAATATCAGAAAACATTTCTTTTTTTTAAAAAGTTGGTTTTCTGTATGGACTTCTCACCAAATGAGAGAAAATGTGTGTCTAAGCATTAGGAAAACATGAATGTAAACCACAGTTAACAGGAGGATCCAATGAAAAAGCTAGTACTTTAAGGTTTCCCCCAACTGGCTAGATTTCAGTCTGACATTGTCCACTAAGTCTCTGTACAGAGCCAAAGCCTAAGGAATTTCTATACGGAAACAATATTTGGAAATATTAAGATGACAAACTAAAGGATCTAGAACTGAAGTAGAATCTCATTTTTACTGTTTTATCATTACTGCAATGCAGATTATGAAAAAAGAGTAACCCTGGCAGTATTAGCCCAGCACTACACAAAGAAGAGTCAGAAGATTATTGCATTTTTAATATTTGAAACTATTACACTAAATTAAATCCTGCAATTTACAGTGACAGAGGCAAAAAATCAACTTTCTATTTTCACATTTCAGTCATTGTGGCTACACCTAGAATGTAATAAAGAAGGCTTCTTTTACAATATTTGAGATGGGATGTCAATTTTTTTTGAAAACAGAAAGCTCTATTCAACATTTAATTCACAGAAAGGCAACTAAAGTCTGCAAACAGAAAAATCCAATTACACTTTTTTTTCCTTACACATTGTTAGACTTGTAAAGTTTCCAATAATTTTTTCTTCAATATAACCAGCAACTTCTCTTGCCAACAGGTAGCATCACATACAAAGCTGTCTTGCAAACTGACTGAATCAACTGAAGCTAGAAATAGCACCTAGTAAATGTGCACTTCCCCACCCAAAGCAGTTGAGAATAGAGTTTGGTCATACTATTAAAAAGTGACCAAAATGAATGCCAAAAGACACCAAGTGAAACTATTTATGAAGCTGAGGTTTTGGAGGCTCAGTTACTATATATTTTCACTTGTGACTTTGCATAAAAGAGCAAGACCTAGGTATCTTGTAAATTGTTCTACTCGGTATATTTGACAGCAGTTTTTCATATTTGTTTAGTCCTTTCACACAGCAATTAGAGAGAACAACATTAAAGGTAGCATAAATTTGTTAGGAAACTTAAGGGCAGTTAGCTAAACCTACTTTTATAAAAAGGAGCTTACATTTTGAGTTTGTACCTCTTTAAAAGTTTGTCAATTTGTCTTCATGCACAGCTCTAGACTAATGCCAGACTCTGTTTTAATATTAACTATTTTCCCCATAATTGTTTACTACTATTTCTCAACACAAAACAAAAAAGTAGTATTGAGTACAATTGGCAGCCGATACAAAAAGACAAAGAGAAAGGGTAATGAATATTTGAAGTAGTTTCTATGTAGCTTTCTTGAGACATTCAAAAGTTAAATATTTAATCCTGTTTTCAGTATGGTCCTCTGAACTCAGAAGACAGAAGTCATTGCATGTGATATCTGAAAAGAAGAAGCCCTTGCACAAATCAGCTGTAGACATTATGTGCAACAACTTTATATTTAACAATGAGATTCTCTTTCATACAGAGAACTGTTTAAAATTTTGTAATCTACTAGTGACTTTACAAACATTAACTTCAAATGTAGTCTACTGTAATGTCTGAAACTCTGTTCCTAATGTGGTAATATATTCACCTCATGAGAAATCAGCTCCGCATAACACTGAAGGGGCAGGCAGGCAGGCACAGGAGGAGCATAGAATTCTCTCTTAATGACTTGTTTTGACTTTCCTCCTTCCCCAGAGTTGGACTTTCCTCCTTCCCCAGATAATGTAACTACCATTTCACATTAAACTTATTCTTGTTGCTGAAAATAACAGGCTCAAAAATGTAGTTGACTAATTTAATTGCTTTAACTTTAAATGCTATTAATATTTGGGTGACTTCTGTAGTACCCTTTTACAAGGAAGTAAAAACCACTCGGACTATGTTTAAGAAGTAGTAACTGCTAACAGTAACACTGTGGCAAGGGAGTAACATCTATAAGTAACATGGTCTCCCTCCTCCCTATGCAAGCACTTTATTAGGCAAGCTGTACCCTAAGTATTCACTAGGAAATCAATGTATCAAGTCCATCATGAGCTAGCCTCCTTTGTCCTTACCCTCCAAGATTTGTACATACGTAACCCCATATCTTGGAATAATCCACTAGAAAGCTTTGTGTGTCACACCAGGGCATCTGGCCACATTTAAAAAAGAAATCAAGTATGCAATATTTAAAGTTTATACCGTTTTTCTCTTTATGGCTCATAAAAGTGGTCTGTTTTTTGTTTTAACACATGCACAAACTGAATTTCTAGATTGCTCTATTTTTTCCAGGAAGGCTTAGCTATGGATGACTGGAGAACTAGCAGGATTATGACATCACAAGTACCAAGGAAGTGAAACATGAAGTGACAAATGAAAGAAGGATTTTTATTCAAATTCTTTTTTGTTTAGAGGACCTCTCTCTCTCTCTCAATGGCCTCTCAAACCAGCTGGAGGAGAATCCGTAGCAAAGATCCTGTCACTTTATGAGCTGAAGCTCTACTTCTGATCCTCCAAAATGACCTCCAGCAAATAAAAGTAAGAAGTGTCAGGGGAATATAAAATACCACCCAAGAGAATATAACATGCAAGTTTAAAAAAAAAGCCTTCCACATATGCTTGACACCTCATAACAGCTATAGGGTTGCAGGCTGCCTCCACATTGAGCCAGACAGCCTGGGATTTTCACCTCCTGGCTGGGCGAAAAGAAAAAAAAAAATCAAAGTACTGGACATTTTAGGTGTCTGGTATTTTCTGAGTTTTTTTTAACCAGACAGGAAGCGAAAATACCAAGCTCTCTGGTTTAATGCCGGACACCTGCCAACCCTAAATAGCTAGGGCCTGATTAACTTTAAATATGCCTGGGTAAAGAGGCATTTAAGTCAAAAAGTCAGTTTGGTTCTGTAGCTGCTGTTGAATTTTACTTGTTTTTCTAACTTGTCTGGAATGCACATAACATCCACCCCTTTTAATTACTGTTAGAAAGCCAGAGGATTAATAGAAATAAAGGTACAAACACAGCTTTGGCCACATCTGCCACTGCTTACCATGTAACTCAGTCACCATCTAACTTAGTGCCAAAAAAGGAACTACCAATTAAATGGGAGAGGGTGAAAAACAGCCTCATGCTACTGGCATATATTTTGCCCTATAAAGAATACTGTTAGACTATGGCAGCCCAGCCAGTAAGCAGTGTGTTGCAAAGAGGAGCAGTTTGCCTCAGGTGGCTATTACAGTCCACCCTAAAGCAAAGGATTGGTATTAAACTTTAGAGCTACAGGTTGAAATTCTCTCGTCTGGCAACAACCATGGTCCAGCATGATTTTAGTTAGCTGGATGACCACTTATTATGGTTGCGGCCAAGTTTCCCGCAGTCCCATAATGTTTGTTTACAGCCACCAGTCCTAGCTCTCAGTGTTCTGTGCTATTATTTAGCTCTAATTTACTGAGCTCTTAGAAGACAATTAGGGGTAAACAGTGGAAGTGCTGGTAATGTTGCTAGAGAATACTGACCTTCCATGGTCTGGAAAATAAAATTCTCTGGGTCAGCACCACTCAGACCCTGAGGGTGCCGGACTAGAGAGGTTCAACCTGTACTCAACCTACCCAGCCTCTGACTTATCCCATTTTTCATGGGCAGCCCTCAGCTCTGAAATTCATTCCTCCCCCTTTGGCATGCTAGAGTTCACATCACCTACTTCTCATGGGTACGATGCTACCACGCCCTGACAAATATTACAAGGAACAGAACTGGAAGCTTGCACTTGGTACTCAGCATGGGGAAAGCGCAACCCCCCTGCCCGTGGAAAGCTACACAGACAAATTATGATTATTAGTAGTAGCACTAGTCGCATGAAACCTGGCAAATATCAAACGCTACTGCCCAGGGTGTGTGTCAGCGACAGTCTGAGGGGGAGCGGAGGCTACAATCTCACTTTCTGAAGCGCCCGGGGGTTAGCAGAGGCACCTTCCCGAGCCGAAAACAAACCCCCGCCACCCTGCGGAGGGCGGGGGGAGAAGAGAAGAGGCGGGGGCTAGAAGAGCTACGGTAGAGCCGAGTCCGCCACGAGCACAGCCCCATGGCAGCAGCACGAGCGACGCAGGCGGGCCGCAGGGAAAAACCACCCGCCAGGGAGCAGCGGGGGCGGGGGCTGGGGGGGGGGGCATTACCTTGTCGCGCTGGTCCCAGCTGTACTGCGGCTTCTCCTCGCCCGCGGCCGGGGGCTCCTGGCCCTGCGCGCCCCCCTTCGCCTCTTTCCGCCGCTTGGAGAAGAAGCAGCCCATGGCCCCGCCGCGCGCCCGCCTGCCTGCCCGCCGGCACCCAGCCGCCTCCCGCCTGCCCACACAGACGCGCTCTTCCCCTCCCGCCCCCGCCCACTTCCGGCTTCTCCCACTCCCGTCTCCCTTGGCTACGGCCCCTCTGCGCCTCCGAGCCTGTTCCGCCAATCCGCGTCGCCGCGCGAGCTAGCCGCTCTTAAGGAGACAGGCGTCGCGTTTGGCCTGGCCCCGCCCCCTGCCCCGCCCCGATGAGGCGGGGGAGGCAAGAACGTAAACACATTCCCGCCCTCCCCCCCCCCCCCCCCGCACTCCTCCTCGCCTGTCTCCTCAGTTCCCATCGGACAGACTGAAAAATAACACGAGCCCGTGTCGCAGGGCACGTTGATGCAACGTTACAGCCACCCCCAGCAGCAGCAGCAGCAGCAGCAGGCGGCAGGGGCACCTGCGCTGCCAGTCACAGCACAGCCTGCCTGGGGGGCGGGTCTTTGGGGTGTGTTAGTTGTGACCCTGTCACCCCGCTCTAGGAGCCAGCGTTAAAAGACCCGGGCAGCCGGGCGCCTGCAGCCACAGCTCAACACCTGGCTGAACCAGGGTGAACGGGGCACCACCACTGATTGAAAACCCTTCGGGGATTCTACAAACAGGGCAGCGCGCAGCGGGGTCCACGGGGACTGCAGCTGGTGCCGCCCCCTATAATATTTAGAAAGAAGCTCCCAGCCATCTTCAAGCTTCAGCAGGACTCGACATTTCTTTACAAAAAAAAAAAAACAAAAAACAAACAAAAAAAAAACCCTCAGATTGTGTCTTAATCCTGTGATTTCAGCAGCTGGGGCTCTGAGAAAAACACCACATATCATAGGCTCCCAATAAAATGGCCAGGGTTATCGTGCTGAGTAAATATAACCAGCGTACTTTGGAGAGTGATCAACAATATATGAACTTAAAAAACAACAAATGGTCTGATAGCAACAATATATAGGGAGCCAGATTCTGCATGGTGCTTATACACAGGGTGGGTGTATGTGTGTAAAGGTGTGGGTGCATAAAGAGCTTTCAGTTCCTTGTGCAACCTGTTGAAGGCCCAGACACAATTCCTGGTTTTGTACTTAGTGGTGCATGGGCCCTACTTCCTCCCTATCCCTATGAAGGAAAACAGAGTGCCAAATGGAAAAGAGAAGAGAGAAACCCAGCATCTATTCACTCATTTCTAAACCCTGACCAACCCATCTGCACAAGGAATAAGCTGTTCTCAAAGAGAAATAGCAGACACACAGGCCCTGCCTCTGTTTTTCTGCATTGTCTCTTCTTTTGTACCTACTAGATGTAGTTGTACCCAGTGTTACAGTAGAACGTTCGTGTAGAAAAGATTAGGATTTTTTTTTTACATTGCACTTCTCCAGCACCTGTCATCTGAAGATCTAAGTTCAGGATAAACATCAATTAATTTTCACATCACTGTTAGAAGGGAAGTGCCTAATTACAGCAGTCTGTTTAAATTAAAAATAAGTACAGTATGGATCTTAGTAACTGAGTTATTATTGTAATCATACTGCTACTGTACTTCAGGCTACAATTTTATCAAGTCTCGACTCATAAATAGGGCTGGGCCTTGTAAGTATTTAGATAGGAAATTAAGTGCTGGAAAATTGAGTATGATTTCTCATTAAGTGGCATGCTGCCTTCTTACACAGCAGGAACTAATGGTCTAGTGTAGCAGCAAGGGGCACTGTGCAAATATATTTTGCATGAAAGGTAACACAAAGGTCCTGACCACTTGTGACCATTACAAATTCTATAGCATTTTTTACAACAAATTTTAGCCATAGCTCCATGGAAAACTTCCTACTCAGCTAATTAAATTGTTCTATAATTTGTTTTTTGTTTCTAATTAACAAGTTCTTCACTTCCCCATTAAAACATCATTGATGGTGTTTCCCGTAGTAACTGGGTAATGCATTTCCCCTCCAAAGATGGCTGTATTTCAGTACTGAAGGAAATAACTTCTATTCATATGGTACTACAATATAAAATCCTTTGTGATGAAAAGTGCTCTCTTATAGACTATATTGTAAATGCAAGATATTTTAGTAGTAAAATAGCTATAGGTTGGTCTCTTCCAACCCTAATCTTCTATGGTTCTCTGACAGCATAACATTTTAAATAACATTTTATCTGCCTTTCTAAGAAATATTTACCAAATAAAATTATTCCTTATATCTAAACAATGTTATTCTTATATATGAAAAAGGGAACATGGGGTGATGTTAATGAGGGAAAGACCATGCCTCTAATCCTCTGCAGTGGCCAATGGAGCTAGATGGGTAGCATAGGGAAGGGGGATACCCACACTGCAGTTACTGAAAGAAAAGTGACAGAATTTCATCTGCAGCATGCACTACTCAGAATTGTAGGAATTATGCTGAATCAACTAGAATAACTCTTGCTGCAGTATGGCCCCTGCTCCAGCGTGGTCCTTCATCATTCCCTCTGCTGTTTCTTGTAATTTCTTGTGAAAGTAACTTCTTACGGTACTGTCCTAGCACAACCCCTCTCCAAGGGAGGTCAGGGAAGAAGGTTGAGGATGGAGCGGTTGTTATAGGACAGTACCTGTAAGAATTATAGGATGGCGTGTGGGGGACTCAGGGCAGGGAGCTAGAGGTGTGAGGGAGCTCAGGGCATGGGTTGGAGATGTTGGGGGGGGGGGAGGGATGCAGGAGTCAGGGCAAGGGGTGGTGTTGTAGGGAGTTCAGGAGTCAGGGCAAGGGTTGTTTGGGGGGCTCACGGCAGGGGGTGGGGATGTGGGGGGAGAGCTCTGATCTGGCCAGTGCAGGGGGGACTGTGCTGCCCAGCCACCCTAGTACCAGGGCTGGAGCATCTAGAACTCACCCCCCGCTGGCCAGTCTCTTACCAATGCACCATATCAGGGCGCCTTTGTGTAAGCAGGATTTATAATACACATTCTGGACCTAAATGCAGCCAGAAGCTGTATCCTTTATGATAGATATGATTTAAACCCATTTTAAAATAATTTAATCATTTAAGACTATTCAAAAACTCACACTCCATAACATTATATATAAATGCAGTCAAATCTGGAGAAAACATTTCGAAAGGTCTGTCCTAATAGTAGGCTGGTTAGCATAAAAAAACCTCGTGACTTTTCACAGGAATCCCCTGAAAGTCATGTTGTTTGTCATGGCAGTTATGTAAATCTCAGCCCTACAACTTCTAATAGACGCGCAGACTGCAATGCTTGTGCTAATACATGTACAAGAAGTCACAGGACTGGCATCTTTGTTAAGGTGTTTAATATCTTTTAATAACATATCTCCTTTCCAGTAGATCAACATTTAACTGCAACTCTGATGAATTATAATATATTGGGTCGGAAAATAAAAACAGCTTTGTGTGGGAAAAGCTATTTTGACATTTTTATAAGAAGCCTCTAAAATTTTGTCTCATTTATTTTTCATCTCAATTTTGTGATATTAGACTCAGGATGCTAGACATCTCACTTTTCCAGGCTAAAGGATATGAAAAATAGAGCCTTCATCCCCATTACACATCTCCATATCTCCTCTCCTTCCTCCATCTGTCTTCTCTATCCCCAGGGCGAGAGTACCCACGGGGAAAGATTAGCAGGTGCTCAGCAAACTATCCTTTATTCTCTCTCCCCCAGTGCCTTCTATCCTTTATTCTCTCTCCCCCAGTGCCTTCCACCCAGAAGCGGCCCTATTTCTACTCCTCCCCATTTCTCCCAGCATCTTCTGCCACTAAAAAACAGCTGTTTCTCAGCATTCAGAAGCTCCAGGAAGAAAGGGGAGGGATGGGGATGGGGAAGAGAAGAGGCAGGGTAGGGGCAGAGACTTGAGGGAAGGGGTGGAATGGGAGCAGTGCAGGAGCAGGAAGGGGTGAGTGGGGGCAGGGATTTGGGGAAGAGGTGGAGTTGGGGCAGGACCTGGGGTGGAATCAAGCACTCCAACTAGAGCAGAAGTTGGCACCTAAGCTGAGGGTTCTTCTTTGGTTTCCGCATTGTCACTTTTCCTCTCCCAATTCCTTTTCTCTCCCCTCCATTTGGTCTCCATTTCTGTCCTTCTCCGCACCTCCTTGTCCCTTTTTTCATCTTCAAGCTCTCTTCTCTTTCCCTAGGTGTCTCTTCCCAAACGTTTTGGTTCTCTGTGTGTGTGTAATAACAAGTAATCTGGTGACACCTTAAACACTATCAAATTCATTAGCTTTAGGTAGACACAACTCACTTCCTCAGGTGCTTGAAGTGAAAGAAAGGCAGGGATACAGAGCTGAGAGTGTAACATCAGTGCTAATTAAATCAGGGTGGATGTAGATCACCTTTAACAGTGATGGAAGGAGAGAGTATCTGAAGGGGAAAATATTTATTGTAATGAGAGAGTATGTGTGGAATGTTTTTGTCACTACCTCCTCTCAACTCAGCAAAGAGTAAAGGAAAACCTCTTGGGGGGTTAGCTCTTCTTTATTTCCAAGCTGCCTTCACTTGTTTTTAGGAGGGAAAAGGTGAGTAGTCTACTCAAGTTAGCCAACTCAAGATAAAATCTGTACAGACAAGGCAGTTTGTACTTTTCACATAAGCTCCCAGGTTGAGTTGAAGATTATGGGAAAGCCTAATGTTGCTTGGCACAGCACATTTTCAGCAAATAATGGAGAATATTTGTGGAAAGTGAATTCTAAATTCATAAATGTGCTTTCTTCACACTAGAAATCTGATTCTGAGTGATACTCAGCCAACAAAAACATTAACATGACAGAGGTCCATTCAAAACAGCTTCAGTTTTGCATATAAAATATTTGAAAATGACTGCTTATTAACTCCAGATAATCATAATATTTATAGATTTTCACTCCTAGAGCACTATCTCCTGAGCTTTGTAGATGTTCCTTTGAGCGTGTGTGGAGCAGCATGACAGACTGTGAAGGTGGACGAGGCCCCAGCACTACCTGCTGCACCCAGCCCCAAGGAGAAGAGCAGAAGAGAGGTCCTCCAAGCAGGATACAGTGGCCACAGCAGAGGCAGCCAATCAGGGCCCAGCAGGCTGATATAAAAGAAGCTGCTGGGAGAGGGCTTGCTAGTTCCTCACTGGAGTGTGACCCAATGAGATCTAGGCTCTGATTGGGAGGACAGCAGCACCTTGGACAGCTCTGAGTGCAAGCTGAACTTTAGACCTGGTTCAGACCAAGGTTAAGAGGCTGAAGACTAGCCACAGAGCTTTACAGAACCTGAGACAGGGTGAACTGAGAGCGAGGCCTCCAAGCCCTGAGGGACGGAGCAGTGTCTTGGGGAAGTGGCCCAGGGAACAAGGTAGTAGCAGACACTAGTGACTGTTAACAGGCAACTGCTACTGCTGGCTGGGACCAAGAGGAGTAGGTGAGCCTGGTCCCCAGCCCCCCAGCAGCTGCAGGAAGGGAGTAAGATGATGCCTAGTCTCAGGAAATGACCTGAAATCCTTTGGGGCCACTTCCACTCCTGGAGAACAGCTGGGGTGAAAATTGCAGATGTGCCCTTGACCACAAAGGAACACTAACAGGAGCATGACCCCTTAAAACAGACACTTGCTACACAGTGCTTATTGCTATTTTGTTTGTTTTCCAGACACTGCTGGATGTGTTGATTAGCAGAGATCAAGCTTAGATACCACTGCCCTGGGCTAATCTATATGTGAGTTAACAATTGTTTTAATATGTTAACTAACATAACTGAACATTCCAGAGCAGACCAAGGCACAGAAGTTTTATCTGGTTGAGTCCTGTGTAGGCAAGCTGTGGAGAGAAAGAGAGAGAGAGTGAGAGAAATTAGTCCGTTTGGACACTCTCATCATCCTATTTCTCCCTGCTGGGAATTCCAGTTGACTGCTAGTTTATGGCAGAGTGAGCAATGCGGTCAAACATTCCTAAGGCAGAAAACAAGACACCAAGTGAAGGGATGATAAAATTGCTTTAAAATGAATCTTACATAGGTTTAGATCAGGGGCCCCAGCAAGTCTAACACTAGTGCTAGTGGCCTCATTACAATGGGGTCATGACCCCCTTTGGGGTCCCAACCCACAGTTTGAGAACCACTGGTTTAGATTAATCCAAGTTGGTGCAGGGAGGTATAAATTACACCTACATCACTGCTTGGTCTTCTGTGCCCCACAGGTATTTGTTCCTAAGGGGGGTAGGATTAATGCTACTGCTCTTCTCATTCTCTGTATTTCAGCTAGAGGAAGATATTTTAAAATTACATTTGAATCTAAACAGGAACCTGCTTTATGGAGGCAGTTTGGAGAAATGCTGAGCGAGCACACTGCATAACCACAGTAGCTCTGCCCCATGTTTAGCCATTGCCAGACACCCTGGAATCAGAGTGGCCCTTTTGTGATCTCTCTACAGACGTTCTAGTGTGAGAGGCTTCTGCCAAGACACACAGTAGCAGAAGCCAACAGAGACCTTAGGATGTATCTGGGCTAATGTTTTTATTTGATATCAGGCTAACCGAACTTTGTTCAACTGTGATCCTTTTGGACATCAAAAGAGTGTGTCTTCTGTGGAAGCTCTCAGATGAAGATGTTGACTGTAAAGGTGTCTTTGATGGTGGGATAATTTAAAATAGATGACAGCTGACAAACAGGAAGCAAGACTTTACAGTAAACATTGTCTAATTATGAGAGACAAGGTGAAATAGAAGCATATAGAAGTTATAAGCAAGTCATACATCAAATCATTACGCATCACACTTACAGTCTTATAACCAATACTAAAATATAAATTTTTGCTACAACATGAGTCTACAGTAATTATTCCTGTGAGGGTTTTAATTTAGAGTAGCTTGGCGGTACACTGGACTCTGATGCAGAGTCCTAGAAAATGCCACCTCCTTACAATTCCAAAATGTAGATTAGAAATTCGAAGGAATGTATTTGAGAAGGGTATCTGATAGTGTCTCTTTAGACTTTACCCCTTTTTTAGTGCCCAGACTACCTTTTGGCTGTGCCAGGACACCTTTTTCCCTTCCATCAAATGTCCATTCACCTCACCACTTAACAGCTATGTCTACACTGGTGGGTTCTTGCACAAGTACGGCCGTTCTTGTGCAAGAACCCGCAGAGCGTCCACACTGCCCACCCACTCTTGCGCAAGAAGATTTACAGTACAGCGTGGTAAGAGAGGGCTTCTTACGCAAGAGCTACGCTCTTTTCTTACAAGTGTAAGCTCTCTTGCACAACAGCTCTTGCACAAGAGGGCAGTGCGGATGCGCCGCAGAGGTTTCTTGAGCAAGAAAGCCCTATGGCTAAAATGGCCATCGGAGCTTTCTTGCGCAAGAGAGCGTCCACACTGCCATGGGCGCTCTTGTGCAAAAGCACATCTTGGACATGGCAGTGTGGACGTGTTTTTGCGCAAGAGTTCTTGCACAAGAAGCTGACAGTGTAGACATAGCCAACATGTTATTCTTTACTTTGTTACTGCATACTCTATCAACTATACTCCATTATATTAACTTCAGAAGATTATGCAAGGCATACATCCATGCACAATTTGGCCACAGTTTTACAGCACACCCAGTCCATATCAACTAGAGGCAACAACAGCTCAAGATGAAAAATAACCTAGAGCCTCAGATATAGTGGCACTACCATTAAGCCAGTGGACCATAACAAACCCTAGATATTTGAAACGGTAATTTGTAATAAAATCATCCTGTTAAATTACATAAATGTGGGATTGTCTCTACCAGCAGACTATGTGATAAACAAACATTCTGTTTTTGGAAATATTATGTCACTATGGGTCTCTGTGGAATAAATTAATTCCACTTGGTGGTAACACAGAACAGCAGGGGACTGGAAATACAGAAGATGACATAGAAAATATTTAAGCAATTAATAATTGGAAGCATCTGAACCCTAAAGCTTGCTTTCAACTCAATGCATTATAATAATCTGTTCCTTCAGCCACCCAGTATTGATCATATTAGCTCTCATTGTCCACAACTTCAGAATATGACACACCTAAGAAGCAAAAATGCTCTGGAGGGAAATAATCCAAAAATAAAAACCAGAAATAAAAATGTTGATATAGCATGGTAGGTAGGAAATAAAGGAAAGAGTCTTGGCAAGTGGATGTTAATACAGAAGAGGTACAACCTAGGAAAATCTTATGTGTGGAACCATCTTCACCTGAGATGCCCTATAGTAAGGTATTTGGTTCCTAAAACCAAATCCCAAGGGAGTTCTGTGATACCATGAGATGTATGTACTCTCCATTAATCCACCTATATGATAGAGGCTAGTTATTCCTGATGCAGGGAGAGGAGGCGATGAACAGACATGCTGTAGGAATCAGGTGCAGAGTGGCTTGGAGAGGAAATATGTATTGGGAAAGGGCTGGGCCTAACTGTAATCAGGGTCTGAATGAACTTTCCCCTACATGTTAGCTGGGGAGGGGAAAAGACTTTAGTAGCACACTGTACTTACACAAACACACTTACTTTGCCTACATATCAAGCAGACAGAGCTGTGTTGCCCAAAGAGATCAACTTAGGCTGATGTTGGGATACAAATCACTTTAGTAGTGAATGTAGGGGTAGTGAGATCTCATTATTAATTTTTACTGTAACCAATGTTTACTGTATAAGTGCTTTACTGCACTTAGGCTTCCTGATTGGGGGGGAGTCCCCCTCAACTAAAAGGAACTAGCTAAACCAGGGGCTTGAATGCAAGATCACTGTGAAAATAAGAGGGGGTGGAGACAACTGTCCCTGCCAGCAGAGATGGGCTCTATTTCAGAACAACAGGGATAGATTAACCTGTTTAACCCACAGTTCATAGAGGGAGCTAAATATGGCTCTATTAAGAATCTTTTGTTAAGTGTAAATCCCTTGTTGGGAGGGGGCACGGTTTTGGCCCAGCCTGCTTCCACATGAAGTTCATCTACTAAGAGCTGACAATTGTTAGGAACTGAAAATCACCAAGGATATGCCTACATTACATAGCTTTTAGCAACAAGGCTGTGTGGACATAGTCATATCACTAAAAGTCAGTGCATGTGAATGCTCTTCATCTGCACTTCTGCTGGCAAAATACTTGTGGTCCCCATCTGCAGCTTTTGCTTTGTTGGCAGGAGAATGCTCCTGCCCACAAAGCAGCATTCACGCTTGCACTTTTGTTATTCAGGGAGGGGAGGTTAAGCACCCATGCATGACAAAAATTTTGTTGATCATTTGCAAATGTAGACAAAGCCTAAGTGCTCAAAAGACTAACCTGCAGAAGTCACATGAGAGAAGCAGGTGACAGCAAAAAGTTACTGTGTGTTGCAAGCAGCCAGTGAGAGCAGAGAGTGGTGCAGAGAAGCAGTTGGTGAGATGGCCAGCCAAAGCAAATGTTCAGATGGTGCCGCAAGCCTTCTTGCCCTCTGCCCTGCTGCAGGTGAGAAGTGAACTCACATAGATGTACCTCTGAACCCTGGGTCCCCACTGATCAAGGACAAGCCTTAACCAGGGGGCAGGGCTATCAGGAAGGCCAGGGCTATATAAAGCCCACTAGTAAGCAACCAGGGAGCTAGCGACCAGGAGCAGCTAACAGGGAGTTGGGAAGGGGCTAGATACACCTGATATTCTTTAAAACTTTTAAACTAAACTAAAACCAAACTGCCTGATATAAGTAAAACCCCTATAAAATTATCTGTAGGAGAGAATGTAGGCAGAAGCCCAGAAACACAGTGGGGGCTATCCTGTTTATTACACCCAATGTAGCATGTACGGACAGGTGGCAAATGTGGGCATACGGTGCAAGGAACTCCTGGCCCTCAGAGACCGCGTATGGGCTTTGGAGGTGCAAAGGGAAGCAGAGAGATACGTAGATGAGGCTTTCCAGGACACTGTAGAACTGTCCCAGCTCCAGTCAGACAGCCCCCATGATGTTGAGGAGGTTGAAAGGTTCAGGGAAGGAGAACATTCAACTAGAGCAGAGGGAAGTGATCTTATAGTTGGGACCCTCCTTCCAGATGATGTTGTGGTATCCTCTCACACTGAGAGGAACTAATTTAGCTACAACTACTCATGAGAGAGATCTTGGAGAAATTGTGGATAGTCTCTGAAAACATCCACTCAATGTGCAACAGCAGTCAAAAAAGCAAACAGAATGTTAGGAATCATTAAAAAAGGGATAGAGAATAAGACCGAGAATATCTTATTGCCTCTATATAAAACCATGGTATGCCTACATCTTGAATACTGCATACAGATGTGGTCACCACATCTCGAAAAAGAGCGTTAGGCCCCATATTTATAGGACAATCTAGACTTCTTTATCACATGGAAGCAATAGGAGAAATTGATTATTATTTATTTGCAGTAGTACCCACTACATGCTAGATGCTGAACAAAGACACATTAAAGCAAGATACTTGCATCCAAAGCTTATATTTGACACAATGCTAAACTAAATGTATACATAAATGTATCAAAAAGCAGACCATTGTAATGACTGAAGTTTAAACAATTGCTTGAAGTAGAGTCACTCATCTATTAGTCATGATTGGTGATGCGGGTGTAAATAAATACTGGTGTTGGTCACAGTCTAGATGGACCTCAGATGGAAACAAATCAATTTAAAAATCTTACTGGAATCCAAAGAGAATAGAGGAAAAGAACCTGAGAGAGCTAAACTACCTATATAGAAAACATGGTGGAATGAATAATAAGGTCATATGCTACTGGTGTTTTATTTATTGACAGTGTTTGCTCATTTAGAAAGCTTCATAAAATGTGGTTCACGTTTGGTCCTTAGAGCATGAAAACAATCTCCTACAACCTTACAAATAGAAAGCAGTTGGAGGAAAATCCACTCATATTGGGCTATCAACAAGATTTAGCCTTCTAGATGGCTTGAAGGGCCAGCAGGAGACACTGAGTAATTGGGAGCCAGCAAGCCAGTTAAGAAAGCTTTCCTGCTTCTTCTCAGGGGCAGGTATGATGAGACTCAGATGAAGGAATTGCACCTTGGTGTTTGCTCAGAACCAGGTCAGCACTTGCCTTTGAGTTTTGTTTGTCAGTTTAAAGCAAGGGTGGGGAACCTTTTATGGGTCAGGGGCTGCTCACCCACAGAAAAATCAGTTGGGAGCCACACACAAGTGAGAAGCCAAAAAAAAAACCCCACCCCAAAACAAACAAATGAACCCTCACTGACGCGGCCCTTGACTGAGAGGGAGAAAGACACTCTCCACATTCCCCTAATGCACCAGAACCTAGGGGGGCCCAGGATAGTAGATTCCGTATACTTCAGCCCTGCAGGGGGACAGTGGGAGGGGGCTGGAGTACCAGCACAGGTTCCCCAATGCTGGGGGAGGAACCCTGAGCCTTGGGGGCAAGTTCCAGGCAAGCTGGGAGTTGCATCTGTCCTCCAGGACTGAGGTTCTCCACCCTTGGTTTAAAGACTCAGGTAGCCAAATTCTGAGTTTTCTTATTTTAAGTTAACTGTTTAAAGACCATAGCAGAGCATCCAGCATGGGCCACTGTGCTCCAAACAGGCAGCTGCAACTTCTGGATAAAGGCAGGGAATGCCTGCAGCTTTGTATTTGCCTCTGCAGGAGACACACTACAGAGCAGCCACATCTAAGACCCTGGCACTAGCTGTATTCTAGCTACTACAAGTCACAATAGTAGTGAAGACACAGTAGTTCATAGTGTGTACACAGGGTCCTTGGACAACTTGTACTTGTACTGGGGGGGCTGGTCTCTGAGGCTGTGTCTTCACTACTATTGTGACTCGCATTAGGTAGATTAAAGCTAGTGTGGGTATGCCCACTTGTGCTACAATTATACCTTAGCTTGCAGTATACACATTTCCTGTTGACAAGTGAACACTTTTGAATATAGCTGTGCAGTGTATGTCTTTACTGCAGAACAAAGGAACCAACAGCCTCCTGGCAAGGTTGGGCCCCTAGAAAGGGCAGGGCCTCAGGTGGAAAGGGTGGAGCCAGGAACAGCAAGCCTTCCACACTGCCTGAAACACAGTGTGGCCCCATCCCAGGCCTTAAGAGCCACACAGAGCATGTCATGAGGCACTCTGGGCAGCAATTTAAAGAGCCTGAGGCTCCAGCTGCCATAGTAGCAGTGGGGAACCCTGGACCCCTTTGAATCATTGGGCCCTAAGACAACTGCCCCCTTTCCTCCTCCCCCCACTGGTGGGCGTGCTACAGAATTAACACGGGTGACTGCTGCTTGGTGTAAACACCTGGGGTGGCCTAATTCACATGGGGTCACAATGCACAGCTATATTTAAGGGTGACCACATCAACAGTAGTATGATATTCACTCACTAGGGCATCCATCCAGGGATATGTCCCAGGGTTCTTAGTGTAACCACCACCAGGAAGATTTGAACCTAGAACCTTTGGAGCTGAGTATAGGAGCCTCCACCCTCTGAGCTAAAAGCCAACTTCCTCTCCGTCCATCCTGTAAAGGTCTCTTGATCTTAACTGTTGCTGTGCTCTAGGTACCACTTGTATTGCTCAGTAACCACACTAAGTTTGTGGGTTACATTGGCATTGCACTAAGCTGCACCCACTGCATTTTTTTTGCAGAGCGTTGTTGGAGAACTTTTCTATCCTTCCTGGACACCTGTGCAAAAGTAGTCAGCCCAGCAACTGAGTAAAGGAAACCATCTCCAACTTGGTACACTCTAGATTTCTGTCCTCAGTCTTCATTCCAATCAGTGGAAGGCACACATTCTATCTACACTGAGTGATGACCAGTTCCAGCTGTTCACATTAATGCAACTCTCATTTTGGCAACAAGACGGAGATACAGAGCACGGAGGGCATTTTGTTTCCTGAATAGGTGGAGGCATTGGGCTTCTGTGGGGGTGAATAGTCACACGGGGAGGGGTAGCCTGCCCATGGCCAGAACTGGCATGGGAATCTTACCCATGTTTGGTGGCCTGCAACATCCACAGCTCTGCCCCCAGCTGGCCACTATCTTACCAGTGCACCACACTGGGGTGAACCTGCTTACTTCCACCTATGGTTTAGGCTCTTGGTGGTTTACAGGCCCAGTACAGGAAGTCAGAAAGTGTGGCTCTGCTAATGAGGGCTGGATCCAGTACAGTGAGGAAAATGAAGATTCTTATACTCTTGGCATGGAGGAAAAATGGGGAATTAGATAGGGGAGCAATATCGTGACAATTAGGACCTAGTAGGGCTACCCACTTATGAGCCTAACTGTAGGAAAGTAGATAATAAATGTTGTTAGGGAAAAGGTACAAAAGGAAGACAAAGAGACTGAATTAGTTTGAACAAAAAAACCTTCTGATATCATTTAAGGATGGTGTTAAAAATATGCCTGGTAAACCAGAGACATGTGGGATTGAAAATCAATGGATAAAAACAGATGTGTCAAAAATTAGGCTTCCCTGGCCTGGACCTTACTGTTGCGGACAGAAGCTGAGTGAGCTGTTGCTTCCCTGCCCCCCGGCATGCTCAGCCTCTCTCCTCAGTAGCTGAGCACAGTCAGGGAGTGGGCTGCCTGTGCCTTCCAGCCAGGCTCTCAGGCAGAAGTGGCTCTGTCCCACTACCTGCCCAGTTGACATGGAGAGCAGCAAATGTGCAGGAGAGAGGAACAAAGCCCCTCTCCTTTCTCATCCCTAGCAAGCCAGTCTGGAAGGGGGGACTTGATCCTCTGTGTCCCCCCATGTGTCATCTCTGCTGGGGGTTTTGTCAAAGAAATCCTTAACACTCAACCAACCTAGCAGCAGGCCTATAACAAAGGGTGCCTGTGTATATATTTGAGCCAGGTGATTGGATACTTCTTCTGCTCCCAAGAATGGAATCCAAGTTACTTGCCAAATGGCAGGAACCTGATGAAGTGGTGTGCCAAGCTGGGTCAGCTAACTATGCAAATAGGAATCCTAGTAACTACTTCCCAATAACTACTTCCCCTCTCTGGCTTCTTGGCAGATACTGCAGCCTCAAACAAACCTCCCTTCCCACAGAAAGTGACTGCAAACCACTTCTCCATAGCCTCTTTCTGTTCTCAGCTTCCTCCCTTTGTACAAGTCCAGCCTGTGCTTCCATCTTCCATTCAGCTTTATAGTGCCCTGGCTTTCCTCCAGGTTCAGAAGTTAGAACGCAAGATTAATTGATTTAATTTAAACTGCTCTGTATTGTAGTGGATTGGACACTCCATCACAAAATGGAACTGAAAAGGGAATTTTGATGGAGAGACTCATAAGTGTTTTAATTGGAATTTGGCTAGGGCACCAGGGTTAGCACTCCTGTTTTTAGAGACTATGGTAGGACAATGTTAAAGATCACAGGAGGTCATGCCTTACTTATGCACCTCCCCTGAAAAATAGCAGAAGCTCCTGAAGCACTATACTCTCTATCCCCATCTCAGAGAACAACGAGAAGTCCTGTGGCACCTTATGGACTAACAGATTTATTGGAGGATAAGCTTTTGTGGGCAAAGACCCACTTCATCAGATGCATGTCAGACGAAGTGGGTCCTTGCCCACGAAAGCTTATGCTCCAATAAGTCTGTTAGTCTATAAGGTGCCACAGGACTTCTCCTTGTTCTTGCAGATTCAGACTAACATAGCTACCCCTCTGATAATTGTCTCAGAGAGAAGAATATCACCTGCTGAATCACTAACCCTACTGCAGAGGTATTTTGACGGATGTATTTTTATAAATCACTAAATAAAAATAATGTTATTGAAACTCAGAGGCAAAAGGAAAATTCTGTGCTGACAGAGCCTAAAAGACCAAATAGAATGGGACATTTCCAAACTTTTACAGATAGAAGGCTCATATAATGCCAAATTCTGATACTACTCAGCATGAGAAAAAGTATCATACTCTGCAAGTAAACTCACTGAAATCAGAGGGAAAAATGTAAAGAAGTGGGTTGTGCCCACAAAAACTCATGATACGATCTACATGTTTTGTTAGTCTCTAAGGTGCTGCAAGACTATTCTTTTTTAAGTTTTTCCAGTTACATACTAACTCGGCTACCCCTCTGAACCTTTTGAAATCAGAGAGGTTATTCATGCAATATGGTTCTATTCAGTGAGAGTCAGGATGGCCAGCCCAGTCTCTTAGATGAAACAAACACACAGGTGTTGGCAATGCACAGTAAATTCCTTGGCAGCGTATCCAGGTATGTACTCAGAGTAAACCACACCCCCATGTGAGGGTGAGCTAATTACATCCCACATGAAACTGCTAAAGGGACAGAAACAATCATATTCTCACTTGCAATTCAAAGTAGATATCTCATCACATGCACGCTCACGATATGGGTGCTTTGTGTCAGATTTATGTGTTAATACTGGGGTATATAAAGTCAGTATAGAATACACTACTTTGGGTAAATCATTGCTCATGCATTGACTTGAATAGGGTCAATGTTTGATGAAATTTTACTCCTATGCAGAAGGATAGCACAAGCCCACCTAAGACCCACAGAAGTCTGCATCAGAGTTTATATGAGACAGAAGGGCTGGTCCTCTGCACTATTGATGAATGTTGTCCTTGGTGAATAAATAGAGCTTGAATAAAAGCTTGGAGGAGAGGCCCTTTTCCATGTTTTATTCTATCCACTAATTATTTTGAAGACTGCCATGGTATCATGAACTTTTACCCATGGCTGGAGGCAAAAAGGACCTTATTTTAACATTCATCCTTTGACTTAAATCTCTGCCAATGTTATAGTGCACTGGAGCACTGTCACCGATGGATGTAAGGCTTGTAGGATATTGTAACTTAAATATTTAAATGTACAGTGCTCGCAGTACATTAAAATAATGAGGATATGTGACATAAGACACTTTGAAGAAGGTAATCTTTAATTGTTAATAAAGCTTTTAAGGAACAGATCTGAAGTACTAAACTAATCTCTTGGATGGTTATAAAGTTTTCAAAGGAAGGTAATATCAGTCTGAATATGTTCAAATATTGACAGATAATTGCACATGAAGACTGCAATCTTAAGACTGCTCATTTCAAAGGACTCCAAATAAACATATTAGGTGTGTTAGGGCTGGTTACTTAAAACTTAATGCCTTGAAAGGTCTGTTAATGGATAACCAAATTCTGGGTGAGGCAATGTTTTGTACTAATGTGGACTAAAGCTGAACTGATTTCAAGACCTTGCAGTGATTACAGCCAAAGTATTAGAGAACTGGGGGGAGAAAAAACACCAAAAGAAGGACACAGTTAATTTTTACTAATGTACAAGCATTTTGTGTTACTTTAAGGAATGATATTGTAAAAATAGGTACAGAAAAGAGTTTATAGTAGTTCCTTTCCCAAAGCTTCCCTAGAATATTATAATTATATACAATATATTTTCCAATCCAACTCATCATAGCCTGTGATAAGACAATATGAAGGAGACAAAGAAGAGTTGGAGGAGGTACACTTTTTTTTTTTAAAGGACAATGTTTTTAAATACAGTAACTGAATTAGCACCTACACAAAAGGTTAAACAGAAAAGAGAGAATCAGGGTCCTTCCTCTAGGGTTGACAGGTGTCTGGTTCTGAACCAGACAATCCAGTATTTGAGCTTTCTGTTCAGGAAACAAATTGAGAAAATATGAATGAGAAAATATAAATGTCCAGTATTTTCTAAATAAGATGTAATGTAGATTGTGATGTAATGTCAAGTGTGTCCAGTATTTTTGTTGAAACCATCTGGCAATCCTACCTTCCTCCAACATGGCTAATTTAAACACATGTCCAAAGGTTGTGAGGGGGCTTTTAGTGCAATATTACAGACAGAATGAATTTACTGGAAATTATGATCCAAAATAAGAAGCCCATGTTTATGCTGGGAGAAGAGTATCTAAAGCAGATACCTAAGCACATAACTCCCACTAAAATGGGAAAAGTGGAACAATTCTACATACAGTCTGGGTCAAAGCCTGCTTCAGAGCTGCTTACCAGAGCTGGTCAAACATGGTACATCTTACAGTTTTTTAAATTTTGTTTTCTGGAAATTTGCATGAAAAATTTCAACATTTTCTGATTTTTGTGACAAACGCCCCACGCTCCTAACCCTGAAAAGCCAAACATTTTTCATTTCTGGTTTACCCCTGTCATCTCCTTCTGTTCTTCTGTCCCCTTTTCCAGTTCCATTTCACCACTGAAAAAAGAAATCAAGGGAGTGGAAGAGCGTAAGCCCCAATGAAAAATAAACAATCAAAACAGAAAAAAAACACCACTGCAAAACTGGTGAGTATATAAATAAACATTTTCTGGAAAAACATTCATTTTCAGAAAGGCCATTTTTTTTTAAATGGACCAATTCTACTTTACCTTTCTCAGGAAATAGCATCAAAACCTCATCCTATTTCTCGCCTTGAGGAAAAAGCAGAAAAATTACTATTTCTGAAATGCAGTTTAATAGTTTTGCTTCCTGGAACCAAATCTCCAGCATAGCGCAAAAGGCTATAGAAAGTCTTAGTCACAGCATCAAATGTTAACTCCATTTTATTTTGAATGTGTTTCTGCCATGTGTATAATTCTTTGGGCTAAGAAAGGTGCACATGTAAATATGCATTCATTACATATTTGTTAATAAACATATGGGAGAAGGGTTCAAATGCACTGAGGGATCCAAGTGCTTCTAAATCTCATGAGGACTTTTGAAAATCTCCCCCATTAACAGTATGAATAACTGGTGAACATATTTTTACCCTGAGTACCTTCCTTCTATATCCAGAATCAAAACTACCATATGATATACCATGGTGAAGTAATCTGCATGTCTATTATCTTTGTGGGATTCACAGTAGCTAAAAAGAGACTCTTGTATGGCTAAGAAGGTCTTTGGGATCATATTGGAGTGTTGAGTAAAAGACTGAGCTACTGGTACCTGACAGGCACAATTCTATGGTGTGGGTAGTGCATAGCTGCATCTCTATTGGGAGTGCTCCAGAGAGACTGATATTCCTAGCCATATAGGCATGCAAGGTTACCATGCCACCTGCATCATCAGCATCCCTCAAAATATTCCTTACCAGCTCAGCAGTCTGTGCCTAGAGGTTGGGGCTACTTCTTTACATTTTTGGGGTGGGGGTGAAGCCTCCTTTAGACCTGTTGAGATTGGCTCACCAACTCTCCTAGAGCAGACAGTCTGGACTCCATTGCTGTAAATGGGGTCTGGTCCATCCAGTGTGGGAGAGTTGGATGCTCTCACCACCCCACCCCAGGGCCAGCAGGTAACGGGATCCTGAGGGCTGGCGGGACAGGACCCCATGGGCTGGTGGAACTGGCAGGACCCAAGGAGGCCAGCAAAGCACGTCGGGCTGGTGGGACCCCACAAGGGCTGCCTAGTGGCTGAGACCTGGGACTGGCAGCGTGGCTGGCCTCCAGGCGCAGGGAAGCTAGTGCAAAAACTGGAAGTGCTGCAGCACCCCCAGAACCCCTACTTCTCACTCTGTGTTTCTCTAAGGCCTTTATGTCCCTTTTGAGGTGGCTTGTAACCCTGGGCAACAAAGAGGAAATAGTCCCTAAATTTAGCTGAAGACAACAATTACATTTAGCCATTGCAGAGTTTGCAAACTGGAGAAAGATTCTTGCAATCTCCTTCACTGTAGCTGTTTAACATAATTAGTCCCTGTAAGGACAGAGGGGAAAGCACTGATCCTTTGTATCTCAGAAACTGTCAAGTTGATATGGTGGATAACTTTTAAGGCCCAATCTTACTTAGCCAGAAGAGCTGTGGTAAATTTGCCTTAACAAGGACATTACTGGGTCTTAGAACAATACACCACAATTATGCTTACAGTAAATAACTAGGTCTATGCACAAATGCAAGGAGTATGGAAAATAAACAACAAGAACTGAAAATCTTAGGTACCTAAGAAAAAATATTATTGAATTGGAAACTCTCATTCTGAGGTCCAGAAGGAGGTAAGAGGTAGACCAGTTGAAAGTCTCAGACTGAAGATAAAAAGGGGAAAAATACAGGTGCAACATCAAGGTAGGTGTCTACTACAGAACCACCAAATCTGGAAGAGGAGATAGATGAGCTGTCACCTTTCCCACAATGTTCTGCTCCTGTTTATTCCTCTACATCCCCTTCCCGTCACTCACCCTTATGGCCAGTAAAAAGTGGGGAGAGCATGGCTCCCTAGCCTCCTCTATTCCAGCACCCCTGAGATGAGGCATTGCTAGAACAAACAACAAAAATATATAAAACACAAGACCTCGTAGAAAGGGAATTTAAACTACCCAGGCATCTAATGGAAAAGTAACACCAGACAAAACACAAACTCTCCAGTCAATTATTGGAATATGTTAAGTACAATTTCTTGTTTCAGAAGATGGAGGAAGTTGTGAGGGAGAGGGCCATTTTATACTTGATTCTGACTAGCAGGGAGGATTTGGTTGAGAATCTAAGGTTGAAGGCAGTGTGTGGAAGTGATCCTGAAATGAGAGATGTAATGATTCCAAGGAACAGGAGGAGTCAGAGCAGCCAGATAAGGACAATGGACTTCCAAACTGCAGACTTTAACAAATTCAAAGATCTGTAGGTAAGGTCCTATGGAAAGAAAATCTAAAACTTAGGAGTGCTGGCAATTTCTCACTGCAACAGTTGTAAAGGCACAGCAGCAAATTATCTTA
Organism: Pelochelys cantorii; assembly: GCA_032595735.1. Lineage (NCBI taxonomy): Eukaryota > Metazoa > Chordata > Testudines > Trionychidae > Pelochelys > Pelochelys cantorii. The sequence goes on along the minus strand of CM064326.1, from coordinate 124,633,613 downwards.
ATGTGAAAGAATAGCAAGAGGTCAATATGACTCCATCAGGGATACCTTAATGACCTGTAAAATAATAATAATAAACGAGTCCTCTGGTGGTGGTCCTGCATTAGGAGCAAGAGAAAGACAAAGACAAATGTACGTCTGATACTTAACAAGAAAGGAGAGCTAATAATGAGTGACATCAAGAAGGCGGAGGAGTTTCATACCTATTTTGTTTCAGTCTTCATCAAAAATGTGGTGACCAGATAGTTAACATTATTACGATTAACAATAAGGGAAAAAAGAGTAGGTCACTAGGCCTCACTTAATACCTCCAAATGCTCAGCTAGAAACCAGTCTTGCTTATCTCTGTATTAGCATTATCAAAATACTTATGAGAGTGATAACAATGTATTTAGCATTTAGATTTTATGAAAGGCTTGTAGGATGATGCATGTATTAAACCTACTTAATAAGTCTGTATCCCATATTATAAGGTAATGCTTAAATGTTTGCTCTGCTACTATAAAACTGTTTGTCAAGACTCCCCACAGTCAGGAAAGAAGACTTATGAAGTGTGAAATATTAGTTTACTCCAAGCAGTGCTATCTCCTGCTCATCAGGGAGGACTAGTGAATCCCCATGAACTATTGTGGAACAAAGACTTTGTCAAGTGCTCACTGTAACCAACCATGGACAGGATATACGCAGGAGCACTCTTCCCATCACTTTGGGTTCTGGGGTGACAGGGAATAAAAATAGCTGACACAGAGAATCTGGGTTTCTTTATGTTGTCTGAACTCTGAGGGGCAAAGTTTCCTAAGCACAAAAAAAGAGATTCCTAGCTGCTTGGTTTGCTCCAAGGACATAAAAACTTGATTATTATAGTGCCTTGCGTGTAGAATAGCGATAGAGATGCAGCCGTGTTAGTCAGGTCTAGCTGAAACTTCTATTACCTTTTGAATTTAAGTCTGCACCCCATTTGAGTGTATGCTTACCTGCTTTAATCTCATAAACAACTCTCATTTCTTCTCTTAGTAAATCTTTAGTTTATCTGTTATGGGATTGGCTACAGGCATTGTCTTTGGTTTGAGCTCTGAGTACCACTGACCTGGTCCTTTGGGACTGGGAGTAACCTGGTCCTTTGGGACTGGGAGTAACCTCCATTTTGAGAATGGAGAGGGGTAACTAGTGGTGTCCCCCAAGGGTCAGCCAATCCTGTTCAACTTATTCATAAATGATCTGGAGAAAGGGGTAAGCAGTGAGGTGGTAAAGTTTGTGGATGATACCAAACTGTTTAGGATAGTCAAGACAGAAGCAGACTGTGAGGGACTCCAAAAAGATCTCACCAAACTGAGTGATTGGGCAACAAAATGGCAAATGAAATTTAATGTGGATAAGTGTAAAGTAATGCACACTGGGAAAAATAATCCCAATTATATGTACAGTAAGATGGGGGCTAATTTGGCTATGACAAATCAGGAAAGAGATCTTGGAGTTATTGTGGATAGTTCTCTGAAAACTTCCACAGAGTGTGCAGCGGTGGTCAAAAAGGCAAATAGGATGTTAGGAATTATTAAGAAAGGGATAGAAAATAAGACACAGAATATCTTACTGCCCCTGTATAAAACTATGGTACGCCCACATCTTGAATACTGTGTACAGATGTGGTCTCCTCACCTCTAAAAAGATATTTTGGCCTTGGAAAGGGTTCAGAAAAGGGCAACTAAAATGATTACGGGTTTGGAACAGGTCTGATATGCAGAGAGGTTAAAGCGACTGGGACTTTTCAGTTTAGAAAAGAGGAGACTGAGGGGGGATATGATAGAGGTATATAAAATCATGAGTGATGTGGAGAGGGCGAATAAAGAAAAGTTATTTATTAGTTCCCATAATAGAAGAACTAGAGGACACCAAATGAAGTTAATGGGTAGCAGGTTTAAAACTAATAAAAGAAAGTTCTTCTTCACACAGCGTGTAGTCAACCTGTGGAACTCCTTGCCAGAGGAGGCTGTGAAGGCTAGGACTATAACAGAGTTTAAAGAGAAGCTAGATAATTTCATGGAGGTTAGGTCCATAAAAGGCTATTAGCCAGGGGATAGAAATGGTGTCCCTGGCCTCTGTTTGTCAGAGGCTGGAGAAGGATGGCATGAGACAAATCGCTTGATCATTGTCTTCGGTCAACCCTCTCTGGGGCACCTGGTGCTGGCCACTGTCAACAGACAGGCTACTGGGCTAGATGGACCTTTGGTCTGACCCAGTACGGCCATTCTTATGTTCTTATGTTCTGAATATTGGCGTGATTTTTGGTGTAAAGTGACCATTCCTATCACACAGTCCATCTTGCCTGGCTGGCAAAATAGACTAGAATCACAGGCAGTCCCCCAGGACATTCCATGGTAGGACTGTTGTGATTCAAGAGTTCACACTTGGTAATGGGTTGGTGAAATCTAATTATAGAACATACCACCAGTTTGGGGTCCTGAGGTTGGCACTCTCAGTCATGAGCAATTCCAGACAACAGGACAAAAGGACCACAGGACAGAATATGGAAAGAATAGGTTAAAAATATTTAGATAAGTTAGATGTATTCAAGGGCCTGAGAAAATTCATCTTGCAGTACTTCAAAAATTAGCTGAAGCAATTATTGAACCATTAGTACTTACCTTTGAAAACTCATTGAGAATTCATGGAGAACATATGAAGTCCCAGAGGACTGGAGAAGTGCAAACATTGTTGGTATCTTTAAAAAAGGAACAAAGAGGACCTGGGGAATTATAGACCAGTCATTATAACTTTGATACATGGAAACATACTGGAACAAATTATTAAACAATTTGTAAATACCTAGAGGATAACAGGATGATGAAGGTTATCTAGCATAGATTTATCAAGAACAAAACAAGTCTAATCCTTCACTGACAGAGTTACTGTACTTGTAAATAGGTGGGGGAAGCAGTGGATCTGTATATCTTGTTTTAGTAAGGCTACTGACATACCCATGTGATCCAGATGAAATTACTATAAAGTGGGTACATAACTAGTTGAAAGACCATACTCAGAGAGCAGTTGTCAACAGTTCTCTGTCAAACTGTAAAGACATATCTAGTGGGATCCCATGATGCTCTGTTCTGGGCTTGGTAATATTCAATATTTTCATTAATTACTTGCATAATGGAGTGGAGAGATTTCTTATAAATTTTGCAGATGACACCAAGATGAAAGGGATTGCACATAATGGAGAACAGATTTAGAATTAAAAATTATCTTGACAAATTGGAAAATTGGTCTGAAATCAACAAGATGAAATTCAGTAAAGACAAATGCAAAGTATGGGAGGAAAAAAAAAATCACATACGCAGTTACAAAATGAGGAATAACTGGCTAGGCAGTAGTACTGTTGGAAAGAACCTGGAAGTAGTAGATCAGAAATTGAACATGGTGCAGCTGCAGAAAAAGTGAATATAATTGTGGGATGTATTAAATGAAGTATCATACGGAAGATCCTGCTCTACTCAGCATTGGTGAGGCCTCTGATGGTGTATTGTGTCCAGTTCTGGGCACCATATTATAAGAAAGATGTAGATAAACTGGAGAGTCCAGAAGAGAACAATAAAATGATAAAAGGTTTAGAAAACCTGACCCATGAGAAAAAGTAAACAAACAAACAAACAACTAGGTATGATTAGACTTGAGAAAATAAGACTGAGGCTATGTTTACACTACAGGGCATTATCGGAAAAAAGTACGCAAATTGCAGTCTGCAATTTGCATACCTTTTTCCCCAATAGTTTTTTCAGAAGAGGCTTTTCCAAAATTTGGGCCATCTACACTGGACCAAATTTTGGAAACCCCCCCTCTTTCAGAAGAGCCCTTCTTCCTCATGGGAGGAGGAAGACAGGGCTTCTGAAAGAGTGCATCTACTCTTCCACAAAAAAAAAGCAGAAGAGCAGACGAGTTCCCTGGACGCGGCAGAGGTATCTTGGAAAAACCCCATAGTCTAGACATAGTCTGAGTGGGGAACCTGATAACATCTTCAAATATGTAAGTGATTGTATAACAAAGGTGGCAGTCAATTGTTCTCCATGTCCACTGAAGATAGAACAAGTAATCATCTTAATCTTCAGCAAGGGAGATTAGGTTAAATATTAGGAAAATCTTTCTAACTAAAACACTAGTTATGTATGGGAGTTTTAAAAAACAAAACAAGTTAGACAAACATGTCAGGAATGACATAGGCTTACTTGATCCTGCCTTTGCAGAAGGCTGGACTCAGTGGGTCCCTTCTAGCTCTGTATTTCTATGATTATTGCTAAATAGATTAGTAGTTTGTAAGCTAGTGAGTCTAAAACCTGCTCCTTAATGTTGTTAATGCTTTTGAAATAGCATCTATAACAAGGTGACTTGCCCTTTAGGACTACGTCAATCCTGATTAAGAGGTAATCAGATGATTGCAGTGTAAAAAAGAGCAGGAAATTGTAGCCAAGTGGACAAAGTCTAGGATGTTATGGTAGAGTCTGCAGGGAGTCCTGGGAGAGATTCTGACCCAACAGAGATGTCTGGGATGGACCTTATCTAACATAGGAAGGAGTGTAAATGTCCTATACAGGAAGGCCTGGAAGCAGGAAGAGAAATTGTGCATTCTGTGCACTTAAGAATTCTGAGTTTTATTTATGGTTTATTTTATATTGATAAACTTAGTCCCCAAGGATGGATTTTTTTTAATTGAGAGAGCCTGAAGTTTATTTGAGCAGTCCAAGAGGGGAAACTGATTCAGACTACCTATAGCAGTGTTTCTCAACCTTTTTTTAAATAAAGTACCCCTTTTTCAAAAATAAATAAATAAAATTATTAGTACCCCCAGTACCTACAGTTTTCAGACACACTATTTTTTTTCTACCATTGCAACACGTTTGTTTAAACAACTTAATTGTACCCAGGTGGGCGATGAAATTTTTGGGTGTAAAAAGTACAAAAATAAAGCTCTATAAAACTTAACACAAAAATGCAGTTTTCTCCAAGTTTCAGTTGTGTTGATGTACCCCCCAGAATTCTCTCGAGTACCCCTAAGAGTACTTGTACCACTGGCTGAGAAACACTGACCTATAGTATCACCCTAGGCCATGATGGGAGGCAGATTTGTTACTATAATTTCTAGTCATTTCTGCTATTGATTGCTGTGGATGGTGATTGAAAAAAATATTAGGAGTGTCACTGTCATGTAGTTTAGGCCCCCAATTCAGTTTACAAAACTGATTGTTCAACTTTATTAATAAAATGTTTAAATTAATAAATAAAAACAGAAACTTATTTGGATTCCTCTGCTGTGTCTACACATCAAAAGTGACAACAAAATGCTAAGACATAACCATGGGTGAAAGTAACTTAAATTTCTTACAGATAATGCTATCATCACCCGGGTCCCTGCCAGCTCTTAAAATAGCTCACTACAGGCTTTTGCTGCAGCTCAGCCAGTTCTTGCTGGAGCTGCGCATCAGGGTGTACCCCCTTACTTTCACTTCTGGATATATCTGAAACTGAGTAGGTTAAGTGACATTAAACAGTGTATTTCATCTTCCAAAGTGAGTCAGTTCAAAAAAGTAAAGCAAGACAATCCAAAGTTTGATTTGCCCCACCCCAAAATTTCTTAGTTTTAAAACAATAAAGTGGCATTTACAGGCAATATAGTTTGTAAACTATTGCCTTACTAGAAGATTTGCCAGGCATTGCTTTAGTCCTTAACTCAATTCATTTTTGGTTTTGTTCATTTAAATCATTGCTCTAAGATGGGGCTGGAGATGAGGGGTTCAGTATGCAGGCTGCCCTGAGTGGAGAGAACAACCCCCAGCCCTCTCTCATTGTAGCAGCTTGGGGCCAGGTGAGACACTGTTCTCCATGACCACTGCAGCTCCAGTGGGCACAGCCAGGGGAAGGGTGCTTGTCTCCCCAGCTAGGGTAGGTCCAGCATCATCTGCCTCATGCTCCTCAGTGAGATTGAGGAATGCAGTGAACTCTGCATGTTCCCCTTGCTCCTTGACATAGGAGAACAGCCAGCAATGTCCCCCCAAAGGCTCTGGGCTGGTGTGCTCTCAGCTAGCCCCTTTCACCTCTTTGGTGATTCTGTCTCTTTTCTATAGCACAACCAAACCCTGACCTTGCTATAAGTTATGATAAGAGGAAGCTGTACTCCAATTTGGTGGTCCTAGCTCTTACTCCTTAGACTAGAGGGAGTTCTTGAACAAATGGAAGATGGAGAGACAAACTCTCTCTCTCTCTAATATATAGCAGATTCTAATCATAATGCTGTAATGCCCCTTTAAAATAACGTGGAAAAACAGTGCCTGCGGAAATGAAGTGCTTTGCACACTAAGTAGTCACTTAACATCTGTGCCAAGCATGTGTAAGATCTTACCCACCCAGCCACCCCCAGTGCGCACGGATAGTTTTACTACCACTTTGCACAGCTGCCAATGACCACATACAGCCTAGGGCAAGAGGGTAGAGAACCAGGCCTTCACAGCGTTTGGATTTAGTAGCGGGAGAGACAATTCTTCAGCTGGGGAGAAAGTGGAGAATTTGGACAATCTAGATAAACAGGTCCCAGCCACCTCCCGCCCCCCCACGTCTAGCCAGTCACCAGAACTGATTCTGCACAAAGGCAAAGGGTCGCTCTTGTCCTGCCGGCTGCCGCTCGACTCCCCCAGGCTGCCCCGGCAGCGCAGCGCGGCATGACAACCCAGCAGCCGGATCAAGCGAACTCTGCCCCCCCCCCCCCAGCCGCTTTGGACGTGGGGAAGAGGCCTGCGCCTTTAAGAGGCTGGGAAGGCCAGGGGGCGGCTGGCTGGCTGGCTGGCGGCGTGTCCCGTGTGCGCTGCCGGGGGGATCCTGCGCACTGGAGCTGTGCCCTGCTTGGGCAGGCTGCGCGCACACAGCAACAGCAGTGGCAGCCCGGGGATCAGCTGCAGGCACCGTCGCGGGCGAGTGGGGGCGGCGGCGGCTCCCGCGCAGCCATGCGGCTCCCCCTGCCGCTGCTCCTGCCCCTGCCCCTGCCCCTGCCCCTGCTGCGGGCCGAGGAGCGGAGCAGCAGCGCCATGGAGGAGATCGCCACGGAGCAGGAGGCGGAGGAGAGCCACCGGCAGGACAGCGTGAGCCTCCTGACCTTCATCCTGCTGCTCACCCTCACCATCCTCACCATCTGGCTCTTCAAGCACCGCCGGGTGCGCTTCCTCCACGAGACCGGCCTGGCCATGATCTATGGTGAGCAGGGGACGCGCCCCGGGGAGCTGACCCCGCCGCCCCAGTCCAGTGTATGCCGGGGGAGAGGGGCGGGGAGGCTGTGAGCACCCCCCGGGAAGCGGGAGCCAGGCGCGGGAGTGCCCCGGGCAGCTCGCCTGCCTCTGCTCCTTCCCCTCTGCTTCCCCCGGGAGCTCGGACCGCGCCGCTGGGAATGAGATGCCGGGGCCAGGATGCCTCTGTCTCTGCTCCTGACCTGCTGTCTGCTGTGCGCCAGCTTCCCCCTCCCCGCCAGGGCCTACCCTTGGGAGTGCTCCGGCTGCGCTCCCCCTAAGCCCGCCCCGGGGGAAGATGGGCTGGACGGGAGCGAGGGACCCCGCTTCAGTTTTGTGCTCCCATAAAATGGGCTCAGGCTGTGATTGGTCGGCGTGAGGGAAGCAGAGCAGCCAGCTGTTTGGGTGCCACGCTGGGCTCGGCGCCGGGATCGTAGGCAGGAAGGTGGAGGGAGCCACCTACAACAAGGCGGCTCCGTCTGAGGGGGAGGAGGTGTTGTTCTTGTCTGCTCCTTTCTCAAACATGCTTTCTGCTGGAGCAGTCAGACACCATCCGAAATGCATGCGGCTGGGCTCTGCTTTCTGCAATGTGCTGCCTTGTTGTCAAAAACTTCTAGGGGACTCGGGAATGGAAGAACAAACAAACCCATATCTAATCCGGTTGAGCTGCCTTGTATGGCAGTTGACAAGTCCTCAGAAAAAATCCATGTCAGACCAGTAAATCCCCGATTGCATCACTTGTCTTTTGTGACTTTTTTTTTCTGCAGTTTATCTTGGAGACTAGCTCCGACCCATAGGGAAGAAAAAAAAATCATTATTCTTGCAAATTCATAACATGCGGAATAGTATCGGCACTGAACAGTTCTTTTCCCATTATGTGTATTTGGAGTAGGTGTGCTCTGTACCACTTGCATGGTTGTATTATGGCATTAGCGTGTATTAGGGATATTAAATATCAGTTAATTATGCATTTTCTAGGTTACTCTACTATTCTATAGTCTGGGGGGGGGGCAGCCAGTGCACCCTGGTTCCACTCTGGAGGAGACCCCTACCTGGTGGGACCTGGTATGTGAGGGGAGTCAGCTCCCCTCGCAGACTAGCTGTCTGTCACCCGGTGCTGCTGCCTCTGATACAGAGGCAGTGGCAGGGGATGACAGCAACCCCTGTCTGAGTAGGGTAGGGGCTGAGCTCCGGGACTCAGCATGAGCTGGAACTGAGTTGGGCTGCCTGCCTGCCTGGCTTCTAATGCACTTTAAATGCATAGCTGCAGCGGGGGTAAATCGCTGCTGTCTCGCCCTGCTAAACGATTTACTGGGGGGGAGGGAGTTTAATGTGTGTAGTCTACAGCATTAACCTATAAGCTTTTGCTTACTGGTTAATTGACTACACTATTACATCCCTAGTGTGTCCAACACATAAAAAGGTTTTGGCTTTTTAATCAGTTTATCTGATTTTAGGAAGCTAGTGTCCTAAGACAATTTATTATATATTTCTTGTAGTATGAGTACACAGGTCATCTCCACCATTGCTTTGAACTATAACTTAAACATTGCTGCCATGGTGAGTATTGCACAAGATAAAAAGAAGCATCATTAAAGGTTCATATGCCCTGTCCTGGTAACTGATGGCCAAGGAGCTACTATTTTGTTTTTACTAGCACCCTGTAGTTATGGGCTAGGAATTGATTGCTGTAGAATTGGATCACAGGAAACATTTACACAGTGCATCTTAAGCCCTCTTGGTTGAATAGGCAATGAAACAAACAGAACATGTTCTTTAAAAAAAAAAAAAATCCAGCTGTAAGACAAAAATAACTGACACAACAGAACAGATGTTCACACCTACACTCTGTGTAGCTGTTAATTCAGATATGCTTAGTCCCACAATCTGCTATAATTAATGAGTGGTGCAGAGGCCTGCAGGTAAACCTGTACTGATTCTTTACACACACACTTACTCAGAGAACACAAACAATTTTGACCATGAGATGTCATCCTTTTAAAAAATTACTTGTCTGTTTGTGATTGGTTACTCTTACTGCTGTTGGAACTTTTTTTCTTTCATTAGGTAGACCAGCTCTGGTATCCTAATGTGAAACACCTACTTAAAATTTGCATTTAATAAGCACAGATGAGAAATTCTACACACTGGAAAAATTAACTTTTCTTCCCTGATGAGTACTAATTTATATCTGATTACTTGTTAAAAGCAGTGGAATTTTCCTCTGCTGATGTTTTTGTTAACCTATCCCAGTCTCCTCTTAGTCACTGGTCTCTTGCTGCATTGCTGTGCATTTCATTTTTACACACACACACACACACACACTCTCTCTCTCTCAAAGATTGGCAAATATTTGCTAGCATAGTACTACTTAGCACTTGAATAACACTTTGGAGGTATCAAGCACAGTACAAACATAGCACAGTACAAACGTTAATTAATTAGAAAATAAAGATTAGGATTGTATCATATGCATGTTACACTGTTACTGTCTTAATGCTGTTATCTTAGAACTGCTTCAGGTGGGAGTATTTTGCAACAGCACAATATTCTAGATTTAAGTGTGTTTTTTTTTTTCTTTTCATTGTATATGGAATAACTTCATATACATGAAGGATTTAAATACCTATTGATTTTAAAAAAAAACCTATTGATAGTGGTTTGTGTTTACTACATTTCTAAAATACGCACAACATTTATTTACAGGATATCAAGGGCATTTGAATGTATCATGCTTGACTCTTGAGGTGCATTTTGACAGAAAATGGGAAATACCAGTGCTTCAATTAGAAAAATGTTGGATTTTAATGAAATGTCATACATTTACTATAACTTTTAGGCCTTAATAATTAAGATGGTTCTCTGGCTTCTGATCTGATACAGAAAATGAAATTTTCTGTATTCATAAATATCAGGAAATATTCAGTATTGTAGAGTTTTTTGTACCACATGCAGAAACGTCAGGAGAAATGTCAAAACATTTAATTATTGCAAGATCCTTGTGCTTGAGAAAATACGGCTATTGTTAAAATCGTGTTTTCAAAGTGCAGTTGTTAAAAGGTGTAACACTTGGAATGCATAGATGAGCCTCTTTGCTCCAAGATTATAATACACGATGGTTTTGGTTGCTTTGAAACACCCTCTTGCCATGATACAGCAGATTTCTCTGGGGAGAAAGATTTAAATGAGTTTGCAGGGTTTTTTGCAGATGTTAGTCTTTATGCCAGTAAAGCTATGCCAGGGTCTGTGTCACATGATTTAAAAATATTGCAGGCTACCTTAAGAAAAAAGCAAGCTGTGTTGTATAGAATATCAGAATTGTAACAAATACACAAACTGTATCAAAATTACATAATTCCAATAGCAATTTCTTCCTTTTGCACATACGTTCAAGCAAAGATGATAGCTAAGCTGAGAGGCATTTGGTGAAAGCTGATACTTGAAGAATATTTAAGGAATATAAAACAACACAAGTAAATTTGTGTGTGTGTGTGTGTGTGTGTGTGTGTGATGTGTGTATATAAATACCCTCTCCTCCACTGTCTGCATACACACTCCATCCTTGATCCAAAGAGCTTTCAATCTAATAAAATGAAGCTCAAGCAAAGATTTGTGATTCTGACTTGAATATGTGGGTGTCACTGCTGTATAAATCATTTAATACCAAACTAATCACAAAGGTGCATGTGATTTTTTTATCAGTATAGGTTCTAAACAATGTATATTAGATAATAGCACTATTAGCTCTAATATTGGGTTCAACACCAAATAGGTTCCCCATAAAATTTAACTTTAGTAAGAAAGGAAGCACTCCAAAGTTCAGATGGCTGTATGGGAGTACAGTTTGGGAGCCTGGTCCAGCACCATCGGGACATGACCAGTTCCGAATGACAGAATTTGCTGGACCAAAGGAGGTCTTCTGCCACCGGCGCCCAAGCCCATCACCTGCTGCTGGCAGGCTGCCCAGCAGGCATCGTGCCTTGCCCTCCTCACCCCCAACCTGACTGGGCTGCTTATCCAGCTGCTACTGACTTCCTGGGCAGCAGAGACTCCAGCTCCTGCCGCAGGGCTCCAGCCCTGCGCATCCAGGGGCAGCTGTTGGGCTTTGGCCTGGGCCCGCGCTCCAGGGGTCTGTTGAGGGGATCTGGCTCCAGCCCCATGCTCCAGGGGGCTGTTATGGTTCTCTAGCCCTGGGGTTGCTGCGGGGCTCCAGCAGGCTGCTGCAGGGCTCTGGCCCCGTGCTGCCACAGAGCTCGACTCCAGCTCCGCGCTCCAGGAGGCTGCTGGGGGACTTTGGTCCCGTGTTGCCACAGGGCTCTGGTCATAGTCCCAAGCTCTTGGAGACTGCTGCAGGGCTCCAGCCCTGTGCCGCTCTGTGCTGCTGGGGGACTCCAGCTTGTCCCTGCACTGCCATGGGCTGTTAGAGGCTGCCCGGGGGCTGTGGCTCCAGTCTCACGCTGCCCCAAGCCAGGCTGCTGTCCCTCCTGCCCTTAGACTCCTGGTTCTTTGGTCCAGGAGCATCTGTGGTCCTGCCGGATGACAGCTGTTACCTGACCAGAGAGTGTCAGTTTTTGGAGGTACAACCTGTAGTTGCTTAAGCTACCAATGTACATTTGTAAAATAAGTAGATTTGCATTCTCTTTTTCACTCATTGGGATGCTAACCTCTAGGCTGTTGGCCATAATTGTTGGTTATGCTTCAAAGAATACGTTTGTTCACAAGAGCGGAGTTCTTGGAGGTCCTTGCAGAGTCCATGTTTGATGAGGCCACTGCCATGCCTGGATTTGCCTCTTTCCCCATAACTTCACATTACTGGCTGATTTGATTTGAGAATACCAGAACCACTCTGCAGTCCTACCATGCTTTGAAATTCCCTGCTCTGTCAGTCTCCTCAGTGGAAGCTATTGCTACTTGTGTATCTGTATTAGGTTCTGATTGAATATGCCCTCCCACAATTTTATATTCTTGAGATATGAAATGGTTTGTGGTTTCATGTATGACTCTTCATACTGTAAACCATATTTTTCATAATCCTTTGTCACAGTTGCACCTTAAATCCCATGTAGTTCACCTTGAGTGCAGCCCTTAGATGACAGGCTTGGCTTCCTTAACATCACCCTGGGTGAAACCATGCAGTCCAGTCATTTGTAGACTGGATCTTGAGGCTGCAGCCCATCACTTATCGCCTGCATTAATCTGACAGGCTAGGCTCAGTTTGGTACTTGTTACTACTTTTCCTCTGGGGACCTGCATCCAACGACTTGGTTAAAGCAACCCAGAAACAAAATCTTCAAAACAAAGCATTAGTTATTAATTCCTTCAAAGGTTCAAAGTGTACAGAACAAAGGCTAAAAACTGTAAAAGGCCTTTATGCATTGAATTTGCACCATCTTTCCTTGCCAGATTTGGAAAGTTTTCCTGAGCCCAGCTAACCCCTGTCTGGTTGGGAGAAACAGCTGGTTTTGCTTGCCACCTGCTCTTTCTGTGGCTTGGTGTGTTCCTTGCAGGGATGTTAATGTTTAGTCATTTAAACAATTAACCAATAAGACTGGGTTTATTGGTTAATCCTAACGATTACATGCACCTCCCCCCCCTTGCCGCCTCTGTATCCTAAAAGCTGGCTGCCCGTGTGTGCCAGCTCCTGTGGAGCTGCCTGCCCCCCACGATACTGCCTATGATAGAGAGGCAGCAATGCGGAGGGTGGGGAGGGACAGGTGGGAGATGGTACATGCGGGAAGCCCAGCTGTCTGCTTCCTCCGCCCCACCCATGCTGCTGTCTTCCATAGAGGCAGAAACGCAGGGGATGGGGGGAGGAGCCAGTACATACGGGGAGCTGGCTTCTGCAAAGCCACCTGCCCTCCCTACCTCTCACAGACAGCAGTGTGGCGGGCAGGAAGAAGCTACTGCTCAGGGGGCAGCTGGCCCCTGCACTGCTGCCTCTGATAGTGTGGCAGCAGCGTGGAGGGGGACAGCCAGGAGCTGGTACACATGGGACGTTGGCTCTCCACACTTATCGGCTCCCACAGAGCCACCAACCCCCCACACTGCTTCATCTTTATCAGAGGCAGCGGGGTGGGGGACAGTCAGGAGAGAGCCAGCTCCTTGTGAGCACGGGCTCTTGCCTGTGTTCCCCCCCTCCCCCAACCATGTAAATGTGTAACCGCTAAAAATTCCAGCAGTTACATGTTTATACAAATACCCGTTAGTTAACATCCCTCATTCCTTGCCAGCTTGTCAGCTCTTGGTGGCTCTCTGAAAAGCCTCTGGCCGCTCACTCAACCCCTTCCCTTGTATAGGCCCAGAGTTCTGCAATGTCTCTTTATTCCCTTCAGTCTCTCTCTGCTCAGCCTTGGCAAAACAGCTGTTTCACTTGGTGCTGAGGAGCTGCTGCTTCATGTCGGTGAGACTAGCTTTGTGTTCATTGGGATGTTACGCTCTTATGTCTTTCCTGCCTGGTTTCTTTAGCTACCCTTCTGATCTAACTTCATAGCAAGTAACCCATCATAAACACAGAGAGAGGTGCTGTAATAAGAACAAAATACAAATATTTCCCTATTTCCACACCTGTAATTTATAATTTTAAGATTAAATAATAAATGTTGAGCCATGGACATCTCCCACAAGTACTGGAGGCCTTCTTTGACAGGCTTTTAAAAATACTCTGTATCTGTAACAAAGTGCATTACATTGGATTTCAGATGGCTAGTAGATGTTGTTAATCAACTGCAATTCTACAGTTACATCTGTAACCCTTTCTCCCAGTGGCACTGACAGCAGCAAGAGTTGGGTTCAATATCTAGGGCAGTGACCTCAGTGGTTCAGGAGCCAAATTAGGGATCAACATTACCCAAAGGAGCCACAGTAAAGTAAATTTTGTTTCATTTACTGCAGAGCTATATATTCAGAGCCATCCCTAGGGAGGTACCTCACCCAGGGCAACCCCTCCCCCATTGCAGGCCCTAACCTTTCCCTAAGCCCTGCTTATGCCCTGCACCTGCTCTGCCCCTTTCCCCTCCCCCGAGCAACATGAGCTGGGGATTATTATGGGGCCTGGTGTCGTGGGGTAGCAAGGGTCACCTCCCACCCTCACCGTGGTGGTGGGAGGCAGTGTGACCCACCAGCCAGCTCCACCCTGAGCTGTCACCCTCTCCCAGCCCGTTGCACTTGGATTCACTGAGGCAGCAGAAAGCAGTGCCCTCGGGCCAGGGTGCTCTCCTTCCAGCTTCCAGTGAAGTGGAGTGCAGTGCAGTGGGCTGGGAGAGGGTGGTGGAGCAGAGCAAGCCACTAGATAATCTCTTGGGCCTTGTCCATAGGACAGTTGAGGCAGACGCTGCAAGGCTCTCCAAACACTGGGCCTGGGTCGCCATCCCAAACCGTCCTATGGACTGGACAGCTCTGTATATATTCATGTTTGAACCGCATAATGGAAATACTTAATTTATATTATTCTTACGGCAAAAGGACTTATTTTGTCTACTACAGTTGGTTAATTGCATAGTAAGAGCATCCTGATTAGTTAATAACTTTCCTTTAATAATTAAATCACACCACGTTTTAATATATTGTACTGCAGAGAGATTCAGAAGGCACATTAAAGAGCCACTTGCAGCTCATTAGCCTGTAAGTATCCCTGATCTAGAGTTTCCTCTTAACAATACAAAACAGAACTGACTTGAGCTCACACCCAGTAATGTGGGAAAACATGCCATATCTGGAAGCCTCTAAAAGGCACTACTTCCCCTCTTGCAAGCACTGAATCTGTGTATAACAAAAGAACTTTTAATAAAAGGAACCAGGCAGAGTTTGGGGAAAATGCCACAACCACATTTAAAAGCAAGTGACTGAAAGCAAAATCCAACCCTACAGTGCATTGGGCATGGTCCTTTGCTTCAGTTTCTCACCTTGGGGTAGGAAGGTCTGATGAATGAATGTCCCTGTAACACACCACTCTTCTCTTGCTCCACTGCACTCCACACACAGCTGGCTGTCCTTGATTAGTCACCACCTGAGTTTAGAGGTGAGTCTGCAAGGGACTCCTCCCATCCCAGGAAAGAAGTGAGTGAGGTCAAGCAATGTCTCTGTGGCCACTGCGTGCCTCTGCAACTGGCTGTTTGCTGCTGCTACCACTGGTCATGTGCTGCTGCTATTGGACACTCACTGCCACTTCTGCAAGCCTATGTTCTGAGGTTCTACCACTTATCCCAGGTCTTCAGTGATGTTAGCTCTCTGTGATTTCACTGGCTTCAGGGAATCTCACTGCTAGTATAGCCACTGCATTGTCTTTCCTTTCCTCCTCTTCTAAGCCATAGCCCCATGATCTCCTTACAGTGATTCAGCTCTGGTAATTACTGAACGGAAATAATGACTCCAATTGAGTCTAATTAGCTCCCTCTCTTAAACAGTGGAGAGGGAAAGGCCAAATAGCTTCTAGGACATTGTGTGCAAAGGCCAGTCCACTTGTATCCACCTCCACTTTCCTTCATTGGAATGTGGCATCCCTACACTCTGCTTAGAAAGTAAGGTTCAGATTAGGGTGACACCCCCCCTCCCCAATCAAGGCAGGGTAAATACAGTTCTGCTGCCTTTTACTCATACAATATAGACATCATCATTTTATAATCCCTGCACTTAATGCTAAAGTGCTTTGTAATCCAACATCAACCAAAAGCGACTATATTGGCAAAGTGGCTATATCATGCTTTGTACCTAGGTAGAGGAGATGTAGCTATGCAAACAGGATCTGTTGCTAAAATCTCTTCCTGACTCCCCTACTGCTAGGTGTGGTAAGGCTCATGTGGACCCTGCTTGCACATCTCTTACATTATAAGCTCCTAAAGCAGGGGCCTCCAAGCGCTTTATTTACCTGCATGGCTGCTCATAGCTCCTGTTGGCCATGGTTTGCCATTCCCAGCCAATGGGAGCTGCAGGAAGCAACGGCCTGGATGGCTCCATTTCCCTCGGCTCCCATTGGCTGGGAATGGCAAACCATGGCTGACAGGAGCCATGAGTGGCCATGCCTGCGGATACGGAGGTAAATAAAGCATCTCTCGGGCCCGCTAGGGGCTAACCTTGACGAACTGTGCCCAGCCCTTGGGTCGCCTCATGCCCACCCTTGCCTTAAGGACAGGAGATGCCATTTACTACATGGCTTGTAAAATGCAGAGTAAAGCTGAGGATTGACTTTTCTTAGGCCTCTGTGCCACGGTATAAACATTCAGTAATCACGTCGAGTCTACTTCAACTGCGGTGCCTGTGGTACTGCTTTTGAAGTCGGTGAAAGTACCCTGTATGGAGTAGTTACGTATTTGGCACTTCTTTTCAAATATGGCTTTTTTTTGTGTGTGTGTGCACTCGAATCTTGGGTGCCCAGCATGAAAGGATGTGACACTCAGTGGGTGGATGACTGTACTTTTCTGAAAACCAGGACTCTTGAACATGTGTTTTGTGTTGGAACCCCAAATTACTAGGTCCATTTGAAAATTTGACTTGCACTCTGCTCTGTATGCAAAAGGAAATCAAAGACGCTATAGGATTTGATATTTGCAAACTGCTATTCCTGTTTTTGTATACCTTCATATACATTCATATGCTTCCTGTCTTTCATATGTGTTCAGATAGTTTGCTCTTGTGCTTTTAATCTCTCTTAAAAAAATTTGCCAGCTCTCATAAACTTTCCCCTCCCCTCCCCCCTGACTTACTTTGTAAGGGATTGTACTACCAATTCTCTAAAGAGACGTGTACGCTGCACAGCTATCCCACGTATTCACAAGCTGTCCGTTATTTTGAAATATTTTTCGAAATAACGGGCGCGCTATTTTGGCATCCCGGTAAACCTGGTTCCACGAGGGTTAAGGGATGTCTTGAAATAGTGTGTTATATCAAAATTTGGTGCTGTATAGACATGCCAAATTTTGAAATTCAATTGAAATAGGATGCACAATTTGCATTGTGCATCTTATTTCAAGTTTAGGGTGCTGTGTAGATGCACCCTGAGTTTGCTAGTCTGCCTTCTTGAACTCCATGGTGTTTGTTCTGTTGTTTTCCCTCTATCATTCCTTAGAATAATGAACTCATCTTTCATGGTCACTTTTACTCAAGCGGCTTTCCACTCTAAATTCTCAACCTGTTCTTCCCTATTTGTCAGAACTACACGTAGAACAGCTTCTTCCCTAGTTGCTTTGCCCACCTTTTTAAAGAAAAAACAGCCTGTCATGCTTTCTAAGATTATCTTTTTGGATAATCTGGGCCCAGGTGTATTATTTTCCCCATTTGTATCTGGGTAGTTGAATCCTACCTTACCACCAAGTGCTGTGCTTTGGATGATTTTGTTTTTAAAAAAGCTTCATCCAGATATTCTTCTTAATTATAGCTAATCTCTACATGTTATCAATCACATTCAAACAGTGAGTTAGTGTGTGGTGTGCTGTTACACAAACATTGACAAACTCTGAGCTATAGTGTGGTCATCTTTCACCTTTGTAATTAAATGTCTTAGACTGTTCTAAAAAGGCTTTTCATAATCTGTTTCTACACAAAATGTTTCTTAATAATTTGGTTAAAATGCAACTATAATTTGGATTTAACTTGAGGAACCAATGGTGGTTGACTGTCTCAAGGGGAGGAAGATTAACTTTTACTTCTGTGTGGAATTAGTAGTACAAGAAGTGGATGCAATATTCCAGTTTGTGTGAGTGTTTTAAAAGATTATGTTTGAAAAATTGTATAACTACACAACTGATTCAAAAGCTGGAAAATAACTTACTGTGAGAGATTTGAAGAGCTCAGTCTGTTAGTTCAACCTCTTCAAAAAGAAGATTGAGAGGTGATTTGATTCCTGTGAATAAATACCTTCAAGTGGAGACATTTCCAGGCTCTAAAGAGCTTTTTAACCTAACAGTCAGGCCTAATAAGAACCAACAGTTGGAGGTTCAAGCAGATTTTTACTTGTGGGGGGTGTTTTAAAAACTGAGACAAAATACCAAGGGAAATGGTGGAGTCCTCCATCTCTTAGTGTCTTCAAATAACGACTGGATGCCTTTCTGGAAGATATTTTAGTCAAATACTAGTTATTGGCCTTAATGTGGAGTAACTGGGTGAAATTCTGTGGCCTGTATTCTACATAGGAATCAGAATAGATGATCTAATGATCCTATTGATTCTTCAGATTTACCATCATATGAATAAAATAGGTGTGAAGTGCGCCCCAGGTCCTTATTTTCGCAAAACAAAATAATAACATAACCTCTTACTTATCACAGATGGAGAACAAGAGTCCATGTTGCCGGTGGGGAGCCTTCGGACATGTATCAAGGCATGGTTACCATCTTTATAGATGGTAATTGAAATGTAATAGGAAGTCTCTTAACTGGCCATGATGACAAATGTGTAAATAATAAGTTACACACAATACAGACCTGATTGTGTGTATTGAGCAATGTCTTTCTGCCCTTTCTGACCGAACTTGGACATACACTTTCCAGTTAGGTTAGTAAAAGATCTATTTATGGGGGTTAAAATTCTGCTAACTACACTTGGAATCTCTGGATGTTTCTTTTATGCTATGTACTTACTTTTTTTTTTTTTTTTTTTTTTCATTGTCAGGTGATGGTTGGTTGGGGAATCCTAGCCCATCCCATTACATTTCTTTATCTAAATTTTTAGAGTAGGATTATCAAATGTGCCTAAGTGACTTATTCTGGCTTTATCAGTCTAGCCATATTTAACTGCGAATAGATATGTGAAGGTACATTTTCACTCGTTTCAGATTGTATAGCATATGAAGTGGGAGGATGAGAAACATAATTTCTTCTTAAATTAAATATATTCATCATTTAAGGTTATTTAGTTAGGTATGAAATATTTAGCAGCTTTTAGCATATTGGGCCTTTTCAAATTTGTCTACTAGGAGATGGGTAATTTAGCTCATACTTATTGCTTTTTTTTCCCCCATTAGAAGGTATGTTGCAGAAGACCACTAACTGAATGTGCAGGGATAGAATGAAAATTGTTTCTTCATGCACTGAAATCTGACAGTTCATTTTACCTTAAAAAGGCTTAAAGCTCCCTAAAAGCTCAGATGGAATAAATTTGTTTTTATCAGGAAGGAATAAGTGTTAATGGGAGGAGGGGTGGGGGGAGAGAATGTAGTAAAATTAACACAGCTCTTTAGCCAGGAGAGTGTTGTGTGGTTCCTCTTCAAAATCTCAAACTTTAATTCTCAAATGTGTGGGTTTTTTTCTCCCTCCAATTAAATGTCTCAAACTTTTCTGGATAAGGTCACTGCTTGCTAAGCCTTCAGATCTTTCGAGACCCATCACTGTTGCAATGCATGTAATAAATCATTTTTTAAGTGCACGGTATAGAAGAAACACCCAGAAATTCCAAGTGGAGCTAGTAGAATTTTAATACAGCTAATCATGGTTTAAAGGACCCATGGGGATATTTGAAACTTCTTACACTTAGAATTCTCAGAGCTACAGTGTTAATAAAACCTTCATATTTATTTGTTTGCATCTCTTTCCTCCCTTTTGTTGTTTTAGAGTACATGATATTTGGTTGGGAGCTGGGTATCATTAGAAAGCCATTTTTCCCCATGAACACAAAGGTTCATTGACAAACCTAAAACAATTATGTAGGTATACAAGTCAAGCAAAAGTTTTAAAATCAACGTTTTTGTAAATTATATTTTGACACTGGATGGTCATCATGCAGCCCTCACAAAATTGAATTGTGGCCCTCTACTGACAGGGGTGTGTTATGAGTAAATTCTCAAAATACGATACCTGCCTACTTTGTTTAATGTTACAGTTTTATATAAGTGGAAGGTGTGCTTCAAATATATTTGCTGCTATTGGGTGGAAAAAAGTGGTTCAGTAGTATTGATTATCAGTTTTGTTGATTGTACTAGAATTATTAAGGCATCAACATCTGGCCAGAAGTTACTTGAATCAATTTGCCAATCGTATGAACATCGTTTCATAACATACACTATATAACATAATTAATTATAATCCCAAAGAAATGTATTACAAAATCCATATTTTTAATTGGATTTTGATCATTTTTGGTATCAGTGGGGAGGCCATGAGTACTGGTTAGTAGCTGAATCTTTGGAGAATACCAGTGCAAAGGACCTGGTTAAACACAGTGCTCAATAGCACCATATGTGCTATAAGTGGTGCATGCATAAACTAAATTTGGCAAGTCTGGAGAGGCAATACATTGCATTGTACTTGGATCCCTAACATGTTCTTCTCAAAATGCATCTGCTTTCTCTGTAGGAAGATGACAGCCCAAATGCATCCATTAAGTACAGGTTCAACGTGTGAGACAGGTGAGAAACTGTCTGAAGCAGTCACTCTTAGTGAGATGATTGCACAGAAAGTAAATTGGGTGCAGTGACCCAAAAGATGGCCTACGCATTGATTTTTGCATATCATATGGAATGCCACACTAAGAATATATGTAATGTGTTGTGTCAAAAAGTAAAAGGGATAGAAACTCATGTTTTTTTGTTACTATTGCAAACTGCAACTCAAGTGGGGGTTCATAAATTCTCACAGAAGCTCTACTGGCAAGAAGTGGAGGGGATAGCTGATGCAGAGGCTAAATAAAGAGCAATAGTGCTTTAACTGGAATTGAAGAGGACCAAATGCTTGGCATAAAGGCTTTTAGAACATGTATTTAGATGAACTGTGGGATATGGATGTAGTTTTTAGCAGTTCACAAAAACAAATCTTAGTGCATATTCTTAAAAGCTGCAAGAGAAATGGTGCTATCAAAAGCAGAAGAAAGTGTTGATGTCAGCAGTAAAGTAGACTTTTTAGTAAAGCATTTGATACGGTCTCATATGACCTTCTTATCAATAAACTAGAGAAATACAACCAAGATGGAGCTATGACAAGGTGAGTGCATAACTGACTGGATAAGAGTTCTCAGAGAGCAGTTATTAATGGTTCACAGTCATGCTGGAAGGGTATAACGAGTGGGATTTCACAGGGGGTCAGTTTTGGGACTGATTCTGTTCAATATCTTCATCAACGATTTAGATATTGGCATAGAGAGTACGCTTATTAAGTTTGCAGATGATACCAAGCTGGGAGGGGTGGCAAGTACTTTGCAGGATAGGCTCATGATTCAAAATGACTGGACAAATTGGAGAAATGGTCTGAGGTAAGTAGGATGAAGTTTAATAAGGACAAATGTAAAATACTCCTCCTAGGAAGGAACAATCAATTTCACACATACAGACTATAAAGTGATTGTCTAGGAAGGAGTACTGCAGAAAGGGATCCAGGGGTCATAGTGGACCACAAGCTGAATATGAGTCAGCAATGCAATACTTTTGCAAAAAGAGCAAACGTGATTGTGGGATTTATTAACAGAGTGCTGTGAGCAAGACACAAGAAGTCATTTCCCATACTTGCACTGATTAGTCAGTTGGAGTATTGTGTAGTTGAGGAACATTTCAAGAAAGAGCTGAAAATTGGAGGTCAGAGAGAGCACAATAATTAAAGGTCTAGCATGACCTATGAGATGACTTTGTGGTTAAAGGAGAGATTAAGCGGACATGATAGCAGTTTTCAGTATCTAAAGGAGTGTTAGGAGGAGAAAAATTGTTCTCCTTGGCCTCTGAGGATAGGACAAGAAGCAATGGGCTTAAATTGCAGCCAGGGAAGTTTAGGTTGGACATTAGGAAAAATTTCCTAACTGCCAGGGTGGTTAATCACTGGAACAAATTGCCTAGGGAGGTTGTGGAATCTCCATCACTGGCGATATTTAAGAGCAGGTTAGAAAGACATCTATCAGGGATGGTCTAGATCAGTGGTTCCCAGCCTGTGGCCCATGGACCCCTGGAGGTCCATGAGGGCACTGCAGGGGGTCCGTGGAAATGTGAAAGTGAGGGTCGCGCCCTGTTCTCCCCCCACAGTCATGCATGTCGAGATGCGGCTTACTTTTGATCTCGTTCCCTGGATGCTAAGGGAGTGAGGGGAAAGTGCTTGCATGCCACTCACACATCAGTTAGGTTTGAGAAGCATGCACAGCATGCAAGCACTTTCCCCATGCTCCCTTAGTGTCCAGAGAACAGAATAAAAAATAAGCTGCGGCCCGGCATGCACGGCTGCTGTCCCCACACCCGTGCTTGTGAAGTTATGCCCTTGTCCCCTACAGTCCCAAATTTCTGCCCTTGAACTTCATGACTTGTAATACATTTCAAATGATTATAAAGTAATGGAGTATTTGAAAACAGCTATATTGTTTGGGGGGGTGGTCTGTGAAATTTTAATAGATTGAAAAGAGGCCTGTGCACTCAAAAAGGTTGGGATTTACTGATCTAGATGGTGCTTGGTACTGCTGTGAGGGCAGGAGACTGGTCTTGATGACCTCTCAATGTCACTTCTAGTTCTATGATTGCAATTTCACTTCTAAAATGAGCACTGTTTATGGAGGCCTCTTAGTGTAGTACCCATAGATGGTATGGTTGAGGCGCAAGCTCTTGACAACCCAGAAACTGTTAACACCTGTTGAGACTTGGCTAAACACTTCATATAAGGCTACAAAGAAAATACTGGACCTATGGCTAAGTCCACCTTGTTTGATGCATATCAAATACAGAGGAATCAATTAAAAGTATTAGCAGAAAGAAGAGATTGTGGAATTGGTCCAATATAAATTCATTGACTCGACAAACAACTCCAGTGTCACAGTGAAGAAGCTACTGTCTCATATTTACAAGAAGGAGAGCTAACAGTATACATTGCAGGGAGAATGCTCCAGCCTGCCAAGGATTGCTTGAATAATTTTTATCATTTCACAGTGTAATGAAGCTGCTGCCTCATGCTACTCAGTGGAATTTCTTCCTGGGCTCCCACGAGGAGGCTGACTAAAATTATCTTGCCTGCTCTCAGTGCCACAGAAAGAGGTGCTATTCAGCTCTAGATTTTTATGAGTCACAGATGTTCTGGTGCTCTAAGACACTACTCAAGATTTATGCAAGATTCTGCTTTTATGCCCATTGCTGTGGAACAGAATTGCTGTATATCTCTCAGTGATGTGTTCCTATCACTAGGATCATTACAAGCTGCCACACTACCAGGTTTCCCTACCCTTTCAGGATCAGACACTACTGGTGGGTCAGCTGAACAGATCAAATGATCGCACTGAAAGGGAAACGATTCAGCCTTCACAGAATCTCTTCCCCTCTTAAAAGATGCTCAGAATGGCAGACACACTCCTTGAGGAGGTCATAAACTCAGGATATGAACGGGGTCAGTGAATTTATCTTCTGAAGCCTAACACTGACACTTGCAGAGCTATGTTGGATGTTTTCCAAAAAGCAGACAAATTGACGGAAAAATGCTACTGCCAAAGGGGTGCATTTGTACTTGCTCTCAAGAAGGCAAATTATCAAGCAATGGAATGGCTCCAGGGTGGTAGAGGGGCTACCCTCCCTGCTGGGCATTGATGGGTATTGGAGGGTGGACTGATTATAGCAATTGTGTGAAATACCATGTGCTTCCAACTCAGTCCTTCAGCTAATCTAATGCTCATCTGCAAAGACTGATGCGCTCCACCTTATAAATGTTTGGCCAGGAGCCTGCCTTATATAGCGGTGTGATGTGAATAAGGATTAGTGTGACAGAACATCTAAATGATGAAACTGGATGCAGATGAGATTGATTTTGATAAATTTTCCCAGACCTAAATGTCTGGACTGACTTCCCTCCATCACCAAAGATCATCTCAAAAAAGATATATTGGCATTGGAAAAGGTTCAAAAAAGGGCAAGAAAAATGATTAGGGCTTTGGAATGGGTCTCTTATGAAGAGAGATTAAAAAGACTTGGACTTGTCATCCTAGAAAAGAGGAGACTAATTGGGGATATGCTAGAGGTCTATTAAAATCATGACTAGTATGGAAAAAGTGAATAAAGAAAAGTTATTTACTTATTCCCACAATATAAGAACTAGGAGTCACCAAATGAAATTAATAGGCAGCAGATTTAAAACAAACAAGAGGAAGTTTTTCTTCACTCGGTGTACAGTAAGCCTGTGGAACTCCTTGCCAGAGGATGTGGTGAAGACTAGGACTTTAACAGGGTTAAAAAAAAGAGCTAGATAGATTCATGGAGGTTAGGTCCATCAATGGCTATTAGCCAGGATGGGTAGGAATGGTGTCCCTATCTGCTGTGGCTATGTCTACACTGCGGTTTTTTTTTGCGGAAGAGGATATGCAGATGGAATGCTCATTTGCATATCTTCTTCCACAAAAATGTCACAAGAACCACAGGTCCGATGCTGCATACCCAAGGGGGGAAGGACAGAACCAGGTGGACCGTTTTAGCAAATAAAAGATTTATTTATGACCGTGATGAATTTATAGTATTTATTCTAAGATTTTTTTAATAGACCGTGTCAATAATGAATTTACAGTATTTATTATATTTATTCTATGGTTTCTAGTTAAACGTGTCGAAATATAAGGATGGGAACGGCAAGGGGAACCGTCTCTATTCTAAAGATATCCAGCTACACTAATTAAATAACAGTGATTACTACAAACTCTATGTACTACCAAAACAACTACAACACTAAGCTTATACAAGAAAGAAAATCAAATCATACATACCAACTTATACAACACACGGAACATTTCAAAGATATCAGTTCGGTTGCGAAGGCCTTGGTTACGCCCGAGAGTTGGGGGAGGTGGCTGGTCGGTTGATCAGGCCGACAGCGCTTTGAAGTATACGGGAAGGCACACACACAGTGGTATGTGTGTTGTGAAGACCTCCTCGAGCAAACTGTGCGATGGGTATTTATCCCCAAGTCTGCACATCGCTTTCCCGCGCTTGCATATTACCATATACGGCCCAACGGTCACCGAGTGGGGGGGTCTGTGTCCCAGGGGTTGGGCTGAAACTGTGCAGGTTTCATGCGACCAGGTAAGCCCCGCAGTTCTCACGCGAAGGTGACGGGTAGGAGAGTGCAAAGCTATTTTCCCCTTTTCACACCTTCCCTTTTTCTAAAGGCAATGGTATGCAGGAAGGGTGTGGCCGGTTTCTCCCAAGGAGTACTGCAGCCCACTGTAGCAAGAGCAGCCTGGCCAAACTTTTTACTTGGGGGGGGGGGGACAGTTTTTTTTTTTTTTCCTAACAAAAAAGAATTGGAAGAGGTTTTGCCGCTAAAAGGCTCCATGTAGACAGGGCCATTTGTTGGAAAAAACTCCTTTTTTCGCAAATCCTTGTAAACCTCGATTTTTGACACATAAGGGATCTTGTGAAAAAGATTTTCCGATAAATGGCACCGTCTATATGGGGCTTTTTAGCATCAAAACCTCTTCCGTAAAAAGAATTGGAAGAAGATATGGAAATGAGCACACCATTTGCATATGTTCTTCCACAAAAAAACCCGCAGTATAGACATAGCCTCTCTGTCTGTCTGGAAATGGGTGACAGGAGAGGGCTCATGTGAGGATTGCCTGTTGTGTTCCCTCCCTCTGGGGCATCTGGTGTTGGCCACTGTTGGCAGACAGAATACTGGGCTAGATGGACTTTTGGTCTGACCCGGTATGGCAATTATGTTTTTATCAACAGGGCTCAACAAATTGCTGGGCGAGTAGATTTCAGCCGGTCACCCAGTTCACCGGCGGCGCGCACATGCGCAATGCGGGTCTTGTGCAGCGCAGGGCTGGCGAGTAGATTTCACTGCCGTTTGTCAAGCCCTGCTTATCAATGTCTTTTTTTTTTTTTTTTTTAATAATGTGTCTTTATGTGTGTTAAAATATTTTAAAAAGTTGATTCTTTAAAACTAATTCCTCAGGTATATAGCAACATAGTTGTTTTAGGGTTGTCATGTTTGGTGCTGTTGTATTTGTGGTAGAAAAAGCTTTCTAATGACATCCAACTAGACCCATTTCTGACAACACTCATCAAAATTTCTACCAACTAGAGGACCTGAAGTTGGAAGTGCAGTGGTGCTGGTGGGGGTGGGAGTGGGGGTGGGGGGGCAGGGAGTTCCCTGTGCTAAACTACAGAGAGTGACTCCATTGAAAATAACAGTTCTGTAGATTTTTGCAAATGAAATGACACCTCCCTTACCTTGCTCTTGGAATGATATTTTATGACTTGATACTTCCAGACTGATAACATAATCTTTCTCTTTTCAAACGTTGAAAATACCTGCTTCTGTATATGTTGTGTACTTTGTCAGACTGACTTTTTACATGAATAATCAGAGTTTTGCTGTGGTGTTCTTCTATGATGTGAAAATGACAAAGAAGAATAAAATGGAATTATTGTTATGAGCTGGGTGAAACTTTGTTGTCAGCTTAGCTAAAAAAATCTTGGTAAACAGCTGTGAGACCATGTCCTTAATTTAGGATGGTTGCAGAGATGGTTAAGGAGCCACATCTAAAACAAGGCCTATTAGGATCTGCCCAGAAACTTGCACCATGTGGGCAAGGATGGGAATTGTGACTAGGCGGATGGAGGGGTGAGTGTCTGTCTACACTGGATATTCCCTCAAAGGGGAGAGGCAGAAAAATCAAGCTGTAGCCTGTGATCACAACGTGACTCAGAAAACACAAAATGCTTTTGGGTCTGTTGGTACAGAGTCTCAGGGTGGTGTCAGATGCAATACTTCATGCACACACCCATCAGAGTGTGTGTGGGTGTTGCTCAGAGAGTTTGGAGACCCTGGGGGCCGGTTGGGGTAGGGAGATTCCAGGGGGACTGGTAGCAATCCATGGACAGATCCTGGTGGTTCTCGGCTTCACCCTGCAGCACAGCAGAGGTGCTTGTCCTTGTGTAGGCCCTGTGGCCAGTTGCCCCAAAGATGTGGGGGCTGCAATGCTAAGGGGATCAGAGGCAGGAGGTGGCACTGGGCAGGGGTGTGAAGGGTGAGTGCGGGACTGGAGGAGGAGCATAGGTAGGGGGAGGTGTTCCATGGGCCAGGTCCTACCAGCCTGTCTTACAGGGGTCAGTGCTGCCCACTGGCAACAGGGTCACAGGATGGCCTGAGTTTGGGAGCCTGTGAGAGGCCTCTGTGCAGCTGGTTGTTTCTGTGTGGGGTAGTGGGCTGATCCAGCCTGCCAGGCCCTACGAGTTTCCCACAGAGATGTGGAATGGCTCAGACACTGGCTCCTAGCTAAAAGGTCCACGCAAAGCTCAGTCCTGGGGCAGAGCTGCCTCACAGTGAGGTTTTTTTTTTTTTTTTTATTCTATGAACTTCTTTATAATTATACATAATATAGCTATGTTATATTATCGTTCTTATCATTATACAGCTGGGTATGATCAATATTTAACCTACAGCTGCCCTTGAAGTTGACTGCAACCAAATTTCACCTGTATAAAAAAGGGGGGGTGACTTTTCCCAGGCCCAGCACCACCCTAGGGACAGCACGGGCCATAAGCTTCTGTAAACCACACATGTAGTGTATGGCACTTAGACCAATTACAGCTGTCTGAGAACAGGGGAGCTCTACAGCCTAAGCTGAGACCTGGTTGGCTTTATAACTCAAGCTGTAGAGGCTTCTTTACTAAGCTCCACAGGTCTCCGGTTCAAATCCACTCAGTGGTGGTTATACTTTGTTCCTTTTGTTCTTGGTTCCTCTTGCATTCAAAGGAGCAGGACTTTATAAATTTCTTTGTAAATAAACAGTTTGCATCAAAAAAACGCCAAGATATATCAATTTTTGCTTCCAATTGGAACATCCCAAAGACCCTGAAATTTAACTAGCCATTTGGATCAAACAGGGACCATATTGCCTATATTTCCAATTCATAGTGTTTTTAAATGGTTCCCAAATACTGATGGATGAAATATAGATGTAAACAGTTTAAATTTAAAACAAATTAATACAGACATCAATTAAAAAACCCTATACACACAACTGAATATGCTAGCTTCTTATTATACTGTGTTGTTTTCTATAACCATGCATCTATTTAAGCTGTCTGCCTTTGGTGTTGATAGTATCTCTGAGCACAATTGAAGACCTTAGCCTGTCATGAAACCTTTTAGCCATAACTACTAGAAATTCATGTAGATATTGCCCTCTATTGGCTTAGACAATTTGGCTTGTTGCGGTCAGGCTTAATAGCAACACAGTGACAATATGTCTGTGACTGAGTAGAATTTCCAAGAACTGAATTTATACTGTAGCCGTGAAAGTATCAATTAATTTCACTGTGTACCATTATATTGAATTTCTGTGCATCTCTATTAGACAAATAAGTTAAATAAGTTTCATCTGAGAACTAAACACCTCAAATTCATTAAACGTCTCTTCTTTTTACACAACTGGACTGTAAGCTACTAAAACGGAAGGAAGGAAGGAAGTGGTGTCAACTGAAAGATGGCTGATAGTTGCTAATAGTTATTAATAGGGCCAGAGTAGTTAAAATGGTCAGTTTTCTTTTAGATGGCTTTTGACTTATCAGTTCTGCTTATTTCATGTGCACCTGATTTATTTAGTGCGTGTGTAAGCCTTTAGCTCTTTGCTTTGTTCCAGCTATCTTGCTGCCCCTTATTCTTCGAGCAGTCACCCTGCCCTTGCCCACCAAACACTAGATCACAAGATCTTCCTTGAAATACCTGTTTCAGGAACACCTTCATTACTGCTGACAGTTAGTGCCCAGACTCTCTCCTTCCTGAGCTGCCCTGTATTCTGTCCTGTAGCTAGAATGCTAGGGAACTTGTCTTATCTATTCTATAACAAACGAATGCAACTGTTAGCCACTTGGGCAGTCATCATCACACGGCACTACTTGGCTCATTTTTATCAGGTTGCCATTTATTACATGCATTGTGAAAGAACTATGGTTTTTAAGGAGCAACTTGTAAGAGGACAATGATGGGTTGTTTTTTTTTTTTTTAATGGATTTTGAATGGAAGATTTTTTCCAAGGATATGTAGCCTGCAAATCTATATGCTTTCCTGTCTTATCCCTTTTACTATATTCTGGCAGTAATGCAAGGCTTACAGGAATTTTATCCTGTACAAAGTAGGCTTTAGCAGTAGTGTAGTGTGATAAATAAGAGCTAATATCTTTTTAGAAATTAAACTCAACATCATTTAGTATCTTTTTAGAAGTAGTGAAAGGCTTTGTGGCAAATTCTTCAATTGGATCAGAACACACAAAATGGCCAGACCAGGTAAGATCTATTAGTTAGTGCCTTGTGAAATCTAAACTAGGTCCAAAAATGCAAGACCCAGCCAAACTGACATCCTGATCAAGGAAACAGAAGGCATTGTACCTAACCATAGGTTCCTGCTTTTCCCACTTCAGGTAACTGGTCCAAGAAGGGCATCAAGTGATTTTATTCATGCATATTCAAAAGATGTCCCAATATCACAATCCAGTCAAGTATATGTACCCACAAAATCTCAGGGTATGGAAATCTGCTTTAAGCTGTAAGGAGTTGGGTTACTGATGATACAAAGAGGCCTACAAAATGCTACGCAGATGTTGGGAGAAAAGAAAATCATCTTCCTCATCAAGCATTTCTCTTCTTCACATCCCTCAAAGCTCTTTGCTTCACTTCACTTATTCTTTCTAAGTTTCTCTGCTTCTAAGGGTTCCATATTTCACCTTTCACTGAGATCCATGTTCAGCCAGCTGAGGGAGGTTGGTCCTTCCAACGCCTGGGTCTCCTGGGAGAGGGTATGCGAGTAGGGTTGCCAGATGTCCAGTATTGACCCAGACAGTCCGGTATTTTCACCTCCTGTCCGTTAAAAAAATTCAGAAAATACCAGACACCTAAAATGTCCAGTATTTTCTGATTTTTTTTCCCCCTGCTAGGAGGTGAAAATACTGGACACCTGGCAACCCTACAACACACACACACACACACACACACACACACACACACACACACAGCAACCAGGCCTGGCCCCTGACCACACCCCCACACCGGGCCCCCAGGTCCCCCCTTCCGCTGCCATGCCCTCCTGGACCCCCTGCCATGCCCCTCCCCCCCACTTACCTGTCTTGTGGCTGGAAAGAAAAACAAAATGGCCACCAGCAAAAAAGCCTCTTCTTAAAGGGGCCATGCTGATTTTTTGTGTATTAATTTTTAAATTTTTCTTTTGCTTAACTGCTGTCGGGGTCTGTCTCTCTCTTTTCCTCCTCAACAACTTTGGTCTCCCCCTTTTTTTTTCTCAATTTTTTTCCTGGTGGTTTTTTTTGCGGGGGGGGGGGGGTTGTTCAGTATTTTTGGTTAAACCATCTGGCAACCCTACATGCGAGTATGGTACTAAACTAGGTAATTGTATCTGTATACTTAGATAAGTACAATTATATATCCAGACTTTGTTAATGCTACCCTCCGGGGTTATTGAATCAATTTGTGTGATCAGTGCTGTGTGTTTTGTATTGTTTGTGATCCTAATACCAGTCATAATAAAAATGGTTTTAATTGGGTACTGTCCTCATTGTAAGCGTGACTGCTGTTTTGAGTCCACAGATCTGCCTCCAGAAATAGAGCTTCAGAGCTCTCCGTCTCTGTGACGTGGGGTAGGAGGACAGACCTAGAACCTTCTAGTCAGGCTAGCTGAGCCATATCCAAATCAATTCTCTTATTCTTCACCCCTGGGCTATAGATGTAAAGGGTGAAAGTGTTGGAGGCACTTGTTGAAGAAGTGGGTTGCCAGCACTGGCATAGCCAAGGCAGAAGTTGATAATGTAGGGAGGCCTGTTTTTAAAATGGGCTCATTGGAAAAATAACATTTTTCTTGTTTATTGAGGTGAGAATTACAAATCATACAATTGCCTGACTTGCGCTTTTTTTTTTTTTTTTTTTTTTTTCATTTAAGGTAAGCAAAGAGGCTTCCTCAAAGTTGAGTCCATTTACAAATAATATTAGATATATTTAAAATATTGAAGGGCTGGGCATTATGTGCTTCTTCCTTTGCTCCCAGTCTTTTCTTCCAAATGCCTGTAACTGAAATTATAAGCATGCCCAAAAAAACCCAAACAAACAAAAATGGAATGGGTCACACTCTTAAATTCATTGCATGGGGTACAGTACTTCTCTATACACAAACATAATGAAACAGGAAAGATACAATTCTCCCTGAGTAGAAAGATTTTATTCCTTTTCAAATGGTTTTAAATCACTCCTTTGTGATATTTGAATTGCAGATGCTTTGCTTTTATTGTCTGCTCCTTGATGTTTAAATCAAAAGAACTGTGTGGGGGATGTGTTGACTGAAAGCTCTCTGTTGTGAGGTTTTAAAGTTTGTAAGGCATTCAAGACCCATGAATGAAAGACACCTAAGAACAAATGACTTAGGCCATGTCTACACTTGCACTTGATCAACAAATTTTTTGTCATTTACTGATGCTTAGATTTTTCCCCCCTCTCCCTGACAAAGTTTTGTTGCAGCAAGTGATAGGGGGAAGGTGCTCTCTTGCCAACAAAGTGAACCCCCTTCATAAGGTGTGGATGCATTTTGTTGGCAAAAGTGTCTACCAAAATTGTTCACACATGCAGACTTTTATCAACAAGGTAGTGTTGAAACAGTCTTGTGGCTAAATGCTGTGCAGCATAGACATACACTTAGTATTTAAAAGAAGACTTGGACCAGCTGAACTGTTATCTTTGTCTTATTACCCAGCATCTGAGGGCTTTTTTTCAGTGCTTAATTTGTGCCAGGGCTTATCAGGACTGAGCACTGGCATTGCTTGGTGTGGCAGTTCATATCCCCAGCACCTCTGTGCTTGCTGCATCAGTCATGAGTGTGTTTAAAAAAAAAAATGCTTGAGCCCCAGCACCTCTTTGATTACGAATTAAGCATTGGCTTTCTTGTTCTCTTTTTGAACTTATTGCTGAGGAATTTAACCTTTCTCCATTTGGTCGGCATTTGGACCAAATGTGTTTTCAATAGGTAGTATAACTTCTTTTTTTCCCACTTGTCTATGCATAGCAGAAGTAAGCTCCCTTTTAGTGAGTTTACTCTTCTTGGGCCCTGTGAAGTGGAGGGGGCTGTTTTGCAGGGGACAAGTAGAGCATACCAAACTGTTGGGTATCTTTTGTTATCTTGGTTGCAAGGTGGATGAATTAAGGTACATGGAATCCAGCTATTATTCTACACTCGTGAGATTGTAGAAATGCTAAGATTGATGACATTTCTGGCTTAAATGTATATTGTGTATGGTTTTTTTTAATAGTCTGAATTAATAACTTACTACAGAGAAGTCAATCTTTGCAGTATCTGAACACAGAGAAGCAAGATTATTTCAGGAGCTTTACTGGCATCCAGGAAGAATATTACAGTTTCTAATGGAGTGTTTTTATGCTTAAAAGAAGCACCCAGGATCTTTTTCAGGGGGATAAGGCAACACGCCACATTTATTGAACATACATAGATCAATCAATATTTATCATATGCATATCTCTCTCTCTCTCTCTCACACACACACACACACACACACACACACACACACACACACACACACACACACGTACGTCTTGTTGTTACCAAAAGTTGCTCCCCCCCAGGTGAGTTGGGGAGGGGTGGAGCCGGGCTTCTGCTGATCTGGATCGATGCTCCCATGTTGACAAGATGAAAACCCGGGGTCCCTCTGCAAGATGCCTCATATTTATCCCTCTCATGCAGCCAATTAGTCATCACCTTGCCTTTCTTAATGCTGCTTCAAAAAGAGTTCTTCCAAGGGCAGGCACTTGCTGCTTGACTCCCAAGGCGTCTGTATGTCCAGCCTTCTTAATGAGCTCACTTTACAGGTATTGTCTTGGATCTGGCTCCCAGACCTTTTCCACCCTTGCAACTGCTGCTGGAGGTGCTCAGCTTTCATTCTCCATTCACACCTCATTCATTTCAACAGGACAATCAAGGAAAGTGGAGAGCTCAAAAGACATTTTTTCTTACAAGATCTATATATATAAAGGAAAGTTTCTCTTCATACAAAGTTATAGGAGAAATGTTACAGAGATTCTATAAGAACACTTAAAGATATATCTAAAGGACAAGATCTTAATACAAAGATATATGAGGGTGTTAATATTACAGGGATTTATCCACATTGTTATGAAGTTTTGCTTTCTTATACATTAGACTGTATCAGTGGCCTTTTTTATACATATACAAGACCTATCAACTAAGTGAACTTGTTGGGAATCTTCTATTTTATCCAAGGCTACAGGACATTAGAATCTAGAATACTATGAAGTAGTATAAAATATCTATATTGTATACAAAGGTGTGCTATTATGACAGTCATTTTGCAATGCGGGCTGAATTGGGGGATATACTATAGATAATTATACTCTATATCCCCATTTATATTGTTACTGATTGTGAAATGTCACATTTCCCCCATACCCTCTTAAAAAACCCACACAATTCTTGATTTGATAAAATTATAGGAACAGCTTCTTGCTAACAGTCAGCTCACCCTAGGCCATTTAAAGGTCTGCATAATTCGGAAAGACACTACTGTATTTGCTTAAACACCGGTTGGAAGCAAAACTATTTTCCATAATGGTGCTGGTGTTTATTTTCAAAGGAAAGTGACATTTAAAATAAACAAACTGTTCTTGGCTACTGGTAATAACATTTTGTTTCAGTATAATGACTTCAAGAAACTTACTGATGTGCCCTAAATTTAGTTACCTATTTGTTTGTGGGCTTCACATTTGGAAACCACTGTCTGCTGTTCAGTAGTGTAGGATATAGGGTAGGACTTGCTGTGCTTTGGCTTAGGCTCCTGCTATGAGCATACAGGTTAAGGTGTAATTAGTTTTGCGTCTTGTTCTTCTGAAAATGTGTAAACAGTGTACTGTGACCAGCTGACTTTCCTTTTGCCTTCCATATCCAGCTTCTTTATTTAAAGAGTAATTTTCAGTGTTAGAAACTGAAAGCCACGTGCTCACTATTTATGGTAGCTATTTATTTTTGAATGTAATGAGACTGATCTTCTAAGTACATCAGTATTTGCCTCTTACTGCTCAATTCTGCTCTTTCGTAATAGCTCAGCATAAATTGGCATTGGAATGGTAATTCTTCAATTTGCTTTTGATTTATTTTTGAAGAGTTAGAGATGGCTTTTCTGAGTTACTATCTGTAGCCTAAAAGTAGATAACTAATCAAAAGGGGAGCAAAGTAGAGGCTATGTCTTCACTAGAAATGCTGCAGGTGTCTGTGTAAACACTTACTACAGTGAGGGGAGTGGTTGCCTTGTCGCTACACAGTAGAACCTCACAGTTGGAAACTCCAAAGTTACAAACTGTCCAGTCAGTCGCACACCTCGTTTGGAACCAGAAGTACGTAATCAGGCAGCAGCAGAGACCCACACAAAAGTAATATATTAGAGCGATGTGTTAAACATAACTGACTAAAAAAGGAAAAGCAATATTTTTTTTTCTTCTGTATAGCAAAGTTTCAAAGCTGCATTAAGTTTCACTTCTAGCCATTAACATTTTGTTCAGAGTTACAAACAATTTCTATTTCCAAGTTGTTCATAACTCTGAGGTAAGTAGCTTAGCCACTTCCTTGAGAGGTGGTAGCTAAGGTGATGGAAGAATTCTTCCTTCAGCTTAGTGCTGTCGACTCTGGGGTTGAGAGCTGCTAACTGTGCTGCTCCCATCTGTGGATTTTCCAGTCCCCTGAGTGACATAACTGGATTGACCCAACTTTTTATAGTAGACCTGGCCTGACCATCTCAAGTCTTACCTGAAAGGAGAAAAACAAAAAAATAATCTTTGGAAATATTTATGACGTACTTGTATGTTATCTCAGATTGAGTGCATAAAAACAAATCAGGAAACTTGGTAAACTAAAGCAGAATCTGTCTCTTATCCTACCTATAAACTTGTGTCCTAGTTTTTTTTATCTGAGCCCTCTACAGCATTATTGAAGTTACCCTCACAACAGTTCTGTGAAATAGGGAGATATTATCTCCGTGCAGGGCCGGCTTTAGGAAGTACGGGGCCCAATTCGAACAATTTCAACGGGGCCCCGCAGCAATTTTGATTGAGCCAAACCCCCCCCCCCCCACCAACACACACACACCCGTGGCGCAGGAAAACCCTGCGCTAAACTCACACCTCCTGTGGCGCAGGCAGCTGATGCACTCCTCCTCCGGGGCCGGCAGATTTGTATAATTTTTGGTGGTGCCCCATTAGCCACACCCCCTGACCATGCCCTGACCCCCATTAGCCACACCCCCTGGCCCCTGTTAACCAGGCCTCTGGAGGTAACACACTCGGGGCAAGATGGACACATGACCAGAAGTAAAAGGTGTCACCCCTCTCGAAGGACTTTTCCCACCATCCTCCTACCAACAGGGATTAGTTTGGCCCCCACCAAACCCGCCTCATGCAACTATCCTGCAACTGCATTAACCCAATGTGTGTGACATTAACTCAGGTGCGGAGAGGCTGGGGGAAGTGTTCCCTCTAAGGCTATGTCTACACTCGCGGCTTCTTGCGCAAGTACAGCTGTTCTTGCTCAAGAACCCGCAGAGTATCCACACTGCCCGCGTGCTCTTGTGCAAGGAAATTTACAGTACGGCGCGGTAAGAGAGGGTGTCTTGCGCAAGAGCTACGCTTTTTTCTAACAGGTGTAAGCTCTTGCACAAGAGGGCAGTGTGGATGCTCGGCAGGGATTTCTTGCGCAAGAAACCCCTATGGCTAAAATGGCCATCGGAGCTTTATTGCGCAAGAGAGCGTCCACACTGCCATGGATGCTCTTGCGCAAAAGCACAGCTCGCACATCACAGTGTGGACGTGTTCTTGCGCAAGACTTCTTGCACAAGAACCCTTGTTCAAGATGTTCTTGCACAAGAAGCCGCCAGTGTAGACATAGCCTAAGAGTTTCCTCCCATGAGCAGAATGAATTTTGTGTTGTGCACCAGTACTGAGTTCATGTGGCTTGTTTGGATGTGCCACTGTGGCACCCAAGTTATTAATAAATATCTTATAAACCTTTACCCTTTCCCTCTGCTGTCATGTCTCCTCCCCTTACTCCCTCAGCTCCCCTGGTGCCTGCTGCCCCCCAACCCCTCACCCTCCTCTGCTGTCCTGACTCCTGCCCTCCTCACTGCCCTCAGCCCTTCTGCAACCTCTCCCCCCTCCACCAGCCCTTCTCTCCCCCTTGTGCCCACTCCTCCAGTAGCCCCACTCTGATCATGTGAGCTACCCCTCCTCATCTCCTCTTCTAACACCTCCCTCTACACACCTGCCCTGCCTCTCTCCTCTGGTGCTGGTCCCTCCCCTGCAGGTGTCTGCCTTTCTGCTTCACCCCAGAATCCCCTGGCACCTGCACCTTCCCTTAGCCCTGCACCCTCCTGGTGCCTCCCCCTTCCCTCACTGCCCCTGCCCCCTTTTTCCCTCATGCCCACTCCCTCACCACTCTCTGCCCTGTTCCCCTCCTGCCCCTCTGCCCTCACACATAACTTGCTCCATCCCCACATTTCTCATGCCCACCCCTTCTTTCAAGCCTTCTCCCAGCACCTCTCTCTCTAGCCCCCAATGCTCTTCCCCTCTCCTCTCCCAGCATCACCCTGTCCCCCCTCCCAC
Organism: Pelochelys cantorii; assembly: GCA_032595735.1. NCBI lineage: Eukaryota > Metazoa > Chordata > Testudines > Trionychidae > Pelochelys > Pelochelys cantorii. The sequence goes on along the minus strand of CM064326.1, from coordinate 124,596,809 downwards.
TGACACCTCCCCTCCTGCCCTTTTCCTCATTGTCTGCACTTGGCCCCCTGGCATTTGTCTCCCCTCCACCCTGTGCCTTGATGCCTTCCCCAATTTTCCCCCTCCACACAAGCCCCTTCCTCTCCCACCCTCTCCCCCTAGTTTTCCCCTCCCCTACCTTCTGCCTTCCACTTTGCGGGGCTGGAGTTTGCGCTCGGGCCCTCGACGCCGAACCCGGGGCTAGGCTGAGTGGCGCAACGCAACGCCGAGCACTTTTAAAGTTCCCGCTCATGGGAACGCTGCGCATGGCAGCAGCAGCAGCTGGCGAGGGGGAGCCGGACTGAAAGCTGCGCACGGCAGGGACGGTCCAGGGCTGAGGGGGATGCTCTGGGGCCGGGGTGGGAGAACGCGCATGGGGGGCCGGCAGGTAGGGGCTGGCAGGACCACTCCAGGCAGAGCTGGGGGAGAAATCCAGCTCCAAATATTGCTGGAACAGGGCCCCCGGCTCTGAATAGTAACTCGCTGCCCATAGCGCCCGGCACACTTCCGGGTTCAGGGTGCGGGGCCCCTTTAGGCACAGGGCCCTGTTTGGGGGAACTGGCCTAAGGCTGGCCCTGTCTCTGTGTTCCAGAGAAGGAACTGAAGTGTCCAAGATCAGACAGGAAATCTGGTATAATTGGAAGTAGAACCCCTATCTCTTGTATGTGTTCTGTGCCTTCAGCACAAGGGATTACAGAAGTGTCTCCTTACAGAGGGGCACCTCCTTTCCCATGATGCAGCTGAATTTGTGTGTGTGCCTTAATTGCTTTCTCTTGTAATCAGGAAATAATACCTTGTACATGTGCTGTTTGTTTAATCTTACTTTAACAGTCATACCTAATCATAACTATAATCTGTCTTTGATAATTAAATTAACTAACTCTCTGGCAGTCTGTGCCATAAAATGACTACCTGCTGCCTGAAAAAGTATTTTGGCAGTAAAACCTCACTGATGCACACTGCAAATCACTGGATTTTGAAGTCTAGTAAAATTTTATACTAAAAAGGATAATTAAAACAGAACTTGAGTGCTATAGTAAATTTTGGAAGATCTTGGTTATTCAGTTGCTGCTGAAGAGCAGGGAGGTCACTGTTCATATATCATCATAATTTGTTCTGTATTTTAGTGCACTCCAACATCCCACTAGTTTTTTAGCTTCTGGACTCTTCATATACATTTTCCCTGACTCCTTGAGTCTGCCTGTTTCCAGAAAATCATGTGTTCAGTCTACCAGCGTATGCAATGACAAATCAAGAGTACTCCTTGTAAATACACTTTTATTATGTTACAAAGTCCCAAGTTACATTTAATCTAGAAGTCCATTGGCAATGTCTTGTAACAATCTCTGGATTTACTAACCAAAATAACATGGTCTTCATCAAATCTTTAACAATACCCCTCAGATACTATGACAATTGGCCTGGGAGAATAAAACAGAATAGATAATGTCTCCTTGGTCTTATTAATTATTATGTAGCACTGGCCCCACAACAGTGTAGGAGGTTGTGGAAGCTTCTTCACTGGAAGTTTTCAAAAGGAGGTTCGATGGCCAATTGCCTTGGATGGTTTAGATACAATGACGCCTGCATCCTAACAGGAGGTAAGACTAGATGACCCTTGTGTTCTCTTCTAATCCTCTTATTTTAAGGAGCTTTCAATTTCTTTTCATCCAGGCAATTTATATTTCATAACAAGATTTAATTTTACTTAATCTGCTAAAACTTTACTAAAAACTTTAAAAACAACAAGCGGTCCTATGGCACCTTAGAGACGAACAAATATATGTATATGTGTATATATAAAATTACATAATAGTATCATAAGCTTTCATGGGTAAGACCCAATTTATCAGAGGAGTTGGAGTGGAAATAACAGAATCCAAAATATATATAACAGCAAAAGAAGTACTTGTTAATTGTAGGGACTTTGTTAATGAAGCTAATTCAGTGGGCTGGATGTGTCCCATTGATAGCTTTTGATGTGAAAATGTGCATGTCAGTTGCAGGGAAACTGGCTTTGTAGTATGTTAACCAGTTAATGTCTTCATTCAAGCACAGGGTACCAGTATCAAATTTGTAGATGAATTCTAGTTTTGCAGTCTGTCTGTCTCTGTAACTGGGTGGTGAGACTGCTTTGTAGAAGAGTGGCTACTTTTAAAACCATGCTTGAGTGACATGGAAAGTGTCTGCGGGGTCACTTTTATGTAGGTTTATGCATCTTTAAACAGTTAAAAGCATAATGTCTTTGATTGGTATAACTTGGCAGGGAAAAAAATGCTAAATTAGTTTCTGTTTGCCTGCTGCTGCAGAGAGGCTTACTTAGTCTCTAGTTCCCTTGGCACTGGCTTTTAAAACAAGCACCACAGTAACCATTTTCTGTTCTCTGGGAGTTGTTTTTCCACTTCCCATAACCATGTGTCATTGTCAGGAGTAACACACCATTTCAAAACAGAAGAAGCTGATGCCTCACAATGCACTGTTTAGGTCAGTTCAGCATCACAGTAATTTCAGTTCACTTATTTCCTCCTTTCTGTAGGTCCTTAATATCCAGATACCTTTATCACCCCTCTGGGATCTCCAGCTCCTGCACAACATGCACTTGGCTGGTGATTTCGCACCCACAAGAGATTCATGGTGAAGCTTGCAATCTTATTAGGGTTAAGTCCTCCCTGTCACATTTCAGGGCAAGTGCACATGTTCCTTCAGTGGTCCTGCAAGAACACCGACTGTCAGGCTTCCAGTTCCCCAAGCTGCCACCTCTCTTCCCTTCTGGCAGGGATGTTTCAAGGCTGAGAGGCTCCCTGACAGACTGCCCAAGCACACTTGTTTGCTTTCTCTTGAGTGCTGGTTGGCTGCCCACAGTTAGTTACCACACAGCTTTTTTTTTTATTATTTTTATTTATTTATTTATTTATTTTAAATGCAAACCTCCTTTATTCTCAAGTGGGGAACAGTTAGGGAGAAAAGAAGAAGAATAAACAAACCTACTCCTAGCATTGGCTCTGGCTAGAACAGTGCTCCAGTCCCACCTCAGGCATTGCCACGTGGTTTCAAGTTCATCACCATTTCATCTCAGACCTAGCACTCAGTCTTGTGGAGTGTCAGTAGGCAAGTCCTGCCAACCCTTTCCTAAGGATTGGAGCCCCTAGGGACTAGGGTTCCAGTCCATTTGCTGGGTCACGGAAGAAAGACCTGAGCTTGTTTAAATTCAGGTTGTGCTTTCTTTGTCTGGAGAATTCATTTTGACCTAGCCTATGCGTAACCCCCCAGGGGATGGCTTCAGATAACTGGAGGAATTGCATTCCCCTCTTCCTACAGGAGTTATTTAAAATTCCATAATAACAGCTACAGATTAAACCTTTCTATCCAGCACCCTTGGGATCTGACCAGTGCCGAACCAGAGAATTTGCTGGACCACGGAAGGCCAATATTGTCTAGCAGCATTACCGACACTTTCACTGCTTATTGGGCTCTGAGAAGACATTTAGCGGTAAATTAGAGAAATATCAGCACAGAACACTGAGAGCCAGGACTGGTGGATATAAACAAACTTTATGGGAGCACAGGAAACTTGGCCACACCCATGATAAGTGAGCATCCAGCTAATTAAAATTATGCTGGAACACGGTTGTTGCCAGATCAGAGAATGCCAGATTAAAGAGGTTCAACCTGTAAGCAATTGCATATTTCATACAGTGGACCCCATTCAATAATGTTTAAATTAATTCCATACAGTTCAATTCCATAAGGTTTGTCTAGGATATTGTTAGTCAGCTAACTCTAGCCCCAGTCACACATACAGTACTTTTAAAAAAAGTTTCTCGGATCCTTATTTTTACCTCAATGTATGCAAAATAAGACTATCAAAAGGAAAAATTCCTATGTTGGGGAGGACAAAGTTATCTTTATAAATCTAATCTAGCAAAGATCATTGGCAGATGTGATGTCACAGGATGTATTCTGCAGGTGTCTGAGATGACTCACCAGCTGGGTTGGAGATCCTGGCTGGTCGGTTCTGGACTTAATGTACCTGTTGGCATAGGGAAAGTTAACTCTGAAATTGCTGTTGTAAAATGCTCCATTGAATATTTACCTGGAGCATTCAGTTTATACAGGGGGGTCTCTGCTATAAGTTGCCCCGCTATACATTGCCCTGCTAAAGTCATTGACGTTTGTAGGAACTGATGCATTATAAGTCCTCCAAAACACTCCCCCCAATTTGCTTAAATGGAAGTCAGTCGTGGGGAAAAAAATTCCCCACTTGAAGTTATTTCGCTGGAAGTCCAAGTTTTTTGGAACATATCTTGGACTTATAGCAAGGACCACCTGTATTATTAAAGGGTGGGGGTGTGTGTGTGATGTATGAACCATACAGTCATAATCATTTGGCAGTTTCCATTGGCTGGTGAAAAATGGGATTTGAGGATAGAGTTAATTACTTTATAGACAAAGTTTAATACAGATGTTTCATTCATCTGAGGCACCATGGCAAACCGCTTGAAGGCTTTTGTGGAAAAAGAAGTGTTCGAGGGGAATGGGTGATGGAAGTAGCGTAGTTGGCAGAGTAGTGGCAATACAGTCAATATACCAGAGTAGGTAAGTAGAGATGAGACGAATTGTGAAACACCTAGGGTGGGAACAGAAAGGTTGAAGTTGTTGTGGTTTAGAGAGGCAGTCCGTGGAGGGAATTTTGTGAGGGAGTGTGATGTGGACACAATGCTAGATCAAGAAGATGAACTTAGCAACAGCTTTTTTAAGTGGACCCACAGTAGCAAGAGGGTGTCAGGAAGACTAGAGAGGAGAAGCTGTATTAGTCTTCAGCAAAGTCTGGATAGCTTCACTGGGAGATGGATTTGTGATCCCTTTGCCTGGTCTCTATCCAATGAATGTGTATTTTGGTCTTCCAGCAATAGAGGGACTGCACCAGCACAAAGAAAGGTGCAAAGACAAGTGTATGTCGGGTTCTGAATCTCTTGCCAGCGTGTCTTAGACATCTGCTCATGAGGAGTGACAGGAATAGGGAGTCAGAGGCGTCCAGAATATGATATAGCTGTAGAGAGTGGAGATTTTTCAAGTTGTGTAGCAGTAGTTGGGTTTTTGTTGTTGTTGTTTTTGTGACTTTTAAAAAGTGAAAAAGCATAAGTGAATTTTGTGTCCTTTTGCAGATTTGTGATTGTATAAATAAGGTCTGAAAGGCAGTTGAACATGTTAACAACTTTAGAGCTTCAGATTTTGTCTGCCCTTGAGGACTATGATGACAGGAAGACTGATCAGCTCATCAAGCACTGTGAAATTGAAACAGGATTGAGGGGAAAGTGGCTTGTTCAAAATATTTCATGATTATGATAATACTTAGCTTAAGCAACTGAGGAGAAAGGACGGCTTTAAAATTAAACACTTCCACCTCTTCAGTTAAGGTCAGAGGCTTGGTCTACACTAAAAGATTACAAATAGTCTAGTAGCACCTTATAGACTAACAAAACATGTAGATCGTATCCTGAGCTTTCGTGTGCACAACCCACTTCTTCAGATGACCAGAGTGTTGGAAGTCCTAGGTCAGTGGTTTCCAACCTGGGGTACGCGTACCCCCAGGGGGGTACGAGAAGCTTGTCAAGGGGTACGGGGAATATTTGTTAAATAACTAGATTATCCTAATTGAAATATTCCAAAAGTAGTAGTGTTAGTGAAAAAAGTTGTGGATTCTAGAGTCTAGAATTTATTTCCTTTCATATTGAATAGGGGGTACGGGAAGGCTTACTAAAAGCCAAAGTGGTATGGGGACCGAAAAAGGTTGGGAACCCCTGTCCTAGGTAGACATAAGCTACCTTGTACTGGCCTGGTTGTGCATGTGCCTACACTTAAATTGGTTTCCCACTGATGTGAGGACCCTGCTGCAGTGATACCTCTTCCCTGAGTAGTGTAGAACCATGGACAATGCCCTGAAGTGGATGCAGTGCATGTCATTACCTATGTTGACCCTAACAGACCTCCAGTAGCTGTCCTCCAAAGGCTGATGTTGGCCACTTTGTTCACAACTGAACTCCATTGCAAAGGAATTGCAGAGACGGACGTTTCTATCTCCACCCCTTTTAAAACCTGGCAGACCTTTGGAATGTCTTCTCCTAAGTACTTGGCTGGGCATGTACACTGAGCAGCTTTCCCTTGTTGTGTGCAACTGCCCAGCTGACCACACCGACGACTCCTGCCTGCAGTAGACAGGAGGTATTGGATCTCTTAGGCCTGTGAGGAGAAGAGACTGTGCAAGCACAGATAGGGAGTGATTGCAGAAATGTGGATGGCTATGAGCAAACTGCACAGGGGCTGGAAAAGAAGGGATACAAGAGGGATCAGCAGCAGAGCCACGTGAAAGTTAAAGGAGCTGCGGCAGGGAGGCCAACTCTTGATCCAGCGCTGAGCCACACTTATAACTTGCTGCAGACCCCATTGCCAGCCCGTAGGCTGCCATGGATGCTTCCAAGGAGCCCAAGATGCAGACCCCTGGCACGAACAGCAAGGATGAAGAGCAGGAGGCCCAGGGGAGGGAGTCCAGCTATGCAGTGAGCCAGGATCTATTTGAGAGGCCACTGCAGTCCATTCAGTGCTGGCTGTTGAACATGGGTGATCCTGATTTGGGAGTAGGAACCTTGGGTAAGTGCATAAATAAGTTTCCCATTACAGTGATGTACTGATGATGCCCCAACTTGACAGAACACAGCTATTGACTTATTTTCATTAATTTACTCATGCTAGAAGAGTAGCAGTTCAATGAAGAGGCAGATTTATCATCTGCTTTTCATTCCCCTGTAGAGTTAAGCAGAGGAGGGACATGCAAAGCAGTTTGTTTGTCTGCACAGGGTTTTTCCTTGAATCTTCCTAAAATCTTGAGGGACTCTGCAAGTCTCTACCAAAGGTTTATAGGGAGGCTACCTTATTTCTTCCTCCCCACTTTCTCTATAAGTTTGGCAAGCAGCAAAGGTCTGTAGTACTCGGGTACAGGTTGGACCTCCCTGCTCCAGCACTGCTGAGACTTGACTGGTCCCGAAAGAGGGAGTTTCAACATCAGCCCCCCGGCCAGCAGGGCTATCTAGTCCAGGAACGTCTGTGGTCTTGCTGCACCAGAGAGTCCTGATATAGAGAGGTTCAACCTGTAGCAGCATACAGGCCCAGGCAGATTTGGGATGCCAGCCACAGCTGTGCTCTTTGTACCGTGGTTATCCTCAGGAGTGAGAGCTGCTAAAATCACCACCACCTGTGGGAAAGGGTGCCAGTATTCTGTGCCAGTGTCCTATGATCATAGTTTCATGCCACTGAGCAATTCCCTCCACATTTCTGTTATCCTTGTTGGGCTTTACTCACTATGGCTGATGCTATGAGTAGTGCCCTGCACAAGTGCTCTGAGGCAGAAGTGTCAATAAGCATGTCTTGTGTAAAAGTTAAGGGGAGTTAAGGTTCAGAGTACCCTTCTCTACCTTTCCCATTCTGCAAACCATTTCTGACCCTTGAGCAGAGGGCCTGAAGGATGAATATTGCTGGATGCATGGGGAAGGAAGGAATGGACAGGAGGGGGTTAGAAGGCCCAGCAGGAAAAGGGAAGAAATGTGTGCCAGGACATAATGGAGCTTCTTCATCAGCAGACACAAACACTGCAGAATCTGTGCTGGCCAGCCAGGGTCAGCAATCATTGGGCATCTCTCTTTGCCGTGCACAGAGAATGCCATTTCAGTGCCTACCTAAAAATCCCCTCAACTTTCCACAAGGAATCAGGGGCTACATAACTATCCCTACCACTCAGGGGCAATGCTAGGCCATTAGGTGCCCTAGGCAGAAATATTTTGTGGAACCTTCCCACACACAACACCTACCAAAAAAGCAAATTGGGAGCCCCCTTGAGCTGAGCTGCTCAGGGCCCTATGGAATTGCTTCTCCTGCCATTCCATGCTGCAGAGCAGTAAGGACAGCCACAGCTTCATGGTTGTTGTGTCATAGCCAAAATGGATGTGAATATTTTTCTCCTGTTAACTTCTGTTCCATTTATTTACATTTTAATGTGTTTACTTTTTAAATTGCACATAATGTTTTTGCAGTGGTTTTGTTACTCAATAAAATTGTTGTTGAGAGAGCAGTTAATCTTTCTTCATTTCCAACATAGCATACAGTTTATCCTTCAGAATGCTTTTAGTCGTGCCAGGCATTCACTTACTTGTTATGTACATTGTGACACAGCTCATTGGATCATTGACAATAAGCCTACATTTACATCAAGCACCACAAAATTAATAGGTGCAGTGACAGTGTTAATTCGTAGATTTGCCCCCAGCACTGTTCTAACAGGCTCCAAATGGCATGGCCAGTTAGAGCAGTGTTTTTTTCCAACCAATGGTACAAGTACTTGAGAGAAGTCTTGGGGGTATATCAACAAAACTGAAACTTGGAAAAAACTGAATTTTTGTTTTAAGTTTTACAACGCTTTATTATTTTTGTACTTTTTATACCCAAAAATTTCATCGCCCTTCCGTCTATGATTAAGTTGTTTAAACAAATGTGTGCATCTGTAGGTACTGGGGGTACTTACTTTTTTTTTTTTTTTTTTTTTTTTTAAGGGAGTACTTTATTAAAAAAAAAGGTTGAGAGATACTGAGTTAGAGCACCGGCCTCCACAATGCGTTAGTGTGGCTTGCTCTTACAGTACTCTTCAAGGCTTCTCTGAGCCATGTACTTCCACACTGATCTCTTTTTAATAGCCCTTGTTTGGCTGTTCAAACTGGGCAGACAACTTCTCCACCTCTACGCAGGTAGCTACTTCTTCTCTTTGTCCTCATAATATTATGAGGCGCAGCAGGCAGCAATAATCTCATTGAGTTCCAATCTTGTGTCCCTTCCGTGCATTCAACTATCTTTTGCATCTCCTGAGCCAGTATTTGAATCTTCCCTTGATACTGTCAAGGTTGCTAATATACGGCCTCATGAGCCAGGAGAGTAAGGGATAAGCTGGGTCTCCTAGTATAACTACTGGCATTTTAACACTCCTAATGATAATCTGCTGGTCAGGAAAGCAGTTCTCTAATGGTTGCTTTCTAAACAGTCCTACATGCATCTTATAGATGCGAACATCGTGCACCTTTTCGGATTAGCCCACATTGCTGTTGGTGAAGTGTAGTGGTGAGCTGCCAGCACTTAAATAAATCTCTTTCTTTTTGAGTACTCTGTGGCAGGGTGGTCTAGTGTCAGAGTAGGGATATATGTGCTATCATCCCATCACAGTTCAGGAACCCCACTGCTGCCTGTCCATCTACTCTGTCCTGTATACCTGGAGATGATTAATGGCCCTGCTCACTCTCAAGACAACAGTCCCCTCATAGTGGATTTTCCAGATGCAAAATGATTTTCTATTGACCGGTAGCAATCCAGCATTGCAAGTTTCCACAGTATGATCACTTGTTTCTCTGCTGTCAGTGCCTTTCTCATTCTGGTGTCCTGGCTCTGGAGGGCTGAAGTGAGCTTAGCGTACAGATCCAGGAATGTGGCTTTTTTTGCTTTGAAAAGTTCTGCAGCCACTGCTTGTCATCCCAAACTTGCAGCACCGGGTGATACCACCAGTCAGGGTTTCCATTGTCTGTCTGCAGCTGCTCCAAGAATACCACCGACCATCTTCAATTGGTTTTCATTGTGTTCCACAGTAGTCTGACCTTCAGAAATTGTCATGTTCCATGCTGCTGTGGTTCTTTCTGCATCTCTGCAAATTCTAGAGGATCTTGTATCCTGTGCTTTCAGTGCTTACAACAGTAGAGCATAGCAGTGCTATTTCCAAGCTTCTGTGAGAGATGGTGGACAAGGATTCCTGGGTTATTTTAAAAAGATGTGAAAACTATGGGAAATGGACAGTATTAGAGGATGGAGAAAGCTGCATGCTGGGAAGTTTATTCTTTGCTCCCATTCATCTCCTGCAATGCTTTTCTGTCCCACTGTTCATTGCCAAAATTTCTCAAGGCAGTCCCTTGGATGGAAGTGATTAACAGTGGAATACCTGCCCATGGTGTACCATGATGTGCATCAACTTACTCATTTCTGCTGAGTACCTGGAGTTCGAATGCAAGGAGCTAGTTGTGTGCCTGCAAAAGCAATGTACTAACCACAGCGGTTTTATGCCAATGTAACTTGCATTGGCCAAAGTTTGTAGTTCAGACATGGCCAGGGATACTATGCACATTTCTGATACATTGGTCCTGCTGGGAGGTGTTGCATGTAACATCAGTGTATCCCAATGCCAGAGGGAAAGGCACTCCCTGACACCCACTAGCGTTTCAGCCTGCCTGACCAGTTCAGTGCATCCCAATTCATGAATGTCATAAGTTATATCTGACGTGCGTCGTGCAAGGTATCCTTGGAAAATGAATAACACAAAGATCATTTAATATTCTTCCATGTTGTATGAATGGCAAATGTGAATGACGTGCAACTAAAATGTGTTAGGCAAGTCTTGTGAAGTGAGTTAACATGTTTGCCCCAACAAAGGACAAGTGGACGCCTCCAGTCCTGTGTAATCCGAGTCTACTGGCAGTCAGATTTTAAGTGGCTTTTCACTAGCATTGGAGGGGGCAGGAACAGATCAGTTTGCACTATAGCAAACAACAGCATCGGGGAATCTCCCAGTCTCCTTCCTCACACCATGAACAAACATTTCAAAGGTTCAGCTGGACTTTGTAAGAGAGGGACAAATCCCCAAGTTCTTTCTCATTAGAAAACAAAAGAGCCAAGCACTCTGGGCTTTCTGGGAGACCCTAATCAAGGGGGTGGCCAGTCATCTTGCTGGAAGGAAGTAGGTAAGAATCTTTCCTTGAACCAAGACTGTAGTTTTGTTATATAGATTGCAACTCCTAAACTGGCACTCTCTGGTTCAGCAACATCCCTGGTCCAGCAGGACCACGGATGTTCCTTAATCAGAGAGCCCAGGGAGTCTAATGGCAAGAGGGCTAGCAGCATGGGGCCAGGGCCGAAGCCCTCAGCAACCCAACTGGGGCTGGTGGCAGCATAGCAGCAGCCCAGCCAGGACCGGCAGTAGTGGGGACCAGTCAGTGCGGTAGCAGAGCCTGGAAGCCCTTAAGGCAGTAGACTGGGGAGCCGGTGGCAGGAGACCGCCCTTGGTCCAGCAAATTCACTCATTTGGAGCTGGTCAGGTCCAACCTGTATTTCACTCACTAGACCAACAATGGACAACCTAGGCTAGTGAATGGGCCGCATGAGTGGCCCTCCTTCATCTCAGTGGGCTGCAAGATTGTCATAACCAAGATGGTCTCCCAGAATAGGGTAGTTTTGTTAACTGTGCTCACATACCTAGAAATTGCAGGGTGTACCGATTGAACTGCAGCCATGCTTTGGATGCAGAAGGAACACATAGCTCTCACCATCAATGTTGTGGGCAGTCAGCATGCATCTCATTTCACGTGCTCTTGCTTTACATGTGTGTCACTTCAGTAAAACCACTAGGGAAAAAACTATGTGGATGAAAAACGACGGAATCTGGCAGCCCTGCGGGGTGGGCAGTAGTGAACAAAATGTTTCATGGGCCACACATAGAACCCCAACAGGTTACATGCAGCCCACAGGTCGAAGGTTGCCCACCACTGCACTGAACTGTGTAGCCTTACTCTTGTTTGTTCGTAGTCCTTTCTAACTTTACTCCTCCTACTTGACATTACTTACAAGTTTTAATATCTCATTTTACTTTTAATTTAAGTGATTGTTTACTTCAAATACCCGGAGAAGCTATTTGTTTTGCCTCTTGAGAGGCGCAAATGAATCTTATTACTCCTCTGAATGATCCAGGAAAGGGCTTGACATTGCAGAGCATATGGTTTTGGGAAATATTGGGGTCAGCTTGTAATTGAAGCTGGTGGAACCCAGGGAGGGGCTGTGCAGGAGGCAAGCTGCTGGTGCCAGAGTACTGGATCAGGGTTTTATAGCATACAGACACAGAGTGAACACATGTTGCTGATTGTGAGCATCTCATGCAAGGAGCTAAAGGATCTCCAAATCATTTAGTAAATCATAAAGGGACATCAGCCCAAAGTTGTTTTTCTTTTCAGGTCATCTTCAGTCTCCAGTGTCAAGTCTAAAAAAAAATTGTCCTTACTAGGTCTAAAGTCATTCACGAGATAGGGTGCAAGAGCTCAACAGGAAAAAATACTTAATTCAAAGCAGAAGAGTCTTAAAATGTACTGTAACACAGTGGGTTTTAAATAATCGCAGTCCAAATTATCAAATGATTTCATAGTAAAAATTCAGGACTCAATATTCTTAAATTACCTATCTCCAAGTCATTATTTTGATTTCTGCTTATTTAAAATAAGCATGTTTTTTGGATAAGCACTGTATTTGGCAGTAAATTTCTGAAATGTTTCTTGAAAGCTCAGATTTCCCTTGATGGTGATTCTATCACTGCTTTGGCGGGAACTAAAGGAAGAAAGCTTGCATTCATAAGACGAACAACATCTGTGAAGTATGAAGAGCAAGAAGGAATGATGAACTCCAATGTTGATGAGTGGATGGATTGTTCAGTATATTTGTTTAATTGGCAGTATCTTTTGATATGTTTGTGCTAGCAAAAAGAGCTGGCTTAGGGGTAGTGTGGATCAGTTTTATTGAGAACATAAAGAGTTCTGGGAAAGGAGTAGAAAAAGGAGCTTTCCGGTGCTGGATGTTTGTCAAAGGAATAACTATAAGTCTAGCAGTGAATGGTTTCAGTTGGTATCAGTTTTAACAAATGCCCCTAGAGGCACATCAGTAGACTCTGAAGGGGTCTGTACCTTCCTGTCTTCCGATACATGGTTTTTGGTTTTATTTTTGCTGTAAACGGGCACTTAAAATTGAAACCATAGTGTGGATTTATAAAGAGAACCCTAGGCTTAATTTCCCAGGGAATTATTTTAACATTGTGGTATTCTCTTTTCCACCTCAGCCCTCAGTTGGTAGGGGAAAAGAGTGTTGGTAATCCACGCATAATTGTATATGCAGTGGAGATGTCAGTGTTCAGAATATTGCCCTTGTCAGTTTCTCATTTGGTCCCCTTTCTCATCCTCCTTTCTTTTTAGAACAGTTGTTTCTCCCCACATCCTCTGCATCCTGTGAAACGGGGATAAAACGAGAGAATGATTTGTCCAAGAAAACAGTTTTAATGGCAGAGTGAGCACCCGATCTTAGGAGTTCTTAATTTCAAGGCTTTGTTTAGGCTACCCATCTAATGCTAGTTAGCTAACGGTGCCTTGATGTTCAATGAAAAATGTTAGTAGTCGTAACTGTGGTGTGGTATAGCTCACGTCTCTATGTAAGTAAAAGTTGCAGTCCTCTGTCTTCTGGAGCAGCGGTTCCCAACCACTGCTCTGTGGACTGGTGCCGCACTGCAGACTGCTGGCTGCCAGGCTGCAGCGGCTCTTGGGGTCAGGGCTGGGGTATGCTGCCCAGCGCGTCCCCTCCTGCCACAACTGTTGGGAGAGGCGTGCCCTGCTCCACCTCTCAGCCAACCAGTGCTGAACAGAGTTGGGGTCTCCTCCCGGACACGGAAAAGCAGCTCGCTGTGCAACAGGAGGGCCTTAGAACAGCCATGACCCAGGCAACTGTGCTCAGCTGGCCATTAGGAGGCAGCACTGGACTAGGTGAGGGGGGCGGGGCAGGCACTGTGGACTCTGGGGGTGGGGCTAGTGCTGGGGGGCTTCTAAGGTGGGGGCTGCGGGACTCTGGAGGTGAAGCTAATACTGGGGGGCTTTGTGGGCAGGGCTAGTACTGGGGAGCTCTGGGGGGGTTGGTTTGCAGTGGGGCTCTGGAAACAGGAGGCTGGCACTTGGGGGTCTGGTGGGGGGGCTCTAAGGGGAGGGAGCCTGGCACTGAGGCATTTGGGATGGGGGGCTGGCACTGTGGGGCTCTGAGGGTGAGAGGCTGGCACGGGAGTGGGGTGAGTAGGTGAGGGGACTCTGGGGTTAGTGGCTGGCGCTGGGAAGGTAGTGGAGGGGTGGGGGCTCTCTAGGGGTTAGGGCTGGCACTGGGGGTATCAGAGGGCTGGGGTGCGACTGCCAGAGCTGAAGCCAGCTGTTTGCGGCAGCTCTGGAGGCTGGGGCTTTTGGCATACCGGTAACTTTTTATTTGCATATTCATTATGCAACTAAAGAATATGCAAATAAAATGTTACTGGTCCTTTATGTATGGCCAAGGAAATGTGGTGGCTGAATGAAAAACTGGTTTCTCCCTTATACTCTTGTTCCTACTGTACATTTTCTTGAAGATTCAAACCACCCTTCCAGAGATCTTAACCTGTGTGTGATTTCCTCATCATGCTTCCAACTTGTGTGCTCTTTCCTTAACTTAGTTAGAATTGAAACATTATTAAGAACTAGTTTAGTCATACTTGACTTAAAATATATTTGTAATTGGTCACTGTACCACTAATGACAGAAAATGGAGCTCAGATATTTAACAGCAATGATTATAGCATGCACCTCCTCCTCAGCATAGTCTAATTTATGTGGCCCTCTGGTTCCCCTGTTACTCATTAAGCTTTCAGATGCCCAAATTTTATTTTCTTATCCAGGATTGTGTGAGGTGTCAGGGAATAAACTATCTTTTGTCTTTTATGTTACATTTTTACTACTTTTGTCTTTGTTCCCCTTTCTTCTGTGTGATCACATCTTTCTTCTACCCCCAAAAAGAATCAAAATTAGATCTTAATAGTTCTAGGGTCCAGTGCTACCTACACTTATCTCATCATGATAATGCAGATAGTTCTATGAGCATTTCCCTTTGGGAAAGTGTATCATGGTGTCCCAGGACAGTTATATTTTTTGGATTAGGTTTACATGCAATGCTGCAGTCAGAAATGACCCCTGAACCTTATGTTCACAAGTAAAAATAGTACTACAATGTCACACTTAAATTCCACTTTGTGTTGCCTTTTTTCTTCTATGTGCATACCCTGTAGTTGGGATCAGTAACAAATTAACCTTCCTGAGTATACTGATAAAGCAGTTTAGTGGCTCTCTCCTCAGTGTTGTTAGTCTCTTCTAAGTACAGGAAGAAACACTAAGTGTCTGGACAGCTGCTGCACCAGAACATACCATGTGACCATTCCAGATATTTTTGTATTTGAGCAAATAGATATCTTTCATAAGCCACTGAGATCTTATTCAGCCTTGATGGAGAAATGTTAGGCTATTAATACTTTAAAAAGGTAAAATGTAAGAACTTGCTAGATTTATGGGACCGTTATTTTGTTCTATGCACAGGACCTAGCACAGGGGGGTCTTGGTCGAGGAGTAGGGCTGTAGATATTGATGTTAATAATACAAGGAAAAATAATGTATTTTTGCAAGAAAAATCAAGCACCATTTATTTTGTTAAAAGAGAAATTGTTCTGTGTCAGATAGGAATGTGAAGGTGTAACCATGTATGCAGTTAATCAATGAGCATAAGCTCATTGGTTAATGTTCACAGTTATATGCAGGTTCTTGGTATGCACAGGGAGCTTTTAAGCCAGCTCCTGGCATCCACTGGCTCCTGGGGAGCCGACTGCCACCCACATTTAACCATATAACCAATGAAATGTTCAGCGCTTACATAGTTACTTAATTACACGCATTTTTAACATCTCTAATGTCACACCCTTCATAAACAATCTAGACGTATATTCCATAAAAAATACCAATGTTAAAAGAGCATTAAGATTGTAAAATCAAGCACTTGTGTTAATTAAGCTTGATTCTGACACTTTGTGCAATTTTATCTTTGCCCCCTTTCTGCATATGCATTATGATAGTCTTTAATTACACGTTCATACACTTTCTTCCCCACATCCCACCATTGGAATCCTACCCATTCAGTGCATAGGATGGGTAGTGCTCCAATGAGCAGCTATTCCATATTTTATTTTATCCTAATTCAGTGTGTAGCTTCATTTACTGCCACTATTCAAACCATGCTCTGAGGATAGAATGAAGCAGGCTTCAAATCCAGGATTTAATTGGGAATCTTAGGGGGAGCTAAGTATGTGGTGGGACTAGATGTTGTTTTGTCTTACTTGTTAGTTAATAGTTCACCACCAAGGAAGGGGATGAGATCTGACTTGACAAAGAGTATGGAGGAGCTGTTAGAGCAACAATCTGTTCATTCAGAGGAACTGTCCAATGTCAATCTTGAATGGCTTGATCCAAAGTGCCAGTCTCATTTTTTGGGAGAATCCAGATCCAAGTATTGTGGGTCAAACCCATTGTGCTTTCAGTAAAGTCTTTCTTTTATGTTTGTTATTTGTTTTGACTTTTTTTTTCTTAAATTGTGAACAGATTTGACAAAATATTTGGTATTTGACTCAAAAACCAAAACAAGTCTATTTCTGTGATGGTTCCACCTACACACGCACACCCACAATAATACCATCCTTCCCTCAAACAGCTACATTGTAACATAAATGTTTCTGTAAGTTCTACTTTAAATGAAATTAGAAGATTTCAAAGTCTGGCTGGACATTTGGAAAACAGTTTTTAAGATTTGTTTTTTAAAAGATCATACATTGGCACACAATTTAAAACTAAAAGCTCATTTTACTGACTCACAAACCCTTAGGATAACTGTCTCTTGGTGAATAATGTTGACAGATTTAGGTTATCTCAGCATGCGATGTAGTGTGATGCAACCCAATAGCTATAAAAACCAATAATTGTATTTATATTCTTGTATCTGATAACTACTTAGAACAGACTTTTTAAAAAAGACATGTCCTTACAATTGTACAGGATTTTCTGTGGCTAAAGGCTGATCTTGGCAGATGTAGGGTAGAAAAAATGAGTGAGCCTGTTATGTATGAAAATTAAGTTTCACCTCTAGAATGTGTATTTGCTGTTAGTAGTTTTTGTTAAAACTTTTGATGGAAAGGACATTTCTGCTGCTCGGTATATTCCCTTCTTTAAGCAGGCTAAAATGTGCTCATGTGAATCTTCTTTAGTTTGGAAGAGCTAAACAAGCAGGTAAAATGAGAAGATTGTGTTGAAGGCAGTGCTTTGGCAATAATGCAACCTTATTGTATCAAATAACACAGCTGAAAGGGGTATGCAAATAAGCAAAATCATTTGATTATAATAAGAGTGGCAAGGACTGGCTTTACAGTCTAATAATGCTCTGCTCTTCTGTACAAAAGATGTACGATTGAGTCCCAGTTACTAGCCCTTGGGTTAGTGGGAAATGGGAGTGCTTCATGTTCCTGGTTGATGATTTGTACATTCCTTATTGGTTTTTCTAAGGTCTTCTTTTCAAACAAGTTACCTCCAGGCCTGCCAGTGGGGTGGGGATAACTGCCCTGGGCCCAGCAATTCAAAGTGTCCTAGAGTCCTTTGAATCAACTCCGGAGCCCCATGTAGTACACTTCAGAGCACCGGACAGTGCTGGAGAGAGGGTCACATGGTCCAGGCATTGCTGAGGGCCAGCTGCCTTGACCCCGCCCCTTCCCAGAATGTGGGGCCTGACAAAACCGGTGGCTTGCCTGGTTGCATCAGTACAATTTTACACTGCTATATTTAAACTAGTGTACTGGAACTGATTACAAATAGTCACACACTTGTGCTTTCACTGGTGCAAGCCAAGTTGCAGGAAATGGTGGTGACAGATTTTTGGAGGGAATCATGGCTAGTGTTTAAGAGCTAATACTAGAAGAGAAGTGTCTGTGAAGCAAGACCTTGAGGTGGTGGCAGTGTAAATATGGAGGTGGTTTCAGACTTAGCAACATACTCCGTGTTCATTCCCTAGAGCAAAAGAAAAGAGAAAAACTCTCTTTCTAGCTGTTTATCCCTTATTTCTGAAAATTAGTTCCAATTTGTTTGGCAAAACTGGTGAATGTTTCCCCGTGAAGCCTACCAATTCACTTGTTACAATTTGTGCAGTCTTTAAATCTCACTTGCTTATTCTCAGCAGTCACTCAATAACGAGTAGGATGTCTTTGTCACCCTCCTATTTGTGGATCCGTAGACCAGCGTGATTCTGGAGCCGCAGGTCTTATCGCAGAAGGGGCAGGTGCTGGTGGCTATTGGAGGGACACGGGGCAGTTTTTGCTGCTCTTTTCTCCTTCTCCACCTCTCCTCATCTGCGCTGCAGCGGGACCTCTTAGATTGCGCAACCCCTTCACGGATTACCTCTCTCCACTGGGGATGGTCCTGGGCAAGGTTCTTCCAAGTGTCTATACTGATGCCACACTTTTTCATGTTTGTCTTCAACATGTCCGTCAATCGCTTCCTCTGGCCCCCAACACTTCTCCATCCTTCCTTCAGCTCGGAAAACAGAATCTGTTTTGGGAGGTGCTGATCAGGGATCCAGACCACGTGATCAGTCCGGCGAAGTTATTGGTAGACGATGATAGCTTTAATGCTGGTCATGTTCGACTCTTCCGGGACGCTAGTGTTCGTGCGCCTGTCCTCCCAAGGCATATTTAGGATTCTCCTGAGGCAGCATTGACGATATTGTTCAAGTGCCTTCAGGTGACGCTTATATGTTGTCCAGTTTTCACATGCTTACAGCAGTGTTGGAACAACCACTGTGCAGTACATAAGGAGCTTTGTCTTGGCACTGATGTCGCAGTTCTCAAAGACCCTTCGTTTCAGGTGGGCAAAACCTCTTTCAGAGCTTGCACAGCTCAGGTGATGCTGGATTTCTGTATCAGTGTCAGCTTTGACGGAAAGATGACTTCCAAGATACAGGAAATGCTCCACATTTTCCAGCAGTTCTCCATTGACTTTAATAGATGGTATATGGGATTGTCCCATCGGCAAGAGTTGATTAGAGCACCTTGGTCCTTTCGATGTTCAGTGTGAGGCCGAGATTCTCGTATGCTTCAGCAGAGACACTTAAGATGGTCTGAAGAGCTACGGGGAAAAGAGCAGCAACCATACTGTCATCCACATACTGGAGCTCCGTGATCGAAGTCGTGGAGGTCTTGCTTTTGGCCTTCAGTTTCCTGAGATTGAAAAGCTTCCTATTAGTTCTGGAGACAATCTTCACGCCATCTGGAAGCTTGCTGTCAATGAGATGGAGGGTCATGGCAATGAAGATGCAGAACAGCGTTGGGGCAATGATGCAGCCTTGTTTGACTCCTGTTTTGACCTCAAAGGGGTTGTTTTGGGATCTGTTGTTACTCAGCACTGTGGCAGTCATATTGTCATGAAGCAGCCTCAGGATGCTGATGAATTTTGGGGGGCAACTGATCTTTGAGAGGATGTTCTACAGGGCACTACAATTGATTGAATCGAACGCCTTGGTCAGGTTGATGAAACTCATGTTTAAGGCTTGGTTTTGTTTGCGACATTTTTCTTGCAATTGCCGAGCTATGAAGATCATGTCCACTGTTCCTCGGAATGGTCAGAAGCCACACTGGGATTCTGGAAGAATTTCTTCTGAGAGTGGCAGGAGTCAATTGGCAAGGATCCGAGGTAAAACTCTGTGCCGTTGCCAGGAGGGAGATGCCGTGATAGTTTCCACAGTCTAATTTGTCACCCTTCTTGAAGAGACTGACGATCATGTGTGTCTGAACTCTTGTGGTATCTGCTCCCTATTCCAGATCTTAAGAATCAGGAAACAGAGTTGTTTGTGGAGCTTTGGCCTGCCTTCTTTGAAGACTTCGGTGGTGATTCAGTCTAGTCCAGTTGCCTTGTTGCTCTTCATCGCTTTGATGGCAGCTTGGACCTCATTCAGGGTAGGAAGAACTGCAAGATTGTCCCTAGGCGGTTATTAAGGGATTCAGTCAAGGGATTCTGGGACTATGGTGGAGGGGCGGTTCAGGAGCTCGTAAAAGTGCTCTCTCTAGCAAGAAGCAATGGCTTCATTGCCTTTCAGGAATAGGGTAACATCCTTTGATCTCAGGGGATTAATTCCATGGCTTCTCAGTCCATCAGCAGCTTTGATGGCGTTGAAAAAACTTCTTATATCATTGATTTCTGCAAGATGCTAGAGCTCTTGTACCTTCTCAGTCCACCGTTGATTTTTTTTCCAGAGTCCTTGGTTTGCGCTGGACTTCTGCCTTAGCCTTGGCATGTGCTTCTCTCTTCGTTGTGCAGTTGATGTCACTTTGCCAGGCCCTGGAGGCTTTTCTTTTTACCTCAATCAGACGTTCAATTTCCACATCATTCTCATTAAACCAGTCCTGATGCTTCCTGGACTGGTAGCCAGTGGTTTCTCTGCAAGCTCCAATGAAGGCATTTTTCAGTTCACACTAGTATTCTTCCAAGTCTTCAGGGTGTACTGTCAACAGCTTCCTTTGGAACGCTATCTGGAAGTGACTTCATGTGGTGGGGTCCTTCAAGCCTTGTACGTTGATCTTTCGTTGGATCAGTTTCTTCTGAGTTCTCCATTTTGGTGACAATCCTAATCGCCATCGTGGATTGGATGAGGCGGTGATCAGTCCAGCGATTATCAGGGTAGCCTATCAAGTTACTTTCCTATCATGCTAATAATATGTTTTTGTTAATTTAGATTAATTCGGTAATAGTTAAAAGCTGTAATGCAAGAAATCTTCTAAAAGCTGCTCTCAGCATTCCTGTAGGCCCCTTGTGTTAGCTTGACTGATGTCTGGGTTCAGGTGTAATACGCTAGGCCTTATGTCTACCCAAGTTTGTGAAGGCCTGCTAATACTAACAGCAGCACTCATCTTCTTGGGGGAGGGCTTTGCCATTAACCCACCTGGGTACAGGTCCATGCCCTTTCCTAGCTGGGGCCAAGACATGTTGGTATATAAGAGTCTAGCAAGAGCCCAAATTAGTGGTCCTGCTGCTTGTACTTGTCTGGGTGCATATGCTGCTTGCCTCCCCCCACCCCCACAGCCAACCCCAAGCCTGTTGGTGCCATGCACTGACTGGGCTGTGTGGCAGTCCAGATGCCATTAGGTATAGGAGCAGCATGGGTGCAGTACAGCCCAGCCCTGGTGAGTCGGGTTTCCCTGCAGTGCAGTGGCTCCTGCTCTAGAGCATAACACGATGGTACAGCCTCTGAATGCATTTTCCAATGAGTCCCATGTCTGCATTACAATCAAAGGACAGGGTTGCACTTGAATGAGAGAAAATACATAAGCTCACAGTCCAGGTCAAGTAATATGGGGTTATATTTGATCTTTTGTCAATGCTGTAACAAGCCGTTTGCAAGATCAGCAGAAGCGGAGGGTAGCAGTCTTCCGTGGTTGAGACACAGTCTCACCCAGATACTGGTCATAACTTATTTATGGTTTCCTGGGTTTGAAAAAGGGGAACTTAGGTCTGGACCTCTCACCCACGCAGGATGGCGGGATAAATACCCTCAGACTCAGCAGATGTATTATTCAATGTAAGTCCCAAATAATTGGTTTAGGCTGAGTTGAGCAATTAGGACACAGGTTGCGATAGATAACCACAAAGACCCATGGCAACGAATTGACGTATATGATAATAAGTTAAGAGCAATGATATATTGAGCAATAAGAAAAGAACATTTCAGCATTAGAAACATCCCCTACTGAATATGCATCAAACATGTCAGCGTCAGCGTAACTTGGTATAAAAGTGGGACCCCAGCCAAGGGCTATAGGGAGGAGAAGATATAGTCCTTGGAAGGGCCAAAATGATGGCCCCTGGTGATGATGGGGAAGGTGAAGGTAATGAGAGAGATGATGGGCCAACACCTAAGATTGTTCTACAAGGAATGATGTAAGTATATGGTAAGGAAATATGGATGTACATTCCCTGTCTTATGAAATTGAGGTGTTTGTGACTCTGCTAACCTTATTAATAAACTGTAAATATACAAGAGTTTCTGTATTGTGAGTGTTGCAGCCGTGCACATCAGGGTTCCCAATCATAGTATAATTGAATACTGGGCCTGATCCTGGGACAAAACACCTGTCAACCCTAAAGGTCAGTTATTAGTATTTAAACATAAACTTAGATCAGGCTGCATCAGTGCTAGTCATTGCACGCATGAGAAGGACACCGCGCCGATCCTGAGAGCAGACAATGACATAATCTATAACATGCCAGTACTTTGATCGAGGATGTTGCCATGAGATCTTAAATTTGTTCTTCTGACAGAAGACAGAGAAGCTCGTGTTCCGTGTGTAACCCCCTTTTTCCTCCCCGGTTTACTCAGGAGTAGGTCACACTCACAGGTGTGCCTGGGTGCCTGATAGTTTTAACCCAAAAGGAGATCCTGAGCACCCCAGTGGTAATGGTGTTTACTTGGGGAAAGCCCTATCCACCCCCTTGCTGTAGTCCCTTGCTCGTAATGAACATACAGTGGCGGTGCCTCCACCTGGCTGGCCTTGTACACACTCACTGGTGTGCCTTGAGAGCCTCCAGGAATATACTCATTCCAGCTATAATCTGGATCTAATTCCAGAACAACAACTACAAATCATATGCATCTAATAGATTACATTAAAATAAACAACCTTTACTTAACTTAAACATACTGGGTATAACAGATTAACAATGAATATCATTAACAAAGTGCACAACAATAATTGGAACTTATATATCTAGCATTTGCACTGCCAATATTGATCCCACCCCAGAGTGTGCACACCCCTGGACTCAGAGTCCCAGACTCTTGCTTGCGTGGGCACGCTTGAAGAACTGCAGTTATAGTGGAGAGTCTCTGTAGAAAGTGTGTATGAGGGTCCAAGCTAGGCAGCAGCTCTGTCCCAGGCAGCACTTTCCCAAAAAGGCCCAATTACTTATAATCTCATGCTGTGCCTATCAGAAGCAGCCTGCTAGATCCCAGTTCCAAAGTCATCTAGTCCCAGTCTGTAGCTGCATTCTAACAGCCCCTGGACTGGATCAAACTCCTCCACAGCAGCCTGGCTCCCCTTCTGTTCCAAAAGCCAACGGCAGAGTCCCAGACTGCTAGGCCTCTCTTCTCATGCACATGGAGAGACTCAGATCTCACACACAAGAGTCACTTCCTTCCTGTTTTTCCCAAGGGCTCATGGGAATTGTAGTCTGTGAGGCTGGATTGCAGCACACAGGGTCTTTCCGGAAAATAAGCAGAGGCACCTTCAGTAAGGGGACTACACGCGCATATCGTAAGAAGGAGCACTCCATTGAAATTGCTATTGCCAACTCCTTCTCTTCTAGTGGTGGTCTGCCAGAGGTCTGCGTCTCTTCCGACCCTGGCATTGAATTCTCCCAAACGAATAATCTTATCGTCTTTGGGGATGTCTTTCAAGAGTGTCCAATTGGGTGTAAAACTTCTCCTTCACATCATCTTCGGCGTCTAAAATTGGTGGATAAGCACTCACGACAGTTGCCTGTTGGTTTTTGGCAAGATTCAAGTGGAGAATCATGAGACGCTCATTGATGCCGACAGGGACTTCACATAGGATCTTTGTCAGTTGGTTCTTGATGGCAAATCCTACTTGATGAATTTGTTTCTTCCTTTGGGGTTCCTTTCCAGAAAAAGTTGTACCCTCCACCTTATTCTTTTAGCTGTCCTCCTTCTGGTCTATGCTTTTCTGCCAGGGCATCTGTGTCGATGTTGAATTGTCAGAGCTTGCAGGTGATAATTGCTGTGCATCTTTCAGGTCGTCCACTGCCTTGATTGTCCATTAAAGTCCAAATATTCCATGTTCCAAAATTTAACCTTCGCTTTTGACTGCGTAGAAGTGAACCCACTGGACGCGGTTATCTAGTCAGGAGAGCTGAGGTGAACTATGTTTAGGGCACCTTTTCTAGCCCCCTCCCCATACGGGGTGAGCAGAGTAGATCCTAAATAGGGCCGCTCAGTTGTGGATGCAGCTGCCAGACTATTCTACAGAACAACTGATACACAGAGCCACTGCCCACATGCTGGTCCATGACTAAAAGCTTCTGGATTTCACAATCCTGCTCCCATCACCATTCACCAGTAGCTGTAGGGCTTAAGCTAAGGAAAGTAGTGCATAGGAAGATGCTTGTGTGTGACTTCCTTTAGCGTGGGGAGAGTTTTGCACTGCAGCCACCACACAGTCCTTGATGGATAGAGGACCCGGGTCCAATGGCATGGAATCCACGACAATTGGGAGTCTCCTGTCCGCTGCAGCCTTCGTCTGCCTTCACAGCCGTTGTAGCATAACCCTTGCTATCCTCCGCCTGTTCTGCCGTTGAGGACTTTTAGGATTGTTCTTCGTCTTGTCCCTCCCCCTTGATCTTGCTGCCATGGGTGATCCTACTGGCAGTGAAAGACTCCCTATGGCATCGCTCTCGGGTTCATTGGAAAGCACAAGCCCACTCACCACAACAAGGTGACGATCCGGATAATGAAACTTGCTTATTACAAGGGGAAAATCAGGAGATAAAGTAAATGTGTGGACAGTTAGACATGCTTGAAATATCAGGAAGGAAGAGAAATGACTAGGGGATAGATTTATGATGCTTAGAATGCAAGAAAGGCAAGAGGGATGTGTAAGGGTTCTTGCACCTCAGTATTCCCATCCCATGGTCCAGTCAACATCAAGGACCAAGATGAGTCACTGAGATTTTGGCAGCTACAGTGGGCATCAGCTACCAGATGGTTGTGCTGAGCAGGGACCTGTGGTACAGGTATGTCTGCGTCTGTTGATCTTACTTGCCTTCACCTGGCGCTTTAAGGCTGAGTGTAGATTCTAGGTAACTGGAAGCTTGGATGCTACTCTCTGCAGAGACTGTGTTCTCTGGCCTTGTGACTGGCTGAGTGCTAAGCACCATCTCCCCCCTGTGTTCATGGGAGCTCATCAGAAACTTTGAAATTCCATAAAATTGCTTTTCTATTTCAAACTTCAACAAAAACCATTTTACAGTAAAATTTTTCCTAGCTCTTATTAATATAGTTTGAACCTCTCTAGTGCAGAACTCTCTGCTCCAACACGATCCATGGTCTGGCATGATTTTAGTCAGCCCTCCATTTATCATGGGTGTGGCCAAGTTTCCCATAAAGTTTGTTTACAGCCACCAGTCCTGGCTCTCTGTGTTCTGTGCTGTTGTTTGTCTCTGAATTACCCCCTAAATCTCTTCTAAGAGCCCAGTAAGCAGTGGAAGTGCTGCTAGACAATACTGACCTTCCGTGGTCCGGCAAATTCTCTCGTTTGGCACTGGTCAGGTCCCCAGGGTGCTGGACTAGAGAGGTTCAACCTGTACACTATTTTTACCAGAGCAATCACTTCAAGTATCTGCTATTACAGTATAGTACTGTAGCTTTCTAAGCCAGGCTGCAGACTTTGATTTGTCCTACTAGATCCCTTTATGTACTGCTAGACAAAAGAAATACTACTTTGGTTTTCTTTTCTTCGTTTTGCTAGCAAAGTGTGTGATAGAGAGAGATGAGACCGGGATAACATGCATACAGACCCAGACCCAGCGTGTTCTACAGCAGTACAATATTGGAGATCAAGAATTCTGGGTCAAGGAGAAAGGACAGCCAGAGTGCTCCTATTGTGTCTGAAAGGCAAAGTGAAATACAGTTAGGTCTGCCATATTAGAGACCTGAGACCTGTTTGTAGCACTACATGAGCAGACATTGTGTAACTTCTCTGTTAACTTTGGGATGGATTAATACTTCCAGGACTGGGATCTGAGGTCTTGGTCAGTAGTAAGAGCTATAAGCACACCCAAATGTAAATGACAGCCATAGAGGTTAGATTAGAATCCCATGATCTTCTGGCTCTTGAATTAATGCCCACTCACCTAGAATACAGCATGTTTTGATGGGGAGTCTCCCTTTTCTCCCACCCTTTTGCTCCAGAAGAGGGAGCTTGATTTAATTAGAATGTGGAACATCTTGCAAAATCTGCTAAACTTGTGACCTCTGATTGTAGAACATCTGAGGTCAGTGATGACTTGCTTGTAGCAGTTAAGGTCAAGGAGCAAAAGGACCAGGGAAGAGAGTGGAACTGGATGTTCACTCTTGTAGACAGTTTAAAATCCATTTTCTATTTAAGTCAATCATATTGTAGTTCACTTGTGCCTTGTTCTGTTTTCTTTCCATCACTTTTTCCAATTCCTTTGCTGTTGTTTAGACCACAGTATGCAAAGCCTAGACTTCCCTCATCATTTTTAGTGGGCTCAATGTAACTCACAGAGGGGTTTATTCATTCTAAATCAATGAATTGGGGTTTTTTTTGTTTAAAATATAAGACTCTAAAAAGTGATAGAAGCTTATCTAGAATGAAGGCCTGGACTTCGAGATATAAATATAATTTTTAAAAGCTTCAAGATAAGCAGAATTTTTTTCTCTAGTAAACAGTCCTGCCTATCACTTTTTTGTGGGTCTTCTGAAGCCAAAAGTATAGAGAGATGAATATTTTTCTTTGTGTAGAGCCCTTGGAATAAGAATTACAATAATGTTAGCTGGCTAAGAGATGAGATTGCTTCTCCTTACTAAATCTCATAGTTTAATTTATTTAATTTCAAAATAACATTTAGGTGTTACGCTGGTGTCATTTGTAGCCTTTATTGAAGATTTATGGCTTATGTTTTGTAAGTGAAATAAGTTATTTATGATTTTTTTGTTTTTAACTAAACTTTTCTTTTGCTTGTGTATTAGGGGCCACGTGGTATTACTGTGAAGCTATCTCTGAGAACCAAGTTGGGTTCCTACAATTCTTAAGGGATATGCCTCCTTTTTTAAAAAAATGAACCTTTTATTTTACTCATTGCTGAAGTTTTTCTACCTTTAGCTTCTAGCACACATACAAAGATTTAGAAGCAAGCAAGGAAAAATTATAAAACTTGACAAAAGATATTACCCAGAAATCTTCCTTGAAAGCCCATCCAATGCACAATCTTGCTTAATTTTCCTCCACCCCCTCCCTTTCCTACTTCTGTTTAAATTGGAGGGTGGCCATTCAAGCCCTTTGGTAACAGAACTACTGTTGGCACCTCAGGAAGGAGAATCTCAGCTAGGGTTGCCAGATGGTTTCAACAAAAATACCGGACACACTTGACATTACATCATAATCTACATTACATCTTATTTAGAAAATACCGGACATTTATATTTTCTCATTTATATTTTCTCAATTTGTTTCCTAAACAGAAAGTTCAAATACTGGACTGTCTGGTTCAGAACTGAACACCTGGCAACCCTAAACTCAGCTTTTTTTTTTTTTTTTTTAATTCTGTATAGCCCACTTCCTTGTGAAGATAGTGTTGAAATTGTAAATTGATTACTGGGGTTGACACGAACAAGCCAGGTAGGCTGTGCTTATTCTGCAGAAGGCTGGGACCAATTAGGCTATGTCTATCCTGTAGCTGGGAGCCTCTGGGTAGAGGCTTGGGCAAAATACCCTCCGCATAGGGTTGCCAGGTATCCGGTTTTGAACTGGACAGTCCGGTATTTGAGGGTTCTGTCTGGGGAAAAAAAATTAAGAAAATGCCAGACATATAAAATGTCTGGTTTTTCTAATTAGGTAAGTTTTATTATTATTAGGAGTATCAGTACCTAGTTGCAATCTGGCTGGCTGGTAGACACGCTCATGCTCCGTTAGCGTGTCTACCAGCCAGGCAGTACGCAACTACGTGACGGGGGTGGGGAATCCTCGGGGCCGGATTCGTTCGTGCTCTGCCGGGACCGTGCGTGGGACGGGTAGCACCCCGGGATCTGCGTGTGCCCAGGTCAGTCCTGCTCCCCACCAGCTGATTCTCTCCTCCTCCTTCCCGCCCCCCCCCCCCCCCCCAGCCAGCCCCGCTCCTCCCGTCCAGCCCCGCTTCCTGTCTGCCGGTTCTTCCCCCCCCCTTCGGCCACACCCGATCTCCCCTGGCCAGCCCCGCTCCCCCCGACCAGCCCTGCTTCCTGCCAGCCGGTTCTCCCCCACCCAACCTCCTGATCTACCCCGGCGAGCTCCGCTCCCCCCGACCCCCTCCCGACCAGACATGCTTCCTGCCAGTCGGTCCCTCCCTCCCCCCCCCCCAATATCCCCCGGCCAGCCCTGCTGCCCCGACCCCCTCCCCCACCAGCCCTGCTTCCTGCCAGCTGGTTCCCCTCCTCCCTCCCCCCCCCCCCACATCCTCCTGGCCAGCCCCGCTCCCCTCCCAGCCGGTGTCATTTCCCCCCCCCCCCCCCATCTGAGATCAAGTGTGTCCAGTATTTTTTTTTTTGAAGCCACCTGGTAACCCTACCTCCGTGGGGAAGATGTAGCCCTCCAAGCCACCATACCCAGCCTATGGACACAGTGGGGAGCCTGAGGCAGACTCCCTGCATGCCCCTCCCCCGCCCCTTACACTACTGAGAATAGCTGCTGCAGGGCTGTTCGAACAGATGTGAGCCCAGGAGAGGGAGCAGAGGTTTCAGGTGCTGCCCCCGGCTCCAGCACAATCCTGTTGGCTAGTTTCCGACTAATGGGAGCTGCATGTTGTCAACAGGCAGCTTGTGAAGCACCCTCCCTGCCTTCCCTCAGGCTTGTAGCTATTCAAAAGCCACATGGCCCCTGTAGCCAGTGCAGAGGTGGGGGAGGCAGGGAGTCTACTTGAGAAGGCTGCGTGTTGGGAGTCAAGCTGGTAAATTTCTCAGCCAGAGCCTGCTTCTTGCACCCCAACCCTTCCCTCTCCCCCATGCCACATAACCCAAACCCTCTGTCTCCCCTCCTGCACCCATACCCCCTCCCAGATCCTGTGCCTCAATCCCCTACCCCAGGTCACAGCCCAAAACCCTCCACTCCCTCGTTCATCCTAGTCCCCTCCCCCAGATCATAACCCCCTCTTGCCCAAGGTCACAACCCAAACATCTGCACCCTAGTCCCCTAAACCATTTCACAACTGCCGCCTCCTCCCAGACCCTGTACCTCCTCCATTAATATGGAAGAGTGTGGCCCCTTGACCACTTTCCTAATTCTTGGAGTGGTTCCCTATCAACATTTTTGCCCACCCCTGTGTAGACCCACACCACGCCCTAACTCTGCTGGACCTAGTGTGCTAAAATTAGCAATGTAGACATCGTGGTCTGGGCTGCAGCTCAGGCTAGCTACCCAGGCTTGGACCTAGGGGATTGGGGTCTTCTGAACTTTGGTGGCTAGCCCAGCCTACTGCCAGTGCTTCAGTGTTTGCACTGCTATTTTTAGTGCACCAGCTTGAATGGAGCTTGAGTGTGTCTGTCTACTCAGACTGGAGGTGCGCTCTCTGCGGCAGTGTAGACCTACCCACGTGCCACGATTCTTCGATGCCTGGGGCTGTATATGTCAGAAGGAATAGCTCAGTTAATCAGCCTTTAGAGTAGTAGTGGGCAACCTGCGGCCCAAGTGCTTCATGCGGCCCATCAGGGTTCTATGTGTGGCCCAGGACACATTTTGTTGAGGGTTGCCAGATGTTGCTGGTTTCTGTCCGCGTAGGGTTTTTTTTCCTACCAGTTTTATTAAAGTGACATGCACGTAAAGCAAGGGCACATGAAGTGAGGTGTGTGCTGATTGCACACAATGACAGCAAGAGCCATGCACTCCCTTTGCAGCCAATCAAATCACTTCTACAGTTCAATCAGTGCACCCAGCAAATTCTAGGTATGAAAGCACAATTCTCAAAACTACTCTATTCTGGGAGCCTGTCTTGATTACAACAATCTTGCAGCCCACTGAGATGGAGGGCCACTCGTGCGGCCCACTCACGAGCTTAATTTGCCCATCACTGCTGTAGAGACTTCTTAGATGGTTTTTATTTAAAAAAAGTCTCTACGGATGGGTCTTAAATCCCTTTCATTGATCACGCAACTTTTAAATATCTCATCAGAATTGTAGAACTCAGTAACTAGTATGGCTTGAAATCGAAAGTAACAAAATGAAATAACTTTCAAGTGTTTAAAGTTTATATTTATTATCTGAAGCAGTTGCAACCTGCAAAACTTTTATTTTAAACCAATGAGATCTTTAACTTTGGGGATCTAGAAGAGACTAATTTTAGCTTTGAAAAAACATCACAAGGGCAATCAACTCTACTTCCAAACCGCTTGCAATCAAACCTTTCTGACGCTGGTACATTAGAACTAGTGATGTTCACTCAATAGCATCAACTTTATCTGATTAGATATGATTTAGGTATGTAATATATATTATTTGGAATAGTATGAGTAGTGAAAGATTGGGTTATATACCAGAATGGCCCCATCTCCAAAGATGGGCTTGTGGATAAGGTACAAGACCAGGATTTGGGAGATCTGGGCTCAATTTCCAGATCTCTTCTGTAGACATCCTAGCTGGGGCAAGTCACCTAATTGTGCTGTACCTCCATTTCCCTTCTGTGAAATGGATACAATACTTCCTGTCTTTGTCTCTTGTCTATTTGGGTCCTAATTCTGTCTTGTGATCACAGGAATGAAAACATAGAACTGGGCCAAAAACAGTAATATCTTTGGGGCAGGGATTACTTCTGAACAGGAGTCTTTACAATAGCTTGCACAATAGGGCACTGATCTCAATTGGAACCTAAAACACTTTTCTAATACAAATAATTACAGAACTAGTGATGTATTATTAAGTCTGAAACATGAAAAATATTTCCAGCTGAGTGGGATTGGTCTATTGTGATTGGTCTAATCTTGTATTCCTTTATATTCGCCTTGATTTCCTTTAGCTTGCCCTTGACTTAAGTAGAGAGCAAAACATTAATTTTAGTTTTTAAATCTTTTGTAAGGCAGTAGACTGAAATCCTAAATGAATGTGCTTGGTAAATGAGAAGTAGCAACATAATATACTGATCTTTCAAGTTAAGATCTTTCTCAAGGGCTTTGAGTTCCTCAGATCAAAGGAGTAATAAAAAAAACAGAGCAGAGCAGCATATTATTGTTCATGAAACAAAACTTACCAGAAGTTTGTTTTCATTGGCAGACCTGAATTTCATAATGCTGTAATTCTGATGCCTTCAAATGAATGAAAGGTATTGCTGTTTCCTTGAGTTAAACTACAACACAGACATGTTTCTGATACACTAATTGTCAGACATAAATACTCAAAGCAAGGAAATAGTCAACACTGTGCCTTGTTGATGTTTCCCAGCTCAGAACATGGAAGCCTAAACTGTGTTCCTACTTCTGTGTCCAGCCGCACCGCCATCCCAGCTAGTTAGTAACATTAAGAATGGT
Source organism: Pelochelys cantorii (assembly GCA_032595735.1). Lineage (NCBI taxonomy): Eukaryota > Metazoa > Chordata > Testudines > Trionychidae > Pelochelys > Pelochelys cantorii. Next base: position 124,565,735 of record CM064326.1, on the reverse strand, counting down.
GATAACTTTTCTTGGAACAAATAATGAATGATAATTTGCATCTGATACTTTATTTCTATTCAGTGCAAAATAAAGAGCTGATAAATTTTAGCAGAAAAGGGTTGAAATCCTAACAATTCTAGTGAATCATTCCTCTGGAGTGACCTCTCAATACATTCAAAAGAAGGAAGAGTCTTTCATATTGAAGGGATAAAACTTTATAATTGGTGAATTCAGTATTTAATTGGGAGCAAGAGATTGAGGTTATTTTTAGCAGAGTGATTTTGTGTTGTAAAGCTTTAGATTTGCAAAACTGGTTAGTGTCTTCAAACACTTTTTGTAAGCAGTTACATTTTGACTCGTTCCACTTGGTTGATTATTACTTTTCAAATTGATCTTCAACGTGGCATATTTATTTTTGGACCTACTATTTTTCGTGGGACTAGCTGAGGAAAAGCATAACTGTCAGATAAAATATCTGATCCTGATGTATTCATTTTCTAATTATTTTTCCAGCTGTGGTTTACATGTTCTCAACAGGGGCCAATGAACTGTCCAAAATTCTTCTAAATGTAAAATATCTCAGAATAATAAATAATGGAATGGATGTCCCATGTGAGACTTTCCAAAACTAGGTAAGTTGAGTAGGTTCTTTTTTCTGCACTAATCCTGCAGGGATTTTTTTTTTACTGTGCCCCATGCTGGTGCCTGTAATGTTTTCCTATATATGGAGATCATTGTTTGCTTTAAGGAAGAAATTCCTTGTTTGTTTCATAAATATTATTTTTCTGTGTTTGGCTGTTCTCAGACTAAAATGTGTGTGCACCCCATAAATGTAGACAGAATTGAAAGCTCAATGGTTCCCTGTATGTGCAGACGCCAGTCTCTAGGAATTTAAAGGTACAAAATCAACCCTTCTCCCGGCCCCTGAATATAATTCATAAACTCCAGAGACAGTGTGGTGTATTTAGATATTTTCATGGCTGTGAACATTTGGTGCATCTCAATCTGTAACATAATTCGTTCTATAGTTTGGCCATTTCTGCTCACTTTTGGAAAAATAGGCTCTGCACTATCGTATTAATCCCGTGCTATAATTTGTTGTGCATAGTGCCTATTGAACCTTTCTCTCTCTGACTTTTTTTCCTTTGTGCTAAATACACTTCTATCACATTCTCCACATTTTGTTACTCTCTAGTGTTAGTCTTTGAAAAGCCAGACAGTATTGAGTGTGACCATGAGGGTCCCTAAAGAAACAGTATTTGAAGTGTGGTTGTAATAATGTTGGGTAAAGCAGCCTTAAACCTCCTCTTAGATGGGAGAGGATAACGGGACCAAATCCTGCACTTCTCATTGAGACAAAACTCCCACGAATTTTAGTCAAAACCAATAAAGGCAGAAGATGTCTAATATCACTTTTCATTCCAGGGTCTGAGTGCTTTAAAAACAATAAATTGAGCTTCATTGGGAAGTGAAGTACGATCTCCACTGGTAAAATGGGGAAACGGAGGCAGACTTGCCTAAGTTATACAGGAAGTCTGTGGCATATCTGAAATTAGAACCTAGCTCTCCCAGTTCTCCCTTATGCTCATTAACCGTGAAAACCTTTCTTTTTCAAATGGATAAACCAATACTGAGGTTAAAAGTGACAATCAACTTTAAAGTTAGTAAACTCCAAAAACAAATTGAAAGTAGCTTCAGGTACTACCTCTGCCCCTGAACCTTCTTCCCAGACATTGCTTGGAGCGTCCTGTTCTTATTTTTGTTCACCCTCTTCCTATGTGGAGGAATCTTATGGACAGGGAGAGTTTGCTATATAGGAGAACCATTGAGTAAACACCAACTGCATTACAACATATGCAAACACGAAAAAGTTGACATTTCTCTAATCTTTCACTTTAAATTGTAGGAGTTACTTTTAACAAAAATAAGTAACAATATTTTCTGATCAAAATATTACTTGATTTCCTTCCCTCTCCTCCTCCACACCACCTTTCCCCCTTTCACTCAAAGTTGGCAGGGTCTCTGTAAGCGAGGTGATTTTTCAGAGTTCTTCCAGTGAGTCAGCGGTAACGAGTTCAGGAGTCCTGACTCTCTGTCCCTTGTTTGAGCCACTACATCACATGAACATGATGCAGGATGGTAATTCTCTCTTGTATTTTAAGCCTTCAATTTCCTATACTTCCCAGCAATAGTTTTCAAACTTTAGGCTGCATACCTCTTTCCAAATTATGTAGACCACCACGTACACCAGTCTGAGATGAGCAGAGATGACATGAGAGGGGGCATGTGGGGTCTTCCAGTCCCCCCTTTCCCCATTTCTGCCTTCCATTTAGCTAGAAGTTTTCAAACTGTGATGATGTGTGCCCCCTGGAAGGTGCAGAAGAACAGTAGGGGATAGGGGGCAAGCAGCAACACCACATGGCTCAGGCCAGTCCTGTGTAGCAGGGCTCGGGCAGGGAATGCCAGCGCTTAACTCACTTCAGTGGGCCTTTTGCCTGCATTGGGGGTGGGAGAAGGGTGCATTGAAAAATTATAACCCATAAGTCTGATAGCTGCCATGAGAGACCAGTACCTTGAGAGGGAGGATTGAGGCCAGGGGGAACAGTTCTGTGACAGTCAACTCCTACTCTCTGGGAGACTAGGATCTGTGCCTAGGACACAGCTGACAGGAAGATGGGTCAGCTTGCATCCCTAAATGTCCCTCCATGTTCCATATTTTGAAAACCTCTGTACTAAATAAAATGAGGGTTTTTTTTTTTCTGCTGCTACAAGATTTTTCTCATGTACCCAGGGCTGTACCTAGAGAGTTGTGGTACCTGGGGCAACCACATCTCACGAGCACTAGGTGTGGGATACATAGCAAACCCAAACCTCCCCCCTGCTGCTGTAGGCACTGCCCTAATCCCATCCCTACTTCACTCATGCTCTAGACCCTGCCAAACAGAAAGCTTTTCTATGCCCTTCCTTCCTTTCAGTAGATTAGAAGAGATGGCATGGCATGACCTCCTGTATGCTCCAAATTCAAACTTAAGGGCTGGCTTGTCTCATATATCTTACGAAATTATAAATCCATAAAATCTAATTACTGCATATTGGATTCCTTCAAGTGTTTACCTCATAGGTGCTGAGCCTTTTTTGGGCTGGGAACCTCTGACCCACAGAAAAATAATTTGAGGGCCACACACTAGTGGTTAGATTGACATAAGCTCTCTTATGTCAGCTTACCTGTGTAGTATAGACAAGATTTTTAGTTTACTGTACCTGGTGACATGGATGTGCTCTTTGATCAGTTAGTCTTTTCAGAGTCTTGGGTCAGACCATTTCCTCTGAGTTCCATGCAAGATTTTTTTTAAACTTCTTTCCAGCAGTTTTACAAGAGATTTTCCTCTTGCAGTAGTGCCTTACCTGATCCTGAAGGGTAAGTCTACACTGCACAGTTAACTCAGGCACTTATTTAGCTTTAACCCAAACTCTCTTACCTACACAGAATACCCTTTGACCCAGCTTTGGAGTTGCTTTAATCCTGGGCCATTTTACTCAGCTGGGCTCTGCTGGCACTAGGGCTAGAATCCATCCACTCTGCAGTGAGGATGCCGGCTGAATTACTCAAATGCTTATGATCCCCCGGTGCCTTTGCAAAATTCCCCTCTACCCCTGAAAGACAGATTGGTTCTCCTGAGCATCTTAGCCCAAAGGATAGGCCCTCAACCATAGAGGTAGATATGGATAGGGGCTTTGCTTACATCCTGGCCTAGAGTGGCCTTGGTGTCAATCACTTGAGTGAATTGCGCAATGTAAACGTAGTAAAAAATATGGTACTGTACCTATTTCTATTCTATCCTAGAGGATTCCTGCCTCTTTTTTATGAGGTAAAATCTTCTCCGAAAGACCCCCAGACAAGTCTTTCTGTATTGATTCTGGGCCTTAATTAACATTCCACCAAAGAATCCTCATAATGAGAAAATAGAATCAGTGCGTAGTCTGCAATTTGCTACGTGGACACTTTTTATTTTTAGAAGCCATAAGTCTTTATCTAATAGAGTAATGGAGTCAAAGCTCCAGTGGATTTATGCTTAGTGATAACACGCCAGAAATTAATGTTGATGTAAACCAGGATTATTCAACTTGTCCATCAAATCTGGATTCTTTTTCCATTTGTCTTGACGCTTTAATTCTGTCACACTTACTCTGGAATTTGGGTTAAGCCACATATTAATAGAGACTTTCTAGAGGATAGATTTGTGTTCCTTCAGTGCAAAGCTTGCAAATCCACCTTTCTGAAGTTGTGAATCAAAATGGTTAGTCTACATAAAACTAAGTATCTCTAGAAATTTGTAAGCATACAGTTCAATACAAGCAAGTAAACTTAATGTCATAAATCAACTCTGAAGATATACCTTATTTGTCATATATCTGAGGGAAGATGTGAAAGCAACATAAAGGTCTTAAAGCTAGATCAACGCTTGTAAAAGGTTATATACTTAGCAGAAAACAAAATACTTCTATGTTTTCCATCTGGGGCTCTCAAAGTTCTGGATAAGTGTTAATGAATTCATCTTTTCTGCACCTTACTTTCCTGATCTATAAAATACATCTACTTCACAGATCCACTAAGAGTTAAATAACTTTCCCACTGTCATATTAAAATTGTGTGGTGAAGCCTAGAATAGAACCTAGTTCTGGGCTTTGGCAACAAGCCCATCCATCTCCTGACCGTGTGCAGCAAAGCTCATGCACCTTTTTAGAATAGGACAGATATTTTCTGACAAAAATGCCCATTTATGTGTGGATTTTGGCAAAATTTTGGGGGTGAGAGACAGGAGAAAAACATGCAGTTTGATGCAATTTAAACCTTTTATTTCAATATTTTCAAAGTGAAACAGCTGGATTTTTTTTGTTTTTAAAACATGTTTTCATTTTGAAATGTCATATTACAAAAAAGATATTTTGATATGGAAAAAAACAGAACAAAACCTTTTAATCCAAAATGGGGTTTTTTTTGGTGTGGGGGAAACTTGGAAAAATTTTTCTCTTCATTCCATTTTGGAACTAAATGAAATTGGGAATTGCATAGTTTCTTAAGAAAAAAATCTGGCTCTTGTCTAGCTCTAGTAAGTTCCACCTCATGTATAATTATGTTAAGAGGATGGAATTTCACTGACTTCCCACTATTTCAAATAAAATGTTCCTTGCTAATCTCCTTTGTTGCCCATCAGAGGCTTAGAAAGCTGCCATTTCAAAGATATAAACTGTAACCTTGTCTACATTGTTTGAGGTGGTCTGTTTTTTGCAGACATGCAGGCATATAGCTGTTCAATACAAATAATTTATAAAAACCTGGGCGTTGGACTCAAGCTATTTGTAACTACAAGTTGGACCTCCCTGGTCCCGGAGGAGGGATTTTGCTGGATCAGGGGAGGTCATTTCTGTACCCCTTGCTGCTGGCCTCCCCTGGCCCAGCTGCTGTCCTCCAGCTGGCTCCCCACCTCCTGCTGGCCCTGCTGCCCTGCAGACCTGCTAGGCAGATATCACTGCTGTGGCTCCACCAGACAGCTCGGCACTGGGGCTCCAGGCAGCTGTGCACTGGGGCTCTGGACAGCCCTGCACACCTGGGCTCCCTGGGCAGCCGCATGCGCACTGGGGCTCTCAGCCCCACAGGGCAGCCACACGCCAAGTCTCTCAACCCTGCTGGGCAGCCCCACTGGCAGCTCCCTGTAGGCAGCCCACTGCCCTGCTGGCCCTGCAGGGATCCTCACTGCTGGCTCTCCACCAGGACACTCTGATCCTGCAACATCCATGCTGGACTATGGATGTTGCCGGACCAGAGAATCCTGGTTAAGAGAGTTTCAACCTGTATCTCTTTAAGAACAAATTTTGTTGTTTTCTCATTTAGCTGATGTTAAACTACCATTAATCACTAATAATGAATTAATTACACTAATAATTTTGGTGAAGTTAGCCATAGGTCTTGTGAAATATGAGAGGCCCTATCCAAGGCCACCCCACTGCACGAATAAGTCACCCTGATCAACACAAGTTACACTGATCTAAACTCTAGTGTGGATAGAGCTGCTTCTGCCGACAAAGCTACAGTCTCTCACAGAGATGGCTTTATTATGCCAACAGGAGAACTCTCTTCTCTCAGCACAAAGTGTCTTCACCAGATGCAGCTGCATTGGTGCAGCTGTGCTGATGTAGTGCTTGTAGTGTAGACTACCCCTTACTTATGACCTTCCTCTCCAACTGTGCCCCATCTGTCTGCTGTGTTGCTTCTGGTGACCACCTGCCTGTCCAGGTAATGGAAACCCAGAGATAAAAAACAAAGAGGTGGACTTTCTAAGCAGGGTGGACATTTGGAGAACTTGGTTTCTGATGTTGCTTACTGTTGCTAGGCTCAGTGCTATGAAGAGGGTACCTATGTCAGAGGTGCCTATGTTGTGTGATGCCCCATTCTGCTGTAGCTCAGCATTGGTGTTACATCAATACAGAAGAACTACATGCATGTAGGGTACTTTCCAGATGGCTACTTTGATTTATTGCGTTGCATTTTTTTTTATTTGCATCTATATAATATACAAAGTATATTTATTTTTAATAGATGCATATTGGTTCCAAACGTATCTCACTTAAAACTTTTAAATGAACTGCCATATTCGTTATGTCCTCTTGTGTAAGTTCATTTGTAAAGTGCTGTGATCTTCTTAGATCAAAAGTTCAATATAAATGAATTTTTGGTGTTGACTTAAAAAAAAAAAAATCAGTGTCATGATCTTTAGAGACTCTTTAGGATTTTCAAGAACAACAGATTGCTGCTAGATAAGGCAAGTTTTATTTGCCTGTACTGTATGTTACCAATTTTTCAATATACATTTTTCTATTCTTCTGGATGTCAGGCAAAAGAAGTCTGGAAAATACAATTAACATCATTTATAAATGCCTTATTGCCTTTTCTTTGTTGCCAGCTCTTTTTTGTTGATTGTAAAAACAGCAGGGTGGGAGTCTGACTATGCTCTAATGCTGTTCATATGTGACTGTGTGCACACACATATGAGACTTATTCCAGGGTTCTGGTATGCTTTTTGTTTCGAAATGAAATCTGCTGTTTCTACTATGAATTTAGGGGGACGTAGTTCTTTCCTTTTAGACCTTTTGAAAATTCATGCCATAAACATGAAAAAGCTTCTCTGTTCCCTCATCCTTCCTTGAGCTGTTATTTTTTTATTTATTTCAATTAGTTACAATATAGGGAGGAAAAACTTTGGGAGGCTGAGGGGGAGGCCCATAGTGAGCAAAGATGACCTATGAAATGCATTCAGTTTCTTATTGCTTCTGACAAAAAGACCTCTTTTTTTCATTAATAAATTTTGTCTTCGTCTTCACCTTGACATTGGGACTGGGCACAGTGGCTGCTAGACACAAATGATATTAGAAATAGCCACCTTGCCCAAGGACTGGGCAATTTGTTCATTTTCCTGTGACAACAGTAGTGGTGACGTGTATTTACCTTGGCTTAGCTAACTGTGATCCATGCTGAGGTAATTCCAGTAGATTCTCGGTGCTGGATTAAAAATTCATTCTTTTGCAGCCCAACACATGGGATGGAGCACAGTCCCAATCTCATTCTGTGCTTCTCCAACCTCATTGCATAAATCCTCCTTTAAATTATAATTTGAGAGGGTACAAATCATTCTACTTTGTATTACACATCTTTCCTTGGTAGTGGGTCTTATTTGGGCTGACAGAGAAATTTGTCTTCCTCTAAAGTTTCTATGTATTGTAGGAACAGTGCACCATTTTACTCTGTTAGTTTATTTTCACTTTTGTAAAAGATGGACCAATTCCTAACTGAAATGGAAATCCTTTGCAGCACATGGCTTCGCTAAAATGCAGCTGGCTCCTGGTGCAAATTGTCTGGATGATTGGTTGCTAAATTTTGCAATGCTCTGAACCTTCTTCTTTCCCTATGATGCCAGTTGGCAGAATTATAGCAATGATGCTTACATGCTTTCTCCTGCAGAGAAATACTGTGTACATAGATGTATGTGTTTCAGTTCAGTAATTTGCAAACTATTCTGAAATGGATATGTTCACATTAGTATCTCTGTGCGATGCTGCCAATGTGCAATGGTTTATTTTCTCTGTTACAATTATATGGCTTTCAGCACAATTCTAAATTAGGAATGTAAGTGACTAATTGAGTAGTCAGCTACCTGATAAGCCTAGGGTAGTCAAGTCACGACTTCACTAGTTGTTTCTGCCTCGATAGAGGCAGCAAGGCGGGGGAGGGGGAGAGCAGGAGCCTGTGCTGGGGGTGAGCTGGCTTAAAAGCCGGTTTCCCCCAGCACCGTTTCTGCAGGGGATGCAGAGGTGCAGCGATGGACCAGTGCAAGCCAGGACTCAGCTGTCCCGGCTCATGCCCGGACCGCCACTGTGCCTCTACTTTTTAAATGTAGTAAGAGCTGCCCAGATCTTACTACATTTAAAAGGCAGAGCCGCAGCAGGGTTAGCTCCTGAGATCAGGAGGTAACCCCACTGCTGCTCTGCAGTTCTCCCCTCCCACTTATTGACTAATTGATTAGTCGATGGAAATTCCATCAGCTACTTGATTAGCGGATTAAGCACAATTTAACATTCTAAATGATTCCCATGATAAAGAGGTACGTAGAAAGAAATAGGAATAATTTCAATTTATTTTTTTAATTTTGCTATTCAGATAAATTGAAATGAGCATCTTTAATTCTGACGTTTATGAGCATCCCAAGTTTAGAAACAGCAATACCCAGTTGCTAACTGCAAAATGTGTGTATCCCAAGGTTCCCTTCCTTGTGTTGTGCGCTGGTTGATACTTGAACCTAGAAACTCAGAGCTTATGCTGGATTCATGAAGTACTAAACATTTTGTCTTTCAGGACTCATTGTTGGTGTGATCTTGAGATATGGTAGTCCCTCCTCCAGTGGCCATGACAAGCCATTCAGCTGCTCGCAGGAGGACAGACCTTTTACAACACTGTTGGTGAATGTCAGTGGAAAATTTTTTGAGTATACCCTTAAAGGAGAAATAAGCCCTGGAAAAATACATAATGTGGAACAGAATGACATGTTGCGAAAGGTAAAGATAATTGAGTTTTTGTGACTAGATATCAACCTATTTTGTGAAAGACTACCACGTAGGTGTCCTTTCCTGTTTCATGCTATACTTTTTTTTTTTTTTTTTTTTTTTTTTTTTAAACCCATGCTTTCCTTCTTCCCCTCCAAACTGAGTACATGGTAAGATAAGTATTGTATTTTCAGATATAGTAGAACTAAATGATTTAAACTCATTCATAAGTGTCCTATGCATAGTAGTGTCATTTACAAAATTATAGTTGTAGCTTCTTTGTATCATAGTGTTCTCATGTCCTTTCATAACAGTTCAGTAATTAATGTATGCTCAGTGCAGGGAGTTTTCTACACTTAACATCTTTAACTTTTCTTCCATTTTTTTTAAGTCAGTTATGTTCAAGAAAAAACTAGTTTCATTTCTCCTCCCTTGCATCAAATGTAAAATACCTAAAACTGGGAGTTTACATATGAACCTTAAATTGGACAATAGTTTGCTAGTAGCACTGACTATAGACTTTTTACAAAAGCTGGTGTATCCATCTGTGAAGGGGCTCACCCTTTGGTGAGCGCCCCTTTGTGGCCAAGGGCGGTGAGTTTGCATTCCTCTGCCTGGCTGTTCTCAGGTGTCCCAGAACGCTGTCTTGTCAGTAGCCTGGGACCAGGCTTCTTCCTACCCCTGTTGTGGCTATTGGGGGTTGGAGGGCAGACCCAGGCCCACCCACTCTTCAGGGTCCCAGTCCAGGAACCCTGTAACTAGCAGTTGCCTACTGCATATCAATAGAGTCTGTTGCCATCACATTCCCTGGACCAGCTAGCTCCCCAGGAAGCTGCTCTGTTCTGCCCTTCTGCACTGGGGGGCTTTGCAGTCAAGGTCTCCCTGGAACCTTGTCCAGGGTTCTTCAAGGTGTTGCTGTCAGTTACTGGCTAGTCTTCAGCCACTGGACATGGGTTCTGCAGAGGTCTGAAGTCGAGCTCCCACTCGGAGCTGTCTGAAGTGCTGTTGTTACCCAATCAGCCCTTAGGTCTTCCTGGGTCATGCTCCAGCAAGGAACTGCCAGGCCCTGGCCTAGTAGCTTCTTTTATATCCACGTGCTGGGCCCTTACTGGCTGCCAGAAAAGCAGCCACCCTAGTCTACTTGGAGGACCTCTTTTCTCCTCTTCTCCCTGGGGCAGGTTGCAGCAAGGCCTCCAGCAGAGGGTGTTGGGACCAGGCCACCCTGTCACATGGTCATTTTAAATGCTTTTGCTGCCTTGAACAGTTTGCCTTGGCTTTCATTGGGACTGAACACTTAACAACTTCCCTGAAGTTTTTGGGAATTGTAAAAGACCAGAATCTCTGAAATCGGGCAGTGTGTGCATGCACACTTATAGTTTGAGTGACTTACACTTATGGTAACTACATGCAAAAGATGTATTTTTAAAGTGTGAATGGTGTTTGGAGCTACAAATAAGAACGAGAAATCTGCATAAACGTTGTGGTTGATACCATGATAAGGGGCCTTATGCAGCTCCTTTTGAATCTAAATTTCTGTATTTGTGGTTCATTGCCAATTGGGACTGTTAGAAGAACCTGGTATATTGTTATGCCAAAGTTCTTCAAATCCAGTGGTCTCTGTTAAAAATCTTCTTTTCTTTACCTTTGCACACATACAGTATTACGTCATGAGTAGTATACAAATACCTAGCAAATTGTTTTGTTAGCATTAACTATTTCCAAATGTAAAATTTATAAGTATTTTATTGGCAACTGCTGTCTGTCTGTTTTTGTTTGGTTGGTTTTTAAATGGGCTTTTATATTTTGTTAAAGGTAACATTTGACCCAGAAGTTTTCTTCAACATTCTGTTGCCTCCTATTATTTTCCATGCTGGGTACAGTTTGAAGAAGGTAAGCGTAAGCACTGTCTGAAAATGTAACCAGGACTCTTTCTGCCTAACATCGAGGCTGTATCTAGACTACATCCCTCTTTCGACAGAGGGATGTAAATTAGACACTTCAAAATTGCAGATGAAGTGGGGATTTAAATATCCCGTGCTTCATTTGCATAATCACGTAATAGCGCTCTTTCGAACAAGCGCCATTTCGAAAGTAAAACCGCAGTCTAGACGTGGTTTTGTCGAAAATGGCAGGCTTTTTCTAAAGATCCTCTACACCTCCAAAATGTACTCCTCAAAAATGAGGTGTACAGGATCTTTCGAAAAAGCCTGCTGTTTTCGACAGTACCACGTCTAGACCACAGTTTTACTTTCGAAATGGCGCTTGTTCAAAAGAGCGCCATTACGTGATTATGCAAATGAAGCACGGGATATTTAAATCCCCGCTTCATTTGCAATTTCGAAGTGTCTAATTTACTTCCCTCTGTCGAAAGAGGGATGTAGTCTAGACACAGCCCTGGAGTACAGTCTCCATTAGTGCTGCAGTCCTAAGCACAAATGTATCTTTTGTGGTACCTTTAGCAGAGGTAGAAAATCTTGTCCATTTTTTCTGAACAGTTGAATGATTTTAAGAGAATTTATATTATTTTACTAACAGATTTATGGAATACTGTATTTATTACACGTTGTCTTAAAATGTTATTTAGCCCAGAACATTGCTATTGAATAAGCAAAATAAAAATAAACTATTTTCCAGTGAATTGTTCTGGTTTTTCCTCTGCATTTTGTGCATTCATTGAGTTACTTTTAGAGAGATGGGCCCAAACCTAAACTTTGGTCTGAACACCTCTGAATATTGGAAGGTAAAAATTCAGAACTGCACTTTGGGACTTGGAGTCATCACCTACAGTTATTTTCCTTTTACATTTCTAGCTTTCTGTTACAGTCATCACACAAGCTTCTATTTATAAGCTCTGCATCAACAAGCTCCATGTAAGGTTTTAAATATGATTTAGGTGGGACTTATATTAAGTTGGTTTAAATATTACAGAAGATTTATATGGTAAGATTCAAATTATTTTTTCTTCCCAGAGTGGAAGGCTGTTTCCTTACTGTAGGGCTATGTTGTGCATTTTTTTGATGTCTGAGTTTTCATATAGCTGAGCTTTTAATACAATTGTTTTTTCTCCTACAGAGACACTTTTTCAGGAACCTGGGGTCTATTCTGGCTTACGCCTTTTTAGGAACTGCAGTTTCTTGTTTTATTATTGGGTGAGTGAGTTTTGTGAGTTTAAGTTGATGAAATAAAGACCCTATCTCCCTAAACTTTTGATTTCTCATGATTAGAACAATGAGACTACTTCTACACTGGTGGCTCCTTGTGCAAGAACAGCTGTTCTTGTGCAAAAACTTGCCAGGTGTCTACATTGCACGCGCGTTCTTGCGCAAGTAAATTTACGGTCTAGCGTCGGAAAACAGGGCTTCTTCCAGAAGAGTTATTCCTTTCCCCACGAGGAATAAGCCCTCTTCTGCAAGAGCTCTTGCGCAAGAGGGTAGTGTAGACAGGCAACATGAATTTCTTGCACAAGAAACCCCTATGGCTAAAATGGCCACCAGAGCTTTCCTTGCGCAAGAGAGTGTCCACACTGCCATAGATGCTCTTGCGCAAAAGTGCATGCCAGTGTAGACGCGCTCTTGTGGAAGACCTTCTGCGCAAGAATTCTTCCGCAAAACAGCTCTTGAGCAAGAGTGTAGATGTAGCCTGACTGTAAATTTTCAAGTAAGGTTTTATTGGTGTGTCCTTTGGGTAAAACTCAGCGTCTACAATGATGTAGAATTTGGTTAATTTCAAATAGGGTTTTGTTTTCTTTCAGAGCTGCCAGAAATAAACCATGAAGCTTGTCCAAACAACTCAGTTTTGTGGTGGTCTCTACTATTTTCTAGCCATACAGTCCTAGAGATCCAAGTTTCTGTTGGTTCAGTTAATCAGTAAAGAAAACAAAACTTCGCAGAATACTTGATTCTACATGAATTGGCCTGTATTTCTAATGAAATACATTCCCCTAGAGAATAGAGGCAACTATGAACCAAGAATTTTGATCCACTGGTTTAAAAATAAGACACAGAAGAAAAATGGTTTAGACAGTTAACAGAATAAATATTCACTATGCTGCATCTTTTCAACATGTGGACTTTTGTGAGCACTTTAGTGTATATGCACTCAGTAGCTACCTTGAAGGAACTACTAATGTCTGTTTCAATGCAAAGTTCCTTCCCTAAGTACTACACAGTTCATTAAGGGAAATTGATGGATCATATGTTTTAATCATGAGAACAGATGACGTCTCATTTCCTGGGTGCTAAATGACCCGTGTTAGATCAAATCACGCTCTGGACACAGACAGTGAGGAAACATCTGTTGAGAGATTAGAGTTCCATGCTCACTGTTGGGCCTTGTCTACACTACACAACATGATCAATCTACTTCAGTAATGCAAATAACATTGACATTCACCATGGTGTCTTGTGGGAAGGGTGGTGGGGGCTGCTCTCCCATCAACACTAACTACTGTTCTTGGTGGAGTGCTGGCATCAATGGGAGCACACTCAGAGACTGATTTATCGCATCTACTGTAGATGAGATAAATCAATCAGTGGCTGGTGGATTGAGTGCTGCAGCATCGATCCACGGTGTAGTGTAGACAAGGCTTAAGATACTGAGCTTTGGGCGTGGGCTGCACTAGAAAATAAGATGAATTTAATTACATGGATCAGGGATGTGGAAAAATTCATACCCATGATAGGTGCTGTTATACTGATCTGCGTCCCAGTGTGGACAGCACTAGATGGATGGATTCTTCCATCAACCTAGCTACTTGCCTCTCAAGGAGGTGTATTCCTTAGGCCAGGGCTATTCAACTTTGGAAGCCCCGGGGACCATAATGATACTCACAGCACATGCTGAGGGCTGCAACTAAAGTGTGGTTGCATGTACATGCCAATAGATGTGCAAATAGCTTCTTTCACGCTGACGGGCATGAATACAAAGATTAAGGCAAGACTACACAACACACGGGCCTCATTTAAGTCAGTTCTGCTGATATTAATAAAATGCAATATTTACCCGATTTCAACCCATATGACAGCACTTTTAATGAGCAATGATAGTCCAGGAATTTAACTACTAAAATGCATATCAACAGAAGACCATTATATTGACTCGCCATTGTAGAGCATGTTCCCAGTGGAGGCCATGTTCAAAGGATTCCACCTGCAGGCTGTGTGTTGAGCCCTGCGTAAACCCAAACTGCACCGCGGGCCGCAAACAAACAGGCCGCATGTGATCCATGGGCCATGCGTTGAGTAGCCCTGCTTTAGGCTAATAGGAGAAGCCCTCCCACTAATGTAGATACTGCCTGCACTTCTATGCTACAGCTGTGCTGCTGTAGCATTTTAAATGCAGATAATCACCTCGCTTCTAACCAGTGTGGCAAGGCCAACCTGAGCACTGATGACAGTATTTTCTCTTTCCTAGGCATTTCAGAGCCTCGCCCAATAGACACCACCTTCCTGGTTTTGATTAACATGGCTTTATTGTCTTTTACTGCAGGAATCTTATGTATGGTGTTGTGAAACTAATGAAGTTGGTGGGGCAACTCTCTGATAAATTTTACTATACAGACTGTCTCTTGTTTGGAGCGGTCATATCTGCTACTGATCCAGGTACTGCAATTACTTAAACTATTCCATTGATAACCGCATGAGGATTCTATTTTTTTTGGGGGGGTTACATTACAATAGAAAGTCTGTTTATCTGTCTGATGTACATATTGGGCATCAGGGAAGTTGGTATCCCAGGACAGTCTTCACCAGATCTTGTGATACAAGACATTTAGAAATTGAATGTACTGGTTTGCTCTGCTCCTACGTGTTTTCCTTAATAGATATTTCCTTTCATGAACATAGCCATTAAATAAATTTAATGAATGTAACCTTTTTCGTTTTCTGGAAAGCCTGGCTAACCCTTCATAGATTGAAATATAGTATTACTTTTTATAAAATAGCCTCAATCTCTATTGAAATTGTCAGTTGTAATATATTTTAGTATGTGAAGTATAAGGACACTTTGGGTGCATCTACATTGCACCTGGAGCTTGAAATAAGCTATGCAGTTTGAACTACGCAAATTGTGTAGCTTATTTCGAGTTAATTTACACAGCATTTATTTCAAAATAAATCACTATTCCGAAACATCCCTTTCTCCTCGTGGAATGAGGTTTACAGGGAAATCAGAATAGCAAGCCCGTTGCATTTCAAAATAACAGGTGCGCTCAAAAGACGCGCAATACCTATTTCAGGATACCTCGGTATCCCAAAATAGTGCTGCAGTGTAGACATAGCCTTTTATAGCCTACTGTTAATTTTTTTAAAATGGTGTTTTCAAATTTCAAAATGCTACAGCCCCATAAAGTTGTCTAAGCTTGGAAACCAGTGTCTCTGGAGAGCTGGTGTGTATGTGCATTTCTAGTCATCTGACGCACAATACTTTAAAATACACATTTTTACATGTTCAGTATCTGTTCCGTGAAAAAGGAAGTGGCAACCAGAAGTTGATATGGACTGTAACCTGATATTAGTTGGAATCAGTTCCTGTGTTTTTACATAGAAACTCACATGTGCTGAGTGAAAGTAAGATACACATAGGGTGAGTCTCCAGGATCTTCTTCCTCAATGTCAGATCAAAGTTGTTGTTTGAAGGGATTGTTTTGAATAATTACTAGTCATGTCTTGTCTTTCTCAACTTCTGTTTGTAAATATGTGTACCTTTTGGGCAAGATACTCATGAATGATTTTTAAAGGACTGAAATACTAAAGACTTATGTGAAAAGACTGCAAAAGCCTTCTTTTGTAGCTACCAGTCCACAAATTTTTTTCTGGCTATTTGATTGTGGAAGCTGAATGTATTGTTTTAAAAAATAGTAGGGCTTTGGCAGAGAGGAGCTGTTGTCTGTTTATGTGCAATGGTTTTGAGGACTTCCTAGAGAAATTTCTTGTGTGTGTGAGACAGAGAGCAAGCCAGAGCCATTTTGAAACAAAGCTATCGTAAAACTGTCATTCCACTTCCAATTCCACAGTCATATTATGACCATTAATTAAACATGACCAAAATCTTTCCCATATTGGTTTGAAATTGCTCCACAGTCAATGGTTTTTGGTTCTTCAGGCAAATTGGAAAATGTCTGCTCCTTCTAGCTCATAGGCACTCACAATAAACTAACGTCCGTATTCTTTTCTTATTGTTTATATAGTGACGGTGTTGGCAATATTTAATGAGCTGCATGCTGATGTTGATCTCTATGCCCTTCTGTTTGGAGAGAGTGTTCTAAATGATGCTGTTGCCATTGTCTTGTCTTCGTAAGTAGCTATTCAGGCTTTCACTATTTCTTGTTGTGGTGTAAGAGGTAGCTATGAATCATATTATTTTTCTAAAAGCTTAATCTCCACATTTCTTGTCTTTAAATTAATGCTGCCTTGTGAACTGAATTGATAAAGACTGCTGACATTTGTGTCTATGCTACAGAGATGTGTCATGAATCAGGCAAAAAACTGGCATTTAGAATCTGAATCTAGCACAACAGAATATCTCTTTGCTTAATGGTCTGGTATAAAAGGTTTTGTTGGTGTCACTAACTCCTCCCTTGTCATTTGACTCTTTTCTCCCTAGATCAATAGTTGCTTATCAGCCATCTGGGGAAAATACCCATGCTTTTGATGCTGCAGCATTTTTCAAATCAGTTGGAGTTTTCCTTGGAATATTTAGTGGTTCTTTCATGATGGGAGCAGTGACAGGGGTTGTGACAGCTCTGATATCCTTTCTTGTGTGTTTAACTCCTCCAAAGGGCTGGTGCGTTAACATTGCTCACCATGCCCTGATCCTGCATGCTGACTCCAACATGATTCAATCTTTATTAGTCAACACACTGTTGAACACAATTTGCCCTAGTCTACATTGACTGACTATATAATTACTAGCCAATTAGCCCGTCATAAGACGGGATTTTCAGGTCTCTCCTCCACGTCGGTCTTCTCTCCTGAGCCTCTGGTCTCTCGTTCCGACTCTCCTCCTCCTCCTCTTGCCCCTCCCCCCCGTGCTGCATGGGGAGCGCAGAGCCCAAACGGTCGCTTGTACCACTTGCTCCCATGCAGCAGCCTGTCTGAGCGGCGCAGATGTCAGCCGAGCACCACAGCGGGAGGGGAAGGGGGGGCGGGGTGGTGATGTTCACGGCCAGGGGATGGGTTATGGAGTTGCTGTCATGCCGCACATCACCGCCCTGCCCCCCCTTTGCCTCCCACCATGGCGTTTGGCTGACATCTGCGCCACTTAGCCAGGCCGCCGCGGTGGAGCAAGCGGCCATTTGGGCCCCGACTCCCCATGCAGCACGGGCCGCCCAGAAGGAACAGCCAGCATTTCAGCATTACAGACTCTCAGACATTGAGCTACTATACATATGATTATTGGTATTATGTTATCTTAGGCCTTGTCTCTTCTTGGAGTGGTTTGCTGATATAGCTACCCCAGCAAAATAGGTGGTGATACAGCTTAGACTGGTAAAAAAATTCTTGCTGGTGTAGGTTATACCAGTTCCCCAGACAAAATAAGCTATGTTGACAATAGCTATGATGCCATTGTTGGCATAACTGCATCTTTATTAAGACTTTTGCTAGCATACCTGTGTAGGTTGGGAGGGTAATCTTTTTTTCATAGTCTTAACTTATATAATTATGCCAACAAAAATGTTAAATGTAGATCTAGTCTTAGCCACACAGCAAAGGGGATACCTGTATAATTATCTTTAATGAGGTGCACCAGACCTTTTGAAGCCCTTCTAGTGGCCCAGCAGGAGAGCTAGGGTCAGAAATGCCTAGCGAGAATAAAGATTTTACCTCCTGGCTCAATACCAGGGCCAAGATCATTTAAAGACTACCACAGTAATTAAGGACCTGAGCCCATGGTGAACCACAGCAAGAGAAAGGGCAGGCACACTTTGCCATCTCACTATACCACTGTTATACTGTACAGGCTGTATCTCCAAAAACCGGCATTCTCTGGTCTGGCAACATCTGTTGTCCAGCAAGATCACAGATATTCCTGGATCAGGGAGTCTGGTAGCCTAAGGGCAGGAGGGCCAGCCGACTAGGCAACAAGGTCGACAGCCCGGCTGAGGCAGCATGAGGCCGGGGCCAGAGTCCCACAGCAGTGTGGGGCTGCAGGAGTTGTGCACAGTGGCCCTGGAGCCCCATGGCAGCACCTGGGAGCTCGGGGCTGAGGTTGGAGCCCCATGGCAGTGCAGGACCAGAATTCTCTGGCACCTTCCTGGAGCGTGGGGCTTGCGACGGAGCCCCACAGTAGTTCCCTGAGCGCGGGGTGGGGTATCGCGGCAGCCCCCAGGAGTGTGGCGCTGGAGTCGAGTCCCACGGCAGCCAGGAGCAGCCTGTTGGAGCACAGAGCCGGGGCCAGAGCCCCACGGCTGCCCCTGGATGTGCAGGGCTGGAGTCCAACAGCTGGAGTCGGAGCCTCTGTTGCCTAGGGAGCCAGCAGCAGCTGAGCAAGCAGCCCAGCCAGGTTGGGGGGAGGGAGGTGAGGAAAGATGCCTGCTGGGACAGCCTTGGGAGCCGGTGGCAGACCTTCCCTGGTCCGGCAAGTTCTCTTGTTTGGGACTGGTCAAGTGGCAGACCAAGGAGATTATCTTGTTAACGTCACGTACCCCTAAGTGACATAGGTACACCAGTGAGACTTATGTATAGACCAGGCCTTGCCTACATACGTGCATCTTAACAATTATTTCCCCATTTAAAAACAATTATAATGGAGACCTAACCTTCAAAAGAATCGGTTTTAACACTTGAAAGGGCATTTGATATAGAGACTGTATGGTGATGGTGGTTCACATTCACTATTGCAGTGTCTTATCACTTGAGCCATTAATAACTCTTTCAGACTCTATTGGGCTCTTGCTATGGAGCTTACATTTAATCTTTCTGCAGGAGTTGCATCTCCGATGTTCAAATAAAACTCGATTCTGTCTTTATCAGTATTGATACAATAATTCACGTGAATTGTATCCATTATTTTTTAAGCCGATGCTCCAGTTTTGCTATTGGATCTGCAGTGTTGTGCTGCGGACAGGTACAATGATCAATTGGTAAGAATCTGGATGCACAACTGGGGCATTGGGCCTAAAGCTTGACCCAGAGTAAAAGGTCATGATGCTTCATCAAAAGAATAACTTAGAGTCTTTTCTTCTATATATGCTGGTGTACTCTGACTCAGATACAGCCTGTCTTGCTTTGATGTGTGTTTTGCATCACAAAACTGACATCAAAGGAGCTGAAAGTGATAAATATTTTTTAATCACAAACTCATGATGTTTTATCTTGTGCTTCAATTTATACTCAGCTACCAAATTATATCAAAATACAGCTAAAATACATACATGGTTTGTAACATTACACATCCATTTTAACATTCGCTCTAGCTGACACGGATTTTATATGATGATGAATGGGAGGTAGAGTGGCCAGCCAGAGAATGGAAAGGGAAGTTCCATTAGGGAACAGGTTGTTCACAAGATAATGTCTGTTAAGAAAAAGTTTGAGACTTTGCTTTAACACTTTCACAGGATAACAGAGTTATAGAGGCAAAGTTTATACCCTTTCTTTTAAAAATGAGATTCCCTTTTAAAAAATCAATTTTATCCTGTCAAAGCATAATACTGAAAAATGAAGGTTTTAATTAGCTATGAAAGCACAGTAACGCACACAAGCTTCATAAACTTCTGCTTCTGATTTTTCACAGTGATGACACAGCTAAAGTTCTTAGAGCACTTTGCCTGCCTCTGCACCTCTTTGTCACGGAGGGTGAATTAAGTAAATAGGGGAAGTTTAGTCATGTATTACCCATTTGTAATTTGGCTTTGATTGTTTCTAATGATTATGCAAATACTGTAACTTGCTTCTGCTCTTTTGATTTTTAGTAAGACATCTGGGGACTGATAGCTGGGCAGTGCTACTGCCAAACTCAACTGTCTGTGATTTTAAAATATTCTTGTGATATTCTGCATAATGTTTCCTTGCAAGTGCAGAGTCTGCCTGGTTGGTCTGCATGTATGCACAGTACAGTGCCTTCTTCACAGTATTATGAACTTTGAGAGACAGGAATAAAATGAAAATAAGGCAATAGCCAGAATACCAGCCTTACTCTTTGGTGTAATGTCACCATCACCAAATGGCCTTTATCCTCTGAGTTTGACTTTGTCTAACTCCTGTTTTTCAAACAAAACTAGGACTATGTCTAGACTACAAGGCTTTTTTTTTTTTTTTTTTTTTTTTTAAAGAAGTGGCCTTTTTTCAAAAAAACTTCACCTGCATCTAGACTGCCGCCACATTCTTTCGAAATTAAATCGAAAGAACGAGGCAGTTTTTTCAACAACGGCAAACCTCATTTTATGTGAGAGAATGCCTTTTTTCGAAAGAGCTCTTTCAAAAAAAAAAAAAAAAAAAAAAGGCTTTTTTGAAAGAGAGCGTCCAGATTGCCTGGGTGCTCTCTTTCCAAAAAAACAGATTGCTTTTTTGAAGAAGTTGTGGCTGTCTAGATGATCTCTTTCGAAAGAAGCGTGTAGTCTAGACATACCCCAACTCTACCCAAATTATGCTGCACAGTCCCTTCCTGCTCTTTAAGAATAACCATGTAATAACTCAGAGAGGTAAGAGTCATGGGACTACGTAATGCTGACAGAATTGTAATTGAAACAAAGTGTTCTCTTTCATCTAGCCACAAATAGTGTGCAATGGTTAATCAGGTATGGCCCCCTCACAATCATGGAATTTTGTGGTAAGGCCTGCAGGAGAGCAGGAGAGTTTCCAGTGATGACTGCTCATCTTGTGAGGCAAATGGGAGAGGCAGGGGGCGTGGCCTCTGAAACTTATGGCTCGCCAGAGAAAGGAATTGCCGTCTCTCATTAGTGCGCCTCAGCCTCTCCTTCAACTACTGGAACAAAGCTACTCAGCTTGCACATGGCCGTTGTGTAATGGAAATAAGGATGGTAAAGAGTGGGCATTAATGAGGCAGTGACACACCCATGTGGATGTCTGGCGCAATCAGAGGGGGAACATGTTGCATACGCTTGCTGCGTCTTGCCGCTGCATTTTCTCACCTGACAGTGTCTCGACCAGTGGTTTCCAGCTGTAAGGAGGAGCTACTGTGGATATGAGAGAAGAACCATGCAGTAGCCAGATACGCTTCAGCAATTTTTTGCTGCTGCTGCTGCTGCTAGCTCTTATGTCTCATTCTGCCTCTTACAGCTCAAAGGACCCATTTTAACTTTTGATACAATCAGCTGTCCGAGGTGTCCTGAATGCCTAGAAGTGTTTGATGCCAGCACAGAAACTGGAAATTAACTAAAACATTAATATGAAAGAAAATAACCACTTTTTTCTATCAACTATTTTGAGGTATAGAGCAGGTGTTATTTTAAAGGTTGAATTCAACTTCCATTCTATTTCCTGTCTTTCAGTAGCTGATGAATGAATAGCACTATGTAAGTCTTTTTGGTATCTGTGGTAGTAGTCCTTTCTAATCATGTCTGTCTGGTTAAATGTAAAACCTGGACGATGGCCAGGTTACCGTTGCAAAAGAAATCTTGAAATTCTTCATTCTGGGATGTCTGAAATGTCAGACTTATAGATGACTTAATGTATTTAATGTTGAAATTGTCTTGGCTTTGGAATGACATTGCACACTAATGCAGACAAGGCTTTTTAGAAACATTAGGTGTAATTGTACTAACATTCAGTCAAAATCACCAGATATTTGTTGATTCCTTAACGAAGTATTTAAGTGACCAAGTTTACCAAACTGCACTGCTTCCCCCTGCTGGAGACAGCTCTCTTCTTCCTGATGTCTTGGAGCACTTTCTTGTTAGCTGAAGCTTGTGGATTTACAGGTGAGATGTTTTGGAATCCAGCACAGAGAGATCAAACTTCTGTCGATCTCCTGTTTTCACTTACAATATTACATCTGTTTTAAGAGCACTTCATAAAAGATGCACGATTTTGGTGCTAAAATGTTTCACTTGCCTTACTGGTGAAAGAACACTGGAAAACAGCTTCTTGAAAATGTGGGCTCTTCTGATCAAAGTCTGTGTGAGAGAGAACTGTGCTCTAATCAAGAAATGTTTAATCTGGATTGCTAATTTAGTGCTGACTACAGTACCCACACTGATTGTCAAGGAAGCTGGCTTTCTGTTTTTAGTTACTACTTCAGACCCTAGCTCTAAAGCTTAAATAATCCTACTTGAACCTCTTTGTCACCTCTGTGTTATGTAACTTGAGATGCCTTAGCTTCCCATACAACTTAGTAATGGTTCCCAAAATCCCCAGCTGAACATAATGTGATTCAGTGTTCTGTATATCTTCTCTCTTGGACTGAAATCAAGGGTAGCTCTCCTCTTCTAATGAATCTTCTCTGAGAAGAAATCCAGTTTACTGCACTGAGTTACCTAAACCAAGGTATTAAAGTGGTCTCAGCTGTCTGATACCAGCAGTGTGTTGGAATCATGCAGGTCATTTATGTATTATATTTTGTTGAAGGACATTTGGACAGCTCTAAAATTTGAATGTACTAGTTTTAAAGGAATGGTTGATTACCAAAAGCATCAAATAAACGTCACTTTACCGTGAGTAAGAAATCCTCAAGAATTAAAGAACAATGTGGTGCAAAGGTGGAAGGAACACATGGTGCCAGCGTGGGGGTGCTCTGCTAATCAGCTGGGCAGCCTTTAAATCTCTCCTGGGTGGCGGCCCAAGTGCTCAGCTTACAGGGAACACTGATGTTTATATTTGACTTGAGATAATGAGCAGAGAACGTCATCATCCAGCTTTGTTTGTGTTTGTGAATCTGTTGGCAGGTGTGGTGGCGGTTCTCTTCTGTGGAATTACACAGGCTCATTATACGTACAACAATTTGTCAGTCGAGTCAAGGAGCCGAACGAAGCAGGTGAGACCCTGTTCTTCACTCACCAGGACTGTCAATTTTACTATGTAATTCTTCAATTTGAATGTTTTTCTCCTCAGCTTTTTGAGGCACTGCACTTCCTGGCTGAAAACTTCATATTTTCGTACATGGGTTTAGCCCTTTTTACTTTCCAGAAACACATATTCAGCCCAATTTTCATCATTGGAGCTTTTGTATCCTTTCTTGCTTTTCACCTTACAAATTATTTATTTTCGGTACCTGTAGACTTGTCATGCCTTTTTTCTTCCCTTAGCCACTCGTGTGTCTCCAAGAGATGATGATTTTTGACTTGCATTTTCCCACAATATGCTGCTGATGCAAGAATCTTTTGAAAACAACTTTAATCTGCCCTTGAAGAGCTAAGGACCTTGTGACAAGCAAGTCTCGTGGCTCTCAATATCTCCCTACCTTCAGTGGGTCCCTTATCCTGTGTTGGCTGTCAGGTGACTCCCAATGTGGGCGGGACTTAAGCTGCTGTGGGGGAGGGCTGAGACTCCAACTCACAACTCTGCCCTCCTCAGGCAAGTGCTGTATCTCCTACTCCATTCAAGAACTTACGCCACCTTTAGTGGGTCCCTTGTCCTGTGTCTGGTTGCTCCCAGAATGGGAGTTCTAAGAGCTATGCATCATTGGTGTATGTTCTCAGCAGCACATGTGCTGGAGACAGCTTCCCTTCCTGAAGTTATAATAATAGAACTTAAAGCTTCAAATATTCAGGGTGGACAAGGTGTTTCAGAATTCAAGGATAAAGGGGGAATACCCTATGTTGTCTGCTCAAATTAGCATAGACCAATCAAGACACTATCTTGCATTACTTAGGCCATGTCTACACTACACAATTAAATCAACCCCTGTTAGAGTAACTTACATCCACCGCAATAATTACTGCGTTTTTTCACATCTATGCTACTTTCTTTTGGAACGTGTGCACCGATTTAAGAGAGGCATTACAGGGGTGGAGATCCTGGGCTCTCAGATCAGCACCAAGCTTCTAGCTGCCTCCTGTGATTCCAGCACCCAGAGCTCCCAGCTGGAGCCTCTACAGTTGCTTCATTGCCCAACCTATGTTGACCTATGTCTTGTCCCTTTTGTCAAGTTGGATTTACTAGGTGAGCATAGCAGGTGAGTTACAGCAGCAGGAGGAACACTAGTGTGTATACTTATATAGTTAATTCGATGTAAGCTGCCTCACATTGACTTAATTTTGTAGTGTAGATATGCCCTTAGACACTCCTTTGCATAAACCCGGGAAAGGAATTAGCTGAGGGTAAATAACTGAAAAACCCTGCCATGCCAAATTCCAAATAAGAGAGTGCTAACTTTCTGTGAACAGCAATGGCTCAATAAAGCAGGATGATATTGTGGTTGTGGGTTTTTGTGATGTTGGGCTTTTAGCCAACCCAGGACATCTCTAGCCTTAATTCGTCTCTGGTAAAATAGAAAATGGCTCAGTAAAGTGCATCTTCTCCAGGTTTTAAAACACAGCGAAGTATGTTGTATTGCCTGACATTATTACAGACACACGAATGGCCATATAGAGCCAGATCAGCGGTCCATCAGTGGCCAAAGCCCAAATACTTCAGAGGGCATGACCAGAACAGGTCATCCTCTATTGCCCATTCCTAGCCTCTGACCAACAGCCAGAATGGACAGGAATGGTGTCCCTAAACTCTAATAGCCATTGATGGAGCTATCCTCTAGGAGTTTATCTTGTTCTTTAACTCTGTGGTAATTCTGGCCATCACAACAGGGGCGGGCAAAATACAGCCAGTGGGCCAGATCCAGCCTGCAAATTGCCGGATCCAGCTGGTCGCCAACCCATGGCCCAGCAGGAGCCTCGAACAGGCTCCCTGCCTGCCATGTTTCCCCACGGTGTTCAAAGCAGCCGATTGCAGGGGCCATGAACTCCCTGTACACCATGTGTCTGGGGGCGGGGGCTTAGTGCACTGCCCTCACCCCCAGAATAATCTTGCAGCTACCTAGGCATACTTGCAGCACAGACAGCACATGGAGCCCCCCCTCCCCTAGCATGTGGCATTGAGAGCTCATGGGGGCCCCCCCCCCACTGGCTTCTGTGGGCGGGGAAGGCAGGGAGCCTGCCTGAGGGAGCCACCTAAGGGAATCTTCTCCCAGCAAGCATCTGTACCTGCCCCGCCCCCCACCCTCTGTCCTACACCCTTGTCCTAGGTTACAAACCCCTCTCAGACCCGGCACCCCCCTCCTGCCCTAGGTCACAACCCCTTTTTATATAGCTCAGAAAAGTAGTGGAAATCAAAGAGGATTCCCCAGTCCTTTTTATTTTTCTGAATCAGTTTGTTGAGGAGAAGGGGATGGATGAGAAGAAGGAAAATACAGCCTCCTCCAAAAACTCTTTTTTATACACAATATGGTACACAAAAACCTCATAGGTTGCTCATATGGTTAGTTCACCCAACAGGGAACCACTTTTGATTTGAATACAGTATGAAAGAATTTATCGGAGAAGTTCTCCCTGTTTTGGAGTGAGTTCTCCAGAGCCACAGGGTGACTGCTGTAATCTTTGCCTCATTGTTAACTTTTAAATCCTCTTTCTGCTTCAGATGTTATTACTCATGTATTTTTAGTTTTTATTATAATTTTACAATCTAGACCATAGTGTATGCCCAGCTGTACCCCCAAATTCTCCAGAACTGAGCATAAAATAAGAGGTAACAGTCAATAGCTTAAGCCAAAGATGTGAGTTTTGTTGTTGGTTTTGAGTATGTATATGCTTTAGCATAAAGACAAATTTATATGTAATACTTTATTATAATAGCATTTATTATAATAGTATTTATTTACTGGCATTTGAAAAGCTGTACATTAAGGCATGGTGACAGAACAGCAGCAGCAGCAGAAGAGATTAAAATACATTTGCATCCCACTCCACTTTCCCCCAAACTCAGTGGGAGCTTGGATGCCTTCTGTGAAAATAAAACAGCTTAGATACACAGACATGATCTAACTTAGAAGCTGTTGTTATTTGCATCTGACCCCCTTCTACTTCTTTATCCTCTTATTTTTCTCTTTCACTCTTTTCAGTATTTTTATCATGTCTGCTTATCTTTTCTTGTAACTCTCTGTTTCTTTACTTGAAAATTGGCATTTCCTTTGTCTTGTTGATCTCCCCACACCTTTCCTGTACCAGACATGAGACAAGGGTCACACAGGGAATATGCAACTGTCCTTATATGAGCCTTTTGTATTCCTTGCATTAGTCTCCTGTACAACTTTGTGATGCCATGGGACTTACCTCTTCTCTTGTATAATGCCATCTTTACCCTCCTCTTTTGTTCAATCCTCTTTTTTCCTCCCCTGTATTCCACTGCCTTTCCTGGCTTATTCTTCTCCCTACAATTTTCCCCTCTCCCCTCTGGGTGTGGTAGGAGTCGCTACTAAAAGTAAGTGGGTAGAGCTCATTATTTGTTCCCCATGTCTCCATAATCCTGACAAGAGCCATCTTCTCCATTGAGCCCATCCCCTGTGTTTAGGCTGAATTCAATATTGACAGTTCCGAAGGAAGAGGAATAAGTTGTGTCTGGAAGGGAGCTAATAGTGCCCCTGTACCATCAAGATAGTGCTAGTGAGCGCTCTTGCAGTCATTAATTGGTCACGAGGATCTATATTTGTGGTCTTTAACTACCCAAAGGCCAGATCTGAAAATATGATAGGGAATGAAGAGGTGAAAGTTGTCTTCTAAAACCAAACCCCTTAGCTTTTCAGAGAGATACTCACTCCACTGCAAGTTTTATTGCTATTTCAACATTGAAACTCTCTTGTCTCTCTCTGAATTCTCAGCACAGCTAGATTTCTCTTGTGCATAAGAGCACGCTGCCTCCGCTTTCTAATATTGTATTTACTGAAGCAAATGACCAAAGCTGTATTTTTGAGATTCCTCAGGCTACTGGAAGAATTACTCTGGAGTACCTTTGAGTTGGTGTAGCTAGAACAAGGCTCCTTCTAAGTGCACGGCAGCACAGTTCCACAGCTGCTTAATAAGCCCCACCCAGTCAGGAGCTCAGGACTTGCCCACAGAGTTGCCTGGCTGGGCAGGACTGATTAAGCAGTGGCAGTGCTGTGCTGCTGTGCAGTTTAGAGAGAACCTTGAGATAGAATGGTGCTGTTTAATTATTTATTGGAACACTCAGATACTTTTCTTCACAGTGAATATAGAGAGGGAAAATGGCTACCATTTATGTCATGAAGTGACTGGAATTTTCTTTCGACAATCTCAGGTTCCTCTTCTAAAACGTGATTCTGGTAACACGAGTCGCTGGATTTTTAGTAAATTAGGGAGCTTTCCTAGATGTTTGTTAAGCATTGCCCTACCACTGGAGGCTTTTGGCCTTCCTAATGGTGCCATATGTAATAATTCCTTGCTGCCTTCCTTCAGTTTGTCCCCATAATTAAATCTATCTCCATTCTTCCTCTGTACCCATAGTCCATATTTTATTTTTATCAGTAAACATACAAAATCCAATGTAGATGTGTTTTCAATCTCTCTGAAGCATACTCTTTATTGTATATGTCATAACTTCTATTTTTTTATATTTCAGTATGGATCAAATAGCCTTTATATATTCATTGTCAAACTTCTATATTGCAATAAGGTATAATAAAGTAACCAGTCTAATAAAGACCTTTTTACTGTCAGTGTACATTTATAAGTCACTTATCTTTTGCTCTAGTGTGTGAGTTGCGTTAAATTTCCAGTAGCATGATGATGGAGCAGGTATCAGCAATTGTGTAATTTACCTTAAGACCAGTGGATCCTTAACCCCCAGCTATGATCAGATTGCAATCTTTTTGGGCAGAGCTGCACACATCTACCCTCTCTCTTTCTTCTTGAATCTGGGTAGAAGGCACAAGATCAGCTGGAACTTTCAGCACATGATGATGTTTTCAGGTAAAAGTGTTTGGTGAAGCAACAGTTATGTTTTACATAAATCTAAATAATTCTTTCATGTGAAAATTCTCCTTTTCATAATTAATGTGCAATTTCTGAGCAGGAAAGGCTTTTGTTTTAAAATAGTAGCAATTGACTTAGACACTGTATAAAGATGCTATGCTATTTCCTAAGCTTTAATTTCAGTTCTTTACAAACAACAGATCAGAATCTGGCATGATTCTGAGAGGTGTCAGTCATTGGCCTCTGGCAGCTAGATGACCCCTGCATGGCTATGACTAACACGCTTCAAATTGTTTGTTTTTAAATTTTGCAGATAGAAAGGAGAGGGAGACTGAAATGTTTTGCAATATTTTCCCTTCAGAAAATAGCTTTCGGAATGACAGGACCAATGCTGTCAGACATATAAGTGTGCAAAACCCACCTAGGGCTAGAATGAAAGAAAAGGAAGTGGAGGTATTTTACGAATGGAAATCTTTTTTTTTTTTTCCTGCTCTCCATGTCTCACAAGTGAGCTGCTAATGTTTGTGTTTCCTTACTAATAAAAACCAATTACTACATATTTTTACTATTATTACAAATAAGTCCATGGCTGCCTGTCTGGGTGGGCCTTGCTGCTAGAATTCTGAAACCCAGTAAGCTGTGTGTAATACTTAGAAGTATGTTGTTACCCAGAATTCTCCCAAGCTCACAGCTCTTTTATGTCAACACTGGTTTTAGTGTCGTGGGAACAAATTGAAAGACT
This sequence comes from Pelochelys cantorii, assembly GCA_032595735.1. Lineage (NCBI taxonomy): Eukaryota > Metazoa > Chordata > Testudines > Trionychidae > Pelochelys > Pelochelys cantorii. The sequence goes on along the minus strand of CM064326.1, from coordinate 124,537,038 downwards.
TGCATGCTCTTTCTCAATGCAGGGAGCTTCTTAATTTCAAAAAAGCGTTTTTACTTCAGTCAGCATGCAACTTTTTCCCACAAGCTTTTCTGGAAATATTTGTCATCTTTATACAATTATTTTTGGACTTATAACCATGTTTATGAAAATGCTGTGTCAGGTAGCTTGTTACTGCTTTGCCATTTTTAGGGCAGATATGCTCTGCCCTGAACCATGACATAGATTAGAGCAGTCTTGTACTGCTCTAACTTATGCCTGCTGACTCTGGTTTACAAAGAACTATAACCAACTGAGCATAGCTGGAACACAGCATGCTCTGGCCACGCCCCCTGCCTATCATAACCTAGTCCCTTTGCCCAAGATGACAAAGGGTTTGTGCAGGACATCATAATGCTGTTGTCATACATCTCACAGGCCAGATGGGGTGGCATTTTCATGGTATTTGGTTATTTAAAAAAGCTGATGCAGTGGGGAGAAATATTCAGTCCCTTCTTGTATGGGTGAGGGGGTTAGACTGAACGAATTTTAAAGAATTGCCAGGAAAACTGTCAGTGGTGCTTGAGAAATTAACCTGGTTCATTCCTTTCTTTCTGTGCAGGTCTTAGGGGAGCTATGGCATTTGCTCTGGCCATCCGAGACACTGCTACTTACTCCCATCAAATGATGTTCTCAACAACTCTTCTTATTGTCTTTTTCACTGTCTGGATTATTGGTGGAGGCACAACACCCATGTTGTCGTGGCTGAACATCAGGTCAGTACACAGCCAAATACCGGGCAATCTTAAAGTATTCTAAAAAAGGGGGGAAAAAAAAAAAAACCCTGCACTGTGCTAGTTGCTAATACACTAAAACTACCTGTGTGATGCTTGTTAGGAATCTCTAGATTTTAAAGGGTATAGATGTATAAGCAAGGAGAATTGAACAAGAAGTTATTGCCATTGACACTACATAGATGTATGGTATAATAGGATCCCTATTAGCCAAAACATCTGTAGCCCTGAGCTCCTTAGCAGGATGCAAGAACATCCATTGATTTGAATAGAAATTGCTTGTATCCTACAAGGAGATAATAGGATGCCTGTATCCCAACTTCCATATCTAATGAATTAATACCATTCTCCATCTGTTGGCCCCTGATAATGATGTGATTCTGCTCCCACTGATTTCAGTGGGATTTGATTTTAATGGGAACTGGATCAGCCCCAACTAAACAGGTTGTTATGCAAACAAATGTGGTATTTCCTGGACTGTTAGAACAATCAGGATCTTACTATACTATGTGTATTCCAATTACCGTATTATAACTATAAAAACATTCAAGGGGCTGAAAGGCTTGAAGATATGGAAAGCATTAAAGATGATGGGTATGGTATGTAATCGTAACAGTTTAGCCAAACTTCCAATATACAGGTGCACTGAGGTTATACGAATATATATTTTGAAGCAACTTATGGTACACCTTCATTAATAAAGGTTAATGAATCCTCACAAAAACCCTGTGAGGTAGTTGGTAGTATTCCAACTTGAAAAGGAGAAACCACCAGCATTACACATCCTCACTACAGGGTTAGCCTGGGTGATCAGCACTAGCAGGTTGGCCTATTCTAGATGTGAGCAGCTAGAAATGCAAAGCCCCACTTGAGTTAGTGTGTTCTCTTGGGTTGTATTCCCCTGTGTGTGTCACCCAGACTTCTTGGGGTAACATCCCATGTTCTTTGGACTGCAGATAAGCCAAGCTGCTCTGTGATTCTTTCCCAGGGAATTGTGTGTAAAATTGTTTCTCCTGGGCAAGTGAGAATTGTGGGAAGGTGCTGGTGGATTACCAGCACTCATGCAGTGTGGATACAGACTGAGTTACCAGCCTGGGAGAAAGTGGCACTAGTGGGCTGGCCCATATCTTCAGCTCGGCCAGCTAACCTGAGTTTAAAGCACCATTAACTTCAAATGAAGGTTTTTGTCTGTGGATGGGGAAGGAGCATGAGACCATGCCCAAGTAAGAACTGAGTTAACTCCGTAGAGAAGACACACTTGGGATGGGGGCAGGGCCCAAAATAATTTGCTAGTGTGTCAAAATCGATTGATAACAGTTGCGATTTGGTATTTAGCATTTCTGGCTTCCACTCCCAACAGTACTGCCTCCACAGATGTAAAGTTTAATCCTTAAATTTTCATTTTGCACATAAAAATAAGATTAATGGTTGAGTAGGAAGCAATAAAAGCAGAAAGATTGAGGGCCAATCCTGCTACTTTATCTTCAACTTTAATTCATTGTGCTTGAGTATAGCTAGTGGGCTAGAAGAGAAGAGATTTTCAGAACATGATGCACTACTAACGTGCAATAGATGAAGTTAAAGTGCAATTAAACCGTATGTATTTCCATTTTGTCAATCTAAGACAAAATGAAAATTATCTTATTAGTTTAAACACTTCGTGTATTTTCATATTGTCAACCTTAAACTTCAGTTTAATTCTTGAGCCATAAGTATAGTGAGTTTATGATAGTCCAGCTTTTGTAGTCCAGAATTTTAACAAAATTCTTCCATGCTTGCATTGTTTGGAAAGTTATGAAAAATAATTTTTCATTCCACTCAGATGTTTTGAGTTTCTTGCATCTCATAGATGTCTTTGGAAGATTACATTTAAGTACCTGAATGGTAATGTTCTTGGAGGAGTGCATTTGTTTGGAAAATACAGTTTTGCTTGGATAAGCTAGTAAAAAAAAAATAGTTTTAAAAAATTGAGTCTAATCCCATGTGGTGATGTTAGCCAAGACAATTTTTGTTCTACCTGAAGCAGCTAACAAACTTCAGAGAGCTCTGACTAGACAATAAATCAGAAGTGTTGTCAGATTTCCTGTTTAGAAGGTGACTGACTTAAGATTTCACTTGTACTTCTCACAGAGAAGGGGAACTTCTGCATTTATAGCTCAAAATAAGGGTCTGTCGTTGTTCACTAGGAACCAGATGTTAAGGCACTGCTTCCTTTTTTCAGTAATTGAATGTTGCTATTGAAGCAAAATGCAGACTGTCTTCCTCTTTTTTGGTTCAAACAAGGTGGGTGAGAATAGTCATTACAAGTAGCTGTCATTGATTCATTTCAAAACATTAATTTTAATTAGTAACCCACTTTCTCTAGATTGTAAGTTTGTGATAAAGATAGAATTAAGCACTGTTCTTGCTGGGGGAGAGGCTTTCATTTCCAATACTAACTTTATAGGGTTGTTTTGTTTTATTTGTTCTTTTACTTAAATGATGCATAGTGACATACCTAGTTACTGTTGAAATAGGAGGATTTTTACTGGAAATTCTGTAGTCCATCTTATTCAGATACAAAGATTTAAGCAATGAGAAATTGAATGATGTACAATAAATGATGGATAGGATCAGATACTGACCAATGAGGGGATAAAACAAAATATCCAAAAGCAAACTTCTTCAGAGCATGATCCAGTGCAATGAATGTGGCAAGTGTCCTGTGGAGGAAGTGTAATTAAAAGATGAGTTATAATCTGCACAGGGGTATGAATTAAGATTTCATAAGCAGAAATTCCGCCACGTGGCATCACTTTTGCCCCCTTCCCAAGCCCTGGCTCATTCCAGTCATCTTTTCCTCCAGGTTCTCTGTCTGAGTCCTACCTTTTTTTCCAGGGCTCTGTGTCTGATCTCAGCCTCTCCCAATCTCCTTGCCTAGCTCCCCACAATTTTGAGTTCCCTTTGGCTATCCCTACCCTCCCATTGCTCTCTGTCTCCTTGACCAATAGGACCTCTTCACCCCATTGTGGCCGTAATCCCTTTTGCCTTCAAGTCCAGCTGCTGTAGTCTCTGCACTGCCTGGAGAGATTGGTTCCCAGCTTTCAGTTCCTGTGTTTGGTACCACTGTGGAAGAGCAGTTAATACTGTGTGTGTTATTAGGTGAGGGGGTGGGGTGCCAGAAAGCACATCCCAAGGTGCCCTCCCATCAGATTTAAAATCTCTATTCCAAAATACAGAGGTACTAGAGCTTCTCAACAGAATGGTTGGAGGGATAATTTAACGTGAGTAAAAATTTATTTTTCCCTAAACTCATTCTGAGGAAAAAGGTCAACAAGTTTTGCTGTAATCTTCCAAAAATAGCTGGGACAGAAACAGGACATGGAAAATATCAGCCCAGTAGAGTGGCACAGTTTATAAGCAACTGAAAGAGGATCTTAGAATGGAAAGATTTAGACAACTTTAACTGTAGGTGTTGCAACCTGCACAAGATAGCTAGTGCCAGAATTAAAGTTAACTTTAGAATGTTCAACTTTGTAACCTGTAACTTTTTTTAATATAGTTCTTGTATATACATGTGTTTGTATATGAATTGTCCATATATTATATACATATACACATAATCTATCTCTAATCTATGGTTATACAGTGCTTTTTTTGTTTTTTTAAAAAAAAAGGTGCCGTTACTCCAGGGGAAAAGTTGTTGAGCTCTGATTGGAGGTACCGGTACTGCATCTGGAGGTGCCGGTACTGCATACCGGGCAGTACTCTCTCAAAAAAAGCACTGGATATAATCATATATGCAGGGCTCGACAAATCATTGAATCTACTCGCCCGTGGCGAGTAGATTTTAGCCGGTCGCTCCGTTTGCTGGCGGTGCATGCATGCGCAATGCGGGTCTTGCGCATGCGCAATGCGGGGCTGGTGAGCAGATTTGGCCACCGTTTGTCAAGCCCTGCATATATGTATATGTGTAGCCAGTCATAAATGTAGCGCTGGAAGGGACCTTGAGAGGTCAAGTTCAGGCCCTGCACTGAAGCAGGAGAAAGTATGCCAAGACCATCTCTAACAGGATTTGTCCAACCTGTTCTTAAATCTCCACTCAGTGATTCCACAATCTACTTTGGAAGTCTGTGGCAGAGCCTAACTGCCCTTCAAGTTGAGAAGTTTTTCATAATACCTAACCTAAACCACCCTTGCTGCAGGTTAAGCCGGTTACTACTTGTCCTACCTTCAGTGGACATGGAGAACAGTTGATCACAGTTGTCTTGATAACAGCCCTTAGTATATTTGAAGACTTTTATCAGGTCCCCCATGAGTCGTCTTTTTTTCCTCAGGATTGAACATGTCCAGTTTTTTAATCTTTCTTCCTAGGTCAGGTTTACTATAGGGATGTTAAGTTTAGATTAACTAATTGGATAGTCGATGGGATTTCAATCAACTAGTCAATTAGTCTATAAGGGCACCTCTGCCTTTCAAAACAGAAGCCCCCCTGGGAGCACGGGGCCAGCAGGGAAGACCCCTACTGGTCCCGTGCTCCCTGCGGGGCTTCCTTTTGAAATGAGCCCTGGCAGGGCTCTTGTGCATTTCAAAAGCAGAATCGCAGTAGAAGCGGCACAAGCAAAGACTGCTTCAGTCCCTGCTCACTCTTTCCCACTGTGCCTCTACCTCCCCTGCCCCCCGCGGAGATGGTATTGGGGGAACCAGCTTTTAAGCCATCTCCCCCCAGCACTGGATCATGCTTGCCCATCCCTTGCTGCCTCTCTCTGATAGACGCAGCGGGGGTGGGGGGGGAAGCAACTAGTCGCATCACTAGTCAACTATCTGATAAGCTTATGCTTGTCGGATAGTCGACTAGTCGCTTACATCCCTAGTTTACTAAAGCTATTATTATATTTGTAGCTATCCTTTGCACTCTATCCAGTGTGTCCACATCTTTCCTAATATGTGGTGCCCAGAACTGGGCACTGTTCGAGCTGAAACCTCACTAGGTCAGTGTAGAATTGGACGATTACTGTCTTTGACTTACATATGAAACTGCTTTTAATGTACCCTAGAATTATATTAACCTTTTTTAACAACTGCATCACATTGTTGATTTGGATTCAATTTGTGATCCACTATAACTTCCAGGTCCTTTTCAGCAGTACTGTTCTCCATTTTGTAGTTCTGCATTTTTTTTTTTTATTTCCAATGTGTAGTATTTTGCACTTACCTTTACTGAATTTCATCTTGTTGAATTTAGAACAATTCTCTAATTCGTCGAAGTCATTTTGAATTCCCATCCTGTCCTCTAAAGTGCTTGCAACTCTTCCAGCATGGTGTCATCTGCAGATTGTATAACAATACTCTCCACTCTCTTACCAAAGTCATGAATGAAAAAGCCAAATAATACAAGACCCAAGACCGATCCCTGCAAGACCCCACTAAATGCAGTTTGACAGTGACCCATTGATAACCTCTTTGAGTATGGTCTTTCAGCCAGTTAGACATCCACCTGTTACGTATACTTTGTTGTTATGTAAAGATTCTGTGGAAAACATGCTTGGATCCCTTTTCTTGGAGTTGATTTCTGGATGTGATTATCACCACATGGTTGTATGTAAACAAACTAAGGGATGCTATTAGTAAATGTTTATCATACAGTGCTATCATTTTTACTTTCTATGATTTTTTGGTATCATTGTGTATTCCATTTTTTTGTTGTATGTTTGTTTTCAGTTGGGTTTCTGGTGTTTTTTTATTTTGAGCCAGGTAGCTTGGCCAAAGATACCGGCTCTCAAACATTTTCTGTTACTTACATTCCATTTTTGTGCTGTACCAGAGTTGGTGATCATGCTTCATCGGTGGAAGAGATAAATGAAAGCCGCTGGCTGTACTTCAGGTGACATTGGTTTCCTCAGTATAAAATTAACCTGGTGCTTGGCTTTCTTCACTTTTCTAACCCAAAGTATGTGTTCTCTTCCTAAGCTATGCCATGCTGCTGTTTTTCAAATGAGAGTGCATCGTTTCTGTAATTCTGAATTAGTTTAATTCATGGAGGTGAAAGGGTGTGATTCCCACAAGCAGGCTTCACGCTTTCATTTTTTTTTTTTTAATTTCCCCCTAAAATCTGGATAACAGATTCCTTCTATCCCACCACAGACTTAGGAAAGAGAGTAAGCAAGTTCTAGTTTCAGCTAACTTCTGTTACGTTGGAAGTCATGGTTTGATCATATAATCCTTACTCATGCATGTAGCCTACATGACTTCCAAAGGGTTACTCACAAGAATAACATCGACTCGCACAAGGGTTGTAGGACTGTCCATTATTGGAATTCTCCCAAAGAAAGGTGCTGACCAGACCTAATGTATTGAGTTTAATGGGAGAGGAATCAAGATCAGTTTTCAATGTCCATGAACTGGTAGTCAGGGTCTGTTGTGGGCTGCTGAAGATGTACAGAGTGTAACAAATTACATTCCTTTGGTGCATCTTTAATGAACCCTGTGGTACCACAGGAGTTCCCAACCAATTAGTTGGTTCTTAGAGCCACAAACAGACCAACACTGAAACAAGTTGCAGTAAGAACCAGAATAGTTAAAGTACTACCAACACTCAGAGTTTAGACTATGATAAATTCTTGCCCTCCATTTCAGGCTTTGGGAGGACTGGACTTGGGCAATATCACCAAGTATTGGAGCTGCTCTGCTTATGGCCCTGTGTGGAGTTTCTCAGAGTTAGGGTCAACCAGGTTTTTAAAAGTGTCTTTTGCCAATTTATTTTCATGTTAACTTTCCCTTTGGGTGCATCTACACTGCACTGTAACTCAAAATAAGATACACGTTCTGAGATACACAATTTAAGTGTCTTATTTCAATGCTATTTCAAAATAGCTTATTTCCTCATTTTAATTTCAAAATAAAGCACTATTCCAAAACATCCCTTACTCCTTGTAGAATGAGGTTTACAGGGATGTCGGAATAGCGAGCCCGAAATAACGGGCTTGCTGTGAAGACATGGGAGGATAGATATTTCGGGATACTTTGGCATCCCGAAATAGCATTGCAGTGTAGATGTACCCTTTGAGTTTGTTCTAAGGATTTGTGTGTTGGCAGAAGTCACAGGGGCTGGGCCAGGGGTAGGCAAAAGGGCCTCCCTGGGCTGGATCCAGTCTGCCAAGCGGGTTGATCTGGCATGCGGAGACCCTGCCACTCCCCTTGCCCCGAGGCTAGTTAGGGCCTGGGGGTTGGGGGAAGTGCACTAAGTTTCCTCCGCCCTGGGAGGAGAGCGTGGTGCTTAGAAGCATGCATATGCTACTGGCAGGGCGGGAGGAGGCTTTGCATGCTCCCCTGCCTCCAGGCCAATCAGGGTCTGGAGGCAGAGGGAGTGTGCAAAATCTCCTCCACCCTGCAAGGAGTGCACGGCGCTTGGAAGCACGACACGCTCCTGGCAGGGTGGGAGGAGACTTTACACAACCCCCCCCCCCAACCCTGATTGGCTTGGGAGCAGAAGAGGGAGTGCGCGAAGTCTCCTCCCAGCACCAGGGGCAAGGGGGTTTAGAGGGAACCTGGGGAGGGGGGCAAAGGTGCTCCCCCGCCCCCAAACCAATCATGGTCTGTGGGTGGGGAAGCCTGAAAGTATCCTGGCCCTTCCCCTTCTGCTTGAGGCCCCTCCCCTTCTGGTGCGGCCCAGGGCTGCTTCAAAAATTTCTGATGTGGCCCCCGCAAAAATTATTGCTCATTTCTGGGCTGGGCTCATGAACGTGTGCGTGCAAAGTGGGGAAGGGTCTGCTGAACTACAGTGATGCCAGTGCTCGGCTTTAGGGTCACAGGTTGCACATCTGAGCAGTTACTATGGCACCAAGAGTGATGCTGTAATTCTAGATCCCTTCCAAACCACATTGGTTAAGGAAATGGCGATGAAAAGGAAAGATTGGGAGTTAAGGAACTCAGTTGGCAGATGAAGGCTCAGTGATAATCCATTTACTAATTAAAACATATCTTAAAGATAAACTGGCCACATTCTGAAAATAGATAATTATTTTCATACGGGGCCACTTAAATTAGCTTTTCTGCTCTAAACACTGTTACTTGGTTGTGTCTGTGTAAATTTCACTGAATATTCCAAAACCAGAATGAAAATGGTGACTAAAACAGTTTGTAGTCATCTGGTTTTACATAGCAAAACAGTGAATTGATTCTGAAAGGAGAAATTCATCTTTTATTGGCCAAATCTTTGTTGCCAAATCAAACACTGTGTCTGTGCAATCCTAGAAACCATATGTTGCAGCTATAGATTGTCGGTGTGTATAACTGAGAAAATAGTAGTGCGCGCTGGGATTACACTGCCATGCTGTTGGCTGCATTGTGGCTGACATGCCCTTCGGTTCACATAATCCAATCAGTGCCTACACCAGGGGTCAGCAACCTTTCAGAAGTGGCGTGCCGAGATTTAACTTATTCACTTCTATTTATGGGTCTGTGTGCTGTCAATACTTTTTAAAGTCAATAATAGCCCTACCTACAGCAGCTTCATTAATAAATAAATTAAGATGCAGATCTTACCATTTTAGTAACACAGGATTTTAAAAAATCATTAAGATCAGAGTTTTAGATATCTGCAGCACTCAAAAAAAATTATGTTAAAAGAATCTTTTTCTCTCTTATGTTGGGATACACAGGCTTAATTCTTGGCTCCCTCACAGACTTCTTGAGTGAGCTCAGGTAAGCCTCCAAGAGCACATCTACACTACAGCTAGAAGTGTAAATTACAGCTCAAGAAGACATACACACACTACTGTTAGCTAAGCTAGTGCACTGAGGGTAGGTCTGCACTGCAGTTAAAAACTTGCTGCCATAAGGTGTGGAACACACACACCTCCTGGGAGCACTACAGAGAGCTGAAGATGCACCTGAGTGTCTGAATGTAACACTGAGCTGGTTGCAGTTTTTAAAGTTGTTTTTTTTTTTTTTTTTTTTTTTCCTTTTAGGGAGCCAGAAGGACTCAGTTTTGTTTTAGAAAAAAGTCTCATCCCAAACTGTCAACATTGTCAAAATGGTTCCTCTTGTGTAAAAAAAGTCATCCCTTTTCACTAACTTAATTATAAAAGACTTTGAAGTTTAGTTAGCGCCAGTTTATGGAGGGGCTTTTTGTAAAGGAAAAATTTCACTAACTTCATAGAATGACTAGGACTGGAAGGGACCTCGAGAGGTCATCGAGTCCAGTCCCCTGCCCTCATGGCAGGACCAAATACTGTCTAGACCATCCCTGATAGACATTTATCTAACTGTCGAAGTAAAAACTTCACTCTGTTTACGCGGCTAAAATATATGGTTTTATTGGCCAATAAAAGCAAAGTGAGCCAAACGTGGACCCAGCAAAGTCAGGCCCAGTAAGGCTGCTGATACAATCCGTCATAGTATCTTTATACCCTTGACCAAACAGCCTGACGTCAGGGCATTCAAATACAGAAATCATCAATTAAGCTAGGAAAATAAAGCCTTATCAACAAGATGGAGGACAGGTACGAGGGAGTACCTCTCCTGTCTAAACCAGCCCAATTAACACATTCCAATAGCACATCTGTCTTGGCCTGGCACATGGGGTGATAGAAAGTTCACTCTGGCCTACATGCAAAGGCAAAAAGCTGAAATGGTTTCTGCTATACAAGATGGCTTCTAGCTAAACATATAAAATGGTTACGGCAGTCTCTACATAACCTACTCTTAAATATCTCCAGAGATGGAGATTCCACAACCTCCCTGGGCAATTTATTCCAGTGTTTGACCACCCTGACAGTTAGGAACTTTTTCCTAATGTCCAACCTAAACCTCCCTTGCTGCAGTTTAACCCCATTGCTTCTTCTTCTATCCTCAGAGGCCAAAATGAACAGGTTTTCTCCCTCCTCCTCATGACACCCTTTTAGATACCTGAAAACTGCTATCATGTCCCTCCTCAATCTTCTCTTTTCTAAACTAAACCAAACCCAATTCTTTCAGCTTTTCTTCATAGGTCATGTTCTCTAGACAATCATTCTTGTTGCTCTTCTCTGGACCCTCTCCAATTTCTCCACATCTTTCTTGAAATGTGATGCCCAGAACTGGACACAATACTCCAACTGAGGCCTAACCAGTGCAGAGTAGAGCGGAAGAATGACTTCTCGTGTCTTGCTCACAACACACCTGTTAATGCATCCCAGAATCATATTTGCTTTTTTTGCAACAGCATCACACTGTTGACTCATATTTAGCTTGTGGTCCACTATAACCCCTAGATCCCTTTCTGCCGTACTCCTTCCTAGACAGTCGCTTTCCATTCTGTATGTGTGGGGGGAAGAGGGGAATAGAAAAGATATAGGACACTTTGAAAAAGGGGAAAAATAAAAAAGAAGGGTCCATTTGGCACACTTTGAAATGAAAACGAATTCATAAGTTAATGCTTTGTTTTTCCCCTCTGTGAAAATAGGTCGTCATGTTTCAGACAGTTCTGGTAACCCAGGGAAAAATCATGAGTTATGCTTTTGTTGACAATTCCCTTCAGAGCCTTTAGCTTTGTTTCTTATATCTAGGCCCAGATATACAGAGGTATTTGGGTGCCTGAAGAGGCAGACACATGCCTAACCTGCTTTGCACTCCAGAATACCCCAGGGCTACGTCTACACTGCATGCACGTTCTTGCGCAAGTAAATTTACAGTACAGCATCGGAAAACAGGGCTTCTTCCGGAAGAGTTATTCCTCTCCCCATGAGGAATAAGCCCTCTTGCACAAGAGCTCTTCCACAAGAAGGCATTGTAGACAGGCAACATGAATTTCTTGCGCAAGAAACCCCTATGGCTAAAATGGCCATCAGAGCTTTCTTGCGCAAGACAGCGTGCACACTGCCATGGACGCTCTTGCTCCAAAGCACATCTCTTGCGCAAAAGCACATGGCAGCGTGGACACGCTTTTGTGGAAGACCTTTTGCACAAGAACTCTTCCACAAAACAGTTCTTGTGCAAGAAGCCTGCAGTGTAGATGTAGCCCAGATGTCTAACTCCCATTAATGGGAATTGCATTTATCTTCATTTGACTTAGGCACCTATCTGTCTCTTTAGGTGTTTATAAATCTAAGCCATTAACACCTCCTTATCTTGCTGCTCCATTTCAAGCAGAGCAGCTCCTGTTAGCAGCTGCATGACAACGTGGCACCCCCTGCCAATCAGCTGAACTCCCTGCCTGCCCCAGCGGGTTGTGAGGCACCAGTGGCAGTGCAGGCTCCCTGCTGTGCCAGGTAGGGAGTAGGGGTGGACTGAGCTTCCTCCCTTGTGCTAATGAAAATCGGCTCACGTGCCACTGATGGCATGCATGCCGTGGGTTGCTGACCCCTGGCCTACACCAACATGTGCTTGTTCATCTGGCTTTCCAGCAGGCTATTTCAGTGAAATTTCAAGATGACTGGGCTGCCACCATTACTGAGCACCTGGTATATAAGAGCTAATCCAAGTAAGTCAGTCCAGCCCTGAACAGTGTTGTACTTCAGTACAAATTCAAAGGACCAGGAACAAATATTGACTTTCATAGCAATTGATCTTCATAATTGCTTATGGAGCATCCAAGAAAAGGGGAAACCACTTTGCTTTGAGAGACTTTTCTCCAGCATCAAGTGCTTTTCTTGAACTGAACTGGAACTCTGCCTTGAACCCAAAGTGAACTAGAATATTTCATTATATTCTCAGCACTAAAATGTGATGGTGGGAATAGCAGGATTTGTTGTGAATTGTAGTTAAAGATGACTAATTATTTGGTGGTTGCTTAACCACTAATGGCCAAAATCTTTGTGGGAGTAATATTGACAAAAACTAGCACTTGGATATTTAAACTTTAGAAAAGGGACTTTTACTTAAAGGAAGAGCTAGTCATAAAGACTCTGGGTGCGTCTAGACTACATGGCTCCATCAATGGAGCCATGTAGATTACCTTTGTAGACCTAGGAAAATGAAGCAGCGATTTAAATAATCGCCGCTTCATTTAAATTAAAATGGCTGCCAGGCTGTGCCGATCAGCTGTTTGTCGGCACAGCGCTGTAGTCTGGACGCTCCGCGGTCGACATCAAAGGCATTTGTCGACCGCCCCGGTATGCCTCATGGGATGAGGTTTACCGGGGCGGTCGACAAATGCCTTTGATGTCGACCGTGGAGCGTCCAGACTACAGCGCTGTGCCGACAAACAGCTGATCGGCACAGCACGGCAGTCATTTTAATTTAAATGAAGCGACGATTATTTAAATCGCCGCTTCATTTCCCTTTGCCGTGTCAACAAATCTACGTGGCTCTGTCAACGGAGCCATGTAGTCTAGACGCACCCTCTGAAGTCAAGCGAAGAAATAAAAATCCTTCTACTTTGCATACTATTAATAAATATTCCATAATAGACACCTGAGGCACACATATTGCCCCCCAGACAAAAAAAAGAAGGGGGAGGGGAATTTAGCTTGGTTAAATGTTAAGGCACAAGAGATTATTTAAATCTCAGAGGCATCTGACAGAGAATGGAAATCTAAGCTAAATAAAGCCAATAGGAAAGAATATAAATTACAGCAGGTAAAATGGGAATTATGTGGGATAAGAGAATTCAAAGAACAAATAATCAAAGATATTAAACAAAGAGGGATTTTTTAGGGAAGACCACTTTATTATGAAGTGAGGTTGTATTGAAGTTGGGAAATAAGGAGGATAAAACACCAGACTTGGAGGGGCTGGTGAGTATGAACTAATAGGGAGCAAAGGAACCAATTAAAAAAGAGAAAAACATTGAATCTAAATATTTTCTTTGTATCTCTCTTCACCACAGAACTTATTAGGGAGATACATATCCTTTTTTTCAGATAATCACATGAAGTACTGTCAGAGATAATGATCTCAAAAAGAAGAGCTGCTAGAATAAATAGATAAAAAGGAAAAATTCACCAGGCCCTGTTAGTACAAGCCCAAAAATTTGAGAATGAAGTGGCTAAGATGCAAAGAAAAATAAACACTTGCATTAAAATCAGCGACTACTGGAGGACACCAAATATTATACCTGTTTAAAAAATTGCTGGAAGGTAAGCCTAATCAAACCCAGTAAACCCTATTTTGGTACCCTGTAAATTGGCTAAAATAGATGAAAAATATGATTGAAGAACAACACTGAGGTAACCATATGATAGGAAATAACCAGGTTGACTTCTACAAAAGAAAACCAACAAAAATTGAGGACTTTCCCTCCAGAAAAAAACTGCAATGAAAACTTTAAAAGTTTTCATATGAATTTCCGTTTGGAGCAGGAATTTAAATAGTGAAAATTTTTGGCTAAAACCCAAACATTTCCATTTTGGAAATGCTGCCATGGTGTTTCATGGGAGTTGTAGTTCATGTGCCTTATTCCCCCATTCTCCTCTTTGTGGTGTGTTTTTATGAGGCACAGCACAAAATCTCCCTGGGGAGGGGGGGGGGGGAAGATTTACATATCAATTGAAAGTTCGTTCCCTTTCACTTGCATTAATGTCCTTTTTTTTTTTTTTTTTTAAATGGTAGAATGGCAATAGTAATAGCCAGTCTCCCTTCTCTGTGCCATTCATTGTAACTTTATCATGTCTCTTCTGTCCACCATTGATAGGCCTTTGCCTGGGATTATCTGTTCAGTTCTCCCATCTCAAAAAGGATGTAGCAGAAACAGTGGAGAGTTAGAGCTGTGTAACGAGTGGCCTGGAAAATCTTTCATACACGAAGCGTAAACCAAACAATCCTTTTTTCTCCAAAAATAAGCAAATAAGAGGGTACGTGATTGTTACACAAAATGAGCATGTAATGTATTCCTATTCATTTCCCCCGACTCCTAATATGAGGAGTTATTCAATAACATTGAAAGACAATAAATTTAACACTGATTCTTGTGGAATGTACAATTTGTGTGTGGAATTTGGTGCCACAAGAGATCCTGGTTTAGTAGGATTTCAGCAAGGACTTGACAATTAAAAGGGTAACAGAAACCTCTTGTTGCCTTGAATAAGATTGGTTAGATGTTTTTGGAAGGGATATTTCCAGTATAAGACAATCGCTAACTGAATAACTATAAACTTAAAAAAACAACAAATGGTCTGGTAGCACTTGTAGACCATTTGTTGTTTTTTAAGTTTATCCTGCACAAGCTAACTCGGCTACCCCCTGAAGCTTCTGAATAACTGTAGCAAGGAAGTTCCCTTTTTGGGCATGGTAGTCTGTAACCATCTACTGTCTGCTTTTCTGCCTCTTCCTCTGAAGCATGTGCTACTGATCACTTTAAGAGACGAGAAGGATTATTGGTCTGATGCATTGTGACAACTCCCATGTTATTTAGGATAATGAAACTTCCCAGAAGACAGAGCAAACTAAGATAATGAATTGCTTTCTGAAGGCTTGTCTGAACAGCGGTTCAGAATACAGCAGCGTGAACAGCATTCTGCATCAAAGTGTAGTGTTGGAACCCCCCCCGTGGACGCAAACTAATAGGTTCCTAGTTCACGTTAACAGTCTTCTTCAAACAGGGTCACGTTAATGTGAACTGGAAACCTTTTAGTTCATGCCCGCAGAATTTTCAAGCAGGGGTTACAGTGCAGCACTTAAGTGTACTTTGTGGTTTACACTGCGGTGACCTAGCTTAGTAACTCTTTTGCTGATCCCCTCTTAAGAACTGAATTTTTAAAAGGGTAAATAATGGTGCATGCTAAGCCATTTGCAGGCCTGCCTGACATCACAGTACTCTTATGTACACAGTCTGCCACACTGGAGGCATGTTCCTTGCAGAGCAAGAGGCTAGCTGTAACTCTGCTAGTCAGTGCACAAAGTAGCATGTTTCTAAATGACACAGCAGTGATGGCAGTCAGCCAAGGAAGACCAAGTTGCTTGTGTATGAACATCTGCTGTCTGGAGAAGAATTCTGGTTGATTGAAAAAGGGACTTATTTGTAATGTGTCTCTCACTATGATGGACTAAAGCAAGACTTTTCCTTAAATGACTTCTATAATAAACATTGGCTTTATTAAATTGCTGTTGAACTAACCACTTACATCTGCTTTTAAAAATACATTCTCGTCTGCCTGGGGAGTTTGACCATCTGCTAATAGTTTGCGTTTGTTTTCCTAATGACTCTCTAGAGTTGGAGTTGACCCAGATCAGGATCCCCCACCCAGCAATGACAGCTTTCAAGTCTTACAAGGAGTAAGTAATTAGATAACTTTCTTTCTAGGCTGGTGATATAATATAAAATGGGATAAGCAAAAAGGATGTGAGGGGTACCTGACATTGGTGAATATTTTTTCTCTGATGTATGAATGTTATATGCTGATGACCGTGGTGCCTGACATAAACATTTCAGGTTACAGATGTTGATATAGGGTTCTAAATTTTGTATTTCAAACCTGGCTCCTTATAAGAGCACCAGAAAACTCTCCAGATCTGTGAGGTTTTTTGCATGCTGTCTAATGGCTTGCTTTTTACTTTTCCAGTGAGCATTCCTGCATTCTTCTTTAAATGTTCTAACCAGTCCTTTTTAGGAGCTGTGGATAGAGAGTAGTCCGCATGACTTCCATTCAGTGACTGTTACCAAATACTTCACTTTTAACTATGTAAAGTAGCTGCAGTCAAAATTTGATCTTTGGTCTCATCTACACAAAGCATCAATGAAAATAGGGAGGGGAGGTGATTTCTAAAATGTACCAACATGTCACACACCAGCAGGTCCATGTAGACCCTGCAGGCACAAACTTAAAAGTTACCTTGTGCTCATCACTATGGGTATGTCTAGACTTGCACCCCTCTGCTGGCAGAGGGATGCAGATTAGGCAGGTCGAAATAGCTAATGAAGCGGGTATTTAAATATCCTGGACTTCATTAGTATAAAAATGGCTGCCACTTTTTTTTTTTTTTTGGCACAGAGCTTTGTCGAAGAAAAACAGCAGTCCTAGAGGCTGATCTTTCACTAAAGAAAGCCTTTTCCGATAGATCCCTTATGCCTCGTAAAAAGAGGTATACAGGATCTATCAGAAAAGGCTTTCTTTAGCGAAAGATCACCCTCTAGACTGCCGCTTGCAGTGAGGATTCAAAATGGGAGTAAACTGTTTGATCAACTGACCTCTGTAGCTTCTTGATTGACAACTGCCTCATACAAAGCCATCTGCTTTATTTGAGCTGTTAAAGGGGAAAACCAAGTGCACAACAGAAAACAGTAATGGAGCCCTGTGCATGCTCCTGGTAGAAATCTAGTATCTCAGCTCTGGAAAATTCAGAGAGCAGAATGCTAATAATTAAAGTGTCTATACACAAACATCAGGCAGACTGCACTTGGAGTGAAGTTTTTGTTAGCTTTCTCTTCTGTCGTGTTGTGTCCTGTTGCAAGCAAAAGATAATTAAAAAGAACTTGTTCAGGGAGCATCTTTGGTTTTTGCAGAAACTAAACTACATGTCAGTATTGAGCTCCTTGTAGGTATTAGTTCAAATCATATAACTCCATTGAAGTCAACAGCATGTTGTATGAAATGTTTGACTATGAGGATTAGGTGATACAAAGATTGAATTTGCCCTTTTTGTGTCTGGAAGGTCTCAGAATAGACCCAGTCCTGCAACAGAAGTCTCTCTTTCTGCCTTTGCTGGTCTCTGTATGCTTACCCAGTCCCAAGGAAGACAGTGAAATCAGGATAAGACCCGAGAGTAGATGGAAGTGCAATGATGTAAAATTCTTAGCCAGCTCAGGCTATACTGATCCACATCTGAGAAACTGCTTGCAGCAGGAGTCATTATAGAAAAAAGCAAGAAAAGTAGAGGAAACTAGGTGTTAGCTCTACGTTCTGTCCCACACAAACATAAAGCATTTGTTTGACCTGTTTTTATGGCTGTGTGTATTGTATCTTTAAACAAAAACCATTAGCTATAGTTCCCATGGCATTTCTCCCCTTATTTTACAGGCCCAAGATCAAGAATAGATTTATAATTTTGGGAGGGACCAGTAAGCTGTTCGTTTAAAAATCTAGCTTTCTGTGAGGATGCCACCACCTTTTCTAGATTGGAAGCACATGGAGGTGGTAGAATGGTTTCAGTATTGTTTCTCCAGAGATGTCAATTGCTTGTGCTAATGCTATGGCATTAAACATGGGCAACCCAACATTCCTTGTGTGTACACGAAGCAGAATTGGACACATGTTTATTACATGCATTAAAAAGATTCTATTTAATGTCAGAGGTGGGGCCAGCCTCTTCCCAGTGGGAGGCCTGAGGTGGACTAGACAGAATAGGGGGCTGTACCGTACCCCCCTGGCCATGTCAGAGGGCAGACATTGGAGCCAGGCAGTTTGGGTCTGCTGCTGTGATGGCTAGTGCCATGGTGCTAGAAGCCATGGCACACCCCTGTCTCCTCCTCCTGCATGGCCCCAAGGTTGCCTCTGCTTCTCAGCTCTCCTCCACCCTTCAGCTGCTCACAGGCTGTAACAGCTGCCCAGCTGGAGGAACTTGGCTGTGGCACCAGCAGAGCTGTCAGGAAGCCATGACCATGAAGGGTGTGACCAAGGAGCCTGGACTGAAACCGGTCAGCTCAGGCCACTATGGAGAGCCTTGTGCCTTCCACCTCCATCCTGCCTCCCACGTGGCCTTATTTATGCACTGCTGCTGCATGCTGGGTGCCCAGCTCTGAAGGCAGTGCTGCCACCACCAGCAGCAGAGATGTGTCTGCACACGGTTAGACCTTAGCGCTGGGAGGGTTACTAAGGAGGAGGGGGGATAGGAGCAAATTTTGGAATGTCGTTAGCTCCCACAGGGCACCCTCCAACACTGTCCCTGTTTAATGCTTCTGAGACTACATCTGATTTAGCATTTATCAAATCCTTCAAAGCCTTGCCCAAACATGGCTTATCAAGCATACATGGATTAACTGACAAGCGTATTTCTTCTATTTACTCATGGACAGAGCACAATTTTATTTCTGAAATTCATCAGGTGTGGTAAAGCCTCTTGTTCTGGCCATGAAACAAGGGGCTTAAGGCAAAGATATCCTCCTATAAATCCAGAGTAAAGGAATCCAAAGTCAAGATGAATAGGAACAAATCTTCAAACTTTCCAGTCCATTTTATTCCATAAAAACGTTCAAACTGCTGGGCCTAATGTTTAAGCATGTTTATCCTGGAAGGGTTAGCTCTCTGAGGCAGCATCAAGTTTTTAGCTTTAAAGTTTTACCCAATGCTTCAGCTGCATCATCTGAATCACAAGAAGTGAAGTGACTCTTCCCCAAGGATACACAGTGAGTCATCAGTCATTTAACTAGTCTTAGGACAAGGAGTGTTTTTTATCATTAAAGTAATTAAGGATGAATTTCACACCAGTGCAGAGGGCCCAGGACTTGCAGCAGACATCTTCTGTGCTGAACCAGGTGGCATGGTCCTTCACTGATATGATAGGGCATTTTCTCAGAATACCGGTGTCCCTGACCCTCTTTTTTAAAAATCAACGAGAAGTCCCGTGGCCCCTTAGAGTCAAACAAATATGTATATAAAATCAGATAAGTGGGTTTTGCCCACAAAAAGCTCATGATAATTACATATGTAATTTGTTAGTCTCTAAGGTGCCACAGGACTCCTCGCTGGTTTTAATGTTACAGACTAACACAGCTATCCCTCTGAGACCATTTTTTTTAAATGATTCCCCTCTCTCCCAAGTGCTGTAGAAGTATAGTGTAACTCATTTGAATGGGGATTGCGCTTATCCTGTCACTTGAGTGGAATTTTTGGATGGAAGTATGTGTTTGTGTTTCCAGAAATAACAAAGTAACTTTTGTCCTTTCATTCTCAGGATGGTCCAGATTCTGAAAGGGGAAACCGGACAAAGCAGGAAAGTGCTTGGCTCTTCAGGCTATGGTATAGCTTTGATCACAAGTATCCTTTTAACAAGCGGTGCTTAGCATCAAGATATGAATGCTCACGTAATGATCAGTTTCTTTCCCATTTATTACTCTCTGGATTTAAGGTTTGGAAGATGGGGTTTTATAAATGTCATTCAGCAGGGGGTCAGGATAGGTTTGAGGCACAAACGTGAACGTGCAGTTAATTTCCTTCATTATGACATGTGCTATTTTACACTTGCGTGGGGAGAGAAAAGAAATTCAACATCAAGAGCAATGACAGCAAAACAATTCAAATGTTCTAGATCCAGAAAGACAGTGATCCACTTCGCAGAACAATCCTCCTTTTTGCTAGAGCCCAAAAACCAAACGAGCTGTCAAGTTCTTCTTCAACCTGTGGTCTCCAGCTCAGTTACTTTGCTTTGAATAGCCATACCGCCTCATTTGATGGAGCTCTTAGGGGATATCCAGTAGATGATATGAGATGACTAGGACACTGAAGTGCCATCTGACACATCCACCCTGTGGAAAAAGTCCCTGGCTACCCTCACACTCTGTCCAAGCAGAAGAAGTCAGTGCTCAGGGAAGGACGGATGGCACATGCACAGTTAGAGGATGCAGCAGCTTCCACAGTAGCCAGTGGGAGCCCAAGACTTTTGAAACATCAGGCCACTTATTTAGGCGCCCAGATATGGACTTAAGAGCCTGACTCTAGGCACTCGGGTTGGAAAGCCTTGGCTTAGGCTTCTCGACAGCTGTCCCTGTTCTTGGGTCACGTCCCATGTGGAGAGTTTATACTGAGGCACTTGAAATCTCATGAGGCAACTCCTGCCCTCCAACATGTGCAACCCAACATTCCTTGTGTGTACCAGAAGCAGAATTTGATCCATATATTTATTACATGCCTTTCTAAAGCACACTTCACTGTGCTATTTATGCCATCTTGCTTTTTTCCTATGTAAAAGGGATGGCTCACAGTTGGGCATATAGCTCTCCTGTCTCTCCTCCTTTTGCAGTTCCTGTGATAGGTACTCTGGGCACTTTATATACTTAAAAATAATTTGACTTGCTGTGTGAGGTCCTGCTTAAAAGCAAAGGGGGGGATGATGACCCAGTGCCCAGATACATTAAGAAGTAGCCAGGATAGCTATGTGGCAGAGACCTGGGTTCAGTTCCTGCTCTGCCACCAATTCCTTGTATGACCTTGGGCAAGTCACTTAGAATCTGCCTCAGTTCCTGACCTGCAGAACCAGGGATAATGGCACTTTCCTTTTGGGAGAGGATAAGATCCATGTATGATTTTGAAGTTCTCCAACAAGCCGGGACCACATACACATAGAGAGCAATAGAGCTCATACCCTCTGTCTCAGTTGATCATGGGCTCAGACCCTCCAGCCCTGCAGTGTCCTAAACCCTAGATTCAAGCAACGCTAGAACAATTGGCATGTGGATGCAAGGCAGGTTAGGGCTTGTCTTCACTACACGGTGGATTGACACTGCAGTGTCCACTTAGATGCGATAAATCGACGCCTGAGTGCCTTCCCATTGATGCTGGTACTCTACCAGGATGAGAAGAGTAGCCGGAGTGATGGGACAGTGGTCCCGGCTGACCTTACCACATGGATGGCACAGTGGTAAGTACGTTTACTTCAGCTATGCTATTTGCAAAGCTGAAGTTGTGTACGTTAGATCAATGCGGGGTTTAGTGTAGACCAATCCTTAGGCTCAAGCCTGGGCACACATTGCTATGTAGACATAATCTAAGGAAACACATATGCTGGTTTGCTGAAGTCAGGCCTGCTGATGGGGATGGGGGAGGGGAGTTGCCCCAGGCCCCTTTGAATTTCCACCAGAGCATCAATGCATGGCTCCATGCAGCTTTGAGGGTCAGGGGAGGGGCCTGCAGTCTGGGCAGCACCAAGGCCTGGCTGCCTCTGTCCCTGTCCCTTCCACCCGAGGCTCCACCCCTTCTGGGGTGAGGAGTTGGCTGTCGGCCCCACTGGCTGATATCCTTGTCAATGTTTGTAGTTCTGAAGAGAGAACTTTTCAAGTGGTTAGAGCCACTGTCCAAGTATCAGTAGGTCAATTTTTAGGCCAACTACTTTGCTAATACTGCTACCTAACATTCTTTTGTAAGACTCATTGTGTGAAGAGAGCTGGGAAATGAATCAGAGGATGTAGTAGTGAGTAATTGCCTTTTAAGAAGGAAGCAGAGCTGACTAAACTACCCTCTTTCTCTCTCTTTAAGGATGCGCCTTTGTAAACTTTAGGGTTGGCTGGCAGTGTTTATTTCCTCTTGTCTAATCCTGGCACAAGCACAGTCCCCAGCAGGTGCAAGAGAAGGAAAAGCGTTAACTTAAAGCAGCTTTATTCCCTCTAGTAAAGTTGAATTTTGAATGTAAGAGATTGGTTTTTAATGCACTTGTTTACTCAGTAGTGACTAGCAGGCTGTGAAAAGCTCTTGGCACGCTTTGTGCTGATGAAACGTTGGAATCCAGATTTAGGATTTATGTTGCTATTGGGCTTTTTTAAAAATTTCACATGGAGTACAGATAAAAATGTGTCCTTCAGCACTGATGATTGAGGGTAGGAGGCAATAGGTTTCTGATGAGTACAGTTCAGTACCAGTATTTCACTGCTTATTGGAGTTTAATATACTGGGTTCATTTTGAAGCCTGTCACCTCTGAATCCCAACCTTAAAGTAGTCTCGGGATAGCTCTCTCAGTGAATGAAATTTTATTCAAGTGTTTCACAAGTGAAAAGAAAAGACAAGACTATGCAGCATTCACTTTCAGTCCTTTGGGTACAATGTCCATCTTTTTGCACTTGGATAGAAAGTTGATGTCTGTCTGGATCTGTGCAAGTTTTTTCATATGGTTGATGGATTTCCATTCCAAACCGCTAAATGTAGTGCCTTGCATGTAGAATAGTAATAGAGATATAGCCGTGTTAGTATGGTCTTGCTGTTTTGTTTCAGCAAGACCAGACTAACATGGCTACATCTCTATTACTATTCTACAAGTGAAAAGGAGATTCTTCTCCTTGGAGTGATGATCCTTACTGTAACACATCAGTAGAATACACGAAGGAGTCTTTCAAATTGATCTCTGAGGGAAGACTGAAAGAATTGGACTTGTTTAGTTTGGAAAAGAGAAGACTGAGAGGGGACATAATAGGAATTTTCAAGTATCTAAAATGGTGTTACAAGGAGGAGGGAGAAAAATTGTTCTCCTTGGCCTCTGATGATAGGACAAGAAGCAATGGGCTTAAATTGCAACAAGGGAGGTTTAGGTTGGACATTAACCACCCTGTCAGGGTGGTTAAACACTAGAATAAATTGCTTAGGGGGGTTGTGGAGTCTCCATTACTGGAGATATTTAAGAGCAGGTTAGACAGACATCTGTCAAGGATGATACAGACCATGCTTGGTCCTGCCGTGATGGCAGGAGACTGGACTTGATGATCTGTCAAGGTCCTTTCCAGTTCTAGTATTCTATAATTCTATGAAATTTGCAGCTGTGGAAATTGTGACATGGCCCAGGAAATCGGAGCTGGGGTGGGGGAGGCCAGGAAAGATCCTAAGGAAGAGCAGTAGCTGCTGGCCAGGGGCCCAGCTCTGAAGGCAGCACTGCCCACCAGCAGCTGTCAAGAAGTAAGGATGACAATAACGTGCCACACTTAGCTCTCTGCAGCTGCTAGAGGGCAGCACTGCCTTGAGAGGTGGACTCCCAAGCAGCAGCCACCAATCTCCCAGCACCCCTGCTTCAGGCAGCACAGGAGGAAGGGTGGCATAGGCTTGTGACCGCCTTTTGGGTCTAGGTGCCTAAAATGCGAGATGCTGTGGAAAAATCATACATTTTGCCTGGGTTGCAAGGCCCACCCCTCCCATTTCATTGCCATGAATATCTGCAGGTTCCACCAGCTTGATGGCAATATCTGCCCTTTCCTCATCACAGGAGCCACAGTCCTCTACTGGGAGAATGTGGGAGGGGAAACGGAATTGCAACAGGCTCATGGGGGAAAAATCACTATAGGGGAAAATCTTTTTCCACTTTGGTATGAGGTTTTTTAAGTCCCCCCCTCCCCCCCACACACACACCCAAACTACCAGATCAATGCAATCAGTATATACAGAGTATTTGAACTGGCTATGCATTAATGACTGGATTGTTAATATTAACGTGTATTGTTTTTGCAGTGGTTTTCAAGCACATCTGTTTTCCTTAATTGTTTTTTAAAAGTTACTTAAAGCCCATTCTCACTCATAGTGGCCCTCCGCTAACTACGACCCTTCCAAGTTGCTGCGGTCTGCTCGCCCGTTGTTTGACTACTCCACAGGTTTATGATGTAAGTATAAGGGAAAAGTATTAACTTCCTTTTTCTACCTTCCACTAAAAAGTTTCCTTTACAGGACAAATTACATAACTAACAAAGATGTTGCAAGGGCTGCTTTGTGCTAAATTATGACAACAAAAGGCTTGAGACCCAATCTATAGGGCAATATCTTCTGGTATGAACCAGAAGACTCCAATGACTTTAATGGCACCAAACTTATGTATACCAGCTGAGTCTATGATACTGTCAAGTCATACACAAATAGTATTTACGTTTCCTGCTAATAAGAGACTGTGAAGATTAATCAACAACCTGTTTACTGTTTAATCCCTTAAAAGTATCCCTTCTGGTTTTAACTACAAAATTATTAAGACAAGGCCACAGTTTTGGTTCATTATCTTTGGGGTTGCACAGTAGTATTTCTTAGAGACAAATGATCTACCTTAAGCAGGCAGTCTGGAGAACTGGGTAAAAAATGTTTCTCCTCGTTCTGACACTTTATTAAGGTTCTGTTGATAAATAATTCATGAATTGTTAATAAATTATTATAGATTGATTGGCCAAAAGGTCAGTATGCTGCTTTTAAAACAATGTTTTCATAACTTTTAAAACAGCCAGCCTCTTCTACTGGTGGGTGCTCTGCAACAATCAAACTCATACACTCAAACCATTTCTAAATGGAACCTTACTATATTAAATATGACCAAATTCAAACTTTCAGGCTCTCTGGTGTCTAAATGTGCGTGTTATGTTATGTACTTTTGAGGTAGACTCTTAAGAACTCTGCTGTATCTAGTAAAAAACTACAACGCTCCACCAGAAGTTTTGAAAAACTTTCTTCCAGCATCTCTGCACATACCGTAAAGTCAGACTTCAGATCTTAAAAAGTTTGTGAACTCCCGTGATGCTAATTGCTGTCTGTCAATAAGTATTAAAAGTGGCCTTGTTCCCATCTTAGGTATGCCATTGGGAATCTTAAAATAGGTTTTAGAATGGAAGGCTTCCATCAAATCAATTAGTACACTGTAAGCAGTCCAAGCAGCTGTCCTTTCGGGATTTCAAAGATTACTGTAGTTCAGCTTCACCTTTTATCCATTCACTAATGATCTAAATAGTGGAATGTGTAGATCTTGGATTTCATTTAGCTCAGCAGTCTAGCTTTATTTTCTATTCTTACTCTTACATCATTTAAACTTTCAAATGTACTACTGTAGTAGGTACTTACCATTTTAATTGGATCAGTACAGTTTTTTGGTTTTCTCTTGTGGCATTACCCTAATCATACTGTTTGTATATCTGTAATTCTCAAGAGGAACTAACTTTTAATCTATAAGCCAAATTGGCCAGCCATGTAACTCTTGTACTAGAAAAAGCAATACTGAGACACACTCAATCTTTCAGTCCTTTTTTTTTTTTTCTTGCACTATTTCTACATGGCTTGTTTCTTTGGTGGCATGTAGTGTACATGCCCATGTAGCCTCCTTCACACAGGTAGACCATGAGGCACAGTGTAGGTTGGGCTGGCCAACCCGTGGCTCACGAGCCGCATACGGCTCTTCACCCCGAACGTGCGGCTCATGAAGCCTCCCCTGCGGCTCGCGAAGCCGTCCATATGCCCCTACAAACGGCCCCCGGCTCCCTGTGCTCACCAGGTACAGGGGAACCATCTGGCGCGGCAAGATGGCATTGGCCGGCGGGAGCCTGATGTGGCCAAAAAGCCTAACCTGTGGTTTTTAAAGGGGCAGCCTGTTTTGGTTTGGTTTGGTTTTTTTCCTCAACCATTCTGGTGTGGCTCTTTGCATTTTTTCTGCCACTGTTTCAGCTCTCTTAGTTTAATGGGTTGGCCACCCCTGGTGTAGGTGAGCAAAAGCACTCCTGAAGGGCATGGGTATGCACTCCAGTACATACTCCCAACCGCTCTTTACATGCCCAAGTCATGCTTCCTCATCTACACTGCTATTTTTAGCCGCTTAGTGTCCCCTGCCAGAGCCCTTCCCCAGATAGCAGTGGGGAAAGGCTCGGACACCTTCTTGATGCTGGAGCCTTTCCCCACTTTGGCAGCAACAGGAAAAAGCTCTCTTATCAGTGAAAGGTTCAGCTTTTCTCCACTAGCTTCCCTCTGCCAGAGCCTTTCACTGACACATATTACTACGCTCAGCCATGTGGATGTGGTGTGCTTTTCACTGCAGTACTGGGTGGTATAAATGTAGCCTTAGTGTGTTTCTAAATTTCAATTTAGGAGGGGGAAAAAACCCCCAAACCCTTAAGCTTTAGTCACTGGTGTCTCTCCCAGATCTCTGAATGCCTGAGTCATTCCAGACATATCCTTATGCTGCAGCTTTCAGTTGATGCATGTAGTTCTGCGACAGCAATGTAAGCTCTCCAGCTGGTCATTCACTTCAAACCAGGGGACATTTTTCTCCCTTCCCTACCAGGTGCAGGAGATTCAGTGGAAGCACAGTCCTGTCTGTTGTGGATCAAACAGATCAGCCTGTAATGCATAGGCCTTAGTTTAGCACACTTAATTGAATGTAGTTGAGAGGATTAAAGAATAAACGACTTACCTAAAAATGCATTACTAACCCAGCCAAAAACCACAAGGGGAAGTAAAGCTACTTATTAAACTGATCTCCAGTTCTGAGATCTCATGTAGGCCTTTTTCCTGAGGAGATGATGATCTTCAGATTGTGGTGAGAAGACTGTGCACAAGCGTATAGCTTTAACCTTCCACCTTTTTGTTGCTGCTCCTTCTCTAAGCTAATAGGTAGCCACCCCTTTATGTAGTTTCCATACGGGCTGGTTGTAAAATTACCTCACCAGTTTCGCATTGCGGATACTTACCCTTGTGCACTGGATGCTTTTTAATTAGATGAAAAGAGAGACAATTCCTGGATGGCAACCCCCTTTGTACGTAGAATGCACAAGATGGCTTTCAACTTAGATATTTATTGTCCTCCTTACCACTCATGCAGTTTCTGTGTGAGATGCTGAGTCAGCATACCTGGTTTAGGTAGAGTGAGATATTATTCAAAAAGCAGTCAGCATTGGCGTAACTCTGCTCCCGCGGAAGTTCTCCCATTGACTCCAGGGAAAGAGAGGCAAGCCAAGGCTGAGTGTTTCTGGAAAGCCCATACAGAAATTTCAATCCTGACTTCCTCAAATGCAGGGGTTTACTAACAAGTGGGAGTAATGGAATAAACTGTAACTTTAGGAGAACTTTGTCATACCTCCTGCCCTGAAGGCAATTCTTTTAGAAAATAAACTAGTCAGAGTAACACTGGTCTTTGCCTTTTAAGTCTCTTTAAAAATATCTGAATAGAAGCTTATAATATGTGCTGTTACTTTAAGCTAGCTTATCCTATCAAATCTTTCTTTGTCTATTTGGAAACACAGCTGTATGCTATTGCCTGCTCATCCAAATGAAGCTACATTTTATCAAAGGTTTTCTGGTAATAGCTTGCTTGATTGGGCACTTACACTTTTGATGCCAGGATGTGCTCAGGGGCATTGCTGGTATAAAACTAGCACAGAGAACTAAATTACTTTTCTGGGTAGTAAAAACCTGGCAATAGGTTTTTACTACACCCGGTAAAATATTTCAAATGTTAAAATTTGGAAAGTCTTTTTTCCTTGAAATGTTGACAAACGGGAATAAAAGAAAGCAGAAAATCTAAGTTTCTTCCCCGCTCACGTAATGATATTTATTGGCTTGTTTTTAATACTAGTCTTGCATGTATTTGGTCTGTAATGGTATACAGAATTTTTCTTGATTATTTAATACAAATCTTTTCAAACAGAGGGCATTCCCCACCCGATGTAAGGTAGCACAGGTTTTTATGCTTGTACTACTTGATCCTGTTTGTTACAGTTGAAAACTGTCGTTTAAATTACACGTACTGTTTATTCTGGCAAGAAGTGGTGATAGTTACAATTAAACCAATTTTAGAGAGGAGCGGGGAGACATATTAGTCTACATCAGCAAAAATTGTTAGTGTTTAAATTGCCACAGGGCTTGCAGTTGTTTTTTACAATTTAACTGCAGCAATGGATACAGAAACCTTGTAAAGCTTGCCATGTACATATCTTTTACACTCCCAGTTCTTTTCTAGTAGATAGCAGAGGTGATAGCCTGTGTAACTAGTGATCTTGAATAGGTTATAATATTTTAACAACTGGTAACCCTGGTGTTCTTTTCCCCGGGGTTGTGATAGGGTAAAACTTGACTCTTTAGCCAGACTTGCCCCCAGTGCAGTTCACTGAAGTGACTGCGTTGAAGTGTTACGTGAATAGATCAGGGCAGAAGAGCGTATGTGAAAGTGAGTGACACACTGAATGAGTTAACAGTAAAGTAAAATATGTATTTCTTGAGTAAATTCAAACTGCTCCCTTCGCAGATGGTAAGGGATTGTAGAGGCCAATTTAGGGTTATTCTTGGAAGAATTTCAAGTCCCCAAGGATCCACTTGGATACATTTCCTGTCGTTCTCAAAAGAATTCTTCATGTTGCCTGGGATGCTTCTGAAGCACAGTAGGTTCATTCACACCTCCTTTCTCCTTGGGAATGTGCAGTCATGGAGTTACATATTAAATGTAGTTGTTAGAGTACATGTTCTATGGAAACAAGTTTCATCGTTTGTGAAGCAACTTTCATAGAAGCCTGGATTGTTCAGGAAAAAATAAATAAATAGTCTGTTAGTTGCAAATGCTAGTGGCAGAGTTGGGTTATAGAAGGCTGTGGTTCTGAAATATCCCAGTTCATCGGATGAAATGTGTTTTGCCTATGAAAGCTCCTGATTCTGTATATTTTGGTTAGTCTCTAAGGTGCCACAGAACTACTCGTGCTTCTTAAATAAGTGGTGAAAACTCCTTTTCTTGTCCTAAATCTGATCAGCTGGCAAAATCATATCACTGGAAGCCAACAGCAATGCAGGAACTGCTGTGCAGGATCAGACACATGGCCCACCTAGTCCATCTCCAGCAGTGGTCAACATTGGATGCTTCAGGGGAAGATGAAAGCTCTATACAGGTTGGACTTCCCTGGCCTGACACCCTTGGGACCAGACTAGTCCTGGATGAGGGATTTTTGCCAGACCAGGAGTGGTCCTTTCTGGCCCCCTGCTGCCATACTGGGCTTTCTGGCTCCCAAGGCAGCCCAGCTGAGTTGTGCACCAGGCTTCCTGCCCCCTCCTTTAACCCCCCAGCAGCTGGGCTGGGCGCTGGCCGTCTCAGCTTCTCCGCACCCCAACTCAGCTTAGCTGTGAGCTGGGCTGCCTGGCTCCCTTGGGCAGCCCAGCTGGGCCACACCGGCTCCTGTTCCTCTCCCTGCATTGGGCCGGGCTCCCTGCCCACCCCTGTACATTGCACCAAGCTCCCAGCCCACCCCCAACCAGTGTTCCCTCTAAGGTTTTCCATCCCAGAGCGGAGTGAGTTTTGTCTTGTGCACCGACAATGGGATCACGTGCGCTTGTTGGGATGTGTGCCCTTGTGGCACCCACCAGTGGAGCTAATCCCAAAAGGCTCTCCCAGCACAGAGACCCCAAGCCCTGCTCCCAGGTAGCATCCCCCCCCACCTCGTGGGGAGGTGAGATGTGCCCTGCCCCCTGGAAGCGCTGCTCCCGAGATGGCCTGTGTGCAGGGCAGGGACTGCCCCAGACTGCTCCTCATGGGGCTGGCTAAGAGTCCCTACCAGGGCAGAGGGAAGCTGTTGCCAGCGCCCAGGGTTTGCAGGGCGTGAGGCACTGGGGGGGTGAAAGAGGGGTGCAGGAGGTAGGGAAAGAGATGCAGGGTCCCCAGCCCCAGGAGCGGCCGCATCACAGCCTGCCTCCAGCTTTGGGCAGCTGCCACACAGCCTGCCCAGGGAGCAGTTGAGCAGCTGCTATGGGGCCCCAGGCCACAGCTCCAGCCCTAGGGAAGGGCTGGAGCTGGCCCATGGAGCATCCCCTGCAACCAGCTGGAGCAGCCCCCTGGCTGCTGGTGCAACCAGCACCATGCGGCCCCCCATGGCTGCTGGAGCAATGCCCCCACCATGCGACCCAGGTCACCAGAGCAGTTCCCTGACAGACCCCCGAACAGGTCCCGGCCAATGTTCCCTCTAAGGTTTTCCACCCATGAGTGAAGTGAGTTTTGTTCACCACTATTGAGTTCATGTGTGCTTGTTCAGATGTGTGCCACGGTGGCACCCAAGTTATTAATACCTTACTTATAAACCTCTCCCTTTTCCCTCTGCTGCCATGTCTTCCACCCTCCCCTTGCCCCGTCTGCTCCTCTAGTGCCCACTGCCCCCCTACCCCTCACCCTCCTTTGCTGTCCTGGCTCCTGCCCTTTTCACTCCTCTCAGCCCTTTGGGGACCTGTTCCCCTCCCCTTCCTCCCTGACCCCTGCACCCGCCCTTCTCTTCCCCCTGTGTCTACTCCTTCTCTAGCCCCACTCTGATCATCTGTAGCTATCCCTTCCCATCCTGTCCTAACACCTCCCTCTCTCTACCCACCTGCCCTGCCTCTTTCCTCTGGTTCCCGTCCCTCCCCTCCATGGGTCTGCCCTTCTGCTTCACCCCCACAGTTCCCTGGCATCTACACCTTCCCTTACCCCTGCACTTCCTGGTTCCTTCCTTTTCCCTCACTGCCCCTGCCCTCACAACACCTGCCTCCTTTTCCCTCTTTTTCCCTGGTGCCTGCCCCCTCACTACCTTCTACCCCAATTCTCCTCATGCCCCTCTGTGCCTCACACATGACTTGCTCCATCCCCTGCCTTCCTCATACCCACCCCTCCTTTCAACCCCTCTTCTCCTGGCACCCACTCTTCCCCTCTACTCTTCCTCCCTCTTGCGCCCATTGCCCCTCCCCTCTCCTTTCCCAGCATCACCCTGTCCCCTCCCCCTCCCAACTCCATTGACACCTTCCCTCCCTTTCCCCCTCCTGCTCTTTCCCCATTGTCTCCTCTGTCCCCCTGGCATTTGTCTGTCCTCCATCCTGCCCCTTGGTGCCTGCCCCTTTCTTCTTCTGCCCTGGCCGCCTCCTCTCTCCTCAGCACAAGCCCCTTCCTCTCTTCACCCCCACCTTCCCCTTAGTTATCTCCCTGCCCCTTTCCTTTCTACTTTCAATGTGGAAAGCAGTTTGCAGGGTCTGAAGCTGGGACCATGGTGCTATTTTTAATACCACGGTCCCAGTCCCAGAAGCCCCCCACAGCCACAGCCATTCCTGGGATGGGTCCGCATGCCGGGACTGGAGCAGAGGCCACCCATGGTGATATTTTATGTCCCGGGGTCCACCACGGAGGCCTCAGCTCCAGCTCGAGTAAAATAGCAACTGCATGAGGCCTGTTACAGCTGGGGCAACCTAACCAGAACAGCCTCATCTCATGCGGCCTAGTTCCAGGTGGAGCAAAAGAGCAGCCGCCTGCTGCCAGGAACCCACCGGCCACCACCACCACTCCTCTTCTGTTCCAGCAGCAGGGTGAGCAAGTTACAGCAGCTGCTGTGTGGCTCTTAAAATGATGTGGGTGGGCCTAAAGTGTTTAATGTACAGTTGCACAGGCGTGCATCTTAAAGGGAACACTGGTCCTGCTCCCCCCCCCCATGCAGTCACAGCAGGCCGCGTTCCTCCCCTCACCATGTGGCAAGTCCCAGCCCCTCCACCACACCACCACAGGAGGCTTTGGCCACCAGAGCAGCCCCCCTACCACATTGCCTTAGCCAGCCCTGGCCCAGAGCAGCTGCCTGCCATGCCACTCACCTTCCAGTAGAAAAGTGAGTGCTGCTGCACATCTCTGCAAAGGAGATGGGCGGGCAGAAAATTTTTTGTGCACGGCCACATAGGTGCACACCTTACTGGGAACTATGCCTCCAGCCCCCACAGTGCTCTGAGACTCTGATCCTGGAACATCCGTGGCCTGGTAGGATGTTGTCGGACCAGGGAGTCCCAGTTTATAGAGATGCAGCTTGTAGGAGACAGTTTCTGAAATGATTTATTTACTGTTCTCTTTACAATCCTTCTCATGTATTGGTCAATATAAAAATGTATATATCTTCTGAATATCTATTTTACTCTGTTTAGTGTAATAGGATGTCCTTATTCATGGAAACCTCAACTTCTTCGCTATTAGACTGATATTTTGGGGGTGTCGCGGGGCGTCCCACCCCGCACTGCTCGGACCTGGGGTCGGGCTGTACACCCCCAGGCCCTGAGGCCTAGTCCAAGGTCAACGCAAGCCCTGAGGCCTAGTCCATGCTCTGGGTGGATGGGGTAGGGGGGGTCCGGGCCCTCTCTCTCCACCAGACCCCAACCCAGGGCCCTATTAGTGGTGGGTGGCTCCCACCACTGGCTCGGCGGGGAATTCTCCCCGAAACGCGCCAAGCCCACCGGGGTATTCCCTGCCCCTTGCCCTGGATTGCTTCCTACCCCAGCCCCGTGGCCGACGGAGACCCCACCTGCAGGCGCTGGGCTGGTGGCGACCGTGCTGTCAGCAGGTCCGGCGTCTGGGGCAGCAGCGACGGGGTTGTCCACCGTCGCGGGGCGGGCTGCCCCCCCAGGGTTGGCGTTGCAGTCGTGCTCGGCCCGGGGACGGTAGCGGCAACGGCATCAGGCCCGGCGGCTCTTGCTCCGGCGGCAAGTCTGGCTGTGGCTCTGGAGGTTGGGCAGGAGTTCCTCCCTCCCCGGAGGCCAGCCTTAACTGAACTGTTTCCCTGGCCTTTATACCTGGCCTGCAGTTGGAGCATGCCCAGCACTGCTGTGGGGGTGGGGCCTGCACAGCCCAGCAGGCCAGCTGGCTCCCCCCCTTGGCCAGTGCGGGGCTGGACCGCCCTGTCACAGGGGGTAAAAAAAAAATCCATGAGTTGGTTATGCAATATGGAAAAAGTTAGCTCCTTTTTTCAGTCTTAAATCTTCTGTCTTGTAACATCATTGATTTTACCCTTATATTATACAAGATGGTAAATCAGAGTGTCTGGCTTCCCTTCCCTAAGCAATTAGTTAATCACAACCTACTCCAATCCTGACTAACCTGTATCACCTATGTATCATCTGTGAATTTTGCCTCTTCACCATTCACTTGAGGAAATACATCATTCTCTAGCTAATCTGTTTTCCAGTGGAAAATGGGATTTTGAGAGATGAATTTTCTGCTTCTTGTCTTGTCTTGTTTTGAAAAATGTTGGTATTTCAGTAAAACATCAAAAATCAGGGTATTTCAATTAAAAATGGAGCCCTAGTGCAGGAATCCGAGGTTCCTGCTCTCCTCTCCATTCAGAGCTCTCTCTCTGGACTACACCTCACATGAGGAAGGCTAAGATTTGTAAGTTATTTTCAGTAAAAATCACGGACTGGTCACAGACAATAAACAAAAATTCACAGACCCTCAGGACCTGTCAGGGGAGGTAGTTAGGGGACTGCCAACTCAAGCCTCACCATGAGGCTGAAACCCAAAGCCACACAGATCTGTTTAAAGTCATAGAATCCGAGATCTCACTGATGAAATTTATCCTTACACATGATGTACTGCAGCCCATTACTTTTCTGACACACCACCTCCCATCACCAGAACTGGAGAAGATGGTACCTGATGAGAGATGTAGTCTGACCAGCCAGCCTAGCCTATAGTGGAGATGGGGAGCATAAGACACTTGAACTACAGCTTCCATGAGGCATAGTGGTTCCTTGAATGCACTGCTTTCTCTCTTCTTAGTGATAGGAGGTGCATCACAGGTATCCCTGGCTACGGTGTCTCATGGGAAATGCTCTCTGTCAGAGAGAGACAAACCCATAGAGGGGAATGGGAGTATAAGACCTCTGAATGACAAGTGCCATGAGACACCACAGAACCATTTGATTTGAAATGTTTAACCAAAATGCCAATTTTCTACAGAAATTTAAGGGAGGGCCAGAATTTGTTCATGTTAAAATGTTCAATTTGGGGTAGGGAGGGAGTGCTGTTTTCTGGCCAGCTCTAGAATTCCTCCTTTTCCAATATCATACAGAACATTGGTTTTAACACAGTACTTTGTGGTCCCTCGCCCCATTTTGCTGCATTGAAAGCAAGCCATTAATCCTGCTCTGTTTTCCCTAGCAGTTTATTGCATCTCATCCCATGATGACTGTGTATATGCATAGCCTCTTGTGAATCAATTTCTTAAAGGATTTATGACAGTCAAAAAGAACGTTTTTTGAGCTGCTCTCATGATCATCTGTTGTCGATTTGTTTTAATATTGGTTGAATTAATTTACCTTGTGCTCAAGTAGGCTGTACTGGCTTAATTCGTAGGGAGTGCCCTCATTGGTCTTTAAACACACACACACACACACACACACACACACACACACACACTTTTGCTTTGTCAGCAGGCGTTCACACTTACACTTGTTGCAGCAAAACTTTTGTGGTTGGGGGAGGGGTTAATCACAGTGAACGACAAAAGTTTTGTCGATCAATTGCAAGTGGAGACATAGGCTAAAACACCTTTCTTAAATGTCTAACCGTTCTTGAATGTAACAGCATTTGGTGCTAACTTGTTAATTTATGTCAGTCTGCACATCCCTGTTTACTTACACCCACAACCCGCATCACCACCCTGTCCTCAACAGTGCCTAAAGCAAGTATCTCCATCTTTTGTGGCAATGACTGATTCCTGTGTAATATTTAACAAGTCACTTGATAGGTTTGCATTTTTATTTACTTGCCTATCACATGCATGTTGTGAAATTTAATATTTGTAAGTTATTTTATTATTGTTTATTCTTCTTCATAATCTCAGATTTTGTCTTTCTTTTGATTGTATACCCCATTTCATAATTTAACATATTGGCCTGTAAAAATATTAACCTAGGTTTTTAAGTTCTTAAAGGTTTAAGTTCTAAGTTCTTTTTCACACAGCGTGTAGTCAACCGTGGAACTCCTTGCCAGAGGAGGCTGTGAAGGCTAGGACTATAACAGAGTTTAAAGAGAAGCTAGATAATTTCATGGAGGTTAGGTCCATAAAAGGCTATTAGCCAGGGGATAGAAATGGGTGTTCCTAGCCTCTGTTTGTCAGAGGCTGGAGAAGGATGGCAGGAGACAAATCGCTTGATCATTGTCTTCGGTCCACCCTTTCTGGGGCACCTGGTGCTGGCCACTGTCAGCAGACAGGCTACTGGGCTAGATGGACCTTTGGTCTGACCCAGTACGGCGATTCTTATGTTCTTAAGGTTCTTATGCTTTACCTTTCTTCCATAATTCTATTTTGTAGTGACTTTTCAATGCTAAGAACCAGCCATATTTGCTCCATAATTCAGGTTTTATAATTAAAACCCCCTATTTTTAGCAATAGCTCTACAGAGAACAGTAATGTGATATTTAAACACATAGTTTAAAAGTTTTAGCTTTTACTTACTTTCACTCAACTTTAAGCATTTAGTAATTCAGGATTTTATAGTATCTTGACTGTTAATTTGTATGCATTGACTCGTAAGTGTAGATTCCTTTGTTTAGCTATCTTAAGACAATGAAAAGATACTATTGACCAAATGTTATTGGATGCTTTTTTTCCCTCAGAATCAGGAACAGCTTAGAGAGGAGGATTCAGATTTTATTCTGAATGACGGCGACCTCACTCTGACATATGGTGATACAACAATAACTGCTAATGGCTCTTCTGGCTCCCGCACTGCTACCACTAGCCTCGATGGCAGGAAAACAAAGAGCGGTTCAGAGGAAGCACTGGAACATGATCTTGGAATGGGAGATAATGAAATTACAAGCAGGGGCACCCGACTAGTATTTCCTTTGGAAGACAATGCATGACTACTGCCTCAATAAAAATACAGTTGTTGCCCCATGGACAGATCAAGGAAGACTGCAGGCTGCAGTGTCACTTGAGGTGGGAATGCTTACTGAATTGAACTAACATGTCTGTTTATAAGTGGTTTTACTAAGGTCAGAAGAAACCAATCTTCACTTTTTTTTTAAAAAAAATGCTGACAGTGGATTTTTAAATGTCTGAACTAGGGAAATGAGAAAAATCAGTCAGTCTCTCCTCACAAAACTACATACTGAATCCAAGTAGAATTAGCATGCTGCAATTCTCTTGTATTCAGTGGTGGCACCTTTCTGGGAAGAGGTATGTGAAAATGTTACCCAGCAGAACCAAGTTAATTCAGGATGGAAGGCGTTCTAGCTTGGTTTGGAAAGGCAGGGAAACCCATAGAAAAGTCTAGTTATTCTGAGACTTAGAGGTATGAATATGCATGTCTGTTTGATTTTTGGGAGGTCCAGTGTTAAATTGCTTTCTAGAAAACTTGAAGCTATGTATAAGAGGGAACAATACGTACTAAGAGTACAGGTACGTGAATGCAACACTTTTCTGGGATTTGTTACTATAACCAACTGCACTGATTTACTTCAGGAAAAAGGGAAAACGGCAGAACTTCCTCATTGGCAACATACAATAGGTATAGTGTAGAATAATTCAATATTTAAATAGGGAAGCAGTGAGTGTTGTTTAGCCCCTTAGCTGTAGACAACTTGAGTATCACTATTAGCATATCTTCTAATCTAGCATATCACAAGGAAAAAAAATCCAGCTTTTCTGTGTCCAAGACCGAAATGGCTCAAGCCCTTAACTAGTCTCTGTGATTAAAATACAACTGGTTCCCTCAGTAGGGTTGTTGAAAAATCAGATGAAGGAAGCCAAAGCCTGTTTTTTGTGAAAGAGATGGAGCAGACAGCGATATTACTTGCAGTGAGGCAAGGAAATGGTATTGAACATGTATGCAACCAAAAGGTTCCATATTGAAATGGGAAGTATCCCTGGAGCCTGCTTTGATTGCCTGTTAGGTGTGATGTTTTAAACTGCAAATGTTTTCACTGAAAGTGGACGGCAATACTATAAATGTAGCCAGTGGTGGTTATTACATCTGAAGAAATGTATTTATATTCATTCTCTTTTGCAGAGTAATGTGAATGTGCAGTCAGGCATTGCACAATGTATAAACTGTGCAAGTGGCTTATACTCTATAGGCCCATCTGAAATGTGAAAAGGGAAAAATGTCTTTGCCTAGTACTTGGCCCATTTTCATGTAGACTTGCTTTAACTTACTGCTGAAGTTATTGCTTACTTTGTTATTCCCAGATCAGTAGATATTAGTGACCTCTGGTGTATTAAAGCAAATAGTTGAAATCTATTACCTCCTAAACAGAAGCTCAGTTACTGAAAGCATGCTTTAAAATGGTGTAAAGTTATACTTTCATGTCTCAAAAAGGCTTAGAAAATGTTATTTTTAAACTGGCATTTTGTGGCCCACTATTAAAATGTACTGTAATATCAGTGTGCTTAAAAAGTTCATTTTTTTTTTTGTTGACGCTTCAGTTTGTTCTTTTCCCATAAAATTATGTATGAACAAAAATCCTTTCTTCTTTTTCCTTCAGTGACCTGTTCAACTAAGTGTTGGGCTAATTGTAGAATTACAGGTTCCAACCGCATAGCAGCATTTAGCTTGTCTAGTTTGCTTTATTTTATATACCGTATCTACCTCGTATTTCCTCCTTCTTAAGACAAATTGTTGATGTGTCTAAAAGAATCAAATTAATGACTATGCCTTCATGGGGCAAGACAATAAAAGATTTCTAAAGCTAGACCTGCCACTTCTGTAATGGAATTGGAACAGGTCATACAATCCATCTGTTCCCTTTTGTTGAGTAGTTGAGATGAAAAGTTCAAGCATCCTGCTGAGAGCACTTCAAGCAACAGACCATGTAACAGTCTGGCAGACTGCTCCCAGAACAGTTAGAGCAGACAGCATTATGTGAGCACTGCTATTCTAGGGCATTTCCTTTTGTTAAAAATTAAATTATTAGCCAGTCTCAAGTGGTGTAAGCTGCTTTTCACATTCTAGAAAGCAGAACCCTTTCAAGTCAGATGGACTTGTCCACCTCTGGAGTTGGCAAACCTTTACATGCAATTCAAAACAGGCTAACAGTGGTCAAGGAAAACTATTGAAGAGACAGGGTGGGTGAGATATTTTATTGAAACAATTTCAAGCTTGTTTCTCTCACCACAAGCAGTTGGTCCAATAACAGCTCTCTCTCCCATCTTGGGTCTCTAATATCCTGGGACCTAGAGAGCTACAACACTGCATACAAGAAAAACGATATTGACCTAAAGCATTTAGGAATAATTGTTTTCTCTAAAAAATGCTGTAAGGAAGTACCAGAGCCAGCGATTCTTTCAAAATTACCATTTTCTCCTTCAAGACTCCTCTAAGTTTTAGCACCATCCTGTACCAAAGTGCTTCCAACATCAGAGGAAGACTGAGCATACTTAAAGATGGAGTTAAATCTGAAATGCTAACCCTGAAAGAAGGGCGCGTCTTTACCTTTCCTCCTAGTCTTTCATTCCTTAGCCCTTTATTTTAAAAATAATTATAATGAGACGGCATTCACCTATCATGAGTGCCCCCTCTGACTGAGTGCACATGCCTGCATTTCTTCTTTTTTAAAAGCCTCTTTCACAACTCTCCAGCCACGTCACACACCCTGTGTATGTGAATTAATCAGATCCCTTCCGGGGTACATGTCTACCAGGTACCCATCTCGGTGCTGTCTATAGTGTCCTTCAGTCTGTTGCCCCACTCGCAAGAGAGTGGTGCCCGTGGGCTTCCCCTCGTGGAGGCAGGGTCTTCCCCCTGAATTCAGGGCTTTAGCTCCAAGTCCTGGCATAGTCTGCCAGTCTGCAATAAGCTCTCCATAGGGAGCATTTGCAGTGCTGCTGCTCTCTCAGCCAGCCCATCACCCAATCAGCATCCCACTGCAACTAGCTGCTGCTCTGCTTTGCAGCTCATTTTATAGGTCCTTTCTGGCTCCTGATTGGCTGCATCCCTTGCAGCCCATCTGGCCTGCCTGGAGGTCTTCTCTATTGCCTTTCTGGGGCAGAATGTGGCAGGACCACATTAATGTAAAAAGTTTTATCCTTTAAAATAGTGGTTCTCAACTGGGGTAGGTGTACTTATTGGAGTATGCAGAGCTCTTCCGAGTGGGTACATCAACTCTCCTAGGCATTTTATGCTACATAAAAAGCGTTAGCTAACTTTGGGTGCCTCGCATGACATCTATAACTTGATATGTTTAAAAAAAATATTCCATAATAAAATTGTTAGTCTTTTTAAGGTGCCACCAGACTCATTGTTTTTGATGTCAGATTACTGAGCATTACATAGCACTATAGTTGTTCAAAGCACAGCTTCCATTGGCTGACTATTAGCTGTGAGTGTTACCCAGCCACCATGCAGAAGGTATCAGCAGAGAGGTCACATAGTACAAGACAGATCCCCAAGTTTTAGCACCCAGCCTAGAGCCATCAGGAGCAGCAGCGACAAGAAAAGATCTGCCTTTGCCACTGTGGGCACAGCCCAGGCATAAACTGGTCATCAACACTATGGGTTGGGAGAGGCTCAAACATATGCTAAACAAGGAGAGAAGCTTTTGATCTTAGCGGCCAAAAATCTAAGCATGAGCATGTGTAAACTGCCATTTTTGAAGGTTTTCAATTTGGTTTCCTTTGGACAAACTGTAGTAGCCACCCTAATAGGGGGGACCATCCTGTCCATAGGATGCTTTGGGATGGTTGCCCTAGGCCCCACACTTTAGAGGGCCCTGCCTCAACTGTATTATTGTTAGCCACTGGGTCCAGGATGGCCTAGGACTGGCAACATGGGTTGGGGAGGCCCCCGTGCATGGTGGCAGCAGGAGCCCTTGGCAGTGGAACAACCAGGCCTGGCTTTAGGGCAAGGTGATTGCCTAGGGCCCCGTGCTGCCCAGTGCCCACCCGGCTGGCTGCTCGCTCGCTGCCCTGGCTGGGAGCTGCCCAGCCACGTGGTGCAGCCAACCAGAACATGCCAGGCTTGGGAGCAACCCACTAGCCTTCTCCACTTCACTGCATTGGCAGGAAGCAAAGTGCCCTGGCTTTGGCCCCAGCCTGCTCCATGGTGGCAGAGCAGAGCAGGCTGCTGGGTCACTCAGCTTCCTGTGAATCCCCCCCTTTGTAGTGAGTGAAGGGGGGCCCAACCCCTGGTGTTGTCCCGCCCCTCTTGGGAGAAGGAATTTTGGGGAGAGGGTACAATGGGAACAGAAAGAGGCAGGATGGGGGTGGAGCCCCTTAAGGATGGCCCCGGGCACAGTCCTGATACAAAAGTCCAGCCCCTGCCCAATTTAAAATCCCTTCTCCACAGGATGGGGGCTCTAGAGTGTTTTCTAAGAGGTCACCAGAATTTTCAATTGTGAAAAATGTATTCCCCGCTCCCCCCCACCTCATCACCTCATT
Organism: Pelochelys cantorii; assembly: GCA_032595735.1. NCBI lineage: Eukaryota > Metazoa > Chordata > Testudines > Trionychidae > Pelochelys > Pelochelys cantorii. Next base: position 124,496,816 of record CM064326.1, on the reverse strand, counting down.
CTCTAAAACAGCTGAACCATTTTGGTCAAGTCTTTGAAAAAAATATTTCCACTTACGGGAGAGGTCTAGCACCTAAATGGTTACCATTGGGCAAAGATAGCAATTGAAAAGTCTTATCATGGGAAATGCTGAGTAATAGTAATAGGTGGTGTTGGCAGCTCTACACAAAGCCCTGTGCCGAAAGGTTACACATACATGTAATCCCACTGTTACAAATTGGACTCTAAGTGGGGGTGGTTGAAGGATTTGGGCCTTCCACATAAAGTCAGTTTAACAAAAACAACAGCCGGTAGTCTTTCTTCAGACACCATTGATCATAGAAAGGGTTATTTAATATTCAGTGTCTTGGTTATAGGAGGTGATTCTGAACAGTAAATGGAAAATGTGACAATCATTCTAATGCCTTTTGGAGAAGGGTTCAGTGTTGCCTTTTTGAACTTCTGTTTTGAAGCTGTAACTCTCCACTCATAGCTTCCTCCGATTCCATTTTGGGAGAGTCCCTGCTTCTGCAGAGGAGTAAGATTGTAATTTAAGGGCTTAAGAAAATTAAAGCATGAGAAATTAAGCAAGAAAGATTGGGGGGGGGGGGAAGGCCTGCCATAGTGAAATAAGTACTCAATTAGACAGCTAGCAGCCATTTACTTTCTCAAAATATTCAGATTGCAGGCCAGAGAGACTGAATGGGATGTGAGTACTGGAAGAAATACATGAAGGGTATGTGTTCCAAAAAACAAAAAAATCACAGAAGAGGGGGAATCCAAAGAAGCAAATGTCAAATTTTAGTTACAAAAGATTCAGTTCAAACTACAGGGAAGTGAAGCAGACCAGAACAGCTCAGTAGCAAGAACACAATTCTCATATATCCAGCATGCATTGTACAGCTTGCAGGCATTTAGAAAGAGGATTTGTTTTTGTACTGGAAAATGCTGCTTTAGTAAGACAGGTTTGCAGTATGATAGAGTTTAAAATTCTCCCACTGCATTGCAAGTTTTAAGCTTGTGGAAGAAAGTTTAAGATTCCATCTGATTAAAAATCCAAAATGCCTCTACAGTAGGTGTTTATGCCATTTTGTAAAATAAAATATAGAGAAAATAAGCCTACATGCCAAAAGAGGGAAAATTTGAAGTAACTGGTAAATTACAAAGCCAGAGAACTGGCTTAGACATACGATTTTAATATAGAAATACTGCTGGAAACAGGTATGCTATACTTAAGGCTGAAGTCCTAACTACAGCAGAATTCCCATTGAACTTCAGTACACTTTTTGTCAGGGGAAGAACTGCATGATCCAAAATACATTAAGGGGGAGAACATGAGAAATTTACTTTGAGTAGTGACTCTTCCCCTTCCACCACTTGTAAGAAATAAAATTAAAACATTCAACTTCAAAGGTGGCTCAGTTGAGCTAAGGCATTTGCAGGCATGGAAATGTCACAAAAAATCCACAGCCCCAACAGGCACTGTTATGCTAGTAAACGTTTCTAATACATACCTGGCCGGCTTGTCCAAACTGAGAGAGATGCAACTGTCTTTCAGATTTGCATAGCATAACAAAGCTGCAATGAAGGGATTTCCAGCATAGGGGAACAGCTAATTCATCAGCTTTCCATGGGAATTTTATTCAACTAGTTCTAGCTTTTGTAAAACAAGCTCTTTTTCTGAGACTTAAATGTGGAGCCAAATTAAACCCCATATTGCAGAAAATTAAATAAATCCACATAACCTTAGCATTCTTAAAAGGTTTATACAGTACATTAACAATGAACACTGAAGTCCCAGCTCTCGGCACCAAGGAGTCATTTATGGTATGAGTTACCAGCAAACTTGAAATGGATTTTAATTTGGCATTTTGGTAAGAGCTGACCACAAGAGTCCAGAACTTCAGCTATGCCAACAAATTAGCAGTCCTGGTTTCTTTTTCCTCCCAAACAAAGGTTTCTGTGCGTTTTCTTGGAAGAGTATGGTGCACTGTTACTGTGCTTTCTGTAGATTGCAATAGAAATGGAAGCAGCCCTTCTACCTCCCTCCCAGAGAGAGTTTGTACAATCAAATTCACAACTTACTATATAATTTACTGTATTCAGAAGTCTAAAAAGAGCCCTGGTATTAGAATAAAATAGTTACCCAGTTTCAGGGTGGGGAAGCAGACATCTTAAAACACCCACATAGATCTGTAAAAGTTGTGCTAGAAATCTTAAGTATAGAATACAACTGGTCCAAATGCTGAGTTTTTAGAATACTAAATGATTTGTCCAAGTATTGTGAATAACATTAAAAATGTAATTCTCCTTGTTGCCAGAAAAAACACCTACAACTGACCACAGAAAGGCCGCTTAAACTAGAAAATAAACCATACCATACTGGAGGTTCATAGTTGTCCATATTGCACTGACATATCCTTACTGGAAATGAAGTCACTGTGTCCACCTGTTTTTAGCTCATTTAAATTTGTTCTGCTATGCAGAACTGTACAGTTGTCAAACTGAAGTTCTGAAAGAATGTGGAATGTATTCTCTTCAAGGATGAATTCTTTTTCACAGTCCTTGGCTGTAGAGTAACCCATTCTTCCAATGACTGCAATTCAAGCTATGAGAGTGGAAATAAAAGTAACACGGCATTAGACCATTTTTTTCTGCAATTAGCAGCTTTTGTATTCCTAAATTAGAAGACATATTAAGAGAACGTTGTGAACTTTTTTAAAGTATAGGAATTTTAAGCTTGTAGCTCCCAATATTATAATTCATTAAGTAACAAATTGTCAGTAAAATACACAGCTTTTAAATGGGGTGGAGGAAGGGAAGAAATCAAATCACAATATATGAAACTGTGAAAGATAATTGTATGCTCTGGGATCAAAAGCAGAAAAACTATTGTTGCTGTGTGCATACTTCTGCACTGAAGAATTTTATTCCATGAGATGGATTTAGCAATGTAATCAGTTTAAGTAATAACCTCAGGTTGTTCAATTAGCTTGTTCAAACATGCAAGACTACATCCACTCATCACTTTTTCAAAGATTAACAACAATACAAGACTCCTCAGTAGAACAGTAAAATACTATTTTAACAAAACATGGACTAGGAAGAGTATAAATAAATACACCAAAATAAATGGACAAAATACATTATTGTATTTACCTGTACTTTAATAATTTACATGTATTAATTGGCAAACAAGCCTTGCAATCATTTCCAAATGACAAATACTTTATACACTGAATTATATATAGAATTGAATTTTGTTCTGTGATAAGCAGCTGTGGCAGTGTTATGCAGCAGTGATGGAAAAACAATGGTATGTAAACATTCTATACCAGGGGGTGGGCAATATTTTTTGGTAGGGGATCACTCCAAGATTTTGGTAAGTGGTAAAGAACTGCACTCTTCTATGGAGAGGATGCAAGGTCTGGAACAGAGGTTGGGTAAAGAAGGGAGCTCAGGGTACCAGACTGGAGTGCAGGAAAGGGTGTGGGGTCTGAGAGGGAGTTTGGGTGAAGGAGGGGGGGGTTGTGATCTGGGGCAGGGACTTGGGGTGCAGGACAGGGGTGTACAGACTCTGGGAGCGAGTTGTGACTTGGGGAAGGAGGGGAGAAAGGGTGCAGAGGGTTGGATGGTGACCTGGAGCAGAAGGGGGTGGTGAGCTGGGAAGAGAGAGGGATTGGAGTGCCAAAGGCAGGCTGTAGCTGGGAGGCACTTACCTAGGCAGCTCCCAGCCTGCAGCCCTGCAGAACCCTGAGGCAGGCTTCTTGCCTGCCACAGCCCCAGGCTGCTCAAAATCGTTGGCTGCTCCCTGTAGCTCTCTGCTCTGAGTGCCAGGGGTGTGTGGAGAAGTGGGAGGCTTTGGGGTGCTGCCCCCTCCCCTAGCAAAATCTCTTAACTCCCATTGGCCAGTTTCCATGAAGCTTCCCCCTCCTCCCAGCACCTGGAAAAGAGAGCCAGGGGGGAGCAGTCAGCTGCTTAAAGTGGTTTGGGACTGCTGTGAAGCGACTGGGACTGCTGTGTGCCTGAAGGTCCCAGTGGAGCAGTCCACAGGCTGGATGCAGCAGCTTGGCAGGCTGGATCTTGCCCACCCCTGTTCTATATAATATGTAAACATTATAACCCCAATTTGAACACAAAACTTGTTTCTCCAGCAAATGACAAAGCAGGGTGTTCAGTAAATGCCCATGTCAATTTTGAACATAATCCATCAGCATCTGTCTGTCTTGTAAAGTTGGTTGCTTTTTAGTAATATTTCCTGGACATAGTTAGGCCTTTAAGTCATTCAGCTCCACTGAAAATAACTAATACAAATCCTACACTAATTTAATTAAATGTGCATATCCCATACCCATTAAGTTTTGCATTCCCTGAGAACTTTACCAAACACATGATCAAACCACAATGTGTCAAATTAGCAGCATTTTTTAGCATAGCTATACTAGCATATCCCTCTGTATATGTAGTATGATTTAACAGGATTTACATTGCAAATGGCAGACATGCATACTTCAATTGATGCCTTTGCATGCACTTTCTTGTTAAGGCATAGGCAAACCCATATTAATTCTGACTAGCATAAAATCATTAGACAATTAAAATTCAAATGACTGCCTACCTAGAGCTTTCTCTTCCCTTCCCCTCCCCCCCACTCCTCCAAACCTATTCAAAGAAAAAGGTACTTGAAAACTTAGCTGAATAAAGTATACGACAACAGGAACTGTTAGCACACAAGGCATTCTTCCAGTGGCTTAACATTACCCCCTTGTAATGTACAGGTTGGACCTCCCTGGTCTGGCGACCTCAGGCCTGACTAGTCCTGGATGAAGGATTTTTCCAGACCAGAGCAATCATTTCAGGGCCCCCTGCGATGCCCCCTCCCCACTTCCTGGCTCTCCTGCAGCCCAGCTGAGCCGCAGCCCAGCTGAGCCACACACCAGCTCCCAGCCTCTCCTTAGCCGAGCTGAACCATGCGCCAGCTCCCTGCAACCCGTCTTTGCAGCCCAGCTCCTGGCTCCCCCTTCACAGCCCAACTGAGCCACACGCCAGCTCCTGGGCCCCCATGCCCCTGCAGAGAGTCCCAGCATGCTGGTCCTGGAACATCTGTGGTCATGCCATACCATGGATGTTGCTGGACCAGAGAAGCCCGGATTTGACAGCTGCAACCTGTAGTAGTATCTTGGGACCATGAACTCTGGTATACTATTCTGTACTACTATTCACTAAGTTTTACCAAACACTTTGCTCTGATTCTCACTACATATGGATATTAGCCCTTCCGTTGGGGTCTTTTTTAATAGGTGTTCTTTACTTCCAATAGAAAACAATTCTTAAAACTAGGTAGCAGAGCTATTGTACTAATCATCCACCTTTTCTACCATGAAACAGGATTTACTTTCCATGTTGCACTGCAGAACACTACAGTTTGAATCTCTATAGCCTGGCAACATCTGTGGTCTGGCTTGATTTTAGTTAGCCAGATGTGCACTTGTCATGGGTGTGGCCAAGTTTCCTGGGGTCCCATAAAGTTTGTTTACAGCTACCAGTCCTGGCTCTGTACTGATATTTATCTCTAATTCACCCCTGAATGTCTTTTAAGAGCCCAGTAAGCAGTGGAAGTGTTGGTAATGCTGCTAGACAATATTGACCTCCCATTGTTCGGCAAATTCCCTGGTTCGGCACCAGTCAGGTCCCCAGGGTGCCTGACTAGAGAGGTTTAGCCCAGTGGTCCCCAACGTGGTGCCCATGGGCACCATGGCGCCCACCGGGCCATTTCTGTGCACCTGCTGAGCAATCGGGGCCAACCCCGCCCCCGGGCACGTGGCACAGGGGCGGCGCCAGCCCTGGGTGCACAGCACATGGGCTGCCCTGCCCCTGGGCACGTGGTGCATGGGCTGTGCCGGCCCCGGGCGTGTGGGCGTCCTCGCCCCTAGGCACGCGGCACAGGAGTGGCGCCGGCCCCAGGCATGCGGCGCATGGGCTGTTCCAGCCCCGGGCGCACGGCGTATGGGTAGCCCTGCCCCTGGGTGCGTGGCACAGGAGCAGCGCTGGCCCCGGGCGCGTGGCGTATGGGCAGCCCCACCCTGGGCGTGCGGCACAGGAGCGGCGCCGGCCCCGGGAGTGCAGTGCATGGGTTGCACCAGCACCGGGCACACGGCGTATGGGTGGCCCCGCCCCCGGGTGCCTGGCATGTGAGTGGCCCTGCCCCTGGGCGCCCGGCAGCCCCAAAAGGTTGGGGACCACTGGTTTAGCCTGTACTGTCACATCACTTGGCTAATCTCTGATGTAAAGCTTTATAATAAAGTAGCTTTACTCTGGAGGCTCATTTGCCTTTCCCACTCCTGTTCATGAGCACAGAAGAAAAGCCAGAGTCAAGCACAAAAGCTACTGCAGGAGCAGCAGCCCTCAGGAAATCTAAGTACTAAATTAGTATGAACACTCATTTGTAACATGACATTTTAGTCCAATGCATATGAAAATGCTCAGTGAACCTTGTGGTTTGACAGGGCTTTATTTACTGTAACATTGTTGCTCTTCGCAGTATCCTATCTTTTGCAGTTTTTATTAGTACGCTTGCACAGTTAGTGTTAGCCAAGCTCATGAGCACCATTTGTAGCATTGACTAAAGTAATTCTTGCAGCTGCTCCAGATACAGTTGGAAACTTACAATGCAAACTGGCCTTTTCACATCTGAACTTTGTGTTTAGTTATATCTCATCCACTTTTACACTATTAAAATGCATAAGGGATGGAGCTGTATCCAGCATGGCTCAGGAAAGTGAGATCTTTATGCTCAGTGAAGTAAATGGCTGCTACTGACCTCCATGGTGCAGGATTGGGGCCTAGCTCACTGCATCCCCCTTTCAGTAAGAAGCCTCCAAATTTTGCCCAAATGAAAGCAATACCAATAACCTGGAAATAGCTGACAGGCCCCCAAGGGTTTTCTGTAAAACAAGGGAAGGCTGCAGTCACCATAATTGTTTAAACAGAGGTGTGATCCATTGAGACTACAAGTCTGAGCATGCTATGCTACAGCTTCAAAGTAAAAATATTTCTTCCTGTGACTCAGTCTCATAGCTGCCCCGCTCAGTGAAAAAGGAGGGCAGGTATGACTCATATAGTGATCCATCCATGGAGTGCATTACACCTGTTCACTGGCTAGGAATGGTGAAGCAAGGCCTATGGATGCTCAATGAAAACAAATTATTTCTCGCACCACCAGTGGATTACCCTGACAGGCCACATTGTAAAGGTTGCCAGTCCCTAATTTAGATAATCATTGTCCTAGCAGGTTATAGCTTTTGGAGGGGGAGAGGAGGACACAGAAGTAAAAGGTCTTGCAAGTTCTTATTCAGCTGGCAATACTTAGTTTTACGAAGTGCAAAGCTGTAACATCATGAAGTTGATTAAGAACTTTCAGGGGTTCTACTCTAACAACACTGCAAAGCATTACTGAATCCATCATGTTGGAAGATTATGTCATCTGCTGTTACTTATGCAAGTACCACCCACCTAGGTCCACAGAGAGCTGTTTAGGAGGTGCAGAAATTGATCAGACACTTAATATGGCTACCTCCAGAAGCTGTATATAAATTGAGCCTGTATCTCACCTGTTTTCAAATGCCTTTATTATTAAAGGAACACAGCATGCCTTTTACAACAAAGATTAAAGAACTTTCTTCTCACAAATTCTCTGTGGATAACTGAAGACCAGTTTCAGAAGGATTTCTTCCACTCTTCAGTCACTAAATTTTCAGGAAATCCTAATATCCTTTTTAAGCAGTTTTCAGGGAAACTCTTAAGTTGTTGTCAAACAGGCTAGTTATTACTGCAGGGAAGGGCCGTATTTATTTTGGACTGAGAATACAACAGTATCAGTGAAGTTGTAATTTGCTAATCTAGTTCTAGGTAACCCTTTCCACTAAGTGTCTACAATACTCTCGATAATTTATTTTAATCCCTTGCCAAATTAGATGGTGTTTTCTAAGGGAAGGATGTTACAGCAATATGCTTGAAGTAACAAAATAACTAATGTGTTTTCAAGGTCAGTCTTGAAGAGAAACTTTCTACATGACCAAGTCTTTATTATGAAGCTTCAGATCTCTCAATTTCCATGTAGTATGATGGTTTGAAAATGTGATTTTTTTTTTTTAACACAAGGCCCCTGTTCTGGTTCACTATTAACTTGAAGATTTAAATAAAACTGAATACAGACATTGATTCTACTGTTTTCATTTTAATACTGCAACAAGAATAAGAGGTGTGGAAAGAGGAATAGAACATTTAAAACTGCTCTTTGTTTCACAGAAATGTCACACTATAGGAAGGAAGGATTAAAGGAAGTGGATGATCTGAACTCAGTGTGTAGTTAGATATGCTAAACGAGAACACAAGTTGGAAAAAAGTTACAGTTCTTGGCTATACAGAGAGAGGAAGAAGCTTGCTATTTTGTCAACTGAATACTTTAAAACATTCTACACTTAAATATGACATCTAAAGCACTAAGCAAAATCCACTGCAACGTTAAATAAGCACTGGCCAGTTCACAGAAACCCTGCTCTCATAACTTTATCAGCTATAATGCCACTTCTGTTCAAATTTCATATTGAATAAGTAAGTCCCTTCATTTTCCATTTAAACTAATTTTTACCAACAAAATTCCATTTTACAAAAAGTATTGTTAGTTTTTCCTTATTTTCATCCTATTTTTGTATCAAATATGTAAACACCACTTTTATTAGGAAGATACAATACATTGCATGAGACGTATTATAATATATTAATCTGTGTGCGTATGCAAAGCTGCTTGTTAAAATAAAGCTACGTATTAATCTAGAACAGTGTTTCTCAAAGTGTTCCCACAGAAAACTTTCAGAAACACAAGTCTAGAAGATACACAAACAGGCGTGCACACAAACTCTGCATTGTGTGCATATCTAAATGTACTGATGAATCTCATGCTTATCATGTACATGTTTCAAGTTGTTAGATAAGTTTAAAGATCTGACACGAATGATAAAAATAAGTATCAGCATAAAATTTCAGAACATGAAATAATCAAACATTCTGAATAAACAAAAAGTGGAGAAAAAGGATGGAGTTGAGTGTATTCCCTGAAAGTAGTGTGGCCCAATTACTAAATATAAATATTTATAGGCTAGTTGTTCAAGATTTCCTTATACAAATGAAAAGTTTTATTTGAGGGATTACTGTTTTTTTTCTTAAACTTAAGAGGTGGCATTGTGTTTCGAGTTCAGTTTTAGTTCTATAGCAAACTACATTGAGTTCCATTCATCAAAGCATTAATCTACTGAATACTTTTTTCCCCATCCTGCAGTCCATCATAATACATCCTGATATTTACCCAGAAAATTAAAAAAATAAATAAAAACCAAAACCAAAGGGCCTAGGAATGAAGGAGGGGCTGACTTGTTGTTACTACAATGGCTCTTGGCCACTATGGTCAGACATGAAACTTCATCCTCTGATCATTTTATAACTATCCTGTTCTGTTCATTCTCTTTGTGGCATCTGGCACAAGCCACTATCGGATGACAGGGTGTATGGGGCTAGAACCAGATAAATACTGGCCTGACCCAGTATGGCCATTATGATGTTCTTATTCATGATGCACAACCCACAATCCATAAGTTGTGCATGTAACATCAGCTTTTCTATTTCCTGGCTTTCAGGTGCTTCGCTTTGTAAACCTAACATTATCTTTCCATAGGGTTTAAGGAATACTTGCACTATTATTTGCACGCACACCACAAGAATGCCATTTTCCTGAAACTGTTCTGTGCCTGAACTGTCAATGGCACTACACTCCCACAGCTTCATTCAGAAAAGTCAATGGTGAAAGCAAGTGCTCCTGCAAAGGGTGTGCAGAAACTCTGGGAGTAGGCACTAACCAGCCCTTAACTTATTTCACTGCACAGTCATTAGGAAATAGCCAACAATTATCTGACGTGAGTTGCACACTTATCATAGTGCTGTAGTGCTGTAAGGGATGCCGTAAATGAAGTTACTTGCTGCACCTAAGTTACTTATACCTGAGTGAATATACAAAATTTGCTACATTTTCCCTACTCCTGTATTCAGCCACACATGCACATGCAGTCTATATCACTCAGAATATTGGGGGGCAGTTAAAGGCATCACATATGCCAGCCCCTAATTCAGATAATTTTTTTTCACCCTAATACTCAGATTACACCTTCACTGTGTGCTGGGGGTGTGATTCCCAGTGTGCTAAAAATAGAGCATTGACTCAGAGTGCATGGCAGGAGAGGCTAGCCACCCCAGTTACATATCCACAATACACTAGGCACATAATTTTGGGAGGCTCATGTGGATACACTACTATCAGAGCCAGCATTTGTACATCTCCTTACGTCTGGAATTACACCCCTAGTCCAAAGCATAGACATTCTGTAAAAAGCACCTCTCTTCCCTCAATGCTACCTTTTCTACCAAATTTCCACTTTATACCTCCGCCCTGTTTTAGCACTAGGTTTTAATTTTTAATTTTTTGCAATTTCTTTTTCCATGGGAAGAATGACACCACAGCTGAAACATTTTTTGCTCCAGCTTTAAAGAAAAATCATGTTTGGGGTCTGCACAAACACGAAAGGTGAATGTTTCAGGAATCTGAGTAGAGGAGTTATAATACACATGCTTAAACAACTTCAGCAATTCACGGTAACACATCTAAAATGCAGCTCGCATACAAGGAAAACCTGTATTGAAAACTTTTGCCATGATAGCTGAGTCAGCAATGTGATTTTCTCCACACACACCCCAAACACTCTCAGAAAAAAATCTGACTGACGTAACTATGCTAGCAAAAGCCGTTGGCTGTGTCTACATTGGTGCGATCTTGCGCAAAAGCAGCTGCTTTTGCGCAAAAACTTGCTGCCTGTCTACACTGGCCCCAAGTTCTTGCGCAAGTACACTGACGTTCTAATGTATGAAATCAGTGCTTCTTGCGCAAGAATTCTGATGCTCCCGCTCAGGAATAAGCCCTTTTGCGCAACTGTTCTTGCGCAAGAGGCCAGTGTAGACAGGCAACATGAATTTCTTGCGCAAGAAAGCCCTATGGTTAAAATGGGCATCAGAGCTTTCTTACGCAAGAGAGTGTCTACACTGGCATGGATGCTCTTGCGCAAAAGCACATGCCAGTGTAGACGCTCTCTTCTGAAAGTTTTTGCACAAGAAGTCTTCCGCAAAAGAGTTCTTGTGCAAGATCATGCCAGTGTAGACATAGACCTAGTGTAGATGCAGTTATACCAGCAAAAAAGTCACTTACCTGGTACAGCCTATTTAATGTGGTGTACAAGCGTAACACATATTCCAAGAATTCTTTTGCCAATATACACTGTCTCCACTATGAGCATTTGCCAGCACAGCTGTACCAGCAAACACATTCTACTGTATACAAAGCCTAAATTAAAGCTTTTTCTCCAGCAACATTTAGATTCTTAGAACTAGGGATGCAAAAGTCTCACCAGTAAGCCTCATTCTTAATAGGTGAGGCTTGCCAGTTCCAGTTAACTAGTAGGGGCTGGAGCAGCACCCACCTGCTCTGGACAGAGGCCTGCTCCAGCCTCGCGGGGCCCAATGGAGCAGCCCCTATCTATGCTGCCCCCATACCTGACACAAGTTACAAGCTGGCTCCCCTGTGGCCCTTCTTCTGTGGAGGTGGTGTCACTTATTTAAGCTTTATACTGCAGAGCCCGTAGTGTGTATAACCATGTAACCACCATGATTTGTAGCGGTTACACGGTTACATTTCTAAACAAATTTTTACATCCCAATTCAGAACTACTAGCCTGCCTCATGGTTCAGCACAATGGGTGTGAAGGTGCTGAGCAAAGTAAACAGATGGCAAAACATTGAGGCCAGCTCCACAGTAAAAGGGAAGGTTGAATCAAGATACACAACTCCAGTTACAGTAATTGCATAGCTGGAGTCAACATATCTTGTTTCGAGTTTTCCCCATTGTCCCCACAGCAGGAGGCTGATGAGACCGTTTGGTCCTGTTGGCTTCCCTTGCTCCTTGCAGAAGCAGAAGTACCTGTTTAATGCCTCTTAACTAGACTCACTAACTCAAACTCCAGAAGATCGATTGCGGCAGCATTGATATTCTGTTTAGTGAAGACATGGCCTCAAAGTTACTCTAGGTGGAACGCACATCAGACCCAAGTCCACCCCTTACACAACTGAACTCTCTGAGATACACGCTGGGAATTTTGCTTGAGGAAATTCAAAGTTAAGGTTAAACTTAAGAAATCCAAATGTTTTATATGCATTTTCATACCTTGAAGATACCCAGTCTTAACTCCACTGTGTGATGTGATATATGGCGGGATAGAGATGGGGGGGATGAATGTTCTTATGTTGTTTAGACATCCCAGAATAAACTATTATATACTCAAGTATGGTTATTACATCGTGTTACTACAAGCAGAGTTAACGGTGGCTGGGTGGGGGGGTCTTAGCATGTTTGGATTTCTTTTTAAGTTTAACCTAAATCAAAAAATTCCTTGGATGTTCATAATGCTTATGTTTTGGAATAATTACCACATCTCTGTAATGTTTTACATTTAAACTGGTATGAACTCAATCTTAACTGTAGTCAACTCCAGCTTACCTGGAAATTAAGATAATAGCTCTTCCATGGAAGATACTAAGAACCCATGCATGTGCTCATTGAAAAGCTGTTTTAGGGCAGGATGGATCTCTGCTTTCTCCATTTCCAGAGTTCCCAATGGCAGTAAAAGGCCAAGCATTTATATCAGTTAACCACACTTCCCTCAACATGATTCTAGTGGCTTCATAATAAAATACTCAAAGATTCTTTAACTCCCACCAAATGCAGGCTTGGTCATTGTTTCCAACAGAAAAGATTATAAAATAGATTCTTTTATTGCAAGTTCAGCCTAGCTATTCAGAACCATGGGACATTTGCCAGTACAATTGTGACATCCACATATCCATTCCTCAGCCAGTAAGTGGGTTGGGCTCTGTTTCCAACAACATCTGTCTCCAAAGCCTCACTCATTCAAGAATGTTCCCACAGCAGCCTCCAGGGTGTTTTACTCCTAAAACTAGAACTCATGACAGGAATTTCTAAGAGCTAGATACAGCCATGATGGAACACATTGGAATAACTCCAGCCAAACAACTTCAGTTTCAAAATAAGCCCACTCTGTCGACAGTTGTAAAATGGCTTATTGGTAATTACATATTAGTTTAGCCTTACATCAAGAGTGCTGCTATACATTATGGAAAATCAAAAGCAGCCCATGTCTGACAATACAAAAGTAGAGGCAGATCTAGGCCACAAGCAAAGGATTCAATCTACTGGTTCAGTAATATAGACTGAATGGCATCATCTTTAGACTAACCATAATTGCTTCAATTTTAAGCTCTTGGAGGAGAATTTTAATTAATGAAAATATTACTTACTTTAATCAAAGGGTTATTGGCAGGCTTAACTTCAAATTAACGAGTTTATGATCCAAAATAAAACCTATGACTTAAGATTCCTTGCTTATAATGAAGTACAATAAGCATTTTGCAAGTCTTTGGCCTGAAAGCAGTCTTAAGTCACATGTGCCCATTTTGTATAAATCTTCATTTCTGTTAATTTAAAGACCCAGTGTAGAACCAGTGTGAGGCATAAGCAGATGAAGAAATTGCTTAGGGCCCAAAGCAGCTCACCAGGTCCCCTATTCACTTTTCATTGTGTTGTGAAGGAAAGTCCCCAAAACATTCCTGCTTAGAATCCCTCTACTCGGCTAGTACTGCCTCTGCCTGTGTGAAAACAGCCAAACCAGCTTTAAGCAAGCACCTCAGTCCTGTAGCAAACGTATCTTCAGAGAGGAAACTGGATCAAATGAACCCTTAACATTCTTATCTAGTTATCTGAGAAACTGATGTTAAGACAGTTCTTATTTTAACATAATAGCTCTCCAAGGCTTAAGTTTCATGAAATACTATGCTGTTGTAGTAAGTGACGGAACTAAAAGTGAATTAACTGAAATATTCAATGAGACTTTGCTAAAATGAAGGCCTTCACTCAGAGGATATGCTAATAATAGATACTTTTCCATTTAAATCACAGTACAGTATTTCCACCAGAAGGACACATTTTACAGTTACTCCTAATCATACAGTTACTCCTAATGATGATTAGTTATACTGTAACTAGGGATGTAACATTGTAACCATTTCAATGGTTAACCAACAAGCTCATGTAACAGTTACACACCGGCTCCCAGTCCATTCCCCGGGAGCTGGCTGCCACCCTGTGCTGCTGGTTCCGTATGAGAGGCAGCAGTGCAGGACAGCAGGCAGTGCACACCAGCAGCCGGCTTAAAAGCTGGCTTCTGGTATGCACCAGCTCCCAGGTGGCTTGCTGCTGCCCAGCACTGCAGTCTAAAGCTTATACAGCAAAGCCCACAGCGTAGCTGGCTCCCAAGAGTAGGGCCAGGAGCTAGCAGCCGGCTCCCAGCACACACTGGTGACCAGCCCCACTCCTGGGGAGCCCGCTGCGCTGCAGGCTCTGCAATATAAGCTTTACACTGCAGAGCCTGCAGCGTGTAACCATTAAGATGTTTAACGGTTACACAGTTACCTAATTAACTGCTTTTTAACATCTCTGACTGTAAGTAGTTCAAATCAGCTTCTGAAAATGAGAGTTCAAAAGTTATCCCTTTCAAAACAGAAGCTGCATTAGTTGGAGAGAGTGAAGGAAGCATCCCAGTTGTTCTGCCAAGATAGCTTAAGAATGTATTTTTCAGAAATGCACATACAATTAAGGATGTGAATGGCTTAGTCAACTAGTCGCTTCCCCCCTCCTTTGCTGCCTCTGTCAGAAAGAGGAATTGGGGGAGAGGGGGCAATAGAAGGGGGTGGTTCAAAGTGGCAGCGCCACGTGCAGCCTGAGGACCAGACCCTGGGCTCCACGTGGCGCTGCCACTTTGAAACGCTGCATGCAGCCCTGGGGCCAGCTGGGGAGTCCCACCAGCATTTCATATGGTATTTCAAAGCGGCAGTGCCACATGGAGCCCTGGGTCAGCTAGGGACTGCTAATGTACCAGCCCCAGTGCAAGTCTCCCTGCCTTGGCGTTACCTGTGGGGCTGGAGCACTAGCGCCAGCATGCTCCACTGCAGAGGTGGGGAAGGGAAGCCCAGACTTTGCAGAGGCTGGATCAAGCTCCAGGGGGCTAGAGTACAAGGGAGCCCCAGTGCCCCACGTGTATCTGTGTATCTTTGTTTCTTGGGGGCCAGGCCACTGAGGTTTGTTTATTTTTGTTGTTTCTCCAGGGCAAGGCCAGGGTGGGGGGTTTTGGTTGTTGATTTTTTTTGGGGGGGAGGGAGGAATGGATCTCACTGGTGTGGGGCCCCAGAATGATCTTTCTTTGGGTCAGTGGCCCCCAGCCAAAAAAAGGTTCCCCATGTCTGGTTTAAGTGACTTGCCAAGTACCACACATTAACATTGTGGCAAAGGCTAGAATAGAATTAAATTCTCCAGGACAGCATTCAGTGTCTTTAACCTTCTCTTTCTGCAATCCTCTACTTCATTTACTACACATATTTCAACTTTTTGCAACAAATGAAAGAGGATACTATAGACAATAGTCTCCTTCACAGCCTCACCATATACACAGCAGTTTTTCATCCTGTGAACTCAAGTCAGCTGACAGCTGTGGCCACGCTGCAGGTCTTTTATCTCCATGTAGACATATCCATATCCATTTTTCAGAATAGAACCATGCTGTATTAAATGTTCCTTTGACACTTGCATTAAACTTGGCAGAGCTCTACCATTTTAAAGAAGATGGGAACAACAAGGCTGTCAATGACAGATTTGACTTGACAGAGAAATTTTCAAGATCCTACTTACGCTAATCCTGTCTCTTTCAGTTTGAGATTCTCATTACCTGGGTCATTTAATGTGCAGTTTAAATTGACAGCCCTTTTTAATCATCAAAAGTCTCCTGCTGTAATGTTTTTCATGAGCAGGAGATCCGTCAGTTCTGTTTTAGAGGGACACATCTGGCAGCCTTGGCTCCAGCAATAGGCCAAAGACTGAATAACTTCTCAGTATAGTGTGTGTCTCTATCTTGGCATAGTATTTAGTGCCAAGAAACTCTAGCTGTCAGTACTGGCAAGTTAAGCTGTGACAGTGACCTACATTACCCTTTAGTGGTGCTGACCTTTCACAGTCAAGTTCAGCTCGCATTGCTCGACTGAAATGGTGATGTTTTAGATGGGGTTAACAGAACATCTTATGATTAAGACTGCCAAACATTTCTCCTTACAAGACCCTGATTTCAGTTTATTATGGCATTGTCAAACTTCAGCCACTTGGACTGAAATGTTCCAGTCTAGAAGTGTAGGGGAGCTGATATTGGCTGGGAAAAGAAACTGGGATAAGGAGACAAGAATGGGGTCAGAGGAGATGCTGAGATTAGAAAAGGTGCCTGGGGAATAGGGAACTCAGACCAGAAGCACAACAGATTTGAGACAAGGAGTTGGAGCAGAGGTGAGAGAGAGACTGGGATACAGATTGCAAGCCTGGAGGCAGAGCCTAGGACTGGCTGGGCAAGTAAACTGGGCCAAGACTGAAGCCTGAGAAGTAGAGGCTGTGACTGGGTAGGTAAGGAAAATGGTATGGAGCTGATGTGGGCAAGAGACAGGACCGGGACAGGGACAGGTTGCAGGGGATGGGACACAAGGGGCCTGCCTTGAGAAAAATGAGCATTTTTTCTGCCTGCTAAATCATATGCTCCTCCACAGCCTAGAATGGAACCAGAGATTCCTGAGTCTCATAATTCCTCTTCTGTCAGCAAATATCTATGAAACCCACTTGGCAAACTAGGTCTTCTCCCTCTTCTAGTTCTAGTCCACATATGATAACCTATTACTGATATCAGTTACTCTGTTAGCTCACGTGGCAGGATCTGTCTGTTAGAGATAAACGTTCCGTTCCTCTTGATGAATTACATGGGTGTCAATATGATGTCACATGATGGAATTTCTCTTTTTTCAGTTTGCTTTTTTTCAAAATCTAGTTTAATGTCACTAGTGAGACAGCGTGCAGCTTTTGCTGTTTAAAATGCTGTTGGGTACAAGTCTGAAGTGACTCTGGTCTAATACTATTTTTTTGGGGGGGGGGGAAGGATGTGTGTATATATAATAGCACTGGATGCAAATTACATTAAAAGAAAATGATGCAAAGTCAAACGCTCAAAAGTCAGAAAATGCCAGAATTACGAGATTCTGTGCAATCTTAACCCAGTCCCTTTCTGTGTATGTACTGTGATACAGTCTTTAATTACATGGCTGCAAGCTAGTTTTTTCCCCCACAGGATCCCTACATTATTCAATGCACAAACTGGATCTGCTCTGGAGATGAATCAAGCCTGTTTGCAAGTCTGAGCTCTGGGACTCTCCACCACATTAGGGACCCAGAGATTGGGTTCCAATCCAAGCCTGAATGTCTACCTGGCAATTTTTCAACCCAGAGCACTAGCCCCAGAAACCCAAGTCAGCAGGTCCAAACCAGCCATGGTTGTGAGGTTTTTTTTTTTTTTTTTTTTACATACACACACACATATATATATATATATATATCTATATCCCTGATGGACATACCCTATTTCAAAATAGCACATACTACCAATTACTATCCCCATTAGCGACAAGCTTTTAATTCTTTTTATTCTTTTCTTGTTAGACTTACAGAGCCAATACATCTCAGTACATATTCTGCTTATTCTTGAACATAATGTTTCCCCTTCTGCAATAAGTTCCACTACAGTGGGATAAACTGTTTAAGGCAACAGGTTTGCATAAGCGTCTGAGGGCATAATTTGGCCTGCTGAAACTTTTAATATTGATATCTGAGAAAAGGAAAGAACTTAGTTTGACTCTGTGTTTTTCGAGGGTTGAAAGGGGAAAAAAAACCTTTAACTGTTCAGTGAACACATGTACATAAGAATGGCCATACTGGGTCAGACCAAAAGTCCATCTAGCCCAGTAATCCTGTCTGCTGACACTGGCCAATACCAGATGCCCCAGAGGGAGGGAACACAACAGTAATCCTCATGTGATCCTTCTCCTGTCATCTATTTCCAGACAAACAGAAGTTAGGGACACCATTCCTACCCCTCCTGGCTAATAGATTCATGGAGGTTAGGTCCATCAATGGCTATCTAGCTCTTTTTTGAACCCTGTTCAAGTCCTAGTCTTCACAACATTCTCTGGCAAGGAGTTCCACAGGTTGATTGTGCACTGAGTGAAGAAAAACTTCCTTTTGTTTGTTTTAAACCTGCTGCCTATTACTTTCATTTGGTGACTCCCTAGTTCTTATATTGTGGGAATAAGTAAATAACTTTTTCTTATTCAATTTTTCTAGACCAGTCATGATTTTATAGACCTCTATCATATCCCTCCCTTAGTCCAAGTCTTTTTAATCTCTCTTCATATGGGACCCATTCCAAACCCCTAATAATTTCTGTTGCCCTTTTCTGAACCTTTTCGAATGCCAATATATCTTTTTTCATGTAATACGAAAATCATTAAGAAATGACAAAGTCCACTGTAGTTTAACCCTTTTCAGAGGAGATCATAAATTTGTACATCTCTGCATTTATAATACTCCTGAACTATTAAGACTGTTACCTCTGTGCCTGAAATAAACCAGTATATTGCATGGATTTCTACAGCTACCACCTGAATATTGATCAACGAAGTGCCATATTAATACCAAGTAAAATGAGGGGTAAATACTGCTATCATTGGACTTTGATCATTTACTCAAATGTGTGTCTGTACAGCAAATCATACATCATATATTGTCAACTGAAATGTACAGATTTATTGACTGTGTTAATGCATATGAATCGGAGTCTATATTTGAAGACTCAGATTTAAAGTAAATGAGTATCTCAAATCCCGTTTCATTGGTTAACCGGTTCAATGTGATTTTTAACCAGCTAACCAATTAAAGGGTGGGACAGCTGAAGAGGGAGGGCCGTGGCCGGGCAGGCTGGAGCAGCCCCTGCCTGTGGCGTGCCAGGGACTGCCACGGTCAGGGGCTGTTCCAGTGGCCCCACCAGTTAACCTTTCACACACCTAAGTATAAGGTAATATTTTAGCAACAGCTTTACTGCTAGAGATTCGGGATGTAAAATCATGGTTAATCAGTAACTGGTTAAACCTAGGTTTAATCAGTTAACCACTTAAGCAGGATTCTGTGGCTTCCACTTCCCCCCCAGCTCGCAGTGTGTGGAGCGGCCACCTTCTGCTCCCAACCCCACCCCGCACATGTGCGAGGTGACCAGCTTCCACTCTTGCCCCCTCCCTGCGCAGGGCTGGAGGAGCCCTGGGCCTGCAGTGGGCAGGGGCCATTCCTGGTTACCAGGTAACCAATCAATTACCCGTACCAATCATCAATACTAGAGATTCCCTATCTAAAGGCAATTTCATGACAGCTCATTATTAAGGTAGATGATACAAGTTATCCTTTGAAACATTTATCAGCTTTGGTCCTGTTTTCCCATGAAATTGTACATACAAGTTGTTAACTTATTACATATGATGTAATCTAAGTATGTTGTTCCAAATGTGCCTAAACTACTAAAAACTCATGATTTTGGCATTGATAGATCCTTTCAGGCCTGTGGAGTTTAGGTGAGCTATGAAACATGTACTTTTGTTTAACCACACCATTCACTAAGTAGAACTGGGATTTTCCTTTTTTTTTTAATTAAAAAAAAATCAATAAAATCTCTACTATGAAGAACAGTTAATATGCTGCAAAACAAAGTGTCTCAGCAGTAATTCCCAGCTGTTCTCAAAATGCAATTTAACCATAGTT
The DNA here is from genome assembly GCA_032595735.1 of Pelochelys cantorii. NCBI lineage: Eukaryota > Metazoa > Chordata > Testudines > Trionychidae > Pelochelys > Pelochelys cantorii. The sequence goes on along the minus strand of CM064326.1, from coordinate 124,476,944 downwards.
TCCCACCATCTCACTTTCAGCAAGATCTGCGTCTGCTTAACTCAAAATGCTCTCAAATACTACAACTCCACATTAGTAGTCCTGATTTAATCTTTATTTTTAATCCTCTGAATCAGAGTAGATAAATATCAGTATTTTTTGTTATCTGACACTATATTTTTGTGCTCCACATTTACTAAGTAGGTTTCCAGACCGAGCAGGGGATGTTGCAAACAGACTGAAAGATTCTTAGGAGCACAATACACCCAGGCTGTGTCTACACTACAGGGTTTTTGCACAAAGTTTTTGTGCAAAAACCCATAGAGCGTCCACACCTCAAGAGCATTTTTGCGCAAGAAAATGTACAGTAAAATGGCAGAACAGAGGGCTTTTTGTGGTGTAGGTATACTTCTTTCTACGAGGAATAACTCCTTTTTGCGCAAGAGTATCAGAAAAAGCACAAGTGCTCTAATGGCCATTCTGTGAATGGCCGTCATAACTTTCTTGCACAAGAGTGTCCATGAAGAGTGGACACTCTCTTGCGCAAAAGCACATCACTTTTGCGACATGCTTTTGAGGCGTGGACATGCTTTTGCGCAAGAAGTTTTTGCGGAAGATCTCTTCCGCAAAAAGCTTCTTACACAAAAACCTTGCAGTGTAGACAAAGCTCCAGGGGAAAAAAAAAAAAAATCACATTATTTGCTGTCCATCTTAAATGCATTGATGATGAAATTTTAAAAGATGCTAAATGATTTAGGAATCAGATTTTTTAAAGTATTTAGGTATCGCTCCCCTGAGCACTGCAGTGCCTAACTTATGAGTCTGTATCACTGGAAATCAATGATACTAGGCTCCTAAACACCTACATTATTTTTTAAAAGGAGAATTCAGCTCCTAACACAGGTAGGTGTTGCAACACTGAGTGGAACAATGCCCAAACAGTTTTAAAAATTTGGACCTGGTAGGTGCACAAGTCTTAACAATATACCAGTCACTAAAACGTACAGTGTAATTCAAATGCTCCTTCAGTAACAGCAGCCATCAAAACATTCCTTTTGAACTACCTTGATTTTTAGCATTTTACATGTATAGTTTTGTGCTTGATCCAGGATTATCCCTGATTTGAAGTTCATGGTTTCATTTTATATCTGAGGGTTCCATATAAATGTGACTTTACCCTTGAATGCCCTTGAAACTTGGTCTTAATAGAACTAAATTTTCTTTCCTCCTCCTCCCCACAAAAGAAGATATACTCTAATATGAGAGTTCCAGGAAGTCCAACTGAAAACAGTTTCTGGAAACTCAAACTAAATCCCAAACTTTAGGATAAGTAGAGCTTGCCAAGTTTGGGGTTTTTTTAAACCTTGTTTGGAAATATTTGTAATTGTTTCTGTTTGCCAATTTACCAGCTGAGAGGATGTTATTGTTGGGATACGATGTGACTGACAGAATCTTATACACTGCAGCACCCTGTGTCAGGCAGGAAGTTAGGAAAGTAAAATGTTTTCTCAGTTGGTGCAGAGAACCAAAGTTGATATATGAGGTATTCATTTTTCATTTCTCAGCAGTTTTTACCAGCTGTCCAAATGAATGTGTTAGGCACACTAGATAAGACTTAAACCAATTTTTAAAATATTCCTACATTAAGAATATTGTAAAGAGACTAAGAGTAGTGATTAAACAAATATTTTCAAACCCTTTGCTGTAGCCAAGTGCTTACTCCATTCTTGTGACCACCATCTACAGTATTAGAGTCAAATACAGAGAAGTGGAAACAGTTCCCCTTCCCTTGACCTCATGTGTCTCCCACACACTGTATTAACGGTGCTGTACTGTAATCCACATAGAGAAAGATTATCTCCAACCCAGTCAGTAGGTTATTGGGTTAGTGTGAAGCTTCTCTAAGGGGAAGACGCCTTTCTTCACTATAAACTTGAACCCCAAGCAGTGAAAATGTGTTAGAATATAAATTCAAGGCTTAACATATTCTTTGTATTTCTCTTAATTTCAGCAATGAAAAGAATCAAGGGAATTACAGTTTTGTATACTTCAGTTTCATACCATCTGGAATGTTTAATAACTGTTCCCCTGGGAACTTTTAGAAATTCTAGAAGCATTGGTTATTTTTAGATTTTTAATAAGGTGTTAACAAGATGTTTATGTATGGCTAAATCAGGGTTGATATCAATGCACAATGCTGTCTAATGCCCAAGAACTGTGAAGTGCAGGTTACTTATCAATTTTCACTACCCTAGACAAATGAAAAACAAGATGAGATGAATTGGGATACATTTTAAGACCTTTTCAATTTTAATTTAAGGTACTACTTATACCAGAAGCAAGGACAGTATTAGTTTGCTTTGATTGGGATTTCTAAATTGACAGTGTGCCTGTAACATCAGACCTCAATCACAAACCCATCAAGGGAAAGTCTCAAGGGGAAGGCATGAAAACATCAATTCCTGGAGCATTTAGAACCAGGTTTGCTACAGCCCAGGGGAACAGCGATCTAACTAGATCTGCTCCCATCAGATGAAGGGAAAAATGAGCCATGTCTTCCTGTATCCCAACTTCTTTGCTTGTAGTCTAGGAATGTCCCATTCTTGGCCTAACTGCTCTTTTTTGACCCTGACCAATATAATGTTGCAGAATGACCTTTCACTTAAAAAAAAAAATGTTTGTAACTCTGTTTCAAAAATAACCTTGCAATAATGGTCAGAAATATTGCTCCTAGCCTTAAACAACAGGACAGTAAGAAGAGTAACTGACCCTATTAATTTCAACATTGTAGGATCTCTGAAGCTTAACAATGGCAAACGTAAAGCCAGATGTTCAGGCCTCATTTGAGTGCCCAATTAGGTACGTGAAAGTCCCACTGTCAACAGTGCTGAGTGGAGTCCAGTGTGGATGGAGAGTAACTTTGCAGCTCTGGCTTGTTAATTAATTAAAATCTAACCCAGTTCTCAAAACAGTGAGGAGGGACATCCTCCTCCAGCCCAATGCACTCAGGAGGAAATCCTGGTCCCACTGAAGTCTATGTCTAGTCTTTGAGGTGAAGGTGTAATAGACCCACACAAGCTCTGACTGCACTAGAGCACTAAAAATGTTAAGTGCAATTAGGATGGGCACCAGCAGTGGCAGAACCCATCTGCTTAAATAGGGGCAGATGGGATCTATCCCACCACTTGCATGGCCATAGCTACACTTTCAGGTATGTTTGCACAGCAAAGAAAAACCAGTAGTTAGGCCACTCCAGCTAACTGGGTCCTATGAGGCTGTATCATTCCTATGTAGACTTTCCCTCTCAAACACTTGAACCCTCCCACCATACCAGGTCCTAGAGCCTGAGCTTCTACCAAACTCAGACATAACATCCAGCAATGAAAGAGCCCCCAGGCAGCTCCGGTCAGCTGGCAGAGGGCCAGTGTCTAAGTTGCTGTATATAGACGTCATCAGTTTCAGGACATTAGTTCAGAGCTAGCAAGCTGTCATTTGGCCTCCAGCCAGAAATGACACGTCCTGCTCAAAGTGTAGAGGTGCCCAATGGCAAACCTCCCACCCACTTAAACAGGATCAGGCTTTCGCCCCACCCCTCCCTGTCCCTGAGAGAGATTCCACCTGTCTCCCTCGGCCCGGGAAAGGCAGCTGCACCATTACCCGGGCCCTGCAGGTAGATGGGGGAGGCGGGTAAGCTAGTTACCTGCATGTCCCCTTCAGGTGGCGCCGCTACCTGCTGCCCCCCTCCCGGGCTCCGCCACCGGGCTCGGCGCTGGGCGGGTAGGACAGGAGACTCATGGCTTCGCCGCAGGCCGCCTCCACCTGGCGCACCTGCTCCCGGCTGAGCCGCTCCCGCCAGGCGTGGACGGCCTCCCGCGCGTCCCGGGCGGAGATGAGGAAGGGCCGGTCGGAAGAGTAGGCGGCGCCGCGGGTCATGTTGAGCACGAAGCTCTCCATGGCGGGCGGCACGGGCAGGCCGGCGAAGCGCAGCAGACGGCGCAGCTGGGCGCGGGGTTGCAGCACCAGGTCCTCGTAGCGCAGCTGGGTGTAGCGGCGGCGCAGCCAGGCCGGGGCGCGGCGGGAGAAGAGCAGGTCGCGGAGCCAGGCCTGGCAGATGACCTCCAGCGCGCCGCTCAGGAAGAACTCGGCCCGCTGCTGCGGCGGCGGCGCCCGGAGCCCGCCGCCGCCGCCCCCTAGCACGGCCGGGGGCAGGGGCTGCCGGCGGGGGAGTCCCCGGGGCTCGGCGCGGTGCCGGCTCCGCAGCACCTGGATGCTCTCCCGCAGCAGCGCCTGCTTGGCCTTGAGGCGGGAGTTGTGCACGGCGCGGGGGTCGCGGAAGAGCTGGATGACCCGCAGGTTGAGGCCGGGCTCTCGCAGCAGCGGCAGCAGCGCGCCCAGCTCCAGCAGCCGCACGTCCTTGATCACCACCACCGGGTACTTGCGGCACTCGGCCTCCAGCTCCCGCAGCGCCCGCGGCGGGCAGCTCCGCTCGCAGGCGGCGCCGTCGATGAGGCCGATGTCGCGGCGGGGCCGGGGCGCGTCCGGGCAGAGCGGGGCCGAGCAGATCACCTTGTTGGTCCGCCAGCCGAAGAGGGCGGCCGTGGTGAGGTTGTGGCCGCCGCCTGGCGGGTCCCGCGGGGCGGCGTAGAGGCGCAGCACGGAGAAGTCGCAGCGGAAGAGCGAGCGGAGCATGTCGCGCAAAGCGCCCTGCAGGCTGAGCGCGTCCGCCGGGTACAGCGTCTGCCACAGGTGCCACATGGGCTCGTACAGGTAGAAGACGTCCGGGTGCTGGTTGAACAGCTCCCCCAGGAAGGAGGAGCCCGTGCGCCAGGTGGCGTGCAAGTAGATGTGCCGCTTCCCCCCGCCGGCCCCGGCCTCGCCCTCGCCCTCGCCCTGCGGGCTTGGCTGCTGCTGCTGCTGCTGCTCCTCTTTCTCCTCCTCCCAGTCCCACTCGCCCAGCGCCTCCTGCAGGCTGGGGCAGCGGGGCTGCAGCGGCGCCTCCTCCGTCCCGCGCCCGCTCCTGGCCCCGTAGTCCTGCACGTAGGGCACCAGGAGCAGCAGCAGCAGCGTGTAGAGCACCAGCAGCAGGGCCAGGCGGCGGTGCTGCCAGCGCCACCGCCGCCGGCCCTTCATCGCTCTGCGGCCAGGGTAGCGGCGTCTGCAGCCAGTCGCCGCCGCCCGCCCTGCGATCGAGCTCTGGCTGAGCCGCCGCGGGGTGGGTACAAAGCGCACAAACTTGGCGGAGGCGGCGGCTGGAGGGTGTTGGCTTCGCGGGTCCCTCCCCGTCTGGAAACACGCCCACATGCCGGAGACTCCGCGGCCGAAACAGCAAAGAGGCAGCTGCCGCCGCCGCCTGCCTCCCCATAGCCAATTGCTGACGCTCCCCTCAGGCAGCTGTCCCTACCGGCTGAGGAGCAGTACCAGGGTCTCAGAAGCTGCAAATGGCCTCTTTCTGGACCTAGCGGCGCTGGCTTGAACCGGGTTGACACCTATAGAGGGTTTATAATTGTCTTCAGTGGTTTTCAGCGCCCCCACTATCCCGATTGTCCCAATGCCACTGACCCTGCCCTTCTTCCTCAGCTTTTACATTTTACCTCCTCCTCCCCCACGTAGAGAGAGTGAGCATTGGGTGGCCCCAGGGGCGGATGAGAGTTTTGCAGGGCCCAGGGCAGCACAATTTCTCGCATGCGCCAGGGCCACAACCGACAGGTAGTAGTGGATGCGCGGGGCCTGGGGCAGCCGCCCCTCTCGCCCTGCCCTATATCTGCCGCTGGGTGGCCCGTCCATATAGGCGAACTAAGCGGTCACCTAGGGTGCCAAGTTAAATGGGGCTCCAAAGGGTGGCACAATATCATTGAGGGGTTTGGAGGTGGGAGCACTGATTGGATGGTTTGCCTAGGGCGCCAGTTGCTGGCAGCTAGTCTAGGGCCACCCGTGCTAGTGGGTGGCACTTACTGTGCAAGGGAGCTATCAATGAGAGATGAATCACATGCTCACCAGAAATGGATCCAAAAGTCCATGGGTTCTGCAGAAAGGTGCAAAAATGTATTAAAGCCTCAGAAAAAGGGAATACAAAACCTTCTTCTGCTATAAAACTGATACCTTTATACTGAGTAGTGACAGGGCTACTCTGGAACCCTCATACACAAACCCACTGCAAACTTGGGGAAAGCTCAGCTCCTTACGGAGACAAGCTTTTAGCTCACAGGATGTCCGAAGAAGGTCAAGAAGGTGTGTGTGTGGGGGGGGGGGGTAATATAGAAATATTGATTTTAATCTGAAATTTGGATAACTTGTTACAAGTACTGTAAACAGCTACATGATATAACATGAAGCATCTTTTTTTAACTTGTTACACTTTTTCTTTCATACACTACCCTGAGGAGAGCTCAATGGCATGCTCTTCCCTTAGGGGCCCTGCAAGGATGTTAATCCTAAGAACAGCAATCAAAGATGAGACTGAAGAAGAGGCAATGGGGAGGCATGTGCTCCTAAGCATATTTACCTCTAGTAATGTTGCACTTGCTCTGCCCATTCAGGAGACATTCTGAATCTCAGCAGAAGTTCATAAAACCCCTCTGCAAATTGTAAAGGAATTTAGTTTTAATTTTAGGAAAGAGCACTGAATGTACAACAGGTAAGAATATCTGCAACACACTGCAAAAATATTTCAGATTGGTACAATAGAGAGTGGAGGGAAGGGTTAAATCTTTTAGAGTAAAAATTTGCTACTGTTGTTGCAGTTCTAAAATGTTAAGCTAAAGGATAGTTTGGTATGAACAGCCTGTGTAAAGACTATGGTCCTGACTGCAGAGGCAAAGATTCTACACTAGTAAATAGGGATGTAAGCAACTAATCGACTAGTCGATTATCTAATAAGCGAAAGCTTATCGGATAGTCGACACACTAGTCGACTAGTCACTCCCCACCCCTTGCTGCCTCTATCACAAAGGAGAGGGGGAGCTGGCTTAAAAGCCAGTTCCCCCCAGCTCCAGCTCAGTGGGAGTGGGCAGGGGCAGAGTGGCAGCCAACTTTGAAATGTACAAGAGTCCCTGCTGGGGCTATTGTACATTTCAAAGATGGAATGCTGTGTGGAGCCCAGGGCCAGCGGGAAGTCCTGCTGACCCCAGGCTCCATGTGGGCACTTCCCCTTTGAAATGTACAAGATTTGGAAGTCCTTCTCAAATAGTCGATTAGTTAATTAATCAAAATTTAACATCCCTACTAGTGAATCCCAGTGCAGGATATGGGCCCAAGGGTGAAATGAATGTTGTGGTTTGTTTCACATCCATCAGCTTCAGCCTTATTGGATTTGGACTGGAGAGAGAAAAGAGGGTGCTCTGCTCATGCTGGAAAAAGACCGACCAAATGAATTTATATAGGAAAACAATTTGTGTCACTTCTGTAAGGGCTAACTTTTGCCCAAGAGATTGATTACTCAGTTGAAACCTCTGTATAAAGCAGGGGTACTCAACTTTGGAAGCCCCCGGGGCCACAATGATACAGCACATGCGGAGGGCTGCAACTTAAGAGTGGTTGCATATATATGTAAATCGCTTCTTTCACACTGACAGGCATGAATACAAAGGTTAAGGCAAGACTACACAAACAAAAAAAAGTTTCCAAGCCAGAGCACTCCAACCTGTGGCAGGAGGGGAGCTGGGCGTGTCAGGCCGGACACCAGAGGTAAAAAAAAGACAGGTGCCCAGGAGCCCCATCTGGACTCCCAGAAGGCTGATGTCCCCCCCGTGGGAGTCCATCACTCCATGTGGGACAGAGGCAGGGCTGCCCAGCCATGGCACTAGAGCCAAACATGGCCAGGGTGAGCCAGCCAGCACCTCTCAGGCTGTGCCCACAAGTCTAAGCAGCCAGCACTCCCCACAATGCTCTGGGCACCTCTTCTCTGGGAGCTAGAAACACCAACACCCTGTACCCATCTGTTCCAGCCAGCCCATCCATTTGCATCTTTCAGTGCTCACCCTGCCTGGTAGATGCCTTGCCATTGTGGAGTGTGTTCCCAGGGGGGCCATATTCAAAAATTGCACCCGCGGGCCATGTGTTGAGCCCTGCATAAACCCAAACTACACCGCAGGCTCCAAACAAACAAGCTACGGGCAGTGTGTTGAGTAGCCCTGGTATAAAGGTCTTCACCTTTCTTTGTTCATGTGATTGTTTCTGTTATGGTCTACCTAATGTTAACTCTAATCTCTTCATAATTCAGATTGTCCAAAGTGCAGCTGTTCATTTAATTTGTCCTGATTATGAAACCTCATCCATATATGCAGATTCCTGTGCTCTTGCAGAGCCTTGCTGAAGTCAATGTGATTCCACATCGACACGACAGAGGGTCCACCTCTATAGAATGATTTCTCAGAATTAGCGCCTTGTTTTTGAAGGGCGTTGTTGCTGAATTTTAGTGAATCATTTTTCAAGAATTTCCATTTATTCACACAGGCAAGATCAAAAGGCATTTGAAGTGATAAATTCATTTTGTGGCTACTGTGACAAAGAACATTTTGTAACCTGAAAACTTGGCTTTACTTAGATGACATTTTGATGCTATGACAGGTAATTTCTCCTACTTCATCAGCAGTTGAAAATGGAAGTATAACATTAATTTATGGATTATACAATTAAATTAATGAGGTGCTAATTAACAAATTAATGAATAATAGGGGAAGCAATGTTCACAATTATTGTGTTCATTGACAGTTGCAGCTACCATTTTTAACTGATGAACCTTTGTATTTTCTGTCCTTAAACTTGTTCCCTGCAATCATCAAATAGCCTAAAATTTATCCCTTGTTGACACCATCCCACAAAGCATGATATATCTTCCAAAGCTGCCTACCACTATCTGGTATAGCCCCCTCTATGGCTAATTCACACCTTGACACTTCAGTTCCCGTTCTCATGATCCAGCTTTTCTCTTTCCCTGTAATAAAACAATCTCATTTGACTACTCAAGTCTGTGTCTTCATGTATTCTGGTCCCTGAAATATAGCTGCTCTTCCCCTCTTACCTATTACTTTAGCACTTTTTAGCAAATACTGCCTCAGACTCTTCTGTGTGAAACACACGTAACACCTTTGCAATCCGCAACATTACACCCACATACTGCTGGAATCTGACCTACTATATAGATGTTATAAGCAACATTATGTAAAAGCTGTAATCTGCTATGAAGTATTGTCTGTCTCCGTTGGAATTACATAAAGTGCAATAACTTCATTTAATGTATGTATGTGATTTACAAAACCATTAAGAAGTGAAATCAAAACAAACAACACATGCTTTTGTTCTGTCAGTGAGGCAGAAGTTTGGTCTCCAGCAGCCTTCCTCTGCCCTGTATCAGGAAAGCATTGAATTGATAACATCCTGCACTTTGACGGAGTGTTGAGTGACGCAAACAAGATTTGCAGTGCACTAAACAACAGTGGGAGGAGGGGGACAGAATTCAAGAAGAAATCCATTGGCTATATTTTTATTTATTATCACTGCTGAGTTAAAAAACCCTATTGGTGAAATCCTGTCCCAAATGAAATCATTGTGGGTTTTTGCAAATGATTTCAGTGGGACTAGATTTCACTCTAGATTACAATAACTGACAAATAAAAGAAGTCGTATGAGAGAGTAAAAGCTGTAACACAGACCTGCTCGGGCTATTGAATCATAGAGTGAAGATAAGTATGTAAGCCCATCAGACATGCTGAACTGACATCTATGGGTTAATTGTCCTCTGTGATATGAATGTGTAAAACAACCCTATTAAATAGGATTTAGTAAACTTATCTTCTCTAGAGGTGATTCAGAGAAATATAAACACGATCAGGTAAAACGAGGTTGTAGGGTTTATATTCCACTAACACAAATATCAGTGTTGACAGAGCTAGCAGACCTGTTAAAGCTGAAAAATAAGTTTAGAAAGATGAGATCTGAACATACTATTCATGTAACTGAAAACATTTAGCATCTAATTGGCTTCTATAAAAAGCATCGTAATGGGAGCTAAGTATGAAGATTATCATCCTATACAAAACTGTAAAAGGAAGCTCGATAGCCATCTAGGAATACAAAATAAAAGCCAGCCTAAAAAGAATAGAAGCATTTTACAAAATAAGGCCTACCAAACTAAATGGGAGACTGTAGCAATAAAAATACTTAAACCTTATACATAAAATTTGTCAGATGATAAAAGCTACAAAAAACAATAAGGCACACAAATAACTTAACCATATGGTGCTTTTTTCCACATGTAATTTGTAAAATACTGGAAATTTTCAGAATAGTCTGAACAGACCCGTTTTGTGCTGCCTCTCCACATGAACACTTCTACCGATAAACTTAATAGTAACAAGTCACCGGGACCAGATGGCATTTACCCAAGAGTTCTGAAAGAACGCAAATGGGAAATTTCGGAACTATTAACTGTGGTTTGTAACCTATCCTTTAAATCAGCTTCCGTACCCAATGACTGGAAGATAGCTAACGTGATATCAATATTTAAAAAAGGCTCTAGAGGTGATCTTGGCAATTACAGACCTGAAAATCTAGTCAGGACCAGGCAAATTAGTTGAAACTATAGTAAAGAATAAAATTGTCAGACACATAGATACACATAATTTGCTGGGGTAAGTCAATATGGTTTCTGTAAAGGGAAAGCATGCCTTATGAATCTGCTAGCATTCTTTGAGGGGGTCAACAAACATGTGGACAAGGAGGTTGAGTGGATATAGAGTTCCAGAAAGGCTTTGACAGGGTCCCTCACCAAAAGCTCTTAAGTAAAGTAAGTTATCATGGGATAAGAGGGGAGGTCCTTTCATGGATTGATAACTGGTTAAAAGACAGGAAACAAAGGGTAGGAATAAATGGTAAGTTTTCCAAATGGAAAGAGGTAACTAGTGGGGTCCCCCAAGGATCTGTCCTGGGACCCATCCTATTCAACTTATTTATAAATGATCTAGAGGAAGGGGTAAAAAGTGAGGTGGCAAAATTTGCAGATGATACCAAACGCTCAGGATAGTTAAGACCAAAGCAGAATGTGAAGAATTTCAAAAAGATCTCACCAAACTAAATGATTGGGCAACAAAATGGCAAATGGCTTTGCCTCATTTGCATATTTTCTTGCGCAAGAGAGGGTAGTGTAGACATATGCATGTTTGATCTGATCAGGCTTGTAACAGTTTTTAGATTTAGATTTAAGGAAATGTAAAGAAGCAGTATGTTCTTCATAGTTAACACAGCAGCATTTCTATTCTTGTTTCCAAGTTTGTTACCAAAGACTGGGTTTTTTTTTTTTTCAAACAAAGCATTAACTTCCTGTGTACTGTCTGTTTAAACTGAACTTTCCTCTCATCCCCAACCATGTGTATAAAAGGTGAGACACAGAGACACATTTTGGCATAATGTTGTGGGTCTCCGGATCATTCATATTTTCTCATTGGAGGTTTTAACAGTACTATTTGTCTCTTTCATCACTCCTTAGTGTCTTGTCTGCAGAATTCACACATAGGACACTGTGGTTAAAAAGAATTAGTTAACTCAAAGTAAATGTGTTTTAGATGGAAGATCCCTCACACATCCTGTCTGTTATAGAGGCTTCACACTTACATGTATATTCAGCAACAGATTTAGGCCAAAGGAAGGCAGTGGTTAATGAGGTATTCAAAACCTGAGATATATTCATGTCCAAAAATATATAGGTGCTACACTATATGCAGCTTCTAAAAGGAACTTTGAAATCTGCAGATGATGCACATGACAATGTTTGACATGTCCAGAAACTAATTTTATCAGCAGGAACCATTCATCGTTTTTTTGTTTCCTCCTATTGTCACAAAATCACTGTTAATAAATTGAAGAAGCTGATTAAAAGAAGATCCGGATTTCAGATTCTTTCATGGAACTCTGTAAATGAAAGCCTATAACCCTTCACAGCTCAGCCAAGAAAAACAAAACAGATTATAAACTGTAGTGAGTACTTGTTTCCCTTTTGTGCTTAAATACTTAAATCCTCCTTCTTGGTAAAAAGTAACAAGCCTCGGGAGCCTATAAAGTCTTAGCTTATTGTAAGGGGGTTGTTGGCTCCTTATTAAAAGAGAGAGAGAGAGAGAGAGAGAGAGAGAGAGTGTGTGTGTGTGTGTGCGTGCGTGCGTGCGTGCGTGTGCACATGCACTCTCCCAGTACCAAAAGAAAGGTGAAGGGCCAATGAGAAATCAAGACCCAGAGGTCGACAGTTCCCAGGAAAAATAAGCAGAGGCTAGGGCTCCTGATGAGCTTGACTGACAAGTCAGGCAGGCCAATTATGGAATCAGGATTTGGCTCAGTGGCTCAGACTTCCCTGTTATCACTTTGAAATCAGTGATGATTTCCCAGGGATGAATCTAGCTGAAAGTACATAGAATTTTTCACTTTAGAATTTATCATGTCATTTCTTAACTCCTCTATGATGTATCAGCCTCTTAAGATAGGAACAGAAATAGTTTAACAGCCAATATTTTAAGCTTTCCTTAGGTCTCAAAGGGTATGTCTACACAGCAGTATTATTTCGGAATAACTGGCATTATTTCGAAATAACAAAATGTGCATCTACACAGCAAGCAATTATTTCGAAATAATGTCAAGTTGGAGGACTTCTTACTCCGACTCCTGAAACCCTCATTTCACGAGGATTACGGGAAGTCAAAGGAAGACTGTTCTTCCTTTGACTTTCTGCTGTGTAGACAGCACCAAAAACTGAATTAAGCTATGTTGACGTCAGCTACGCAATTAATGTAGCTGAAGTTGCATAGGTTAATTCGAGTTTTGCCCTGCTGTATAGATATGTCCAAAGTTTCCTGCAGTTTGTGAACAAACGAAGATTTCCTCATTAGATATGTCTTTCAAGGTCTTGCAGCTCTAGCTACGAGCATATAATTTGATATGAAAATGTCTGACATGTCAAGAAATTAATTTTATCAGCAGGAACCATGTATACTCTTTTGTTTCCTTCTATTGTCACAAGATCACTGTTACTAAATTGAAGAAGCTGATTAAAAAAAGATCCAGATTCTAGATTCTTCTTTTGGAGCTCTGTAAATTAAAGCCTATAACCTTTTACAGCTCAGCTGAGAAAAAAAACAGATGATAAAGTGTAGTGATTCCTGTTTCCATTTTGTACTTAAATAAATCCTCCTTCTTGGTAAAAAGTAATCTCAGTTCCCCAGCCTCCATCTCCTCGATTAGTCTTAGCTCAGACTTTAGCTTTTCTCTCAAGGCTAAAAATCTTCAATCCTTCTTGATACTTAATTTGTGCTCACACATCTCCCTATAACACCTCTGGAACTCTGGCACAATTCATCTTAACCTTCTACCCCTAGCTCTGTTGAAAGCCTTAATTTATTCAACTCCTGTCCTGACACAACATGCTTCAGCCATTGGTCTCAATCTGCTATGCAGATTTAATCATGCATTACAGCCTAAATAAGGAACTTGGTAATAATGTATGAATATATTTTGAAACTAAAAGACTTACCCAGCATTGTCCAGGTCTTTCAGGATGGGGGAGGCAGGTGACGGGAGGGTGCAGGAGTCTGGGCAGGCACGGCCTGGGGATGCTGGGGAGGGACTTAGGGCAGGAGGCTGGCAGTGTGGGAGGTGTAGCAGTCAGTATGGGGCTGAGGAAGGGCTCGGGGCTGGGGATGTGGGGGGGGGGTGTGAGAGTGAGGGTTGGGGGTGAGGAGGGGCTCAGGGTAGAGGGTGGGGGTGCAGGAATAAGGGCAGGGAATTGGCAGGAAGAAGAGCTTGTGGAAAGGGGCTTAGGACAGGGGGATGGGGGTGGCCACTAGATTCTCCTTGGGGGCGTCCAGGATTGCGCACCCTACCCGTCAGCTTGTCCTTGGGGGTGGGGCTGCACACCCTGCTCACCAGCTTGGTTCCAGGGGGCTTGGGCCAGGGTGGGGGTGGCCCAAAGCAAGAGGGCCACATAGGCAAGCCCTACTGTCACTCCCCATTCCCAGTCCAGGAATGGGGGGACTAAGGCCTGTGCTCCCCAAGCCCAGTCCAGGGCTGGAGGGGGGGGACCATGTAGGCCAGCCCCAGCAGCATTCCCTGGTATGGGCTGAGGGAAGAGGAGGGGACTGTGCAGACCAGCCAGGAGTCATGCACACTGGGTGGGTTGGCAGTGCTGGATGAGGGGTGGGCTGTGGTTTCTCCAGGGATGTTGGGGCTTTCTCTCCCCCCCACCCCATCCAGTCGAGCCTTTCTCCCTAAGGTTGCCAGGTGTCCGGTTTTGAACCAGACAGTCCAGTATTTGAGTTGTTCAGGAAACAAATTGAGAAAATATAAATGTCCAGTATTTTCTAAATAAGATGTAATGTCGATTGTGATGTAATGTCAAGTATGTCTGGTACTTTTGTTGAAACCATCTGGCAACCCTATTTCTCCCCCACATCTGGCAGGGCTTTTTCTCCATGTCTACCTTTCCCCCCACAGCCGGTGGAGCTTCCTCTCTCCCTCCTCCCATCTGGCTGGCTCTTTTTCTTCTCCCCCCATGTGGCAGGGGCCTTTCTGCCCCCCAACCACTGTGGGCTTTCCCCCATCCAGGAGGGGAAGGTGGGGAGTTTTCTTTCTCCCCTCCACCAGTCTGGTTCCATGATCCCTCTTTCCCATAGTCTGACACCTTTCATGTTTTCTGCCTTCCCAGTCCAGCAGGGACTTTTTCTCTCCCACATAGGCTGGCAAGAGCCTTTTCTCCCTCCCCACAACCAAAGACTGTGCAATGGGTACAAAAGACTGCAATGAGTGTGGCCGCAACAATGAATATGGAGCTATTGTGCCGACAAAAAAATCATGTATTTTTATGCACTAAACATAACTTTATGAATGAATGCCAATTTGCACTTGAAGTCATCCAAGGCTTTTATGCACAAATCCCTATTTGCATCATGAAAAATGAAAAATTTGCGAGTTTATTCAGTGCACCTCTGTTTATATATTTGCCCTATAGAATTTTTCAGAACTTCATTTTGTAGACACAACATTTCTAATAACTATGATTTGCAGGAAAATGATACTGGGTTGGTGAGGGATGAAGAGAAATTTGGTTCTAAAATAAATGCTCATATTTCATAATGAGGGACAGTTGACATTTCATTAAAGCCAGGGAGGGTACTCTACAAAGACTGATTTAAAAAAAATGAGATTACTTATTTATAAAGTCTTATATAAGTTTCTATTTCTAACAGGTTTGATTAAATGTGGATCAACACCTTTTCCAGGCTCTAATCCAAGGTTTCTAACACTTACATAACAACATTTTTCCTCACAGCAATGTTGACTTTTTGCATGACAAGGAGAGGTGCATTATGTGCACTGAATACTGCACATCCAAAGTTAGCAACTCCATTTCTAATGTATTAGAATATGAAATGTCATGAGGAGCTAATATATCTCTTTATCATAAGGAAATAAGTGCATGTTTTACTTGGTTTATTTTAGAGACCGTTCTGCTATAGCTTATAAGAATTAAATAACCATTGTCATTGTGGTGGGGTGTACCAACCCGGTACTGGGCCTGAAGCAGTCAACCAGGGCTATCCGGCTGAGAGGGCCCCGCCTCCACAGCCCTGCTGGGTATGCTCCAGCTGGAGGACCAGTATAAAGGCCAGTGGATCAGCTCCGTCAGGACTGATGACTGCAGAGGAAGGAGCTACTGTCAGAGTGTTGGAAGGAGAGTCACAGGTGGATGGTGCTGTGGAGAATGGCTGGAGAAGCCCTCAGCCTGGATGTGACTGGAGAAGAAGCTGATCTCAGGGAGGCTGGTAGGAAGTAGCCCAGGGTGAGGAGGCTAAAAACCCTGAGAGCTCAGTGTGTTGTGGGTGGATTCAGTGGTGTACAGTATCAAGTGACCTTCAATATCCTTTGTTAAAGGAAAAGGCCAGTGTTTACTAGTTACCTAGCTTCATCTTCAGTGTCCCAAATCCACTTGAATGGGGATCTCCAATCTCTGAAGGAAGCACCCTTAACCACTGATGAAGGGCCCTCTTAGTCTCTCCTGTTAAAGCCAGTGGCTAAATACTTAGCCACTAATCCAAAAAGTGGGAGGGGGAAGAAAGTGACTTTGTAGCCTCATGTTCAGGGCAACCAGGTGAAACCTAGGACCTCTTGCTCCAGTGACTCTATTTATCCCCAGTGAAGCTGACTGTACTTTCATCCTTGAGAAAATGTCCTCCTGTATTGGCTGTAATGCCTAAGGGTATGTCTACACAGCAAAGTTATTTCAAAATAACAGCTGTTATTTTGAAATAAAATAACTTTCCTAGTGTCTATATAGCCAAACTGCTATTTTGAAATTAATTTGAAATAGTGGAGCACTTATTTCAAATTTGGTAAACCTCATTCTATGAGGAATAATGCCAAATTTGAAATAGCTAAATTGAAATAAGCACTGTGTAGATGCTTATTTTGAAATAGGGGGGCCTCCAGCCCTTCCCAGGGTACCCTGGTGGCCACTCTGGGCCAAACCAGGAAAATTCCTCCTCCTCCCCAGCCCTGGAGCCCTTAAAGGGATAGAGTCTGTTTGGCCACAGGGCCTGTGCCAGCTCCAGGCCTGCCAGCCCAGAGCCCGCAGGCGCTGCCCCTGACCCAGTTGCCAGCATGAACCAGGCAGGCAGTGCCAGCCAGCCCTCCACCACTCCCCAGGAGCAGTCTGGCAGCTCCCAGGAGCCTGCCAGGGGCTGGAAAAGGCGGGTGCCTTTCTGGCCCAGTGCGGAGTTTATGGACCTCATTCAGGTTTGGGGGGGGATCCTCCAAAGTCCATGATCTCTGCACTAGATGGAGGAACGTGGCTGTCTACAGACAGATGGCTGACAGCCTGGCCACCAAAGGCCACATGCGCACCCAGCAGCAGGTGTGCGTGAAAATAAAGGAGCTGAGGCAGGCCTATGCCAGGGCCACAGGGGGCAGCTCCCAACCAGGGGCAGACCCAGACCCCTGCCCCTATTTTGATGCCCTGGACCACATCCTGGAGGACTGGACAGTCTGTGCCCCCCAGGTGATCATCGACCCTGGGGCAGAGGGCCCTGACCAGGGCATGGAGGAGGAGGATGATGGCCAGGAGTCACAGGAGTCTGGATGGAGTGTGGCACTCACCCAGGACCCCTGAGGTGTCGCCACAGAGCAGGGGCAAGCCATTCACAGAGCTCGAGGAAGGTGTCCTTCTTCATCCTGAAGTTCTGGGTCCATTGTTGGTCTCCCCAGCGCTCCAGGACAATGTGATCCCACCAGTCGCTGCTGGTGTCCAGATGGGGTGGGGCACGTGGCATCCGGGCACTGCTGCTGCTGCTCCTCCCTGGTCCCCAGGGGGGTCCGGAAGAGGGCCTGGGGGTTGGGCTGCAGCAGATGCTGCCAGGCAGTCTCCAGCAATTGCAGACAGGCTTGCAGCAAGACATCCAAAATGAGCACCAGAGTGCCCAGGGGCAGCTCTGGCTCCATGGTGCTGAGTGCTGTGGTGTCCTGAGTCAGGGCAACAAAAGCAGGCAGAGACAAAAATGCTCTGCTGTCCCTCAGCAGGGAAAGCTGAAAACCGGCTGTCTGGGGGGGGGGGTGGGGGGTGGGGGAGAGGATCCCTTTAAGCACTAGCCTCAGGCAGCAGCCACACAAAGCAACTACTGACCTGATACCCTGCTGGAACCGGTTTCAGCTGGCCTTAAATGTGATTCAGTGACCAATCAGTGTGGACGCACTATTTCAAAATAGCAAAATGCATTTTGTGTGTAGATGCGTTATTTTGAAATATCTTATTTTGAATTAACTATTTCTAAATAAGATATTTCAAAATAATGCTGTAGTGTAGATATACCCTAAGTGATATATACATGTACCTTTTCTGCCATAAGAGTTACCTCCACTCCTGGATCTAGGAATACACAAATGCTTGTACTCTCACATTTTGGCTCTGGCTTTCTGGGAGAAGGTATTCAAAATATATTTTACCTTAACTCAAGACTAATGGATTTACCTGAAATTGTTTTCTCATTTTCCAGTGATGTGACTTAACATCTTGAGCACCTAATGGTCCCAGTCCAAAGGATTTTCTTTAGTTTTATTGGAGTGAATATAGATTATTCCAAAACTATACTTAATGTATATTAAAATATAAATCTGGATTACTGAAAATTCTGCCTGGGATGCTTTTACTCGTTTGCTACCCCTCTACATCTCTCTTCCAAGTGTTCCCCCTCCATGCTTGGGCCATGGTCCAAAGAAATGTTCACATTTAAACTGTGCCCTTCAAATATCCAAACTTTTGATATTCATTTCAGAAGATTGAATCCTTTCCTGACTGTCTTCTCCTTCCTCCCAGACTAAATTGTCCATGTTTTGTGTTTTTTAACCCCTTAACTGTGAAGGTGCTTGGTTAGAGTTTAAAGTTGCACTCTTCAATTTAGTCCTAGTCCATATTTGTGCACCTATCTTTCCACCACTATGGCCTAGGTTGATAGTCTCTTATGCCTTCATCCATAGCGTGTGGAACTCCATCTAATCTTCTCTCCCTCTTATCAAACAACACTCTTCTCCCACAGATGTTCTTTATAATGACCACTGTTACCCTGTTCAGAAGCTTGCCCCGTCTCCCTATTTTCTATATGGGATCCCCTTTATCCTGTTTGCAATTTTGGGAGTGTTTTTCTAGTTGTAAACACTTAAACTGAAATTATTGTACAGTGCTTCGAGCACTTCAGCAGGTGAAAATGAGAACTGTAGTTTATAAATAACATACAGTAACTCAATCTTGGAGACAGCATGCGTGGGTAATGCTTTGATATTCATCCTGGGTGAGTTGGATTTTAAAGTGTTCTGAAAAATTAAAGTTTTGCTTAAGTAAATAAAATCAGTATTTTGAATTGTATTAATGACTTTTTTTAAATTACTACCACTGTTTTTCTTGTATGGTTTTTAAGGATATTGTTTCACTGAATGTTGCAAGATTAAAATACTGTTCTGACCTTTGTGTACACTTGGACTTGCATACTTGTTTATCTTTGAGGGGGAAAACACATTGCATTCATTCTTTGAATTACAGTTCTCTGTTTCATGTAATTCCAAAATTACTGAATGTACTGGTTTTAGAAACATTTGTGGCAAAAACTACCCACAGCAGCTCCCCATGTGTACTGGCTTCCGCACAGCTGCCAGCCCTTCCACCCCGTGCTGCTGCTTCGGTGCATAGTGGCTCCTGCACAGCTGTCTGCCTTTCCCTGTGCTGTTGCCTCTGTATCAGAGGCAGCAGCATGGGGGAGGGGCAGGCAGGAGCTGGTTAAGCCAGCTCCCCATGAACAGTGGCTCCCAGGGATCCACCTGCCCCAACCCCTGTACTGCCATCTCTGTATCAGAGGCAGGGAGCAGAGGACAGGTGGGAGCCTAGTGCCCCAGCATGTGTAACCATGTGTGATGGGGCAACTGCCCTGCACTGGCCCTTTAAGGGTTAAAACCCAAGGCTGGAGTGGTGGAGCCAGCAGCTGAGGCAGAGTCAGCCAATTAGGGCCCTGCTGGGGCTGTATAAATAAGGGCTCCTGGCAAGGCAGAGACAGACTCATTCTTGCTCTAGGTGGGGAGTAGGAGGGACCTAGCTGCTGGGGAAGCTAGAGGCTTCCTGCCTTAGAGCAGGGCTGGGGAAGCCCTGGCCAGGCAAGTTCCCGGGGTGCAGGAGGCAGCAGGTGCATGCTCCCTTGCCTATGAGTGGCGATTTCAGACTGCAATTTGCCCCTGAGGAAGGGACAAGATAAAGATTGGCAGTGGGTCACTGAAGCAAAGTGGGTATAGGGGAATTAGGGGTTCCCAGAGGGGGAGGACCCCCAGAGTGGAGGCACTGTGGTGGGGCAGTACCCAGAGGGGAGAAAGCTGTGGTCTTGGAGGGATGTGGGTCTTGATACACAGCAGTTGAGAATAGTAGGTAACAGGAGGAGATGCGCCAGAGCTAATTTCCAGAGTCACCAACAAGAGGTGCCATGGGTGTGTTGCACTGTTACACCATGTAGCCGCTTAAAGTAAACACATAGCCACTGAAATTTTAATAAAGGCATTTTAATGTTCCTAGGGGAGAGTCTGAGCAGGAGTTAGGGTGGAGGGTCTAAGTGTGGGAGGAGGCCAGGGAGTGGGGCAGAGGGATCAGCACCAATGTTGTTTTTCCTTCCCAACCCAAATAAGATTTTCCTGCAACTTCTGAGTCACAACTCTCCCAGTTTCCTGGACTGAAACTCACTACTTTCTGAGCTGAAACAAACCATCTTGTTAGTCTTTAAAGTGCTACATAGTTCTGTCTTTTATTAGGCAATGAGCTTTTGTGGGCCAGACCCACTTCCTCAGATCAATATGTGGAAGAAAATTGGCACAACCAATTTTCTTCCGCATATTGATCTGAGGAAGTGGGTCTGGCCCACAAAAGCTCATCGCTGAATAAACCATCTGGTTAGTCTTTAAAGTGCTACATCGTTCTGGCTTTTCTTTCAGCTAGGCCAGACTAACACGGCTGCATCTCTATTACTTTCTGAGCTGTATGTCTGAATATAAAAGGTGTAACCTCAATACTATATGGTAAATAGTGAACTGGCTAACTCATGAGTAGAGGGAAGCTGGCACCAAATCAAGCTCTATCAATTATTTGTGTGATGTTGAGTGTGTTGTTACTACATGCAGGAAGAGAGGCAATTTGTGAAAACATAATTATGTACTTTTTTTGGAGTAGACTTTCTGGGAGTATGTCTACAAGCTCTCTTTCATGAAGAAAGCAGTTGGCTTCTCTCTGGGAGGAACTCAAGTTTTCACAGTAATCTGAAACTTGTAAAAATCCATACTTAGGCAAAGGCAAAAATATAAAAGTTTTCCACTTTTTATAACTCAGAACACTTACTTGTCTGTTTCAAGTCAGGAGCTGTCACAAATGAAACAGCAAACCGCTACTTAAATCCAGTTATTTTGCCAGTCAAACTGGGAGGCTTGTCTTTCCATTGAAATTCAAAAATATAATGGAGATAGTCAAAGGAATTGGAAAAAATCCACAGCAGTTATTCATTCTGTCTTTGCCACTAACAAATTGGCATTTCCTATTTGCACAGAAGCAACCCCGCTGCTTGTGCTAATTCTGTTTTCCGCAGCACTCCTTGTTGTAACAGTCTTTGGATTTCAAAGACAGACTCCAGATAAGTAACAGTTCAGAAACAATATTCCAATAAGGCTAAGCCATACTGTTACACAATGCTGACACTGCTCCCTCTGCTGCATACTCACCAGGTTCCTGTGTTTGTCTCACCACAATGAGCCCATGTATTTTTAAACTTCCCTTAGTCTGAGTAGGCTGCAGTCCTGTTTCTTTCCTTGCCCAGTCTGGCACGCTCTCTCGCATACCCCTCTGAGGAAATGGTATTCCAGTGCCCAGCTGTCTTAGGTCCCCAAGACCAGTGCTGATCTCAAGATTACTTAGTACCTTAATCACACCCTTTCCCAGAGCTCTAACCTTGTGGGTGCTCTGAGTTTACAGGTCACATTTTCAGGGACGGTAGAAGCATATAATAGACACAGAGGGTTCATCTGGGCTCCTTCAAACCAGTCCTTCTTTACATTAGCTAGCACAGGAAGTATATCAATTCAGACAAAACAATAACAAGGGACACTTGAAGACGTGAACTGTATACATCTTCCTGCCTCAGTCTCCTCAACATTCTTGAGTATTCTTTGGGCTTACGTCAGAGTTCTCTAAGGAGTCTAGGATCCCTGCCCTCCTCCTGCGCACAATTTCTCCTCAGAACTATGGATTCTTTCATTCTCCCCCACATGGTTAGTTTCCTTTTTTTTCTGTTGTTGTTGTTGCTGCTGGCTGGTCCCTCTGTTATGAAAGTATGCCTTCCGTTCCTCTCCTGCCCAAGTTTCCTTTGTTTTGCTTTCTGCTCTACCCAATCTCTGTGGTTTTAAAGGCTAGTAGCAGTACTTTTTTCTTTGTCAGGTGGCTGGGGGAAATCCACTCCTCCAAACACTAGTTCTCTAGACAAGCTGGACAGAGCTTGTTCCATCCAGATTGCAGCTACTCCACTGTTCTGTGATGGTTACTCTAAATCTGTTCAGGTGCTCAACTTTTACTAATCATCCTAGTCAAAGCCAGACACATGGCTGTTCCTTCCCTCCTCAGCACAAGGGTTATGATGTAGGAATACAGTGAAATACAACCATAAGACATAATACAGGCAGTTCAAAATATCAAACTGGAATTCATAAGCAGTACAAAGATACTCCAAATCATCACAGGTACATAATTCAGCTTTCCCTTCCTGTTCAGGCACCAATTCCATGAGAACCCCATAGACTTGTTAGAGGGCCTTCAGGTTGACTGGATGGTAGCCATCCCAGGCCCTCAAAGCTTCTGGACTCATGTGGCCTACTGAAAGAAATGTGATTTAATAGCATTTATAAGCCATAAATCAATAATGAAACTCTTAAACTAAAATAAATCAAGAAAACATATCACCAGAACTAAGCTGTTCATAATACTAAGTGTTGTTTTTACTAAGTAAATTACAGTAAACCAAGTTTCAAGTTAGCCTCTATTCTGGATTGGGTTAATCAAATTCATACCAAAATTAATCACTCCTTACATAAATTCTAAGATGTTTGCTGCCCATTAGGTTAAGAATCCCAAATGAAAGATTTTACCAAATTAAACAAATGTATACTTTGAATCTATTTAACACTGAAAACAAATGATCTAATGTCTCGGCCACAACCTCGGAGCCAATTAGCCACTTTCTTTTTGGACCTTCTCCCACTCTCCACCCATGCCCCCAACAAACATAGTATAAAACAAACTTCAACAGTACATTCTGGATAAGGAGAAGTTATCAACTCTTATTTAATAAACTGCAAATGATAATCACAAGATTTTTGACACAGAGCACATTTTAAAAAGTGTTTTCAGACAATATTTAGGGCTGTTTAAACAATGTAGGATTTATGGGTGCTCCCACACATGCATGCCGCCATCACACTTTCACTTTCACACCTTGAAAATAAAGAGGGTAAAAAGGTTGGGAAATGTCCAACTCATAAAAACAAAAGATGTAAAACGGAGGAAAAAATATGACCTGAGGTTCACTAGCACTTGAGCTTTCTGTCTTCTTAACTGTCATTGAATTGGAGCTGAAACTGGAGACAAAGGGCAATGATATGCTGGCACAGGCCTAAGTTCTTGCTAGCAGACAACCTTCAGATGCAGAGAGAAACTGTTCAAAAGCTGGCATGGCCTGTATTTGTTGTCTTGCAGATTCTGGTAAGTCAGCCTTACCTCAAATGGCTTGACAATCTATAAGAGGAAGCTTCTCAACCTTAACCTTGATTCTAGTGTTGCCAGGTGTCCAGTTTTGAACCAGACAGTCCAGTATTTGAGATTTCTGTTTGGGAAACAAATTGAGAAAATATAAATGTCTGGTATTTTCTAAATAAGATGTAATGTAGATTGTGATGTAATGTCAAGTGTGTCAGTTTCAACAAAAATACTGATCTGGCAACCCTACTTGATTCTTATAGTTCATAACTCCCACTGAGCTCCTCAGACAAATCAAGTAGTAAGTAGGTCCTTGTTAGTGGGCACCAACTTGCAAAAAGTCCCACTTAGGCAAGAAATTTAAGTATTTAGTGTTTTCCAGATCAGTGATTGGTGGTCTAGATTTAAAAAAAATCAAGACACCTAAGACTACTTTTGAGAAAGCTGGTGTAGTCTGATGGAAAATTAAAAATAACCTCCCTTTAAAAATAGTTAATGGGAAAAACCCTAGAACACCAACGAAACCAGTCATTCAATCACTTGTTCATCAGCAAACTAAAAATAAATTAACACTGATAATAAATGTTGTCATTGTCAGTTTTGTCCTCTGCTAATCTAAATCCCCTTCTTGCAAACAAGGCAATCATAGTAAGCTCAGATCTTCCTATTTTTGAACAGGGCTATTAGACAGCTTACTTTCTAAAACCCAAAATGTAGCAGAGAAAAGTTACTTTAAAGCTCATCAAGATTAAACCCATTTACCATGCAATCTATCTATATGTTTTAGAAAAGTGCATCTGTCCATCTGTTTGTTTAAGAACTCCTTCTAAATGTTAAGAGCTAGAATTTCCAAATTAGATATGCAGCTTCCTCTTAACTTAAAGCAAAGTTTGGCTGCACCAAGAAAATGGGAAGTGTCAGGAATGGGACTGTTTCTCTATAATATGGAAAGGGGAGGGGCACAGAGAGGAGAGACATGATACTAAGAGTGGCCACGGGGGGCAGGGAGCCCAAAGGAGAGAGCTATATTGCAGAGAGACCACTGGGGCCAGCCACACCACGAAGAGAGTGGCCAGCAGGATTTGGACTCCACCATCTTGTCTGCCACCATACTGGGTAAGTAGCTCCCCGTCCCAAACCCCTCCCCTCTCCTGGCCCTGGGCTGCAGCACTGGAGGGGGAGAGAGATGGGGAGACAGAAGACCCCTGCTGCTGGGAGGAACTGAGGGGGAGAAAAGGCCCCTGGCAGCTGCCGGGGGTGAGGGGGGGAGAGAGAGGCCCACTGGATGGGACCCCCTGCCCTGAGCCCCTCCTCACTCCCCCGACCTCACTCTTGCATCCCCCCATATCCTCCTGCCCCGCCCTGCCCCCTTCACATTCCCAAGGCCCTGGCCTGACTCCAGCATCTCCAACATCACCAGCCCCCTGCCCTGAAGGACCCAGACAATGCCAGGTAAGTCTTCTAGTTTTAAATAAGGTGTGTATATATGCCCCTACAAGTTATGCCCCTCATACACACAGACACACATATATGGATAAACTGTACTTAGCATGCTATAAGAAACATAAGAGTATAAAACAAACCTGCATTAAGCCCCCTTTTTATGTCTATATCACTTTGAAAGGCAACATGAAACCATAAACTATGGTAGATACAAGTATAGCATTCTACAGTCTTAGTTAACAACAGTAAGGTATTCAGTTTTAAAGGTACTGTACAACAATCTTGATTGGAACCTCTTACAGAAAAGACACTCCTGTGGCTATCTTTAAATACATACAAGCATCTACGTATCCTTACTAATTAAGGGACACAGTTCCAGGAAGTGGGGGGCTGAAGGAGACAGGCTTCTTTATCCTGTTGCTGCTGGGTGATCCAACCTGGCTCCATTTCTTGGATGTCCAGGTCAGGACCAATCAGATGGTGATCCATGATTCTTCCAAAGCTGTGAAATGTCCAGTCAAAATGAATAGTCCCTTTTCACCGTCCTCTCAGAGAACAAGACATCAGCTTTTGTGTTCTTGCAGCTTGGACTGAAGTTTTTATGTAACAGGCTAGTCTATGCAGGATAGCTTATGCCATTATCGATGGTACAATCATCTTGGAACATACTTTGAACACAGGCTGGTTTGCTCTGGTCAGTTATTTATACCCCAGAATAATTGTCTGTGGGCTCTATGTGCTTATCTGGTTGCAGTGTCTCCATTAACACTGCTGGCTGCCAAAATGTCCAATTTAAAGGTCACATAATTGGTACAAGTCCCTCAATTCTTTGCTGCTCTTTAAAAACTTGTTTTAACTTGTTTAATACAATGCAAAATTACTATAGCCCAAACAGCTATATAATTGTTCCATTTCTATTCTCCTTGTTTTAACAATAATGGAAAGACCTTGGTATGTACACCTGAACTGATTCCAGGCATTATTAACCAGTTACATTTCTGTTTATTTGACTCTGTGGTGAAGTGTGCTTATAAACACACTAGTTAGTTTCAATTCTTTTTATTTACTTCCTCTTTTAACACAGCCACATTTTACAAAATTGATAGCATAAACATGCTTGATTGTAAACAGCCTTATTTCTTCACTTTATGAAAAATAAAACCATAAACACGCAGCCTTCACCATCCCCTCATCAGGATTGCCCAGAAGGGAAACCCTGTTATTAAAGTTAAAAAATATAATTGAAAGCTGTCTCACTTATAGCTGACTTTCCTTGTATACCAATTTTAATTAATATTGATTCCTATTTTACTAAGCATCTGGCACATCTCATATCAATACTTGTTATGAATGTAATGTGGATTTTTTAATTAGATATGTAAAAACAGGAAGTCTGTTTAAAAGCACCAGCACTACAATCTTGCAAAAGGTTTCAACCTCTCTAAGTTTCTTCAGACTTTTATTGAATGAATCTGGAGGTTAGACCATAGCTTTTTATTCTCTCAGTGCTCTGTTCTACATTTTCAAAAACGCTTTGCTACCAGGGCAATTCCTAAAATAGTTATAACTCATAATTTTGAGGCCTTACTTACTACAAAGCACAATGGCAATATTTAAGGCCCTGATCCTGCAAGCTGATCCATGTTAGCAGGGACCTATCAAAAGTCAATGGATTTCCACCCAGATACAGCTTGCAGCATTGGGAATCTGCATTAGGAATTACATTAAAATATTAAATTAAATATGTAAATATTAAAATCCTCACTCGGTGCAACTTTATAATTAGTAAAGGTAGATTTATAGGAGATATGTGATAGGCGTAACCAACATAAACAGAGAGCTGATGCCACAAGATTTCACCTGAAAAAGCAAGGGAAGTTCTACAGAATGTTTTCAAAATGTATGAATATGCCAAAGCATTTCATTGTTAGGCTGATGTGTTCTCATATCTGTGCAGAAGAGACATTAATTTTTAGCCCTGAAATGGAAATTTGGCTCAGAGTGCTCTGGTTGCTTATATAGATATTAAGAGACCTGTGCAATGATATGCCTGGCATTTTTTAATTGATCTTCAGATTTTAGTAATATTATTGTCTTATTGCTGATACATACTATGTGTGTAATCTTTTATTGGCTTAGTGGCCTAATTCTGTAGGATATGGAACACTCTCCACTCCCTGTCTTTTGTTTTTGTGAAAGTTAAAGGTTCTCAGCAGCTCACAGGGAGTACTGACCACACACCTTCCACCCTAGATAGGATACTTGTTGCAAGGCTGGGTCTGATTTTTTGATTAATATATTTCTTTGATTAATATTCTAAACAAAACTTTGTGATCATATGACCACACAGCTTTGTCACTAATAAAAGAACAATATGTGTGAAGACAATAAATGTAGTATTTACCTGCCGACTCCCTACAGGAATATATAGGTATATGAAATGAAGTTTGGAATATGTCACATTTTAAATAACTTACACTAATTTAATTTAGATTGAAGAACATAGATGTATTGTTATGGTCCCTTCGTGTTTTGCAAGATGACTACTTTTTAGGGGTAGCCCATGCACACTTGGAGAAGTAGTTTTCTTAACCACTGCCTGACCAAAAGGCACAGACTGAGCAGTTGTTGAGCAGATATACAGGAAGAGTGAGCTGGTGTGGGTCAGGGATCTCAGAAGGAAGAGGGATTCTAGTGCTGAGTTACAACAGAAGTACAAAGGGCTGTACAGGATAGTCAACTAAGTGTCCTAGATACTTTATGAACTACCTCAAGTCCTGAAGATACACAACAACTGGCTCAAACCATACCTGGGTCCTCACTCAACTGAAGCAGGACCTGGGCAATGATTAAGAAAACTAGAGTTAATGAAGAAGTAGAGCCCCAGGGCAGTAAACTGGACCAGGTGAGGGCAAGCACTGGTGTGGCCCGTAACAGAGGGAACCAAGACAGACCACGACACAGAACTCTGCAGGGCGGGGGGGCACTACCAACAGAACTTACCCCATTTACCCATGGCTACATGCAAACACACATGATAAAACAAACTCTCAAAGAACTGCATGTTTCTGGACTGAACACACACTCGCAGCTGTATTTTAGTCATTGCACTACTCTTCACCCTCCCCCAGTACAGTTTTACTGTTTACAG
Organism: Pelochelys cantorii; assembly: GCA_032595735.1. NCBI lineage: Eukaryota > Metazoa > Chordata > Testudines > Trionychidae > Pelochelys > Pelochelys cantorii. The sequence goes on along the minus strand of CM064326.1, from coordinate 124,449,084 downwards.
ATGACTCACTATGCTGCTGTGTACAGTGTGATGAACTAAAAGTAGTAACAACTTATCCTCCCTTCCAACAACCCAGCACATCTTTGTAAAACTATGTGAGCACCAACTGGAAAAAAAAGTGATGTTAAAAGCTTAACAGCTATGTTTTCTTTGGGTCTCCATTTTGATCACACGCACACACATGCCCGCGCACGTGCACACCCACTGTGGAAGCGGCAGTAAAACCAGAAGAGGCAGAAGTAAGGCAGAGCCTGGTAAGTTTATCTAATGTTACTTATTAATGTCTGAGTGGGAGAGAATTCTGACTTAAGACTCAGTGAAAAATTTATTATAAGCTGCAGGTAGCAGCATGCATCTGCCGATGTGTCACCTGCCCGGCAGCCGCCATATGGAATTGTGGGATAGCAGTATCAGACATGAATCTGGGGAACCCAGGATGGAGCTGTGTCCACACTGCACTGCAAATTCAAGTCATAGGCTATGTCTATACTGTGATCTTTTTCCGGAAAAAGATAGGCAAATTGAGAACTGCAATTTGCACATCTTTTTCCGCTTTTTTTTTTCCTGAAGAGGTTTTTCCTACATTTGGCCAGTCTACATGGGGCGGGGCCAAATGTGGGAAAAATCTCCTCTTTTGGAAGAGACCTTATTCCTCATAAAATGAGGAATACAAGGCTTCCGAAAGAAAGAAACTGTTCCGAAACAGCGGATATGTTCCCTGGACGTGGCAGAGTTTTTCTCTGGAAAAACTCTGTAGTGTAGACATAGCCATAGTAGGACTTGATTCTAGACCCACTTGTAGTGCTGGATTCTAGGGTCTGAGGCCAGGGGGCATACTGGTATGATTTATATGTAGACAGAAGGGGACAGGGGTTGGCTTGAGCCTGAGGCTAAGCTTACATTGCAATGTAGACAGACCCTATGTGCTACTGTAACAAATAATAGCAATACTACAGGCCCCCCTACAAATGTCAAAATAGGAGCCTTTACGCTTGTCATGGGATCATGAAAACTAACACCATATGAAGACTTGCTTTTAAGAGGGATACCTGGGAACTGAGTGCTCCTCTAGTGACAAAGACTGCAGGAGCCTTTGCCTCACTTTGATAATACTCAGTTATATTCCTCTGTGCTGCAAGAATTTTTGTTAAGTATCCCCTCATTTTAATCTGTACATTAAGTATAGAATTTTCCTGTAGTACAAGGCACACTGGACCTCAACTGCTTTAACTTTGAACTGTTTATTAAATTAAATTTAATTTGAAGATGGGTTACTAACCATTGCCAAGAAGGTCTTTATAAAATTAAAATGAATAATGAGACTTCTGGAATGAGACCATAACTCAAGGGTGGGTAATAAGCGGCCTGCAGGCTGGATATGGTTCACCAGGGTTAGCTGGTAGCAGGCTGCCAGATGCTTTGTTTACCTGAGTGTCTGCAGGTACCGACTTTTTTCCAATGATATATTTCCTTGAAGTATTTGCACCAGATTGGGTTGTGGATATCTCAAAGGTTTAAAGCACTCAAAACTAAAGGGCATGCAAAGAAAGCTGGAAAATAAACTCCCTTTTCTGTCCCAACATTCTGTGTAACATATGTGGAATCTCACAATCCCCTCACAAGTGAATTGCCCATTAAAATCAATAGGAGTTGTGCACATGAAGGTCCTCCAGGATCAAGTCTAGTTGTTATATCATGCTTTTTAAAAACCTGAGTTCCCAAAAAGCTATGTGACCTTCACCCACCCACGTATCCAGATTTGACTGTTGTTTTCTCAGCTCTTCTGTTAGTCTGAAATGACTGGTATTAACATCTGCCTGCGTAGTTTGGCTGTAATTAAGAGTCCTCTGCAAACGTTGAAGCAAATGCCCTTCCTTTTTTCACAGGATTGTGAAAACTACAAACAATACTTTAAGCTCCTTTTCTGATCGGACTTATAGTTTCCTTGTAGTCACAGGGTCATATGTGCTCAGGGATAGCCTAGTCAGCTGCATTTAAAAAAAAAAACAAAAACACACACTTGAATCTCACACATTAAATACCTGAACAGCACTAGAATAAATACATATTGCCTGCACACCCATTCCTTGAAAAGAAAAGCAGTTTATGTAACCATACATTTCTCAACAATAATATGTTGCTTCCTAACAATTATCATGGGCAGATGAGAGGTTTTTTAAAAACTCCTCCATATGTATTCATGTCTTGGCAGCTCAGATGATCTCTGACTCATAGGAAACTATATAAATGGCATGTGTTCCTCGTCTAATCCAATCTCTATTTTTCATGGGTTTGTGTGGGCAGGGGTCTTTCAGGAAAATAGGTTGACATAAAAAGCACTGAAATGGGGGAAGGAAAACTAAATGACAAGCTTGAGAGACAGGTAAGAGACTGTAGGAGGGCATGAGGACAAAGGATGAAGATTTCCCCTCTAGAAAGGTATATAGGGCTTGATTTGGCTCTCAGGAACACCCTATCAAAATTGATGAAGTTACACAGGTATATGGGGGATCAAAATGAAGCCTGTACTGTGTCATGGAGCAAGATGAAATTGGCCTCTCTCTAAATGAATTTTCTATGGTTGTGGCTTTTGACCTTTTTGTGGGAAAGGGCTACAGATGTTAGAAGTGTAAAATGAAAAATTAGAAACAAGTGTTGATGTGCACTTTGTTGGGGCCGATATTCCTCATGCTAGGGGTAGGGAACTTATGGCCCACGGGCTGTATCCAGTCCATGGCAAATGTGGACACCCACCTAAAAGGCTGGAGCAGTGAACACTGGCTTGCCCCACCTCAAGGGAAAGTGTTGAGTCTTGGCACTTCCCCTCATGGAGCTGCAGGGAGATGGGGGAAGCTCTGAGTGTTGGCATTCCCTTGTGGGGCCAGAGCCATGAAGACCAGCTTGTCTCACTGGGAGAGAAGACCCAAGGCTCCAGACCCCCCCAACACCTGGCGAGTGAGTTGAACATTTTATATTTTTCTCTCTCTTTCAAAAAAACTACCTTTAAATTAAGTTGCTTTTAATTTGTGTGTGGCCTGCAATTTATTTTTTCTTTGGGTCAGTGGCCCGGGACAGAAAAAAGGTTCCTCACACCTGCCTTGTGCAGCATTCTGCCAAGAAGATAAAAGAGTTGGGTTCAATATTTTTAGGATCCTTCTACACAACTAAGTTGGCTTAAACCCAAACCTAGAAACCTGGGAAAACTAAATCCATCCTCCAAATGACTTTAACAGGCAGAAACTTCACCAAGTACTCCAAGAATATGTGCCAACAAGGAAATCTTTATTATGGGAAATGGGCATTTATAAACTTGAGAAAACACAAGGGTGGGCCTCAGAAGGAAGGAGAGGCACAGGGAATGGGATCACAGGAGCAGCACCTCTGTAACCTGCTTCCCCCACCACACACTTCTGCTTCCAGGATTTTACATATGTAGTACAATCAAAGACCCATATTTGTTAGGGTATGTCTACACTTGATTCCTCCTTCGAGGGAGGAATGCAAATGCAGCTAAGCAAAATTGCAAATGAAGCGTGGATTTGAATTTCCCGTGCTTCATTTGCATAATCGCATCCAACGCTATTTCAAAATACCCTATTTCGAAAAAAGAAATGCAGTCTAGACACAGTTATTTCGAAAGAAAACCCTTCTTTCGAAATTACCCTTAAACCTCATTTTATAAGGAGTAAGGGTAATTTCAAAAGAAGGGTTTTCTTTTGAAATAACCGCGTCTAGACTGCGATTCTTTTTTCAAAATAGGGTATTTCAAAATAACCCCCAGACGCGATTATGCAAATGAAGTGCGGGAAATTCAAATCCGCGCTTCATTTGCAATTTCACTCAGCTGGATTTGCATTCCCCTCTCGAAAGAGGAATGCAGTGTAGACATACCCTTAGTGTATCCACACTCACTCAGTATGTAGCATAGTGTCATATTGGCCACAGGATATTAGAGAGATAAAAAGGGTGAGGTTAATATCTTTTATTGGACCAACTTCTACTGGTGAGAGAGACAAGCATTTGAGCCACAAAGCTTTTCTTCCTATTTGGGAAAGGCACAGCAAAATGCAAGGTGGAACAGATTATTTAGCACGAGAGGATTTACCTGGTATTACCCAAGTCCTTGTGGAGTCTTGGGGGGCGGGGGGGAGTGGGTGCAGCATTCAGGGCAGGGGGCTGGGAGATGTGGTGGGTCCAGGATGGGGAACTGGGAAGTGAAGCACTCAGGGCAGGGGGTAGGAGATGTGGAAGGGCTGAGGGCAAGGGGCTCAGGTCAAGCTTGGGAGGTGAGGGGACTTACTGGCATGTCCTTGGGGGTTGGAGCTGTGTTGCCTGACTCTAGGGATGGTCCTGAGAGGGGCCTTGGCAGAGGACTGGGGGGGGAAAAGTTTGGGGAGGGGGGTCACATACCCAGTCCAGTGACTGGCAAGATGGCGAATCCTGGCCCCAGCTGGCCACCGTTTTTCTGGTATGGCTGTCCACTGTGGTCACTCTACAGTATAGCTGTCCCCCAGACTTGCTGCCCCTAGTGGTCATTCAGTAGTATCTCTGTCCTCCGATCAGCCCCCTCCCTTTCCATTTATGGAAAACAATCCCATTCCGGACATTTCCCATTTTCCTGACACAAGAGGTGTTCTTGAACAAATGGACTCATGGATGGACAGACAGATGGACTCACATTTCTAAAATACATAGATCCGTGTTTCTCAAACTGTGGGTCCCGACCCCCCTAGGGGGTCGCGAGCAACTTAGAGGGGGGTCGCGGTATCACAAAGTTTGAGAACCCCTGCTGTAGATAAATAGCTGGCACATACTGTAAGGGACCATTTAAGGCAGAGTGACCCATTAACACCTTTGCACTCACAGAACAAAAAAGAGGGGATTAGTGCATTCCAACTTACTGTAATAAAGTATAATTCTCAGTGTGGCACTCCATACATGGTTCAATCATCATGGGGGGTGGGGCAGAGCAGCATATTGAGTGGGCTACACATATTTTACGCTATGAGAAGATTTGGTGACAAAAGTGCTGTTGACGTGCAAAAGTGGAAACTGATCAAACTGGTTTTTCTGCCACCCTGTGACAGGGCGCTCAAGCCCTGCACTCCCACAGAGACCCCGCTGGCATGGGGAGGCGAGTGGGCGCCGCGGTGGCAGCCGAACTGCGCATGCGCTGGTGAGGCATGCTGCTCAGAGACTGCTGCCCCGAACGCACAGGGAGCGGGGGTGGAGCAATGCGCCCGTCGTGCCCAGTGTCCTCCGTGACACTGTGGCGCAGCCTTTAAAAACGGCGCATCGCCAGCCAGGGAGGAGTGGAAGCGACCAGCACGAGAGCACTCGGGGCAAGGCCAGCACTGACAGAGCAGGAACCAGAGCGCAGCGGGACCGACTGGGATTACTGACCTCCTCCCCCGAGCGAACTCACAACGTAAGCAGCTAAGACGGGTCGCAGAGGAGAGTACTAGTCCGGCAGTGTAGGAAGTGACCCAGGGTGGTGTCAATGGATAGGACCCGCGGGTTGATGTGTTACGGGATATGTCCCCATCACCCAAAGGAGAGAAGTGTTTTCTCTCTCCCTAAGGGCCCTGGGTTGGGACCCAGCAGAGAGGGCAGGCCCCGGTTCCCCTATCCCCACTCCCTGAAGCCTGGGTGAGCAGGGAGGCAGCTCATACTGTTTCGGTGGGACTGAAAAGGTGATGACCCAAGCTCAAGCTGTACCTAGGGAACATGGGGACATGGTGTTGAGTGAGGACTCTTGTCTAGTGGAAGGAAGAAGGTTCTTGTATAAAAGACTGAAGGCACATCGGTATAGCAGAAGGAGGGTGGACTGAAGGGAATAGGTGCCAGGGGGGCCCGAGAGGGCCTCTGGGGCCCAGTTGTGGGTTCTTTTGGTTTGTACGTAAAGTAAAAAGAGGTGAACACCTCTTTCCCCCCCCAAGTCTGTACTGTAACACGCCCATTGTCAAACTTTCACAGCTACATTGTTAGCTCCCCTGATGACAGATAGAACAAAGCTACATGGGTAAGCATCCCACAGTGCAGTGTTGTGGGAAGGCAGAGCTGATCCCTGTGCTGCTTAGGATTCTCTCCTAGTTCTCTCACAGCATTCTGGGAGCAGCATCATGAGGAGCTCTGTGAGCTCTGTGTGCTGAGAAATGTCAAAGCAGCTGAGCAGTCTCTCCAGCTTTCCCCCTGCAGCAACAGTCTGCCTGCTGCTGTGTTTCTAGCAGGGCAGAACAGGAGCATTCCACTGTCTTGCTCTTTTTGTTTGTTCCCCAAATGGAGCAGCTCGCTCAGCTGTCAGATACTTGCCAGAGCTTTGAAAGGGGAAGGGTACATGCCTGCAGAGTAGCAGAGACCACAAACCACTCAGCAGAGATCAGCTATCAGGGATATTGGTAGAAATCACTTCTCTTGCCAAAATAACCAACAGAGTCCACACTGGCTCTTTGCCAACAATAAAGGGAAGAGAAAAGACAAAAGTCTGTTGCAGAAGTGGAAGTTTTTTTTATTGCCAAAACTGGATGTTTTGCCAGACAAAAGTCACATTGCTCACTGTTTTGTCAACAAAAGGCCATTTTTGGTGACAAAACATGCCAGTGTAGACAAAGCTTTAGACAACCATAGTAAAATCCCCAGAAAACTTACAATCTATTTAATGAACAGAGCATTAAAACAATACTTAAAATGCAAGGTGGAGGGAGGAGAATCACCTATAAGTACGCTGACCATCCATCCTGGATTTTCCAGGACAGTCCTGATTTTTAATCTCCTGTCCTGGGATCTCCCTATGAAGCACTGAAATGTCCTGAAAAGCCCAGAGATTCCAAAGGCAGCTAGAAGCAGCTGCGTGCTGCTGTTTCCCCTCCCACTCCCTCAGCTGGGAGAATAGGAGTCAGGGCTACTTCCTGCAGGCTTTCCCTGCTGCTCAGGAATCTGCCAATAGGAGCAGGGGAGCGGGAAGCTGTGTCATTTGGGAGCATATGAAAGCAAGTAATTTGCGGGGGGGAGAGGGTGCTGGGAACTGGCACTTGGCTCAGTTGGGCTGTGGGGAGTAGGGGTGCCAGGAAGTCTGGGGGGGAAGGGGCAGCAGCAGCAGGGGGCCTGAAATGACTTCCCCTGGCCTGGAAAAAAATGTAATCTAGGACCAATCCTGAAGGTGATGGAGCAGGGCAGTCCAACCCCTACCCCCAGCCTGTTCCTGCACCCTGCCTCCTGGCCAGACTCTGTACCCTCCCATCTGGCCAGACACTCTCCCTCCTAGCCAGACACCCTCCCCCTAGTCCGCTCCTGCAACCTCTCTCCTGTCCAGACATCCTGCCCCCAGCCTGCTCCTGCACCCTCCCTCCTGGCCAGACACTCTACCGCAGTCCGCTCCTGCACCCTCCCTCCTGGCCAGACTCTGCACCCTTCCTTTTGGGCAGACACCCTACCCCCACTCTGTTCCTGCACCCTCCCGCCGGGCCAGACACCCTACTCTCAGCCTGCTTCTGCACCCTACCTCCCACCCAGATCTCACAACCTCTCCCGCGTCTGCCCCCCACCTCCCTCCCAGATCCTGCACCCCATCCCTAGCCCACTCACTGGCAGCCCTGTCCGACACCCTGAACTAATTATTTTTGTCCCCACCCTAGAACCCAAGGAAGTCCAAAAAATCCACCAGAAAAGTAAATCTGACATATGGGAAGAACTGAACCTCCCCCATGTTGCTTCCCCTTGCCCCTTGGGGCTAGAGTGCCAGAGGAGTGAGGCGTCTCAGTTGGGGGCCACCTCAGTGAGGTTTAGGGAAGAGGTTTTTTTGCTTCTCACTTGTATGGTCACCAACTGATTTTTCTGCAGGTCAGTGGCCCCTGACCCAAAAAAGGTTGCCCACTCCTTCCATAAATAAAGAAAACATTGAAACCTTTTGTGTTGGACATAAATTAATATTTTACTTTATTTAAAGTTAAATTTGATAAACTAACATGCAAAAGTTAAAATGCTTAATCTGTTTAATAATTTAAATTAAACCGTTCTCTTCAGCTGCAGCACTAGTAAAATGGCTCCAGTGTAAATATGTAATTAACGGTAAGTTTCCATTAGCAACTGGTCTGTGGAAATGTTTACATTGAGCCAGGTGGTCCATAGGCCAAAAAGGTTGAGAACCACTGAAATAGAGGCAACCATGGTCTCCCCCCGAGAGACCTCTCTGCTGCTCCACAAGAGCCCACAGAGAGATTGGTTTATTACCATGGCCGTGAAATCACTGTGTTACTCCGGGGTGGATGATGGACAGGCTCTTTGTGAGTCTTCCTCATCCAAGCATTTGATGATTTAAACAGCATGTAAATATGCCACATGAAAACACTTGATGCGTCCACAGAGATGCAGGATGTATCGTCTCTCTCCAGAAATGCGTGTCATGACTTTGTGAGCTCTGGGAAGTGGTGAGATGTTTTGACTTACAGTTTCAAAGGATTTGTTCTTCTGTCTTTTGGCTGCACGTTGTCTAGACCTGAATGGAGTTAGCTGTTACAACACATTTTTGAGTTATTCTGACACACAAAGTGAAACCTGTGCTAAAGACCCCACATCCAATTTTCTTCAAAGGTCGCCTCTACCAGGCAGTGGAACTTTTACTGATTGGTCCCTTATGTTTTGAAGGGTGACTAAATGTTAACTGGATCTTCTTGGGTAATGTCAGCAGATTGCTTTGGGCCCAATCCTAGCTTAAAATTTAAATTGGACCGGGTCCTTTGTAAGCAGGGTGGGAAGTAGTCTCATCTGGCAATTATTATTAGGTATTATTTACATAATATAGGCATTGACATCATGATATTGACATATACATTTCTCAGTAGCTTTACATATATAAAATAGCCCAGCCCCATTGATCTCCATGGGCAATATACCTTTCAAGCAGTGCTGGTGAGAGTTAGTGACAGGTCTTCTCCACTCTGTAATTGTCATGTTTAGTTCAGCATTGTCATACTGGCTTGTGGAAAGTGAAGGCACTTGATAGCTTTGCAGTAACATCAAAAAATGCAGTTGTAGTACATCTCATTAAGGATGTAAATTCCCATTAATCAGTTAACCAGTTAATGTTAGGTCACACTGGGGCTGCTGCCAGCTCATTCACCCCCCCCCCCTCCAAAGCAGCCCCTGTTCACAGCAAGCTGGACTACTACCCAGAGAGAGAGGCTGCTCTGGACACTGGCGCAGTCCCTGCCTGCTGGATCCCTGGGTTCCCTACAGATAGGGGCTGCTCTGGACAAGAGCAATCTCTGTCTGCAATGGGGCTGGAGCAGCCCCCTGCCTGCAGCAGGTGGGGACCTGCTCCAGCCCCTTCTGATAACCAGTTAATTGGAACTGGTAAGCATCATCCAGTAAGAGGACTAAGGAAGTTGTCCCATGAAATTGTGGGACAGTTCTGGATGAGTCCTAGGCCCTGAGTCAACTGGGGCTGCATCTACACTGCAAAGTAATAGGTCTTGGATGCTGGACGTCATCTTGAATTGAGGTTGGACCCCTAGTGCTGCAGTGTCATGGAACCCTAGGTCTGGGGGATGGGTTAATTCAACTGTAGTATAGTTGCATGGGGGTTCCTATTGTGCCCAAACCCATCTCTATTGGTAGAGGACGGTGGGAGGAGTTCTTAGAGGGGTCATATGACATCCTTTCCTTCTGGTCATGTGTTCATCTTGACCCCGGAAGTACTACTTCCAGGAGTGGGACTTCCTGTGGCAGGTGAGTGGGGCCTAAGGGGCCAGAGGTGTGGCTAGTGGTGTTGGGGGGCATGGATAATGTGTTCCTATTTTTGGTCCAGAAAATATGGTCACCGTGCCTATAAATCTTAAAATCTAATGCCTGATTCTGCAAGAATTACTCATGTGAGCAATCCTTCTTCATGGGGGTGCTCCCACTGAGATCACAGGAATTTTGTGCCCGTAAAGATTACTGGTGTGAGGAAGGTTAACATAAAAGGACCTTGAAAAGGGCTCAATTCTACAAGGGGCTGCACACTCTGACCCCAATTCAGTTAGCCACCTGCTTAAATGCCTTACTAGAATAGGCTCAGAGTGCTCAGCACCTTCAAGAATTGAATCCAAACTATAAAAATAGAAAAGCACAGTACAGAACACACAGAGCTGCTGTCAGAGAAAGAATTTATACAGACAGCTCACTGATAGGATTAAAGAGGAAATATTGATATCTACTATATATTTAAGAGAGTCCGCCCATCTGTCCATCCACGTGTTTGTCTTTCTGTTTGTTCAAAAACTCTCCTAAATGGTAAAATGCTAGGACTACCAAATTCAGTATACAACATCCTCTTATGATAACTTAAAGCGAGTCAGGGTTTGATTGTGCCAGAAAAATAGGATGTGCCTGGAATAGGATTGCTTCTCGGAAAAATCAAACAAAAAAAAAAGAGACAGAATCAACAGCAAGTAAAAGAGGCTGGCTGTTCCCCTTCATCAGGGAGTGAGAGGAAAGTGCACAGTTTGCTGCATTCCTCACTCTGGCTGGGAGACAGACAAACCTGGACCTACGCCAGGTGGGAGACATGTACCTCTCCCCCAGCTGTGCCCACTGGAGCTTCAGTGGCCATAGAAAGGTGCTTCTCACCTGCCCCAAGCTGCTGTGATGAGAGAGGGCTTGTCCTCTTCCCAAGGTAGCCTGCATACTGAACTCCTCATCCCCAGCCTCACCCCAGAGCAATGATTTCAATGAAGCCTGTATATTTTAATTGTATTTTCCAAAAAATAAAACAAAAATTAATTGAGTTAAGGACCCAAGCAATGCAGGGTAAGTCTTTTGGTGTAAATATAAGTATTTGCAGGATCAGTTCACTTGTAATTAAATGAAACATTCAGAATGAAATATGCAAGCCAACCACATTTTGAACCAAAACAAATGTCAGTTCATGCAGAATAGAATAGGAGCCCCCAGCCCCTGGTCCACGCCGGTGGCAGCAGAGCGGCCACCATTGACTGAGCAGGGCAGGCAATTGGGAGAAGAGGCAGGGTGGATACAGAGCCCGAGGAGTGCAGCCCCATGGGAGTGTGCTGAGCATTACAACAGCTGGGCTGTGCTCCTAGCTCCCACCTCTGGCTGCGGGGCTGCACTCCTGGCCTCTGGCTGTGGATCTCCATAGCCATCCTGCCTCTTCCCCTGAGCATCCCCTGTTCCTGTTTTCCCCCTTCCTTCTCCCTCCTTGAGTTTGTGATGCACCAGACGCTCTGGGAGGGCAGGGCAGGGGTTGCTGAGCAGAGGCGGGGGGAGGAAGTGCGGCTTTTTCCTATGAGTGTTCCTGAACAAGAGTACCCACAGGGATGCTAGACCACAGATAATGCCACTCTATAGAAGTTTGGATCATAGAGGTCGAACCTGTGCTTAATAGCCTAGTATTTGTTTCCAATTCTATACCTGGAAATTAGTTGAAAAACTAGAAGCTCTGTGGCCCCAGGTGTACACTGTGATTCTACTGTACAGTAAAGCCCTTTATTATATGAATCTATATTATCACAATGTGACATTCAAAACTTCACCACAACAGTAGACATTTTTCACACCAGCACAGTTTCTCAATTGACTTCACATTTGCTGATAGCCTGCACGTACAGAAGACAGTAATACATTAAATACTGCATTAAATCACAGTATTTGGAATTTGTTCAGATCTATTTGGGTGCCTCCTGTGAGCCATGAAAAGGATTTTTTCAAACAAAATCACATGGAAAAACAACAGTGTGGAAAACTTCTGATATTATTATGGAATAGGAGACAACAGCTGGCTATGATGGAGAGGACACAGCTGTTTGTTACTCTTTTACATTAGCTTTCTTCACTTGAAGTTCAGTGTTTATTTGTACCAGTTTGAATTTTGTAAATTAAATCTATCTTTGTAGCTTTTATTTCCTGTACCTTTATGCACCTAATTCTGCACCATTCCAATCAAGGTAGCATGTTACAGTCCTTTTGCATTCACTTTACATTGGTGTAAATGACAACCTAAAAGCATAAGGCAGTGGAGAAACAGGCCCTATGGTCTTATGCCAGAGTGGAAGTGAGCATTGCCTGTTGCTTTCCATAGGAATTGTGAGTGCCTAGCAGCATACTTGAGCATCAGGTCCTAACTACTTTTTTTTTTTTTTTTTTTTTTTAAGATTTCTTTTAGCAAAGACAGTTCCAAAATCTCTCTCAATGTCCTCATTTCTGATTGTTCTGTGACATTATGAGAAGCAGCCAGAAAAGGATTTGGGAGCAGATCGTTAGCTGGCATCAAATACCATAATTTCACTGTAGTCAATGGAGCTATGACAATTTGCACCAGCTAAGGAACTACCCTTTGATCTTCTTCTCTCCTGTGACTAGCTAGGGATTTTCTACTAAAATACATACTGTAATACACAGTGCCACAGTTCCTACTCCTGGGGGAACTGTGTGTCACTGAACGTGTGCATAATTCATGTCCCCCCCTGAGTTCTTTGTTTCCTTGCCAAAAAAAATTTTTGATGGGGAAGTAAAAGGAAGCTGCAAGAATGGTCATTTGCCACTCCCGGGCAGCACAAGCTGGTTGATTTGGACTCCTGGAGCAGCTGGTAGAAATGTAGATCACTGCTGAGAGGGAGGGGGCCTTGACAGTCATGCCACATGAAAGAGATACTCTGTCCCTCTCACTTGCTACTTCAGTGAGCTCAGCATGGAGGGGCAGGGTATGGGGTGGGTGGGTGTTTCTAAGGAAGTAGGAATGGGGCAGGCTCTGTCCTCTCAGAGCAAAATGTAGCAGCCGGCCTGCTTAGTGAATGGTTCCTGTTATCTTTGTGAATTTCCCCAGCTGTAAAGTGGTGTAAATGCTTATGGTACTTTCATGAGTAGAACTGAGCTGAACTTTTGGACTGAAAAAATTTCCTCTCAAAATATGCTTCATGAACTGTTTGTCACTGACCTATTTGGAAATGGTCAGGAGCCAATATAAATTGTGAGTTTGATTCCCCAGCCCTCACTTGCTCTTCAGTTGCCTATGATTGTAATATTGAACATATGGCTGCATATATGTTGTCTACTAACTTGAAACAAAGGGTCACACCTGGCTACAGTACTATTAGGCAAGGGGGTTTGGGGACTTATTCCAGTGCTCCCCATTCCCATTCCCCATCTGTTGTATTGTAGTTTAAATAAATTACCAAAATAATTGAAACCAGTGTGATTATATTGCATTATTTTGACAAATAATATATGCACAATTTTGCAAAATTTTAAAATATTTTGTGCAGCATTTTTTTTTTTGGCACAATTTCCCTAGGAGTAATACCTTCCTGTAATGAATGTAAATTCTGGTAGGCTGGAGGGAGCCTATGGAATGCCACATGTCAGTGCCAGGAGAAATGAATGTGCACATTACAATTTATCAGTTGATACCTATTAAGAGGAGATGCTCTGTCCTTTGATAGAGGAAGCTTAGCTATCCAGGTCTATTTGTAAAATAGAGAAATCCTGAATATAAGTTTGATATAACCTCACCCACCTTGTCTCTCTCTAAGGGTATGTCTAGACTACATGGCTCCGTCGACGGAGCCATGTAAACTAGTTTACCCGGCATAGGCAAGAAGTGGGGATTTAAATAATCCCCGCTTCATTAAAATAAACATGGCCGCCGCGCTGTGCCGACGATCAGCTGATCCGGCACAGCGGGGCAGTCTAGATGCGGATCTGTCGGCTGGGGAAGCCTTTGCCGACCGATCCTGTAAACCTCGTTTCACCAGGCATAAGGGATCTGTCGGCAAAGGCTTCCCCAGCTGACAGATCCGCGTCTAGACTGCCCCGCTGTGCCGGATCAGCTGATCGTCGGCACAGCGTGGCGGCCATGTTTATTTTAGTGAAGCAAGGATTATTTAAATCCCCGCTTCTTGCCTGTGCCGGGTAAACTAGTTTACATGGCTCCGTCGACGGAGCCATGTAGTCTAGACATACCCTAAGTCTGAATCTCAGAGGGGTAGCCGAGTTAGTGTGTAACTTTAAAAACAACAAGTAGTTTTGTAGCACCTTAGGGTATGTCTACAGTAGCCCCCTAGTTCGAACTACGGAGGCTAATGTAGGCATTCGAAGTTGCAAATGAAGCCCGGGATTTAAATATCCCGGGCTTTATTTGCATCTTCCCGTCCGGGCGCCATTTTTAAATCCCCCTAGTCCGAACTAACTGCCCGCGGCTACACGCGGCAGTCAAACGTTAACTCGAACTAAGTCCTTAGTTCGAGTTAACTGTTATACCTCATTCCACAAGGTGTAACAGTTAACTCGAACTAAGGACTTAGTTCGAGTTAACGTTTGACTGCCGCGTGTAGCCGCGGGCTGTTAGTTCAGACTAGGGGGATTTAAAAATGGCGCCCGGACGGGAAGATGCAAATAAAGCCCGGGATATTTAAATCCCGGGCTTCATTTGCAACTTCGAATGCCTACATTAGCCTCCTTAGTTCCAACTCGGGGGCTAGTGTAGACATACCCTTAGAGACTAATAAAAATATATAGAATCACGAGATTTCAATCTTGCTTTCTGTTATTTCCACTCCAATTCATCTGATGAATAGCTTTTACCCATGAAAGCTCATGATCCTATATATATTTGTGAATCTCTAAGGTGCCACAGGACTACTCATTGTTTCTAAATCTGAGGACAGAAATGGTGTTTTTATAGTCTGGAAAGCCCGGGAGGAAATAACCCTAAAACTTTATTCTGCCAAGGGGAAAAGGATGGGTCACTCAAGGAAATGCTCAGCCTGCAGTGGTTTCTTTAGATCTCCTGTGAATACAGAGATTGCACATTATTTCAGCCTGGAAATAACATTTCAGCGTGCACAAATTGTCATCTTAAGAACAGGGAACAGAAAAAAAAAAAAAAAGAACACTTTCAGAGGAAGGAGCTTCAGAAGAATTATGAGTCAGAGGGTTTACAATGAACAGAAAATTTAAGGCAGTTATTAAAAGCCAAAAATCAATTTATCTAGAAAGGGTTGAGTGGAAAAGGAAGACATCTGTAAGTTGCAGCAACTCATTCACCCACCCTCCAATATGTTTTAAAATTTGACTAAGACTATGTCACTCTACATCAAAACTTAAGTTGCTCAGAGGTAAGAATAAAACACCCCCTGAATGACACAAGTTATATCAACATAAGGGCTGGTGTGGCCAATGTTATGTGAGTGGGAGAAGTTCTCTTACCAGCTTAGTTTGTGCTACTCATAGTGTTTTTATATTGACAGAAGAGCTTTCTGTCCTGGGCATACATTGTCTTCTTCACTGCATGTGCATCACTGGCTCAGCTATAATGATGCAGCTACATGGCTGCAGCACTACATGTGTAGAAATACCCTAAGGAGGTTTGGAAGCTTTTGCTGGAGCAGGGGCAGTCCTTGCTCTAAAACCAATGTGGAGAAAGTAATGAAAGCAAAACCAGAATATAAATGAATGTGACAGGCCATGCAATGCGACTGCAGATTAGCATCTGTAAAGCTCAGGCCCCTGGAGAATCGAAGAAGTGTTTCCCAAACTAATCTGCACATAGTTAAGGAATTCTGGGGGCTATAGCAACTCCACCAAGCTTTTGGATGTACCTGCTATTGAAGCAAAATGAATGACTTTTAAATACAAGCGCAAAGCAAAAAACTTCCAGATGCAGGCAAAAGATTCTCAATGAAACTTCATTATGATAAAGCCCCAGCTACACTATAAATTTAACAGCCAGAGTATAATTAGCTGACACAGGCTATGTCTACACTGGGAAGGTTTGACAAAGAAAGTGCTGTTGACGTGCAAAAATCACTAAAAATGAAAACCAATGAAACCGTTTTTTCTGCCTCCCATTGTCGACATTTTATGGCACCCTGTTAACAGAGTAAAGCAATGTGAGCAAGCATCCTGAAGTGCAACATTATGGGAAGCCTGCACTTCTTGGAATTCCCTCCTACCTCTGTGAGCTCTACAGGCTAAGGAAAGTCAAAGCAGCACAGCAGTCTCTACAGCCCTCCCCCTGCAGCAGCAGTCTGCTTGCCACTGTGTTTCTAGAAGGGCAGAACAGGAGCATTCCAATTATTTATTCTTTGTTTGTTCCCCAAATGCAGCAGCTCACTCAGCTGTCAGATACTTTCGGGAGCTTGCACAGGGGAGGGGAGCATGCCTGTAGGGCAGCAGAGATCACAAAACACTGAGCAGAGCCATTAGGGCAGGCATTGTGGGATACTGGTGGAAGCCAGTTCTCTCAACAACACAAACAGCAGATTTCACACTGGCTCTTTGTCAATAATAAAGGAAGGAGAAAAGACAAAAGTCTCTCGCAGCGCTGGAAGTTTGTTTCCCCCACAAAAGTCGCATTGCAGTGTAAACACTTTTACTGTTTTGTTGCCAAAACATGTCAATGTAGACTAGGCCATAGTTAGAAATGTTCTTATTCTAGGGTAGCTGTTTTTAGTGAGATTGGGGTTTATAATATATAATATGATTCTCTAAAACAGCTCTGTGAATGGGTTGTCCACATCAGCAACAACTCCCCACCTTCCTCAGACACATTGCAACACAGCCATTTCTAACCATTCTGGAACACTCGAACTAGTATAGAAAGCCTAAATTCACTCTCATATTCACCTGCCCTGTACAAACTTGAATTAATCTTCGTTAGATTACCTGAAATATTGCACACTCTTTTACTATATACTCCTTTGTTTCTTATGTAACATTTCTCTCCTCATAGCTTTTTGTTTTCCTTGTATTTAATTTGCTGTTTGCATCCCTTGTACTCCCCGATCCCTGTGTGGAAGCAGGAGCATAGAACTCACATCAACTCTCTCCCTACTGTGTATCTTCTTCCTTTTTGACTAAGAAGGGATTATATTTCCCATCAGCTTTTTTCCATCAGCTCTCTCCCTACTGCAATTTTTCCCTCTGCCCGGGTAAATGGAATGGTTCTACATCTGGATGTGGCTGGGTTCTGTTTGGAAAGAAGCAGCCACAAGGTGAGAAGAAATATTGTCAGCAGGAGCTGTGCACAAGGGTGAACGTACAATGAGCTGTGTGTGCTGGATATCACGGCTGGGTACAGGTCCCTATGGGACTTACAGAGGAGAAGCAGCAGATAGGCAAGCAGCCAGTGCAGAGGAATCTCAATGAGATCCACAAACTGAACTTAGCCTGAAATAAAGGCTATCGTGATGCCTTCAGTAAAAGTTGGGTCATTAATATTGTGAAATGTATGCAAAAGAACTAGGGGTCACCAAATTAAATTACTAGGTAGTAGATTTAAAACAAATAAAAGGAAGTATTTCTTCACATAATTCACAGTCAACCTGTGGACTCCTTACCAGAGGAAGTGGTAAAGACCCAGGACTTTAATAGGATTCAAAAAAGATAAATTCATAGAAGATAGGTCCATCAATGGCTATTAGTTAGGATGGGCTGGGATGGTGTCCCTAGCCTCTGTTTGTTGGAGGCCGGGAATGGGCAACAGATGAAGGATCACTTGCTGATTATCTATTCAGTTCATTCCCTCTAGGGCAGTGGTCTCCAAGCTTTTTACACCGAAGATCGCTTTTTAAATCTCAGAACAGGCGAAGATCTACCGCCCCGCCCCTTCCTTGAAGCCCCGCCCCTTCTTTGAAGCCCCACCCTCTCTATTCTCCTCCTGTCCATCACTTGCTATCCCCAGCCCTTACTTACACACTCTGATAAACACTTTATTGTTAAATTATGCAATATATAAAATTAAAATCACGTGTTTATAGTTATGAAATAAATGGTCTGTTTTTTATTCATGCTATTTAAATCTAAAATGAAGCATTTATAATTATACATTTTGTGGGGACAGAGTTCTGCGGCTGGGGGCAGGGGAGAGGGATCAGGGTGCTGGGAGGGCAGAGGACAGGGTTCTGCAGCAGGGGACAGGGTGCCAGTGGGGATGGGAATGGGGACAGAGTTCTGTAGCTGGGGACAGGGGAATGGGGACAGAGTTCTGTAGCTGGGGACAGGGGAGTGGAGTCTGGGGAGTGGGGACAGAGTGCCAGTGGCAGCAGAGTCCCCTGCATCTGCCTCCTCCCAGGATTCTCTCTCCCTTCCCCCCCCGCAGGAAGCCAGCACATGCCTCCTCCGGGCCCCCCGCGGCACAGAGAGACCCCGAGCGTGCCTGCCCCGGGGCTAACCCCCGCCTCCCACGGCAGGGCCAAACCCCCGCGGGAGCCTGCCTTGGGGGCAACCCCCCCCCCCATTCCACAGCGAGGCCAAACCTCCACGGGAGCCTACACCGGGGCAATCCCCACTCCTCCCGCGGCGGGGCCAAACCCCTGCAGGAGCCTGCCTCGGGGGCAACCCCCCCCATTCCGCAGCGAGGCCAAACCCCCGCGGGAGCCAGCACCAGGGGCAACCCCCACCCCTCCCTTGGCAGGGCCAAACCCCCCTTCTGCGGCGCGGTGCGGTGCGGCGCAGCGCGGCCCTGCCCCTCCCCTCCCGCAGTGCGGCCAACCCCCGTGGGCACCTGCCCCGGGGCCAAACCTGCCTCCCGCGGCGCAGCGCGGCCAACCCCCTCCTGCAGCATGGCCAACCCCCGCGGGCGCCTGCCCCGGGGTCAAACCCCCCTCCCACGGCGCGGCCCGGCCCAGCCAACTCCCTCCCCTCCCGCAGCGCGGCCAAACCCCGGGGCCGACTCCCGCGGCGCAGGGAAAGCCCTGCGGCCAACTCACCCCTCCGGCGCCGACGGCGCAGGGAAGCCTCCGCACTCCTCCTCTAGGGTCGACGCCCCCTCCCCTAGCACGCAACAGAGCTGTGGGAGGGGGAGCAGCCCACGCACTTCCGGAACCCCCGGAAGTGACGCGGGCTTCAGAGAGGACTTCCGTCCACCCCGCGGGAAGCCAGCACTACACTAGAGGTAGGTAGTGGGGCTTCTCAGGGGTGGGGGGAAAATGGGGGGCGGGGTTACCCAAACACCTCACGATTGACTGGTTGAGGCCTCACGATCGACGGGTTGGTGACCACGGCTCTAGGGCACCTGGCATTGGCCACTCTCAGAAGACAGGATACTGGTCTAGATGGACCTTTGGTCTAACCTAGTATGGCTGTTCTTATGCTGGTTAACTTTTCAACTCTTACGTGTCTAAGCAATGGGGTGGAGTATATTATGATTGTGGTGTGGGGTTGTACAAAATGTTAGTGCAGACACAGCCTTAGCTAGAAGTCTCTTTGTTTTTAAGGAATATCTTTTCCCAGAATTATATAAGTACACAAATAATTATTGACAAACCTATTTTATCAGCTGTAATATTGCTAGTGTCCCAACATGCTGTGCATGGAAAACATCAAAAGAATGACTAACAGGAATGGATATATATGCTTATATTCCTGTTTATTACCAATATCTACAAAGTCTGTAGGGACATGTTTAATATATTCAAAATTTTATCTAGCATTCTCAACTAGAGTCAAATAAATAAGTACCATTAACTTTCTGGGAATGTTGAAAATGTCTGGAATTCTGTAATGAATACAAAATAAATATCTTTGCTGAAAATGGTCATAACCATTTAATTAGAAGATCTGTAGCAGTTATTTTTCAGTACAGGACCTCTGTTATTTGAGTAAAAATTCTACTTTGCACATTTAAACATTGAAGTGTGAGCACACAAGATCCTTTGATTAGCTGAACTAAAGCTAATGGGACTAATTTTGGGGATTATGTACACCTATTCTTTTTGGGCCATTACAATTTCTTGCTAAATACCTCTTCCTTTTTATAGCTCGTATTACACCACACTCTACTAAATGAGTAGACATTGCTTCTTAATTTCACAAAGTCAATTTTTCCACTAACCAGCCCCTCCCTTTCTGGACACTTCAAAAAGGTTCCAGTGAAACTGCAGTTACCAAATGTCTAAGTAGTGCCCCCAAATAGTTATTTAGACCAGTGGTTCTCAACCAGCGGTATATGTACCCTAGGGATACGCAGAGGTCTTCCACTAGGTACATCAACTCATCAGATATTTGCTTAGTTTTACAACTGCTTTCATAAAAATTACTAACAAAGTCAGTATAAAATTTTATACAAATGACTTGTTTATATTGCTTTATATACTATACACTAAAATGCAAGCACAATATTTATATTCCACTTGATTTATTTTATAATTATTTGGTCAAAATGAGAAAGTAAGCAATTTTTCAGTAATAGTGTGTTGTGACACTTGTCTTTTTGTAACCAAGTAGTTTTTAAGCGAAGTGAAATATGGGATGCACAAGACAAATAAGACTCCTGAAAGGGGTACAGTAGTCTTGGAAAAGTTGAGAGCCATTGGTTTAGCCTTGAGAATCAGATATCAATATGTGCAAATGATTGCAAATTCCAGGCACAAAAACAGGTCAATTGCACCAGTGTTGAAACTGTCCCATAATGTCTTTGTTGCTGAAACACCATCACAATCAGACTTGTCCTATCAATAGGATGGTTTGGGGCAACCACTCTGGGTCCCATGCTTGTGGGGGGCATGGGACCCAGAGCAGCCTGGGGCATTAACGGGAGGTATGGTAGCAGCAACAGGGGTCAGGCCTGCCTGTGTATTCTACGAAGGCAGCGGGAAGCAGAGCAATGTGGCTGGGAGTCAGTGGAGCGGGCTGGGGCTGGGTCAATCTGCTTCTGCCACCACTGGTGAGTACAAGGGTGGGCCTTACAGCTCCTGCTGATACCAGGATTCCTGCTAATCCCCTAGGCCCTGTTGCTTGGGAAAGGAGTGAAATGAGGACAGGGCAGGAAGAAGGGTGGGACCTGAGGTGGAGAAGGAGGGTTGTGCCAGGCCCCACAAACCCTTAGGAATGGCCCTGACTACAATACAGGAAACCCAGGCCATTTGCAGTTGATGCGTTCCCACATCTACCAGAAATGGCAAATACTGGGAGCCATGGCTCCTGGTCCCTGACGTGAGCTCCCTGCAGCTCCAGAACTACATGTGGGGAACTCAACACAGGGACCAGGAGCTGCAGTAAGTTTCTCGGGACTGGAAACTCCAGGAGAACCATATTCTCTGCCAAAGCAAGAGTTTCCTGTACTCCCAATAGCTGCCAGATCAATCTCTAATAGTAAAAAAGTCACTTTTAAGACAGCAAAATGATGTGCTGCAAGAGTTGCTGCAGTAGAATGTTATCACATCATCTCCTTCCTGTTATGAATAAAAATCAAGTACAGGATTGTTCCTGTTGCTTTTGCTGACACGGCTGTTTATGGAAATGCGTCATCTTGACACAGACAATCCATAACTCTAATCAGTCTAGCTCCACCCCACCCCCTATAATTGACTAAACACAGTGCTAGCCCTGCATTTAAGCATTTAACCAATTAAATGGGATTTTATATCCCCAACAGATGTTTTATCTATTCTCTTAAAATGTTTCTATGTACTGCACATACACCTATTTCCTTCCCCAACTAAAAATGAAACTGCATAAAATTGAAATTATTTTATTTTCCAAATGTTAATACAGCTGTACTGCTGCGATGAAATTTTGAACTGATGTGCACTTTTACAAAAACAGTAAAGTTTTCTGCACCAGAAGAGGGTGCAAAGGCTGAAAAAGCTAATCCTCAGGATTGTTAGGAGGGGAGCCACCTGTAGTTATTGGACCTGTCACACTAAGGCAGATGTTTCCAAACTGTGGGATACACCCCCTATGGGAGTGCACAAGTACACTTGGGGAGGCATAGGTAGGACTGCACCAATCCCCATGGGCAGTGGGAGAGACTGTGACCCACTCTTGATCCCCTTACTCCATCTGTGTTTTTCTCCCTCTAGCTGTGGCCCATCTCTGACTCTGGGGGAAGAGGGCATAAACAGGGTGAGGGTGGGCCTGCAACCCTAAAGGTTGGGAACCACTATATTAAAATTAAGGCCTAAATTGAAACTCAAGTTGTGTATATAAAGGAGTTGTGAAAACACAGACACGTAAGTCACTTAACCACTTTTTTGCCTCTACAAAAAAAAAAAAAAAAAAAGCACCCCAGGAAGCTTAAATCAAGTTAGTAGTGCTTATATAAGATTGTAGATTTTTTTTTTAAGCTTTCATTTTTCCTCACAGAGGTTTTTGTTTATTTGCTGTTATTTGAGCGCATACCATAGACAGGGCCATCCCTAGGGGAATGCGGGGCCCAGGACAACACCCCCAGGCCCTTCCGCCCCCGCTCCTTCCTTCCCCCATGCTCCCCACCAGAGGCCTTTCCACCAAGCTCTGCCCTCTCTTCCGACCAACACAAGAGGGAGGATTAAAGAGGCCTGGTGTGGTGCCTCCTCATCCCTGCACTGACCACAGCAGCAGGACCTGGAGGGGCCCGCAGCCTGTTCTGCTCCACCCCACTGCCTTCTCCCCGCTTTGCCATGGCAGCAGAAAGTGGAGCACTCTAGGCTTCTGCGTCTAGGGATGTTAAGTAGCAATTAATTTGCTAGTTGAGTTAGTCGATGGAATTTCCATCAACTACTCAACTAGTCGATAACCACTTCCATGTTCTGCCTTTGAAATGTACAAGAGCCCCAGTAGGGGCTCTTGTGCATTTCAAAGCGGAAGTGCCACATGGAGCCTGGGATCAGCGGGGGTCTTGTACATTTCAAAGCTGGCATGCGGTGTGGAGCCCGGGGCCATCGGGGAGTCCCCAGCTGATCCCAGGCTCCACGCTACTGCTTTGAAATGCTGTGAGGAGCCTGATGCTGGGCTTCCTGAGGCATTCAAAGCAGCAGTGCCGCACAGAGCAGCTGACCCTGGGCTCCGTGCATTGCTACTGCTTTTAACTACCCCCTTTGCTGCCTCTTTCTGATAGAGGCAGCAAGGGGGTGGGGAGTGACTAGTCGACTATCCTATAAGCTTATTGGATAGTTGACTAGTGCTTTACATCACTATCTGTGTCCCACTGCTGCAGTGAAGCAGAACATAGCAGGCTGGGAGAGGGTGGCAGTGCAGAAGTGAGCAAGCCACTAAGTATGGGCAGTGGGAGAAGGTAGGGCAGGGGGAGGCCCTAGCCCTAACTCTGCCCCTTTTGGCCAGGACCCCCCGCAGAGGTGGGGTGGCACACCATCCCCGTCCTCCCAACCTCCAGCACCACAGGTAGAGAGGCGGGCGTGCAGCCCCAGCCACGCTGGTCCTGGAGCACCAGGGAGAGAGGAAGGCACGTGACTGCAACCTCCCCATCCCTGAGCATGGGGAGGGCAGGCACTGTGGGCAGCAACACTTCTCCCCCACTACATCTACAGTAGGTGTTCTGGGGGCAGAGTGTGGGCAGGGCCATGCCTGGTGGTTGGGAAGACAATGCCTTTCCCGGGGCTACGATACCCTCTGCCCCTGTTACTCAGTCACTCTGGCTCCAGTTGCCAGAGTGAGTGGGGGTGGGGGGGGTGGACAGCAACCCCTGCTGCTGTTGCCACAGTCCAGGCCCCACCCCCCAAGTTGGGTGGGACCGGTCCATAGGATGGTTGATGTGACTGCTGCAAGCCTCCCCCCTCCCCGCAAAGCACAAGGCCTGCGGCAGCTGCCTTTGGAGCATCCTATGGACGGGATGGTTCTGGCCATAGGCCTGTGTCCATTCAATACACAAACAAACAGAGATAGCGCTGCCGCAAGCAGCAGAGATCCCAACGCTGCTGCGCACAGGGGCTGAGCCCGGGGCCCGCAGGGCGCTAGCTGAGGTCATTCCAGATGTGCCCCACATCTGCCCACTGCAGACGCCTGACATTTTCCACACACACAAGGAGCGAGGCTGCCACCTTCCCTCCCTTGCGTCTGTCGGGCGCCTCCCTGTGCACACCCCACTGGCAAGGCGGCAGGGGAGAGGTAGCCACGCACGCGCCCATAGGCGCGCTCTGCCCTACTGTCCCCCTGGCTGGGATAAGGCGGAGAGCCAGCCCAGCACCACAGCCAATCAGGATAGGGCTGGGAGGTCACATGATGTGTCCTCTTGCTCGCTCGCTCGCTCACCCCATCTCACAAGCGGCTTTCTCCGCTCACTACGCCCCCTGGAGCATGCGCTCAACTCTCCCCCGCCCCCCTTCCGCCGCCGCAGCAGCTCCGGCTTTAGAAGGGTGGCGGGGGGGGAGGGAGGAGAGCTTTACAAGCTGGAAATCTCGTGAGATTTGGAAAAGAAGCCTCGCGAGACGTGATGAGGAGCGGGACGGCGCGTGGGAAAGAAGCGAGCCGCGGTGAACGCGGCCCCCGGTGGCCATGGCAGCTCAGGCCGCGCGCGGGAGCCGTTTCGAGCAGGAGCAGGAGCAGGAGCGGGACGTCCGGGCGCTGATCCGGCGCGTGACCGGCCTCCGCGAGGCGCAGGAGGAGCCCAGCGGCCATTTCCAGGCGGCGCTGAGCTTCGCCTGGTCCAACTTCAGGTCAGGGGCCCCGCCGCGCGCTGCGGGGGTCTCCGCCCTGTCCCACAGCTGCCTGCCGGGGGCGGGGCGGGGCGGGACCGACTGGTGCCGGTCTCTCAACGGAGCAGTGTGGGGGAGGGGGCTGAGCTCCCAGCGCAAGCCGGGACTGAGCGGGGCTGCCTGTCCACCTGGCTCCTAATAGACTTGAAATGCAGAGCAGTAGTGGGGGTCAGTCCTGGACTGAGGCAGGCCGCTAGGCCGCCTGCTAAAACGTTTACTGGCAAGGCAGCGAAAACGTGCGAAGTCTGTAGCGTTAGCCTATAAGCTCTTGCTTATTGGTTAAGCCGCTACACTATTGCATCCCTCCTCTGACCTATTTGCAGTCAGTGGGAGCGAAGGTAGCGCCTGAAGCTAATGACGTGCCGAAGTCATTGCAGAGCTTGAGACATCCATTTCTCCCTTCTTGAAAAGATCCTTATAAACATCATTGGGGAGTAGACTTTTTTCTAAAAAATTACGGAGCTGCAAGAACCATGACTATGAATCTTCTATCTGTCTATTGAAGTAGATGTATGTGTTTTAAAGATGGAAACCATAGTAATCATATATAACTAATGTTTTTCAGCTTTTATGGGAAGATACTCAAGTTAATTTTTAACCTTAGATAATGATCTTACAGTATGTTCACACCCAAATTTATAGGCAGTTATTGTAATGATGTCTTTGGTGGTAATTAGGGATGTCAGCATGTAGACAGCAACATGATTAACCAATAAAACTGGGCTTATCAATTAATCCTATAGATTACACACATTACCTCCCCGCCCCCCCCCCTTGCTGCCTCTCTGGCAATGAATACCAGATGCTGCTGCTACTGATAGAGAGGCAGCAGTGTGGAGGGTGAGAGGGGGCAGGCAAGAGCGAATGCACCCATGGAGCCAGCTTTCATGCCAGCTCTCTGTGCATGCCAGATCCGTGGACCCGCCTCCCCCTTGCCTTGATGCCTCCTACAGAGGCAGCGGGAGGGGGGAGAAGGAGCTGGTGCTGGTGGGGAGCTGGTTCTGTGGTGCCACCTGCCTCCCCCCGCCTTGCACTGCTGCCTCTGTCAGAGACTACGGGGCGGGGAGGGGGGGATAGAGGGTAGGAACGGCTGCCACAAAGCAACCCTTGTGCACAGGGGTCTGTACTGGAGACAGCAGCATGGGGTGGCAGGCGGGAAGCCAGTTTTTAAAGGTAGAGAGAGGCAGTGGCAGGGGGCTCACTGGCTGCTGACCCCGCCTTCAGGGCTATTGAATATTTGTGTAGCTGCTAAAATTTAATATGGTTACACAACTATTCAGTTACACGCTATCTAATATCCCTAGTGGTAATGATCTGAGAAACAATGGGCTTATGTAAAAGTTAACAGTTGGCATTATTCAGTATATGACATCACATGAGATACCTGCCAGAATGTATGTCATGTAGCAACTACTGTGTAGTGTAAGATGTTCACAAGTGAGACTTCTTGTTGCTTATTTAAATCTAAGTTTTTAAGTCAGCATTAGCAGTGCACTGCAGATCCGAATTACCAGCACGTTATTTTTTATCTGATCAAGTAACAAGGATCTTCATAGGGTTACCAAACATCTATTAGTGACAAAAGTAAAACACAGGGTGAGAGAGGGATGCATCAACATGGTATAAGGACAGTGCTCCTGGTAAGAAGTCCAACCCATCACTAAGGATGTTAAGAGGTGGGTAATCATGTAGTCAATAAAAATTCTATCAATTACACGATTATTCGATAAGGGAAGGCACTCAGTCCCGACTCATGCCGGATCTGAAACCTACCCCCGCTGTGCCTCTGCAGTTTAAATGTAGGAGCTGGACTGCCTGTTCTTCTTTTGTCTTATTAACTGATGTAGAGAGCAATATTACTGTTGAATTAATTGTATGATTTCAATATTTAACAAGGAAATGGTTGAATGATTCTGATTTTTATATTTATATAAATTTTTAAAAAAAATACTAGAAGATTAATCTAGCATTGTTTGGGCCTTTTAGAACAGGGTGCTGAGGGTGTGCCAGGTGGAGGAGCCAGGGAAGGGAGTGGGGGATCAGGGCAGGGGTTAGGGTGCAGGAGTGAGAGCAGGGAGTTGGGAGGTGTGGGGTAACTGGCGGATACTCCCCGAACCTGGCCTGGGACAGCTGTGGCCATGCTACCCAGCCTCCAATGTTGCTCCCCAACCCAGGAGTGTGGGGATCACACTGCCTGACTGGTGACTATTGCGCGGCTTTCCAGGATTGTCATGGGCCTGCTTACTTGCCTCCCTGTGGTCATTCTGGAGTATAACTGTCCCTGCTACCAGACCCTTCCCTTTCTATCTGATGAGAAACAATCACATTCCATGCACATCCCATTGTCCCGACACAACCAAACACTGGCCTTGCTTTAAATTATAATAAGAGGAAGGTGCATTCCAAATTTGGTGGTCCTAGCTCTTACCGTTTAGGAAGAGTTCTTGAACAAACGGACTCACGGATGGATGGACATATAGAGAGACCCACAGACTCTCTCAAATATATAGTAGATTTAACTTGAGAAGTGAGATGCTTCACTTGTTAACCTAACCCCAAACATTTCCTTGCACAACTCAAAAACGATTGTTTTAATTTCTCATTTAGATTTCATCGATTTCTTGATGTAAGCAGTCACAAAGTAGAGAGAACAATAGAGGGGTAAGATTGTCTTGTTTTTAATGTATTGATTGATTATGTTCATTTGAAGCATTCATTGATACAAATTATTTATTTTTAAATCAGAATTTATGAAAAGCTGATTATTCATTCAGACCTCAGTAAAGCTGCAAGCTGGAGAAGACTGATAGAAACATTTCTGAACTCGCCACTTCCCAGCACAGAAGAAACCAAGGTGTATAGCTTTTTTTTCTTCTTTATTCTAATTTCCTTGTATTTATCCTGATGCTGCTCACTTTATAACCATTTTTTACTAGAAGGTACAAATGAGTTACATTACTATTAAACTTCAAGATTGCCACTCTGAGCTAATTTTTTAAAATTACAACCTATCCTCTTCCTGTTATTAAAATGTGTATTAACTAGAAGATTTACCTGGTGTTGCTCAGGTGCTGCAGGGCTTAGGGCAGGGTTTGGGGGATGTAGGGGACTCAGGGCAGAGGAGTATGGAGATGCAGGAGTCAGGGTTGTGGGGGGAGGAAGGGGATCAAGGCAGGTAGAGGTTCAGGAGTCCACAAGAGCTCTGCTGGCTGAACAGCATCTCCCAGGGGCTGGCCATGACAGGGGTGTGCTGGCTGGGCGGCGGGCGGGAAGCTTACCTCCACCGCTGTCCGCTGTTGCCCCAATCGGGTTATAGAAGTCCCAGTCCCCATGCTACACCCTGTGGTCATTACACAGTGTAACAATCTGTGGTAGCAGTCCCTTCTCCATGTTATGAAATACAATCAACATTCCAGGCATCCATCACCAAGGTGTCTGGGTGCGCTTTTCTTGGCTTAAATTATATCATTAACATTGAAGATGAGAGACACAGAGCTCCACATTCTCTGTTATGTGAACATTTTTGATAGTATAGATGGGAATCCAAACAGTCTACACAAAATTGGCTTTCATAGTTTTCAGTAGGAAAAACTGGTCAAAATTATGTCTTCTGAATTTTTTTTCTAATTTTGGCCAAGTTTTTGAATAAGTATATTTGTGGATCATGAACATTTAAAAGAGTTGCAGCGCTGCAGCTAAGAATGTCCTCCCTGTATCCCTATGAGTTTGGTGTGTTGAGTTCCGGGTCAGTTTAGGGCCTCTGATGGATTAAAACTATGTGTTTTCACTTGAACCACGTCTAGTGTGGTTGTTTTGAACCTGTTCTAGTTGACCTTTGAAGACTGAAAGCTGATGTTTTTGAAATATGTACATCCCTGTGCTGGCTAGAGGCACTCTGTATAATGTCATAATGCTTAGTAGAGTTGTGTGCTTTGTTCCCGATATGTGTGCTTAGAACAGAGGTGGGCAATAATTTTTGCAGGTGGTCCACTTCTTGAATTTTGGTATGTGGTCACAGGCTGGCTCTAGGCCCCTTGGAAAGGGTGGGGCCTCAAGCAGAAGAGTTGGGGCTGGAGCTGTCAGAGAGTTTGTGTGAAAGAATGATTCTGTGTGAGAAACAGACTTTGTGACACAGATTGAGTGTGTATGGCACAGAGACTGGGAGAGTGTGCATGACAGTGACTATATTTGGCAGCGAGACAGTGTGGCACAGACTGTGTGTGACAGTGACACAGAATGTGCACGCTGGCTGCTGCTGGATAAGTTTCTGAGAGAAGCCACGTGCTGTCTCTTGAAGACAGAGAAAGCTCTTCTGCTGTCTCCCCTCTGCTCTGCAGAGATGGGGTATAGAGGAAATGTGTTTGTGTGTCCTGAAATCTTAGAGTGCACTGCCTCTTAAGACAGGAATCTCTCTGAGTCACTTACCATCCATGCTTCAGAGTGTGGAGCAGCTCTGCTCTGTATCCTCTTCTCCCCAATGCCTGCACTGCAGAGATGGGGTACAGGGGCAGGGGGACACCCTGATTTCAGCTTTCCCCTCCACCCTCTCTTATCCAGCTCTGCACAGCTAGTAGGAGAATCCTGGGACTAGCTTGGATGTATGACAGAGCAAGGTAGGAGGGTTGGGGCAGGGCAGCTAAACACACATTGCTGGCCATAAGTATGCATGCTCTGCTAATCATCTGGGCAGGTGAGAGATGTTTGCTGGGCTGAATCCGCCCCCCCCCCCCCCACTTCCTCCTGGGCCTGATTTTGCTCACTCCTGGCTTAGAACCCTAACTTCATTTCTAATTTAACTGATCTGTGACCTGTCTTTGGACTGGTTTAGACTTCTCTGTTTTGGAAAAAGGAACAACTGTACAGTAGCAGGGCAAATATAATCTAATTGCTAACCACCCCTCCTTGGAGATTTTTAACATTCATGTAACTTTAGCTATGTTGTTCGTGATTAAATTGAGCCAGTCTACATGCTCAGAAATGTCAGATTGTATTTAGCCCTCAGCAGAGTTGTGTAAGGTAACTGGGATGATCTTTAGCATTTGTTCTTGTAGTAACTTGGGTGTCTTACTTTCTGGCTTCATGGAACTTATGCATATCAAAGACGATTCTGTAAGTAAAGTTCTTTGGTAGATTCTTGTAAGGAGAATGGTGTTAGCATTTTAGTTGAGGTGCTAAAATTTGACACATTTTGCATAATCTGTTTGTACTCGAAAAAATTAATTAGTATATCTGTTATTGAGAGGATCTGTGAGCGCTCATACCACAAAGTCTGGCATGCAGTGTTTTAGTCTGTTCATTTCCTAAAGTCTTACATCAATTTATTGACTTTTTTTCTTGTGTGTTAATAAAGACAGATTCTCATTACGCCATACTATCTCTTCTGCTGTGTTTGTCTGATTCTCCTTCAAACACCAACTATGTGGAAAAGCCAAGAGAGAAAGAAGTGGGTAAGTTATATGATCTTTATATTTTAAATGAAAAACACATAGACAAGAAACAATCTGATAGGACCCTTTTCCCCCTTGTAGTCTAACATGCTATTATAATTCACTTAAAGATTCTCCACTGGTTATCTTTTTGTGGATTTTTATTAACCTACACATCTAAAATATTGAAAATTAGAATGGTTGAGGGTGGGAGGAAAAGTTAATGTTGTTTTTCTCATCTGGGATGCCTGTTCAAATCCATCCCTGACGGTCTGTCTCTGCTATAGGGTGGATTCTGCAGCAATCAACCCATTGGGGGTTGATTTGGCAGGTGTAGTGAAGACCCGATAAATTGATCACCACTCTCCCATCAACTCCAGTATTCCAAAACAAGATGAGTAAGGAGAGTCGATGGGAGAGTTTCTTTTGTCAATCCAACACTGTGTGGACTCTGTAGTAAGTAGGTCTAATCTACATTGTTTCGAGTTAAGCTACTAACATGACCAAATTCTGTAGGTAAATTGATTTGTCCCAGAAGTGTAGACCTTCCCTGAAGGTTATTTGGTGTTTTGTGTTTAAATGAGCCTGTGATCTTTGTGGGAACGTGTTAAAATGATTGTCACAACAGATACCCTCTCAGTAAAGGGGCCAGTGAGTGAAATACTCTGTCAATGATGGAACCTTCAGGTGAGGTTTGATGCATATTGGTGGGCAGACTGCATTAACTGCTGTGGTATTAAATAAAATACTTCATTTTCTAACACTGTGTGTCCTGACTCTTTCATTATACAGGACTGAGCCAAAACCAAAATCTTATCTAAAACTATTAACTTTGCATGTAATTTCACATTAAATAATTTATGCAGTAACTTGACATAATGCAGTTTGGTTATTTCTGTAATCTTTTCATTTTAAACTAAAAATACTGCTTTTTAACTTGGCAACATTAGTTTTCCACCTAATCTTACCAAGAATTAATTTTACTTAGTTTCCTGGTTTTGTAGTAGTATAGGTTGAACCTCTCTAAACTGAGACTCTCTGGTCTGGCTGGACCATGGATGCTGCCAGACCAGAGAGGTCCCAGTGGAGGGCTGGTGGCTGAGAGCTCTGTGGGCCGAAAGAGCAGTGAGCTGCCTGGCAGGGTCTGGTGAGGCTGGCAACAGGATATAGGCAACAGCCAGGCCAGGGCTGGTTGCAGGGTGGCCAGAAATGACCTCCCCCGTGTCCAGCAAAATCCCTCATCCAGGACTGGTCAGGTCCTGAGGGTGCCAGACCAGGGAGGTCCAACCTGTATTATATAATTTCCCATGCTTCTGATTACAAGAAAATGTTGGTAAATTGACACAATCGCCAATGGATCAAGAATAAAAAAGATGAGAAGAACGGAACACATGGCATATATTTTGGGATACCACACACCCTTGTGGTATTCATTTGCAGGGCTGAAAAACAGCCATTAAAGCACTGAAAGAACATTTTAGTTGAGAAATTAGAGGGGGAGGGCAAGCCTCTGCACATCCTCTCGCTTGGAATATAGTGGTGATGCAGCTTGAACTGCATTGTCAGCACATCTCAAGAGTGTGAATGTGCAAAGGTATCTCAGAAAATTCCATTTGCAGGACAGTAACCTTCCTATTGGATTACAGTATATTATTTTATGTGGTTTATGTGATTATTATTTCATTTAAAATATTTATCACACTGTGTTTGTACATATTCTCTATATAGAAGGGAATACTAGGCCCCTGCCCTGAGTAATTTACAGTGTGGGTTCCTGATCCGGGAAAGAGTTGTCCATGTGTTACTTTTGGTGTATCTACACTGCAAAAAGAAATTTTTATCACCAGGTCATAGAGCCCGGTCAGTTGGGCTTGTAATTAAAAAATATCAGTGGAGACATTCTGACTCAGGATGGAGCCTGGGTTCTGGGACCTTCACCAGGTTTCAGAGCCTGAACTCCAGCCAAGTCATTTGACCCAGGCGGCCTCAGTGCTGCAAGTTTTTTTTTGTTTGTTTGGTTTTTTTTTTTTTTTTTTTTTTAATGTAGACATAATCTTTATGCCCTAGGAATAGTTCCACTGAAGCAAATGGGATTGCTCACAGTTTATAAAGTTACTCCCTCTTGTGAGTCTTTTGCAGGACTTAATGGGTAGCAGGTTTAAAACTAATAAAAGAAAGTTCTTCTTCACACAGTGTGTAGTCAACCTGTGGAACTCCTTGCCAGAGGAGGCTGTGAAGGCTAGGACTATAACAGAGTTTAAAGAGAAGCTAGATAATTTCATGGAGGTTAGGTCCATAAAAGGCTATTAGCCAGGGGATCAAAATGGTGTCCCTGGCCTCTGTTTGTCAGAGGCTGGAGAGGGATGGCAGGAGACAAATCGTTTGATCATTGTCTTCGGTCCACCCTCTCTGGGGCACCTGGTGCTGGCCACTGTCGGCAGACAGGCTACTGGGCTAAATGGACCTTTGGTCTGACCCAGTACGGCCGTTCTTATGACTGAGAACAAAGATAGATCTGACATGATGCAGGAAAAGGTGCAATCAGACAGATGAGATGACAATATACCATATTGCATATTATGTGAGTCTAAAACTCAGATAAGCACTTTAGGAGAAACATAAATAGATAGAGAAAAACAGGAAGATAATTCACACCACTTAAATTTTCAGTAAAAATGTTATATCATGGCTAAAGAAAGTGACATTTTTCAACGGAAAAGAGTCTCTCTTGTCAGACTGCACCTTTATCAAAATTATCAAGTCTTATTAGAGAGGAAGTTAGAAATGAGGACAAAAACATGAGTCTCACTTTTTTGTTCCTTTTAGAAAAGGAAGAAGAATTTGACTGGGGAAAGTACTTGATGGAAGGTGAAGAAATTGATTTTGGCCCTGACATGCCAGTAAGTAATATCTTAAAAGTGACTACATTATATGACTCTTTCAGACTACATATAATATTTAGGATTATAAATATTCAATAAAGGAAATAATGTATAGCTTTTTGATTTAGGAAGTTATAAGTATGGCAGGGTACATTCTTTCTAGAGCCATGAAGTGTCAGGAAGTCAATTAAATGTTTTCCATCACAGGAGGGGAGGCTGTATCACAGTGGACAAAGGGGTTTTTTTTTAAATTTAAATACCGGTTTATTTTAAAACAATGAACCTTTTTAAAATTAAATTTTAAATTTAATATCTATAATAAGGCCTAAATTTAGTCTAATATATTAAAATGTAAGTAGAAAAAATTATATTAAGCAGTATATGCTTGCTGCTGATGTGTTTTTTTTTTAAAAAAAAGTCAAACCACTAAGCTGGTGAAAGTCACTCCCTAAGCACCTGGAACCAGAGTTTGTTGAAGTGCTTAAATCAGTTTTTGATTGGATTAGCATCTTCTGTAGGTGCAGAGAACCTGTTTTCAGATCAGTGACAAGTAAATCCAAGGTTAAGCTGATTTGGAACTGGAAACAGGAGGAAAGTTTGTTTGCCTTTTCCAGTCTGAATAAAAACCATGTGTGAGAGGATGAGAGATCTACTATTTCTAAGATTTTGAAGGACATTTAATTCACTAATTACAGGTATTTCCTTTGTTTAACTAAAACTGTTATATTGAAATGCAAAAGTATTGTTTTTAAACTTTGATCAACTTTGTGTCTTATCTATGCAGCATGTTTGAGTTTTTATTTAATAAAGTTTTTGTGCATTTTAATTAAATGTCCATTAAAATAAAGCTTAATGCAAATCACACATAAAGTGAGTAAATCTACTATCCATGTGAGAGAGTTTATGTGTGTGTCCATCTGTGAATCTATTTGTTCAAGAACTCCTCCGAAACAGTAAGAATTAGGATGACCAAATTGGGTATGCAGCTTCTTCTTAACATAACTTAAAGTAAGGTAAGGGTTTGGTTGTACCTGCATAATGGGATTTGCTTGGAATATGATTGTTTCTCATAAAACACAAAGGAAGGGGTCTGCTAGCAGGCACAGATGTACTGCAGAATGACCACGGGGGGGCAAGTGCACCGGAAAGAGCTTGGGGCAGGGCTCTGGATGTTGCTGGCCACCAGTAAGTGTCCCATATTGGTGAGACACCAGCCAGGCAGCACAGCCCCCTTTGCCCAGGCAATCCAGCACCCGAGCAGCACGGCCCCTGCCACCCAGCCTTGGGGAGCTGCTGCCTGGGCTACGTGACATCCACTGTCCCTGGCCAGCCTCGGGGAGCTACCACCCACGCTGCACAGCCCCCAATGCTACAGGGATCAGCCAGTCTCCTGAACCCTGCACTCCCTGCCCTGAGCTCCTCCTTGATGACCTGAACAGCAGTGAGTACATGTGCTAGTAAGAACATAAAGAACCCAAGAACATCCATACTGCATTGGCCTTAAGAATGGTCCAGCTAGTTCATTATCCTGTCTTCTGACAGTGACCAATGCCAAGTGCTTCAGATGCAAAGAACAGAACAGGTAATCAAGTGATTCATGCCTTGTTGCCCATTTTCAGTTTCTGGCAAATGGAGGTTAGGGACAAGTCAGAACATATTTTTGCATCCCTGGCTAATAGCCATTGAAATGCTTTCTTTGCCATTTTCTAATCATGTATTTAGATTCTTAATTTTTACATATAAATTGTTGCTGCTACTCAACGCTAGCCCCCATTCTTTCCGGTAATCCCTGAAGCTGCA
The DNA here is from genome assembly GCA_032595735.1 of Pelochelys cantorii. Classification (NCBI taxonomy): domain Eukaryota; kingdom Metazoa; phylum Chordata; order Testudines; family Trionychidae; genus Pelochelys; species Pelochelys cantorii. Next base: position 124,414,569 of record CM064326.1, on the reverse strand, counting down.
TTCTTGTGGGAGGGAGTGCCCAGGGGGGCAGAGGGTGGGGTGGTGTCAGGAAGGGCCAGGGCTTGGAACGGGAACGAACAGCCCCCCACATATTTCCTCCCCCTGGCCTGACAGGGCTCCTGGGATTGATTGTGCAACTGCTCCAGTCAGGGATGTCCTACGGGCCTGGAGTTTGTGACCCCTGGTCTAGATCAGTGTTTCTCAACCAGTGGTATGAGTATCCTTAGAGAGAAGTCTGGAGGGTACATCAATACAACTGAAATTTGGAGAAAACTGAACTTTTGTTTTAAGTTTTACAGCGTTTTATTATTTTTGTACTTTTTACACTCAAAACTTTCATCGCCCACCTGACTGCGATTTAAGTTGTTTAAACAAATATGTTGCAATGATAGAAAAAAAATTGTGTGTCTGAAAACTGTAGGTACTGGGGCTACTTATTTTTTTTGGAAGGGGTACTTTATAAAAAAGGCTGAGAAACACTGGTCTAGATAATACTTAGTCCTGCCATGAATGCAGGGGACTTAGATGACCTCTCAAGGTCCCTTCCAGTCCTGCGATTCTATGTTACACTCACTTTCCCTGCCAAGAAGAACTGAGTATACTGCCTTCCATCGTGTACACTGCACACAAATGTACTTGGTCTTGTCATACTTGACAGGATTGGTCTGAAGACAGTGAAGAGGAGGATGATGCTCAGCAGCCTCTGAGCAGAGAAGACTCTGGCATTCAAGTAGACAGAACACCACAAGAAGAACAAGACCAACACAAGAAAACAGTGTCTCCGGTCTCATGGAAAGGTTTGTTGTTCAAAATTCTCTTAATGGAGGCTCTCATAATAAATGGGATTCCTAATAAATGATTCTGACTTATATGTAGCTACCTTAAGTCTTTCATAGTTATGCTTCTATATTAAAGTGCTCTGATATTGTCACTATAGTTAAAGTTGAAGCGGTTCTTTGGTTATGTATTGTAGTTATTCTTTAACAGCAACATGATAGTGCTTCGTTTGTGTGTAATGAAGGTTTGATCCAATTTCCATTAAAATCACTGGAAAGATTTACATTTATTCCTATGGGAGTATGCACACCAATGCTGCCATAGGGATAAATGCATATCAGATAAATATAAGTTGCATGTCTTTACATAATACAAAACTTATGTTATTAAATGTTAACACTGAAATAAAACCAGGTATTAAGAAAAATAGCTGTGTATTCTTGGCTATAGTATAATTCAGTGAATGAAGCATTTAAAAAAAATGCTTGCAATTAATGGGACTGCCCTTCAGATTGTTTCCAATATGTTTCCTTGACAGCTGTGAAATTACACAAGAGTGTGCAGTAGGATATTGCACCTAGAATAGAAGCTGGTTCTCTGTGATGAGGCTAGGTGTCATGGATGTTAGAACCAGGAAAAATAATTTTTAGGTGATCTCCTAAGAGAGCTTGGTATTAAGGGCACCCTGACTATTGGGTGAGCTACTAGTGTTTTGTGCCTTTTATATCTAGGTTTTGTATGTATTTTAGACAATTATTGAGACAAAGTATATTTCCTTAAGATGGAAAGATATATAAATATTAGTAAACCTCTTTCTTATTTTTAGAAACTGATTTTTCAATAGGCGTGGCAGCTGTGTATGTAAAGTAACTTACACATGCAATTACCATGAATCTACATGCAATAAAGTGCAAACAAACAGGAGTAATTAGCCACTTAATTGAATGGAGCTATATCCTGAAGCTAACTCATTGTTTGGATTCTTATTGGTGGGACTTCTTTTGATTTTATAAGCTCTCCTTACATAAATGAAAATTCTTCACTGACTGTCAAATATTTTACCAGTGGGTGAGCCTGATGCACGCAGCTGGCTGGAACAGCATGTGGTTCCTCAGTATTGGACAGGAAGAGCTCCTCGTTTTTCTCACAGTTTGCACCTACATTCCAATTTAGCTGCTGTCTGGTAAGAAAAAAAGATCACTGACATGTTCACTGATGATCTTCTTATAAATATTTCCAAAAGTTTGTTTGTTTGTTTGTTTGTTTTTTCCTGAAAGATCTCCGAAACAGTAAGAGCTAGAAACACCAAATTTTGCACGGATACTACTGATCTCCTAACTTAAATAATTGGATTGGTTATATCTCGAAATCAGTGCCCCCAGAGCCCCAATTGGACCACTAATTTTAGTAGCACCTGATCATAGGCATTTGTTGGACTCGGACTCTTTTGTTAAGCATGTCACATAACCTGCAACTACAAGATCCTTTCCCTATGATAACAGAAAAAGTATTTCCAATAAAATGTTATGTTAATGTAATTTATGTAGTTCATTCACCACACCTTTTGTTATCAAGAAATGAGTTACATGTAAATATGTTTTGTAAGCACATCACTAGCTACTATGTTAATTTCTTAAAGTAATATATAAGAGAAGAGTATTTCCAATTAAAAAAAAATGTGTTGTTAATGTCATTGACGTAGTTAATTCATCACACATTTTACTATATTTTCCCCAGGCGATGCCAGGTATTTCTGCTAGTTATTGATAAAAGTTGTATTATATAGCACTCTTATCCACAGTGCTTCAGTCATTAGCTAATGGTACAAAGTATTGTGAAGGATCATTGAGTAGTCCAGCAATTTTCCAGCGGTCCCCAGGGAAACAAAATTTGAGAACCACGGCCTCACGACATTAGCTACATCTAGGGAAGCACTCTTCTGTAGACATAGCTGCATCTACACTGCTTGTTTGTCAACATAATTATGCCAGTCAGAGGGTGGGGTTTTCTTGTTGATTGAGATGGTTACACTGGTATAAAATTTCAGTGTAGACCAGGGTGAGACTGGGATGTGGGGGAGAGCAGAGGTACTGTCCATCCAGAGAGGACCTTCCTTGTATTCAAGGTGGCATACAAGAAGACAGGAATGTTTGTGAGGAGTTGACAAATAGCATTGGCAGAGAAGAGACAAGAGAGGAGAAAGAAGGGAGGGAGGAGTCATGAACCAACTTGAAAGTTGGGATAAAACGTTTGAACTTGGAGGGTGACGCGTTCCTAATCAGCAGGGTCCACGCCACGTGGCTCTTACCTGTATCAACAAAGCCTAGAATACAGAGTGTGATGGAAACGTCAACGCTCTGAAGGATTAATTTCTGTTGCAAGGAGCTGAAAAACCCATCCAGAGCAAACTTTGTGGCAGAGTAGGGTGCGGTAAATGGAAACCCAACTTTACCTAAACACAGAGCAACAATGTTGACACAGTTAAGGTCTGTGACAGAGGGGAGTAAAGTTTTGATTCTGCACCAGATGTAACGTTCTTTCCAAGCGCTTTGAGCGCCAGTGAAACATCATGCCCCAGAGATGCAGGTTGGGTGGGATCTGAGCATTCAAACTCTGTTGGTTTTAACTCTCTTAGGGTGTATTTACACAGCAAAGATATTTTGGAATAACGTCTGTTATTCCGAAATAACTATGCGAACATCTACACAGCAATTCCGTTATTTTGAAATTATTTTGAAATAACGGATGGCTTATTCCGACTTCTGTACACCTCATTCTACAAAGAATAATGCCTATTTTGAAATAAGGCGTGTGTAGCTGCTCCATTTCTGCTATTTTGAAATAGAATGGCCCTGTTGAGGGGCTAAGTTATTCCACCTGGGGCTCTAAATCGAGATAGCATGTCTACATTAGAGAAGCCTGCCTCAGACTAATTTTGAGGCTTCCCTGCAGGGTACACGTGCTATTTTGAAATAAGCATTTCGGAATAACTATTCCGGAATAACTGTGCAGTGTAGACATAGCCTTAAAGTCCTCCAGATAGCTCAGCCAAATGTTCATGCATAGGTGATTTCACAGTTTCCCACCTTCAATGCTGTCAACTGATGTGCTCAGAGCTGGCTCAGAGAAATCACCTACAGTATTGAGTTGTTTCATTGGCCCTTTAGGTCCTTGGATCCTCAACTGAGCTCATCAGCTCAATTGACTAAAGATGGCAAATTTATGAGGGGGACACCTGCCACAAGACACTTGACATCAGCCAGCGAACCATCGCCTTCAGCTAGCTACTGAACTTGATCCACAAAGACAAGATAATGCCATTGAGTCCGTCAAATAGCCAATACAAAGAGAGAGCCAGTCTGTTCAGTTCAGATTGTAGTGCCAATATTGTGTTCCTCTACTATGCCTGTTGGCGCCTAATCAAGAAGCATGCCAAGATTCACAACTGCTACTCATGAGCCACTAGGGGGAGCCAAACCCAACCAAAGAGTAATGGGTGGAGGGCAGGGAGATGCATTGCTGAGTTTTTGCCGCTCCCTTTGATGTCCCTGGAATGCCTCATCACTTCTGAAAACCAGCCCCCAGTCTGTGCCCCTGTTCACGGCTCACCTGGCATGGATGGAAACCACCATGATGCTGCCCCTGCTGTCTTTCAGCCTGAGCAATGCCGAGATCGTCATGGCGAAGTAGCTGAGAAAGTTAATCCTCAGAAGCTACTGCACGTGCTCCACATCCCCCATCAAAATAATTGAAGTACGAGTTGCTGATGTGGTTGAGGATCAGCATGTTGAAGCCTCCTGGAAGCAAAGGGGAGAGCCAGGCATGTTTTAGTTTAGGGTGGAAGAGAACTGAAGGAAGTTCAGAGCACACTGGTTGTATAAGCTACATATCCTTTCCTACAGTCACTCTGAATCTCTGTGGGAACCTATTCCTGGAAATGAAATAAGTTGTTTATTGGTGGTGGTGGTGGTAGTAATATATAATCTACTATTTTTTTTTTTTAGAGAGTTGGTCTGTTTGATCAAGAACTCCTCCTAAATGCTAAGAACTAGGACCACCAAATTTGACATACAGCTTCCTCTTCTTCTAACTTAAAGCAACATAAGGGCTTGGTTGTGGCGGGAAAATGGGATGTATCTGGAATGGAATTGTTTCTCTTAAAACTTTACAGAGAAGAGAGAAAACAGAGAAATTTGGAGTACTGCTCCGTTTAGGCACAGCTAAATCAATTCTTAAGGTTTGAAAACTGACTAGGGCCCTTTTTCGTTAAAACATAGTGAATGATGAGTTTATAGGGCTAAAGAAAAAAATACACTTCGTGCAATTCCTATTTTTAAAAAATTACTAAAAATAACTTCATAAAAATAATACTGTTTTTTGAAAAATACAACCATTTCAATAAATCATTTACATATTCCTTTCATTTTAAAAAAAACCCTTACTTGAGTTAAGGACCCAAGCAACACTGGATAAATCTGCTAGTATTTAAATAAAGCCACATAATGGTTTATAGTTGAAAGATTATTGAGAGTGAGAGCGACAGTGCTGTTGTGTCCAAATCTCATTTGGACAAACGGCATGTGTGTGGCAATACCAAATTGTGATTTGATTTGTGTATACGTGCCAATGAATGTATTTGGATTGGTTGAATTTTGAGCTAAGAAATTATATCAATAACTAGTATTCTTTCATAAAAATGATTTAAAAATACTAAAAAAATTAATTCTAACATATTCCACTATACTTTGGTAATTTCTACCAATAAAGAAATGTCAGCAGGTCTGTGAATAATTGCAGAACTTTTCCCTTTGAGTCTGTATTCCTATTTAGAGGTGAAGGAGTTTCCATTTCTTTCACAAATTTTTGAGAGAGTATGTGTTACTTTGAAGTGAGGGATAGATTTTGGGGTGGTTGGTTATCCAAATTTACTCTTGGATTTAATGTATTTATAATAGCTGCATGTTCTAAATCATTGTCAAAGTGGATTCATCACTTGTAATATTTCAGAGGTAGCAGTTTTAGTCTCTAATAGAAAAAACTTGAACACCGAATAGTCCTGCAGCACCTTAGACTACGTACATTTTTTGTTAGTCTCTAAGGTGCTGCTGGACTATTTGTTGTTTAAGTTTTCACATATAATATTGGTTATTAAGGAATTAAATATTTAAGAGTTGGAATACTAAAACTAATACATCAAATATTTACTAGTTAATTGTTTTTTGGTTATGACTTGGATAATATTTTGGTGGCTTTTCATATTTTTTGCCTTTAGAAAAGTTTAGACACAAACTCTATTGTGTACAGCTTGCAAAGCTCCATGCAGTCTTTTAAGTCACAGTTGTAAATTAGGGGAGAAATGGGCTTAAAGATGACTGTTGGATTCTTATTGGTAAACATTTATTTGGTGATTTCAGTTTTTTAATTAATAGAACTTTCTGTTCTTTTAGGGACCAACACTTGTACAGCAGTGATCCCTTATATATGCCAGAAGAAAGGACTCTCATCACTGAAACACAGGTTATCCGGGAAACACTTTGGTAAGCAGGAATCTGACATGCTTTCATATTTTATTTATTTAAAATTAAAATGATAAAAAAAAATCTTGCATCATAACCTAAAAGTGTTATAGGCTCTAGGAAAGAGATTTGTAGTTGGATTTCAGTGCCAGAAAACAAATATTGCTATGTCCTTTTTTCTAATCTGTGCACCATCACCAGTATTAAAGATACACAAGCCAGAAAATAAGCCAGTTTACTCTTTCATAGTTGTATTAGCTCTGCAGTACAAAACACTTACTTTTTATCATTTAAGTTGAAAGGAATCGGTGCACAAAGAGCAGATTTGTTGAGGAAAAAGATGGGGTTTTTTACTATAAAAACAATTTTAAGCTCAATTCAAGTGATGCCATTAGGTAGGAGGAAACCTCTAAAAGAAAGAGTTGAGACTGACGGAATGTTCTGTTGGCAATAATATGGTTTACAGTCTTTAGGGCAGTGGTATGCAACCCATGGATTGTGGCTGCCTTCCTGGGAGGTTGTACTGCTGGGCCGGCCTCCATTTTCTTTTCCCGGCTTGGTGCCCAATGCACATGTGGGAGAGCGGACCAGCGCTTCAAATTAAAGGGGCCACAATAAAATGTTCCTGGCGTTTTTTTTTTTTTCCCTGGGGGTTGTGAATTAAAAAAGGTTGAGTACTACTGCTCTAGGGGGCACCATTATTGTTTTCAGATTCCCAGTAGGGATGTTAAATTTAGTTTAATCAACTAATGGACTAGTCAATGGATTTTCCATCGACTAGTTGATAAGTGGGGGAGCTGCAGCAGGCTTAGCTTCCGCCTTGGGAGCTAACCCCACTGCTTTTCTGATTTTTAAATGTATTAAGAGTCGACAGGCTCTTAATACATTTAAAAAGCAGAGGCGTAGCATCTGGGACTGGGTACGAGCTGGAAGGCAGTGCTGGGGGGATTCGGCTTTTAAGCTGTCTTCCCCGCCAGCACGGGTGCCTGCTCCTCCCTGCTTTGCTGCCTGAAGCGACTAGTCAGCTATCTGATAAGCTTTTGATTATTGGATAGTCAACTAGTCGCTTACATCCCTAATTTCCAGGTGACAGTAGTTCCACGTAGTCATGCTTCCATGCCTCTGTTCAAATGAAATCAGCTTAGTGGTTGCAGCCATTTTTCTCTGATGTGTAGATTCTCACAGTGATCCACCCCTTTACAGTAACAGTGCTAGAGTTTTATATTGTGCTCTGCTTAGTCACCTTGGAAAGGTACCTTGGAGTTTCAGGTACTAAAAAATGCTGGCATCTTTGAGTATAACAAGCTGCTGCTTCAGAACTTTGTTGGCTTCCAACTGCAATTTAAGATGTAGGTTGCAATTTAGTAAGTCTTATATGGCCAGCTGAGGGTTTGACCCTCTTATGCTGTATCTTGACACACCAGTAGCAGTCCATTGATGTTAAATACTTAAGATATGGCTAACATTGATGTGCACTTGTTGTCCCACATCTTTGAAACTTTCTTCTTTTAGCAATCCACTGAACGTGGGTTTGTTGAGTTTCAGAGAAATTTAAGATTTCTTTTTTTTTTTTTTGTCCAAGTCTTTTATCTAGGTTTCCCACTGACTGGATTTGAAGACTTTTTAATGATTTCAGTTAAAAAAAAAAAAATAGTTCTGCTATTGTATTTAGGGACTCAGTTGTCAGGCTGGAAATCCAATGTATAAATATTTGTTTTATAATGTAAGTTAGCTTAAATGAATTTTAAGTTTTACAGAAAGTAATTCTCAACATAGGTTAATTATTTGTCCTAAAAAGCCTTGTTGGATGTCCTATTCTTTGTGTTAAGGTCCAGAGATCTTTTACAATGATAATTCACCCTGCTTGCAGCTTGGGATCAAAATCTGATCTGTCAGTCACTTTGGTGCCAGAAGGTTCCTCAGTTTTCCACAATCAAAATTTAACCTGCTTCCAAGTTACAATCTGAAGTCAGACTAGGGTTTATTTTATTTGAAGTTAGGAGCTTTCTTTGATTTAGACAGGTTTTCCTCAAACTGTCATTCCTCAAGTAAATTCAAGATCTGTAACTCCTCTAGTTCAGCAATCTCAAGGCAGAGTAGTGATATCTCTTGTATTGGGATCTGCTGGACAGCCATTAGTTTACCAAGGTCTGCATATTGGTCATCAAATCTTGGCCAAAAGGAAAGAAATGGTACTGGCCAAGTTTTCGTTATATCTAGTGCCCAAGAGAAGGTACAGGAGATATTTATGTATTATCCACCTAGTTTTGGATGTCCATAATTAAGATTATTCTACTTCCCATTTTGGAGGAACACTGCTATGAAAATCTCACTATAACATATCTGTGGTTATTAGCATGACGAAAACCAGGAAAATTTACCCTTGCTTAACTGAATATATCCTTTTTTTGAATAATATGTTCATAGGTCTGGCTGACTGGAGACTAGGAATGCTAACTATCAGTTAATTGACTAATTGAATAGTTGATGGAATTTCCATTGACTACTCGAGTAGTTGATGGGGGGGGTGCTCCCACTGTGGCTCTGCACTTTAAATGTGGTAAGAACTCAGTGGGATTTTGTTATATTTAAAGTGCAGAGCTGCCCTGCTCATTTAAAAGCTTTTTGGCGGATCAGCATAGCAACACTTGCATATTCATTATGGTAATTAATTTATTTGTAAATTCATTGTGGTAAGCGGTTACGTGGTGTTTTGCATTGCATCTGTACGCACACAGTAACCTACCACTTATCCAAGTTTACCCATTTTATGAGGGCCATCATCCTTCTTTGATTCCCTCTGGCCTCATTCCCTTTGCTTCAGGATCCTTTTCTCCTCCCTCCCCCGCCCCAAGCTCCTGGACACTGGCCCCCAAGTGCCTTCACCCCCACCTCCAGCCCCTCAGTGCTGCCCAGGATGAGCCCAACACCCACTTCCCTCTTCTCCTGAGAGTGGCACCAAGCCCTTGTGTCCTCCCACACAGTGGCAGGACCACCCCGCATGCAATCAGGCCTGAAGGATGAAGTCCCACCCTGGCCTCGTGTGTCTGGCTGCCTGGCATATGGCCCCATGCTCTCACTTATCAGCCTGGGTGGCTGGGTGTTTTGGACCTTGCTAGGAAGGGAAGTGGAAGCAGAAGAGCAGCTTGTTGCTGTAGCTGCCCAAGCTCTATACAGCCAGCTAGTGCTGCTCTTCCGGATCTTGTGGAGCAGATTGTGACACGGTTGGGTGGCATTTTGCCCAGGGCTGGGCCTGCTCCTGTGGGGCATGAGACACACACTGTTTTCCCCGTTCCCCATGCTGCTTGGGCCCACATGCGCACACAGGCCCAGCAGAGACCTCTGGAGCACCCACCACATACTACTTCAGAGGGGGGGCTGAGGCAGCAACTGAAAGCAGGCTGAAGTACCATTGTAATGAATCAGTGAAGAAAAATGGCTATTGTTGGAGGTGAAACACTGGACTGGGAACACTGATGCCCTGAGGTGATTGAAAGAAATCTTTCTGTGGGTGGTTGGCTAGTGGTTCTTGGTCATGTGCTCAGCATGTAACTGATCACCATATGTGGGAACTGAAAGGGATTTCCCTCCGAGAAGATAGGCAGGGACACTGTGGAGGCGGAGTAACCTTCCTTAGAAATGTGAGGCATGGGTCACTTGCTAGGATCATCTGGACTTCTATCACTACATTAGTTCCTTGCCAGTGCAAAGGCTTCAGTTTTTTGTGCACCTTGATCCATCCTCTTCTCACCCTGTGGCACACAGTTGTAGAGTTTCCTGATGGCTATAGTACTTTGATCTAATTCTAGTTTTTGGGCTGGGCGTGGCAGGTGTTGGGAGGTTTTTAGTGGCTTGTGATTTTACAGGAGTTCAGATTGGATGATCTGGTGGTCCCCTCTTACTTTAAACTCTGACTCTAAGGATACGTCTCTACTTTGAGTGGGTGGTGATTCCCAGTTTGAGAAGACCTACCCATATTAGCTCTGTTACATTAAAAACACTGGTGTGACCTGTGCGAAGGGCTAGCCGCCCCCAGGATGATTCCATTCAAGGGGCTAGGTGTGGACTCCAGTCTGCTCTTATCATTACTGCTATATTAATTTTTTAGCATACTAACTTGATCAGGGCTAACATGATCTATTGGAGCAAGGAATCACGCATCCAGCTCAAAGTGTTGGCCTACCCTAAGAAAGGAAACTTTCAGATAAGCAGCTACACTTTCTTTTTAAGGATTTGATATATTATCTAATCCATATAATTATGATGTGTCTGTTTTTAAGAATGTCATGTTCACCTTTTCTTGCTTTCCAGGCTTCTTTCAGGGGTGAAAAAGCTCTTTATATTTCAGCTGAGTGAGGGAAAGGTGACGGTGAGAAATGACATTATTGTAACTCATTTGACCCACGTAAGTTATTTATTCAAATCAGAATTTAATATGTGTGTCTTTAGCAGGCTTGAATATTTGGGGGATAGGGAACTAAACTTCCTGTGGGGGGGAAAAATGGTGATTCCACATCTGTTTTTAACTTAATAAACAAAACTGAGTGGGCTGATGACATAAGTGATTAACATAACATTTCATTATCTCAAATTCAACACTCATAGAAAAGGTAAAATGAAAGAATCTTGTGATTTCTGGTCTTGTAAAAAATTAATAGTCATTAAATCATTCTGAAAAACCTTATTTTGTAGAATTGCTTAAGATCAGTATTGGAGCAGATAGCGGCATATGGACAAGTCGTGTTTAGGCTTCAGAAATTTATTGATGAAGTGATGGGGCACAGCTCAGAAAATGTAACCCATGGAACCATTTCCACTCCCAAGAAAACTACAGAATCTCCATTTAGAACCTACCAAGCTTTTATGTGGGCTTTGTACAAGTACTTCATTAGTTTCAAAGAAGAACTTACTGAAATTGAGAAATGCATAATCAACAAAGGTACGGTATAGGGGATATTTAATTTACAATAGGAAAATGTGTGAGAATATGCTATTAAACAAATAAGCTTAAAGTATGTGAAAATAGTTGAACAAAATGCTATGCAGTATTTTAAAAATGAACCATTTTTAGCAAGTTTATCTTTGTATAATTTTGGTTTTGCAGACAAAACAGTCACTCTTTCAATAGTAGTAGATAAACTGTCACCTCGACTGGCACAGCTTAAGGTACTTCACAAAGTTTTCAGCACAGGGGTGGCAGAAGTACCACCTGACACTCCAAATGTTGTAAGAGCATCTCATTTGCTTAATACACTCTACAAAGCTATTCTTGAATATGACAACGTTGGAGAAGCATCTGAGCAAACAGTATGTCAAATCTAATTTTTACTTGAATTATGAAACACAGTATCTAGAATATTGTGTAACTTCAGTTTTTCTGTGAAGCTTTTTATCACTGAAGAATTGACTTAAGTCTGTTAGGTCACAAATGAAATACATGACATAGTCTCTTATTCTTCAGTTATCTACATTATAAACCACAAAATTCACCATCGCTAGTACGTTGTGCTCAAAAGAGACTTAGGACTGAAAATAATGCATGTTGCTGGATAGGACTGAAGTGCATTGAGAAAGCAATATGGAGCCGGTTGCGGGGTGTCTGCTTCAGTTTAACACTGCACAGCATCACTATTAGTTGAACATTATATCTGGTCAATTTAAAAAAAAATTGTACATTTGTACATACTGGAAATATAGATTTGCATAGTTATTTGGATTGGTGTCTCTGAAATGTGTAGTAGCTATTTAAATTGAATATTATGCATAATTTTGCCATGGGTGGCAGGTCTAAAAGGCTGGCAAGCTCTGCCTCTCCTGGTGGTGCTGTGGCCAACAGACTCGTGTTCCAGGCTTGGGAGGGGGAGAAGTTTGATTTATTTTGCCCCATGCCAGTCAGCTGAGGAGATGTTATGCAGTGTTCCCTCAATCTTTTCCATATGGCTACGTCTAGACTGGCATGACTTTCCGCAAATGCTTTTAACGGAAAAGTTTATCCGTTAAAAGCATTTGCGGAAAAGAGCGTCTAAATTGGCACGGACGCTTTTGCGCAAAAGCACTTTTTGCGGAAAAGCGTCCGTGTCACTCTAGAAGCAGTTTTGCACAAGAAAGCCCCGATCGCCATTTTCGCCGTCGGGGCTTTTTTGCGCAAAACAGTTCTCAGTTGTCTACGCTGGCCCTTTTGCGCAAAAGCATTTGCGCAAGAGGGCTTTTTCCCGAACAGGAGAGTCATTGTATTTGCGCAAGAACACTGACGATCATACATTAGATCGTCAGTGTTCTTGCGCAAATTCAAGTGGCCAGTGTAGACAGCTGGCAAGTTTTTCCGCAAAAGCAGCTGCTCTTGCGGAAAAACTTGCCAGTCTAGACGCAGCCTATATGTGCAGAATGAATTTTTATGTGCACGTACACATGTGTGAATGTGCTCCACCAATAGAAATACAAAACCTATTTGTGGGTGCTCTGCTAATAAACTGGCTGGCATTTGAATATGTTCTGAGCGGCTGTACAAGCGCTCAGCTTACAGGGGACACTGGTGATATGCGCCATACAGCTTCCTGAGCTCATTATAGTAATCTCCCTGGACTCCAGAGAAATTAGTGATGAATCCAGTAGCACATTCCACTCCTTAGCTGCCCCGGAACATTCATGGGGCATTGCAAAAGTGTCTTCTGGACTTGAAATACTTTTCCTCTAAGGTAATTTGAAGTCTGGGGAGCAGAGGTTTGGTGTGGCTGCAGCTAATTGAGAACTCCTCTGGGGCAGGTGGGGAGGGTTCGGGGCTTTGGCCAGCCAGGGGCTTCTCTGGCTGACGTGGGTGTCTTATACATTTGGGTGAGTAGATAAATGGGGGTGAAATGGGCAGATATGGGACTAGCCTCCCTTATCGAGGGACTCTACACACCTCCCATAAATTTTGTCAGACATGTATAAGATTCCACAACAACTGGTGTTTACTCTTCATTTCAGGTATCCCTCCTCTTCTCTCTTTGGGTTGAAACAGTAAGGCCATATTTGCAGACAGTGGATGAGTGGATTGTCCATGGTAACTTGTTTGATCCTGCTAAGGAATTTATCATTCAGCGGTACGAATGAGGTTACAGATCAAAACATGGTGGCCAACATAACGTTATAGTTGTTGCACAAGACAAACTGGATGGTGGCATAACAATAATTTTGTTTGATAAAATAGCTAAAAATGATTCAATTTTTAAAATTACTTTTATCTGTCTAATCTACATGAGAGAAATGACATGAGGTAGTGAGAGAGTGACCCTTGTAATTATAATACAAAAAGACTTAATTTTTGTTTAAATGCAAAAATAAACAAAAGAACAGCCATACCGTGTCAGACCAAAGGTCCATCTAGCTCAGTATCCTGTCTTCCAACAATGACCAATGCCAGTTTATTCCCTCTGGGGTACCTGAACAGGTAATCGAGTCTCAGAGCGGTAGCTGTGTTAATCTGTAACTTTAAAAACGAGTGGTCCTGTGGCACAGACTAGCAAAAAAAAATAGTATTATGAGAAGCTTCTAGCCATCGGACTAGAACGGGGTGGGCAAAAGCCTCTCAGCAGGCTGGATCCAGCCCCCTCGGGCTTTGATCTGGCCTGTGAGGCAGTTCCAGGCCCCGACCCCAGTCTGTTGCCTTGGAGAAGGAGAGGGGTGCGAGCCCTTCTAACTGCTTCTATTTAAAGGGCTGGAGCCTTCCCTGTGCTTGTCAGGCAACAGTGTTGCCTAGCAGCTGCGGGGAACATGAGAGCCCTTTTAATAGAATGAGCTGAAAGGGATCACACGTCTCTGGCAACGCACCAGAGGTGCGGAGAGCTGCAAGCCCTTTCACCTGTTTCTATTTAAAGGGCTCTCATGTTCCTGTGGCTGCTAGGCAATGCGTTGTCTGGCAAGCGCAAGGAAGGTGCCAGCCCTTTAAATAGAAGCACTTAAAAGGGCTCCCAACTTCCCACCACTCTAGTGCAGGGGTGGGTAATAATTTTTTGATGGGGTGCCACTCCCAAGGTTTTGGGAAGTGGTCATGGGCCGCACTCTTCCATGGTGTTAATGGAGGAGGTGCAGGGTCTGGGATGGAGGTTGGGTGCAGAAGGGAGCTGGGAGAATGGGGTGTAGGAGGGAGTTTGGGTGAAGGTGTGACCTAAGGAGGGGAACTGGGGTGCAGTTTTTTTGGATGTGACCTAGAGTAGGAGGGGATTGTGATCTCGGGCAGGAGATTGGGGTGCCAGATCTGGGAGGGGGGATGGGTACATGTGGAGTCAGCGGGGCAGGAGTGTGGGGCAGAGGGTCAGGGAAGAGAGGGGCTGAGGTGCCAGAGGCAGATTCTCACCAGGAGACTTGCCCACCTGCCGGCTTGCAGAGCTAAAAATGGTTCTGCTTGCTCAGCCATGTGCTTGAGTGAGTGAGCAGGAGGGTTGTGCTTTGTGGCTGCCTGTTATTCAGACAGGCAGCTCCCATTGGCCAGTGTCTGTCCAGAAACCGGCCAATGGGATTGTGCTGGGAGCAGGAGCAGGGTCTGAATCTTCCCCACTCCCTTCCTGACTCAGAGAAAGCAGCCCGCAGCCACATTTCTGAGCGACTTGCAGGGCTGAGGGGCAAGCAGGGGAGCCTGCCTCGGGCTCCCCACTGCCTTGGCGAGCTGGATCCGACCCGTGGGTGGTATTTTGCCCATGCCTGCTCTAGCACATTGTTAGGGAGCCAGAGACACAAGCCCTTTCAACTGTTTCTGTTTAGAGGGCTCACCTGCTGGGTGGCTGCATTGCCTGGCAGCCACCCAGCAGGCGCAAGCGCTTAAAACAGAAGCAGTTGAAAAGAGTTCACAGCTCTTCCCCACTGGCCTGTTACCTTGGAGTTGCCTGGAGGCATGAGCCCTTTCAGCTGCTTCTATTCAAAGGGCTTGTGCCTGCCAGGCAGCTGCGAGGAGGCCAGGAGCTGCTAGCCCTATTATATGAAATCTAAGCCTATACCCCAGACAACTCTGGGAGGAGGCCAGCCCCCGGAATCCTCCCCTCTGCTCCAGGTCCCTTCCATTGGCTAGAAGTCGGGGGAGGGCCCCCAGGCCAAGCAAAATTCCCGGTAGGGAAGCTCTCAACCCTGCCCCTTTTGCCTGAGACGCTGCCCCTTCTGGGTTGGCCCGCGGCCACTTCCAAAATTTGTGAAGAGGCCCCCCTTCAAAAATTATTGCCCATCCCTGGACTAGAAGAATCATCCCTGCCCCTCCTGTCTTATAGCCATTGATGGACCTATTCTCCATGAATGTATCTAGTTTTCTTTTGAATCTTGTTATAGTGTTGACCTTCACAACATCTTCTGGCGAAGCAATCCACAGGTTGACTGCATTGTGTGAAGAAATACATCTTTTCATTTGTTTTAAGCCTGCTGCTTGTTAATTTAATTTGATGAACCTTAGTTATCTACTTTCTCCACACCAGTTATGATTGTATAGACCTCAAACATATCCCCCCTTAGTCATCTCTTTTCCAAGCTGAAAAATCCCAGTATTATTAATCTCCTCGTATGGAAGCCATTCCACGAAATATATCTTTTTTGAGATGGGGCAACCACGTCTGCACACAATATTCAAGATATGGGTGTACTATGGATTTATATAGAGGCAGTGAAATATTCTCTTATTATCGATCCCTTTCTTAATGATTCCCAACATTGTTAGCTTTTTTTGATTGCCATTACACAAAGTGGATGTTTTCAGAGTACTATCTACAATGACTCCACTCTTTGAGTGGTAACAGCTAATTTAGGCATCCTCATTTTATATGTATAGTTGTGATCATTTTCCAGTGTACGTTATTTTGCATTCATCAATATTCAGTTTCATCTATCATCTTGTTTCCATCACCTAGTTTTGTGAGACCCTTTTGTAGCTTTTCAGTCTGCCTGGGACTTCACTTGAGCAGTTTTGTGTTGTCTGCAGATTTTGCCACCTGGCTGTTTTTCCCCCTTTTTTCCAGCTCATTTATAAATATGTTGACAGACACCACTGTTTACCTCTCTCCATTCTGAAACTGACTATTTATTTCTACCCTTTTTTTCCCTGTCTTAACAAGTTCCTAGTCCAGGAGAGGACCTTCCCTTTTATCCTATGGTAGCTTACTTTGCTTAAGAGCCTTTGGTGAAGGGTCTTGTTAAAGGCTTTTTGAAAATCTAAATACACTGTAATTGCTGGATTTCCCTTGGCAACATACTTGTTGATACTCTCAAAGAATTCTAGTAGATTGGCTAGTCATGATTTCCCTTTTAAAAAAAAATGAACTCTTCCCCAAAAAATTATGTTCAGTTATATGTCTTTCAGTTTTGTTCTTTACTATAGTTTCAACCAGTTTCCCTGGTACTGTAGTCAAACTTGCTGGCATATAATTGCCCGATTATGTCAGGAGCCCTTTTAAAAATTGGTGTCACATTAGCAATCTTCCAGTCACTTGCTACAGAAGCTGACTGAAATGATAGGTTACAGCTTACAGTTAGTGGTTCTGTAATTTCACAATTGAATTCCTTCAGAACTCTTGTGTGAATACCATCTGGTCCTGGTGACTTGTTAATTTTTAAATTTTATCAGTTTGTTCCAAAACCTCCTCTGACACGTCAATCTGGGACAGTGTTGTGTTATAGCGGTCTATGGCTATTAAGTATTTTTTCCCCCACTGTGCAATACTACTCAAGTTTTTTTTCTAGCTGTTGAACAAGTAAGGCATTTTTTTTAGCTGATCTCTGGCTCCTAATGCGCTGCCCCTTTAAAGCGCCAAAACAGCACTTCAACGGGGCAGCGCAGCATTATGCCTGCGATTAACCTGTTAAAAAATTAACGCGTTAATCCTGTCCTGTGTTAATCGCAGGTGTTAAAGCAGGTCACTTGGCAGCCCTAGTAAAGATAGTTGCAAAGTTCTTCACTTAGAAAGGAAAAATCAAATGCTTAAATACACAATGGGGAATAATTGGCTAAGTGGTAATACTTCTGAAAAGAATCTGGGGGTTTATAGTGAATCACAGATTGAATGAGTCAACAACATGACACAGTTGTGGAAAAGGCTAATAATATTCTGGAGTGTCTAAATGGGAGTATTGTATGTAAAACACAGAAGGTAATTGTGTTTTACTTGGTGTTTGAGGCCGCTCCTTGAATATTGTATTCAATTCTGAGTGCCATACTCGAAAGATGTGGACAAACTGGAGAGAGTCCAGAGGAGATTACCAAAAGTAAGCAAAACTTTCTAAGCCTTCTGTGGTTTAAAACTGGGCATGTTTAAGACTGAATGGGGATCTGATGAGTCTTCAAATATATTGAGGGTGTTACAAAAAAGACTTATCAGTTCTCCATGTCTACAGAAGATAGCACAAGAGGTAATGGGCTTAATGTGTAGGAAGGGAGATTTAGGTTAGCTGTTTGGAAGAACTTTTTTTATTTATAAGGATAATTTAGCTATAGAATAGGCTTCCAAATGAGATTGTGTAATCTCCATCAATTGAGGTTTTAAAGAACACGTTGGACAAACATCTGTCAGGGATAGTATATACTCTAGATTGACTTGGTCTTGCCTTAGTGCAGGGAACTAGACTTGGTGACTTCTGAGAGTCCCTTCCAGTTCTACATGTCTATTAGACTATCCTTTATATAGTGCTTTGGGATAATTCCAAATACAGAATGAAATCTAAATGAAAGATGTATATTATTATTATTTAATAGAGAAGAGTTATATTTTAAAAGGATAAAGTGTAATGATTTTCTTTCTCCATCGTAGAAACAAAAATGTTCCAGTTAATCACAGGGATTTTTGGTATGCTACCTACACGTTGTACAGTGTGTCAGAAAAGATGGAGAATGAAGAGAAAATGAGTGATAATGCCAGTGCCAGCTCTGGCAGTGATCAGGCTCCCTCAAGTAGGCAGCACACAATGGTATCCTTTCTGAAACCAGTACTAAAACAAATCATCATGGCTGGAAAGTCCATGCAGTTGTTGAAGAACCTGCAATCCAAAGATGATTCTCCACAGCAAGCTGCATCAAGAGGTGAAAATAAGTTGTGCAAAATATTCTCCATTGTGTATAACAGCATTTGTGTTTAGGGTGCATTAGAGTTTCTGTTACAAACCATGCTGTTTGTAGAGTATATAGCTCTTTTTGTTACACTTGGACTATGTGATATTTTTTTTTAAACTTCACATCTGATTTGAAACCTGATTCTGTTCCAAGATCCTTAACACACGAAACACACACAACAATGTGAGGAAAAATTAATTTTTTACCTTAATTCAGAATTTCTTGCTTTTCTCAGTTTTAGGTTGTTCTTAAATGTTATTTTAATTTCTCTCTTGTTAAAGTTTGTACTTTTAAAGATATTTATTCAAACAATAAACCTGTTTTCTTATGTGATTAAATAGTTGGTTCCAGTTACTGCATAGTTCACTGGTTTAGGAATGATAGGTAATAAATAGGATTCTTGACTGAGGAAAGCATGCTGAATGTTTAGGGAAATAATCATGAATGATTTAAAAAATTACAAACTAACATGGCTACCCCTCTGAAACTTTTTAGCATGACTCATGATATACAAAGCACAGTAGTGAGAACTGTGATATCTGTTCTATTCAGATGGGACAATATAAACTAGATATTTGTAAGTTATAGAAGTCCCTTTCTATTTAAATATGGAGTGAGGTGGCTTTGCACTGTTTGGCAATTTTTTAATATATATTTGTAATTCCTTTTGGCATGGAAGGATAAACTGTCAGTGAAAACACATTTTGTACTAATGGCTGATGGTTACTTTGTACCCATAGTATTTAAGGGTTTAATATTTTCAGAAATATTATTTTCATATTTTAGGTCCAAAGTTCAGCAAGATATTTCTGTATGCACTCAACATTAAGCCTATAAATAGTCCTGTTAATATCAATATTTAAAGTTAGATATGTGCTTAAGTATCTTGCAAATCACAGCTTGGATACTGTTGATGCTGCATATGGAAATACAACAAGCAAAACTGGGTTAATCTGCTTAACTTGTTATAATTTAGTCAACATTATTTCATATTTACCATAAATATTTACTATCCACTTCAGATTCAGAAAGGAAGAATTTGTACACACTGTTTCTGGAGTCTGTGCAGTCTCGTTTACGGCATGGAGAAGAATCTGTTCCGGATATTATTACAGAACAACAAGCTACAAAGCAGAGTTTGATAAAGATGCAGTCTATAGCAGAAAGACACTTAGAACTGGATGATGTTCATGATCCATTGCTAGCTATTAACTTTGCTAGGTAATCAAACACCTGAAAATTAACATCTTATTACTGTGTTGTCAGAAGCAACAAGGCTTAAACTTTAGCTATTGCTGCTTAAAAAGAACAAGTTTAAAGGAGAGCCTTGCTAAGTATTGTCCCAGGCAGCTGATGAATGGACAAAGGTGAATTAAAAATATAAATTATTAAATGAGTATTTTAAGATCTGTTTGATATATGCCCACTATATCTAGGAGTACTTACATGTTTTTAGTGTAAAAAATGGGAAATGTCTGTAGTATAGCAATTTTTATTACAAAAATGAGGTATTTCTCAAATGAATTATGATAGAAAAGATGCTGTAGCAAAATCTAGTATTTTTAGTGTGCATGCATGGCACGTTATGTAAAATGCCTTTCATTTGCATCAACATGTTTCTCTATGGCTGATCATCACAAAGATGTATCTTGAAAAACTACTGTGATACTAATCTCTCTCTCTAAAAAAAAAAAAAAAATATTCCTGTGGGACAACAGAGTGATGTTTTCACATCACTCGTGTTGCCCCACCCCAGTTTCAGGCTACTCCTCTGGCCCTTACATTGCTCCCCCACGGGGGGGGGGCGGGTAGTCATCTTAGGCCACTACCAACCACTCCTGTCCTCACACCCTGACCCTGGCTGCCTTTTGCACTGACTGGTCTCTTCCCCCGCAGCCCTACTGGCTGAGCCCCTCCTGATGCCACCCCCAGCCCTCTCTCTCATACACCCCAAGCCAAGATTCTGCACCCTCAGTCTTCTCACACCCCCTTAAGCCGAGACCATGTACCCCCACCCCCCTTACACACCGTAATTCTACTGCCTCATCTCCCTCCTTCCCCAGTGAGTTTGAAGGAGTCTTTTCCCACTGCTGTTTCCTCAGCTGGAGGAGGGGGGAAGGGAAGCAGAAGTGCATAGGGAACCTTGGGGCTTTCTCCCCCACCCCCACAGGAAACTGGCACTGGTGCTTCAACCTCGTGGGGGGAGGGAAACAAGGCTGGAGCACCAGTGCAGGCTTCCTGCTGTAGGGGAAGCAGGGGTGGGAGCTGAGCTGGAGCTGGTGAGTGAGGGGGCTGGTGGTGCAGGGTCTCGTCAGGGCAGTGAGTGAGGGGGGTGTGGTTGCGAGGTCTCATCAGGGCAGTGAGTGAAGGGGGTAAAGGTGTGGGATCTTGGCTTGGGGGGGAGGGGGGTGAGGCTTGAGTGCCAGCGCGGGCTCCCAGAATGGCCCCAGTCTGCTCACTCACCGTCCTGCTGAGACCCTGCACCTCTAGCCCATTCAGTCAAACCCCCCAGCCGAGACCCTGCACGCCCAGCCTCTTCACTCACCATGCTGCCAAGACCACACACCCTCCACCAAGACCCAGCACTCCCAGCCCCCTCACTGAGACCTCACACCCTAAGCCTGCTCCTGCCCCCTCCCCTCCAGCCTGCTCCTTCCCTGCCCCCAGCCTGCTCTTTCCCTCTGGCTACACCCCCAGGGAGAGGGGGGTTTGCTAGCGTAGCAGGCAGGAGGCACTGTCCTCTAGAAGTAGTTTAAAACAAACATTTAAGGAAAAAGCATTAATTGCCACAAAAATAATTGTTCCTTTATGGTAGAATAATATGAAGAAACTAGCAGAACAGCAGTATGTTGATTTTAACGGTCTTACGTAGGTCATAATAATTAGTGGTGAGAATGTTAGCTATTTATTTCTTTTACATACTGATAGGTAGATCAGTGTTCCAACTTCTTAAAAAGAGTTTTAATGTAACAATGGTGCCTTTAGTTCTTGGTTGTGTTTAAACACTTTCATTTTAAGTTAAATGACCTTACAGTTTAATCAGTACGATGTGATGTAAGAATGTTGTGTTATATGCTCTTAAAAGTTGATACAGACTGAATTAACCAGGCTATCAAATAGCGTTCCCTCTAAGCTGTGTGGCAGCACAGCTTAATAGGTGATTAATCAGCCCTGCCCAGTCAGAGTCTCAGGGCTCCATGCATGGAGTTGATTCACTGGGTGGAGCTGATTAATCACTCATAACCCCTTGTTTAGGCCTTACATCATAGTTTAGCCCTAAAAGATCATATAAAACATATTTTTCTTATTTATTCAGGTCTACGGTATTTGTACTGGTACTGTTTTTCAGAACCTCTACAAGAACTGGCATAAAAACAGTTAGTGATTAGGTGGTTATAGCATATCGTCCAAACTAGTACTTGCTTCGTCATACATCAGTTGTATGAATGGTCACTTTAAATAATGGGCTTGTCTGAATTATGGCACTAATATCTATTGACTTACCCGTATGGTAATGAAATTTTTGCTTCTTTTTCAATGCCCCCCCCCCCCCCTTTTTTTTTTTTTAAAGCAAAGCTAAATAAGACCAAAAAGTTGTAAATGTATGACACATTCTGCAAGGTATTACATGGATACAATTCCTTTCTAGCTAAGAATTGTTTTTTAATTTGAAGGCTGTATTTGGAGCAAAGTGACTTTCATGAGAAATTTACTGGTGGTGATGTTTGTGTGGATAGATCCTCTGAATCGGTGACATGCCAGACATTTGAACTGACATTGAGGTCTTGCCTTTATCCTCACATAGATAGGCAATATCTTGAATGCTGTGGCAACCTAATGCAAACTTTAAAGAAGGATTACAGGTAAGAAATGAAATTAGATCCTGCTTAAAAAGCATATTCCATTGTTGTTGTTATAACATACTGTAAAAGCATCAGTTATTTTAAGAAAATTGATTTGTAGTTGAAAACTTATATAAACTGTTTAAACATTTCTTGTAATTCTGCTGTGATAAACAATAACAAAAAGCATTAATAAAACATAGAATTAACATTTTCCAACCTTCACATTACTCATTGTTTTTTTTAGGGGTTCTATCCCTTATCTGTGTTACCTACCTACTTAAGCCCACTCTACACTAGAAAATTATGTTGCTGTAACTGCATCTCAGGTATGAAAAATTCATACTGCCTGAAGGTGCGTCTATAGAGCACCCTAAACTCGAAATAAGATATGCTATTTGCATTATGCAAATTCCGTGTCTTACTTTGATTCTATTTTGGAATAGCTTATTTTGAAATTTAGTGTGTCTGTGTAGAGCAGTATTAAAACTTAGTAAAAAATTGACAAATATTCCTGGAAAGAGCAATGGGTAAAATCCTGGCCCTGTTAAAGTCAGCGACCAAGATATCATTGATTTCAGTGGAACCAGGCTTTCCCACAGACAGCTGAAAAAACAGGAGAATTTTCAGGAAGGCAGAATATGATTATCTAAATTTAAAATTTGAGCATTGCACTAACATTAATTATGTGATATTGTCATGCTGTGTTCAATAAAGTAGCCAGATCCCATGATCTCTGTTGGTCCTAGGTGACCATCTTTCTGTTACTCATATGGCCCCTGTCACGGCAGTATCCTAGTGCCTCAGTCTTTAAATGTAGCCATCCTTACAGTGCCTCTGTGAAATAGGGAAGTACTGTTGCCCCTTTTTTCCCCTTTATAAACAGATAAGGAACTGATATTGAAGCCCTTTCTTCAGCAAAACTCCAAATTAAGTTAGAATTTTTTCAAGTTCCACATTTAGAGAGATGCAATATTTCTCCCCAGAAAGCTATTCTTGGGTACTGAGGGCCTGATCGAGAAAAGGTGCTTGAGTTCATTAGTAGTCCTCCTAAAGTCAGTGGTACTGCTTTCAGTGCTTTGAACTAAAGCACATGAATAAGTATTTTGCTTCATATATGCCTAAGTGATAAATCTATTATGTGAAAAAAAATGTATATCTCACTGGAATCTGGGATTTACTTAGAAGTTCTTGTTATGCTGAGACTTCTAAAGGTTTGCATTGCAAAAGGAAGACTTGTATAATGCAGGTTGAAGAGATATTTGTATTTCCTGTTTAGGCTGGTAGAGAACTTGCAGGCAATGCGAAACTTTTTCTTGCTTGAAGCTGGAGATACCATGTATGATTTCTACACATCTATTTTTGATAACATAAGAGAAAAGGAAACTTGGCAGAATGTATCGTTTCTAAATGTCCAACTCCAGGAAGCAGTTGGACAACGTTATCCAGAGGACAGTTCAAGGTAAAATGCATGGAATTAAGTTTAGAATAAAAGTGAAAGAAAGTCAAATTCCTTCTCCCTTCCTGTTGAAATAAGTTCATGAAATACATAAATATTAGGTTATATTATGGTCTTAATCATCAGAATAGCAATATGTTCATCCGCTTTGTTCATTCTGACACTGTTAGAAACTATTGTGCGTAGTGATAGCATATTCAAAATATAGTGGTGGAAATAAGCATATGAATATCTATTTAATAGCAGTGCATTAATTAATCTTTGCACTAGAGCTAATTTTTTATCTGTAAACATTTGTTTTCCTCCACAGGGAGTTCCTCTATATATTCTCTTGGAATAATAGTGTCTTCATTAGTGATTCTGTTATAAAACGTAGTTATTGCGTGGAGCAGAGATATCTGTACAAATCTTTCCCTGCCAGGTTAAATCTGACAATTCATATTTAGCAATGACCGATTAAAACAAAACGTTTTAATGTGGTTACCAGTTTAGTGCAAACCATCTGCAACTAGAATATTTGTTTGTTTATAGGCTGTCTATATCATTTGAAAGTGTTGATACAGCAAAGAAGAAACTCCCTGTCCATACCTTGGATGGTTTAACACTAGGGTACAAGGTAAAATGTTTCTTTTACTTTAATTTTAAAATACATTTGAAATAACTAGGAATGTCAACATGTAGTTGACTATACGATTAACCAGTAAGCCTAGGCTTATCGGTTAAGCTTCTCGACTACGTGCATTCCACCCCTTCTTGCTGCCTTTCAGAGGCAGCAAGAGGGAGGAAACAGGAGCCAGGGCTGGAGGGAGCCAGCTTAAAAGCTTTTTTCCCCCGCCCGACCCCCCCCAGGACCAGCTCCGTGGTGCCGCATGTCCCCCTGCACCCCCCATGCAGCTGCCTCTATCAGAGGCAGGCTCAAGATCCCTGCAGACTGAGGCTGCTCCGGCAGCAGCCCATGTCCATGATGGGGTCCACCTTTCCTGTAGACAGAGAAGGCGGAGCAGCCTCTGTCTGTGGGGCGCTTGGACCCCCCACAGACAGAGGCTGCTGCCACCCTGTGCTGCTGCCTCTGTATCAGTGGCAGCTGTGCGGAGAGCTGTTTTTTAAGCTGGCTCTCCTCACAGACCAGCTCCTGCCTGGCGCCGTGAACTGTTGCCTCTGATAAAGAGGCATCAGCGTGGGATGATGGGGGGGGCTCCCTGGGAATGGGACCAAAGCACACCAGCTGCTGGCCGTACCCCTGGAGACTATAAAATAGTCAAGTAACCAATAAGAATTCATGCGGTTACTTGACTATTCAATTACCCGATATCTAACATCCCTAGAAGTAACAGCAAATTGTTTAATCATTTTTGTTTGTTTGTTTTTCCCTCTTTAGGTCCCTTGGCCTGTGGACATAGTTATAAGTTTAGAATGTCAAAAAATTTACAATCAAGTATTTCTTCTCTTGCTTCAAATAAAGTGGGCCAAATATAGTTTAGATGTTTTACGATTTGATGGTAAGAAATTTCTTAATCAAGAAATATTTAATCTTAAATCTGTATGACTGAAAATATAAGGTCTTGGTTTAAGGCATATTCACCATTGTTGTAATACATCCAGTATTACAGTGACCTTCTTGAAAAGTCGGTATTGCAGTGTAATAGCTACTGTTTGTATCATTTACAAAGTACTGGGAAAGTTAGTTGCTAAATTCATTTTGCTGAGCAGTGTGAAAGTCACATGGGATCTCATCTAAACCCACTTAAATGAATGGGAGTCTTTCCATTGACTTCACTGGTCTTCAGATAAGACTCATGTGTACAGCTAAATGATTTTGGAAGTCAAGTTTTTGAAGTAAAATTGACATTGTTAGGGGCAGTGTCCAGCTGTCTTGATGGCAAATTTCTCTCATTTGTGGTAACAGATGTATGAGCATCCAGGTTAAGAGATTATAAAGTAGTTGGATCCTTGAAGGCTTTACTGAATTCATCATATCTGAACTCATTTACCACACGCATTAAATATAGCTGGTTATATTTGAGGCATTTCTTCTACAACCATCACTATGATAGCGTATTTAAGCACCAAATGCAGAATTGTGTCAGTGTGCCTTTGTCTGCCATCTACCATATCTTAATTCAACTAGAGTTAGTGAGATTTTTTTTGTTTATTTTTCAAATATTAGATTTGTTGCTCATTAATTCTTCAGCCATAGCTACTGAAGGAAATCCTGTGCATCGTATCCTAATGCAAATGCAGCCAATATGACCATAATATTACCTCTTGTCCCAAGGGGTTGTGAACATTGTTGCCCTTTTGACACTACAAAGTAAATGTTTGTAGGTCAGAATGTGTTCTTGGAATTGGAGTATAATTTTTCTGTGCTGGCAGAAAGTTTGAGTTTCTTAATTAGGGTGGGGAGAAAGGGAGTGGAGATTTTCTAATATTCCACTTTAGTGGCCCTTTTGGTGATTATACTATTAAGAGCTTTATATAAAATAGTCCACTGTAGTTAACCTTTTGAAAAAAATAAATGTCATGTAGATTGAGTGGTTGGGTTCAGGTTTTACCTAAACACGTTTTTGTAACCCTATTGAGTCATTGTGTCACTGAAGGTATTGAAAACTGTACTTTCTGATTTACTAAAAATAATTTTAATTTTGTAAGAGTATGACTGGGCTTTGCAGCGTGTTCTCCCTTTTGTGGAAATAAGATTATATTCATGTAATTTTTAAAAAATATTTTTATATATTAAAGATAGAAAGTTTGATGTAGCAAACATTAACTAATTGCATCATAATATCCCCTTCCAATTACTATTTCGATATGATTGTAATGTAACTACTGATAATCTTTGTCCTTTAATTCAGATACTTATTTCAGTATATTATTATTCTGATAATTTAATACAAGGGTTACGTTTTAGTTTTAACTTTTAAATGTAGTCAATACCTGTTTTATAAATATTCACCCAAACTTTTTCCTCTCCATTTTTAGAACTAGTAAGTGCTACAGAAAAACCACAGCTTAAGGATGGACCTCAGTTAGAACAAGAGACAGTTCCTCAGTTTGGAGCACAAACAGAAATGATAAAACAACAAATTCACCGCATGTTCCTCTTAAGAGTGAAACTCATGCATTTTGTTAACAGCTTGCATAACTACATCATGACCAGGGTTCGTCCTTTTACAGTAATCTTACGTATTTTAGGAATTTCTTACTGTAGTCAAACATTGCTAATTCAAAACAACTTCTGACTATGCATATGTAAATCAATAATGTCTTCACTTAATGTCTATTTTGTTCAGTTTTTAGGCAAGGAATGTATATTTAAAATGTTTGAATTTTAAGTAAGACCTCTTAAATCAGTAAATATGAAATAGACTTAAGAGTTTAAGATGCACAGTTCTTTTTTTGTATTAGTAGCACTTTTCTTCAAGGCTAATTTTTCACTCCCAAAGGTTTACAAAGCGAGGACATTAATGTCAAGAGAAAAGTACATTTCAATAAGATACTATTACTCTGCACTCCTACTAGAATGACTGCAAAAGTTGTGTGTCTTTACATGGGTGCCTCTAGGAGTTAACTAATGTTAATTTCCAAAAGTTCATATTGTCTTTAAATGAAACAGGAACCTATGGAGAGTCACATTTGTCCTACTACTGTATATGAATTGCAATTCTGTGTTAATACATCCTCTTTGAAATAAGAACAGATAGAATTTGGCCCATTTTCTTAATGGTGATGCTCTTTATTAGGCAAGAGGTTCTGAGTTCGTTTGTGAATCCCAGTTTCTTGATACTTAGGCCTTCAGGAGCTGGGATTTCTAATGATAGCATGCCCTGAATCAATACCTATAGAAGGGGCACATTCAATCCGTGGTACAACTGCGGCTTCTATCACAGTGGTTCTTAAACTCGGTTGCAATTCCATTTTAATGGGTGTGCCCAGGACAGTGGTTAGACTTGTTAGGACCCAGGGCTGAAACTGAAGCCTGAACCCTGCTGCCTTGGGCTGAAGTTGAAGTCCAAGGGTTTCCCCAGGACAGTAGGGCTTGGACTTCAGCTCCTTCCTCCTCTCCCCACCCCCCCTTTGCCTAATGTTGTATAGTAATTGTTTTGTCAGAAGGGGTCACAGTGCAATGAAGTTTTAGAACCCATGCTCTATTGAATTAAAGACTGTTATTGACAAAGGGAGTTCAGTTTTTGGTCTACAGATGCTGGCCATAAGACTGAATATCAAAGGCAGATGGAGGAAGGGAGGAGTCAAGGAACAATACAGGTTCAAATTCTAGGAAGAACTTCACGGGGGTGTAGAGAAGAGAACTATGGGGTTTCTGATCATAGAGGATCATGTTAATTATCCTTGCTTTTTCTTACAGATTCTTCACAGTACAGGTTTGGAGTTTCAGCACCAGGTAGAAGAAGCCAAAGATTTAGATCAACTGATTAAAATTCATTATAGATATTTGTCTACAATCCATGATCGTTGCCTGCTGAGAGAAAAGGTATGTATCTAAGAAAAACGGAACACATGATATTTTCAGCTCAACAAAGGAAGAAAATGTCGTAATTACAAATGATCTAGTATTTATTGGATTT
Source organism: Pelochelys cantorii (assembly GCA_032595735.1). Taxonomy (NCBI): domain Eukaryota; kingdom Metazoa; phylum Chordata; order Testudines; family Trionychidae; genus Pelochelys; species Pelochelys cantorii. Next base: position 124,386,334 of record CM064326.1, on the reverse strand, counting down.
TTACATATGGTAATTCTAGATATTGTAGAGAGGCAATAGGCTTTCCAGTTACCATTGACTTATTTTCCCTGTAAATTTGCATTTTCTTCCCACTCAGAATAATTTCCTTAATTACAATCCAGCCCTATTTCAAATTGTATACGGGTCATCTGTGGCTAGAAGATGTGGAAATTTATGGTGGTTCTTTGCGTACTGTCCCTATTGGTGCTCTACTCCAGGTGCACCTGTGTCCCCTGTGCCTTTTGATTGGAGATTTCTCATAGCAGAGTTCATTTGGCCCACACAAATGTTGTTTAGTATTGTGTGCCGAGCTGTTATATAGCCCTGTACATGCAAACCACCCTTGGCTTGGGACAAAGTCTTATCAATAATCTGCATTATTTTACCCCAGTTGTGTTGCTTTAGCTCTTTTAGTAGCATATTATAGTGGTTTTTATTGTAGTTAGTAATAGTTTTAGCTGCTGTTTTGGCTTTTTTGATTTTTTTTCTAATATATAGCTTTTAGAGATGTAATTTCTCCTTTTCTGGGAGTTTTTATTTTACTAGGAGGATATGCTAAGTTCTGGTTTCAGACACTGCCTGAACTTAGCATATCCTCCTAGTAAAATAAAAACTAGTGACTTAGTGACACGCCTTGTGCACCTGTTGCCTCAGGGAATATTATATTTTCTAAAAGTGCAGCTTGCATCTGGCATTAAAATCTAGAGCCATCAGAAAACAGAGAGCACTAACTTGGACTCCTCACAGTGGAGAGCACAGTATGTCCAACCTCAGACACTGATCAGGGACTTCCCCTGTACGTTGGTCTCTGAGTAAGTCTGCTGCCTCTGAACTCTACTCCTTAAGGGCATCTAAGCGGAAGACCCAAAATTCCTTTCATAAGATTTCCAGAGACCATCCTTCACATTTTCCAGGTAGGGAATTTACCTAAAAGAAGTCAGTCTCCAATGAGTTCACTGACTTCAGTCCTTACTGCTTTCCAACTTGGTACACATGAGGCTGCTGTCAGATATAGCGGGCTATGTTCAACTTTTCTTTAAAAGCTCAGGACAGTCACTGGGTTCTATTACAGTCTACCTGGCAGCCATCGTGGCAGCTTTTTTGAGTAGATGCAGCTGTGCATTCCACTTAAGGGTGTGCACACCTTGCACATAGCCAAAGAATTTTGCCAAGCAGTACTTGCAGAGGGGCAGCGCTTGTGCCAATAACTCCCCACTCTGGCTCCTCCTGCCTGGAGTTGAAGCTCTGTATGGATTTCATCTCACAATCCCTCAATTTTTAGTAACTTTTCTGTTTATATTGAACTAATTAGGGAAACAATCCCCACATGGGTGTTTACTGTGCCTACATGCAGCTCACAGCAAGGAGCGGTGTGTTTGATTTATAGGTTGCTTGCCAAATGGACTCTGGGGGCAAGGGATCTTTGTCTGAATGTCTCAACATTACACCGTGTCTGCTAATGGGTCTGATCCTAAATAATAACGTCACTTTTGGTTCCTACTCAAAAAATAGAGTTCATTGGGGCCCTTAGACTCTTTAAGTTTAAGAGCATTTCTACTGACCATTTTCAGTCATTTCCCTTACTCTGCAATCTCAGCCTTCCACAATGCCTTGAATGTGTCTCAGGTTCTTGGACATGTCTGCTGGCATAAAGATATTTAGAGGTAAATTAGAGCTAAATAATAGCATAGAACACTGAAAGTCAGACCTGGTGTCTGTAAACAAACTTTATAGGAATGTGGGAAACTTGGCCACACCCATGATAAATGGGTTCATAGTAATTAACAAGGGATAGAGAATAAGACAGAGAATATCTTATATCTCTTTTAAATCCATGGTATGCCCCCATCTTGAATACTGCATATAGATGTGATAGCTTTTCTGAGATGAGGCAATATTGGCATTGGAAAAGGTTCAGAAAAGGGCAACAAAAGTGATTAGGAGTTTGGAATGAGTGCCATATGAAGAGAGATTAAAAAGACTGGGACTTTTTAGCTTAGAAAAGAGGAGAGTAAGGGGGGATATGATAGAGGTCTATAAAATCATGACAGGTATGAAGAAAGTGAATAAAGAAAAAATATTTACTTGTTCCCATAACAAGAACTAGGGCTCTCCAAATAAAATTAATAGGTAGCAGGTTTAAATCAAACAGAAGGAAGTTTTTCTTCACGCAGTGCAGAGTCAACCTGTGGAACTCCTTGCCAGAGAATGTCGTGAAGACCAGGACTTTAACAGGGTTCAAAAAATAACTAGATAAATTCATGGAGGATAGGTCCCTCAATACTTATTAGCCAGAATGGGTAGGAATGGTGTCCCTAGCCTCTGTTTGTCAGGGGCTGGAAATGGATGACAGGAGAGGGATCACTTCATGATTACCTGTTTCTGTTCGCTTCCTCTGGGGCATCTGGCATTGGCCACTGTTGGAAGACAGGATACTGGGCTAGTTAGACCTTTGGTCTGACCCAGTATGGCCGTTCCTGTGACATCCGGCTAATCAAAATCATGCTGGACCACAGATGTTGCCTGACCAGAGAGTGCTGCACTAGAGAGTTTCAGCCTGTAGCTTTGTCTATGCCTCTTCATTTGTATTTATGAACCATTATGTTGGTATCGCATGTTTCAGGGCGATGAAATTTTGGTGGATAGTCCTACAATCCTTGTTCTAGGTAGATTCTGAACCCCACTTCTAGGTACTGCTTGTGAGTCACCTAAGTGGAATACATGACTGCATTTACTTAACATGAGTAATCATTTCTTTTTCAGCTGTGGTTCTTTGAGACAAGGTGCATGTGTGTATTCCATGACCGATCCTCCATCCTATGCATCAGACTCTAGATTCTGAGTATTCTTTGTAAAGGAACTGAAGTGGAGGGTGTCAGGGAGACGCGACTTCATGTTGCTAGAGGAGAGGCTATGGTCATTAGGTATGACAGCCCCCCCTCCATGAGTACTGCTAGGAAAAATTCTTTGGTTCTGAAGTGCTACGTGTATGCACAGCTATATGGAATACATGGTTACATCAGATCTCAAATAACCATGGTTTTTAAAAGTAACCATTTCTTTCCACTCTTGAATAGAATGTTTTCTGTATTTGCTCACTCAGTGATGATGAAGCTCCTCGGGGTGCTTAGAAATGTATTTCTCCCAGTCAAGAATCCTACTGTATTTGGGACCTCAAGCTGTTTCTTAAATGTCTTACAGAATCTCTGTTCTCCATTTCTCAATTGAAAGCAGCATTTCTGGTAGCCATCACTTTCATCAGCATAATGAGTTAGGGAAATGGGCGGCCCTTTTGGCATATCCCCTGTTCATGTTATGTTTCAAAGACAAGTTCACACGATCACACCTGTTTTTACCAGAAATATCTTCTGAGTTCCATGTTAACTAATGCATTCACTTTCTGATCTTTTACCCTAAACCTCAAAGAAAGAGGATGTGTTACACACAGTTGATGTCAGGAGAGCCCTAGCCTTCTATCTTGACAGGACGAAACCATTCAGAAAGACTCCCAAATTATTTGTCTCCATCACAGATAAATCAAAAGGCTCTGCAATATAAGACTTCCCACATGCATTACTGATTGTGTTAGCTATTGCTACCAATCTTATAATCTCCAAACACATTCAGGCATATGAACTTGCTCTACAAGAGCTATTGCCACTTCCACAGCCTTTTGCAAAAATATTCCCATCAGTGAAATAAGTAGAGCTGTGACTTGGACCTCTTTTTTGTACTTTTGTAAGTGCTGTTTGATATCTCATGACTTGGCTTCTGATGTTGTATGTGGCTCAGTTGTACTTTCTTCAATTCTGAAGGCCCTTGCTCCTTAAAGAATTCACTAGTCACCTAGGGCATGTTTACACTGGGGAGTTATTTTGAAATAACTCCCCTTATTTCAAAATAACTAGGTGAGCATCCACACTACTAAGCCTGTTATTTTGAAATAATAACTTCTGCTTGTGAAGAGGAATACGCTTATTTCAAAACAGTTAGTTATTTCGGGAGTTATTTTGAAATAACCTGGTAGTGTAGACTTAGCCCTAGAGTAAAACACCCATAGGGACATTACTAGAAAAAGAACACATTATTATTCAACCTGTGCAGTTTCACTAGTTCTTCAAGATGTGGGTACCTCTGGGTTCTCCACTATGTGTCGTTCTTCCCTTCTGCTTTAGAGCTCTCTTTTACACAGTAGAGACAGATCTGAATGAGATTCACCTGTGTGTTGATATATAATGGCAGAAAGCATGAGACTAAGTAACACACGTGCATGGGCTGAATAGATACAACTACGAGAAATCTCCAGTCAAAGGTGCAGGGGACGTAAGTACGTCTAGAGGAGAATACCCATAGGGAGATGCATCTCAAAGAACCACAGTTACTGCAGGGTTTTTTCACCAAATTTTAGGTAATTCAAACTGTTTGAGATGTCTCAAGATCTAATTCAAGATTATTTCTACTAGGGTAGCAACAAGGTGGGCAGTAACCGAGAGTGTCACACGTGATAGAGCTCCACTACCTGATTGAACTGTTGTGTTGTAGAGCAGTGACTTTTCAATGGGTCCATAGACTACATCTAGGATTTCCAAAGGGCTTTGTACCGCCACTTGAAATTTGTCAGGGGACCACAAATGAAAAAAGATTGAAAACTACTGTTGTACAGACAGCAAAGTCAGCATATGCTGTACCTGTTTGCAGTAGCTTTAGCTAGTATCGGTAGTGTATTTAAATAGTATTTTTAGGTTAAAATGCAGTTATAAAATATACCAGATTGTATAATCTACAATAACCCAAATTACAAGTTCCTACAGTGGTGGGATAGCAACAAGGGTGATGCACTAGTTTAAACAAAATATAAATAGGACCAAGAAATATTTTGTTATCATCTGCAGTTTGTGTCAGTTGATGTTTTAAATGTCAACATTTGTTTAAAACTTTGGCACTTCATAGGCGATACACTTGGTCACTGGAGCAGTACTTTATCCCAAATACTAGGTACATTAGATATTGTCAAAATAGTCAACCACAGAAGGAAGTGAACAGTTAATCCAGTAAACAAAGCACATATTGTAGTTTGGAGAATTGGAGTATATCCTCAAGATTGTTTTAATTGAAACATTAATTTTAAACATCAGGGGATGTTGTCATCTTCCAGCCTACAGAAGCACTTATTGAATTTAAAAATAAATTCCTGATTAGAGCGACTTATATTTTTTCCCCATTATTATCTTAGGTCAGTTTTGTGAAAGAAGCTATAATGAAAGTGCTGAATTTAGTGCTGATGTTTGCAGATCGTTGGCAGGCTGGTTTGGGAGCTTGGAGGTAAGTAATATGTCATAATGTGATCATTTCATGGTTCCAGTGTTGTATTTGAAGTATATATCTTTTTGCATTGCATGGTTATTGGAAGAGGCTGAAATTACCTTTTGTTAACAAGGATAAAATTCAACTGAGCTGAAGCTTATCAGCTTCAGGCACCTGTTGGTTGTATAATCAGAGTGTTTGTCAATGGATAATGGTGGCTGTTGTATGTAAAAAAAAAAAAAAAACCCATAAATTAATAAAATGAAAGGCTCAATGGTCATGTTTGTAATTACGTTTTTCTTTTAAGGCTTAGCTTAAAATTACAGGCACTAGAAACTGACATTTTTCACTTCGTTTATGAGAGTTGTGAGTTTAAATAATAAGGACTTGTTCTAGTCTGGTAAAAAGGCAGGGGAAGATAGGAAAAGTTAAACTTCCTTTGGTTATTGGCTCCTCTGTAAATCTTCCTTTTTGATGTAGATGGCTAGTTGATAGTAACCTTGTGTTCAATCTCAGAAGGTGAAATCCTGCTTCTGTTAAAGTTGAGGGACATTTTGCCTTTGAGTTCAGTGGACCAGCATTTCACCCAGAAAGTTCAGGGCCCCCATTGTATCAAAAATAAATCCTATAAACTTCTAAGCAAACCCCTTGCATTATATGAGGATTGCCTAAATGTATTGTATTCTGTTGCTTTTTCCTTTATACCTCCTCTGTATTCTTAGGCACCAGATGAGAAATTTCTATAAGGCAGAGTTTTCAGGAGTGCTCAGTGTTGGTCTTCTTCCCAGTGAACTCACAATCCATGTGCTAACTTGCTGTGGGCATCCATCTCTTGGGCATGTGTTTTTTGCCTATGGAACCCACATCAGGGAAAAAGAAGGGCAATTAATCAAGTAGCTTCCTAGCTCTAGGCCAGCAATGGGCAACCTAGGTTAGTGAGTGGGCTGCCTGAGTGTAGGCCTCTTTCACCTCGATGGGCTGCAAGATTGCATAACCAAGATGGTCTCCCAGAACACTGTAGTTTTGTTAACTGTGCTGGCATACCTTGAATTTGCAAGGTGTGCTGATTGAACTGTAGCCATGCTATGATTGGAAGGGGAGCAACTGTATGGCTCTCTCACTCAGTGTTGTGTGCAGTCAGCATGCACCTCACTTCACGTGCCCTTGCTTTACATGTTGGTTACTTTAATAAAACCACTAGGGGAAAAAACCTACAGAAATGGAAATTAGCAGAATTTGGCAACCTGCACGTGGGCAATGGTAAACAAAATGTTTCGTGGGCCAGACATAGAAATCCAGTGGATGACATGCAACCCACAGGCTGCAGGTTGCCCACCACTGCTCTAGGCTCTGAAGCAGTTTGGAGCTTGAGAGCACATCGCATAAGATAGGTTTCCTAGACTGGAACAGTAACTTTACTTCACACATGATCGGTATCTAATCCTACTAGTTATTTGATTCATATCAGAGTGTGGAGTTAGCTCATTATTAATTGTGTTGTGATAGTGCCTTAGAAGCCTCTGTCAAGGATTGTTGTGCTAAGCCACAGGGGTGGGCAATAATTTTTGATGCGGAGGGGCTACTCTGGGAATTTGGTAAGTGATCAAGAGCCGCACTTTTCTATGATATTAATGGAGGAAGTGTGGGATCTGGGAGGGAGTTTGGGTGAAGGAGGTGGTTGTGACCTCAGGCACTGGACTGGGGTGCAGGGGTTTGGGTTGTGACCTAGGACAGGAAGGGGTTGTGACCTGGGACAGGAGATTGGGGTGCCAGATCTGGGAAGGGATATGGGTGCGGGGGGGGGGGGGGCGGCAGAGGGTTTGGGTATGTGGTATAGAGGGGGGAGGACTGGGAGACAGAGAGTTGGGGAAGGGAGGGGCTGGGCGCCAGAGGCAGGCTCTGGCCAGAAGACTTATCTGGGTGACTCTCGGCCGTCAGCCCAGCATGTTTCTCAGCCAGCCTACTTGCCTGCCTACCTCGTCCCCGAACGGGCTGCAGAGCCGTGTGTGTGTGTGTGTGTGTGTATAACTATGGGGGGGGGATATTGTTTCGTGACTGCCTGTTGTTCAAATCCAGTGGGATTGTGGTGGGGGCTGGGGCAGCACCTGAAACTTCCCCCCCACCCCACCCTTCCAGGCTCAGTTTTGAAAGAGAAATGGCCCGGGAGCCACTTCTTTGAGTGGTGTGTGGGTGGGGCAAGGCAAGCAGGGAGTCTGCCTGGGGATCTCTGCTGCGTCCACAGGCTGGATGCAGCCTGTGGGCCATATTTTGTCTAGGGCTGTGCTATAAGCTCTCCGTTCACACACAACTGAAAGATCATCTCACCTGAAAGAGCTTAGAATACACAAAGCGCTCATTTTTATTCATTATTAAAAAGAAAGGCTATGTCATCTTATACAGGAATATATATGTAGTTATTTATCAATTTTATATTTTTAATTAAATTGCACTTCTTTCTTAGGATGGAATCCATAGAGAAGATGGAATCAGATTTTAAAAACTGTCACATGTTTCTTGTAACAGTTCTAAATAAAGCAGTCTGTAGAGGCTCTTTTCCTCACTGTGAGTATACAGAACAATTTAACAATAGGCTTTTTATATACTAATGCTTCTCATTTGTAAACTTCTTTCAGAAAGTAGGCTTTTTTGAGTTTGTAGGAATGTGGCTGTTTAATGTTTAATATGATTTAAATTGATTTTTATATTGTGTAAGAGCAAGCTTAAGGTGTGAGACTGGCAAAGCATTTTCTCTTTTCTTTTAATAAAACAATTTAAAAATATTTTACAGCATGTGTGCCTTATTTTGGTTATGAACAGCAAATCCTTCTTCATTTTGTCTAAGGCCTTGAGGCTAGACATGCTAATGATGATTGGCATCAATCACAAATCCTAACTTTGTCAACAGAATTCACATGCCACTTAAAGTATTTGGTACTCATTTATTTGACCACACATCACTTAAAATGGCTGACATTGAATATGTGACAAAAGATGATTTGCAGTCAGAGATAATAATCACTGTCAAACATAGATTGCATATTCTTTTTTATGCAGATGTTGTAGTGCCTTCTATAAGCTAAACAGAATTATTTTATGTATTGTTTTATTATGACATCAGAATAGACATCCTAGAATAGAAGGCATAAGATGGCCACTTTTATTTTAACAAAAGTGGTGGTGTGTTAGATATTATGTAGCAGTAGCAGTATAATCTTGTACAGTACTTAACAGGCAAATGAAGGCAGAGCCTGACTGAGGAATTTACATTTTAATGATTATATATGTTAGGAGTTGAGTTTCATTTTAAATTGGCCATGACAATTTTAACATGTCATCTATGTTGGTAGAATATCACTATTCTTAAATATTTCAGCTGATAGACTTTTAACTACTTCTCATGTATTTTTTCAGTCTGAATGTTGCACCCACTAAATATTTCTAAAGATAGCAACAAAATATTTGTTTAAGTAACAGGTGCATCTGTGGAGGACTAAATACGTAATGATGTGGGTAGTAGTACAAGAATAACACTAATTTTAAATGACACTGGCTTCTCACAGTGACAGAGAATTCAGAGATTGTGACCTGCAGCCCCAGTACAGATTATGAACACCATCCCTGTTAAGAATAAGGGATTTATCAGTAGGAGTTTGGGATGGCTAGATTGGTTTCACCAGTTATGAGTTAGCCCAAATGAGTGCCGATAAAATCTGTATACTAACCTCACAGCATCATGTTATCTTGGCTGAGCTCCTATTGGCAATGGGAACAATTTAGAGATTTATAACTTGTTGTTCTGGTTTTTATCCTTGCACTTGTAACGTGGCCATGGTTGTAATTTCAAGAACTTAAATACGAGAGTAGGTGGAACATAAATTAAGTCCACTTTTTGAAGTGAATTTATTCTGTGCTTGCAGTGATGTAAATTAAAGCAGAATTTTGTCCTGTGTTATGGGATCTTTTCGGTGGGGGCATTATTTACAAAGGACAAAGATTCATTTATTCTTTTTGCTAAGGACCAACATTTGAAAGGAATTCAACTTTCCACAGTTGATCCCTCATTATTTAAGATATTTCAGGTAATGAAATTGATAAAATTGAAATCCCCTGATGGAGAGAAGATATTGTTGTTTGTAATCTGAATCATAAAAATATATCTTGTAAGCTATAAAACAGACAGCTTCAGAAAACCTTTGCAGAGTGATGTAAACAAGCATATTTAAAATGTTTAATTGTTTTAATCTGTTTTGGTTCACAGTGGAGTCTTTAGCTTTGTCACTCATGGCTGGCATGGAACAAAGTTAACAAGACCAAAGTGCATTGAACTATTCAAGAACTGAACTCCTGCAGCATTCATCTTCAATGTTATTTAAAATGATCCTTTTTTTTACTGAAATCCATGTGTGTGTGTATATATAGCTACATAACGGCTGATATAATTTCCTTTTATTGACTGTTTGAAAATGTAAAATGCTTGAAACTGTAAATGGCAATGTATATAGTATTTTAATGAGTATTTGATTAGGCTGGATTTTTTCCTGCACGTTAGTATACTGTAACATCAGATTCATACTGTCATGTAAAAGTAGCTGATTTGAAAATACATCAGCTGTATTGTGTTGTGAAGAAGGAATTATTTTTTAAAATAAAGTATTAGCTGTGTAAGTCTTGAAAATAGTTCCTGTTAATTTTGGAAGAAGTGTTAAATACTTGCCATTTTTAATTAGGATAAAAAAACATGTATAATATACTATAACTATGAAAGTGCGGAGTACAAAAATACTTGTTCTCAGCTCCTTACCCTTCTGTTGTTCTTCCAATCCTTTCCACAGGTGATCTGTTCCTTGTTCAGCTTCCTAGTCTCTTGTGACTCAGTCTCTGTCTTCATGTCTGTGTATGTGAACCTCACTCTTGGGCTATCTGTACACTATGGGGTTTTTCCAGGATACCAGAGGAAAAACTCAGCTGCGTCCAGAGAAAGCGTCTGCTCTTCTGCTTTTTCTTGCAGAAGAGCAGACGCACTCTTTCGGAAGCCCTGTCTTTCTCATTCCATGAGGAGGAAGGGCTCTTCTGAAAGAGGAGGTTTTTCTGAAATTTGGCCCAGTGTAGACAGGCCAAATTTTGGAAAAGCCTCTTCCAAAAAAACTATCGGAAAAAGGTATGCAAATTGCGTAGCACAATTTGCGTACCTTGTTCTGATAAAACCTTGTAGTCTAGACATAGCCTTGGTGTGCATGTGCCTCATGCACAACAAATAATTTTTTAACTAGCAGAGTTCTTTGAGGTGCCCTGTATATCCTTGTGCTACCCTCTCTTGAGAAAAGATGGAGTATCTTTGTGTCTAAACTGCAGAGTTTTTCTGGGAAGGAATCCAAGGAATGCTTTCACTTTTTCGGAACAGTTTCCGAAAAAGTGGATGTGTTTTCGGCATCTCTGTATTCCTCTCAGTGAGGGGAATAACGGATGTTCCAAAAAAGGAATTTTTTCTGAAATTTGGCCCTGTGGACAGAAAAGCGTCTTTTGGGGGAAAAAAAGTAGAAAAAGGCAATTTGTGTATCTTTTTCCAACTTTTCTTGGCAGTCTAGACATAGCCTTTAATTGCCACTCAATTCCTTCTTACCACATGCAAAGAAACATTCCCAGGATCACAGACTAACAGCCTTGTCCTGTCACCTGCTTTAAAAAAAAATAAAGAGCTTGTAGATTGACTGAAATGCTATTTTCTCAGCTATACTTCTGCCAAAATAGTCACGAACTGTAAATTTTAAAAGGTTTTTGTTGTCATGAGCTCAGACAGTCAATCTGCCTATCGAAGATTTTTAGGCTTGATAATTCCAGTCTTGCCTCTGCAAATATGAGGGAACTACAAACTTTGTATTTAAAAAAAAAAAGTGAGATTTTGATGTAATTACATGACTCCGTGACAACACCAAATAGAGAGAAAGCTGGCAACACTGAGTAAAGTGCTGGTGCTTTCTAGTATGTTCTAGGTCCATTTGTCGCTTAGCATGGGACAAAAGTGAGCAATATACAGCCTGTGGGCTGGATATGGCCCACCGAGCCTTTTAATCCGGCCCACTGCCTGCTCCTGTGGCTTACAGCAGACCCATGCCACTCAAAGTGGCTGGCTGCTCCCTGTGGCTTGCTGTGTTGTGGGTGAGGTGGGGGGCAGAGGCTTTGTGTGCTGCCTCTGCAAAATCTCTCAGCTCCTATTGGCCAGAAAGTGGCCAATGGGGGTATGTCTACACTGCAGAGATTTTTTTTTTTTGAAAAACTATTTTTTCCTAAAAAACTTCACTTACGTCCACACTGCAATCGTGTTCTTTCAAAAAAAAATTTGAAAGAACAGAGGGGTTTTCCAACATTGGTAAACCCCTTCCTACGAGGAAGAAACCTTCTTCTGAAAGAGCTCTTTTGGAAAATGGCATGTGTGGATGGGGAAGAGGGAGTTGTTTCGAAAAAAGAGGAAAAAGCACAGGTGCCCTGGTGGCCACTCTGTCCATAGTAATCACAGCTTAAATGCGAGAGAGTGTCCACACTGAATGGACACTATCAAAAAAGCAGATCGCTTTTCTGAAGCACTTTTGCTGTGCAGATGCTGTCTTTCGGAAGAAGTTTTTTCGGAAGATCTCTTCTGGAAAGCTTCTTCCGAAAGAAGCCTATAGTCTAGACATAGTCTGGGAGCTGAGATGTTGTTGGGGGCAGGCACAGCATAGTTTCTCAGCTCTGCTTGGCCAGTTTCCAGCCAATAGGAGCTGAGAGATTTTGCTGGGGATGGGGGCAATTTGAAGCCTCCTCTCCCACCCTTCCCTGCAGTACAGAGAAGCACAGGGAACAGCCAGTCTGGGGGCTGCCGGCAGTCAGGGAATCCTGCTTAAGAGTGCTGCTGGCCGGGAGCTGCTTAGGTAAGCACTTCCTAGCCAGAGCTGCACCCAACTTGGTACTCCCTCCTATTTCCCTCCCCCATGCTAGAATTCTCTCCTGCACTCATACCCCTCCCTGGACCCTGCACCCCAATCCCTTGCCTCAGGTTACCACACAAATGCTCTGTACCCTTCTCCCCCCACCCGCCCCAGATCACAACTCCCTCCCAGACCCTACACCCACTCCTACATCCCTCCTGCAGGCCAGGATTATCTCCTGCACCCCATTTTCCTACCCCAAGATCCCTTTTGCACCTAACCTCTGTCCCAGAACCCCTCCATAGAAAACTGCAGCCCTTGACAACTTGCCAAAACCTTGGAATGTCTGCCCCCGTCAAAAATTGTCCACCCCGGCACAGAATGTTGTCTGAGCAAAACCTATATCATATTTTTATAGTCCTAATACCATAGCTTCCCTTTTTAAAATGTGTTTCAAACTTCTGGAGGGATGCCCTTCGAAGCTGTGGTATCATCAAAGGTCATTTGTACTTTCATTTCACCTTGATCTTTTCCCATCATGATATACCCTACTCTGCAGTGTACCTGTATTTGATATATCTATAAAATGCTTGCTGTTTGTCCAGTTTAACAACACTAGCCATAGCATGATGTATTTGGGCGGTGAGGTCCAGGAGTTGCTTGCACTTGTTCAGGTATATTCAATACTGTTTGGCCAAGTAGTTGTTACTGGTCTTCTGTACTTTAAAAAGTTGACTGAGTTTGGGTAATGGTTTTCTCTATATATTGGTTATTCCTAGTTCCACCCAAGTATTAACTTTCTTTTCTCTCAACCTGCTTTAGGTATTATTTTTAGGTATGTGGCTGAACAAAACAAAATGCCTGCCATATTTGATTCAGCATTAACGTCGTGTGACTCTGCCACTCCCTATTATCAGCACTAACTTAACTTGGAAAAATCTGTGGGAGTAGCCTAGAAACACAATGTAGAGAGAAGCACAATTGTGGCTCCTCACCCCTATCAAAATCTACTCCTTCGTAGAGCAGCGGGTGATGTTGTGAATGGTTTTCTGCTTAGTGTCCCTATCTGGTTCCCTGGATTTGCACTTGTTACCCTGGGACGCGGTAACGATTAATTTAAAAGGTCTAATTGGCATGCTCTGGCTATCTATGATGATAAAGTCCCAAGTCCCAGAAGACGGGAACGACCCGAGGCCGTATCTATCACCGGCTGATTGGTTTTACAAACGAGTCAGAGACATAGTTTAGGGCCAAACCATATATTATAAGAATTTCAATAGCCAACAAGTAAATGCTTTAACCAAGTCCACCCTAACCCAGAAGTAAAGAATGAAAGAAAGACCCCGATATAGGAACATACTGTACATTCATCGCGGATAAGCCTCAGAAGAAGGGGTGCTCACGACCTCGACGCTTTGGCTCAGTGCGAGCTGCCACGGAGGAACAGTGAGGTGATCCCTCGATGACACTGCTCTGGTCACTGGTCTGCACGGTCAGGTTAACAGGATTCAGGTACGAAGGCCTTCCGCGCTCCGTCTGAGCCTTGACTTCTTCAGAGTCTCCCTGACATAGGCTGTCATATGCCTGGGATTTCCCACAGACAAGCGCCTTCCAGATAGTAACCCACACTTATCCAATCATTCATTCACCTCAGTCATACAAACAAACAGGATAGACGAACAACATTCAAACCTAAGGAACCACGCACGAACCTATGGAACGAACGAAGAACACGAACAAACCTCAAAAGCGGTTTATATTGACACTTAGGCGGGAAAATCCCCATAGGGTCATGTGCATAAGTTTTAGTGCCTAGTGCACAAAGATTGGTGCCTAGTGCAATGATTTTGAGCTGAGTGCACAGGTATTGAGCCGTGTGCAGAGCCAAAATGGTGTCGTGTGCAGAGGAATTTTGAATAAAGGCGGGAATTCCAAGTGGCAGTTACTCCCTTAGTTCGAACTAACAGTTAATCCGAACTAGCAAAGGGACTAGCCCTTAGTTCGATCAGCCAACTTGAACTAATGTCCAAACTTTAAGCCCTTAGACTCCTTAACACACCGAACCTAATGTTGAACACAAACCTTTTAACATTCAAAAAGCCATTTCAGGGTAACACACTTGTCACTCTCATTTTCATTATTTGCTGCTCCCTGCTTCAGTTAATTCATTGTCTCTGGCGCCCTTCCCCCATTCAGGGTGAGGGTCTTTTGTTCTATTGCGTTCTTCCATACCCCTTTCAAATAGTAATAGAGATGTAGCTGTGTTAGTCTGATCTTGCTGAAACAAAAGAAAGGACTATGCAGCACTTTAAAAACTAACAAGATGGTTTATTAGGTGATGAGCTTTCGTGGGCCAGACCCACTTCCTCAGATCAAATTCTGGAAGAGAATTGGCATGACCATATATACCAAAGGAATACAATGGAAAAAAAGTGAACACAGTATAAAACTGACAAATCAGATTTAGAACGGAAGGGGGTGAGGGGGTGGGCTAGTATCTATGAGATAATGATACTAGGGGTTATAATCGGGGAAGCTATCTTTGTAATGGGTAAGGTAATTAGCATCTTTGTTAAGGCCCATTTGTAAAGTGTCAAATTTAAGCATGAATGACAGTTCTGAGATTTCCCTTTGTAGTCTGGTGTTAAAGTCTCTTTGAACTAAGATACGTGTAGTAAGGTCATTAAGACTATGCCCAGGTTGGTTGAAATGAAAAGAAACTGGTTTATCCTTGTGAAGATGTCTGATTTGTGGGCATTAATTCTTTGGCGAAGTGTCTGAGAAGTTTGTCCAATATACATAGCAGAAGGACACTGTTGGCACATGATGGCATAAATTATATTTCTGGATGAACAGGAATATGTGTTCTTCAGATAGGACAGCTCTAGTCATGGATAAAAAACTAGGGATGCCTTTTTGGTTTCTGTGTTTGTTTTGTTTTGAGGGGGGAGAAAAGGTATGCATTCATGTATGCATTTGCTTTCTCTGATAATGAAAAGGTATTTGGCTCTGGCTGACTTGTGTTATATTAATTTAGTTGGAATATATGGATCAAGAGTCGACTATTTACATGACCCTGTAAAGTTTTAAACAAGGTTCAGGTTTTGTATACAGAGACCTCAAAGACCAGGGCTCAAACACTATTAAAAATCTCTGTGATTAAAGATACATAAAAGAAGGAAAAAAGTTAAAAGCATTTGAAATGCAAGACACATTAAGTAAGGCTTTCATTGTAACCATAACTCTTCTCCTTTCCCTTTTAGTTTTTAGGAAACCCTACTGTTTGATCACTTCTTGGGTGATATTAAAAAACTATCTTTTTTTCTTTTCCCCAGAAGTTAGTTGAGATGGACTGGAACAGTCATTATTGTTGCTGTTAAAGTCCAGTCCTATTTTTAAGAAGACAAAATAAAACAAACCTGCATAAGAGGGGAGAGAGAAACAGTAAAAATAGAAAATGCAGCTTCTGTCTCTGCTGTTGACCCTGACTTGCAGCTTCACTTCTAGAGAAACAAAGGCACAAAGCACCATTTTATTAGCCTCTCTGAGACTTGGCAAATTTCTACCTGCAGTGGGGAGTACAGAACATTGCTTTTAACTGCCTCTTACAGGCTCATAGCACTGTTGTAAAATATATAGTCTTGGCCTGATAAGCCAGACTATTATTAGACAGAAGGCGAAAGGAAGCTGGATAGGAAAAGTACTTGGAAGGGTAGGGAGATGTGACAAAGTCTCATGGCCCAGGTAGCTGGGATTGTTCGAGCCAATGGAGATGGTGATGTGATGTGGGTGTCCCCTTTTTTGGGGAGGAGGGAGGAGGTTTGAATCTGTTCAGGGTACCTCTTTCATACAGCCGATGAAAGCCCAATGGTGTCATAGTGGATCCCTGAGTCCTAGGAGGGGGTGGATGGCAGCAGTTGCTGGCAGGCAGCTTCTTTTAATTTTCCATGAGAAGCTGACTTAAAAAAAAAAAAACAACCCACTAATGAGCTCATCCCCTCATTATTTTGTCCACCAATAAATCTAATTTTGGACACACCAATCTGGGTTCATTGATTTCCAATCTCTTGTTTACCAGGCATAAGCTTACTGCAGTTCTTGAGTTACAGCAGTAGGCCCTCTTATGTAGAATAAATTAGTGAGTCTCGCCTTTTCCCACTAACATTTATTATTTTAATACGTAATTGAAATACTCTGTGTATTTCTATTCAGTTTCCCACTAGTAGATTCACAAATCAGATAAATTCATAAGCCTAACTATTATGACACCACCTACATGATAAAAGGTCTAGTTTACAGGAGAGAGAGTTTCCAAAAGATTACTGGCAGCACACTCCAAACTTTCAAAAGGTGACATCTGATTTGTCTCTTCAGGGAAATTCCACTAGATGGAAGAATTTCAAGTTTCCTGAATTTGCTATTACAGATTAGTTAATCCTCTCAGGAGTATCCAAGGCTATTGTTTTAATAATGCCCTGTTTGATGTTTTTAAAACATGAGAAAAGACATCTCTTACCTGAAAAGTTTCCACTCTAAATGATAAACTCCAAAAAATGTTAATTTTATAAACTACATATAGCTTACAGTGAAAGGATCACGGTACAAATGACTGAGAAAATATAGGTTGAGGAAGCAGTAAAGGAGGAAAAGGATTTATGGGTCCAGAGAGATTGTTTTGATGGAAGGGGAATGTAGAAGGAGGAGGAACTATTGTGGTGGCAGACATTAGAGTTAGACAAGGGTTTAACTCTGAATGTAAGTAATAAAGGACAGAGGGGAAGAGGTCAGCACAGAGAAAACTGAAGAGTGAATGAGGCCACTTGGAGCACGTCTACACTGCAGCATTATTTCGAAATAACGTCAGTTATTTTGAATAGTGTGTGTCTACACAGCAGGCCGTTATTTTGAAATAATTTTAAGATGGACTTATTACTCTGACTTCTGTAACCCTCATTTCGCAAGGAGCAAAGGAAGTCAAAGGAAGAGTGTTCTTCCTTCGACTTCCTGTTGTGTAGACAGTGTCAAAAGCCGAATTAAGCTATTTTGACTTCAGCTACATAATTGAAGTTATGTATCTTAATTCGACTTTTGCCTGCAGCGTAGACATGCCCTTAGTGAAAAGTTGTAGAAAGAAAGGAGGGCCCCAGCATAGAACCCTCTGGGATGTTGACCAAAGTAACAAGAGCAAGAGGTGGAAGTAGGAAACAAGATATTGAAAAAGCAGTTAAAAGAGAATGAGTGTTCAACTGGTGAATGGGTGTTCAACTGGTGAAAATCATAAAAAGGTTGAGAAAAATAGAATACTGGTATACAGACAAAGCCTTACTGTTTTCATAACTTCCAATGAATTAGTGATAGTTCAGTAGTCAAAAAGACATATGTTAGCATCATGTAGAGGCAATGCATATTAAAAGTTTTTATTTAAAAGGCGATTCTTTCAGGGTATGTCTACACGAAAGAGTTTTTTTGCAAAAATGGCCGTTTTTGAAAAAACTTCAATTATGTCCACACTTCAATCGCATTCTTCCGAAAGAAAATCGAAAGAACAGAGCGGGTTTTCTGACATTGGTAAACCTCTTTCTTTGAGGAAGAAGCCTTTTTCTGAAAGAGCTCTTTTGGAAAATGGTGTGTGTGGACAGGGAAGAGGAAAAAGCACAGGTGCCCTGGTGGCCACTCCTTCCATAGTAATCATGTCTGAAATGCGAGATAGAGTCCATTCAGTGTGGACGCGCTCTTTCGAAAAAGCAGATTGCTTTTTTGATGTGCTTTTGCAGTGTGGACGCACTCTTTCGGAAGAAGTTTTTTTCCGGAAGATCTCTTCCGGAAAGGCTTCTTCTGAAAAAAGCCTGTTGTCCAGACATAGCCTTAGATACTAGCCCACATCCTTGATTCTGGTTTAGCTTTGCATGTGTATAGAGAGGGGATGAGGATCAAGGTGGAGGAAAGAAATGTCCTTTTGTTACATTTTTGGTCTTGGGCCAATAGGATCTAATTGCATTTGCCCATAATATGCTTTAATCACACCCTTTTCTCCCCCCACAAACCATCTTGGGATGCCTCTGTGCAAGGGGAATGTCCAGCTGTTTAAGGAACGTGTCCCTTTGTGCCTTTCCTAGGTTCTACTTGGAGTCGCTTCTACTTGGACTAGAAATGTAGTGTATAAATACTAATATTATGTCCTAATACAAAAAAAAAAATGGGCTTGTGTGTATATTAGGCCCTGATCCATCAAAGCCCTTACGTACAGTGGAACCCTGTTTATACTATCTAATTGGAACCATGGCCAGATAGGATAATCAAAAACTTGGATAATCAGGAGATCAGGTGACAGCCCAAGCCCTGCTGCCTGGGGCTGAAGCGTCGATTTCCCATATTCTTCTGTGTGCGCTGGTGGTTCAGTTAATACAGAGAGCTGAATTATGGCAGCTCATCTAAATGGAATTCTACTATATTTACTTTAAGTATATGAATAATCTAATTGACAATATGGCAATTAGCACCTCTAATTTCTGTAGTATAGACAAGTCCTTAGAGAAACTAATGAATCAGTGGAGCGATACCTTCCCTGGACAATGTCCCTGTATTGTTATTGAGGCTGTGTATATCATATATTGTGAAGAGTTTGTGCAAAATAAAGTCATACTTCGTGATACCAAATTTTGCATAAATAATCCTGCCACTTAAATTAGCTGAATGCACTACTTTTTACACCGGAATATGCTGGGTGAAAGGTTTCAATAATTTTTTTTTTTATTGGGAAAAAAGTCATGACTATTATGGTTAGAGTTCATAAATATTTGCTAACAAAATTAAACTCTAGTCACCTGTTCAACTGTCATTTTAGTGCAAAGAACATTTTTACTGTTACAAATCACAAAATAATTCAAATTAGTTACAGAAAGAGTAATGGAAGCTGTATGAGTTTCTGATTCAAATTCACTATGTATGGTAATTATTCAATAAAATGAATAATGTTTGAAGTTGAAATCCTACAAATTTAAAACTGTTCTTTTACTTCCCTTTTGCAAGCATGTTAATAAAAAATTATATTACATAATTTAATTTCTTGAACTTTCCTATAACTTGACCTTTCCTATCTGTGATCTATTCAAAATTACTTTGCCCGGTCAATGACAGGCCTCACCTCCTAGTTGCGTATAAAGAGAGGGTGAATTTGCATTGGTTAGGAAAGAGCCAGGATATTGGGTCTGGAATGTGACTTTCAAAGGGCTCGCATTTTGAGGTTCTAACAAGAATTTATTATTATTTCTGGTAGAAGTTATTTCTGCCCATAGTGTTCTAATCACTTTTCTAACCTAGAAGGCAGCATGATCCCTGGCTCTAAGTCAGTGGTGGGCAACTTATGGTCCATGGGCTGCATGTGGCCCACTGGGATTCTACCTGTAGCTTGCACATCCCCTATCTGCTCCTCTCCCCGATGTGCTTCTCACGCACTAGGGCACTGGCGCTTGGCACTTCCTATTCTCTCCCCCCTTCCCTCCCTCCCAGCACTTTTGGAGTGCCATGAATCACCTGATTTGCACTCTGTCCCAGCTCCTGTCCCTCCCTCCCAGAGCTTGAACACTATGAATCAGCTGGAGGGAGAGAAGGGGAGAAGCAGGGACAGAGCACAAATCAGCGGATTTATAGTGCTCCAAAAGTGCTGGGAGGGAGGAGGAAGAGTAAGAAGTGTGGGGCACCAGTGTGTGAGAGGTCCATAGGGGAGGAGGGTAGAAAAGGGGTGTGCAGGCCACAGGTTGTCCACCATTGGCCCACTGAGACAAAGGAGAGCCATTCATGTGGCCCACTCACTAGTCTTGGATGCCTATCAATGCCCTACGTTCTGAGTCCTGTGCTCCTCATCAACACGTCCCCCAGACTAGTAAAATGAGAGAGGAAACATGGGCTCTGATCCTGCAACCACTCATGTGCTCAGCTTTGCACACAGGAGTAGTCCTGCTCTGATTTCCCTCCTCCCCTGCTCTGCAAAGATGGAGTATGGGAAGGGGGTGTGTGTGTGAGTGAGAGAGAGAGAGTGAGCACACACACAAGCACTGAAATCTTAACAGGCACTCTGCTGAGACACCATCCATGCTTCAGACTGTGACTATGTCTACACTACAGAGTTTTTTTCAGAAAAATGGCCGTTTTTCAAAAGAAAAACTTCACTTACGTCCACACTGCAATTGCATTCTTTTGGGGAAAAAATTGAAAGAATAGAGGGGGTTTTCTGACATTGGTAAATCTTTCTATGAAGAAGAAGCCTTTTTGTGAAACAGCTCTTTCGGAAGAAGGTGCATGTGGATAGGGTTGCCAGATGTCTGGTTTTGAACTGGACAGTCCAGTGTTTGAGCTTTCTGTTCAGGAAACAAATTGAGAAAATATAAATGGTATTTTCCATCCTCCAAAGACTTTCCATGTGCTTGATTTTACATACATGTAGTGCCATTGAGCTCAATAGCAATATGCTCACATGTAAGGTTAAATACATGAATGTGTTTTTCCTGGATTAGGACACATTACACATAGGTATTTAGACAGACTCAGGGGCAAGAAAAGAAAAATAGGAAGCCGGGTATTGCATTTAGGTAGATGCTTTTATGCAAAAATATGCTCAATGTTTTACTCAACCTTTATAGGCTAGAATCATTCAACCACAGAAATGTAGGTCTAGAATAGACTTCAATAGGTGACCCAATATATCCCAGCTTGCAGCAGGAGTAAGTATACTAAAACCATCTCTGTCAGGTGACCCTTAAAAATCGCCAGTAATAAATAGCAATAGAGAAATGGAATCTAAAATGATGGCTACCCTAGCATTCGTGATGCTCAGGTATGTGAAAAACACACCCCTCCGAATAACATAAAAGTTACACGTGTGGCAAGCGCTCTACCTGCCCAAGACTAGTTACCCCCTCCTCTTTGGGAGCGGTTTGATTATGTCAACGGGGGCGCTCTCTCCTGCAGCACAGAGGGGTTTGCACAGGCGATCTCACAAAGGCATGGGTGCAGCTCGGATGTGCCAGTGAGAGCGGGCTACTGTAGCCAGATACGGCTCTGCATGCTCTTCCTCTAGTAGCGCTTAGCTACCGACTCCCTGGCTTGCTAATCCATCCCCGTGAAAGGGCTGCCGCTGCCCCCCGCGCTAGAGGAACGTCTCCGTTTTCCCTCTCCCCTCCTGCTCCAGGCAGAGAGAGCCGCGCCGCGGCAAGGGGGAAGCGACTCCTGCCTCTCCGCCGGGGTAGGAGGAGCCGAGCGCTCGGCGGGGCTGGGATACCGGGGGCAGCGGGAGGAGGAGCTGGAGCTGGAGCGGCAGCGGCAGGAAGGGTGTTTCCTTGCGCGCTTCCCTGGGCGAGTGACTCAGGCAGGAAACTCCCAGCCCAGCGCGGCCCAGCGACAGAAGCCGCCCCGGCCACACTACGTCCCGCGGGGCGGGGAGCCGACACCCGGAGGGCGCCGAGACCCCGGCAAGCCCCCGCCCGAGCCGCTGGGGCGGGAGAGGCTCCGCGACCCCGAGAGGCTCCTGCTGCGGGCGGGTGAGAGAAACTTCCCTTGTTTCTGTCCGTGCCCCGGGGCCGGGGCTGCGTCCTGCGCGCACGGGGCCTGCTCCTCTCCCCCCTCCTTCCCCTCCTCTCCCCGCCGGCCTGCCCCGAGCCCAGCTCCCCCCCTCCCCAGGTCAGGCTCGGAAGGGTTGTTCTGGGCCCATCTCGGGCTGCAGCCTTCCCGGTTCCCACCGCGCTCCAGCTCCCCGAGAGCTGCAGGGACCGGCGTGGTTGTGTCTTGTGCAGCGCCCAGCACCGTGCAAGGGCTGAACAAATCACGCCCAACAAGGCGCGGGGTGTGTGCTTCGCCCAGTGGGCGGCCGGGCGGGCGCGGGGGGGAGAGTGTATTGCCGTGTGGGTTGCGGAATTTGAATTTTTAGCACAATGTATTGTTTCTGTTGTGGTAGTATGTAGGGGTGTCGGGTAGAATCGAGCTCTCTTGTATTAAATGTGTGCCCCTGGGCCCCACCACTGGGGAAGAGAAAGATTGGAAATCCCGGTTTCCTTTCATTTCCCAGCATGCGAATGGAAGTTTAGGGTCATCTGTCTGTCTTGAGGAACTTCTGCCATTTGTGCTATGGCCACAAAGACAAGGAAAGCACAAAACTTTAAAAGCATTTTAAAAAGCAAAAAGTATATCACTGTTGGCGCAAGCCCCTTGTAATTCTGCCTAAAGAACAATATTTTGTGTAATCATTATTTATGTCTTTACTGTATTTATATTGTTGTATACTGAAATAGTGCCCAGAGCTTCTAGAGATAGACAGAGCCTCCTGTCACCAGTGCGTTATCCTGAAACTATTGAATGCTTCAGTACGTACCAATTCGTACTTGTTAATTATATTGTGGTAGGGCCCAAAGTGCTTATGTACTGTATGAATTTGTAGTGTGAAGACAGGATTGAGGAGAAATAACAGCACCAAGTATTGTAAACCTTGCAGGGAAAAGATGACCAGTTTCAGGCCCCAATTCTGCAATTGATATCATACAGACCATTACAGGATCAGGGCCTGAGTATATATAAACATATTTCTAGTTTATTGCTTGAAAGCAATTTAGTCTGTTCTCACATGTGTGTGTTTTATTGTAACACTTGTCCCCATATCTAGCACTTAAATTGGTTTGTCGTTGAACGGTTGTTAGGGTTGCACTGCCTCTGTTATATGTATAGCATATCATGGAAAAATAGATTACAAATAGAAACATTATGAGGAATTTCTTGGATTTGCAGATAAAAGGGGGTAAAAGTCAATATATGTTTAAATAAAAATATTATCCTGAGCAAGATCTTTGAGGGAAATTGGTTCTTCTCCAATGAAAATAATGTTATCTCTATGTTGTAATGAGGATGAGAATTATGAATAAATACATCATCCAACAGCAGACATTGTGATGAATTGCCAGTGTTTAATCTATTTGTTTAACATGACTTTCTGAAAATTTAAAGGGCGTTAAATCCATTGGAAAGTCTTTCTATGGGTTGGGCCTCCCTTGTCTGGCACCCTCAGGACCTGACTGGTCTGGAACGGGGGGATTTGCCAGATCAGGGGAGGTCCTTTTCATGTCCCGTGCTGAATTGCTGCCCTTTGCCAGGGCTCCAGCCCGGCACCACTGCTGCCTACCTGGCTGTGGCTCCCCATCCTGGAGCTCCCTAGCTGCTGTGAGGGCCAAAGCTCCACAGCTGCTACCAGACCCCGAGCTCCATGGCTGGGACTGGAGCTCCGCAGATGCTGCTGGACGCCGAGCTCTGCGGCTGCTGTCAACCCCTGCTACCTCCTGGCCACGGGGCAGAACTGCACTGTGCTGCCCACCCCTCCGCATCCCCCCACACATGGGGCTCCCAGCTGAGTCGTCAGGCTCCCCTCCCCCCTGCTCCTGCCCCATAGTCTGACTTCCCTATACTTGGGCTGTATGGTCCAGGAACACCACTGGTCCCGCTGGACCAGGGATTTTGCCAGACCAGAGACTCCCGGTTAAGGGAGGTACAACCTGTAGTGGTTCAGCAAGTCTGTTAACAGCCCGTATGTTCTATTAAGACACAGCAACTCACACTGCCTTTGTTATAGCCCTGCAGTATTTGCTAATGGGTTTGAAAAAGCATTCAGAGATATATATTGCACTTTGTCATGGAGGTACAGTAGAGTCCCGATTATCCAACCTAAATGGGACCGACAGGTGGTCGGATTACCGAAAATGTTGGCTAATACGGAGTACGGAACATTACCTGTACAGTAGTTGATTCGGGTGCTCCAGGCGAAGGGCAGCAGCACTTTGGGGATGGTCCGCTTGGAGGCTGCTGAGAAGAGCAGCAGCAGGAGCAGCAGCAGCAGCGCCCAGAGCGACAGGGCAGCCATTCTTCTGGCCCGCGCCCGGGGGCTGCAGGGAGGGAAGGGGCCAGGCAGGGATGGGGACCAAGTGGCGCGGCAGGAGGCTCTGACCCGTGGGCTGGACTCTCAATCGCCCACCGATGTGCTGCAATTCAAGAGACGTCAGTAGCTGGGGCAGGAGAAACGGGCCTGGTCACATGGCGGGCGGGTGGCCGGCAGCAGCGCGGGCTTTTAGTTTTGCTTTCAGGGCTGCTGCTGGAGCCTCTTCAGCTGGGGAGGCTGCATGCAGCATGGCAGCGCAGGGCAGCTGGCCTTCGGGCCTCATACTCGCGCTGTGCTAGGTTGGCTGGGGATTTCTCGTGGAACCCCTGACAATGGTCCGCGGAACCCTAGGGTTTATCCGGCTATATCGGATAAAGTGGACTGTTGGATTACCGAAGGTTGGATAATCCGGACTCTACTGTATACTATAAGCAGTTGATGCTTTATGATATACAGTGAACCTCTCTTAAAAGGCCACCCAAAGGGGCAAAGTTTTTTTTACTAGAAGCCTTGGAAATACTTACAATAATCATATAAGAAATGGCGTTTGGGTATTGCCTCTGTCATTTAATCAAAGGTAGCCTCTAGATTTTAAAAATGTAAATAAATCTTCCATAGTCATGATGCAGCTTAATTTCTGCATGAAGATAAATTCGATTTTTGCCATCCTCCAATCTTTGCATATCCTGGATTAAACACCTACCTTCACTCAGGCTGAGGAATGGCTTTTACAATTCTTACCATGTTTAGGCATGACAAAATATTGCAGTTAATTTTCGATAGACATATATATTATATTGCCTTACTAAACAAAAGTGTATTCCTAACAAATTTAAAGAGTTCCCTAATATCTATGGCTTCTCTATATGTTGTTTGCTCTTTACCACTGAATATATATCTGTATATAAAAATTGATTTTACAGAAGTATTTGTAAATTGCAGAAGAGATTGTGTATCCAGAAGCTCAATGTTTTAAGAAAGTCTGAACCTTCTAAACCTCATCTTACTGGGAGAAGTGGGATATTGGCATCTGTAATATGTCACACCGAGCTAACTAGTGTGACTAATGTATGTCATTTCATTAGAAAATGGGCTAATATTCCCAAACTCCACTCTTGATTAGCCAGTGAGTTAAATAACAAGTGAGGTTACAACAGTGTGTGCAAAAGGAAAGGCCCTCTCAGACAGAATATTTAAGGCTATCTGCAAAAAGATCAAACAGATGAAATTATTTATAGTTTTGTTTCCTCTTCCTGGATATCCTGGTGGTCCAGTGTTTTTGGAGGAGGTTGTTACTGCTTGGATGCCCCCACTTCCCTGCCAGAAAAGTACAGAATTCATATATCACTGTCCATCAGTTATCAAATTGCTTCTGTTGTTTGTGTTTTAGAGGCACTTGCCCCCTTCATTCAAAAGGGAGTATTTATGGAGGGAGATGGCTTGTCCTAATTTTTTGTTGTAAATGAATGGTTTTGGAGGGT
The DNA here is from genome assembly GCA_032595735.1 of Pelochelys cantorii. Classification (NCBI taxonomy): domain Eukaryota; kingdom Metazoa; phylum Chordata; order Testudines; family Trionychidae; genus Pelochelys; species Pelochelys cantorii. The sequence goes on along the minus strand of CM064326.1, from coordinate 124,360,736 downwards.
CTTTAGTGAAGCTTCCCTTTCACATATGTTCCTTAACAGCAGGGAGGCTGACAGCATCTTTCTTTTCTCCACTGCTTCTGGGTTGCTCCTTTCTTCCTGTCTGCTGCTGCCACTGTGAGGGATTCCTGCTGGCCTCTTGTCTTATGTGATAATAGGGTTTGGGGCTGCAGACATTTCCCCATTCCCTGTGACATACTGAAACAGTTAAGAAGAGCAAAGATGCTCAAGCTGGAGACCCCTCCAAGATAAGAGTGGGCTTCTGGCAGGGCATTATTTGTGAGAGATCCTCTGTTTTGGAAGTTGCTAACCTCAACTTTTGTGCCACATATAGATTTGTTAACCTTCTGGGCATGCTGTGGCACCCAGCTTTTCTCTCTTCTTCTGTTCAGGAGCAACTGGACTGAGGGTTGGTATGATTATATTCATGGTTGGGGCCAGGCCCATCGCTGGGGAGGGGAGAGAGGATAAAAGAGTAATTGCCCCAAGGCCCAGCCACAACTGTAGTGAACTAGCCATGCTCAACTGGCCAAATCACATGCCCTGGTTCTCATGGGGGACTTTAATCACCCTAACATCTATTGAGAGACCAATACAGCAGTGCACAAATAATTCAGGAAGTTTTTGGAGAATGTTGGGGATAATGTCCTGGTACAAGTGCTGAAGGAACCAACCAGGGGTAAAGCGCAGCTTGACCTGCTGCTCACAAACAGAGAGGAACTAGTAGGCGAAGTAGATGTGGGTGGCAATCTGGGAAACAGTGATCATGAGATGGTAGATTTCAGGATCCTGAACAGAGGAAGAAAGGAGAGGAGCAAAATACACACCCTGAACTTCAGACAAGCAGACTTTGACTACCTCAGAGAAATGATGGGCAGAATCCCTGGGATGCTACCATAAAGGGGAAAGGAATCCAGGAGAGCTGGCAGTATTCTAAAGAAGCCTTGTTAAAGGCGCAGTAAGAAAAGCAAATATGGTAGGCGACCAGATTGGCTTACCGGGGAGATCCTTGGTGAGCTTAAACACAAAAAGGAAGCTTATAAGAAGTAGAAACTTGGACAGATGACTAGGGAGGAGTATAAATATATTGCTTGAGAATGCAGGGCAGTAATCAGGAAGGTGAAAGCGCAATTGGAATTGCAGCTAGCAAGGGAGGTGAAGGATAACAAGAAGAGTTTCTATAGGCATGTTAACAATAAGAGGGTGATCAGAGAGGGTGTGGGGCCCTTAGTGGATGAGGGAGGTAACCTAATGACAGATGATGTGGGAAAAGCTGACGTACTCAATGCTTTTTTTGCCTCTGTCTTTACAGACAAGGTCAGCTCTCAGACTACTGCACTAGGCAATGCAGTATGGGAAGGAGCTGGGCATCCCTCGGTGGAGAAAGAACGGGTTAAGAACTATTTAGGAAAGCTAGACATACACAAATCCATGGGTTTGGATTTAATACATCCGAGGGCACGAGGGAGTTGGCAAATGTCATTTTAGAGTCTTTGGCCGTTATCTTTGAAAACTCGTGGAGATCGGGAGAGATCCTGGATGACTGGAAAAAGGCAAATGTAGTGCCCATCTTGAAAAAAGGGAAGAAGGACAATCCAGGGAACTACAGACCAGTCAGCCTTACTTCAGTCCCTGGAAAAGTCATGGAGGGGATCCTCAAGGAATCCATTTTGAAGCATTTGGAAGAGGGGAAGGTGATCAGGAATAGTCAACATGGATTCACCAAGGGCAAGTCATGCCTGACCAATCTGATTAGCTTCTATGATGAGGTAACTGGCTCTGTGGACATGGGGAAGTCGGTGGATGTGATATATCTTGACTTTAGCAAAGCTTTTGATATGGTCTCCCACAATATTCTTGCCAGCAAGTTAAGGAAGTATGGATTGGATAAATGGACAGTAAGGTGGATAGAAAGCTGGCTAGATTGTTGGGCCCAACGGGTAGTGATCAACGGCTCGATGTTAGGTTGGCGGTCGGTTTCATGTGGAGCCCCCAAGGATCGGTTCTAGGGCTGGTTTTGTTCAACATCTTTATTAATGACCTGGATGAGGGGATGGATTGTGCCCTCAGCAAGTTTGCGGATGACACTAAGCTGGGGGAGAGGTAGATACGTTGGAGGGCAGGGATAGGGTCCAGAGTGACCTAGACAGATTAGAGGATTGGGCCAAAAGAAATCTGATGAGGTTCAACAAGGACAAGTGCAGAGTCCTGCACTTGGGACAGAAGAATCCCAAGCATTGTTACAGGCTGAGGACCGACTGGCTAAGTAGTAGTTCTGCAAAAAAGGACCTGGGGATTACAGTGAATGAGAAGCTGGATATGAGTCAACAGTGTTCCCTTGTAGCCAAGAAGGCAAATGGAATATTAGGGTGCATTAGGAGGAGCATTTCCAGCAGATCTAGAGAAGTGATTATTCCCTTTTATTCCGCACTGGTGAGGCCACATCTGGCGTACTGCGTCCACTTCTGGGCCCTCCAGTACAGAAAGGATGTGGATGCATTGGAAAGGGTCCAGCGGAGGGCAACCAAAATGATTAGGGGGCTGGAGCACATGGTCTAGGAGGAGAGGCTGAGGGATTTTGACTTATTTAGTCAGCAGAAAAGAAGAATGAGGGGGGATTTGATAGTAGCCTTCAACATCCTGAAGGGAAGTTCCACAGAGGATGGAGAGAGGCTGTTCTCAGTTGTGACGGATGGCAGAACAAGGAACAATGGTCTCAAGTTACAGTGGGGGAGGTCTAGGTTGGATATTAGGAAAAACTATTTCACTAGGAGGGTGGTAAAGTACTGGAATGGGTTACCTAGGAAGGTGGTGGAATCTCCATCCCTAGACGTTTTTAAGTCTCAGCTTGACAAAGTCCTGGCTGGGATCACTTAGTTGGGATTGGTCCTGCTTTGGGCAGGAGGCTGGACTTGATGACCTCCTGAGGCCTCTTCCAACCCTAGGATTCTATGTTCAAGCCAATTAGCCACACTCAACTGCCAAATAGCCACTAGTGGCTAGTGTGTTGGGCATCACAGTTCTATACCATTATATGCATTGTGTTGTTAAATATCGTGTAATTGACTAACTGAATAGTTGATGCATTTTGACTAATCGAATAGTCGATAGGGCTCCTCCACCTTTGAAGTATAGCAACAGCCTCTATGGCTGTTGCTACATTTCAAAGGCAAAAGCGCTGTGTGGACCCCGGGGTCAGCTGGGGACTCCCCCACTGACCCTGGGCTCCATGTAGCACTGCTGCTTTGAAACACCATGGGGAGCCTGGCGTCAGGCTCCCCACGGCGTTTCAAAGCGTCAGCGCCTCACAGAGCCTGGGGTCATTGGGGAGTCCCCAGCTGATCCAGGGCTCCATGTGACACTTTGAAATGCCGCGTGCAGCTTGGGGACATCCCAGCTGTCCCCAGGCTTCAAGCGGCACTGCTGCTTTGAAGTACCCCCTTCTTTGCCCCCGGCCCTTTGCTGCCTTTTCTGATAGAGGCAGCAAAGCCGGGGAGGGGGAAAGCAACTAGTCTACTAGCCTGTTGACTATATGATAAGTATTTGCTTATCGGATAGTCGACTAGTTGTTCACATCCCTACTGGATAGATGCCCTATCGGGTAGATTTCTATAAATTCAGATAAATACAATTTCTGTTTGCAGGAGAGGAGGATTTCTCTCTACAAGAAGATGGTAATGGAAAAAAAGTTGTTTAATTACATTTTGCAAGGAAGTGAATGGTACATTAATAAAAGTATCAGATACCATTACATTGTGAGGAATTGTAAATAAGGACAGGCCAATAATATAATTGACCTTAGAGACGAGTGTCCTAGTTACTTAGTTACCTGCACCTTTGACTCTTCCTGATCTCTGAGGCCCTGTCTATACTACCACAAGCTGTCGACCTAAGTTATGCAACTTCAGCTATGTGAAGTATGTCGACTTCAACGACATTATTAGATCTGCTTGTCAGTGATGGTTATCAGACTGATTTCAGGCTCATGACAATTACTTCCCTCAATCCTTGTATATTTATATCCCAGTACTGTTAAAATTTAGTTATTAACTAGTTTTAATGATAGTTTTCATTTTAGGTCATTTTTTACCATTTCTGTATTAGGGATCAGAACCAAAATGATGCCTTGCTTGCCAGAATCCAAGTCCTTCCAGACTTGGACTAAGCATTTGCTGGTCAGCTAGGGTACGTCCAGTATCCTGGACAAGCTCTGCCGCATCCAAGGAACATGTCTGCTTTCTGAAAAATTTGTTCGGTATCCCTGTAAACCTCGTTCTACGAGGAAGAAGGGATGATCCGAAAGATACTTTTTTCCCGACATCTGGCCCAAAGTAGATGGGCCAATTGTCAGAAAAGCCTCTTTTGGAAGAAAAGCAGAAAAAGATACTCAAATTGCAGTTAGCAATTTGTGTATCTTTTTCCGATAGAACTTTGTAGTTTAGACACAGCCCTAGTGTAGATCACTGGCTTAAAATTGCTAGGAGAATCTCCCATTAGTGACAGATGTCAAATATGTAAAGGATTCAAGCCCTGCTCGAAGAAAGAGTGGTGAGGCTCAAGTGTTTGCTTATAGAGACAGCCCTTTACCTTTCACCAGAGTCAGCGCATGGGGAAAGTGCCCAAGCACACCAGCATTGGTGCAGAGTGCCCCACAAGAGATGTTTGTAGCTTCTCAGTCCCATTTGCTGCTACCAAGAAAAGACATAGGTCTTCCTCGTGTTTGGTACTGCACCTCTCTCAATGTGGCATCTTGTAATTCTCTCATTCTTAAGTCAGGCCTTGGGATGCATTCCCCTGGTACTAACTATGATGTAGCTCAGCTGGTCAACCTTAGGTTCAGTACCTGCCGTTCTGTTTCCTCCAGGAGCTATTACATTGACCGGACAGCCTTCTTAAAATAAGTTCAAAAGAATTTAAGAGAAAATAGATCTTTAAACAAGCTAGCTTAACAGGTGTCTTTCTGTCTTCTTCCATACGGGGATCTTTGTCTGGTCTAACCTTCCTGTTGAAGCTCAGACCAACTGCCCACTGTTGAAAATTAATTCAAATTAAGGTGTGAATTTAAAGTGCAGTAGCTATTCCTAAATATCCCATGTGTAGACAAGCTCTGAGAGTTCAAGGAAGTTTCTCTGTTAATTGACTTGCGAGTTCAAGTATTTATCCCCAAAGACCAACCAAGAAACATCAGAGTATCATCATCCTGCTGTAATGGGGGCTTGATCTGATAGTCTTTTTCCATCTCTAACTTTTATGATTCTGTTAAGTATGTATGTGTGATTCAGATGTGATCTGTTGGGTGATTCAGTAAGGGATGGAAACTTAAAATGTGTGAATTACGTTACATCTTTGCTCAAATTAGTCAGCTGCCTTCTGCAATAGCGAAAGATTCTCTTCCTGTCTCAGTAAACTGTAAACTAGATGTTGTGTTATGGAAAGTCTTCATCTGCCAAAGCCTTTTTTTGCACTGACATTAGGAAGGACTTGCTTGCCTTTCTTTGTCAGATATATCATCTTGTCCTATGGCTATGGCATAGTTTTATAGTTTGAAATGACTGCTAACTGTTCACACAGGAGAAAAATGCAGCAATTGATTGTAAAACGAAGGGGGCCAATCAGTATCCAGTAAAGGAGTCTTAATTTTAATATGGCATTTTTATTTTAAAATAGAAAGCAGATTTATTCCTCCTTCCTCTTCAGTGATCAAAAAGCCATCGAAGTGGAATGCTGGAATCTGAACTGAGAAAAGACTGAGCCGGTCCAAAGAAATCACATGCATGTGATTGAGGAAGGCTCAGCCCCTCAATACAGCTTGGCTTTCAGAAACACAGCTCCCTCCGAGGTGGTGGTTGTGTTTTTTGTTTTGAGATTTGACAGAATAGCATGGACATTCTTTATGGCCGAGATGGATTCTGTTGTGTGCATCTAAGGCTCAAGTGAAGTCTCATATTTCTTATTTCAAGTAATGGGGCTGTTAGGGTCTTAGGTGGCTGAGTAGGCTTGAGCTGGTGGTGCACTAGCTTTTTTTAATTCTTGCAGACCTGAGTTCATATTTTGAGAGATATCACAAGGGAAAATTAATATGTTCAGGTCCGACCGGGTGCGGGGTTGGGGAGGGAGGCAAAGGAGGTAACTGCCCTGGGGCCCGGCCATTCAAAGGGGCCTGGAGCTCCTGACCGCTGCTGCTACTGTGGCAGGGGTGGTGGCTGGAGCCCAAGATCCCTTTGATTTACCATGGGAGCTCCAGAGTAAGGATGTTAAAATGCGGTTAATTGACTAGTCGAGTAGTCGATGGAATTTCCATCAACTACTCAACTAGTCAATAGGCACTTCCACGTTCCTCCTTTGAAAGGTACAAGGGCCCTTGGTGGGGCTCTTGTACCTTTCAAAGGAGGAATGCGGAACTCTGCGTACAACCCGGGGCCAGCGGGAAGGCTCACTGACTCTGGGCATGCCTGCTTTGAAACATACAAGAATCCCCAGCTGATCCCAGGCTTTGCGTGGCATTTCAGTCCCCAGCTGACTCCGGGTTTTGGGGAAATGCTATGCAGAGCCTCCATGGCGCTTCAGCATTTTAAAGGGACAGCGCTGCATAGCTGAGCCGCGGATCAGCTGTGCAGCAGCTGCCCCTTTGAAGTGCTGTGTGGCGGGGTTACGGGTGCGAGTGACTCCCCCCCCCGCTCCTCCGTGAAGGGGGGGGGGGCTCCGCGGACCCACTGCCTTGAGCTCAGTCCGTGAGTCCCCGAGCGGAGTCTACCTGTGGTGGGGCTGGTGGGTGCGATTGCCCCTCTGCCCTAACCGGCAAAGGGGGTTCAGCGGACCCTCCACCACATCACCCCTAGTGGGAGCTAGGGGCTTAGCCCGTCAGCGGGCCTTGGGGTCTTTGCCCCCCTTTCTGTCCCTCCAATGGGCGGTTGCGTGTCTGTAGGGCTGGGGTGTGACCACTGTCTCCACACTGCCCTTATTGTGGGGTAGGTTGATTGGGTGCTCTCGGGTGTGGGGTTTTGGGGAGTGGGGTTTTGGGGAAATGGGGGACCCGGGCCCTCCCTCTCCTCCGGGTCCCAGCCCGGGGCCCTAAGTGGAGTACGGTGCCAATGGGCCTACCTCCACGGCAAGCGGGGCTGCGGCCCTAAACTCGCCTGCCCACGGGCGCCAAAAGTGCCCTGCCCCGGGCTTCTTCCACTCCCCCCCTTCAGGCTCTCCCAGCGGGACGCCCGCTGGGTCACTCACCCCTCCGGAGCCGCCAGGTTCGCCCAACTGGGATCCGGGGACCGACGGAGCCGTCCTTCTTCGCCCGGGGGGCGGGAGGCTTGGTGCTGCTAGAAGCCAGTGTTGCCGCTTCTCCACTCCCCCCCCTTCTGGTGTCCCGCAGCCGCTTTTTACAGCGCCCGGGGAGTGACGCCAGGGGGGTTTGCTCCGTGCCTCCCCCCCCCCCCCGCGTCTTCCCCGCTGGTCCCTCCCCGGCGCGCGTGTGGTGCGCTGCCCCCAAGTGTGGGTCACCCCACACCGCCAGAGTACTTTCCCGCGCGTCGGGTCAGGCCCCGCCTCCCCCGCCGCGGGCTTGTCCTGGCTCCCCCGCGCCCCTGCTCCGGCCGGTCGGGGCTGGCCCCGCTGCTTCCTGCCGCGGCGCCCGTTCCCTTGCCCGGGGGGTTAGCCCTCCCCCTGGGGCCAGTGCGGACCCCGCCGGGTCCGTCACATGCTGCCTTGGGGTTTCAAAGTGGCAGCGCTGCACAGCTGATCCCCGGCTCAATTGTGCGGTGCTGCTGCTTTGAAGTACCTCTTCTTTCCCCCAACGTTTCCTGCCTTTATCTGATAGAGGCAGCAAGGGGCGGGGGGGGGAATTCGACTGGTTGACAGACTATCCAATAAGCATTTGCTTATCCGATAGTCGACTAGTCCTTAACATCTTTACTCCAGAGTGCCATTCTGTATGGCTCTAAGGGCTGGGAGGGGGGGCATGTTGCAGTCCGGACTGTGCTAAGTGCTGACTAGCCTTGGTCCTGCCCCTTTTGCCCTCCGCCCCACCCCTTTCTGGGGTTCACAGTGGCTGTTGGCCCCACTCAGTGTTAGTTTTCTCTTAATTCTCTTTGGTGCACGTGACAGGAACACAGCAGTATTTGGCATGTCATTGGTAAAATGCACTTGATGTTAAAATGGGAGAGAGAGGGGAGGACAGAACAGAATTTAATTGATACAGCTTCATAGGGGCTTAGCCATAAGTTGCCTCATTCTAGTTTTGTTGTTCCATATCTTATTGAAAGCCTTTCACCATCTTGACGCATTGCATCTCTTGTATTTTTTTTCCCACTGTTTTCTTCCAGTAGTCTCGTCCTTTCGTCTTAGTCCTCTTAATTTCCCTTTCTTTTTCCTCCTGCTGTGTGTGTCTCACAACTGTTCTCACAACCTGCTGGAGCTGTTTCTCCCTTACTACTTCTGTTTGGGTCTATTCTTCTTTTCTGCTTGCCTTTCTTCCAGACTGTTGCTGTGGACCAGTGGTTTTCAACCTGTGATCACTGGAGATCCACAGACTGTCTAGATTTCTATAGTAATCCACAGCTTCATTTGAAAATTTTTAGGAGTCCGCGAATGGAGAAAAGGTTGAAAACTCCTTCTGTAAATGCTTCAGTGAGTGATGCTGTATAGTACCACTTAGGGGAAGCAGGACTTGTAACTTCCTAGGGAGAGCAGACACAAGTGTGCCCCAGAAAAGGACTGCTGTGGGACTGCTTTCCATAGGTTGGGAAGTAGGGATGTTAGTGCATAGTTATGTAAACGATTAACTGGTAAGCCTGGGTTTATTGGTTAATCCAAATTACTACACGCACCTCCTCCCTTGCTGCCCCTCTATCAAAGGCAGTGGTGCAGGCTTGAGCTGATACATGCCGGGAGCCAGCTTTTAAGCTGGCTCTCTGCCTGTGCTGGCTCCGCAGAGCCGCCTGCCCTCCCGTGCTGCCTCCCACAAAGATAGTGGGGTCAGGGGAGGCAGGAGCCAGTTTGCGCGGCTCCCCTTTTAGCCCAGCTCCCCTTGTGGACCAGCTGCCACCCCGCACTGCTGCCTCTGATAGATTGGAATTGCCTTTTGATGAAAATTTCTAAATTTGATAGTAAAGGAACAATTATAGCAAGTATGACTGGGATTAAGACTTCTCTTAGGAGTTCTCTGAATAATGTAGAATTATTTATGAGAATTGGTTTCTGACTGTAGTGATTCTGGAGACAGCTGCTGACTTCAGAAAGGGTTGTGTCATTCCAAAACAGCTGAGAATTTCACTGCCAGTATGATTTATATTTTGGCACATAACTTATGTAAGAAAGGTATGGTAACACCCTTGGATTATGCAAGATAAATATTTATCTTCATCCCTTTACATTTTCTGCAATTTAAGTGTGTGGTACAAACATTGACTTTTAATTGCTAAATTGACATTTTAAGGTTTTTTACTCAATTTCTGATGACAGCTCTTCCCAAAAAAACCCCCAAATCCTCTTACTCTCTACCTCTCAGAAAGTGCTTTGAACATGAACAAATTTACATTTCTTATAGGACTTTGCCCTCCTGAAGAATCCAAGAATATTTTGTAGAGCTTGCTCTTCCTTTATTGAAATGCAGCCATCTGTGGGATGGGAAACAGCTGTTCAGCAGCTTGCCACAGTTGTGGATAGAAAGGGAAGAAGAATATTATATGTAGTTGGAGCTGTAATGAGAATCATAGAGCTTAATACCATTACTGTTGCAACAAGTGTTGATTGGTGCTTTGGACCACAAGTGGTCAGTAAAGTAAGTCTGCCTCTTCTGCTAAGTGACATCAGTTCTCGCAACACAGTGGCCAGCTAATGCTGTGCTGGGTTATTGGATAACTATTGACTGGGGATATTAGAAATAGTGTAATTTAGTAATTGTGTAACTGCAACAATTCTTAGTGGTTACACAATTGTTTGATGACTCCCATGGGTGGGGCCAGTAGTCAGTGCAGTTTTTAAACCAGCTCCCTGCACGTACTGGCTCTCACCTGCAGTCCACGCTGCTGCCTTTGTGTCAGAGGCATCAGCACAGGGTGACAGACAGCTCCCCTGCATGCTCTTCATTTAAAAATTGGACTGAGCCAGCCTGCCAGTCTGAGTTTTAAATGCAGAGCATGTGGGAGGTGGGAGGGGTTGTTGGAGTTAACCAGGACCATTAACGGGCCAGGCATCTCTAGTACTGACTGGGGAGGAAAGTGCAGTATTGAAACTCTAACACCACTTCTAGGTCACTCAAATGGTCCTTTAGTCTCCCACCAAAATAGCTGAACACTGACTCACCCTTAAGAGCCCAAGGCAGTATGGCTGCTCCATGTGTTGCTAATAATAAAAATGTCAACAGATATGTGTGGTTAGTTTGGTACAGATTTTTCTGTCCCAATATGCATTTGAAAATAAATGGGGGTTTTATTGGTGTTGTAAACCACACTGTGTGTTACACTATCGAAAACACTCGCAAGAGGATATGTGGTTTTACCCACAACATACAGAAAGCTGATTGGTAGCTAGGCTAGCAGCTCTGAGAGGCAATTTTAATTAAATAAATATATTAAAAATCATGCGTGGTTCAGGATTGGCACCATCATGTTTCACAACGGACACCTGACAAAATTATTGTACTTCATGACGGACATTGGGGGCGGGACGGTTATGTCCTTCAGTCATTCAGTGTTTTGAAAAATGATCACATCTCACAATTTTTACCACAGGCACTTGTCTCTATGTAGGGACACATTCCTGACCCCTGGTGTGGTTGGGCATGCACGCAGCACTTTATTTTGTATGTTGTTCTGGAGCAGCCACTACTCACTCCCCCTAGTATTTTCCACATGCTGTGCACTCTCCCTAGCCTGATACCATGCTAATCATTTCCATCATGTGACAGTTCTTTTGGCTGTTACCATGCTACCAGGCTGGTGTAAACAGTCTTTTTACAATCACAGATTGAAACAAAAACTTATCTTTTTGAAAGGCTTGAGTGTGTATAAAATCAGCTGCCTAAAGGCCCTGTCAGCTGCTGCTTGTTCTCTAGTTTTTGTTTTGACTTCAGTCAGCTAAACAGGGGAATGATGTGAGAGCATTTTTTCCTTGTTGCTTCAATTTATGCAAATCTGTTGCTCAGAAACAAAGAAGGACTCAACAAAAGAACAAATTAGAATATTCCCCTCTCTCCATAGAACCTTCTGTCGTCCCAGGCACTGAGAGAGAGAGAAAAGAGAGAATTGTAAATGAAAACGTAATGGCTGCAGAATTTGGCCTCCACTGTCTGAACAATCAGAAAACTTTTTTACTGTTTTGTGCAGTACTGTGGAAAACAATGAGAGTTTGTTTTTAAATTAAATCTTATTCTGTTTAATCTAAATTGTTAGAGATGTAAGATGTTTGTTCACATTCAACTGGGCTTCTTTTAAATTGAAATAGAGCTCATGTAACCTCTTTGTGGAAAAGTTGAGAGAAATTCTAGAATCCAGTGTTCTTCCATGCAGTGAATGTTAATATTTGCTCCCCACTACACTGGCTGGAAGAAAAGTTAACTTTTGGTAGTCATGGTGGTTTTTAGCCATTTGCTCTGATAAGGAACATCATGTAAGATGAGGCAAAGTTACTTTAATTCTTTGTAGAAAATACTTGAACTGATTTGTTTCTTACAAGGCAGTTAAACCCTCCCCCCAACAAATGAACAAAAAGAAAAACCAATGAGCAAATGGAACAGAAAAAGTTTTAAAATGTTGAGTTGACATAAAAACAAATTCTCCAATAAACTCAAATTTCTCTGCTGCCTTGACTGAGCCTGCTCCCAGGGGAGTTAATGGCAAAGTTCCCAAAGACTTCAGTCTGAACAGGATTGGGCCCTATGGCTCTTAGGCCCCAGAATTTAGCAGAGCATTTAAACATCTGCTTAAATGCATCCCTACTCAGCAAACTCCTAAGGAGTAAGCATCTCCTCCTTATTGAGTAAGAGTTATATAAAGGCAATTGTCTTTTCCCTGTCGGTCTCATCAGCACCTCCCTTATGTTACATCCTTCCCCAGCACTTGGTGAGCTTTGATATGACTGTTTTAAAAAATACCGTGCAGATTTACACCGGAATTCATTGAAGGTGATGCAATTATAGTTTTGGTATATGCATCCAGGCTGAGGTTACTCTGGTTTAGGTGAAACTGAGATAATTTTCCTCAATGTCAAGAGAGGGGGAAAAGCTAATCCTACAGGAGGCACTCTTTAAAAAGCAGACTGACTTCATCTTTAATTTACTTTGAACAAAAAAGCATGAATAAAGGCTTGCAGGCTCAGGCATGGTTTTAAAAAATGTACGGTTTTGTTGTCCAATTTGTAACAGAATGGCGAAAGAAATGTTTCTGGACATTTGAAATTTTGATTTTATGACATTTAAACCCTTTAACAGTTTTTTCTCCTCCACAAAATACAAAGTAATATTGTTTTTTAAAAAAAGCCCACACCCAACAAACCCTGGTGTTATGTATATTCAGGCACAGTATTTTGGATGGATTTTTTTAAATTCATATTGGAAACATTTCAGGTGATCTAATGACTTTTATTTGGGTTACAAATTCAATGTTTATTTTGAAATCAAAACTTCTGAGGCTCTTCTGGGTTTAATGTGACGTGTAACATGTACAAGTGGTGTTCAGGAAACACAGTTCTCGGTGGCAGAGTTCATGTGCATTTAGTGATGCATATTTCTGGGTCTCTGCCAGTTTTAAAGTCTTGCTTATAAAGAGCCAGATCATGTCCTGCCATGTGTGGCTATGCAAAGGAGTAGAAGGATAAGCTGCAATACCATGCCACTACTTCCTGCACGTGGTGGAAAGTAAGCTTTCCTTCTGTTGGGGCTTCTCCTGCCCCTCCCCTGCCTCTCCCTGCATTATGTCTGGCAGTGTTAAACTGGGGAACATACAAAACATGTTGCAGTTTCTCTGCTTTTCTGAGAAAGGAGTAGAGTTCAGCTCTGTAAATCAGTCTCCATCTATGGCTTCTCCAGGGCAGAACAACAGTAGGGTTGCCGGACATCCAGTTTTTGGCCACAACACTCAGTCAAAAAGGGACCCTGGTGCTTTTTAAAAAGACTAGTGGGAAGTGCATTGGGGCTAAGGCAGCCTGCCCATGGCTCCTGTAATGTGATCAGGGAAGCTCCGTGCCCTACCTCTAAACCTAATGCTGGTTCCACAGTTCCCCTTCGGCCAAGTATCACAGCCAATGGGAGCTGCGGGGGTGGCACTTGCCTCATGGAAGGGGGCAGGGCAAAGGTGTTCATTGTGTGTGGTTAAAGATAATTGGCAACCCTACACAACGACAAACTGTAGATTTTATTATAAACTCTCTATCTGACCTACAGTGAGTTGAGAGTTTTTAGTCCCTCCTCCTGAGTACAGACAACAGCAAGTAGTGCAATTCTGCATGGTGGACTACTGTGGTATTTCCCCGGAAGTTTGTATTTGCACTGGTTCATTTCAAAAGTTCATAGACTTCCTGTCCTGGAGGTTGTTTGCACTACAGTGATCTAAATGGTTGGCTTTCTGATTTATACTTCTTTTAAAGCTTAACTCAAATGTCGATACAGATACCACAGATACAGAGATTGTTTTGCAGATGAGGACTTAAGGAATTCTGAGGTTTGGAGGGAAAGAAAATAGTTGTATAACCTGAAATAGTAAAAAAGCATCAGTACCCACTGAGGACATAAGCATGTATCAAATTGTCAAGTTTTTTTAAGGGCAGCCTTTTAAAAAAAAAATGAAATAGGTGATTATAAAAAAGTCATATCCTGGAGCGCCCCATGCCCGTGGTAGGCCCTGCAAGGCTGGAACAGCTCCCTACCCATGCCAGGCAGGTGTTCCAGCACCCACCAGTTAACGTTTCACATCCCCTAGGGTGCTACTCCAGGACTTTGTAGACAGTTCTCTGCCCTAGCATTGATTTCCTGTGTGATCTTGGGCAAGTCACTTAGTTTTTCTATGCTTTAGTACCTCATCTGTAAAATGAGTATAATAGCACTTTCCTTCCTCATAGTGGTATTAGTCAGATAAATACATTAAAGGCTATGGCCTGGCCTACACTACACAGTTAGGTTGAGATAAGGACACTTATGGTGACAGTCAGGGCATGTCTATACTAGGGAGAAGATTGACTCCTTCCCCTCCCTTCCCCCGCCTTCCTGGAGGCCGATCTTCTAGCATTTGATTTAGCAAGTCAAATGTAGACCCATAAATTGAATGCTGAGGGCAGCACCTGCCGGTGTCCAGTACTCCTCCTTCTGTGAGGAGTAAGGGAAGCTGACGTGAGCTTGTACTCCCATCAGCCTCCTGCTGTGTGGCTCAATTAAGGTAAGGCGATTCCAGCTACGCCTTCCTTGTCTAGTGTAGACTGGGCCTCAGTGTCTGCACTACAGCCTTGCTCCCGCTGAGGTACGTGTCGTACTACAGAGACATGATCATGCCACCTCCACAAGAGGCATAGTCAGGGCATCACACTATCTCTATAGACCCTGCATTACTAACATCAGCTTGCCTGTCTTATCAGTTTCATGGCCCCTGCCATAAATTTGAAAAGAAAGCTGGGCTGGCTCTCCCCTCCCCCGTCCTTCCTTGAAGAGCTGGGCATCTGGACCCTGCTCTTGGTTGGGAGCCTGAGTGAGAATGGAGCCTGCTCCTGACTGGGAATGGGCAAGTGAAAAGCCCCAGGTGGCTTCTCCTCCCCCCTCCACTCCTGGACCTGGAGAACCAGGCTCCTGACACATAGTTGCTGGAAGAGCTGAGAGACCCAGCTCCCCATGCTGCCCCTCTTTGGTCCACGGAAGTGCTGCTGATGAGGATGCCCCCACCCCAAATAGGGTAGTGTAGGCTGTAAATCAACCTCATATAGATCATTTAGTTTCTAGCATAGATGTGTCATAAGATGCTCAGATACTATAGTAATGGAGGCTGATACACGTGCTTTAGATAAAGTACCGATGTCTACAGAATGTGTCATATTTTTTTACATTGCCTAATATTCACTGTGCACCATTTTGCTCCAGTCTTTTGTGTGAAACAGACTTACCTTCAATAATTTTTCTTAATGGAGAACAGTGATTACCATAATATGAAATGAATTAACATCCCATATACTAACTTCTTAAGTCATTGTGTTATTTATTGATGAAAACAGCTTTTGGTTGGATAACCCACTAGAAATTTTTGTTGAAGGGCTGAACCTTACTGTCTGCTTCAGAAATGGTCACCTGACAGTCTTAGCCCAGGAGATGATCTTGATCCAAATGATGCTTAACTAGGGAGTACATATTTGTATATCACCACGGAACAAGTCTACCTTTTTCTGTATTTTCTGAATATGTTTGTTCTGATGGCCCTCACATTTTTAAAGATTTAAGATTTTCAAAAGACAATTATATTCATCTAGTCCCATGGTTATCACACTTTATTTTCACACAGATCACTTGAAAATTGCTGAGGGTCTCGGTGGACCGTTTAATGACCTTTCCAAATGTCTGCACCATTAGCTAATTATTGCAAAGCACTTTGGATAAAAGCTCTACAAATAAAAGCACACAACTCATATTTTAACATTGGTAGTCTTACCTTTCTGAAGCAGTGGATGTGTCTGTTTTTGTGAGCAAAATTCAGGCAAGTTGGCTGTTATGTTTGTCAGCTTTAGGTTCTTTCTCACCCACTGTGGCAGCCCCCGGGCTGGAAAGGGAGTCTCTCCCTTGCCGTAGCAGCCACAGAGCTGAGGCTGGGAATGAGGGACTGCCGTCCTGGAGCTGAGGAAAGTCACTTCTTTCTCTGGCTGTGGCAGCCCTGCACATCCTAAATTCTCCCAACCTCTCTCCTCACCCCATTTCCCCCACCGACTTCTTTCCTCCACCTCGCCCCACTGCTCCCTTCCACCTCTTCTCCCCAAGGCCACCACCTAACCTTACATGTATGTCTTCTCCAGGATCCAGGCACCTAATTAGTTGAGCCACACCTGCACAGCTCCACTAATTAAATGGGCAGCTCTTCATTCTCTGGTGTGGGTGCCCAGGAGTGCACCTTAGAAGGAACTATTAATGGACCACCTGACTAGAGTTTGTGGACCACTGGTGATCCATGGACCACAGTTTGAGAATCTCTGACCTAGTCTTACTTCCTGTATGTTAAAGGCCATAGAATTTCATCCAGTTTTTGCTTCAGTGGAGGGAGTTTAGTCTTTTCTGATAGGTAAGGTTATCAGGCCCAGTAGCCTGAGGCTAAACTACAGCATATCTTCAGAAAGTTATTCAGTCTTAGTTTAAAGACTCTAAATAACGATACATTCATAGACTTTTTTTTTAAGACCAGAAGGGGTGATTATGCGGGTCAGACTAGATGATTGTAACACAAAACAAAGAACCTTACTTTGTAATTTCTTCCTCAAGCCCGTAATTTCTGTTGGAGTTAGACCATATCTTTTTGGAAAGCTATATAATCTAGATTAAACACATGACAAATCCATCATGTCCCTAGGTAAGTTGTTCCAAAGGTTAATTGTGCTCACTTAATTTTTTCCAGGACATGGCACCACTACTCTGGGCTTCCTTCTGAGACTTTTTCCCACTCTGCTTTCCAAGAACTTAGTCTGACTCCAGATTTTGTCAGGTGCTTATTTTTATTTAGCATACAGCAAATAGTTGATTAGACTTGAGTGTAATGAGTGGGTTTAGGACATACAGGTTGGACCTCACTGGACCGGTGACATCCTGGGGACCTGTGTGTTCCCATATGAGGGAATTTGCTGGACCAGGGAAAGTCCCCTGCCACCGGTCCCCTCAGCCTGCCGCCCTTCCCTGCCGCCGGCTCCTTCGGCGCTGCTGCATGCTGGTGATACAACTGCCCTGCCTTGCTGCCATAACTGCTGCTCCAGCCCCACTGCCGACACGGCAGCTTGCAGCCTTGGCCCCGCTGCTGTGGCACCAGTTCCACTGCCAGCTGGCAAGCAGCCCCAATTGGGCTGCCAACCTGCCGGGGCCCCAGCCCCAAATAGGCTTCCCCTGCTGGGCTGCTGCAGCTCTGTCTCCACTGCCAAGCTGGCGCGCAGCCCCCCTCTTCTTTTTCTGTCTGTTAACACATTACATTGTGTTACACGTTTTGGGATTGGCTTGGTGGCTTTGTGGGAACTTGTCCCTGTACATCATGATTTGCCCACGTACAACTTACTCTTCACCTCATCTACATTCCAGGCTTACCTTCTTAATTGTAAATAGTAGAGATGTTAAAAAGTGGGTAATTGTGTAACTGTGTAACTAACCACTGAAAATCTTAGTGGTAACACGGTTCCACGCACCTGTAGCGGGGCTATACATAACTAAGAAGGAAAAAACAAAAATAACCCCCTACCCTGTGATTAGTACCTTTTCCAGCCTGCTCTCAAAATTCATTATGTAGATTCAGAATCTGTCCCCTCCCGGGTTTAGGGTTTGGTTTTTATTAACAAAGTTCAGTACAAGCAGCCTTCCCAAGCTGTTCCTAAGGTTTCTGTATCAGAACTGCACAGATCACATCCTAGATCCTCTCTCAACTGAGAGCCACTTCTATTTCCTTTATATCTAGGTGAGTGTGGGATAATAATCCACCTGCTTTAGCGAATTTTCAAAATCTCAGTAATCTTCTCTCATCAGGATGAACAGCCACTCACAAGAGGCTGTGCTTAGCTTCACACAAACACTTCCAGCCTGTTGAAGGTATTAGTCCAGTTTGAAAACAATAATTTTAGGTAACTTTTAACTTATTATACTGTTCATCTTTTTAGTTGAGCTAGTTTATGTGCTGCATTTAGTGACAAATATTGAGGAGGGCTATAGTAGGGAAGGTAGTTTTTTATCGAAAGTTACTGTGGTGAAAAATAGGTTCCCCTTTCCCAAAAATAGTTACCTCTGCCCAGAGGTAAGAGGGAAAGTGGCAGTTTATCCCTTTGCTAATAACATCACCCACCCACCATGTCTTCCTGAATGTCACAAGCCTCAACTGCTCCCTACCTACACCTCCTTTCTTTTAGTTGGACGAGCCCGTCCGTTGTAACTTAGGGCATGGAATGTAGGTTCTGGTCATGGTTCTGTACCAGAGTTGAAACACAGTTTTGGCTCATCTACAGAGGAAGACCAAGCCATATTGTAACTTTGAGAGGCAGGGGGGATTACTTCATACAGTGCAATCTGCTAATCAGGTGAGATTGTTTGTGTAGTTGAGCCCTGTATCAGCTGTTCACAAGTCATATCCAGATTCTCATGCTTGGTTCAGTTGTTAACTGCTGATGGGAAGGAAGTGTCAATCTTCTTTAACAGAATCTGCAAACTTGTCAAAGCTAAACAGGAAGATGCCTGTTGCTCATATGCATCTTATTCTCTTACTGACACTGAAAGCATGAGACAGAGTGGTGAACAAAAATATTTAATTCATGGTGGCATTACAGCCTATTACGTATCTAGATCAGGAGAACAAAACACTCCGATACCATTTTGCATTAATAAAATGGAGCGATTGCCACCTCCAAAGCAGCTGAACATTTGAAATTGAAGCAGCATCTGACAAATGGGAGAACTCAAGTACCCAGGCACACAGGCTGTCGTTGTAGAATCAGAAGTGTCAGGGGATCGCCAAGTTTGTCTGTACAGGATAAACTTAAAAAACAACAAATGATCTGGTGTACTTTATAGATTAACAAAACATGTAGATGGTATCATGAGCTTTCGTGGGCACAGCTTTCTTCCGGTCATCTGAAGAAGTGGGCTGTGCCCACGAAAGCTCATGATACCATCTACATGTTTTGCTAGTCTATAAAGTGCACCAGATCATTTGTTGTTTTTTAAGTTTATCTTGTAGAATCAGGCAGTGCAGGTCTTGAAAAACATGTTTTCCTGTGTTTCTCCAGCAAAACTCTGAATGGGCAATGGGCCAGGAGGGCAGTGGAGGGGGAGATTTTCCTTTGCTTGTGCTTTGGTGGATTTTTGTAAAATGAAGATTTGAAAACATTTAATTTAAGTCAACAGTCTAAAATATTTAGTCTGAAGATAAAGAGTGGAGTAAAGAGGAGAGCTCTCTATTGAATTAATCAGTCCTGGGAGGAATGTGACTGTTCTACTTGAAACAAAACATCTGGGTGATCAAGGAGACTTAGTGTTTTTTTTCTTAAAGTGCTGGAGCCACAAGTGTCAAGCGCCTGGCCTTTCTTGGTTCAGAGCTATTTGTCTGTGGTTTTTATGAGGAAACTGAACTGTTACTGTCAACATTTTATTTTATTTTTTCCAGCAATAACTTCCCCTTAAACAGATATAAAAAAGTTTCGTTTCTAGTGTAGTTTTTCCTGCAGTTTCAGAAAGTATATTTTGAGACTTTATTTTGAGCTATTTATGGGACTCCTCTTGCTCAGTTGCTTGAATAATACGTTTTATGACCGTTTAGCTACATTGCTCTAGTGTTGCTGGCTGAGCTATAGGACTCTAGCCTTGCTTTAGATCTCTAATTCTGTGGCTGAACCTAGTGCTAATGAAATACCCTGAGTTAGGGATAGATAGACAGGTGTTGTGCAAGTTTCCCAGTAAACTGACTGCGTAGTTCTTGTCGTAGACCTTTTTTTTTTAACCAGGCTCTGCAAATAGTTCAGTAAGTTTAATGTGAATAAATTGATTACAAAACCTGCTAGCTTTGGGCCTAGGATTTGAATGTGATTCCCAAGTGGTGAAAGATCCGTGTTCTGCCTTCTGTGCCTTTCCAATAGTAATAGGTATTTATGAGATCACTGCTAAGTTCTATTCACTCATTTACTTCTGGGGGAATTCTGTGCCACTGTGCAAGAAAGAGTTTGTGCCGAATTAATGTTTTCCACAGAATTTGATTTCCCCCAAAACGCTTCTTTTTGGTGTAAATAACAGATGTCAGCCCTGCCCATGGCTGAGGCTCTGGCTGACAGCCATGCTTGGGAGTGTCAACTGGAGCCCCAGACAACTGACATTTCCTGAATCTTTTTTGTTGTCTGTATTGTTACAGACATACTTGCTAATGGGTGTTTTGAAATATTTTACCAAAATAATTGAAACTGGCACGATTATATTGTGTTATTCTGGCAAATAAAATATGCAGAATTTAGCAGAATTTTAAAATGTGTACAAAATTTTTAATTTTTTGGCTCCAAATTCTCCCAGGAATAACACATTTGTTTTGTTTTGATCAGTATCTCATCGTTTTCTCTTCATTCTTCCTTCCACTTCCAAACTAAAACAATATTTTACATGTTGAGTGCCAGCCCACTCTTTGTTTTCTATTTATTTCACTTCTTCATTTGTTTTCTGTCCTAAGCTATTACCAAAAAAAATCTTATTACATTACTCTTTCCTGGTTTCATGTAATGCAGAGAGAGAGGGAATTAAAAAAAATAAAAGAAAGAAACCTGACTCAGTTATATGAGGAGTCTTTCACCAGGTGACCAGGGAACTACTGGATCAATAGTTCAGAGCAGGGGTGGCCCTGGGCCGCACCAGAAGGGGCAGGGCCTCAAACAGAAGGGGTGGGGCCAGGATGCTTCCAGGCTTCCCCACCCACAGACCATGATTGGTCTGGGGGTGAGGGAGCCTCTTTGCCCCCCCTCCCCAGGTTCTCACTAGGCACCTGTGTCCCTGGCGGTAGGAGGAGACTTCCTGTGCTTCCCACGCCCAGGCCAATCAAAGCACTGCATGCTCCTGGCAGGGCGGAGGAAACTTTGTGTGCTTCTCCCCGCCTCTAGCCCCTAATTGGCTTGGGGTGGGGGAGTAGCAGGGCCTCCACGGGCCGGATCAACCCACTTGGCGGGCCAGATCCGGCCCTCGGAGGCCCTTTTGCCCACCCCTGGTTTAGAGTCAGAGCAATTTTTACCTGGGGATAGCCCAAGGAGGAGTTCATGATCACATATTTGCATGTTTTCTTCTCCTGACTGAATAGTCAAAGAGCAGCTTTGGGGAGGGAGAGCCAGTTGCATGGTAGCTTCAGAATGCACTTCTGTTTTACTGCATATTTTCTTGATTAGGCTGTAAGTATCTACACAAGGAATAAATATTTGATAGTGGGCTCTTTAGTCTAGCAGAGAAAGGTAAAAACATAATCCAGTGGCTAGAAGTTAATGCCAAATAAATTCAAACTAGAAATAAGACAGTTTTTTAACAGTGAGGATAATTAACCCTTGGAATAATTTACTGAGAGTCATGATGGCTTCTCAATCAAGAGTGGTCACGTTTCTAAAAGACATGCTCTAGAAAATTTTTTGTAAGTTCTATAGCCTGTACTTTACAGAAACCAGAATAGCTGATCAGAATGGTCTTTTCTGGCTTTGGGATTTGTGAATCTCTACCCACATCACTGTACAGCAGTAACTGGATGTGCACTGGCATTCTAAGGAATCACAGTGGAAGAAAAGCCAGGCTGCTTGCAAGATTGTTGTTCAGGACATTGGATCAATCTCAGAAAACAGAAAGCTGGCTGCTCTGTAGATTGATTGTGTCAGCTGAGCTACTTATTTTCTTTTAAAGAAGGTGCTTGCTGTAATGAAAATCTCTCCAAAGTGACTGGTGAGGAAATGTCAGTTATGCAAAGGAAAGTAGGGCAGCAATGTTGTTTAGTGATTAAAGAACTGGGAGTCATGGATTCTGTTCCTGACTCTGCCACTTGACTTACTGTGATACTTGGCATGTCAGTAAACTTAGATGTGCATGTTTATTTTCTGTAAAGGGGAATAATGCATTTTGGCAAAGGGCTCTATTATGCGCAGAAGCAGCTGCTATATAAATATTAAGTAGTGATAATATCTTATTACTGCAAAATATAGAACCCCTAGGGAACCACTGTGTTTTCAGTATGATGGGTAGGCCCAGAATGATGTCTCTTGTAAGATGCACATGTTAATTTTGCCTCTTGAAAATTGTTCCAGTTTAAAGAGACAATAGAAAAACTGTGGTTAGAGGAAGGACCAGCCAGCCTTGTCTTGTAAACTAGTGGTCTCATGCTGTCTACTAACCCTTGTGTGTACAATCAGTTGGTCTGATTTGAAAGTTATATACAGAAATATCCAGGGCTTGACAAGTGGTGGCGAGCCCCTGCTCGCCAGCCACGCGGTTTGGCATGCTGTGCATGTGCAGACCATGCTGCGCATGCGCTGACCATGCTGCGCGGCCGCAGCGGGCTAAAATCTACTCACCATGGGCAAGTAGATTGCCCTAATTGTCGAGCCCTGGAAATATCCAACGTGCTGCAGTGTTGTACTGATAGAAGAATGTTACAGGCGCTCAGCGTTCACTAGGATTCTGCACCAAAAAATTTCCTATTGCTATGAGCAGTTCAGATTAATTTGCAGTATCTACTGAAGGAGGGCCGGTGTGTACAAGGCCCTACATGGCCACCAGATTTTTTTAAGTCATTAACCAGAGTAGCTCTACATACCATTGTGTTTAAAATGCTGGTGGCTGCTGACACCATGTCTGCGTTTTAATTCTCCCATAATTGCTGAGTTGGTGATAGTAACGATAGGAAATCATGGAACAAGCCATTAGGGGGCATCATCCGCTTAGAACTCTCACATCTGTCTAACAGTTTTATACCTACTCTAGTTACAAGACTCCTAAGATTACTGTCACTGGGGGTATGCCTACACTGCAGAATTTTTTCGGAAAAATGGCAGTCGCGTTCTTTCGGAAAAAAAATCGAAAGAACAGAGGGGTTTTTCCAACATTGGTAAACCTCATTCTATGAGGAAGAAGCCTTTTTGTGAAAGAGCTCTTTCGGAAAAAGGCATGTGTGGATGGGGAAGAGGAGGTTCTTTCGAAAGAAGAGGAAAGAGGGAATAGCACAGGTGCCCTGGTGGCCACTGCGTCCATATTAATCACAGCTTAAATGCGAGATAGCATCCATTCAGTGTGGATGCTATCTTTCGAAAAAGCAGATCACTTTTTTGATGTGCTTGGGCAGTGTGGACGCTCTCTTTGGAAGAAGTTTTTTTGGAAGATCTCTCCTGGAAAAGCTTCTTCCCAAAGAAGCCTGTAGTCTAGATGTAGCCTTGGGGGAGATTACAGGAAAAAGGATTTCCTTATTTTTCTAGTTTGCTTGCCTTGACAATGCTTTGTTCAATTAGTTACCATTTTCTGCTATATTGTCAGTTTTCCCTGTGGATGGTGTGGGGTCTGTCATGCTATTTAAGGGGAGAGAGAAACATTTTAAAAACAAAAATTGGCAGGAGTTTGCAGGGCAAGTGCAGAACCTGAAACTCCTTTTAACTCGTATTGAAAACTAATGAGGTTTCAGTTTGACATTGTCTCTTCCAAGGTGGTCTCTAGCTAAGTGAGCCTGTGGGAGGAAAATTGTTCATTTCCCACACCAAAAATAAATTGTTCCTCTGTTCTTCATGTTACCTGTTTTTCATAATTTTCCTCCCACAGAAACAAAATGACTGCTCAGGTTACTTTAGAGGATGCCTTGTCCAATGTGGATCTCTTGGAAGAATTACCATTGCCAGATCAACAACCCTGTATTGAACCTCCTCCGTCATCTCTGCTTTACCAGGTAAGGCGTGTCTATTAGGTCTGCCAGGCCCTTTGCTACCACCTACCCTTAGCGGGAGAGAGCCTTGTCTGTACCTGCCAGAGACCATCTCCCTGACTCCACCAAGCATGGCCAATTCAAGCATTCCCCTCTCAGCCGGCGCAGGCTTTGCTGTCCCTCTGCAGGTTAGCAATAGGCACACTTGAACCCCTGAATGCTTTGAGAATCTCCCTGGGACGTGCAGCCTCTGGTCCACAGAATTTTCAGATCTGCTGTTCCCAAAGGACCGGTACCTCCAGCTTGACCTCAGACCACTGCTCTGCTCAATTCACAGCACTTAGACTTGTTTATAGAGGAAAAAAATATAAATGTATTTACCAAAGATGTTCAAGTAATAATGAGTCGGTAGAAGTATTGCAAGCAACTAATTACAAATAAAATAAAAGCATGACACACATTGTAGGGCCTTCATTTAAATAACAAGATAATTTCCTATCTGATAAGGCTGAGCACAACCCAATTCTTTGTCACAGGCTTAACAGCCCTGTTTGGCTATACTTCTTTCATAAGCTTGTCCCTTAGGTGAGGGAATTGGATCCAGGGTGACTTTTAGTACCCAAAAATCCACTGTCTGCATTCACAAACAGGATTACCTCCGTCCCTTGCTGTTTTGTATTTGTTTCCCCAGCAGTTTTCCTTTCTTGTGATTTTGCAGTTTTGATTAGCTTGGTGGACCAATGTGCAAATAGATTTCTATTGTGCGGTACACCATACGACCAGACAGGGAGATAAGGAGGCGTTTATTTATCACCTTCTGGCGATCAGACCCAATTCACAGATTTTAAGAACATAGTTTTCAACGTGAACCCATGACTCTTGAAATAGTACCCATGTGTACATTTTGCAGTGAGTGACCATCAGTGAGCTACTGGCTTTTGGTAGAGACTTTTCGTGCCACCCTTCGGTAAATATATATGTATACCTGATCTAGAGGATCCCTGTAGCCAAGGGGCAGGCAATAATTTTTTGCCGGGGGCCGTTTAGGAAATTTTTGAAGTGGCCCTGGGCTGCACAGGAAGGGGCGCGGCATCGAGCAAAAGGGGTGGGGCATTGAGCGGAAGGGATGTGGCCAAGATATATCTGGGTTCCCCACCCCCAGACAATGATTGATCTGGGGGTGAGGGAGTGCCTTTGTTCCCCCAAGGTGCCGATGGTCCTGGCATGAGAGGAGACTTCCCTCGCTCCCCTTCCCCTAGGCCAATTAGGGCCTGCGGACGGGAGCACGCGAAGCTTTGAAGCGCTGTGCGCTGCTCGCAGGGCAGGAGCAGAGCAGAGGAGACTTTGCGCACCCCCTCGCCCCTAGGCCCTAATTGGCCTGGGGGTGAGGGAGCAGCAGGGCCTCCACGGGCTGGATCCATCTGCTTGGCGGGCCGAATGCAGCCCGAGGAGGCCCTTTTGCCCACCCCTGCTGTAACCCCTTTATACACCTTCCGTGCCCTCTGCCATTTATCAAGAGGTCCTTGAGCCACAGCTTCCTATTAATTTCTGGAAGAGGAAATGTGATTTTATTTTGTTGTTGCTACAAATGCCAGTATTTGAAATCCCCCTTACCCCCAACTGTTACATTTGTTTGTTTTTTTTCATACAGCCAAACTTCAACACTAATTTTGAAGACAGGAATGCGTTTGTCACAGGCATTGCAAGATACATCGAACAAGCTACTGTTCATTCAAGTATGGTAAGTACGTATTTTAAACACAATATTTCTTTTTTTTTTAAAGTTGTGTGAGAAGAGGCATAACTTTGACAAACTTTTTTTTATAGGGCTGAACATGCACAGAGAAAATAGGAGACCACGTTATCAGCTACACTTCAGACAGGCACAACTGTCAGGAGTGATTGCTCATATTAAATAAACTGTCGCTGAACGTAATACTACACATTCAGACTTCTTTCATTGTATTCCATATGAAAAATGGATCCTAATCTGTTGCCAGTGCAGCCATTCTGTTTCCTGGGGATTGAATGTGGTTTTAAATTTATGAAATATTACCTACTTCAGATGTAATAGTTGTTTGATTCTGTCAGGGTATGTCTACACTAGCCCCCCTAGTTCGAACTAGGGAGGCTAATGTAGGCATTCGAAATTGGAAATCAAGCCCGGGATTTAAATATCCCGCGCTTGATTTGCATCTTCCCGGCCGGTCGCCACTTTTTGTAATTTACAAGTCCGGACTAACTGCCCGCATCTACACGCGGCAGGGACCCGGTAGTTCGAAATAAAGCTCTAGTTCGAACTACCTGTTAAACCTCATTCCAGGAGAAATAACAGGTAGTTCGATGTAGGGCTTTATTTCGAACTACCGGGTCCCTGACGCATGTAGACGCGGGCAGTTAGTCCGGACTTGTAAATTTCAAAAATGGCGACCGGCTGGGAAGATGCAAATCAAGCACGGGATATTTAAATCCCGGGCTTGATTTCCAATTTCGAATGCCTACATTAGCCTCCCTAGTTCGAACTAGGGGGCTAGTGTAGACATACCCTCAGTAACAAAGTTTGGCCTGTTAGACTTCATGTTTCAGTGGATGTCAAGTGTCATTTAGTAATATGATATATATTCATTGCATTAAATAGTGTTGTAAATAGTCCATATTAATTCATGGTAGAATATGAATTTTTACCTTAGGATTAACTTTTCATATTCTGTAGCTGAATTATTTGTTTCAATAATTGGTTTAATCATGTTGAGTTGTGCTTAGCCATAGAGATCTTGCTTCTGAAAAAATAGTATCACCTGACAATTTGAAAATACTATTTAAGACAGGATTTCTCAAACTGGTAGTCATGAGTACATACATGAAGCAGAGAGCAACTACTATTAAAATATATAATTTAAATCTAGTGCTTTAGAAAATTACCTACACCTTTCTGTTGCAATGTGTGTTTACTGTTAACAATATTATACATTTATAACATAGCAATCATCGTTCCTAAACAAAACAAATATTTGTATTATCACCACAGACTCTGGGGATTGTAGTATTGTATGTGCAGGTGTGTTGTCTTGTGATTAAAAAGGTGGGGCTGAGGCAACAATAGAGGCCTTGTTTGTGCAGCAGCTGAAGACCTGCATTAAACTATAAACCAGTCAGAACACTGAGACGAGGAGGGGAAAAAAGTAAATTTAACAGTCACACACACAGATGGGCAGCGCTGGAAGGAGGCTGGTGGGGGCTATTGCCACTTCAAAATTTGCCTTAGCCTCCCACAGCCACCCTTCCCAGCACAAAGATCAAACATTATTCAGAATTAAGAATTATTTCTGCCATTCTGTGCTTCTGCTGGCATTAGCACTGTCTTCAGAGCTGGGTGACCGGCCGGCCAGCAGCCTCTGCTCTCTGGCCCCCTGGCTGTGAAGGCAGTGCCTGCTGCCAGCAGCAGCTCAGAAGTGAGGGTGGCAATGGGTCACTAAGTCTACTATGAAAAGTGATCTTGACAAAGTTTCTTTGCCCCCCCATTATTAAACATTAACTATTTAAAAATAACTTTTCCACTTATAATAATTCAATACACATGTTTGTCTTAATTTGTAAATAACAACCCCCCCAAACATTAATTATAAACACTAGAGTAATACATTTAGCATTAACAATAGTGTTTAATAATAAAAATGTGTTTTTTAGATAATAAGGGGGAGGTTGCATGCAGAGGCTTGCTGTCTGGAAGGGGTCACCAATGCAAAAAGTTTGAGACCACTGATTTAAGATGATATGTCAGTTCATACTGAATGTTATGTGTACATCCTAGTAAGATAAAAATATTTGTTAGATTCAGGGTACATGTGTGTCTCAGAGAGAGAGAAGCTGGCAATTCTTAATTTTTTTTTCCGCATAAGCGCTCCTCATACTTATCCCAACATATATTTATTTTAGAATGAAATGTTGGAAGATGGGCAGGAGTATGCAGTCATGCTGTACACTTGGAGAAGCTGCTCAAGAGCCATACCTCAGGTAAAGGAGCAAAATTCAATTGTCGGGCATCTCAAGTTCTTTCCTGGTTGTGTGGCTACACAGCTTTATGGATAAACCTTAAGGCTCTAGAATAAACCTTTACTCCTGAAACAGCAAGACTGAGAGTGTTGAAACACAGCTTTTGGCTGCTTGGGAACTGGTGGTGGTATGTTTTTTTTGTTTTTTGTTTTGTGAGGGAATTAAGGCAGCATTTCATGTCATTCTGTGTTAAATTCCTTGGCTGGTTTGCGAATAGGGTAGCAATAATGTTCGTTGGATGGGCAGTTATGATAGTAGTGTTAAATTAACACCAAAGTTTGAACAAATGGAGATGATAGTGCAAATACACATATAAAGCTTAAATGTAGTGTGGTTGTGATCAGCAAGTTGATGATATAAACTAGACATTAAACACCTTTCTGGAGATCATCAAATAGGATATTGGGGGTTGGTCGCTTTTTCTAAATGTTTGAGGCAATCCAGATTTTATTTGTGTGTGCACGTGGATGCACATGCATATTTATTTCACACACATGGTTGGTGCAAGTTCAAAGTTAGGACTTAAGTGCCTGAAAAACTGATGAGCTGGAAAAGCAAATGAAATCAAAGTTTTATTTGGAAATGACTTTATCTCTTTGATTCTCTTCAGGTTAAATGTAATGAGCAGCCTAACCGAGTAGAAATTTATGAAAAAACTGTGGAAGTTTTGGAGCCAGAGGTCACAAAACTTATGAATTTTATGTACTTTCAGGTAAAAAGAGTTAAACCAGTAGCTATTTAATAGAGATTTTGTTTTGTTTCCTTTCTTATGTGCTGTGGTATTGCGTGCTCTGCTTTGGTTGACATAGCTCAAAGGCTGCATATTGTAAAGATTTTACACAGCCCACAGGGAGAGACCATGGGCCTGATGTGTCTCTTAAATGTGACTTGTCTTCTAAGTGCAGTCATATATGTGCATGTGGCTTGTCACCTGTGCTCTTCTTGTTCCTCACACAGATGTTGCACAGTTTAAAATTCCTTTCTCTTTCATTCCCCATGTTTATGCTCATGTTTACTTGCTCATTTATTTTTTTCTGGAAGCAACTGTTAACATCTCTTCTGAACTATGGAGTAAATCAGTTTTATTCTCGCCTGAAAAACTTTGATTTTATTCTGAAAACACTTAAACACTCGAGTAACCTGACTTTTGTGAATGTTCCTGTTGGAATTGGGGTGTATATGCATGAATCAAGTTATGTATATGTGTATTTACAGGATTGGGACCTGTGTTTGCTGAACACTATGCATGCTTAAAAAGTTTTTGCCTGGTTAGCATGGCTACACAAGATATTTCCTTTACTTCAGTTAATGAAGATAGGTAAATGGTAGCTGGGATATTTTTGTAAATTTCTATTATTTATATGAGGCATTTAGGCATGGAGAAAACATATCAAGTCATCTACTTCATGCCCTTCTCCAAGGACTATTGCAGGATTGCTCCCTGTACTATTTAATGTTTTATTGCACTGATTTTCAAACTGTGGTCTGCAGTAAAGACGTTAAGAAGTGGTAACTGACTAATCGTGTACTCGATACAATTTATATCAAGTACACAATTAGTCAATAAGGGGCCACACAGTGGCTCTGAAGTTTAAATGTAGTAGGAGCCGGGTGCGCAGGCAGCCCGGCTCCTATTACATTTAAACTGTAGAGTTGCAATGGGGCTAGGTCCTGGACTGGTGCGAGCTGAGACTGCTGCCAGAGCAGCCTCTTCCTGCGGCTAGCCTGGGCTGCCGTGAACGGGCTGCTGCCAGAGCAGCCTCTTCCTGAGGCTAGCCTCAATCCACTGTGGGCAGAGGCTATTTTGCAGCAGCTCTCTCCCCTCCCCTCCTGCTGCTACCTCTGATAGAGGCAGTGAGTGGGGGGAGGTGGCACCGTGGAGATGGTGCTGGAAGGAACTGGCTTTTAAGCCAGCTCCCCCCCAGCACTGGCTTCTGTTCCCCCCTGCCTTACTGTCTCTGATACAGAGGCATCAAGGGTGGGAAGCGAGTAGTCGAGTGCTCGTCTTAACTCCCCAGTAAGCTTATCATAGAATCATAGAGCTGGAAGAGACCTCAGGAGGTCATCCGGTCCAGCCCTCTCCCCAAGGCAGGACCAATCCCAACTAAATCAACCCAGCCAGGGCTTTGTCAAGCCGAGACTTAAAAACCTCTAGGGATGGAGATTCCACCCCCTCCCTAGGTAACCCATTCCAGTGCTTCACCACCCTCCTAGTGAAATAGTTTTTCCTAATATCCAACCTAGACCTCTCCCACTGTAACTTGATAAGCTTATGCTTATCGAGTAGTTGAGTACTTGACTACTTGCTTATATCCCTAGTCTGCAGGGTCCGCTGACAATGTCTAAGATTTCTGAATGGGTTTGCACCTCCATTTGAAAGGGTTTGTTTAAGGGTCTGCAAAAAAAGATAGAAAACCACTGTTTTATTGCCTTTTGTCAAGTTAGTTGTGGGTATACTGCTTCTTTTCAGATACTAATTCAGTCTTAATAGACCCATTTTACTATTAGATACCAAGAAATATTTCCAAGTATTTCCTTTGTGCAATTTTAAACCCTTTCTGCAAGCTATCCTCACTGATTCCTCCCAGTCCTTGGTCTTTAAGGTACTCAGAACTATGTATATTTTAAATTTTCGTTATCAGTCAAGTCAGTGGAAGGGAAGGGAGGAGGTGTGTGTTCAGCTTTGCTCTCTTTATTTCTAGAGCCTTGCAAATCCCCGGCTATCCATTATATATCTGCAGGGATCTGCATCCGTGGATGTGGTTATCTGTGGCTCTTTTTTTGGATATGGATGTGGATGCGGCTACAAATTTTGTATCTGCACAGGCTCTACTTCTCTCCCCACAAATAACTATACAAGTCCAAGCTATGGGTGGGAGATAAGTAAAACTGTGAAAGCAGCTCCATTTACAGGACTGGGTTAGAGCTTAATGGAGTGCATCCTGGACTTCCTCTCTTGAATCTCTCACTGTCCGGCAGAGGTACACTTAGTGGTAGATTGCTCTCCTATTTCCTTCCACCCTAGCCCATCATCTCATATGGGGGGGCTGTGTTTGCTGCTGGGCAGCTTAATGAGGAGCAGCTGCAGCTCCGAACTCCCAACTTAGAGAAGAGGCAAGGACTGGGGGAGAAGGTGAGGAGTGAGTGGAGAAGCAGCAGTCCCACAACTGTCCAGTGCGAATGGGCCTGGTCAAATCCAAATTATGCTGTTCCATTCAAGGAAATGAAGGTATTCTGCAAATCTTGGAGAACATCCTTTCTAGGCCATCCCTTAGACTGTCTCGCCAAAGAATTTGAGAACTGCAAACTACAGCAGTATAATTTAAAATAACTTAAAGAAAACCAACGCAACATTTTGATCCCAGCCATTATGCTTCATGTTCCAGCAAAATTCTACATGGGGTCCAGTGTCTTGGGGCTAAGCATACTGATTAGTAACACATAGCTGCATATATGGGGATCTTGAGGGTCATACTGTGAATGCTCATTGTACTCTTCCATATTCTGAAGTTTTAATGGAAACTGCAGATGTCTTCTGTGTGAACTGTGGGATTGGGTGATGAGTCATTTTAGGGGCATTTTATTGTTAAAGAACTTTACAGGAAGGGAGAAGGGGTCACCTAGATCAGCTGCTTTCAACCTATCCAGACAACTGTACCCCTTTCAGGAGTCTGATTTGTCTTGAGTACCTCCAAGTTTCATCTCACTTAAAAATGACATGCTTACAAAATCAGACAATTACAAAAGTGTTTTAGCCATGCTACAGATTGAACCCCTGTAATCTGAACTTCCCTAGTCCTGTAGTACCCCTGCTCTGGCATTGTCGGTGATGATGTGGGTGCTGTGAGCACTCATGGGGAAAAACCGGTGGGCTAGATTCAGGAGCATTGCTGGACTAGGGAAGAGGGAAGCCCCAGTGGCTGGGAGCAGAAGGGCTGGCGTTGATCTCCCTTGGTCCTGCAAATTCCCTGGTTAGGGACTGGTCAGGTTCCTAAGGTGCCAGACCAACTGTATTACTGAAAAATTGCTTACTTTCTCATTTTTAAAATGTAATTATAAAATAAATCAATTGGAATAAAAATATTGTGTTTACATTTCAGTGTTCCATATATAGTGATGTATAAACAAATCACTGGATGAAATTTTAGTTTGTACTGACTTTGCTAGTGCTTTTTATATAGCCTGTTGTAAAACTAGGCAGCTGTCTAGATGAGTTGTTGTACATCCTGGGAGACCTCTGTGTACCCCCATGGTTACACGTACCCCTGGTTGAGAATCATTGACCTAGATATTGCAGTGAAAGTAATACATTGAAACTGTTACTTTACTAAACTATGGACTTGTGCTCCTTCTCTCTACTAGAGAAATGCAATTGAGCGATTCTGTGGGGAGGTGAAGCGCTTATGCCATGCAGAGAGGAGGAAGGATTTTGTGTCCGAAGCATATCTGATCACTTTGGGCAAGTTCATTAACATGTTTGCAGTGTTAGATGAGCTGAAAAATATGAAGTGCAGTGTGAAGAATGACCACTCTGCCTACAAGAGGTGAGACGTTGTTATAAGAAAAAGACATACAAGTCAAGCTTACTGTTTTTGAAATATAGGAACCCGCACAAGATGACAGTAATAGCTCTTTTTACAGCACCTGTGTTGTTTAAATGTCATCTCATACATATTTTTAAAAAATCAATTAAATGAAAGCTGAACTGTCAGAAGTTAAAACTATCTGAGTAAATCCATTTGCCTTTTGCTCTTCTACCAAAAGATTTCCATTCATCTGGCTGATTTTCTTTATGCTTTAAATTTAATGAGCATACATTGTTTGATACATTTTTTAGCTTAGAAATTCTTTTTTTCTTTCCAGTTTCAGAATTCCCATTTTTAGTCTACATGGTTGATACTTGGTTAGCCATTGATCTGGTTGCCATTAAGGCCCTCTAGCTTGGCTCTTTCAGGCCCCTGTGATTTACAGATGAAATGAGAGGGGGAGAAGGGTAGAATATCAGGAATGAAACACTATTCTGAGTCTGATCCACTGCAGCATGTACCGTTGATGAAGTGTTATGACGTGGCAGATGAAGGAGGCGAAGAGAATGTTTGCCTCTACCAGAGCATCTGCACAGCCTTCTAGAGAAGTAGGGTACCAGGTGTTCCTTAATAATGATAATTAAGTTGGTAAATAGCCTGATTAATCTGTGCTGCCTCCACTTGGCTGAGGTTTCTTTCCTGTAAGAAATTCTCCTTTTTGTTCAATGGGTGAAATCATTTGGATTTTGATTGATCTTCTCTTCTAGAACAATGTCCTGAGTGGACAGACATTGATCCCTTAAAAGCTTGATGTTCAACTGGTGTAACTTGACAAAGCACCATTGAATACTGTGGAGCCATGCCAACCCGCATCTATTAAAAATCTCGGCCTAACTTGAGTGTTAGCCAGCATCACTAATGTATGAGATGCTGAGGATGCTCTGATTCATAAGCTGTAAATGGTATCTCTGTCTGTCTATCTAGTAAAGGACAACGGGAGACAGTGAGCCGACTGTTAGTGGAGACTGTCACCACCTTTGAAAAAGTGAGGTGCCGGTGTTCTGAAGGGAGGGTCTGAAACCAACTTAAGAAATCAACTTTTGATCTGGACAGTTTTACAAAATATAAACCTGCGTTTGAATCTTGCAATCTCAGAAGGGTGTAACAAAACAAGTCCAACAGTGTCTGGATCAGCATTTCCAGTGCAGTTACTATGGTCTTGTTTTTAGCCATGAATAAAGCATCTATCTTGATTGTTTAAGAGCTGTCATCTACTTTTGACCAGGGAGTAGCATTAATATACATGTAGAGTCTATCAGGAGTGGATGGACTTGTTCCTGCATGGCTCTGCTATAGGGAAATGTTGATTTTACCCCCCTTTAACTGTGTTCTTTTTCTGTTTTCAAAGAGCTGCTCAATTTCTGCGTAAAATGGCTGATCCTCAGTCCATCCAGGAATCCCAGAACCTCTCCATGTTCCTTGCTAATCATAACAAGATTACACAAGTAAGATTTCATAATCGTATACTAAATATCAAATATATTTTATAAGCTATTAAAATGCATTCCATTCTGTAGAGAGAAGAGGAGGGTGTAATATTTTTCATTATGTTGGTGGAAGAGACAAGTTTTTGAGCTTCCACAAAGTTCTTCTTCGGGTCTGGGAAACTTACTCAGAGTGTCATAGTTAAATACATGATGGAACAGATTGTTTAGGGGTAACTAATTAACAAATATTTCAAGGAAATGTTAAAGGTGAAGTGAATTGTGGGAGGAAAGGAAGTGGGAGAAAATACAGCAGGGGCGGGGTTTGATAGTGGATTATGGGTTATTGTAATAAGTAATAAATCCAGTGTCTCTATCCATTCCATGATGTTTAGTGTCTAGCAAAGTTAATAATTTAAGGTCCAAATGCTTGTCTTTTGAAAGTCCTGTGCAGGTTTCTTTTGAGAATGAGACCTGATGTGTTAGATATAGAATGATGGCTTTGTGAAAAGTGTTTATCACCTATGTGAGTTCCTTTTCAGAGTATAATGATTGATTTTGCACACACAGTTGCGACTGGGGCATTCAGTGCACATCAGAAGTAACTGCTGACATCTTGTGCATGTAACCAGTAGACTTAAATATATTTATTTTGTTTTATCTTGTCTTCTAGTCTTTACAGCAACAGCTTGAGGTGATTTCTGGCTATGAAGAACTGCTGGCTGATATTGTCAATTTGTGTGTGGACTACTATGAAAATAAAATGTATCTAACACCCAGTGAGAAACACATGCTCTTAAAAGTAAGGGTCTTTTTT
Organism: Pelochelys cantorii; assembly: GCA_032595735.1. Classification (NCBI taxonomy): domain Eukaryota; kingdom Metazoa; phylum Chordata; order Testudines; family Trionychidae; genus Pelochelys; species Pelochelys cantorii. The sequence continues at coordinate 124,326,310 of CM064326.1, read as the reverse complement.
TAGTGTTGCAAGGTTTAATTCTGATGGGGAAGGGCACAAATGCTTGTGACTTTCACTCTGTCAGAAACAGCCAAAGAATTCATATTCTATTATATATTTCAGAGAGTTTGTCTGTCTGTTCGAAAACTCCTCCTAAAGAGTAAGAGCTAGAGATGCCAAATTCAGTATACAGTTTCTTCTTATCATAACTTACAACAATGTAAGGCATTGATTATGCCAGGAAAATAGGATGTGCCTGGAATGGGATTGCTTCTCATATAACCAAACAGGAACAAGACAGAATCATCAAAGCAAATATAGTCCTCAAAATTGACATAACCGAGCGAATTTTGAAAGTGACTGAGCCAAAATGAGCCAGAAAAATAGGATGAACCTGGAATAGGATTGCTTCTCAATAAACCTTACAGAAAAGAGATAGAACGGAGAAATTTGAAATAGTGCTTTGTTTTTGGCACAGCTAAATCAATGGTTAAGATTTGAAAACTAGAAGAAAATGTTATTGGTAACCAAATTGATTATAGCCCTTTTTTGTTAAAACAAAGCGAATGGTAAGAGTTCATAGGAATGAAGAATCGAAATACATTTGATGGAATTCCCAAATTATGGACCTGAGCAATACCGGGTAGATGTGCTATAGGTTCAGCCTCTCTAGTCTGGCACCCTTGGGACCTGACCAGTGGCGAACCAGAGAGTTTGCTGGACCATTGGAGGTCAATATTATCTAGTATCATTGCCAACACTTCCACTGATGACTGGGTTCTTAGAAGACGTTTAGGAATAAATTAGAGCTAAATAACAGCACAGAACACTGAGAACCTGGACTGATGGCTGTAAAGTAACTTTATGGGACCGCAGGAAACTTGGTCACACCCATTATAAGTGGACATCTGACTAACTAAAATCATGCTGGACCATAGATGTTGCTGGACCAGAGAGTGCTGGACTAGAGAGGTTCAACCTGTAATGCTTAATGTGTTTATATAAAGTTTTGCCACTTCCTTTTCCCTGTATCTTCTTTTCTTCCACACGTATTATACACTGCAAATCTTTGATTTTAGGAACTGTCTAATTCTATTTTGTACCTATTGGAGATTTTTAATTCAACTGAAGCCTGGGTGTGGAAATTGTTTTTATAGAGTTTTAGTGAAGGCAAAATTGAATTAATATGCTACATATTCAAAAATAAAATATATGTTTGTGCAAAGAGGTGCTAAAGGTGACTCTGCATATTGAAACTTCATTTGCTAGTTGTATTGATTCCAGGGATCAGCTAGCTGAAGTTATGATTAAACAGAACAGTTGGTATATAAATTTAGTCATTTGGAACTTGCATGTGTAATATTGTGGTAAATGAGGGGAAATGTAAAATGTACTTTGTCTAAGTATAGTATTTTCAGCTGAATGTCTTAATAGATGAAATGATATAGATTAAAAATATGGAATAGCTCCTAAAATACTTTCAAGTAGGACAAGTTCTTCTGAGGGATTTGGGGTATTTAATCCCCAAAGAACTAGGTATAGTATTTGTCATGTAGATGAGATATGGTCATGCCCTAAAAGAATCACAGAATGTACTGGATATATTCTGCCTATAAGAATCTCTAAAATGCCCATCAGTGCTGCTGAGCGGTGAAACATGCATGTATAATATGGACTACAGTGCTGGGTTTCTAGTACTAATGTCAATCCTGTGTAGAATTATAACCCTTGGTTATTAATTCCAGAATGTAATCGGTTTTTTTTGGGGGGGGAGCACCAGACTTCTTTGTACAATCCAAAGACCGAGGGCTATAAAAAAAGCAGCAGCCTGACAGTGGTTGACCTAAACTTCTGTTACATAACCAACTCTGCATCCATCATTTTAATAAGAAATGGGAATTTAAATTAAATCTCTAAAAAGAGCCACATTCTAATTTAAATGGGATAATATTTTTGTATGTCTAATCTTTATGCAGATAATCTGCTTTTTGTAAGGCTTGTTTATCATGCTAATATTAATTTTAAAATTAATGCACATTGACATAACTATACACTTAAAGTACTACAGAAAAATTAAATACTCATGAATCTCATTTTGTCACTGGGAGTTTTGAAAAAGTGTGCTTTATGTGTGTGGCTTTGGATGTGTTAACCAGTTGTGTATTTTTATGATAAAAGAACATGGTCTTATTTTTATCTGAATAACTACTCGTGAGCTTGTCTTAGGGAAAAGTTAGATGGTTTGTTCTTTTTCCAGGTAATGGGCTTTGGACTGTACTTGATGGATGGAAGTGTCAGTAATATTTATAAATTGGATGCAAAGAAAAGGATAAACCTGACCAAGATAGACAAGTTCTTTAAGGTTGGTTCAGATGGTAATGTTTTAATTAAAATTGATTAAATATGTTTTAATGGTAATTTTCTTCCATTTAAAATATACAATATTGTACTTCAACCAAATAATTAACACTTAAAACAATTGCATTTAATAACCTCCTCTGCTTTCTCCCCCCCTTGAGTACAGCAGCTGCAGGTGGTCCCGCTGTTTGGTGATATGCAGATTGAACTAGCAAGATACATTAAGACTAGTGCCCACTATGAGGAGAACAAATCCAGGTAGGAATGCAGCACAATACTGGGGAGAGGGGCAGATCCTCGTGATGCAAATTGTCATTGTCCTGGTAAAATCAGTGGACCTATGGCAGTTTACCCCTTCTGAGAGACTATCCTTGGATCATTGCCCTTTGCTATGTTGGGTGTCTGTTTGTGATAATATGGGTAATACATTTTGGGTGGGGGAGCACGCTGAGGTGCTAAAAGCATTTGACTAGTGTTTTTTTCACTGATGCTGTTTAATTTGGCACATTTAGTAATAGTAGCGTGCCCTTGGTCCTTTTCTGAGGTTGTACCATTATGAAATTATATAGTGTTGAGGAACACACAGTAATTGGCAGGCTTTATAGTTAAACATTGGTAAAACAAAGACCTTTTTTAAGGTAGTTGAGTTGAGGGATAGATCTATTGGTATTGTTCCTCATTGCATTGCAGTCCTCTTGGAGACTAGTTTTATTCCTGATCCTGCACTTCCTAAAAGGAAGGAGGGCTTTGTATCGCTCAACAGCATCCCTTTCATCTGATTAAAAAGAAGCATTGTTTGTGTTCAGAAAGACAGCCCATCTCCAACACTCCTAGGCTAGAGAAAAGGAAGCCATGACACAAAGCTTTTAAAAAAAAAAAAAAAAAAAGAGGAGGAAGATATAAAAGCTGAAAACAGTGGCTTAGTTGTATCACTTTGTCATGTCAGCAAGGTCAGGATTTGTTTTTTCTCATGTTCTGAAATAGATGGACATGCACCTCTTCCAGCAGCAGTCCACAATACAATATCTGTGAGCAGATGATCCAGATCAGAGAAGACCACATGCGCTTCATTTCAGAATTGGCTCGTTACAGCAACAGTGAGGTGGGTTCTGCTGATTGCACTTGAGTAATGAACATTGTTACAATTTGGCTACGTCTAAACTGGCATGATTTTCCGCAAATGCTTTTAACGGAAAAGTTTTTCCATTAAAAGCATTTGCGGAAAAGAGCGTCTAGATTGGCACGGACGCTTTTGCGCAAAAGCACTTTTTGCGGAAAAGCGTCCGTGCCAATCTAGACGCGGTTTTGCGCAAGAAAGCCCCGATCGCCATTTTTGCCATCGGGGCTTTTTTGCACAAAATGGTTCTCAGTTGTCTACACTGGCCCTCTTGCACAAAAGCATTTGCGCAGGAGGGCTTTTTCCCGAACAGGAGAGTCATTGTATTTGCACAAGAACACTGACGATCATACATTAGATCGTCAGTGTTCTTGCGCAAATTCAAGTTGCCAGTCTAGACGCAACCTTAGAGTCTTGAGATGTAAGGAAATCTCAGATATGTTAAAATGACCCTACTTAAACATTTCCGTCAGATATAAGGCTGGCCCTCTCTCTCTCTCTCTCTCTCTCTCTCTCTCTCTCTCTCTCTCTCTCTCTCTCTGATGTTTTTGCACAAGCTTTGGGAGTGAACTAAGTTTGTGTTAGTCTTAATTCTGTATTTGCAGACTTCGCCACACCTCTTGCATGCCAGTACATCCCAGAACAGGTGGGGCATTTTCTTCAGAATTTCATGTCAAATTCATAGCATAAGAGCATACACATAGCTTTATGAATAAAGACAGAAGTTAGGAGAGCATTCTTCAAAAAGGCGTATCTTTCCTCATACCATATGAAGGCTGTCTTCTTGACTGAGTCCGCTGTAATATAAGGCAATAATTATACCAATCTTCTATTTCCAAGAGAATTTTTTTTTCAGTGCCACACATGTGCATGTTCTATTTGTGTTTATTTTGTTCTAGGTAGTCACTGGGTCTGGTCGTCAGGAAGCTCAGAAAACAGATGCAGAGTATCGAAAACTCTTTGATCTCTCTCTTCAGGGACTACAGCTCTTATCTCAGTGGAGTGCACATGTTATGGAAGTGGTAAGTTTCCTGGGGAGCAAAACCAGACGAGGAGGAAGTTTTAGGGAGAAGAGACAACTGAATAGTGAATCTGGGTCGTTTTTGCTTTGATGAAAAATATTTACATGCTCTTTCTCCTTTGTTTAGTTACATTTGTGTTTTCAACCTGGGAAGAAGACAACAGTTGTTTTCTTGAGAATAGTGGCAGTGTAACTGTGTTAAATCAAGTGTCAGAGATGCAATATCTCGCATAACCTCTTTCAGAAAGCTGAAATTATTAAGTATAAGATTTTGTGATCCTCCATTAAGCCACAGCTAGCTATTTTTATTCTGCTTTTGGACATATGTTTTATAGTATTAAAGCTGCCTTTATTTTGCTAAAATACAACTTGAACTGATCTTTCATGTATCCCAACACATTTCCCAAAGTGAAAAAGATAGCAGATGATATGTGGTATAAATAAGAGAGAACAGTTGTATTTTGGCATTTTCTGGTGAATAAATTAAAACATACAGGGCCTCATCCAAAGGTGGCAAAAGTGAATGAAAAGATTCCCATTGGTTTCAAATCAGTCTGTTAGTCAGACGTTTGGTGAACACCGAGAAAAAGGAAGAAAAATAGTTTTGGCTCAGTAATAAAATGTCAAAAGGGTTGAAATGAAATGTTTCAGGTTTTGTTTCAAAATGGTATGTTTTAAAATGTACCTAGATTTGTCAAAAGGAAAGGATCCCCAAAATGAAAAACCTAAAAAATTCATTATGGGTAGAATGACACATTTTGTTCCATCCTAAATAATTTTCTTTTCATTTTTGTCACTAAACTAAAAAAATCAGCTATTAGCTCTAATTGGCAATACAAGGCCAATGGTTTGCCATATGTCAGGCCTGGGCAAAAGACCCTCTGTGGGCCAAATCCGGCCCGCCAAGCTGCCAGATCCGGCCTGAGGACATAGTGAGAAGTCTCAAGCAGATTCCTGCCTGCCCCCTTCTCTTCTCCCATGCTGCTGAGAGAAGCTGCTGCTGGGTTCTGTTTGAACAGCTGTGAGCCTTTATGTGCTGCTCCTGCCCCCAACACAATCCCATTGGCCGGTTTTGGCCAATGGGAGCTGCCTGTTGTTAACAGGCAGCTTGGGAAGCACCTCCTCCCCTCCCTTCTGGCTTGTAGCTGTTCAAAAACCACATGGTCCCTGCAGCCAGTGTGGGGGTGGGGCAGGTGGGGAGTCTGCTTGAGAAGGCTGCTGGCAGGGAGTCAAGCAGGTAAGTCTCCCAGCCAGAGCCTGCCTCTGGCATCCCAAACCTTTGCCCCCTGCCCCACATAACCCAAGCCCTCTGCCCCCCTTGTGCTCCCATATCTCTTCCCAGATCCTGTACCCCAAACCCCTGCCTCAGGTCACAACCCCCTCCTGCCTTAGGTCACAGCCCAAACCCCATCAACCCCCTCCTGCACCCTAGTCCTCTTCCCCAGCTCACGGCCCAGAGCCCTGCACCCTAATTCCCTAACCCAGGTCACTACTGCCTCCTTTACCCAAACTCCCTCCCACATCCCACACTCTCTCCTGCACCCCACACCCTTACTGCAAGCTCCCTTCTGCACCCAGCCTCCATCCCATACCCCGTACCTCCTCCATTAATATGGAAGAGTGCAGCTCTTGACCACTTTCCAAATTCTTGGAGTGTCCCCCCCCCCCCCCAAAAAACAATTATTGCCCACCCCTGCCGTACATAATGCTTCTATGCATGGTACTATGATAAGCACGTCCTGGGTTCCTAGCCATCTTTTACAAATTAAGACAGAGAAGTCATGCTGCTTCTTCCTGTATAATACATTCAAAATCTATCCACCCTTTTCTGTTGTGAAAATCTTAATTCATTGATAATCTCCCATTTAGACTATAGCAACTACTTTTTCTCTCGTCTCCAAAACCCCTCTTGCTTCCCAGGTTTTTCTCTTTATAAATTGTTGCTTGCAAATCATCTTTCTTGCATTCCAGCTATATGATATTTCTATTACAGGACTCTTTCCAGGCTCTGAATTGTTTTCCAGATCAAATTCAAACAGCTCTGCTCCTGCCCATATCTTACCGCTGATTGCTCACTGCTCTTCTCTCTGGTTATGTCCTGGGCTATACTTTTCTGATTTCCCAGGCCTCTTATTTCTTATTCATGCAAGTGCTTCAGTACATCTTCCCATTGTCCTGTCAATCCCATTTCTCATTCCTCTCCCTCAACCTCCTACAATTTCTTCCTGAGCACATATAGTCAGTTCCATCTGTTCCCTTTCAGATCCCTCCTTAAAACCTTACTCACATTCTCGTTCCCCAACCCTTGTTATGTAAATAGGGATTTTTTTACTTATTTGTACTGTAACAGGCATATCTTAACCCCACAAACTAATTTTGTATGTTCCATCCCTTTGCCTTCTGTTTTTCCTGGCATCCTCTTAGCTGTATTCAACTTAAATAGCAGACAAGAACTGCTTCTCTTTACTTGTGAAAAAAGTAATGTGACTCTGTGGCACTTAATGATTTTCATTTTCTAGATTTCTCAGAATCGGAAACTATTAGATTTGAGTTTTAAAAAGTAACATCTACAATCAAGTTGAGAATAGAGGATATTAATAAGGATATGGATATAATAGTTTCTATTTCAACTATCACCTTGATTGCCTCTTGTTAAAAAGATTAATGGGTTTGCCAGATATTTAGGTAATTTATGTAAATAGCATGCTAAGGAGGGCCCTCACAGCTTTTCGTTTTAAATCCAAGCAGAAGGTTTACTTAAAAGGCACTGAGAAATGTAACCCCCTCTTCCTCCCTGCCATGCAGTGTAAGCAGCTGGGAGAAATACTCCATGATTTGTTACATTGTAATCTGTATTGCCACTTGAGGTCAAAAGTGGTTTTTTGTTCTAGATATCTGACATCTCAGGAAACAATGTTAGGAGCTGACAACATACGTGTGAGCCCACCGTTTGTTCTGTTTGTATGGGTAGCCATTGAAAGAATAAGAAGGCAAATGACATGACAGTTGTGTGGTTTTGATGGTATCTGGTTTTAAAAAAAAATCTTTAAGTATTTTAACATTTTATAATTTTAGGTTTAGTTTAAAATTGTATTGTAAAACTTTTTGGTTTTTGTGCATTGGCCTAAGGCTAAGTCACTGAGTATGTCTACACAGCAAAGTTATTTTGAAATAACAGCCCTTATTTCGAAATAACTTTCCGAGCATCTACACAGCCAAACCGCTATTTTGAAATAAATTTCGAAATAGCGGAGGGCTTATTTTGAATTTGGTAAACCTCATTCTACCAGGAACAATGCTAAATTCGAAATAGCTATTTCGAAATAAGTGCTGTGTAGACACTTATTTCGAAATAGGGGGCCTCCAGTCTTCCCCGGGTGCCCTGGTGGCCACTCCAGCCTCAACCAAGAACACTTCTCTCCCTCCCCCATCCCCAGAGCCCTTAAAGGGGTTGACTCTGACCACAGTGCCTGTGCCAGCTCCAAGCCTGCCAGCACAGAGCCAGCAGTCACTGCCCCTGACCCAGTGGCCCCAAAACATGAGCCAGCAAGCCACTGGCAGCCACCCCTCCACCACTCCCCAGGAGCAGTCTGCCAGCTCCCAGGAGCCTGCCAGGGCCCAGAGAAGGCGAGCGCCTTCCTGGTCCAGGGTGGAGATCATGGACCTTAATCAGGTTTGGGCGGGGGGGATGTCCCCAACGTCCATGATCTCCGCACTGTCATAGAGGAATGCAGCTGTCTATGGCAGGATAGCTGCCAGCCTGGCTGCCAAAGGCCACATGCAAACCCAGGAGCAGGTTTGCATGAAAATCAAGTTGGTCCAGTGAGACCCCCCCAACCCTGAGCCCTAAGCTTCCCCCTTCCAGCTCCCTCCTCCCAGGCTTCCCCCTCCCCTCTCCCATCCTCTTTTCTCCCCTCTACGACCTCCTTTCCCCATTCTCACCAGAGTTTCATTCCCTCCCCCACAGTTTTGTTAAATAAAGAGAGTTTGTGTTCCTGAAAATATGTGTATTTTATTTGACATCAGGAAGGGGGGTTAAGGAGGGGTAAGTGGAAGGACGTGAGGGAAGAATGAGGCACAAGCCCCCTGTGGGGCAGGCCAGGGAGGCTCTTAGTGCTCTTCAGAGTGGCAGCTCTCCCGCAGGGCCTCCTGGATACTGACAGCCCCCCGATGGACCTCCCAGATGGCAGCCTGCAGAAAGTGCAGCCAGGCTCACAGCAATGCGTCCATGAGAAGCACCAGAGTGCCCAGGGGCAGCTCTGGCTCCATGTTGCCGAGTGCTGTGGTGTCCCGAGTGAGGGCAGCCAGAGCACGCAGAGACAAAATGCTTTGCTGTCCCTCATCGAGGTAGACAAGCTAGCAGGGAAACCTGAGAACTGGCTGTCTGGGGGGGTCCCTTTAAGCACAGACCTCAGCTAGCCTCAGGCAGCAGCCCCTCACAGTAAGTCCTGACCTGGTGCCTGGCCGGAACCAGTTCCAGCCGGCCTTAAATGCGATTCAGAGTCCACTCAGTGTGGACGCGCTATTTCGAAATAGCAAAATGCTATTTTGAAATGCATTTTGTGTGTAGACACGTTATTTTGAAATAAGATACTTCAAAATAAGATATTTCAAAATAACACTGTAGTGTAGACATACCCACTGTTAATAAACTTTGCTTTTGCACTTAGTATTTTAACACATTATAATGTCCTACACCACACTATAAGTCTGGCTAGTACTGTAGTTGTGGTGGTATCACAACTCAGTGCTTGTTGCTTAAATTAAAGCTGTGGAAAACTGGATTAAGAAGCCACTAGAATTTTGCAGTTAATGTAATTAATTGGTATGATCAGTTCCTGCTAAAAATAAGTTTTGGAATATCTTGCACTATGTTAGCATAATATATTGATTTTGGTACCAGAACAGCATACCTTTCTCTTGAAATACTGCATTTTCAGAGGCACAGACAAAAGCTCCTTTTTTTTTAAGGCCTAACAGAAATCAGGAAGTCTGATTGGCTTCCACTTGTCTTCAAAATCTAAAATTGCAGTCATTTCAAAGGCTTCTTTTTACACTTTTTTTTTGGGGGGGGGCATTTGAGGTGTCTTGGTTCTCTATAGGTGAAATGTAGGTTTTACTTTCATTAATCTTCATTAAAACACTGTGCTGAACCACATCACATGCTGGGAATTTTAGAATTTACAGTGGTATACTATCATCAATTTATTACTAAGAATGATGGAATGTCTTATTAGACTAAAACCTGCATTCAAGGAAGGGTGTTCTGTGGTTTTTTATATTATTTCTCAATCTTTTCTTCCGTGTATCATTCTTCGCCTACCTGTGTGAATTGCAGTATTCATGGAAGCTAGTGCACCCAACTGACAAATACTCCAATAAAGATTGCCCTGACAATGCAGAAGAGTATGAGAGAGCCACACGATACAATTATACCAGTGAAGAAAAATTTGCTTTGGTTGAGGTAAAAGAAACTTTCTTTTCATAGAGATTTGGGCCTTTTCCTTCTTTCCTCTTCCCATTATTTATATTTTAAAATAAATATATATATTCTCCCTGCAGGTTATTGCCATGATCAAAGGTCTTCAGGTGCTGATGGGGCGGATGGAAAGTGTCTTTAACCATGCCATACGTCATACTATTTATGCTGCTCTTCAGGACTTCTCCCAAGTTACGTTGAGAGAACCATTAAGACAGGCCATAAAAAAGAAGAAAAATGTAATTCAAAGGTAGTGTTTGCATTTTCATACAACGTTCTATGTTCCTTCTTCCATAGTGTGCTAGTTAAATGTCGAATGCTAACATTCATATTTCAAAAGCAACCACCACCCTTACTTATAAATAAAATATCAAAAATTGGATTTATTGAATATATACTAGTCTAGCACAACCCGCTCCAGGGCCGCACGGAGGCATGGGCGAGCCAGGCAGCTGCCCAGGGCGCCAACCGATGAGGGGCGCCTGATGGCAGCTGTAAGGGGCGCGTGGCATCCCTTACAGCTGCCATCAGGAGCCGTGTGCCCGGCTCCCGCAGTGCCGGCCCCGTGGCGCCGGACAGTAGCGCCCTTTCCCCCACGGCCGCGGGGCCCTGCACGGCCTGGCACGTGCGCCAGCAGCGCTCACCAGGCTGGGCTGGGCAGCACATGCGGCGTGCGCCCTGGGGGCGGGCCCCGGGCTGCACGCCAGTGGCCGTGGCTGGCGCACGCATGCGCCGACTGCCCCGGGGGCGGGCCCGTGCCCCCTGCAACCCGGGGGTGGCGCCACGCGCCCTGGGGCTCAGGCCGGCCCTGACCTGCTCAGTGCTGATTACTTTAAGATAAGAGAACTAGTGTAATCTTTAAACCATTTAATGCTATGTTACAGTAATGCTATATCTTGTGTTGCTATTTATTTTAAAGGGAAACTGGGGGCAATCTTTTGATGATTCCAGTACTGCTACGACTTGCTCTCCTACATTGCTCATCTTTCTGTATTGCTTCATCCTGCCCCCACTCCCAGTCACAAAAGAAAAAAAGCCCACTCTTGTCTTTGCCCTCCACTCTTCCTTCTCTCTTCATCTCCTACTATTCAATCTTCCCTACTATGATCAGTGCCATCCTTAACCTTGTTTTTGTGGTACTTTTTGTACGTACTTCCACCCATATAGGTGAAGGCCCTTGACTAGTCATGTTACCACTTGCCTATATCTCTACAAAAACATCTTAAATGAATTAAATGTTCAGATTATTCTAGACCTTAAGGTTTGCAAGTAGATTCTTACACTGTGTGTGGTGTGTTTTTTTTTTTTTGTGTGTGACCTTATATAAATCTGTTGTAGTCTAAGGTTTTTTGGATGTGGAAACAGAGAAGTGTTTCTTGAGCCATGAAAGTAACATTTTCCTTAAATGTTTAAATGTGGGTGTTAGAGCTCACTTGATCACTCTGTACACTATGAGCAGTACTTGGATACATTTTGAGAAATACTTGTATTCCAATTCCAGTGTAGAACAGAAGAGCATTATAATGTTGGATGTGTGAATTTCAGCCCTTTTGTGTGTTTTTGAGTAGTTGTTATTTCCCAAAATAGTATCTTTCCAGTTTGGTGAATACAATTTAAAAATTTTATTAGGATAGTATAGTCCTAGGATTTTGAATTTTTAATATTTAGGGGCTATAATTTACTATAAACATAGGTGTTAATCACCAATTGTAGAAGTCCATGATAGTTTCATAGCATCCATTACTGAAGACCAACAGATTGCTCCAGTATGAAACTTTTTTTTATCTAGATTATTTTGATAGTTTTCATCTGTTAGCCAAAACCATTTTTAAACAAGGCTTTTGTAAAAGCTGCTAACATGATTAAACTGCCTAGCATAGATCTTGCCTAATAAAGTCAAGCACTTTTGTGGGCTATATTGGGCTATATATGCCAAAGGTAGGTGATTTGTGAAATATAAAATCGATAGATGAAGCCAAAGGGATGTCTTTCTTCGTCAAAGGGACCATTTTTCACTTTAAGCAAGTATTTCACATTACATAATATATTAACCTTCAAATTACATACTGCCATTCTTAAATGACCACTACTACATCTATGCAAAATGTTGAGAGAACTTTATTAGAATCCCTTTTAGAATTTTAAAAATTATTTTGCATTACCAAAATATTTTATAAATGGAAGCTTTATTTATTATTAGTGTTCTTTAGCCCTCATTTATTGTATGGTAAATTCTAATGTTTTATTATATTGCATTTACCTCTGTGGTAATGAATTATGATTGTGTACAACCCAGGGCTATTAATATACATGTATATTTTGCTAAAAATACTAATCAGTGATGGAAAAAAACCAAATGTTGTCAAAGTATGACTTGAAAATGTCAGTGTGACTGACAAAATACAGCCCTTCTTGACAGTTTGCTTCAAGGTGCTTTTGGTTGTGGAATAAGCATGTATATCTGGTTGGGTGCTACAGCGTTTTGGATTGTGTTTAGTGTTCTTCAGGCCATCAGAAAGACAGTTTGTGACTGGGAAGCAGGACATGAACCATTTAATGACCCAGCACTGAGAGGAGAGAAGGACCCCAAAAGTGGTTTTGATATCAAAGTTCCGAGGCGAGCAGTGGGTCCTTCCAGTACTCAGGTATTTCCTGTTCTTCCGTATGATAATCATAGTATTAGCATCACTGATTGACATAGAACTCTCTTCACTACTGTGCCCTGTAACAAACTGGAGCAGATTTAGATAACTCTCAAGCTACACTTAAAATTATTTTATTTATTTATTTTTAAGTATAATATAAATGCACTATGAATCTGGATTAGTCAGAATTCTCTATCTGGGATGCTTTCACTTCACTTTTCTACCCATATATGTTCTTTTCCCCAAGTGCTCAAACTTTTGACTTTGTTCCAAGGAAATGCCCATATTTTAAAGATGTGCCTTTTTAAATGTTCTGTTTTTGAGATGAGTGGATCCTTTCCTGCCTGGCTTCTCCTTCCAGACTAAATTATCTTTGTTGTTTTTAAACCCCTTCACTGTATGGCACCCCTTTATGTGCTATATTTTAGACTTGCATTCTTGAACTTGATCCTGGTTGATATTTGTGCTGACTCTTTCCACCTCTGTGCCTTAGATTTGTAGTTTCTTGTGCATTTGCCATAGTGATTGATAGAGTGCAGAATTCTCTCTCTCTCGTACTTTTCCACCTTTATAATAACCACTGTTACCCATATTTAGAAGCTTGCTCCTTTTCCATTTTTAGATGCAGTCCCTCTTTATCTTATTTGTTTGTGGTTTTGAGGGATGTTTGTACAGTATCATGATTGATATATCACTGCACACTGCTCTGAGCACACCAGAATGCAAAAATAAGTGGAATTATGGTGTATCAATGAAATACAGTGATTCCTAAAATCTTGGGGTGGAGGGATGGAGCCTGTTTGGGAAGTACTTTTTATATTAATGATGGGTGATTGAGTTGGGTTTAAAAAGTGTCTGGAAAAATGTTTAAATATATAATGACATTTTGTTTAAGTAAATGAAATGCTTTATTCTAATAATAATTCTTTTTTAAAAAATCACCACCTATGTGGTTTTTTTCTTTCTTACCATTGGTATGTTTAGGAACTTTGTATCACTGACTGTTGCAAGCTCATTGAAATACACTCTTCTGTCTGCTGTCTGGTCTTGGTCATAAACACTTGTTTATCGTTGCTGATGGGGGGGCAAATTACAGCAATTCTTTAGAATGTACTTCTGTCAGTTGTATGTAGTTCCAAAATAGTAAATCACTGGATTTACTACACGTAGAAATCTTTGAAAAAACTGAGACGCAGCTAGTTTCTTATGACCAGATTCAGCTCTCATTGAAGTCAGTGGGAGCCTTTCCACTGACTTAAATGAGCACTGTATTGGACCCTCACAGAATAACAGGTCAAATGCAGAAACTTGCCTACTTTAGAAGTGGATGTTTCCGTCTGCATGCTTACTGTGTTGTTTTTCATCCCTTAACACACTAACACACACTTTTTCTGCTTCTGTTTCTCCTTCCTCATTTACCCATGTGTTGTATTAACTGTGTCTCTCTCCCCTGCCTCTCCTTGTCTGTTGGTTTTTAGCTCTACATGGTTCGCACTATGACAGAGTCCTTAAACTCTGCTGGGCTGTTGAAGCAGCTCAAGTCTCTTGGAATGGAAAAGCTATTGCATGTGATAAACAAGTTTCTGAGGCAGTCCTACATCTATCCGCCTCTTTTAAACTTTGGTGGTAAGATATTACTTATTATTTTAATTTGTGGTGAGTCAACTCTTTCACTGCAAATTGTCTATTGCTGTATATTAATGCAGACTCCCTTAATGTGGAAGGCTTTTCGGCTAGGCATTTGTATTGGCATTAATTTTGGTTGGAGCAGCTATCTTTTTTTTCCAAAGGAGAAAGGCATGGCTCTTGCTGAAATTGTAGTAGGGTTCAGTTTGAAGTGGTGCAGTCACTTTCTTGATGGTATTTTTCAGTGTTGCTCAACTAATGTACCATGTGTATTTTCCTTTTTTCCTTTCCACCACAAATGTTTCCTTTTAATGATACAGCTTTACATGGTGAGAACTATGTTAGAGTCTCTCATTGCTGACAAAAGTGGTTCCAAGAAAACCTTGAGAAGTAGCCTTGAGGGGCCCACCATATTGGACATAGAAAAATTTCATCGCGAGTCTTTCTTCTACACTCATTTGATAAATTTCAGTGGTAAGATACATAGATGATCAGTGTCCAGCTTAGCATGTCCTAACACCTTTAACATGCCCTGGAAAATGTTTCCGATTGCCTAAGCCACTTAGATTTGGTTTGTTTAACTAAAAGATTGACTTGTCAGAACTTTTTGAGATACTGCAAAAGAATGTTTCACCTAAGTGCTTTTGTTTATTTTTCCTTTTATGCATTTGTTTTAGTGGGTGGTGGTTTTTTAATATTGCATTTATATTTTTATATAACAAAGACATAAAACATCAAACCTGTTTAAATTGCAAAAACTAAAAAAAAAAAAAAAAAAAAAAATTAGGAGACACGTCAAGTCCCCTGTAGTGGTAAATTTGTATTAATTAGCTACCCCTGTGTATTTTGTCAGTTGTAATCGGAAACATGCTATTCTAATGGATTCACCTACTGACACTGAATGTATTTAGTCTTTGTCATCACCATGGTGTGTTGTCTTTCATCTTTTTTTTAACCTTTGACTCTCATAGTTCCAGTACTAATGCTTTCCAAAAACAGTGCCATGTTTGTCAAAGGAAAAAGTTCAGCCTTGTTTTGGCTCACTAGCATTCTGCAAACATTGCATGTTGTATGCCTGTTAGCTGGAGAGACTGTAGGAATCTCTCAGCATCCCTGACAGGGTGTTCTTTAGAGTTACCTTCCCTTATTCCAAACCCTCCCTCAAGAATTCAAATAATTTCCTACTCTTCTAATCTACAGGGGTCATATGGGGCCAGTCAATTCCACTGCTTAATCAGAGGGATGGCCACAAGATGCTCCAACCTTCCTTCTCTCACAACTACTTCTTGAGCTGAGAGCATTGCTTTGACAACACTTTTAGCCACTGGTGGAGAATTAAACTTGGATATCCTCCAGAGTGGTGTAATATATTGTTGCCACTAAACTAGTGGGCTGGCCCACTTTTGCAGTGTTTTTGGTTAAAAACAAAAACAAAACAAAAAAACCCCCACCAAAACAAAACTCCAAACAAACAAAAACACTTGAGGTTTTATGTGTGTTCATAACTGTTTTCAAAACCTCACCGATTTCACATTTAAATTTGATTTCACATGTGTAGCTCTAGTGACTCTCACCTGTTTTTTAGTTTCACATTTACCATAATCATCACATTTTTTGTTATTAACATGTTTCTCGTGTGGGAAGAATAATGGCTTGTTGTTTATTTTGAAAGAAACACTGCAGCAGTGCTGTGACCTGTCCCAGTTGTGGTTCAGAGAGTTCTTTTTAGAACTCACAATGGGCAGAAGAATCCAGTTCCCCATTGAGATGTCGATGCCCTGGATTTTGACAGACCATATTCTGGAAACCAAAGAGGCCTCAATGATGGAGTAAGGTCTATGTGTGCTCTTCTGTTGTTGTATTATTTTAAATGTCTTTTTATTTATAAAGTTAGTGCTTTCACTCATGATAAGTTTTTATTGAGAGAGTATTTCAGACATAATTCTTTAAAGATACTGTTTCCTGAATTCCTACTCTTTCATCTCTGCACCTTAACTTGAACTCCCTGGCTCTCAGTGATTTTGGTTCTTTGAGGCATAGGCAAACCACCACATTCTGAGATCAGCACATGGTGCTTCTTTGCCCCTGTAGAACATAAAGTTTCCAGGTGAAGTGCTGAACCCTATCAAAGTTAGTGACAATACTCATATTGCCTTCAGTGCAGTCAGGATTTAAGTCCAAGTTCCTTGATGAATGGGAAGCATATGGCTCCCCACAGTAGACATGTAAAAGACACCAAAGAATGATAAGACAAGACCATAAGAAAAAAAAACATAATTTAAAATGTACCCTGGTGCATGACCAGCTCTGAAGTGGATGAGTTAGGAGTCTGTCAATACAGTGTCTTGAGAGAAATAGAACAGCAGATGAATAATTATTCTCAGTATCCTTAGTGTATGTACAGGGAAAAAAGAAACTGAAGCTAAATGGTCTTATTTGTTCTCATCTCTTTTTGAGACAGTGCTGATAACAGTATTTTCATGTTTTTCATTTCTGTGGCTTCCTATTTGCTTCCTATGGGGTCCTATTGTGCAACAGCCAAAGAAATTGATCTTGTGTGGTCTGAAAGGACTTCCACTCTACACATTTACATTGTCATGCTTAGTAAGAATGGTAGCTTGGGACATGTTTTGGAGATATGGCATACCAAGTGTTACAGCCTGAGGTTTGTATGGAAGTCTCTGTTGTCTCCTGCTGTTGGTCTGCTTGATTTAGCTCAGGAGGACCACAAGCGGGGTATTTTATGGTCTTTGTTCTCTGGAGTCTGTCATACAGGCTGCACAAATGCCTGGATCAGGCCTCCGGATTGGATCTTTGGAGCTGTTTCCCTGACTGTTAACTACATTATCTAGTATTAAGTGGTAAGGTATTTTTTTGTGGCAGGGTACGTTGCAGGTAATAGAGTTGCTTGCCTTCTGTATTTTTAATCTTCTCAGTCTAAACTACAAATGAGTATATATATAATTTTTAATTATCAAGTTTTTTTGTTGGTATATTTACAGAGAATCATTTCACAAACTGTAAATATTTGTTCTTCAAGTACATGTCAATGCGGATCCCACTGGCATGAGATCAGAATTTTCTGAGTAACAGTGCCCCTCAAGGCTGCATGTGCATCCTGTCCCTCTCCAGGCTCCTGTTCGAGGGCATAAAGGAAAAAAGAGGGGAGTGTCCTCTGTTCTCTCTTAGGGTTTGTCTACACTGCACAGCAATTTTACGATACCGGAGATCTACGCAAACTGCCCATTATTTTGAAATAACAGGCATGCTGTTTTGCCATCCTGGTAAACCTCATTGCATAAGGGATAAAGGATGGCTCGAACTAGTGCATTATTTTGAAATTTGGCACTGTGTAGATGCGCCAGTTTTCAAAATATGCCTTATTTGAAATAGATTTGAAATAAGATATGCAATTTGCATAGCGCAAGTTGTGTATCTTATTTCAAGTTTAGGGTGCTGTGTAGATGCACCCTTACTGTCCATGGAAGTGAGATGGCACCTGGTGATGTGTCTGATACTCATTTCAAGCTCTATTTTTAATCTACTTTTGTGAAAAAAAATCCTTCTTCAGTTCCTACCTTGTTAATTTCTTCTTTGGACATCTCTTCCCAAAGAGAGGACACTTGTGCATAGTCTCTTCCCCCCTCCTCCTCCCTAGCATGATAGGTATGTGACACTAACTACCATGGCAGGTGCTGAACCCTTATAGTTTAATCCCTGTCTGTCCTACGAAGGACCCATCCTGCTGGCTGACAGGCATCCTCAATGTCTTTTCTGCTTGGTGGAAAATCTCAGATGAGTGGTGTGTAAATCCTTCTCCCTGAGTGCTCACGAGTTGAAGGATGTGCAGCTAAAACTCCATCTGCATCACCTCAGACCTGGAGGAGACATGCAACGCCAAGGAACCTAGAGGGAGTCAACCCTCAGTAAGAACTCCTCTGAGTAGATTTTTGAGCTTGTGGCACTAAAGAAGAGCTCTATGTAAGTTCAAAAGCTTGTCTCTCTCACAGACATAAGGTGTGTATATGGATGTCAATATAAATTTTCTATCTAGAGCCCTGCAAATTTGCGGATATCTGCTTTGTCAAACACTAGGGTTTGGAGTTGACAGCTAGAACAGATGCCACGTTTGGGAGAGCAGTACTGCACTCACTGTTTGACTGGGCAGTTGAAGCACTGCATTCCCACCATCTCGAGACGATACTGCTTGCCAGTCACCTACAGTGGGATTCATGCTGACACATACTCCGAGAAAGAACAGTTACTTCCTCTATAGTAATGTGACTCTGCAAAGTGTTTATATTCAGTGTTGTGACCTCCACCCTCTTTTAGAAGTCCCTAGTTACCATGGGCTTCCAATTTCAAGGGAACTGAGGCAACATCATGGCAACATTGCCTTTTATACCTTTGCGCTGGAGAACAAGGGAGGCACAGGGTACATACACCACCACATCTCTACTATTAAAAAAAAATACTAATCTCATATACATGAGCTATATGTGTACCTACAGTGGGATCCAAAGTAACCACAGCATCTCAAAGAATTAGACTTTCTGTAAGGTTAAGTAAACATTCTTTTTTTCCTTTCTCATTCAGATATGTTCTCTATTCTTTGGATCTTTACAATGACAGCGCTCATTATGCTCTTACTAAATTTAAGAAGCAGTTCCTCTATGATGAAATTGAGGCAGAGGTAAAGTAAATTCATTTATTGGAGAAAACTGTTATGTATCCTAATTGGGAGACTGAGTCTGTTTAAAGGTGAAGGAACATTCTGCAGCAATATGTAGCTCTTTAGAGCAGATGATGGTGATACAGTGTGAAAGTGGTGAGAAATAGAGAAGAAGAGGCAAACTTCCTTGACGATAAGCTTTGAATAAGCATATATCTGCATATGTTTAGTTTTGGCATTGTTTAAATTGAAGTTACTGCTCTTCGTGGGGAAGTAGAAGAATTTTGTGTTCCCTAGGTTTTTTTAATTTGGTTTGGTAGGTAATGACAGAGTCTATGACCGTGGTCACCAACCTGTCGATCACGATCGACTGGTCGATTATGAGGGCTCGACCAGTCGATCGTGAGGTATTCGGGCCCCCCCTCATTTCCTCCCACCCTGCAGGAAGCCCCACTACCTATCTCCAGCGACAGTGGAGGTAGCATCGGCTTCCTGCGGGGTAGATGGAAGTCCCACAGCTGTGTGCCACTTCTGGGGTTTCAGGAAGTGCGCTGGCTGCTCCCCTCCCCCATACAGCCGATGCGGTACCTGAAAGGCCAGGTCTGTGGCATACCGGGGAGCAGCGAGTTAGGAGTGTCCAGAGGAGGCGTGTGCCGGGGACTTCGGGTTGGGGCGGGGACAGGAGTCCCCAGAAGAGGTGCACGCCAGGGCTTCCCTCCTCTGTGGGGTCCTCGGAGGAGGTGTGCGCCATGGACTTTCTGCACAGGAGTGGGGTAGGAGTCCCCAGAGGGGGCGCGTGCTGTGGCTTCCCTCCTCGATGGGGAGGGGGTAGGAGTCCTCAGAGGAGGCACACACTGAGGCTTCCTTCCTCTGCAGGGGGAAGGGGGTCGGAGTCCCTGGAGGAGGCGTGTACAGGGGACTCCCTGTCCGCTGCCCCCGCACCCACTGGCACCCTGTCCTCACCCCTGCACCCTGTCCCCTACCCCCACTGGCACCCTGTCCTCGCCCCAGCACCCACTAACACCCTTCCCCAGTACCAGGTGCCCTGCTCCCACCAGCACAGTTGGGACCACATTAGTGAGGCTTGTGGGATTTTGGAGGAGATATTTCTTTTGCATCTCCCTTGTGTGGCCCCAACTGACTTTTCTGTGGGTCAGTGACCCCTGACTCAAAACAGGTTCCTTGTCCTTCTCATAAATAAGATAATGCTGAAACTTTTTGTGTTTGACATCATATTTTATTAAAAAATGAAGCCTGGCCAACAAACCCCTAATTGGGGCCAAGCTCCCATCTGGTACATAACACTCCTGTACCACCCCCCAAACCCCAAATCTGAGCCTATCATACACTGGAACCCCCTACCCTGAGCCTCTCACATCCCCAAACTCCTGCACCCCCCACATCCTCAGTCTTCTGCCACAACACTCCTGCACCATCCACACACTGCAGAACTGTATCCTGAGCCCATCATACTCCCAACCTCCCTGTCCTGAGCCCCTCACACACCCCAACCCAAACTCCTGCACCCCCACATACACAAGCCTGTGGCTTGCTCAGTACCCCAACACTCCCCTGCCTAGAGCCCCCTCCCTGAGCCAGCATCCCCTCCACCTCCTCCTGCACCCAAATTCCCTCCCAGAGCTTGCACCCCTTTCCCACACTTAAATCCCTCATTCCCACCCTAAAACCCGCACCTCCTGTCTCAGCCCATTGAGGGTACAGCTAGGCTGCAGGAGTTTTTCCGGGATTCCAGAGGTATCCCAGAAAAACTCTTCTGCGTCCAGGGATGCGTTTGTTCTTCTGCTTTTTTTAGCAGAAGAGCAAACATGCTCTTTCGGCAATCCCTGTATTCCTCGTTTCACAAGGAATAAGGGGGCTTCCAAAAGAAGGGGTTTTTCTGACATTTGGGCCAGTCTAGACAGGCCAAATATTGGGAAAACCTCTTCCTACAGAAGAATTGAAGAGAAAAAAAAAAAAAAGCAGCAGTGTAGCCGTACCCTGAGAGTGTATAAGAGCTGGGGATAGCAAGTGATGGCGAGGAGGAGAACAGAGAGGGCAGGGCTTCAAGGAAAGGGTGGGGTCTTGGGGGAAGGATGGGGCAGTAGATCTTGGCTTGTTCTGACATTTAAAAAGTGATCTTGGTGTAAAAAGGTTGGAGACCACGGATCTAGGATATGTGCTCCTTTTTATTTCTGTGCAAATATTAATAATACGTATCTTAACCATTTTCCAGGTAAACTTGTGTTTTGACCAGTTCGTCTACAAGTTAGCAGACCAGATATTTGTATACTACAAGATCATGGCAGGAAGGTAGCTATTTTGATGGTAGCATCTTTTATTTGTGTGTATGTGTGTGTGTGTGTGTGTGTGTGTGTGTGTGTGTATTTATTTTATTTCACTTTTTACCAAAAAGGTTGAGCTGTGAGTGGACAGCTAATATAGTGAAAGCCAGTGAAAATGTGGTAGGATCAGAGGCTAAAAGAGGTAAAGAACACGTTAAAAATTACTTCGATTCAAGTTAGATGTCTTCAGTCACCCATGCCTGATGAAATACATCCTAGAATACTCAGGGAGCTGACTGAGGAGATATCTGAGCCATTAGTGATTATCTTCTAAAAATCATGGAGGACGAGAGATTCCAGAGAACTGGAAGAGACAAATACAGTACAATCTATAAAAAGGAAAATAAGGACAACCCAGGGAATTATAGACCAGTCAGCTTAACTTCTGAACCCTGAAAGATAATGCAGCAAATAAATAAGCAGGTTGCAAATACCTCAGAGATAATAAGATCATGAGTAACAGCATAGATTTGTCAAGAACAAATCATATCAAACAAATCTAACGGCTTTCTTTTGAAAGGGTAACAAGCCTTGTGGAAAGGGGAAGCTATGATATATCTTGACTTTAGTAAGGCTTTTAATACGGTGTCACATGACCTTTTCATAAACAAATGAGGGAAATAAAATCTAGATGGAGCACAAGGTGGGTCTATAACTGGTTAGATAAAAATTCCCAAAGAGTACTTATGATTCACAATCAAGTTGGAAGGACTGCCTAGGAAGAAGTACTGAAGAAAGGGATTTAGGTGTCATAGTAAATCACAAGTAAATGAGTCAACAGCGTAACACTTGCAAAATAAATATCACTCTGGGATGAATTAACAGGAGTGTTGTAAGCAAGACAAAAGAAGCAATTCTGTTCTATTTCACACTGATTAGATCTCAACTGGAGCATTGTGTCCATTTTCAGGAAAGATGTGAACAAATGGGAGACAGTCCAGAGAAGAGTGATAAAAATGTTTAAAGGTCTAGAAAACATGATCTGTGAGGAAAGCTTGAAAAAATTTTGTTTTGTTTAGTCTGGAAAAAAGAAGACAGAGACGGGACATGATATGTTTTCAAGTATATAAAAGGTGTTACAGAGTTGAAGGAGAAAAATTGTTAACCTCTGATGATAGGACAAGAAGCAATAGGCTTATATTGCGGCAAAGGCAGGTTACATTGGACATTAGGAAAAACTTCTTAACTGTCGGGTAGTTAGGCAAAGGAATAAATTGTCTAAGGAGGTTATAGAATCTCCATCATTGGATATTTTAAAGAGCAGGTTAGACAAACATCTGCAAGGGAGAGAGTAGCTGATACTTAGCCTTGTCATGAATACAAGGGACTGGACTAGATGATCTCCTGAGGTTCCTTCCAGTCCTACAATTCTATGATGCTTTGATTTCTGCAGTAGTTTGCTGTGTAATAAACTGTAACCTCTTTTTTTTTTCCTCATAATAGTCTGCTTCTGGATAAACGGTTACGCTCCGAGTGCAAGAATCAAGGAGCAGCAATTCACTTGCCACCATCTAACCGGTATGAAACACTGTTGAAACAGAGACATGTCCAAGTGAGTAAAACTGATGCTACTGTATTGTATTTGAATTGCTTGCTCTTCTTCCCTCTTACTCCACAGCCTTTTTTTTTTAACATATATTATTGATGTACCTAGTACTTAGCTCTCACCTGAGGGCATAATACTCGGTTTCTGTTGTTGTAGGCTATGTCTACACTTGCACTTGATGGACAAAACTTTTGTTGTTCACAGTTGCTTGAAAAATCCCCTCCTCTGTGAATGACAAAGTTTGCTGTGGCAAGTGGAAGTGTGAAAGCTGCTTTGTTGGCAGGAGGGCTCTGCTGCCAGCACAGTGAAACCCCATTATTGGGGGGTGGAAGGTTTTTTTTTTTGTTTTTGTTTTGTTTTGTTTTGACACAAATGCCAAGTGTTCTCACATGCTGACTTTTAGCAACAGGGCAGTGTTGAAACAGCCATGTTGCTAAAACCTGTACAGTAATTCCTCGCTTAACACGTGCCCGCTTAACACGTTTTCGCGATAGCACGATTTTTTTTTAGGGAACATTTTTTCGAACAACATGACCCATCCCCGCAATAACACGATTTCCCCTACCGTCCGGCTGGTTGCCGGCAGCTGCATGGGGCTTCCCCTGCCTCCCTGCAAAGCGGCAGAGGTTCGCTGCTTGCCATGCCGTTTTCTGGCGACCCCCTCTGGCCGGATGCCTCACGTCCGGTGAGGAGGGTTCGCCGGGGAATGGCACGGCGACTGGTGAACCTCCGCCGCTTTGCAGGGAGGCAGGGGACGCCCTGCGCAGCTGCCGGCGACCAGCCAGCTGGGGAAACCCAACAGCTGGCTGTAAACGGGGGGGCAGAGGAGAGAGAGCGAAGCATCCCCAGAGCGGGTCGCCAGGGAATGGTGCGGCGAGCGGCAAACCTCCGGAGGCAGGGGGAAGCCCCGCACAGCTGCCAGCGACCAGCCAGCTGGGGAAACCCAGCCGCCGGCTGCAAGCAGCAGGCGGAGGAGAGGGAGCAAGGCATCCAACTAGAGGGGGTCGCCGGTGAACGGCGCGGCGAGTGGCGAACCTCTGCAGCTTTGCAAGGAGGCAGTGGAAGTCCCGCACAGCTGCCGGCGACTGGCCAGCTGGGGAAACCCAGCCGCTGGCTGCAAGGCCCCTCCCCTGTCCTTCCCTTCCCTTCTCCAGAGCCAAACACCTCCCGTCCCTGCTATAACCCAGTTCCCTTTCTCCCCCAGCCTTATGTCCCGGTCCCAGCTGCTAACAAATGCAGGCTGGAGCTGCGAGCGCATGAGCGCTTGAAACACAACCCCCACCTTTTCCATTATTTTCAATGGGAAATTTGACCCCGGATAACTCGTTTTTACTTAGCACGATCATTTTCTGAAATGTATCTATTGTGTTAAATGAGGAATTACTGTATAGTGTAAACTTACCCATAAATAGCTTGACTGGGCCCGTCAGAGACAGAACATTTATCATTTCACTCATCAGCAGTACATGAACTCTAAAGCTGCAAAGATCCTGTTTTAATGCACATACCTATAGTTTTAAAAAGTACAGAAATGTGTTGTGTGATGGAATTGTCTCTCAAAATGGAATAACTTTCCAGTCTTCAGAATAACTTTTCAGTCCTCTCCAAATTTATCAGCAAGTCTTAATTGGAAATACTTTCATGATTACATCAGGAGTTGATTAGGTTTTGATGCACTATATGTAATATTTTTTTGTGCATGAATGTGGGCTAGGGTAGCTCGTGTACACAGCATGGGTTTATGTGTATTATCTGTATACAGTATGTATGTCTGAGTATAATCTACATATGCAGCTCTTCTGTTGATTTAGATCCGTGGTCACCAACCGGTCGATCGCGATCGACTAGTCGATTGGGAGGGCTCAACCAGTCGATCGCGAGGCGTTCGGGGCCCCCCCAATTCCTCCCACCCCCAAGAAGCCCCACTACCTACCTCTGAAAATGGAGGTAGCGCCGGCTTCCCGCAGGGTGGGGGAAGTGCGCTGCCTGCCCAGTACCATGTCTCCTACTCCCACCAGCACAGTTGGGGCCACATTAGTGAGGCTTTGGAGGAGTTGTTTTTTTTTTGCATCTCACTTGTGTGGCCCCAACTGACTTTTCAGTGACCCCTGAATCAAAACAGGTTCTCATAAATAAAAACAATGCTGAAACTTTTTGTGTTTGACATATTTTATTTAAAAATGAAGCCTGGCCAACAAAGCCCCATCTGTCCACAGCATCATAACACTCCTGCATGACCACCCCCCAGGCTCTAGATTTGAGCCTATCATACACTGGAACCCCCTGTCCTGAGCCTCTCACATCGCCAAACTCCTGCACCCCCACGTCCTCAGTCTTTTGCCATAACACTCCTACACCATCCACACACCACAAATCTGTGTCCTGAGCCCATTATACTCCTAACCTCCCTGCCCTGAGCCCCTCCCATCTCCCAACCCAAACTCCTGCACCCTCACATCCACAAGCCTGTGGCTTGCTCAGTACCCCAACCCTTCACCTGACCCCAACACTCCCTAGCCTGGAGCCCCCTCCCTGAGCCAGCATCCCCTCCTCCACCTCCTCCTGCATCCAAATTCCCTCCCAGAGCTTGCACCTCTCACCCCTTCCCACAGCCAAACCCCTCATTCCCACCCCAGAGCCCACACATCCTGTCTCAACCCAGTGAGGGTACAGCTAGACTGCAGGAGTTTTTCCGGGATTCCAGAGGTATCCCAGAAAAACTCTTCCGCATCCAGGGATGTGTTTGTTCTTCCACCTCTTTTAGCGGAAGAGCAAACATGCTCTTTCGGTAACCCCTATATTCCTCTTTCCATGAGGAATAAGGGGGCTTCCAAAAGAAGAGGTTTTCTGACATTTGGTCCAGTCTAGACAGGCCAAGTGTTGGAAAAACGTCTTCCTGCAGAAGAATTGGGGAAAAAAGCAGCAGTATAAGGGTTGGGGATAGCAAGTGATGGAGAGGAGGCGAATAGAGAGGGCAGGGTGGTGCTTCAAGGAAGGGGCGGGGCTTCAAGGAAGGGGTGGGGCGGTAGATCTTGGCTTGTTCTGTAATTTAAAAAGTGATCTTGGGTGTAAAAAGGTTGGAGACCACTGATTTAGATAAATGGGTTTTCTTACCTTAATAAAAATAGTCTCTAAGCCATTTTATCTAATACATTTTTGGGGACTGTTTTTCTTTAGCTTCTTGGTAGGTCAATAGATCTAAACCGCCTCATCACTCAGCGGATTTCAGCAGCCATGTATAAATCAATGGAACTGGCAATTGGTCGATTTGAAAGTGAAGACTTGACTTCCATTGTTGTAAGTATTGTTGCTGAAGCTGACCTGCAGGATTTTCATTGGAAGTGTGGTGCTAATGCTGTATTATTACTAGCTTTATGGGGCCTGAGTGAATGACTTACACAGCTCTCCAAAACTAGTGACATGTTTCAAGTCTTATCCATTTTCAGAGCTGCACCACTTTTTGCAGTCTTATGCTTTACAAAGAAAGCCTGAAAGATGAGTTAAATAGTTGTACACAGAAAAGAATTTAAGCAGACCAGCTGAAAATCTCTTCTTTCCTCAGTTGCTCAGCTTTCTCTCTTCTCTCATGCTGCCTCATTAGTATTCCTGTCAAAGTGAGGGCATGAGATGCCTGGGGAGTCTAACACGTGCATTGTCTTCTGTTACATTGGTGTTTGAGACTGTCAAATTCATTTTCCTCGGCTTGGGGGTTCGGAGCACTCCACAGATAGCAAATTTAGGAAGAATGGGGAGAAACCAACCTTTTTCCTGTTTGAAGATGTCTTGGTCAGCTCATGAGCAGCATTAATAGATGTTGGAAAAAGCTGGGTTTTGCTTTGCTGAGCCAGAAGAAAATTCTTCACAGCGCAGAGCCTTGAGAGCAGTGGAAGTAAAAGGCAGGGTGCATGGTACGCTTGGACATGGATCTGAGGCTGTGAGGAGATACAGGGAGATGAGGTTTTCTAATGATTTAAGTTTGAAATAGAAATCTTTTATGTGATCGGCAGTTCTGCACTCCGTACATAACTACAGACCGAAACTAAATAATCCAGGATCTGAGTGTAACTGGGTGTTTCATTACATGCATGAAGTGGACACTTTCACTAGACAGCCATCATGCTAAGTACTCTGAACCATCTCCAATTGGACACCCCAAATGAATATAAACTTATATTAATCTCTCTGTTCCTCAGCTCTCCATTTTACTGATGGGAAAAACACCCGCCATTCTCTACACAGGGTTTCGTGACAATTGATTAATGTTTGTGAATCACTCAGGGTATGTCTGCACTACAGAGTTTTGTTGGAAAAATGGCCGTTTTTCCGCCAAAACTTGAGGAACGTCCACACTGCAATTGCGTTCTTCCACAAGAAAAGTGAAAGAACAGAGGAGTTTTCCGGCATTGGTAATCCTCATTCTATGAGGAAGAAGTCTTTTTGCGAAAGAGCTCTTTCGCAAAAATGGCGTGTGTGGATGGGGAAGAGGGAATTCTTTTGGAAGAAGAGGAAAAAGCACAGGTGCCCTGGTGGCTATTCCATCCATAGCAATCACAGCTTACATGTGAGAGGGCATCCATTCAGTCTGGACGCTCTCTTCCAAAAAAAGCAGATCGCTTTTTCGATGCACTTTTGCAGTGTGGACGCTCTCTTTCAGAAGAAGTTTTTTCAGAAGATCTTTTCCGAAAGAAGCCTGCAGTCTAGACGTAGCCTCAGATGCAATAGGGATGAGTACCATAAAACAACTCATAAGGAAATTTTGATAGTTCTCATTTGTCCTCCCCTCTTCTTGTTTTAAATGTTTCCAGGAGCTAGATGGTTTGGTGGAGATAAATAAAATGACACACAAGCTACTGAGCAGATACATGACCTTGGACAGCTTTGATGCCATGTTCAGAGAAGCCAATCACAATGTGTCAGCTCCCTATGGAAGAATCACTCTTCATGTCTTTTGGGAGCTCAACTATGATTTCCTTCCAAACTATTGCTACAATGGGTCCACTAACAGGTTAGTGGCCTTTTAAATAATTGTCTTTGCATATGTAGCTTGTTGTACCAACTAGGTATGTTAGCGAGTAGTCAAGTCAACTACTTGTATTCTTCTCCTCCTGCCCCCCCGCTGCCTCTCTAGTGCCACCTGCCCCCCCCCCCCCAAATGCTGCTGCCTTGTGGGGGGTGGAGAGGAGAGACTATTGTGCATCCCACAGAGCAGCCCCTGTCCATGGTGTCCAGGGCTGGCCATAGAGGCTGCTCCAGCAGCAGCCCCTGTCTGTGGCGGGGTGGGGGTCCCAGCTTGCCTGCTCAGCTTTTACTACATTTAAACTGCAGAGCTGCTGCGGGGGTAGTTCCTGGACCTGGCGCAAGCTGGGACTGAGGCTTCCTCCCTTAGGGTATGTCTACACTGCCACCCTAGTTTGAACTAGGGTGGCAGTGTAGACATACCCTTATAGACTAATTATGTAGTCGATAGAATGTCTGTCGACTATATGAATAGCTAATTAATTGCTTCCTAACATCCCTGCTATCAACAGGGTGAAATGTAAAGTAGATTATTTTTGCCTGGTATATACAAGGGCTGCCGACTGACCATATTTTGGCAATATTTTAAAAGCATAGTTGATTTTTAAATGAGAAACTGAGTCCCAACGGATAAACTTGGTTTTTTTAATTAGTTTGTACAAAACTTGAACTTTTATGATTAGTTATAGTAAGAGAAAGGATTGAATATAAGTGAAGAGGGGAGCAGCTTATCTCTGCTATAAGCTCTTCCATAACAAATGTTAGTTAAAGCTGTTCCTGTTCTCCTCCTGTTTTTCCTCTACCGCCTTTTTCAATGTTTAGAATAGTTTGTGTGGCCTGCAAATATACATTAGTAAGAAAGCCAAGTGATTCTGACTACTTAACCTTTCATACATTTAACAGTATGCTAGTATGTGGCCACAATAGGGGAGAAACCAGACTTAACCTGAGTTGCCAAATTCTGTGAAATTGTAATTATCTACAATATGCTACAATATAAGGAATATCTAAAAATAATTGAAGATACACGTCAGGAGGAAACTTTGATAAAGAAAATAATGCAATAAAACATTTCACAACAGTAAGTAATGGAAACCAAGTTGTAACCCTTGGTTCTGTGTTGATGCAAGAGGATGAATTACCGGTTTGAGGCAGAATTCAGTGGTTGCGTGTTGCCAGGTGTTTTGTACTTACGTCATCACTCTCTTCTGCACTCCAGTAGTTATGAATACACTGTTCTTTTGATTATTTGTTCTCTTGTTATGGAGCACAAATGCCTTTTTGAAGTTGATCATGGATTCAAGTGTACATGGACAATGGATTCAAGTGTAAATACATTTTTTTTAAATAAAAGCATACAGATGGTTTATTATTATAGCAATGCAGAATTCCCAGCCATCAAAACTGAGTGGATTTTGCGAACGAGCCATAATTCTTATACTTCAGTCTTTTTGTCATCCCTCACCCCCTCTCAGAGGCTAGTGGCATTTTTGCACACCTGTCTTTTCTGATCCAGGACTTGCTTACTACCACTGACATGTTCACAAATATATACTGTGATTGCCTGGGGCCATGGCAGATTTGTTCCATATCTTTTACTTCTGCTTTTCCAGATTTTAAAGATAAGAGTGATAGAAATGTGGGGGCAGAATCTGAAATATAGAACACATGAGTCAATTGAAGGACACTTTGAAGGGAGAAAAGGGGTTTTTCTTTGCTGTTTTGCCTTTTTTTCGGCGGAGGGAGGGGACGGACACTTGTTGCATTTTCTTTCTTTTCAGTTTGTGGTTAGGACACAGTTACCTTCAGGAATGAAATACAATGAGAAATTTGCTGACCATGAAATGACAATGAAATGGTTTTAAATTATTTGGGAAAGGTAGCACAGCATCATTTTGCCTCCCACTTTCCCCAAAAAGATTCCTCTGTCTCTTTTTCAATAATACTTATATTTTGGATCAAAGTTTCTGCCAGTGCAGAAAGGAATGGATTTTTGTTTGTTCTGGAGGCATTAACTAAACAGTTTTTATTGCTTGAGCTTTTCTGTAGCGAACAACTGGATGTATTTCTTATGAATAAAGTCACATGCTTAATTTTTGTTCAGATTCTCAAATTTAGCCCCAGACTTATCCAATATGCTGATGTATTTTTAGAATAATTTTAATATAGTTATTTGAAAAAAAAGTTCATAGTCGTGCTCTGACATTCCTATATTCTGAAAGTTTCACAAATGAAAGAAATTAAATCTCTACTAAATATATTTAGTGTGTGTTCAGTCATCGTCTCTGAGTCGGCATGTGCTATCCACTGTTAAAAATGTTGAGAAAGTGAATGTGGATTCATTGAAGGAAGCAAACTGGGTTCTGTAGGGCTTCTGCTTATTGATGTAAACATGTGCACGCAAATTGGGTTAGCCTCAGCGTTAGCCTAGCAGGATAATTAATTTGAAAGACAATAAAGTGGGATCTCAGACAACATCTGTCCTAGTCATCCAGCTTGATTGATTTCATTATTATGCACAGAATTGCTCTGATATGTAATGGAAATCTCTGAGCATGTGTGATGACATGACTGCATGCTTGTTTGGATTGTGGGCACATACACAATTGATCCAGTTTATTTTTTCTTCTTGGGAACCTGGGGTTCCGTGCAGCTCTTGTTAATATGCATACAGATCTGACTGCCATTAAAGTGCAGAGTACAAACTGAAATAGAATGGTACATCATCAATTTGTCACACTTTAGTCACACAAATTATCACAAATAAGCCCAATGATTAAAGTTTCAGTTTATTATGTGTGTTTGACAGCTTTGTGTGCGTAGGCAGTTTTATTCTTCACCTTCCCTAGACTATTTCCTATGTGTAGGCTTCACATAAACATCAGAGGAAAGAAAAACATTTAAAAAAAAGGAAATGTAAAACCATAAAAATGGGTGTGTGCGTTGGGCGGGATATCCAAGTGCAGTATAGAATGTGTATTTTTTTCAAATTAACTAGCATCTCTCTCTTTTTAATGTTTAATTATTCTTTAAAGTAAAAGCTTAACAGTAAAACTTGTTTTGTGTATAATATGTCTAGGAGGTCTTCCCCCCAACATTTAATAAACAATTTTAAAAAATTGTAAAAGGTTTTCAGGCATTACAAAGGTTTCAGTCTCAGGGGAACAAAAGTTGAAGTTGTTTCTGCAGTGATATTACAGCAAACTGCATGTTGAACTATCCATAGTTATTTTGCATTTGTTAATGCATTGAGATGAAACAATAGGATGGATGTCATTAAAAGATGTAGAGATTCACAAATTGCAGCTGCTGGGTTTCAGGATTTTAGTCGCATGTGTTTGTTAACCTTCTATACATTCAAGTCCAAGCAGGGGCTGCAGCCTTGGTTATTTGTGGAAATAAAGGCTGTCAAATGTGTGGCAGCAGCTCAACTCCACTGGTCCTGTTGTTTCAGTTAGTTTTGAGATCCATGGGAATTTTAACCTACCTATATCATAGGGCAAGAGAAACAGAGTTGACTCTGGTTGACCAGTTATTACTTTTTCCTGATAGAGAAAGAGATGAGAGTGTGCGGTCTGCATTTGATACCTAAACAATGAGTTTGTTTCAGGGAAGTCATTCTTTTTGTACTCCCTTGATATAAATAGTATGAGTTCCATAAGGTAGCAGTCAGACTTTTAGCTAAATCTCCTTTTTCCCCTTACCTCCTTACACCCCATTACTGCAGCCTCGTCTCAAAAAAATCACGTGGGTTGCATTCTTTATCAGATGATTTTCAAGATTACGAGGCTGCTTCAAAATGCAATATGAAGACAAACCTTCATTTAATTCACGCATAACTTGATACAGCAGAAGCTTTCTTCATCTCTTAATGCACAGTTTATTTTGGATTTTATTATTCCTAAAAGCATGGGAGGATTTTGCAAAATTTTGTATGAAAAATATTTAAGACAGGAAACTGATCTTTTTCTTTTCTCCTTTCCTTGTATTTATGACACTGTTTCAAAGAGATTAGTTTTTATAATGAGAACTGTATTTTCTCATCTCAGGGATTACAGAGCAGATTTGGTCACAGTCACTGTCCATCAAACTCTTTGAGCCTCTTACAGTTTCCACCGAGTGACTGAGCACATTTAGCAGAGAGAAAGCAACAGCAGCAGCATTGGCAAACATTAGAGTTGCTGACCCAAAGGGCCAAAATTTGTTTTTTGTGTGCCCCAGGGTAAATATGGAATAACTCTAGGCAATATTTTTGTCACCTTTTCCAACAAGTGCCTTCATGTTTTTTCCCATGCTGCCCCTTATGCATGGAGAGAGCTCCCTGTAAATAGTTCAGTCCCCTTCCTAGGCTTCACAACCCAAGCCACAGCATCAAAGTGCTATCTCAGGCCTGCACAACATATGGCCTGAGGGCCACATGCGGCCCGCAGGGGCTCACCTTGCGGCCCGTGACAACTACGGGCGGTGCGGCCCCATCCGATCTGCCAGCCAGGTGGAGGAGTGGCGCGCCACCGGGCTGCCTGCGTGGAGCTCCGGCGCGAGGAGGCAGGGTGCTAGCCAGAGGGCGGGACGCCAGCAGATGCCAGGATGCTGGCGTGACGTCACAGCTGGCGACCGCCGGATTCAAAAAGGCAGAAGCCAGGTAGGGGAGGGGAAGGGGCTTGTGCTGAGGAGAGGGGGGTAGGTCGGGAGAAAGGGGAAGACACCAAGGGGCAAGGCGAAGGAGAGACGCATGCTAGGGGGCCAAGTGGAGACACGTGGTGTGGTGTGTTTTTTTTTTTTAACTCAGCAAAAATTTTTAGCCGCGTGCTCGGTATTTTTTGGGAGAGCATCCCTACTTGCGGCCCGCAGCTGTTTTCTTTGGAGTGATATGGCCCTCGCCGCTTTCCGAGTTGTGCAGGCCTGTGCTATCTACACCGCTATTTTTAGAGCACTAGCAAGAGCCCCACTAGTCCAAGTGTGTTGATCCAGGCAGGGAGGCTCACTCCTGCAGACAGTACAGATCAGTGTTTCTTAAACTTTTTAAGACTGAGGAACACCAAACAATTTTTTTTATGAGGAACCCCAGGGATTTTTTTTGTTGAGTGCAAAAAAAAAAAAAAAAAAGGTCAGGGGAAAGTTATTGAGGAAAAAACAATTTAAAAAAAAAAAAAAAAGGTTGAAAAGGTTGCCTGCCCCTTAAGCAGCCATTTGGAATTCTGTTGTTCTCTGCGGCACACCTCCGACTGCCTCATGGCACATCGGTGTGCCGCGGAACACAGTTTAAGAAACACTGGTGTAGATGTAATGTGAAAGACTTTGTAGGCATACTCTTTGTTTTCTCATAAAGACACTGCTCTAACACTCACGTATTTTTTCTTCCTAAGAAATGGAGTACTGTGGGCCAGAGGTAAATGGCCAAGAGTGAAAAGTTTTGAGGCTCGTGAGACTCTGTAAGGGAGGACTGGCTGTACAGGGGAAGAATCTAACAATTAACCTTTCAACTGCCCTAACTGCCCTGTGCTCTGTTCCAAGTACAAGGGAAGCCTGAATGATTCTCTTCTTTCCCCAGTCACCTGAAGACACTGCAGTTACTTATATCCCTAACATTTAAAATTAATCATGGAAATGGGTCTAAGTAAAAACCTTGGCTCAACATGGGAATGAAGGGACCTTTGCTGCTCTGAGACATCTCTAGTTATTCACTGTGACTAGGGCCCTGCCAAATTCATGGTTATGAAAAATGCATCATGGACCATGAAATCTTATCTCTTCTCCCCCCCCCCCCCATTAAAGTAAAAGCATACAAAAACAGATTTATACTACACAGATTCCATTGGGGGACCAGCATTTCTTAAATTAGGGGGTCCTGAGCCAAAAGGGAGTTATGGGGGCGTGGTCACAGTATTAACACCCTTACTCCTATTCTGCCTTCAGAGCTGGGCGGCCAGAGTGCAGCAGCTGTTGGCCAAGTGACTGCTTCTGTAGACAGTGCCTCATCATCAGAGTATAGAAGTAAGGGTAGCAATACCATGCCATGCCACCTTTACTTCTGCATTACTGCCTGCAAAGCAAGGTGGGCGGCCAGTGAGGCGGCCAGCTTAGGGCCCCAGTCTGCAGGCAGCAGCACAGAACTAAGGGGGGGCAACACCAAACTTTACTATCCTTTCTTCTGTGCTGTTGCCAGCATCTTTGCCTTCAGAGCTGGTGTCCCGGATAGCAGCTGCCACAATCCAGCTGCCCAGCTCTGAAGGCAGCAATGCAGAAGTAAGGGTGGCAGTACCACTCCACTCCTACAATAACCTTGAGGACACCCCCCCCCCCCAAACAACTCCTTTTGGGGTCAGAACCCTACTATTACAACACTGTAACATTTCAGATTTAAATAGCTGAATTAATGAAATTAACAATTTTTAAAACCGTATAACTGTGAAATTGACCATAATGGACCATGACTTTTGTAGGATGCTAACTAGAACGTTTGCAGCTCATTTACAGCTGAATGGACTTTAACTGTTTTGTGAAAAGTAGCTTAAGATCCTCAGGGAAATTGATTGTCCATGCTCTGCAAATCCATTTTATCTTTAACAGTGTCATACAAGTGTTACTCCTGTCCTTTCTTTCACTTTTATAGGTTTTCAGTGGGCATGACAATTAGTGTCAGTTCAAAGAGAACAGGAGTGGAGAGGGGAAGAGAAAAAAGTAATCTCAAGCACTGTCATATGTTTAGGATTACTTTGAATGTTCCTGTAGAGTGTTTACAACGTCCCTGACAAACTCCATTAATGAAAAATCTCTGTAAAGAACAAATAATCTCAAGAGGAAGTTTCTAAATAAATGCATTTCACTTATACAAGAGAATGGAAGAACTAATAAATCTGGGAAATCCAAATGAAAGGCGATTCTTTTTATAAGAACAGAGAATTATTGTATCAAAGGCAATATATCTAAGTGACCTTTTCTCTCCTCAGAAGCTGCTAAATGCAAGCAGTTACGGATTATAACAAATGCACATAGCTTGGAAATACACTAAAATACATCTTAACAAACCACTGGAACTGTTAGCATGCTTATTTTTGTGCAGTTTTATAAAATACAAAAACTCAGAATGTTCAAGTTTATACAAAAATAAAACTCCTACGCATAAAGGAAATAACTGCAAGATGAGGTTGATTTTCTGTATTTTATAGTTTGAATGCACATTGCTATTCTGCAAAAACTTTTTACATTCACAGTCTTCAAGTATTTGGGTGAAATGTTACTTTTAATGATCAGCATAGATATTTTTGTCTTCAGCTAGATAATACATATTTTTATTTTTTGTCTAAATTGCAGCCAGAAACAAATTTTGGCTAAAAGTTATTTATTTTGCACATTACTTTGTTTCCAACTTTGTATTTATATATAGCATCGTACATTTTGGTTTACAGTATGTATTTTAAGGACCATCTTCTCTGAATCTTTATTTTCTTAGTTTTTGTTTAAAAAAAGTTGACATGGAATATGCCAACTCTCCAACCTGTGAATTGTTAGTATGACCAGTATTTATTTCCCTACATATTTAAAGGTTTGTGTGCCATTTGCCTTTTTTATGCAAAATTCCTTTTGCTAACTTCAAAAATTTAAGCCACCTCTGTTGCCAGTGCACACATTTGTCTCTTTACTCATGCTGCATGTTACACATGTGTATTTCGGTTTGCAGGATTGTTATCCCAGAGTAGTAGAAATGA
Source organism: Pelochelys cantorii (assembly GCA_032595735.1). Taxonomy (NCBI): domain Eukaryota; kingdom Metazoa; phylum Chordata; order Testudines; family Trionychidae; genus Pelochelys; species Pelochelys cantorii. The sequence goes on along the minus strand of CM064326.1, from coordinate 124,290,800 downwards.
ATAACATTGCAATAGCATGCTAAACTTAAAATCTTGGCAAACCTTACATGAAAGGTAAACTTGCAGCAAATATCAAAAGTCCATATTCTGCAAACACTTACCCATGAAAACAATTTGTCTCATACAAAGTTCTGCTCAGGCCTCACCATGGATTTCTTACAGGAATAAGGATTACTTTTAAGCAAATGTGTACAGATTCTGGCCCTTACGGTAAATTTCACAAACTAGTCTGACAAATAGCCCCTTGTGGGCACTCCTTCCACTCTGGTTTTCCATTTGCTTATAATATATTTAAATATATTACTTTGTTGCTCTTAATTTCCTCAGCTTATTACCTTTTCCTTCTTTTTTTTTTTTTTTAAACTTTGACCTACAAGTTTTGATTGTGTGCTGTTGATTGCTTAGTAGCTTCCTGTTCTTCACATAGGCTTGCCACTTCTGAGGTTCAAAAAAAAACACAAACAAAAACCCAACAACCAGGACATCTGGGATGATCCTGAGCCTACAAAACTATTTCCAGCATTATATTTAGGAAAAGGATATTACTGGGAGAAAATTCAGATTTGCAGAGATCCATTTAATCACACTTTTTAGATATGTGTAGAATTTTATGCATGTTTTATACATATGCATTTTTAATGGTGTACAAAGCGAAACTTACTCCAGTGAACAATGGAATAAAAAGGATGATGGTACTTTCCATGCATTCATTATGGCAGAATTAGTACAGGTTGAACCTCTCTGGTCTTGCAACATCGCCTGGTCTGGCATGATATCAGTTAGCCAGATGTCTATTTATCATGGGTGTGGTCAAGTTTGCTGCCGTCCCATAAAGTTTGTTTACAGCTGCCAGCCCTGGCTCTCAGTTTTCTGTGCTGTTATTTAGTTCTAATTTACCCCTAAATGTTCTCTAACAACCCAGTAAACAGTGCAAGTGTTGGTAATGCTGCTAGACAATATTGACCTCCTATAGTTTGGCAAATTCTCTGGTTTGGCACTGGTCAGGTCCTGAGAATGCCGGAGTAGAGAGGTTCGTCCTGTATTCTGATCTGTTCAAAACTCTTTAATATCAACACAAGCTGTGTCAGATGGTGAGGTTCTTTTTAAAATCCTTAAATAGGAGTGGCAGTATTTTAAGAAGCAAGGTGGGTGACTTGATCATGGAGAAGAGTTACTTATGCATTAACACAGAATTGGTATGGTAAACCTACCAGATGTATCACTGGACTGTGTATATTATACAGGGATTTGGAGCAATCAAATTTTTTAATTGCTCCGCTCCAGCTCCGCTCCGGCACCAATAGTGACTGCTCCAGCTCCGCTCCGACTCCGCTCCGTGCTCCGACTCAAATTAATTTTTAACTATAAATTTTTAATTTTAATATACGTAATTAATATAAATTTTTATGTATAAATTGCACATTAGTTTTTCTTACGAAATTTTGCGGTAAAATATTCAAAATATTTTCCAATTTTTTAATTAATATCTCAAAAACACTTTAATATAGATATATCAATGAAATTTGGTATGTGCCATAGTGTTAGTACATGCTATCACTGTTCTACAACATTAATTGTTGGGAAGTAACGAGGCTACATGTTACAAGGTTGAAAATAAACACATACTTATCTAACTAATCTATGCGAGTACATACTCGCCTAACCTTGGCACAAGGGTGGGAGCAGTCTGCACTGTTGCCGGATGTCTGATAATCATCTGATTCTTTAATAAAACATATCTCCAAGAAACTTTGTAATTTTGTATCTGTACATTAAATCTTGATTTCGGCCGAAGTGAGAATAACTGTGACATATTACGTAAAGTGGTAAAGTAGATGTTAATATCAATTGTTATACAATCTGAAACTTTTTGGCACCTTTAGGACTTTCTTGCTAAAATATCATTCATTTTGGCTCCGCGCTCCAGCTCCGGGCTCCGCTCCAAAGCCCTGATATTATAGGTACATTCTTCTTGTGCAATGACATTTTCTGCCATCAGAGTAACACTGTTATGTGCAGGGGACAGAGACCTTTCTTTGGGCTGGTCCAAGATTGTGAAATGATCTCCTGCAGGACCTATGAAGCACCAAAACGCTTTGCCATCTTCTTTCTGTTCTAAGTGGAAGGAGCACTTTTCAGTATGGCCTTAACTGGCAAAAACAGATAATACTTTCAGCACATTGAAAAAGATTATATTTCACACACAATTTTTTCCCACAGATATAGGAAGAGGGGTAGGAGGAAAGAACCACATGTGATAGATGTTAGTTATTTTGTTTCTTGCACTCTGGAAAGGCATTCTGTGTTTCAAATTGTGGGGGTGGATTGTAGTAATACACACTACTGTGTAAACTGTAGGGAACAATTCTGCATTTTTTCATTAGCAGAGGATTTGTAGTTCTTTTCCGTCTCTATCCATTGAGGACTCAGTTGCCTGGGAGTGAGGAGGCATAAGGGAATCCCTTTCTACCCTTTGTGGAATATCGTTAGCACCTACAGAGAGAAAGAGGGAGAGCAGTCAACATTGGGCTGCTAATTCTGCTCCCATGCTGTGGGAGAGAAGTGCCCCCAGTATGCTCATGAACAATTTGGAGCCAGCACAAAATGGGAAGTAAACTACATCAGCAGAAGCGTATGGAATTGCAATCTGACTTGTGCCTCGTTCCTGGGGGAGTGTAGTGGTATGCTACCCCTTAGTTGATTTGGCCTGTCGGGTTAGACTGGAGATTTGATTTTGTGTGTGGACAGCATTGTATATTTAGTTGCTGGCACACCTGCTATATCTAACTGTGTCTATATTTTGCTTCTGTAGGTTTGTTCGTACTGTGTTACCCTTTTCTCAGGAGTTTCAGAGAGATAAGCAGCCTAATGCACAGCCCCAATATCTCCATGGATCAAAGGTTAGATTTGATTACCCTGTATTTGTGTTTTGTATATATTTGATGATAGAACCCTTTCGAAAAATGTGACAGTACAGAAATGATTGACTATTAAATTTAGCATTATTTTGCTTAAATATTTAGTGTATCTGTTTCTTGAGGATATTTTAAGTCATAATTTGCTCTTGGATTTTGAGTGAATGGTAAAGCGATATTTGCCAGACAGTGTAAACTTTGTGTTTGATGTTTGGCTTTATCTGATGTTAAAAATTAGTCATCATGTCAAACTTTAGATCTCTCAATTCATCACAATGGCAGAGAAGAACTGAACAGAAATGAGCTGTAGAATTTTTGTCAGCCACAGAGAGAGGGAACATGAGCCCATAGTGAGAGCAGCTGCTCCTTCATTGTAATTTTGATGGTGGTGGTGGTAGTTGTAAAATGAGACAAAACAAAAAGGAAAACCCACCCTTTGACTGTAATCAGACTTCAAAATAATGGTAAGGACTCCATCTCAAAATATCAGCTATTCAACTGTTTAAAAAAACACTCTGGCATTTCTATGGCATCTTCACTCCAAGGATCTGGAATGTTGCTTTGCAAACACTAATGAACTCAACTTTTCAACAACCCTGTTGGCTAGATTAAAATTATCCTCCTTATTTTACAGCTTAGCAAACAGACACAGGTAGAGGATAATAGTTTTATGCAAGGTTACAACAGTGAGTGTGTAGCACACCTGATTCCTCCTCCTGTGCTGTAAGCATCTGATACCCAAAAGGCCTCATCGTGCAAACTTAACTTTTAAGTGTGTCGTTTTATTGACTTTAATAGAACTACTCACACACTGAACTATGTATACCGAGGCTGGGGATATAAAATCCCTTCTCATCCCTGCAAGGCTGGGAATTGATTACCTCTTCTTAGAATAAACATTTTATTACTGGTCACAAAGTTATCTTACTACTTCAGAATCCAGCCTGAGTAATTTAACTCACCACAAGAGCAGTAAATTCCCAGCTTCACGCTATCATTATAACTCCATAAAGTCATTTTGTATTTGTTTGATTTTTTTTTTTTTTTTAGAGCGACACTCATTTTTGTTTTGCTTATGGAATATGTATATATAGGAATTCACACTATTAAAACATAGTAAGAAAGAACTAATTAGTAAATTCAGCAGTATAAAAAAATAACTTATCTGTATTCTTGCAGCAGCATCACTAGCTTTAAAAAAAAATTACAAAATAAACTGTACTTCCTAGGACCTAGTCTAAAAAGTTGATGGAAAGTAGTGGGCGGTAATTTTGTAACACCACACCCCCTTAGTCCAAACCCATTGCCTTGAAATAACAACACTGTAACAAATCACTAGAAAGTATTTTAAATCAAGGAGGTAAATTATCACTCTAATTTTGTCACATTTTTAAATAATAAAAAAGACAGAAGTGCAAGTTTTATGCAAAGAATACTTCTCATTTCATGGTACAATTAGATGGATATCAATCAGAAGAGGTTGCAAATCTTATGTATTGCATTTAGAATGATAACTGTTTCAGTGAGCTACCTCAGTATGTTTCATTCTTGCGTGTGGTCACTTTTCATTATCTAATTATACTTAGCAGATCGTGTTAGCAATCATGTTTTCATGATTACTTATCGTACCACCATTGTTATAATGCTTCCAGCACCTGTCAGTTTATACAGATGAAGGAAACCGAGACAGATTGATTTAAGTGATTTGTCTAGACTTATATAGCTAACTATAGACCAAAATTGCAGCTCAGAAGTGTTAAACTTGGAATTCCAAGGTAATGATTGCTATTGTAAAACATATGCTTCTAAAACATGAAGGAAAAAGGAGCATTAACCTTCCTATATATGGACTTATTAGGCAGAATTTCACTCATAACACATACTTGTATTTGAAGAGGAAACTATTACTCAACAGATAGACAATTATTTTGTATCTTCTCTTCCATCTGTAACCTCACCTCTTTTTTTGGGGGTGGGTGGGTGGGTTAATGTCAATTATATGTTATGCAAATAACCATGGGAACATGAAGCATATTTTGATAACTGTTTGGTAGAAGATTTGGTAGCTTAGGGGAGTGAAGATAGCACACTGAGCTTTTCACCTCTAAACCACTTAGTACTTAACAACAACAAAAAGCCTTATGCCTGTTCAGTTGTCTATATTAAATCAATAGTCATTTCAGTCCTAGTGGACTCATGTCAATATTAGTTTGCACTAGCTGGTTCTTATTAGCAGCCATAGTGGTCACTGTAAATATATACCTTCTAATTTAATCAAAGGGCAAGATGCCAAAACTGAAGACCACCACAGTAAACCTGTTTGTAGAGAGATTATCTGATTTCAGATTCGCAGAGGTTAGGAAGCCAAATCAATCAATATGGCTCAGAGCTGAAGATTATGAATGCCCTCATTCTATACAGGGTGATGCAAGGTAAAACTTTTAAAGGCTCCTATGTTCCATTTTCAAAACTAACTTAAGCACTTAGGCTAAACAATCTGTTCCACCTTAAGCTGTGATACTGAGTGCCTTTCCCAAATCAGAAGAGCTCTGTGTAGCTCAAAAGCTTGTCTCTTTCACCGACAGAAGTTAATCCAGTACCTCACCTTATCTTTTGAAGCACTTAATTCCGGTTGAAAGCCACTGGGACTTAGACTCTTAAGTGTCTACATTTTTTGTCATTGCTGCAGGGACAGGGCTGTAATAAGTAAAAGGCTGAAGAAATGCAAAGATTTTATTGGAGTTGAAAATTGTAAACAGATTTAGTTGGGATTAGTCCTGCTTTAATCGGGGGGATGGCCTAAATGACCTTCTGAAGTCTCTTCCAGCTGTTGTCTTCTATGATTCTATGAATACTTCTCCATCAAAGATCTCAATGTGGCATACTAACATTGTTTAATTGATAATGTCTTAATCTTTGGAAATGTTGATGAGTCTCTCTCAAAGGGTAGCTAGCTGCTCTTTGAGTCAGGGCCCAGTCTGCCTGTGACTGCCTTATGGAGGCCACATCCTAGAGATCATTGACTTTCTCAGGTGGCGTATTAGTAATCAAGCAGCTGGACCTAATAAAGGTTATCTGAGCTTGGTTAGAGGGAAACTCCAAAGGGAGACAGGAAGTTCCTGTAGAGAGAAGCTCCCAGGAGAGGCCTGAGCCAGATGGCTGAGCAAGGAGCCTAGAAAATGAGCTCTCTGAGGGACCCGCCAGAATGAGGAGTCTGTGACACATGCTCCTGGAAAGGGGAGCCTCCATTGGTAGAGAGCTGCAGTCAGCAGGCTTCTAAGAGGGTCTGGTCTCAAAGATCCTGCCCTGGTAAGGATCAGTTGCTGTCTTGGGGCACGTCTAGACTACCCTCGGCTTCCAAAAGAAGATATGCAAATTTGGCACGAATTCGCATATCTTCTTCTGATCCTTTTTTTGGAAGAGGTTTAAAAAAAAAAGCAGTCTAGACGGCGGGTTTTGTGCAACCCCCCCCTTTTTTTGAAAGAACCTGTAAACCTCATTTTTTGATGAATAAGGGCTCTTTCGAAAAAAGGGGGGTTTGTGCGAAAAACTCCGTCTAGACTGCTTTTTTTTTTTTTTTTTTAACCCTCTTCCAAAAAAGGGATTGGAAGAAGATATGCAAATTCGCACCAAATTTGCATATCTTCTTTCGGAAGCTGAGGGTAGTCTAGACGTGTCCTTGAAGAAGAGTTGAAATATTTGGACCTCCCCAGACTTCTGAATCCAGAGAAGGATCTTAGTTCAGTAAGGGCAGTAGGCCTCATACTGGGCCAGAGATTAGAACCAAGACAGCCTTGGGAGAAGAGCCTGGGTAGAATCAAGCCCTGAACTCAGAGTGCGGGGCCAGATGGGCTAGGAATGACTTAGTCACCCAGGTGAGATACTGCAGGGAAAGTTTTGTTTCTGTTGTGTTGGCTTTTCTGTTAATAAATTAGGGGAACTCTACAGGGGTGGTACTCTTTAGCATCTATATGTTTTGGTTTGTTGACACGCTAGAGCAGCAATGGGCCTTGAAAGCTGCATGAATGGCCTTCCATCTCAGTGGACTGCAAGATTGTTGGAATCAAAATGGTCTCCTGGGATAGGGTAGTTTGGTTCACTGTGCTTGCATACCTAGAATTTGTGGGTTGTGCCATTTGAACTGTAGTAGCACTTTGACTGGATGCAGAGGACGTACACAACTCTCATAGTCAGTGTTGTATGCAGTCAACAAGCCCCTTACTTCACAATGCCCTTGCTTTATGTGCATGTCACTTTAGTAATGCAAGTAGGAAAAAAAGACACAGACAGAAACCAGCAGAGTCTGGAGACTGTGCACATGGACAGCGGTGAACAAAATGTCTCGTGGGCCAACATAGAACCCTGACTGGCCACATGTGGTCCTCGGGTTGCAGGTTTTCCACCACTGCACTAGAGGATGGGAAAATCAAGTAAGGGCTCACCAGTAACCTTATGCCTACCTGCAAGGGAGCATATCAGGTCAGCCTGGAATGATGACAGTCCCCATGTCATAAATTAGGAAAGGAAAGTACGGAGAAGTTATGCAGTCATGCTATAAGCTGTTGTCAGCACTTCGAACAGAGCCAGGTCTCTTGTCTCACAGAGCTATGCTATAACCCCAGGATAATGTTTCCTCCTTGTATGTGTCTCTCTGCTCTGAACAAATTTAGCTAGAATAATTATTTCACCATCGTCGATTTTAGGCTCATAAAAGAGGTGTGCGATAGTTTATTTCTCTGCATTTGTTTTAGAGGCAAAACTGCAGGGACAACTTTAGTTTCTGAGCAGCATTTATTTTGGTTATTAGTGCTTTTTTAAGTAATTATCTCCATTTGAAATATCAATGAATTTTCAACATCAGATACAGTTTATTTAAGAGAGTATGTGTAAGACAAAAGGAAAACACAATCAATTGGAAAAAATATGTAGTTGATATTATTTAACATTTACAGATTGAGTATCAAGGTTAATTTAGTACAGAAATATAATTTTGAGCATATTCCTATGACAGGAGAGTCACCATCCCTTTGGCACACAATTATGTTGTGTATTTCCCAATGGCATGCAAGTAGAACAGATTTGTTTTCTGTTTGTGCCATCTGTGATTTCCGTATGTGTGATTTGCGTTAGCACTAAGAAAACTGACATATCAGTCACAGAATAACTGAAACACTGCAGGAGTGGAGTAGCTGGAAAAGGCACACTGCCTGTTGCGAAGCGTTTAAATGGGTGCTGTATTCTCAGATTTTTCTGTAATAGACCACCTTGGGTTGCAGAAGCCGGTAGAATTGATAGTAATGGCTATGCTAACAGTTACCCTTCTCTGGCTGATGAGAGAGCTCAACCTGGCTAAATGAATGTTGAGTTTAAATATACATTCTTCAATATCAGTTAAAAATAAATGCATTTACAGTATATCGTACAGTCACACATGTACCATATTGGATCATAACACTAAAATACATTGACTGAAAAGAAAGAAGTATGTGCTTAATAGATGTAAAACCATGAAATGTGAGTGTGTGAAAACAGACTAGACATATTGTTCTGCCACGGTGCCCCAGGTTTCCAGTTCAGTAGCAGTAGCAGCAACTTGCCAAGATCTTCAGGACAAATATAGTTGCATATAATCTCAAAAATAAATGTACCTTACTCACTCATGCTTTAGCTGCTTTTACTCTTGGTACATTAACAGAAATTGGGGGCTGGATAAAATCCTTCCATTGTGTTTTGTCCTTCCCCTTTAGTTTAGGGACAGAGTAATGGAGTCATGGTTTTGGGTCTCATGATCTCCTCTTTCCATGCTGTGCAATGAGCACTTTGCTCCTATTGCTGCAGCATTAAGCAAGAGAATCCCTTAACCTCTTATGGTGTGGTTAGAGCACCTCTTGCTGATGTCACCATCCTGAGTGCATTTTTAAACTGGGTGAAATAGGAACCCTCCCTCCTCCCCCCCAAATATCAACGAATTTAGCTAATGTCCTAGAACTAGAACTTGTTTTGAATGGAAATGTCAACAGCAATGAACTGCAGTTTGAGAAGCAACGTGATTCTGAATGATGTGGATAAAAAAAGATGACAGGCCATTATCGACGTAGTCATTTGTCTTCCAGCTGCCGGCAGCATGCGTGTATAGCTTCCCAGATGCAATTTTCAGTTCAGCTTGATTTATTATTTAATAATAATTCTCTCTTTGACCTTTTCATTTGTGTATTTATTTTGGAGTAAACCTTATTCCGTCCCTCCAAAATGAAAGTTAAAAAATACCCTCTAATTTCTATGCTATGTGCTTGATTTTTTTTTGTAATAAAATCAAAAGAATACTTAGTTGTAAACCCTAATATTGAGAATCTTCCAGCTGTATGTGAGTTGATTATAGGGGCAATTGTGAGTAAGACTGTTGAGAATGCATCAGTAATAGTTAAAAATCACCCATACAAACTGTAAAAGATATAGAACTCAGTGGGTGAAAATATTTTACATACAGTGCACAGTAAATCTGTGCAGTGGTCGTTACCCATTATAATGGCCCAGCTGTCATTAGCACTATTTCCTGGCTTTTGGAAGTTTGCATGGCCGGCTCTTTAGAAGTTAAGGGATTTTCTATTATTGTGGCCAGTTGGATATCATCTGCATTCTTACCCTCAGCACTTTGGACTAATCTGTCTTGCCTCTTAAACTCCTCTGGGGTGTGTGACTTGTTCATTGTCCAAGCTTCCCCCTTGTCGTGTTCTGAGGGGATGTTTTGTCCCTCTGCCCGCTCTCGTCTCTTGCGGCACCATATATGTAGGCAGCCATAAAGGAGGATCCCGGCAATGATGAGAAGCAGAATACTGCTAGTTAGCCAGATGCCCAAGGCCAGATCTTTTTTTTTGTTGCTTGCGGATGCTGGATCTTCTTCCAATGTGTGAAAAATTCTGCACTGGTCGCTGGAGGGGTTTGCAGATTGGCAGGTTACACACAAGATGTAGGTGGTTAGTGGAGTTAAGTTTTCGATGACAAATGAGGACCGACTAGCAGGCACTCGCTCTTCTTTCTGAAAATTTTTTCTTGAATAACCTGACAGCATGTTGTTCCAGTTGGGATGGTACATAATACTGTAAAAGCTGTCAGCACAACTGGCCATGGTTGGCCAAATTACCATTGCTGTGCTTCCTGTAACATTTTGTATTGTTACTCCCATTGTGATACCACTGAATTTTTTTTCACAGTTGTGTCTTCTCAAAAAAGGGTGCCTATAGTTGCAGTTCCAGAAAAACAGGATGTCCCAGAAGCGTCACCACGGAGAAGAACTATGTGGATCTTAAATGTTAGCGTTCTGTAATTTAGAAAAGTGGTTTATTAGGAAACAGTGTCTTTTATTTTTCTAGGGGCATTTGCAAATGAAGTAATCTAATCCTGAATCTAAAATCAAAGAGAAGCTTTTCTAGTAGCAGAAATGTTTTTAAGTCACTGCATATTTCTGGCCTAAGGAATCTACAGTCAGACAGTATCACCAGTGGGGACTTCAATTACCCATCATTTAAAAACTTCTATTTATTAAGAGGGAAGCTTTCAAAAGAGGCACAATCAACATAAAGCTCCAAACTCCCATGGACTTCCAGTGGGATTTGGGTGCCTAATTCCCCTAGTGTCTTTTGAAAATCTTCTTCTAACTCGATTGCAGTGTAAAAACTGAACAATCAAAACTGTTAATGGACACATGAGGTAATACAAGTTGAAACTCTCTTAATCCGGATACTCTGGTCCGGCAGGAACACGGATGTTCTAGGACCAAAGAGTCCTCCTGGAGAGCTAGCACCTGGGAACCCTGCAGGTTGGCAGGGCAGCGTGAACCCAATGTGTGCCAGTGGGGCTTCCCAGCAGGGCAGTGGGAGTCCCATGCACGATAATGGGGCTGCCCAGTAGGTGAGCGGGAGCTGTGTGCACAGAGGCAGCCGGGCTGACTGGTGTGGCAGCAAGAGCCGGTACACATGGAGGCAGCGGGTCCTCTGGGTGCTGCAGCGAGAGCCCGGTAAACAGAGGCAGCAGGGCTGCCCAGCAGGGCAACAGGGGCTGTCAGGGCAGTGGGGGCTAGCCAGAGAGGGGAGCTGTCTGCGAATCCGGCAGTGGGGCCAGGACTGGGGGGATTTGGTGGCAGAGTGGCTAGAAATGACCTCCCCTAGTCTGGCAAAATCCCTCATCCTAGACTGGTCAGGTCCCGAGCGTGCCGGACGAGGGAGGTTCAACCTGTACACGTCTGCTGACGAGATCATGGACGTTTTTTTTGTTAACTGCATAAATTTTAAACATCTTTAACAGAAAAGTGTGCATGGTATTTAACATAACTTATCACTTTGATAGGCTAAAGTCACAAAAGTTTAAATATTGAGCAGTATTGAGAACTAGCCAAAACTCTCAAACTTCTCTTGAATCATAGATGATTGGTAGGAAGCTGTCAGGTTTCACTCTGAAGAACAACATAAATTTATATATCTGCAACGCACCATTCCAGAAAATACATGCACAAGCAGTCTGTTAAGCAAGCATTTGTTTTATTCTGATTTTTAAATTTGCTTTTATTTTTTCCTTATACTTATGTATTAACTATCTAGTATTCTCCTGTGTTCTAACCAGTCTTAACAAATACCATTTTTGTGAATAGGGGCTACTATAACTAATTAGCTTGGAGACAAGCAAAAATCTCCAAATGTTTTCCTCCTTTGTTCACCCATAGCTTTTGATTTTAACTAATCATCTAATTATTAAAAACCAGAACAGATCACGAGTCTGTTGTTAGGCAGTCCATTCTTTGGATCCCTTTTTTTCTAAAAATTCCCTATCTGCTCCCTGTATTCTCTCACCTTCCTGCTGATATGGGCTCGCATTTGTAGCCATTCCTTAAGGAATGACTGCATCAATAGTATGCCAGTAACTTTGAAGCATAGTTCATTGTCTTGGTTCTGGAGCCCTATTCAACTTGTTTCTGCTACTCTATTCTAAATATAAAACAATCATGGCAAGCAAAATGTAGGCTACCTTTTTTGTCATGGTAGAGCAGCCAAACTGACAGCCCAAAGAGGGAAGCTACTACCTGGAGGAAAAACACAGATTACATCATGTGCACTTGTTGGGGGCAGTGAATCTTTTTAAAATAAAAATTATTAATCCTGGTAATAATGTAAGTGAAGAAGTTGCCATTAATGGAAATATCTCTCCTGAACTGTATGTACATTATCATCTGTCATGCTTGTGCTTTACATACTTAAAAAAAACCAACCCTCTGTATCCGTTAATATTTAACATAAATTTCTGGTTTTCATTACCAAAATAAAATATTGTGTAGTATTAGAAGCAGCAAATACTTTTTAATAAGGAGATGTGTTATCAAGTGTTGAGCTAATTGTGATGTTACTTGTCAAAGGTAACCAGTTCATCCCATCTTAGCAGGGCCTCAGTTTTACTTTTCTGTAAAGAAGTTTAACTTGGGTTTTGTTGAGACATGTATTTTCTGAGAGTAAAATTTTCAAAAGCATCTTTTGACTCATTCCCATTGATGTAAGGACCCGAGTACACTGCTGTTGGTAGTTTACTAGCTCAAGTTGAGCTAGCATGAGTCTGCCTACCTGGGTTGTGAATCACAGTGTAGACTTATACTAAGCACTTACTTGCTTTTGAAGTGTTTATTCTAAATTACTAGCATAAATGACTGACAATTATGAAATAAATGATTAGTGATTTTGCTACAGTGTGAAAGTATTATTTAATGTGGATGTAATGTATTCTGTCTCCTGACTGAATAGCAATTTAGTACTGGAAAAATGTTGAGAATGGAAGCTTATAAAATTCTGACTTAGTAGGTGTTCTGAAGTTTATATGACTTATAAAATTGGAAAAATTACACATCTGAGGATCACATTAAAATAACTGTACCTTCTGCAGTGTTTTCAATGAATTAAAAAAAATTTTTTTTAATTGCTTCTCAGCTGTGGGAACATCGGTCTCAAAATTCCCACTTGTTGTTTGTATATTCTGCGTATTTGGGAAGAATATAAGGCATATGCTCATCTACAACACATTTTAAAAATATAAATGCTAGCAAACCCATTTAAATTATATAGGCATTTAAAAAAAAATGAAACCAACAACTCCTCTGCCCTCAAGAAGGTAGGCATCCTACATTTTAGCTGCCATAAAATATAGGCACTGAAACAGCTACATCAATTTCAAAGAAATGAGTTTGTCATTGAATAAACTTGTTGAACAAACAGATGCAGGCACACAATAAACTAAAGTGATTTTTATAATGCTAAACTTGACTATCTAAGTCTCTTAGGTATTTGTATATTGGTCAACAGTATATTGTTAGAACATTTTTTTTCTTGAGAGTCCCATATCAAGTTTCAATTCAATAGATCCCTAGTTAATTACATTTTATATAAAAAGATTTTTTAAAAAAATACTGCTTGATCATATTCAGAATAGAATCCATCTCCTTACCCATAGAGCTATTTATGAGTAGAATTTTGAGTGTTTATTTTAATACGTGATCACAATGTCTTGTCTCATTACCAAGCTTTAATTACATTTTAGTAGGAACATACATAACATTGCTGGTATCTTAATGTTAGAAAAACTAACTTGGTATTTTATTCATTATAAAATTGTTACTCACCTTAAATTCCTAATATAAATCCTTAGAATAAGGGTATCAGATTGTGAACTTGCAAAAATGCAAAACTAGATTTTTGGTGTCCTTTTGTGTAGGTGATTTCCTTCATGATCTGTAATTGCCAGTTCTCTCTCTGATTCTCTGGATTCAATTATTGTTGCTTGATTCTTGCAATTTTATTCTCCAGGGATGCTGGTGACACTGTTTCTTTCTCTTCTATTTAAATTCCTACATAAGCGCATCTTGTTTGAGCAGCCTGTTGCCTAGGTTTTCAAAGAACATGCAGGAAAAAAGACATTAATTCTCTCTCACTTGCTTCTTCTTGGACAATAAACTGCATGAGCACTCCAGTTACATGCTGCTGTATTATGTACCTAGGCTTGCTTCGGAGATGCTGTGAGTGAATAAGGCTGGCACTTCTGTGACATCAGAATAGGAGGGTTTTTTGTTTTGGTATTTTTTAGAGGAGGGGGGAGCAATTGCTTACAGTTTAAAAAAAAAAAAAAAGAGGCAAGCTTCTTTCAGTAATTGAGAACTTTGCTGTTTCAGGTTTCTGCTCTTAATCATCTTTTTGTATTCATCTTGCAATACTTTTTATTATTTCTTTAATAATACCTTGTCACATTTTTTTATAATGAGCCTCTAATCTAACATTAACCACTGGATTGTTCCAAGTTGCTTTACCTGTTTGATATAAAATGTTCACATATTCATGGGGAAATACGGTATTTTTGTAGGCTGGCTATTTCTGATTATTTTGCCTGTTTTTCTTAAAACAATATTTTAGTGCCTGCTTTCCCATAATTATGTTCTCTTTCTTGAAGTATGCAGGTGTACTTTTTCTACAAAATGCTTACAGTGAGGAGAATTATAAAATATTCTATAATGTGATAAAGTAAAATAGTCTCTATGTTGTGTTATATATTTATGTATTTGTATGAATATATAAAATATTCTTGTTACTTAAAATCTATGAAGTTGTGAACTCCAAAAACAAATGAATGCAACATTTAAAATCATTACTATGAAATATAAAGCTGCTGCTTTTAGGAGTAATTTGTTTATAGTGTCCAGTACACTGAGGCATTCACCTGTATTTGGTTTTTAAAGTCTGCGGTTTAAAGTTTTCTGAAACATTTGGGAAAATTAACTCTGTACTTCCTCCGTATTAATAGGCAACGAACATGTAGACCAAGAGTGTTCCATTACAGACACCTCTATTATAAGTTAAATACCAGAAAAGGAGTGGGGAATATAGAAAAGATTATTAACCAAGGTTGATCTAATTAGGAATATTCCATCAGCTATTCTCTTACTAGAAAGTTTATTGAGTTACCTTCTGACCTGTATTATTTTAGCACTCAGAAATAGGTTACCTATTCTTGCAAGGGTGCAATACATCAAGAATGTAGCCCAGGAACCAAGCTGATGGGGAAAGCCAGCTACACTTGAAATAAGAGCATAAATCAGGAGTAGCACAATTGTTAAAATTTGTAAGTGTTCTTTAGTCTTTAGGAGTACCACTTCAATTTGATTTCCCAATATCTGTTTTTGATGTGTTTGTGCAGTTTTGCATTTAATACTCAGTTGTAGTTTTGGGCTTTCTGCCAGCCAGTGTTAATTTAGAATTCAGTATTTCAATCAGCTGTGATCTAATAACAGGATTTCTAGCTTCTTCCAGAGCAGTATTCTGTATGGATTCTGATAATCTGCCAAACATCTGTTGAAGTTTGAGTTCACAAAAAGAATGGCTAAATAGTTGGAGGAAATATCCACCCCCCCCCAATCATTATAAATATGCAATCTGTAACAGGTGTCAATAATTGTAATTTAAAATATTATAGGGGGACACATTTCAGTATGTAACCTGTTTGTGTTAGTAGAGACAGCTCCCTGAGCAGAAGAAATGTAATAACCTGAAAAATAAAGTGAAGTGAAACTTCTGAATCGCCAGACACAAAACTGTAATAGTTTTTGGATATTTTCTATGCATATTTTATAATATTAAATACAAAGTTGCTCAGTTAAAATCAGAGTCTGGAAATGGGAAAGTAAAGGTTCCAACACTAACATTTAATTAGCCCAGAGGTTTACAAAAACTCCACATTAATCACAAGATTTAAAACAAAAGTTGTGATTAATAGAGTGATTAAAACTGCAATTAAACAATAATTGACTACCAGTTTAAATTCAGCCTGGAAGTATGCCCTCTGGAATGGTGGTTGAAGCATGCTGTGGCATGCAAATGTTTCACATATCTAGCATATAAATACAGTACCTTGCAACTAGGGATGTAACATCCCATTTAATTGATTAACCAGTTACATGTGAAATTTAACTGATTAACAAATTGGGGGGGGGGGGAGCACAATTGGGCTGGAGCAGCCCTCTGCCCATGGTAGTCAGGGAGCTGCTTCAGCCCCCATTGGTTAACCAGAACCTGTTCACATCACCCATTAAGGGTGAGGCTTACTGGTTAACCAGTTAGCCTTTCATATCCCTATTGCAGCCCCAGTTACAGCAGTACCATTCAAACATCTGTTCTCACTTTCAGGTGACATTATCTCCTGTAAATGTGTGGTTTTTACTGTCTATGCGAAGAAGAAGCAGGACTGAGTGGCCTTGGAGGCTCTAATGTTTTACGTTGTTTTCTTTTTTAGAGCAGTTCTGTAAAAAATATCTACATTTGTAAATTGTACTTTCATGATAAGGGAATTGGACTATGGTACTTGTAAGAGTTGACTTGAAAAATACTTTTTTGTTAATTTTTTTTACAGGGCAAATATTTGCAATAAAATAATATAAAATGAGCATTGTACACTGTTCTGTGTTGTAACTGAAACTTACATTTGATAATATATAAAAAAAATTGTAATGTACATTGGTATTCTCTTTTGTTTAACAGTGCAATTAAAACTAATTGTTTTTAATTTAGTTTATTTGTTTTGGGGTAATTGTATGAGTTAATGAATTGATAGCCCAACTTAAAAATATTTCACAAAAAGTAATGCACATTGTATCCAATGAGAGATTGCTATGAAAATGCAGTGAATAGAGTTATTTTTGTTATTAATACTACTTTTTTTCCTCTCATCAGGCTTTGAATTTGGCATATTCTAGCATTTATAGCAACTACAGGAACTTCGTTGGTCCCCCTCACTTTAAAGTAATTTGCAGGCTCCTTGGATACCAGGGCATTGCTGTGGTAATGGAAGAACTACTGAAAGTGGTCAAAAGCCTGGTATGTTACCAAACTTTGTGTCCCTTTCTTTTTCTCACAGATTGCTTCTAATGAAGGGTAAATGTTTTATGTTCAGTGGAAAGTACATCTATATATAAGTATGATGCATTTAGCTTATTAAACGTGTTTACAAAACAGTGTTAAGAAGAAATACTATATTTAAGAAGTTGTATTATATAAGATCTGCATGGTAGCATAAGCCTAAACTATTAACTTTTCTCTGACTTTTATGAGCTTCCCATTAGTTCACTAAACTAGAAATTGCTGTTAACTTTCAATTACAGTTAAGAACATTAAAAAAAAAAAAGATGATACTGCTGAGGGAATTCTGTGCCCCCCCCCCCAAAAATCTGAGCACAATATTTTAAAATTCTGCAAAGTTCTGCATATCTTATTTGTCAACAAATAAATGTAGAGGCTCCATCATGGCAGTTGTAGCCCAGGCCACTGGCTGCAAGGAAGTGGGAAATTGCCATGCAGCACCCCATGGCTGAAGAGCTGTGGGGACAGGAAGTAGGTGGAGGAGAGTGGAGCTTCCTGGAACTGGGGGATGCTTCTGGGGTTAGGTCTGATCCAGTCCAGTCCCAGCCACTTCTTGCAGGGAAAGAAGTCCCATCCATCCCAGTCCAGCTAGGACTAGCAGCTGAGCCCAGTGCAGGGGAGGAGACATGGACTGGGGCATCTCCAGACCTACTCCTATCCCCTCCTCCTCACAGTGATGAGTCACCCATGCTTTTGGAGATGGAAGCATGACTGCAGTTTTGGCTTCCTTTTTTTCCCCTGTCAGAGGTCATTTTTCTGTGAGAAAGCAAAGAAATCTGCAGGGGACATGAATTTTGTATGCATGCAGTGACACAGAATTCCCCCAGAATAAAAGAAGGGAAGATATAGAATTTAGGATGACTTGATTCCCAGTGTGTGTTTTGTATCCGAGGGGTAGCCGTGTTAGTCTGGATCTGCAAAAGCGACAAGGTGTCCTGTGGCACCTTATAGACTAACAGATGTATTGGTGCATAAGCTTTCGTGGGCAAAGACCCACTTCGTCAGATGCATGTCAGTGTGTGTTTTGTTAGACTTTCTGTATGAACTTAGGTGAGTCACTTCATCTGTCTGTGTCCATTTCCCATTTATAAAAGGGATGAGGTAATAGCTCTTTATTGTCTCACATAGGTGTTCTGGGGATAAACATTGTGACAATTCGCCTTCATATTTTTTACAGAAATACATTTTTGAATATGTATGACCAATTTTGCATAGAGTATATTTGAGTTAAGTAACCTACATTCAAGAGCCTTTGATCCCCTGAATGTGTATTTTCTATTTGTGCACATGTCTCATTTTTGTATGTGAAGTTAGAAATATGAAGTGTAAACCTGCTTATTAATCTAAAATTTATACTAGGAGCCATTAGTGGTACTAAGGGGCTTAATAGCCCAGTGCTCAAGACAATGATCTGTAAATGGCTGTTTTTCCTGTAAGCCCACACTGTGGTTGGTCCTACAAAGACATGTGACCATGCCACCTGGTGCTGGAATTTATCTTGAATCTAGTATTTTTCCGTGTGGATGGGGAGAGAAAACAAAGGCCTTAGGAAATTCTGTTTAAAGAATGGGAAGCAATCAGTGTCATCTTCAGCTGGCCTTGGAAATGGCCACCCCACCCTAAGAAGGTACACATGAAGAAACCCGAAAGCAAAGTACTCTTAAGACACAAGGAACTGTTACACCCAACCCAGAGAAAAGATCAGCTCTGTCTTGAAGGATTTTACCTGGAATAAGGAGCAGGGTGAGAATTATGATCTGTAACAATCTCACCTAGTGTATTGGAATTAGCTGGTGTGTTTTGTTTATTTTGGCTTAGTAATGTACTTTGATCTGTCTATTTGTCAAGCCCAGTGGAGAGTCTGGGATGTATTCAATTAGATGTCTATTAGTGATGCTTCAAACTACAGTAAATTCAAGGATTTGTTTTTTCAAATAGTTTTAGATTATGCCTGAAACTTACAGGGTAAAATTTAGATCTCTTGAGCTAATTTGAACCAAATGAAGGATGTGCTAGATAAGTGGGTCAGAGGGAAAAGAGTTACAGGCTTTGAAGGAATGTGTGATTTGGTTGTTCCATTTCTGTTAAAAGGTCCTTGATTCAAAACATGAAGTAAAGCTGCTTTAATGTCATCTTTACGCAAACTGTAACATCTTGTTTTGGGAAATTGGAAATTATTGAGGGAAGATAACTCTGGTTGAGATTATCCATGTAGCTTAGGGAATTTAGACACATGTTTAGCATTAGTTTCAATGAAAGATTGTGTCTGTCCCCTCAATTTGGGGTGGGAAACCTTTTTTTTTTTTTTTTTTTTTAAATCACAGGCCATTGACCCACGGGAAAAATCAGTCATGAGATCACCCACAAGTAAAAAGCAAGAATCTGATCCAAACCCCGTACTCCAACCCCTCTTGTCCCTATGCCAGAGGCCTGAACTCTCCCCTCACTGCAGTTACTGGTCCTAAGCTCCACCCTAGGCTAATCCCTCACCCCCAGAGGAGTGCCACGTGGGCCAACAGCATGCAACCGCAGCCCCAGCTAGAGCACAAAAGGTCTGGATGAGCTGCATGCTGTGTGGCCAAAACTGGGGGGGGGGGGGGGAGGGACATTGGACAGGACAGAGCATGGACGGGTCCACATCTGGTTGTTTGGGAAGGCACAGCCTCTCCTGAGCCTATGAGGCTCTCCACCCATGGATGGGCCACATGAAATTAAGCAATGGGCTGGAGCTAACCCATGTGATGCATGTTTC
Organism: Pelochelys cantorii; assembly: GCA_032595735.1. NCBI lineage: Eukaryota > Metazoa > Chordata > Testudines > Trionychidae > Pelochelys > Pelochelys cantorii. The sequence goes on along the minus strand of CM064326.1, from coordinate 124,271,199 downwards.
ACTCCTCTGCCCTAGATCTACCATTGAAACTAATGGGAACTATGTTTCTAAAATCCTTTATACTGCTTCAGATATCTCCACTTCTCTCTTTAGGAGGAGTGTTTTTAGATAATCCTGTGTGGAGCGAGAGCGTTGGTAGAGTCTGGACAGTTGTGTATGACAAATGAAGCACAGATGTTCTCGCTAAATTCACTCCAACTTAGTTGTGTTCTGGTTTCTATTTTTTTTGTTTGTTTGCACATTTGAGCAACAGCTGAAATCTTTTCTCTGTCGTCCTTTTTTTTCAGGATTTTCAGTAATCCTGTTATTGCCTCCTTACCAAGTATTAGATAACAAAAGGAAGGTTTAAACTTTAAGACTGATCAAGCAGTGCACAGTACCAAGCTTGTTTAGACTAGTGTTCAGACCATATGTCAGAGGAGTTATCCACACAACCTTCTAAATCTTCAGAGATGGCTCACTGTGCAACTGGAAGGGGTTTGCTTGCTTTTGGGCATGGAGAAGCATAAAGCCAGGAGTTCTGTACAAATGTACCTTGCATTTTATAGGCATATGGAAAGAATTTGAAGGTGTCTCTTGCTTTTTCCATACTACATCTACCACTATAATATTTTGGTCTCTTCTTCCTGCCTCATCAAGCTCACAATCTACAATAACCTATTGATTTTACTGGTGCACTTGGAAATAGGCAAGGGATTGATATAGGATGTCAAAAAAAAAAAAAGAGGGGGGGAAAGGAAAGGAGGAAATGTTTTTAGAAGAACTCTTATTTAGTTTGTTTTGCATTTATTTGACTAATTTATTGATAGGATTTTTGTTCTCCAATTTTTCATGCAATGCTTGAGTGCAGTAAAAGTGATAGTGGGGAACCCCCCAAGTAGAAATTTGGCAGGTTGGCATTTTATTTACAGAAGTTTCTGAATGCATGGGGGGGATTTTTAAACTTAAAAAAAGGTCTTGATCTCACTCACCCTTTCTGCTCCTCTGATAAATGTCAGCTCTAACTAGTCCAGTGGGTAATTGTATTATTAAGACTCTGTCCTCATAATTAACATTTTATTACTCTTATTAGTCACTTATAATATTCTCCCAAAATGTGAAACACGAACTCGTAATTAAGCAGGGATGGTACCTGCTGAGATGACCTTGCAAAGGACAGACAGAAGTTAGGGGAAAGGTCAAAAATGTTTCTTGACATGTCAGCTTGATTCAGTGAAGGCAGCATGTTAGTGATGGATCTCTAAGAGGGACTTAAATGTGAAAAAAAGCAGGTTGCTGTGGTTGAGCTCAGATAGGTCACACCAGTAAGTGAGGGACACATGGAAGAAATGTGTGTGAAGTTCGCAGGCAAGCAGACAAGACTGAAGACAGGGAGTTAGGGCTGTGCCAGTTTTCATCATGGGAGGATACGTAGGGTCACAGTTCCCCTGAGCCAATGACTTATTGGGCTAACACAGTTGAGACATGTCGGTTTCAAAGCCAGTGGCATACAGGAAAGTGATATGGCCACCATCAGGTTGACTGCCTTTGACTATCCCAATCCTATGGATCAGTTACCCATTTTGTGTCTGGGTGAACTGGAGGTGGCTTTTCTGTATGAGACTCAAACCCATGACTTTCATCACTGTAGGTGAATGCCTTAAGCACATAGCAACCACATCTCCAAATAGGGTGGGATAGGCTTTTGAAGCTCAGAAGCTTTAAACTTGATGCAGTAGCAGAAGGAAAGTTTTGACGAGGGGAGTGACATGATCTGGTCACGTACAAAAGATGGTATTCGTGGCTGCATTTTGTTTGGATGGCAGGGGACAAAGTAGAAAATGTTGCACTAAGCAAGGTGGGAGAGAATACTTTTACACCCCTGGGGAGTGTGCTTTTCACCATTACCTCTCAAAGTGTTTCACAGTCTTTAATATATTTATTCTCACAAAACTCCTGTGAGGTAGGGAAGTGCTCTTAGCCTCTCTTTGCTTCGGCTCCCCCATCCACAAAGTGGCTGCTGAAGGTCACAACAGAATTCTGTGTCGAAGCCGGGAATTGTGCCCAAGTCCTCTGAGGCTGGTGTCATAACCACTGAACCATCCTTCCCTTTGCTGAGAGCCTGAATGAGGGATTTGGCTGTGGCGGTGGAAAGAAAAGGATAGTTCTCAGAGATGTGGAGGAGGAAGAAACATTGAGATTCAGGTTATGGCCTTGAAGGTGTTGGGCAAGAGAAGGGGGGCGGGACTCCAGAAGAACCACCAAATTGGTGATGTTGACAGCTATGGAGAGTGGGTAAGTGGAGAAACTTTGGAGGGAAAGATGGAAAAGTTTGGTTTTGGCCAAATTAGGCTGAGAAGATATCCAAGAAGAGATATTAAGTGACAGGCTGGGATATGGGGTTGGATGGAAGGAGAGAGCTGAGTACTGAATGGCTATGTACTAATGTAATTAAAGACAGCATCACAGTGCATATGCACCAGGGGGTCCAAATTAATGTTATTGGGGTATCTTTAATTCTGGCATTTCCTAACTTGTGTTTGATTTGCAACCCTAATAAATAAATGAATGAATAATCTAATTTTCATAAATGTTTTGAGACTTTGCTTCCTAGATGAGATTTGTTTGTCAGCATTGGCTATTGTGCTATTGCCACTGTAACATACGCTGAGTGATGATTAATAATTGGTTAATAATGCACATGTGTTTATAATGTGCTCAGATATGAAGTCCTCTGATCATTTGGTCATAGAATCAAGCAACATTTTTTTTATGCCTTTTCTAAGTAAAAAATTAGCAATACAGTGAAGGGAAAAAAAGTGTTAGGGAAGTGTCATGTTTGTGGTTGGTACCTATGACCAGTTGCATTTTAACACTTTTGTACAGCCTGGATGTTTAGGCCCTGAACCGCAAGCCCTCATATACATGAATAGTCACACTAAGGTCAGTGGAATTACGTGCATGCATAGAATTATGTATGTACATAAGGATCAGGATCGGGGTTCTGTACTTTCACCCAATTCAGTTGCTCTTCATGGTTTGTTTGGGGTTTTTGGTCAAAAACTGTGAAATGGTAAGTGATAGTCATTCAAAGTGTTTGTTAGAATGCTGTACTTTAAAAAAAGCCCGTCATGAAGCTGTAACAATAATATTTTTTTTTAAATCTGTTTCTCTAAAATCAAAAACATTATAGGCTGGACTATAGGACATGCAGAATTAAGAAACACACGATTTTTAGAGCATATTCAGTTCATATGTAAAATGAGCTGTATAAATGTCATTGTTCAGCAACAACATGTTTTTTCATGTCTGTCTTCCCTCAGTTGCAGGGCACGATTCTTCAGTATGTGAAGACATTGATGGAAGTGATGCCTAAAATCTGTAGATTACCTAGACATGAATATGGCTCTCCAGGTTGGTTTACCTTTCATGTTCGGTAGAATTCCCTGCCAGGCAATCTCAGATACTAGTTCTGTACGCTGTATTAGACAATCATTGAAGGAGTGACTGAGTGCAAACTGGGATATAGTTCTTCAGAATAATTAAGTTTAAGGTCTGTTCCGGGCATCTTAGCCATTTAATGAGTCAGTTGTTGCAGCCAGAGAGCAGTCTACTTTGGATACTGAGTGCTACAAAAGAGAAAATTAATTGCTAATTAGTACTTATCATACTGTTAATACCAGTTTTGAAATGGCTTTCTTACCCCTAGACATCCCTCTTCCACAGCTTCTAACCACACAAATGAATTCTTCTACTTGCCTCCCAACTTTTGAGCATTCTTTTATTTTTCCTGTGTTACTTAGGTTTATGAAACTGGAATGAGGTTGATTTTGCTCCCCACAGCATATTTGACTCATTGAAAAGGCTGAACCAAATCAAGGATTTGCTAAGTGTTCCTTCCTGTGTATCTCTCTGGAGCATATAAATGGATGAGTCATATCAATTAACCACTATACAAATTTTGAAGAGTTTAGATGTCCTTTGTGCCTGGACTAGTGTTACCCGCACAAAATGCTCTCACACTGTAGGGGCACCCACACTCGCCTATTTCTAGGGCTCAGGTGTAACCTTTCCAATATAGGCACCCACCCTTACCCTTCTTCAGGCTTAGGCGTAACCTTACCTCTGTGGGTTTGCAGGGTCTTTTACCAGTGAAAGAGCCTTGCACAGTAATATCCTTCTTAATCTCTATTAACAGTCATCAAAAAGAGATGCATTGGCCAGGCATACCATGCTCACTGTTCCCAATGAGACAGATGACCTTGTCTTGATGGTCTGTCAGGATCAGTCCATCTGGAGGACTCCACTTTCAGCACGGTGTCATTGGCACAGGGTTGAGATCTGGCAGCTCTGATCTTGGAACTGTGTCCTGGAGTTGGTTCCCAAAGAATTTCCTTTTGGGCCCCAGTTTATATAGTGAAACCTGAGTCATAGAATCCTTGGGTGGAAGAGACCACAGAAGGTCATTGAGTCCAACCCCCTGCTAAAAGCGGGACCAGTTCCAACGAAATCATCCCAGCCAGGGCTTTGCAAGCTGGGACTTAAAAACCTCTAGGGATGGAGATTCCACCACCTCCCTAGATAACCCATTCCAGTGCTTCACCACCCTCCTGGTGAAATAGTTTCTCTTTATATCCAACCTAGAGTCCTGCTTAGCTATTCCTTAACCAATTATTTTAGTATAATTTTACTAACCAGTTGTAACATACTGTAACAGAATTACCTAACCCAGTGTTTCTCAACCTTTTTTTATAAAGTACCCCTTAAAAAAATTGTAAGTACCCCCAGAACCTACAGTTTTCATACACACAAATTTTCTACCATTGCAACACATTTGTTTAAACAACTTAATTGTAGCTGGGCAGGTGATGAAATTCTTGGTTGTAAAGAGTACAAAAATAATAAAGCGCTGTAAAACTTAAAAAAAAAAATCAGTTTTCTCCAAATTTTAGTTGTGTTGACGTACCCCCCCCCCCCAGACTTCTCTTGAGTACCCATAAGGGTAGGCACTCGACCCCCTAAGGTTGAGAAACTCTGACCTAACCAATCAGACCCCACCACCTTAGTTGACTTACACCTAGCAAAATAATTATACAGCAGACAGAAACAATTAAAAACCAGACAGAGATCTTGCATACAATAGGAAAGTGAGGACCATCATCATAGAATGAAAATTCCACAACCTCAGCTGTTGATAAACAGTTTCTTGCCAATTGAAATGTTAACTAAGTTTTCTTTACCCATTTTAAGATCTATTTCTTTATCTGGTGATACTGGGTGCCATTAAGACAGGGGTCTCCTTCTTAACAGCCTGATGTGACACTACTGTAATGCAATTTAGATAGAATGTGAGTATGTGACTCCAAGCTTTATAGCTAATGGCTGCTGCTCTGCAATCTGGCTGCAGAGGAAGGCTGCAGGCCTTCCAATATGGCCATAGAAAAACCATATTGTTGCACTAGGAATAAACAATAAGTGCTGCCATACATAGAGTCACGGAGGCCATTATGTGGGGAAAGCCTGCATAAGGATTAGGAAGATGAATTTCACCTCGGTGAGGTTCCTTCAGAAGATTCTTAGTGGGGTAGAGGGTCCCTCCTGCCCTGGGGAATGAAGAGCAGGAAAGAAGGGACCTGGGATCCTTGGATAAATCTGCTCAGGACTCCTCTGAGGACTTCTTTTACAGCAACGGTAAAGCTCATTTGCGTAGAAGACTGCTGACTTCTTATGGAGCTAAACTTTCTCAAACCTCGGCACTTTCCTTTCCAACTGTTATGTGTGTTTCTTTGACATGGTCATCAATAATAAAAAAACATAGCATAGTGAATATTTAGAAAAAATAACGTGTCATCTTCTCTTTGGGGGCAGAGAAGGAGAAACCTTGAATAGCAGATGATAGTTATGTCTCTCAGGCCACGTCTTTACTTACCAGGAAGCTCAAATCAAGATACGCAACTCCAGTAATGTTAACTGAATAGCAGAAGTCGATGTACCTTGATTCAGTCTTTGGAACCATCCCCTCAGCAGGAGGTCGACGGGAGAAGCACTCCCATCAATTTTCCTTACTCCTTATGAGGGGCAGGTGTACTGGCGCCGATGGGGGGGCCTCATTGTTCGATTTAGTGCAGGGGCGGGGAACCTTTTCTGGGTCGGGGACCACTGACCCACAGGAAAATCAGTTGGGGGCCACACAGAAAAATAACCAAAACAAAAAACCAAAACAAATCCTCACCGACATGGCCCATGACTGAGGAAAAGACACGTCCCACATTCACCTCTCACACCAGAGCCTAGGGGGACACAGCCTAGTAGATTTTGTGTGCTCCAGTCCCATGGTGGGGCAGCAGGACATCTGGAGTGCCAGTGTGGGCTTCCCCATGCTGGGGTGGGCCGAGCCTCGGGGGCTGCACCTTAAGTTCCCCACCCCTGACTAGACCCGCTAAATTGAATGCCAGAAGATCGATCTTCAGAGCACCGATCCACGGATAAGTATAGATGTGGCCTTAGTGTGCTACAAGGTGATGCTCAGAAAGCACAGGTGATAGGCGTGATACAAGAAGCCGAATAGAAAACCTGTGTGGAGACTAAGGTTGTCCACCTTACTCCCTACGTGACCCTTTCCCCAGTAGCCGCTTTGCTTCCTCTAGAACCAGACTTTGATGACCTCTGTTGGCTATTACCCCAGCCCTCCTGTTTGTGGCGGGTGGAGTGAGTGGAAAGCTTAGTGTGACAAGGGGGAACCAGTGGTGGTGTCTGTGGGGAGAAAATGTTGCAGACAGTTGTCATTCCTCCCCAGCCTGTAAAACCACTCTTCTTCCTCTCTCTGTCCTGCACAGGTCCAACCCAGCAGACTGAGAGGGGAGGGATGCATGTCATGCTATATAGTCACTGCTCTGTCCTCTCCCTTCTGTGCCATCCTTATCACCCACACACCAGCTCTCAGCACAAGTACTTTAAACAAATGGGCAGCTATAATAGTTACAAGCAATGGGCACCACTGAAGATATTCAGCTGCTATTTTAGTTCTCTGGTACAAACTCATTCATACATCACTCTCATTGTCTCAGCTGCTAGCCACAAAGACCAAAGCTACTGCTCTGATCCAAAGCTTTAATGCATAAGGATCTGAGCTGGTTTAATATACTGAATCTATTTCCCTCTTCTTGTCTATATTCGAATAGCCATCATTCTCTATTGGAGCACACTTAGTAAGCCCCTAATTACATTACACAGCTCAGGGTATTCATTATGAATGTTTTATTGGACTGCATTAATTATATGGGACCTGAGCAATTCCAATCATGTCTGTTCTTGAGGATTTTAATGACTAAAAGGAACAGAGCATGAGCATATGGACAGCTGAGTTCAAAAGGCATTCCTTACCAAAGATTTCGTTTCCATAGAAACAGTCCTTAAGTGGTATGCAATTTATTCATCTTGTATTTTAGAGAAATATTTTTATAACTACATTAAACTTAAGGGGGGGGAGGCTTGGGAAGGGAGGGGGAAGAGGGAGACTCTGCAGCAGCTCAAGTACTTAAAGGAACACTGTCCTGTAAATATTTAAGTGCATTTTATTTATCTGTTTGTCATCCTGGAAATATAATTGTCCCCTATTTCTCTTTTACTTTTCTGTTACTAATTTCTTCTATTGTTTGAAGATTACTATGGTTGTTTTTGATCATCTAGTCCCTGACATACTAAAATGTCCTTGGGAATCAGAAAAATCTTGCTTATGTCAGCACTGCTGTGGTAATAGATCTGTTTGTGCTACTACTGGAGAACTAGCAGAGGGGAAGATTCAAAGAAAGGAGGGCAGGGAGACAGAGACTATCAAAATATAAACTGAGAGAGGGGATAGATACGTTTGGTTTTTTTTAAACTATAATTTCATAAATTAAATTACTACCCTGGGGATGGCACTGGAGTATTTTTTTTTTAAGTATGTCAAATCTTGTGACCTAAAGTTTGAAAATGTGTATGAAAATGGCGTCAGGGAGGCAAAAACTGGCATAGGACAACGTATGACCCAAAAGAAGTACTGAACCAAGGTGAAACCATTTTTATCCTCTAAAATATGTGGGAATGTTTTACCCCAGGTGAAATCTCTCCCATAGAAATTTGGGGATTTGCCTCTTGGGAGAGAGTGCTCAGAGTGCACATGAACTGGAGTTCCAGGATACAGCAAAAGGGCTTTGACAGCAGCTGGTTCTTTGGGCCTTTTTAACAAAATGAGGGCAATGGAAATAGGAGCTCTGTGGGGAGGAAGCTCACTGGAAGCCAGTTGAAGTTAGACTGGAAGGAAGTATGTTATAGGTTACTCTGGAGATTCTCCTTTGGGGAGGGAGTTTGCAAGGAGGCAGTAGTTAACAAAGGACTTGTATAGAATCCTAGAACTGGAAGTGACCTCAAGAGGTCATTGAGTCCAGTCCCCTGTCCTCATGGCAGGACCAAGCACGGTTTAGATCATCTCTGATAGATGTCTATCCAACCTGCTCTTAAATATCGCCAGTGATGGAGATTCTACAACCTCCCTAGGCAATTTATTCGAGTGTTTAACCACCCTGACAGGGAGGAAGTTTTTCCTAATGTCCAACCTAAACCTCCCTTGCTGCAATTTACGCCCCTTGCTTCTTGTCTTATCATCAGAGGCCAAGGAAAACAGTTTTCCCCCCCTCCTCCCTGTAACATTGGGTTACATGGACCTTTGGTCTGACCCAGTATTGCCATTCTTCTTATGACACCCTTTTAGGTACTTGAAAACAGCTATCATAAGAGTGTACCGGGGAGGGGATGTATATCGAAGGTAGGCAGGAGAAAACAGGGAACTATTGCGGTAGGGAAGACAGAAGGGAAGGCTACTTAGAAAGGTCTGACAGCAAAATGAAGCTTTATCTACTCTCAAGTGTTTAGTGTTTGAAATTTCATTGCAGAAAGGAAAATGAAAGAATTTCAGCAAGGTAATTTGAAAGCTGATTGCTTTGGAGATGGCCTTCAAATCTCTACTTCCTGGGTGAGGGGAAATATTCTAACTCTTTGTCAGAAAATGAGGCTGAAATTGAAACAGCATTTTCATCACATAAAACACAGAATGATCTTGGCTAGGCAAGAAGTAGTCTACAAGATACAAAAGATAGAAAAGCATAATTTTTGCTCAGTGAATACAATAACCAGTGGGCATAATGCATGTAGGCCCTGATAGTTCAAAAACAAATACATGTGCTTAACCTTATGCACTGAACATAATCCAACTGAAGTCAGTGGGACTCAAAGTACAAAGTTATACATGTGTGTGTTTCTTTGCATGGTCAGGCCATAGTTTGTATTAAAAGTTCTGAGAGAGAACATAAAATTAAAGGTTAAGCCATAGTACCTTGCTTCTTAGGAGGCATTTTATAAGAAGCATTAGCAGAGATTTCATTTCATAATAATAACCCAGCAGTCACTCTGCAGAAAATCACAGAGCCTGGTTCAGTTCTTTGAAAGAATAAATGTCATTAGTCTGTACTTTAAACATATGTAGCAAATTTTGTGTTTTTAGACCTTTGGGACATAATTGATCAGAGCTTTTAGATATGAACTAGGATAGTTTCATAGAAAAGGAAAGGTAGTCTTAAATGGAGAAACCTAAGCAGTTTTAAATTGCCTGTGTTGACTTAATCTATGTGCTAATTAATTTAGAAAGCCAGACCACATCACTGGAATGTGACATCTGCCATGTGACCTCTTTTGAGTTAGGATTTAGGAAGCAGAGATGGGGCCTAATCCTATGTTAATCCTCTGCATTTACGAAATACATTCTATATCGAACAAGCTTTGTTTCTGATGAGAGCAGTGTAAGTCAGCTGCAGAGGTTATATTTATGAATAACATTAAATATTTCCTAGTTATATTTACTTCTTCAGCCTTGTACAAATGAAAGGATTTAATTAAAATTACAGTTAGCCTGGGAAAACACCCTAAATTTATTTATCTTGGGGATTGTACATATTCAGCTCATTTAATAACTTACAGATGCACCTACTGCATTTATGTTCACAAATAACAGTGGAGAGAAGGAATGCTGCAGACAAAGAAATAAGGACTCTTTGGTGATTGGACTTATTTTAAAGGCTCCTAGAAAGGTTTCTGCTTCTTGTGTTGTATATTAATTACTTATCTGTCACAAAAGCAACATATGTGCTTCTTATGATATGGTCAGATGTAAGGATGTTAAATGGTGGTTACATAGCTAATAGTATAGTTGATACAATTTGTATCAACTATACAATTAGTCAATAGGACTGCTCTGCAGAGCCGCAGCAGGGGTAGCTCCAGGAGCCGGCTTGAGTCAGCTCTGGGAGTCACTCGTGTTGTGGCTCTGCATTTTAAATGTAGTAAGAGCCACCAGTGCGAGCTGGGACTGCTTGGGCCCAGCTTGCACTGAGTCCAGCAGCCCCTATCCGCAGACAGCCCTGGCTGCCGCGAACAGGGGCTGCTGCCGGAGCAGCCTCTGTTTCTGGTGGATAAGGCTGGCTGCTGCAAACAAAGGCTGCTTTGGCACCAGCCCCTATTCGTGGCAGCCAAGGCTGGCTACAAACAGGGACTTCTTGGCAGAAGCAGCCCCTGTCCGCAGGGCCGCGGGGAGGGGGGCGGCCCTGCGGACAGGGAATGCTTTGCAACAGTCTCCCGTATCCTTCCCCCAGGCAGGGGCACCACAGGGAGCATGGGATGAGCGGGGACTCAAGCAGTCCCCACTTGCCCCGTGTTCGCACTGTGGCACTTCAGCCTTTGAAATGTAGCAAGAGCCTTGGGGGCTGAAGCTGGAGTGAGCGGGACTGCTTCAGTCCCTGCTTGCGCCATTTCCCCCATGGCGCCTCTGCCTCCCCTACCTCCTGCGGAGACAGTGCTGGGGGAAACTGGCTTTTAAGCTGGCTCCCCCCCAACACCAGCTCCTGCTCTCCCCCCTTGCTGCCTGTATCAGAGGCTTATGCTTATCAGATAGTCAACTAATCACTTACATCCTTAGTCAGATGTAGACAAAGGCTGGTGTTAGTGAAGCACTAGTCAAAGCTTGAAGAAGATACTTTGCTCTGATCTCAAGCATATATTATTGTTTATTGCTTAGTGGTTCCATAATGTCTGACTTGTACAGTGAAAGCTGTATTTGTTCACCCTCTGTGTAAGGTGGTGATTGCATGGGGGGAAAACAGTAGTGGCATTTAATAACCACCCTCATTCTACCTTCTGGCATGTATAACTTGATTCATAAGGAGCTTTAATCTAAAATTGCATTAGCACAAATATTATAATTAATTTTACAAAGCCTCAACCTAGTTTGAATCAAACAAAGTTTTGAATTCTTCCACCTTGCCAGAGGCAGGGTGAGTCTGTATCAGGGCTGAGGAGGGCTGCCATAGGTAAGTATGTTTGGTAGTTCTTGGGGAAGTCCCTTGGCAGGGATTGTGATGAGAGAGCAGAGTGGCAGTGTGCAACAGGAGAGTTGGAGGTAGTCCTTTCCCTCAGTCATCCTGCTGACCTTTCACTGTCTCCAGTTTTTATATATATAAAAAAATCTAGGATTAAACCTTTTTTTGGTAAAACCAACTTGGCCAAGCCATGAAAAGCAGCACATTTCTGGTGCTTGGGAAAATGTGGTCACTCTAAATTGTAGATCCAGAGCATGGATTAAAAACAAGCTCACTGTTTAGCAAAGCAATGTAATAGGCTTTCAGGGAGATATTATTAAGCATTGTATGAAACAGAACACTAGCAATATGTTCAACAAAACCTTTTTGGTGTCTCATTTGCTTCAGGTAGATTGTTTACTGGAATAAACCAAAATAGGTAACATATCATTCTTAAGCCATAAGTGCAAGTGCAGGTGAAGGATAGCAGCATGTGAAATGAGAACCAGCTAAATGTTTGTTTATTAAAGGAAGGCCTTGTTACAGCACACACTCCTTTAACAGAGTACCCCTAATAGAGACTAGGGCTATTAAAAGGAAGCAGATTCTTTTTTCCAGAGAGTGGCTGGACGGAGCTCTATTATTTGTGTGGATATACAATATAGAGTATTTTATTATACAAAATATAAACCTTATCAAATGAAGATCAAAGGGATTTGTTAATGGTTAGTTCGTTCCTTGGTGGGGAGAAAAATACCAAGTACTAAAGGGCTCTTTAACCTAGTGGAAAAAGGTATAATAAGAGCTAATGGCTGGATGTTAAAAGTCAGACAAATTCAGATTAAATATAAGATGCATTGCACTGGAGCTCATCTTCAATTGCTTGACTACTACAATCCCAAATCCTTGCCTTCCAGGATATAGTCCCATGTGTTGTCCCCAGAACTGCCTACTCCCCTTTTGTAGACATGGCTTGCATTTGATGTGTTTGGATGTATGACTTTGCATTTGGCTGTATTAAAATGCATGTTGTGTGAATGAGCCCAGGTTTCCAAGTGATCCAGAACACACTATATGACTGCCCAATCCTTGTCATTATTTTCCAACCTGTTAATCTGTCCATCCACAAATTCTGTCAGCACTGATTTCATATCTACTTTCTAGGACAATCCCTGATGAACCCCATTAGAAAACTCCCCATTCAGTGATGATCTCTCATTGACAACTACTTTTGTGATGATTCAGTTAACCAGTTTTTAATCGATTTAAAGTGTGTTTTGTTGAAACTGTGGATGTTCATTTTTAAATCAGAATGCCAAGGGATGCTCAGTTAAATGCCTTACAGAAGTCTAATAACTCTGCAGTTACCTCTTCCAACTTCCCCAGTTTATAGCTCATCTAGATATTTTCCCCTTCCCACCCACTCTTCTCTTCTTGCTTTAACTTTTGTTTCCTGCCATGTTTCTCACAACCTTCCCTCTACTCCTTACACTCTCTTTCTCTGCTTGAATGTTCTCACTCTCCTTCTTGAAGTCCATTCATTCACCATATTTCCAGTGTTGCTGTCCGCTCACATACAATGATTTACTCCTGTCCTCCTGCATGACTCAATTTTAAAAACAATTAGAATTTGTAGCATAAGAAGTTGATGATGTCATTTTTGTAACTTTTCCCCCCCCCCATCTGTTGCCTTGCACTTTGGGACAGTGACTGTGTACATCTGTCCTAGTAAGGCACCATGTAAGGTTATGACACAATCTTAATTGTTACTAAAAACAGATCATATGCACGACTTGCTCAGGGAAGGCAGCTAGATATAGAAATTAGCAATGTTGACTGGCTGTATTCTGATCTTTAAAAGATTCTTAATTCTATATTTGCATTTTTTTTTATCTGGACTTGATGCTGTAATTCCTCAATAATGTACATACAGAGGCAATCACTGGATAAATCATGATTTCTGTTTCTTGCAGAGGGCATATTGTGTATGCACGTCACTTTCTGACTAGTTATTCAGGGCAGATCAATGGCATATCAGAGTGCATGTGAAGAGTCTTGTTCCTGGGCCCATCTCATTTGTCTTCAAAGGAACAAAATATGACTCATCTCTCATTTCTATCCAAGTACCATAGTTAACATTTTGATATGATGATCAAAGATTTAGCAACATGATTTTAATTCCCATTAATAGGGGCTGCTGCTAAATCTTGTGTAAAAAATGTTGTACAAGGCCCTACAATTATATTCATCCTTAGTGAGCTAGTGAGGAACTTGAGTGCTACCACTTTTCCTTCTTGTTCCACTCTCCATCTCATCCCGCTGTCTACTGTTTTTGTAAAGGGGAAAAGTGGGTGTGATCCATATGACTTTATCCATTTAACCAGATTTTGTATCAGCAGATTTCAGTAAGTTAATAGATGTGCTCATGGTAGCTACTGGATTAATTAGTCTTTATTTCTCAAATGTTTTCACCTTTCTTCTTTTTATATATATAAAAAAAAATCTCAGGTATCCTGGAATTTTTCCACCATCAGCTGAAGGACATTGTTGAATATGCAGAACTGAAAACTGTGTGTTTCCAGAATTTGCGGGAAGTGGGAAATGCTGTGCTCTTCTGTCTACTCATTGAGCAGAGTCTGGTAAGTCCTTAGGAAGTTGCTCTAACACCAGGTGTATCCAAAATGTTTGTCAGAAATTGTTGCTAATGATGCCTTATAATAAAGCCACAGACTTGCATTTGATTTTGAGTACCTGTCAGAAATACCTTGGTTGCTAGATGTCTCTAGGCCATAAACTCCTTCTTTTGATTTTTGGGTTGTTCAGTAAATCATCCATGTCAGATTCAATAATAGGAGTAGCTACTCTGGTCATTATTTGTCTATAGGAAAGCCAGGATGGCAGGAAAAGTGGCAACAGCCCTCCTGCCTCATTAGTTTTCTGACACTATCCTCCATTGTCTCAGTTCTCTTATGGTTCCCCTCTTACTTCTTCTTTACAGAGGGAGAGCGGGAGAGATCCAAAGTGCCCCTGGTGTGTGCAATGTAGTTAGCATACGGAAGCCACAAAGTGTACGTGATGACCCTCTAGTGTCCCAGCACCCTAACCGTCATCTGCTTTATCTTTCTTAGATTGTAAACCTTTAGTCAGGTATTGCCTCTTACCTCTGTCTGTACAGTGCCCAGTAGTACCATGGGCTCCTCTTCCTTCTCCTCCTAATACAAGCATCTAATTCGATTGACCTTTAGATAATTTTACTTACTGGGAAAATAATTTAATTTCCTTGGAAAAGGGGTGGGTCCTTGTGTTTGACTGAAATAAGTCATAGAACATAAAATCCTCTATCCTCACTGGGCATAGCTAAAACTATTAATGTCAATCACATAAAAAATGAAAACATGCTATTTCGATCTTAAGAGGTGTCAGATAAGTCTAGCTCTTATCTCAGCTTCTGGTTTTGGCTGTTTTATACACTGAGGGTGTGTCTAGACTACAGGGTTTTTTCGAAAAAAGTGGCCTTTTTTTGGAAAAAACTTCCCCTGCGTCTAGACTGCTGCTGAGTTCTTTCGAAAGTAAATCAAAAGACCGTGGCAGTTTTTTCGACCGCGGAAAACCTCGTTTTATGAGGAATAATGCCTTTTTTCAAAAGTGCTCTTTCGAAAAAAGGCGCTATGTAATGCAAACTGTGCTTTTTCAAAAGAGAGCATCCAGAATGCCTGGGTGCTCTCTTTCGAAAAAGCAAGTTCCGGTTGTAGTCTAGACGCTCTTTTTTGAAAGAGGCTTGCAGTCCAGACGAAGCCTGAGAATGTTCCGGGATTTCCAGAAGAAAACACATCCAGATTCATGGATTTTTTTTTTTAATATTTGTGAAACAATTTCTTTTTTTCTTTATATTTTAAAGATTTGAAATGGTTCCACATTGGGACCCCAGCATTAGCCTCCTGGACCTGAGACTGACTTTCTGGGAGACATTTCTTGGTGATAATGGGTTATGGGAACAGTGCTGGTAAAAATAAAAACAGGACTTGCTGCTTTGTTCACCTTTGCATATGTCTACACAGGATCTGTCTGCCACTTGAACATAGAAATTCATCATTCTGCATTAGTCTTTTCAATAAATAGCCTTTGTCCTTTAAAAACTGCCAATTCTAGGTGGGAGTAAATCCAAAGTAATCTGCAAAAGTCAAAATGCTGCTAAGTATTTCTGTGAAAAGGGAGTCAAAAGCACCGTTCTTTTGTTCTAACGATAGGTGCTTGGTGCCCTATTGCGTTAGCCACTATTTGTTATAAAATCTCAGGGTAGCCGTGTTAGTCTGTAACTGTAAAAACAATGAGCAGTCCTGTGGCACCTCTGAGACTAACAGATGTATAGGATCATGATCTTTCATGGGTAAAACGCACTTCATCAGACGAGTTGGAGTGGAAATAACAGAATCCAGGGTATATATAAAAGCAAAAGCAGTAACCTGTCAATTGTAGGGTGCTAATTGAGCCAGGCTAGATGTGTCCCATTCATAGCTTTTGATGTGTAAATGTGAATATCAGAAGTGGAGGAAATGGGCTTTGTAGTATGTTAACCAGTTAATATCTTTATTCAAGCCCAAGTTGATGGTGTTGAACTTGTAAATGAATTCCAGTTCAGCAGTCTCCCTCTGTAATTGGGTAGTGAAATTCCTCTGTAGAGAATGTCTACTTTTAAATCCATTATTGAGTGACCAGGAAGGTTAAAATGTTCCCCTACAGGTTTCTGTGTGTTTCCATTTTTGATGTCTGATTTGTGTCCTTTAATCCTTTGTCTCAGAGACTGTCTGGTTTGGCCAATATACATGGCAGAGGGGCACTGCTGGTACTTGATGGAATATATAGGACAAGAAGCAGTAGTCATAAATTGCAGCAAAGGAGGTTTACGTCAGACATTAGAAAAAGCTTCCGGTCAGGGTGGTTAACACTGGAGTAAATTGCCTGGGGAGGTTGTAGAATCTCCATCATTGGAGATATTTAAGAGCAGATTGGAGAGGCATCTGTCAGTGATGATCTAGGCCAGTGTCTCAACCTTTTTTTATAAAGTACCCCTTTAAAAATATTTTTTTAAGTACCCCCAGTACCTACAGTTTTCAGATTAAAAAAAAAAATTCTACCATTGCAACACATTTGTTTAAACAACTTAATTGTAGCCAGGCGGGTGATGAAATTTTTGGGTGTAAAAAGAACAAAAATAATAAAGCGCTATAAAACTTGAAACAAAAATTCAGTTTTCTCTAAATTTCAGTTGTGTTGACGTACCCCCCCCCCCCAGACTTCTGTCGAGTACCCCTAAGGGTACTCATACCACTGGTTGAGAAACACTGATCTAGGCGGTGTTTGGTCCTGCTGTGAGGGCAGGGATTGGACTTGATAACCTCTTGAGGCCCCTTCCAGTTCTAGTGTTCTATGATCATGTTAGAGGATGTGCAGTTGTGAGCCCTTGATGTTGTGGCTTATGTGGTTAGGTCCTGTGATGATGTCACATAGATATGTGGACAGAGTTGGCAACAGGGTTTGTTGCAGAGGTAGGTTCCTAGGTGTGTGTATTTGTGGTGTGGTATGTAGCTGCTGGTAAGTATTTGCTTCAGGTTGGGGGGCTGTCTGTAGGCAAGGATCGGCCTGTCTTCCCAAGCTCTGTGAGAATGAGGGGTCATTTTCCAGGATAAGTTGTAGATTGTCATTGATGTGCATTGATGAGGGGTTTAAGCTGGGGGCTCTAGGTCGTGATGTGTTGTTTTCCTTGTTGGGCCTGTCTTGAAGTAGGTGACTTCTGGGTCCTTGTCTGGTTCTGTCAGTCTGTTTCCTCACTTCCCCGGTTTTAAGAACACCTGATAAAGATCTTGTAGGTGTTTGTCTCTACCTGTGGGACTGGAGCAGATCCTGTTGTATCTTATGGCTTGATTGTAGTGAATGGATCATGTGATGTGTCCTGGATAGACGCTAGAGGCATGTAGGTAGGAATAGCAGTGTTTTTGGTATAGAGTGGTGTTTATGAGAGCCTCATTTATATGTACTGTAATGTCAAGGAAGTGGATCTCTTGTGTGGACTGGTATTAGGTTGATAGTGGGGTGGAAATGGTTGAAATCCCTGTGGAGCTCAAGGGTCTCCTTTCCATAGGTCCATATGATCAAGATGTAGCATAAGTAGAGAAGGGATGCCAGAGGATGGGAGCTGAGGAAACATTCTAGAATTTCAACATGGTTCTGGAGGCAGATTAGTGCCCTTGACATGTTGTTTTTTTAACTCCTAAATGCTTCTTATTCCTCTTTTTTTTTTTTTTTCCTAGTCACTAGAAGAAGTGTGTGACCTGTTGCATGCTGCACCATTCCAGAATATATTGCCAAGGGTTCATGTCAAAGGTATGGGCTGGATGAGCATCCGTTCTCCAGCAGCATGACCTCCATGCTGCTTCCTGGTTGGTGCATTCGTCATTCTGAAACTTGCTTTACACAAATGCTGTTCATTTGCAACAACCGCAAATTCCTGAGCATCTGCAGGCCTGAAAATTGTACAGCACACAGGAGGCCTAAGCCTGTTAACCAAGGCTCTCTGGGCTGAGGTATGAAGAACGATCTGTGCAGCACCCATTGTTGCCTTATCCCCAGTTGGTGATGAGGTTGGAGGATTCTGGCCTTGCTATGAGGTTCCATCCTTCATTTCAGCCGTGACTAGTAGGTGTGCAAAATAAACTTTGGAGTGGGGAGTTTTAGTGCTGCATCTGGTAAGTTGCTGAGCACTGTGTCTAATACAGCAAAGCACTTAACTACAGGCATAGTTGCCACAGACTTTTCATATGCTTAAATGCTTTGCTGAATTGGGAACACCTGTGCTCAGTACTAGGGATGTTAAATTTAATCAGCTACTCAATGGAATTTCCATTGACTAGTCAATGAATCGATAAGCGGAGGGGCTGCAGCAGGGTTAGCTCCTGGCTCTGGTAGCCAACCCCGCTGAGGCTCTGCCTTTCAAATGTATTAAGAGTCGGCAGGCTCTTAATACATTTTAAAAGCAGAGGCACAGTGGGGGGGTCCTGGCGCAAGCCTGGCTCGCGCCAGGTCTCCCCCTGCTGCGTACCAGACTTTTAAATGTATTAAGAGCCTGCCAGCCCTTAATACATTTAAAAAGCAGAGGTGCAGCGTCCTAGGATTGGGCATACGCTAGGAACCAGCTGATTCCTGGCTCACGCCTGGTCCCCGCTACCCCCTGCCTCCCATGTCCCCTCGGAGACAGTTCTGGGGGGGGGGGAGGGACCGACTTTTAAGCCAGCTCCTCCCAGCACCGGCTCCTGCTCCTCCTTCTCCTTGCTGCCTCTGACGGAGACAGCAAGGGGGGGAAGTGACTAGTCAAGGGACTAGTCGACTATCCTATAAGCATTTGCTTATCCAATAGTTAACTAGTTGCTTACATCCCTACTCAGTACCTTGCAGGATTTGTTCCTTGAAGTCTATCTTCTCTTCTCCCCTTCCTGACTGCTGGAGGGTAGGTGTCCTCTGTTCTTCCATTTCCTCCTTTCTCATTCCTTTTTTTGTTTTTTGTGGGGGGGGGGGGTTTGCTCTTTTCTTAACTCTGCCCCAGTGCCAGAAGCAGCAGATCTATCTATGCCTCTGCTCATAGGATTCACATAAATAACAAAGCAAAAGAGCCTTATCATATTTATTGCAGTTACTCAGGTTCCTGTAGGCAGCCATCAGAATAAGCAGATCTTTTGTATATTTTAGTCATCCACTCAGTGGTGAGGTTGGTGTGTGTGTGTGTGTGTTTTTTGTTTTTTTGTTTTTTTTGTTTTTGTTTTTTTTTTTTCAATACATAAAACTCTACCTTCAATATAACAGTAATCTCTGGGGGCAATATTTTGTATGTGGTAAGGGTGATTTTAATTGGCTTAGTATGCATGAAGGTCAAAATATGCTAGAGATAACATAAGAGCTTTATTTTATTTTGAGGGCAGAAACTAGTTAATAACCAATAGTCTCATGACTAGTTTTTATTGCATAGTTAGTTTCTTCATACTTGAATGTATAATGTAACTTTGTTAGAGGAATAAACCCTTTAATGGATACTATGTATCAAATGTATACTGAAGAAAAAGCAAGCCATTTTAAATGAAGTATCAATCAAAGGAATAATTTACACACACAACTATGTGACAAAAATAAACTGTAATAAAAGCACGAATTTCTGTATTGCAATTTTCATTGTTTTTGAAGTAAAATCATCTAACTAACTTTAAAGGATAATGTGAGGGCTTTTTTTCCCTTTCAGAGGGTGAAAGACTTGATGCTAAAATGAAAAGACTGGAATCAAAATATGCTCCACTCCATCTTGTTCCTCTGATTGAAAGATTAGGAACACCCCAGGTACGTCTTACATTTTGTGTTCAAGATATTTTATGCAGAAATTTCATTGTACAAGAAACCTGGGACCTTCACAATTCCAGTAGTAATGTCAGAATTACAAATGTCTCTTCAAATTGTTCACACAACAAGGCCTCTAGTAAATCCGTGGATTCAGTAAAGTTGGTCAGCAGCTTGTGCACACAGGTGGCTTATTGTCAATGTCTGGGACAGTGCAGAGGTGACATTTTAGGGTTTCAGGAAAGGATTAAAGTGTTAATTTTCACATACGCTATTGTGATATAATGAGTAAAGGAAAGGATTTGCACCCGAGGGGCTCCCAGTTCAAATTCCACCAAAAGCAACTGATTTGCTCTGTGACCTTTTAAAAAAGTCATTTGTTCTCTTGTGATTCAGTGAACAAATTGGATAAAATCAACCTTTTTGGAAGGCAAGTGTTCTATTTGATCTGAGCTTTCCTGGAAAACTAATTACCAAAAGAGAACATTCTTCCTCCGGCATACCTTGTCAGTGAGCCGCTCTTGCTGTCTAGAAGCCATTCTTCTCTGTGTCTTTGTAGAATATGTTTCATTCCCCATTTGCTTCAACAGAAAATTGTTCTTGAGAGAGGAATTTGAGGGGCCAAAAGGGAATGTCAAGTATAGAGTTAAGACTACTTTTATCACCAAGGATAGGTGTTAAGTGAACTGTGCTAAGCAAGTGACATGGTCCCTACTGGAGAGAGCTTACAATGGGAGGGCACAAGCTAGTACAATATAGAAAAAGCAAGTATTGATTATAAATCGGTTTACTTCAGTTGTATTGATCTCTTCATGCTCACTTTGAAGCACATCAGCCTCTGATAGCAGCAAGTCAAGGAGTCAGCAATAAGTGAGGGAAGGAGGCAGCCAGACATCAGTCAACTGAACAAACCATTGTCTTTTGATTAATTTCAGTTAAAAGCCCCCACACCCAGCCCCCCAAAACTTGCACACTTTGGTGTGGTACAGCAGCAGCTGACCTTTTGCACTCAAAAAGCCTTGAAAAGCTCTTCTTCCATTGAGTGGGTGGGAAAAAACCCAGATATTTCATTGTTGGTGTTTTCTGCTTCCTTCTTTCATTTAACCACAGGAGAAATGTTTCATTCACTTTTTATTTCCTCCTTTCCATCTTAGCAAATTGCAATAGCAAGGGAAGGAGATTTGCTGACCAAGGAACGCCTCTGCTGTGGCTTATCCATGTTTGAAGTCATCTTGACCAGGATTCGGACCTTCCTGGATGACCCAATCTGGCGTGGCCCCCTTCCCAGCAATGGTGTGATGCATGTGGATGAATGTGTGGAATTTCACCGTCTCTGGAGTGCAATGCAGTTTGTGTACTGCATTCCTGTGGGAACACATGAGTTTACTGTGGAGTATGTATTGTAGGCTGCCAATTATGCACTTATTGCAACAGTACTTTATTGTATTTCTTAGTTAGAAGTGGAGATGCAAATATAATGGTGGCGTTCATGTTTTTGAGAGAGCTCAGTGAGGCAAGCACAGAAAGAGGGAAAGTGATGCTTGCCCTGAGAGCCTTTTAGCACAGGAACATAGATAGCAATTGTTTCTTTTAAAAAATAATCTATTTTAAATACTTTGGTACATAATAAAAGCTTTCATAAAGAAGAGGTCCTAGCACACACACCTCAACACCAGTGATGTGTATTGCTATACTTGCTGGATTTAAGTAAAAAAACTTTTACAAGTAGTTTTAACAGATACTTATTTTCTGTAGATTAGCAGCATGAATAAGCATTCAAAAGTTAGTGTCCTGCAATCTTCAATTCTTTAGTTTTTAGCATTTTGTTTGATAGTTTTCAGTAGGAAAGATTCTGAGCTATAAGTTGCCTGTCACTGGCTAGTTAAGTGGAAGTCTTGAGACATTGCTTCCCTTAATCCACAAGGACCAATAAATGTGGTTGTGTAGCATTGTCTGTACTAAAGAGTATAACAGTAGCACTGCTGCAGAGTAATGGGGAGCATATATTTTTGGAAGACTTTAAAACTGGATGAAGAGTTTCAAAATTTCTCGTGTTTGTAGTTCCTACATATTAATTTAAAGGAAAAGGATCCTAAAAGACAGCATTTTAAACCCTAGCCTGCAAAACATCTTGCGTCGGGATTTTAAATTCCTGTGGGGTTTTTTTGTTTAAGTGAAATATATAATTTTCTTGGACTTTGTATTCTGTTATAGACAGTGCTTTGGAGATGGGCTGCACTGGGCTGGCTGTATGATTATTGTCCTTTTGGGACAGCAGCGTCGCTTTGATGTGTTGGATTTCTGCTACCATTTACTGAAAGTACAAAAGCATGATGGCAAAGATGAAGTCATCAAGAATGTGGTAAGTGGAGTGTTCAGAATTAATCTAATTTGCTTTTCAAAGCACAAGATTATGCAGTAGAGCAAGTTGCTAGTACTAGCACCCTATGTTAGCTGGGATTTTAACTAAGCAAAGCTTTACCTTTCAATGTGACATGTGTTTTCTTACATTAAATTAAACATCTGATGCGATCTAAATGCATATATGTAGCCTTAAAACAGGACCAGTCCAAATGAGGTTGTAATTCCCAAGTTCAAGGCCTATTTCTGGAATTGTAAACAGAGTAGAATTTTAAAACAAATTTTTACATGGATATTTTTATCTAACACTGGTTGGGGAACATTCATAGTTTATCCAGACTACACACCACTCTTGGAGCAGATTTAGGAGACTTGGCAACGTTTTCTCTTTCTGTTACCTACAGTGGCCATATTAGGTCATACCAAAGGGTCCATCTAGTCCAGTATCCTGTCGTCCAACAGTGGCCAATGCTTTTATCAACAGTTGGTCCTGATTTTTATCTCAAAGCTTCTTTTCTGAATATACATTTTTTACTTTGCAGCCTTTGAAGAAAATGGTGGAGAGAATTCGCAAATTCCAGATCTTGAACAATGAGATAATTACTATCTTGGACAAGTATTTGAAGTCTGGTGATGGAGAAGGTACACCAGTGGAACATGTACGCTGCTTCCAGCCCCCTATCCATCAATCTTTGGCGAGCAACTAAGTGTGGATAGACAACCTTGCATTTTACTTTAGCAGCAGTTCTTCTGTACCTAGTTCAGCTTTAAGATTAAGAGGAGAAAAACTCTTGTAAGGAATATACCTTAATCTGTATTTCAGTATTTCCTGTGCCTTTTGAATGGTGGTGCTTTGTCATTTTCAGTCTCCAAGCACAATAATTGTATACAATCCATACTTATTTTTCTAGACTAACATTTTATATACTTGATAAAAAGGCCTTTTGTCTTACAAACCCTTCTGCATCCTTCACCTGATGTGATAATTTTAGACTGGATTGGTTCAAACGGTTTATCCTTATCAGCAAATTATTAGGGTGGGTGAAAAAACTTTTTTTTTTTTTTTTGTAGAAACAGTTTTTAAAAATTGATCGTAATTGTTTGTGTTAGAAATGCAGTAATTGCTTGCTTGGTCTTTATAAAAAGAAGAGTCCTGCTGGTACTTTGTGAATAATTTTTGTAATCAGGTGGATTTTTTTTCCTTGGTAAAATTAAATTGCATCCTGTGATTAATGATTATGGAAATAAAGGCTAATTAATTAAAATTCTCACTTTTTAAATAGTATTCTTTCACTTGGAGGTGGATGATATTATGAACTTCAGCGTGGGAGCTTATCACTCGTCTGTTTCTCAAACCATATCAAATTAGTTTTTTGGGTTGAGGTGGTTATTTAAAAATGAAAGTTTTCTTTCCAAGTTGATAAGTAATCTGTTTTAAAGTTATTTTTGAAAGGTATCCTTGCATAGACTGAGCTATTGTAGTGTCTCTCACTATGCTTAGCTTTAATGATACTAATCATTCCTATGGGAGAATATTTCAAACTTATTGTATTACGAGAAAGGACCCCAGCAACACTAGATAAATCTAACTCAGTTTTTTCCTTCACTTAATCATTGTTCTGAGGTGGGGGATGAGAGGGTCAGTATGCAGGCTCCCCTTGGGAAGAGAGGATTACCCCAGTGCGCTCTCACTGCAGCAGCTTGGGACCAACTGAGAAAAGCACCTCTGTATGACTGCTGCAGCAGGCACAGCCAGGGGAGTTGTGCAAACAAATGCTTTCAAATATATCATAGATAGCTGTCTCTTTCTTCATCCCTGCCCCTTGCTGCCTCAGTAGGGTTATAGCTGCCCCAGTCCCCCATCTCTGGTCCATTGCAGGCTCCTCCCATGGTCATTATACTGTACAATTGTCCCTGTTTTCCATCCCATATCCCCTGCTGCCCCCATGTGGCCATTACATAGCAGATCCCTCCCTTTTCATTTTGAGAACTAATCCCATTCCAGGCACACCATCCCATTTTCCTTGCTTTAAGTTATAAGAGGAAGCTGCATACCAAATTTGGTGGTCCTACCTCTTACAGTTTAGGAGGGGTTCTTGAACAAACGGACAGACAAACTCTCAAATATAACTAGTCCAGTGGCACTTTAACAAGTTTATTGGGGCATTGGAGCATAAGCTTTTGTGAGCTACAACTCACTTTCTCAGATGCTGAAGAGAGGAAGTGAGTTGTAGCTCATGAAAGCTTATGCTCTAATAGCCAAATAAATGTGCTAGTCTTTAAAGTGCCACCAGACTCTTTGTTGTTTTTGCTGAAGCAAACTAAAAGTGCTACCTCTCTGAAATCTCTCAGGGTATGTATATACTTCCACCCTATTTTGAAATAGGGGTGCAAATGTAGGCATTTGAAATAGTAAATGCAGCCAGGATTTAAATATCCCATGCTTCATTAGCATAATCACGTCCGGGTACTATTTTGAAATAAAACACCCTGTGTAACCGCGTTATTTCGAGAGAAAACGCTTCTCTTGAAATAACTGGTAAACCTCATTGTATGAGGAATAACCGTTATTTTGAGAGAAGGGTTTTCTCTCAAAATAACACTGTTACACAGGGCGTTTTTATTTTGAAATAACACGGTTTTGAAATAGCACCCGGACGCAATTATGCTAATGAAACACAGGATATTTAAATCCTGGCTTCATTTACTATTTCGAATGCCTACATTTGCATCCCTATTTCAAAATAGGGTGCAAGTGTAGACATACCCTCAAATATATAGTCGATGTGAATCCTACCTCAGTACGTTTGTAAAGCTTCTTTAGCAACTGTACAATCCAAATTAAAGCAACATGATCAGGGACCCCTCCAAAGTCTGAGTTTAAGCCTGTTGCTCTCTGGTTTTACAGCTTTGTCAAATTGTACAGGTCACAACAAGTATTCTTCTAACAGCTATAACAGCATGTTAGATATTCTTAGGTTGGGAATGAATGGCTAATGGTATATGCTTGGATAGAGCAAGTGGTAGTGAAGCTGCTCTTTCTACCCGTAAGAAATTCTTCTGAGGTTATATCCCTTGTAGCCAATGATGGGGGAGAGCAAAACAACAGGACAAAGTCATATTCTAGCACCTCTCTCCCTAGCCTGCCTCCATAATAAGACCTTTTCCCTGCTTTCAAGTCCTGACTTTTTTTGAAAAACTGGAAGCCAGCAGGAATCCAGAAAGGTGCAGAAGTGAGTCATCTAGGCATGGAGATGAGACAAGTGATTAGGAATACATTAAGTATGAGAGCATCTTAAATAGCTGTAGAAGAAAATTTTTCTTGATCGTACACAAACAAGGATTTAAGTGAAGAATAAGCTAATTTTTAGTAATTCTGTGCTGGAAAGATGGGGGGCAGGTTAAGGGCTGGTTACTCAAACTTGCATTACCCTAACTAAATTGGCTAGAATTAACCCATTTTCAATGCATCTGTCCACATGACCTGGTGTTTTAGAATAAAAAAAGTCTCTCATCAATGTTCCTTTAAACTTTTCTGATGGGAGAGTATGGTGGGCGCTCAGGGGGAAGAGGGAGGAAGAATACACTTGTATGGGGTGCAGTAATTCTCTTACTTTGTGCTCCCTCTCTATTTTATGCAGTAAATTCTACCTTGATACTACAGGCACAAAAAAACCCTTATCAACAGTGTCACTCTTCCTTGGTGCTGTGTGTTGCACCTGAAAATTCTACTGGAATTTCTAATGCTTTAGCTCTTCAAAGTACCATACAAAGGTCAATTCTGATGAAAGAGGCAGCAATGTTCCATGTCACCACTATTTAAAGTTATCAAATTAAGTGACTTGTCTGAGATGCACTATAGGCCATGAAGCCCCCACTCACAGACCGAGCTGGAACCAGGATTAAAACTGTCCTCAGACACCCAAATTAAGCCTTGACTTCAAGAATTTTTTTAAATGCATATTAAAATCCAAGTGTGGGCAATGCATAATGCAATTCCTACATGTCAACCTTCAAGTTTCCTTCAACTATCTAATATGTTTAAAAGAATCTGTGTAGTCACAAGTAAAATTTCAAAAGCACCTGAAACTCAGTCTTCAACATTGACTACCGTTTAAGGGTGGAAGTCCCACTGAAAGTCAGCGTAACAAGAGTTTGCACCGTATAATGCTGTAATTATACTGGTATAGCTAAAACAGTACAACCCACTCATGGCTGACTAGGAGCCTACAGCAATACAAATAAACATCTTTATAATTTATTTGTTATTCCAGTAAAGGAATAAGCTATACCAATAAAAGGCACTTCTTTACTTTTAAAACTATATCCATACTAGGATTTGGACCAATTTTATTATCCCCCATCAAAACAATTGTGTGTTAATAGACCAGGGTCTTTAGAGCTTAACACACTTTTGACCATAGAATTTAAGATCTTAAATTACTTGTGCGTTTTGGGGACTTCTACCCTCAACCTCTAAAGATCTTTCTCCATATAAAAAATGAGGGTAAGTGGGAAAGTTCTTCAAGTGGATCTGCATATTCTCTCATATGAGTCTTACACATCCTATTAGTTTAGTGCCTCACAGTAGAACTTTCTCCAACCAGTTTCTACCATTAGAATACTCGTGCCTCCACGTGCAGTTCCCCTCAACATCCCTGACCATATTGAGAGTGAGGTTGTGTGTGGGTCACAGTACCCTCTACTACTTCAGTTACTCTCAACTGCTGTGACAAAATAAAATTAACAGCTCTGGTTCATTCAGATGCCAGCTTTTCTTCATTCTTACTATCTTGAGAGCTGCAGTTTATGCTTTATTGGTAATTAGAGAGTGGTGTTCACTGGTAGCTCAGTTCTGGATTATAGTGGAACTGGAAGAGCTGGGATTCAAGAGATGTGCTTCATGACTGGTTGTCTTCCTGGCATAGGATGACCATATTAGATACCTGAACTGCTTAGGCAAGGAACACTCTCCTGCATTTTCATGCCCAAACCTGATCGAGAGAGGCAGTAAAGATTGCAAGTGCTTCTCTTTAAAGAGGAACATGAAACTCTAGGCACTCATCTGATCCAAGGCCTGATGCCAGTAGGCTTGGCTCCTGTGACTTCTTCCACAAGTCAAAGCACTTCAAAGGTTTCAGGCAACTGGAACTTTCTTGGGTCATGTTTCCAGTCCTGGGGCTCAAGCAGTCAGTGTTTTGATGGCAGTGTTGGTGGAAAAAGGCCAATCCGCTGCCATAGAAATTGGAGCCATGTTTGCTCCAGCTATGTCGGTTCTAAAACAGGCACCAGGGGAGTAAGACTGACACTGTTGGATGTGACAGGGTAAGGGATTTTTAATCTTTTGTTGGATCATTTTCTATTGGCAAGAGAGACAAGCTTTCAAGTTACACCAAGCTTTTTTTCACAGCGAGGTTGTTAGAACGCCAGATCACACATGTCAGATTTGTTGGATCCATCCAACTCTGTCGTGGCCCCTCTGGATCAACTCCAAAACCCAAGCCCATTTTGGCTTCAACATTGAGAACCAGTGGTATTTCATTGCATCCTGCACTATCCTGCACTTCAGCCGCAACCTCTGCTTTGGTTCTGGGTCCATCTTCAGATCTGATGGGGACTCTTTAATGGCAGATGTTTGTTTGGCTTCTGAGCATTCTTCCAATCAGAGTAAGATTGTGGAAGAGGTTGATGTTTGTCTTCACCCGAAAAAAGGAAGAGAGTGGATTATTAGCCTCTCCTCTGATCTATCTAGACTTCCTCCTCCAACATCTCCATTAGAGCTTTCTCTCTTGTTTCTCTGCACACTCCACAACAGTTGCTCTCATCTGCGTGGTCCAGCACAGATCCTAGGGTGGATCCATGTTTAGAGGATAAAGAAGCGACTCCATTGCTCCTAGTTCATGCCTCCTTTTTCTCCTCCTGTAGGTTTGTTCTGAAATCAAGCTGCTGGGGAGTGACGGTTCTATGGGTACTCCTTGTAGATGGAGAGGTCGGGAAGTTTCATCTATAGTGGATCTGGCAACTGAGAGAAATCCTTAGACCCAGTTCCTCAGGACCCATCTGTGTCTCAGGCAGTAGCACCTGATTCTCTACCTAAAAGGAAGATGAGGTGATTGTATAGTCTTGTTCAAAAAGAGCTGACCCAGACTACAGTCCTGATTTCTCACCAGATGAGCCTGTGTGAGTGGTGTCTGCCTCTTTCCCTTCTGAAACACTACAGTTCCATGACCTGATGGGTCTCTCAGCATCCATATTGAATTTACGTTCAAGTAACCATGGAGACTTCCCATCCAGAGTTTGACATTCTTGAGGATTCCTTCAAGAGTAGGATGTCCTTACAAATTCTCGATGCCCTGCTGGAGCCTGCTAGGCTGTTAAGAGGCAGAAGTTGACTAGTTTCCAAGAAGACAAAGAAATCCTATCAGATACAAACCTGGGTGATGTTTATATTTTCACACCCATTCTGTGCCTTACTAGCAGTATGTTCAGAGATGCTAAAGGAAGAGGTAGGAGGGGACATGCAAGTGAGTTAACAGACCCTGATTGGAGAAGGTAAGATCTATAATATGCATTCTCAGCTTGAAGAACACCAGTTACAAATAACCCACCTTCATTTACTCATATGTAATTCCACTTAGTTATTCCCCACCATTGAGCCAGAAATATGAGGCCTTTCATGGTTTCACCTACCCAGGAAAAAATAACACAAGGCTCTGTCAATCATAGCTTAAGGATAAGGCCCTTTGGCTGTTGCTCTCTTTTTATCTTGGTTCTATCCTATGATTTCCCCCCTTAATTTCATTTTTCATTCTGCTTTATACTTGGAAATAGAGAAGAAAAATCATTAAAAGGCATATGATAAAAGAAGTGAGGCTCAGGTTAAGCACTAAAGGAAACAAGGAGCCAAAAAAAAAAAATTGTAGGAAGGGAATGGACTAGTTAGTGTCTTTAATTCAGCACTTGACTGACGCAAGATCTGTAAAAGGAGGCAGACTATCAAACCTTCAGTGTAGCTTGTAGGGCAGAAGAACGTACAACAGTTGCCTGTTGCAGAGATGGGGTAAATTCCTACCTGCAGGCCTGATTTACAAATTATAATAGAATTTGGGGATTCCTCTCTGCCCCATTGAAAACTGATCCCTGCTCTCTACACTACAAAATTAATTCATTATAACAACATCACCAAGGGGTATGAATCATCTATACTGCCTGGGCAATGTAGTTATAAGGATCTAAGACACAACTGTAGACAACACTTATTTGGCAGGGGAGCATCTTCTGCTGACAGCTACCTCCTCTCACAGAAGTGCTGTTATTAAGCCAACAGCAGAGCTCTGGCCTTGTCACATTATTGGATTTTAAAGGGATCAGGCAGGTCATTGCTGCGCCCGGGTGTGGGTGTGTGCTGGGTTAAGTTTTATATTTGCATTTTAGGTTTAATAATGTAGTAATGTAAGGTAACACATAACAGTTTATTAATTAAAGCCCCATAGTTAAAATATATATATTTCCTTGTTTTAAAGTTTAATAAGCTTAGTAATTAAAAAGATAGAGTTTTTGGAATTGTGTCTATGTTAATGAGATTAGAGGAATGCTGAAGGATGGAGTCTTGTTTGATTTGTCTTTTGCTTTGCCTAATATGAGATGCTGTTGTTTATGCTTTTCTTTGAAGGTCCTTGTAAAGATTGTGTGTGTGTGAAAGTGTTACGTATGTATCGACATAGAGGTGCGAAGGTTATCCTCAGAGCCAGATGGCCAAGAAAGGAGGGGCGAGGTGTGGGTGAAGACAGACTTGTTGGTGTCAAAGGAACCATTGTGCGTACAAAGGTTGATCAGATTGGCAGATTGACGACTCTAAAGTGGAGCGAGCACCCCCAAAAGACAATTGATTACAGGATAAGCTTTTCGGAGATGTTTTGGCAATGATTAACATCAAAAAGATAACCCACCGGACACAGACTGGCACAGCAAAATCCATAAACTTCAACAGAGAAAAGGATTATAAAAGCAGGGTGCTTTGCTATGGAACTTTGGGTCTGTCTTGCCACCAACTCCAGGAAAGCATCGGATCAGAACCAACATAACCCGGCTCTCCCTCTGTGATCGATCTGGCTGACCACTAGATTGATCCAGACTCTGGACTGGTAACTATAACAGTGTCTGGCGGGATTGGGTGGTGTTTGTGTGAGTGACTGAAAAGCATATGCGACTGTTGTGTTCTCAATAAATGCGGCGTACTGCCTTTTCCCCATAAAAGAGCTCATGCTTTGTTTAAGCATAACAGGTGTTTGCCCCAAAGTATGTACAAAGGGGGTCATGTGAGATGTCAAATGAAAGCTTATGTTCTACTGATTTTATGTATGTTACTCATGTACTTGTGTGATATCTATCTGTGGAGTTATAATATGTAGTCTGTGTAGATGCTGGAAGATTCTCTGTCTGAGACAGAGCAATGGGCAAAGAATGTTCAGCCAGTAACTATGCTAATTAGCAAGGCCCCAGGCTCTCTGAGAGCCCAGTACACACCTGAGGAATGCGTCTGGACAGCTGGATACCTGCAAACCAGCCAGTATCTGATGACCGCTGACACAGGAGACAGGGATAGGTCACTGGGCCACGTGACCTGCTCTGGCCAGGAAAATGCCAGGAGAGGTATATAAATGCCATGTGGCAATCTCCATCTGGCCTTCAATTTTGCTCCTGATTCCAGATGCAGCCTTGCATGGAACAGCAAGCCGGGAGGAATCGTGGGCCCATCCTGACATAGGATATACACCAGAGACTTTTAAGAGAGCAGTTTATAACATCTCTGCTAAGAGCCTGCATCGAGAACTGGGTGATTCAGTGAATGTAATGTATTCTCCTTAACCTTACTCTCATGCTTTTCTTTCTTTTATTAATAAACCTTTAGCCTACGTCTACACGGGTAGCTTCTTGCGCAAAAAGACTTCCACAAGAGCGTGTCTACACTGGCATGTGATTTTGTGCAAGAGATGTGCTTTTGCGCAAGAGCTTCTATGGCAGTGTGGATGCTCTCCTGCGCAAGAAAGCTCTGATGGCCATTTTAGCCATAGGGGTTTCTTGCGCAAGAAATTCATGTTGCCTGTCTACACTGCCCTCTTGCGCAAAAGGGCTTATTCCTCGTGGGGAGAGTAACTCTTCGGGCAGAAGCCCTGTTTTCTGACGCTAGGCTGTAAATTTACTTGCGCAAGAACGAGCATGCAGCGTAGACACCCGGTAAGTTTTTGTGCAAGAACCCACCAGTGTAGATGTAGCCTTCAATTTCAAAGGATTGGCCCAGTGTGATCTTGTGGATAAGATCCAAAGTGTAAATTGACCAGGGATTTGTGGCTGGTTCTTTGGGAACAGAAAGACCCATTCGGGGTAAGTGAGCGATTATAGAACCCAGTGTGTTAGGCCCAGGGCGAGCTGGAGTGTCTGAGGGGTTTTGCTCAGTGTGACTGGTTTGTGACCTGTTTGGGAAGGTCTCCGGTCAGGGGCCTGAGTTTGAGCAATTCACTCTGAGAAGACACCCTCAGCAGTGCTTAAAGCAATCACCAGAAGTACTACAGTGGTGCAGCTGCATATTTGAAGTGTAGACAGACATACCCTGAGACTTAGACAATCAAACACATAATATCCTTCTAGTACACATTTTTGAGTCAGTGAGTGTTGTAAAGTTTCATTTTTGTGTTTGTTTGATAAGCACAAGGAAACACATAATAAATGCAATTTTGGCAGCTAATCATAGGACCTTAGCCCAATAATTGGTGCTTACAGACATTAGCACTATTCAAATCATCTACAAGGGCCTATATTAACAGTAAGTTAACTTGTCAGACATCCCCCAAAGCGTTAGTGATTCAGTATGACCTTTAACCACCCATTAAATTGTAGTAGGACACATGCTACAAAGGGATACAGTCACTAACTAAAACCCTTCTGAGCAAGGGGTGTCAACGTGCATTTTGGTGGCTGTTCTTAATTGACTGCATGTGCCCTCATTCATTAATACTCTTTATGTAACTAAATATTTCAACAACATTTAACGGTTAGCATTTTCACCAATTGTAACTGAGTTGAAATGCTTATCTTGGTCTGGTGTTTGTCTAGTAACGCTCATACTTTAAAAAAGAGCTACTCCAGGCATTTGATTGTTTTGAGCATATTACATTCCTGAAAAATATCAATCTACTTTTCTACTGTCATACATTAAATGCCATGAGACAGTTGTGGGCTGTAAAGTCAGTTTCCTTTTAAGCTACTTTGAATGAAAGTTATTCAGCAGTACTTGATCTTGTTTTGCTCCTCATCAGAACTGTCCCACTTTAGGACTATCTGTTCATGTTTAGGTGATTGTCAAGTTATTTCCAAGGGGGCAAGAAATAGGAAGAGGGGAAACAGGGACATGCTGCATTCCAGATCAGAGTTAAAATTGTGGAGCTATTTTGCATAAACTATAACTAGAATGAAAAATTGATATTGCTTGTAGTCCTTGTAGTCAAAAGCTTAATGTCTTACTAGAGCCACCCCAGAATTCTTAGGGAATCCATGGTCCCTTACCCAAGAGGTTTGAACTTGAAAGTGGCAGTTATCACTACAATCAATAAATGATCTGGGCACCAGTTTCCTGAGAGAGATAACTATTGCAGTGAATCATAGGTAAGATGTAGTCATCTCGGATATTCTTGCTCATTGTTAGCAATGACCTTTCCAGGGTTACAGTAAGACTTTTTTCAATTTTAAAATGTTTTAAATTAGTTAAAATAAACCATTCTGAATGTACACTTTGTGAGTCTTTACTGTCTCAAATTTGAAGTAATGACTACTACTAAAACATTTGTTATATGCTTCCAAATTAGCCATTTAAATGACATCCACTGTAAATTGCTCCCCTCACCTTTCAGTGCATGTCCCTGGCATTTTAGTTTACGTTTTATATTTTCATATGCTGAAACACAGAGGCCGAATATTCATTATGCAAAAGACTCAGGTTCAAGTCAATGTACTTACCACCAATGCAAAATTAGAGTACTTTATTTTTATATAGTTAAAATCATCATTAGTGCAATAAGTTTTTAAAATGGAAAATCCAAATTAAAAATATTTACAAGTTTACACAGGCAACTCAAGAGCAACACAAACATGTACTGAGGTCATTTCAGTGTGTCTTTTAAAGTAAATATAAGGCAAATTGAAACTCCATCACTATTCTTGGTCCAAATTAATCAAACCTAAAAATTAAGGATTGTCTGTACATATTTTAAAGTACACCATCTGCTTCCAGACAAACAAACATTTTACAGCAAAAAAAGTTACAGAATTGTTCTTAATACATTGTCAGAAAGCTGCCACATTTCCATTTCTCCTGGAGGAAACACTCTCACTGGATTGTATTTCACCTATACAGGTTGAGCTTTCTTCATTATGATTAAAGCATTCATATGTGGCTGGCAGAGTGCCATTCACTGCTCTGTCATCTTTCCGCAAGGAGACAGGCAGATTTGCTAGAGTGAAATTGACGTCTTTAAAGGCATGCAGTAAAAAGATCCCCACAATGATCGTGAGAAAACCACTGAAGGTGCCAATAATGTCAGCAGCAGACATGTGTTGCCACTCCTTGAAAAGGATAGCAGAACAAGTTAAAACAGATGTTGTAAAGAACACATAATATATCGGAGTCACTATAGAAGTGTTGAATATATCCAGAGCTCTGTTTAAATAGTTGATCTGTGTGCTCACACAGACTATAAGGCTTAGCAGCAAAATCCAGGACAAAGGATGTTTTAGCACAGGCTTTCCTGAAAAAAGTTCCTTTATAGTGATGCCCAAGCCTTTCACACAGGAGACTGACAACGCTCCAATTACAGAGCAGATTGTTATGTACACAAGAATGTTGGTCTGTCCGTGGCGAGGTCCTACCACAAATATCAGTATTAAGGACACAATGACAACAAGTGTTGCAAAAACCACAAAACCTGCAAAAGGGGAAAAAAAAGTAACTGATGTACAATACACAGGAGCATGCTGTTAGATACTAACAAATGCAGTGCATATTTTAAGAGCAACAAGTCCAGGGCGTCAGGATTCTTACCCTGCCACCCACTTCATTTTATAAATGAAAAACATCATTTGAACATTATTTTTACCAGTCATCCAGAATGGAGGCTGCAACAAATTTGTGACAACTGATGAGCTGGCTAAAATAAACATGAACTAGGATTGCAGGCCTGCCTCTAATACCATACTCTATTTCTCTATCAGGCTCTGAAATGAAGAACACATTCCTAGATTGCCAGCCTCCCTGTTTCTGCAATCCTTGGCTTACTGAAAAGCACAGAACTAGGAGTGTGGAGAGGATATAGGCATATATTTGAATGCTGTGATCTGTTTTTTATTTGGGTGCTTCACTCAGTAGTAGGAATTTTAAATCACCCATCGGACATGCTGATAATGCCCTCAAATAAGTCATTTCACCCCCAGTTTCCTCATCCTTAAAATGGAGTTTTACCTTCTTCGCTAAATGCTTTGAGATCTACAGACATCAACTGCTATGTAAGAAGTACGTGGTATTTTTATTATATTGTGAAATACAGATGACTCTTTGACCTAAATTTTAGCTACTAGCCCCAGTGATAATCCTTTAATATTGTAAACTTTCCTTACACTTCAAGGTATGCTCAAAAATTGGGTTTAAAAGAGATGATGTTTCTTTGTACAAAATTTAACTAGGAAAAAATAGCTGTCTGCTGCTTAAGCAGCTAACATGTAAAACTGCTAATTTATTATTCTTTCAGAACACACTTTTACTTGGACAAAAAATGACATGTTTACTGTTAACATTCTGACAAATTCACTATTATCCTTCAGTGCTGCTGCTAAGTCTATTGTAGAATTCAATCCCATATTTCATTTATAGATGTAGAAAAGCAGAGGTTGCCTTTAACTGTTTGGTACTAGAAATTTGCAATAGTTGCAACAATAAACAAACTGCAGACCTTCTACCAGAGTAGGCTAAACACACTTATCTTCTTCCTATATTAAACTACCTGGATAAGTACAGATGAACCGGACATTTTCTCTCACCTGGATCTCCTAGCTTGTGGGACATTTCATTCAAAGTTTCTACTTCCTCTTCTTGTGGTGCATGAATGACCATCACAGTTGAACCCAATATACTTAACAAACAACCAATTTTTCCATGCAGATTAAGTTTTTCATTTAAAAAATAGGATGAAAGAATGGCACTGGAAGGAAAAAAGAAATACACTGAGATTAAGAATTAGGAGAAATTTAATTTGCCCACAGTACACATCAAAAAAATCTGTCTTTTAAAATTAAGAACACACTTTTCTTAAAGAAATTAAGAGCTGTTAATTGTTATTCTAAGTTCAGGCTCCAAATAAAAAAAGAGGGCAAAAAATCTGACAACAGAATTAAGTATATACTGCCTCATTATGCAAACAAGATTTCTACAGCTCTCTTGTTTCAATATCTAATCTGGTGGCTGCCTCCCCAAAACTGCTAGAGAAAAAGTTCTTCATTCTTCCTAGCAATTTTGAGGATTCAGCATAATATAAAATCCCTCTCCAAGACATCTAAATGATGTGGTACACTGATGCAAAATCCTTGAAATTCTAAAGACACATAAGATCCTGTAAGGTCAGGAATGAAAATTTATTAGTCTCATCTTCCTTTTATCTGTGCACATTGTATCTGGTTTCCAACCTCAAGAGATGCAAAAGACAGAAACAGCAGAGTGCTGCAGATAAAAGTAGAGGTCCACCGCGTGAGCTATGCAAGGGAGCTTGTAGAGTGCTGACTCATATCATGCCTGAGTTAAGTCAATGCTACTCCTTCCATTTTTCTGAGCATTGTATTTACTCAGAGTTAAGAAGAAAGCCATATTTAAGTGACATTTCTAAACACATAATTCACTTCTACCTCTCTGAAACAGTGCTTTTTTCTAAAGGGTTCTTACCTTACAAGAACACTGAGAGCTCCTAATGGAGTCACTAAAGTAGCTGGTGCAAATGCATAAGCAGCAAAGTTAGCTACTTCGCCAGCTCCCACTGCAAAATAAAAGAAGAATTAGGAAGTCTTAATACATGTGGGAGAAACCTCTGAAACTAAACAAGTGTTCTCAGAATGAAGAAATTTAATTAAAATGTTCAGCTGACATGGAAGTTTAATATAAGCAGAACTCAAAGCTAGCAGCTAGGCAGTCCATATTAGGGATGGAAGCAACTAGATGACTATCCAATAAGCAAAAGCTTATCAGATAGTCAACTAGACCCTCAACTAGTTGCTTCCACACCACTTGCTGCCTCTATCAGAGGCAACAAGGGGGAGGAGCAGCAGCTGGTGCTGGGGAGCCGGCTTAAAAGCAGATTCCCTCCAGCACCATCTCCACAGGGGGGCAGGGGAGACAGGGGGAGGGTAGTGAGGACCAGGCACCAGCCAGAAATCAGCTGATTCCCAGCTTGCACCCAGTCCCAGACTCTGCACCTCTGCTTTTTAAATGTATTAAGAGCCTGCCAGCTCGCACTACATTTAAAAGTCAGAAGTGCAGCAAGGGGGACCCAGAGCGAGCCGGGAATCAGCTGTCCCAACACGTGCAGGGTACTCCCTACTGTGCTTCAGCCTTTTAAACGTATTAAGAACCAGCAGGCTCTTAATAAATTTAAAAGGCAGAGCCACAGTGGAGTTAGCTCACAGGGCCGGGAGCTAACCCCATTGCAGCTTCCCTGCTTATCAACTAGTCAATGGAAAACTGACTAGTTGATTGACTAGTTGATTAAATTAAATTTAACATCCCTAGTTCATATAACAAAAATAAATCTCACCTCTAATTTAGGATAGCCCATTTTTATTTAACAGCCTCTGCATTTTCTCATCAGAGTAATTCAGGACATTGAACTCTCACGAGCAAAAGAATCTGCAATTGTATCTTCTATAAAGCAGTACATAACTACGAGTCAAATTAAATGTGCACTGCCACACTTATGTAAGTGCAACATTTAGAAGATATGTTAAAAATATTAACAAATAAAATGGAAGGAGAGAGGAGGTTTCAAAATATTTTAAAGTAACTTTTTCAATGGATGGTTTTGTATTTTGTGTTAGCTGGGGCTCATGCAAGAAGGGCTGTGTACACCCAGGAAGCAGGGGTAAAGGAGACAGCTGACGCCCCACCACCTGGGCTGTTCTCCCCCCCAGTCCATCATGGGGAGGAAGCCCAGGCTCAGGCCCTCTTTCCTCCCACCCCACAGTCAAGTCACCTGGAGGCAACATGGTTCCAAGTGTCAGTCCTGAATTCCTGCAGCAATGCAGAAATAAGGGTGGCACTGATGTGCTAAGTCTGCTGTGAAATGTGATATTGATGAATATCACTTTTCACATTGCTATCCTTATTTCTGAGCTGCTGTTGGTGCAATGCTGGGTACTTGGCCAGCAGCTGCTGCTCTCTGCTCTGCATTCAGAGCTATGTGGCAGTATATGCATTGTGGGAAACACAAAGAAGGGGAGTCAGATCAAATAAATTTAAGAACCACTGATGTACTTTAACTGCCCAAGCTTAGTTAATTGAAAAATACAAAAATGGTCAAAATTAATAAGGGATAAAATTGACAGCTGATCAAGAAAAACTATTGAAAAAAAACTGAGGGAGATGGATACTGTTACACCCAAGAATCTTATTCTTAAATTTGATTTCAATTACAAAATTATTAATAATAATACAATTAATTTTAAAAACACTTTCTCTCAGTGTACAGAGGTTATACACTGTTTCTAGCTTTATTTATTGTTAAATATCAAAATGTTTGGAAAAAAATGGTTGAATATACATACACTGGTTACTCTTTTTAATACTTACTTGACAGAAGTCCAGCCCACCACAGCCACTCTTTAAGATATGCATGACCACCTTGACCTGGAATTGGAAGAACGAGCACTTAACCAGCAACACAAAGGGAAGCATCAATCACTGTGATTGACAGTTGTATTCCAAAAAAGAGATTGTTTCCATGTTATAAACTTATATGCAACCAAACATTAAACAAAGACCTGCACCAACTGATTCATAATAAGGGAAAGGGCTGAAATCAAAATATATTCAACTTAAAATGTGCAGATATTGTTGTGAAATCTGCTTTAAAGATTAGCATGTTATATACATTTCTTTGAGACTAGAAATGGCATATAAAGCGCACAATATTTGTCTATTCTGAGATAATAATCTAGACTCATAATAATGTTAAAAACCCAATTAAATTAAAGGGGATTTAACAAATCCCTATTTTTGCACTTTATCTTGACAGTTCCTGGTTTGTAATCTCAGCTGACTACTTGTGTTCTTCCTTTTATACAGTAGGGCTACGTCTATACCGGCATGATTTTGTGCAAATACTTTTAACAGAAAAGTTTTTCCGTTAAAAGTATTTGCGCAAAAGCGCGTCTAGATTGGCATGGACGCTTTTGCGCAAAAGGACTTTTTGTGCAAAAGCGTCCGTGCCAATCTAGACGCGGTTTTGCGTAAGAAAGCCCCGATCGCCATTTTCGCGATCGGGGCTTTTTGGTGCAAAACAAATCTGAGCTGTCTACACTGGCCCTTTTGCGCAAAAGGACTTTTGCCCGAACGGGAGCGTCAAAGTATTTGAGCAAGAAGCACTGATTTCTTACATAAGAACGTCAGTGCTCTTGCGCAAATTCAAGCGGCCAGTGTAGACAGCTGGCAAGTTTTTGCGCAAAATCATGCCAGTCTATACACAGCCTAAATGAGGAGGATATCTATAGGAAGATACAACTTTACCTTGGGGAAATAGTTAATTATCTAAAATAAGGAGTGTGTGTGCATATATTAATGTGCACTTTTTAAGGCACACACCACCATGGTATTTTGGTGAACTTAAAAGACAGAGACCATGCAATATTTCACCTTTCTCTACTCAAATTGAGAACACACATTCTGTGTCCACTCATATAAAACACCAACTTCTCCAGAATCATTAGAGATGGAAGGTTCTAACGCATAAGCTATGTCTACACTGCAATGGCAATTTGCATATCTTTTTCCGCTTTACTGTCGAAAGAGGCTTTTCCAAAATTTGGTGTGTCTACACAGTGCCAAATTTTGGAAAAAAGTGCTTTTTCGACAAATCCCTGAGGTTTACAGGGATGGTGAAAGAGCATGTCTGCGTTTTCGAAAACTTTTTCGAAAAAGCGGACACGTTCCTTGGACACAGCATTGCTTTTCCGGGATACCTTCAAAAGCAGTGCAGTCTAGATGTAGCCACACACACTAGGGATGTTAAATGGCGTTTAATCAGCTAATCACCTAGTCAATGGAATTTCCATCAACTAGACAATTAGTTGATGAGAGGGGAACTGCAGAGCTGCAGCAGGGTTAGCTCCCAGCCCCAGGAGCTAACCCGGCTGCGGCTCTGCCTTTTAAATGTATTAAGAGCCACCAGGCTCTTAATACATTTAAAAGGCTGAAGCGCAGTGGAGGGGGACAGGGCACAAACAGGGAATCAGCTGTCCCAGCTCACACCCAGTTCCCTGCTATGCCTCTGTCTCCCCTGCCCCCACACAGAGATGGTGCGGGGGGAGGGGGAAGACTGGCTTTTAAGCCAGCACCGGTTCCCCCTTCTCTTTTGCTGCTTCTCTCAGACAGAGACATCGGGGGCGGGGGCAGAGAAGCAACTAGTCGAGTCACTAATCTATCTGATAAGCTTATGCTTATTGGATAGTCAACTAGTCGCTTACATCCCTTAACACACACCATTTGTTTCTTTGATACACTGTTTCAGGGTGGTCATTTAACAGGGGCAACAGGGCAGACTATTTTCAGACTGATACAACTGATCAACAGAGAGCAATTGGTGGAGGGGGCAACAAGCCATCCAACATCTTGCACATTTCTAGCTGTTTTCTATCTATCCATCTCAGCTCTTACGTTTTGCCTGTCACTATCATATCTAAACACCCAATGCTACTACTTCAAGTCTTCAACATTTTCATCAAGCGCATGGTCAGCTGTAGCAAAAATCCAAAAAGTTAACAAATATCAATTGAATGGAAGCAGTGTGATATTACCTCGGGGATGAACCAGTTCTCAAGACTGTTTATGTGAGTTCAGTTTTGATGAAGTACATTGACTGCTGTTAAACTGTCAGTATAACAAATTCTTTCAGTATAAATGCACAACATTAACAGGGTTTTTTTTTTACTTATGTTCTGTTACAGTAAAATATTAACGCAAAACATACAACCTTCTTAGGTTCTGGAATGTCATCTTCCTGAATACGGTCATTTCCCTCTTCTTATTTTATATTCTAATTTTTGCTTCAGTATTTCTGACATAATGGAAGTCTTCAATGGACATTTTCGTTTTAGAAAATGAGACAGTAATG
The DNA here is from genome assembly GCA_032595735.1 of Pelochelys cantorii. Taxonomy (NCBI): domain Eukaryota; kingdom Metazoa; phylum Chordata; order Testudines; family Trionychidae; genus Pelochelys; species Pelochelys cantorii. Next base: position 124,230,680 of record CM064326.1, on the reverse strand, counting down.
TATTCTGATTCAATATTTTGATACAATTACACTATTTATCATGAGCTCATCTATTTTGGCAAGCATCCAGGTAATCAGGATAGACCACATTGGTTCCCAAATAATTTTCAAGTACAATTTAAGGTGCAGTTTAGACCTACAAAGCCCCGATTTGGGTCCTACATCTCTTGGAAATTGCCTCTTTCATCTCTACCTCCATAGTGGACATCATCTAAGACACTAAAATTGACAGCTCCTGGGTTTGTTCATTTGGAGCAGGCACTCTCTCGGATGGGGCACTCACTCTGGACTTCATTCCCCTCCATATCCTCCTATAGTGCCAATATGATGATCTTCCAATCACACTGTTTGAGGGGGGTTTGCATGTAGGATGGAAGCAAGTTTATTCTCAACTGACATGTTTTTGATTGACATACCCAAATTTATAGTTTGTTTTGAACATGTATCCAGAGGACACAAACTGAAATTAAACTGAATATATTACAGAAAGGGATTTTATCTTTTTACTATAACTAACAATGAACTAGAAATAATGCAGAGACTACAGAGGAAATACAGAAGCTGTAAATTTTAGGTCTAGAAGTTTCTTCTCCCAATGAGGAAACAAAGTAAACCAATGCACAAAAAAATCAGAGTGAAAATTCAGTAACTATTCACTAAGTATTAAAATAAAATTAAAAACAGACAAAAGTTCTCAAGTGCGTGCTTTACCTGCTCTCATTGAGCCTTTCCTGGCCAGCCGGAGAAGACCTTTCTTTTTAAGGATGAAACTGCCTCCAATGAAAATGCTGGAGCTCATAGCCAGTACAAGACCAATATAGAAATCATATTTTCCTCCACTCTGGATCATTTCGTAAGCTACTGAGGTGTTCAAACCCGTCACATTGATCGTGGAACAGAAGAACTGCTGTTACTGGAGATAGAGTAATGCAATATTGAAACCTGAACAAGTTCATATCATCACTGATAAATCACCTTTTTTCTTGTGGAAAAACAGTTTGCAGGCAGCAAAGATGGCAGTGTGGCTGAGCCTGCTCCAAAGAACTTGAACTCTAAAGGTGGAGACTAAAGATCAGACACAGTAAGTGATTGAAGCCACATGCCTGTGACAGAGGTGAAATGCAACAGATAACCTATTAAAGGTTAAAGCACTTTTGAGAAAGTGCTGTAGAGCATTTGGCACATCAGATATGAGTTCCAGAAGCAAAAAGGAATGACACAGCATAAGTGGATTAATGCATTTTCAAACATATAGAGCATGTATTTTTTTTTATATTCTCACACAGTTCCACTCCACATAATACACAACAAATAACTATCTATGTTAAAGTTAGTTTATAATGTGGGTTCGAGTTAAGACAGCCACAGCATTCAAACATGCATATAAAATTATTGGAACAATGGAAGAAAAAAGTTACAAAGGATTGTTCAAATCATATAGTAATTCAGAAACTGCAACAATCACCAGTAATCCTCTAAAAAGAAGTCCTGTTGCACTCTAAAAACTAACATTTATTTGGGCATAAGCGTTTGTGGGTGAAGTGTGTCTGTGCCCATGAATACTTATGCCCAAATGAATCTGTTAGTATTCAAGATACCACAGGACTCATCATTGTTTTTGCATATATAGACTAGAATGGCTACCCTTCTGATATAGAAATCCTCTGTTTACCAATATTTTTGAAAGGGTTGTTTTTCTCAGTACCTTCAAGACAGTGGCACTGCTATAGGTACCCACATGGCCCCACTGCATGCCAACATTTTTATGGCTGACCTCAAATGTTTCCTCAGCTCCTGTCCCGACACCCCTTCTCTACTTATGCTACATTGATGACATATTGATCATATGGACCCATAGGAAAGAGACCCTTGAAGAATTCCACTGGGATTTCAACAAATCTACCCCACTATCAACCTCAGCCTGAATCAGTCCACACAAGATTCACTTCCTTGATACTACAGCACAAATAAATGATGCTCACACAAACCAGAAACTTACTGACCACTGTCTACAGCCAAGCCCTAAAATACAACTGGATTTGCTCCAATCCCACAAACACCTATAAGACCTTTATCAAGCATTCTTAAAACAAATACCCACCCGGGGAAGCGAGGAAACAGATTGTCAGAGCCAGACAGGTACCCAGAAGTCACTGACTTCAAGATAGTCCCAACAAGGAAAATAAAAGAACACCACTGGTCATCACCTACATGCCCCCAGCTTAAACCTCTCCAGCGCATCATTGACAATCTACGACCTATCCTGACCCCTCACTCTCACAGGCCTTGAGAGACAGGTCAGTCCTCGCCTACAGAGAACCCTGCAACTTAAAGCAAATACTTACCAGCAGCCACACACCACACCTCAGATACACTCACTCAGGAACCTAGTCCAGCAACAAACCTCATTGCTAACTCTGCCCACGTATCTATGCAAGTGACACCATCACAGGACCTAACCATAAAAGCTACAACATCAGGGGCTCATATAACTGCATATCCTCTAACGTGATGTATGCCATCAAGTGCCAGCAATGCCCCTCTGCCATGTATGAAGGCCAAACCAGATAGTCTCTGCACAAAAGGATAAATGGACATCAATCAGACATCAGGAATAGTAACACACACATGAAACAAGAGAATGAGGAGACCGGAGAAGTCAGGCTCTAAGATTTCTCTGCTATAGAAAGGGCATTTCATCATGATACTGCATCATGCACAGCTTGAAAACTGATGTTATGACTCACTGGCACTCAGTCACGTATTGTAGGAAATTCTCTGAATTTAGACTAGCAATACCCTAGGGCAGGTACAGTCTGAATTCACTTTTTCTTTCAGCTTCCATCAATAGGAATAGATGCACTTTAGATTTTCTCTCTCAGTTTAAGGTTGCACAAATGGTTAGCAAACAACTCTTAGTTCCTGTTCTTCTGAACCCTTTCATGACCCAAATTATTTCTAGTTCTTACAAAGAAATCTTCAGGGTTTGTCTAAGGCTAATTCCAATTTTAAAGTGGTAACTAATTTCTGCTCAAACGCAAATTGCTTGAAGAAAAACTTAGTTTGGAAAAGAAACAATGAAAAGCAGATGGAAGAATTATTCTGTCAATCTAGCCACATTTACATTGTGGGTTAGGTCGACCTAACTACATTAATCAGGGCATTAAATTTTTCACAGCCCTGATTAACATAGCATGGTTGACTAAAATTTTAGATATACACCAGAACAGATAGTGAATGGAATTAAGTCCGCATAACATTATACAAGTATGTGAACGTTACTATTCTGATTTGTTTGAAGATAGATTGACTTTTACTTCTGCTAAATGTGTAAAAAACAAAAAGTTAAAAAATGCAAAGACACTCGATTTTTAAAAGAGTTCAAGTTTCTAAAGTATTAATACATTTAAAATAATTTTAAATACATTTTAAGTGGCTCTACCTAAGAAAATAATCATAAAAATTGTGACATTTATTGAAACTACCCTGCATAGGTGGCTAGTACAAGACCTATGGCACCCACACATCTTGTTTCAGTTTTTGAAAGAGGTTGTTAGAAATGTAATAGTTTAACCATTTAAATGGTTAACTGTTAAGCCTGGCATTACTGGTTATCATTAACAGTTATACAGAGGCTCTCGTCCTGCTCCGGTGGTCTACATACTTGAATTTTCAAAATATTTTGCAGTATGGAAATATGGTATATTTTAAAAGATGCTTAGATAAGAGTAACAAGAAATACACCTCTGTTTACTATGTTACCTTCCATGGTAAACTAAGTATTTCAGCGATAATAGCAGCTTTCATACTGGGAACCTTTAGTTTAATGTATATAATACATTAAATACACAAAATCTCTATGAAAATAACTAACAAAAATACCATAAATAAATATTCTCAGCACAAGTATGCCAGGATGTTAGGATATTAACATTAAAAGTACTATGAGGTCAACACTACCCCAGGTTCAAGCTTTTTTTGGTCCATTCATGCCCCTTTATTCTTTAATGTCAGATACAAATTCTTCTAAAGAAGGGTAGCTGCAGCACAGCATGACACCAGCAAAGACTACAAACAGCAATTGATAAAAGCGTGAGGGCTTGTCTTCCCCACCAGCCCAATGGACGGGGCAGCAATCAATCCAGTGGGGGTTGATTTATCATGTAAATCAATCACACGATAAATCAATCACCAATTGCTCTTCCTTTCAACTCTGATACTCTACCAGAACAAGAAGTGCAAGGGGAGTCCATGGGAGAGTGTCTGCGCTAAGTAGGTCTAAATACAACTGAGGGTAAGTAAATAGCTGAAGTTGCGTACCTTAAATTCATCTCCTCCCATAGTGTAGATGTGTCCTGAGCGAACTTAAAAATGAAGTGCAGTTTTCAAAATGGCAATATGTATGCAAATTAATACATATAAAGAGTAGGGATGTTAAAATGTGGTTTGTTTGGGATTTTTTGGTAAACATGTAACCACTAAAAACACATGATGTGTGTACGTGTAGGCGGCTCCGCGAGAGCTGGTACACGCAGGGAGACGGCTTAAAAGCCGGCTCCCCACAAACACCTGCTCCCACCTGCCCCCCCCCTCTTGCTAATGCCTCTGATAAACTGATACAGAGAGAGAGGTGCCGGGGGAGGGAAGGGTGTAGGAGACCTTGCATTGTAACCATGAAAGTGAACCAATGAGCTCAGGCTCATCACTTAACCATTTAAATGTGTACACCATCACAACCCTAATAAAGAGGTCACATAAAAATGATACTAGAAAAAAATAATGCTGCTGTCACAGGGTAGTCACAGAACACTCCTTGAAGCTGCTTCCTGGTTTGCTGACAAAGCCACTGAAACTCTCCTTCTTGCTGTGTGGGCTCCTCGCTACCCTGTCCTACTGGGCCTGATCTCCTGGTCTCCCCCAGACAAGGCACAGAAGGGAGATAACTGTCCCCCCACAAAAAAGCAATGCAGACACTGAATCACTTCAGCTCCAGGAGAATGCAGTTCCAGGGTACAGCACTCTCTAAATGGGATCAAAACCCCCAAACCAATCCATCTTTCATCACAGTAACTGAGATGCAGCCCTGTTAGTCTGGTGTAGCTGAAACAAAAGACAGGACCATGCAGCACTTTAAAGACTAACCAGATGGTTTATTGGGCGATGAGCTTTCGTGGGCCAGACCCACTTCCTCAGATCAAGCTGGGGAAGAAAACTGGCACGACCAATTTTCTCGGTGAAAGCGCGAGCGGGGCGGCCCCGGGGTTCGACCCCGCTCGCGCAGCGCTTCTCGGAGGAGGCGGGGCAGATTCCGGCACCAGCCTCGTTCCCAGGCCAGAGGGCTTGGGGGAGGGGGGGGGGAGGGACCGACCACCCGCCCCCCGCGCGCGCGCGCGCGTCAGGCCCCACTCCGGGGAGGGGCGGCCCCGGCCGCGAGCCCTCCCCGCTCACCTGCGGCCTCGGCACGTCACACCCCCGCCGGGGGGCGGCCCTGGGCCGGAGCGGGGAGCGGGAAGGTGGGGCTGGGCCCTGCGCCCTCGGCCGCCATGGAGGGAACCAGACGCGCCTCCCGGACTCGGCCAGGCTCGGGGGCCGTCACAGCCGGCGGAAGGGGCGGGGCCGAGACAGCGGCGGCCCCGCCCCAGGAGACCTGACCACGTGACCGCTCCGCGAAATGGGGGGGGGGGGTTGGTCCGTCCCCGCGCGCCCCCTGTAGCAGCTCGGGGGCGGCGGCAGGAGCATCCGCCTGGCCCTGGGCCCCGCCCCCCCGCCTGCCCGGCCCACGCGCCTGCCGCGCGGCTTCGTTCGGCCCGGCCCCGCCCCAACGCTTGGGGGCCGCGCTGCAGAGAAACCTTCCAGGGCGCCAGCGGAGCTCCGGCCGCCTCTGTGCCCCCGGGGGCGCCGGCAGATACTAGCTACCTACCTCCCCCGCCTGCGCCCTGCTCCCTCCGCACCTGCGGGGCTCCAGGCTGCGCCAGCAACCAGGCTGGGCTCACGCCCGCGCATCCTCCCACGCAGCCGGCCAGCCCTCGGTGCTACCACAGACTAGACGGAAAGGAGCACGAGGCGGGGAAAAGTTGTAATGGGAGTGTTTCCCCTCTCCTACCTCGCTCGCACCTGCTTTTCCTAGCCCGCCCTGGTTGGCTTTTCACAGGCCCTTTATACTCCCGATGCGATTCCCGACTAGTTACCTAAGTCAGCCTCAGTCTCCCTCTTCTAAAATTTAACAAAACCTGCCCCTGACAGCACTGAAAGATTTTTAACTCTTTAAGGGGAAAAACCCTGTTATACTGCCGGCTGGATAAAGTACATTGTCCTTTTTATTCAAATAAGGGATAGATGGGATTACATATATGCTGTAATTTATCTTCCCCTTGTGCCACTTTTTTTCTTGGTACTCTATACTTTCCTCTGGTCAAAATACATTGGCTCTGATGCACTTCAAGTACTAGTTTTGCATTGATTGCATAGGTTTATTTTATACTCTTGACTAGTTGAGCCTGTTTCTCAATCTAACAGAAGCGTGATCCTCCCAGCTTTAACATGTCTCATGCTCTCAGAAAGAAGGGTTTTCTTATTTTTAAACAAGACCACACTATTTCTTCTGAGATGCTTTAAAACTTAAACTGTGCAAAAGCCTTTGAATGTTATGGGGACAGTCTAAAACTAGGCATGACAGCATGCATATGGAGAAAGCAGGATAGCATGCCTTTTACCTTTTCAGATCTGGTAGATTCTGTTCAGCCTCCGCCTTGCAGTCAGTCTTGTCTTTCCAACCTCTCTTAATAGGTCAGCTAGGCTCCTTGTTGCTCCTTGCTCTTCCTCATAAATGGTTGCATCATGGGTCTTGTTTGTTTTAAATAAGAGAATCTTTTTTGCTCTATCAGGCAACTCACTGCAGTGTATTTCCGTACCAAACGACTAAATAAATTCAATCTCAATGAATGTCCCCTCCCTGTACTCGACCATACATACTGAGGATTCAGGGGATGTGTGTAAATTCTAGGCCTACTTTATGCCCCATTGCATAAACATTCTTCCCCAAGTAAACAAATATGGAAAGACCTGGCTTCATTTTAAAGCTTCACGGGATAGCCGAATTAGTCTGTAACAGGAAAAACTTAAACAACAATAGACTAGTAGCACCTTAATGACTAACAAAACATGTAGATCAGTGTTTTTCAACCAGTCGTACGAGTACCCTTAGGGCTTAGGGGTACTTGAGAGAAGTTGAAATTTGGAGAAAACTAATTTTTGTTTTAAGTTTTACAGCGCTTTATTATTTTTGTACTTTTTACACCCAAAAATTTCATCGCCTGCCCGGCGGTGATTAAGTTGTTTAAACAAATGTTTTGCAAATGTAGAAAAAAATTGTGTGTCTGAAAACTGTAGGTACTGGGGGTACTTTATAAAAAAAGGTTGAGAAACACTGATGTAGATGGTATAATGAGCTTTTGTGGGCAAAGCCCACTTCTTCAAAAGACAGGAGTGTTAGAAGTCCAGTTCCAAGAATAAATAAGGGAAGGAGGGAGAAGGAAAAAAAAAAGAGAAGAGAAAAAAGGGAGGGTGGAGAAAAAAGAGGGTGAGTGAGTAGATAAGCTTCAGAGGGGAAGCCAAGTTAATCTGTAACAGGAAAAACTTAAAAAACAACAGAAAAGGAGTGGAACTTAACTTCATTTACAAGTTTAATTCTTATGCAAATGGTATGAACAAAGACATCGTCTGCCTTGAACGCTATTTTCCACATCCTATGAATTAACCTACCAACCAAAAAATGGAGGCGCTAATGGTTCTTATCAGCCTCTTGTAACTATTTAGTTTTTAAGGTGCTACTAGACTGTTTGTTGTTTAAGTTTTTCCTGTAACAGACTAACTCTGCTACCCCTCTGAAGCATATCTACTATCTCTTTTTTCTTCCTCCCCTCCCTTTTTTTTCTCTTTCTCTTTTTTTCCTTCTTCCCCCTCCCCTTATTTCTTCTTGGATCTGGGACTTCTAACACTCCTGTCATAAGAACAGCCATACTGGGTCAGACCAAAGGTCCATCTACCCCAGTATCCTGTCTGTCAACAGTGGCCCATACCAAATGCCCCAGAGGGAAGGATCACAACAGGTAATCCTCACGTGATCCCTCCCCTGTCACTAACCACCAGAGAAACAGACACTAGGGACACCATTCCTACCCATCCTGGCTAATAGCCATTGATGGACCTAACCTCCATGAATCTATCTAGCTCTTTTCTGAACCCTGTTAAAGTTCTATCCTTCTCCGCATCCTCTGGCAAGGAGATCCACAGGTTCACTGTGCGCTGAGTGAAGAAAAACTTCCTTTTGTTTGTTTGTTTGAAACCTGCTGCATATTAATTTAATTTGGTGACCCGTAGTTCTTATATTGTGGGAATAAGTAAATAACTTTTCCTTATACACTTTTTCCATACCAGTCATGATTTTATAGACCTCTATCATATCCCCCCCCACTTAGTCTCCACTTTTCTAAGCTGAAAAGTCCAAGTCTTTTTAATCTCTCTTCATATGGGACCCGTTCCAAATCCCTAATCATTTTTGTTGCCCTTTTCTGAATCTTTTCCAATGCCCATATATCTTTTTTGAGATGAGGTGACCACATCTGCATGCAGTATTCAAGACGTGGACATACCATGGTTTTATATAGAGGCAAGAAGATATTTTCTGTCTTATTTGCTATCCCTTTTTTAATAACTCCTAACATTGTTTGCTTTTTTGACTCCCACTGCACACTGAGGTTACGTCTATGCTGCCCAGTCTTGTGCAAGAACATATGCAAATGAGTCACCATTTTGCGCAAGGGGCTTTTGTGCAAGAAAGAGCAGCCTACACTGTTCCTTCTTGCGCGAAAACCCCCTCTTGCACAAGAGCCGTTCTGCCTGAAAATAAGTGGCAGAACAGCTCTTGTGCAAAAGCCCCTTGTGCAAACATGGCGGCTCATTAAGTATGCAAATGAGATGAGGCGTGGCAATGAATATCGCCACATTTCTATATGTTCTTGTGCAAGACTGGGCAGTGTAGACGTAGGCTAAGTGGATGTTTTCAGAGAACTATCCACAATCACTCCAAGATCTCTCTTGAGTAATTGTGGCCAAATTAGTCCCCATCATATTGTATTTTTTCCAATGTGCATTACTTTACATTTATCAACATTAAATATCATTTGCCATTTTGTGGCCCAATCACTGAGTTTGGTGAGATCTTTTTGAAGCTCTTCACAGTCTGCTTTGGTCTTAACTATGTTGAGTAGTTTGGTATCATCTGCAAATTTTGCCACCTCACTGTTTACTCCTTTCTCTAGATCATTTATAAATAAGTTGAAGAGGATGGGTCCCAGGACGGACTCTTGGGGGACCCCACTAGTTACCTCTCTCCACTTGGAAAACTTACCATTTATTCCTGCCCTTTGTTTTCTGTCTTTTAAACAGTTATCAATCCACAAAAGGACCTTCCCTCTTATCCATGATAACTTACTTTACTTAAGAGTCTTTTGTGAGAGACCTTGTCAAAGGTTTTCTGGAAATCTAAGTATACTATATCCACTAGATCCCCCTTGTCCTCATATTTGTTGACCCCCTCAAAGAACTCCAGCAGATTAGTAAGGCATGATTTCCCTTTACAGAAACCATGTTGACTTTCCCCCCAACAAATTATATTCATCCATGTGTCTGACAATTTTATTCTTCGATGTAGTTTCAACTAATTTGCCCAGTACTGACATTAGACTTACCTGTCTGTAATTGCCAGGATCACCTCTAGAGCCCTTTTTAATTATTGGCGTCATGTTAGCTATCTTCCAATCATTAGGTACGGAACCCGATTTAAAAGATAGGTTATAAACCACAGTTAATAGTTCCGCAATTTCCCATTTGAGTTCTTTCAGAACTCTTGGGTGAATACCATCTGGTCCCAGTGACTTGTTACTGTTATCTGAAGAAGTGGGCTGTGCCCACGAGAGCTCATGATATCATCTATGTGTTTTGTTAGTCTTTAAGGTGCTACTAGTCTATTGTTTAAGTTTTTGTTTTAAAGGACATTAAAGGGATACTGTCATGTTTCAATAGTCTTATGGCCTGTGTTAAAATGGATTAAAATTAAAACATAAAAAGTACTTTGTAAAATGGGGCCATGTGAAACAGTGTATAAGTACTTTACATTTAAGAAAGCTCATTGTTTAAAGAAAGTAATTTGGAGTATGTTAGATCGTAAAACTTATAGAGCACATCTGATTTTGGACATATCTTTCTTTGACCCTCAATCAACACAGCAAAGAAACTGGGTAGACATACATACACCACCAGAAGATACATCCCCAGCCTCAAAAATTTATGATTATAAACTTTCTGAAATCTATTAGAGCAGAGATTTGCAATTCCTGTTCATTATGACTCCCTTTGGAAATGCTGAATATATACAGTATATATTTTAAAATTAAACCCTTTAATACAATATTAAAAATCAGTATCATGTGAGATTCACAGACAAGGTCAGCTCCCACGCTACTGCACCAGGCAACTCAGTATGGGAAGGAGGTGGGCAGCCCTCCATGAAGAAAGAACAGGTTAGATACTATTTAGAAAAGCTAGACATACACAAATCCATGGGTCCGGATTTAATGCATCCGAGGGTACTGAGGGAGTTGGCAGATGTCATTACAGAGCCTTTGACCATTATCTCTGAAAACTCAGGGAGATCGGGAGTGGTCCTGGATGACTGGAAAAAGGCAAATGTAGTGGCCATCTTTAAAAAAGGGAAGGATAATCCAGGGAACTACAGACCAGTCAGCCTTCTCTCATTCTCCAGAAAAATCATGGAGGGGATCCTCAAAGAATCCATTTTGAAGCACTTGGAAGAGGGGAAAGTGATCAGGACTAATCAGCATGAATTCACCAAGGGCAAGTCATGCCTGACCGATCCGATTAGCACTAGACTTCAGTTCTATAGAGCCCCATTACAACGCACCCTTCTCCCAAAAACATAAAAGCCGCCCCCCGGGAAAAAGTCTCTAGTAACATTAAATAGGACAATGAATGAATGCATGAATATATTTTTTTTAATTTTCACAAAAAAACATGAAAGTTTAGCCTGCCCCACATTTCATCATGAATCAGTCTTTAAATCAAAGCTTGAGACTATATAACATGAAGAGTTCAGAGTATCTCTGAATAATTCATAGTAGGTTTCGTTACATAATGTTTCAACTGCATTTCAGAATTGCTAGCTAATCTGTGGAGTGAATCCCAAATGTAAGGATGATTGTGACCCAACTAATCTAATCTATGTTTGCATGTAACTTCTCATTTAGACCCAATCAGCAAAGCAATTCAAGTGTCTCACTGAATTTCACACTGAAGGCCTGCAGGGTGGGACTCCTTTGCAGGACTGAGGCCAAAGCCCTTACGAATTCTTGGCTATGTTCTCTGACCTCTTCTGGTCCCTTTATTCAGCTCAGGTGGTGTAAAGCAAATAAAAGCTGTTCACATCACCACAGCTGGCTACTTTCCTTGTGCTGGGTGTCCCAAGCAGACAGTCCTGTTAGCAGTCTTAAAAGCCATACTTCCAACCCCCAGAGAACTTTATGGATTGTACTGTGGTGGAGAGAGGGCATGGCCAGAACGCATTTCAGATTTCCCTAGGTGGCATAAGTGACTGGTGCCTGCAGGGCAAGGGGATATGGGGAGGAGGCACTTCATTTAGCAATCAAATTTTTGGTGGGGGCACAGGGAAGTGGTGTACCTCCCAAGCACTACAAGCCACCTGTGCTAGGTGGTAAATAGTCTCTTGGGTGATTTACCAGCTGGAAGTGTTTTAAAACTATAAAAATAAAAACCATTCTAAATTCAGTAAGGGCTATGGATAGCATAAAATGAAGCCATGAATCAATGAGCCATAAGAAGCACTCTCATGGGCCTCTCTCTACAGCACTTAAAACAATAAACTGAGCACAGCAAAGAATCTGGGGTTCAGAGTTCAGTAAGACAATAATGTTATACCCATGATATTTGATATGTTACTAAATTACTGATTATCTTCATTAATATCAACAGATATTATTCTCTGTATTCTTTCCACTACTTGCTGATTGATAGTAGGGATGGTAGAATATAACCAAATAACCATTTATCTGATAAGCTGATGTTTATTGGTTAATAGTCTCAGTTACACTCTCTGCTCCTTGGGAGCCAGGCGGGCAAGGACCTGAGTGAAGCCACCACCCTGGGAGTGGAGCCTGCTGGGGCTGGTGTCTCTGCTCCTGGGGAGACTTCGCTGTGGGCTCTGCAGAGCCTGCAGTATGGGTAACCGTATAACCACTGAGATTTTCAGCAATTACACAGTTACCCTCATACGATTTTTAACATCCCATCCTATTTTATTCCTGTCAATATGGACATTTTCATTTGTATAAATGCTGCCATTCAGCAAAGAGTTAAAGGGAGATTAAGGCTGACAGTCTCAAAATTCTCAAGCAGAGTGTGCAAGAGAATAGCAGGTTGAATACATACTGATAAATGCCATAGTTTCACCTAGAGCTGGAACTCCACCTTGAGATTGACGTAGCTCTTTTTTTGGGGGAATTTTTTGATAAGAGGTGTTGACTGTCAAATTTTGGGGCGTTACCTGACACCTCCCCCCCCCCCCAAACGTTTTATATAGAACTCCTAGGAATTTGTCTAAACTGAGGTAATTTTCCTTCAGTGCAACTCTGCCAGTGACAGCAATCATGAAAGCAAAGCTGTATGGTAGACAGGACACAACTGTTTGGAACACAGGGCTACATAAAATACCTGCTGCTCCATTTCTATATTAAAGCTTAGTGCACTCATAGAGCTGCTGCTTCAGTGGAGAATTACAGGTCTGAATTTTCCTCGTATAAAAATATCTAAAGTAGGTGCCCTCTATATTATTTCCTATTAAAAAGATTCAGTAATCATGTATGTGGGAAGAGAAGTACCAGCTTGTATAACCTTTTAGACTTTATATCTTATCACATTTGAGGGAATATCATTGCAACTTTTGAATATAAAATGGAGCCTGGGTTCATAGTCCAGAGTATTGACATTAATTGTTATTCACTACAAGTTATCCTCTTTCACAAGATGCCTTTTTCCTTTTAAAAATTATTCCAGTTCTGATTTGAAGAAACAATGGCATAACCTCTTCAAAACAGGTAAACAAGCTAACACAGCATTAATTATTCCTGCTCATAAATCCTGCATTCAGAAAGATACATTTGATACTCTCACTTTGGTTAGTCTGCACACCATTAGATGTAATAACATAATGGTGACACTCAAAAGTGATGCCCATTTCACTATAGCACTAGGTCTAACTGAAGGCAGAATTTAATGGACAGCCCAAATAATTTTCCAAGTGTTTTCTATTGACTTGCTGACACTCATTCAGCAGTGGGGTTAGAGAGGTGTACCGTGCTAAACAACTAGTCAAAATATAGAAATGTATGGACAGAGTAGATAATGACATTTGAGATAAAGAGTTTGCAAAAGATTTCCAGCCCCAACAGGTATTTGTATCTTAAGAAAAATATTCATCTCACATGTAAACAAACTGAAATGGTATTAACATATTAAAGCCTTGACCCCTGGTTGTCAGTGTATGCTTAATTCAATAATTCACACGATTCTTCTTCCATAGGAAAAGAACATCTACCGTTATTCAAGGGAGCAGGACTCTGAGTTTTGTGGATAAACAAAAGAAATACTTCTGGTTCATGTGTCAGGATTAGGTCACACATTAGCCTGTGTGAAACAGAGTATTTTCTTTATGATAAAGAGCAGAGCAGAAAAAAGTCACAAAACAAGTATTGAGCTAGAAATAAGTCATTTATTTTAAAATGTTAGAGATTAATAAATAGATTATATATTGGAAACCTTAATAAATAGCCTTTTATAATTTACACAAGGCAAATACAACATGCCTATAAGCAAAGATAGTAAGCTAGACTTGTAAGCGATTAACAAATCTATATACACATTATTAAGAAGCTAAAATAGTCCATTTTCATTTTACCAGTAGTAACTATATTGCAGTAGTTTTTAAGTAACCAAAGGTCTGACACTGTATATTTGTTCCCATCCATTCTTCCAACTTCCATTAAAATTAAACACACATACATACAAAGAGAAAAAAAGGAAGAATTCCCTCATTTAAAAATAGCTCGAGATTATCCTTTCTGTATAACATTTCCCCCCACAAATTGCAAACCATATGAATGGAAAAAAAATCCAAACGTTTAATTATTGAAAAGCATTTTCCCCTCAACTTTGAAAAGTATTGTGGACTTTCCATTTCCTAATTTTCACTCTTTATAATCTTTCAGTTTGAATACTGCTGTATGAAATACTTTGGCACTAAGAGTTCTAGAGCTCTTAACATTATTGGTGCTAATGCTATATGCATTAACACATTCTGCAGTACTTAAATCCCATATTCCCTGAACCCAAAGAGTTAATTACAAAGACTAATCTCCTTGAAAGCTGGAAGTTAAGTATAATTAGATATAAATTTGTTTCAGTAATAAACTTCAGCAGTTATATGTAGATTACACTCTCTAAGGACAGTACAGGAAGTATTACAATATCCAATGTTTAAGTAAGAAGGTAAAAGTGGTACATCATGTGAACAAAAACCCAATGATCAGTGCATTGCAGTTTGAGGTCCCTGTATTTATTTTCTTTAAATCTTTCTAGTAATAAAAAAATAAAATTTTATTTTAAAATAAAAAAGGAAAAGTAAAGCTTACAGCTTCCATTATTTTAACAAACAAAATCCAGTGCTTTCACCGTCAGTGCTAGTTACGTCAGAAAAAATACATGTACATTCAGTATAAACCAAAATTATTAAATTATTGTTAGGAAGCATCACTTGTCAAAGTGCATATGAAATTCTTATTCATATTAGTTTCAGGTAACTAATAAATAGGCTTTATTTACACCATACAGTATCCTGGATAATTAGTACAACAGTTATCTTCTTTAGACATTTTGCTTTTTATACACAGATATTTAGACTTTAGGAAAAAACATTTTTGGTTGTATCAAAATGGTTCTATTCTTCTGTTGGATGTTTGGGGTATTTATATGGCTAATACTACTAATAATGATGGGGCCTACACATGTCAATCCTTCATACTTTGAATGACTAACAAGTCTCAAAATGTATTTTCAACAGATTAAGAGCATTGTATATGTTTGACGGATTTAACGGAAGACAGACACTATGAAACTTTTCACCATGGGAATAGATATATTTTAATGCATCCCATCAATATAATCACTTCACTTTATAGTTTCTGTCATTGCTGCTTTAGAATCAAATTTTAAGTAATCTGGCTCTTGGCTACCAATATAAATAATTTATGAAGCAACCTGAAAAAAAAAAGGAAGGGGACAGGAAGAGGAAGATCAAAGCTCAGGAGACAACTACTTTCTTCCTGAGATGATGGGACTCGGACATATTATTCAAAGGTATTCCCTTGCCTTGAGGGGAGGAAAAGAGAAGAGCTGACCATTCACTTCAACAATGCAATTTTTTTAAACCAGAGAAGCAACATGAACAGACCCAGAAAATATTAGAGGTTTGGGATAAGGGGAAGGGAAGAAAGAATCACATCAACAGTGACAATACAGACTACTCTCAGATGGGTACTGTGTTAGTCTGTGACTGCAAAAAGCCTAACAAACCGAGGAGTCCTGTGGCACCTTAAAGACTAACATTTATTTAGGCATAAGCTTTCGTGGGTATGATGAATGCATCTGACAAAGTGGATTTTACCCACAAAAGCTTATGCCTAAAATTGGTTAGTCTTTAAGGTGCCCACAGGACTCCTCGTTAATACAGACAATGCCAATACACTTTTAAAGTTAGAATTGAGCCAGATCCAGCTAGAGGAAATAAAAAGAACACTGCTCTTTGCTGAACAAAAAGTAGCAAACATAACATTTTTCATTTATCCTCCATGATGTAAAAGACTGTAATGATGTGCAAGGCCACTTGAAATGCTTTTCCCCATGTGTGTTGGCTTTTGGCACCTTGATGTTTAAAAATATAAGTACATTTCAAGAAGTTCAGCACATGGATGAGGAGCTAGGGAGAAGAAGAGGAGCATTCTTGAAGAAGTTTATCAGCTCCATGGATGATCAGAAGGCCAAAGAATACATCTGCATTTCAGTCTGCCCCTTTGTAGAGACTGCCTATAACAACTTGCTTTTGAGATGTAAAAAGAGGTTGCTGTGACTGGGTAGTTTTGTTGGTTTGGGATTTTATAATTTTAAAATTTGCATAAGCACCTAGCATACACGGATAGGCACTTTTTAATAAATTAAAACTTAAATAAGCTAATATACCTGGCCAAATAAGGACTAGGATGAGATATGACTGTAATTTTCACCTTTAACAGAGAAAGAATTTGGTTGAGTCTGCAGAGATTAATGGCTGGTACAGTATACCAAACCAATGTGCAACCCTTAAACCCTGAATTTATGCTTTGAAAAGATGGTTTGACTATTTCAGAGAACAGCTGTCATTTTAATAAGTGATTTATTACAAGCATGTCTATTTTTATTTATTTAGGATCCAGTTTTTCAACATAAGGGAGCTACTATCATACACAAGGTCATCCTTTAGTAACCAAGATACTGTTTTCAGATCAATACTATGTAAAAAAAGAGAATTTAGCTAAATCTTATTTAAAATTCAATACCTTATTCCCTCATCTAGGGGGATTATAATCCTGCCTAGAAAAGTGGCATATTCTCATTTAAAAGTGTTTTTAAAATGCCAAAAAAATTCTTTTGTTTGCTAGTTCTTTTTTCCCTTTTCCTGGCCTAATATCATAAGATATGCTTCTCTCATTTCCCAAGTCTAAATCATAACAGTTGAGATTTTTTGAAGTAAAATTCTGTGTCTCCTTTGCTTAACATATCAAAATAAGTATTTTGACTTGATTGCCTCAATGTTGTCAACCCCATATATTCAAAAGTCACGTCAAGCCTCCAAAAACCATGACACTGTTTTAAAAATACTACATCTGGGGTTCTTTTTATTTGCCTCAAGGTTTTTGAGTCTTTTGTGTTTCCTGAGGTTACATTTTCATGATTTTCTCTGTAACTGAGGACGAGCAACTTACTTCTCTCTTAAATCAAAGGCGGAGAGTCTTAAGTAGTCACATGACTCTGGTGAGCTACAGTTTTAAAACAAAACACCAATTATTGAGTTAGCAACAAGGTTTGCATTATCCACAGCGAGCCCATGAACTTAACTATGTGATACTGTTCTTGATCTCTTGTTATAGACCAGTGGTGGGCAATAATTTTTGGTGGGGGAGCCACTCCAAGAATTTGGTAAGTGGTCAAGGGCCGCACTTTTCTATTACATTAATGGAGGAGGTGCAGGGCGGTTTGAGATGGAGGTTGGCTGTAGAAGGGAGCTCGGGGTGAGGGATCTGGGATGGAGTTTGGGTGAAAGAGGGAATTGTGACCTGGGGCACCGAATTGTGGTATGGGGGGGGGGGAGGTGCAGGGTCAGGAAGGAGTGTGTGACCTGGGGTAGGGGTGCCGGGGTTTGGGTTGTGATCTGAGACAGGGGATTGGGGTGCAGGGTCTGGGAAATATGTGGGTATAGGAGAGGATTCTGGCCTAGGGGAGGGGTGTAAGAGGAGGGAATGCAGGGTCTGGGAGGGGGTCATAACCTAGGGCAGGAGGGCAGGAGGAGGTGCAGGGATTAGGGCTGTGACCAGGGACAGCAGATTGGGGTGCAAGGTCTGGGAGGGGGTTGTGACTCGAGGAGGGGTGTAGGAAGGGATGCAGTGTCTGGGAAGATGTATGGAGGCTGGAGCAGGGGTGCAGAAGGTTTGGGTTACATGGGGTAGGAGAGTAGGAGGAAGGCAGAGGGTTGGGGGAGGGAGGAGCTGAGGTGCCAGAGGCAGGCTCTGGCTGGGAGACTTTACATGGGCGGCTCCCAGCCAGCAGACCAGCAGGTTCCTTAACCAAGGTCCCTGCCATCCACACTCCTGTACTGCTCACTGCAGCTACAGGGGCCACATTTGCAGCCACAAACACTGTGAGCCCAGGGTATGAGGTGGGAGAGGCACTTCATATGTTTCCTGTCCTGCAGACAGGCAGCAGCTATTGACTGGAAACTGGCCAATAGGAGCTACTAGGGGTAGGAGCAATGAGAGACACCTCTGTCCCCTCCACCAGGCTTTCAGTATTCACAGAAGCACATGGCCCCACAGCAGCCAGCTTTCCTGAGTGCTGAGCAGGGGTGGGGCAGGTAGGGAGCCAGCTCAGGCTCTCAAGGGCCAGATCCGGTGGCTTGACGTATATTTTGCCCAGCCCAGTTATAGACTAACATTTGTAACCTTCTGACATGGTTTCTCGCATCCCCCTGTTTTCTCTCATGGGACACTCTGGACTGCCAGGTACTCCTGCCCCTAGTAGCTGCAAGTTTACTTTTATCTCC
Organism: Pelochelys cantorii; assembly: GCA_032595735.1. NCBI lineage: Eukaryota > Metazoa > Chordata > Testudines > Trionychidae > Pelochelys > Pelochelys cantorii. The sequence continues at coordinate 124,212,181 of CM064326.1, read as the reverse complement.
AAACTTAAAATAAAAGAATTTCTTACTTATTTGCAAGCTTTTGGTACATTCTTCCAATGACATGGTTTATAATCATCACTGATTACATTATACCATGAAAATTATTTTCACTCTAAAGACAAGAACAATACACTCTTCTAAATATTAGTGAATATCAATAGTTTCTTCCTTCCATACATTAATACACTGTAATCCAGGTCATCTAAACCAATCAATTCATAATCACTCATACCATGTCTTAAGACACTTGCACAAGCCTTTAAAATAATACTGCTGTACAACAACACAGCTATGAAATACTGAGTTACTCAAGCGGCGAGAAGTCCTGTGGCACCTTATAGACTAACTGAAGTGTTGGAGCATAAGCTTTCGTGGGCAAAGACCCACTTTGACACGCATCTGACAAAGTGGGTCTTTGCCCACGAAAGCTTATGCTCCAACACTTCAGTTAGTCTATAAGGTGCCACAGGACTCCTCGCCGCTTTTGCAGATTCAGACTAACACGGCTACCCCTCTGATACTTGAGTTACTCAACTCTGCTTTCCTATGGATCATAACTGTACCCCCCTTTCTTCTGAATTAATCAAGAAATCTCACATCTGTGCTTCTCTCTAAACTTTTTGCTCACAACAATGCCCGTTCACAGCCTGATTTCATAATAGGCAACATAGTGACACAAGTTCATTTATTTATCCTGCTCTGAATATGTTTTGTCAATTAGCTACTTCATTAAATAGTTTCCTAAATTTTGTTATAGAACTGGATTCTACATATTCTGGATTGCTGTAAGCAGACCTCTTATCAGTTACTTCTCATTATGATTATAGATGTTTGCAGAAGCCACTAAAGCACCTTAGCATTGACTTCAGCCTTGTAAATCTTTTCAAAGATATTCTGACCTTTCTGTCTGCTTTATATACTTATAATTTGAGTACAGCCAAATATTAGCAACAAAACTAGATTATTCTAACCTGATCCAGGCAGTCAGAAACACACACATTCAAATTAAATGATATTTTTAGATTACAAAGGCACTGGAAAACTTACGGTGTATACAGGAAGATTATGCATCACACCCATATCTTTCACACTCTTCCTATCCATTAATTAATAAGAGCTCTTGGATGAATGCTGTATGTCTTAATGCACGTAAGAGTTATGAGTAAAATATATACCTGTAATCAGGCTGCTAGTTTCAGCTGCATCACTGAGCTAGTTGCAGTTGGCAAGTGATTAGTGGAAGATTTTAAGGGTCAGATGCACTACACAATACAAATGACTTGAACCCTCCTCCTCCAGTGCATTTATCTATGTCAGTCCAAATTTTGGAGGCAGTTATTGTGAAACAGACAAACCCGTAGTCCACAATTCAATCAATGTTTGTTTAACAATTTCATAGCCAGGACTATGAATACATTGATATTTTAAGGAAATTAACAGAAATGTTGAATTTGTTAACAATATTTTTTATAGGGCATTTACTACTCATGAAAGGTACCAGATTGAGCACATTGGAAACTGATGTTCTCTACTCATAAGATTTCCTAAACTCATCTGCCAGAATGTTGCCAAACCTTTTCTGGATGGACCAACTTTTTGGAGCAAGGAGATACTTCAGTCTCTATGCTGAGTCATTCTTTAGCCTTTCTGCTGAGGCAGTCAGCAATGATACTGCTTAATGTCAACTTATGGTGATTTGGGGTATGTGAACAACTGTCCATTAAAACTGGATGATGGCCACCAATCCTTTTCACACAAGCCACCACTCTGGCAATTGCTACCCTCGGATAATCTCAATCATATTTGTGTCAGTGACCTAGAAATGGAAGGCTCTGTATCATTCCCTGAGCCATCCAGTTCCCCTCAAATATGATTTTAATCTGTCTTCATATTAGGTTTATTCAAATCCCCAATATTGAAGTTGAACTCCTTGAAGACTTGTATAAGAACAATTCCAATTGACACAGTGGTGAATCCACAAGCCATCCCCAAGAAATCAACCACCCCTACATTACTCCATTCCCTGAAAAGGATGGCAGAGGCCAACAGGACTAAAGTGGTGAACACAACATAGTAGATAGCACCAAACACAGATGAGTCAAAACATTCCAGTGCCTTATTGATGTACTTGAACTGAATGATGATGCTACATCCTAACACTGTCAGAAGAACCAAGCAGAGATACAGGGCTCTTTGACTTGATGGATTATTGTGAAAGATATCTTGAGCAGCCAGCCCAATGCCTTTTGTGCTGGGCACAGTGAAACTGCCCAATAGTGAGCAAATACTGATGTAAACCATAATATTAGTGGGTCCATGAGCTGGTGCTATCCAGAAGATAAGCAGGAGAAGCATGAGAAGTACTATGCAGAGGTAGCCCACAAACACTGAAAAAACAAAGAAAAGAAGATAATGACTTATTAATGGCAAGGTAGAACTTTTGCCACAGGATAATTTATTACAGATTTGTAAAGGCTCAGTCATGAACTTAAACAAGGTAATGCATAATGATAAATACACAACGCTGAGGATCTCATATCAAATAAAGAATAAAACCCTTTGAAATGGGTTAAATCAATGTATAACTATGATAGTTGCTGTTCTTATTCTCTTTGTGTAAATCAAATAATGTGTGAATACCAACTGTTTCATATTATAATTGGATTTAAAGATTTTTTTAATATTTCTATTAAAAGCCCCTATGAAGAAGGGTTGTGATATAAACACATTCACTACGGCCTGAATTCCACAAAATAGCTAAGCACATACTTAAGTTCCATCGAGGTCAATGGTATGAGTAACACAATTCAAGTAGTTAATTTTGATCTGGTTGGACTACTAACTGTACAAATATTATTGACTAATAATTGTAGGTATACTTTAGGTTTGAGTTTCAGTGAAACTGAAAATGTTAAATAGTTTAATTTTTCTCTCATAATTGCTAAATTGGAAAGTGGCTTAGGCATCCACGAAGCACAGAGAATATGCCAAACTCCTCGCAGGTAAGGAAAGATTTACAAGCAAGTCAGTCCAATGAATAGCAAGAAAAAAGAAACTTCCCAACATGTTTTATTGGTACATTCTTATTATGCCTCCAGTGTGCAAAAGCAAACATGAACTTGACCATTGAAACAGAACCTATTAGGCCTTAAAGCTATTTTATAATAAGGCAACAAGAAAGTGAAAGGATTTTACCCACAAAGATTCTATTTTTAATTAGAACCCCTTGAACTGAGCTCCTGGAATTGTAATTTTGATTTTTTCCTCAAGAGAAATTATATAAAATATCATTTCAATGTTTTAGAAACTAGGTTACAAGTCCAAATTACAGCCAAGTTGGTTTCTTCTCTTAAAAAAAGACAATAATTTATCTGCAGTTCTTGATTTATCATGCAAAAATGCAATGATTTTCATTGTAAGAAGAAAAACTGAAATGGAGAATTATTTCAAAGAGTTAGGGCAAGGGGTGGGGAGGCTGTTGTTTGCTCCCGGGGCAGTGACACTGCTCCCTGGGACAAGCCAGTTGGCAGCTACTCCCTGGGGCTGGCCTGAAGCTGTTGAGGTAGTGGGGGCAAATTTACTTATTGTCCAGAAAGACCGGGAGAGGAGGCAGCAACTGTCCCTGCTATCACAGCCCTCCCTTTTCATCTGATGAGAAACAATTGCATTCAACACACATCTCGTTCTGGCACAACCAAACCCTGACATTGCTTTAAGTTATGATAAGAAGAAGCTGCATACCAAATTTGGTGGGCCTAGCTCCTACCATTTAGGAGTTTTTGAACAAACAGATTCACAGACGAACGGATGGATACACAACCACACAATCTCTCTCAAATACATAGAAGATTTGCCTAGGAATGCAGAAGCCTTAATACCACTAATGTTGCTGCTTTTGGCAAGGCAACTGTTCCTTTCAAGTAAGTGTTCCTGGACAATACTATAATTCTGTAAGAGAATGAAGTACCTGGATTCGTAAGCTTCTCTTCAAGCTCAGCCTGAGTTGTTACACTCTCAGATTTTGGGGAATGGATTATGAGAACAACAGACCCAGCACAGCTCAGCAGACATCCCAACTTGCCAAGAATGTTGAGTTTTTCTTTCAGTAAGTAAGAAGCTAAAATGGACCTTTCACAAAGTGACAGAAAATTGAAATTAACCTAAATTATTAATTCTCTTAACACACATACCTTAGTTAATTAATGCCATCCATTTGTTTACTTCCAAAAATAGTCTTTATGTAGTCCACTTATATGCTTCAGCCCTGACCCAGGACAGGGGAGCAAGGTAAAAGATAAATTCAGTCTTTATATTCATTCAACTTTTGACCTCTTATCTGACAGCACAAGGGAGCCAGGCCAACTTGAAGCAGATACCTATTCACTGCAATCTGGTGGGAGACTACCGATCCATTTCACATAGGGTCCACTAGCAGTAATGAGGTGGCAATGATTTTTGGTAACGAACACCAAGTAAATGGCCCAAATGTAAAAAATGCACTGTTTGTTTAACTTTGTGCGATCCACATTGTTCAAGGCAAAGGAAGACATGACACCAACAGCAAACATTTTACAGCCTAAAGGAGATGATCAGTGGAATTCAAATGCATAATATACCAATTACCAGAACCTGGAAATACCTGGAAAAACTTCAAGGAGTGTACAGTTTTGTTTCTTTTAAAGTACCATTATTCTTTTATGGTGGTTTAACAATTACAGGCTAGACACTCTCCAGTGGCATTGTGAGGGGGGGAACAGGTGGGGGGGGCAGTTGCCCCCGGGCACCACGCTAGGGGGGCGCCAATTTAGTCCCCCTCTGCTCCCCTGTCATCCCTCGGCTCGCCTGCTCCTTCTCTGCCCACCGGAGGGAATTTGCCGCACCAGCGGAGGTCCCCTGCTACCAGCCCCAGCTGCACATGCACCCCCAATACCACCGCCAAGCTGCCACGACCCCCCTCTCTTGCAAGGCTGCTGCATCCCCGCCCCGGCCGTGCTAGTGGTGCTCCAGCCCTGGTCCCAACCCAGCCACACTGCCACCAGTCCCATTGGGCTCCCAGCCCAGCAGGGCTCCCAGCTGCTGGCCCTCCTGCCACTGGGCTCCCAGCTAGGACTCCGTGGTCCAGGAACATCCATGGTCTGGCTGCTGGACCAGACAGCCCCGGTTTTGGAAGGTTCAACCTGTAGAATACCAAAATTGCACCAAACTTTTGTTTTATCTTAGTTGTTAATAAGTCGATATTTAAATACTAACCATCTTTCTGAGCATAGAATGAGTTAATCACATTTATTACACTTTACTAAAATGTGAGAGGGGAAACTAAAATCCATAAGCATGATGTTTTCCTGCTGAAATGCCACTGGTCACTGATTGTATTTAGAATCTACATTCTACTAGCAAGAAATACAGCATTCAAATAAATAAATACAATTCTTACCCAAATGGAACGCCAAGAGCTCCTAGAGGAGTCACTAACACAGTTGGAACTGCAGTATAGGCCAAGAAATTTCCAATTTGGCCAAGTGCCACTGTTAAGAGAACCACAAAAGAGGTTTTTTGTTTTTTAAATCCCTTAATAAAGAGGAATAATGAAAAGCTACTCAATAATGTTGGCTCATATGACCTGACAGGAAGATGGACATTACTGAATTGCAAAAAACGAGTGCCACTGAAGTGGATTTTACCCACAAAAACTGATGCCCAAATAAATCTGTTAATCTCGCAGGTGTCACAGGACTTCTCATCATTTTTGCAGATACAGACTAAGACGGCTACCCCTCAGACTTATCACCACTACTGAACTGTTTAGTTCTGCCCATAACTTTTCACATATACAAAAACAAGTATTATTTTTAAAAAAGGCTGTTTGCAAAAGAGAAGGCACCAAGAGAGCATCATCAATAATCCTGCTCCTTAATGCTCTCTTCAATCATTTTTCATAATTAAGTAGGGAACAGAGTCTTGAGATGGAGAATTTAGACCCCTGTCAAAGGATGCATGTAAATTTTCTGATGTAGGAATTCTGAACTTAGGCATCCCATGATCTAGGTTCTAGAGCATGAGATATTTGGAATCCCACACAGCTTGTTGTAGTGCCCTACAACAACACTGGTCTTGCCAAGAGATGTTAGGAAGCCACCAAGTGGGTAGGAAGTGCAAGAAATATTCAAATATCACATACTTTGTTAAAAGCTACTGGATACTAAATTAAAGCACAGGACACAAGACAATCTGTACACTATACACTATTCAGGGGGCAGATCCTCAATCAGTGTAATGCACCATGGAACTATGATAATTTACACTAGCTGACAATCTGCTCCTCACAGTCTTACACTGAAAAATGGAATTCCAGATTGATCACATCACTACCCAAGAACCGTGTTTAATATTTCATCTATTGAAAAGGTCATTAAAAAGCTGCATTATAAAAATATTGGCTAGTTTTAGAAGTGCCAGCCTCTCTTAGAATCATAGCATCTTAGAATACTAGAACTAGAAGGCACCCGAGAGGTCATCAAGTCCAGTCCCCTGCCCTCATGGCAGGACCAAACATCTAAATCATCCCTGATAGAGGTCTAACCTGTTCTTAAATATCTCCAGTGATGGGGATTCCACAACCTTACAATAGGACAGCTTTGATATTAGTTACTATCAACAGACAAAAACTCTGAGACAATCGCTACGTCTAGACTGCATCCCTCTGCCGACAGAGGGATGTAAATCAAGCACTTCGGAAGTGCAAATGAGCCCAGGATTTAAATATCCCGGGCTTCATTTACATACTCACGTTCCGACACTGTGCCGATCAGGCTCAGTGTTGAAAGTGAAAGTAAAGTGTAGCCGCGGCTCTGCCAACAGCGGGGAGCTTTTTCGGCAGATCCTGCACTCAGTATGTTTCAGTATGCCTGAGACAACACCTGTGCTTTCCCTGAGCAAAAAATGTCCCACTACAACCAATTTGTAAGGGGGAGAGGGGTGTTCATTTCTGTTTGTCATCTGCTTCTTACTTTGGAAACATCATCATAATGCTTAAAATGGTTTACCATCTTCTGGCAGATGACATTTAGGGTCTCATCGTGGCTATTTTTAATAAAGTTTCTTTAGCTGAACAAAGCACACCAACACATTCACATTGCAAACACTGGAAATGTGCAAGATTTTCAATGTTATCTTGGAAAACCACATGGATGCTGTCAGTGACATTTACCTAGCACACTCAGAAAAGCATCTTTTTTTAGCTGCCACCACTTGCCTGTTAAAAGCTTTACATTACAGATCTATCCATTCGTCTATTTATATGTATCTGTCTCAATAGTATTTGAACTCTTCTCCTTTCTGCAGTAATCCTGTGGGTTCCATCACTAAAAAACCTAATGGTGGTGTTTTTTTGGGCCTAGATGTTTTCACCAAAATAGCTGCTCTTATTTAACACTGTCAGTTGCAAGTGAACTTGCTTTTTTGTATGAGGGAATCAAGTTATTTGAATAAACCTTGTAGGAGGCAAACTGATAGTCTCCGAAAGTTTTGTTAGTCATCCAAAACCAGCCAACTTCTAATGTATAGGATATCAGCTCTTGTGGTTTCTCCAAGGCATTCTGGATATTTACTAGATTACAAAAAATCTACCCTTTTTTGGGTTCCACAGTTCTATCTGGCTCTTGCTGTTTGTGACTGGACTGAAATTTTGAATCCATACAATTCTAGTTCAGTGGTTGTCAATTGGGGTACACATCCCCCTGAGGATACTGAGAGGTCTTCCACACTCACCTACATATTTGCCTAGTATTACAACAGTATTACATAAAAAGCACTAACAAAACCAGTACAAACCAAAATTTTGTACAGACGATGACTTATTTATACTGCTCTATATACTATACACTGAAACTTAAGTATAATATTTATATTGTAATTGATTTATTTTATAGTTATATGGTAAAAATAAGAAATTAAGCCATTTTTTCAGTAACAGTGTGCTGTGACATTTATGCATTTTAATATTTTTATTCTTATAAATTTAAGTGAGGTGAAATTTGGGAGTACACAAGATACATCAGATACCTGAAAGGCGTACACTAGTCTGCAATGGTTGAGAGCCACTGTTCTTGCTAACCATTTCCAAAGTATTTCTATAAGATGTTAGATTATTAGTTTGACTCTAGAGACAGAGGAGCCACTCTGCTGGCTTTATATTTGCTGCAGACTTCCCCAAATAGATTCCTTATCCAGAGACCTGCTGGTTTCCACTTCCTTTGCACCACTTGAATTGAGCAAGGGTGAGACTGTGTTGCTTATCTAGCCATATAGAGGCACAACTAATGAAAGTCTAAGGACTACAGCCGGTCCCCGAGTTGCGAACGGTCGACTTATGACCGTTTGCAGTTACGACTAAAGCTGTCATAAATGGTGGACCCCAAGTTATGAACGTGATCCGCGCTTACGAACAGCGCGGTCACGTGTAACTCTATGGGGTCTGACTTACGAACGAACCGCGTTACGACCAATTGCTCAGTCCGTAACCAGTTCGTAAGTCGGGAAGAGGCTGTATTGGCAACTCCTGTACATTTGAGGATACAGTATCACAGTCATTCTAATAGTCCCAAAAAGATTAGATTAAAGTACAAAGGTAGGACGTCATCTTTCCCACTGATTGAACATGACTTACAACAGAACATGCTAGCTACTCCGTATCTTTTCTCGGACTACAGTCTCCAATATATTCAGGGTGTTCAGTAAGACTACTTGCGTAAGGGTCACAGAGGTTTGTATTTGTCTCAAACCCAGCACTGCCCTTGGATTCAGCAGCCTACTTCTTGCAGTAGATGACAAAAAGTACTGTAGCTGCCAAAGCTAGAAATGACAAAATACTAAAGGTAAATGTTGGCTAAGTGTTTTCTGATCTAAAAATTAACATATGACAAAACCCGCATGTTATGGAATTACAATTTTTATTTAACTTGCTTTTTAAAAAAATTAAATTATCACAATTCACAGATGCATCACAGGTAAGGCTATTGTGTGAGTGTTAATAGTTTCAACATTAAAGGGTTCTTACATTTTGGCAGAAAGGATAACTCTGTGAAGATTAATGAGCTGTGCTAAAACCAACTCTATGATACAGGCTATTTAAAATCCAATCTATGCTGTTCCATTCTTTACATTACCTTACAACATAAGATACTTACTTGCAATAGTACCAGACCACCATACTATATCTGTTAAATATGAAGTACCTGGAAGAGGCAACATAGAAAAGAGTAGATGAGTACTATTGGGAAAAAATTTAAAACAGTAACATTTAAGCTACACTAAGACATTTATTTTCATACACTCTTGCACATAGTTAGAAAAAAATTCTGATGGTAGCTCCAGACTGTCCTAACTAATCCTGGTACGCTTTCTTGGTACATCGGATCATTAGAAATTCATCTTCAAGTGCTCATGAAATATCCTCATCCTGTATTAAAAGAAGCTTTGAAATATCTACAGATATGTCTGAAGATTCTACTCCCTATACATGTTGTGCTCATTACTAGGAGATAGGTTATCTTACACCAGATTTTCTGAAACAGACAAAGAATCTACAAGCCAGTTTTTCTGGGACAAATTTAAGATACTTACAAAGAAATCTGAGAGAGATGTTTGGGTGTAGACTTTTGGCAAGCATTTAGTCTCCTGTGGCTATTTGACCTAGGCCTTCTCTGGGATGTGAACATGTTAGATTTCAAATAAATGGGTGAAAACGTCAGACTGTTCTTCACCTGCCTACTAATCTCAAGATTGTATATTTTCATTATATTATCAGACCATTGTTATGGATTTCATCAGACAGTTATTATGCATTTTTCATCTACTATTTTACCTTAGATTTTTAATATAGAATTTGCTAGGGAGTTGGGATAGTCTTAAAACGTGGTTAATATTTCAGGACACATTTTACAAATCATACATTCTTCTATTATGGAATACTAACTACAGCAATATAAAAATTATAAAAGTCCATGGTCCATATGTGCTATATTAAGTCCTGAACCAGAACAAAAACATTGAAAATCTTTTTAAAATAAATTACTGCCTGACCAAAATACTACTAAATATTTAAAGATGAAGGCTAGACACCAGAGAAACTCTCAAGGAGCATTACATTTGTGTTTACCTGTGATAGTCTTCAAGGTGTCGGACATTAACACCACATTATTCAGTTTATTATTTCCTGCTTATATGCCCACACTTCTGTTTTGCTCTTATTTCAACAGAACCTCACTCAAGAATTGCTAGAAATTGGACCAATGTTATCATCGGCTGAAAGTTCAGAATCCTAAATAACATAAAGCAATAACCTTTAACTCTGGGGACTCCTAGAATAATGGCTGCTAAAACTACACTGGAATTGAAATAAGAAAATAAATGACAGTAAGGAGTATGACCAGCTTTCAGCATAGTGTCAAATTTATCAGAGCTGTATATAAAAATCTCAATAATTGTACAAAATTACATAAAACATCCATACCAGTAAACTAACTTCACAAAACTGTGTCCACCTACTGCTGCTCTTTCCTCTCCAAGCACAGTTTGATACTATCTCACTGATTCAATTCACTAATGTAGCAAAAACTTGAAGAGACAAGTTAAGTACCATGCTGTCCATTATGGACCTAATGCAAAACCTATTGAAATCAATGGAAAGCACACTATGACTTCAATGAGTTTTGGATCATGCCATGCCCTACGTTAGTTCTGACTTCCATCCAAGAGAGCAAGCTCAATACATTAAAATGGAGAGAACACTAGCCTAGAATCTTCTAGGATTCTATACCTCATGTTTTTGCTACTTAATTTTACTGGGCTTTTGTAGCTTAGTTTTGCATATAGCAATTAAGAAATGCTCTCCTCAGTAGCTTGGCACTCAAATCTTGCCAAGAAAAATCAGTTACAAGTAACTTTTCAATATACTTTGTGACATTGTTATTTTATATATAGTCATTCAATTACCATTAGTGAGAAATGTTAAATTACATGAATGTGAGAGTTCAAGACTTTAGCATAATTCTTTAAACATGATAGGTCCCAGCTATACAGCAAAATGGAAATTTAATTATATTAGGGTCAACAATGCTGTAAACAAGTTACTCCCAAAATGTGTTTGTATAAATGTCACTTATGCATAAAAAAAGAAAAAAAAAGAAAAAAAAAGAAATCCAACCCAACAAAGATTACTTTTCTTTGGGGGAGAGGTGACCCTGTGTTCACAAAGCAGCACCGTGTTCAGGGCCTTAAAATGCCACAGTGAGCCAATTGTGGAAAATGCAAATAAACTTGTTGGGTCAGGCTGTCAGCTGGTAGTAATGCTGTTGCAAATTGTTTGTTATGCTTGAATGAGTCCACCTGGAACACATCAGATACAGCATGATCTTGAAATGTGAGCTGGTCCTAGACCAGTCATGTACAAAAATTCTGGAAGTCATATCTAACATGTTCCAGTATTTTGAATTTACATAAGAGCTCACTACATATACACACAAATGCAAAAAGAATGACTGCTTCAAGCAACATATAATTGATTACAATGTAACACACAGCCTGTGAGTTTCCTCTTAAAATAATTCCAAAGCAAAGATTTGGGTGGAAAGAGAAACAATTTTTGCAATTTCTCACAGATAAATTCAGAATATAAAAACTTTGTTAGCAAAATATCATGCTTTAAAAAGCTGCGACTTCAGAACACAGTTACGTAAATTGTGAATTTGTAATAATCATGTTGATTTCTAGCACCATTTAAGTGGGTTTAAATAGCACAATGATCTATTGTGCTACATTTTTACCTCAGGAAACCAAGTTCACATTAAGGCTTACATTTATATAGTAAAAAAAAGTTTGTTGGTTTTATAATATTTGGTGGGCATTTCTTCACAAAACCATATAATTCAGCATCATTGGCAGTGCGTGCTCATGAGAGAACCAGAACAAAGAGAGGGTGCAAACAAGACATTTAGCTGGAAACTGAAGCTAGACTAATTTAGACTCAAAATAAGGCATAATTTGTTAATGATGAGAACAGTGTATCAAGGGTCCTGGTGAGTTCTCCCTCTCAGACAATTTTTAAATCAAGATGTTTTCTAAAAGATCTGTTATAGGAATTTTCTTAGGGATGTTGTATAGACTGTGTTATACAGAAGGTCAGACTAGATGATCACATGGTCCCTTCTGGTCTTGTAGTCTATGAAAGAACAGAATGGAGATGCATTGGTACAACTCTATGAAGACAGTTTTTACATCTTTCTCTAGCCAATAACAGAACTCTCTTATCAAATGTACATAAAATATTGCTAGACAAATGCTTGTTTTAAAACAGAGATGACCAGTGGTGTTACAGATTTTCACAAAGTGAAAATTATTTAGAAGTACACTGATGACTCAGTTGTTTCAGTTTGACATCATATCTGAATTTTATTATTTATTTCTTGCTGTTCTCTCTAACCATTGAGCTCCGACATAAAATATTTTAACTTTATGGGTGAACGTAAAAACCAACTCATCACGTGTCTATCCACCAGACAATAAGAGAAGTTTCATGTGTTCTACTTCACAATAAAGTTGCTCAGGAAGCAAGACTGAATACATTTTGTAACAGGACTGGAAGCAGATTCAAATCAAGGATGTCAGTTCCTTAACATCAGGAAATGGATTTTTTCCATGTTGCTTACCTTTTCCATCCACCCTACTTGCTTGATCCTAAAAGAAAAGCATGAAAGCACTTGCAGGTGCTTTATGCTTTGAATAATTGATATGGGAGAAATACAAGATGGGTGAAAAACCTCAGTAATTTAATGTCTAAGGGTGCATCTACACTGCAGGGCTTAATTTGAAATAAGCTATGCAAATTGAGCTACGTCAATTGCATATCTTATTTCGGAATAGCTTATTTCGAAATAGGGAGCGTCTACACTAGGGATGTTAAATATCAGTTAACTGAATCGTCGATTAATCTCATGAATTCTTATCAGTTACTCGACTATTCTATGGTCCCTGGGGGCAGGGCCGGCAGCCAGTGCGCTCCTGTCTCACTCCCGAGGAGCCCCCTGCCACTCAGCGCTGCTGCCTCTGTATCAGAGGGAGCAGCATAGGGTGCTAGGTGGGAGCTGGTCTGTGAGGGGAGCCAGTTTAAAATCCAGCTCCCCTCATGGACCCACCCTGTGCTGCTCTGCCTCTGATAAACTGGCAGCCATGCCTGCCTGGCTCTTAATACACTTTAAATGCAGAGCCACAGTGGCGGTAGGTCCCAGACCCAGTGTGAGCCGAGACTGAGCCAGGCTGCTAGCCAGCCTGCTAAAAAATTAACTGGCAGCGGAGGGGGAGGGAAATGTGTGTAGTCTATAGCATTAACCTATAACCTTCTGCTTGTCGGTTAATCGGTTAACCGACTATACTAGTACATCCCTAGTCTACACAGCACTTATTTCAAAATAGAGCACTTTTCCTCTGACTTCTCTTATACCTCGTATAATGAGGGTTACAGAAATCCTCCAGCTTGACAGTATTTTGACACTATTTCGAAATAACTGCCTGCTGTGTAGACATGGACTAAGATATTTTGGAATAGAGCTAGTTATTTCGAAATAGTGTTGCAGTGTAGACAAACGCAAAGTGACAGTTAATGTCATGACAGAGAGGGGTGGGCTCCCAAATATTTTCAGTAAAAGCTGGGGGTTTGTGTTTCTTCCCCTATCAAAGTGGACCAACTTATGTTGGTGAGAAAGAAAAGCTTTCAAGAGACAATGGGCTCTTCTTGGGGGTCTGGGAGATGTACTCCCAGAATCTCACAGCTAAAAATGGTGGAATAGAGTGTTTAGCATAAGTAATTAGCATATACTCTAAGGCCATGGTGTTCAACCATTTCTGAAACACAATAGTGGCTACTTCTATAGCAAACTAGCCACACTCAAATGGTCAAATAGCCACATGAGGCTAGTGGCTAGCATGTTGGACACCATGGCTCTAAGGGACCATTCAGTGTAGAGTTCACGAGGACCACCAGGTCAGACATAGAGTGATTGTGAAAGTGTACATCCTAACGTTATAGGGTGTTTTGGTCTTTTATCACTTTCCTGTGTAAGTTCATCTGAGAGCCTAGTGATTTTCTGGTTCCATCAATGCGATTGTTACTGGGGCATTTAGTGCATGGGATGAAGTATACTACATGTAGCAATAGCCATATATAAAATCCATGGATCTTGAAAGGCATGTGGTGAGGGGTGTTGATCACTGGAGAGTGGAGATATAGCTGCAGAAAGTAATCACTCTACCTCTCACTTATCAGTCTTCATCATCAAAGGAAACCTACACACTTTCAAAATGTGGGTCCATGAGCTCTGCTAGACACTAAAAATCATGGACTGAATAGAGTCACCAGACTTGGTGTGTTATACACTTTTGTAACAAGCCATAATCTCCTTTATTTGTCCTATGACTGCAGAGGTGTAAAGAGACCACTCTCACTTAAAACATGTGGTAACTACTCAAGGCCAGCAAGTATACTTGGCCAGGGAAGGCATTGCTTTCCCTGGTGTTGCTGTCACCCCACCAGTGGATAACTAGGCTGTGGTGCCCCCACCCTTCCCAAAAACCCCACTGCCAAAGACACCAGTTGCTCACCACCTACCTCCTCATGGGGATGGGCAATAAGGAAAGATGCAGAAAGCCTGTGGACTGAATAGGCTCAGCAGGATGCTGCTGTGCCTTCAGGGCATGAAGAACTGTGATTGGAGGGGGCCCTCAGTCCAGCACTGGGGCCTGTAGCTGCTCCAGATTTGAAGAGGAGCTTTATAGGGCTAAAAAACGTGTCTCTCTCACTAACAGAAGTTGGTCCAATAAAAGATATTACCTCACCCACCTTATCTCTCACCCATTCACACAACTACAGCTACACTGCATGTGACAACAGAACCTAACTAAAGTCCACAGATTTGTTTTTGGTGGCCCAGAAAAGACCCCAAACCTCTCTACCTGAATATAAGCAGACTTCTTTCCTCTCCCACACCACTGCCACTATTTTACTATAATTCTGAGGGGGGGGGAGTTTAGCCAAACTACTTAGCAGATCCACTGGGCCCTTTCCCCCCTTTAGCCAATGCACAGCAATCCAATTATAGAACTTGCACTCCAGACATTTTTTTAAAAGTTTTTTTTACTGATTCGCTGGAGCAATCAGATTAAAAGGAGCAGAGCCCAGAAAAAAAGGGTAGAGACGGTTGAACAGAAAGAACATGAAGGACCATGGTGAAGAATTTAAGTAACAGTTCATGGGTGACTTGAGGCCAGACTCTCCTATTCTGCAGTAGCCAGACTGGCTGAAACCGTCTTGCTCTCTGCTCTACAGCGGTACGGCAGCATTAGAAAGAGCCTGCCCCCCCCCCCCGACTGTGCGAAGGGGCTGAGGGAGGGACCCAGAGGTGATCAGGAAAGAGGGGCGCAAAAAAGGATCCTTCTCTCCGGGGAAGCAAAAGCGGGGGGACCGGTCTGGAAAGGGAAGAAGCGAGGATCAGCCCGGGCTATGCATGAGGTTGCAAGGGGCGGGGGAAGGAAGGAGGGGAAGCTAGGCTATCCCGTTTGCAGTGGAGTGGCTAGCAGCCGGGTAGAGGCAGATCCTCACTCTGGGCTGCGAGGGACGCTTCCGGAGGGGGCCGGGAAATAACGCAAAGCGTTAACGAGGGGCTGGCTTTTTCCGGGTGGGAGGAGGCCAGGGAAGTGCCGGGCACCGCAGCCTCCGTACCTCGTCCTCTCGCCCGCACGATGCCTTTCTTCTGCAGCACGAAGGTGGATCCGTTCACCAGGCTGGACACTACAGCCACGCTCAAGCCCAGGGAGACGGCGGCGGGGCCGGGACTCTGCGCGGCCCCCACCTCCCCTGCGCCTGTAGCCACCGGCATCCTCACGCCCGGCTCCGCAGCGCTAGCGTCTCTCCCGCCCGCCAGCCGGGAACCCGCCGCCCCAGCAGCCGCTCTGCCGGACCCGCCCCGAGCCGCATAAGCCCCACCCCAGCCGCCGCTGCCGGGAGGGGCGGAGCTCAGCGGCCTCTGGCAACGGAGCCGCCGCAGTAGGTGACGCGCCTTACAGCCCCCGTCCGCTCCCCGCGGCACCGAAAGAGGGGAGACACCCCTGCGAGCGCCTCTCCCTGAGCTCGCGGCCACTAGAACTGGCCGCAAATGTTGTCCTGGCGCCGCAGGGCACTACGGCTCCCTCCATCCCCACCCCAGCATGGCGTCACAGCGAATAGCATTATGACATCATGGTGGCTTCCTCTCGTCATGCCATGACGTCACACAGACAACACTGGAATGTGGCGCAGCCGCGACAAGTTGTGGTCTAGTCCTGTGGTTGCGGCAGCTAAACCTCATGGCAGGGCCTTGAGAGAGATAAGGTGGGTGAGGCAATAACTTTTAGTGGATCCACTTCTGGTGAGAATCCGTGAGCTTTAGTGCTGTGCCTAGCGCCTCTGGCCTGAAAGAAGAGCTCCTGGGGAGTTCCACAATTTGTGTCTCAGTTTCACTACATGAAATTGGTTCAGTATAGGCGATTACTCCACCCATCTGAGGGGTCTCTTATCCCAGTGTTTCTCAACCTTTAAGTACCCCCAGTACCTACAGTTTTCAGACACACAATTTTTTTTCTACCATTGCAACACATTTGTTTAAACAACTTATCATAGCTGGGCAGGTGATTAAATTTTTGGGTGTAAAAAGTACAAAAATAATAAAGCGCTGTAAAACTTCAAACAAAAATTCAGTTTTCTCCAAATTTCAGTTGTGTTGACGTACCCCGCAGACTTCTCTCGAGTACCCCTAAGAGTACTCATACCACTGGTTGAGAAACACTGTCTTATCCAGAGCCTACAACAGCACTGAAAATGACATAACATTATCCTCAAGTTGAATCTGCACCTATATGTCATTACATTAATATTAATTAGTTGACCTACTTGTTCCAGAAAGACAGCTCTGGCCCTCTCCTCCTTCGCAGAAGGTAAGTGTAAAATGTTTGACTAGAATTAACGATGTTAAGGGTTTGTTTGCGCTGACAGTGTAATTTTGAAGCAATGTAAGGACAGACTGGTGCCCCAGTGAAGCCTGAATTATTCAGTGGGAAGTAGGGATGTAAAATCCCATTTAAAAAGTTAACTGGTGTTACCAAAGGCTCAGTTACATAGTAAATTTAGAATAATTGAAGCTGGTTTAGAATCTGGTTGGATGTCCAACGCTCTTGCCCCAGAAGCGAGATCCGTTTGGTGAGCCTGTATCTAGTCACCGGTAAATTGGTAATGAATCACACAAGTCCATATAAGTAAACCAAATTCAATTGTATTGTAAATTTAGATACATAACAAATAACCATGAACCACGATAAAAGCCCCAAATGCTTAGTATCTGGTATATCACCCTCACCCAAACAAGAAAAGGAAGGTAGAAAGAATTCCAAATACAAGGTTGTGATGACGCGTCAGGGTTCCTCCGATCCTGCAACCCCGTAGCAGCAAGAGTAGACTCCACCAGCCAGTAGAATAGAGACGGTTTATTGCTGCTCCGGGATACAGCACAGCATAGACATGATGTAGTTTCAGGAGTTAGGGCCAGGATGCCTCAGACCCCTTGGATTAGGGGGTCCATTGTCACCCCTAGACCCTCAGGCCTCAGCTAAGGCTGTTCCCTTCATGTTTCCCAGCCAGCAACTGCCCCTTCCCACGAAACCTGGTGTTTGTCCCCGCCTCCCTCCTATTGTCTCCCTCCCTGCCCCCGACCGGTCGGACAGGTTGGGGTCTTTGCCTATGTGACTTAGGCAACTGCCCTGCTGAGCAGTGCTACAGATACCGGCCAGTAGGGGTCACCCCCAGCCCAAACACAGCCACTAGTGGGTGATCATAGAGTATGGCCTACTATATGGCTTGCCCACTACATCACAAAGGTAAGTTACTATTAATGATGGTCTGGCTGGACGAAGGCGAGGCCTAGGACTTTCAACCCTTAGACTCCAGAGAGTCTTCAGGGAGGATCACTAGGACGTCCCACGATGCAACGATCTAGCAGCTGGATGATGGTATACTGAGTAGTAGCTGAAAAGTCAGTCTCTGGGCTTTCACCACAAAGAAGATAGTATTCTTATTCTGTGAGGGTTCTGTGTCCTTATGGCTGGGTCTTCACCACAGCAAGATCAGATTGCAATGGTATGGCAGCCGTGATGTAAATCTCAAGCTCTGTTTGGTGTAACCCAGTACGCAGATGCCAAGCCTTCACTATAGTTTGCGCAGGGAAGCACCACAGAGATCCGAAATCCACCACTGGAGACGATCAGGAACCGGAGAAAAAACAGGAACTTGAACCTTATGTGGGATCCTATTTTATAAGTCTCTTAGGTGGGAAAGTAGAGGCTGGTGCAGCGTGCAAACTGCGTAGTGCCAGGTGCAGAATCCACGCCATGTACAAAGAGTCTTTAGTGCCAAATGCAAAGTTTTGGTGTTGTGTGCACAGACTTTGTGCTGTGTGCAGAGTTTTAGAGGGGTGTGCAAAGCTGTCCAGCACCACATGCATAACATGAGGAAATTTTGGCGGGAAAGAGTCCAAGCAGTCCCAAGCACAATATGATTTTATTGATTTTACCTTCAACACTGGTTAAATATTATGTTTAACTGATTTAAATGGGCGCTAGTTGAGGTTGCTCTGGCCAGTGCCCACAGCGCACAAGGCTGGCTCACTGTGGATGGAAGGTGCTCCAGCTGGAGCAGCCCCATGCCTGCAGTAGATGGGGGAATGCTCAAGCCCCCCAGCAGTTAACTGTAACTAGTAAGCATCACTTGGAAAGGTTAACTGGCAAACCATACACATCTGTAGTGGGAATCTCAGAATTATATTGTGTCAATTCAATAAACCATTTCCTCACTTCTATCCACATCCATTCTAATGTTATCAGTGCAGAGTCACTTGTTTATTTCTGTGTTAAACTCAATGTGCTTTCTCATCCCATACATTTTTCAGTGTGCTGCAGTTTTTGAGAGGAAGGGAAAGAAAGTATATAGAAAATTATTTTCCCTGTAACATTGTTGAAATGATCCTTCTATTCTGGCCTCCCCTTGGCCTTATCAAATTGGCAATATTGTGGCAGTCTGAAGTCTGGCTTTTTTCTTTTCCTTTTATTGGAAGGAACTATATTAATACAAATAATAATAACTTCTGTGACACCATCTCATCTGACCATGGTAAAGAATCATAGAAATGAGTTAGGGCATGTCTACACTTACAAGAAGATCAGTGCTCCAGAGGTCGATCTTCTAGAGTTCAATTTAATGGGTCCAGTATAGATCCCTAAACTGAATACGGAGGGCAGCCCCCACTGTCATCGAGTACTCCCCCATCTGCGAGGAGTAAGGGAAGCCGACAGCCTCCCGCTGTGTGGATGTCGCTACTGCTCAACTTAAGGTAAGCTGACTCCCACTACGCATTTTGTGTAGCTGCAGTTGCGTACCCTAAGCTGACGTGCCTGGTCTAGTATAGAACAGGCCTTAGAGATCTAACTCAGGTGCAGTTACAACTCTTGTCCACTGATTGCTTAGCTGGGGTTATTCCTGAGTGCACACAATGGTTTAGTTTCATAGAATCATAGAACCATAGAGCTGGAAGAGACCTCAGAAGATCATCAAGTCCAGCCCCCTGCTCTAGGCAGGACCAATCCCAACTAAATCAACCCAGCCAGGGCTTTGTCAAGCCAAGACTTAAACACCGCTAGGGATAGAGACTCCACTACTTCCCTAGGTAACCCATTCCAATGCTTCACCACTCTCCTAGTGAAATAGTTTTTTCTAATATCCAACCTGGACCTCTCCCACCACAACTTGAGACCATTGCTCCTAGTTCTGCCATCTGTCACAACTGAGAACAGCCTTTCTCCATCCTCTTTGGAACCTCCCTTCAGGAAGTTGAAGGATACTATCAAATCCCTCCTTACTCTTCGCTTCTGCAGACTAAACAGACCCAACTCCCTCAGCCTTTCCTCATAGGTCATGTGCTCCAGCCCCCTAATCATTTTGGTTGCCCTCTGCTGGATCCTCTCCAATGTGTCCACATCCTTTTTGTAGTGGGGGGCCCAGAACTGGACACAATACTTCAGATGTGGCCTCACCAGAGCGGAATAAAGGGGAATAATCACTTCTCTGGATCTGCAGGCAATGCTCCTCCTAATGCACCCTAATATGCCATTAGCCTTCTTGGCTACAAGGGCACACTGTTGACTCATATCCAGCTTCTCATCCACTGTAACCCCCAGGTCATTTTCTGCAGAACTACTACTTAGCTGGTTGGTCCCCGCCTGTAACAGTGCTTGGGATTCTTCCGTCCCAAGTGCAGGACTCTGCACTTGTCCTTGTTGAACCTCATCAGATTTCTTGTGGCCCAATCCTCCAATTTGTCTAAGTCACTCTGGACCCTATCTCTGCCCTCAAGCATATCTACCTCTCCCCCAGCTTAGTGTCATCTGCAAACTTGCTGAGGGTGCAATCCATCCCCTCATCCAGGCCATTAATAAAGATATTGAACAAAACCGGTCTTAGGACCGAATCTTGGGGCACTCCGCTAGAAACCGACCGCCATCCTGACATCGAGCCGTTGATCACTACCCGTTGGGCCCAGCCTTCTAGCCAGCTTTCTATCCGTCTTACCGTCCATTTATCCAATCCACATTCCCTTAACTTGCTGGCAAGAATATTGTGGGAGACCGTATCAAAAGCCTTGCTAAAGTCAAGGTATATCACATCCACTGACTTTCCCATGTCCACAGAGCCAGTTACCTCATCATAGAAGCTAATCAGATTGGTCAGGCACGACTTGCCCTTTGTGAATCCATGCTGACTATTCCTGATCACTTTCCTCTCTTCCAAGTGCCTCAAAATGGATTCCTGAAGGATCCCTTCCATTATTTTTCCAGGAACCGAAGTAAGACTGACCGGCCTATAGTTCCCTGGATCGTCCTTCTTGCCTTTTTTGAAGATGGGCACTACATTTGCCTTTTTCCAATCATCCGGGATCTCTCCCGATCTCCACGACTTTTCAAAGATAATGGCCAAAGGCTCCTCAATGACATTTGCCAATTCCCTCGGTACCCTCAGATGCATTAAGTCCGGACCCATGGATTTGTGTATGTTTAGCTTTTCTAAATAGTTCCTAACCTGTTCTTTACCCACCAAGGGCTGTTGATCTTCATCCCATCTTGCATCACTTAGCGCATTAGTCCGGGAGCCGACCTTGTCCGTGAATACAGCGGCAAAGAAAGCATTGAGTGCTTCAGCTTTCCCCACATCATCTGTCACTAGGTTACCTTATTCATCCAGTAGGGGCCCCACACCCTCTCTGATCACCTTCTTCTTGTTAACATGACTGTAGAAACCTTTCTTGTTATCCTTCACATCCTTTGCCAGTCGCAATTCCAATTGTGCTTTCGCCTTCCTGATAACCCCCCAGCATTCTTGAGCTATACATTTAAACCCCTCCTTGGTCATTTGTCCAAGTTTCCACTTTTTGTAAGCTTCCTTTTTGTGCTTAAGTTCACCAAGGATTTCCCCTGTAAGCCAATCCGGTCTCCTACCATGTTTGCCTCTCTTGCTACGCATCAGGATGGTTTCTTTCTGTGCCTTCAGTAAGGCTTCTTTAAAATACTGCCAGCTGTCCTTGACTCCTTTCCCCTTCATGTTAGCATCCCCGGGGATTCTACCCATCAGGTCTCTGAGGGAGTCAAAATCTGCTTTTCTGAAGTCCAAGGTGTGTATTTTACTACTCTCTTTTCTTCCTTTGGTCAGGATCCTGAAATCTACCATCTCATGATCACTGCTTCCGAGGTTGTCACCCATCTCTACTTCCCCTAATAGTTCCTCCCTGTTTGTGAGCAGAAGGTCAAGCTGCGCACGGCCCCTGGTCGGATCCTTCAGCACTTGTACCAGGAAGTTATCCCCAACGTTCTCCAAAAACTTCCTGGATTGCCTGTGTACTGCCGTATTGGTCTCCCAACAGATGTCAAGGTGATTAAAGTCCCCCACGAGAACCAGGGCCTGCAATCTGGAAGCTTCTCTCAGTTGTCCGAAGAAAGCCTCATCTACCTCATCCACCTGATTCGGTGGCCTGTAGTATACACCAACCACAACATCACTGCTGTTGTTTGCACCTCTAAACTTAACCTATAGACTCTCAACAGGTTTTTCTCCCTCTGCGTACTGGAGTTCTGAGCAATCATAGTGCTCTCTTATGTATAGTGCAACTCCTCCTCCTTTTCTCCCCTGCCTGTTCTTCCTGAACAGTCTATACCCTTCCATGACAGCGCTCCAGTCATGCGAGTCATCCCACCAAGTCTCTGTTATCCCAATTAAATCATATTTCTTGGACTGGGCCAGGGCCTCCAGTTCTTCCTGTTTGTTGCCCAGGCTTCTCGCATTAGTGTACAAACACCTCAGATAACCAGTTGATCGCCCTATCTTCTCCATTCGAATCAGGGGACCTCCTTTCTTGCTCGTTCCTCTTTGCATTTCTTCCCGGTATCCGACTTTCCCACTCCCCTCAGGATTTTGGTCACCATCCCCCAACGAACCTAGTTTAAAGCCCTCCTCACTAGGTTTGCAAGCCTGCCCGCGAAGATGCTCCTTCCTCTCTTGGTTAGGTGGATCCCATCTCTTCCTAACAGTCCTTGTGCCCGGAACAGAGTCCCATGGTCAAAGAAACCAAAGCCCTCTCTGCGACACCACCTGCACAACCACGCATTTACTTCCTCAATTCGACGATCCCTGCCCACTCCTTCCCCTTCAACAGGGAGGATGGACGAGAACACCACTTGCACTCCGAATTCTTTGATCCTTCTTCCCAGTGCTACATAATCCGCAGTAACCCGCTCAAGGTCATTCTTGGCCGTATCCTTAGTTCCCATGTGGAAAAGCAGGAAGGGGTAGTGATCCGAAGGTTTGATCAGTTTTGTAAGCCTCTCAGTCACATCCTGAATTCGAGCTCCTGGTAAGCAGCACACCTCTCGAGATTCCAGGTCTGGACGGCAGATGGATGGCTCAGTCCCTCTTAGGAGGGAGTCCCCGACCACCACCACCTGTTGTCTTCTTTTGGGGGTGGTGGTCGTGGAACCCCCATCCCTAGGACTACGCACCCCATGCCTTCCAGTAGATGGTGTTCCCTTGTGGTTTCTTCCTTGTGAGGTCCCTTCCAAAGCATTCACCACTGCAGAGCCTGTGGAGAGAGCCTGAAAGCGATTACTTACCTCTATAGCATTGGGGGATTCCTGTGCTGGCCTTTTTCCCCTTCTAGAAGTTACATGCTGCCAGTTCTTTTCCTGGTCCTGTACTGCCCTTTCTGGCTCTTCCGCCTGCCGTGCTTGCAGGATTAAACGCTGCCTTCTATCGAGGAAGTCTTCATCCTCTCTGATCGAGCGTAGGGTCGACACTTGGGCCTCCAGTCCTCTAATTTTTTCTTCCAAAATGACAACCAGCTTGCACTTAGTGCAGATGAAATCCATTCTTTCTTCTGGGAGGAAGACAAACATGGCACACACTGTGCAGGTAACAACAGCAGACCTATCACCATCCATCCCTGCTGTCCTGGAAAAAGGATTGAAAAGAAAGGCAAGAGAACATGGTCCCCTTCCCTTTCCCCTTCCAAACTCCCTCTCTAAACTCCCTGTTAGCAAGCTCCTTAGTCGCTTGCTCACTGCTTTATAAAGCCCTGGACTGCCTGAAAGTCCCTCCCCCTACCAAGGCTCAGCCAATCAGCAGAGGCTTCTAGAATTCAAACTTTAATTAGAAGCCAACAGTTTCCACCTGCCAGTCACAGCACACACTCCATGAAGGAGAGGGGTAGGGGAAAGGGGAAGTGAAAAAAAAAAAAGAAAAGCAAGCCTCACTCACAAACACGGGAAACAAACAAACAAACAAACAAACAAACAAAACCACACCAACCCTCACTCACAAACACAAGCTCAGCACACAGCAAGAAAGCCCCAAACACAACACACACTTCCCTCAAGAGTCCTGTATCTGCTTCTCCTCTACCTGGAGAACTCCCTCTCTAAAGCCTCACTCAAAAACACAACTGAGTTGTTTCTTTCTCCCTTCATATAACAATAGCCATCTACACAAGTGTAGGCAACCTGTGGCCTGGGGGCTGCATGAGGTCCATCAGGGTTCTGTGTGTGGTCCACGGGACATTTTGTTTACTGTTGCCCATGCTGCAGGGTTGCCATATTCTGCTGGTTTCCATCCACATCATTTTTTCCTACCTATATTAGTAAAGTGATATGCATGTAGAACAAGGGCATGTGAAGTGAGAAGCGTGCACAACATTGATAGTGAGAGCCATGTGCTCCCTCTGCATCCAATGAAAATGCTGCTACATATCAGTTGGCACACCCCACAAATTCTAAGCATGCACGCAAAACTACCCTATCCCAGGAGACTGGCTCGTTTACAACAATATTACAGCTCACTAGCTGAAGGACTCCGAGGGGTACCCATGTTAGTCTGTAACTGTGAAAACAACAAGGAGTCCTGTTGCACCATAGAGACTAACACATTTATTAGGTCATGAGTTGAAAGAAGACCAGTCCTGTGGCCCACTCACTAGTCTAGGTTGCCCATCATTGATCTACACATTTTTACAAACCAGTAAGTATTTTTTCAATTAATGTAGCATTTCTTTAAAAATAGATTGTCATGCTGTATGAAATCACATCACAGTGTGCAAAGCTGTATAAAAGCTGGATGAAATGGCTAGACTTAAGGATTACATTTTTTTAGTAGACAAGATGTTTATTTTGGCTTATATGTTATTAATCTGTCTTGATCACATTTTCATGCAAATAAATGCCTCTTGCGTGCCATGGATTTCAGCATTGCAGATATATTTTAGTAATATGTCTGAGACTGTTAGGTTAAATTTAGCTTTATTTTGTGGAATGCATCAAATGTCTAATCAGTATTCCTTGACTTTAATTGGAAGTCGCTGGTCATAGTATTTAGGTCCTGGTAGACACAATATTGTTAGTGATTGACTGAATCCCCAGGTTTCTTACTCCTGTCTGGTTTTGTTTTGCTACTCCATTTCCTAGGTTGGGATGAGCAATAATTTTTGATGGGGGTGCACTCAAGATTTTGGTAAGTGATCAAGGGCCACACTTTTCTATGGAGGGAGTTTGGGGTCTAGGGTGGAGGTTGGGTGCAGAAGGGAGCTCAAAGTAGGAGACTTGGGGGCAGGAGAGTGTGTGGGATCTGAGAGGGAGTTTGGGTGAAGGAGGGGGTTATGATCTGGGACAGGTGCTTGGAGTGCAGGGTCCAGGAGGGGGTATAGATGTAGGAGAGGATTCTGGGCTGGGGGAGGTGTGTAAGTGGGGATTCAGAGTCTGGGAGGGATTTGTAATCTGGGGGAGAGGAGGAAGGAGGTGCAGAGGGTTTGGGTGATAACCTGGGGCAGAGGAATAGGGCGCAGGGTCAAGGCGGGAGTATGGGTGCAGGATAGGATTCTGGGCTGGGAAGGAGGTGTAGGAGGGGATGCATGGTCTGGGAAGGAGTTGTAAGCTGGGGCAGAGAGGTGCAGAAGATTTGGGTGGTGACCTGGGGGAAGGAGGAGTTGGGGGTGCCAGAGGCAGGCTCTGGCTGGGAGGCGTTTACTTCGGCAGGACCAGCAAGGACCTTGAGGCAGGCTCCCTGCCTACTGCAGCCCCAGACTGCTCAAAATGGCTGGCTGGTACCTGTGGCTGTCTGCTCTAGGTGTTGCGGGCGGGAGCGGGGAAGGCTTTGCATGATGCCCCCACCCCCAGCAAAATATCTCCACTCCCATTGGCTGATTTCTGGCCAATAGGAGCTGAGAGAATTTGCTGGAGAGTGGGAGCAGTGCTCAAAGCCTTCCACAGTCCCTGCAGCAGAGAGCCACAGGTGGCAACCAGCC
Source organism: Pelochelys cantorii (assembly GCA_032595735.1). Lineage (NCBI taxonomy): Eukaryota > Metazoa > Chordata > Testudines > Trionychidae > Pelochelys > Pelochelys cantorii. The sequence goes on along the minus strand of CM064326.1, from coordinate 124,186,217 downwards.
ACTTCTGAGCTAAGGCTGAATACATAATAGCTATAATTCACTATCCTATCACAAACTCTTTCAACCTGTCTAGAAACAGAATATTAAGAAAGCTTCTTAAAACTTCCTTTTTTTTTTTTTTTGAGACTCATTATTTTTGTGATTTAGAGAGAATAGTTTGGTATCCTAACTTTTCTCTTTGAATTCATGTACCTTGGTGCTGCCAAGTCCACAAGTTTTAAAATTGAGTCAAGCCACTGTAGCCATGAGATTGGCCCCCAAAATCATGAGATTAAATTATCTTTTTTGACCTAGCATCTGCATTTTAACAAAAAACCTGTTTCTTCCCACCTCAGTATGTGTTTGATAATGATGGTGTTGCCAGCTTTTTCCGTTTCAGAGCAAGTTAGGCAATTTTGGCTCATACTCCAGGAACAGTCTCACTAGAGGACTTGTGATAGAATGTGCCCCATGCTCACACCCTATTACTGTAATAATCTTTTGACAAAGTATGCCTTGTAACGTATCATTTGAAAACTCAATTTGCTGATCAATATGGTCCTGTGTGGCAATGTTGTATGTGAAGTTATAATATTCTACTGTATGGTGTTACTAACAAGTGTTCCTGTGAGTAGTTATTAAGGGAGATGGATCTGGCAATATAAAGAGCAATATGTACATGACAAGCAGCAGAACAAACAAACACAAATAAAAAGTCTAGAGAAAGGCACAGGGGCTCATGACTGAGAGTATTATAGTTAAACCAGCAAAAGAAAACAGAAATTAAATTGTCCAAGGACAGAAACATGGAAAGCAGGAAATAGCACCAGAGATGTGGCAATCAATATGAGTATAAAAATGCCTAGCATTCAGGCAAATTTGGAAACTGTAACAAACCTAACCATTATGCGAAAATGTGCAGAGAAAGCAGAACAGTAGATGTATTATGTGTAAAAAGGAACCTCAAGTGAAGAGAAGAGCTGTTCTTAAGCACAATAATGGAGGAGACTCAAAACACTGGCTAATGAAAATGTGCACATATGTGACATACATGAGAGACACTGAGGCACCAGTAAATGTAATAACAGAAAGAGAGAGAAATAAGGAACACATAAAAATGGAAGAGTCAGAAGTGTCTGTGAAAGATTACAATGTAGGAGTAATTCCAGAGTTTGAAAAGTGTGCACACACACTTAAATACAAAGGGAAAAAACAATAAAATGAGTTTGTGGTGGGACACAAATGGAAGCAACTAGTTTTGTACCTTCACATTTGTAAAGAGCTTGCTCTCATTAAGAAGATGTATGTCACAGAGAGACAGAAAGACAGAGAACCACACTGCAGATAACATGGCTGGGAAAAAGGATAAAGGAGTTTGAGGAGGTTGAGAAATTGTGTTCTCATCCATCCTTCCTATTGAAGGAAAAGGCCCAGGTAAGGACCATAAATGCATGGTTGCGCGTGTAGTGGGAGAGATGGCTTTGGATTTGTCGATCATGGCATGTTGTTCCAGGAACAAGGATTGCTAGGAAGAGATGGGATTCACTTAACAAAGAGCATCTTCACAGGCAGGCTTGCTACCCTAGTAAGGAGAGCTTTACAGTAAGTTCACTGGGGGATGGGAACCTAAATTCCGGAAGAAGTGGGATACTGGGAGGAAACACAAGGAGGAGAATGCGAAAGAGGAGGCTTCCTGATCCATATTCAGAAAATAGGGTAGTCAGCTAGTTTTCTTTAGGTGCCTGTACATGAACACAAAAAGCCTGGAAAACAAACAGGAAGAAATGGAAGACCTGACACAGTCAAGTAACTATGATGTGATTGGAATAATAGAGACCTAGGGTATGTCTAGACTACATCCCTCTTTTGACAGAGGGATGTAAATTAGGCACTTCGTAATTGCAAATGAAACCGGGATTTGAATTTCTCGTGCTTCATTTGCATAATCACGTCATGGTGCTCTTTCGAAAAAGTGCTATTTTGAAAGTAAAACCGCAGTCTAGACATGGTTCTTTTGAAAATGGAAGCCTTTTTCGAAAGATCCTGTAAACCTCAAAAAATGAGGCTTACAGGATCTTTCGAAAAAGGCTTCCCTTTTCGAAAGAACCACGTCTAGACTGCGGTTTTACTTTCGAAAGAGCGCTTTTTCAAAAGAGCGCCATGACGTGATTATGCAAATGAAGCACGAGAAATTCAAATCCCAGCTTCATTTGCAACTTCAAAGTGCCTAATTTACATCCCTCTGTCGAAAGAGGGACGTACCGTAAAATCTCGAGTATAATGTGCACTTTTTTTCTGATTTTTTCTGGGTCAGAGTCGGGGTGCACATTATACATAGCAGTTATTTTTTAAAGTTTTATTTTGGCTCCCAGACAAGGTGAGGAGCCGGCAGCGCTGCCAGGCTGCAGCGCCCTGGCTCCTTCAGGCTGTGCCCGGGGACCCCGGCGGCAGGCTGGGAGTGGAAAGCAAGCCGCAGAGCGCGCCGCCCCCCTGGGTGCAGCAGGGCACGGGAGGAGAAGGCAGTGAGGCACTCTGCCGAGGGGCCACCAACTTCCCTGGCCCGGGGTGTCCTGGCCGGGCCGTCCCCCTACTCTCGGCTGCAGCTGCCGATGATGGCCGGGTCCAGGCTACGGGTTTGGCTGAGCCTCTGCTTGGGGAGGCTCTTGGAGGAGGTAGCTGCGCCTGGGGCCCCCGCGGCACGAGCGTGCGGGCAGCTGTCCAGGGGGGCGGGGGGCTCCCGTGGCAGGCACGAGCTCGGCGTGGTGCACAGGCAGCCCGGGGCTGACTCCGGGAAGTGGGCGAGGCTGGGCTTGGTGATGGTGGACCTGTTGGCAGGAGTGTAGATATATAGGTGCACATTATATATAGGAGTTCAGTTTTTTCCATGATTCTGACATTGAAAAGGTAGGGTGCGCATTATACTTGCGATTTTACAGTAGTCTAGATGTACCCTTAGTGTGGTAAGTCATGGAGCATTATCATGAATGGGTATAAACTGTTCAGGAAAAACAGGTGGGGGAGAAAAGGTGGAGGAGTTGTACTATACGTAAGAGAGCAGTACGATTTCTCAGAGCTGTAGTATGAAACTGGAGAAAAGTCTTTTGAGAGTCTTTGTATTAAGATTAGAGGCAAGAGCAACAGATGATGATGATGATGGGAGTTTGCTATAGACCAACAGACCAAGGCTATGTCTACACTGGCACGATCTTGCGCTAGAAATATGCAAATGAGGCTAAGCGTGGAATATCGCCAAGCCTCATTTGCATATCTAATGAGCCACCATTTTTTTTTCAGAAGAGGCTCTTGCGCAAGAAGGAGCGTCTACACTGCCCCTTCTTGCGCAAGAAAAACCCTCTTGCGCAATACTGTTACACCTATTACTTTTCAGAAAGAACAGTATTGCGCAAGAGGGTTTTTCTTGCGCAAGAAGGGGCAGTGTAGATACTCCTTGCGCAAGAGCCTCTTCTGAAAAAAATGGCAGCTCATTAGATATGCAAATGAGGCTTGGTGATATTCCACGCTTAGCCTCATTTGCATATTTCTGGCGCAAGATTGCGCCAGTGGAGACATAGCCCAAGAGTATGAGATAGACAAGGCTTTCTTCAGACAACTAACAGAAGTTTGCGAACAGGAGCAGCAAACAGGGAGTTTTGAGAGGGAGTTCTCCAGGTAAAGGAGGAGTAAATATGGGACCCTTGTGGTAAGTGGCTGTCTGTAGTGTGTGTTTGTGTGTGTGAGGGGGGTTACTTGCTGTGTGCTGAGCTTGTGTTGGTCTGTTTGGCTTGTTTGTTTGAAGGATCATGTGCTGTGGCCGGCAGCTGGAAGCTGAGAGCTTCTAAAGGTTTGAAATCTAGAAGCCTCTGTTAATTGGCTGAGCCTCAGTCTGGGGGAGGGGCTACCAGGGCTTTATAAAGCTGTGAGTCAGCGACCAGGAGCAGCAAACAGGGAGTTTTGAGAAGGAGTTTAGAGGGGAAGGTTAGAGGGCGCTAGTGACTTCTGACCTTCTTTAAACATAACTTTTAGAATCTATATTCCGGACATTTAATAAGAAGCCCAGTTTATACTTAAACTTATTCATAAGAAAAATGGAGACAGAAGCCCAGCAGCAGAGTGGGGGCTATCCTGCTTATTGAGTTGAGTATAACATGTATGATTACCTGCCCTGTGGGCGGGTGGCGTATGTGTGCACCCGTTGCAAGGAGCTCCTGACCCTTGGAGACCGAGTTCGGGCTTTGGAGGCCAGGGTGGCTGAACTGGAGGAGCTAAGGGAGGCAGAAAGCTATGTTGATGAGACTTTCCGGGACACTGTAGTACTGTCCCACCTCCAGTCTGAGAGCCCCAGTGCTCTTAAAGAGGATGAAAGTCTCAAGGGAACAGAGCATTCAATGGGAGCAGAGGGAAACCATCCCGTAGTTGGGACCCTCCTTCCAGAGGATGTTGTGGTATCCTCTTGCACTGAGGATACCTCTGAGGGGGAGGGAACGCCAGTTGTTAGGAAGAGGCAGGTGTTAGTAGTGGGTGATTCGATCATTAGAAACATAGATAGTTGGGTTTGTGATGACCGGGAGAACTGTATGGTCACTTGCCTGCCTGGTGCGAAGGTTGCGGATCTCTCGAGGCATCTAGATAGGCTTATGTGTAGTACTGGGGAGGAGCCGGTGGTCATGGTACATGTAGGTACCAATGATGTAGGGAAGGGTAGGAGAGATGTCCTGGAGGCCAAATTTAGGTTGCTAGGAAAGAGACTGAAATCCAGGACCTCTATGGTGGCATTCTCGGAAATGCTTCCAGTTCTAAGCGCAGGGCCAGGTAGGCAGGCAGAGCTTCAGAATCTCAATGCGTGGATGAGACGATGGTGTAGGGAAGAGGGATTTAGATTTATTAGGAACTGTGGACACTTTTGGGAGAGGGGGAGCCTATACAGGAAGGATGGGCTCCACCTAAACCAAGGTGGAACCATACTGCTGGCACTAAACATTAAAAAGGCCGTAGAGCAGTTTTTAAACTAAGAGATGGGGGAAAGCCGATTGGTGCAGAGATACAAATAAATCGGATGGAGACTTCTCTTAGAGGAGAATCCATTGATAGAGATTCTCTAAGCTGTAGTCAGAAAGAGAGGAGGGGAGAGGACAAACCATGGGTCAGAGCAGACAAACAACTGCATGTAAAGGAATCCAATGCATCAGGGAAGAGCAGACAAATAAACAGTGGCAAATTTTTAAAGTGCTTCTACACAAATGCTAGGAGTCTGACGAATAAGATAGGTGAACTAGAGTACCTCGTATTAAAGGAGGAGATTGACATAATAGGCATCACTGAAACCTGGTGGAATAAGGAAAATCTGTGGGACACAATCATACCGGGATATAAAATATATCGGAAGGATAGAGCAGGCCGTGTGGGTGGCGGAGTGGCACTGTATATGAAAGATAATGTAGAATCAAATGAAATAAAAATATTAAATGAATCAACATGTTCAATAGAATCGCTATGGATAGTAATTCCATGCTCCAATAATAAGAAATTAGCAGTAGGGATATATTATCGACCACCTGACCAGGACAGCGATACTGACATTGAAATGCTGAGGGAGATTAGAGAGGCTACCAAAATAAAGAACTCTATAATAATGGGGGATTTTAATTATCCCCATATTGACTGGATACGTCACCTCAGAAAGAGAAGCAGAGATAAAATTTCTCAATGGCTTAAATGACTGCTTCTTGGAGCAGCTGGTACAGGAACCCACAAGAGGAGAGGCAATTCTCGATTTAGTCCTGAGTGGAGTGCAGGATCAGGTCCAGGAGATAACCATTACAGGACTGCTTGGGAAGAGTGACCATAATATAATAAAATTTAACATTCCTGTGGTGGGAAGAACACCTCAGCAGTCCAGCCTCTGGCATTTAATTTCAAAAAGGGGAATTACACAAAAATGAGGAGGTTAGTTAAATAGAAATTAAAAGGCACAGTGACAAGAGCCAAATCCCTGCAAGCTGCATGGAAACTTTTTAAAGACACCATAATAGAGGCCCAACTTAAATGTATACCCCAAATTAAAAAATATAGCAAGAGACCTAAAAAAGAGTCACCGTGGCTTAACCACCATGTAAAAGAAGCAGTAAGGGACAAAAAGGCATCTTTTAAGAAGTGGAAGTCCAATCCTAGTGAGATAAATAGAAAGGAACATAAACACTACCAAATTAAGTGTAAAAATGTAATAAGAAAAGCAAAAAAGATTTTGAGGAACAGCTAGCCAAAAACTCAAAAAGAAATAACAAAATGTTTTTTAAGTACATTAGAAGCAGGAAGCCTGCTAAAAAACCTGTGGGTCCCCTAGACAATCGAGCTATAAAAGGAGCAATCAAGGACGATAAAGCCATTGCGGAGAAACTAAATGATTTCTTTGCTTCAGTATTCACGGCTGAGGATGTTAGGGAGATTCCCAAATCTGCACCGTCCTTTGTGGGTGATGAATCTGAGGAACTGTCCCGGCTTGAAGTGTCATTAGAGGAGGTTTTGGAACAGATAGAAAAACTTAACGTTAACAAATCTCCGGGACCGGATGGCATTCATCCAAGGGTTCTAAAAGAACTCAAATGGGAAATTGCTGAACTATTATCTGTGGTTTGTAACCTATCCTTTAAATCGGCTTCCGTACCTAATGACTGGAAGGTAGCTAACGTGACACCAATATTTAAAAAGGGCTCTAAAGGTGATCCTGGCAATTACAGACCGGTAAGTCTAACTTCAGTACCGGGCAAATTAGTTGAAACAATAGTAAAGAATAAAATTGTGAGGCACGTAGATGAACATAATTTGTTGGACAAAAGTCAACATGGTTTCTGTAAAGGGAAATCATGTCTTACTAATCTATTAGGGTACGTCTACACTAGCTCATTAGTTCGAGCTAGGTAGGGTAATGAAGACAACCGGAGTTGCAAATGAAGCCCGGGATTTAAATATCCCGGGCTTCATTTGCATGTTCCCTGGCGCCGCCATTTTTAAATCCCCCTTAGTCCGAACTCCGTGCCCACGGCTACACGCGGCACGGACTAGGTAGTTCGAATTAAAGATCCGAATTCGAACTACCGTTACTCCTTGTGGAGTGAGAACTGGTTAAAAGACAGGAAACAAAGGGTAGGAATAAATGGTAAATTTTCAGAATGGAGAGGGGTAACTAGTGGTGTCCCCCAAGAGTCAGTCCTGGGACCAATCCTGTTCAATTTATTCATAAATGATCTGGAGAAAGGGGTAAGCAGTGAGGTGGTAAAGTTTGCGGATGTTACCAAACTGTTTAAGATAGTCAAGACAGAAGCAGACTGTGAGGAACTCCAAAAAGATCTCACCAAACTGAGTGATTGGTAACAAAATGACAAATGAAATTTAATGTGGATAAGTGTAAAGTAATGCACGTTGGGAAAAATAACCCCAACTATACGTACAGTATGATGGGGGCTAATTTGGCTATGACAAATCAGGAAAGAGATCTTGGAGTTATCGTGGATAGTTCTCTGAAAACTTCCACACAGTGTGCAGCAGCAATCAAAAAGGCAAATAGGATGTTAGGAATTATTAAGAAAGGGATAGAAAATAAGACACAGACTATCTTACTGCCCCTGTATAAAACTATGGTACGCCCACATCTTGAATACTGTGTACAGATGTGGTCTCCTCACCTCAAAAAAGATATTTTGGCCTTGGAAAGGGTTCAGAAAAGGGCAACTAAAATGGTTAGGGGTTTGGAACAGGTCCCATATGCAGAGAGGTTAAAGTGACTGGGACTTTTCAGTTTAGAAAAGAGGAGACTGAGGAGGGATATGATAGAGGTATATAAAATCATGAGTGATGTGGAGAGGGCGAATAAAGAAAAGTTATTTATTAGTTCCCTAAATAGAAGAACTAGAGGACACCAAATGAAGTTAATGGGTAGCAGGTTTAAAACTAATAAAAGAAAGTTCTTCTTCACACAGCGCGTAGTCAACCTGTGGAATTCCTTGCCAGAGGAGGCTGTGAAGGCTAGGACTATAACAGAGTTTAAAGAGAAGCTAGATAATTTCATGGAGGTTAGGTCCATAAAAGGCTATTAGCCAGGGCATAGAAATGGTGTCTCTGGCCTCTGTTTGTCAGAGGCTGGAGAGGGAGGACAGGAGACAAATAGCTTGATCATTGTCTTCAGTCCATCCTCTCTGGGACAGCTGGTGCTGGCCACTGTCGGCAGACAGGCTACTGGGCTAGATGGACCTTTGGTCTGACCCAGTACGGCCATTCTTATGTTCTTATGTTCTAAGTTTCCAAATCACAGGCCCTGGGTCTCATGGGGTATTCCAGTCACCGTGACATCTACTGGGAGAGCAATACAACAGTGTACAGACAATCGAGGAAGTTTCTGGAGAATGTTGAGGACAACTTTCTGGTACAAGTGCTGGAGGAACCAACTAAGGGTCATACCCCTCTTGACCTGCTGATCACAAACAGGAAAAAATTGGTAGAGGAAGTGGAAGTAGGCGGTAAACTGGGCAGCAGTGACCACGAGATGGAAGAAAGGAGAGCAGCAGAATACAGATGCTGGACTTCAGAAAAGCAGACTTTGACTCCCTCAGAGAAGTGATGGGCAGGATCTGCTGTGAGGCTAATTTTAGGGGGAAAGGAGTCCATGAGAGCTGACTGTATTTTAAAGAAGCCTTGTCAAGCCACAGGAACAAACCATCCCAATTTGCAGAAAGAATAGCAAATATGGAAGGTGACTTGCTTGGCTTAACAGAGAAAAATCTTCATTGAGCTTAAACACAAAATGAAGGTTACAAGAAGTAGAAACTTGGGCAGAGAACTTGAAAGGAGTATGAAAATATTGCTCAAGCTTGCAGGGTGTAAGCAGGAAGGCCAAAGCACAACTGGAGTTGCAGCTAGCAGGGGATGTGAAAGATAACAAGAAATGTTTCTATCAACAAGTAGAAGTCCAGGGAAAGCATGTGACCCTTTCTGAATGGGGGAAGACAACCTAGTGACAGATGATGTGGAAAAATCTGAAGTACTCAATGCTTTTTTAGCCTCAGTCTTTGCAGACAAGGTCAAGGTCAACTCCCAGACTGCTGCACTGGGCAGCACACTATGGGGAAGGAGGTGAGCAGCCCTCAGCAGTGAAAGAACAGATTAAGGATTGTTTAAAAAAGCTGGACATGCACAAGTCCATAGTGCTGTATCTAATGCAGCTGAGGAGGTGAGAGTGTTGGCTGATGTGATTGCAGATCCATTGGCCATTATCTTTGAAATATTGTGGTGATTGGAGGAGATCCCAGACAATTGGGAAAAGGCATATATAGTGCCCATTTTTGAAAAAGGTGCATCTGGGGAACTACAAATCTGTCAGCCTCAGCTCAGTCCCTGAAAAAATCATGGAGCAGGTCCTGAAGGAATCCATTCTGAAAGGAGGAGAGAAAGGTGATTAGGAATAGTCAACATGGATTCATCCAGGGCAAGTCATGCCTGACCAACGTGATTGCCTTCTATGAATACATAACTGGCTCTGTAGATATCGAGAAAGCAGTGGATGTTATTTCCCTTGACTTTAGAAAAGCTTTTGATAACATCTCCCACAGTATTCTTGTCAGAAGAAGAATATGGCCTGGATGAATGAACTCTAAGCTAGAGAAAAAGCTGGCTAGATCATTGGGGCCAAAAAGTAGTGATCAATGGTTTAATATCTAGTTGGCAGCTAGTATCAATCCGAGTGCCCAGTGGTCAGTCTTGGGGCCAGTTTTGTTCAACATCTTCATTAATAATGTAGAAGATGTGTTGGATTGTACACAGCAAGTTTGTGGATGTCCCTAAGCTGGGGGAAAGTTAGAGACACTGAAGGGTAGGAATAGGGTTCAGAATAACCTAGACAAATAGGAGGATTGGGCCAAACATCTGTTGAGGTACAACAAGGGCAAGTGCAGAATCCTGCACTTGGGATAGAAGAATCCCATACATTGCTACAGGCTGGGGATTGACTGGCTAAGCAGCAGTTCTGCAAATAAGGACCTGGGAATTGCAGTGGCTGAGAAGTTAGTTGTGAGTCTTTGTTCCCAAGAAAGCTAATGCATTTAGTAGGAGCATTGTCAGATGACCCAGAGAAGTGATTATTCCTTTCTGTTCAGCATAGGTGAGGCCACATCCAGTTTTGGGGTGCCCATTACAGAAAGTATGTGGACAAATTGGAGATTGTCCAGTGGAGGGCAACAACAATGATTAGAAGGCAGAGGCACGTGACTGATGAGTAGGGGCTGAGGAAACTGGGTTTATTTAATCTTCTGAACAAAAGAGTGAGGGGGATTTGATAGTAGCCTTCAACTACCTGAAGGGGCCTTCCAAAAAGGATGGCACTATCAGTGGTGGCAGATGACAGAATAAAAAGTAATAATCTCAAATTGCAGTGGGCAAGATCTAGGTTGGCTATTACAAAAACCTATTTCACTAGGTGGGTGGTGAAGCACTGGAATGGGTTAGCTAGGGAGGTGGTGGAATCTCCATCCCTAAAGATTTTTAAGGCCAGGCTTGACAAAGCCCTGGCTGGGATGATTTAGTTGGGCTTAGTCCTTCTTCGAGCAAAGGGTTGAATTAGATGACCCCCCTTAGGTCTCTTCCAACCCTAATCGTTTATGAAAACATTAATTAGCGTTATATGAAGATGTATTCACAGAAAATGGTGCCGACCAGTGACCTACAAGATAAACTTAAGATGCAGAACCTACTGTACATGCTACACAGAAAGTTCCACAAACTTTAAGAAAGAGGCTAGAAGAATTACAAAAATGATTGCAAATGGTATTTTGAGAACAGAAGATTTAACACCGCATTTCTCAAACTGTGGGTCCCGACCCCCTGGGGGGTCGTGAGCAACTTAGAGGGGGGTCGCAGCTGGATTCAGTTTTTCTCTTGCAAAAATTTGTGTGTCTCTGGCATCTCAACTGGCAATCCATTGACACTGATCACGTGATTACCGATAGTCGGGCTCGGCTTCTCTCAGATGTTCACGTGTCTGTGATGTCTCTCCACTGACAATCTAAACGCCGATCCCATGATCTCAGACGGTCAGGTTCGGCTTCTTTCGCAAATATTCGTGTGTCTCTGCCGACACAGTGTAGTGTTTACTAGTACAACATCTTTAGTAGTCCTTGGAGTGTATGTGAAGTTCCATTCTTTTATCAATTATTATAAATTTATAAAAACTTTTATCTGTTATTTTAAATTTTTAGCCTTACAATATGGAAAGGTTTGTGTTGGATGGTAAGCGAAAAGCTGATGACAAATCTACCGATATTGCTGATAAAAATAGGCCTAAATCAAGAAAGTATGATGAAAATTACATATCTTTTGGTTTCACGAGTGGTTTTGTTACTGGAATAGAACAGCCTCAATGTGTTATTTGTCAGAAAACGCTATCCGTTGAAAGTATGAAGCCAAGCAAACTAAAATAATATCTGGAAATAAGTCATGCAGACTTAACTAACAAACCTTGATATTTTTTCATTCAAAAAAGAGATGAAATTAAACAACAAAATGTGAGTCTAGTTAAATATATAAGCGTCCCTTCAAAATCACTTTTAGCTTCTTATCAAGTTGCATACAGAACTGATCAGTGCAAAAAGCCCCACACGATTGGAGAAAATTTAATACTTCCATCAGCTATTGATATGGTTACGACTACGTTGGGGGAGTCAAATGCTAAACAGCTTTTACGTATCCCTTTGTCTAATGACACTGTTTGCCGCCAAATTGCAGATATGGCAGTAGATCTTAATGAGCAACTAATTGAAAAAATAAGAAGCAAATCATTTGCCATTCAGATAGATGAGGCAACGGATAACGCTAAAGATGCTCATTTAATAACGTACATTAGATTAGTTGATGATGGTAAAATAAATGAAGATTTATTCTTCTGTAAAGAAATTACAGGGACGAGTAAAGCTGAGGATCTTTTCGATATAATTGATAGCTTTATGAAGTCAAATCTCTTACAGTGGTCAAACTGCATGGGCACATGCACTGACGGAGCACACTCTATGTCAGGCTGTCATAGAAGACTTCAAGCATTAATACGCCAAAAGTCTCCTGGTGCTGTTTGGACACACTGTATGATTCATAGGCAAGCTCTCACTTCGAAAGATTTGAGCCCGGTATTGGTGAATGTTCTACAAGCAACCATAAATGTTGTGAACTATATAAAAAACAGGCCTGTAAAGGCAAGGATGTTTGCAAGGTTTTGCGGAGAGATGGGCGCTGAACACACTTCCTTGCTGTTTTACTGAGAGTCAAGATGGCTGTCTCAGGGAAACATTTTGACACGTGTTTTCGAACTAAGGAATGAACTTCACCAGTATTTAATTGAGGAAAGGCATAGTACTGCACACATGTTTCTCGACTGTGATTTCAATATGCAGTTAGCATATTTAAGTGACATATTCAATAAGTTGAACACTCTTAATACCTCACTGCAAGGTGGTAATAATAGTATTCTTGAACTCTATGATAAATTGAAAGCGTTTATTAGGAAAGTTGAACTGTGGCAGAGCAAAATGGAAAATCAAATTTAGACATGTTTCCTACTTTAAAACAATTTATTGAAAGCAATAACACACATATTAGTGAAGATGTGAAATTTTGTATTTTAAATCACCTTTCTTCTTTAAAATTTCACTTTAAGAATTATTTCTCAGATATGGATATTGAAAAATTTGATTGAATAAGGAACCCATTCAACGCTAAACTAGTAGCTGGTACACTCACTACTACCGAGGAGGAGCAAACCATTGATATCTCTTCTGACACTGCTTTAAAAATAAAATTCTCAACAATGTCTCTCTCTGAATTTTGGATCAGTGTGCAAAATGAGTACAAAGAATTAAGCAAGAAGGCTATGAACATAATGATCCCATTTGCAACATCTTATTTGTGTGAGTCAGGGTTTTCTGCAGTTGCTGCTATAAAAAGCAAGTATCAATCAAATGTAAATGTGGAACGAGAAATGAGAGTGGCTATCTTGACAATGAATCCCAGATTTCAAAAATTATGCAACAATAAACAAGCTCATCCTTCACATTAAACAATATGATTCCAAATTTGATTTTTTTTGTCCATTTCCAATAAAAATTTAGTTATCAAAAGTTATTGGCATATTTATTTCTTGTCCAATTCTAATCCCAATAAAATGATTAGCTTTACTCGTGGAGCAATGAGGGTGGGGTCACATGAATTCATTTAGCATTTTAGGGGGTCGTGGTATCACAAAGTTTGAGAACCCCTGATTTAACAGATTGGGTTCACTGTTTAGTAATTGTAGAGAAAAAAGGAGAGGGACTAAGGCTGTTCATAGATCCAAAAGCTGAACAAAATTGTAAAAAAGGAAAACACCCACTTGTCAGAAATAAATCAAATTACTCAGTAAATTAGATACATCAGAATTTTGGACAGGCCCCCTGGGACACTGAGAGCTTGAAGAGCTGCACTTTCAACACACCATTTGGTAGATACTGCTTCCTAAGACTGCTTGTCAGAATATGTTTGTTTCAGGAAGTCCTACACTGTACAATGAGCCAGATGCTAGAGCTGTCAGTACATAGCCAGATGATCTTGGACAAGCATACATATGAACATAGACATACATATGAACACAATAAAAGTGTCACATGCTGTCTTTCCTGGCATATGGGATACATTTGAAATTTGTTACTTTGTTTCTCTGCCTACTTTTTTCATCATAAAGAGGTATCTTGACACCCCTCAATAAGATAAAACACATGATGTTTTTCAAAATAGTATCTGGGATGGGACTTAAAATCCTTTGTACCTTGGATGCTTGGGACTATATTAATATAATATATTGGCTTAGTGAGTGTGATCATAGCTCCCACTAGTGACTCAACTCAGCAGCTACATCAGCCTTCTTATTCAGCTGAAGAGGCTAGTATGCTGGAAATGCTGTGTTTGAAACTTGATACACTACCTCAATAGTGTCTTGAATGTGCACAACTGCAGTTTATTATACATACATTTATTTAAATGTATAAAGAATATAAATATATACGCAGCTAGGATGAAGACTTCCTCTCATGTTAAATTACTATAATGTAGCCTTGGAATAGCAACGTTTTACTATTCTCGAGAGTCACAAAGACATCCTGGATTGCTGAGAGATTTCTGTAATGGGGATCTTAGTTCTCACTCTCTGGTAAATATAGGCACTACTAGGACTTTTGAAGCAGAATGTTGCCTTTTTGCAAATTTACTCTGGTGCTAAGCCCTGGTGTACCAAGAGATGTTGCCTTTAGCTGTTTGAAATACTGTACAGTTCCATACGTGAAGACTTGCAGAAAAACCTTGGAAGAGGCTTAAAATAGCTGACAATTTATTCTTCTCAATTGCACCTAAAAAGAGTGGTGATAGTATTAGGACCCTTCGGAGTGCATAAAACAGTAATTAGTTTTAAGATTATAGCTTTAATTAAATACAAATTAATAGTAGTTTAGAATTAGAAAATCCAATATAGCTGACCAAAATGGAAGATATAGGGATGATGTAATGGAAGAGTTCATCTTTGAGAGATACAGGGTGAACTAATCGGAAACTCCAGTTTCTGGGACATAATGCAAAATTCTACTCAGCAAAAAGTCCTTAACTGACAGCTTAAAGCACATGTAGGCGGAGTGAGAAGAGGTGCAAGCCAATTGGGGAGAGCAAGCAGTGTATAAAGCTGACAGCTGATAGGCTAAACCTGTAGTGGGATTAGGAGTTTAGAGGAAGAAGAAGAAGCCAGGTAAGAAAAATAGCAACAACGGAAGCAGCAAGAGAACCCTGAAGCTGCCTGGCAACAGTTGCTACAGCAGCCCAGCCAGCAGACGGCCTCAGCAGCAGCTACTGCAACAGCCAGCAGACTTGTGTATCTGCCACCAAAGGACAGCTTTTCACCTAAGTGGCAGCAGTGAACAGTGCCTCCCTTTCTTTTGACCATACCTAGATGAGTTAGAGCAGGGGTGGCCGCATGCAGCTCTGGTCAAAGAAATGTGGCTCTTGCTAGTTCTGAGCTGCGCGCCCAGACGGCTCATGGCTGGTTGCTCTGCACACGCGCCCCAGTGCCTGGAGGGAGAAGTATGTGGCGGTGGCAGCTCTGGTGAGACTCAGGCATTAGGGTACAGCGGGGAGGGGAGGCTTAGCACACTGATACCCTTTCCTTCAGTCTGATACCCTTTCCTTCAGTTTCTTGTCCCTTTCCTCATTCTCTCTCTCTTTCTGGAGTCAGGTTACTCCCACTTCATCATTCAAGGTGCTCCATCTTTGTGGTTTGGCCGGCCAGGGCCTGCTCATTATAATTTTCTCCTTCTGGGGTTGTATCTAAATCCTCCTGGACAAACTGTCTCAAGCAGTCTCCTGCTCTACTGCCCAGTCTGTGTCATGTCTCCAATGGTTGGTAGGGGAACCCCCACCCCCCACTACTTCAGGTTCCACCTCAGGGATACTGTTGCCAAGATCTGTACTGTCTCAAATCCTGCTGATGTTTCCCACTTCAGTTCTATCAGACTCCTGCTCCATCTCCTCAAGAGGCCTATTATTCTCATCCACTGTCCTGCTTTCCCTCTCTAGATCGTGAGAAAGTGACCACAAGCTTTCTGTACTGCAACTCCCTTCTTACTCTCTATTTACTGGTTTTATGGCAGCTTAGACTGCCTCTTGCTGGGATTCATCATCAATTAAAAATTTATCAGCTCTTACTCTCTTTGAGAGGGAGTCCCTGAGCCCTTGGGAGTTTTGCCTTCTGAAGTCTGTAGCATGTGGGCATGGGTCATTCACCAGAGTAATCTGGATGTATTCCATTTGATGATGCGCCAACAATGGCAGGGAAATAAGAACCTAAGTCCTTCTCAGTGTCCTGGTTCTCAGTGTTCTGTGTTGTTATTTAGCTCTAATTTACCGCTAAATGTCTTCTAAGAGCCCAGTAAGCAGTGGAAGTGTTGGTAATGCTGCTAGATAATATTGACCTACCGTGGTTCGGCAAATTCTCTGGTCTGGCATTGGTCAGGTCCTTGGGATGCTGGACTAGAGAGGTTCAGCATGTACTTCATACAGTAGGAAAGGAAGAGACAACATATAAGCAAGTAATAAAAAAATGATAATACAAGCTTTAATAGTAATTACACAAGTGAAACTTACTTTGTCTCATTTATATAAACACGCTTGTGTTCCCGTTAACCTGAATTTTCCAGTAATTAATCCTTCAAGCTTTAATAAACATTTCTCCAGGATATGTTTACCTCTCTAAGTTTTTTCAGAAAATGCAAAATACAGATCAACAGTTTCGTTCTTTAGGGCACAAAGTAAAAGCTAACCAAGCCAAAAGCAAATCCCAGTTGTTAGCTGGACTGCAACATAGTTTCTGTGACTGATGTAGAGGAAAATTCGTTCTTGTTGTAACTAGTGGGCTGTGCCCTGTGCTTGCTATCTATGCTCACCAGTCCCCCTCTCTCTGGCCACTTTCGCTTTCGTGACCAGAGAGCATGATGATGTCATTCTGTCGCCTGCAGGAAAAACTTCTCTCTCTCTCTCTCTATATATATATATATAGAGAGAGAGAATTATTTTGTAACCCAATTATGAATCTGTGTTATGTAATAATAATTTTTACAAATTAATGTCCACAATGGTCAGGAAAAACATGCTGGAACTGAGAGACTACCAGAGGAGATGTCTGAAGGAGTGGCTAATGAAATAGGAGGAGAAGCAAGCACAAGCAAAGTCATGTAATCTTAGGGAGATCAGGGATTGGTGGAGAAGCGACTTACTGATAGTCAAAATAAGAATCCGGCAGAAGGAGAGAACAGAAGAAAGAGGTAATTAGTGACTTTGGGTAAACAGGTTCCAGTGAAGGTGGGTGGAACTAACTGTACAAAAGTCATATTGGAAAGGACAGAGTTGGAGAACAGGGTCTCTAAACAGCAGGAATAAAACACATGCTCAAGAATCATAGGCTATGTCTACATTGCATGCTTATTTAGAAATAACTCATGTTATTTCAAAATAACATAGTGTGCGTCTACACAGTAAGCCCATTTATTTGAAATAATTTTGAAATAATGGCTTCTTACTCCAACTTCTGTAACCCTCATTTCATGAGGAATAAGGTAAGTTGAAGGAAGAATGTTCTTCCTTCGACTTCCTGCTATGTAGACAGCGCCAAAAGCCGAGTTAAGCGACTTCAACTTCAGCTACGCAATTAATGTAGCTGAAGTTTCATATCTTAATTCGACTTTAGCCCACAGTTTAGACACACCCATAGAAACACACAGAGAAATTTTACACAATTACAGTTGTAAAGTCATAAAATGTAAGAATGGTCACATTTTAAAAAGTAAGCTCCAAAAATTAGAAGGTATAGTGAAAAACAACAAAAGTTACATGAGAGCTAGAAAAAAATCCATTGCCAGGAGAGATTTAGAGCTCAATGTGTCCAGTTTATCAAAAGATTATTAAGAAATGACTTAATGGATAAACACCTTTGCTGCAAGAAAATATTGGATATAAAAGGACTTTTTAATCTGCTGGAGAAAACCATAAGAACCTAAGGTTGGAAGGTGAAGTCAAATAAGAAATAAGGTTTGCTTGACTAATTGTTTGTTTATTTCACAGTGACGGTGATTAGCTATTGGAACAAACTACCCAGAAAAGTGATGGATTCTGCACCTCTTGATATCTTCAGATCAAAATAGGATACCTGCAGAAGATATGCTTAGGAAAACTGGATAAAATTTTATGGCCTGTCTCATACAGTAGTCCTCTATATCAGGGGTGGGGAACCTTTTTTGGTCAGGGGCCATTGACCCACAGAAAAATCAGTTGCATCTGGCCCTTGGGCCTTAGGTTTCCCACCCCTGCTCTGTATTGATAGCAAGTATTCTTTTAATGTTCTAATGAATTATATAATGATGGGCAGCACCCAGGATAGAAGCATAGGAATGTACAAAACTTAGAGGGGGGTAAAATTACTGAAAAATTCACCTTCTTTAATCAACTTAACAAAGTTGGTGACAATATCGTGATGCTTTGGCTTGCATAAAACTGTAGTTAGTGTTAGACTTAAGGCTTTAAATAAGTTATAATTGATGATATTTAACTACAAACTATTCAACATGACTGCTACTATCGTTTTTTATTGGAGAGGCTCAAAATGGAGGGAAGAAAATAAATCAGTCAATAGCAAGCAAAGAATAATGGTCAAACAAAGTTTGAGAAGTTTAGCTCAACTCAATCCCAATATCTGTAGGGAGGGGTAAGTTTAGCTCAATTAATTCAACAATACGTGGAGGGAGGAATAAGCATGGGAAAGCTGATTAGTTGAACAGTTGCCACTCACCGAAAGCACACCGAGACTGTAAATGTCAACCAATGAGAGAAGGCCAGAGACAGAATATAAGGAGGCAGCACCTGGCCTGTCTCTGGTGTGAGTTTGAGGAGGTAGAGAAGAAGATGATGGTGATCAGGAGAGAGGGACAGCCAGCCAGCAGCAGCAGAAGAAGAAGATTGGAGAGGAGATTGATAGACAGATCAGAAGGAACAAGATGAATCAGATGGAACTGAAAGATTGAGTGTAAGTCTGTTTTCTCTATTTTATTTGGGGTATGTGTGGGTGTGCTTGTAAATAAAGTTGGATGCTTGCAGTTCTCACCCATTCTGTGACTGCCTTGCTAACTCGCACAGAATATTAGAGTTAAGTAAATGTCTTAGTTAAATAAATGTCTTTGTATTCTAATATTGTAACTTTATTTCATGCGTATTTATGGAAACTGTATTTTCCAACATTAATATTGCAAAATTGTGCTAGAGTTTTATGGATCAGTATGAAAGATCTCTGTCCTGTATAGCAACTATATCTAGCTTATGTCTCTTAATCCACTTTTGTTGTATTATACTGTTTATGCTCTTTAACGTGTTACACTGTTATACTGTCTGATGTATGTGCATCCTACCCATATGTAAAAGGGTCAGAACATGTCAATATTAGAACATTATAACTAGGGATGTAATAGTATAGTTGAATAACTGATATGCTAAAGCTTATAGGTTAATGCTACAGACTACATGCATTCCTTCCCTCCCCCACACACACACTTTCCAGTACATTTTTTAGCAGGCTGGCCAGCAGCCCAGCTCAGTCTTGGCTTGAAATAGCTCTGGGACCTACCCCTGTTGTGGCTCTGCATTTAAAGTGTATTACAGCTGGACGGGCAAGCAGCCTGGCTCAGTTCTGGCTCACGATGGTTCCGGGAGCTTAGACCCACCCTAGACAGGGGATGCTGCCACCCTGCGCTGCTGCCTCTGTATCAGAGGCAGCAGCACAGGGCGACGGGGAGCTGGTTTTTAAACTGGCTCCCCTTGCGGACCAGCTCCCACGTGGCACAGAGGCAGCAGTGCGGAGTGGCAGGGGGCTCCTCAGGAGTGAGGCCAGAGTGCACTGGCTGCCGGCCCCACCCTCGGGGACTATAGAATAGTCGACTAACCGATAAGAATTCTTGAGGTTACTTGACTATTCAATTAACCGATATTTAATATCCCTAAATTGTAACAACCATACAACAAATGTATTACTTTTAAGCTGCTTTAACTGTATGATCTTTAAGTACAGTACTACAGCCGCTCTCCGAGTTACGAACAAGTTACGGACCAACACTTGGTCCGTAACTTGAACTGTTCGTAACTCGGATCCCATTGAGTTACACGCGACCGCGCTGCTCGTAAGCGCGGATCGCGTTCATAACTCGGGGACCGCCTTTACGACCGCTCCTTGGGAGCATTGGTCATAAGTGTGAATGGTCGTAACTCGACCGTTCGCAACTCGGGGAGCGGTTGTACTGTGCTTTACTATTACTTTATACTGTATTACTTTCTCTCTTGCTCTATCAAACTATTCAGTAATTGCTTTCTACTTTTTCAATAGACAAACAATTCTATTGTCAAAGGATAATTGTTTGATTATCAGTCCTTGAGCCCAGGGCTATATCTGTATCCTCCCAAGGTTAGCAGGATTGGCCCGCTCTGGGGAGTCCTCTGTGGGTCAGAGATAAACCTTCTGGTAATACTCTGGCAATTACATAGGGCAGACTACCAACCTTATACCCATTTGGACCAACAATATTGGTGATTGGCTTAGACGGATTATAGACCAGCTAAAGAATAAAGTGCATTGGGTCTGAAATTGTTGGGTTAATAATATGATCTACCGGTTCCTTCTAACCATAAAATTAATAGAACCTCTATGAATCTGCAACCTCCAGAAACTCTGCTTATCAGAGACATGGTGACATTTTTGGAAAACAGAGATAGTGAAATTCAGCACTGTACTGGAATGCCAGGCTGGAAGAGATCAGAATAAGCTTTAGTCTGTCTATTCTGACAGCACTTTTTCTTAAATTTCATTTCAGACAGGAGAAGAGGAAAAGGGCCCAAGAGTAAGCAGATTAGTTTTGGACTATGTACACTTAAACTGCTACAGTTGTGCTGCTGTTGCACGCCACTGTAGATACATGCCACAGCAATGTGAAGGGTTTTCCCATCACCATGGTTAATGTACCTCCCCAAGAGATAGTTGGCTTCTCCAAAGGGTGGCAGAGGCCATGCAGCTCAGGACAGTGGGGGTGTTGTGCCGGCTTTGCCATGGGGTGGACCCAAGGCGGGGGTGAGCATTGCTCATCATGGTGGGTGACTGCTCTGTAAGAGGGTGAGGATTTATGGGAGTAGTGTGCTCTGGGGGGGGGCATTGATACTGGGGGAGAGGTGTCCTGAGGCTTCTGCTGGTGATTGTGGGGAGGGATCTAGGGAGCCTACTTGTGTTTGAGGGACATAGTCGAGGACCACTGCTATTGCTGGGTGGGGCCAGTAACACTGGCCCCTGCTGCCTAAGCTTCTCAGGTGGCCCTGGGGTCAGGTGCACTGGAAATCTGAGGAAATCACAGAGGTCCCATAAAATCCTGGTACCTCTGTGACTGACTCACATCCTTAACGATTTCCAACTGCTATTAGAAAATACTGCAAACAGTTGGAGACTATATGAGCAGGGCACGGAGGCCTTGTCAACATTATCAGGATAAGTCAATCTAAGTTACACTACTCCAGTTATGTGAATAATGTAACTGGAGTTGTTATAGCTTAGGTTGACTTACTAGGGTGTCTATACCATGCTGCATCGATGGGAGATGCTTTTGTGCCAACTTACTATACTCTTCTCATTCCAGTGGAATACCTGAGTCACCCGGAGACTGCTCTATGGTCAATTTAGCAGTCACTAAATCAATTCCTGTTCCATCACTCACAGCAGTGTCAATCCCCCGTAAGTATAGACATGTCCATAGTTACTACAGAGAATTCTTTCTCAGGTGTCTGCCAAGCACATGCTCAGGGTTTAACAAATTGCCACATTTGGGGTTGGGAAATTCCCCTTCCCATTCAGATTGGTAGATTTTGTTTTTTACTTTTCTTTGCTGTATGGGTCAGGCATTGCTTGGTAGTTTGAACTAGAATAAATGTCAGAGTCTCTCTAACTTGAAGTCTTTCAATCATGATTTTGAGGACTTCAGTAACTCAGCCAAAGATTAGTGGTCTATTACAGGAGTGGTGGGTGAGGCCACTGTAGCCTGCACTGTGCAGGAGGTCAGCCTAGATGATCAGGATGGTCCCTTCTAGCCTTTAAGTCTTTGAGCTAGTGCTGAGTTGCTGGCTGGCCCCAGCATCGGCCCCCCCCAGTGCCAGGTTGCTGACTGGCCTCATCATTGGTCCCAGTGCTGGACCATGTTGCCAGCCAACCTCAGTACTGGCCCATAGAGTGCTGGCCGGCTGACCACTTCCAACACCAGCCTACTGGCCTCCAGTTGGTGACAGAATTGAGTTCCCGGCAGCTTGAGCACTGTCATGGAGGAGAGGACACAGCATCTCTACCAGAGGCAGCAGCATTGGGGGGTGAGGGGGGGAGCTTTTAAGCCAGTTCTCTGCAGATACCTGCTCCGTGGACTATTGAATAGTTGTGTAACCGTTAAAATTTGATGAGGTTACATGACTATTCAGTTACATACTATCTAACATCCCTCCCTACTCCCTCGTCCACACAGGCCTCTGATTAGAATACTGCTAAATACATACAAATGCAAACTGGTGCTCAACCTCAGGTACTGGTAATGTACTTCTTTTGGGTCTAGTCCTTTTTTCCAAAGCATTACTTGTGTGCCTGATATGAACAAGTTTTATTCCCCCTCTCTCACTGGGAGATCAGTTCTATTTTTCTGACCATCTTTTCTTTGCTATGCTCTTGCTCAGGTCCCCAGGCTGAACTCCCGTCTAATTGGCAGTTTAATACTTCTATGCCTGACGTCTCTCAAGTTCACTTCCAGACTCACCCATTTTCCCTCTTTGGCAAAGAGGTAAATGGATACTTTTACTCCTCTTGAGACAACTTCTACACCATGGGCCTTTGCAACAAAAGATTTTGTAGTCAAACTTTGATCTTCCATGGAATCATAGGGTTGGAAGAGACCTCAGGAGGTCATCAAGTCCAACCCCCTGCCCAAAGCAGGACCAAGCCCAACTAAATCATCCCAGCCAGGGCTTTGTTAAGCCCAGACTTAAAAACCTCTAGTGATCGAGATTCTACCACTTCTGTAGGTAACCCATTCTAGTGCTTCATCACCTTCCTAGTAAAATAGTTTTTCCTAATATCCAACCTAGACCTCCCCCACTGCAACTTGACACCATTGCTCCTTGTTCTGTCTGTCACTATTGAGAACAGCCTCTCTCCATCCGCTTTGGAACCCCCCTTCAGGTAGCTGAAGGCTGCTATCAAATCCCCCCTCACACTTCTCTTCTGTAGACTAAATAAACACAAATCCCTCAGCCTCTCCTCATGAGTCATGTGTCCCAGCCCCCTAAAAGAGCAAGAGGGACTGCAAATGGCCTCTTGATCAGCTGCAAGGGCTCTTTTCTCACATGCCAGAGGCCCTCCTGCCTGGCAGAGCAGGGATTTGATCCAGGTGAGCACCCTAATCCCCATACCATGGAGGGCTTTCCTACCCTATTGTTGAGTACTATTGTATTTTAAAACAAATCAAACCGAGAGCCAAGACGTAATCCACTTTTCCTCCCCCCATTTCTTCCTGTCACTCCATCCTATTCCCATTCCCTTCATACGTCTGTCCCAGTTACACCTACATTCCTGTATATTGCCTCCAAAGGTTCCTTTGCCTCTTTTCCCCCCAGAACTTCTCTTCCCTGCCTTTGAGGCAGCATACAGTTCTGTCCTTAGCTGCAATTGTCTCTTGATGTTAGCCATCATGTTTTAGCAAAGGCTTTGTCAATAAACAGGGTTATCCCTGCCTAGTGGCAGCAGCAGCTCCCTTTCTGTAGTGAGGTATAGTGGGCCCTCCTTGGCCAGGTTCACTCTACTGCAGGTAGAGGGTTGCTATGATTAAGTATATAGTTTAATTAGGTAACATTCTAAATGGGATTTTACATCCCTAGTCCCTAGGGGGGTGCAGAGCAACCCCTCACCTGCCCCAGATGTGGGATCCAGGGTAACCTCCCTACTCCAGCATCACCTCTTCCCATCCCTGCCCCTTCCCCCACTCCACCCTTTCCCCCAAACCTCACCCCTGCTCCTGGTAAGCCTAACTTCAGTTCCAGG
This sequence comes from Pelochelys cantorii, assembly GCA_032595735.1. Taxonomy (NCBI): domain Eukaryota; kingdom Metazoa; phylum Chordata; order Testudines; family Trionychidae; genus Pelochelys; species Pelochelys cantorii. The sequence continues at coordinate 124,162,543 of CM064326.1, read as the reverse complement.
TGCATTGGATGAAACCACAGGAAAGAAAAAAATTATCAGACACATAAATGAACACAGTATATTGGGGCAGAGTAAACATGACTTTGATGAGGCATGACTTTCCTTTACAATTCTATTTTGAGGGAGTCAGTAAGCATGTGGGCAAGTTGACATAGTGTATTAGACTTTAAAAAGCTTTTGACAGGGTCCCTCACCAAAGGCTCTAAAGTAAAGGAAGCAGTTGTGGAATGGGGAGAAGGCTCCCTTAGATTAGCAACAAGTTAAAGGTTAGGAATAAAAAGGGTTTTCACAACAGAAAGCAGTAAAATTTACAATTACAAAAATACTCAGGATAGACAGTCCAAACTGACTGCAAAGAGTCACAAAGAGAGCTCATTGAAATGGGTGACATGATGACAAAATGGTAGATGAAGTTCAATGCTGATTAGTGCAAAGTAATGAACTTTGGAAAATGTAATCCCAATTAGAGATACAAAATAATGGGGATCTAAATTAGCTGTTACCATTCAGGGAGGAGTTGTTGGAATCTTGTTGGATAGTTCTTTGAAAATAGTGAACCACGGTGCAGGAGCAGTTAAAAAAGGTAACAATGTTAGGAACCATAAGAGGGATAGCTAATAGAAAATATCATAATGCTTTTGTTTACATCCATGGTACATCCACATCTTGAATACTGCATGCAGTTCTGGTAACCCCAGCTCAAACAAGATATATTAGAACTGTAAAAAGTACAGAGAAATGATTTGGGATATGGACTCTCTTTCATATTAGGTGAGATTAAAAAGACAGGGCTTCCTTCATTTAGAAAAGAGATGACTAAAAGGGGCTGAGAAGGCTTGTGTAAAGTCATGAATAGTGTGGAGACTCAGAATAAGGAAGTTTTATTTACCCACATTTAAAACAAATGTAAGGATTACATAGTCACACCAGGCACGGTCAACCTGGAACCTGCTATAGGGGATGTTGTGAGGGTACAAAAGGTTTAGAGACATTCCTGGTGGAGAGGGCTCTCAATGGTTAATCCCTAGTAGGAATGTGAAAAGGTAACCTATAGGGGCTGGAGCAGCTCCCTGACTGCCCTGGGCAGGGGGCTGCTCCAGTCCCATGGGGCCTGCTGGAGCAGCCTCTATCCATGGTGGTCCCCATTGCAGGTTAAATGCTGGCTCCCTGAGAGCGTGCTGCAGAGTCGGCAGCAAAGTCTCCTTCCCAGGAGTGGGGCTAGCAGCTCTTGCTGGGCCTGGGAAGGTGGCTTTGGTGCTGCAGCTAAGCCTTCTCACCAGGAGTGGGGCCGACAGGGGTTGCTGGACCTGCTGCCCCGGGAGGCTTTGCTGCAGACTCTGCAGTAGGAAGCTCAGAGCCCGCAGCGCACGTAACCACAATGAAATGTCAGCGGTTACATGGGGAGACTTTTAACCGCCCTTCCACATCCCCTGGGCCTTGACTGGTAGCCACTTCTGGCCCTGGCCATTTTCACAGGCAGCAGGTAACTGGTGTGATCCGGGCAGGTCTCAGGGTCCATCACGGAGCTGCCCCCGCTCTGGTCACCTGCTGCCCAGGCACCAGCAGCTCACACACAAAAGGCAAACAACAACGGAAAATCACGTCACCCTCTTGACGTCACAGAGCAGCCCCCACAACGTAAAACCACGTCACCCCCTTGACATCGCACAGCAGCCCCCCCCCCCCCCCCCCGATGTGTCGCGTGACACCGGGCTCGGCAGCTCAGCAGCTGCGCGGCAAACAGACCTCGGCGCGAGGAGAGAGAAGAGAAGGGAAGGGAAGGGAAGGGGGGCGGGGGGGGCTGCGCAAACAACCAACATTCCCCACCGCCTTCTCCCCCCGCCCCCCCCCGCGTGTATGGCTTCGTTCCGCCCCCGCCCGCTTCGGGACAGGATGTCCCGCCTCCTACTGTCGCGCTGATTGGTGGGCGCGCTCCGGCTGCCGGATCGGGGGATTGGCCGCGGAGGGCGAGGCTCCTCCTGCTTCCGGTGTTGCCGCGGGGGGAGGGGGGAAGCGGTTGGGGCGGGGCGAGCAGTCGGATGAGAAGAATAGCCCGAGAGCTGAGCCTGAGCGGCAGCTGCTGCCCGAGGGGGACAGCGCTGTGGGTAGGCGCAGCCCGCGGGCCGGTCGAAGGCGGGGGGATGGGATAGGCGCGGCGGGGGCGGGGGGGCGCCTCTACCCTCAGAGCCCTCACTCGCGCTGGGGCGGCTGTTACGCGCGGGGGGAGCTTGTCGGGGGGGCGAGCCCCCTCGCTCTGAGGACGGACGGGGTGGGGGGAGCTGCCGGTGGGAGTCCCGCTCTCCCCCCTGGGCTGGCCCCAGCCCCTTCCTGCCTTGGGCGCCTGCTTATGCAGCTCTTCGCGGGGGCGTTGTAATGGCGGGTGAGGAAAGGGGGGCCGGCCCGGAGGTCGTGGGGGGGCTCTCCCGGTTCAATGGGGGCTGGGAGGAGGCAGGTGGTCTGGCCTGGGCCTGGGGGCGTTGGAAGGGGGAGCGAAGGGGCCCGGCGCAGGCCTGGGGGTGGCGGTGCGGCCGCTGCATAGAAACCGTTTTGAGGAGCGCGGCGCTTTCCTGAAGCGGTCTGAGGCCAGATCCTCGGCTGGCAGCCCGTGGGCCGCGTCCCTCGGAGCGGTCACGTAAGACATGGTGACAACGGGCCTGGAATGAGCTTCAGGTGGGAGAGGCGAGGGGAAGAGGCTACTGCTTTTGGAGAGGAGCGGTCTAGGAACCCCCCTCCCCCCCCCGTCCATCCCTGTGCATAAAAATGGTAATAGCACTTGGGTTCGCCTGCTGCTTGCATAATCTGGATCAATTATTTATTTCATGCACCATTTACGGGGCTGAGGGGTAGAAGCAGCAGCCCAGGCCTCTGATGATGACCTTTGGTGCATTGGGATGTTTTCACCATCGTGGGTGGGGGAAGGGAAGGTTTGTGGCTTGAATAACGGTGAACACTTTTTCTTTTTTCTTTATGCATTGTCAGGGTGTCTGCTTACATGTGAGAGAGGTAGATTGATATTCATGTGAATATAACTTTGGAGGAAATGGGAATCATTCTGGTATTACCAAGATGAAATAAGAAGCTCTGCAAGGTTATCTACTAGATGTTTCTCCTCCTCCCCTCCCCCCCCCCCAGGTCTGCCCCCCTCTGCCAGCCTGGAGAGCTTTGAAGAAGGAAAATGTCTTCTGAACCTTTTTGTCTGTCTGCTCAGACTAGGTTTGATTCCAAATGGCTCAAGACAGATTTACAGGTAGGACTTGTGGCTTTTTTTTTTTTTTAAACTATACCATTTTGTATCATGGCATTTGGTGTGCACATCAGCAACATTTGTAAAGGTCACTTGGCAGCAAACTAAAGGACCTAATTCTGTTGAAAGTGGCATGCAATTTCTGAGCATGCTGCCTTGAGAACTGGTCTCAAACAAGCAATAAAAGTACAGTTTTAATTTCATGGTAGTCTATATTTTGCTTAAAACCATGCCGAAATATGTATTTTTGATTTTTAGTGTATCTTTTCACAGATCCATGTTTAATTATGTAGTGCTCTGTGTTTTTAAAAACTTCTGTAAATATTTGTAGTCTACTGCTATACATAGTTACAGAGTATAACTGGTAGCTATAACATGGAAATAAAACTGGTTAAGGAAAATTGAAATCTGAGCAAATTAATTGCTTACACTTTGAACAGGAAGAGCAACTAATATAAATTTGCAGACAGGTTTCTTGGTAATTCTGCCTGGATTATTTGTTGGGATTTAAGTGTGTGTGAACCTGTTTTAAAAAGCTTCCTACTAAAAGTTTTCTGCTAAGTTTGTCTTGAATCTTTGTACTGTTTTTGTCCTGAGGAAAAACATTATATCTTATCTAGAGTTTTATGGGGAAAATGGAACATATAGTTCTTATCTATGGTGTTTTGGACTAAACCAAAATTGTTTGTTATGCACTCATAAGGACATGGGAATAAATATTTATTATAATGCTACAGTTTCTAGTTTTCAATTCTGTTGTGCTTAGTGGTGGTATGTAGAGGTTCAGGTCAGTAAGGCTACGTCTAGACTGCAAGCCTCTTTTGAAAGATACACACCCTAAAGCATGTATTTGGGACGACATGTTCAAAGAAATACATATTGTTTTAAGTGCTCTGTTTTCAAGTAATACATAAAAACTGACATTGAAGTAGGTCAGTCAGTATTATCCTTCAGTTACAGATGAGAAAACTGGGAGAATGGCATATTCAAGTGACCTTTCCCAAGGCTACATAGAGAGTGACTGAGTGGTGGAGCTGAACCTAGAATTTAGCTGTTCCTATACTTAGATAAACGAGTCTTTGTCCTGAGGAGCCTGCAATCTAATGAGATTCTAACTCCAACATTTTCCATCTAAAGTGTAGAAAAACAACTAGCATGCAACTGTTCAGTGGTTACATGTTTACAAACTCCCCATCCCCTGCTTTTTAACATCCCTTGTCAACTACAAGAAAATAGTGGAAGTTGTTTCGCTAAAAATGATGACCCTTCTTTGTGGCCAAAGGTGTTACGGTTGGTTTGGTTTCGTTTCAACTGTTTGTTTGTTCTCTGTGAATTGGCAGATTACAGATTTGTCTGTTCACGTGACTTGTTTGATACTGTCCCTTTGTTAATATGCTTAACCTCTGATGATTGCTGGAGAACACTATCAACAAAATGGTCATGGCATCTTGAAATTAAGGTGTCTCTTTTTTTAAACAATTGCATGTATTATAACAGCTACAATAAGTACTTTTGCCTATTGTGGGAATCATTGTAGTGTTAACTTTTACACAAGCTGTATTAAGAAGAACTCCTATATTAAAAACTTTACCAAAAATTTAAAAGGCAAATCTTTTCATGATGAGAAACCAATTGCATTCAAAGTTGTGAAAACAGTGTTTTGTCTTAACTGAAACATAAGAGTAATTGAGAGCAGAACTACTGTTTGATGTCCAGATACTAAATGTGAAAATCAGTCTTTTGTTTCCTCTGCAATCTGTTGAAAATCACTGTTCTTCAATTATTGTCTCTATTAGTAGACATTATTTATAGCTTTCTGTTACAAATGAGTTCATTGCTTTTCTCTTTTTTCATTTAGCTATTTTTGGCTGACTTTAAACAGGCTCTGTTTCCAGAAACTGTGTGTGTGTGTGTGTGTGTGTGTGTGTGTGTGTTTAAAAAAAAAAAAAAAAAAAACCCCCACCCTGTACATGGGTCCTTGAAATAGGTTAAGTTTTTTACCTAATAGGTGGCAAATTGTTTCTCTGGTATTAGTAGATCCTGGGCTTTGTCTCTTTCTTAGTGCATGTTGGACTGTACTGGCTATTGAGTGGAATAATCCAGTTATTTTAGAGCTTTATTTTTGGTTTATTTGAGATAATGTAAATCATTGGTTCCCAACTGCCAGTCCGTGGCGCCCCTCCTTTCCCCCCCTCCCCCCGACTGCCGGGTTGCAGCACATTTGCTAGGCCATGCCCTGGCTTTTATTTAACCTTGTGCACTGGGTTCCCAGGGAATTCCTTTCCTGCCCACTTCCCCATGCAGCAGCAGGGTAGCTGAGCAGCTGGGACCCCAATGAGGCTGTCCATACTAGGGCATCCTCACTGTGGCCCCAGTTCCAGGTCCAGTAGCTGCTATTTGCACTGGCCAGCGGGGCCACTGGGGTGAAGCACCCCATGATGGGTGGCTTCCTTTGTGACTCCATTCTCCTCCTTTCCCACTGAGTGGGAGCCTTTCCCCGACCTCCAACTGCTCCCATCTAGCATGCACACATGTTGTTGTTATGCATTATTAAATACATAGGAAAATACGAATAAGCAGAATTAGGCACGGTCAGACCTGTTAACTACTGCCTCTTTAATTCTGGTGCAGTTGCGGCAAAAGGTTTGAACTATAGAATGCTTTTTAACAAAAATTAGCAACTATTTTTAAAATTCTTGTTAACCATCGTGATTCCCCCCTCCCCCCTTTGATTTGCCTGATATACAGTGGGCTAAAATCACTATAATAAATATGCAAGTAAGTGAATTATCATAATGTATATGCAAATATTTCAGTGCCGGATTGCCAGTAGTTTTTGAATGAGTTTGCTTGTCCGTGGTATAAAAAAGGTTGGGAACCACTGATGTAGATCATGTCAGTTTGACTAAAGTATCACTTTTTAAAGTGAGAGATCACGCTTATTTCATATACTGGACTCCTTTTGACATCCTTTTCTCTTCTGCATGAAATGATTGTAGAACAGCTTTATGGCAAGGGCCCCCAAACTTTTTTGGTTATATACCCTAGGAGCTGGGGCCTTAGTTGGGTAGTGGGAGCATCAGCAGATTCATGGCTGGGAGCAGGGCCAGTGATGCAATGGCCAGAAGTAGAGCAATGGCTGGGATTGGAGGTGGTGTTGGGGTGGTGCTGGAGTGGAGCTGGGGGCAGAGCAGTGCTGGGTGGCACTCTCTTCCCACTCCTGTGGGGGCTGACCCAGGCTTCACTATTCTCTCCCCCCCCCCTCCCCTCCGAGCGTTCTTCCATGGCCCTCCTCCATAGTTTGGAGTCCACTGCTTTATGTAATTTTGTATGCAGTATAATAGTAGAGTCCATCCCAGCATGTTACACCAGATGGGCGAGGCAGTATCTTTTACTGGACCAACTTCTACTGGGGGGGAGAGACAAGCGTTCGAGCCACAAGCTTTCCTTCTGATGTGGGAAAGGTAATCCTAGTATCACAGCAAAATGCAAGTTGAACAGATTGTTAAGCAAGTAGTTAGCAGAGACTCAGAGGCTGCAAGCTGTGCCATGTCTCATTGCAAGACTTGAGGATTGCAGGTAGTGTAGTGTAGTTTTCTCTGAGCCTTGAAAGGGGGAAGGAGGGAAATGTTTTTTCTCAGGGTAGAAGAGCCCTCCTGTGGCCTGCCTTGTTCTCTCTCTCCTTTTTGTTATCTGCTGTTAATTTACTCAAGCTGTATGTGCTCTTATTTCAAGCTTGATGACTCTGGCAGGAATTGTAGATTGAAGCCAATTAAATTCCATTCTCTGTGGAGATAATTAACCTTTTTTGCTCTGGCCTCTTGTGAAGTTTGTGCCATTGCATCAAAATAACCCATATAAATAAAAACATGGAACAAATAAGTTTAAAATGGGTCATGCACAACCTTTCCTTTCCCATGCCATAGGAGTTCAGGCATGTGCAGGACAGAAGGTCCAATATGAATTAGTGAAGTTTGGAAAGATAAAAGTGAGGTCAGTGGGGATGGTACTGAGTGGAACCTAGCTGAATGTGCCCTAATTCTGTTTCAGTGTAATGAGTGTCAAGGGTTCAAAGCCAGTGTAATGTGATATGTTCCTTTGTTAGATTGTTAGAACCTATAATTGCCTGCACAAGCACCATTGTTATCCTAAAACTTGAACCTTTCTATTCTTGAAGATAAAATTGCTGAAACTGTCTGTTTTGTGTTTATTTTTGATAACTATGTATTTTCTTATTGTCTTTCTTCCTGTCTCTCTGAACTATCAGTGTAGTCAGTATTACTGCAGATGCCATCTTGCATCATTGCAAGGCCAAAGTTCTCTTCATAAATATTTTGAAGTCTTATTTATATTTTTTATCTCATTTCAATATAATCTCATATTGTTCTCCTGCTGTGCGCTGTTCAGTAAGTGAACTTTCTCCAGCTGACTTTACCTAAACAAAATGTGTGTTTTACAGCTGACCAGGAGATTCAGCTGTGAAGTCCTAAGAACATGTCAAAAATGGAAAGTTTCTAGTGCACTCAATCTCATGGCTCAAATAATTTGAAACCAAAATTAATTGTCCTAAACTAACTACACTAGATATTAAATATTTATCATTTTACTTGAAGTTTTCAACTGAATCTAGATTTTTTTTTTTTTTTTTTTTTTTTTTTTTTTAAGTACAGGTTGAAACTGTTTTCTCTGGCACTTTGGTCTGGCACCATTGGACTATGGATATTGCTGGACCGGAGAGGAGAGATGTAAGTGACTAGTCAAGTAGTTGACTACCCGATATGCCTAGGTTTTATCGGGTAGTCAAGTCACTGCTTGACTACTCGCTCCCCTATCCCCCTTGCTGCCTCTGTATCAGAGTACATTACGTGATTAGTCAATTACTCGCTTCTTAACATCCTTACCAGAGAGCCCCTCGACCACAGGGCTGGGTGGCCATGGGTTGGCCACAGTAGCCCTGGGATGAGTGGAGCGCTGGTGGCCCTGGAAACTGGCAGCAGAGCTGGTAGCTGGTGTCATGGGGGCAAGGGAGCTGCACTAGGTCTGCTGGGAGAGCTCAGAGTCCCATCAGCAGAGGATGGAATTAACCTCCCCTGTTTTGGCAAACTCCCTCATTCGGGACTAGTCAGGATTAGAAGGATGAAAGGCATGTGGGCTTTTTTTTTTTTTTTTTTTTAATAAATAAGCTTTTGAAACTGCTTAGTTTTAGACTAAGTGCAGCGTAAATCGAGCAATGGACAGGTAGTGATGTCTATGCAGCAGTGGTCACATCTATGCAACTTCGCTTGTGAGTATCTCCTATGCAGATGTGTATTAAGTAGAATTTTCAAAATATTATTTAGATATTTCTGTTACTGTTTCAGTATCTCCATTGGGTGAATGATCTATTGTGTCTCAGTGGAGGTTGCAATTTAGATTAGACTTTCCCTGCTCCACACCCAGCAGAAGCCCAGTTTGTTGCCAAGTGTAACTAAAAGAACTAGTGTTGCTATTGGCAGCCTAAATAATAAACTTTCATTAGTAACATAAGTCTGACTTCCAAGGCAAAGTGATTCTGGCTTACTTGTCATTATCAGTCTGTTAAAATGATGGCTTTGTCTTTGTTTACTAATGTTTTAATTTAGGGGTGTGGAAGTGTAAACGGTTAACTGATAAGTCCAGGCTATCAGTTAATGTTCGTGGTTACACAAAGGCTCTTGCTCTACTTCTTGGGCAACAGACTGCCACCCCACACTGCTGCCTCTGTATCAGAAGCAGCAGTGCGGGGATGACCGCCAGCTCTCCGGGAGCAGGGCTCCAGGTGTGCACCGGCTGCTGCCCCGCGCTGCAGATGCAGGTAACTGTAACTGCTGACATTTTCAGTGGTTACACATTTACCCAATTATCCTAGTTTTAAGTAGATCATTAAAGTTTTTCTTAAATATATATTTTTGTAATTGGACAAATTGAATATTCTCTCTAACTGCATTCTACTTTTTCCTTTAGCAAGTGGGGAATCACATTTGGTAGAGTATTTGCCAGGATTGGGAGATACATGAGTGTATGGAAAAAGCTATAAACAATAACAGGTCATAGGGATTTGAATGTGTACATAGTTAACCAATGATCCTTGCATCCATTGGTTAACCCTCACTGTTACATGCAGCCCCCCAACCCCCGCCTGTGCTGCTGCCTTTGTCTGAAGCAGCAGTGGGAGAGGGGCAGGAGGTACGCACGGACATCCGGTTCCCATGCAGCTGCCTCAACCTCCCATGCTGCTGCCTCCCACAGAGGCATTTTGATAGCCCTAACAGATCATCGATGTTTGAATTTGTGGCTCCCCTGCATCCTTGTAGTCCAGCTATGATGATCTTACTATAGTATCAGGGCATTGATTATTAGAATGTAAAAGTTAGTGGAAAAATATTTGTATGTGGTCCCTTTGAGTCTCTTCCTCTTTATAGTCAGGTTGTGAAATGAGTTTTACAGACATTAACAGGGTTCAGAAATACTTGTAGTTTTAAAGAACTCAAAGTTATAAAAAATCAGGGGCTGCTTTATCATTCTGTTTTATGAAAACAGTCAGTTAAAATCAGTTTGTTGTTGTCCCTATCAACGAAAGCTTAGGTTATGAAGGAGTTAGTGATATTTGACTCTGCACTCACTTGCAACAAGAGTAACCTGTAGCAAGTAGGATTTTTCCAAATCCTATGAAACACTAGTGTCAGTGCATCTTCTTGTTGAAATCAAATCTTAAAAAAATATATTTTGGGTTGGCCAGTGGGAAGACTTTCCTTATAATTTAGGACTCCAGTAACAGTAGTATGGAACTGACATTCCTCAAGCCAAATAGTAAAATTCAAACATTACAAGGCATTCACTTCACGATGGCTTTTCACGATAAGTAGGGTATGATCCCATGAAGACTGAGAAAAGAAAACTAGATAAATCTGCTTACAGAAGAGAGAACAAAAGGGGAACAATTATGCTCTATCTTTGTGTCTTTAAGTCAGCATTACATTTGAGTAAGAACAGGGGAATGTGAATGTTGCTTCTCTATCCTTCTCTTCACAGCAGTCTGAGAGGAAGCAGAGATCAAAGAAGAGAAGAGGTCCTGTTGTCTTCCTTCCTTTTTTTTTTTAAATGGCTGATGCAAAATATGGTACAGCTGGAAGGAAGAGGCAGTGTGTTCTTTTCTTTCCCATTTGCACTGCTGGGGGTTTTGGAGTGCTTCCCAGTGAGTAGCTCCTGTCTTTCATGACTGGCCCTTTTTAGTAGGTTTCTGATAATTTTTTTCCGGTTGCAATATAAATGCTTCTTTGATGGGTGTCTTCAATTAAATTCTTAGATGGAGGTGGTTCTGGTGCCTGCTTTGTTTTACTTGCATTGCCTACTTCAGTGAAGTTTATGCAAGTAAATTCAGACTTTTTTATGTTGCCTACCGGGTAGTTTGCTCCTCTGGAATTAATTGTTAATCAGCCAGATCATGTTTCGAGAATTTTGGCAAACCTCTTTAAACATTTGGTTTCAAAACAATTTACCCAACTTCTGTTCATTTCTAAAAGAATACTATTTAAAAAAAATTTCAATTGAGGTTCATGAAAAATAAAGTCGGGATTCATGGTTTTAGGCATGTGATGTTAGCAGTGTCCTCCAATTGGATAAAAAAGGAGTATAATAATTGTCAACAAATGATGTAACCTTTAATGAACTCCATACCATACATCAGATTTCATAGATTCAGTTGTTTTCTCAAGCCTTGAGAGAAATAGCTAACGGTTGAAATAGGAGTTTGCACAGAGCAGGATAATAGGTTTCTAAATGAGCTTTTTAAGTTGAATTATTAATTGTGCCAGTCAAGTTAGGTTAGAATGGGTGCTGCTGAGTGTGTGGTGTATTAATGTAGTGCTTCCTGATTCCACGCATCCAAATTGTCACCATGAATGGCAGGTATGTCCAGTTTGGCATGGGGAGAAAATGCAGAAAGGAGTCCTAGCAGTCGAATTTTTTCTGTGCAAAAATAGCAATCTTAGAAATATCTGTCTGTCCATCTGAGAGTCTGTTTCCTCCTAAATGGTAAGAACTAGGATCACCAAATTTGGTATACAGTTTGCTGTTATTGTAACTTAAAGCAACATCAATGTTTGGTTGTGCCAGGAAAATGGAATGTATGTGTGTCTGTCTCCCACATGGACTTCTTCCTTGTGTGTGCCTGCTACAGCAGCCAAGCTTCTCACAGATCCCAAACTGCTGCAGTGAGAGAGCTGAGATGGTCTTCTCTCCCCATGGCAGACTGCACACTGAACCTCTCATGTGCAGACCTACTCCAGAACTATGATTTAAATGAAGAAAAACAAAAATTGAGTTAAGGATCCAAGTACATAAATGTTTTGGATGTGATCCTGAACTCACCAAGTACCTTCAGAAACCTCTTTATTCCCCAAATACTCTGTTCATAGAGTCATAGAAATGTGGGACTGGAATATGGATGGGAAAGGTTAGCCAGTAAGCATTACCCTTAACTGGTGATGCTTACTGGTTCTGGTTAACTAATGGGGCTGGAGCAGCTTCATGCCTGCCACAAGAAGGGGCTGCTCCAGCTTTGCGGGCCCAGAGCAGACCCTGTCCACGGTGGGCCCAGATGCTTCGCAGGCAGGGGTTGCTCTGGCTGCCTACAGTGGGGAGGGGTCTCTCCAGCCCAGCTCCCTCGTCTGTCCCCCTTAATCCAGTTAACCAATTAAATGAGATTTTACGTCCTTAGACTGGAAGGGACCTCATAGATAGCTGCAGCGGCATAGGAGCCAGCAAACAGAGCTGTAAACAGGGGAGTTTGAGTGGGAGTTCTGTTGGAGGAGGAGTTTGTATTTGGTTTTGTATTTGTATTGTTTGTATGTGTAGAGGCTTGTAGGGGTAGTGTGCTGGGAGAGAAGCTGAGCCCTGATTAGGGGGCGGGGCTTCACTGATTAGGGGTCCTATAAAGGTAGCCTTCTAGTCAGGCAGCGGCATAGATAGCTGCAGTGGCACAGGAGCCAGCAAACAGAGCTGTAAACAGGGGAGTTTGAGTGGGAGTTTGTGAAGGGAGTTTGGATATTGGGACTTGTTTGGGGTTTGTTTTTGCTGTGGAGGGGGCGTGTTGGTTTGTTTTTGTGTTCACCGGATTAATAGGATTTTGGTGAGAGAGGAGATAAAACACAGAGGCAGTAGTGGCCATGGCCCAAGTAGTAGAGAACACAAGGAGGATGACTGGATGTGGTAGCTGCGGTATGTACATGATTCTGGAGGGGGTACCTGAAAGGAGTTTTGTTTGCATGAAGTGCGGCCTGATAGAGCTGATGGAAGAAAAGATCCGAGGACTGGAGATGCAGGTGGAAACTCTGGTCGAGTTTAGAAGGGGGTTTGAGCAGATGATGGAGCAAAGGCATGACGTGGTTGAAGGGGAAAGCTTAGATATGCAGATGGAAGTAGGATCAAGGGCCTTAGAGGGGGAACTGCTGGGCGAAGAAAATGGACAGTGGAAGCATGTGACTAAGAGAACCAGGCAGAGGAAAAGATGGGTCAGTGAAGGAAAAATAGAGCTCAAGAACGGGTATGTGGAGTTAGAGAATGAAGAAGGGGTACAGCAGGTAGATAATGAAGATGGAAGGGTAAGGAAGAAGAGAAGAGTGGCTAGTCCAATAGATAAAGGGGATGAGTTAATGGCGACAACACCAATAATGAGCATTAGGAGGATACAGGATGGGTTAAAGAGGATTACAAGGGAAAACAGGAATGGCAAGGACTTGCAGCCAGAGGAAGCAAGAGATAGACCAGAGAATCGCACTGTCACTAGGAAAAGGCAGGTCTACGTGATTGGGGACTCCTTATTGAGAAGAATAGATAGGCCTGTAACCAGAGCTGATCCAGAGAATAGAAGGGTGTGCTGTCTGCCAGGTGCTAAGATACGGGATGTGGAACTGAGGTTGAAGAGGATTATTAAGGGAGCAGGAAGGAATCCATTGATCATCCTTCATGTAGGAACAAATGATATGGCTAGATTCTTGCTGGAACGAATTAAGGGAGACTATGCTAGGCTGGGGAGGACGCTCAAGGAAATTGAGGCTCAGGTGATCTTTAGTGGGATTTTGCCTGTTCCTAAAGAAGGGCAACTAAGATGTGACAGGATTATGATGATCAATGGATGACTTAGGCAGTGGTGCTATAAGGAGGGCTTTGGGATGTATGGTCACTGGGAGGCATTTATGGACAGAGAACTGTTCTCTCGGGATGGACTTCACCTAAGTAGGGAGGGAAATAGACTTCTAGGATGGAGGCTGGCTCAACTGATTAAGAGAGCTTTAAACTAGGAATTTGGGGGAGACGGTTGGGAGATGTCCAGGTAATCTCTACGCTGGATTTTAACACTGAGAGGGAGGGAAACGAAGTAAGAGAGGATATAGCTGGGGGTAGGAGAATGTACATGAGGAAGGGTAGAGTGGATACTAGTCTAATAGATCATATTGGAGGTACAACGTACGTGCTAAATTGAGTAAAGAATGTGAGTGAGGCCAAACAGCAAAAATGAAGATGTTTGTACACCAATGTGAGCCTAGGTAACAAAATGGAGGAACTAGAGCTATTGGTCCAGGAAGTGAAACCAGATATTATAGGAATAACAGAAACATGGTGGAATACTAGGCATGACTGGAGTACAGGTATTGAAGGGTATGTGCTATTTAGGAAAGACAGAAATAAGGGTAAAGGTGGTGGAGTCGCATTGTATATCAAAGATGAGGTAGATTGTAAAGAAATAAAAAGTGATGGAATGGAGAAGACAGAGTCTGTTTGGGCAAAAATCACATTGGGAAAGAAAACTATCAGATCCTCCCCTGGGATAGTGCTTGGGGTGTATTATAGACCACCAGGGTCCAATTTGGATATGGATAGAGACCTCTTTAATGTTTTTAATTAAGTAAATACTCATGGAAACTGCGTAATCATGGGAGATTTCAACTTTCCAGATATAGACTGGAGAACAAGTGCTAGTAATAATAATAGGGCTCAGATTTTCCTAGATGTGATAGCTGATGAATTCCTTCATCAAGTAGTTGCTGAACCAACAAGGGGGGATGCTATTTTAGATTTGGTTTTGGTGAGTAGCGAGGACCTTATAGATGAAATGGTTGTAGGGGACAGTGATCATGAGCTAATTCAGTTCAAATTAAATGGAAGGATAAACAAAAATAAATCTGAGACTAGGTTTTTTGATTTCAAAAGGGCTAACTTTAATAAATTAAGGAAATTTGTTAGGGAAGTTGATTGGACTAAAGAAGTTATGGATCTTGAGGTGGAGGAGGCCTGGAATTATTTTAAGTTAAAGTTGCAGAAGCTGTCAGAAGCCTGTATCCCAAGAAAAGGGAAAAAAATTATAGGCAGGTGTGTTAGACCAAGCTGGATGAGCAAGCATCTCAGAGAGGTGATTAAGAAAAAGCAGAAAGCATATAAAGAGTGGAAAATGGGAGGGATCAGTAAAGAAAGCTACCTTATTGAGGTTAGAGCATGTAGGGACAAAGTGAGACAGGCTAAAAGTCAGGTAGAGTTGGACCTTGCAAAGGGAATTAAAACCAATAGTAAAAGGTTTTATAGCCATATAAATAGGAAAAAAACAAAAAAAGAAGTAGTAGGACCGCTAATTACTAAGGATGGAGTGGAGGTTAAGGATAATCTAGGAATGGCCCAATATCTAAACAAATACTTTGCTTCAGTCTTTAATGAGGCTAATGAATTGCTTAGGGATAATGGCAACATAACAAATGGGGCTAAGGATATGGAGGACGATATTACCATATCCGAGGTAAAAGCCAAACTTGAACAGCTTAATGGGAGTAAATCGGGGGGCCCAGATAATCTTCATCCAAGAATATTAAAGGAACTGGCACATGAAATTGCAAGTCCTTCAGCAAAAATTTTTAATAAATCTCTAAACTCAGGGGTTGTACCATTTGACTGGAGAATTGCTAATATAGTTCCTATTTTTAAGAAAGGGGAAAAAAGCGACCCGGGTAACTATAGGCCTGTTAGTTTGACATCTGTAGTATGCAAGATCTTGGAAAAAATGTTGAAGGAGAAAGTAGTTAGAGACATTGAGGCTAATGGCAATTGGGACAAATTACAACATGGTTTTACAAAAGGTAGATCATGCCAAACCAACTTGATCTCCTTTTTTGAGAAAGTAACAGATTTTTTAGATAAAGGAAATGCAGTGGATCTAATCTACCTCGACTTTAGTAAGGCATTTGATACAGTACCACATGAGGAATTATTGGTTAAATTGGAAAAGATAGGGATTAATATGAAAGTTGAGAGGTGGATAAGCAACTGGTTAAAGGGGAGACTACAGTGGGTCATATTGAAAGGTGAACTGTCAGGTTGGAGGAAGGTTACTAGCGGAGTTCCTCAAGGATCAGTTTTGGGGCCAATTTTATTTAATCTTTTTATTGCTGACCTTGGCACCAAAAGTGGAAGTGTCCTGATAAAATTTGCGGATGACACAAAGTTGGGAGGTATTGCCAATTCAGAAAGGGATCGGGACATCATACAGGAAGATCTGGATGACCTTGTAAATTGGAGTGATAGCAATAGGATAAAATTTAATAGTGAGAAGTGCAAGGTTATGCATTTAGGGATTAATAACAAGAATTTTAGTTATAAGCTGGGGACACATCAGTTGGAAGTAACGGAGGAGGAGAAGGACCTCGGAGTCCTGGTTGATTATAGGATGACTGAGCCGCCATTGTGACATGGCCGTGAAAAAGGCTAATACGGTCTTGGGATGTATTAGGCGAGGTATTTCCAGTAGGGATAAGGAAGTGTTAGTGCCATTATACAAGGCATTGGTGAGACCCCATTTGGAATACTGTGTGCAGTTCTGGTCTCCCATGTTTAAGAAGGATGAATTCAAACTGGAACAGGTACAAAGAAGGGCCACTAGGATGATCCGAGGAATGGAAAACCTGTCTTATGAAAGGAGACTCAGGGAGCGTGGCTTGTTGACCTTAACCAAAAGGAGGCTGAGGGGGGACATGATTGCACTCTTTAAATATATTAGAGGGATAAATACCAGGGAGGGAGAGGAATTATTTAAGCTTAATACCAATGTGGACACAAGAACAAATGGATATAAGCTGGCTAGTAGGAAGTTTAGACTTGAGATTAGATGAAGGTTTCTAACCATTAGAGGAGTGAGGTTCTGGAACGGCCTTCCAAGGGAAGTAGTGGGGGCAAAAGATCTATCTGGCTTCAAGATTAAACTAGATGGGTTTATGAAGGGGATAGTGTGATGAGATAACATGATCTTGATAACTAATTGACCATTCATTATCAGTGGTAAATAGGTCAATGAGGGATGATAGGAGTTACTATAGAGAACTTTCTGGGTGTCTGGCTGATGAGTCTTGCCCACATGCTCAGGGTTTAGCTGATCGCCATATTTGGGGTGGGGAAGGAATTTTCCTCCAGGGTAGATTGGCAGAGGCCCTAGAGGTTTTTCGCCTTCCTCTGTAGCATGGGGTACAGATCACAGCTGGAGGATTCTCTGCATCTTGGGGTCTTCAAAGTTTTTGAAGGCTTCAATATCTGAGATATAGGTGAGAGGATTATTCTAGGAGGGGATGGGTGAGATTCTGTGGCCTGCAATATGCAGGGGGTCAGCCTAGATGATCCATAATGGTCCCTTCTGACCTTAAAGTCTGAGTCTGATACATCCAGTCCCTTGCATTGAGGCAGAAATTAGCGTTATTAGACCATCTCTAATATGTGTGTGTCTGACCTTTTTCTTAGAAACCTGCAATGATGGAGATTCCACAGCCTGCCTAGGTAATTTGTTCCAGTGCTTTACTACTAACTATTTTTATAGTTAGGAAGCTTTTTGTAATGTCTAACCTAAATCTCTCTTGCTGCAGTTTAAACTCATTACATTTTATCCTGCCCTCAGGGGTTAAGGAAAACAGCTTGTCATCTTTCTCTTTGTAACACTTTCATACTTGGAAACTGTTATGTCGAACCTCAATCTTCTCTACTCCAGACTGAAAAAATTAGGTTTAATTTTTCTTTATAGGTAACTAGAAGATTTTACTTGGAGTTGCTCGAGTCCTTTACTTAATTTTTGTTGATTTAAATCATTATTTGGGGTGGAGCTGGGGATAAGGGATTCTCACCGCAGCAGCTTGGGAGCAGGTGAGAAGTACTCTGTGGCCACTGCAGCTCCAGGTGGCACAGCAGGGGAAGTGTGCCTTTCACCTGGCTAGGGCAGGTCCAGGTTCATCTGCCCCCTGTACTCCCCAGCCAGAGTGAGGAATGCAGCAAACTGTGCACTTTTCCCTTGGTCACTGATGCAGGGGAGCAGCCAGTAATATCCCCATATGTATTGGGTGGGGAGGAGTTTCAGTCCCCCTGCCCTCCCTAAAGGGCTCCTGTAGGGATGTGAAGCTTGGGGCTGGAGTGGTTCCTTTCAATTGCCTGGTGATTTTCTCTCTTCTCAGTACGGTTTTATGAGAAGCAATCCCATAATGGGTATATCCCATATTCTTGGCTCAACTAAACCCTGTCCTTTGCTTTAAATTATGATAAGAATTGCATGCTTAATTTGGTGATCCACTTAACATTTGAATGGATGGATGAACAAATTTTCTCAAATATATCATGTTTTCTAGACCTTTAATAACTTTTATTGCTCTTCTCTCGATTTTCTCGAATTTGTCCACATCTTTCCAAAAGTGTGGTGCTCAGAATGGTCCAGAATGCTCCTGTTGAGGCTTTCTCAATGCTGAGTAGAGGTAGAATTACTTCTCATGTCTGTCTTACAACATTCCTGCTAAATACATTCCAGAGTGATTAGGTGTATTTTTTTTGGTAACAGTATTACTTCATTTTTAGTTTATGATCCTTATAACTTGTAGATGCTTTTCAGAAGTGCTCCTTCTGAGGCATTCATTTTCCATTTTGTGTCACTGCAATTGATTACTTCCCTTCCTAAGTAGAGTCCATATTGAATTGCATCCTATTGATTCAGATAATTTTGAATTCTAATCATATCCTCCAAAGCTCTTGCAACCCCTGCCAGCTTAATATAATCTAACTTTGTGTACTCTTCTTTGCTATTATCTAAGAAGATATTCAATAGAACTGGACCTATGGCAGATCCCTGTAGGACTTCAATCAATGTACCTTTCCAGCTTGACTGTGAACCATAAAACTACTGAGTACAATTTTCTAACCACTTGTGTATCCTCCTTATCAGGGCTCGACAATTTAGGTAATCTACTCGCCATGATGCCGCAGCGCGGTCTGCGCATGTGCAGCGTGCTGAACCGCACGGCTGGCGAGCGGGGCTTGCTGCGGCTTGGTGAGCCCTGCTCCTTATAATAGGTTAGATTCCCCTAGTTTGCTTATGAGTAGGATGACCAATAGTCCCATTTTGGTTGGGATGGTCCCCTTTTTAAATTCTGTCCTGGCCATCCTGACTCTTTTGGCAAAACTCTACATTTATCTCATTTGCTCTTCCTAACTCATTAGCTGGCAAGAGCAAACTAGACAAATGCAAAGTTTCCCCAAAAAGATGGGGAGTGACCATTAGTGGGGCATGGAGGAACCTGTGTTTATGAAGGGGTCAAGAGGACTGGGGTAAATAGAATTGCCAGTGCTGTATGGAAGGGAGGGCTCAGGAGAGTGACTTGGGTCATCCCTGCTCTTTGTGGATGAATGGATGGCAGGGGGTCTTGAGCTGGCCTGAATGGCCGGGGGAGAGAAAGAGGTCTTGGACTGGCAGCTTGCATTGTCATAGAATCATAGGGTTGGAAGAGACCTCAGGAAGTCATCAAGTCCAGCCTTAGGGATGTAATAGTGTAGTTGATTAATCAATAAGCAAAAGCTTATTGGTTAATGCTGTAACCTACAAGCATTCTCTCCCCCCACTCCCCCCCCGGCCAGTAAATTTTTTTAGCAGGCTGGCTAGCAGCCCAGCTCAGTCTTGGCTTGCGCTGGGTCTGGGACCAACCCCTGCTGCGGCTCTGTATTTAAAGTGTATTAGGAGCCAGGTAGGTGGGCAGGCAAGCAGCCTGGCTCAGTTTTGGCTCATGCTGGGTCTGGGAACTCAGATCTCCCCCATCCCCCCCCTTCCCCTGCACAGGGGATGTTGCCATCCCCACAGTATTGCCTTTGTATCAGAGGCAGGTGGCCTATGAGGAGAGCTGATTTTTAAACTGGCTTCCTTGCAGACCAGTTCCCGCCTGGCACCCCACGCTGCTGCCTCTGATACAGTGGCAGCAGTGTGGAGTGGCAGGGGGCTCCTCTGGAGTGGGGCTGGAGAGCACTGGCTGCCGGCCCCATCCCCGGGGACTACAGAATAGTCAAGTAATCAATACAAATTCATGAGATTACTCAACTATTCAGTTACCCAATATTTAACATCCCTAGTTCATCCCCCAGCCCCTTCACCCCACTTTCCCTTAGGAAAAATAATGATCCTACTTATGAGAGAGTATCAAAACTTACTAAAGATTACATAAACTTAAACAACAAATAGTCTGGTGACATCTATGCTTCCCCCATCCACAAGGCTTTTATTCTGTCAAAGGAGGCTATAAGGCTGCCTTAATTCAGGGGAATTAAAAATGACAGCTTTTGGAGGTACATGTTCTGTGGCCCCGGTGCCAGAGGAGCTGTTAGCTCCCTGCTGCAATCCTGTGGCTTGTACCTTTGTGTGCCCCCTCTTGAGCACTTCCTAACTTGATGTGATTTTTTTCTTAAGTCAGCACGGATTTAATCATCACCATATCTTTTAGGTAGGGGTTGTCAAGGCTGATTCCCCACTCTGGCACAATGAATGCAGAAGTGGGGGCCTGCAGAAGTACCCCAAAACTTTCTTTCCAGGCTTTGGTATAACACCCTCCCCCCAAATCCCAAAAACCTAGATTTTGGGGATAAAAATCTGCTGCCACCATCAAGTGCTTTTGAACCCACAAACAGGGGTGGACACTTGAAACCAACCCCAGGGCACCCCAAGCTCTTTTCCCCAAAGAGCTTGAAAAAGAAGAGAGAAAATACGAATTGCAGTCTATGGCTGCTGTCCCCTAGTCAGAGGCATGCAGCTCCCACAGACAGATTTTCCAAGACACGGAACTGAACCAATACCAGGTTAATAGAAAAGAAATAACTTTTATTATCAAAACAATACTCCTGTTACAAGCATAGTTGGATTGGCTAGATGGCAAGATCCACCACTTAATAAACTCATGGGGAATTCCGCCATGGGCCAAAACTTTGTCGCAAAAGAGAGGAAAACCCGTTTCTAACAGCACAGACATCAGATCCACAGTCCCAAACCATAAAACAATAAAACCTAATGGATTTATCTAAACTTTACTCTACTTACAGATGGTGAAGAGTCTTTTCTTGGAGAGAGACATGTTGTCTGTCTCCCTCAGTATCTAGAGCAAACTGGCTCATAGACAAAGAAAGAAAAAACAAAAATTCCTTTGTCCCAGTTTGAAATTCCTACCTGCATTTCTATTGGCTGACTGCTACCTGGCTAGGTACAGTTAACCCCTTAGTCCCCAGGCTGCTGGCCAGCCCTCATGACCATGACAGGGGTTCACAACCATTTTCTTTCTGAAGTCTTCCTGGACATGCTATTAAACTTCAGAGCTCAGTGGGGCTGAGGAGGACTTAGGGCTCAAGGTTAGGAAGGGGAGTTTGAGCATAAGTGTCGTTGACTTCTCTGTGTGTGTGTGTGTGTCGGGGCGGGGGGGGGGGGAGAGGTTTGAGTGGGGGAGAAGGGCTGGTAGGCTGAGACCAGCTCCACATAGTCAGGTCCAGGGAAGGGGTGACACCTGTGTTTCCTGACTCACTTCAGCAGCCTAGCTGGGAGATGCAACCAAAAAATATAACTCAGTGTGGCGGTGGTAGGGATTCAGTTAAAGTTTAAAGATCACTCAGGGTGCAGAGAAAGGAGTAGCTAGGGGCTATGCATGGTCAGAGGGGTAGCTCAGGGCGTGTGTGGGGGGCCTAGCTAGAGGGCGTGTACTGGGAAGGCTTTGCTGCCCAGGCAGCTGGGTCCCTCTCTGTTGGAGCAGCTCTTAACAGCTGCGTGAACAGTCAAAGGGGGCTAGCTGCTGGGTACTGGTGAATCAGGTGTGGGGGGGCTTGAGAGGTGGAACTTGAGGGTGGGGCTTGTGGTTGTGGAGTTTGTTCAACAAGACACATCTGGCAGGAAAAGTGAATAATGAAGATGAGATTAATTGATCCAAGTTTGGGCCTCCTGGGTGCCCTCTTGTGAAGAGTGGCAGAATCATATCTTATTGAGGTGGGGAAAACATGACGTGATTCTTTTGCAACCCAATTGAATGAGAAGCTATCATGGAGTGACACTGTGAAAACAGTGCTGTAATCTGCCTGGCTTGAAGTGAGGGATGTCAATGGGTAACCATAAGCATCACCCTTACTGGCTGATGCTTACTGTTTATGGTTAACCAGCAGGGGCTGCTCCAGTTCTGTGGGTTGGCTAACTAGTTACATATAATATTTAACTGGTTATACCAATTAAGCAGGATTTTACACCCTATTTGAATCTAAAAGCCCATGTCAGGAATGTTGGGCTGCCATTATTTCCTGTCTTGGATGTTGCTGTCAAAGACAGCTGCAAAGCAGTTACATAACTTTACAAACATTATTAATTGAATTTAGCCTCATGGAGCAGAGTTTGAAACAAGATTCCCTTCTGCACTTTCATGAATTGCAGAGACCAAATTTCTCTCCCACCCCAAAATCATTCCATACTATCTACAACTTTGACAGGTTTAAACTGAGGATGTTAAAGACTAGTCGACTATCCGATAAGCATTTGCTTATCAGATAGTCTTTTGACTAGTCCACTAATTGATTTCCCGCTCTCCCCCCCCCCCCCCCCCCATCCTTGCTGCCTCTAAGGGGTACTTCAAAGTGGCAGAGCTTCACAGCTGTGTGGGCACTGCCACTTTGAAACCCCAAAGTGGCATTTCAAAGGGGCAGCTGCCATGGAGCCCAGGGTCATTTGGGGGCTCCCCAGCTGACCCCAGGCTCCCTGCGGCATTTCCCCAGCTGATCCCAGGTTCTGGGGAAGTGCTGTGTGGAGCGTGGGATCAGCTGGTGTCTCCCCAGCTGACCCCGGGCTCCACTGCCCCTTTGACATGCGTGGAGGTGGTGTTTCAAAGGGTCTTTAGAGCCCGGGGTCAGCTGGGGACTTCTCAGCTGATCCTGGGCTCTGTGCAGTACTTCCCCAGAACCCGAGGTGAGTTCTGGGGAAGTGCCACACAGAGCCCTGGGATCAGTTGTGGAGTCCTCAGCTGACCCTGGGCTCCTAGTGGGTTCCTCCTGGGCTCTTAGCATCACACAGCAGGCACCCGCATGTAGCCCAGGGCCAGCGGGATGTGGAGTTACGCATTCCTCCTTTGAAATGTACAAGTGGCTATTCACTTGTTGACGGAAATTCCATCAACTAGTCAGTTAACCTCATTTTAACATCTTTAGTTTAATCCCCCAAATCAAGCATTTGGACCAACTGAACACACAATTCATATACTTTCACAGTGCAATAATCGCGCCTCGGATTAATCTCATTAGCTATGATATTGCCACTGCGCAAAGCTGAACTTGATATCTATTATGAGATGTGTACAGATTGTGTTTATGAAGCTACTTGTGTATATAGAAATATGTGCGCATTATCTAACCTAGACCTTGCAGTAGGACAGTGAACAGCGAAGTGGGTTAGATAATGAACACAAACTATAACTGAGCCGGGCTGCCTGGCCGTCTTGCTTCTAATACACTACCCATGCTGCGGCTCTGCATTTAAAGATCCAGGACCCAGTGCAATTTGGGACTGAGCTGAGCTTCTGGACAGCCTGCTAAAAAATTGACTGGTAAGGGATGGGGGGCAAATGCATGTAGTCTATAGCATTAACCTATAAGCTTTTGCTTATTGGTTAATCAACTATACTGTTACATCCCTAACTAGTGGTTCATATTCATAAATGCCTTGGTGTATGTAAAACATATTCTGCCTATGGATGGAAAAGATTAGTGGGAACATTGATTGGGAGGCTGCTTTCATACCTTCTGGGGGTAATGAACTAAAGGGGAATTGTTTTAGTGTCTTAAGAACACGGAGGACACATTTTGGAAAACATAGGAGTGAAAGGGCTGTTGGTGTCACACTGCAAGCAATGAGAAGGCTGAGAGTTGGGCAGTGAAACCTTGTGCTTATGGGCTGACAATGTTGGGGATCTGAACTATAGTTGCACAGCATTAAGGTCCCCAAGGTTACAGAGCCAGAAGTTACATAACCAATTACTGGTCTGTCGGTTCCCAGAACATTTGCCATTTCTACTAACAGTCACTCAGAAGAGCATCCTCCTTTCTGTAGACTTCAACCAAAAAGTTTCTGGACAAAACTTCACTTCTTGGTCTTAGCACTTGGGTGTCAGGTGGATAGACACTTTGAAAATGTTTGGATATAGTAAATCTTTGGGAGAGAAGGGAGCAAATGCTTGTCCCTTTGTGCTGAGTAGCCTCATTTCTGAGCAAATTATGAGAAGAATGGTTCTGTGGCTGAAGTACAGATCTGTATGTGTTCTTTTCTAGGCAGCTGACTTGCTGTAATCTTGGGCAAGTCAGTTATACTCTTGGTTATAACTGGATTAACGCATCTCATAAGGATGTTGAGAAACTTTATTTATTATTGATAAAATGTTTTGAGATTCTTAAATGGGGAAGGTAAAAAAGTTAGGCTAGTAGTTTATTATTCCCCACTTTAAGAAACTGCTTAACCAGGCTTTGAGTATCGTAGTAGCAAAACACAGCTGATGTTTGCTTAATGTCCATGGAGTGAACTAGAATTCCAATGGTAAATTGCTCTGGTTTAATTGGAGTGGGCTGCTGTTCACATTTATTATAAACATTTTATCTGTTTAAAAACAGTGTCAATAGTCCTCCCCTCAGTCAGCTGCTTTGCTTATTGCCACACACTATCATGTGTCTTCCTCAAAAAAAAAAAAAAAACCCTTCATTTTTTTTCATACAATGAAGCACGATAGCAACTTAAATGCCACTAAAACAATAGCAAAAGCTGTTTATGCAATACTGGCTTTGATATAAATACCTCTACCCCTCCCTGCCCCCAAAAAAGAACCCTGACTGTATAATGTCCAGTGACTGGAGACAGAATTATTCTTTCTG
The DNA here is from genome assembly GCA_032595735.1 of Pelochelys cantorii. Lineage (NCBI taxonomy): Eukaryota > Metazoa > Chordata > Testudines > Trionychidae > Pelochelys > Pelochelys cantorii. Next base: position 124,138,074 of record CM064326.1, on the reverse strand, counting down.
AAAGGGAAAGAAGGGGCTATATAGTTCTGAGAATAGCTTTTTCTTTATGGAGCATATCGAGGAAGTGACTCGAATAAAATTTAAATAATGAAAGCCAAACACTGTTGGCCTATTTTCAGTTTTTTGGCTGAGTTGACAAGGATGTTTTTCAGTACCAACTTTGGATTTCATGTTCTACAGGAGGAGCAGAAGCTGAATCTGGGAAACAAATCTTGATTGTAAGCAACATCTCTAAATGTAGTGGAACTTAGTCTTTTGAAATATAGGCTTGCTGTTATATGAAGGAATTCTAAACTTGACTTGTCATTTTGCAAAGCACATAAATCTACATGAAAGCTCATGATACCATCTACATGTTTTGTTAGTCTATAAAGTGCTATCAGACTCTTTGTTTTTTTTCAGTTTACAAATATTTAGTGGTTAAAAAAAAAAAATGGAAAGGTAAAGTCTACTTTACCTCTAGTAGAAGCAGACATCCCTCACTGTAACACTCCAATAATTTAAGTGCTTAATAGAAGATACAATTTTGCATTTGTTTTAAAAAAGGACCTGTTTAGTTATTTCAACAAAAGACCTCAATCTTCTGAAAAATAATATAGGGTGGAATATTAGCTAAAGGAGACAGTGTATTTGTAGTTGTCATTCAGGTGGATGTGGGAGTCAAATGTGTTCTCTTCCTTGGTATGGGAGAGTAGTTACGAGCAATTGGGGAACTGTGTTCAGATAAGAGAATCCTAAATTTTCGTAAACCAAGCTAAAAGAAAAAATTGATAGTGTTTTGTTTTGGTGGCTTTTGTTTTTTCAGACAGCTCCCTGTAAAGTCCATTGTGGTGTTACCTGGTTCTGAAGTACTAAGAATATAAGTTTTAATCAAGTCATGGTCAAAACTTAATTCTGGTAATGAGCATATTCAGTACATTTCAGCCAAGTTCAACATAGTGTGCAGCTGACACTAAGTGACTTTTAGGAAAAACTAGTAAGAAACCTATTTTAACTCAGCTCACATTTTATACTGTAATATAATGAAGCTACATCAGAAGGGCAAACCATATTGTGAAACTAATAAGGCAATTGTATCTGTTACAGATACCTCAAGCCATAATATACCTATTTTAAATCTTTAATGTTTCTGAGAATTAGACCTGCAAATGACACCTCTGTTGTGGAATAACACATTTGCTTACAAATATGGCTTCTTTTACTGAAAACTTTTTCATTTCATTGGAGTTCAAACTTTTTACTTAGTTTCATGAAAAACTTTCAATCCATCTAGCTTTTGTGGGTTATTATTTGAAATCAATATTGGGATCAACCTACCTGAAGGAAAAGCTTCAAGAAGCATTGATTTCAAATAATTGTAGCATTACCTACTTGATAAGTTTTTTGTTGTTTTTGTCGGTTAAACTGTAATGTGATTCTGAAGAATTATGAGAAGAGACAAAGTTTCAACAGGAGGCCTTAGCTATGAATTTTATTTTGGAAAAGCATTCTAGATTTGTCAATATTCCCCAAACTAGGGAGGTATACAGGTAACTGGTTACCCAGTTAAGCATCATGTTTACTGGTAACTGGTTAACCGGTGCCTGGCCTGGCCAGAGCAGCTAGGCCAGGCTCACAACACTGCACAGTGGGCTGGAGCAGCTCCCACCCACGGTGCAGCAGGCACAGCCAGGTTAGACCAGCCCTCCCACCCACAATGCAGTGCGGGATGCTTCAGCAGCCCCCCATGACTCAGCAAGCCAGTTGATCAATATTATGCTTTTTGAAGCTTTTCCTTCAGGTAGGATAAATCCTAAAGCGAGCCATACCTATTAGGGTAGTAGAGCAAATTCTGGTACTGCTAATAGTATGACAACTAAATTCTAAGTGTGCTGTGGTTTTATTTTGCTTTGAGAAAAGTGCTGACCAGGATTTCCAAAAGCTTTGTTTGAGATAGTGTGGGGAATGCTGTACATACCTTATTTTTAAAATTGTTTTTAACAGCTTGCTTTTACACGAGATGGACTCTGTGGCTTATGGAATGAAATGGTGAAAGATGGAGAAATTGTGTACACTGGAACAGAATTAGCACAAAGTGGTGAACTACCTCTAAGAAAAGGTAACTTTTTTCCACATTTTTTCTTTCATCCTGATGACATGACCTAAGCACTGATTTTTGTAATATTGCAAACCCTCAGTTTGCAAATGTATCTAACTTCTCCTTTATTGTGTTCCTGTTCTTGAATTAATAGGAGGGCACTACTCATTAAGTTTTATAGGTTATTGCTTCCTTCAGTCTGTTCCCTTGATTGTTTGGCCTTTTAGGAATACTACTTTTCTCTGTTAGCCTGAGAGAGGAGACCTCAATTTCCAGAAATGATGACTTGTCAGAGTGTAAAACCACCACCACCACCCTCATTCCCAGGGTGCAGAGGCGAGTGTCTGGCTGCTGCTAAAGACTCCCCCCTCCCTCCCAGCTTCTCTCCTCACACAGGCCTGGGCTCCACAGCTTCATCAAGGGAGGAATAGTGCATGTATTACAAGGCTGGGTCTATTCCATCATTAACTGGGCTCTTGGCTTTTCTTGCCTGTTCTAGTGTTTGTGGGCTGTTTAAGCCCCAAAGTACATTTTCTAATGCTGCCTACATTTGCAGATGATACAAAAGCATCCACTTTCATTAACTACCCACCATTATAAGTAGTGCCCTGCTGTATATCCACAGATACCTGCATAAGTGGATATCCACCGATCATTTTTGTGGATGCAGATGCTAATTTTGCATCCACACAGGGTGCCAGTTATGAGCTTCTGGCAGGTGTGCTGTGGAATGCACAGGTCACTGTCATTATGGAAACCAAGCCCCTGTTGTGTCCCCTCTCTAACCATGCCATATATTAATGTTGTTTTTCACCTTGGATCCCAGTTTGTGTTGATGTTCTCAGTCTAAGCCAGTGGTTCTTAAACCGCGGATCAAGATCCCAAAGTGGGCCTCAACCATTTTAATGAGGTCAGCAGCGCTGGCTTAGATTTGCTGGAGACCCAAGATCAAAGCGCAAGCCTGAGGGTTTCAACCCTGGGCAGCAGGACTAAGGTTCGGCTTTGGTCCCTCTGTCTGGAGTAGTGTGTTATTGTCTCCTTCCTCCACTTCAGGGTACTGGGGTTTGGACAGGCTTGTACTTTGGTCCCTCCTCACATGGGTGCTGTAGTCTTTTTTTTTGTTATCAGAAGGGGATTGTATTGCAGTGAGTTTCAGAACCCCTGATCTAAGCTGTTCATAATTAAACCAAACCAAGCCATGTCACGGAACGTAATAAGCCTGCTGGATGATATCCATATATTTGAATAATGCTGGACTTCTTACTTCAGAGGCTTACACAGACAGGCCTACATATATCAAGAAGGTGGCTTCCTGGTTGTCACATGTCTGACTGCCTTTGGTCACTTAGCATTTTACCGTCCTGTTCGCTCTGCCTCAATTTTCATACCTCCTTGGGCAACAGTAATAACATGTCTGTGTAGTCACCTTTCAAAATGTTATCCTTGATAGTACAGGTTATGCCTCCCTAAACTGGGACTTTCTGGTGGAACACATGTTCCTGGACCTCCAAGCCCAGGAACAGGAAGGTCTGGTGGTGGGGCAGGAGTGCGGTAGGGGGACCAGTGACTCAGCTCCGAGTCCCATGTCGGGAGCGTGGGGACGGATGGCACAGTGGGAGATTTCTGGCCCCAGTGGCCGGGGAGCTCCAGCTCCAGTAGCAGCCAGGGAGCTCTGGCCCCTGCTCAAGCTGAGGAGCTCCCTGGCTGGGGCTGGGGCTGGGGCTGGGGCTGGGGCTGGGGCTGGGGCTGGGGCTGGAGGTCAGTAGCCGGGGCTGGGGCTGGGGCTGGGGCTGGGGCTGGGGCTGGAGGTCAGTAGCCAGGGCCAGAGGGCTGGGGCTGGAGCTTCCTGGCTGCTACTGGGGCTGCTGTTGGGGGGTCAAAATGGGACCAGAGCTTCGCAGCCAGGGAACTCCAACCCCAGTGGCAATCAGGGAGCTCCAGCCCTGGCTGCGGAGCCAAGCGACTGCGGAGCCAAGTGGCTGTGGAGCTCCAGCCCTGGCAACAGCTGAGCTGGCGGCAAGTAGAGAGCCCGGGGGGCTGGGGCAGCAGCAATGATGGGCTGGAGCCCTAGCCTGGGGGCAGCAGGGCAGTATGAGCCATTAGGGGAGGGACCTCCCGTGGTTCGGCAAATCGCCTTGTTGGAAACAGATCAGGTCCTGAGGTTGCCAGATCAGAGAGGTCCAACCTGTAGTAATCTTGACTGACCATCAGGGATCCCATAGTACTTTGTTACCTCTCCCCTCCTCCTCCTTTGTCCCTGGAGCAGCAGTTCTGTCTCTCAAATTCACATTTCTAGTCAATGGATAAGTTTTAGAGTACTCAGCTATGTCCTGCTACTCCCAATTAAGGGCTTCTGCCACTGGCATAGGGTCTGCCCTGCCTGGCTATTGCTTGTCTCCCATTATCATCTCCAGGTCAGTGTTCCCTTTAATTTTTTCCATCCATGTGCAGAATACATTTTATATGCACCAAGACATGTGTGCCACCCATAGAAACACATGCTGCCAGCTATGGGTCCCTGCTAACCGGAGTCTCTCCTGAGTGGCTGCCCAAGCACTCAACCTATAGGGAACATTGCTCTAAATCCCTCCATCCATGAAAACTCCATGAGGCCACACTAACTGAAGGTTTGCTTGCAACAGCTGTGTAATGCCACTGACTTATGTAGGTGTGAGTACCCTGACATCCCTGACACAGCTCTTAGGACACTAGATCTATCTTAGTTTTGTTATCCTACTAATTTGGTGTCTCCCAAGCTTCGGGGGGTGGAAGGATGGGGGGTGGAAGGGTAAGTGACCATGCTCCTCCCCTCTCATAGATACCCTGAGAAAAGTAGGCAAGTTCCCTGAACTCTGCTGCGATCCCTCTCATAGTCATTATTTGCAGCATTGAGATAGTACAGACTCACTTTCACACCCTGCCCTGCAACCTCCTCCTGTCTTACACTAAACTTATCCTTGCCAGCAGTGACTTAAGTATTTCTAGGTAAAAAAGGACACAATGTAGTCTAGTGAAATGTGAAACCTAGCACCTGTGTGAGCTAAATCAGCACTTGTTTCTTCTTAATCTTTCTTAATTACAGTACTACCATGAATTTGAGGACAGAGGTTGACATTCTTGCTTCTAGGTTAGAGAGGTACTCTAGGGCGAAGAAGTGGATGGATTTTTTTTTTTCAAAACAGTTTAAGTGGTTCTATTTTTATTTCTTTAGATGACAGCACTGAGTGCCAGGCAGGATCAAAGAAGGAAGAACAAAATGACAAAGAAAAGAAGGACGAAGAGGAAACTCCACTGCCTACTTGTAGAGCCAAATCAATTGTTGAGAGCTGGGTGTGGGGCAAACAGCCAGGTATTATGAATGTTTGTTCTTTTTATGGCATTATATAACTTATATTGATAGCTAATTGGAGCTATTAGAATTAACTGGATCAAATGCATATATGTTGAGTGTATTTGGTACATTAGCTGAATATTTCTGCTAAATTATCAGTAGGAAAATTGTTAACAATGTTGACATTTAGATTTGTCATCTTTAGGTTTAACATTAATAGTTCACCTCTTTGGACACACCTGAAATAATAGCTCAGAGATTTGGACAAACTTTACTGCATCAGTGTATGCTTGCGCCTTGCAGTATAAAGTTAGGTTGCCTCATGTCAACTTATTTGTGTAAGTGTCTACATTTAAATTTGTCTCCCATAGATGTAAGTACCCTGTTGATGCAATAAAATCTCTGAACACTGAAGAGCCATGGTTGACCTACTGAGGTTAATGCAATAGATGTAGGGATGTTGTATGATCTGTATCAACCCTAATAGTCTTCCAGGAGCTGTCCCACATACCCCATTCCATTTAAATGCTACTGCCCAGATATCATGGAGACTAGAGGCTACTTTCCTTTTTTAATCTCCTCTGCATAGTTCTGAAATGCCGTTTCTGATTGCCCACCTTGGCAAGAACACCTTGCAGCACTGTTGCTGTGTGCAACTGACCAGGCTGGTTACATGCATTGGAAGCATTGCCCTGCTTGGAGTAAACAGGAGGTATTAGATCTCTTGGGCCTGTGGGAAGCAGCAGCTCTGCAGGCACTACTACTGACGTGAGCATCTATTGAGCTGGTTGCATAGGGAATGTTGTCCAAGGGGTCTGAAGTTTCAGTAGCAGTATCTCATGAAATTAAACTACGGCAGTGAGACCAACATTCAACCTGGTGCTACACTTGAGGATATGCTGCTTTTATAATGACCTGCATGCCATGGTTGGTGTTTTGTTCCGGAATATTTCTGAGAGTCTCAAAGGTGCCACAGGATGAGTATTTCCTCTAAGCTGTGCGGCAGCACAGCTTCACAGGTGATTAAGTAGCCCTGCCCAGTCAGCTGCGCAGCTTGGAGCGAACACTGCACAGGACTACAGATTGAACCTCCCTTGTCAGGTGCCCTTGGGACCTGAGTGGTCCCGAACCATGAAGTTTGCTGGACAAGGGAAGTCAAGCCTCCCTGCCCAGGAGTAGGGCTCTGCTCTTGGCTGGGGCTGTGCTCCCTGCAGCCTGTTGCTGCCTCCAGCCCCCAACTCTGCCAGCCCTGGCCAGGGCTGCGCCCCCCACTGTGCCAGCCACAGACAGGGGCTGGCCCCACTGTCTCCAACCCTGGCTGAGGCTGCAACCCCCCACGGTGCCAGCCTGGGCTGTGCACCTAGCTGCTGGCCCCACTGATTCCAGCCCTAACCGGGGCTGCGCTCTCTGCTGCCAGCCCCAGCCAGGACTGTGCTCCTGACTGCCAGCCCTGCAGCCTCCAGCCCTGGCTGGGGCTGCACTCCCTCACTGTACTAGCCCCAGCTGGAGCTGCTCTCCCCACCTCGCCAGCCTCAGTAGGGCTGTGCTCCTGGCTGCTGGCCCCACTGTCTCCGGTCCTGGCTGGGGATGTGCTCCCTACTTCAGAAACTGGGCAGCCAGCGTGCTCTGGTCCAGCAATATCTGTGGTCCTGCTGAACAACCGATGTTGCTGGACAAGAGAATCCCGGATTTTAGAAGTTCAACCTGTACTTGTTTTTAAAGTTATAGACTAATACGACTACCCCTCTGAGATTTTTTTTTTTACAGTGGTTATAGTACCTTAGTCACCAAATGAATGCTGAATAAGAATACATGCAATACACCAAAAATGCACTTTCTAAACATTTTTTTTTTAAAGAAATATTGTCAGTTTTCAGTGTTTCTATACAGCAAATGGTGGTGATGGTGGTCAGTTAGAGGCTTTATATGTTCTTAATAATTCATGTATCCAACCAAAACTTTAATTTACATTGCCCAGCTGTCTGTGTAGTGGAACTCACAAGTGTGTGACATTGTTCAATAATTTTTAGCACACTTGACATGTTAGCCTTTGTTGCTGACTTAGTCTTCTTAACTGGAGATAGCAAACAGAGTATCTGCAGTGTTTTGCTCTTTAGTTGTCCTGGTCCTCATAAAGAGATTTAATTTTTGAAAAAATGTGATGAGCTAGACTAGACAGTCAAATAAATCAGATACTGTTTACTTATAAACCTGTTTTCAGGTACTCACAGCTTAAATAGTACTAATGAGTTATATAGCTCATTACTGTTCTCAACCCCAAAATGCCACTTTTCTCCTGAATTTAAATGCCATTTCAATTTGTAGAAAAAAGTGTACAGCATGCTTTAAGAAAAAGGTTGAGGAAATAAAGCCACAATCAATAAGCTAAATTAATCTATTTTAATTTGCTTTAAAAGCTACAGAATTCTCATTCCATACATTTACTTGATGCCATCTGACATTAATCAATGTCTTTTCTCTTAACAAAGTTTTTGGTTTTCTTTTTAATAGCACTTACGCAGGTAAAAGCCCAGCTATAAAAGTCAGGGAAAAAGCGCCTAATTCAGTCTCATTACATTTGATGAAAACATGAAATGCTACATATACACAAGGTTACAGTAACTTTATTTCACTTCCATTCAGAATTTGAAATCAGATGTATAGTACACATTTAAAATGAGTTTAAGTAGAAATACCACTTTTCTGGTTTTGTGACTTTATTTTTTTAACAGCCTTCAGTAGCGTAAAATAGAAAAGATAGGAATAAGCAGTAGCATATTAACTTTAAATGAGCAAGAAATGTCTAAGTAAAATAAAACTGATAGTTTCCTTGTGTAGTCAAAACTGGTTTGAACTAGCAGTGACTTAAGTCAAATGTTTGTAAGCATTTGTTTTTACACAGGACTCCAGGGGATTTAAGGTGTATGGGGGCAAGTTTGCTGTTTTTAGATCATACTGTGTCTTGTTTTCTGGCACTGCTAGTAAAGCTAATTGCACTGGGAAGTCACTTTAGAGGCAGTGCACACTGGAGAAGATGCAAATTACCAGAATGGATTTAGTGAGTTACTGTAGCAACAGTTTTCAAATCTTTCTGGACTTGTATTATAACGAAAATTGCCTGGAAATTCCACACTGTATGGAACTTTGTTATATATGGTCATGCCAATTCACTTTCAGAATATGATCTGAAGAAGTGGATCTGCCCCATGAAAGTTCATCATCTAATAAACTATCTTGTTAGACTTTAAAGTGCTACATACTTTTTTTTTTTCCTTTTTGTTTTACCAAGATCAGACTAACACAGCTACCTCTCTATTACTTTATGGCTACGTCTAGACTACAAGCCTCTTTTGAAAGAGGCTTTTCTTCAAGCAGTGTCCCCATGGGTGCTCCACTGTAGGTGTCGGGCTTGTCCCGGTACCGCAGGTCAGAGAATTGTCAGCAGTAGTCTGCTAGACCGTGCATGCGCATCTGGCATCTCGTGCCTTTTGTGCCGTTTCTGATCGCGCGCAGTCCAGCTCCCACCAGTTCCTCCTAACTGTTCTCAGTCGCAGGCGGGGTGAGCTACCTCTCCTCAGGTTTTTCCTGTCAGCAAACAAAAGTTAGTTAGTTAGTTTTTAGTAGTTGTAGTTATAGTAGTTAGTGTAGTGAGTAGTTCTTCTTCGAGTGGTTACTCCTGTCCATTCAAGTGAGGTGTGTGCACGCCACGTACACAGTTCTGCGGAGCGTTTTTCCCCTAGCAGTACCCATGGCACCGGCAGGTTGCCCCCTGGAGTGGCGCCGCTATAGCAGCACATAAGTACCCCTGCCGGCGCTCCCCCTCCAGTTCCTTCTTACCGCCAGTGATGGTTGGTTGGAGCATGTCAATTACATTGCTTAGCTTAAGGTTCCCCGCTTATCTCTTTTGTGTAAATAGTTTCTCTTTAATTATCCCATTAGTTAGGTATTTAGTATTAGACTTTCCTTTGTTCCCGCCCCCCTCAGGGGGTAGGGAATGCCTGGACCACAGGGGTTTAAGCCTTGTGCGTCCTGCGCAAAGTTTATGCCCAGAGGCGACCCTCAAGACAACTGCTTGGTGTCTGGGGGAGGGTCACTTGACAGACGCATGTAGAATCTGTCGGGCATTCAAGCCGCGAACAAAAGAAGACAGGGACTCGCGCTTAAAATTGTTATTGATGGAGGAGGCTCTGCAACCGGCACTGGTTCCTCAGACCGCGTTAACCAGTGCACCGGAGGCAGCGCGTGCCATGCCGGCATGCGATGGGGCATCGGTGTCTAAGCCACCAGCACCGAGACACCGCTCACAGTCCCCGGCCCCAAAGACGGCTAAGGCTTCAAGGGGTCGGTCGCCTAGCCGGAAGCCTGGTGCAGGCAAGCACCGTCGCCAGCGGAGATCCGACCGGTCCGATGCTCCTCCCTCGGGGACTCAGAAGGACAGTTTTGGCTGCAGTCCAGGCGTGCTGTCACTGCACTGCCCATCAATGCCTGAGACCTTCAAGGCGGCCCATGAGTTGATCCACCTCATGGTCTCCCCGCACTCGGCGCTGGGGCACTAGCTGTAGGATCGCGGCTGCCAACACCAGGGGCTGTGATGGCACCGGTTGCCCTCCTGCAGGATGAGCTTTGGTCAGCGGTGGTGCTGTCAACCGCTCCGCAGTCACTCGTGGTGTTGCCGCACCTGTCAACCCCGTTACTGGCACCGATGACAGAAGCGCAGTGGGCGCCAGGAGAGGCATTGGCACCGCTTCTGGGACCTATCATGTCCATGTCGTGTGCCCTGCAGCCAGCCCAGTACCAGCGGGCACCGCTTCCTGTGGCTGCACTGCCCCAGCACCCTCCGGTGTGCCGCCCGGTGCCACGCCAAGCAGGGGCACCACCCCCACCTCCGGCGCTCGCTACTCTAACTGCGGCACCAGCACCGCTGCAGGCGCTGGCATCCACTGCCTCTACTACGGCACCGGTGTCAGTTTCAACATTGGTGCAGGCATCTGCCTCTGTAGTAGCGCCGGTGCCCGGCTCGGCACCGGCACAAGCATCCATCTCGGCGCTCGCCTGGAGCACTTGCTGCGGCACCGGCTTTCGTCGCGGCACCGGCTAGTGTGCTGGCACCCACACTGACAGCTGTTCCCTCTGGCACCAGTGACCTGGTGCCGGCGCTGGAGAGGAGGGAGTACTGTCAGTCAGCGTCAGCTGATACGGGCACTTCATCAGCACTGGCTCAATTGCGGCTTCCTGCACCGGTCCACGCTGGTAAGCCTCAGTCTATGGCCATGCTTAAACCCCCTCCGTTTCGGGGGCAGCCTGGCTCGGCATCGCCTGGGTCTGCCTCCGAATACTCGTTGAAGTCAGATGTGGAGTCGCTCCGTTCAGAGGCTTCCTCCAGATCTTCATCCAGGCACCATTCCTGTTCCCGACGCCACACGGGCCAGTATGGTTTTCAGCAGACCTGGCCCCCTCAGCCGCAACCCCGCTGGCCTTTTTGGACGCCCTGGGCTTACCACCAGTAGCAGGGACTCGCACTGCCCACACAGGCATCTGCCTCCTCCTGCTGGCACACCTCCGCTTCAGCATCACTTCCCAGGCCTCCGTCACCTCCAGGGTGTGACGCTTCCCGTATGGAGTTCGCAGACCACCTGCCTCCGGAAGTTGTGCCACCTCAGCCGAGTCCCCAGCTTCCTCAGGTGCCTATTCTGCCGGAGGTGCTCCCGCCTTTAGAGCCCCTGAGAGAGTCTTCCTCCTCCTCCTCCCCAGATGAGGCTCTAGCTGACCTTGTGCCCTCCATGCCGGTGATAGACTCCAGGTCCAATCAGGACCTTTTATGTCACCTCGCCTCCAACCTGGGTGTACCAGTGGAACCAGTGCCAGAGGAGTCAGATCCCATGGTGGACAACCTATCAGAGGATGCTCCTGCCAGGCTGGCTTCGCTGCTAAACAAGACGGTAGCCAAGATTACTACCACGCTTTGGCAGACCCCTGCCTCACTGACCCCCTACCCTTAAAGCGGTTGAGAGGTGGTGTTTTGTCCCGCAATCTGGACGTGAGCACTTGTACTCTCACTCTGTCCCGGGATCCCTTGTAGTCCAGGCCGCGGCACAGAAAGAAAAGCTGCTACAGCCCGGGTCAACCCCAAAGGCCAGGGAGCCTAAGCACCTGGACTTATTGGGGCGTAAAGTTTATGCTACGGGGGGAGTACAGCTTCGCATTGCTAATCAGCAGGCAATGCTAAGCCGGTATGCCTATAATACCTGGCAGGCTGTCGACAAGTTTAGGGATAAGCTCCTGCCTGAGGCATGGCAAGAGTTGGCTACCGTGACCGCGGAGGGCAGGGCAATCGCGCACACAGCCTTGCAGGCCTCTTTAGATGCCGTAGATTCGGCTGCCAGGACTATGGCACCGGGCGTGGTTATGCGCCGCAGCGCCTGGCTGGAGGTATCTGGCATACCACCGGATGTGTAGTCTACCATCCAGGACCTCCCATTCCAGGGAAAGACCCTCTTCACAGAGCATACAGACTCTAGACTGCACACATTGAAGGATACTAGGTCGACACTTCGGTCATTGGGAATACATACGCCAGCTCCTCAAAGGTGGTAACTTCCCTATAGACAACTGGGTAGACCACAGTTCCAGCAGAGCTGTGGAAATTACTGGAGGCGCCAGCCTCGTGCTCCCAGCAGGAGCCATCACCCTCACTCGGATAATGCTAGGGGAGCTGGTCAGCCTCCTTCTCACCCGGCTAAGCCTCAGTTTTGACAGCATCAGCGAGGATCGTGTGCCAGCCCCCCCTTTTTCCGCCCTGTTTGGGGACCGGCTATCCCACTTTGCGCAAGCATGGGCCGAGGTAACCTCGGACAGATGGGTCCTCGATCTCGTGAGGATGGGGGTACTCTATCCCTTTTCAGGGTTCCCCCTCTTCTTTCTTTCCCTCCCTCCCCTCCTCCCTCCGTCCCTGTCCCTTTTCAGGGACCCGTCTCACGAGGCCATCCTGCACCAGGAGGTCTTTGCACTCCTCGAAAAGGGTGCGATAGAATGGGTCCCCTCCCATTTGGAGGGCAAGGGGTGGTGTTCCCGTTATTTTGTTATCCCAAAACCGAAAGGGGGACTTCGCCCTATTCTGGATCTCCGGAACTCAACAAGGAGGTGATAAAGACGAAGTTCAGAATGCTAACCCTAGCCTCCATCATTCCGCTACTGGAACAGGGCGATTGGTACGCAGTCCTCAACCTCAAGGACGCTTATTTTCATATAGCGTTAAGGCCAAGTCACAGGAGGTTTCTACGATTTATTGTGCCCCCCAACCATTTCCAATTTACTGTTCTTCCCTTTGGGCTCTTTACAGCCCCCAGGGTGTCCACGAAATGTATGGCGGTGGTAGCCGCATTTCTCAGGACCCAGGGCATCCAGGTTTTTCCCTACCTGGACTGGCTGGTTCGGGGGCGCTCTCAGGCACAGGTGGCAGCTCACATAGACTTTATACAGTCCCTTTTCAGGAGACTGGGGCTTTTAGTGAACGACGAGAAGTCGATGTTGACCCCTTGTCAGGAAATAGAGTTTGTCGGGGCTCTCCTTGACGCCAGGGTGGTGTGAGCCTTCCTTCCTAGGGTAAGGTTCGATACCATACTAGCCATGGTAAATGACCTGAAGTGCTCCCTCCTTGTTTCGGCCCGCACCTGTATGAGGTTGCTGGGCCACATGGTGGCGTATACCTACGTCGTTCGCCATGCCAGGCTAAGACTTCGGCCCCTCCAGGCGTGGCTGGCGACAGTTTTCAACCAGACTTCAGCTCACTGGGATGTACTACTCACTGTACCTCCGCGAATAATAGCCTCCCTTCAATGGTGGACTCGGAGGGAGGTGGTGGGGGGGGGGGGGAGGAGGGGTACTTTTTCAGATCGAGCTGCCCTCAGTCACGTTGGTGACAGATGCCTCCGACGTCGGCTGGGGAGCTCACCTACGCCGCCGCAGAACTCGGGGAGTGTGGACACCTCTCGAGAGAACCCTACACATCAATGTAAGAGTGTTACGGACAGTCAGGAGAGCATGCGAGGTATTCTTGCCCATGATCTCGCAGCGCTCAATTCTGGTGCTCCTCGACAACACGGCAGCCGTGTTTTATGTAAACAAACAGGGGGGAGCACGATCATCCCCTCTGTGCAGGGAGGCGATGTATCTATGGGACCTCTGCATAAAGCACGACATCTACATTCAGGCTGAGTACCTGCCAGGGTGCAAGAACTTGCTAGCAGATGCACTGAGCAGGTCCTTCGGAGCCCACGAGTAGTCTTTAAAAGGGGAGATCGTGGGTCAGATTTTCCACAAGTGGGGTTATCCCCGGGTGGATATGTTTGCCACGGCAGGGAACAAGAAATGCCCCCACTATTACTCGTTTCTGGGGCTGGGCACGCACTCCAGGGGAGATGCGCTAACAAAGAAATAGCCTCAGGAACTCCTCTATGCGTTCCCACCATTCCCGTTGATCCCCAAGGTGTTGGCCAGAGTCAAAGCTTTCACAGCTCGGGTAATCCTGATAGCCCCCAGCTGGCCCAGGCAATTTTGGTTCCCGATATTGTTGGAAATGCTGTGTGCAAAGCCACAGCCCCTGCCCATGGTCCCAGACCTCATCACCCAACCCTGTCAGGGGGGACTCTTAGTCCATCCGAATCTCAAGTCACTCCACCTCACGGCGTGGCTTATCAGTGGTTAACACGTGCTGAGCGGGCTTGCTCTCATGCAGTTCAGATGGTTCTGTTAGGTAGCAGAAAGCCCTCCACTAGAAAGTCGTATGCGGCTAAGTGGAAACGCTTCACTGTATGGGCATCGCAGAAAGGGCTGGACCCATGCCGAGCTCCGGTTCTGCGGGTGCTCGACTACCTGCTTGGATTACAGCAGATGGGCCTATCCGCCTCGTCTATTAAAGTACACTTGGCTTCCCTTTCTGCCTTCCGCCTTGGTTGGGGGTCTAGTTCCCTATTTACTGATCCAGTAGTCAAGAGATTCGTGAAGGGCCTAGACAAAGTGTGCCCTCATGTGAAGCCACCCGTTCCCCAGTGGGACCTCAATCTAGTGCTCACAAAATTGATGTCACCCCCATTTGAACCCTTAGCGACCTGCTTAAAGCACTTGTCCCTAAAAGTAGCTTTTTTTAGTGGCCATAACTTCAGCACGCCGGGTCTCCGAGCTTCGTGCCTTGACTATAGAGCCGCCTTACTTGGTGTTTTCGGCGGATAATGTTAGACTCCGCCCACACCCGGCTTTCCTCCCCAAGGTGGTTTCACCTTTCCATATGTCGCAGGAAATTTTCTTACCTGTTTTCTTTCTGAAACCGCACCACTCCCCTAAGGAACAGGTGTTGCATTCTTTAAATGCCAAATGTGCCTTGGCTTTTTACATAGATAGAACTAAACTTTTCCGTAATTCAACGCAGTTGTTTATTGCATACGCAGACAAAATGAAGGGCCTTCCTATTTCGACCCAAAGGTTATCCGCCTAGGTTGCCTCATGTATCACAGAGTGTTATAAGCTGGCCCACAGGGAGCCACCCCAGGTTAGGGCGCACTCCACTAGGGCTCGCGTGTCCTCCACGGCTTTTGGGGCGCATGTTCCCATTGTAGAAATCTGTAGAGCAGCCACGTGGTCATCTGTCCACATGTTTACGGCACACTACGCACTTTCCCAGCAGGCCAGAAATGATGCCGCGTTCGGTGCCGCTGTTCTCAGTTCCCTACTGTAAAAATGTAAGTCAGAGGGTTTTTTGTTATGTTCTCTCCCGTCTCTGTTAATAAACTATCTGGTGGTTGATTTAATCTCTCTGTGGTTTTAGAGCCTTACTCCGATCCCACCTCCGTCAGGGTTTTTTCTGCTTGTGAGTCACCTCACTCAAATGGACAGGAGCAACCACTCGAAGAAGAAAAGAACGGTTACTTACCTGTAACTGTTGTTCTTTGAGATGTGTTGCTCCTGTCCATTCGATTCCCCCCCCTACCTCCCCTTCATCGGAGTGTCCGGCAAGAAGGAACTGAGGAGGGGGAGCGCAAGCAGGGGTACTTACGTGCTGCTATAGCGGCGCCACTCCAGGGGGCGACCTGCCGGTGCTATGGGTACTGCTAGGGGAAAAACGCTCCACAGAACTGTGCACGTGGCACGCACACACCTCACTCAAATGGACAGGAGCAACACATCTCGAAGAACAACAGTTACACGTAAGTAACCATTCTTTTCTAATAGTTATTTGTCCGCAGTTAGTTTAAAAAAAAAAAAAAAAACTGCGTCACTTCAGTGTGCCGGAGTCTCCCGGATTCAAGAAGTGTGGCTCGTGCAGGGAGTCAGTGCCTGCCTCTGAGGAGGAGTAACGTTAGTTCGAACCAAGGGGTTTGGTTCGAACTAACGCGTCCCAGCATGCACTTCCTGGTTCGAATCAGCTGTGATTCAAACTAGCGCACCGGCGAGATCATGCTAATGAAGCGCGGGATATTTAAATCCCCGCTTTATTGACTGTTTCGAATGCCTGCATTTGCATTCCTAGTTCGAACTAGGGTGCAAGTGTAGACATATCCTAAGGGAATGGATTTCCTTTTTACACATCCGCATCCAAATTCGCTAGTAGTCGATGCTGCTCAACAGAAGGCCAAGCCCCGCCAATACAAGAACACAATCACGGACAGGGACAGTAAATGCTTAGACCTATTTGGACGTAAGGTATACTCATTGGCCACATTAGCACTCTGGATGGCCAGGTACTCTGCCTTATTGGCAAATCATAACTTTAACAATTATTCAAAGCTGGTACCTCTCTTAGAACATCTGCCAGACACTAAGCGCCAGATACTCAAAGCAGTGGTACAAGACGGCTACACTGCCTCCAGGACAGTGCTCCAGATCGTGCTCAATATTGCAGATACCACAGCCCAGACCACCGCCACCTCCGTTGTAATGCATTGAGCGTCCTGGCTACAGCTAGCAGCAGTACCTAAAGACTCCATCCAAAAGTCGAAGATTTATCCTTTGACAGACAAAGCCTTTTTGCCGATAAGATGGACCAGGTGCTGCATTCTGGGAAAGATACCAGAACCACCGTAAGGACATTGGGCACGTACGCACCCCCGTACCACCGGAAGCGCTACATGCCTTACCATAGACAGAGGCCATTCCAATGTACCACACCACAGTACAGGCAGCAAGAGCAGCAATGCCCCAGGCAATATCCTCAGAGGTGATGCCCACAGAACACCAGACCTTCCAATCAGCAAAACAACTCCCAGCAGCTTTGATGCAATTGTCGAGGGCCTGCACACCATTCCCATACCTATCAACACACCATGGTCGAGATTTTTCACCGTTGCTTGAGGCCGTTCAGTCAACAATGGGCCTTTATCACCACCAACAGAGGGGTCCTGGAATTGATAGCAAGCAAAAGGTTACGCCATCCCCTTTGATTCACTTCCTCCACCCTCTCCTCCCTCCCCGTCCCTCTTCAGGGACTCCTCTCACGAGACCCTTCTACAACAAAAGGACTACCGCCTCCTTACCATAGGCACGGTAGAGAGAGTACCAGAAGAGTTCAAAGGCGGTGGTTTTATTCTCGGTATTTTCTGACCCGCAAGAAGTCAGGTGGATGGAGGCTGATCTTAGACCTACGAAGGCTCAATCGTTACCTCCGCAAGCAGAAATTCAAAATGGTGACACGGCTACTATCATTTTAGCACTCGAAAAAGGAGATTGGTTTGCGTCCCTCAACTTGCAGGATGCCTACTTCCATATAACGACTCATCCTGCGCACAGGCACTTCCTCCAGTTTATAGTAGGCTCCGATCATTTCCAATACGAAGTTCTGCCATTCGATCTTTCCTTGGTGCCCAGAGTCTTTTCAGAGTTGCTTGCCGTAGTGGCAGCATACCTCAGATGCAGAGGAATCATAATATTTCCCTACCTCGACAATTGCCTCCTCAAAGCGTCTTCCTTCAATGATGCCCTATGGGCCACCAATATAACCAGACACACATTTCAGACTCTAGGACTCATAATCAACTTCCAGAAATCATCAACTACATCTCAGCAGTCCCTAGAGTTTATAGGTGCACGTCTAGACTCAGCCACTGCCAGGGCTTACTTACCCCAAGCCAGATTTCAAACTGTCCAGGACCTTGTACAGGTCCTTTCCACGGCGCCCAGAGCATCTGTCCTCACATGTCTACAACTGATGGGACACATGGCGGCTACCATATATGTAGTGACCCACACCCGATTACATCTTCGGCGGCTACAACACTGCATAGCCACAATATATATACCTGACAAGCACGACACACACAAGATGGTGTCTATGCTACGCGACACCATACAATCACTGAAATGGTGGGCGATTCCCAGCAACATGTCAGTGGGGGTGTCCTTTCACAGACCTCAGCCCACTCTAGAAATTACTACGGATGCGTCCCTATTGGGATGCGGTGCACACCTTGGGAACCATCATGCCCGGGGCAAATGGACCGCGGCAGAGACCGTCCAACACATCAACCTGCTGGAGCTCAGAGCAGTGCTCAATGCGTACAAGCATTTCCATGCATTGATCAAGGGACACACAGTACAAATACTCACCAACAATACCACCGTAGTATTCTATATAAACAGACAGGGAGGAGCATGGTCCCACTGCCTTTGTATGGAAGTAATCCAGCTGTGGAACTGGTGCATATACCACAATGTCATAACAGCCATGTACCTTCCGGGAAGGGAAAATATTATAGTGGATTCCCTCAGCAGACACTTTGTGGAGCAATCAGAGTGGGAGCTATATCAGGACATAATACAACTTATATTCAAACGATGGGGAACCCCTCGTGTAGCAAAAAGGTCTATAAATCACAAGGCGAAGTGTTGACATTATTGCTCCAGAGCGGGCATAGGACCGTGTTCCCTAGGGGATGCCTTCCTAATCAATTGGAACCTGCACCTTCTGTACGCTTTTCCTCCAACTCCTCTACTTCTGAGTTCTGGAGAAAGTAACCAGAGACAAAGCCATGGTAATACCCACAGTCCCTTTCTGGCCATGACACATGTGGCTCCCGTACCTGTTCCAACTGACCCCATACCCCCCATTTCATCTTCCCAACCAGTACAATCTACTGACGCAGGACCCAGGGGGCCTTGATACACCCTCAGCGCAACTGTCTCCATCTGGCGGTGTGGCTCCTAATTGGTTCCAACAAGCGGAGATGTTCTGTTCCCAAGATGTAAAGCATGTTCTGATACATAGCAGGCGTTCTCCAAGTAGATCAACTTATCTTCAGAAGCGGTGTTGTTTTCATTCGTGGTGTTCTTGCAACAACCTAGATCCGTTATCCTCCCCATTACACCGGATCCTAGACTATGCTCTTCATCTCAAACACATGGGTCTCGCGCTTTCTTCAATTAAAGTCCATCTGGCTGTGATCACGGCCTTTTGACCCTCTATCGACGGATACTCAATCTTTGCCCATCCGGTTACTAAGAGATTTATGAAGGGCTTAACGAACTTTTTTCCACATCGCAGACAACTTCCTGAATCATGGGACCTAGAACTGGTTTTAGACGCCTTGATGAAACCTCCCTCTGAGTCTTTGGGCACATGCGATTTGCCAACCCTGACTGTGAAAACTATATTCTTGTTAGCGATAACCTCAGCCCTCAGAGTGGGTGAATTGGCAGCCCTCTCGGCAGTACCACCCTACATGATGTTCACACCTCAGGGGCTCATTCTCCGCCCCAGCCTACCTTTTTACCAAAGATAAACTCAGAATTCCATATAAATGAACCAATAGTTCTTCCTAATTTCTTTCCTAAGCCACACACTACGCAGGAGCATGCCCGGCTTCACACGTTAGATGTGTGCCAAGCTTTAGCATTCTATATTCACAGGACAGAACCGTTCTGGTCATCACAATGCCTATTTCTCTCCACGGCCGCTTGGTTGGCTCTTAGAACAATCTCAGCACAACGCATATCAAAGATCATAGTCAACTGCATAATGTGTTGCTACTCTTTATGGGACAGACCTCTCCCACACAACATCAGAGCCCATTCCGCTGGGGCAATGGCCACATCTACAGCCTTTTTAAAGGGAGTTTCCCTTTAGGGATACCTGCCATGCAGCGACATGGTCCTCTGACTACACTTTGCAAAACATTATGCCCTGTCTAACATTGGCATCTGTGACTCAGCAGTTCTTTCTACCGCTGGTAGACCCTAACTCTGAATCCCGCCTCCTTACATCAGGGCTACTGCTGTGAAGTCACCTACAGTGGAGCATCCACGGGGACATTGCTCGAAGAAGAGGAAGTTACTCACCTCTTCACCTGGTGCAGTAAGGACACTTCTTTGATATGCGTGTCCCCGTGGGTGCTCCATGACCCGCCCTCCTCCCCGCTTTGGAGTTCTTGTATCTTTCAAATACTCAGCGATTAGAAGGAACTGGCGGGAGCTGGACTGCGTGCGGTCAGAAACGGCACAAAAGGCGCAAGATGCAAGATGCACATGTGCGGTCTGGCAGACTACTGCTGACAATTCTCCGACCTGCGGCGCCAGGACGAGCCTGACACCTACAGTGGAGCACCCATGGGGACACGCGTCTCGAAGAAGTGTCGTTACTGCACCAAGGTGAATAACTTCCTCTTTCGAAAAAGCCTCTTTCGAAAGAGAGCATCTAGACTGCAACCACTTCTTTCGATAAAGCGAGCCGCTTTTTTGAAAGAGAGCACTCAAGCAGTCTGGATGCTCTCTTTCGAAAAAGCCCTGTTTGCATTCAATAACGCCTCTTTTCAAAAGAACACTTTCGAAAAAAGGAGTTATTACTCGTAAAATGAGGTTTACCGCAGTCGAAAAAACTGCTGCATTCTTTCAATTTCATTTTGAAAGAACGTGGCGGCAGTCTAGATGCAGGGGAAGTTTTTTTTTTTTTTTTTTTTTTCCCCCTCAAAAAAACCCTGTAGTCTAGACACACCCTGTGGGTTGTTCGTAGTACTGAGTTAATGGACAAAGTCAGAATAGTTTATCTACATATCAAATAGTTATTAAAAATCTGTAATTGAATACAATATTTTATAATTTATAACCTTTTAGTAAAGGATAATAAGAAATATTGCTTACTTGATATGTTATCTTGAAGAGAATGAGTTTTGTTAAGCTGAGATTCAGATATACAGCTGAGAGTAAGGATGAAGATCTTTTAGTGCATACTCTTTCCTTTCCTGACTTTTATCCTTACCTTTTGAAACAAACATACACCCTACTATATTATTACTGGAAACTAGTAATTACTTATAGTCCACTTTATTTTAATGGATGATCATTGCTCAACATTTCTGAAGAAGTTAAAAGAAAATGTTCTGTGGATAAGTATTTGACAATCACTTCAAAGTTTGTGTTAGCAAGACTTGTCATACTAAAGCATCTAATCCCATTCATATCTTGAGACAGCTGGTATCCAAGTAACTGTCTAGTTTTTCTCGAATTCCAGTAAGGCCGTTTCAGCTATTACCTGTAGGAAAGGAAAATCCAAAACTTGGTTATTCTTGAGGAAAAATGTCCGTTATATTGAACTTAAACTAATTCTTTATTTGCAGGTGCAGTCATGTATACCGCTACATTCTTAAAATAGATTTTTGGGAATGTTTGTTTGATTTCCTTTTGGGTACTTATATGTTGAAATATATCCCTGTCATACATACTGCAGGTTCCTTTGCTAAACTTGGCAATACAACAGAAGTTCTCAGACCTCTTTGTATCAGACAAAACTTAAAACAGAGGTGATTGCATAGTCTAGCTGACCTCCCATTCACAATTTCACATGTTCATGGCAGCTACTTACATGAAGTATTGTTAGAAAGCCATGTAATATCTTATCTGTCTTTTAAAAAGCAATAAAGCCACTGGCAAGGAAGAGCACATACCCTTGAAAAACAGCCATCTGCTTGCAGATAATCAACAAGTGCTCGGTTGACCACAGTTTGATAACTTATATAGTGGTAGCCTAAAGAATTTATCTCATATTGCCTGTAGTGTAGTTAAGTAACATGACTCCAGGATTTGTGCAATAATTATAGAAGTAAAATGTGCTAGAGTGGACTCTGTATCATGGTCTTGGTATATTTGTGTAATAACTTTTTTGTTTAATCTTCCCTTTTGATAGAACACTGTCCTCAGCTGAAATGGAATCATAAGTTACTATTAATAAACAAGTTTGTTTTGGCAGTATATTTAGTTATTTGGTAGTAATATTGTACAGGTTGCTATTTGGATTTGAAATAATTTGGGAAAGTTAAAATTAATGGCCAATTTCCTGATCATATCTCTAATATATTTAAATATTTCTGAAGATGAATGTGATTTCCTCACATGGGAACTACAGAGCAAATGGAAGATTGAAAGTGGGCAGAAGTGTGTGTGTATATGGGATCATTTAAAATATTCTGCTCTTAATAAAACAGATAATCACTATTTCTGTCAGTTCTAAGGTGTCTGAACTTGTTGCAGAATCTGCTAGGATGAAATTACAGCTACCATTAACCATTTAAAATAGCTGTTCCAGTCATTGCCCCTATTTTCATTGCTTCCAGAACTACTGTTGGATTGAAATATTTCATATATAATCTCTTCCTGAAGGTGGATTTTTCTGGAGAAGACTTCCACAAAATTGAAGCCTTTATGAGGCTAGAGAAATATCATGGAGAAGTAGTAAAGTATTAAGTATTCTTAAATCTTATTGTTACTCCTATGGATTCACATTAAAGAACTTGAATCTCAGTGAGGTCAGATGCCTTTAAGTTAAGTTTACATACAGTGGAATAGAACCTTGAAGGTATTTAGAGCCCACACTGGTAACATTTCCTGCCTAATCGGTTGCTGGCTGTTAAAAATAAACATTGGATAATGAGATATTTTGTTGTGTACAGGTTATACCCTGTATGTGATGCTTAAACATTTAGGAACTAATTTGCAAGTTTCCATTGCAGTAACAATTGTGTGTGTGCACAATGGGCAGCCTTGAATCTAGCCTTGTTCTAGCATAATTGCAGTCAGTGTTTGGGTAGTTACGCAGTATTCCAGATATTAAGCAGTAAAGACTACTGAGGATTTAATCTGTCTTGGTAAAACACTTACATTTTAGTTCTTTTTAAGATAAATACTTGTAATACTTGTGGTGTTGGGATCTAGTCTTCCTCCTGGTGCTCAGGGAAGAGAAGTGATTTCCAGCTCTCTTGTGTGGTCATGTCCATGAATGTATCACTGTACATAAGACTGAGGGGTAGCCACGTTAGTCTGTAACTTAAAAAAACTTTTAAAATGCGTGGTTTCTGTAGCACCTTAGAGACTAACAAAATATATATATATATATGGGTGCTACAGGACCACGTGTTTAATTTTTTTTCCGCTGTATATAGTTTCATTTTTGTGTGTGTCTGTCTGTGTGTGTGATTTCGATAGAATTTGTTTCCTCTTAGAGCTTACAGCTATTTTTTGTTAATGGAAGTTGCTCTGAGAGCTCCATCTTATTTAATTTTTGTCAATTGTTAGGAATTATGCATGCCCCATTGCTCTATAGACCTGTTGAGTCTGGTTCCAGAGGCCATATTTATATAGATCCTGTATCCCAGATCAAAAATCTTATAGTAGTGACTACTCCTTCAGTAAGTAGCAGAGGGAATAGGCTTCAGAAGTGCTTAACCCTTAAATTGAAAGAACAAACTGATTTGCCTAAATATAGGAATCATTTACTAATGCTTACAAGGATATCTAAATGAGAATTCCCTGAAATGTTGTATCCCAACCAGAGCTCCTGTGGGGATGTTCATTCATCTTCCATGACCATTCAAGGAAGGGTAGGTGGTTTGTATTTAAAGTATATTGGAAAACCTATCAGGGAAAGTTGGGTCAGGGCATGATTAAATTCACATATTTAAATCAGCTGCCAAAAAGGCCACTGTTAATAAAATCATCTAAAATGCAGAAGAGTTATTCTTGGATGGCTATTTTTAATTCACTACTGCATCTTTGAGTTGGCCTTTGGAAGGTGATAAGTTTTTCTGTTTGGGCGAGTAAGGAATATACTGAAGTTACCTCTTCAGATTGTTTATGGGAGGCAGCAAGTAAAGCTGACCTGCCAATCTCAAAGACGTTCTGTTACGAAACTCTGAAATAAAGAAGGCCATGCATTACAAAATGTTCCCTTTGTTTTTGTTTACAAAATAAAGGTTGGGGTGCTATGGTGACATCAGTAAGTAGCCTGGCATACAGTCTCAGTGCATTTCACTTCACAATATTTTTACATTTCCTGTATTTTTGCAACAACTCTTATTTTGGTTTTCTTGAGTAACATAAAAGTATCATATCTTGTAAATTGCCTCTGGTGTGTTGCATATTTCATGAAGGAAAATTTATGTAACACATTTGAGTGGACATTTGGTGAGGTGTGAGTTACTTAATGATTAGTATTTAGAGCACATGAGAGACTTTCCCTTGTCTTTATTTTGTTGTGTAAGATCTAATTATAGTTAAATATAACAGACTGCTGCTGGTTTCTTGGTCTGCCAGCTTAAAAAACGTATGAATGATGCCAGGATGCCTGGCTACAAGCATTTTCATGTCCAAATAAATAATGAATATGAATAAATGCAAAGTACTCTTTTTAGGGTTGAGGTGAGGAAATTGAATGCACCCACAAGGGAACGGAAATACCTGAAAAGATTATTGCTGAAAATGAGCATAGGGTGATAGCTGATGGCAAATTAGATGTGACTTTGGAATGTGATATGGCTACAGAAAAAACCATTTGAATTTGCTTCTGTGTGCGCAAAGATATGTCACAAAAGAGACCATATATGAAATGCACTGTAGTGCAAAGATCTGAATGTACAGGGAGATTATGTAACTCTTATGATTATAACATGAGGGGTGTGCTATATCAATATTTTATGAAATGGAGTTCCCCAAACTGGAGATGTAGTTCTTGAAGCCCTGTTCACAGCTGTTCGCAAACACCATTGCACGTTGGTTGAGGCGCTTTTTTGTGCCATAACCTGGATTTAAGTACTCATAAATTCATTAGAACAAAGTACTTCAGTTTGTAACTAGGAGCTAGGTAAGTGGCAAGGCTGGAACATAGTAAGAATCCTATAATTTAGTGAAAAGCTGCATAAGGTGTCTATAGTCATTAAACAGTTGATAGAGAAGCTTGCTAAAAAACTTTTTATAAACCTTTATTGAAATTTGCCATAGGAATTAAGCAAGTTCATTTATATTTAATATATCTTTACAGTGTACATGTTCCCTTTCCCTCACCCGCTTGTCATTAGCTTGTGAACTCCTTGACCGTGCCTTTTCTGTTTGGACTGCTTCGAGCTCTATAGTGTAGCACAAACTCAGTCCTGAAACATGTTTTGTTTGGCAGTGTTCCCCAGTTACACTTTAATTTCTAACACTTCTTGTTTTATAAGCTCAGCAGTCCTTGGCAGTGATCCTGGAGCTACTGAGAATTGCATTATAAATACTAAGCAATAGAAGATAATGTGTATCAGCCCATAAAATGCAAGCAACAGACCTTATATAAGGGTGTTGGCGGCACATAAGAGCACTGAAAAAACTTAAATAACAAATGATCCTGTAGCACCTTAGAGACTAACAAAAAAAGTAGATAGTATCATAAGATGTTGTGGGCACAGCCCACTTCTTCAGATGGATGGAGCAAGGGGTCCAGAGGTACAAATAAATAGAAAAAGAGGGCGTGGGGAGGGAAAGAGAAGGAAAAAAAATCTTGTCAATTAGAGTGTTCATGCTAAATAAGGCTAATAGAGTGGGCTATAAGTGCCTGATACTGAGCTTTTGATGTCATTGGGGTGTTGAATGTAGCAGCCCATCCAGTTCAGGTCTTTGTTCAAACCTTGATCAAAGGTGTAAAATTTGCAAATGAAGGCAAGTTCCGCAGCTTCGCTCTCCAGCTGTTCTTTGAAATTGCTTTGTAATAGTATAGTCACTTTTAGATCCATTAATGAGTACTTGGGCAAATTGAAATGTTCCCCAACAGGTTTCTGTGTATTACCATTCTGAATAAGAGCACTATTCACAAGGTCTGCTAGAAGATAGAAATTTGCTAAGTGACTTATTTAGAACACTTTATACTACATATTGAGAGTACATTAATGAACTATTGCAATTCACACAAGTAAGCAAATAGTTTTTCTCCATAATAACCTTAACTTTGCCATTCTACATATCTTATGTGGAGTGTGTGATTGGTATTTAGCATATACCTATCCCTAACACGTTATATAAGAAGACTAAGAGCATTTGATGGAGTAAAGTTAGCTGCAGTGACAGTAGTAATGTATTATTAGAATATATTTGCATAGGGTACAGGACACATTCTAAATGATGTTGTTTTTTAAATTGCGAAGTGTAAAAGTGTCTTCCTTGTCATACTAACCTTGAATATTAGAATGCCTGCTCACCTTAAATTGTTCAGGTTACCTGTTTTCATATTTGTGAACTCTGTTACATGTTGTGTACATCTCACTGTATCAGAGTAGTAATACTCCTCTGCCGTGTTTCTTTCAGATGTGAATGAGTTGAAAGAGTGCCTGTATGTGCTGGTAAAGGAACAGCAAGTTCTAGCCACACAAACTGCCACAACAACTCTTTCGGCTCTGCGGCTGAAACAGAGGCTAGTTGTCCTGGAACGATATTTCATTGCATTGAACAGAACTGTTCTTCAGGAGAATGTCAAGGTTAAGTGGAAAAGCAGTAGTATTCCTCTGCCTTCTGCAGACAAGAAAAGGTAATGAGATCTGGACAAGAAGCTTGTTCTGTTGCTGGATCAGTTTAAAAAAGATATTAGTCATCTTTTTGTGACTTCACTGATGTGAGAGGCCTTAGCTCTGGTTTATTTTTCCTTCTGGACTTACTACACATGCCTAAGGTATTGTATGCCTCTCTGAGGCAACGGCTTAGGTCTTGTGTTGACACTTGAATATTTCCCTGTGCTTGCATTTCTATGGCAGAAATTTCTTCTAAGCTGTAATATTATTTTCACCAAGATGTTTCTTGTGTCTCATTCTAGCTAGCTGTAGTCAGGCTTATTCAGAAACTACGTCAAGGAAGATCACATGGCTGTAATGACATTAGTAGCTGTATTATTAGAATATACTTAACTTGCATAGGACACACTTTAAAGGTTACTGTTTTTTTTAAATTGCAGACTTAAAAATAGTTTACCTTGACATACATATCTTGATATGGGGGGAAAATGTTAAAAGGGAGTAGCTGCAGATATGGCAAAACAGTAACTAAAGAAGAAACACACCAGTTACTTTCCTGCTGTAAAGAAATGTGCTAATTCTGTTTCACAGACATGGTGTCAGTGGAGGGCAGAGGTATGCTGTATTTGAATAAGAGTGTGAGGCAACTCAAGTTGAAATTTTATTAGAACTGAAAGCATTTATTTATCTGATTAATTTCTACACTTTTGCAGGAATGTATTTAAAGGAAAGTGTACTTATGAGTGATTTAGCAACGTATTGATGCAGCAGTGTCTGGTTTTCTGAAATCTTTTGGCCTCAGTCATGACTTCAGTAGACAAGCATCATTTTTTTTAAATCACACTTGACATTTTTGTTGGGGAAAAACTCAAAAACTTGGGGTAATCCAAATCCCTGATGTGCAACCAAAAGGAAGGACAAGTTTGTCATTCTTAAGAAAAACAATAGGGCTCATTTTGCATGGAGAAGGCGAAGCTTTTTTATTTTTATGTAATTTTTCATAAAAATAAAAATTAGCAGAAATGTGTTCATATTTTAATGAATTCTATTAAGTAGGACTGTCAGCAATTGAACAAATTAATTGCAATTAATTACACTGTTAAACAATAGAATGCCATTTATTTAAATATTTGTGGATGTTTTCTACATTTTAAAAAAATATTCATTTCAATTACAGCACAAAATATAAAGTGTACATCGATCACTAGCTTTGTTTACTTTTATTACAAATATTTGTACTCTAAAAAATCCATACAAAATAGTATTTTTCAGTTCATCTCATACGGATAGTACACTGCAATCTCTTTATTTTATACTTGTAAGTTTACCTTTCATGATGATGTACAAAAATAACTGCTTTCTAAAATAAAATAATTGTAAATCTTTGAAGCCTACTGTCCACTCAGTCCTATTTCTTGTTCAGCCAATTGCTCAGACAGACAAGTTGATTTACATTTGCAGGAGGTAATGTTTCCTGCTTCTTGTTTGCAGTGTCACCTGAAAATGAGAACTGGTATTCACATGGGATATTTGTAACCAACACTGCAAGGCAATTATGTGCCAGATACGCTAAAGGTTTGTATACCCCTTCATGTTTGGCCACCATTCCAGAGGACCTACTTCCATGCTTATGATGATTGCTTAAAAAAAGTGTTAATTAAATTTGTGAATGAACTACTTGTGGGAGAATTGTGCGTCTTCCATTCTCTTTACCTGCCTTTTGCCATATATTTCATGTTATAGCAGTCTTGGATGATGACCCAGCAAACGTTCTTTGTTTTAAGAACACTTTTACTGCAGATTTGACAAAACATGAAGAGGGTACCAGTGTGAGATGTCTAAAAATAGCTCCAATACTTGAACCAAGGTTTAAGAATCTAATGTTTTTTCCAGAATCTGAGAGGAACAAAACATGGGGAGCATTCTTTAAAAGAGCAACACTCCAGTGCAGAAACTACAGGTCTTCTGCTGGTGGCATCTGACTCAGATGATTGAAATGAACATGTTTTGGTCCATACTGCTTTGGGTCATTATTGAGCAGAACCTGTCATCAGCATGGATCCATGTCCTACAGAATGGTGTTTGAAACATGAAGGGATGAAAGAATCTTTTGCATATGTGGCATGTAAATGTTTTGTGATGCAAGCTATAACAGTGCTATGTGAAAGCCTTTTCTCCTTTTCAGGTGACAGTGCAACTCCCTATTGAATTAGCAAGTAAAAAAGTTTGTGACGCTCATCACAAAAGATAATTGGAAAAGAGAGAAGCAACAAAACTATTAGAGCTTAGCATCAATAATTGGAGGGAGAGGACCTCCATGAGAAAAAGCTGTTGGGTATAGATTAACCAAGGCGTATCCCAGCCAGGTTGAATATAGTGCTGGACAGAAGATACCCCAGCTGTAACATAGCTGCAGCCCTGGACTAAGGAAGTTAAAATGTGGATAATTGACTAGTCAATGGAATTTCCATCGACTAGTCAACTAGCCAATAGGCACTTCCACATTCCTCCTTTGAAATGTACAAGAGCTCCTTTTGGGGCTCTTGTACATTTCAAAGGAGGAATGCAGAACTTGGCGTATAGCCGGAAGACAGCAGGAAGTCCTGCTGTCTCTGGGCTGCATGCAGTGCGCCTGTTTTGAAATGTATGAGAGTCCCCAGTGGGGGCTCTTGTGCATTTCAAAGCCATGGAGCCCGGGGTCAGTGGGGGACTCAGTCCCCATTGACCCCGGGCTCCATGCTATGTTGCATGCCTCTAGGAGCCGGGGTCAGCTGGGAACTCCCCCAGTTGATCCTGGATTCCAGGGAAATGCTGCGAGGAGCCCCAGGCTCCAGGGCTGCTGCTTTGAATTGTGTAGAGGCGGCATTTTAAAGGGACAGCCCACTGCACAGCTGATCCGCGTATCAGCTGTGCAGCAGCTGTCTTGGGGTTTCAAAGGGGCAGCGCTGCTGTGAGGCACTGCCACTTTGAAGTACCCCTCCCCCCTTTGCTGCCTCTATCTCAGAGGCAGCGGGGGGGAGGGGAGGGAAGAGATACTGACTAGTCAAAAAACTATCTGATAAGCAAATGCCATTGAAAAGCATGTAATGATGAGAAGGCTTGTGTAAAGAACTGTCTTTTAGGGTCATTCTTCAAGTTGTGAACAGTCATGTCAAAATATATATGGATCTTTATATTAAAAGTGTGAGACAGAAGTTACAGCTGGGTTTGCAAGAAAAAGAAAACTGGAAAATAAATTGAAGTAGACTATAAATACAGTACCATACACTTAGCAGAAATCTGATTGCATATGTAGAATTACAAAATCACTAAAGAGATATTTAATGTATTAAAACCATTTAATTTTTAATGCTTTAGAGATTAAAAATTTGAATATATACAATTTTTATTTACTTTTTCACCATATGTGTTAACTTTATTGAATTCATTGGGATAATAACCCTACTCACTTTCACTTACTGTATTAATTTGAACATGTTCTTTTGCACAAGCAGAGTAATGCTGAGCTTTTTTTTTTTTTTTTTTAATAAAAAGAACAAAACCACTTCAATATTTTTATTCATAGTGGCTTTTGGAAGTCACCTGGATAATAAGAGTCCACGTTTGGAGCCTAAGCTAAATTTATAACGGACATTTTGTTATAGAATTTGAAACTCTGAGGAAGGTTTTCAGTACAATGACAGTTTCATGTGGCTAGAGTCTTCTCACTAGTTAACATTTGCTCTAAATTGCTCACAACTAAACAAGTACCACTTTTTAAATTTGTTTTTTGTTAGGAGACCTAAAATTAGAGCTTTATGGAGAGTAGTAGTAGGTTTTAGCAACAGGCAACACACATGATACCAGTCTATCGTCTGACTTATTTTAAAATGAGGTTCTTGGTGGATGGGCAATGGAAATTAATGCTGGCTGTTAACATTTAAACAACTTAAATTTCTCTTAGAGGATTTTGAATTTTTTTACATTTTCTTGTCTTAGTTCTAGGCCTGTAGGCAAAGGTGTAGAAGGACTTGCACGAGTGGGATCCAGAGCAGCACTTTCATTTGCATTTGCATTCCTTCGAAGAGCTTGGAGGTCAGGTAAAGTCTGCTTTGTAATCTTATCTTTGCCTGATTTTTCACAAGAGTATGAAAAATTAGTTTTAAAAGAATATGTCTCCTCCCTCCCAGCTGCAATAGCTTTATGGCTTGGGGAGGGATCTCTCCCTTTTGTAGCCCTGAGGCCTTGTGTGGGGATTAACAGGAAACTGCACACCCATGCAGCTTAGGGGGAATTTAGGTGATGGCATTTTGCTTTCTGCTTATCTGCCCAACTCCAGAGGGAGCCAGTGGCTCTGTACTCATATATAGCCCTTTAGCTTGGACATAATCTTTACTCAGCTCGATTAAATGGGTTTTTAAATTGTTTTAAAAATAACTGTTTTTAGGGTGCCTGTGTTAAATAAAAGTTGAATACTAAAAATTTGTGTCTAAAATAAAAAATAATGGGACAGGTTGACAGAGCAACTGAGTAGATTCGTATTGTTGGCTATGAATCAGGAATGATTACTTCTACTGTGTTGTGGGGTGCTTTGATGGTTAGCTATGCAACTCCTTGAAGTCCAAGTCAAAATTATTCTATGAAAATTAATCCATAGAAATATACATAGAAAATTAATTCACATGGATATCCACGTATCAGTGGATTGTGCTTTTTCTAAGGTTCACATTCAGAATGATTTTGAGAAAGTACTGATGTATCCTTAATTAGCTACCTAGTATTGGTTGGACCTTTCTGGTCCAGCACCCTTGGAACCTGACTGGTCCCGAATCAGGGAATTTGCCAGACCAGAGAAGGTTCCCTGCCATAGCTCAACCCCTCAGCCCTTTACCCTTAGCGCTACCGTCTCGGGGGGGCCCCCCTCACTACTTCCAATCCCAGCAGTTGCTGCCCTGGCTGGAGGCTGCCCTCAGGCTCCTGCAGCCCTCGTTGTTGCAGGCTGCCACAGGCTCCAGCCCCATGCTGCGCTCCTGCGGGTCCTACTCTGGTCGCACTGCCAGAGTCTGCTGCTGGCTCCAGTCCTGGTCCCTCTGCCATGGGCTGGCTCTGGTCCCAGTCCTGCTGTCATGGGCTCCTGGGGGCTATCAAGGGCTTGGGCTTCAGCTCCATGGCAGCCCGTGGGCTCTGGTCCCACACTCCCGCAGGCTGCCCGAGGCTCTGGCTCTGCATTACCACTGACTTGCGCTGTGGGTGCTGTTGGTCTCAGTGCCACAGGCTGCGGGGGCTACTGCTGGCTCCAGCCCCACTGCTGTGGGCTGCTCAAGATTGACACCAGCTCCAGTTCCTGCCCTGTCCCGCTGCTTCAGCCTGGTCCAGCTTCTGGATAGCCCTCCTGCCACTAGGCTACTTGGCTCTCTGATCCAGGAACATCCATGGTCGTGCCAGACCACGGATGTTGCCAGACTAGAGATTGCCGGTTTTGGGAGGTGCAACCTGTACATACTGTAAGGTAACTGCTACGTTCTCTTGGTTGGTAGGTGAGGATGCAGACCTTTGCAGTGAATTGTTACAAGAATCTCTTGATGCACTCCGAGCATTACCAGAAGCATCCCTTTTTGATGAAGGGACTGTATCATCTGTATGGTTGGAAGTGGTGGAGAGAGCTACTAAATTCCTAAGGTCTGTTGTGACTGGGTAAGTGGGTTTTTTGTTTGTTTGCTTGAACTGGCATTGAAAAGCTAATTGAGTTTTTAACAACTGATGGCTAACAAAAATAGTTACTGGTAAATTGAGTAGTTTCCTTGTTGGATACCCTGGCATCAATCGAGCAAGAAACAACTGTTTCTCTCATATCACTTGCTTGTGCATGTGTTCTCTCTCTAGTCCATTGGAGTGAGGTTGTTTTTCATAATTCAAAGGAAATTGCTCCGATATAGTGTGCTTAGGTAATATAAATGGACTGTTTTAATGTTCAGACTTGGCATCTGCATTGAGTTGATATGTGAATGAGAATTGCCTACTGAACAACACATTGTCTTGTTTAAAAGCACAAAATAAACCACATTTAAATGAACACGTGGTCAAATTTTTTGATAAAATTGAGATGCAAAACAGAAGTGGGGAAGTAATGTTAATACAACAGACCTGGATTAAAAACTTTTGCCAACACAGTTATGTCACGTAGCTTTGAGATCCCTGCTAGGTGTGTGGCAGGTCTCTGAGGCCATGGCTAGCCAGCATCGTAACTTCGAAATAACATCTTCCGTGTCTACACAGCGAGCATTTATTTTGACATAATGTTGAAATAGTGTCAAGCTGGAGGGTGACTTACTCCGACTGCTGTAACCCTAATTTTACGAGGTGTAAGGGAAGTCCAAGGAAGAGTGTTCTAACTCAGACTTCCTGCTGTGTAGGCAGCACCAAAAGCCAAAATAAGCTATTTCGACTTAAGTTACGCAATTGACATAGCTCAAGTTGCATAGTTTATTTTTGCTTTAGCCCTGCTGTGTAGATGTGCCCTGAAAAGGGCCATATTTTTGGAGTTGAATATATCTGCCATACATACACCCACATCGTACAAAATCTGAAAGCTTTTGTACCTTTAGAAGAGGCATGATGTGGCACTATCAAGTGGTACTGTACAGCTGTGGTGAGGTGAAACAGTGGTCCACAAATGAGTGATTTTTTTTTTTCCACAGTTTCAGAAACATTGCAAAATGGCTGTGACTATAATTTTTACTGGTTAAGAAAATTTCAACACTTTTTAATGTGGTGGTTATTTTTCAAAGCTACCAAACAGTGTATTGAAAATTTTTTACTGACCTTGCATGGACTGCTTTTTTTCACAGAAATGAAGCTATTTAGCATGTGACGAAAATGGTGACTATCAATACTTTGCAATATACACACAAGTTCCCTGTAAACTGCATGACCATGCAGCTGCCTGTTAAGTGTCATGCAGGTGCCCAAGGAAGCCATACAGGCCAAGGACCTGCATCAAGGGGGGATGGTTTCCCCTGTCGTCTGGCCCAATCTAGACTGCCTTCTGGGGTCAGGGCAACTGGACCCTAGCCTGGCCCCCACCCCAGTCCCCACCAGCCATGCCAGTATGAGGAAAGGTGCCTTTCCCCTCCCACCCAGATGCTGCTGTAAAGGGGGAGAGTTGCTGGGAGTCCTGTCTCATTGCAGTAGCCCAGGAGCACCCTCCTTCACTTGAAACCTCTCCTGAACCTAGCTCCAACCCATAGCCTGTATCCCCAGCCAGAGCTCTTGCACACCTGCACCTCAATCTCTGTTCCAGCCCTGAACTCCTCATTCCTGACTCCACCCCAGAGCACCCCAGCTAGTGCCCTACAGCCTTGCACCCCAACCTTCTGCCCCAGGTCTGATCCTTTTCTTACACTACAAACCTCTTAGCCTCATCCCTGCCTCATTAATTTTGCTATGTGCACTGATATGAACACATCACCACCTTATTGGTGCCTATAAATTCATTATGTTCAGGGGTCGGGAAAAATGGAGAGAGCATTGCTGGGTACTTCTCAATGGGTGGAGGCCTCAAGGTCTGCCCAGGACGTGCTGGAGGGATTATATCTCCCAGTTGGCCTAAGATGTCTGGGTAATCGCACAGGAGGAGCTGGAACATGTTGCAGAGGAAAAGGTGGTCTGGTCCTTCCTACTCTCCGTGTTACCACTGTGACCCTCATTAAGGAGCACCCTCCTTCACTTGAAACCTCTCCTGAACCTGGCTCCAACCCATATCCTGTATCCCCAGCCAGACCTCTTGCACCTCTGCACCTTAATCTCTGTTCCAGCCCTGAGCGCCTCATTCCCAACTCCATCCCAGAGTACATATCCCCTGCTAGCGCCATACAGCCTTGCATATGGTGCACATAGGAAAAAAGATTATGATCTTAATTAGCAAACTATTTCACAAGAGATGATCGGTTTCTATATTTACAATTGAAATGTGCTGAGCAGATCAGTGTCACTGAAGCTTGTGTACCAGCAGCATGCCCAGTTTGTACTCCATAGTATGTAGATATAAATGTATATAAATTCCTTATATGCTTCTCCATTTGCAAGTTTTTTTGGATTTATTTTGCATTATATAGAAAGTTGATTAAATTTAATGCATGCTGTATTACTCTTTCAAATATTCTAGAAACTGGCTTTCTAATTCAGTGACCCTTGTGCACAGGTCAGCATTAATGTTAAAAATGAGAATACGCAGATTCATATTAGCAATATGCAAAAGCTATGAAAGAAATAGTCTTTACTACTTCTCGTTAGGCTAAGTCAACAAGTCTCACCCTATGCACTGAAGAGGGATGAAGAGCACATTACAACTCTTAACAACCATGTCATCAACAATATGACAAACCCATTTGACTCAGAATCACATGCAGAGGTGCTTATCAACATATCTGTAGAACTACTCAGACATACAGAAGTGTCTGTTGAAAAAAGCAGATGGTGATGAACAAATGAAATTTGTGAGAGGCGCAATTGATGTTCCAATGTCAATTGTTCTTAGTCACCCTGTAAGACCTGTGCTCCTTTTTTACGCTGAGTGGAACAATGAGAAACGGACAAAACTGAACAAGGGCATCAGCTGAAATCTCAGACTGAAAGAATCCATGAGCTAAAAGCACGTAACATCGAACCTACAGTGTATATCTGGGATTCCATGGTTTTCATATAAATGATGTCTTGAGACAGATTCCACACATTCATCGAATTGGCTGAGTACTTAAGACAAGTCCTCAAAGGATTTGACTAAGCGAATTATTCAATGGAAGTTTTTGACAGATGACAGTAACTGTGAAAACTACAGAAAAAGTTCTGGACAGGATTTAGGACTTGGATTTGGGAAATATCAGTTGATTGGTGGAGGTCCTGTCTCTCCTTGGAAAATTTTTTTCTAAATGTAGCTACCACTAAGCAGTCACTTGTAAACTTCTTTGGTGAGTTTATGGTTCAAAGTGCAACATAAGCAGTACTTCTTGCTTTAAGGCTTTTCAAATGGCAAAGGAACAAAGTCCATCACCAGTAGAAGTGTTACATCCAAGACTTGTGCAGTACTTAAGAGGAAGTGGACCTATGGATGCTTCTGGATGCTTTGTGCCAATATGGCTTTTGGGTCTCTTGTTGTCAAAGGAACCAAAGTAATTAGGTCACCCGAGAGAGATGTTTTTGATCTTTGCTGACGACTAATTTCCAGAAGTGGAATACACACATAATGCAGATTGAAACAGGAACCATTATCCGCTCAGCTGAAAAGCATCACTTCCAAAATAAATAAGGGAGTGGAGGAAAGTTGATATTTTATTTTTAAAACAAATCTGTGCACATCTCCAAAGGAGAGTTAATTCTTTACATTTCATTTTCAGCGTGTTTTCCTAGGTATTTTTCTACCCCAAAAGCTTATAACCTTACTGTAAATTTTGACATAATCTATTACCTTGTAGATACTGGGTCCCCCCCCCCCACTGGCTTCTTTGTAAACCTCATGTAATGTGTTAATTTTGCAAATATTAACTTCTGCAGTTTGAAATTAGTTTTTGTTTGTTTTAAATAGTGATGTACATGGAGCTCCAAGTTCCAAAGGACCAGCAAACATTCCATTGCAAGACCAGCACTTGGCACTTGCTATATTATTAGAGCTGGCAGTGCAGAGGGGCACACTAAGGTGAGAAACGAAGCACTTTTCTGCTGTCAAACAAGAGTACCTGTTAAACACTCTGGGGAATTCTAGAGATTTAGTTTTCATTCATTAAATGTTGAATTTTCAATGCAACACTTATTGGTCCTCTCAATGATTAGAGGTGAAATCCTAGCCCCAATTAAGTCAATTGCAAACTCCTATTGACTTCAGTGAGGCCAGGGTTTAATCATCATTTTCTTCGTGAAGGTAATGATAAAGGATAAAAACCAGGAAATTAGGGAATATTAAGCACTCATGCTTTGGGATCTAAGGCAATTTAACTGTGGGATTTAGAAGAAAATGTATTTTTGGAGGTAGTCTACTACATCATTTTCTCTTATAAGAATTTTCATATTTCTCTGAATCCTCAAGATCTGTCTGTTAGTGATGGATCATTGTTCTGAGCCAGAATAGCAATTCCTATGTAGCTAATACTTTGCACGAGAGGAGGTTAAGATACATTAAAACTATCCTGAAATACTTTTTTTGTGGACATTTGGTCCAGATCTTCATCTGGTATAAGTGCTATTCTGTAGTTACATTGAAACTAATTGAGCTGTGCTGATTTGTACCAGTGAAGAATAAGTTTAGTCTGTTACAGATGGCTCAGTTTTCTGAATAACTACTGAATAATCAAAGCTAAAATTTGCACGCATACCAAAACTTAAAAAAAATCCCTAAATATAAAAAAAACCTGTCCTTCATTTTGACATTTTTGTTGGGGGGGAGTCCCAAAACCCTAAACTAAGCAAATCTTTTAAGCTTCAGTGGGGTAGCTGAGTTAGTCTGTAACTGGAAAAACTTAAAAAAACAACCAAAAGTCTTGCAGCACCTTAAAGACTAACAAAACATGTAGAGGGTATCATGAGCTTTTGTGGGTACAATCCACTTCATCTTTTAAGTCGACGAAGCTCTCAGTAGGTTCTGCCCAATACCCTGACTTACACTGTTAACACCTAAAAATATTTTCATACAACTGTTTTTATGTACGTATGTATGTTATGTTAAGGAATGCATCTTCAGCATGTTTTTATTTGAGTCAAAAATCCAGGATTTATATTCACTAAACATACACATCATCTACAATTTGATTTAATGTAGAACTTCAAATAATTTCTGTAGGAATGCTTACAACAGGGATGATAAACTTACTCTTTCAGCCAAATGTTGTCTGCTGTTATGCTGTTGCTTCAACTCTGGGATAATGGAACAAGGGAAACTGATAATGAGCGATCTGCACAAGGAACAAGTGCGCCCCTTCTACCTCTACTGCAAAGATTTCAGAGCATAATCTGTAATAAAGACATGCCTAACTCTGAGGATGAAATTCAGGTATATGTGTTTGGTTTATTTATCGGGTATATTCTGTCCAGTATTGAATTATTTGTCATGTTGCTTAGTAATCAAGTACAGACACTCTTCTAAGGCTTAAAACTCTGCTTTTGTAGTAGTAACTACAAAAGATCCATTTTCCCCGGCTGCGGGTAGACGAACGCACAACCAGATGAACTTTTTGAAATAGCTGCCCCTTTCTCCATCCCTGCCCCCTGTTGGCCCAATGAAGATATAGCTGTCCTGTACCACTTGCTGCTCCTCAGTGGTCATTCTGCAGTCCCCTACTGGCCCCATGCTCCTAGTTTTTTGAAATGTACAAGAGCCTCACTGGGGCTGTTGTACATTTCAAAAGCAAAGCATGCTCAGGGAGCACGGGGCCAGCAGGGGACTGCTCACCCACTTGCCCCATGCTCCCTGCATGCGCTTTGCTTTTGAAATGTACGAGAGTCCTGGGGGGGGCTCATATATTTCAAAAGCAAGGAGTGTGGAGCCAGTGGGGGACTACTTGAATCCCCTGGTGCTCCTTGCCTGCGCTTTGCTTTTAGAAATGTAGCAAGAGCTGGCAGGGCTCTTGCCACATTTCAAAGGTGGAGTTGCCCTGATCCACTAAACAAATAGTCAATGCAAATTGCATCAACTATTTGATTTGTTGATTTAATCTAAATTTAACATCTTTACTGAGCATCGGCAAAATACTTCATATCTGTATCTAGAGGAGAAATAAAAAGAATGTCTTGAGCATGTAAAAAGTATTCTGAATATGTTCCTATTTTTAACAGCTTTTCTTGACTTTCTTAGATGCTGTCCTACCCTCTGAG
The DNA here is from genome assembly GCA_032595735.1 of Pelochelys cantorii. Classification (NCBI taxonomy): domain Eukaryota; kingdom Metazoa; phylum Chordata; order Testudines; family Trionychidae; genus Pelochelys; species Pelochelys cantorii. The sequence continues at coordinate 124,100,045 of CM064326.1, read as the reverse complement.
TCCAAATGAGAGTTTTCTGAGGTATCTGACTTTACCACAGGACAACGAGCTAGCAATTGATCTGCGACAAACGGCAGTTGTGATCATGGCCCACTTAGATCGCTTAGCCACTCCATGTATGCCTCCACAGTGTAGCTCTCCTACATCTCATAAGGTAGTCTCACATAATCTCAAATCAACTGATTCTGTTTGTAGATGGACAACTTAATAAACTCTGTAAGGAAAAAATAATTCAATTATTTTAGTAAATCAGCAGTTCACTTAGCTCACGGTACTCAAAGAGAATCGTAACTGTTGATTTCAAAATGTTTCAGTGTAGTGTCTGAATGAGTTTCCATAATGAGTTGTCTAAATATTTAACCTCTCTGCCTTTCTTCCTCATGTTTGGCCATAGTCATACAAGGTATGTGACCAGAGAGGTAAGTTATTAGTGCCCTGCGCAGATAAAGAATTTTGTATCTGCATCCACATTTGCAGATATAAATTGGATATCAGTGGATTTGCAGGGCTCTAGTTATAATTTAAGGCTGAAATCCCTTTTGCATATTTTATAGCCAGAACTTTTTTCAGAATTTAAAAGAATCCGAAGTTTCTCCTTCAAGTGGTGTCCCTGTGGGTGCTCCATTCAGGTGTCAGTGTGTCCTCATGCTGGTGATCTGAGATTTTTACCCTACCAGTGCCTTCCCATGCCGCACGTGCACGGTTGCTGTCTCGTGCTATTGTGTCCGTTAGCTGCATCTTTTTCTATTGTCCTCTGCAGAAGACGGAACTCCTCAGCAGTTCGACCTGTTCCTTAAGAGAGAGTTTTGTGAGATTTCAGTTTTTAACTATTTTTAGTCAGTTATTTTTTCTTAGCTTAACCTTCTCCTGCAAAAAAAAAAAAAAAAAAAAAAATCTCCCTCCCCTTCCCCCCCATTTTCTTTTCTTTTGCCCCCAGTTGCTTTAAAATGCCGGGCTCCCCTGAATTCAAGAAATATGATTCCTGCAGGGAAATGGGCATGCTTCCTGCATAAAATGTCTAGGTGAAGGCCATGTTGTGTGGAAATGCAACACTGCCAGAGCATGACGTCGAGAGCCAAATGGGGCAGGGTGATAAGGCTCAAGAACATACTCTGGGAGAAGTCTCTCTAGCTGTGAGACCCTAAGAAACCGGCACTGTCGGAAACCTCGATTCAGAGGAAGAGAGCCCATTCATCTCTGCCCCCGGGCTCCTGCAAGTCCAGGGCATCACAAACGTGGTTGCTGCCTGCGGTGCTGACAACAACCCGTACTTCCCATTTGCCGGTTCCATCTACCTACGGCTCCGCTGAAAAGCGCAAGATGGCGCCATCTAAGAGAGCGGAGCTGAAATGAAAAACGAGCTCCTCCGCACCAACTGGTATGGGCTCCCATCCAGCACTGAAGATAGTCGGATGTGCCTCCTCCCCCAGCACTGGTGGAGGCAATGGCACTGACACAGGCCATTCCTTAGCAGTGGACTCCATCACCGAAACAGTCTTTGGCACTGGAGACTGACAAGCAAGACACATAAGAGGTCTGAGTCTCTGCACAGGTACCGGCGACTCCGCAACCAAAACACACAGACGAGTCGCCACCATATTCTTTGATGCTTAGGGAGGACAGTCCACACGGGCACTGAACAGAGGACATTTCCTTTTCGTACACACTGTCCTCCCATTGCACCGACCTTGGCACCGAACATGGGAGCATGTTCTCATCCCAGCATTCCTCTCCTACTTGCTTCGTACCATCTTGGTGTCCAACCAGTCAAAAGACCGGACAACAATGACCTCTGTGGCCCTGGTCCTACCCTACACAGTGGCCTCCATGGGACCCATGGGCTCAATGCCACTCTCAGCCGCCATTGACAGGACACAGCTCCTTCCACTCCAGCTCACCCCGCACTCCTCTCACCACGGACTCAACCACCATAGTCACCTTCTGCGGTGAAACAGACCTGATGGAGGAGGAGAATAACCTACCTCAGTCTGATACAGAGGAGCTGTCCCCTGATGAGGCAGTCTTTTCCTCCTTCTCTCTACCAGTGGATGATCTGAAACGATTCCAGGAATGTTTAAGAGGGTTGTGAACTCGCAGGACGTCACGTTGCAGGAAGTGCAAGAGAAACAGCACAAGCTGCTACAAATACTGCAACCAGCATCTTCCTAAAATATTGCTGTGCCTGTTGGAGGCCATAATGGAGCCCTCTGAGACTATATGGCAAACACCTGCTGCCATTCCCCCTACAAACAGAAGGGCAGATAGGAAGTATTTCATGCCTGCTAAGGGCATGGATTTCCTTTTTTCTCATCCCAAGTCCAATTCACTGGTTATGGATGCAGTCCATCACTGGTCAAGACAGCTGTAATTTAGATCCACTCACCAAGATAAGGAGCACAAGAGGTTAGACCTTGTCTTCGGATGGAAAGTCTAGTCCTCTGCAACTCTGCAGTTCCGAATGTCTAACTGCACAGCTCTTCTCACGAACTATGATCACATAAACAATTCAAGTCTGCAGGAGCTTATGAATGACCTTCAAGAGCAAAGAAGACCACAGCTACAATCCATTATTCAAGAGGGCCAGTCGTATCACTCAAACTTCCCTAAAAGCTTCAGTGGATGTGGCAGACACAGATGCCAGGGCGACAGCCACAGCTGTAGTGATGTGTCATACCTCCTGGCTACAATCTTTGGGAATATTAAGGGAGCTGCAAACCAGAGTAGAGGACCTTTTGTTCAATAGAACCCACCTGTTTTCAGTCAAAACAGATGAGGTTCTCCACTCAACGAAGGATTCCCGCACAGCCCTTCAGACGTTGAGGTGTATATTCCACCAAACAAAAAGGAGACATTACGCACCATATCAGAGGCCACGAGACACTTCCTTCCAGAGACCGCAAGAAACCTTTTGATCAAAAGTCCAAACAACATTCGGGCACAAGAAGGGGTCAACATACTCAGACCACAACGCTGCAATCATCAGCATCAAAACCACAGTTTTGAAGGGTGAGGATCTGAGCGACCTCCCTCTGGAACCAACACAATCTAGCTATGTTTTTAATCACCACCTATGGCCTTTTTTACCATCAGTGGGCCCTTATTACTACGTACCAATGGGTCCTCAAGATTGTGGGATGGAGCTACAGTAAACTTCCGATAATCCGGCACCTTTAGGACCCAGGGGGTGCCGGATTATCAGATATGCCGGACTACCTGAAGGGGGGGGCTATGAGGAGTCTGGGGTGGAGTGGGGGGGATGCGCCCCTCGGCGCTGCGGGACCAACCCGGCAGCACCCCAGCTGCTCTGCCCCAGGTGTCCCCAAGTCAGCCGCTGGTCAGTTTCAGCAGCGGCTGAATCGGGGAAGCTGGGGGCAGAGCAGCTCCAATTGTCCGGCTGCCCGGAGCACTTCCGGGTTCCAGATGGTGCTGGACCTTCAGGAGTGCTGGACCACTGGATGCTGGACCACTGGAGTTTTACTGTGTATTATTCCCTTTCTGTCTATGCCCTCAATCCTTTCCCCTTCCCTGTCTCTCTTTAAGGACCCTTCTCAAGTACCTGTTACAAGCAGAGGTACAAAACTTTCTCAGCTTAGGTGCCATAGAACCACTTCCTCTGCAATTTCATGGGAGGGTTCTATTCAAACTATTTCCTTACACAAAAGAAGACCGGAGGCTGGAGGCTCATCCTCGATCTCAGAAAACTAAACTAATTAATCAGCAATCAGAAGTTCAAGATGGTGACATTGAGGACTTTTGTACCAGCATTGGATAAGGGGACTGGTTCTCAGCTCTGGACCTTCAAGATGCCTATTTCCACATATCCATCCACCCTTCCCTCAGAAGGTTCCTCAGATTCACGGTGGGGGGAAGATGTACTACTCTTGGGCCTTTTAACTGCACCCCTCCATGTTCTCCAAGACACCAGCACTTGTCAATGTCTTTTTGAGATGTCAAGGGGTCATCATATTCCTGTATTTAGATGATTGTGTAATCAAAGATACTTCTTGTCAACAGACTTTAACTATGATAGATATCATTCGGTGTATCTTCTCCTGCCTTGGCCTCCTAATAAATCTCCAAAAATTCACCCTAGAACTCACTCAGGCAATAGAATTCATAGGGGCATTGCTAGATTCCACCAGAGCCAAGCTTATCCTCCCCGTCCACTGATTCAACATGCTACATGACCTCCTCAACACAATGTTACGTGCTCCGTTCATGACCGTGCATGCTTTCAAATTCTGGGGCACATGGCAGCCACATATGTGGTACAATTGGCAAGACTCCACATGTGGTGTTTACAGGGATGGCTGGCCACAGTGTACATCCCGAACTGACGCAACCTAAGCAAGCGAGTAACACTTCCCTCATTAGTACTCCCTTCTCCTCTTTTGGTAGATATGTCCTCTTAATCTTCCAACAGTTGGAGTATCCTTCCAACAGTGCAACCTATCATGCATGATCACCTCCAGCGCATCCCTCACAGGGGGGTGCCCACTGCAGTCATTGTACAGTCCAGGGTAGATGGTCACACCACGAGATGCACCTGCACATCAACATATTGGAACTGAGAGTGGTCCACAACACTTCTTTCCACTTCCTCCCGATAATCTGCAGCAAAACCATTTGTATTTTCATGAACAACACACACTACATGTTTCTATCAATTGACAGGGGAGTACCCGATTGCAACAAGCTGCATAACGCCAACAGGCATGTACTTGCCGGGCCATCAGAACATCATGGCCGATACCCTGAGCAGACAGTTTTCAGAACATGAGTGGGAGCTCAATCCTGTGATCGTTCATGACATATTTTGCCAGTGGGGATTCCAGACAGTAGATTGGTTTGCCACCAGAACCAATTGCAAGTGACCATATTACTGCTCCAGGGCAGGCCAAAGGAGGAAGTCACTGGGAGATGTTTTTCTCCCACCCTGGACAGCACTACTTCTCTACGCCTTTCCACCAATTCCCTTGGTCTGCAAGGTAATCCACAAAATATGCACAGAGTGAGCAACAGTAATTCTGATTGCCTCATCCTGGCTCAGACAACCTCTCTAACTACGACCTGATACCTCTCCCAGTCACTCTCAACCTTCTGTCCTAACACCAAGGACAAATTTACCACTTAGTCCGTGGGTGCTCAGACTCACCACATGGTTCCTCCCATGAAGAATTTACCTGTTCTGAGAAGGTAGAACAGGTCCTGTTGAATAGTTGCAGCCTATCCATGTGATACACTTACCAGAATAAATGGCGATGATTCCAGGAGTCGTGTCAACGTCTATTACCACCTCTATACCTACAATCCTCGAATACCTCATGGACCTTAATGAGGCTGGGTTGTCCATCAGCTCCATAAAAGTTCACTTAGCAGCCAGCGCAGTCTTTCATGACTTAGTGGATGGCTTTTCCATTTTTGCTTGCTCTGCGATGAAGTGCTTTCTTTCTGGCCTATGCAAGATGCACCCTGACCTATGTCCGCCAGTATCTCCATGGAACGTACCACTTTTCTGTAATACTCTGACAAGGCCTCCCTTCGAGCCTTTAGCGACTTGCTCCTTGCATTGTATGGCTATGAAGGTGGCTTTTTTAGTTGCAATTACGTCAGCCAAGTGGGTAGGAGAGATTGTTGCCCTGATGGCAGACCCGCCATCTTCTCAAAGGATAGGATTACCCTATGTCCACGCTCAAAATTCCTATCGAAGGTAGTCTCCTCTTTCCATATTAACAAACCTATTTACTTACCCACATTTTTACCCAAAGCCTTATAACTCCATCAGGGACATGATCCTGCACACCATGGACGTATGCTGAGCTGTTGCATTCTGTCTGGACAGAACAAGACAATTCCAAACATGTATGAGACTTTTTATATCTACCTCTGGACCCTCTAAGGAATCAGCTGCGTCAGCACAATGACTATTCAGGTGGATATCGTCTTATATCCACACCTGTTACAAGCTTCACAAGTGCCCCCTCCCCAGAGGATCACAGCTCATTCAGCCTGGGCAATGGCAACATCTATTGCCTTTCTTCACAATGTGCCTCATTTTGACATCTGCAGGGCCCAATTCCAGCTACCTCTGGTGGGCCTCGCTGTCCTTGTTATCTCTTAGATGCAACTCCGAAGCTCACCACTGCTTAATGTAGATACTGCTCTATAGTTACCTGAGTGGAGTACCTACAGAGGTACCACTTGAAGGAGAAGTTACTCACCTTGTGCAGTAACAATGGTTCTTCAAGGTGTGTGTGTGGATGCTCCACTCTCTCCCTTCCTCCCCTCTACTTTGGAGTTTGTCAATGGATTCCTCAATAGAAAAGGAATGGAGGGACTCGCCGCTGCATGTGCAGCTAACGGACACAATAGCATAATATGGTGGCTGTGCATGTGTGGTGTGGGAAGGCGCTGCTAGGATAAAGATCTCTGATCACCAGTGTGAGGACGCACCAACACCTGAGTGCAGCACCCACTGGGAAACACATCTCAAAGAACCTTTGTTACTGCAGAAGGTGAGTAACTTCTTATATAAGCATTTCAGGGGTAATATCTGAATGGCCCCCTTTAGTGATTGTATATATAAATAGACCGTTCCAAAGAGTTTAATACTTTCAGTGGAATGAGGAATATCTTCTTACACTTGTTGTTGTTGTTTTCCAGGCTACTTTTTGAACTTTGAGATCTTCAGTTTCCTTTTTTCTTATCCCCTTCTCCCAGTACTGCTGGTTTATCGGAATGTGACTTATTCTGGAGCCCATTGTTATTGCTCTTTGGATCGTTCAAAGATTTCTGTAGAATGACATGCAAATCATTCTCTGAAACCTATGGCTGATGCTGCTCCATAAATGTACTATTCCCTGTGCCATCAGCTAAATGAGCAAGACCACATTTCTTGTATGTTACGTAGGAGTGCTCTGATGTAGCAATTTTAAGAAACCCCAAAACATCAATTTTTAATGTGTCACAATTTGAAAGCTCTTCTGTGTGTACTTGCTATAAATGTTTATGGTCTTTTCTGTAAGCAGTGTTGTTTTAGCTGTGTCAGTTCAAGGATATTGGAGAGAAGTGGGATGAGGTATTTTTTTTTATTGGATCAATTTCTATTGGGGTGAGAGAGAAGCAGCTTTCAAGCTATACTCAGCTGTTCTTAAAGTGTGGGAAAGGTACTTGGAGTGTCACAGCTAATACAACATCAGAAGTTGGGCATAAGTAATTGTCTCTTAGTCTTCGTGCTAACTGCTTATGTTAAACTATTTGTTCCACCTTATATTTCGCTGTGGCTCTCCAAGTACCTTTCCCAGACCTGAAGAATAACTCAGTGTAGCTTGAAAGCTTGACTCCCACTGAAAGAAGTTGGTCCAATGAAAGATGCTATCTCACCCACTGATGGTATCTTTTAATGAGATTGTGATGATGCGAGACTATTTTTATTGTTGTATTAATAGAAAAGGCTAAAGTTTTACATATACAGCTACCATCCATATTGATTGATTTGAAAAATTTTGAAGCAACATATTTGAAAAAATATCCTGGTGTTTGTGTGTTAAGTTGTGTATTGAACAGTACATTCTTACTTAGCTTTATTGCCTTACAGGGAGCTTTGCAAGAAGTCATAAGTTGGGGTTTAATAGGATGGAAATATTATGCTAATGTGAGTGGTCCAATTCAGTGTGAAGGACTTGCCAATCTGGGAGTTATGCAAATTGCCTGTGCAGAGAAACGCTTTTTAATCTTATCTAGAAATGGACGAGTTTACACGCAAGCATACAACAGTGACACACTGGTAGGTGATTTTTACATCCATACTAAGAGTATTGTTAAATATCTTAAATATGCTGCTATGAGATTGTAATAAATCAGATGTCGAGTGGCGATACTGTGATGCTGCTAATTTTAAATACCTAGTCTTTGAACCATAAGAGGCAATGGTTTATCAGATTTCTTTGCCATTTTAAGAATACAGGTTGGACCACCCTGGTCTGGCACTCTGGGGACCTGAACTGTCCCGGACCAGGGATTTTGCTGGACCAGAGGAGATCAGTCTCTCCTGCTGGCTGTTCCTCTTCCAGGCTCCTCTCTTTGGGGCTCCCTGCCTTGCCGGTAGCCCCCCTAACACTGGCCCGGCACATCTTCCTATCCTGTTGCCCACCCACTGCACCAAAGTCTCCTGGGGTTCCAGGCGGGGATTGCTTGGCTGCTGCCAGCCCCACTGCCGCAGGGTGTTTTTTAGGGTTCCCAGCTGGGGCCACCTGGCACTGCTGGCCCTGCTGCTGTTGGGAGTTCCCCAGCCTGGGTGCCCAGCTGCCCTGCCCCACTGCTAGGGCTGGCCCCGCCGCTGCTGGACATTCCAGCTACCCGCCTCCACCAGCCCCACTTCAGCTGGGAGGAGCGGGGGGGGGGGGGTGGTTCCCAGGGGCTGCCTGGTCAACCCAGACCCACTGCCACCAAGGGTTTGCCGGGATTCCTGGCTGGGGCTACCTGCCAACAGGCAGCCCCGCTGCAACCCGGGACTCCCCAGCTATGGCTGGACTCCGTGGTCACCTGGCTCTGCTAATGCTGGGAATTGTCTGGCCTGGGCAGGGGCTTCCCAAATGCTGCCTATCCCCACTGACACTGGGGGGTTCCTCAGCCAGGGTGGGGGCTCCCCAGCCCCTGTGTTGCTCCCGCCTTCTCCAGGGCTCTTTGTTCCAGCAACAGCCGTGGGCCCTGCTGGATCATGGCTGTTGCCAGACCAGAGAGTCCTGGATTTGGGAGCTTCAATCTGTATTTTCAATGTTATGGTGCTCACAACAGCTGAGCCTTAATTAATGATGCCCCTTTTCTTCTCCATGGGTATTGCTTTGCTGTTTCTTCCCTTATAATATAGCAGTTGCTTAGCATGAAGAACATTTAAGGTAATGGATATTTTGTGACCACCAGTACCTATGAATTAATTCAATTCTTTAAACAAAAGTATACTGGAACAGAAAAGTATGGAGCTAAGACTATCTGAAATGGTCAGAGAAAAGCCAGTTTAATATGTACCACATGCATTACAAGGATTGGACAAAAATGAGATCTCTAGAATATCCCCTGCCTTTCATCAGACCCAAATACTGGATTTGAACTTATGGCCTTGTTCTTTGGTTTCATTAACTTAATGCTGGAGGGTATAGTTTTGAAGTAAGGTCTTATTGGGGAAAACCTAATTATCAGGTTGTCTGAGTATTTTTAACACTCTTTTTGAGCAACATAACTTTTCTTTGTACGTTGTCTCAAATGAATTTACAGGGACCACAGCTGGTACAGAGTCTTGCTTCTAGGAATATTGTGAAGATTGCGGCGCATTCAGATGGTCACCACTATCTTGCCTTGGCAGCAACTGGAGAGGTTTTCTCTTGGGGTTGTGGAGATGGTGGAAGACTAGGCCATGGAGACACAGTGTATGTGTAATAAAATACCATTGACTCACTAAAATCATAGAATGTATTTATAAATATTCTATTTTAATATTAGAAACTGTAGGATGAAATATACAGACATTTAATAAGTGTTACTGAAACACAGCCACTTACAGTGAAATGACAATGGGCAAAAGATAAGTGTGCTATGGTTCAAGTCTCGTAGTACATATGAATTTAAAGTTGAATAAGAAATTAAGAAAAAAGGATGGTTTATAGTCATTCCTTTAGGTTTTGTCTTACCCATGTTAATGATCAGATCAGCAAATAAACTGCAATTGTTAATGAAACGGAAAGGACTGCCTTTCCTCTTTTTAAAAACAGCCAAACAAAACTAAGACTTTTTTACTGATTTTTTTTTTTTTAAAAGAGAGGAAGGGACATGTGTTAAGGGAATGTTATGAATGTGATTTATCCAGCACATGTTCATATACAAGTCTACCTGTAGCCTGCTTAGCTTAGATCCTCTCACAATGCAACAGAATTTTCTAGGAGGTCTTTTAAGGATATTTGTCTCAATTGAAAACTGATTTGTGGCCATAGAAAATGATGAAAAATGTATCTACCCTATTAACCAGTGTTAACATAAGGATACTCAAGAAATTCAGCTCCTTTTATGAAATATGACTCAGAGTAATCCAAAATGTTTTTACAACAGTCCAACTTCAGAAGAGGGGTGGGTGGGTGTGTGTGTGTGCGTGTACACATAAAAATAACATGCATTATCAACTGTAAAATTACATTCCTCCTGAATATTTTATTTCCTTTTTAATGAAAAAATCCTGAGTTCTTTATGTACTTGCACATGTCAATTCCATTATATGTTCATGAGCACCTTGTGCACAGTGGTTACAGAACTTTTCCTTTTTTCCATTGGAGTGGCTCAAGCACCCTCCATTGCCCCACACATCACTGTGTGCTAGTGTAAAGGGCAGAGCTGCCCCAATTCTCTTCAGTTCTGCCAGTAATGGTTGTCGGAGTGATCTCAGACTTTTTGACATAGAAGTTGTCTTCACATCTTTGTGTATATATCCCGTTGTTAGGAATTGGTTGTTAGTTTTATTGATAAATGTAAACTTAGGTCTTTTTGGATCATTTTTTGATCTTTTGGTATTGAAATTTGATACTGCGATGCTGTGCTCATTAGGTTTTAAGGCCTGCTGGACTTGACCTGAGCAGTAACACACACCTGGTTTGCTTGAAATGGTTGGTGAAATTCTACATAAATGGCAAATAATTGCATTTATAAGGGATTTAAACTCCACTCAGAGGATAACATGGCGAGGTCAATTGTTCACTTATGGAGGCAGAACGCTGCTCTGTATTGGATTCCATCTTACAGAGAGTGCCCCAAGTACATTGGCTTTGGTACTGAGTGCACTAGATGTGTCTGCAACTCCTTGGTCCCTTCCTTTGTATCAAAGAAGAGACTTAGATCCTCCTACGGCTTGGTACCACAGTTGGGTTTGTTGGTGCCAAATCCAAGTAGAGGGAGAGTCTCTCTAGCCAGAAACCCTGTAGCTGAGAAAGTGATTACTACCTCCAGAGCTTGGGCCATGTCTGTTGAGGGTGTCTTCTGGTGGATTGACCAGGGCAAGATCTTCTCTGATCACCTCAAGTGGTCTTCCCAGACACTGCCAGATCCATCTTCCAGCTCTCAAATATAGGAGAAAATGCCACCAGTTTTATTCCTGGGAGGGTCTCAGCAAAGGCTCATAGATGCTTTTCTGTTAGAAGGATCCTCAGCTTATCCGTTTATCTTGACAGTTACATGCAACTCTCCTCCCCTGTGCTTGAGTCTCTGTTTCCCTCGGAGCTGTTGGTATGGGGTGCTGGCCCAGCAGGCAGCTCCACAGGAGCTGATGCTCACCTGCCCCCTCGGCCACTACTGCCTCAGATATAAAGGCATCGGGGAGGAGTAGGTGGCTCCTGCCGCATTTCCCTTGTGTAAACGTAACCGCTGAAATTTTCAGTGGTTACACATTTACCTTAATGAATGCATTTTAACATCCCTAGGCTGAATTACTGTTTTCCATGTAAGGGGTGTACTTGTATATCCCAGAGGTGATAAGTGTTTCACCACTACAGTGAGAAATCCTTGCAGGATAAGGAAGTACTCTTGTCTTGGGGTTGAGAGTAGCAGAAAAGGAGGTGTATAGATAGAGGAACTGTATTGACTTATTTAGGGTTAAAATAATAGTTCTCAGACTTTAGAATGTGACAGGTAGTGGTAGTGTAAGCTTTCCCCACAGGGCTTTGCATAATTGTGTTGATTATTGATCATACTCAGCCTTAATTTACTTCACAGGTTCATTTTTTATCTTGCTTCCTCTGGCAGTGAGTAAGGTGTAGTTGTGATAGTGATGATCAGTTTTTCTAGTAAACAGGTTACCATAGCTCATTTCACAGAATTACTGTATCAGGCTTCTGTTTGAGACGCTTGTTTTTTCTCTAAATAGACCCCTAGAAGAACCAAAGATGATATCTGCTTTATCTGGAAAACAGGCCGGGAAACATGTTGTTCATATTGCATGCGGAAGCACATATAGTGCAGCCATCACTGCTGAGGGAGAGTTGTATACGTGGGGACGAGGAAACTATGGCAGATTGGGACATGGTATGTTCCTCTAATTTCTTAAAGCATGACACTCTCTATTAAAATTTTAAATGTATATGTCTTTTGGATATTTTTGGCAAAGTGATTGTTTTTTGTTTTGAAGGTTCCAGTGAAGATCAAACCATCCCAATGCTGGTCACTGGGCTGAAAGGACTGAAAGTTATTGATGTGGCCTGTGGAAGTGGAGATGCTCAGACTCTTGCAGTGACTGAAAATGGTTAGTGGCTAAACTTGCCATCTTTAGTGTCATTAGAAAGACATTTGTGGTGATCTTAGTCTTTAGAGTCTAGATGATTATTTATATTTTAATACATGTTTGAGAATTGAAAGTATTAGTAAAGGAGAAAAGTTGAGCACTAAATTTATGTAATTTGCTACTCTTTCCAGTTGCATTGTTACTCAGACTTTTTCTGACACCACTTCAACTCACCATCTGTTCTGCTATATATTCCTCCTTTTCACAAAAGTATCTTTTATCCACCTAGACTTCCAGTACTGTTTTTGAGATTTTTAACTTTCTTGAAGTGGTCAGAGTATAGCCGTAATGCACCCCTCTTGAATAGGCATAATCGTATGCCTTGCACTAGAGCACTGTTGGTTTCTGCCCCCCTCCCTCTGTACTTTCATCCAGCTGCCCATTTCTCCCAACTATACATTTTATTGTAGCTTCTTCCTCCTTCCCTGTGCTGGTGCCCAGGCAGTGAGAACACTGAAAGCATAGAGGAGTCTCTCCCTGCTTTCAGTTCCTGTGCTTGGGGCTATAGCAGCTTGCATTAGCCAAGAAGAGACATTGTAAGGAAAGTCTTGGTCCAGCCCTTGTAGCTGTGGGCATCCTTAGCATAGGCAGAATCCTTGGAGAATTTAGATGCCAAATTCTAAGTCTATACTGAGCATGTGAATTTTTTTGGAGACTCATAACTTGGCCATGCTTCAATGAATTTCAAAAGTTCTAATGATGTAATAACTTTTTGTCAGTGTATGTAACTTAAAGATCAATGCAAACTCTTCTTTTCTAGGTCAGGTATGGTCTTGGGGTGATGGAGATTATGGGAAGCTAGGAAGAGGTGGTAGTGATGGTTGCAAGACTCCTAAGTTGATAGAAAAGCTTCAAGACTTGGATGTGGTGAAAGTACGCTGTGGGAGTCAGTTTTCTGTTGCTTTAACAAAAGATGGGCAGGTCTACTCCTGGGGGAAAGGTGACAATCAGAGGCTTGGGCATGGCACAGAAGAGCATGTTCGATATCCCAAGCTACTGGAAGGCTTGCAAGGTAAGTAACACAGAATTGGTAATTACAATTCTTTCTCGGCCTAGAAAGTTGGAAAATGTCAAAAGTATTTCGTTTCTGGTGGTGGAAAAAAAAATCTTTTATATCATACATTGTATCCTAACTTAAAGAATTTCACCACTGCATTGCTATTAAATTGTAACTTGCTTGTATTAAACAGTAAATATATTTGCCATCCTCTGTGCTTTTTATTTGAGATTGTACTTTTGTTATTCCAACAGACTTATTATGCTACTCTATTAAAACCTTGTAATACTTGAAAATTGTTTCTATACTCCTGATACTTTTGGGTTTTTTATTCCTACTGCTTTTCTCACTCAACCTGACTGAAGAGTTCTTTCGAGTAAAACATAATTAGGCACTCCAATCCTGTAAAAATGCCTATGCATAACTTTCATACGTGAATAGAACTGTTGAGAACCATGGGACTACTTGTGAGATTAAAGTTAAGCACATTCATGTGTGTTCTGAGTAGCTCAGAAAGGAGCCAAAAGATGTTGCTTACATTTTTTAAAAAACAAACGTGAAATACTGTTAGGGCAGGTGAGATAATATAGCATTATGAAGTGGGTTTTATAAATCTTTGTAACTGACATATTTATCCATTGCATTTATACTGTGATGAGGTCACTTAATTGAAAAGAAGGATTCTCAGTTGCGTGATAGCAGTAATTGACTTACATGTGACACTGTCCAGTCACTTTTCCATTTAATAGTGGAAACAAACTCTTTTAAATAAACAATTCAGCTAAATGGATGCAAAATAACACACATTTTTTTGCAGCCTTATCCATTTTGGCACTTCTAATAGCTTAAATCTGTTTAAACCTTTCTGACTTTTTTGGGGTAGTCTCAGTCTGTTAAGTTGGAAGGTAAAGCTACAGTTTGACATATTAACTTTGCTCATTTTTAAGTGTGGTTGTAGTCGTTGGCAAAATGCACAAGCTGTTCGACTAATGGTGTTTTTGTTAAAAACACACATCGTTTTTACAGTAAGCAAATTGAATATTTATTCACTTTTTCCTATCAGGGAAAAAAGTGGTGGATGTGGCGGCTGGATCTACCCATTGCTTGGCACTTACTGAGGATAGTGAAGTGCACAGCTGGGGGAGCAATGATCAGTGCCAGCATTTTGATACTTTGAGGATCACCAAACCAGAGCCTACTGCTCTCCCAGGCTTAGACAGAAAGCACATTGTTGGAATTGCTTGTGGCCCTGCCCAGGTAAGCTTTGAATCTGTTACTGTTTGTTTTCAACCCTCTTCGTGGTTTAGAGGAGTATATTACAGTAATTTAATTCCTTCGCCGCCCCCCCCCCCCCCCTTACCATTCACAGGCCGCCCCGGCTCCACCCGCCTCCCACTGCTGCTGGGCAGGGTCGGGCTGCAGCACACCAGCCCTGTCCTGTCACGCCCCACCCCCTGACCTAGGGGTGTATGAAGGGGGCTGGGAAAAGGGGGGAGGGGGCACGGCTCCCGCCACCCTCTAGTACCAGAGAGGGGGAGGCTTTGCTGCATGGCTCCCAGGGCCTCGTGACTCCCCCCCCCCCTCCCTCCCCCAGGAAGCCTGTGTAACTCTTGGGGCAGCATGGCTTGTGGCTTCTGCCCCTTCTGAGCACTGGGGAGGGGGGAGAGGCTGCACGGCTCCTAGGGCCGCCTCCCCAGGAGGAGCACGGGAGAGGGATGCTGGGACAACAAGCCGCTCCAGCTTCACACTTGCTTGGAGGGTCATGCGGGGGAGGGGTGCATTCGCCCCTCCCCCCCCCCCCCAGTGTATGAGCATGGAGGGGCTGCAGCCAGTCAGTGAAGAAGCCTGCTGGTGGAGCTGATAGTGTGGTGAGAGGCCATTTCAGGGTAGAGAGGGGGCCTGTTTTGGGCTTGGAGTTGCGGGCATGGCGATGCAGAGTGATGTATGAGGAAATTTTTATTTATATATATAAAATATGTATGTATAAAAAATATATATAAATAAAAAGAATGAAAGATTTTTTTGATATCTTTAGCTGTTGCAAGGGGGGGAATCACGTAAATGAATTGAATCACACTACATTTAACCTGCACTTCATCAAAAATCTGAAAATTGTAATAGCTCTTGAGCCTCATTCCTTAAATAAAGCACTGGTATCTCATAATAGGCATATCATGGATTAGAGAAAGTAACTGTTACTCTTCCTTTTCATACATAGAGTTTTGCCTGGTCATCTTGTTCTGAATGGTCTATTGGTTTACGTGTACCATTTGTGGTGGATGTTTGTCCGATGACATTTGAACAGCTAGATCTACTACTGAGACAAGTGACTGAGGGAATGGATGGCACCTCTGACTGGCCACCACCACAGGAGAAGGAATGCATGGCTGTTGCAACCTTAAATCTTCTAAGACTTCAGGTATGGAAACTTTCTTACATGTCTGAGTTCTCAGATAAGATGCTTCAGTAAACTGGCTGAAAGAAAATAGTGGCTTTTAGTGTTAAAACGTTTTTGGTTCACTTGAAATTAATTAGTACATTAGAATGAGCTGTTTGTGCATCTTGGTTCCAAAAAGTGGAAAGCTAAGGCTGGTTTTTCTGTCTTGATGATGAATTTTCTTGCTCTCTTTGTTTAATGTTTTCTAAACAGTTCTTGTACTGTGAAACTAAAATGTAAATTGACTAATCATAGATATATGATGAATATGCCACGTGCTGAAAAATCTTAGGTTCTGTATTTCAATTTGTCTTTTTAAAAATGAATTTCCTGTTTGGGGCAGATCTGGTATTTCTAGGTTGCTAAAAATGTCATTATGTCCATGATGATATAGAATAATGTGTAGAGGGATGTCTGGATAATTCATAAGTTGAGGTAATTATTGCTTACTAGTTATCCTGGTGTACTGGCTAAGATTAATACATATTAATAGTGTATAACTGTATTTTTTACTTTAGCTTTGCAGTTTATTTCTAAATATTTCCTTGTATTTAGACTAGTATTTGTGTTCAGTGTCTGCAAGATTGACTTTGTTCACCTTCATGTATTATGTCACCTCTAAACAAAAATGATTTTTTTTCTCTTTCAGCTACATGCTGCTATCAGTCACCAGGTTGATCCAGAGTACCTTGGCTTAGGTTTAGGCAGCATCTTGTTGAATAGCCTGAAACAGTCAGTGGTAACTTTAGCAAGTAATGCTGGAGTTCTTAATACTGTACAATCAGCTGCTCAAGCAGTGCTGCAGAGTGGGTGGTCTGTGTTGCTGCCAACAGCAGAGGAACGAGCTAGGGCTCTTTCAGCTCTTCTACCCAGTGCAGGTATGGTTTAATAATGGAAAACTATTTGATGTCTGAATATTTGGTCCACAGTGTTTGTTCTGTTTTCAGTTCCAGGAATTGAAATGAGCATTTGAATTTATAGCTCATTAAATGTTCTGTTTTTGTTAGTTTCAGGCAATGAAATGAATGTAAGTCCAGGACGTCGATTTATGATTGACCTCTTAGTGGGCAGTTTGATGGCTGATGGAGGTTTAGAGTCTGCATTAAATGCTGCTATCACTGCAGAAATTCAGGTACACTTCAATAATAGTTGTTGTTCTATTTGCATAGTAAATGGATGTATATAATACAATTGTTGACAGGACTTGGAGCAAAACCCAGACCTCCTCTGTATTTGCGTTCCCCCTAAGTGACGCCCCTCCATCTGCATAGCTCAGTTCTTGGTTGGCCTTGTATTTGGTCTGTATTTCTTACTGTTTACCTGACTCTTAAAGGAGCTTAACCACTTCGTTTTTTTTTAATCTTGAAAGACGACTGGCTGTTACTATCATCATCTTCAGTGAGGCTTCATCCGACCCCCAGTATCGCAATAACCTGAAATGCAAACCATAAAAAGTTTACATATAAATTTGATAAGCATTTAAATGGATAGTGAATATATTTTACTATTTTAAAGCGAGGCACAATATATAAAAACTACTTGTCATATATGCAGCACCTATTGCTGTGACTTCAGCAAAAGAATGCACAAACATGAAAGCCACATTCCAGACTTAAAATGGTCTTTGATCTCCTCTGAAGGAATCTTGCAGAGCAGCTCACTTTTAGTGAGGCATCTTAGTCCAAAAACTCCCTAAATAGTAAGCAGGAATCTCTGAAACTTGAACTTCTCTACACTTGATGTTCATTACAAAATATGAAACATACTACCAAAATGTGAAAGCCACTGTTCCTGGTAACATTGTTCAGTTGGAATTTCAGTCTGACACTTCCAGACCCAACTGTCTAGTACAGTAATAAAAACATATTCATTTAATTCTTAAACCACGCACTCTAGGATAGTATTACAGGAGATACATACACTATAAATATTAGGTTTCATTGCACTTTTAAAATGCAGTTCATGAGCCCAACTTCATTTGAATTCTTCAACAATTCTTGCTCTTCTCCAGACTCCATTTTGAAGAGTTAGATGTGTAGTGATATCCTTGGGATGAGTGAAATCCTTGCATGTTGAAAGATTAGGCTATCTGAATGAAGCCCACAACAATGGAGACCATACTATATGCCGAGAGAGACTTGAAGGTGCTTAGTCCATGAACTCAGAGCTGAGGATACATCTTGCTAAAACAGCAAGCTACATGGCATCCATACGTATTGGAAGCATGGCAGTGGTCAAATGCATAAACTGTCAAGGAAAGCCCTGTTGTAGGGACCCTTCTTTTTTCCTGAGAAGGAAGAAAAACCTGCGACCTACCAAATATGCATGTCCCGTGAGAGAAACTTGCATGCTGCTTCTTTTGTGAAGGAATTATAACTTGTTAGGCCAGATCTATGCTAAAGGGGAAGGTCAAATTAAGATACGCAACTCCAGCTACAGTAATTACATAGATGGAGTCGACATTCTTTAATTCGAATTTCCAGGTGGTCTACACAGTGGGAGGCTGATGGGAGCAAGTGCTCCCATTTGCTTCTCTTAATCCTTGTGAGGAGCAGGAATACTGGTGCAGATAGGGCTGCCCTCTTGAGTTTGATTTAGAGGGTCTTTAGACATGGCGTTACAGTATCTTCTAACTGTTTTGGAACTAGAAGTAGGTAGATTCCAAGATTTGCCTACAAATAATGCAGCAATCTCTTAGTCCCATGGTATTAACATGTAATTTGTTTTTCCCTTATTCTGGTGCCATGCAAAGCCTTAAAAATAAATAAGATTGAGTCAAGCTGATGTAATTACAATGCTCAGGGGTGTAATGCTCCACTCCCCTGGGCACAATAGCTATGCCAGCCTAGCCTCCCATGTAGCATCAGCTAGGTTGATGAATGAATGCTGCAGTTGACCGAGCTACTGTTGCTTGGGGAAGGTGGAGTTCCTATGGGAAATTCTCCCCCACCCACATTGCTGTAGGAAGCATCTGCCATATGGCACTATAGTGACATAGCTATGTTGCTTTAGTGCACATAGAGTAAACATGGCTATAGTCTTATATTGAGCCATTGAAGGACTGCTTTATATCAGTGGTTCTCAACCTGGGGCGGGGGGGGGGGGTCTGCAAGCTGGTTTTAGGAGGTCCTTCAAGGAGCAGTATTAGATTCTCTGGGGGCCAGGGCAGAAAGCCGAAGCTCTGCCATGTGGAGCGAAGGCCAGAACCCTGAGCCCTGCCATCTTGGATTGAAACCAAAGCCTGAGCAACTTTGCTTTGTGAGGACTCCTCTGGCACGTGTTCCTAGAAAGTTGACTTGCTTGCTGCTCCTTAATGTCAGTCATTGCTTTTATATGCAGAAAAACATTTGAGGCATTGGTGAGCTGTGGGGTTTTTATAGCATGTAAGGAGGGGCTTCAGAAAGGAACAGGTTGAGAACCTGTGCTTTATATGTCCCTTAAGAGTCTTGAGGCTACAATCCCTTTTTTTCAATATTCCTACAGTAGAAGGAATGTACTGACCTTTCCTGCACCATGTTTTTCGTCGTCTGTTTTCCTGGCTATGAGAGCTGCTTTTACAATTAATTGGGAATTTTAAAAAGGCATAAAGATGCTGCTGTCCTGCAGGAAGGGAACCACTGTAGCATACTATAGTTTGGACAGTATTGACTTAGTAGTCAACAGAATTTTTTCATTTAATCTGACCTTCCCACTATTCTTTGTTTTTTGTACAGATATACTTTAATAAACCCTTGAGGGTTCAAGCATCAGCCGTTTTTATTAGAAGAGTAAGGCTCTTTTCCCCTTAGTCTCCCATTCCCCATGAGACTTAACATGCCTTTCATTTCCTCCTAGATCTTTTATCTCATGATGCAGCTCAGCCTGTGCTTCATGACCTGTTACCCTGCCTTAGAATTCTCTTCCCCTCTCTTATGTAGAATATAAAGGTTGGTTGCCTTGATCAGAAGGTTGGGAAAGACAGACTGCTCCCTTGGATCTCCTTGCATTCTCTTTCATTAGGATAAAATGGTCTTGCTCATGGGCCTTATTTTTCTTTTCAAGTTTGCTATCTTCTCAGCATAACTACGATACTCTTCGATTAATTTCTGTTCTGGATTCAGGGCAAAAAGAGGATATAGCATAGTATTAATGTTCACAGGGCACATTTCAATCTATTCTTCTAGGACTACAGAAATCTAGACACCTGTTTCTTCTGAAACAAAGAACCAAGGCTTGCAAGTCCTTCTGTTCATGTAGGCCAGATGCTATTTGGCGTATGTAGAGTTGAAGCTTACAAAAGAGCAGTAATATGCTGCCCATTTATGTACACCCTCTGAACTCCCCACACTCTGTCTTGCCTGCCAGTTCCTTAGGGTTTCAGCTTCAAGTTCTGACATTTGCCTTTTTTGACTAAGCCAAAGGTTTAGTATTTTTATCCATCTGTATTAACATGAGAATTTTACTTTTAAAGGTGAACTGTTTTCTTAAGTGAAAGTTTTCAATTTTCATTGGGAGGCATCTTGGGGAAAAACTGGTAGAAGTATGTGGAGCCTAACTTCATGCCAAAATGCAAACTTCTCATTGGCTGCTCTCATGAGTGAAACCATGAGTGGCTAAGGCAGCCAACAGTGTGTAGGGCAAGCATTACTCATTAGCCTGCATTGGTGGAATGGTTTAGCCAGTAAGAAATTAGCCTTTAAATTTTTTTTTGTAGAAATGTGTTATGTCTGCATAAGGTAGAATATGAAATAAACTTGTTGGGTATACTTAGGCTATGTCTATACTGTGCGCTTCTTGTGGTGGTGTATAGGATATATGGAGCCAATATGCCGCAGTTTAAAGCAAGCTACATCCCTGCTATAGTGTATGGCTACATGTGCTAGTAACCTTTCCTACTGCCTTCCCATGCCAGCATGTTCATATCCATGAAACAAATGATTTACATCTAGTGACGATGTCCCAGTTGCTTTTAACTTTAATATTTTTTGTATTGCAGGATATTGAAGCAAAAAAAGAAGCTCAGAAGGAGAAAGAAATTGATGAACAGGAAGCAAATGCTTCAACACTTCATAGGAGTAGGACTCCATTAGACAAAGACCTTATTAATACTGGGATTTATGAGTCTGCAGGGAAACAGAGTTTACCTTTGGTTCAGCTGATTCAGCAATTACTGAGGTATTTTCTCTTCTAAAAATGTCATGATCATGAGTATTTTTCCTACAAAAGAAAATCCCTTTAGACTCATTCTACTGTTAAATGGGTAGAAAAGGCGAAGACTATGTGTGATGGTCTCTCTCCCTCTCATGGAGAGGGAGGCCACTCTGACTTGCTGCATTGAGTGGTAACACTTGAGCTCAGGTTGCGCTTTCAGGGCCTAGATCAGGGCTATTCAACTTTGGAAGCCCAGGGGGCCACAGTGATGCTCTCAGTGCATGCCAATGGCTGCAAATTAAGTGTGGTTGCATATACATGCAAATATATGCAAATAGTTTATTTCACACTGATGGGCATGAATACAAAGATTAAGGCAAGACTACACAACACACATCCCATATAAGTCAGTTCTGCTGATATTCATAAAATGCAATATTTACCCCATTTCCACCCATAAGACAGCACTTTTAATGAGCAATGACAGTCCAGGAATTTAACTACTAAAACGCATATCAACAGAAGACCATTATATTGACTACTTTTTTGTTTTGGCTCCCATTACGGGCCGTGTGTTGAGCCCCCATGTAAACCCAAACCACACCATGGGCCACAAACAAATGGGCCGCTGGCTGAGTGTTGAGTATCCCTGGCTTAGATATAAGTAGTTTATTGTTCTGTGCCCATTTAACACAGAGCACTGATGAGTTTTTAGCGCGCAGCCTCTCAGCTGGGGCTGGCAGTACTTAATAGTCTGGAGCCCTAGCCCTTTAGGCAAGGTTAAGCAGAGAGCAAGCTGTAGCTTGAGCCTCCTGGCCAAGGCAGCTAGCAAATACACAGCCTGGGGCTCTAGCTCATTGGGTGGTGTGGAGCAGGCTTTGCCCTCAACTTGAGCTACAGCACCCAGTGAAACACATTGTCTAAGGTCTCCCTTAGGAGTGAGCGTCCATACTGTCTAGGGAGTGGGGGTACGGAGCACCACTTGTGGGTTCAGATACGGTAAGGCCTTAGGGGAGTACCAGCCAAATCTAGTGTCTTAGCTTGATGGATAGTAGATGCATACAGGCCTCCTGGCCTATGGTAGGGCATTGGCCAACCAAGGGTCAAAGGGGTAGGTGGATGCAGGCCTATCCATTTCCACTGTGTCCCAGCCCAGAGCCCTCTGAGTGGCAGAGTGATCTGCCATTGGGTCAGCGGGGATCGAGTCACAACATGCTACCTAGAGTCATTCAGCAAAGTATCCAGTTGATGGCTACCCTGAGGTACTTTGGACCTGCCCGGGTTTTGGTACCTCTCTAATTTGCAGGTGCTTTGGCTCCTTGAGGTACACCACAAATGGCAGTCCCAACCACTCCTCCAGGCTGAGTCTCCTCGCGGGTCAGTGTGCTTCAGAATGCAGATTCAGCTCCAGGGTGCCACAGTAGAGTGAAGGTGCCTGTCTCCTTCTATGGTTCCTCCTCAAGGGAGCTTCATATTTCCTGTCCTATCCTAGTATTTCCAGAGAGGGGGTTCCACCCCCAGGGTTTGACTCTGCCCATCAGGGGAGCGTAGTGCTCTCTTGCTCTCCAGTTCAGAGGGAGGCTACTTGGCCGTGCTACATTCTACAATAGGTATTTGTAGATTTTGGGAGAGCTGCTTGTTCGGTTGCTTCTAGACCTTGTAGTATTCTGTCATCCAATGCAAAGAGCTCATAATAAAGAGCAGAACTTACAGGCAAGTGTTGCACACACATGGCAGCAATGGCATGAATGGCTATTGCTGCTACTCCTTATTTCTGATATATGTCAATTCTAGGGCTGATGGAGGAAGAAAAAGTTGGGTGTTGGATTCTTACTGGTATACAGGAGTCATAGATAAGCAAGGACTCTAGTTTTATGACTTAAAAAAAATTAACTCTCTAAACATAAATGCCTGAGTTTTCTGTGATAAAAATGAAATCTGTCAGCAGGTGCTCTGCCACTCTAGGCTGAAACAACATTTTGCAATATTCCTGGGTGTGCACTGCAAATTCTGCAATTTTACATGTTTTGCTGTGGGAAATGGATTTCTAGGATTCCTACAGATAAGTGATCTGTGTAGCAAGCCTGGTCGCTGCTACTACCTGGGTGCCACATGTGTTCCTAGAGGACTAGCAGATATAAAGGGGTAAGAAAATTTGAGAACTTTTACAAAACTCATCATTTTGATGTGACTGTAACGGGGATCCTTAGAACATATCTCACCTCATGACTTTCTTCTTTACAGTGTTCTATTTCACATTGTTCAGATCATTAAATTGTGGAGATAAGCTTGTGGTGGTGGTGGAGTCCCATTTACAGAAAAAAACTAAAATTCTTAGGACATTACCTCAAATAAAACAACATTCTCCAATGAACCCTTATAGGTGTCTTAATTCTCAATAGTTAGAACAACCCCAGTGAAAACTTAATCCTCGTTTTGCTAGGCTTTTTAACTGAAAGAATAACTGCCCCATTATAATGCTTTTATATCAACTAGGAACATCGCTTCACAGACGATAGCCAAGCTAAAAGATGTGGCTCGTCGCATTTCTTCCTGCCTGGATCATGAACATTGTAGTAAGGAGAGATCTGCTTCTTTAGACTTGTTGCTGCGTTTTCAGCGTTTACTTGTTAGTAAACTTTACCCAGGAGAGAATGTTGGGCAGGTCCCTAATACATATGGTATGTGTGTGTTTCTCTAGATTTACATATAAACAAATAAAAGCTTAAGTATTTGTAATGCCTGGGTTACCAAATAAGTTTATCATTTTTCTGTTGATAATGTTCTGTAAACTTACTACTTGGCCCACCAGTTTGAGATGTTTTTTTAAACTGTTTAATATTTAAGCAGATGAAACATAACTGTAAATATAAACAAAGTAGTCAAAACATATGTTACAAGAACATCACCAAAAAAACAGCCTTCTTTGAGAAACATTTATTGAATTTTAATAGCTAAGTAAAATTTTTGTCAGAGAAAATTTAAGACCTGATTGTACCCTATTTAAGAGGCCCAATTTTCAGATGTGTGTGTGTTTATTGCTGGGCACCTACATCTATATTCAAGCACCAAAGAAGTGGTTTAGATGCCTAGAATATGTAGTTAGGCACTGAAATGTGATTTAGATACTAAACGTTAGACTCCCAATAATAAAATTTGGACCACTGTTTTAACTACATTAACATAGTGAAGCTGGACTAGTCAAAAATGCTAATTGAAGCTAATTATTTATATTGGTTCTTAATTTCCATTTACTGAATTAATCTAGAACAGATGAATTAATAACCACTTTAAAAAAAAATCTGCTTTGTAGGTGGTACAGTATCAATAACTTTATTTTGTCCACAAAGGGTGGCTAGCCAAACAACAATAATTTATTTTTTTTGCCTTTTCCAAACTAGAGAAAATACAGCTTTGTTGAGATTGTTCTTGTTGAATAAAATGATTGTTTCTCTTCTGCAATGATTCTGAGAGTTCCACTTTTACTTTTTTTATTCTACTTCATTAAATGATGACTGAAAATTTTTTGTAATTTCTTCAGTTCTGCAGGATGTTAAAGCACACTGTAAACCTTGCAAACTGTAGAGACCATTCCATCACTAAAACATAATTATTTTAGTATGAAACAGTAATTAACAGTGCAAAGCAATATTATTCTTAAGAGTAAAAAGTATTACAAATGTAAGCAGTGCCTTTCAGAACATACTCATTCCCTGTTTTGAATGTCTTGCTAATTGAGAATCAAAATGTATATTTTTGCTCAGGAAGAGGAGAGTCAGCAGAGATTGCTGTTAGGACTAATAATGTAGGGATGATTTCTGTAAGAAATGAGTTTAAAGAAGGGATTTCAGTGAGGACAAAAGAGGGTGTTTGATGGGCAGGGGTTAGGCATGTATTCTGAGTAAGGAGAATTTAATGGACTGGTAGGCAAATGAAAAAGCAAATGGAAGGGAGATATTTAGAATAGCCCAAATGCATTAGTACAAAATAATAAAACAAGTTGGAAATCTTACATAGAAAGATTGTAATTATCCAAATTGAACTTCACCTTTGACCTCAGGTTTAAACATTCACCTATACCTTTGAAGATTTCCATGGGAGTTTAATGCCACTTGATATTACATTAACAAAAACGGTGGCCGCAGCAGCAGCATATGTCCAAAACATGTTGACTTAGAAGGAAGAAAGATACCTACTAAATTGGTAGCAAAACTTCTAGCAGTATCAGAGACAACTTCCCTGAAAGTCTCCCTCACACCAGGTTAGAAATGACCGTAAATAGCATAGGAGATTTAATGCTACTGCAGCTCCAGGTTATCATGTTTACAGGCTTGATTTAAATTCTGATCAGTCTGTGCTTTTAAAAATCAGTATCTCAGACTTAAACTTAGTCCTGTACCAAAAATATGCTTTTTTTCTTAATTGAGTGTTAATATTGAGGTGGTGTTTGAGTGGTTTGTAAGTAGTATAGAATCCAAAGGGAAGCTTTTAGTTTATTCATTTAAGTAGTTACTTTGATTGTTTTCTGTGACCCTTCACTTTTTCATAGGTCCTGAGCTTCTAGGAGTTGGTTCTCTGCTAAAGAAATACACAGCACTTTTGTGCACACACATTGGTGATATACTACCGGTGGCGATCAGCATTGCATCCACTAGTCACAGACATTTTGCAGAAGTATCTCGGGTTGTGGATGGAGATTTAACAGGTATCTTTCATTTTCTCCTGGAAAATCAGTATGTATCAAACATCTCATTTCCCTGTACATAATCATTTAGGCCAGGGGCGGGGGAACCAGATGTGGTCTCCGGCTTGCCTGGATCTGGCCCCCAAGGCTTGGGGCTCCCCCACCCCAGCACTGGGGAGCCCGTGCTGGTGCTCCACCCCTCCATCAGTCCTCCTGCAGGGCTGGAGCACACAGAATTTACTAGCCCAAGTCCCCCCAGGCTCTGGTATATGAGAGGAATGTGGGCAAGTGTCTTCTCAGTCGGGGGGATGGGTTTTTTTTTCTTCTCACTTGTGTGGCCCCGACTGATTTTTCTGTGGGTCAGAAAAATATTGTTGATATTCTATGAAACTTTTGACTCTTACTGAGTGTCTCTCCAAATTAAAAAGAAGATGCAAGGAGGAGCATATTAAAGGGAGAGAGAAAAAGATAACTTTATCTTTAACTTTAACTTTAAGTAGTAAGTAAAAAGGAGAATAAACTACTGTGGACCAGGTCAAAAGTGCCCCTATACATATACCTGTCTCAACTTAAGTGAGAGTGTTTTCTGCTTTCTAGGTGTTCTCCTTCCAGAGTTGGTAGTTTCTATAGTGTTGCTTCTCAATAAAAATGCTGGACTGATGCAGGAAGCTGGTGCTATTCCTCTGTTAGCTGGCCTGCTAGAGCATCTGGACAGATTCAACCATCTGGCTCCTGGAAAAGAAAGAGACGACAATGAGGATTTAGCATGGCCTGGAATAATGGGTATGTTGCACTTACTGAAAGCAGTTAGAACACTTAGTTGGGGTTTAACATACATTTTGTGACTCTATCAGACTTGCATTATTTAAAATTCCTTTGCATGAAGCAAAGCACAATCCTTTTTAACAATAGTATAATTTAAATTCAAACCTTTTAAAATTTCCTTGTTTTATCAAACTGTTGTTGTACTGTTTACTATGAATTATGTTATGTCAGTGATACATTTCTCATGTTTTAATTGCTATTTAAACTTGTCTATCAAAAGAAGCATGGGTTTTTTAATTTTGTTTGTTGAAGTAATTTCCATAATCATAAACATTTACTGAAGATAAAATTTATTTAAAATTTATATAGGAAGGAAGAGGCGGTGCTATAGTAGGTGGCTCAGAGTATGGCAGCTGCTCCTAACACTTATACCAAGGAACTTAATTCAAAATCTTAATTTGGTAAATTTATTATACCTTATTCTTTCCACCTAAAGCCACAAATTTAGTATGATAATCTACCTCTGCAAAAACTATCAGGGCTGCCAATATGATGGGTGTGTATTGGAGCACTATGAGCAGTTTTGTGATATCTGACTCATCCTTTCCAATACTATTGAATGCTTCTTTCATGAACATTTTTGAACGATTAAATAGTTTCTTCTCCTCTGCCTACTTTTTTCATATAACTCATGTCTGGTTTTTGGTTCCTTGGAGACAAGCTGTTGATGTCTTCCTCCAGCATTGGAAATTTGTTTATAGTCTGTAGTGAGGGTACCAAACTGTGGTATGTGAGCTTGATGTCCATCAGTTCACTTGGTGACTATGTATGGAGAAGGTGGCATTGAAGTTTGGGAACGGCTGGTCTGTGATGTTATGGGGTTATGAATTGAAAGTACTGAAATTATAAGGATTTTTACATTTAATGGTACAGGTTGGACCTCCCTGGTCTGGCACCCTTGAGACCTGGATGGTCCCGAACCATGGAGGTCAAGGTTTCCCTCCTGGCTGTCAGCCCCTCTACATGTTAACCATTGGTGGTGTTTGGAAGCTTAGCTGCTTCTGATTTGTGTTTTCACTATAGACTGATGAGGTGCTCCACTGACTACTGGTGCTGTTTCAATCAGAAGCTGATAATTTCTTTGACATTTCTTCAGGAATTTGTCTAAATTGTTTGCTTAATGAAACTATAGAATTTATTTTGTGTTGTGTTGAGCAGTGTTGCATCTTGGTCTGCATAATTTTGAGTTTTTCTTTTACATTTCTTCCTCTTTGATTTTTCGAGATATGCCAGTTGCAAATTTGTTTTCACTTGTGTAATAGTTTTGAATTCTTGCTGCAGCTGTGCCTTTACCACAGAATCCTTTGTTTCTGTGTGGTGTATGTGACGAACTCTCTTCTAATGGAAACTTCTACTCAGATGAATGAGGGATTGCAACTTGAGGCTTGTGTGGTAATAGTGGGAAGACTGGCAGTGAAATGTCTCTATTCTTAATGACTACTGATGGTGCATGTATCTCCTCAAGGTCTGTCTTATTTATTAACTGGTAGGCACCTGCAGGCTTTCTGATCTCCTTCCAAGGCACTAATAGATAATTGCCCAGAATAGAAATAGCAGGCTGGCAGTCCTTTCTGTGCATCCGCACACTAGAGAAGTGCTCACAGTTGCCAAGCAATCTCTGTCTATAGTTTGTGTGCTATGGATGGGAGTTAGCACCAGTAGTTGTCATGACAGTTTTGACTCATTCTGAAGCAGACACTGGAGGTTTTAACTAACTATCGCTTGAGATTTGAACATTGAGGAGAACAAGACACATGTTGTTGTTAAACCTGAAACGCTAGTGGGGCTTTGTCTTCAGCACACTTGTATGGAGCTAACAAAAGAATTGGTCAAATGACACTCTTTATTTGCACAGGCACTCAATCTACTAGGGGACACACACTTTGGGGGGGAGCACAATAAAAATAAGTGTTCGTTGTTACAGTTCCTTCTGATAAAGTTGCAGTAATTTTAGGTGAAATGTTTCTCTCTCTTGATAACAGTTGATTAGGCTAAACCCAATAATGCCCATCATATGTGTGTATTAACACTGAGGAAAAGCATATATGTAGAACTCTGTTGTTATCCCCTTCCTTCCTACCCAGCAGAAAAATGTTTAGAGGAGTCGAAAGTTGCTTAAAATCTTTTAACAGCCATGTTACCTGCAGTATAATATCTTGGTCAGCATCAGGTTTTTTGTTTGTTTTAAATTCTGAGGAGCATGTCCATGCCTCCCTAGTGCCATTTGTGCCAATTCAAAGAGCTGGTGACCTGACAGGCCACAGATAGTAGTTGTGAATGAAGAACCATGGGTATAAGTATAGCTACTGGGGTTCCATGTGGGTCTGTTGAAGGCCTGATGCTGTTCAATAAACTTATCAACAATCAGGAAGTAAAGTGAAAATGGATGATACAAATTGGTATGAAGATTATCAGAGTGGTAAATCATGAAGACAGTTATACAGAGGAGTCTGGATCACTTGTTAATCTGGGCTCATTCAAATAATATGTATTTTAATACAGCCACATGCAAGGTCATATATCCAGAAATGAAGAATGAAGACCATGCCTAAAGACTGGGGGGATTGTATTTGAAAGCAGTGACTGAAAAGATTTATGGATTTTAGTGGACAACTCAAGATGAGCTCCAGTGTGAGGCTGTCACAAAAAGGGCTAATGCTTACTTTGGGTTGAAGAGGGGAGTAGGGAGCTGATTTTTACCTGTGCATATGGTATTGGTGAGAGATGCTAGAATACCACATACCGTTTTGATGTCAATATTTGAGCTTTCCCCAGACTCCATAGACTGGTAGAGGAGGAGGAGGAAGGGTTGAGGGTTGGGAGTAAGCACCAACATCTCTCCCAGCCCCCACTTGAAGAAAGACTTCTGCCCTGCTGCTACTCTTGCTGCACCACCTCCTGGGTAAGAGGCCTGCTCCTTTAAAACTAAGAGCATCCAGCTGCAGGTATTGCATGTAGCCTTTGCCAGGGGCAGGCTTAAACTCAGGAGACTGCTGCTGGTGGCAGGGTGTGTCAAAGAGGATTGCCCTTTGGGGCAGACCAAGAGTGAGGGTGTATCTTGTGTTGTGGTGGTGGTTGGTTTGCGTGTGTGGGTGTGATTTATTTTTTTTTTTTGTATTTCTTTTTGTTTGTGCTGGTGAGAGCAGCACGTTGTTTGTTTGTGGTGGCCTATTCAGTGCCTGGTGACAGCAGGGAGGGCAGGGGAAAGTTCTTGGTGAGAGAAGGTTATGGCTAGTGGTCCTCTCGATGCCCAGGTCAATGGCTAAAGCACCACTGGAAGAGAACTCAAGCCTCATCCTATTGCGGGTTAGAGCTGAATTGCAAGCCTACTCTATAGTGGTGCTGACAGCGAAGAAAAGCTACTTCTCCGTCCGCATCGCATTTGCACAGCGCTGTCTGGTGGAATTGTTTTGAATGGGCTGGGGCCTCTTACAGTTTAGTCATTGTGATGAGATAGAGGAGCCCTCAGCAATCCACTGTGACTTGTTTGTGAAGCATTTTGCAGGTAAGATCGCTTGCATCTAGTCCGACTTGGACTCTGTCATGTAGGCGGGGTACAGAATGTATTGAGCACACTGCCTAGTAGTTTTTCTTTTTATCGCTTTTGCATACTGAGGATGCAGACAAGGTGCTTGGAAGAATGCAACTGACCATGTTCTTGCTTGACCCCTACCCTTTGTGGCTTATTAAATCAGGTCGGGAAGGGATGACTGGTTGGGTCCAGGGGATTATTAATGTTTCTTTTAGATCTGGGACACTTCCCACCTCCTTGAAAGAGATGGTGGTAAAACCATTCCTAAAGAAGCCTTCCCTGAATTCACACAATTTGGATAACTATCACCCAGTCGCAAATATTCCCTTCATGGGCCAAGGTACTCGAGTGGGTGGTGGCATTGCAACTCCAAGCTTTCTTGGAAGAAACGAAATATTTGGATCCATTTCAGTCTGGCTTCAGGCCTGGTTTTGGAATGTAAACCACCTTGGTCACCCTGATAGACGACCTATGCCAAGAGATAGATAAGGGGAGTGCATTTCTGTTGATTCTCTTGGACCTCTTGGTGGCTTTTAATACCATGGTACCCTTCTGGAGAGCTGGTGGAGTTGGGTTTTGGAGGCACTGTATTGCAGTGGTTCCGGTCTTACCTAACAGCATGCTTTCAGAAGGTGGCTTTAAAATTTTGTACACTGCCTTGAATATTTTAAATAGAGAGGTGGGGTAAAAATAGTTTTAAAAGTATTTTAAATAGGATTTTTGAAGAACCAGAGAGGCTATAGAGAAGAGCTATAAAAAGAGTAGAGGCTGGCGAAAAATCCTTTGCAGTAAGAGACTTAAAAACCTTAAGGCTATGTCTATACTGCCGGCTTTTGCTGGCATAGAGTCTGCAAATGAAGCACTGATTAGCATTTTGTTGCGCTTCATTTGCATAATCTATTTAAGCCATTTTTGCGCAAGAACAAGCAGTGTGGATATTTCCTTTTTGTGCAAAACCCCCCTTTTACGCAAGATCCTTATGCCTCTCCTGGAGAGGGTATTCAGTGCTTTCCACGCTATCAGATGAGGAAGTGAGGGTAGACACACTTGGGATTTGCTACATATCTGTGCAAGTGGCCTCTGTCTTCTGCTGTGCATTTGATATAAATATAATGCTTATGAAATTGTTTGCCAGTTGTGTTTGTGGGACACCTCACCTTCTCAGAATGTGTTGCTTTATAGAATTATCCTAGTGCAATTTTGTTAGTTTCCTTAAAAATAGCATTGTCAGTAAAATGCATGTAATACATAATGTTTTTGGTTTTCATCAATAGGTTCATTTTTTACTGGCCAGAGCTGCAGAAATAACGAAGAGGTAACACTTATACGTAAAGCTGATCTAGAGAACCATAATAAAGATGGAGGTTTCTGGACAGTGATTGATGGGAAAGTGTATGATATAAAAGATTTTCAGACCCAATCTTTAACGGGAAATAGTATACTTGGTGAGTTTCAACTTCTAACTGAAGGGGCACAGATTTCTGTTTTGTTTTAAAATTAGGTGCTCTAAACATCTGTTTGGATATTACAGAACTACTGAATATTCTTTTTTCTAGCTCAATTTGTAGGTGAGGATCCAGTTGTTGCTTTGGAAGCGGCCTTGCAATTTGAGGATACAAGAGAGTCGATGCATGCCTTTTGTGTTGGCCAATATATGGAGGTAAAAATATAGTATACTTCGTAGCACATCATATGTACAATAGTAAGTTATTTGGAGAAATGAGTTTTTCAGCCTGTAGGATTGATACCTAGGACCTGCAGCAAAAGCTTAGGTTATAAGTGACTGATGTAGAGACAAAGTAATTCCACTTTGAATGAAATTTAACTAATGATTGTATTAATAATTTACCTCTTCAAAATAGGAAAAAAAAAGCTTTGTTTTTAAACTCTTGTTGAAATTAACTTTTTGACTTAATCTGATATTTCTTCTGTTTAGCCTGACCAGGAAGTGATTACAACACCAGATCTTGGCAGTCTGTCGTCACCTCTCATAGATACAGAAAGAAATCTGGGGCTACTTCTTGGACTGCATGCATCCTACCTAGCAATGAGCACACCACTTTCTCCTGTAGAGGTTGAATGTGCCAGTAAGCACAATTTGAATTTCAGTTAAATTAGAAGTAACAGATACCGGTGTACGGTATGGTTGCATGTTTCCCATACCGTGTTTAAACCAGAGTAAAAGAAATTTAGCATTTTTTTGCCTTATTTTCTTTTGGACATAGTCTAAACATTTCTTGTTCTTTTTATCATTAGAAAACTTTTAATACTTCATTCTTCTCTTCGGCTGTTCCTCTCAGTTTTCTCCTTCTGTTGCAGACTTGCGGCTCTTTCACTTATTAGTGTACAGTAATTAATTCACTTTTATTCAGATGATTAAATGCCTTTCTTTTGTGTATTTTCCTTGCTCTATAGTTTTTAGAACAGTGTGGTATGTGCTGTCTTCCCACCCTCACTTTTTGACAGCAGCAGAAGTGAAAGAAGGAATAATCCTTTATGTATCATTTCATTCCTTATCCTCACTACATTCACTGTCTTTTCTCTTCTATTTAATATTTTTGTGCATGTCTTCTAAACCACTTTGGTTTACTGGTCTGGATTTCTTCTTTTAAAAGTCATTTCTTTAATGTGTGGAAGGGGACTAACCATGGAACCAATACTGTTTTTTCCAATTGAATTCAAGAACTTCAGAGGGAAAATAAATTAGTCTTTTGTTTACAGTACAGCAGAAATATGCATTAAGTAGTTTAATAGACTTCAGTGGGGGTATTGACATGCCTATACGTGTAAGACCTTGTAGTGTCTCCCAATACTTACATCAAACTGTAACAGGCTTGCATGCTTCATGTACCTTTCTGTATACACTTCTGGGACCCGTCATGCATTTTTAAAAGGCTCAGAATCATGTATATGTCCATCCTTGGCCAAGAATTGAACAAAATTCAAAGATGGGCTCGTTGATTATTTGAATAACTAGAATATCCAGAGTTTTAATATTTAATGGTAACAAGACTATTGGAAGGGTGGTTAAACTTGATGCTTCAAGGTTTAAATTGATCTCTTATTAGGGGTTAGGGTGAGTCCTTCATAAGGTGGAAGAGCAGACTCTAATGTTGACTCATTGTATCTCCTTCTGATGAATCTGTGTCTGTCTGCTGTCACATTGGACCAGGACCATGATTCTGTTCCAGTATGGCTGTTCTTAGAATAGTTGCTAAAACTTTCATAGCTTCTTCACAGCTGGTGGCCTCAGGTGAGAATTGGCTCCCTGTAACAGCATGGTTAAGATGTGACTTTACTTAATTTACAAATATTTTGTCAATTATTTTCTGATTAAGCTTCACCAAATAAGTACGAAAGTATTCTAAATTTACTAATGTTTGCAAGTAAATTTCCTTCTTTGTTTTAAAGAAGGATTTATAATAGATAGCTTTAAAAGAATTAGTGATAGTTTTGCCTGGCAGAAAAAACCCACACATCCACATTTTGTTTTCCCTCTTGTTAGAATGGCTGAAGTCCTCTATCTTCTCTGGCGGTTTGCAGACCAGTCAGATACATTACAGTTACAATGAGGAGAAAGATGAAGACCACTGCAGTTCACCTGGAAACACTACTCCAAACAAATCCAAACTATATTCACATCGACTGACTTTGAGTGACCATTCACAGCCATTTCTGCAAGCCATTGCAGATAACAATATTCAGGATCACACTGTGAAGGTAAAATCCTTAGTTTTTATCTTTACCAGGAAATAGTTTAAATGTGGCCATCAACAAGTGCTCTGAATTGTTGCTGGAAACAATTTAAAAGATACCAAAAGTGAAACGAGTGTTTCCAAACACTTACAGAATGTGTACTTGGTAGAGCAATTTCAGTTCACTGCCAGTTCTCAACTACATTTTCTGTTGCAACATTTGACTGGTGCCCTGACTTATAGCTGTTGCATATCAAGCCATAGTTACTACCACTTACATCCTAGCTAATGTATGATTCAATTGAAACTGATTTCCGTTTGGCCTAATAAGCTGGAGAAGAGGTTAGAAGCGGTTTCAAATTTTCTTGCTATGTTGTGTAGGGTGAGAGCCCTCTGATGGGCTATTTAGTCTTGAGAATGAGAATGACAGTAAGGTAGGGATGTTAAAAATTGATAGAGTAACTATGTAACTGCTGAAAATCTCAGCGGTTGCACAGTATTTTGCAGCGAAGCCTCCCCAGGAGTGGGGCTGCTGGTCTTGCTCCTGGGGAGGTGACTTGACTGAGTGTAAGTGACATTGTTAACAGATAAGCATCTGCTTATCAGTTAAATAGTTGTTTACAGTCAAACATCCCTACAGTAAGGATTGCTGTTTGGTATAATAGTTTGTTTGTACTTCGAGTAAATTAGGCGATTCATACCCTGAACTGAGAAATATCTGTAGCTTCTAAATGTATTTAGCCTAGGATATGATTGTATTTTCACTTGAATGCTGGCTGTAGTGTTCTACGTTATTATGCCCGGAGAGTGTGATATTACTTTTTCTTTGACTTTAATGTTTCTTTTTAGGACTTTTTATGTCAGGTAGAGAGATACTGCAAACAATGTCACTTGACAACACCAATCACATTTCCTCCTGAACATCCTGTGGAAGAAGTAGGCCGGTTACTCTTATGTTGTCTTCTAAAGCATGAGGATTTAGGTAAGTTGACGTAGCTGTTCCAGAACACCTTTTAAAAAACAAATTTAACTCCCACCCTCCTCAATCTTAGAAATAGATATTAATGTGTTTTTTCCTATTCAGGTCATGTGGCATTGTCTCTAGTTCATCCTAGTACGCTGGGAGTTGACCAAGTCAAACACAGAACCTTACCAAAATCTGTAGTAGATGTGTGTCGTGTTGTATATCAAGCAAAATGCTCACTAATTAAGGTAAGCCTCTAACCAACTGTAGTTTAACTTCTTTTCAACCCTAACTATTAAAAGTAACAATTTACTCCTGTTTTATTTGCATATTAAGTTTATAATCTGTTTCCATTCCTGTTTTAGACACATCAGGAACAAGGCCGCTCTTACAAGGAAGTTTGTGCTCCTGTCATTGAACGTTTGAGGTTCCTGTTCAATGAATTGCGTCCTGCAGTCTGCAATGACATCTCCATAATGTCAAAGTTTAAACTTCTGAGCTCTTTGCCACGATGGAGGAGGATAGCTCAGAAGATAATTCGAGAGAAAAGGAAAAGAAGAGGTAAGAGAATAGCAATACTTTAACAAAACAAAAGAACCAACTCCCCCTCATAGGTTTGTACATGTAAGTAACACTTCTTTATTAGGACAGAGAGAGGGATGTAAGCGACTAGTCAACTATCTGATAAGCAAATGCTTATCTTGGATGTTTTCAAGTCACCAAGGCCTGATGAAATGCATCCTAGAATACTCAAGGAGCTGATAGCCAAAGGATCAGATACCTCCTCTATCATCTTTGAAAAATCATGGAAGTCGAGAGATTCCAGAAGACTGGAAAAGGGCAAATATAGTGGCCATCTATAAAAAGGGAAATAAGAACAACCTGGGAAACTACAGACCTGTCAGTGCCAGGGAAGATAATGGAACAAATAATTAAAGAATTTAAATACAAATATCTGGAAGATAATAAGGTGATAGGTAGCAGCCAGCATGGATTTGTAAAGAACTAGTCATGTCAAATGAATCTGATCGCTTTCTTTGATAGGATAACAAGTCTTGTGGATAAGGGAGAAGTGGTGGACATGGTATACCTCAGTGTTTCTCAATCTTTTTTTAATAAAGTACCCCCTTTTAAAAAAAAAAAAAAAAAAAAAAAAAAGGTACCTACAGTTTTCAGACACACAATTTTTTTTTTCTACCATTGCAACACATTTGTTTAAACAACTTAATCGTAGCTGGACAGGGGGCGAAATTTTTGGGTGTAAAAAGTACAAAAATAATAAAGCTTGGTAAAACCTAAAATAAAAATTCAGCTTTCTCCAAATTTCAGTTGTTGATGTACCTCCCAGACTTCTCTTGAGTACCTCTAAGGGTACTTGTACCACTGGTTGAGAAACACTGGTATACCTGGACTTTAGTAAGGCACTTGCTACGGTCTTGCGTGACCTAGATGGGGCTATCATAAGGTGAGTGCATAACTGGCTGGATAACCGTTCTCAAAGAGTTGTTGTTAATGGTTCAGAGTCATGCTTGACGTTCATAACAAGTGGGGTTTTGCAGGGAATCTGTTTTAGGACTGGTTCTGTTCAATATCGTCATCAACGATTTCGATGATGGCATAGAAAGTATGCTGCTTAAGTTTGCAGATGATACCAAGTTGGGGGAGGGGTTGCAAGTGCTTTGGGAGGACAGGATCAAAATTCGAAGTGATCTGGACAAACTGGAGAAATGGCCTAAGGTAATTAGGATGAATTTTAATAAGGACAAATACAAAATACTCCACTTAGGAAGGAACAATCAGTTTCACACATTCAGAATGGGAAATGACTGTCTAGGAAGGAGTACTGCTGAAAGGGATCTAGAAGTCATAGTGGACCACAAGCTAAATATGAGTCAACAGTGTGACACTCTTGCAAAAAAAGCAAACATGATTCTGGGATGCATTAACAGAAATGTTGTGAGCATGACATGAGAAGTCATTCTTCTGCTCTACTGTATGCTAATTAGGCCTCAATTTGAATATTCTGTCCAGTTCTGGGCACCACATTTCAAGAAAGTTGTGGAGAAATTGGAGGAGGTCCAGAGAAGAGCAACAAGAAGGATTAAATGTCTAGAGAAAGTGGCCTATGAGGGAAGACTGAAAGAATTGGGCTTTGGAAAGGAGAAGACTGAGGGGGACATGATAGTGGTTTTCAGATATCTCACAAGGAGGAGGGAGAAAAATTGTTCTCCTTGGCCTCTGATGATAGGACAAGAAGCCATGGGCTTAAACTGCAGCACGGGAAGTTTAGGTTGGACATTAGCAAAAACTTCCTGTCAGGGTAATGAAACGCTGGAATAAATTGCCTGGGGAAGTTGTGGAATCTCCATCACTGGAGATACTTAAAAGCAGGTTAGATAGACATCTATCAGGATTGATCTAGATGATGCTTGGTCCTGCTGCGAGGGCAGGGGATTAGTCTTGATGATCTCTTGAGGTCCCTTCTAGTTATAGTATTCTATGTTTAGGAGGGAATCCTGGTTTATAGTCCTTTGGCTTCACAAGGGAGCTACAGAACACAGTTGAGGGAACCTCTTCCCCCTCCCCTCCTTTCTCAATGAATCTCCTTCTTCAACAAGAAGACTGATTCTTTACACTCCTTCAAAGACTCTAGGTGGTGGGCAGTGACTTTTACAGGGGGTTCACTTAATGAATTTTGGTAAGTGGTCACAAGCTCTCCACCCTGGAATTTTTCCAGGGCTTGGAGACTTTGAATTAAAACACATAGCAAAGGGCTCTAACCCCACTGCTTCTGCATTGCCTGACAGCTACCCGGGGTTGCTGCAGCTATTTAAAGGGCTAGCAGCTCTGTGGCCCATGTTTGGGGTAGTGCCATGTTTGGGAACCAGGAGCTATTTAAATAGGAACCTGCAGCTGAGCCACCTCTTGGAAATTCAGTGGCACAGGCAGCGGGATATAAATAGAAAGTGGCCAGATGCAGTCGGCAGACTGAATCCAAGTGTTAGGTGGGCCGGCTTCAGCCCCCGGGCCACATCTTGTGAAACCCTGCTCTAGAGCCACCTTATGATCACTGGACATTTCTATACCAGCACCCAAGAAGCAAATTCTATCAGCTGTTTCCTGCACAATGATACAGAGATCCTCCGTGCTTCCTCCAGTGGCCTGCTGAGCCTTGCACAAGTGTCAGGATTCCGCAGCCATATCTTCCTGGCCTGTTAACACAGTCTGTGATGCCACACAATTTTCATGTAAGCATTATTTCTGAGTGCATATAGAGAACTATCAACCAAGTTGCAACTCACCATTCTTGCAGCTCATCTCCTTCAGGGGTCATCCAGCCTGGAGTGTGATCACATCCAGGACCCACATGTCCATTATCATTCAACATGGCTATATAGTTGAGTTCATGACACTATCTCATCCACATCCCCTGACATGATCCTGCCTGTGAGATCACTCTTGTGACAGTATCCTTGCCTTGGAGGTGGACTCCTTCCTACAGTAGAGGTGATAGAGCCTGTGCCCATGTCCTGTCAAGTCATAGGGTCCTTCTCCATGAAATTCCTGGTATCCAAGAAAGAGAAGATGATCAGTCCTAAATCTCCATCATTTCAACCACTACATACACCAGCCAGAGTTCTGAGTATATGCTGTTTGCAGCCATCCTAGCTTCTCTTAAGAGGCACTGGGTTTACAGCTCTCAATATGAAAAACACTTACTTTCACATAAATTCCTACCCCCCCACAAATAATTCCTGAGGTTTATTGTAGGCCCTCAGCACTTCCAGTACAAGGTTCTACTATTTGGATTCACCACTGCTTCATGGGTCTTCACTAAAGTCTTCTCTGTAGTGGTGGCCTACCCATCATCAAGGGGTCCTCATCTTCTGTTATCTTGACAACTGGCTGCTGGAAGCATGATTCAGATATGAGGCTCAAGCATTGATTTTCTAGCTGTTTTTACTCTTCTCTTCCCTGGGCACGAGTGTACACCTCAAAAATTGATTCTGGACTCTACACACTCACTGGAGATCATTTGGGCGTGCACTGACCCGATCTTTGCATGAGCCTACCTACCACAGGGCAGGTTCTTGAACCACCTAGAATGGATTGCCTCTATGACCTCCAGTCCTTTGGTCCTGGCCAGAACTTGCCTTTCCCTTCTTGACCATATGACCAGCATGCACATACATCACTGCCTTTGCTCATCTTTGCTTCAGCAGTCTACATCTGTGGCTATAGATAACCCATTCTCTGATGTTCAACTCAGGAAACACCTTACTGACTCTTCCTCTCCTCTCTTCCCCCTCCCCCCCCGAGGTTCTTTCCTCCCTTTGATATATAACCCCAGATCTGCTTTGCACTGGAATGCCTTTCCTCCCATCCTCTTAAGGCAATGACGATCATTACAGATGCATCACTTCACAGATTAGAGTGGAAGGGGGCACACCCGTGGATGAACATGACGCAAGGCACTCAAACTGCTTGGGAACCCAGGTTGCATATCAACATTCTAGAACCTCATATGTTATGAAGAGCATACTGCGCATTTTTCCCATCCATCTGATCCTGCTATTATGTCGGACAGCACCATTGAAGTTTGCAATGTAAGCACAGAAGGGGACGTGAGGTTGGGAGCACTTTGTGCATAATGTATTCACCTTTGAAAATGGTGCCTCAACCACAATATCCTGATGTCTGCAGCTTATCTGCTGAGGACTCCAAATATGATTGCATCTGTTCTCAGAAGGAATTTTGTGGCTGACCATGAATGGGAACTGTAAGACTCTGTGGTCATGGACATTTTTCACCTATGCGGACTCCATTCAGAGATTTCTTTTGGCACAAATTTGGAAATACAGGTGGAACCTCTCTAGTCTGGCACCCTCTGGACCTGACCCATGCTGAACCACAGGATTTGCTGAACCATAGGAGGTCCATATTGTCTAGCAGCATTACCAATGATTCCATTGTTTACTGGGCACTTAGAAGACATCTGGGGTAAATTAGAGCTAAATAACAGCGCAGAAAAATGAGAATCAGGATTGGTGGCTATAAACAAACTTCATGGGACTGCGGGAAACTTGGCCACGCTTATTGTAAGTGGACATTCAGGTAACTAAAATCATGGATGTTTCTGGACCAGAGTGTGTCAAACTAGAGAGGTTCAACCTATAGCTTTTTAGTCATGTACAATTAGTCATCAGGGAGGCTGACACAATATAGTTTTCAGAAAAAAAGTGTTAGAACTTTAATTACGTAGTATCTGGAAAACTGTATGCATTATACGAAAATAATTTTAGGGCTGATCACAGTTTGTTAAAATACTTATTGCTTTTTACCACTGAGGTATCATTAACAAAGTCAATGGTAGCCTCAAGCAATTAATATTTTATAGTGGTTAAAGATGCAGTACGTGCAAATAAAACAGCTTCCCCCTTCCCGTTCCACCACATGATGATGATGTATGCTAAGCAAACTCAAAGGCTTCTGTTTGAAGTTATGCATAATTAAACAACTCTTGATGTGCACACTTGCATGAAATATTTTATCTGCCCTTGTATTAACCATTATCTAGGTATGTAAGTGTAATGCATTTACTAACTAGTTGTTTCCAAAGTCATATGGAGATATGAAAGGCGAAGTACCTTGTGTTGTCAGATTTTAATTTGAGTTTCTTCTGTTGAAACTGTCCTACATTTTCAGAATTGTTTGTTTAAATCCTCTTATGACTCTAAAGTAGTTAAGTTTTTAATGGCAAAGTATTTCAAAGATGGCATAACCAAACCATCATGAACAATTGTTTGTTACATTGGTGTGCTCAAATCAAGTGGACACCACTTTTTATAATGAGCTTTTATATTTTTTACTGTGAATAGTCATGTATTTATTCTATCTTAACATGCAAATCTAAATCTTTCCAATGTAGAGTAATTTTTAAAACATTTTCCAGTGCCCAAAAAATCTGAGTCGGCTGATGTGGAAGAATCCAAAATTGGATATGAAGAGAGTGACTTAGAAGAGTCTTGTGTTGTACCCCACAGTCCTATGTCTGTAGATAAAAGGCCCATACCAGCCAAGTCTCCTAAGGTAGAGTATCGCTATTGAATCGCTCTTCTGAATAAAAGAGAACTATAGAGGAAAACCCTAAGACAGTCCAGTAATTCTTGCAGCCACATTTGGAATAAGCAATTGTCAGCTGCTTAATAAGTACAGTATGGCTACTTCATGTTTTAATTACATCTGTAGTACAGTTTTAAAACATGCTTGTATGTCATGAGTTCTGAACTGCTGATGACATGAAGCTTCCTCTGATTTGTTCCTTGAAAGAATGTTCAACTCCTTGATTTCATTTCAGGGTAAATCAAGCTACTTGTTTTGTCTTAGTGTTTCAAGGTGTTTGAAATGGTGCTTAATGTATCTGAGCATGGCATTTGTTACAACAATATATGAATCTTTTCCGTAGTTCGAAGTCTGATTTTAAAATATTTTTTTAATTTGGATAGTGTTATATATATATATAAAAAACCTCTGTTTTCTTATTGAATTAATTTGCTTCATTTGATACTTTTTCCCCATCTAGCAGGATAAATGGCAACCACTTCTGAGTACAGTGACAGGTGTTCACAAATATAAATGGCTGAAGCAAAATGTCCAAGGCTTGTATCCCCAGTCTGCTCTCCTCAACACTATTGTTGAATTTGCCCTGAAAGAAGAGCCAGTGGATGTAGAAAAGATGAGAAAATGTTTATTGAAACAGGTAAAATGAGTAAATATGGATTTTTATGCTTAAGCATTATGAAAACAACATTTATTGATATGTTTATTTTTATTGATTGCAGTTAGAAAGAGCAGAAGTTCGTTTAGAGGGGATAGATACAATTCTGAAACTGGCAACTAAAAGCTTCTTACTTCCATCTGTGCAATATGCTATGTTCTGTGGATGGCAGAGGCTTATTCCAGAGGGGATCAATATAGGGTAAACAGTCTTTTTTCACTTTTATTAAATTTCTGACTGGAGGGGTCGGGAGAATGTAAAAAACATTTTTTTTTTCCTGTCTTTATTAAGGGAACCTCTCACAGACTGTTTGAAGGATGTTGATCTGATCCCACCATTTAATAGAATGCTGCTTGAAGTAACTTTTGGGAAGTTGTATGCATGGGCTATTCAAAATGTCCGGAACATCTTATTGGATGCTAATGTCCGATTTAAAGAACTAGGTGAGCTTCCGTCTTAGTCTTTGTTGTTGAATCAAAAAACTCTAGTTTAAATATAATTGCTTTCATTCATGTGCAGAACAGCACATTTTAATGTCTTGCTCTTTCTTCATGGTGTTGAGTATTTTTATATAAAAGTGTCCTTTCTCTTCCTTTTTCCCCCACCTTCCCACCCGAAATTAAGTTTGAGTTTCTAATATTTAGGACTATGTTCTTGGTTTCCTGATAGGTTACAGCACTTAAATAACCAGTCACTACTCTGTATATCTTGGAACTTCCATTTTGGGGGTTCCTTAAGCCAAGGGTAATGTATGATTATTTTAAACTGTTTAAATTTATAATCTATTTAACGGTAGCCTTTATGCATTAATTTGCTCTGCATTATTTATATTTACTTAAAGGTATCCTAATTCTGAACTAGGTATCCAGCCTGTTCCTCTGCAAACCATTACTAATGAGAATGCTGCCGGACCAAGTCTTGGGACAATTCCACAAGCACGTTTTCTGTTGGTCATGCTCAACATGCTGACCCTGCAGCATGGTGCCAACACCTTGAACCTTCTTCTCAACTCTGGCATGCTAGCATTGACACAAACCACTCTGCGACTAATAGGTATGAAATCTTCAAGTTCTTTGTTTCTAAGAATATATATGTTTTGAACAATGAATTATTTCATAGGTTTTAACTGCCACTGCATTGTAAGTAGGAGGACAGCTTCACTGGTTAAGAACTGGTGATCTGGGCTGCTTGGTTATAGTACTACCCAGTTTGTAAAAACGTGCCATTGATGTGGAGGAGAAGATTGACACATGCTCTTTTCCCCAGGTGTGACTTGATGAGCCTTATGAAGAATCTTTCTTTGATGGTTCTTGTTATAGTCTGTGGGAGTTGTAAAAACATATATTGTTTCATTTAGTTGGTTGCTGTGAGAGCTTCCATTTTATCCATAGTGATTGGAAGCAGTTCTAGCATTTTGGCTGTAAGCTTCATTCATTCATAAGAATTTCTGGAGAATTAAGTATAATAGTGAAAGCTATTCTGCTTTGGTTTTAACCCCCCCTCCCTTGTACAATAGAAAAAAATATTATGACAAGCTTATTTAACTTTTTCGGATTCTTTTAATACTTCATGGACAGCAAAAGAAGAAACTATTTCTGGTGCACGCCTTTCCTGCTGTCACTGCCCCTCACTACTGTTGCAAAGGGGAAAAAAAGTCCTAAATATAAACATGAAATATAAAAAGATATTTTATTTGAAGTCCTGCTTCAGCAGTCTCCAGTGATGGAATTATGCCATTTCTGTTCATAGTCTGCAGAGCCTCATTTTGTTACAGTGAGAGCTGACAAGGAAGGCTTCTCCAAAGCAGGCATTTTCAATCGCAAGGAAAATTATAGCATTCACCTTTTGTTCTTTGCTGTTAGTTAAAACAACCAAATCTTGGCAGCAAAAGATTGCATCCTTCTTAAGATCATCCACTGGAGGAAAATTTCATAGTTCTTCTTTGAACAATGTCACTGTGGGTGCTACACTGTTGTTGTTGGGTTGTTCAAGTGCTGCAGGTCGGAGTTTTTTTATAGCAGTAGCTGGTTGGGCTGTGAACACATGTAGGTGCCTTGTAGTGTTCACACCTTTGCCCCTCACACGAGTGGCCTGATCCTCCTCAGTTCCTTTACTACTGCCCTCTGTCGCAGATGGAGCTCAGCGTCTCTTCTCAGCATTAGCTAGTCAGAGTAGAAAAAATAGTTAGTTAGTTCGTTTGATCCATGATTCACTCTCTTAATATTGTTCTGATTGTTTAAGACCAAAAAAAAGAACAAAAACGAAAAACCAATTTGAATGATAGAGAAGGGAGTAGGCCATGGCCTCTTGTTTTTCTCATTTAGTTTTGTTCCCTGTGCCTTGCTGGGCTCCACCAGCTTCAAGAAATGTGACACTTGTTGCAAACTGATGCTGGTCTCCAACGGGCACTCTTCATGCGTTTGATGCTTGGGGGACTCGCATGTTCCTCAAAAATGCGCCCACTGTTGCAGTCTCACTGTAAGAGCCCAGTGAGACAGGGAGCTAAGGCTCAGAATGCTCCTTTTCGATAAGGCGTTGCAACCCTTGGAGCCTCATGCACCAACAGACCAACCTGAGCCCTTTAAGGCCCAGAAGAGGCAAACCAGTTCTCCACTGACAAAGTCTTCTGCCAAATGGCATGTGTCTCTGGCAAGATTCCCTTCCAGCCACCCTGTCTACTAGACTCAGCGCAGGGAACAGACTGGGGACCTCTTGTACTGCCCACTTGCATGCCACTTCAGGTACTGACTCCAAATCTGGCCATTTGCCACTCATTGGCACCGTTGTGAGCAACTTTGGTGCTGACAAAGACATGGGAACTGGAAGAATTGTCGGCACTGGCCAAAGCACTGGTACTGGGCTAAAGCACTGGCAAAATCCTCCACACTGGCTAAGACACCATCAAAGGCAGAATCCAGAACTGCCATAGTCACATGCAGTACTTATACCACTTCCGCTGGCACCATCCTCCTTGGCACCGGCTGACAAAGTGGCAACATCAGGCTATTTGGCACCAAAAGGCTAAGTTGTGGCACTTCGGCACCAGCTGCTGTGGAGCTGTCCCACTGCCACAGCACTGTATCTAGAGAATGGTTGTCGATGCTTTGTTCTTAACATGATTCCTTGGACTTCCCTAGATCCCTGGTGCTGTCAGTGCACAGCAGTTTTGATGACTGCAAGAGTGGTTTTTTTTTTTTTTTTTTTTTTCATTCCAGTACTCCTCCCCCACTCCTTTGTGTTCTGCTTCTCACAGACACATACCATGGCACCTTCACCAACCTCCGTGGGTTGCACAGTGGCCATATCCTCCACCATAGTACCTGGTGCACTGATC
Organism: Pelochelys cantorii; assembly: GCA_032595735.1. Taxonomy (NCBI): domain Eukaryota; kingdom Metazoa; phylum Chordata; order Testudines; family Trionychidae; genus Pelochelys; species Pelochelys cantorii. Next base: position 124,055,353 of record CM064326.1, on the reverse strand, counting down.
ACCATGGGATCCCTGGATGTCTTTTTTTGACAGTGTTCCACTCGCTCTTCTACTCTGGCCAAGAGACCTCCTCCTCCATCCTCACCAGCTGCTAGTCCCCCTCCTACTGAGGACTTGGAACAAGAGGAGGACAAAATTTTAGGTAACAATGGACCTCATTGTGGTGACACTTCCCTGGTGGACAAATCTTCCTCTTTGCCGTTTGGAGCAGTTATCCCAGTAAATCCATCTCCAGCTGACGATCTCAAACAGTTCCAAGAACTGTTTAAGCGTGTAGCTGACAGCCAGGAAGTACTTCTTCAGGAGGTACAGGAGAAGCAACGTTGACCCCTAAAATCCTCCAATTGATGCCACATGCGAAGATCACACTCCCCATTGATGAGGCCATAATGAGGTCTCATATGAGATTTGGCAGACCCCGGCTTCCACACCCCCACCCCAGTCACCAGCAAGAGGGCCAACAAAGTATTTTGTCCCGACGAAGGATATGGACTTTCTGTTCTGTCATCCTTAGCCACACTCCCTTGTGGTGGAGGCCGTCCATCACCGCTTTAAGCTGCCACACTTCAAAAGTCCGGCCAGGACAAAGACCATAAAAGCCTTGACTTATTTGGACAGAAGATGTATTCTTCAACCGCGTTCCAGTTCCACATCACCAACTATTCGGCCTTGTTGGCAAACGATGACTTGGATAATTGTGCTAAACTGGTGGAGCTTATGATGCACCTTCCGGACCGTAAGCATCCTATCAAAGACCTGCCCTCCAGTAAAGTCAAACTCTTCGTGGCCAGGACAGACGAAATGCTGTATAGCAGTAAGGACTCCTATACCACCTTGTGTATGTTGGGCGTGTACACACCGTCCTACTGTCCCAGACAATATCCTCCTTACCATCGGCAGAGGGAGCCTCCTTACACTCACCCACAGCAAAGGGCATTTGATTACAGCTGCTCCAGGGCAAGAGTGTAGAAGAAGTTGCTCCCCAGAACTGCTCCTCTGCTTCCCATTCATCTAAGCAGCAGTTTTGAGAATTTGGTCGAGGGTTTGCCCGACCTGCCCTTCGTCATAGTGCCATAGCAACATATTAATCTTTTAACCCACCGTTTTTGTGCCTTTTTTATCACTTTCAGATTCTAGTACAACAGACTAGTAGGTATTGGAGATCATTCACTTTGGGTACATTTATCCCCCTTACCTCCTTCCCCACCTACCCTGTCTCCTCTTCACGAGTAGCTCCTATGACAAGGTCAATTGTCTACTTCACATAGGAGCAGTGGAGCGGGTCCCCAACCTGTATGGAGGAAGGAATTTTATTGCAATTACTTTCTTACCTAGGAAAAATTGGGAGGGTGGAGACCTTTCCTCAATCTCCGCAGGCTGAACAAGTTCCTGCGCAAATAAAGTTTTAAAATGGTCACTCTTGCAGCTATTACCTTGGCACTGGACGAAGGGGACTGGTTCACAGTCCTCTACCTACAGGACTCGTATATTCAGTCACCATTCATCCCTCTCCCAGACAATTTCTCCAGTGCACCATTGGACTAGACCACTTCCAATGCGGGGTCCTGCCCTTTGGACTATCCTCTGCCCCCAACGTTTTCTCAAAGACCCTAGCGGTGGCAACAGCTTACCTTCACAGACGGGGTCATTATTTCCCTTACTTGGATGATTGCCTTACAAAAGTACCATCACATCTGGAGACCACCAATATGGTGCGCATCACCAGGCAACTCTTCGAGGTTTTAGTACCCCTAATAAATGAAGAAGTCTGCACTCAAACCGATTCAGTCTCTCCAGTTCATAGGCACTCTCCCGGACACAGTAAAACCTTGGCTACTTGCCACATCACCACTCCGAGGCCTACCGTGACAGTTTTTACCTGTTTCCAGCTTATGGGGCACAGGGCAGCAACTACTTATGTGGTTCAGCACACTCACCTTCACTTCAGTTGCCTTCAGCACTGGTTGGCCTTGGTTTACACTCTCTCCAAACATCTGCTACACAAGACAATCTATGCAACATCCTTGCTTCTTCATGTAGGTGGACAATCTCAAACAACCTTCTCATTGGAGTTTCCTTTCAGCAAAGGCAGCCATTGGAGTTTCCTTTCAGCAAAGGCAGCCACTGTCCAGATTATGACTGATGCCTTCCTGTTGGGATGGGGTGCCCAATTACAACACCACTTGGCTTAGGGCAGGTGGTCACCACAGAAGTCCAGACGTCACATCAATTTGCTGGAACTCAACAATTTGCTATGGGGAATGTCTGCATTCATTTTCCTCCCAGTATCTGCGATCATGTGGTCCATATCCTTACCGACAATGTGTCCACCATGTTTTATATAAATCAACAGGTTGGGGTTCACTCTCATTCTTTATGCACAGAGGCAATCAGGCTGTGGAATTGGTATTTCTACTACAACGTCACGCTCATAGCTTCATATTTACCTGATGTGAGCAACACTGTAGCAGACACCCTCACCAACAGTTCTCCATGGACCACAAATGAGAACTTGGCCCTCGCATCCTAGCTTCCATCTTCCAACAGTGGGGATACCCCCAGTAGATCTCTTTGTGTCCTATCGCAACACCAAGTGCCCTCAGTACTGTTCCCAAGGGGGTCTAGACTCGAGGCCTTTGGGTGATGCATTCCTCGTGATATGGAGTGCTCCACTTCATTATGCCTTTCTTCCAATTCCCCTCATCCCGAGGGTCCTGCACAAGATCAGTCACTTTCCATCCACATCCTGCTTTCTTGTCCAGGGGAAGGAAAATTGAGTCAATCGTGCTGTCAGTGTTTTATCCAAAACCTCATGCCTCCTGTCAGGAGGCCATCCTTTCCATTCTGGATGACCGGAGGGCCCTTGCCTTCTACATTGACAGGACCAGGGCCTTCCATAAATTATAGCACCTGTTTGTCTCTGTTGCAGACTGTTCCAAGAGCATGTCCATATCTGCTCAGTGAATTTCCAATTTGATATTGTCATGCATCATTTGGTGCCATTCCCTACAGAAAAAGACGCTGCCAGCTCCATCTAGAGCGCATTTCACCCACGCCATGTCCATGTCTATGGTGTTTCTTTATGAAGTCTCACTCAAGGACATTTGCCGTACAGCTACTTGGTCGTCTGAACACACCTTTGCGAGAGACTATGCCATATTACCTCAATAATTGACTGATGTTTCACTAGGCACAGCGGTCCTGTCTTCAGCCGCCAACTGATGACTCCAAAGCTCACCTTCCTTACGATCATGCCTCAGCATTTCAAAGCAGCTGCATCTCACAGCTGATCCCAGGGTCAGATGTGGACTCCCCAGCTGATCCCGGGCTCCAGCGTGGCATTTCCACAGAACCCGGGATCAGCTGGGGAGTCCCCAGCTGACTCCAGGTTCTGTTGACCCTGGCTCCGCTTGGCATTTCAGATTGGCAGCATAGCATGGAGTCCCCCGCTGATCCCAGGCTTCATGATGCACTGCCTTTTGCAATGCACAAGAGCCCCCGCTGGGGACTCTCATACATTTCAAAGCTGGCGCGCTGTGTGCAGCCCGGAGTCAGAGGGCCTTCCCTTTGGCCCCGGGCTGCACGCAGAGTTCCGCATTCCTCCTTTGAAATGTACAAGAGTCCCCAGTGGGGGTTCTTGTACATTTCAAAGGAGGAATGCGGAAGTGCATATCGACTACTTGACTAATAAAATAACCAGTTAACATCCCTATTCCATGACCATCATGACAAATGCCTCTCTCCTGGTTTAGGGGGTTCATTCAGGCCCTCTCATGACTCAAGGACAATGGTCCCTGCAAGAATCCAACCTGCACATAAATGTATTAGAGGACAGGGCGGTATTCTACTCATGCCAACATTTTCTACATCTCATACACAACAGCACGGTTCAGATTTTTATGGACAACCACACTACGTCAACAGACAAGGGGGGGCACGTCTTGCCATCTGCATGGAAGCTGTCCACCTCTGGACTTGGTGCATAACACACGACATATACCTACAAGCCGCCTACTTTCCGGGCAAGGACAATCTCACTGCTAATGACCTCAGCAGGAACCTCAACTCCAATCACAAATGGATCCTCCATGAACTGTTCACCCATTGCGGGTTCCCCACAGTGAACTTGTTTGCAGACAATACCAACAAGAAGTGTTCACAATACCCTTCGTGTGTAGGCATTGGCGTGCAGTCCCTGTGGGATGTGTTCACAATAAATGGAATGCACCGCCCCTCTGTGCCTTCCCTCCAGTCCTGCTCCTCCCTCAGTGGTCAACAAAATAAGATTGGACACAGCCATGGTAATCTTTATCGCTCCGGAATGGCCAAGGCAGACGTGGTACACCTATCTGCTTCAGATGTTCACAAGAAGACCATGGCTCCTTCCACTGCTTCCTCATCTCCTGACTCAGAAGAGCAGGTGTCTTTCCTATTCATGCCTACGGGCACTCCACCTCCATGCATGGTTCCTCAATGGCTCACCTCAGTAGTAGCAATGGTCATGATCAGGTCAAACAGATCTTACTGAACAGTCATGGAATAACAACCAGAAAATCTTACCTTTACAAGTGGCAAGGTTCTCTTGGTGGTTAGGGGGGAAAAAAAGCCTAGAACCAGCCACTGTGCCATAGTTTGGCATTCTACAATACATCCTAGAGCTAAAGGAGTGGGGGTTTTCATTCAGCTCTTTAAAGGTCCACTTGGCAGCCATTACAGCTCTTCATCAGTCTATCAATAATACATCTGTTGTTACTTATCCAACGACCAAACATTTCCTAAGGGACATATGGAATACTTACTCGCCGAGCATGCCTCATGTCGTAGCCTGGGACCTCAACTTAATCCTTTGGGTTGTTACTGTAAACCATTTGAGCCTATGACAACATGTTCCATGTTCCACCTCTCTATGAAGGTGGTCTTACCTGTGGCCATCACATCTTAAGCGAAATTGGTGCTGTCAGGGCACACCCTTCGTTCATGGTAGTCCACAAGGGCAAGGTTGTTCTCCGTCCTCACCCTACGTTCCTTACGAAGGTTCCCACTCCCTTTTACTGCAATGAGCCCATAAATGTATGGGCTGTTGTCTTTCTGAAACCTCACACCAATAACAAGGAGGCTACTGCACACTCTGGATGTCCACACAGCGATTGCCTTTTACTTGGACAGAACTAAACAGATCTGCAAGTCAAACAGCTCATTTATTTCCACCACAGAGAGATTATTGGCCATGCCAATTTTCACCCAGTGAATATCCAGGTGGATAGCGGACTGTATCAAACTAGCCTATTCCACTTACGGCCAACCTCCTCCGTTGCATCTACAGGCGCATTCAACAAGAGCCATGGTGGCCTCTGCAGCTTACCTACACGGCATCTTGCTCATGGACCTATGCAGATCTGCAAGGTGGTCCTCTGCACACACTTTCACTAGACACTGTGCTCTGGACAGTCACCCCTCCCGGGGTAACAAGTTTGGACACACTGTCCTAACCGCTGTGCACAATAATAATTAACCGAAGTACCTGCCTTCATCCCGGGTACTGCTTCATAGTCACCTAAGGTGATGCACCCACAGGGACAACCATCTCGAAGAACCTCCGTTACTGCACAAGGTGAGTAATCCTCTCCTCATTTTAAGTTCTGTTTTGGTGTCTGTTTCCCAAATGATTCAGTAAATTAGACATATGAGTGCATGGTGAAATGAGTGTGAAGTTTCTCTAGTTTGCCAGTTAGTCTCACGGGGCAGCCATGTCAGGAATACAGACCCACATCACATACTCATGAGGTTATTACTTGATTGATTCTTCATTGTTTTGTTCAATATAAAGTCCCATATCTGGAAACCAGTATGAGCTTCATTCAATACTCAGTTGACTATAGCTCATACTCTTCCTAAGAAGAATTCTGTAAGGCAGCAATTTGACCCTTAGCTTTCACCTTTCTCAAACATTGCATGTGCCTGAGGTTGTCCTTTGAGGAAAGTATGTCCAACTCAGCAGTTTAAAAAAAAAAAAACAAAAAAACCCCACAACCAAAATCTTTACTCTTCCTTGAGAAATGGAGATCACTCTTCTAGCCTCCTTTGTTTTCAGCTACATCTACGATACACCAGAGAGTTGACTTAAGCTATGCAGCTCCAGCTACATGAATAACGTAGCTGGAGCCAATGTACCTTAGTCGAGTTACCACGGGCTCTATACCATGGAGGGTAGACAGGAGAGAAACTTCCATCAACTTCCCTTTTCTTGTCTGTGATAGAGTAACTGGGTGGACTGGAGAGTGATCCGTGATTGATTTGACAGGTCTTCACTAGACCTGCTAAATTGACCGCTGGTCCATCGATCTCAGAGCTTCGATCTAGGCTTTAGTGTAGATGTAGTCTTAAGTGCCAGTCTCCACACTCCTTTTGCATTTATTTTTCACTATTTCCTACTTCCTTGAGGTGATGGACTGAATAAGGTAACAAGACAAAGAAAGGAAAACTTGTTACCTACCCATTGTCGTTTTCCCCCTCAAGCTGGACCTGTCCATACTTTCCAGGGTAAGAGACACTTTCCCATGGGGGGGGAGGGGGAGTATGTATAGTTTAATTATGATTTCATGTTGGGTTTGTTCTGCAACCGGTCACTGAAGTATTCAAATGGTTTCCCTTCAAAATAGATTGCTAATAGTATGGCTCTTTGTGGACTTAATGGACTCTCATTTTTCTTCCTTTTTTCATGTTGGTGTCATTACCTATTGTTATGTTATGATAATCCTTACTGAGGAGATAAGTAGTACCTGAGCTCAGAGCACTTGAATTTCTGATCTCAACACAATGGTGGATTATGGGGAGAGAATTTAAATGTATAAAATTACTTAGACTTTTGTATACAAATGGTAAACTTATTAGTAAGTTATTAAAAGGCTCCCACTCACTTTTACCCCACGACAACCAGATTTCATGTCTCGTTGCATTCCTTTCTTTCCAGATGAAGACTGAAAATAGAGTCTAGGAATGTGAATTCTTACATTGATAGGTTATTTTTTCACTTGAATGATCCAAATTCCCTTTCTTCTTCACTATTGCTACATTTATATTATATGAAGGTTAAATAGTACTTGTTCTTTTCTCCAAAATTCCCCTTACCTGTGTTTCTAGCTCTGTTCAGTAGGAGTGAGACTGGGTTTTTTGAAACATTTTCATGTGCTTATACTTCCAGCTGAACCTGTAGACTAGCATGTACAGATTTCTGGTTTCATCTTGCTATATTACAGTGCTGTGCAACAGTTGATTGATTGTATCTTTACCAACAGCTCTGCAACCATTTTCTAGTGCTTTTTCACTGGTCAAAAAATAATAGTTAAGATGCGTGTAACATATTCTACCTCTAGACCTGCTTGGATGCTGGACCTAATCACTCTAATATTTCTTCCATCAGTCTGTATTATTTTAAACAAAAAAATGTGGTGTTATGACCCCTTTATTTTCAAAACCCTAATTTTAGAGTTTCTAAAAATTGGAATGATTACACCACTTGTTAACTCCTGCCTTCTGAATACTAACTTCTCATTTTATGTGTTAGTATAAGTACTGGTGTGACAAAGGTAATGTCTTAAGTTTCAAGTGATCTTTGTTTCTTATGAACATTTCCTTTAGGGCCTAGTTCAGACAATGTTGAAGACGATATGATTGCCTCTTCTCGGGGAGCTTCAGCCACAGTTTTGGAAGAGTCAAGGAAGGAAACTACACCGGTTCAACTCCCTGTGTCGGGGCCAGAGTTGGCAGCTATGATGAAAATTGGCACCAGGGTGATGAGAGGGGTAGATTGGAAATGGGGTGATCAGGTACAAAATTGTGTTCCAGTTTCGTTTTGTAATGTCTTATCAATCTACCAGCAGTATTAGTGGACTCATTAAGTGAATGACGACATTTACAAGTTTTTAGACAACAAAAAGCCAAGTACATGATACAGGTAGAACCTCTAAAAAAACCAGGACACTCTGGTCCAGCAACATCCATTGTCTGGTAGAGAGCCCTGGTGGCCAGGAGTCAGGCAGCAGGAGGATGAGTGACCAGCCAGAGCTGGGATTCCAGTCAGGGACAGCAGCCCTGCTGTGGTGGTGGTGGGGGGCAGCAGCCCTGCCAGGGCTGGGGGCTGTGGCGGGGGGAAGGAGAGAGGGGTGAGGGGAGACCAGAATTGACCTCCCCTGGTCTGGCAAACTCCCTCATTTTTTATCTGTAAATTCTTTTTCATTGTAACTTTCCTTTATTAAATCACTAAAAGGAAGCAGGTTCAATTGAGTGCAGCATCATGGAAACTCATCTGGTGTAAGGAACTTGGACAATGTGTCAAATGTTTTATTGTATTTTTTAAAAGTAGCTATGTTGCTTATTGCTGATTGATTGCCATCTGAATTAAAATAATTCTAATATGAAAGTGAAAATATTCCAAGAGTTTTGGAAAAAAATACTTTGGGTTATTTTATTTTACAGTACACGCTAGGGATGTTAGGTACCGTGTAATTGAATAATTGCTGTAATAGCACAAAATATTATCAGTTACACGATTATTCAATAGTCCCCAGGGTCAGGGTCAGGGCTGGTAGCCAGTGTGCCCCGGTCCCCACTCCCAGGGTACTCCCTTCCATCCCATGCTGCTGCCTCTGTATCAAAGGCAGCAGCACAGGATGGCAGGCAGGAGCTGGCCTGTGAGGGGAGCCGGTTTAAAAAGAACAGTTACCTGTGCAGACAGGTTCCTGCTCTGCCACCTGTGTCTGTGGGAGGCCTGAGCTCCCCATGGACAGAAGCTGTGCTGGCTCCCCACAGGCACTGGCTCCTGCCTTCTCTTCTCTTCCCCCCGTTTCCTCTGATGGATGCAGAAAGGGGGTAATGTGTGTAGTCAACAGGATTAACCAATAAACCTCATCTTACCGGTTAAGCGTGTAGTTGACTACATACTGACATCCCTAGGTATGCGCTCTCACAAGTTTGGTGGTTAGTGAGAAGTTGTATAACAGAGTCCATCCCATTATTGGCATGGATTTGAATTATTTGTTGACTGAGCGTCTCTTCTCTCAGGATGGGCCCCCTCCAGGCTTGGGTCGTGTGATTGGAGAACTGGGAGAAGATGGCTGGATTAGGGTTCAGTGGGACACTGGCAGTACAAATTCTTACAGAATGGGAAAGGAAGGAAAATATGATCTTAAACTGGCTGAGCCACCACCTGCAGCTCAACCCACAGCAGAGGATTCTGATACAGAGGATGATTCTGGTAAGAAAAAGTACTTAGTTAAAACTGAAGCAGACCTCTTTCTGAATCTTCAGTGTTAAGACTTTGTAAGATCAGCAAAACTCATTTCACATCAGGAAAAAAATTATCTGAAAAGCTCTTTCTTTAATTATTTGGTGTAAATTTATATGTGGCTGATATACCTCTTACAACATAGCCAAAGCTATTTTGAAGGGATTGAAAGGTGGGTTTGCATGGCATCTGCTGAGCATGCATTTAGGAAGGAGGGGAACGCAGCACTGAAATCATAGCAGTTGGACAGTGTCATGGCAGGCACATCTGAATATGATGGTGATAATTCTAGTGCAGGAATTGTAATAAATATTCCTATGAAGTGTCTTGTTTGTCACATGTCTGTCTGTTTTGGAATTACTCTGAATTTCATCTTTTTGAAATGTGTGTTGTTATGGGGTAAATGGTGCTGTGGAAAGAGCTTGGAAACATGCTCAGGTATTACATGATGACTTGCAATTTATACCATAGTGGTTGAAATATAGGATGCTTTCCACAATAAGAGTTACAAAAATAATCTTCAAGTAGTGTCCTGATGGATTCTCTGCTTCAGGCATTTCATTGTCTCTTATGTACCTGAAGAAAGATTTTATGCTAGCAATGCTTGTTTGACCTGCTCATGTGCCCTATGCCTCCATGTGCTGGACCTTGAGGCCATATAGGGATGTATGGGTAAACCAATGTTACTTGCTTCTGTACTGTCTTGGCCTGAGACAGAGCTCTAGCATGCTCACATTGAGTGTGCCTCTGCTATTTGGTATTTTTCTTATCGTTTAAGATTGCTTAGTACAGTTTATTGTTAATATTAGTTATAGTTAGTGGCTTTTAGTAGCAAGAGGATTAGTATTTTTCCTTCCTCTGTTTCTCCTTGAGGAACCTGGTCTTCCTGGCATCATATGCCTGGCTTGCCAGGCTACCTTTCACCAGTCATCAGTCTGTGTGTCAGTTATTTAGTGGAGTACCATGTCTCCATGGCTGCTTATTTCCTGCCATTTCAAGATCTAATAAGCAGGGTAACGGATCCTCTTTAAATTCCACATGAAGAGGACAGGGATACACAACATACATTGTTGGATATGCTACAGTCAGCAGTGCCCTCCAGGGTGATGTTACTCCGTCAACAAGATGCTAATATCTTATTTTTACTCAAAGAATTTCTGTGTAACAGAGAAAGGTGGAGGACGGAGACCAATGCTCCCTCTAATGTTTTTCCATCCATGTACAGAATAAATGTTGTGCACAAGGCATGTGCGGATGTGCACCTCTAGTAGGAACATGTGCTGCTGACTGTGGGCACTTTGCTAATCAGCTGGGAGGCATTGGAATCTCTCCTGGGTGACCGCCCAAGTGCTCAGCTTACAGGGAGTACTGGTGGACGTTGATTTTTAGATCGAATCTTTCTAAACAAGTTTGTAAAGCCTCAGAATTTCAGGATGGTGACTTCTTTCACTGGAAGAGGGCGTTTTCAGACTTTGACCTACAAAATGTTTCATTTCCTGTGAAAAGGGTGTATATGAAAAAATTTGTGATTTCTCTATAGCCATGGTCTCCAACACACTAGCCACTAGTCACATGTGGCTATTTGGCTAGTTAAGTGTGGCTGATTCAGAACTGGCTGGACACCACAGCTCTATAGGCTAGGGTCAGTTTCAATACCAAGTGCTTCCCCTCTGGTCTCTTCTCAGTCCCAAGTGTGATCTCCAAAATCCTGATAGTAGGGGCTGCTTTACCGTCAAACAGAAATGATCATGGTCTTCCTTAACCTTGACAACTGGCTACTCAAGGATTTCTTATTAATCAGTGTTATCTTCCACCCACGTAACCCTTGCTCTTGTAGAAGTTTAGTCTGTAGGTAAATATAAGAAAATCCACATTAATGCCCAGAAAGGAGTACAGTTTATAAGGACTTCCCTGGCTGTTGATGAGCCCAAAGCTTGCCTTTCCTTATCTAGGTTCATAACTTTGTCGAGTTTGTATGGACAGTTCAATGGAATCCTTGCACTGCTATCAGGAACTGTCTTCAGCTCCTAGGACACATGACAACTTTCATTTCTATGACTGATTATGCAAGGCTATGGCTCAGCTGCTTAAAGACTGGCTCATAAAGTTCTAGTCTCCAGTCTTATACACCTTGGATAAACTGTTGACAGTTTCATTTTAAACTTCCTGGATCAGTGGAAAGATCAACTCAGTGTCTGTGGAAGTGTTCCTTTCTGTTATCCAGCTCCATAACTAACTTCAACAATACATGCATCATTTTGGGGATGGAGAGCTGATCTCAATGCTTGCATAACTCAGGGGAAATAGACAACTCACAAACAAATCTCCAGATCGGTTTGTTGAAATTCAGGACTGTTGGGAGTGCCACTTATGTTTCCTACGTCTCATCTGTTCCCACAAGATGTGAGTTGCAATCTGTTCATCTACCAGAGGAGTCCTGTGTTCAGATCCTGCATGTTAAAAGGGCACTGGCTGGATAGGGACAAGTAATTTCAAAGGTCACTTAGGCTGTTCATCTCTTTTGTGGTTAGATCATTCACAGTCTCTGCTTAGAGGCCATCCTGGTGGATATCTGTTTATATTGTCACTTTTTATGAGACTGCAGGAGTTCATCCTCATTGTCCTCAAGGGATTTTAACAGATCACAAGCAACATACACGGCATTGGTTTAGGAAGTACACTAGTCTGAAATATGCAGGGGTACTCCAGTAGACTTCCGACAATCCGGCACCTTTGGGACCCAGGGGGTGCCAGATTATCAGATATGCCGGAGTATCAGCCCCCCTGCCGGAGTACCTCCTGTGATGGGTTGGGGCGGGGGGTCGGCAGGGAATGGCACGGCGTGGGGCAAACCGTCCGCCGTTTTGTAGGGAGGCGGGGGAAGCCCTGCGCAGCTGCTGGCGGCAGCGGCAACCTGGGGAAGTGGCAGGGCAGAGTAGCTGGGGTGCTGCAGGGTTGGTCCCACAACGCCGCCCATCACCTGAGCGGCACTGCGGGACCAACCAGGCAGCACCCCAGCTGCTCTGCTCCGCGCCGCTTCCCCAAGACCGCTGCTGATCAGCGGCAGCAGCGGATTCGGGGAAGCAGCGCGGAGCAGCTCCAATTGTCGGGCTGGCTGGAGCACTTCCGGGTTCCAGTTGATGCCGGACTATCGCGAGTGCCGGACCACTGAATGCCAGACAATTGGAGTTTTATTGTATATGGCTTCCATACTTGCATTTTCAAAGCACTACATTATAAGTCATGCTGTCACATCTGATGTGGAAGTTTGTACTGCCGTACTGTCTTCAGTTCCAATGCTCTCTCTGGCTTCAGGAGAAACTTCTCAAAAGTTACTTGAAGTGAAGAACCCACAGAGATAGTACTTGAAGAGGTTACTCACCTTGTGCACTAACTTCAGTTCTTTGAGGTGTGTCCTCCTGAGGGTGTTCCACTATACTCCCAATATTCCTCTCTGCTTTAGACTGTCCTCTGTGATGAATGGATTGAGGGAGATTTGCTTGCACATCTTATAACCTCAGTGTCCAGTGTGAGGAGGCATAAGGCACACGTGTGCGCCAAACAGCACTACTAGTGGAAAATCTCTAATCAAAGGTTCAAGAGTTTCATGTGCACCTGAAGTGGAGCACCCATAGGGACATACATCTTGAAGAACTGCAGTTCTTTATCTTTTTCATAATATTTTGTTTACTGTGTTACCTGGTTACTAAAGTAATTTTATCTTTTGTCTCTTGCTTCAGAAGGAGAACAAGCTGAGAGGAATCTTCACCCCACTTCCATGATGCTGATGAGTACTGTGAACCTGTTACAGACACTGTCTCTCTCTGCTGGAGTCCATGCTGAAGTCATGCAGAATGATGCCACCAGAACTTTGTGTGGATTGCTTCGCATGTTGGTGGAGAGTGGTACGATAGATAAATCAAGTATGTGAGAGATGACGTAGTCTGACGCAGTAAATTCATCCGTTCTCCAGCAGCATATCTTACCTGATTTTGCAATCTTTCCTTTATTTAACTCTTAGTAGCTAGGTCAAAGTTCAGTAACACATTTAGACGTTCTCATAGCATCAAAGTTTTACATATTTTTGGAAACATTACATTGTTTTGAGGACAAGATGCATTTCTTTGTTAGTACTGGTATACTGCACACTATACAAAGTTCAGACAGTCCAACCTGTAAATAGTTCCTATGATAAGAAATCTAAGCAAAAAAAGGAATTTTCAGGTTGGCAGGGACAACCTTACTTTATAATAAGGTAAACCCTATATTTTTTGTTGCGTCATCTTTCTAACAGCAGCAATTTCAAGCTATTTCTCCAAAATGGTCTGAATTGTAAGGCGTTATGGTCAGAATGTGGGTGAAAATTTACTTACAATAGATATACTCTTTCCTTTTCTTAATGGTCTTCAACCAAATTAGAAGTCAGTTAATTAACTTTATATTTGAGGGCAATTTTGTAGCGGAGTTTTAAGACCTGGCTAATCAAGTGGATTACTTTGAGAAATTGTGGTACAATTGGCAGAAAAGTCAACTGTTCATGTATTTTTATTTCCAGCTTCCTTGCCAAATAAGTTGGTTTATAAAGAGCAACATAGAAGCTGGTGCACATTAGGATTCATTCGTAGTATAGCACTCATGCCTCAGATGTGCAGCACTCTGAGCACATCTCAGTGGATAACTTTGCTAATGAAAATTGTGGAGGGGCATGAATCTTTCACTGCTGCATCACTACAGAGACAGGTAATGTGTTTCCAGATAATTTTCATATGCAGTAAAATTGGGAGTTTTTTGTCTTGATACAGTACAGTTTAAAATGTACAGTTTTGAAGGTGACTTATTTTCTTGAGTTGGAGAAAAGGTAATATCAGAAAGTTGTTGCTTTTAAGATCTTCCTATAAGTTAATACTACGTAGCTATGTGATGTGAAATATTCAATGCGGGGGAGAGAGGGAGAGTTGGTTGGCTATTATGGGTCTAATAGTAAAGGCTGCTAAGGGAGGTGACCTGGCTATGCACAGAGTCTCTAACCTGCACAAACAGGTAAAGAAAAACTCAAGCTATTTTAAATAAAATAATCAAATTGCTTAGTTCATATGTCCTTTTTTATGTATATACTATATCTTTGCATTCATGTTAGTGACAAACTGTAAGTGATCTAAAACAATCTGCAAGAAGGAGTTAGCAGTCAAATGTGACATATCAGTGTTAAAGTTTTAAAATATTGTCTAATTGGTTAACTGCTTATGGCAGGCAGGGAGCTGCTCAAGCTGCCCACAGTTAACGGGCGCCCATTAAGGATGATGCTTATTGGTTAACCTTTCACATCCCTAATCAGTGTATGGCTATTGTTTGAGCAGCTTTTGCATTGTAAACACTTATTTTCTGTACACAAGATTTAAATGCAGATTTCTCCACTAATGGTACCTTTCTATTGCTTGCATCTTCTCAAGGGTAGGTCTACCAATTCACTTGGGACAGGAATATATAAATATGATTCTGAGCTCTTCTTCAACCTGATACATTTAGGCTATGACTTTCAGCATATACCATAAGCAGTTCAGATGCACTGATGCAGGATTTAAATTGTGTTTTTTACCCCTATGAGATTCTGTCTCCAGTCAGCTAAACACAGTGGTTTTTCAACTCTGCTACTTCATTCATAAGCCAGTTTTGGGGATATAGAGAGCATTTCTTCCTTCGTCTTCCAGGAGTGAGGGAGAAGAGATTCCCCACCATGTTTGAACTAATGGAGCTGCAAAAAGTCAAAAGGAGCTCCATTTGTGAGGGGGCCTTCCTGGGAGCCACAGAAAGAGAGCTGTCATGAATTGGCTCCATGACTGCAGATGTCATGCTTCCAGGTTCGGTGTGGATAGCTTGTGGTGGGCCACTGTTTTTACACTCTATACTCAAAAAAAGTATTTAGACACACATCTTAATGTCCAGGACACACAAGACAGGGTTGTCATTAATGATTGGAGCATAATCAAGTTTAATAAGCAACTTTCCCACCTCCTCATGTGGCTCAGGTTTTGGAGGGTAGGGAGCGGGATGGTGACAAAACTCAAGTTCTGGGCCCTGAATACATACCTGTGCTGCCTTACGTGTATAATGCAAGAAAGATGCAGCCTACTTGTATCAGACTAAGGGAGTTAATTCCCAGAAAGAAAATCAATTTTCCAACTTACAGTGCAGATGCATAGTTATTTTCTAAGCTGAGAGAATGTGATACTAAGCCTGCCTTTCATTCCTAGTTGGTTTCCTATAGAATATCAGAAGAGTTAGCTGTTCATTTCAGAAGCTGCTTTTACACTGTACAGTAGGCCTTGGCTACATACAAAAGTTCCTCAAACATTGTTCTGGTTGCTGTTTGCACTGATACGTTACATCATTAGTAGGGATGTGAAGGACTAGTCAACTAGCCAGTAAGCAAATACTTATCAGTCAACAGGCTAGTCGACTAGTCGCTTTCCCCCTCCTTGTTTTTCCCCTTGCTGCCTCTATCAGAAAGAGGCAGCAAAGGGGGGGGGGGGGGGAGGAGGAGGAGGAGGAGAGGAAGGCGTACTTCAAAGTGGTGCTGCTGCTTTCAAATGCTGCATGCAACCCTGGGCTTCCCCCTGCCTCCAGAGGTTCGCTGCTCGCCGTGCCATTCCCTGGCGACCCCGTCTGGGGATGCTTTGCTCTCTCTCCTTGGTCCCCAGTTTATAGCCGGCGGCTGGGTTTCCCCAGCTGGCTGGTCGCCAGCAATTGCGCGAGGCTTCCCCTGCCTCCCTGCAAAGCGACGGAGGTTCGCCGCTCGCTGCACCGTTCCCCTGCAACACCTCCTTGCCAGAAGCAAGGCATCCAGCCAGAGGGGGTCTCTGGGGAATGGTGCAGCGAGCGGCGAACCTCTGCCCCTTTGCAGGGAGGCATGAGAAGCCCTGCTCACCTGCTGGCTACTGGCCGGTAGGGGAAATCATGTTATTGCAGGGACGGGTCGTATTCGAAAAATCTTCCCTTAAAAAAAAAAAATCATGCTATCGTGAAAACGAGTTAAGCAGGCATGTGTTAAGTGAGGAATTACTGTACAATACTGCAAGTATTAAATTAGTACAGTTTCTCTTAGTATTGATGTGTGGGCAAATAAGTGAGAAAATTACTAGGTAGCTCTGGACCATTAAGTTTCAGTAACCAACATTCTAGAGAAGAGCACGAGATGTTTAGTAAAGTTTTTCATCTCGTTTAGCTATTTCTTCTTGTTTTAGATCTCTGATCCTATAGAACTTATTTGTTCAAATGTCTTGAGATAACTCTAATTCCAATATCTCCTTTTAGATCCTTGCTGTGCATTTATTAAAAGCAGTACTTCCATCCTGGGACAAAACAGAAAGGTCAGGAGACATGAAATTTCTTGTGGAAAAACTATTTGGTTTCTTAGGAAGCCTACTTAGTACTTGTTCTTCAGATATCCCACTACTCAGAGGTAGAGCAAATTTTTTTCCTTCAATGGTTTAATTTATTTTTCATGTCATAGCAGAATCTCAGCAGCTGATCTATTTCTTTTCAGAATCTACTCTGAGGAGGAGGAAGGCCAGGCCTCAAGCATCTCTAACTGCAACTCACAGTAGTACTTTGGCAGAGGAGATAGTGGCACTGCTGAGGACGCTCCATTCACTAAGCCAGTGGAATGGACTCATAAACAAGTACATCAACTCTCAACTAACCTCCATCACCCACATCTTTGCAGGAAAACAGTCAGAAGGGGTAGTTTCCACGTTTTAAAATTAGCTCATTTTTCTATAGAAGTGTTAATTTGTAACTTTTTTTAAAATTTTAAAACTTGTTTAACAGTGTGAAAGTTGTAAAATTAAGATATTTACTACAAAAATATTTTTTGTATTGTAACTTTTTCAACTGGATTGATTTCTATATATATTGTTTTATGAAATAGATAAAAGTAATGGTTTTCTCCCTACAGTTATCTTTACTATTCTTTTTCAGGCTGCTTTAGAAGACTACTTCACTGATTCTGAGAATCCAGAGGTGGGAGGCCTAATGGCAGTACTGGCAGTGATTGGCGGAATAGACAGTCGCTTGAGATTAGGTGGACAAGTAGTTCATGATGAATTTGGAGAAGGCACAGTCACACGCATCACACCAAAAGGAAAAATCACTGTTCAATTCTATGACATGCGAATGTGTAGAGTGTGCCCCTTAAGTCAACTGAAACCAGTAAGAATGCTAATCTTGGCTCTTTAATACTACAGAAAATGGGAAAACTGTGACTTTTTTTTTTTTGTGAAACAAGAAATTTAAGATGACTCTTTTACAAAGGTCAGGCTGACCAATGACTAGGAGGTATACTATACAAAATTATTTGTTCCAGGAGTATACATCTGCCAGTCCCACAACTGTGCATTTTAGTCCTAGTTCATATGCAGATCAAGAAAGTCTTCATGCATGTGTTTCCAGGGCCTTATCTTCATTAATATCAATATGAATAAATATATCAATATGAATATATATATATATATATATATATATATATATATATATATATATATATAAAAGAAAAAACAAACTCAGTTTAGCTGTCTTCACTGGTTAAAGGGTGAACTCAAAGCTAAATTGTAATGAAGATAGCTTGTAGTTTTCATGTGAGCAAGTTGAGTTAGACTGGGATACATGTAGTCTCATGTGCTAACTAGTGTGAATAATAGAAATTGCCTAGTCTTCACAAGGCTTTTACTTTGAGTTAACAGATTTTTTTGCCGGGTGAAATCACAGCATAAGAGGCTCCTGTGCACTTAAAGCTCCACTCTGTTGTAGGGGTTTGTCATCCCTCACACTGTCTGCTTTTCATTTCTACCTGTGATACTGCAGTCTCTCAGGCATTCTGCTTATGACTATAGTCCTGGCAGCTCCTCTATGAGAGTTTAGAGGCTGAAGTCATCTTTGTTCCAGATCAAGAGCAATTAAGCTTGGATTGTTTCTATTTTAAGAGGATAAACCATATGTTTTTACGCATTTCTAAAGATATGAAAAATGGTTGACTTTTTTTGGTTCTTCTAGCTTCCTGTGGTGGCTTTTAGTGTGAACAACTTACCATTCACTGAACCCATGTTGTCCGTCTGGGCTCAGCTGGTAAACTTGGCTGGAAGTAAAATAGAAAAACACAGAATGAAGTGTCCCAACCAGGGTCTTTCAGGTACAGTTTCCGGTTTGTCATACATTAGCCCGTCTCTGGAAAATATTGTTATATTTTAGGAATGTACTGTAGTTGTAGGGAAGATTTTTTTTATGAATACAAAGTAGAGCATATGCATTTATGTAAGTGGTAGTAAGAATTGTATGTTGAAGTACATGAATGTACTTAAGGGATTGCATTTAGACACTGCGGAGGGAATCTAGTTTGTATCTTGAATAGAAGAGTGACTGCTATCCATGACTAGACCTTGACTAAGAAATTTGGATCTTGACAAAAATAATAGACTTTCCTGGTATAACTGAATAGTGCTTATCAAGTGGGGGTGTACATTTCACTACTGTGCACTGAAAGTTTCCTAGTGTGCATTGACCATACATCAGTGCGTAGTAGTAGGGTCTATGCAAATGGTGAATAGTATGCAGGTTTACTATACAATAGCACCCCAGATATTCACCTACTAACTGTTCATCTAAAGTCTAGAGAAACCGTAAGTCCCCAAACTGCATGGCAGCTGAAAGGCACTGTATTAGTACTGACACATTGATTAATAAGTCCAGTATAGTTTTCTTATATTGATGCACTTAAACTTTTATTTTAATTCTTTCATCTTGTCTGAGCTTACCATTCATGACTTAGTGCGCTAAAAAAATGTGGTTTTGTGATTGTAAAAATAAATGTTTGCCTTTGTTACTTTGAGTACCATTGCTGTCTGAATGGCTTTTCACTGTTTTTGATAGGTCAAGTGGATTTGGATTTGCTGAGATGCCAACAGCTAAAACTGTACATACTGAAAGCAGGTCGAGCACTGCTTTCTCATCAGGATAAATTAAGGCAGATCTTATCTCAACCAGCTGTACAAGAGGTTGGATCACTTCCTACAGGTACAGCTTTTTATTTTAAAAAGGATTGTTGACCTGCTAGCCATTCGTGAAGCAGTATTTAACCTCTTGCTGGTTATCAGTCTTCAAAATAAAATGTCATTTGCAAGGTTTACCCTAGTTTAAAATGTAGCATATTGGTGTGATCATGAGTTGCATGATGATGTCATTTGGCAGCTATACTTGATGAGCATGTACCTTACATTTTGTAGTCTGAGGATAGAACTCAGGCTTTTAGCCTCAAAGACTTGGATGATAATTTAGAAATAGTTTAAAAAAATATTTATAGTCCTAAAAGCTTCTGTTGCAGATAAGTTCATTTTCTTACATTTGTTTGTTTTATATGTACTTTTGATAACATGATTGACTATGTAGATGACTTTTGATACTTTTGAACTGACACACATTTACTATTATCACATTTTTAGGAGAAATATTATTTAGTTGTTAATTTTATCCATACCAGCCCAATTGTACAGAGAACATACACTATTGATTTTGCTTGAATGTGATGAACATTTCCTCCTGTTAGCTATTTTTATAGCCAGCTTCCAGGTTGAAAGCCCATGAAATATGTACATCTGGCATTTATACCAAAATGAACATAAATTCAAAGGAGGGGGGGAAAAGTACACAATACAAACCCAGTCAGTCAAAATGATCTCTGGGGTCATTGAATATTCTTTCAATGACTCTCCCTTTTGTTAGGGAGAGTCTCAGCATCAGAGTGGGGAAGTAATTGAAGAAGTATGCCAAGTATTTGCCAAGGGCTTAGAATGCTTCTTTGTGTAGTATTAGGTCTGGTGATCTGGTAAGATAATGGACTTAAGATTGCATTCTTATGTGGCTTCTCCCAGACAAGCTCTAGATATGCTAATAAACTAGTGTTTAACTAGGAGTTTAACTCTCTTGAGGCTTGTGTTCAGGAAATGTGCTGTACTGTACATGCTTCCCTCTAAATACGCATCCGATTTTGAGAAGGAAGGTGGCGGAAATCATTCTGTTATACATTTGAGCCACACTTAACTCAGCATAACTTACCTTATATTAATCTTTATTGGCTAAAACTCCTTTGTTTCAGAGGATGGAGCGGTTGCATCCCCTGACATAGGAGAGATGTCTCCTGAAGGACCTCAACCTCCCATGATCCTCTTACAGCAGCTTCTGACAGCTGCTACCCAGCCATCGCCTGTGAAAGCAATATTTGATAAACAAGAGCTTGAGGTACATTTAGTCGTCTTTCGTCATTTAAAACTTTATATTCATCACTCTAATTCAAATTCATGTGGATGACTATTTTATACCATTCTCATGTTTCAAAGATTCTGTAAATAAAGCCAAACGTTTACTGTGCAGTATATGTAGATTGCCTGTTGTACTTAGCTTCAGTGTGTGTTTTCTTGTCTTCGTTTAGGCTGCTGCTTTGGCGGTGTGTCAGTATCTAGCTGTAGAGTCCACGCATCCTTCCACACCACTGTTTGAAGACTGTAGCTCCAGTGAGGCTACAACACCTGTTGCAGTGCAGCATATCCGACCTGCAAAAGTAAAGAAACGCAAGCAGTCTCCCATTCCACCCCTACCTATTGTAGTTCAGCTTATGGAAATGGGATTTCCTAGAAAAAATATTGAATTTGCAATGAAGTCACTTTCAGGAACCTCTGGAAGTGCTTCTGGATTACCAGGTACTTTACATACTAAAGTGCTATTAGTACAGAAAACTAAAACTTCTGAATGGAATGCCAAAGAAGCCCATATTTATTTGGTTGGCTTATTGTTTTGTCTGCTAGGAGTGGAAGCCTTGGTTGGTTGGCTGTTGGATCACCCTGATGTCCAGATTACTGATCTCTCGGATGCTGATACCGTTTCTGATGAATATTCAGATGAAGAGATAGTGGAAGATGTAGAAGAAGCTGAGGCTGCTTGTCCTGTCGTTAGTATTTAGAGTAATTCAAAAGTTGATTAAAAATATGGTACACAGATTTCAAGATGTGTAATTATGGTCTTTGCTCACAGATTTCTGTAGCATAAGGGTGTTGTGCTACACCCATCAAACTGTGTGTCAACAGTTTCAAGTTTTGAAAGACGTGTGTGTGTGGCATTTTAGTTAGCTTTTTTCTTCCGTATTATATTGGAAACCATAATTACTACTCAAATGTCTCAGACTATATCTGTGATTTATTTCTACTAGACAACACACTTTGATTGTGCATTAACAAGCATGTCAATGTACCAATATGTTGGATATTTCAGGTACCAGGAATGACTGCAAAAATTAAATTTAGCGTATTCTGGAAATGATGTCAACCTTGAACTGAACTTGAAGTTTAAAAGTGCATTTCCTTCCCTTTATTATTTTACTGAAAAATAAAAATGATACTTTGGCTACTCAAAGCGTGACTTGAATGGCACTGAAAACCACAAGTGAAAACTTTTTTTTTAAATAAAAAAAATGGGTTTCAGAGGCAAAGATCAGAAAATTCCCTATAAAACTAACAGTGTCATTCTTAAAAATTCTGAATATGAATTGCACTGTTTTTTCTATATGCTTTCAGAAACCCTAAATCTGTGCATCGTTTTAGTTAAAAGGTTTTATCGGTATATAGCAGTCAAAAGGAACATCTGCAGTGTTCTAGTTTTCTTGTATTCATGTAGCTAAGATATACTGGCATGCGGTTGATTTCATAACCACAACAGGAAAGGATGCGTACTGTTTGGAAGGAAGATAAGTCCTGGATTTAGTGGTAGATTATCATAATTGGTAATGTGAGCACATTTATGGTTCTATGCATATGCCTTTGATTTGCCATTTAGAACATTTACACTTAGTGCTCAGATCACAACTTTTTTTTGAATTGTCACTGAAAATGAAATAGTCTTTCCTGCACTGTTTTCCTTAGCTGACACCTTCAGAGCTTGAAAGAGAGAATTTCCCAGGAAGAGTAGTATCACCCTATCTATCAACTTTGTTTCTGTTAACCAGACATTTCAGTGTATACAGTACTAGCCATATCTATAATCTCAAAGGCTAGGTCTACACTATCACCATTTTCTGGAAAAAGCTCCGCAAATTGCGCTCTGCAATTTGCGTAGCTTTTTCCGATTGCTTTTCCAGAAGAGGCTTCTCCGCCATTTGGCCCTGTCTAGTTGGGGCCAAATGGTGGAAAAGCCTCCTTCTTTCGGCAGAACCCTTATTCCTTGTAAAACGAGGTATACAGGGCTCCCCGAAAAGAGTGTGTTTGCTCTTCCCAAAAAAAGCGGAAGAGCAAATGCGTTCCCTGGATGCGGCGGAGTTTTTCACAATGTAGATATACCCAAAGAATAAAACAAATAACAATATTACCAAAATTTCATCCACCATTTCTTCACAGGAAGAACTTATGAGGAAATAATGTAGATACATAACCTAGGGATATGAAATCCTGTTCAGTCAGTCAACTGGTTAAATGTTAGGTTTAATTGGTTAACTGATTAAGCAGGATCCCAGGTTGTTACCCATTCACATCCCTGATATCACCAAGATTTCCCCTCCTGCCCCCTTTTTTGGTGCAGTTTTTAGATTGCTTCAGGAGTTCTGGAAACTTGCCACTACTTTAGCCTTCCCAGTTTTTCTGAGTATTAAGCAGTGTTCCCTGTAAGCTGTGCGCTTGTATGGCCCTTGGGAGAGATTCTGATTGGCAGCGTGCCCACAGGTAGGTTTTTTGTTTCTACTGGTGGTTCACATTCACACATGCCTCAGTGCACAAAAAAAAAATTATTATGTACATGGTTTCAAAAGATTAGAGGGAACATTGGTACTAAGCCAGACTTTCGAGTGCAGGAGATCTTAAATATTAGCCTCTTAATGTGTTGCATCACAGTTTTCTTGTTTCACTATTGCAACTATTATTACATTACATATCCTTGTTCTTTTTGTTTCATTATCTTTACTATCTAGCATATCATTATCCTTGCTGATGTGCTTATTTCTCTGTACTGAAGGTAACTACACACTTTTAAAACCTCCCTGTTTGTTGGGTTTGTTCTTTTACAGCCTAGTGGTGCTGTTGTTACAGAGAGCCAAACGTATAAGAAACGAGCTGATTTCTTAAGTAATGATGATTATGCTGTGTATGTGCGAGAGAACATTCAGGTAAATATGGTGGTGAAAGCTGTGTGTAATGTTTCTTTAAGTGCTTATTTAACCGCAGGCTTTCTGGGATTTTATTATCCTGTTTTATCTAGGTGGGGATGATGGTTAGATGCTGCAGGACCTATGAGGAAGTTTGTGAAGGAGATGTTGGTAAAGTTATTAAATTGGATCGAGATGGACTGCATGATCTCAATGTGCAATGTGATTGGCAACAAAAGGGTGGCACTTACTGGGTCAGATATATCCACGTTGAGCTAATTGGTGAGTTGAATATTCATTAAATACTGTTTAGTATAGTGGTGCCCAAACTTTTCCTGTTATACCTCCCTTACCTGTAATGGAATCTCTGTTCTCAGACCATTACTGCACAGTTGGCTCAGTAGAGCAGTTTGCACCGAAGTTGGAGCGAGGGGCAGACTTAGGTATGGGGAAGAAGATGCGGTTAGAGGAAACACTGGCTGGGGGGACGGGTGGAATGGAATTGGAGCAGGGGGTGGAGTTGATCTGCTGTTGGGACCAAAGTTGGGCTGGGGCCAAAGAAGGGGACCGAGTGCAGCTGCGCCTGGAGCTGGAACTTGGCTGGGGACAAAATGGAACCACAGTTGGGGTCCGAGCTAGTCTGGGAGCAGTGCATGACTATGTGGCGCTCCCTCTCTGCCCTCCCCTCCCCATAAGGGGTGGCCTGGCCCTGCCTCATACACTCTCCCCTTCCCCACCTCTGAACATTGGGGCTGTACATTCCACAGTTTGAGGACCACTGGTATACTAGTATCTGTACAGTATGCCAAAGGAGAATGCAAGCTTAAAAAGTAAGTGATGAGTTTATTTTTGAAACTTCCAGGATTCCCACCACAGAGTTCTCCTTCTCATATCAAGATTGGTGATAAAGTTCATGTGAAAACCTCAGTTACTACACCCAAATACAAATGGGGATCTGTAACTCACAGGAGTGTGGGAGTTGTAAAAGGTAATGTAGACTTCCAAAAGTGAGAAAAAATTACACATTTTAAACTATATGGATATTATTCTTGCTTTATTAAGTGCAAGGAAAAGAAACTTTTCAGAGCGTCAGTGGGAGACAGTACAAACTCATGTTATGGGGGTGCTCAGGATTTACACTTTAACGCTTCATGGCCATGTGATAGTGAAAACCAACAGACGTACACAGATTTTGCGCAGGATTCTAAACTTCATTATTCTCTACCTAGCCACATGAGCAATACACAGCTCTAGACAAAAAAACCAAAAAAACCCTACCACCAATTATACACGTTTTCATACCTGTTTCTTTGTCTGCTTTAGAGTTGGTTGAATGATGGCCTCTGTATGTATTCTACATGTTGGGTATTCATGTGCACTGTGCGCCTGAGTTTTGCAATTAGGGCCTGTTGGCTTGCACTTACAATGTAGCTCTCCTTGTGCTCCAAATCAAGGGTGTAAAAGAAGAGTGATCAAGAGGTCAAGCTGTACTAATGCACAAACTTCAGAATGAATTACTGTTGTATTACTGTATTACCAACTCACTCTTATTCTCTTTTTGGATGGGTTGAGGTACTGAGGGAATTCTGCACCAAAAAATTTTTAAAAAATCTGCAAAATTCTGCATATTTTATTTGTCAGAATAATACTATATAATCACAGCAGTTTCAACTATTTGGGTAATTTATTTCAAAATACCTATCAGCAACTATGTCTATAACAATACAAAGACCAAAAATTCCACCAGGAATAAATAGAGAGTTAAGGAAACCCGTGTGACAGCACACTTCCTATTTCTCTGCCTCCTTCCCCAGAGCCAAGCAGGGGGACAGACATCTACACCCCATGCATCCAGAGCCCAGCTGTAGGGTACTCCTCCTGGCCAGGCACTCACACCCTCTCTCCACCAGAGCCCAGCTGCACCCTCTTCTTCCCTCCCAGCATAGACAATCCCATGCACCTCCTGCTCCCTAGCCCTCAGAGACATGTTTCAGGGCACCTCCTAGCCCAGATGCTCACACTCCTTCCCAACACTAGCTGCACTGTCGTTCCCCACCCATCCCCCTACCCACACTCATACCATCTTGCTTTCCCCCCCCCCCTTCAAATTCAGGAATCCAGAGGGAGAAACAGTCTGATGCTAGGTCCCAGGCTTCTATGGAGATTCCTGCACACTGCCTTCCTTCAGGTTGTGTTGAGAATTACCTTTAATGGGAACCCTCCAGCTCCTCCCCCATCTCCTCCCAACAGTTTCTTCTACTTGTGAGCTGCACTCTGCTTGGTCCTTCAGCCCATACTGGCGGCCAGCAACTCTACAGCCCATTTCTGTGTGAGGGAAAGAGAATTCTGTGCACAAATACAAATTTATGCACAAATTTTGCATGCACAGTGGTGCAAAAATTCCCCTAGCAAGCTCTTTCCACTAGAGAGAGCAAGCTACAGGAGGCCCCCGCTTTACGGCGGCCCGATTTACGACCCTCCGCACTTAGGACCTTTTCCATAAGTGCGAAAGGGGCCGAAATCCCCTGACTTATGTCCTCGGCCCTGCATATATGATGGTGTACGACGCCTGTCGTAAATGCGGGCTCAAGTTACAATGCCCCCGACTTGTGAAGCTGTCCCTGGGGCCGATTGCGTCACAAGTCGGGGGCAGCCTGTACTTTGATTGCATGTCTGAGGCACATACCACTGGTAGATATGAAGACTATCTATTTGGAGCTGTTTGCATACCTTCGCAAGACATTATGCTCTGGTCCAGTCGCTGGTACTTAGATAGTAAAACTTGAGAGACATTTGCCCACACTGCCCTTCATGTCTTTTTTGGAAGCATGAGGAGAACTATGATGGTCATGTGGGCAATGGATGCTGCTTGCAGAAAATTCTAGACTTAGGCACATGGTGCACATATGAACCCATGTGTGGAATACAGATCAGGACCACACATTTCAAAAAACCTCCAGTTTCAGGTAGGTAACTTCCATTTCCTTGGACTCAGGCAGAGTCCTTTGGGGTTTCTGGTATCCTTCTGTTGCAGCTCACGACTTTCTTCAGAATGCATGGAGCTGCTATTCCTCCATACATCAACTAGCTTTCTATGACCTTGGCTTATCATAGGTAAACAGGACCTCACTGTTACTGAAGTATTTCTCTATCTCATTCTTAAAGTTTCCTTTGTCTGAGTCATTTGAGTTTGTTCGTCATCAAAAACAAGTTTCTGTTTTCTGCTGATTGTGATTTTCCACTCTTCTGTACATATGAAGTTAGAACTACTACTTTTTCCCATCTTCAGCCAGCCATTTTTCCCAAGATGTTTTGACTTGAATAGGCAACCATTTAAAGTTTAATGACCAACTGTTGTGCTTGATCTGGCAGAGGTGTCCTGCAGCCCCTGTCAGCAATTGGCAGGTTACACATCCATGTAAAGGTATTCCGGGATACTACAATTTCATCACATCAACCAGAATTCATAAGTTGTATATAGATTCCTCACAATGTCACAGCTGGTTCTTGAGATATTCAGAAACATCTGTACAGCTTCCTTCATATTAAGCCAGAGATACTTTTTCTCTTCAAGTAGGGCTTCTCGTTATGGAAAAAGTTGAAAATAGGTGCTAGATCCTATAACTTTTTCTTTGAGGAGTGTCCCCGTGGGTGTTCCACCTTTAGATGCGCCAGCGCCCACCAGTTGGAGATTCTCGGTGGCAGTGCCCCCCTGGCTGGCTGCATGCGTGAGGCGTCTGGAATGTGCAATGTGCACGTGTGGCCAGCTGGCTCCTCAAACTATTCTCTCAAACAGCCGTAGACCTGCAACAAGGAAAACCTATAGTAAAAAATGGTAGCGTTTCACTAGCTGGTGCTTTGCTTGACACTGCACTCCCATGCAGGTGAGAATCCCACTCATACTCACTCACTTACTACACCTTCACAACTCTGGTCTATCTGTCAGTTCTATCGGGGTCTACCTCGCAGCCATATCTACATTCCCACCCACCCATACAGGATCATTCCGTTTTCACTCATCCATCAATCAAGAGATTTCTACGAGGTTTACACAATACATTCCCACCAACTAAAGAAGCAGTCCCCGCATAAGACCTTAACCTCGTGCTAAGGGCATTAACAGGCAAACCACTAGCTATGTGCTCCCTTCTCCATCTATCCATGAAGGTGGCCTTCCTTGTGGCTATTACCTCAGCACGGGGCACGCTTATGACCAGCCTGCCCTACACAGTCTTCCAGAAGGACAAGGTGGTCCTATGGACCCATCCTAAATTCCTTCCCAAAGTACTTACCTCATTCCATTGTAATGAACCAATTTACTTACCTGTCTTCTTCCCCAAACCTCATGGCAACAACAGGGAAAGGGCTCTCCCTAACCTCGATGTCCGCAGGGCAGTGGCCTTTTATGTGCAGTGAACACGCTCGTTCCGCAAAACGCCTCGCTTGTTCGTCTCCTCCACAGAGAGATCACAGGGACTACTGTTCTATAAACAGACTGTCCAAGTGGATCTCAGACTGTATAAGACTGGCTTATGCCATATTTAACAAACAGCCTCCTTTGGCGCTGCGTGCCCATTCCACAAGGGTAGTGGCCACCTTCACAGCCTTCCTCCGCGGTATCCCCTCGGACGAGATCTACAGAGCAGGCACATGGGCTTCCGCTCACACTTTTACTCATCACTATGCCATCCAATTGTATGCAGACACTTACACTCGATTCGGCTGCTCAGTACTTTCAGTAGCTGAAACACGCCTTCCGAAGGTCCAACCTCGAAGCTTTGATACTGCTCTGTAGTCACCTAAAGATGGCGCACCCAGGGGGAGACTCCTCGAAGAAGGGAATGTTACTCACCCTGTGCAGTAACTGGAGTTCTTTGAGATGGTTGTCCCCGTAGGTGCTCCACCACCCATCCTCTTCCCCTCTCCTTTGGATTCTGTTGGGGGTCGGGATCAGAGAAGAACTGAGGAGCCCACTGGTCGTGCATGCACATTGAACGCTCCAGACGCCTCGCGCTTGAGTCTTGTGCATGCGGCCAGCCCGGGGGGCACTGCTACCAAGAATCTCCAACTGGTGGACGCAGTGGGGCACAGCAGCGCTGGCGCACCTAAAGGTGGAGCACCCACAGGGACAACCATCTCGAAGAACTCCAATTACTGCACAGGGTGAGCAACCTTTCCTTCTACCTGTGAGTGGCTAACAGCATGGTAAAGAGTCAAAATATAAGAGGGTTAGATTATTGCAGGGATAAGATATGGTTAATACTATAGTGGCCTGGCAAAACATGATTTTTTTAATATAATTTCAATGGATGTCAAAGTTTTTAAGTCGTTTTTCATTATCTATTTAAGTGTTCACAGTTGTAGCAAAGTTGTAAATTTGAGCATTTTTTTTATCAAATTTCCAGTTGCAAGAAGCTTTGGTTGGGTCAGACAAAAATTTAATGAGTAGATTTTGAGATTCAAATTGTTTTATAACCATTAAAACAGAAATTGTCAACATCACTTCAAAATATGCAAAATAAATATCGTTATATCAAATTTGTAAGTTCTCAAGAAGCATTTTTCTTTCTTTGCCCATTAGTATATTTTGATTATTGATGGAAATGTTTTTTGCTGTTTTGTATGTGTACAGTGAAATTGACATTTATTGGCTTTTCTTGATATAAATTTAATCTTCCCAAGCATAGTCATGTTGCTTGTCTATCATGATGTACATTGAAAAGCTCTTAAAATTTCTAAGCTGTGGAAGTTAATCTGTGCATTAGGAAAAAATAGATAATGCATATATTATTGTTTCAAGTAACCTCATGAAAGAACAAACCTAGGCCACAGTGAAAATGTTAACTAAGTAAAAGTTGGCAAAACATTTACATGATTTTTGGTATTTGATTGCTGTGACTTGACAGATACTTCCATTGAAATAAACTTGCATTCTGAAATAAATCCTAACTTCTTAGAAGGAATCACTTATAAAAAGCAATTTTGGCTCACAGACTGTAGGCATTTCAAATTACATTTTCTAGATTTTCAAGAAATCATCTGTATCTGCATGTTTTATCACAGCTTTTAGTGCCAATGGAAAAGATGTCATTGTAGACTTCCCTCAGCAGTCTCATTGGACTGGTTTATTGTCAGAAATGGAATTGGTCCCCAGCATTCATCCAGGGGTCACGTAAGTTAATTGTCAGTTATATAATTTCTTGAACTACTTGGCATATAATGTTACTATCATAACTAAAAATTTTTAGAGAAGTGTAGTTTTGTCCACAAGTTGAAGGGAGGATAGGGGGGAGGAAAAAAGAAACTTCTTCATTTATGAATGCTGTTAACAATATATTATATCTTATAATATATGGAATTGACCATATTAAATGTCTTTTTTTTTTTAAATTAGGTGTGATGGCTGTCAGATGTTTCCTATCAATGGGCCTAGGTTCAAATGTAGAAACTGTGATGACTTTGACTTTTGTGAAACCTGTTTCAAAACCAGGAAACATAACACCCGGCATACTTTTGGGAGAATAAATGAACCAGGTATATTTCAAAATTAGAAATTGCTGATGTTAATTCAAAATGCATTAAATCGTTTTTGAAATCATGTTTTTAGGTTTAATTTTGTTAAGTTTAACATTATAACTAGCTTACTAAGAAATGAATTGTTTGGTACTAATTAGGATTTTATGTTGCAGTTAGTAAATTGAATGTAGCAGAATGCCTCTTTAAACTTTTTCTTTTGGTAATTCAGAATGATTGACTTAAGTAAAAATTTTGAATAGATCATATTTGTGTGTTAAATGATGTTCGAAGTAGTGATACTAACACTCTCTTCTGTCAGAATTGAGTTTGCAACTATAGTGGGTATAAAATTAAATAACTTTGTCTTGCTGCCCTTCATTGCCAATCTAGTCATGCCATCAGATGACGATAGTGCGTTGAAGATGCCAGTTCAGCCCTTAATTCCTCTAGTACAAGATTGTGACTTTGAAAGTGGATGGAGACTACTTCGCATGGTCTTGAGACTATTCAGGGGTCTGAGAGAGAAGGATACACCTCCCAGTGGTCATTCTGCTGCTAGTAATCCACCAAAATAGTTTTCTTATGAAGCAGGAGTAGGCACAAAGAGTACTTTTGAGTTTTTCTGTTCCTGATTAGTGTTGTTACTGGGATCCACAATCAGTTCTTTCTGTTTTAGATTTTACTTTTCCTGGGCCATCCCATTCTCTCTCTCCCCCCGAGCTTCTCTGATCTCGCACAGTGTCTTCTCCTTCCTCCCATCATTTTCTGTAGTGTTGTAGATTCTCAGTTCAGACATCTTAGTGTTTATATGATTATTATTATATGATTTTTTCCTTCCTTCACACTTCCAGCCCCAGTGTGGATTTGGAGGTAGCTAAAGCAGATTTGCTGCTGATAATCACTAATGTTCAACGCACACACAAGGACTAGTGACTCATTAAAAAGACAACCCCCTTCCCCGCCCCCCCCCCCCTCCCCGAGGGATTTGGTTTTCCTGAGCTAGTTCCCCTATAAAACCAGCTGAGGAAGTGACCTTGGTTCTTCAGAGTACCTCAGCTAAGGAGTTGGTTGCTATGGCGATGGGAACTAATACAGAATCATCATAAAGAGGGGTCAGCATCTATGTATCCTCTTTGTGGAGGGAGAAGATAACCCTATTTTTCAGAAGGGATAATGAAAGCTTCCCCAAAATCACTTTTTATGGAAGCCTGAATCCTATCTTGAGGTGCTGCTTTGGTGCCTTTATCATCAATGTCCTAAGGATATATAGAACTGGGAACCCAGCCTCTGCAGTATCCACTACCACTTCATACTCTTAACTACTATGTAGCTCAGTTTCGTCTTGGACCATAACTATTACCAGTTCTGAGTTCTTGCCTTCAGTCTGGCTACTTACCCATTCTGTTTACAAGGATCGGCCTTATCAGCCCCTTGAGGGTCCACAGCTCCCATGGAAGATGATCATACTCAGCAACAAGTGATCGCCCATCATCATCATCATTTATAAATTACTTTTGGTGGTAGCTGCTTGAATGAAGAGAGAAGGATTTAGGCTTTCCATGCCTTGAGGGTTGTCTTCTCATGGGCCTTCTCTTACTCAGAGGTCCATAGAGGAATCCGTGTCCTTCTCATTTTTGCCACCTTCCCTGGGCATCTGTCTCAATTACGAAAAATCTACATTGACCTTCACAAAATGCACAGACTTCATAGGGGTGAGGTTAGACCTCACCACAGCAGGAGCATACCTCTTGAAAGTTTTCTGGTCATGAGTACTCTTGTACACTATGTCACTGTCAGAACTCGTCTTTCTCTTGTTGGCCGCATGGTGTCATAACACATATGATACAAAATTTTCAGAAGGGTAGCTGAGTTAGTCTGTAACAGGAAAAACTTAAAAAATAAC
Organism: Pelochelys cantorii; assembly: GCA_032595735.1. Classification (NCBI taxonomy): domain Eukaryota; kingdom Metazoa; phylum Chordata; order Testudines; family Trionychidae; genus Pelochelys; species Pelochelys cantorii. The sequence continues at coordinate 124,023,481 of CM064326.1, read as the reverse complement.
TAGACTAGTAGCACCTTAAAGACTAACAAAACATGTAGATAGTATCTATGCAATCAGATGCCAACAATGCCCCACTGCCATGTATATTGGCCAAACCAGACAGTCTCTACCGGAAAGAATTAATGGACACAAATCAGATATCCTAAAAGGCAATACACAAAAACCTGTTGGAGAACACTTTAATCTACCTGGACACTAATTAATGGATCTCCTAAGTCACTGTTTTGTTTCAGGCAAATTCCATAAGCCAAATACACAGAGAAGGATTGGAACTTAACTTCATTTACAAGTTTAATTCTTATGCAAATGGTATGAACAAAGACATCGGCTGGCTGGCATACTACCTTCCACAGCCTATGACTTAACCTACCAACCAAGCAATGGAGGTGCTAATGTTCTTTTCAGCCTCTTGTAACTATTTTGTCTTTAAGGTGCTACTAGACTATTTGTTGTTTTTTACGTTTTTCCTGTTACAGACCAGCTCAGCTACCCCTCTGAAGCTTATCTACTCACGGTCTCTCTTTTTTTTCTTCCTCCTCTCCTTTCTCTTTTTTTCCTCCCCTCCCCTCCCTTATTTATTCTTGGATCTGGACTTCTAACACTCCTGTAATCTGAAGAAGTGACCTGTGCCCACGAGAGCTCATGATACCATCTACATGTTTTGTTAGTCTTTCAGGTGCTACTAGTCTATTTGTTATTTTAAGTTTTTACATATGATACAGTTCACCAAACTTCATCTGCAGTGCTTACAAGCCTGGCATCTCACTGTGTATTCATAAAAAAAGGGCACCATAAAGAACAAAATCATAATTACAATCCAAGGTATATTAGCTCTCTTGTCTGGAGGACAAACCAGAGAAGGTTTGGGTATAGGGATTCCTTTCATCATGCCAACAACCCAGGCAAATGTCATTGCTGGTACCTTCCACTGGATTAGGGTGTGCACATCGGCATTGATATGGCACCAGGCATTTGGACTCCCGGGGAATCTAGAATGCACATCAGCTTACTAGATCTCAAGGCAACATGTTGAGCCTACAGTGCCTTTCTCCCACTCATTTAATCCAGACACATTCAGATAATGCTGAATGATATCACAATAGGAATTAAGGGAGAACAAGAACTCTTGTGTGCATAGAGGTAGTCATTCTCTGGAACTGGTGGATCAAACATCACATAATTCTATCAGCTGCATACTTATCAGGGATTCAGAAGCTACCTGAGCAGACATTTTTACTTAAGTCACAGGTGGATAATTCACAGTTTGGTTCTTACTGTCTTTGTTTAATGGGAAAAGCCAGCCTGGGATCATCTTGCCTCACAGGTGAACAGTAAACTTCCTTATTGCTAATCACAGCAGCCTAGGGCAAAGACTCATTGTGAGTCCTGTTATAGAAGGGTCACCTGGAGTGTGACTTCCCTCCCAATTCCTTTAAAATCACAGGCTGTATGGAAGATCTTCCAAGACAGAACTAGAGTCATTGTGATTGTGCCCAACTGACCAAGGGTGCGTCTACACTACAGGGCTTAACTCAAAATAAGCTATGCAAATTAAGCTCCGTCAATTGTGTATCTTATTTCAAAGTAACTTATTTCGAAACAGGGAGCTTCTACACAGCGCTTACTTAGAAACAGTGCACTCTTCCTTTGTCTTCCCTTATTCCTCATACAATGAGGGTTATGCAAGTTGGAGTAAGAAGTTCTCCAGCTTGACAATATTTTGACACTTTTGAAATAACTTCCTGCTGTGTAGACACAGACTAAGTTATTTTGGAATAGCGCTAGTTACTTCAAAATAGTGTTGCAGTATAGACGTACCCCAAGACAGTTCTGGTTCAGGGATCTACTGAAGCCGTGAGTGTGACCATCCAAGAACATCTGTGTTGCTGGATCTTCTAATGCAACACAGGGACAAAGTTTTGCATTCCAAACTAGGACTGCTACAACTCAGAGTTTGGTATTTGGATGGGCATTGTAGTTAGAATGCTTGTGTTCCAGGAGGGTGCAGTTTATTGTTAACAAAAATAGAATGCTACAAGAATCTGTTACTCAGCTAAATGGAAACATTTCTCTGCTTGGGCTTATCAAAGCAATTTGTCTCTGGACTCTGCTGGAATCAATGCTGTCTTAGGATACCTACTTGCCCTTAAGTCTTCAGTTGTGTGTTCAGTTCCCTATGAATGCATTCAGTAGCAGACAATACTTTTGATCTTCCCTTGGATATTTGTACAATCTTCATGCACCCTACAGCAGTGAGAATTTTGAAGGGGATTCTCAGATCCTTTCTGCCATTGGTGAAGTTCGCATCTCAGTGGCCTGTACTTGAGTTCATTTTGTTAAAGTCATACATACAACACAAGAGAAGATTGAAAAACAAAACACGAAATGTGACTACCACAAAAAGGGGCATTGAGGACTCATGGATATGTGTAGTGCTTGAAACAGTTTTCAATTAATTTTTAAGTTGTGCCTTTTAAATGAGAATAATGTGATCAAAACATCATGCTTCACTTCCAAAATTTGCACATTTTGGGCTAAATTGTCTGTTTGGTAGCCCTGTGTTTATTTTGAAGTTTGATTTGAATGTTTGCTCTTGTCATAGTATTTTTTTTTTTAAATAAAATGTAATTTTCCTTAACAATATATAGTTTACAGTATAACTTTGTGAACTAAATAGGTCAGTCTCCAGTATTTTGCGGGCGTTCTGGAAAACAGCTAAAGAGACATCATAGCAGTCAGCGAGGAATGCTACTGGATGACTGGTCACGAATTGTAAAGAATTTGAATGTGTCATCTTCTGTGAATCAGGCTTCACGTTTGATTGATGGTAGTGAACAGTGTTGGCAGTCTTCTGGTTCACAGGGAAAGGCAAGTTTGAGCCATACTTCTTGAATGATATGCCAGCTCTGGCACCCTTTGTTTTTTGTGTTTGTTTTTTTTAACGGCTTGTAGTGCATCTTGCTGATTTTAATGCACAACCTGTCATCTCAGTGTTACATATACAGTTGATCTAAAGTTTATATTTAGATGTATGTGTTCCAGTCTAAATATACTGATTTTTAAGTTTGCTAAGATTTATTCTTCCCGATTGTTTGTAATTTTTGTGAATTCTAGAAAAGGACTGTCAATACAGATGATAGTGTGCTACTTTTATTTGGTGGCCAATGGCATTTTCATTGAATTGTGTGATCACTTATTTTCTAGCATTGGATTCGTTTAGAGATTTTCCCTGACGTACTTGTCCACAGACTGAAGATGATAGTGGATCCTGCAGACAGCAGCTACATGCCCTCTCTTGTTGTGGTTTCAGGTATATGAATTGAATTGTACTCAAAAATAAGGTTTTTTTTTAACATGCTTTTTTTTAAAAGCTCAAATGTTGATTATTTAACTTAGTAACATGTTCATATAGATGTGGTATTTAAGTGTGTAGTTGGCATATGGCCTTTAAAATGAGTTTTTTTTCCCCGATGTTGTACAGGTGGGAATTCTTTAAATAACCTCATAGAGCTGAAGACAATCAACATTAACCCTGCAGACACCACAGTACCTCTTCTTAGTGATTGTTTAGAGGTATGTGAATACTGTTTGAGGAAAAGCTCACAGATGGTCAGTCTGTATTTTGCTGTAAGGTAGTGTCCATGTGTACCTTTAGTTATTGTATTATTGTTTGGGAAAACAATATGATGGTGCTTATAATTAACTGTGCCCCAGGCTTTTGCATAATTGCTGTCCATGTGTACAATCATTAGCCTTGTGAGTAAACACCAGTAAAATTTTAGATCTTCAGTTTAAAACCAAAAGTCTCAGAACCAAGCAGACAATACATGTACCAGGCTTTTTTTCAAAGATATTGTTGGAAGTACTCATGTGCTGGTTGACAGAAGTGAGTGGCTACTACTCAGCCTAGGGTGAAAAATTTGGACTGTGGCCAGTTACTGCAAGAAGGGCACAACCTTAAAGATTTCTCTACGCTGCCACCTACCACTTTACTGCTCTGTAATTTGCTCACTTGGGGTGAAAAACACATCTCCCCCCACCCCTGCCCCCAGTGCAGCAAGTTACAGTACTGTAAAGCTCTGGTGTGAACAGGCTCCCACTCCCCACATTCCCCTCACATACCAGCGCCTAAGGGGTCCAGCCTAGTAGATTTTGTGTGCTCCAGTGCTGGGGGGGACGGACAGTGGATGTGAGTTTCCCCACCCCTGCCTTAGTGGTCAATTGGAGTTGAGAGAATTCCCAGAAGCAAAATAGTTTGGTAGCAAACTTCTAGTATTCTGAGAACATCCATCTCAGGTAAATTGCCTCCTAAATAGGGCATTAAACTAGAATGTTTGTTTGATCTTACAGACTCGACTTCTAAAAAATAACTCAACAGTGCAAAAACCTTAAATCCTCCATGTATTCCATTAACTTAAGAGACCCAAAAGATTGCCGTTACATCTTTCTTCTTTAGTATCACAGGTATATTGAGATTGCTGTAAAGCAGTGCAGAAGCTCTGGAATAGATTGCAAAATACATGGACTCAGCATACTGGGGCGTATCCGGGCAGAGGATGAAGATTTGGCTGCCGTCCCTTTCCTTGCTTCTGATAATGAGGAAGAGGATGATGACAAAGCCAACACAGGGAGGTAGGGAACTGGAGCTGGAAACAAACTTGCTATCTTAACCTAAATTAGAAGAATATCAACATTGGCTATGCAACTCAAATGACTCCTTTTTTTTTATTTTTTTTTTTTTTATTTTTTAAAGTGTGTAGAGAAAAGAAAATACACAGGCCCTAGTTTCAACAAATTTTATAATTAAGACATTAGTTGATGTATGCCTTTTGTCTTTCTAGTGTGTATTTAGTGATAATTTTTTCATAGCTTTTTTTTATTTTGTCTCCTCAGCTAAAATTCCACCTTATGAGTAGTGACTTTAACAGTTTATGTTCATTATACGATGTAGAATCCTGAAGTTCTGTGGGTCTCTTGTGATTGTAAAGAAGTTCACTGTGCAAAAACTATTAAAACATACTTTTTATTTTGGAGCTGTTACAAAAAATTAACATAGTTGTCTCAATCACAACTGTGAAGTTACAGTGAGCTTGATTTCACAGAGAAAATATTTACATTTCAAAATGTAAAATAGATGGCTAAAATATACAATACAATTCAAGGCTTATCAAATGTCACAGTGTATGGCTGTGGAACTGACATTTTTGTTTTTCTCAATGTACCCAGTCTTGTTAGGAAGAAGATGGCAGGGCTGGAATCAGCAGCTACTATAAGAACCAAAGTTTTTGTTTGGGGGCTGAATGACAAAGATCAGTTGGGAGGACTGAAGGGTTCCAAGGTATCGTCTTTGTTGAAAAGGTGTTTGTGTAAAACAAAAGATCTCTGAAGTAGGTAAACCAGACACTGAATTCAGAGATTTTTAAGTCTCATGATCAAATCCTTTGAGGTCTAGACATCATGACTTTCAAGCTAAAAAGCATTCAAATGTCTGTCACTGGCAGATTGAGAAATTGGATCTTAAAATTACATTTTCAGTTCCAATTTGATTTTAGCAGCTGCCTTCTTGAAGCCGGTAGCTCCTCACTTACAACTCCAGCTTTTAAATGGAAGCAGATTATGCTTTTAACTCTGAAAGATTGTAGTACATGTTGGACCTCCCTGGGTCTGACACCCTCAGGACCTGACTGGTCCCAGACAAGGGAGTTTTCCGGACCAGAAGAGGTCTGGAGGAGGTGGGACCCAGCATCCTTGCTCGTCTCCCCAGTCTCCTGGTTCCACAAGTTGCAGCAGCCTGGCTGGAGCTGCCAACCACACAAGCTGCAGCAGCCCACTGCCCTCACGGCAGCCCTTGCGGAGTTCCCACCAGTCTCGCGGCAGTCCCGCTGGAGCCCCCAGCATCCTCACAACAGTCCTGCTGCCCCACTGGAGTTCCCAGTGACCCTACTGGCTGCAAGCTCTGGGCACTCCCCTGAAAGTTGCGTGTCTCCCTCCCCACCCCCAGCCAGCTTCCCTGCCCCACTGGCTGCGGGCCCTGCTGGTCCTGCTGGCCATCTCCGCTCCAAGCTGCCAGCAACCTCTGCTGCTGGGGCGCTCTAGTCCTGCAACATCTGTGGTCCTTCTGGACCACGGATGTTGCCGGACCACAGAAGTTCAACCTGCAGTCAATAACTTGAAATCATGTACCATAAGACTGATTATTACAGAGGTGCTTAATTTACATATCAGTACAAATTATTTCTGTGCTAGGAAACTCTTACAGTTTTACAGTGGTGCTGATTCAGTTATCTGAAAAAAGGAAAATAAATTTCTGATGCTTGCTAGTATAATCCATTTGAATGTGAAAAATTATTTTAGGTGAAACTTCAAATAAGTGCATCCAGACCTGTTTGGGGTTTTTTTGGGAGCCAATATGGTTGAGTGAGAAATATGTAACATTTAATAATTGTAAGATGTCATTACTTTGATAATTCAGTTGAATAAAAGGAATGCTCATATTTTAAAATCAGAATAAAAAGCTGATTTAATTGTTGGCAGAGTTCCATATAGGATTGTAAAAACCTAGAGAATAATACTTTCATATCTTATAGCAAAAAATAACAAATGCTGTTTCCAGAGCTACATTGATGCCAGTGTATAGATATATTAACTTATCCATTTAGAAATATTATTTGGGTGAGAAATGATTTTCCCCCCAATTAGATCCTGATTGCAATTGCCATTGAAGTCAATGGGATTCTTGTGTTGGAATTGAATGGGTTTTGGAACAAATCCTAGTAAAGGGTAAAATTAGTAGGAAATATAATATAAAACCATTAAACATTCAGAAGACAAAAATCTTTTAAATGTAAACAGCTTGTCTTTTTTGGTAAAAAAAACAAACAAACAAACAAAAAAAGTTGCCATAACAAAAATCAAATGCAAACCCTCAACGTTTCACTATGTTTTATCAATTATCCTTCAGAATTTTTGTTTCACTAATTGTAATGGATAAGCCTTTTTAGTAACACAAGATTACTTATTTTTTCTGTGATGTCTAACCTATATTGTTAAAGAACTTCACTTTTTGATTACTTGCAATATAAAGGATATAGAGAAAATAAATTTTGCTAGCATGCTCATATATACTGATTTCTGACGTTCTGATTGGCATTTTAACCAACTTGCTTAGGTTGTAGTTTATTGTGACTCTGACTAGGGTTTGTTTACTCAAAATTATAATGAAAAAAAAAAGCAATTTGTGCTTCATACTGCACTTTTCCATGTAGTGCTTTATCTCCGTTTTATATAACACACCCATCCCTTACTCCAAGCAGTTGATCTGCTTCAGTTATTTAACTAATTGATTATCTGAAAGGTGTCAGATAATGGGTCAGTGAGTGCCACTGAAAAGCTAGTAAATGAACTTTTACGAACCATTGGTTAGTTAAATTAGATAAACCAATTTAGCATACTAGAACTGCACTGCAAAGAACTGTTACAGGTAACAGATTTTTAAACCTGATTTTATGCAATAATCTCTCTCTTCTCCAATCCTCTAGATCAAGGTTCCTTCATTCTCTGAAACCCTTTCAGCCTTGAATGTAGTACAGGTAGCTGGTGGATCCAAAAGTCTTTTTGCAGGTAGGATATCTCTGTGCAAGGTTCCTGCATTTCAAACTCCCTACACCTCATGGCCTTAAAATAAAAAGTAGAACAATTTTCTAAGAGGTAAGAATACATTGTTTTTTGTTAATGGATATTTAAAACCTTTTTCCTTTTAGTAACTGTAGAAGGCAAAGTATATGCCTGTGGTGAGGCCACTAATGGAAGACTTGGTTTAGGCCTATCAAGTGGAACTGTGCCTATTCCCCGACAGATTACAGCTCTCAGTAATTATGTAGTGAAGAAGGTGGCTGTTCACTCAGGTACTGACTCTTTACATTTCTCCATGGTAACATAAACACGATGTACTTAAGCTTAAAAGTGAAAGTGGGTTCCTGTGATCTATATAGTTCTTGTGCAGAGGATATAGAACAGAGCCTTAGATAACAGGAGCATAGTTTGAAATTCTGTGGGCTTCAGAAGGGAGATTAGGCTAGATCAGGGATAGGCAAAAGGGCCTCCGTGGGGTGGATCTGGCCCACCAAGCAGGTTGATCCAGCCCGCTGAGGCCCTGCTGCTCCCCCGCCCCCAGGTCAATTAGGGCTTGGAAGCGGGGGGAGCGTGTGACGTTTCCTTCGCCCTGCCCCCAATCCCTGATTGGCCTGGGAGCAAAAGGGGGAGGGTGTGAAGTCTCCTCCCACCGCCAGGGGCATGGGTGCCTAGGGGGAACCTGGGGGGGGGGGCGAGGGCAAAGGTGCTCCGCCACCCCCAGACCAGTCATGGAGGTATCCTGCCCCCCTTTCCGCTTAAGGCCCTGCCCTTCCGGGGCAGCCCAGGGCCACTTCAAAAATTTCTGAAGTGGCCCCTGGCAAAAAAAATTATTTCCTACCCCTGGGCTAGATAACCTCATGTTCCCTCTGGCCATAAAAATCTTTTAATTTAGCCTTTTTTTTTTTAAACCTCTATGAAATAGTGGTATCTTTCTGAAAGTTACATTCAGAATAATTTCTAAATTTTCATAGTACAGTTTTTTTCATCAATCCAATGGAAATATTTTCCTTTTAAAAAAAAATAGCTAACTCTTTCATGTAAGTGATTCATTTCTACTGAGGGAAAATGATCATGCTGGATTTTTTTTAAAGTTATAAAATAAGTTTTTTCACCTTGTCAATAGACAGTATGAAAATTACTGCTTTTCAATATATTAAAATACAGAGTTGTGGGGTGGGGAACCTAGCATTATATTAAATTCCTTGGACTTTTGCTTGATTGTTGCTGCCGTGATGACTGTGCACATTCTAGTCTTCAGTATGGAAGGGCAAAGAAATAAATCTTGGCTTTTTGTAACTGCGATTTAAACCGTTGCAGGTGGCCGACATGCTATGGCTTTAACAGTTGATGGGAAAGTATTTTCGTGGGGCGAAGGAGACGATGGAAAACTTGGCCACTTCAGCCGAATGTAAGGATATAATTTCTAGTAGCATGTAGAAATAGGAAGTATATCAAACAATTGAGACTAAATACTGCCACTGATTGCTAATTATAATTAAAATATCTTGATATTAAAGAACTGTTACAAAAATATTCTTTTGCAATACATATATCAGTTTTGTATGTTGCAAACTAAGCTTTGAAAAACAGATTTCTCTTAATGAGTAAGGTTTGTCTTTAATTGGGAGTCTTTTGTATATTCATTATTAAAAAGTTGTGGAAAAAGTCTGCAGAATTCTTGGTTGTTGATATGCACTGGGTAATGGGGTGTGTGTGTGTGTGTGTGTGTGTGTGTGTGTCTGAGATGCCTGCAACAACCTGATGAGGTTCCACTCATGCTCAGTAGACCTTCCCAATTTTCAACTGAGTTTCTAGGTAAGAAGCCACTGTAGTTTTTTTGAATGGTTGATAAAACAAATAAAGCTTTTCTTATGGTGAATGTGCGCTGTCTTATCTGACAGAGCTATGTGTCCTGTCAAGCCTTTCTAGGGATGTAAATGAGTACGTGACTATACGATTAATCTCTGAATGAGAAACAGTAAGGTGAAGGGGAAGCAGGAGCCCAGTGCTGGGGAGCCGGCTTAAAAGCTGGTTTCCCTTAGCACCAGCTCCTCAGTGTTTCTCCTTCCCGCCCCCACACACACTACTGCCTCTATCAGAGGCAGCAGTGCAGGACGCAGGGGGGTCAGGGGAGGCTGCTGCGAAGTAACCTGTGTCTGCAGCAGGCCCAGGCTCTCTGCAGACAGAGGCTGCTTTGTGGGAGGTGGAACAGCCTCTGCAGGGAGCTCGGATCTCCCCACAGGCAGAGGCTGCATCAGAGGCACCAGCATGGGGTGGCAGGCAGCTGGTCTGTGAGGGGAGCTGATTTTTAAACTGGCTCCCCTTGCAGACCGGCTCCCACATAGCTTCCTGTGCTACTGCCTCTGATACACAGGCTCCCCAGGAGTGGAGCCGGAGCGTACTGGCTACCGCCCTGCCCCCAGGAACTATAGAATAGTTGACAAACCATTAAGAATTCATGTGGTTAGTTGAGTATTGCATTACCTGCTATCTAACATCCCTAAGCCTTTCTCCATTTTATAACAGCCTTCAACTACCTGAAGAGGGGCTCCAAAGAGGATGGAGCCAGGCTATTTTTCTCTCTTGGAACAAGGAGCAATGATTTCAAGTTCTAGTGAGGGAGGTCTAGGTTGGATATTAGAAAAAGCTATTTCACTAGGAAAGTGGTGAAGCACTGTAATGGGTTATCTAGAGAGGTGGTGCAGTCTCCATTATAAGAGTTTAAGGCCCCGTGTGACAAAGCCATGGCAGGGATGATTTAGTTGAAGTTAGTCAGGCTTTTAGTAGTGGGTTGGACTACATGACCTCATCTGGTCAGGTCCCAAGGGTGCCAGAACAGGGAGGTCCGACCTATATTTTATTGAAGCAGTAAAGCAAAATACCAACATTGTATTGATACCAACAACCCATACCATACCATCTCCTGAAGTAATTATATTTGTAGTCTAACAATTGTGATGACTTTAAAGTTGCCGAGGGGATTTTTTAACCGTTAGTGTGCTTTTTTGAGCTAGAGAAGTAGATTTTTCTCCTGAAAGTTTCATAAATTTCAAACCTTTTTAGCAAGAAGAGTGAGAGAAATAGTTTTATACTCACTTTCTGTGTTATGTGCATAGGGAAAATCTTCAAGTTATTTAATATTAACATATTCAGTAGAAATATTCTTCATACTGTATAATTCTGAGATGTTCTTAGGAGCGTTACACGATATATAGAAAAATACAAAATGTGCCTGAGAGTTTGAGTATAAGAATAAACATGACTCAACAAGTGTGTGGGTGACAAACAGAAGGGAGGGAGGGTATATGGGAAGGGAGAAAAGATGGCTTTATTAGTTTACACATAGGCACATACATTTTTTGCTATATGTTTTGTTCTATTTAACAAATAGAACTTTAAACCGAAAACATTCTTGACTCATTGTGGGCATTGTTAGTTTTGCTGTCTGCATGATGTTCCCTGAATACCACTGCACTGCCAGTTAATAATGATTGTAGCTTGCACACCACATAAGAAAACCTACTGAAATGAAAGTTGGACTATGGATTCAGTGAGCAGAAGGTTGAACCTGTTTTCTCAAGCAAATACTACAGTGATGATCACAAGAAACATATCCTGTACTCTAGCAGATACCTGATACTGAATGCTTGCTTATTCTATTTCCCCTGTGAAGAGCAGAGCTGGAGTAGGAATGGACACTTCTTTTCCTCATCCTCTGGCTCTCTCCATCGCAGGTTGGAGATACTGGAGTCTTTGTGTAGGGATAACGTATTAAAAATGATTCCCCAAGTAGAAGAAGCATATAAGTGTTTAGATTTAGTGTTATCAAGCTTGATAAGTGTTTAGGTTTATTATTATTATTTAAGATTGTTAAATGTTTAGATTTATAATTATTGCCCCTCTAGAATATAATTTGTTAAGAATATAATACTATGTAGCCAGAAACAGCTCCCCTCTCTGTGTCCCAGGGCATGCTCAAACTTTTGCAAGTGGCTGCTTGTCAAGCCACTAACTCTGCTCTGGGAGCCAAGCCCTATAATTGATTAAGGGCATTGTTACACAATTGATGCCCGTTCTCTTACCAATTAACCCTAATCCCAAAGTGAAACATTGTAACTATAACAGTAACTAACTCAGCACTCAGAGAGAATGTTTTAAGAAATGCCACCCAGAAACTTTTGTAACTTTTTGTAACTACAACTCTTGTATGTGTAAAATTATTATTATACAAAATACTGTATGTGAAACATTAATTAGGGAATGTATGTAAGAGAGAGTGTGCTTGGACAATGAATGAATGGTTTGAGAGGTGCCAGCCTGAGAATACAGTATCAAAGGGCTGAAGAAGGCGTCAGGTGCTAGTGCAACCAAAAGGTGTCAAGTGGAGAAAAACTGGAGACTGGAGGTCCACCCTGTGAGATCACTGACGAGCACCTGGCAGCCACCCTGTAGACATCAGCATGACGCAGCAATTCCCATAGACTGGCATAGGAAGAAATTCCTATAAAGACTGGACCAAAAGACTATGGAGTCAGAGTCCAAGGTTCTGCTGCCAGCCTACCAGGAGCTTCAGATGCGCATCTGATCAGGACTTCGCTCTCCACTACCATCACTTGTGTACAGAATACCTGGCCAGTACTCTGTCACAAGCAACTTCCAGGCTGGTAACTATAACAACTACACAGAACCTGAATGAATGGATGAATGATTGAATGAATGTTTATATATATAAAGTGTATAAGGGTTAAGTAGTGATAGGAATAAGTAGTTAAACAACGTTGTTTGCTTCTATCTTTTCTTTATTCTTTATTATTATCTTTACAATAAATGTGGCTTTTTGCCTTATTCCCCTCATAAGATCCTGCTTGCTTTTATTGGTACATTTGTGCTGCTGTATTGGAGGCTCAGCCAAGTGTACCGCATTCTATGCAATCTTCCATCCTGTGCATAGCAAGACCAAGAGATCAGAAGCTGTGCTTGTGGGTTGTCATATGGGGCCTAGGGACCTCCACTTTTGGGATTCAAATGGATTTTACAAAAAAATATGGCAAATACTGAATATCTTTTTTTCAGACAGAATTTGTTCATAATTATCTGTGCAAAACTGAATTTAAGTATCTTTTTTGAAGATGAGACCACTGGCTAAATACAGTCTATAGCCACTTTGATCTGATAACACTGGATTATTACATCTGACTGTTCTAAATATTTGACTTTTTACTTTCTCTGTCATTAATTTTCATAAATAGCTCAGTGTGGGCAGCGATGACAGATCATGCAGATTGACTTAATCTTTCTCTCTTGTACTTCATTATCAGGATGCTGCAGTGTGTGTGTTATGTAACGTCTTTAAAAATGAACTTTTGGTTAAACAATTAAAAATAGTGGAAAATGAAAATATAAGTTCAGCTTTTTAGAAGTTAACTTTTTATCAAACCTACATTTTTGGCCTAAATTGACTTGAATTATACATTTAAGAAATAGAAAAATAAATTGAATCAGTGACTTAATGTGAAACTCTGTATATTAGCATTTGGGCAAATTTGTCATTGAAGTGTTTATTACATCAGGTGTTGGAAGGTTGGACATGTAATATACTGTATGACCTCACAAAAGAAGGTGACAAATCCTTTTATTTTTTCTTTAGGAATTGTGATAAACCAAGATTGATAGAAGCACTGAAAACTAAACGTATTCGTGACATTGCTTGTGGCAGTTCGCACAGTGCTGCCATTACTTCTAGTGGTGAATTGTACACATGGGGCCTCGGTGAATATGGCAGACTGGGTCATGGAGACAATACTACACAACTCAAACCGAAGATGGTAAATACAAGAGGTGTTTCCTGACTGTAGCAGTGTCTATATATGTACATGCAGAAGAATAGAAAATAAAGGTAGAAATGAAGCTGAGAATCCATCCCAAACCAGTGTGTAATGTGAGGTTGGATGTATAAAGAACAAAGCAAGTTACAAATACTTTGAAATTACTGTGAAATCTTTGAAATATGTTTAATGTGTCTGAGGCAACATGCTTTCTTTTTTGTGCATTCTAGGTTAAAGTACTTCTTGGTCACAGAGTCATTCAAGTTGCTTGTGGAAGCAGAGATGCTCAGACTCTGGCTTTGACAGATGAAGGTAGGAATATCTTGCTTTAGCAACTTCACAGCATATGGGAATATTGTGATCAAAATCTGACATCCAGTTTGGTTGATATTCCTAGGTTTAGTGTTTTCCTGGGGCGATGGTGACTTTGGAAAACTGGGACGAGGAGGAAGTGAAGGATGCAACATTCCTCAGAACATTGAAAGACTGAATGGCCAGGGTGTGTGCCAGATTGAGTGTGGGGCTCAATTCTCTTTGGCACTTACGAAATCTGGAGTGGTGTGGACCTGGTATGTCAAGCTTGCTAAGAAATATTTACAAAAAACTTCAAGTTGTGGTGATTGCTACTAATTGGCTTATTACATGTATGCCTTGTGTATATGTTTAGTTTATTCTAAAATATCCTGCTGTGACCATCCCCATCTACTCCCTCGTCCTGCTCACTTGTTTGTGCCTGCACTTCTTACATTTTGTTGCCAGAGTATGAGAGTGCCTGGGACCCTTTCTTGGTTTAAGGCATATAAATTTTAGTGCAATAAATATAAATAGAAATAAAAATTGTGAAAAAAGAAAATCTTTATATAGTTGAAGTCCTACTTAACTTCAATATTGTGGAACTTGTGGATTCTGCAGTTTTTTTGGCTTCCACCGCAATTTTGACTGTGCGTGGGGCTAACGGGAGGAACCCTCACCACCCCATGTCTGAGGGCTGGAGCTCTGGTTGTCAGCCCCAGACCTCCAGCTCTCAGCCCTGGGTGGCCAACAGTGGAGAACTGTGGAATGATGATAAAATAATGGACTTTATTACTGAAAATAATAATGTCTGTTATTCTTTTCTGTAATTTGTAGCTGAATTGTGGACTGGCAATGGAAATTTATTTATAATCATCCCACTATTCAAGTAGGGCCTTATATATAGTTGAGGAAATAATACAGCTCAGTTCCTCTTGGCTCTTAATGTTAAAGCAAGTACTTTGCTGAATCTTATATGTTTTCTAATTACAGAATCACTGGTTCTGGCTCCATTGTTAGCAATTAGTTTTTCCACTTTGAATCGGGGATTCAGCCATTTTTTTGTATAGAGAATACAGCATATTCTCAACATTAGAATGTTCTTTGAGGATAGAATGACAATTTATCATCTAAGAGCTTACAAGTGAATTGGTTGGTTAGTTAAAATGTATAAAGATAATTGATGATACTTGGAACAAAAAATAAATAAATAAATCTTTTTTGATTTTTAAGTGATCTCAGTAACAGAAAAACACAGGGTTTTCAAACATCTTATTTGGTTAAATTGAATTCTTATGTGCAAGCTATCTTTGAAGAAACTTAACTTCAGGATTAGCCTGCCTCACTCTCTCTCTCTCTGACTCTTTTCATAAAGTAATGTTTCTTTCACACAGGCTGATGAATGGTATTTGTCTATAGTGCATCTCACAACAATCTGCAGTCTTTCCAAATGGTTATATCGCCTGTTGTTCTCTTAGAGTAAAGCTAACTGAGCTTCTAATAAAGATGTCCTCCTTCAGAATGACTGCTGTCCCTCATTGCTCTCAGTGTGTGGGAAGCAAAACTGCCTGTAGCCCACCATTTTCCCTTTCACGAGCCCTATCCTGTATTGACACTGCAAAGAGTTGGAGGCAGGAGAGAAGGAAAATCAAATGTCTTCAAAAATAGGTTTAATCTAAACTGGGACTACAAACACTAAAATATTTAATTATCATAATGTGTGGCTGTTTCATGACATCACTGCAAGGCAAAGTTAACCTCATTTGTGTACCTCAGCTTTACATTTACATACCCAGCATGCTTGTATTTCTTAAACATTAAACCTTACCCCGGAATTTCCTGAGCTTGTAGTACTTGTTTTTTGGGGGGAGGGAATTAGAAAATCTAAGGGGTTTTTTTATCCTTATGATACTAATATACAGTTAAATTGTAACAAGTTTTATTTGGATATTACAATGGAAACTAAGGACTTTTGGAGATACGTGATTTCCAACAAGGGCTGATTACTGTTACAGAATATAATGGGGAAAGATGAGAATTGTTATCTCTATCTCTTTATTTTTTTGTGCACATTTGATACTGTTAGTATTATCTTGAGGTGTTGCATAAAATAAAGTGAATGACAAGCGAGTTGAGCTATGTTAATAGTGTGTCTCAAACTTGAGGAAAATTTCATGTGTTGGTGATAAAAGTAATTTGTGTGTTGAGGCCTGTCTGAAACATCAGTTATGTGCAGTTTTACTCATGTGAGCAATTGTCACAGGGAACTCCTATGTCTCTATAAATTGCAAGCTGGATAGTAATTTTAATGACCTACTCAAAAATTATTTATCACCTCATAAGTAAACTTATAATAAGGCATTTCAAAACAGAAAGAATAAATTTTATGCAATTACAGTAATTCCCCCAAAATAATCACAAATGATACATTTTTTTTTTTTTTTTTTTTTAGTAGAGAGACCAATGTATGAAAGATTGTAGGTTTTTTCACTATCTTCTAGGGATGAATTTTTCCAAATCATGTTTTAAGGTCATTGTCAAAAAAATTGCATTGCTGTTATGCAAAAAGCTTTCAATTTGCATAGGCGTAATAGTAAAATATTGCAATGTTTGTAACACGTAACTGCCTTGAATTTCACATTTACTGCCTTGTCTGTTCCAGGGGCAAGGGGGATTACTTCAGGCTCGGTCATGGCACTGATGTTCATGTGCGAAAGCCACAGGTTGTGGAAGGGCTGAGAGGGAAGAAGATTGTACATGTGGCTGTAGGTGCACTTCACTGCCTAGCTGTCACTGACACAGGACAGGTAAGTTATTCTGGTCCAGAAAAAGCTAGATACTGAGGCAACGTAGGCAGCAGTAAGACGTCTGGCCTTTTTATTTTATGTTAATTATACTACAGGTTGGACCTCCTTTGTCTGGCATCCTTGGTACCTGAGCCGTCCTGCACCTGGGAGTTTGCTGGACCAGGGGAGGTCATGGCTCCCCTGCTGGCTGCCCCACTGCTGGCTCCTCTCCCTGGGGCTCCCTGCCCTGCTGCTGCCGTGCTAAAGCTGGACCAGCCAAGGCTCCCCACCCTGCTGCCCGCTGGCTGTGCCAGGGACTCCTCGTGATTCCCCAGCCAGGGCTACCTGGCTGTCGCCAGCCCCGCTGCCTTTATGGGTGTCTGGGGCTGCCCAGCTGTCGCCAACCCTGCTATCTCTGGGGTTCCTCAGGCTGTATGGCCACTGCTGGCCCCACTGCTGTGGTCCAACCTTGCTGCTGCTGCAGGTTTCCTGGGGTTCCCCAGCTGGGGCTGCCAAGCCAACCCCCGCTGCCACTAGGGATTCCCCTGCTGGGGCTGGGATTCTTCAGCTGCCACCTGGCCTGCAGCCAGTGTTGCCCAGCTGGAGCTGCTGCCTGTCCCCACTGCTGCTAGGGGTTTCCGGTCAGAGCTGCCCAGCCATCCCAGCCTTGCTACTGCCAGGAGAGTTCCCTGGCCACTGCTGGCCCTGCTGCTACAGGCTCTCTGGCCGCCTGACCCCACTGACACTGAGGGTTCCCCAGCCTGGGAGGAGGCTCCTGGATGCCGCCTGGCCCTGCTGATGCTGGGGTACCCCATCGTGCTACTGCTGGTCCATCCAGGATTTCACGCTCCGGGTCCTGGGGATCTTTGGTCCAGCAATATCTGTGGCCTTGCCAGACCATGGATGTTGCTGGATCAGAGTGTCCAAGATTTGGGAGTTCAGTCTGTTCAGAGGATTTGGTGCTGGTGGCTACAGTTTCAGACTCAACAGTTCTTAGTTTGTACTAAATACAGAGTTCATAGGAACACATGAAACCATAGACAAGTCGCATACACCATCACGAGAACAAGATCCACTATCTTTTAATGGTTTTATTAAAGTTGCCAACAAAGTTTATAAATGTCACAGCACATACAATTCCTAAATATATACATGCACCAATTATCGCTACAGATGTACACTCATCCTTCTGCATGGTGGTAGGGTCTAATGGCCCTCTCTGGATTGATCATCAATATGCTGGAGGTTTCCTGGAAAAGCTCAGTTTTTCTGCTCCGGGTACCCTTTTTTACAATGTGATTCTATACCTACGTTCTGCTGATGTACATAAGTGTCAACCCTCTCTTTATTGGTCTCTGTCCCCTAGAAACATAAGGGATCCCAAATTCTATAGTGTGTGTAGGTTCTCATGAACATTGATGTGCCACCAATATCCTACAGTTAAGACACATGTTTAGAGGCAAGATTTGCTATTACAGCATTTTATAATGTAAAATTTAATCTTCTGGCTAGACTTTTGCAATATTACTATTTGGTACCTCTTTTCCCATTAAGGTAGGACATCCAGTTATTCCTTCGTCATTTACTTGTTGGCATTTCTTGTGTCCAACGCTTAAAATAGCTAAGCTAAAATGCAGGCCTCAGCCTACAAGTTCTATTTTTCTGCTTGCCTTACTTAAATCTAATACATGATTCCTCTAAATGCTGATCTGTCTTAAGCTTCTGTATTCCTACAAATTAACTCCAGTTGACATACAGTGAATATATATGTTATTACATGTTGATTAATCATATCACACAATAAATAGATTAGCTATAGTAATGTGATTGTCACTTAAAATTTTCTTGCCTTCATATACTTATTCATATACACCCAGAATTATGCACTGTCAGGGTTTCTGTACACCCGCCCAGAAGGGTTGCCAACTATCTCATCACACAAACCCAAAGACTCTTGCACCATCACTGCTCCCTCCTCGACGCTGCATGCTTGTTCTGCCTCCTTCTCTGAGGCCTTGACCTCTTCACTCCATTCCACCACCCTCACTTTCATCAGGCTAGGACAAGAGGTTGCGGTGTGGGGGAGGATGTAGAGTGTGTGCTCTGGCAGAGAGTTTGGGTGAGGGCTCTGGGCTGGGGCAGAAGATTGCGGAGGGATGGGGGTGGAAATCAGATGGGTGGCATTTACTTTGGAGGCTCCCAGAAGTGACTGGCACACCCCTCTGTCATTGGAGGAGGGAGGGGGTCAGGAGATTTCTGTGTACCACTGCCTTCCGGGCACTACTACCACAGCTCTCATTGGCCACAGTTTCTGGTCAGTGGGAGCTGCAGAGTTGGGGGCAGTCTGTGGAACACTCCTCCCTCCCCACGAAGGATGGTGCAGGGATGGTACCAGCTGCTTCCAGGAGTGGCACAGATTGAGGGCAGGCAGGATCCCTGCCGTAGTCGTGCTGCGCTGCCAGAGGCCCTAGTCCCTTTTAAATCATCTGAGCCCTGGGGAGTTGTTCTCTTAACACCCCCCGACACACACACCCTTTCAGCAAGCCCGTATATTAGCATATACCTAAAAGTGTCAGCTGTTAAATATGAAGGTGATAGGTACTCCAGAAATGCATTGAATTAGCAACGCAAGTCATTTAGAAATAAGATTCAATGAAACAAATTAACATATGGAACTGTCTGTTGGCAGGTTTATGCTTGGGGTGACAACGATCATGGACAACAAGGCAATGGAACTACCACAGTCAATAGAAAACCCACTCTTGTCCAGGGTTTAGAAGGCCAGAAAATTACACGTGTTGCTTGTGGATCTTCCCACAGTGTAGCATGGACAACAGTAGATGTGGCTACACCGTCAGTTCATGAGCCAGTACTCTTCCAAACAGCCAGAGACCCTTTAGGCGCTTCTTATCTAGGTAGTACAAAGCTTGTGTTTATTTCCTTAACATTTTAAACAACTTTGTGTGTGTGGACGAATGAGGGATGTAATGGGTGATGCTTGTTGGTTACAGTTAACTGATGGGGGCTGGAACAGTCCCCCTGCGGGTGGGGGCTACTTCAGCCCCAGGATCTGTCATGAGTGAGGGACACTCCAGCTTGGCTGGGCTCAGGCGCCCTCCTCAACCCTTTTTAATTAGTTAACCAGTTAAACTTAATGCTTAACCAGTTAACTAACTAAACAGGATTTTACATCCCTAAGATAGAAGAGCAAGTATAGGGAAGAGGTGGTATTATCAGATGAAAACCATTTAAAATATTGATTTGATGAAAATGGAGGAAGTGAAAAGAGCAACAATACTGAGAAGCTAAAAACATTGTATGCCCTGAAGCTGTGTCTCATAAAAGTAAGTGCTAGTTTAAACTTTTAAATGTCTTAAACTGTTTGCCAAAGTCCAAAATGCCTTACCAAAAATGAGCTCTTGTTGGAACTGTAGACAATTTTCTTTCTCTCACAGTGCTTGTCGCTTTGTGACATTACCCTGCTTGGGGTTTCTGGATGCTATGATAATATTAAATCTCTGTGTCTATTTTTTGCATCATGAAGAATTATTTTAGAGGCCTATGTTATCTTACCTATTGACTAAAAGACAAGTAACCACCTTTAAAGTGGTAGCAGTGATCTATGGTGGCATCTTCCCAGCTTATCAGAACCAAGATTTAGACAGACTTGAGTAACAAAAGTTGTATGTATAATAACGTAGTATTTTTGATGTTTCTATGTCTTTTAATGCATTAGCTATCTTTTTCCTGGACAGAACTGCAACAGTAACAGAACTTCATAAATGTACTGCCCACACACACATGCGCTCTCTCTCCTAAAGTTATCTGTTCAGTTTGTCCAAGTAAAGCTTCTTTTTGAAGCCAGTAAACAAATGAGTGGTATTGCAGTGCCTCCATGTTTGAGTAAATTTTAGACTCTGATTTATATGAAAGTCATTACCAAACTAGGTTCACTATTGGGTCTTATATCACTATTACACAAATTGTAAGCTAAGAATCCTTTCCATACGTGTCATTAAGCATGTATCAAACAAAAAAGTCATTATGTTTTAATAATACTTTTTTTTTTTTAAAAGCACCTCTGGCTTTCTCTCACAGGTGTTCCATCAGATGCAGATTCTTCTGCTACCAGTAACAAAATCAGTGGTGCAAACAGTTCGAAACCTAATCGCCCTTCCCTCGCTAAAATTCTTCTATCGTTAGATGGGAACCTTGCCAAACAGCAAGCATTATCTCATATATTGACAGCATTACAAATCATGTATGCAAGGTAGGCATGCCAATATTCTTGTATTTTACAGGTTGAAGCATGGATGGTAAGCTACTTCATATAGTTTCTCAGTTATGTCAGATAATCTTATATAAAATAGGGCTCTAGAATATACGGGTGAATGTCCTTTAAACTTCTTCTTGGTGTTGTCTTGAAATCGATTTGTTGGCACAAGTTTTCCTGGCAGGACCGTCATATACAGCACAGGAAACTCTAAATCTCTGCAACAAAATATTCACATAGCTTTGTATTTAGAAGTCTCATGTGAGAGCTTATCATCCAAATAAGAAAAGTGTAACTTTCAACTATATTCTTGTTGTATATCTTGCAGTTGAGACACTGTGTCACAAAGGGAAAGGGTCATTTTGCGATTGGTCATTTCTGTTTGTAAAGACAGGAGGAATATTAGTGGTTAAGAGTTTGAAGAAACTTGTAGAAAACTTTGGTTTAAAAAAACTCCAAACTCTGTAGGTATCTAACTGCCTTAGCTAAATGTGAATTCTCCCATATAGAATGGAAGTAAACTACCCTGTGGACCATTACTTCTAGTATTACTCCAGCTGAATAACATGGCACTTGTATTCCACTAAGAGGATTTGGTGGGCCTAGTGTAAGTTTGTTCTCAACACTTTTATTTTTGATTTAGGGATGCAGTTGTTGGAGCACTGATGCCTGCAAGTATGATTGCACCAGTGGAATGTTGTTCTTCATCCCCAGTCCCTCCACCAGATGCTGCTTCGACAGGGAGCCCTGCCAATGGGGAAGAGTGTGTGTTAGCAGTGGATGTCGAAGAGAGACTGAGCCCAAATCCCTGGCAAGACAGGAGAGGAGAGGTAAGATAAATATAGCAAATTTTATTTTGATTTTATTTAAGAGCAGTAATTTTGAGTGCTGAAACATCCATCAACAATAACAGTGAAGTATTTTCCTTTGTTGAATTTGACAATAACATGCATAAGACCTTTACTTCACTGTCTGTTTAACTTCTAGAATCAATGCAGTAAAGTTCCTATAAGTGTAATGTGTCAGTTGTGCCTGATATAAAAAGACTAACATCTTATCGTGCTTATAATTAATCATTTCATAGGTTTCAAGTCCAGTAAATATGAGAGTGATAAAGTAATTTCTTGCCATTTTTGGACCTATCCAAAGATATTGGCATTCTCTTAATTGGGTGTTGAAGCAGTTTAAGAAAGTAGGTAGACTTATACACTGAATTTAAAAAAGAACATATGCAGTAAAATGACAGTTCATAACCAAAGATATTACAATCTAAAAGACAAGACATAACAGGTAGATGAAACAAACTACTAGGCAAGTATGGGGAGTTGGGCCCCTGATTTAGAACTTATCTTCACTATGGGATAAATCAGAGCTACTGCGATTGACGCAGTGGCATTCATTTAGTGAGTCTAGTTAAGGCCTGCTAAGTCAGTGGCGGAGAGTCTCCCATTGACATACTGCAGTATCTGCACTGCACTAAGTCCGTGTATGTTATGTGGAATTGGGTTATATAGTTTGTGTAATTGAAGCAGCACAAATTGTATCAACTTGGTGCCACAGTGAAAACAAGCCCTCAGTTCACCAAGAGGCACCACTGCAATATAAAGGTTCATACTGGAACTGGATTTCTTGAATAAGGTGTTGCAATTTTTAGGCATCACTCTTCTGAACACTAACTGTCCACAGAGTTCTATTTGATAAATCCAGTTAAACTTGTTTAAACAGGTGCAGTAATGCCTCTGGGTAATGCTTATGTTTTTTAACTAGGTTGTTTCTTCAGAAGATGCTGTCACGCCCTCTGCTATAACTCCCTCAGCTGCTGCTGCCTCTTCGCGTCCTTTCATTCCAGTCACTGATGATCCTGGAGCTGCCAGTATCATAGCAGAGACCATGACCAAAACCAAAGAAGTAAAGTTACTAATATTTTTTTTAAGATTATAGGTTTTATTATGTATTTCCATCAAGCAATTGAATTGCTCTGGTGTTTGACAGGTGGTCATTAGAGTAAAAATAGATTACTGGCGCTTCAACAACTGCCACATGCATGCTGCCTTATGGGAAACAAGTTTGCAGTCACTTCTGAATTCACTGCTTAGTATGTGTCCTGTTTCTTATTGAGAATGTAATACAACCTTGTGCATGTAGTTAGCTTTTTATAATGCAAATGTATTTTTTGGGGCACTAGATAGAGCTGGTCAACATTTTTTTGAAAAATTTTCCCATCAAAAAGTACTGTTTTGACAAAGCTCTACTTTTGAAAGTGAGCTCAGAAGAAGAAAATAGAGTGTAGTTTAGATGTACCCTAAAAGTGTTACATCAGCACAGCTGCAGCACATCTAGTGAAGATGCTCCATGCCAACAGGAGAGCACCTCCAACCGATGTAGCACTGGTGTGCACAGTTCTTGGGTTGCTCTAACTTGTATCACCTAGGGCGTGTCTTTTTCATACCACAAAATGATGTAGGTTAAATTGACTTAAATGATAGTGTAAACCTGTGCTATATCTTTGCCTCACTTCTAGATGAGTACCCTAGCCACTGAGTTTCTGGTTATTCTGGGGTTGGTAGTTTTTGTATTTTTTTTCCCCATAAATTTGAAAGGTCTCTTTTTTTCAGTTCTGTTGCAGAATGAGAACAAATTTTTGAAACCTTGATTTTTTTTTTCCTGAAATATTTTTTTCCAGCTAGCCCTAATGTCCAATACATGTAAAAGCAGTTTTACATAAATAGGTAGTAATTTTTGTTGTATACTTCAGCATGATAGAGTTTTGTTAGGTAAATTCCCCAAATGTTGAGCTTTCCATGGGTAAAGACTACTTCTTCAGATGAGATTATCTCATCTGAAGAAGTGGCTTTTGCCCACAAAAGCTCATGATGCTATGTATATATATTTCTTAATCTAAGGTGCCACAGTACTATTCGTTATTTTTAAAAGTTGTTTCCAAATGGTGTAGAGGTGAAGAGATCCTTAAATATGCATCTCAAGAAATAAAATAGTAGATATTTTTCCCATAGCACTTTGTTCTGAAGATTTGACAGTTGTGTATTATGGTTTTGTGGCTTGATACTATATGTTTCTCTTCACATTTTCCCTTTTAATTAGTTAGAGCTTTCAAAAATTAGGAGCTTGAACATTTGTTAACCTACCACAACTTGCAACTATTCATGTGTGGATATAGCTGATAGATGCTTATTTACTAAGCTCCTGCTTGAATCACAAGATGGTTGTCCAAAAATTTCAGCTGAGTTGCATACGAGCCATGGAAAAGTAATAATGGACCTATTATTTATGGTAATAAGTTCAATAAGTACTTTTCCACGGTTTTCCACTGTTGGCTGCCCGGGGCGCTCACTGTCAAAATTGCGGTGGAAGCCAAATCTTCTAGAAATTGCAGATCCTTCAATATCGCAAGTTAAATAGAGCCTCATTTATTAAACGATTTAGATTTTTTTTCTGGCTCTTGTATTATTGATCAGTTTAATGATCCTGCAGTTTCCTTTGTTTTTACAATTTGCTGGTGAAAGGGAAACACTTCCACCTTTGGGGAAAAAGGGATAAAAATAAGATAGTGTATTTGACTTTTGGGGTTCAAACCAGACTGCTCGCCCTGCAACCCTGAGGCCTTCAGTACTATGCTATTGTGACTTTACAGCCCTGACACCAGTGGCCAGAATATGAACATACAGGTCATACCTGGCCTTCCGTTGCCCAGTTACTTTTCATAGTGACCCTAATTTCCTCCCATTCCTGAATGTCCCCAAAACTATATCCTGCAGTACCCAGTCCTTTCCTAGGACAGAAGCTGTTAAGGTTCCTGCTGCATATTATCCTGACTGGAGTTAGCAGTCACTTCAGTTCAGCCAAAGAACTGGATTGGTTTAGATAAAAATGTAAAAGAAGTTTGTTGAATGAAAAAGAGAAAGCTGTTAAGTGAGTTAAGGTATAAGAATGGTGACCATATTTTCTGAATGAAAATTAGGGACATATAAGCCACACACCCTGACCTCTGTTAACCATGGCCCTGGAGGTAACGCTCTCGGGGTCAAGATGGACCCATGACCAGAAGTAAAAGGTGTCGTGTGACCCCCTCTAAGAACTTTTCCCACCATCCTCCTACCAATAGGGATGAGTTTGACCCCCCCGGACCCCGCTCATGAGCGGAATGAATTTTGTGTTGTGCACCAGTATTGAGTTCATGTGGCTTGTTTGGATGTGCCATTGTGGCACCCAAATTATTAATAAATATCTTATAAACCTTTACCTTTTCCCTCTGCTGCCATGTCTCCTCCCCTTACTCCATCAGCTCCCCTGGTGCCTGCTGCCCCCCAACCCCTCACCCTCCTCTTCTGTCCTGACTCTTGCCCTTCTCACTGCCCTCAGCCCTCCTGGGACCTGCCCCCTTGCACCAGCCCTTCTCTCCCCCCTGTGCCCACTCCTCCAGTAGCCCCACTCTGATCATGTGAGCTACCCCTCCTCATTCCCTCTCCTAACACCTCCCTCTACACACCTGCCCTGCCTCTCTCCTCTGGTGCTGGTCCCTCCCCTGGAGGTGTCTGCCCTTCTGCTTCACCCCCAGAATCCCCTGGCACCTGCACCTTCCCTTACCCTTGCACCTTCCTCGTGCCTCCTCCTTCCCTCACTGCCCCTGCCCCCGTTGCCCTTTTTCTCCCTGATGCCCACCCCCTCACCACCCTCTGCCCCAGTTCCTCTCATGCTCCTCTGTGCCCTCACACATGACTTGCTACATCCCTGCCTTTCTTATGCCCACCCCTCCTTTCAGCCCTTCTCCCAGCACCTCCGCCATCCCCTCCTCCCTCTTGCCCCCAATGCCCCTCCCCTCTCCTCGCATCACCCTGTCCCCTCCACCCTCCCATGCCCACCGACACCTCCCCTGCCGCCTCCTGTCTTTTTCCTCATTGTCTCCACGTGGCCCCCTGGCATTGGTCTCTCCTCCACCCTGTCCCTGGCCTTGGTGCTTTCCCCTTTCTTCTCCTGCCCTGCCCTCCTCCCCTCCCACCACCCCCCTTTCCCTTCGTTCTCTCCCTGCCCCACCTTCTGCCTTCCAGTTTGTGGGGCTGGAGTCTGTAGTTGGGCCCCAGAAGTCTCCGCAGCCCCGGCCACAGCTGCTTCTGGGGCAGGACCGCTTTCTGGGCCTGGAGCTGGTCCCGCTCTCCCCCCCCCCCCCCAATGGTGCTAATTTTAGTGCATTCCAGTCCCCACACCAGCTTTGGTTCCCATTAGGAGGAGCGGGGGTGGGGGCGGGGACCCCCCCGCTCCACTCCACCAGACTCAGCTTGCGGAACGTGGCTGTGCGAGTGGGTCTGTGCACTGCTGCTCCCTCAGGAGGGTGGGAAGGGGAGGGGGGAGAAGGGGAGTGGGTGGGTGAGATTCTGTTGCATGCATTGTGCAGGGGGTCAGACTAGATGATCACAATGGTCCCTTCTGACCTTAAAGTCTATGAGTCTATGAGAAAGGGCTGTGCACAGAGCACACCGGCAGAGCCCGAACATACCTCGCTCTGCAGCATTCTAGCTGGGCTCTGTGCAGTCTCTGCCTGGACTCCAGTGGCAGCTCCAAGGAGCAGCTTGCTGGGTTTATCCTCCAACCAGCGCCCCTTCCCCCACTCCGGCAGCGGTGGCAGCCGCCTTTGGATGGAGGAGGCCGGGCTGGCAGCCGCACACAGTGGAGGCAGTCCCGCAGTGGGAGGGAAGGGCCACGCGGTGGTGGGGGCTTGCTGGACAGCGACGCGTGCTGCACTGGAGCTCTGAGCTCTGGAAATTGCACGCCACCAGCAGCAGTCCTGGCTGCCCGCACAAAGCACCAAGGGAACTGCTTACGTGCTAGGTGGAGGCGGGGAGTTCCTGCTGCGCCGCGCTAGCGCTGGGTGTCCCAGCAAGGGAGGGAAATGACGGTGCCATTTGTAGTCAGAACTGAACACGTTTTCCGAGACACTTGCCTCCTTTATCGGGACACCGGGACAGAACCTTTAAATCTGGGGCTGTCCTGGAAAAAAAGGGATGTATGGTCATCATAGGGATAAAGGTAGAAAAGGTTACAAAAAGAAAGTACAAGTTTGCTTTCTAGTTGCTAAAACTTAACATGGTACAGTCTTTTGTTCAAGGTACTTTCCTCCCCAGGATTCCTTTACCAACACACAGTCCAAAGTGCTGTTTATTGTGTCTCATCAGGTGAAAGATAACTTTATGGTTCTCTGCTCTTCTCTTTATAGTTTAGTTAGCCTCTGAAAAGCAGCTTTGTCAAAGTTCATTAATGTTGCTTCATGAGGCAGGAAGGCTTCCTGGGGTACAACCTTCATCCCCCATTGAGATTAAGTGATTCCTTTTCCCTTACTTGCTCTCCTGATGGTTTTGTTTGGCTGGCATGCAAATGTGCTTTTCTGTCTTCAGTCACACCTTGCTCAATTTACGAGGGAGCCTATTCAAGCAGACAGAACAGCATTCTGTTGGGGGCAGGGGAGGAAACCTGTGTATCAACTCCCCCTAATGTGCTTGGTTTCTGTATTTATAATCTTTTGTGTACTGACTGTACATACCTCACTCAAGAATATTAATGATCAGTCAGTTCTTAATTTTTCAGTGGCATGTTAAATGACACCTTTTAGATGCAGATTATAAAAATAGTGAGTTGGAGTACACTAAGCTAGTTGGGCCACTGAAATTCACTGCTGCATACTAGGAGTCCCTTGTCTTCTGGCATAGAGATGCTGTGTGGGTCAAATTATTAAACTTCTTTTTTTCTCAGAGTGCTTGCAAATGCCCTTTTCCTTGTACTGAGCAAGCTTTCACCTACACTAGCATTTGAGATTTTTCCCTTTAGCTGTATCGTTTGAGATGGCACATATGTCCTTTGGTGTGTGGCACTGCTGCATTATGATCCAGAGGGTAGAACCAGCTTCCCACCTATTCCTTCTTACCACCTGTGATGGTTGTCAGAACATGCTAGCTTGCTAGTACAAGTATTTCCCTTCTGTTGTAGATGATTGATACTTGTTACGTTGTCTTACTGTAGGGATCTTTTTTTCTTTTAGTATTGTATTTAGTTTCCATTTTGGTTCCCAGTAGTTCTACATATAGATGCACAGTGCTGAAGCATGCCTCAGTCCTCACACTTTAAACCTTGCAATGCATGCAAAACGCCGATGCCAGTCAGGGACTACACTCTAAGTGCCAAAGTGCCTCAGAGAACAGGTGTGAAATCTGCAGGGGTTTGAAACTGAGAACGAAATATCAGGAGGTCGGATTAAAACATCTCCTTATAGCCCAGCGCTGCCCCATCTTCAGAAACTTCCTGCTTGGGGTGGGCATTGAATGCCTTCACTTTGGTTAGGAATGCTCTTCATGGCATGGCAGTCCCAACATAGATCTTCTCCAATACTAAAGAAACAACATTGTAAGATTGCACTGAGAGATACCATTGTCCATGACTGTGAGGTTGCCAGTCCCAGGGTCTAGCAGTCAAACTGAGGAGCAGGGTAGAGTTTGCATAGTACCAAGCAGTTCTGTTTCCAGAGCAGGTAAAACCTTAGATGGTGTCATTCACTCAGGTACTGATGCTACTGAGATTGACTGTAAGGGTGCATCATCATCTTCAGCAGTGCTGTCCCCTTTAGCTCAGCAGCAACAAGACTCTCTTCTGGTACTGTCAACACCAGAGGCTTATGCCTTGGCAAATGATTTGTTGAGCCTGTTACTGGCATTTCAAGAAACAGACACCCAACAGACACCCTCAATGACTTGCTGACTACTGGAGTTCAGTACTCAGTACCATGGCACCTTCACAAACTCTAGTACCCCTTCAGACAATGCAGCTGAGGGGCAAATTGACTCTAATTTCTCCAGTGTCATCCTCTCTAGACTCCCATCACTGCTCCCTGGCATCGAGAAGCATCATGCTATCTTCACTGAGTCAAAAATTAAGTCTTGTGTCACCACCTAAACCTCACTTTGCTGTGAGAGTTTTCGCTGTTGGTATCCTGTGGAAGCTCCACGTTGGTAGGTTATTAGGAAGCCTTGGTCAGGAAAAATCTGGAATCCACCATAGATAGTCTTCTACAAGGAAAAGGTGCATCTTAATCTTCATCCAAATTTTTTACCAGAGTGGTTTCTCACTTACATATCAGTCAGGTAATGTACTAACCAGTATTCCTCCCCTATCGTCACTCCCATAACAATGAGGAGAGACTGCACACATTTGATGTTAGGAGAGTGTTATCACTACCCTTTGTGCAATTGTGCAGCCGTAGGAGGCAGCAGCAGGTGCCTGGGTACCTCTAAGACAGTGTTTCCCAAAGTGGTCCATGAAACCACTTTGAGAAACCTTTTAACTTGCTGCGCCGGTTTTTTACTTACCAGTGCCGTGGCCATGGAGCCTTATAGCTCTTATTGGCTCAGTTTCACCATTTGCAGCCAAAGGAAGCAGCAGCCCAGCCCACGCCGCTTCCCACGGCTCCCTCTGGTTACAAACAGAGAAACAGAGCCAATAGGCACCACAAGACTTCATGGCCATGACACCAGTAAGTAAAGAAACCAGTGTGGCCAGTTAGCGGGTTTTTCAAAGTGGTTTTGAGGACCACTTTGAGAAACCTTGCTCTAAGAGAAAAGTCTCTGAAGTTGGTGCATTGGGCATGCAAGCGTCTGAAGTGGAATGGATATGTGTAATGCATTTCAAGGAACAAAATTACAGTACAGGTTAGTGACCCTGTTGGTTTTCTTTTTTTAGGCAAGTTAACTTAGTCTGTTGCATGAAATGTTTCTTCCAATCCTCTTAATCAGTGATACAATTCTTCAATTTCTCTTTCAGGATGTAGAAAGCCAAAGTAAAGTATCAGGTCCAGAACCCCAACACTTGGATGAGTTCACTAGTCTTTTAGTACCGGATGACACTCGAGTCATGGTTGACCTGCTGAAGCTTGCTGTCTCCACCAGGGCTGGTGAGAAGGGAAAGGATGTTCTTTCTGCTGTGCTGTCTGGAATGGGCACTGCCTACCCACAGGTCAGAGTGATTTTTGTTGATTTATTGAATTTTAACTATTCTCTCATCTTTCTTGTTCTGTTAAGGTGACTCTTAGTAGCTAAAGATTTAGGTTCAGCAGGCATAGGTTTTTACAAATATGAAGACTAATAATAATTGTACAAACAGAAGTAGGTAAACAGGATTTCACATCACTAATAATTGATTAACCAGTTAAATGTAAGGTTAACCAATTGAAGTGGGGGTGGCTGGGCTGGAGTGGCCGCTAACCCTGCCCCAGGCAGGATCTGCTCCATCCTGGCAGGAACAGCCCTTGTGGCTCTCCTTCATCCTCCTCTCCCCATGCCAATGGCATGCCAGGGCCTGCCGTGGACTTGGGCATGTCCCAGTCCCCAGGCTTTAAACCATGTAATCTTTATCTATGCTCATTCCCATCAGTGACCACCATATTAGCTGTCTTATGTGCCCTTTGGTCAACCTAAGCGACAAGTAAAAACATAAAAATTGCCATACTGGGTAAAGGTCCATCTAACCCAGTATCCTGTCTTCCAACTGTGGCCAATGCCAGGTGTTCTAGAATGAATAAACAGAACAGGTAATCAAGTGGTCATTCCCAGCTTCTGACAAACAGAGCCTAGGGACACCATTTTTACCCATTCTGGTTAATAGCCATTGATGGACCTATCCTCCATGAATTTATCTAGTTCTTTTTTGAACCCTGTTGAAGTCCTGGTCTTCATAATGTCCTCTGGCAAGGAGTTCCACAGGTTGACTGTGTATTGTGTGAAGAAATATTTCCTTTTATTTGTTTTAAACCTGCTACCTATTAATTTCATTTTACACCTAGTTCTTGTGTTATGGGAACAATTAAATAACTTTATTTACTTTTTCCACGAAGTCATGATTTTATAGATTTTATAGACTTCTATCATATCCCTCCCCTTAGTCTCTCTTTTCTAAGCCGAAAAGTCCCAGTCTTATTAATATCTGTCATTAGGGGGAATGCAGCCATATGCAAAATCAGGGTTTGCCTGCATCTGCTGGGCTACATAGCAGCATGCATATGATACCTGTCCTGCCAGGCCCCGAATGTGGTCCCCGCATCAATGGCTGACAATAATCTATTCCCAGTCTAAGGATCTCCTGGAAAAGATAGTTAGCATTCCACTCAGCCAACTGCAGGAGGGGAGGTTGTCTCCTCCCAGCCACAGAAGAGCGGTTCGCTATGCAGTGGGAGGGCTGCACAAAATGGAGCTGCTCCGCGCAGCCCTCCTGCCATGCAGGGAAGTGCTCTTCTGTGGCTGGGAGGAGACCCTGCCCTTGCCTGGCACTGTCTGGCTGAGAGAAGGGGCAGGACATGTCTCTCCCAACAGCCTCAGTGAGAGCGGTGTAACTCAGCCCCGGACTCCAGAGCAGTTACAGCCCGGCAGCCAGAGGTCCGTGGCTTGGCAGCGGACTGTAGCCTGGTGGTTGGGAACTGCTGGTTTATAGAGTTAATGAGTTTATTACAAATCATTCAGCTATTCAGTGCAACAAAAACAATTGTTTTTAGACTAGCCCATGTGTTTTTCAATAGAAAATATTTGCTGAATTGTCATATTGTGGCACAGAATGAAGATTATCGAAACCTTACTCATTATATTCCTGTATTTTGTCAGTTAACATCTGAGAATGTTTTAGCCTTCAGTTATCTTGACACTTTCATTTGCTGAATTGGCATTTTAAAATGTTTTTTGCTTGTGTTGGGTTTAATGTGATATGTTGCATTTTTCTAAGTGAAATAGATGCTTATTTCATTTATTCATACCTTTTCAATTGGAATATTAAAATATAATGGACAAGATACTGTGAAAGATGGGGATCAGGGCTTGCTTCCATCATTTTTTACTTGAACTCTGAATTGGTTTCTTTATGAAGATATGTATAATTGGTTGATACATATTTTTGCAGGTTGCTGACATGTTGTTGGAGCTGTGTGTTACAGAGCTAGAAGATGTGGCTACAGACTCGCAAAGTGGCCGTCTTTCTTCACAACCAGTGGTGGTGGAAAGTAGCCATCCATATACAGATGATACCTCCACTAGTGGCACTGTTAAAATACCAGGTATAGAATAGTGATAAGGTTTATATGAGAGGAGAAATTATCCATTCAGTTATTTAAAATATGCACGTTTTAAGGAACAGACACTTAGTTTCAGTTTACGGTAATCCATTTTGTATCTTCACTAAAATGTTTGAATAAATTGTGTAATTTTAACATGCCTGGTATAATAATAACGTGCATGCTTGATGATAACCTTTCTTGGACCTGTTAAATGTACCCTTCATAAATTCAGGTTCTCTAGGCAGTACTGGATTTGGTACACTGATGATCTTCAGCTGTAGATTACTTCCAATTTTTGTTTCATTAGGACATGGCATATAGCTTGTCCATAGTTAGTAAATAGTTTCAAAGCCAGCAGTAAACTAATTTCTTTGTCCATTGCCCTAACCATTAAGTTACAATTTTTCTGTGTACATTGTGGTTTAATTTTGAAGTGACTTAATACTATTCATAAGTTAGACTTCTGATGCTGTTAGCCATTTTTGTCTCAAATTACAGGTATGATATGCTCTGATGTGCTTTAACAGATCACTTAAGGCAGGGGTGGGGAACCTAAGGCCCAGAGGCCAAATATGGCCCCTTGCTTTCCTGGATCTGGTGCCTGAGGCTCTGGGCTCCTCCCCCAAGCACTGGGGAGTCTGTGCTGGCACTGCAGACTAGGGATGTTAAATATTGGTTAAGTGAATAGTTGATTAACCTCATGAATTCTTATCAATTAGTCGACTGTTCTATAGACCCCAGGCAGCCCCTGTCTGGGGGGGGAGGTGTCTGAGCTCCAGATCCAGCACGAGCTGGAACTGAGCCAGGCTGCCTGACCGCCTGGCTCCTAATACACTTTAAATGCAGAGCCGCAGCGGGGGTAGGTCCAGGACCTAATATAAGCTGGGACTGAGCTGAGCTTCTGGCCAGCCTGCTAAAAAAAAAAAATGTACTGGTGAGGTGTGTGTGTGGGGGGGGGGGGGGGGAAATGTGTGTAGTCTACAGTATTAACCTATAAGCTTTTGTCTATCAGTTAATCGACTATACTATTACATCCCTACTCCAGACCCCCTGCTGTCCCACCGCGGAGCTGGAATATACAAAATCTACTATTCTGGGCCCCCTTAAGCTATGGTGTATGAGGGGACTGTGGGGAGTGTCTTTCTCCTTCTCAATCAGGGGTCATGTCAGTGAGGCTGTGGTGTTTTTCTTTTTGCTTTTCACTTGTGTGTAGTCCCCGACTGATTTTTCTGTGTCAGCAGTCCCCCCACCCTAAAAAGGTTCCCACTCCTGACTTAAGTTTTGGAGTATTTTGAACGTTGTCATGTGCAGTTGATCCAAATTCATGGGTGGTGTGTACTATCTACTACTATCTATACTATGTAATACTTTCAAGGAACTTAAGATAATTATTTGTCTGTAATTAATAGAAAATAGCTGTGTTCTAGGTTGCTCAGTATATAGAACAATCCAAACAATGAGTTACTTCACGGGACTTTTAAAAGCTTACATTTTCCGCATTTTATTTATTGTTTAATTATATAAATTACTTTATTTGTTAGGAGCTGAGGGACTTAGAGTAGAATTTGATCGCCAGTGTTCTACAGAGCGGCGTCATGACCCTCTCACCATAATGGATGGTGTCAACAGGATAGTTTCAGTCCGATCAGGTGATGAGACTCAAATGTTATATTTGCTTCATTTTTCTCAAGTGCTTCATTTAGCTTTCTGTTGAATGTTAGATGAAATGTACTGTTCTTGTACAACAAATTACATAGGTTTATTTTGGGTAGAACAGGCTGAAGTGAAATAAGCTATAAAAATACTTAAATATGTATGACATGTTGACTTACAATGATTAATTAACATTTTAAAAAATGTTAGGCATTTGTCTGAAAACATCAGTTTATTTCTGAAGTATACATGACTGAAACACATGAAGATTCTGGTAATTATTTAACAGAACAACTTTTAATATTTTTAAAACTGTAAATAGAGTATTATACAGAAGAATTTCAGTTGTAATCTGCAGTCTAAATTATTTTTGATAGACTCCACATTTAAAATCGATTTTAACATTCTAACTTCCATGTATAAAAACCAGCATAAAATGGCAGAATTGAAATTTATTCTTTGATTTGCTTTACTTTTTAATGTGTTTATTAATTCTGTTGTGATTTTTAAAACATGTTTATTTGACTCTGCCTTATGTTTATATGTAAATCCTGATTTTAATGTTATGGCCCCAAATGGTTCCTAGTATGTTGTGTACAATTTTCTGTATAACCAGGGTATTTATTTTAATGAATCCAAACATAATATGAGTTTTACTACATGAAAGACAAATCTTTCTGCTCTCAAGTGTTCTATCTTACTAGGATCTTGTCGGTTTCTTCTTTCATTTACTCATCCATGTGGTATTTTCCTTTTTCACGCTCATCAAGTGTGATACTTAAAGTATGAGCCAGCTGTGGATTGTGATGGCTCACCTTTCCTCCAAGAGCAGAAGTGCATTTTATGGAACACTTGGAATCTGTATAGTAGTATGGGCCTTCTAGTGTCCGACATTTCCCTGAACCGAGATTATTTAAATTGAGACATATGTCTACCTTTGTCTGAAAATAGATGTAGGGGGCAAGACGGCATCTTCACATTGTGTCTCATATCAATTGGGTGCACAGTTTTATAATTATTTGTACCTATATTTAAGTTGCTTAATGGTTGTTGTAACCGATATACAATATCATGGCCAAATCTCATTCAGTTAAGTTCAGTTTGATTGAATTAAGACAGGTGTTCTCAAACTTCATTGTGCCGTGACCATCTTCTGACAAGAAAAATTACAGCATGATTTCGGGGAGGTGGGGAGGACCTGAGCCTCACTGCCCTGGGGATGGAGAGGACAAAGCCCAAGTCCCACCACTCTAACTGCAGAGAATGGGAGCTAAAACTGAAGTTTAAGGTGGTCAGCGCCAGGCAGGGGCCCTATAACCTGAGCTCCGCCACGCAGAGCTGAAGTCCTTGGGCTTTGGCCCTGGGTGGAGGGGCTCAGTCTTCAGTCCTGGGCCCCAGCAAATCTAAGTCAGCCCGGCAACCCCATTAAAGTGGTAGTGCTGTGGTTCACTTTAGGGTCCCAAACCGCAGTTTGAGAACTTCTTAATTAAAAGTAAACATTTGGAGTTCAAAACATTTACATTTTTAATATAATGTACTATTGTGAGCTTATCTGGAACTTCTTTAACAGGAAGACAAGATTTAATGCAGTCTCTGGAAGGTATTAGGATGGTCAAAGGGCTTTCTTGGACAAACATTTGAAGTAGATTTCCTATGAAGTACATAGGGATGAGGGGAGAACAAATGCTCTCCTCTGAAGCCAACCTTTTGAAGCTTTGCACTGGGAGGAGATATCCTTTGTGTACTAATTATCTGCTTCTGAAAACTGCAGGTGAAAGGGTGGACTAAACATGTTTATGGAAGTACTTGTTCTGAGCAGAAGCTATGATGAGCTTGTCACCACAAAAATTGGGTGGGGGTGTTGGGCTCTGGCAGGAGCAGTAAGTACATTGTTAGAGGTAGGGTGATGTCTCATAAGCTTATAAGCATGTCTATAGGTTCTGTTAGGGCATGTCTACACAGCAGGGCTAAAGTCGAATTAAGATACGCAACTTCAGGTACATCAATTGCATAGCTGAAGTCAAAATAGCTTAATTCGGCTTTTGGCATTGTCTACGCAGCAGGAAGAGCACTCTTCCTTCAGCTTCCTTTACTCCTGGTGGAATGAGGGTTGCAAGAATCAGAGTAAGAAGTCCTCTAGCTCAACATTGTTTTGAAATAATGGCTTGCTGGGTAGACGCACATTGTTATTTTGGAACGTCAATTATTCTGAAATAACGCTGCTGTGTAGAAGTACCCTTACTGTTTTAAACGTTTTCTCTGTAGGACTTCTGCCTTGGGAATAAAGAAAGCTTATGTAAAAATAACGGTGTGTTATTTTACAGCTATTATCAGTCTTTGCA
This sequence comes from Pelochelys cantorii, assembly GCA_032595735.1. Taxonomy (NCBI): domain Eukaryota; kingdom Metazoa; phylum Chordata; order Testudines; family Trionychidae; genus Pelochelys; species Pelochelys cantorii. The sequence continues at coordinate 123,987,584 of CM064326.1, read as the reverse complement.
AAAAGAGTAAGTAAGTGTGCTTGGCAGGTTCTCTCTGCTGGGAATAATGTAGTGAAGACAGGGCAGTATGCGTCCTGTAAATACCTGATTAGAAGTGAATGAGACGCAGGTCTCCATCCATAAAGACAATAGCTGGGGAGGTGGAAGCCTGAGAGCAGATGTCTATATTGAACCATTGATGGGAAATACAGGTGCAGTTGGCCTGAACTGTGAATATGAAAAGGTTCCAAATATTTAATTCATTTTGTATATTGTTATGGATGGCATGTTCTCAACATTTTATTTAGGACAGTGGATTTTCCGAAATTTACCTGACTTGTATTAAAACAACTGATGGCATCTCTTAGATAACTTAAATTGGGCAGTTAAAGCAGAAACAAAATTTTGTCAGGAAATTGCTTCTTGTCTTTGATTTTTAGCTATTTTTATATACACAGTTATATGCCTCATTTACAGACTTTTTTTTCCCTAGGATACATTAATCTAATGCTCAAAGCAACTAGATTCTAGTTGTGTTGTTTTATGGATGATTCAAATAATCATTAATCAGTACAAATGAAAATGTATGTATGTACTATCTGACTGTAACAGGTCGTGAATGGTCCGATTGGTCCAGTGAATTGCGAATTCCGGGAGATGAATTAAAATGGAAGTTCATCAGTGATGGTTCTGTCAATGGATGGGGATGGCGATTCACTGTTTATCCTATCATGCCAGCTGCTGGTAAGTCATAATATATAGTAAGGGGAGAGGGAGGACTTGCAGACCTGTATCTCTCAATTTATATTTATTGCACGATCCTAATATTCATAAGCAAATGTTGTGTAGTCCACTTTTATATATGCCTATCTAGAAAACAGAATACATCAACAAAGTAACATGATAAATACATAAGAGAGGATGCAGTTTTGGCATGCTCTCCTTAGAAAGATGAGTATCTTGATCAGAAATGCTTGTTTTATAGTGAGTGCTGAAGGTGTTAGATCTCAGGCCACTTATTAAGATTCTCGTAACTAAATGGCTAAAAAAGTTAACATTTTTTTTCACAGGCCCTAAAGATCTCCTTTCAGATCGATGCATTCTTTCTTGTCCATCAATGGATTTGGTAACATGTTTGCTGGATTTCCGCTTGAATTTTGCTTCTAACAGGAGTATAGTTCCTCGCCTAGCAGCATCACTTGCAGCATGTGCTCAGTTGAGTGCCCTAGGTAGGTGCAAATTAAAAATTAATTCTGTTGTTCATATGTAAAAATGATTCTGTAAGCAATTTAAGTTTTTTCTTTTTACAATTATAGCAGCTGGACATAGAATGTGGGCCTTGCAGAGACTACGGAAGCTGCTAACAACAGAGTTTGGCCAATCTATTAACATAAACCGGATTCTAGGGGATAATGATGGAGAAACACGAACTATGGTAAGAAGCCTAAATTCTCAATAGTAACATCATGCTCTAATTTGTTAAATATTCAAATTAACATAATACTTAGATACAGCGCTGATAACTGAAGTTTGTAGTTAGACAGGGAAAGTATAAGTGGATGGCTTCCCCACGCCTGCCAATGCTTCAGTCTTTTTCTGGAAGGTCTTCACTTGTAGCAAAAGATTGGTTTATACTTGATACCCAGATGCCAAGAAGTAAATGGTATTTGCCAGTAAGGGTGGTGTTTGTGATATGGACACATCCCTATTAGGGGTTGTACAGAGATCATGTTTTACATAGTTTATCAAATTGCAATTAATTTTCCATCACTACTACCCTAAGAATTTCCCTTTCCTACTGTAGTATATTAAGTGTATAGATTAATTAACCTTTTGTTGTTTTTTTCAGAGTTTCACAGGCAGTGCTTTAGCTGCTTTGGTCAAAGGCCTTCCAGAAGCTTTGCAGCGGCAGTTTGACTATGAAGACCCTATTGTGAGAGGTGGCAAGCAGTTGCTTCACAGCCCTTTCTTTAAGGTAACAAGATGTTAATATTAGATAATTAAGTAGCATGATTCTGTTGGAATTTTATATTAGCAAGTTTGTATGGTAAGCAATGTAAAGTGACACTTCCAGAAAACTGCCACATTCTTCATCAAGGAACATCCATCAAAGGTCGACTGAATGTTTACTTATTTCCAACTGGAGCTTAGTGTCATGGAACTAAAGCACACCTCTGGTTGCACCTCAAATGCAATATAACTCCAAAACTTTTTTTGTTTTGTTTTTGCAGGTGCTTGTTGCTCTTGCTTGTGATCTAGAGTTGGACACACTTCCTTGCTGTGCAGAGACACACAAATGGGCTTGGTTCAGAAGATACTGTATGGCCTCCAGGGTTGCTGTTGCCCTTGATAAGAGAACTTCATTGCCTCGCCTTTTCCTTGATGAGGTACTGCAGAAGTATTTTCATATACGGTAGTAGAACATGTGAGCGTATTTAAATTAATTAATTATGGAGCCCTGTGTTAACAATATATTTAAATCTGAGGAAGAAAATAGCTGAGATTTAAAAATGTTATGCCAAGTGTTAATCAAGAGTAACTGGTATTTAAGTCATGATTTCTAATCCAATATAATGTTGCAGGTGGCAAAGAAAATCCGAGAATTAATGGCAGATAATGAGACTATGGATGTTCTCCATGAGAGCCATGATGCTTTTAAGAGGGAGCAAGATGAACAGCTTGTCCAGTGGATGAACAGGTTATTATTTTAATTTGCTGTATGATGTTTTGGTCTTGCAGTATTTCAAAGTTGAGTGTTAGAATGAGAACGTATCACAGCTTTCATTTTTAATCTCCAAAACTTTTCCTTTGTGTTCCTTTGAACTATCTGTAGGAGACCAGACGACTGGACCCTTTCTGCTGGAGGTAGTGGAACTATTTATGGTTGGGGTCATAATCATAGAGGACAGCTTGGAGGTATTGAAGGGGCAAAGGTGAAAGTTCCAACTCCATGTGAAGCCCTTGCCACACTTAGACCTGTGCAATTAATTGGTGGTGAACAGACTTTGTTTGCTGTGACTGCTGATGGGAAGGTAAGGATTACAGTAAATAATTCAAGTTAAATTTCCCTGGCAAATTTCGGCCTTCCAGAGTAAATTTTGCAAAACTTTTATTTAAAAAAATCTCTCTGAACTGCTGGTACTGGCAGAATGAACTCAGAACCTAGTTGAATAAAATTCTCTACTGTACTGAAGAACACTTTTGCCCTGTACAGAAGATACTGTTACAACCTCTATACTTAGAGGTCTATGCTGACCGTAACCCAGTCATCTGCTTCTGAACAAATGATTAACATTACTCTGAAGAGTTACTCTCCTTGAGGGAAATGGTGATATGCTTCGTATTTTTAGAATTATTGATTTGAGAGTTTGACTTAATGAGAGGGAGGCTTGTAATGTAATAAAAACAAGGAAATGGAAAGTTAAGGTTGATATTGTGGGCTTAACACTTCGTTGTATGACAGTATCCCATAGACATTCTAATGCCATGCTATGCCAATCAGATTCATGAAATATAGACCAAATGGGAAGATTTAGCTGTGAGAATGTCTTAATGTTTTTCTTTACTTAAACCTAGTTGGTGTAAACTGAATTTTCGAAGGTAATTTAGAAAATTTTAAGAGTCATGTAACTGACTCTGAGGGTATGTCTAGACTACATGCCTCTGCCGACAGAGGCATGTAAATTAGACATACTGACATAGTCAATGAAGCAGGGATTTATATATCCCCCGCTTCATTAGAATAAAAATGGCCGCCACGTTGTGCCGGCTCAGCTGTTTGTTGGCACGAAGCAGCAGTCAAGACGGGGATTGGTCGACAAGAAAGCCTTTGCCAACCAATGCTGTAAACCTTGTTTCACGAGGCATAAGAGATTGGTCAGCAAAGGCTTTCCTTGTCGACCGATCCCTGTCGTGACTGCCGCTTCGTGCCGACAAACAGCTGAGCCGGCACAACGTGGTGGCCATTTTTATTCTAATGAAGCGGGGGATATTTAAATTCCTGCTTCATTGACTGTCGGTATGTCTAATTTACATGCCTCTGTTGGCAGAGGCATGTAGTCTAGACATACCGTTAATATCTATGTATGCCCCAATACTTTAAGTCGCTTAGAGTATGTCTACACATCAAAGTTATTTTGAAATAACAGGTATTATTTCAAAATAACTTCCCTAGCGTCTACACAAGCCAACCACTATTTTGAAATTAAATCGAAATAGTGGAGGGCTTATTTCGAAATTGGTAAACCTCATTGTATGAGGAATAACGCCAATTTCGAAAAATGCTATTTCAAAATAAGTGCTATGTAGACACTTATTTCGAAATAGGGGACCTCCAGCCCTTTCCAGGGTGCCCTGGTGGCTATTCTGGCCTCAACCAAGAACACTCTTGTCCCTCTCCCTCGAGCCCTTAAAGGGGTAGACTCTGGCCACAGTGCCTGTGCCAGCTCCAAGCCTGCCAGCCTAGAGCCAGCAGTCACTGCCCCTGACCCAGTGGCCCCAAAACATGAGCCAGAAAGCCACTGGCAGCCAGCCCTCCACTGCTCCCCAGGAGCAGTCTGCCAGGGCCTGGAGAAGGCGGGCGTCTTCCTGGTCCCAGGCGGATATCATGGATCTATTCAGGTTTGGGGGGATGCCCCCGATGTCCATACCAGATGGAGGAACACAGCCATCTATGGCAGGATAGCTGCCAGCCTGGCCACCAAAGGCCACATCCGAACCCAGGAGCAGGTTCGCATGAAAATCAAGTTGGTCTGGCGAGACCCTGAGCTTCCCCTCCCACTTGTTCCCCTTGCTTCCCCCTTCCAGCTCCCTCCTCCCAGGTTTCTCCCTCCCCTGTCCCACCCTTTCTTCTCCTCTCTCCCGCCTCCTTTCCCCAGTCTCACCAGAGTTTCATTTACCCCCCCTCCCCTCAGTTTTGTTAAATAAAGAGAGTTTGTGTTCATGAAAATACATGTATTTTATTTGACATCAGGAAGGAGGGTTAGGGAGGGGTAAGTGGAAGGACATGAGGGAGGAATTAGGCACAAGCCCCCAGTGGGGCAGATAAGGGAGGCTTAGTGTTCTGAGTGAGGGCAACCAGAGCATGCAGAGACAAAATGCTTTGCTGTCCCTCATCGAGTTAGGCAAGTAGGCAGGGAAACCTGAGAACCGGCTGTCTGGGGGGGTCCCTTTAAGCACAGGCCTCAACCTCGGGCAGCCCCCACACAAAGTAACTCCTGACCTGATGTCCTGCCGGACCTGGTTCCGGCCAGCCTTAAATACGATTCAGTGTCCACTCAGTGTGGACGCGCTATTTCGAAATAGCCAAATGCTATTTCGAAATGGATTTTGTGTAGATGTGTTATTTCGAAATATCTTATTTCAAAATAACTTTTTCAAAATTAGATATTTCGAAATAACGCTGTAGTGTAGACATACCCTTAGACCATCAAAGCCTGTATGTAAGTACTGCTTAGCAAGCCGACAGAGTTTGTGCTAAAACATAATTTCAAAATGGTTCATGGTGGGGAAACTTCTATGAGTATAGAATAGCTACTTAAAACTTAAGTCACTTACAAGTTCCTTCTTCTCCCCATAAGAGCAGTTTAGCTTATGTACTAATGTGGCTTTGTCATCACACTTCACTTCACTTCAAGCTATTTGAGTTGTGAAAAAATAAGATAGTCAAATAAGTTTATATATGTCCTGCACTTTCCAGGAAAGGAAATTCAGGTGCCCAAAGAATTTTTTTGTCCTTTATTATACTAAAGAAACAATCAATATTAGAATCCAATTAATTACACTGAGTGTATCCAGTAGTTAAAGTGAATGTTCCTATTTAGGAAGTTAATATTTTTTTTCATTCATTGAAGCTTTATGCCACTGGATATGGTGCAGGTGGCAGACTTGGAATTGGAGGGACTGAGTCAGTTTCCACTCCAACCTTGCTGGAGTCTATTCAGCATGTGTTCATAAAGAAAGTTGCTGTGAACTCAGGAGGAAAGCACTGTTTGGCACTATCTTCAGAAGGAGAAGTTTATTCTTGGGGTGAGGCAGAAGATGGTAAACTGGGTCATGGAAACAGAAGGTAACGTTTTGAAAACCTTTTATGTTGAGATATTGATTCACAGTAATGAGATTGATCTACCTATAGATTAGGTAATATTTGTACAATGCTTCAGTTATATAAAAGTCCTAGCTTTCCATACCTACACAAGGATTGACTTTTTTGAACTAGAGAAGCCAGCACAATTCTTAATAAAATATTTCTAGAGAAAAAAGTTGTCCCATTTTGACTTTTGTTGTTAGCTATATATTGTAACAAATCCATGCCTGCCTCAGACTGATGGCTTCCAATAGATAGCACATTTTGGATATTTGGGACGTCGTGGCACTATAGCATAGCACAATTAAAACTAATATTATCCTGCTCCAGAAGCAAAAGCTCCATACTACCTGAGCTGAATGAGAAACTTCATTAGCTGATAAAGGTGCATGGTTTACAACAAAGTATGGCAGTTGGGGATAGTAGTACATATTACATTAACAATCTGGAGAAAGGGGTAAATAGTGATACTAAACTGCTCAAGATAGTTAAGATCAAAGCAGACTGTGAAGAGCTTCAAAAAGATCTCACCAAACTAAGTGATTGGGTAACAAAATGGCCAATGAAATTTAATGTTGATAAATGTAAAGTAAAGCACATTGGAAAAAATAATCCCAACTATACATACAATACAGTGGGGACTAATTTAGCTATAACTTCTCAAGAGAGAGATCTTGGAGTCACTGTGGATAGTTCTCTGAAAACATCCATTCAGTGTGCAGCAGCAGTAGAAAAGCAAGCAGAATGTTAGGAATCATGAAAAAAGGGATAGTGAATAAGACTGAGAATATCTTATTGCCTCTATATAAAACCATGGTATGCCCACATCTTGAATGCTGCGTACAGATGTGGTCACGTCATCTCAAAAAAGAAAAAACCACAAAAAAAACCTGGCATTGGAAAAGGTTTAGAAAAGGGCAACAAAAATGACTAGGGGTTTGGAACGGGCCCTGTGCGAAGAGAGATTAAAAAGACTTGGACTTCTTAGCTTAGAAAAGAAGAGACTAAAGGGGGATATAATAGAGGTCTATAAAATCATGACTGGTGTGGAAAAAGTGAATAAGGAAACGTTATTTAGCTGTTCCCATAACATAACAACTAGGGGTCACCAAATGAAATTAATAAGCAGCAGGTTTAAAACAAACAAAAGGAAGTTTTCTTCGCACAGCTCATGATCAGCCTGTGGAACTCCTTGCCAGAGGAGGTTGTGAAATCCAGCACTTTTAACAGGGTTCAAGAAAGAACTAGGTACATTCATGGAGGTTAGGTCCATCAAGGAGTGTTAGCCAGGGTGGATAGGATTGGTGTCAGAGGCTGAGAATGGGTGACTGGAGACGGATTGCTTGAAGTTTGCCACTCCCTCTGGGACATCTGGCATTGGCCACTGTTGGAAGACGGGATACTGGGCTAGATGGATTTTTGGTCTGGCCCAGTATGGCTGTTATGTTCTAATTGCATCACAATATATTAAAATATATTTATAATCAACATTAATTAATTTTTGAAGATAAATGTTTTGACTCCTTTGTTTTAATGAAGCCATTACTAATGTATTGGTTTTATATGGGAAGTTGAAGTAGGACAAGTTACTGCAATGACACAAAGGAATCTAACAGTTTGAGGTGTTTAAATGATACTTCACAATCAAAATGAAAATAACAATGTACAATATGTAACTATCTACTTATGAGCCATAATTATGCACATGGAAGCTCACTGATAGATGGAAATTCTTCTAGCCTACGTGAACCGATACAAATAGGATTATTTTGAATGTTTTTTCAAATGTATTTTCTTTGGGAAAGTGGACCAGAATCAAGTAATATTTCAAAATGAGCAAAAAGATTCCTATATTACTTAATCTGCACATTTTATTGACTTTTTTGTCTGTTTAAACTATTTCATTTCAGTCCTTGTGATCGTCCTCGTGTAATAGAATCTTTGCGGGGCGTAGAAGTAGTTGACATTGCTGCCGGTGGAGCACACAGTGCATGTATTACTGCAGCAGGGGATCTTTATACATGGGGAAAAGGGAGATACGGACGCCTGGGGCATGGAGATAGTGAGGATCAGCTAAAACCCAAACTGGTGAGAAGATATTATTGGAATTAATCACCTGCAGTTTGAATGTCTATTCTAAATATTTTTGCCTTTAAATGCAAAATTTTTTTTAAAGAGTAAATGTGTAGAGAAAACGAGAATGAACTTGCCATTTTACTTTTGAGAGAGAAGTGAGTTGAATAAAATGCAACTGCCAAACTGTCAGCAAGTACTAGAAAAGGAAATGCCTTGCAGCAGAGAAACACATAAACGCTGAGCATGCTGCAGCAGCTGATGCCCAGAATAAGGGCTGGAGCTGGCAACTGGAATACATTCACACGTACCCCTTAGAAACAGAAACAATTTCTGATAGTCTAAACAAAGCAGCAACCATCCAAATAGTCCATTACTCCCAGCCTTGTGTCCCCAGCTCTATACACAGAAACAGGGCAGGAGCTGGGCCTGGCAGTTCTGCTCCTTTCCCTGAAACCCCCCACCCCCAGTGGGGAAAGGAGCAGAACTCCTGTCCCTGTCTCCCTTCCATGAAGTTGTTGTGTCTCTGTACAGCAGGATGGGGATCAGGTGGTACAGATGCTGGCCTTTTCCCCCCCCTCCCCCACTGAGCCTTCCAGCAGGGAAAGGAGGAGAACCCCTAGCCTTGTCCCGTGAGACATAGATGGAGACGCAGCTCTGTGAGGGCAGACTGCTACTTTTCTTGCTGCAGTTCCTCGGAGAGCCCTAAACTGCAAGGCTCTTTCAGGAACTGCATCAGAAAAAGGAGCAGATCATCAGTTGCTGCTCTCTGGTATGGACTGGGCAGGGGGCAGTATAGCAGCTGTGCTGCAGGAGCTGCCAGTATAGACCACACATTCTGCTCCTTTCCTGAAGTCTCCAATGCTGGAGGAGGAGAACTGAGCACACATCCATGTTGCCTCTAATCTTTTCCATACATGTACAGAATTAAATTTTTGTGTGTGCAATGAGGCATGTGCATCTCCAATAGAAAGAAAAACCTAACTATGGGCGCTCTGCAGATCAGCAGGGCAGCATTTTAATTTCTTCTGAGTGGCCACACAGGCTTACAGCCGTGGTGTCCAACATGCTAACCACTAGCCATGTGAGGCTAGTTGGCTTGAACAATTGGCTATTTGGCCTGTTGTGTGTGGATGTTTTGCTACTGCAGGAACCAATATAGTGGCTACTGCTTCAAAACTGGTTGGGCACTGTGGGCTTACAGGGAACACTGGCACACATGTGCACCTCCTCCCTCACCCAGTAAAGTGGGATGGGCTTGTGGGGAGGAGACTGGGAGAGTATGGAGACCCTGGGCTGTGGGCAGGCGGAGTCGCAAGGGAGTCATGTGCCCTCCTATGCATGTTACTCTTCCCTCCCCTCCTCTCTTCTAATTTGAAGAATATCTCTGTTGATGTAGTGATAAACAATAAGAGCAATTGCAAATGATATTTTTTGTTATATAGTTCTGTATTGATGTCTGTGCATCCAATACTGAGATATTGTTAAGAGCAAAATATATTTGCCAGAAAGCATTGTAATTTTGGTAGAGAATTTTCTATAGTAAATAGTCTTAATGAATGTTAGATACGTGTGTGATTTGTGTCTTTCCAAAGAATTTATTTTTGAACTTAAAGCTGGGGTGGGGAACCTTTTTTTGGGTCAGGGGCCTCTGACCCAGAGAAAAATCAGTTGAGGGCCACACACACACAAAAAATCCTCACGGATGTGGCACCCAACTGATATGGAGAGACACCCCCCCCCCCCCACGTTGCTGTCGCTCACCAGAGCCTAGGAGGGCCACACTAGTGTATTTTGTTTGCCCCAGTCCCATGTGGGGCCAGTGTGGGAGGGCTGCAGCACCAGCACTGGCTCCCCAGTGTGTGGGGGGGGGGGGTGTGAGGCTGAGGCTGAGGCTCGGGGTTCAGATCCAGGCAATCTGGGGGCCGCATCCGGCCCCTGGGCCTGAGGTTCCTCACCCCTGTTATAAAGGATATCATTTGCAATTTGTAATAAATTAAATCCGGGAAAGCTAGATATCCTGATTGAATTATTGCTAGCTTCACAATCTCATGGTAACTAGCTTTTAATAACTTTAATTTAGATGGATAGTTCTTCCACAAAATTACTTTGAACTGGCAATCCATTTTATTATCTGAGGTTGACTGTGAAAATATTCTGGTTAGCATTTCAGAATATATAATGTTGTCTGGTTTCTTACTCTTGTTTTGGATGCTTGCAAATAGCTATTTGCAAATGTGTATTTTTGTTCAGTTTACATAATACACAATAAAATTTAGAAACCAGTAACTGAAGTTCATAAAACCATTAATTCTCAATAGAGAGTCCCTGCAAAGGTGCCTGTTCTTGTTTGACTTACTGTTTGAAATAAAAAATGTGAAACTTTTTCTTGTAAACAAAAAAATGGTGTGTCTCTTTCAGGTGGAAGCATTACAGGGTTATCGTGTGATTGACATAGCCTGTGGTAGTGGAGATGCCCAGACATTGTGCCTAACTGATGATGATACTGTTTGGTCATGGGGTGATGGAGACTATGGAAAACTTGGGAGAGGGGGCAGTGATGGCTGTAAAGTGCCAATGAAGGTATTTATACTTTACATCAGTTTAAACACACTCATTTTAGAGATGAGTAATGAAAAGCAACTTATCAATTTAAAGAAGATTTTACTTGTTTTAGGAGAAGTTTTCCTGGTGGTTTCTGTGTGGACAGCTCAGTTAGGTGCACTGACTAGTAATATGGCATTGTGTTTGTATGTCTGAGTAACAAGGGTTGCATATAATTTTTCTTTCTCTTTGAGCAATATTGTTGACTCCTGTGGTATTCCTAATTTTTAAGTTTAGCAAGTCTCTCAAAACAGTAGAGCCTTCTGACATACCTCCACAGGTACATATACAAATTCAAGGAAATGGTACTAATGTGGTGACACCAGTTCCAAAAAGGAATAAAAATAGATTAAACTCAATGTCCCATTTTATTGTGACTTGCTACGTATGAAGCTATAGTTCACTTGGAATTTCACAAAATACTAAGAGTTGAAGAAAGTACATATATCTAGTAGCATGTTAATATTGCTATATGGTGGTAGAGCTGTTTGTCCTCTGGACTGAGGAGAGGAAAAAGCAGAACATGCTATGTAAAATTTTACCCATTTCCTTGGTCTGAGCTTTTTTTGTTTTAATATTTTATTCTCTAATTTTAAACAAAACTTAAACTGGGAGAAGTAGAGTTCAGAATGTGACTTCTGAACAGCATGTACATCAAGTTCAGCTAAAGGCGCACATACAATAAGGCAAACTGCAGAAAGGGTGTGAAGTCAGTCTATCAATGTGTCCCACTTGGAATTTAGCTGAGACACTGATTATTTTTTCTGTATCGGAAGAAGAGGTTTGTGGAGCTTGAAAGTCTGTCATCTTTGCCAACAGAAATTTGTCCATTAAAGAAGATGCATTACCCTTGCTGTCTGTCACAATCTAGTTACATTTAATCCTCTCTTTCTAGATTGATTCTCTCACAGGCCTTGGAGTGGTTAAAGTGGAATGTGGATCACAGTTTTCCGTGGCCCTTACCAAGTCTGGAGCAGTGTATACCTGGTATGTCTATGGAGTGAATGGCATAATTAATGCTGGTCTACATTCTCCCGCTTGGGTTCTTCCTTCCCTTTAAAGTAGCATCTCTGTGCTTACCTTTGTTGCTTCCTCCTCTGACTCTATTACAGTAAATATATATATATAATTAGCAATAAGATTCTGAAAAAAAATGGAGTAATAGTCACCCACTTCTACCTCTCTAATTTGTGTCTGTACATTTTCTGGATATGTCTGCAATTCTGTTAGGTTAAATTGCCTTAAAATATTAAAGTTTGGTTTTGCTCTGCTACATTAAAATGGCTGAATGTCGACACAGAAATTATTTTAATTACATTCATGAAAGATTATATCTGTATTGATAGTTTATACAAAAAATTGCACACATAGAATCACAGAATTGTAGGGCTGGAAGGAAGAAGTCTAGTCTCCCCAGAGCACTGAGGTGCTTTGACAAGTGTTTGTCCAACCTGTTCTTAAAAAATCTCAAGTGATGGGGATTCCACTGTCTCCTTTAGAAGCCTGTTTCAGAGCTTACCTTATAATTAAGTTTTTCCTTTTTTCTAACCTAAATATCCTTTGCTGCAGATTTAGCCAGTTATTACTTGCCCTACCTTTAGTAGACATGAAGAATGATTGATCACAGCCCTTGATGTATTATGCATCTAAACATTATTACATTCTATGTACTTGATAAGATGACTTGGCACATGTGGATATTCTGTACAACTTCATATAGTCTTAAGTTCCTTCAGTACCATGAAATTCATCATGTTCTCCTCTCTTTGATCTTACTGTATTCCTATTTGAGTGAAAGGCATGAATGTCTTGCCTTGAAGATCCTCTCACTGGCTTATATATGACATTTTTGGAGGCAGAGTCCTAGGATGTCTACTAAATATCTAATAAGTTTGGTTAATGGTCTATATGGAAAAAAGTGTTCATGATAGTGATTTTACATTTGGCCTATATTTGTAAATCTCAGCATAAAACACTAGTTTCTGGCATAATGGTGACTGAATACAAATTGGTCTCTGGTCCCCTATCTACAAACAACCAAATCAGCTTTTAAAGTTTTTACATTTCACTTGAAGACAAAAGTATTATGATTTATGCAGAGTTAAATTGTACGTATCTGGAAGTCTTTTTCTAAGTGTGTAGTTGGGAAAAATGCTAGTTATTTTATCTGTATGCAGGGGTAAAGGCGATTATCATCGATTAGGCCATGGATCTGATGACCATGTGAGAAGACCTCGACAAGTACAAGGGCTGCAAGGAAAGAAAGTCATTGCAATAGCTACTGGCTCTTTGCACTGTGTGTGCTGCACTGAAGATGGTATAGAGAATAAATACTTTAATAATTCTTGATCAGTTTTATTTTGAAAGTCAGAACATTTTTAAAAGTCTGAAATCTGTTTTAACAGCATTTTCAATGGGGCACATCTTTTGTGCATTGGCATCTGCTTGCATACTTCGTGAGCAGCAAACCTTGATTTGTGTTGGTGATCTAAAATGGCATGCTGCAAACAGTCTCAAGATTTTCAGTCACTTAACTGGAAACAATAAGAGTTTCATAAAAGGTTTGAGATGCTTGGAAGAAAAACACATAGCTTTAAATGAGTACACTATCCTTTTCTGTTACCTAGGAAGTCTCTTGAACTTGCTGAAATGTTTAACTTGGTGAATGAAGTATGGAAGCAAATAGTCATTTCTTCTTAAAGAGCAGCTTATGTTCATTTTAGTATAGTGACCTATTAAATGTTCTTCTAGTAGACTAATTTCTGCTTTTAATTTGTGTATTTATAAAAATAGATTTGTATTTTTATAGATACTGGTGAAATATTATGCAGTAGCTTAGCTTTCCTTTAATTTTAATCAGTCTGATCTGTCATGGAACCATCAAATACAGACACAAAGTAATTTTTCTATCACTGTCCCTATCATTCTGATTCTGTTTCCTCCTTGTGATTTAGATACTTGGTCTGTGTTCTCTTAAATGAGTACCATATCTAAACTGTTTGGGCAGTGGACATATCTCTAGATACGTTTGTACAGCAGCTAGCATAATGGGGTTTTACTTCTACTCAGTAATTCTGGATCTCTCCTTCATGCAGATAATAAGTTTTGTTTGTAGCGTCTGAGTCCTAGTCATAGGATAGGACCCAATTCCGCTAGCCACTGTACAGAGAACAAAAAGATGGTCCCTGCCCCAGAGAGCTTAAGAAGTAAATTTTATTTTCATTCTTTCTGAAGGAAGTAAACATATTTGTGTTGGTTTAGGTGAAGTGTATACTTGGGGAGATAATGATGAAGGGCAGCTTGGAGATGGGACAACTAATGCTATTCAAAGACCTCGGTTGGTTGCAGCACTTCAGGGTAAAAAAATAAACAGAGTTGCCTGCGGGTCAGCACATACTTTAGCCTGGTCAACTAGTAAACCTGCAAATGCTGGCAAGCTTCCTACCCAAGTAAGATTTTGCTTTAGTAAAGATGGTTATTGAATATTAGTTCATGCACTTACTAAAATGTTGTAGTAGCTGTTTTTCCTTTCTGAATAACTAAGTAAATGCAGAATGCATGGTGTTAGGTTTGGATCAAAACTTTAATTGCTTCTTTCCATCTCTTGCTCCTCCTGTCCCCCTTCCCAAATTCAGATAGCGGGATTCCACAATTCTGTGCAGAAACAGTTTTTGCCTTTTAGCTACCAATTAAGTATCACTATTAATTTAGTTTGAAAGTCAAATGAAATTGAAACAGTTTACAACAAAAGCTATGGAAGTTTGTTTGTGGATCTTTCACTGTTGCCTTGGGGTTTGAAAGACTTATTTTTAATTGTTTCCTTTTTTTGCACCATTATAATGTTGATGTCTCTCTGTTCCTGCTCTTGCCCATCATATACAATAGACTAGATCAAAAGGACAGATAAGAGTCCTGTATAAGAATACTTCTAAAATCTTGGAGAGTAACTGTGCTCACACACCAAAAAGTCACTTCCACATTCCAATGCCACTTATAACACTTTAAAAATCTTTTCAACTTAGTGATACTAGAAAAATGTTTTGTATACAAGTCAACTTATGCTGTCTTTAGCGTTGATGCTCCAAAATAAACAAGTCTATTAATTTCTTAAAACCAAAATCTTCCTGTGTTTCCTTTACTTAATTGTTACTCTGTAAATTGTTCCATGCACATACAGTAGCTAAATTTGCTCAACCTTAAAAATATGATTGTTCTCTCATAGGTTCCTATGGAATACAACCATCTTCAGGAAATACCAATAATTTCATTGAGAAATAGACTGTTGTTACTGCATCACATCTCGGAACTGTTTTGTCCTTGCATTCCCATGTTTGATCTCGAAGGACGCCTTGATGAAACTGGTCAGGGACCCTCTATTGGGTTTGATACTTTACGGGGAATTCTAATATCACAGGGAAAGGTATTTATCAGGATTTATATTTGAATTTTCAAAGAAAATCATAATTATGGTAACTGTGTTTGTAATTGTATACATTATTTAACTTTTTTCAGAAGAAAAATGGAATAGAACTGGGTATCTTGGCTCGTGTGTGTGCTATAGAAATAATTGATCATAATATATGTTATAATTTCAGGAGGCAAGTGGAATTTGACTCAGATCCTCAAATCCTATCGGGATTATGTGGGCTGCTGCTATCAGTTAGTTTTCAATTTAAAGTCGTCTTGTTCTAGTTTAGTTGAGTTCTCCTAGAACGTACCTTGAGAGAGTAAATCTAAATAGACTTCTTCTAAAGGGCCACATTTTGTTTTTGATTTTCAGATTCAGTTATTTGGGGTTTAGCTTATTAATACAATAGAAGTGTCCCATGATAAATACATTTGAGCCAGACTAGAATCAGAACATGAACAGTTTTGTGTGCTTTGTGTTGAGTAAAAGAGCAGTGGTGCTAGAATCTGCACTAAATGGCAGTGTCCAGGTGTCTATGCTTCACAATGTCCATGGACCTTCTGAGTGAGTTAAACTGTAGCATCAGAAGGCTCATGCCTTTGGGTGGAACTGGGGGAGAAGGCATGTTTAAGCAAAGGGGGGAGTCAGTACTAGACCAGGGATGAGGCAGCTGGATAGCATGCCCCAGGTCTTAGGAGGGTGGTGGTGTGTTAATTTACATATATGAGCCCAGAGAGTCAAAGGTGTTATACCTCTCACTTGCCAACATTGAAACAAGGTTTTGGGTTTGGTGTATAGAAAACTACAGCTTGCTTAGCATTGTGGAAGATGCACCATTAAAAATCCTTTTCACCTTTTATTAAGGTACAAAAAGAAGGAAAAGTATTTAAAATGCAGTAGTTAAAATTTCAGTTTGAAACTCCCTTGTTCCCTTTTCCTTTAGGTGGAGAGAGTTTTTAGAAGGGAGATCCCTCTCGTTCAGCAGAGGTAGAAAACGCAGCTTCTGTTTCTGATGTTGGATTTTTCACTTACAGCCTTACCACTGGAAAAACACAGGCACAGATCCGGGTCTTATCAGCCACTTTGAGACCCATAAGCTCATCCCAACATTGGACAATGTTTAAAGCATTGTTTTAGCTGACCTTTCTGGTTACAGCAGTGTTGCAAAATACACAGTTCTGGCAGACTAACCCAGGCTCTTATTAGACAGAAGAAAAGAGAGAGGAGAGAGAAAGAGAGATTGGAAATAAGGTGGGGAAGGAAAAGTACATGTGAATTGGGGAGGAAAGGGGAGACAGTCTTTCATACCAGGAGCTATTCTGGATTCAGCCAGAGTTTTTGAAGATGGTGCTTTCACTTGGCTTCCTCTCTGGCCTGGTCTGGTCAGGGCAGCTTTCAGGATCAAGGTGAAAGAAATGGTGGGGGTGGGACCCAGAAAGATGAAGCTTGCTCCTTCTTCTTGTCTGAGCTGTCAGTTAGCTTATGCAATGTCTCAGTCCCTTAGCTTTTGTCTGGCTCACCTGTATGTTAGTACTGAATTTATAAAAATGCATTTAGTGTTTATACTTTATGAAATGTTTGTGTGTTGCATGTATTCATCTCGCATATAATATGGGATACAAATATTGTAAGTTAATATTTAGATGTTTGCTTGGTAACTACAGAAGTATTTGCTGTACATTTAGCCAGGAGAGAAGCATTACAAAGTGTGAACCGCTGGTTTACCAAGAAATGTTGTCTTGTGTCCAATGAAAGGAGGCCCATAGATACCAAATAAACCATCATGGAATATCCGTGGAGACAAGATGTAATTGATTGCTCCCCCCCAAACCCAGGAAGAGATGTGCACAAGCACTTGTCTTATCAGTCTGAATTCTAGGGGGAAGGGAATAAAAATATTTAAGAAGAAATTATTTCTATGCTGCTTAAACTCTGAGGGTTGAAGATCTCAAAGCATAAACAAAGGACCACCAGCTGTTTAGGCTGGGTTAGCCATTAATGACATGTCGAGCTTGCATATTACAACAGCTTGTATTATTTTTTGGAATCAAAACTGTAACTCGGGGGTGGGCAATAATTTTTGTTGGGGAGGGCACTCCAAGAATTTGATAAGTGATCATGGGCTGTACTTTTCTACCATGTGGAAGAAGGGGTTATGACCAGGGGAAGAGGCTTGAGATCCAGGAGGGAGTGGGTGCCAGATGCAGACACCGGCTGGGAAGTGCTTACTGTAGGAGGCTCCTGATCAGTGGTAGACTCCCTGGTTGCCGCAGTCCCACATACTGCTCAAAGCGACTGGCTGCTGGGGCCAGCATGTTTGTGTCTACACACAATTTTGGGGGTTTGCGCCGCCTTCACAGTCTGCCCTGAGATTGGTACCCACACTCTTGAAAAAATTCACACAGCTTGACACTAAGTAATGTTTTCCTGTGTAGTCTGTTCCTTGTTGTTGATAGGATCTTTCTGAGGGCAAGATGCTGGTTCTCTTGTTCTGTGCTTAATCTGTGTTGTATCGCCTCCACTCTAAGTGAAATTGTGCATATGTTTAAATCTGAAATCACCACAGATTCAAACTCATATTGTAATTTTGGCACTGCTCTGTTTATGTATACTTTTTTATATTTTTATTTTTTAGGAGGCAGCTTTTAGAAAGGTTGTGCAAGCAACTATGGTCAGAGATCGTCAGCATGGGCCGGTTGTAGAACTCAATAGAATACAGGTAACTAAAACTGTGACAGTAATGGGTGGCTACATCTGGTGCTTGTCCTACAAATGTGAATGAGTTTAATTATGCTCAAGCACTCTTATGAGGACTGCTACTGTAAGTGAGTGATCCTCATGGACTATCTTCCACCAGTTTTGATTCCACAACTTTCATTTGTCAGCTCCAGGGCTTTGTTTAATGGCTGAGGGCATGTCTGCATAGCAGTGTCAACCTGCCCTTACCAAGCCTGACCCTCCTTGATTCCACACACTGATTCTGTGGACCTAGGACTTGAACCTAGGGTCTTGGGATCCTGCAGAGCTAGATGGCCCAAGCCCATGTTAAGCTAGGACCAAGAGTCCACACACTATTGCTTTCCTGTATGCACGTGACCCTGGTTTGACTTGGGTCCCAGTAGTCTTCCAGATATATCCCAGAGATCCTTGGGGCAACTTCCTTAGTTCTCTCTGCTCTGCATGGCAGCGCCAGTGTCTCAGGTGCCTTTTCACTGCTGTGCCAATCTTACTTCCTAGCTGCCCAGGGTATTGGGAGTACTTCCCCCACCTATCCTGAGTTGGGAACTCTGTCACTTCCTCTGCCTGCAAAGCAGCTGCTTGATCCCAGGCTCCCTCACCTTCTGTGAGGCTGCATGTGCAGTGGCACCCAGGTAGTATGCACTGTAAGGGCAATGAATGGGAGCCAGCCCAAAAATTTCCCCTCTTGGGGATCCCTTGTGCCTACCTCCCAAGGTGGAGCAGGGGCAGGGATTAGTGATTCCCTTGGGAGCTACAGCACACTGCATCCCAAGCCCTGGGGCTCCACTTCACCATTTTGCAGCCAGCAACGGCCAGGCCTGAATGTGTAGGTGTGTGTGATTTTCCTTTCAAATTTCCAAACAGATAAAACAAAAACAAACAAACAAACCCTTCTTCATTGAACATCCCAGTTGAAAAATTAAGACACTCAAAGTTTCATGTTGATATGTTGGCAGTCCTGAAGACTGATGAACTGGGGCGTGTGGGCATTTTCCTGTCATTGTGTTTCGGCCTACAGATGGAGAGCCCAGTTCTCAGTTTAGATGGTAGTTCAGTATAAAGCCGCCTTAAACTGCAGTCATTGTACCCCATTGTACCAAAGGAGCTAATTGTGCAATTTATATACCCGGGTGTTCCTTATCGGCACCTGACTCCTATCCATCACACTGTTACTGGAGTTTTCCCTTAGTACAGTAGGCTTGTAGGGCTAGAGTGTTGACACTGTGGGAGATGGTGATATCAGAGCTGTAGGTTCAAGCCTGGGTCAGATAATCCCTTAACCTAGGGTTAAAGTGCAGGGTAGGTGCTCAAACCCAATGTTACCTGACAGGGCCAGCTGACTCAAGTCCCACTAACCTTGTTCTGTAGACTTACCCAGAATGTCAGAGAGACTACTAAAGAGATAATATGAACTTGGTTGAATGTGCTGGAGACAGCTGCTTATTTATGTCCATTACTCTGTGCACTGTAGCAGGTTAGATTTACACTATGCAGCATGGATCCCTTATGTAGAACAGAGCTGTATTAATTTCTGTGGCTGGCAGTTATGTAACAGTGCCACCTGACACAATCATTTGAAAGCCTGCTCGCTTCTTAAGCGAGGAAAAATGGTAGGATGGGTAGAAGGAGCTGAAAACTACTTTAGAGAAAGCTGGAGGTTGTGAGGCCATTCAGTGATAGGGATTTCTAAGGTAAAGGGATGATATCATCCTTGTCTGAATTCTAAATCCAGTGGGAGTGGAGCTCCCCTCTGAATGACTTTTAAGCTGCACATCTGAGGAAATCTTCTGCCATGACCAGCTTTAATCTTATAGGAGCAGAGCTCTGTGCCTGCACAACTGAGGACATGAATAACAGCTGTAACCATGTCCTGCTCCCTTTTGGTCCTTCATTCTGATATAAGCCACCCTTCAGTCAGCCATATGTTGCTGATCTCCTGTAGACCCAAAAATATCAGAATAACAAGCTAGGGCTTATAAAATGGGAGGGGAATTGTTGTTTTATTTCTTTTGTAGCACAGATTTATACATCTTAGAAAAAAGGTACTTTTTTAGCCATTTGGGTGATTGCTTCATTGTGTTGTATGGCTGCTTATCCTGCTCTTCCTCCCGCATCTTCCAGTTGGCAGCTGCTGTTTTTCTCCCTGTATGTAAGATTTCACATTTATTAATACTTATTCACTCCACACACTCTACAGCTCATAGTGTTCTAATCTCTCCAAGTTACTTTGTAGCTTGGTTATTTCCTACATTGTCTGCGATCACTGCAATTTAATAGGATTGAATTTACGCTCGGGAGCTTCCAGATCAAAAACATAAAGCAGCATTTCAGGATACAGAGTAGTGCACTTCCTTTTACGTAGATTTAAACACTTTGTAGTTAGTTCAAAGGAGGGAAATAAAAAATAATCTGGTAACCAAAACTTGTGGACTACAGCTAGAATCCAAGAAGTTAGATAATGTGAAGATAAAATCATGGATTCTGATGTCCATATACCCCTACATTGTCACATGAGTGTATTTTGCTTTTGCTTTCATGACTGCTTAATGTTTGGCGTTACATTTTTCAACGTCAGTGATGGAGGGGAAAGAATCCTTTCAGAATAACCACTTCCCTCAATGTGACCACATGTGATACCCAAGAAAGGACAAGAGTTTAATATCCTGTTCCCTAAGTATACTTGAGGGCATTTTAAAATGTACTTCAGTCATGAAAGCAAAGTAAGATAAACTCATGTGACTATGTAGGGTTATATGGACAGGCCTTTTCCACACACATTTCTGTAACATTGAATAGTAAAGTACTGTTTCACTTTAAACTGATTAGAACTCAAACTTATTTGGTCCCTTTGCTTTTTTTTTTTTTTTTCTCTCTTTCATGGTATAGTACATAGCATAGAAAGTTGGAAATCTAACTTTCTATAGAATTCGATTAGCCAAATTTTTTTTAATTGTAATAATCTGACACTTTTGTTAATTAACTGAAAAATATTCTGCTTTGTCTATACTCCATTGCCTTCTCCCTTATCACATTAGGAATGTATCTATAAATATGTAGAGGCTTTTTGCTGCTTACCTCTTCTGACATAATACTATATAATATAAAGAGTGCTGTAACTTTGAATTTTGTTGAGACCCCTGACTGAGAACATCTTCAGCTTAGTTTCATTCTTCTTCTTGCATTTACTTCCTATGCTCTCAAATTATCTGGGTCCTAGTTCCTGCCGTGAGGGCAGGGGACTGAACTCGATGACCTCTCGAGGTACCTTCCAGTTCTAGTGTTCTATGATCTTTCAGTCGTTCAATTTTCTCATCTCTACACCTTAGATGAGTAAGGTCCTTCTTGAACCATGGGATGATGCAACTTAGCTGTGATTTTTTGAACAGACAAGCTATGGCAAATTGTGGGAAAGTAATAATAAGCCTTATTTGCATTTATAAGGTCCATTATTACTGAAATAATTGGGCTTCTTTAGTAAAAAGAAGAATGAGAGGGGACATGATAGGAATTTTCAAGTATCTAAAAGGGTGTTACCGGGAGGAGGGAGAAAAATTGTTCTCCTTAGCCTTTGATGATAGGACAAGAAGCAATGGGCTTTAACTTCAGTGAGGGGAAGTTTAGGTTGCACATTAGAAAAAAACTTCCTAATTGTCAGGGTGGTTAAACACTGGAATAAATTGCCTAGGAGGTTGTGGAATCGCCATCACTGGAGATATTTCAGAGCAGGTTGGATAGACATCGATCAGGGATGATCTAGACAGTACTTGTTCCTGCCATGAGGGCAGCGGACTGGACTTGATGATCTCTCGAGGTCCCTTCCAGTTCCAGTATTCTGTGGTTTCCATTATTTTTCCCTATTGGCCACCTGGGGCTCAGAATGGGGCCGCTGAGGTTCCCACTCTCGAAATTGTTGTGGAAGCCTAATAATTGCCGTATTCACAGTTTCTGCAATATTGTGACTTAAGTAGGGCTTTATAGATGAGGCAATAGCATCTAAGATGTTTGGCCCATTTCCTCATGCCAGTAATAGGTTAATGAAAACAGGGTGTTCCTCTGTCCTTCCGATTATTGTTGAACTCGGAATCCTTAAACTCAATCATTCACCTGAGACAAACTGGTAGCAGCAAGGTCTGACTTTGTCTTTTAGTTATTCCTTTCTCTGCTATGTACTATTGGAAATCGCTTCCTCATGTATGTTACAGTAGATTGTGATCAGATTATTTTTACTGTTTCTTTTGGATAAACTAAATTGATTGAATTGCTTTAATCTCTAATTCTCAGATATATTTTCCAAACCTTAAATATTTTTTCAGTATCTTTTCTGAAGTATGAAAGCCAGAACTCGACGTGGCATTACAATACAGGTCTCAGTAGTGTAGGCGGTATCAAATTCCTTTAAGGAGGGCCATCTTTGCAGAGAGCTAGAAAAAGGTTTGGGTTTTTTTTGTTTTTTTTTTAAGTTGGAATTTCTGCAGTCTGGATGTGGGCAAGGTTACATATCAGTAAATCATAAGAGCTAGATCCTTCCCTATTATAACCCTTTCACTTAAAACAGATTCCACAGGTTGCTTCTTATGTGTCTCTAAAGAGGGTGGTTTGCAAACACAGGCAGACCCTCTTTTCTGGTCCATAGGCCATACAGCTAAAGCATTTGAGAATTAAATCCTAACCTGATTGAAATGATCTGGAGTTTGCCCATAAGATTTCTGTGGAGCCAAAACTTCAACCCAGTTAGCAAATCCACAGATCTCAACAGTAAACCCTTTGTCAACAAAGAAATATATCGTGCGTGTTGGTCATCATAGTTAAGCCTTGATGGGCACTCTAGAGTAACATCTATGTTTTTGAAACCAAACTGCCTCTCCATGCAAAAATACTAGAGTTGTATGAAATAATTTTCATTTATTCAAAGAATACTTGATTGAATTAAAAGGTATTAATAGTATTTACATTGTGAGAGCTTCCTCATGCTGCTCAGTCAAGATTGCTTGCGAAGCTGCACCTTATTCTTCTACAGTTTCACCCTCTGAAATCTGGGTTTTGTCTGGTCTGGCAAGATCTGTGGTCTGGCAGAACCATGACCGAGTGCCATGGCTTCTGGGAGCAGGGGCCGGCTCGCGTCAGGAGTGTAGCCTGGGCCAGCGGCAGCAGGGCTTGCAGCCAGAAGCACAGGCTGGCAATGTGGGTGGGGCTGGTGACCAGAAGCACAGGCTGGGCTGGTGGCAATGGGACCAGCATTGCAGGGAGCACAGCCCCGGCCAGGCCAGGATTGAGAGTGGAGACCAGTGGCTAGGACTGGCACCCTTAAGCAGGGCTTATGGCTGGAAGGGGAGCCTTGACCTCCCCTGGTCCAGAAAACTCCCTGTTTTGGAACTTCTCCGGTCCCAAGGGTGCTGAACCAGGAAGGTCCAATATGTAGTCTCTCCTGAGCAAAAACTTCTGTTTGCTATGAATTGGTTTAATAGTTTTGATATGTGATTATTTCCAAATTTTTCCTTTATTTTCTAAATTGCATTCTAATCAATCTAAGTCCTGGTTTGAGACTTTGAATTGGTGATTGCATCTCTAAATGTTCTTAGCATCCTATTTAAACGCTCCTCTTCCCCCCCCCCCCCAAAAAAAAACCCAAAACACTTGCCTGATTCTCTTCTTAGTGTGATATTTTTGGGAAGTCAGATTAAATGGAAGTCTGAGAGAAAGATTTGTGTTGATCTAGCACAACATTGTAAAATAAATATATTAAAAAAAATATTTTCCTAAGTAAATGTGCGGTAACCTGTCTTTCACAAGAACCTGTTTATATCATTCCACTTTAGTATTGTAGTTTTCCTCAATGCAACCTGTTGGTTCTGGGATTTTCCTTGTATACCATTCTTCAAGCATCTTCATTTCCAAATCTTGCCTTAAAACTTATTAATTCAAAAATATTTAAGGGAACTAATGAGAAATGTGCATATACTTCTTTTGTATAATTCATTAGAAGCTCAGCTTTCATACCATAGGTACTTTTAAATAAAATAATAGTTCAAAAATAAATAAGCCATACGAATGAATCCGTATAAAGACTCTTTAATCAACAGTCCATCAATAAAAACTTTTTAACTCACTCTAAGTACTTATATCTTATTCAGCACATCCCATCAGGGGCAGTCTAGGAAAGTGGCCTCTTATCTGTATAATATATTCACAGTTTTTCCTGATTTGAAAACTTATCCTGTATATGAGTGGAGACTTCTTGCATTAAACAAGTGGATCACCATCCAGAATAATTTCATTGCTCAGATCTTTCCAGATATTGTGCTGACAGAAAGAGAACTCTCACCTCTTGCTGAGCCACAGCAATTGTTTTTGCAAGTATTTCTTTGTTGCAGTTGCAAACAAGACTTCATCACTAATGCTGCTCCGTATTCCCGATTGCTTTATCTGTCACTTTTCAGATGTACATGATAGTTACCTTCTTAACATTGAAACCAAAGAGGAAAGTGTTCAGGAGCCACAAAATTAAATACTGAAGGGTAGAAGGTTTTTGCCTACATGGCCATGAATTAATGACCGTGTTCAGTTAATTGACCTTTAACAGAATTCTTCCTCAGATCTGTTTGGAATAAAATCTTATTTCACTAATTTCCTTTAATGTGTAGAGCCTGGACTCTGACAAGAAATTTGTCCCTAATGTCACAATTAGAGGGAGGGTAGTGCTCAGCTTGTGCGAGGGTATAACTGCCTTCATTCTTGTTCCATCCTAACTCTCCAATCCTACTCGAAAGACACCAGTGACAATAATATGGCCAGCTCTGTCTGAGTTCAACCTCTGTGCAATCATGGCAACCTTGACATCTCTAATTTGAAGTTATTGAAATAACCCAGAATAATCACCCTGTACAGTTAGGTCAATCAAGGACCCAGGCTCAGTGGGGCAGCTTATATACACCAAACTATTTCCTTTTCATTCCATTGCAGGACACTAATGTGAACTAAGCTGTTGGATAGCACATTCTACACTATGCCATCCTGTCTACTCCCATCCTCAAGTCAGTGTGCATAGAATATCTGTATGGAAACATATGAGTTAATAATTAGAACACTACCAAATTCACAGCCATGGAAACAGTGTCATGGGCTGTAAAATCGCACTCCCTCCATGAAATCTGGCCCTTTGCATGCTTTTCATCAAGGGAGTTGCTGGGGCATCACCAGGTTATTTTAGGGAGGTCATGGTGTTGCCATCCTTACTTCTATGCTGCCTTCAGAGCTGAGCATCTGGAGTTTGATGGCTGTTGACCAGACACCCAACTCTGGGTCAATGCCCAGCCAGCAGCAGTGCATAAGTAAGGGTGGCAATTCCATCCCACCCATACTGCTGCGCTGCATCCATCAGAACTGGGTGGCTGGACAGTGGCAACTGCTGACTGAGGGCCCACCTGTGCAGGCAACAGCACAGAAGTAAGGATGGCAACACATACCATGCCATCTTTACTTCTGCACTGCTGCTGGCTGTGGCTCTGCCTTCAGAACTGGGCGCCTGTCCAGCAGTCACCAGTCTCCAGCTTCACAACTTTGAAGGCAGCACTGCTGCTCGCAGCAGAGCAGAAGTAAGGGTAGCAATACTGCAGTCCCCACCTCTACAATAAACTTGTGACACCCTTACCGCCCCACAACTCCTGTTTGGGTTAATACCTTTACAATTACCACATGGTGAAATTTGAGATTTAAATAACCGAAATCAAGTAATTTATGCTTTTTAACATCCTAGGAATGTGAATTTGACACTGAATTTGGTATGGCCCTACTAATGGTGGAGTAATTCAGTACTCTTGTATGTGCAAAGTCAGGGGCCTCAGAAATGAAGTATGGTGATAATTTTAGTAGTTACTGGCCCGTAGAGAGGCCACATATCCTGGAACCAGTCAGTTTTTCTATTTTTATATGCAAATTACCTTGTGCCTTCAAATTAAAAACAATATTCTACATACTAGAAATGGGGAGCCTGAGCTTTCAAATGAAACAACCTGGTTTCATTTGAAAGTCAAATCCTATTTAGGAAAATAGGAAAGAACAAAAAATGCTGGCAAGTCAAGTGTAAAAGTATAATTAGGCAAATCAAAAAGAATGTGAGCAGCAACTAGCAAAAGATACAAAAACTAACAGCAAAAAATATTTTAAGTACATTGAAAGTAGGAAGCCTGCTAATAGGTCATAGGATGATACAGGCATTAAAGAAGCATTCAAGGAAGACAAGGCTGTTGTGGATAATGTAAATGAATTCTTTGCACTGATTTTCAGTTTAGAGGATGCAATTGAAATGCCAATAGAGGAAATTTTAAAACTGATTAAATGAAACAATAAGAAGTCTTCAGGATCAGATGGTAATCACCTAAAAATTACACAAGAACCAAGGGTCACCCAGTGAAATTAATAGGCAGCAGGTTTAAAACAAACATAAAGAGCTACTTTTGCACATAACACCCAGTCATGCCATGGAACTCATTGCCAGGATATGTGAATACCAAAAGTATTAAAAAAAAAAAAAAAAAAAAGAGGGGGTGGGGGGGTTAAAAAAAGTGGTTGATTAAATTCATGGAAGATAGGTCCATTAATGTCTATTAACCAAGATAGTTATGGATGCAACACTGTACTGTGAGTATCATTAAACTTCTATGAGAAGCTAATATTGGGCCACTTGATAAATTGCCCTGTTCTGTTCACTCCCTGTGGAGTATCAGACGCCAGTCACTATCAGAAGACAGTATACTGGGCAAGCTGAGTCATTGGCCATTATGTTCGTTGGTTTGACCCAGTAAGGCTATTATGTTTATTCTTCCCCCATTTCCTCACTTTTGTTCCGGCTGATGGACCAGAATGGTTGAGGTGGGGAAATGTTTTGATGGGAGGTGAAGAGGAAATTTAAACTGACTCTGTCTACTTGTGCTTGAAGGAGGGTGGGGCAGTTGGAGGCGAATGTATGGTAGTAAGAGCCTGGCAGGAAGGAAATTTCATCTGGACCATTTGAAATTGAACTTTGGACAGTCAGTGTATACATCACATTTAGCCTGTGTAAATTCCTCGTTGTAGGTACAGAGTCGTGTGTGTGTCTGGTGCCATGCATGGTAAATGTTATGGGCTGGTGTAATACAGTGCAGCACAGCCATATTATAATGTGCACTTGTTCACTTGTTAGGTAAAGCGTTCTAGAAGTAAAGGTGGATTGGCTGGTCCTGATGGTACAAAGTCAGTATTTGGTCAGATGTGTGCTAAAATGAGTTCCTTCAGTCCAGACAGTCTTCTCCTTCCTCACCGTGTTTGGAAAGTAAAGTTTGTTGGTAAGAATTCTTTTTTCCTCAATCCTACTTCTGCTTATAACCTTATTCTTTTATTCCTTTGGAGTGGGGGATGTCATTACAGCAGGACATGGCAGGGAAATAGGGTTGCCAGATGTCCGGTATTTTTGCCTCCTGTCCGGTTAAAGAAAAAAATCAGAAAATAGCGGACACCTAAAATGTCCAGTTTTTTCTGATTTTTTTCTTTAACCGGACAGGAGGCAAAAATACCAGACACCTGGCAACCCTACCACACTCAGAAACTGGGCCCAGCCCCTGGACCTCCCGACCCTCCCTGGACCTGCCCTTAGCCTCCCCAAACCGCTCCTCCTCCCCACTTACCTTGTTCTGCAGGGGAGCTCTCTTCCTGCTCAGAGTAAGAAAACAAGATGGCCACCAGCAAAAAAACAAACAAACCCCAAAGGCCTTAAAGGGGCCATGCTGGTTTTTTTTCTGGCTTAACTGTTGGGGTCCTTTTTTTTTTCTTCTCTACTTTGGTCTCCCTCCCTTTTTTCTCAACAGTGTTTTTTTTTGAGGGGGAGGGTGTTCGCTATTTTTGGTTAAACCATCTGGCAACCCTACGGGGAAATGCTTGGCATTGCAAAGACCATTTTCCAAGAATTCAGAAGACATATCAGAAGAAATGTTCCAAACATTGTAATCTTAAATTCCAAAGATCGTCAACTTTAAAAATCAATATTTCCAAAAATGGCGTTTTCTAACCCAAATGTAAGTCTGAAATTAAATTTTCACTAAACTCACAATTTGCATTTCCCTTTGCTTTAATGTGGAAAAGTAAACTAGATTAGGATGTTGCTAATAACGTCTAATCTATGGCTCTATTGACATTTTTTTTTTGGTATCAAAATGAAAGGCTGTTTTAAAATATTCCCTAGGAACCTTATGTTCACTGAATCTTTTATTTTTGTCTTTCCATCCAGCTGCTTCCTTATTTTGATCCTTAGTGGTGATACAGTAATAATACATGGTACTTTTAAGATATAATATAGTTTAACCAGGAGTTTAAAACTATCATAACTTAAAATAGGATTAACTGAAACTGCACTCTTAATCAAGGCCATGTTGATGATGTAATTTGTTTTGGTTTCTTTTTGTTTTGTTCTTAATGACCAACTTTGCAGGCCACATTTTTTTAAAATATATGTCTGTTGATGGTAACACTTACACAAGGTTGTAAAAATAATCCTGTTTAAGGAGGAAACTATATTATAGAACCAAAATTTGTCATTATTTTATTAACTAATGACAATGCAGCTTTTGAATACTATTTTTCTATTTATCCATTGCAAAGGAGAAATATCAATACATTTAATTCAGGATTGCATTTGGAAACGTTGACATTATCTGCATGCTTGAATCACCTTTTTGTTTTCACAAGGTGAGTCTGTGGATGACTGTGGTGGAGGTTACAGTGAATCAATAGCAGAAATGTGTGAAGAACTCCAAAATGGGCTTACACCTCTCCTTATTGTGACCCCAAATGGAAGAGATGAATCAGGAGCAAATAGAGATTGCTTTTTGTTAAACCCTGCTGCCAAGTCTCTCTTACATATGAACATGTTTCGTTTCCTTGGTAAATATTTTAGATTTGTAATAACTTTACAAATCTTTGCCCATGTGAAGTGTGTAGAATTTAAAATATTTTTTTTGTGTCCAGGTGTGCTATTGGGCATTGCAATCAGAACTGGCAGCCCTCTAAGCCTCAATCTAGCAGAGCCAGTATGGAAACAGCTGGCAGGGATGAATCTAACAATTGCTGATCTCAGTGAAGTAAGTATGGAGTTTTTGATAATAGATGTAAGGACATGCCTACCCGATAGGGACTGTTCCAGCACAGCTATGGTGCTATAGATATCCAAGTATGTATCTGTACTGTAGCTGCAGCATGTACAAAGTCATGAAGGATTTTTCCTGAACTATAGTTGGTACATTAACAGAAGCATTTTTCTGCTTCTCTGGCTCTGTTTGCTCTGGGGGTTATGTCGTCAATAGCTGTGTTTCTCAGGGATATGGATCTTTTACACTCCTGAGTCATGTAGCTTCATGTCCTTAATTTTAAATGTTGACTAGGTCTAATTTATAGAAAGTGAGAGAGAAGTTAGTGTAAGACTGATATTCAGCATCTGTAGCCTGTTGGTGCATTTTGGCGAACCTCTTTTAGCTTTGAGACAGTGTAAATCTCCATTTTTTCCTTCTAGTTAGAAATTTAAATAAATTGAAGTCTTATGAAAAGAGTTAAGCTAATTGAACTGAAGAACACAGTGAAACCCCTCTTAAACTATCACAAAAGGAAATAAGAAACTGGTTGTTTAAAGATGGTAGTAAAGATGGATTAAAGATGGATTTACTGGTAGTAAAGATGGATTAAAATTGTACATATAATTCTCCTGAATTGTTTGGGATGGACTTGATGTAGTTTAATGAGCTTTTACTATAAGGGCAGCAACAACACCTCATTCATGCATTTGCTTGGCTTTTAGCCAGTCTCCAGTCAGATTTTTATCGTTTAAAATTTTTTCATGTATATGCTTTGAAGATACCTGTAATATTGTACGAATATTAGATGTTCTCTGTTTGCTTGATGGTTGTTATACTTGCTGTATGGTTTCAAGGAGTTAATTGCAACAGGAATGGGAGCCTTTTAGTTATCAAACCTTGAAAGGACAATGAAGGTATCAGATCTTCTGAAGTTTAATTCTGACTGTGGTTAACTGTCTGTCTGGGTTTATTGGAGAAGGTGCCAGCATGTAACCCCAGGGGTGCTTTCATGCGGGAAAACTGAAACATAAAAAACCTGAACCTCTGAGCTTAAAGATATAGTGTGGGGAGCACAGAGAAACTGCAGGAAGACTGTTTCCCTGACCCTGAGGAAGCTGGCCCTCCATGCGTACTGGCTCCAGAGCCATCTTCCCCCCACCCCCTCCTACAGAGGCAGTGCGGGGGGAGGAGGGGAAAGCAGGAGCCAGTGCTCACCGGGAGCCAGCTTAAGTCAGTTCCCCTCAAGCACTGGCTCTGCTGTGCTCCCCCTCCCCCCGGCTGCTGTTTCTGATGTGGGGGGTCAGGGGAGGAAAAAGTGTGAAAACAGTGGTTCAAAACAGCCCTTTCAGAACAAAATATTGTTTAATTTGAACTGCATGACTAAACTAGGGATGTTAGATATCAACTAATTTAATAATTGTGTAACCATATCAAGTATTAGTGGTTACACAATTATTTGGATAGTGGATGTGATTAGTTCCCCTTGTTCTATTGTTCAAACCACCTCTGTACTTTTCACATGGCACAGAAAGAAGAATGAATAACTTCAGTTTTAGTTCACAGATTTGTTTTCCTTTGAAAGGTTGATAAAGATTTTATTCCTGGGCTTATGTACATTCGAGACAACGAAGCTACTTCTGAAGAGTTCGAAGCCATGAGTCTTCCCTTCACAGTGCCAAATGCAAGTGGCCAAGACATTCAGCTGAGTTCCAAATATACCCATATTACACTGAATAATAGAGCTGAATATGTGAGACTGGCAATAAACTACAGGTTTGTTGAATAACTTCACTAGTACAGATTTAAATAAAGGGTTGGAACTATAAAAGTTTTTGCTTTTACATGATGCCGTGCAATGCACTGCTCTGGTGGTGTTGGGTACAGTATTAGCCAATTATTTCCCTGGCATTATAAATCAAAGGAAGAAGGTGACTCAGGTCTGGCATATTCTTGAGAAAATAAGGGGGAACTGTTTCAAGCTGTCAGTTTCCAGCCAATGGGAGTGACAGGGAATGTTTCCCTGCAGCACGCAGAGTTGCTTCTTTCCCCCTCCCTCCCCTCCACCTTCACCCACAGCCAGGCAGAGCCTGCGTGTTGAATCTGTGTGCTAGTGCTGGCTCATCCACTGCAGAGGGGAAGGGAGAGCCTGAGTCTTGTGGCTCAGATCCAGCCCACGGGCCATAGGTTCCCCATCCCAATATAAATTGTATCGGTAGATGTATGTATTTTATGTTGATTATTGCTGATTATGTACTATGTTGTATTACTTTTTAAACCAATCTTTTTACTTTTGGATAATTTTTAAGCACCATACTTGGATATACAGACATTCTTACAGCCATTCTTTTCTTAACCAATGTACTAGGGGGCTACGCTCGCCACCCCCCTTACCTCCCCAGCCCGCTGAGGCTGCTCCAGCCCTGGCTCTCCCCCCTGCCACAGGGGAGAGAGGGCTGGGTGGAGGGAGCCTGTGCTCTTTCCCTGGCCAGTGGGCAGGGCCAGGCTGGGGCCACAGCATGATAGCCCCAGCTCTCCATGTGGCACCTGGGAGGACCAGGCTGTGAGTGGGTGAATCTTGGCTCCAGGGGACGCAGATGACGTGATGACATCACTCTGTCATCCTGTAGGAAATTTTTGTTAGATTATATAATTGCAACATTGTCTTTAATAACATTTTTGCCCTCAGTGTTCAGTCATTGCCCAATGCAATCTAACTTGCACACTGCACGGCAGATACACTCCCTTTAAGCTAAGATATACTAAAGTCAAGATCACTGGAAAGGGGGCTTTGTGGCCCTGGATTTTGGGGAAGCTTTACCCCCAAAGGGCTTTTCTGACTGCCAGAATTTGCCAGAAATAGGAATGCTCCACCTCTCTATGAAACCCCATTTTAATTGTCAAAATAGCACTGTTACTTTCTTCTCCTTCCTTTTCTTTGTGCTTGTCTGTTTCTCCTTATAATTATATTTGTCAACTCTTTAGGGGCAGAAATGGTCCTTTCATTATATATGTATATGGGGCTTTTAGGCAGAGTATTGCAGAAGTTAGGTCCATCTTGCTGGAAATTGCATGGAATCTTCCACATAAAATATTCATAATTAAAAATCAAGCATTAGCAGCTAGTTTTTAAAGTACTGTAATCCTTTAATGTAGGATAACGTGAACAGCTTCCGTTTTAGTTGTTAATCTGATGATCATTACATCCAGATTCACCAAATTGTGAACATCTTAATTGGATAAGAGCATACAAGAAAAATCTTTAATAAGAATGGTTAAAGCTTAACTAAGCTTTTTTTAATGTTACAGCTCGCATTCCCACATAATTTTTCATGCTTCATGTATAGCTAAAAGGGATTCCAGAAATCGAGAAATTCTTTCAGTTTAGAAAACTCCAATCTTGTTCTAAAAACTAAGGCCAAAATTTTTATACCCTGGGGGTATGTCTAGACTACAGGCTTTTGTCGACAGAAGTTTTGTCGACAAAGAGAGTCTAGACTACATCCAGTTCTCTCAACAAAGCAAGCCGCTTTGTCAACATGACAGTGTAGATGCAATAACATTTTCTGTCGACAGAACTCTGTCGACAAAAGGCGTTATTCCTCGTAGAATGAGGTTTACAGCCGTCGACAAAACTGCTGAGTTCTGTCGATGTTATGTCGACAGAACTCAGTGGCAGTGTAGACGCAGGTATAGTTTATTCTTAGATGCTTCCCTAAGTGTCTAAGTAGGCTCCAGAATCCATATGTAGACACACAAATAAGTGTTCTGATCTTCAGCAGCCAGAATTCTGAAGTCAATGGAGCTGGCGGTGCTATGCACATCTGAAAATGAAGTCACTTTTAATGAAATAGCTGTAATTGCATGTAAGAAGCCTAACTGGGCATCCCAGGGTATGAAAATTTCCCAAATGCTTATTGATTAGTATAAATGAGGCAGCAAATTGGCATAATTAAGCCATATTTGATTCAGTAATTTTAAATCAGAATGTAAGCTGCTCAAATAAGTGTTCACTAGAATTTCTGCTGAAATGTCTTTCTTCAGGCTTCATGAATTTGATGAACAAGTTGCAGCAGTTCGGGAAGGGATGGCCCGGGTTGTTCCTGTTCCTCTTCTTTCACTCTTCACAGGATATGAACTGGAAACAATGGTATAAGTTTTCTCATTCACTATTTCTGTTGGATTGATGATGTAAAATTAGGCCATTTACTTGAGTATTACTGATCAAACTCATTTTTTTTAGCCCTACTATGTAGCTGTACTATCATAATCCTATGGAAGTACTTTTTTATGCAGTTGGGCAGTGTAATGTAATAGATTGTATGGAACTAAGAACTAGTTGCTACTGAGAGCTGACATTTGACTTGAAAAGGGATCAAAGTCTTTGTATGTTTTTTCAGATGTAAAATGGGGATATTGCTTCCCAGAGCTGTTGAAGGCTAATTTAACTTTGTACAGCATTTCAGAGTTGCAAAATGTTAAGTTTAGTGCTGCAGTAGCATAAAAGGAGACTAGTCATTTTCCTTAATGCTAAGCCTCACTGACTGAGTGAGTTAATGGACCATAGCTAGTAGATGTTTGAAATGTTCATTTTGTCATTGAAAAAGCTGATTTAAACATAATTATGGAACTAAGGGGACACATGGCTTTTGACTGAATTCTGATCAGTTCTTTTTCTTGTCTTCGTGTTTTATTTTCCAGGTATGTGGAAGCCCAGATATCCCCCTTCATCTTCTGAAGTCTGTAGCCACATATAAAGGAATTGAACCTACTGCTTCTTTGATACAGTGGTTCTGGGAGGTGATGGAATCCTTCTCCAATACTGAACGATCTCTCTTCCTACGTTTTGTATGGGGCAGGACAAGGCTGCCTAGAACTATTGCAGACTTCAGAGGCAGGGACTTTGTTATTCAGGTACGGTCAAGAGACTTGCAGGTTGGTAATAGAGTGGTGGTAAACAGGAGAATGAACTTTAGAGTTCATAGAACAGTAATACATAACTAATCAACTAACTTATTTAAATATTTTCTTTGGTCCAACTCTGGATATTTCCTGAGCTCGGCAATTGTTTTCTGAGACTCTCTCTACGCTCACCGCCCACCTATTTTGCTTCTTTTGTTGAGTTTCCCTCAATGGTAATCACTCCTGCTTTTGCTAATATTTGCGAGAGACCCTTTATCATCTTAAATGTTTAAGCTTAATACGTTGAAGCTGTAGTTTTCACACTGAAGCATTTTTAATATTTTACCAGTTACATAGTGAGTAGTCGGGTTTTATCTTGTTCTTTTAGCATATACTGTTCATTTCAGAATCTTATATTTTATAGAATAATGTTTTTAATATAGTATTAAAAAGATGTATTTGACTTAGCAGCTATTATTTTTTAAAAGTCTCCTTAGCATCAGGGTAAGTGATTTAAAAAAAAAATCCTTTAGTGTGTTCTCTGTGGTGTTGATCCGTAAAACTAAATGGCTTGTGCCTTTTGTTGTTGTTTGACAGGTTTTGGATAAATACAATCCTCCTGACCACTTCCTTCCTGAGTCATATACATGCTTCTTTCTACTGAAGCTGCCCCGGTATTCTTGTAAGCAGGTACTGGAGGAGAAACTGAAATATGCCATTCATTTCTGCAAGTCCATAGACACTGATGATTATGCCCGGATAGCACTGACAGGAGAGCCAGCTGCTGATGATAGTAGTGATGATTCTGACAATGAAGATGCAGATTCTTTTGCTTCAGATTCTACACAGGATTATTTAACAGGACATTGAAGCAAATAACATGAGACGAATATCACAAGCACTGAGGCATGAAATGCCACTAGGGGCATTTAAGGAAAGGAGTACAGAATATGTATAACGGGAAGAACACTAATCTTCTGAACATGGGGAAAGCATTTTTGTTACTCACAATAGGAATAATGGAGTATAACTTCAGGCATCTGCTTAGAATAAATGGCACAGTATATGGGCATTTAACATTTATTTTAAGAGTTGAGAGAATCCCCCATAAGACTGCACTACATTTAGAAGCTTTGTGTTTATTAAAGTGTTGTAAATGTTTATATATATATATATGGTAGTGCAGCATCCAGAAAAAGCAGTGAAACCTTTAAAATGTGGGTGCAATAGACTTTTTTCATAATAAGTGTTGTGTTCTGTGTAACTTCTTGATTGTATATTGGAAATACTGTGCAACAACTGAATAGTATTATAAATATTTCAATTAACTTTACTAGAAGTTTGTTTATTAAAAAATCTTTTGAACATTAAATTATCAGTATTCCTTGAAGTACGTCTCTAGGCAATTAAATGAAAAAGACTATTGGGTTCACCTCCTCCCCCTATTTGTATATTTTAGCTTATGTCTCTCAAATCGATACCTTTCTGTGAACATCATCATAATTCTTATCATGGGAAGTGTATTGTATATAAATAATTTGTGCCATGTATATGCAGAAATTATAATTTCCCTCTAAATAAAACTTCTGTCACGAAGACTTTATTATGACATTTTATGGTAATGTGTAGCTGGTAGAAGAATATTGTAAAATGGGTCAAATCTTTAAGGCTGTATTTATGCTAAATGTTTTTTTTTTCTGCAGCCCAATGTCTCCCACAGTTCTGCTACGCATGGGCTCCTCTATTCAGCTTTCAGAGGTGAGCCAAAGCTGCATCGCCCTGATCATGCCTTGTTCTTCTACTTACTGCTTCTGCAAAAACAGATGGTGGTGGTTTGCTTACCTCCCATCCCTTTTCTTTCGACTTCATTGTTTTGGGTATTTTTCAGACAGTGTGAACACTTTGCTTTCAGTTTTCTTGCCATATTTTAGTCTGGTCTCTGAGCAGTGCAGTTGTCACAAGCACCCAAAGTCAGTATGTCGTGCCCCCCATACTTTATGAACATTGGCTTATGTATATGTATAACTCAGACTATTTAGGCAAAATGCACCATTTTTAAAGTTACGATTTGCTGAATGTGCATATTCTATTTTTGTGCATGCATCACTATTGTATGTGAAGTTAAAAATATTAAATATGGACCTGGGCTAATGAGGGCAATTTCTGATACTCTGGAATCTTAATAGCCCAGTGCTCAAGACAATGATCTGTAAATGGGTTGGTTTTTCTTGAAGCCCAAACTGTTGTTGGTCCTACAGAGACATGTGGCCAGGCCACCTGATGCTGGAACCCATTTCTGATCTGCTACTTTTCTCAAGGTGAGAAAAATCTGGACTAAAACAAAGAAGTCTTGCCTTGGGCCCAAGGGATATAAAGGTAGGAAACCAAACAGTAGGAGACATACAGGCCGCCATACCACTCAAGATGCCTGCTGGAAGCATCTAAGAATAAACAGGGGGAAGAACTGGACTCAAGCTAGGAGGCTACCTAGCTTGTGAAAAAGATGATTAGGACAACTGTTAGGGTAAGGATTTTCACGTAACTCATTTCTTAGTGTATTCAGCTTAGCTGGTGTGTCTTGTTTATTTTAGCTGAGTAACCTAGTTTGATTTGTCTTGTTTTCACTTGCAATCACTTAAATCCTATATTTTCTACTTACTACAAACTCTTGTTTATTATCAAGCCCAGTGTAAATGTTACACGGGATGGGGGCATCAACTGTGCATATTTCTTTCTTTGCTAAAGAGGGTGCATTTATAAGCTTTCTTTGTGTAAAACTTTTATACAGAGTAAGATGGATTTATTTAGGGTTTTGGTCTTTGGAACTGTGTTCCTAGGTGCTGTCAATTGCTTTATAGCTGATAGCTCCCAGAGCTGAGCTGGTTTGGCATTTGTGTTTCTCTGTTGGGAGGGCTTTTACCCCCAACTCAGTGCCTTGGCTGAGGAAGACCAGAGGTTCTGGTCCAGCAGGACAGGGTGGTAGGGCTCCCCAGAGGGCAGGTCGGTGTGCTCAGTGGCATGACCAGCTGATGGGTTTCAAGGGACCCCTGTGATCGAGTCCTTCACAGGTGTCTGAGCCTTGCAGTGATCACAGCCACCCAAAGCCTGAGTTCCTTCTCACTGGGCTCCTCTGTTCCATCTCAAACATGGCAGATCAACTGCACAAGCACTAGGCAAAGTCTGCTCTAGAAGCTGCTCTGTATGCAAAGTAGCTATCATACCCAGCCTGCTTCATAATTCCACCATAGAGAAACCAACCAAGATCTGATCAGAACAGAGGTTCTAAGGACAAGGCAGACTTTATTCTGCCAGCTCAGGGGCATACGTCCTGAGATAAAACAAGACCACAAAGATATCCCTACTGGGATACTGGTCTTTATCATAAGGCCTAAACTATCTTTTATGTTCCCTGGGGAGAGATGCTGGGCTCCTAAATACTTCCCCTCACCATCTGAATCAGACCCTATCCCATCCCCGGAGGAGTGAAACTCCGATGAGAGAGACACAGACAAAGTGTGTGTGTGTGTGTGAGCTCTCTAGAGGGATTTGGCTCTATGTAAAGCAAATCACAAGAGTTCACATTTTGGCTGTGTCCCGGTAACCCTACCTATGATATGTGCAAAAAAGAAAATCCCAGAAATACAAAAATATCCAGAATGCACTAGTTCTTTGAGTCAGCGTCAGCTGCTTCTGCCTCTACCAAGAAAGAAGCACTCTTGGACATGGAATCTGAGCAGAACACAAGTAAAATGGAGCAAAAATTCCCTGACCCTCCCCTGGAGAAGTTTGAGACCATGTGCAGAAAGTTTGAGGCCATTGGCCCTAAGGGTCTTCACAAAGATGCTTGTGATGAGCATAGTTAGGCTCTGGTCACACAGGACTTGCCTATACCCCTTTCTGGATGACACTCTAAACACTGGTCTGACTTATCTTGTGTTCTATAACACCACAATGTGAACACCAGACCTCTTGGAAGCCCATGTTTTGTGATAAACACGAAGAAAAGTTCTTTGATCCTATTCACTAGGATAACCCACCTGGGAGTAGACACATAGGCACTTCAGTGGCAAAGATCTAACTATTACTCAACTGGTTCCAGAAGATCTATGATCTCATCACTATCCTGCGAAAGTGTGTCAAATTCACCCTAACTTGGTGCCTTTGGCTACTGGCCCTTCTGGGGTCACTCAGGGATCCCCCCTCTAGCAAAATCCTACAACAGGTATCTCTAGGCTTTTCTTCTGAAAGCATGGGGACCCCTCTGTCTGGCACTGCTCTTCACGACTGGTGCCTAAGAAGCAGGAATGTGACAGGTTAACCAGTAAGCACCAACCTTAATGGCTGATGCTTACTGGTTCTGGTGAACTAGTGGGCACTGGAGCAGTTCTGTGCCTGCCACAAGCAGGGGACTGCTCCAGCCACACAGGGCCCATCATGGAAAGGCACTGCTCCAGCATAGCCTCTGTGGCAGGCCCACTCCGATCTGGCTGGAGCAGTCTCTGCTTGTGGTGGGGGGAGGGTGTCCCAGCCCAGTGGCAGGCAGAGGGGGGCCTGGGCTGGAGCAGCCTCCTGGCCCCTCTTTAATTGGTTAACCAGTTAAACAATGTTTAACCAGTTAAAGGGGATTTTACATCCCTACTAAGAAGTCAAAGAAGAGTGACTCCGCGGCACCAAGCAAGAAGGGCAAAGGACCCTGTTCAGGCTGCCAGCCTGCACCAGACACACATGGGGACTCCCGGGCCTGATGGGACCAGTCACGAGGCATCTTGCCTGCCCTCTGGGGACAAGGGCAGTGGGCCTCAGTGACCCCTGAATAGCATTCAACCCTTTCATGTGTCTGTTTCACCTGTGGTCTTCTCTGACTGTCATGGCAGTCAGGCCAAGCCTCTAACCTAGCTCCTCTCTGTAGGCACGTGGCTCAGCAGCTATCTGTAACAATGCCCTTCTCTCTCAGGGCAATGTGGCCTAATAGTCAGAGTCCGTGATAATGGGTATGGATCTCCTTGTGGGATTGGTGAGAAGGGAGTAGGAGAAACCTGTACCCGTCCTCTCCACTGAGTCCCAGCTTGGGGATGGACCACCAATGGCTTGGTGGTGAATCCCATCGAAACATGCCGAGCTCCTGAGGTACAACTCCCCACCCTTGGCTACTTCCTACCATTCTCTTCCATGTAGTCATCTGTCTTTCCCCTCCAAACTGGGGGGGCCTTACCTGCTGACAGGCCGTCATGGCTTGGTCCTTCGGTGGTTCCCTCTCCGGGGTTTCAGCAGAACCTCCGTATCTGGCAGCTGGCAGCCCTGACTGAGCAGCTCCACAGACCTTTATACTTGGCCTCCAGCTGGAGCATGCCCAGCAGGCCTGTGGAGGTAGGGCCAGGTGAGCCAGGTTAACCCTCTCAAAGAGGTTGGTACACCCCATCACAGGTCCCCATAGCCTCCCGGTGAGGGATCTGCCACCAATTCCAGACAGGTAGGAGATGCAGACTAGTAATAGTTCCAATGCCTTCCCAGGCTCTCCCAGTGCCCAAAGAGCACTGGCCTTTATTAGCACCACTTGCACTATGTGTGTTGCAGACCATGGCAAAGATTCCCAGTGAGGACAAGCCAGTCATAAAGTTGCCCTTCAGAAAGCAGTGAACAATGCTGGTCTCCAGAGACAAGACAGTGCCCTTTGTCTCCACACTCCAGACTGCTATTTTCTGTGGAATGTCCTACAATTGCTGTGCTCGTGGTCTCTGCCCTCTCACTGCAGATTGCCCGGAGGAAGGTACCAATCTTCCTCCTGTCAGCTGTGTCTTAGCCCAGACAGTAGAGCAACCAGCATTTTGTTAGCCTTTTCCTGAAAGAGGAATATCACAAGCCTCACATTTTTAATTGAGTTCCTCTTGTTTTACCTGCAATACACTGATACACACTGTACTGTACAGTTTTGATACACTGGAGGTGTACTGTATTCTGGTAGGATCAGACTGCCAGAAAACAAGGCACGTACCCACAACTGTGCCATATTTTAAGATTTCACCAAGTCAGTAACAAATGTGTGCTTCCAAAATGTTACACTATTTGTTCTGAAGCTACAGACTTCCTTTTAAGCCTTCCAGCTCCTCATGAGCCACCCAGATGAATCAGACTGCTGTGATTGAATAATTATTAAAACCAGAAATCACACATTTGGTTCTTCTAGTTCCAAAGAACCAGACACTCACCGAGATCAAAATACAGTTCTGATCTTGTCCCCAAATCATTCTGGTAGCCAATCCATTAGTTTACTAATGGTTTATTGATACAAAATCTGCAAAGGGTTATTAAATGATTAAAATGCATCATATACATTCAGGTTGATCTCAGAGTTTATAGATCAGGGTAATAGCAGTGAGATTAAATCTGCCAGCTTGCAGTAAGTCTCTCTGGTTCACCCAAAAGATTGGGAGAAGGGATGTGAACAGATAACCAGTTATCTGGTAAGGATCAGCCTTAATGGGTGATGCTTACCAGGTAATGATTAACGAGTACTCAGGAACAGCCCCCTACCACCAGTGCGCAGTGAGTGGAGGGCTGCTCCAGCCAGGCCAGGTCCCTGGGCAGGGCTGCCAGTACCCAACCCCACGGGGGCTAGGAGCTGAAAATAGCAGCTGCCCATGGGGCCAGAAGCAGCCAGATGGGAGCAGGAGGTCGTACTACAGCTCATCTGGGCTGCAACAGTATCCCTGCCTCACCCCCCCCTTTAATCAGTTAACCAGTTAAGCACTAGGTTTAAATGGTTATCCAATTAAATGGGATTTTACATCCCTATTTGGGAGTCCCCTGTTCATTGTTCATAGCTTTCCTTTGTTAGAAATCAGTACAGAAGTGTGAACAGAGAAGGAGGAGATGTCACCAATTTATACTCCTCCGCCCCCCCCCCCCGGTCCATATGGCTGTGCATGGAAAGTTACGGTCTCAAGCATGGAGTCAGGGATCAAATGTTCTACATGCCCTCACTGAGCCCTCTGTTGTCAATGTGCCCTTTGGACGACTTCACTCTGCCAAATGGCCTGTGAACCATGGCTGGCTGGTCTGGATGTAAATCCAGCCTATGGAACACCACATCTTTGAGATCATATACAATGATCATACATGTGCGTAAACAAGCTAACATTGTTCAACAAATCACAATCTTTCCAATGCTCTCCTACCAAGTATACAGTGGGTATACCTTAGTGTACATGTGTTTGTTTCTTTTTCTAGAGCATCATGGTGAAAAATTTTGTGTCCTGCAAAACACAAGTACTTTATTCTCAAGCATTATCTACTGGCACTTTCTGTTAACTATTTTCATATATGCAAATAGAGCACTCCTGTAACAAGTGGCGTATTCTTCACATGAGCCTGACTGATTTCAGAGTGAGTGTCACAGAGGTGGATCCTAAATGATTATGGACAAATCACCATAAATCACTTCAACCAAAATCATCCCTTCAAAGAAACCATCCAACTGTAGTTAATTGCTGAGCAAAAATACAAATTATTCTAATCTTGTTGTGTCCTACAATACAACATTTTGTTATAGATATTTTGGATGTTTTTTGCAAGTAGAAATAATACCTTAGAAAAATGGTCTTCTGTGAAATGTATTGTGGGCTTATAAGGATGACTCCTATTGCCGTCACTTATGTGCTTTGGGATTGTTCTATGAATCTGTGCAGTCTGCCACATCTGCAACCCTGTGTGAAATGCCTGCTGGATTTGGGTATGGTTTTTATTGTAAATAACCACTTTGTATCGCTACCCTTGAGACACAGAAAGAATGCAAACCTGGTAAGCTCCAGAATGACTTCCCTTCTCTCCCCCTCCCCCCAATCCCTTCTGGTTCAGTGCATAGCTGTTTCTTGTCTGGAAAGACTCTCAGGAATGCAGAAACTCGCGTCTTTTGCTCTAAACTACATGATTTTCATACAACAACCAGCCTGTGAGCCGCCATATCACTCCCTACTGGGAAAGTGATGTTTACACTAAAAACTACCATTAGGACATGTTTCAGAATGCATGAAGGATGCTACATAGATATTTTGTGTACATGAGTAATAATACAACTGTGTTAAATTTCTTGGTAGGTGATTAATAGAGATGAGCTGAGGAGGTCATATTTTTGCTTTGTAGAACTGAACCGAGGGCTGCTTTGAGTCCAAGTTCAATTTAGGCCATGCCACCCAAGTTGGTGAGTTCAAAGATGGTTACTGATAAAACCTTCTGGTCTGGGCCAATCACAAGTTAGTCCAACAAAACAGGATCTAACTAAAATATATATTTGAAATTCTAATCAATTCCAAGTACTTACATTTTTTACTGTATGTATTACTCCTGGGAGAATTCTGTGCCAAAAGTTTAAAAATTTCACACACTATTTTACAACTCTGCATATTTTGTGTGTCAAAATAACACAATATTATCAAGTTCAATAGGCTTTTGGGGGAGGGAGGAGGGATTTGTTAGGGAACTGGGGAGCCTCCCTCACACGAACCCTGGCTGACTTCTGGCACCCCCTATCCCTATCTCCATGTGGCTCAACCACCCTACTCTCCCATCTGTCCCTGCTAGGGTTGCCAGATGGTTTCAACAAAAATACCCCAACTGACATTACATCACAATCTACATTACATCTTATTTAGAAAATACTGGACATTTATATTCTCATATTTTCTCAATTTGTTTACCAAACAGAAAGCTCAAATATTAGAGTGTCTGATTCAAAACCGGACACCTGGCAACCATAGTCCCTGTACCCCCACTCAATAACTATTTCCCCACTCTCCATGTGGCCCTGCACCCACATTTCCATTCAGCCCAACTCAATGCTATACCTCCACTAGTTCCTGTGTGTCTGCCCCAGTCTGTCCCTCCACTATCCCTTCTCAACCCCCATTAATCCTTTGTGCCCTGCTGTCTCCTCCCCACACCACCACCCATATCCTGTGCCTCCCAACCTGGTCCTATTGTGAGGGGCCTGTGAGGACAGCAGTTTCTCTTCCTCCTCACTATCTGGAGATGGCTGAGTTGGTTGCTCTCTCTTCAGGTGTCTCAAAAGTCCCTTGTAGGTAACATATGTAATTACAGCACCTCTGGCAAGATGTATTTCTACAGAGGAAAAAAAAAGGTTGCAGGAGACATGAATTCCATGCAATGCGCAGTGGTGCAGAACTCTCCCATGAGTAATTTGTTGGCTTTCATGATTTAACATTGATTTTCAGTATATTTTTGTTACAAAAAGTCTGCCTTTAGCACAGATAATATGTGCATGGTTTTAGTAATATAGGGGAGAGCAGTAGTGTTTAAGTGCTGTTACATCA
Source organism: Pelochelys cantorii (assembly GCA_032595735.1). NCBI lineage: Eukaryota > Metazoa > Chordata > Testudines > Trionychidae > Pelochelys > Pelochelys cantorii. Next base: position 123,944,375 of record CM064326.1, on the reverse strand, counting down.
TATTATTGAATTATTTGACGGTAACTTTAATGCCAGAGAAGACAGAGAGGATATGATAGCAGTTTTTGAGTATCTAAAAGGGTGTTACAAGGAGGAGGGAGAAAAATTGTTCTCCTTGGCCTCTGAGGATAGGACAAGAAGCAATGGGCTTAAACTGCAGCAAGGGAGGTTTAGGTTGGCCATTAGGAAAAACTTCCCAACTATCAGCGTGCTTTCTCCATCACTGGAGATATTTAAGAGCAGGTTAGGCAGACATCTATTGAGGTAATCTAGATGGTGCTTGGGGGATTGGACTTGATGATTGCTCAAGGTCCCTTGCAGTTCTAGTATTCTATGATTCTAATAATTTTTGTTGCCCTCTTCTGGACTTTCTCCAGTGCATCCACTACCTTTCTGTAATGGGGGCCCCAGAATTGGATACAATATTCCACTGTGGCCTCACCAGTGAACCTTAGTGCTGTTCACCTGAATTAAATCTGTTTTTGCCTCTAAATGTTCCTATGACAACCTTCACACATTTAAATAAGCACTCATAGCCCCTTAAATGAATTCCTCGCAGGAGAATTTGACTGATTTCACAGTAGAAGAATATATAATAAATCTATATAGCAAGGGAAACAGTGTGAGTTGATGGGGCACGCTGGAAAAAAAGTGGAGATCGTTAGCAAGAGGATGAAGAACGAAGGAGACAGGAGGCACCAAAAAGGTGCTGTCCTGTCGCAACCTGGGTTCTTGCCAGCTTTTTAAATAGCTTTCTGCTGGTTTTTGCCACAGCTCAACCAGCTCTTCCCAGAGCTGCGCATCAGCGTGCACTGGCTTACTCTTACCCGAGACCAGGAACCTTCATGAGCCAATAATTTGCAGTCGAACTATGGCACACCTTCTGACTTTAATGTTTGTCGAAATACTTCCTCTTCCTCCCTTGATCTCATTAATATAAACACGAAAAACTATGTTGTGTTGACTTACAGTCCACACAGTAATTACTGCGTGGTTCATGTCCACACTACTCTGCTTTTGTAGGGGGTGCGCATCTCCCCTAAGTGTGCTTTCACCAGCTTAATGGGGGCAGTGTGGGGTGCAAAGATTGCAGGATCTCCGCTCTGAGCAGCTCCCTGCCAGGAACATGTCGGGCTGCCGACAGGCAGGGGAGCAAAGAGGCAGTTGTCCCAGGGCCTAGCTATTTAAAAGGCTCTGAAGCTCTCGGCCCTGTAAATTGCTGCTAGAGCCCTACACAGCGCACTCTGGGCAGTACTGAGAGCTGATTGGGGTTAGGTGTGGCACGGTCTACGTGGCACTGAGGGCTGGTTGCTCAAGCCCTGCCCCTTCCACGCAAGGCCTCACTCCTTCTGGAGGGCCTGAAGCTGCCCCCCCTCAATTGTACAGGGCCCAACAAAGTCTGTCACCACCCCAGGAGCATAACAACTTCCTGTACTCTCAGCTCTGCATTCTGTGCCCAGAACAAGAGCAGCTGCTGGTCTTCCAGCAAGAAGCCAGCAGCCTGGCTGGGATTGGGGAGCCGGGAGCCCAGGGGTAGCCGGGTTCTAGCTGGAACTCCCATATCCTCTCAGGGGTGACTGCCCAAGCTTTAAGTGGTTTTTCATGGCTCATATTGACAAGAATGACCGCCAACAGCTGATAAAGTAACACAGAGTCTATACAGACACTTTGTGACCCTAATTTCACTGACACAAGGCCTACACCTCTCGTGGAGGTGGAGTTATGTCTTTGAGGTAGGGCATCTACATCATCAGGAGCAAGGCACAGTGTACACTGTCAAAATTAGGAATTAGGTCGACATAAATTGCCTGACATTGATCTAACCCTGTATTGTAAACCGGGCTGAACTAATTCTTCAACCACAAGTGCTTCTTTAGGGAGACTCTGTCAAGGGAAACTATCATTGCTGCTTAACAGATAATTCTCCATGGCAAAATGCGAACTTTAATTCTATTGTGAAGATATATTTTAGCTATTGTTTCCCATGAACATTGCTGTAACATCCCTTTTTGGGGGGTCTGCCTATGCTATACAGATATTGGCTACTGTAAAAATACAGGGCCGTAACAGATTGACCTCTTCCCCCCCCCACACACACCTATTCCAACTTTCATTACAAAAATCAGGTAGAGTAAAGTTCTTCGATTTCCTTAATTTAATTCTGTAATAAATTGGCCTTTGAAAGGCCAATTAGAAGAATGAAAAAGGGTATCTAGCGCAATCTTTTTTTTTTTTTTTTTTTTTTTTTAAACACTAATGGTACATTTTTCAGATGCTCTAGTGTTCTGAAGTATAGAGTGGCTAACTCTGGTCATCTGAAGAAGTGGGCTGTGTCCACGAAAGCTCATGGTACCATCTATATGTTTTGTTAGTCTATAAAGTGCACCAGACCATTTGTGTTTTTTTAAGTTTAAACTGTACAGACTAACTTGGCTACCCCCTGAAGGGTCAGCTGTTCTGTAACTTTTTGTTGAGTGACTTAAAACAGGCTTTTGTGCTATATTCAATTTCAGTAAAAAAAATTTTCAGTTTACTATCAAAACTCAGGGGTGTGTGAAGTGTTGGCTTAATAAAGCTGCTAATAGTGATCCATTTACTCGTTCTTTCCCTGCACTCTGTAACAACTAGCTCAGTATTAGGAAGAGCTTTGTTGAGGCTGAGAATACTGGTGGTGGTAGTCAAATCAAGTGCTAGCTCCTTACTGGGGCGGGTCACATGATAGTAAATCTAGGATTTCTTGCTTCATTTATATGTGTGCATAGAATGTTACGGTCACTCCTAGATCAAGGGATGCTGTTAAAAGCTGATTGTATTTCCTCTGTGAACTATTCATTTAGATAAATAAACTTTCCATTCAGAACACACAAGGCATCTTGCTGCTCACCTAACTGAAGAAGCTGAGTTCATTTTAAAGTCTTCCTTTTCTTTGTGCAATCCATTTCATTTTTTGAGTCCTTTTCCAATAATAAAAGAATCTCTGCAAGAACTCTACAAAAAAATCAGGTAAAAATGCAATTTTTTTCTAAAAGTTGTCATAACAGAAAAATGATCAAACTGTTCTAGTAATCCAGGAATAATAATTTTTAAAACATATTTGAAAAAACTTTATTTAAAAATCAATTAAGACTTGGAAAATGGTACAAGATATGATTTAAGTCTGTCTTAGTATTTATGTGCATTTGAACATACAGTGCTTTAAAACTCCACAGGATACACTGTGTTAACTATTTAAATGTAAGCTGTTGCTTTGAAAATATTAAGCAATATTTATAGCAAATGTTCCCATTCACCTTGCTACTTATTCACTGAGATGCCAACTTTCCACAGAACATTGAAAAGATATGAAGTTGTGGTCATTTATTTCAGTTAATAGCAAATTTCATTTTACTTGTTAAATTTAAAAACATTAAACTTTTTGTCCTCAATATGTTATGCCTGCCGATGAAATATACAGAATTTCATCTCCATTGGGATTGTATTACAACTAACAGAATAATATTGTATAATATGAATGCCTCTCTGAGCTAAGCAATATAGAACTATGTAATTTGTTTGAACAACCATAGAATTGCCCTCAGCTTTTTCCCCCTTGGTGGTGTTTGTTGGTTTGATGTATGGCTAAACTGTGGCTTTATGCATTTTGGCTCTCATTGCAGTGTGCTTTTTCATATTTCTAGGCAGCTTTCTTGAGTAACTGCAATGGAAAGATCAGCAGCTTAGACTAGAAATGTCTTACTCTGAATGGATTGTTCTGTTGTATCCAGCAAGAGTTAAGGTGGTTTCACATTCCTTTATTTAAGAGCTCTGGAGTATTTGAAACTTAACTGTGCAAATGCAGATCACACTGAAACAATATTTGAGGTGTGAACCTGGGAGCAGAATGTAACTTTATGTAGTGTTTGTATAATAAACTTTTTCTCTCAATGTGCGGAACACACTTTAGTGTTACCTGTTAAACAAACAATTCACTGCAAGTTTAAAGGAATATGCTTCGGTTTAAAGATAAAAATAGATTGTATTTTTGAATAGATGCACATATTGGAAACATTCATTTTACTGTATTTACTAGGGGGTTGTGCCTCCTGCTTGCAGCACTCACCAACCCCTGGGGGTAGGTAGGCAGGCAGCCCTGGCTCTCCCCTCCCCCCCCAGGCACAGAGAGGGTCCAGGCCAAGGTGTGGCAGCCCTAGCCTGCCCCAACTTTCTCCCCGTGGCTGCCAGGCCCCCTCAAGGCCAGGCCAGCCTCAGTTGTCCTCCCCACCCCGGCTGCTCGGGAGGTTGGGCGGTGCCGAGGCTGTGGCAGGCCTTGCTTTCTCCCTCTGGCCACTGGGGTGTTCAGAGGGGTTGAGGCAGGGCTGGCCCAGCTTTTCTTTCTCTGGCCGTGAGGGGGAGGGTACACTGCTCCTGGGCTTCCTATGAGAGGGAGGCCTGATGGCTCCCAGCTCCCCCCTTGAGGAGGGAGGCCTTGCTGCTCTGGACTTCCCTCTCTGCAAGGAGAAGGGTGTGTGGCTCTGCCCTCTCCCCAGCGAGGAGAAGGGTGTGCAGGTCCCCCCACCCCCTGCAGGAGGGGGAGGGCGGCTGTGTGGCTCCAGCCATGCTGGAATACTGAGGAGGGAGGAGGCAGAGCATCTGGGGGCAGAGTTAAGGGGCTGTGGGATGCAGAGTGATGTGATATCACTGTTGTCCCACAGGAAAAGTTTGTTTTACTTACACACACACACACACACACCCCCAGGGAGAATATAAGATCATAAGAAAGGCCATACTGTGTCAAAGCTGACAGGAGCACTGTATCTAATCCATATATAAAAGAAAAAAAATTAAATAAATATTAAACCCACTCAGCCCTACTGCTAATATGTTTTGACATCTTGTGGCAAATCACTTAAGGGACACTGATTAACCTTAACATTTTAATGTAAACTTGTACTTTGTTACTCTGTGGAGAGAGAGACAGACAGACACTGTCAGGACTCCTGGCCTCTTTCTCAGTGCTGGGAGGAGAGTGGACTCTAGTGGGTTATAGCATAGGGCAAAAGGGCAGATACATTTGAGTCCTATATAAGAACATCAGAATGGCAATGGGCTGGATCTGCTAAAGCATGAGTGGCCAATAATTTTTAAAAGGGGCCACTTCACAAATTTCTGAAGTAGCCCCGGCCTGCCCTGATTGGCCTGAGGGTGGGGGAGTACATGAAGTCTTGTCCCCTATCCCCGGTGCCTAGAGAGAATTGTCAGCTGTTTTAAAACAGCTGGTGGTTCCCTCTAGGCACTGCAGTGGGAGGAGACTTTGTGTGCTTTCCCTGCCCCCAGGCCAATCAAGGTCTGGGGGCAGGGGCACATGGCGGCTAGAGAGAACCACCAGCTGTATTAAAACAGCTGGTGGTTCCCTCTGGTCACATGTGCCCCTTGCAGAGAAGGAGACTTTACGCATTCCCTCATCCCCAGGTCTTGATTGGCCTAGGGGTGGGGGAGCAACAGGGTATCCATGGGGTGGATCCACTAGCTTGGTGTGCTAGATCCAGCCCACGGAGGCTCTCTTGCCCACCCCTGTGCTAGTCTTGCCTTCAGTGCAGGAGACTGGATTAGGATGACCTCTCGAGGTCCCTTCCAATTCTACAGTTCTGGAGTTCTGTTAGATTAACTGTTGGAGCATGGTACACTACAATAGGTAAAAGCCTATGAAAAGCCTTTCTGTACTTATGCAACATGATAAAACAGTATTTCTATAAACACACAGGAGTATTTCTGAACATACTCAAAAGCCTAGTGAAAAGATTTTCATGTCTGGGTGCTTTTGCCAGCCTATATTTCCCTGACGGATTAACTTTGAACTACCAATTAGAAGTTATCGCTAAATCCTGTTACAGCAGAAGGCAATTAGATTCTTAATCTTAAGATTTTACTAATGTCTCTTTGAGAGTGGATTTTTTATTTTTATTGCCAAGTCTTTTATAAGGTACTGTCACAGGGTAGCTGCAAAGTGAACAGGTTTCCTTGTGAGGATAATAGTTGTGGCTAGTACAGACTGTACATTACTTAAAAAATAACTCAGAGGCAGAAAAAGGGATAGATAACATTTGATCATATTACACTATAGTAAAGTGTGCCTGCCAGTACACTGATGACTTCATTTCTTCATCTGAAACATTTAAAATCTTTGAAATCCTGTCCTCTAAGAGAATTATTGCATTTTTCAAACAGCATCATTGGGAACAAAAGACTGGACACACATTACTGCTATGAAAATTTTGAGTTTTATTACCTATGTTCTACCAACACCAGACAGATCAAACTTCCTCCATATTTTACAAAGGGACACTTAACTTTGCCAAGGTTGATCGATCCAAAGTTTAATTTACCTTGGAACTTGATTTTTGTGTTTCCTGGCAATTATAGGGAGTAAGGACTGTGGTACTGCAAAAATCCTGACATTTTCCAACGGCCACCCAGCAATAACACTGGCAATAACACATTCCATATTTGTCACTGTTCCACCTCTGGGCAAATACTGCACTCTCTAAGAAATCGTGGTATGGTAACTGCTGGCAGACGCTCCCCACTTGCTTCCACTTGTATGTCCAGCGGAGAAACATATCCACAATTAGAAATAGAGGTAAATCACTAACATTTTCAATGGGGAGCGGAGTAAGAAAATGTGCTGAGTGCATTAGAAATGCTCAATTGTGACACCACAATTGCACATTTGTTACAAAGACATGAAATGAAAACACTTTGTTCAGTCCTAAGACCAGCATTTTAACTCTTCTCATGTTCCTCTAATTTGCATGCTCAATGAATTATTAATGTCAGTTAGTAGAATTATTGCCATTGATATTAGAGGTACCTATTAATTTAAGGTAAAATTCTGAGTTCTTAAAGGGATCACTCTCCCGATTGATAGGTAAATGGAGATCAGTGACACTATGTTATGTAGCTGCATGTGATTTCATGCACAACAGAACACCCTGCTACCACATTCACAAATGTTTGAGTATGTGGCATCCTCCTCCTGGGGCCTGGTGACAAGGTGCCCTACTCACCGTAGATGGTGCTCCCTCCTGGCTATACTGGGGATTAGCTCTGCCAGGCCAACACCTCCTAGTGATTACACTCCATCTTTCTCTCTCTGTGGCCCCTCTCTCACTCTGCAGGATCTGCAGTGTCCTCTTCATGAGCCAGTCCTTCAGGCAGGTCACTGTGTTTTCCCCTTTTAGGGATGTGTACCAAAGTTCCTGCTTGCCAGAAGTCTTAAGCAGTCTTCCCATTTGCTGCCCCAGGTGGCACTCCCTTTGTGGCTAGTGTGGGAACCTGGCTACCTCCTTCTCTGGGTTCCATCTCAGGAGCTCTCTAAACAGCAGCCAAGCTGTGGTTTCATCCTGGCCTTTCCCCCTAGTCTTTTCCTTACCTTGTACCCCTCCCCGTTCCGCTGGGTCTGCCAGTCTCTCAACTTTCTTCTTCCACAAAGTAATGATGGGGCTATTTGTCTCTAGAGGCCCCCCTCAAACACACCTCTCTACTCCCAGGGAGTGACTGCAGGCCATCTCCTGTGCTTTGAATTTCTTGACTTTATATAAGTCTGCTTGTTTCTGCCCCTAAGTAGGGCTTCCTCCGAGGCCTAATTCTATTCCACTCTTGAAGGGCTGGGGTAGGGAGAACATCCTATCACAGGCCTATCCTGTGTCTACTTACAACAATTGATGACCTTTCACCGAGTTCAATGGGTTTGGGGTTGGGTGGATGAATTATGATAATATTTCAATGACCAAGACAAAGAGAGAATGACTGGGTAAAACTAGATGAATCTATGCCATCGATATTTAAGAGCAGGTTAGATAGACATCTATCAGAGATAATCTAGACGGTGTTTGGTCCTGCCGTGAGGGCAGGGGACTGGACTTGATCTCTCAAGGCCCCTTCTAGTTCTAGTGTTCTATGAGTCTATACATAGATGCTGATCCAAAGCCCACTGAAACTAATGGAAAGATTCACATTAGCTACATTGGATTTTGGCCAAGGTTCTAAATACATTTATCCTTTAAATTGTGTATGATCTAAAATTCTCTCATCATTAAATATAAGAAAGCGATGACAAATACATATTTGTCCTCCTACAGTCATATAGGGCACATACTTTTAGCTTCAGTTTGCAACAATGCTGTCTAATTAACAAATGTTACTTGTAGTATAGTGTACTGAGTTTTCAGAAGTCCCATTTTCTGCTCATTGCATTTTAATTAATTGCATACTGATGCTGGTTCTCTTATTCCACTGGGAGGGTTAATTGATGTTTTGTTTGCTTGACCTAAGAAATTATACAGAACACATTATAGATGTTACAGTTCAGGCCTGTTCTAACTTCTTTGACCTAAGCTGCTTATAGCAGAGTTTCACCTTATACTTGGATTATTAAGAACATTTTGTTTAATTTAAAAATGAAATCCCATCCCCTACCTTTCTGTCATAATTAATTAAAGCATCGTGGCATAATAAGACCTCATAACCTTGTAATATCAGACCTGACAGCTGCATTGATTGCTTGTTTAACAGTTGGGGCTGAGCTTAATTTCATTCTTCACATAAAAGGACAGATCCTGTTTTCTCTGCACCTCCAAAACTGTTGTCTTCCAGCAGCGGTCAACTGGAGCTCTTGATTTCAGGGAGTGCAGGATTTGCCTCTGTTGTGCATCTTGTCCCAAACTGAATGCAAAGGATTTGGATTTGTGAAATGGGCTGTTTCCTTTTTGGGAAGGAAAGGAATGGATGCAGACTTGATTCATTCCTAATTTGATTCATAAAGGCCCTGAGCCAAACCACACTGAAGGGGAATGGAAATTCTCCCTCTGACTTCAGTGGGCTTCCGATTAGACTCAGTGTGTGTGCGGTTCCTGCTGACTTTAAACTAGGGTGTATAAAAGAGCGAAAGCAGCAGCACGCTCTCTCTATCTCTCTCTGGGAATGTCTACATTGTGGGGGTTTTCCAGGATACTGGAGGTATCCCGGAAAAACTCTGCTGCATCCAAGGAACACGTTTGCTCTTCTGCAAAAAAAAGCGGGAGAGCAAACACTCTATTTCGGAGAGACCTGTATACCTCGTTCTATGAGGAATAAGGGCTTTGCCAACAGAGAAGGCCAAAAGTCTAGACGGGGCCAAATGGCGGAAAAGCCTCTACAAGAAAAATGATCGGAAAAAGCTACAGTGTAGACCTAGCCTCTTTTTGACACCCCCTGAATGGGGAAAGTAGTCCAAGCACAGCCCTGTGTTCAAGTTCCCAACCCTCAGCTTACTCACAAGCTACCTAACTACTGCTATGCCACAGCTTTCCACTACATGGCTTTGCTTTGTTTTATGTGGCAAATACACTTGATCTAGATGACTGTGTTCAGGAAGCAGGCTGTGCCAACCCCTCTCCCCTTTGATCATCTGCTCTGAAACACAAAAGCCAAATCACTGAAATGACGCGTTTTCATTCTTCTTTTAGCACAAGAGCTGGAGCCAGTGTTAAGTGCTATTAGTTTTGACTGTAGCTGTTTTAAGTTTCCAGATAGTTTGTTTTAATCCATTTCACAAAACTCAGAGATTTACATGAAATATCCACTCTGCTCTAGAAACTGGGGAATTTTCAAAACAAAATGCTGAAGAATAAAATAAAAATGGAAATTAAAATTACAGGGTTGTGGTGGTTGTATCAAATCCAAATGTTGTTAACTCAAAGGATTAATTTCAGGTACTCTGATATGAAATCCAAGTTTATATATTGAAAACACCCAGGTAGAGCACCCAGTGCAACCATAACTCTGCCCTCTAGTGACACCAAGAGATTTAGGCCTTTTAGTGTCTTTGGTTCCATATTAGAAGTAATTGATTTTTAAAGGTGAATAGGGTTTTTCATAGTTTCCTCCTTCATGATTTAACTTTAGTTCATAAACTAATAAACAGATTTGTAAATTCTCAGGAAATTAATTCTGTAGCAATTGCTGGGAGTTTGGAGAGGATACACTGTATTTTTCCATACATAACAGAGGCTGAGTCCCTGCTTTCAGTGCAAAATGGAACTCAGCCTTTACTCTGGAGTTGAGCTGGTGCTTCCGTAATAAGAGAAGAAAATATAGCAAGATATCTAATGCATGTTTCAAATATTAGTTACCTCTGGTAAAGCTAAGGAGACTTGTGAAGGCTGGGTGAGCAAGAAACCTATTTTGCTTAAGCCCAGACAGACTTGTTTGGCAAAAATCTTCACCAGACAGGTTTGTTTTTCATCAACGCAATTAATACCATAAATGTACATGAGTTGTATTGAACATTTTAGGAAATAATCTATCTTATCTTTGGGAACATGGTCAGAAGAGCTGGAGTTTAAGGGGACTGGTTAAAGTACATCAGCATGGCTTGTGTTAGTAAGATGGACTAGTAATACATTTTCTTTGACGTTGTATAGTTAACCGTTTTCTCTGGAGTGATGGAACAATAGAATTGGTGAAAGTTTATCCACAGCTGGGGAAATTCAGATTTTTTAAATTACTACTTACAACTGGCCAGTGGTGAAACATGGTACAGGAAGGGAGGTTATTACACAAATACTGTCATATAAATACCTTTGGCAGAATGAAATAGTGCCAAACAAGCCACTTGACCTTAGAGATTTTAATTAGTTTCTAATAAAGCAGCTAATGTAGAAGAATACTCGGCTACACACAGCCAGGCTGGGTTTATCATCTGTCAGAGGCTGAAGAGACTTGATGAGAATTATTTTTCACCATCCACTTGCACTGGGCTTGTGTGCACTAGCTGGTTTACTTTGTAATTTCATAGCGTATGAAGTGGGGTTAATTTGATTACAAAGTAGTTATATCCCGCAAATGCGATTTTCTGTTGCAAATTATTTTCTGTGGGACATTAAACTGAGATGCTCAGAAGTAAAGGGGAGGAGGGGGAGGGCAGGCGAAACCAGCTTGACTGTCTTCACTAATGAACAATCCTCTTCTGTCTAGGCTGGCAGTGGAAGAACTTGCTGTTTGCAGATGACTCTTCATGTGATGCTTTAGTTTCTCAGTGTCTGATATCAGTGGAGGTGGTTGTAAGGGTGGGGGCTGTGTAAGATCATCTCAATTGCCAGTCTCCCCATGCAGTGGTTTTAGTATCCAACAGCTGCCCAGAACTTGCCTTGTCTAACCAAGAATGTTAATTACAATCTTTGGAATTTTATGTAAGCGCCAGGCTAGTCAGCTGAGAAATAGTGTCAGCCAAAATGTTATCTCCACTATCATATGTATGTCAGGCTCTGTTTCTTGCTTGATTTAATTTGTTGCAAATGTCATGGTACTGTACTAAGGGGGGGGGGGGGGAAACCCTGTACTGAGTCTCTCCTAGCATTCAGTGCTGTAATTTTGTCCTGGGATTGGCAATTCACAGTGATAAGAAATACATGATAAAAATTTCAAAATTTCTTAAGTAACTCTGATGCCTCAGGTCAATTTTCAAAACTGACTTGACTTGGGTACTTAAAGTCAATGAAATTTAGGTACTTCACTGAAACTTAGGCTTCTACAAGCCTATATCCTGTCTGAAAATCAGACTTGGGCTTCTGAATCACGTAGGTCTTTTTGAAAATTTTACCCACAGTCATGTTTAATAGAAAACTGAATAGCTGGTAGAGAGAATGATCAGTTATCTGTTTTAGTTGTATATTTCCGACTAGAAGATTTACCCAGTGTTGCTCAGGTTTTAAACTCAATTTTTGTTTTTTTTCCTATTGAAATCATTTCTCTGGGATGGGGCTGGGATAAGTGATTCAGTATGCAGGCTTCTCTGGGAAGAGAGGACTACCTCAGCCCTCTCTCACCGCAGCAGTTTGGGGCCAGGCAAGAAGCATCTCTCCATGGCTGCTGCAGCTCCAGCAGGCACAACTGGGGGAGGCATGCATGTCCCCCAGCTGGGGGAGGTTTGGTTCATCTGCCCCCTACACTTCCCAGCCAGAGTGAGGAATGCAGCAACCTGCACTTTCCCCTTGCTCCCTGACAGAGGAACAGCCAGCAATGTCCACATATGAATTAGGTGCAGGAAGAAGCTTAACATCCTCAACCCTTTTAAAGAGCACCTGGGGGGTGGGAGGCTCAGAGATGGGGCAGTCCAGGATGGGAGGGAGGTATGCCCTCAGCCAGCCCCTTTCATCTGCCTGGTGATTCTGTTTCTTTTCTGTTTGGTTTTCTGAGAAGCAATCCCATTCCCAGTACAGCCCATTCTCCTGGCACATCCAAACCCTTTACCTTGATTTAATGTATAAGAGGAAGCTGCATACCAAATTTAGTGGTCCTAGCTCTTACCATTGAGGAGACATTCTTGAACAAATAGACAGACAAACACATACATGTACAGTCGTAGGCACAGAAAGACAAACTCTCAAACATATAGTAGATTTTTAGACTGGAAACTTTGGCTTGGAAGCTGTTTGGAGGGTGACTAACAAACACATTGTGAATACTTCTGAAATACAAATAATTTTCCCACCTGTAAAATTAGTGATGATAAATGGGAATTTAGACTAACTGAAGCATCCACTCTTGAGAGCTGAATGTAAAGTGCACATACAAATAATTAATTGCCAGCACATGGCACTCAGGAATATGCAAAACTTATCTTTGTGGTAACTGATTGTATGTATAAAGGACATCTGTTTTAGAGCACCCTCAGAACATTTTTCTTCCTGTACAGGAAGTTGAAGAATTTCAATTAAATATTTAGACTTTGAAATCTTCTATTTATGTGGTTTTATTTTAAGTCCTTTCCTTGCTGTTTGTCCTCAAGAGATTTCTACACAGCTAGATTTTCTGGCATCACCTGTGCCAATTTGAAAAGGTTGCTAGTATATGAACTCCTGTGAAGATCATAATCAGTTTCATCTATAGAGTCCCTGTATGATGGTGGGACATGTGATGCTGGGCTGGTGGCTGGTGGTAGTCCCTCAGTCCAGAAATAATGTCCTTGGATCTTTAATATTCCACTTTTTAATAGTTTTTTAGCAACCTGGACAGCTGCCCTTTGACTGGCTGTGATGCAATTAGATCCATTATGCTGGATGAGTCATGTTCAAATTCTGCTTATGTTGCAAACTCCTAACAGGCAAACTGAGGTCCATTATCTTTATTAACTTTATCTGGGATGGCCAGCTGGGCAAATGGAGCTTTGCAACATTCAATATCCGAGTTTGCTGCTGTTGTAGGTGAGGGATCTATTTCTCAGTAATCTGAAGAGTAATTGACTATCACAAAGTAGATGGATTCTTATTTCCCAGTGTACATTAGCCCAGGCCCTCTTTGCTCCATAGCTGAACAGGTATCTCAGATAATTGAGTGCTTCCTTTTGTTTGTTTGCTAGAAATTCATTGCAGATACTGCACTGGCTACCGAAGTCTTTCACCTCACTGCTTACTTGCGGCCAATACAGGACAACTTGGGCCTTGCGTAGACATGCTTTTAATGTCCATATGCCAGAAGTGGATGCTGGCTAGCATTTCAGAGTTGGATGTCTGTATAAAGGCATTTGGGTAATAACACCATCTTATACTACCAGTTCTCAAAGGCTACGTCTACACTGGCAGCTTCTTGTGCAAGAACTGTTTTGCAGAAGAGTTCTTGCGCAAAAAGTCTTCCACAAGAGCGCGTCTAGACTGGCATGTGCTTTTGTGCAAGAGCATCTATGGCAGTGTGGATGCTCTCTTGCACAAGAAAGCTCTGATGGCCATTTTAGCCATAGGGGTTTCTTGTGCAAGAAATTCATGTTGCCTGTCTGTGCAAGAGGGCTTATTCCTTGTGGGGAGAGGAATAACTGTTCCGGAAGAAGCCCTGTTTTCCGACACAAGACTGTAAATTTACTTGCGCAAGAACATTTGTGCAGTGTAGACACCCGGCAAGTTTTTGTGCAAGAACAGTTGTTCTTGCGCAAGAAGCCACCATTGTAGACGTAGCCTAAGAGTATAGTTTTGCTCTTGTCGAGTGTCCTGGAGCCAAATGCTACATGAAGACCATTTTGTGCTAATGCTGCTCCCAGTCTGTATTCACTAACATCGCAGGGAACAGTTCTAGGTTCCTTTACAATGGAGTATTTTAGGACAAGATGCCACAGGGCGAGCTGGCCCTTTAAAGGGATTGGGGCTTACCCTCACTGATGCCAGGCTATCTCCTTGGGTGAAGGGAATTTGACACCAGGGGTCATGCAGTGGAAGAACAGGACTGGAATCTAGGCCTGCCGTCCGGGGTGTACACAAAAAATAAAAATTTGACTCCTTTTGGGGGACTGGAGGGGCTCACTCTCCCACCGGGCTCCACTAGGTGCTCTGTGCCTCCCCCTCCAACCCACTCCTGCCACAAGGTACCCTGTGCCCTCCCCCATTGCTGGAGGAACTGTGCTCCCTCCTGGACTGATCCCTTCCTTACCTGCCCCATTGCCAAAGTCTCTGTTCACTGCTGCACTACTATTGGCCAGCAGAATTGTCACTCTTTCTCTGTATCATCACACTGGCTAATTGATGGAGGCAGAGAAGGGGGTGGGGACGGTAAGTTACGGAGAAGGGGTCCGGTTGCCCAGCACTTCAGCTAAGAGCGCTGCCTGGGCATGCATTGTGAGCAGTCCTCTGGTATGAAACTTGGGGAGCACATGTTCCCCCATGCTGGGTCTGGGGAAACTGTCATTTACCACCATGCTCTGGGGCCAGAGAAGCTCACTGTCTGCTGGGGGCTGGAGGAGTGCAGTGTGTCCCCGCTTGTCTCCCCTTTGGGAGCATTATAGAGTTCAGTCAGAGAATTCAAGGAGCCTGCTGGGAAGAGGGCAAGGTTGGAACTGTCTCTTGAGTAACCATTGCATCCCCTGCCATTTGTGAAACTCCTGCCTCATCATTAGATCCCGGTGACAGCAGAAGTGCTAGTAGCATTTCTGTTATTTCCCTGTCTAGTTTGTAGGACTTGCCCTGGGGTGGACATATCGAGGCACATCCTTCTGGGAACATAAGGACTTCCATGTTGATGACATGCTAATGTGCCTTTGCAGAATTGTAGTCTCCAGTTGCCTTTGGTGGGTTTATTTTTGTATCATTGCACATGACTCTTAATGTTCATCACTTTTCCAGATAGAGCCTTTGTCATATTGACATTTCATCTGGGTGACAGATGAAAGCCTTTGGGGAACCTTGAAGTTTTAGTTGCACAAATCACCCCTTTTGCCTTTGCTCCGCACAGCCATGCAGCTGCTTCACTCACTTCATACAATGCTTAGCAAAACCAGATTTTTGTCTGTGGAGGTCCATTGTCACTCGCTCCCTGGTGTAGGACAGTGTCTGCCTCATCTCCAGATGCTTACAGAATGCTTCCTTTTCTGACCAGAAGCGCACACAGTGCTTGTCCTTCCTTGCAGGCTGCAGCTCTGTCTTGTTTCACAGTGTGTCTCCACAGAAAATGCTGTGCACAGGCTAGCCTACCAGAGATAGCTTGAGTGCAGGAAGCATAGGTAACAACAGTAACAAAGACAACAACATGGGCATCAGTGAGGATAGTTCAAGGCCAGCACGGACCTTGGGGATGTATTAGGCTGCAGTAGCTGGTCTGAATCGCATGCTGTGCTGTCTTCATGGCTACTGTTGCCAGCATTAGATGGATTTAAGCTAGCAGGGTTAGGCTAACCTCCGGTGTGCAGCTTTTGCTGTGTAGACAGCCCACCCTTAGTCTGTCTTGATTTGTGTCTGGAGTGGTATTGTTAACTACTTCGAATGCTTTCAGGGTATGCGCTGCTGTGACAGCTGACTTAAACAGCATGATTAATTTCCAGCCCTGTCACCGCAACCATGCTCTGTCTTCATTATATCTGGCACCTACCAGGCCATGATTTTTTTTTCAGTTCCTCTGTCAGATTTGCACAGGGAGACAAACTGCTGCAGCTTGGTTGCATATTGGCCTGTAGTTTCAGCTTCATTTTAATCAGTTGTATTGAAAGTGCAGCCAAGATTTTAATTGCATCTCCCTTTTCTTCATCTGCTCACTGTTAGTACTGATGGACTAGGTAGCAAACCTTTATCCAGGTCTCTCGTCTGTGCAGCCATTCTGATTGTGATGTGTTTTATCCAGCCTTGCCGTTTATAGCTTGGTCATTTGGCTCTGTAGAATCTCTGGTTTTCACTGATATCCCCATGCCTTTGCACTGCAGTGGAATATTGCTCATAGTCTTTGCCAAAGTGACCCGCCATCTCTGGGAAGCTGCAGCAAAGAATTAAAGCAGTACTATAGAAAAGTCTTCTGACAGCATATTGCGAACGCCATGGAAAAGGAAATGCACATCAAGTTGCAATGCACAGAAAAAAGTTTTTATTAGTCCCACAAAATGCAGGAATTGTACTGAACACTTGAGAGTGCCATCTACTGGCACTTTATCTATTAACGATGTACAGCTACATAGTTACAGCTATTAAAGAAAATGTATCACTATTTACCTAATAGGGGCTACAGTCAGTCCAAATTTACCCAGGCCAGTGGTTTTCAACCTTTTTTCATTTGCAGACCCCTAAAGAATTTTGACTAGACCTGTGGACCCCATTTGAAAATCTTGGACATAGTTCGTGCCCCGCCCCCCCAGGGCTGGAAAACACCGACCTAGGCATAATGACAGCTGCCGCACAGTTTTTCTTTGGAAATAACAGCTGGGCACCAATAATGGTTCTTTACAATTAATAGTATGATTTTTTTTGGTTGGGCTTTTGGATTCTGAGACCATAAAAGCAAGTAGGCTTTTGTTTTGACTGAAATTCCACCCTCCTTGCCCACTTCTCCTTAACGCGGGAATAGTGACATAGACATGTGCTTGCACATTTTCAGTTTAAAATTGCACATCTAATTCTCTGCATGGTTATCAATGTAGAAGACGGAAGCATTCATAGTATTAGAACAACTCCTGTCTGATAATTTCAAAGCACTTTTGAAATCATAGTGCTCCTGGGAGGTAAACATTACCCCCATTTTCCATGTGGGAAAACTGTAAGAGAATTTCAGCAATCTGCCAAAGGGCATCCAGGAAGTCTGTGTCTTTGAACAGATCAGAGATCTCCTGACTCTCAGTCCTGTGTTTTAACCACCATATTTCCTCAGTACACACATGCAGATTCCTGTCCTAGTTTTTATGCATCTGTATCATAGGCCATACTTTGAAAACCAAGCCTTTAAAGTTTACAGCATCCCTATACAATTGTGTATTTCAGTGTTTCCCAAACTATAGGCTGTGGCCCGGTACCGATCTGCGGGAAAAAAATACCGGGCCTCAGCATGGCTGCCCGGGTGTTCTGGGCTCCCAGCAGAGGCGCAGCGAGGGGGGAGCATCGGGGGCAGTTGCCCCTGGGCACCACGCTAGGGGGGCACCAGGCTGGGCTGCAGGGGGGGGGCGGGGGAGGTGCGGGGCGCTAGGCTCACCTGGGCTGCAGGAGGAGGGAGGAGGCTGGGAACCTGGTGCTGGACTCAAGGGGAGGGAGGGAGGGGCAGGGAATCAGCGCTGGGCTCAGTATGTCTGCACGGTTTGGGGAGAGGTGCAGGGAAACGGAGCTCAGGTGGGTTGTGAGAGTGAAGAGGTGCAGAGTGCTGGGCTGAGCTGGGCTGCAGCAGTGGGGATGTGCGGGGTGCTGGGCTGAGCTGGGGTGGGCTGGGCTGCAGGGGGAGGGGAGGAGGTGCCGAGCTCAGAGCTCAGTTTGGCTGCAGGTGGAGGGAAGTGCCGGGAACCTGGGGCTAGACTCAAGGGGAGGGAGGGGCAGGAAATAAGAGCTGGGCTCAGCAGTTTTGTGGGGCTTGGGGGGAGGTGCAGGGAAATGGGGATTAGCTGTGCTGTGGGGGAGGCATGCAGGGAACCAGTGCGGGGCTCAACTGGGCTGAGGTGGATGGGGGAAGGCATAGGGAACAGAAAGGCAGCTCAGCTGGGCTGTGAGGGGCTGCAGGGAACTGGTGCTGCACTCCCTTGGATTGTGGGGATGGTTTTGGGGGAGGTGCAGGGAACCAGTGGGTGTGGGCAGCTCAGTTGGGTTGCAGGGGAGGGAGGTGCCAAAAAGCCTAGTGGGGAGGGGGGGAACCAGGAGCCCTGAAATGACCTCCCTGGTCTATCCGTTTTACAGTCCATTTATCCAATCCATTTTCCCTTAACTTGCTGGCAAGAATATTGTGGGTGACCGTATCAAAAGCTTTGCTAAAGCTGGCACTGGAGGCTTTGGGAGGACCAGAAACAACTTATTTGCATAGTCATAATTTGCTGAATGAATATGCAAATATGCAAATGACTGTTACCAGTCCCCTTAAAAGCTCGTGAATGGATTTACTGATCCCCATGTCAAAAAGCTTGGGAAACCCTGGTGTATTTTATAAAAACTTACCTTACTCATCTCATAGCTCTTCCTAGCCAACTTTTAAAACAACTTGACTTCAGGACATTGTGTGTATAATATATATTTATATTAAAAAGTAGTCTGCTCTGGATCTTTGCCTGTCTTACAGCTACTGTCAAAATGAAGTATAGACACTTGAAAGTTTCCAGAACAGCCTTTCTGTAGGATGTCATAAATTAAAATGTTGGCATTAGGTAGTAACACACACCTTTATCTCTAACAGGCCACTGGGGGAATCCTTCCCAATGTGGGTGACATGCGTTGCTTTTATACACACAGTAA
The DNA here is from genome assembly GCA_032595735.1 of Pelochelys cantorii. Taxonomy (NCBI): domain Eukaryota; kingdom Metazoa; phylum Chordata; order Testudines; family Trionychidae; genus Pelochelys; species Pelochelys cantorii. Next base: position 123,925,692 of record CM064326.1, on the reverse strand, counting down.
AAAATGATTACCAGGACAAAGCCATCCCTGTAACTGTAGCTGAGCTTTATATTAGTGGATCCTTATTCAGAATTAGAGCCGCCTCTCTCGCTGCTCTCAGCCCACAGCCAGCATAGTAGAGCACTTAACAAAGATCAGGAGGTGGCAACATCAAGACATGGATGGAGATGGCACTAGACCCATTTCCTGTAGCCATCTACTTGCACCAGACACTCCTACTCTCCCATCCAGCTAACTCAGCTACCTCTTCTCATTTTTCTATCCTTTCCAGAGATAGGATTTGTGGGTCTGAGCATGCAGCTTCCCACCACTAAAGCTGCTAACCCCTCCTGGTTTTGCTGACAGCCTCCCGGAATTGGGCTCTGTTTCAAGTAGGCTACTGCAGCCAACCCAAGAGATTTTGGGCTGCCACCAGTCCAGCTGTGCAGTAGGGGTAAGGCAGTTTCCTTGTCTGCCCTAACCCCGTGCTGCTTTTGGAAGTGGCCAGCATGTCGTCCCGGTGGCCTCCAGGCTGGGAGGCAAGGGAATCTCCATGTGCATCCCCTTTCCCAAATACCAAATCTGTGGCTCTCATTGGCTGGGAATGGAGAACTGTGGCCAATGGGAGCTGTGGGGGCAGTGCCTACAGAGAGGGGCAGCATGAGGAGTCAGGGACCGCAGGGATGTATCAGCCACTTCCAGGAGCAGTACAAGGCCAGAGCAGGCAGGGAGACTGCCTTAGGCCTGCTGTGCCAGCAACTGGGAGCCCCTCTCACCCACACCTTGACCCCCCTGTCCCAGTCCTGAACACCCCCCTTGTACCTCCGCCTGCACCCCTGCCCTGAACCCTCTCCTAGACCCCTCACTCCTTCCTGCACCCCAACCCCCTGTTCCAGGTGCTGCCTGGAGACCCCCCCACCCCTGACTCCAAACCCCTCAGCACTAGCCCAGAGCCCACATCCCCTCTCACACCCCAACTCCTTGCCTGATGAAAGTGAATGAGGGTCAAAAAGAGTGAGCAACAGAGCATGGGGGGATGGAGTGAGAAGGGCAGGGCCTTGAGAAAGGAGTGGGGCAAGGGTGGGACCTTGGGGGAAGAGGCAGAGTGGAATGGGCAGGGTAAGGGTGTGTGGATTTGTGTGACTTGACAGTGGGCAAGCCTATCCACCACCCGCTTGTGGCTGGGATATATTTCTGCTTCCCACCTGCTTCACTGCTTGTGGACAATTTATGCCTCTGTTCACACTCCATACCTGCTCCTTCTGTGAAAGGCCAGGGGGAAGAACAGTGGCTTGCTCTGACAATACACGGCATCTTACTCAACTTGGCAGATATGTCCCAAATGTATAATTAGCTGTTCAAATTCAGTGGTTTCACCAGTTGGTGTCTCTCCCCCTATTTTATGGAAGCACCAAAGAAAGGTTTTAGTAGTTAACACCCCCTCACTACAAACTGTCTTGAATAAAGATCACCTAAATGCAATCCCTTTAAGGCATCCATCTATCTCATGCATAAAATGCAATCAAACTGTTCCCATATCATTGCTGATATTGCTTCATAAATACTAGTCTTTATAGAAAATTGTTGGCAGATGTTTTCCTTTTAAGTATTAAAACACGAAAGAAAATTCAGCAACTTGACTTTAAAAAAACCCAAAATCCAAACCCTTATTTATATATTGCAATTGCATCTCTGCAGATAATCAAGTTAAGCACTGTAGGTCAAGTATCTTAATCATTCAGTCATTGCGGGAAGAGCTTTGTGCAAGTCCATGAGGGAACCAGGCAGCCCTTGCTGACAGGTACAGCCTGTAAATATGTGGCCTATATCTTCTACCTGGCCACAGTGGCAAAAGGGGAGGCAGATTATGAAGGCCACACTTATAGTCATTTGAAGCACATCTGATCACCTCAGAAGTGACTGAGCTTTTCTCAGACATGACGTTGAAGGGGGCTGGACTGTTAGAACTATCATAAGATAGGCTTTGGTTTTGTCTGAAGCTTGGTTTTGCCACCTAGTACACTGCCCAGCTGTGATTTCAAGGTTCCTCAGGGGAATGACGCAGACGTTGCCTTGGGCGGACGTGATGGCTCAGTAGATTAAAAAGATGAAAAGAAAAATTTTGCAAGACAGCATGTAGCCTGATGTCAGGACAGAGAGGTGATGTTAGACAGGGCCAGCAGCTGGGCCAGCAGCCAGGCCAGATTGATTGGTCTCAAAAGAGGTTCTTAGGGAGGAAAGTCTGGGAACCACAGCTGTACACAGAAAAATGGCTAGTTGTTATCTGCTAGTTTTCCCCAGGGTTTTTAGGAATTTGGGAGAGGTGTAATAGAATCATAGAACTGGAAGGAACCACAAGAGGTCAAGTCCCCTGTACTCATGGAAGGACCAAGCATATTGGAGATTCCGTAGGCAATTTATTCCTGTGATTAACCACCCTGATTTTAGGAAGTTTTTCCTAACATCTAACCTAAAGGGAATTGGAGTTGATGACCTCTTGAGGTCCCTTCAAGTTCTAGAATTCTGTGATTCTATAATTCTATGATAATGTTATAATTAATAACAACTAGTTTAACTAGATTAGTTGTAGCTATGTTGGTCCCAGGTTTCTGGAGAAAAAGGGTGCAAAAGGTAATGTTTTTGGGACCAACTTCTGTTGGTGAGAGAAACAAGCTTTTGAGCTACACAGAGCTCTTCCTCAGGTCTAGAAAAGGTGTTCATAAGCTCACAGCAAAATGTAAGGTGGAACAGATTGTTTAGCATAAGTTGTTGGTGTCATCCCCCATACTTTATGAAAATTGGCTTATGAATATGCATAACTCAAAGGTGCTTTAGGCAAAATGCATCACATGACATCATTTTTAAAGTTATAGTCTCTTGAATGTGTATTTTCTATTTGTGCGAATGTAACACTGCAGTATGTGAAGTTAGAAATATGAAGTGTAAACCTGAGTAGTAATCTAGAATGTATAGGAAGAGCCATTAGTGGTACTTACAAATTTAGTGGCCCAGTACTCAAGATAATGATCTGTGAATGGTTCTGTTTTTCCTGTAAACCTGGATTGTAGTTGGTCCTGCCAGGACATGTGGCTAGGCCACCTGCTGCTGGAACCCATTATAGATCTGGAACTTTTCCATTCAAGTTGAGAAAAGTTTGAACTGAATACAAAGAATTCCTGCTTTGGGCAAAGAGGATATGAAGGGGAGAAACCAAAATATAGGGGTGGTGGCCACATACCAGGAGTCCCTGCTCCTTACCACCCAGGATGCCTGCTAGAAACATGTAAAATTTGAACAGGAGGAAGGATTGTGCCCAAGCTAGGAGGCTGCCTTGCTTGAGAGAGAAATGATTAGAATGTCTGTGGCATGTAACAAGTTTCTTAGTGAATTAGGCTTAATTGGCATGTTTTGCTTATTTCGGCTTAGTAACCTACTTTGATCTGTCTGTTTTTTGGTTTTCACTGGCAATCACTTAAATCCTACTTTTTATATTTAATAAAAACGCTTTTGGATATTATCAAACTCAGTGTCAATAGTTGTTGTGGGGAGGGTGGGGGAGGAGAGCCACAGCTGTGCATCTCTCTCTTTAATTGATAGAGAGAGAGTGCGAGCCTTTTGAGCTTTTTTCTGACTTACACAGTAAGGTGGATTTATTTGGGGTTTTGGTCCCTTTGGAGGTCTGTGTTTCTGGATGCTGTCAAGGCTCTATGGCTGAGACCTCCCAGAGCTGAGCTGGGTTCAGCATCTGTGGTGGTCTGCTCAGGGGCTGTGCCTTGCCTTTGGGGAGATGAGAGTTTCTGGCTTGGCTTAGGACAGGGCAGTGAGGTGCCCCTGAAGCAGATAGGTGGGCTCAGTGGCATGATCAGCACACTGGGTGACAGCCCCAAGGGGACTTCTGTGATTCAACCCCTCACAGTTGGCACATGTGGTAAGTGACCATTCCAGGTACAGTGGCCTGTGAACATAGCTGTAGTCAGAGGACAAAAAAAAGGGGATTAGCGTGTTACAGATTGTTGTTTTTAGTGTCTTAGCAAGCTAATGAATTCAGGCTTGTCTTTTGACAAGAGTTGGGCAGGCTTAAGTTGAGGTTGAGGCCTGATAAGTTTCTTACAGTTTGCACTATTTATGCTAAGCAATCTGTTCCTGCATTTTGCTGTGACACGGGGGTTTCCTTCCCCAGACCAGAAGAGGAGCGCTGTGTGGCTCCAAAGCTTGTGTCTCACCAACAGAAGTTGAAGTTGGTCCAATAAAACACAGTACTCTGTCTTCCTCATAAGCTGTCTCTCTCTGTCTAAACAGAGTCACGAGTGGTCTGATCCTGCAAAGTGCTGAGCACTCCTGCCTGGCTCAGGAATTGGCTCCAAAGTTTGGGTCTGAACATTGCAAAGCTCGGAGGTATTCGCACCTGCAATTTGGATGTGTCCCATCTCTGATAATGTTAGTAATGCATGCTAGAGGCAGTGGTATCTCATGTCTGAGGTGGATCACTGCAGGGGTCAGGAAAGGAAGAATTTTTCTCGCTGCTAGCTGTGGAGTATTGTGAAGTTGCCAAGTGCATTATGGGAGTTCTTCACTTTCTTTGGCAGCATCAAAGACTAAAAATTGCAAATTAGTCCAGGAAAATGTCTTTCTCTCCCCTTTTTCCTCAGTTCAGCCTTCACAATATTATACTGTGATTTCTGAGTGGTTCAAGTCAATGTTTTAGATTGGAAAGGAATGTTGTGCCCAGAGAACTTAGTGTTATAAAGCCAAAAATACTGAAAGGGAAATGGATGGTCATGTGGCTACTCTTTCATCCAAGCTTCTCTCAGCTTTTAAAACAGCTGCTTAAGGAATTCATTTTTTCCTTCAGAAATGTTGGAGACAAGCTGTGTGAAGGTATAGTATTCATTAGGAATGGTAGAAGGGTTCACTAAAGAACTTGCTGCCTAGAAATACATTGTCTTTAACAAGCTTTGCCTAGTTATAGGGTTTTCTATTTGCATTCATTAGGATGAACTGAATAAAGATGTTATCTTTCATTTGTGAAGCTGTCATAACCATGAGGGATGGCCAGCAGCCTGGGGACTAAGGGGTTAACTATGTGCCGTGTACCTAACCAGGTAGCAGTCAGCCAACAGAAATGCAGATAGGGATTTCAAACTGAGACAAAGGGATTTTGGGGTTTTTCCTCCTTTGTTTGCTCTCTAGATACTGAAGGAGCCAGTTTGCTCTCTGGATACTGAAGGAGACATGAGACATGTCTCTCTCCAAGAAAAAGACTCTTCATAATGTGTAAGTAGGGTAAAGTCTGGATAAATCCATCAGGTTTTATTGTTTTCTGGTTTGGGAATTTGGATCTGATGTCTGTGCTGTTAGAAGTGGGTTTTTCCTTTCTTTTGTAACTAAGTCCTGAGCCCATGGGGATCCTCCATGAGTATATTAATTGGTGACTTTTCCCATCTGGTCATTATGCTTGCAACGGTAGTATTGTTTTGGATAATAAAAGTTCTTTATTTTTTTAATTAACCTGGTATTGGTTCATTTCTGTGTCCTGGAAAATGTGTCTGTGGATATCTGCATGCCTCTGACTAGGGAACAGTGACCACAGACTGCAGCTTGTATTTTCTCTTTTCTTTTCCAAGCTCTTTGGGGAAAAGAGCTTGAGGTACCACTGAGAGTTTTGGGGAGGAGGTTTCCCAAAGTGACCTCTTCCCTGTTTTTTTTTTTTCTTGTGATACTTGGGTGGTGGCAGTGGGGTTTTATTTCCCAAAGTCCGGGTGTTAAGATTTTGGGGGAAGTTTTGTACCAACGCCTGTAGAGATCAGGTTTTGGGGTGCTTTTGTGGGCCCTACTTCTGCATTCATCGTGCCAGAGTGGGGAACAGCCTTGACAGAAGCTAACTTGAGCAGTAGAGTTTCCCTGATGAATGGTATCTGACCAAAGGCATATAATCTGGCCTGTCTTTCAGTCCCTCTGCTTGGCTCTCTGGAAGAAATGGCTGGTTGAGGTGTGTTCACAGAATGTAAGGTACCAGTTTTTAGCAATTGTTATGAAATTTGAAGCAAACCAAGATTGCAGTCCATGTGACTGACTGTTACACGTGCAAAGGAGAAGTGGCACGGCTAGTATGCAAGCCCTAGTGAGCAGCAGTCTGCCTCAGACCTTGTAGAGAACAGAACACGTATATGTTAGGTGCTGGAGTCATAGCCCATTTGCTAATGTGAGCTAGGTGTCTAAAGTGCCTTTGCACAGTTTGCACTGAGATATAGAGGACAGAATCTTTTGTGGACCCTGGTGCCTGGACCATGGCCCTACCCCTACTGCACCCTGAGACCTCATCCCGCTTGGCCTTTTCCTCCTAAGATCCATGCTCTACTCTAAGGCCTACCCCGCTTGACTTCTTTCCTCTGAGGCCTTGCCTGTTTCTCCTATGGGGGAAAGTGGAGCGAGCAGTGGGAGAGGGTGCAAAGGAGTGAGTGGGGTCGGAGCCTTGGGAAGGAATGCCAAGTGGGGGCAGGGCCTTGGGGTAAAGTGGGGCACAGGGTTGACCCTGGAGTCCCTTCTGAGTGTGGGCCTGGCACCACTGTAAACTCGGTCCTGGACATATACAATTACAAATTGTGGTCATAGTGGACCAGACTTAGGTTTTTAAAATTTTATTTTGAGGAGGGTTTATTTAGAGTCTGTCATATTTTTTTGCTGGGGCAAAGAGCAGAATATGGAGGTTGTTGGCAAAATGTTTCCTAGGCCTTGCAAACAGTGGCTGAGGGTTGGCCCTGCAAGTTCATTTGCTCAGTCTTTTTATATAAAACACAAAACAGAGAATGTATAAGTGCATCCATTTTTCACATTATAGGGCAACTTAGTGTAGTATGAATTTTTTGAGGTATTTATACAGCCCACCGTCACTTGTGTGGGGAAGAGAGCATAGCTATTATTAGTTTTCTTATGTCATTAGTTAGCACAAAACTCTAAAACAAAATAAAATACAGAAAATGCTCAAAGACAAAGACACTCCATCACCTGTGGGCAAATGCTTTTGACAAAGCAGTCACTTCATATGTGATTTTTCAACACTTGTCCTCAAAGTCAACTGCACAACAAAAGGCGAACCTGGGGATTTAAATTCCTAATGCTGCTAGGCATTAAAAATCATGGACTTTACCAGGGACACTGCTTTCATCTAACATACACACACACTCCTGCTAACCCTTAATGGACCCCTTCAAGCTGCTTTTGCATAAAAATCTAACTTTTATTGCCCCATACATCTGAAGCATGCATTTCCCTTATGTGTAATAATCTGTCACATCTGAGGTGCTTTGATTTCCTTCCCTTCTGCATAGCCTGGAAACTTGTATCTTCTTCCTGCAGAATTTGGTCCAACAATCGATATTACCTTCTCTCTCTCTCTCTCTTTCAAAAAAATCACTTTTAGTATTAAGCTGCTTATTAAGTTATTTTTCTAAATGTTGTATTAAACCTCCACAGTCACTGACAAATCAAATGTCTTTTTTTGTGCCTCTCTCAATTTATGTTTACAGAGAAAAGGTCAATAAGGGTACGTCTACACAGCAGTGTTTTTTCAGAATAACTGGGGTTATTCCAAAATAACATAGTCCATGTCTATACTACAACAGTTATTTTGACATAATGTTGAAATAATGGCGAGCTGGAGGACTTCTTACTCTGACTCCTGTAACCCTCATTTTACGAGGAGCAAGGGAAGTCGGAAGCAGAGTGCTCTACCTTGGACTTCCTGCTGTGTAGACAGTGCCAAAAACTGAAATGAGCTATTTTGACTAAAGCTACACAATTGACGTAGCTCAAGTTGCATAGCTTATTTCGGCTTTAGCCCTGCTGTGCCCTAACTGAATAAAATTAACATCTTTGGAAACATTTTTGCAGCAGTAAAATCCTAGACCAGAAGATCAATGGGGGGCACAGCTGGGGCCCAGACCATCTCTATGGGGGGAGAGGGGAGGGAATTCCCACCCAGTTCTGCTCCTGGCCCTCTCTCCCAGGTGCTGGCCCCATGTCCAAGGTCCTAGCTTCCAGCCCCACAACTGAGTTCTGGCTGTGGCTGCTGGCCCCATGCCCAGGGCCTTGGCTCCCAGCCAAGGCTCTGCTCCTGCTCCCCAGCTTTACCCTCAGCCTTAGCCCCCTTATCTTTGTCCATGTCCCATCCTCATGGAGCCGTAGCTCCCCTCCTGGCCCTGCCATTGGAGGGCCAAAGGGGCACAGAAAGGGATAAAGGGGAGTGTGAGGTATAAACTTTGATGACAACTGTATCAGACTTTAGTTTTCTTGAGTTAAAGCAATAATAAGTTAGACCTAATATTATTAAGCCATCTGGAGCAGTTTCAGTTCCTCCTTCACCTTCACAGCATAGCCCTGCTTCACCTATCATTTCTTATTCACTATCAAGAAGTTGACTTCAGCCCCCATGCAGCTCAGGATGCCAGCCTCTGTATCATGTGCTTGTTAAATTTACAGTCAAGCACCTTTATGCTTTCTCCCATGCTGCTCTTCCTGGTTGGGAGGCCCTCTCCATAAATAGATGCAGATTACTTCAAATCCCTCTTCGAATATCTCCTTCACTGCGAGACTCGCAAAAAAACTCAGCAATGGTTGGGCAACTTGTGTATCAATGCCACTGACTATCATAAAGACCAATATTGTCTCATTGTTTCCTTGTATTTCCCCATCTGTCTGTCTTGTATCATCTTTTGTCTCTCGTCTTAGGCTGTAAACTTATGGGGGCAGGAACCTTATATTTGTTCTATGCTTGTACAGCACCTAATAGAATAGGGAAAAGAAACATCTCTCCAGTTCAGTGCTAATGTCATGCTGTTTCTTCATCCCCTCAGCTTGGGGACTTTCTCAGCTGCTGGAATACAATTTCAGTTGCTCAATCAATATTAAGTTGTTTTTGTTCCATTTGATCAAAGTGATGGTTGTAGAAATGCTCTTGTTTATATATTTGAAATTTCTATTCCCATGAGTACTTAGGAAAAAATCACAGATGATAAAATTCCTACAGAAATTACCAAAAATCTCATCCCTCTCTGCACAAAGTGAAAAGTGTATTTCTTTGCTGTATCCTTTATAAACAGCACATTGCATGCATATGCATGCCAGTCAACCTGCAAGTTTTCCCCTGGGAGAGGACTGGAGAGGAGGAACTATATGCAACACCGACAGATACTAGTCATATTGCTTAATGGATAGTTGGAATGCATTTAGATACTGCAGTGATGGGAGCAAATTATGAGAGAACCTTAAAAAAAAAAAAAAATAAAAAGACCTCTTATGATCCGGGCACTAGAATTTTCTTCGGTGATCCAAAAGACAGTGGCTTCATTTGTCACTCCTATTCAGAACAAATTCTGCAGTTTATTAGGTTACCCTATAGGAAAAATTTAGGGGTACTGGGTAAAACTTTCATGAGAAACGGAAGTCCCATTTTAAAAAGTGACTTAGGTACTTAAGAGGCTAAATTCTGCTGATTTTTGGCTCCTACGTGTGTGTCACCTTTGTAAATGGGATATGAGCTCCTAAGTCACTCGGGCACTTTTGAAATGTTAACTTTTAGCCTAAATTTTTCTTTGCCCAGTTTCACCCTATGGCTCCTAGTTACACAGCATTTGGGCCCCTGTAATAAATTCTCTCCTTTCCTGATGAGCCCAGTCCTCTGCATTTGGCCAACATCTTCATGTGTAGTTGTTTTAATCTGTTCTTTGATGCCAGTGGCGGTCGTGCTTGTGTACCATCACTGTTTTGAGTATAATGTCATTTATTTTCCCTTTTGTGGTATTAGTGTGCGCTGAGCTCTACACAGCTGACACGCCTAACCTCACTTGGGTAGGGGCATCAGATTTCAGGGGTGGGAATGAATGCAACTCCAAATGAATGCCTATTTTTTTGGGAGACAGCCTGTAAGGTTATAATGCATGGGTTCAGTGCATGTGATCATCCATGTCTTCCGCTTGTGGCTGGTCTAATGAGTATAAAAACACCCAACTAATATCTCACAGTTAGAGGGTTTTTTGCTTTAACTGAAGTGTGCCAAGCTTGTATTTTTTACTGCCGACAAGTGTGGTGGTGTCTCTATGTAGGGACGGCTCATCACAAGGGCACTGTGGGGGGGCTCTGTACTGCTAGATGTTTGGTAGGGAGGGACAGGAAAAACACTTCCTCGCCTAGAGCACTTCCCAAACTTTATCAGTCCCAGTACCCCCTTCGCTTTTAGTAAACCTTCCCGTACCCCCTATTCAATATGAAAGGAAATAAATTCTAGACTCTAGAATCCACAACTTTTTTCACTAACACTACTACTTTTGGAATATTTCAATTTGGGTAATCTAGTTATTTACCAAATATTCCCCGTACCCCCTTGACAAGCTTCTTGTACCCCAGGTTGGGACCCCTGGCCTAGAGCATGAAGAGACTCTCGAGCTGCTCCCTATGTGCTACAGCCATTGAAGGGTTGCAGTAGACCCTGTAGCTCATATACCTGCTCTTCTGAGGGAAATGACAATGGGGCTGAATCATGGGCAGTGGGAGGAGGCCCAGCTGGGGGAGGTAGCCAAAGCCCTGCCCCTTCCCCCAAAGCAACACCCCTTTCCTTGAGACTCTGCCCCTTCACAACCTTCTCCCCCCGGCCAGCCACGCCCCATTGAACCCTAGCTGAGGGTCAGGGCTGCTGGACAGTGTGGCCCCAGCCGCCAGAGAGCCGCATGGCATGGCCCCTGCCCCTCTCAGGCAGCCAGTGTTGGCGGTTTTGGGAAGGTAATGCCTTCCCTTTGCCTACATTACTCACTGCCTATGGGATGAATTCGTGGGTCTGATGCCATCACCTCCTCACTTCCCCTGTGTGCTTAAATGCCTTGAGTCCCAAGGGAGTTTGCAGTGTGGAGTGGGTGGACTCTGTATCATCCAAGCATCCTGGCCCCAAGGACACACGGCGGAGCCAAACTATTTTTAGGACCCTTCACAACTGTGCTCTGGGCAGGTTTCACCACTTGTCAAACATCCCTTCCAAGCAGGAAGCAAATGTGGGGAACCTACAGCCCGGGAACAGGATCCAGCCCCTGGCTTGCCTGGATCTGGCACCCGAGGCCAGGGCCGGCTCTAGAGAGCGCAGGGCCCGATTCTGGGGGCGGGGCCGCACATGTGCAGGGCCCCGGGCAGCACGGTGCATGCATCGCTCACCTGGGCGCGGTGCCCCCTCAGGCGCGGGGCCCCATGCCGGGGAATCAGGCGAATCGGCCTAAGGCCGGCCCTGCCTGAGGCTTGAGGTTCCCCCCCCACATCGGGGAGCCAGTGCTGGCACTCCAGCTGTGGCTGCCACCCCCAGCCCACTCTTGCACCCTCACTCCCCTCCTGTACCTCAAACCCCAACCTCGCTTCCCACAGCCTCTTGCCACACACACAACCCCTCATTTTTGGCCTCACCTGAGAGCCTAAGTGAGGCCCCCCTTAGGCTCTAGTGTGCGAGGGAATCTGGGAAGTGTTTTTCTGCTTCTCAGTCAGGGGGCCACATGACTGAGTGGGTGTTTTGATTTTGTGTTTGTTTTTTTGCTTCTCAGTTTTGTGCAGCCCCTGACTGATTTTCCATGCGTCAGTGGCGCCCAACCCAAAATGAGTTCCCTACCTCTGTTCTACACATTGTATGGGCCTGTTCCCAAGTCCAATGAAGACAGTGGAAAGGCTTGCATGGGCTTCAATGGGTCAGTCTCACACTTCACACATTCTGAAATGTTCCTTTTGGAATTACATTTTTTCACAAGCTTTAACTGATCATAAAAAAATCAGTTTGACAAATCAGCAGTTGTACCTCAGCGTGTGCTCACAGTCCTCGAGGAGTCCTCTTTTGTAAGAATTACTCAGAAGCAATGAAATTACCGACTTTATCTTTGCTGTATCACAAAGCAATACCACTAGCCATGATGAAACACCAAGGTTGGATGTGTGTTTTTTTTAATCTCTCTGTTAATTTCTTCCTAATATCCAGTGTTTATGGGGCTGATTCTGAGTGGTACAAACATGCATGGAAACAAGTTTATTTAAAATGTGGAACTGATGAGAGAGGCTGGGAGATGGAATTGGGTTTGGGCACTATCCAATTTCCAGACATGTGAGTGCAATTGGCAGTCTCATTTTGTCTTCTGGTTCTGTTTGCCCACCCCATTTGATTCAGACAGACATCAATGATTAGAGGATGGGCATGACCATTGAAATGGAAAGCAAAACTTCTATAGGATCAGAACTAGGCCCAATGTGTGCAAAAGAAACTAAATAGAAACCAGCCAGGACTGACATCAGCAGAGCTACTTTGATTTACATTAGCAAATGCTTTGCTATCTGTAATGGCTGTCATCAGGAAAAAGTTTTGGTCTTGTTAATTGTAGAAAAATTCTCCTATCCCTGGCTTATTTTGAGGCTTATGGCAGTATAAGCCCACAACAGGGGAGTCAAGCATTTTCTAAACGTAGCTGCTGAAACTTTCACCATAGAAAATAATTTCATTTTTTTAAAAAAGGATTCTTGGGGTGGTTTCAAATGCTGAATATAGCAGTAGAAGGAAATAAAATGCCGACATATTCCATTGGACAAAATGCTCTCGTGTCAGGGGCTGCATTAATAATAAACAATTTAATAATATGGTTAATTTTATCTGAAAAAGTGTTAAGCTCTAGTCTTACCGATCTTTGTATTTGAATGAAACAATTCTCATTCATTTTTCAAAAGCAACATGATGCATTGCACAAAGCTTGTTTCATCGGCTGAAATAAATACTGTACCAAAAGAGCTATGATTTCATGCATAAACCCTGGAGCATTTTGCAAAACAAACTGCACCATCTGTTTGATATGATGCCATGGGAGACCGGTCTGAAAGCTATATGCCTAGGCCACTAGTGTGCCCACTGGCACCGGAGCACTATAAGAAAAAGGATCTTTTATTTCTAGTTTGCCGGCCATTTGGACAAGAGGATAAACCAACAGCATGATGAACTCTGCTTTTTTGCACCTGTTTGTTCTCTTTTTCCCCCGTGGTACAGCTGCTGGGGCATATGGATGCTCTAATTCCTTCATGCAGCGAGGTTCCTTATCATATCTTCTGTGGAACAAATTTAGGCTAACAGAGGACTGGAAAAATGTGACATGAAGATTTACTACATATTGGTATTCTAGTTGCTGCTGTAATTTGAAGCACCTGCAGTTTATCAAGTTAGACATAAGAAAGATTGACACAATGGGAATAACAATAATCTAGACATGTCACGGGGAAGGGGGATAACAGTTTTCTGCACTGTGCTTCAGTTAGCCTGGCTTTCAGACAGACAGTTTGCAGAGTCATTTTAAATTTTGAAGAAAAAAATCATGATATTCTTTTCGAAGACTGAGGATTACGTACCTCTCCTTGCTGATTTTATCCTCTTCCAGATGGTAAACATTCAGTGTTCTTGTATTTCATATAGAGATAAAATTAACAGGGCTTGCTTTAATTTATAATTCTTTTATGATAAAAATGAGGAAATAAGCAAAGAAACCTATCTGTCATTCTCTCCCCCCCCAAAATAGGGTTCAGCTGTATACACATTTACATGTGTGAAGTATAAAAACAATTTTAACAAATTGTTAAACCCCACACCAACCAACCAACCAACCAAAAACTGTGATTTTTTTTTTTGTGGTGTGTGTGTGTGTGTGTGTGTGTGTGTGTGTGTGTGTGTAAACATTACCCTTGAGAATGTTTCTCAATAGCTTTTCCTATCCTCATGATAGTCTGTAGTATCTTTATCTTGGAACATTTTCACAGTCATGGGGACTTTAAAGATGTAATGAAATCTGTGTTTTCTTGGGAGAGATTTTCTTGAGAATATAGTATGCACTTACAGCCACTCTTGAGCACCATCTTAGATAAGAGTGAGTCCTTCTAATGAATGTGTAACTGAGAGTTATATTACCAGGTTCCCAAAACATCCTCTATCAATAAGAAGGATCCAATGCTTTTCTCATTTGTGAGGATTGCTTCATGTTCTGGAACTAAGGTTGCACAGGAAGCCTTTGGATTAGATGGAGGATATTTAGATTTTGTTAATACAAATAGTGTTTATGCTAGTGAAATTCTAAAGGAATATACAAATATTATTTTTACACAATGATTTCAAAAAAACTTGCATGGATATGAGAGAGGAGAAAAACCTTCAGGCCATACATTTAGGCCCTGAGGGAAAACAGATTATTTTTTGCTTTCAGGCCTGCTGTGTGTCTCTGATCCCACATAATCTTCTTCAATATCTTAATAGGAGTCGGTGCTTATTTTGTTTGTTCTCTATTCTAGGGGAGCCTCGTGTTCAATGTGACTCCAAAGAGTGAGACTGAGTCCTAAATCTCAATATTGAATTTTAAAATACTGTTTTCTCATAACCCACCTTTCCCCTATACTAGAGCATGGCCCAGGTCCAGAGAGTCAGTGAGTAGACACCTCTGCTCTACTCTCTTGTTTTAGCTCCCCCAAAGCTGTGGATAATTGGCTCTTCCTGTGCAGTGCTGCCTTTGCAGGATCCTTGCTATGACATTGCCTGGACTTGCTTGGATAATATTGCCTGAATTCAATGAGTTATTCAGGAAATTTCCTACTAGTAAAAAGGTTGTTTTCATTTGTCCTTTTTTTTTATGGAGCTGGGAAACTATTGTGGACATGCACAAGTTTTCATAGACAATAGTCCCACATCATATTTATTAATCAGCCAGCACTAATCTCAGCTGTTGGGGAACCCTGTTAGGGGGTCTATGTTGTTTCAGGTAAGTTCTTTTTAGTGCATTGCACATTGTCGTATTAAAAGTGGAATTTCTAAATGGATAGCATAGAGCCAGCCTTTTAATATGTTACCAGGGATCCTTGATCAGTCTGATATCAAAACATGGGGTCCAAGGAGGTGCCACTACAGAAGAGGAACTAGTTTTAAATCAAGTATTTATACTCTTAGCCTGTTCCATGGCTTCTCACTTCCACACCCTTATGCCTGCAACTCACTCCTGCCTTTAGTGAACAAACTGCCAGCTTTTCATCTAATTTTTTATTTAAAAAAAGTGTTTCTTACCTGAAGCCTCCACATGCTAACTCACTGAAGAAATCAGTTAGCAAGGAATGCTGTACCAGCTCCTGTTAAAAACAAAACAAAACAAAACAAAACAACCCCCCCCCAAACCAAAACCAAAACCATTATCACAACAAACTAAAATCTTTGCAGTACTCTTAGGCCCATGTGCAACAGGCAACTTGCTCCAGTGCAGTCCTCTAACATAAATAATTCCACACGGTAAAATGGGGCTCAAAATGGTCTGATTTATTGGCATATGTCATGGTACAGTGCATTTGCACTAGGGGTTTGCTCTGGCATAGATGCATGGGTACAAGTTTCCCTGATACACACCGGCCCTATGACAGAACTATTCTCTAGTTTACCTAGGGCATTTTTTGTGCATTGTTTCATTGGTTCATAAACTCTGTGGGTTAGAAACTGAGTTGTCTTCTGTTTTGTAAAGTTCAGGGCATTCTGTTGGCACTTAACTTCTACACACACAACATACAATCTACATACACTTGTAACAAATTAGTGGAAGAATTCAGTATTTCTTGGTGAAATGAATGGATTCTTTTAAATTTTAGTTGCAATCAACCCTTTAAATGGCAACTGTACACATTTCTGTATGGTCTTAGTGAAAGAATTGCTTTTGAAGATCAACCTGCCTGCCACAAGAGGTCACTTCATCCCTGTTTTTATTCCAGATCATTGTGATGGTGGATGTTTCTAAAAAATGGAAATGTATGGGAGAGAGAGGGGATGTATTTTGAAGTAGTTCCAGGGGCTGGCATTTTAACTGAAACTCTGCTTTAATGTGTATTTAATGCAACCTTGCAAAATTGTCACAAAAACTTACCAAGTGAGGCAAAAAATTACTAGCCCTTCCTTATAAATGTGACACATGTAGCCTTTTCCAACTATCCTTATTTGGACACATACTTTTGCACCAACGGACAGATAATCATTCACTATTGGTTGCTTTGACAAACATACAACTGCTGCCACATGAGTTCATGTTTGCATCTTCTGTGCATGTGAGCACCCACACACTTTCTCTCACACACACTTCACGATAAACTGTCATTTGCTCTTGTTCTCTCTCTCTCTCTCTCTCTTTTCACATCAGATTCTCTGTTTTTCACATACGTTTCACATGTGGCTATGTTGAATACTGACAACTATTACAAATGCGCTCTGTGTCATATGTACTATATATTTGTCTTTGCTACAGGGCCACTCGTTTTTTTTAAATAGTTAAGAGTTAAGGTTCCAGTAGATGGCGCTCAAGGGTACGTAGTGTATAGTTCCTGGGTTCTGTAGGACCAATCAAACTAGTTTGAGCACATCGTACTGGAAATGGTTTCCTCTGTTCAGCTCTTTGCATCAACCACATGACACCATGTAGTCCCTCCCTCAGGACCTATGCCCATCAGTTCATCATCGTACAGCGTTTGTCTCCAGGGCTTTTTCACATGAGCATGACTTGCAGCAAGCTAGTGCAAGAACCTTATCTTGCACTAGCTTGCTATGGACTAACTGCCATGTGGACCCTGCTGCTATCTGTTAACAATTTCCTAATACAGTTGGAGCTAGTCCTCTTTGAAATGGGACTAGGTCAAAGCTATTAACAATGTAAATATGTGGCAGCAGGGGCCACAGAGCAAGTTCATGTATAGCAGGCTATTGTGGGGTGGATTCCCACCTCAGTTTCTTGCATTCTACATGTCTGTGCAGACAAACCTGAAATGAGCAGTCCATTCACCCCTCCATTTGCTCATAGGGCACAGTTATCTTGCCAACAAATTACAGTAGTTCTCTGACCCATATATTAACTTCCATGCTTCACACAGTCTCTTGCTGTGCAGAAGCAGCTCTTCACAGCTCTCAGTCCCTTTTTCTTGGTTAATCCCTCTCCTGCTGACACTGCCACCAGGCAGCACAGAACATCTGACAGGGCCACAAGTTTGGTATCTCACCTCTCTATGCTACAGAGCAAGTCCTCCAGGAAATGCAGAGATGCCACATTCATAAGACTGACCATACAGCATCAGACCAAAGGTCCATCTAGCCCAGTATCCTGTCTTCTGACAGCAGCCATGCCAGGTGCCCCAGATGGAATGAACAGAACAGGAAATCATCAAGTGAACCATTCCCTGTTGCCCATTCCCAGCTTCTGACAAATGGAAGCTTGGGACACTATTCCTGCCCATTCTGGTCATAACCACTGATGGACCTGCCTTCCAAGAATGTATCTAGTGATGTTTTGGATCCTGTACCCGCTTCATGTGGTCTTTGCATTACCTGTGACACTCCCTGCTGGAACAGAAACTAAGATGCCAAGGACAGTGTAGGTACAGACTGCAGGTGTACAGAGGAGTAAGATGTTTGTCATCTTTTTGCTGTACATAGTTCTGTTCCTAATAAAGGGCTTATCTTGCCAGCAAGATACTACATGGCAGTGGAAGTCATAAGGTGCTGGCAGAACCAGTGAGAGGAACTGTTGAAATGGCTCCAACACAGTCTGAATCATTGTAAGGAACTCCCCCACCAGCCCTGAGAATCAGGGCGAATGCTGAATGTGCCTGGAAATGGTGGTTCACACAGCAATTTGAGCTGCATATATGAAAGCTTTAGAGGTAACTAAACTTGAGGATGAGCAAAAAATTTCTCTGCTCTTAGGAGTGGCAGGTTCAGATGTGCCAGATGTCTACAGTGTATTCCATCTACAGTAGATGTTGGAGAAATAAGAGGAAATCTTTGAGAAATAACAAGTGTTTGACGATCATCATGTCTTTAGAAACAGCGTTATTTTGGAAGGGTGTGTGTTCAGAGGAGCACTCAGAGCAAAGGGGAAACCATAGAGGAGTTTGAGAGAGACTTAACACGAAAAAATGAGTTCCTGGAGTATGCAATATTAATAGACTTTCTCATTAAAGACCAAATTATCCTGGGATGTAACAATAAAAAAGTCCACAAGTGGTTACTCTGGGAGATTGATCTCATGCTTTAGAAAGGGCACAGATCATATGACTGTGAATACCAGAGCTAAATCATCAAAGTAAATATTAACAAATTAAATTGGTCCAGGACAGAACAATGAAAAGCAAGAAACAATGCCTGTGATGTGACAATGTGCATAAACACAGGAAATGCTAAGCACTCAGACAAATATGTAGAAACTATACTGAGCACAGTCATTATTCTAAAACGTATAGCAAAAGCAGGGAAATGCATTTATTAAATGCATAAATGGATTCCTCAAGTGAAGAGGAAGAACTATTCTTAAGCTCTTAATAACGGAGGAGGCTGTAAGTTCAAAATATTAACTAATTTAAATGTGCACAAATGGCACTTGTGACATACAAAATAGACACTGGGGCACAAGTACATGTAATGGAAGAAACTGAAATCACGAGCTATAAGGAGCACATAAACGTGCATGAATCAAGTCTCTCTGAATGATAACGAAGGAAAATTCCAGTCTTCGGACTGTACACTGACAATTAATACAAATGGCAAATAATAAAACGTGAGTTTGTGATGGTACACAGGATCAAGCAACCAGTTTTGGACATACATTTATATGAGGTGTTTGGTCTCTAAAGAGGATGCTTGCCACAGAAAGACAACAGAAACTAGCTATGAAAGTACTGATGGCACCAAAAAAATATGTATGCACAGGAAAGAGGTGTCTTCCAAAAATATACAAGGCAAGGTGAAGAGAAGATTCAAAACCTGTGGTATGTGCTATATAAAAAGTTCCACAAACCTAAAGAAAGAGAAGCTTCAGGGGGTAGCCGAGTTAGTCTGTAACAGGATAAACTTAAAAAACAGCACTCTGGTAGCACTTTATAGACTAACAAAACATGTAGATGGTATCATGAGCTTTTGTGGTCATGATCATGGCATCATGAGCTCTGGTCATCTGAAGAAGTGGCCTGTGCCTATGAAAGCTCATGATACCATCTACATGTTTTGTTAGTCTATAAAGTGCTACCAGACTATTTGTTGTTTTTTAAGCTTACTTAAGAAAGTGGTTAGAAGAAGTGCAAAATATGCCAGCAAGTGGTGGTATTTGGAGAACCGAAAGATTTGGTTTACTCCCCAGTAAAGGAGTAAAGAAAAGGAGGGGAACTACAGCTGTCTATGAACCCTAAGGAGCTGAACACAAAAGAGAACATGTCCATTTGCCCACAAGAAATGAACTATTGTCTGAGATGAGAGGAGTCATATTCTTCAGTAAATTAGATGCCCTGGCAGGATTTTGGCAGGTCCTCTAGGAGACGGAGAATTTTGAAGAGCTGTACTTTCAACATAATTTGGCAGATACTGCTTCCTAAGGGTGCCTCTCAGAATATGTTCCACTCCAGAAGTATTTCACCCTAACAGGAGTCTAATGCAAAAGAGTGCAGCAGGCATGACAGTGTATGTTGATAATATAATATTTTGGGACAGCCCTGCTACTGAACATCAGGAATGACTGAGAAGAGTACTGGGAGATACAAAATCTAATAACCTTCAACAGAATAAGGCTAAATGTCAAACAATGGAAATAACACACCTGGGAAGGAGACTGACCTCCACCAGAATCTTGCCTGATGAATCAAAGATTTGGGTAATACTGAACCTGAAGATGAGAGAGGAATTCAAAGGCTGCTAGGCATGTTGATTTATGTCAGCAAGTTCAGGCCTAATGACACAGCTTGCACAACTCACCCAAGACCTCTCCTCCGGACCATCATGGGATGGGCACATATGCCAGAGCCTGAAAGAAAATGCAGTAATTGTAAGCACGTTCTGACCTCAGCTCCTTGTGTTGCCAGTGTTCTGACCAACTGAAAGACAGCAAACTCTTCACACATGCAAGGAGCAATACTGTTGCAGTGTCCTGGAACTGATTGGTTCCCAGTCTCACATGCATCTAGCGACATGACAGCCCAAGAGAAGATTGTACTCACAAATCCTAAAGAAGGGACATTACATCTGGTGTAGCGATGTGCAAGGTTTCATGACTTTCTCCATGGTCAGAGATTCACAGCAGACACTGATCGCAAATCACTGATGGCAATACGTGAAAAAGGATTTGGAGAGGCACCACCCAAGATACTGTGACCCCTTTTGAAAATACCGATGTATGTTGTGACCCTGGCATTCTAACCTGGATTCCACTTGCAAATGGCAGACACTCACAAGAGCATATGCTCCATCTGTCAGTACCCAGCCTGATGGACAAGCAGTGAACATGCACAGGAACTTGAGTCAGATGCTGTATCTCAAGGCATATGGGATGAACTGAGGACAGCAATTAAATGTAGCTGCTCCTTTACTCCATCTACTTTCACTGCTTGGCAGGAACATCTCTGTCTATAAATGATAATGCAACACACTGCAGATGTGTTACCAGCCTTCCCTGATTCATGGTAACTAAATAAAGTAAGAAGCCACATTTAATGAACCCAGGTGCTTTTAAGATGTAGCACTTGGGACAGATTTTTCAGCTGTGTTTAAGGCTCTCTGGGTGCAGAGGGAACACAAAGCAGGCATTTGCACCCTCTGACTGTGAGGCTGGTTCTGCACTGGCCATACCCTGGGAGTGAATTAGAGCAGCCTCTGCGATGCTCTAAACAGCAACTGCACTGGGACCCATCTTCTAACCTAGTCTGCTGGGTTTCTGGGATTTAGGCTGTGCTTTAGTTACCCCGACGGCAGTCAGCTTTGAAGGTGCTGTAGCAGCCAAGGCCACCAGAAGATTCCCACTGCGGAGGAAAATCATCTGAAAAGTGCTGTGTATGTGATAAGTATTACTGGCCACTTAACCTAGCTTCAGCTTATGGGTGGTTGCCTAACTGACCTGAGAACAGTATCCCCACTATGTGGAGTGGGCTGGAGGATGATGAATATGTTGAGCAAAATTCTCCTCCCCGGCAAGAGAATTTTCCCCAAATCAGACACTGCTTAAAGTTACTCTCATAATCTCTGGAGTAAACAGAGTTTCCACTGGCATCCTAAGAAGGTCTGCTTTAAATGGGGTTGGGCTGGAATTTGCCACCTTTTTATTCCCCCCCCTCCCTCTTGGGCAGTGCCTGCGTATCTCTTGAAGGAGCAGCACACAATCTCACTTCCACTCTCAGTCTGGGAGGCTGGGTCTCTTCCTGTCCAGGGGAAGACGAATAATGTAAATGCAATGTTTCTTTCTCATCCTCATAAACAAGGTGCTGCAGACTCATACTGGAGGAACAGTACAATTTCTGGATAATACACAGAAAGTAAGATATTTTTGTAGTCTCCTGACCTTTGCATTTAAATGATCTTTCCTTTTCTACTGCCAGAATGCTATGATATACTTCTTGGGACTTTGGGAGACATCATAGAAAATAACATTTTAAAAACTGATGAATAGCATCCAAATATGTGTCACAGATATCACAGTTTTTCAGTTACATAGAACTGCAAAGCAGAATATAAAAACCTTTCAAATTGAAACCACTCAGAGAAATTATTGATCTCATTAGCACTTGAGAAGATCTAGGGAAAAAATGAATATGCTACATTGGTAACATACAATAGCCTTGGAAGTGGATACTCAATTACTTGTGATAGGATGGAGAGAAATTGTAGTAATGACTTGATCATCGTGCTGTACCCTTCACAGTCAAAGTCCGTATAGATTTACACCACATCATGTGGTAGCATCTCCTTTTAAGCTCTAATATAATTCTCTTTATTGATCACCAGCTTTTACAGATTCCAGAAAGGCTTAACTGCACTAGATTCTATTTAGCTAAAGTCTCCCCCATTATGCTACCTTTTCTCTAGCTCATATTTCATTGATATATTGAAAAGTAAGAAAGATAGAGAGGACGAGATGGAAAACAAAGGGTAGGAATAAATAGTAAGTTCTCAGAATGGAGAGAGGTAATTAGTGGGGTTCCCCAAGCATCTGTCCTGGGACCAATCCTATTCAACCTATTTATAAAAGATTTGGAGAAAAGGGTAAACAGGTGGCAAAATTTGCAGATGATGCAAAACTGCTCAAGGTAGTTAAGACCAAAGCAGACTGTGAAGAGCTTCACAAAACTCTCACAAAACTAAGTGATTGGGCAACAAAATGGCAAATGAAATTTAATGTTGATAAATGTAAAGTAATGCACATTGCAAAAAATAATCCCAACTATACATACAATACGATGGCGACTAATTTAGCTACAACTACTCAAGAGAAAGATCTTGGAGTCCTTATGGATAGTTCTCTGAAAACCTCCACTCAGGGCTCATCTAGACTACGTGGAAGATTCGAAAGAGGATATGCAAATTCTGCGGGAATTTGCATATCTTCTTCTGATCTCACTTTTGAAAGTGGAGCTTTCGAAAGTGAAAGTAAATCAAGATACATTTTTTTCGGCGAACGATTCCCTTTTTCAAAAAGCCTCATTTTTTTGAGGAAAAGCAGCTTTTCGAAAAAGGGGAGGTTGCTGAATAAAAAATGCATCCCAACTATTTTCACTTTCGAAAGCTTTGCTTTCAAAAGTGAGATCGGAAGAAGATATGCAAATTCCTACTGAATTTGCATATCCTCTTTCGAATCTTCTGCATAGTCGAGATGAGTCCTCAGTGTGTAGCAGCAGTCAAAAAAGCAAACAGAATGTTAGGAATAATTAAAAAAGGGATAGAAAATAAGACAGAGAATATTTTATTGCATCTGTATAAAACCATGGTACGCACACATTTTGAATACTGTGTACAGATGTGGTTGCCTCATCTTACAAAAGATATATTGGCATTGGAAAAGGTTCAGAAAAGGACAACAAAAATGATTAGGGGTTTGGACTGGTTCCCATATGAAGAGAGATTAAAAAGAATGGAACTTTTCAGCTTAGAAAAGAGGAGACTAAGGGGGGATATGGTAGAGGTTTATAAAATCATGACTAGTGTGGAAAAAGTGAATAAGGAAATGTTATTTGTTTGTTCCCGTAACATAAGAACTAGGAGTCACCAAATGAAATGAATAGCTAGCAGGTTTAAAACAGACAGAAGAAAGTTTTTCTTCACACAGTGCAAGTCAACTGGTGGAACTCCTTGCCAGAAGATGTTGTGAATACCAGGGCTACGTGTACACTGCAGGCTTTTTGTGCAAGAACGGCTGTTCGTGTGCAAAAACTTGTGGAGCATCTACACTGCACACGTGTTCTTGCGCAAGTACATTTACAGTAAAGCATCAGAAGAGAGGGCTTCTTGCGCAAGAGTTATTCCTCTCCCCATGAGGAATAAGTCCTCTTGAGCAAGAGCTCTTGTGGAAGAAGGCAGTGTGGACAGGCAACAGGGGTTTCTTATGGCTAAAATGGCCATCAGAGCTTTCTTGCGCAAGAGAGCGTCCACACTGCCATGGACACTCTTGCACAAAAGCACATCTCTTGTGCAAAAGCACATGGCAGTGTGGACGCGCTCTTGCGCAAGACCTTTTGTGCAAGAACTCTTGTGCAAAACAGTTATTGCGTAAGAAGCCTGCAGTGTAGACGTAGCCCAGGACTTTAACAGGGATCAAGAAAGAACTAGATAAATTCATGGAGGTTAGGTCCATCAATGGCTATTAGCAAGGATGGGTAGAAATGGTGTCCCTAGTCTCTGTTTGTCAGAAACTGGAAATGGATGACAGGAGAGGGATCACTTGATGATTACCTGTTCTGTTCACTCCCTCTGGGGCATCTGGTGTTGGCCACTGTTGGAAGACAGGATACTGGGCTAGAGGGACCCATTGTGGCTGTTCTTACATTCTTATAAGGGGAGGATGAAAAAGAAAGAAAGAAAATGAAAGGGAAAGCCCTGTAATTATGGAGAAATGAGATCACATGAAGATTTCTTTCATCATGAAGAGGGCCCTACCAAATTCATGGCCATTAAAAATGCACCATGGACCGTGAAATCTGGTCTTCTTGCATGAAATCTGGTCTCTTGTGTGTTTTTACCATATACTATATAGATTTCACAGACTGGCATTTTTCATACTGGGGGCACTGATCTAAAAGGGACTTTCAAGGGAGTCACAAAGTTAATTTGCGTGGGTGGGAGGGGAAGACATGGTATTGCCACTCTTACTTCTGCTCTGCCTTCTACACTGGGCAACCAGAGTGCAGCAGCTGTTGGCCAGGTTCCCAGCTCTGAAGGCAGCACCCTGCTAGCAGCATTTCAGAAATAAGGGTGGCAATACCATACCATGCTGCTCTTACTTCTGTGATGCTGCCTTCAGCACTGTGCAACAAGCAAGTGGTAGCTGCTTACTAAGCACCCAGCTCTGCCATCAGTGGTGCAGAAGTAAGGGTGGCAATACATCAGCCCCCTACAGTTACATTACAACACCTCACAGCTTCTTTTTGGGCCAGGATCCCCACAATTACTACACCATGACATTTCAGATATGAATAGCTGAAATCATGAAATTTTATGATTTTTAAAATCTTATGACTGTAAAATTGTCCAGAATGGGTTGTGTGTTTGGTAGGGTCCTAATCACGAATGACGTTGAGGTCTAATATCATTGTGATAGTTGCCTTAGAACTACTTTACATAGATAGATAGCCAAACGTGCTGATTATGGCAAAGAGACACTTGTGGGATTTTTAAACAAAGATTTTATGAATGTGCAGTAATGTGTTTCATAATTTTGGTTCAAATCCTGAGGTTTTTTTCCTTCAGACTCCTCCATTCTTTTAGTTTACTGATAATTCTAAAAATAAATGCCATATGTGGGGGATACATTTTAAAAAAAAAGTACATTTTAACAAGTTGTGCAGACAAGAATATTTACAAAAAGTTACATTTCAATTACAATATACTGCATAGTTTAATAAAATCAGCATAATATGAAGTGGCATAAATGAGACAGAACCCTCATCTTTTCTACTGCCATCTATGAGACTTTATAAAACTAGCCAATAGTATTTTTCTGCCAATAGTGCTTGTCCTTCCTACTCCAAGTGACAGGGTGTTTTGTGTCTTTAAGGGACTGTTTTGGGTGAGGTTCCCCCCCTTAAGAATGAATTCTCTTCAGGGTTGTCCTGTTTTGTATGCTATGAGGGCAAGATTGAAAATGATGATATGAAGTTTGTGAATTAGTAAATTCTTCTTCTTTGTTTGATAATTCACTGCAGCTTTCGTCTCTGCCACCATCCCTCCAAGAAAACTAGGAAAATGACCAATAGTGAATGCATATGCCTATGTACTGCATGTTGAGGGTTGCTAGGCTACTAATGACAGAAACTCAGGCTACTCTTACCCTGCTGGAAGCACAGGTGAGGCAGGTTACAAATGAGAAACTAAGACATTACCTACACTACAGAGACTAGGCTGGTGTAAATCTGCAGTGTAGAGGCACCCAACACTCATGGAAAGGCTTTTTCAGTCAGTGTAGGAGCACCTCTCCCCTGAATGAAATTAGCTTCCTTGATGGAAGCAGTCTGCCATCAGCACAGCTACATCTATACTGGGGATGCGGTTGGCATAGCTATGCTAGTTGGGGTATGGTTTTTTCACACCCTTGACTGGCATAGTGATGTGTCAACCTAACTTCTAAATGTAGACCAGTCCCAAGACAGAAAGAATAGGATAAATGAAGCTGTAAGAAAAAAGGCCATCTACAGATTCAGCTACCTGAGCCTATTATTACTGTAGGCTATGACCTGAATGTTGTCATCAGGGGAGCCAACTAGGATTGCCAGGTGTCTGTTTTTCACGCGGACAGTCTGGTATTTGTGGCCCCTGTCTGGTGAAAAATACAGAAAATACCAGACATGTAAAATGTCTGGTATTTTCTGTTTTTCTTGGACGAATCTTTTTTTGCTCAACAATTTTGGTCCCCCACCATGTTTGGGATTTTTTGTGACAATATCTGGCAACCCTAGAGAAAACAGTCTCACCAGGCTCCAGGCTCCTGGGTAAAGTGGTGTGGGGCTGGCTCGGTGCTCCCAGAAGGGGCAGGGCCTCAGGTGGAAGGGGCAGGGGAAGCCAGCCATCAGAACTGCCTGGACTGCGGTGTGCCCCTTCCGCAGCCCTCAGCGCTGCCTGGAGTGTGCCGGTGGTGATTTAAAGGGCCCAGAGCTCCAGGCTCTGCTGCAGCTGAGAGCCCTGTGCCCTTCTGAATCACCAGGCTTTGGGATAATTGCCCCCTTTACTCCACCCTGTTGGCAGGTCTGCAGAGCGGACTTTGTTCATTTTTGGTTCCTTTTCTCAGCGTGGGGAAGACTAGTGTATTTGATTTGCTTCTGTTTTGGAGTACTCTGGCTTAGCTTGCCTCTTTCGTCTCTTGTCAATAATTTTTATTCTAATGTTGTTATAACAACAGAAGACACTAAATAATACAATAAAAAACTCTTCGCCTTTAGGGGCCAGGCTAGTTGGTTAAGGTGCAGAGAATCAGCATTAGCTCTTGCTAGCTCCTTTTCTGTCAGCTTTCCCACTGGGATTGGAGGAAATCCTGTTCTTTAGATTTGCTCTGTTGCTGTGCTCTCCCCCACCCAATTCTGCAGAGCCCAAACTCCTTGACACTATTGCACAGACTCCAAAGGAGAGTGTGAGCATGCTGTATAAATGGTGCTGTCTCCTTTCAGGTCTGTTCCCCTCTGTTGC
Organism: Pelochelys cantorii; assembly: GCA_032595735.1. Lineage (NCBI taxonomy): Eukaryota > Metazoa > Chordata > Testudines > Trionychidae > Pelochelys > Pelochelys cantorii. The sequence continues at coordinate 123,899,012 of CM064326.1, read as the reverse complement.
CTTTCTGTATTCAGGGGAAGCATTTGGCCTTTCATGCTTAAGTGTTGCAATAAACCACATTGAGCCGTATGAGTTTAAGATGGAATGTTCTTTAACTCAATTTTCTGGCTTTTATGGTTTATATACTGTGTGGATTCTGAAGTGTTGGATTTTAAACACTTGTCACACTGCATTTTAATGATCAAAATATAAAAGCTTTTCAGACAATTAGGCACAAGCATCAAATAAAACCTATTTTGCATCAGGACTTGATTTAGGTTTCACAAACATAACCAGTAACCTGTGAAATGGTGGGTTATTTTCATGAAGCTCAGGTAATTGATCTGCTTTATGAAGGGCCACGGGCTATGGTATGGTTTGTGGCTACCATATTCTTAGAGAGTCTCCTGACTGAGAACAGAGCAGTTGCTTTACCAAGTATTGTAGCTGCAGCAGAAAGGCAGTGGTGAATCAGTACTAACAAGAGACGAGAGTAAACTGTATGGGGCTGTGATCTATCCTGTTTCTGGGTTGATGAGTTTGTGGTTGATGAGTTTGCGCTTTGTCTGGTAGCAATAACACGCAGAAGAGATGAGTAGGATAGCAAAGCAGAATATAGTAGTGTTAAAAACAATGGCAATTTTCCCATTAGATTATTTTTGTGGGGGTTGTCGAATGACAAAGTAAGGCCTCTAAGACATTGAATTGTGGTTTGTAGAATTAGTAAGCCACTTAGTCTCTTTCTGTGACTAAATTGTTTTTCTCTCATGTCTGTGCCAAGTTGGAACCATGGCTAGTCTCTACATTGGCACATCTGTAGGATGTTCTCTCTCTGTTCTTGTAAGTGATAGGTCTCCCAAGGAAAATGCAAGATACTGCCCTTTTTGAATGAAAGTTAAGTATTTTTGGAGTTCATTTTATTAAATGAATGGTTTATACTTAGTTGTTGGCTTGAATTGCATGTAATCTTTAGAGTAGGGAGATAAGAATGATGCAAGATTGGAGGTTTGAAGAACTACACTGAACCAATGTGCCAGACAAGAATGGACTATTGGAACAACAACAACAGAAAAGCATTAGGTGGTTATTAATAATATCTATGGGGAGGCGAATGCAAGTTCCCCATTTCAGTTATATAACCCTCCCAGCCTTTTGAAGCTATGCCCTGAGGATTGGGTGTGTGGTAGCTTTGATTTCCTGTTGCATAAGATCAAGATCAGAGGTGCAAGCTGAATAAAAGAAAGACCGAACAGTTCTGGTTTTGAAGCTGTGACAGTTATTAACTTATCAAGGGGAAAACCCAGCTGTGGGTTTTGAAGGACTGACATCTGTCAGAACCCAAGGTGGAGCTGGAGTGGCCCAGGTCAGCTTTTTAGAATGCACATGGGTTCTTTTATTGTTTTAATAGGTTTGATCAGTTATGTCTTTAACCTTTAGGACTAAATGCGCTTGCTTGTAAAAAGCTGTGATAACTTACAACTGCAGGCACAAAGTGTTCACAACCTCTGCCAGGGAAAGCAAAGCACAGATCGCTGGCTATGTAGGCAGCCTGGTTTGCTGGGAATATCACTCTGAGGGAACTGTAAAGGTTGGAAAGTTCCTGGTCAAGAGGGAGGGAGGTATGGGTCTCTTCCTGAGACAGGTGTGAGGAGTCGGGAGTCTGGAATGGGTACTCTTGGTGGACCACAGAGGGGGAATACAGGGGCAGTTGTCCAGCACTGTGACGGCTCACTCAGTGCTTTGTTTTACTTCTGACATCATGTGAAGAGCTGATGTAAAGAGCTACTAGGTGAAGCCATTTGCAGTGCTCAACAAGAAGTTTTATTGGTCCTACAAAACTCAGAAGTTATGCTACATGTTCCTGAGTGCCATATACTGTCAGGTTATCCGTTAACTATTTATATATGCACAGATGTAAAGCACTATGTATGTAACACCGTATTGTTTTCTACATTCTGGTAGCTATTGAATTCACCTGTATTTTGTCCCAAATCAATTGTTGATGATGGTGGTAAGCCAGCCAAGGCAAAACCAGATACTAGATCTCATAGCATGACTATACAGGTTTGCAGCAGGTGTGTCTCAGCTAGTCATTATTATGGACCATTCTGCTTATAGACTCTATGGAGCAGTTTCGGAATGGTTTAATGTCTCAGATAAACCATCTTGTTATGGTCTCTTCCAAATTATTAATACCCAGAAAAAACAGCACCCTTGATACCAAATGATGTATGGAACTAGATTGACTCCTGCATTGAGACACATCTATTTCTTACTATATTTTTTTGTTAGCCAGTTTTTAACTCATAGTGTGAATTTAGCCCTTAGCTTGTGGGCTATTTATTTCTTTTAATACTCTCATGCAAGGCTTTTTGAAACTGTATCCATTGACTGTCTCTCTTCATTTTACATTTGGCATTTCTGTTGAGGCTTTTATACCAGATCCATCACTTCAGTGTTAGGTAAATCTCTCAAAGAATCCTAAGAGGCTTGAGTTTAACTTTTTCGTGTATTTGCTAGTTTGTTTTGAACTTGCAGCCGCTAATCCTCAATATATTTCTCTGTAGTGCTACTGCTTTACTTTTCTGTTTCCTCTGATCTCTAAAATAAATACAAGTGAATACATTATCTGATTAATTTAATCTTTGTCCCCTATGTATTTTTCACAAACCAATCCAGATTCCTACAAACGTGTTTAAGTATTCACTAGCCAATTCTGCACAAATTTCAGCATCTGAATTGTTCATGATGTCTTCCCTATTTACTATGATTTATCAAATTGCATTGGATAGTTACTTTCTGTATGATACATGATATCTTTTTGTTCTCTGATTGGATGACTGAAACTTTTACTATCAGAATAATGAATAGCAAAAGAAAAATGGATACAATGAGTATCACACTTCCAATAAGAATAATTACTTGTGCTTTTTAGGGTTTATGAAGGTTTTATTGAATAAACTTACCAATAATCCAAATCCTCATGAACTTGATGATTTCTATGACCGCATGAACAAGAGCAGTACAAATTTTCCACATATATTCCCAAAAATGTTTGTGATTGCTTTTGTATTGTATCATTCAATGTGGCATTATTTGACAAACTCAAATATCATCTGGTCCTACTGATATATTGCTCTTGATTTTTCTCAGCTTGCTTTATCATTTGCTTTTCTTAGATCCTTATACAAACTAAATATTGAGTTCAATTGTGCCTATAAACTGCAGGATTGGACACTGGGCTATGTCTTCTCTGCAGAGTTAACTTAGATGATCAATGCCCAGGAGTTAAGCAGCCACTGCAAAGCTGCATGTAAGTTACTGTGTGCTGTGCTCTCCCATGTGAGTTGCTGGTTCTTTATGTTGCAGGAAGCTGAGCGGCTCTATAATTCTTTCCCAATGAATTGTGATCTGTCCTTCTGGGAAGATTGGGGGCATGGTGAAAAGTTACAAGTGCTCTAGTGGTTTAGCTGGTGTCCTCACTGCAAAGTGAAAGTGGTACCTGAGTGCTCGCCTATGTAGCTCCACACAGGACCGCTAGCCTGGACTGAAATCACCACCGAACTCAGGAGAGAGGTTTTGTGTGTGTATTGGGAGAGGGACTGTGGTAATACACCAGTAAGAGTGCATCTAAACAGCATCCTTACTTCCAAATAAACTACACAATTTGCACTGTACAAATTGCATGGTTTTCTTCTATGTAATTTTCAGATTTGAAATTTGGCACTATCTATACAGCGCCAAATTTTGAAATAAGGTGCTATTCCAAAACATCCCTTATTCTTGTGCAATGAGGGTTACAGGGATGTCGGAATAGTGAGCCCGTTATATTTCGATACAACAGGCTTACTCTTAAGATGCAGAATAGCTATTTCAGAATACTGGAGGTATCCTGAAATAGCCCCGCTGTGTAATCGTAACCTAAGAGCTGAGTCCACTCTGTGGTGATGTCCCATCCAGAGAGGGCTGGATTCTCTCCTTTGCTCAGCAAGAAGTGGGGTTTGGGTGGTGGAGCCTCAGGGAGAAAGTTGTTGTTTCCTAATCTGTGGCTGGTCTATGTCATCCCAGGGGCTGCTCTAACTTATGCCAGCAGCGTGTTGCCTGGTGGGGATTGATCTAACATCGTTCTAATCAGCTCCTTTCTTGTCCCTTACATGGCTTCTATGCTGAAGGGAGAGTGGTTGGAACAAGAGTTGGCTCTAAAGCTTCCCTACTGCTAGGAGAGCTGTCAGTTGGCCAGTCCCAGTTAGAATCTGGCTTCTTTGTGTCAGATGAGCCAGGTCAGAAATTAAAATCTGGTTGTTAATTGTCCTTGAGACCCTCGTACACTCATAATCATGATAATCCACAATTCCTAATGATTAAGCTGGATACATGCAGATAGCTTGCTGGGTTGGGGCTTAAGTATCTGGATACATGCAGATAGCTTGCTGGGTTGGGGCTTGCTGGGTTGGGTTTCTTAAGGGAAAAATCAGGGCTAGAAGTAAGTGCTTCACCACATCTAGCTTACTGATAGTGTTCAGGCACCTGTTTCTTATTCTGATCATCGTGGTGTCAGAGCTCAATCCTGCAATGGCAGTGAATATAGTTCATTCTCTATGATAAACCGGTGTAATTTGGGAGAAAAAGTTTTTTTGCGGAAATTCCACATTTGGTTAAAGAGAAGGATAGCTCTGTGTGGCAGGTTGTTTTATGTATTTATTTTAAGGGATGGCTGCTTTCTCAACTCAAAGTTTTTAAATGTTAAAGTATTTCTGGTGGAGATGAATTACCAAGCAGAATACAGATAAAACAGTAAAAAGTGCAAGATAAAAAAAATATGCCCAGTGGCCTTTTAGCACTGGGATATCAGCATGCGTGTGTACGCGTACCCCACATCCACCTCCCCCCTGTATGTTTGGATGTGGGTAGATATAAAATATGTGTATTCAGTAAGTTCCTAATAGATTTGTTTTTACTCTTTTCAGGATAGAAAACCAGTAAGAAGGTATGTACTTGGATAGTAAGGATGACGGCACAGTCACTAGAAATCTAGAGATGGAGCTGACTCAGACATCCTCTCCTCACCATGCTAGCTCACACAGAAAGGTGGCAGCTGAACCAATTGCCAGCAACTTAAATGAGCTCTTGAAGGAGTTTCACGGAATGGTGGCTGTTCAGAGACAGCCACAAATACCGTATCAAAATGGAGCAATAGGCCAGGATTGCTGTGTTCCCCTTGGGAAAGATTTCAACCCACTCGCCATGCAGGGGAGGTAAGAGCAAGATCAAACTGAATCAGTTTCTTTTATTGAAAGTTGTTTTTATTCCCTGACAATGTCGATAAAATATATTTTATTTAACATCTTTCTATAATGGATGGAATGAAAAGCTCAGTAGGAATTTATAGCAGTCGTAATTACTTAGAGATGGTGACTGGCTCAGCAGGTTCCTGGACTAATATCAGCTCTTACAGCTGCTCTGCATCGATTTTTCTGTTTTCCAAATCTGAGACCTGGGTTTTCTTCCCCACTCTGTGTGTTTTGTGATGGGTTTGTTTAACCAACAGGGAGAAAAACATCTTTGTTTTGATAAAATGACACACAAATTAGCAAACTACTTCACAAGTCTACATCAAGGCAATCAGCTGCATCACTGCTGAGAAGGGCTATCATCATAAAAAGACACCAATAATGCAGTCTTGAGAGGAAGCACTACATAATGCCATACGTGATTATTTAGGGTCTGATTACTTCAGGTCATGAGCACCTGTTAGGAGATGTTCTCTACACTCTCACTGCAGCCAGCTTGGCAGTATCAGGACCCAATGTGTGCAATTCTATTTTTATGTTTAAAATAAGGACGCCAAAATATTGTATTGCAAGTGGCTGTATAATCTTTTCACCCCCTTCTTCATTTTGCTGTAGAGTTTTGACTCAGGAAGGTAGCAGTCTCAGCTTCTAAAAACCCAATTATCATGTAGCGAAGTCCAACCTGAAATAAATAGAATAAACACTCCAGTGAGATTGGGGGTGGAAGTTGTCAAGAAACTTCAGTGGTTCTGAAGATTCTTGATATCTATTTCATAGATTTATGTAAGGCTAGAAGGGATGATTGTGCTAATCTAGCCTGGCATTCTTCTTAATACAAGCCACAGGATTTAGATATTTCATTCCACCTAAAATGAAATGTTTCATATAGATTTTGAGCATTTAAAAATGTTTTTGCATTTAAAAATTGCAGAAAAAAATCAAAACAAAATAACCTTTGAACTGAAAAAAGTTTCATCTTGAAACTATAGAAGTGAGACTTTTTTAGACTTTGGATTTTTTTTATTTTTTGATGTGAACAATTCAGTGAAGCTGACACAAATCCATAAAAAGTTTAGGTGTCACTAAATAAACACTTTTGCAAACAAAGTGCTCTATATGTAATATAAACATATGCTGTGACATTATATACCTTGGGGAAACACCCTGTTACCCCCATATTCTTTGTTTGTATGTAATTGTGATTTTGCATGTAAAGCATGCCATGTAAGGAATGGGGGGGAAGGCTCTGATCTGGTGAAAGTCACTGTTCTGTCAAACTATGTATATGGTTAGTGCATATGAAGTTATAAGATTGTGTCATATGGTTGTCAGTAAAACATGCTGTAAATTGAGGAAATTGGCCAGATATTAGCTTCCTAGAAACGAGCAAAAAACAAAACAAACAAATAAAAAAAATGCCTGGCAGGTATCAAACAACTATCAACAGCCATTGTCCCACAAAGGAGTCATAATTCAATGACTTACCTGCAAAAGATTGCACCAGGGGAATTGCTTAAACTTGCCTGGTGATGCAACAATGTCCACCAGACATGCTTGGAGTTATGTTCTTCAAGCATGTGGAGTAAGGGTATAAAAACAGAATATAGGGCTCCCTGCTTGGCCTTTCTTCTGATTTCACCTATGCTGCAAGAAACAAAGCCCCGAGAAGACTGAAGATTCCAACAGAGGAGACTGGCCCAGGTTTTAAAAGTGAAATCTTTGCACTGTGCACTGAGAAAAATGGCTTAATCTTGTTGTTGCTCAATCTAACAGGGTTGAGAGTTGAGACTGCATGCTTATTTTATTTCTTTTGGTAACTAACTGTGACTTTTTGCTCATCAGTCACTTAAAATCTCTCTCTTGTCGTCAGTAAATTTATTTAACTATATATCTTTAGCAGTGAGCTTTCCTGAAGTGTCTGGTAAATTGCTCAGGTTTTCAAAAGCTAGTGTATATTCACTTTTCATTGATGAAGTGGTGAACCAATTATTAAATTTGCACTGCTCATGAAGAAGGCATATTCATGAGGTACAGTACTGGAAGCTGGAGGAATTTGACTGGTGCCTTTCTCTGTGTGATTCATGAGTGGCTCTGAGAGCATTCAAGCAATCTAACTGGGTATGGGATTCCACAGATTGTTGTGTTGAGTGATAACAGCACCTGGAGGGGTTTGCTGCTTGTCACTAGAAAAATCTTCTGAGACACATCCCAGGTTGGAGACTTAAGGAGGTGCAGCAATCCCTGCAACCTGAGGATCCCCTCACATATGCTCTTACCTGGAAAACTAATTTTTTTCTATTCTGTTTTCCATTTGTTATTTGGACCTTCATATGGTTCTGGGGAAAAACCCAAGTTAGGGATATCAGTGGGACATAATTTGTTTGCCCAATCTGCATACATTTTAAATTAAAATAGCCTTCAGAGAAAAATGTGGAAATCTTTAACAATTGAAAATAATTACAATAACAATAATTATTATTAATAAAAATCAGCTTGTACTTCTTTTATATTCTTCTTTTTCGTATTTAAGGAATTATACAAAACTCCAAAGGGTTTGGGAACATAATCAAATAATATAAAAATCTCCTTAATTCTGAGAGGGCCAATGGATGTATCAAGGTGGGTGGGGGTGTGTGTGTGTGTGTGTGTGTGTGTGTGTGTGTTTCACAAACATGATGACAGTAAATGGAGTGTGAGAAAATGGGGTGGGGTGTCTTGGAGAGCCAAAGACATTTCTTTTTGAAAGTCTCGTATGTGCCAGTATTGAATAGCACTGGTAAATAGTGCTGACACACAGGAACTGTCCAATTAATACACATGGCATTTTGATGTTGAAAACAGCATAAAATATAGACATTAGAAATGAATAAGACATATTAGATCATTGAGTTCACCTTTCTCAGCTGATGTAGGCCTCTCTTTTTCCCTCACTCAAACACATTTTCTGATTTTTACATGTAAATACTTTTAACTTAATAAATGAACCTTGCAAGATTTCAAACTCCCATTTATTTTTTTATCATGCATTTTATCCAGCTTCTGATAGCAACAATCTGCATTGAACAAGTGATGCTTTCAGGAGAAATATCTACAATAATAGGACATTCAGGTCTGGATCTTGCAATCATTTACAGTTGTGTATAATTTTCCTCCTCTGAATAATTCTATTGAAATCAATGGGACGACTCCTCATAGTAAAATTAAATACATGAGTAAGTCCTAGCAGGATCACAGCCTCAAAAAGTGTGGTCCATGCAATTCCAGAGTAATGAAAATTTCACTTCTGATGTTGTTTATTTTGGTGCTTACAGCTGAAGAATATTACTGATTAAAAAATATGAAGAAAAACAGAAACTGGCCTAGTTGCAGAAAATAATCCATTAATTTGAAATATCTGTGTAATTTGTTTTAATATATCTATTTAAGTTAAATTGGTCAATTATCTTTCAAGAATAATAATCTCAAGGTGTCTAATTGTTCAAATGTATGCTGAAGCAAGCTGTTTCAATGAAGCTATTTAGAAGGACTGCAGATTTACGTCAGTCAATAAAATGAACTTTAAGAAATTGTTCTTAAATTAACTGGCCAATTTTGTTTTTGGGAGGTGTATGTCAATGAACTTTCCTTTGCATTTGCCCTTCATTGCTGCAGTGTGCAGAGGCACGGACTTTCTAATGTGCTGGGGAGGTGCTCCGCCTGGTTCCACCCCAGACCCTGCCACCACTCCACCCCTTCTCACAAGACCCCAAGACAATCGTGCTTCTTTCTGCCCCATTCCACTCATGCTCCCCCTCTTCTCATCCTGTTCTGCCCCCTCCCCTAAGCATGCCACACACTCATTCCTCCCCCTCGAACCTCCTGCAGAATGGCTGATTGGGGAGGGTGGGAGGCACTGACTGGTGGACAGGAGGTGCTAGGAGGAAGGATTGCTGGAGGTGGGCTGCTGCTGGGTACTCAGCACCTACTATTATTTTGCTGTGGGTGCTCCAGGGCTGGAGTCAGTGCCTATGGTAGTGTGTACATACCACAGGAGGTGTTTTGCCTTTACTTTGTGCACATGCTTGTTCAAAGGTTTGAGGCCAGTTATTGAGTCTTCATTAGCTCTCCTTAGTCTGAGCTGCCATTTTACCTACCAAATCCTCTGACTTCACCTGTCACGCTGATGTCCCACCTGACTCTTGCTTCCTTCTTCAATGGCTCAATGGCTATGATCCAGGATGGGTAGAAATGGTGTCCCTAGCCTCTGTTTTTCTGGAGGTGGGTGACAGGGGAGGGATCACATGACAATTACCTGTTGTGATCCCTCCCTCTGGGGCATCTGGTATTGGCCACTGTTGGCAGACAGGATACTGGGCTAGATGGACCTTTGGTCTGACCCAGTATGGCCATTCTTATGTTCTTACATTCTTCTTCTCCCTAACCTCATCTGACCTACAGCCCTGGATCACTTCTGGGGTTTGTATATATTTCTCTGATGCCTCTACTATCTTCCACTTTCAGGAATAGTATACTGGACTTCATTAAACTGGACAGAGGTCTTAGCTAATATTATATTTCTTATGTTCTTAAGAATTGTGGGTTGTCTCACATTCAATAGTTATCAACACATACTTTTGTTGTAATATGCAGACCTGTTGCAATTTAAATGTACTGTAAATATATGACACTGGTTTTCAGGTACTCTATGAATGCAAATTAATATGTTAAAAGCATAGTCATTTTAGGGCTTATTTGTGGTTTTTGTATCAAAATTTGTAAGACTGTAGTGACTAATACAGTTATTTCCTCTTCCTGACAAGGTAGTAACTTCACAAGGTTCCCATTGTGCTAGCCCATGTGCAAAGAGGGGTGGAAGATAATCCCTATTCTGATAACCATCTAATTAAGACTAGATGCAACCTGTGGGAGTAACAATCAGAAGGAATTGTGTATAAGGAACCAGGGAAACAAAAATGAACTTCTACAGATAGGCCAAATAAATACAATAATATCAGAAGTTTCAATTGCTCATCTACCCAGCTGTTATCAGTTGCCAGTTTCCCCACAGGCATCACAATGGAATTATACCCTGAAGGTATTTGAAGGAATGCAGGAAGGTGGCTTTATGGATTAACTCAGGGACAGCCTATGATATTTTGGGTTCATCTGAATTAGAGCTGAAACAGCACATAATTTATTGGATGAATTTAGCACCTTTATTTGTTAATGAATTATCCAAAAGCAGACCTCAATTTTTATAAATGTCTTTGTTGTTCAAAATCATTTGATGGATGATGTATATTAACATTTTTCATTATTGCTTATGGATTCTTCATCATAAGTATTTCTCTGAGTTTTTATTCTGATTATAATTTTTTATTCACAACAGGTCACATGTTATTGCTTCTGTTAACTGACTTGCTGACTAAAACTCATAATGACTTTTAAAGACCTAAACACAGCCTCTTAAATACTTCTAGAGAAACCATATTCTAATGAAAACATTTTTGAAATAAAATACTAGCTTTAATGTTTGTGCATAGCAAATAAGAGGGACCACAAATCCTGACAAAGGGAATTGAGTGGCTTTTATTCTCATGAATACCAACAGATTCTTTTTTGCACTGTCAAACTTTAGTTTGAACTCAAAATTCAAAGCTAAATTCAGGGCAATTCTGAACCTACAAGCATCAAAAGTGAAATGTTATTGTATGTGAATTCCTGAAAAATGGTACAAAACAAGCGAGTTTTGCACACTGCTACTGTTTTCCTAACTGTTAATGTTGTTGTGAGGTCTTCTTGGTTAAACCTCCAAAGCCAATTGTGGAAAGATGCCAGTGACATATGAGCTGCAATCTTTTTTGGAATATGACAGCTGTTTCATCATGTAAACCTCTTTTTAAATACAGGCGGCTTTTAATGTTAAGCCAGCCAGGCAATCAGACTTCCAAAAGAAATAAATTATATGTAGGCAGTTACAGCTGATAAGGTTTTTGTTGGATTTACATTAGCCAATTTAGATTAATAGATTTCAAGGCCAGAAGGGGCCATTGTGATCATCTAGTCTGACCTGCTGTCTAACAGAAGCCATAGAACTTCACCAATATAATTCTTGTATTTTCAGTCTGAATTTTTCTAGCTTCAGCTTCCAGCCACTGGCCCTTATTAGACCTCTGTCTGCTAGACTGAAGACCCGCCCTTATCAAATATTTGTCTCCCCAAGTAGATATTTATACACTCTGCTCAAGTCATGCCTTAATCTTCTCTTTGGTAAGTGAAATAGATCGAGTTCATTGAATCTACCACTACACAGTATGTTTTTCATCCTTGACTCATTGTTGTGGGTCTTCTCTCAACCCTCTCCAATTTATCTGCTTCCTTCTTGAATTGTGGGCCCTTGAACTGGACACAGTATTTCAGCAGCTGTTGCAATTGTGCCCAAAACAAGTAAAATACCTCTCTATTTCTATTCGAATCCCCTGTTTATGCAGCCAAGGATTGAATTAGGCATGTTGGCCACAAGGTAGCACTGTCAGTTGTTGAGTATGCACATGACCCCCAAATCTTTTTCCAGAGTCTCTGATTCCCAGGCTAAGGTCCCTTATCCTCACTGCATGGCCTACATTTTTTGCTCCTAGATGTATATTGTCTGCTTGCAGCCAGCTTCCTGAACAATCCAGATGGTTCTGTATCTTGGGTCCTGACTACGGATGATAAAATGCGATTATTTAGGTAAACGTGTAACTGCTGAAAATTTCAGTGTTTACACGTGTCGGGAGAGGCACCTCCCATAGAGCTGCCTCCCCCCCCCACTTTGACTGTTGCCTCTGTATTTGTATTTCAGATCTGATACAGAAACAGCTGCTTGTAGGGGGGCAGGCAGGCCAGCTCCCCATACGTACCCAGCTCCTGCCTCCTCCCCTGGCCCCCTGTGCTGTCGCCTTTGATACAGAGGCAGCAGCCAGGGGAGTGGGGGCTGTGTGTAACTGTGCATGTTAACCAATCAGCCTGGGCTCATCGGTTAACTGTGTACATAGATACACGTTCATATCCCTAGTTCTGACCTGTCCTCTTTATTATTTGTCACTCCCCAATGTGCCATCTTCAAACTTTATCAGTCATTATTTTATATTTTCTTATAGGTCATTGATAAAAATGTTAGAGTAGGGGCAAGAAATGACCTGTGGGAAACCCTGAAAAACATACTGACTCCATGATGATGATGACTTGTTTACAGCTACATGTTGAGACCTATTGGTTAGCCAGTTTTAATCCATGTAATGTGTGCTATGTTAATTTGTTTCATTCTAGTTTTTTAATCAGTGTCCATTTTTGTACCAGGTTAAATGCCTTGCAAAGTTGAAATTCATACAAATTATGGATCCATACAAATTATACAGCCACCTCTCCTCTCAGAAGACGGATCAATGTTCTACAAAATTAAACCCTCCTCCACTTACCTACCAAGAGGTTCAGTTCTAGAATCTTCTACCTTCTGTCATCCTTAGCTTATGGGATACGAAGGATCTCAGAGAAGATCACATGTGCATTCTTCAGCAGGCTTCTAAGATCACTCAAGTCATCTATTATCTGTAATATACTTTGTGATGCGGTCATAAGTCCAGTGTGTGAACCATCTTTAATGGATCCTTGCCCATCAACTTTGGATGCCTATGTCATCTCAGAGTGATGGTTTTTGCTTTCCATCTAGAAAGACAGCATACTGTCCTGTTGTCTGTCTGTCTGTCTCTTGCACAATATTCTTTCAGTTATTTGTAGTATTGAATCCCCCAAAAGGATTGTCGGTCTTCCTTGGATAGTTGGAGCTCTCTTTGTGGGGAAGCTTGATTTTTCTATAGTTTGGTCCAAGCAGCCATCCTTAAATTGTGTCCAGTATGTTACCCTGGGACGCAGTAACGATTAATTTTCAAAAGGTCTAATTGGCACGCTCTGGCTTTTAGCGACGTTGAAGTCCCAAGTCCCAGAAGAAGGGAACTACCCGAGGCCATATCTATCACCGGCTATCTGGTTTCACAAACGAGTCAGAGTCATAGTTTGGGGCCAAACCATATATTATAAGAATTTTCAAATAGCCAACAAGTAAAATTTCAATCAAGTCCACCCTAACCCAGAAGAAAAGAGTGAAAGAAAGTCCTTGATACAATAAATGTACTTTACATTCGCCCCAGATAAGCAGGAGGAAAAAAAAGGGGTGCTCACGACCTCGATGTTTTGGCTCCGTGCGAGCCGCAACGGAGGAGCAGTGAGGCGGTCCCTCGATGTCAAAGATCCCAGGTCACTGGTCTGCACGGTCAGGTGGACAGGATTCGGGTATGAAGGCCTTCCGCACTCCGTCCGAAGCCTCTGGCTACTTCAATATCTTCCTGGCATAGGCCGTCTTTTATCTGGGATTACCCACAGACAAAGTGCCTCCAAGCCAATAACCCAATGCTTATCCTAACCAAACATTCACCTCAGTCACACAGACAGACAGGGTTGACGAACACCATTCAAACCTAAGGAACCACGAACGAATCCAGAGAACGAACCAAGAACATGAACAAACCTCAAAAGGGGTTTATATAGATGCACAAGCGGGAAAATTCCAATAGGACCGTGTGCATAGGTTTTAGTGCCTAGTGCACAGATATTAGTGCCCAGTGCAACTATTTTGAGCGGAGTGCACAGGTTGTACACTGTGTGCAAAGCTAAAATAGGGTCGTGTGCAAAGGATTTTGAAAAAGAGCGGGAATTCCGTGTGGCAGTTATCCACTTAGTTCGATCTAAGTGCTTGAGTTCAAAGAGAACTAAATAAATCCGAACCACCATTTATTAGTCCGAACTAACTGAGGGGGTTATCCTTAGTTCGATCAACTGATTCGAAATACCACCCCGACCTTAGGTCCCTAAACCTATCAGCACAACAAGATTAACATCATGAAGTAAACCTTTTAACATTCACAAAGCCATTTTAGGGTAACAAGTACAACTCTCCATTCCCTTGGACTAGCTGGATCCTGAAAGATATCTTCCAGAGTTTCCATTCTGAGGTATTGATTGAATACATCTAGCTGTATAGATTTCTGCTTGGTTCCCTCCACTCTAGAGCCTCCAGCCTGCTCTCATGTCTCCATCTGTGTAAAATGCTACCTTCTTGACTGCTAGTTATGAACTGCTGAGCCTCCTCTCTGACTTCCTCTGTGTCCAAATCCTTGTTGGAACTGCTGTTGGTCCAAGGCAAAGCAGACAGCCATTGCTTCACCTCAGCACTAATTTCCCACACTGCAACATTTTAACGCTAGAACTGTTTTACCTTTTATTGCCTGATGTTTCTTATGCCCATCTTGAGCACTTCTGGGAAAACAGGTTTGAGTGGTGATGCTATTCATGGGGAATAGAAGTCTGAAATAATAGTGAGTCAAACTTATTTCGAGTTACTAGACAGCAAGTTATGCTTCAGCTTCCTCCTCGTGTAGGTCTGTAAGGGTCCAAATGCATAGGAATCAGTGAAGCATTTCTGAGGAAGAGCAGGATGAGGGAAACCAGCACAGGACAAGCATGGCCCTTATGTACAAAAGAGCACTTGTCGGGTATGGGAAGAGTTAAAGGGAGCTGAGGGAACAGGACTGATGCCTGTGTAAATCTTCTAATGAAAATCCCCTCAGTGGTGTGAGGAAGGTGTGCAGTATCAGCTTTGATGGCTTACTACACAGAAATTTGTGGTGGCATTCCAATGTTGCTCCATGGCTTTGGGAGGAGAGTACAGATTCTTCAGACCTTGATGGATTTACCTAGCATTACAGCCTATTAACTCAGCAGGTATGTTGCAGAGAGGATTTTGCCCCAAGTTTGTCATGTCTGAGTCACAAGCATGGAAATTAGTGATGGAAAAGCATTGCTAGATCTGCTAGCACTTTGCACCCATTTTGTACAGGCATAAATAACTGCACTGTGCAAGGCAGTGGAAAATCAGGCCCAGATCAGCACTTCACTTGTGGGAGTATGCCTGTCATCTACTTAGGGCCCTCAAAATCCGATGTTATTATTAAATTCTGTGCTATTACTGGATATTCAAGTAGAAGTGGTTTCCAAGAGAGCTTTTTGTACTTTGTTCTTTGGGAAGTAGCCTGTGAACTCACAGTGAACTTGTTCGGATATGGAGTTAGCCATAGCCGTTCACTGCCAGGCTGGATTATTATACTGCACTCTATGCTTGAAGACCATCTGGAGATGGCAGCTAGTGCAGAAGGCAGCTATTTACTGAGTTATATTTCCCACAAGTAGCACAGTACACCCACAGTCTGTTACCTGCCCTAGCTATCATTTGATTTCTTCTGGTGTTTAAAATTAGTGTGATATTGGCGGTACACTGAACTGACTATATTCTTGTTGCATCTAGACGTAGCCTGTTGTGAACTAGGACCCCACTGAGCTAGACCAAAAAAATGGTCCCTGACATAAAGAACTTACAATCTAGTATGAGTCAAGAGACAACAGATGGATACAGCCAAGGAGACTGGGAGTATGTGGAAATGAGACCAAACTGGTCAGCATGGGTACGTCTACACAGCAGGGCTAAAGTCGGAATAAGCTACGCAACTTCAGCTATGTCAATTGCATAGCTCAAGTTGAAATAGCTTAATTCAGCTTTAGGTGCTGTCTACACAGCAGACGGCGATGCTCAATCAGCAGCTTGGGCTCCCCACTGCGTGGGGGGTGGGAGAGGAATTGGCGTTGAGCTTCAGCCACGGACCACCTGGGAGTGGTCTGCAGACTGCACTTTGAGAACCATTGTTCTAGAACCTCTTGAAAGAGACAGCTATTCCAAGCCTAACAGTCAGTCATTGGACACCAAGTATCCCTTTTCCTGAGACGAGTAAAATGTCAGATCTTGCTGGAAACAGGTGTGCACTGTTCAGGTGCATTAAAATCATTCTGTAGCTAGTTTGTTTTTTTAGCGGAACAAAAGTTCTCAGAATAATACTCACATTTTTAAGGATTGATGAGTAAGGAAATGAAGACAATTAGCTGACAAATTTTTTGTTTTTAAAAATAGGGGTCACTAATGAACTGTGATTTTCCCCCCATTTTTAACATTGCTTCTTCTAAGGAGCTCAGGTGATTTATTCTGTGAAATGCAGCTAAAGCTGCCAAATGAGTTATCAGAATGCTTACATCAGTGACCACTTGAGTGGTTCTCTGTCTGGCATGTACTAATGTGCCTGCATGGGCAACTTGGAATCAATTGTGCAGACAGTGACTACATGGAACTGGACCCACATAAGGCCATGAATCAGTCAAAGTGCGAATGGGAGCTAATCTTCTCAGATTGAGAAGTGGAGGTGAATGGTTTCATTCATTTGATCACTATTTCTTTCATTGTATCTTCTATGCCAGAGGTGGGAAACCTCAGGCCCCGGGGCTGGATGTGGCCTCCAGCTTGCCTGGATCCGGCCATGAGGCTCAGGGCTCCCTCTCCCCTCCCAACCCCACGGGTGCATTGGGGAACCTGTGCCCACTGTGGGACTGGAGCACACAAAATCTACTAGCCTGGACCCTACTAGGTTCTTGTGTGCGAGGGGAATGTGGGGAGTGTCTTTCTCCAGCTCAGTTAGGGGCCATGTCAGTGAGGATTTGTCTTTTTATTTTTTTTTTCTTCTCACTTCTGTGCAGCCCCTGATTGATTTTTTTCTGTGAATCAGGGCCCCCCTTGACCCCAAAAAGTTTCCGCACCCTTGTTCTGTGCTCTGTATTTAAGCCAAGTGAAGTATAGTGATGTTACTTTTGATGTGTGGACTTGTTAAGATGAAGTATGTTATTTAAACACTAATTCCCAAAAGGTCCAATCTGAGGCTTTTTATTGACAGGTACCAACTAGTTCATCTTCTCAAGAGTGAAATAGGGAGAGTTATTGCTAATCTGGTAATTGACAGTTTAGAGAGTTGTGGCAAAAGACTTGTTTGTGGTTTTATGTAATTAAAAAGCAGCTGGGAGAGGCTGATGGTTTCACTAGTGGTTAATGAGCATTTCCCTCTTCCTCCCCGATTAGTAAGACTAGAAAACAGGGTCCATCTGGCATACCATTCATGGTGTCATTGATTTCTGGGATGCTGTAGTATGAAGTGAAGCTCTCATGATGTTTTTGCATGGAAATCTTTATGTAACACATCCATATCTACAATTTGGCTACATTTGTGTGTGTGGTGAGGCATTGAATTTGTCTTCGGAGTAAGAAATGTTATGCAGTAGATAAACCTACTGCAGGATACATAAGCCAGAATTAATATGCTTGCCTGCATACTGTAAATCAATGTTTTACAACTACTACTCCACCTACTGCTGTACTTTTATATAATGTGATTTTTTTTCTTTGCTACTTTTTTTAAAAAAAGAAGCCACCTCAGATATACCCAACTTTAATCCCTAGGAGTGAGTGATAGGAGCAGTGCTACCTCTTTAGTCATGCCAATGACATGTGAACGTCAATCCTCTTTGGGATTTACTGACAGCTGTTTCATCATGTAAACCTCTTAGAGTGAAAAACATGAACCTGATTTTAACGAATATGTCTGATAAAACAAATGGAAAATCCAAAGTAAAAGTGAAAATGGAAGTTTCTGTAGTCTGGTGAACTGTTTTTAAATGTAAAATATATAAGGTATGCTTAAGTATTGCAGAAAATATATAATTTTACTCAGATGTGAAACTCCAGAATACTGCTAGTAAGTGGATTTTTAAAAATTCTTTAGTATACAGAAAATGTTCAGAATTGATTTCCATTTACTGTACTGAATGCAGCATGGGTTCAGAATTGATTTCCATTTACTGTACTGAATGCAGCATGGGTTCAGAGTTGATTTCCATTTACTGTACTGAATGCAGCATGGGTGCTTTTCAGCTCCAATCAATTAGATAAATATTCTGTGTAAAAGTAACACGATGTGACTTATGCATTTAGAACAGGGGTGGGGAACCTGTTTTGGATTGGGGCCAGTGACCCACAGAAAATATCAGTTAGGGGCCGCACACAAGTGAGAAACAGAAAGAGAAGAAAGACACTCCCACATTCTACTCGCATACCACAGCCTAGGCAGGCCCAGGCTAGTAGATTTTGTGTGCTCCAGCCCCATGGAGGGATAGTGGGGTGCTGGAACACCAGCATGGGCTCTCCAATGCTGGGGGGGGGAGCTCGTAGCCTCAGGGGCCAGATCCAGCAAGCCAGAAGCCACAGGTTCCTGATTTAGAACATCAGAACATGTTCTAACATCATTTTCTCAGGTCTACTTAGCACACAGAAAAAGGCAATCTTGTGCAGCAATGTAAGGAAGTGGGAGTTACAGTGAGCAATGGCATTTTCCCAACAACATTCTTAAAATTAGCTGGTTGGAAAGTATTGCTGTGATCACAGGTTCAGAAACACACATCCAGAAATCATGAATTTGCCTTTACAAATCTGTTCATAGTTGTATAACAGTATTGAAGAGGATTATAAATTCAGAAATGTTCATTCTAATCTGTTTAGTTAGAAGAAAGACAATCCTGGGTAAGTATGGCTAGTTTTCATATTATGTATATAAACACTGAATATAGGTTACATTTTCTGAAGCAAATAGCCAAGACTGTTTCTAATTCTGAAATATCAAGAACCAGATCCTTAGAAAGTAAATGATAGAGTAGCTCCATTGAAGTAAAACATAAGTGGGGGAAGAAAGAACATGGAGCTTCCTTCACCACTTGGTTCCATGTAACCTTCCTTATTTTTCAAAGTAAAGTTTATTCAACCTGTAACCCTCAGAAGAAACCTTTTAAAAACTTTACTGGTCTATAAAGAGGGGGTCTGAACCTCAAGTGATAAGCAATTGAATCAACTGATTGTGTACATTATTACTGAATTATCAAAGTGTATTGCATGTTGTCGTTTGGGAAAGACACTCTGGTGATTAATATCAGAGTGAAACGTGTTCATTAACACTATATGAAGAAATAGGGCTATTTAATTAATTATATTATGCTTTAAAGTCTGTGGCCAAACAGGGACAAACAGATTTCCTCTTAGACAGGAGGCAGGTATTTTCCTGTCTTCATTGAGATTAAAGAAGACCAAAACAATGGAAGTCCCATTTACATACAAATCGGCAAGGGTATGGGAAGTCCATGGGAAGAGACAAACAATAAGAGGTCATCTTGTCTCTTGAAACAAAGTCATTGAATGTGGGAAGATCTAGGCAAGGACAGAAACCACCTTTGGCATACATCACTAGACAGACACAAGGGAGAAGAACTTTCACAAACTGACACAGATGGGTCCTTCAACCAAGGACAGATTTGAAATCTCTGGAAACTGAACAGAGGTGACAAACCATCTTAAACAAAGCTTGTATCTTGCTAAATTAATTTTAACACTTTTAGGTGTGCGTCTTCACTTTTATTGGCTTGTAACTCTTCTAACTTTATTCCTTTTACTTGGCATCACTTAGCCTATCTGCTTTAATAAACTTGTTTTATTATTAATATAAATAAAATCTGCTGTGTTTAAATGGAAAGGGTGTATTTTCCACAGTTAAGTCAATATGTTGTATTTTTGCCTATTTAGACTGAGGAACAAATAAACCATATTATTTTTCTGAGTTGTCTGGAAGTGGGCAGGATTATTGTACAGAATATAATTTTGGGAAAATTCAGAGAGGGGGTGTGTTAGAGTCACCTTGATGTAACAAGGTGGATGGAAGCCGCTATGGGACTGTAGATAGACTTATGGGGATAGAGCTGCTGAATCAAGGCTAGCTGCATAGCAAACAAATCCTTAGCATGTTTGTTGCTGACTGCGAGCATCCTAGTTTGGGAGCTACGTAGTAGGGCACTGTGACGCTCTCAGGGTTATGGGGTAGGAGGAGACACCACCCTTTGCTGGTCTGAATTGCACCCATATTCCTGTGACAATCACTCCTTTATTAATAGCAGCAATGCTCACAATGAGCCCAATCATTTTCCCATTGAAATGAGAATGTTTTGCTATTGACTTCAATTGGAACAGGATCAAGCCCTATATAAATAAATGAACGGGACTGGCTAAAGGTCCTAAGGAAGTGAGGAGCACAAGTCAGTGGGATTTGTGCTTCTAACTATCTGGTGATTTAGAAACCCACATCCTAAATTAACTGTCTTTAAGCTTTGTTACTCAATTGAATTATTTTCTGTTGTTGCACAACCTGGTCTTCCAACACTTGGCAATAATACTCACTCATTTAATGTGGCTAAGAACATGTTTTTTTATCTTGCCTGTGATTTTGCTAATGCTCTCTGGGGTGGGATAAGGGCAGGGGAGAGGAACAATTCTTGTCAATTGAGTACATTCACTGGTCCGACTTGACTATCTTATAGGATATATATCTTAATGTGCCTTGCATTGTATTTATGCATCTCTATTTCTCCTAGTTACTTCTTTCATTATTTTGAACCATTTTTTCTATATTTAATAACCTATTTTCTTTAAATGCCCAGATGCTGGTATTTTGCTGCTATCTAGGGCACCAGTCCTGCAAGTTGTAAGTGTGTGTGTGGGGGGGGGTGGGGGGCAAGGAGAGGGTCTTTGACTGTGTGTAGCCTTATTGACTTTATTATTCCTCTCAAAAATGTAAGTGTATAACCTAATTATACAAGCTCAAAGCCTAATTATGTTGATCTGGGGGACATTTTTTGTTTTATATCTGGATACTTTTTTCTTTCTATGTTACATTGTTGCTCTTCGGTGTAGAACACCCAGTCATCTCTCCCAATCCATTTCCTGTTGCCGGGGCATTGATTAGCCTGACTGACATGGCGTGGCCTATTGGACTATCTCCTTCAGTCCAGTGGCTCGGTAGCACATTTTAAACAACTTTGTCGGGAATTTTTTGATCAATCAGTTTTCTGTTGGAGAAGGCTGATTCATCTAAACCAAAGCTTTCTGCATAGCAGGATATGTTTTGAGAGAACTTTTGTGAGAAAAGATTGGATAGCTCAGGATATCATTTCTGGTCAGAACCAGAACCCCGCCACTGGGCAGGTTGGTGATTAGGGCACTCACATAAGATACCTATGTTCAAATGTTTGAATGGGTACTGGGATCTCCAAATCAGCCACTGGAATGCAGGTCCCTTTCATCCCCCATGAGCGCCATCACCACTGGGCTTTAGAGTCGGTCTCATTCTATGTGCCAATAATTATTGATACAAAGCAATACAGCTCCAACAGGAGAGATTGGGAGAGACCCCTACAGAATGGAGACCTGGGTATAAGTCCTTGCTCTGGATGATTTAGAAAATCCAGAAGCTTATCATGCTGGGCAGAGATTTGACCACCAGCCTCAGATTTGTGCAGGATGAGAAAACAATTTCCTGCCTCTATCAGTCCAGTATTGTTGTTTGTCTGCGCTAGTGTATCTGATTGTTTTACTCAATCAATGTGTGAGGGGTAGGCTTTGTTGCTAAACAAAGGTATAATTTGTGCTCTGTTTTTTAGCAAGCAATATGAAATACCTGACGTGGTGCTGACTTCAGATGAGTGAATCTTTTTTTGATTCTTATGAGTTTACATCCAGCAGTAGGGCTGACAGCCATTGTGGGCCGCAGGGCAGTGTCTGAGTGGGGCTCCAGCTCTTTGCCCCCAGGAGGGGTGGAGCCATTGGTGGACAGGGTGAAGCTGAGGGCAGTCAGCCCTTAGTGCCACCCAGACTGAGGTGTGCCCCCCCAGCTCTGAAAGCCACCTGGAGCAGCATGTGGAATTGCTCTGGTAGCAATTCAAAGGGGCCCAGAGCCTGGGACAATTGTCCCCTCTGCCCCTCTCACCTAGGGTACGTCTAGACTACACTGCTTTTTCAGTAAAGGGATGTAAATTAGGCACGTCGATATTGCAAATGAAGCTGGGATTTGAATTTCCCATGCTTCATTTGCATAATGGCAGCCACCGCTTTTTTTCAAAACGGGGCTTTTTCGGAAAAAAAAAAAAGACAGTTTAGACGCAGATCTTTCAAAAATAAAACCCTTTTTTGAAAGATGCTGTCCTCAAAAAATGAAAAAAGCAAATCCCGGCTTCATTTCCAATATTGACATGCCTAATTTACATCCCTTTGCCAAAAAAGGGATGTAGTCTAGACTCACCCCTATTGTTGGCAGGCCATACAACCAGAAAAACATGTAACTAAACACATACTCAGAGTCCAGTCTTTTGATACAATTTCTATTTAAAATGCTTTCAAAATGCTATGAAATGTTGTTTCTCATATAGACTTAATAGATTATTAAAAAAAAAAAAAAAAAGAAGAAGAAGAAAACCTTTCTTGGAGATACGGTGCCTGAACAAAGTGATGGCATGGTGCTCATTCTTGTAAAATACATCTGCCACTACCAGATCTGTCCAAGCTAATACTGTGCCTTTTTTATGTTGGGCCCAAGAGAAGAGATTTTTAGTACTAATTCTGCTTCTTCTCAACATTGCCCCTATCTGCATGCTGCTTTCATGTATTGCAGTTGTGAGAATCTGTTGCTCTTGTCCGTGTCTTTCTGTTCTTTGTGCAGCAGGCTGGAGCCTTCTGTCCCATTGGTAGAAAAACATTTTAAAGAAGCATACACTGTCGTGTTTCTGCAGATCTCGTCTCACGGAATCCCCCTGCTTAGTCAGCAGCAAACTTCTACCATTGTTAACTGTGGTGAATCTCACTTGGTCTCCCTATTCCTGCTTGAGCAGGCCAGCTGTGTTCATGGGCAGGTTTCACTCAACTACTATGTATGTACAGAAGCTTTGTCTTATTGTAATGCTAGTGGGTGGCCAGCATTACAATAAGTTTTTTCTCATGTGTATGTACATTACACAGCACAATGGGATCTGTTCTTTATTGGGGCTTCTTAGAATGGCTGAAGTACGAGTAATCATAAAAATTAATAGAAATTTTACATGTCTGGCATCTTTCTCTCATTATTTTCCCTCCATTTTGACTTGCGTATCTCAGGGTGCGTCCACACTGCACCATTATTTCGAGATAACTAGCGTTCTTTCAAAATAACAATGCGAGCATCTACACAGCCATTCCGTTATTTTGAAATAACAGACGGCTTATTCCGAAATCTGTAAACCTCATTCTGCGAGGAATAATGCCTACTCTGAAATAGCTACTTCAAAATAAGGTGTGTGTAGAGAGGCTCCACTGCTGCTATTTTGAAATAGCCCCTGACCAAGGCCATTCTAAGTTATTCCTCCCCAGTGCCTCCCTGGCCTTTAAATTGAGATAGTGTGTCTACATTAGGGAAACCTGCCTCGGACTGATTTTGAGGCTTCCCCGCAGTGTAGATGTGCTATTTTAAAATAAGCTATATCAGAAAAACTATTCTGGAATAGCTTATTTCTAAATAAGCGTGCAGTGTAGACATACTCTTAGTCAGTAAAGTATCTTCATATTCAGGAAGATGCTTGAGGAAATCACTCCTCTTCCCTTTCCAATGTTTCTTTTTAGAAGATTTTATGGCTTTTTCCCTCGAGTCAGATACTTTCTCCAGAAATCATAACTTAGCCTTTTTATGACTGTTAGCCTGGCATGGCTGGAATGTTTGAGGCTTGCTGGGCAAGTAATGAATGTGTAGCAAGCTCCGGTGCCAATCTATAATGTAGTAGTAGCCTGCCTGTATAAACTGTCCATGTCACCCTGCTGTGTGCTAAAAGTTCCCTACTGCTCACTGACCTATTTCCATTTCAAAATAGAGCAAAGTGCATTACAGAACTTTTAGTGAGCAGTAGCAGGGTTGACATGGACAGTAACTGTGTGGCAGTGTAGTGTGCTGTAAATTTGTACTTAGTGAGTTGTGTACAGACTGTTCATCTAGACAAGTCCTCATTGCAGCATTGAGTGAGGGGTTTATTTTTACAGTACACTTCCGATAATCCGGCACCTTTGGGACCTAGGTGGTGCTGGATTACCAGATATACCGAAGTACTGGGAGGTACTATAAGGGGGCATACTCCCAACCCAATCCCCCTCCCCTCTCCTCCCCTTCCCTTCCCTTTCGCAGAGCCAAACACCTCCCCTCCCTGCTGTAACCCAGTCCCCCTTCTCTCCCAACCTTATGTCCGTGTCCCAAGGCAGCTGCCTGTGCTCAGCAGCTGGCTGCTAGCAAGTCCAGGCTGGCCGCTGTGTATGCTGAGGACCATGAGCGGAATGGCGTGGGACGTGAGCGAGCATGCGGCTCACAGCGGCCCGGCCATGAGAGCGGCTGACTGGAGCACTTCTGGGTTCCAGTTTATGCCGGACGACTGGGAGAGCCAGACAACTGGATGCCGGACAATTGGAGTTTTATTGTACTTGTAACCTCACTGAAATTAGAAAGCCACAGCTTGTCGGTTGCACAAGGGAAAACATTTTGTTTCTGTGGAGATCAAGCAGAGTCCTTATGAAAGGTGATTTCATCATAAATCATCAATAATTACTTGTTTGGGGGAAAGTCCCATAAAAAAATCTGAGAATGAATTATTCAGGTATGAATTGTCCAAGTCAGAATCAGACTTGAGAATTCTGTCCTCAAGAAAAATCACACTTCATGTACATATTCTTGCACAGGAATGTACAAAAAAAAGCTGTAATATCAAGAGCAAGATGGACAAAAATCTCTTTTTTCTCAGACTAGAGGGTAACTAAAGTGTAGTTCTGTACATGGCATAGGGGAACATAGTGCATGTCTGTGTTGAGATAATCTAGTATCTGTGCAAGTGAGGGCAAAGAAATGCCTGATTGATATCAAGAAATGTGAGGGATAGAGACATCAAGAAATGGTATACTATGTTGCCAAGGCAAAATCATTTAACCACTGAAGAGGGAATTTCCATCTAAATGCCAAACACTGGACTTTTGTTTTTATTACAGTTGATTTTTGGGTGTGCAGGTATTGTTACACAGGGAATTGTCAGAAATTAATCAAGAAGAGTTGTTTAAAAAAAAAAAAAAAAAAGGGCAAGCTGAACTAGTGTTAGAATTCCTTTTTTTGCTTGTCTACTTTCTGGACAAGTGAAAACTTGGGGAATACATTACTCTTGACTAGCAACTGTGCAACAAAAAACTAAAATATTAAGATGGTCATCAGTTTCTATAGTTTGTTATCCTTTATGTTTTTTAGATCCTAGTCAACTGAGTTTATGTTTTAAATTCATCTTCTGTTGATGCTGTATCACTGGGTTTCCCAACCTATAGATTGTGACCCAAATATGGGTCGCCATTACATTTCAAAAGGGTCACCAAGTGTCTCCACTCTATTCATCTGATACCCACAAAAGCTTATGCCCGAATAAATCTGTTAATCTCTAAGGTACCACAGGACTCGTTATTTTGGCAGATACAGACTAACATGGCTACCCCTCTAAGACTCTTCTTAGACCGTGGTTTTCCCATCACTGCCCTCTGCTGAGGCCTTCAAAAGCAGAAGGATTATGTAAGGGTGCTGGAACAATTTGCATAGTGAGACTCATTGAACCAAACTTCAAACGCTGTATATGATGGAAACCAGTTCCAACCAGGGGCAGCTGTTGCACCCTTAGTTCCAGCCCCTCTGGGAATATGCCTTGTAGCACATTGTCTAAGTTAGGGTGCATCTAGACAGCACCCTTCTGTTGGAATAAGCTACACAATTTGTGCTACGTAAATTGTGTAGCTTATTCCAAGTCTAAATCGAAAGAGCTTATTTTGAAATTTGGTGCTGTCTACACAGCGCCAAATTTCAAAATAAGGCACTACTCCAACAAATCCCTCAACTCTCATGGAACAGAGGTTACAGGGATGCCAGAATAGTGTGCCTGCTATTTCAGGAAATAGTGGATGTTTTTAAAGACCTGGCATTGCTATTTTGGGATATTTCCGGTATCCCGAAAGAGCAACACAGTCTAGACGTACCCTTAGGGTGCGTCTAGACTGGCAAGATTTTGCGCAAAAGTGGCCACTTTTGTGCAAAAACTTGCCAGCTGTCTACACTGGTTGCTTGAATTTGCGCAAGAACGCTGACGATCTAATGTAAGATTGTCAGTGTTCTTGCGCAAATACTATGATGCTCCCGCTCAGGGATAAGCCCTCTTGCGCAAGAATACTCACGCAAGAGGGCCAGTGTAGACAGGGAAGAACTGTTTTGTGCAAAAAAGCCCCGATGGCGAAAGTGGCTATAGGGGCTTTCTTGCGCAAAATCGCGTCTAGACTGGCCACGGATGCTTTTGCGCAAAAGCACCCATGCCAATCTAGATGCTCTTTTGCGGAAATGCTTTTAACGGAAAAACTTTTCCGTTAAAAGCATTTCCGCAAAATCATGCCAGTCTAGACGCAGCCTTAGAGTTTAATAACGCTGAAAGTCAGCATCTGTAGCAAATATGGTCTAAGGTTGTTAAGTTCATGTTTTTCTAATAATACAATAATAGTTGTGCATAGTGTTTTACAGTAATGAAAGAAAAGGTACCAGCCCCAACACGCTTACTGTATAACTGGGATACAGTATAGTGAGTGGCAACAGCAGACTGTAGTATCATGTGGAGGGAGAGAGAAAGAATATGGCCACAACAAAGTGTAACAATTAATGTTGTGGTTTTTAAAAGTAACCTAAATAAATGTTGCAATTACAGCTAGTTTTTAAAATAACACTTATCTTAATTATGTTTTTGTATCTTGCCCCTAGTCTAGTATTATATTAAATGTGTGGTGTTGAATCACTGCATTTTAAAAAATTTGTTAGGGATGTGAGGGGAGAGTTGGACTTTTCCTGCCAGTCTCCATTCTCTGTTTCACTTCCTACTCTAATTAAACAAGTCAGCCATCCTTTAAAACCAAGGAATCTGTTGATATTGTTGACAGGTTTTCAATAAGACTGTCATCTGTGTAACTAATTTTTTTGACTCTATACAATAATCACACATTGAGCTCAGAAATGTGTTTCTAGGTGATCTCCTAAGAGACAAAGACAGCAGGTATAAATAATACTCTGTCCAAATCCATGAACCTGAATACATAGGGCAGCAAAATTATAGAAGGAAGAAGAACAGTTTCTATTTTGAGTTCATTTTTAGGGTTATTTCATAAATTATTCCTGTTTATCTTTGAGGCTTGGGCAATTGACATGCAAAGCAAATTCATGTTGTCAGCTCATTAGATGTCTTTGTGTATTGAATAATTTAATGAAAGTTCTATTAGAAGAATTCTGTTCTAGTATTTTGTAGGAGTGCTTAGTTCTTTACATGGAAAGTGCCTGTAGGCTTCCTGTAATATATGAGGATATCTAGTGCTTACATTACCCTGATTCCAAGGCAGCCAGACTATGAGCTCATGTACTTGCTTAAGACACTATTGGGGGTAAAATTTCAAAACCGTGGCCTCTATTTTGTAGGTGGTGTTAACACCAGAAATATTTTCACCCATATTTGTATATCTGCAACCAAAATAAATCCTGGTATTTGTGCTTTTAAGTACCTGCTTGCAGTTATAAGTCAGATCATTAGAGTGACAGGTACTCCTCTGTGTGCCTGCAAGTCATTTTCAGAATGCTAAAATCTAGATACAGACTGTACCTGTCCAAGGGAAGGACCAGCTCTGGGTGCACTAGGCAGTGTATACCTTAAGGTGAACTTCTTAATGGCCTCTGATGTGGGAGCGTAGAGGGGAAGGAGAAGAGTAAGAAGTCTCTTTCCAGCTAGAGTGGTACATTTAAGAGCTAGCCATGGCTATGCCCTTCCTACAGACCAGCTGGCCGAACTTTCTGGCTGCATGAGGTGTGTGTGTATGAGCATGTGTAGACTTTAAAGGAAGTAGCTCTGCATGCTTGCCTGTGAGTTAGAACACCTTTCAGGTTCATTTTCACAGTGAGGTAGAATGCTTTTGGTGGTGCTTCTAAGGATTCGTGGCTTTGCACTGTGCAGGGGTGTGTGTGAATGACTCAGCTAGTTCTTTCTGACTTAAAACAGAAAGAGAGACCCTCCATGCTCTTAAGAATTTGTCTTCTCCAATTTATGGCTGAGAAACCCCACTGTTCTGGATCACCATGGAAAATGGCAATATTTGGGCACAACAGGTATTTTGCAAGTACCTGATCATAGTTGGACTTATTTATTCGGTCCAGAAAGTGCAAATAAACATTTACCCTTTGTTCTGAGACCCCCAGTCCTGTGAAGTTTGGCATGCCCTCAGCTCTCACTGAGATCCCTGGGCAATGGGAGAAGAGAGTGCCTGACAGGATCAAGCCATAAAACACAGTAGAGTCTTTTGTTGAGTTGTGCCCTATATGATGTTGGGATAGCAGTAGGAGAGAACCCTTGTGAAAATATCATTGCAAGACATACTTGGCAACCTTTAGATGGTCACATTCCTCAAAATGCACATCTGGAATTTGAGTTATTGGAAAAATCTATTCAATAGCAAGGGCCAGATTCTACTGTTAGGTATAGCAGCGGAAATCCAGAGTAATTACACCAACTTCCTTTGGTATTTATGGTGCTACAACTGAGGCCACAATCTGGCCCCAAAGCACTTCTTTTCCCACTGTGGTAGCAAAGGTGTTTGGAATTATTTTAATACTGTTGAATGCTTAGCTTTGCTCTATATTCATAGTAGCACAACTAGAAAATCCTAATTTTTGAAATTCCTCTTTCCTTATTCAGTCTTCTATTTTCCTTCTTTGTTATTCATGAAATTCCTTTCCCTGCCTTTTCTTCTTGTCTTTGTCTCCTTTTCCTAACCCTTTCTGCTTCATTAGTCTGTCCATTCTTTCTCTGCTTCTTTCTTTTTAAAAGTGTTTTGAACAGAAGCTAGACATTCACTATGCTGTCATTTTGTCAGTGAACACAATTTTGTAAGGACCCTGAGCCTGTTTGGTTTAATATGATCATAAATTCCTCATGCTGTTTGAGACAACAATGTTTTACCAATTTCTTAACGATTGAAGACACGCATATTTTAGAAATTTTGTTCACAACATTCAGTTGTTCTACAAACCTGTTTTTCTGGTTTTTTTACTAGTGCCCATCAGCCTAGCAGCTGAGCTTTCATCAATGCTAGAGAATGATCAGATGTAAAATTTTAAAAAAGTAATTCCATGATGACTTCCCTAGCTTTGGAAACTGTGACTCCCCGAAGAAAATAATTTTGATGAATATCAAGGCTAATTTATCATAAATTCAGGATAATAGCTGATTTGGTTAAACTGGAAGCTTAGAGGGGAGGAAATGCTGGCATTTAAAAGCCACACTGCTTGAGTATGTTATGTTAAATATGTAGCAGTGCTTTAAAAGGTTACTGAAAATGTTTCCTTATAGCAGATTCATTTTCAGCATGTCCTGTAGCATTTAGGAATAACTTCTCTTGACAGGTTATCTGAATCTGATGCATAGAAATGTGTGTTTTGGATTTGGACTACTGCCAATCTACACAACTGCTTTCTCTGACAGACTTGTAAATTGTTGGCAGTTGTCAACAGCTGGACTGTTGTCACCACCTGCTTCTAAAATGTGTCACCTCCTTCCTTCCTTCCCCGTTTTAACTCTGCGTTAGCTCCAGGCATCTGCTTTTCCCACAGCTCTCCATTTTCCTTTGCTGAAGCAGTGGGTGAATAGAAAATGTTGCAATTGCACTTTCTTTCCAGCTTTGCAGCCTTCCATAGTGGGCTTTTCTTGTCCTGTGTTCACTGAAAGCTTTGCTCTTGGTTTAGACATGGCAGAAGAAGCTGGAAGGTCAATTTAGGCCTCCTAACTCAGATTAGACCAGGTCCAGATTTGTGAATTCAGCATCATCTTTTTAGCCTCCCTCAGTGGAGTCTCACTTTCGCGAGGTCAGGACTGCCTTATTCGTGTTCTTTAACCAGAACTCGAGGACCTCCTAACTAAAAAGTTTAAAAGCTTCAGAGGGGTAGCCGAGTTAGTCTGTAACAGGAAAAAATTAAAAAACAACAAATAGTCTTAGTAGCACCTTAAAGACTAACAAAACATGCAGATGGTATGTAGCTTTCGTGGGCACAACCCACTTCTTCAGATGAATGGAGTTATTAAAGATCCAGTTTCAAAATAAATAAGGGATGGAGGGAGAGAAGGAAAAAAAAGGGGGAAAGAAACAGTCAATTAGTCTCCATGCTACATGAAGCTGGTAGAGAAGTTGCAAATTTCTTAAGTACCCATTGTTTGGTTTTTATGTCATTAGGATGTGGAATGTAGCGTGCCATCCAGCCAATGTCTTTATTCGTACCTCTGTGATAGGAATCACGCCTGTAAATGAAGTTAAGTTCCAAGGCTTCCCTGTGTATTTAGCTTGTGGAATTGGCCTGAAACAGTACAGTGACACTGAGATTCATTAATGAGTGCTCAGGCAAGTTAAAATGTTCCCCAACAGGTTTCTCTGTGTTACCTTTTTGGATATCTAATTTGTGTCCATTAAGTCTTTCCCATAGAGACTGTCCAGTTTGGCCAATATACATGCAGAGGGGCATTGCTGGCATGTGATGGCATAGATCACACTGGTGGATGTGCAGTTATATGAGCCTCTGATGACCATGGTGGCTGATGTGGTTAGGTCCTGTGATGATATCACTTGTGTAGATGTGTGGACAGAGTTGGCATTGGGGTTGATTGCCGGGGTGGGTTCCTGGATGATTGTGATGGAGGTGTGCTGTGTGGTTATTGGAAAGAATTTGTCTGAGGGTTAGGGGGTTGTCTGTAGGCGAGGATTGGCCTGTTTCCCAAGGCCTGGGAGAGTGAGGGGTCATTTTCCAGGATAGGTTGTAGATTGTTGATAATGTGTTGGAGGGGTTTAAGCTGGGATGAGTTCAGCTCAGTTCTTATTGTCTCCCTCTGGGGATGCTTCCTTTTTGATCAATTGTTTCCTCCATTGTCGTAAGTGGGGATTCTGCTTTGAGTCACAGCTGCATTGATGTGCAGGGTACATTAGCAGTCCAGCTAGTGGATGGGGAATTCTCTAATTGGTTATATCTTCTGTACGATCAGGTCAGCAGTTGGCAGCTCCAACACCTTTGTGCATTTTGGGCACCCTGGTCATTACTTGATAAAGGGAAATTACTCCATACGAACAGCCAAAGGAAAAAACAACACAGTATATAAAAATGCTTTCATTGCTAAACTTTTCTGACATCTTAATGGTGCATGCTTTTAAAGAGTCAACAGGTTATTTGCTGATTTAGTGAAATGCTTAAAATGTTTATTAAAAACTGTCTGGAGTCCACTTACAGACACAAGACGTCAAGATGACACGTTCCCCACCACCCCGACTGTTAATGCGTCAATTGATCAGACTGCTTTTACACTGGGTAATCTTGCCAACAGAATTGTTTATTTTTCCTGTGGTGTAAGTGAAATCACTATGCAGCAGACATGAGAGAGATATGTATGTAAGATATATAAAAAGAGCAACAATTTATTTAAATAGTTGCTGTAAGGTGGGGCAGTGCAGTTTGTTCAAAATAGCCACTAGATAAATTTTTATGAATATGGATGAAAAATCTTTAGCATTTATTTAATGCTTTTTTTTTTAAAAAAAGGTCCCAAGTTTTTACTTGGATAATATGATAGATTGTGGCTATATTATACAAATATATTTTAAAAATCACAGAACTCCCAAAATCTATAATTATTCAAGTACATATGATGTGGCATAAGAACATATATTGAGTCGAAATTAGGTGTTTGTAAAGGTTTTGTAAATATTTGAAAAGTATAAATAAAGGCTAACAGGCCTGCAGATTCCTGCCTGATTAATTATCTTCTGTCTCTACCTCAGCGCTTATCTTTCTGCAAGTCCTGCTAAAAGTTTTATTGTCTTTGTAATTATTATTCTGAAAAACATATCTTGGCTCTCTTGTATTTCCATACTTCTTTTAATAAGCCACCTCTATGCCTGCTATGAAGGCCTTAGATATAACTGATATGCTGAAGTATTCTTTTTTCTGAAACAATTTGCTGTAAATGTGCTTTATATGGTGACATTTTCAAGGAGTTCTATTCAAAATCACTGAAGTTCTTGAACAATTTATTTGCTTGTAAGTTTGCTCCTTCTCCAGTTCTGACTGGCTCCTTTCCATAGAAGTAAAAATTTTCATTATTTTTCATTGTCATAGAAATCTGTATATTACTGATACGTAATGCGGCTGCTTAACAGACGACATGTGAAGCAGTATATTAACTGGTGCTTAAAATATATCTGTTTTACTATAGGGAAGAGAAATGTAGTGCACTATGTGGAAAGATTAATCTTTTCAATGTAAGACTAAATAATTAGGCTCCTACCATTGCTAGTGATTAATTTAGCAGTTTGTGTCAGCTAACAAGGGCACATGTGGTCTGATTTCCTCCCTCAGGTTTTGTCAGTAGGTTTAAGAAGCTTCTTTTAGTAGCAAATTTTTTGCTTTGGTGTACTGAGATTTTAAAAAGTTGCCCACATTTTGTATGGTGGGCGGAGCTGCGGGGCAAGCTGAGGAGCCTGCCTGGGGCTCCTGTTGCTTCCGCAGGCCAGATCTGGTGGCCTGGATTTTGCCTAGGCCTGGCCTAGTCCCATCCCTGTCCCTTCTGGCCAATGGGCCACTCCTTCCAGGGCACAGAGCAGGGCACTCCCATCTTGCTCAGAGGCCAGCGAGGCTATTGGCCACCTTCCTGATTGCTGGTCAGAAGTATTGGCCAGACATTAAAAGCCTGGTTACTTTCTAGGACCTTCTCCCAGCTAGAGGCACTTTTGATTCCACTTTGACCTAGCCCCTGAGTGGAGTTGGCTTTGCTGCTGCTGTGGGTCCAGTGGAGCTGCAGCCAGGGAAAGAGAGCAGGGCCTGGCTCCTTGCTGGGTGCTGGGCAGGGGAAGATGGATTGGATAAATGGACTGTAAGGAGAATGGAAAGCTGGCTAGATTTTTGGGTTCGACAGTTAGTGATCAATGCCTCGATGTTTGGTTGTTGGTGGGTATCAAACAGAGTGCCCCCAGGATTGGTTTTAGGGTGGGTTTTGTTCAACATCTTTACTAAAGACCTGGATGAGGGGATGGATTGTACTTTGGGGGAGCGGTAGATACATTGGAGGGTAGGAATAGGGTCCAGAATGACCTATACAAATTGGAGGATTGGGCCAAAAGAAATGTGATGGGGTTCAACAAGGACAAGTGCAGAGTTCTGCATTTGGGATGGAAGAATCCCAAGCACTGTTACAGGCTGGGGACTGACTGGCTAACCAGCAATTCAGCAGAAAAGGACCTGGGGATTACAGTGGATGAGAAGCTAGATATGAGTCAATAGTGATCCGGGCAATTACAGACCGGTAAGTCTAACTTCAGTACCGGGCAAATTAGTCAAAACAATAGTAAAGAATAAAATTGTGAAGCATGTAGAAGAACATAATTTGTTGGACAAAAGTCAACATGGTTTCTGTAAAGGGAAATCCTGTCTTACTAATCTATTAGAGTTCTTTGAAGGGGTTAACAAACATGCAGACAAGGGGGATCCAGTAGATATCGTATACTTAGATTTTCAGAAAGCCTTTGACAAGGTCCCTCACCAAAGGCTCTTGTGTAAATTACATGGCCATGGGATAAGAGGGAAGGTCCTTTCTTGGATTGAGAACTGGTTAAAAGACAGGAAACAAAGGATAGGAATAAATGGTAAATTTTCAGAATGGAGAGGGGTAACTAGCGGTGTCCCCCAAGGGTCAGTCCTAGGACCAATCCTGTTCAACTTATTCATAAATGATCTGGAGAAAGCGGTAAGCAGCGAGGTGGTAAAGTTTGCAGATGATACCAAACTATTTAGGATAGTCAAGACAGAAGCAGACTGTGAGGGACTCCAAGAAGATCTCACCAAACTGAGTGATTGGGCAACAAAATGGCAAATGAAATTTAATGTGGATAAGTGTAAAGTAATGCACATTGGGAAAAATAACCCCAACTATACGTACAGTATGATGGGGGCTAATTTGGCTAGGACAAATCAGGAAAGAGATCTTGGAGTTATCGTGGACAGTTCTCTGAAAACTTCCATACAGTGTGCAGCAGCAGTCAAAAAGGCAAATAGGATGCTCGGAATTATTAAGAAAAGGATAGAAAACAAGACCCAGAATATCTTACTGCCCCTGTATAAAACTATGGTACGCCCACATCTTGAATACTGTGTACAGATGTGGTCTCCTCACCTCAAAAAAGATATTTTGGCCTTGGAAAGGGTTCAGAAAAGGGCAACTAAAATGATTAGGGGTTTGGAACGGGTCCCATATGAGGAGAGGTTAAAGCGACTGGGACTTTTCAGTTTAGAAAAGAGGAGACTGAGGGGGGATATGATAGAGGTATATAAAATCATGAGTGGTGTGGAGAGGGCTGATAAAGAGAAGTTATTTATTAGTTCCCTAAATAGAAGAACTAGAGGACACCAAATGAAATTAATGGGTAGCAGGTTTAAAACTAATAAAAGAAAGTTCTTCTTCACACAGCGTGTAGTCAGCCTGTGGAACTCCTTGCCAGAAGAGGCTATGAAGGCTAGGACTATAAAAGAGTTTAAAGAGAAGCTAGATAATTTAATGGAGGTTAGGTCCATAAAAGGCTATTAGCCAGGGGATAAAATGGTGTCCCTGGCATCTGTTTGTCAGAGGCTGGAGAGGGATGGCAGGAGACAAATCGCTTGATCATTGTCTTCGGGCCACCCTCTCTGGGGCACCTGGTGCTGGCCACTGTCGGCAGACAGGATACTGGGCTAGATGGACCTTTGGTCTGACCCAGTACGGCCATTCTTATGTTCTTATGTTCTTGTAGGCAAGAAGGCTAATGACATATTAGGGTGCATTAGGAGGAGCATTTCCAGCAGGTCTAGGGAAATGATTAGTCCCCTTTATTTGGCACTGGTGAGGCCACATCTGAAATATTGCACCCAATTCTGGGATCCCCACTACAGAAAGAATGTGGACGCATTGGAGTTGGTCCAGTGGAGGACAACAAAAATGACTAGGGGGCTGGAGCACATGACCTACAAGGAGAAGCTGAGGAATTTGGGCTTGTTTAGTCTGCAGAAGAGAAAAGTGAGGGGGGGATTTGATAGCAACCTTCAGCTTCCTGAAGGGAGGTTCCAAAAAGGCTGGAGAAAGGCTGTTCACAGTAGTGACAGATGGCAGAACAAGGAGCAATGGTCTCAAGTTACAGTGGGAGAGGTCTAGGTTGGATATTAGGAAAAATGATTTCACTGAGAGGGTGGTGAAGTACTGGAATGGGTTCCCTAGGGAGGTGGTGGAATCTCCATCCATAAAGGTTTTTAATTCTTGGCTTGACAAAGCCCTGGTGGGGATGATTTAGTTGGGTTGGTCCTCCTCTGGATTCGATGACCTCCTGAGGTCTCTTCCACCCTATGAGTCTATGAACGGTAGTGCCCCATTAATTTTTCCTACCTTAAGCACAATTGGCTGGGTGGGAGGTGGAGGTGCTTGAGTCGTCGACCCACATCAGCTCCCACTCAGCTATCTCATGTGCAGGCAGGCTCCGTGTTAGGCTCCAGTTTGCAGCGATGGCTCTGTGGGTGGCAGATGATTAGTCCCCTTCCAGGCAGAGAGAGCCCAGGTGGAAGGGTAAGCAGGGAAGAGAAGTAAGTAGGGCCTTGGAGGGAAGGGGACAAGGCTTAGGAGAGAGGTGGAGTAGAGGATGTAGCATCACGGGAAGATGTGGAATGGGGGGAGGTGCCAGCAAGTCCTGCTGTGGTGTCCGGTGTCAAGAACTGGAAAACTGGCAACCCTGTAATACGTGCAGTGTAGTATGAGGAGTTCTCAACACACAAATGGGAGCTACTGGATAACTCCCTCCTCCTCCTCCTTCCTCTGTGTAGCCAAGAGAGGCATTGGAGAGGACAGGCAAAGAGAATCCTTTTCCTTAAAGCAACTAGAATGAGCTGTGGAAGGAGGGAGAGCAGTAGGCCTGATTCTCTAGTAACTGTGCAAAGTAGATGTAAACTATTACCAAATCGGAATTGTTCATTCACTCATATTAAGGCAGGGGCAGAAGGATAGGGTTCTGTGGGGACCACAGGTTCTGCCCAGATGCTCTGGCCTCCCATGTGCCTCTCCAGGTTCTGTATAGCCCTGGATGAGCCCTGCATCCTCTATCCTCTCCATCAGCTTTTCCATGAAAAAGCGAGGTTGGGCCCTGCAAATTCCATCTGTGGATTTCTGAGTGACTTGGGAGCATTTGCATTGCATATTGCATTAAAATGTGAGGTGGAGAGTTTTTTCCACTGACCACCTCAGTCAATCTTCTGGGTTCCCATGGAAACAACATGTTTGTAGTATCCGTGATTACAAAGTATGATCTTTGTCGTTGGGGACTGGATCATAAAAAGTAGACTTCTCTCCATCAGTCACAGGCACAACAAAAGGCACACCCGTCTTCCCCCCAGCCCGAATCTGTGTGCTCAGCTCTCATAGCAGCTGCCAAAGGGTTAAGAATACAGTTTTCTGTATGGAGAATAGTTTGTCTCTTAATTAATAACAACATTCCCAGCTGTGCTGTGAGTGCATTCAGAACAAAGGCTGGAAGGGAAGCTTGAATACTTGATAGTAGTTACAGTTATGCTTGAGGCAGGCTATACTTTTCTTTTCTGAAAACCTGTATATGCAAGGGATCTGTCCCTATTGCTAGCAGGGGCGGCAGGTTTGTATAATTTTTGGTGGTGCCCAGAATGGGTCTAGTCCCCCGCCTCCCCCACCCGCCCACCCGCACTCGCCCGCTTCAATATATTATATTGAATATATTGAATATTCAATATATATTGAAATATACATATTTCACCCTTTTTTTTTATATCTGCACCCTTTTTTCCGGGTTATCCACACAAACACCATAGTAGCATAAGCATGGAATGAACCCATTGTGGATTCCATTGTGCATCAGATATATTATATTATATTTTGTTGTACCTGTTGTGACGAAGTGGGAATGTTCTTAATGTTTTCTCTGATGTACACATTACCAGAAGTAAAGTCCCCTCTCGAAGGACTTTTCCCACCATCCTCCTATCAATAGGGATTAGTTTGGCCCTCACCAAACCCCCCTCATGCAACTATCCTGCAATTGCATTAACCCACTGTGTGTGACATTAACTCGGGGGTGGAGAGGCTGGGGGAAGTGTTCCCTCTAAGAGTTTCCTCCCATGAGCAGAATGAATTTTGTGTTGTGCACCAGTACTGAGTTCATGTGGCTTGTTTGGATGTGCCACTGTGGCACCCAAGTTATTAATAAATATCTTATAAACCTTTACCCTTTCCCTCTGCTGCCATGTCTCCTCCCCTTGCTCCATCAGCTCCCCTGGTGCCTGCTGCCCCCCAACCCCTCACCCTCCTTTGCTGTCCTGACTCGGACTCCTGCCCTTCTCACTGCCCTCAGCCCTCCTGAGACCTACCCCCCTCCACCAGCCCTTCTCTCCCCCGTGTGCCCACTCCTCCAGTAGCCCCACTCTGATCATGTGAGCTACCCCTCCTCATCCCCTCTCCTAAAACCTTCCTCTACACACCTGCCCTACCTCTCTCCTCTGGTGCTGGTCCCTCCCCTGCAGGTGTCTGCCCTTCTGCTTCACCCCAGAATCCCCTGGCACCTGCACCTTCCCTTAGACCTGAACCCTCCTGGTGCCCCCCCTTCCCTCACTGCCCCTGCCCCCTTTGTCCTGTTTTCCCCTGATGCCCACCCCCTCACACCCTCTGCCCCCCATTCCCCTCATACCCCTCTGTGCCCTCACACATGACTTGCTCCATCCCTGCCTTCCTCATGCCCACCCCTTCTTTCAAGCCTTCTCCCAGCACCTTCCCCTCCCCCCTCTAGCCCCCAATGCCCTTACCCTCTCCTCTCCCAGCATCACCCTGTCCCCCCTCCCACTGACACCTCCCCTCCTGCCCTTTTCCTCAGTCTCCACTTGGCCGCCTGGCATTTGTCTCTCCTCCACCCTGTCCCTTGGTACCTTCCCCTTTCTTCTCCTGACCTGCCCCCCTCCCCTCAGCACAAGCCCCTTCCTCTCCCACACCTTCCCCCTATTTTTCCTCCTCCCCACCCCACCCATCCTCTCCCCTCCCCACCTTCTTCCTTCCAGTTTGCAGCGCTGGAGTCTGTGATCGGGCCCCAGCTGCTTCCGGGGCTCCAGACCACTTGCCGGGCCTGGAGCTGGGTCACATGGTGCAACTCTGGGCCGAGTGCTTTTAAAGTCCCAGGCCATGACATCATGCCACGCCCGGGCGTCTCCCCTCTCAGCTGTTGCGTGGCAGTTCAGCACGCCGTGCATGTACAGCTTTCATTCCGGCAGGGACGCTCTGGGGCCGGCGGGGAGGACACATGGAGGCGGGGGGCCAGCAGGTGGAGGCCAGGGCCCACTCCCGGCAGGGCTGGGGGAGAGACCCAGCTCCAAATATTGGTGGAACAGGGCCCCCGGCTCTGAATATTGCTGGAGCACGGGCAGCGTGAGCCCATATAACTCGCCGCCTATGATTGCTAGTGTTTTGTAGTCACCGGAAAGGGTGCTGTCAGTGTGTTTTTTCCCTCACGGCTATTGATTTGTTGTTTACTCTTCATTGTAATAGCGTCTTTGGAGCATGAAAATGTTTCTCTCTATTTGTATTATCTCTTATTTATTCCCCCCCCCCCTTAAGTTTTGGGTGAAGCTGAAATGAAAATGGTAAATTCCCTCCAGCTCCTATATATTTGAGAGAGTTTGTCTGTATCCCTGCCCTGGCTGTGCCTGCTGTAGCTGCATCAGGCATGGAGAGGTGTTTTTCACCTGACCACAAGCTGCTGTGGTGAGAGAGGGCTGGGGTAGTCCTCTCTCTCTGGGACAGCCTGCATATTGAACCCCTCATCTTCTTCCCTACCCCAGAGCAATGGCTTAAATGAAGAATATAAACAATTATTTGAGTGGAAGGACCTGAGCAATGCCAGGTAAACCCTCTAGTATAATTATATTTTACATCTACCAGATTCTCTTTATTATGTTGGGGGTGTTTTGGCTCAGAATTGTGCGAATGAGGGTGTGGCTGGCAGACCCCTTTGCCCCTGCTTTACTATCTCTTTGCCTGTGCTGAGGGTAAGTAAATTAAGTTCATTTCAGCTGAGAATCTGGCCTTACGTTTCTACCCCATTCAATTGCGAAGATGCTCTTCAAATGTAAACTGATTCTAGGGTTTAAAGTTCAGGACACATTTTCCTCCCCAAATGTGTGTTACTTAGTCCATGCCACACTTGCTCAGAACTGGCCAGTGGGTAAGAAGGGATGCACCTACTGATAATTGTCAAGCCATAAGCCATAAGTAGAAGGGATCAGGGTTAACAAATCTGCATTAACATGGATCAGTGGCCCATTCCAAGGCTCATTCCCAGACCACCTTTGTCTTGACCCCCAATTGAACCTTTTAATGCTGTATGTGTAAGACCAAACTGTAGGACAGAAATTGTATAGGGATTTTAGAGGTGTACAGGTACCAAGCCTCTATACTGGCCTGAATTTCACCCATAATTATCACTGCCTAGTCCACATTCTCCTTCCTGATGACTGTCTAACTTTTCTCCTCTCTAAAGTTTCTCTTTCTGAAATTTCCCACCTTTATGGTTTCTTCATACTCTTATTTGTTTTATAGTTCATATCTTTCTCATTCTAATTAGGACCAAAACATCATTAGGGAACAGGGTTTTCTGAATTCACCAAGCCTGGTGTTTTTCTCTTGTCTTTTCTATGCTTGCATCTCCCTTAC
Organism: Pelochelys cantorii; assembly: GCA_032595735.1. Taxonomy (NCBI): domain Eukaryota; kingdom Metazoa; phylum Chordata; order Testudines; family Trionychidae; genus Pelochelys; species Pelochelys cantorii. The sequence goes on along the minus strand of CM064326.1, from coordinate 123,859,041 downwards.
ATTTTCCACATTTTTATTGTCACGAACAAAGCTATTTTGTTCTGAAGAAAGATTTCCAGTTGCAACCTATTGGTCATTCTTTCTTGGCAGTTGTGTGAAGCTCTAGAGTGAAATTCAAAGGTGACTTAAACAATGCAGCTTATACATCAATAAAAATGAGGCTTGTAACATGTGAGGGAGAGGAAGGGTAGGGTCATCAAATCTAATGTAACCCACATGAAGCTGTAAGATTAAGTAGATTTACTCTCTTACTTTGCTTTTATCCTTCTTTTGGTTGCACTTGCTGCTGTCACTTTTCCTTTCAATTTCCTTTGTGTGTTGGTTACTCCCTTAGGCATAGATGATAATTTTACTGTGTGCCCTGAGTAAGACACAGCATGTGGCATGTTGAGTTACAATTCAGTCCTCGTTTCCCTCTCTCTCCAGGATGAGAATTAGACCATGCACACTCCTTTCCCCTTCACACCTGCTCACTGGAGCTAGCTGGTACATTGCGGTGCTGGAACAAGGCTTTATCCACTTCCTGTCCACCTGCATGGGAGTAGGAGTGGCCCCACACTAAAATGGAATTGCATCTGTTTACACCAGCTGAGACTCTGGACCTTTTTTTTTTCCCTACATAGCAATATCAAGTTAGAAGCCTATTCCTCGGTGGCATTTTTTTTAAAGGAGCAGAATAGTCTGCGAGAAATATATTTCACCTAAGCAGTATGGATTAGAAGATCTAAATAATACTTCATTACCAAAAGGCAATGGGATCCTTTGTGGACTGTTTTCTGGATACTGATCTCAGTTTTTAGTGTCTTTATTATACCACTGTAGCATATATTATTGTTAGTGCCACAGGTAAAACCTTGGTACATCATTCACTAGTTTGTCATTGTGCTCACCAATTTCCAGAATGCTGTCTTACCACAGGAGTTAATCATTTTTCCCTACGTTGTGACATGACAATATGAATTTCTGATCATAGATTCATAAATTTAACGGCAGAAGGGATCACTATGATCATCTTAACTGCCTTTCTGCAGAATGCACGCTGTAGAACTTTGCCCAAATAATACCTGTTTGAAGTAGATCAAAACTTTTTTTTTAAATCTATCATGATTTTAAAATCTCCAGAGAGTGGGAGTCTATCACAACCTTTAGTAAGTTGTTCTGGTGTGTAATTACTGTCATGGTTAAAATGTATACCTTATTTTTAGTGTGAATCTGGTCAAGCTTCAGCCTCCAGTCACTAGATCTTGTTGTACCTTTGTCGCTAGATTGTTTCCCATGTAGGCACTTATAGGTGGTGATCAAGTCATCCTGCAACTTTCTTTTTGCTAGAGTCTATCATTATAAAGCATGTTTGCAACCCTTTTATCATTCTCCTGGCTCTGCTTTGATCCCTCTCCAATTTATCATCCATTCTTCTTGAATAGTGGTCACCAGAACTGGACAGTATTCCAAAAGCAGTCACACTAGGGTCAAGGACAGAGGCACTGCAACCTTCCTACTACTACCTGAGATTCCTCTGTTTCTGTATTCAAGGATCACCTTAGCCCTTTTGGGTATAACATTACATTTAAAGCTCATGTTCAGCTGGTTATCCACCATGATTTCCAACACATTTTCAGTCACTGCTTCCCAGGATAGAGTCCCTCATCCTGTATGTGGGGCCTACATCCTTTGTTCTGAGATAGATGTATAGTATTACAGACAACTGTATTAAAGCATATGTTTTATTTGTGCCCAGTTTACCAAATAATCCAGATCACTATATATGAGTGACCTGTCCTCTTCATTATTTATCACTTCCCCAATCTTTGTTCTCATCTGCAGATTTTATCAGTGATTATTTGGTGTTTTATTCCAGGTGTCAAGGTTGTTCCCTACTCTGGCACTTCAAGTGCAGAAGGTGGGGGCCTGCAAGAGACTTTAAAATATCCTGCCACTAAAGGTTTCTGCTTAAGAACTCCCCAAGGTCACGGATTCCCTGACCTTGGGTCGTATGCTGCCACCACCAAAATGTAAAAACCCCTCTGACAATCCAGGAAGATGCATTTGGTAATTTCTTCTTGTGGGGTAACCCCAAGCTCTTTAGCCTTCTTTCAGGTGAGAGCTTAAAAAAACAACTTGTAATTTCTTAATAATTGACTTTTCAATCTCAGGCATATGTACTCAGAATGTTCTGCTTTCTAGAACACAGGAATAAGATCATTGTCTTAAAAAGGTATGTCTATTAACAAAACTAAGAAGACATGCTTGGTAAAGCATACTTGGTTGCTATAGATGTTACAGAGCAACTGAAAAAAGCCAGATTAAAAACACAGAGATCCCAGCACAGAGTTCAATAAACCCAAAATAAAGAAAGTAACCTGTTCACATCTAACTAAACATTCCCTGTTCTACTTACAACTCTGTTCTAAGGTTTAGTTTTTCCTTAGGCATGGATATCACTGGAAATTCCATGTCTTGTTCCTGGCTTAACTCATATCTCCCAGCTCTTGTTCTGCTCTCATAAAAGATTGCAACAGGAGGGTCCTGCTTCAGTTCAAATCACACACTGGCTCTCCTGGCTCCCTGCCAACACTTCTTGGAGCTTCTTAAGGACCCACTGTTTTTGAGTTTAACCCTGACAGGCAATTTAGTGAACTGAATGGCTGGGATGTCCAGAAAATGGGTAGCAACCTCTCCCATTCATCACACCAGGCCATTGCTAAAAATATTAAATAGTGTAGTGTCAAGAATCAACAATCGGGGGAATCTGCCAGAAACACATCCACTTAATAGTGATTCCTTATTTATTGTTAGATTTTGAGACCTGTCATTATCCCATTTTTAATCTGTTTAATATGTGTCATGTTCACGATTTCATTTTAGTTTTTAAATCGAAAGTCTGTCAAGCAAAGCTAAGTCAAATGCCTTCTAGAAGTGTATCACATCAACACTACTACTTTTATCAACAAAATTTGTGACCTCATCAAAACAAGATATGAAGTCAGTTGGACAGCATATATTTGTCATGTTGATTGTGCTAAATTATATTTTATTAATTGAACTGCATTAGCCATTCCATTGTTTTGCCTGTGATTGATGTCAGGCTGACAGGTTTTATAATTACCTAGGTCATTCAATTTACCCTTCTCAAATATTGGCAGAATACAAGAAACTCCATCTGGCCATCAGAATATTTACTAAACATTTAGACTTTTGGTGAAATTTTCTGCAAGGAATGCTTGATTGGAAGTTATTGTTGATGTTAAATGAGCCTAAAATTAGAAATTCCAAAAGTATTTTTACTATGATTATGGATTTTAATTTTTAAAAGTAGAGGGGTTGAAACAACGTTGTTTATCTTAGACCCATGGTGTCCAACACACTAGCAACATGTGGCTATTTGGCTGGTTGAGTGTGGCTAGGTGACTTGAACAATTATTCATTATTTCAGAACAGTGTGGCTAGTTTGCTATATAGTTGGCTGCTACTTCAGAACTGGTTGGACACTAAGGGTATGTCTACATTGCATTCCTCTTCCGAGAGAGGAATGCAAATGCGGACAAGTGAAATTTCAAATGAAGCACGGATTTGAATTTCCTGTGCTTTATTTGCATAATCGCGGACCGCCGCTTTTCCGAAATAGCGTATTTCAGGAAAACAAACGCGGTCTGTGCAGGGTTATTTCGAGAAAAAGCACTTCCTTCGAAATAACCCTTACTCCTTACTCCAGGGTTATTTCGAAGGAAGTGCTTTTTCTCGAAATAACCCTGAGCGGACCGTGTTTGTTTTCCTGAAATACACTATTTCGGAAAAGCAGTGGTCCGCGATTATGCAAATGAAGTGCGGGAAATTCAAATCTGTGCTTCATTTGCAATTTTGCTTGTCTGCATTTGTATTCCTCTCTTGGGATAGGAATGCAATGTAGACATACCCTAAGGTTTTAGACTGTAGTTGAGTGTTAAATGAGGGTTCAGACTCTCAAAAACATTGTTTCCTTTTCTTTTAAAACTTTTGATGTGAATGAGATGCTCCTACAAAGGTGACATGTTGACAGCCTTGGAGAACAGGATCCCAAAATCTTGGAACTACTTTCGGAGTGGGGATTGGGATTGTTTGGATGGAAGGAGGAAAACGGGCATCTCAGTCAGTTCTTCAAAGTGTTTCTTTCCTTTAATCCAGGGTCACCTAGCTTTTTCCAAAAATGTCTAAGAGTGCAAATGCAGCACAAAATTCTGATTTGCAGTGTAGAACTCTTATTCACAATATGGATCTTTATTGCACGCATGTCCTTGTTGCACATGTGGAATGACTTTTGTGGGCATTAGGCACATGGAACAGTACAAACTAGGCTATCAATGGGAGATTGCACTCCATGAAGAACGGAGAGAATGTTACCTGCAATTTTTTAGGAAGCAGATGCTTGTTCAGCTAATATATAATTAGTTACAGAAATATAATTTTAGCTAATAAATATTGTGTAGAACCTAGAGGGTCCTTAATCCTTCTTTTAACACTTGTTATTTATGCATTCATTGATTTAGCTTTGTTTATTTTTTAAGGTACCACTTCAGTTTGCCCAAATTATTCAGCACAAGGTCAAAGGACAACTGCTTTACAGAGAAGACTCCTTTGCTGAAGGTTTCCACTGAGGACAATGGGTGGGTTATTTTTATTAAATTAAGGATTTATTTTACATTATTACTTCTGACATTCTGACTGTTGGGGTCCAGAGAGGCAGCCTAGACATTAAGGGTTGTGAGCGGAATGGGACCTTGAGAGAGTACAATGGCGAAACAGGAAGCCTTCCCTATCTAGTCCTGCATACAAGTTCTGAACCCTGATATGGCCCTCAGGTCAAAAAGTTTGCCAACTCTGGTGTAGAGGTTTTTTTTTTCCTTCACAAACTGCTGCTTTCTGATTCACCAGGAAGAGGTGAGGGAGCTGAGACATCAGTGCTGTAAAAACCTTGCAATGTGTTGGTGTGAATAGAAGCCAGTCCCTGGGGCCTGGTCTACACTAGGGGATAAGTTCAAATTAAGATACACAACTCCAGCTACATTAATTGCATAGCTTAAGTCGAATATCATAACTCGAATTTTGATGCCATCCACACCGCGGGAAGTCAAAGAAAGCACACACTCCCTTCGGCTTCCCTTACTGCTTGTAGAAGCAGGACTACTGGCATTGACAGGAGAGCCCCCTCAGTTTGAATTAGTGTATCTTCGCTAGACCTGCTAATTCAAACCCCAGAAGTGTAGATGTGGCCTAGTGCAACAAGGAGCCAGTTCTTACATGCACTGACATACTGGTGCATCAAGGGTTCTTTCGCCACAGAAGTACTCTATTAGCTCTCCAGTGATTGGGTGCCCTCCAACTTCTGCCCCTTCACAGACTCATTTAAATTCCAGTTGCTCTTGCACAGTTACCCTTCTCTTTGTGCCTCCCACACAGTTCCACTTCTTCCCCTCCCAACCAGCCTTTCCAAAGGCCACAGAAATGGGGAACCAGGTCAGAGATTAGGTGCACTCCAGTGAATCTTTTGCGGGTCATCAGACTGGAGATGTTCTGCTGACATCTTCCTACAGTCTTCACTGCAGCAAACACATGGGATTTGACAAGGCAGAGTTTTGCTCTTAAGAAGCACTGGTTTGTCAGAGAAGCATTCTGCACTACCTACATCCTCTGAGTGCACACAATTTATCTGACAGTGCGTAGCTCCTAGAATCCCAGTTGGATAACATTTCTTCCACCAATCAAACTATGCCCTGATTCTGTGAACTCTTAAGCACATGTTTAACTTTACTCCCATGATTCATGGTTGAAGTCAATCATAATCAAGTTAAGAATATGAAAAATCTGGCTATAATCCAGTATATTACAGAAAATTTTCATTCAATTTTTACTAAAATGTTTTGTAGGTTACGATGTATGGCTCTTCATAATCCAGATTTTACTACAGATGATGATTCATGGGACAACAGCTCTATAGAATTTGAGCAGAGGTCTCACCTGGGAAGTGAAATCACCAGCTTGTCTAGATCTGCTTCCTCTGAGAAATGTGAACTCTTGGACAACCTTCATGTCAAGTTCAATTTATCAAAGATGAGGTATGAATCCAAAGCTTATTTTTTTATTTTTGTTATTTCTGCAAGGGTCAACCACAAAAGTCAGATTTCATTTCTGCAAATGTGTAAAATAACTTTTCATGTGTTGTTCCACCAATTTTAAGCAAAACACTTTTTGAAATTCATAGTGAAATCTGGTAAAGATTTATGGCTCATAAATCTTGTAATTACACAGAGCCTCTCTTAAGTCTTCAAAACTAAATACTAAATATGGGAAAAATGTCTGTGTGTCTTTTTTAAAGTTGTTTGTGTTCCTTTGTAAATATATCGCAATATCTTCTGCAATAGGTTTTGCTGCTTGGATAAATTTCTGTTTACATTGTGTTTAACTAGCACCATCTTTGTAAATTCTTCTTCTTCTTCTTCTTCTTCTTGTTATTAATAAAAATATTTTTGTATGTAGTGTAATGCAAAATGTGGCCAAAACAGGCATGCAGATCTGCATCCTTCTGTTATCTAAAATAGGCAGACTTGCCAATGTGTTCTGAACAGACTATATACACATTGTATAAAGTCTACATTTACTTATTTCGCAAGGTGTGGGGTTATTATACCAAAACAATTAGAACTTCAGCCTAAAATTTGTTAGTGGTGGCTTTTCCTAAATTTTACCTGCATAACACCTTTATTCCAGATGCTAATTCCCTCTGCCCCTTTTAGAAACTACAACACTCTTTTTATATTCTAGTTATACCTGCAGTAATCACCCCACAGCCTTGCACGGAGTTCAGATATCTCTGCTACTCAAAATATATGCCCTGCATCCTGTGCCAGTTACTTGAGTTTACTCCTCTGTTACAAAATGTTATTACACTAAATCACACAATGTGCATTATGTTTATTTTCCAGTTCTAATTAGGGATATTGAAATAACAAGGTATTTTCCCTCTTCTCCAATGTTGTTGAATAAGCAAAGTAGGCTAACTGTACTGAAATTGTACCAGCATTGTTTCTGTGCAATATTATTTCTTTGCAGCTTGAGCCAATATTTGATGTTGTTTTAGTCCTGCTTGATTTCTTTACTTTATCGTTTGCAAAACCACATAAGTTTACATTTTGGGAAAGTATTACATTTCCTTGGTGGATTTTCCTGTGAAATATTTTTCCATATTTGTTCAGTATACATAGAGGTCAGATTCCCAGTTGGTATAAATCAACATAGCTCCATTGACATTAATAGAGCTACAGGCTGACAAAGTGGCTCAAAGTCGCTAACTATAGAGACACAGGGGGAAATTCTGCCCTGATTTGCACCACATGTATCCCATTGATGTCTAATGGGATTGCATAGGGGTATAAATCAGGATAGAAATTGGCATAGAATTTGTGCTTGCATTACTATGGCAGATTGGAATTGTAATGCAAGGCACAGGTTGCTAAATATGGGATGTCAAAGGCTGATCTTTTCTGGTGTGTAAGCTGTTAAAAGCATTGCTTCTCTAATACTAAATGGCAAAAGCCAACTAAACAATGTACCCTCCACCCCAATGCTTTGCTTTATCAATAAAATAACATTTTTCAGAAGCATCTAATTATATCTTGTCAGCTCTTGAGGATGTGTTTCTGTTATTTAAGGACCGGTAGTTATGGACTTTTCAATTAACGCCTCTTGATTTTATTGTATCTTCCAATGAAGTTGTCACCACGTTTCTTGTTCCTCTTGAAACTGTTGAAACATAATTTGAAAGAGCAGACTGAAGATTTATCAAAGGCATTAAATCTAAAAGAATCTGAACAGGGCTTTAATAGTTCATAAAATATTAAAAAAAAATCCTAATAAAGTCCCTAAATAGTAGTGAGGAGCTAAGATCTAGAGAATAGAGAGGGGGAAGAGAAACAAAATATGTAATTAAAGACATGTACTGGGTGTTCTTCACACATCCTACTTGGTTGTAGCTCACACGTATTATCAATCCTGAGGTGCTGGAAATTGCTTTTGTAATTTAAAATTGGTCATTGCTGTCTTGAGTTTCCAACCTTTTTTGTTCTTGTTATTATTCATTTTTCAATAGCTTGGACTTTGATGTTTCTAGATGGAAGACTTTAAATAGACAGAGCCTGCTTCTCTGATGCCTGGCAGCGTGGTTCTCTGTGGCCACCGACATGGTTTCTAATTTTTTCCATCCGCTCTTTTGACCCTAGGACTTATTTCCACTCTGATTGAATCATGACTACTGAATCTTTTGAAACTTACCTAGTTTTCTATTACACAAATAATTCTTTTGTAATGCAGTTGTTTACTTAACTGAGCCCTTCTCAACTAATTCCAGTGTCTTGGAATATTTTTCTTTTTTTGCCACCATCAGGCTTAAAGCAACCCAGTTCCCTGACATTCTATCAGGAAGTCACCACAATTTTTTAATGTTTACTTTTAGCTAAAAGACTAGGAAGACATCCATGGCTTTAGTTAATGAAGAGATTTAAGAGACAAATTACAAAGTAGACCCCATTGCTACTCTGAATATAAAACATAATGGGACGTACCCAGGGCATAATCCAGACTAGTGGGGGTTCTGTCACCCCTGTCCTGCAATCTTGGATGCATTACAATACGTTGTTGTAGTAGCTCCCACCTGGGCCATTCACAGACAGCAAGCCACACTCTGAGGGTCCGTGTGTAACTGCAGCCTGACAACTGCACCTTGACTCTCACCAACCTTGATTATACTGCAGAGTGAACTCCAGCCACAGATCTTCCACCATAAATGTGTGTCCTGTACTGCCCTGCCCTCTGCTGGACAGTACAAATATATTTAATCTGTTATTACTTAAAGGAATAATATGCCAAATCACTGCTCTACAGCCAAAATGCTTCTGAAATAAATGTAGTCCAACTTTACTAATTCTGGGTCACTGAGAACGAAAATGCTGCTTAAAACTGTTGATTGGCTCTAGTTTTCAAGATATGCTATTGGGTCAGTATATACGACCCTTGACTTGGGAATGGCAGAGGATAAGTGAGTTATAAAGGGAAGGGATCTCAATTTAAACCAGAAATGACTAAAATACATCTTTGACCGGATCTATGAATAAATCTATGACTGGGTTTGGACAGCACTTGCTTTTTAGGCAAAACAATGAATGATGCAATCTGAAGCTGGTATTGCATCATACATGATATGAATTGCATCATGTTATTCCTAGAAGTCATGGATGATGCAATCATAACGAAGCTTACATCACTCTGCTGAACAAATTGCCCTATATCAGCTCTAGAAATCATACAGTGTCGTGCTCTCTTATTTGTCAGTGTTTGATTTGCAAAGGGACACATTTCTGTTTAGCCAAAGTGAGCAGAGATGCCTCGTACTTGTGTGAACAGTGCAGATAACTTCTGCTATGTTTGCGGTGAAGTGACTTTTGCATCACAAAAGCGCAGTATAACCACTATGGTTAAGAAAGCCTATCACCTTTATTTTGGCTGCAAAATAGGAGATCAGGACAAGAGGTGGGCCCCACACATATGCTGCAACACTTGTGCAACAAATCTTTGCCAGTGGTTGAACAGGAAAAGGAAATCTATGCCTTTTGCAGTGCCAATGATTTGGAGAGAGCCAACAGATCATACCAGCAATTGTTACTTCTGCATGGTGCCTCCAGTTGGGAAAGGTGTGTCAAAGAAGAAAAAGTGGACTGTGCATTATCCAAACATTCCATCAGCTATACGCCCAGTACCCCACGGAGAAGGACTGCCGGTTCCTGATGCACCAGAATCATTCTCACTTGAGTCAGATGAGGAAGAGGAAGAGGATGAAACTTCTGGTCCTGAACCATCAGTGTCACAGGACCCACATTTTCTCGCATCTTCCTCCTCTGAACCACACCTCATAACACAAGGTGAACTGAATGGGATTTGGAACTACCCAAGAGTAAGGCAGAGCTGTTGGGCTCCAGACTACAGCAGTGGACTCTCCTGGCAGGTGATGTTAGGGTTTCCATTTTCCGTGACCGTCAAAAGGATCTTGTCCCGTTCTTCTTCATGGAAGGTGATCTTGTAACCTGCAACAACATCGATGGTGTGATGGCAGCCCTCAACATCGTTCACGATCCAGATGAGTGGAGACTGTTCATTGGTTCATCGAAGACGAGTCTTAAAGCTGTTTTCCTGCATAATGGCAATGTTTTGCCATCAATTCCAGTTGGTCATGCAGTCCATATGGAGGAAACCTATGACAACACGAAACAACTTTTGAGGTGCATAAACTATGACCAACATCAGTGGCAGCTTTGTGGTGATTTGAAGGTTATTGCTCTCTTGCTTGGTCTGCAGACTGGATACACAAAGTACTGCTGTTTTCTCTGCGAATGGGATAGTCGTGCAAGAGATTCCCACTACATCAAGATAGATTGGCCACTCCGACAGTCATTGGAGCCTGGGAGGAAAAGTGTTCAGCATCCACCACTTGTTGAATCAAGGAAGATTGTTACCACCTTTACACATCAAGCTGGGTCTGATGAAGAACTTTGTCAAGGCCATGGACAAAACACAAGCAGCTTTCAAATACCTCCGTGGAAAATTTCCAAGGTTAAGTGAAGCTAAGATAAAGGAAGGTGTCTTTGTTGGTCCTCAGATTCGCGAACTTCTTCGAGATGATGCATTTGACCATGCACTGCGTGGCAAGGAAAAGACGGCATGGAAAGCCTTCCAGTTAGTGGCAATAAATTTTCTCGGAAACAAGAAGGCAGACAACTACAGGTTGGTGGTGGAAAACCTCCTCAAGGCATACAAAAGCCTTGGTTGCAACATGTCACTAAAGAGACATTTTTTGCACTCTCATCTAGATTTTTTTCCACCAAACTGCGGAGCAATGAGCGACGAGCACGGCGAGCGATTTCACCAGGACATTGCAACAATGGAGAAACGCTATCAGGGCAAATGGAGCCCATCGATGCTTGCAGACTATTGCTGGACAGTGACAAGAGATGCTCCATTTAATGAATACAAGAGACAAGCCAAGAAGCGCCGAGTAGACACTGAATAGGACTAAACTATGTACATAATAGTTTTTTGCCTTTTGTTTCATAATAAATTTGATTTATATAACCCTTTTGCTGATTTTTAAAGTGTTACATAAACAGGACAAGTGAAATATTATCATGTAAAGCAACCATAAACACATGAAAAGACCTAGGTTTACAATTTATGATTAAAACTCTACTATCTACACAAAATACATAGATGTAAAATGTAAAAACTTAAATATCTTGGAAACAGTAGCCAATCAGTTGTTTTAATTGTCATATTTGAATTCAGCACATCAAAATACATAATAAATAGCATATTTTATCTCTGAAGCAGACGACTTCTAAAAAATTGTAGACCAGTGTTATTATTTTAAATAGTTACCCAGACACTCCTATTTTAACACACTGGATTAGATAAAACAGTAAAACAAGTGTATTAACTACAAAAACAGAGTTTTGAAGTGAGTACAAGTAATGAGACATAAAAGTTAGAAACAGTTATAAGAAAAGTAAAGATAATATACTTATCAGTGCCTAATTTAACAAACTATATTAAATTCAAGATTTATCACCACATGCCTCCAGTAAGGTTGCTGACCAAACTCTTCCGGCAGGACCCACCCTTCCCCTGGAGTCCAACTTCTGTTTTCCTTTGCTGTCTTAGGAGCGATTCCAGATACAGACCAGGAGAGAGAGGACGGCTGGCTTGGGGTGTCTGCCCTTTCTTGTAATAGTCCTACTTCCTCTCCCTCTTTGAGAAGCATTCCAGCAAGATGACAGGTAGTCTAGTGAAGAGAGGAAACTCTATGCTGTTTCTTTGCTAAATTGTAGATTTTTTTTTGTCCTATCCCCTTCCTTGCCAAAGAATGTCCATTTAGCAGGCAATGGTCCATTAACCTTGTTGATATCTGGCTGAGGCGTCTGCTCTCAGGAACTAGTTTGGGAACTCTTCAGCGTTATCTGAAAAACCTACTTCAGTCGTGATTTCAGCTTACGTTCAAACTTTATATATAATGTTGCTATGTGGATTTTGCTCGGATATTATTGATCAGCAAGTTAGGAGATGTTTATTGATACCTCACAAGGCATACATTACCATGAAAGTGTGAACACCAAGGTATATTCTCTGTCACACATAGATTTTATGTACAGTATTCACAAATAGGAAAATATTTAGTCGAGCAAGGAAGCTCCCACATATAAGACAAAAGGACAGATTTTAAATGTTAAACGCAAAGAATGATTACTGGAAAATGCAATTTATGATAGTTTAATTTAAAATAAGCATGGTTTGAAAAATTAAATATTTTTCTAAGAATTTTTACAGGGTTGGGAAATCAGTGGCCTGGGGGCGGAATGCAGTTTGCCAGGGTTAGCTCCTGGTGAGTTGCTGGTGCTTTATTTACCTGGACATCCACAGGTCTGCAGTTTCCTGCAGCTCCTATTGGCCATGATCTGCAGCCAACAGGAGCTGCAGGCGTCCATACCTATGGACATGCAGATAAATAAAGTGTTGGTAGCCCACCAGAGGCTAACCTTAGCAAACTGCCTTCAGCTTATTGCCTACCCATATTTGATGGCATTCAATCTTTTTACAATAAGTCATTGTTTTGTGTACACAATACCCTGTGATAATATACAATATAAATCACACTCAAAGTTCTGATAGTTTATCTGTGAATATCCAGGAACTAGTGACATTCTGAAGAGATAATGGGATTCCAAATGTCTATTTCCTTCTTATCACTATGATTTTTTTCAATAACTTTCTTGGTACTGTACAAGAAATATTTTGAGGGAATGATTACATTTTAGAGAAGTCAGCCCTAACAATGTACCTCTTATGTAAGAAGTAGAATGTATTTAGGGTGCAGCCTTGAAGTTCTTATACAAGGAAAACTCTACTGATGTTAAAAGTAACTTTGTATTTCTAAGGACAACAAGATTGGGCTCTGGAAAGGCAATAGACAATTACTTGTAGTTTGGAACCTGTATTTAGGAGTCTGTCAGGAAACTGAATTCTCAGGCTAATCATGTTATTTTCTATCTAAAATATTTCCTTATGATTAAACACAAATAATGTTTCTGTATTACATTTCTATAAGTAACATTTGCCTTACCTTTCAGATGCTGTTTAAGATTCCTGAAAGTTTCAACCCTTTTTATCTTCGTAGTTGTGTGCTCTGTAAGTATTGGATTTGCAACGTTCTTTTATTTAATAAATAAGAACGTGTAACGTAGTGGGGGTGTTGTTACATTCACTCTTTGCTGTATTGGGCTGTGTGTATGTGTGTGTGAGGCTGAGCATGACTCACTCCAGATGTGTCCTAGGCCCAGTCACCTGAGGGCCAGATATAGGAGATAACTCCTGCCCTGGAATAGGGACAAAGAAGAGGTGGGGCTGCACCAGGATGGGGGGGGGGAGAGGGTAGGGCCTGTGAGAAGAGTCAGTCTTGGCTGGGCTAGGATGAGACTTGGAGCAGGAAAGGGGAGTGAAGGACTGGGGTGTCCCTTTATCCCCAAGAGGAATAATGCTGCCTGCTCTCGGGGTCTGTGCTAACATCAATCCTATGCTGTGTCCCTGTGAACCAATAAAACCTTCTGTTCTACCTGCTGGCTGAACATCACATCTGGCTGCAGATGGGGGTGCAGGGTCAGGGACTTTCTGATGTGCTGTGACAGAATGAAATCAGTGTAAAGATTTCAAGTTGTGATTAATGTGCCTTATGGCTAAATCCAGTCCTCTCAGGGGAGCGAGACTCCGTTGGCAAAAAGATTCACAGAACGTCATGCTCTGCTCAGACAGCTCTCTTGTGGATTAGTTAACACTGGCCCACATGCTATGCATTGTGTCCCCAAGGGAACATGGAGAAGAGGTATGTCAGGTTAATTAGTGTGTAGGTCACGGGCAGGTGCATAATGATTTTGAGATGGCTCCTCAGGTACCACTTCAAAACTGGGGGCCTTCATGAGGTCAGATTCTTCCTCTGCCAAAATATCTGTACTAATTCCTCCACTTTCCTCTCAAACTCTTGTGGAATTCCATGCAGAAAGGAAAGCAGGCTGGGGAAAATCTTACGTGGGCTCTAAAATGCGGCTGTTACTTTCTGTCGGCTAGCAGAGGCAGGGGAGCTGCAGAAAGCTGAACTCTAGCAGCTGGTGGAGAAGGCCGAAAAACAGTCCCAGAGAAACAGTCTCCATAAGTCTTTCCTTCTCCTTCTCTCTCTTCCCCATCTTTTTTATTCTCTGTTCCTTCCTTCTTCCACTTTTTCATTGTTCTAATACTCCTGTCTAATGTTCCCTCTAGTTTTTTCGACCCATGTGTGGAATACATTTTATGTGCACCGAGGCATGTATAGATGTGCATCACTAGAAGAAACACATGCTTCCAGTTGTGGGCACTGTGGGAGCTCTGCTAATCATCTGGGCAGCATTTGAATCTTTCCTGGGGGGGGGGGCCGCCCAAGTCCTTTTCTTACAGGGAACACTGCTTCTATCTCTTTTCCCCTTCCAGAGGCAGCATTTAGTGTTTCTTGCTGTGTGTGTGTTTTTAACTTCCATCTCCATCTTCCATCACCTCAGATTCCCCCCATCAAAGGTGCCACTGCCTGATTCTAGTTCTCTCCTCTCGCACTCTTTCCTTTCCAGGATCCTATTTTTTTTCCCTTTTGGATTCTTTCCTGATTGCATCATTATCCTGGCTTTTCCATCCTCCTGGCTTCATATTAGCTCAGTCAATCAACAGTGAGGCAGACACCTCCAGAATTAAGTGTCTCCTTTCTAGGCTCTGTTGCACCCTGCTGTACTATAATGACATACATCAAACTCCTGAAAGATGGAGGCAGAAATACAGTGAGGGAGACACTGATCCAGAATTTAGTAGCAGTCAGTGTTCTAGTGGAATGACGCTAAAGGCCTAGCGGGGAGGTAGCTGAAGGGATTCTGCAGCTGAGTTGCCTGATTGCTGCTGTTGACTGGGCAGTCCTCATGGAATCTGTGAATTCTTAGATGGCCAGGTTGTTCAAGTGTTTTGGAGGGTTGGAAATTATCTTCTTGCCTGACATGAGGAATCTTTTTCTGCCTGGCAGGATTCCTGTAGCAAAGGAGACCATAAACATTTATGTTCCCCTTAGCAAGGGTGGGATTATTTGGGCCTGACCTCCCAGACAGTTGCTCAAAGCTAGCCTGCAGTTTTGTTCTGGGGACAGACTTGTTTACAATGTACAAAATGTCTGACTTTGCTAGTTTAAATCTGGTGAAGGATTACTGCTTGGTACTGCTGACCCTTTTTGTGATCCAAAGGTCTGGTTTTAAGTTTCTGAAATATCAGCAATTGGAATTAAATATACCTGAAAATATGAGTGCATTTGTTTATAAGGTTCAAGAAAAGCCATTTCATATTTTTGAGACAGACTAGAGTGGGAAGGTCAACACTAACAATTCAAGGTAATTGTATTTGTATTTGTCATAGATTTTATTTAGTACTTATCCCGACCAAGGAGCACCCTGGCAGATGTTGGCTGTGTCACCATTGGAAAGCTACTGTATCCTTTATCAGTTTAAAAAATAAAATCAGACAGTGCAATGTCGTCGCTGGTTACACTAATGATAAGTTAATTCAAAACGGCTGCTTTGCTGATTACTAAGTTAGATATTGATAGCAATTTATTTCCTTGGAATCTGTGATGCTACCTAATAGCCTTTATGATAGCAAATTAATGTGTTCATAAACCTGTTTCCATAGTAACTTATCTAAACGATAATGAAGTGTGTAAATGCCTGATTTTCCTATTTCTTTAGCTGGACACCACTTGATACCTAGTCATATCTTAAAAAAAGGAGCTTAAGGTCATAATGAAACCTGATCACAATATGCAAAAAGGAAACAACAGAGGTGTAAGGTCACAGTGACAGACAAATCCCAAAACTAGTTCCCCCAAAGATATGACTAGTTAAAAATTGAATTAAATTTATTCATCATAAATTTTAATAAATAATCCTATTTATCATTTACCTATAATACATAATTAGTAAGCAAGAAGATGGATCAAACCTTTTTTCTTGTTAAAATCCAGGAAAGTTGTACAGGTGTTTAGAAAACGGTACATGTAAGAGGTGAAAGAGATTTGAGTAGGGAGGGTAAAATGGTTAACCAGTTAAAGGAAAGCACTTGACCAGTAAACTTTTATGACTCAGGTCCTGCTTCTGGGCTTGCTGGAGGTGCCACTGTGGTTGTGAGGTCCTGCTGTGGCCATGGAGTCCTACAGCCTGGCCCACCAGCCCTGTCATGGCTGGGGCTGCTCTGGCTTGGTGTGGCTGATACTGGCAGAATTCACTAGCAAGGACTGGTTCACTGTTTAACACACCTATATTTGAGAATAAGCTATTAGTCCTTGATGGTGGTGGAATACTGTTTCCTTTGTTAATAATATACACTTGAACTCCCAGTGTGATGCTGTGGCCAGAAGGATGAATAAAGAGAGGAAACTTCAACATGAGTGGAGAGGTAATTTTTACCCCTCCATTTGGCACCGGTGCAACTGCTGTTGGAAAACGGTGTCCAGTTCTTATAAACTGGAGAGGTTCAGAAAAAAGGCATAAGAATGATTAAGGATTTTTTTTAAAAAATGCCTTATTGTACTAGACTTACAGAGCTCAATTTATTCAGTTTCATAAAGAGAAAGTTAAGGGGTGATGTGATGACCGTTTAGAAGTACCTACATGAGGAACAAATAATTGATAATGTGCTCTTACAGTCTAGTGGGGAAAGGTTTAACATGATCCAATGGCTGGAAGTTGACGCTAGATAAATTCAGGTAGGAATGAGGTATACATTTTTAACAGTGATACAATAGAACTATTGGAACAATTTACCTGGGTTGTGGTAGATTCTCCATCACTGAAAAATTTTAAATCAAGATGGGATGATTTTCCAAAAGATCTGCTCTAAGAATTATTGTGGGAATGCTCTACAGCCTGTGTTATACATGAGTTCAGACTGGAAGAGTACAATGGTCCCTTCTCAGTCCTGGAAGGGTGCTAATTCAGATATTTCCTGAGAGCACAGATTCTGAACTTTGTCCTCCCCCAGCAGAGACCCTGCTCCACATCTCTTACAGACCCCAGGTGTCCTTTGGTCAGGGAGTTTCTCCTCTCTCTTACTTGCACAGCAAATGAGCTATTGTTGCCAGGAGTCCAGTTCTCAATAGAGTCCCCTGCACATTGCTGTGCCTGGACAGACTCCTCATATTTCAGGTCAAATACTGGCCTAGTCACTGCTCTAGTTTGGTCAGATTTGAATGCTGTTGTAACACCAGGTGCCAAATCACATGACACCCACTGGAATTTGGCCTAGTTGCTCCTTGGTTTGCACAGAGGGCTGGCTGGGTCAAATTTTAGTGAGGTTCAGCCGCAAAGCAGGAGCAATGTTCTGAACAGTTCCAGTAGCAGCTATACTAATGTATTAGGGGACTACTGCTTGAAAGTGATTAGAGCATCTTCCCCCATCTTGACCCCCGCCCCAAGCTTTGCAGCCTATGGGACTTGGAGCAAGTGCAAAAACCTTGAGAGGAGGGGAAATACCTGAAGTCTCTAACTGGCACCACTTCTTGGAATCTATGGGGGAAAAAGAAATTTAATTTGATGTTGCTTTTACTACTAATGTGAGCTATTCAAGAACATTTAGTGATTGGTTAAATGCACCAATATTCTGGTGTTGAATCTGAGTTTTTAGTAGCTTGAAACCTATGTATGAAGCTACAGAGAATTAACATCTTCTGACAGACTGAAATATTAGGCTTGCAAGAAATACTTGATATTGTTATTAGGATAAGATTCAAATTCAAAATAATCTGAACAAACTGGAGAAATGCTCTGAAATAAATTGGACAAAATTCGATAAGGACAAATTCAAAGTAGTCCCTTTAGGAAGGAACAATCAGTTGCACACCTACAAAATGGGAAATGACTAGCTAGGAGCACTGTGGAAGTGATCAAGGGGGTCAGAAGGTAAATATGAGTCAACAGTGTAGCATTGTTGCAAAAAAAGAGAACATCATTTTGGAATGTATTTGCAGAAATGTAAGCAAGACACAAGAGTGATACCCTTCTTTCTTCTTTCCCCTTTCTTGCCCTGCTTTTCCTGCTTAAGTTCAATGCTTGTGATTTTCTGTGTAATGTCCAATATCTCTGAGCAGTACCAGCATTAGGCTATGTCTACATTGCACTGTTCTTCCGGAAAAGGTATGCAAATTGTGAACTGCAATTTGTGTAGCTTTTTCCGCTTCTTTTTTTGGAAGAGGCTTTTCTGACATTTGGCCCATCTACACTGGGCCAAATATCTACATTGGTCCAAATGTTGGGAAAAAAACCTTTTTTGGAACATCCCTTCTTCCTCATAAAATGAGATTTACAGGGATGCCAAAAAAAGTGCTTCTGCTCTTCCGCAAAAAATATCGGAAGAGCAGACGTATTCCCTGGACACGGCGGAGTTTGGTATCCCAGAAAAACGCCATAGTCTAGACATAGCCTGGGGCAGCTAGGCTGCAACTGTCAAAAGCAATGCCAGAAAACCCACTCCCTTCCATGAATTGAAGACTTTCCACATCTGTAGGATTTGCTTTAGTATTATTTTGATCACATATGCATTTGGTTTCCATACTGTCCTTGATTCAAATTAAATGGAGTTAGTATAATTTTTCAAAATGGTGATGGCGCTCTTCCTTTTTTTGATTAAATTGTGACATATTGTTTTAAATGCTCATTGGGCAACAAAGAGGTATTTTGTGCCAATGTAAGGCAGCAGACCCTCTTCTGCAGGATTAAGTCTCAGTACACTATTGTGGCAGGTTTGTAAAATGTTTTCAGAAGTGAATGAAAGGCAGACAAGTGCAAAGTCAATAATTAATAAGATACATCTTTGCGATCTGAGTTAAAAATAGCAGAAAAGTTAAATTGATATGATGCATTAACAAAACCCAGTGCTTCTCATTTGGGAGCGAATACTTCTAATACCTTATGATTTTCAGCCTATTGTGATGGAGCAGTCATCATTACTCCCAAATGATCTGAGTTTATTAATTACATAACCGTGAAATACCAAGAGACGTATTTTTCAATTTTTCCCATCATGAAAATAATTTTTGGTTTTATAGAATGTTTTGAAATACGTGTTCTCCTCATTCATTACTGTGCTTCTCTTTGCACTGTGTTCCTAATAACTTCTGCCTAGATCTGTACAAAATTTTATGTTGTACAGGCAATGGAGAACAGAAAGCTGGAGCAAATCAATGCAACATAATAGAACTATGGTTCCTGAAATGAAAAAGTAATGGGGGTTCTTGCATGCTAAAGAGATATTGTGCAATCCAAGCATATACCATCTCACATTCATTTAAAGAAGTGTCTGGGTTTCTTTGACATAGTACTTATTTAACTTGCCTCACCTATTACAGTTGAATGTTTCTCCCCTTAACTAGAGAAGTGTTGCAGGTAATTCCTTTTCTGACTTCCTTTGCATTGTAGTTCTGCGATTCCTCCAAATTTTTCCAAGCTTTGAGCCTCTTCTTTCCCACATTTAGATTATTGAGCTACCAACTCCTGCTTTTGCTCTGTGATAGTAGCAGCCTTGATTATCTGCTTGTGCACTTCTACCTCAAGCACCTCTGTACTCTCTCTTGTGCCAACTCCTGCCATACATTGGGGAAATTCCTGGTCAGACTCAGTAATGCCGTTTCCTTATCCTCCAAATCACCCTGCAACATTCATCTGTTCAATAACTGCACTAAAATAATGGCAAGGCGGGGGGCGGGAGGGGGGGGTGAGATGTGTTTACTGTCACTCTCAATTTTAGCTCTATTCTCAGAAGTATTGGCAACAGGTGGCCCAACAGAATTGCCACCAGGCCCCTGGGTAAGCTAGGGAGTTGGGAGGGGGCCCAGCTCTGTGCTCCTGGAAGGGGTGGACTGGGGCAGCCAGTCCTCAGTGCCTTCCAGAGCATGCCATGCTGTGCCTTCTGCCCTGGCAGCTGTCAGAGCTGCCCAGATAACACCATGTGGTGCTCCAATGGTGATCTAATGGCCCCAGGTCTCTGACAGCCACCATTGCAGAGATGGTGGAGGCTGGCAGCCCTGGGCTTTTTTGAATTGCCAGCCTCAGGGCAGTTGTCTCCTTTGCTCCTTCCCCCCATTGTGGGGCCTAATTGGCAACATCACTAACTGTCATCTGCAAACTAAAACAGAAAGATGTCAGAGAACACCAGATCCTTAGGTTGATCAATATGATATGAGGCCCAAGTGTTTCTAGTCAATAGTTCCACAAAACTGTTAAAACTTTTTCAATGTACAGGGGGAGGGGGAGGGATGACATTGGTGGAAAAAAAACATAAGCTAATGAGAATGAAAAAAAGAAGTGAGAGGCGTTGAGGTTGTTAGTTACCATGATTATGGCTGAAAGTGCATGAATTTTGAAATCGCAAATTGAATGATCACTGCAATTACTTCAGTCACGGAGCAGGCAGAGGTCATTGTAAAACATTTTAATCATAATGCCATGAAGAGCTTGGGGCAGATGTTCATCAGTAATATCAAAAAGAGTTTTTCCTTTCCCTGGAAAACAACCAACCAACCGATCCCGCCTCCCATTCTCAGATACGAAAGTATTGGTGATTGATTAAAAAATTCTGTTCCATCTCTAATATTTTGTGCTTGACTTTGTTGTTTTTATTGCCAGGGCTCTGTTTAATCGATATATTCCCCACCGCTTCCTGACCCAGAACAAATTTTAAGTGTCCCCCTGTGATGCAGCAAAGTACATAGGCAGATGCTTAGTGTTAGGCATGTACCCAAGTGCTTTGCTGGGTGGGGACCAGAGTGCCCAGCACCGTGCAGGATTAAACCCTAAATGCACCAATAGCACTAATATTAGGCAAAGAATGGGCTGTGAACTTTAACAAACTGAAGTCTCTGAGGAAACATTTCCCTCCATCCTGCAAGAAAGCTCCTACACAAAGCTGCCCTTCATTCATTCCTCCTCCTGCGTCCCCTCTAGAGGAGTACCCAGGTAATGGCCCTGTGCTGTGCCTCCACCCCTATTTTCGGTGGGGACACTGCTGGGCATTGCTCCCATCTTTGGTCTCTGTGGAGAGGATAATTTAGAATGTTGCCTCCCTTCCAATCCAGGGTCTTTTCTGAGATGACATGAGGTCTGATTCCCCATCCTGGGTTTCTGCTGTATCCAGTTCTTTGCTCAGCTGAGGGATCAGTATCTTATATAGCTGATGGAGTGAGTAAGGAAAGTTTTCAGTGTTTCTGTAACAACTGTATGCGCTATGAAGTGAAACCCCAGAGTTCCCAGCAAGCTGTTCATTTGGAATCCCTTAGGTCTCCTGGTACACTTTGCTAAACATTATGGGATCCTTTCTAGACTTTGTTCACACCCAGCCATAGCAAGAGAGGGGGATGTACATGTGTGGGTGAGGTAGGATTCAGGTTGCTTCTTGCATTCTCAGAAGAACCCTGGGATTTCTGATGTGCTCACTAGAAGATTGATTCATGGGCCCATGTGGCTCATGCCCAAGGCCTCTCTGTCCAGCCAATTTGGGAGTCCCCACAGGAGCACTGTAACCTATGTAGAAGTGTGTGTGTATGTGGGGGCTACCATCACTAGAATTGTGGTCCCACCCTCTGCTCATCCTCTTTCACTTGAGGTCCCTTGGCCAGGCCAGAAGTCAGAGCTGGGCCATGGGAAGAGACACCCAGAGAAACCTGGGCCTCTGTTGGGAGCCCTGGATTTTCTGCCTGCCCTGGGCAAGACACTGGGGTGCTTGAGAGCCATCTCTGGACAGTGTCTTCATTCTCAGGGCAGGTGCATCTGGGGCTCCCCATGGCAATCCAGGTTCCCTGGGCAGCTCTTAGCACCATATGGCTCCAGCTTCTGGCCTTGTCATGTCTCTGGTCTTTGGGGAGAAGAGGAGGAGGATGAACACATCATAAAAGTAAAATATTGAGACCTTGGGGGTGCCATTAGCCCTGCCCAAAGCCCCACCCTCTCCTGGCTCCCCTCCATGTTCTTCCTCGCCCAGTGCTGGTTTGCCGTGACCCTCCTCAGTGCTCCATCTGCCACTCACCTCTTCTCACCCTCTCTACCTGCTGCTCACCTTCCCGCTTCCCTGCCAGAAACTCCCCTACTGACTGCAAGGACCGCTCACCTCCTCACTCTCCTGCCAGGCCATCCCTGTCTGCAGCTCATCTTGCTGTTTGCCCCCTAACTGCCCCCGGCCCACTGCTCACCTTCTCACTTATATATTGAGACCAATGGCATCCCTATCGTACATTGGTTGGGACAAACAATTAAATATTGAGATGGTCCTGATTTTTATTGGTACAGCTGGTCACCCTAAGGAATAGGAGCAAGGGGCTCACTCCAGCTCTTGTACCAGGAAGAGGCTGATGCTGCTAGCTGGGGCTGTGTGTCAAGGCGGGGGAGCTGCAGTAAGAAAGAATCTTGGGGCTTGTGCTGTGTAAAGAAAATTGCCAATTTCTCCTTTTGGGATAACATCCTCTCTCCAGGTGCACAAACCACCTTGAACCTAGGCTCAGTGTGCGTTGGGTCTTTCCCTGCAAATATTTTGTGACTCTTTGCTTCGACAAGCTTCTGAAATGAATCCAGATGCAATGCATTGAAATTAAAATGAACAGACCTCATTAAAATCTGACCTGTGAAAATGATCCCAGTTTGCCTCATAGAAGTAGGTCTGTAGTTTTCCTCAGCAGAAGTGTTTTGAGAAGATCAGAATCTACCTTAGATACAAGCTATGATCTGCAGTGACATGAGTGGAAAAAAGATGAGATTCAAAGTGTTGTTTGGAAGGAAAAAAGTGATTTCTATTTAAGCTCCTCAGCTTAGACCTGTGAAAGCTAAGTTTCATGATCAAATATAAGACCTTATTGCTAGGGCTTTTTCTCATGGTTTCATGTTTGAACAGTAACAAATGAATAATAATGCGAGGTAGGAAGAAACTATTTTGTATGATGGCACCACTGTGCATAGCTTGAAAATAAGTTTTCCCTTTTCTTATGATTTTAAGCTTCCTCTGTAGTAGCTCCTGAATGTGTCATCTGTATAATTACAGGATTTATGTTGGCTGTATTGTGTGAAAGGAAGCTGCCATAATTATATGCACCGAAAGCTTTTTTTTTTTTGTAGAAATAAATTATTGGCTGCACTCATAATGGCGTACAGGCTGTCAAAGGTGCCCCAAGTCATTAGGTTAATGAATACAGGTCAGCAAGCCTTTTGAAGGACAACAATTAATGCCTCTCATTAGAGCTGTTAATATGGTTTCAATAAGGATTTGTGCCGTTGTGCTGAGCTTTGGAAATTGTGACAGCAAGCTACCTTGGAAAACTGCAGCAATGGAAGAGAAATGTAATATCAAGTTAGGTGGGGGCAGCATGTGAATTTTTCTATTTGGAATTTGTTTAAAGAAACATCTGTTGATTTCTTCATTGTTCCTCTGTAGATTTTAAATTCATCATACTGTGTTATTAATCCCTTTAATACATTAAAAATAAATGTGTGAGTAGATTCATTGCTTGTGAAAGGTGTTAGATGTCCTGACAGGTCTGGGGACTGCAGTCTTCTCTCCACAAATCAGGCTACAGTATAGATATTGCATGAGTCCTCATGAAGCACTGATGCACTCCTCAGCCCTGATCTGGAGAGACTATTTTGGCACAAGAGTGTGCTTCAGTATCCATGCTCATTCAGCCTTTCTGCTGACAATGAGTGTGCAACATATTAATTCGTTATAAAGAGGTAGGGACTTCAAATACTGAAACAAAACTTTCCGTATTAAAACAATAAGAGTGTGGTCAACCTGGGATAACTGTAATTATTTTCATTAGAGATCCCAAAAGTGGAACAAAGTGGTGCCCTGTAGGTACTCAAATTAGTAACAGTGCTATAAAAATTCTAAGTTGTGTTTTTTCTTTCCTTGTTCAAACCTCTCAATACTATGGGCAGTGAAACATACTTCTGGGGTTGGGCTTCATGGGTCTCAGGTGAGCTTCTACTAGCAGGCTGGTAGGTGGAGGGTTGGAGTATGACTTCATCCATGACTTTACAGGCCTAGGTTCAGGAGCTATGGTGGGTCATGACATCTGTAATTGGTAGAAATGTTGTTTGTTTAGTTCCTGACAAGACTGATTTCCTTTCCATCTAGCTGCAAGGTTATAGCAACAAAATAGCCTTTAATTAAACCGGAAGGAGTACGGATACAGTTGTCTTCAGTGTTCACTGATTCCAGCCAACCCCACTGAAAACTGGCATTTCACTGGGTTGGAATCTTTTTTTCATAGGGTTTTGTCATGAGAATAATCTCTATTGCATTTGAGAGACTGCCTCATATTGCACTGTCTGGTTAAGAGTTACATATTATACTGAAATACAGTATATTACTTAATCCTACATAGTTGCCACTGGAAGTTTAATTCTTAACAGGTTTTCCATCAGCTATGAATATTACAGATTTTCGTGAATCTTCCCTACTGAAGTTAGAATTAGGAGGACCTTTTGTAGCAGATGTTGTTGATCGTCGGGCAGAGGAATACATAATAGTGCAAATTGGGCAGATAGAAGACCCTGGGTCTAGAAGAAGACGTTGGCTGCAGGTGCTGCTTTTTGCATATCATTGTCATTGGAAATTTTGTTTCGTGTCTTTTTTTGAGATGCCTTTATTTAACTGATATTGAGTTGTCCCCATCAACATGATATGAATTTTTGTTTTGTCATGAAATGTACACTGACGTTAGCATTAGCTGCATTGGTATTATCTACCTATATATTTCAGAATGGGGGCATCTGTCTGTTTGTCTGTCCGTCTTTGAGTCCATTTGTTCAAGAACTCCTCCTAAATGACAAAAGCTAGGGCCACTAAATTTGGTATGCATCTTCCTCTTATCTTAACTGAAAGTGAGGTAGGGCTTGGCTGTGCCAGTACAACGGGATATTCCTGAAATTTGATTTTCTCATAAAATGGAAAGGGAGGGGTACGATAGGAGGGAGTTATACTGTGGAATGACCCCGGGGGACAGCAAGCATCCCAATGGGAAGCCATTGGCCAGCAGCATTCGACACCCTGGCTGGGCCCAGGAAGCACCAGTGGGAAGCCTGTACAGCTCCCCTCACTGCTGGGCCAGCCATGGGACCAAACCAGTGGCTGGGGTGTGGGTCCCTCTACCCCCACTCCAGGCTGACCCAGGGAAAAGCCAGCAGCCAGGGTCCATAGCTCCATTCCCATCCCAGGCCAGACCCGGACAACGCTGGTAAGTCTCGTATCTTGACTTTGCAACTTTGTATTTGATCCCTCTTTTTGGAACTTAATGAGCATTGGGGACAATTCCCTCTGGCCTGACACTTAACATACAAGCAGTTTTGTCTAAAAGTAATCAGATTGGTGAAATTTGACTTGAGGGTTTTTGGGTGAAAGAAGAACATGAGGAAACAGACTTAAGGTGCTTATTTGCACTTATGCAAAGAAGTTTAAAAAAAAAGAGGATTCACTGAAGGGAGAGATGAATCATAATGCTACAAAGTTTATTAATGTGGCTGCATGTATAATCCATGAAAATAAAAATAAACAACATTGTTTGAAAAATAACCATGATCACAAGCACCTACTTTTTAATGTTTCTGTATAGATGGGTGGTCTGTGATTTCTCGTTGCACCCTCCCGTAATCATTATTTAACTGCATACAAGCTCATGGTTACTATGTATAAGTTAATAAAAGCAGATCAAGTAACATCATTGGGCACAAAGTTGTTGAGGTAATTTTACTGGTAAACCAGTCTTGTCTACTGATGGGAGAGATCCTATAATTTGTGCCAGAAATGATAGTCTCCAAGAGATCTTTCTGCTAGCTTGGGATAGCCAAAATATAGTTTGCTCCAGTGACCTGTCTCTTGCTGGACACTTCCCTGGACACCAGCGGGGGGGCAGGTAGCAAAATTGTTTATATTGACTTTATGCCAAAGGTATCCCCAGCTGGGCATTTAAAGCTGTTTTCTGTATTCTTTGAGTTGCTACTCTGAGAAAAGGGAATAGAGCAGGAATGAAGCATCTGGACTACAATTTTTAATTGGACTTTGTCTCTTTAAATCCTGTTTCAAAGAGAGAGAATCTCTGTACCCATATTTGAAATACCCACTCCAGTATGCATTCAGATAATTTAACCACATTCCAATAGACAATAATGCATGATGTTGCAGGAACTATTTTTCCTGAGTACTTTGTAGTCATTTCTCCATGTCAAGGACCAAATTCTGATTGCAGCTTACATTGGTCAATGCTTTCCTTACGTACTGGACTGGTACCAGAATTTGGACCCCAATATGTAAACAACAAAATAAGAAATGTGTAGAAAAATTGAACAGAGCCATGAATCCCTTTTACTGATCTTTAGTTACTTATGTTGTTAAAATTGAATGTCTTACAGGTTTTATACAACTGGACTCTACCTTTAAACTCAAGACGAAATGAGCAAGTTATCACAACTAAAACCTTTGAGATACCTAACAGGTTGGCAGAAATCAATTGAAATAATAGTTTATATAAACTGACTTGAATGCTATGAAATATTTTTATTTTCTTAAAAAAACCTATTACATTCCATTATCTTATAATTCTTCAGACTGGCAGTAAAACATAAACTTTCCAAGTTTTTAAAAATAATTATAGTACTGTCATCCTATCAACTTCTTGGGCTTATGTTACATTCCAAGACATGACATTTACAATCTGGTATTCAAGAATCACAAAAATTGCTTTACATTCTTTATTATAACTAATGAAACATTTTTACAGTATTTAAAAATAAAACAGTTTCATTCTACAGTAGACTTCCGATAATCTGGCACCTTTGGGACCTAGGTGGTGCTGGATTATTGGATATGCCAGAGTACCAGTATAAGGGGGCATACTCCCAACCCAATCCTCCTCCTCTGCCCTCCCCCAGAGCCAAATACCTCCCCTCCATGCTGTAACCCAGTCTCCCTTCTCCCCCAACCTTATGTCAGGGTCCCAAGGCAGCTGGCTGCTAGCAAGTGCAGGGTGGACGCTGTGTGCGCTGGGGACCATGAGCGGAACGGTGCGGGGCCGCGAACGCACATGTGGCTCATAGCGGCCTGGCTGTGAGAGCGGCTGATTGGAGCACTTCCGGGTTCCAGTTGATGCCGGACTATTGGGAGTGCCGGACAACTGGATCCCAGACAACTGGAGTTTTACTGTATAAGGAAACAGAACTTTTCTTTTTTTTCTTTTCCCTGCAGTAATGCAATCTCCATAAACATTCAAGCTTTTCTGCAGGAATCTGAAATTGTTCCTCTCTCCATAAAGCATCAGTATCTTCATGCGAATATAGAGACACAAGTAACAATTGCATCAGTCATCTTGGCAGGTGTTTATGTGCTTATCATACTGGAGGTAAGTCAAGAGGTGCGCGCTCTCTCTCTCTCTCTATCTCTCTCTCTCTCTGCATGCTTGTGTGTGTGTGTGTGCGTGCGTGCGCATATGTATTGTTTTTGGCAGTTAATGTACTTTCTGAAACTGAATCTGAAACCTTCCAGTAGTATCAGACATTGCTTAGGGCACAAACAAGACTCCCAAATATGCTGAAGGAAACAGGAATGAATGGCAACTGATCCTAGTAGGTTATTACTAACTGTTTCCATGGTACTTGAGCAGTTCTTGGTTATTTCTCTCTATAGGAATCTTGTGATATTTCCATTATATTTTATAACATGGCTGGGAGACTAAGCCAACCTGTGTTGAAACTTGGCAAATAAGACCTCAAGTCAAAAGCAAATAACTCTCACAAGTTAAAAAAAAAATCACTTAAGTCATTCCCTTCTCTAAGACACCTGAAAACAAAGTAGAAATCTTTTGCACATGTAAAAGAGTAAAGTAAACATTATGTTTATTTTTAAAACAATGACAATTTGAAATACCTACAGTGCATCCTTTTGTATGGAAGGAGAAGGTTTGAGTTAATATGAGGGAAGTTAATGGATACAAAACTTTAATCACATATTCCAAGGCTCATAGATATGCAGTTTAACTCAAATACCTCATATCATGACTGAAGATGATAGATATATGAGAAGTGGTACAGAGATATATGAGAAGTGGTACAGGATTTATTTTTTGACATTCAACAAGTCTTTCTTGGATTGTAAATGACAACATGAATATCCTGTAACTGAAAGATGAGACACAGGGAATAATTCCCCCTTCCTTTACACCATTTTTACAGTGCATCTACACTGTGGCACTAGCTTGAAATAAGCTATGCAATCTGAGTTATACAAATCGAGTATCTTATTTCGAGCTTATTTCGAGAGAGTCTATTTCGACATTTGGCACTGTTTACACAGGGCCAAATTTCAAAATAAACCACTATTCTGACAAGTCCCTTAATACTTGTGGAACAAGGTTTACTAGGACATCAGACTAGCACACCTGTTATTTCGATTGCATTTCAAAATAACGAATGTGCTGCAAAGATGCAGAAAATGTGAAATAACATTGCAGCCTAGATGTACCCTTATACTGATGGAATTCCATGGCTTTCAACTGCGTTGCATTTGATTTTCACTGGTGCAGGTGAGAGAGGATCTATGGAATGTGTCACAATGGCAATATTTGGTTTGCTGATTATTCTTCCCTATCTATCATCATGATCTTTTTTTTATACTGTAACCCATCAAAATGCTAAATAAGATAAGGAATGCCTTTCTTCCAATCCAACTCCAATAACAGAGACAGGTGCCATGTATCAGACGGTTAAAAGTTTAGATTATTCACTTCAGGAATGGAAATTTATTTATAAGGCTAAGACTGGTTCCTTGTACTTCATAGATGCTATCTCAATACACTAAGTGCAAAAGGGGGTAGTATATTGGATTTTGATTTAAAGGCATCTCTACAGGTTGCACATCATTGAAAGAACCTTAATACGTTTTAATGCTGTGTTTTTTCTTCAAAATGTGTGCAGTCCTTAGCAATTGCAAAAACATTAGGTTTTGAATATGCATGGTGACAGGATGTTTTGTCTGCAGTTGTTTGCAAGTTATGAGACTAGAAGAACTCACAACCAACACAAATTTCAGGGACTTAGTGTACAGACACTAGACCAGAAAACCTGGAAATGCATACATGTTCCTATTGTTTCTAAGAGAAATGTTTAAAATAACTGTAGCTGGTTTTTTTGCTAAAATACTAAGGAACAGATTCTACCCTCAGATGCATGCTTCAGTGGAACTACTTCTGAAGATTTAAGGGTAGAAAAAAGACTAAAAAACAGAAAAATATTTTTGCCATAGTTCCATTGTAACTACCATTTTCTATATCTGAGTTTTCAAAATGTTAATGTCTTTCACTTTATCTACCTTCAAAATGGTATTTATTCTCTTGACAAACATGACAAACAGAGAAACTTTTAAATGACACAAATCAAAGAGGAAAATAATCAACATTCCAGCAGAATATGATGATTGTCTGGTTACCCCTCATCCCCAAATCACTCAGGGTATGTCTACACGGCCACCCTAGTTCGAACCAGGGTGGCTAATGTAGTCATTCAAACGTGCAAATGAAGCCCGGGATTAAAATATCCAGGGCTTTATTTGCATGTTCCCGGGCGCCGCCATTTTTAAATGCCCGGTAGTTTGAACTCCCTGCCCGCGGCTACACGCGGCACGGGCTAGATAGTTCGAACTAAAGCCCCTAATTCGGACTACCATTAAGGCCTTGCAGGAGGAGTAACGGTTGTCCGAATTAGGGGCTTTAGTTCGAACTACCTAGCCTGTGCCGCGTGTAGCCACGGGCAGGGAGTTCGAACTACCGGGCATTTAAAAATGGCGGCGCCCGGGAACATGCAAATAAAGCCCGGGATATTTTAATCCCGGGCTTCATTTGCAAGTTCGAATGATTACATTAGCCACCCTAGTTCGAACTAGGGTGGCAGTGTAGACATACCCTCACAGAGTGTGAATGACAGAATTGGTAAACAGTGACTTACCTTAGATGTGATATTTAAAACTGGCTTCTAGAGTTAGAGTAGTGATTTCTCAGAACTTAGCACTCCATTGTTTTCTTCTCGCTATCAGAGAAATCAATTCCCAGTGTCACAGGGATAATATCTCACTACTCCATTTTCTACATTGCTGCTGCTTTTCATTTTTCTGTCTCTTACACTTTCCCTTTGTTTTACTCATTTCCATTTACCAATTTACTGTTCTCTGGTCTTCATTTAATTCATTTTTTGTAGCCTAATGTTTTTGAAGCACTGTGAATTTGTAAAATATTTATTTTTTGAATTTGCCCTTTAAAAAAGCAAGGTGAAAAAAGAAAAAAAAATACCTTTAAGAAAAAATGGTATTAAAGGAGTTAATTATCTTTATCCAAAACTGCACAATATATTGCATCTGACCAATAGCATTTAACATAAACAGGAAAAGCCAAGTTCGGAAAGAAGAAGCTACATAAGGATTAGCTATTTAAATAGTTGCATTAATTTATTCCCAGATCTTGGAGGTCTGAAATGGAGAGGGAGGCCAATGCAGCCCAGACTGTCCAGTTTTTGTCATGGATGAAAGTTTAGATAAAGATTCAAAATTTCAGAAACTTATCTAAAATTTGGAACCATCCCTTTTTGGCACCCTCTTGAGTTATCTAAAGGCCATCTTCCTCATAAAACATGAGTTTTTCCTGCTTGTTATATTCTGTAGTGGATCTTCTATGTAAAGCTCATATTCCCTAGAATCCATTCTCACGCTAGTGGTCCTTTCTGAGAACCACAGAATTGTAGGGTTATATGGGTCTGCAAGGGTCAAGTAGTCTAACCCCCTGCCAAGATGCAGGATTTGTTGTGTCTGACCCATCCAAGGCAGATGGCCATCCATCCTCCTTTTGAAAACCTCCAGTGAAGGAGCATACATGACTTCCCTCAGCAGTCTGTTCCATTGTCCTACTGTTTTTACAGGTACGGAGTTTTTTCCTAAACTCTGAGATTTAATCTAAATCTGCTATTCTGTAGCTCGATCCCATTCCTTATTGTTCTGCCTCTCTTCTCAATTTTTTTATGGTAGCCTTTCAAGTATTTGAAATCTGCTATCATGTCCCTCCTTAATATCCTTGTTTCTAAATAAAACATACACAGTTCCTCCAGCCTTTGCTCACATGGCTTGCATACTGTATATTTTATCATCTTTGTCACTTGCCTAAGTATCCTTTCCAGTTTCTCTCTATCCTTTCTGGTGACCAAAACTGGACACAGTACTCTAGCTGAGGTCTAAATAGAGTCAAGTAGATTGGTATTATCATCTCTCATGATTTGCATATTATGGCTCTGTGAATGCAACCTAAAATTGCATTTTTTTTTTGCAACAGCATCACATTACTGGTTTACACTGAGATGGCGATCTACCACAATTCCCAGATCCTTCTCAGCAGTTCTGCTGTCAACCTTTTATCCCCCCCATTCTGTATTTGTGCACTTGATTTTAATTCCGAGAGTAGAGCACTTTACATTTATCTTTGTTGTCTGCTTCCCAATTTCTGCTATGTCAGCAGCATATGAGAGGACTGAGTTAATCAGCATATCCAAACTGACCCCCTTATATGTCCCTGGACTCAGTAATTTGGGTTGACCAACATATCCAAGCTGCTACCCTCATATTCCAGGGGCACTGTATCAGAATCATAGAGTCATAGAACACTAGAACTGGAAGGGACCTTGAGAGATCATCAAGTTCAGTCCCCTGCCCTCATGGCAGGACCAAGCACCATCTAGATCATCCCTAATAGATGTCTGTCTAACCTGCTCTTAAATATCTCCAGTAATGGTGATTCCACAACCTCCCTAGGCAATTTATTCCAGTGTTTAACCACCCTGATAGTTAGGAAGTTTTTCCTAACGTCCAACTGAACCTCCTTTGCTTCAGTTTAAGCCCATTGCTTTTTGTCCTATCATCAGAGGCCAAGGAGAAGAATTCTCCCCCCCCCACCCCGACACCCTTTTAGATACCTGAAAACCACTATCATGTCCCCTCTCAGTCTTCTCTTTTCCAAACTAAACAAGCCCAATTCCTTAGGCCTTGCCTCATAGCTCATGTTTTCTAGACCTTTAATCATTCTTGTTGCTCTTCTCTGGACCTTCTCCAATTTCTCCACATCTTTCTTGAAATGTGGTACCCAGAACTGGACACACTACTCCAACTGAGGCCTAATCAGCAAAGAGTAGAGTGGAAGAATGATTTCCCGTTTCTTGCTCATAACACTCCTGTTAATGCATATCAGAATCATGTTTGTTTTTTTGCAACAGTGTCACATTGTTGACTCATGTTTAGTCTGTGGTCCACTATGACCCCTAGATCCCTTTCTGCAGTCCTCCTTCCTAGACAGTTGCTTCCCATTCTGTTTGTGTGAAACTGATTGTTCCCTCCTAAGTGGAGTACTTTGCATTTTCCTTATTAAACTTCATCCTATTTACTTCAGACCATTTTTTCAGTTTGTCCAGATCATTCTGAATTTATGACCCTGTCCTCCAAAGCAGTTGCAACCCCTCCCAGCTTGGTATCATCTGCAAACTTAGTAAGCGTACTTTGTATGCCATCATCTAAATTGTTGATGAAGATACTGAACAGAACCAGTCCCAAAACAGATCCCTGCGGAACCCCACTTGTTGTGCTCTTCCAGCATGATTGTGAACCATTAATAACTACTCTCTGAGAACAGTTCAATGGCTATTAGCCAGGATGGGTAGGAATGGTGTCCATAGCCTCTTTCTCTGGAGGTGGGTGAGAGGGGAGGGATCACGTGAGGATTACCTGTTGTGTTCCCTTCCTCTGGGGCACCTGGTATGGGCCACTGTCGGCAAGACAGGATACTGGGCTAGATGGACCATTCTTATGTTCTTATGTAACGGTTATCCAGCCAGTTATGCAGCCCCCTCCCCTTATAGTAGCCTTATCTAAATTGTATTTGCCTAGTTTATTGATAAGAAGGTCATGCAAGACTGTATTAAATGCCCCACTAAAGTCTAGGTATACCATGTCCACCCCTTCTCCCTTATCCACAAGACTTGTTATCCTATCAGAGAAAGCTATCGGATTGGTTTGACATGATTTGTTCTTTACAAATCCATGCTGGCTGTTACCTATCACCTTATTATTTTCCAGATGTTTCCATTATCTTCCCTGGCACAGAAGTTAAACTGACTGGTCTGTAGTTTCCTGGTTGTTCTTATTTCCCTTTTTATAGATGGGCGCTATATTTGAATATATCAGAATAGAGTATGCCTGAGCAGGCTGGGTCAAACAGCACTTCTGAGCTGCCACCCTCATACACCCCATGTTCAGCTCATCCCTGTTTCCAGCCCCTTCTGCTGGGGCCCTGGCCACCATGGGGGGTCCAAGCTGCCACCCTGCCCCCCTCACCACGGGGAGATGGGTGGCCAGGTGGGCACATACCCACATGCATGCACAGCCCCAGCTTCCCCGGCCTTGGAGCACAGGGAGGGCAGGCAGTGTGTGGTTCCAGTGTCCCAGGCCTGGAGCACCAGGTAGGGAAGAGGGGTGCAGATCCAGCCTCCCCAGCCAAGAACACAGGCAAGACAGGAACTGGGGGAAGCAATACTCCGCCTCCGTAATGCCTACAGTAGGCATTCTGGGGGCGGAGCATGGGCAGGGCCAGGCTGGCAATGCCTTCCTATGCCTAGGATACTGGCTGTCCATGAACACTAGATTTGTTTATGGGTAAACTGATAGCTGAAGAGAGTATTTCAAAGTTGTTTTGTTCAGGCTAGACAATAGGAACTGATCATTCCTGGCTATAGGCAGTGTTTCCTTGAGTGAGCTCACAATGCAGTTATACAGCTTCAGTATTTTGGTTACCAAGAAGGGATTTATGACCAGAATTGGTCTGGTAACTACTTAGCTGGGATGTGAGTAGGCCTGGGTTCATTAACATCTGGCGCAGAGATTTCCTGTCAGGTAATGCTTCCCTGCTCTTCTGGTTCCAGAGTTCACTGCGGTTCTTGCCCTGGAATCTCTGTTCTTCATTGTGTATGCTAATCTTTGATGCAAATGAGGCTGGGGGAGTTTCCTTAATCTTGTCACCCTTTTCTGAAGGGAGTTAGGTATGTCTTTCCCCCTACCCCAGTCTATTCATTGTTTTCTGTAAGTCTTCTGATCAGTTTTGGTTCAAGCAGAAGCTGTGGGGGAGGGAGGTCTTTTGTGAGTCAGATAGGTCAGACAGATACTATGCCAGGGTTCTGCAAGAACACAGATCTGATTGGTTGTCCTGCAGGTAGAAGCTGTACCTAGTATTGATACCGTTCTGTGTTAGAAATCATGTCTGTTAGATCTCCTGTCTTTCAGGCAAGACATTAACTTTTTAGATCTAGTTGTAGTCAGCTTCTGAAAGATATTTTAAGTATTTTTTATTTTTAAATTGCAATAATAGTAAGGATGGAATCATTGGTCACATCTCGCATATGCAACCCCACAAACAAAACAAAACAAAATCCCCTCCAACCAAATCGCACCTTCACAATAGCCTGCTCAAACCAGTCTCCTGTAAAAAGAAAATCACCTTCACAACCATTTTGCTTTTTATTGAATTCTGCTATATTTACCACATACATTCGTGTTGTTCTGGCATACAACCTTTTTGTCCCTTTATGAGATGGCATTCTGCAACTCTGTGTTTAAATCTATTTTATTTCTGTGGCCATCTCCCCTTCATTTTCTGTTTGAAGTCTCCTTTATTCGTGTGACCAACCTTTCCTTCAATAGCTTTACATTGATTTTTTTAAGTTGATTTTTTTCCTCAAATATTGATCTGTTACCTCTATGTATTTGGAATTTGTGTTGCTCTTATTTTATTGAAATAGCTCCTTTTAAATTTTTTTTCTATCTTGGTTTTTCATTTGCAAATCATATTTCACCATGTTGCAATTTATATTTTAAACCTTGTCACTTGTTCCTATTATGTGTGTGTCAACGCCACACTTCTTATGATGTGTAGAATTAAAATAAGACTTGTATCAAGATGTAGAATTGTTGACAAGTATAGAATATTTCATTTGGTTGTGAGCCACCTCTACTGTACAGGAAATCAAAGCAAATGTATGTTTAAAAAGAATGTGTATTAGATTTAACTATATTTTTTCTCTTGTCTGCCATCTAATATCCCTTCATGATTGATAAGTGATACAGAAAAGTTGAGAGACAAAACATGTTTGATGTTGTTATACAAAGTTATCTGTAATGAGATATAGACAGCTGAAATATTGAAATGACATCAATTTTTTTTATTCAAAGATTCACACTGAGAATGTAGTTCGCTATATCGTTCAAAACACACCTTTTTAGAGGTAAGGTTGTGTCTATTATTGCTCCTAAAACACTTATAGAACATTAAAATAAATCCTCTGAGCGAAACTCCTAAATGCTTTAAATTCAGAAAATTCATGGGGTAAGGATTCAGCAAAGAAATATGACAAAGCTCTACTTCTGGTTGGAAGAGCTAAGCAGAAAAATTGATACTAAATGCAATGAAAGAAATTTGGCAGCATGTGACCTCAAGAGGAAGAACGAGGAGAACTCATGCATCCCCAATGCCGATAGAGGTAAAAAACCAGATATTATAGCAGAGAATGTTTTGGAAGGGTTATCTGAGGAAAGGGATCAGAAGAAGACCACATCGAACAGCAGGCATGGGATGCATTGTCCTAAGGCTGAGGGGTTCCATGACCACCACTCCCAAGAGGAGGAGATGAGTGATGGTAGTCGGGAATTTCCTCTTAAGGGAGACAGAGTCATTCATCTGCTGTCTAGACTGGGAAACTCGAAAAGTGTGCTGCTTGTTTGGAGCTAGAATTCAGGATGTGACAGGGTGTCTGTTGAGGCTGATCAAGCTATTGGACTGCTACTCCTTCCTACGTTTCTATGTGGGCACCAAAAATATTGCCAAGAATGACTTTGAGTAGGTCACTGCAAACTATGTGGCTCTGGGAAGAAGAATTATGGAGTACATGTGTGGTGGTGCAGGTGGTGTCAGTGGGTTTCGGATTCTTGATTGTGGGAAGTTGTTCCAGGATAAAGGATTATTAGGAAGAGATGGGATTCCACCTAACGAAGAGAGGGAAGAGTATCTTTGCAGGCAGACTTGGTAAAGTCTAGTGAAGAGGGTTTTAAAGTAGGTTCAGCCTTAGTGACCTGAACCCTGAGGTAAGTGGGGAAGTGGGATACTGGGAAGAACACAAAGTGGAGAGTGCAGTGGGGAGGGCTCCTGATTCATACTAAGAAAGTAGGGCAATTGGCTAGTTATCTTAAGTGCCTGTACACAAATTCAGGAAGCCTGGAAGCTCGCAAGAAGAACTGGAAATCCTGGCACAGTCAAGGTACTATGATATGACTGGAATAAGAGAGTCTTGGTGGGGTAACTCACATGACTGGAGAACTGTCAGAGATGGGTGTAAACTGTTCAGGAAGGATATCAAAAAGCTAGTTGAGAGTCTTTGGTTTGAAGAACTAGATTTGAGGAGCAACAAGAGTGATTAGGATTGAAAGAAACAAGAGTGACAGCATGGTGGGCAACCACTATAGACCGACAGACCAGATGGATGAGATAGACAAGGCTTTCTTCAGACAACTGACATAAGTTTCCAGTTCACAGTCTGTGGTTCTCAAGAGGAACTTCAATCACCCTGACATCTGCTGGGAGAGCAACACAACTGTACAGAGACAATCCCAGAAGTTTTTGGAGTGTTTTGGGAACAACTTCCTGGTGCAAGTGCTGGAGGAACCAAATAAGGGTCATGCTTCTTGTGACCTGCTGCTCACAAACAGGGAAATTGGTAGGTGAAGTGGGTAGCAGCCTCGGAAGCAGTGACCATGACATGGTGTTCAGGATTCTGACAAATGGAAGAAAATAGAATAGCAGAATACAGACAGTGGACTTCAGAAAAGCAGACTCTGACTCCCTCAGGAAACTGATAGGCAGGATCCCCTGAGAAGCTAATCTGAGGGGGAAAGGAATCCAGGAGAGCTGTATTTTAAAGAAGCCTTACTGAGGGCTGTAAGCCGGTTCGGCTCACGGAGGGGTTCCTCCACCTCTGGCTCAGTGGGCGGCCAGTCTGCCCCACTACACAGTAGACTTAAAATAGTCCAAGTCAGTAAGTCTATAGCCGGCCTTGCTTCAGGTTGGGGTGAGAGGCAATAGTTCATGTGCCTGGCCTTGCTTCAGGTCTGGGCCATAGGGGAAGAAGTTCAATATATACTCAAGTCTCTCAGCTCACAGTTCCGGGCAGGGCAGCAGTCCTAGTCCTACCCCTTTAAGAGGCCCGGCCTGGGTCCGGGCTAGGCAGTAACCACCCACAGTAAATAAGCCCAGGCCCTGGGGCAGGGTGGGGCACCAAACACAGTGTATAGGCCCTGGAGCAGGGCGGGGCAGCAGACACAGTTACTCAGTTTAGAGTCCCCGGGCCTGGTCACAGCCAGGGCAATCGGCGCACACAGTTTGTTAATCACAGCAAGAGGCCCGGTCCTGGCTCAGGGCCTGGCAGCAAATACACAGGTTTGGGGGAAGCTCCTTGTTCAGGAGGAGGGCAGGTAGTGCACCTGCAGCAGTGGCGAGGGGGAGACTGCCACCCAGTGGGTGGGTGGCGGGGGGGCACAGGCCCACCCACTCCACTGCGCCCCGGCCCAGGGCCCTGGATGCAGCAGAGCAGCTGCTACTGGCTCAGCAAGGGCTCCAGCCCGCAATGTGCTGGCCGAGGGCTGCTAGCAGCCCGTGCTACCCCCTGGGCCACTTCCCGTCTCCCCCTTCGTGGATACCTGTGTCTCCAGCAGGTCAGCCAGGGAGTTGAGGGTGTCATCCCAGCAGGGTCAGGGCGGCCCAATCCAGGCTTCGGTGGGTTGGAGCTCTGCAGCGTCTAGCTGGTTTGCCAGGCCCCAGGGTTCAGGTGGGCATCGGGGTTTAAGCCAGTCCCCCAGATTCGGCAAGCTCTCAGGGTCCCCGGGAGTCGGCAGGTCCTCTGGATCGGGCAAGACCTCAGGGTCCCTGGGTGTCTGCAGGCATCGGGGCTCGAGCAGGACCTCCGGCTCAGGCTGGTCCTCAGAATCATCAGGCACCAGCAGAGCCCCGGGCTCCTCTGGGTCCAAGGGTAGCTCTGCTGGCTGGGCCTCGGCGGCCCGGGGCAGGGAAGCCTTCGCTGGCCTGAGGGAAGGCGGCTGTGGGAGGTCCGGGCCAGGTCTCAGCCTCGTCAGCCAGGAGCTCTGGGCAGGCCTCTGTCTCCCTCCGAGGCTGGGCCCTGACTGAGCTCCCTGGCAGAGTTCTTATAGTCCTAGCCACGCCCCTTGCCTTCCGGTCAGGTGACTGGGAGGGGTGAGGCTGGGCCCAAAATGGCTCCTGGAGGGGTTCCTCCGCCTCCAGCTCAGTGGGCGGCCAGTCCGCCCCACTACAAGGGCACAAAAACAAACCATCCCAGTTTGCAGAAAGAATAGCAAATATGGCAGGTGAACAGCTTGGCTTAACAGAGAAATCTTCAAAAAATGTAAAAAAACAATGAATGGTCCTGCAGTAATTTAGAGACTAACAAAAATGTAGATAGTGTCGTGAGCTTTTGTGGGCACAACCCACTTCTTCAGATGAATGGAGCAAGGGGTCCAGAGGTACAAATAAATAGCAGAAAAAGAAGGGAGATGGGGAGGGAAAGGGGGAAAAATTGGAGAGAGTCTAGCAGATAGCAATGAAATTGTTCAGGGGGCTGTGGCACATGACTTATGGGGAGAGGCTGAGTGAACTGGACTTATATTAGTCCGCAGAACAGAAGGAGGGGGAATTTGATACAGCCTTTGAATAACTTGAAGGGGCTTTCTAAAGAGGATGGAACTAGGCTATTCTCAGTGGTGGCAGATGACAGAACAAGAAGAAACAGTCCCAAGTTGCCGTGTATGTGTGTATGTGCAAGTCTAGGGTTAGATATTAGGAAAAAACCTATTTCAGTTGGAGAGTTGCGAAACATTGAAATGGGTTGCCCTGTGAAGTAGTGCAAAATCCATATGTAGAGGTTTCTAAGGCCAGGCTTGACAAAACCCTGGCTGGAATGATTTAACTGGGGTTGGTCCTACTTTGAGCAGAGGATTGGACTAGATGTCCTCTTAAGGTCTCTTCCAACCCATATAATCTATGATTCTATATTTAGTAACTGAATTATTTGATTAAAACATAGGCACACAAGTGCATTGTCCAGTTTTAAAATCTGACAGCATCTTACTTTATGAAACATAGATTTTTTGGTCAACCATTTTTATTAAATTAATACAAAAATTGTAATTTCCTTCCGTATCATAGTCACATTCTAAACAAATTTAAATGATGATTATTCATCTGTTAGGTTTAATTTCTTGAACTCAAAGTAGAGTCAATTTTAATAGTATTTAACCAGTAGCATTTAGAACACAGTTTTAAAATTTTCATCATGAGCTGCACCTTGCAATATGCAACCCTTCATCTTGCATTCTGAGAGCAATGATTTAAGGAGCCATTCATGCAAATGAAAGATTTAATTTACCTCTGATATATATGGTACATGTTCTCTCTGTCTCTGTCCACTTTAGGCTAATATCTACTATAGGAATAAGTATTTGTATGTGAAAAAATTATGCAGCACTTAGATGGAAAAACTGAATAAAATATTTTCTGAATGGGTTCTGATCCCCTGGCAATTTTGGTTTAAAAACAGAGGTGGCAAAGTGCAGATCAGAGTATGCCTCTACACTCTGCCAGAGAACTGGTGGCAACTGTGTAGGAAAGAGGAGCATTCTTAGCCTTTACTGTGGAGGATAAAGCTGAACCCCTCCTCTGGCTGCTGCTTGTCTGACCTTGCTGAGAGTGGAACATCTCACTTTGGCTCCTGTTTCCATGATTTTAGTGAGGTAAGAGGGAAGAATGTAGTTAGCTCCTGGTTTGAGCAGGAAATGGGGTGAGGATCACCAGTGCTATTTATCCCCTCTCAGTGAAGAATCTTTGAGACTCCTTTTTCCTTTAATCTCTCTCAGCTGGTGAAGAGAAGAAGCTGCTGACTCTGTCATCCCCTCCATATGATTGGAGGAAAGAGCAATATGTTGTCCTGGTCATTTTTGGTCCTTGACCAAGTTTTTAGTAGGGGAAGAAGACAGAAGAATCCATTCACAAAAGCTCCCTGATCAAGAGGCCCAGCACTAGGCAATATTAGTCGAGATTCTAGATGCTGAATGTTCATGGGTTTTTAAATCTAATAAGGATGATTTCTAAACATGAATTTCATGCACAAAAAACTGGCCTGAATTGCTCTTCCTTTTTATTATTTTAAAGACAAAATGTCAGGTTAGAAATCATAGGCCAGAACCTGAGTCCTGAGTCCTGGAAAAGTTGCTTAATACTGACGGAAAAATTCAAAATTACCTTAAAGCTGCTCCAAGTATCTGAAGTGGGGTTTTTTTTTGGATGCATGGAGCACTGTGGGCTGATGTAAATTTGGTGCAAGGGATGGGTGGAGGATAGTTGCAAACAGGTAACTGACATCTTTAGGCAAAGATCCATGTCTGGTAGAACAGTCCTTTTGAACCACTTTAGCCAGTTTTAATCCCTGGCTGCCACCAAACTGAGACTTTACCTAAATTGCAGGATGATACTCAGATAATTACACTGAGTTGTGGACAAGACATGGTAGACTGAGTGAAAGTAATTATGGACCTTTATTAACTCAACCTAAGTGTTGGATCTCTAGTACTATCCCTGATATTAACTCTCTAAGGGTGTGTCTAGACTACATGCCTCTGCCGACCGAGGCATGTAAATTAGACATACTGACATAGTCAATGAAGCGGGGATTTAAATATCCCCTGCTTCATTTGAATAAAAATGGCTGCTGCATTGTGCTGGCTCAGCTGTTTGTCAGCACGACGTGGCAGTCAAGACGGGGATTGGTTGGCAAGGAAAGCCCTTGACGACTGATCCCTTACGCCTTGTGCAACAAGTCAATTGCAAGGCCTCGACCAGTCGATCGCGAGGTGTTCGGGCAACCCCACCCCCCATTTTCCCCCCACCCCCGAGAAGCCCCACTACCTACCTCTAGTGTAGTGCCGGCTTCCCGCGGGGTGGACGGAAGTCCTCTCTGAAGCCCGCGTCACTTCCGGGGGTTCCGGAAGTGCGCGGGCTGCTCCCCCTCCCACAGCTCTGTTGTGTGCTGGGGGAGGGGGCATTGGCCCTAGAGGAGGAGTGCGGAGGCTTCCCTGCGCCGCCGGCGCCGGAGGGGTGAGTTGGGCACAGGGGTTTCCCTGCGCCGCGGGAGCGGGAGTCGGCACCGGGGTTTGGCCGTGCTGCGGGAGGGGAGGGAGTTGGCCGGGCCGGGCCGCGCCGTGGGAGGGGGGTTTGACCCCAGGGGACCGGTGAGGGAGGAGAGCATGTAGCATGGTCCCAGCCTCCCCAGCACTGGAGCACCGGGGAAGGGAGAAGGGTGCACCGCACGGATCAGCCCCAGAGCACCGGGGGATGGAGGAGGGTACGCCATGCAGCCTAGTCCCGGAGCACCGGGAGGGTGGGAGCTGGAGGCAGCAACACTCTGCCCCCAGAACAC
The DNA here is from genome assembly GCA_032595735.1 of Pelochelys cantorii. Lineage (NCBI taxonomy): Eukaryota > Metazoa > Chordata > Testudines > Trionychidae > Pelochelys > Pelochelys cantorii. The sequence goes on along the minus strand of CM064326.1, from coordinate 123,817,285 downwards.
CTACAGTAGGTGTCCTGCAGGGGGTTGGCCATGCTGTAGGAGGGGGTTGGCCGCGCTGCGCCGCGGGAGGGGCGTTTGGCCCCGGGGCAGGTGCCCGCGGGGGTTGGCCGCGCTGCAGGAGGGAAGGGGCAGGGCCGCGCCACGCCGCGGAAGGGGGGTTTGGCCCCGCCGCGGGAGGGGTGGAGGTTGCCCCTGGTGCAGGCTCCTGCGGGGGTTTGGCCCCACTGTGGAATGGGGGGGGGGTTGCCCCCGAGGCAGGCTCCCGCAGGGGTTAGCCCCGGGGCAGGCACGCTCGGGGTTTCCCTGTGCCGCGGGGGGCCAGGAGGAGGCATGTGCTGGCTTCCCGTGGGGGTGGGGGGTGGGGGGGGGAGAAGGGAGAGAGAATCCTGGGAGGAGGCAGGTGCAGGTGACTCTGCTGCCACTGGCACTCTGTCCCCACTCCCCTGACTCCACTCCCCTGTCCCCAGCTACAGAACTCTGTCCCCACTCCCCGAACTCTGTCCCCATTCCCTTGTCCCCAGCTACAGAACTCTGTCCCCATTCCCGTCCCCACTCCCCGAACTCTGTCCCCACTGGCACCCTGTCCCCTGCTGCAGAACCCTCTCCCCTGCCCCCCCCAGCACCCTGATCCCTCTCCCCTGCCCCCAGCCGCAGAACTCTGTCCCCATAAAATGTATAATTATAAATGCTTCATTTTAGATTTAAATAGCATGAATAAAAACAGATCATTTATTTCATAACTATAAACACATGATTTTAATTTTATATATCGCATAATTTAAAAATAAAGTGTTTATCAGAGTGTGTAAGTAAGGGCTGGGGATAGCAAGTGATGGACAGGAGGAGAATAGAGAGGGCGGGGCTTCAAGAAAGGGGCAGGGCTTCAAGGAAGGGGCGGGGCGGTAGATCTTCGCCTGTTCTGAGATTTAAAAAGTGATCTTCGGTGTAAAAAGGTTGGAGACCACTGCTGTAGAAGGTTTAAGGTTTCTTCTTTTGTGGTAATGTCTTCACTAAAAAAGGGTTTTTCATTGTGATGCCTAAGGGAAACAAGGCACTATAATTTTTAACTTCTGTGTAGCTAGCTCAGGTCAGTCCTGATAGTCTCTAAATGTAGGTAGTCAAGATTAACTCTGAGGATGGAAAGTACCATTATGATTCTAGTCTGATGTTCTGTGTAATACAAGCCCCAACAATTCCTTTTAGCAAATCTTTTTGTTTTAAAAATTACCAGTGATAGAGAATTCACCTCCGCCCTAGGTAAGTTTGTTCCAATGATTAATTACCTTCATTGTTAAAATTTACATCTTATCTCCAGTCTGAATTTGTCCAGCTTCAACTTCCAGCCACAGTATCTTGTTATATATTTTTATGCTAAAATTAAGAGCCCATTATCAAATATTTTTTCCCCAGGTAGGTGCCTATGGACTGTAATCAAATCATCCCTTAACCTTCTCTTTGTGAAGCTACATAGATTGAACAAAGAATTAGAAAACCTGCCATTTAGACTCAAGGAGCTCATTCTTGTGGGGGCTCTTCTCTGAGCCGTTTTGAGCATTGAATCCCACACTGGGATTATTTATCTGCCTTGGACAGCTGGAACTCTTTGTGGGGAAGCTTTGAGGTAAAAACTATAGTGCCTTTTCTCCAATATGATTTAACACTGAGATAACTGACTATTCCAGTGTAAAAAAAAAATCATCAACACAATTCCCCCTGACCCCCAGTAAAGCCACAGCCTCAGTTTCATTGACTGTGCCCACTTTCTTGCATTGTGAGAGAGGATTGTTGAAAAGTAAATAGTGATTGGCTGAAAACTGCATATTTGGAGTGTTAAAGTAAAATGGCAGATTTCCACTGGTTGCATTAGCGTGAGAGAAACATCTTTTGATAAATTCAGGATGTCATGAAAGATCTCAGTTCAGAAGTAATTCTAACCAAATATATTTTTACAAATGTCATTTTGACAATTTAAAATTTATGTACAACAAATAGCACGGATATGCTAAGATTTTTTTCATAATCATACCTGTCACGGGTTGGGCCCCCCCTCAGGTTTACAGCCCAGTCATCATCGGGGTTGTCAACCCGCGCACCTTTCCCCACCTGTGTTTCCCTTAGATTAGTCCTGCTTTAACGTAGAGTTTGTGGCTCGATGGGGAGTCCACTGAGTTCGAGTCTCACTGGTTACGTGTAACCCTGCACAAGGAAGGAGGGGGACTCGGGCACACCCCCGCTCTGGGTCCCGACCCAGGAACCTAAAGGCAGCGACGCACCAGCGCTGCCTGGTTGGTGGGGATTCCCCCATAACTCACCAACCCTCGGGGGTAAGGTGGAGGCGGCGCCGCCGTCTCCAGCACCTGTCCTGGGTCGCTTCCTCCTCCTCGCTGGTCTAGTTCCTCCCTCGGCGCGTAGTGTCACCTCCCACGCAGCTGGCCGTCGTCCCGGCGAACCGGGTCGGTCTGGCTCCGTCTGGGGCACGTCCCTCTGCCCCACTCCTGCCCTCCTGTCCTCCTCCTCTCCTGTCCTCTCCGGGTGTCCTTTGAAGGGCCCAGCTAGCATGGCCCCTTCCCTCACCCCGGGGCGTGGGCTAATGACGTCAGCGGCAGGGAATCCTTCGCCGGTGATGTCCAAGCCCCCGGCTACCCCCGTAAAGGCAGGGCAGGTGAGCCAGGGTGCCGCATGCGTGCGGCAGCATCCCCGGCTCCCGGCACTTTCTGCTGCCGCAGCTGGTCCCGCGGCGTCCCCGCCGGTGCCTCCCCTGCCCTCGGCGTGCCGGAGAGCGCGGGGTGCCGTGTGCTCCATGTCAGCGGAGACCGGTGCCCCGTCACACACCCCCCTCTTTAAGTTACTCACCATCTTGCTGACCATACTTTCTTCCTCTTCCATTATCCATGAGAAGAAGTCTGCATTTTTGTGTCTCACGCCGGGGCGGTGTTGTACCTCGAACTTATAGGGTTGTAGTGCGAGGTACCATCTCATCACCCTGGGATTTGATTCTTTCATTGCTTGCATCCACCTTAGCGGGGCATGATCTGTTATTAGTTTGAATGGGTTCCCGAGCAAATAGTATCTCAGGGTCTCTATTGCCCATTTGGCTGCCAACGCCTCTTTTTCAATGGTGGTGTAACGTTGTTTGTGGGGGAACAGTTTGCGGCTCAGATAGGCTATGGGGTGTTCGTGCTCATCCACCTGTTGCACCAACACGGCTCCTAGCCCCACGGCGGATGCGTCAGTCTGTAAAATAAATTATTTTCAAAAATTGGGTTGCCTCAATACTGGGGCCCACGTTAATACCGTCCTTAGCTGCTGAAAGGCCTGCCTACCCTGTTCGGTGCAGATTACCTGTTTTGGGCTGCCTTTTTTTGTCAAGTCCGTCAAAGGCGTGGCTATCGATGCAAAGTTTGGGATAAACCGCCGATAATACCCGGCTAATCCCATTTGAGTTCTTTTAGAACCCTTGGATGAATGCCATCCGGTCCCGGAGATTTGTTAACATTAAGTTTTTCTATTTGTTCCAAAACCTCCTCTAATGACACTTCAGTCCGGGACAGTTCCTCAGATTCATCACTCACAAAGGACGGTGCAGATTTGGGAATCTCCCCAACGTCCTCAGCCGTGAAGACTGAAGCAAAGAAATCATTTAGTTTCTCCGCAATGGCTTTATCGTCCTTGATTGCGCCTTTTATAGTTCGATCGTCTAGGGGACCCACAGGTTTTTTAGCAGGCCTCCTGCTTGTAATGTACTTAAAAAACATTTTGTTATTTCTTTTTGAGTTTTTGGCTAGCTGTTCCTCAAAATCTTTTTTTGCTTTTCTTATTACATTTTTACACTTGATTTGACAGTGTTTATGTTCCTTTCTATTTATCTCACTAGGATTGGACTTCCACTTCTTAAAAGATGCCTTTTTGTCCCTCACTGCTTCTTTTACATGGTGGTTAAGCCACGGTGACACTTTTTTAGGTCTCTTGCTATGTTTTTTAATTTGGGGTATACATTTAAGTTGGGCCTCTATTATGGTGTCTTTAAAAAGTTTCCATGCAGCTTGCAGGGATTTGGCTCTAGTCACTGTGCCTTTTAATTTCTGTTTAACTAGCCTCCTCATTTTTGTGTAATTCCCCTTTTTGAAATTCAACTTGTTCATCAATGATCTAGAAAATGAGGTAAGCAGTGAGGTGGCCAAGTTTGCAGATGACACAAAGTTGTTCAGGACAGTCAAAAGCAAAAGGGATTGTGAAGAACTACAAAAAGATCTCAGCAAACTGAGTGATTGGGCAGCAAAATGGCAAATGAAATTTAATGTGGGTAAGTGTAAGGTAATGCATGTTGGAAAAAATAACCCAAATTACACGTACTACATGATGGGGTCAAATTTAGCTACGACAGATCAGGAAAGGGATCTTGGAGTTATAGTGGATAGTTCTATGAAGACATCCACGCAGTGTGCAGCGGCAGTTAGTAAGGCAAATAGGATGTTAGGAATTATTAAAAAAGGGATAGATAATAAGACAAAAGATATCATACTTCCCCTATATAAAACTATGGTACGCCCACATCTCGAGTACTGCGTGCAGATGTGGTCTCCTCACCTCAAAAAAGATATATTGGCATTAGAAAAGGTTCAGAAAAGGGCGACTAAGATGATTAGGGGCTTGGAAAGGGTCCCATATGGGGAGAGGCTAGAGAGACTGGGACTTTTCAGTTTGGAAAAAAGGCGATTGAGGGGCGATATGATAGAGGTATATAAAATCATGAATGGTGTGGAGAAAGTGATTATAGAAAAATTATTTACCTTTTCCCATAATACAAGAACTAGGGGACACCAAATGAAATTGATGGGTAGTAGGTTCAAAACTAATAAAAGGAAATTTTTCTTCACACAGCGCACAGTCAACCTGTGGAACTCCTTGCCCGAGGAGGCTGTGAAGGCCAGGACTCTATTAGGGTTTAAAAAAGAGCTTGATAAATTTTTGCAGGTTAGGTCCATAAATGGCTATTAGCCAGGGATAAAGTATGGTGCCCTAGCCTTCATAACAAGGGCAGGAGATGGATGGCAGGAGATAAATCACTTGATCATTGTCTTCTGTTCTCCTTCTCTGGGGCACCTGGCATTGGCCACCGTTGGCAGATGGGATGCTGGGCTCGATGGACCTTTGGTCTGACCCAGTATGGCCATTCTTATGTTCTTATGTTCTTATGTTAAATGCCAGGGTGCTGGACTGCTGAGGTGTTCTACCCACCACAGGAATGTTGAATGTTGTTATATTATGGTCACTATTCCCAAGCGGTCCTGTAACGGTTATTTCCTGGACCTGATCCTGCACTCCACTCAGGACTAAATCGAGAATTGCCTCTCCCCTTGTGGGTTCCTGCACCAGCTGCTCCAAGAAGCAGTCATTTAGGCCATTGAGAAATTTTATCTCTGCTTCTCTTCCTGAGGTGACATGTACCCAGTCAATATGGGGATAATTAAAATCCCCCATTATTATAGAGTTCTTTATTTTGGTAGCCTCTCTAATCTCCCTCAGCATTTCAATGTCAGTATCACTGTCCTGGTCAGGTGGTTGGTAATATATCCCTACTGCTAATTTCTTATTATTGGAGCATGTAATTACTATCCATAGCGATTCTATTGAGCATGTTGATTCACTTAATCGAGGTTTGCAGCTGCTGGTGCTGGCGTTGCTGTTCGGACAGCCATGCCCACACCTCTTTGGCCTCCATAATAATGGTAGCGCTTTTTTTTTTCTACACCCTAGGACTGGGGAACAAAGGTACCCACATTCTCCACCATCTGTCACGGGTTGGTCCCCCCCTCAGGCTTACAGCCCAGTCATCATCGGGGTTGTCCACCTGCGCACCTTCCCCCACTCGTGTTTCCCTTAGATTAGTCCCGCTTTAACGTAGAGTTCGTGGCTCGATGGAGAGTCCACTGAGTCCAAGTCTCACTGGTTACGTGTAACCCTGCACAAGGAAGGAGGGGGACTCGGGCCCACCCCCGCTCCGGGTCCCGACCCAGGACCCTAAAGGCAGCGACGCACCAGTGCTGCCTGGTTGGTGGGGATTCCCCTGTAACTCACCAACCTTCGGGGGTAAGGTGGAGGCGGTGCTGCCGTCTCCAGCCCCCGTCCTGGGTCGCTTCCTCCTCCTTGCTGGTCTAGTTCCTCCCTCGGCGCGTAGTGTCGCCTCCCACACAGCTGGCCATTGTCCCGGCTGAACCGGCTCGGTCTGGCTCCATCTGGGGCACGTCCCTCTGCCCCACTCCTGCCCTCCTGTCCTCCTCCTCTCCTGCCCTCTCCGGGCATCCTTTGAAGGGCCTGCCTAGCATGGCCTCGCCCTGGGGTGCGGGCTAATGACGTCAGCGGCGGAGAATCCTTTGCCGGTGACGTCTGAGCCCCGGCTACCCCTGTACAGGCAGGGCATGTGAGCCAGGGCGCCGCATGCGCGCGGTAGCTTCCCCGGCTCCCGGAGCTTTCTGCTGCCGCAGCTGGTCCCGCAGTGTCCCCGCCGGTGCCTCCCCTGCCCTCGGTGTGCCGGAGAATGCGGGGTGCCGTGTGCTCCATGTCGGCAGAGACCGGCGACCTGTCACAATAACAAATACAGCGCTGATCTGTAAAATTATTTTGGAAGTTCAAGTACTTGTTTTAATAACCTTATTTTATGGGCTGACCTAGGAGGGCAGGGGAGTCCATTACTTCAGCTGAAATGAGTATGTGGGTGCAATTACCCTAACCCTGGAACCTGTTGACATTGAAATGAGGAGTATCCTTTCCAGACCACATGAAGGCCGTGGGTCTTAAGATTTGCTGGCATTGACAAATGGGAGGTGCTGCTAACCTGACACAAACCCAGGCACTGGATATCACTAAGCTTCAGACTGCCAGAAGCTGGGACTGGACAACAGGGAATGGATCCCTCGTATAGCCCTGTTCTATTCATTCCCTTTCATGTACCTGGCACTGGCCGCTGTCGGAAGACAGGATGCTAGTATAGATGGACCATTAGTCTAACCCAGTTTAGCTGTTCTTATGTTCTGGTGTTATTTTGAAAGATATTTAAGAGCCAAGATATTAAATGATCACAACTATTTAAAGAGAAGTCATAAACAGCTTTTCCATTTTAGATTGTTGAGAACTTCCTCTGAGGCCTCGTATATGTGGGAACATTCAGGAAAGGGAATCAATTGAAGACTATGCATAAATTAAAGCATACTAAATTGTCACATGGATGCTCTCATTCAGTTGTAAAGTGTGAACTAATAATGACAGGGTTTCAATATTTTTATGGAAAACAGTTCTATCGAGTAGAGAGGCAATTTGTTATTAATTTTTTAACCTGACATTTTTGGGTAGTCAGAGGAAATGAATGGTCTTACTATTATTTGTAGCTTTAAAGAGCTCTCAAATCTATTTTAAAATGCCATTATATGTTGTAATTCCCTGTTAGTTGTATTATGCTCTTTGAAAATGTTACGCTGAAACTTATTTTGATGGAAAATTGGGATTTTGACTGATCCAGGATTTTTTAAAAAAGTGTTCATCTGTGATGGAAAAACTCCCTTTGATTTCAATGGGATGATATGGTCCTCTCCCTCTGCACCTCACTGCAGACCTTCTGCCTAAATGCTTTCCCTGCTATCCGCCAGACTTCCTACTTCAGATTTAAAGAAACAGTACACGTTTGGATGCATGAGTCATGGGACTGATAGAGGGAAAAAAAAAACCCCTTCATTTTAGGTCACTGTCATCTTTCATAAGCACTAAAATTTCTCGAGTATTTTTCTGAAAGTGAGTATAAAGTATATCTGCTCTGAAAGATCAGAGCAGTATGATCTAACTACAGCTCATAAGCTTTTTATCAGTAGTGCAGCATAAAAAATCCTAAGTGGAAATCTACTCTTTCCTATACCCTAATCAAAATCTGTCCAGTGAATAACAACATACACATATATTTTCCAATTTTTTTTTTATTATTGAATAGTTTCTGCTTCATGGTTTGCTGGAATAAAGGGCTACACAGTGGACAGGCTATTTGCAATGTGTTTTGTACCTGAATAGTCATTGTTTAGTCTCTAGGAAATAATATTACTTGCATCTCTTGGAAACTTATCAGGATAAATAAGCTGAGTGATGACTCCATTTTTACAGGAAAGCTCTCTTGATTTCCTACATAAATTGAGATACTATCACCCCAAGGCGATGGCCAAGTCCCTGTACTTCTGAGTATGTGAATGATATATGTGATGGAGACATTAGCCAATACAATTTCCCGTGTGGGGTGTTGAACAATGAGGGTGATGCCTTGATGAGGAAGCTGGTGGACAGCTGAGGACTGCAATAATTTGTCCCTAAACTCTGTTAATGAGTCTAACTCTTCTCATGGCTGACAGCTTTGCTTTGGAAATTTCAGCTGAGCCTGAACTAGCAGATCAGATTGCCTCATCCAACTATCAAACACTCAGAGTCAGAAAGGCCCTAAACATTTGTAACGCTTCCACACTGTCATCCTGAAGGGTCACAGTCTAGTTGTGAGCTGGCAGAAAAATCGATTCTGAATCAACAAAATAGATTTTTATTTTCATTCTTAAATATAATCAGGTACAGATAGATTTTTCTCTTCAATGAATATGTAACCCCTCCTGTTGGCTAGCCCGGTGTGAGGTTATTCAGCATAGGGGAAGCTTGTGACTTCTTACACCACTGGGGGCGGGGGAGTGGGGGAGGGGTGCTAGGCCTAAGGCTGCTTGGTGTGCTCTGTGTTGTGTATATGTGAGTGCACCTCAGACCAGACCCACTCCGACAAATCACCAGGAACAGGCTTTATTCTGTAAAAAACATAGAAGAGGAAAACAGTTCAGCAGCCTCTTCTCTCAGCATGCAGCCTGTCTGCTGCTTCTAGCACAGTCCTTGCTGAGACCCTGCTGGGGGCAGAGGGCACATCCTGGCAGGAACCAGGAAGTTCTCCCAACATGCCACAGTTTGTAGTTCACAGCTTGTAGTTCCCAGGGCTGCTGCTGAAACACACTGGACCTTGGGCTACAATAGATTGCGCTGTTAGTTGTGTGGCATGCTGGCGGTGTTAAACATTAAACTTTCAAATCAAAGGAAAAACTAAAAAGACAACATTTCCCTTTTCTTCTTCCACTTATAATATAAACAAACAGAAGGACCCTGATATGTTGGCAATCTATTACTCCCTTCTCAGCAGAACCTTTCTAATGAAATTAGCAGCAAATGAGATTTTTTTCTTATCAATATTATTTTCCCCTAGAAATAATTTTCAGTTCCATCTCATAATATTTAAACACAGCTAACCTATTTGTCACTGATATAAGGGTAATTGCAGTCAATTACATTAAACTTCTGTCATAAGCTTTTTGTTGAATATGTTTCTCTTTAATGGCCAAGCATGATTCAATCTGTGAAACAAGTCTTTCAGACATAGTAATTAAATAATTCTCAACCAGCTTTGTGAGTGTAAAAACCACTCCTTTTATAAGGACATATTTTGTCTTAATATTTCCTCTTTAAATATTTATTCAGTGCAATAAAGCCATTAGACACACGGTGACTCTTTCTTTCAATGAGTGCATTTCTAATGTAATCTTATTGCAGTATTCCAAGAACATTTGTGGAGTTATGGGCTAGAGCTTCAAAAAAGATGCTGGGATCCTATTTTACAGCTCTGCTACTGATCTGTTTTGAGATTTGGGATCCGACACTTAACATATATATGTCTGCTTATCTGTAAATTGGATAGAATCACACTATTCTAAAGTCAGTAGAAGTGCTCTGAGATCCTTAGATAAAAGATACTTTGAAAGTTCAATATATTACAAAATAGTTTGCTATGGGTTGGGCTAAATATCATTATGGGTCAGGTATGGCTGTGGCTGCTGCTTTCCATTCAAACTTATTGTAAAGAAGTTGTTATACTCAAGTAGCTGGAGCAAAGGCAGCAGCACATGAAACCAGGCACATAGAATCACTGATTAGAGGCTGATTCATGTGACCTGAGTATTTTAAAATGCCAGGGCTTGGGACTCTGAGTAGTGAGGATGTATGTATGAGAGGGGAGGAAGTCAGATTAGGTGAGACAGAGGACAAGAATGGTGTATGACCCTGGAAGAAGCTAGAGAGAGGGCTACTGCGTTAGATGTTGGCTAAAGGCTTGGGGCTGTAAGCAAAGAAGTTATCCAGTATTTTTTGTTCCTCCTGCACTGGGAGAAGCAGTACTTTGTATCTGCTTTATAAATAAAGCTGAATAAAAAAACCCACTTGAACTTGCTGAAGAATAACTTGCAGGGATTGAAACAGAGATCTGTCCCCGCAATACTTCCATTATGAGAATGCTATACCCATCGCCTTCCTCCCCCAGTTCTGCTATCCCTGCCCCAATGAAATGGGAAGGCAGGGGAAAAGAAGGTTGCAGTAATAGGAGATAACTGATTCATGAACGTGCCTGTTAGCCATAAGGAATGAAAGGAGGATATGGTAACTGAGACTATATGAGCAGATGGGGGTAAGGAACAGAGGGAAGAGAAGTGAAGAGCGGATTTAGGCCAAAGCTTTGTAGGACACTGCCAGAGAGGGAAGGAGAAGTAACTATCAGAGGAGATACTGAAAGTGATCTGAAGCCAGCTCTACACTATATGAGAAAGTCAACCTAAGATACACAACCTCCAGGAACAAGACTAGTGAAGCTGGATTTGACATACCTTAAGTCGAATTTTTGTGGCATCCCTATTGCAGAAGGTTGATGGGAGAAACTCTCCCGTTGATTTCCCTTATTTTCCATGACCCTATGGAGTACCGGGGTTGATAGGGGCACCATCAGTGGTCAACATAGCGGGTCCTAGACCCGTTAAATCAAATGTTGGGAGATTGATCTGTGGAGCATCAATCTCAGGGTAAGTGTAGACCTGTCTTAAGAGGGAAAAGGAAAAGTAGAAGTGTACAGAACTGCAGAAGTGAAGTAAGAAAAGGGAAGGGGAGGGAGATGGAGGTGCTGCAACAGGGATTTACAGAAAAATCAAAGATAATGAGGATGGAGAAGAGCCCTTGAGGTTGTGCCAAGCAGGGATCTATGTACGTACCGCTGAGAACAGATTCAAAAGAGTGAAGATAACAAAATGATTTGGAGGAGATTCAGTGGGCAATTAGAGGGGAAGATGTCAGGCCAGCTGTTGTATATGAGTCATTCAAAGAGCTAAGGAGTGGAGGATAGAGTTGGTTGGAATGTTTTCATCAAAATATGCTGTTTTGCTGAAGCTGGAATAGTTTATAGGGACACAGCTGTTTCCGTGAAACTTCTGATTGGAAAGTTTTTGGATGAGAATGAATGTGTGTTTGTGTTTTATGGTTGGATGGTTAGATTCCTGGCCTCACCTAGGTTTGAGTCTCTGATTTGGGGTGAAAAACTCTGCTCTGAATCAGGCAGAAGAGGGACTTTTACCTAAATTTCATGCATCCCAGGATAATATCACCTACCCACTGTCAGCTATCTTTTTGTTCACTGCAAAACAAATTTCAAACGTTGCAGTGAAATGGAATTTTCCTCCTCCTGTCAGCTATAGTGGAGAATGGGATGGGGAATGGGGTAGTAAATTGCAAAAGCAGAAATAAGTCAAGGATGTTTTATTTGCTTTAAGAATAAGGCTATGTCTACACTATAAGAGTGATAGCAGCATGGCTGTGGTGCCATAACTGTTCCATTGTAACGTAGACCCATGCTACAAGAACAGAAGGGGATTTCTGTTTCTGTAATACATCTGTCCCCTCAAAAGGCAGCAGCTAGGGTTCATTAAATCATTCTTCTGTTGAGCTAATGGTGTCTATGCCAGAGTTTATGTTGACGTAACTCTGTCTATCGGGGGTGTGGAAAAAATTGCAAGATGGCTAGGTTGACTTATTTTTTATGTGTAGATGAGGCCTAAACTGAGATTTAAAATAGTCTTCAGTAATGTTTTGCCTTTTGTTACAGATTGTTCACAGAACCCTAGCAGCCATGCTGGGTTCTCTGGCAGCTTTAGCTGCACTAGCTGTGGTTGGTGAGGTAAGTTGCAACATTTCAAGTATTCAGTTTATTTCTGTGTATTGTATCATAAAACCTTAGTGAAAAGGGTGGCATGTGCAGCAGTCTTTATGGGACTTAAAATGCGACAAGAACAGTATTTGTGTAGTTAGTGAATTCCTGTTCTTGGGGCCATTGGCCATGAAAGAGTTATGCAGTCTTGGCTCCAGATGGGTAAAAAGAGAAGACCAACGTAATGGCATGATATTTTGATTTTGCAGGAACTCGAGTACAACCATTTTCAGCTTTATTCAGATTTATTCCATTACTGTGTGAAGTAAATGGGCCTCGGTGAGGCCTAGTCAGTCTAACCTTCAATTTTCTTAGGCTCTGCAACTTTTAATTTTTCTAGCTTGTGTAAGACTTATATTTAATAGAGCTGTAGATGAGCTAAGGGATAACCTTTTTCTCCATCAGGCTATGTAAAACCAATAGTTTTCCATTTTTTACCAGTAATCTCTTATATTTTCAAAAGTACAGAGAGAATGAAGGTCTGACTGGAAGTATGAGCGAAACAAGAGACTATAGTAGGCCATTAAGTTACTTAAACACATCCAGAATATACAGAAGATTAGATGAGTTTTGGCCATATTCATCTCCGCAGAGGAGTGGGTCTTATAACTGCATCTGTGAAGTGTGTTTGCATGTCAAAGAAATAGCACATGCTTATTCTAATCTACAGTAAATCCTAGATTTAATTGCTTCATGTCCCATTGGGTTATAAAAGAGTATCTGCCCCCAAAGTGGAAATTATGGGTTGTTGATCACTTTGTATCAGAGAGAGAGAGAGAGAGAGATTATAGGCATGGAAAGATCTATCTGTAGAAAAATAGGGACAACATTATTCAGTAACTGCTTCAGGTGCTTAATTAAAAAGTAGACCATGACACCTTAAGTTTGTATAAGAATAGATCACATGGTACATTAACTCCATGGTTTAAGTCTTAATTGTGTTCATCCAACGATGTGGTCAGTTGTTGATTCCATTCCATTATTGTCAATTTGTTGATTTATTCAATTCAATTGTAATTTTGATTTTGACAATTGTGATATACAAGCCTTGATTAATATAGTAAAAGATTTAAGAGATTTAGTTAGAAGTTTACTTAATTTTAAGTTTGCTTTATTTTAATTTGTAATAAATCTTTTAAAATCATAAAGCTGTTTTTTTCCCTCAAAATAGCGAAAGATGACAATACTCACAGCTTGGGGAAAGTAATGTTGTTCGGTACACCAGAGCTCCTTGTTTCTGTCTGTCAACGAATACCTTTATTCCTTACAATTTCATCATGGTCAGCTGTATTGGGTTTCCCATGTATCTACTGGTTACATTGCCTTGGGCCACATAGGTGGCTTTGGTGATGTTTACACCTTTCAGATATTTTTATCTTCCCCTTGCTCCTTAACTGACACACAGAAAAAGTATATGTACTTATTAGTTCTTTTAATCTTTCCTCATAAAACAGCCCTTATATCCTCATAACTACTCTTTTCTGTATTTCCTCCAATTTGTCTACAGGTAAAGCTGAATTATCCTCTTCTGTTAGAAGAAAGTAAAGTGCAGTCTATTAACCAGGTTTTTTTTTCTTTATGAGAGAAATAAACAAACTAAAAACCAAATGTAGGTGGTAGATAATAAGTCATTCAGGCTATCAGCAATTTTCAGAGATGATAGAAAAGAGCCGCCTTTGGATATTCTGCAGAAACACTAATTAATTTCTATCACAGCTAATTTAAATAGTTCACCAATTAAGTGGATTTTGCAGTACCATAGCTAATCACTAGTTAGGTGATCCACAGGATTAACTGATAATTGTATTGTTTGATTTGCAGAGACCAAGCATGGTCAAAGTGGTGGAGTGGATTGATTATGAAACTCTGGCGCTGTTGTTTGGAATGGTAATTAAAATGTAACTTTTGCTTTTAAAGTGCTGGACTACTTGTAGTCAATGTTTCACAGTTTCTTTTTATTTGTTAGTATCTTTTTAACTGAGAGGTATTCTTTGGTTTATTTAGAATGTTTAAAAACTAGAAGCACTAAAGAACTAAAAGAAAAAGAGGCATTTTCAGTGTGTAGCAGCAGTCAAAAAAAGCAAATAGAATGTTAGGAATCATTAAAAAAGGGATAGAGAAGAAGACCAAGAATATCTTATTGCATCTATATAAAACCACGGTATGCCCACATCTTGAATATTTCATACAGATGTGGTTGCCTCATCTCAAAAAAGAGATAATGGCATTGGAAAAGGTTCAGAAAAGGGCAACAAAAATGATTAGGGATTTGGAACGGGTCCCATATGAAGAGAAATTAAAACGACTTGGACTTTTCATCTTAGAAAAGAGAAGACTAAGGGGGGATATGATAGAGGTCTATAAAATCATGACTGGTGTGGAAAAAGTGAATAAGTAAAAGTTAGAGAGCGTGTTTTCCTTTGTCCTAATCAGTCTTCTATTATAAGTCTGAATGAGCAATTGGACAAAAACATATACCTGTCTCGACTATAATAATATATCAGTTATATGACCAACTCTACTCATATTAATCTGTTATCCTTTTGTATATGGTACGGTGTCATAAATGGACAAAATCCACTGCCAACTATATCTGCTGCTACCTATGAATTTTAATGACTTTCTTCATCTATAAAGACTGGGGAACCAGGCAATCTTCCAGAAATATGGAAATGTTTAAATAATCCTAGGGAGTTCATGTCTTCTGGACTCCACAGAGCACTGCTGAAGAAAATAATTGTAAACTAATGCCCACTTTTGATTAGTGAGAAGGACAGAGATACTTGCAACATGTCTACCAGGTAATTAGAAAATGAAATTCATCTCTGTAAAGAGGCCTGCACAAGGTGTATGCGTCCCTTATACCTTGAAATAGGGCCTTGCCCCTACTGCACAGATGTAAATTTTACCCTAAATGCCAGTAATAGAAACCTGACTTCTGATGCATGGCATCCTGATTTTCAGCTGATGTCCCATCAAAAAACAGGACCAAAATGGTGGAAGAGCTGTAGGACTCCTTGTTAAAGCAACAAACCAAATCACTGTAAATAATTTTATTCTTGTTTCTTTACCTTTTCCTGTAGATGCTTCTAGTGGCCATATTTTCAGAAACTGGATTTTTTGATTACTGTGCAGTAAAGGTAAGTTAGTGGTGATATCTCACATTTACAGTTTTTATAATACTATATTTATATTACTGCAACTGTTACATATTTATTGAATTAATAAAACTGTTGCTTAGCCAAACCTATTAGAGTAAACAATATCTTTAAAAGCATTTATGCAAGGGCACTTTACATTTACCATACTTGAAAGTATAGTGGTCAATTTATACATTTTTAAGGAGCTAAGTATGGAAGCTTTTCAAGGAATGGTATTTTGATAAGTCCAAAGACCCTGACTCAGTAGGGTACTTAAGCACATGCATAATTTTAAGCATGGGAGTAGTCCCAAGTGTTCCAATGACTTCCCATGGACTGGGTGTAACAGAGCTGGGCTTCAGGCATACTCATCAGTGGCCAGGTGAGTGCTCCAGATGAGGGCAAAGAGAAGGTGTGAATCTGACCACTGGTTTATATTTATATATGGTTAATGGCCACAGACCCCTATGTAGGAGTTGAACCAAAGACTCACTGTTGTTCTGTGTAGTTTAGGCTGCACAGTCCATGGATTGAGAGAATAAATTCAGTACTCAGTCATCCCATACATAGTTTCCAATGTAAAACTTGTTTACTTAGATTATATTCAAGGGAGTTAATTTCCATATGAATATAAACAGAGAAATACAGGATTTGGAGTTAAAGCAAGAGAAAATAGGAAACCAATATTCTGTTCCTAGTTCTGCCGAAGATTCCCTGTGTGACCTTTAGCAAATCACTTAATTGCTCTGAACCTATTTCCTCATCTGTAAAACAGAAACATTTTCCTACTTCCCTAGAGTTGTTAAATTAATTACTGTTTGAAAAGCATACTGAGATCCTTGGAAAAGAAGTGACTAGTATAACCAATGTTCCCCAATCATTGTTGCATCATCTTTTATAAAGTTGTTCATTGGTTATTTCTGAAAATGAAATTGATATGTTCCATGCCTTTATGTTGTTGCTATTTGTTTGGTTTTACTAGGCTTACCAACTCTCTAGAGGCAGAGTGTGGGCTATGATTATCATTCTGTGTCTTATTGCTGCAATTCTTTCTGCATTTTTGGACAATGTCACCACAATGCTTCTCTTTACTCCAGTAACCATCAGGTATTTTATTTTATGCTTTTGGTGTTAGTTGGTTATAGCTAGCCATCACTAGTTGGTGTGTATCAGAATCATATTTTAGATCTTGTGTTCAGCAATTTGAATTGATCTTACAACCCTGAACGTTCTGACCATAATTAGTATCTAGAGTCACAATTTTTAAAGAGTTCAGCTTCCTTATTTTCATGTATCAGTTGTGAGCACAAATCCAAGTACTTACAGATTTAACTATATCTGCAAGTATGTAGGTACAAATGGAAGCACTCTTGACTTCTGCCCACAGTTAAATTGCAATTGGAAATTCTGCCAATCATTTCATCCAGGGGTGCAGGCAAATTGCTCTTGCAAACAGGGGTGCTGGAATTTTTGAACAAAACCCCAAAACCTTGTTCTTTCATATATGGACTAATATTTATGCACAATTTTGCTTTCTAATGGATGAGTTAAAGAAACACGAATCCTTGCTAATATTAATGACAAATGATGGAAACTATTCAGTAGTGAAGAACTCTTTTAGGAATAGAAGACTAGAATTCTATTCTTATTGATGTCCATGAAGTGGATGCAACTCCAGATTAATTTCATATTTCTAGATTAGTTGATCATATTTTTTCTATTAAAACAGTGAATTAAGTTAGTAGCTTTCTGGAAATTGCATGAGATTTGCAATTACATTTAATCCATGTGATGATAAATCACTCCTTTGCCCGAATTTAACCTATATACAACCTAGTAAATCCAGTTAATCTAGTTAAGTTAAAAAACCTGATATGGAAAAGATGGTTTTAAATGTGGCGTTGAATGATATAGCATGTTCAGTCCTTATCATATTTAAGTGTATAGAACTGTATGAAGATATGCAGCCCATTAAAATGTAATTTACAGTGGGAAAGGTCTGTTTTGCAAGTGGAATTTATTATAGGCTGGGAAACAGCTGGTGAATGAAAGCTCCATTTGTCGCTGTGTGATTATATTTTCAACAGATCACATCACTTTTACTCAAATAGTGTTTTCATCACTTACAGTAGGTAAAAATAGATGGTTAAACAAGCTTTTTCAGTTATGTTGCAGAATTTTTTGAATTAAATGAAATGTAATTGGTAATAGAAGACTTTTAGAATTTCAAGCTACACATTCTGAACCACTGTTTGCATGCATACTATTGTAACATTTATTCTGTTTTTTACTAAGGGCATGTCTACACTAGGAAATTATTCTGAAATAATTAAATTTGAAATAATAACTCTCAAAATAACTATTTCAAAATAAACTTATTCTCTGAGGAAAGTAAGAGTACAGATTTTTAAATAACTGGCCTGTTATTTTGAAATAATAGGCTTGGTAGTGTGGACATGCCGCTTATTATTTTGAAATAAGGGGGGATATTTTGAAAAAACTCCCTAGTGTAGACCAGGGCTAACAGTTTTATAACACTGGAAACATGAGCATATGAAAAAATGTTCTATTTGGATTGCTATCACTTGTACTTCTAAACTAGCAAAATCACAATAATTTCTATCCTAATGGTTATTCTAAAAATATAAAGTTATTATGTATGTGTATATTTCTAAAAATGTCATTCTAGGAGTCATTCTTTTTATCCTGTTGTTCTCCTTAGTATTTATCTATAATTTCACAGCACTATTTTGCACTGTCATTACCATGGAGATAAAGCTAACAGAAAAATCTACTGATTCCATGACAATAACTATTCAGACTTTTATCAACGAGGCATAAAATATGATGTTCAGTTCTTGTCACATTTTGTGGTAATTTGTTTTTATAAATAATTCAGTAAATAACCTTCTTTAGCTGTAACTTAGTTTAAAACATATTCTGAATGTCAAGACACTTTATGATTTGTAATGTTCTAGAAAATTGCTTTTTTATATGGGAAATTGAAAATCCTGAGTTAGTGAACTGTAATGGTTTAAGCCTACAGTTCAGGTAAGACATTTTAACTATGCCTTACAGCTTTGCTTTTATAGACTACAGTAAGCATTTTTTTTTTGCAAAGTGTCTCTATACCCCATCAAGAAAAAAAAAGGAGCATTAAAGTTGTATAGTTATGCATCAGAAGTCAAGGAATGACATGTGCAACTGCATTTCAATGCAGTTTTTTAATTACATAATGTCATACTATTGCTCAAATAATACAATACAACTTTTTACCTTACATTTTTTTCTGGAGACTTAGATACATTATAAATGGGTAATATCTTGAAATATTTTTATGCTTTTAAATTCACACTATATTCATTGCTATAGCGTGTGTTTTAACTTAAAGTACATCTACACTACAGAGAAGATCAAAGCTGCTGCAGAATTAGATACACCACTCCAGTTGAGGCCTAAGCAATGTGCAATAGAGGGGAAGAGTTACTTCTCATGTCTTAACAACATTCCTGTTATACATGCCAGAATGATGATTTTCTGGGCTGTGATTTTTTTGGGGGTTTTTTTTGCAACAGTAATACACTGTGCACTTATATTTAGCTTGTGGTACATTATTACTACCCCCCCTCCCACCCATCCCTTTCTGCTGTACTTCCTAAGTAGTCATGTCCCTTTTTTTAATGATTGTTCCTTCCTCAGTGGAGTAGCTTGCATTTGTCTTTACTGAATTTTACCCTACTTACTTTAGACCATTTGTTCAGTTTGTCCAGATCATTTTGTATTTTAAAGAGAGATTCTGGAGTAATTTTGGATAGTTCTCTGAAAACATCCACTCAGTATATAGTGACAGTCAAAAAAGCAAACAGAATGTTAGGAATCATTAAAAAAAGGGGGAGAGAAGAAGACCGAGAATATCTTATTGCTTCTATAAAAAACCATGGTATGCCTACATCCTGAATACTGTGTACAGATTACCTCATTTAAAAAAAGATATATTGGCTTTGGAAAAGGTACAGAAAAGGTCAACAAAAATGATTAGGGGTTTGGAACGGGTCCCATCCGAAGAGAGATTAAAATGACTTGCTCTTTTCATCTTAGAAAAAAGGAAACTAAAGGGGGATATGGTAGCGGTCTATACAATCATGACTAATGTAGAAAAAGTGAATAAAGAAAAGTTATTTACTTGTTCCCACAATATGAGAACTAGGGGTCAACAAATTAAATTAATAGGCAGCAGATTTAAAACAAACAAAAGGAAGTTTTTCTTCTCTCAGCACACAGTCAACCTGTAGAACTTCTTGCCAGAGGATATTGTGAAGACTAGAACTTTAACAGGGTTCAAAAAAGAGCCAGATAGATTCATGGAGGTTAGGTCCATCAATAGCTATTAGCCAGGATGGGCAGGAGTGATGTCCCTAGCTTCTGTTTGTCTGGAAATGGATGACAGGAAGGGATCATGTGATGATTGCCTGTTGTGTTCCCTCACTCTGGGGCATTTGATATTGTCTACTGTCGGCAGACAGGATACTGGGCTAGATGAACCTTTGGTCTGACCCAGTATGGCCATTCTTATGTTCTAACCTATTCTTCAATGCATTTAAAACTCCTCTCAGCTTGGTGTTATGCACAAACTGTATGTCATTAAACTATTGATGAAGATACTATAGGGACCCAGAACTAGTCCCTGTGAGATCCCACTTATTGTGCCCTTTCAATTTTAACTCTGAACCACTGTTAACTACTTTCTGGGAATGGTTTTCCAACAAGTTGTGCACCCCTCTTATAGTAGCTCCATCTAGGTTGTATTTCCCTAGTTTGTTTATGAAAAGGTCATGTGAGACAGTAACAAAAGCCTTTACTAAAGTCAAAAGATACCACACCTATTGCTCTCCCCGCCCCTCCCCCCCATCCCCGGGGCAAGGTTTGTTACCCTGTCAAAGAAAGCTATTAGGTTGGTTTTGGTTTGACATGATTTGTTCTTGACAAATCCATGCTGACTGTTACTTATCACCTTATTATCTCTTAAATGTCTGCAAATTGGTAGCTTAATTACTGGAAGCCCCAACTATCTTTGGGAATCAGTATTCCTAAATACTTCATGTAAAATGATTGGCACTGAAAATCACAATTTGAGAGAAGGCCTTTGTGGACTTATTTATCAAGCCGCAAGATTTCTGATTTTACCCCAATTAATTTTAGATCCTGAGAGGAGTCCAACTTTACTAATAATGAACTGGTAGTTGGAATGGGCTTGGCTATAAATGCATCGTATGGATAGAGAGTAATTTTGTGCTCAGTTTGGATCACCCCGATACCATGAATATGTTGATTTACTTTGATGGCAAGAGTCAAAGTTTGTAGAGCTAAATCAAGCAGAAGATGTTAGAGGGGGCAGCTTTGCTTTGTAGGTCTCTGAAATGGAAATGGGGCTGAAATAACATCATTGTTAATTATCTTAGAAGTCAATTTAGAATATAAAAGTATTAATTCAAGCAATACATTCTTCATCAAATCCAAATTTTGGTAACAGATTCAAAAGATATTCAAAGGCAATGTGGACAATATTATTTTGGGCATTTGAAGCACTGACAGCTATGGGTTCTTCAGTGCAAATTGACTGAGTCATATCTTTTATAAAAGCACCTGATTTATGTATATAATACATGTCACAATTTTGTTCAATAGCATAGCAAGAACTTTAGCTAAAATTGGAGTGTCACAATTTATTAATGAAATTGGCCTGTAATTATCACTTAGTTAAAGGTCTTTCCCAGATTTGGGAATAATTGATATTGCAATTTCTCTTGCAGTAGGCAGGAGAGTTTGCTCTTTCTTAGCCTCATTTAATATATTAAAAAATATAGGCATTAAAAGTTTCAGAGAACTTTTTATGAAGTTCAGGTGAGGTCTGATCTGTACCAGGAATCTTTCCAATCTTCATTTCTTTTATAGCCTGAGTCAGTTCCCTGATGTCTAGAGAGTAATCTAAAAGTTCTTTCTGCAAATCCGAGATCTGTGGCAGTCACAAGCCAATAAAAAGTTATCAAGCACCTCTTTACTGGCTTGCTCTTCATCTAAAAATCGTGTGGAATAAAACTGTTGAAACTGTTTATTAATCACTGAATGTATTGTGTATAATTTATTACTACGATCATGAATAGCAGCAATCTTATTTCTGTTTGTGTCTTGCTTAAGTCTGTGTGCAACAGCTTGCCATGTTTCTCAACAGATTCCCAGTAGCTTTGCTTTAGACAGAATCAGACAAACTCAGCCTGTTGGGACAGGAATTTGTTGATTACGATTGATGAAGTTTCTCTGGGGAGGAGGCAAGAAGCATAAACTACACATAAAGCCTTATTTTCCTTCATAAGAGTATAAACTCTGTTGTCTCCAATTTGTTTTAAAGATGGCTTAGGAGATGATACAGCCTCTGATGAAGATTTTAAAGCATTGTGTGTGTGTGTGTGTGTGTGTGTGTGTGTGTGTGTGTGTGTGTGTGTGTGTGTGTGTGTGTGTGTGTGTGTGTTTGAGGGGTGGGTGTGTCTCACAGGGTCACATGTCCTCTGGTTTTCTGCCAGGCTGAGCATGGCTGAAGGGACATGCCTGGGAGTGGCACCCCCGGTGAGTGCTCCAGCTGAGCTCCGCTAGGTGGTGGCCAGGGCAGGGAACTGAGACTGGGCAGGCAGTGCAGATCTGTGTCTGAGGGAGCATGGGAAATTCAGCTGAGTACATGCCTGGTAACCTGCCTGGGGTGCTCAAAAGGGAGCTTGTGGAGTCAGTTGCAGAAATGGGGGGAGAGGCAACAGGGGCCAGGAGTGATGGGGGAAGCAGTAGGGGTCAGGAGCAAGAGGGGAGTGGGTGTGGAGGCAGTGGAGGACCAGAGGGTAATTGGGGCACTGGGGGAGGAAGGCAGTGGGAAGTCAGTGAGGATTGGGGCACCAGTATAGGCAGTGAGGGTCAGGGAAGTTGGGGGACTGCAGGAGGCATCGGGTGCCAGTGCAATTAAAGGGCTGGGGGGAGGCAGTGGGGAACAAGGGACAACTGGGGCTCTGGAGAGGCATCACAGTCCATGGGCAATGTGGGGTGGGCACTTGGGGAGACAACTGAAGCCAGGACACCAAAAAGCAAGTTCACCCAGGACACCATTTTCCCTAAGGCCGACTCTGGTATGGCTGGCCATAAGGGTAAGCAACAGCCCAGGTTGCCATGGTCAAGAGGGTGTTGCTGAAAGGTGCCTTGACAGTCACCAGGAAGTTGACTATGGCTGTGATGGGGTGTGTGTGTGTGTGTGTGTGTGTGTGTGTGTGGTTCAAACTCCTGCTGAATACAGTTAACAAATGATGTATCAAAAAGCAGAGAGGTATGTATTCTCCACATTTTAGGCTGAGGTGCATACGCTGGGGACTTAAAAGATATATGTGTAGGAGCACGCTTGGATATAACAATAGTACCAATGCCACAATCAATGACAGAATTGATCAAGTCTAGTGACGCCAAGAAATAACCCAATCCTAAATATGCTGAATGAACTGTAGGAAAAAAAAGTACTCTGAGTAATTCTGTGTATAATCTCTCACATTTTGTAAACCTAAATCAGCCATGTGTATATGAAGTATCTCATTAATATTCATCTTTTTATATGTAGATGAAGAAGATGTATCAAGGACTGTGTCTAGAGTTTTATTAAAGTTTCCAGCAACAGTAATGCGATGGTGACCCTTTTCATTTATATGTATGAACAGTTTGTGAAAAGAAATTGGGATTACTGTGCTTTGGCCCATAGAGATTGGCTAAAATGATAATAAAATTCCCAATTTCAGCCTTCAGAATAGTAAATCTACCTGTACTCTCATACTTTGTATTTAGAGTTTTAACATGCAACTTTTGATGCCCCCTCAATTTTGAATTTAAGAAACTAGAAATTGAAAGGCCTACCCAATCTTTAATCTGTTTACATTCTTCAAGTTCTGATGGGTCTTCTGGAGCACAGCAATAGTCAGCATTGTCTTTGAATTGCCAAGTATTGAATATATAGTTTTTCTTTTAATAGGATTGTTAAAATGCTTTATATTCCAGAAGACACTTTTAATATAAAGTCACTTTGAGAAAAATGAGGAATTGCAAATTTTCCTAAGAAGCATACAGTTCTTGCGTATCTAAGAAGGCAAAGTTATAGAATCCTGGGCTTGGTTATCACTTTCCAGTACATGTTCTACAGAAATGGGAAGGAAATTCCCAGCATTCCAGGGAGGCTAATAGGAGGTGGGCAGAAGAGGAATTAAATAAGTGAAAAAACAAAATGGTAAATATAGTAGAGAGAGAAAATCATGTCAGTACTTTACAATCAAAGAGAAAAATCTGTTTAAACAGTTCAGAAATATACATTTGATAGTGCTGGGCAGCTGGATCAGGTAAACTTTGGATATCCAGAGCTCCTGGGGCCCAGACATGACAACTATAGTAATCACCTATTATCAATAGAACCTTGATACATTAATTGATAAGAAAGCACCAACTAATAAAAGATGCTAACATATCTATATCAATTAGCACCCATTATCTAAAACAGCCATATCAGATTTTAGAGAGCAATACATAAACTCTATAAGATCTTGACACAGATGTCTCCACAGATGGAGAAGTCTGCAGATTCTTTGCAGATATATTTCTACCTCCTGAGGGGAATTCAGTGGTACTATCTTCTTGCCATTTTTAATATGGAGCATTGCCAGTTATTTTAAAAACACTTTCAGTTCATCTGCATAGCCAGTTGTTTTATTTGGTTAAAACCTGCCTTTGCTGCAACCACATCATGGCATAATCTCGAAAGAGCAGTATTTTAATTGCTGGTTCTCTGTATAACATCTCCTTTTTATGTGGATTTGTGTAATATAAGCTCCTTAACAGTTAACACCTAGAACAGCACA
Organism: Pelochelys cantorii; assembly: GCA_032595735.1. Classification (NCBI taxonomy): domain Eukaryota; kingdom Metazoa; phylum Chordata; order Testudines; family Trionychidae; genus Pelochelys; species Pelochelys cantorii. The sequence continues at coordinate 123,793,136 of CM064326.1, read as the reverse complement.
AGCAATGTTCTAGGCCAATGTTCTGGAGTGGGTTTGGGGGCAAGGGCTTGGTCTTCTCATTCTACAGCAAAACAAAATCTACTGGCAGATCCAGTAACTTAGCAGTCAGGGACAAGTTCAGAGGGTTTACCTTCCTCAGTTCTCGTGGGGATACCCCAATCCTGATGTTACATTATTGAAAGTCCAGATCAATTAGCTTGGTCTTAATAATCTTGAAATCACTACACTTCTTCAGAACCTGTATGTAGTTCTCTTTGAAATCATCTTCCACTTCTGAAGTTCTGAGTTCATCTCCTCCCATCCAGCTGAATAGGGCATGCATTCTCAATCTCAGTCATAGTGGTCTCTAGGGTGGAAACCATAGATTTAATTTCAAGGCTATTGGCAGTCACCTGTTCTTGTACAGCTGTCAGCTATGTTCCATCAGGCTCAAGCGCCATTGCGTTTGTACAAGCGGGAAATGCAGATCTCCTCTGTCTCTTTGGATTCAGGGAAGAATATGCAGAGCCAGAGGGCATCTTGTGGGTTTCAGTAGTCAGGCACAATATTTCTTGAGGTTGAATCCCCGTGCAACACTGCAACGGGGGGAGGGGATTAAGGGATGATGTCTGGGGATTTCTCAAGCACAATTTTTTAACAGAGGGGATAATTCCATCCATCTTCAGCACTGATATTACTCATGTTACTACAGTATCTGGGCACTTCATTATCTTTAATCTTCATTGCACCATTTTGAGGGAGAGAAGTGCTATTGTCCCCATTTTAAAATGAATTGGGGAACAGAGGCACAGAGAGATTAAATCACTTGCCAAAGGTCACATGGGAAGTCTGACATAGAGTAGGGAAATAAATCTCCAAAGTCTCAAGCTATCAGCATAACCACTGGATCACTCTACCTCTTCTTGTTTAGCATTTGCAACAAATTATCCCATGTGATCCATTTTCTACCATTTGAAATCTTTGCATCAAGATAGGAAGTCTTTCTAAAAAAAGATACTCTAGCTTATGGGCATAGTCAGCTGTTAAAATTCTGTGCTTGTATAGGAAGGAGGTCAGACTAGACGATGATAATGGTTTTAAAATCTGTGAATTGCTTAAACACAAAGAACTTAAAACACATGCTTAAGGCCATCTCTGTTCAACTGATCATGTAAGTGTGTGCTTATGCATGTGGTTAAATGCCATTGAAATCAATGGCAAACCTGCAGTAAATTTGGGAGGTGTGATTCTGAGATCAGGTGAACAGATTTGTGGTAGCTCAAAACTTGAGCTAGCATGCAGAAAGTAGCAGTGTGGATATTGCAATACAGATGGTGTCTCAGTACTCTTGGATTTGGGTGGCTTAAATAAAAATAATATATGGAGATCAGGGATGGCCTGTGAGCCTAGGCAGTCACCTAGGGTGCTGCCAGCCCAGGTGCCCTGTGATTACATCATGGCCATTGACGGCCGTGCAGGTGGGGGTGCTGATCGCACCTTCTGCCTGGGGTGCCAGCTGCTACAGCTGGCCTTGGGCTGCTCCTGATGGAGATATACGTATCTCATAGAGCTGGAAGGGACCTTAAAAGGTCCTTGAGTCCAGTCCTCTGCCTTCACAGTAGGACCAAGTACTATCCCTGACAGATTTGCCCCAGATCCCTAAATGGCCCCTTCAAGGATTGAGCTTACAACGCTGGGTTTAGCAGGTCAATGCTTAAACCACTGAGCTATCCCTCAGGCTTGCCTGAGATGCCATCACTGCTACAAAATCTATGTGGTTATTTCTAGACTACTACTTAAAGCTGAACTGGCATGTCTTTGTCCACCTGTACTGGGAATCACACTCCCCAGATATAGAGTTGTCGGCTGTCCAGTTTTTGACTGGAATGCCAGGTTGGAAAAGGACCTTGGTGGCTCTGGTCAGCACCCCTAACTGGGCTGTTGAAAGTCTAGTTGGTGGGGCTGGGAGGCTCCCTACCAGGCTCTACTTAACTCCCGAGAAGTAGCAACATATCCCTTGACTCCTAAGCAGAGATGGGCAGGGGGTTCTATGCACCACTCCCATCCTGAATGCCAGCTCTGGACCTCCCATTGACTGGAACCCGCGGTGAATGGGAGCTGCAGTGGAGGCACCTGTGAGTGGAGGCAGTGCACAAAGCCACCTGACCATGCCTCTGCCTAGAAACTGAGGGACAAGTTGCTGCTTGTGCCACACATGCTTAAAGTCAAAGTGCTTTCCTGAATAAGGTCTTTCATGAACAGACTTGGACAATGTGCTGTGTATGCACAACATGATTTTTAAGGGACCATAACTTGATAATCTCTTTGTAGTGTTCTGAGACACTTCTCACTGTGGGCTATTTCTTTATACAATGCTTATTATCTATAATCAGATGTACTGCTGATAGTGAAGGTTAAAAATAATATTTTTTTCAATATTAGTGAAAGTATATTTTCTCTTCTCCTCATACAAAATAATTGCTGAAATACTCCTAATCAACCTTAAAAAATGGGCAGAGACCAAACTTGTTAAATTCTAGCCTGAAAGGTACATGCGTTAGAACATTAAATGCCACAAAGAGAGGGTTGTTAAAATGGAAAGGTTCATGAAACTTTAGCTATAATTCAACTGTGATTTGCTACTTTACCATTGTTTTTAAAATATGTATTTTGAATGCAGTAGGCATTGCAGTATATTGTAAAATAATTAATTATGGAGAGCCAACCTTTTTAACCTTTGTTCAACTGTTCTGAGTTTCCAACACAAGCACTAAGTCTTATAAATCATTTAAGGTTTGAGAATTTAATCAGAGGTTAAGGAACTGATTTCATTTTCTTCTGTATACGCAGGTTATGTGAGGTACTTAATCTTGATCCTAGACATGTCCTGATTGCAGAAGTAATCTTCACAAACATTGGAGGAGCTGCCACAGCTGTTGGGGATCCACCAAATGTGATTATTGTTTCAAAACAGGAAGTGAGGAAGGCGGTATGTATTACAATCCATTGTGTTACTAAATACAGATGCAGATGTGGGTTTATTCAGTACTTTAGACCTTTTACTTCCACAGACATCCATATAAGGAAACAAAATGCACCTATTTTCTTCTGCTTCTTGTCATAAGTGCTACAGGGTAAAGCTGAGTAAAATTTTTCAAATCAGAAATGCATTGAACAATGGCCTTATTTCAGAAGCAATTTTGTCCCCTCCATGTTTGATGTTATCTGAAAAGGATCCTCCTCCCCATTTTTGGGGTATTTTTTAACCCCAGCCCTTTTTTCAGGGTCAAAGTAGAGGAAGGAAGGAAGGAAGGGAAAAGAAGTGCAGAGTCAGATGAAAAAAACGAGGGGTGCGGGCAGAAGAATTGAAATTGTTTGGCTTTGCAGTGAAGATCCCTCCCCCCCCCCCAAAAAAATCAAGAAAACAAACAAACCTATAGAACAAAAGCAATTCTGAATTTTTTGACTTTTTTCACAAAAGAAGCTTTACTGTATTTCAGTCAGCTCTGCTGTTGGATGATACAAACTATGAGAATGTTTTGCCCAGTGTGGGATCGGGCACAGAATTGCAAGCCTCGGGTGTTGTCAGTTTTATTGAAGACTCAGAGACCCATCCTCCCACCCACATAGAACTCAGCTTGCTACTAGCCCTTCCCCAGAGTACAATGTCTTGAGAGGTTTTAACTTCCTACCCTAAGTTCCAGTGTTAGTGTTTCATTTTGCTGGCTAAATGAGGTCAGTGACAAAAGCAATATGATTTACGGGGGTACTGAACAGTAGGAGCCTTAGCCACCTGATCTTGAAGTTCTTTATTCACTTCACTCCCTGTGATCCTAGTTGCCTCTTTGTTCCTTTAGGCATGTATAGCGCCCCTGCTCTCAGGCTTTTAGATCCCAGGAAGAGCTGAGAGTCATGTACTGCTTCTATACGTCCTATTATATCTCCCTTTGTTGGGAAGGAGTCTCCCCCCCCCTCTGGCCTCCCATGTTTGTTTTGTAAGTGGGGTGTCACAGCTCCTTAGCCTGACTTCATTATGCTCTTTTCTAGCTCTCTCTTCTTGCTCTTGGGAAGGGGAAAGATTAGCTCTCTGCTCTCTCTGGTTACTACAGTCCTTTGGGAGATGGGGGGGGGGGGAGAAGAGGGGGACAACAGGTGTATCATCAGTGCTCTCTCTCTCTCTGGGTACCTCTACATTAGCCCCCTAGATCGATCTAGGGAGGCTAATGAAGGTGACCGAAATTGCAAATCAAGCCTGGGATTTAAATATCCCGCGCTTGATTTGCATGTTCCTGGCCGGTCGCCATTTTAGAAATTGACTAGCCCGAAGTAACTGCCCGCATCTACACGCGGCAGTGAAATGGGATTCTGGAATAAAGCCCCTAAATCGAATTAGGTGGTAAACCTCATTCCACGAGGAATACCACCTAATTTGATTTAGGGCTTTATTCTGGAATTCCGTTTCACTGCCGCATATAGACGCGGGCAGTTACTTCGGCTAGTCAATTTCTAAAATGGTGACTGGCCGGGAACATGCAAATCAAGCACGGGATATTTAAATCCCGGGCTTGATTTGCAATTTCGGTCGCCTTCATTAGCCTCCCTAGATCGATCTAGGGGGCTAGTGTAGATGTACCCTCTGTCTCTTTCAGTCTGTCTTCGTGTTTTGAAGCAAAGCAAGGAGGGTCTTCTCTTCTGTGACTGTGGCTCTAGTCCTGTGGTGCTGTAGGAGTCTGTATGGGTGGATTAGTTGTTAATGACATTCTTAGTGTCTGCATCCATGAGATATGGATTTGGGTTGGCCCCCATGGATGCAGACATTATGAATGTCATTAACAACTGCTCTACCCAGGCAGACTCGTACAGCACCACAGGGCCAGAGTTATTAAACTGTGTTTATTAATATATTTCAGCTAATGTTGTTAAAAGTGTAGACAGGGTTAAATGTGTAGACATAGTTTAATAATTCTGAAAATATATTAACTTGTAGTCAATATTAGGTGTATTAAAGTTTTTAAATGGGGTCACACTTGTGGTTAAAATGTATTAAATAGCATTTATTTAATCATAGTCTCTTAGGTGTGGCCATGGAGAGACATGACTTTGGCTTTTTCTTGTTGTTCTTGAAATAAAAAAGAAAGGTAATTCTCAGTGAAAGTACAGTGTTTGGTTGTTCCTTATGTCAGGAAAAAACCCAGACTATACCTTTGCAATGATAACTTGCAATTATTTCTGGCCTTGGTCGTTCAAAAGGTATTAGACCATAAACAATATCTGGACCAGCAGTGCTGTTTTGGCACTGATCCATTATTTAAGTCTTGGATTGTCACATTTAAGAGTAATTTTCTCTCTCTGCCTTAAAACTGCAAACTTGTTCTTAGAAAGTTTTGTGCATAAAGTAGTACATTTCATACCTTCATAAGTAGTCGGAAAAATCCAGCTAAGATGAAGACAGTGATATATTACTTCAGGAAAACAGCATATTTTCATATCTCAGTATGAAATAGAAACATTTATAGAAATTTGTATTTAGGTGCAAGAACAGATTCCCATCTGTTTTCAGTTTTGGAGCCACAAACAATAGAACCTATAAGCTGTAATTTCCCTAAAACAAAGCCTTAAGGATGCCATTGCCATCTGGGAAGTTTAGGCTATTTCACAGAATCAGCAAGACCTCAAGTAAAGAATATTTGCACCATCACATAGCATTTGCTTGACATGATGAAATCTCCCTGATGAAAATTATTTCTAGTCTGTTATGCAAGTCAAAGTTATTCGAACCAATTGTGCGAGAAGAATCTTTATGAAAATTCATGGAAACCTTGCAGTGTGTAGTAGACACGTTAACCATTTAAATTGTGTTCAGAGATACAAATAATAAAAAAGATAATTTTTCACTGACTTCTATGTCCAATATAACTACTTAGATGAGTATGTGGTCTGTACAGGGCTGAATCATGGCCCTGGCTGAATGGAAGTGCAGGAGAATAAAGGGATGTGATGTACAAAGTATGTGACTGAGGCTATGCCTAGACTGCCAAAAAAAGTCAGAAAAAGATATGCAAATTGAGAACTGCAATTTCCATATCTTTTTCTGCTCTTTTTCCAAAAGAGGCTTTTTTGAAATTTGGCCCATCTACAAATTTTAGAAAAAATTTTAGAAAAAAACTTCTCTTTTGGAACATTCCTTATTCCTCTCACTGAGAGAAATACAGGGATGCTGAAAGAATATGTCTGCTTTTTTGGAAACTGTTTTGAAAAAGTGGACACGTTCCTTGGATGTGGCAGCGCTTTTCCCAGATACCGGAGGTATCCGGGAAAAGCTCTGCAATCGAGACATAGCCTGAGAGAGGATGGGGGCTCCATAGGGATGATACATCTCCTTCCCATGCAGAGGGATGAGGAAGTGATAGAAAATGGGTGGAGCCTTGAAAGCTCCCCTATTACATCCATAGGTGCAACTATGCTACCACGTTGGTGAATGTATGTTGCAGCAAGTAAACGCTTATGGTAACATATTCCTTCCACAGAGCAGCAGAAGGATTGAGTTGGAGACGGAAACTCCCTGGCTATGTCTAGACTGCCCGTATTGTGCCAAAACTACGCAAATGAGGTGAAGCGTGGAATATTGCTGTGCCTCATTTGCATAATTAATGAGGCTCTGTTTTTGCGCAGTAAGCATTTGCGCAAGAGCAGTTCTTCCTCTTTTTTTTCCAGGAAGAACGGCTCTTGTGCAAGAGGGGTTTTTTGCACAAAAAGGAACGGTGTGGAAGGCTCCTTTTTGCGCAAAAGCTTCTTGCACAAAAAGAACCTCATTAATCATGCAAATGAGACATAGCATTATTCCATGCTTTGCCTCATTTGCATATTTTTTTGTGCAAGAGGGGGCAGTTTAGACATAGCCCCTATGTATTAATCTTCTCCTTAGGTTGTTCCAGGAGCAGTGCAACAATGTGTAACCACTACCAGGTGGATTTGAACCTGGGATTTCTGGAGCATAGTGTAGGAGCCTCTACAGTTGAACTATAAAATCAGCTGCCTCTCAGCTTGGGCTATAGAGCTCACTTGTGCTTATCTCTTGCTGTAAGTGGTCAAAGTGCCACTACATGGGACAATGAACTACACTGGGGTATGTCTAGACTACATCCCTTTTCTCGAAAAAGGGATGTAAATTAGACATTTTGAAATTGCAAATGAAGCCAGGATTTAAATTTCCTGCACTTCATTTGCATAATGGCGGCCACAGTTTTTTCAAAACAGGGCTTTTCAATAAAAAAACGGCAGTTTAGATGGGGATCTTTTGAAAATAAACCCTTTTTCGAAAGATCCTGTACTCCTGAGGTTTACAGGATATTTCAAAAAAGGGTTTTATTTTCAAAAGATCCCCGTCTAAACTGCCGTTTTTCTATCGAAAAGCCCTGTTTTGAAAAAACTGTGGCCGCCATTATGCAAATGAAGTGCAGGAAATTTAAATCCTGGCTTCATTTGCAGTTTTGAAGTCTCTAATTTACATCCCTTTTTTGAGAAAAGGGATGTAGTCTAGCCATAACCTTGGTGTGTGGGTTACATACTTCCCCTAGCTGAGGAAGCACATCACAAGCATCAGACACCCAGTTGAGATCCCAGACAAGCCCACACTTGTTACAGCCCTGGGGCAGATTTGAACCTGGGACTTCTAGAGATTGCTGCAGGAGCATCTGCAGCTCAACTAGTAGAGGCTCCTTCACTAAGCTCCAAAGGCACCAGGGTCAAATCTGCCCGGTTGCAGTCACAAATGCATTACCTGTATGTTGTGTTTGGAAGTGAAATCTAGATGAATGAGGGGTTGTTACATTTGCCCGTAATCCTGAGTATTTTGAAAACTCTGTTGCTGCTCCTCCCCTTAGGTTGCTTGTAACAAGTATGTACTCTCTGTATGTGATGCAACTCTCCTCTGACATCAGCAGTTTGTCTCCTGTAGCAACACAGTCACTCACTGGTTTTCATTAGCTTTGATTATGCCTTGTGAAATGACCACAATATGCCCCCAGTCCCAATTTTTCTTAAAACTCTGTGCTCTGCAATATCCAGCCCTTTCTAGGAACATTTAGGAATAAAAAAGTTCAGTGTATCAGCGTAACTGAAGTAAACAAGCAGTTCAAATCATATGCAGCACTGGGTTGTTTTAGAATAAAAGTAAAATAAGTAAATTTAATTATAACAACATAGGTTTTAAGTGATATCAAGTATAAGGGACAAAGAATGAAATGGTTACAAACAAATGTGAAAAATATTTTCTAATGCTGTAACTGTAACACATTATTATCTAAGTATTGGGTAAGTTTCTCAGCACGCACATATTCCAGCAAGATGACTGACCATCCCTCTGGTCAGGATCTCTTCACAAGGTTCTTTTGTCATCTTAGCTGAAAGATAACTTGGGATTTTTGTCCCTCTCTTTTATAGTCCAGTGAACCTTTTCAACGGATTCTTTTGAAGGTTACTCCACAAAACAAAGTCCATTCAAGTTGCGAGGGAGAAAACTGAGAGTCTGGTGGTGAAGGAAGCCCCATATTGCTTTCTTCCTCCACTTGCGTTTGCTATTACGCAAATTGATCTGTTCCTTTCCCCTCAAAAGCAAGTGAATGGCCTCTTGACATGTGATTGTCTATTGACTCGGATGACACCTGACTTGAAGAGTCAATTAATCTTTTCTCTGAACCTGTTTACTGTCTCCCCAGTCTTGTCTGGTAAACACATTTTAGTCTCACATTTCCCTCAGATACGTATGGTCCCGTGACCTTTTAGCATACGTACAACACACAAGAATATTAATGATCAATGTGTTATTACTTTTTTAAATGATGCCTTACAGGACACATATCAGTATAGTTTATGACTTTAATGAATACACTAAACTGATTAGGTCATATGAAATTCTCTATTAGGTATCAGGGAGCCCTTTTCTTTCGGCCATTGGGATGTTTTTAGGTTATACCCTAACACAGAGTTTTGTTGTCTGCAGTTTCCTTCCACCCATCTTCCTTCTACTTGTATGAGGCAGTGGTCTCCTTCCTATGTATTCAGAGAATGTCAGTTGACTGCTGCGCAAATATTACTCAGTTTGATCTTGCTTGTTTTTTCTGATATTACATAGCATGGCTGATGGACACCTGGTCCTAAAAACTGTTCATAGAGTCAAAATGAGATTGGAGCATCAGATTTTAAGCTAAGTATACTAGTCAGTGGGTGGGGAGAGTATTGAATTGCCTTCCTCTCCGGGAAGATTCTTTTCACTATTAAATGATGTTGTAGTTGTACCAGGCAATCACTAGCAGAGGCAATATATGAAAAAGCAGGAGAGGAAGTCGCGGAACTTCCTGCAACTCTTCTCAAAAGAATAAGTAAGGTTGATGGGAGAAAATTTTGGAGCTCAACAAAACTCTGAATTTTAGCCCAGTTTCTGAAACACTTTGTGCTACTTGAGTAGCTGCTGTGATGGAATACCAAGAAAAAGCAAATCATTTCCCTCTGCTGATTTTGTCCACAAATTCTTACTCCTGAGACTTTTGTGTATCAACTCCTGTGCCTAGTCTTGAATTTCAAAGAGTATAAACTGACACTATCCCTTCAAAATAAGGATATGTATGCACAGTTCCATCTCAATTCAATTTATTTTAGTGTCAGTCGAACTTGAGAGCTGCTTATCAACTTCAGCATTTTATTTTTTTCCTGATTGCTATGCTTTTTCACATAGGAAATTAATTCTGAGGGTTTCATATAAAGATATTTCTTGTACTGTGTTTTTCCTGTGAGAAGTTTCTGCATTGTTACTATTGATAAGAAAACTTTTCAGCACTGGTGCAGGCATCCAAGATCTAGAGATGTAAGAAACTTTGTAAATCAAAGTTTAAGGGCTAGTTTCTGAAGTACCATATTTTTTTCTTTCCCATAGTCCCATAGCACATGGCTTTGGTCTAATCCAATCGTCAGAAATAAAGGGGTTTTCTGTGCTTTTTAGGTTCTCTTTTTTTCTTTTCATTTCAAAAATAGCAAATAATCTAAGTGCCTTTAAGTCTGATTATCTGTATCAAGAACTCCTATCAACAGGATCCACCTCAGTGCTGTCTTTCTTTGTACTGAGAGAGAGAAATTTCTGTCAGCACTATGAAAAGTCTCAAGTGCATCACATAGAGTCAGATGAAAACAGAAAGAATTGGATTGATTACAGTAGCTCTCGGTTAGGGGCATTCTGATAATCTCCACTTGCCTTATCCCTCATTCAGCAGTGTCCCAAGCATTTTATTTCTTTGGGATTGAGGATTTTTGGTTTGTGGAGCCTCAGAGTTCTTACAATTCAATCCCAGTCATATTCCTGTATCTCTTCAGATTATAGAGGAATCCTGCAAACCTTCTAATGTGGAAACAATTATTAATTCTTCATTTCTCTTGAATCATGATTCTTGTAGCAGGGGTTTCTGTCTTGTTTTGTGATCTGAATCTTTAAAGAAAGAGGCCCTTATGCAAACATTTGGGTAGTTAGGCCCATTTTCTTGCAAAATATCCATAATTATGTAAATATACGCAGGACAGCATGTTTGATTTTGTGGGTAGATATTTAAAAATCTGGCCCTGTAAGTTTTGGAGATTTTTGTTTGCTCACATGGATCTTGGGAGGCCTCCTAAAGTTTGCAGATTAATTCTTTCCTAATGTTCTTTCCTTTAGCTTTGGATCTTAATTTAAGGCCTTGTAAATATTCAGACCATTCTTTATGATCATTTACAGGGTTGACATAGGCCTGTGGTCTCCAACCTTTTTAAGCACGAGATCACTTTTTGAATTTAAGTGCAATCCAAGATCTACCTAAAACCCAGATATCCTTGCCCCGCCTCCTTTGTGCCCCTTCTCCGAGGCTCCGCCCCTGTTCACTCCATCCTCCCCCATTTTCCCTCCCTTTCACCCGGCTGGGGCAGAGGGTTGGGGTGCAGGCTCTGGTCTTGGATTAAGGGATCTGGAGTGTGAGAGGCGCTCTGAGCTGAGCTTGGGGCAGGTTGGGTTGCTGGAGGGGGTTCTAGGTGCAGGCTCTGGGAGGGTGTTTGGATGCAGGGGTGCTTGGGGCTAGTGCAAGGGCGTGGGGTGCAGGAGGGTGTTTGTGACTGGGGTAGGGTTTCAGGATGTAGGCACCGCTAACCTCAGATGGCTTCTGGGTGATGGTGCAGTGGGGCTAAGGCAGGCTCACCCTTGCCCTTCACCACTTCCAAAAGCAGCCAGCAAACTCCCCCCATCCCAAGTCCTGTTGTGCCCTCTGCCCTGCTCTGTGGAGATAGGATACAGAGTGGGAGAGGGAGCACCTTGACATCAGTGCCGCTCCTCTTCCTCCCCTGCCCTTCACAGCAAGCAGGAGGCTCTTGGGGGTGGAGGGAGGCAGCTCCAAGGCAAAGGGCAGGAGATGCACAGCAGTGGGGAGAGGGGCAGCTGAAGTGCTGGCACTTGATAGCCTCTTGGCCAAACCAGTCAGGATCCCATCAGAGGCTTCAAGAACTACCAGTAGATCCTGATCTATTGGTTGGTGACCATGGACTTAGGTAGTCTATCCTGAAAAGATTGAAGGAGTAAGTCTGGAAGGCCTAATTTGTGCATGTGAACCCTAATGATTCTATGCTGCATTTCTTTAGGATTTCATTTTATTTTGTGCATTTACTATAGGTCATGTGCCAGGATCTGAAGAGTCACTACATTTTCATGAAGGGGTGTGTGTGTGTGTGTGTGTGTGTGTGTGTGTGTTAGAGAGAGAGAGAGAGAGAGAGAGAGAGAGAATGAGAGAGAGATACACTGTCCCTGTCATCTACAGTATTTGGACTTGGTACAGAGTGACCCCTAATCTTGTTTTCTTTTTTTCTGTGAAAGTCGTTTTGGACCATCACTTTAATTGTATTATTTGCATTTTTTTATGTCCCATGATAGCAATTGAGAAGCAGCCCTTCTGTCTCGTTTGCTTGGGATATTTCCACATCTCATATGCTTGAACTGAAAGCTTTCCACATAGATGCTTCCTATAGGGAATATAGTGCAGTGGAACAGTGTGTGTTCAGGTGGCAAGCAAGCTGTCTTAAAATTCAGGATGTAAACAGGCCCTGATTCTGCGTGGAAACATTATTACTATGTGTTATTTGCATAAAATTGCACCAAGGTCCTTTAGCTGAGGCTGGGGCACAGAAAGATTAAATAACTTCTCAAAGTCACATGGGGTGTCTGTGGGAGAGATGTGAATTGAACCCAGATTTATTTCATGCTAGTCCAGTGCTGCTGCTGCTAATAATAATAATAATGTAATAAATTAATGATTAACAACTTCCTCACAAATCTGGCTCTATGGGGATTCCCTGTTGTCTGGATACTGGAGGGAACCTTGTTATCAGTCTATCTCTAATATCTAGAGTGGAAATTCTTTGTTATTAGAAACTTTTAATAAAATTAAAACAATTTAATATAAAGAAACACTGGCTGAAAATAGGGGACAAATCTTGATTTTTTTTTTTTTGGTAAGAAATAGTGTGAGATTTTCAAAAGCACTCTGCAATTGGCTCAATTCTTCTTCCATTTAAGTGAATAGAGTTTTACATTCAACTTGAATGGGAACAGAGCTAGACCAACACTAAGTACTTTGGAAAATCCCATGCCAAATATTGAATATGACATTATATAATATAACCAACTTCCACTTGATCCTTCAATGAGCCCATTAAGTCAAGGCCTCCATCATACAGTAAGTATAAAGAAACTCAAACAAATACTTAAATTGGAGATAAAATATTGCAAAACATGTTCTCTTTGCTAGATAACACTTTTGCTGTAATAGTATATTGTAGAATTTGGGACAAATTTTGGTTGAAGTGAAATTGATGCAAAAAGTCTTATTGTATTAGTAGAAGCAGGAACTGGTTATTAGTGTATAAATATAAAGGAGCTATTCTGATACACTGAAATGTAATGGAATATTTTTGAGTTGGTTTGGTAGATATGAAATTTTTATAATAATAGTTTCCCTGAGAGTGGGGAAGCACAAAATATGCTATGCTTGGAAATGTACTATTGCCTGCTTTCTGATATGTGTATATAATCACTGAATTGTTTAGTACATAATGACAAATACGTTTTTTTGCAGGTAATGTCGGAAAATAACTGAACTGGAATTTATAATTGCATTTTTTTACTCCTAGGGACTGGATTTTGCAGCATTTACTGGACATATGTTTGTTGGAATTTGTCTCGTTCTTCTGGTCTCCTTTCCTTTCCTCAGACTACTTTTCTGGAACAAAAAGCTTTACAACAAGGAGCCAAGTGAGATTGTTGGTGAGTTAGAGCATTAAATCATATTTTTATAGCCATTGAGTTGGATAATGTTTAAAATTAAGTGAATGCTGTCTACCATAATATTGTGTGTATGAAAAAATATTGGACCACACAGCCTTATACCATCTTTGAATGATAGTATTTCACTAATTAGTTTGGTTTTAGTTGTTTTTTATTTGTGAAGCAATGATTTTCCTGACATTACTGTTTTTACTTATGTCTTATGATTTCTGTATATACTGAAAGGGTGTGGCAAACTATATGTAATGTACAATGACAGTAAATATACATTATGCTAGTTATATCACCTGAAATTAATGAAGCATTTTTCATTGTGCTGAGAGGCATAACTGAAAGAGGCTTATCAGCAATTTTAAAAATATTGTTGTGTGTTTAGTTTTTCTTTTGGGTCATTAATGGTTGGAAGAGGTGCGACCATGGGAAGCTAATCTAAACTACTCAGGAGAATATTTGTGCAGGATTCTCACTTGTGACATTTTGTTCCCTAGGTCTAATGGTTTTTGATCCCAAGGGCAGGTGTAGTGGGTTGGGGCCTAAGCTATACGTGCTATGTCACACAGCTAGTTACACCATATAGCGGTCTAAATGCTGCTTTTGGGAGCTGTTACATTTTTCTCTTGTCTGCAGCTAGAGAAGGAGTTTACTGTAGGAGCTGTGCCTCCACCTTGCTGTTGTGACACTTCAGTCCTTACAATTCTTGCCAGTTTTGGGGTATTTTCTTCTGGCATGGCCCTTCCCATCTGCCAATCAGGTCCAATACTTTTAATTTGCCTTATAGCTAGATAACCTCATTGATTTTTGTTTCAGTGTTGTTTGTCTAATTTGATTACTGGAATTGTTTGTCTAATTTGATTACTTAGTCATTTCTCTAATTCGATTACTGGAATTCCCATCCCAGTAGGGCTATCATGCCCCGGCACAAGCTGCTGAAGAAAGTGTTACATACCTCTGTCTCAGTTGGCCCTGTATCAAGGAGGTTGCATAGTAATAGTGTCTCCTTGATTATGGAACATGTAGATGGTATCATGAGCTTTTGTGGGCACAGCCCACTTCTTCAGATGATAGGTCATCTGAAGAAGTGGGCTTTGCCCTCGAAAGCTCATAATACCATCTGCATGTTTTGTTAGTCTATAAAGTGCTATCAGACCATTTGTTGTTTTTTAAGTTTATCCTGTACAGATTAACTTGGCTACCCCCTGAAGCTCCTTGACTGTGGTAATTGCTCACCTTCACCAATAAGAATTTAGTGGTATAAATAGCCATAGTCAAAGAAAATGAAGGCTGAACATAATGATATCATACTCCAGAACCGTGTGCTTCAGTGATGGGATCCATTTGGGCAAAGGCTGGTGACAATCACTCGAGTTATAGCCAAAGTACAGGTTGATCTTTCAGATTAGGTGTCTGTCCTGGTCAAATCCTTTCTGCAGTACCTTAAAAGGTAAGTTCACGAGAGTGTTGATTTGTCCTGTCATCAGGTTCGGGCAGCATTTGATGTAGTTAATACAGTAATGAGATCTATTATCTTAATAGTGACTCCCACCAGGTATGGATGGCTGTAGTTTCCTCCCGGGAGCTGCAGAGAAAAACCTTAAGACTTGCCTTACTCATGAGACAGCTTATTTTGAGCTGCAGGCTTTACAGAAGTTTAAAGAGACTGAAATGGACACCCTGTTCTCCTGGGTATCTTAGCTCTTAAGTCCTCTCCACAGGGAGGAAAGGGAAAAGTTCCTCTGCTTAGAAACCTTGTGACTTGTGCCTTGATACTTGATTTCAAGGGAGGTGAATGCCACTCTGCCCACGATTCTCATTCATACAGCAGAAGCTAAACCCTTTCAGTATGTACCCCAAAATAAAGGGGTTTTGATGTGTGCTGTGGTGTAAAAGAGACACAAGGTGGGTGAGGTAATTTCTTTTATTGGACAGACTGCTGTTGGAGAGAGAGAGGAACACTTTCAAGCTTATACAGAGCTGCTCTTTTGGTATTCTTTACAGCGCCGTGTGTCTCAACCTACTGTCTCTCACCAGTGGAATCTGGTACAATAAAAGATATTCCTCACCCACCTGGTCTTTCTAATATCATGGGACCAGTACTGCTACCATAAAACTGCATACAAATAAGGCAGCAAAGCACTTTCTGTAACTTACCAAGACTTCCCAGTCAGAACAGATTTAAGAGCCTTTTAGCCCTTGTCTCCCTGTATATGTGAGCTATAGGAATTGTTCTGTGGGGAAAAGTTTTCAAAATTTATCAAGATTTTTTTCCCTATCTCTGGGTATCAGGAAGAGATGTTACAGGAAATTTATCCCTAATGGCAAAAAACCTTATTAGTTGTGTGTTTCCGGGGGAGGAAAAAGGAAGGATGGTCTATATTAGTTTAAAAAAAAAAGGGGGGGGGGGGAGAAAGAGAGAGAAAGAGAAAAGGTTCTGGCTTACCTTAAATCATAGGGAACTGAATCAGTATTACACCTTTGTTCAGCTTGTCTTTATTGGTCCCTCCATGAACACAAGTCGACGCCAAACCATTCTGTTTTGTTGCAAGCATGTTCTTTCAAATTCTAGCCAAAGAATTTTGTCATGAGATCAGTGCAGCACATTTTTGGCCTGCCCAGAGGTCACTTGAGATCTTTAGGGAATCCAGTCATTGATGCAGGTCATCCACCTGTTGTCTTGTCTATGACCTGCTCATCTCTGCTTCGTATCATATGTCATCTGAACTACACTGGTCACCTCTGTAGGCTTTCTGATCTCCTCATTTGGTATGAGATCATGGAATAATATCTTACACATTCACCTATCTGTTGCTTCTGGGTGACACAAAATTTTTCTTCCTCTGCTTTCATTGTTGACCAACTTTCTGCTCCATATATCATTGCTGGCAGAATAGTAGAGGTAAACAGGTCTTTCCTTTTCTTCATGAACAATTAATCTGTGAAAGATGTCTTTATTTTGTTGAAACTTGCATATGCTGTGTGTCTTCTCCTGCTGCATTCCCCTTCAAATGAATTGTCTCTGTTCAGCTGCTGACCCAGGTAAATATATTTGTTGACGTCTTCAATTTTTTCCCCATTTACAATGATAATTCCTGCTGTATAATGCTTATTCTGTATCCCCTTCACTGTGTTCACTTTCAACACAATATCATGCAAAAGTGTTTGCATTGGCTGCAATTTTTTCTCCAGTTCTGCTGGAATGCAAGGAATACAGAGTTCCATTGTGTCTTGCTTTTGTCGATTACAAAAAAAAAAAAAAGCATTTTTGACTCAGTAGAGTTTAACTCTCTACTCAGTGTGCTCAATGGACTCAACCTGAGAGTTGTTGACCTGCTGAAATAAATTAACCACAATTGTTTCACAAAGATAACATTATTCAATGTCCCATGTGTCATTATTACATGCAGAGGAGTTCACTGAAATTGCCTGGGTAGAAGCTTTAGAACTTGCAGATCTCTACTTAGGGATATTCAAATGCAAAGGAAGTAAAAGAAGATTTACCGTATATATGGAACTACCAAATTCAGTCCATTTTAGTCAGTTTCACAGTAAAAGGATTTTAACAATAATAAATGCCATTATTTCAGTTATTTAAATCTGAAATTTCACTGTGTTGTAATTGTAGAGGTCGAGACAAAAAAAAAAGAGTTGGGGGGTGTCGCAAAGTTATGGGGAGGTGGGGGGCAGTGGGAGGGAAGGGAGGCTGCAATACTGCTACCCTTACTTCTGCATTGGTGTTGCTAGTGGCACTGCATTAAGATCTGGCCAGTTGGAGAGCGGCAGCTGCTAGCTGGGAGTCCATCTCTGAAGGCAGAGCCTGTGCAAGCAGCAGAGCCAATGTAAGGATGGCATGGGATGGCATAGCTACCTTTACTTCTGCTCTGCTGCTGGAGGGATGCTGCCTTCAGAGCTGGGCATCTGGCCAATAGCCATTGCTCTCTGGCTGTCCAGCTCTGAAGGCCACGCAGAAGTAAGGGTAGCAATACTTAGGGAGGTCAGATTTCACAGTCTATGACACATTTTTTATGGTCTTGAATTTGGTAGGGCCCTAGCCATTGGAGAATTATACCACTAATTTTGTGTCTTGCCATTTGGCAGGGCCCTCCTTAGGAGAGTGTGGAGCCTGGGAAAAAAACCCCGCTGCAGGCTCCACCCTGCCCTGCATCTGTTCCACCCTTGCCCCGTCCCTGCTCCACCTGTGGAACAAGGGCATTTTGCTTCCTGCTGCCACAGAGAAGCTGAGCGAAGAGGGTTAGGAAAGCGTGCCAGGGCAGGGCAGAGCAGATGTGGGGCAGGGCGGGACTTCAACAGGAGAGCTGTCCCAGGCCCCATACTGCTCTATGGATGGCCCTGCCAAAAGGCAAGATGCAAAATGAGTATGAGTGTATGTGCGGAGTGACCCTTGCTGCCACCCCACACCAGGCCACGGTAATCCTTTGGGTCTTATTCATAGGACAGTTGAGGCAAGCATCAATGCTTCATGTTTTAATGTGTTAGGGTTCAGCTTCCTTGGCTGATCAGAGACACCAGTGGGGTGACAGTCAGTAAGTGAAAAGATAATTTACCCAATTCCCAACTTGTTCTGAGTTGACAATTGAAGTATACAGGAAACATGGGCTAAGACCTCCATTTTCACTACTGTTAGGGAGGATCCAGAATGCTAAGACTGTAGGAAGTTCCCACTTTCTTGTACAGGGCCCACGAATAAGAATCCTGCATGGATGGATGTGCTCTTCAGAGAAAAAATAATTACAAGGTGAGTAATTATCTCTTTGTATGGAGGGGAAAGTGAAGCCCCTTAACTTTTAAATCCATTGTAATTTTGTATAATTATAAAAGATTATTACCTTTCTTTGCCAACTAGGAATATATTATTATAATTATCGTTGGTATCCAGCAATTTTTTCATAATGTACCTGTTTGTGATTTGAAGTGAAATTAGTTTGCTTTAATGAATTTCTTTTCCAATTAAAGTGGCATCTTCATGTATATTTTAATGTATAACTGGAGTTGTTATACAGTAAGACTTTGTTTTAAGTGCCATTATGCATGGAGTCTCTGTGACAGATTTTTACTGGGCCCTTTGAAGTCCTCTGCAGGAGATCTCATGGTTCTATCACATCCTACCCTAGAAAAAAAGCAGTAAAAGTAGGTCCTCCAGGGCTTCCTAGAAAGACTGCATGGAAGCAGCCAATCAGAACTCAGCAAGTTCAGTTATAGGGAGGTGCAGAGTCTGAGCAGGTCTGTTTCTGGCTGGCAGCAGGAAAGTGAGGAAAGACTGGAAGGTTGTGAAATTCCCCAGGCAAGGAGGCCTGAAAGGGACCCTGCTCAAACAGGGAACAGAGTACCCAGGGGCTGTAACTGTAAGGCAATGTGCGTGATAGTACAGACTAGGAAGCAACCCAGAGAATTCAGCAGCAGCAACTATTAAGGAAAGCAGCATGTAGCTGATATTTGCAGGAACTTTGGTTTAGAACTGGAGTGGACCTTGGTCCCTTGGCTAGTGAATTTGGCAAAGCTCTGAGAAGAGGATATGTTTCATATAAAAATGCAGAGACGGGCTGGAATATAAAGAACTCAAGGATGAGGCTGAAGACCATGCAGAAGGGGACTGAAGTGAAGGAGTGACCTAGCTGAAGCTTTGGGGTAATAAGGAGAAAGAGTATCCATGGAGAAAGTCCTAGGCTTCTATAGCACAGCAGGCATGGACCTGAAACTAGCTCAGAAGGAGATGAGGACTGAACTCAGACAGGGGACTAAAAATTTGAACAAAAGCACAAAGACAGGCTCTGTTGGACCTTCTAGAATGGCAGGGGTGGAGAGGGGAAAATTGTGACTGGCTGGGTCACAGAGATCACCTTGAGACTCTTGCCTGATGGGTTGATTATACCATTGAGCCTGCCTTCCTGCCTTCTAGGGTTCCCCACCGCCATATCCTGCTGAGCCAAAAGCACTGGTCTCCCCCAACAAAGGCATTAAGTTGGGGTTACAGCTCACAGCAGAGCATCACAAACATTGAGAACAGTTCAGTTCTGGGAAGGCTCCGTCACAGGCACTTGACACAGCACCCCCGTCCACACCCCCAGATAAATCCAGCTTACCCTATATAAAAGCTTTGCACAGAACAAGTTCAGAAAGTTTGTGCCCTTTATTAGTGAAAGAGATAAGTACAGCTCCTGTTTCCTTCAGGTAATCATTATTTACCCTAGATTTAATAATAAACAAAAGTGATTTTATTAAATATAAAAAGTAGGATTGAAGTGGTTGCAAGTGATAACATACAGATCAAAATAATTTTCTAAGCTAAAATAAAACAAAACACACCAGCTAAGCATAATACATTAAGAGAAGTTACAAATAATAATTTCTCACACTAATTCTTATTTCAGGAGAAATCTTTTCTTTCTGACATGGGTCCCTCTCTATCCCTGGCATTAGAGTTCTTTTGGTTTCAAATCTTTTCATATATCCTCTTGGGGTAGGGAGTGGTCTGTAAAACCAGCTGAAAACATAATAGTTTGCTTCCCATTCCTTATATAGAATTTCCCTGGGGGCAGGAAGCATTTGTTCAATTTCTCACCTCATGTGGAAAAGTACAAAATTCAGGATGGATTCCAGCACCTGGCGGCATGGTCACATATCTTTGTAAGACCAACCATAGACCAGACTTGCAGGAATAAACCACACTATTCACAGATCATTGTTTTGAGCACCAGGCTATTAAGTTCCTTTAGTACCTCTAATGGCCTTGACTAGCACATTTAGATATGTAAATAGAATTATACTTCATAATCGTAACTTCACGTATCTGAAGGATACATACACACAAATAGATTATACACATTCAGGTGATTACGAGCTCTCCAATGATAAGTTGCATGCCCTAATTTGTATAAAACATGTTCAAGTTATGCACATTCAAAACATAATTCCATCAAAAATATAGGGTCACAAAGTCACAGATGAGCCACTGAAAACCTGCCTCACAAAATCAACAATTGATAGGGGTTTGCAGGTTTGCAACCAGGTGCTCACGAGAGGTGATGCTCTCTGTCATAGACTCCTAATAAGAATTATATAAACAGACAAAAAATTCATAGTGCAGACTTTGATCATTTTTACCTATAAAAGTGTAATGTTATTTTTGTGATTTACTGTCACAGAAAATTGCATTTTATGCTTTTAACTTATACACTGTTTGAATATTTTAAAGAAATCAGTTGTGTATAGTCACATTACTGATTAACTTGAATCATACCTTCAATCATGAATATTATATTTAGCCAATAAAGTGTTGTAAAACTTCAAGAAACTGGCATATTTTGCCTCAAATTAGCCTCCTTATTTATAATCCCTGTTACTCTGTCTACTGTATTCAGAAACAGTAGTCTTATAATCAGTGTACTGTGCTTTCCCCATAATCAGCAGCTACTCCATCTCTGAGAAGCTAATCAGTAGCTGTTCAATGAAATCAAATGCTAAAGCACTATTTCTACTGAAATTTTCTGTGAAATGGGAAGAGAAGGTGATAAACACAGATTTCATTAAAAGGTAGCTGCAGTAATTTGGCTTTAGAGAAGCAATATAATATGTTCGAGATGTCTTAATGAGTCCTTTCCATCTCTAATTGCCATGATTTTGTGATAACTTGAAATGTATTGTTTGAAGCAGCTCTTTAATCAACTAAATATCTGCCATTTTGCTCTCTGATTAGCAATCAAACAGTCTTTGAAGTTATGCGAACTAGCACTGATGTGTTGTTCTCCACTGATTTTTATTGTCTGTTATGTACTTTAAGTATCTTCTGTTGTTTTTGGCTACTTGGATTAGTCAGCTCTGAGTGAGGTACTAAAAGAAGATTGACTTTGATTTTAAGGACATGTAATTCTGTTTGTTTGCTGAGAATATTGACATTTTATTTTTAACCTTGTGCATTACCTGTCACTTTAAATTCTGGCATCAGATAAGGACTCTAAAACCCAAGAAAGCTTGTGATCTCCCCAGAATATAGCTTTACCTCCTGTAGTCTGCTAATCTTGAAGCAAACATAATGACACCAAAAAAGAGAAACAAACATAAATAGAAACAAAAGACAGGACTATGCAGCACTTTAAAGACTAACAAGATGGTTTATTAGGTGATGAGCTTTTGTGGGCCAGACCCACTTCCTCAGATCAAATTGTGGAAGAAAATTGGCATGACCATATTATAAATAGAAATAATCAAATAGAACTTTAATATGTCTATCACGGTTACAAGCTGAACTGCACCTTTACATCACTTTTAGCACTTCTTGTTGTGAGCAGACCCTTGTGGCCCTCCCACTCTTAGACTGGGTCTGTGGGTGGGCTGCACTCCCCCATTCATCAATAGTGTTAAGGTGACAGTTCCAACTAGGTGTGGTTCCTGTCAGCCCATTTCCTCCAGGGACCTGTGACCAGCAGGGTGGTTAAAGTGACTAAAAAGTGGCTTTTTAAAAAACAAAGCATTATTTACAGGCCTGCTGATGGTGGGAGAGGGTAAAGGGGGCAATTGCCCCAGGGTCCAGAGGGTGACAACAGTGGTGGCTGAAGCCCCTGGCCCCTTTGAATTGCTGTGGGAATGCTGGAGCACCACTCTGCATGGCTCTGAGAGCTATGTGGGGGGAGGGAGGGAGGCAGGCCATTGTGTGGAAGGCTCTCAGGGCTGACTGCCTCCCGCCCTGTCCCTTCTACCCTCAGCCCTGCCCCTTTTGGGCATGGGGAGCCAGGCTCCCCCACACTTTGCCCTGGGGCCCGCAGTGGCTGTTGACCCTGATCATTATTTATTCATTCCCCCAATTCATTCCCCCAAATATACCGAGCACATAGAGTAAAGGGTAAAACCAATAAAGGTTTACATACACATTTCCCCCTTTACTTAACCTTTAATCTTTCCTTACAAGCTTTTGGGCTTTTAAGCCAGCCCAGTCACCTCCACTGAACTGCCTCTGCTGGTTTCTGTCTTCTTGCCAGCCAGTCAACTCTCACTGACCCTCTGGCCACTCAGGATAAGTGTACCATGCAATTGGAAACCTGTGGATGGCCCATGCCAGCTGACTTGGGCTGAGGCTTAAGGGGCTGTTTAACTGTGGTATAAGCTCTCAAGCTCAGCTGGAGCCTGGACTCTAAGACCCTGTGAAGTGGGTGGGTCCCAGAGCCTGAGTCTGAATCTCTACACCACAAATAAAGATCCCTTAGCCCAAGCCCTGTGGGTTTTAGTCAGCTGGCATGGGCCAGCCAAGGGTGTCTAACTGCAGTGTGGATATACCTTCAGTCAACCCCTACCCTTTTCTAGGCCTGGTGTTCTCTAATGTTTAGAATCCTCCTTTTTATCCTAGCTTAGCCTTGGGAAGAGTAAACCATTCTCAGCTTGGATGGAGCCAGGTAGTGGAGACTGGCCAGTAAACGTCTTCCCATGGTTCTCTCCAGGACCATTGCTATGTCAGGGTATGTCTAGACTGCATCCCTCTGTTGGCAGAGGGATGCAGATTAGGAAGGTCGACATTGCAAATGAGGCAGGGATTTAAATATTCCGTGCCTAATTTGCATAAAAATGGCTACCGCGTTTTGCCGACTCAGTACTTTGTCGGCAAAAAGCAGCAATCTAGAGGGGGATCTGTCGAGAAAGAAAGCCTTTTTTGACAGATCCTGTAAACCTCCTTGCAGGACGCATAAGGGATCTGTCGAAAAAGGCTTTCTTTCTCGACAGATCCCCCTCTAGACTGCCACTTTTTGCTGACAAAGTGCTGAGTCGGCAAAACACGGTGGCCATTTTTATGCAAATTAGGCATGGGATATTTAAATCCCTGCCTCATTTGCAATGTTGACCTGCTTAATCTGCATCCCTCTGCCGACAGAGGGATGCAATCTAGACATACCCTCAGTGTTTTGCCTTTCTTGCTTGCGTTAACCACCCCAACTCCACAGCTGTCATAAAGAAATATGCAGAGGCACAGTCCTCACAATTAATACTGATGTTTCTCAGTTTGTTACAATCCCTAGGAAGTTTGTATGTGTGTGGGTGGGGGGGGGAGCGGGAGTCAGGAAGCAGAATGTATTAAAGAAACATGGGAAAAGAATATTGAATTTCCCATTACAAGGAGGGAAATATATTGAAGAAAGAATTTCTATGCCAGGCCTGGACAAAATACTCATCCACGGGCTAGATCCGGTCCACCAAGCTGTCAGATCCGGCCTGCAGATGCACCAGGGAACCTCAGGCAGATTCCCAGCCTGCCCCTGCATGCTGCTGAGAAAAGCTGCTGCTGGGTTGTGTTTGAACAGCTGTGAGTCTTCATGCACTGCTCCCGCCCCCAGCACAATTCCATTGGCTGGTTTTGGCCAATAGGAGTTGCCTGTTGTCAACAGGCAGCTTGGGGGGCACCTCCTCCCCTGCTATCAATCTAATAGGTGTTCCAAAACCACTTGGTCCCTGCAGCCAGCGTGGGGGTGAGGCCGGTGGGGAGTCTGCTGAGAAGGCTGCTGCTTGGAGTCAAGCCAGTAAGTTTCCCAGCCAGAGCCTGTCTCTGGCACCATTTGCTTGCCTACTCCACACAACCCAAACGCTCTGCCCCCACCTACCTTCATATCCCACACCCCAGTACCCTGCCCCATGTCACAACCCAAGCCCTCCACCCTTCTGCACCCATATCCCCTGCTAGATTCTGCACACCAATCCTCTGCCCCAGGTAACAGCCCCTCCTGTTCTAGGTCACAACCCAAACCCTCTGCCTCCTTTCCTGCACCCCTACCCCACATAACCCAACCCCTGTGCCCCCTCCTGCCCCCATATCCTCTCCCAAATCCTGCACCCCAATCGCTTGCCTCAGGTTACAACCCAAACCCCTGAATGCACTCCTGCATCCTAGTCTCCTTCTCCAGGTCACAACCCCCTCTTAGCCAAGGTCACAACCCAAACCGCTGCACTCTAGTCCCCTAGCCCAGGTCACAACAGCCTCCTTCACCCAGACTCCCTCCCAGACCCCAGATCCACTCCTACACCCCAGCTCCTTACTGCAAGCTTCCTTCTGCGCCCAACCTCCATCCCAGACCCCACGCTTCCTTCATTAATATGAAGTGTGTGGTCCTTGGCCACTTTCCAATTTCTTGGAGTGGCCCCCTCATCACAAATTATTGCCCACCCCTGTTCTATGCCCTAATGAGGTACTGGAGAAAAAAGATAAAAAATATAAAATCTAAACTATGTGCCTATAGATTTCCCAGAAATTTGGGTATTCTAGGAACAAAGGACCAAGTATAAAAAGTTCAGGCAAGAGTTCAGAAACAGTTTGCAAAAAAGGTATTTGCATAGCTGAGGATGAATAAAAGAGTTCTTTATCCTGTTTCAGTTCGTCCCTTGGGACCTGTTTCTTTAATCTGCCTTTCTTTAGTGGAAAAGAAATAAAAGAATTTCACATTCATGTAAAAAAGAAATAGGATTAGATAGTGTGATGACAGAGTGGGAAAGAGATATTCTCTAAAGGAATATGGGTGGGGAAAACAATGGCATATGCAAGCAGAAGGAAATAATATTGTTATTCCTCTCAGACACAATTTTCTGTTGTAAAATCAAAGGCCTGTCTAAAATCATCTGTATTCCCTTGCGGATTGACACATTTTTTCCCCCATTGAGAAGTACTACCTTCTACCAGAGACTTACAGCTACTTGGCTGCTAATATTCACATCTCAGGATTTATGAAGTTCTTTATCACAAAGGCAGCAGATTACATACGACATTGTAGAGCTGTTCACTCCCTGTAATGACTACTGCAGAGGCAGGTTTTCCTCTGAGTCTCTAATTTGGGAAGCTATAGCCCTCTGATTTTCCTGTGCTGTTTATTTGATCCACGTTCTGACTGGATCAGTCACTCAAGAAAATAACTGTTAAATCAAGAGTATCAGATATCAGTGGTGGGGACACATGCTCTCCAATTAATATATTTATTCAGAACGCATGTCAATGTAACACTACACTGTAGTCCCGCTCACTGGCAACAAACAGTGCTGCAGTGGCATATCACTTTTCGCACGGAGCCAGAAGAGCACTGGGGAATTATGTAGGATCGTGTGATTGTAGTCAAGTGTAAAGAATTTGGTATAAAGAGAGAGTGATGTAGTGTGCTGCAGCATGAAGTGCAGAGGCATAGAAAGAGACTGGTATGCTAGTTAGTCTCCCTCTCCTATGTGAAGTGCTACTGCTGTCTTTGCAGAGATCAGAAAAAGGGTGAAATGGGAGAGGAAGAGACAAAAGACACAAAACCTGGAGGTGGAAAAATATAAAAAAATGTAGGAAACAGAAGGAGAGAAGTAGAAGGGGAGTCAGAAAAGAGAGAGGGAGGGACAATACAGCTACCAAAAAAGAGACGAGAGCTTTGACAAACTGAAAATCTTACTTAGTCCTCACTAAGCAATAAATGTGACATCTATGTGCTAACTGTAGATTCTCCCAGTTATCTGAGTAGTTTTGTTATACAAAAACAATATCATTGTACTGTACATCATTTGTAGGATACAAAATGTTGTCAACTTTGTACTATAATTTTAGAATTCAGTCTTTCTATGGTCAAATGAAAATACAGTACTTTTTTTCCTTTAACTTGTATTTTAATTCTTCTTAACACTAAACAATCTAACAACCCTCTTACGTTCCTTTCTAGTATGCAGTATAGGAATGTATAGGTCACACCTTCCTGAGTGCCACAGAAACAAGCTTCTGCATCTTTTTTTTTTTTTTTTTTTTGCAGGATGGTTTAGAGGGAATTGTGGGCTAGAGAGGGGGCATGGTCAGTGGTAGGGTTGTCCATTTTCTAATTTCACAAAACCAAACACTCTTGCCCTGCCCCTCCTCCATCCCTTCTTTAAGGATCCAGCCCAGTTATTCCATTCCCTCTCCCTCTGTCCCTCTTCTCCCCAACTCTCACTCGTTTTCTCATTTTCACTGGGCTGGAGCAGAAGGGTGAGCTGTGGGAGAGGTAGGTGTGGCTGGGGGTGTGTGCTCTGGAATGGAGCTAAGCATGAAGAGTTTGGAGTGCAGGGGGGAGGGCCCTGGACTGAGGCAGGGAACTGGGGTGTGGGAGGGTGTATGGGCGCTGAGCTGGGGGTGGAAGCTCTGGAGCAGGGCAAGAAGTGGAGGATGTGTGGGAGGGGGATCCAGGCTGCGGTAGCAGATTGAGGCGATGAAGGGGATTCAGTGTGTGGGCACTCGGCAGCACTTACTTTGGGGGCTCTGTGGAAGCTGCAACATGTCCCTCAGCTCCTAGGTGGAGGAATGACCAGGTACCTCTGTGTGCTGCATCCTCCAGCAGGTACCATCCCCACAGTTTGCATTGGCTTTGGTTGCAGGCCAATGAGAGCTGCAGGGCCAATGCCCAGGATGGAGTGGGGTCAGCACACAGAGTCCCTTTGGCCATTCTGCCACCTGGAAGCTCAGGGACATCACTGCTTCCCAGGAGGCGCGTGGAGCCAGGTAGAGAGACCGCTAGCCCCATGCCACCTGGACTTTTAACAGCCCAGTCAGCGGTGCAGTCTGGAACAGTTAGGGTCCCTTTTTGATCTGGCAAATACTGGATGCCTGGCAGCGCTAGTCAGTGAGGGCTGTCTGTGGCCTAGGTCCCTTGTATACTAGAAATTACAGCATTTCTGATGAACTTTGTGTTCCATTCTCCTGTGGAAAGGGTCACTGGTTTAATTCTTAGGGGCCTGATGTACAGTCCATTGAACGCAATGGAAGTCTTTTAATCCACTCCGATGGATTTTAGGTCAAGTCCTTAGGAAATTGGACATGTGGTGTCATTTTAGAGATCTATCATTAGATAGTGAACATTAACAAAAAAATTTTGTTTGTTTGTAACTTGTCCCAGTATTCCTGCATGTCATTTTACTCTTTAGAAAGAGGACATTCAGATAACTATGTTAACAGATTTACCTTGAACCCTACATTTCTGATGATAAAAATACCAAGTTGCTGTCACTTTCACTTGCAAAAGTCATCTTAAAAATGTAAACCAGTGTAAATGGCTGTAATCTGAACAGTAGGGTTATAATCTTGATAGTGATTTTTTGCTAAAGCTCATAGGTTATTCATGGATCCTCAGATCCCTGGAAAACTGAGATTCCCTGCTTTCTGGCACACTTATTTATAAAAAATTGTGCTTATGCTAAAGCACAGTGGGGTGTGAACACAGCGGACAAAAGACAGAAGTACTTTTTGCGAGAGCAGGCCAGGTGGCACTTTTTTTTAAAATGTGTCTGAGAGTGGGCTGGTGACAAAGTATTGTACAGGCCAGCAAAAATGTCTAGCTTTTTATGATATCCGTGAATTCCTTGACCTGAATTGCATCATCTTTAGTTGTTGGCTACTTCAGTTGTTCTTGAATGATCATTGCATCTACTGGGGTTCTTTAGAAATAGATCTTATTTTGGCTGTGTTATATTCCAGCAGATGCTTCTTTAACGATTATGATAATTTTGACAACAATTATAGCGTTTAGTATCTATGTAGGACTCTTCATCTTCAAAGTGCTTTCCAAAAGTTAACCAATTCTCACAATACTCCGATGAAATAGGTAAGCATTACTATGTGTTGACTAATTCTGAATAAATGCCACTTATCAACATTTTCATCAGTCTCTGGATAAACCACTAATTGCATTCAATATTAGATTGTTAGCAAATGCTGCATTTTGCATATATTAACCACACATATGGGCTAGAATTGCCTTAAAATATAACAATTAAGGGCAAAGGCCTTGATTAATCTCTATAGGCAGGAACGGTCTGGAACACAGGGTATGTCTACACAGCAAAGTTATTTTGAAATAACAGCCATTATTTCGAAATAACTTTCCTAGCGTCTACACAAGCCAACCACTATTTTGAAATAGCAGAGGGCTTATTTCGAAATTGGTAAACCTCATTCTACAAGGAATAACGCCTATTTTAAAATAGCTATTTCGAAATAGGCATCGTGTAGACAGGGAATAGGGGCTATTTCAAAATAGGGGGCCTCCAGCCCTTCCCAGGGTGCCCTGGTGGCCACTCTGGGCACAAACAGGAAAACTCCTCTCCTCCCTCCCCCTCCCGGAGCCCTTAAAGGGATAGAGTCTGGCCACAGTCTTTAGTGGCTAGCACCAAGCCTGCCAGCCCAGAGCCACTCTGCTGCTGCCCCTGATCCAGGCCGCAGCATGAGCCAGCAAGTCACTGGCAGCCAGCCCCCCGCCACTCCCCAGGACCAGTCTGCCAGCTCCCAGGACCCTGCCGGGGCCAGAGAAGACGGGTGCCTTCCTGGTCTAGTGCAGAGATCATGGACCTGACTGAGGTTTGGGGGGATGCCACCAACGTCCATGATCTCTGCACTAGAGGGAGGAATGCGGTCATCTACAGGCGGATGGCTGCCAACCTGGCCACCAAAGGCCACATCTGGACCCAGGAGCAGATTCGGATGAAAATTAAGGAGCTGTGGCAGGCGTATGCCCGGGCCACAGGGGACAGCTCCCAACCAGGGGCAGAGCCAGAGAGCTGTCCCTATTTGGATGTCCTGGACTGCATCCTGGGGGGCGGGATGGTCTGTGCCCCCCAGGTGGTTATCGACCCTGGGGCAGAGGGCCCTGACCAGCAGGAGGAGGAGGAGGGCCAGGAGCCGCAGAAAACCGGAGGGAGTGTTCCGCACAGCCAGGACCCCCGATCCGTCCCAGCGGTCCTGTCGCTGGTGTCGTCCGAGGCCGGTGAGGCAATAACACGTGAGAGCCATCACTGTCCCCTTATGCGGGGGCGAGAGGGGAGGGAGACCAGGGACTACGCGTGTGGGCCTTGCTGACCATGGATCATGCAGCAACCTGTGCACGTGCGAGCATGTGCCGTGCCACCCCGGGCACGTGGCCCCAGCTGGCTGCCACACAGGGGCCTTGGCCTGTTAGCAGAAGTGTGTGAAGAGACATGACATGCTCCTGAACCCGGGGTGGGACACAGCAGGACTCCCTCCCTCCACAAGCCTCTTTACACAGAGGCAGGGGACATCTCCCCCCCTACACACCCACACTGATGCCGAACAGGGGCATGGGTGCAGTCTCAGGGCAGCTCCTACTCCCGGGGATAGCAGGATGTCTCGAACATGGCCTGTGTGCAAGCACATCGGCTCTGATGGTGCGGAAAACTGTCGTCTTTGCTTGCAGAGTGGGGCTGGGCTTCACCCACTGTGTCTCCAGGGATAACTGACCACTTCTCTTGTTTCTCCACAGCCGTACCAGCTGTGAGTGCAGGGCGCACCATCCCGCCCAGGACATCCTCCCGCACCCGAGTACTCTGCAGGCATGCCTGTGCACAAGAGGACTACCAGTGGCAGCACCTGGGGGCTCTGCAAGCCCTGCACCGCACCCTGGAGCACTGGGTGCAAGAAGACCTGCAGCTCTGGCGGGAGCAGCTTGCCCAGGGCCATGCCATCTGCAAGCACCTGCAGACCCTGGTGCAGAGATTGCTGCCTCCTGCCGCTCCAGCCCCTGCTGCCTCCCCAGCTACCGCTCCTCCTCCCGCTCCTCCTCCCCCTCCTGCTTCTTCTGCACCCCCCTGGGGACTCTGAGGCACCCGCACCCGCAGTGGTGGGAGACAGTTGGGCTGGCGAGACCCCCAACCCTGAGCCCTGAGCTTCTCCTCCCGCTTCCTCCTCTTGCCTCCCCCTTCCAACTGCCTCCTCCCAGGTTTCCCCCTCCCCTCTCTCACCTTCTCTCTTCCCCTCTCCTGCCTTCTTTCCCCAGTCTCACCTGAGTTTCATTCCCCCCCCGCCCCCCACCGCAGTTTTGTTCAATAAAGAGACTTTGTTTTCATGAACACATGTCTTTTATTTTACATCAGGAAGGGAGGTTAGGGAGGGGTAAGTGGAAGGATGTGAGGGAGGAATGAGGTAAAAGCCCCCAGTGGGGCACACGAGGGAGACTGTTACTGCTCCTCTGGATGGAAGCTCTCCCGCAGGGCCTCCCAGATACAAACAGCCCACCGATGGACCTCCTGGATGGCAGCCATGCGGGGCTGCATGTACAGGCTGGCCAAGTGGTCTGCCTCTGCCATCCAGCCTGGCAGGAAAGCCTCCCCCTTCTGCTCACACAAAGTGTGGAGCACACAGCACACTGCCACCACTTGCGGAATATTCCGCTCTGAGAGGTCCAGGCGGGTGAGGAGGGTCTGGAAGAAAGCCTGGGGGTTGGGTTGCTGCAGATCCTGCAAGGCAGCCTACAGAAAGTGCTGCCACGCTCGGAGAAACAAGTCCAAGAGAAGCACCAGAGTGCCCAGGGGCAGCTCCGGCTCCATGCTGCAGAGTGCTGTGGTGTCCTGAGTGAGGGCAACCAGAGCACACAGAGGAAAAAATGCTTTGCTGTCCCTCAGCGAGGTAGGCAGATAAACAGGGAAACCTGAGAACTGGCTGTCCAGGGGGATCCCTTTAAGCACAGGCCTCAGATAGCCTCACGCAGCAGCCACACAAAGTAACTCCTCACCTGATGCTCTGCCAGAACCAGTTCCGGCCGGCCTTAAATGCGATTCAGCATCCAATCAGTGTGGATGTGCTATTTCAAAATAGCAAAACGCTATTTTGAAATGCATTTTGTGTCTAGACGCGTTATTTCGAAATAACATATTTCGAAATAACTGTTTTGAAATTAGATATTTCGAAATAATGCTGTAATGTAGACATACCCACAGTGATTTTACTGTGGTTGGAAAGGCCATGTAGGGGGAACTCACTTCTTCCTGAATACCACAGGGACAGACTTTTGCATGCTTTCTCCATGGAAAAGCATGGGGAAATTGCAGGCCACGATGGCAGTGTGCTCCGTGGGTGTGTCACCTGTAAGGATTCATTGGCCAGACACCCTGAACAGGGTGGCTACTGTTACTGACTGGGTCTGAGGATTCAGTTCCTTATCCTTGCTTGTGTTCATCTGCCCACATTTGCTCACTACTAGGTTTTGGCAGGGGAGACAGTTCTGCAATGTTAAATTCATGGAGTTTTTCCCATTGTGGTGTGGGGGTGGGGTTTTGCTTTTAAAGGGCAGAGTGTTTTGACCAAGGACCTATTTGTCCCTGTGATTCCACACCAGCTATGGAATCCCCTATCTCACTTCCATCTGTCACAAACTCCCTGTCTTGTAGCCTTTGAGACTTCCTCCTTACTGTGTTCCAGGGAGCAGAAAAACCTCCATTGTATCACAGGGGAAAGAGTAGTTAAGTCAAAGCTGTACAAAGATATTTAGGCACTGAAATATGCAGATAGATGCTTACTGGGATTTCAAAAGTACCTAGCCAAGTAAGAAACCAGTAATAGTTAGACACCTAATCTGCTTTGGTGCTTTTTAAAATCCCACTAGGCAGCTCTCTGCATCTTTAGGCACTTAAATACCTTTGTAAATATATCCCTAAGTACTTGAATGTTCTTAGCTGGACAGTAGTGGGGATGAAGGATTCAAAAGGTAAGTAATGGGCTAAGAAATCCAAGATGCTCTCTATAATCATTTAGCATGAAAGATTATGCAAAGAATAATGTTTAATGAAAGGAATATTACTAGGCATATTAAAACATTCTGCTCCGAACTTACATTAGCATTGCTAAATCATTTACATTTTCCAACTGAATTATTTAGTTAGTTATACTAAAGGTCATTGTCAATACTTGCAGTAGTGTTGAGAATGTCTTCAGATATGAGAAGTTCATATATTTCTGGTACACACTGCAATGTGTCTTCTAACCAATTGTTAAATTTTTATTTTTTTTATTTTTTTGGTGACAGATAATGTTTTGGTCCCTTTATACATACCCTTTTTTATGTGAAGCTTCAAGTTCCATCATGAATATATTTTCATGTTGTGAAAAATGTCAGAAAAGCCTTGTTTTTCTTCAAGTCTTCAATGTTTCATTTTATTATAATCATGAATAAAAATATAGTAATTTACAATAAATAGACTCAAGATAGTTTGAATATTTGAAATTCTGGAATGCACTCTTACTGTTACTTTAAAGTTGATAGAATCCCTCTGAGAGAGAAAAATAAAGACCAATATTCTCCAGTTTTCTGATAACAAAATTGTTTCCTAATATTGCATAATAAAGGAAATATATAATTTACCTCTTTATTTATGATTGTTAATTTTGTTATTAAAATTGAAAAGTAACTAGTTAAGTTAATGGTGCATATGTGTTACTACTGGCCCCTTCTTTTCACCTATACCACTCACATTTTCTTCTTTTCTGAATGTAACTTATATTTCTTCTTAGTCCATTGCATTCTCTCTTCCACACCTCCCACCCCCAGCAGAGGGATCCCTGTTTTACAGCAGCTACCAGCCCCTTCTTATCTTAATCACTCTGCCTCTGTTTTTAAGCAAGATTCTGATTCCATGCCTGGTGACACCTTTCCTCTGCAGAGCTCACATTTCATGCTAACCCCCATGCTGCAGTTAGGAGCTCTGCCTGGGTTCATGCCTCCTGTATGAAAGTTGAGTGGTGGTGGTGGTGGTGGGGAGCTGCAGCTATTAGCAGTAATGTAACATAGCTGCCCCTCATCACTCCCCTAAGTCTACTGCCCCTAGTGCCTATTAGATAGGATAGCTACCCTTGCCTACTCCCCACATTCAGCTGGATCCCTTTGGCAGCATACCCAATCCGTCCCACACATTCTGCTCCCCTTATTGGATGACAGGGAGATAGCAGCCACTCTTCTCTCCCCACCTTCTGCTGGCCCTCAAAGTAAAGGTATTTAGCTGTGGAGAAGGTGACATGGAGTCTGGTGGGTGAAGAAAGTTCCATGCTCTTTCTTCCCCCACTTGGTAAACAAAGCTATTAATCTAACTACATTGACCTTCATTGACCTGAAGACTGGGCTAGTCAAAGAATCAATGTGCATTCTTTTTTCTAAGGCAGACCTGTTTACCAAATCCCCCCATGACATGTCTGGTTTAAATACACTTTAGTCTTAAGTCTAGCATATATCCATAATTCTTAATACCAATCATGCACATACGTCACTCAAGAGTGTTAATGGTCAGTAAATTATTAGTTTCAAATGATACCCCACAAGGCATATTTTGTGCAAAGATTATTAGAATAATATGTAGGATGTGAATATAGGGGTTCTTAGGACTATAGGGATTTAATAGGGGATAGCCTTGTGAGTAAAGATAAGCAGAATCAGATATGGTTGCAAGATCAGGATCTTTAACTTATTTGGTACGAGAAGATTTACCCAGCATTGCTTGGGTCCTTAACTCAATTTTTGTGTTTTGGAAAATAAAATGAAAGTATATAGGCTTCATTTATATCATTGCTCTGAGATGGGGCTTGGATGAGGGGTTGAGTATGCAGTCAGCCCAAGGGAGCCCTCTCTCACTGCTGCAGCTTAGGGTCTGGTAGGAAGCGCTTGTCCCTGGCCACTGCAGCTTCAGTGGGCACAGCTCGGGGAGGGGTGCATGTGCACTTCTCCTCTCGCTCCCTGATGAAGGGGAACAGCCAGCAACGTTCCCATATGAATTGGAGTGGGGGAGCTTCAGCCACCTCCCCTCCCCCTGCTCTCTCTAAAGGGCTTCTTGTGTATGTGAGGCTTGGGGGTGGGGTAGTCCCAGATTGGGTGGGCATGCCCCCAGCCAGCCCCTTTCACTTGCCTGGTGATTCTTTTTCTTTTCTGCATGGTTTTATGAGATGCAATCCCATTCTAGGTACATTCCACTTTCCTGGCACCTGACCTTGGCTTAAGTTATGAAAAGAGAAAGCGCTATATCTGTTTTGGTGGTCCTAGCTCGTACTGTTTAGGAGGAGCTGTTGAACAGACAGATACAGAGACAGACAGACAAACTCTCTCAAATAAATACTAGATTGTTGGGGGACTTGGTCTAGTGCTTAGAATATCTTGGTGAGAGCGAGGAACTGCTGAGTTTTAATTCCAGCTGACACTGATTCCCTCTGAGAACTTGAGCTGCACTTCTTTGCCTCCGTTTACTCACCTATAAAATGTGGATAATACTTATTTACCTAGTTTACAATGACAAATTAGTTAATATTTGTAAAGCATGTCTAAACTCTAAACCCTCTAAAAGTTGTTCAGTATTATGTGAAGCTATGAAAAAAATGTTGCTGTGTTTCTTTTTCAATGAATATTTTGATAAAAATTACTTTTGCTCTATAAACTTAGCTAAGAAAAATATTTGAGTAAAAAAAGTTAAACTGCAATAATATAGGGAGAGAATTCTACTCCTAGGAATATAATTTACACTTTATTAGAGAGAGTCCATCACTGCTAACCATCTTGACCGACTTTCACCAACAGAAATTGGTCCAGTGAAATATATTACCTCACCCATCTATACTGCAAACTGTGAAGTGCACTTGCGGGTTAAAAATTGTCATTTTAATGATAATTTTATCATCTCATCAAGGATGGTCATGCTTTCCTGAGTGTACTCAATTAACACAGCTGGCCTCTTAGGATTTTGAGAATTAATTATATTCAGTTTGCAAGGCTGTCTTCTATGATATTGGTAATGTTAGTGGAGGAGTGAATGATATTCTGAAAGAGGGAATTGTACTGCATGTGACTGGCAGGATAACAGAAACAGAACTCTCGTTTGCTTTTTTTAAAATGAAATACAATTTTAAAAAATGTGGCTTGAAATCCATGTCCCACTGAAGTCAATGACAAAACTCGCTGGGACCACAATTTCACTTGTAAAATTTTCTTGCTTTTCAGTATTCAGTGTGTTGAATGAAGGGAGGATTAATGCAAAGGAAGAGGGTAGCAAAAATTGGTCCTAAGGACTCCATATGTTTGATGAAATATCTTTTTGAGACTAAAATGGGATGGAACAGTTGAAAATTTTCAAAAATTAAGTGTTTGGCCAATCTCCCTCCTCCTCGCAAAAAAGATTTAGAAATGCTACTGCCATGTCTCATGGAAGTTGCACGCTCCTCATTCTCTTCTATGGGCTGGGCTCTCTGACTGTGCTACATCTCATCTTATGCACCACAGTTTTCCCTCATGCTGAACCACTGCAATGAATCATTGGAGTCCCTACCCACAATGCACAGCATTGGAATTTCTGAATGGATTATTTTTTAAAGTTTGGGGATGTTTGTTTTTTTCTATGCAAAAGCAGTTTTGGAGAAAATAGTTTAAATGAACGCCCAATTTTCTGTCAAGAACCACATTGGATGGAAAATATTCAACCTTTCCAAATCGAGGCCAGTAATAGAGAGCTGGTGAATTCTGTAAAAGGTGGGAAAAAAAAGAAAATGAAACCATACTGTTCAACTGTCCAACAATTAACTAAATTCCACATACATGTTGATTGTTGAAAATAAAGACTCATGAGACTGAGGTTATCTAGAGAGTTAATTATGCTAAAGGAATAAATTTTATAACATTTTAATTTTCCTGCACAAATGACTTTTATGTCTCTTATTTTGAAACGTTATTGCACATTACAATTGGCATTTTGCACACAGCATGTTACACACAGAATAGTACCATATAGTACAAGTCACATCATCTTCCTGAGGAAACACGAGAAAGGAAAACATATTTTTGTCTTAAGCTTTCTGCTCTTCAATTTTGTTTTGTACATCAATATGATGGTGATAGATGTCCTATAAAAAGCAAAGACAGAATTTCCCTCAATGAAAAAGCTATTAGGGAACAACTTTTTACTTCGGCTAAAGGAAATTTGATAAAAGATTTAACCATCTTCCAGTACAATAACCCTAATAAGAGGACTGGCCCCCAAGGTAAACATCAGGCGAGGCTGAGTGGATGGGATTGAAATGGCTGTTGCAGCTGAGACGTTCAAAAGGCAAAATGCTAAACTGCATTATCATGCTCCATAAGTGTCTGCCCTTGCAGAAGACAATAAAATACTTTATCACTGAACAGAGGTGCTGGAAGACCAGATACAAAGCCATGGTAATAGAGTTTGAGGATACGTGAATAAGAAGAGTGAGACATAGGTCTATCTTGGTGTGAATGGGATTCAGTAAACAAGGAAAAGGGAAAAGATAAGTTGTAGAAATAACTGTTAGTGGGCTCTATTAGTGAAGCACAAGGAAAGAGAAAAGCTGTGTAAAAACAGGTGCAAGAAATATTGATGTTGGCAATAATGGCTAAGAGTATGAGGAAAGAGGATAAGACAATTGGGGAGGAAATTAACAAAATATGCTATGGCACGAGAACAAAGCAAAATATGTATAGGGCTTGCTCCTTAAAATAACCTGGCCACTGACAAAGGGCATGATATAAAGTAGAATGGAAGATGCATGTATCGGTGTAGGGTCAAACTTGCATATAAAGTGGTTAACACTTGGAGTCGTGGGATTTATAGTATTCCTTCTACCTTGCCCCTACATGTGAGCCTGACCAGTGTTGTCCTATGCTAATCAAGAAACCTGAGTGGTGAGTCTAGAGTAGAGCTGAGTTCTGGAGAACCAATACGTTGAGGTCTCAAGAGAAATCCCAACATAAACAGAACCTTCCTGGCATCTCTCCCACATCATGTACCTTAATGTCAAAGTACACCAGGGAGGTTTTAGTACATGGTAGCAGGGTCCATATAACTGGTGCACAGCAGCCTAGTGTGGGGGTAGATTTACACCCAAGTTGTCATTTACTAGCTCGTTCATACATACAAGACCTTAGAGTATAAACTCTCGGCAAAGACCACCTTTTATGCGTCTGCAAAACAGATTTATGGAGCCAAACAAAATGTAAGCCAATTGCTGTACGTGGCTCCTTGTTTGCCTCAGCTATTTAAAATTAAAATGTTTTAAGGGTGAATCCTTGTTAAGCCTATCTCTGTATGAGTTCTAATCTCATAACTGCACATAATTGGCCAAAAAGGTAGGGAGCTTAAACAGATATGTTTAGTACTGTTTCTGTTAATAAATAATATGTGGTAAGTAATTACAGCAAAATAACTAAAACTAATGTTATTTCCTTCAGTATATAAGAATTTTGTAGGAAATTCTGATGGATAAATCTTAGTACATTAAATTTATGCTTATATATAATTTCTTGCTAAATTACGGACATGCAGATAGAAAAGATTCATATGACTCTCTTCTCCCACTAAAGTTTTCTGGATATATGAGTGATCTGGAATTGGGCAGCAATTAGTCCTTGACAATTTGCTTAATTGGTTTGCAATTTGGGAAAAGTTCTGTTTAGCTTGTATTAGATACTACCTGTGTAACCAAGGCCTTTTCTTGTGCTTTCTTACGATTCATCTTAAAAATCCAAGGCTCTTGCCTAATGCCCACATTCACTGCTCAGAGGACACATCTATACTTAGGAGAAGATCGATGTGCTGGAAGTTGATCTTCTAGTGTTCGATTTAGCAAGTCTAATGTGTGAGGAGTAAGGGAAGCTGATGGGAGTGTGTGCTCCTGTTGGACTCCTGCTGTGTGGACGCCACCATGGCTCGGCTTAAGGTAAGCGGACTCCAGCTACACATTTTGCATAGCTGGAGTTGCAAACCCTAAGCTGATCTGCCTGGTCTAGTATAAAACAAGTCTAACTGAGTAGGAGTATACAGTTTTCCATCTTGGTGTCAGGTTCTCTGGCCTTGTCTGCACTGGGAAAAAAACCCCAAACTATATTAGAAAAAAATGAGAAGGTCAAATTTTGGCTAACATCAGATTATATTATTTTTGCTTGATTATGGAGAAGGACATGTGTTAGGTGGTTTAGGGTTAATCCTAGGATTCCCAGCTGTCTCAATGCCTATGGAACAAGCATCTCAGAAGTCTCCAGAAGTTGCATCCCTCAGAAATGATTTAATGTGATTACACCATGCTCTGAAATGCAATACTAAAATTCCACCACACTGGATAATTTAAAAAAAATTATATCATTAACAATGTTTTAACATGAAAATAAAATAAGTGGAAAAAATCCCAACAAATCCTGGAGCTTGCTTTGTTTATGCTAATTCTTCTACACTTTCATGCTTTTCATTATACTCCACCTTCTTTGATTTATGTTGGCCCATTCTCCTTGTACAGGGGTGTTTAACTTCATATTTTTTCTATAAAGTGACTAGCACTCTGATTAGCAGTACCATAGGATACAGTTTATTTTGCATAGGTTAAAAACAGATGGATGAATTATTTATTATTTTAGACCCAGAGTTGTACTTTGGTATGTGTGCCCTATTCTTTTGTCAGTCAAAGGGAATAACTCACTATGATTGGAGGGAACAATTTATTGATCTGAATCTTGGGTTTGTTTAATTTACATTTTAATTTTTTTTCTTTTTTCTTTACCATTTACTTTTTGTCACCACCAAAGCAAACTTTCAGTAACTTTTTTATAGTGGAAAGCTTATTATACCATCTACATTTTTTGTTAGTCTCTAAGGTGCTACAAGACTATTTGTTATTTTTTAAGTTTTTTCAGTTGTAGACTAACATGCTACCCCTCTGAAAGTTTTAAAAAAGATCATTTAGCTCTACTCTTCTTCCATTTTAATGGTTTTTAACTTTTGAGTGCAAGACAATGTATATTTGCATTTTTTGTTTTATTTGGGGGTCTGATTTAAGATGCATTCTGTATCACTTTTAGCTAAGCAATCCTATTTCTTCTTAGAGCTGAAACACGAGATCCATGTTTGGAGACTAACAGCACAACGCATCAATCCCGCCAGCAGAGAAGAAACTGCTGTGAAATGCCTCTTAATGCAGAAAGTTTTGGCTCTGGAGATCTTGCTGAAGAACAAACTCAAAACATTCCATAAGTATGGCGTGCACAAATGCACATCACTTTAATTTTGCAGGGTTTGTGAAATCCGCAGTCCAATGGAATGGAGGACAATTTATTGTGTGTGTGTGTGTTGGGGGGGGGGGGGGGGGTTTGTGGCAATTTATAGAACTTTGCTGTTAGCCTGGGCTGAAGGGCTTGCAGTATCAGTGCTAGCTGTGCATAAGTTTAGGAGTGAAACCTGGCGCCACTGAAGTCAATGACTTAACTGAAGCCAGGATTTTACACACAGATAAGAGAGTGAAGATCAGTGTGTTCTTTACCCTGGGACCAGAGCTGGATTCCATGCCTTCTTCTGAACATCATGTGGGAATCGGAGAAGAGGTGCTGCCCTTCCTACACAGAACCCTTCCCAATGATGACTAAAGACTAAATAAATAGGCAGAAGGTGTTTGATAAATGTAAGGAGGCCAAATTGGCTTTTCAGGGCTGCAAATATATGGTAATGGGCTCCTGAACATCAGAACATCTAGTATCATCAGGTAGTTTTCACCTGAAGGCATAGAAAGTAAGTCTGTGACCTTTTCCCTTGCAGTAGTGTCCTTCTGAACATATAGTGTGGCATACTGCTAAATAATATTTTAAAATAAAATACTAATGTGCTCTTCAGTGAGTATGAGACTTTGGAAGGCATCCTACTAATGTATAAAATTATTTAATAGTAATATTAAAAAAAATACTATCAGCCTAAATATGACCCACAAATTCAATGTTGTGCTTATGGTGGGAAAAGCTTTTTTAAAACCTGAATCCAGCAAAAATGCTAACCCGAATTTTTGAAATATTCCAGTGAAAACCATTGCTAGTCATTTTAAAAGTTGCCCTGTAGAATTTGAAACCTAAGTATTACAGGAGAAAGAACCTGATAGTTAAATTGATGCTAAACGAAAGTGAAACTGACTTGATTAATTTTAATTGTCCAAGCTGAATGAAATGTAGATAATTAAATAGAGGGCATGAAAAGGGACATGTAAATTGGATTTTAAAAATTATTTCAGTAACCTAATTCAGTAACCTAATTATTTCAGTTTTTCTTTATATCATATGATGTTTACACTGGTATTGTACATATTGAATAGTCTGGCAGGTTCATTTTAAGTGATCAAAATCAGGCCATTTTGAAAATGGAGGAAATAAACTATTATAAGAAATCATGATTTACCAAAGAAGAAACTTTTGAAGTATGAATATAAATGACCTGATTGATGCTGGGAGTCAGGATTCCTTCAGCATGATTCAGCAATGTGTAATCCAGTAGCGTTAATAGCATGGCTCCTGAATCCCAAAGCTTTATGCTCGAGAGCTGACTATCCTGATACCTCAGTAAAGTAATCCAGATTTGAAAAACTTCATTTTAAAATGCAAATGCCTATATATCTCTATGGCTATGTCTACACTACCAGGTTATTTTGAAATAAGTTATTTTGAAATAAGAACTTCCGAATAAGCTTATTCCTCTTCACAAGCAGGAGTTATTATTTCCAAATAAGAAGCCTATTATTATGAAATAACAGTCTTGGTAGTGTGGACACTTGCCTTGTTATTTCAAAATAACTCCCCAGTATAGACATGCCTTTTCAGTGTGTGTGCATGTGTGTGTATTCTGATTGGCTGATGCTATCACATGACTATTTTTTTATTTCAAAATGCACATGTCATCTTTCCAGAAGTGGTAGAGGAACTACCTACAGTTTATGGCCTCAGTTCTGCAATGAGGCTTGCTACTTTAGATCTACATTAGTGTGGAGCTCCTTTGAAATTGGAGGGACTTTTCATAAGCATAGTCTACTGGAGGATTGGCTTTTTTTAAGGTGAAATCTTGGTCCCATTGAAGTTAATGCGATTTTTGCTATTGGTTGTAATAAGACCACGGTTTCACACTTAGGGCTTATCTAGACTACCTGGAACAGTCGAAAGAGGATATGCAAATTCTGCGGAATTTGCATATCTTCTTCCAATCGCACTTTTGAAAGTAGAGCTTTCGAAAGTGAAAGTAGTTTAGATGCGGCTTTTTCGGCGAACCCCCCCGTGTTGAAATGCTGTGTAAAATTCCCGCTGAATTTGCATATCCTCTTTCGACTGTTCCCGGTAGTCTAGATAAGCCCAATGGGTATGTCTAGACTACAAGCCTCTTTTGAAAGAGACTTTTTTGAAAGAGAGCGTCTAGACTACGAGCAGATTTTTTGAAAAAGCGAGCCATTTTTTTGAAAGAGCGTCTAGATGCTCTCTTTTGAAAAAAGCACAGTTTGCATTCAATAGCACCTTTTTTCGAAAGAGTACTTTCCAAAAAAGGTTTTATTCCTTGTAAAATGAGGTTTACTGCGATCGAAAAAACTGCTGCATTCTTTTGATTTACTTTTGAAAACGCAGCTGCAGTCTATTTGCAGGTGAAGTTTTTTTGAAAAAAGGCTACTTTTTTTCGAAAAAACTCTGTAGTCTAGATACACCCTTAATATGCATTATTACAAATAAGAAAATGCTCTGAATGTTAGAAGAACTACAGGACCTATTCCAATAGTATATTAAGATGATTGTGGCAGAACTCTGTTTTCATATCTACAGGAAATGTGTGCTTTTTTTTCAGGCAAATTTCACAAGAAGATAAAAATTGGGAAACAAATATTCAGGAACTCCAAAAAAAGGTAACTAAATGGCAGATATACTAAATTTCAGAAGAATTTGCCCTCTGATTTAGTACATAAATAATATTTTGAAGTAAATCCAAGCAGAAAAAAGCAGGAACCAATTCAGTGCACTTATCAAATATTCTACATGCAGGGAAAAAAAGCTGGCTTCTGAATGGGATAGAAATAAGGTAGTACATTCAAATGTTAAGGATTATTTTAACATTTCCTCTGTTTATTTTTTTTACCTATAATATACACACACACACTCTCTCTCTCTCTTCCCCCCCCCCCCCCCCCCCCGAACTGCCAGATATGTACCTGCAACCTTACATTTGTTTAATGATGGATTTTGGTCACACTTTATACTGAGTTTTCATTTATATATTTTTAAGGAAAGTATCAATACATGATTAATTAGTGTTTTAATAAATTACTTATCCATTGTTATAGATTCTAACAGTTGAATAGTTTTTAGATTTTTAAACCAGGATAGAACATGGTACAGAGGAAATTAGAGAGGGTGGGAAAGAGGATTGGGACTGGGGATAAGAATATGGATTTTGGAGAAAAAGAGGGGTCAGGAAAGGAGATAGGAATTAGGTAGAAAATGGAGACTAGAATGTTAAATAAAGGGAAAGAATAAAACCTGCAGATTAGGGTCTAAGATTTTGGAGCAGAATTCAATAGAAAGCCTTAATTTCTTTCTGTTCCATGGAATCACAACTGCATTGAGTCTCTGCTAGTGTTCCCATTGTAATAAGGTTAAGAAGAAACGTGAACACTTGGAGCAGTCATGACTGCAGATTCCTGCTATTCGCATTTGTGTCAAGAGACTTAAATCTATAGTTGCCTATGCTAAACTTGGCATTGCTTCGGTCCTTGCCTCAAATAAGTTTTGTTTTTCTTCATTTAAATGATTGTTCTGAGGTAGGGCTGGGGATGAGGGGTTCAGTATGCAAGCTGCCCTGGGGAGAGAGGACAAACCCCAGCCTCTCTCTTACCACAGCAGCTTGGGGCCATGGCTGTCCACGCCAGTCCATGGCTGCTGAGGCTGTAGCAAGCACAGCCCAGGAGGGGTACATGTCTTCTGGTTGGGGGATGGACAGACACACAGACAAACTCTGTGAAATATATAGTAGTTAGCTGTCCCTTTCTCCACCCTGCTGGCCCAATGGGGTTATAGCTGCCCAGGTCCCCATCTCTGACCCTTCTGTGGTCAGTCTGCAGTATAACTCCTCCTGCCAGATCTCCTCCCTTTGTATTTTATGAGAAACAATTTAAGTCCAGGCATATCCCACTGTCCTGGCACAACCAAACCCTTACCTTGCTTTATGATGAGAGGACGCTGGTGATCCTTTACTGTTTAGGAGGAATTCTTGAACAAGCAGACTCATAGACAGACACACACATTTCTAAAATATATGGTAAGATGATGAAAATATTTTAAAATTGCTTTCCTTTATTATCAATTACATACAAAAGAAATAGGAAAATTGTAGCTAATTTCAAAACGTGTTTGTAGTTTAAAATAGCATTGGTTTTACCTTATTTTCTTTTTTTTCCCTAGGAGAATCTTTACCTCAATTTAAGATTTTTAATTGTTCCACCTTGTATCAGCTTTTCTTTACAGCAAGAGATTTAGGCTTTAGAAATGCATGCAGGATTGAAAGTGTACATAGTACAAAAAATAGTTTCTTCTATAACATGGTTGCTGAATGTTTTTCCTACCCACAGCACAGAATAACAGACAAAATACTTCTCATCAAATGCCTGACTGTGCTGGGATTTGTTATCCTGATGTTCTTTCTCAATTCATTTGTTCCAGGCATTCACCTCGATCTTGGTGAGTCTGATTTCTCTGCTTTATCACACTGATAGACTTAAGAGCAAAAATGTTACAGTTGAGCTTGGATCTGTTCTCCAGGTCCTTTTTTTCCCTATACTGTATATTTTCCACATAGTCCTATACACTGATCAAACCAGCAGTTCCTCAGATTAAGTTCTCAAAATCCATGCATGTCCTGATCAAATCAGTAGTTATGGGTATGCTGGTGACTCCCATTCTCTGATCCTCCTTCCCTTGGTGAAAAAGGAG
This sequence comes from Pelochelys cantorii, assembly GCA_032595735.1. NCBI lineage: Eukaryota > Metazoa > Chordata > Testudines > Trionychidae > Pelochelys > Pelochelys cantorii. The sequence goes on along the minus strand of CM064326.1, from coordinate 123,749,291 downwards.
AACTATATCAGAGGGGTCAAAGGTGAGTAGGGCTTTCACCTCCAGGAGAGAAGGACAACTAAGTCACAGTGGAACAGTGTTCCTGGTCATGTTTCAGAATGGTTGGAGGGTGCAGCTTTTGGCAGGGCCTGACAGACAGGATTTCTGTTTCAGCATACTGACAGTTTTATGTTTGAAGGAAAGATTCACTGACCCCTGATAGTAAGGTGTACCCTGGCTCAGAGAGAGAGATATCAGAGCTTATAATGTTTCTATGCCAGTCAGTACATGTTTCCTGATCAGCTATGAATTCTCCAATTTCCCAATTAATGTTCTTGCAGCACTTATTAATAGCTTTCATTTTGCCTTTGAGCAAATTTGGACCAAATCACAGATTCGTGTTCAGGGGCAGGGATTGTTCACACGGATTTGGCTGAGCATGTGCATAATTGCCCCAAAGACATTGTAAGACATGTACACCAAGAGTAAGACCCAGGTCATTTCCACTTGAGTGAATTGCCACAATATCTGGTAGATTATGACTTCTTAAGTTAATTGTTAGATGCTGTGGCATTGTCAAAACATGATGCCAATTAAAGTCAGCTGGTAATGAGCAATTGCCATATCATGGTGTGTTCCTTGCTGTTCTTCAAACTTCTTCAACGTTGTTATTCAGGAATCACCCAGAATTTGCGCTTTGCCAGCCCTGCAATGCACGTATTTCTTTTCAATCTGTGGTCAAGATAGCTGTGTCCAAATCTTCATGCTACATACCAATGAGAGCGCCACATCAATCTACCCCCAAATCAGGAAGTAGCCCTCCCCCTATCCTGGGACTAGTAAAATACACATATTCTGAAATAACCAATCTAAGGCTAGCTTATAACCAATGTTCCCTCTAAGTTTTTCCATCCACATGCAGAATACGTTTTCATGTACACTGAGGCATGTGCGAATGTGCGCCACCAGTAGAAAAAAAACTCCGAGCTGAGAGTGCTCTGCTAATCAGCTGGATAGCATTTGAATCTCTTCTGAGCAGCTACTCAGCTTACAGGGAACACTGCTTATCACCCATCCTCAGTCACAGCCCCACTCCCTCTCCCATGCCACCACCTCCCACTAGGCCCTCTGCCTCTGCCTCCTTCCCACCCCATATAAATGTTAGGTCATCTGCTTGCTGTTCTGCTGCATTCACAGTAAACTCCCCATAAAAATAAGAACACACTATAAAAGAGAAAACTTGTATCAATGTGAACTCTGAATTGTTTACTGCACAGCTGTACAACAGTTCAGACTAGAAAGATCAATGGCAGATTGTTCACTGGAGCAAGGGTGCTGAACTAACCAGGGGAGCATGAAGTGGCTGCATAGAGATGTCTCAGTATTTCTTTTAGTGGCTCATGCACACTGTAATCCTCCCAGACTGCACAGCTATGCAAACAAAGAAGTGAACATGTTCTTAAACACAATTTGGGTTGCTCAAATGCACAACCTTGTGTAAAAATGGAGTGCTTTAGATTACCTTGAGCTGCATCACAGCAATTGTTTTCTCTCTAGTTTTGCACGCAAACCAACCAGCCAACTCCACATTTCTAGAAACTTTCTGAAAATGGCTTTTTAGGGGGCTGATTTCTCCAGAACTCCTGCCTCAGATGACCCTAAATTTGGGTCACTAATCCTACTCTGTATTTCCAGGAGGCAAATCAAATTTCAAGAAAATCTGAAAGAATGTGGATTTTAGAGCAGTTAGAAACATGACTCTTCAATTGAGCAGGATAGAGGGATGATGGAGGGAAAGGTGTCCTGTGGCATAGGAGGTGCTGAAAATAGTTAATTCATTCATCTTAGTGTGATGGTGTCAGATGAATGACATCACCACTTGGAGATGAGTATAACCTGAAACAATAGCTCTGAGATGAGTGAACTGCTCCATTCATCTCAGTGTGTGTCCCCACACCCCCCACGAGTGTTTAGGACCTGGGATAGGCATAAAGATCCCCACCCAAAAGAGCAAGACTTCCCCAGATCTTGTAGCAGGGAGGGAGCCCCAAACCATCCCAATGGGCTCCTCAAATTGGCTATCACAAGGAGAAGTAAAGATGGGGTGTCCAGCCTCTGTAGTGGACATGGGACCCTCACCCACCTGACCCTGGGGCGCATACAGAGAAGGCAGTGAGATAGGCTCAGAACTCAGGAAGGGGGAACCCCCTCCCCTTTTATACCTTAGATCACATGAGTAGGAGGATGGCCTGCCCAGATCCCCCTGGAGACATAAGGCTCTTACCCCAGATATAAACACATGAGAGGGGACTCGATATCGGTCTATATTCACCCCCACATTCATCTTCCTAATGTCCCACCTCTCCAGCCCCATTAGCTTCCATAACTTATCTCCCAATATCTTTTCATTTCCGTACTATCCACCCCTATTTACCTCTTCTCATGATTTGCTCTCTTTGCTGCTGCCCCTTAGTGGCCATTGCGGGAAGCAACCGCTTGTCTAATATTTTTATCTGAAAAATATTTTGATTGCATTCTCTGCCAAATAGAATTCTTCCACAGACCTGGCTACTGCCTCTTAAGGTGATATATTATGTACAGTGATGGGGGAACCCCTCTCATTGTTAAAGTCTTCCCTGCAGTACTGCTGCATGATGCAGATGTGCCTCTAGCAGTTTTAGTGCAGACCTACCCTTAGGACAAAATTTCTTGTCTTAGTAGCTTGTAATCAGTTTTCCCTTAGGCCATGTCTAGACTACAGAATTATGTTGCTTTAACTTATGTCAGCATACGGTCATCACAGTTATTAAATCACTGTGCGTGTGCATGCTTAGGTCCTTGTGTCGCTGGTGTGTCCCCTCAACAGGAGTGTTTGTATTGACTGAATTGTCAGTGTGGGGTAAGGTTCCCTCTAAGCTGCACAGTAGCACAGCTCCGCAGCTGCTTAATGAGCTCTGCCCAGCCAGGCGCTCAGGACTCACACCGAGAACTGCCTGGTTGGGGGAAGAGCACTTCTCTCTCAGCTCTATCAGCAGTTCCCCGCTGAGGACAGAGCAGTGAGTCTCTCCCAGTCCACAGGGACATGTCCCTTCCCAGCCTGCTGGGAGAGACCCACTGCTCTGTCCTCAGCAGGAAGCTGCTGCCGTTACTGAGGGAGAAGTGCCCCTCCCTCAGACAGATAACTCTGTGTGTGGAGTCCTGAGCCCCTGGCTAGGCGGGGCTCATTAAGCAGCTGTGGGGCTGTGCTGCCACGCAGCTTAGAGGGAATCTTGGTGTGGGGCATAGAGAGAGCTCCTGGAAGCTACTAGCAGTTGTCTAAAGCAATGCAGTGTCGACCTGCACTGTATTGACCTGCCACTCAAGAAGGGGATGTTACTAAATCGGTGTGGAGAGTCTCTTATATCGACAGGAGCCAAATTTAAGTGAAGAGTCTTCTACAGGTGGGTCAACAGAAAGCAGGTTACATCAGTCTAACTGTATAGCGTACACTATATTTTAGTTATGTTAATTGAAGGATGAATTCACAGCCAACAACCTTAATGAGGTCTGTGATTCATTCACTCATTAGTACCTCTCTGTTTAACAGAGTGAGGCAGCACAAGGGGGAAAGAAAAAACCTTTTTGCAGGGGGACATGTAATTTGGACACCAAATGATCCCAGATTTGATTCACTAACACTAACCATCTTCCCATTTGGCACACCACATTTCAAAGCAATCTGGATTTTGGACCACTTACATGCATCAAACTTTAAAGCATGTAAGATGGCAGAAGTGGAGACCCTCTACCTGTTTTCTTTTATTGGCATAGGGGCACAGTGAAATGTACATTTATGTAATTACTCATCTCCGTTTGAGTCCTCTGAAGATTTAGTGGTACCTTGCACTCCCTCTGTTAAAGCTAAGACAGACTGTTTCATGGGTTTACATCTCTCCAACCCCTATCTGACCCTTCCGAGGCACACCAAATTGCTAAGGAATCTGAGTGACCTTATTTATTTTAGAGGACTTAGAAATGTCGATCTTGAAACAGAAGTCATGACACAGCCTTAACTCTTATTGTGCTGCTATGCCACTGTAGTTAGTGTTAATGGAAGCCACAAGCTCACACTCCTAGGACTTGTTGAATACTCCTGAACTGTGCTATCAGTTACATATTATTGTTACAGAACATTTGCTGCTGTGATCCTCCCTGGATTTTCATTTCTCCAGTGCATGGAAATAATTTTCACAAAATACAGCATATCTTATACTCTAATGTTTTTGTTAAAGTTGTGCAATGTTTTTCTTCATAAAATAGAAAATGGATCATAGATCGGTGTTTAAGTTTCTTGCAGAAAAATGTGTTATGTAAAGATTGGAGTGTTAGCAATCTAATAACTTTTAATTATATTTGGTTGCATGAATCAGAAAGATTATAGAATTCTTTATCAAAAACCCTAGCCTTGATATAATTTTTCCATTATGAATTTGGATTCACTAAGATAATTTGCAAGGGCTAATGTTTTAATTTAAACAATAAAATCAGCATATTTAACAGCCTTCTTAAATTCCGGCTGCCTTCCTGTTCAGTTTTCTTATATCCCTTCATTAATTTACCTAGTTCTATTTATATGCAAATACATATGTTAATGTAGTGTTAAGGCTGGGACTTTAAACAAATAGAAAATTGAGAGTGAAGATTCCCACAACAGTCTTCACTCTGCTTCTTCTATATTTGATTTATAATGTAATTTCTGTTACATTCTACTGATTAAGCATTCCAGGGAAGATATTCATTTCCCTAAATGAGTGTACAGTGCCTAGCACAAACATTTTTTACTGTGGCTCATATGTGTTAGTATCATGTAAATAAATGTGTTGTATGTTTGCACTTCTCCTTTATATGTAACATTAGTTGCACATATGAAGCATTTTGTGCTACTTGATGTATGATCTGGTAATAAGACATTATTAAAAAGTGTATTTTTTTTTCTGACTCTTGCATGGTAAAAATCCCAACTTACATGTAGCATTAACAGATTTTCACACATAATTTTCTTTTTATGCCTGTCCACAATTTTCTCCTCTCTATTACTTCCATGGGGCCCCACAGTTTCTCTGCTGGACTTGCTTCCCAACTTTTCCCTCCAGTAGAATGATTGTTTCATTGTGTTTGGGGTATTTTGTGCCTGCAATGGGCGTGAAGTACAGTAATTCCTCATTTAATATGTGCCTGCTTAACACGTTTTCGCGATAGCACGATTTTTTTTCAGGGAATGTTTTTTGAATTATATGACCATCCCCGGAATAACACGATTTCCCCAGCCGGCCTGTTGCCAGTGGCTGTGCGGGACTTCCCCCGCCTCCCTGCAAAGCAGTGGAGGGTTCGCCGTTCCCCACTGACTCCCCCTCGCAGGACGCCTTGCCTCCTCTCCTCCACCCCCGCTTGCAGGCTGGTGGCTGGGTTTCCCCCTCGCCGGACGCAGTGCGGGTCCCAGCAGACCCGCCACAGGGGCATACTCCCAACCCAGTCCCCCTCCCCTCTCCTCCCCTTCCCTTCCCCAGAGCCAAACATCTCCTCTCCCTACTGTAACCCAGTCCCCTGTCTCCCCCAACCTTATGTCCCGGTCCTAACAGACACCACCGCTTGAAACACAACCCCCACCTTTTCCATTATTTTCAATGGGAAAATTGACCCCACATAACACGTTTTCACTTAACACGATCATTTTCTGAAACACATCTATAGTGTTAAATGAGGAATTACGGTATGTGAAAACTGATACAATGTAGTATGTTAAAAGCTTGAAACCTTAAAAATTGTTGTAAAGCAGAAGTGTCATCTTCCAGGCATCTTTACTTAGAATTATTCTTGTGCTTATATGCTTTGCATAATCAGGCCCCATAGGGGACTAGAATTGTTTCATCCTTTTAGGGTGTGCAAGCCCTCTGAATCTCTCTGTTCCAGCAAGGCTTTGTTCAGAGGCTACAGTTTAAATTAGTTATCATCTACTATAACATTAAATAAGGACAGTTTAAGCATATTACAGGAAAACCTGGTAGACCATTTAACTGGCGGAACCAGCCTGTAATTATTCAGTTCTCACTCCCAATGAAGAGAACAGGAATGCGGAACTAGGTTTGGGAAAAGGCAGGTGCAGCATCCAGTTATGTGACATCCTGGGAAAAGGTGCTGGAGCAGCCTTCAGTGGGAGACAGTGGGCAGTCTCGGAATTTCAAGGGGCAGCAGCCAGAAATCCCTGGAGCAGATTCTAGTATGTGCAGGGAGGCAACAACATGATCCAGGCTGCAGTAGCTGTACTCAGAAGCAGCCCCCCATGATGGAAGCAGCAAATAATGCAATGGCAGAGAGGACCTTAGCCTATTTCCTACTCAAATATCTGAGGGCAGAGGGAGAGAGGACAGAGTATCTCAGCAGGAAGTGGGTCTAAATGTGGGCCATGAAAAGTGATGGGAAAATCTTTTTGGGGGGAACAAGAAGCTGTTAGATATCACAGGCTTCTTTACAGTCATGTGACATTGTGTGTCATTGTTCACGTATGGTTCTATGTGGTGCATGAGTAGTGAGCTGTCTTACTTGATGTGGGGTCTCTTTCCAACTCAGGCCCTGTGCCACATCACGTTTCACAGCCTGTGATTAAAATCCAAGAAATAACTGAAATTTGAGCAATCTAAACATGAAATACATTAATCCATAGTCAGCTGAACCCATAATCCTACATGCAAATACAGATTAGTCGGACAGTTTTTTGTCTTGGGTTAACCAGTTAGGTAGAACTAATATTACATTTAACCCTATATTTTCACCCTGTCTGTATTAAGAAAGTGAACTTGATTGGAGGACTATGACATGCATTTTGTGAAGATGCTCCAAATTAAAATGGTTTAATTTCTTGTAGAAAGCCCTGTAGATTGTATTGTCTGTCTTCTACTTTAGCATTGTGAAGAGCTGGTGATAATTCTTCTGAAAAACCTAGTACTCACACAGTGGACAGAATTTTACCAAAACTTGGTAATTTTAGCTCTGAGAAGAATTGTAGTCGGTTGGCCTGCCTGGAGGGGTTCCTCCTCCTCTGGCTCAGTGGGCGGCCACTCCGACCCACTGTGCTGCCCCTTTAAGACCGACCCCGTTAGTTCACAGGGAGCGGTCCAGCCCTTAGTCCAGGGTGTGACAGCAACAAACCACTCACAGTTATAAAGAGCGGCCAGGCCCTCAGTCCAGGGCGTGGCAACAAACAAACATAGTTACAAAGAGTGGCCAGGCCCTCAGTCCAGGGCGTGGCAACAACCAAACACAGTTATGAGGAGTGGCCAGGCCCTCAGTCCAGGGCGTGGCACCAAACAAACGCAGTCCGTTGTCAGGCGTGGCCAGGCCCTCAGTTCAGGGCGTGGCACCAAACAAACACAGTTATAAAGGGTGGCCAGGCCCTCAGTTCTGGGCGTGGCAACCACAACAGGTGGGTAGCTCCTTGTTCAGGAGGGGTGCAGGCAGATCGCCTGTGGCAGTGGCAAGGAGGGAGAGACTGCCACCCAATAGGTGGGTGGCAGGGGGGGCGCAGGCCCACCCACTCCACTGCGCCCCGGCCCAGGGCCCTAGGGCAGCCGTGCAGGCTGCTTCGGCTCAGCGGGGGCTCCGGCCCGAAACGCGCTGGCCTAGGGGCCTTTAACAGCCCCCACTACCCCTGGGCCACTTCCGTTCTCCCCCTCGGGCGGTACCTGGATGTTGGGCAGTGGAGGCTGGGAGGGTCTCTTCCCACCGGGGTGGTCCGGTCCAGTCCTCGGCCGCTTGCAGGTCACTGGGGCTCAGCTGGGTTCCAGGGGCCAGCAGTCTCGGGCGGTTGAGCCAGGCCTCCGGGTCAGGGTCCGTGGAAGTCCCCGGCGGTGCCTCCGGTCAAGGTAGCTGGGGCCGCTTCTCCCGGTCCCGGGGCTGGTGCTGGGGCACAGGCTCAGCCTGGCCTTTCAGCTCCTCCGTCGCTTCTGGGAAGGTAGGCCGGTAACGCTGGGCCTCCGCCTCCCAGGCAGGGAGCCAATAGTCTGCCTCTGGGCCCTGGCAAGTAGGAGGCCCGGGCCAGGTCTCAGTCCCTACTCAGTCCTCTAGCCTCTCGGCAGGCTCAGCCCTGACTGAGGCTGCTGCCTGGGCTTTTATAGTCCTGGGCCCGCCCCCGGGCTTCCGGTCAGGTGATAGGGCGGGGTTAGCCTCAGCCCAACATGGCGTCTGGAGGGGTTCCTCCTCCTCCGGCTCAGTGGGCGGCCACTCCGACCCACTACAAGAATGAATAGATTGAAAAATGATCGCTGTGATGAGCGTTTAGACACTTAATTACTTGTCATCTGTCATACAAAAATACATAATTGGACTGGGGAGCTTCCCTTAATGAAATATAATTGTTTGTAAATTTCATTTTGGTATGTGTCTATAAAATTGTAAAATATTAATTGGACCCATTACTGTTGTTATGTATTATTTGTCCTATATTAGCATCCACAGCATACTAGGTGCTGTCTAAACCTAAGGCGGGACAGAGTCCGTCCCTGCAAGACCTTATAATCTAAGCCCCAAACCTGTCAACACTTACTCAAATGATTGACTTGATACATGTGATCACTCATATGTATAAGTTTGCCTGCATCTCAGGCTGTGTCTGGACTGCGAGGTAGAAGTACTTGGACCTACATGCTCTAACTCTCATTGAGCTAGCAGAGATAGTGGCAGTAGAGTCATGGCTGAGCTGCGCTGAGTACCTATATTTCCAGGTACGTTTGTGCTCTACACAGTTCAGCTCCCATTCCTGTGCTACTATTTACAGCAGTGAGGGGCAAAGAAGTCTAGTGAGTGGGCTGCATGAGTGACCCTCCTCCATCTCAGTGGGCCGCAAAATTGTCATAACCAAGACTGTCTCCCAGGATAGGGTAGTTTTGTTGACTCATAGACTTTAAGGTCAGAAGGGACCATTATGATCATCTAGTCTGACCCCCTGCACAATGCAGGCCATAGAATCTCACCCACCCTCTCCTAGAATAATCTTCTCACCTATATCTCAGATATTGAAGTCTTCAAATGGTTTAAGGACCCCAAGATGCAGAGAATCCTCCAGCAAGTGATCTGTGCCCCATGCTACAGAGGAAGGCGAAAAACCTCCAGGGCCTCTGCCAATCTACCCTGGAGGAAAATTCCTTCCCTGACCCCAAATATGGCGATCAGCTGAACCCTGAGCACGTGGGCAAGACTCACCAGCTGGACAACCAGGACCAATCCCAACTAGATCAACCCAGTCAGGGCTTTCTCAAGCCGAGACTTAAATACCTCTAGAGATGGAAACTACACTACTTCCCTAGGTAACCCATTCCAGTGTTTCACCACTCTCCTAGTGAAATAGTTTTTCCTAATATCCAACCTGGACCTCTCCCACCACAACTTGAGACTATTGCTCCTTGTTCTGCCATCCGTCACTACTGAGAACAGCCTTTCTCCATCCTCTTTGGAACCTCCCTTCAGGAAGTTGAAGGCTGCTATCAAATCCCCCCTCACTCTTCGCTTCTGCAGACTAAACAGACCCAACTTCCTCAGCCGCTCCTCATAGGTCATATGCTCCAGCCCCCTAATCATTTTGGTTGCCCTCCGCTGGACCCTCTCCAATGCGTCCACATCCTTTTTGTAGTGGGGGGCCCAGAACTGGACACAATACTCCAGATGTGGCCTCACCAGAGCCGAATAAAGGGGAATAATCACATCTCTGGATCTGCTGGCGATGCTCCTCTTAATGCAACCTAATATGCCATTAGCCTTCTTGGCTACAAGGGCACACTGTTGACTCATATCCAGCTTCTCATCCACTGTAACCCCCAGGTCCTTTTCTGCAGAACTACTACTTAGCTGGTTGGTCCCCAGCCTGTAACAATACTTGGGATTCTTCCATCCCAAGTGCAAGACTCTGCACTTGTCCTTGTTGAACCTCATCAGATTTCTTGTGGCCCAATCCTCCAATTTGTCTAAGTCACTCTGGACTCTATCCCTGCCCTCCAGCATATCTACCTCTCCCCCTAGCTTAGTGTCATCCGCAAACTTGCTGAGGGTGCAATCCATCCCCTCATCCAGGTCATTAATAAAGATATTGAACAAAACTGGTCCCAGAACCGAACCTTGGGGCACTCCGCTAGAAACCAACCGCCATCCTGACATCGAGCCGTTGATCACTACCCGCTGCCTTCTAGCCAGCTTTCTATCCATCTTACCGTCCATTTATCCAATCCACATTCCCTTAACTTGCTGGCAAGAATATTGTGGGAGACCGTATCAAAAGCCTTGCTAAAGTCAAGGTATATCACATCCACTGACTTTCCCATGTCCACAGAGCCAGTTACCTTATCATAGAAGCTAATCAGATTGGTCAGGCACGACTTGCCCTTTGTGAATCCATGCTGACTATTCCTAATCACTTTCCTCTCCTCCAAGTGCCTCAAAATGGCAAATGTACCAAGAATTTGTGTGGTGTGCCAACTGAACCATAGCAGTGCTTTGGCTGCAGAGGGAGCGCACAGCTCTCACAGTCAATATCATGTGCAATTAGTTTGCACTTCACATGCCCTTGTTTTAAATGCATGTCACTTTTGTAATAGCAATAGGGAAAAAACCCGTATGTGGACAAAAACCAGCAGAATCTGGAAATCTTGTGCATGGGCAACGGTAGCTAAAACAAAATGTCTCATACAAACTCATGCGGTCACAGGCTGTGCTAGCTAAATAACACAGCTCACAGACAAGGGAGACCCATTTGGAGATGGTTGGAGATCCCTTTAGAGATGTTTGGACCATGAGATCCCATCCAAGGCAAAGAGAATGCATGGGTCTGTAATGTGATTGGGGTGAACTGCTGGACTGAAGGGACTTCTATTATTAAATTTCAGTTTCCCATGGACATGTTTGTAGAAAGGCAGTGGTCAAGATACTTCTTAACTGTCTCTAAAATTATAAGATTATAATTAGTTAATTCCTCTATGTTGACACCCAGGCTCCTCTTGGAGATTTAATTCTCGTTTGTATTTTAGATTCACTGCAGTTCAAGCCTCTGGCTACATAAATAACATTGCTCTTGACTTTCAGTAATTCTGTCAAATTTTGTCCTTGACACTTGCGTTGGGTGCACGCCCTAAGATGGGCCCTTTGATTGTTCCTCTCACGATCAGTGGGAATTTATATTGTTATAACATTTAAACCCCATGGTCTCAGCACTGCAAGCGGAATGCATCCTTGTTTTCGTGTCATGTAATCTGACTTCTGCTTTATTCAGTAAACTAGATTTTAAAGCCTCCTTTTTATTTTGCTGCCAACGCATTACATTGAGATAGGTGTTGAACTACTGTGATTACAAAAGGCCCTTGTTGTGGGGTCCCTTTTTTGGAAATCACTTGTCATATTTACTAACTCATTTACATAATTCTCAGGAAGTTTTGAAGAAACTCACAAGCAAAATTAAAGACTATAATTCAAAAGGGCACCAGCAGAACAAAAAACAAATGACGTCCATAGAGTGTATTATGCAAATTAGCATGGAAGATTTGTCTTTATACAAAAATGAGTGACACCTCAAATTCCATTCAGCAAGTTTTTTCCCCATGTAATTTCTCTTGATTTTTAGCCTGCTGTTATTTAAACAGACATCCAGATTGCCAGCTTTTACAGTAGTTTCTGTGATTCAACTAGTGATTACAACAGACTAGTGGTGGAGTAGCTAAATGTAGTGCTGGCCTGGAAAATTGCCTAGTGATGAAGAAAGCTCTTTGTTTCATGAACTTGATTAGAAGTTATAGTTGGAATCTTAAAACTAACATTTTGAATATATTATGTACTGTACCAGTGTGGGCTCTGCTTAGAAACGCTGAGTCTGATTCTCCCACCACTGGACCCTACGAAACCTATGCAGCTTCCCAGCACCGACTTGTGGGTTCTTGTTTAACATGTTTCAAAAAATAGATCTCCATGTTCACCATTTCATAGTGGAAGTGGTCCTTCCTCATCAGAGTTGAGGCAAATATCAGAGAGAGTTATGTACAGAAGCTTGCCCCACTGCTGATAGTGTTGCACCTAATGAAGAATCACTTAAAATCTATAGCTCTAGAACTACACAAATCCACCTGCCCAGTGACAAATTGGAAATTTTTCATGACCTGTTAAGTTCTACACAGTTTGAGCTTTGTGAAAAGTAGTCAAGTCCTTATGCAAAGAGAATATTCCAAATGCAAACTGGGATGTGTCTCCTCAGCAGCTGAGCTGTGTATTAAGGAGTTCCTTTGGGATGGGTGTGAAGGGATTTTTCTCTCCGGCCATCTCACTGGGGCTACGTCTAGACTACAAGCCTCTTTTGAAAGAGGCTTTTTCGAAAGAATCTTTAGAAAAAGCTTCTTTCGACAGAGATTGTCTAGACAGCAACCAGTATTTTTGAAAAAGAGAGCCGCTTTTTTGAAAGAGAACACCTAGGCAGTCTGGATACTCTCGTTCGAAAAAGCACTGTTTGCGTTCAATAACGCTTTTTTTCACAACAGCACTTTTGAAAAAAGGTGTTATTCCTCGTAAAATGAGGTTTTCTGCGGTCGAAAATACTGCCGCATTCTTTTGATTTAATTTAGAAAGAACACGGCAGCAGTCTAGATGCAGGTGAAGTTTTTTCTAAAAAACCCTGTAGTCTAGACACATCCTGGGACAGAGCTGTGTAGAGTCCTGCCTCATCTCGCACATGTCAGAGCCACTAAGTTACATGAGAGACCTCCAGAGCTGCCAGAGAGAAAAGAGGAGGATTTATGGTAGACAGAGGTGTGAACAGCCTACTTCCATTCATCTTGAAAGGGGTGTCAGTTCTGAATCACCTTTGCCTTTCTCAGTTTTACACCTCAGACTGCTGGTCTAGAATTCTGGGGGGCTATAACTCTTGCTCCCATCCATCCACCAATGGTAGTAAATAGTGTAAATCTGATACTGCCATACTGGATGTTAAGGGTTGTTCAGGCCTAACAACTTTCATGTGAATTAAATTAATGTAAATAGAAAAGTGTAAAACTAGCTTGATCCTAGGTTAAAATGTGCGTGTGTGTGTGGGGGGGGGGGGTGGTGGAAATGTTTTGACAGTTCATTTTAGAAATTAATTGTTCTGTTTCAGGTGAACTTTGAAGGATACTTGGGGTAAAAGGTCAATACTTTAAATATTTGCTTCTATCTAACGTTTTCTTTTTCCAAAATGTTTGGAAGCACATTTTAAATGAATAATTTAGGGTAGCATATGTTAGCTTAGGATTCATGAATACCAACTGTACTGGGAAGGCGTCTAGCATACTAAACAAAAAAAAGCTTGAGTATGACACATTTTAAGGGAGGCTAAGGCTTTGTGCCAAATAAAATTCTCAAGGTTCATTCAGTATTCATAGCCTATTTCAATATGGCCTTTGTGTAAAAAGTGATTTACTCTCTTTAATCATTTGAAGAATTTAGCGTTTTCTTCCATAGTATCTAGGGGTGAAATATCCATCATTTCCAATACAAATGAGCTTATAGGTATTGACTGCAAAGTAACTATTCAAATGATATTCAATTCTCACTCGTATTTAAGTTCTTAATAGCTAATATTTCTTCTTCCATCATTTTACTTGTAAAGCATTCCCATATGGTTTAGTAAATTACAGGGCAGGGCAAACTCCAGGAACCAACCTTCCTTCATGAAGCTTTAAATAAGAGGTTGAACAAACTAATTGCATGAAAACTACTTCAAACATTTTAATGCTCCTGACTTTTTCAGCCTAATACATTTGTGTGAGGGAGGCCTTCACTTATAAATTGCATAGCTGATACTGTTTATGATTGGGGGAGATGAATTGCAAGAATCTTAATTTTACTAGGCCCTGTCTGGATTTAAGCTCTAATCCAAAACCTACTCTTCCTGTTGACTTTTATGGGCTTTGTCTTATCCTTAGTCTGTTGCCAACACAGAATGTATTGATGTTGTGAGAACTACTGAAAGCTATAGAGTTCTCTATTTGTTTACGATAATGTGCATAGAAGTCTCTCAGTTTTGTCTCAAAAAGTCACAGAAGAAATCCTATAGCTGTTCCATTGTTTGACCCTGCCAGATACCTTTTGGTTAATTCTGAACTTCAACATGCTTTAGCCAAAGGCCCCTCACTGTTCCCAGAACATTCTAGCCTATCTTTGTCTGACCACAGCCTCCTGAGCAGGTCTTCATGGGAGCTGATTAATGGTTTCTAATCACTGCAGTTCCCACTCTTATTGCCTGACACCTCTTTTCCCAGACACTGGATATCCTTTTCACTGATTTTCAGTGAATGCCAACTGAACTGCTGATTGTTTTTGTATGCTTCACTTCACTGTCAGGTATTTGAGCTTGCCTCCACAGTAAATGACCATGTAATGGGGTTGACTCACCAGCACTGCACCTCCTTCTGGTCTCCTCAGGAATTAGCTTTTCCAGTCCTGTAGTGTTGTAATCATCCATCTGTGAAGAGATTGACTTCCCATTGGCACTTCATGGTGGCCAGACACGGCATAGCCGTTCTCTCTCTGTCGGACCTGGTGCTGGTGGTGGTTTGCTTCTGCAGTGGCCTGCGTCTTCCTGTGTCTTGGCTCTCCAGTCAGGTCACTACAAATTCTCTCTCCCATCCGGGATTGTCCATGAAGAAAATGCAAGGGGAATTAACTCAAATAAACTGACGTAGGAGAAGTGAGACGGAACATCTCCCTCTTGGGGTGTCCCTGCCTTCCCTCAGTGAGGGGCATTCAGGATGCAGCTGTTTGGGAAGCTCTTGTGTTAAGTCAGCCCTTTCCTCAGGAGCTGGTGGTTGAAGATCTTTTCTCTTCCCTGGTCTGCCTGCAGATGAGTTGTTTTGCTCCTTTTAAATATTCCTCTTCCAGTCCTGTGCAAGCCTTGAATTTGCAATGGGTAGAGTGGCTGAGCCAAGACCAGCTCCTTAGCCTCTTGTGGTCTTGCATGAGGTTTCCAGACCCCATCACCCCATCCCAGTCTCTATTGTTGGTATTCCTCCTCTTGTTAATTTTTCACAAGTGTCGCCTGTGCCAAAATTAAGCTGCCAGTTTCTGTAAGTGAGGCTGTCTCCTTAACTCCTGGCCTGAAAATGATGAACAGCAGAGTGGCAGGTTGAGGCATTCTGACTTTTGAAGATTTCCACTCATGAACTGCCTTCTACTATTCCATCTCTTGTGGCATGTAGCAGTGCTGAGTTAAGCTGCTTGGAAAAGATGTCTAACAAAAAGGTACACAAATGACATGCACATTTCATTTTGCTGCTCTTTGATGTACATCATGTAGAAATTTTACTGTTCTGTGGAATAAATAGTATTTTTTTTTTGTTGTTTTTTAAGTGTGTGGGTGTTAAAAGGAGGTTGAACATAATGGCTTTTAAAGCATCTATCTTATTCATTTCTGCCTGTTATATAAAAAAGACACCCTTCTGTGTTAGCACAAAGAATCAAATAAAATGAACCATCTTTTTGTGAGAATGAGCGTTAGCATGTTGGAAGGGAGCCACATTCTTGCAATCAACATTGGCTTTTACACAGAATGTCAGGTCCAATTCATGCCTTCTTGACAAGTTAACTTCTGCTTGGAATGTGAGAGAGAAAGGTGCCTACTTTCAATGATGCTCTTAATGTTCATCTCTCATGTGAGAGAAGTTTCCCAAAATAGGTTTCCAATCTATGCCTTACAAAACAGACATTGCCCAGACACTTGCATAATGCATGACTTATAATTGCAAGAACAAATATATTTTCAGTAAAACTTTTATTTGTGAAATGTACCCTTTTAATCTAAATTTTCATACTATCTTCATTTTATTTTTTTACTCACAAGGAAGATGTAGAACATATATTTTCAGATTTGTCTTTTCAAAAATATGGCAGCTTTTACCAAGGGAAGTCATATAAAATGTTGCAGGCCTATATACTTGTCTAACATAGGAAATCATGTAGTTGTTAAATCTGTTCATCTGTTGTTACATCTGTACAAATCTCCTGTAGCTAGAACAATGAGGCATTTAGCTATCTTAGATGTCAGTGTTTAATTGTGTTTTTCACAGAATTCTACTGTTAATTTTCATCGCATCTACCATGACTTGGACTAAACAGGACTAGCAACAAGAATACTCAGTGTGGACTTTGTAATGCAATGATGGATGTGATTTCTGCACTTTGATTCCACACTGACACCACAATTAATTGCTATTTTTTCCAAAAGATTACCCGAATCCAGAGTCCAGTTGACTCTGGAGTTTAACTTTGGTGTCACTCAGAGTTTGGATGTGTTGATCTGTGACTGAAAAGCAGGTAGTCTTTTTGTGTCTCTCTTCTTTTACTCATTCTATGATCTAGTCTTTGCTTTTTCATTTGATCTCTTCCCTCTACCATGGGTTGCTGTTTCTTTTCAGCTTTCACATTCTTTCCAGCCATTATGCTGGATGGAACTACTACTGTCACATTGCAGGCTGCCCTACACTATCACCATCAGAGTTCCGTCCCTGAGGCAGTCTTAAAATGTGCTATTGGAAGTGGCATAACAGCTTAGAAATCATTTATGTATAGGGAGACCTGTTTTAGGAGGCTGCTCAAGACCAACAGTTATCACTTGCTTTCCAGAAAAGATCTGTCAGAGGCAGAACAAAATTGTGTTCAGGCAATGTTAGAAGAAGTCTTTTAAAGATTAAAAATACTTATCTGGTGTCAACATTTGTTATGTCTGAAAACGTAATACATGGTCATACAATTTGTGTATACAGGTATATATGGTAAAATCTCAGTATTAAAATTAAGATGCTTTACAATAGCTAGGTGCTGTACAATTTTATTTTCCCTTCAGAACTGTTAGTGAAAATGAGTCCAAAAAGTAGGTTTTTTTTCTGCGTGGACTATTTCAGCATTCTAGTCAACATAAATGATTTGGAAATGTCATGGAGAGAACATTTATAAAGTTTGCAGATGATACTAAACTGGGAGGATTTGTTAAGTACTTTAGGGGACTGGGTTATAATTCCCAATGATTTTAACAAACTGGGGAAAAGGAAATAAATAGGATTTAATTCAATAGGACAAATCTACACCTAAGAAGCAATAATCAATTTGCACAAATAGAAAATGAAAATGACTGCTTAGGAAGGAGTAATGTAGAAAAGGGATCTGGGATTATAGTGGATCACAGACTAAAGGAGTCAATAATGTAATACTGTTGCGGAAAAAGTAAACGTCATTCTAGGATGTATTACCAGACGTGCTGTAAGCAAGACATGCAAAGTAATTCTTATACTGTATTTAGCACTAATAAATCCTCAGTAGAGTACTGTGTCCAGTTTTGAGCTCCATGCTGTGGGGAATATGTAGACAAATAAGAGAAAGTCCAGAGAAGAGAAAAACAATTCTTAAGGTATCAATCTTTGTAGATTTTCTAGACGTCTTGGATTTGTTTAGTCTGGAGATGAGAAGACTGAGGGGGAACATGACAATAGTCTTTAAGTATGTAAAAGATAGTTATAAAGAGAAGGGTGATAAATTGTTTTCCTTATCCACTAAAGGCATGATAGGACACAATAGGCTTCAATTGAAGCAAGACTTAGATTAGACATAAAAAAACCCCTTCCTAACCGTCAGAGTAGTTTAAGCATTAGAACAAATTACCTAGGTAGGTTGTGAAATCCTGTTCTTGGAGGTTTTTAAGAGACAAATACTTCTCAGGGATGGTCTGTATTTGTGGT
This sequence comes from Pelochelys cantorii, assembly GCA_032595735.1. Taxonomy (NCBI): domain Eukaryota; kingdom Metazoa; phylum Chordata; order Testudines; family Trionychidae; genus Pelochelys; species Pelochelys cantorii. The sequence goes on along the minus strand of CM064326.1, from coordinate 123,731,547 downwards.
GGGTAATCTATGGCCCGTGGGCTGCAAGTAGCAAATTGAGGTTCTATTTGCGGCTTTCAAGACATTTTGTTCACCTTTGCCCATGTGCAAGGGTTGCCAGATTCCGCATATTTCCGTCCATGTAAGTTTGCCCCTACCAGTATAACTATAGTGGTATGTATGTAAAGGGTGCATCAAGTGAGGTGTGTGCTGATTGCATAGAACATTGACTGTGAGAGCCATGCTCTCCCTCTACATCCAGTCAAAGGACTGCGATGGTTCAATCAATGAACCTTGCAAATTCTATGTACGAAAGCGCATTTAGGTAAGCTACCCTATCCCAGGAGATCATCTTGGTTACAACAATCTTGTGGCCCACTGAGATGAAGGAGAGCCACTGATACAGCCCAGTCACTAGCCTAGGTTGCCCATCGCTAGTCTAGATCAGAGTGGGCAAGATATGTCTCACGGGCTGGTTGTGGCCTGCCAAGCCACCAGATCCACCCACTGACCATCCTGCTGGGTCCCTCAGGCACACAGCAGCCGTGTGACTCTCTGCTCTGGAGAGAGCAGAAGGCTTTGTGTGATCTCCCCATCCCCATCCCAATCCTCAGCTCCCATTGACTGGAAACAACCGGCCAATAGGAACTGACCCCAGCCAATCTCTCAGCCCCTATTGGCCGGAAGCAACCAGCCAACAGGAACTGAGAGATTGGCTTGGGGCATGGGGGCGGTGCAAGCCTCTCTCCCCTTCTAGAGCTGAGAGCCACATGGAGGGGAGCAGCCTGCATTTTCAAGCAATCTGGGGTTGCAGAAGTCAGGAAGCCCAGCCTGCCTGGTGGGTGCTGCAGGGCTGCTGGCCAGGAGATGCTTAGGTAAGCGCCTCCCAGCCAGAGCCTGCCTCGGGCACCTCTGTCCCTCCTGCAACCCAACTCCCTCCCCCAGGTCACCATCCAAACCCTCTGCACCCATCCCCCAGGTCACAGCTCCCTTCCAGACTCTGTACCCCCTCCTACACCTCTCCACCAGGCCAGAATCCTCTCCTGTGCCCATACTCCCTGGCCCTACACCCCAATCCCCCTGACCCAGGTCACAAACCCCTCTTACACCCAAACTCCATCTCAGACCTCACACCGTCTCCTGCACTCCAGTCCCTTACCTTGTGTGCCCTTCCGCACCCAACCTCCGTCCTAGACCCTGTACCTCCTCTACTGAAAAGTGTGGCTCTTGACCACTTTCTAAATTCTTGGAGTGGCCTCCCACCAAAAATTATTGACAACCCCTGGTCTAGATAATATGTAGTCCTGTCACAGTGCAGGAGACTGGACTAGATGATGTGATACTATGATTCTATGTCTTTAATTTCATTTAATTTCATTAATTGATCCAAATATTTCCACATTTTGTGTGCATTTGTCTGTGCTCACTCACTCACACAAAGCAACATTTGCAAATACTCAGTGTTGACATGTATTCAGATTACATGTGTGTACTGCTATGTTTTTCTAGAGAACATATGAAACTAATTCAAATTTGGCATTATACTGTGGGGGAGATTTTGATACAGTACATGCATAATGTACAGTTGTCCCCTCTTGATAGGGTTGTTGAAGTGTTGTAGTGCCCAAATCTTCTCAATATACTTAATAACATGCCAATTGTACCAGTACTTTAAGGAAATCACTGAAGACATGTTAGTTGCTAGCCCTGCATGTACCTGGTGGATCTGAAAAATGCAAAGGTATACAAATGACACATATACAAAGTTATAAGTTATAGTAGTCATTTTGACTGAGGGAAGATTTTTAATAGACTGGAAAAGAGAGGAGAAAAATAATAACTGTGTCTAATTGAAAACTGATTTTGCTAAATGCACACTCATCACCAGCTGGTGGGGAATTTTAGCTAACTATATGGAAAACACAAATTATAACAGGCCAGGCATTTACTAGCCAAAAGGAACTGATGGAAAATGAGAGAAGGGGAAAATAGTTTTCTTCAAGTGTCCATTTTAAATTAATTTCAATTAATAAATTCCAGAAAATCTAGTCTAGCAAATTATGTGCTATACATTTGGAAAACAAAGCCAGATATCTTCTTTAATTACAAAAGCCTTCTTTTACACACACACACACACACACACACATCTATTCCTGTTACATGTGATGGTGATACCAAGATAATTAGCTGTGGAACCATGTGATAAATAAAATATAATACGTTGGGTGTGTGATGGCAAATAATTCATTGACTCTAGGACCATATCTAAAATTTCACACCTTGAGGCTTCAACAAACAACTACCTAAAAAGAAAAAGGCAACTTGCCAGAGAAATGTTTCTTCATTTCCCTCACATGGGAAGTTTGTACTCAAAATTACTCTGGCCCAAATTCTAGAATTGGGCAAACTTTGCCAGTAATAAGTTTAAATTTCAAGATCTTGTTGCTGCACAGGACTAGCACAGGACTACAATGGAGTAGGGAAAATTCCAGCCTTGCCAATGGAATCCAGCACCTGTTTTGCACCTTGATACTAGGCTTTCAAATCATAACATTTTAGGTAGAGATAAATATTTTTGGTTATTCATAGAGATTTTCATGTCTCCTGTTGGGCTCTCTCCTGCTAGGCTAATATTAAATGAGGCCTCAGTCTGGTATAGCACTTAAGCCCATGCTTAATTTTAAGCATGTCAGTAGTCCCAGTGAAAGCAAGAACAGGGCTCAACTCATAGTTCTAACTTTGTTTTGAAGCTCAGTAAAGCCTGTCTAAAACTGTTACATGGTATCATGGTGTGGCATTCAGTTTTTTTCTTAATCAATCGTCGTTTGGATAATCTACTTAATGTACAAGTGACTTTTGTAGCTCTGCATGCACTGAGCATGCACCTGTATGATACACTTTGTTTTGGTCTTCATTGCAAATGTGTCTGATGTCTTGGGATCATGCACAAATGGAACCCCTGAATGTGCCTTTAAGATTATCAAGCAAAGGAAACTATTTCAGATCACAATAATTAAAATGCATATATGGTTTATAAGGATGTCATATTCTTAGAATGATGCCCATTTTATCAAGCTTTTCAATGTGGACGTCAGCCAAACAATATCCCAGTTATTAAATGCGACAGCTTTTTCTTAATTAGTCATTTGGAAAACCTGCAGCTGTCATCCTAATCCTTCCCCTCTCCTTCCACATATTCTAGACACTGATTCCAGTGCTTGATTATTTTCAAAATATAAGCTCATCTCTCTTTTCGATGGCAATAATATTCCGTTTCCAATGAGAGAATTCTGTTCTGAAGATTTTCTTTGCTGGGTAGAGTTTAATGAGAAAGAAACCAAAGCACGAAAGCTATTTCTGTTGTTTTTTTCCTGGGGCAGCCTAGAATATGTGCAAACCCTTCTTGCATAGGTGGCATCACAGAATTTTCAGAGTGCATGGTACATTAAAGTTTCATGATAGCCCAGTTTCTCTAAAATCAATAGGCACAGTAGCTGTATCCTTTAGAAACCATAACTGTGCAGATCAGGAGTTTAATATCAATCCATCAAACAAGAGACACACTGACGGCTTTCCTTCTCTCTGATCAATTATATTTCTAAAACACCAATCAGTTAGGATGTAATAGAAATAGGAAGAAATTTAACAAAGCAAAGTCCAAGGTTATGTATTAAGGGACTAACAAGAAGAATTTTTGCCATAAACTGGGTAATTATTTTTTGGAAACAACAGGGGAGGAGAAAGACCTGCGTGTATTGTGTGCTCTCAAGATGTCTATGAGCTGTCAATGTGATGCAGCTGTCAAAAATGCTAGTGCAGACCTGGGATACATCAGGTGAGGTCATCAAGAACTTTAGGCTTGAAATTGGATGAAGGTTTCTAGCCTTCAGAAGAGTAGCGTTCTGGAACAGCCTTCCAAGGGGAGCAGTGGGCAGGCTTAACTAGTTTCAAGACTGAGCTTGATAAGTTTATGGAGGGGGTGGTATGATGGCACTGCCTATGAAGGCGTGTGGCCCATGGGTGACTGCTAGTGGCAAAAATCTACAGTGACTGGAGATGGGACACAAGATGGAGAGATCTCTCAGTTGCTACAGAGAATTCTTACCTAGGTATCTGCCTATTGCATCTTGCCCGCATACTCAGGTTCTGACTGATCTCTATATTTGGGGTTGGGAAGGAATTTTCTGCCTGGGTCAGACTGGCAGAGACCCTGGTTTTCCCATTTTGACTTCCCTTGCAGCTCGGGGCACTTGCAGTGTAAATGATGACTCTTCTGTAACTTGAAATTGTTAAACCATGATTTAAAGACTTTGATAACTCAGCCGGAGGTTAGGAGTCTATTACAGAAATGGGTGGGTGAAGTTCTTTGGCTTGTGATGTGCAAGAGGTCAGACTAGGTGACTACTAGGTGGTTATGATGGTCCCTTCCGACCTTAATGTCTATGAATCGATGTAGGCAATGAAATGCAGTAAATTAAGACACTTTGCTCTCATTCTTTTAGGTGCTGTTTCTTGGAGGATTTCCCTCTCAGCTTCCTCTCTCTCCTTTCTTTTTTCTGTCTGCTACCTTGTATTGCTTCTTCCTTTTGCACTTCGTTCTGCTTCTGTTCTTCTGAGTGGGCTTCTCTAGAAAGGCGGGATTTGCAATGTAATAGGAAGGTTAGATGTCATGCGATGACTAAAGATCATTCTGATGCTTGTGGGTAGGGTGAACCACAACCTGTTACCAGCAAAACAAAACAAAACCAAACCAACCTATGCCTCCACCACCCTGGTAGCTAGTTTCTGTGTCCCTATGGAGTACAAGGGGCTCTGAGAGTCTTTTATATAGAGAATCCAATCCCCAGAGTATTTAAATTCCATAAAATATTTCAAGATTTGAGAATGTTTTGTCTGGGACATGGTATGTTATGACATAGATTATGTCTTCTGAGAAAGAGATGGAAAGTGGTGTGTACTTTGCACTATTAGAGGGGGGCATGACAGTATAATTTATTTCCTAGTGTTGGTGTGAAAGTAATTTAAATTTCTTACAGGTACTATCCTATCACAACCTGTTCCCTCAGGGGTGGGGGGAGCTCTCGGTAGGGGGTGGGGTGTTTGTAATACCACGGTAACTTTTAAAAATTTAAGTGCAGGGTGGAGCATGTGGTGGATTAGGGTAGAGGGTTGGGGTATGTGAGGGGGTGCAGAAGTCAGGGCAGGAGGCTGAGAATGCAGGGGGCTGCAGGAGTCAGGATTAGAGTGTGTGAGGGGCTTAGGGCAGGAAGCCCTTAGGGTATGGAGGTGTGCAGGAGTCAGGGCAGGCGGATGGGCTATGCGGGGAGGTGCAAGAGTCAGGGCAAAAGGCTGGGGGTGGGAGGAAGATGCAGGAGTCAGAATAGAGGACGGGGGGGGGAGAATATGTGGGGGCCCTGAGGCTGGGTAACCTTACCTGGCGGGTTGATGGGTCCCTGCCCTGATACGCCTGTTTGCTGCCACTGCCACCAAGGGGAGCTGTTGGCTGGCTGTGTGGGAGCACTGCTGCTGGGAAATCAGCAGAGTTGCAAAAGACCAACCCCGTGGCTGCCGTTCCCTTCCCCTGGCTTCTTCCCAAGGCTGATTGCAGCAGCTCACACCACAGATGGCACATGCACTGCTGAGAGTCCACTGAGAGAGGCAGTAGGACAGGCATGGACTGGGAGTGCACATGGCTCCCCTACAGCATGCCCGCAGCCAGCCCCTTTAACATGCCTGCTCTACCTGGCTGCACATGCCAGGTCGTCACAGCAGCTCTAGGAGCCCGGCTGGGGGAGAATGTACTGCAAGCCATGCTGTCCACCAGCTGGCTGTCATGGGAGTGCCCCAGCCATCTCTCAGTGGAGCACCCCAGCTGGCTCTTGGTCGAGGGTTGTACTGGGATGCATTGCCTTACTTTCATCTCTGCCTGTACTGCATATGTTAAAAAAAAAAGTGATAAGACTGATTCCTGGACAATTACACATGTAAGAACTCTTGAGGGGTAGGAGCTGCTAGTGCTATCCATCACTACTCTCGGGTGTCTGCTAGTGAGAACTGAAGAAAACTACACTGGAGGATGTCTCATAGTCAACACTTGTGTGTAAACCGAATACAGTTTATAAAGACTGGCAGTAACTTAAAAGAAAAACATCCTAATAAAACATTGGCACCATGTTAACAAATGAGTTATAATGTTTCTCTCTGCACCACAGTTTACATAAACATTAATAAATAATTATTCCCTCTGAATAGCACATTTAAAGTGGTTTGTGTTCATGAAAGACAGGAAGAAATAAATAATACCAAGATATTTACACAGATTGCTGCAGAAAAATTAAAAATGGTTAGTTCTTAAATGACACAGAGTCTAAGAAAGGGAATGCTACCAAGGTTTGGAGACCAGTGGAAGGGAAGAGAGAGGAGACATTAGTTAGAAAAGCAAGTACTAATAGAACTTTTCCAAGTAGGCTATTACAATGGGGTCTTCATAGATAAAGGATCCAGTGAAAGAAGAGCTATCAGTTAAAGTCAAGGAAGAAAATGTTTATTCATGGAACTCAATTTTACAATTCCCTTAAGAGGCAATGAAACTTCCTAATCAAGACCCAATATGATGTGGCTTTGTAAAAACTTTTCTTGACTTTCTAATGAGTGCTAGATAACAACATTTTTTCTATATATTTTTATGCATGAAGTATTATCATCAAGTGTTCTGTGCTCAGGGGATTGTATTTACTCTACCATCCCCTTGTAAGCATGCAATATGTTATTTTAAGTTCCAAAAATACATGTGTACTGGAAGAATAAAAAAATGCAACTCCTGTGTAAGGGAATATTCTGTAGAATTGCTGTGGATCTCTTTCTTTAGAAATTGAAGGGCATCAATCAACATTCACTATCTTCATTAATGGAGAGAATATTTGAGCTGTATGTTTCTGCTTTTATTTTTTAATCAAATTTAGATGGAATGTCATTGTCTCTTAATATTAACCCTTTGGAAAAGGTTCTTAAAAATGAGCCTGTTTGCCAGAAGCTGGGAATGGGTGACAGGGGATGGATTACTTGAATCACTTGTTCTGTTAATTCTCTCAAAAGTACCTGCCATTGGTCATTGCCAGAAGACAGGATACTGTGCTAGAAGGACTTTTGGTCTGACCCCAATATGGCCATTCTTATGTTTTATGTTCCTTGGGGGTAAGGGAAGTAGAAAGCACATATGTACCATCTGAATGACCCCATATCGTACATGCATGGAATCAATCTGCTATATTTTGCTATTTTCAGCATCAGTGAGGTAGAAGTGTCATCTTAGAAAGCCATTTTATTTATCTATTTGCCCTGTGGCAGGATCTTAGTGTCTCTAAATCATCATCAGTACTTGATTACTGGTCTTTGACTTGAAGATTTCTACCAGGAAGGATTTTTTTCCCCACAGGCATCTTTGGGTATGTCTAGACTACATGCCTCTGGCGACAGAGGCATGCAGATTAGGCTACCTGGCATATAAAAATGAAGCGGCAATTTAAATAATCGCTGCTTCATTTAAATTAAAATGGCTGCTGCGCTGTGCCGATCAGCTGTTTGTTGGCTCAGCGCGCTAGTCTATACGCTCAGCGGTCTACATCAAAGGCATTTGTCGACCTCCCCGGTATGCCTCGTGGGATGAGGTTTACCGGGGAGGTCAACAAATGCCTTTGATGTCGACAGCGGAGCGTCCAGACTAGCACGCTGAGCCGACAAACAGCTGATCGGCTCAGCAGGGCAGCCATTTTAATTTAAATGAAGTGGCGATTATTTAAATCGCCGCTTCATTTTCCTATGCCGGGTAGCCTAATCTACATGCCTCTGTCGCCAGAGGCATGTAGTCTAGACATACCCTTTGATAGACATATAGGAACAAGTCACACTGAAAAGAGAACTAACTTGAAATAGTGAGAAGCTTCGTGCACATGGTTAATAATTCAAAAAACGATGCATCACAATAGTTTTTCACACAAATATTGTCCCCTTATAAAATAAATTTTCCTTCTGAGAAAAGGGGGCCTACGACTAGTAAAAATTCTTTTTGAAATCTGAACAGTTTCAGAGGGGTAGTTGTGCTAGTCTGTTTCAGCAGAAACAATGAGGAGTCTTGCAAATTTATTTGGGCATAAGCTTTTGTGGGTCGCAGTCCATGAAAGCTTATGCCCAAATAAATTTGTTAGTCTTTAAATTGCCATAGGACTCCTCGTTGTTTTTGAAATCTGAAGTTTCTTAATTTGAAATTTGGCATAGTCCTTTGGCAGAAATTACTATTTCATGCACAGATGGTTCCAGAATACATTTAAATGTGAGTCATGGAGAGCCTGTGATTGTTTTTCCTTGTTGAATATTAAGCTTTGTGCTTTTGGACATCTGTGGATAAAAAAGAAGTGTGTAACTATATTAGTGTATGCAGTGTTGTTTTAGTCATGTTGCTCCCAAGATATTTGAGATACAGTTGGGCAGAGCTACTCAACTTTGGAAGCCTTGGGGGCCACAATGATACCCACAGCACATGCCAAGGGCTGCAACTTAAGTGGGGTTGCATATATATACCAATATATATGCAAATAGCTTCTTTTACACTGATGGGCATGAATACAAAGATTAAGGCAAGGCTACACAACACACAGGCCCCATTTAAGTCAGTTCTGCTGCTATTAATAAAATGCAATATTTACCCGATCTCCACCCATATGACAGCACTTTTAATGAGCAATGACAGTCCAGGAATTTAACTGCTAAACCACATATCAACAGAAAACCATTATATTGATTCCTTTTTTGTTTTGGCTCCCACCCACAGGCCCTGTGTTGAGCCCCATGTAAACCCAAACTGCACCACCGGCTGCAAAAAAATGGTCCAGGGGCCATATGTGGCCCACTGGCCGCGTGTTCAGTAGTCCTGCAGTTGGGTAAGGTAATATCTTTTACTAGACTAACTTCTGTTGGCGTGAGCTTGAAAGTTTGTCTTTCTCACAAAAAGAAGTTCGTCTAATAAAATATATGCTCTCCCCCACCTTGTCTAATTGTATTAATAACATATACACACATTTATATATGTAAAAGTGGTACGTGCATACTCTGTGTATACATAGTTTATCATTGTTTTTAAGTGACAGCACGTGATCTGGAATAGTCTTCCATTTCCTCACTTCATGCTCTAGAAAGTCCTATATAGCAGCCACCAATGTTCTGTCTGAAGACTGGAGAGAATGCTCTTCGGAACCTTTTAGTGCCTGTTCTAATGACTTGGAATTTTATTTCTGAAGCAAATTCAGTGGATTTTTCAGCTGCACTAGATGGTTCCTTTCCCTAAAGCCTGGACATGCTTGCCAATTCCTCAGCACTTCCTGGGCATTACAGGCCCCAACAGCATGGGATTGAAAATTAAATGTGTACCCCCTTTGCCATGGCATTTGTACGGGGTTTCTATTTCTGCATAAAATTAGAACATAGTCTTGTAAAAGAGATTAGTGAACTTTCCTTGCTACCTAGTCAGCATAAAGAAGTAGGTCAGAAAATGTTTAAATGAAGAATATGTGGATTCATATTTTATGTCATTAGTACGTAAAATAAATGTGCATCTTAGCCATAGCTAGAAAATGTAACACATACTCACTCTTCTCTCTCTCTCTCTCTTTTTTTTTTTCATGTAGGGTGGATTGCAATGTTGGGAGCTATTTGGCTACTAGTGTTAGCTGATATCCATGATTTTGAGATGATACTAAACAGAGTGGAATGGGCAACACTTCTTTTTTTTGCAGCACTGTTTGTTCTAATGGAGGTAAGGGTAAAATAATTAAGACAAAAACTAGTTGTTCCCATTATTTTTAACCTGTGATTTCTATAAGTTGGATAGCTAGAAATGCAAGAAGCATTTGAATAATGAGGGCAAGCATTATCCTGAATAGAGTGCTCACACAAGAAGGGGGCAAAAGCTCTGTAATGTTTCTGTTAATAGTTTAGTTCTAATAAGAGAACAGAAATATGGAATAGTGACATCTGCTTCTGGACCCCAGTCTCACTTTTCATTATAACCCGTATTTTGTCCTCTTCCCCTTCCACTTCCATAATTTCCAGCAAAGTGAGGGTTTCATTTCAAACTTGGCATGTGTGTTCCATGTGAGCAGTTATTTTTAAAACAAGTTTAAAGTTATCTAGACAAGCATAAGAAAAAAAATAGGAGTTAGTCATAGTTTGAAAATACCGTACTTTTCCTCATATCCTGGCTACAAAATGGCTTATCTGAGAGGCTTCAAATGAGATTTTTTGGAAGCTCTTTGTGTGGTCTAGCACACAAGAGCAAATTTCAAATAATGAAAGTCATTGTTAAAATGTTAAGTGCAAGCGATGTTTGAATAGTTGACTACATTGTACATTTGGTTTCTGCATGGCTGGTTGATTCAATCCTGTGTGAGTCCCATTTGATTTATTATTTCAGAATGTTGATGTGAAATGTTTTGGTTTGGCACAAATGTTTGGAGAATGGATGTTTTTCATATGAATACCTGCATTCACATGCAAACAAGAACTTTTGTACCTGTACAAGAGTGCTTACTAGTCATTATTTTCTTTTAAAAGTTCAAATCATCCAATCATGGTGCAGAAATAAGGCCATAATATGACTTGGTTGAACAGTCACACACCATGAATAGTGAATAATCAAAATGAACAGTTTATAAATGACTCATAATTTGAAATTTGTTTGCATACCCTTTTAGTCAAATAAATATAAATAGTAAATAGATGTATATATCTGGATTTATTTGTGAACAATTTGTCAACAGAAAAATGTGCTAAATGTACAGCAAATATTTGTCATGAATAAATCAACTAGTACTTTTTAATACAGAGTTCAGAATCTAGTAAACTCCTGACAGATCATTGGAGGCTCTAATCATTGTAAAGGTTGCAATCAGCTTTATAGAGTTCAAAACATACATTGTTCATTTATTGTGACATGGGGCATCCATTAACATACACTCTTACACATGCAGTTTTTAATGTTATCTATTTTGAAACTTGTTGGGCAGGGCTATGAATCTATACTAAAGTCACCTTAATTTGATGATGCTAATATTTTAAAGTTTATATGTTTAAAAATAAATACAAATGTTTAATGATTTTGAATTTTTCAGTGAATAGACCTTTCTTTGAAAGTTGCCACCTGTTTTCTGGGTACATTCTTTTTAAATGCAGAAGAGATTCTTCCCTATTCCTGTGTTGGCAGTGAGGTAGCTGCCATTTTGTTTTTCATTTCAGATGCAGAACATTATATATGCATCCTCTCTCTCTCTCTTTCCCTCTCTCCCCTCTGTACTTATTCTCTATTTCTAAAATAAAAGTAATCTAGACTGAAAGTACATTTCCCCCTTTGTACACATGTAATTAACATACAGCGTACTATTGCTCTAGATAATCTAACTCATCTTTAACACAAGGGACTTTCTAGGTAGGACACTACAATTCTCCTCAAGAGTGCCATGAGTTCACAACATGGATGACACCAGATACAGATATAAAAACTAAAAGACTGCTGCCCTGACATTGCAGTGCATCTCAGTACCACACAAAAAACATGGACAAAGCTCCTGGCCCAGAAGAGAGATTCTGCTGACAGTTGAAGCACACTAATAATGTGACCGGGAGACCATAGCGGTCCCTGGGGCTATCACCTGTTGTACTGGTTATACCACTGAGCCTGTCTACTTGCCCATTGGGGCACCCCACCATTTTGTCCTGCTAGAGAGGAAGGTGGCAATTCAGGGATCTGCTTCATTATGCTGATTGCCCACAGGTGTAAGGCCCCTTAAAACTATACATTAGAGACATAAGTTAGAACAGCCCCATGACTGTTCTAAATCATGCTGGGACCAGGCCAGTGCAGAATCAGGGACCCATAGCTATTGCTTCAATGTACTCCCTCCTCTTCTGTGCTAAGCAGTGTGGAGAGATGAGAACTGAGCTAGGGTCTGGGAAAAGAGGAAGAGTATGGGGAAAGCTGAAGAGAGGAGATGGCCCCTAATAAAAAACTGGGACCGACCAGTGCAGACCCCTAACTATTCTACACAGTGGCGAATGAAGTTTAGAACACTGATTTTCTTTGTTTTGAGTTGCATGTATTCACACTTTGGGGGGGTGGGAGCAGGAGATCTGCATTTCTCCATCTTTGCCATACAATAGGCACTTCAATAAGCTGGCCTGGAATTATGGAGTAAATAAAGAATACAGGTTTTTTTTTTAACATAATATTTACAATCAGATCAGGGGTACAATGAAGCCACTTTCTGCTGTGCTGCCAGCAGAATCTGGACCCAGAGCTGGTGGACTCTGGAGGATAACTATAATGCAAGAGGGATGGGATTCCTCTGCTATCATAGAACCAGTGTAGACGTTCCCACGCCACCCTCTCTATACGAACATAGTGGTATGGGCAGGGCATCTTTATGCTGCATCAATAATTGGATGTGATTTCATCCCTTGGAACTGTTAGCAGCCACTGTAAATTAGAGCAGTGATACATGCAACAGCCCTTCGACGGAAAAAATGCAAAGGCGAACTTTATATAACTTTTCATCTCCATATGTTACCTCCCTGACTTGTGCACTGTGTTTCTTGGCAGTAGCTGAGAATGTGACGATTAATTTGTTTTTGTTTCTGGGTTCTTAGTTAAGCCATTTTAAAGCAATTTTTTCTTTCTCTTTCATTTTTTCTTTCTTCTCCCTCTTTTCTTTCTTTACTGGGAAGAAGCCACAGACTTCAGCTCAGGACATGAATTGTCCAGAGATTGAAATATTTGATTTAAGGCATTGGTTCATATCTAGGGTTTCTTTAGGTTTACAATAGTTTGCACTCAAATAGTCAAACAAAATATGACCACTTCAGAAGAAGGGAAACTTCAAACCTCAGAGTGTTTGCTCTTAATGGAGATGAGATGTCTGTGCCCTACATTCCCTTTAGTCTGGCTGACATTTCAAATGCAACTAAATTCCACAAATAATGTGGCTCTTCTGCCATTTCTACTGTTCTCAGTAGCTTGCCAAATTGCAATGTGTATGTTACATAGTGTGAACACTGACATCTTTTTGAGATAAAATAATTGTGTTGGATCTGTTTTAATTCACTTTAAAATATTTTTTTCAGCTGCATAATTGCTCACATACTACTGGTTGATCTAAATTTATCTCTTTTAGGCTTTGGCTCATCTTCATTTAATAGATTATATAGGAGAACAGACAGCTTTGTTAATAAAGGTACATTACAATGTTTACAGTTATCTCACTACCAAAATAGAGAAACATTTTTATGGCTTTAATAAATATACTGACTAATCATTGCATATTCAAGTATAACTGTATTCTTGCATCAGATGTGCAGTGGATGCATGTCACTCTATGGTCTTCAATATAGAGCTTGTAGACCTCTCCCAAGCCAGAATATATGATCTTCTCTGAATAGCAATTTTTTCTGTAGTTTTAATTAACTAATAAGGGAGGGGAAAGATAATATAATAAACAGAGGGGGAAAAGTATAAGTATAGCTGCACAGTACATTTCTTGCATGAACCATAAAGATGATTATTAGAAATGTTACTTGTTGCATTTTAAGTGCAGGTGAGACAAACACCTGTCAGGAATGGTCTAGATAATGCTTAGTCCTGCCATGAGTGCAGATGACTTCTTAAGGTCTCTTCCAGTCCTATGAGTCTATGCCCCTTTCCTACATTTCTGCTGAATCAGTAGTAATATTGTATTAATAAATCTGTCAGCTATTTCCTTTTTTAAAATGTATTTTATATTTGTATCACCTTTTACAAATGAGTGTGTTGATGAGTTGGTGTAGATTCTATACAATTTTGCCATTTGTAGCACATAGAAATATCAAGGTTATTACAGCTGAAAAAAATGTCAGTTAGCTTTCAGTGTAAATGGAGTTGTAACTGAATCTTTCTTTATACCAGGTGGTTCCTGAGGATCAGCGCCTTGCAGTGGCTATCATTTTAGTCCTCTGGGTCTCTGCTCTGGCATCATCCCTCATTGACAACATTCCGTTCACAGCTACAATGGTATGTGTCTCTTCCGCAGTTGTATTTCTTCCTTCCATTATATGTAGTGAGTCCAACCATTTGCTAACAAGCTTGTTTTGTAAGACCTCAACTGTGTTACAACTGCCCCCACCTCTTGCAGGCAGTAAATCATTATTAGAAGGTTGATTCACCCCACTTAGGCATCTCAGTGGCAATTTGCACATGCAAACATCAGATTTGCAAACACCATTATGATAAGTAAGCATGAAATTAAGTGCACCACTGTGCTTACATTTTTGAACTGGCCCTGGGCTTCTGGCCTTTTAAACATCTGGCTCTCAAATCTTATTATTCCCACATTAAATTCATAGTGGCACTTCGTCGTCATCCGTAATGACACTGAATAGTCATAGGGCTAAGGAAAGAATGAGAATTATTCTATAAAACTGGAGTTTAGGGCACTAACCTTGAATTTAGGTGACCCAAGATCAACTCCTTGTTCCGATGCCTATTTAATAATTTATATTAAAAAGGAACAGCCTGAACAGGAGAGAATCAGAGATGCCCTCCCCACTGGAGGAGGAGGAGGCAGCTTCCATGTATGACCTTTATTCTACCTGTAAGGGCTTTCTACTGTACTGTGGGGGCATGTCTACACCACTTGGAAGATCGATACTGCTGTGGCTGATCTTCTGGGGTTGGATTTAGTGGGTGTAGTATAGACCTGCTAGATTGAACTCAGAGGGCACCCTCCGTCAGCACTGGTACTCCTACTCCTCATGCTTCTGTCAACCTCCCACTGTGTGGACAGGGATTTAAGATAAGTCAACTCCAGCTACGTAATTTATGTAGCTGGAGTTGTGTACCTTACTTCCACCTTCCCATGTAGTGTTGACCAGGCCTGTGAAACTAATGTTGAAATCCCCTTCCTTGTATCAAGCAGACAGGGAAATTGAACTTCAGTCTCCTGCAGGCCAGTCGTGTTGTATTGGGATAAAAATTATAAAGGGAAGCCCCTTCCTCTACTACTTCAATCTAACACTTTACAAAGTCTTAAAAAATCTATTTAGTTCAACCAAAAAAGATTTTTAAAATTCAAAGAATTATTTTTGCAATTTTTGGATTTTTTTCAACCCAAACTGATCTCTTTTTTTTCCTAGCTTTTTTTTTTTTTAACTTCCAGAGAATAAAGAAATCAGTTATTCATTTGACTGTAGTTCATACATAATACTCAGACTGGGAGAATTGTAGGATTCCACTTCAGGAGAGGTGAAGACATGAAACCTAATGCCGGGGGGAGGCGAGGGGGGGGAAGAGTACACTCAGAGACCAGAGGAAGGACAGAGATGCAACCAGTTATCTGTGATACTTGGTATCTTTTATTTTGTTTCTTTTTTTTATACAACTTAAACATAGTGGCTCAAATTTTGATTTGGGCTGCTCTGTGCATACAAATGCAATAATTAGTTCCTAATGATTGGATCAATGTGTAAATCTATGCACACACACAAATTTTGCCTATGCACAAAACGGGAGGTAACTGAATTAAGCCTGTTCAATTAGCTTTATGAAATCTGACTGTCAGAATTATATATCAGTATGTAGAATCCAGAAGCCTAAACATTCTTCTAGATAAGGTGTTGGATGCTGAAAAGAGGATGCTGTCAACTATTAGGCTTTGTCTACACTGAGAGTTTTTGCGGCAGAAAATATGCTAATGAGTGACTCATTAGCATAAGTCACGATATCATTAGCATATTTTCTGCCATTTCTTTTTGCGCAGAAAATCCTTATGCCTCTCCCGGAGGATCTTGTGCAAAACGGGTTTTTTGCACAAAATGTAAGCGGCAACACACCTTCTTTTTGTACAAAAACCATTTGTGCTAAAAGAAATGGCAGAAAATATGCTAATGATATTGCAACTTATGCTAATGAGTCCCTCATTAGCATATTTCTGCCACAAAAGCTCATAGTGTAGACAAAGCCTTAGGGACTAGGTCTTTGTTTATGTGGATCTAGAAACTCTGGAAGGTGAACAAGGCAATTAGGTGATTCCATATAACGTTGGGTATTTCATCTTACTTTTCAAACTTGACAGTGTTGAGTGTACTATGTGATGGTTTCTCATTCTAACAGCAGTAAAAGCAAAACCTGCTGATCAATACTACAAACAGGTAATCAGTGTATGAATGTGACAGAAATCAAGCAATTGACTGGATTGAAATAATGAAAACAAATATATTTTCTAAAGTAAAATGTAAACATAGTTAATTTGCTAGGCAACAAAGTTAGAAAGAATTCATGCTTACCTTAAAGCAGTGATTCTCCATCAGTGGTACATGTACCCTGGGGATACACAGATATCTTCTAGGGGTACATCAATTCATCTAGATAGTTGCAGGCTACATTAAAAACACTAGCGAATTTAGTACAAACTAAACTTTCATGCACACAGTAACTTGTTTATACTCCTCTATATACTACGCAGAGAAATGTAAGTACAATATTTATATTCAGATTGATTTATTTTATAATTGTATGGCAAAATGAGAAAGTAAACCATTTTTCAGTAATAGCATGCTGTGGCACTTTTTGTATTTTTATGTCTGATTTTGTAACCAAGTAGTTTTAAAATGAGGTATAATGTGGAGGCTATGCAAGACAAATTAGACTCCTGAAAGGGGTATAGCAGTCTAGAGTCGTAACGTCATCTGATTTTGACCTGCCACTTTTTATCATTAAAAGTGAGAGGAGCTCTTCATTTGCAGTGATGTATTTTTCACAGGTATCTAATGTCTTCAGTGTAATTTGTTTTTCTTTTTGGATCTCCCTTTGTCTTCTGCTTTACCAGAATGTTTTGTACCATCTTCAATTTTTCAGTCTGCTGATAAAAGTGTAAGAATGGACAGACTAACTGTAATAAGACATCAGCAGTTTTGAGAACCACATATACATTTTCCTTATGAATACTCTTTATGAACAGGTTGTGAAATTTTCATTCCAAACAACATTCTTCTATTGTAAAAAGTCTCAGGGGGTAACTGTATTAGTCTGTAACTAAAACCAATGTGCAATTTTGTGGCACCTTAGAGACTAACAGATATATCCTGAGCTTTTGTGGGTAAAACCCACTTCATCAGAAGACCAATTCTTAGCAAAATATGAGCAAGAATTAATGTGGTATAAAATTAAGGTTGGATAAAAACACCTTGAATAAAGACCATACCTTTATCGAGTATGTGCAGACCAGAGTGTGTGTATCGTAATGCAAGTTCACAGGAGAGATGTGACATGGTACCTTCCACCCTCCCTGTGGCCTCTATGCTAGCATTGGGCACAAGCCTGTGTGGTTGATGAAGCCACTCTTCCTGGATAACACTGGCAGTGTTTCTAGCTTCTCAGCAATGAGAAGAGAAAGGGACCCTACTAATTCCCTAGTGGAATCGGACCAGCATGCCCATCTCTCCTCTTCAAAGGATGGCTGAACTGCTCTTGCTGCTGCAGCATGAGCAACCTTATTTAAAGAGGAATTATGTCTGAGGGCTTGTCTCCACTACATCAGGGATCAATGATGCAACAATCGATCCACCAACCATCGATTTATCATGTCTGCTTAGACCCAATAAATCAATCTGAGTGCTCTCCCATTGATTCCGGTACTCCACCAGGATGAGAATAGCCGACATCAATGGGAGTGCAGCACCTACTGACCTTACTGCATGCCAGATGGAGCAGTAATTATGTCAACTTCAGCTATGTTATTTGCATAGCTGAAGTGACCTAAATCAGATCAATAGCGGGGGTTAATATAGACAATGCCTGAGTTAGATGCAGCTTGATTCTTCCTCACTGCCTTCGCCCTGCATTGTCCATAGCTTACTAGCTACAGTGTAATGCATTATCTATATTTGTATTTCAAGGAGAGCTTTCTCTATCATACTCTAGCCTTTCCTCCCTCTTTATCTTGCAGTGTAATCAATATCCTACATGTGGTAGAAATGAATGATGTACCAAATTATTTATCATGGTTGTCACTGTGATATCAAATAGAAGATTTTTTTTCTTTTAAGGGCAGCTCCAGCTCCTGTTTAAAAAATATCTTTGGTAATTAGGAAAATTAATAAGAAAATTGTATGAAAAGTGTTACCAAAAATTTAAAATACGCTTTGTTTTGAGTATGCCCACTTTGTGATACTTTTGTTTATAAATGACCTAAAAGAAATGATGATAAAGGGAATGGAGGGCCTATTTTACTCAAGGAAAGGTTGATTTGTTTAGCTTAGCAAAACAAAGGCTAAGAGAGAGTATGATTGCTTTCTATAAATACATCGCAGGGGTAAACACCAGGGAACATGAAAAGCTATTTAAGTTAAAGGACAATGTTGACAGACGAACAAAGGAGAATGAACTGGGCATGAACAAATTCAGGCTAGAAATTAGAAGGTTTCTAACTATCAGTGGAGCGAGGTTCTGGTACAGCCTCCCAATAGGAATAGTGGAGATGAATGACTTAACTAGTTGTAAAATGGAGCTTTGGTAAGTTTATGAATAGGATTTATGACGGAATTGCTGGCAATAGCAGGGGACTAGACTCAATGATCTGGGAGATCCCTTCCAATCCTATGTTTGAGTCACATACCAGAATCAGTTTTCATATAATTTGCAGAGTGTCCTCCATTCCAATTACAGCATGGGGGTTTGAAGAAATCCCCAAAGCCTGCTGAGTCAGGCTGTTTCCTAAGTATTTTCATGAATGCTAAGGCTAGAAGGGACTATTGTGATCATCTCATCTGATCTTCTGTCTAACACTGGCCATAGAACTTCCCCAAAATGATTCCTAGAATATATCTTTTAGAAAAACATCACATCTTGAATTAAAAATTGTCAAGTCTCAGAAGGGTGGCTGTGTTAGTCGGTGTGTACAGAAACAAAGAGGAGTCATGTGACACCTTAAAGACTAGGGTGCGTCTACACAGCAACCTAAACGCAAAATAAGATATGCAATTTGTGCTATGGAAATTGAGTATATCATGTCGATTGTATTTTGAAATAGCTTATTTTGAAATTTGGCATGACTACACAGTGCCAGATTTAGAAATAATGCCCTATTTCGACACATCCCTTAACCCTTGTGCAACGAGGGTTACAGGGATGCTGAAATAGCATGCCTGTTATTTTGAAAAATATTTCAAAATAATTGGTGTGTTTAATAGATGCAGGGTAGCTATTTCAGGATACCTCCAGTATTCCGAAATAGCCTCACTGTCTAGACTTATCCTAACAGATTTATTTGGTCATAAACTTTAGTGGGTAAAGACCACTTTGTCACAGGACTCTTCATTGTTTTTAAAAATTGTCAGTGCTGCAGACTCCACCACAACTGGTATGTAAATTGAGCCAGTGGTTAATTACTCTCACTGTTAGAAATATATGCCTTATTTCCAGTCTGAATTTATCTAGCTTCATCTTCCAGCCATTGATTAGACCATTCTCTGCTAGATTGAAGGGGCCATTATCAAATATTTGTTCTCCATGTAGGTATTTACAGACTGTACTCAGGTCACCCTGCAGCCACTTTCCCTTTGTTAAACTAAATAGATGGATAGAGCATGTTGAGTCTGTTGTTATAAGGCATGTTTTCTAATATTCATTCTTGTGGCCTTTCTCTCAATCTTCTTTGTTTTATCAACCTCCTTCTGGAATAGAGGGCTTCAAAACTGTGCTGAATCCAGAGCTAAAATGACATTTCCACTCCTACTTGAGATTCCTCTGTTTATCCACCACAGGTTCACTTTATTTTTTTTGACCACAGTGTCACACTGGTAGCTCATGTTCAGCTGATTATCCACTAGGGCCCCCAAATCATTTTCACAGTCACTGCTTTACAGTCTCCCTTTAGTTCTGGGGACATCATCTCAGGCTTATTTTATGGCACAGAGCTGAGAGGAATATGAAAACATTTACTGCATCTTATAGAATCATTCATACTTCTTGATCTGAATTCATTTCCTGAGGCTGATTCCCATTTCTTGGTATTTCCTACAGGTTTTTGTTGTTGGTAATTTACACCAATGTAACAACCCCAGTGAGTGTTTCATACATTTATAAAACTGACTCCACATAAATTAGTATCAATATAATCAGGTGTGTTATAAAAGCAGTGAAGGAAATGTTTCTTTTCACACTTTATATTTGCTTTATTTTTATAAAATAACCACAACATGTAATGCAGTATAAACAAATACACTCTTACCTGACACTATTTTAATTCAAGGTGTAATTTATATAAAGCTGTCAGATGCCTGGATTGTTCTGTGCACATCAGTTTATATATCTGTAGATTCAAGGTTAGTGAGGAGATTGCCTTAAAACCACATGTATTTGAGGGCACAACTCTTACTTTCAAGTGCCATAATTATTTCCCACAGACTCTGCCTCAGTATCGACAAGCAGACACTTTGCCCTGTAGCCAAAGGACAAAGAGAAGTTGGCTTTGCTCTGCTGAGACCATCCTTTGCTTTCCTTAAATTCCACCAATAGCACATTACAATTTCCAGCAAAGCTAGCAGCCTCTTTAAAAATTAGTGAAGGAGAAATTTCTCCGGAATCAAAACAAGGAAGGGGATGTAAGAAAGAAACATTAAACTCCTGATTTAAAGTTGTTGCTTTCATATAACTGCTGTTGTCTGTACTATTTATAGCAGGGGTGGGAAACCTTTTTTGAGTTGGAAGCCGCTACCCACAGAAAAATCAGTCAGGGGCCGCAAACAAGTGAGAAGCAAAACAAAACCAAACCAAAAACAAACCCCAAAACAAACCCTCACTTACGAGGCCTCCGACTGAAAAGGAGAAAGACACTCCCCACATTTCCCTTGCACACCATAGCCTAGTGGGGCCCAAGCTGGTAGATTTTGTGTGCTCCAGTCCTGCAGGTGGGCAGTAGGGGGGCTGGAGTGCCAGTGTGGGCTTTCTAATGCTGGGGGAGGGGCATGAGCCTTCAGGGGCCAGATCCAGGCAAACTGGGAGCCGCATCCAGCCTCTGGGCCTTAGGTTCCCCACTTCTGGTTTATAGTCTTTCTAGAGGGAAGGAGAAGATAGCTCAAGCTTTGGCATATGGTTTACACACTGGCTTTTGCTTCTATTGGAGGGCACCATATCGTAGCTAAAAAAAATTCAAAACATTATTGAATTCCAAAGAAAATTAAATATATATTGGAAAGACTTCACTACTGTGTTAATTTTAGCAAAATGTATCCTATTCTGTAATAACCGAACGTGACTTGCTGCAGATCCCTGTAAGTATATACAGGTTGGTTCAAAGGCAGTTGTATAAGTAATTCTCACCTGGAAAAAATATATATACTGAAGTCTAGAATAATGCATTTCCTTCCAGACATTTAATATTTCATGTTTCTATTTGCAGTACTGGGTTAATTGCATCTGCAAATGAGATTGAGGTTTTAAGCACTGAGAATAAGTTAAAGTGATGCATAGCACATAATTGTATAGATTAACACAACAAAGGACATTAAAGGTTATTTGATGGGGAAAATGGAGAAGCACTGCTCTTATATTCAAATTCATACATTGTTCCTGTGTAAAATATTGTTGTTAAAAAAGGAGGTGACAAGTGATGAAAGGTCCGATCCAAAAGCCAATGAAGAAAATGGAAAGATTCTCACAGACTTCAATGATCTTTGGATCAGGGCCTCTGTGACAGAGTGTAATGCAACAGCAGTTGATCCAGATCTCTGGTCTCTACAGCTCTAATTAATTACTCCAGATCAGATCTCATTAGCAGAGTTATGCCTAATGGATGTGCTGAGGGGAACTAAGAGGCTACTTAGGCCATTAGTCAGATGATGCAAAATGAAGTGGATGGGAGGGAGGAAGCAAATAGAGGGAGATTACTCTCCCCTGATAGTTTTAGGATCTGAGGGCTTCCTAGGCCTATAGATTTAAGGCCACATAGTGTATGTCGGTGGTGGAAAACAATATGGTAAGTAAACTGTATGGATGTTTTAACAGAAAATAGTCTCTGAGGGTATGTCTACACTGCACACTTATTTTGAAATAAGCTATTCTGGAATAGTTATTCCGAAATAGCTTATTTTGAAAGAGCACGTCTAACCCTGCAGGGAAGCCTCAAACTTAGTCTGAGGCAGGCTTCTCTAAAGTAGATGTGTTATCTCGATTTAGATCACCAAGAGGCACTGGGGAGGAATAACCTAGAATGGCCCAGGTGAGAAGCTATTTCGAAATAGCAGTAGTGGAGCGTCTACACATGCCTTATCTCGAAATAACTATTTTGGAATAGGTGTTATTCCTCGTAGAATGAGATTTACAGATTTTGGAAATAGCCGTCCATTATTTGAAAATTATTTCAAAATAACAATGGCTGTGTAGATACTTTCATTGTTATTTCGAAATAATGCCAGTTATTTCGAAATAATGGTGCAGTGTTTGTGGATTTGAGAAGAGGCTTGAGTGAGTGAGGCCCCACCACACCCTCCAAGAGTTACTGTTGAAGAGAAAGTTGTTTGGATCTTACACACGGTACTCAATGTCATTAGAATAAGAAAACACTTGGATGGAACTGAAACAATGTGGATGTGTTGTATCCAGCTTTGATTTGGGAGCATTAAGAGTGCTCTCATATCTTTTCCTGAGACTCTGTGCTCTGGGTGTGTCACTTGGGGTAGTTTCTTGACATCTACATAAAAATTGGAGCATTCTTTGGCTGATTGCAATATTTTCATCTGGAATTCTGGAATTTTTACAGAAGGTTTTTCTTTCACATCCAATCCAGCTATTGAAAGTTCAAGATGCAGTATTGCTTGTGGAGAGTTGCTTTTATTATCAAAGGAAATGTATCCAGTACATTATATGTCTAAACCTAGGAGAAATACTTTTCAAATATATGGAAGAAGGTTATAGTACTTCCGACTCAAAATTTGGCTTATAACAGTTATTCCTTGGTGATGATTATATGTTGGATTCCAGGTTCCTTTTAAAAAATATAAACAATAGAGCACTCCATCATGGAGATAAAAACGTCTAGTGATAATGCATGACTTTGCGATATTTTTCTTCTTTTGCTGAAAAACTAGCCATCTGAGTGAATTAAAGGTAAACAATCCAATCGTGCTGTACCTGTTGTTTTCAGAAGGATGACACTATTGATGTTTTTGGCAAAGTCTAAGTAATAGTTATATAGACTTAATAAGAAAAAGCCATAGCATTTCTAACTGGAGGAAAAATCAATTTGTCAAATAAGTAAGTAACAATAGAACTGCTGGGGTAAAAATATACATTTGAGTTTCTAAAGAGGTATTAAATATAGCTTATACAAGATTTTAAAATGTGAATAATCCCTTTTTATTAAATTACTAGATTTTGTTCTTGTTTTAAATCATTATAATGTATGTTTGTCTTTAGAAAAGATACAAGGAATCAAGTGCTTTCTTAATGTGGCTTGTTGGTTCCGGTAGATTTCAGAGGCCTCAATCAGCAGTGGCAACAGATCATTAGAAACTAGTTGGGTGATGGCACACCAATAATACCTTAACTGCCACACTATAAATATAGGACTGGATTCTCTAGTGGAAATGTTGTAAAGGGTCTGTGATCTGGCCAAAAATGCCTACCAGAGAACTATTTGTTGGGTGTTACCATGCTGAATTTGGATCTGTTCTTCTGCCTTCCCTCCAGAGGAGACACTGAAGTGGCCTTAAAGGGGTCAGTTGTCCCGCAGGCCACAGACCGTAGCCAGAATATGTCTGTACTGCTATCCTCTAATTCAATCTAGCATTGCTGGGCTCTTGTATCTGAACTGTGACATTGGCTCACGTGGTGAAGAAGGCTCTAGCTCGGCCTTCCTACTGGGGAGTTCCTGAAATACAAAACTAGAATTACATACTTGTAAGCAAATCAATGTTATTTCTTAGCTCATGGTAGAATTTTCAATTCCTTAATTACATAGATTTGTTGATACTCAATTCATGGTTAATTCAGTGTGTGAGATCCCTAACTCAATTAATTTCTTTTTGGAAAATAAAATGAAAATGGTCTGGTTCAGTATGCAGGCTGCCTGAGGGAGAGAGGACAACCCCAGCCCTCTCTCATTGCAGCAGCTTAGGGCTAGGCATGGTTGCTGTAGTCTCAGTGAGCACAGCTAGGGGAGGGGTGCATGTCTCCCAGCTGGGGCAGGTCCAGGTTTGTCTGTCCCCAGCACTCCCCAGCCAGAGTGAGGAAATGCAGCAAACTGTGCATTCCCCTCACTCCCTGGTGAAGGAGAACAGCCAGCAGTATTCCTGTATGAATGCGGGGGGTGAAGTGGGGGGAGGTAAGCCTCAGCCACGCCGCTTTCTGTAAAGGGCACCTGGGCAGTGGGAATGTCAGGGCTGGGGTAATCCCAGACAAGGAGTCTGCACCCTCAGCCATCCCCTTTCACCTGCCTGGTGGTTGTCTTTTTTTCTGTGTGGTTTTATGAGAAGCAATCCCATTTTCCTGGCACAACCAAATGCTGACCTTGGTTTAAGTTATGATAAGAGGAAGCAGCATACTAAATTTGGAGGTCCTGGCTCTTACCATTTAGGAAGAGTTCTTGAACAAACAGATGGACAGGCAGACAGACAAACTCTCTCAAATATATAGAAGATATATGCATGTGGTTTTGTGTGTGTTTTTATAAAATACATAAATGTATTTATTTTAGAGCTGTTAATAAATCACCTTTGACTCATGATTAACTCAAAAATTAATTGAAATGTATTAAATATTTTGGATGTTTTTCTACATTTTCAAATAGATTCGTTTAAATTATAATACATAATGCAAAGTGTACAATGCTCACTTTATCTTATGTTTATTACAAATATTTGCTCTGTAAAAACAAACAAAAGAAATAGTATTTTTCAACTCACCTCATACAATAATGCAACTCTTGAAAGTACAATGTACAAATGTAGATTTTTTTGTTACATAACTGCACTGAAACTAAACAATGTAATACTTTTGAGCATACAGGTCCACTCTGTCCTACTTCTTGTTCAGCCAGTTGCTAAAGCAAACAAATTTGTTAACATTTGCAAGAGATAATGCTGCCCACTTCTCATTTACAATGTTACCTGAAAGTGAGAACAGGTCCTTTGGCAGGTACTTTTGTAGCCAGCATTGCCAGGTATTTGTGTGCCAGCTATGTTAAACATTCATATGCCTTTGTATGCTTTGGCCACCATTCCAGAGACATTTTTCCATGCTGATAAAACTTGTTAAAAAATGTGTTAGCTAAATTTGTAACTGAGCTCCTTGGGGGGAATTGTATGTGTCCTGATCTGTTTTACTTGCTTTCTGCTATACATTTAATTTTATAGCAGTCTTGGATGATAACACAGCACATGTTGTTCATCAAATAAGGAGGAGCTGGCTGAGAATTTGAAAGTGGAAGGCAGCTTGGGTGAAAGTGATCATGAAATCAGAGTTAATGATTCTAAGGAATGGTAGAAGGGAGAACAGCAAAATAGAGACAATGGATTTCAGGAAGGCAGATTTTGGTAAATTCAGAGAGCTGATAGGTAAGGTCCCATGGGAAGCAAGACTAAGAGGAAAAGCAGCTGAAGAGAGTTGGCAGTTTTTGAAAGGGACATTATTAAGGGCCCAAAAGCAAGCAATTCTGCTGCGTTGGAAATATAGAAAGTATGACAAAAGACTGCCTTGGCTTAACCAGGAGATCTTGCATGATCTAAAAATCAAAAAGGAATCATAAAAAAAGTGTAAACTAGGACAAATTACAAAGGATGAATATAAGCAAACAATACAGGTATACAGGGGCAAGATTAGAAAGGCAAGGGCACAAAACAAGCTCAAACTAGCTACAGACATAAAGGGTCACAAGAAGACTTTCTATAAATATATTAGAAGCAAGAGGAAGACCAAGGACCAGGGTAGGCCCATTGCTCAGTGAGAAGGGAGAAATAATAACAGGAAACTTGGAAATGGCAGAGGTGCTTAATGACTTCTTTGTTTCGGTCTTCACCAAGAAGTCTGATGATGAAGGAATGCCTAACATAGTGAATACTAGTGGGAATGGGGTAGGTTTAGAAGATAAAATAAAAAAAAAACAAGTTAAAATGTACTTAGAAAAGTTAGATGTTTGCAAGTCATCAGGGTCTCATGAAATGCATCCTAGAATACTCAAGGATGCTAGAGGAGGTATCTGAGCCTTTAGCTATCATCTTTGAAAAATCATGGAAGATAGGAGAAATTCCAGAAGACTGGAAAAGGGCAAATATAGTGCCCATCAATAAAAAGGGAAATAAGAACAACCCAGGAAACAACAGACCAGTCAGTTTAAATTCTGTGCCAGGAAAGAAAATGGAACAAGTAATTAAGGAATTCATCTGCAAATATCTGGAAGAAAATAAGGTGATTGGTAACAGCCGGGATGGATTTGTGAAGAATAAATCAAGTCAAACCAATCTAATAGCTTTCTTTGATAGGATAACAAGTCTTGTGGACAAGGAAGAAGCGGTGGACCTAGACTTTAGTAAGGTCTCACAGGGTATGTCTACACTACAGTGTTATTTCGAAATACCTTATTTTGAAATAACGTGTCTACACACAAAATGCATTTTGAAATAGCGTTTTGCTATTTTGAAATAGCGTGTCCACATTGAGTGGATGCTGAATCTCATTTAAGGCTGGCCGGAATCAGGTCTGGCAGGGCATCAGATCAGGAGTTATTGTGTGGGGCTGCTCCCTGAGGTCTGTGCTTAGCGGGACCCCCCCGGACAGCCAGTTATCAGGTTTCCCTGCTTGCTTGCCTACCTCAGTGAGGGACAGCAAAGCATTTTGTCTTTGCGTGCTCTGGTTGCCCTCACTCGGGACACAACAGCACTCTGCAACATGGAGCCAGAGCTGCCCCTGGGCACTCTGGCACTTCTCTTGGATGTGTTGCTGTGAGCCTGGCTGCATTTTCTGCAAGCTGCCATCCAGGAGGTCCGTTGGGGGGCTGTCAGTATCCCGGAGGCCCTGCGGGAGAGCTTCCACCCTGAGGAGCACTAAGAGCCTCCCTGTGCCTCATTCCTCCCTCACGTCCTTCCACTTACCCGTCCCTAACCCCCCTTCCTGATGTCAAATAAAATACATGAATTTTCATGAACACAAACTCTCTTTATTTAACAAAACGGGGGGCGGGGGGAAGGAATGAAACTCTGATGAGACTGGGGAAAGGAGGTGGGAGAGGGGAGAAGAGAGGATGGAAGAGGGGAGGGGGAAACCTGGGAGGAGGGAGCTGGAAGGGGGAAGCAAGGGGAAGAAGGGAGAGGGGAAGCTTAGGGTTGGGGGTCTCGCCAGACCAACTTGATTGTCATGTAAACCTGCTCCTGGGTTCGCACCCTTTGGTGGCCAGGCTGACAGCTATCCTGCCATAGATGGCTGCGTTGCTCCATCTAGTGTGGAGATCATGGATGTTGGGGGCATCCCCCCAAACCTGAATAAGGTACATGATCTCCAGGCAGGCTCCTGGGAGCTGGCAGACTGCTCCTGGGGAACGGTGGAGGGCTGGCTTGTACTAGCTTGCTGGCTCATGTTTTGGGGTCATTGGGTCAGGGGCAGTGACTGCTAGCTCTGGGCTGGCAGGCTTGGAGCTGGCACAGGCACTGTGGCCAGAGTCTGCCCCTTTAAGGGCTCTGGGGAGTGGAGGAGGGAGAGAAGTGTTCTTGGTTGAGGCTGGAGTGGCCACCAGGGCACCTTGGGAGGCTGGAGGCCCCCTATTTCCAAATAAGTGTCTACACAGCACTTATTTCAAAATAGCTATTTCGAATTTGGAGTTATTCCTAGTGGAATGAGTTTTTTCAAATTCGAAATAAGTGCTCCACTATTTCGATTTTATTTCGAAATAGTGGTTGGCTTGTGTAGATGCTAGGAAAGTTATTTTGAAATAACAGCTGTTATTTTGAAATAACTTTGCTGTGTAGACATACCCACATGAACTTCTTATCAATATACTAGGCAAATACAACTTACAGGGGACTACTATAAGGTGGGTGCATAACTGGCTGGATATCTATTCTCAGAGAGTAGATATTAATGGTTCACAACCCTGCTATTAGGGCATAAGTGGGGTTCCACAGGAATCTGTTTTGGGGCTGGTTCTGTTCAATATCTTCATCACCAATTTAGATATTGGCATAGAGAGTACCTTTATTACATATGCAGACTATACCAAGCTGGGAGGAGTTGCAGGTGTTTTGGAGGATAGGGTCATAACTCAAAATGAACTGGACAAACTAGAGAAATGGTCCGAGGTAAGTAGGATGAAGTTTAATAAGGATAAATGCAAAGTACTCCACTTAGGAAGGAGCAATCAGTCACACATACAGCATGGGAAGTGACTGTATAGGAAGGAGTACTGCAGAAAGGGATCTAGGGGTCATAGTGGACCACAAGCTAAATATGAGCCAACAGTGTGACGCTGTTACAAAAAAAGGAAACATGATTCTGGGATGCATTAACAGGAATGTTGTGAACAAGACACGAGAAGTCATTCTTCCGCTCTACTCTGCACTGATTAGGCCTCAATTAGAGTATAGTGTCTAGTTCTGGGCACCACATATCAAGAAAGATGTGCAGAAATTGGAGAAGGTTCAGAGAAGAGCAACAAGAATGATTAAAGGTCTAGAGAACATGGCCTATGAGGGAAGACTGAAAGAATTGTGCTTTGGAAAGGAGAAGACTGAGAGGGAGCATGATAGTGGTTTTCAATTATCTAAAAGGGTGTCACAAAGAGGAGGGAGAAAAAAATTTCTCCTTAGCCTCTGAGGATAGGACAAGAAGCAATGGGCTTAAACTGCAGCAAGGGAGGTTTCAGTTGGACATTAGGAAAAACTCCCTAACTGTCAGGGTGGTTAAACACTGTAATAAATTGCCTACGGCGGTTGTGGAATCTCCATCTCCGGAGATATTTAAGAGCAGGTTAGATAGACATCTTTCAGGGATGGTCTAGACGGTACTGGGTCATGCCATGAGGACAGGGGACTGGACTTGATGATCTCTCAAGGTCCCTACCAGTTCTAGTGTTCTATGATTCTATGATTTTAAGAACACTTCCATTGCAGATTTGATAAAATAAAAAAAAGGTAGCAAAGTCAAACCGCTGCAGCACTTAACCCAAGGTTTAAGGATCTGAAGTGCCTTCCAAAATCTAAGAGGAAGGGGTGTGGAAGAGCAACACTCTGATATAGAAACTATAGAATCCGAATCACCAAAAAAGATAATCAACCTTCTGTTGGTAGCATCTGACTCAGATGATGAACATGAATAGGCATCAGTCTTCACTGCTTTGGATCATTATGAAGCAGAATCTGTTATAAGTATGGACACGTGTCCTTTAGAAAGCTACATCTAGACAGCCAGTGGCGGCCCGTCAATACAGGCGAACTAGGCGGTCGCCTAGGGCGCCAAGATAAACGGCCATAGAGGGCTTTGGAGATGGAGGCGCCAATCGTGCGCCTATCACACGTTTTGCCGAGGGCACCAGTTGCTGGCAGCTCGTCTAGGGCTGCTTCTGTAGACAGAGGTGCTATTTCGGGATACTAGAGGTATCCCGAAATAGCTATTCCACATCTTTAAACGTACTAATTATTTCAAAATAGATTTTGAAATAACGGGTGCACTATTCTGGCATCCCTGTAACACGCATTCCATGAGGGTTAAAGGACATTTCAGAATAGTGCTTAATTTTGAATTAGATTGAAATAAGAAATTCAATTTGTCTAGCTCAAATTGTGTATCTTATTTCAACCTCTGGGTGCAGTGTACATGCACCCGATTAGTGCTTGAAACATGAAGAAAAATATAAATCTTTAGTGTATTTGACACATATATTACATTCTCATTGCAAGGTATTTATCTGACACATAAATACCAGTGTCATGAGAATTCCTGTTCTGACTTGCAGGTGACATTGTAAATGAGAAGAGGGCAGCATAATCATCTGCAAATGTGAACAAGCTTGTTTCTCTGTGCATTTAGCTGAACAGGAAGTAGGACTGAGTGGGCTTATAGGCGCTAATATTTTTTACATAGTTTTATTTTTGAATGCAATTGGTTTTTTGTTTATAATTCTATATTTTGAAGTTCAACTTTTATGATAAAGAGATTGCACTACTGTACTCTTATTAGGTGAGTTGAAATACTATTTCTTGTGTTTTTTATCGTACAAATATTTGTAATCAATATAAATATGAAGTGAGAACTGTACAGTTTTTGTATTCTCTGTTGTAACTGAAATCAATATATTTGAAAATGTAGAGACTGTCCAAAATATGTAAATAGGGGGTATTCTATTATTGTTTAACAGAATGATTATCATTAATTTTTAAATAATTCTATTAATCACAATTAATATTTTTAATTGCTTAACGGACCTAATATATTTTTTCAATAACAGATTCCTGTGCTTCTCAACCTGAGTCAAGATCCTGATGTTAACCTGCCTGTGAAACCACTCATCTTTTCCTTGGCCATGGGTGCATGTCTTGGAGGTAAGAGAGTGTAATAACTGGAAAATTGCTGTATGTATAAACATTCCACAGAATAGTTTAATAAGGTTCAAGTTCAATAAGGTCCCATGATTATATTATAGAAAGCACACTCAGTTCATAGTGACTTTGGAGGGCATTGGATCAGGCCCTTAATGTGTTTGCAGTGTACTCTATAAGGGTATGTCTACACATCAAAGTTATTTTGAAATAACAGCCGTTATTTCACAATAACTTTCCTAGCGTCTACACAGACAAACCGCTATTTCGAAATTAATTCGAAATAGTGGAGCACTTATTTCGAATTTGGTAAACCTCATTCTACAAGGAATAATGCCAAATTCAAAATAGCTATTTTGAAATAAGTGCTGTGTAGACACTTATATGAAATAGGGGGCCTCCAGCCTTCCCAAGGTGCCCTGGTGGCCACTCCAGCCTCAACCAAGAACACTTCTCTCCCTCCTCCACTCCCCAGAGCCCTTAAAGGGGCAGACTCTGGCCACAGTGCCTGTGCCAGCTCCAAGCCTGCCAGCCCAGAGCTAGCAGTCACTGCCCCTGACCCAATGACCCCAAAACATGAGCCAGCAAGCCAGTGCCAGCCAGGCCTCCACCACTCCCCAGGAGCAGTCTGCCAGCTCCCAGGAGCCTTCCTGGCCCAGGGTGGAGATCATGTACCTTATTCAGGTTTGGGGGGGATGCCCCCAACATCCATGATCTCCACACTAGACGGAGCAACGCAGCCGTCTATGGCAGGATAGCTGCCAGCCTGGCCACCAAAGGCCACGTGCGAACCCAGGAGCAGGTTTACATGACAATCAAGTTGGTCCGGCGAGACCCCCAACTCTAAGCTTCCCCTCTCCCTTCTTCCCCTTGCTTCCCCCATCCAGCTCCCTCCTCCCAGGTTTCCCCCTCCCCTCTCCCACCTCCTTTCCCCAGTCTCATCAGAGTTTCATTCCTTCCCCCCCTTCCCCCCCCCCCGTTTTGTTAAATAAAGAGAGTTTGTGTTCATGAAAATGCATGTATTTTATTTGACATCAGGAAGGGGGGTTAGGGAGAGGTAAGTGGAAGGATGTGAGGGAGGAATGAGGCACAAGCCTCCAGTGGGGCAGACCAGGGAGGCTCTTAGTGCTCCTCAGGGTGGAAGCTCTCGCGCAGGGCCTCCTGGATACTGATAGCCCCCCAATGGACCTCCCGGATGGCAGCTTGGAGAAAGGGCAGCCAGGCTCACAGCAACGCATCCAAGAGAAGCGCCAGAGTGCCCAGGGGCAGCTCTGGCTCCATGTTGTGGAGTGCTGTGGTGTCCCGAGTGAGGGCAACCAGAGCACGCAAAGACAAAATGCTTTGCTGTCCCTCATCGAGATAGGCAAGTAAGCAGGGAAACCTGAGAACTGGCTGTCCAGGAGGGGTCCCTTTAAGCACAGGCCTCAGATACTTTGTGTGGCTGCAGCCTGAGGCTAACTCCTGACCGTATGCCCTGCCAGACCAGGTTCCGGCCGGCCTTAAATGCAATTCAGCATCCACTCAGTGTGGACGCGCTATTTCGAAATAGCAGAACACTATTTCGAAATGCATTTTGTGTGTAGATGCGTTATTTCAAAATAAGCTATTTCGAAATAACTATTTCGAAATAAGATATTTTGAAATAACACTGTAGTGTAGACATATCCTAATAGAATTTATTTCTGATTTGTTTGGAATTTGTTTGAAGGTCTGTTATGTATAAAGTCTAATTGGCACAGAGTAGCAGTCTAGATGGTGCTCGGAGGGTTCAGATCTTTTGTGAGGATAAAGGAAAAGGACACATTTAGTTTCTCATAGATGCCATTGTCACTTATTTAAAAGGATATGAAGTTAATGTATAATATCTGTGATCTAAGGTCTGTTCCAAAGGTCGTTGAAGACATTGGGAGGTTTTCCACTGACGTAAGTGGGATTTGGCTCAAACTCAGAGGACTACTTACAGATCTATTCACTGCCTTATTTAGCACTCCTTACTCAGACAAAACTCCCATTGAAGTCAACATGAATTGAAGTCAGTGGGAGTTGTGCCTCAGGAAGGAGAGCTGAATAGAACCCAGCAGTATTTAGCTAAAAATAAAATATCATCTTGGTGGTAACTTGGCTTCCTCATGTTGCTGCTGGAGTGAATGTGCCTCAACATAAAACAGTGTGCTAAATTAAATGGATTTTGTTATTATTAAAGGACTCCCAAAAGAGTCTGTTGCAAGCCCAGTCTTCATTTTAATTTATAATAGCTGTATAGGGTAGCTATCTGGTAGTACTTTAATTCACTTTTATGCTTGGTATTTTTTACATGCTACAAATACTTCCCTGTCATTGGTCATCAATGAGTTATAACAGGATCTAATCAAAATACTGACTAGCTTGCTTTTTAAGTGCAATTAAAATATTGTGTGATTTTAGTAGAATAATAAATCTAATAAACAACAAGAAGTCCTGTGACACCTTAGGGTACGTCTAAACTACATTTTTTTTTGAAAGAGGATTTGCAAATTCCATAGGAATTTGCATATCTTCTTCCGATCTCACTTTTGAAAGAGGATCTTTGAAAAAACCGCGTAAACCTCATTTTTTAAGAAAGAGCGGTTTTTTTGAAAAAGGTTTTTTTCCCCTGAAAAAACTGCATCCAGACTACTTTCACTTTTGAAAGATCCTCTTTCAAAAGTGAGATCGGAAGAAGATATGCAAATTCCCTGAGAGTTTGCATATCCTCTTTCAAAAATAGAATGTAGTCTATGAGGCTATGTCTAGACTAACAGATTTATTAGAGCATAAGCTTGTGTGACCAAAGATCCACTTCATCAGATGTAACATAGAACAGATGTTCATAGAATAAATTTAATGTTGATTTTGCTTGCTGACAGTACCCAAGAATTTAATATTATTTAATGCAATAATTTAATTCATGTATTGGGCTGTTTTGTCTTACAAATATTTAGATAGTTATTTAGATGCTGCTAAACTCTTTGGCTGTGTCTACATTGGCGCGTTCTTGCACGAAAATGGCTGCTCCTGCGCAAAAACGTGCCGCCTGTCTACACTGGCCGTGCGTTCTTGCGCAAGTAAACTGACATGGTACTGTAGAAAATCAGGGCTTCTTGCGTGAGAACTCTGACGCTCCCTCTCAGGAAGAAGCCCTCTTGCACAAGAGCTCTTCCAGAAGAGGCCAGTGTAGACAGGCAACATGAATTTCTTGCGCAAGAAGTCCCTATGGTTAAAATGGCCATCAGAGCTTTCTTGCACAAGAGAGCGTCTACACTGCCATGGATGATCTTGCGCAAAAGCACGTATCTTGCGCAAAAGCACATGCCAGTGTAGACGCACTCTTGTGGAAGACTTTTTGCGCAAGAACTCTTCCGCAAAAGAGTTCTTGCGCAAGAAGCTGCCAGTGTAGACGTAGCCATGTTGATTTTCCATAACAAAAATTAACCTAAATTTGAGTTTCCTGTGCTACACAGGTCTTTTCTCATTTATTCAGCTAAATGACTGATAGTTCAAATAACCTTAGTACCCAGCAAAGATTATAATGATGTAACAGACAGATTGATTTTTAAGGGTGCATTACAGAGATTGGATACTTTATATCAATCAACAGTTGTTTGTTACAGGGATATCTTTTTATAGTCTTCATGGTGACTTAGTCAGCTGATCTATCCCTTTTTATCACAGGGTATGAAACCATCAGCATTTGTTAAAGTAAGGGCTTGGCTAGATAGTTAGTTTGCAGCAAGCTGGGATGTACATTTATTGTGTGCTAGCCTGCCATGCACTAATAGTCCGTGTGAGCCCTGCAACCATGCACTAAAAATTCCCAAGTACATTTTAATGTACTCCCATTTCAAGCAGCAAAAGGTCAGTATGCACTAGGGAACTTTTAGTGTATGGTAGCAAGATCCACATGGACAATTAGAATGTAGTAAAATACTGTGCTATAGATTTACTCCTCAGTGTGTGCTGTGCATTTACTGATCATCTAGAGAAACCTACCAAGTAGAGAATTTGTTCGTGCTTATTCTGATACTACTACGAGGCAATGTCTACACTACACTGTTCTGGAAAAAGCTATGCAAATTGCTGTTCGCAATTTGTGTAGCCTTTTCCGCTTTTTTTTGGAAGAGGCTTTTCCTAAATTTGGTCCATCTACATTGGGCCAAATGTCAGAAAAAAAACCCCTTTTTGGAACATCCCTTCTTCCTCGTAAAATGAGGTTTACAGGGATGCTGAAAAAGCGCGTCTGCTCTTCTGAAAAAAATTTCAGAAGAGTAGACGCGTTCTCTGGATGCGACAGAGTTTTTCCTGGATACCTCTAGTATCCAGGAAAAACTCTGTAGTGTAGACATAGCCTGAAATCATTAAAGTGGTTGGCTTGGCTTTTCAACAGAGGGTGTCCGGTGGCCAAATGCCTTTGGAATTAAACAAGACTCAGATACCCGACCCCTTTATGATTTGTTAGTAGAATACAATTGTCATTTCATTTGCTTTTTTGTCCACATTAGTTGTTGTATCATCATATGTTGTTAAAGAGAGGGAGTGGCCCAGGTATGTGTGAAACATGCAACACTGGTCAAGGTGTAAACTGTGCATTGAGGGCCATTTAAATGAAAGGCGCTATGTGAACACAAGAAGTGCTTTGATAATCATCTCTGCCATGTAATAATTTAGATGAATAGCCTGAGAAAGCGTTATCATGATTAGTTAGTAAACTCAGCAATGAGCTTCTTTACAGCACTTTGTCATCATTTGAAAATAAAGGGTAGCTATTGTGGAAGGCTGAATGAAATATGTCAGTCAGTGGATGGATGGCCTGAAGGCCATGGTACAGACTCTTGGTGTTCACATGTCAAAACAATCTGCTATAGCTTGGAAGTAGTGAAGTGGATCTTGGCAACAGGGCAGTGACTAGAACCTAAGAGTGAAAAATGCTCAGAGTACACTCGTTTAAAGTGCGTTAGCAGCCAAAATGACTAAACCTGCCTTCTCACGTGAAAGTGCCAGTCGATGGCCTTTTTAAAATTGTTTACAAAAGAAGAATGTATGTGTGTTGAAATGGTGTAAAGCAGTGTTTCTCAAACTGTGCTTTGCGGAGCCCCAGGGACAAACTGGAAACATTGATAGGTACAACACATACAATCAGTGGACCGCTGGGGCTCCACATAAATTTTTACACATGTAAAGGGCTCCGGAGCCCCAAAAGTTTGAGAACCGCTGGTGTAAAGAAATCCCAGGAGGGAAACTAATTCTATTGTATTGTAATGATACAAGGCAATTATAATGTGATTCTCTATAGCATTGGGGAGAGACTGGATCTTACCAGCCACCCATGCAATCAAGGAAATTAAACACACAAGCTATTACATAGGGCAATTTGACTAACCAGTGCAGATCTCAGCGAACATGGATTTCCAGGTTGTTTGTTTGCAGTACACAGCAGCATGGTTCTATTGCTCTATTGTCAGCAAGGCCTACGGGAAATACTTTTGCACACACTGAAGGTTAGTGTTAGTCAGTTTATCACTAGCCTTTTCCTTGGTACTAGTACTAATACCCTTGAATATTAGTACTAGGGCATTTACACTGGATGCTGCTGATTCTTTTCTGACCCTGGCTGCTCTTCCTGTAGTTGTGGGTGCTCCTAGGGAAGAAAAGGTTGAGGAAAGATTCTCCGTACTCTATACAATGGCTGCCATGAAGGTGAGGTTTTGGGCTATATACTCCAAACTAGTGAGAGGTTGTGTCACTGCTTGTCCTGCAACCTTGAATGTCTTAAAATGCTTTGCTGCTGTAGCTCTCGGTCTGGATGCTCTCAGGCAGCTTGCAAGAATGAATGAAGTGTTTGTGTTTAGCAGCTCTAGTTCAGCAACTCTGACTCCAGCTGCCTGCTAGTTATACCACAGCTACACACTGGTATTCGTCAACCATGATAACCACTAGCCAAATGACTCCAACACCCTCCCAGTTAGGGTTGCCAACTTGGACAGACCAGATGGACTGGACACCATTACCACAAATGGTATCTGGTCCATCCAGGTTGGTAACCCCAATGCTGACTTTTCCCAAAGCCATATGCCCTGAAATGCTCACAGTTCTGAAACATTCAGAAGAGTAATAAGGTTCATTGCTTCTTTAAAGGGACAAAAGCACAGCAATTCATTGCCTTAATTGGAGCCAGAAACGCCTACACTGAAACAAAGCCTGTGGTTAGTATAGATTAGAAGTAAAAACAAGTTTAAAGAGAGGGGTTTTAAGTAAGTTCAAGTGCAAGGGACAAAGACAAAATGGTTACAAGCAAATACATGGGAAGTATGCTTCCTAGCAGCTAAGATTTAACCAGCTACCACCTTGTTTCAAGGTAAATTTCTTACCAATCTTCCTCTTTTTCAGCCAGGATTGCCTTTTTCTCAGTTAGGAATTTCCACACATGTACAAGGTGCCAATTTCCCTTGTGTTCGTACATGCAAGATCTTTGATTGTATTTGTTTCTCACCTATATTCAGCACCCAGGTTGACCCATGAGTCTCAGCTTTCAAGAGCTCCAGCACTTTGTGTCTGTCCAGAGATGGATGTCAGGATGGCTTCTTCTTTTTCTTATATCTTCACAAACTCAATTTTCCCCCCAGATTCAAGATGGGGTATGCCTCCCTTTCTGTGGATTTCCTGTTGATTCATATACAAATGAGAATTCCATTGTTTTGATCATACCTTGCTTAGTTTATTTAGAGGGAGGTAGCTAGCTGCCTTCGTCTCTGGGAGAAAACCTTTTTTTCCTCTTTGACTGGTCACAGACTTTAAAGGATAATATCAGTGTGTCCATAATTATTCAGATAGCATTAATACATACATTTCACAATATTAATCACTAATGTGTCATTAGCTTTCATAAAAGGTACACTTTTATAAACAGTAATACAGTACACAATCAATTGATTCAGTTACTTATCATTTGAGGTCCGGACACATTTATAGTCCAGTAAACCATTGAAATGTTTTTCTCAAATAAAGCTTTTCCCCCTTCTTCTTAGAAAAGATGGCATGATGTCTGGTGAAGACTTCATATTGGTTCCTTATCAGCTGGTGATACCTCCTCCCTTTGTTAGCTTGATGGTTTTGTTTATCTTTTATATAAATGTACTTTCATTGTCACTGCCTGACAAGCAGGTTGGTCAGGAAAACTAATACAAATTGTTTTCTCTACAGCACACTGGGCTTATGCAGGATTTTTAACCATATGTTAAGAAGCATAATTTCAATGAGTTATTAATTTTCCAAACATAGTTTGCATGACCTCTTTTAGATACAGATTTTGACAACAATGAACTCGAGTCTGTTGATTTTGTCAGGATAGCTGGAACTCACTGCAGCATGCCATGGAGCTCCTAGCCGTCTGACATTGGAGTACTCTTAGGGTCACATGTGGGGAAACATTAAAATAGCATATATGTTCCTTATACTGATAGGATTTCTTCCAGTTCAGCTTTCCATTGCCCTTTTTTGAAAAGCAGGCAGTGGTGGACCTCAGACACCTAACCTTCATCTCCATCCAGAGACAGTGGTGGCCTTGATTGGCTCAATGCCTCATGCAGCAGAGGAGAAGCTCTGCCCAGGTATACT
The DNA here is from genome assembly GCA_032595735.1 of Pelochelys cantorii. NCBI lineage: Eukaryota > Metazoa > Chordata > Testudines > Trionychidae > Pelochelys > Pelochelys cantorii. The sequence continues at coordinate 123,693,345 of CM064326.1, read as the reverse complement.
GGAGAGGAGAGGGTCTCAGGACACAGTCATAGATTCCTAATTCTCAGGGATGTCCCTGAGTATTTGCCAGCTGTATGCCATCAGAAATTCCCTTCATATAGGCCAAATTCTTCAAGGGCAATCTTTGATCAATGGAAATTAAGCTTCTAGAGCAGCGTTTCTTAAACTATGTTCCGCGGAACACTGGTGTTTCGTGAACAATTTACAGGTGTGCCATGACCTCTTCTTTGTTTTTGTTACGGTCTGGCAACAATTTTTTTTTTTGAAGAAAATGTTCATAGGTGTTCCGCATAAAAAAAAAAATGTTTGGTGTTCTGTGGTCTCAAAAAGATGAAGAATAGCTGTTCTAGAGTCAAAAGTGAACATGGTAAACTGAAAATTTAAAGCTTGCCTGGGCTTATGATTTCTCCTGTGTGTTGAATGATCCTCCTCACTCACACTACAGTAACGTGCTGTAGAACTACTTACTGCTTACAGTAAGGTACTGCAAAACTATTTGTTGTTTAAGTTATTACAGTAACGGTCAGTCTAATTAAGCATTAGTAATTCATCACTGATAGTCTTTTCAATGCTAATGATTCCTACAGCTTTAATATCTTTAATTTTAATAATTGATTGAGCCTGATTGGACCTATAAAACTGTAATAAACCAGAAAGTGTTAAGCAAACAAAAAACGTGGGTGGCTTGTTTCCTGAAGTATCTTGAAAACCAATACCCATTCTGTAATTTTTCTGAAGGAGATTAAAACGAAAATTTAACATCTTATATTTAAAGCTGTTTGAAAGCTAAATGATGGCACAGTCTATTGTCTCCTTGATTTGCACATGGAATTCCCGTGATTCCACTAAGAATTGTAGTCCAAATCCCAGAGGAGTACTTCCAGGAGAGATTGCTAAACTTTGCATTTTCAGAGCAAGAAAGGATGTTATCTGGCTGTTTCTATTGACTGCTAATATTTAGAAGAGTGAAATAATGTACAAATGCAAATATAACTAATAATATCGATACATAATTAGTGACGTGCATGTTATTTATGAACGTTCAATTGATAGTAACAAGACCTGAAGAGCTGTTGCTAAAAATGCTACGTTAGGTTCTTTTTACCTTTTTTGGTATCTGGAGACTTGGCCTTTATTTGTCCCTTTCTCACTATCTCCATCACCTCAGGTGAAAAATTGAGTGAAGGATTTGCATTAAAAAAATTATAGGTTCTCACCTGCATATATAGGGAGTTGCAAATTGTACTCACCCAGCCCAGTGGAGACTGCAGAGGACTATGTGACATTTACCCTGAACATATGGTATTTCTGATATTCTCCTCCCATATTGGGTTCTGCTGGGGGAGAACAGCTTTAAGCTGTAACCATAATAGCTCTGATGGGAGATGCTGGCTGCAAAATTTGGCTGAACTGGGAGATTCCAGAAGTATGCTGGCCATGCCCTCTCTCTGGTTGCTTGCACCACTTTGGGAAGGTGTGATTGTAAGCAATTTTGTGCTACCGAGCACCTTTCCAACTTAGTTTACAGTGACAGTAGATAGCAAAGCTCATGAGTGAATCAAATCCATCTGTACTAGATTAGATATTTAAGGGAACAATTGACTGCATGCTGGGTAGTCAGATATGTCTCAGTGGCATAGCACTACAACTTTCCTGTCTTTTTGATTTACTTCCTTTATGTGGCTGAAGGTGATGTGTGCTCTGTACAGTGGAGATTCTATAAATTATACCCTTTGGTGCTATCTAATAAAATGTTAAGCTATCAACAAGCCTGCAAGACTTAATGAAGGTAGAAACCTGGTTAAAATTGATAGACAAAAATACTTTTGAGAGAGATACTAGGAGAAAAAAGTTATAGTCTGTAATAATTAGGCTTTAAAATATATTTCAAAATCAGTGCTAAATTGGTACTAGAAAAACAACATAAATATAGCTAAATGAAGGTCTTTTGTGGTAACAAGAGTTCATATTTATTTAGCACCTTTCATCTTGAAGGCTACCAAAGCCCTATATAATTTCAAAAAACTGAGAATGTTTGGGGTGAAAATATAGCAGCTGTTGAAGAGTGCACAGTAACACTTCACAGCATTTAAGGTAGAACACGGAGTGCTAGTTTCATGTCTCATCTAGAAGACAGCTCTATTTTAGATGAATTTGCTGCCTCTGAAAGGTATGTCAACTGATAATCCAAATAAAAGGGCAGAATCAAAAGGACTGAGGTTGATTGGGATCTTTTAAAAGGAAGAGGACAGTGTGTTGCATATTGACCTTTTCAAACAGCTGAAATAAATAGACTTAGGGACCATTCCCTATTTTTTTCAAGACCATAATAAATGTGTTTCCAGTAATACTATATCTTTGAATGCTACAAATCTAAAAGCAAAAATAGTGTACCTTCATCCTTTCTTATGTTGGCACATAACTATTTCTCTTCCCTAGTACTCTTAAACTGTGGTTGCTGTCAAGTACACAGCAGCCCTATTTACCTGTCCTCCTTTATGAAGCACTCAGCATTTCAGATTTCAGTTTTACATCTTCAGTTTCTCTATTTGTCATACCAACAGGAACAGTGTTGTATCCAGAGTGAACACTAATAAAATTGCTCTCTTCTGTGATCACTTCTTCATATTCACCATCAGTGTTTTCCAAAATGTCCTGTTGTTGATTTGTCCTAGAACCCCCAACAATCTGTATACTTTTCTCCTCTCTTGAATTCTAGGTTAATGTAGCTGCACCTGTTAAGTCTTTAAGAGAGATTTGTCTTTCATGACATCTAAACTCTAGGTCATATGTTTTCAGTAGGGAGTTCTGCTTAAAAATGATGGTGCAATAATGCCCTCAGTATGAGAGTTAGGCTTACTCTAGGGACCTCATCGCCAAAAAAGATGCTGTAATCTTTGATTGTAAAAGAGAACCCTCTATGGACAATGTAAAGCAAAAGATTCCGAATTTTAGATTAATCCAGCCAAAATTGAAAATAATGTTTGTCATCTATAAAAAGGCAATATCTCAGGTCTGGTTAGTCATCAGACTTTGGGCTAGCCTAGAGACAAAAGTCATGATTTTTCAAGTCCTTTTCCTGAGTTTATCAAGGGTGCTGTGACATACACGTGACAACAGCTGTATCTAGTATGCAGTGTAAAGTAGGAGGAAATTATTTATCTCCAAGGATAATGCTACAGAGTCTCTAGAAAATCCATGGAATCAACCAACTTCATAGTTTAGATCACTTCTGTGTCTTATGTCATTAGTGCCAGTTTAGTTCAATTAAACATGAATTAAAGCTAGCGGATTTTCCTAGTTTGATTTGATAGAAATCTCTCGTTGCTAAAGCAATCTCTTTGGAATCTAGAGACCTTCGTCTGTGTTGAGCAAATCAGATCCACATGTGGCCTCTGAGGAAACACTAAGGAGTGTGCAACTGTCAGTGAACAATCTCATGAGGCATAGCTACATTTGGCAAGTGGATTTCTCTCAAACTAACTGGCATGATGACTAACTGCATTAATCAGCAAATGGAGCAGATTCAAAATACAAAATATGCAATTATATTTATAAAGTATTCCCCATGCAAGACTAAGGAGCTCTGTTTGTTGTATGGTAATTCAGAATAAATTGTTGAACAATTAAAAAAAGAGAAATGTAATAAAATAAACCCACTACAAAGAAAATAGATGGGAAGAAGAAAAAAGGCAAAGAATCTCAGGCTATTTCTACACAAGCACTATGGTGGTACAGCTGCAGCACTGTTAGTTTGATCTAATTTTAAAATATGGACCAGGCCTAAATACAGAGCAATACTGGTAACTGTTGAGAACAGCTTCGTAAAAGAGTGAACAGCAGTTGTTTATAAGCTAGGAGGGAGGGAGCAATTCCACATGACTGAACAAATGCAGCGAAGGTGTGATCACCAGCTGACCTGTGAGAAGGGATATAAAAAAGTGGGTGATACCAAAGTCTGAAAGCCCATCAGGATGAATCTCATGAAATTGATCTTGATGATAATTGGGAGCAAGTTAAAAGCTTAAAAAAATTTCCTGGGTTGGCCAATTTAAAACCAAACCAATCTGCCATTGTACTAGAGATGCAGCTGTGTTAGTCTGGTCTAGCTGAAACAAAAGACAGGACTATGGAGCACTTTAAAGACTAACAAGATGGTTTATTAGGTGATGAGCTTTCATGGGCCAGACCCACTTCCTCAGATCAAATCGTGGAAGGAAATTGGCATGACCATATATACCAAAGGGATACAATCAAAAAAAGTGAACACCTATAAAAAGGACAAATCAAATTTCAGAATGGGGGGGGGGATGAGGCAGGGAGGTTAATGTCTGTGAGCTAATGATATTAGAGGTGATAATTGGGGAAGCTATCTTTGTAATGGGTAAGATAATTAGCATCTTTGTTAAGGCCCAGTCGTAAAGTGTCAAATTTAAGCATGAATGACAGTTCAGAGGTTTCTCTTTGAAGTCTTGTGTTAAAATGTCTTTGAAGCAGGATGCAGGTAGTCAAGTCATAACTCAGACAGGGAAGTTCTTCAGAATGCATAAAACACAGAGGCTTGATGTAGGTGAAATATATACCATACCAAGGAAGAGACCCATATACTTCCTTTTAAAAACTGCATATACTTTGATCTCAAAGACAACATGAGAGAAGTTGCATTGGAACTTTCACACCTCCAATTTACTATATGGGGCAAGTCCAGTTCTATGCATTCACTCAGGAGCCCAATAATATCTATGTAGAATTTTGTTCTGAAAAACACAAACAACCCCTCCCCACAGAGAACTGGATTTTTTGCATATATTGTGCCTGATATTATTCCACCTGAGAGAGGAAATGGAAATGTTAAGCTTCTTCTTTCATTTTTTAAATGGTAGAATCAGTAGGAAAAAAAATCAAGGAGTTCAGCTTTTTTTTGGTGTTACCTCAAAGAATGTTTTTGGCTAATTTTCTTTCAGGTGCACTTCATGTGGAATGTTATTTGTTATGTGCCAACAATTCCCCAGGTCCTTTCTAATTTTGAGTTCAAGCTTATTGTAGAAAATACTTTAATTTATTAATAGCTGTCTCAAAGATAAATAACAAAGGCTAATCAGTAGTATCTTTTATGGTTAATATGCCCTTGGTTAACCAAGTAGCTTTGCAGTTTGAGCTGTTAGCAATTTTTAATTGGGTATGATTCCAAATTGGCATAGAAGGAAGGTCAGATTTTCTGAAGAACACTCCAGGAGGAAATAAATATTGTATTTTTCCTTAAAGGTGCAGACAACCATTTTCAAAATGTGTATGCAGAGAAAGCTAGAAGGTATTAACTATTTCTTCTTCATTTTCAAGTCACAATGGGGCTTGAAAAGATGTGGTGGGACAAAATCATCTTTTTTGAAAACCTTAATTGAAAAAAATCAGGAGATATAAAAAAATAATCAGGAAAATCCCCACATTTACCCATGATTTCTTAAGTTCCTTGAGGAATAGACAGGGTGTCTTCAGATTCCATGAGAATTGTTGTACAACTCTATTTATGCATGTGAAAGTTGTAGCATGAAATGTAAGTGAAATTAAGCTAAACTTATACATTTTTCTTTGTCCTATGTTCATTTTAATAGCCTCTACCTTTCTCAGTAAAGATATTGGTAGTAAGCACCATTTTTCTGTCTTGTCATTTGAGTATGACATCCATGTTTGAAGATACTATCTTTGCTAACTCAGAGCATATCCTGAGGCATAAGTAGGTTATCTCTATGTATGCATAAAAGGAGAATGATACTATTTGAGATGGATTTGGTTAAAGAAATATCTATCACTTGAGACTTGTTCCAGTTTATCTGAAATCATGATATCTCATGAACTAGTTTATTGTAGATAATAGTGGTCAAATTGAAGAAATTTGAGTGTAAGCAGGATGTCGTCCTCATATAGATTAATCTTTACTCTTTATCTTGATGGCAATTCCTTCAGTGGAGGGTGTCTAACATATGTTGTGAAAGGTTCCAACTGTCTCATAGAGTCATGTTCAGCTCCCAGATGGTGTATGCCTGCCCCCCCTGCATTGACCCTGCCTCCCCTGTCCCCCCCATATGAATTAGGAATCTGCCAGAAATATACAGTAACGCCTCACTTAAAGTCATCCTGGTTAACATTGTTTCATTATTAGGTTGCTGACCTATTATGGAACTCATTTAAAGTAACACAGCATTCTGTTATAAAGCTGTTTGGCTCACCTTGTTCTACTCATCCAGTGTTCCAGCTGGGGTGCAGGGTCTTACCCCATTCTGCCCACCCAGAATTGCAGCTGGGGAGCAAGCAAGCCCTTAGCCCTACTGCCTGGCAGGAGCACTGGGCCATCAGAATGGAGCAAGCCCTTGCAATCCAACCCCACTCTGTGGCAGGAGCACTGGGCAGGTAGAGTGGGTCAAGCCCCTGTACTCTGACCCCACTATGCCCTTTCCCCAACCAAATTTCACAGTCAGCATTAGGGTTGCCAGCTGTCTGGTATTGACCGGGACAGTATGGTATTTTCACCTCCTGTCCAGTAAAAAAAAATTCAGAAAATACCAGACACCTAAAATGTCCAGTATGTTCTGATTTCTTTCCCCCCGACAGGAGGCAAAAATATCGGACTGTCCGGGTCAATACCAGACACCTGGCAACCCTACACACACACACTCTGCAACCGGGCCCAGTGCCCCCCCTTACCTGGGTCCGCAGGGGAGCTCTCTGGCCCAGAGCAGGAAAACAAGATGGCCCTCAGCCACCAGCAGCCAGTTAAAGCCAAAATTTTTTTTTTTTTTTTTTTTTTGCTTAACACCACGCTTTGGTCTCCCCCCTTTTTTTCCCTCAACAGAATTTTTTCCCCAGTGCTTTTTTTGGGGGGGCGGGGGGGAGGAGAGAGGGTGGGGGGGGTTGTTGGTATTTTTGGTTAAACCATCTAGCAACCCTAGTCAGCACTGGTGAGTACAATATTAAATTGTTTTTTAAAAAATTGTTTAAAACTTGTGCTATTTATTGTGGCAAGGTCCTTGCTCAGGCCCTTCACCCTGGGACAACTTCTTTGTCCACAACTCAGCCAGAGACCCTTTCTGGTGCAGGCGCACATGCCTTTTATTGTCAGTTTCCCACCACCTTCTATTTACAGTGTTTTGGATTATAGCAAACACAGCCAGCCTTTCCTACCTGGGGAAGCATACACTGGCTCCTCCCATTGCTCATCTCTTTCCACTCCCCCTCTGGCTGCCTTATATAGCCCTTTGGCTAATGAGTCTCACAGCTGCTCCATTAGCCCTTCAGGCCTGGGCTTGCTCAACTGTCTTCAGTTGGCCTTTTCAGCCAGGCTGTAGTGGTAGAGCTCTGGCTTAGCAAGCAGTCTGTCACAATATGTATATCATATCTTTTGTCGGGTGGAAAAAATTCCCTGGAACCTAATCTACTCTATTTACTTTAATTCTTATGGGAATACTGGATTCACTTAACAACATTTTGCTTAAAGTTTCATTTTTCAGAAACATAAAAACTTTCAGTGAAAAGTTACTCTATTAAGCATGGGTACCAAAATATATTTACCAAAATACATTCATGTGCCAAGTATATAAATGAATGAAACTCATTGCTTCAGAGTTATGAATGCTAATATAAGTAATAGTTTATAGTACAAAAATGTTAATATCCACATGATATATAAACAGTTGCATTGATAAATTAACATAAAAAGGTAAACATGAAGTGAAATGAGAATATGTGCAAAGAAATATGAATACATGATTACCATATACATATTCTAAATACAGAAATTTAAGTATGGGTAGAAATGTAAACTTTAAAAGTGCTCCTACAAAGTGATACAGGTAGTCACAAATAATATTCAACAAAATAATTATGAATATATTAGCTTCATGTATATATTATAAATGGGCATAAATACAGATATAAATGTAAGTGGATATAAGGAAATAAGAATAATATAGTTATTGTGAGTATTCAGATATTTTTGTTGTTTTCAATATATTGATAAACCACTGATTCTCAAGCTATACTAAATATCCTGCCTGTCAGTACTAATTATTTTTTATAATACTATTAAAATATCAACTACGCCAAATGTTGCCTGGTTTTCATAATCTTTTTACTTTTTCTTTATTGAGAGGATCATGCTATTACCCTTGGAGAGATCTGATCTCAAATCCTATATTGTTTGCCAAGCATGCAATGAGGTATTGAAGTATTTCACAGAGTGTGTCATCTTCATTATGAAGATGGCAGGATATCTAAGGCAGTATTTAATATCTGATCCCCTGAGAGCTGCTTTGATGCCATTAAGTGCTACTCTTTTCTTCCTTAAATTTACAGAGAAGTCTGGATACAAAGAAAATGTGAAATCAGTCTTAAGTGTTACCTAGTAGCAGACATGACTTTTATTTCATCTTAACAGTTGAAAGATGATGGATCTGGGGTTATTGTTCGCGCTCTTTCAGAGCTCTGCCACTCGATAAACTCTTTCAATCTCCAGGCGAGGCAAACTGGATCCAGTCCCAGTACCTCAGAGAATGTGCTCTGGAAATCATATTTTCTCCCCCTTCCAGCCTTCAAGAATGTTGACTGATCACAACTTATTCCTGTATAATCTGTTTCAAGATCTTCTTCTGTCTCCTCAAAACTAGTTAATCTTTGCCTTAAGGAAGCATCCTCTGTTTCAGCTTCCTTCACTTCTATGGCAGTTTCCTGTAATTTATCATCAAAATAGGTCAAATGTGCTTTGGCTTCTCCCACATCTACAGAGAACTTACATGTATCTGAAGATAAAAAAGGATCAAATATAATAGTTAGAAAGTCCTTTATAGCTGCAAACTCCTGTCTGAGAAAGTACTGGGCTTCCTTGACCTTATGTTTTTGCAGAAATTCAGGCTTGGGTCATTTAGAGCAAGGGTCGACAACCTTTTCAAACCAAAGAGCCAAACTACATCAAAATTCAGAATCAAGTGGTCAACAAAGAGCTGTATAAGACTTCCCATTTGCGTGACTGAAAATATACAACTTAGTATTATTGATAATTGATGTAATGATTAATAATAGCATAAATGAAAATCAGTACTCACAGATTTTATTTAATGGGACTTCTGCTCCTGCATCTTTTTACACATTTCTTTGAAGTTTACATCATAACTGGTCAAATCCAACTTCATGCATGCATTTAGGCTGTCTTCTGTCAATCTTATGGCAGGGGGATGGGGATGTGGGGGTGCAGGAGTCTGGGTTGGGGTATATGAGAGGCTCAGGGCACAAGACTGGGGTGTGTATGGGTGCAGGAGTGTTATGTCCGGGGACTGGGGATATGGGGTATGAAGGGCTCAGGGCAGGGAGTTCAGGTTTATGATGGGCTGAGGGTTGGAGTCTGTGGGGACTGCAGGTGTGTTATGGCAGGGGGCTGGGGATGTGAGGATGCAGGAGTTTGGGGATGTGGAAGTATGAGGCGCTTCAGACAGGGTAGAGGTATATGATGGGCTCATGGTAGGAAGCTTCCAGGAAGGATTTGCAGGGGAAGCCTCTAGGATGTGTGTCTTGGGGGAAGGAAAATGGCAGCCTGCACAGAGCCATTTTTGGTTCTGCTTGTTCCCCACTATCTGGGGGAAAGAAAAGGGCAGTGCACATTCCTCACTTGTTCCTCGCATGCTGGATCTGGCAGGGAGGCTTGGGACTTTCTCTCCCTGCCCCCCTGCAGAAAGCCGGTGCTGGCGTTCCCATCTTGCAGGGGACCGTAAGGCTGTAGCACCACTGCTGGCTCCCTGCTGCAGGGAGATCTAAGGGGGCGGGTCTGAGTTGTGGCTTCAGAAAAGCTATATCTGGCTCCCTAGTGAGCCATACTTGGCTTGCGAGCCATAGGTTGCCGACCCCTGATTTAGAGTGTCTCTACATTGCAATTAGATGTCCATAGTTGGCCTATGCCAGCTGGCTTATGCTTGCAGGGCTGGGATAAAGGGCTGTTTAATTGCAATGTAGACATTTAGGCTCAGGCTGCATCTCTACTTCACATTGTCTTACAACCCAGGTTCCAACCTGAATCCAAATCTCTCCACAGCCTCTTAGCCTGAGTCCCACGACCCTGAGTTAGGCGACATAAATCAGCTATGCGTTTTTAATTTCAATATAGATATATAGAGCCCTATGCGGATAGGAATGTCTATGCATGGATGTAGATATCTGCGGATAAACATCAGGATCTGCAGAGCCAGGAGGCTCTACTCCCAAGAGAAACTGCACCCAACATAGAGGAGTGTGGTCCTGTCATGCCCTGGAGCCAGTGCCCTGTGCTGGCATCTCCTCTCAGCTGTGTGACTGCACCATCCCCTACCTTACTGCCAGACATGGTGTCTCCTGTCTGGGGTTTATGTCTCTATTGGCAGTGGGGTTGGGGGCATTGCAAAAATCAGGACAGAGGTTGGGGGCAATAGCATCGATATAAGAAAAAGCCCTGAATATTGGGTCTGTCCCTATAAGATCAAGAAAATCTGGTCACTCTCCCCCTCCCCAAACTGATAAGTTTAACCAGTTGCCCTTATTTCCGGTAAATTGTAAGCAACAAGTGTTAACTCTAAATCAAAGGCACACCCAAAATCAATCATAAATTCTAATGTCTCAGGCAGAAAGGTTGTCAAACAGGATAGTTTTGGGGATAAAGGAAACACGTGTGTGTTTGAAAGAGAGAGAGAGAGAGAGACATACTCAGAGCACAACAGTCACAACACAGGAACAGAAGCAAGAAAGTCAAGCTGAGGCAGTTTGGAAACATAGTAATATTTCCCCAAAATAAAGCTGAGACAAAATCCTTTTTGATTACATAGTTCTGGCTGGAAAGGCAAATGTGGAAGAGCAAATAAAAGAACTGTTTACTGTAATTTTATTCCTCCTATGTTCTGAGAAACATGACTTTGTAGATTCCTTGTTAAGACACAAGATTACACTAAAGAAAACATCAGACTGTCTTGCCTGTTGTCAGCTTCTTCTCCCAGCTGGAGCACCTGGATGGCACAGAAATTCTGAGTAACCAATGACAAAATCTATGGTATTTAATGATAATTACATTGTTATTTTGAATGTAGAAATTAATTATTTCAGGTAAAAGCCATATCAAAATTGATCTGTTAGGGATAAAAGGAAGAATAAAAAACAGAAGACATTTCCCATAAAATAAATCCCGCATATGAGAGTCTTTGATTAGTCCAGAAAGAAAAATAAAGCAGAGAGAAAATAACAAAAAAATTCCTCAGAGGAATGATACTTTTCTTCTTTCAAAGAATGACATACAAATGAAAGCTCTTTTTTCCTAACCTATATAGATTTTATATTGTCCCTGACTTCAGTGCCTGAGAATGTCCAAAACATTTAACAAGAGAAATAACAATTTCTCTTCCTCCCTTCCAAGCTTGTAGGAGAAATAGGTTGATTTGTTAACAGGTTAGCATGTGAGAGAACATGGGTGCTTAGTGCCTTTGTGTATATTTTTGAAGTTCTGTCACTTAAGAGTGTGAATTCCACACTCTGACTTAAGGGTGTGAATTCCACACTCTTGGCACAGCTACTGCAAAAGTACTGCACTCAGAAGCATCCTATATTAATGTCAGCGTCATGGCAACAGTGGAATGTTGCTGTCATTGGAAGCCATAGCCACCAAGAAAGAGGTGTTCTGCAATGTAGCTAATATCAATCCGCAAGGGATTGCAAAATCAAAACTGAGATCTTGAACTAGACAGTTCGAGATCTTGAACTCTGCATGCATGAAGTTTCATATTTATTGCATTGTGGATCTTGGATTTTTAGAAGTGTCCCATGTCATGATATAAAGAAAGGAAAAATAGTTTAATGGTTCAGCTCCGAAATAGAAAGTATGCTCTAAATTGATTTAGTAAAGAATCTACATAAAATCTAACACTAATTTGATGCTATTTGGGTGAAATTAAAGTAGGACTGCAGTGCCTTTACTTGTATTAATTATTTTCTCTTTGTGGAAAGCAATTATTTGCTATGCAAATTTTGCAGATCAGTGATAGATTAGTAATTGGAGAAAGACAACACAGCTGGCATTTTGGAGCCCTAAAACAGAAGTGTAGGTTTATGTAACTGTATTTATATACTTAACACATTTATTTGTCATGAATTCAGCATGCCCTTTACTTGAAACTTGTACTGTCTATATTTCAGATTATTTTGAGTATTTCAACACACTGTCTTGTATTGGTGACTCAGTGAAATAAGAGAGTGAACTGATCTACAATTTACAGCTGGCAAGTACATTCAGCTTGAATGTATTGTAGACTTTTAGACAGAGCAGAGTAGAAAGTCATATGCTTTTAAGTTCTGTTGCAGCAGAAAGCACTAATTTTTTCCCCCAGATTTCTCACTCTGCTAAGCTAGACTTTTCTAGATGTAACCCCTTTTTTTGGAAAGTCACTGATAGGCAGTGCTGCTGGCTGGAATACTGAAAAAATCAGTATAAGGAGAGAAAACAAGAAAAGCCCTATCCACATGGTGGTCGAAGCATGGTCACAGTTACAGTGCTAGCAGGGTTCTAGCACAGTTTCACTGCCAGTGTGGAAAGGCATTATTTTTAGAATCATGTTACTACTATGCTAAAGATAATATTCATGCATAATATGTATAATACCACAATGTTTCAATCATAAAAGGATCGTGGCCAGCATGGTGGTCATGACCAGCAAAAATTATAAAAGCATTTTAAACAAGGAACCTGAACCATGGCTGATTTGAGGATCATATTAAAAGTCCTGCTTTCTAAGGTCAGTTGGCAGAAGTCTTAGCTTCTGAGTCATAGAATTATGAACAAAGAAAAATGTGTAAAATATTGGTGGTACACAAGGCTTTCAGTGGAACACGTCATCATTTCAGGTGCACAAATGAATAAAATACCAGGGAGTAGACCACTGATATTATCCCTTTTGTTAGTGTTCCACTTCTTTTTCAGTAAGCTGCCTTTTCTGAGAGATGTGTCTTTTGTTGTGTCAGATTTTATGTCTCGATGTTATAGATGTTTGCATTAGAGAGATAGAGATGCTTACTGGTTTATTCACAGCAGGAGATAGTAAAGGTGCTCAAAGGATCTGCTGCAGCCTGCCTTGTGTCCCCTCAAGCTTGCAAAACAACAAAACTACACTTTTTCTTGAATGGCAGACATTTTGATTGCTGATTTTGCTCCAACTCCAACAATTAAAGTTGAGTGTGAAATACTTATTTATAGAAGGTGGCCTCATGGAAGTAGTGAGACTACTGATAAGTGCATGAGTATTTCAGAATCAGGCCCCTAGTCTGCACATAATGCACTCTGGGAAAGATATATGGCACACCTGTAGTTCAACTGTGAGGTGACAAAGACATTTATAACTGAGATCAAGTCCAGGAGGATGGGATGGAATCTCCTAGCCAACAGATGGCAAAAAGCTTTACTTGCAGATGCTGCTGTGTGACAGTTTAGTGTCAGTGAGGAATTCAGGAGTGTTCCTAAACTACAGGCCAAATCAACCAATTTTTCAGTTGTCACCTTCAATCAGTGGAGACTGCACTATGCAAATACATCAAAGTTCTTTCCTCTCTCCTTGGCATAATGCCGGTCTTGTTTAAATTCGGCATCAGTCTGTGAGCTAATCTCATCCATTAACACAGCCATCTTGGTGTGAGTGATATAGTCATATGTGGTTACTAAGATATAGAGCTGTGAGTCATCTGAATATTGTTGGCACTTAACTCCATGCCATGTAGCCGGATCAACTAATGCATGTGTACAGATGTTGGATAGGGCCAGTAAGAGAACTGATCTTTGTGGGACTTTGCAAGTGAGAGGTCTAGTAGTGAAGGTGCAGTTTCCCTTCATTGTTTTTTGGGTAAGATCCTCCAGGAAGTTCTTAAGTCATTTAACACATTATTTCTGTTGCCACTGCTCTCAGATGGGACATTAGTTATCCCATGTTTGACAAGTTCAAATAGTGAGCAGGCCCAAGAGGATGTAAATTAATTTCCACGTACTATCCATTGACTGCAGAAGATCATCCATCATTGCCACTAAATCTTTTTCGTGTTCTAACCTTAATTCAGATTGTGCTGGTCTATTGGCTTCCACATTGACTTCAGTTATATGATTTTATGGTTGGCCTTTGGCTAGAATCTCGGAAAGGCTTTTGAGCAACAGAATGACAGATGTATTTGCTTTACTGAAGTCTGAGTTTTTCCAAGTCAGTTATTTTATAAACACCTTTTGTCTCTTAGTGTTATGAATAAATCCCAGGTTGAATGTTTTTACAATAACTTGAATTTTTGGAAACCTAAATTTCTGGCCTATTTATTTTAGCTGCTGTATGTTTTAAATTGTTCCATCCAAGAATGTTTGGGAGGAAATGTGGGGCAATATTTTAGCATAAAAATTAAGAGGAACTATTTATTAAATATTATTTGAAGTACACTGGTGCACAAGTTTTGCAATCAAGAATAGACACCTTGTTCTGCTAGGTAATATACAAACAATTCTAATCCCTGCCTCAAAGTACTCACATATTATTTAATTGCCTGCACTTCCCCTGAATTGAGGAGAAAAGGAAACATTGTTCAGGCTTGCTTGAGGAAAATAAAATGTTTTATAGATGGGGTGGTGGGAGGTCGTGAGAAACTGCTACAAAAAAGTGGGTGGAGATAAGCTTGGCGATATTGACTTTTCACCTGGGAATGTAAAGGCGAAAGGTTTAAAAAGGTGCAAGCCCTGGCAGTAGAAACCCATTCTCCAGACAGCAAGAGGCAGCCAACCTAACTGCTGGCACCTGCTTGTGGTGGATGTCCAGTACAGATAATCTATAGGGAAGGCAGCCAGGGCACATCTACACTACATGGAAAATTGATGCTGCTGTGGTCAATTTAGTGGATGTAGTATAGACCTTTGTATAATATTACAACGTGTAGTATAGACCTGCTAAATCAAAATCAAAGGACAATTTACGTAGCTGGAGTTGCGTGTCTGTCTTCTACCTTCCCATGTAGTTTAGACCAGGCCCCAGTGACCAGATAAATGGCCTGTTAAAGGGATTAAAAACGGAGGTGTTGGTTAAAGGAATGGAATGGGGTGAAGGTTGGGGCTCCTATGGTTTTTATGGCAGGGAGTCAACCCTCTTTCTTATAGGTTATGGCCTAATTAACTCTATACCAAGTGTCTCCTGCCTCCTCTCCTATGAAAAACATTATGTTTATCACATGTTAATTAGTCTTTTTTTTACAACACCCTACATTAATTACAAGCAGATTGTGATAGATATCATTATCTCGTGAGAACAATAAGAACTGTGGCTATTGCATTGTTGCTCTTTGACATATCTTTAACAACATAAAAACATAAGAGCGGCCATACTGGTTCAGATCAAAGGTCCATCTAGCCCAATATCCTATCTTCCAACAGTGGCCAATGCCAAGTGCCCCAGAAGGAGTGAGCAGAAACAGGTATTCATCAACTGATCCCTTTCCTGTCAACCATTTCCAGCCTGCAACAAAATAGGCTAGGGATACCATTCCTACCCATCCTGGCTAATAGCCATCGATGGACCTAACCTCCATGAATTTATCTAGTTCTTTTTTGAACCCTGTTGAAATCCTGATCTTCACAACATGCTCTGGCAAGGAGTTCCACAGATTGATTGTGTGCTGCATGAAGAAAAATTTCCATTAGTTTCTTTTAAATCTGCTGCCTATTTATTTCATTTGGTGACCCTGAGTTCTTATGGGAACAAGTAAATAACTTTTCCTTATTCATTTTTCCAACACCAGTCATAATTTTATAGACCTCTATTATATCCCGCCTTAATCTCCTTTTTTCTAAATTGAAAAGTCCCAGTCTTTTTAATCTCTCTTCATATGGCACCCATTTCAAACCCCTAATAATTTTTGTTGCCCTTTGTATAATATTGAGATTAAGCAAATAAATAGAAGAAAAAAAGTAAAAGTTTGTACTATACCATTTAGCCCTCACTCTTCTATAGTAGGCATGCAGTGATTTTATGCCTGGGAAATACTTGATCCTTGTTTACCAAAACATACCTGAATGTACTGGACATGTGTATGGGTTTTCATGTACATTTGCCTTATCCTGCATTTTTTATGATTCTTTGGTTGTAAAATTGTTTTTTTTTTTTACTACCAAATACCTTACCTACTATAAAGATAGAAATTAAAAAAGAGAGGAAACAAAAGATTGTTTTTATTGTGGATTTCAGTTTAATCCCTGAAGCCATCTAAGACAAAATCTAATTAAACCACATGAACACAATAAACAAACAAGCAAACAAACCAACCCCAAACCAAACAAATAAAAATCCTTGATACTTTCAGAGAACATTTGAAATTATGTCCCTCCCATCTCAAACCCATCTTGGGAAATAAATTAATTGCAAAGGCAGAAACTTTTTTTTTAAGATGGCTCATTATGTTCAGGCATTACTGCAGCTTCTTTGCAGTATATAAACTCCTGTGTTGTTTGGAGATCTCTATAATACTTTGATACAACTGTGAGATGCAAAGATATTGTCAGCTCTGTTTGCTTCATCTAAAAGAAGATACAGATTCTTCATGTTACAGTAGCATTGTTTCTGTTGTCGCTTTTTAGGGGTGTATTTTGGCAAAGAAATGTGCTGCCATCAAAGCAACCATCTTTTGGAGCGTGTTTGAAGACAATTGACTGGCTATTAGTTTGACTTGTTTTGGAATTAAAAATTCCTTAATTTTCCTTGCCTGATTCCTTTGTACTCTATTTGTTTTCGGATCTATTTCCTGTGTCTTGCCCTTCTTGTGACATTTTGTCCTAGTGTACATGTAAGACACACGTTTGATTTAATATCTCTAAATAAACATTTCTTACCGCACCGAGAGTCAGAGATGGAGTGAAGAAACTAACTGTGAAGTCAATGGATGTCCTCAAATGACTGATACTACTTGGGGTGGGAATACACTTCCGAAGATTTGATAACATTTTTTTTGTCCTGCTGCACTGTCATTCAGCTTTGCTCTCTACCTTAAAGAAGTGTATGTATCACTTTGTGGAGGAGAGAGGAAATGCAGCAAATTAGTCATAATGCCACAAGTAGAATACTTCATGGCATTGTAACTCTGGCCCTGATACTCTGAAAGGCTCCGTGTGAGTACATGTGTGCACCCTACATGCTGCCCCAGTGACAACTGTGGAACTCCTGGTAGGAAAGTGGTACTCCCCATATGGTTTCCTTTGCAGGATCATGGTCTTAACAGTGGAATGAACAGCTTACCTTATTTTTCACCTTAATGCAACCACTGTAGAGTTGGAATTCTAAGGCCAGAAAAGACTACTGTGTCATCTGGTCTGACTGTTGTACAATACTGACCAGAGGACTTCCCAGAAATAATTCCTTTGAAGTAGAGTACATCTTTTGTTGCTCAAAGCAGTGAG
This sequence comes from Pelochelys cantorii, assembly GCA_032595735.1. Classification (NCBI taxonomy): domain Eukaryota; kingdom Metazoa; phylum Chordata; order Testudines; family Trionychidae; genus Pelochelys; species Pelochelys cantorii. The sequence goes on along the minus strand of CM064326.1, from coordinate 123,675,884 downwards.
TGTGAGAAATGGAGAGAGGTTGAAGGACTGTAAAGAAAGTATAACAAAAATGTGTGTTTACTTATTGTTTCTCAGAGCTGTTCCTTCATGGTGCAGGAGCAGAGAAAAGAAAACCAGTAAGGAACTATACCATTTAATATAAAAGAAAAGCAATCCCAAATGAAAGAGGGAAATATTCTCATAGGAAAAATGTGATAATTAAAAACTAGAAAAACACAATCTGGGGGGCAGTAGCAAGGAAATAATTTCTTTTGAATAAAAAGAGATGAAAGATGGTGGAGCTGAAGAAGCATATACAGACTTGTGAAAAAACCTTTCTAGAAGCAAGGAAATATAGTAATTAAATGTTCTTTTTTTGCAGTGTCACCAAACTGTGACACTGGATTATGCTGGCTTTGTTTATAGCCATGTGTGGGGCTAAGTTTGAAAGTGTTTTTTTCTAATAGCACTATTTACACAGGTTGGGTCCTTGGTAACCGCAGGATGAATTAACAAAGGCATCCCAGGGGCCCAGAATTGGAAGAACAGTGCTAACGTAGAAGGAAGCTGGACTGGTATTAGAAGATCTGGTTTCAGTTCCTGATTTAACCACAGACATGCTATAAGACTTTGGACAAGACATTTAATTTAGTTTGTGCCCCTGTTCCTCATCTGCAAAATTTCTTACCTTGCACTGTTGTTGAGAAGATAACATCCCTTAATGTTTGTTAGGCACTTAGGGTATATCTATACAACAGCATTATTTTGGAATAGTTAACATTATTTTGAAATAACACTGTGTGTGTCTACACTACAAGCCTTTATTTCAAAATAATGTCGAGCTGGAGGACTTCTTACTTCAACTCCTGTTAACCCTCATTACACAAGGAGTAAGGGAAGTCAAAGGAAGAGTGTTCTTCCTTCGACTTCCTGCAGTGTAGAAAGTGCCAAAAGCCGAATTAAGCTATTTCGAATTAAGCAATTGATGTAGCTGAAGTTGTGTAGCTTACTTCGACTTTTGCCCTGCTATGTATATGTACCCTTAGATAATATGGTGATTAAGGCCTTATAACTATTTACATAGTGATCCTGAGGATTAGCCGTGAATCCCCATCATTTGTAGCATCTTCAGAATACAGCAGTAGCATGCCAGCTTCATGACCTGAGTCATCACTGTTTTATTGCAGTCTTAGTCTGCTATAACTCCAACGCTGGTATAAATGTACTGGGGAATCAGGCCAAAGTGGCAAATGACTAATTTGGTTACTAAATATCATAATATTTTATTAATTGTAATTTATTTATTACCTGTTCCAAACCATTTCTTATCTTCTTTAAAAGAAAAAACATACATCTTCTCCCTCTTGGCCACATAGCTTTCCACAATCCAAAGTGCTCAGGAACAAACGTATATTCTAAACATAACACAATAAAACACTGTATTTGCATTTAGGCAAAATAGAACTGTGGGGTTCAGCTATTGGAAAAAATGGAGGGGTAAGAAGGAGTGAAGATAAAAACTATGTGAGCAAAATAATTATTCATGACTGAAAGTTTGCTGGCTTAGCCATTGTAACCTCCAATCACAGCATATAAATATTTGGAAATCATGTGACTGCCTTTCCCCAGCTCTATTCTTTCACAAGCAGAGCTGTGGAGGAGCCAAACTATTTATTGAGTCAAAACAATTAACCTCAGGATTAATAACCTTGTACTCTACGTCTCTCAGAATCAAACCAGAAAAATTTCAGTACAGCAATGAGTAACAGGATCAAAATATAAGAAGGATCTTACGCCAGAAGGAGCACAGTAAAAATTCATGCTTAGAACAATGGATCCCTAACATAGTGCCATTGGACACAACACATGAGTCGCACTATTATACTTTGAGAGAGCCCTCTTTTAGAAGGTTTCCCTTTTGCTCAAAATGTCATTCAGAAAAAAGAGAATGCTGAAAACACTGTAGTTTTCCCGGTAATGATCCAGATTAGAATTGTTGGTAAAGGATACCAATTATGACTGGTAGAGTCAGCTACACAACTGTTATCAAGTTCAAGTAGGTCTTCTCAACCAAAAGCTTTTTTGGAAAAAATTACTAGTTTTATGTATGTGTAAAAAAGAGATGAAAATGTAAGAGATTAATTTGCCAGTCCCATGTATATATAGAAATTCATCCATTGTCTTAGTACCTTCAATCAATAGCTCAACGTATTGTTCCAGAAAAGTGCTTCCTTTCCTGTGCTTCCTCCTCTTTGTCTTCATTTTAGCTTGCTAGCACCTCTCTGTTTATAAAAACAATAAGCAGAAAGTTTATCTGAATACAGGTCATTGGTGTCACTTTGACTACATAGTGTTCTGCTTTCTTCCCTTTCACTTCTTACTGTCCTTTGCTTCTTACTCTACAGATATAAACGGACATTTTTTTAATTACAGGTAATGGGACATTGATTGGAGCATCTGCAAATGTTGTTTGTGCAGGAATTGCAGAACAGCATGGCTATGGCTTCTCTTTCATGGAATTTTTCAGGTACAATATTAGACTTGTTATTTTAAATGTCTGATTTCCTCCTCAATAAATGTATCCAGAAATCCGATATAAAATATATTAAATAATAGACTCAGTTAACTTTTAAAGATGTTAGAAGAGAATTGATAAGCAGTACATGGACCTACTACAGTGAAACAAATTATGTCTTTATTGCTGAGGTTAGCCAATCAACACAAACAAGGAGCTGCAGAGTTGTCAAATCTATACAATTCAGATGGAAGTGGAACTCCTCAAGGAATAGAGAATCTGAAGATACAATTTCAGAAAATGCACCTGACTTCAGTTGGAGATGAGACTTTGGTTTGTTAATTTGAAAAGGAAGATTGATACCTGGGTGCTGCCTTGAAGATTTGGCCTAAAGACAGTTTAATTCCATTGAACTCAGTGAAGTTACACTAATGTAAAACTGATGCAATGATGCATGAGTCCCTCTGCATTCGCTTCTAGGCATGAGAAAAACACAAATGAGTGAGGCATTAGAGACCGGTAGTTCTCAAATTGTGGATCATTTGCTGGTCACGTGATGATGGTTTCTTTAATTCATTTCCAGCTTGTGTTATATTTAAAAAAAAAATGTAGAGGGACAGCCCTTAAACTAGTGTCAGTTAGGGTTGATGTAGCTGCTCTGAAGTCATTGGAGTAACACTGATTTACACCAGCAAAGGATGTCTGGCTCAAATACTTTTAAATTACTTTTCCAAGTAATTGATTCCTGTAGTTACCTTAAGAATGTTATGCTATCTTGAATGAGGAAGGAGGTAATGATGAATGGAAGAAAGAGGTCATTGAGGTAATCTATATTAAAATATAGTTAAGAGGCTGAAAATGTTTGAGTTAAAGAATGTAATAACAAGTTAGAGGTATTTAAAGGAAAAATGTACTAGTACACTTTTTTGTGTGTCGTAAAGATCCACTGGAACTGCTGGCCATAGAGTACCTCTGAAAAGAAAATCTGGGGAAAAGGGAATAAAATAGATTTACTGCCCTATATCAGTTGTAGGGAATAATAAACAAACTGGGAGTTGAAAGTTGTTTTTTTTTACTTTGACAATACATAAAGTAGAAAAGCGTATTAAACATGGAGCAAGATGAAGGAGGACAATGTAGGCCATTGTTCAAGCAAAGTCTTCTAATTTCATATTGGACCATCCCTAATATTTTTGTCTCAAACTCTTTGAATATTAAAACAAGTTTTTCAGTAGTTTGTTAAACCTATTTCAGAATTACTATTTCATTTCTATTTGTATTTGTATTAAGTAATGAATATCCCTTGTATCACTGGGCCATACTGAATAGCAACTTAATCCTATTCACTTAAGTGGGACAAACTGATGGAATATTTATGGAGCAAGGTTCCCTTAGTCTAAGCAAGAACAGGTTGCATACTATTTAGAAAAATTGTACACGCACAAGATTATGGGGCTAGATCTAATGCATCCAAGAGTACTGAGGGAGTTGGCTGATGTGATTGCAGAGCCATTAGCCATTATCTCTGAGAACTCTTGGTGATGGAGGGTGGGTCCCTGATGATTGGAAAAAGGCAATTTAGTGCCCGTCTTTAAAAAAGCGAAGAAGAGTCCAGGGAACTACAGACCAGTCAACCTCACCTCAGCCCCTGGAAAGATCATAGAGCAGGTCCTCAAGGAATCCATTTTTAAAACAAAATCCCAAACACTACTACAAGCTGGGGACCAATGGACTTCGGGGATTACAGTGGATAAGAAACTGGATCTGAGTCAACAGTGTACCCTTGTTGCTAAGGAGGCTTATGGCATATTGGGCTGCATGAATAGGAACGTTGCCATCAGATCAAGGGAAGTGATTATTTCCTTCTATTCGGCATTGGTGAGGCCACATCTGGAGTAATGTGTCCAGTTTTGAGCCCCTCCCACTGTAGAAAGGATGTGGACAAATTGGAGAGTGTCTAGCAGAGGGCAACAAAAAGCGTCAAGGGGTTGAGGGACGTGATTTATGACTGAAATGAGTTACCTAGGCGGTGGTGACTAAAAATGTAAGGAGTTACCAGTAAAAGAAGTATTTAACAATTTGAGCCACTCTGTATTTAATTTAAGGTGGTCAGAAAGTGTTCAAGGAACTAAAACTGGCACTTACTGCATTTAATATATACTCAAGCTCCTCCTGTTTTTAAGGTGCTAATAGGAAGGGATTAATGGGAATTGGGACATGAAGGACTAAAAATCAAGCCCAGTCATGGGTGAAATTTTAGTTGAGTTAGCCAGAATACCAGAATTGTTTATTTTATTACCACTTAACTTGAATATTTCGAGCAGAGAGTACAGGAAACTTCTTCCCAAAATTCCCCCCCTTCCCCTTTTTTTTTGCATTGTATTTTTTCCCTCTTATCTCCCCCATCCCTATTGATTTCCCTTGTGCTGGAAAGCCACCAGGTGTGCATGTAAACCCTGTTGGAAAATCTAGAGTGAAATCATTGATAGTACTGGTGAGAGAACTTTACATTCCTGGCTGTAGTCCAGTGGGGAGAGTTGCCCCTCACCCTCTGGGTCTGTGGGCAGTCAGTCCACCTCATTATGTGTCTGGGGGCTGCCTGACATGGGCAATCAGTGGGATGTTGGGAGACTGCCATCCAGAGATTGGGGTAGCAGGGAGGACACAGGCCGATCTGCCCCTGGGTCAGCCGGGATCCTGAATGCAACATGATGACTCAGTCGCCAGGATGGTCGAAGCCAGTCAGGGGTCACTTCCTAACTCTTCTTCAGGATTTACCTGGTTCTGTAGAGGGTTGCCCTAATCAGTGGGGAAGAAGGCCACTGTCAGTGCTTGCAGCTCCTCCGTGCTCAGGTCTGTAAATGGCCCTGGTGGTTCTGGCCAGTCTTCAGATCCCTCAGGGACTGGAGTAGCCACCCAGCTTGGGAGTTTGCAGGAGACATCTGGCTTCTCTGGCAGCCGGCCACCAACTGAGTTCTCTTGCCCACCCACTGACTTTCAATGGGAGGGTTGCTCTGCGTGTGTGGCTCTGTTCACCAGGGTCCAGTGAGGGGGCTCCTCCCTCTCCAGGTGTGTCTGTAGTCAAACTGCCTCACTACGCTGACACATCTGTGAACATGCTGCTGCTTTGGGGGATTTTATGCAAACTATCTCCTTTGACCCTAACATCCACAGTATTCTGATCATGGGTTTCAGGACATAATACATATCAGCTCTATCTTGCAATTTTCAGTGTCAGGATCTTTTTAGACTATATACTCTCTTGTGCATCTTGGGTGATAGGCAATGATTCATAGTACACTTTTAAGAAATTATAAATGAACACCTGTACAATATGAGTAATATAGAAATGCTGGGCTTATTTTGGATTGCTCTGTGAATGTCTGCAGACATTCAAACTGTCCTTTTAGTATTTAGCTTTTCTATAAAAAATTTACTGTTTTTTCAAAAAGAACAGCAAAACGATTACTGATGAGGAATTATTAACAGCTAAGAATCTTACTTCTGCTCTCCATTTTCTGTAGGTTTGTGGGAACATAGCATGTGCTAACTCCTCTCTCCCACAAAATGCTTAAGTGCAGAATAGTGGCGCTGAAGAGGAATGCTCACATACTTACATGTGCTTTTTAGAAGAAAGCTTGTCCAGTAGAAGTAAAAAAAGTACTCTCAGAAGCTATTAACCATGAATCTCTCTGTCTTGTTTGGTTGTTCAAATTTTTGTGCCAGATCAACAACTTCATTGACTGCAATTGGAAGTAAGTTGATGTACAGCATCTACTGATCTGATGCTGAAGATTGATTTTTCTATGTGATACACTTCACACTTGTAAGTCTCAGCATGAGACTATTCCAGATACCTTTCATACAGTTAGAGTTTTAGTTTATTTTCCTGCAAATACAGCACTCAGCACTGCAATATATTTTCTAATGCTTTATCCAGTCTAAATTTATAGTCCCAAGTGAAAAAGCTTCATTCACTTACTTGGAAAACATTTTAGAGTATTGGGGAAGCTTTTCCTGGAAATGTTTCTTTCCATTCCATTTCTTTTAGCTACATCAGTATATCAGAGTGGTCCCATCTGACCTTCAAAATCAAGGAATACAATACTAAATAATTCCACTTCCCTATAGAGCTAACACACTTCCTTGATGTGTAAACTGTTATTGTGGCCCCTTTATTAGGGTGACAGGATTTTGCTTTTAAACATCCTTATTAACAGGTTTCTAAAATCTTCTGGTAAATACGTAATGATTCCCGCTAAGCCACTGTGGCTCATTAAATTGAACTTGGATGCAAGAGAATGGGAAATTTTCTGAAGCGAGAAGGAACTAAGACAGAGGAAATCTGCAGGAAAAGCTAGGAACAGCCACATTCTGGAAGGAAGCTTTGGCCAAGATTTCAGCTGTATTATTTTTTAGTTATTAATAAATCTAGATAGCTGACAGGGATTGAGGGAGGAATGAGTTCAGACACTGACTCAGCATGTTGTACTCTGCTGAAGATGGGAAGGGAGCTCAGCCCATCTGCATTACACCCACCTGCTACACTTAGAAATTGTTTAGCCAAGCAATACTTATTTGCTTTTTTTTTCATCTTTCCTCCTGAGCAAATCTCTCTTGTTTGAGTTTGCTTCTCTTTGGACTTCCTCCAATTTGGTAGTATAATTTGGGTAATATGGAGTCCAGTAATTAATATAATAGTCCAGGTGCAGTCTCACTACAGACATGTAAAGAAAAAGTGTCTATATTTTTCTTTTGTTCTCTCACATGATACTTTGCTTACAAATTTCTAAAACTCTGGCTTTTTCTACAAGCTTTTACCAGTTAAAACATGTGCCTAATTGCTTCACTTTTAACCCCCAGACTCTTTCAATATTTATTTGCCTCATATGTAATTGCTTGTAGTTTTTCATAAACATGTCCCCATAGGACCATGACATTTACTATATATTTGAGAGAGTTTGTGTGTCTGTCTGAGAGTCCATTTGTTCAAGAACTCTTCCTAAATAGTAAGAGCTAGGACCACCAAATTTGGGATGAAGCTTCCTCTTAGCCTAACTCAAAGCAAGTCCAAGTTTGGTTGTGCCAGGACAATGGGCCTGGAATTCAAATGGAGAGCTGTGATAGCACGGACAGTTATACTCCTGAATGACCACAGTGGGGCAACAAATGCCCCAGCCTCGGGGAGCAGCCTGGGCAAGGCTGGCCACAGGGATCAGGCAACAGGTGGGCTGCATAGCACCTACTGCCCTGGGCCGGCCCTGGGGAGCAGCCAGTATTAGCCCCCACCCCTGAACCCCCATACCTCCCAACTTCCTTCCCTGACTCCTACATCCTCCCTGCTCTGAGTCCCTTCTCACCCCAACACCAATTCTTGCACCCTCTCACCCTCTTATCACCCTACCCTAAGCCCCCCACATTCCAAAGCCGCTGCCCTGACTCCTGCACCCTTCACACCTCCAGCTCCCTGCCCTGAAGGATGTGAGCAATGCCAGGTAACTCTTCTAATTGGAAAGTATATTAAAGTTTTGTGCAAAGTATGATATGAATGGTGTGGAGATAGCTACAAGGATAAACATTACAACAATAAAAATATATACAGATGGGATGGGATGGAATGCCGATAGATCAGAATGCAGAGGGGCATACTCCGCAGAAGGTGCATGGAAAAAAATGTGAAAACTTATTGAGCACAGTAGTTCTGGAGCTAAGAGCAATTTTGTTTGGCCCTGTAGCAAACCACCACCCTTGGCTGTGATTAAAGATGTAATCCAGTTGTTTCATAGAAAAAGAAAGTGGCAAAATACATTAATTTTATTTCAGTCAGATAATTGGTGACTGGGAATTTGGCATGGTAGAGAGTAGATTGGGTGAGAAGAATAAATAGAATCACTTTATACAATTAAGTAATTATACAGATAACAATGATTTGGCATTTGAAGAAGAGAATCCTTAGGGAGGGACTAGCTCCTGGGGCCTAATTTAGAACACATAGTAAAATAAAGTGGGCAGAAACATAAAAGTATTTCTGGAATCTTTTTTCTAGGCTAAAATGCTGAATTAATATTCTTTATCTTCACTGGGGGTAACAATAATTTTAAAAAAATGAGCAGTGCTGTGTCATCTTAGTGACTATCAAATATATTAGATCATGAGTTTTCACAGGTAAAACCCACTTCATCTAATGGGTTTTACTCACGAAAGCTCATGATCTCATATATTTGTTACTCTTTATGGGTACATCTACACTTGCACCCTAGTTCGAACTAGGGATGCAAATGTAGGCGACCGAAATTGCTAATGAAGCGGGGATTTAAATATCCCGCGCTTCATTAGCATGATCTCGCTGGCGCGTTACTCCGCTCAACAGCTGTTTCGAAAGTGAAAGTGCGCGCCGGGACACGTTAGTTCGAACCAAACCCCTTGGTTCGAACTAACATTACTCCTCATTGTTGTTACTCCTTGGAGTAACGTTAGTTCAAACCAAGGGGTTTGGTTCGAACTAACGTGTCCCGGTGTGCACTTCCACTTTTGAAACAGCTGTTGAGTGGAGTAACGTGCCGGCGAGATCATGCTAACGATGCGCGGGATATTTAAATCCCCGCTTCATTAGCAATTTCGGTCACCTACATTTGCATCCCTAGTTCGAACTAGGGTGAAAGTGTAGATGTACCCTATGGTGCCACAGGACTGCTCATTGTTTTTAAAGTTACAGACTAACATGGTTACCCTCTGAGAAATAATTTAAAAGTAGTTGAAAAAATATTAGTTTATAGTAATAATTTAAAAGTAGTTGAAAAAATATTAGTTTATAGTAACTGTTTCAAGAAACAAATTGTTTTATTAGTAGAATTTATCCCTGAGGGGTATAATTTATAACAAAAGTGGTTACAGTAGGATATCCCATTTATTCCTGCTGGAGAGCAGTGACCCGTATAGACTGTGATGCCTTCAGTGATGATTGTTATTCACATGTAGAAGGACAAATGTGATGTCTTAATGCTACTCCCTGTACATTACATCCTGTTTCCACAACACATTAATAATCATTTGTGTAAAATGTTGAGCACTAATGTTGAAAACCACATAAATCTCCTTCGATAATCTGTAAAATAGCAGCAGGCCTATTCCTTGCAGTTCAATTAGCGTTCATTTCCAGACTCTTTTATTTGTATATTTTTCATAAGACTGGTGAATGCCAGAATGGTTCCTTATTCTTCAAACTCAGTCTTTCATGTCACACTATTGCTGTTTTAGTACTGAGCCTGACAAGAGTGCCGACTACCCAGTTGTAGTGGTTTTGAGATAGAGGCATTCACTGAGGAACAACCAAACTCATTTCATTTATGACTTTTGGTAGTTCTATGCAGCTATCAGGCCTGCCGAGAGGGGGAAAAAGGGACAACTGCCCTGGGGCCCAGCAGTTATAAAGGGCCCAGGGCTTCTGGCCCCGGGGGCTCTCAGAGCCCTGGGTCCTTTAAATTGTCACCAAAGGAGCTGGGGGAAGTCCTGGGTCCTTTAAATTGACATGCTGCAGGTGGCTTTAAGGACTGGTAGGACAGCGCAGCATGCTCTGTGTGGCGCTGAGGGCTGACTGCTCCCACCTCTTCCAGGAGCACAGAGCTGGCCTCACCCCATCCAGGAGCACAGAGCTGGCCCCACCCCATCCAGGAGCACAGAGCTGGCCTCCCCTCCCCACTTTGCCCAGAGCTGTCAGCTACCCAGGCCGGTATGCAACTGCAGAAGGAAAAATCTATAACTCTACTGGTTGCCAGAATTGTCTTGGAGTCTGTAGTAGTTAAAGTTTAATCCTTAGTTAAAGATTATGTTTTGTGAGTGAACCTCTAGAAATGTGTCCAATCACAACTGGGAACCCTATTCTCAAGACACTTCAGAGTGCAGGGCATAAGCCCATACATAACAGAATTATGGAAGATGCTGCTAGCAGAAAGGAATTTGATGCTTAAGAATTTTTCCACTATTCGCATGCTTAAGGAATTCAATTATTCAACCAACTTCACATAGATGTGCCAATCTCATTCACTTTTAGGATAAGCCCAAGCATAGAAACTTTCAGCTCTCTGAGGTGAGAAGGTAGTTCATGCTTTGTGCTTCTTTAAGCATTGTGTTTTCTGCTGAGATTGCTGAGAAGAAACTCAATTGTTACTGGTTACTATCTGAAAAACAATGAGAGATTTTCAAAAGCACTCAACATTTGCCTAATTCTTCTGCAGTTGACGTCAGTAGCAGTTTTACCATTGATTTCAGTGGCAGCAGAGTTAGGGCAACAATGATCAATTTTAAAAATCCCACTCTAAGCCTAGGTCTACACTAGACAAGGCAGGTCGGCTTACGGTACACCATCCAGCATCTCAAAATGCATAGCTGGATTTGGCTTATTTTAAAATGAGTTACCGCAGCGTCTACACTGCAGGAAGCAAACAGGAGCACAAGCTCTATCTGGCTTCCCTTAGTCCTTGCAGATTGAGGAGTACCAGATGCCAGTGGTGGCTGCTCTAAGCATTTGATTTGGGGGTATACACTAGACTTGGTAAATCAAATGCTAGAAGGTTGACTTCTGGAGGGTCAATCTTCTCCGTAGTGCAGATTCATGCAATAGAGAATGGTTTATTTTCTTTTCAGGGTGCTTCTTTGGTTTCATTATTGTAAGGTACAACAAGAAGGATGAAAATGCAAATTAATGATATTTATTCCTTAAGCAAAAAATGCAGAACAATTTAATATTTTTGAGCATTTCAATCTGAAGAATTTTTCCTTTTCCATATTGAAACAGGATTTGTCTGCATTAGGTGTAATTTTTCATGCAATTTGGCATAGATAAAGCTTTTCTCATCTTCAAATTATGACCAATACTTTTGGCAAACATTGTTGGGTTTGTGGAAACTGAAATAATTGCTTTTTTAATCCTGAAGTGTCCTTGATTGGATTAGCAAATACGTTTGCCAATTAAATTATGTGGAAATGAAATAGTGAGCTTTGGGTCATACTCTGCTTTAAAAGAATAAATAAGATTAATTACTGAGAGTCAGTTGTTATAAATAGTTTTTGTTTTGCCTTTCATACAATATATAATTAGTGTATCATTCTTGTTAGAGGAGAAACAGGTGACCCAGGATCGGATGAGGTAAATGGACTACTTTATTGCTGCTGCATGTTAACCCCACGCCCCCAACACAATGTTCCGAGTGGCAATAATTTGGCCCCCAATTACACTCCTTTATCCATTTTAGTATGTTAATCCATACATCTATCACTACTTTCCATAAACCTTTATTTAGCAAAGTTAACTCCCAAACACTGAATATTAATAAGCAGGTGATGAATACAGTTATACCCACCCCGGTTGTTTACCAGTTTTTAATTGAATCAGCATTACAGTAAACTTCCGATAATCCGGCACCTTTAGGACCCGGGGGTGCCGGATTATCAGATATGCTGGACTATCGGAAGGGGGGACTATGAGGGGTCTGGGGTGGAGTGGGGGGGATGCGTCAGTTTCAGCAGCGGCTGACTTGGGGACGCCCGGGGCAGAGCAGCTGGGGTGCTGCTGGGTTGGTCCTGCAGCGCCGAGGGGCAGCGCTATGGGACCAACCCGGCAGCACCCCAGCTGCTCTGCCCCAGACTTCCCCAAGTCAGCCGCTGCTGAAACTGACCAGCGGCTGACTCCGGGAAGCCCGGGGCAGAGCACCCCAGCTGCTCTGCCCCGGGCTTCCCCGAGTCAGCCGTTGGTCAGTTTCAGCAGCGGCTGAATCGGGGAAGCCGGGGGCAGAGCAGCTCCAACTGTTCGGCTGCCCGGAGCACTTCCGGGTTCCAGATGGTGCCGGACCACTGGAGTTTTACTGTACATACTATCTTAATCAGCAGCTTACAGGGAGGGGGAAAGAGCTCTGACCCTGAAAATATTTTTACAGAGCAAATGAGAAGACACTGAAGGGCAACAAAAATGATTAGGGGTTTGGAACGGGTCCCATATGAAGAGAGATTAAAAAGACTTGGACTTTTCAGCTTAGAAAAGTGGAGACTAAGGGGGGATACGATCGAGGTCTATAAAATCATGACTGGTATGGAAAAAATGAATAAGGAAAAGTTATTTACTTATTCCCACAATATAAGAACTAGGGGTCACCAAATGAAATTAATAGGCAGCAGGTTTAAAACAAACAAAAGGAAATTTTTCTTCACTCAGCGCACAGTCAACCTGTGGAACTCCTTGCCAGAGGATGTGGTGAAGGCTAGGACTTTAACAGGGTTCAAAAAAGAGCTAGATAGATTCATGGAGGTTAGGTCCATCAATGGCTATTAGCCAGGATGGGTAGGAATGGTGTCCCCAGCCTCTCTTTCTCTGGAGGTGGATGACAGAGGAGGGATCACGTGAGGATTACCTGTTGTGTTCACTCCCTCTGGGGCATCTGGCACTGGCCATTGTCGGCAGACAGGGTACTTGGCTAGATGGACCTTTGGTCTGACCCAGTATGGCTGTTTTTATGTTCACTGTCCAGTGCAACTATCTTTCTAGACTGGCAAGGACAAAGGGGAAAAATATGCTTAATGGGCAATGTCTGCTGTGGCTGCACCCCTTACCACTATCCCAGTCCCCTATTAATTTGGACATATCCCAACAACTCTCTTAGTATATGAACTATGAAATTTAAAAGCACATTACAAAATAATTCAAAGTTGGGATAAAACCCATACAAAGCCCCGGATCTTGGAACCATTCACAAATGTGCTTAATTTTATTATCATGAGCAGTCCCAGGGTATGTCTACACTATAAATGCATCAGCTGGAGCTGTGGCGCTTACTGTGGCTACGGAAGGAATCCTTCGTTACTGTAATAAATTCACCTCCCCAAGTGATGGTAGCTAGGCTCATGGATGAATTTTTCTGTTTTCCTAGTAGTCTACATCAGGGCTTGGTTTGGCTGAACTTCTTCTGCCACGAATGTGAATTTTTTACACTCCCAAGTGATATATCTGGATTGACACAACTTTCTAGTGTAGACCAGCCCTCAATGAAACCAATAGATAGTGATAGCAAAGCTGAGTGTGCATGAATATTTGTGGGATTGGGGTCTAAATACTTCTCAGTAGACTTGTGCACAAGTACATAAGTATGCCTGTATAGAGGGAAATGCATGATTAAATCTAAAACAGTAGATTATGTATCTGGGTGAATAGCAGGGAAAAACTGAGTATAAATATTTGTTCAAATGGAAAAATGAATTTTGATTTGATCATATTTCTATCTTGTGATTATTACCTCTGCACATGTAAACTTGTATATGTCTGAATACTTGCCCCCCCACGAAAAAAAAAACCCAGCCAGTTGATTAGGTAAGTTTATCTAATGAGTAAACAGAAATAGTATTATCATGTGGCATGTGCAACTAATTAATGTAGCATGGATTGTAGAGTGCTACCTACAAGTAAAAATATTTCTATAGAAATTCACAGATCATTCTGAATAATTAATACAGCTGGAATGGTCTTGGTGGATTACCTCCAAGTTTGAGGATTCTTTGAGGATTGTAAACAATATAATCTTAGTGTGCATACATGTCAGTGTATATATGGAATATGTGGTGGAGTAACATAGAAGTTTTAATTATATAAGTTTGGGAGGTTTGGATTATTCATGAGCGACAAAACCATGAATGCCAGAATCTCATGCCAATAAAACCTTGATACTCCACAACACCATCATATACTCTTTATGATATAATACAGAAATCTATTTTAGGAATTTTTAGAGAATTAAAAAAAGGACAATTTCTTATCCCTCTTCATGTTAAGATGTTACCATAGGATATATATAGTATAAATATAGATAACTATAGATATAGTATAAATGAACAGAATGTAGAGACAGAGAGAAAAAAAATAAAACAAATTCATGCCAACCATTTCCAAATAGGACCTCAAACTGCTTTTTTCATACACAAAAATGCCACTGCTTTAAAGTCAATTTTCTTGGATGTCTCCAGCAGGGCCAGAATGGGTGCTAGGCTCCACCAGGAACCCAGGAATCTCCCCTTTGCAATAGTATGAAGAAGCTTTTTGCAGTCTTGTTGGGCTGCAAAATAATAGACATTAGGACAAATTTACTCACATAAATGAACAAAAACCTTTTACACTAGAGAGGAATTTGCTCTCCCTCCCCAACAACATTTTATATGCAGAAGAGATAGCCACATCTCTGGGGACTTGATCTTGTCTGTCTTGGGTCTCAATCGGATGCATTTTTGGATATATTCTGTATTTGATAGTACCTCTACAGATAAATTTATTTGTGGAAGGTTGTTCTTTGAAAACCAGTGGCTCTTTGGAGACATTCAGAGTTTTGGAATCTGAGATTCAGTCTCTGAGAGACAGATTAGTGGGAAGGTCATAAGTATGTGATAAAATGAATGAATGATACATGGTTTTATATCATATCTTTCTAATTTATAAAATGGTTATAATCTCCATATTTAGGATGCGTGTGTATGTTTTGTCCTATCTATGCAATCCAGCCACTGCTGTGTGAAATATGGAAACTATTTAACAAAACACAGTCACAACACTGAATAACAATAAACCATAGCAATTATAAGTATGTTGTTAAAATAAAAAGTGTAGGCAGGATGCGATTATCTGTCATTGGAATTTTGCATGAAAACCTGCCAAGTGCCAGGGGATTTGTAGTAACCACAATTGTTCTGTACTTCAATTTTATTATCAGTAGTAATATAATAGGATAAGTACTTTAGATAACTTATTTTAAAAAAATGTTAATTATGTCAAAACTGGGGAAAATGTGTCATTCCATGCATCAAGTATCAGAAAGACTAGCTTAGTTATAAATGTCTCTACTAACTGTAGAGATTATCTGGGTGACCATTGTTGAGGACTAAGAATCAGATTCAAAGCATGGCCTGAGATAAATCATGACCAATTTAAAGTAATTTAATATGACTTACAAAATCAATCAATAAAGAGTGAGAAATGCAGTAAGCAAAATAAGATTTTTGTCATGTTGACCATAGCATATACTTCCTAAATGTTATCTTTCAGCAGAGTCAATATCTAATAGCAGCTTGACAGCAACATTTTGAACAGTAATTATTTCTGATAAATTTTTGTCAGTAACAGATTCTGGTCACTATTTTGTTGCTTGTGCCATCATGTTCTCATGCACACTTTCCTGTTCTTTTTTTGGTTTTCAAAGTACAGGTTGGGCCTCCTTGGTCCAGCACCCTCGGGACCTGATTGGTCCTGGATGAGGGATTTTGCTGGACCAGGGGTGGTCATTTCTGGCCCCTGGCCTCTCTCCAGCCATGGCCTGACCACTGCCTTTCCCCCCTGGCTCCCCCCAGGATATTAATGGAGGAATTCTGGGGTCTGAGATGGAGGTTGGGTGCAGAAGGAAGCTTAGGGTAAGGGACTGGGTGCAGGAGGGAGTTTGGGTGAAGGAAGCAGTTGTGACCTAGGGAAGGGTACTGGGATGCAGGATTTTGGATGTGACTTAGAATAGGAGGGGATTGTGATCCAGGGTGCTAGATCTGGGGGGGGGGGGAGCGTATAGGTACAGGAGGGCGCAGAGGGTTTGGGTATGTGGAGGTGGGCAGAGGGTTGGGGAAGAGAAGGGCTGGGGTGCAGACGCAGGCTCTGTCTGGGAGGCGCTTACCAGCAGAAACCTGAGGCAGACTGTCTGCTGCAAGCTGCTCGCTGCTCCACATGGATCTGCTCTGGGCATGAGAGGAAGGGGGAGGGGGAAGGGGACAGGGAACGAGAAGGGCGGGAAAAGGCTTTCTACACTGCTCTTGCTCCCAGCAAAAATTCTCAGCTCCTATTGGCCAGAAACTGAGAGATTGGCCAATGGGAGCTAAGATTTTGCTGAGGGGCAGGAACAGCATGAGAAGTCTTCTTCCCAGCGGTCTGGAACAGAGAACAGCTGGCTTTTTGAAGTGTAAGCTGTTTTCTGCCTAAGGGTTCTGGCAAGGCGGCTGCAAGCTAGATCCGGTGGCTTGGCAGGCTGGATCTGGCCTGCTGGCAGCCTTTTGCCCATCCCTGATCTAATGCGATGTGTCCCCTTGATTGAATTACTTAATTTTAGGGAGGCACTCAAAAAGATAAGAAGCAGGACATGATGACCTAATAAGTATTTTCCATCTTCCCATTATTTCAATAAGAGACAGTAATGGTAGCCAGTAAGATTTTGAGTAGTGTTGACAGGCACTAAGGAAAGTACCTTATGCACCTATTTCCTAACATGCTGTTCTTTAGCTATTACAGAACTGGCTCTCTCTGTAGGTACGTCTAGACTACCCTTGGCTTCCGAAAGAAGATATGCAAATTCGGCACAAATTTGCATATCTTCTTCCAATCCCTTTTTCGGAAGAGGTTTTTTTGGACAAAAAAAAGGAGTCTAGACGGGGATTTTCGCGCAACCCCCCCTTTTTCGAAAGAACCCCATAAACCTCATTTTTTGAGAACGTGCACATGTACCTCTCCTGCCTCCTCTCCCAGAAGGAAGCCGGAGCTGGTGCTCCAGCCTGCAGCTGCGTGGCTGAGGCTGGTGCTACAGCACTGGCTCCCTGCAGCATGGGGGTCAGGGACGGGGCTGAGCTCCTGCCCTCCATGACAGTAAAAATCAGCTTGCGTGCTGCTTGTGGCATGCATGCCAGGGGTTGCTGACCTCCCATATGGACAAATATTAAAACATAACACTTACTGCACATGCACTAAATCAAATGCATCTCATAATGCAATGATTTCTTTGCTAGCTTCCACTTATTGATACAGGTATTGCAATTATTGACCTTTTATCAGAGGAGCCTCAGAGTCTAAGTAATAAGAGTCCAGGATTGTCACTCTGTCTTTGTATCACTCTGAGGCCTTGAATGTCTGTTTGAGTCTATGTGAAACAATGGAAATAACTACAGTTGAGATCTCCTTTTATTTGTACTATCATCAGGTTCAGTCCTCACTGTTACTGTCCAGTCTTTAAATTCTCAGTCATGGTGACTTTATGAATTATACCCATGTGGTGTATATGTAAGTGGGGGAATGGTCCCTCTATTGTGGGGAACTTTCCTGGCTTCTATACTACCCCGGTGAAATGGACCAGAGAAAGGATCTGAGTCCCCGCTTCCACTTCTTTTACCCAAAGGCCTCCCTGACCCTGAGGGCTCCCCTTCCACTCTCCTGAGTAGCAGAGTCCTTGAAATCCTAACAAGGCTGGGCCCAGGTTTTCTGGGGCTTAATCCCCGACCTTGTAGTCACTTAGGGCAGGGGCTAGGGTGTCCCCACTCCAGGGTGCTCTCTTCACACTGGATGCTTTCTTGACCCACTGATCATTACATACAGTTCAAAGCAAATACAATTTATTAAACAGCAACTGATTAAAAATAAAACAATAAGGAAAAAATGAGAAAGGTTAAAAGAGAACACATAGCCCCGCTCTGTAGCATGGGGACAGTACAAACAGCCATTTGCAGAGTGTAAGGAAAGTTCACAGTCTGTTCCTTATAGGTCCCAGGTCTCTTTCTCAGACCCTGGCTGTGCTGCAGCGGGGGCTGCAGGTTGGTCATGCTTGCTCTGGCAGTGACCTCATGACTTCAGGCTCTAGGTGGCAGGACCCCTCTCCCTGTTGGAGTTACAATCCCTCTTCAGTTACAATTCCTCCAGCTCCTTGCGTTGCTTCTCTGACCCCTTTGGCTCTGGTCACTGCAGGTCTGCTTCTTAGCACAGGGTCTGTGCTCTGTGGGCTGTGTGTGTGTGTCTGGCTCATTCACTGCAGGACTGCTTCTCACCACAGGGTCTGCACTCTTTGGGCTGTGTGGGCCTCTGGCTCTGTCACTGCAGGTCTGCTCCTCAGCACAGCTTGCTCTCCTTGCTGCTCTTCTTAGCTCTCTCCCGCTTTGACTCAGGGAGAGGAATGCAAATTGCAAATGAAGCGTGGTCACAATTACCGTTAAAGGGTTATTTCAAAAGAAGGGTTTGTTTTCAAAATAACCGTGTCTACACAGCGTTTTTATTTCGAAGTAGGGAATTTCGAAAAAGCGGATGTGATTATGCAAATGAAGTGTGGGAAATTCAAATCTGCGCTTCATTTGCAATTTCGCTCGGCTGCATTTGCATTCCTCTCTCGAAAGAGGAATGCAGTGTAGACATACCCTTAGAGACCCAGAAAATCCCAGCTCACATGGAGGATGGGATCTGGCCTCCTAATTCCCTCATTGGTCTGTCCAACCTGTCAATCAGGCTGACCTCGAGTGTTGGCCTCTTTCCATTGTCCCTGGGGACTGTTAGTCTCAGGGCCCTGATTTTTCATGGACCCTTCCCCTTTTGGTACTGGGAGCTGGCCAACCAAAAACTCCCACTGAGTTTTAGTAAGGGGCTAACAGTCCCCTTACATATAGCTATAGTAAGGCATGTATCTATGCCATGCCAAGAGGCCTAGACCTTTGGGATATCAGAGGTAACTCAACCAATCCACCACCCTTCAGCTAATTTAATGCAACAATTTATTTGGCAGTATAATGGATGCTGCACAGATGGTAGATTTATTTGGCCCAGTTGTCACACCTGTGTGACATGGATTTTCAGCTACTAATATAAATAATCATACATACTTACTTCAGCCCTAAAAATGGGGATTAAATTAGCACCTCCGAAGGAGAAACCACTTTCTCAGCTTTACTATGTACTGTAAATCCTGATCTGATGCTATTGCATAAAAGTGAATGTTGTAGTACTGAAAGAAGACAATTTTTCATAGACTGAATGCTTTTGTGCAGGGCAGCCAGACAGTTTTAAAATTACTGTTCTAAAGTTATCCTTGGCAGATAATTTATGCATACTTTTGTGTAATCTAAAACCACCCAGAGAGAGAGAGGGAGAGAGAGATTTTCTTTAAGTACCAGCATACTGATGGTATTAAGTGGTTCTTGGGAGATGTTTTCTGTGCCAATGGGAAATCTCTAGTGTTAGTTTAGAAGTTAGTTCCCAGCTTTGTAAAACATTGATGTCAAACTTTTGGGAAATGTTTTGAAATAAATAAAGTCATCTTTCTATGGAGAGATTTTTGAAGGATCTCCCAAGACTAGGAGTTTAATAGCAAGTGGGGGTGAATTGTGACCAAATAAACTATTTGTAAAGCAGAATGGTTGCTCCAGAGAATGTTTTTGAAAGTTCTCAAGACAGTGCGTCTTCAAAATCTTTATCCCTCTAAACATAATAGTCACTCAAGTCATCAAAGAACTAGACTGGATTAAGCACTAGCAAATCTTCTGCAGCGAACAGCTCTTCATTGGCAGATGGGTGGAATCTAATATAAGTGTTTTCCATCACTGATGTGTCTGACTATGTTTCAGATTTTAAGCCTTGACTGTATAGCTCATTTGCCGAAGGTTGAGAAACAATATTCCCCTTTCTTCACGTCTGTAAAGACAAGTAATTTCACTATATAAAGCTACCTGGGACAGAATTGCATATGAATGTGCATCATTTTATAGTGAAATGCAATAACTTTTAACTGAAGTATGGCTAGTTATCCATTGTCAGGGAATACATTGACTGAAAAGAAAAAAAAAGTATATTTGATTAAACTCCTGCTGCATGAAGACAGGCGTTATCCTGGTCTCTGTGGTGATGTCTGCTTTAGAGCTGAAATAAATATGCTTTTGTTAAATGCTAAAAAGCAAAAATTAAAGGTCAAGTTTATAATTATGCTGATATGCTTGTCATGCCTGTAGTCTAGAAATTAAAAAACCCTAGTCTATTAAATCCATGATACTATTTTTTACAGCTAAAAGAGGTCAGTACTTTATTTTTTCCACATAATCCATCAATGCCATGGTGAGTTTCCAGAGTCAGAAGTATCTATAGTTCAGCGGTATGAGACGGTGTCAAGAGTACATGTGCGTGATGCCATTGTGGCTCAGTATGTTTGTTTCACTGCATAACACTGAATGAAGGGCAGAGTGTTATCACATAGGCAGTGGATGGACTCTTCCACAGCCCCTGAAATATACAACTCATCGATTGTCAACACCCTTACTGTCTTTTCATTGTCTAGCTAGAATTGGAGGAACACTTAGGGATAAACTTGTGCCTGTGTTGCACAGCTGTGGGTCTGAGGAAGAGAACTTACAGAATCCCTACTGCATTGTCTCTTCAAGTGAGCAGCAGGGCTGAATCTTCCCCCAGTGCTAGGAATGGGAGCCAGTTACCACTTCAACCCAGTGGGTACATCCTAGAGGACGTCAAGAGGTATGTCCAGCTAGCCAATGTGTTGCACTGTGGCCAGCAAGGCCAGGTGTTACATAAACCAAGAAAATTTAAAAAAAAAAGATAAGAGTGAGTTATTTGTTACTTTAGATACATATACATTCTGAACATCCAAGCCAAGCAAACAAAAGATGTGCCTACCCATATGCTAGATGCCCATGGCATACTTTAAAAATAGAATGTTAAAATAACATGAAACAAGCAATATGAAACCAAACAGAGTTATAAAAGATAGGACATATAGAGTGTAAGGGTACATTTTGCTCAGATATTCAGATTAATCTTAGAATAACATGGCTGCACTTTCTTGCTTTTATTCAGTCGGCCCAGACTCTGCCCTTTGATACCCATGTACAACTCCCAGTCAGATGAGAGGGGCTAGTGCTCAGAAATGAGCGAAAAATTGGCTGTAATTTATTTTGCTAAAGATCCTGAATTCTGTGATACGTTTAAAGTACAGAATTGGCTGGAAGCTTCTTTGTTTCTTCTTTTGTGCTGATGCCTCAGCCATCTCTGGTTCATAGTTTTTATAAGAGCAAGGAAGTTCTCTTCCCTTTCCCAACTTGCTTTCCAAGAAAATAGTAAGCAGCTCCACCAAATGCACTCCTTCAGTATCTATTCCTGCTGTCCTTCACAGCTGAAAGGCTTAGAGCTAAGTGTGATGTTCCATTTTAAAAAGCCGAGCCAGAGGTTACGCTGAAGTGTTGCACTTTAACTTTGTATTTGACAAATAGAATGGGGGCCACACCAGAGTTACATAGTCTTGCAACTATTTCAGAAATTATTTTGCCTTCAGCTAAAGTGTAGTCTGTGCTTTCCAGGGAAACCTTGTTTGTATCATTTCCTCAAATTGTGATTAGAAGTTGCTCACAAATTCAAATGCCTCCAAGAGACATGTTGCTGTTGGAGAGTCTTGATTCTCCTATTAAGAGTCTAGTTTTAAAAGCATAATGAGAAGTGTTATGTAACTTTATTCAGCTTCTTAAATATTAAAGCCAAGTTCTTTATTTTAAAAAGTTCACTTTCATCCACAAGGGAAACTCATAAAGTGGCAGTGATGAAGCGTATGAAGTGGAAGAGAAAGAAGGGCAGAATGAGTGCAGATGACACTAGCATGTGGAAGATATAACTAAAACCTTTGTTTTCTAGATAAGCTAGGAAACCTGGAAAAAAAAGTTGAATTCAAACTGCTGAAAGAAGTATGATTTATATTTTGTATTCATTTTCAGTTTATTTTAGGTTATTTTAATTATAGATCTTCTTTGTTGACATGATAGATTTTATTCATTTTTTTTTAAATGTAGCCTGTTGGCTAAGGACATGATGTCTCCCTCTAGTGGTTGGTCCAGACATAGGATAAGAGCCTGCTTGTAGAACCTCCTAACAGAGGTATTCCTTTGATCAATTGTACAGGCCTATGCTTTGTGGCTGAACCAAATCTCATTGAAGTTGATGTGAGTCTTTCCATTAACTTCTGTGGGCCCAGCATCTGGTTTCTAGCAGTGAAGGACCTAGGTTGGGTTGCTAGGTGTCTGGTGGTCAATTGGCATCTCCAATCAACACTACTGACTGGGCTGGTAAAATTCCAGTTGGTCTTACAGTGGGGCTAAGGTAGGCTCTTGCCTCCCCCTAGCTCTATATGGGTCCCGGGAGTGGCCAGCATATCTGGGTCTTAGGCACAGGACCACCATGTGGGGCTCTGCTTAGTGCCCCTGCCAAAAGCACCACCTCTGCAGCTCCAATTGGCTGTGCTGTGGGGGTGGTTCCAACAGGAGAGGGCAATGTGCAGAGCTCCCCGGCCCCTCTGCCTAGGAGCTGGACATAACAGCTACTTTTGGGAGCTACCTGAGGTAGCCTGCACCCTGACCCCTCCCCCTTATCTCAACCCTGAGTTCCTTCCCACACTCCAAACCTATCAGCCCCAGCCCACAGCTCCTCCTGCACCCCAGATCCCTCATCCCTGGCCCCATCCCACACCCCCAGCTTGAGCCCTCTTCCCCTCCAACACATCAACACCCTGCCCCAGCCTGGAACCTTAAGCCCCCATTTCTGGCACAATGGCCTGCACCCTCAGTGAGAGTCCTCACCCTCTTCTACACCCCAACCCCATGCCTAAGCCTGGTGGAAGTGAGCGAGGGTGAGGGACACTGAGTTACAGAGGAAGGGGAAGTAGAGTGGCTGAGAGTCTGGTATTTGGTTTTGTGTAATTAGAATGTTGGCCGCCCTAGTCCTGGCTTCTATGCCCATGAACAATGCATATATGCAAATAGCCATTATTTTTAAAATATTGTGTAAAATAAGTTTACAATCACAATATGGACATTCCAGGTTCTGTGCATGTTGAAATGGGATATCACTACTGCTTGGGTGATTGTAACACACTCTGCTTTGACCTCATGTCCAGAACACAAAAAATATGTAGCACTAAGTATGAGGTACAGCCTGTCATATCTTATTATTTACGTTTATTAGTAGTAGTAACATTACACTTTAGTCTGCCAAGTACATACACAATGAGGATAGAGCTAGGCTTTTTTTTTCTACTTTAATTTTAAAATTTAAATATCTGCCACCCAAAATTACCACAAAATTATTCTTGGTTGGTAAAGAAAGAAGGCTTTCTTGGCTTTCTTTTTACAAGTTTTTCAGGAGCAATGGTTTTGACAGATTGATTGTATATCTCCTCACATCATGATAATTACTCATTTGTAATGGAGACACTGTAACTGATGTCTTAAACTCCCTCTGTTGCAGGGTCTCCAAGTCTGAGCTCAAGCCTGAGCCTGAGCATCTACACTGCAGTTTTATAGCCCCATGAGCCTGAGTCAGCCGGCCTTTTATTGCAGTGTAGGCATACACGTAGATGTAAGGTACCTTGGTGTAAACATTAATTAACCTTAATGATCCGGTATGCATAAACAATATTTACATACTCTGTTTTGTCTGGCATATGGAAAGCAGCAAACCATAGTACCAAAAATCAGGGGTATTTGAGTTTTGAATAATTGGACTATATGATCCTATTTGAGAAGAAATTATAAAAAAGTTTTGGAAGGGATATATACATTTCAGCTTCAGGCCATAAACCAACCTCTAATTAATGGAAGTTAGAAACTTTTCCTGTGGGTAGATTTTCCATTACTGCCTGCAATAGTTTCTTGCACATTTCTCTGAAATATCTGGTATAGACCACTGCCAGACTGAATTTTTTTATGGAATACAGTGTGTGTGTGTGTGTGTGTGTGTGTGTGTGTGTGTGTGTGTGTGTGTGTGTGTGTGTGTGTAGCATGTGTGTGTATATCTGTGTGTGTCAGAAGGAAGACACAGTAATTTAGAGTAATTTATTGTAAATAATTATGTTATAGTTAATTAAAATGAATGCTTCTGAATTTTTAAATTAACATTTTGATTGAGAAACAAGTAAATCAAACCCACATCTATCTTAAGATAATTTAGATGTGAAACCAGTTTAATGAAATGTTCAGATAATTGACAAATGCAGATTGTATTAAATAAGCAGGATAAACTGGATTGGGTTGTTTTTATTTTTGGATAGGAACAAAATAAATTGCATCTGTTATGTAGTTTATGTTCTGGAATAAACTTTTTGCACCAACAGTACCTTCAGATAATTTTTATTTTGAACCTTAACCTAACAGTGAATGTAAGTCTCCTGTCATGTGGCCCTTGACTTGGTTAAAAAGATTTATAAGGTTAAAATAGAACAGTGAAAAACAAGCAATAAACCACAGGGGGAAATGTTAATGTAGAAATGGAAGAACCCTATCAACTCAGTTTAAAGTTATTGCACCCCATTCATCTCTGCTCTATTGTCCTCCTATTCTTACTCCACACCTGTTCCTCTAAATCTTCTCTCCACCCAGTCCTGTATAGTCTGTTCTCTTTTTTTATTTTTACTTCTGTTTATGTGTTACCCCATTTCCTTAGAATACCCTTCCTTGCTTAAATTGCATTTCTTCTTGAAAACTTACATATTTCATAGAACCTTTGTGATAAGCCACAAAATAGATAATATAATGCAATATTTAAGACAGGGCTCAGACACAGACACAGATATAGATATATATAAAAACGACCCAGCGGAGAGGCTGGAACAACATCCCTCAGCAATGTTCACTGCCCATTCATCATCTCTTCGGGGGATTAACTCATATGACCAGTGATGCTAATTTTAAGTGTCAGCAGTGTTAATTATTTCTTTCCTTATAAAAGAGAGAAGATGGGGGTCACAGATCTGCATGAATTACTGTGAGGGAGGCCTCATTTTGGTGCCAAATATGGGAGGGAGATGCCACTGCTTATTTTACACAGCCAATAAAGAACCAAGCCCAAGCAGCCTGGCAGAGACCACTTACTTGTTGTGCATCAAAGGAAGTCAGTCTCAAGTTGTCTACTGGAGCTCAGAGAGCTGCACAGTTGTGTCTGAACATCTGTTAGCAATATTTCATTTTGGTGTCAAGTGTATGGAACTTATTTTCTGGATAGAAGTTGGAAAACATCGTCAGTTTCTCCCCCCCCCCTCCCCCAACTCAATCTGACCCCTGGTTTAATGAAACTCAAATTGATTGCTTCAGCAGGACTCTCTAGGCCACTAGTGTGCCTCATATGTATGGATCATGTTATATGGATCTGATTTGGGGAAAATTTCTGCTCACCAAGACCTGGTTCTATGGGTTTTATAAAGTCTTCCTTTTTTTGCAAGATATACTTGGTAGAGATGGTCAAAACTTGGAATTTCCCTGTTGAAAATTGGAACAAAAACAAATATTTCAGAGATTTCCCATGAAGCAGTTATTTGAAAATGCATTTTAAATTTAATTTTACTTTGTTTTCCCTCCCTTCCCCTCCATATTCATATTTGTATTATTTTTATATTATTTCATAACTTGTCAGTAGTAGTGCCTAATGCTTGATCATGCATATCTTATAGATATATTAAATTACTTTAGTCATTTGAATCAATATGCATAATCAAGCCCAGAAGGATGTATTTTATTAAGAACATAAGAACGGCCATACTGGGTCAGACCAATGGTCCATCTAGTCAGTGCCCTGTGTTCTGAAAGTGGCTAATGCCAGATGCCCCAGAAAGAATGAACACTACAGGTAATTGTCAAATGATCTATTCCCTGTCACCTATTCCCAGCTTCTGGCAAACGGAGGCTGAGGACACTTTAGAGCATAGTTTAGCATCTCTGCCCATTCTGGCTCATAGACATTGATAGACCCATTCTCCATGAAATTCTGAATAGCTTGAGTAGAATTAATTCTTATTTAGTTTGATATTTACAACAGTTATACTACATGAACTTCTTTTAAAGTATTGTACTGGAAGTTGGTAACTCAGGAAAAATAAAAGAAAAATTATGTGCAGAAAAACTAAAGTAATTTAATATATGAGATAATTTAATTTACTCACATGAAACCCAAATTATAGTGATGTCAATGAGAATTTTGGGTACATGATGAATACAAATTTAGGTCTCCTTAATTTATATTTATAGCTTACATGGACAATTCTCCCACTTGTACAATTTTATTCCCTCATCTACATAATAATTTAAAGTTTTAAGCAAAGAGTTTAAATAAGGAGTGCATAGTCTGGCTATTAAATACACATTTAGATTCCTAGATAAGAACCTTAATTTTCACAAATGTTGAGACACTTACTATACTTATGTAAATCAGGTCACATGTTTAAGCACTCAAATATGGACTTAGTGATAGAACTTGGCAATCCCAAAAATAAAATAAAATAAAATAAATTTGGTTCAGGTCAAATCAAATCTGAACATTCTGAAAAATTTCTGCAAATCAAAATAGTCAACAAAAACTTTTTGTTGGGCCAAAACAAAATGTTTTTTTCATCCAAAGTGGAGGTGATGATCATGCTTTCCTTATAACTTTTAGCCCAGTCCCTAGGACTGAGGCTACGTCTAGACTGCAGGTTTCTTTTGGAAGAAGCTTTTCCAGACGAGATCTTCCGAAACAACTTCTTCCGAAAGAGAGCATCCATACTGCCAAAGAGCATCAAAAAAGCCATCTGCTTTTTCAAAAGATAGCCTCCAGACTGAACGGATGCTATCTCACATGTAAGCTGTGATTACTATAGGTGGAATGACCACCAGGGCACCTGTGCTTTTTCTTCTTTCTTCTTCTTACAAAAGAACTCCTTCTTCCCCGTCCCCACACGCCTTTTTCCAAAAGAGCTTTTTTGGAAAAAGGCTTCTTCCTTGTTGAAAGAGCTTTACTAGTGTTGGAAAAACCCCTTTGTTCTTTTGATTTTCTTTCAAAAGAACGTGATTGCAGTGTGGAGACATAATTGAAGTTTTTCAGAAAAACGGCCATTTTCCTGAAAAAACTCTGTAGTGTAGACATACCCTGACTTGCAGTTTCAATTCTCCCTTTAGTTTGATGTACAAAAGGGAATTGAACCTGTATATAATACTTGAACAGTCACTGAGCAAGAGAAAGAGTGTGATAATGACTCCATAGGCTGGTGGATAGGACATTTATCAGAGAGTTGGGAGCTGCAAGTTTAAGCCCCTGCTCTGACTATTGCTACCCAGTGGAAGAGCTTCAGTTGGAGAATTTGAGAAAGTAATTGACTATCTCTTAGCCCAATGGTGATGGCACTTTCTGTGATGTAGAAGACTCAAGTTCAAATATCTCTTCTGCAGCAGGTAAAGGGGGAAGCTGAATCTGTATGTTCTACAACCTGGAGTGAATGCCCTTACAAGTGTCATAAAAGGAGCTCTCTCAGCTCAGTTTAGGAGCCTAATTTTAGGCACCCAGTGGGCAAATCTTGGCCTTAAATATTAATGAATCCATTTATATAGAACTGTGCATTTTGTTGAATGTAAAAATGAGAGGTTTTTATTGGTAGCAATCCGTTACCGTTGAAGATTATTAGAAACTTTTATATGGAAAGTATTCTTGTTTATATTATTACTGTGAACATGCCAACACTTGTCACAAGCCCCATGACACAGAGAAGCATGACATTTGTTCAAAAGTGAATAAATTATGTCTTTACATTCGTCTAGCTGTGTATTCTTATGGTAGAGTCTTTAGTGTGATTAATCACATGGCCATTTCCCATTAGAACTGTCAAGAACCCTCTTAGTGCAAGAATAATAAATTAAAGGTAGTCCAGTAATTGCTCATGGCTAATCTGCTGGGAATTCTATTTTTCCCCTTTCCTATTTCCTAGGCTTGTTGCAAGTACTTTGACACATATACCACTGTGGACTTAAATTAGAACACCTCTTTGGACCTCCCAAATGCTAACTTTTATAAAAACATACAACCACTAGGAGTATTTCCACTTAACCTTGACATCCACTTAAAACAAAGACTTTTACATAAATAAACAGTCCCTGGTGCAATCTGAAACCCAAATAATGCAGCACCAAGACCTAGAGTAGATTTTCAAAGACACAAAGTGGAGGAAGTAGACACCCAACCCATGTTGAAAGTCAGTCAATGTACGTTTTAGGCCTGACTTCCCATTGTGTCTTTCCCAGTTTCACTTTTAAAACTGTAAGGCTATGTCTACGCTGCCGGCTTTTGCGGGCAACAAGTATGCAAATGAAGCACTGATTAGTGTTTTGTCTTGCTTCATTTGCATAATATATTTGAGCCGTTTTTGCGCAAGGGGTTTTTGCAAAAAAAACAAGCAGTGTGAACGTTTCCTTTTTGCGCAAAAAAACCTTTTTGCGCAAGATCCTTATGGTTGTCCAGAATGGAAAGAAGGGTTATTTCTATAACTTCTGACAGAAAAAATCATCTTATTTACTGAGCCAGCTTTGAAAAGGGGTACTCTAGAGGATCTAATGGCATGATTAATGTATCTGTAGATCAACTTTGCTTTGTTGTTCAAACTTGGCATCTGTTAATATCTTGTATCCAAATGAATCCGTAGATCTGCCTTGTTTAGAGGGGGAAATGGGAATAATTTGATAGCAAATTATTAATGTATTTTTGCACTAGTTTTGTGTAGTACAATTAATTGCTATTTTTACGAGGGAGATTTTTGTGTATTATTTTCCTATGAACTTTTCAGAATCTGAATTCCTTACTGCAGAAAATTATATTGCAGGTTGGATCTCCTTGCTCTGGCACCCTCAGGACCTGGATGAGGGATTTTGCTGAACCAGGGGAGGTCATTTCTGCTCCTCTGTTACCGCCCCCCCGGCCCGATTGCTGGGTCCCTCTGACTGGCTCTCCCCTCCTGCTGGCCCCTCTGAACTGCTGACACTGCTGGGTGACATCGCTGTTATGTGACCCACTGGGCAGCCCCGTGCTGGGGCTCTGGGACCACCTGGACAGCTGTGTGGGAGCTCCAGGACCCACTGGGCAGCTGCGCACACCGTGCTGGAGCTCTGGGACCTGCTGGGCAGCCATGTGCACCACGCAGTGACTCCCTGCCCCACTGAGCTACCACAGCCCCAAACCCTGCTGGGCAGCCCTGCTGCCATGCGCTGAGTGGCCCTGCAATCAGATCGCTGCAGGCAGCCTAATGCCCTGCCAGCTCTGCAGGAATTCCTGCTGTTGGCCCTCCACTAGGACTCTCTGGTCCTGCAACATCCATGCTGGACGATGGATTTTGCTGGACTGGAGAATCCCAGTT
Organism: Pelochelys cantorii; assembly: GCA_032595735.1. Lineage (NCBI taxonomy): Eukaryota > Metazoa > Chordata > Testudines > Trionychidae > Pelochelys > Pelochelys cantorii. The sequence goes on along the minus strand of CM064326.1, from coordinate 123,646,442 downwards.
AAGAGAGTTTTAACCTGTATAATGGGGAGTAGCACCATTAGAGTTAAGGTTGTGATTAGTTTACTGTTTAACCACTGATTTTTATTTAGGTTTCATAAAATGCACATGGTTACTTAGATTGACTTGAAAACTGCTGTGCCTCATGGAGATCTACCATGGAATAAATTTGGGGGTGCAGTGAAGGTTGTCTGTAATGACTTGAACTCTTCCAAAATGCTGAGTGAACCTATATTTAAACCTCAAAACAACCCTCCAAAAACAAGGTCTCTGAGAGTGAGGGATTATATATGATAGGTTGTAGATGCTTGATGTGTAGGAGAGCTTTTAAGTAACGGCTACTGGTCTTCTGTTGCTTTCCTTGATGGGTCTGTCCCGTCGTAGGTCACTTCTTGGTAGCCACCTGGCTTTATCAATCTGTTTCTTCACTTCTCCAGATGTATTGTAGTTTTAAGAATGCTTGATAGTGATCCTGTATGTGTTTGTCTCTGTCTGCAGTTGTATCTTAGGGCTTTGCTGTAGACAGTGCATTGTGTGATATATTTTGGATGAAAGCTGGAGGCATGTAAGTTAATTTAATTGTCAGTAGGTTTCCGGTAGAGAGTGGTATTTTGTGACCATCAGTTATTTGTACTGTAGTGGCTAGGAAGTGGATCTTCTGTGTGGACTGATCCAGGCTGAGATTGATGGCAGGGTGAAAATTGTTGAAATTATAGTGGAATTCTTCAGGGGCCTCTTTCCTATGATGTAGTGTAAGTAAAGGAAGGGCACTTGGGGACAGGAGCAGAGGAAGCGTTGTTCTAAGTGAGCCACAAAAATGTTGGTGTACTGTGTGGTCATACAGGTACCCATGGAAGTGCCTCTGACTTGAAGGTATAAATCACCTCCAGATCTGAAATGGTTGTGGGTGATAACAAAAGCACAAAGTTCAGTTACCAGTTATGCTGTATCATCATCAAGGATACAATTCCTGATGGCTTGTAGTCCATCTTTGTGTGGAATGTTGGTGTAGAGAGCTTCTACATCCAGAGTGGCTAGGATGAATTGTAGTGTAGGATAGTCAGTGGTGTCTCAAAGATAGCTGGGAGCACTGGTAACATAGGGCCTGAGGAGGGAGTCAATATAGCCAGACAGTCCTGCGCTAAGAGTGCCAATGCTTGTGATGCTGGGTTGTCCTGGATTTCCAGGGTTATGGATCTTGGGTAGAAGTTAGAATATCCCTGGTCAGGGTTCTAGGGCTGTGTCTGTGAGAATTTGTTCCTGTGCTTCTGCCAGTAGTTTTGGTACTCCTCAGTAGTATCAGAGGATAGTGGCCTGTAGAACGCAGTTGGAGAGTTGTCTAGCAGCCTCCCATTCATAATCTGACCGATTTATGACGACTACAGTGCCTCCTTTGTCGGCCTCTTTGATTATAATTTTTTGCGTGCTTCCTATCCAGCTTGTACCTTAAATAGGTATATGCATAGTGACATTTGTATAAGGGATAGCTGTGTGAGCAAGACTGCAGAGCAGTAGCAGGAACAAAGTTAGTTGAAGACAATGAGAAGGAGAAAAACAGAACACACTTCTCCAACTTAGGCTATGCCTCCCCTACCTAAACGTGGTGTGTTTTTTTTTAAAAAACTACGAGATAGCTAACATTGTTAGTTATCTTGTCTAGTGGAGATAAAGTGCAGTCATTTTTTATTATATGTACTTGTTGTGAACATGTACATCATGGTAAAAACTATAGAACCTTGTCTCCACTAGGATAGAACATTGAGAGATATGACCCATGGACATTTTCATTGTAAAAAAACCTCACCTTTTTTGGCAGTGAAGACATAGTCTTAGTATGCATAATATGCTCAGTGCTGAAACCAGACCGTGTAATGTTCTCTTACTAGAACACACATTGCTTTTTTGTGGTGCTTACGCTTTTAAAAATGTCTAGCAAATATTTGTTATCATTTTAGCTTTACACAACATTTACGCACTGAGAAAGAGAAACAAGTTCCTTGCTCCAGAGAGCTTACAATCTAAAAAGGTAAGACAAATGCAGGGTGTGGGACAACAGTTCATAAAAGGAAGGTAAGAGAGAGAGGGGGCTTTGAAAAGGAAACCATGAAGGACGGAGTTGAAAGAGGACTCGTGGCAAATGGGAGCAGGGAGACTTCTCATTAATTATTATTTAGTTATGTGTTAGTGAATTTGGGCATGCACAGGGACAGAGAGTAGCATTAGCACACAGCAGCTGATTCTCTTGATCTACCTGTCAAGAGTGCCAGTTAATATAACAGGTTTGTCTTTCTCTCTGAAATTGTATATCATAGGTACTTGAAGAAAGCTGTGTGGAGCTCAGAAGTGTGTCTCTTTCACCAACAGAAATTGATTCAGTAAAAAGATACTACCTCACTCATCTTGTCTCTCTACTGTCCTGGGACCAAAACAGCTACAACAACATTGCACATATCATGTGTTTTGGTAGCCAAACCATGTATCCATTTTGCTCCTTCATAAAAAGGAACATTATAAGCTGAGGATGGTCCTGTTTTCCCATATTTTACATATTACACATGTGATGTCACATAAAATCCCTTTTCTCCAAAAAAATTATTATTTATTTTGATTTAATATATTCAAAGGCATCTGGGTGCCCTAAAAGTCATTAGCAACACAAACCACAATGACAAAAATAATAACAAGATGCACATTAGAAGAAAGGGGCACCTTATCTGCTGATGTTGCTGTCAGAGCTGATTATTTGATTATGCACTGTTTTGTTATTTTTTTCATCCTATGACTGTTTTTTATCTAATGCCTAGCTATTGGTCTGCAGATATTTGCTGCACACAATGGCTTTAATCATATAATGAGCACCACACAGAAAGAAGACTACGTTCATAGGGAGCCACACGGACTTCAGTGCAGGACAGGGGTTAACAACTGCTTAATCAATCTTGTTTTACTTTTGAGGGCCCAACTGGGTGTTCTGTGTAAATCTGCTGGTGCTGGCAAATCTTACTATGCTCTAGTTTCCTTGTAAGATATATTCCTACAACTTCCTCTAAACAGTGTCCTGGTTTTGGTCTTATTTACCAGTGCTTTGGTGGTCACTTTGTTTATTATTATTATTATTATTATGTGAGAACTAGTATAAGACATCTGTATAACTATTCATTTGGCTGCTAGCATTTGAATATTAATATATTATAATTATATGAGGTGAATGTAATATTGTGTATGTGAATGTTAACATATTAAATACAATATTAAGTCAAAATAAATTAAAGCCACACTTGAAACAAAACATTTCAATACTACCTTCCGGGGTATCAAACTAATTGATTTGGTGAGCCTGATCCAGTGGTGTGGGCCACGTTCAAAAAAAGTTATGGAAATAGATCAAGCTAAATCATGCTGGTAATTACTTACATTGGTTTAGAGTTTAGTGACTGCTACAGCTCCTCCCAATACCTGGTATCTCTTTTAGCAATACAAAGCAAATAACATTTTCCTTCACCTGGACACATTCCTGCTTCTATCAGACTTATATCTCTTCTAAGCCTCTTAAATGTGAGCAAGGCTCCTACAGGTGTGTGAGGTTTGCCAGATTATGGCTGGAGTTTGGAGTATGCAGATGTGATTTGTAGCTAACTGCCCTGAGTCAGCTCTGATGGTACATGCTGAATGTTCCTTAGTTTGCACTGATGTGTTTGAAACAGGACTACATCTGCGCATCCTGGTATATGCAGAGTTGTAATGAAAATTCTGGAGTCATGTAGACAAGCTTGAAGATTCATGGCATGTTCAAAAGCTGAATGAAACTGTTCCCTGGGCTAAATCCAGCCCAGAGGCCATACATTTGACATCTCATGTCTAAATGAAATTGTTTTGAGTTTTTGTTTTTAAGGAATTAAAAAAAAACAAGTTTTCTGTTCTTATTTGGAATTCATTTTTTTCTATTGTGTCAGAATTTTCTGCAGAGCAGAAATTCTAGTTCCAGACCAGCTCTGTTCACATTTGTCAGAAACCAGTCAAAACCAGCAATATGTTGCATATTTGTGTGAAGTTAATAAGCTCAGCTGTGCCTGTGTGGTTTCTTTGTGTTCTTGTTGTTAAAGAAAGAGGAAAATATATCACCACTAATTTATAGGAGAGTTTTGGCAGCTGGATCATGGACTGGAAGGGAAAAGATTGTTTCTTCTTGCATCATTTACTTTCCCAATCTATGCCTGTCAGCATTTATTCAAATTTGACTTGCACTGTCTCATGAAGTCCTATAGAGAAACAATGTAAAGTGTCAATATTTGACAGGCCAAATACTTTTTAGGTGCATATATGCTCAGGCAAAACTGTGATCAATTTCATTTGCTCAACTGACAGATAAATCTTTTGGTGACCAACCTGGGGTTTATTGTATAGGAACCATATGAAAACTGGAATAAAACCTTATAAAGTTATCAAGGGCAATGGAACAAATCCTGAAAATAGCAATATTCCTGGTTTTTAGGGGCCCTAGGCATGACAGAATGTGTACTGTACTTATTCATGATAGCAGTAAGTGCTACTTCTGAGAATGCTTTCTTACCACTCCTTTAAACCATTCCACCTTTGTCAGCATCACATATGCACAGTATCTCAGGTTACCTCTACAGACTCCAACCTGGATCTATATCACCCTGTGCTACTCTGGTGGAAAAGCCAGTGGGCAGCTCTCTGGTTTTAGGCATTTTGTGACAATATTTTGTTTGGGGGTATGAGCAGCATTACAGACTAGATGCCTGAGTAAGGACTTAAGTGGGATCACATTTGGGACAACAGGGTGCTTGTGCCACTGTCGCTCCACTTTTGTTTTTGCTGCATTCAATCAAAGCCAGCTGCATTTGCGTACCAAAGCTGGAAATTACACCTCCAACCTGAAGTGAAGCTGTATCTGAAGAAAGATGGACAAGTGGAAACAAATTTCCTGTTATTAGCTCAATTTCATTAAATGATGTTATGTTTATTAAGATATTTTGCCTATTTTAGAAAGGGTGGATTTTCAAAAGCGCTGAACATTGGCTCCCACCTGCTCCCACCAATGTCAATAGACATTTTCCTAATGACTCCGATGGCAACAGAATTTCTCTCTGGGATCCCTTGAATTGAGTAAGATTTCCCCTGGGATGCCTATAACTGATGAGTGTGAAGATGAGAAATTAGGCCAGTTCTGGCAAGGAACATTCTCCAGCAGCAGCTGCACACGAGGTCTCTATCTCCATTGATGCCAACACCAGTGGCAATGATGAGGGCCCACGCACACTTCTTACGTTGGGCTCTCTGATCTTCTTCATGGAGATAACGCTTGATCTCATAGTGTTGAGCAATGTTCTTGATGGTGGTTCTCCAGATTATTCGATCCTCTACCTGCCTCTCCCAGGCGTGAGTGTCAATGTCGCACTTTACTGAGGTGTTCTTAAGGATGTCTCGGTAGCACTTTCTCTGCTCACTATGAAACCTCACCCTGGTCCTCAGCTGAATGTAGAAAATCTGTTTAAGCAAATGTGTGTCAGGCCACATACCCAGACCATCACAGCTGCCTGTGGGTGATTATTGCCTCAGTGCTGCAGGAATCAGCCTCTAACGTTGGTCCATCTGTCTTGCCATGTGATGCCCAATATTCTCCTCAGGTACCTTTGGTGGAATTTCTCTAGATCTTTAATATGTCGTCTATAGGGAGTTCAGGCTTCAGTTCCATACAGCAACATTGGCATGACTATGGCATTGCAGAAGTCGATCTTGGACAAAATTTTGATGTCATTGTCATCAAAGACTCTCCTCCATAAATGTCTATAAGCCACACGGGCAATGGAGATTTGGTGTCGTATTTCATTGTCAATGTCAGCATTGCTAGGCAGATAGCTTCCGAGTTAGGGGAAGCTGCTGACATTCTCCAGCCCTTGGTCATCATGATGGTTGGTTGGGTAATGGTGGGTATTGGTCTTTTGTGTATGGAGAGTCAGTCCCAACCTGTGGTAGACTTTAGCAAAAACATCAGTGATTGCTTGGAGACCATCTTCTGAGGTTGCACTGACCTGGGCATCATCAGCATACTGAAGTTCTACCACTGAAATTGTTGGGGTGTTGGTCTTGGCTCTGAAGCGGCCCAGATTGAAAAGGCTGCCATCCATCCTGTAAGTTTTTTCGACTCCACCTGGGAGGTCATCTACAATAACCTGGAAGATGGCTGCCAGAAAGATATTAAATAGCATAGGTGCTGTTACACACCCTTGTTTGACTCCAGTCCTTACGTCAGTTGGTTCAGTTGTGTTGCCAGTGCTGAGTATCACGGCCTGTATGTTGTCCTGTAAGAAGTATATAATATTGATGAAATTTGACAGATAGCCATAGTGTCACAGGATCTTCCAGAAGGCCTTGTCATTGACTAATTTGAATGCTTTAGTCAAATCAAGAGCGCCATATACAGAGGCTGATGTTGCTCCCAACACTTCTTTTGTATTAGGTGGGCAGAAAAGACCAGGCAACAGAATTAGGCCAGTGCTGAGTCTCTTTGAAAATCCCAGCCAGCATTCATTGCTCTGAAAGGTTTAGGCAGTTTACAAGAATAACAAATGAAGGCCTGGTAGTCATATAGCTGAGCTGGAAAAAATGCTACTGGGCCAATATTTTAATATCAATGATATTTCCAGAGTCCCTTGTATTTAGGAGCATTTGATTCACCTCTTCCTATGGAAGGAAATACTTTTTCTTGATGCAGGCATTCAGCTTGTGTTCCGTCATTTTATGCATTCTAGGATTATATCCAGTGCCTGTCTGTTGGTTCGGTAATGTGACATAACCCAGGAGGTGCTATGACAACTGTAATAAAATAAATTGTCTTTTGCCAGAGGAAGCAGTACCTTGCTGGTAGGAAATTACCAGGACTGTTTATGAACCAGCAAGTGGCTTTCTGGGCAGCCACCCAAAATGTATTGGTTAATTTACCACTATCTGTAGTCTGTCAATGTGTTTACTTTAATTTGCATTTGATGCTGTCTTATACATTCTCAGTTTATACTGTTTTTCAAACTGGAATATAAGCACAGAAACATGCATTGTTGAAGATGATCTCTGGATATTAATTCATTGTATTGTAAATAGAAATTCAGATGCTCTGTCCATAGAAGTTACCTGTTGATCCCTTAGGCTAGCATGTTGTGTTGTAACTAAATTGATCTAATTTCCATTTACAAGCAAAAAGAACTGTCAACAATGACTCTCTAGCTGGATTTTTTGCATATTACAAAAATATTTCAGAGATCTTCTTTCTATAATCTTTCAGCTTGCTGAGATTTTAAGGTAAATGTTTCTTTTCTTGCCCCAGGAGCACACTGTACTTTGATTGTACTAGTACATAATGGGATTACATTGTAAGGGTTTCATATGATTGATATTTGTATGTCCATATCTAGAGTATCATAAAGCTAGCACCCAGAGCAGTGCTGACTGTTCTAGACAGGATAAGTTACAGATAGGGCCATGATTTTACTGGCACGTGTTGGGTGGGGACAAAATTATTGCCTGATTTCCACATTGCTCTATTTGGAGGGGCAAGCAGTAATGTCCTTGCACTCCAGGATGGTCATTATGCCTGAATTTTTATACTGTTCCCCATTCTCCATGTATCCATGCAATATGAGGTACAAGCTGTTCACAAGAGATTTACAGGAAACCCCTGACTTCCAACCGCCCGAGTTACGACCCCCCGCACTTACAAAATTGGTTGTAAGTGCAGAAGGGACCCCCCCCGACTTACGGCCTCAGCCCGAATTTACGATGGCGCACGACGCCTATTGTAAATGAGGGTTCGAGTTACGATGCCCCCAACTTCTGACACTTCCCTGGGAACCAATTGCGTCGCAAGTTGGGGGTTGCCTGTACACAGGAAAGGCTTAGCAAAAAGCTTTACAGTAGTCACAATAAGTATAGAAATCATGGTAAGGAAAATTCTGAAATATTCTGTAACATGTAAAGCATCAGGCTAGGTTTCCATTACCTAGGAATAACCGAACACATGTTCTTTGGCTTATAATTGGCAGCTGGTAGAATGCTTTGTGGAGTTTCCATTGAGACATGGTGCCTTTGCATCACGCCTAATATGGACAGTGGACTGTGCCTTAGAGACACATTTGAGTCTTTATTGTTATGTGTTGTAGTTCATAGAACAAATCTGTCCTTGCACAATGTTGTTGCCCAGGAAATTTGAAGTAAACTAATTCATAAAAATGTTCTCAAGTTCCATTAAGTTTATAGCGTAGTCATTGTCCCCATTGTGCAAGGTGCTTGTGGAAACACAGAAAAAAAATGTTCTCCCTGCCTAATCAAAGCAGAAGACAAAAGACAGGTTTGGACAGACAGGGTGTACAAGGAAACATAAGACATTTTTAGTAAGCATGATAAACTGCTATCTCAGCACACAAGAGGCCTTATCATTAAGTGTTTATAGCCATCATGGTAAAGAAGAATTTTGAGGGGTTTGAAGGAGAATAATGAGTTAGTTTGCAGATGTTTATAAGGAGCTTCTACTGAACACAAGAGGCATCATGGGAAAAAGAACAATGGTGCTTGTTTTGAAAATGAAACAGCTGGGTGATGATGGCTGATATTATGGGTAGATTGGAGGCAGGAGTCAACATTTCAGTAAGGAATGCCTGATATTAGGTAGGCGAGGTCATGGAGGGCCTAGATGTGAAAACAAACAGTTTATGTTTGATGGAATAGAGACTAAGGAGCCAGTGGAGGGATTCCAAGAAAGAGGTCACATGATCAGCATGATGGGCTAGTAAAATGATCTTTGCAGCAGCATTCTGAATGGCTATCAGTGGAGCAAGATTATATTTTTCAAGGGAAAAGAGCAGGATATGGCAGAAACTGAGATGTGATATGACAAGAACTTGGATAAGAATTTTAGTTGTGTGGATAATAGGAAAGACTCTATTTTAGTAATGTTATGTAGAAAGAATCTACAAGGTTTAAACCAAGTCTGAATGCGAGGGCCTTAATGGAGGTTTGACTCAAAGATGACATTCCAGTTAGTGGTGACTGACAGGCAGGATGGTGGTGTTGTCCACAGTGGATGAGAGAGGAGGTACGTGGGAAGGCCTAGGGGAAAAATTTAGAAGTTCTGTTTTAGCCATGTTGGGCTTGAGCTGATGGCTAGATAGCCTCAAAGAGATGTTAGCAAGACAAACCAGATTTTAATTTGGATAGAGGAGACAGACCTGTGGTAGAGAAAGAGAACTGTGAGTTCTCAGAACAGAGATGGTAGTTGAATTTGTGTTTTCAAATTGGATCACCCAGAGTCCAAGTGGGTAAGGAAGAAGAAAAGGAATCAAGGACAGCCCTGTGGAAACATCATCACAAGTGAGGAGAATCCTCCAGAGGATATGCTGAAAGACTGATTAGAATGGTAGAAAAAGAACCATTTAGTGAAATCCAAGATGAGGACAAAGTTTTCAAGAGGAGGATCATGACTGCCTGTGACAAAAGTAGGGGACAGATCGAGGAAGATGAGGATGGAGTGCTGATTCTGAGATTTGGCTAGGAAAAGGACCTTAGCTATTTTAGTGAGAATGGTTTCAGTGGAGTGCCTGGAGCAAAAATTACATGTTTTAAAAAGTCAGTTTTGAATTCTTACTATTCAAGGGGGAAAAACCAGATTAATGGTCAAGTATGGCTCTGAAGTTAGATCTGAAATGGGTCTTAAACTCAGCTCACGAGATCAAATCCTGCTTTGGCTGTATGTACATGGGTCCTACTGGAAGTTAAAAGGAACCCCATGCTCAGTATCAGAGGGCAGACTTTGACCCCTAGCAAGGTGCTGTGAATAGTGCATAGTTTTTGTGCTCGTCACAAGGAGAAAACAAGTAGGAAATGATGCAGACCTTTTTCATCTCCAGTGGAGAGCTCTTTGGCTTATATGTTTATTGATTTCCTGTCTCTCGTATATATGCATACCTAAGCAAAATGTTTTTAAAATCTGTTACACTGAAGTTCAGAAAGTCATCAGCTAAGTTTGCAGCAACTTAGCATGTTTAAATAGGGTTAATATTCTGTCATTTTGTTACTCAGAATAAGTGTTCCACACACTTTAGTTGTTTTTTTAGGTTACCCTGCATTTTGAATACTGTGCAGAACAACTGAGAGGGTGCACTTCTAAATATTCTGAATGCTATCAGCAGTTTATATTTCAGAGTATAGCAGAATTTGAAATATTAAATACCCTGTCATTAAATACATTCCTTCAGCTACACTTGTTCAGAGTTGTTTACTTCCAAACTAATGTATAAATATCCAATGCAAAGTACTTTTGGTATAGACTAGTACAGTAGATGAATTTCCAGACATTTAAATGTGATTTAATGATTTCTGCATTGAAATACGACCAGTTCATTGCACATTTGCAGTGTGTTTAGCCATCAGAATATATTGATTCTTCATATAGTGTACTGATAGGATACTAAGTTTTATTTTTATCACCACTCTGAACAGATCATTCAGAATATATAACTATTTGGAATATAAATTGAATGCAAAAGTGTTATTACTTCGAGTAATAATGATGAATAATTCCCCACTTCAGTGATATTTAAAGAGAATTTCTAAGTCATGAAATTGCTTTAAAATCTTTTGGTAAATGACACTTTTCATGTGCATTGCTTACCAAAGCCTCAGGTGTTTGTTAAGGAGATGTCAATAGCAACTCCATACTTAAGATTGCCTTGAGATTTTAACTGAAATCACAGCTCCTTTTTTTTTTTCAGACTTTAATGATTGAGTTTAGTCTCCCAATTTAGCACAATAAGTCTTCAGGGAGCACCTGAACTTTCTTTGTGTTTTTAAAGTGAAATTGATGCTAACCATCACAGAGAAAACATTTAAAATGTTTTATTTTTTATGAGTTTTCCTTACGTTGCCACAGTCTCCCGGAAATTCTGTTCTCTCTCCGGCACTTCAGAAACACATTTGGTAACATCTGAGAGAGTGTCACTTTACAAAATGAAGCAGAACAGTTATTTCCCTAACTCATACCTTACCTGTGTTATGCCAATATTAACTCCTGGAACTGCTCAAATCAGTCAGGGTATCTCTACACTACAGAGAAGATTGAAGATGCTGTTGTCGATTTTCCAGGGTTTGAATTAGTGGGTCTAGTGAAGACACGCTATTCAAACTGAGAGGGGCATTCTGGTTGATGCCGGTAGTCCTGCTTCCATGAGGAGTAAGGGAAGTCGAAGGGAGAGTGTTGTCCCTTTGACTTCCTGCCGTGTGGATAGCACGAAAAGTCGAGTTAAGGTACTTCAAATTCAGCTATGCAATTAACACAGCTGAAGTTGCGTATCTTAATTTGACCGTCTCCTGTAGTGTAGACGTACCCTCAGCTATTCGCCTTTTAAAAAAAATGTAAAAAATAAAATACAATTTTTTTTCATCAAGATATACTTTAATGAAAACACTTTCAATCGCCTCTATTACTGAACCACCAGCTGTGGTGTGTACATAGCATCACTGAGCCAGAAGGAGAGACTGGGCAGGCGGTGGAGCCTGTAAATAAGTGTGAGCAGAGACGGGCAGAGGGAGGCAGAGTAAGCTATCCAGCAAATCAGTTCTTTCTTTGAGATCTCTGTTATTTGTTTAATTTAGCTGCCAAGACTTTAATGAAGTGCAATGCACTTATTCTGATTAGGCAGTCAGCAAATTTGCCTAAGGACTTTCTCATTTGAACAATATCTAAATTAGGGAAGAATTTGTTGGTTAAATAAGGTACCGGGATCAGATTGGAAGTGCTTGATGAGCATTATTTTCTGGAAAATTGTTTTATCTTTAAACCATTATTTTGAAAAATAATGCGAATAGGAAGCAAAGGCAAAATTATCTTATTACAAATGGCAGACAGAAACAGTAAACTCCCTAAGCCCCTTAGACAGATTTGCCAAGTGATTTGTAGAATCTTTAAAGTACTTCTATATACATAATTTATATTTATTACTTCATTGAAGAAATTGCGCATGGTTAGTCATGTATCTGCTGAAATAACTACCACGTAAACCCTGTTGATTGTTCTGATTTGGTATTTACTCCATGGACAAGTGACATTAAAGAGGTCAGATTGCTTATCAGATTTGAGATGAAAATGGGAAGAAGTTTAAGTGTTCAGACAAGTACCATCTAGAGCAACAGAGAAGTGTAATCACTGAGATGGCTGCTCAGATATTGCATATAGAATCAGCTGAAAGGATTGGTTTCTGAATAAAACTCCTCATGTTCTTAAGTACATAGAGCTGAGACTATGAGAAGATAGACAACAAAGTAGCTTAATAAAGAGCTCAACAGATTGCCAAGGCTGCTCTTAGCAAAATGGGAGGATTGGAGATAATTTAAATGGAAGATGGATGTGAACTGGAGACAGTCACCCAAGTTAACAGGATGTACAAAAATTATTGTGTGTTTACAATGCCCTGATCCCCAATTTTTTATTAGAGCATTTAGGTACTACTGTAATACAACTATTAAATAATAATAATGCATTCCTACTGTTTTCATTAGATTGCATAGAGTGTGTGTATGCTTTCCTGGAAATGTAGCGTTAGCAATTAATGGTTAAGTTGTTCAGAAAGCCTTCTGAAGTTGGAAAAAGGCATACGTTTAGTGTGTAGAAAAGGAGAGATGAAGACATCTGCCCATTTCTTATTACTGTGTACTCGATGCTTTGTATACTCTGTGTCAAGTTAGATCTCAGTTCCGCAGAAAGATCCCCAGATTCTGTGGCAATGTCATTTGTATTTAAAAAATGGAGGGTTTAGATCAAATAAATATAATGAATGAATAACTCAGTCAATACAGCAGCCCCTCTGTTGCTTCTTTGATATTAAATTAAGTTCATTTTATGCTGTCCCCACGGCATTCACTGTGCCAGAAAATTTCATACTGACACTAAATAACTGCAACGAAAGAGATAATCAGGGCACACCTGGAAGGTCTGGCAGTTGAATAAAGCACAGCTGGGAAGAGCCATCTTGGGTTTGTTTCTGTTAGAATGATGAGAAGTGAAATAGTTGATAATGTTTTGAAATTATCTTTAGTTGTTAGCGTTAACACACTATTAACAGAAATGGAACGAGTCCATAACATTTACAGCAAATGTAGGCAGATATTATACTTCGTTCACATTTTTAAAGGTTTTCTTCTGTTGCCCGATTTAGGAGGTTAGTATTATTAATTTGGTCATATGGGTTATAGGCTCGCCAGTGAATCTGATCAGAAGATAATAAGGTTCTTATCATATAATCAGGCTACAGAGTTTTCAAAGGACCGTCAGGGGTATGACATAGTGCTCACATTGACACACACATAGTCTTAAATACTTTATTGGGATAAATGGAATAGTGATCAAATGGTAAAATAAATCAGGATTGTAGATGCAGAACTTTTATTCTAAAGATACATGTGGTATTGCCTTCTATAAAATGTTTGACAAATATACTTACACCCTTCCTTGGAAACTTGTTGGTAAGAGACAAAGGACCAGCTTTGCCTCTGGCATGCCAAGATAGTTCAGATCCAGGTTCTTCAATTCTTGAGTGGAAGGTGCAGTGCTTTGAAGAAGCTAGAGCTAAGAGCTATGGAAGCTGTGATGAATGGTAGAGGGGGAAATACCCTTTTCTGGCCATTCCAGCCATTTAGTTAACTAAAGTCTTTTCACAGTAGTTAACCCGTGAGACCTAACCCTTATTGTCTTGCCTGTAAGTGTTAAAACCACAGATAGTGTGTCCTAGAGTATGGAATGCTAGGGAAACAGGAAGTGAATTGGCAGGAGGTTAGGAGAGCCATGGAAAGAGTGTGTGGGTTTTTGAATAGGAAGCAGTGACCTTCCTGTTTCAATTGTGTTGCCAGAGCAGAGCCTGCGAGGACATGAAATAAGCCAGGCATGGCTAATCCAGCAACATCCTAGCCTAGGGAAGGGCTAAGTCTTGAAACTACAGATATATGAGTAGAACAGGGAATGTTTAGTCAAAAACAATCAGGTTATTTTCTTTATTTTGGCAGTTGCGAACCATATAACAGCCCCCTTACAATGTAACCCTCCAAACTGAATCCCAGGGAAGCAATTTTCTGTTTTTTTTAATCCTTTCTTTGTTGATCTATGATACCTAGCAACAAAATGGTCTTTTACCAAGTGTGTTTGTTTTTTGTTGTTGTTTTTGTTAATAAAAATCACCCTATTAAGATGCAATCTGATTCCTGTGTCCTAGAAGGTGGGAGGTTCTGTGTACACATGTCTAAGACTGCATAGTCAAACTATTAAGAGAAATTAAAGTTCTCAATTTCTCTCCAAAGGGCAGATTAAAAGAGCTTGAGAGTATCTCACAGGAAAGAATTCCCGAGTGCATCATCCTGAGTTTTTTAAGGGTTTTTTGCATTGTGTGGTGGCAGCGATACCAACCAAAAGCCAGGGAATCTGTGACCTTGGGGAGTTTTAACACAAGCCTTTTGTGGCAATATAATTTTTAAAATCTCTTGTGGGCCCCTTCTCTCTTCTGTACCAGAAGAGTGCCAGAGTGGAGAAAAAGCTAATTTACTTTACTTAACTGACTTAAAATGAAAACTATCAGACGAATAAACTAAGAACAAAGCTTAGGAACCTGGAAACAAGCTTAGAAAATCAGCTCAAGCAACAAACTCGGGAAAAACAAATCTTCTGGCAAGGAACCTCAAGCCTTCTGAGAGGGGCGGGGAACCTCCAGCGTGCTGGCCGCACATAGTTCGTTAGAGTTAGCCACTGGTGGGCCATCAGAAAGTTTATTTATGTATCAGGGAGCATAGAGCCCCACAGCTCCAAGTGGCTACCTTTCACCATTCCTGGCCCATTTGCCATTCCTGGCCCATCCACAGCTCCCATGGGCCAGGAATGGCAAACCACAGCTTCTGGGAGCTGCAGGGCTCCATGCTGGTGGATTCTTAGGTAAATAAAGCATCTGGCAACCCACCAGTGGCTAACTCCGATGAAATGCTTGTGGCCCAGAGGCTAGAAGTTCCGCACCTCTGTTATAGTGCTTGGACCCTCCTTCTATGTCCAAACTTATTTACATATGCTCCATAGACTAGTATGGTTGTGCGTATTGATGACATATACATACATATTAATGGCATTAGATGATTATTACATCTGTTAGTTGGGTTCTTTCCTTGTGGTATACCTGTTGAGTTTGAGGGGACAAAGTTGGAAGCCCCCTATGCCAACCTGCTTCAACATACCCATTTTCTATCTGTGTTAGAGTCCAGCCATAAATGGATCTTGTGCTTTTGCTCTTCTCAGTCTATCTTGGGGAAAGGTTCCAGACACATACATGCTAATTTGCCTTGGCTCAAGTAAGTAGGTTAGCCCTATAGCCTACACTTCACAACCAATAAGGCTAGAAACATACTAGATTTTTAAATAGAAGTTTAGATCCTGGCACACAAATCTCAGATAAGGGCTATAGTATTTCTATACATGCAGAACACATTGAACTCTGAATGGTCAGTCAGCCAGCCAGAAGAAAGGCCCCCTTCCAGAAAGGTGAAATCTGACTGGCCTGATCTAAAACAAGACAAAACTATTATTTAAGCCCTGATCCTGCATGTGCTTTACTTTTAGGTCCCAAATAGCTGTACATTGCCCAGTGATAGGAGGGTTAGGCCTCTATTCCAATATGCTACCTGAACCATAGTAATGCCCTCTGGTATTTGCCTTTTCATGAGTGTTGACTCAGTCAAGTCCCCAATCTATCTTCTTTCTTCCTGGGGTGATGGAGTCCTCAGGAAGATCCCATGGCCTCATGACTGGGAAGAACTTCAAGCTGCATGATGACCTCTATAGGTGTCCTGTATCTACCATGTGGCTCTAAAGGTCTTTACTCGCTCCTTCCTTCCCCAAGGGAGAGTCTGGGAGTGAGGGTTTTCATTCTCTTTGTAATGAGAGGGGTTGGTGGGGAGCCTGGGTCCTCCACTAAGCTTCAGCCCAGGATGCTGTAAGAGGTACAAATGTCCAGCATCCAAGAGTGTCTTAAGGCTATCTCTGGGCTATATCCTACTACCCAGTCTCACTAAAGTCTTACAGTTTGCCTCAAACTAGTAAATAACTGGACTTTCAGCCCTTCTGGGCTTAGCAGGGAAGCTCTTGCTCTCCAGTAAAAGGTTTCTCATCATACCTCAGGAGCTCTCAGGAACAGGTCCCTTTTATGTTGCCTGGCTCCCTTTTAAGCTTCACCCTCAGCTGAAGCATGCTCAGCAAGTGGTGCTGGGTGGGCACAATTGGGTCCATCACTCCTCTTTAACGTGTGTGTGTGTGTGTGTGTGTGTGTGTGTGTGTGTGTGTGTGTGTGTGTGTGTGCGGAGGGGGGGATCATACTCGTTATCAAAGTAGTCCCATGGAAGTTAAAATTGGGCATGAATCTTTGCCAGATCAGGGCATTATTGCTTCAGGAACTCAAGAAACTGAACAAAAATGGGCCTGATTCTGATCTGTTTTGAACCACTGGAACTCTTCTGACTGAACTGGGATTTGCATCAAAATCAGTCCCAACTATTTATTTTTCAACTTAATTTTCATGGGATTTAACTTTCCCAAAGTAGTTAAATTTTAAATTAATGTAATCTGAATCTTGCAATCTGATTTTTGTAGTCATCTAAATATGGTAAACAAAGAAATTAAAAGCTTTGAACTATAGGTCTGAGAGAGAAGAGTAATTTCAATTTCACTGTTATTTCCTTAGTAAAAATACATTTAAAAGGAGAATGACGTGTATCAAAGTGTTCTTTATATAGAGTTGTAGAAAGATTTTTTTTTGTTATTTTATGTAAACTAGAAAATCTTATTCACATAAAGCAAACCCACATAAAAACCCACCATTTGTTGCTTAGTTATTATGATAATTTAGCAGTTGTTTTGGTAACTGGTAGATGAGGTTACAAATACTTTTCCAGCTATGCTTGCACTCATGCAGCGTTACATTTATTTTAATGGCATTAAAAGCATAAACCACTTGCATAATAGTTTCCTATTCAAACATTTTTGCAGAAGGGCAAATTTGCGTTTTTGCAGAAAGGCAAATTTGGAAACTGGTTTCTTTGAGATGGACATAAGGTGCTCTACAGCCTTTATGCAATCACATTAATCCTAAACTGATAGTGTCTAAGAACTGGTAATTAGGATGACAAAAAAGTTGCTAATAAATAGAAGAATTTTTGCATTTTATGGGCATTTATCTTCAGAAGGTGGGACCTATTCACTTTGTGATTGTTATGAAAGATCAAATAAAGACAAAGGAGAAAGAAATTGCCCGAGGGAAGTTTAAAAATATATTTTTATTTCACACAGACTAGCAAAATGTGAGAGTTAGAAACATTTCTTGCAAATGATTTATTTCTTCCTGACGTGGGAGCTCTATCCCAAAGGAGTATTGTTCATCATTATTCCTTTTAATTTATACTTGAGGATAATAAAGCATGAAGATAGACTGTAAATCCTCTAAATTTGCTAGTATCCACATAAGTAAAAAACTATTTTGATTAATATGGAAATTATCTAATGCAATCTTTTATCTTTGGTAAGTATCTTTTATCTTTGGTAAGTGGAAATCATTCCAGCCAATAGGACAGCCTTCATTTTCTCGCCCACCAGTGCTTTACAGATTTAGGTGCAAACTCCAGTGAAACATCTTGTTTCATGATGTTGCAGTTGCCATATATGAGAGTAACACTATTGCATCTTCTCCCTACATTTTCCTTAGCCAAAGAGTCCAAATTCAGAGAAATAAGATCCTAAGATGCAAAATGGTATACATTTACTGGAAACAATGGATCAACTCAAACCTGATGTTAAAAAAAAATATAATGCTATGATCTTGCAGTAGTGAAATTTAAGGCCTGTTTGGATTCACTAATCACAGGGTTGGTTTTCCCAGTTGTACGAAGGAGTAACACGACAGGCCAGAGAGTAATGGAGAAGTGCCATTTCACCATTT
The DNA here is from genome assembly GCA_032595735.1 of Pelochelys cantorii. Classification (NCBI taxonomy): domain Eukaryota; kingdom Metazoa; phylum Chordata; order Testudines; family Trionychidae; genus Pelochelys; species Pelochelys cantorii. The sequence goes on along the minus strand of CM064326.1, from coordinate 123,628,419 downwards.
TCTGAAAATTGATAAGGAAGGCATAATGCTTCTGTTAAATTCTAAAGTATAACTAGCCTATTCCAATGATCTCTTTATCTTAATCCCTTTGCACTCATTATAGCTGTAGGCTCAAATAATATTTATGAGTTTCTCAAAAAGATACTTGAAAACATAAAGGCTTGCATTTTTAAGAGCTAGGTGATATAGGATGTTTAACTTGCGATGCCTTACAGGAGACTGATTTTCAAAATGTGCTGAGCACCCAGCATCTCAGAATCAGGCTCCTTTATGATGCCTCAGACTTGGCACCCCAAATCACTGATATCATTTGACAAGTTGAGGGTAATTCCAATTAAATGATGGTTCATTTCTATGCAAAAGCAATGAAATGTCATTTGTTTGTAGGAGGTAGCCAAATGAGGGGGAGATTAAAATGCCTGTTTTTGATCTGTTGTGATGGTCTAACCATTCCCCATTGTATGGAATTAATTCTGAAATTCTGCTTTGAAGCTTAGTTCTTACGTAGGAGACAGAGAATTTAGTTCAGGGTGCACGTGGGAAGGCAGGAAGGAAGCTATGTAGTTGGCCCTTTCATAAGAATGTCAGTGATTTATAGTTCTAGTGGATGGAATTGTAAATCTGTCCATTTTAATCTGAATAATTGAAAGACAGCTACTGAAATTTGCAACTGGGGAATTCAGTGTATGGAAGAGGAGGAAGAAATGTGTCTTTTGAAGCACAATCATTCCTCGAGCTCCCTCTAGGAAAGCACAGCTCTATGCCACTCCTTACTAAAGATTGATCTATTTGGCACAATCTGGATTTCAACTTTGCTCAGGAAAACAATAATTCAAGGAGTGTTATTTTAATGTGGAAGAGAAGTTCCCTGATGACATACAGAAGAAAGCTTGTGCTTTAAACCTCACTGGCATCCTTGAGGCTCTACAGTGTACCTGTCATCCTTCCAGTTAAGCACGACTAGATGAGATGCCTTTCAAAGCCAGTCAATACCACCTCTTATTTAGTGGGAGATGACATGATTTCAGGTGCGCTGTCCAACTTGTGCGAAACTTTTAAAGTGCCTCTACTGTGTAGCATCCATGACAGCTGCCCACATCTAGACAGAACGATAACCAAGAGAGGATTTAAGCAGAGCTTGAAGAAGCAGCAGTGCATTCACAGCACAGGAGCATTTTAGCAGTGTAACATAGCCCTCATGTGAGCTACTCCTGAGAGAAAAGTGCACATCACAGCCCTTGCTACATTCTCTTTTGCCCAAAAGAAAAAGTTGCTCAACTATTGAGCTGATGCGCTCAGCTGTTTTCCATTTGTGAAAAATCTAGAGGTTAGAAAGTAAACTTCGACATGTTGAACAACTTTTTCTACAGTAAATGTAATTAAAATAGAGTGAAATAAGACTAATATTTTGATTTTAGTGATCATTGGGCATTCATCCTGTCATCAGCCCGTAGCCACCAACATTATCTCCCTGGCACACCACTAATTTCACCATCTCCTGTTTCAAATCCCACTGTAGGCTTCCCATTCCCCACTTCAGCAAATACAAACTTCTGTCCTCATGTTCAGGAACCCCAATAATTTAGCTCCTTTCTGCCTGTCCATACTGTTGTCTGTCTTTGGTATTGATTGCTACCTTTGCTCTGTCAATAGTGTCAGCCTAAATCACTTGCTTCTTCCATAAGTACTGTAACATTTTCATCCATTCTGCCTAATACACATGGAAAAATACAATTTTGACTTCCCGTCAAAATCTGCAAAGCCACCATATTCTCCTCTTACAAGTTCATCCTTAAAGTTTAGCTCTGCCGTGATTCCATCAGAAATCTGCAATCTGTAATAGTTGGGTAAGTGTGCAGCTGTGATTGCTGCTCTGGATCGATTTTACACTTCTGTAAATTGTGCACACAGCTACTTCTAAGTGAAAACATCTGGTCGTTATTGTTACCTCTTCCTCCATCCCCCTTGCCCATTTTTTGCATCACTTACCTCTACTTGTCTTTGAGAGTGTAAGATCTTTGGGGGCACTTACTGTACGTTTGTACAGCATCTAGCATAATGAGATGCTCAATTAGTTGATGCCCATAAGCACTACCACAATACAAATAAACCATAATACAGTAATAACAACAACAATCTAGTATTTTTTGTTATTGCAGGCATCTTGGGAAAATGCATGTTGCAAAAGCAAAAGGTGCCAGTTTTGGTCCAGGGAAGTTTTGGTGACTGCTTGGTGACTACTTAGCTTCTGAGTTATGTGTCTGAGTTTTTAATACATTCAAAATGGAAAACTTAAAGGATATGTGTACACTGTTATTGGGAGGTGTGACTGCTTCAGAAGCCAACCTGCTCTAGCTAGATCAAAGCTGCCTTGGATATGTGTACATGTGCGAAATCACACCTCCCAGTTGCTATGTAGATATATACACAGTGAAATCAGGAAAAGTGAAATTAATTATTTTTGTCAAAACTAATGGATCTATCCTCCACAGAGGTGCTTCACTAATTGACACTGACAGTCCAATTTATCTTGTACCTTCTTTTGGGGAAAGGTTTAATGTTCTGTTACTCTTCACACTTCCTGAAATGTTCACATGTTATATGTTTTCCTCTTGTCTCTGCAAGGGTGTTCTCCCTTATCTTTGGTTTAGGCAACCAGTATAAGCACCTGCGATTTCCCTAGTAAGAGGCTGTTCTGGTAGCTGACCTTCCCTCACTTTCAGGAGAACTTCAAAGTCTCCAGCAGGTCTCATTGATGCTTTTGCTTTTTCAATTACATTTCATTGTGAATCGGAGACACCCTCAACTGTACTATACTGTAATGATAACCACATTTTGTGCCACTATTTTAAACTGGGTAACCCATGAAACATGGGTACATTATGGAAAATGTAACCAGCCTTTATCACTTAAATCACAAATGCCTGCTGTGATCACCCAAAAAAGTAATCAATAAATACACACAATGTAAATTACATTTTGAAGCATATGTTGTATAAAAATATCACAGTGTCTCCTCTGCTGCTGTACCATTCATAGGGAACTCAGCACCCTCACATTTATAATTAAGCATATGGATTCTGGCAGGCTCCATGGATTCTGTATTTAGTATTAGATGCTCTGGATTTCCCGAGGTTACTAAAAACTTGACTGGTTAGCTCCGTATTACGGAACACCATTTTCCTTTTCGCTTGTGTTTTAGCCAAACAAAATATCACATTAGAAAGACAAAAACAAATGGGGCTAAAGAAAACTGTTTAATAACTGCTTTTCAAGAGGTTCACATGAAGGACTTTCTTGAAAATAAAGTTCAGACATAATCCACTCCAACATCCTTACTTAGGAGCAAGATAAAGCAAAATCAAAACAGATAATTGACTTCAAGAAATTGTAGTGATATGCTTGTGTTTTTACACTAGATTTGAATGTCCATGCCTGTTCAGGTTGTATACAAAATTCATTCTAATTTAATTTTTTTAAATATGTATCTTTAAATATCTAACAAATATCTTTTGTTAAAAACAAAATAACAATACAATTTTAGTGTTATGAGACATTTATATAACAGGAAATTGGAACCATTGTAATTGAACATTCTAGTTTAAACTTGGCTAAATCCTTACGAGCATTCAAAATTATATTATTTGATCTGTTTGTCAGTAGAGTGTAATGATTTGAACAGTTTGAGACATTTTGCAATGAGCCTAAATATAGCAAAATACAATTTTGGCAGTCCCTATAGATTTATGTTTACACCATATACCTTCATAGGTTTGTACTAATCACCCTAATTGGTTCCAATTAATACATCCATGCAAACTGAATTTACTACTATGGTTTGCTACTGAATGCTATAGGTTTCTAACACGTGTAATTGTTTCAGGATTTTCAGAAAATAGGTTGATCTCTCCCTTCCCACATTACTGTAATGATGCCATGGCTAAATAGATAAAAAGTTCTGTTTGTGTTACCTAATAAATCTCCCATGCTGATAGTCTTCTCACTAGCAGATGGATACTGGTAAATACATAACTACACTGTAGCTTCCCAAAGGAGCTGGAGTCATTATTTTATATTTACATTTTGTAATTACTAAAACTTGGTTGAAACTCTGATAATGAAACTGGAGGAAATTGGAAGTCTGGGAGAACATATGCTAAGTATGTTGTGGGGTGTGGTTAAGGGGGTGTTTCAAACATTGAACTGGTCAGTTCAAATATGCCATACAATATTTTTCAAGCAACTCATAAAGGTACCATGTGCATACAAATCTGCACAGTACATAGAAAACTTTTTAACAGTGATTTTTAACAGTGATATGTGGTTGAGTATAACCACTATAATGCAAAAGCAGTGAAACCAAATCAGATTTCCCATGCTACAACATAGTCCATGTACTCTGTGTTCCTTTACTCAACAGCCAAGTATGGGTCTAGACAGCTGCTCTTAGAAGTCTTAGAGGGTATTCTATGTATAGCAGTCCCATTTTACTCCAGTTTTACCCCATTTACTGATGTTTTAAGGGAGCCCTGAGCTTGGGTCCCTATTATCTCTTCCTTCCCATTCTTCCTTGTTAGCCCTGCTTATAAGTCATGAGAATCCTAGCATTTTTTATGTATAACTCACGAGGTCTTGCGGGTTCTCTAATATTTTAATGTGAGCATTTAGGTTTTAATTAATGGGCCTGAAGCTCTTATGAACTGAAATCATACAAACTGAACTTACCCATCAAGTTTGCCAAGAAATGTGTAAACTGAAATTTGAGGTTTTGGCTCAGTCCTGCTACATAGATATTTTTGTGTAAATATATGCAGCCATTATAGACATTGTTTCAATCAACTATATAATATGAACTTCTGTTTAGTATACAAACATAAGAAACAAAACATAGTTTACTCACAAATGGTTAAAATAATATTGAACATCTGATGTAAATTACAATAACCAGAAAATACAGAGCTAAGGCTAAAATTCAATACTTATCTTACCCCAATATACTAACATATGGCATATAAGATCTCACATATTCAAATACCATATTACTGAGGCATGCACAATTGGCTGATAATGAATGGGGTTTCTGCTCTGACTATAAATTTACTTGCTTCTGACAGCTCATTTTGGAGCTTTAACATTTTTCACTAGTACTGTATTTTTCCTTGGGAATACGTGCTGATGTAGAAAAGGGAAAATGTATTTTTCAGTGGAGTCTGTTGAATAAAATGCTGCAAACAAGTAGCCATAAAACAATTTAGACTTTAAAGGACTCTGTAGATTTTAGCAGTATTAAAACTCTGAGAAAGCTGCTTATGGTAAAAAGCTGTTTAGTAAAATTGCTTGAAGCACCTTTGTATCTCTAAAGCCACTGAAAAAGACCATATGCATGATGGAAAATATAAACAATAAATGCAATATTAGAGCACTGTTAGTGGGTTGTGGGTTGTTTCTTTAGTTTTATTTAATGTAGCTTATATTTAAAGGAAAAAATTTGAAGTTTCTGAAAGGTATTCTGAAATAATTAAACCAATCTATCCTCCAGCTAAATGACTAGAATTTGGAAAGTGATAAATATGACCTAAATTCCATTAGATAACTGTGCTCTTTATTAAAAAAAATCACTTATTCTTTCAGGCTGTCACCTATTTCTCAGTGACAGAATATAGTACAGATGTTAAGTGTTCAAAGTCCAATACAAATATTCCCCTGGAGTACGTCTACACAGCAGCATTATATCGGAATAACTGACGTTATTCCGAAATAACAGTTGCATCTATACTACAAGTCTTTATTTTGAAATAATGTTGAGCTGGAGGACTTCTTACTCTGACTTCGGGTAACCCTCATTTCATGAGGAGTAAGGGAAGTCGAAGGAAGAGTGTTCTTCCTTCGACTTCCTGCTGTGCAGACAGTGCCAAAAGCTGAGTTAAGCTATTTTGGCTTAAGCTACGCAATTGATGTAGCTGGAGTAGTGTAGCTTAATTCAGCCTTAGCCCTGCTGTGTAGACATGCCCCTGGTGGCTAAAGACAAAGAGTGTCTGTGTTCTCTCTCTCTCTCTCTCTCTCTCTCTCTCTCTCTCACACACACACACTTTAAAATATTAAGACCTAGTAAGACTAGAATTGCTGTCACAATTTGTCTGAAAATCTGAATATATTGTTTACTGCAGGAGCAAGACCACATACCCAGACTTTATAAAGAGTGCTATCTTTACGTTTGGTCCCTTTGGCCCCTGAGAAGCTAAAATGTGCTTTGTTGATGGACATTAGAGTTCTTTCCATGGGCAAACTAAGGAAAGATAACCTTCTACATATCAATTTGGAACCAATCTAAGAAAGGGACATTGTGTCATTTGCATTAATGGTATAAAAGGTGGTAACTGGTTATCACAGTGTAAAATAGGTACTTTAAAGTGTTCTTGTGATGTGATATTTTGGCTATTGCCATTAGTAAAACTACTTGAGATAAACAAGGAGCGGTTAAGAGTAGGGGACTTTCTCTGGCAGTTGTCCTCAACACTAGAGCTCATTGTGTTTTCTGGACAAATGAAAAACTAAAAACCATTAGCATTGTATTGAAGGGTACCTTTTTTGGGTTTGTTTGGGGTTTTTTTAGTTTGTTTCTCAGGCTGCATCTAGATTACATCCCTCTGTCGACAGAGAGATGTAAATGAGGCACTTCGAAAGTGCAAATGAAGCGGGGATTTAAATATCCCATGCTTCATTTGCATAATCATGTCATGGCGCTCTTTTGAACAAGCGCCATTTCGAAAGCAAAACCGCGGTCTAGACGTGGTTCTTTCGAAAACGGCAGGCTTTTTCGAAAGATCCCGTAAACCTAAATGAGGTCAAACCACTAAGGACTAACAAAACACTCCGGTCATCTGAAGAAGTGGGCTGTGCCCACAAAAGCTCATGATACCATCTACATGTTTTGTTAGTCTATAAAGTGCTACCAGACTATATGTTGTTTTTTAAGTTTTTCCTGTTACAGACTAACTTGGCTACCCCTCTGAAGTACTAAGGACTAGTTCATAGAGGAGGAAGGATTGAATGGTATGATATACAAAATTTTGCACAGCACATCATGTCATACACCAGATCTGCACCCAGACTAAATTATATCCCTTTCCCCACATCAATGAACACATCTCGCAAAGCTTAGCTAATTTTGCCACAATCCATACATAGAGAACTGAACGGCATTTTATGCACTCATATACAAATATGGTGAAATTTAGCTACTGATGCATTTTTCTGACTTCTTCATACTGATGATAACTTCAGATAAAATTACCATGTCTTCAGATGCAAAATGAAAGGATAAAAAGTGACACATAATGTGTTGACGGTATGATCCTTCCGAACATCAAACTACTGACATTCTATCTGTTTTTCAGTACTGCTTGTTGGCTTTAATTTTTAACATTCTATCCAGGTGTCAGCTGGACTTAATCATGTCCTATGGGAGTCAGACAATTAATGCCAATGGGAAGGTCACTATATTCATCAGCTGCTGTTGCTCTCTCACCATCGGTTCATTGCATATAGTCTTTTGAAGTCATGTGCACAGTGCTGTTTTCCATATTTCAAAGGGGCAGTTTTAGCTTTTAGTGTTTCTTCATGGTGTTTCATACAGGTCTCTACCATTACCCTTGCTGCCTTCCCATGCAGGGATAGTTATCATGAAATCATTTGTTGTTCTGACTCCTATCTTTCATATGAACTGCACCAGCAGAGTTGGGCAAATACCGAAAACATATTTCTGTGACTATTGATTTGACCTGAAACTGGTAGATTAACCATTTTCCTTATAGTGAAGGACTATACAGACAATGCTTGCTTTCCTCAGATGAACAGATTTTGGAAGGCCAATAAAGTGCTTTCTACAGGTTATCTATGGAAAGGGTCAAAATTATTTTCAAGAGAAGTCAGGAGGTTTTTCTAGACTATAGAATGCACAGTTTAGCACCATTTATTTTTCTCGCTTTGAATTTCATTTTCCTGATCTGAGGTTCATTGCTTGTTGAGACTGTATGGAAAATCCTGGCACAGACAAAAAACTGGGAGAAATATTTTAATTTTGAGCAATCAGAAGAAAACATGGTTATGGACTATGTTCAGTGTTTTCAATTACATGATAACTACTATGTATGGTAACTAGTAGGTAACCACACTGTAATTTATATGTAATTTTAGGCTATGTGCAAGTCACAGTAATTTTAGTGTTTTGTGAATGATCATTGGCAGTGTGAGCCACCTGCTCTGTTACAAACAGGTGTCCAATTGTAAAAGTGTCATAGTCATATGGATAAGCAGCAGCACCTCTTTTTTAGACCTTTTCATTAAAGGGACACTAGAGCCAATACCGGCCTGCCCTTTCAAATAACAGAAATAATAGTATTTTGCAGACTTGGGATGATGGGAAGTTGAGCTAAACAAAAAGACAGGAGACACAGAGACAGACGACAGAAAAGGAGGAGGAGAAAAGGGGATAGGAAGGTGATACTAAGAACAGAGAAAGAAAAGGGGGGAGATGAATTTCTAGGACCCTGACAACCAGGATCCACACATTAAAATATATCCAAAGTTAAGGCTAAATTAATATTCTAAAAAAAAAAAAAATCTCACTAGTATTCATTCAGATTTTAAAATGTATTTACATCAACTTTGTACATTTTTGTGTGAGCCTTCCATGTTTTCTGGTGAATCAATATACTTGTAGGAATGTTCTCAGAAGCAGTTAGTTTTACATAAAAGTTGGAGTATTCTGAAAACTTTCTTCTAATGCTTATGTTCATCCAGTCAGAGAACAGAAAAATACCACATGCCTTTGGGGACCAGTCACATGCTCAGATTTCTAACTATCCGACATGAAATGCTCTGTTTGTGACATAATTTAATTAACAGTACTTAGTACTCAAACTATACTGGTTTACTCTGTTAAGGTGCATTTACACAGCAAAGTTATTTCGAAATAACTGACGTTATTCTGAAATAACAATGTGAGCGTCTACAAGTCAATTCCGTTATTTTGAAATTATTTTGAAATAACGGATGGCTTATTCCGACGTCTGTAAACCTTATTTCACAAGGAATAAATCCTATTCCAAAATAGCTATTTTGAAATAGCGGTATTGTGGAAGCTTTACTACAGCTATTTCAAAATAGCTCCTCCCTAGGACCATTCAGAGTAATTACTCCCTAGTGCTTCCTGGGGTTCTAAATTGAGGTAGCGGGTCCACATTAGGGGAGCCTGCCTCAGACTAGTTTCCCTACACTACAGGGAAGTTTCAAGACTTCCCTGTAGTGTAGACTCGCTATTTTGAAATAAGCTATTTCGGAGTATTTCTTCCGGAATAGTTTATTCTGAAATAAGCCTGCAGTACAGACATACCCTTAGAGAATTTGGCAGCAAATACTCACAATTAGTTCATTGGAAATGAACTGCACGCCAAAAATATTTATTTCCAAATATGTTTGGATGAAGATGAAATCTGAGAAAATTGCTGCGTTCATAGATTATTCTGAAATGCAAAAAACTACTGTGTATGGTAACTAGTAGGTAACCACACTATTATTTATATGTAAATTGGTACAAAAAAATCTTCTGTCATTTCTAGATGAGATATAGAACTTTGACTTTCTTCTTGAACATATGAGCTGTTTCCTTTATATTTAAATAAATATAGACCCACAGTTTTTTGGTAAAGAAAAATAATTAATAGCTGCCATACTTCATCCATGACCAGACCTGCCGATGGGGAGGTCAAAACTGCAACTGCCCCAGGTATTCAAAGGGCTGGGGCTCCCAGCCACTGCCATTGCTACTGCAGAAGCAGTGGCAGCTGGAGTCCCGGGACCTTAAAATTGCCACTGAAGCCACATGTGGTGTGTGCCGGACAGCATTGAGGACTGCCCGGGAAAGCTATCCCTGCCCCAGTCCCACCCCTTCTGGCTGAGGCCTGCTCCTTCCAGGAGTGCAGAGCTGCCCCCAGCTTGTACAGGGGCCCAACGAGTCTGTCAGCCCCGGTAACTGGTTTCCATTCCTCCCCACAAAAGGTGTGTGTATTTGTGTGTGCATGTGTGTTAATGTTCACCTAATGAGGATTATAAACATATCCTTTTGATTAAGGACTCTGTGTATTGCTATCATGACACATTCCTTTTGGAAGGAAATTTAAAAGATCCATCTTGAAAACAAAATGATAGAAACTTCATGAATAGGAGTGACTTGCCTTCCATTCAGAAGCAGCCCTTGAATTGCCTGCAGGAGCTTCAAAACTTGAATCCAATTTTTGAGGCAACTTTTGTAATTTCAAGATGTGAATTTTTGAAAATAAACTTGTTACCATAGGACTTCCAAACCAAAGTGTGGCTTTTATTCAAGGACTGCCTGAAATGACATATCTTCTCATATGACACTTGCCAGGCATGCAACATATTTCTTTACTGTGTGTGCAGGTGCAGATAACAGGCTAGTAAGTGGGAGGGAAGAGCCTGTAAAATATGTTCTATAAGTTAAATTCTTAAACAGATATTCAGATATAGATTTAGAGACCAAATTCAAGCCTCATTTTAAACCACTATGCAATTCCACACAGCCAGTTGGGTTACATAGAAGTGAGAGCAAAATGTGGCACTCCATGTTCATATAGACTGCCACCGTGCTTTGTAACAGCTTGAACCAGCACCACCGGTGGTATGATCTTCAAGGATTGCTGGTATTCTCTTGCAACTCCAGAATTCATGAGAGACCCCACCTTCCATTCTGAGACATCTCTCTGCAGATCCCCAAATAATTCACTACCCCTTCGTGCTATGTGCTCAGAACAATATAGAAGGCAGAAACTGTTGAGTCTGTCTTTCTTCCAGGATAAATCACTTTTCCTGTAAATACTCCAGGTCAGGCATGAGAGGTTCTAGCATTCTTGCTGGAGTGTCTGGTTTTTATATGTTACAAAGTTGGCAACCTGAGCACAGATACTATCGAAGTGAAAATAGCTGCAGTAAATTCAGTTCCTGTTCAGGCCTGTGGTAAAATTAAGCCCCATACAAATGAGCAGTTACATGAGTAGCTGCGTTAGTAGTAAAAGTCAGTGGAACTACTTGTGTGAGTGGTTATGTATTGATGTGAGTACAGGTTGAACTTCTCTAGTCCAACACCCTTAGGACCTGATGGGTGCTGAATCAGAGAGTATGCTGAACCACAGAAGGTCAATATTGTAGTGAATGGGTCTCTTTTTATTTTCATTTTGCTGATGCAAATAAATGGAAAACTTCTTTAAATGATGCTTAATAATGTATGTTGTACTGATATACCCTCTATAAGCCTATGCCTGGCTAAGGCTCATCAGCTCTCTTCATAACAAAATGTTAGTGTTATACAATTTTACTGTGTTGGCAAAAGGAAATAAGTAGCTAAAGCATAAAAAGCATGCTTATGTTTAGCAGCATTACCAACACTTCCACTACTTGCTGGGCTCCTGGAAGACATTTAGGGGTAAATTATTAGAGGTAAATAATGCACAGAACACTGAGAGCCAGGACTGGCATTTGTATACAAACTTTACAGGACCACGGGAAAGTTGGCCACACCCATCATAAGTGGACCTCCAGCTAACTAAAATCATACCGGACCACAGATGTTGCCAGACCAGAGAGTGCTGGACTAGAGAGGTTCAACCTATAATTGATTCACAATCTTGCCCTCTGCAAACATGTCAAATAAAACAATGAAGGAAGGCACTATGAAATATGAGTGTGAGTGGCAGAACCAGACCTTCGATTCTTGCTGTTAAAGCAAAGATATGAATACAAATCCTGCATGTTTGCATGTTTTTCTACATAATTCATGCACTTCTTGCACAAAACTAGAACCAGTTTTTCAAATTTTTTTACAGAAAGGATAACAATTTTTTAAAATCCCGTCTCTTCTTGCCCTTATGCACACACAGGTGTTAAGTGCCCTTCATCTCTGAGCTCTTGTGTATCCACTTGTGAAACCCACTAAGTGGTATCAGGACAAGATCTGGGCTTTGCTAAGCTACTAGAGCTTGCCCAGCAGCACTGAATTTATTCTCCATGAAGTGTGAGGTCTAATAAAGTCTGCAGCTTGTTTTCTCATGAAATTCTTAGCAGTCTCACTGTTGTATGGCAACGAGCCATTCATGGAAATCCACTGGATGTATTTACATTTGTAGATGGATTTTTCTACAGCACCATTTCATTCTTAAAGTGAATTTGTCAGAGCTGAGCACTTTTAAAAGTGAGATGGCACATCTTAGGAAGATCAGAAAGAGAAACCCCCCCCCCCAAGGGTTGACATTGTCTGAAAGGCAGCTGCGTGACCATCCAATTATTTCAAAACTCAGAAAGCTGCTTTGCAATGCCATAAATTTAATAATAATGCTATGAAAGGATATTTATATAGATTCTTAGAATAAGTAACCATTCAAAAGCTAGGACTAGGTCAATCTAGCTGGGGGAAAAATATAATACCCGCTTACACTATATTCATTCATGCTCATCTGAATTAAAAAAAAAATCCAATTCACACATGAAAAGGAAGTCAGGTCTTCAGGGTAACTGTGTGACAATCTACTGCATTCTTAGCTTACCAGAAATCACTAGAATTCTGTGCCCATTTTGTTGTTCACATGTGTAAATGAGATCTACAATTCACCTTCATCAGGGAATATTTTGAAGTCTAGGCAGATTATTTGCCCCCTCTAATAGCATCTCATTCTCTTTTTCTTTCAAACACCTTCTCTCCCAAACAAGCAAAAACTTAAATTTGCTGTTGGTAACCAATATTTTGAGAGCTCTGATGCATGGCCCCTATTGTCATCCTGAAATCCCAGAGTAACATGGGGGTCTCCTGTCCTCCTGCCATAGAAGGAAGAGTGGCTGGAGTCAGACCATAGGAATGGCTATAATGGATCAGACTCTACGGTTCAACATTCTGTTTTTGATAGTGGTTAACATCATGTGTTTCAAGGAAGGTGCCAGAAACCAATAGGCAGATGCGGGATAATGTGCCTGCCACAGAAGTCTTTATTTTTACTCTCGGTCAGTTATCTTCTTCTTTTCTTGAGTCACCTCAGTTTCTGTGGAGTGGTCAGTGTGGATGAAAGGCTCACTTGGACACTGCTTCCAGAGCAGCAAAGCAGGCTGGTGGGGAGATATGGACAATGGAGGTCTATGAAGCAGTTTAGTTTTAACTGAGGTAGTTCCAAGTAACATATTTCTGTATGCCATCTGCCTGGTATTTCTTGTCTACCTTGTCTAAGGGGCTATTATTATGTGTTTATACAATTCCTAATGCGATGGATTTCCAATAATAAATAAAGCATCTAAATGCTACTAAACTGCTTCTGATTTCTAAGCTCCTCTAATCATGTTTTACTTGTCCTGTTCAGATCACTCTTCATGGCAATGAAACAGCATTGGAAAAGCATTACACAATTCCTGTCAGTATAGTGTTGCAGGTGAAGGTAGGAAGCACAGTAGGGGTATGTCTACACTAGTCCCCTAGTTCGAACGAGGGTGGCTAATGTAGGCATTCGAACTTGCAAATGAAGCCCGGGATTTAAATATCCCGGGCTTCATTTGCATGTTCCCGGGCGGGCGCCATTTTTAAATGCCCCATAGTTCGAACTGACTGCCCGTGGCTACTGCCCGTGGCTCCTCCTGCAATGAGGTGTAACTATTAATCCAAACTAAGGATTTAGTTCGGATTAACTTCTGACTGCCGTGTGTAGCCGCGGGCAGTCAGTTCGAACTACGGGGCATTTAAAAATGGCGCCCACCCGGGAACATGCAAATGAAGCCCGGGATACTTAAATCCCGGGCTTCATTTGCAAGTTCGAATGCCTACATTAGCCATCCTAGTTTGAACTAGGGGGCTAGTGTAGACATACCCTAGGAGAGCAGATCACACCAGAGCCATCACACATGTTATTTTCTTTTTAAACACATCTCTTTGTGTACAGAGAAAGGGAAGACAAGGAGATTTTAAGACACATGGGACCTGCGAGTTTTCCCTCCCTGTCACCAGCTACAAATGAATTTTTTTGTTGTCTGTGTAATGGTGGATGGATAGTGAAGATATCTTGAACCTTCTAAATGCTGCCTAACATGAGAAGTAAGGTGAAAACATCTCCGATACATCCACATAAACTAGGTACCTTCCTTCAACTGCCAATGAAGACAATGAATGAAATATTGGGACTTCAAAGAACATTACCACACTTTGATGATGTTTAATAAAACAGGCAGATGAAGCCACCTAAAGAAACGTCAGCCATAAATCAGAGTTATAAGGAACTTGTTTGGAATAAATGCACAGTATGAAGTCAAAAGTAATGAATGAGCTATTTTACTGCTGGTTTTACTTGAGACAACTGATATAGTTCATGTTACTTGTATAACTGTGCATTGAATGGCACACAACAAATACATTCAGGTTCAGATTCCAAGTGGTAGAAGTTGGTAGAGCTCTATCAAAGTCAATGCAGCTATGCTGATTTATATCATGTAAGTGTCTGACCTACACTTATCTAAATGTCACAACTGGAAGTATCAGAGGGGTAGCCATGGTAGTCTGAATCTGCAAAAGCAACAAGGAGTCCTGTGGCACCTTATAGACTAACAGATTTATTGGAGCATAAGGTTTCGTGGGCAAAGACCCACTTCGTCAGATGCATATAGTGGAAATTCCAGAGGCAGGTATAAATATACAGGCATAAGAAAAGAGTACCAATCAAGAGTAAGGCTAGAGATAACGAGGTCAATTCAGTAGAAGTAGAAAGTCTCAACTTGAACACTGGCCAACCAGGCATTACTGTCATAAACCTGCAATACCTTAATGTACTTTCATTTAAAAAATGTTATAAGGGTATCAAAAGCTAGGAACTTGTATGATAGTTTTAAATTTTGCTTTCAAAAAGTCTGCACATGCCGTTATTGCATGTCAAACAGTGTGTTGCATCCTTATTGATCTTTCCTTATTTTGTTTTTGTTTCAGGTTGGGATTCCCCATGATGATGATGTCCTGTACCATTGGGATGTGTTATCTCCTTGTTGCTCATGTTGTACTGGGTTGGAATTCTTAATAATTTATGCTTTCAAGACCAAAAGAAGCATTCTGTCTTGTTCAGTCTATACATTAGAGCTCTAAGAAGACACCACAGAAAAAAGAAGAAAAAACTCCCTTTTAAAAAGACTTAGTTTTTGTTATTCATAAATGTATGTCCTGTGAACAATTTGCAAAGCTGACTATTGAAGTTTAACGAATCCAAATGGTTTGTCATGGTCAATATTAATAAGAACACAGACACACCATTACAAAGGAATATGTTGTGTCTTGAAACTTTGTCTTTTCACAATATGAGCACAGTCACACATGAAAAAAAGTCGTTCCCAATGGAAGATGTTCAGTAGTTTCTTCCTAGGGGTTCATTTGTTTTTGTCAATATATTTAGCAATTTGTGTTAAAGTAACATTCAGTCTCTACAAGCTATAACAATAGACCTGTAAGCAGACAATACGTACACTAAAAGAGATGTACCATTGCCTATGTTCAAAATTAAAACCATCCCAATAAGAATTTGATATGGAAGAAATTATTTTGAAATTGACTAATAGGTTATATGCCATAGGTTTTTTTTTTCTTTTACAATTTCATGTTAATTCAAATCTTGTTGGCTATAGAATATAGCAGAGCTATGAACGTTCAGTTCTTTGGTGGATTACCCTACATATTTTAATAGGTTCACTTGTAAAATGAATCAAATTCTGTTATAGTTAAAGAAACGTGCTAATTTGTGTTGATCCATGGTTTTAAAAACATCATGGTAATTTCTATTGCCCCCAACAGGTCTCATGTCATGCTTATGATGATGACGTCTAGAGGTTACCCTTTATGTGCTGAATAAAACAAGTGAGAAAACTGATTCAAACCCCTTAAATACATTTGTTCGTACACATTCCATTTTACTCACCAATGTATATAATGTTTCTTTTTCTTATATATTAGAATCAATCTTGCCTTTCGAAGGCCAAGCCTTCTATATAACTTATCCCCCACCATATTGTAAGAAAAATGAGAGACCCTGCAACACCAAACATAGTCAAGAATCCCACCTATCCATCATATCTACTCAGCCAAACTACTGGTGTGAGTAGGAAGTATCATTGGTTTCTATTTAGGACCTGCCAGAAGGACTGTTTTGAGATTTTCAGAGTCCTAATCTACTTGGCCTATCAGTGGTGGGTGTACTGTATGCAGGGAGTAAAATATTCTGTAAAATATCCAAAAGTTTTGGAATAAATTCAGTCTCTTTCTGGAAGTTTGATATGTGGTAATATTTTTCTGATAATTTCCTTGAAATAAACTGATTTACTTCCTGGAGCGTCATTCCTGCCTTATTTGTATTGTGAGACCAGGCGTACTGAGAGGGTAGGGGACAAAACAGATGAGGAACATAAGATAGTGTTATTGTAAGCAGAGAGTATTTTTATGTGACTGTAATCGACTGCTCAGTCACCAAGGCAGAATGGTGATACATCAACATGTTTTCCTGCCATAATACCCTTGTTTCTCACTTCGGCAGACAATGTACTTAAATGAGGTTTATACACATACATCAGAGCACTTCAAGATAATGCAGTAATTTTCATTGACGCCCTTTGTAATTGTTATAGTAATCTGTGCATCAGGATGACTACATGCTCAACATAACTAGTGCACGGGATTGGTTGGAATACTATGTACAATGAAAATAAAAGTTAAAAGTTTGAAAAAAATGAATAATACATTACATAATTAGATCATCTATTCAATAGATTCTATTGTATGTTTAGGGCTAATATCTCTGGGCCTGATTCTCATTTTCACAAAGGCCCCTTTACATCACACTGGCAATGAAAACAGTCTTAACATGGATGTAAACTTATGCCTAGTTTGAGGCCTTTTACCAGAACAGTATAATGGAAAACCAGGATGTTTATGTACAATTTCACCCCTTTGGTCTGACAGGAAGTATGTTCTAGCCTCATATTTAAACAGATTAAACTCCTGGCTCTGGGAAAGTCATTTATTCTCTCTGGGTCTTAGTTTCCCATCTGTAAAGTGGAGATGATAGCACTTTGCTGTGTCACAGATTGTGAACAGCTCAGATACTATAGCAAGGGGGATTATATTCGTACCATAGATAGATTTACTGCTTCATTAGTCTATTGAAACCAAGGTAGAACACTGAACATTTTTAGAACCTATATTGGAAGAGAATTCAGAAATAATTAGCCCAGGGGTTCTTGACTCCATGAGGGCCAGCAAGATTATTACTTGGGGGAAGGAGATCATGAGCTGTCAGCTTCCACCTCAAACCCCACTTCACCTCCAGCATTTATAATAGTGTCAAAAATAAAATAGTGTTTTTAAATTTATAAGGGGAGGGGTGTTGTACTCAGAGGCTTCTGTGTGAAAGGAGTCACTAGTATAAAAGTTTGAAAACCACTGACTAGCCCCAACAGAGAAGATGTCTAGCTGTTAACCCAGAACACCTGCCTCCTGAGCTGATTTATTATTATTCATCAAATATTTTAATACATTTATGAATAGGACTCGGAATGTATCACTTCAATTCAACCAAAATAATGTTTAAAAATCTATCATAGTTGTTTCAGAGAAGATTCCAATGTTCTTCTTGTAATAACAAGTACTATATAATTTACTTTTTATGCCAAACAGGAAGTATTAAAGCATGGGAGGTTTCAACAGAAGTGTCACTTCTCCTGACCTATAAATTGCTCTAGAATTGTATCCATCAAGGATAATCGTACACAAATTTAAAGTAAGATTATCTTTTGTAAATTTGTTGTTAATTTTTCACCCAGTTCAATAGCTTTGTACATAATTGAAATGTAATAGTAAATCAGTTTTTTTTCTCCTTTCTGACGATTGTGGCCAATTTTAACATTTAAAGGCAGAAATGCATTTCACTATTCATTATAAACATCTCGTATGAAATACTAGCCTCAATAGGGAATTTTGCTACTGATTTCAATAGGGAAAGAGTTTCACCCTTGATTCACAGCCACTTAAAGCATGAAATGTTCTGCAGTATATTTGTGATACTAACTTCAGAAAATGGAAATCCAACATAAGTGGAGCCAATAAAAAGCAATATAAACTACAGCAAATATTGTGTAAGGAGGAAGATTAAGATTGCATTTGAAGACCAAATAGTCAAAGAGATTAAAAACAATTAACTAGAAATATATGAAGTACATGAAATTAGGAAGCCAGCAAAAAGACCATGGATGCGCTGGACTGCCACTGGATAAGGGAAGCATTTAAAGAAAGAGGACAGTACAAAATAGTGACTGATACAGAACAGGTAGCATGCACTTGTTTACTTACCCTTTCTCAAAATACAGGGGGACAGCCAATGAAAATATAAGGCAGTGAATTTAAACTGCTTTATATTTTCCTCGGTGGGTAGGTTATTTCTAAAGCTGATTGAAATTGTGTTTTCTTCGGCAAAATGCTCTTTTTTGTGTAAAAAAATTTGAGATTTTGGAGTTTTCCCTTCAACCTTGAAACTAAACTGAGACCTTTCCATTGTTTTCATGGAGACAAGTGACTCACTCCAGAATAGCCCATCGCATGGTAGCTAGAACACTTATGTGGGATGTGAAAGACCCAGCTGTGAGTGATTCAATTTCATCAACTTTATATTGGGGTAAATGGCATTCACTTTTGTAAAGCACTTAGAAATATACATATGGTATGAAGCTAAGTACTATTTTTGTAACTAGCATAGAATTAATATTAGCTGCAAACACTATCTAGTATTTTAAAGACCCAGGCGTGGGAACATATCAACACAGGTAATTAGTGGACGTTAAGTCTCATTAGTAACCCCTAATGGACAACTCAGAGGTTCAACATGTAAGAAAATCAGTGATAACTCAAATGGATAGAAACTAAATAAGCTAAACATTAGCCAGAATGTTTTTTTCAATTGAATATTAAGCAAACAAATGGGAAATAAGCCAAACAAGATAATGAAATAGAGCTGAAGCATTACTTGATTGCTTCTGAAATACATAATTGATAGAAAACTTTACCATAGAGTAGGTGTGCAAACTGCCCTGGATGAAGTTAGCATATATGAACCCAAGGGATTCAAAACCAGCAAGTGGTTGAGATTTATCAAGAAAGATTAAAACATTTTTTCATCACTGTTCAGGAGGGGGAAGATGAGGCAAGAAATATCCTCTCATGGAGTTCCTCAGATGAAAATGTTAGAGTTGGCAGTAACCAAGTGCTAGATGTAGCAATAAAAATGAAGAGTGGGTATGTACAATAAACTTTAAGTTGAACAGATTTTGCAAGTTGCTATTGCAGCTTTGTTGGCAGTGGCAATTTATTAGTAGTTTCAATCAGCAATTGAGCTAGCCAATCAGAAAGTCTGATGCAGATTTGAATATAGTCATTCATAGCATTTTCAAGGATGGAGTAATAGACCAGCTACTACTTCCTCAAGAAAAAAATGGATGTGTTTGTCCATTAGGAGAGTGCAGATCTGGTACATGCTAAGAGATAAAAACCTGAAGATTTTAGTGGGGAGGTGAATGTCTTCAGCCAACAAACTTGGGAACACCAAATATAGTTGTACAAACTTCTAGTGAGCTTTTCCCTCTCTTGCTTTCTCTCCCTAATTTGTGCCCACAGTCCCTTAATTCCATCAGTCCATGCTCTGCCCTGAATTCAACCTCTACAGCCTCTTTCCAAACTCCGTGCAGCCTGCGCCTACACTGACTTTTCCACCATCAATTCACGGCCAACAATTTATTCTCTTTATGGCATAAGAACATAAGAACAGCCATACTGGGTCATACCAAAGGTCCATCTAGCCCAGTATCCTGTCTGCCCACAGTGGCCAATGCCAGATGCCCCTGAGGGAATGAGCAGAACAGGTCATCATCAAGTGATCCCTCTCCTGTCATTCATTTCTAGCCTCTGCCAAACATGGGCTAGGGACACCATTCCTACCCATCCTGGCTAACAGCCATTGATGGACCTAACCTCCATGAATTTATCTAGTTCTTTTTTGAACCCTGTTAAAGTCCTAGTCTTCACAACACTTCCCCTCATTAAATTATAGTATCCCTAAGGGCCCTTGTTGATTCATCCTGTCTGTTCTCTGCCCACCTTAGCTCTATCAGTCCATCCTATGCCTGCAAGTTACTTCAATCTCCCTTCTGGCCACAAATCAGTTCTCTGTCTCCCCTCCAGCAACCCAATCTTCTCCTTCACCACAGCTTCAATAGCAAAATTCACCCGTTAGCTTCCCAGTCCTGCACATTGCACCTCTTTCTTCTAGCAAAATAAATTTTCTGCCTCCCCAATATGATTACACAGGGTGCAAACTGGATGAGGCTCACACTGTTCCCAAATTCCCTGATCCTATACCCTACCCAAACTCCTTCATACCCAAATTTTTTTACAAGTTTCTCCATTACAGGCATGTGACAACCTATTAAAACATAAATTGCACAACAAAGGAGCCACTCTCCATCCATCCAGCCATCCTTTCATTGAAGCCCCCTAACTTTATTTATATAAACCTCTTGCCCTTGCTAAATGTCATCTGTCAGAGGACTGAAATTAGAAAAAGAGAATATATTGGAACAGGGGGATTGATGGTTCCAGGGATTAATAAGAGGCTATCGAGGCTTTCACTTCAAGGGCACTGTTCAAACCTAACTAAGGTAAGTATTTACCATAAATCATTTCTAGTGGATGTCTGTTCTATATCTTCTGTGGAATGAGTTTGATGGTCCTGCCCAGTAAACAAGTGCCACATAATAAATAGCTCTCACTGACAGCTTGAGAAAAATGACCAAAGAGTTGACTAGGTGTCATGGCTGGAGTAATAGGCCTGCTACTAATTCTTCAAGAAAATGGATTGTTGTTTGTTGATTAGAAGAATGTAACTCTGGCTCAAGCTAGGTGAAAAAACAAAGAGGGAAGGGAACTGTGCAATACTATAGGCAGGTGAAGGAAATGTTAGTGAGGAGGTCTGGATTTCTTCACTCTTCCTCCATCACGCCCATCACCCAAGTCAATGGAAACATTCCCATTAACTTCCCTGGGAATTAGACCAGCCCTGTGTGGAGTGTTTCCCAGTCAAGGGAAAGAGACATTACTGAGGAATAGTGATAGAAATGTAGCCGTGTTAGTCTGGTGTAGCTGAAACAAAAAACAGGACTAACAAGATGGTTTATTAGGTGATGAGCTTTTGTGGGCCAGACCCACTTCCTCAGATCAAATAGTGGAAGAAAATTGTCACAACCATATATACCAAAGGATACAATTTGTATCCTTTGGTATATATGGTTGTGACAATTTTCTTCCACTATTTGATCTGAGGAAGTGGGTCTGGCCCACAAAAGCTCATCACCTAATAAACCATCTTGTTAGTCTTTAAAGTGCTACATAGTCCTGTTTTTTGTTTCAATTACTGAGGAAGTGTGGAGAAGACTGAAATGATGCTGCGTATGAGCTATCTTCTTTGTGACTGAATACAGACTTTCAGTCTTCAGGGCTGTTAACTCAGCAACTATTCCTAACACTCATAAATAAATAAATAGAAATAAAGGAACTAATTTGTACCCATATTTGCTACTACCATAGGTATATGTTCAGCCCTCTCACTTATTTAACATTATATTGGTCGAACAAAATGCTATAGCCATTGAGTTGAAGGTTTAAGCTCTCAGCAAGTTGGAGACTGCTTTGGTTTGTGAAGGTAAATTGAAAATGTTAAGTTTCTCAGGAATGCTTGAGGCTCAGGATGCTTTGTTTTCTTTTGCTTTCCTCCTCACCCTCTCTTCTGCATTTACTGTTGAGCTCAGAGAGCTAACAGCTACAGCCACCAAAATTGAATTTTTAGCCTCTCAACAAGCCTTTGGGCTGCTGGTTATTTTCTTTGGAACAAGAAGTTTATCAGTGGATAGGTGTTGGGAATGAGGTAATGCATTTCATATTTGCCTTGAAGGTTCCTGCACTTCCATTGAGTCTGGCCTGTACAAGTCTAAGCACTGTAACATAAATGGTAAAAATGACAGACCTGAATAGTATTCTTCCACCTCTATTTATTGTGAGAGTGAGAAAAATACTCCTCTAAGACTACAGCACCTGATGTCTCTACCCCTAAAACATGATGTAAGAAAGGAATAGAAATGTAGCCAGATCCAGCTGAGAACACACTTCTGATAAACTAGAATACACCTTATATTGTGAGCACATGCATTATAGATCATGGTTTCATGAAAATCTTGTCAATTACTGTTTTAAAGTAATGAATATTACTAACTATATTAGAGGTGGGACAGGCGGTGCCACATATAGCTGTTTCCTAATAATTCCTACTATAAGACTCCTGGATACCAGTGGCTTATAACTTTGTCAGACTTTGACAGTTTGGGTTAAAAAATTTCAGAGCTGAGTGTTTTCCTTATGCTAATGTTTGGGGGCAAAGTGTTCAAAAAATGGTTCAACTGTTTCAAAGAATAAGATTAGAGGAAATACATTTTAAGCCCATACTTTAAAAAAAAAAATCATGCCATCTTTTTATTGAGGAGCTCTCCAGGCTTAGAAGCAGGGACTTGAAAACTGCCAGAAGTCACCATGGTGGCAGGCATGTGGTTTTTCCTGGCCAATGAAAAACTGCACAAACTTGGCCATGTTAAAACACTTTGAAAAATCTTTGTCCACACATGCTCAGTCAATGCTGCTTAGAATTTGACAGCTAAATTCTCAGAAGATGCTGCCTGTTGGAAGCATGCTCTATGCTAGGGCTGCATGGGATGAACAGAACTTTCCCTGCAATCTGGTCCTGTGTTGGCTCTGGACCCAGGAACTGAGAACAGGCCCTCTCTCTCGCTCTCTCTCTCTCATATTTCAGTGCTGCCTTTGCTACTGCCCAGACAGTGTGGGGGAGGAATCATCTGACTGGAATACAGAGGGGACAGTCTTAATTCTGGCATTTCCTAACTTCATTGCATTTCACTTAGCAACTTCTATGCTCTTAGAATTGTTGCAAATAATAAGGGTGTATATATTATATGAATAAAAATTAATTTAGTTAAAATCAAATTCAGAGCACTTTAATTCTCAATGAGAAACTCCACATAGGGAGTTAATGCAGTTTAACTAAACCACGTTAAATTCACATATTTGGTTTATTCTGATTCACTTTCCTGCATGTCCCCATGTCACTTTCCTCCCCGTCCCTAAAAATAGGGATGATGGGGATTGTGTTGGAGGGGGAGCTTTTGACTGTCTGAGAAAATCTGACTGTCTCAAAGCAAGAGAGTGCAGCTGAGGATAACAGGTTTTTTGCTCTTATTATGTTAATGGGTTTTCTGCTAAAACAAAATCTGCACTAAAGTGTTGGGTTTTGTAAACAAGCTGTCAACATCCTTTTTAATGTATTCACATTACAGTTTTGGCTTATTATTCCTGGTAAAATTGATGCCAACTTGTATTACGTTTGATTGTGGAATGATCCAGACATTGCAGTGATAAAACATAAAAAGAAACTCACGCATTTCTTTCCGATAACACTAAGCAAAAGCCTTGTGTAAATTAAATGCATTTGACTCTTCCATGTTTGAAAGGAAAACAACTTACATCTGCAGTAGGTGAGCAGCAGTGAATATAACCTGTTCTTAAACAGTTTGCAGAACACATCCTATTTCAGGGGGGCAGTATGATGGATCTGAAAAAGGGAAGGCGATTACAATTCCCTTCAGCCTACTCCCTGTTCCTCCCGACTAAAGGGGAAAGGTCCTGAGCTGGAAAGTGGCTGCGTTTTATTTGGGATCTGTGGCCACATGGCAAGGAGAATCTGCAGTAGCCACACTGTCAGCAGGGAGCTGGGGAAACAACTCAGGAACTGTCTGCAGAGCAGCATGTGGAACAGAATGCGACTGCTGGAGATCACATCTGGGTGCAGGGTTTGGGGAGTAGCAGCAGCCAGTCAGGAAGCCTGTGCAGAGGGGCTCTAAGGAGAGACACTCCTGAGCCAGGCTCTGAAGTCCATAAACTCCTGTTTGCTTGAATACTGGACCTGAAAGAAGAGCCCAGGAACTAGGCCTGAAGGGACTTGACTCTTGATTGAACTGCCCTAGGGGCCCAAACAAGCACGGCAAGGGTTACCAGTTTTGGTTGGACATACTCCTGGAGGTTTCATCAAACAACACAATCTGAAATTCAAGATTAATCTTTAATTCCTGAAGATTCCAGAAAAATCCTGCAGGATTGGCAATCTAAGACCAGGTCTATACTAGACCTGGAAGGTCACCATTTCCACAGCGGGAAGTCAACTGGAGCAAATGTTCCTATTGACTTCCCTTATTCCTTGTGAATTGAAGAGTACCAGCACTGATGGGGCGCCCTCAGCATTCAATTTAACAGATCCTTACTAGACCCACTAAATTGAATTGATTGATTCAATTGACCAGAAGATTGATCTTTGGTGTGGTAAGTGTAGATGTGGTCTAAGAACTGCTACTTTGAACTGTAAAGATTTAACCTGGGTACATATGGTATCTGCAACTGTTCCCTTTCCTGACAGCCCAGGCAAAACACTCTTTCCCTTAGGTGTAGGAGTGGTTATTGGGACTCTCCCCTGCCAGGGCTAGCACACACCAGCCTCTGAGCTGCAGTATACCTAAGATGCAGAGGATTGGTGAACTGTGTTGCTGCAGTAATTATAGGACCATGGAGAAGAATGATAAAAAAAGAGACAATGAAGGTGATAGGAACATGTTTTCAATTTGTAGGCTCAATGCTGTTTAATGGGATGCTGAGTGTTATGTTGACTTTCTAGTTTCTAGTTTGGTGATGCATACTGGCTGAATGGCAGCTTAGGACTTGTTTGTTTGCTTGTGGTTTTATTTTCATTCTATCAGAGGTGTCAAATGAAGTCACAGAATTTCAAAGCTTGTACACTTCTACTGTGCAAATCTGCACTACAGAGTTTTTTAGGAAAAACGGATATTTTTCCAAAAAACCTTCACTTACGTCCACACTGCAAACATGTTCTTCCAAAAGAAAATCAAAAGAACAGAGGGGTTTTTCTGGCATTGGTAATCCTCTTTCTACAAGGAAGAAGCCTTTTTGTGAAAGAGCTCTTTTGGAAAAAGGCGTGTGTGGATGGGGAAGAGGGAGTTATTTCGAAAAAAGAGGAAAGAGGAAAAAGCACAGGTGCCCTCATGGCCACTCCGTCCATAGTCACCACAGTTTAAATGTGAGATAGCATCCACACTGAATGGATGCTGTCTTTCGAAAAAGCAGATTGCTTTTTCGATGCGCTTTGGCAGTGTGGATGCGCTCTTTTAGAAGAAGTTTTTTTGGAAGATCTCTTCCGGAAAAGCTTCTTCCGAAAGAAGCCTGCAGTCTAGACATAGCCTGACACGGCTTTGTTACCTGACGCTAGCTACATTGATAAACTGGCAGTGTTAAGCCACAGGTGAGCTCCCATTTATGTGATGGCTGTTCTCTTTGGCTGATACACTGGGGATTGAGCTAGGGACATCCAGAACAACACAGTGAAATCACTACAGCTCAGAGCTTTACAACTTATGTCCTCTGCAGGCTGGCACACTCACCCATGGATTGCATTAAGAGCCCCTGCAGCAGTAATCTCTGACAGCATGGCTTCCCTCATTGCTGCAATAAAGATTAAGGGAGAAAAAAAATTCTAATCCAATTCTCTCCACACCACCATCACAATTGTCTAGTCACTTCTACTATTCAAATCAGTCTAAACTACTATCAGCTCAGGAAGGTAGTTTTCTCACCCTGTTTTATTGTGCTGGTGCAAATGAACAGTAGAGCACCAGACCTGTTGTTACTGGCACTGCCAGAGTGTATAGTTGGCTCCAATCCCTCATTGGAACATGGAAGAATCTAGAGAAGGGCCATCCCTGCACTGGAAATAAAACCCCAGGGAACTTTGCGGGATGGGAAGATTTTGCCGTTAATGTGTTTGTTGGTTTGTAAAGAAATGGCTCGGTGATTTGTGCCTCAAGTTTGAAACAATTAGATTCCCTGGAGTGCCAAGTTATAATCTCAGCCCATATGACAGACACTGATGAATCCAAGCTTAAACAGAGTTCTACTTATGCAGGAATGACACAGAGGGTATCTCCATAGTTCAAGAAGTTTCTCCTACCTGGATCCTTCTCATTTTCTCTTTAGAAGGTTACTCTTTTACAGGAGCTTTTTCCTAGCAGGCCTTTGGGGACTGACCCTTTACATTTGGCAGATCCAAGTATCTGAAGCTTTTAAGTGGCCATTTTGGAAGTGGTTGTTGCTTGCTGCATCTTTGTATCTTCTAGCTGGTAAGCATCCCTGTTATGATTCCCTCTGCTCATTCTCAAAGTGGATCTTTCAGAAGAGATGCAGCTATCTCAAGCAAATAGAAATACATGATATTTTCCCTCAGAGATAGTGTTTGTCTCAGAATTCTTGGATATAATTTCCTTACAGGGTTGTACGAAATACTGTGTATTACATCACTCCCAGCCACCATGCATGAAGGAGTTACATTTCAGTAATGTTTGTGCACTGTACATAGGTTCAAAAAGGGTTGGAAGATGGATATAGTAACAGAAGCTATTATTAATAAGCATACATTAATGAAAATTATGAGAGAATCTAACAAATGTTAGGAATCTTTTGTATCATGAGAGAATAGCACAGGGAACATCTTAGCTGATGAAAATAAAGGAATCATGCAAGAGATGGTTAGCTGTAATTCAGTGATTAGGTCTGGTTCTCAATGCCAGTACAGTAGTGCTTAAATGGTTTATGCATCTTTGCTAAATACAGAACCTTTTCTTTGTTGAAAAATAAAATATAATGTGTGAGGTTTAATTTTTCCTGATATTTCATTCTATTAATCATGGGACTATCTAATTTCATCAGTCCTACAATGGAGAGAATTACCTAGAGGGTCAGATTAAAGTGTAAAGTTCATTTCAGCAGTACAGTATTTGTATACAAGTATCCAGTAATTATGACAAAATAAAATTAATTCCAGAATAAGTCTATTTTACATATTCATCTTCCTCCATTGTGTTCAAAGTGGAAATCTAGAGCACTTTGAAAAGTAAGATTGGATTACCTTGTAATTTGTGAATATTCTCTTTATTAACTGTTTTTGAGAGAACATATTCCTATTGGAGCAGTATCATGTCAGTGCTATCCATCTGACAATCTGTGCTTCATGTGCTTGTCACTCATGTGTCTCACTTACTGCAGCGGGGGAATTAAATTTGCATCTCATTCTTCCTTGAGAGTGTTTGTGAATTTGTCTTTCTTTCTCGTCTCATTGGTTTCAGATAATTGTTAATACAAATTTTGCTTTCAGATTTTTGCCACTTGAAAATCTCTCCTATGTGGCTGTGCATTTGTTCTACCACCCACTCTTATAGCCCCTAGTAGTGGGAGGGTCACTGTTGTCCTGTTCTTTAAAACTTTTATCCTGTTCCACAAGCAGGATGAAATTGACATGTTAAAAGTTTTTCAGGAAAAAAAGAAAGAGAGACCAGTTCCAGTATAGCCAATAGGATGGTAATTAGGACACTCACTTTGGATGTGTCAAACTAACACCCTGGGAACTTGAACCTGACTGCCCACCATCTATGAGTACCTTAACCAGCAGGCTATTGGAATAAAAAGCTCTTAAATTCTGATTAGATTTTCTAAATGGATGCTAAAAAGCTTTCCTGACAAAAGTTTAATCAACAGTGGTATGTCCTTCTGAAAAGTTTTGGTTTCAAATACTAAAAAAATTGTTTAGTCACAAAATTCCTGAATAGCCACCTGACTATTCAGTTGAGCTTAGATTCTTCCTCAGCTCTTTTATCTATGAGAGAAAACCAAGAATGCAGGCTGCTGACATGACATTGTTAGCAGTACCCTATTCCCTCTAAAAGAAGAAATTTTGGCTGCTTCTACTGCTGGAACTTTGCTACAAATGTCATATTTTTCTGTTGATGTCACTCTTTAAAGATGTTTTGGTGCCTTTTTGTGAAGTATTTTCACCAGTATATTCTGGCAGCTTTATATTGCTTGTGTCATGAAAAGTAGCCATAAAACCAGTTTAACCAGTCACTTAAATCCAGATGATGATCACTTTGCGTCACAAGAGTGGTACCACAGAGCAAAAACATACCAGTGAATGTTCTTAAAAGGGGGATAATGTGATGTATCCTTGTAAATGCAACCGGTTTGTTTTATTATTGATTTCATGACTTGTTTTTGCTTCTTTTTTCCCCCTTCCTTTGGGCAGAGGTAGACTAACTAGTTGGTGTGGATATTGTCAGCCTTTTTCTTTATAGAATGTAGCTGCAAGGGTGGATGGGCTCTCAGAGGCAAATTCAGTAGCAGCGATGGCAAATTCTTGAATCTTATTTGCACTCTAGTTAAGGTGGAACTGCAGACGGATCTTATGGGGCTTGGGCAGGGGAGGGGAACCTTTTTTGAATTGGAGGCCACTAACCCACAGAAAAATCAGATGGGGGACACACTCAGGTGAGAAGAAAAAAAGGAAAATCATACCTTCAGTGATGTGGCCAAACACTAAGGAGAAAGACACTCCCCATATTCCCCTCACACACCAGAGCCTGGGGGTGGGCAGGCTAACAGATTTTGTGTGCTCCAGCCCCACGTGGGGTGGCTGTGGGGGGGAAGGGGGACGAGGTCTGGAGCACCAGCACGAGCTCCCAAATGCTGGAGGGAGGGAGCCCCAAGCCTCAAGGGCTGGATCCAGGCAAGTGAGGGACCACATCCAGCCCCCAGGCCTTAGGTTCCCCATCCCTGGCTTAGGGTATCCCCATGATTGCGCATCCCTCTCTAATATGCTGGGCTACTCGCTCAGTGGGAAGTACAAGTTGCATCTCTACAATCCGGGATTCTCTGGTCCAGCTACATCTGTGATTTGGCATGAAAATGGATGTTCCAGGATCAGAGAATCCCAGTGCACTGCACGGGGGTGGGGGTCTAGGAGCCGGCACGCAGTTCAGCTGGGTTGTGGAGGGGGAGGGCCAGGAGCCAGCATGCAGCTCAGCTGGGCATAGGAGGGGCTGAGAGCGGGTGTGAGGCTCAGCTGGTTTGTGGGGGAGCCAGGAAGCCCAGGAGCGGGGCAGCTGCAGGGGGCCTGAAATGACCTCCCATGGTCCGGAAAAATCCCTCATCTGGGACCAGTCAGATTCTAAGGGTGCTGAACCAGGGAGGTCCAGCCTGTACTTCAAACTTTTGTGCTTTTTAAGGACAGTGAAATCTGGCCTCATTTTAAGTCAATGGGAATTGTGTTGTATTTCTGACATGACATAAAATATATTGTTTCAAAACTGACATATTTTGGTTTGTCTGTGCAGCTGCGGTGTCTCATGGAAGTTGTTAGTCAGGTGCCTTAGTTTTTGAACAAAATCTTTTGGTTATTGATTTTCTGTTGTGCAAATTTGAAATTTTCAGTAGAAAATTTTAACAAAAAACTATTTGTTTTGTTATCTTCCACAGGCAATCCGCTTCTCCCCCACAAC
Source organism: Pelochelys cantorii (assembly GCA_032595735.1). Taxonomy (NCBI): domain Eukaryota; kingdom Metazoa; phylum Chordata; order Testudines; family Trionychidae; genus Pelochelys; species Pelochelys cantorii. The sequence goes on along the minus strand of CM064326.1, from coordinate 123,598,788 downwards.
CCATTTTCCAATTGGCTTTACCTGCAGCTCAGCTGATGTTAGCTTAGAATTCTATCACTGATGGTATGGTGTATTTCCTCCATATTACTTATGTACACTGGGTATAATATGACTGTATTGTGATAAATTTGTGTGTGTGTGTTGGATGGCACAGGGGGAAGACTAGCAATGTTGTCATTTGTGCACTTGCACTCTTCACTAGAAAGACCTTCCATGTGTGCTTCACAATCACATTTACTCCCAATATCATGATTTCCCAAACAGTCTTTGTATCAAAACAATTTGTAAAATAGTTAATACTTACACCTGAGAGATCTGGAATACTTTAAAGCTTACTGCAATTTACATCAAGACAAAAAAAAGTGTTGAAGTCAAGCTTTATCAGTTCAAGCTGTGCACAGTTTGATCATTTGGCGTGGTGTGCAATAAGAAGTGCTTTACAACGTATAGCAACTCTTGTGAATGAGAGCACAATACAGAATAAAAGAACAGATTTTGTCACTAGAAAGAAATAAAACAAAATCAGTGTTTGAAGCCAAGTGTCTTCTTTGCTTGCTCAGAGGATTTCATTATTTTCCGGTAATCACTTTTTAAACTCTGAGCAACAGTGTCATGAGGACACTGAAATACTTCTCGCCAGCTTCCCTGGAATGACCCCTCCCTGCTCAACCGTACTCATGTCTTTTGAGGCATGACAAATGGGATCAATAGATCATTATGGCTTCTTGTTCACTGCCATGTTTATGCATATGTTTCATATTACTGAGCATTTTAGGGAGGTAATGCCACATTTCTATTTATTTCAGTGACATTGGTCCAACTTTCCCTAAGCCTCTCATGAAATTCCATGATACGTACTGCAGTTGTGCAATTGGGAAGCTATATACTACAATACGGGTGTTTGCTTTGGTCGATAGTTCATGATGTGGGGCTGTTTGGTGGTTGCAATTCTGGGGAAGGGGAAGAAGAGCAATAAAAGATAGTAAAGTTGATCTGAACTTAACTAGCTATCCTTGAGGGGTGTTTGCAATCTGATTACTCCAACTGGCTTTTCAAATGTTTGCTCTGTTTGTTCAGGGTTTTCCTCAGGTTTTTGATTGCTGTCACTATGCCGCCCTTTGACACTGCCATTCCCCAGTGTTTGCTTTCCTGTTCTGTTTTCTTCCTCATGACAAATAATATGCTGCTTCCCTTTTCTTTGTCTGTTTGTTTTTGAAGCACAAAAACAATTAGAAGAAATGTGGATATTAGCAAGTCAGCAAGTCATCTTCTCCTTCCCCAGATTTACAACCATGTCAAGAACCACCGACCAAAGCATACACCTGTATTATAGTATCTAGCTTCCTTATTGCACAACTACAACTACTGTATGTATCATGAGTTTCATGAGAGGGCTTGCTCACTTTGAAGAGTGAGACACTTCCAGAGTTACTCCTCTTCTCCATAGAGTGCACCTAGAATTATCACACACAGGCAGCAACATGGATTACGGGCTAGTTCCCATCATGTAACTGGTACAGGATTGTGATCTCCCATATATTTTCTAGAGGCATTCTGTACATCACTCTTCCTTCTATCACAACTCCCCTGAACATAAATATCCAACAGGTGGATCCATTCTCTGTCACCTCTCTCTTTTCCACTTGTTACAAAACATTTTTCACCCCCAAAAGGAAATAAAATGTATTTCTGCAGACTCTACAGCCAAAAATTCTCATAGTACCTATGCATTTTTGCTGTTATCATTTCTAAGAAGTAAGAGGAAGACCAAGGACAGGTTAGGCCCACTGCTCAGTGAGGAGGGAGACATAATAACAGGAAACTTGGAAATGGCAGAGGTGCTTAATGACTTCTTTGTTTTGGTCTTCACCAAGAAGTTTGATGATGAAGGGATGCCTAACATAGTGAATACTAGTAGAAATGGGGTAGGTTTAAAAGTTAAAAATTAAAAAAAAGGAACAAGTTAAAAATTACTTAGAAAAGTTGGATGTCTTCAAGTCTCCAGGGCCTGATGAAATGCATCCTAGAATACTCAAGGAGCTGATAGAGGAGGTATATCTGAGCCTTTAGCTATCATCTTTGAAAAATCATGGAAGTTGGGAGAGATTCCAGAAGACTGGAAAAGGGCAAATATAGTGCCCATCTATAAAAAGGGAAATAAGAACAACACAGGAAACTACAGACCAGTCAGATTAACTTTTGTGCCAGGGAAGATAATGGAGCAGGTAATTAAGAAATCCATCTGCCAACATCTGGAAGATAATAAGGTGAGGTAATAGCCAGCATGGATTTGTAAAGAACACATCATGTCAAACAAATCTGATAGCTTTCTTTGATAGGATAACAAGTCTTGTGGATAAGGGAGAAGTGGTGGATGTGGTATACCTAGATTTTATTAAGGCATTTGATACTGTCTCACATGACCACCTTATCAATAAACTAGGCAAATACAACTTAGATGGGGCTACTATAAGGTGGATGCATAACTGGCTGGATAACCATTCTCAGACAGTAGTTATTAATGTTTCGCAGTCATGCTGGAAGGGCATAATAAGTGGGGTTCTGCAGGGGTCTGTTGTGGGACTGGCTCTCTTAAATATCTTCATCAACGATTTAGATATTGGCATAGAGAGTGTGCTTATTAAGTTTGCAGATGATACCAAGCTGGCAGGGGTTGCAACTGCTTTGGAGGATAGGGTCATAATTCAAAATGATCTGGACAAACTGGAGAAATGATCCAAGGTAAACAGGATGAAATTTAATGAGGACAAATGCAAAGTACTCCACTTAGGAAGGAACAATGTTTCACACATACAGAATGGGAAGTCACTGTCTAGGAAGAAGTACTACTGAAAGGGATCTAGGGGTCATAGTGGACCACAAGCTAAATATGAGTCAATAGTGGTGACACTGTTGCAAAAAAAGCAAACATGATTCTAGGATGCATTAACAGGGTTGCATTAACTGGGATGCATTAACAGGAGTGCTGTGAGCAAATAGGAGAAGTCATTCTTCCACTCTACTCTGCGCTGATTAGTCCTCAGTTGGAATACTGTGTCCAGTTCTGAGCACCACATTTCAAGAAAGATGTGGAGAAACTGGAGAAGGTCCAGAGAAGAGCCACAAGAATGATTAAAGGTCTAGAAAACATGAGCTATAAGGCAAGGCTGAAGGAATTTGGAAAGGAGAAGACTGTTTTCAGGTATCTAAAAGGGTGTCACAGGGAGGAGGGGGGAAAATTGTTCTCCTGGGCATCTTATGATAGGACAAGAAACAAGGGGCTTAAACTGCAGAGAGGGAGGTTTAGGTTGGACATTAGGAAAAACTTCCGAACTGTCAGGGTGATTAAACACTGGAATCAATTGCCTAGGGAGATTGTGGAATCTCCATCACTGGAGATATTTAAGAGCAGATTACACAGACATCCATCAGGTATGATATAGACTGTGCTTGGTCCTGACATGATGGCAGGGGACTGGACTTGATGATCTCTCAAGGTCCCTTCCAGGTCTAGTTTCCATGATTCTATGATTCAGTACATAATTAAAATGTAAAGTCTGCTGGAAAAGCAGTGTCCATTTTTTCCTAAATAATGTGAGAAAATAAAAAGCAGACAAATCATTGGAATGAAGTGGACTGGATAAGCGTTTCCTTGGAAAGTAGGTATGGTTCATAATTGTTTGCACACTGTTAGAAACACATTCCTGCATGTTGTTGCTGCAGGTCCTATAATTCATACTCTTTAATGGCTTTGGGAGCAAGCTGGAGCTTTTTAAATAATAGTTTTCAAGAATGATAATTGCAGACCTGTCATATGGTACATAGAGCTATAGAGACATGTGAGGCATGTAAGAGGCCTATGTGTTTTAAGATGATGGCCTGAAAAGGACAGTTGATTTATACTTAACTATTATATTAAATCTCAAAGGAACATGTGGAGGTTAAAAACATCTACTTTAAAGGTGAACTTCAACAAAAAAAAAATTGCTTATATCTTTGCTTGTCCTTTATGGACTTTTGCAGCCTCTGAACTCAGTTCAATAAGGTTGGGGGCCAAAGGGCCTCCAGTTGTCATTTTTCCTTGACGTAGTCTGTGGGTGAGAGAGAAAGATAGCAATTTTGCATAAGATCAAAACAGTAGTTTTCCAATGTAATCAGCACATCAGGAGTATGCTGCTCCCTTTCTTTGTTGTAGAAAGAAAGACTGCAGAGACCACAAAAAACGTCTAGAGGCTGGCTAAATGTATGTGTTTGCCAAAAGTAATGCACTCATTTTATAATTCAATGCCATGTCTAAGTAAGCAGTGATGCACAAAACCAAAGAGTATGTTTTCAAAACACTAAAATGAAATAGTTTAAACATAGCTGACTTTTAAGAAAGGAGGAAACTACACTTCCAGCAGCAAGTGAATAAACTTTTGCATACTGTAATAATGGATTGTGTCCACTATCACCTGCAATAGAACCCAATGCCAGTTCAGTTGCCTGATATTGCTAGCATGTCTGAGGCTACATCTAGACTGCAGGCTTCTTTTGGAAGAACTTTTTTCGGAAGAGATCTTCTGAAAAAACTTTTTCTGAAAGAGAGTGTCCACAATGCAAAAGTGCATCAAAAAAGTGATCTGCTTTTTTGAAAGATAGCATCCAGACTGAATGGACACTCTCTCGCATGTAAGCTGTGATTGCTATGGATGGAACGGCCACCAGGGCACCTGTGCTTTTTCCTCTTTCCTCTTCTTTCGAAATAACTCCCTCTTCCCCGTCCACATACGCCTTTTTGTGAAAGAGCTCTTTCGAAAAAAGGCTTCTTCCTCATAGAATGAGGATTACCAATGCCAGAAAAACCCCTCTGTTCTTTCGATTTTCTTGAAGAAGAACACACTTGCAGTGTGCAAGTTTCCGACAAAACTCTGTAGTGTAGACATACCCTGAGATACCTCATAGCCAGCATTTTAAGTCTTTCCCTGTACGTTACTTTAGCAAGCCAGGCGGTTATTTCTGGTTTGATGATTTTCAATGGCTCCATCATTCTGTAGCTAATGACAGCACACTTTATTTTTCCTGTTGTGCAGCTTTTAGGTGCAAACTACTTTTGTCTAAATCCTCAGCAGAAGCTTTCACACAATCTAATTGGAAAAAGGTTTCAGAAAAATTTGAATGGTACCAAGCATCTTTGTGTTCTCACAAAGCCGTTGATATTCTTCAAAAGAGCACAGAGAATGTAGGCAACATGCTATCTTTTCAGTACTCTCCAAAAGAAAGAAGAAAACAGGAAGATCTTAGTGAAAATACTAAGTAGGATTTACATCTTGCTACACAAAGACTTCCTATACTAACAAGCTGAAAATATATACTAAACTGGAGATGCTGACTGCAGTTTTATTCATCTGCTTTGTCTGCAGGCAGAATATGACTGTGATATGTTAAAGTAGTTGAAAAAGAACTAGACAAATTCACAAGTCCAATTGTTCAGAATGAGAACAGAAATCATGGATCTTAAAATCATATGGGATATTTCTGTAAAAAATTCAGGAAACTGAAGAAAAAGTATTTTTTTCTCCTCCCAGAAAGCACTAAACTGAGTTAAGCATCTAACTTCAGGAGTGGGTTCACAGCTGTGAATTCCAAGTGGAGTCAGGTACCTCTGTCCAGCTGGGATTTAGGTACCTAGCTCACTTTGAGGGACAGGGCTTAAGTCTCAGGCCTGTGCTCAGCATTTCTGATTGGCTAGCATATGTGGCTTCCTGCTCTGCTTCCTGGTCTTTATAAATCCCATTCCTACATGCAGAACTCTTCCTGGGCATTGTACAGGGAGCCTGAGGGCCTGACTTATTTGGGAACAGTGAATCCTTTTTAGCAGATGCTATCATTTTTAAATGGAAATTCTTTTCCAGAGCTGCCAACTCAGCTCTCTAGAGAACCAGTGCCTTGCATATCTTTCATTTCACGGATGGACATTCTACAGGAGAAATGAGCTTGGTTTGATTTATACTCACAGCATCATTGACTGTGTAACACAGAAAATAACAACCATAATCTGAGAGAGAAGTCCATCTGAATTTAAATACGACGTGTACTGACTGTGTATAATGTGAACAGTGGCTGTTGGTAGAAAGGTCTTTTGCCTTCATGTTGGAACTCGAGATCTTTCCTAAGTTGCATGAGGAAACATGTCATATGTCTGAATTGTACAGAAATGCCATTTGATTATCATTATTAAAAGATCTTGGATTTTAAATTCTCAGACGTGAAATGATTGTGTTTAGAAGGTTAATTTAATTATGCATTAAATTGGGACTGTTATTCTTTCCCTGCTGTCTTTTCCATACCTTGGCAGATAGCCTAGTGTATATTATCAGCATGTTGCATGATATCTCTTAACAAAATGATCTCATGTTAATTAAAAGTATTCTTCAAAGGCACTGTGGTGAAACCCCTTCATTATTAAGTGTGTTTATTTCCATTCAAAAGTATCAAAATACATAAACTGCTGCTGAAGATTTAAAATACTAAAACCAAAAATGTAACCAAATAGTCTATTTTCAGTTTGAATTAAGCAATTAAAATGACATTTTGCACAGTAAAATCCTAGACTTTGCCCTATTATGATTAATTATGGTGATTAATTATTATGTGTAGATTTTGCTTTCAGTTTTATTTTTTCCCATGCTGCTGTCCCTTTGAATGGTGGCAGTTTGTAGAAGGGAAAAAAATGGGCCTCAGAGACCCAGAATGCTTTATGTTTATTTATGAAAGTCACACAAGTCATGTTGACGTTGAACAGAGATGGAAAGAGCAGCAAAACTGTACACAGGCTATCGTAGTTTCAGATACACCAACTGAGCAAGCACTGTGTCTCTCTCTGTGAAAAGACACTCCCTCTATGACCCTTGGTCTCTGTCCTGGTCTTAATATGCTGCCTCTGCCATGCCTGCCTTCCTGGTGCCCTCATATGGACATCCCAATCAGCCATCATCATTTTTTTACATGTCTGAGTTAATTATGACTCAACATTGTTGCATAACAGACTCATTTGGAAAGATTTAATCAAAGATTATCAACCAGAGATTAGTATAGCATTACACAGAAATAATAGCTACATTACCACCCGTTACTGTCAGCCCAAGAGCTGGATCTGTGACTCTCCTTCACTGTAGCTGGATTGACCGGCAGATTTTATTCCCCAACTAAGTTCCCAGACCAGTGCCAATTATAGTGGGTTTCCAAACAGAAAAACCTCTTTTGCCAAAAGAAGCATGGTTTGATGTCATTTCTATTAATTCTCAGTTTATCTGATTTATACGTGAAGGCAAGATCATTTACAGCAAGGCTAACAACAAATTTCGGTGGGCCCTTTTTTCCTCATAACCTTTATCTAGTGTGACAATTATTCTGTATCAGTTCCCCAGGTTTATATATGCTTACATATGTATATAAAGGGAAAGGTTTCCCAGACTACCTGGAGTGTTATGGACACAAGATTGTAAAATACAGTTTAACACACAAAATTCCTGGTTAGGGTTACTTATCTGTTAAGGACCAGTGTTTTGGGCCTTAGAATTCAACATACTTTCTGTTAATTTTCTTAAAAATAGCAAATATATAAACAAAATATACAGAAAATAAAGGACCAAGAGGGGTAATATTTACTTACAGGTACTACACCTTCTATACTGTAGGGAATAATTCTGGACACTCTGGACACTTGCAGGTGAAAGCAAGCCAGAGGATTTATTACACACAGCTGGTGGAGTGCCAATCAGAGGTTAACCTGGTGAACACTGGTTAAGCAAGACATTACAATAGATTATATAGGCAGCAGATGGATGGAGGAGAAGCAATCTGATAGGGTCTGCAAGACGAAATGAGCACATAAGTCAATCAACTACGAAGGTTACATAGCATCTCCGCCCATCGCCAAACAAACTCCTTATCTCTAATACAAATAGTTTCCTTAACAAGCTAAATAAGCCAACATCAACAAACAGACAATTAAATGCTTCATTGTCACTTGGGTTATGTGTCTCTCAAAAACACTCTGGGCCAAACTCACTATGTGGATAACACTAATTTAAACAAAGGGTAACCTAGATAATGTATAAAATGGAGAAATAATATCTACCTCAGAGGGATGTTGAGGCTAAATATATGAATGTCTGTAAAGCTCTTTGAGAGCCTCAGTTGGAAGTTGCTGATTAGAAGGACTCCTTAACAGTTCCATCTGTTTAAAAATTTCTAATGGCACTAACAGAGGTAGGTCCTCACTGGAACTTTTTAATACTGAAACAGCAAAGAATTTTCCGTAAAGTTGTTAGCACAAATGTAGCATTTACTTTAATGCATTTATTTTGTAAGCTCAAGCAATGTAAGATCCTAGAGTAGTCTGTATTCATACTAGGTTTGTGTTAAGATTGTGAAGCATATGTCTCAGTGTAGAATCTGCAGCAATGTAGTTTTTGTGTGTTATATAGTATGGTTTCCCACTGCAGTAGTGGCTAATTTAAGTTTAAAAGTCAAAGTTTTAAACTTGATGTTGATCTAAGTCAGCACTTTAGGGATATACACTGTATAGGGTCAAATGCAGAACTTGCATCAGTTTTCGCATAAACATTTGGAAATGTATATTTGTTCACATAATTATGCTTTTTTTTTTGGAGTCCTTCCATATAAATGCCCAGCACATGGAATACATACATTTTAGGAATAATTTCTATAGAGCTTAATTACATGCCTATTGAAGCCTCTCGGTGTAATCTCTGTTAAATGCAATATGACATTTTTGTTTGGTGAACTCTCTACCACATACTACACACGCTTTTTGAAAAATTTTAAAACACCCTTGAAAACTTACTGCCTTGGGTTGGTTTAATTATTTGTGTCTGATTATTTGTGTGTTTTAAATAGATTAATGTGCATGTACATAGTGGTGCATAAATCTAGTCTTATCAATAATAGTACATTTTTCTCCTCTGTAACTATCAATTTTCTTTCCTTTGTACCCAGCAAAAATTGAGAGCCAAAAATTTACAACAATATACACAAAGGTTTTGATGTAATCCTTACAAGAGCCTGGATGAATATAACGATGTTTAATAAATGGATTCTGATTTACTATATAATTCACATGCATCAGAAGGAGTTGTCTTTCTGCAGCTTTGTACAGCTTTATGTTTCAAACATAATCTGTGATCTTGTGCTCATAAGGCCCCCCACCCACTTCTATGGGACTCTGGAGGCATAATGAAATCCTCTTGAAATTAGTGGGACTCTGCACAGATAGAAGTCCACAAATAAGTATCACTCTGCAGGACTCGGGGCCATAGTAAGCAGTGTTGCCAATCTCTGTGATTATTTTCCTCAAAGTCCTAGACTCTCGGAGATGTGTGAATGCACTGGAATTTATTTTCTAGCCCTCAGGATTGCACAGACAAACTTGAAAAATTTGAACCCTAAAAGTGAAAAGCCCAGAGACAAACAAAAAGACCCCACAATGTTTTATTTGTAAAATCTCATGATTTTTGAACTGATGTCATGATGGGCTTTTATTTTTCCCCCTCTAACTCATAACTTTAGAATACTTGGAATTGGCCAAACTGAATTATGTTATCAAATGATGATATAACAAAAGGCTATAAAGTGACATATTATGATTAGGTGTAAAAGGCTTGTAATGGGATTCACTCACTGGCATTTCAAAGACTAATAGTGAAGATTCTAGATACATTTCAGCTTTTCATTGGAAACAAAATAGGGGGTGCAAAAGAAGAGGAGAACAGCTGTTTTCATAGTTCATTTAAAACAACAACAAAAGCAACAGCCATGAAACCATAATTAAAAAGAAAAGCAAAACAAATATAACCCCTAGCCCTTCCCAGAGCAGTTTTAACAAAGTTTAGTTACAGTTTTCTGTATTACTTGGTTTATTATTATTCAGACCTAACACAGAAAAGTCACATTTGAAACAGAAAAAGAAATAATAAAAGCAGAGCATTCCCAAAAGCCTTAATGCATAAATCCATCCTTGATTCCTTGGTATAAGGTGTGACAGCTGGCATATGCAATTTCCTGCTCTATCCTGGACGAACCTTGTTGAATTAAGCTGGTACCTTATTGAATTCAGTGTAGGTACCTTATAGGTTTAGTGTATTAAAAATACACATTTTTATGTACTATTGTGGGATTGTTTGTAACTCTGTGGGGAGGGGGGCATAATTAATGTAAACCTTAAGAAATGTTATGTATTTCAAAGGTCTCTGAAACAATGGGCCACAGAAGACTGAACTTTTAGTTGAGTGGATTTCTAGAAAATACTTGGAAGGAAGGGAATGTAAATTCTTCTTACATTAATTGCACCTAGCCATTCCACTGTGTCTGTGCACTCCATGCACAGTTTCTGGAGACATTTTCCCTCAGTACCTGTCGGTATGGCTGGAGTGCCCTCTGTCACCACACATTTCCGTGTGAGCGTGTAAGAGGCTAGACACATTCTTGATCCCCTTGGTTCCTTGTTGCTGACAGTGATGGCTGTTGGAATGATTCCAGCAAGCCACAGCAGGCCTGCTTGAGAACTTTGGGAGACAAAAGTTACATCTGCAAAGGAGTCAAGCCTGGCTCAACAACAATAATAATAATAATAATAAAAGATAGAGCAGTGAAGCTGAAGTGCTTGCTTATGGACGCAGCACTTCATCTCCCCTCTAAAGGTCATTGCTTGGGAAGAGTGCCCCAAGCACTTTAGCTTCAGTACAGAGCGTGCCACTAGAGATTTCTATGGCTTAGGCTTAGGCCTTCTTCAGGCTCAGTAGTCAGTCTGGTACCAAACCCAGATTGAGGAAGACTATTTATGAAGTGTTCAGGGGAGAAGCTGTCTCTGGAACACTCACTGGCTACTACTAGGGGATTACCTCCTCCAGAGCCTGTGCTTTGTCCATCAAGGCCATCCTCTGAAAGACCTTCTGAATAGTAGAAAACCATCACTTAGGAGCACTTCCCTGGCTAAGTGGCAGTGCTTTTCCATGTGGTCTCAATAGAAAGGTGTACCTCTTCCATGGGCACCCCCAGACCTCATTTGGAGTGGATCTAAAATATTCATTGGTCATTAGCTTTATAAGAGTAGATCTGGCAACTATTTCACCCTGGCACAACTTGGTGGATAATAGATCCCTTTCCTCCAAAACTATTGCTTCCCTATTCCTAAAGGGCTTATTAAGATTGAACCCACACATATAAGATCCCATCCCTCCTTGGGAACTGAACTTAATTCTGGTACCTCAAAAGGGTGGGTAAGCTGAGAGCCTTAGTGTCAGAGCCTGCCCATAGTTTTCCATAAGAATAAAGTTTATTTTCCCCCTCATCCAAAACTTCTAAAAAAAAATCTCTAATTTCCATATTAACCACGCAATCTATTTTCTGATGTTTTTTCAAAAACCCCATGCACACAAGAACAAGGAAAAATTCTATTTGTTCAATCTGAGAGGGCTTTAGCTTTCTACCATACTATCAAAGTTCTTTAGATACCCCATGACTTTTAAACGTGTCTGTTATTTCAAAATATTTTTTGAAATAATGGGTGCACTATTTCGGCATCCCCATAAGCTGCATTCCATGATGGTTAAGGGATGTGTCAAAATAGTGCGTTATTTCGAAATACAATCGAAAGAAGATACGCAATCTGCATAGTGCAAATTGTGTATCTTATTTCAAGTATAGGGTGCTGTGTAGATGCACCTCTGGAGAACAGAAATCTTTGGTGGCTTTCTTGGCACAAGTGCCTATCATAGATGTTAGTAAGGTGGCAATTTGGTCATCTGTCCATACTTTAGATTCTCATTAGGCCATTTCCCATCAGTCCAGAGACAATGCCACTTTCAGATGAAGTGTCTTACAATCACTGTTCGGGTAGGCTCCATGTGTATCTGTGAGCCATGTAGAGTGAAATGGATATGTACAAGATAAAAACCTGCCTTTCTGCAGCTATTGTTCTTTGAGATATGTTGCACATATCCACTCTATCAACCACCTACCTTCCCCATCTTTCAAAGTCTCTCTGGTGTGAAAGAACTGAGGGGAATTAGGGATAGCTCCACACTCTTACACCAGCATGAAGTGGTGCTAGAAACATTGGGCACCCTGACTGGTACCATTGCAGAACTGTATCTCTGACAATGATGCATGGGCATGCACACACCTGCAGTGAAGTGGACATGTACAACACAGGAACAACAGTTACAAAAAGGTAGATAACAGTTTTTTCCCCACCTCCAGTCCTAACTTTTTGAAGCTAAGCCTTAAGGAGAAACCTATTGCCTGTCTGACTACCTATTCACAGTCTGCAGATCATATACCCAGATTTTCATATAGGAGTCGCTCACAGATTCATAGGGATTTTTTTCTAAGCAAAAGGTACTATGAACTTGCAACCATGAAAAATCTCTGAATTTTGAAGGACCTGCCAGAGCCCTTGTTAGAGTTGTGGTGATCTCTGGTAAGTTTATCAGCAGACATTGGGGTTCTTTTGTTGCTTGTAATATCCTTTCTCTGTAATGCTTTTTTTTTTAAGAAGAAGTGTGTTTGTTTAGGAAAATCTGTGTGGTCAGCTATACTTATAGACAATTTCACAGCTCATAGCCTCTCAGGTGAAGGCAAAACAGGCCTGCTTAAACTGGAGGATGTGCAGGGGAATTCACTGTGTAGGCAGGGAACTGTGCAGCAAGGCAAACCCTCCATCAGGAGTGAGGGAAATGTGAATCTCATTCCAAGAGAGGTGAATATTGGGGAGACAGAGGCCAGAGAGAGAGCTTGCCCTTACTGATCCATGGAGGAATATAAGTATGGGATAGGGGGAGGGGACAATGCAGGTATAGTTGCCCTGATCTATGACTCAGGATATTTTATTTTATGGGTCCTGTTGCACTGTGTTCCACAGTGAATCTTCAGGAACCTCATTTAGCCTTTTCGTTACAACAGGAAAGTTATCAGTACCTACCATGACAGCAAAGTATATGTTTTAGATGTCTGTCTGCAAAAGAACTGTGTTTGTATCCTAATAAATCTGTGTTTTACAGCTAGGGTCCTTGATGCATAGATTGTCTGCTCCTGACCTTTTCATTTTGCTGTTATTCTGAAAAATAAACAAGGCAGAACACTAACATTAAATACAAATCATGGTCTATGAGCACAGCATTGGGTAGGTATACCTGATGGGATAAGTACTGTATGTCTTGCAGAGCTGGTCAGGAATTTTCCAATTCACTGTTTTTATATCAGAAAATGCCAGTTCATCACCATCAAAACTCCTCGCAGGAAAGGTTTGGTTTTGACAAAATTTCCCCTTCAAAATGTTTTTGAAAAAAATATTGAAGTTGTCATGATATGGTTTGTCATATTTTAAATGTAAACCTTCTGCTTTGGGGATCAAAATGACTGCTTCGAAATGTAAATTAGTTTCTCGTAAACTATAAAAATAAAATGGTTGAAACGGAAACAAAGTGCTGTGGAATTATCTAAATAAAGCATGCTGATTGACCTGATCCATTTTCCCCCAGATTTTTGGTTTGGGAAAAAATTGGCATTTCAGTTTTACATGCCAATTCAGACTGGAACATTTTTTGGAATCTTAAAAATTCTCATGGGACAGGAAACCCATTTCCCACCCAGTTCTAATGGCAAGGTGAAACGTTTTATCTTCTAACAGTGTTGCAAGAAGAATTGAGGTGAAGAGATGTAGAGCTGTATTGTAGATGTCTAATGTACTATGCCTAAAAGTCTGTCTCCTAGCAACATAAATGTTGCTTTTTTTGGCAATTTAATATTAGCTTTGTACTTGACTGAAATCATTCAGTGACAAGTTCAGCTGTAGCACAGGTACTCTGAAGAGAAGGAACAAGGGTGATATCTGTAAATGTTGAGTTCTGTATTCTGACATCCCAAAAGCATGCAAAGAATTACAGACCTAGTTCTGAGTCCCTGCTGTGCACCTGGGTGGTTTGACCTTTGGGGTCTGGATACCCAGTTGCCATTAATTTTTATGGGAATTGAGCATCCAAGTCCCTCAGGTAGTTTTGAAAATCCCAGTTGTTACATAGTATTTACTTATGGGAGAGCTCCATGGAAGTCAGTTTTACCCTAGAAAGCTCATGACCTAATACATTTGTTAGTCCCTAAGGTACACTAAGGACTGTTTATTGTACTCAGATGAACTATTCAGCATGGATGGGGAGGGGACAAAGTCTGGCCCTTAATACAGGATCTCTAACCCAGTAGTTGAAAGTTATGTAGCTGAACAAGGAGGAGTTCCTTTAAGCTTTCCTCATTTGCAAAGTAGTAGAGAGGGAACCATATCACAAATTTATTATTTGCTTGCAAACAACTGACAGAGACTCCTACATGCACTCACATACAGAATGGAATATCTTTCCGACCTTCAATGTGATACTCCTTTTTGTGGTTGTTCTAGGTTACTCTCGTTTAAAAAATGCAGACAGGGAGCAGACTCACAGCCTGGGTCCTATGGGCTTCTGCAAACCAAAACTCTCTACCTGTTTGCTCCCTTTGATTCCTTCTCCCATTCTCATCTTCATGCTCTTTTCTTCACGCAACTCCTTCCTCTCCTTGGGCTTGAGCTTAAGAGTTTGTGCATTCCCACAACTGCTGTTGACTTAAATGGAGATTTTGAGTGGCTTGGCTCCTCTCAGTTTCAGGTCTTTCCCGAGTAAGGTGTCTGCCTTCTCTCCATTCCAGTTTCACCTTAAAAAGTCACTTCATTCCTGGAGTCTGCCAGTATTAATCCACCACAATAAAAAAAAAATGCTGCCCCCTGCCACACTGTAGGTCACAGAGCTGACTTTTGCCGCCTTGATTTGTTACCAACACAAAATGAACACAGACACTGCAGCATGGGCCATTTAGAGCCTCACCATTCCAGTGGGAACTCTGGAAGAAGTAATAATAATGAATAACTATTTATTATTTGTGTTACAGTAACACTTAGATATTCCTAAGCAGACTGGGGCCCCATTGGGCACATCTACACAGCAATCCCCCCTTCCTCTAGCACAGTGATATTCAGAGTTAGGATCAACTGCTGGGCTCAAAATAGCAATGTAGAAAGGTGTCAGACCCTGGCCTCCAGCCCAAACCCAAATGTCTACACTGCTATTCTTAGCCTTTCAGTACAAGCCCTACAAGGCCTGACTCATTTGATCCATGCTCTGACACTCACCATCATGAGCCTTTTTATTGCAGGGTGAAGAACATACCCCTTGTAGTGACACACACACACACACACACATACACACAGAGAGAGAGAGAGAGAGAGAGAGAGAGAGAGAGAGAGAGAGACAGAGAAAGTCCTTTCCCTGAAGATCAGGAATGGAAAGGAGACCTGGGTTTTGATGTACAGAGAGATTAAATAACTTGCTTCTGGTCACAGGAATGGCCAAATCCTGGCCCCATTTAAGTAAATGGGAATTTTGCCATTCACTTCAATGTAGGCCACAATTTCACCCAAAGTGTGTGAGACCTGAGACTTGACTCCCTATCTCATGGGTCCCAGTGTAGTGTGGCAAGAGCAACCTACCTTCTTCTCATTAAGAATGATTATTATGTTTTGTGTTACTGCCTAAAGTTAGTTCATTTAAAATCAGTGACACCAGAAAAATACACTGTCAAAAGAAAGGTATATTTATGGTGTGGTTTTAGGCTGAGAGATGAAATTACAACAGTTCATTTACAAATAAGGACCAAAGAATATTGGTGTGTGTATCTGAGCTGTTGTCACCAATAATATTTTCATGCATGATTATGCATTTTTTTGGAGACTGTAGTTTAGTTTAGTAATTCTGATTGACAATTGCCTTTCCCCCTATCTCTGCCCCTCCCAGATATACGGCTCCACCACACATACATGCAGTTATTCTGGTTGAAAGTTGGTAAATTCACTGAATTATTTGTACTAATTATTTCATCCAAAAGACTTTTTATTGAATGAAATCTATTTGTTGAACATTTATTTGATGGAAGTTCCTCTCCTGAGTCCACAGACCGTGATGACATGATTTCTTCTAGTACCTTCCCTCATAAACCTACCACAAAATGGATTGGTAAGTCATTATTTACATGCTCAATTTAGAGCAAATGTGGATTCCTCTGATTCCAAGATATTAAGGGTAGGAGGGCTCATCTGCTAGCATTATACGCTATCCTGAGGAACCAACTTGACCATACACAGCATTTGTGCAAGCAGACATAGCTCTCATTCATTCACATTGTGGCCACTATGTCAGGGTTGTGTCTGTCACTTTTCAGATACAGTTCTCTTCAGGAAAAAACAAACAATATGTAGAAGGCACACCTCAGCAAGCCATGTAAAAGTATAATAAAATTGGCTAATTCAGATGAAGTGTCCAAAGATCCAGAAAAAATTAATCTATTGGTGTGACAGTAAGAAAAGCTTTGGACAACAACAGAGAAAAAAAGAAATACATGGGAAGTCGTTGGTAGTATGATGATCTGCACCATCTGAGGATCTTACCGATAGAGGAGACTGGGTGGGAGAACAGGCATGTGAGTATTTTAAGATCACCTTGAAGTTGTGGGGCTGGAATATTGGAAAGATAGTTGGGTGGACAGCTACTGCAGAGAGAGAAGCCAGCGAAAATGTACTAAGAGAAAGAGGACAAGCAGGTCTTGTTATTTTTGCAAGCCAACTAGCTAAGGATTTAAGAAACATAAAAGTTCTTCAGGTAAAGCATGATAACACATATTTTTATTTTTTTCCCACCTTAAAATACTTATCTTTTCCTTTAAAGAACTAGAGAGATTAGCTGCAAAAACTCTAATATTAATACAATACTAGGCTAAAAAATCAAGCACTCAAAAATTAAGGTAATAATAAATCATTCACATCATATATATAGTAGCCCAATGTCTGTGAGTCTGTAACACTGATGTACACAGCCCCGCCTGCTGGTCGTGTACGTCACCGCCCCGTCCCCCTCCCTCGCGGCAGCCCAGCTGAGCAGGCAGCATTCAGCCGAGCGCCACGGTGTGAGGGGAAGGGGAAGGGGAAGGGTGGCGGGGAGAGACGGAGGGGAGAGAGAGGCAGGAGGAGGAGGAGAAGAGAAAGGGAGAGTGAGAGGCAGGAGGGGGAGAAGAGAAAGAAAGAGACGGAGAGAGAGGCAGAAGGCGAGAGAGACAGGAAGCGGAGGAGAGCTGAGAGAGAGAGGGGGAAGCAGCAGGAGGAGAGAGATAGAGCGAGAGACCGGAGGCTCAGGAGAGAAGACCAACATGGAGGAGAGACCTGAAAATCCCATCTTATGAATATATATATTCTGTTTCCATTTACCTTGTTAATTGGAAATCTTGATATGTTATTGTTACTTATTAACATTTACCACACAATATAAAAGATGTTTAACAAGGCCAAAATAAAATGGCAATATTACCATTTATTTTAATGGGAACAGCACCAAATTTTTAGAATGTCCTGATTTTTGAGAGGTTGATTTCATTAATGCTATTTCTCACCAACCCCACAATATAGATGACATGAATATGTTATGGATGGGGACATAATCTGGCTTTTGAATTAGCCTTCTCAAAAGTGGTGCTGTGGTTACTATCTCATGCTTAGTGGTCTGTATTTCCTAACATTGTTGCTTTTCAATGGGGAGAGTGAAGTCGATTCTCATCCAATTCCAAAGCTTTCTCTACAGTTTCATATTCTTGAGGAACAGAATATCACTCTTAGTAGTATCGTCATTGCATCGTGTGCCTCATTCAAAGTACATTGCTTTTTCCTGCACTCAGGAAATTACACTACCCTGAAAATAACAAAACACCAGGTTGTTGCACTGTATGTTGTAGAAATAGAAATGAATACTAAACCTTATCTTTATAAGGCTACAAAAATATAATATTGTATGCTTGAGATTGGTGCTTGAGGTGCTGTAAAAAATGGTTTAAAGGTGATCTCCTTTGCAAATGGTATCCAAGAGATCACAGAGGCACCAAATTGCTTTCATCTCTGCTGACAAGCCACTTCTTTTGAAAAACCACATATGTTCAAATAAAAACACAGGCCAAATTAGTTTTGTGACAGCCTGTCCCCAACACATGTACACCAACTTTAAATATGCTTTGGAGAGGAGAGTTTAAAATTTTTGTTTGTCTCTTAATCCTCTCAGGATAACATCAGAATTCATCCAAACACTGCCATTGACTGTAGGTTAAGTAACAGCTTCCAAACAAGAATACATGTCAGTGGCAGAGTGCAACTAACACTTCATAATTGGTACTATAGAGCAGAGAGATTGATTAGAACCAACTTATAATTCCTGCTGCTTAGCCCCGTGCTTTTGTTTGTTTGATTGATTAATTTATGTATGCTTTAAAATTAGTCCCCATATAAAAAATTACTTGTAAATTTCCCATTTTAATGGAAATTACTTGCCAGCAGGATAAACATCTTTTGAAGCACTTTCTGCAGGTGCTCACCATTATTTGATTTATCAGTATAATAATAAGATTACATACAACTCCTTTCCATTCTGCAAATACAAACAGGTCCCCTACTATATTTCTCTTCTTTCATTGGCATGAGAAGCTGCAAGGTGCACTTTTTGCTTATAGGACACATTTCTCAACCTCTTTGATTCCTGATGATAACTAAAATCACTGTGTGAAAACCATTTCTGAAGGTTTTTTGGCTTTTGTATTTGTGTAACTATTTGTCTATTTTCTTCTTCCTGAGAGGCTTTTCCTAAAAATTGATCACATAACTCACAAGTGCTAGTGGGAATATAGCACGTGACTGTGAACAAATGAAGTACAATATGGGGAATACTTCTTTGAGCTAATTGGAGGGATCCTGATAAACAGACTGGGAAACATCTGTTTTTATGCATCAGCAGCAAATATGAGAAGATTTGTTCAGAGCTGACTTATACTATCTTAAATTATATACTCTAGCCCTTAATAAGCACACAATAGCTATCTTTAAAATGCTGTCCCCAATGGAAACTATAGAGAAACAAAAGAAGAAAGAAAACATGGCAACTTAGCTCTAAGAGTCCTCGCCACATGTAAATATTCTGCATATTTTTTCTCATTTTATTTTTGATCTCTCTCTCCCTCTCCCTCTCTCAAGGAAAGCAGTCAATAGGGGAAAAATATATAGATTCTGCCTCCCAATTCAATTTAACACAAATATATTGTCAATACAGAACAGATTTTCTTTTTTGAAAACATTGTTTTACTCAGTCAAACTAATGGCTCTCAGAAAAGGCCTTCACACATCTTATTACAGATCTGGGCTTTTCTCTGGAGTAAAAGTTTAGTTGGAACAGGATTGTACCATTAACTACAGTTATTTGACTCAGAGGGCCATTCTTAACTGAAGTAGACAGATACCCATATTTTGCACAATAGTTTAACACAGGAAAGGGGAAGCAGTCACCCTGAGCTGGGCCTAACTAAATGAATGAGCTAGCTTAAATTATCAGAGCTGCCAAACTAAAGTGTCATCTGTATATGAAAGGATCTTTTGCTCTTCCTTGGCTAAAGCTATATAGTGAAATTGCTGTAGGAAATAATAGTGTACAGAAGTAAAGCAGAGTTCTGAACATAGGAGTAAAAATTGAAAATGGCAAAATAATGTGACAACAAAGTCTTTAAAACACTTGGATGCCTCTGGATTGGTGCCTGGTTTCTATAGACTATTTGGAAAGTTGACAACTGGTGCTAAATTTACTAAACTTGATTTATCACAGATTTAGCAGATTATGCTATCTGACAGCTCAAAGACACATTTGTCCATTAATACTCATACAAGGCTGCAGTGCAATAGCCAGTTCCATACGCTGTGGCCTGCACCTGTTGTGTTTTGGAGAAAAATGGAGTCATCCCTGAGAGGTGTACAAAATATATGTTATGTAGGTGCTGAATTGCTCCTCTTTGCTTACACAGCGTAGAATGGAGCAAAAAACACCAAAACCCATGAAGGATAGTCACAGTTTTGGGAGAGGTGGGATGCAGAGAAAATCAGTCAGACTGTATATTTCTCTCTGCCCCTCTGCAGCCTCTTTGTGCTTACTGCAATACACTCCTGTTCTACAAAGCTGAAGGAGGAAGGACCAGAGAAGAAGAAGAAAGAACTGGGAACAACTACCAGATGTGACATTGTCACAGAGTTCAGGGAGTAAACAGGTGAGCCTGCATTCTGATCACTCTGGCAACAATTGGCTCCCCCCAGAGAAGCCTGATTGGGGCATGAGATGGACTTAGCTATTCAGGGTAGCAGGCTTGGTGAACTAAAGGATTAATTAGCCCATCAGCTTAAGACTGATAAGAAGAACACTGGAAAAAAGCAAG
Organism: Pelochelys cantorii; assembly: GCA_032595735.1. NCBI lineage: Eukaryota > Metazoa > Chordata > Testudines > Trionychidae > Pelochelys > Pelochelys cantorii. Next base: position 123,578,418 of record CM064326.1, on the reverse strand, counting down.
AAGGACAGTACCCCAACTTGCTGAGCCCAGAGTTAGAGCACTCCTCAGGAAGGGAGATCTTGTCTTGTCTTGGTTCTGGAAAAATGGCTGAGGCTCTAAGGGATGTTGTAAATAGTGCTGCTGCATAAAACTGTAAAGGTGGTGGAGAGAGCCCAAATAAACAGCACAGCGTGGCTATCTAACCAGTGGAATCTGAGCAGGTTTCTGCAGTGCAAGAAGGCAAGAGTGGACCACGCTCTGCTACGGGCCTTTCAAGCCCATTGAGACTTACTGGCGCTGTTTTATTTTGTATAGTAGTAGCCCCAGAGAGACGGTTAATGCAGACACTGTTCCTGGGGGATGTATTCCAAATACTGTAGGTTCTGTCCTTTGCTCCTCATCCTCTTCAGGGTGCAGCAGAAGTAGAGAATGATTGTGGTGGTGTCCAGAGGCTATTTTGGCCTCTAGCACAGTTTTGAGCAACTTCAGTGCATCTCCACATTATGTACAAGCTATGACTAGGCTCAACAGTACACGGAATTGCACAGTATAGGGTGTAACTCTCAAGCTGAGTATAATACTGTAGTGTATATGAAAAATGCATTAGCCATTGTATTTGGTTCAGCAAAGTACAATCAACATTTTGTATATTGGACATTTGAATCATAGTGTCATTGTAGGTAATTGGTTCAGAAATGTTTTATTCTGCAGAACTCTTTTCTTATATCTATCTTCGGTACTTATATGGGAGGAATTTGGGAGAGAATCAGGCTTATTTAGTCTACAGAAGAAAAGAGTGAGGGGGGATTTGGTAGCGGCCTTCAACTACCTGAAGGGGGGGTGGGTTCCAAAGAGGATGGAGAGAGGCTGTTCTCAGTGGTGACAAATGACAGATTGAGGAGCAATGGTCTCAAGTTGCAGTGGGGGAGGTCTAGGTTGCCTATTTTGCTTCAATCTTCTAACAAAAAATAACATGTGACCAGATGACTAGTGAAGTTACCATGATCAATAAAGGGGAACAGAGGCAGATCTGTTTAAGTAAAGAGCACACCAGAGATCTTCTGATCAGTTTGAATGCATTCAAATCATCAGGGCTGGATTCTATTCACCCCAGGGCGCTGAAAGAATTAAATGAAAAAAAAAACCCCTTGCAGCCACTGGCAATAACAACTGAAAATTCATGGATGGCAGGAGAGGTCTTTGAAGACTGGAGATAGGCTTACATATTTCATATAAAAAGGGGAAAAAGGAGAAGCAAGTGAACTACAGAGCAGTCAGCCCAACTTTGATATCTGGGAAGCTGAGAGAGCAATATATAAAATACTCAGTTTGTGAATACTTGGAGGATGAAGGGCTATCACTAAGATTTACTAAGAACAAATCATTCCAAAACAGTTTCATTTCCTTCTTTGACAGGGTAATTGGTTTGGTGGGTAAGGGGAATGCAGTGAGCATAACATACCTGGAGTTCAGCAAGGCTTTTGACATACTTATCAGAATGTTATGTGGGACTAAGCTGGAGAAAGGCAGGGTTGGTGGAGCTACCATGAAGTGGATAGATAATTGGTTAAAAACCACAAAGAGTAACTATAATGGAATGATGTCAGATTGGAGGGAAGTCTCAAGTGAGTTTCCACAGGGATCTGTTCTGGGTCTGGTGTTATTTAACATCTTTACTAATGACTGGGATGTAGCAATAAAGAGCAATAAAGAGCGCACCAATCAGGTTTGCAGATGTCACAAAATTATGAGGGGTCACCAACACACTGGAGGATGCAGATAAAAGTCAGAGGGATCTTCATAAACTGAAGAACTGGGGTAAAGACAACAAAACAAAATTCAACAAAGACAAATGTAAGGCACCACACTTAGGGAAGAGAAACCAAATGCATAAATACAGAAGGGTGGTTAAATGGCTTGGCAGCAGCATTGTTGAGAGGGATCTAGGAGTTGCGGTAGATCACAGCTTCAAGATGAGTCAGCAATGCAATGCGAAGAAAACAAATGCAATTTTAGGTCGCATTAATAGGCATAGCATGCAAGTCACAGGAAGTGAAAGTACTACTTTGTTGGGTGCAGGTTAGGCCTCAGCTGGAGTACAGTGAACAATTTTGGTCACCACTGCATAGAATGGATGTGGAGAAACTGGAAAGGCTCAAGAACCAAGAGAAAAAGATGATCATAGGGCCAGAATACGAGACATACAAGCAAAGTCTGAAGGAACTGGGCATGTTTAGTTTGGAAAGAGGAGATTAGGTGGGACATGATACATCTTCAAATTCTTGAAAGGCTGCCATAAAAGAAGTCAGAGAAAATCTTTTCTCTCTTGCCACAGAGGGCAGAAGGTGATGCGTTCAAACTACATAATAAATTAAATCTCAGGAAAGAACATCTTAAATGTAAGAATAGTAAGACAATGGAATAGGCTGCCTAGAAAAGTCATGGAAGCTGAAGGTTTTCAAAAGGAGACAGGATAACTTTCTGCCTTGGTTAGTTTAGATACAAATCCCGCTTTTTGCCAAGGCTTTAGCCTAGATGACTCTTGTGGTCCCTTCTAATCCAATGGTTGTATGATTCCAAGCTCGTCCATACCATAAGATCACAACGTTTACTCTATTTATCTTCATGATAATCTGTTGAGTTAGATAAGGGCTAAAATTTCCATTTGAGAGGTGAGGCACAAACTCAGTGACTTGCATGAGGTCTTATAGTAAGTCTGTGGGAGAGAAGAGAATGGAACTCAGTTTTAAGGAGTTTAATGTTAGCACCCAAAGACTAGCTGTTTGCCTAGACTTGATAGCTTGTGCATGTTAAAGCAATAGGATAGCCCCTGCTAATCTTATTGCATGCAGTGGTATATTTTCTCAGGGTGCACCACTTAAAGACAATGAATACACCAAATGCCAAAAATTCTCATTCAGAAAAAGACATTCACAAGGGCAGAAGGTTTTGTTGATTCCCCTTCTGCTGCAGACTGCTAAAAACTGGGTAAATATTTAAGCAACAGAGAACTGATTTCCTTCTGAAAACATTTCACAGAAACTATCTCAAAAAGTTTTGCTGGGGGAGGTGGGCATGTCTCCTGCAGCAAGGTGCTGTATAATTGGTGGATACATGCTCTGATTGTGTTAGAGGCTTTTTTATAAACAGCTTTTTTCTCTTTAAAGGAGACATAATAATGCAAAGGACTGATACTATGTACTTGATCATATGATCCCAAAGACTAAATTACAGGAGATAAGCAAAGGTAGAAGCATTTTCTAGATTGCTGTGTCAGCTGAGGTAAAGAACAATAGATTCATGGTACAAACATTTCATTCATGTCTATTTTGTTGGGGAAACACACAGAGACTTTTCTATTATCCTACTTGACATGGCACAGGTGATCAACCCTTATTAAACTATAAGCTGCTGGAAAACATTTGCAGGTTGTGTTAGATGGCAAGTTCCTCATTTAACTGGAAAATGCATTGCTGTGGCAACGAAAATTGATCCTGTCCTATCACAGGTTTTTCCCTGCATGGAGCTTTTCTACACATGCTTCTCATCTTAACATAAAGCCATATTTCGAAAGGTGGCTGGATTTTGTCTGCCAATATGGATTATGTGGTGTATGGGTTTCAAATAATAAACCCTCAGTTTTTCTAGCTTGACCTGTTGTCTAAGCTGCAGCATGTGTGAGAACACCTTGTTTAGGCCAACGTGAGACTGTTAGCTAGGTAACTACTTTTCAACTTCAGTTAAACAAAGCTCTTGAGGACTGTCAAAAATAGCCTGCTAAATGGACACACTGGGCTGGCATCTCATTTACATCATGGCCCATTTACACCACAGGTTACATGTGTATTAAGGCCTCTTTACAATTCTGGAGTGTGTATACTACAAGATAAGGGTGTGACTCCCAGCTCAAGTACAAATACTTGTGCTTCACCAACAGTTAGCTTAAGTATAACTAGTAGCTTAGCTATACCGAGTATGTACCCATAGTGCTTAGGCAGCTTTGTACGTGGCATGGATAAGCTGTTCTGTTGCTGCCTGTGCTCCTGCAGCTACACGACTCTCTATATGTGTGCTGATCAGGTGAGAGCATGTGTCCATGAGCTGTGAATCATACCCCACAGCGCACAGTGTGAGGCACATCAATAGTGCAAAGAAAAACTCACTTGGGCTCCAGCCCAAGCCCGGAAGTCTACACAGCAATGAAACTGCCCTGCAGCCTGAGCCCTCTGGGCCTGACATATCCTCAGCCACTGCTCCATTTGTAATGAAAAAAGTGCCGGTGCACAGACAGTTTTTTTTAACATTCATAACTGATGCCACAAGCCCAGAGGTTTTGCAGCTATGACCTATCAAGCCTAGAGGTGCCAGGATTCAAAGCTGGAAAGCCCTGGGCAAATGACACACCGCCCTCCGTGGAAATAGTCCAACCTTCCTCCTGTAGTGCCTCAGCAAACAGGGGTTTGTTGTTTCCTGCCGGAGGCAATGCCATTAAAGTGGCATCCGTTTGTGCGCACAGATGCTGAAAGCCAAATAGCAAGCACTGTCACCTTTATGTGAATTCAGCTTATAGATCTGAGCATCTCTTCAGCTATCTGATTGACATGCATAACGGTGCGCACAGAATAGCTGCTAGTGCTCAAACGTGCAGAGGTGCACATAACTTTGCAAGCACATCAGTGGAAGATGAGTTAAGGCCCTTTGAATGTCTGCATCAGTTATATTTGGAGGGTATCATTCTGTTAAGCTGTTGAGTTGCTCTATAAATTAATAGGTAATATCATAATACGTCCCAGCAGACAATTCATATGCAGTAGGAAGACATCTATTTTTTGTGTGGAAGAAGCATATTCACGGTGGCCAGAGGCATATGTGCCAGCATCTGAAAGCTACTATTAATAAAGACATTTAAAAGATTATCAATCCTACTGAAATCCTTCACCTAGAAGAACTTCTTGGAAGATCATTTTGGGTTATGTGCTTCCTAGGTAGTACAGGAAAGAGAATTTGTACATCTCCTTGTGGAAAGTATATCAGAAACAGATTAAATTGGGGTTTCCTTGCCAACCAGAATAATCCCACCCCTTAAATTTTCAGGAAGTTGTTGGGTTTCTTTATTATGTGTCTTAGAATTTGTAGGTGATATGGAGCTCTGTGTGCTGAACTCTGTTTATATATAAGGAGGCAGTTCCTGCTCCACAGAATGTACAGTGCAAATACACAGAAGATATATGAAGGAGAGGGGAAGAGAAGCAAAGTATTATTATCTCTATTTTGCAGAGGGGGAACTGAGTAACTGAGGATTACATGAGTTTGCCAAAGTCACATAATGAGGCTGTGGCAATCTGACACGGAACCCAGACCCTGCACCTCAACTCTGTAGGAGCCTCGAGACCCCTCCCATGCTCCGAACTTCTTGACCCCAGCTCTGCCACATTAATTTTGTCAGGTGCACCAATATGGAGGCGATGTGTCACACACAATCTCCGTATTGGTGCACCTAACAAAATTCATTCCTCACATGCAGAGGAAAAAAATTAGAGGGGACCCTGTAGAGGACCTGATTATGTCAGCAGTATGATGAAATGTGGCTACACCAACCCAGAGAAGCCAGACCATTTTGCACAAAGTCTCAAAAGGTATTTTTTTTTCATGTTGAGGGAAGCGAGTTTCAAAGAGTAGGGATTTATCATTTTTGACCTAGGCTGATCTTTTCAATGACAAATGACAGGCTGGCTTCCTTTTCCAAAAAGAAATTATCTAGCATCACATACACTGGTGTACTTGGCCTGAAAAAAAGCCAAATTATCTTTTTAATTTTTGCTTCTTTAATTTTGGAGGTTTTGTTCTCTGGCGCATGAACAACAGCTTCAAGTTGCTTAAAATACTGCTAGTCAGGTCTATGCAATGACTTTCTGCCTCCAGGTCTCTCTCTCTCTCTCTCTCTGTGTGTGATGGAACTTTCTTCTTTTTTTATTTTTAGCAATTTTGAAAGGTGGAATAGTATAGCTTTTCCTCCAGAGATGTGGGAATGAGAGCAATTTCCAGCTTTTAAATGCTTGGCATGGCATTTGCAGATTTGGCCAGCAGGAGGCTTCCCTTGAGTGCAGTTTTGTAGAGCTGCTGGGACAATTGTGCTTTGATTGTGGGTTGCGGTGCTGGGCTGGACCACACCCCCAGGCTGTGTCTATACTGGCGCGATCTTGCACCAGAGCTATGCAAATGAGGCTCAGCGTGGAATATCGCCAAGCCTCATTTGCATAACTAATGAGCTGCCATTTTTGCGGAAGAGGCTCTTGCGCAAGACGGAGCTGTCTACACTGCCCCTTCTTGCGCAAGAAAAACCGTCTTGCGCAAAGCTGTTATGCCTGAAAATAATCAGCATAACGGCTTTGCGCAAGAGGGTTTTTCTTGCGCAAGAAGGGACAGTGTAGACAGCTCCGTCTTGCGCAAGAGCCTCTTCCGCAAAAATGGCGGCTCATTAGTTATGCAAATGAGGCTCGGCGATATTCCACGCTGAGCCTCATTTGCATAGCTCTGGCGCAAGATCGTGCCAGTCTAGACACAGCCCCAGTGTTTACGCTGATACATTGCTTTTGAACATTACTTAAAAGACCACAGGCAACCATCTTTGATTCCACATTGGCCCATCGTAAATTATCTGTTGAGGAAGTGTTCTCAGGGTACACAAAGAGATTGCTTTTATATAAATGCAGTTCTCTGTTTTTAAATAATAACCACCACCATTTAGATAGGGCCTAGACAATGCAGGTGTTCTTCTGCCAGTGGATAGAAAGAGCTTATGTTCATTACAACCCCCTTTTCCCAAATTTGTGCTGACAACCTTGAAGAAGCTGCCATATGAACAATCAAATAAAAGAAGCAGAGCCAAGTTGGCTTGTGATGTACTGGAAACATTAGGAGTGTGGGAGGGGTGTCATTGTTTCCCAGACAGAAAAAGACAAGATCAGTAGGGAAAGAAACTGAATGCTCAGTAATTTAGGAGAGTTTTACAGACTCCTTGAAGCTAGTTCTCTGTCTCCTTGGTGCTTCCGAGCTCTACCAGATCAAGGGTGAAATTCTGGCTTCATTAAAGCCAATGGCAGAAGTCGAAATGTTTTCAGTAGAGCCAAGATTTCATTCAATAGAGCCAGGATTTCATCCCAAGAGTTTAGACTTAAATTTAGATATTCCACATATGTTAGATTTTACAATAGAATGCTTTGTATGGACACAAGTTGGAAATACTAGGACTACGACACACACTGAAGCTACGACACATTGATGTGTGTTGAAATTTGGCCTCTGGGGTCTTATTTAGAAACTCTATGATAATATTGAGCTTATCAGTGATTTCTGATTCTCAGATGATCCCCTGAGTACTATAACTATAGTACTATACTTTGAACTCAGCCAAAAAAACCCCACAACCCCCCCCGTCCCAAACCCCCCCCCCCAGCTCCTGCTACCTGTGTGCCCCAGAGGGTCAGTCAATGTTTAAAAGTAACTAATGTTTAAAAGTAACTAATTTCAGCCAATTTCCCATAAGGCCTCCATTCTGAATCTCTGGGGCAGAGGAAGGGAGAAAGGAGGCATTGCTGTGAGAGTTTCTCAGACTAACCCTACTTAACCTGACTCAGTTTTGCAAATTGGAGATTTCTCAGGGGAATGTTATGTTTAGTTGCTTTACATTAAGCCTGCAAAAGCATCTGAAAGCTTACTTACGTGAACTTTCAAGGATTAACAAAGATATTGTGTTTACAGTATTGGTCCCTTAAGAAACAGCAAGTGACTTCCAGAGAATTCTGAAGGAATGTGGAGCCCAGGAAAGGAGAATGGATTCTCTGTATCTCATGCTGCCCTTACAGCAACATGGATTATGAGGGCAACTGATAATCAATGTCTATTGGCTAAGATTTCATCTGTGCATGGCAAATGTGACAGGTGAGATCTTGCTACTGCTTCACCTCCTGAAATTATTTTCAAATGCTCAGATCCCAGATACCATACACAGAGTCTGGGCAAATATGCCTATATTCAATGATGTTAGAAAAAAAATCAGCTACTCGTATACCACAGTCATCTGTAGCTAGCATAATCCACCCATCTTCCTCTTGGCATCATGGTCAGTCACTCACATGTATTTTTAAGTAGTTTGGTGGTTTTGTCATGTGAGCCCCAGTATCGGATGCTCTCTGGGAGTGTCTGTTAACTGGTAAATGTTCAGACACAGTAACCAGGTGGGTCCCTTTATCACAGATAATATTGAAAGCCCTCAGTGGCTGTAAGGTGAACACTCCACAGTGCTTTGCCCACAGCCTGTATGATTTTGTACTAATAAGAGCTGGTAAAAACAATCCAGATGAAAAGTTTTTTCCATCTGAAAATATAACTTCAATTAAAATAAAAGTGCTATATTTAAAAGTGACAAGTATGGGGACACTCCTCTCCACCCTCCCCCCCAGCCTTCATTTTCTCTTTAGAAGAAAGAATAGACAGGAATGTGTGGAGGTGTTCTGGGGTATCATCCAAGACAACCACTGCATGGGTTAATGTGGGCCATGAGGGATCAATTAACCTTATATGGCACACCTGAGGGAAACCTGAGTAATAAGCACTAATGGCATAAGAAGCACATTTGGGGGGCTTGACCAGATAGTCCAGGCCAAGGTGGGATGAGGTGAGGTGGCGTTGCGTGGCGTGGCGTGGCATGGCATGGCTGATGAGCAGGCCGAAGGCTGGTCATGTAGTCTGGGAAAGTCTGAGAGCTCGGAGGGGTTGGATCTCAGAGGCAGCTTGGGCTGGTGGTTGGCTAGCTGGAAATACAGGCTGAGAGACATGTAAGAAGTTGTGTTGGAAAATGAGGGAGAAGCAGCAACTTGGGGGGAAGAATGGCTTCAGATTATAAGGAAGAAAAAAAGGGTAGACATATCTGGATCTGAAAAAGAGGGAGCAGATGGGGACTGAAAAAAGAGTTAGGAAAAGCATTGACATCTTATAATTATCAAATCACTGACTGAACATGTAAAAATAGGTGTTCATCCCTTGAAAACAGGCAAATGGATTAGACAATGTATCAGAGGTTTATGAAGAGCTAAAAGAACACAGGATGGAGATTTGTTAGTTGAATGTACAGCAAATAACTGAAAATCTTCTTACAACTACAATTTAAAAAAAATAAAAATAGCTACCTAAATTTATGACCGAAACACGAGGGTTAAGGTATGGGGTACCACTAGGTATGACTGAGGATGAAATTAAAAGGGGTATAGGTGATGATCAAGTGCTATTTGTTAAGCAACTGATTAGCAGGGAGAGCAAACCATCCGCAACCAGACAAGTAACGTCTAAAAGTGCAATGCGACCTGATTGGGTTTATAGGATATCAACTCTTCCGGGTTAATTCATATATCTTGGCCCCTTTGAGATGTTATAAATGTCAGCATTTTGTGCATGTGGCAGCTCTCTGTAAGGGGAAAAGAGACATGGTTAATGTGAAGAAGAATGGTTGTATGAGAACTGCATGGAAGGAATAGAATTAAAATTCAGCAATTGCAGGGGAAAGTACAGTGCAGCATGTGAAGGGTGTGTGGCGGTAGAATGAGCTAGAGAGATACAGAAAATTAAAACTATCCATTAAATATCTGAGGAAGAAGCTACCAAAAGAGATTCACAGCTTAATGTAGAAAAAGGAGGAAAATGTCAGTGAGAGAAAAGAATGACTGATACAACAACACGGATTTCAAGCAGGAAAGCTAATATAAATGTGTGACACTGAGCCAGTGAGGGTAAAGCAATTAGCAGGCTAAATGATCCACATTCAACAGTTAAAGACATATTAGAGAAGTATATAAATGGTAATTAGGGCCATTCCTTATAAATAGCTAACAAAGTATGTTAAGTCGACTAGAGTTTTGAAAGGTAAACTTGTATCATTATAGAATTTGAAGATGTTGAATATATTTGTCTCTATTTACCTATATCTTGTTAGATGTTAACCAGATTAGCTTGTAGTTGCTAAACTTCAGTTTGTGACTATATTCTATTGAATCAGGCATAAACAAGGAATATCAACATTTAGATGAAACATATGGTGAAATACCATTGTTTTTATCTCTCTTTGAAGTGTATAGGAAACTACCTATTGACTGCTTGAATGAACAATTGTCTTATGCTAAACAGTGAAACGAATTATTTGTGTATACATGGAAAATAGAATTGACTTCAAAGTCACAATATATATTATCTGTTCTTCATCCAATGAATGTCTGCTGCTTTGATTATTTGTTGAGAGACAAATTATTATTTGTCGATTGGTAAGGCCCCAATCCCGCTATCTCCGATCTGCTCATGTTGCGTCAGGGAAGCTTGAGTCACAGGGCTGAGGTCTCCAGCATCAGTTTGGATTACCATTGTTTCTCATGGAGTAATTGATACAGACTCTGCACATGGATGGCCTACTGGATTATTACCTATGGAATTGATGCTGAAACAACTTTTTGCAACTTCCCAGCTCACCATCTCTATTATGAAACTGACCTAAAAACTTTACTCATATTTTTATGTATAAGGAGTTTTAACCAAATACACTTGCTCTTTTCTTTTTTAAAATATATCTTCATTTAATTAATAAGAATTTGCTATAAGCATTTATTTGGATAAGCTCTGAAATATTCATTTACCTGTTGAGTAATGTGACTGATTTCTTGGGATTGGTAGAACTTTATATAGAGAGCCTTACATGCATACAAAATGTGTATCCATATACACCCATATCTGCAAAAATGAGTGGTGAATATACACATCCAGATCTGTGGATATAAAGTGGATATCTGCAAATCTGCAGGGTTCTAGATACAAAATTTATATCAACATCTGCATGATGAACCACGGATATCCATATCCATGTCTATGGGTGTGGATATCTGCAGATATAAAGTAGACATCCATGGCTTTGCAGGTCTCTATTTATATATAGTGAAAAATATTGAAATAATCCTGAATATATTTGACTTGCCTGACTTGGTAGGAAATTTAAGGGGGCTGTGATTTTGGATTCTGGACAACCAGTGTGATATTATAGCAGTTGTTTTGTTGTTGGCTTGGTGAACCAAATTATTACATAAATCATCAGTTTTGGGAGGTCATCTTCCCCATTCTTTGCTGTTTGCTGTGAGAACATAAGAATGGCCATACTGGGTCAGACCAAAGGTCCATCTAGCCCAGTACCCTGTCTGCCGACAGTGGCCAATGCCAGGTGCCCCAGAGGGAGTGAACTGAACAGGTAATAATCAAGCGATCTCTCTCCTGCCATCCATCTCCACCCTCTGACAAACAGAGGTTAGGGACACCATTCCTTACCCATACTGGCTAATTGCCATTAATGGACTTAATCTCCATGAATTTATCTAGTTCTCTTTTAAACCGTGTTATAGTCCTAGCCTTCACAACCCCCTCAGGCAAGGAGTTCCACAGATTGACTATGCACTGTGTGAAGAAGAACTTCCTTTTATTTGTTTTAAACCTGCTGCCCATTAGTTTCATTTGGTGGCCCCTAGTTCTTATATTATGGGAACAAGTAAATAACTTTTCCTTATTCACTTTCTCCACATCACTCATGCTTTTATATACATCTATCATATCCCCCCTTAGTCTCCTCTTTTCCAATCTGAAAAGTCCTTGTCTCTTTTAATCTCTCCTCATATGGGACCCGTTCCAAACCCCTAATCATTTTAGTTGCCCTTCTCTGAACCTTTTCTAATGCCAGTATATCTTTTTTGAGATAAGGAGACCACATCTGTACACAGTATTCAAGATGTGGGCATACCATGGATTTATATAAGGGCAATAAGATATTCTCCATCTTATTCTCTATCCCTTTTTAATGATTCCTAACATCCTGTTTGCTTTTTTGACTGCCACTGCACACTGCATGGACGTCTTCAGAGAACTATCCACAATGACTCCAAGATCTCTTTCCTGATTAGTTGTAGCTAAGTTAGCCTCCATCATATTATATGTATAGTTGGGGTTATTTTTTTCCAATGTGCATTACTTTACATTTATCCACATTAAATTTCATTTGTCATTTTGTTGTGCAATCACTTAGTTTTGTGAGATCTTTTTGAAACTCTTCACAGTCTGCTTTGGTCTTAACTACCTTGAGCAGTTTAGTATCATCTGCAAACTTTGCCACTTCACTACCCCTTTCTGCAGATCATTTATGAATCTGAGCAACTCCGTATTTCCCCTTCAGCAACCATGATCACAAAGAGGAACCGAGGAAGATGTATGACTTGAAAGCAAAGAGAAATGTAAAGCATTTTTGAAAAATTATTTGCACTTTACACATAGAAAAGAAGACTGAAAAAATAAAGATAATAATAAAGCTGTCAGAAAAATATTTGCATATAGGCAATCTCTTGATAGACTACATTCATGCAATTTTAAATGAAGATAATAATATAGTTTAAGCAACATGGTTCTAATGATTTTTGCTGGAATGTACGTAATTGAATAACACATGGTCAGGAATTAAAGAAAACTAGTTTTGAAATGGAAAAGAAACCTGACAAGATATGTATAAAAAGAAATGTGCATTGTGAAAAAACTTAAACACTTAGACTTCCAAGGCATGGTGTAATTAAACATGACAGAAAAATAAAAAGATATGTTGTCTATATATTTATAAAGGAATGGTTAATTTACATTGCAATAGATGTACAGAATTTACATTTTTTAATGCCATGCTGTTGAGATTCATCATCAGAATAATATCTTTATACAAATCGATGGTGTTTACAACCTACGTAAAAAAACTAGACAACCAGGAAATGGAAGCATTAGTTGTAGATGGCAAAGAGTCATATATAGTTATGTGTGGGGACCTTAATAGGAGAAGCAGGATAATGGATTATTATGGCAAATGCCTGGAACAATTCACTAATATGCACAACCTGGTATTGTTCAATACTAGAGAACCTAGTTTAATTTGGTGGATGGCATCCTTTCCTGTTTAAATCTTGGAATTGCAACAAACAGTATAGTATGTACTTTAAGCTAGGAAATCTATAAAGAAGTTGGAATAGGACGTTATCACTTCCCTATGCTAATTATATATCAAGGCCAAGATAATATTGAAAACACTGAAGGAATTCTGCCTGGAGCCTTGGAAAAGCAAACAGAATTTTTTAACAAGAGTGCATATTCTAAGTACCAGTTGTGTAAATGATAATTTAGGAGAATTTCATGATAATATTATAAAAGGAGTTGTAGCAATATAGTGATATATAAGACACTGAATTTCCATAAATTCAGGAATCCAGGGCCCCAGTGGACTGAAGATTGTAAAGTGGCAAGTAAAGAAAGAAGTAAGGCACATAAGCAAGCAAGTATAATCAATAGCAAGGACTTAATGAGCTATAAATGATGTAAAGCAGCAAACAAAGAATTATTTAAAAAGCAGAGAAAGAGAGCTGAAAAAATGTATTGAGGGAAAATGAACAATGATCCCAAGGTTTCAGAGATATATAAACAAATGAAAATAATCTCTGATGTATGGGGTAAAAACAAATTTACACTTGGTCTTATAGTAAATGACAAAGTTGAAAATTCCAATTTAGGAAAAGCAGTAGGGTTCTCAAGTGATTAAAAATTTAATCATGATTAATCTCACATTAAACAATAGTAGAATACCATCTATTGAAATATTTTGGGATGTTTTCTGCATTTTCAAATATAATGATTTCAATTACAATGGAAAATACAAATTGTACAGTGCTAACTTTACATTTATTTTGGGCTAGCACATTTACCCAATGTTGCTTGGGTACTTTACTCAAGTTTGTGCACTTTTCCCTTGCTTCCTTATGGGGAACAACCAGGAGGAGTTCTTAAACAAACAGACAAATAGACAGACGGACAAACTCTCTAAAATATATAATAGATTACAATACTTGCATTATAAAAAACAAAGGAGTATTTTCAGTTCACCTAATACAAGTACCATAGTGCAATCTCTTTGTCATGAAAGTTGAAATTGCAAATGTAGAATTATGTACAAAACCAACCGTATTTAAAAATAAAATAGTGTTAAACATTAGAACCTAGATGTCCATTCAGTTCTACTTCTTGTTTAGCCAGTTACTCAGACAAACAAGTTTGAATACAATTTATAAGAGAGAATGCTTCCCACTTTTAGTTTACAATGTTTCCTGAAAGTTAGAATAAGCTTTTGCATGGCATCACTTTACCCAGTGTCACAAGATATTTATGTGTAAGATGTGTTAAAGATTAATTTGTTACTTCATGCTTCAACCACCATTCCAGAGAACATATGTCCGTGCTGATGACGGGTTCTGCTTGATTGAGATCAAAAGCAGAGCAGACTTCTAAAAGCATGCTACACAACTTGTCAGATTTTGGATGGCACTTCACATTCTTAAACCTTGGCTGAAGTGCTGTAGCTATTTTTAGAAATCTCAGAGTGGTACCTTCTTTTAGGTTCTGTTAAATCTGAAGTGAAAAAGTTATTAACATGAACAACATGTGCTGGGTCATCATCTGAGACTGCTATACATGAAATATATGGCAGAATGGAGGTAAAACAGAACAGGAGACATACAATTCTCCCACAAAGAGTTCAGTGACACATTTTGTTAATGCATTATTTTTTTAATGAGTATTATCAACATGGAAGCGTGTCCTCTGGAATAGTGGCCAAAAGCATGGAGGGATATATAAATCCTTAGCACATCTGGCACCTTGCAATGTCTGCTCCAAAAATGCCATGTGAATGCCTGTTCTCACTTTCAGGTGAAATTGTAAACAAGAAGCAGGCAGCATTATCTTCTGTAAATTGTAACCAAATTTATTTGTCTGCACAATTGGCTGAAGAAGAAGTAGAACTAAGTGGACTTGTAGGTTCCAAATGTTTACATTGTTTTGTTTGTATATACAATTAAGTAACACCAAAAAACTTTACATTTGTAAGTTGCACTCTCATGATAAAGAGCTCTCACACTACAGTACTTGTAAGTGGTGAATTGAAAAATACTATTTTTCTTCATAATTTTTATGGCACAAATATTTCCTATAAAGTGAACACTGTGTGCTTTATTCTGTGTTGCACAGAAATTTAAATATTTGAAAATGTAGAAAAACATCCAAAACACTTAATAAATTTCAGGTGGTATTTTATGGTTTCAGAGTGCGATTAATCCCAATTTTTAAACCACAATTAGGTTTTTTTTGTTAATTGCTCGAGTTAGCTGAGATTAAACAACAGCACTAAAAAGCAGACATTTTAGCAAAAGTATTCCAAAAAATTAATAATGATGCTAATCAAAATAAAGATTTTTGTGAACAAAAAAAATGTTTGCTGAAAAACACTGTGAGTTCATACATGGCTAGTAGAATACAATGACATACTGAAGGAAATTTCAGTATGCAGGAATTCAGTAAAGCTATAGACAAAAATAAAAATACAGTCCCAGTTATAGATAGCATCTGCAAAGCAATGCTTAGCACCTACTAGAAGAGAGTTTGTGAGTTTTAGTGAAATTATATAATAAAACTTGGAGAACAGGAATAATACTGACAGAATGAAAGCAAGCAGTGGCCATACTGATAGGAAAACATGGTAAATTGCACATGATGCATATAGACCTATTGCCCTCCCACATGTGTGGGCAAAATTATGGGAAGAATAACAAATGAGAGATTAGTAATATACTTAGAAAATATGAAATTATAAACTGTGCACAAAATGGTTTCAGGAAAGGAAAATGCACAGTTGATCATATCATAAGATTAGCAACAGAAATACAAAAAAGTGCCATGAAAAATAGGAAGTATTTTATATTTGTATTTTTGGAGTTTGAAAAAGTATATGACATACTATGGAAAAAAGACTTGCTGTACAAACTAGTCACAATTGGAATAAGAGGAAGAACATTCTACTGGATAAGAGATTCCTTAAGTGACAGAACCATACCAATCAGGTTCACAGCAAATGGGAGCTGCCTGACTTGATCATTCTCTGCATTTGGCACCCCAAAAACCCTTCCTGCATCACAAATCCCCACTGCAAACCCACCTCCTGCACCCAAATGCACTCCCAGAGCCTGTGCCTCAGAACCTCTCCTGTGCCCTAGCCCTATTCACTCTCCCACACTCTGAATCTCTTGTGGCTGTTCCTCCATCTCAAAAAGCAGGGACATGTGAGAGCTTCCAGGGAGTCACATGGAGCCAGATAGCAAGCCTGCAGGCTCCATTCCAACCAGACTGCCTATGACTATTAGAAATGCTGGTTTATAGAACGTTCCGGTTGTTATAGGGCCAGATTATAGAGCTTTTACTGTACATAGAAACAAAGATTTTTTTTAATAAAGACTGCGATGCCTCAAGGTGAAAAAATATAGCCCTAATGGATTAGAGGGAGTACCATGAAAGTGCAAAAGCATGAAACAGGCATGACTTAGCTTTTTTTAAGGATATAAAACTGGATGAGGAGGTGTAGATTTTTGTCTATGGAAAAACTGTGGTAGGTGGTGGTCATAGCCTCACATACTGAAGGTAAAGAAATGACAGGTAAAGTAAGCCCAGGAGGGGAAGAAGCTGGGATAGGAGTATATTACCCAGGAAGTGACAGCAGTAAAGGGACCTGCCATCACGACCCAGAGGGAAAGAGTTTTGGGTAAGGACAAAGAGGAAGTTCAGGGAGAGGATAGGCCCTGGGATCCTGTCTTGAACTGAGGAGTATGGAGATAATCCAAAAAGAATGAAGTAGCTGCAGGAGCAGAGGACTATCTGGTGACAAGCCAGAGACAGGCAAGGAGATAGAGGTGTCTAGGGGTGTCTAGGAGATAGAGGTGTTTAGGTGTCATAGTAAGGTGTCTAGGGAAAGAGATGTGAAAGTTAGCAGACCCATAAGATCCCTGAGTTGAAAGCTAAAATTGATGTGGGCCTCTGTTTTCCTACCAACCACTGGGAAAGTGGCACTGGACTAAAGCTGGAACAGAAAACTGCTGAGATGGTATATGGATAGCTTTCTGGGTGATGGTTTGTTACCTGAAAAGGGAGGAACTACATAATGACCTGAGGGCTGAGTCAAAAAGAGAGCATACTGAGTTGTGTGTATGGGGGGTCACAGAGTGAGCAACTGACAGAAGGGGAACCAAACAGGGCCAGAGCTAATTCTCAAACACTACCAAAAGGGGGTGCACTTGTGGTAATTGGAACCCTCTTTATGGAGGAAAATACTTTCCTAAATTTTCATCTTTGTGGGAAACATAGAATTTTCCTTACAGAAGATTTTTCACATTCAGATTTTTGTGTGAGAAATCCCATATTACTGGCTAACGCTAACAGTAATGATTTGATATTATTATTGATTTATATTACTATTACACCTAGTAGCCCTAAAACAGGCCTTTGTAGGAGAGATGGTTGCAGTTAGCTGCAAGCTGGGCAGCCATTTTCAAGCCTTCTGCTGCTGTTTGTCATTAAAATGGATTTCTGTGAACCAGATTACCCAGGACAGCTGGAACTACACATGTTGTTATCTATTCTAGTGAACAAATGATCTTGAACAATTTTCTGCTTGGAAGAGGCATTAACTGTGGAACCTAACAGGGACTCTGATCCAAGTTCTCACGTCATTCTGTGGAGTTAATCCTCAAAATAAACTCTAGTGATAATTGTTTTGGAGAGGATTTTGTAGTGCCAAGGCTCTATGCTTGACTGTCCTTTTGACAAAAGAATCAATGATCTACTTACTCTTTAAAAACAAAGCATTCTTTCCATTGGAATCTTATAACCTATGAGGCATTTATCTCAGTAATTCTATGTAATGATGTAGTAACCAAATGTAAATCAGAGCTACAATTTCTAGGGGAAAATCATATTATGTACAAATTAGGTAAGGTGTCTTGGGTTACAGTCCAACTTGAGAAGATGGGTGCTATCAGTGGGATTACTTATAGAATAAGGCTCTACACAGTATGAGAAAGGGGTGGATGAATAGGGCCCATAACATCCAACAATTATTTTAAATGGTGTATTAACATCATCCATATTGGGCCAGGCCCTTAGATGGTTTAAATCAGCAGAGATTCATTGGCTTCAGTTGAGCTATGCATTTGGATGACACCCTGGCCTCTTGACTTCAATAGAGCCAGGATTTAACCTAGTATTCCTACACTCAGACTAGATAAAAACAAACTACAGCTGAATGAATGGGGTGGGGAGGCTGGGACATTTGTTGTTTTACATTTTGTTTAATCTGTCAGAACTTAAAAAAAAAGCTTTAAGAATAGCAGAAAATTATAGGAAAAAAAGGGGAAGAGCAAACGCGTTCCCTGGACGCAGTGGAGTTCTTTTGGGATACCTCTGGTATCCCGAACCTCCTCCCCGCAGTCTAGCCGTACCCATAGTAATACAAAATATGGGGAGATATTTCTGACATCCCTAGCTGAGACCATTTGTTTTCATGACCCCTTTGAGCTTTCGGATGACTACCACATTGCAGTTTCACTTACTTCAGAAATTATTAAAACCTGGAATGTTTTCATGCAGCTCACCAAATGCGGCTTTAACTAAAAAGTTCACATTGCTCATCTATTGGTTTGGTTCCATTGTATCAAGATTGAGTCTGACTCTTCCATGGAGGGAAATGCAGCTTGGGCCAGGCTGGCAGCATGGATGCTGACCTGTCTTCCTATCTGGAGGCAGTTAAGAGAGAATGAAGGAATAATCTACTGCATTGCTGAGACAGCGGAAGGAGGGTCAGCACCACTCCAGTCAAAAGAGCGACCAAAAGGCAAGAGAAACATCTGAAAATGCTGTGCAAACACTAAGGGCTAGATCAGAGGTAAACTTTGCCAAAGTGTCTAAGGGTATGTCTACACTCAACGCTATTTCAAAATAACTAGTGCTATTCCGAAATAACTTAGTCTGCGTCTACACAGCAGGCAGTTATTTTGAAATAGTGTCAAAATACTGTCAAGCGGGAGGACTTCTTACTCCAACTCCTGTAACCCTCATTGTACAAGGAGTAAGAGAAGTTGGAGGAAGAGTGCTCTATTTCAAAATAAGTACTGTGTAAATGCTCCCTATTTCGAAATAAGCTATTTCAAAATAAGCTCCGCAATTGATGTTGCTCAATTTGCATAGCTTATTTTGAGTTAAGCCCTGCAGTGTAGACGCACCCTAAGTGATTTACCAATTAATCCATTTTCAAAAGTGACATAGGCACTTATCAGCCTAAATCTCATTGAAAGGTAACAGAACTGAGAGCTTGTCTATACACACGACACTACAGCAGTACAATGGCTGTGTTGCAGTTGCATCATAGCAGGGCTTAAGTGTAGATGCTCTTTGGGGTAATGGGAGGTGCAAGCAACCCACGTCTCTGAGAAACAGTGGAGAGGCTATGGAAAAAAAATTCTGTCAACCTAGTGCTGTCTACACTGAGGGTTGGATCGAGCTGTTGGAAGCTTTGGAAAATGTTACTCCATGTCCTTAGGCTCACCCACATCAAAGAGCAATGTCCAGAGAGAGCATGAAGGAGACATTTCACAACATCGAAGAATGTCTCTGAGGGTAGCTTGGTGAGCATGGTGGGGGAGAGGGGAGCACCCATGCTAGTAAATCTGTTTATGTGGTGCAGTTCACTCCCCTACATACAACCTGTTGACCTCATTCTGCCTTCTTCCTCCCATCTTTGGAGCGCAGAGTGCCTTCAATGCTGTTGTGAACCAAGCAAACTTCCACTCTGGCTGTTCATGTAAAGGCCAGGAGGAATCTGACTTGCTACATAATGTGTCTGTAGTTTATGTAATGCGTGTACTAATTGTATAAAGTTGCGCTCTGCTATTCACATATAAGTTCAGGTCAAGAGGTAACAAATACTATATGCAGTTAAAACCACACAGGGGAATTTTAAATAGGTAGAATGCAATTAAGTGTATAAGACAATGAGATTAACTCTCCCACTCTTACAGAAAGTTACAGGGGGTCTCTAATAACCACAAGTAATCTCAACTAATTATGTCTTGCATCTGAAATGCCCCTGGCAACATGCTAGTATATGAGTCAGAAGGAAGAGCCCTGTCACTAATGGCAGCTACATTTTAAATATCAATATCTTGGCTAGTTTGTTTGCTTGTTTTTTAAAGCACTGTCCTGTGAGCAAATCTCTCTGCAAATTTCCAATTTTAAATAAACAGAGATATTGCTTAATCATGGTTGTAAAGGTATGTGCAAAATCCATAAATACCTGTCTTCCCACTAATTAAAACATGTCTGAGATATATTTAAAAACAAAAATAGACAAAACCTGGAGACCACATAAGTGAAATTTTAGGGTCTGATCCAGAGTCCAAAGAAGTCAACCAAGCTCTTAGGTGTGGGAATATTTAAGTGCAAGCATATGTCCCCGCAAAATATCAGATGACTGAATGGAAACAAGTAGACATAATGGCCATTACTGACAAGCAAGCAAAGTATTACTGAAATTAACAAAGCATGTCACTTTTTTTAATTAAGATCCAAAATATAATAGGAGCTAGTTAATCTGTACAATTATATTATAATGTCTGTATATTGTTTTCTAGCATCTGAGAGCAGAAATGTTATTTACTGCTTGTTTCAATTTTTTTGAACAAGTAAGTGGGAGTCATTAGTGTAGAATTATAGAATACTAGAGCTGGAAGGGACTTCAAGGTATCATTAAGTCCAGTCCCCTGGCAACATGGCAAGACCAAGCAACATCTAGATTATCCCTAATAGATGTTTATCTAACTTGTTCTTAAATATCTCCAATAATGGAAATTTCACAACCTCCGTAGGCAATTTATTCCATTGCTTTGACACCCTGACAGTTAGGAAGTTTTTCCTAATGTCCAACCTTGCTGAAATTTAAGTCCATTGATTCTTGTCCTATCACCAGAGATTAAGGAGAATAATTTGTCTTCCTCCTCTGTGTAACACCCTTTTAGGTACTTGAAAGCTATTATCTTGTCCCCTCTCAGTCTTCTCTTTCCCAAACGAAACAAACCCAATTCTTTCAGTCTTCCTTCATAGGTTATGTTTTCTAGACCTTTAATCATTTTTGTTGCTCTTCTCTGGATCTTCTCCAATTTGCCCACATCTTTCCTGAAATGCGGTATGCAGAACTGGACATAATACTCCAACTGAGGCCTAACCAGTGGAGAGTAGAGGGGAAGAATGATTTCTCATGTCTTGTTCACAACACTCCTGTTAATACATCCCAGAATGATGTTTGGGATTTTTGCAACAGTGTCACAATGTTGATTCATATTTAGCTTATGGTCCACTATGATCCCTAGATTCCTTTCTGCAGTACTCCTTCCTACACAGTCACTTTCCATTTTGTACGTGTGCAGCTGATTGTTCAATGTCAAATGCTGATGAAGGAATGACTTGTCTTCTTTGAAATGCTGAGCTCCTGTTTGACTGACTGCCTTTTATTCTTTTCAGTCTTTCCATCGAGATTGCTCTTTCTTTTGGGTATATTTGTGGTACTCCAATAAATCACAGTTTTTCAGCTTATTGAAAGTGACTGTTTTAGTCCTTAGGTTTCTGTAGGCAATTAGTGATGACATTCTGCTAGATTTCTTTTAGCTTGCATAGTGTAAAGTTGACAGCGTGATAGCTTAACGGTTAACTGTAACTATCATTAACGAGAATGATTTAACTAATGATAACACACTGATATTTCTGAGCTATCAAATATCCTTTCTTTCAAAAGTTGTCCCCTTTCTCCTTGGTAGAATTCTGAAGAATATTTATATATTTCATATGTTGATATACTGGCCCTTGATTTTGATAGATTGCGGTCAAGATTTTCAAGCGACCACTTATTTTGCATATCCATTTTAAAGGGGCTTGATTTTTCAGAAAGTGCTGACCACCCATCCTCTGAAAATCAGGTTTTTAATGATATAGTTATAAAAGCATTTGTTTATTTATTTGTTTTGCAAAGTCTCTGTTAAAAAAGCAGAATTATTAGGTCACCAGCTGTAGCTCTCTTCAACATCCACTTCCACATCCCATATCCAGAGTGAGGTCAAATTCTTAATCTTTTTCCGGCCATTTGGCCAATTCAGTCACCCAGTGTCTAATCTCATCCTGTCTTGACTACTGTAATTTTCTCCCTTCTTGTCATTTTTTTTACTAATATCTAGAGCCCTGTGAAGATACAAAATTTGTATCCACCTCCACATCCGTATCCACAAAAATGAGCTGAAGATATCCGCATCTGCATCCACTCCTAAACCATCACTCTGGCATCATAAATTAACATGTGCATTTACACTTACAAACAGCAACGGCAACAGAAACATTTGAAATTACAAGTGTGGCAAAGGCTGGTAACCATGGAAGCTGATTGCCTTACCCAGCATCTTTCATCATTCATCTCCTTCCTGATATGTTTTATCATTAACTGACTGCTAAGCCTATCATTTAGAATACACCCATTCTCTCTGTGTTTCCTGTGAAGTGCCTTGTACATTTGTCAATGCTGTAAAATAAATAATAGAAGAAACATTGATTGGCTGTCTGTGAAACTTTTGTATTACCCACTTTTTTTTCTTTTTCTGTGAACAAAAAGAAGACACTTATTTTTCTCAAGCTATCAAACACTTTTTATGAGCATGAATTGATATTTTAAGGAACTAACATATTTAAGCTCTGTCAAGATAGAAGACTTAGGGCAGTGGTTTTCAAACTTTTTTTCTCATGACCAGTTGAAGAAAATCATGGATGCCCATGACCCAACATAATTTGACTAGAATGTGAGCTCCAGGATAGGGCTGAGGATGAGAATGGTGGGAGAGGTGTCCTGGAAATGAGATGAGACCTGGAAATTCATGACATCAGTATGTTGTTGCCTCCTTACCAGTGTTTATCTGTAAAGGGGTGCTTGTCCTTAACTCCAAGGTCATTTATATGTCCTGCACTAGTTTGTCTTCTCTTGGTACCTTGGTATCTTGGTACCTTCTAATGGTACCTTAGAACCTCTGAGGGTATGTCTACACTACAGAGTATTGTTGGAAAAATGCTGTTTTTCCGACAAAACTTGAGGAACCTCCACACTGCAATCGTGTTCTTTTGATAGTAAATGAAAAGAACAGAGGACTTTTTCCAACAGTGATAATCCTCAATCTATGAGGAGGAAGCCTTTTTGCGAAAGAGCTCTTTCACAAAAAGGCGTGTGTGGATGGGGAGGAGGGTTTTTTTTTTTTTTTTTTTTAAAGAAGAGGCCTCCAGGAAATAGCACAGGTGTTCTGGTGGCCACTCCATACAAAGTAATCACAATTCTATAGTTCCTGTCTCCTGGCCCCTCTTAAAGCTGCAGGCACACTGAACAAGCCTTGTGGCAGGAAGCTGGCCAGAGAGCAGCACCCTGACACACAGCTCTGCCTGCCACAGGCCTTGCAAGCCATGTCCACACCTCAAGCCCCCCGCGACTGCCCTGGCCCCTTGCCAGGAGCAGCACCAGAGGTCCCAGGACCCACCCAGACGGAGCAAGAGGTGTGCACCCTCCTGGTCAGGCCCAGAGATCGAGTCCCTCCTGGAACTGTGGAACGAGGAAGAGGCCATGCAGGATCCCCTGGCAAAGCGCAGAAATGCGGACATTTATGGCCAGATGGCCGGCTCCCTGGTGGATCTTGGAACAGGTCAAAGTCAAAGAGCTCCACCAGGGATATGTCCAGGCCACCAACCACAGCTCCCACTCTGGGGCAAGACTCCACACCTACCCCTACCACAAGAAGCTGCACCAAATCTTGGGGCGTGGGGAAACGACTTCCCCACCTATCCTTGTGGACTCCAGACTGGAGACCCCAGTCATCACCCAGCTGGAGGAGGATCAGGAGGGCCAGGGCCAGCCAGCCATGTGGAGGAGGATGAGGAGGAGACAGGAACCGTGACCCTCTCCCTTGAACTGGTGCAAGGGAGCCACGATGTCTCCCAGGCCTCCTCAGACCTTCAGGTGAGTGCTCTCACTTTCACATGCACAGGGTGGGGGAAGCAGGCGCACAGGGGGGTGGGGGGCGAGTGTACATCGTGCTGTGATCCGTTACTATGTGGCACATGGATGCAGCGGGCAGCCCCTGAGCCAGGGTGGGATCCTGCTGCCAGGCTCAGGGGAGGCCACACAAGTCCTGCCACAGGGGGACCCACCCTAGCTGGAAGCAGGCTAGCCACAAGGGCACAGGCATGATCCCACACGGACCGAGGAGTGCCGCACAGATCATGCGGGCATGCCTGCATGTGTGGGGCAGCAGCCACTCCAACAAACAGCCCAGCAAGCTGTACCTGCGTGTGCGGACCCCTGGGAGGCCCAGGCTCCTCTGCCACCCATGAGGGGATCCCACTGTGGCCGGAGACTTTCCTTGGCTGCTTGTCCATGTGCCAGGGGTGGGGGCTGGAAAGTAGACAGCACGGTCCTCTGTGCACGTCGGGGCCCTTGTGAGACAGGGCCTGCTGTGCAGGCCTGTGATGGGGTGGACAAAGCCTGACATCCCTGCTGGAGGCCTTTCAGCACCCTGGCCAGCAACAGGAGCAGTAGAGAGGTCCTCCGAGTAGAACAGACTGGCTGCAGCAGGGGCTGCCAATCAGACTGCAGGAGGCTGATATAAAAGGGCCTGTCAGTTCCTTCCTGGAGCTAGACCCAGGCAGACCTCAGGGCTGACAACAGAAACACTAGCACTCTGGACAGCTCCGAGTGGGAGCCGGGGCATCCTACCTGGTTGGAGCCAGGTCCTGCGGCTGAATGTTAGACAAGAAGCCAAAGACAACCCTGCAGAACCCCAGACAAGGGGAACTCAACCACAAGGCCCTAGAGAAAGGGCTGGATGGGACAGCATCCCGGGGAAGTGGCTCAGGGACATGACAGCAACTAAGTACTTTGACACTCAGCAGGTAACTGCTACTTATAGGGTTCCTGGGCTGGGACCCCGAGGAATGGGCGAGCCTGGGTCCCCCTCAACCCCCGTGCAAGCCGCACCTAGTGGTGTGTAAAGAAGAGGCCTGATCTCCGGCCGCTGGCTGGATGCTGCCTCACCTGCAGACAGGTAAGTAAAGACTATAAGACTACCCTCAGCCAGCAAGGGGTTCTCACATGAAGAGTGGATCCCATTAAAAGGCCCCACATGGCCTTGCACCTGGGACATCCCCCTCCTCTGGGCCGTGGACTTTTGATCACTGCTCACAGTGGAGGACACGGCCTCAGGGACAGTGTCTGCAGGGATGACTGACCACCTCTCCCTCTTGTGTGTTCTCCATAGCCAGGACTTAGGGCTAAGCCACACCACTGCAGCCAGCCGCCTGAGCCCGGGGGACCCCAAGGCACACCAAGGTGCACAAGGACCTGATGCACCAGCATATCAGTGTGTTTTGTGACGTCCACCAGACCCTGGCACACAAGGTCCGTGCTGACTTGGATTGGCAGGACCATGCGTGGGATCAGTTGATGCAGTGGTGTGACAACATGTGTGCCATCATACCCTGCATGACAGCACACCCGCCTGATGCCACTGCTCCTGGCTTCCACCCTCCTGCCCTCCCTGCTATGCCCATTCCGCCTCTGCTCCCTCCCCAAGTCATGCCCATGCCTCTTCCCCAAGTCATGCCTATGGCTACTCCCCCTGCCAACCCTGACCCTGCTCCAGCCCCTCCACCTCTGCTGTGCTCCCTGGATCCTCAACCCTGACGAGGTTCCTGCACCCGAAGTGGCATATTGAGCTGCCCCCTCCTCCTCCCAGTTCTGAGTCCCCCTCTCCCTGCCCACTTTTTCTGAATCTTTAATACAGCCTGCATTTTTTTAAACCAAACTGGTGTGTTTATTGAGAGGTCAGGGAAAGGGAAAAGGGAGGGGTTGTGGTGGGGAAGGAATATAGGACCACAAGTCAGAGGGCCCTGGGGAGAGTTACTGGGGTCCTTGAGGGAACCTCTCCCTCAGGGCTTCCTGGATGCGCACGCCAGCCTGATGGACCTGGCAGAAGGCAGCTGTCCATTGCTGCCAGAAGGGTCATCCCTCGCAGCCGGTGTTTGCCCCCCACCTCAGGAGAAAGGCCTTCCCCTTCCTCTCCACAATATTGTGGAGGACACAACATGCTGCCACCATCCTGGGGATGTTGTGCTCCCCCAGCTTGAGGAGGGTCAGCAGGCACCAGAAACATGCCTTGATGTGGCTCAAGGTGCACTTCACCTAAATCCTGGCCTGGTTCAGGTGGGCATTGAATTGGTACTGCTGGGATCCAGATGGCTGGTATAAGGCTTCATGAGCCATGGTATGATGGGGTAGGCCGTGTCCCCCACAATGGCATCTGCATGTCCCCGACCATGAAGTCATGGCAGGGGAAGACTATGCCCACGTCCAGCTTCTTGTACAGGTTAGAGTTCCTGAACACTCAGGCACTGTGTGCCCTGCCCGGCCACCCAACAAAAATGTGAAGTGTCCCCAGTGGTTGATGAGGGCCTGCAGCACCATGGAGAAGGAGCCCTTCCTGTTAATATACTGGGCCGCTCGACGGTCCGGTGTGCAGATCAGGATGTGGGTCCGATCAATCGTTGCCCCAAAGTTTGGGAACCCCAGGGCAGCAAATCTGGCTACAGTCACGTCCACGTCTCCCATACGGACGACCCTCTGCAGCAGGATGGAGTCAATGGCCCTCACAACCTGCAGAAGGAGACAAAGAAACACACAAAACAGAGAGTAAGAGTCGGGGTGCCTGAGCCCCTGGGAGGTGCTTGCCCCCCTATCCTCCCCTCCCTCCAAACACCCCAGGAGTCACCTTCTATGAGGCTGCCCCCCCTGCAGAAGGGCTGTGTGAGGGCAGTATGGCACAAACCCCCCAGGGATGGGACTTCCCCTGCATCCCCCCAGTCCCCAGCCCTCCTTTCCCAAGGATCCCCCTTATGCAACACTCTCCCTCCCTCCCCCCCACCCCCGTGCAGGGACTGAAGCCTGAGAGTGCCTTACCTCCATGAGGAGGGCCCCGATGGTGGACTTCCCCATGCCGAACTGGTTGCCTACCGACCAGTTGCTGTCTGGGGTGACGACCTTCTAGAAGGCAATGGTGACCCGCTTCTCCAGGGGGATGGAGGGCTGCAGGTGGGTGTCGCGTCTCCAGAGGGTGGGGTTGAGCCAGGCACACAGCTCCACAAAGGTGGCCTTCCACATGTGGAAGTTTTGGAGCCACTGCTGGTCATCCCACCGCTCCAGGACCAGTCGATCCCACCATTCTGAACTGGTGTCGAGCCTCCAAAAACACCTCTCCACTGTAGGGTGCAGTTGCCAAGTGGAGCAGCTGCAGCCATGGAGAGGGTCCCCAGAATGAGCTCAGGGTCCTGGTTGTGCAGGACCAGGAAGGCAGCTGGCAAAAAGTGCTGCAAAAACTGCAGCATGGACGTGTGGGGCCATCGCATGCCTGGGGCAGCTCCAGCTCCATGACTCAAAGGAAAAAACTGTGGTGTCCAGAAATGAACAGGGCAACCACAGCAGGCACTGCAAGAGCTTTGCTGTCCTCTGAAGAGGTAGCAAGAACACAGCAGAAGCAGAGAAACGGCTGTCTGGGGGGGTCCCTTTAAGCGCAAGGGAGTGGTTCCGGGTGGCCTTTTATGTGAGCAAGTGTCCAATCAGTCTGGATGCTCTCTTTCGCAAAAGCACGTTGCTTTGTCGCTGCGCTTTTATGTGTGGACGCTCTCTTTCACAAGAATTATTTCTGGAAGAGCTCTTCTGAAAAAGCTTTTTGCGAAAGAGGCTTGCAGTCTAGACTAGCCTTGAGTCTTATGGCTTCTTCTGCCCCTTCCTTGACCATCTGAACTCCAATAGTGCTGAGCCTACAAGTTGTTATCTTTCCAAACACTCACATTTCACACTCATTCACTCTCCATCTCCAGGGACTGCATAACTATTCGACATAGTAAAAGGGATACAATTATCCCAGTAAGGTATCAATCTATTTCCAATACAAAGCTTCTATTAGTACAAACTTTTCCTCATTTATCATATTTTCTTTATCAAAAAATCTATAACTACTCCTATGAGCAACAGTGTGATCACACTGTATCACAAGGATCCTTCTGATCTCTTTCTGTCTTGACACCAGATACAGATACAAGCAGTCTGTTTGATGCTAACCAGAGAAGAACGATGGACAGAGTTATAGTTGTTTAACATTCCTTCTTACACTACCTTTAAGCTATATTTCATGAAACACTGTAAAATTCTCTGCAAGTGGGGGAAAATAAATGGTGACCTCTCCCACGTAGCTCCCACTCGTGACAGCAAAAATGAGATGTCACACTCAGAAAACTATGCAGCTCTGTGACCCTCCCTCTCCTCTTTTGTATGAGGAATGAAACTAATCAATACTGACATCTGAATGATCATCACTGGGCATCTGAGTTAACCCTCACTGAGATGATGGATGGGGCAGTTTGCATCACACATTTCTTTGGTGCCAGTCTCTCTGGAGAGACTCTCTCACACACACATCAGTTATGCTTGGCTCAAATTTCTGAGTTTTTCTTCACAAACATAATAGCTAGAAAAAAATGAAAGCAGCAGCTCAAGACGGTAGGTTCAGAGAAGCACACACTGTCTAGGTGTGTACTAGCTGTTTCTGAGCCCTGGCTTTGCATGCTCTGGCAAGCACATCTTGTTGCTTTAGTTTTGTTGTCACTGATGTGCTGTGTTTTTCAGGTTTCTCCCTGCTGGGGAAAGAAGACAGAAGAAAAAGAGAAGAATCTAATAGTCTTTACAGAGGTATTGCAGGTGAACACAGAAAATGTCTGAAACCAGTTCATGTGAAACACTGAACAGTTACCTATTGCCATGTATGTTTCAGCCTATTAGCATAGCACTTAGACCATCTATTTAAATGGCCCTCATCATCTTAGTATATGAGCAGTTCCCAGGTATTAAAAGTGGGAATGAAACCAATATGGTCTTGGTTCTGGTGAACAGTGTGCAAAGTTGATTTAAGCTGGTGGGGGTCTACCATCTGAAAAGCTTTAGGCAGGCCTACACTATAAACTTGTGATACAGTTGCTTCAGTTAGTGCAATGGTTGTGCATGTGTATACTTGGCTCCTTGTTTCAGCAGTGCACATACTCATCAGCAGTGTTTGTGTCCATGCAGAGTGAAGTACACTATGTGTAGGTATCCCATGTGCAACTCGCCACAGTCCAGCACACTGTCTTTTGGGAAGTTTTGGCAAAGCATGATGGGGCCAAAACTATTCACACCAGGGTCAACTTTTCCCATCTGTAACTGTCTCGTTCCACAATGTTATCTGTATGCCATAATTTGACACCCTTTCTTTCAGGATTTCTTCTTGCTCACCATCATCTGAGAGGTGCCTGGAGCCTACACAATTCTGGGTTATTGTCATGAGCATTGCAAGCACAGAGTGCACAATCCAGGAGTAATTGCTGTGCCCCAGGTAGCACCAGAGGAGAGGGGATCATGATAATTCTTCTGAGGACAGCTTGCTGTGGGGGATAGCTGGAACCAGTTTAAGGTTGTTGGTAGCAGTCACAGAGAAGATGATGAATAGCTGCTGAATTGACAGTGGAGAAGTGAGTTGTGATTGCACTATGAAAACTTGTAATGCCGGTCAGTCTGGAATCAATTTTGAGTCAGCTGAGTACATCAATACAACAGGCTACTTTTCTATGGTTACTATGGTTTCTACAGTTGCACATACGTTGACATAACTATATCATTGTCTGTACTTGCACTGCATCAACCTAAGTACATTGATCATAGCTCTATTCCCTTTGGGAAGGTGGTGTTACTTTATTGTTGAAACAGGATGCTTACATCAATGGGAGAGAAATTTGAGTGTAGACACATGCACAGTCAGGTTGATGTTAACTGCCTTTCTTTGCCCCAGCCTTGCAGCATAGACCATGCCATAGTATGCTTATAGAGTGAGGTGGGATGTAGGGATGTTTCTGGAAGGTAGGGAGTTCAAGTGCTACTGGGAATTGTGAAATGACAGACAACCCTGTAATAGTAGTTGTCTACTGTGTCCTATTCATTAAAGTTCTGCTGCTATTGTAATTCTCTAGGCCATTTCCACACAGACCCACACTAGCCCATTCAGGGCTATGTCTCACTAAAATCCCAATGCCACCCTATCCAGGGTTCTGCAGTTCTTCCCACTAGCCATGCACCTGGGCTTTAATCCTTCCTGCAGTATGCTTTCCACAGTGAGCTTGTCTATGGCACTACTGCTGTTTCAGCCACCCAGTCTGCATGCCTCAAGCTCAAAAGGGTAACTGGCTGGCTCTAGTCCAACAGTTTTCTTTATACTGTCTCACTGGGCTCTGGCTACTTCTCACACTACTGCTGCAGGGAGGTTGGAGGACTTCTCTACCACTCTTTTCCTGGTTCAGGTTGTGGCAAGGCCAAATGCTTCCAGCAAGGGGCTTTGGGGCCTAGTCTACCATGTTATGAGGTGTAAATAACTACACAAGGCACCAGACTCTGGAGAATTAGGCCAATTATATTTTGGGCATTAGAGATAAACGAATCATCCAATTCTTTTGTTTAGAGAAGATGGTTCTATGTGAAGAATTCACAAGGGGCACGGTAAACCACTGTTGAACAAGTCATGCTTTATCCATACAACAAAGCTATTTTTGTTTGATACTAGATCATTTCGGAGGATGACATGGGGGATAAAAGGAGCATTATTGGGTTGATAGATCTATTTGTCTCATGCAGTTCTGGAAGCCACAATGCATCATCTTGACACATTTTCATTGGGTTATTACTCCACAGAAATGACAGAAAGTGTGTGTGGATGGTGGGAGGTAGAATTCTGTGATGCATCAGGGTTTTCTAAACATCTGTGAAGAGAAGATCTAATCATGGAATCTTGTTCTTATGAATTAAAAAAAACTAAAAGAGAGACTGTAGGATTTCCCTAGTTTTTCTTGTGGCAAAGCATGTCATGGAAAGCATTCATTTTTGTGATGTGATGTTTAATGTTTAGTAACATTTTGCGGGGGCAGGGGAAGGGGGCACCCTGATAAGTGCTTCTCTCCTTTGGACCTAATGCATAATTATTTATATGAAGGGGAATATCTCCAATAAGATGGAGGGCATGGGGAAGACAGACTCTATAGCCCAATTGTTAGAGTACTCACTTGTGATGTAGAAAATCTAGGCTCATTAAAATCCCTGCTTTGGATTAGGTTGGGATGCAGGGACTAATATAGACCCGTCCTCCCTTCACTACTAATTTGATCATCTAGCTGATCTATGAGGCATCAACTGGGATAAGGTTCATTGAGGTTCTGGTCAACCCCATTTTGAAAAAGGGATTGAAAAAGCAGAAAGTTTTTGTTCTTTAAAAAAGTATTTTAAAAGTTTTGTTTTGGCTTTTTCATTTTTATTGTTGTTGGTGGTGGTAGTGGTAGTTTTTGGGGGTTTTTTTGTATGAGAAATTCAGGTCTTGCTTACACTAGAAGACTCTTTGGCTGAGCCTGGGAGTGCACGATGAGGAACAGAGCCCTGGACATGAGGCTGGCAGGAGCTGGGAGCCCACATACAGAGTCCTGGCTATGGGGATGGGAACAGAGCCCTGAGCATGGGTTTGCAGTCAAGGCTCTGCATGCAGGCCAGGAGTGGAGCTCTGGGTACAGGGCTGGCAACTTAGGATTGTGGGAGTGGCCGAGACCCTGCACAAAAAATGGGGATGTTGCAGCACCCCCCCGCAACCTTGCTCCTGTGCCTATGAAGTCAGAAGATAAAAATTTCCCACAGAATGGAAACTTTCCAACAATAGTTCTGGGAGAACAGAAATAAAGTTTTAAAAAATGCCTAAACGGGAAGCTGGACACTTGGTGGGTGATTGTGTTCCATGGGTCGTCTAGCCTCCCAGCAGCCTGCCTGTTGGGTTGCTGGACTGCTCACCACTTAGACCTGCTGGGCTCTTTGGGATCCTCAGCGGCTTCCTAGGCTGCCCAGATCCTCAACTACCTGACCCCCAACTGCATGGCTCTGTTCCATCAAAACATTTCATCCAGCTCAACTTGCAACACTTTCCAGTGACATTTTACGTGGATTGTATTTGAAGATTTCTGGTGTCTGGGCATCTAGACCCCATAAACAGTATTTAAAACTTTCACCAGGAGCCTTTTTCTGGTGAGTCATGAAGTGTTTCTGGCAAGAAACAGCTCTTCCCCTTGCTATGTATCGAGTGAGATTTGCTTTGGAAGCCAAAGTTTTGTAGTGGGAGAAAGTTGGGCTGGTGGTAATCAGATGAATCACAGTGTGAATATGCTGCATTTTGTGGGAAAAGTACCGGTGCAAGCAAACTTGGAACTAACCTGCTGGTCAAACC
The DNA here is from genome assembly GCA_032595735.1 of Pelochelys cantorii. NCBI lineage: Eukaryota > Metazoa > Chordata > Testudines > Trionychidae > Pelochelys > Pelochelys cantorii. The sequence goes on along the minus strand of CM064326.1, from coordinate 123,546,049 downwards.
ATGGAGTGTCACATTAGTACCACAAAGTGTTTAGTATGTGCTAATCCCCACTGAGTTAAATGTACTATAACTGGCTATGTGGGGGAACAGGGAGTGCTGAGTACCTCTTTGGATACTGTTTTTGATGATGCACTGCTTTGGGTGTCATACAGAGAAAATAACACATTGAAACAGTTCACAAAATGCATAATGAAGCTCAGCCACAGTAATTCAGCAAGTGGCAGTAATGGCAGTTTGCATCCACATGATCTTTCAAGAAAGTTAGAACTAAAAAAGGATAGGAACGTATGAACTTCTCAAATAAAATTTCTCTCCAAGCTACTTTAATTCTGTCCCATATAGATGCCTGAGGAAAATCTGAAACTTTCATCATTGCCCATAGTTTTTTTTTTCTTTAAATCAGTAACCACAAATCCCAGTTGTTGTAATCTTAATCACACAGTAGCTGTGCTTCTTCATGGCCTTAATAACATATCAGGCATTTCTCATTAGAGAAATAGCATTCTTAAAGCAGCCAACTTCCTACTCCTTATTGATAATCTAGTCCTGCTGTTTGCTGGGGATACTCATCTAAGAGCCTCATATGAGGTGCTAAATACCTTACAGGATTGAGTCGTATAATTCCATGTGATGGAGAATTATCCAAGAGGTATATGTGGGTCTCCGCCTACAAACTTCATGGACTAAATTTATTAGCACTTGCATCTTTGTGTGTCTCTGATTATGCAAATTAGGAATAAACCTGACTTAAATGTGTTTACAGCTGTACTGTGTTGCCAGAGCAGCACAAAGGAAGATGGCAGAGTAGCTTCTTTATGGGGCAGAGTGAGTGTACTCTAGGGCCTAGTTTTAGGAGTACAGCATTAACTGCACTCCCTGGCTTTCTTTCTAAGTTGTTTTGTTTTACATCTATTGTTGGAAGGTAACATACACTCAAATCACTGCATCTTGACTTCATTTAAATGAAATTTTCTTTATAGGAATAGAATGAGCGAGGGCTGTTTCACACTCCTGACAAACAACACAGCTTTTATTTTTTCTCTGAGCCCATAGATGGCAGGTAAAGTAACTATTTTTTTTAACTCGCAAAATCAGCAACTTCAACATGGAGCCTCTGTGAAAAAGTGTGTAACAGAATCTCATGATGCCATTTTTAGTCACTTTCCAGAGTACAATAAAAGATCACAGAAGAAATATTTCTACTTCTCCCCTGTCCAAATCAGACTGTCGGGAGGTAAAGGAGGATGAAACCTACGCAACAGAAGACTAATAATTATTAATCAAGATTACTGAAGTAACAGCTTTCTTCATTTTCACTCCCTTACGAGGTACCACAATAACTGGGGTGAGATTCATCCCAGCACAGAGTCCTCTGTTAGGTCCAGGCATCACTTAACTCAAACTTAAGACATATTTTGGAGGCTCTTGAGTGACACAAAGGCCTTGTGCTGGCTTTCTTCATGGGACGTTTTGTAATGGGAGAATACCACTTTGTCTAAGATCCAAAGATAAAATTTTACTTGTCTGTTCATGTTGACTATCCAGTGACTTTGTATCTGACTAAAGGAATTTAGTTCTTTTGATTAAAGAATTTGAGTGGAAGTCTTGAGGTTCAGAGGTAAGAATAATAATGGTGGCTAAGATTGAATTCACATTTTAAATTAACCATACAGTGCAATGTGTCCCCCCACATCCCCTCTGTCCCCCCATCATTTAAGGTTTTTCCCTGTGGTATTCTCCTGAGAAAGGGCCTTATTTCTTCCTGGCATTTCTCAGGAAAACATGCATTACTTGGAAATTCAGTAAATATCAGAGCCTCACCTGTTCGTACTGGCTGAGGGAATTCATGTATCTGTCATCAAGAACAGACAGATTAAACTCATCTAGGCATATCAAATATAGTGCAGTGAACTAAGGATTAATAGTTCAGATTTGTTTAGATGCTACAAGGATTTAAAAATATGTCATACCTGAAGAACCTGTAACCAAATGAGAGATGCACTCCAGAGTTGATTTAAATGAAATATATAGTGTACAAGATTAGAAAGAGACCCATGGCTAATATAAGGTTGTCAATACATGGAGTTTGTCTAATGACACAAACCATGAAAGAAGGATTTTGAATGTTTTTTGTCGCCCCAGGCTGCTGAAAGCAGTATCAGTGACAACAGTCTACTGTATTAACTATTAGGGCATTCAATCTTTAGTACGTATTTCATCTTTTCCCAGTTCTCATTTTAAAAAGCCTTTTAGAAGGATAGTGAAGATAACTTTTTTTTATTCTTCATGCTTGAAATTACACTGCAACTAAGGTGGGCTAAATAGCTGCAGCACTTCTAGAAATGTTAGCGTATTCAGCAGCACTATTTTCCCATTCCCAGCAATGTCACGACGTCAGTGGAAAGATGCTTCTGATTTTGCCATCTTTTTTTTTCTTTTCTTCCCTGATGGAATGCTGAACTTGCGGTCCTGTTTTCTTATTTGATCACTGAGAACCAGCCATCTCAATTTGCCCTTTTATATAGAAACTCAGCATGAGGCCAAGAAACCACTTCAGTCCACCAAACTGATCTCAAGTGAAACTCAAATGATACATAAGTCTTGCATGTTCCCCCAGCACAGGAATGTCACCCCCACATACTTAGGTACTTTATCAGAGAATGGGGCTTCGGAATCAGCATCAGAGTATGAACAGTGCTGCCAGCACTAGAAAAGGGTTCTTAAAAGATGGGGAAGTAAAAGTGCCCTAAGTTTGTCTTTATTTGTTATGGACTAATCAGAAGGAGAGATAGACAGTGAAGGAGACATATGGTTTGAAAATTATCTTGGCATCCATGCCAATAGAGGAAAAGTATTAATCTATAATAGAACAAATCATTCTAATAGTTTCCAAATCTTGCACTTTGAAGAATAATTGGGAGGGACAGTGGAGGACAGAAGTGGGAGGAAGAAAATAGAATGCAATGAAAATGACATGGTCATTTGCTAATTTTCATTACTTGTACTGGCTAATTGACTCTGTGTATGTTCCCAAGCATTAATCACAATGTATTGTGTCATAATTTCTGGACTAAAAAAACCAGAAATCCCTTTGATTGCTAATTTTAGTAGGCATTGCTACATAATGTTTTGTATCTGTGCTGATGAGTAGGAAATCTTGCTTTTGTCCCATTTTTTCCCAAATGAATAGTCATAGTTCGGTGCCTTCAATCAAAGAAAGTAATATTAGTAGTAGTCTTAGTCCTTCTTATTAGTGGTGTTACAGCTGTCACCAAGAGTATATGAAAGATGGCTGGGTAAGTATGACATTCAAATCAATGTCCCTGCAATGTTATTGTGAATTAGCTATAGTTCAGGGAATGAAAAATAGTAAAAGGGGATATGTAAATCAATTTAAAATACTATAAATATTCAGTAAACAATGATTAAGGGCCAATGAAAATCACGTCTTTTGAAAACTGTAATTCTGATGCATAAAACTTTAAATTGGAAACTATCATTTTTTATTTTTTCTCTCCTCTTTTTTTTTTGGCTAAGTGAATAGTTTTAGCAGAGTTTTACTGAGACAGAAGAAGAGACCACATGGGTTAAAGTTATCCTACATCCAAGTCATCCTGTCCTGTTGGCAAAACCACAGGAATGGACTGGGGAGAAGGTCCCTTATAGAATTTCCAGTGCATTAGTCCATAAGAGGTGGATGTGTTCCTTTCTCCTTGAACAAGCATGAAGCAGGGGGTTTTGACCAATAAAGCCTTCACATCTTCTGAGATCCACGTAAAGGGATCTTAAATGAAGGCTCTGTGCTACTGCTAGTTCTTTGACATTTTCTCCAACTTCCTGTCAATGTTGCTCTGATAGAGACACATAGACATGGCATCCCCTGCAGAGAGCAGAATGTCTTAGTAGAGGTGATGTGTGTGGTAGTGTGCAGGGTCATATGCCCTTCCCCCAGATTGCTCGTGCACCTGGTGCTGCCCTGCTCCCTGCCTGTAGTACAGCTGAGCTGATGATCTGTGAGTTGTGCAGGGCAGGAAGAGGCAGAGACAGGAGGAACAGCTGAGAGCTGCAGGGAGGGGCCATGACTTTCTGGGACCAGATGATTTCATGGGGAAGGTGTGTGACAGGATTTTCCCGGTTGTGTCCTCATATTAGCATTATGCATGGGTCATCTTTGGGCCTCATCTTAATAATTAATTCAGAGATGCATGTTCCCTAGCTCCACTGTCATCCTTCTCTATACTTTCCCTACCTTCCCAATGCATGGGTCCTATAGCACCTGAATTTGCTTTTCACATGACCTGTCCAAAGTCACACAGTGAATATTGGGGCAGAATTGAGAATAGACACCAGGGCTCCAAAACTGATCTGTAAGCCTCAAGCCCAACCTTCCTTTAATGTCACTTTCACCAGGAGTCATTTTGCAGGACTATTAATAAAGACATATTCACCTCATCAATTACCTAGAACTCATATGCACTTATGGCACTGACTTGAAGTGGAGGGGAAAAAAGGTATTGAATCAACCTTTGAAATCATGAATACCAGAAAGATATTTCTAACAAGTTCAAAAAGAGTCAGGGAGTGGATCTTATTGTCATCAGCTGATAGAGGACTCAGGGGTTGCCTAATAGAACACTTAGGGTACGTCTATACTGCATTGCTATTTCAGGATACCAAAGTATCCCAAAATAGCTATCCCGTGTCTTAACAGCAAACCTGTTACTTCAGGTGCTATTCTGATGTCCCTGTAAACCTCATTTTATGAGGAGTAAGGGACGTTTAGGAATAGTGCTTTATTTTGAAATTTGGTGCTGTGTAGATAGCTTATTTTGTTATTTGGCGCTATTTCAAAATAGCATCGAAATAAGAGACACAATTTGTGTAGCTCAAATTGCGTATCTTATTTCAAGTTACGGTGCAGTGTAGACACACCCTTCATTTGCAGTAAACTGTGGTATGAAGTCTATGCATCTCTGCTCACTACATGTATGAACCTTGCAGGCATGCAGTAAAAGTTTCCTAATGAGCTATCACTCACATGTCAGTATTTAGTCTTAGATGGAGTTTACCAGCAGTGTAGTTTGGCTTCAAAGCAGGATAAATCAAAGCTTATTGGACAAATTTCAGTGAGCAGCAGCAGAGTCCACACAGCCACTTAGTGTGCTGCAGGCCTAGGGCATGGTAGATTTACACCTCATCTTCCCACCCATTGAGTGTGTGTATAGACAAGCTCCATTCTTTATGGAAATTATACCATTAGTTGTGGAGTTGAAAGATAAATTATAGCAATAGAAGTCAGGCACAAGTGGTTCTCAAGTGAGGGTGTTTCATATGCTGTGATCTTTCTGCTAATAGGAATGCTTTGGGGAGTTATTAGGATCTTTTTTCCTCTGTGTTATGTAAGGAAGCCCCACTGCCTGAAATTAAACAGATCTCTTCTAATTGTGTTTCTCTGAAAAGAGCACTTACAAAATTAAATGGCTAGGGAGAAATATGTGAATAGTACTCTGCAGTAATGAAAGGATATTTCTATACAAAGTGTCTCTGAAGAGGCATGCTCTAGGCCAGACAGCTACCAACTCCCAACTGGTGTTGCCAAGCAACACCACCTCACAGCCTTAAAAAGGAAAATGAAAATTTAGCAGTCACTGAAGAAAGTGGTACAGTTAAAAGCTGTGGAGGAAGCATAGCTTAATAAGTGCAATAAAGACCTGGGGAGCAAGAGAATTTGTTGAGTCAGTCATTCTCCATGTGATTGAACATGTCACTAATATTCCTGATCTGTAGCTTGTAGATTATTGTCCATCAATGTGGTGGTTGAGCATCTACCATATGGTCATATCCAACTCCCATTTTGATTGCAATCTCCTTTGTGCTTTCACCAGTGCTTTTTTTTACTGTCATCTTGGATTAGGAACCTAAGGACAGATCTGCACTGCAGCGGGGAGCATGCTTCCCAGTATGAGTAGACAAATTAGCACTAAGGGTGCATCTACACAGCAGGGTTTACCTCGAAATAAACTACGCAAATTGAGCTACGTCAATTGCGTAGCTTATTTTGAAATTGGGAGCAACTACACAGCACTTATTTAGAAATAGAACACTCTTCCTCCGACTTCCCTTACTCCCTGTACAATGAGGGTTACAGGAGTTGGAGTAAGGAGTCCTCCAGCTTGACAATATTTCAACATTATTTCAAAATAACTACCTGATGTGCAGACTAAGTTATTTTGAAATAATGTTGCTGTGTAGACTTCCCCTAACTGTGCTCAAGTTAACATGCTAAAAATAGCAGCATAGCCGAGGGTATCACAGGGGGTTGTTTTGGCAAACTGCCCAAGGTCATAGTTAGCAAGTCTGGATGGCTTTGTATTGAAGCAGTTAACCTGAACTACCAAGCATGCTACCCTGGCTACATTGCCATTAATAGTGTGCTAGCTTGAGCAGAACTAGAGCATGCCTATCTACTCACGCTCAGAAGTATGTTCCCAGAAGCAGTATAGATGTGATCCAAGAGGTGCTACCAGAAGGCTAGCAATGCACAGCAAGCAAGAATTGTTAACCTGTAGAGTGTCCTAGTCAAATAGAATACTCCAGGACAGTAAGCTGATTACAGGCCAGAAGCACTAGTTCCCTCAAGTGGACTTTTCACCAATTAGTGAATCATAGATTCATAGAAATGTAGGACTGGAAGAGACCTTGAGAAGTCATCAAGTCCAGCCCCTGCACTGCGGCAGGATCAAATAAACCCAGATCATTACTGACAGGCGTTTGTCCAACTTGTTTTTAAAAGCTTCCTATGATGGCACTTGGAAGCCTATTTCAAGACTTAAATACTCTTATCATTAGAAAGGTTTTTTTTTCCCCTAATATCTAACCTAAATTCTTCCTTGTTGAAAATTAAGCACATTACTTCTTATCCTACCTTCAGTGGACATGGAGGACAATCGATCCACCCTCCTCTTTATAACAACACTTAACATATTGGAAGCCTGTTAAATGGTTCCCCCTCAGTCTTCTTTTCTCAAGACTAAACATGCCAAGATTTTTTAACATTTCTGTATAGGTCAAATTTTCTGAAACTTTTTCCTTTTTGTTGCTTTCCTCTGGAGTCTTTCCAATTTTTCCACATCTTTCCTACATTGTGGTGACTAGAATTGGACACAGTACTTTAGCTGTGACCTCACCATTGTGTCTAACATACAACCCTTCTGTTTATAAATCCCAGAGTCACATTAGCCTTTTGAAACTACGTCACAGTGATGACTCATATTCAGTTTGTGGTCCACGATAATGTAACATCTTTATGGATGACTTAGAACAACATTTCCTCAGATCCCGTCCCCTTTTACCCCTCCTCTACTTACGCTACATCAATGACATCTTTATGATCTGGACCCATGGGCAAGAAACACTGGATGCATTCCACAGAGACTTTAACAACCTACACCGCACCATCAATCTCAGCCTGGACCACTTAACACGAGAGATCCATTTCCTGGACACCACAGTACAAATCACCAATGGTAAATTAGATACCACTCTCTACAGAAAACCCATTGACTCATACAGTTACCGACATGCCTCCAGCTCCGATCCAGAACACACATACGATCCATCGTCTACAGCCAAGCCCTTAGATACAACCGCATCTGCTCTAATCCCACTGACAGAGACCAGAAACTTCAGGATCTCTACCAAGCCTTTGTAAACCTCAATTACCCACCTGGGGAAATAAAAAAACAAATTGAAAGAGCTAGACGAATACCCAGAAACCATCTACTTCAAGACAGACCCAAGAAAACCAACAATAGAACACCACTTGTCATCACCTATAGCCCCCAACTTAAACCCGTCCAACGCATTATCAATAACCTACAACCTATACTGGAACAGGATACTACACTCCGAGAGGCTCTGGAGACAGACCCATAGTCTCCTATAGATAACCACCTAACCTCAGGATAATTCTTACCAACAACCACAGGACATACTACACTAATACCAACCCTGGAACTTTCCCTTGCAACAAACCCTGTTGCCAGCTTTGTCCACATATTTACTCTGCTGACACCATCACTGGACCTAACCATGTCAGTTACAAGATCAAGAACACATATTCCTGTTCATCCAGAAATATAATTTATGCCATCATAGGGTGAGTCTAGACTACATGGCTCCATCGACGGAGCCATGTAGATGAGTGTATTCTGCAAAGGGAAATGAAGCGGCGATTTAAATAATCGCCGCTTCATTTACATCAAAATGGCTGCCGTGTTGTGCCCATCAGCTGTTTGTCGGCACAGCGCGGTAGTCTAGACGGGGATCAACCGACCCCAGATCCCTTTGTCGTCAGAGCCCTTTGCCGAATACACTCATCTACATGGCTCCGTCGACGGAGCCATGCAGTCTAGACACACCCCATGTGCCAACAGTGTCCGTCTGCTATGTATATTGGACAAACTTCTCAGACACTTCGCCAAAGAATTAATGACCACAAATCAGACATCAGACAGTTTCACAAAGAAAAAACAGTTTCTTGTCATTTCAACCAGATTGGGCATTGTCTCAAGGACCTAACTACATGTATCTTACTTCAAAGAGACTTTAACACCAGACTACAAAGGGAAACCTCAGAACTGTCATTCATGCTTAAATTTGACTCTTTACGAATGGGCCTTAACAAAGATGCTAACTACCTTACCCATTACAAAGATAGCTTCCCCAATTATCACCCATAATATCATTATCTCATAGACACTAACCTCCCCCCCACCCCCCTCTGTTCTAAAATGTGATTTGTCAATTTTATATGTGTTCACTTTTGTTTGATTGTATCCCTTTGGTATATATGGTCATGCCAATTTTCTTCCACAATTTGATCTGAGGAAGTGGGTCTGGCCCATGAAAGCTCATCACCTAATAAACCATCTTGTTAGTCTTTAAAGTGCTGCATAGTCCTGTCTTTTGTTATTGCCTAGCCAGTTAGTCTCCTTTTCACCTGATAAAGAGCTGGAAGCCACTCAGGAAGATCACTTGACGGATTGGACAGGCGCACTATAAATCTGAAGCAGTGGGTTGTGCCCATGGAAGCCTATGATACCATCTACATGTTTTGTTAGTCTTTAAGGTGCTACCAGTCTATTTGTTGTTTTTTAAAGTTTTTCCTATAAAATGAATGTTTCCTTGCTGATCATTTGAGAGGAGACCAAAATCACAGGGTGAGTTTGCACAGGAGGGGAGGAGGACTGAAAGAACCAGAGTTACAAAGTTTGTGTGTCATTTGCTTTCTCTGTCCCATGGTCCTGACAGAGGAAAGAGTACACTCTTTCTGGAGAATCCACAGCTTTTGCTGAACTTTGGGAATGTGCAATTGTTACTGGGGAGGCTTACGTGAGCTGGTACTAGTTTTGGGGTGGAGGAGGATGAACTCCTCCAGTGGTGCACTTAAGGTAAGCTGGTGGGGTGGGTTCTGGTGTGGCCTAGGGGCTCAGGTGTTTGCTTGGGGAGTGGGGTGGGTTCAAGTCCCTCGGCTGGGAAGGCCAACACCTAAGCTGCACCTGTGGAAGGCAGGATAAGGGACAACCTGAAGATAAGGTGGTGGGGTGGGTTCTGGCATGGGATAGGGCATTCACCTGGGGGTGGCAGGTTCAAGTCCTGTCTCTTAAGAAGAAGTGCTGGGACCTAAGGATGTCCCTATAGGCCCAAAGACAGCACCTAGACTCTATTGATCCTCAGCCAGTTTAAGAGCCCATGGGATCCAAAGCTTAGTTACAAGTTGGACCTCCCTGGTCTGGCACCCTCAGGACTTGAGTGGTGCTGGATATAAAGGATTTTGCCAGAACCATGGAGGTCATTTCTGTCCCCTCCCCAACCCACGGCTCCCAGCTCTGGCCTTGGCCACTGGCCTCCTGGCTGGCTCCCCACCTGCTGCAGCTCCCAGCCCTGCCAGGCAGCCACACATTAGGTCTTCCAGTCCTGCTGGGCAGCCTTGCAGGCACCCTGCTTCCCTGCCACCCCGCAGGGCTCCCTGCTTCTGGCCCTCTACCAGGACACTCTGGTCCAGCAAGATCCATGCTGGACCACAGATGTTGCTGGACCAGATAGTCCTGGTTTAGAAAGTTTCAACCTGTAGTGAGTGCCCACCATGAGGAGCTCATGCTGGGTTGTAGTACTATGTGTCTCAGTAAATCCTATTTGAAAATTGCAAAAAGCAAAGATTCCACCAGTATCCGGCAGTTGCATCTGAATTCCACTTGCTGGAATAAATACTGGATTTAGATACGTAGCTGTCACTTTAGTTGCCTAAACTCAATATTTAGTGCCACCGAGCTCCTCAAAATCCTTGCTCAGCCACTGCCTAACCCTGCAGATGGCTAAGTTTCTGTGAGTGGGCATGCATAACCCCTCCCCTCCCTAAGTCTTGATGCCTCCATGCTGTTCAGCCACTTAGCTCACACAGAAGCCCTGGAGAGATCCTCAAACTAGCTTTTTCCCTGCTTATCTCATCTGCAGGGCCTGACATGATAAGGGAAGCTCAGAGCACACCTAACCTGCACAAAAGACAGCTGCAGGCAAGCTGTCCAGGAAGTGTGTGTGTCCCATTATACTTACTAGTCAAATAGTTGGAACACTCACCTGGGGCATAGGAGACGTTGGGTTGAATCTCCCACCCTGCCTGATTTGGAATAGGGACTTGAACGCAGGTCCCCCAAGTGTGTCTGAACCACCACTCTTTTGGCTATTCTAAGGTGGGGGCTCAAGTTTCCTCTTGCTAGAGCTATTTCACTTTGCATAAATAGTCACTGGGCCAGGGAGAATGAGTCCACAGTGCAGTTGTTAGGGCACTCAGTGGGGAATCCAGTCTCTGCTTCACATCAGACAGAGCGGGGATTCGAAGACAGGTTTCTCACCTCCCACAGGAGTTCCCTGATCACTGTGGTATTGGCTCTAATGGGTTGAGAGTGACTTTCTCCTTTTTTATGAGAAAGAACTCACAGTTAGGTGGCTAACTACGTACAAAAGGCAGGCCAAAGCCCTGGTCCTTCCATTGGTATTTCCCAGTGGCTACCATATATGGCTCCCTGCTTCCTCCTTGGATTCTTAGGTGCTTAATTCTCCTCATAGGTAGCATAGGAAACCTATTTTGAGGTCGTGAAATCCACTGGGCATCAGGGCATCTAAACATTAAGTATTGCAATGTCTAAGTCTGTCTGAGGAGTTATTCCACTCTGCTTAAGAGGAATATCTCTAGAATGCATGGCTTATTTTTAACAATTATGGCAAGACCTCAGAGTGAGGAACACCTTGAAAATGGAGGTTGTTCATAGCTCTGAAATATTCATAACTTTGACAAAAAAGGCATGGTTGTTCTTCCAAAAATTTACAACTAAACATTGATTTGATACAGCTTTGAAATGTTACTATGCAGAAGAAAAATACTGCTTTTAGACTTAATTTATATGAAACAAACACAGACCCAGTTTCCTTACCTTGTCAAAGGTTTTATTTTAAAGTTTCCCTTTTTTAGTAGTTTATATTTAACATAGTACTGTACTATATTTGCTTTTTATTTTTGTTTTTTTGTCTGTGCGGCTGCCTGATTGTGTACTTCTGTTCTAAATGAGGTGTGTGGCTGACTGGTCAGTTTGTAAGTCTGGCATATGTAACTCTAAAGTTCTCCTGTATATCATTAATATATATCCATTTGTTTAAAATGAGTACAGAACTTAATGATGATTTGGGAAAAATTCTGCCCTCATTTACACTCCTGTAAAGTATACCCAGATCACTAGGCAGTTATAAAAAAAAAAAAAAAAAAAAAAAAAAAAGACTGGATCAGTTTACTTAAATGAACAGACTAACAAATATTTAAAAGAACACTGTAAGGGTACGTCTACATTGCAACACTATTTCAAAATAACTAGCACTATTCCGAAATAACTTAATTCACATCTACAAGCAGGTAGTTATTTTGAAATAGTGTCGAAATACTGTCAAGCTGGAGGACATCTTACTCCGACTCTGTAAATCTCATTGTATGAGGAATAAGGGAAGTTGGAGGAAGAGTGCTCTATTTCGAAATAAGTGCTGTGTGGATGCTCCCTATTTTGAAATAAGCTACGCAATGGATGTAGCTCAATTTGTGTAGCTTATTTCGAGTTAAGCCCTGCAGTGTAGACTTACCCTTTGAGTCACCTACCATTTTTATGTCCTCTGTAAAGTTACCTTGTATTAGCCTATTGCCTGGATTCAAAGAGCCATACAAAGTGAGCTGATAAATCCTTTTAGCCATAAAGTGTCATTTCTTATACTGCAAGAACAATGAGAAGTCCTGTGGCACCTTATAGACTAACAGATTTATTGGAGCATCAGTTTTCATGGGCAAAGACCCACTTTGTCAGATACATGCAAAGACCCACTTTGTCAAGACATGCATCTGACGAAGTGGGTCTTTGCCCACGAAAGCTGCGTCTACACTGCCACTGAGTTCTGTCGACAGAACTCAGTAGTTTTGTCGATGGCTGTAAACCTCATTCTATGAGGAATAACGCCTTTTGTCGACAGAGTTCTGTCAACAGAAGGTGTTATTGCATCTATACTGTCCTTTGTGTCTACACTGTCATGTCGACAAAGCGGCTTGCTTTGTCAACAGAACTGGATGTAGTCTAGATGCTCTTTGTTGACAGAAGCTTTGTCAACAGTATCTGTCGACAAAACTTCTGTTGACAAAAGACTGTAGTCTAGACATACCCTTATAGACTAACATTTATTGGTGCATAAGCTTTTGTGGGCAAAGACCCACTTTGTCAGATGCAACGGTTCATCAGAACCGTGTCATAGTCATTTAAAATATTTTAAAATATGTTAGACCAGGGGTTCTTGTGAACCACAGGAATTGTACACAGGAGTCAGAAGATCACAATCCTCTCTCTCACCCTTGCTGCTAAGGGAAAGGAGATCCCAGCCACATGGAAGGAAGGGCACGACATGCAAAAGTTAATGGGCAAGGAGTCTTTGTATGGAAAATGTTGAGAACTACTGTAATACATAATGTAAATAATAATATTGTAGTGATCAACTGTACCAAATAATAAAAGAAAAATCTCTTTCGAGGACTTCTGGGTCACCAGAGGAGACCTCTAACCATTACTCTTGACCGATCGCCAATGTAAAAAATCTGTTCCCTAGGAGGAAGCTCTCTTAGATTTTTGCATTACGAGTCCTATTTTCAGCAAATAGAGATGTACAATAGGGTCGGTCCTAATGGGAATATTTGAAATCAGCAGCACCGCCTTTGTGATGTCTTCTGAGTTTGATTCCTAGAAAGTCGAAGTGGATCTTTCAGAATGGCAGTCATAGGACTTGTCTGCACAGCAAATCACTGTGCAGCAAGCCAGTGCGGGAGTCTACAGTGCAACAGATTGCCACTTGCAAGCAGTAGTACAAAAAACCACACACACAGACTTTCACTGTGCTTCAGCAGTGTCCACATGGGGAATTGCTATGTGGCAAGCTGGCGCAATAAAAACAGACAACAAATGATTAGTCAAATTAAGACTACCAAGATGAATAGTAAGAAATCTGAACCCAACAAGTTGGATGGAGGGCATGCTGGCCAATACTTATGTACAAAACACAATAATACCTATATTTAATACTGCAAGTTGAACCAAAGGTTTTACTTTTGTTTCTTTTCCTATTTCCTTTCCCTGCCTATTTTTTTGCAGGTCAGTGGAACAGTGAGTGGGATTTGCTTTCCTCCTTACCTTTATTTACTGATTTATCTTTTCATTTACAGCAAGCATAGCCTTGTTTAATTTAAAGAGATGATAAACTTTATATATTAGGGTTTGTGAGCAGCATATTTTAATTTTATTAGCTATTTTTAGCTTAAAAGTGGTTTGTTTCATTTGTTTCCCTTTTCCACAGACACAGACAGAACTGCCAGGGAAGGCACTTCCCTTTTGTATCTAGAAACATATTGGCTGCTGGTATAAGAGTTTTAAGAAACATTTCACTGTCCCCTGACACCTTTTGGCTGACAGCTACACAGGAATTACAGATTAAAGGCGCAGCAACAATTAATATATTTAATTTTAACCATTCCTGAGAAATCACTTACATAATAACTTTGTAATTATTTATCTTTTGATTATTAAAGATAATCAGATTTGCAGTGGAATATTTTAGAAGCAATTTAAATGTATATGTTTTATAATAACTCTTCTTTCTCTGTTACAGCTGGCAGCACTCTCCCATTGTTACAAAAGTTATAGCTGCAAGCCCCTACTGTTTGGGTGCTTGGAAGTGAGCATTATCTTTTGATAACTAGAGCTCCTTCTTTTATAAAATTAATAATTAGTGTTGTGGTTGGTGCTTAATATTTTATGTATTAATAAATATATAAAATGAATGATGAAATAAAATTAATAATAAATATGTATGGTTACTACTGAGCTCAAAGTATCCTATGTTATTACTTCCCCACTTCGATGTTTGTCTAGCCTTTGAATTGTGTGCAGAGCCTTTAAAGTGCTTTAAATTTTGTTCCTCATGATAGTAGGATGTGTCGCTCCTTAATTCAAACAAGTGAATACACCATTCACTTTACAGACAGGTATTTGGTCATTTATGATGATAATTATACATGAAACACATGGAAATGACTGAAATGACAGTTATCATCTATGTGAGAGTTCCTAAGACATAATGTAACCCCCTTTTTCCTCCCCGGGTTACTCGGGAGCAGGTCACACTCACAGGTGTGCCCGGGCGCCTGATGTTTTAACCCAAAAGAGATCCTGAGCACCCCAGTGGTGATGGTGTTTAGTTGGGGAAAGCACTATCCACCCCCTTGCTGCAGTCCCTTGCTTGTAATGAATATAACATGGCGGTGCCTCCACCTGGCTGGCCTTGTACACACTCACTGGTGTGCCTTGAGAGCCTCCAGGAACATACTCATTCCAACATAAATCTGGATCTAATTCCAGAACAACTACAAATCATATACATCTACTAGAATACTTTAAAATAAACAATCTTTACATAACTTAAATAAGCAGGGATTAACAGATTTAGCAATGAATATTATTAACAAAACACATAACAATAATTGAAGCTTATATTTGTACTAACAGTGACCCCACCCCAGAGTGTGCACACCCCTGGACTCACAGTCCCAGACACTTGCTTGCGTTGGCGCGCTGATGTTGCAGCTGTAGTGGAGATTTGGTCCAGGCTAGACAGCAGCTCTGTCCCAGGCAGCACTTTTTCAACAAGGCCCAGAAACTTACTGCCTCATGCTGTGCCTATCGTAAGCAGCCTGCTAAATCCCAGTTTTAACAGGCATCTAGTCCTGGTCTGTAGCTGCATCCAACAGCCCCTGGACTGGATCAATGTCCTTGGCAGCAGCCTGGCTCCCCCTTCTGTTCCAAACTCCAAGGCAGAGTCCCAGGCTGCTAGGCCTCTTTTCTTCAGGCACATGGAGAGAGAGTCCTCTCTTCCCAAGAGTCCTTCCTTCCTGTTTTTCCCAAGGGCTCATGGGAATTGTAGTCTGGATTGCAGCACACAGGGTCTTTCCAGAAAAAACCCAGAGGCCCCTTTAGTCAGGGGACTACATTAGCTTTCCTTCTCTTTCTGTGTTAGCTGTGGGGATTGGTCAGAAGAGGGAGGCTGTTCAAAATACTTCTTACCTTTCCAGTAGGAATATCTAAACTGAAGGTTAATGCTCACTTCCTCACCTCGACAAGACAACTAACTAACTATTTGCATGAAAATACAAGGAAGTTGCTGTCTTGCTACCAGTTGAGATAAGAGAAGATGCAGCAATGCAAAGAGCCTGTCTTTTGAAGTTAACCATTTCTTGACCCTGCAGAGAACATAGTCAGGAAAACAGAAAGCTTCTCTGCTTTGGAGAGTCTAAAAAACTCACACTGTCCAACTTTTGAAACCACAAGTTCTTTGTCATGTGCTGCATCTATGCTATCTGTGATGGCACTTGCAGCCTGGGAATCACTGAGATCATGTCTACACTACAGAGAAAATTGACCCGCCGCCCCCCCCCAGAGGTTGATGTTCTAGCATTCAATTTAGCAAGTCTAATGTAGACCCTTAAAACGAATGCTGAGGGCAGCAACTGCTGGTGTCTGGCACTCCTAGTTCTGCAAGGAGTAAGGGAAACCTGTGGGAGTGTGTGTTCCTGTTGGTTTCCCACTGTGTGGGTGTCCCAGCGGTTCAGCTTAAAGTAAGCTGAATTCAGCTACACATTTTGCATAGCTGGATGGCATACCTTAAGCTGACCTGCCTGGTCTAGTGTACACCAGCCCTGAGGGTGCAAAGTATAGCTGTCTGAAATAACTGACAATATTTTTTCAGGTAGCTACTCAGAGTTAATTAAGAAGATGAAATGGGTGAAGCACACATGCAAAATATATGAGGTTTGGTTAACACAGACAAATATAATTGAACTATATGAAAAATCAATATGCATAAGTATAGGATAAGAGTAGTAAGATAGTTTCCTGCATTGTTCATAGTTATAGTCTTTGTCTGCACAGCAGAACTAAAGTTGAATTAAGCTACACAACTTCAGCTATGTCAATTGCTTAGCTTAAGTCGAAATACCTTAATTCAGCCTTTGGCGCTATCTACACAGCAGGAAGTCGAAGGAGGAACACTCTTCCTTCGACTTCCCCTACTCCTCATGAAATGAGGGTTACCATGAGTCAGATTGAGCAGTCCTCCATCTCAACATTATTTCAGAATAAAGGCTTGTAGGCTAGACTCACATTTTGTTATTTCGGAATAACATCAGTTATTCTGAAATAGCGCTGCTGTGTAGACGTACCCATATTGTGCATACTTGCAATGCTATGGAGACCTTTAGGGGAAAAATGAAGGAGAAGTAAGTAGAGATCACCCCAGGAGGGTGCTGGGCCAGGCTTTACCTGGTTGTTCCATGTTGTCACTCTACAGTCCTAACAACAGGCTGGATGACCATTTCTTTTATGTACATTTCTCCTTCCACTCACACACGTCCAGCATCATATCTGATCAGGATTTGGTCCTTGCCCATGTATAGTAGTGCAGCTAACCATGTGTTATATTGTTGCTAACCACTGTTCTGGCCTTTAATGCCTCACTTGTGTCAATGACTGTCCTAACAGTTTTGATATATCATTGCAATTAGCTCCACGGTCAGCTTGTTGCAAAAACACTCTACAATGCTACAGTACGTTTGTCTGAGGCTAACCTATTAATTAGGCAATGCATTGTTATGCTATCACAAGAGATATACTGCTAAATTTTATAACCTTATATCTAGCATCTGTCATTTCATAACCTTCGATCAAGCACATAATATTCATGCTCACTAATGCTGACTGCCAACATCTGCTGGGCCTTATTTTATGTCCTTAATATTTGATGATTAAAACTTATAGCCAAGTCTGGCTTTAATACCTGTATTTTGGTTTTTCTGCTGCCGTTACAGCTTCAATAGCAGACATTTTTTAATTTCAAAGGCGCACACAGTAAATAAATTCTATTTTACCCCAAATCGTATATCCTCCGAGATGTAATGGGCAACACTGTAGTGCAGCTGTGTCTACATGGTGAGTTACTGCGTGGCAAGCTGGTGCATTCTAAATTCACCACCTGACTTGCTGTGCAGTAACTTGATGTGTAGCAGTTTCAGGGGGCAGATGAGTTAGTCTGTTACAGAAAAAAACAACAAATGGTCTGGTAGCACTTTATAGACTAACAAAACATGTAGATGGTATCATGAGCTTTCATGGGCACAGCCCACTTCTTCAGATGACCAGAGTTATGAGTAGGGGATATGAAAACTCGAAATAAACAGGAGAAGGGAAGGGAAGGGGGGGGTAGAGAAAGATGCTCTATCTCCCACCCCCCTTCCTGTGTACTGGAGAATGGGTCTTAGACCAAAGCAGATAAAAATCAAAGTCAGTAGATAGATTGCTAAGGTAGGAAGGGTACCATTCAGAAAGCTGTTAGCACCTCAGTGATAAAGTCCCCACCATCCCAAGTCTCGATTAGCCCAGTAGAATGTGAATTGAATTTGTGTATGTAATGTAATTCCAGGCTTTCCCTGTGTATTTGGCTTGAGGAACTGGCCTGTGACAAGACCACCACCTGCAGATCTGTTAGAGTATGGTTAGGCAAGCAGAAATGTTCTCCCACGGGTTTCTGAGTGTCCAGGAAGTGGATTTCCCTTGTGGACTGATCCAGGCTGAGGTTGATAGTGGGGTGGGAGTTGTTGAAATCCTTGTGGAATTCTTCAAGAGTCTCTTTTCCATGGGTCCATATGATGAAGATGTCATCGATGTAGCCAGATAATCCTGTGGTAAGTGCGCCAATGCTAGAGATGATGGGTCGTCTGGGAAATCCACTTCCTGGACACTACAGTACAGTTAAATAATGGACAATTCTCAACCACCCTATATTGGAAACCCACCGACCGCTACTCTAACAGATCTGCAGGTGGCAGTCTTGTTACAGGCCAGCTCCTCAAGCCAAATACGCAGGGAAAGCCTGGAATTACATTACATACACAAATTCAATTTACATGCTACTGGGCTTAATCGAGACTTGGGATGGGGGGGGACTTAATCACTGAGGTGCTAACAGCTTTCTGAAAGGTATCCTTCCTGCCTTAGCAATCTATCTACTGACTTTGATTTTTTTGGTCTAACACCCATTCTCCAGTACACAGGAAGGGGGGTGGGAGACAGAGCATCTTTCTCTACCCCACCTTCCCTTCTCCTATTTATTTCTAGTTTTCATATCCCCTACTCATAACTCTGGTCATCTGAAGAAGTGGGCTGTGCCCACGAAAGCTCATGATACCATCTACATGTTTTGTTAGTCTATAAAGTGCTACCAGACCATTTGTTGTTTTGATGTGTAGAGAAGCCCTTGTTAAGAGTGTAAATGTTAAGAGTTCAGGCAAAGTCTAAATTGGTGTAACATAGACATCACAGGCAAGGGGAATGGAAGAAAGTACAAGACTACACAGATAGACTCCCATAAGTCATCTTTAGATTCACCTCTAATGCGTTTCAACGGAATGCATAACTTCTGTACATGAGTGTGCTATGGCTCATAATG
The DNA here is from genome assembly GCA_032595735.1 of Pelochelys cantorii. Taxonomy (NCBI): domain Eukaryota; kingdom Metazoa; phylum Chordata; order Testudines; family Trionychidae; genus Pelochelys; species Pelochelys cantorii. Next base: position 123,526,918 of record CM064326.1, on the reverse strand, counting down.
GCACCTTTAGGCTTAATTAGTGCTTTTCTTTCGATTATCCTGGGGAGGATAGACCTCATGGTGTTTTATTTATCTACAGCATTGCTCTGGTCTTGTTTTCATGGCTGAATACAGCATTCAGGTGCTCACATGCATTACAAATGCTTGGTATTTGCAAATGTCAGTTTAATAACAAATCCTGGTGATCCTTTGTATTGTCATCTGTTTGATGCAGCATTTGAGGAATGAAAAACAATGGGCTCCTTCTCATGAATGAAGCTGTAACTTATGAACACAGGTACAATACCTTATTGGTTGTCATCAAATACATTTGCTTCATGGTGAGTACCTAGATATTCTCCATTCTTCTCCATAATTTGTGGACATTAATCTCACAGAAGACCACACAATAAAGTTCATTTGTCTTCTATTGATGCTTCCAAGTGCTCTAAGCTGTTCTGACTGACTTGCCTGCATCTTACACACAGGGATTTTTTTCTGGCTGGCTGTTGTTTTTATTCAGGCTGTTTCTATAGCTCTGAAGTCTGAGGAGGGCCCCTTCCTGATCTGGTGCAGAGTTCCTGGATCTCATTGAGGTCTGGGGAGAGGAGGCTAACCATCAGGATCTCTGCACCAGACATAGGAATGCAGATGTCTACAACTGGATGGCCGCCAGCCTGGGACAGAAGGGCCACATATGCACCCAGGAGCAGGTGTGCATGAAGATTAAAGAACTTAGGCAGGCCTACATGAAGGCCAGGGAGTGGAGTTCTTGCTCAGGGGCAGCACCCCAGTTGTGCCACTTTTTTGAGCAGCTGCACTGAATCCTGGGGGGGGGGGGTCGGTCCTGCCCCTAGCGTTGTTGTCCTGGTTGCCTGTTGTGAGCCTCCCAGAGGGCGGAGCTGTGGACAAGGGGAAGGAGGAGTACATGGAGAAGGAAGAGGCCAGCACTGACACTATGCCCATCACTCAGGAGCTCATCCTGTCACTGGAGCCAGTACCCAGCTCCCAGGGTTCAGACAAAGCTGGGGAGAGCCCATCAGACGAGTTATATTACTTTCCCTAGACACTTGCTGGAGGAGGCAATGGGTAGCATGCAGTGGCCTTCACATTTATCCCTCCTAAAACATTCCCTCTCTCATTCACACAAACAATACATTTATATAATTGCAGCATAAAACAAAGAGGGTACTTCTAATTACTTTAACAAAGTTACAAATCTTTCAACATTAAACTTCTTTCTATCTACTATAGGGCCTTGCCTAATATTAGCACCACTGTGTATTACAATATTCCATCCCTTTGCTTTAACATCAGAACATGCTAACATCAAACAGAGCTGGAGCTAAATTAACACAGCTGCCTGACCTGTCTGAGGCCTACATCTTATGTTTAAGTTTATCCCAAACCTTTTGCTATAAGTTAACATAGCTTCTTTATAACTAACTGACTTATTACTTACAAAATTACAGGGCTACAATGGCAGGTCACATGTGCCTGAGGGCGGGTCCCGTCACCTGAGGGCAGGGGCGAGCCACTCGCACAGCTCCAGGAAGGTGTCCTTCCACATGCGGAAGTTCTGGAACCACTGCTGATCCACCGCTCCATGATCATCCAATCCCACCAGTTGGAGCTGGTCTCCTGGAGCCAGAAGTGTGTGGGGAAGAGCGGGAGGGATTGTACTGCATGAGCAGTGCTTGGAGAGATGAGAGGAGGTGCCCTGGAGTGAGCTGCAGGTCCTGTTCCTGCAGAGCCACATGGGCAGCTAGCAAAAACTTCCAGAAGATGCAGCAGGTCTGAGAGCTGGCGACTGCTTTCCAGAAGGTCCGGCTCCATGGCAGAAGTGCTGTGGCATACCCAAGGGCAACTGGAGCACACAATGGGAGGAGTTTGCTGTCCCTCGAGAAGGTAAGCAAACGCTGAAGAAGAGTCTGAGACACAGCTGTAGAGGGGAACCCCTTTAAGCATGAGCCTCAGGCAGCAGCTTCAGGAAGTGACTGCTGTCCTGATTCCCTGCCCAGAGTGCTTCTGGGGGCTTTAAATGCCATTCAGCCTGCAATCAGTGTGGACGCGCTATTTCGGCATAGCTCTGTGCTATTTTGATGGGCATTTGTAGTGTGGACGCGTTGTTTCGAAATAGCTGTTTCGTGTAGTATAGACATACCCTCCCTCATCTGTGCCAATTACAGAAGCTCTCTCCTTGAGGGCCTTCTTTCCTAAGCCTGAGAAGCAGCACATTTCAAATAGGATTAAATACCATTGTGAGTCAGTATACAATTTTGGAGCTTATTGCAAAAATCCCTTGACTAAAGGATTTGTTCTTTCTGTGTGTGGTGTGTTTGGCTTTTTTGTTTTTTGTCCAGGTGATACTCACTATCCTCTGTCACACTCTCACTTGAATTCTGGTCACTGAGTGATACCGGAAATCATTTTATACTGTTAGATTAAGTGAAATCAGAAATAGTGAAAGAAACTTTAGGAGGGAGCTGACTGGTTCCATTACTCATGCTAGTTAGCACCATATTCCATGAGCCAGTCCACTGACGTTAGCAGGAATATTTGTTGAGTAAGGTTCAGGAGACCCTCAAAGATCTGAACACCAGAATTATGGACTAATCAGTCAATCAGACACTATATGGATCCAGAATTAAGCAATCAGGCAGCAGCAGAGACACCCACTCTCCCAGAAAAGGAAATACTGTATTGACCCTTCTTGCCCCACCCCACCCTCCACGGACTGGTCAGCCACATACAAGGAGGAGGTGAAAGCAGTTCAAGTCAGCAGAACAGGGGCAGTGCTGGGCTCTGCGTTGTTTTCCTGTAAGCTGCAAGTTCTGTCTTTCTGTGAGAAAAGGGGCGGTGCTATTTCCACCCCCCACGCTCATGGTCACGAGACAGACATATTGTTTTCATACACACCCTATTGGAAAGGGGACAAGTTTACAAACTCAGTTCAACCCAGGAGAGAGGCTGACTGCAAGGCAGGGGCTGGCACTGGGGAGGGAGCTGCTGCTGGAGCTTGCCCTGGAGTGTCAGCTACTGGAGCTGGAGCCCAAACTGCTTGTATCAAGTTACAAATATTTCAGAGTTACTGACAACTCCATCCCTGACGTGTACGTAACTCAGAGGCTCAACTGTACTATTATCATGCATATAAGAATCCAATTCTGCTTTTTTATTAGTATCTGCTATTGAAGGGTATGTATACACTACGGGACAACATCAAATTAAGATACACCACTTCAGCTACGTTAATTATGTAGCTGAAGTCAAAGCAGCTTAACTTTGCTTTTGGTGCTGTTTACACAACAGGAATTTGAAAGGAGAACACTCTTCCTTCAACTTCTTACTCCTCGTGAAAGCAGGGTTACGAGCATCGACTGGAGTGCCCCTCTCACTCTTAACTAGACCTGCTAATTCGAAGCCTGGAAGATTGACAATGGCAACTTCAATCTTCCTTTGTACATTAAGTTGGCTATAGCAGGAACAGTAGTACACCTATTATTAAGGTTGCCTAACACATCCAATTATAGGACCCTATTTTCAGTTGGTTATAACTTTGCAAAATAATTGTTGGGGCTGAAATTTTCCATGCTGAGGGGCTGACTCAGTTTGAACTTTTTTGGAAAAATTTCAGCCAGTGATGTTCCTGAGAAATAGGCTAGGGAAAAATGCATTTTATGTCCATATTAAAAATGCTCATGACTTTTTTCTTTGAAATGCATTGGATCACAGACTCACAAATTGCCAGGAGGAGGGACAGCCTTTGTGCCAAAGATATAACTTTTGCCATACCCGGGAAAATCCATCCACATTTGGCACATAGGGTATGTCTAGACTGCATCCCTCTGTCAGCAGAGGGATGCACATTAGGCAGGTCGACATTGTAAATGAGGCAGGGATTTAAATATCCCGCACCTCATTTGCATAAAAATGACTCAGCACTTTGTCAGCAAAAAGCAGCAGTCTAGAGGGCGATCTGTCGAGAAAGAAAGCCTTTTTCGACAGTTCCCTTATGCCTCCTGCAAGGAGGTTTACAGGATCTGTCGAAAAAGGCTTTCTTTCTTGACAGAGCCCCCTCTAGACTGCTGCTTTTTGCAGAAAAAGTGCTGAGTCGGCAAAATGTGGTGGCCATTTTTATGCAAATGAGGCACGGGATATTTAAATCCCTGCCTCATTTGCAATGTCGACCTGCCTAATCTGCATCCCTCTACCGACAGAGGGATGCAGTCTAGACATACCCGTAGTAAAGTCATGTTTCACCCATGCTAAGTAGAGACTACATTCCATGAAAATTCCATCCATACTAAGCATGCTCCAGCTCCCAACTGAGCAGGACTCTCCCTGAATTGCAATTCTGAGTTTCTGCCGATAACCTTTATTCTGATATTTCCTAATATTTGAATGCCCAACTTTGCAACATAAATGTTCTTTCAATTTAAGTTAAATTGAGTGCCTGCTTAATGGTATGCTAAGATGAGGCAGAAAGAGAAGGCAGACAATAGGAGGATGTAGATATTGCTTTCAGTGTTTTGTGTGAAGCATTGTGCTTTGTGTATGCTGTGCAATGCCGATTAGCCTCAGGTTCACCTCTGTATGGGGCAGATTCACTCATGGCATAAGAAGTTGCCCACAATTTTTCTCAAGGGAGTTGCAGTTGCTTATGCAAGAGCTGAATTTGACTCTATACCTTCAGGTACCCAAGTGTCTATCAGTCAGTGTCTAGTCGTGTATCACTCACTCAGAACATGGTAGTACAAATATTTTGGGAATGATTATTACCAAATGGATACTGAAAGCTGATAGAAAAAATCTTAACCACAATTCCTAGAAACCTTGCAGCACTATGTACATTAACTGTGATTGATATGGGACACACTTCAGTTTGATGAAGCCTACTTAGTATTCTCTGGGTTTAGCAAATTACAATCTGTGCTACACATTGATTTTTTTTTCACCAAGTGAACAGTAATTTTGAAGTGGTTTTTGCTGATCATTGTTCATGCTTCATTTATTCATTGAGTTGAAAATAATGTTATGTTTATGTGCAACCAGAGATTTTATAGTCACCAACTGGAAAAAAGCACTGTGCTGTGTGGAGAGGAACCCAAGCTGTGAACCGGAAGCTTGGGTTCTGACCCCAAATAATCCCCAAATTTGGATCTGTTTGGATCTGGAGGACTGGTTCTAGTTCATTCCCAGAGCTGAATGTTAAAACATTTTATTGAAATGTAAACTCTGTTTTAAAATTGTTATGTATTGCTAATGAAAATCAGCTGCAAGGTGAGTGCCAATTGCAATTAGAATGTATGAAATAGTTTAAAGGGCCTTGCAACCTTACCAGTGGGGCATTTGTGGGAACACAATTTCCCATAAGTTTCTGTTACTTTGTAATGGCTCCCGGTGGCTCTTTTTAGATAGAGATGTGGTCAAATTTTCTGCTGGAGCAACTCCACTGAAGTAATTGCAGTTATGCCACTGGAGACTTTGGCCCATAAGATTTTGCCATATCAGATCAGACAACTTTTAGGCAAAGTCCACTGCCTAACACTTGAAAGGAAGATGAATCTTCCTCTAAATTCCAAATGTTTAATACTGTAGCTGGTGGAACACTTTTCTTGAACCTTATTCCTGATCATTTTCTATCCTGATACATGATGTTGTTTGAAATACAGCTTGAATATTTATAAATATTGTCAGAATATCTTTTTAAAAATACAGTCACAGATCAACTCAAAGGTCTCCTCTTGCAGTGAGTTCCATGGGTTAACAATGCATTTTGTAAAGTAGCATATTTTTTTACCCTCTACAGTTAGCAGTTATCAATCTCAAGTGACACTTTGATCTTCTGTAATGGGATAGAGTGAAAAAGTAGAGTCAGTTCAGTATACACTATCTCAGAGATTCTCAGGTGGGGCAAGACCACAACCTCCCCTGATTAAGGTATGTGACAAACTTTCTAGGGGTATGTGGCATATCTGATACATGAGATCATGACACAGAAGATGGCTGGGCAAAATCTGAGTGCCGAGCAGTGCAATGCGCTCACTGTACCCCTCCAGCTTCTTCAGTCCTTCTGTGTCTGGTCCTTGGTTGGACCACCGAAATAGATCAGGGGTGTCCTTATAGTAGAATTTGGTATCTTCTGGTATAGTAGAATTTGGTGTGTGTTTGAAGGCTAGGAGCTGTCCAAGTAAATACTAAAGGGCAGGGGGGAGTGATAATTCTAAAAAGATTGAGAACCCCTGCACTATACCATTCCAAGCTTTGTATCTGATCCACTTCAAATTCTTATAGAAAAAGGGACTGCTTAGATCAAGAGAATTAAGTATTTAGATATAGAATTTTCAAAACTCTAATGCAAGTTAGGTGCCCAACTCCTATTCAAAGTCCTACTGCCAGAGAAATTTCATGGTAGCTCTGTATTCACAGGGTGAGATGTTCAGCTAGCTCAGGTAACAGAGTAAATCCAATAATCTACAACTGAAGATCTGGCTCACAAAGTCTGTTGCAAATGGAAATTTGTCACCTGTGGCATATCCAGGACACAATCCAGATTAATGAGTAGCTATTTCACCCCTCGCTTCTAACCTGGGGTGCCCTTTAAACTCCCCTGCTGCTCACAAAACCTCTAGTGTGTAATTCACTCCCTCCTGTTACCCTGGGACGCAGTAACGATTAATTTTAGAAGGTCTAATAGGCATGCTCTGGCTTTTAACGATGTTAAAGTCCCAAGTCCCAGAAGACGGGAACTACCCGAGGCCGTATCTATCACCGGCTACCTGGTTTCACAAACGAGTCAGAGTCATAGTTTAGGGCCAAACCATATATTGTAAGAATTTTCCACTAACCAACAAGTAAAATTTCAACCAAGTCCACCCTAACCTGGAAGGAAAAGAATGAAAGAAAGTCCCCGATACAATAAATATACTTTATATTCGCCCCAGATAAGCAGGAGGAAAAGGGGTGCTCACGACCTCGACGTTTGGCTCAGTGCGAGCCGCAACGGAGGAGCAGTGAGGCGGTCCCTCGATGTCAAAGATCCCAGGTCACTGGTCTGCACGGTCAGGTTGACAGGATTCGGGTATGAAGGGCTTCCGCACTCCATCTAAAGCCTCTGGCTACTTCAGTATCTTCCTGGCATAGGCCGTCTTTTATCTGGGATTACCCACAGACAAAGTGCCTCCAGGCCAATAACCCAACGCTTATCCTAACCAATCATTCCCCTCAGTCACACAAACAGACAGGGTCGACGAACACCATTCAAACCTAAGGAACTACGAACGAACCCAAGAGAATGAACGAAGAACACGAACAAACCTTAAAAGGGGTTTATATAGATGCACAGGCGGGAAAATTCCAATAGGACCGTGTGCATAGGTTTTAGTGCCTAGTGCACAGAGATTAGTGCCCAGTGCAACTATTTTGAGCGGAGTGCACAGGTTTTGAACCGTGTGCAGAGCTAAAATAGGGTCGTGTGCAAAGGATTTTGAAAAAGAGCGGGAATTCCATGTGGCAGTTATCCACTTGGTTCGAACTAAGTCCTTAAGTTCGAAGAGAACTAAATAAGTCCGAACCACCATTTATTAGTCCGAACTAACTTAGAGGATTAACTTTAGTTCGATCAATTAATTCGAAATACCAACCCGACCTTAGGTCCCTAAACCTGTCAGCACAACAAGATTAACATAATGAAGTAAACCTTTTAACGTTCACAAAACCATTTTAGGGTAACACTCCTTTGTCTGTGCGACAGCTGCGGCCAGCCAGAAACACCTTGGCTCTTACCAGCCTTAAAATTACCACAGAGAGACCTCAACACATTCCCAGTCCTCATATTCCCCCTCAAAAATTTAAGTCCTGCACTGTCCACTCTCTCCTGGACAGCACACATGTATTGTAAATCTGTTTTTCCTTTAAGGGAATAATATACACCCAGCTTGTTACCCAGACACTTCAACTTGAACACACTGGATTAGATAAATTCATGACAGAGAGGCACATTATAAGTGGGTAAAAGTAATGAGGCATGCAAGTCAGAAATAGTTACAAGAAAAAATAAAGATAAAACACTTACTGGTATCTACTTAAGAAACTATTTTTGTTGCAAAGCAAACTTTCTCATTGCGTGTTCCAGAAGATTACTGACCAAACTTCCAAGGACCTCCTCTCCACAGTCGAATCACTGCTTTCTTTGCCTCTTAGTGAATGCAAAAGGCAGGCAGAGGATGTGACAGGATCTATTGCAGTGTTTGCCCCTTCTTTTTATAGTTTCAGTCCCCCTCTTGAAAATATTACCAGCTGAGAACCAGGTCCAAAATGTCTATGTGGAAGGACATTCCCTGCTGTTTTATTCATCTGTTTGAATGTCCTTTGTCTTACTTTCCTGCTTGATGACTCTGCTTATTTCTTAAATTCAAATTAAGCTGACCACCCATTCCTTTCTTTAGGACAGACCTATTTGCCGACTTCTGTTTGATAGGGCTCTGGGGCTTGGAACATGCATTAATAATGTCCTACAGGGGACTCTAATTACTTCACACGCAGCATTGCTACAAATATTCAGGATAAGACCGACCAGCAAATTATGAGTTTTCGCATGATACCTTACAAGGAATTCCTTATACAAGCATTATTTCAGTAGTGTGTAGGATATGAACACGGGGGTTTATTCTGCCAGCCATTCCTCTGAGAAAAACAACCTTGCATTGGAATTATAAAACAGCCAAAGAAGAAAAGAGGCAAGCAAAATAAGTTAAATTTTGGTCTTCCCAATGCACTCATCACCTGAGCATCTAACCTCACTTGTATTTTCCACCACAGTTTGATTCTCTGGCAAGAACTTTCAAGGTCCCTCCCGCAGAGGGGAGGGTGGAAAAATGTTGGGTCAAAATCTGACTTGGTGTAAGCAGGTGCAACTAAATTAACAGTCTGTGGTTCTAATCTTACAACTTTCTTTCAATTGCCTTCCTCTCTCTTGGACATGTAAAAACAATGAGTAGTCCTGTGGCATTTTAGGGCTTGTCTGCACTACGGAGAAGCTCGCCGCTGCCACAGTTGTTCTTCTGAGGTTCAAATAGGTGAGTCTAGTGAAGACCTGCTAATTTGAACTGAGAGGATGCCCCTGTCAGTGCCAGTAATCTTGCTCCTCACAAGGAGGAAGGGAAGTCGAGGGGAGCATGCGTCCTGCCAACCTCCTGCTGTGTGGACAACACCAAAATGTGATTTAAGATACTTCAACTCCAGCTATGTAATTAACGTAGCTAGAGTTGCATATCTTAAGTTGACTTTCCCCTTAGTGTAGACCAGGCCTTAGAGACTAACAAAAATATATTTAGTATCATGAGCTTTCATGGGCAAAACCCACTTCTTCAGATTAGCTTATCTAACCCTAAACTCAAGCTCATCTGAGGAAGTGGGTTTTGACCATGAAAGCTCATATGGTGTCAAACTCTCTAAGGTGTCACAGGACTATTTGTTGTTTTTAAAGTTGTACACTAACACTGCTACCCCTCTAAGACTTTTGGACATGCAAGTTATACATGTTTACAGTTAAATGTCAGACTAGTGTAAATTACAATATATGGCTGCTTATACCTGATGTTTATCCAGTTACATTCTATACGTAACTTATACTGCTGTTGAAGTCACAGTTAAATTTGGCTCTGCATGCACTGCTCACCTTCTTTCTGCTAAGTATTTTGCTGTCAAATAAATAATCCTTCCACTGCATGTGTGTGGGTGAGCTAGTGGTGGCTGGTTATGATAGCAGCTGATGTATTCCCTGTAGATATTGTATATCCCGCACTGTTCTCCAGCTGAAGGTAGTATTCAGCATTGGAATCAATTGGAAGATGTCTATTATGTCTCTCTCTGTCTCTCACTCACACACACACACACACACACACACACCACACACACACACACCCCTGACAGTTGAGTTTTGCCAGCACATGACAACATTTTGGTGATAAATTACATTACATCATGATATTATATTTCAGGGCCTTGAGGCTGTGTTTTCCATTTGAGGAGAAATCAGTGACATGAAGTTTGGATGTTTTAGTTTGACTTATTTATTTGACACTATATATACCAGTTGTGGAACAGAGATGAAAAACAGTATGCAGGCAATCTTCTCATTCAGCAATCTGAGCTGACACATCAATGCCTAGTTCCCAAGTATCAATTTTACCCATCCTAAATATCTCTAGTGAGATAAATTAAGACAGAGAGCAAACTTCCTTGCTTGTAGTCACAACTCCCTGTTACTCATAGACTCCATGGTGGATGGGGGGGGGGAGGGGAGAGGCAGGGTACACACAGCTTACGAAGGATCCTCTTTGTATAATGGTTCACCAAAGGATGTCATGTGAGATTTCTACCAAAAGCCAGTAGCCCATTGGTCATTATATTCATTGTGGAGTATAGGCATACATAATATTTAAGAAGTTATATATCTATACTGTAATATTATATTCTTATGTTCTTAAAGTCTTGGGGTTATGGCAGGTCACCAAGAGGTAACATACATCTGACATAGTCCTGGCAGGCAAGAGGTAACTGACCCCCCATCTTCCTGTATAGCCTTTTAGGCATTGTATATTGTCGGCCTATTTTCATAATAAGCAAGTTGTGAAATGAAAGACTGCAAAATCAGCAAGAAAGGAAGTCTACAGGATCATGGGGATGTCCTGCTTGTGAATAAAGACAAATGACAGGACTGGTATATCTTGGGGGGCAAAGAACACACTGACTCCATCACCTGGAATATAATCTGCCTACGTGCTTGTCTCATGAAAGAAGGATAACAGCTAGTTTGGCTGTAAAATGCTGCAAGGATTTTGGGTAAGCAATAGTCTACAAAATACGAGACTTCTTGTTAATTAAGGCTCTAGAAGGCATGTTATGAGTTTGTTTTAAATGTAACCATATATGTAACCATCTGTTTCTAATACTTTTACTTGCCACTACTTAGTCTCTGTGGCTTGCTAATTAAACTGATATTTGATTTCATTATAGACATATCTAAGCACTGCAGGTGAAGCAGAGTGGGGATGTGAGGTGCAACTGTTAAGCTGAGGTGTAATATTGCTTGGGAAGCACTGAATCTATGGATAATGTGAATGGCCAGTGGTCTGGTCACTCCAGGGAGATGCTTGGAAGATTCCAGAGCTGGGGCAAGCTTATCACAAACCTACAGAGTAACAGCGGGGCTGCAAGGCTTTGAGGAGTTCTTGTGTTGCCTGTGGTGGTAGAGTGGAGTCCAGGAGCTAATCCCTGACCATCACAGATGAGGCTTCCTTAGATTAAGGGCAGCTGGTAGCGAGGTTTCTCACAACTCTGAGTTCCTCTGGGAAACGTCACATTGTCCTTAAAAGAAACTTCACAAAACTAACCAAATAATGAAGATTGTTTCCTCCCAAAGACTGCATAGTGCTTGCAACACTAATAAAAAGACTGTGTAGAAGTACCCCCGGTGACTCTCTTGGCAATTCTGATCTTAGGTTGTGTCTCGGAAGTGAGTTCTTCTTCCAGGTCTTTCCTTCTTATTATTCTTTCCCTTCCTTTTCTTCCTTTCTTGATGGTCTCCTTCTTGGACCCCATTTTATATAGTGAAACTGCTTAGCTATACCTTAACCAATTATTTTACGAACATTTTACTAACATATTGTAATGTAATTCCCTAACCAATTATATCCCAACACCTTAACTGATTTTTATCTAGCAAAATTAACTATACAGCAGACAGAAAAAATTATAAACCAGAGCGAGATCTTACAGATAAAAAATGGAAAGTGGGAATCATACAAATAGAATGAGGATTTCTCAACCACAACTATTGAAAAGTAGTTTCTTGCCATCCAAAATGCAATCAAACTTAAGTTTTCTGTGACCATGTTGAGATCTGTTTCTTTATCTGGTGACACTGGTTACGAGTATGATAGGGTCTCTTTCTTAGCAGCCTGGTATTATTCTATTTTAATGCAATTTAGATGGAATGAGCATATGTGACTTCCTGCTTTTCAGCTCTTTCAATCTAGCTGCAGACAAAAGGCCAGGCTTTAGGCCATCTAATATAGCTCCAGACCTTCCAATATGGCTACAGAAAAAGGCCTTATCCTTGTAGCACCTGATTCAATATTTACAAAGAACTACTTCTGGGTTCTGCAATCAGACCAATATCCACTTCTCCCAGGAATGGAAGAGAGTTTTATATAATACATAGTCTATTGATTTTGGGGCTGGGGCAGGAGTGGGGATGAATAACCTGTGTGCTTGTTGGGCTGGACTTTCCAAAGATGGGCAACATGCATTGAGAGATTCTCTCTCATGGTAAGAACATCGGAGGGCTTTCTGTTGAAAATCCCCTTCCTCCATCTCCTGAGAGGATGACCCAAAGCCAAGCCAGCATTTTTTAGCAGCTTCTGGGCTCTCACCACAGCCTGCCCACCCCCACACTTCTCCATATAACCACTCAGTGCTTGCCTTCCTGTTCTTGCTCAATCCATTTACTCCCCTACATCTCCACTCAGTCACTGGAGGTGAGTGAAATAATGTAGAGAAGATAAAATCATGATTGTAGGCTATCAGGGTAGGTGAGGCCTTAATTGTGATCTCCTGATATTTCCAGGCTTATGTTGGAAGCCTAAGCTGTATTGTGAATCCCAGCCAGGCCCAAAGCCAGACTCTTTAGTCATTTTCTTTGAATATTAACTTTATCTTGAATAAGTAATGTTCACAGCAGTAGGATAACATTTATTTTAATGTTGCCTTTCTACAAAGTGTTTTTAAATCATGAGATTGATTTGTATGATTTAATAATATTAATAAATTTTGTTTCCTGTTTATTTGCCTTCTGGTTCTGAATTTTCCCACTAGCTATGAGGGCTAGAAACATACTTAAATAAAAAAAAAAAAAAGAAAAGAAAAGTGGCGTGTCATGCAATCACACAACTCTGGGAGCTGGAGGTGTAAGAAAAAAAAACCAAATATGGTGAGATTTGCCTTGAAATTGTGAGTGTTGGCAATGATGTATAAGCACTTAAACAACCAGAACTGCTCTGGATATTTGCTTGGAGGAAAATACATTATTTCAGAAATGTACCATTAAAACTGCTTTTTCCTCCATGAAATTACCTAATCCCTGAGTGCACTGTGAGCATCTTAATAATACTCCCTGAATATGTAGTAACTACTTCTCAAGTTGCCTTATCAATTGGACATTTCCTATTGACGTGGCAACACTCTTGTGGTTGCCACACAGAAAGATTAAGAATGATTTTTTTTCTTTGTGAAAAGGACTTTGATGTTTGAGCTCTATTTTTGGAATTATTCATCAGCTTCTCTTCACACTGATTACAATTTTTAGTTCATATACAAGAACATTGTTTCTATGGAAGTACTAATTAAGGCTATCTTTATGAACAAATAGGCAAATAGAAAAGCATTTCTGCTACAGATGAATTTAGCTTTTAACCATTTCATACACAATTGGGAGGCAATGCGTAATCTCCACACCAGAGATGAATACTCATTCTCAGAACTTCTTTGCTGCTTTACTCACTAATTAGATTTCCCGACACTCCTGTGACGTAAGTGAAAATTATTATTCAGTTCTGAAGTAGAAGAAACAGATATAGAGACGTCCTATGAATTGCCTAAGTCCATAGAACAAGTCAACAATGGCAGTGCTGAGATGAAAGCTTAAGTGCCTTCAATTCTAGCGTCATGCTCGATCTTTAGACCACGTGGAATGAATGTGCACAGAACCTAATCATGCCTCCATCACCGAAAAACATCCATACTCAGGGGCAAGTTCCTACTTCAGTTATTGAACCAGAGCCCCAACTGTTTTGTAAGTCAGTGCAGTTTAATTGACCTCAGTGGAGTTCAGCTGAGGCTTTGGATCATTCCTTTTTCTGCTCCCAAATTAGGAGGTTGGCTTGGATCTGGCTATAGAGAAAGACTGGATTTCATAGCACATATTGCCCAAATTAGTGCAAATCTACTTCACTCCACAAACAAAACAAAATGATAAATGAACAATTTGTAACACAGTTAATAGTAGGGTTGCCCCTACCCTGCAGCCATGCCCCTTTTTTGGCCCTTCTCCAAGGCCTGGCCCCCACTCACTCCATCCCCCTTCTCCCTTTGCTCCCTCCCTTCCGCCATGCTCACTCACTTTTACAGGGATGGGGCAAGGAGTTAGGGTGCAGGCCCTGGGCTGGAGCCAAGAGATACAAAATGTGGGAGGGGACTCTGGGCTGAGCCTGGGGCAAGGAATTGGGGTGCAGGAGAGGGTTTGGGGTGTGAGCCCCAGAAGGGTGCTTGCAGCAGAGCCCAAATTGGGCTCTGACTGGGCAGTTCACCTCAGGTGCTTCCAGTCAGCAGTGCAGCTAATTGCCTGCCCTATGCCTGCATCACTCCCTATGACCCCTGAGCAGCAGGGGCGTCCATCGCTACTCTGTCCTTGAGCACTTATTTCGCTTCTCCCATTGGCCAGGAGTTAATAGTTCTGCTGTTAGCCATGCTGGGTTGTCAAATGATAGTTATACCTAATCAATAGAAAATGCATAGCAATAAGAAAAATAGACGGCATTTAAGTTATTCAGAGGCACATGTGGAAAAATGGTCGTAGTGAGGGCACGGGACTAGGCCTCTAGTGAGTTGGGCTTCATTCTTAGTGGCAAATGTGTATTGCCTTGGGAAAGTCATTTAATCTTCACTGTTCCTCAGTCCGTTTCCTGTAAAATGAGGATAACACTTCATACCTCACTGGGCTTTTATAAGGTTGAAGTTAATAATGGCAAGGCTATCAGATACTATGGTGCTGAGGGCCACATAAACACACAGATAATTAGATGCTATTATCCTCCTTGTGCAGAGTAAAAGTGAACTACTGGCCTCAAGAAAGTCCATGGGAGTTTTGCCATTGACTTCAGTGGGGCCAGGATTTCATCCTCAGAGACAGAGGCTAAAGAAAGAGTAAGCACCTTGCCTGGGAGACACTTCAGATCTAGCCATAGGTCTAGAAAACAAGGATCTGGGTTTAAAATCCTGGTTTGCAATGGTACTGACTGTACAATGGATATGACACTTCTGTTATCAGAGCCTTCACTTACCCATCTGAAAAATGATAAAATAATGAAATTTCTCCATGTCGTGGGGTGTAAGTAATGCAGAAAGTTCTGAAGGTCAATCAGAAGGGAGAATAAATCCCAGGAATTTCTAGTTTCTGGCGTCAAGGCTACTACTGTTTTCTCCTTTTTTGTTTTTTAATTCACAAATCATCCCTTTTTTATCACACCGACTCTTCATGGAAACATTTTTCTGACTTAAATTTGTAGCATCCCTACAAAATCATGAACAAAATTTTTGAACTAAAGAACTAGGTTTCCATTCTCTCCTCTCCCTCCCCCGCCCAGCATGAATAGTTCACTCAGCTCTAATGGAAACCTGCCTGCCCCACTCCAGAAACAGATTCACTCACTGCCCCACTCAGACCAGCCAAAAAATGTCATCGAGTGTAAGTTTCTTGCTGTAAATGTATGAAAAAAGAGACCATTCTCCCCACCCCCCATAATTGACATTCATCTAACAGAGATAAAAACAGAGCCATTGCTGTTGTTCTTAATTGGCTATTGATATTACCACAGGAGCTAGGAGCCCTAGTCATGAACCTGGATCTCTTTGTGCCAGGCACTGTACAAACACCGAACAAAAAGACCAGGATTTTGACTGGTCGTCTTATCTCTGTTTCTATGATTTGATTTTTAATTAGGGCTGAAAGAGCCCTAATTCATTTTCTTTTCTTCTGTGCTGCTGACAATGAATCTTTTAACTTCTAATCATCTCCTAAATAAAATGAACACCACAACTTCTCTTATCTATAGCCTCTGTTTCTGCTTCATTATATTCTCCCTCTGCCGAGGGTTAAGTTAAATGAAGATAAATAAGACTCATTTACCACTGTAGGCATCACTTGCAATGCATTGTTCCTTTAGCCAATATCTCCCTCACCCTTCCCTTGAGTAGCATGAGGTAGATATGAGCCAATCTGAGCAAAAATTCAGCCCTAATCAGTATTTGGAAAGTAGCAATATATTTGGATTATTACTATTCTGACAAAAAATCCAATGGCAAACACAAGTGATGCATATGTCTGATTTTGGCTGCAGGCAAAGGTCCAATTTTTCAGATCTATACAATTATGAAAATCTTGTAGTGCATTGATATGCACTGAATAAAACTCTTCCCTAATTCACACCAGATCTTTTCACCACTTAAGTCCCACTCACCTCTTTAAAGTAGGCTTGTAAATTATTCATTTAAACTGGATGAATTTCTGGCTGACAAGAGGTGGGAGCCGGGCATCAACAGTTTTCCACTTGAATGTGCTGTATTGCCAGTCCTGAGCATTTGAAAATCACAACTGCTGCCAAGAGTGGCAAAAATCTCTGTTTTCTTTTTTTGCTCCACCGTCCTCACCCCAGGCCATGGTCCCACAAAAGGACTTTGTTGATGGTGACAGGGTCCCAGTTAGAATGTGGGGCTGCTGAGCCCTGCCAAACACACCAGCCTTTCTCCCTCATGCTGATGTCAAGCTGCAACCTCTGACAGGCACTGAACTTACACACAGAATCATAGAATACTAGGACTGGAAGGGACCTCGAGAGGTCATGGATTCCAGTCCCCTGCCCTCATGGCAGGACCAAATACTGGCTAGACCATCCCTGATAGACATTTATCTAACCTACTCTTAAATATCTCCAGAGATGGAGATTCCACAACCTCCCTGGGCAATTTATTCCAGGGTTTGACTACCCTGACAGTTAGGAACTTTTTCCTAATGTCCAACCTAAACCTCCCTTGTTGCAGTTTAAGCCCATTGCTTCTTGTTCTATCTTCAGAGGCCAAGATGAACAAGTTTTCTCCTTCCTCCTTATGACACCCTTTTAGATACCTGAAAACTGCTATCATGTCCCCCCTCAATCTTCTCTTTTCTAAACTAAACAAACCCAATTCTTTCAGCCTTCCTTCATAGGTCATGTTCTCTAGACTTTTAATCATTCTTGTTGCCCTTTTCTGGACCCTCTCCAATTTCTCCACGTCCTTCTTGAAATGCGGTGCCCAGAACTGGACACAGTACTCCAACTGAGTCCTAACTAGTGCAGAGTTAGAGCGGAAGAATGACTTCTTGTGTCTTGCTCACAACACTCCTGTTAATGCATCCCAGAATCATGTTTGCTTTTTTTGCAACAGCATCACACTGCTGACTCATATTCAGCTTGTGGTCCACTATAACCCCTAGATCCCTTTCTGCCGTATTCCTTCCTAGACAGTCGCTTCCCATTCTGTATGTATGAAACTGATTGTTCCTTCCTAAGTGGAGCACTTTGCATTTGTCTTTATTAAACTTCATCCTGTTTACCTCAGACCATTTCTCCAATTTGTCCAGATCATTTTGAATTATGACCCCATCCTCCAGATTAGTCGCAACCCCTCCCAGCTTGGTATCATCTGCAAACTTAATAAGCGTACTTTCTATGCCAATATCTAAATCTTAATGTAGTAAGAAAAGCCAAAAAAGAGTTTGAGGAACAGCTAGCCAAAAATTCAAAAAACGATAGTAAAATGTTTTTTAAATACATTAGAAGCAGGAAGCCCGCTAAAAAAGCAGTGGGGCTCTTGGATGATAAAGATATAAAAGGAGCGATCAAGGAAGACAGTGCCATTGCGGAGCGATTAAATGATTTCTTTGCTTCAGTCTTCACGGCTGAGGATGTTACAGAGGTTCCTAAATCTGAGCCAGCCTTTTTAGGTGACAAATCTGAGGAACTCACTCAGATTGAAGTGACATTAGAGGAGGTTATGGAATTAATTGATAAGCTGAATAGTAACAAGTCTCCGGGACCAGACGGCATTCACCCAAGGGTTCTGAAAGAACTCAAATGTGAAATTGCGGAGTTATTAACAGTGGTTTGTAACCTATCCTTTAAATCCACTTTGGTACCAAATGACTGGAAGATGGCCAATATAACACCAATATTTAAAAAAGGCTCTAGAGGAGATCCTGGCAATTATAGACCGATAAGTTTAACATCAGTACCAGGCAAATTAGTAGAAACACTAGTAAAGAGTAAAATTGCAAGGCACATAGAAGAGCACGAATTTTTGGGCAAAAGTCAGCATGGTTTCTGCAGAGGGAAGTCGTGTCTAACTAATCTGTTAGAATTCTTTGAAGGGGTTAATAAACATGCGGACAAGGGGCACCCAGTGGATATAATATACCTAGATTTCCAGAAAGCCTTTGACATGGTCCCACACCAAAGGCTTTTACGTAAATTAGGTGGTCATGGGATAGGAGGAAAGGTCCTTTCATGGATCAAGAATTGGTTAAAAGACAGAAAACAAAGGGTGGGAATAAATGGTAAATTTTCACAATGGAGGAGGGTAACTAGTGGTGTTCCCCAGGGGTCAGTACTGGGACCAATCCTGTTCAACTTGTTCATCAATGATCTAGAAAATGAGGTAAGCAGTGAGGTGGCCAAGTTTGCAGACGACACAAAGTTGTTCAGGACAGTCAAAAGCAAAAGGGATTGTGAAGAACTACAAAAAGATCTCAGCAAACTGAGTGATTGGGCAGCAAAATGGCAAATGAAATTTAATGTGGGTAAGTGTAAGGTAATGCATGTTGGAAAAAATAACCCAAATTACACGTACTACATGATGGGGTCAAATTTAGCTACGACAGATCAGGAAAGGGATCTTGGAGTTATAGTGGATAGTTCTATGAAGACATCCACGCAGTGTGCAGTGGCAGTTAGTAAGGCAAATAGGATGTTAGGAATTATTAAAAAAGGGATAGATAATAAGACAAAAGATATCATACTTCCCCTATATAAAACTATGGTACGCCCACATCTCGAGTACTGCGTGCAGATGTGGTCTCCTCACCTCAAAAAAGATATATTGGCATTAGAAAAGGTTCAGAAAAGGGCGACTAAGATGATTAGGGGCTTGGAAAGGGTCCCATATGGGGAGAGGCTAGAGAGACTGGGACTTTTCAGTTTGGAAAAAAGGCGATTGAGGGGCGATATGATAGAGGTATATAAAATCATGAATGGTGTGGAGAAAGTGATTATAGAAAAATTATTTACCTTTTCCCATAATACAAGAACTAGGGGACACCAAATGAAATTGATGGGTAGTAGGTTCAAAACTAATAAAAGGAAATTTTTCTTCACACAGCGCACAGTCAACCTGTGGAACTCCTTGCCCGAGGAGGCTGTGAAGGCCAGGACTCTATTAGGGTTTAAAAAAGAGCTTGATAAATTTTTGCAGGTTAGGTCCATAAATGGCTATTAGCCAGGGATAAAGTATGGTGCCCTAGCCTTCATAACAAGGGCAGGAGATGGCTGGCAGGAGATAAATCACTTGATCATTGTCTTCTGTTCTCCTTCTCTGGGGCACCTGGCATTGGCCACCGTCGGCAGATGGGATGCTGGGCTCGATGGACCTTTGGTCTGACCCAGTATGGCCATTCTTATGTTCTTAGGTTCTTATGTTGATGAAGATATTGAAGAGAGCCAGTCCCACAACAGACCCCTGCAGAACCCCACTTGTTATACCTTTCCAGCAGGATTGTGAACCATTAATAACTACTCTCTGAGTATGGTTATCCAGCCAGTTATGCACCCACCTTATAGTAGCCCCATCTAAGTTGTATTTGCCTAGTTTATTGATAAGAATATCATGCGAGACCGTATCAAACGTCTTACTAAAGTCTAGGTATACCACATCCACCGCTTCTCCCTTATCCACAAGACTCATTATCCTATCAAAGAAAGCTATCAGATTGGTTTGACACGATCTGTTCTTTACAAATCCATGCTGGCTGTTCCCTATCACCTTTCCACCTTCCAGGTATTTACAGATGATTTCCTTAATTACCTGCTCCATTATCTTCCCTGGCACAGAAGTTAAACTAACTGGTCTGTAGTTTCCTGGGTTGTTCTTATTTCCCTTTTTATAAATGGGCACTATATTTGCCCTTTTCCAGTCTTCTGGAATCTCTCCTGTCTCCCATGATTTTCCAAAGATGATAGCTAGAGGCTCAGATACCTCCTCTATCAGCTCCTTGAGTATTCTAGGATGCATTTCATCAGGCCCTGGTGACTTGCAGGCATCTAACTTTTCTAGGTGATTTTTAACTTGTTCTTTTTTTATTTTATCTTCTAAACCTACCCCCTTCCCACTAGCATTCCCTATGTTAGGCATTCCCTTCAGACTTCTCAGTGAAGACCGAAACAAAGAAGTCATTAAGCATCTCTGCCATTTCCAAGTTTCCTGTTACTGTTTCTCCCTCCTCACTGATCAGTGGGCTTACCCTGTGCTTGGTCTTCCTCTTGCTTCTAATGTATTTATAAAAAGTCTTCTTGTTTCCCTTTATTCCCGTAGCTAGTTTGAGCTCATTTTGTGCCTTTGCCTTTCTAATCTTGCCCCTGCATTTCTGTGTTGTTTGCCTATATTCTTCCTTTGTAATTTGTCCTACTTTCCATTTTTTATAGGACTCCTTTTTTATTTTTAGCTCATGCAAGATCTCGTGGTTAAGCCAAGGCGGTCTTTTGCCATATTTTCTATCTTTCTGAATAGCTTCCTTTTGGGCCTTTAACAATGTCCCTTTGAAAAACTGCCAACTCTCCTCAGCTGTTTTTCCCCTCAATCTTGATTCCCATGGAACCTTACTTATCAGCTCTCTGAGCTTACCAAAATCTGCCTTCCTGAAATCCAGTGTCTCTATTTTGCTGGTCTCCCTTCATGAATCTTCAACATGCCCATTTGTGTTACAGGTGATTTCCCAGTCACTTATTAATCAGCAACAGAGGGGCTTCCTGGGGCAGTCTGTGTTGGCTGTCTACTTGCTCCCAGGGGGAGTGGAGAAAGCTTGAACCCACCACTCTGTGTTTCCAGGGAATGCCCTTTCCGCTAAGCCATTCCTGAACCTACCCCACTGCCTTGCCATCCCTTATCCTTCCTTCCTAATGTGGGAGACAGCTGCCCCCCCAGCTCCCGAGTCTTGCACCCCTGAACTATACTGTTTTACATTGATCAGAGGACTGACCAGTGTAAATGCATTACCTAGTTCACTACTCAGGCAGAAAGGTGATATCTGGGCAACAGCCTTGTTAACCTGAGCTGAGATTTCATAAGCACTTCAGCCAAAACACACTGTTTTAGGTAAAATATAAAACTGATTTATTAACTACAGAAAGCTAGATTTTAAGTGATTATAAGTAGTAGGTATAAAGAGATAGTTACCTTAAGAAAATAAAAAGCAAACATGCATTCTTCATCGTAAACTTTCAGTCTAAGCAAGAGTTGAATCATAGAGTCTCTCACACCCTGGCAGATGTTGCAATGCACCATTTTAGTGTCCCTGCATTGGAGGGTTTGGGTAAACTCAGAGTACAGATACTGGGATGTGGCCTTTAGCACCTTAAGTTCTGAAGTCACTGCTTTTCGTCCCAAACCTGGATTACAATGTGATCCCATCAGTCAGTGATTGTTTCTTGGATCCAGAAGCATCTTCTGTGTGAATGCCACCACCTGTCGTGAACTGGGTCTTGCTATGTCCCACAGCAACCTGTCTTCCAAGGAACTATTCCTCACTCACTCAGTTCTTTGTTGTGGTTTTGTCAATATTTCAGGCTCTGTGCTTGCAATGCTCATGACAATAGAGCACAGCAGCTCAGGCTCCTTGCTTCTATCAGAGATGGTGGGCAGCAAGAAGGGCCGTGCAGATTTGTGGGATTTTGAAAAAAGGATGAGAAAGTCTGTGATACTGGATAACATTATAGGATGGCGATGGTTGCTATCTGGGAAGTTGACTCCATGCTCCTAGTCATCTCTGTGAAACTTGTTTTGGCCCCAATGTACATTGCCAAACTGTCCCAAAAGACTCTGGACAGTGGTGAGTTGCACAGGGGTGCGCCCTCTCTGCATCAATACAAGCACTTCTTGTGATTATGTGTACCTCTGATAAAGGGGGTCAGGTATTGATGCAAGCGATGTACTAACTGCAGTGGCTGTATGCGGATGTAATTTGAGTGGACGTAACTTTGCGGTCTAGACAGGGCCTAACCTGCACATGGGGACTGAGCTGCGAGCTGTGAGGAGCTGCACAGGACAGGAGGAGTTTTTCTGTTTTTTAGCATGGTCACCTGGGCTTTTGGAGACCATTGGCTGAAGACCTGCTTCTGCTTGAGAGAAAGAAACCTGCTTCTGCCTGAGACTTGGATGGGCATCGACCATTTCTCAGGTGAGTCCCCTAAACTCTGGGCTAAAGAGTCCTTCTGTGATCTAGTTGATGCTTAACTATTTAATTAAAGTGGACTAAATTCAGTTAGAAAGGTAGGGGTAGCCACACATCAGAATAACTAGTGGCTCAATAGTACAAAGATAGGTGCTAAGGGAATTTTTACAGCAACATTTTATGCACCCAGAAAGTTTAGGAGCTCACAGAGTTAGGCAGGTACTGAGCAGGAGTTTTGTGGATTTCAGTGGTGCCTAATGCTGGGATTTCTGTATGGCTAGGGTTTGATTCTGAGCCTTTCTGGGACTGAGGAGTCAATGGGAAAATGTGGATTTGCTTGAAAATCTTTCATTTGGCCAAGCAATGGAAATCTGGAAGCAGACGACTTCTGTGCATAAAATTCAGCATATTTTAAAGCACTTTGCTAAATCAGTAATATAGAAATAATCTATCGGTGATATTGTTTGAATATGTAGCCTTCCTGTAGTTTGATAGGACTGACATAGCGTTACCATGGAAAATTCTCTCGTCAGAATGATATAATAACACACGCATGCACACACACAAGACTTCCTTAAAATGGAAAGGACATTTAATGACAATCATTACTGAAATGAGTGTGGATTTTCATGTGTATTTGGGCTTAAATTTATGCCTCATTTGCTCTGATGATTTTATCATTCAATAAAAGATGTTACTGGTATTTTTTCACTATCCTCTTTGTATTCCTTTTTCACAAGGTTTCCTTCATTAATCTATACTTTATTTTTTTATTTTAGCATTGTACTTATGCTAAAAAATCATCTCAGCAAGAGTGATGTTTCAGATATTCTCTTGCCAATTGTTTTTGTTAATGAAGGAGATCACAAACATGGTGCTTTTCCAATTTGTTAAAGGCCTTTTTCCATATGACTGGAAGATCTTAAAGGTAGAATTGATGCCAATGTATTTGACATATCAGGTGGCTGTGATTGTGGAAATCAATCACTTAGTTCCTTTTTGATTCATAGATGGCCCAAAGATAAACCAGCATGGTAGGCATGAGGTCAAAGAGAATATGGTGGATCTATAATGACAAATTATCTCATGGCTTTCCAGTAATGTGACTCTTAGGTCCACCTAAGATGGTAAGATGACTAATAATAAAATCAGGAAAATAGTTTTTGTTGCTGGAAATATTAGTCTAATTTTGTGCCGTTTTGTTCTGCCAGATGACTTGCTCTCTGAAAAAAAGCTAATGCTTCCTTTTAATGTGGATTTGTACATCTTTTCATTAGGGTCTGTCAAATGATGGTTTGTGCTCTAAAAATTCTATCCTTGTCTTTCTTTAAGTTTGAAAGCACTGTACAGTCAGCTCAGAGAGAAGGGCTTTAGATATGAAACCTATTCTTAATAAACCTGATTTGATAATGCACTGCCTGACATGGAAAAATTACAATAAACGTATGTATGTTAGTACTGAGTTAAATATATGATTCTCAAAGAGGTCATCAAGCACTAAAAGCACACACAATTGTAAATACAATTTTAGGATTAGATTTAATATTTTAATGTAAAATATATGATCTGAGGATGTGAGACATATGCCTTCACTGAAATATTACCTGAACAGTTAAGTCTTTAATGTATTCATTTTCAGATCTGGTTCTAGAGAGGTAAAGGCACAGATTCGGTACATTATATTGAAGCTACTGTCAGTTTCCAACTTTACTGCATCTATGCTTTTCCCCATGCTTAGATTGCATGCAAGTGCCTACTGAATTCTTTACAAGACATAATTATAATATTGACATTACTGGGCGTATAAAAATACAGTGGGTTTTGATCTATGTGCAACTGCAACATTTAAGGAGGATTAGGTGCTTTCTTTGCAAATCAGTATTCCAGTTCCTGAAAGGTTGGGTAGGAGATTTAGGGTGACTACACATTCTGATGTTATCAGGATTGTCCCAACATTAGGGGATTTGTCTTCTATAGGAAACTTTCCTGTTTCAATTTTTCAAACTTGCTATTTGGTCACCCTAATGACACTGAAAGCTGAGTAGTTTACCCCTGCAAGGGAAGGAGGATTATTCTTGATGAAGTGGAGGACTCTCTAGCTATTCTCTCTACTCTTGGCCTGATCCAACTCCTAAAGAAGTCAGTGGAAAGACTGCCATTGACTTCAGTGGGGCTGAATTAGGCCTAATAAGAGGAGTGACTCTGGGAATGGAATACCTCTCACCTTTTTTTCACATAGTTTTTCAGCCCGACTACTCCCAACTGCTGAGTTCTGTTGTCAACCTCAGTGATATACAGCTCAGACATGTCACCCAAGCAGTTCAGTGTAGCTCCTCAGAGCTGAACATGTCCAGTGAAATTGGTGCAAAACATGACAGGCCAAATGGAAGAACTAAGAATAGGGCCAGATGTATTGTGTTTCCTAATGGGAGTCATGATCAGGGATTAAGAACTGGAGGCAGGAGGGACTGTGACCTGAGGCATTGTAAGGAAAAAACTTGGGAATTAAGACAACCAGTGTGGGACACTTAGCAGAGTGATGAAAACTTATTGTTAGAATTTAAGGTTCCGATTCATCAAAGCACTTAGACACATACTCAACTTGAAGCAGAGATGCTCTCCAGTTGAGATTAATAATATATTTTAAAGTAAGCATGTGCTTAAATGTGTAAGGCTGAATAGGACTTGGAGTCAGTGCAACCATTAATTTGCTTAAAGTGAAAGTGTTGAAGTGGTTTGCTCAGTCAGAGCCTAAACAGGTAAGGTTCTAAAGGGGAAGGAGATAAGGGGAAGACAAAAGCAACTTAAAATTGTAAATTATCATCTGAAGCCTGATATTTAGAATAAGGATAGCAGAATAGGAAATTTTGTGGAGAAGGGGCAGAGATCATGCCACTGTATTCTTTTATTCAACAGATAAACTGTAATGATAGATCTCTGAATGTTGATTCATAGAACTAAGTAGAGCAGAAAATACACTAATTCGGTGCATTTTCCTTATGCATTTTCCTTTTGTATTACACTATCAATTCCAGTCTGACAGCTACTTTAATAAAAGGAGGTCCAGTCACCTCCTTCACAATGCATGCATGTGCAGGGGCACACATGGACATATTCTGGGGAAACTGTATTTTTTGAGCAGGAGGGGCAACACTAGCCCCTCCCTTTCTGCACAGGGTGGGCATATTACGCAGGGAACATCTACACATGGACATTCAGAGCAAGATGAGACCCACTGTTAATTCATTATTTTTGTTTTTATAGGTTGGAACTTTCAAAGCTGCCCAATTCCCACTGACATTGAAAAATGAATTGGGCACCTGACTGCCTGAGCTGAAAAAGTGAAGGGTTGCAAACTGCATGTGGTGTACATAAGATCATTACCATAAGAAATGAAGACAAGACAGAATGGAATTGGTAGGGAAACTAGGTTACAGGTACAAGATTGTGGGAATGATTTTTATCTCTTACACTGGTGTATTTCAGGATCCTTTCTACTGAAGTCTAAAGGAGTTTGCTGGGGCGGGAGGAGGGATGGGGACGACCCAGTACAAGTGACAGGAGAATCAGACCTTTTTGTTTCATGTTCAGCATGGATCTTGAAAATATATTTCTTTTAAATAAAGGTATATCTACACAAAGCCTTTCAGCATGGCGACAGGGAATGTATCGCTTGGTGGAGCACCTTTGTCTGTTTTTCAAATTGTACCCACTAAATGGAATTTCGCTCCTGTTTCGTCTATTGTAATATTTAACAATTTGCTGTAGTCACAGACCCAACTTCATGCACATGCAGAATGTGCAGTCTCTTTGACTTCAGTAGAATTACTCACATGTGGAAAGCCATCCAGGTACTGATGGGCAGTTTGGTCACATTTTCATGTTCCAAAAATAACCCAGTGTGATACAGTGCAATCTAACCAGTAAAATACACAGTAATACTTTTTTAAGAACATGGACATCTGATCATTATAATTAGAATAACCGAGGAATCCATTGTGGCGAGGCATTTGAATAATGAGAGTCTAATTAACTTTGGAAATACCAGCCTGGATCATCAGATTGGCTTTCACACATGAAGGGAACCTCCCAGAAGTGGCTCTCTGCTTTCATAAAAAGGAGGTGTGTTGTTCTCATATCATTCTCCCTCTGCCTAAATCCCATTGGGTATTGCTCAATGTGGAACTGATGAGGTTGAGGAGAGAGAATATCGGCTGTTACCCTTTGCACCATTCCCTGATCACCATACACAGATCCTAGAGAGTAAGAAGAATTCATGCTGCTTAAAGCAGCAGCATATCACAGGCTCAGTTCATAGCCAGGACTGAACTGCACCATTTCCCTAGGTTCCGTCCCCTGCTGCAGTGTCATGCAGCCTAAAGAGAGGTGCTAGCAGAGTAGAATGTGTGGGTAGTCTCTGCTATGTGATTAGCCTAGCAGAATTTGGTTTTTATTTTTGTACCATTTCAATGGAGTATATCGATGTTTCTTTTTGGAGCATTTTTTGTTTGTCTTGATTTAAATGTTCCCAATTATGGGAAACTATGGAAGTGTTGGACAATGTGTGTGTGTATTCAGACAATACCTATTTAATCACAGTAGATGTTGACATTCAAAAATGTAAAGCTTTATAGCCATTACAACACAAATTGTCAACATCATATGTCAAAATATACAAAGAAAATAGCCTTAAAGCAAATGCTAATTGCTTCTCAAGCAAGCATATGTCTTACTTTGCCTAGTTGTAAACTTTGATGATCATCCATGGAAATTTTTTTCTTCAATTTTTGTGAATAAGGTTAAATTGACATTTACCAGCATTTACCAACAAAGATGTAATCCTTCCAAATCTATCTACAATTCACAGTGCTTGGAGGACTTGCCCTCTATAACCATACAGCAGCCCAGTTCCATGGAATGTTACTTGACAGGAGGAAACTCTTGAAAATGCAAGAGGAAACTCTTGGAAATGTCCTCCTTTTCTGCCCCCTTTCTGCAAGTGGTCTGACTTTGGGATTACTTAATCTGGTGTATTTTGCTTTAAGAAAGCAAATGCAAATTCTTGTATGAGTGCCTTTGAATTAACTAAAACACATCTCTGTGATTTGTGATCACTCTATGCTTATGGTGCTTCTCCAAGACCTTTTCATTCTGTGTCTAGTTCCACTGGCTGTGTATAACAAGAGCATCACAGCACTACACCCTGACTCTCAGTGGGAAGCTCGGCCCTTAAAGGCACAGCCCCTAGTACCACAAACACCATCATCAGACTGCTTAGCTTTAGAATCTCAGAAAATATTTGTGTTTCTAATGTGTTATACTGCTTCTTTTTCTCACATTGTTGATCTCATTTAAAGAATCAGACTAATACACTAACAACTGCTGAAGCGAGAGATCCCTGGTGCAGAAAAAATTGCTTTATGCACAATGGTACTGCTTGATAGAGTTCGGATCATCACATCTGTTTGATTCAGTCTAAATTTCAGGGGTACGCAGAAATCCAGAAAACTAGGAATAGAAAGTGAATTAACAGATAAAGGGAGTCCTGTTTTGGAACGTAAGTATCTAACTTGTGAAAGAAGCAGCCTAGATTTTTATGCCCACTTGAAATGAATTATAGCACTGAGCCTGCAGTTAGCTATTCTTTGCAATCGAAGCCATCCTATATGGTTGGTTTAGGGTTGTATGAATAAGAACCTTGCACCGGGCATTTGTACAATGACTGTACAGATTAGATTCAGGACTAAATTTAAACAAGGATATGTTCTAAGGTTGTAATTAACTGTGTGTACATACAAGACAAGTTTAATCAAAATGGCCTTATGGGATATTAATAAAGTCACTTTCTACAGAGCACGTTTTCCCTCATAACGGCACTGGTTTTGGTAGTATTGAGAATAGTTTAGACTATTGGAATTCAAGGGTTTCTGGTCCACATACTTTACAAACAAGGTTAGTATAATTGTACCCATTTTATGAACATGCAAACTGAGGCATAGGGTCTTACCTAATGTCACTGGCCAAGTTAGAACTAGAATATACCCAGCCTCAGCATGCTATTTACTAGGCCTCATTGCCTCCCTTGAAGGTGTCTGCTCATTTGCAAAATCCAGTTAAATCGGTGGCAATCTTTTCATTAATGAGCTTTGGATCAGACACTGTTTGTAAACTGTTCAGTTAGGTGTAGATGTGTATTAGCAAGACAAATCCTGTCTTCTCAGGGATTTTGTCAAGTGCCCAAGGGTTAGGATTTAATGTACAGGTGAATGAAGTAAATTGGAAGTGTGAGTGAAATGCTGGTGGAAGGAGATATAGAAAGGTAAGAGGTAGATAGCAACAGGAGCCCTTCAGATGAGGAAAGAACAGAAGGGCATCAGAAAGGGGTGAATACTATTGTCTGTCTCCCTGCTTTTTTCTCTCTGCATCCTGACATTTAATTCTCAAAGGGGGGAGGGTAGCTGGAGGACAAAAGAAGCAGTTTGTCAGTGGATTGCCACTTTGAATTTGGGAGTTATATAATTTGGCACTTTCTTGGAGCCCAGTGTTGTACCTCTTATTCATTCAAGTAGCCCCATTTATTCAATAATACTACTCTCAGAAAAAGTAAGTGATTCTCGGCAGGAAGAAGGATTAAAGCATTAAAGAATTTTAACTTGTGTTAAAAACATTCTTTTTATTTACGCTTATAAGATAATAAAATAAGAAACCAAGTTTTGAATTGGTAAAAGGAAATATCAGTCTAGTTTGGCTTCCCAACCTTTAAACATTTGTTCAAAACAGAAGCAGCTCCTTAATGCAGCATAACTGCATTACAAATAGTGCTTCAAGACTGTTTGTTGGGGTTTTTTTCCCAGTTACAGACTAACTCAGACACCCCTCTGAAGCTTCATTATAAAAGAATGGCTGCTACAGAATTTCAAAATGACAAAATGTAAGGAATAATAATTATAGCTAATTAAAGATAATTAAGCTTATTAATTCTTTATTATTTTTAGATTTTTCCATTTAAAAATGAAAACACTAAAATCTCTGTTGAGACAGTATAGTTCATGTGTTTTGATACCATCATATGTAACAGCAATGTAAATGTTGTTTCCATATTTTTCTTTACTTTTGTGCATTTCAATTATTTGTTTTTTTATTCATGCTGTAAGATTCATGTATGAAGCTATGAGAGACTGGAGTAGACATGCCAAAAACAAGTAATTGAAAATCAGAAGAATTTCAATGTATCTATTTAAATTGCTTCTTTGTGTATGCAAAAACTCTTACAATAGAAACTATTATGAATAACTCCTGTTAGTGACAATATGTGCAAAAATCCTTTATTAGGATTATATATTGTAATCCTCATGTTTTCTAAGTATTAAAACTAAAAACAGAAAGTTAGGAGAGAATGCAATCCATGAATCATTAAGTCTGTTTTCTGATTTGTGTATTCATTTAATGCACTTTTTTAGGCTATAAACTGGGGAAAATCCAAGAAAATGAATAAATAGATTGCTTTGATTGCAGTTTCAATTTTTAAAAAATGCATAGTGTAGTCAATCAAGAAATGTTATGGTAATTACCATGAAGATCACAGCTGCTCAGATTCTTTAGATTATTAACACCTTCTAAACTCCAGTAAGAGAGTAACTCGGACATTGCTCTTCCATCAACATAAAGTGCCTTCATCAAATGCGCTACAGTGGCACAGCAACATTGGTGTAGCTGTGCCAATGTAGTGCTTCTATTATAGACTAGCCAATGTATTGCCAATGTAGTGCTTCTAGTATAGTGTGTGTGTGTATATATATATATATATATATATATATATAGCTAGCAGAGACCAAACCCAAATATCCTGTCTAGTTCTTTATATATAACAGGAAGGGATAATGTCAGTGTTGACATTTTTGTGTCTCGTTTTTTTCTTTTCATTTCATATTATAGCATGATGATATGGCACATTATCTCTGGACTGCCATTCTAAAATTATCTTTTTTTTGACCTTGTAAATCAAATCTATAGTAAATCTAATATGGTGCCCAATCCTTTTTCTGGGTGGTTGAAGAGAACTTTCAGCATTATTATAAAGTTAAATGTTCTGTTTACAAGAAAAAGTGTGTTGCATGACAGAAAATATGCCATAAACTAGAGTCTCTCTGTTATATTAGAAAGAGCCCTTGATGAAAATAATATTGGGCATGAAGCACACACACACACATACATACAAACCCCAAAGTACCATGGAACAATATTACTTCATGCTGCTATTTTCAATGTCTAAATAATTATGTCCATACGCAGTCAAAAGTCACTGTTTTCTTCTAAAGCACTGCAACATAAAGATTATGAAATAATGCAGTAAGCTGCGTGATAGCATGGGAAACCCCACTTGACAAGCTGTGTTTTTTCTCCAAAAGGCTTTTTAAGCTTTTAGGCCTAAAGAGAGCTTAATTTAAGTTAATTAAATTAAAATTAAAAGTGGGAAAAATATTACAAGGGATAAAAAAAAACTTTCAGCTAATTAGATAATTGTAAAATGGAACTGTCTTCCTGTGACTCCTCAAGTTCTTTTTCTAAGGGTATGTCTACACTGCACGGCTACTTGGGATACCATAGGTATCCTGAAATAGCTACCCTGTGTCTACAAAAGCCACCCATTTTTTTGAAATATTTTTCAAAATAATGGGCGCACTATTTCACCATCCTAATAAACCTTGTTGCACGAGGGAGAAGGGATGGCTGAAGTAGTGCGTTATTTGGAAATTTGGCGCTGTGTAGATGCACCAAATTTCAAAATAAGCTATTTCGAAATAGATTCATCGCGCAAATTGCATATCTTATTTTGATTTTAGGGTGCTGGGTAGATGTACCCTAAATGAACTCACTTGAAAAGGCAGGCTTCATTTACTGGAAGAGAGGGAAGGATTCTCAAAACTATGAGTTTGCCAGATGTCTTCAATAATTTGTGCAATGACAAATCTGACATTATCTGAATTCTCTTATCTATGCTAGTAGGTCTTCATCTGATTCTGAAGTTAATCAGACTCTGCACCTCCCTAAAATGTTCAGCTGCATTGCATCTTGTGGTATCTATATCTGTACACAGCAGAATGGATAACTCCCCAGCCATCTTCTCTCCAATCTGTCCTCCAGTTGCTTCATGTCAGAGTGGCTTCTAAGTAAAGAAAACAGCCTGTGAAGGAATATGGTGTTCAGCATACTTTTGTGACAATAAATACATGTAGGGGAGAGGGGGAATGAATGATAGAATTACAAAATCCACTGAATAGATAAGAACTAGAGTAGGTGGAAGAAATGAAAAAATAAATCACAGATTTTTTTTAAATTGAAAATATGTTCATTGGACATATATTTAAAAATATATTTAGAAAATGTTTATGAAATTTTTATACCAGTCATTTTTCATTTTGTAACTGAAAAAGAGAATAAATGAGGATGGAAGGAGAAAGGGATGAAAGAAGGGGAAAAGAAACTGAAAAAAACCTAAGAAAAAACCTCCCTGCCAATTTTTTCAGTCATCAGCAAGAAAAAACCCCAGAAAATTGGGAAAAAACCCAAAATCTTTTGCAAAACAATCATCTTTTCATCTTTTGTTTGGATTGAAGAACATTCAAAACAAAAGAACATTCAGCTAGCACTAATAGAATAACATATTTTTCTGTTTTTCTTTCAAATAATTGTCCCTGTCGTCTGACCCAGGTACCATTAAGCAAATGCAAAAACTCTCTAATTATCATTTCCTTATTGTGTATGTCTGATTTTTTTTCTGTTTCTGTCAGTATTTTGCTAGGCTGTGTAAAACTGTCTGGTTGTCTTGGGGAGCCAGGGATGGATTCCAACAGTGGTTTAGAGTTAGGAGCATCTCAGATGGTGGTGGCTTTGGGTATTAGTAGAAGAGAAGAAAATATTTATTTTTTATTCTTGTTTCATCAGGCAGCTTCAGTTAAGTTTTTCATTCTGTTGTTTTCATTTTCTAATTTTCCCCTTTCTAAAATCCACAGCTCCCTTCCTCTCTTCTTTTCTGCTTGGTGATGGAATCTTCCAGTGATGATCATGGATTATCTATCCCAGGCCAGCTGGAGGGCACCTAATCTCAGGTCCAGTGAATTCCGGAGGAGCCTTTCCAAGGTCTTCCGAGCTTTGGCTTGGCCTTGGGATATATTGATGCCCTAGGTGCAGAAGGAGTTTGGTTCCTCACCATAGTTATTAACAACTCTAGTTGCATTGGTGATTCAAAAGGAGGGGCTGTGGCAGCCAGAGGAAATGATTCCAGTAATTTCCCACAGTCCTTGTTTGATCAGGACACTGAAGTGAATGAAGTCATAGGTCCAAGAATCAGGCCACAGCTGTATGAACTTGAATATTAAAGGGAGCAGGGGAGTGGGGAAGGGCTAACCTTCCCTCTGGAAAACTACCTATTAATTAGGTCTAAAGTGGGATGGAAGGTCTCACTCAATGTAACCCAAGTGTGAGGATTGGCTCTGTTACCCAACCCCGTATTACTTCTTGATTCAGCCAAATGTGTCATCTGAATTGTGTCATTGTTCCCTGACAAGGAGGCATGAAGGTACCAGTGAAAGAAAGTTCAGTCTGAAAGCTAAAGTTCTTGCTCCTCCTAGGTGAATAGAGTTCCTCACTCCCACTTGGGGCTAGTGTTTGGGTTCACCCTAGGAGCTGGCCCCTTGAGCCCTCTGACTTGCACTGGATGCTGACTGCAAGACATGACTGATAGCTTATTACTTCCCCTCGTGTTATTTAAAAAAAGTTATTCTCTCTCTTATCAGACCTGCAGTATTTTCTGAGGAAGGTGACCCACACTGAACATCTTGTCAGCCCTGCCCAGAAGGAAGGACTCGCTGCTTGCTTCCAGGTGGTTAGGCCTCCCCCCAAGCCAGGAAACTCATATCTGACAGGCAGCTCTCCCACACAGGGTATGTCTAGACTGCATCCCTCTGTCGGCAGAGGGATGCAGATTAGGCAGGTCGACATTGCAAATGAGGCAGGGATTTAAATATCCCATGCCTCATTTGCATAAAAATGGCCACTGCGTTTTGCTGACTCAGCACTTCGTCAGCAAAAAGTGGCAGTCTAGAGGAGGATCTGTTGAGAAAGAAAGCCTTTTTCGACAGATCCCTTATGCCTCCTGCAAGGAGGTTTACAGGATCTGTCGGAAAAGTCTCGACAGATCCCCCTCTAGACTGCAGCTTTTTGACGACAAAGTGCTGAGTCGGCAAAACGCAGTGGCCATTTTTATGCAAATGAGGCACGGGATATTTAAATCCCTGCCTCATTTGCAATGTTGACCTGCCTAATCTGCATCCGTCTGCCGACAGAGGGATGCAGTCTAGACATACCCACAGAGAGCAGACTAGGCAGGGCAGGAATACTTATCTACCTGGAGAGGGACGGCGGGACTGGAGCCGAACCCTCCTTCTTAAAATTGACCACGCTGCTCCACTCGCCCCAACTCCATCCCCACACAAACCCCACATCTCTTTTGAGGAGAGCAAAAGGGAAAGGGCCCTGGTACCAGAAGACCCTTTATCTCCCCTCCATCCAAACAGGACCCCAAGTGGTGGTCATTCCTTAGCTGTCCAAATAATGACTGCCCCCGCTGTGGCATCTTTGCTTCCATTTTTCCCCTTCCTTTATCTTTCCACCTTGTATTCCTCCACACTTTTCAAGGCTACAGTCCTTCCATGTCCCTACAAAGGGAAAATGACTTGGGCTTTGCTTAATGTGCAGTGTATTATGGTTGCTGCCCTTGAAGCCCAAGGAAGGTGACTAGTATTTCTCATTTTCCTTCTCTATCTGTCTCTCCATGCAAATTTGTAGGCTGCAAAGAGAAATTTAGTAGAATTTAAGTTAGTTTCCCTTTTCAGGTGTGTTTTAGAAGAAATAAGTGGCCTAAGTGACTGCTTATGTCTCAGGCTGGTCTTGTTCATTTCTGAATAACCTTAAATGGCTGAGAGAGTTTCAGGCACATTTTGATCTAGCTATTCGAAATCATGTAATTTTTTTTATGTAATAGCATGAGCCAGGCAGAGAGATTCATCTCCCTCTCCCCACATTTTATATTCAGCAGGTGACACCTCATTTTTCAAGGTCTGGTGTTGCTGGATAAAAGACACATCAGGAAACTGGTATTGAAATTGTGCACCTTAATCCTCCCTATTGCGTGGTAATCCCAAATCCCTGCTTCTGCTCACAGGAGGATCAGCAGCTGTTAGCTGCGCCATCTTCACATTTTTATTTATTCATTTTGAAAACAGTTTCTCCAACTTCTTTAAAGTTACAAAGGAATTAAATTTCGGTGAAAGTGACAATAGTTACAAAGTGGCAAGAGGAGGAAAAAAAACCAAACAAACAAACGGTCCGGAAGCCTGCTGTCAGAATAAGCTTTTAAATCTCTTCTGCGTGGAGATGAACACAAGGCTATAGGAGACCTAGTACATGGAAAATTAATCATGCTATCTCCAACTGACAGCTCAAGTGATTAGTGTGCAGAGACCTTTCATATCTCAAACCACCAGCATATAAACTTGATCAACTTTAGGTAGCTGACATCAGGTTTGTAGAGCCATATTGCAGCAGAAGCTTCAGCTTTAAAATGATAGAACTTTGTTAATTTACTGCCTAAGTAACAGTGACTTAGGAAAAAATAATTTTCTACTTTGCTGGAAAACATAGTTCAATTTCTATGTAGGAGTATCTCATGTCCACAGCCAGTCCAATAAACCAGTTTACATCCTCCTTCTGGTCCCAAACCTGCTCCCATTAAGCCCATGGCAAAATCAATGCTGCCACGGCCAATCTTCCCGGGTTCAATTTAACAGGTCTAGTAAGGACCCCCTAAATCAAATTCTGAGGGTGCCTCCATTGGCACCAGTACCCCTGCTCATCACAAGGAGTAAGGAAAGCCAATGGGAGCATTTGGGTCAGCTACTTCCCGCTGTGTGGATGGTGTAGAAACATGATTTAAGATCCGTCAACTCCAGCTATGTATTTAACATTTCTAGAGTTGAGTAACTTAATTGGACCTTCTGCTGTAGTGTAGACGAGGCCAAAGTGTGTCACCTACAATTTTCCATGTAGAATCAGCTGTGTGTGTAAACAATGGGTTTGGTAGCTCTGAATACAATTAGTTCTGTGTGCAAATGAGCATTCAAAATACTATCGATACAAGTAGATTTCTTCACCAAAGCTGTGTGGGACTAAGTGGGAACTGGATTGAGGCTGCTTTGAAATTCTGACCCAGGAGATCGAGATTCTGGCACCTGATGATAACTGGACTGGGCATTTCTTAGGAGAGAGACTGACACCCATCATATGTGGAACATGGTGAAAAGGAGTGATAAAACAAGAGAAATATCATTTTTTTTTAGTAACTGAAAGCAGAAATGTAAAATATTGGCAATGTGCTATGCTTCTCTTTCAATCAATGAAGAGAATTACAAATATCAAAATAAATGATTGTCTTTGTGATTACATTAACTTATCTCAGAGCTAAACACATGGCTTCAGTTTAGACTGAAATATACTGTGCAGCTTCCTCAGAAATTAAATTCAATATGGAAAAATACAGATCCAAGTGAGGTCATTAAAAAATATGATGGAGGGAGAAGAATGAGATTGTCCAGTTTTAGAGGGTATAAATACATCAACATAGACTAAATAGACCCATTGCTACATTATTCTGATTGGGTTCTTATAAACCCAACTCATTAAATACTGTAAGTCACACCGGTTATATATGTGTTTCTTTCTCCTTTTCTTTTCCAGAGCAAAAATTGTATACAGTTATTTTTAATCTCTTGTGTCCTATGTGGATATTCAAACCATGTTCAAAGTAGGATCACTTTAAATGGATTGCTATGTGGATTTCCTCATGTTCTACAGAATTTTTCCATACTAAAAAATTCACACAGGCCCTGAGGACACAAAGTTTTATGCCTCTGTTTTATGTGTCAGACTTCCTTAATTCAAAGCACTAAGGCTGAAAGTGAGATATTTAACTATGAACTTAGGGCACATCTACACAGCAGGGCTAAAGTCAGAATAATCTATGCAACTTCAGCTACGTCAATTGTGTAGCTGAAGTCAAAATAGATTATTTCGGCTTTTAACACTGTCTACACAGCAGGAAGTCAAAGGAAGAACACTCTTCCTTCAACTTCCATTAGTCCTTATAAAATGAGGGTTATCATGAGTCTGAGTAAGAAGTCCTCCAGCTTGACATTATTGCAAAATTAAGCTTGTGGTATAGACACACACGATGTTATTTCGGAGTAATGTCAGTTATTCTGAAATAACACTGCTGTGTAGATGTACTCTTAGGGTATGTCTACACTACCACCCTAGTTCGAACTAGGGTGGTTAATGTAGGCATTCGAAGTTGCAAATGAAGCCCGGGATTTAAATATCCCGGGCTTCATTTGCATCTTGCCGGGCGGGCGCCATTTTTAAATCCCCTTAGGTCGAACTCCGTGCCCGCGGCTACACGTGGCACGGAGTAGGTAGTTCGAATTAGGATCTCTAATTCGAACTACCAGTACACCTCGTTCCACGAGGAGTAACGGTAGTTCGAATTAGAGATCCTAATTCGAACTACCTACTCCGTGCCGCGTGTAGCCGCGGGCACGGAGTTCGACCTAAGGGGATTTAAAAATGGCACCCGCCCGGCAAGATGCAAATGAAGCCCGGGATATTTAAATCCCGGGCTTCATTTACAACTTCGAATGCCTACATTAACCACCCTAGTTCGAACTAGGGTGGTAGTGTAGACATACCCTTATTGATCATGTCTGTGCTCTAAGCAACTAGTTCCAAAACATTAAAAACTTCTATTTGATACAAAAGATTACAGAAATCATTTCTTCTGGTGTGTTTTCAGTATAATTCAAATATAGACATATTGTTGTAGATACTGATCTTGCAAATTTATGATTGAAAAGATTGTTTCACTTGTTTTATATCAGTATAAAATATATGCACTGGAACGACTCTACTTACATGCTATTGAAGTGAAGAGATCTTTGACAGCATATGGATATAATCTTTTTATGGTCTGAAAGAAGAATAAGATGTTTCTCATTATATGGATACCAGTGTGAAAGACCCTTTTAGGAGAAACTGAAATACAACTAAAATTAAAAAAAGGCAGCTTTGTTAAGTTTTTATAAAACACAGGTGGAGTTATTATTCTTAATGGAAAATAACACTCTGGGGCTATGTCTACACTGGCGGGTTCTTGTGCAAGAACATCTTGTGCAAGGGTTCTTGTGCAAGAAGTCTTGCACAAGAACACATCCACACTGCCATATGCGAGATGTGCTTTTGCGCAAGAGCATCCATGGCAGTGTGGATGCTCTCTTGCGCAAGAGAGCTCTTATGGCCATTTTAGCCATAGGGCTTTCTTGCACAAGAAACACCTGCCGTGCATCCACACAGCCCTCTTGCACAAGAGCTGTTGCGCAAGAAGGCTTACACCTGTGAAAAAAGAGCGTAGCTCTTGCACAAGAAGCCTTCTCTTACCATGCCGTACTGTAAATCTTCTTGCGCAAGAGCAGGGGGGCAGTGTGGACACTCTGCGGGTTCTTGTGCAAGAATGGCCATTCTTGTGCAAGAACCCGCCAGTGTAGACATAGCCTGGAATTTCTAGTACTGATAAATGTTGGGTTGATCCTACAGCAGGCACAAACATAACCATCATTTCAATAAAAAGATTGGAAGCTGCCACTCTGAAGGGAAAATAAAAGTATAGTTGTCAGTAAGGCTCTTTTGGTCAATTAGTCAAAGAAAAATGGTGACAGTGAAATGCTGTTGTCCCCCTTTAAATTATCTGGTGCTTGTGGGGAAGACTGTGGGAAGGAGTAATATTAAAGAAATAGCTCTGTGAGTGCTCAGCCCAGTTTTGTAAAGACCCAGCAGGAAGGAACAATTAACAGTCTGCCCTGTTCACATGTTTACACTTGTGAGCATTTTAAACTATAGTTTTTCAGTGAAGGCTTTGAGCTCCTGCTCCTCTTTTTTTAAGTGGTTCTCCCATGCTTTTTGTCTGTGTTGAAGAAGAACGCTGTGACCATTTTGGGAGTAAAATGATTGTAACCTAATTTCTCCAGCCTGCCCTGATTGATCTAAGAGGAATGATTCAGTCATATAGTTAAGGACACACTGTGTTGAACACTTCATGAGTATGGGAGGATGGGTGGGGAAGTCAAGAACACAAGTAGATTCTCCCACCCTTGGCACCCCATGCAGGGGTGAAACACATTAAAGTTATTGTACTGAGTGAAGGCAAGGACTCTGTGAGTCTAGCTGCCACAGGAGGGTAGGAAGATTGCTTCCCTTCTCAATTCTGAACTGAATGGAATTGGCTGGGTGCTGGGGAAGGAAAGCCCAGGCAGAATCCTTTTATAGGTTAGTAAATGACTGTACTCCTCTTGTGCTCCCAGGAACTACAGAAGATGTGTCTCTGCACCACCCCAATTTAAGGCTGTGTCTTATAGGCACAAACATTTCTTTAGGTTGAAGAGGGCTACTGGAAGTAGCATTTGTCCATGGTTATTCCCTGTGTAAGTAATTCCCAAATCCTCAATTCTGCTCAAAACTGCAGCAATGTCACTGGAGACCTAGAGAGAGCAGTAAGTACTGGTGAGGTGAGGAGTAAATTAGAACTAATAAATGTATTTTATAAAGATAATGTGGTGGGATTATGTTTATGCTCTACTATAGGTGCACACAGCAATTTGGTAAATCTCTAGTCACTTCAAGCAGAAATAAGATTTATAATAATAGGTAACTCATTAAAAAACTCTCTCCATTGTCTTTTTGACCAGTTTATCTCATAATGCTCAGGACTTCTCTTAGTAATAGAGAAAGGATCAGGAGCACTGTAGGTCTGAGTGACACCATCTGTCTGTGGGGTTTGGCAGTGGGGGTTTGAGCTCATCCATCCAAGACAGTCATGTTTTTTAACTAATTTACAAACCCTGTTACACAGGAGTGAATAATAGGTGTTCTAGCAGTGCCAGCCCCTCCACCCGGAGCATACTCATTGTACAGCTTAACTGGAAGCTGTGGACACTTTCAAATACTGCTGAACATGCTGCCTAATACCTGTGCTCATGGATAAGAGGACTCAGAATTGCATTTAGACAAATCCTCCTATCACAGAAACTGAATGTAAAGGACTTTAATTACTGTGGGGCACTTAAATGACCCATTGTTCTACCTGAAATAAAGTCTCCTAGGACACAATCTCCCTGGTAACCATGGTACTCAGAACACAAGAGCTTCTTCAGAAAGCTAGTCCCAGAGTGCACTCATGTTTTCCCTGGTCTTTTATCACTAATTCCACAAGCAGCATTGCAAAACCATTCTTAAAAAAGAAAATTGCTACACTAAAATTAACTACTGAAGCTGCCTTTGCACTTCTGCAAAGCACAGCTGAGGTGAAATTCCAAGAGGGAGCAAGAAAAGATAGGGCCAAGATGCTTTTGATCTTTCTGCATTCACACCAATTGTATGTGGATTTGAGAACATCAAAACAAGAATCAATGGCACCATTCTGTTAAGATACAGCAGCATGCCAGATCCTTTATCAACGCTGAGTCTTTACAAGGTTCTATAATGACAGTATGCAAGCAGTGTTCTGTGTTTTGTCTTGACTGTTGTCTTTGATGTTGCTAGTAATTTGGAAATGTACACCACAAATTTCTCCAATGATCACTATTAAAAAGTCCGAATATATCACATAGAGGTATCTTAATGTACTATAGTTCTCCCTGCTGTATGGAAATGGCTATGATACCTTGCTAAATATCTGTTGAAAAATGGTGACTTTTAAGGGTAACTAATCTCTTGAAACCTCCTGTTCACTAGCCCTGGGTTACTCTCTTCATCTTTCTTTATTCTTCCTGACCTTTTATTTTCCCTTAAAATCTCTATTTCTCTATGTTTCCTCTAAGGGCATGTCTACACAGCAGCGTTATTTCAAAATAACAAAGTGAGCATCTACTCAGAAAGCTTGTTTTTTCAAAATAATCATATATACAGTAGCCCAATGTCTGAGAGTCTGTAACGCTGAAATGCTGGCTTTTCCCTCTGGGTGGTGCTGTTGCTGAAATGTTGGCTTTTCCCTCTGGGTGGTGCTGTTGCTGAAATGTTGGCTGTTCCCTCTGGGTGGCGCTGTTGCTGAAATGTTGGCTGTTCCCTCTGGGCGGCGCTGTTGCTGAAATGCTGGCTGTTCCCTCTGGGCGGCCAGTGCTGCATAAGGAGTGCGGGGCTCAAATGGCCGCTTGCTCCGCTTGCTTCCCCACAGCGGCCCGGCTGAGCGGTGCAGAAGTCAGCCGAGTGCCATGGTGGGAGGGGAAGGGGGGCGGGGTGGTGACGTGTGGTGTGATAGCAGCTCCAGGCCCCACCCCCTGGCCGTGAACGTCACCGCCCCACCTCCCTTCGCCTCCCACCGTGGCGCTCGGCTGACTTCTGCGCCGCTCAGCCAGGCCGCCGCGTGGGAGCAAGTGGCGCAAGCGACCGTTTGGGCTCCACGCTCCCCATGCAGCATGGAGAGTGCGGAGCCCAAACAGCTGTTTGGGCTCCGCAATCCCCCAAGTGAGAGGCAGGAGGGGGAGGAGAAGAGAAAGAGAGAGGCAGGAGGCGGAGGAGAGCTGAGAAAGAGAGATGGGGAGGCAGTAGGAGGAGGAGAGAGAGAGATGGAGTGAGAGACTGGAGGCTCAGGAGAGAAGACCGACGTGGAGGAGAGACCTGAAAATGCCGTCTTATGACGGGCTAATTGGCTAGTTTTGAAATAAGGGGCTTCTCACTCTACATTCTGTCACCCTCATTTTACGAGGAATAATGCCGATTCTGAAATAGTTATTTTGAAATTGGACGTGTGCAGACAGCACAGCTGAAATTATTTTGAAATAAATGGCCTCCAGGACTTCCCACAGGCACCCTGGTAGCCACTCTGTCCGCACTCATGAGAACTCTATAGTTCCCCTTCCCCAGCAGCCCTTAAAGCCACAGCCACAGGGGAAAGGGCTTGTGGTACACCGCAGGTCCAGCTCGCAAGGTGCCACACAGCAGAGCCCTGACAGCTTTTGCTGCTACCATGGCAGATCCCCGTGCTCCCCCCGAGCCCTCCACATCTGCAAGGGAGCAGGCAGCCACCTCCCAAGCCCCTACCCAGGGCCGAAAGTGGAGGCAGTCCTTGTGGACAGATGTGGAGATCTTGGATCTCATTGAGATCCAGGGGGACCACTCCAACATCCAGAATCTCTGCACCAGGCGGCAAAATGCCAATGTCTCTGGCCGGAAGGCAAACAAACTGGTCTAGGGTTGCCAGATGGTTTAACCAAAAATACCGAACACCCTCCCCCACCCCCCACAAAAAAAAAAAACCTTTCAGGGGGAGGGAGGAGACCAAAGTTATTGTGCAAAAAAAATGAAGAAATAAGAACACCCCAGCAAACCCAGCATGGCCCCTTTAAGAACAGGGGCTGGGCACTGCCTCTCTTAACAGGCTGCCGGTGTAGCAGCAGAGTGAGGGCAACAGCAACAGCAGCTCTTACTGAGTATGCTCAGTTGCACTACCCATGCTCAGTACGCCCTAGGTGTGACTTTCTGAGAGGCATCTGTTTGTGACGCTACGGCGGCCATCTTCTCTGCCTTCTCTCCCTGCTCCGGACCAGACAGCTCCCCTGCAGAACCAGGTAAGGAGTGGGGGAGCGGGTAGGTGGGCTGGGCCCAGCTGCTTAGGGTTGCTGGGTGTCCGTTATTGACCTGGACAGTCTGGTATTTTCACCCCCTGGCCGGGAAAAAATCAGAAAATAGCAGACATTTTAGGTGTCCGGTATTTTCTGAATTTTTTTACTGGACAGGAGGTGAAAATACCAGACTGTCTGGGTCAATACCAGACACCTGGCAACCCTACTCTGGTCCAGAGGGGCACAGCCACACTCTGGATCAGATTATAATAAAAATAAAAGAACTCCACCAGGCCTATGCCAAGGCCAGGAAAAGAAGTTCCTGATCATGAGTGGCATCCCAAATCTTCACCCAGCATGATGGCATCCTGGGAAGGGGGCAGGTCGCCTCTCCTCCCCTGGTTATCCACTCTGGCCTAGACACACCTGTCTATATATTCGGTGGATTGGTGGTTGGGGGCCCAGATCGGGATGTGGGTGCTCTCAGTGCCCCTCCCCACAGTTGGGAAAGCCCATGGTGGCAAAGCCAGTGATGATGGGGTCTATGTCATCCAGGATGATGACCCTGCACAGCAGGATGGTGTTGATGGTTTTAACCACCTGTAGAAGGAGACAAATGTAGAATCACAGGGTTGCCAGGGCCCTGAAGGTGGGACTGAAAAACATTCCAGGGAGTGAGCTTCCACCATTCCCCCCCTTCTCTAGGGAACCCCATTCTAGTAGTTCACCACCCTCCTGGGATAATAGCATGACAGCGTCATACCTGCATGACCACAGAACCAATGGTTGGTTTCCCCATGCCTAACTGGTTCCTGGTGGAGCAGTAGCTGTTTGGCATGGCGAGCTTACAAATAGCAATAGTGACCCACTTCTGGAGGGGGATGGCGAGTCACATCTGGGTTTCTCATTGCCTGAGAGCATGGGTGAACCACTCACACAATTCCAGGAAGGTGTCCTTTCACATGTGGAAATTCTGGAGCCACTGCTGATCATCCCAGTGCTCCATGATGATCCAGTCCCACCAGCTGGAACTGGTATCCAGTTGCCTGAAGCAGTGGTGCACGGTGTGCAGGGGATGGCGGGTGGGGTCGAGCTGCATGAGCAGTGCCTGGAGCAAGGAGAGCAGGTGTCCCACAATGTGCTGTGGGTCCTGTTCCTGCAGGGCCACTAGGGCAACCCATAGTAACTGCACCAAGAGGTGTGGCATGAGGTCTAAGAGCAGTTGACTGCTTGGAGGCAGGTCCGGCTCCATAGCTGAAGTGCTGTGGTGTCTGCAAGGACAACCAGAGCAGGCAGTGAAAAGGCTTTGCTGCCTCTCAAGGATCTAGGCAATGGAGAGGAGCCTGAGATACGACTGTACGGGAGAAGTCCCTTTATGCACGAGCCTCAGATAGCCTCAAGAAGCGGCTCCAGGAAGTGACTGGTGTTCTGATGCTCTGCCTGAAGTGCTTTCTGGGGGGCTTTAAATGCGTTTAGGGCTCCAGTCAATGTGGACATTGTATTTTCAAATAACTCAGCGCTATTTCAATGGGCATTTGTAGTATAGACGCACTATTTCCAAATAAGGTATTTCTGGGTTTTTATTCAGAAATAGCTTATTCTGAAATAACACTGCAGTGTAGATGTACCCTTTGGCTATGTCTAAACTACAGGGTTTTTTTTTTTTTTTTTTAAAGTGGCCTTTTTTCGAAAAAACTTCACCTGTGTCTAGACT
This sequence comes from Pelochelys cantorii, assembly GCA_032595735.1. Classification (NCBI taxonomy): domain Eukaryota; kingdom Metazoa; phylum Chordata; order Testudines; family Trionychidae; genus Pelochelys; species Pelochelys cantorii. The sequence goes on along the minus strand of CM064326.1, from coordinate 123,483,186 downwards.
GCCGCTGCATTCTTTCGAAATTAAATTGAAAGAACATGGCAGTTTTTTTGACAGTGGTAAACCTCATTTTATGAGGAAGAATGACTTTTTTCGAAAGAGCTCTTTTGAAAAAAGGCGTTCTTGAATGCAAACAGGGCTTTTTCGAAAGAGAGCATTCAGATTGCCTGGGTGCTCTCTTTCAAAAATGCGGATCACTTTTTTGAAAAAAGGTTTTCCTGTCTAGACGATCTCTTTCGAAAGATGCTTTTTCGAAAGATTATTTCAAAAAAGCTTCTTTTGAAAGAAGTGTGTAGTCTAGACATACCCTTAATGTCTGACTACATCATGCTTGTTGTGGTGATCTTAAGAAATGAATACATAGATTTTTTTCAAAAAATGTTTTAAACCATTTTTTATTTATGGCACATTCATTTAAAAATAAAATATGAAATATTTTACAAATACTTTAAAAATCTTATCAAGTGTCTAGATAGACCAAAATACTTACTTTAGATTTTTTTATTTTATACACACAAAAATGAAGATTTTTTTAAGTGAAAAATTTCACAAGTCAGATTGGGAAAAACAATATCTCTTTCAAATATGTGACGGAATGCATATCTGATTCACACCCTTCACAGTAGTTCCATAATCTTTGTGCAAGTTATGTCTTGTGAGGCATCCTTTGAAAACTCATTAATTGCTGTAGAAAAATTGTAGTAACCATTTTATATTTAGCAAGAAGCCATCTTGTATAACAGAAACCATTTCAGCTTTTCTCTCAAGCACGTAGACCAGAGTGAACTTTCTGTCACCCCGTGAGAAGAGGCCTACAGGATGGGCTATTGGTATGTGTTAATTGGGCTGGTTGGGACAGGAGGTGTACTCCCTCGTACCTGTCTGCCATCTTGTTGTTAAGGCTTTGTTTTTCCTAGTTTAATTGATGATTTCTGTAATTGGATGCCCTGACATCAGACTGTTTGGTTAAGGGTATAAAGATACTAGGACTGATTGTATTAGCAGCTTTACTGGGCCTGGCTTTGCTGGGACCACGTTTGGCTCATGCTGTGCTTTATTAATTAATAAAGCTGTTTGTTAGCTGCCTAAACAGAGAGGAGCGTTTTTGCTTCGACATTGCTGATCAGTAATATAGACTCATAGAACTGAAAGGAATCTCAAGAGGTCTTCAAGTCCAGTCCCCATGGCAGGACCAAGTACCACTTAGACCATCCCTGAAAGGTGTTTGTTTAATCTGCTGTTAAAGATCTCCAATTTGTGGAGATTCCACAATTTCCCTAGGCAATTTATTCCAGTGCTTAACCATCCGAACAGTTAGGAAATTTTTTCCCTAATGTCCAACCTTGCTGCAAATTAAGTCAATTGCTTCTTATCCTACCAGAGATTAAGGAGTATATTTTTTCTCCCCTCTTTTTGTAACAACCTGTAATGGGCTCAACTCACTGCCACGGCACCTCCTGCTGGTCACACTGGGAATTAACCCAGTGCATGTAGTTCTCCACCTCCTGGTTGGTGTCTCGGACGTCATCACTCTGCTCCACTGTCTCTGTCCTCTGTCTCAGAAGCCATGTCACTCCCTAGATCGTGACGTCCTCTTCTGGACACTGCGTGCTGGCACTGGCCACGACTCCATTCTTGCCCTTCTCCAGGGGTGTCAGCAGTCCTTTGTCTCACACCTGACACCATGGTCAACTGCAAGCAAGCTTTCACCCAGCCATGGGCAACCAAGACTAGTGAGTGGGCCACATGATAGAAATCCACTGGTGGGCAACCTGCAGCCAGCAGCCCACTGGGATTCCACCTGCAGCCCGCACACTCCCCGTTTGCCCCCTTGCCCCATGAATCTCTCATGCACTGGGGCATTGGCGCCCCGCACTTCCTACTCCTTCCCCCTCCCTCCCAGCACTTTCAGAGTACCATGAATCTGCTGATTTGTGCTCCATCCCTGCTCTCCCACTCCCACCCAGAGGTTGAACAGCCATAAATAGGGAGGGGGGATTAGGAAGTTTGCGGCTCTAGGGTCTCAGTGCCCAAGAGACGCCTGGGGGTGGGGGCTTCAGGGCCTCAGGACAACTGCCCCCTTTGTCACCCCCATTAGCAGACCCGAGCACGACTTTACAACCTAGGGTACTTGAAATCTGTTATCATGTCCCCTTTTACTTTTCTCTTTTCTAGACTAAACAAACCCAATTCTTTCAGTCTTCTATCATAGTTCATATTTTCAAGACCTTTTAATCATTTTTGTTGCTCTTCTTTGGATCTTCTCCAATTTGTTCACAACTTTCCTGAAATGGGGTGCTCAGAACTAGACAGTACTCCAGTTGAGGCTTATAGAGCAGAAGAATGACTTCTAGTGTCTTGCTTACAACACTCCTGTTAATAGTTCCCAGAATGATATTTGCTTTTTTTGCAATAGTGTCACACATTCATATTTAGCTTGTGGTCCACGATGATTTCCAAATCCCTTGCTGCAGTATTCATTCCTAGACAGTCATTACTCATTGTATGTTTGAGAAGTTGTTCCTTCTTAAATGGAGTACTTTGCCTTTGTCCTTGTTGAATTTTATCCCATTAACCTTAGACCATTTCTCTAGTTTGTCCAGATCATTCTGAATTATAATCCTATCTTCCAAAGCACTTGTAACCTCTCTCAGCTTGGTATTGTTTGCAAAGTTTATAAGCATACTCTCTAAATTGTTGATGAAGATATTGAACAGAACGGGTCCCAAACCTGATCCTTGTGGAATCCCACTTTTTATGCCCTTCCAGCATGACTGTGAACCATTGATAACCACTCTCTGAGGGTAAGTCTACACTACAGCATTATTTTGAAATAGCTTATTTCAAAATAGTTATTTCGAAATAGCTTTTTGCCGTTATTTCAAAATAACTTTACTAGCGTCTACACAGCCAAACCGCTATTTTGAAATTAATTTGAAATAGCGGAGTGCTTATTTTGAATTTGGTAAACCTCATTCCACGAGGAATAATGCCAAATTCGAAATAGCTATTTCGAAATAAGTGCTGTGTAGACACATATTGAAATAGGGGGCCTCCAGCCTTCCCAGAGTACCCTGGTGGCCACTCCAGCCTCAACCAAAAACACTCCTCTCCCTCCCCCCCCCTCCCTGGAGCCCTTAAAGGGGTTGACTCTGGCCACAGTGCCTGTGCCAGCTCCAGGCCTGCCAGCCGAGAGCCAGCAGTCACTGCCCTTGACCCAGTGCCCCAAAACATGAGCCAGCAAACCACTGGCAGCCAGCCCTCCATCGCTCCCCAGGAGCAGTCTGCCAGGGCCCGGAGAAGGCGAGCGCCTTCCTGGTCCAGGGTGGAGATCGTGGACTTTATTCAGGTTTGGGGGGGATGGAAGGAGGAACACGGCCGTCTATGGCAGGATAGCTGCCAGCCTGGCCACCAAAGGACACATGCGAACCCAGGAGCAGGTTTGCATGAAAATCAAGTTGGTCCGGTGAGACCCCCAAACCTGAGCCCTGAGCTTCCCCTCCCCTTTCTTCCCCTTGCTTCCCCCTTCCAGCTCCTTCCTCCCAGGTTTCCCCCTCCTCTCTCCCACCCTCTCTCTTCCCCTCTCCTGCCTCCTTTCCCCAGTCTCACCAGAGTTTCATCCCCACCCCCAGTTTTGTTAAATAAAGAGAGTTTGTGTTCATGAAAATACATGTATTTTATTTGACATTAGGAAGGGGGGTTAGGGAGGAGTAAGTGGAAGGATGTGAGGGAGGAATGAGGCGCAAGCCCCCAGTGGGGCAGACCAGGGAGGCTCTTAGTGCTCCTCAGGGTGGAAGCTCTCCCGCAGGGCCTCCTGGATACTGATAGCCCCCCGATGGACCGCCTGGATGGCAGCCTGCAGAAAGGGCAGCCAGGCTCGCAGCAACGCTTCCACGAGAAGCTCCAGACTTCCCAGGGGCAGCTCTGGCTCCATGTTGCAGAGTGCTGTGGTGTCCCGAGTGAGGGCAACCAGAGCACGCAGAGACAAAATACTTTGCTGTCCCTCATCGAGGTAGGCAAGCAAACAGGGAAACCTGAGAACTGGCTTTCTGGGGGGGTCCCTTTAAGCACAAGCCTCAGATAGCCTCAGGCAGCAGACAAAAAGTAACTTCTGAACTGATGCCCTGCCAGACCTGGTTCCGGCTGGCCTTAAATGCGATTCAGCGTCAGTGCGGACACGCTATTTTGAAATAGCAAATGCTATTTCGAAATGCATTTTGTGCGTAGACATGTTATTTCGAAATATCTTATTTTGAAATAACGCTGTAGTGTAGACATACCCTTAGAGCAGAGACAGCTCTATCATTATTTCTGTTCAGTTCCATTTGTTTTTTAAATAATGCATTTCCTGCAAGCTAACACCATCTTCCTGATTTATGTTTTAGCATCTCAAACTAAGATGGGTAAAATGGAAGAATAACAGAAACCAGAACAAAACGCTAGGTCCTTTATTTCTTAAATTAAGTAATTTGTCCTTTCAATCCCTCAGGTCATTAACAAAGAAAGTCTAATAAAACCATGAAATAAAGTGTGGAGCAAAGGGCACCCACTCTGAAGAAAATGGCAGCTCTTCTTGCCATGTGCATCTTTAAAATAACTAAACTGATACAACTTTATTGATACAAAACCCAACCAAATAAAAGCCAGTATCAGGAAAAGAACTTTAGGGCTACAGGTTTAAGCACTTATACATGTGACTGTGCTAAAATTAAATTTGCACTGCAAGCTTAACTTGTCCCTTGTATGTTTGCATTAAAATATAATGTTTACGTGCTTTAATTAAGGTTTAAAGCAGGGCTACTCAACTTTGGAAGCCCCGGGGGCCACAATGATACTCACAGCACATGCCAAGGGCCGCAACTTAAGTGTGGTTGCATATATGTGCAAATATATATGCAAATAGCTTCTTTCACATTGACTGCACGAATGCAAAGATTAAGGCAAGACTACACAACACACGGGCCCCATTTAAGTCAGTTCAGCTGATATTAATAAAATGCAATATTTACCCGATTTCCACCCCTATGACAGCACTTTTAATGAGCAATAACAGTCCAGGAATTTAGCTACTAAAATGTATATCAACAGAAGACCATTATATTGACTACTTTTTTGTTTTGGTTTCCACCCGCGGGTTGCATGCTGAGTCCCACGTAAACCCAAACCACACCATGGGCCGCAAACTGCGTGTTGAGTAGCCCTGGTTTAAAGGGACAACATCAATATAAAAATCATGCTCCTTTCTGATTTTTAACTTATTCTTGTAACAAGTAACACCATGATAACTATAACTGAAAAAGATCAGAAGAAAAATATTTTACAGGTTTTTTTCTGAGTTTGATAGAAGTTCGTGGAAGTTTTCTTTCTGTGTTTGCAAGAATAAGACCTTAGGCAATTTCTGCGTGTTGACTATGTTTTCCCCAAACAATACAAGAACACTTTATAAATAGGCAAATGTGATTATAACACTGCAATAGTTAGCAGAGAGAGGCTATGTGTACGCTACCAAGTTATTTTGAAATAAGTTATTTTGAACTGATAACTCCTGAAATAACTATTTTGAAATAAGCTTATTCCTTTTCACAAGCAGGAGTTATTATTTTGAAATAACAGGCTTGACAGTGGGAATGCTCGCCTTGCTATTTTGAAATGAGGGGAGTTATTTCGAAATAACTCTCCAGTGTAGACATGCCCAGAATGAAGGGTGGTAATTATACCTGATATTACTTTCTTGTTGTATTGTTTCTAAGGGTATGTCTAGACAGCAACATTATTTCAAAATAACTAGAGTTATTTTGAAATAACTTAGTCCATGTCTACACAGCAGGCAGTTATTTCGAAATAATGTCAAAATACTGTCAAGCTGGAGGACTTCTTACTCCGACTCTTATAACCCTGTAACACCTGTAATCCTGTACTCCTGTACAAGGAGTAAGGGAAGTCAGAGGAAGAGTGCTTTATTTCAAAATAAGTGATGTGTAGACACTAAATTTGCATAGCTTATTTCGAGTGAAGCCCTGCTGTGTAGATGCACTGTAAGAGACAATAAGAGTACATAACATACAAGATGCACAATAACTATAGGAAGGGCCCTTAATTCACAGTATGTAATACAAAATGAGCAAATGACTGAATCAAGGGCTCATCTGGAAAAATTCATGTTTGTGAAGGATGTGGAGTGATCTGTAAAAATTTATGAATACTGTACATGCTATGATTTTTAGGATACTTGCTATATTGCTATATTGGCTTAAATCTTAGAAGGTTTATACTGGATTAAATCAACAAGGCTGCTGGGAAACTAAGGCTAGGTCTACACTATAGCCTTTTTTTCAGAAAAAGCTATGCAAATTGTGCTCCTCAATTTGCGTAGCTTTTTCCAATTGCTTTTCCAGAAGAGGCTTTTCTGTCATTTGGTCCCGTCTAGGCCAAATGGTGGAAAAACCTCCTCTTTTGGAGGAGCCTTGTACAGTGAGGTATACAGGGCTCCCTGAAAGAGCAAGTTTGCTCTTCGGCAAAGAAAAGCAGAAGAGCAAATGTGTTCCCTGGACATGGTAGAGTTTTTCCAGGATACCTCCAGTATCCCAGAAAACCCCCACAATCTAGACGTACCCTAACAGAAAGGCAGAACAATAACTCACGATTAGGTACAGCCCGGGTCAGATAACAGACAAAGCATGTGGTAATAGCTATGATGATTTTACCTTCCAGAATTGAACCAAGTTACACAGCTTGTTTTGTCATGCCAGGAAGCAATGGATTAAAAAGACTGTATATTATTATAGTGACTCAGAGGCCATGTCTATACTAGGAAACTATTTCAAAATTACTAAATTCAATTTAAGAACTCTTGTTTTAACAAATTCAAACTAGAGTGTCCTAACTATGGGGAATCCTCGAAATTAATCTGAGTCAGGGTCCGTTAATGTGGCTGTGCTACCTTGGACTTAAAGCCACAGGAAGCATTCTGGGGAACTACGGGAGGCCTTCCAGAGGCCAGTAAATTTGAGTTAGAGGCAGCAGAATGTCCACACTACCATTATTTTGAAATTACTACAGCCGGTCCCCGAGTTGCAAACAGTCGACTTACGACCGAAGCTGTCGTAAATGGCGGACCCCGAGTTACGAATGCGATCCACGCTTACGAACAGCACGGTCGTGTGTAACTCAATGGGGTCCGACTTATGAACGAACCGAGTTACGACCAATTGCTTGGTCCATAAACGGTTCGTAAGTCGGGAAGAGGCTGTATTTCAGAATTAGCACTACTCCTCATGAAAAGCAGAAGTACAGAGTTTGAATTCTGAAGTCCGTTATTTCAAAATAACGGGCTTGGTAGTGTGGACACACTGCTTATAAATTCAAACAGGGGGAGGGGTTATTTTGAAATAAATCCTAGTGTAGACCAGGTCTAAGAGAATGCTTTCTGTTCAGAGGGCCTACTTTCTTCAAAAATACAGTAAACAAAGGCCTTCTTAGGGTATTGCCAAGACTCTGGGTAAGATAGACAGACACATAGACTGATTATTGCTGTAAATCCAGGTCCTAAATCTCTTGTGTTATGCTTTATTTCTGCTGTTAAGATTAAACAATACTTTAATTTAAGAAGGCTGTCTAGTTACTGTATTTACTGGTTCATGAAGGGAAGAATCACAGGTGCTGGACCTGCTAGTCGGACCTGCTGGGTAAGTACACTTGATACACAGGGTATCGTAACCCAGCACAAAATCTCAGAGCAAGAGAACTGTGGGATTCCACCCAAAGAGAGGTAAAGGCACACTATGTGATACCATGTCAGGGGCTGTCCTCGGAAAGACCAGGAAATAGAGTTACTGGACAGCCTTCTGAAACCAAAGTACTGTTTATTCTTAACAGCAGAAATAAAACATAACACAAGAGATTTAGGACTTGGATCCTAAATCTATGTGCAACCATGTAACCAACCATAATGAATTATGTGACAACTAGCCAGTCCCATAGAACAAAATTTGGAACAATGGAATTATTCAGATGAGGAAAGTTACTCGTGGGCATAAGTCTTCAAAGCATTAGGTGCTTTGTCTGAATGTTTGTCACAGACACAAGGATAAAACTGTACTTTTAGAACTTTTTTCCATACAAATTTATGTTCTTTACCACCAATCTAGCCGGATCTGAGTAGGGCTTCATTAGTTGTTAAAAATTGTCACATATGTTCCATGTAGCGAAGTATGGGAGATTGACCTGGATTTTTAAAAAGGATTTAAACCATATAGTTTAGGAGTGTATGGGAATCTATCAAAGAAGCTATACTAGACCATGTCTTACACATTTTGGTTGAGATTTACCTTTGCAGTACAGTACAGTCAAAGGTACTTAGATGCCTAAACCCCAAACTTGGGTGTCTAAATCTGGGTGTTGAATTCCTAAATCAAAGTTTTAGGCTCCATTGTGATCTGCAAAATTCCCACTGATGTTGTAGGTGTCCAATTCACTCACCATCTACATTTTCAAGTTGAAAATTCTATAGGTCCATAAGTCTCAGTCTCTGGGTATATATACTTCTACCTCCATGTAGACACCCAGACCTCCATTTCCTGCCTAAGTTCCATGAACTGGGGGAAGGTAGAGATTTGTAACTCATGGGTGAGGCCCAATTCATTAAGTGTGCTCAGAGACCCATTCAAATCTGGGTGGGGGTGGAGAGAGTAGTGGTGCTGCCTACGCCATAACTTTTAACTGTTCAAGCACTCATCTGCCTAAGTGGCTTTCAAAATGTACCCGAAATCATGAGTAGTTGTTCTGGGACTTTGTATGGACATTGGTCAACACTAGGGTGGGAACTTCCCTCTAAAAATGAAAAAAGGTAAAAGCAGGTGACCAAATTAAATGTAACACAATTTATAATTATTAGTTTATAAAAAGCTCATGATTTCTGTGCTTGCAGGCTTTGCAACACTAGACTAGAATTTTTTTTCAGACGAATCTTATATCTCCCCAAACTATCAGTCAAAGTACATATAATTTCATTTCATTTTTAATTGAACAGTAAGTCACTTGTAATTAGTTTTCTGAACAGAGATTTAAAATCTAGAGATGGAAAATTTCTGTTCTGTTATCTATTTCATCTCACTGCCGGGGCATCATTGTTCGCTGTGCACTAGTGATTTTTCCAGGCTAGTGTTCAATGTGTCAAAAACCAGGGCTTCCACCACTTCTCTTGGGATATTTGTTTCATAGGCTTCTGTGAGACATGTTGTTGGAGAAATGTATGTATTCTCTTCTTGCCTGGAGCACTGGAAGAACTGATAATATAGTTTCAGTTTAGATGCTAAGAAAAAAGTTTGTAGAAAAAAGGGATTAGGTTCAGAAAGACCAAAAATAGGAATGTACAAATCCAGATAATGCTGGTGAAGGTGATAAGTTCAAGTCATTGATATGTTCTCAGCATTGCCCATTTGTTTATGAACAGATCATTTATGAAGCTTGATATTATTCTTACTGATATGCAGACCATTGTCTGACAAGGGTGTTAATGCTGATGTTCTGGGGTTATTTAGATGAGAGGCCCATTCTTTCCTCACTGAAGTCAACTAGGATTTTTCCATCACTTGCACTGAGAGCAGATAAGAGCCTCAAATAATTTCAGTCTTCAGTTTCAAATTGCCACACATTTCTCCCTTTCCTATTCTGCTGCATTTCAGTGGTAGTGAATATGAACTCTACATGCACTTATCTTCCTCTCATGGATGATGAATCTTAATTTGTTAATACTGAAAAGTGCTTTGAGATCCATAGATGAAAGGCTCTACAAAAAGTTCACAGAGAATTTTCATGATAAAATGTTGTTCTGACCAACCTGCCTTTGAAGATAGATAGATAAAAAAAGGATGTGACACGAAAATCTTGAGATAATCATGAATTCCTTTCAAATTGATAATTTTTAGATTCCCATGAGAACTGCCTATCTATTTGAAATGTACCCTGTGTGATCATTGATAATTTGAATTCCTTTCCTCCTATTATAAATTCCATTTAAAAGACGGTGATGTTTGAAATTACCTAAACATTTCATGACAATATCATTAAAATTGTACTGAAGTCTTCACTTGGTCTTAGGTGAGGTTTGCAGAATATGACTTGACAAATTTTGTGGCAGGGCAGTTAAAACCATTCTTTCCACATTACATCAGCCTTGGGGTAGATTAAAGCCACACAGGGGGCTATTCTAATTTATGTCAGTTGGCTATAGTGATAAGCGATCATCCATCCAACAATAGCCAGAGTGGAACATACTCTAGTCATAACCATGCTTTCAAAATACCCCCTTCATTGTAAGCTTCAGAGAAGGCAATGTAGGAACCAGTTATGATTCTATGCCCACTGGGAATTCTCCCATGTCAAGGGAATCCCCAACTGGAAAGATACAATCTGTAGCCCACATTCCACTAGGTCAGTGGTTCTCAAACCATGTGGTCTGTGGCTGCCTTCCAGGTGGTCTGCGGCTCGAGCTGAGCCCTCCTTTCTATCCCTCATACTCCCAGCCCGCTCCTGAACCCTTCCCCCTGGCCAGACACCCTACCCCAGCCTGCTCCTGCATCCTCCCCCTGGCCAGACACCCTGCCCCCGCCCCACTCTTGCACCTTCCCCCTTGGCTAGACACCCTACCTCTAGCCTTCTCCTGAACCTCCCTTGCTCTAGCACCCTCCCTTCTGGCCACACACGGCACCTTCCCTTGTTCTTGCCCGCTCCCCGTGGCCAGACACCCTACTCCCTTCCTGTTCCTGTACCTTACCTCCCATCCAGACCTTGCACCCTCACCCCCTCCCACACCCCACCTCCTGTCCAGACCTTGCCCCCTCCTGTACCTCTCCTCCCACCCAAATTCTGCACCCCCATCCCTTTCTCACTTGCTGGAAGCCCTGCCCTGCCCTGTTTTTGTCCCCATCCCAGAGCTGAGAGGGGTCCACAAAATCCACTAATCCTGGAACTCCAGAAGAGTAAATCTGGCCTATTGGAAGCCCTGAATCTCAGTCCTCCCTGTCCCTCCCTACCCCTGTGGGGTTGAAGCACCAGAAGAGTGAGGTGACTCAGTTGGGGGCCACAGCACAGTTGGAGGTGTCACAGTTGGAGGTTTTTGGAGGAGTTTTTTTTGCTTCTCATGTGTGTGGTCCTCAACTGATTTTTCTGTGGGTCAGTAGCCCAAAAAAGGTTCTCCACCCCTGCCATGAATAAAGAAAACATGGAAACTTTTTGTGTTGGACATAGATTAATATTTTACTTTATTTAAAATGAATTTTGATAAACTAACATGAGAAAGTTAAAGTGCTTAATTTGTTTAAATAATTTAACTTAATATTTTCTTTCTTACTGATTAAATTAAACCATTCTCCCTAGCTGCAGCACTAGCAAAATGGCTAATGGTTTCCATTAGCAATTGGTGGCTCATGGAAAGGTTTGCATTGAGCTAGGTGGGCCTTAGGCCAAAAAGTTTGAGAACCACTGGACTAGGTCATCACAAAGAAGACAGAGTAAGTCTAAACATTTCTCCCAATGTGTTCATTAGTTTCAAAATACAATTTTATTGTTGGCAGTAGACATTTCACTCTCTAGGAGACTTCTATAAGAGCTCTACTGGGGATCTAGACAATAATAGAGAATTCTGTTTTGTCTTTCCTTTTTCACCTCTTTCTTTACTGTCTAACTAGCTGCTATTTTTGTTGCTATTTATTTGACAAACTTTGTTTCCATCTTACTTTGGAAGTCCTCTTACTCATCCAGATTTTCATTAATTTTTGTTTTTCTGCTCTCTAGGGATAGGAAAGCTTCATGTGTTTCTGTACACACAGCACAAGGTTACATTTTAATCCCGTGGACAGCTCTAGAAATGGTTGACTCTGGTAGAATCTTCTTTGTACTTCTAATAGCATTCATTATCACACACTGTCTTTTTGACATTCATTACTTTGCAACAAAGACAACTGTTCTTTCTAAAATGCTCAGTGTCCTACATAACAGCTAACAGCCAATGGTGCATGGATCATGAAAACAATGGAAACTCAAGCAGTAAAGTTGCCTGCCAATAGCTGCAGTGAAAAATGCAACTTCCCAAGATTAAATAAAAGTTCACTATACAAAAGGCAGTTTGTGTATTTTGGTTTAAATCCTTGTCCTCCATAGAACAGAACAGCATATAATCAATCTCTTTCACAATAACAGAGTTTGACTTTGTTAAAACTTTTGCTTCTGATAGGCCTTGTGCTTTTGCAGTGTTCTTCAGATTTCCCACTGTTGTTCTACCAGAAAGGTAACTCCAGCACTGTTAGCGATGATGTTAGCACCCCTATATACCAGCTGCTAACATTTTAGCCCCTATGCCACCTAAACCATCTCTGAGATAACATAGGTGTTAAAAAACAAGTAGCTGGTGCTCCTACTGGTGCTATTTGTGACACTGGTAGTGAAACAGTGGGAAATTTGAAGACCATTCGAGTGTATGTTGCTGTAGACACAGCCAAAGGACAAAATACATAATCTCTCATGGCTATTCCATGATTTGCTCAACTTGCCCCCCATAGGTCATACTGTCTCCTCTGGTGGAACTCCCTATGGTAGGTAGCTAGAAAGTGCCCTGAAATACCACAAGGGTGACATTGCTGAGTCTAGTTCTAGTGCTCTATTTGGGAGTTAAAGGGAGAGGCATGGATCATAGAAATCCATATCTGGGGAACATGGAGATCTGTGGGGAATTGTTCTTCTAACTCTGGATTCTGGAACTACCACAATGAGGGTCTGTAGCTCCATAGAAGTATGGCTCTGTCAAAATATGCTAGGCCTCCTATCTGATCTGAGGAAGTGGGTCTGGCCCACGAAAGCTCATCACCTAATAAACCATCTTGTTAGTCTTTAAAGTGCTACATAGTCCGGTTTTTTGTTTCAAAACTCTGGTAGTATCTCCTGGAAGAAGGGGAGGAATTGGAGTGCCAGGGGGAGAGAGAGCCCTGGAAATAGTTGACTAAATTGTGACCTGGCTAGAGAACTGAGTTACAGGGAGACTATTGCAGCAATGGACCAATCATCAGTAGTGGGCACCATGCAGACAGGCAAGCATCATGCCATGCGTGGCCATGAGGAAGTGCTCTTGCAGTGAGTGAATCTCTTCACATGTTCCCATTGTTGTTAATTAACTACAGTTTGTTCTATAATAAATCCTACTGTATCTCATTCATTAAATTTGAAGTTCCGAATCTCTGCAATTCAGAATTCAATGGGATTAGTCCCCATTCTTTAAGCACGTGCATAAATCTTTGCGGGATTATTAAGGATGGATAAATAGATAGATAGATAGATATGAATGACAACAAGCTGACCCATCCTATGTTTTTTTTTATGGTTCCCATCAATGGAGGGCTGAAATTAATATGCTGCATTGAGCCAATGGCTCACTGCCGTTCTACAACTCTTCCTTGCATGACTGGGCAGCCTACGCTCCCAGGTAAAACACTTTATAGTTAATTATCTATATTTCTTCTGTAATGCTTTCGGTGAGATGAGTCATTCTCTAATTGATAGACAAACCAAATGCTCAGGAAAATTATGCTTGAACTTTGCTAGCTTGACTTGTATGGCTCTGCGTAAATCAAGTGCACAGGCATGACTGTTTAAAGTGTCAGATGAGTCACTACCTTCTATTTATTGCATATTCCACAGTAACATTACTATTGTGTTGGAGAGGAAACTAAACATGTGCGTAAGTGTTTGCAGGATAAGAACCTCATGCATTTCCTTGGACTCCTGAAATTACTCTTCTCTTTGTTGAAATAAATATATTTTCAGGTGTCTGCCTTGAACTATCTTAAAGGGATCCAATTTGACAGAGGGTGGGAATGAAGCACTTTCTAAAAATCAGGTCCCATTAAGGTATCTCCAGGAGGGCAACCATATCACAATTCACTTTTGAAAATTGTAGACTTATACATTTACTTTGGAAAGAAAAAGAAAAATTTACCTGAACTAAGAAAATGAAAAAAATGAAGTTAGTTTAGTTTTTGTTTTATAACTCCGTCTCATCATCATTTTCTTCCCCCAAGACAAAAAAATGATTACAGGGTTATACTGTCCCAATCAGGCTAAATCCCCATGGGTTCTTATTTTAGATACTATAAAAAGAAAATTATCTTTTTGAAAAGATGTCTCTTTTCCTAGGGTTTAAATAAAGGGTAACAGCCAAACAGCATGCTAAACAAATTCTCCTACAAAGCTATCCATACAGACAGAAACTTGATCCAAGCCATTTAACAAATGCATCTAACCTGTGTTACAGCCTTTCTAATCAAGGAGAAGGATTTTTGAAGTGACATAGATTTCCTTTACTAGAACAAAGCAGCTACAGTCCCCACCATCTCATAGAAGCATAGAACTGGAAGAGACCTCGGGAGGTCATCAAATCCAGCCCCCTGCCCAAAGCAGGACCAATCCCAACTAAATCAACCCAGCCAGGGCTTTGTCAAGCTGAGACTTAAAAACCTCCAGGGATGGAGATTCCACCACCTCCCTAGGTAACCCATTCCAGTGCTTCACCACCCGCCTAGTGAAATAGTTTTTCCTAATATCCAACCTAGACCTCCCCCACTGTAACTTGAGACCATTGCTCCTTGTTCTGCCATCCATCACTACTGAGAACTGCTTCCTCTTTGGAACCTCCCTTCAGAAAGTTGAAGGCTGCTATCAAATCCCCCCTCACTCTTCTCTTCTGCAGACTACACAAACCCAAATCCCTCATCCTCTCCTCATAGGTCATGTGCTCCAGCCCCCTAATCATTTTGGTTGCCCTCTGCTGGACCCTCTCCAATGCGTCCACATCGTTTCTATAGTGGGGGGGCCCAGAACTGGACACAATATTCCAGATGTGGCCTCACCAGAGCGAAATATAGGGAAATAATCACTTCTCTAGATCTGCTGGCAATGCTCCTCCTAATGCAATCTAATATGCCATTTGCCTTCTTGGCTACAAGGGCACAATCTTGATTCGTATCCAGCTTCTCATCCACTGTAATCCCCAGGCCCTTTTCTGCAGAACTGCTACTTAGCCAATCAGTCCCCAGCCTGTAACAATGCTTGGGATTCTTCCATCCCAAGTGCAGAACTCTACACTTGTCCTTGTTGAACCTTATCAGATTTCTTTTGGCCCAATCCTCTACCGCAATTTGGTTTGAATTGAGGATTAGGTCTTTCCTGGCACATGAAGGAGTTTTATGTGTGAGAGCAGCTGAGCTTGCCATGTAGCCTATTGTCATGTGGGCTAAATGGGACACATTTAGTAATAAGAATTAGCTGATGCGATGTTTGAACACAGAGACTTGCTGGAGTTCTGTAAGTTACATGCTTTGCTGTTTAATAACCACCCCTACCCAAAACCGTAATGAGAATTATGCATGGACTTCACTGCAGTACGGAGGGCTGGCACAGGGTCCTATGCTCCCACGGGGAGCTACTACTGCTTATAGAACCTTGCTGGGTCATTCACAACATCATTGGAGTACAGACAATAGAATTTACTGTCCCTGTTTCTTGGTATTAAAAAAAGGTAATTTAAAGACCATCCTGAAAAATGAGTCTTACACCAGGCACTAAACTCTAGGGGTGTGTCTAGACTACAGGGTTGTTTTTTTTTTTTTCAAAAAAAGTGGCCTTTTTTTAAAAAAACTTCTCCTGTGTCTAGACTGCTGCTGCATTCTTTCAAAAGTAAATCAAAAGAACGCGGCAGTTTTTTTGACTGCGGAAAACCTCGTTTTACGAGGAATAATGCCTTTTTTCAAAAGTGCTCTTTCGAAAAAAGGCGCTATGATATGCAAACTGTGCTTTTTCGAAAGAGAGCATCCAGACTGCTTGGGTGCTCTCTTTCAAAAAAGCGACTTGCTTTTTCGAACAGACTGGGTGTAGTCTAGATGCTCTTTTTCGAAAGAGGCTTGCAGTCTAGACGTAGCCTAGGTGTTATGAGCCAGTCATATGAGAGCGCAGAGACATGTATGATGACTTTCTGAATCCAGTGTGGAATCTGTGTGTGAGCAGGTTCTCCGGGTCAGAATGCAGAGAGGTGCTTATGTGTAGGTGCCTTTTCACAGCTGTGCAAAACCTGTGTCAGTATGAGCATTATTGGGGTTGGATAGAGGGAAAATGGATACTGTGGCAGTGGTGGTACTGTCAAATAAAGCAGCAGAGAGAGGACAAACTGTGTGGTTGGAAGATCCATTTCAAGTTGTTGCTTGCGAGCTGTGAATATATCTGTGTCCCTCACCGGGTTGGGGGGGAAACTATGTTCAAATCCCATGTCTAAAATCAGACTAGTGGGAAGGATGCTTCTGAGATGATGTGCCTGAAGCTGCTTCAATCCAAAATTAATTATACAAGAAAGAGCTTGAAAATTATATGCTGTGATACACTTTTTTTGCAGTTATTTTCAGTCTGATTGTGTGTGTACAAAATAATTAAATAGCTGTATGAGGTTACAGAATTGTGGTTTTTGTACTCAAATGAATAAATGGAAGCAACAATTGTTAAGCTTGGCAACTATTGTGTGGTGATAATGAATGTGAAAACAAAGCTACAAGAAGAGGCATTTTAATTTGAGCTCTCAGTTCATCTGTTTGCCTAATTGTTTAAAGGAGGTGGCTTCATGTGTAGGGCCTCACTAAATTCACGGCCATGAAAAACACTTCATGGACTATGAAATCTGGTCGCCTCCTGTAAAATCGGGTCTTTTATGTACTGTACAGACTTGAGACCAGCATTTCTCAAAAAGGGAATGGAAGGGAGGGGGTGCTGCAATATTTCAGGGGCTGTGCTCAGTGTTCCCTCTAAGGTTCCCTCCAAGAATTTGAGGCCAACCACCTCCTCAGCAGAGCCAGGCAGTGGCAGCTTGGCTGCTCTGTGACGGGGGCTGTGTGGCAGGTGGCTGCCCTGCCCCAGGAGCAGCAGGGCAGCCACCACATGGCCCTGGCCCTAGCTTCAGCCCTTCCCCAAGGCTGGAGCCATGGGCTACATGTTGGGTGGTGGCTGCTGTGGTGGCCCCAGCCAGGATCAGAGCCAGAGCTGTATGGCAGGCAGCAGCTGATGCAGTGGCCCTGGCCAGAGCTGGAGCTGCATGGTGGGCGGTGGCTGCTGCGGCAGCTCCGGCTGAGGTAAGAGCCGCAGGGGCTGGGGGCTGCTCCAGTGACCAGAGCTGGCTGTGGCCATGTGGTGGGAGCCCTTTAGGGGTGCCAGGCCCTTGGCTGACTTCCCCCCTGTGGAGTGGGGGGCAGGGACTGCCGGGGGGAGCAAGCAGGAGGCCAGCTCGCAGCGCCTCACCTCTCCTGCGGTGCACTAGCAGCCACGGCTCTGCCCCTGAGGCCAAGTGTTTACTGTGGCTGGTTCCTCTCCCCTGGTGCAGAGCAGTGACATGGCCATGGAAGGCTGGACCCAACTGTTGCCAGAGGAGCCATGGAGGGAGCACCAGGGGTCCCTGGCTGCTGATAGAGGTCCCCTGCAGAGTTTTGAGACCTTCCTGCCTGCCCCATGTGCATTCCTCTGGTCTTGGAGGCAGGCAGGAGTATCCTGACTTCTCATGCTGCAGCTGCTCCTGCCTTCCCCAGGGGCACCAAGTAGGCTGGAGCTGCTCTGCCCAGTTCACATGTGGGGTGTGCAGGCTGGGGGGGGGGGTCACTGTATGCATCTCCCTTTCTCCAGGGGTGGGACTAGGTGCCCTTGAATGGGCTCATTTTAGGTTTAAGCTCATGGAGGGTTTTGTTCAGTTTCCAAGAGCTGTTCCATAATCCCTCTACTTTGGATTTTCTGTTGTTTGGCAATTTTTTGTACAGCAGTGGAGCAGCAACATTCAGCCTTAAACTGGATTTTAACTTTCCCATTCACTGATAACCTAATATTTGGGGGAGGGAAAGAGAAGGAGGTGTTTTGGTTGGTTAGCTGGTTTAGTTGGTTATTTCAGTGCATGGTTCATATAGTAGTGGATTATGCTGTGGTATTTTACACATCTCTGAAATGTTAGTCTTATTTTGAAATAATAAACGGAGCATCCACACTACCAAGCCTATTATTTTGAAATAACAGGCTGGTTATTTTGAAATCTGAACTCCTGTTTTCTGGGGGAATAAGCTTATTTCAAAATAGTTATTTTTGGAGTTATTATTTAGTTATTTCAAAATAATTTCCTAGTGTAGACATGCCTTTTAAGGTGCCATGGGACTCCTCATTGTATCAATTGGGCAAACCATCATTCATTCCTTAATTTGATCTCAGCTAGAAATGAGCATCAACCAAAGGAAAAAACACACCCTTAAACAAATCTTTAGAATTCCCTCCATTATTTTGCCTTTTGTTTTTATTTTAAATTATTAGAGTTACATGGAGCCTTGGAGGAAAAAAAAAAAAACCAACCAGCAAAACCTGGCAATTGCATGTATCACTTACACAAAAAGCTGAGGTGACTTGATCATAGTCTACGAGGAATAGATTTCTGATTCAGTGTAGCTGAAAAAAACCATAATGAAAACTAATGGTTGGAAATCAGATACACGTTTTTAGTAGTGAAGGTAATTAACCATGAGAACAACTTACATAAGAATGAGGTAGATTCTCTATTACTTGAAGTCCTAAGACTGGATTTTTTTTCTAAAATGTACTCTGTAGCTCAAACAGAAGTTATTGGCTTACTGCAGAAATTAGTGGGTGTGTTATATGGCCCTGCTATGCAGGAGGTCAGGTTAGATTATTGTAATAACCCCTTCTGGCCTTAAAAATTTATTAATTGAACTGGACTTTTATTTCAGGCTTTATTTTTAGAATCTCCATCCTCACTGCAATGACCCCCATACCACTAGTATCCCTTAAACAATGCCAGAGAGTTACCTGATGTGCTATAAAGTGTTGAGAGCAGGATTTGGCACTTAGGTTGTTTGCTGAAATGCTGCTAGGCTTGTTTCTTGCACAAACCTAAGTTACAGCTGCTGCTATCACTCATTCAGATTCTAGTTAGACTAATGGTGAGAACATTGCTGGTCTCTTTCAATGTGATCAGAACGTTGTGGTCTGTCAGTAAAGCAAAGCACTTACTCACACAAGTGCCACTATCCACTTATCAGATCCAGTGAGTGAAGCTTATAACCAGTGCACCTTATTCGGTTCAATGTGCTTAGGTCTTCTGGGAGCTGAGTCACAACCAGAAGTGTGCTGCTCTAGCTGATTTGTTGTTCTGGGAGTATGGAACTATGGTAAACCCAGTTTATGGTGGCTTTTGATGACTGGCATGAAGCAAAAGAACTGGAACTCAATGCTGATGCAATTTCCTACTTTTCTCACTTGTGGAATAGAGAAGTTATTTAGTGATACAGTTACCACAGGAAGAAGGTCATGCTGTTATATGCCTTTAGAGTCAATATCCAAACTCTTATGCTTGTGTTAAAGACCATAAGTTGCCTACTCTCCTGTATCATCTTATGTTTGCCAGATGTCATTTCATGGATGATGCTAGCTATTAGCAATGGAATATTCTGACCACAGAGGGGAAATTCTGAATAATTTTGTAGAAATGTTCAATGAACAGATCTGGTATCAAATCTAAAATGTTATTAATTAAGGAACTCAATTAGCAGCAGTATATACTAACTGCCTGGTTATTATTACTGATGCCTGTAAATGGTATAATTGCTGAGAGTCATGTACTGTTCCATACTGAGTCATAATATTTAGAAGTATAAATAAAACTAAATACAGGAGCAACTTATGACTGGAAGGGGCTTGATTAGCTGTAAAGAAGAGGAACCATAATTATTAAACAGCAGGAACAACAAAAAGTTGAGATGGTTGCAAATGTGCTACTGCCACAAGACAAGATGTTTTCATTCAAATTCATTGACAGGCACTGCAAGCTAATAATAGGCCTTTATTCAAAATGCTAGTGCCATGTAGTCAGTTTTACACAGAATAGTTCAGTCAAGGAAGTTCATTTTATCTTGCTCTGTCTTTTTAAACCAGTGGCCTTTGTAAGTTGGTAACACTTTCTGTTATAGCAGTGTAACTAATGTCATAATATGGATCTTAATTGGTTTTCATGCAAAATTCTTGTAGATAAGCCAAAATTATGCTGCAAATTCCTGAATTGGTGCTGGTGCACTAGTCAAATGACAACTGAATTCGCAGTTACATTTGTACAGTAGGGGATAGCATTTAAAATCTTGGGTTAGATACTGAGTAAATACAGGTCAGGTTAGCTCTGTTGAAGCCAAGAAGAGGAAGTAGGGGCTAAAAGTAGCCAACAGAGTTACACTGATTTGCATTATCTGAGTGTCTGGACCTAAATATTCATTGCTTCTTGTAACCACAGTATTCAATGGTACCTTTCTATACTTAAAATTGTAGGCATTCTCTGGTCTAGCAATATCTGTAGTCTGGAATGATTTTAGTTAGCTGGATGTCCACCTATCATGGGTATGGCCAAGTTTCCTGCAGTCCTGTAAAGTTTGTTTACAGCCACCAGTCCTGGCTCTCAGTGTTCTGTGCTGTTATTTAGCTCTAATTTACACCTAAATGTCTTCTAAGAGCCCAGTAACCAGTGGAAGTGTTGGTAACACTGCTAGACAATATTGACCTTCCATGGTTTGGCAAATTCTCTGGTTTGGCTCTGGTCAGGTCTCAAGGATGCTGGGCTAGAGATGTTCAACCTGTATGTCAATCACCATGGGGAAGCAAAGATGAAGTTTTAATGATGTCCATTTTAGTTCACTGCTACAGATCTAACTTTCCAAGGAGAGACTAACCCGACAAGCTGCAGGAGGCTTGTGCGCATTATTGGAATTTGGTGTTTGTAGTAAAATTGTAAAATTTACCACAATGTGGGCATGTCTACATTACAGAGAAGATCAAAGCTGCCGCAGTCACTCTTCTGGGGTTAGCATAAGCGGGTTTAGTAAAGACACGCTAATTTGAACTGAGAGGGTGTTCCTGTCAGCACCTGTAATCCTGCTCCTCACGAGGAGTAAGGGAAGTTGACAGGAGTGTGTGCTCCTGTCAACCTCCCACTGTGTGGATGGCTTCAAATATGATTTAAGATACTTTAACTCCACCTACATAATTAATGTAGCTGGAGTTGCCTATCTTAAGTCGATTTTCCCCTTTAGTGTAGACCTGTCCTATGAGACCTCATTACAACAAGATAATTCACTTGGCAGTTAAATTTGATTTATAACATTTCCAAAACAATTGTCACTGTATTTCTGTATTTTAACTATATCCTCTACATGTTTAATTTGACAGCCCTTAGTAGACGAGGCTGAGGAGTACTAAACCCAGATGGGTGACCACAATCCATGATAATTTATCTTGACAATGTCAAAGATGAACAACTGAATATTTTTTCATCAAATGTTGATGTATATGCATTTTGTTGAATCATTAATTTGATTCAGTGGCAAGTCCAACATACTTGGTTTGTTTCCAAGCCACCCCATAGTTCTTTAAATGATAAAGGCTGTCTACACTGGCGGCTTCTTGCGCAAGAACATCTTGCGCAAGGATTCTTGTGCAAGAAGTCTTGTGCAAGAACACGTCCACACTGCCATGTGTGAGATGTGCTTTTGTGCCAGAGTGCCCATGCCAGTGTGGACGCTCTCTTGTGCAAGAAAGCTCCAGTGGCCATTTTAGCCATAGGGCTTTCTTGTGCAAGAAACCCCTGCTGAGCATCCACACTGCCCTCTTGCGCAAGAGCTCCTGCGCAAGAGGGCTTACACCTGTTAAAAAAGAGCATAGCTCTTGCGCAAGAAGCCCTCTCTTACCACGCCGTACTGTAAATCTTCTTGCACAAGAGCAGGTGGGCAGTGTGGACGCTTTCCGGAAGAACCGCCTTTCTTGCGCAATAACCCTCCAGTGTAGACATAGCCATAGTGTATTGCTTTACCGATAATGGCTTGTATTAAACTCCAATGAGAACATCTCAGGTAGGGTGACTAGAAAGCGAGAGCCTGTATTGATTAGAAGAGAAACTGTTTTTCCATAAGAGAAATCTGGAACTTGTGGATGTCTTCTAAAGACATCATGAAGTCTAAGTAGGTATGAGACATTAATGATTTTAAGCAGGATTAATTTTTTTGTTTACTGCTCCTGCTTACATTCTTTTTCTTACTGCCTGGTCCATGCTAACAATAATCTCTGTGTAAAAATAATCTTTTCCCAGAACACTCTTCTGGGTCTGGCCTTTTAAATTTGTCAGAATTAAATGGTTGCAACCCCATAGTGGCCATTTTGAAGCTGTCTTCTGTCTGGGGTAATGTTCTCTCTTCCAGATGATAAGAATCTGATTTGTTCCCGCAACTCTCCCTTTCTTATTGCTGAAGCAATGGTACATTGCTGTGTCCTCCATTCCTCCATCTCTTTGAAACATTTCCAAACAGCTGTGGATATTTATTATATATGCCCTCTCCCTGGTCTGTCTATCATCTTTTTGGCCAAGCAGTGTTTAGCTTTTACAAATCTTTTTTCCTAAATCAGAGCAGACCATAGTGCAGCAGGCCCGGCCGGGATGAAACAGCCTCCCACTTGTGCCATGCTGTGGGCAGGGGGCCACTCCAGCATGGTTGGACCCACCATGATGTGCTGAGTGGCCTCCACCCACGGGATCCCATGTAAGTGGTTAACCAAGTAAACAGAATGTTTAATCATTTATCTGATTAAATGGGCTTTTACATCCCTAAATATAATAAAGGAATGTGAATTTTTTATTTAATCTGTGGCTGTGTGGAAATGTTTGTGTTCAAGCCAATTAGATGTAACTATAGTCAATGCAATTTTCTTGCTCAAAAGTATGAACACAGGATGATTAATCATGTAGAAAACAAGGTAGCCTTCTCATTTGACCTCTGTGGCGCTAGTGAATGTGAAATGTGAAGACAGAAATTCTGGATGTAGCAAGGCAGCTGCCTGAATAGCCTTCATGATTCATATTCATTTTAAGATATGCCATTTATTGAGTTGTTCCTGATAAGGCCTTTGGTACCTGTTTTTTATTTTTTTCCTCTTCTGCCTGGCCAGGTCTGTCTGTTACTATTCCAGAGATTCCACTAAATTGCAATGACTCGATTTTAGATCTGCAGGTGAATGCAAACTCCCTAATTGCTAATGGTTTAGAAGATGGCAGGTGACTTTTGCCAGCCAGTCTCATGGACATTTGAACTTATGTCGCTCCAATGCAACTTGCAGAATGGCACAAGATACATGACACAAAATCCCAGGTAAACTACAGAACAGAATGTGCTCGAATTTAACCCAGCTATTCAAGCAGCAATAATAAAGTGGGAATGAGTAGTTTGGTAATGACTGTTTTATTGATCTCTTGTGTTCCAGCCATTTTGTTATTCACTGTATTAGAAGCTAATTATTTTCCTGTTGCACTTAAAATGCTAATGAAATATGGACAGTTTGCAAGTAAATAGGTTTCATGCATTGTTGTGACAGCATGAGACAAAGCACCAGTCTGTTTAGCCATCAGTTCCACGGTGCTCTGGCCTGAATTTTGTAAAAACTAATTTGAATGCTTTTTTCCCTTGCTTTATTCACATAAATCATTTTATGCCAATACAACATGTTTGAAGAGCGATGGATGTGCCAGGAGGGATACACCGTCATGAAGACTACTGGTGACTTTCAAGTTAATACTAATTTTGATTTTTGCCTTGATCTTTTCTTTTAGTGTCCTTGAAGCAGCCAATGATAAAGTGTTTCTTGGAGGTTTACAGAGGCAGTAATATTAAATGAAAAACTTTAATCTTGTGTATGCCTGAAACCTAGCAGTATTATTGCTGTCAGTTTGACACACTATTATAATGATATAATGATGCATGCTACTAGCATTATCTACTCAATTGTCTGTCAGATTCATTGCCAGCTGTCTTGGACAATAACCCTTTTCTGTGCCTCTAATGATATTTAGCTCAAATGGCTGGAAACCTTCTATATCTTGGAAAGTTTTGGGACATTAGATGTGTAGCATGAAGGTCAGTAAAATAAAGTGGGTGCCATTTAAAAACAGTCTTTTCCTCTTCATTGTGATTGTGGTACTAATGTTGTAAATATTGAAAGATCCCATTGGTGACTGTAGGTATGTGAAGCTGTGAATATTCAGGGCTGGGTTCTCAGCTCTATTAGCTATCTTATATCTTCAAATGGCTTTATAAGCATTAATGAATTATTTTTAACATAAATAAGCATGTCTACATTTCTGAAACAAGCACTGATTTTAGGTGCTGAACTCTGAGACCTTAAGGGTAGAGCCCTGTGTAGATACACAACTTACACCGACATCCACAGCTGTAGCCAAAAAATTGAGCCATGGATATCTACATTGACATCCACAGATAATGATACCCGCAGATATAAAGCTGATATCCGAAGACCTGCAGCGCTCTTCTTAAGGGGTCTGATTTTAAGAAAACGCAGAGCACTATGACTCTGAAAATCAGGCCCCTTTAAGGTTCTCTGGTCAGGCCCATCCCAAAATCCATCAGTTACTTTTAAAGATTTAGGTAGCAGTGCATCTTCATACAAAGGGTTATTTGTATTTATTTCTCTGGGTCCCAAACAGAGGAAATGGCATTTGTGCATAACTGCTAGTTATGTCTGGTCTAGTGTGGCATGGAAAGGGTTAATGGTACAAGCAAATCCTAAAGCTAAAGTCACTGAACTGAGAAGAGCATTAAGTGTACAATGACAAACATCATTTGGAGCCTGAGGAGTTGAGAAATGGTACTTAGTCATTTAGCCAGGAGAACACAGGGAAGGCAGATTGAAAAAGTGTTCAAAATGTATAACGCTATCACTGTCTGTGCTATTAGAATATTCTTATCCTTTCTAAAATGCACAAAGCTGTCTGTGGAATATGTCTGTGTCTTAAGTAAGCAAGGCTGGACTATATTGAGCAGTCTTAAAAATGTTTCTTTTCTCTCTTGCTAAAAGCAATTGCAAAAATCCCTGTGACTTCTGCTGTTGAACAACAAAAAACAACAAAACAAAACAAAAAAAGGGAGGGTGGAGGAAGAAATTCATACAAGAGTGACATCCACTCAGATGGTTTTACTAGCTTCAAGCAACATGCTGTCAAAACAGCAAAATCATATTACTCTAATATAAGAATTATTTGCCTGCTGAGGCTTCCTGAAAATAATTTCAATCATAGCGTATACTATTTTTAACTTCTCTGTCTGTGGCTTTCCTCATTCAGTTCCTTCTAATTCCAGGGAGAGCCCTGGATCTTTGAATTAGTCTCCTCTTAGTGTTCAAAAAGTGTTTAATAATGCAGGAGCTATGTTAATGTGAGTCCAGTAGCAATGCTATGCACATCACAAGCCTCATGAAGAGAGATAATCCTGTAGAGAAGAGCCCTACATCTACTGAATGCCACTTTACACATATGAGGATTTAATAATCCAAGTGAATCAGCTACAGAAACTTTCCTGCCTCTCTTGATGAATGTTGATGATAATGAATTGACTGATTCTATAATGTGTTGCTAAATGTTAGTGTTTGTTAAAGATTATTCATATGGGGTGGAGGAAAGGAGGAAATGCATACTGTTTCTGTAAATCTGTTGTTGGCAGCTACAGAAGCCTCTTACTCCATATCTGTCATCTGAAGAAGTGAGTTATGCCCAAGAAAGCTCTGGATGCTATCTACAGGACTACTCATTTTTAAGAGTTTTTTTTAAGGAGGAGATGGGAAGGTTCTAGGTAGAGGTTGTAAGATGAAGCAGACAGTGTAAGGGGTATGTTTAGGGATAGTGATTATCCTTATTCTAATAATTTTCATTGTTCAGAATTAGAAGAAAGTGACTTTCTGTGATTGTGTATGATAATTACTATTCCTCGCTAAGAACAATGTGTTAAAGGAACTGGGGATATGTCTACACAGCAATGTTATTTCGGAATAACTGACATTATTCTGAAATAACATAGTCTGCATCTACACTAAAAGCTGTTATTTCGATATAATGTCAAAATAATGTTGGGCTGGAGGACTTCTTACTCTGACTCCTGTAATCCTTATTTTATGGTGTAGACAGCACCAAAGCCAAAATAAGCTATTTTGATTTAAGCTATGCAATTGACGTAGCTCAAGTTGCGTAGCTTATTTCAGCTTTAGCCCTGCTGTGTAGATGTGCCCTGGGAGACCGCTTCTCCTTTGTTTCAGATTGAATCCCAGTTGGTGCTCATTTGCTATTGAGATGGGGTATAACATGAATTTGAATGGAGGACAAGAAAACTCACCAGTGCTGGAACTACTGTGAATCCCTTAGGGTGCATCTACACCGCACCTGTACCTCGAAATAAGCTACACAATTTGAGCTATGCAAATTGCATAGCTTATTTTGAAATTTGGCACTGTCTACACAGTGCCAAATTTTAAAATAGAATGCTATTCCAAAATGTCCCTTAATCCTTGTGGAGCGAGGTTTCCAGGGACAGCAGAATAGCGAATCTGTTATATTTTGAAATAATAAGCTTGCTCAAAAGACGTGGAATAGCTATTTCAGGATACCAGAAGTATCCCAAAATAATGCCACAGTGCAGACGTAGCCTTAGGGAACGTCTACACAGCAGGGCAAAAGTCGAATTGAGAGACATCACTTCAGTTAAGTCAATTGCATAGCTGAAGTCGAAATATCTTAATTCAGTTTTTGGCACTGTCTACACAGCAGGAAGTTGAAGGAAGGACACTCTTCTTTCGGCTTCCCCTACTGCTTGTGAAATGAGGGTTACAAGAGTCAGGATAAGAGGTCCTCCAGCTCAACATTATTTCAAAATAATGGCTTTCTGTGTACACATGCATTTTGTTTTTCAAAATAATGTCAGTTATTCCAAAATAATGCTGCTGTGTAGACATACCCTTAGTTCTTTCCTGCCAAGATGTCATTTCCAGGGATGAAAATATGTTATTCACCTCACTTATACAAGATCCAGCTCAGGAATAACCCACCAATCTTTCATTGCCCCTCATTCATCTTGCAAATCCTTCTCTGACAGCAAGCTCATGTGGAGTTTACAGTTTCCAACTCCAAAACCATGCAAAACTCAAAGGAAAAGATATCCCTTCACAAGTCCTCCCACTACATAGTTATATTAAATGGTTAAGAGAAGGACTGTAGCTAGGCCTTAGTGTCTATTTTAATTCCAGAAGCAATAAAGCACTGTAACCAACATTTCTGCTTGCAGGCTTTTCCCAAGAAGCTTGCACCCTGAATTCCTGCCTTCTGTGTACTAGAACAATAATATTGTTTTATATCCCTCACTGGACTGGCATCTTGATTCTTGTCAGGTAGAAACTCAAATCACTCTTTTATGCTTGACTTTTAGAAAGTTCTTGCTTTCATGTTGAATTCTTGTGAAGGTGCATTCTCACAGTGTAACTGTACATTGTAGCTTACATTGTAGCATTGTTAATTTGTTAGCATCTCTGACTACTGTGGCTTTTTGATTGCCTCTTATTTTGGGAGAACCTGGCTTCATTCCCTTTTTGGAAAAAATAATAAATAAATTGTCCGTAGATTTCAAGCACTGCTGTGCAGAATGCAGATTTGGCTGGATTCTGTGTTAAATTATCAGCTGCCAGACAAAGGCTGCTGCGAAAGCTTGATTGTGCTCTGTAAGAGTTTGGGCAAAGATTGGAATGTTATCACTAAAGATGACTGTGTTGTAAATGTACTGAATTGCTCTTCTGATTACGGAAGATTTCAGAAGCTGAGCATATGGCATTCATTAATCTTTTGCTCCATCTCAGGTTACATACCTGAGTAGAAAATACTGCCAAGTAGCATAGTTCTAATGTATATTCTAGCTAAGGGAAACTTATATTATAAAGCAAACTTGCAAAAGGGGCTTTTTTGGTGAATGCTGAATACTGTTTACAATAAAAATCTCTTTCTTTCCATCACTGAATATGGAAGCTGAATTTTCAAGGCTTGGTGACCTCTTTCAACACTTCCTTTTTAGAAATTAGCAGCCACAAAGTGGGGGATATATTGATATGTAACAGCTTTAAATGACACATTTACTACATCACTGCTCATTTGTTATGACAGAGGCTGGGTAATAAAAGACAGGGAACATCTTGTCAGTTCAAAGTTGGAATTACCCAAATCTACAGTTTCTTTTAAAGACATTGTAAAAAATCCTTCATGTCATAATTATACTCATTGCAGAACAAAACACTTGTTAATTTCTGTGGATACTAACACAGCAGGCTGTTAATCATTCTGCTCTTGGCAAAGGATCATTTGTGTTGCTGAATTGTTGTGATGTATTTGATGAAATGCCATTACAGGATGGCTTATATCTTGCCTAAACAGCTGAAGATTAGAATAATGGAACACAAGAGGTGTATTAGGAGAAATGATAGGAACTCGCTTTGGGCCACATTGAGGTTTTTATAAGATGTACATGATGTATATTGAACACAAATCCTGTTTTTGCTTTTGGTGTAAATCAGAAATAACTCCAATGACTGAATTTAATCAATGTTTACTGTACTGTGACAGAGCAAAAATTGGCCCATGGGCTTTAACTATATGTAAGACCCTAAATCCTGGAGAAATGTGCCTACAAATATTTCCCATTTCCTTCTTTACAAATATCGTTCCCTCCTTTCCTGATGTATTCTCGTGCATTCCCATGTTAAAGCGGGTGAATATTGTTTTGAATTTCTCCTTTTTCACATGATAAAGATTCCGTTATGAGTGAATCTGCTGCTGTCCACAAACAAACATGCATTTCTTGGTGTTATTGTTTTTGACATTTGGCCAGTATCTTTGCTCTAAGCAACGTTTTCTTTCAGAAACTACCAAGATATCTGTGTTGGAACGTTTTCTCCTGTATGTGGAAGAGGAGGAATAAGAGGGGGAGGTGGCTAATAATCTTTATTGTTTAAAAAACCCTAAGGTCACTGGTAGGAATTATGGTCCTAAACTAGCTAAAATTCTGAGGAATAGATTTTTAAAGCCAGGGGGACCATAAGATCATCTACTCTGACCTACAGGCCCTTAAATTTAATTCAGCTACCTGTGTACTGAGCCTGATAACTTGTGCTTAACTAAAGCCTTTTCCCCAGAAAGGCAGCCACTCTTGATCTGAATCAATAGATGGGCAATGCATCATTTCCTTTGTTCTATCAGTCAACTACCTTCTTCAATGTTTAAAAAATAGATGCCTTATTTCTAATAAAAAAACTATGCACACTTCTGCAAAAAGTTCCCTACCCATTTGACAGACAGGGCCCCTCCCTCTTCCCATTGTTCAGGAGCCTAGAAGCTACTTGTACTGTGGGCTAAAACTCATCCTTCTGGGGAGCGGAGACAGGCCAAGTATGTGGACTTACTGTGGACTGCCAAACCAGGGTTTGTGGATAGGCCTCAGGAAGGCTCCTTTGAATTTTTAGTCATTATTCAAAAAGTAAAGTAGAGTGGTCGGAAGCTGGGGCAGGAGCTGAATTTCGGGGCTACTTGGCACCTTAGTGGTCTCCCCGGTTTTCAGACAGTGGGGGAGTTGTCAATCGCCACCTCCTTTCCTACTGACACACCTTCTCCCCAGTGCATGCTGGGTAAAGGGGCAGAGCTCTAAGAGTGGGACTGGGGCTATGTCTAGACTGCAGTCTTCTTTCAGAAGAAGCTTTTCCAGAAGAGATCTTCCGGAAAAACTTCTTCCAAAAGAAAGCATCCACACTACAAAAGTGCATCAAAAAAGCGATCTGCTTTTTTCGAAAGATAGCGTTGACACTGAATGGCGCTATCTTGCATTTCAGCTGTGATTACTATGAATGGAATGGCCACCAGGGCACTGGTGCTTTTTCCTCCTTCCTCTTCTTTCGACAGAACTCCCTCCTCCCCGTCCACACACGCCTTTTTCTGAAAGAGCTCTTTTGAAAAAAGGCTTCTTCCTTGTAGAAAGAGGTTTGCCACTGTTGGAAAACCCCCTCTGTTCTTTCGATTTTTCTTATGGAAGAACGCGATTGCAGTGTGGATGTAATTGAAGTTTTTTCGGAAAAACTGCCTTTTTCCGAAAAAACTTTGTAGTGTAGACATACCCTGAGTGTCAAGCAGCCTTGCAGCCACAGTCTACGCTTAGGCACTATGGAACATGGCCCAGCTCAGTAAGAGTGTCCCAACTCATTGCAAATTTGATCAGATGTGAAACTGTGTGGAACCGCCACTGGACAGATTTGAACCTGGAACCTCAGGCCAGGAGGCGCTACAGCTTGAGCTATAAATCTAGCTGCCACTCAGCTTAAACTGTAGAACTCACTTGTTCTTATCTTTCTCTGTAAGTGGTCTAAGTGCCACTACATGGGACAGTGAACCACACTGACTAGGTGTGTGAGTTACACGTGCAATTACCATTTTGCTAACTGGTGCAGACCAAAATTTCACCAGAAAAGATTTACAACAAAAATTTGCCCACAGCTAGAAAAGAGAAAAGGAGATGGGTTTTATTCCTCTGAGAAAATCTGATTTAATGACAAACCCCATAGCCTTGCATTTTGTCCATAAACCTTCTGTTTGTCTAATAAATAAATATATACATTTAAAATCTGAAATAAAAGCATATGAAAAACTGAAACACCTGGCTTTTTCTAAATCCTGCTAAATTTATCTAACAACAAACAGACCACAAACCAAAACCAACTATGTTTCCCAATGAAAATGGGAAAATGGGAAATTTATCTAACAACAAACAGACCACAAACCAAAACCAACTATGTTTCCCAATGCTTAAACCCTGCTGGTAAGCACTTAAACCCTGCTGGTAAGCGACCAGGGAGCTTTGCGACCGGGTGCTCGCGAACAGGGTGAGTGCTAACAGGAGGGAGTTTTGAGAGGCTCTCCTGGAGGAGGAGAAGGAAGGAGCAAACTAAAGCACCTTGGGGTAAGTGGCTGCTTATATTTGGAGGTTTTGGGCTTGTGTGTGTTTGTTTGGAGTTTGTTTGTTTGTTTGGAGCGTTTGGAGTGCTGAGCTGAGTGTGTTTGTTTGTTTGTTTGAAAGGCCGTGTGCTCAGGCACTATTTGGTGTCCGGGAGGTGGGCGGGCGTTAGCCCGCCCACATCAAAAGGACCTCCCCCCAGCCTGCGGGGAGGACCACAGAACCCAGGAGAACCAACTAATTACTGGGGACAAATAATGAAAAAACAGGGACGGGTGTGAGGGTCAAAGGGCTAAAACGAGGGAGCCGGATGGGGATACCGAGCAGAGAACCCCGGACAGCGCCCACTGCTCCCCGAAGGTCTCGAGAGAGCCAGCGGACGCTGCCCATTGGAACTCTGCCCGGATACGTGAGCGGATACAGCAACGGAAATAGGCCCCACAGTCGCAGGCCCCTCCCCCGGCCAACCTCTTTTCCCTGGTTTTATAGATTGCCGATTTGGCAATTGCCAGGAGGAGGTTGACCAGGAGGTCCCGCGACTTTGTGGGGCCACGAATGGGGTGTGCGTAAATTAACAAGTGGGGGGAAAAATGCAGCCAGAACCTCAACAGGAGGTTCTGGAGGAGCCGAAAGAGGGGCTGTAACCTGGCGCACTCAAGGTAGATGTGCGCCAGGGTCTCCCTCACGCCACAGAAGAGGCACGTTTCGGGGGTGGGGGTGAACCGCGCCAAGTACACGCCCGTGCTCACCGCGCCGTGCAGGACTCTCCAACAGATGTCCCCGGTGGGTCGTGGAACCAAGGTCGAATAGAGGCTGGCCCACCGGGGCTCCCCACCCTCTATTGATGGTAGGAGGTCCCGCCACTTGGTGTCTGGGCGGGACACGAGGGTGGGGAAGTGGAGCGTGTGAAGCACGAGCGTGTACAGGTGACTCTTCGGCGCGGTTCGGAAGGGGACTGGCTGCAGCGAGTGCAGCCGGCTCAGGTGACGAAGGGGAGGAGGTCGGGAAGGTACGCGGGGCTGGGGGCCGATGGAGAGATCGGGAGGGCCGGGGGTAAGGGGTGGGTGGGGTGCACCCTCTCGCAGGACTTTGTTTAGGTACACCCGAGCAGTGGGCGGCAAAGCGTCCTTCACCTCCTGAAGTACGCGCCGGGGAGTACGTAGGGTGGAGAGCCCCATGCGCTGGGCGAGCGCCTGAGGATCCACCCAGTCTCCCCGGTCGTAGTCCAGGAGGTCTCCGACTCTGGTGACTTCTGCCAGGACCAACCTCTGGCGCACCAAGGGGGACTCCGCCGCCTGCACACGTAGATGGGGATTGTGTAGCAGGGGCTCCGCGAGGAGGTCTGCCCCCACGGTGGCTCCCAAGGACCTGGTCGCTGCAAGCAGCTTCCAGGTCCGGAGGAGGTCCTGGTAGAAGGCCGGCAGCCCGGAGAGGTCTCGCGGAAGACCTCTCAGATAAAGGAGCTGCCGGTCGTATCGGAGCCCTCGGAGGCGGCGAAGGAAAGCGTGCGCAAGCGTGCTCCATGCCGGACTACCTGCATCAAATAGGAGTCTCTGCAGGGCCCGGAGGCGGAGGACGTGAACCCGCGTGCGCAAACACGTCAGGCCCTGCCCTCCCTCCTCCGGGGGGAGATGGAGAACCCCTGCAGAGACCCAATGCAGTCCTGGCCAGATGAACCGCAGCATGAGCTGCTGGATACGGACCAGGAGGCCCGGGGGCGGGACCAGGGTGCCGAGGCGGTGCCAGAGCATGGACAGGACCAATTGGTTGAGTACCAGTACCCTCCCACGCAGGGAGAGGCACCGGAGCAGTCCCGTCCATCTCTGCAACCGCTCGACCACCCTGGCCTCTAAACCTTGCCAGTTCTCCGGCGGGGAGGGATGCGTGGCAGAAAGAAAAACGCCGAGATAGAGCAGCAGACCCGCGCTCCACCTGATGGCCTGAAGCGCGGGTGGGAGGGAGCCCGCCTGCCACCCGGCCCCTACCACCAGGCCAGAGCTCTTGACCCAGTTGACCCGGGCGGAGGAGGCCGCCGAGTAGACGGCTTGGCAAGCCTCCACCCGCGCCAGGTCTCCCGGGTCCTGGACCACGAGGAGCACGTCGTCGGCATACGCCAACAGGACCAGCCTCGTCTCCGGCTCACGGAGCGCCAACCCCGTCAACCTCTTGCGAAGGAGACGGAGGAAGGGCTCTATGGCCAGAGCGTACAGCTGGCCCGACAGCGGACAGCCTTGACGTACTCCCCGCCCGAAGCTGACCGGTGCGGTCAGGGTCCAGTTGAGCTTGACCAAGCACTCTGCGGAGGCGTACAGCACCTGGAGAAACCCCACAAAATGGGGTCCGAAGCCGAAGGCCCGCAGGGTGCCCAGGAGGTACCCGTGGTCCATCCGGTCGAACGCCTTCTCCTGATCCAAGGACAGGAGGGCGAACGACAGACCGTCCCTACACCCGAGCTCTAGGAGATCCCGGACCAGAAAGAGGTTGTCGAAGATGGTTCGGCCCGGGACGGTGTAGGTCTGGTCTGGATGGACCACGTCCGCCAGCACGGACTTCAACCTTAGGGAGATGGCTTTGGCGACAATTTTATAGTCCGTGCTGAGGAGCGAGACGGGACGCCAATTCCTCAGATCGCGGAGGTCCCCCTTCTTGGGCAGCAAGGCGATCACGGCTCGCCTGCACGATACAGGGAGGATCCCGCTCTCCAAGGACTCGGCCCAGACGCTAGCAAGGTCCGGGCCGAGGACGTCCCAGAACACGCGGTAGAACTCCACGGTCAGCCCGTCCATGCCCGGGGATTTATTGGTGGCATGAGACGGAGGGCTTCCGAGAACTCGGCCAGAGAGAGAGGCAGCTCTAGCCGGTCCCGGTCGCCCGCGCTGACCGTCGGGAGTTCGTTCCAGAGAACCCTGCGGGCGTCGGCGTCGGTCGGATCTGGGGAGAAGAGAGAGGCGTAGAAGGCGCGAGCCCTCTCGCGCATCTCCACCGGATCCGTGAGGGGGGTGCCGTCCTCCGCCAAAAGGCAGAGGACGTGTTTTTTGGCCCCCCTCTTTTTCTCCAGGGCGTAGAAGAAGCGGGAGCCTCGATCCATCTCCCGAAGGAGACGGATGCGAGAACGAACAAAGGCACCCCGGGCTCGAAGGTCCTCGAGGGCCCGGAGCTCCTCCCGCTTCTCCCGGTACGCTCCGCAGAGGGGCGGATCCTCGGGGCCGGTGGCCAGCCGCTTCTCTAGCTCTAAAACCTCCCGTTCCAACTGCTCTATCGCCGCATCCCTCCGCCGGCTGGCCCCCCGGGCGTAGTCACGGCAGAAGAGCCGCGTGCGCACCTTCCCCACATCCCACCACCGCCGCGCCGAGGGAAAGGCGCACCGCCGCCCGCGCCAGGCCAGCCAGAACTCCCGGAAGGACGCTACGAAGCCCACGTCCTCCAGCAGGCTGTTATTGAAATGCCAATAGGCCGGCCCCGGCCTCTCCGAGGAAAGAGAAGCCCGTACGGCCACCAAGTGGTGGTCCGAGAAAGGGGCCGGCCGAATGCCGGAGGAGTGGGCCCGGAAGAGATGATGACGAGACACATAAATGCGGTCCAACCGGGAGTGGAAAGACCGACGACCCGCCACCTGGACGTAGGTAAACACCGTTTCCTCGCCCAGGTGGAGGTCTCGCCAGACGTCCACCAGGGAGTGATGGTCTATTATCTCCCTGAGGACGTCTGCGGCGGCCGGGCACTGCTCGAGCCCCGTACGGTCCCGCTCCTCGAGGGTGCAGTTGAAGTCTCCGCCCAGGACCAGGCACTCGCGAGGATCCAAAGTGCCGAGGAAGGCCGACGCCTGCCGAAAGAAGCGGAGCCTCTCCGGGACGGACGTCGGGGCGTAGATGTTGACGAGATTTAGTGTCAGCCCTTCCGTCCGAACCCGGAGATGCAGCAGGCGACCCTGCACGACCTCGGCGGCCCCCAGCACCTCGGGCTGCAGGTTCAGGGAGAACAGGGTAGCCACCCCGGCTTGACGGGCCGACAGGTGGCTAAAATAAACCCTGTCCCCCCACTCCAGCCGCCAGCTAGCCTCGGCGGCCGGAGCTGTGTGGGTCTCCTGGAGGAATATGACGGAGTACCTGCCCCTCCGGAGGAAGGAGAGGACCTGACACCTACGGAGGCCCGACCCGCAGCCCCGGGTGTTCAGAGTGGCAAAGATGAGCGGCGGCATCGAGAGGGCTGGGGAAGATCCTGATTGGCAGGAGTGCCGACGGCCCCCATCGGGCCCCGCAGCAAACCGTGACCGTTCCCAAAAGTGAGCAGGGCGTCACGGAAGCTGCGGACCCGCTGGTAAGCCGCGGCCCCCCGCCGCCCGGTCCCTTTACCCTCCCGCAAGAGGGCTCTGACTATTTGCAAAATGAGATGAAAATCTCCCCAGCGCTGAAGGGCGAGAGCGACCTTATTCTTGGAGCCACGGATGTCTTCCAAGAAAACACGCATCTCGCCCTTCAGCGCGTCTGGCGTCGGGGCCTCGGGCCCTCGAACGCCTTGGGGCCAGACCCCTCCGTGAGCCCCGCGACCCATCGGCACGGGGACGCAGGGCGTTTGAGGTCCCTGCTGAGAGGACAGTGGCGGAGAGAGATCAGCCCCAGATGTGCTGGGAGCAGAAGAAACGAAAACCGCCTCCCGGGGGCCAACGTCTGGACTAAACGTGGCAACCCCAGGGGCGGCAGTAACAGAGTAAGGGGAGGAAAAGAGTTCAGGGAGGGGATCGGGAAAAGGAGGGAGACGAGGAAGGAGAGTAGGGGGAGGAAGAGGTGAGGGATTAGGGAAGAGACAAGAATGGCGGGGAGGAGGAAGAGGGGTGGGAAACTCGATTGAGAGGGCGTTTGAATAGGGAGCAGGAGAAGGAGCAGGGCGAGATGCCTCAGCAGAGGAGGCACCGGGGTGCGGTGCCTCCTCGCAGCGCAGAGAATCGATGGCAGCGGTAGGGGTAGTAATAGTCTCCCCAGCGCTGGGCTCCAGTGCCACAGAGAGTGCAGCACCGGAGGCCTCAGCGCCGGGGGTGACAGATATTAACGGGATCTCCCGCCCGCTGAGAGCCTCAAGGGTTGCCGCGGCCGCGGCCGAGGTGTTGTCGATGGCCGGGCAGACGGTCGCACCCCGGGGCAACTCAGAGGCAGGCAGAAGGGATAGCAGCGGATCGGAAGGGGAAGGAGAGGTCGGTTGTTGTCCCTCCAGCACCTGATGATCCCCCTCCGAGGCAGCCGGGGTCAGCCCCAAAGCCTCCACCTCCTGAGAGAGGAAGGCGAGCCCGCCGCCCGCCACCAGGTGCTGATCTCTGTCGGTGGCAAGGTCAGCGGCCGCCCCCTCAGTGGAGGCGGGAACAGTGGGAGCATCCTCCATGGACACCCCCTCTTGCAGGGACCCCGGGAGGGAGGTGTTCACCTCTCCCGCGTCCGCCACAGTCACCTCGACCGCTTCGTGGTGCTGTGAATCGCTTGCGGGCTCAGAGGGTGGAATGGCCCCAGCGTCCACCCCCATGGGTACAGGGAGGTTGTCCTCCCCCTCAGAGGGCGGGGTGGAACGCCGAGCACGCTTTCGGCGCTTCCCCATTGCGAGCTCCCATCCCTCGGAGGAAGAGGGCTGGGCCTGAATGGAGGAAGAGCCAGGGGACAAGGGCAGCGTCGGGGGGGCAAGGGTAGATGGGGGCTGGGCAGCAGGGGAAAAGGATACCTCCCCCCGAGGTAGGTTCTGCCCGAGTCCCGTCACTGACCCCGCCGCCCTCTCCTCCGCGGGCCCAGCCTTGCCGCTTTTGGCGGTGGCAGCATCAGCACCCGCACGCTCGTCTGGGCCCTGCAGAACCCGAGCGGGATTGACGACGGTCACGGTTGGAGGAGGGGCGACCCCAGGGTCCGGACCGTCAGGGCCACCGGCGATGGTAGGGCCGGTGCCCTCCCGGGCATCGGGGGTCCCGGGTGCCTCTCCAAACCGGGCCAGGGGGCAGTCCCTTCGGACGTGCCCCGTCGCCCGACAGAGAAAACACTGGGCCTCCCCCATGGTGTAGTACACCCGGTACCGGGCCCCTTGATGGGGCACCAGAAATGACCCTTCCAGGGCTTTTCCGCCACGTCCCGCCGGCAGTAGTAGGATTTGTACCTGCCGGCGAAAGGAAAGGACGTGGCGGAGGGTCGGGTCTTTACAGCCCAGAGGAAGGGGACTCAGGACTGACAGAGGCCTCCCCAGGGTGGAGAGGAAAGGCAGTAGGGCGGCATTGGGGAGGAAGGGAGGAACAGAGGACAAAACCACCCGTACGCCCAGGTCCTCCAAAGGCTCGAGGGGAACGTGGACTCCCCCCACCGCCAAACCCCTTTCCACCGCCTTCTGGGCGGCGGCCTCGGACGCCAGGAAGAAGACCACCTTCCCGAACATCTTAGAGGCCGCCACCACGGCCGCGGGCCCCACCACGCGTGCCAACGCCCGCACGTAGGTCTCCACGTGGGGCGAGGCCGCCACCAGGAGACAACGGACCCCGTGCCTCCTGGTCAGGGTGGGAAAGGGGCCGCGGCCGCCGGGGATGGTATTCCGGGAGGCGGCTTGGGAGGCGACAGGCGGGGGGGTGGCGGCCACCTGGGCGTACGCCCTGGGGCCCGGGACACCGTTGCCCCCAGAGCTGGTGGAAGGAACAGGGGAGCAGGAAGGAGGGGGAGCCGCGGCCAACATGTGGGTCGCGGCCGGGGAGTGAGCCCTCGCCTCAGGAGGTTTTGCCTTCCGGGCGGGGCTCTTGCCCTTTTTGGTCCCCAGGCCCTTCCTACCCCTCAGGGGGGCATTCTTGATGGTAGCCGGAGGTGCCGCGGCAGAAGCGGTCGAGGCCCCGGGGTCCTCGTCCATGTCCGCCCCCTCTACCGTAGTGACGGGGGGCCCGGCAGCCTCAGAGGAGTTGTTGTTTTTAGGGCGGGGTGGGGAAGGTTCTGCAGGGGTGCCATCCGACAACCCCTTCGTTGTGGTCATGGGTAGGGAGGAAAGGACAAAACAAACAATTAGGGGAGAACCAAAAAAACACCAGGGAAGGGAACAGGGAGAGAAAGAGGAGGGGAGGAAGGAGATTTACCACTCCCCCCCACAAGGCTGGAAGTGGGGTGGGAGGGTGATAATTCAGAAGAAAGGGAAGGGGAAAAGGTGTAAGGAATACAGCTCCCAGCACAGAATGGAAAGAGTGGCTCCTCCG
Organism: Pelochelys cantorii; assembly: GCA_032595735.1. Taxonomy (NCBI): domain Eukaryota; kingdom Metazoa; phylum Chordata; order Testudines; family Trionychidae; genus Pelochelys; species Pelochelys cantorii. The sequence goes on along the minus strand of CM064326.1, from coordinate 123,445,071 downwards.
GCTGCACTGGGGAGATGAGGGGTAAATAATCATTAAAAGGACATGGGGACAAGTGAAGCTGTGTGTGTGGGAAGAGTAACTAAAAGGAGGGGGAAGCTCAAGCGCCTAACAAAAGAAAGCACTGGCACCCAAAGGGGTGGATGGGACAAGCAGTGGAGTGGGAAGGCAGGCAATTAAAAGATGCCTGTTCAAGGGCGGGAAGAGGGAGGAGACACTGCTGAGGGAAAGGGAAACAGTGTACCCACAGGCACCTGAGCAGCAGGCCCACAGAACCTGCTGCAAGGCCCAGAAGAGCAGAGAAGGGCAAGGAGACAAGCAGTGGGGCCGAGCATGGAAAGGCCCCTACAGCAACCGGGGCTTGGAGAGGGAGCAGCAGGAGAAGTGTGAGGGCCGATGAACTATGGGGAGGTAAACCACCCCCTGCCCTCAGCACCCCAAAGGAGCTGCACCGGCCCCCCCACCCAGAAGCCCTGATGGAAAGGGCCCCTAATCTCCCCTCCCCAGCACCAGGCAGGCTGTGGGGAGAGGGAAACCCCAGGGGCTGCTTTAAAGCAGCCCCCTTACCGTCTCTTCTTTGGGGAGAGCAGCAGCAGCAGGAAAGATGAAGGTCCGGCCTGCCAAGGTGGAGAAAAAGGGGGGGGGGTCAAAATAGACCCCCAAGGAAATGGGAGCCATGTGCTCAGGCAGGCAGTTGGAAGCTGATTAGGTTTGAATTGAAACACCGTGTGCTGATTGGCTGAGCTGTAGGCAGAGGGAGGAGCTATCAGGGAGGCTGAGCACTTAAACCCTGCTGGTAAGCGACCAGGGAGCTTTGCGACCGGGTGCTCGCGAACAGGGTGAGTGCTAACAGGAGGGAGTTTTGAGAGGGGAGTTTTGGGGGGAGCCAGTGACTTCTATTGCCCTTAAACTAAATCCTTTATAACAACCTCTATCTGAAACATTTAATTAACCCTCATATATAATTAGAGTAGGAAATGGAGGCAGAAGCCCAGCAGCAGAGTGGGGGCTACCCTGTTTATTGTGTCGAGTGCAGTATGTATGACTACCTACCCTGTGGGTGGGTGGCGTATGTGTGCGCTCGATGCAAGGAGCTCCTGGCCCTCAGAGACCGAGTGCGTGCTTTGGAGGCCAGGGTGGCTGAACTGGAGGAGCTAAGGAAGGCAGAAGTGTTTGTGGATGAGACTTTCCGGGACATAGTAGGGCTGTCCCACCTCAAATCTGACAGTCCTGATGCTGTTACGGAGGATGAAAGGCTCAGGGAAGGAGAGCAGTCAATGGGAGCAGAGGGAAACCATCCCATAGTTGGGACCCTCCTTCCAGAGGGTGATGTTGTATCCTCTCGTGCCGAGGATACTTCTCCGGGGGACGGAGCTCCAGCTGTTAGGAAGAAGCAGGTTTTAGTAGTGGGGGATTCGATCATTAGAAATATAGATAGTTGGGTTTGTGATGACCGGGAGAACCGTATGGTTACTTGCCTGCCTGGTGCGAAGGTTGCGGATCTCTCGAGGCATCTAGACAGACTTATGGGCAGTGCTGGGGAGGAGCCGGTCGTCGTGGTACATGTTGGTACCAATGACATAGGGAAGGGTAGAAGAGATGTCCTGGAGGCCAAATTTAGGTTACTAGGAAAGAGACTGAAATCCAGAACATCTTTGGTGGCATTCTCTGAAATGCTTCCAGTTCCACGCGCAGGGCCAGATAGACAGGCAGAACTTCAGAGTCTCAATGCGTGGATGAGACGATGGTGCAGGGAAGAGGGGTTTAGATTTATTAGGAACTGGGGACACTTTTGGGGTAGGGGGAGCCTATACAGGAATGATGGGCTCCACCTAAATCGAGGTGGATCCAGACTGCTGGCATTAAACATTAAAAAGGTCGTAGAGCAGTTTTTAAACTAAGAGGTGGGGGAAAGCCGATTGGTGCGGGGGAGCACCTAGATCGGACGGAGACTTCTCTTACACGAGGCTCCATAGGTAGGGATTCCCTAGAAGTTAGTCAGATAGGGAACGTGGGAAATAATATATGGGCAAGATCAGATGTGAAACAATCGTGCATAAAAAAATCCAATGTGTCTGAGAAAGGCGGACATATAAATAGTGGTAGTTTTCTAACATGCTTTTACACTAATGCTAGGAGTCTGTCTAATAAGATGGGTGAACTGGAGTACCTCATATCAAAGGAGGAAGTTGACATAATAGGCATCTCAGAAACATGGTGGAATGAGGACAATCAGTGGGACACTATCATACCGGGATATAAATTATATCGGAAAGACAGAACAGGTCGTGCGGGTGGCGGAGTGGTACTATATGTGAAGGATAATATAGAATCAAATGAAGTAAAAATCCTAAAGGAATCAAAATGTTCCATAGAATCATTATGGATAACAATTCATTCCTCTAATATGAATATGGCATTAGGAATATATTACCGACCACCTAACCAGGACAGTGATAGTGATGCTGAAATGATAAGGGAGATTAGAGAGGCTACCAAAATAAAAAACACAGTAATAATAGGAGATTTCAATTATCCCCATATTGATTGGGTGCATGTCACCTCAGGACGGGATTCGGAGATTAAATTTCTTGATGCCTTAAATGACTGCTTCTTGGAGCAGCTAGTACAGGAACCCACAAGGGGAGAGTCGATTCTCGACCTAGTCTTGACTGGAACGCAGGATCTGGTCCAAGAGGTAACTGTTACTGGACCGCTTGGAAATAGTGACCACAATAAAATAACTTTTAATATTCCTGTGTTGGGAAGAACACCGCAGCGGTCAAACACTCTGGCATTTAATTTCAAAAAGGGGAATTACACTAAAATGAGGAAGCTAGTTAAACAGAAACTAAAAGGGAGAGTAATTAAACTAAAATCCCTGGAAGCTGCATGGGAACTGTTTAAAGACACCATACTAGAGGCCCAACTTAAATATATACCCCAAATAAAAAAACACAGTAAGAGACCTAACAAAGAACCACCATGGCTAAACAGCCATGTTAAAAAGGCAGTGAGAGAGAAAAGGGCAGCTTTTAAAAAGTGGAAGTCAAATCCTAGTGAGGAAAATAGAAAGGAACATAAACACTCCCAAATTAAGTGTCATAATGTAGTAAGAAAAGCCAAAAAAGAGTTTGAGGAACAGCTAGCCAAAAATTCAAAAAATGATAGTAAAATGTTTTTTAAATACATTAGAAGCAGGAAGCCCGCTAAAAAAGCAGTGGGGCCCTTGGATGATAAAGATATAAAAGGAGCGATCAAGGAAGACAGTGCCATTGCGGAGCGATTAAATGATTTCTTTGCTTCAGTCTTCACGGCTGAGGATGTTACAGAGGTTCCTAAATCTGAGCCAGCCTTTTTAGGTGACAAATCTGAGGAACTCACTCAGATTGAAGTGACATTAGAGGAGGTTATGGAATTAATTGATAAGCTGAATAGTAACAAGTCTCCGGGACCAGACGGCATTCACCCAAGGGTTCTGAAAGAACTCAAATGTGAAATTGCGGAGTTATTAACAGTGGTTTGTAACCTATCCTTTAAATCCACTTTGGTACCAAATGACTGGAAGATGGCCAATATAACACCAATATTTAAAAAAGGCTCTAGAGGAGATCCTGGCAATTATAGACCGATAAGTTTAACATCAGTACCAGGCAAATTAGTAGAAACACTAGTAAAGAGTAAAATTGCAAGGCGCATAGAAGAGCACGAATTGTTGGGCAAAAGTCAGCATGGTTTCTGCAGAGGGAAGTCGTGTCTAACTAATCTGTTAGAATTCTTTGAAGGGGTTAATAAACATGCGGACAAGGGGCACCCAGTGGATATAATATACCTAGATTTCCAGAAAGCCTTTGACACGGTCCCACACCAAAGGCTTTTACGTAAATTAGGTGGTCATGGGATAGGAGGAAAGGTCCTTTCATGGATCAAGAATTGGTTAAAAGACAGAAAACAAAGGGTGGGAATAAATGGTAAATTTTCACAATGGAGGAGGGTAACTAGTGGTGTTCCCCAGGGGTCAGTACTGGGACCAATCCTGTTCAACTTGTTCATCAATGATCTAGAAAATGAGGTAAGCAGTGAGGTGGCCAAGTTTGCAGATGACACAAAGTTGTTCAGGACAGTCAAAAGCAAAAGGGATTGTGAAGAACTACAAAAAGATCTCAGCAAACTGAGTGATTGGGCAGCAAAATGGCAAATGAAATTTAATGTGGGTAAGTGTAAGGTAATGCATGTTGGAAAAAATAACCCAAATTACACGTACTACATGATGGGGTCAAATTTAGCTACGACAGATCAGGAAAGGGATCTTGGAGTTATAGTGGATAGTTCTATGAAGACATCCACGCAGTGTGCAGCGGCAGTTAGTAAGGCAAATAGGATGTTAGGAATTATTAAAAAAGGGATAGATAATAAGACAAAAGATATCATACTTCCCCTATATAAAACTATGGTACGCCCACATCTCGAGTACTGCGTGCAGATGTGGTCTCCTCACCTCAAAAAAGATATATTGGCATTAGAAAAGGTTCAGAAAAGGGCGACTAAGATGATTAGGGGCTTGGAAAGGGTCCCATATGGGGAGAGGCTAGAGAGACTGGGACTTTTCAGTTTGGAAAAAAGGCGATTGAGGGGCGATATGATAGAGGTATATAAAATCATGAATGGTGTGGAGAAAGTGATTATAGAAAAATTATTTACCTTTTCCCATAATACAAGAACTAGGGGACACCAAATGAAATTGATGGGTAGTAGGTTCAAAACTAATAAAAGGAAATTTTTCTTCACACAGCGCACAGTCAACCTGTGGAACTCCTTGCCCGAGGAGGCTGTGAAGGCCAGGACTCTATTAGGGTTTAAAAAAGAGCTTGATAAATTTTTGCAGGTTAGGTCCATAAATGGCTATTAGCCAGGGATATGGTGCCCTAGCCTTCATAACAAGGGCAGGAGATGGATGGCAGGAGATAAATCACTTGATCATTGTCTTCTGTTCTCCTTCTCTGGGGCACCTGGCATTGGCCACCGTCGGCAGATGGGATGCTGGGCTCGATGGACCTTTGGTCTGACCCAGTATGGCCATTCTTATGTTCTTATGTTCTTAATGAACAATCTCAAATGTGCAGTCTGCAGAGTGAAACTTTACCCCATTACTTCAATTCAAGTGCAGGATACTGGCCCAGCATTCATCAATTGGAATGTATATTCACGGAGGCAGAAATTCTTCTTTCCTCTCTGTTCATACAAGTGGTTAAGAGCTCAGTCAATACTTATTTTGTCTTTGTGACCAACCACAGATTTTTCAAGGGCACCCAAAGATATAATCAGTCACACAGTATGTCATCAATGAGCCTGTTTTGACTAGTGTGCAGAATGGATGGTCATATAGTACAGCAGGGATGATCAATGTAGTGCAACACTCATATAAGTTAGTCACAGTAAACTATTAGATGGAGATAATGCATATTATTGCTAAGTTAGGGCAAGTTTACACTGCAGGGCAAAAGCTGAAGCTGAGGTCGAAATAGCTTAATTCGGCTTTTTGCACTGTCTACGCAGCAGGAAGTTGACAGAAGAACACTCTTCCTTTGACTTCCCTTACTTGTGAGTTGAGGGTTATAGGAGGCACAGTAAGACGTCCTCCAGCTCAAAATTAATTCAAAATAATGGCTTGCTGTGTAGCTTGCATTATGTTATGTTATGGCTTGCACTATGTTATTTCAAAATAACATCAGTTATTACGAAATAACATTGCTGTGTAGACATACCCTCAGTTAACATCTATTTCTTGGGAGGATTTTGGAAACTTCTAAAAGGAGCTTAACCGGGTAGTCTGTCCCTTTATACCTGGTCGTCCCATCCTACCACATGCTGTGACCCTTTAAACTTTTTAGACAATCTGACATATAAGGAATGGCATAGGAGATACTGGCAGAGAGGAAATGGTGCCTGGAATAAGTAATGTTTGGGAGGAAATCCCATTACTGTTCCTTTAAGCACTTGGAACAAAACCCAGATCCACAAAAGGGGCTTAAGTTCTGTGCCTTTGACATACTTAATAACTCACAGGAACATCCCTGTGATCTACAAAGCCTGAGTTAGGCAGCTAGGCTTCCTATGCAATGCACAGGGAGAGACAGGCACATTAGAGTGCGAGCCACAAAGCCAGCACGCTTGGCATGGAGCTAACTAAGCATTCTAATGGAGACTGTGTCCCAAGGACCTCTTCATGACAAGAGGTGGAAGGCTCAAGGGCTATGTCTACACTGGCGGCTTCTAGCGCAAGTATGGCTGTTCTTGCACAAGAATCTGCAGAGCGTCCACACTGCCCACTCACTCTTCTGCAAGGAAATTTACAGTATGGCGTGGTAAGAGAGGGCTTCTTGCGCAAGAGCTACGCTCTTTTTTAACAGGTATAAGCCCTCTTACACAGGAGCTCTTGCCCAAGAGGGCAATGTGGTCCATTTCTTGAGCAAGAAACCCCTATGGCTAAAATGGCCATCGGAGCTTTCTTGCACAAGAGAGCGTCCACACTGCCATGGGTGCTCTTGCGCAAAAGCACAGCTTGCACATGGCAGTGTGGATGTTTTCTTGCGCAAGATGTTCTTGTGCAAGAAGCCACCAGTGTAGACATAGCCAAGGGCTACGTCTAGACTGGCATGATTTTCCGCAAATGCTTTTAATGGAAAAGTTAGAAGAAGCGAGAGCATAGGGCAGTTGTAAACAGCCTGTTGCCCATTAGGATAATCTGACTGTGGATGTGAGACATTTTGCTGACATTGCCCATCCATTCTGGAACCAGGAAGATGGACAAGGAACCACAGAAGCTGTTTCTTCCCTCTGGCCTGGCATGGGATGGTACCCCAGCGGTGAGTGTTTGTAGCCAGACAGGAACCCCCCCTTGCAACATCCATCTTGCTTGCCCCTCTGAGGTGCCTGGAGCATACAGGGCATAGAAAGCAATAAAATCAGTATAGTCTTTGATGCCTTGACAGAAGGCCCGGATATGCTGGCTGCTGTGACCCTGGATGTCTGTAAACAGAGATACGCCAATTGCTGACCTCGAGGCTGCGAGAACTGCCTTGGCTGGCACCTATATTGATAGGAACACACAGCCATCCTCGGGGGGGAGGGGAAGGAATCGCCCGCTGAGCAAAGAATGTCCAGTACTCCCAATTTAGTTATCTCTCTTACAAGTGTAAATTAAGTTCACAAATCCCTTGTAAGAGCTGGCGTCACAAAGACGAACCAGCACCATTTGGCGCCATAGATAAGGAAGAGAATACATGACCCCACGGGTATAAAGATGGGTCCAGCAGCACACTCACTTTGAGTGTCAATCTGCCATCTGCCTGCTGGTTGGGTTAGGTAATTGCCTCCCGAGCTTCCATGGGGACGCCCACCTCGTATTCGTCTTTCCGAGGAATTGAGAGACCGATCCTGGCTTTTCTGACACGCTGGAATCGAGAGATGCAGAAGGGGGTAAAAATTGTACCCGTATGTGTCCTTTTGTTTTAGTGCATGCATAGAATAGAGCTCTTTAAAGATTAAGCTGTCACTTGGTACCGTTATTTTCTATCTTTCTTTTTCCTTTGCAACCATTTTAAGATCTGTATTTGCCAGCAGTTAAGAAGTAGAACAATAGCCATTGTAACCACATGCTTTTTATAAGGCCCTTTAATAAACCTGTAACTGTTTAAGCTTTAACCTGACTCCTCCTGTTGCTGTAACAGAACCAAACACAATTAAAAGAACTCCAGCTGGTCATAGGGGCAGACGCAGTAAGAGCTGGGCGTTTGGATCATGTCGCCTCCACGGGACAAATCCTTTGGGGCATCCGTCGGCCTTCCCTAGGCCGTCTGCTGCGAAGGGACCCCGGTCCTAGCAGTTGAAGACTCGGGTGTATAACACACACAGACCACAAGCACTACCCCGGCCATCGGCTGACAGTGTTCTAGGAAATACTGACTGTTGCAGTTTTCAGTAGGTTCTCCCTCTCTCCAGGGGTGGGACCAGGTTCTGGAAGAATCAGGTTAACATAAGACATAATTTTAAAAATTAAGTGCATGCAAAAATGAGCAGGTAATTACACTGTGCATGTAAGTGGCCATTTAGGGTGTAACTGTGCAGTTCCCTATTGTGTGTGCAGTCATGGAGGAACACAGCCCTTCCTTGCTTGTGAGAGCCTGAGATTTAAACAATAATGGTATATGCCCCAGATCATACAGACTAGACTAGACCAAATAATGCGAGGGGGCCAAAATCTACTATTGTTTACATCAATATAAACTGAAAGCAACTCCACTGACTTATCATAGCATGTAATCTTGATGTCTCTGCCAGCTATAAAAAATTAGATGTGTTCTCAATTTCATATCTCATATCAAGTAGAAGACACTGTCATGCATTTGCAAAGGGATGGTAGAAATGCTTTGTGGCTTTAATAACCTTACTTCTGTAATGTACATAATAAAGTTAATTTAATGTAACCTGTTTCTCCATTTATCAAATACGTATTTGCAAAGATCTGGCTATAATGTATTGCAAAATACTTCCTCCCCCCTTCCCATAAACACTCCCATTTGGTCTGAAAAGATGTATGAGTCATTGCTGCTTATATCAAAGAGCAGTGATTTTTCTCAAGCAAAAACTCTGTTCCCCCTAGGATCAATTTTGTCTTTTAGTGTGGACTAGCAAGAAGTTTAGCTGCTTACTTATAAATAAGCTGTAATCCGCAGAGTGAGTTAGTGGGAAATCCAATAAACTGGGAGTGCAATAATAACAACAAAATGTAAAGGTTATGAACATGTGAATCAGAAGCACTAAATGGTACTTGCATAGAAGAGGGTGCACTTTAGTAACATCCATGAGATGGTAAATGGAACATTTAGAGAGATCCTTAGTGAATTCCTGCATTCTCAGCCCATAGTGTAATAATGTCTTCACACTCCTAGCTACAAAGGCAGCCATACTATTAACCATAGTCATCAAAATCAGGGTAAGGAGGTACAAAATGTGATAATAGTATGGGCTCCAGGAGAATTATTCCATTCAACTGTGAAGTGTTCTTCAATCAAAAGACACTGCATCACATTCTCTGTCACTGCAGCTGTACTGCAGACAAAAGAAAATGTAGATTTTGTTGTGGGATACATCACAGTGACATGATAAACTTTAGGGGGAAAACATCAATATAAAACAAACATATGCATTCTAGTTGTCCTGGAGCCTGGAGGAATATCTGGGCTGGTTGCCATTCTACTAGAAGTCTTGTCTCCAAAAGATATAACAAAGAATAGCAAAGTTTAAACAATGGAAATAGCAAAGTTTAAACTCTGAAAACATCCACTCAGTGTGCAGCGGCAGTCAAAAAAGCAAATAGGATGTTAGGAATCATTAAAAAAGGGATAGAGAATAAGACAGAAAATATCTTAATGCCTTTATATAAAACCACGGTACGCCCACATCTTGAATACTGCGTACAGATGTGGTTGCCTCATCTCAAGAAAGATATATTGGCACTGGAAAAGGTTCAGAAAAGGGCAACAAAAACGATTAGGGGTTTGAAATGGGTCCCGTATGAAGAGAGATTAAAAAGACTTGGACTTTTAAGCTTAGAAAAGAGGAGACTAAGGGGGGATATGATAGAGGTCTATAAAATCATGACTGGGATGGAAAAAGTAAATAAGGAAAAGTTGTTTATTTATTCCCACAAAATAAGAACTAGGGGTCACCAAATGAAATTAATAGACAGCAGGTTTAAAACAAACAAAGGAAGTTTTTCTTCATTCAGTGCACAGTCAACCTCTGGAACTTCCTGCCAGAGAATGTGGTGAAGGTTAGGACTTTAACAGGTTCAAAAAAGAGCTAGATAGATTCATGGAGGTTAGGTCCATCAATGGCTATGAGCCAGGAATGGTGTCTCTAGCATCTGTTTCTCTGGAGGTGGGTGACAGGGAAGGGATCATGTGAGGATTACCTGTTGTGTTCCCTTCCTCTAGGGCATCTGGTATTGGCCAGTGTCAGCAGACAGGATACTGGGCTAGATGGACCATTGGTCTGACCCAGTATGGCTGTTCTTATGTTGAAGGAGCAGTTTAGTATCTCACTGTAATGTACTGTAATCTTCTATTCAACTGTATCAGAATTCTAAGGACTGTATTCAGAGCTCAGTGAAGTCACTGTAAAAGCTTCCTTTCGTAGTAGTGAATGAGAGACTGGCCTCTGGGAAAAGTCAGCATGAAAGATGGCAGTCTTTGGCACTAAAAAATCATTCATAGTGTTCCATAATGGGCTCTGAACCTGGTTTGAATTTTTGTCAACACACCGTCCTGCTAAGCAGTGGCTAGAACAGAAGTTTACATTTGAAAAACAGGATAAATTAGAGGAGGGCTGAAGCTACCAATGTAATGGGGCAGAGCTGTCCCATGGGTATGGTGAATCACTGGGCCCTATGCTTTGGGGGGGCCTCAGACTTGAGTATGTGTGTGTTGTTCTCTGGAGTGGCGGCCATACGTGCTGAATCCGTGGATGCTCTAGGGCAGAAACACCCATGGGGTAAAATGGTGGGGCCTCAGCAACCACCAGGCTGTCACCTATCAATGCCTCTCCCTCCCCACAGTTTCTCTTATCCACCATTGGGCCCTGCAGATCAATACCTCCCCCTTCCTCCCAGCGCCTACTGTCTGCCACAGATCAGCTGTTTTGGGGCATCAGGAGGCTCTGGAGAGGAGGGGGGAGGAGAGAGGAAGCAGCATGATCAGGAAAAGGGGTGGATCTGGTAGGAAGAGTTGAGGTGAAGGCAGGAATGGGGGCAAAGGTGTGGGGTGAGGCAGAATGGGGGAGAGAACAAGAAATGTAGAGTGGTGCACAAGAGAAATGGGTGGAGTCACTGCAGGGCCTGGGCAGAGCAGGAGGGGAGCGCCCCCTGGTAGATTAGAAACATGGGCTGATTCGTCCTAGGCCCCATGTTCCCTTAGGGACGGCTCTGGTAAATTGGGAAAAATGTTTGATTGTTTTGGTCATGTTTAAATAAAGTACTGTCCCTTTAAGATGAATGCAGAAATGAACAGGTTCACGTTCTGTACTTGTGCTGCATAATGCTAAATGTGAGTTAACTTGTTGCAGAGGCTTCTTTCTCCATGTTCATAAAATAACCTTGCCACATACTCCTGGCTTTGGATTACAACTGGAGGCAGTAATGCCTGAGAGAATTCTTCAAGTTCCTACATGTACCGGCTTTTTAATAGAAGATTGTGTTATGAGTTCTCACCATTACAATGCCCATTAAAAGTACTCTGTTACAGTTTTCAGGGTACCCCAGACAGTGAGTAACCTTGTTCTCCGCCTGCCTCCAACATGAGAGTGTGGCAGGTTTTGCTGGTGGTGGTGGGGTTTCCCCAGGCCATGAGCCCACAGAGAGATGGCCCTCACCTCATTTAAGTCCCTTTGTAGCATTCCCCTGTTCTGCTCAGCTCCATATCCATAAACCACCACAAAAATAACAGGACTTCACTCCCCAAGGGAACAGTGTTCACATCCGCTTGTACAATTCAACTCAGTATCAGCACTTAGCTTAACAGCTCATCACTTAGGGTATGTCTACATGGAAGGGCTAGAGTCGACAACATTTTGAAATAAAGGCTTGTAGGGTAGATGTACACTATAATGTCAGTTATTCCAAAATAATGCTGCTGTGTGGACATACCCTTAGATACATTAAAAGTGAAAACAGTAATGCCTTTATCAGAGGCAAGTGAGAGTAAGAATAATAGAAGCAAATGACTGCATGTAAAACAAAATCATAATGTGATCTCTAGAAACTAAGCATCCAAGTGAAGTGTCACCTGGAGCTTCTGAATTTTGAAGAAGTTTCTACCCCCTGTCCCACGGATCACCAAAGGCAATTGCAGCATTTTCAGTTAAAGTTAGTTGAGAGTCAAAGTTAGTTACTTCCTAGGTGCAGGAGAAGGGGATGTTCTTCTTTGCCTTCTATTGAGATAGCCCACAAATTTCATTGCCTGTACTTTGAGACAATATAACCACCTGGGGCTTGTTTTTCCTGTTGTGCTGCTTCCCTGCTGACTTCACATCTCTTTGTCGACTTTTTTATGTAAATGGGTATCCATTGCACTCGCTTCCAGTACTTAATTTACATCTGACAGAGAGATAAGTGAATAAACAACTGACAGAAAACCTGTTTTTTTCACCCCTGCTGCTGACTCATACCTGAATACAAACTCCAGCGTATGTTCATTGTGTACACATCACTCCAAATATAGTATCTGTATACACATTTTACAATGACATTCAGGATGAGTGTGACCCCAGCTTTCATTTAATACCTTACATGACATTTTTTGATACCAATGATTTTGATACCAATTTTTTGATACCAATGATTCTTTGGTGCAGTGTTTCTTAAACTTTTTAAGATGGAGGAACACCAAACAATAAATTTTTTTTATGAGGAACACCAAGGACTTTTTGTTGAGCAAAAAAAAGAAAAAAAAGAAAAATAGGGTCCAGGGAAAGTTATTGAAGGGGGAGAAAAAGTCACCTGTCCCTTTTAGGGTGGCCATTTTGAACTCTGTTGTTCTCTGCGGCACACCTCCAACTGCCTTGTGGCACACTGGTGTGCCACGGAACACAACTGAAGAAACACTGCTTTGATACATATCAGAATCACAACTTTTTTAGAACCCCCTTGCCAGTTGTCAAAAAGGACTTTCAAGGAGATAGATTCTCAGCAACAAAGGTCAGTGACTAGTAGTTATGCAACTGTGATGGATGGGAGGGCTACTGTTTATAAAAGGTTAAACTCAGCAAATCCCTGAAAAAAAATCCAGTAAGTGTTGGCAGGGAGCCAGGAGAGCCAATGGGAAGAGAGTGGTAAGATTTGAATTGAGAAAACAGGTTGCCTACTTCAGTCTGAGAAAAGCAACAAGGGTTGTGAAAGGGTATGTCTAGACTACATCCCTCTGTCAGCAGAGGGATGTAAATGAAGCATCTCGAAAGTGCAAATGAAGCCAGGATTTAAATATCCTGTGCTTCATTTGCATAATCACGTAATGGTGCGTTTTCGAAAAAGTGCTATTTCAAAATTGAAACCACAGTCTAGATGAGCTTTACAGGATCTTTCAAAAAAGCACCCCATTTTCGAAAGAACTGCGTCTAGACTGTGGTTTCAATTTCGAAATTGCGCTTTTTCCAAGGAGCACCATTACGTGATTATGCAAATGAAGCGTGGGATATTTACATCCCGGTTTCATTTGCACTTTCGAAGTGCTTCATTTTCATCCCTCTGCCGACAGAGGGAGGTAGTCAAGATGTAGCCAAAGAGATGGAATGAGATGGGAGGCAGAAATGAAATGTACAGTAATAACCATGTCTAGGAAAACAACACCTTGAAGCAGCAAATATAAGTAGACAGGGAATGTTTAACTAGATGTGATCAGATTGTCTTCTTTGTTATGTAGTTTGGTTAAACTCCTCTGTACTGAGTCCATGTGCTCTCTCCCACTACACTGTAACTAAAGCTGAATCCCAGCAAAGCAATTCTCTATGCTTCAATCTGTTTTTTTCTCAGTTGCTCTATAACACCTACCAACCACATGTGTTCTACATCCCTTTGTTTTATTCATAAAATCACCCTTTTTAAAACTATGATCTGATTCTTGTGTCCTGGAATGCAACAGAAGGTCTGTGTATGTGTGCCTGAGACTGGGAGGTCAGCTATCAGAGATTACAGTTTGTTTTCTTTCTTTTTTTTGTCAAGCTCTCTTGGGGTAAAAGAACTTGGAGTACCCTTCTGGAAGTTCCCAAGTGAATCTTCCTATGTTGAAGAAGAAAGTTGTTTTTTTTTTCTTTCCACTTTCACAACCTACTTCCCAAGGTTAGGGAATCTGCAACCTTGGGGAATTTTTAAAACAGAAGCTTCTAGAGGCAGGTTACTTTTAAATTCTCTTGCAGGCCCCCACTTTTTGCACTCAAAGTGCCAGAGTGAAGAACAGCCTTGACAGCAACTAATAAAAACAGTCATGTCAGAAATAAACTGTAGGTGGCTGTAAGACAGGGGCTTCTTCTTAGCTGGTGTTTAGATGGCATGTTGACAGAAGTGCAAGATATTTTAATCAAACATGATCGTGTTTGGATCACTGCAGCAGAGTGTCACCAATTGCAACTACTGAAGCAAAGTTAGATAATGGAAGAGCAGAAAAAAATAGCCAGATGCACTATCCATAATGAGTTTGGAAGTGTAAGCTATGCTAGGCAATTAGATGCCACACAGATGTAGCCAGTCCAAGAAAAACAGCTTGGCATGGAGTTGAAAGGGCTGCAACTGCAATATGTGTCCCCTAATCCATAGATACTTGCAGGGCATATGATAGAAGAGGGGCAATAAAGATTGGAGAATGACAATCCGGAAAAGTTAGGCAGGGCTAGTGCTAACTGCTAGCCATCATCACATTGGTCCAGCACAATAAATGAGGTAAGTTTAATTATAGTTTAGGAATATGTAAATAACCAAAATGCATAAGTGCTTCTTAATTCATTCTGGCCCACCCAACTGTTCATCCAGTTTTGGAGGGAATCAAACTGCAAATAATTAAACTGTGATTCAGACTTCAGCTGGAGACTTACCGGTATGAAAGTCTGTGGAGGAATGTAGCTGATTCTGTGACCTGGGTAGCTAAATACAGCATATGTATTTGGCCCTGCTAGAGGCTTCTGCACACATTACTTTGGGAATAGACTCTGAAGGTATATCCCACACACTTTCTGGGTGTGGTGTACTGTCCCACTTATTCAAATCAAGACCACTTTCAGGCTACGTCTAGATTGCATCCCTCTGTCGACAGAGGGATGCAAATCAAGCACGTCAAAATTGCTAATGAAGCAGGGATTTAAATATCCCATGCTTCATTAGCATAAACATGGCCACCACTTTTTTTTTTAAATGGAGCTTTTTTGGAAAAAAAAGGCAGTCTAGACGTGGATCCGTCGAAAATAAACCCTTTTTTGACAGATCCTGTATTCCTTAAAAAATGAGGTTTACAGGATCTGTCGAAAAAGGGTTTATTTTCGACAGATCTGCTGTTTTTTTTAAAAAAGCTCCGTTTCGAAAAAAAGCAGTGGCCATGTTTATGCTAATGAAGCATGGGATATTTAAATCCCTGCTTCATTAGCAATTTCGATATGCCTAATCTACACCTCTCTGTTGACAGAGAGGTATAGTCTAGACACAGCCACAGAGGGTGTGTCTAGACTAAAAGGTTTTTTCAACAAAAGTTGGCTTCTGTCGAAAAAACTATACCTGCGTCTACACTACCGCCGTGTTCTGTCGACAGTAAGTCGACAGAATGTGGCAGTTTTGTCAACAGCGGTAAACCTGGTTTTATGAGGAAGAACGCCTTTGTCGACAGAGATTTGTCGACAAAAGGGTGTGTGTGGACGCAGAGAGCCAGTTCTGTTGAAGAAAAAAAGGCCTCCAGGAAGAAGCCCTGGCGGATAGTCCATCTTCATGCTTGGCACCTCTATTGTTCCTGTCTGCAGCCATATTTTAAAGGGATAGGCACCCTGCCAGCCATTAGTGGCTATTCCTGTCCCATAGGATCCCAGGCATGTCCCAGCCCGAAGACCGTCCTGGCCCTTCCAGGGACCCTTCTAAAGACCCACCCAGGGGCTCCCAACGCCGGGCACCGGCATGGTCTGGGCCAGAAATAAAGAGTCTCCTCGGGCTGTGATCTGAGGAGGAATCCTTACAAGCCCTCTACACACACCACAGGAATGCGGAAATTATAGCCGCATGTCCCAGGGACTGGCCAGGAGAGGGCACCACCCCCGCACCCTGAAGCAAGTGTGGGCCAAAGTTAAAGAGTTGTGCCAGGGGTATGCGAAGGCCCGAGATGAGAGCTCCTGCTCTGGGGCAGCCCCACACTACTGCCCGTACTACGCAGAGCTGACACACATTCTCGGCAGTTGGGAAGTCCGGACTCCGCTGCGTCTCATGCAGTCTGGGTTATTGGAGTCTATGGTGGATGAATCAGAGCAGGAGCACGAGCAATCCAGGGACTCTGGAGAGCGAGACCTGTTGCTGGAGGAGGCGGACAATGACAACACCATGACCCTCACCCTGGAGCCGGTCACCCAGACCCCAGAGGCCTCCCAGGTGTCTTTGGCCATCAGGGAAGACCCAGCAGGTGAGTGCTGTGATGTTGTGCCACACACAGGGTGGGGGAGGTGGGTGCACAGTGGATGATGCACAAGGGAAATGTGTCATGCTCAGCCTGGACATCATGCAGCTGGCTGTGCATGTGCAAACATGTGCAGTGGTAGAGCGTGACACGTGGGTGTGTGTCACGTGGTGCCAGGAGCCATTTCCACAACACACATGGGTGGGTTCATAGTGCGGGGGGGGGGGGCATATGGTCCCATTGGCACTTTGGGGTCCCTGTGATGCTCAGGCTGAGGCCCAGCTCACACATGGTGTTACTTTCAGAACCTCTGAGTCCCCTGTCTAAAGGAGAGTCCCTTACAGCGAGGGCATGTCCTTGTGGACAGCTGTTGCACACATGACTGATTGTCTCTTCCTCTTTTCCTCCACAGCTGGACCACCTGTGCAAGAGGGCCACAGCACCCCAGCCCCACCTCCATCTCGGGGACACGGGAGCCGCAGGCACTGACGTGCTTATACAGAGGTTCTGAAGATGCATGTGGCGGCCCTGCAGGCGCTCAACAAGAGAAGAGAAGACGGAGGCAGAGGCTCTGTTGCATGATCACCTGCTGGAAGAGCTTGTACAGCAGCGCACTTCCATTTGTGCCACAATTCGTGAGGCTTACCTGCTCCTGTCCCTGGTACACTCCTCCGGCAAGCCATGACCCTGCCCACCAAACTCCCCTTTCCCAGCACCACCCCTTCTCCCCTTGCACCTCCCTCTCCCCTAGCCCCCCCGTCCCCCAGCCCTTCTCTCTCCCAGCCCCCCCTCTTCCCCAGCCCTCCCGTCCCTCTGGCCCTCCTCTCCCCCAGCCCTCCCAGACCCAAGTTCACCTCCCCTCTCCTGTCCAGCACTCTGTCAGTCGCCCCACCCAACACCAAGGCCATGGTGGTCCCCACACGTGAGGCAGCAGGAGCTTGAGAGCAGGGAAGCACCATCCCACCTGAACCCACTCCCCCCTCCAGGTTCTAAGCACCCCCACCACCACAGTTACAGACAATGGTGGTTATTTAAGAAAATGTTTATTTTTGAATCAGAAACTATGCTTTGAGAGAAAATTATGTTCAATGAACAAAAGATTTTATATTTTAGCAAGATGCTCTCAGTTAATGATATTGATAACAATAAAACAGAACTTATCCTTTTCAAACAAAACCTGGTGTTTATTATTTCTAGAAAGAGGGTCAGGAATGAGGGTTATGGAGGGAAGGCTGTATTGGGCCAGGGCCAAGCCCCCATAGAGGAGACCCTCGGGGAACTCAGTGGGCTCCTTCAGAGAATCACTCCCTAAGGGCCTCCTGGATGCGAATGCCAGACTGGTGAGCCTGACGGATGGCAGCTCTCCGGGGCTGCTCAAATTGCCTCTCTGTGCCATCAGCACCTGTACCCCACCCTGGTAGGAAGGCCTCCCCTTTTCTCTCCACGAGGTTATGGAGAATGCAACACATGGCCATCACCTCAGGGATGTTGCATTCCCCCATTTCTAGCCATGTGAGCAAGCAATGGCCTCTCCCTTTTAAACGTCCTAATACGCATTCCACCTGCATGCGAGCTCAGCTAAGATGAGCATTAAACTGCTCCTTGCTCGCATCCAGATGGCCGGTGTAGGGCTTCATCAGCCATGGCATTAGGGCGTAGGCAGCATCAGCCACAATGCACACCAGCATGTGCATGTCCCCAAGGGCAAGGTACCAATGAGGGAAAAATGTTCCTGCCTGCAGCCTCCAGTAGCGGTAGGAGTTCCTGAAGATACGGGCATCATGTGCCTGCCCTGACCACCCAACACTAATGTCAGTAAACTGTCCCCGGTGGTCGACCAAGGCCTGGAGCACCATTGAAAAGTAGCCCTTCCTATGAATGAATTGGGCTGCTCGATGGGACAGTGCACAGATTGGGATGTGTGTCCCATCGAGCGCTCCTCCACAGTTTGGGAAGCCAAGGGCAGTGAAGCTGGCCATGACGGTGTCCAGGTCTCCCAGACGGACGAGCCTGTTCAGCAGCTGGGAACTGATGGCCATCACCACCTGCAGAAAGAGACAAATAGACAGACAAAAAAAAGTTAGACGGGGTGCCTGAGCCCTTGGGAGGAGAACACCCCCAACCTGCCCCCCCCAAACACCCTGGGAATCCCCTCCTCAGGACCTCCCCTCCCCCCGGAACAGCACAGGGTGAGTGGAGGAGCTCCCTCCCACTCTCACTCCACCCCATCCCCCACTCCTCCTTGCCCTTTCCTGACAGTCCCCCTTTTTCACAAACCCCCAGCAGTGACTGTCCCCCCAGAATGACTTACCTCCATCAAGACAGCTCCAACAGTAGACCTGCCCATGCCAAACTGGTGTCCCATGGAGCAGTAGCAGTTGGGTGTTGCGAGCTTCCAGAGGGCAATAGCGACCCTCTTTTCCAGGGGGATGGTGGGGCACAGGTGTGTGTCCTGTAGTTGGAGAGCAGGGGCAAGCCAGGCACACAGCTCCTGGAACGTGGCCTTCCACATCCGGAAGTTGTGGAGCCACTGATGGTCATCCCACAACTCCATAATGAGACGGTCCTGCCAGTTGGAGCTGGTTTTAAGCCTCCAAAAATGCCTCTCCAGAAAGAAGTTTGGAGGCAAGGGCATTGGTCCTGCATCCCAGGTGAAGATTTCATATCTCTGGTCTGGGTCCAGATGGGGAAGGAGCATCATGACAGTGTCGTGCAGATGCAGCAGAACTTGCAGAATGATGGTGTGGGGCCATCGCCTGCCCAGGGGCAGCTCTGCCTCCATGGCAAAAAAGGGATCAAAATCAGAAAAACCTCCAAAAAAACCCAAACTGCTGTGGTGTCCCAGGAAGCAAGGCACTCACAGCAAGCACTGCAAAACCTTTGCTATCCCTCTAGGAGGTAAACAAGGCAGCTGCAGGAGCAGAGCAATGGCTGTTCATGTGGGGGGGTCCCTTTAAGCACACATCTCTGCAAAGGGCAGGCAGCAGCACCAGGAAGTAAATGCTGCCCCCATGCCCTGCCAGAAGCAGTTCCGGGTGCCTTCTTTTTTTGACAGAGCGTCCGGCAGTCTGGACGCTCTTTTTTGAAAAAGCGGATCGATTTTTCGATCCGTATAATATAATCTAGATGCTCTTTTTCGACAGAGGCTTTGTTGACAGTATCTGTCGACAAAGCCTCTGTCAAAAAAGGCGTGCAGTCGAGACGTAGCCGGAGAGAATAACAAGTTTGTTCCACTGCCTTAGCTGAGAGGCAGATGGCTTTTAGCTCATGAGGTAAAGGCTAATGCATTAAGCTCCAGAGGTCCCAGGTTTGATTCCACCCATAGATGACTGGGGTCTGTTGGTGTGACAAGTGGGCGTTCAACTGGGATGTCTGCGAGGCTCAGGAGGTGCTTCCTCAGTTAGGGGAAGTATGTTACCCACACCCCCTGCTAGGTGTGGCATGCTAACCGTATTTCCCTATGGTGAATACAGGACACCTGGTAAATTTGCTCAAAAGCAAGTGAGTTCAATGGCAATCAATCAGAACTATGAGACAGACCCGCCCCATCCCCACATGCTATAAAATTTCCAGGGCCCAGCAGCAGAAAGGGACAATGGGGGCCTATGCTGAGGAGGGGTCTAGTATAGGTGAGGTATGACTTCTATTTTAGGGGCAAGGGCTGGCAGACTCAAGCCAGATCCATATAACAGCCTCCCCACACACTGCCTCTCCTTTTACCTGGCTTTGCCTCTTCCCTTCCTGCCTCTCCACCCAGCCTGAGGCCCACATGTGCTCTCTCTGACCGGCTACCACCTGTCCACTCTTATTGGGTGTGTGAGCAAAGGGGCTGGGAGCTGAGGGAAAGTTTTAATTCCCTGCACCAGCAGGAGAGGAAAGAACGCCACTGCTGCCTGTGCCATGGCACCAGCCAGGGAGCAGCTGCCCACAGCTCGGGCTCCTGCCTCTGACCTGGCTGGGGGGCAGGGAGAGAGAGCGCTGTGGAGCTGTCCCTGGCACTTACTCTGCACTTGCTAGAGAGCCCCATAACTCTGCCCATGGACTATGGAGCCTTCTCCCACACAGAGAGCACTGGGCATGTAGGACTCAGCCCTGCCGCTCCTAGCTTGATCCCCACCACTTATGGCTTTGGGGAGTGTGGGGAAGAGAGCAGGCAGGGATGAGCGGGAGTGTGCTGGGAATTCAGGGAGGGGCACCTATGGGCAATGGGGTGAAGGTAGGGCTGGGGAAGGCAAGCCCCGCCCCTGTCCCCAGCCTTGCCCCTTCTGCCCAGGGGTTGCCCCCCATGGGAGCCAAGCCACCACACCCCCCAGCAACACAGAGAATTGGAATGGTACATGATTCCAGCCTCCCTTGGCCCCAGAGCACAGCCTCAGCCTCCCCGGCCCTGGAGCAGCAACACTCCATTCTGCAGAGCACCACAGTATGGGTGGGGACAGCCTGGTGATTTGGGAAGGCAATGCCTTCCCCCGCCTAGTATACCCACCACCCATGGGGACACCAGAGATCAGGACTTCAGCCTGAGGGGATGCTGGGAATTCACCTGCCAGCGGCAAACACAAGGCTGCTGTGGCTGTGCTGATCACAACTCACCAGCAGGGGGAACACCAGAGCAGAAAATAGGAGACAATTTGCCCATTTTTTAAAAGAAGGCGGGACACCTAGAAGAGGGCTTAAATAAGGGACCGTCCTTTTAAAAACAGGACTGATGGTCACCTTAGTCTCACCTAGTGCAGGACTGGGCAAGATGGAACCCGGGGAGGTTGGATCTGGTCCTCCTAACGCTTTGATCTGGCCTGCAGACTGCATCTGGCTGCTTTCTATTTACATCTGCTGCCTGTGCCACCAAATTTCCAGGTGGTGACTCAGGCAGCAGGATCCTATTTAATGGCTCAGAGTTCCAAGTGAGCAGCACTACCCCGGCAGGGGCTGGAGCCACGGGCCCTTTAAAGAGCCGCAGCAACCCTGGGTGGCTGCCAGGCTACATGGTAGCAGTGGGCCAGGAGCCGCGAGCTCTTTGCTGTGTTTTTAATTCAAAGCCTCCAGCCCCAGACAACTCTGGGGGGAGGCTAGTCCCCAGCCCTGCCCTTTCTTCCCCCAGGTCCTGCCCCTTCCAGGGGGTAGAGCCAGCCAGTCACCACTACCAACATTCATTAAGTGGGCCCCCTGCAAAAATTATTGCCCATTACTGACCTAGTGGTTCCAGGACTACCATATTTTAGCGAATATACCTCGCACTCGACTATATCCCACACCCGGATTAACCCCGTGGTTTTTGCTATTTGACTAAAAAAAGTCTTGTATACCCCACGCACGAGTATAACCCGCGGGGTATATAAGACTTTTCTTTCGAACTGTGCCTGGGGTATATTTGCTAATTTACAGTGCCACGGGGGGAGGGGGGAGTGGGGAGAATTAGCCAGCCTCACTGCCCCGGTTCCTGTGGGCACTCACTGCCCTGGACCAGCCTCTGGGCAGGGGAGCACTCACCCCCCCCCCCCCCCGGTTCCTGCGCAGCTGCAGGAAGCACCAGCCTCTGGGTGGGGGCATGCTCACCCCCTGGTTCTTGCACAGGTGAGTAAAAAAAACCCTGTATACCCCGCGCACGAGTATAGCCCGCGGGGGGAGGGGGGGCATGCGGGGTTTGTAAAAACGAATATAACCCACGTGTTATATTTGCTAAAATACGGTACTTACAGAGAGAATAAAGATTCTGCTTTACAGTCTTAGCTGAGAGCCAGCTGGCTTTTAGCTCATGTGGTAGAGGCTCATGCACTAAGCTCTGGAGATCCCAGGTTTACTTCTATCTGCAGCTGACTGGGATCTGTTGGTATTACACAGGCGCACCACTCCAAAGCACTCAGAGAGAGACTCAATCATTGTGCCCTAATTGGATTAGGTTAATGCAACTGGTTTGGGGCCAGACAAACAATTGCGATTTTCTAGTCTGACTTCCTGCATTGGGACTTCCCTGAACTCCTGTTAGAACTAGAGACTTTCATTTAGGAACATAACTAATCTTCACTTATGCACTTTCATTGATGATGTTATGGGATCAGTACACCCTTCACCCTGGGGATGTGGTAAGGCTATGGTAGCCTTGCACCAAATAAATTTGGTTGCACTCAGTCTAAGGACTCTGTGGTCCAATGGCCTGTCTCATTATGGCTCCACTCATCTATGGAGAAGTGCAGTCTAATGGCCAAAGTCAATATGGTTCTTCTTGGCTGCAGAGAAGCGGGACTTAATTGCTCCCCTTGGCACTCATCTATCAGTGACCTACCATCATTGTTATTTACCACTCCCCTAGTCTTCCCGTCATCTGCAAACTTAATCAGTTTCATCTGTTTTCTTCCAGATCATTGATAAAAATGTTAAATAGTGGGATGCTAACAACCAGTCTCTGGAAGACCCCAGCAGAAACATACCCACTTGACAAAACAAGAGTAAAGGGACTGATAACTACTACTCAGCATGCTCTGCTGAGGATCCAGAGAGACTGAGAAACAGCAGAGCTTTGGAGAGCTTGTGAGGTTGTTCATTTACAGGTAATCTGTCTGCCAAGAGACTGCAGTCTGGAATCGCTTGAGGAGGTGAGATAGAATGCTCAAGCTTTCCAGGCCTCTCGGAAGCAGCAAATGGACCACAAATATTACAGCAAATTAAACATTTGTGTCAACAGTGTCGAAACTGCACAGAAGCACATCAGAAATATTTTTCTGATTTAGGAATAGAATTTTTCTTAAATAAACATTTCAGGGCTAGTTGCAAGAACTTTGTTGACATTTAGAGATGTTTTTATTATAAGTAACAGATATTGGAAACCATTCTAAAGTTCAGACTCACAGTAGATTAAAATTGTAGCTTGTTGTTTAAAATAAGCAGTTTAATGCACCACTGTCTATATAAAAACTGTATAGCAGAGATTCAAGGTATTGAATCTCCACAAGTCTGTGGAGGAATCTACATCATCTTGATCACATCCTGGGTCATAGTAAGGAATGCAGGTGACATTAGCGGATCAAAAATGCTCATTGATTTGATTTGCTCTTAGGGTATCACCAACTCAAAACCCTGGTCTGGTACTGAGTAAGGATGTTAAGGATTAGTTGACTATCCAATAAGAAAATGCTTATCGGATAGTCAGTCGACTAGTCAACTAGTCAATTCCCCCCCTTGCTGCCTCTATCAGATAGAGGCAGCAAAGGGGGAAGAAAAAGGGGGTACTTCAAAGTGGCAGCACCACACGGCTCAGCCCAGCAGGGGCTCTTGTACATTTCAAAGGAGGAATGCTGAAGTGCCTATAGATTAGTAGAGTAGTCGATGGAAATTCCATCGACTACTTGACTAGTAAATTAACCGCTAGTTAACATCCTTAGTACCGAGCTCTAGTGAATCTCAGTTGACTGTACAGTGCTCCATTGAAGTGAGTGGGACTCTGCTTGGCTTATGGATTTCATTGTGGGGCTAAAGCTCATGGCTGATACAGAAGTCTGACAAATTCTCCACGCTGATTAACTATTGAGGGATGGAGATATGTTTTCAACCATACCATATTATGCTATGATCTTGTTATTTGTCAGAAGCTAAACAGGGCTAGGATAGTTCCTGAATAGAAGGCTCTAGCCTCCCATTTGCCAGATGCTAGGAATGGGCAAAGGAGATCGATCACTTATGTTATATTCTTATGTTGTTATATTTCCCTGCATGGCCTTTATCCTAGAGGTGAGCCAGTGTTCTATGGACAGCACCCTGCTTAGATGCTGGACCTCAATTTCTGGAGTGCCTTCTCTTCAACCCCCCTCTCTATTAAGGGTTTGCAGTTTTTTGTTTTGTTTTTTCTCTCTCTCTCAGTTCAGGTGTACACTACAAAATTACTTTGG
This sequence comes from Pelochelys cantorii, assembly GCA_032595735.1. Lineage (NCBI taxonomy): Eukaryota > Metazoa > Chordata > Testudines > Trionychidae > Pelochelys > Pelochelys cantorii. Next base: position 123,420,998 of record CM064326.1, on the reverse strand, counting down.
TGTAACTACATCAGGCGGAGATGGGAATAATCCACACTCTTAAATGACATAGTTTTACTGATCTAAGCACTGGTGTAGACAGTACTATGCTAGTGGGAGAGCTTCTCCTGCCAACACAGCTACCACCTCTCACAGAGGTGGAGTTATTAAGGGGATGGGAGAGCTCTCTCCCATCAGAATGGAGCTTCTTCATCAAAAGCTCTACTACAGTGGTGCAGCTGCACTGATGCTAGTTTATACTGTAGATCTGCCCTCCCACAATAGTGATTCACGGTGTGGGAAAGTCCCTCCTCTTTGTTCTTCAGGGTTGAGTATTCTTTTCTTTTCAGTTTTGATATCTTTCCACAAATTTTAATGGTCTATCACTGTGTCTTTCTATGTGTCACAGTGCTAGGTGCTTGCAGTTAGTTTCATGTGAACAACCAGGCTGGGACATGCCCCTCCCTGCCTGATTACTTCCCTGAGATAATGCGGTAGTTTCACACCGGGGACAGTTAAAATTTTCCACGTGTATATACATGCAAATATTCCTTGCCATACCCAGTACACATATCTCCAAATGACCATCACATGCAGAACACTACAAGCATTCATAAAAGTCCTTCCTTGACATATATTTATATACAATAATGTTGCATAACACCAGTTGATTCGATTGCATATTCTTTGGAGTTCACACCCCCTGGTACTCCCCTTGGGAAACCTGGTTGTAACAACAATAACAACAAAACCTCACTCACCAAATCTCCAAATTCTAAGCCATTCTTCTATCCATTACTTCACTACTGTATACTTTCAGCTTTCCCTCCAAAAAGCCTGCCACCTGCATCAGAAAACTATTTACTTCAGAAACTCTGGACAGCATACTAGAGATGTTTGCAGAAGATTCTTTCTTATTATATCCAGAAAGACATATTGGAATTATATGTTCATAAGTAGCACTTTCCTCAGGAGAGAGTCTGATTACACTGTTTTAATGCAATGGGCCAGGTCTCCAATCAAAGGCAGTAAATGGAATTTTGAATTGCCCAGAAATGTAGTCATCTGAGAAACTTAGCTGATTCCAAAACATGGAGATTTTAAAAAAATACTGTGCGTAAGTATCAGCTCCATTGTTCTGTCTCATTAATTGTACATTGCAGTGAAATTAATTATCCTCTTTGTCCATCAAGAGTTTTTATCCACTTTGTCAATCAAGAGTTTTTAAACAATCTAACTTTAAATTACCAGATGAAAATAATCCTGTTAGTGATGCACATGTTACTTCTGAAGTGGCCTTTGGATTCATCTGTTGATCTACACTACAAAATTAAGTCTATGTAACATAGGTCAATGGACAGCCAACACAGTAATCCTGGGATGGTACATGTCTACACTACACCCCCTCTCTTGATGGTGAGCATCCTCCCCAGGAGTTTCAGAGAGGTAGCCATGTAAGTCTGTAATAGAAAAAAACTTAAAAAACAACAAATAGTCCTGCAGTACCTAGGAGACTAACAAAAAAATGTCACTGGTATCATGAGCTTTCATAGGCACAACCCACTTCTTCAGATGAATGGAGTTTTAGGGGTCCAAGTTCCAAATAAATAGCCAAGAAAGAGAGGATGGGAGGGAAAGGAAAGAAAAACAATGGGAAAAGAATAGTCAATTAGAGTGTCCATGCTAAATGAAGCTGATAGAGAGGATTCTAAGTACTCTTAAGTACCTGGAGTTTGGCCTGTTATGTCATTAGGATGTAGAATGTAATGGGTAATACAGTTAAGGTCTTTGTACTTTAAACCTCTATTGTAGGTATCAAACCTGTAAATGAAATTAAGCTCTGCAGCTTCCTTTTAAGCTGATTTTTGAAATTGGCTTGTAATAATATGGAAACTTTGAGATCCATTAATGAGTGCCTGGGAAAGTTAAAATGTTCCCCAACAGGTTTCTGTGTGTTACTTTTTCGAATATCTGATTTTTGTCCATTAATACTTTGCCATAGAGGCTACCCAGTTTGGCCAATATACACGGCAGAGGGGCATTACTGGCATAGATTTGATGGCATAGATCACATTGGTGGATGTGCAGTTGTATGATCCTCTGATGTAGTGGTTAGATCCTGTGATGATGTTGCTTGTACAGAGGTGTGGACAGAGTTGGCACTGGAGTTGATTGCAAGGGTGAGTTCCTGGCTATAAACAATTGATTGAAAATGTGTCTTGGATGGAAGCTAGAGGCAAGTAGGTCAGTGTAATGGTGGGTAGGTTTCTGGTATAAGGTGGTGGAAATGTGACCGTTGTGTAATTGTACTTTAATGTCAAGGAAGTGGATCTCTTGTGTTGACTGGTCCAGGCTAAGGTTGACATGGGGGCAGTGTGGGGCACTGACCGCTGGAGCCCTGTCTCTCCCCAAACGGGAGTCAACAGCCCGTGATGAGTGATGTAGTTATACCAACCTAAGCACTGGTGTAGACAGCACAATGACCATGAGAGCTTCTCCAGCCAAGATAGCTACCACCTCTCACGGAAGTGCCGTTATTAAGTTGACAGAAGAGCTCTCTCCTGTCAGCTTAGAACAGTAGTTCTCAATCTTTCCTTTTGCACCCCAAGTTTCACCTGACTTAAAAACTACTTGGTTACAAAATCAGACATAAAAGTACATAAGTGGCATAGTGCACTAGTACTGAAAAATAGCTTATTTTCTCATTTTTTACTATAGAATTATAAAATAAACCAATTGGAATTGAGTGAATGTATATGTCACTATATAGTATACACAGCAGTATAAACAAGTCATAGTCCATATGAAATTTTAGTTTGTACTGACTTAGCTAGCAATAATGCCTGTTGTAAAACTAGGCAAATATCTAGGTAAGCTGATGTACCTCTTGGGAAACCTCTAAGTAACCTGAGGACACACGTACTGGTTCAGAACCAGTGGCTTCTTTACCAGAAGCACTACATGGGACCCAAAACTAGAGCACTAACATTTACACGTGCAGTGGAAAGATTTTAATGCCTATGCAAGTAGGTGATAGAATTTACATCATCCAAAACTGCCTACGTGTGCAACATCTATCAACTGTGTGCATAAGTGTCACTGCTTCAAAAGTGTGGAGGCAGGAAAAGGGGAATAGGTTGAGTATCTTTTGAAAATCAGGTTCTTTTAAAAAAGATAAACCTTATATACTCTAAAAAGAAGTGAACCTGGTGCATACCGTCCCAGGTAAAATATAAAATCCATGTGGAAAGTATAAGAGATTCCAGTTTATGAATATTATTGAGAGTCACCAAATGGCCATTGTCAAGTTAGGTTGAACTGACTGTATAAGCAGTTAGACCTTGGAGAAATCTTGATTGTGCTAAAGTCTTTCAAAAGATGTGTCAGTCACAAGTATCGTGTGTTTCCTGCCTGGATCTCTGGCTATATGCATTTTTAGGCACTAAGCTGCAGTTTTCAGATTATATTCACAGACACAACTAACAAGAATGTTACATGGTGTCAAAAACATTATGAAAGTCATAAAGAAATACAAAGCAAATAACAAAGTTTTTCCAATCTTTAAAAGGCAGTTTTCAAACCAGACAGGTCAGAAAAGGATTTCTAAGGTTAAATAGCAGAGAGTATTATTATTCATTAGTATTATCATAGCTTTTATCCCTTTCGTATGATCATAGTTCCATTTTCACTATGCAAGGTGCTGTACATACACAGAAGCAAACAAATGACCCCTGCTGCAAAATAATAATCTTGTGTATAATATTTCTCTGGTTTTGACTGAAAACATGGTTGAAATTCAATGCAATACTTTAGGGAATCTTTCAAAAAATATTGTTTTCTACAAGAATTCAAGATCCTATCTGTAACCCTGAACAAAGCAGCTGGCCTCCTGCTCATGAGAAATTATGGAGAATAATAGGAGGCGATGTTTCCAAAGATAAATGCTTCAATGCATAATTCAAAATGAGCTTTGAAAATATTGTGCCAGACATGGTGTCACAATGCTCTGTGCTTGTGTTTCTGAATTTGACCACTGGCTTCCAAGTTCCGAGGTACTGAGGATAAACCAAGGAGCAAACCAGAATTTCATGGCTTTCAGTTGTTACCAGTAGCTTTCTCATCAATAACAAACCTAAGGGGAGTATTAAGAAAAAATACAGATTCCTTCACAGAAAGGGCAAAGGGATTATTAGCTTGAAGTTCACTATCCTAGCACCAGTGGATTTAAAAGATGATGGGAGTGACAAACCTCAGTACTGTAAGTGCAAGTGGAGAATATCAGCAGATAGCCATATGTGAACAGACAAAGAGAATTGATGAAACTGAAAATCCAAAGGCATGCCAGTAATGACATCTACCAATATTAGTATGAATAATCTGATAAAGAGGTTGCTGCAAACTCAGAAAGAGTCAGGTCATGTAATGAAACAAATCACCTGATATAAATATTTTAGAACATGGGCTGGAAGGATTATTTCCAGCTAGCCTTCGGCTTGTTCCCAGAGGACGGCTGCAGGGAACAAGCAGCAACAGTTGCAGCAAGGGTGCCTTCAGCAGGGGCCACTGTCTGGTGGACAAGTCCCATGGAACATGCTGTGCCTGATTCATTCTATAGAGTTATAGCACCTTTGGCAGAGCCGCTACTTAGGGCATCTTCAGCAGTGATGCCAGTTCCCTGTCATAGTAGCTATGACTATCTCAGCAGCTGTTAAGTGACTGGCCATGGGGGGAACAAAACGTGGGTCACCAGCTGAGTGGTAGCTGTGGGCTGGGCTCTGGGACCAAATGGTAGCAGTGGTAGTTGTGGGCTGGGCTCTAAGACCAAGATGGACCAAGCTTGTCTTTATCTCCTGGGCTATGTCTAGATGTCAGCCGATGGTCAGGGCAGTGCGTGGTGTGTGTGTGTGTGTGTTATACACCCGAGTCTTCAACTGCTAACACCGGGGTCCCTTCGCAGTGGGCAGTTGGAGGCTGACGGGCACCCCAAAAGTTTGCAGGGAGAGCTTTTACATTCATGTCTTTAGCTGCTAGGACCGGGGTCCCTTCGCAGCCGGCGGCCTAGGGAAGGCCAACGGATGCCCCAAAGGGTCTGTCCCGTGGAGGCGACACAATCCAGACACCCAGCTCTTGCTGTGTCTGCCCCTATGACCGGCTGGAGTTCTTTTAATTGTGTTTGGTTCTGTTACAGCAACAGAAGGAGTCAGGTTAAAGCTTAAACAGTTACAGGTTTATTAAAGGGGCTTATAAAAAGCATGTGATTACAATGGCTATTGCTCTACTTTCTTAACTAGCAAATTCAGATCTTAAAACGGTTACAGAGGAAAAAGGAGAGAAAATAATGGTACCAAGTGACAGCTTAATCTTTAAAGAGCGCTATTCTATGCATGCACTAAAACAAAAGGACACATACGGGTACAATTTTTACCCCCTTCTGCATCTCTCGATTCCAGCGTGTCAGGCCAGGATCGGTCTCTCAATTCCTCGGAAAGACGAATACGAGGTGGGCGTCCCCATGGAAGCTCGGGAGGCAATTACCTAACCCAACCAGCAGGCAGATGGCAGATTGACACTCAAAGTGAGTGTGCTGCTGGACCCATCTTTATACCCGTGGGGTCATGTATTCTCTTCCTTATCTATGGCGCCAAATGGTGCTGGTTCGTCTTTGTGACGCCAGCTCTTACAAGGGATTTGTGAACTTAATTTACACTTGTAAGAGAGATAACTAAATTGGGAGTACTGGACATTCTTTGCTCAGCGGGCGATTCCCTCCCCTCCCCTCCGAGGATGGCTGTGTGTTCGTATCAATATAGGTGCCAGCCAAGGCAGTTCTCGCAGCCTCGAGGTCAGCAATTGGCGTATCTCTGTTTACAGCCATCCAGGGTCACAGCAGCCAGCATATCCAGGCCTTCTGTCAAGGCATCAAAGACTATGCTGATTTTATTGCTTTCTATGCCCTGTATGCTCCAGGCACCTCAGAGGGGCAAGCAAGATGGATGTTGCAAGGGGGGTTCCTGTCTGGCTACACTAGACTGCAGGCTTCTTTCGGAAGAAACTATTTTTGGAGAGATTTTCCAAAAAAACTTTTTCCAAAAGAGCGCGTCCACACACAAAAGTGCATAGAAAAAGCGATCTGCTTTTTCGAAAGAGCATCCACACTGAATGGACGCTATCTCACATTTAAGCTGTAATTACTATGGACAGAGTGGCCACCAGGGCACCTGTGCTTTTTCCTGTTTTCTCTTCTTTCGAAAGAACTCCCTCTGCTCTGTCCACACACACCTTTTTCCTAAAGAGCTCTTTCAGAAAAAGGCTTCTTCCTCGTAGAAGGAGGATTACCAACACTGGAAAAACCCCTCTGTTCTTTCGATTTACTTTTGTAAGAACACGATTCCAGGGTGGATGTAATTGAAGCTTTTTCAGAAAAACGGCCATTTTTCCGACAAAACTCGGTAGTGTAGACATAGCCCTGGAGGGGTGAGGTTTTACATGGGCAGCTGAGAGATGCTGTATTCAGTGTTTGGGGCTCGTAACAGCAGCATTGCTTGCATTTGCATTTCTTGCTTGTTTTACATGTCCAGTGGCATTTCAGACTGCGATTTTATGCCCTTATTTGCAGTAGAGTTTCTGTTTCTGATTTTGTACTGCTCTGTGCCATGCTGTTTTATCTTAGTTCTGATCTTTTAATAAACACAAACAAAAAGGTTCCCCACTACCAAGCGATGAACCCTGAGAATGCAGCACTGTGGAAGGCAATAACAGCCACAGAGCTGAGCAGTAGTATAGACAATAGTGGCAGCGAGTGGCCAGAGCTAACAGTAATAACAATGAGCTAGTCACAGAGGCAGAATCAGAAGTGGGAAGTGAACCCACATGAACACACCTCTGAACATTGGATCCTTCCTGACCTAGGATGACTGACTTTGAGTGGCATGCAGAAGAGGGACAGAGGCATGATGTGTCAAAGGGGCATTTGTTTTTTGAACTTTCATACTGCAAGGCAGGAAACTGAGGCAAAGGAAATTGCCCAATAAATTATGGGGTTGGTGGTTGCTTAGGGTTATATGCTTCCTACTTATGATTATGATTAAATTAATGCTGGATTCACTTTCCCTTTTGATAAGTTTATTTTTTTCTTTTGTTATCGACACATGCAGTCCTTGTGAAGGGGGAAGTATTGCCTCATAGAGGCAGCCAGATTACTGCATGGGGCTTGAATTAATTCTGTTTTTAAGAACCCCAGGATATTGAACCCAAGAGACACAATAGTTGCACACCTGTAACTAAATGCAAGTCATAACAATTAGTTAATGTTCAAGTTTGTCTCCTCCTCACAGTTTTCACTATTCATTACATTGAACTATCTGCATTTGAAATGTCAAATCATTAAACTGAAGCTACGAAAAAGTTATGAATGTTGAAGAAATGAATAATTTCAAGCTAACATCTTAGTTTTGACCCTGTGTGCCTTGGTCTGGATCTTCAATCCAAAAGCCAGTGTGACCTACTTTGTTATTAGGATGTTGAGACTCAGCAGTGAAGAGAAATGAGAAATAAATGTAATGAACTTAAAAGTAGCAAAGCGGCTCTAACCCAACGCCTTTGAGCTCTTTTTGCTTGCTCACCAGATCCCTGGGGTAAAATCATCTTCTCCGTCATAAGTGACTGCCTCTGCAAACAACCCAAAGCAGTGCTGCGTGGTAAACAAACATGCTGCCTCTCAGGATAATGGCTTGTGGGTTTGTGTTTGTATTGCTGCCCAATGGGGTGATTGAGTGAAAATGCCTCTGCCATGTGCTGGCTGGAATCTCAGACCTGGCGCGGGATCTCACCGTGGTCCTTGCCCATTGCATGGAGCAGGAGGGTTTGCAGAACTTCCTTTCCTCTTGTGTGGCTGTGTGAGGGCCCCCTGTGAAGTGGGCCTTGCCCCACCACTGCCACTGGGGAATGATGCTGAAAAGGGGCAGGGTAGGGCAGAAGTAGTGTCCTTCCCTCTCTCTCTTCCAATGTATCTGCCCAAGGCACAATCTCTGCAATGCTGTATCTGTGGCAGGGCAGCTTTGTGTGACCACCTGTGCAGGGATAGGGCTAGAGGTAGTTAGATCCAACTCTGTTTCATAACTGCAGTTTGCTGATGAGCTCAAACAGGATATAGACATTCTGCTGCTAGAGATTGCTGACCCTCCTCTACCCTCCGCCCCTGAAGGTTATACTTTAGCTGGAGTAGGAAAAGCCTAGCATACAGAATGAGAGGATGTACCACATGCTAGGTCATAACAAGAGAGGACAGCATGTTTGTAAATCTTAAAGTATCTCTTTATTTAGAGGATTAGTGACAGAGGTGCTTTCAGAATAGGTTGGCCATCTAGAATATTGCCCATCCACTTCTCAGCTCTGTTTTATTTGATGGGTAAGCTAATGCTGGCTGGATCTGATCCAGGGCAATCCAGTTAAAAGGCTCTAGGTCCCATGGCTGCTGGCAAGGTTCCATTTAGTTTGGATCCTGACATAGAGGCAAAGTATGACAAAGAGCCATTGCAGAGCTACAGGGCTTCCTCAGAGTCTGCAGGAGCCTCTGAGATCTGCTGTCTTGCCAGCTGTCATAATTTCCTTGCAAGTCTCATTATCTTTGATAGCCTTCTGAAAGTCTCAGCTTCTGGAGTCATGTGATTATAGGAAATCTTAGCTTTGATTATAGTTTTTAGATGTCATGTTTATGGAAAATGTAACACTCTCCTCCCCACCCCGCTGCAAAAGGTTTAAAATCCAGACAGCATATAAAAATATGCTAAAAATGTTTCAATAAAAACACCTCATGATCTCTGGGGGTGATTTTTGACTGCTTGGATTTTGTCTAGTCACTGCAGCTAAGCCATGTTAAGTAACACAAAGAAGCTTACTCACTTTTTAACCGATAAGATGTCATATGGACTAGTTGGTTGTGATATATGGAAAATATATTTCATTCCAATGAACCTGAATGCTGTAATTATATGCCCCTTCCTTTCATACATGTAGCTGCTGTATCTGTGTCTTTAATTATCTGACTCCGTTTTCCTTTTCTCTGCCTCCCTTGCAATCTTGATTTATTCTCTCTTTAGACCTCTGGGCAGGTGTTGACAGTACTTTTAAAATGGTCACAATCTGAGAGGAGCTGTCCTGAAAAGCCATTCAGCTGATTGTTAATAGTAGTCATCAGAATACTTTGTAATTATTCCTGTAAGAATACTTGTATAGATTACGTGATAGGATGATTACAGAGGAAAATAATGGCTGCCTCGAATGCCCATTATTTATCTGCAAAGCATTTTTAATAAAGAAAAAGTGGCTGCCATACATTATGTAAATGTTACATTAGTTTTTGTTTTAAAGTTCTTGCTCTTAGCTTTTCTTCTACTTAATTTTCTCAAATAATTGTTTTTTTCCCCCCTACAGCTTCAATAATTTTAGAGATAGATGCTTCATGTGTGAGTAACATCTAATGTTGTTGTTGTTGGAGATAACCCACCAGAGTGATTTAGAAACACCCCGGAGACACAATTCAACCTGTCCTTTGCTGGTCACAGTACTTGACATGGAACTGAATTTCCCTTGCATTATGTTCTGCTACATCCCTGTCTCACTGTTGCCTCCCAGCGGCATTCATCCATGATAATGGATAACAGAGTAGGTTAATAGGATAGGTTCTCACCTTTGTTGAGCTGATTCAAAACCTTGATCAGAGATGAAAATACACTTTAATCTCATCTTTCTTCCCTTTGCATAGTTCATATGAACTCACCGGACAATAGTTGGACTTTTCTTAGGGTATGTCTACGCTACAGAGTTTTGTCAGAAAAACGGATGTTTTTCTGACAAAACTTGCGGAACATCCACACTGCAATCATGTTCTTCCTAACGTAAATCGAAAGAACAGAGGGATTTTTCTGATGTTGGTAATCCTCTTTCTACGAGGAAGAAGCCTTTTTCCGAAAGAGCTCTTTCAGAAAAAGGCGTGTGTGTACGGTGAGGAGGGTTTCTTTTCAGAAGAAGAGGCCTTCAGGAAATAACACAGGTGCCCTGGTGGACACTCCGTCCAAAGTAATCACAACTCTATAGTTTCTGTCTCCTGGCCCCTCTTAAATCTGCAGGCACCCTGGATAAGCCTTGTGACAGGAAGCCGGCCTTGGAGCAGCACCCTGACCACAAGGCTCTCCCTGCCACAGCATTTGGAGCTATGTCCGAGCCACAAGTCCCCCCAAAAGAAGCCTGCAGACTAGACGTAGCCTTAAGAATCAGAGAGGAGCTGTTTTAGTCTGTATCCACAAAAACGAGTGTTATGGCACCTTGCCCATGAAAGCTTATGCCCAAGTAAATCTGTTAGGCTATGTCTACACTGGCAGCTTCTTGCATAAGAACAGCTGTTCTTGCACAAAAACTTGCCTGCTGTGTACACTGCACGAGAGTTCTTGTGCAAATAAATTTACAGTCTAGCGTTGGAAAACAGGGCTTCTTCTGGAAGAGTTATTCCTCTCCCCACGAGGAATAAGCCCTCTTGTACAAGAGCTCTTCCACAAGAGGGCAGTGTAGACAGGCAAATGAATTTCTTGCGCAAGAAGCCCCTATGGTTAAAATGGCCATCAGAGCTTTCTTGCGCAAGAGAGCGTCCACACTGCCATGGATGCTCTTGCACAAAAGCACATTTCTTGTGCAAAAGCACCTGGCAGTGTGGACATGCTCTTGTGGAAGATTTTTTGCACAAGAACTCTTCTGCAAAAGAGTTCTTGTGCAAGAAGCCACCAGTGTAGACGTAACCTTAGTCTTCAAGGTACTACAGGACTCTTCGTCTCTGCTTAAGAAGAGCTCAGGACTGAATCAGTGGAAAACTGCTAATGGATATCATGGGCCATGCCATGCTTTCTCTTCATAGAATGCAGGTCAATATTATCTGCAGAAGGGCAACACGGAAAGCAAAATACCTGAGACGGGGCTGGTGTAACGTTGGGAGAAGGGCTTCAGCCCAACTGTGTGCTTCCCAAATTCTGAGCAGAGAAGAAGGATGCTGTAGACTTTGGTGTAAGTTATTTCTGAGGTCAAGAGGTATTCTGGGGCTGCTCTAATTTCTGTCAGTCTGAGCTGCTCTCTCTATGGCTTGTACCCCAGAATTGTTGGAGTTCTGGCCACTTCTGTTCTGCTGCATGCTCCTTCACTGGAGGCATTCTCCAGGGATCTCCTTGGCTCTCCTATGACAAATGCATACTTTTGGAATGACACAAAGATGTTGTTGAAGAAGCTGATGTCTCATACTCTGTCTCTTATTATACCGCCTAACCTGACACCACCTCCATTCTACCCATTATGTCAGCCTTGATAACCCAGATGCATGGCTAAGATTTAGAAAGGTGACTAGTGAGTGTGGTTATCTCAGTTTTTGTGTGTCCATCGTACAAGAGGATTATCTAGAAAGTGCCAAAAATCATCCTCCTGAAAAGCAGCATCTGTAAATGTGTCTCAAGCTGGACACCCAAAATTTGAGACCTTTACATTCATGAGTCAATCTGAAAATACTGGCTTAACTGTATTTGTAATTTTTAGCATCTGCACAACACCATCCTCACCATCACCAGAATTTTCCTAGTTAACTAAGCTAGAGTTCTTTTGCATTGCTGCCAGATGTTTATACTTCTTTACCCTGATCCTTCTACTTATTTTCTTCCTTTTTGGGGAGAAAGAAAGTCAAGGTGGACTGTACAACACTGTACAATATTGTAAAGATTGTCTCTGATGGGAGAAATACATTAGACGGGAAAGTGACTTGTTAAAAAGTGCAGTTTTTACTTGTAATGTTATGTTTTCAAATGCATTTGTTTTGAGTTGATTCTCTGCCTCAAGCTTTGTTAAGTAAACTGCACTTTGGTTTTTCCTATAGACATGTCTATGTGCTGTTGAACTGAGGCAAAGCTGGTAAAATGGAGAGCAATACTTCCAGGAAGACAGCAGATCAGTGACCATGATTGGTGTCCAAAGGAGACTGGACTGGGCACTCAAGCAACTCACATACTCAAACCTGAGAAGTGAGTCTGTGAATTACTAGGCTTCAGAGAGAGGAAAAATGGGGCTTGGGAATCCCAGAGCTGAGAGTTTCGCCTGTTGCAGGCCAGAAGAGTTGAGAAGTTTTTCCACTGCTGGGCACAGACAAGGCTCTCTCATGCTATAAGTAATTCACCTTAAGTAACCTCCAAAAGTGTCCCACCTCTATAAAGATCTCAGCAACATTTCTCCATCATTCTTCCATATAGAGCTCTGTGGCCTAAAGAAAGTTGATCAATCTTCTGTCATTCTGAGGATAACAGAAAACAAATGTCTTTCCATTAAACTTTGATCAGCATCTCCTTTCCCACCTGGTCAGATTTCATGTATGTGACTCTGCTAGTGTTTTCTGAGCACATAGTTAAGATTGAAAAGTTTAATAGGGGAATGATTTGATGTGTGTTAACTCTGAAGTGAAAAGAATTGACTCACTCCCCCATCCATCTGCCCGCCCTCTATCAACACTGACATTTTAATCAGCCTATTATTCCTGGGTAAAATAAAATCACATCAGTCATCACAAAACTTAGACAGTTTCCTTGAGCTTGCTGCTCAAGGAGGGCATTTATAGTATATTGCAAACCTTCCTCACAATGGTCTCTGGTTTAGCTTTATTATACAGGTGTGCCCCAGCAAAAAGCAAACACGTTCAGTTTGATATTATTACCAATCTTACTATAAATTGAAGGATGGTTGGGTCCCAGGAAAAGAGTTCTGCTTTGTGGATTCAGTGTAATTCCTCCAAATCCTGGAAGAATCAAGCAGAGCAGCAAGCCCCAAGTCTTGGATAATGGGTTTCCTAGCAAAAGTGTCAGAGTATATTATGGCAATCTAGGCGTTAGAACTAACTGACATTTATGTGTAATTACGGTGTAATTTCAACCTGTCTCTTTGGGGCTTTTTAAGTTAGCTCAAGGGGATTCCTGGAGTTAAACTAATAAACTCTGGAAGGAAAAGGATGGAGTGTTTTATAAGTCATCTCATGCCATATAAAAATAAAAGTAAAGCATGACAGTTTCTCTGTTTTCATAAAAGAGATTGCCTATGCCATCTGTAGCTTCCATTCATGCTCTTCTTATTATTGACAGTGCAGGTAGCGGTGCCTACAGGTAAGGTTATCCAACATTTTCTACTATAAATTTCTCTTTTTGGGTGCTGAAAACTTTGCTACATTTTAACCCTATGGGTGGGAAATTTTCCAGCCTCAGTATCTGCCTCAGGCTTATTTAACCATTCCATGATTGGACAATTTCCGCAAAAAAAAAAAAATGGTTTGGCCAGTTTTCAGAATGAGGTTAACATTTGCCCATGTTAAAAAAAAATTCATATAACTTTTTTGATGAAAAGCTTTCATTGTGTTTGGGAGTAGGGACTATAAATTAGGGAACAGGGTCCCCTTAGTGTCAAGTGATACCTGTGAAAATCTGCCCAAATTTGGTTGAGTAATGAGCCTCTGAAAAAATCAAAGCTTGCACATGATGGATGGATGTAGTTTGATAGATTCCGTCTGTGCTGAGCACACTTCACCCAAGAGCTCTGTGGTCAGAGCAGGACATCCTCTTGGCATCCAAAGCTGCTGTGACTCTGGAAATAGGAAATGAGGATGGGGGGACTGGGATGAGGATCTTGGGCTGGGGGATGGCTGGCTGGCACAGGGAGCCAACCAAGTGACACAGGAATATGAAGCTGAGGGAAGTAGGACATAGGTGTGGACTTGGATGAGGATAAGCAGGAGCAGCCTGGAGCAGACAGAATCAGGCTTGGGGAAAGGCGGCAGCTGGGTTGTGTGACCGCTAGAAAACACTCCCTTCAGAACATGCAAAAGATCCCAGCATTCCTCAGTCACCACACACTTTGATCAACAAAAAGCTGCAAAATGCACAAGAAAAATGTGTTCCTCATCTGCCTCTACTGGCTAGGCCAAATAGGGTATAACAACCCACTATGGCTATCATTAGCTCAAGTAGCTGAGGTCTGTGCTATGGATCTTAAGATTCTAACCACACTGATGAACCACGTGGGAATCAATATTATTCCACATCATGGAATTTCTGTTCCTGTCCCCCCATTTTGTGTTTTAAAAAGCTAACAAATTATACACAAAATTTACCTTAGAAGAACTCAGAAGTCAAGTACTCAGATGTCTGGAATGACCAAAACTGAGGTTGTCCATTCAACTTTAGTTTGTACTGGGATATAGTCTTTAGCTAATGGATCACATGCAACTGAACCTCTGCCTCATGCAGGACACAGGATGAATGAGATTGCACAGTGACTGATACTACTTCCTGTAGGAACCCTCTCTTATTTATTGCAGAAATTGGAAGATGTCTAGTGAAGAAATCAGGGGACTGCAGGGAAGGAAAGGGTGTTCTGATGGTTTAGGGAGCTGAATGCCACCATGGCAACCTTGGCATTTCTTCAAAACAACAAGGAGTCCGCTGGCCCCTTAAAGACTAACAGATTCATTTGGGCATCAGTTTCATGGGTAAAAACCACGTCATCACTTATTTACACCAGAATAAATGTTAGTCTTTAAGATGTCACAAGATTCCGGGTGCATCTACACTGCACCATTATTCCGGAAAAACAAAACTAGTGTCCATACAGCAACTGCGTTATTTAGAAAGAAAATCGAAATAATGGAGGGCTTTTTCCGACATTGGTAAATCTCATTCCATGAGGAATAATACTTCTTCCAAAAAAGCTCTTTCAGAAGAGGGTGAGTGTGGACTCTCCACTGCTGCTATGTTGAAATAGCTCCTCACCGGGGCCATTCTAAGTTATTCCTCCCCAGTGCCTCCTGGGGCTCTAAACTGAGACAGCATGTCTACATTAGGGAAGCCTGCCTGAGATTAATTTGGAGGCTTCCCTGTAGTGTGGACTGTCTATTTTGAAATAAACTATTCCGAATATTTCTATTTCAGCTCTATTTCGAATAGCTTTTTCTGAAATAAGCTTGCAGTGTAGACGTACCCTCCTTCTTGTTGTTGTAGATACAAACTAACAGGGATATCTCTCTGAGACTTGGCATTTCTGGCATTTCTTAACTTTTGAGGGTTTGACTTTGCCACTATAACTTTCTTTTAACATATTTTATGTAATTACTATTGCATATGCATCTAGAGATCCAAATGAGATCCAGCTTCCATTGGACTAGGCACTACATACACACGGGATAAGGAGATAGTCCTTGCTCCAAAGAGCTTGCTATCTAAGGCTGTGTCTAGACTACACAGTTCTTCTGGAAAAAGATACACAAATTGCAAACCACAATTTGCATAGCTTTTTCCGCTTCTTTTTTCAGAAGAGGCTTTTCCAACATTTGGCCCATCTACACTGGGCCGAATGTCGGGGGAAAAAAAACCCCTTTTTCAGGACATACCTTCTTTCTCATAAAACAAGGTTTACAAGGATGCCAAAAAAAGGTGTCTGCTCTTCCAAAAAAAATTTCAGAAGAGAAGATATGTTCCTTGGATGAGTTCCTCAGATCTCCGGTATCCCGGAAAAACTCTGCAGTCTAGACGTACCCTAACCAAACAGAGAGAAAAAAGCCTTGAGAAAGGAAAGATCTTTATCTTCATTTGACTCAGAGAACTGAGATGCAGAGCTATGCAATGTCTTGCCCCGGTCACACAGGGAGTCTGTGGAACACCCAGGAATTGAATCCAACTGTTCCACTTCCCACTTGGGTGCTTTGGTCACAAGCCCATTCTTCTCTGATTTAAGACTGTTTCCTCTGTGAATTTGTGCCATTGAAGAACATACTTAACAAGTGGCAATATAATAAGACCCCTTAGAAAGCAAGCAGTTTGTTGTGTTCTACCATTGTGCCTGTAATTAAAAACCAGTTAACATAAGTATAGATTTTCCAGCTCACTGGGTCTCTTTTGGTTTTTTTGCTCTGGTTCTAAATGACTATAGTGTTTGAAAAGACACTCTGCTGACATTCTATTATTTTAATATTCTGAAAGCTTTTTGAAATGTCAAAAGATGACTTCATCCGTATGTCTGAAAAGTACATGTATGAGCTCTAGAGAAAGCTTGTCTATAAAATCCAATTGCACTATTCAGTATTGTGGATACGTTTCATAAGCATTTGGTGCACCTTTATGTAGAATGCCAGCACTGGTTCTAGCCACCATTTAAACTCCAGCTATGGGGAGATCTTCAAAAAGTGCACGAGGGCTAGATTTGTAAAAGTAGTTAGGTGCCTCGATATGTACATAGGCACCCAATGAGATTTTCAAATGTTCCTAGGTGCCTAACTCACGTAGCTGCTTTAGAAAATGCTACCCTGTATTTCACACAAACTACTGAACAACTTAGTATGTGAGGCAAAAAGTGAATAACCCACTTTTAAGTTTCAGAGGGGTAGCCAAATTTGTCTGTAACTGGAAAAACTTAAAAAACAATGAATGGTCTAGCAGCACCTTAAAGACTAACAAAACATGTAGATGGTTTCATGAGCTTTCATCTGAAGAAGTGGGTTGTACCCACAAAAGCTCATGATACCATCTACATGTTTTGTTAGTCTCTAAGGTGCTGCGAGACCATTCATTGTTTTTTAAGTTTTTCCACTTTTAAGTGCCTTTCATGCTGGCGAGAGGGGGGAAGAAAACATTGGAAAAATTCCCAGTGGTAGAGCAGGCTGAAACTGGGGATATCTCATTCAAGTAAAATTCATGCAGAAGTCATCCAAATATTTTGTTTCAGAAATAGTGACACATGGTGTTTCCACAATGAAATATGCTCCTAGGACTAGCAGCTGCTGATTGAAACTGGCATTCTTGTTACTTTCATGCTTGCTAACAACAGTGATGAAAAGTGACTAGAATGTCAGTTTCATCCAGCAGCTATTCAGGTGGGGTTCCCAAGGTCTGTGACTCTGGAAGGCTCCACAGTGTTGACTTCCCCAGGGCAAGGTCCCCAGGTCTTCCAGACTCTTTGGCTAGCTGGATCCTAGGGCGGTTGTTTCAGGAATCTGCATGGTAGGGGCTGTCCTAGATGCCCTGGTGCCCAAGATCCTGGGGAAGTCCTAATAATGGGCTGCTAGAAAGCTATGGACACTGGAACCTAGATTCCCCAGTTCAAGACAGTTCACATTGCCCTGGAGCTGTGTACCCTGGAAGCCTGGACTCCCCAGTAGCTAGCAGGGGGAACTAAGCAGACCTCTAATGGAACTTGCCTGTGATCTGATGAAAATAGTTCAGACACAAACTATTTTTGCCAAACACTCTGAGTACAACAAACTGGTATTTTTCCCACAATTTTATTTTCAACCTGCTGTACTCAAGAGAAATATACATTACAAGTGAATCGCCCTTTACCTTCTACAGGAACAACTGTTTCACCCGCTCCTGTTCCCCAGAGGTGTTCTAACTAGGGCTGACTCCCAAGAATAACAGGAATAAGTGCCTGTTACAATGAATAAACTATAGCTATGTTAAAGCAATCCGGTGTTCCAGTAATGAGTGAGGCCAAGTTAAGGCTACTAGGGAGTAGGTCTAAATTATGTTCAGAGCCTTCAGTCAGGAAGTTTTGTTTTTTAACAGTCTAATGCAGCTGGCTGAAAAGATAATGTTCCTGCTTATGCACTGATTGAGCTCTTGTTTTCTCCCATTAGTTTTATAACTCTTCCTTTTAGATGACTGTATGAACATAGGGTATTTGTAGGTCCTGCACACATATCAGAACAAGCTTTGACCTGGTCACTAGATCAGAAGTGAAAGTGTGTTAGATTAGAAGCATATGTTTTATGGCAGCGTGCACAAGAGATTTATGAGTTACAGTAAGCAGAAGTGATTTACTATATGGCGCTTTTCCAGCTGAGTCAGTAAGAGAAGCAGTTGAATACTACAGAAACCCTTTTGCTAGAATTGGTTTTGATATTTAAATACAGATGCTTTTGTTAGGTTCACATCCCTCTGGACTCTCTTTCCTGCAAATAGTCTAGGAAAATAAATTTGCCAGCATGAAAGCTACTAAAAACATTGAGCATTCACAAAAAGCAAATTTCAAATTCATAGGTTCAATTATTTATACCAAAGATGTAATTCTATTTGCTATGGGCAAGCAGGGAATCAAAACATAAAATGTACATACGTTTCCCAGCTCAAGTTTCAGATTTATAATATCAAACACTGAAAATAAATTGCTTGCAAACATGCTATAAAACATTGTGAGAATAATGGGGAGAAAAATTGCATTAACACTGTACCAGGCATAATATCTGACAGTAGCTGTAATTTCTGTGGAAATAAGACAAAACAGACTTGGTCTTTGGAAAAGAGGTTTAAAATTTCCTACCTCCTGCATTTCCCTAAATGACTTTTCTTCCTTTTGATAACTGAGTTATGCTTATTCAATCAAAGAGCAATAACATGTGACTTGTATCCATAGTTTGAGTTTGACTTCCATATTTGAGGGGGTGATGGCTCGTCAGGCCAGTTGGGTTGCCTATAAGGGAGAAGGTAAATTCTGTGCTTTCCACAGGGGCACCATTTGAGATGTGTTTGTGTGCGTGAGTGTATGCAACTTTAACCATGATTCCAGGGGCTAGTTAGGCAACTGAAAAGTCTAGTGTTTTTGCAAATAATAACTTGGATATATCTGACAGGAGCACTGTATCTAATTCCTATATCAAGTTAGAAAATGAAATAAATATTTCAGCTTTGCGACCGGGTGCTCGCGAACAGGGTGAGTGCTAACAGGAGGGAGTTTTGAGAGGCTCTCCTGGAGGAGGAGAAGGAAGGAGCAAACTAAAGCACCTTGGGGCCGTGTGCTCAGGCAGGCAGGCAGGCAGTTGGAAGCTGATTAGGTTTGAATTGAAACACCGTGTGCTGATTGGCTGAGCTGTAGGCAGAGGGAGGAGCTATCAGGGAGGCTGAGCACTTAAACCCTGCTGGTAAGCGACCAGGGAGCTTTGCGACCGGGTGCTCGCGAACAGGGTGAGTGCTAACAGGAGGGAGTTTTGAGAGGCTCTCCTGGAGGAGGAGAAGGAAGGAGCAAACTAAAGCACCTTGGGGCCGTGTGCTCAGGCAGGCAGGCAGGCAGTTGGAAGCTGATTAGGTTTGAATTGAAACACCGTGTGCTGATTGGCTGAGCTGTAGGCAGAGGGAGGAGCTATCAGGGAGGCCGAGCACTTAAACCCTGCTGGTAAGCGACCAGGGAGCTTTGTGACCGGGTGCTCGCGAACAGGGTGAGTGCTAACAGGAGGGAGTTTTGAGAGGCTCTCCTGGAGGAGGAGAAGGAAGGAGCAAACTAAAGCACCTTGGAGCCGTGTGCTCAGGCAGGCAGGCAGGCAGTTGGAAGCTGATTAGGTTTGAATTGAAACACCGTGTGCTGATTGGCTGAGCTGTAGGCAGAGGGAGGAGCTATCAGGGAGGCCGAGCACTTAAACCCAGCTGGTAAGCGACCAGGGAGCTTTGCGACCGGGTGCTCGCGGACAGGGTGAGTGCTAACAGGAGGGAGTTTTGAGAGGGGAGTTTAGAGGGGGAGCCAGTGACTTCTATTGCCCTTAAACTAAATCCTTTATAACAACCTCTATCTGAAACATTTAATTAACCCTCATATATAATTAGAGTAGGAAATGGAGGCAGAAGCCCAGCAGCAGAGTGGGGGCTATCCTGTTTATTGTGTCGAGTGCAGTATGTATGACTACCTACCCTGTGGGTGGGTGGCGTATGTGTGCGCTCGATGCAAGGAGCTCCTGGCCCTCAGAGACCGAGTGCGTGCTTTGGAGGCCAGGGTGGCTGAACTGGAAGAGCTAAGGAAGGCAGAGGTGTTTGTGGATGAGACTTTCCGGGACATAGTAGGGCTGTCCCACCTCAAATCTGACAGTCCTGATGCTGTTACGGAGGATGAAAGGCTCAGGGAAGGAGAGCAGTCAATGGGAGCAGAGGGAAACCATCCCATAGTTGGGACCCTCCTTCCAGAGGGTGATGTTGTATCCTCTCGTGCCGAGGATACTTCTCCGGGGGAGGGAGCTCCAGCTGTTAGGAAGAAGCAGGTTTTAGTAGTGGGGGATTCGATCATTAGAAATATAGATAGTTGGGTTTGTGATGACCGGGAGAACCGTATGGTTACTTGCCTGCCTGGTGCGAAGGTTGCGGATCTCTCGAGGCATCTAGACAGACTTATGGGCAGTGCTGGGGAGGAGCCAGTCGTCGTGGTACATGTTGGTACCAATGACATAGGGAAGGGTAGAAGAGATGTTCTGGAGGCCAAATTTAGGTTACTAGGAAAGAGACTGAAATCCAGAACATCTTTGGTGGCATTCTCTGAAATGCTTCCAGTTCCACGCGCAGGGCCAGATAGACAGGCAGAACTTCAGAGTCTCAATGCGTGGATGAGAAGATGGTGCAGGGAAGAGGGGTTTAGATTTATTAGGAACTGGGGACACTTTTGGGGTAGGGGGAGCCTATACAGGAATGATGGGCTCCACCTAAATCGAGGTGGATCCAGACTGCTGGCATTAAACATTAAAAAGGTCGTAGAGCAGTTTTTAAACTAAGAGGTGGGGGAAAGCCGATTGGTGCGGGGGAGCACCTGGATCGGACGGAGACTTCTCTTACACGAGGCTCCATAGGTAGGGATTCCCTAGAAGTTAGTCAGATAGGGAACGTGGGAAATAATATATGGGCAAGATCAGATGTGAAACAATCGTGCATAAAAAAATCCAATGTGTCTGAGAAAGGCGGACATATAAATAGTGGTAGTTTTCTAACATGCTTTTACACTAATGCTAGGAGTCTGTCTAATAAGATGGGTGAACTGGAGTACCTCATATCAAAGGAGGAAGTTGACATAATAGGCATCTCAGAAACATGGTGGAATGAGGACAATCAGTGGGACACTATCATACCGGGATATAAATTATATCGGAAAGACAGAACAGGTCGTGCGGGTGGCGGAGTGGTACTATATGTGAAGGATAATATAGAATCAAATGAAGTAAAAATCGTAAAGGAATCAAAATGTTCCATAGAATCATTATGGATAACAATTCATTCCTCTAATATGAATATGGCATTAGGAATATATTACCGACCACCTAACCAGGACAGTGATAGTGATGCTGAAATGATAAGGGAGATTAGAGAGGCTACCAAAATAAAAAACACAGTAATAATAGGAGATTTCAATTATCCCCATATTGATTGGGTGCATGTCACCTCAGGACGGGATTCGGAGATTAAATTTCTTGATGCCTTAAATGACTGCTTCTTGGAGCAGCTAGTACAGGAACCCACAAGGGGAGAGTCGATTCTCGACCTAGTCTTGACTGGAACGCAGGATCTGGTCCAAGAGGTAACTGTTACTGGACCGCTTGGAAATAGTGACCACAATATAATAACTTTTAATATTCCTGTGTTGGGAAGAACACCGCAGCGGTCAAACACTCTGGCATTTAATTTCAAAAAGGGGAATTACACTAAAATGAGGAAGCTAGTTAAACAGAAACTAAAAGGGAGAGTAATTAAACTAAAATCCCTGGAAGCTGCATGGGAACTGTTTAAAGACACCATACTAGAGGCCCAACTTAAATGTATACCCCAAATAAAAAAACACAGTAAGAGACCTAACAAAGAACCACCATGGCTAAACAGCCATGTTAAAAAGGCAGTGAGAGAGAAAAGGGCAGCTTTTAAAAAGTGGAAGTCAAATCCTAGTGAGGAAAATAGAAAGGAACATAAACACTCCCAAATTAAGTGTCATAATGTAGTAAGAAAAGCCAAAAAAGAGTTTGAGGAACAGCTAGCCAAAAATTCAAAAAATGATAGTAAAATGTTTTTTAAATACATTAGAAGCAGGAAGCCCGCTAAAAAAGCAGTGGGGCCCTTGGATGATAAAGATATAAAAGGAGCGATCAAGGAAGACAGTGCCATTGCGGAGCGATTAAATGATTTCTTTGCTTCAGTCTTCACGGCTGAGGATGTTACAGAGGTTCCTAAATCTGAGCCAGCCTTTTTAGGTGACAAATCTGAGGAACTCACTCAGATTGAAGTGACATTAGAGGAGGTTATGGAATTAATTGATAAGCTGAATAGTAACAAGTCTCCGGGACCAGACGGCATTCACCCAAGGGTTCTGAAAGAACTCAAATGTGAAATTGCGGAGTTATTAACAGTGGTTTGTAACCTATCCTTTAAATCCACTTTGGTACCAAATGACTGGAAGATGGCCAATATAACACCAATATTTAAAAAAGGCTCTAGAGGAGATCCTGGCAATTATAGACCGATAAGTTTAACATCAGTACCAGGCAAATTAGTAGAAACACTAGTAAAGAGTAAAATTGCAAGGCACATAGAAGAGCACGAATTGTTGGGCAAAAGTCAGCATGGTTTCTGCAGAGGGAAGTCGTGTCTAACTAATCTGTTAGAATTCTTTGAAGGGGTTAATAAACATGCGGACAAGGGGCACCCAGTGGATATAATATACCTAGATTTCCAGAAAGCCTTTGACACGGTCCCACACCAAAGGCTTTTACGTAAATTAGGTGGTCATGGGATAGGAGGAAAGGTCCTTTCATGGATCAAGAATTGGTTAAAAGACAGAAAACAAAGGGTGGGAATAAATGGTAAATTTTCACAATGGAGGAGGGTAACTAGTGGTGTTCCCCAGGGGTCAGTACTGGGACCAATCCTGTTCAACTTGTTCATCAATGATCTAGAAAATGAGGTAAGCAGTGAGGTGGCCAAGTTTGCAGATGACACAAAGTTGTTCAGGACAGTCAAAAGCAAAAGGGATTGTGAAGAACTACAAAAAGATCTCAGCAAACTGAGTGATTGGGCAGCAAAATGGCAAATGAAATTTAATGTGGGTAAGTGTAAGGTAATGCATGTTGGAAAAAATAACCCAAATTACACGTACTACATGATGGGGTCAAATTTAGCTACGACAGATCAGGAAAGGGATCTTGGAGTTATAGTGGATAGTTCTATGAAGACATCCACGCAGTGTGCAGCGGCAGTTAGTAAGGCAAATAGGATGTTAGGAATTATTAAAAAAGGGATAGATAATAAGACAAAAGATATCATACTTCCCCTATATAAAACTATGGTACGCCCACATCTCGAGTACTGCGTGCAGATGTGGTCTCCTCACCTCAAAAAAGATATATTGGCATTAGAAAAGGTTCAGAAAAGGGCGACTAAGATGATTAGGGGCTTGGAAAGGGTCCCATATGGGGAGAGGCTAGAGAGACTGGGACTTTTCAGTTTGGAAAAAAGGCGATTGAGGGGCAATATGATAGAGGTATATAAAATCATGAATGGTGTGGAGAAAGTGATTATAGAAAAATTATTTACCTTTTCCCATAATACAAGAACTAGGGGACACCAAATGAAATTGATGGGTAGTAGGTTCAAAACTAATAAAAGGAAATTTTTCTTCACACAGCGCACAGTCAACCTGTGGAACTCCTTGCCCGAGGAGGCTGTGAAGGCCAGGACTCTATTAG
This sequence comes from Pelochelys cantorii, assembly GCA_032595735.1. NCBI lineage: Eukaryota > Metazoa > Chordata > Testudines > Trionychidae > Pelochelys > Pelochelys cantorii. The sequence continues at coordinate 123,397,486 of CM064326.1, read as the reverse complement.
GGTTTAAAAAAGAGCTTGATAAATTTTTGCAGGTTAGGTCCATAAATGGCTATTAGCCAGGGATAAAGTATGGTGCCCTAGCCTTCATAACAAGGGCAGGAGATGGATGGCAGGAGATAAATCATTTGATCATTGTCTTCTGTTCTCCTTCTCTGGGGCACCTGGCATTGGCCACCGTCGGCAGATGGGATGCTGGGCTCGATGGACCTTTGGTCTGACCCAGTATGGCCATTCTTATGTTCTTATGTTCTTATATTAGACCCACAGCGCTCTAATGCTAACATGTTCTGACAACTTGTGGCAGGTCACTTATGGGACACTAGTTAGTATTAAAATTGTAATGTATATTTTTATTCTGATTAAAGTCAGAAGGAACCACTGTGATCATCACATTTCAGGCCACAGAACATCACCAACCCACCCTAACCTCTGGCTGAGTCACTGAAGTTCTCAAGTCATGGTTTAAAGACTTCAGAAATTCTTTACAGAGAATTCACTATTTACACTAGTTTGAATGACCTCATGCTGCAGAAGAAGGTGACTCCCCATTCCCATCTCTACCAATCTGACCAAGGAGAAAATTCCTTCCTGACCCCAAATATGGTGATCAGTTAGACATATGGACAAGACCAGAGAAAGAATTCTCTATAGTAACTCAGAGGCCTCCCCAACTAATGTCACATCTCCAGCTATTGGGTATTTTTACTATGATCCTATCATTCCAGCCCCTCCATAAACGTACCAAACTCAGTCTTGAAGCCAGCTAGCTTTTTTGCCTCCACTGCTTCTCTTGGGAGGCTTCTTCAAGACTTCACTCCTTTGATGGTTATCTACCCTCAGCCTTCTATTGGTTAGAAAAAGCAAGTTAAGCTCTTTGCATCTCTTCCCATAAGATAGGTTTTCCATTCCTCTGATCATCTTAGTAGCTCTTCTCTGCACCTGTTCCAGCTTGAATTCATCCTTCTTAAATATGGGAGACCAGAACTGCACACAATACTCCAGAGGAGGTCTCACCAGTACCTCGTACCATGTTACTAACACTTCCGTCTCTACTGGAAATACCTGGCCTGATGCATCCCAGGATCACATTAGCCTTTTCATGGCCACATCACATTGATGGCTCATAGTCATCCTGTGATCAGCCAATATTTCTAGATCTTTCTCTTCCACTGACACTTCCCTAAATGCATGATCTTGCAACAGGGCTGGCAAAAGGGGGCAGTTGCCCCAGGACCTTGTGATTTAAAAGGGCCAGGGGCTCCAGGCCACCACTGCTGCTACCGTGGCAGCAGCTGTAGCTGGAGCCCTGGACTCTTTAAAGTTCTGCCAGAGCTCTGAGCAGTGTAGTCCCGGTGACAATGAAGGCTGGCGCTGCCCCTTCTACCTGATATCCCACCCCTTCCAGGGGCCCAGAGTTCAGACCTCCACTCCTCATACATTGCCGAGGGCTTTGTGGCCAACCCTGTCTTACACTTTGCACTATTAAATATCCCATTTCTATTTCTCCAATTTACAAGGTCATCCAGATCTTCTTGTATGGCATTGTGGCTCTTTTCTGTATTGCCAATGCCTCCCACCTTTGTGTCATCTGCAAATTTTATTAGCACACTCCCACTTTTTTGTACCACAATCAATAATAAAAATGTTAAATAAGATTGGTCCCAAGACTAATCTCTGAGGATCTCAGCTAATAACCCCCTTCCAGCCTCACAGTTCACTGTTCAGTATGACCTTTTGTAGTCTTCCTTTTAACCAGTTCCTTGTTCACCTTTCATTTCTCATCAGTCCCCTTCTTCTGTAGTTTAAGTAATGATTTCCCACGTAGCACTGTAGCAAATGCCTAACTGACATCCAGATCAATTAGAACTACTGCACTTCCTTTGTTTTTAAGAAAAATGAGTTTATCCACTCAAAGAAAGATATTTGGAACGTTGTTACCGCCTCTTGGATGCAAGAATTGAAACAATTGCAGAAAAATCTACAATTACTTTCTATCATTTAAGCTACTTTTCTTGGGCTGTTCACTGAGCTTGTAACACAACATTTAACTTTAGGAAACTTCCTGGAATCTAGTTTGTTGATAAACAAAGTTCTGACTCCCTGCCTCAGGGATGTGAACTGGGAGCAGCACAGTTCCTGTTTCCTCTGTGGCTCTCACTCAGGCTGCCTGCCTTTCAGGGTTGCAGTCTGGGGTGGGTAATGCCCTCCCATGCCCCTCACCCCAACGCTCCCTGTGCTTGTACCCAGTCACAGGGCTGGGTTAAAGCTAGATTGGTTGATCTGTGAAAGTGGAGCTACTTTTACTTGTTCTGTACCTCTTTAAAGACAGATGACATCTGCTTATCTACAAGAGCTGTCAGATGAGGGACCTTACACGAATGCTATTTTAAAAGCCAAAAGCCAACCATATAAAAAAGTTAACAAAATATTATAGGTTCATTAATATGCAGCTTTTAGACTCAGGCTGATATTTTTCTGCTTAACAACTCACCGTTTTCCACAAATGTGCATCATAAGAAGGGTACAGAGTTCATTTTGTTTCAGAAACTGGGCTGATTTATTTGCAGGCATTTCTATGGCATTAATCTCCATGGTACCCAAGAATTTCAGAGGCAAAATTGTTTGTGCTGTAGGATCATTTAAAGTGTGGCCCAGACTACTTACAGTGCATTTATTCATTTCTACACTATTCGGTATTGAATATTTTTGCTTAAATTAATGATGGAGCTGATCTGCACAGTTTCCCTTTAAGCACCGTTTGCCATCAAATAGCTTTTTACCATTTCTCAGGGAAGAGAGATTTTGTAAATAACCCATATTAAATGTATAAATAACATAAAGCTAAATCCAATTCTTGGAAACCATGCCATATTTTTTCTTATTTATGGTAACTCCCCCCCCCCTTTTTTTTAGTCAGTGATTAATATGATGACCTATGCACTGTCACAGTGTACAGACCCTTCATGACACAAGCAGGGTAAAGTCTAATACCATCTATGGTACTTATATGAGCCCCATTGCCATTGTACCTGAGTGCCTCACGGTCCTAATGTATTTATCTTCACAGCACCTCTGTGAGTGTGTGTGTGTCTGTGTGTGTTTGTGAAGTGCTACGGATGTGGAACAGAAGCAGAAAAACCAGGTGGCTTCCCCGAGCATCTCCAGGAAGTCTATCACAGAACAGAGAATTGAACGAATCCCCAAGCTAGTGTCACAATCCTCAGAGAAGAGAAGCCTTCCCCTTCCTGACTTGCTTTTGCAAGTAATTGGCCTTGCAATCATCGCAGTGGTGTTTTCAGGGTACCAGAGAAAGCAAGGAAACCAGTCATTACTCCCAGGGTGCTAAGTGGAATGGGTGTAACTTCCAGTACAGATGTTGCTGTGTCTTTGGGTTTTTATAAGGATGCTAGGGTGTAAACAATTAACCGTTTAATTGATAAGTGGATGCTTATTGGCTAATGGCATCAGTTACATTCAGCCTCCTGGGGAAGAGGCTTCGCTGTGGCAGGGCAGTGAAGCCTCCTCCCTGGGCAAGAGCTGGGGTTTTGGCTTAGTTAATCAGGACAGGAGGGATTTATTAGCATATGAATTGACACATCAGGTTAAGTAAAGGACAGTAAACCTCCCAGAAAGGAGAAGAGAGAGGGAAAAGAGAACCTGCAGGGAGAAGTGACTGATAAATCTAGAGTGGTGACCTTTCTCCTCAGTGTCCATTTTACTGGTAAGTGGCCTCCAACGGCATGAAGAGGAAACATGGTTTTTCACTTCTGGGAGAAAGGGGTTTTTTGCTTTCTTTTAGGCCACCACTAAAATAGGCATAGAAAGGAGACATTTTTATATCAAGCCAATAAAGACTGTGATGCATATCCCATCAGCAATGCTGCCCTGTGCCTCCTGCATGATTAGTTTCAATTGGTTCCAGCACATAAAGAAAACTGCCTATTTGAACTATAGTCATCTCTACAGACAAGCGAGTGAATGGTTTGGAACTGCCAAAGTTCTCAACCCATTCACTAAAAGGATAGCATAGCACTTCCTATCTTTCTTAGATCATCCAATAAATCTGAGAACAAGAGGGGGACGGGGGGGAGACACAGCATGAACATAGCAATGGAACTTGAGCCTTCATCAATTCCATGATGTCTGTATTTCAAGAACAATATAGAAAGGTAATGATGACACCAAGGAAATTGCATTCTGATCCTCTGTGAGGGTTTTCAAGACCTTTGTACCTACTTTGATATGCTCTCTCACTTTCTTATAGTAGTCAATATAATGTGCTGACAGAAAGTTATTAACTTGGTGCTAATATGACACCTTACAGGAGAAAAAACATGGATACAGAAAAATAGTTCTTGGTAAAACCTCATAATACAGTGACCTCTCATTTAATGTGGAAGAATAAAGTACTTTGAAATATACACATGGCTTTGTTGTATCTTTCCCACAGACATTGGCCTCAAAGGACATTGGATTATACAGTGGGATTGAGAGATGTGTGAAATGTAACCAGGATATACAGTAAACAGAAACATATTTTATATTGTAGGTAGTCTAAGTTTTGAACCAAAAACTGGAATGTATCAAAATGCTGAAATGTGCGAGCATCTGGATCATAAGATTGTCATTTTGCTAATAAAATTGTTCCTTGTAATGGAAAATTATTTTCTGCTTTTTTTTCTGTGTCTTTTTGAGAATGAGATTCCATTTGGCTGTCCATTCTACCTCCTCAGAAAGCGTTGGTGAGATTAGGCGCATCAGCAGTGCCCTAAGGACGGGTTTCTCAAAAGAGCTCAACAATGATCTGCTTCAACTAAAGTCATTGGGACTTTTAGCAGAGGATTCAGTGGGAGCTGAGTTAGGCCAGCAATCAGCATTTCTGAATATCCCACTCTGATGCTCCATTCTGCAAGTGCTTCCTGTGAGAAGGCTTTGAAATCTTCTCACAGATGGCTATTTATAAATCAGGTTCGGTTGTCAGACTCAGCATACATTTCCAACGTGTACAAAGGCTGTTTGGTCCATAGCAGTGAATTGCTTGCCCAGTATTAATTTATATAAAACTAGCTGGGGTTCAAACTTGGAGTCTGAATTACTCATAAAATAATGTTTATTTACTGTCAGTACATTGAATTAGAATCTGATAAAGCACATGAATAACACTGTCATTATGTACAAGGCACAAAGAAGCAACTTTAAACGCTCCCAAGGTACAAAATACTTCAGTCTTTCTAAAGACTTTATTAAAGGCACGCTTCAGAGTAACTTCTTTATTCTGAATGTGCTGATTAAAACCCCCTTATTATCAAGAACAGGGTGCTACACTGGGAGTGAGAAACGTGTTTCGACAAAGCACTTGGCTAACAAATTACTTAAAACATTTCACATTGCGCAATAAAACTGGAGATGGACTGGAACTTAACGCTCAGGAAAATCCTCACTGAAATGTGACTGTGTATCTGTGGCACAAAGAGGCTTTCTACTTTTTTAAGAAGATTTCAAGTCTCGCAAAACTTTCAACTTTCCTGGCACTTCTGTTGAGCATTCTTCTCTGGGCCCGGAGTCATCCACATTGTGGGGGATTTCTTTTTAAATTGAATTTTTGGAGATCATGAAAAGTGCCGGCATGATAGAAAATCTGAGGTCTTCTACTTACCTAGGCTATGTCTACACTGCAGCATGATTCCGTGTCTTTGAGCGCACCCGTTATTTTGAAATATAAGGGGCTCACTATTCTGACGTCCCTCTAAACCTTATTCCACGAGGAGTAAAGGATGTTTTGGAATAGCGATTTGTTTCAAAATAAGTGCTGTGTAGACAGTGCCAAATTTCTAAATAAGCTTTTTCAAAATAACATAAGATACACAATTTGCCTAGCTCAAATTGCATGTCTTATTTCAACCTACGGTGCAGCGTAGATGCACCCCTACAGAGCAGGGACAGAACACACAGTTACAGTGGAATTTACACACATCGCCCCATCCAAGTGCCTCACCATTGACTCAGGGAGCTCACTCCTAAACGTAATAGGTTCCATCTCCTTTACTATTAAGCCTGCAGGGTTTGTACTGAAATTGCTAATAAGGATGCCTGCAGTGATTGTTTTGGGGTTTTTTTGAGTGTTGGAAACTGGTCTTCTGCCTGCCAGCTAGCTGGAAAAAGTCTCAGCCCCCTGGTCAGTTTGATTGCATATAGGTGACTATACCTGAAATGGGGAATTGGGGGCTTCCACTGAGTGCAGAGCTGTGCAGGCAAAGTGTCTATATTAGGAGTGTGGGAGTTGAAAGATACACTAATCTGGATACTGCTTTCTAACAAAGTGTGAAATAATTGTGATTCCGTAAAAGGGCTCTGAACCTGCTCACCCAGGTGTGCTAATGAGCACTTTAGTGTCAACACCAGTGCTCCCTGTAAGGTAAGCACTTGGGCAGCCACCCAGAGACTGAATTGCTGCCCAGCTGATTAGCAGCGCACCCACAGCCGACAGCATGTGTTGCTACTGGTGCTGCACAGTCGCACGTGGCTCGGTGCACACAACACCATTTATTCTGCACACGAGAGAAAACAATAGAGGGGACACTGGTCAAGACATGATGACAAGTGAGAGGTCCCGAAATGCAAAGCAGGCATAACACAGACTGAAGGCCAGAGCTCCGGCACGTGCTGTTGTGGCAGCAAAGCTGCAAACTGGAGTAGCAGGCACAACATGGTCATTGTGGAGGACATGGGCTAAAAGAATGGCCAGACAGACAGCATGCTAGGAGCAAGGGCCATGGTCTGCGGCGTGTAATGGAGCAGCACTGGGATAGAAGGCACAGAGAGAGCATGCCATAAAGAATGGCAGGCCCTGTCCCATTGTGCTGATTGAATTCCAGAGTTGAGCTGCTGCGGGAGCCCCATCGGTGACCCAAGGCCTCTGTATAACCTATGGGAAACCAAGTGGACACAGTCCAGCTGGTGTGCACATCAGTCTGAATCTGCTAAATGACATTTAGCTCCTCTCTCAGGCTGAGCCCTTCAGAGGGTGGAAGAGGCCTTTCCAAACCCAGAACAGCAGCTCGCTTCAGTAGCAACAGGCTGTGCAGCTTGTCTCCCCAGGGCACAGCCAGACCAGGTGCAACATCCTGGGGCTCTCCCAGCTCATCAGCATCACCTGCTCTTTGCCTTGGTGGCCATGCCCATGAGACCTGTGCAGGCATAGCTTGGGGTAGAGGGAGTGTTTGTCAGGATACTTGATTACTCCATGGCAGATAGCCAGCCATACACGTCCGAGACAGTTGGACCACGTGCTCTTTCTGTTAATGCTGGCATCACATTAACATGCTCTTCCACAACTTTCCCTTAGTCCTGCAGTGACTTGTAAAATCCCCTTTCTCTTCCCTCTCCTCCCCCAGGTAAGTACACCTACTTATTGTAGGTCTGCAGGTCCGTTTTGTTCTGGCCTCCTGAATGTAGCACGGTCAGCCTCTGTTTTTCCTCTGGGGATAATATGGATGTGTGCCGTAGCTTTCCCTGCTAATATTGTTTAATACCTACTCTGGTGATTTCAGCTGGCCAGCCCCTCAGATGAAGGTTGTAATACATGCTCTAGTTTTCCTGGTCCTGTAACCAGACCTTCTTGCATTGAACCAAGTGTATGCATATGTGTGTGTTGGTGCAGGGAGAAATCAGGAACAGAGCAATTTCTTCCCATGTGCACCTTCAACTTCACACCATGATGGGCATACCAGGGACTGTACCTGCTGCAGGGTAGAGCCTCTGATACAGCTCCTAATGGGGCAGTGCTGCCCAGGGATGTGTGTGGAATGGGCAGCAGTGTCTGCAGCTGTTCACAGAACAACAATGTTTAGCAGATTGTCAACTGGGATTGCTCACATGTCTTTGATATTCCACCCATTGTGAGGTCTGCAGGTGCAGCCACCTGGCCTGTTTTTCATTCACTCTTCTCCCTTGCCTGGCCAGATCTTGGTGCAAGGAGAATGCCACACAGTGCTCCCTGCTTGTGTATGTGGCGCTCTAACGCAATGATATGCTACATGATGGCTTTTGCCTGTGAATGTATATGGACTGATAATAGCTCCTGAAATGTCTTTGGGGTATGGTTTGTCATGCTGTGGAGAGGCAGTTCAAGCTCTTCTTGTACTCAGCTGTTCACCCTTTAGTATATTTGGCCCCTTTGTGGGAGGTATCTGCATGTTTAGAGCAGATAAGGTCTGCTCTAGGGCTAAGGGCATGTCTACACTAGGAAATTATTCTGAAATAACTTATTTCAAAATAATAACTCCCCCAAAAACTATTTTGAAATAGCTTGTCCATGCTACAGGAAGCCTCAAAATTAGTCCAAGGCAGGCTCCCTTGGACTAATGTGGATATGCTACCTCAACTTAGAGTCCCAGGAAGCACCAGGGAGTAATTACTTTGAATGACTCTGGGGAGTAGTTACTTTGAAATGGAAGCAGTGGAATGTCCACTCTACCACTATTCAAAATAACTATTTCAAAATAAGCATTATTCCTCGAGGAAGCAGGAGTTATTGTCTTGAAATAAGTGTCTTGCTAGTGTGGATACTCCGCTTGTTATTTTGAAATAAGGGGATTTATTTCATCCCTGTAAACCTCGTTCTATGAGGCATAAGGAATGTGTCAAAACAGCAGGTTTTTCCAAAATTTGGCACCATGTAGACACGCCAAATTTCGGAAAAGCCTCTTTCAACAGAAAAGTGGAAAAAGATACGCAATTTGCATATCTTTTTCTGATTTACCTTTGTAGTCTAGATGTAGCCTTAGTGCACACTACAGGTTGATCCTCTCTACTCCAGCACTCTAGACTGGCAACATGCATGGTCCAGCATGTATTTAGTTAGCTGGACATCCACTTATTGGGGGTGTTGCCAAGTTTCCTGTGGTCCCATGAAGTTTGCTTATACCCACAAGTTCTGGCTCTCTGTGCAGTTATTTAGCTTGAATTTACCTCTAAATGTCTTTTAAGAGACCAGAAAGCAGTGGAAGTGCTGGTAAATGCTGCTAAGCATAAGCATGTTTTTATACTTTATCTCCTTATTTCCTTTTGCCAATACAGTAAAATTGTGTAACACTTTGTTATGAAGAGAGCTGATCAGCCTTACCCAGGCATAGGCTTACAGAGGTTCTATCTGTACAGTCACACATTGTTAAGCAGCTTTGCAAGCACTGTTCCATTTATTTGCCGTGGTGAAATAAAAATAAAGAGACCCACTGACCTCCCAGGTTTCAGCAAATTCTCTGGTTTGGCACCAGTCAGGTCCTGAGGGTGCTGGACTAGAGAGGTTCAACCTGTATTAATCCAGCTTTCCTCAGGCCGGGGTTGGCTCAGAGCCCATTTGGCTGGATGCCATCCTTTGCAGTATCACTTGTGATTGGTCATCTTTGTACCATGTGCCATGTGCACCAGCAAGGTCACCTCACTCTGCTGTCCCAACCTCCTCCCCCTCCAAGATGAATTACAGGCTGCATAAATGAGCCTCATGGTAGTGACTTTGTAATATGACACAAACACTACTGCACACAGCTCAGCTACTCCTTTCCCTCCACACAGTATTGAAGTGAGCCTCTAAATTTGAAAAGGCCCCTGTATTGCCATCAGCTTCTTTCTGTGTTTGTTTTTATATGGTTGCAAGTATTCATTTACCAATGTACCTGTAAAACTTCTCGTAAAATAAATAAATACCTACACATACAACAGGAATAGCTGTGAATCTTGTGGCAAATGTATTAGATAGAAGCACTGTCATCAAACCCCTTACAATCATGTTTTGACTCTTCACTTACTTATGATAGTAAGCCAAACAGTGATTTTTTTGGCATTATACAGGGCTACAGGGGAGAGAAGCGTACACCCCAAAGGATCTTTATACTACTTGGGAAACATACAGCTTTAGAAATTACCTATATTTGAGCTATCTAGTAGAGAATTTCTTTATTATCCACAGTGCTTTATCAATATTACAGTGAATGCAAGGTTTCAACTTTGCCCGCTGATGGTTGGCATCTCTATTTTTGGAAGTACCTAAGTCTTCCCAGGTGTAGCCAAAATATCTTTCTCTATGCACATAGGCACACACAATAGCAACATGCATTAGCTCTTTTGGAGCTTAGTGACGATTAAAATATCCACCACCAAATTCATTTTTGGAGAGTTTAACATTTTGCCATTTCATACTGCATCTGCCTGGAAGCTTTGCATAGAAGTTACCAACTGAACACACATTTTTGTGTCTTATTTGGTTCATGTAATAAAATGCATGAATTTAGCAACATATCAGTCAGTGAGTGGTAAATAATAAGCCTGTCATGGATGCAGAGATGATTTGTTTTTAAAAAGTAGCCTTATAAATAAATGTTTTATTTGCAACAATTTTATTTTTTTCATTAAACAAAATTTTATTGAAATAAATAAAACACTAGAACTTGGATTTTTCCTAAATTGTAAAAATTTACATTCCTTAATAGAATGTTGAAAGGTTCTGCTTAGTGTGATTAATGCTATGACCTATCTCATGTTTAGTAAGTTTGCAATGCTCTGATAACTACAAAAGAAAATGAGTCCACTTTTTTTTAACTTAGATTGGTTTGAGGATTAAATAATTTGAGAATGGCAGACTGTAGTGAGAAAGTACGCCTACATCTTGAATACTGTGTACAGATGTGGTCTCCTCACCTCAAAAAAGATATTTTGGCCTTGGAAAGGGTTCAGAAAAGGGCAACTAAAATGATTAGGGGTTTGGAACGGGTCCCATATGAGGAAAGGTTAAAGTGACTGGGACTTTTCAGTTTAGAAAAGAGGAGACTGAGGGGGGATATGATAGAGGTATATAAAATCATGAGTGGTGTGGAGAGGGCCGATAAAGAGAAGTTATTTATTAGTTCCCTAAATAGAAGAACTAGAGGACACCAAATGAAATTAATGGGTAGCAGGTTTAAAACTAATAAAAGAAAGTTCTTCTTCACACAGCGTGTAGTCAGCCTGTGGAACTCCTTGCCAGAGGAGGCTGTGAAGGCTAGGACTATAATAGAGTTTAAAGAGAAGCTAGATAATTTCATGGAGGTTAGGTCCATAAAAGGCTATTAGCCAGGGGATAAAATGGTGTCCTTGGCCTCTGTTTGTCAGAGGCTGGAGAGGGATGGCAGGAGACAAATCGCTTGATCATTGTCTTCGGTCCACCCTCTCTGGGGCACCTGGTGCTGGCCACTGTCGGCAGACAGGATACTGGGCTAGATGGACCTTTGGTCTGACCCAGTACGGCCATTCTTATGTTCTTATGTAAAGTATGGGGTAACTCTTTGGAGAGTAAATTGAGACGTTAGGGAAGTTTACTTCAATACTATGGAAAATTAATGCTTCCTAATCCAAAAGCTCTATTATAAATTGTTTGATCTTTGCATCTTTCTCTTTCTACCATTGGCTATGTTGCTGAGATTCACTGGGTCTGGACAGCTGCCTATATACCTGAAGGGCACTGTAATTCAGAGCTCTGCAAAATTCCATCTCCTTCCCCTTTCAACGTATACATACAATACCGCTTAGAGGGATAGTAGGGAAGTATGGTCTGTGGGGCTTCACTGTTCTGAAAATACCCAGCTGTATACCTCAGTTTTACCTGCTCCAGACAGCACTGTTGAACAGTTTGTTTCTGATGCTGCCATAATCCATACCTTTGTCTCACCAAGGTTAGACTAGTGCACTGTACTCTGCATGAAGGTGCACCTGCAATCAACCTGGAAACTGCAGCTGGTGCAGAATTTAGCTTCCCATTTATTAAGTAGTGTATCTCTCCCTAAGCAACAGGATACTTGCAGTGCACAGTTTGCTTAATGGTTTCATGGTGGAGTTTAGTGTGTTCAATTTGAACACTTAGGGTGACAAAATGTCCTGATTTTATAGGGACAGGCCCAATATTGAGGAATTTGTCCCTCATAGGAACCTATTACCCCCTACCTGTCCTGATTTTTCTCTCTTGCTATCTGATCACTTGCTAGGATCAATCAAACTCTAAGTGGCCTAAGTCCTGCTTACTTGAGAGATGTTTGTATCACTGAACCATAGTGCGGAAACTCTGGGTGCACGTTCATTGGGGACTCTTGATTAAAAAGAGAGGGAGCTGCTGGCATGGGTCTCTCCCTGTAGGACTTGAGAATGTGGGAATTATGCTGAACCTTGGGTGAAAGTATTCTCAATCTGGTGACGTTCAGGCCATGTCGCAAGATCTATGCATGGATTTGAAGAGGGAGTTGGGATCATGGAGGGAGGCAGAGAGCATTATCAATATTTGACTTCATTTTGGGCTGAGTCAATTTTGGTTTTAGAGAAAGAGGACACTGGTGGGTATATTTCTTATGTGGCTAGGGTTGCCAACTTTGTCATCTTTAAAAACAGGACAGAACCGCCTCTTCCCCCTAGACCTCACCCTTGCCCTTCTTCTTCCTTCCCCGAGGCCCTGCCCCTGTTTGCTTCTCTTGCCCCTTCCCCCTGTCACTTGCTGTTCTTCCTGCTCTCCCCACCTCTTTCTGGTCAGGAGGGACTTGCTTGAAGTGCTGTGGCTGAGAGCTGCAGCCTCCTGATATGGGTAGGTTGTGGCCCCGGCTAAATTGGGTATGTCCTGGGTGATGACTCAGCACCTCCCCGCCTCCCCCAACTGCAGTAACTGAATTTGCATGTCCAGGCAGTAGACCTGACCAGACACCACCAGGTCCCCTTTTCGACCAAACTTTCCAGTTGAAAACCTGGCAGCTGGCCATCCTTTATGTGTCCCCATTTTTTAGTTCTGTCAAGGATGCCTAGTGAGAGGTGCTTAGTAATGGGAATAAAAATTAAAATAAAAGCACACGGGAAATGCAGCAACCCTTTTTGGGGCATTAGGGAAATTTCTAATGGTATGTTTATTCCAGTATGGTTGGATAGTCTGGAATAAAAGTATCTGAACTGGTTTAGTTTACCAACATACATATATCAGTTGTTACGTATTGTTATACCAGTATAGTTAGAACGGTACAACAATACGTAACTACTGATATATGTATGCTGGTAACTTCACAATGTACACCAAGCCCTAAGAGTTAGATTAAATTAAGAAAACAAATTCTTTGGAGTTTGGGATTTGGAAATCTCTATAAAAACAACACTATATAGTACATAAAAATATTATGGTACAATAATTATACGTCAAATAAACTGCATCATATCTGGTTCCATGTTACTCTGCTGCCGTTTTGTAAAGGCTGTAAGTGCAGCAGAATCCATGTTGGATCCATGAACAAACTGATTTTTATTTCTTTTCAGCCTACAAATCAGTGGTTGCCAAATCTGAATGCTGGAACCCGTTTTCTAAGAAATGAATATTTGGCATCTCCATAAATTCCTCATAAAACATGGTATCCCAATTACATTGCTGTCATAGTACTTCTGGTATCATCTTTGCTTTAGACAGTATTTCAGGATTTTTTCAAACTTATTTCCTTTGTGAAGAAAGTACAGTCACCAATATATCCACTCAGTCCTTGGCATTTTCTGGCAATATGTGTATTTATTTGTATTCAGAAATACAAATGTTGCAATCAAAATACAAATATAAATATTGGTCTAGATGCACAGCCCTACGCATTAACAAAGTACAGTGGAATGTATGTGCCTTTAGGGGAAAGTTATCTGAGAACTTGAGGGTATGAAGCACAGAGATGTTTGGCTTTTCTGGATGGTTTAGAATGTGGGGTTCCCTAGGATGGCTATCTTGACTAGAATGACATACTGGTACTAGTGCTACCTGTATTATCCAAGGCACATTGGGCACAGAAGTTTACTTTCATTTCACTATGACATCACAAGCTGCACTGCTAGCAAAGAAATCACACATCCGTAAGAAAAACCTAGGAAGTAAAGAGAGTAAGAAATGTATGTTTATTCTTGGGTAAGAAAGGTCTATTTTGGCACCATATGTGTGGATTTCACTTAACTCCCAAAACTGCACTGACAAAACAAAAAACAAACTAAAAAAAAAAGTCAGTTGCTTATGTTTGCTTATGTTGGACTTTAAAAAAAGTTACCTATGACCATTACATTTTGGACAGTAATGTATGGCAAGTATCACATGGTGCACTGAATGACAATGAAGCTACATGTCTCCCTAACACAAGTAAATAAAAAATGAGAGATTGACCCTGCAAACTCTTTATCCCTACAGTTAATAGTGGCATGTCTACACTACAGAGAAGATCATCCCTTGGAGGTCGATCTTTTAGCATTTGATTTAGCAGGTCAAGGGTAGACCCCCAAATCATACACCGAGGGCAGCCCTCCCCCCCGCAGTGTTCTATACTCCTCATTCTGTGAGGAGTAAGGGAAGCTGACAGGAATGTGTGCTCCCATCGGCTTCCGGCAGTGTAGACACTGCAACAGCTCAGTTTAAGATAAGCCAAATCAAGTTACGCATTTTGTGTAGCTGGATGGTATACCTTAAGCTGACCTGCCTGGTCTAGTGTAAACCTAGGCTAGGAGTGTTATATGCTTAAGCCAATGGTGTAATTTGATTTTATATGCATGTTATATGCATTGTTCATCTGCACCACAGTAATGAAAGCTCCATGTCCATGAATTCAGCAGCATTTAATATTTAAATCCCGCAATAGGGTCCCACAAATTCTACAGAATGTTCAGTGTGAGATACTTTTTCATTAGTAGTTCCCAACTGTGCTTTTATCTGAATACTGTGTGGCTGGCCTCTTGAACTGTTATCTTTTTTTAATACTTATTATTAAGATTTATATCATGCCATTTTTGTGTGTTTTTTTTTTTGTGGGACAAGTTCAAAACATTAAGGCTTTCCAACACTGTGTCCAATGCAGATGAAAAGAAGGCAGCAGATTTTTCTCTCTGTTAGCATGGCATTTTATTTTATTCTTTTGTAATTGTGTTGGATGTTTTACATGTATTTTTAGATAGTTATATTAAAAGAAAAAGTGAGACTTTTTGAGCAAGATTCCAGCATTTTGAATTCACTTACAGAGGCCTACGAGACTTCTTAGAACTTTTTAACCATTGAATGGGCTCTGTAACAAGTTGCTAGCAGAATAATGAGCTTTCAATGTTAATGGTTCCTTCTCGGTGTTCTGTCATGTATATGACAGGAAAGACTTCTCTCTCCAGACCACTGCCATAGACTAGTAGTTTGGAAAAAGGTCCAGTGACACAAATGTTAAATGTAATAGGGGAAAAAAAGGCTTAATCACAAAAGAGAGATGGTCTCTGTCATTCCTGTAGGTTCCAGTGTACTAAACTCTGCAGGTTAGTGAGGTCCTGAGCTAAACCTGAATTATTTGTGACATGCTATCTCTTGAGCTGGGTGAAAACTGCAGATTTGGCATCACAAAACAATGTTGAAAATGTGTGTTGATTTGCCAAAGTGCTAGAAAGAAAGACTTTTAAAAACTGAAAAGAAAACATTTTGTTTGGGCATTTCTTCCAAATTAAAGATTTTGATGTTTCTCTTTAAAAATGACTTGTTTTAAAATTTCCTTCAATTTTATTTAAACAAAAACATTACAAAGCTCAATTAGTGAATCATTTTGTTTCTGATGGAAGAAGACATTTTGTTGAACCCAAAATCATGTTTTCCAGTTTTTTCTATTTACCATTTTTTGATGGACCCAAAATATTTTTTTCTCCGTTTTTTTTTCATTGTCAATGAATCAACCCCATCTCCCAGCTATTCACCTCACGTGTTGCTGTTGCTCTTTTGTCAAGTGTGTCTGGTTATTATCCAGACAAAAAAAAAATGCCTTGCAAATAATTGACTAGATCAGTGTCTAGGGATTAACCTGAGAGAACCCACAAGTCAAACTAATGAACCACACAAATGTCATTGGCTCTCCATTTTCTTTCATCTGCTGTAGCTCAGCCAATTATTAGTAGACCAAGAAGCACTATTTAGATATGCATTAAAGAACCCCTGGATGTCAAAAACTGAGGTAATAAACATTATGATGAGTGGCCATGTCTAATTACAGCTATCTCTTGTGTACAAAAATACATCGCCAACTTGGGCTCACAGTGGAAGAGGAAAAAGGAAATAAAGTTCGTAGCAGAAGGGAAGATATAATTGAAGATCTGGGATAGCTATGCTCAGAAATGTCAGTGGTCAGTAGCCAGATGCTGAAAGGAAAATAATACTAGGGAGTTGTCGTGCTCTAAAGTAATTAAAAACAGTTAGAGAAGTTAAATCTAAATTATTTTCAGATGACATAACTGTACTGGTAGCCAAATCCTGAGCATGATGCCAAAAATGGGGGAAAATCAGTATGTTTTTCCCCACCAACATACTGTGCATGGGAGGTAGTTGTTTCACTTCTCACATTAGTGTAGCTCAAGAGAGGGCAGGTAATCTCAGTGTTAAAGCACCATTGTGAGAAAGGAAACATTTCAGATGCCAGGAGTGAAAAATCAAGACACTCGATTGTCTATGATAATAAAAAAGAGAAAGGGTCACTTCCATCAGAACAGGCATAAGTGCTGTGCCGATTGTGTCCTGGGGGATGATCTCCATTTTTTCCCATGGAAGTAGTTGTACTCTTAAAAGAGAAAAAAATATTTTGAATTGTTAGCAGCCCCGGGTGCAAGTGGATGTGATCCAGGGCTTGCGAGACTTTGTTGTCTGTAATAAGCAAGTGTAAGTCAAAATGCCCACTCGAATAGGCTTGAAATGAGAATATAGCAGTTGTCAGATACTGTTCTTGGATTGATGATGCTATTTAACATGGTTTCCAGCAAGTCATTTATAAAATTAATGTCAGCTGCTCAGTTACCATAGTCTTTCTCTTGTGCTCTTCATTTCTTAAGAATAAAAATGGGCAGAACTTAATGTGTGAGTTGAAGCAAGCAGTGGAAAGTTTCTCCAGCTATGTGTCTTGTTGGCAAAGGGTGGCTCAATCTACCAACAACTCTCCTTCTCCCCTCCTTCCCCAAACATGCACTACTGGGTAGTAAAGTATCATATAGTTGTCTTAGAAGAGGAACTGAGCCAAAAATATACCTCAGGAGCTATTTTGGGGGTACAGATTCTTCTGCACACTTTAACAGAGTTTTTGGCCTATTGGATGGGGGGAAGCAGTAAATGTGATGTATCTTGATTTTAGTAAGGCTTTTGATACAGTACCACATGCAATTCTCATAAGCAAATTAGGGAAATATTGTCTAGATGAAACTAGTGTAAAGTAGGGGCAAACAGGTTAAAAGACCGCACTCAAAGAGTAGTTCACCATCAAACTGGTGGGATGCATCTAGTGGGGCCACACAGTGGTCTGTCCTACGTCTGGTGCTATGTAATTTTTTTTATTAATAGTTTGAACAATAAAGTGGAGAGGATGGTTATAAAATTTGTGGATGGCACTAGCCTTGACAAACTGGAAACTTGGTTTGAAGTTCACAAGAGGAAAGTCTGAAGTCCACAAGAGGAAAATGTGAAGTACTACCTTCAGTGAGGAAAATCAAATGCACAAATATAACATGGAAAATAAGTGTTGAGTCTATAGTACTGCTGAAAACCATGTGGAGTTTATAGTGGATCACAGATTGAATATGAATCATCAATGTAATGCAATTTGGGGAAAGTTTAATATTAATCTGAGGTGTATTAACAGGATTTTCATCTGTAAAAGAAAGATGGTAATTGTCCCACTGTACTTGGCACTGGTGAGTCCGCAGCTGGAGTATCTGTCCAGTTCTGAGTACCACGCTTAAGAAAGATGTGCACAAGCTGAAGAGAGTCCATCCAGAAGAGAGCAACCAAAACAATAAAATGGCACAATCAAGCTTGAGAAAAGCAAACTGAGAGGTGGCACATGGTAAAACTTATGATAAGGGGTGTTATAAAGAGGATGGGGATCAATTATTCTCCATGTCCACCAAAGGTAGGACAAAAAGTAATGTGCAGCAAGGAAGCTTTAGGTTAGGTAGCAGGAAAACTTTCTAACTCTAAGGATAATTAGGCACTAGAATGAACATCTAAGAGAGGTTGTGAAATCTTTTTGTCATTGGAGAAACAATGAAGAGTCCTGTAGCACCTTAAAGACTGACAAATTTATTTGAGTATAAGCTTTCATGTGCTGGAACACACTCTATGAGATGCATCTGATGAAGTGGCTTCCAGCCTATGAAAGTTATTCCCAAATAAATGCACAATAGCCTTTGTGCAACCTCAGTTGGCAAGGTGCCTTCACAGTTCAGAGAGTGATTTACAATTGTCTCACCCTGTCAGAACACCCAATGGAGATTTTTGTGGAATAATAGAGACACAGATCTGAGTGGAGGAAACAAAATCCTAAATGGAAAAGATCCCCACCCTTCCTCCTTTGGAAATGTATTTCTAATTTACTGTTCATCCTCTGCCCATTTGAATTGATCACTTGGAAAGTCAACAATGATGAAACAAGCAGTACATTGCCTCAGAACTCATGTTTATCTCATAGCTGCACCTCTTCGAAGGGAAAAGAATGGCAAATGAATTTGAGATTATGAAGAAATATGGCTGGTTGGTTGAAACAGTACTGAAGGTTTTACACTATTTACAATTTCCAGAATCTGTAATGCTTGAAGGAAAGATGAGGAGTCAGGAATACTGTTCACTGATAGAGTACTGGAGGTCATATTTTTGTCCTTCTTTCCAGCTACCAGGATATCCATATATCCTGAATTATGAGGAAATACAAAGGCACTATAACAGGCACCTAGACTTTGCCATAGGCATAAATTAAATGAAAAAATAACATTATGAATACTGCAACCTTTTTGGACTGTGATAGGGTTGTCCAGGCAAAGCCCAGAATGCTATTGTGTAGGCAGAATAAAATGTCTGTAATGCTAGTTGTTGAGGGAGGCCTTTAATGTATGCATGAGGGAAGACCAGCTGTTCTTTGTGATCTCCACCGGATCCCACTATAAGGTGTGTAGAAACTGTGATGCTGTATGATTGAAATATGATCATTTTATATTATTAATATTGCTACTGTTAGACAATTGCAACAAATCTTGTGCAAAAATATATGATGTAAGGTGTCAACAGAAAAGCTCTGATTTGCTGAATATGAATATCCTGCTTATAAGCATGTATTATTTTTGTATTATTTACTAGGTACAGTCCTAGCATTCTATATATGTGATGTATTCCTGGGTAAGGTCCATCAGATAATTTACATCCAGTCTGGCCAGCACACAGTGAATGATCTATGCAAGTTGATGGCCTGTTAAAAAAAATCTTAATGTTCCAATGGGCCATAAAAGAAACTTTTTTTCTGCCCTTTGAGCCTTCCACTGGATGCTTTAGTCAGACTATGGGTAACAGCTGCTCCTGTGAGTCATCAAGGGCATGTGACTTGTACAATCATAACATGGAGTCCAGGGTCATCAGCTTTTCCACAAACTATGCTGTGGCCTTGTCTTGGGACAGCAACATTCCATCCACACGGGAGGGGGTACAAAAGATCCTGGCCAAGAGAAGAGGGGCAATGAGTTTGATTAATACACTTCAAGATAAAAAGACATAGCCCCTCAAGAGGACAAACAGGCCAGCAGTTAGGAATGGAGCCCAGGACTCAGGAGACCTGGGTTTCAATTCCATGCTCTGCCATATGCTTCTTATGTGACCTTGGGCAAGTCATTTAGTCTTTCAGTTCCTCATCTATAGAATGCAGTCAATATTTTCCTACCTCACACATTAAAGACCATGATGTGCTCAGCTATTACTGTGACGTGAGCAGCGGTGCACATAAATTATTAAGATAGCAATGTCTTTTGTATAATAGGTGGATGGATACCTCATCTCCCCAAAATACATCTTTATGCTAGCTAGTTGCATGTGATTTCTGCTGGTGCTCTGTTTTGCACGTAACCTGTGGCGGGGGGCCCTACTGATTAACCGGAATCACTAAGGCTCACCCTTTAAGGGTGAGACTTACCAATTAACTGGTTAACCTTTTACCTCCCTAACTCCTACAAGTGGTAGTTTTGTTCCTGGAGTAAAATAAACTTATCCAGGAAAAATGATCAAACTTATCTGTTTTCTAAGAGAAAAACAAAACCAAGGAGGTTGCTGCACATTAGCTTTCAAAGTTGGAATAACCAAGAAGTGATAGCTTCTGTACTGAGCTGGAGTGTTTTTATAAAGTTTCAAATGCTGAAAGTGCTCCCCTTAATGCAAAAAAACACTTCTTAAATCCTAGTTGAAGTAAATCTGCAGTAGATAAAAGGTTTTATTATTATACAGTCTCTTCTTGGTGCGTAAAATGTATTATCTCAAAGGGTAATGAAGCAAAAGGACAAAGAACTTTGGTTGTTATTTTAACAAGCTCTCTCAACACAGGTTGTCTATTGATTTTTCACAGAGAAATGTAGAAGAATTGTTTTTATTGGCCATTCATGTTTAAAACCTTTTTTATTCAGTATGGCAACGTAAATGTTATTGCTCAGAACTGAAACTGGGTAAGTGTGAATCAGTGCCATTAGTTCTTTTGCCTTTCAAATTTTTGCACAGCAAAGACATGAATAAATTAATGCCTGCAACAAAGCTAATTAAAGATAGAATCTTTTCAAGAACTAAAAAGTAGTTTGTGTTAAATTTGTGTTGTGACACCCCAGAAATGTTTTGAGCTTCTTTCTCCCTCATAAAGGAGCCAAACAAACCAGGGGTAGAATATGCTTTTCATATCACATTAGCAAGGGTGTGGATAGGGAATATAAATATAAAGTTATTCTCTGGGACTATAAATAGGAAAAAGGTATGATGCAAATATTTACATTTTGAATTATGCCGAGCCCGACTTTGTCCGATTAGTCCAACTGTGTCTTAACTGCCACCAGAATATTAAGTGCTGAAACAGACAGAGTAAGTCATGGAAACTAGCAACAGTTCCAGGGGTAATGACTATAAAAACACTCTCCAGAACCTAGTGTCTCACAGCTGCCTCCTTTATGTACAGTTTACTGCACTGAAGCTCAAAGGACCAAATTAGAGACAGCAGAATAGCCCAGTTCAAGAGGACACATTTCACACAGTCCTCAATAGATAAGAGGCGTAGCAAGTGAAGGATACAATTGCATGTTCCTGTTCCGTGTGTATTGAAATTATGTGACTGGTTTCAGTATATCACTACTGGAGCTGTTGCTGTGAAACTGCAGTTCTAGAAGGCTAAGGAAGATAGACCACATTTGTGGCAGGGGTTGTTTTGCTGCATTCATGCTGAACTGGGGGAGAGATGGGTGTGTGGGTACCCACATGCTGTCGGGTTTGCAGTTGTCCAAGAATAGCTATGGAAGTTCACCTTCAGTAATACAGAGGCTAAATTTTGGTCTGGCACTTCGCTATTGCACAGGATGTAGATGAGCAGGGTGTTTAAAGTTCTCACCATCTGTTTGTGTCAATACTTATAAAAGAGAGGCAATATAATCAGACTCCTAGAAGAATTAATCTTCCAACGGAGGACCTGAGGGTACTGTGTGTGCTTTTAGCTGAGTTGGGGAGAAATCATAGAAGCATGGGAGTGGAAGGGACATCCACAGGACTTCTAGTTCAGTTCCCTACATGCAAGGCAGAACTGAGTATTACCAAGGTAATGAGTAAAGCCCAATCACAGTACTGCACATAGTCTAAAAATGGAATATTCCATTTCCACTGAGCCTAAGAAAATCCATCTAAGTATATAACTGCTTAATAAATAAAATTGTATCAATCAAAGGTCTAATGATTCAAGCAGCCCTCTTTGTCTAGAACACTCCTGCTGAAGTCAATTGGTGTTTGTGTGCAGAGGGTTATCATGTTCAGGGTGCAGAAGATAACGGGATCTGGTCTCTTTTTTAGGCTTATTATGGGTGGCTCTTATCAGAGAATCTATTTACTTGGTTTTAGCCCTGAATATTTAGCTTTATCTCACTTTATAAGTCCACTGCCCATATTGCTTAGACAATAGCTCAAATCCAATGCAGGGAACCCACAATACCACACCAGCACACAGAAGGTTTACAGAGTGACAGTGAGCTACAAAGGAAATGTGGTATCATTATGAATGTGTTGATATTTGGGGAAGATGAGTGTTTGTTTTAATTTATGGTAGGAGATAGGTAGGATAGACTTCACTAAAATGAGGTCCTGATCTGGCCAAAAAAACCCCACCCCATTTTGTTTTCTCTTCAAAGGAGATGAATACTTTTTTAGTACCTCTGCTTCAGATTTGCCAAATATGCAAGGGTTTTTCTAGATCCAGCTTCTTTTTTTCTATTTATTGTTTGTCCTGGCTGTATATTTATGATACTAGAAATATTTTGAAAAAACTATTTTTAGGTTTCTTGTGAGCTATTTACTTAATTAAAAACACTCTGCAAAGACAGAAGAAGCAGCAGTGAGATTCACTGATGTTTCCAAGAACCTGACTAAATTACTGTTCCTTGTAGTTACCAGGAGAGCCAACAGCCTCTGCAGGCCCCTAGATAAGGTGCGGGGAGGGGATGGCTGCACACTCCCAGAAGGGGTGGGGCCTCAGGCAGAAGGGACATGGCTGGGGCAGCCACACTGCTGTGCTGCACAGAGCGCACGGCATCTTAGTGGTGATTTAAAGGGCTTGGGGTTCTTGGACTCTGCTGCTGCTATTGCAGCAGTGGCAGCAGCAAGGAGTCCCAGGTACCTTTGAATCACTGGTCTTTGCCCTTCCCCATTCCCCCTCTGTCTTGGGCAGGCCTGACTATGCTATTAGTCCTTGTATGTTTATGGGATTTTATATTTGTTTCCATTTGAGGACAGAAGGAATTATTCTTCAGATATAACGTACAGTACATTATTTTCAAATATACACGAGGCAGACTTACATTTTAATCTAATACACTCTTCTTGCTTGATGTGGCTATTTTCAACGAACGAGCACAGAGAACTCATTGCTATTTGGTTTGGTGGAGAATGTTAAGTTTTTTGTTGACTTAATAAATTACTGAGCATTTGCTGAAAACGTAAGAGGTTTTTAACAGTGTAGAAATATTTTAAAATGTTGCAAAATGGACAGTTCTTAATAATTTAATTTGTGAAACATGTTCCAAAAATACAAAATGCTTTTCCAAGTTAAAATCTATTTGGTTATTTAAAAAAAAAACCCAACCCTAGTCTTTTCTGATCCAATAACTGTTTTGATTTAAACCCAGTGTTAACACTTGCCAGCTCCCATACTGAATTACATAGATCAATTTTTTTCAGTGCTTAACTCAGACAAGACTCTCATTGGAGTCTTCTGTAATTAAGGACTTCAAGATTTAGCTCTATAGGAAAAGAATATACTTGTTTGTCCTCCACTCTGTAAAGTAACTTAAAGGGGCAAAGGAAAAGAAGAAAAATGCATGGCTGAACTTTGCATTAAATTGTAATCTGCAGAAAATCACATACCCCTACTGCTATTAAGTAGTGAATCTTACATATGTCCTATCATGTATAGTCTGCTACAGTATCACAAACAAGTAGAAGTCTTGTCCAGTTTCAAGTAAACTATTCCAGAAATCACATGCCATTCTGTTATGCTTGGTCAGTTTTTTTTAAAGATCTAAATGCTTATTAGTTGCAGCTACTTCAGAGATAGCTCAGAGATTGAAAAAGTCAAAGACATTGCCTGTCTTATAAATCAGCTTTTCACCTCAAATTAGAACCAATGTGTACAGAAAGGGAGGGCTAAGCCCATGCATCCCATAGCTTTGCAGCAGAAGGGAGCTTACACGGTTTGAGATTTGTCCCATGCAAAGAGACAGCCAAGACAAGATCTCCCAACACCTGTGGAATGTGTCTCAATAAAAAAAGATGGCCTGCATTGGTATGAGCTTAGACATCATGACTAACCAGTGCCTGTGGGAGTTGCTTTGAGCCCTGGGGATTTGGGGAAACTGAAAGAGACATAGAATGAAGAACCCACATCAAATGTTTGACCTTTGTTTCTTGCTTGAATGCTGTCTAGCTTTTTATGTCAAGGGAGAATAGTAAAGGTCCATTATATAAGAATTAATAAACATTGCTTTCAGTACAAATTCAGCTGAATTTAGTAAGAATCTTGTACTTAAAATGAATAGCAGTCAGGAGAATTGTTCAAGGTTTTTTCTTTTTCAGGCAACTATATATTAAAATCCTTCATTGATTTTGTGATGACAAAGGTAACGTGGCCTGTATAATTTGAGATGAAACTGACCATGTCCTCCTTCACTTTTTCATGTTCTCCATCCCCAAGAAGTGTGAAAACAGTAGTCTTCACCACTACTGATAAATTTAAAGATAGAGGTATCCAACCCAATAGACCAGGTTAAACAGCAGAAACGATGTTGGAAAAAAGACCCTGGAATAGGAGTCCAGTTCTAAGATGTCTATGTGAATCCGTCCTCTCCTCCATGAGCCAGATTTACATTCTTCATAACAGCAGAAAAAACTCTGGCAGTCTTTCCCATCCAGACACTCATAGACACAAGTCTCTTCAAAATCTTGCCAGTACATGGCATTGTTCAATGTGATGACTGTAGGCGGTGGTCTTATATCAAGTACAGAATAGTTCTGGGGAGAAGGGAAAAAAGACAGAAACGTTTGAAAAACTTCCTTTGATTGTGGAGCTAGAAATCTGTAAACAGCTGAGGACCTAGCCCATAGATGTTAGAGACATGTGGCACATGTGCAACTGATACTTTTGGTTTTAGAATCTATGTCACTGCCTTTGCAAATATGCTTTCATAGGGTAATTTTGATATGCAGTTACTCGTTTAAATTAATTCTGGCTGTGTGTTCTCCATAGTTGCTTCAAGGCAGTTTTCATATTTAAAGTGTGTATTTACACTTACCAATGTATCATAACATGATCATCAAAATCACTTTTTTCTAAAGTTAAAATTAAGAATGATATCAAATCTATAACTAGAGCAGGCATGTGGGCACATCAGTTATTTTATGGGGCAATCTCCTTCCTATCAGAAAATAAAGCTGCATTAATGCTACCTAAGCTTATCATGAGTGAGAATAATAAGAAAAGGAAAAGGGAAAGGGAAAGGGAAAAGAAAATCAGCTGTGAGTGACTAGAGATGAAAGGTGTTATCATCCAAGACTTTCAAAGTAACATCACAGGATGCAAATGTATTTAGCTCTCTTTATAAGAATAATAATAATACAGTAGAGTCTTGATTATCCGACCTTCCTTTATCCGACATTCCATGTTATCCGACCTGCCTGTGGTCGCCCAAGGCAATTGTGCGGGAGGCGGAGCCAGCAGAGCGGAACGTGGAAGGGAAGGCACCGGTCAGTCATGCGATAGGATGCCGGAGAGCATCTGCCCTCACCCCCTGAAGGTCGCAGGGCGCCCTGATCTCCCCCATCCCCTCCGGCCAGCCATGCTGCCCCCAACTTCCCCTATCCCTCCCGGCCAGTCAGGCTGCCCCCGACTTCCCCTATCTCCCCTGGCCAGTTGCACTGCCCCTGACCTCCTTGATCTCCCCAGCCAGTCACAGTGCCCCCGACCTTCCCCTATCTCTCCCGGCCAGTCGTGCTGCCCCCGACCTCCTTGATCTCCCCCAGCCAGCCACACTGCCCCTGACCTCCGCTATCTCCCCCACCCAGTCGCATTGCCCCCGACCTCCCCATCTCCCCTGGCCAGTCGCGCTGCCCCCGACCTCCCCTATCTCCCCCGGCCAGGGCAGGGAGGTCGGGGGCAGCGTGGCTGGCCGGAGGAGATCAAGGAGGTTGGGGGCAGTGCGACTGGCCGGGTTAGATAGGGGAGGTCGGGGGCAGCGCGACTGGCCAGGAGAGACAAGGGAGGTCGGGGGCAGTGCGACTGGCCAGGAGAGATAAGGGAGGTCAGGGGCAGCACGACTGGCTGGGGGAGATCAAGGAGGTCAGCAGCAGTGCGGCTCCCCATGAAGCAGCCCAGTGTCTGCAGAGCGGCAGCTGACGGAGAAAATACCTTGGACCCTACAAGGTATTTTCCGTATTATCTGACATTTTGATTATCCGACCATCCTTTGGTCCCGTTTAGATCAGATAATCGAGACTCTACTGTACTCAAAAATTTCAAGGCTCTGTCTTTCTACCTCTATCTACATTGTAGGGTATCTTTCTTCTATCCTGCCTTCTACCCAATCTCTTCTTAATACTTTGAGTTCTCTGCTGTAACACCATTTAATTTTCACACAGCCTTCTCCTGTAAGAACCTACTTTTCCCTCAGCATCAAGTTTCCCCACTCTGCAAATCTCACCTCTTCTACAGAAGTCAGTGGAAAGACTTGCAATGACTGCTTCGATCTTTGCATAAGGCCCCACAAGTGCCTGCCAAGGTTCCCAAGGTATACATGAAATAAATACATTTCAGAGTTTCACCTTTCTTTTTCTTTCATCTCCCCTTTTTCCCTTTCCCCACAGCCTTTTTGGATGTATTAATGTTTAATAGTAAAGATTATCTCATTGAGAATGTAAGTTCCTTGGCACAGGGCCTTCTTGTTTTCAGACCACCAACCACACCAAGTTGTCTATAGTAATAATAATAATAATAATAATATGATACAGCAGGGCACCAGAGGAAATCTATTTTAGCTCCACATTAAATGCTGTGCTACTAAAACACTGTCATAAATGCGACTGCAGCTTCGTCAGCTTGCAAACTATCACTTCAGCATGGATCCACACAGGAACGTATACATTACAACATCCAGTATCACAACGCCTAGCTTGTAGGTGCCTAGAAAATCACAAGAACAAACTTGTGATGTCCAAAGACTAAATTAAGTTTTCAGGCTCCCTATCCAATGAAAAGGTAGAGTTAGACACCTAACCACGTGACCCACCAATGCCAGTACACTATGAGGGGAGCTTTCTGAGCTAGACAATGAAAGATGTGAGTGGAAGGAATGTTTCCTAAATCCTACCCCTCTCATAGAGAAAGATGCTTATTTCCAGGCTTCAGGGAGGCACCAATCTCTGCTATGGGTCCAAGATAAGGAATCCTTCTCCTGGAACCAGGCAGATTAGGTGCTTAAGTCATTTCTTGCAAGAATGAGGTGGATGTTTACTTCACTCCACACAAAATAGAGTGGAGGGAGGATGAGAGGTGATGGTTACCTTATAACTTTTAACAGAGTGATTAAATCACTCATCTGGAAAGTAGGAGACCCACATTCAATTCCCTCCTCTGCTAGAGGGGGAAAGGATTTGGACAGGGGCTTCCTACCCTCAGGAATGTGCCAATTCACTGAGCTCTGAGATATTCTGATGTGGGGCTCCTACAAACTCTCCTTTGGAAATGATTTCACTGGCATCACTGGGCCAGAAAGCACGCACAATAGTGAGAATAACTCTATATTCCAGTGGGAGTCAACGGGACTAGGCTCCTGCTCCTATCATTCCCTAATTATTCAGACTCATTAATTTAAAAATGTCTGAACAAAATAATTTCAAGAATGGGATGTACTAAGTTCTCTAGGAAGAAGAACTTTCCAAAAACAAACAAACAAACAAACAAAAAAGGGAGG
Organism: Pelochelys cantorii; assembly: GCA_032595735.1. Taxonomy (NCBI): domain Eukaryota; kingdom Metazoa; phylum Chordata; order Testudines; family Trionychidae; genus Pelochelys; species Pelochelys cantorii. The sequence continues at coordinate 123,369,949 of CM064326.1, read as the reverse complement.
TGGGACTTGGAATGCAAACTCTATTTTTAACTGTTTAAGAGTCATTGATATATGTGCCATGAGAACTAGTTTCATTTTTGTGAATGTAACTTCATGACATAATTTGTCTTCCCGGTTTCCATATATTATTTGATAAAGCAGACATGCAACAAGGCATGGGTAAAAATAAGACATCTGGAGATACCACCTCTGGCCCTCCTAGATGGTTTGGAAAGAGCATACATTCATATGTATTTATGTTCCATTCTCAAAGTGAAAAAACAAACTGACCTTTTAACAAAAAAGAAGAATATTCATAGTGAGGCTCACACATGACATTACATTACTGCATCTTTCATGAATAATTTCAACTAGTGTCAACAATATGTGCATGCATTCATTTGCTCCTATTGAATAAAATAGAGTACTCACCATCATGTGACCAAAACTGACATCAGGTAGCTCAAATAAAGATACGAAAACCGTTCAGAAAAAAAACTTTACTTTTTTATATTCATCTAGTTTTTAATATTTCTTAAAATATCCTTTAAAGGCATTAAACCGCTTCACAACCTTTAATCCCTGTCATATGCCCAGAATTCCTCTTCACCCATTAACTTCATTTACTTAGTAAATAACAGCAAAGCCAGCCTTCAAATTCATGTCACTTAGCAAATAGCCACATTTTCAGTCAATAAACCTCCCTTGTGTTAGCATCTTGTCACATATGCCTTAAATATGTCCTTCTCATAACTTCCTGTTTTCTGCTTCAGCCTTTCCACACCATTATCTTTTCTATTTGCTCAAAGCCAGCTCACTTCTAGCTTGCGATAGAATTCCTTTCATTGACTCCCTTCTCATTTTTCCTTTTATATGCAACATATACTTATAAGGCCTGTTTTAGAAGTTTAAAGGAATTTTCACAGGATTGGCTCTTGGCTATTATTCTAGTTTCAACTCATCCTTCCCCCCATTACTCCTTTCTTTTATTCTCTTTCCACTCGTGACCTATTTCCTGAATCCTGTCTTCTCCTTCCTCTTTTCCATTGAACTTTCACTTTAATTCCCTTCTTCTTAATCTCTCTACTCTCATGCTTCACATCTTTGATTTCAAATGAACATGTTTCCTTTCTCCGTCCTGGAGAAACAAACCAAAACTTCCCTAAACCTCTCTGACTCCTATTTCCCACTAAACATTTTGAGTGACTGAGCTACTTATAGTCCCTCAGTTTCCTCTTGGTTATTTCTCCCTTTGATCTCTTGTCTTCTGAATTTTGCATTTTACTCCACAGAAACATCTCATAAAAGTGAACAACAACATTCTCTTGGGAAAATATTTAAGAGCAGTTTATTTTAGCTGTTTTTTGGTGGTGGGGGAGGGGCTTTGTTGCCATGAGTCCAATTGTACTGGGCTCAGAAGGAAACAAACTCATTAAAAAGACCCAAAGCTGTTTTCTGAACCTAAATATGACCGTTTTAATTTCACTATTTCATTTACTTATAGGTCTAGGGGTAAATGTGGGTTCCCATTGGAGTGGTAGGGAACTGGGAATCAACTTTTCTGAGCAGTATCAGGCTCAGGTTTCTAGACACAAAGAGCCAACCTTCAACAGACTTCATAGCAGAAGTGTTTATGTACTTGGAAAAGCTGTTAAGGGTGCAGGACTGAAACTTGTCTGACCCGGGCCACGTACAGTGATAATTTCTTAATGAAAATTTCATACGGGGAGCGGGGAGAAGAGGAAGAAGGAATCATTTCTGTGGCAGGTTGGTTTAAAAATAAGTTGTGATTGTTTGGGGTTAAATAAATCCGGGGAGATGATTTCTTTGAGGAGGCAGGTGATACATTGAACGGTGCATGATAAATATGTTCCTTACTAGATTCTGCAATCCATACACGTGGCTATCACTTCTACCTTCACACATGTTTACTTCAGCACCATCTCCATGCAACACTGGTACTCACACTTTTCACACCCACCACTTACTCTGTCACACCCCTTAACAAGGATACCTCCACCTTTCACTCTCTATATCCTATGTACACATTCAATCTCTGAAGCCCCATTCTGCACTCTCACACAGATATACTTACTCACCATTCATCCCTACTGCAGCCTGTCATTCTCTGATCTCCCTGAAATGGGCACCAACCTCCCCAAGCCTCCATTTGCCATTCACCTTCTCTTCTAGATACTCATGCTCACTACCATAGTACCTGATTTCCTCAGCTTAGCAGCCTATTCTCCCACTTTAACTGCCTAAGGCCTTTTTCGAAAATCCTTGCAACCGAGTCCGAGCAAGGGATCTGTGCCATTTAAGCACCTCTATGTTTTTCAGTTGGAGGCCACCTTCCTTTCCATTAATCTGCACAGCTGAAAGGCAGGGAAAGAAATAGAAGGAAGGGCGGCTACTGTTGCTGCTGCAGAGTCACCTGGCAGCTGTGGAAGGTATTGTATTTGGCAGCAGCATGCCTGGTGCCTAGAGCAACTTCTTTCCTACCTGCTTTCTAAGCATGATCAAGAATTGGGGAGGGTTTGGGCAAAGTGGTGTCATTTTGCAAAAGCATATGGATGGAACATTCCAATATTGGCTGTGTGGAAGATTATGCTCCATGCCCTTCAATAATAATCTTAGGTGACCACATCTTACCGACTTTTTCTTCTTGGTACAGTTTGGTTTCCTGCAGCTTGAGTAGTAGTTGAGGGTTGCATACTCCATCAGAGCAGCAAAGACAAATAAAAAGCATACGGTCACAAACAGGTCCATGGCAGTGACGTAAGAGACACGAGGTAAAGACTTTCTTGCAATGGTACTCAGTGTTGTCATGGTCAATACAGTGGTAATACCTGCACACAGAAATTGCATTTACATGAATACAGTATCATTCTTAGTAGCAAGGAGGAAACTTTTGGAAACACATACAAGATAGTGGACTAACTTTCAACCAAGAAATTATAGGAAACTGATCATCCTCATGGGATATCAATGAATAGTAAACATAAAACATTTAGTGAAAAATTAAATCTTCAGTAGAGTTTGTAGACAAATGGTATTTAGTACAAAAAATTCAAAACTAACAAAACGTTCGCCTCTGTTACTTTTAATATCCTCCTCCTGAAATTCCGACATTTCTCTCTTTCTTTTCAGTCTGCTCCCTCCACATTTCCCTCTTCTTCTCTTGTTTCAGTGGTGGGGTTTTGAGTGGGGGTAGACTGAAAAGACTGTGGAAAATACCTAACTCTGGAAAATTTGGAGTTTGGGTTTTTTAATTAAAACCTGAAAAATGGTGAAAACAAAATGTCTCACCAAGGTCAAAAAGCCACTGTTTGTCAAAGGAAGATTTGAGGGTTTTTTGTAACCAGCTGTACTTGTCAATAAAGATATAAACCCTAGTCCTGCACTTGGCAGTTTGCTGGCCAACAGTTGTTTCCATGCAGAATCTCACTGGCTGAGATCAATATCAATCAACAGTAGCAGTCTGACTATGTTATAAATTTACAGGAGTGAGGCCTTAAGCATTAAAACTCTGTCCCCATGTACAAAGCCTGGATGAAAATTAAGGCTTATATGAACTGCTACTGTAACTTGAAGGAAATGGGCAGTTTAGTTCAGATCATATTCTTTCAAATATAATATCTTGGATGGAGAGACTGGTATTTAATATAATATGAATCATCTTGATAGGAAATATGCTAAAACTAGACAATCTGGTGCATACTGGAAGTGAAAGCTGCTTGTGTGCATTGTTCAAATCTGGAAATCGCTCCGCCTCAGAAATGTTTCAATTTTTGCATTAGTATTGGCAATACTTTTTTTTGGGGGGGGGGAGAAGGGGAGGAGGAGGAGGAGAGGAACACAAGGCTTTTACAGAAAAAATAAAACTAAACGTTCCTGAATGTCTTGGAAGAATTTAAAGCAGCCCTTGAAATACATCCCAGAAGACAGCACCTATTTAAAACAGCACAGCCATAAACAATGTTAATTACAAAAAAAAAAAAAAAAAAAAAAAAAAGGGTGATGTTTTGCAGCAGCATGCAGTATTTGAAATTGGGGGTAGGGAGGATGGTATAAAACCTACATCTCACAGTAAAATTACTGCCCACACATAGCACTCTATGTGTCTATGGATTATTTTTACCTAACTTTACTCATCTTCTTCATAAAAGACTGCCAGCACTTGATTTGTAGTGTTTGTTATGGATTAAAGTGATTCACAAGGATTCAGTCCTCTCCCACATCATATTTAATAGCAATAAAACCACCGGAAAAGCTAGCAAGCTGAAGTGCTAGCAGAATGTTTGCACCACGCATCTGTATAACTCTTTTATGTCAAAGGGTAAATAATGTGATATGTCAGAGGCCTAATATGAGCCTCCAACATCAGCTCCAGGAGAAGGAGCACTTTGCTGAAGGAGAACCCAGGCATGCCTGAGTTGATGGTGATGGTAAGAGGGGAGTATTCTGATTTTTTTTCCTCTTCCATAACAGTCACTGAAGGCATGGGCTCCGAGGTCTTGGAAATACCTACCTACCCCAATGGTAGTTATGAAAGCAAAAAACTTCCACTTCTAGAAGACCATTCCTAGTCATAGCAGAGACAGATGTGGCCACAGTAATCCATGAACCCATAACTCCAGAGCCCACTACTATGATTTTCAATATCAAGGCAGGAAACCCTATGTCCTGTAAAGTTCCTGCTAGTTCAGAACACAACCACACTCTGGCACAGTAACCCATCCTCACAATGCTTTGCACTGACTCCCCAGTGAATCCACAGTCAGTCTCTGTCTTGATTCATGATCTGTTCTCTGGTGCCAGGGAGATCATTCATTCATTCTCCCTCTCTCTCTTGCGCTCTCTGACTGCAGCCTCCAATGATGGGTAGGTTCCACAGGCACAATAAAATTACAGACAAAAGGGATAACTTGGGACTCTGGACTATGGAAATCCTCAGCTCAATGAACTGAAAGTGACTATGAACCTGGTCACATTCACAACTTACATGAAACACCCATCTCTTTGACTGAGCTTTCAGTCAACAATACTTTCACACTTCCAGTGCCCAATCAATCTTTTATTTTATTAACAATCACTGCCCATTGTTTTTAATTTCTGTTTTTAGTGATTAACCATTGCCACTTAAGAAACAGATCTTGGAGTCATTGGGGAGAATCTCTGAAAACATCCACTCAATGTGCAATGGCTGTCAAAAAAAAAAAAAGCAAACAATGTTGGGAATCGTTAGGAAAGGGATAGAGAATAACATCTAAAATGTCATATTGCCTCCGTATAAATAAGTGGTTTGTCCAGATCTTGAATGCTGTGTGGATGTGGCTGCATTATCCCAGAAAAGATACATCGGAACTGGAAAAGAAAAGGGCAGCCAAAATGATTAGGGGCATGGAACAGCTTCCATGTGAGGAGAGATTAATAAGACTGGGATCCTGCCTGGGGTGGCAACACACTAGGATACTAGTTATGGGTACTAGTATCAGAACCAAATTGGATAGAAGACCACAGTATGAATGGTTCTGGGCCAGAGTTGCAGATGCAGTGGCATTAGAAAGGGCAGCCACAGGGAAAAGTGTATTGGGTTGGGTTGGGTTGGGATTGGATTTCTCCTCCCCAACCACCTTCAGAGCTCAAATATTTATGGTTTAGGCAAATAACATATCGTTGCTTAGGGCGGTGGTCACCAACCAGTAGATTGGGATCTACCAGTAGATCTTGTAGCCTCTTACACGGGATCTTGACTGGTTTGGCCAGGAAACTATCAAGTGCTGGCACTTCAATTGCCCCTCCACCCACTGTCATGCTGCTCCTGCCCTCTGCCTTGGTACTGCACCCCTGGGAGCCTCCTGCTTGCTGTACAGGGTGTGGGAGGGAGAAGGGGGGGTGCTGATGTCAGGGTGTTCCTCCTCCCCCATCTCCTGTACCCCACCTCTGCACAGAGAGAGGGGGATGGAGGGAGCTTGGCAATGCAAATCTCTGTCACTCACACATTGTGTGTGTGTCTGTCATTGTCACAAACACACACTGTCCTTCCCTCTCATCTCCTGATGCAACACATACGTGTGGGGTTGTTGTTACTTCTTTTACTGCTTGCAAAGTGGGTTAGTTTTGGGTTTTGATTGGTCTGTGCATTTCATAACTTTCATTTCTCTCTTATGCTTCAATTTAACTCTTTGAGTGGTGAGTTCTAAAATGTCTAAACTGTTGTAGCTGGAGTCATTGTTCCTGTGGTAATTGCTGCTCCTGGAAGTGGCTGGCATGTCCCAGCAGCCCCTGAGAAAGGCAGAGCAGGGAGTCTCCACATGCTGACCTTGCCTGCAGACACTGCTCCTGCAGCTCCCATTGATCAATAACGGGGAACTGTGGCCAGTAGAAGCTGTGGGCTCAGTGCCTATAGATGAGGGGCAGTGGATGGCACCATGGAGCCATTGCTGTCCATGCCAGCTGCTTTCAGGGGTGGTGCAGGGCCAGAGCAGCCTGCATCCTGAACCCCTGTCTCAGCCCTGAACCTCCTCCTGCACCCAACCTCCTGCCCCAGATGTGAGTTCCCCTGCACCCAAACTTCTACCTAGAGCTTGCACCATGTACCCCAATCTCCTCCCCCACTCTGAACCCTTTGGCCCAAGACCAGAGCCTGCACCTCTACCCCAGCCTAGTGAAAGTGAATGAGGCCTCAGAGGAGGGGTGGAGCAGGAGCAGGGCCTCAGATCAGGGGCAGGAAGGAAGTGGGGCAAGGGTATTTGGGTTTGTGGTAGATCCTACATTACACTTAAATCGAGAAAGTGATCTTATGGTTAAAAAGGTTGGAGACCACTGGCTTAAGGTATGTCTGCACTGGAGCTGAATGATATAAATTCCAGCTTTAGGAGATATACCCGAGACAGCACCCTAAAAACAGAGCATAGCCATGGTGGTGTGATGTGTTGGAGGGGCTAGCTATTCTTAGAACAAATACAATAAACAATCATGAAAAGCTATTTTTGAAGTAACAAAAATTTAATCCAGCTTTCATTGTGTATAAGCAAGAAAAACTGTTTTATAGTATCACATACTGAACAGGAATGGAAAAAATAAAGGCGTAAAACACCATACATCAACAGACTATACCTATATGCCAGGCACATTATAAGAACCAACACTTTATTTCCCACAAAATATTGCCTAGATTCTTTACTGTGGCCACACTATTATTTTGTGTGAGATCATTTTGGTGGCTGATGTTGAGGAAACCCTATGAGAAGTCTCTTAGAGTGCGTCTACACTGCACCCATAGCTTGAAATAAGCCACACAATTTGAGCTATGCAAATAGCATAGCTTATTTTGAGTGCCAAATTTCAAAATAAACCGCTATTTCAAAATGTCCCTTAATCCTTACGGAACGAGGTTTACAGGGATGTTGGAATAGTGCCCTTGTTATTTTGAAAGATATTTCGAAATAGCGGGTGCACTGTCAGGACACGGAATAGCTATTTTGGGATACTGGAAGTATCCCGAAATAGCGCTGTGGTGTAGACGTACCCTTCTTGTGGGGAGAAACTTGCACCTTGTTCTAAAATTTGCAATGCTTTAGAATTGTCTGTTATATTTCAGCAGACTTTTAAGACTTACCAAAGATTTGAATTTACTATCAGGGTCATCCTGATTTCATTTCCACAGCTTCATATCACAAGTGGGGTGAATGTCTTCAGTCAGAGACATGTATGAGTTTAAATTGATTTTCTACCAATGACGTCAATACTAAATTTACTATTTCATAAATCAAATAAGACTTTCCAGCAAACTCAGGTGACTCAGGGGATTTCTAATGGGTGAAAAATGTTTTACCCTTAGGTCACTGGTATGAATTTAATCATGATCAATAATTACATTAATATTTTACCATCTGATAGCTGCATACAGGACTTTGCCATACAACGAAAATTACTGGGCTGAATCTGGCAGTCTCAGAGGACTCTTGGATTACACAACAGGAGAGGGTCAATTACCCTCTTACATCTGAGGGTCTCCTCTGCCAGGCAGGAGTAAGGGCACATCGAGGGGGCAGCATGGGGACAATGGCACTACAGTTGCCCAATCTGTAGCTAGTGTGTAGATAAGATTTCATTTGCTCTGTCTGTCAGTCTCAGCACTGTTCTTGAGCACTAAATTCATTTTCAAAATGTAAGTGATTGAAAGACGGAATTGAAAGGAAAGTGATGTGAGTTTTTATTAAGTGCCACCCTCGGGCTTGATGCCTGCTCTATTTTTGACACTTGCAATTTCAGATGCTATATGATAACAGTATGGTAATAGTATGAGATAATGTATGTGCCAAAGAAAGCAGTTTCTGAAAACTTCAGCTGAATTAAATCCTCTGAATTTCAAAAACACCTCCCGTCTTTACCCAGTAGAATTTCTCTTTTCTTCAAATTCCTGCCAACAGATGAAGAGTGGTAGCTTTCAAAGAAGATAATTTTCACAGTTAATGAGAAATAGAAATACTAGAGAGCAATTCTATCTCTGTAAAGCACACAAGGAAGCAGCACAGTCTAGTGGTTAGAACACATAACTGGGAGTCAGGATTTGTGTTATCTGCTTATCTCTGCCACTGACTCAATGTGACCTGAGGAGTGTACTTTCACTTCTCTGTTTCTCAGTCCCTCTGTTTCTAAAGTAGGGATAATGATACCCACCTTCCTTAAACAAACAAACAAACAAACAAACACACACACACACACACACACACACTTTGAGACTTTGATATATATCACAGGTGTGCTATACACATATGCTGTCGTAGGGATTATTGTTACAGTTCTATTCTCCTCTCGGAACCAAATATTCCTTATTCCATTATTTCAGTATACAAGTAGCCCATTACTGACAACTGTGCAGAAAGGGATAAAGCCTTTATTTCATACAACCCGGAGTAGTTGACAATTGCTCAGCACATTACTTATTAGTTTCAGGGAGTGAATTCCCCCCGCCCCCCGATATAAGGCCATTTAAGTAAATTAAGTTACATCAGGGGCAAATCTGCCTCTCTCCTCCCCTTCCCAGTCTCAAAATCATTTTGACTGATTAGCATTAATGATTTAGAAAACCCAGAATGATTTCAATGAGTAGCCATTAACTGTGTTGCACACAAATCCACGGTGCACTATTTTCAGAAGCAGGTACAATTTATGCTTCTTTCCAGTTCAGATGGATTTATGTAAGTGCACTAAAGCAAATAAAGAGCACTGTTGTGGCTATTGCGAAGATTTACAGTAAACTGACAACTGGGAGACATTTGGGTTCTCATGGTACTTATGCATTACTTTCCAGTTGTTTGATGCTTATATTTGTATCCCAGTAAATAATGGATTAATTATTTCTCAGAATGTATCTGCATGGACTTCTCTGGCCACTATCTAACCAAAAGGAGTAGGGCACATAATTCATCTAGATCAAAGTGTTCTGTGGGCCCACTTTGGGAAAGCCACTAGCAGGCCCGCATTGCTTTGTTTACATAAAGGGTCCATAGCCACAGAGCTTCTTGGCTCCTATTGGCTCTGATTCAGCGTTTTCAACCAAGGGGAGCTGCGGGAAGTGGCGTGGTTTGAGAAACGCTGTTTGGAAAACTTAGTTTCTAATTTGAGTCTCATTCATGTCTATTAGAATGTCTTGTTACTATTGGGTATACATCTCCAGGTACATTCAGAGACAATATATTGGTGTGACTAGTATAATTGTCACTCTTGTTTAATTAGCTTGGAAACGGACCTGTGCAGTATAAGTACAGGAAGCTTTGAACACACACAAGCAAGCTGCTTCTAATAAGAGAAAGCCACTGACATTGTGAAAAATTGTAGTCTGGAGTTAAGAATATGGTTTGGGTTTGGGTTTTAGGCTCACCAATCTGACCAGAAAGTTTCTAGGTTTGTCCTCCACCCTGGTTACAGAAGTTAAGAGCTAGAGAGCTCTGTGTTCGGAGGCAGGTCTCAGAATCTGTCGCAATTACACTGACACTGTGGGTGGTACCAAATCAAAGCAATTTTTATTACAATTGCCATGGGGTCTCGGTTAGTCAGATCAAGAACACATCCCTGTCTACCCGGGCAATCTGAGCCCAACAGGTTACTCTTTGGGTCTGGCATCATGAGCAATGCAAAGACATGAGTTTTCCATAAGGTGCCAATCTGCATCACCACAGGTTTGGACATCATGACAGTGACTTGATGATTTCCCACTATAGAAAGTGTGTGTGTACGTCAGAGAGGACAATTTGGAGGTTCTAGGATCCTTTACATGAATGATACTGATTGCTGTCGCGGTATCTACAATAAAATTTCGGAGGCAGGCTTCTACCACAACATAGGTCTTCCATTTTCATCTTTATCCAGGGGCACAACATTGTTCGGGGCCTTTTGGCATCATGCAGGATAACTGTTGGCATAAATGGACAAGAAACCTTTGAACTCTTCCACCCTCTCAGGGGTGTCCTTTTCTGCAGGTGAGTATACCCAATCAGGGGACGGAGCTGCGACTAAGGAGGCCACTGGTTGGTTGGGAAGCTTTGGTGAGCACCTTCCAATACCAGCTCATTCAAGCACGTCCGAAGTACCTGCAGGTCTTGTCGCTGTGCATCGAGGGTTCACTGCATCACCTTAAGCATTGCTGCCACCTCGCGAGGAATATTTTGTGCCACACCAATGAAGAAAGAAGCATGGTCCAGGGGCTCGCCTCTAGATCCATGTGCATATCCCTGTCAGTTATTTCACCAATTAGCATTATTGGCCTGATCAGACCAATGTTGAGGTCTAGGAAATTTTGAGTTATTTTGGGTCTGGCCCTGAGGTGTCCCATTTGGCCCCTCAATCCTTATTGTGGGGTCCTGTGGATCTTGTAAGGCCACCACTGGACTTTCTCACCTCCCTTAGGATTCCCCTGTGAGTAGGCCTTGGCTAGCAGATTCAGGGCCTCACCCAAGCAGGTCTTCTCATGTGTATATTGACCTTTTCCTGCAAATGAGGATGAGAATTATTAACTAGCAAACTCACATACTGTGGTCCCTCTGGCTCCATTTCCATGTGGTTGTCCCAAGTTGTGCTCATCCACAGATGAAAATGATGAGGGGATTCTTGTGGTATTTGCTTCAGATTTGACAGGATTGCCACTCCAGCCTGGCCAGGATGTTGGTTGTGCACCAACAGGGCCACCATTTCTATAAAAGATTTCTCACCTTTCTGGTATTCCAAAGGTAAGGTGCTCCATAGTGCCTGATTCACAGTGAGCTGTAGGATCTTGACCCAATCCTCCTTGTTTGACAGATCAAAGATCTGGGCTGTTTCTTGGACTTGCTGGACATGCATGGGATGGAGGAATGCTTAGCAACTAAACCTAAAGATTGAATGTCTGCTACCACTGCCACAGGGTAGCTAGAGCTAGAGCAAGAGATACTTGAATGGTCACATTCCTCACCCATATCCAAACCAGAGCCCAGGGTCCTATGGATGATCGTGATAGAAATCTCAGTCTTCTCACCAACACTGTTTGATGAAGTGTCTGTAGGAAACCCTGGAGAATGGTTAGTGGAGCACTTGGAGGAATTCCCCCAATGCCAGTTGAGGGCATTGGCATACTGATGCATAACATTCCTCAATGTACCCCAAGAAGGTTCACCTGGGATGGGGGATGACACCACTATACACCACTAGTTTGTGGATGTCCCAGTTTCTGGAGACCCTAAGGGTAATTCCCATGTGAGGAAAAATTGAGAACTCCCTGCCTCATAAGAGGTTACCTTGATAGAGGGTGAGGGGATTGACATGCCTGGGATTGTTTCCCTAGGCTGCAAACTTACATGCTTTCTCTCCTGCAGCCAAGTGACAAGAGCAGAACATAAATCAGAAGTTTGCACAACTTCTGTTATTGCTTGTTCTTCTCTTGCAAGGTGAATTTCCAAAGACCCTTCTTCCTCTGCCCCCAGCATTACCATCAGGGAAGGAGGTTGCCCTGGGAGCACTTCGGTTCCAGTAAACAGTGCTGTTGAAGGAGGGGAGGATTTCAAAAGCTCACATAAAAGGAGATGCCTAACAAAAGTGTGTCCGCTTCTGACTCCATCTCTGAGCCCAGGGACTCACCTAACTCCTCTGACCCTGTGGCTAGCAGACTTCCCTCTTCCATTGTCAAATCACTTGTTGATAATAGCCTATCAACTTCCTCCAGTTAAGGAAGACCTCAGCTGCTGCCAGCTCTCTTGCCTTTTTCCGAGTCACTGGCCCCTTAACTGAGTCCACTGGAGCTGGGGAGAGGGCCTCTGATGCCTTCCTTTTTGATTTTCCCTCAGCCTGTGGAGATTCTTTTTCTGCACTCTGAACACTCTCTCTTGCAGTGGCAGAGTCTTCAGTGGTCTTTGCCATGCCCTTCCACAATGCTTTTTCTTCCTTTAGTTTTTCACACTGCTTTTCCAACTGAAACTTAAATGTGTACACAGCTCTTAAACAGTTTACTCCTCTTCCTTTTCCACGTCTGAGTTTCTTTTTCCAGGTTTCGGACTTCAGCCTGACCCTGCTCTATTCTATGAAATAATGCCAACCGCTCCTCTGAGGACTTATACAACCAGTTCTTTAACTTCTGAATCTTTTCAGCTTTCTTAGCCAATGTTGCCTGAACCTGTTTCCCCAAGGCATGACAGATGGTTATGAGGCACTGCATGGAGATCTCTTTTAGCTCTTTGGGCTTTCTATCTTTCCTCATTTCTTCCGACTCAGATATTTGGCTTACCAATCCACAGGGGGGATCCCCGTGGTCTTGCAAACCCTCTGCATCTCTTAATCTCTCCAGACTGCCCCCATGCATCTGAACATAATGGTTAACGTACAATTCCAGATGCATCCCAGAAATGTGCCCACTCTTCCATCTCTAGCTCATTCATTATGTCTATGTACCTACCTTAGCGATAACTCACTCCTACAATAAAAGATAAAACTTCATTCTATGAAACGATTGAAACTTAACGCAGTCTCTGAACTCTGAGATTGGGAGGCATCCAGATCAGAAGGCATTCCCTCCTTATGGACAAACACACAAAGAATACCCCAGATTGGTCCCAAAATTACTTAAAGAAGTCCCAAAGTAGAAGGACAAGGGGTATAGGTCCTTCTCTTCCCACGAAGGCAAAGAGGTATTGGTGGATCAAGAGTATAAAAACCTATTTAGGGAGCCTGGGAGTAGTGGGGTACTACTGGCCATAGCCCAGGGGAACTAGAAAGGGAAACTAGAAAGGGGAAAACCTGACCTGTGTGTTCCCAATCACCAGCTACTTGGCAGTGCTGAAATAAACAGCTCCCCCACTGCCACGAGAGGGGGTTGTTGTATCCAGACTCAACCACTTAACAATGAACCATCAATCCAAGCTCCTTAATGCATGCACATGTGTTCCACAAGTCCAATCCCTTCCGAGGTTATATTGTCCTCCCTTCCTTGGGCAGCCTGCATCCTGAACCCCTCATCCCCAGCCCCACCTGACTCTCCCACCCTCAAGAGCTCTTTAGTGAGGATGGGGGGGGGGGCTGAAGCTCCCCTCTCCCCATTTGTATGGGAACATTGCTGACCTGAGCAACTCCGGGTGAATCCTCTAGTAGTATATAGCTGTTCAATTCAAAGCTTACCAATGCAATACTCAGCAGGATTCAGAGTGTTATACGCAAGCAGAAAATCAGAGCACATTTGTCAAAAGGTTTGTTAAGATTTGTGTATTTCTGGAGAGCAGCTGGGACATTTGTGAATTTGTGTTGTCCTCATGGGGAGTGATTTTTTAGAGCTGCATTATTTGTTTTTCATTAACTAATGAATGCTGTCAGCGGTCTTAATGCAGGGTCTCTGAGTCTCTTCCTATTACTGCTCCTGCAGCATAGCTCCATCATAATGAGCTCCATCATTGACTGGAAGAGATGTCTCCTGTTATCCGCCAAGAATAAAGGCTCATTTAACCCAGTGGCAAGATGGACTGCGTACTTACAGCAGGAACAGCTGACGTTTGGATTCATTGCTGAAGCAAAGTGGTAGCTAGTGGGAAACCTATACTTAAAACATATTTTTAGTAGCATATTTCTGCTGTCATTCAGGATGACGAGCTGGAGTATTATTTTAAGACATTAGTTTTGCTTATTTATGTGATGCAGAATGGTCCCAGCCAGATGCTGACAAACCTTAATAGATAGCTGCATAGCAGCAAAGAAATAGACATCTTAGGCCTCACTCGTGGAGTCTAGCTCCCCAGTGTGAGCTTAGTAAGATGACTTATAGAAAGAGGTTTAGATCACTTAGTGATTATTTTCATTTCAATAAGACATTTTAAAATATTTTCCAATGTAGAAAATGGGCAGATGGTGATGACCCTTTCATATCTGCAAGGGACTCGTACAAGCTAACATGTAGCCCCAAATATCTTCCCTTCTGTTTTAATGTGTACATAGTTCATTTTCTATTACAACCCTCCCCTGTGTTCCTGAAACTTGCACATCCTGCAGCTTTTGGGTTAGACCTTGGGAATTCTGCCCAATTATTTTTAACATAAATTACACTACATCCACACTTAGGCACTTAAGTGACCTGATTTTCAGCAATGCTTGGGAGCTGTCGGCACCTCTGAAAAACAAGATGCTTAGTTATGTATCTAACTTTAGACACCCAAACAATCATTTGGAACCAATTTCTTCTTACTCCATGACCATTTGTCTGTATATAAGGGACCAGCAGCTGAAGGAAGGAATGAAGCAGTCTACTGTGCCTATTATTCATAAATCCTACTAGGGAAACCACAGAAGGATCAGTGAGGCAATCACATATTCTGAGCTATTATGCAAACAAAACAGGTGGCAGACTCATTTATTTTTATTTAGGCTTGTAGGAGCTGGCAGTGATGACGTACTGTAAATATCAAGTGCCCAGTGCTTTTCTAATTGGAAAGGAGATGAAATATTCAAATGATACAGCAGGATATTTGTTTATATTGAACACTGGGATAGAGGAGACAGATTTAAGATCTTACCTAGTGCTGTTCTTGCTGGTGTAGCATCTTTTTTAATCCAGAACGATACCCAGGATAACACTACTGTTAGGATACAGGGTATGTATGTTTGAATAGTGAAGTATCCCATTCTTCTACTTAAATCGAAGTATATCGTCATGACTATGTAATCACCTGCAACAACCAAAAAGGGAAAGAGACCAAAAAGGCGATTGTGATGAAGTTCAGTTACTCATTCGCCTCACTGGTAATTTTTAAACTATTGTTTCCAAAATGCACAGTGTATGAAACATTTCCTTGTATTCTGAAACCATCTGTGCAAAAAAGCTCAGGGACAATGCAGCTGAATGAAAGCTCAAAATTCCCTTTGATAACATTTTTCATTGTTTCTGGTAGGAGGCAAGGAGTGGAGACAAGACACTTTCTCTCACCTGGATCTTAAACCATGGGTTTTCCCAAAGCTTTGCTGCTTCCCGAGGCTAGAACTTCAGAATGATTCCATGGCAGCTCTCAGTAGGCTACCATCTTCCCACAAATCTGCAGTGGCCATTTCACCTTCTCTCTGCTTTCCCTCCTGTGATGCACCCTCCAAGCCAAATTCCTGATGTCTGATTTGATTGGCTTTACCATTTCCCTTCAGACCATAATGTTGCTCTAACACCTACTGCTATGGGTCCTTCTGCAAGATGAAGTACACCAGTTCTTACCCCATAAATTGAAAACTTGTTCATAGGAGGTTGAAAGCTCAATGTGTGGAAACCTTAATTGGCTTCAGACCAGGTTTTCTACCATACAATAACATGACAAAATATAGCATCATCTCTCAAGGCCCCTTACTAACATTTTCTATTTTCTTTGTGATTGGTTAACATTTCAGTAGTGCTTAGTACCAAATATATAATTGAGTAGTGAGCAAAAAAGTTCCCTTGTGTTAATAATATACCTTATACCACTATTTGTAAATTTTGTTTTCCGTCTAGC
This sequence comes from Pelochelys cantorii, assembly GCA_032595735.1. Classification (NCBI taxonomy): domain Eukaryota; kingdom Metazoa; phylum Chordata; order Testudines; family Trionychidae; genus Pelochelys; species Pelochelys cantorii. The sequence continues at coordinate 123,353,978 of CM064326.1, read as the reverse complement.
TTTTTATATTGTACCCATTAGGAAAGTGGTATCCAAGTTGTATCTCAAATGCAGTTCTCTAAGCAAGAAGTAAAACAACAAACAGCATATCTTAGTATTTTGCAAAGTGCTGTGACCTTCAGGTGTATATGCCCTTGTCTTTGAAAAGGCATAAAATTGTGTAGATTTTCTTATTTATGGAGGCAATTGATCATATCCTATGGAGAGTTCTTTAACTCCCTCACATACAGAACACACATGTCTCCTATGGTTGTCATGCCCTAAAGAGTGCTATGTGAAACCAATAATAATTGTGTGATCTTGTTTTTGACCTGTGAGGTATGGGGGACAAAATACAATGTAAGCATACTACTGAGACACATGTATAACCCTCAGTCATGAGCACTGGGAAGAGTGTAACCCTGCATCTACTGGTGCACTTTTAGTATGCAGCATCCAAGCTTGTATTTCTCTTTTCTTTACATAGCTTTAAAAGTCCCTCAGTGATTGCGACTGCTACAAATGTGGCTTGATAAACTTGCTTGGACTTCTTCTCTATTCACACAGCAGAAGATATGTACAATAATCAACACACTGCTTTTTTCCAGCAGAAAGAACTGTATTTCTAATTTCGGGTTAGAGGGATCTCCAGGCATTTAACACAGCACTGTTTGGAGACTTTTAGAGCCGCTGCTGGTCTTGGTGTGGGGAAGAAATCATCTGAACATTAAAAAAAAATAGGAAGCACTTATGTTTGTTGTGTTGACACTATCTTAATAAGTAAAAGCTAAGTGTTGCTCTGTATACTGTGTGCTGGCCCGAGGCTTTTAAAATTGGCTGCAGATTCCTGTGCACATCTAAATTGCATTTTAGATTTTCTTTTAACCTTGCTCAGACCAACTCCTTTGAAGCAACCTCAATTTGTCACTCAGCCTACTGAAGACCTACCTCAATCCCTTGTTATCTAAAATTTCTCGCTGGTGGTTTTGGTTAGTGTATACAGCAGTAGAAAGTACGTGCCAAGTTGCACACAGTACAGTGTTAAAGCCAATTGTTTAAAGTATGCAGATCATCAATAATCAAAATCACCCAGCTTCTATTCTAAAGGAGTATAGAAATGTCAAAGGAAGAGGTTTTGAGTGCTAGAAGCATTAGCAATCAATAATAATAATAATAAATAATAATAACAAAAGTCTTCTTTCTGCTTTGTAAGACATCATTGTTTATGGTACATTCATTCTATAGAATCCCACTGAGAATGTGATTTCCAAATAAGGAAAAAATACATCACAGATCTACAAAGCAGATTTCAGAGGAAATCCCTTTTTTAAGGGTTAACTGATACCATGGGCTTAAAAAAACAAACAAATTTCAAAAGTGGAGACTATCTATAAATCAAAGAAATCTCTTTCTGGAACTCCATCCAATTTGATGCTAAGAAAGTAGTTTTAGTTATCAAGAAATTAAATCATTTCTCAGGAAACTTACCTAAAATTTTAACTAAACAATCAGACAAGTTCACTGAAATAATGAAAATTGCCTGGAGGCAAAACAATCTGTTACAGGCTTATATAACATATATATATCTTAAGACAATACATCTTTTAGAGTAATCAAAAGATTGAGGCAGTATTTCTCATGAAACCAGGATGACTCTTCTCTGCGACCCAGACTACCTTTATTAGTTTTAGGATCTAATTTGAAAATAGGACCAAGTGTGGAAAAATAATTATTTTCTAGAGATTCAGAACCTGGGGTTTTAAATGAATGGTAGTAAGCAGCAGCATATTGTCTTTTTTCTGTTAAAAACTCATGAAGACTTGAGTGGACCGTCAGAAGTTTTCCTATACCACATAAAAACTCAAAATGTGAGTAGCTCATAAAAGGAAGTAATACTTTTAAATAGATCTTTTTACAGTATGACCACATTAATGTGCATGGCATAGTAAAATCAAATCTTTAACTCAAACCATATGTTCTATCTTCTACAGTTGCCTTACCATCTTACCCCCCTCATCTTCGCTCATTCTAGAATTTATACACAAGGACTAAAATGAATGGTGATCCCATTTGTATTACTAAAAGTTAAATGAAGACTAATTTTAGTGATGTGTAATATAAAAATACCAGGGACCATCTGTCACTACTGAGAACAGCCGCTCTTCATCCTCTTTGGAACCTCCTTTCAGGAAGTTGAAGGCTGCCATCAAATCCTTCCCCCCTCCCTACAGATTAAATAAAACCTAATCCCTCAGCCTCTGCTCATAGGTCATTTGCCCCAGCCCCCTAATCGTTTTGGTGGCCCCCCGCTGAAACCTCTCCAATGCATCCACCTCCTTTCCGTAGTGTGGGGCCCAGAACTGGATGCAATACTCCAGATGTGGCCTCACCAGTGCCAAATAAAGGGGAATAATCACTTCTCTAGATCTGCTGGAAATGCTCCTTCTAATGCACCCTAATATGCCATTAGCCTTCTTGGCTACAAGGGCACAATCTTGACTCATATCCAGCTTCACATCCACTGTAATCCCCAGGTCCTTTTTTGCTGAACTGCTACTTAGCCAGTTGGTCCCCAGCCTGTAACAATGTTTGGGATTCTCCCATCCCAAGTGCAGGAGTCTGCACTTGTCCTTGTGAAAACTCATCAGATTTCTTTTGGGACAAATTGGCCCAATCCTCCAACTTGTCTAGGTCACTCTGGACCCTATCCCTGCCCTCTAACTTATCTACCTCTCCCCCTAGCTTAGTATCATCCGCAAACTTGCTGAGGGTGCAATCCATTCCCTCATCCAGGTCATTAATAAATATGGTGAACAAAACCGGCCCTAGAACCAATCCGTGAGGCATTGCACTTGAAACCGACCACCAACCAGACATCGAGTCGTTGGTCATTACCCATTGGGCCCAACAATCTAACCAACTTTCTATCCATCTCACAGTCCATTTGTCCAATCCATACTACCTTAACTTGCTGGCAAGAATATTGTGGGAGAACATATCAAAAGCTTTGCTAAAGTCAAGGTATATCACATCCACTGACTTGCCCATGTCCACAGAGCCAGTTACCTCATCATTGAAGCTAATCAGATTGGTCAGGCATGACTTGCCCATGGTGACTATTGCCCTTGGTGGTGTTGACTATTCCTGATCACTTTCCCCTCTTTCAAGTGCTTCAAAATGGATTCCTTGAGGATCACCTCCATGATTTTTCCAGGGACTGAGGTAAGGCTGACTGGTCTGAGTATATTACTATTAACCTATACGACTCAGAGAAAGCTCAAATGGGTACTCATTTAACATGTTCAATTTTATATTTTTCATGAAATCTGCTTAATGGTTGGTGGGTAAATTTCCCCAACCTCCAAGTTTCAGTCTCTCTCTTCCATGTCTGAACCCAACGTCATCACCCCCCAATCCATGGCTCTTTTTTCCCTTCCACCCAACCTCTTGCTGATGTCCTTTGCTCCCAAAGCTCTCCCTTGTTATTTCTTTCTAGGCATCCCACCAAGCCTGCTGTGCTGTTTTATTAAGCTGAATAATTCTTACTGGGCTAGTTACTCTCTACCTTGCATCGCCTAGAGCATCCCTGATCTGGAAGCAGCTCAGATTGCAATGCACATCTGTGATCTGAATATAGCCAGCCCCGCTCTCAGGTTACTAAACAAGTTAGGATTTCTTGAAGTATTATTTGTCTGTTATTGATGCCACTTCTGTCGGTGACTTGTCGATCCAATTGCTATGTTGCACTGAAATGATTTTGCCAGATGCTGCCCTCTTGTCCACTAGGGAGAGAAAGACCTACCTACCTTTGGAAGATCCATCAACTGAGCACAATCATGGATGAGGCAGCCTGGCCACAGTGACACTAGAAAGAGGCTCTTATTTAAAAAAACGATAAAGATAGGACATGGTAACTGTTTCTCTGAGATGCAGAGAAGATGAAGGCAAGGGAATACATGTCCCAGTCTCCCTTAAAATCTTGAAAATCAAAGAAAATATGTTAATGCTTAGTGCCATCTTTTATTCTGATTCCTCCAAACCACATTATTTTTTGTGGATCACTAGTTCTCAGCACGATGGGACAATCTTTGATCTCAAGCATTCGGGGCTGAATGATCCTAAGGCCTAGAGAAAAATAAAATGATTGAGTTCAGCCTGGTACTCAGGTGTTTTCCCCAGATTGCTACAGAGTTGCTCTGACAGGCTTTGTCCAGTGTGAATAATTATACACAGGTGTGCACAGATGAGCAGAGAAGCACATTTGCACACATTCCAACATGCAAATGTACTAATTCTGACGTGTAATATTATATATGATCTGTGTGAAAGATATTTTAAATAAATGAGCCTAAGGGCCTCTAAGGGTGACTTTTAGTACTATTTGTATTATCATAGTAGAGCCTTAATAATAGATCAGGAGTCATTGTGCTAGGCATTATACAAATACAACAAAAAGATGGTATCAGCCTCTAAGAACATGCAATGTAGATTAATAATTGCTCTAGTCATGGATTATGTATTGTTCACAGTCCAGACCTGGCTATTTTAAATATTTAGAGTGTATTTTTTCATATCAAATACAGAGAGTCCATTTATTGCAAATGGCTAGCAGTAGTAGTAATTGTGCTGATATTACATAAGTTATAGGTCTTTTTTAAACACACAGAACCATGTATAATGGTATATGGGGAGAAGGGGAAAGAAACACATATATGCCAAAAACATCACTTTTCATAATAGGAATTTTAGGGTTATTTTAAATAATATAATAAGAAAGACATAAGAGTAAATAAAAAGTGGTTAATGTAATGAGTGGATATTAAGGACCATCTCCTGGTCTCATTGATGGCAATGAAAGATTTGCCTTTGACTCAAGTAGGACCAGGATTTGCCCCTAAATAACAACTCGTAACAAAACAGTCTCTTATTTAAATGTGTGCCATTTTCAAGATTTTTTTTTCTCATGTAACAAGATTAGGAAGTATAACATTTGAGAACATATTTGCACTTGAAGCTATCTGTTGTTTATTTACTGAGTTAGATTCAGGTAATTTACATTTGATGTTATTTGTTCTTCCATAAGCAATAACCTTTCATTTTCTTTGACAGAACTAACATTTTCAAGAGCCCAATAAAATGTCAAAGTTTAGTTAAATGACATTGTGTCTGTTTTGAAAATCTGACGACCAATATGTATTTAAATTTATTTTATCCTATGATTTTGAATGGTCGCATTAAGTCTGGAAAGATTTATGAATGATGTTATAGCTCTAAATTATTCATTTTGGCAAATTTTGGGAATGATTGACATTTCATGTAAGAAATAAAATGTTTAAATTGAACCTTTTTCAATAGTTTAAATAACGTGTGAAAACCTAAAAGCTAGTATTTATTGTATCTTAAAGAACTCATTATATATTGTACCTTTACATTTCTAGGTAGTTGATTTGAAATTTGGTTGCACATATTTTACTGTCTTCATCTACACTATACAACTTCTGTTAAGCCCCCTTCAGCTGTTTGGGAGTACAGGGAAGATAGACCAACATATGTGTATACAGCTGCATGTAAGCAGACAACACCAAATATATAAACTCCAAAACAATAAAAACTGAGTTTGTACAGTGCTTTTGGGTGGTTAAAAATAATTTGATTCTTAGAATGATAGCTTTATTCTGAAAACCTAACTGTTCCTTGCAGCAGTACTATAAAGCATAATGCTTCCCCTCAAAATAGCATCCTACTCATCCAACCACGGCTGCTAACATCAAAATTGCTTTTAGACCACGTCTAGCCATAATGACATTTCATTTCAGAGCAGAAAATAGCATTTTGTATGCTCTTCCAAATACAGAACTAATGAAAATGATTGATTGATTGATTTTTCATTTTACTATTGCAAGATACAAATAATATTGAGCAGTCCTCACAAAAAATGCAGGTCCATCAAGCCAAGAAATGTGACTAAAAACGTATAATACCATAAGCATAAACTCAGTCCATGATTACAAATCTAGTTCAATTTCTGACTGAACAATGGAAAAAACTACACGTATAACCTCTATCGCCTAGAATGCATTTAGTACATGAAACAAAGAGTAAATTGATGTCCAAATATGGTAGATCATGAATTATCTATTACTCTTTATTCATGGAGAAAATGCCACTAAGTATCATAATTAGGCTCCTCTTTTGATCCTAAGAAAAGATTAACAATATTGGCTGTAGCTTGATTAATAATAAATTACTGGCTCCCACTGCTGTGTCTATGAAGATAGAGAGGACTCCAAGACTCTGAAATATGGATTATTTTATAGAGTTGTATAGCATTGCAAGAGTTATTGGCTGGGAGGACAGCAATGGTCTTAAAACAAAACATTCTCCATGGTCCATGAAGTACAGAATGCAGCAGAAGTAATGAGCCTACACTAAGCTAATGCTTCTCAAACTCATTTCACTGTTAATAATTGTCCAAACATGCCTGGAGAGCCAGAGTTTTGTGTCACCTGTTAGACAGTGCTGATCACGTCCCACTGATGGATAGTAGTAGGACTTTTAATAACACAATCTATTGAGAATATACTTGGGGTACGGGGCTTGGTCTCTTTGTTTTTAATGATGTTTGGCATGAAGCCTCAGAGGCTTTAGTATCAACACTTTTATGATTGAGAATTTCATTTAGACTTATACAATTAAGACTAGAAATAGAACCTAAATTACTTTGAATTTCAGAGCCTTTCCAATTTCAATAATTGGACCTAATCCTGCCTTGCTAGTATTGAGTATGACTCAAACCGAGGAGACTTATTTTCTAGAACTCTTTATGAAGTTGCATTTTTTTAAACAAAATACCAAGTTACTGAAACTGCAAATTCTTTTTTTTGGAAAGGGACACTTTCAACACATTTCCCATTTAGAAAAACATATTGAAACTATCCCATTTTGACATTTTATAAATGAAAAGGTACATTTTCCTACTTCAGTATAAGACTTTTCAGTAAAAAAAATTGAGTTTAATAAAAAAGATGCCAAAATCTGAATGAAATGTTTTAAGTGACCATAAGCATTTCTGCCAACCCTTCCCTCTGCCTTCCCAAATTTTCAGTTAGCAAAATGTTTTAAGATTTGGACTTTTTTCCGGATCTGGGAAGGAAAACTTTTTGAAATTTTGAAAACTGTTATGGGATTGGACAACAGTTTTCTAGCTGCCTCTATTATTTCCAGGATTAGATGCAGATAAATTAGTTGCAATTCCACCTCCCTCCCCTCCACGGCAAAAACTTCATGAGAATATCTGATTTTATGAGATTACTGTGCATTTTACAAAAATCAGTTGACCTCACAATACTTCCACCATCTGTGGCAGAAATCTCATGAGAATATATTACAAAGCTCTCGTGCTGTCAAACCTGAATCCCAAAATAAAGCAGTCTTCATTGATTTTAAGACCCAAAGGGACCATTGTGATAATCTAGTCTGACCAGCATAACACAGGCCATAGGACTTCTCTGAATTAAACAGTTTCAGGGAAAATAGATGTGAAATATATATGTCAGTGCCTGGGACTTTATTTTGTTTGCATGTCTGAAATGTAATCAAGTCCCAATCACTTGTCGCTAAGCAATCACTAACTTTTAATTCTGTAATCACCCCTCTTTATATGTCAATATGAGGGCTAAGATATAGAATTCCCTTGCATTTGATGCAACACTTTTTGAATTAGAAAATTGTCATTTTTAATATTTAGAAATTCCAAGGATGTTTCAAACTAAGGGCATGATTTAAGAAAAAAATTCTGCGGGAAGTGGGAAAAGTTGTGCCGGCATATAGACCATTATATATTATTATATTATATACTGCACAAGAGAAGGAAGGACAAGAGAAGGAAGCCAAAAAGGAGAAAAGCCAAAAATGGAGCATAGTAAATTATTCCTCTTGTTTTAGTACTGGTAGTATGAGACCTCCCTCATAGGTAGCTCAGACTGAAGTCCCCCATAGCATCACAGTTGTTTTTTTCTCCACACATTATTGTTAAGTGCTTACGGAGTTGATCTTTCTGTTGTTGGTGTGAATTGGTGGCCTGTCGCAGACATCAGTGAATACGCCATTTTGCTGTGTCTGTTGATCCAAGTGTTCAAGATCATTTTCTTTTCAGTTGTCAGTGACTCGGAAACAGGTAATGCCGTTTTTTTGACAGAGTGTTATTCTCCTGCCCCTTACCTTCTACAGTAAGTTATAATCAGTGATTTTAACATTCTAATCATGCAAATCTTCCACCATGTTGCAGAGATGCCAGTGAGGTTGAATTTAGATTCATAAAAGAGTAATTCAAATTCTTTTTGTTTATTACCGAGGCTCCTAGCATTGGTGTACAGCCAACGAAAAAAATCTTTTCATGTCCCTTAGTACCTTGATTAATTTTGCTCTCAATGGCATAATTTTGTGCTAAATGAGTGCTCATTTATTCTCCCTGCTTTTCACCCTCCCCGTCTGTTGTTTTGTTCAGTGCCCTCCTCACTAGTCTAAATAACCTGACCATAGAAGATTGATTCACCTTCTATTGAGCCTTGAACTTATGTTTAGCCCCAGTCTAAACCTGATCCAGAGCTAAATGCTGCCTGGTCAGCTCTTCTCTTCTTGTAAGTTCTACTTTACTTCGGAATGCTCAGACCACATACAATTCTTTATATATTTTTTAATCACAGGTATGAATATAGATTGTACCTCCCTGAATCAGGACTTTCTGTTCTGGCAACATCCGTGGTCCAGTAGTCAGGCAGCAGGAGGGCTGTTAGCTGGGAGCCCTGCTGGGCTGGGAGCCTCTCAGCATTAGCAGCAGCCCAGAAGGGGAGCCAGGGCCCCTGGGCCATGCAAGCAGGGAGCCGGGGCTGCAACAGTGCAGCAGGGGGACTGGGCCATGGCAGCTTAGCATCAGGGGCAGCCTGGGCCGGGGCTGCACAGCAGCCCACCAAGCCGGAACCATCAGCAGGCAGCCTGCTTGGGATCGGAAGCAGAGCCAGCAGCAGACTAGGAAGCTGGAAGCAGGTGACCTCCCCTGGACTGGCAAATTCCCTTGTTCAGGACAGGTCAGATCCTGAGGGTGCTGGACCAGGGAGGTCCAACCTGTATTTCCTTTTCTGCTTCACAGTTACAAGTCACTCTGTTCTGACATGCGATTGCTTTAGTCATGTGCAATACATACCATGGGTTCACATGCATAGCTTCTCACGGTCCTTAAAATATTTTCCTTCACCTGGCCAAATCTTATCTCGAGATACAATTCTGAGAAGCCCTTCACCTGTAATACACTAATTATGCAAAAACCAACAAATGCTCTTCCCCCTCAGATAAGTGATTTTGCAGTGTTTGGCCGTTCAATATATTCAGATGATGTGTGTCATCTGTACAATTTAGACTGTAGACTCCATTGAACGTGTCTGCAGAACAGTAACCGTGTTCTTTAAAACTGTGAAAGAAACAGAGTTCAAATTTAGGTTGAGTTTGTCATTATCTGTCTCCTCATTGTCTCCCAGGCTTTCCTTTGTTTACTGACGGATTCTCTAGGGTTTGTCTTCTGACACACAACAATATAAACTATCTTCAACACAAAAAAGAAATATGCATTTTGTTTCCTTTAAGTTTCTCAGATGAATTGTCAGGTCACACCAAAATAACCGTCAGCACCAACACTAGTATGGAGAGGAAAAAAGTACAGGCATCTTCCCTGTGGGTGTCTCAACTTCACCATACCAATATACAATGGCTTCTTCTTCTATGTGGGCCCTCAAAAGTTATTCACCTCCTACACATGTTGAAAGAGAACACCTCCCCCCACACAAAGGATTAGGGGAAAAAACAACCAAAATGACTCTCAAAAACTGAATTGTGCTATGACCCTGTGTACCAAATTGCTAAGCCACTTGCTCATCTTTGATCCACTTACTTAGATTTGGCTCACCCACCCCTATTTCCTGCAGTGTTCAGAGCCCCAATCTAGGTCTGAAAATGTGACACATTTTGTACGTTGTATCCTTCTAAAGAGTATTATTTTTGGTAATTACTTTTAATGTCAGCTTTCCACATTTAATTGGTAAATCATAAATATCTAATTACAAAAGTTAGGTCTTTGTTTGAAACAGCTTTGTAAATTGTAGTCTTATATTCTGTAATGCTGTAATCCACATGTCTGATCCACTCCAGTGACTCTCTGTGAAAACTTTGCAAGAGGATAGGGGGAGGTTAGAAAAGGGGTCTCAATTGTCAATGGCTAAACCACAATACGTTTTACTAATTCAGTACATTTTAGGCTTAGCATTCAGGGTTGAGGAATCAATATATGCCACCACAGCAGGCTGACTGCCAATTGTATATGATTGTGTGTTGTATAATTTTTTATTTAAAGGAGTATATTGCTATTATGTTGCCATGGTATCTGAATCTCCAGAGGAACAAAAAACAAGTATAGAACGTAGTGTGATTTAAATGGATGTAAAGTTATTTCTAACTGAAGGTTTGTATAACATTAACTGGATATATATCTTTCTTTTATTGAAGTGGGGTCCACCATGCCTTTTTCATTCATGTGGAAGGGCTCAGACAAGAATCAAAGTGCTGCAACTGATGGGAGAAGATATCTTAGGAAAGGATTGCAGTGGCTATTCCAGTGTTGCAGAAGCTTTAACACCATACACAGATTTTAGCAAAAACAACTGTCCTAACTGACCACCAAAGACCTGATATCAGTTACTGCATGGAGCAGAGATTCCCACTGGTACCATGTTGCACAGTAGTATTGTGATGTGCTAAATGAGAACAAACGCTCTTATGGCCTAATGGAACAAATAGACTCCAGGAGAAAGGCCAGTGAACTAATCCACTGCACAGCTTTGGCTATGTCTACACTGGAAAGGTTTGGTGACGAAAGTGCTGTCGACATGCACAAGTTGCACAAGTTGGTCCACCATAGACATGGTTTTCTCTGTTAGGCAACTACAAGAAAAGTGCAGGGAACAGAACAAGCCTTTGTATATTGCTTTCATCGATCTGACCAAGGCATTTGACCTTGTCAGTAGAAAAGGTCTGTTCGCGATTCTGGCTAAGATCGGCTGTCCTCCAACTCTGCTTGGCATTATTAGGGCCTTCCATGATGGCATGAGGGGGGACCATCGTATACGAAGGATCCACATCCGAACCCTTCGAGATTCTCAGCGGAGTGAAGCAGGGGTGCGTACTGGCTCCAACACTGTTCGGCATCTTCTTTGCAGTTTTGCTCAAATATGCCTTTGGAACAGCTACAGAGGGCATCTTTCTCTGCACGAGAATGGACGGCAACCTCTTCAAACTGTTGAGGCTTAGAGCAAAGACCAGGGTGCTTACGAAGCGTCTAAGGGAGTTCCTTTTTGCTGACGATGCAGCTATTGCTGCTCACACTCAGCAGGAACTGCAGTCACTCATAACTCGCTTTGCGGACGCATGTATGGAATACGGCCTCACGATCAGCTTAAAGAAGACCCAGGTGATGGGCCAAAGCGTGGGTAATGAGCCATTTCTCAGTGTGTTAGATTATGAACTGGAAGTCGTCCATGAGTTCGTGTACTTGGGCTCTACAATCTCGGACAACTTGTCATTTGATAGCGAGATTAACAAGCGCATTGGAAAAGCTGCCACAGCGTTCTCCAGGCTGACGAAGAGAGTATGGGCCAATAATAAGCTCACTGTATACACCAAGGTGCAGGTCTACATAGCCTGTGTTTTGAGCACACTGTTGTACGGCAGTGAAACATGGACTTTGTGCTCAAAACAAGAGCAGCGGCTTAACACACTCCATATGTGCTGCCTTAGGCATACACTCGCTATCTCATGGCAGGACAAGATCCCCAATAGCGCAGTGTTTGAGAGGGCGGGCACCATCTCCATGTTCACCCTTCTCAAGCAGAGGCGTATGCGCTGGCTTGGCCATGTCTCACACATGTTGGATGGCCGAATACCGAAGGACCTTCTCTTTGGCGAACTGGCGTCTGGAAAGAGGCTGAAAGGGCGACCTAAATTGCGCTATAAGGACACGTGCAAGCATGACCTCAGCGCTCTTTCTATCAGTGCGAACACCTGGCATTCACTTGCCTTGGACAAGTATGCCTGGAAACAGAGGGTGAAGGAAGCTCTTGTTATGTATGAAACTACCTTGGTGAAGGAAGTGGAAGACAAGAGAGCCCTCAGGAAGATCCGTGCCCGTGATACCAGAGCGACATCTGCCTACTGCTGCTCACAGTGCGGAAAGGACTGCCATTCCCGGATTGGATTGCACAGCCACAGAAGATGCTGCTCGAATCAGTCCAACCCATGATCCTTCAGGATCGAAGGATGCCTACTCACTTCTCCATGGTGCTTCCGGTGCTTGTGGATCACTGTGGGCATTTGATACACATAACAGTGGGGTGGTCTGGAAAGGTGCATGATGCACACACCTTCAGGACAGTGGCCTGTTCAGAAAGCTGCATGTTGGTACTTTCTTTCGAGACCAGAAAATTACAGTGGGGAATGTGGAAAGGCCCATAGTGACCCGAGGTGACGCAGCTTACCCCTTGCAGCCCTGGCTCATGAAGCCTTACACGGGGCACCTGGACAGCAGTAAGGAGCATTTCAACAACAGGCTAAACTGATGCTGCATAGTTGTTGACGGATTTCAAGTGAATGGGGGTGTCTTTATGGCAGGCTGGACCTTTTTGGAGGATCATATCCCCAGGCTGGTGGCTGTTACTTACATAATTTGTGTGAGAATAAGGGTGAAGCATTTGCCCGTGGATGGAAAAATGAGAGACGGTGTCTGGGCACACAGTTTAAACAGCCAGACACTTGTGCTGCCAGAGCAGCCCATAGGGTGGCTATCAATATTGGGAGGCTCTGAGAAACCACTTTGATAATGAGAGGTGCTGACATTTCTGTGCATTGGGGTTGCTTCCCTGCCTCATCCCACTGTTCATCCAGAGCGAGGCATTCCCATGAAACCCAATGGCTATTTCAGGCTTCCACATGGACCAGAGCAATTGATGTGGGTTGTGTCACACAAAATCAACTCATGGAACCTGCCTGGCATTTCTCTTTATTGATATCTTTCAATCAGGATGCTCGGTGGTAAGGATCGGTAAAGGTTATTGGCAGGGGCGGCCCGTGACTATAGGCGGACTCGGCCGCCACTTAGGGAGCTGCTGCCTGGGGCACCCGATAATGACGTCAGTCCATTGACAGCCCTGCAGGCGGGGGCGCCGATCGCGCGTTCCACCTGGGGCGCCAGCTGCCGCAGCCGGCTTCAGGCCACTCCTGGTTATGGGAAAACCTCACAATGGTTTTTATTGTCCAATTGTTAAAGTCACAACTGCTTTCATAGGGAGTGAAGTGTGCTGGGGAAAAACATTACTTGGTTGTTAAAATGAGTATGTGAGCATAGAGGGAAGATTGCTGGATAAATAATTTTACATGTGCGGCCCTGGAGGCTGATTTGTGAGTGGGAAGGGATGGTTGCTGTGCAAAGAGTTCTGCATGTTTTGACAGAGAGGCCTTTGGTTGTGTTTGCTCTTGCAGCTTCATAAGACACTTCAGTATCTCAGTTTGGTCTTCCGTGAGCTTTAACATGTGATCAGGGATTTGTACTCTCACTTGCATTGCCACAGTTCTTCTTTACTCCCTTTTCTCCGTTTAAAGCATTGAGTGATGCACACAACCTTAACCAGACTCTTCCTCCTCTGTGTTTTTTTCTTAATTGATGGAGTATGTCTGCTGGTGAATGTGCCTGACACCTCAAGGCCTGGTCTGCGAAAGTAACCATTAACAATGAATTCACTGTACTTTTCATGATAAAGATTGTAACATTTCACTACTATGCACGTGTCTGAATAAAATTTACCACTTTCCTTGTTACCCTGGAGGCAAACACAGATCTCTCCAGACCTTCTGATCACACTGAGTTTTAAAGGTGGGGTAATGTGAGGGGAAGGAGGGTTGGGCATGGGTCCCCAAGAAAGTACCATCTGCACTTGTGCAGCAGCTGCACATGGAAACAATTTGTAATAATACTACACTTGTCCACAGGCTGAGATTACCCTGACTGGCATATCCCTGCTGAAGGTTAATAGGCAAACCCAGGCTCAGTTGTTGCATGCAAGCAGTGGGGAGAGGAGAGGCACTTGCTCCTTACACTGCCAAACTGTGTACTGCCTTGGTTCCAGCTGCACTGTATGAGAAATGGTTTGGGAAACAGTCAGGCTACGTCTAGACTGAAAGCCTCTTTCGAAAGAGGCTTTTTCAAAAGAATCTTTTGAAAAAGCTTCTTTTAAAAGAGAGCGTTTAGACTGAAACCACTTCTTTCAAAAAAGCAAGACGCTTTTTCGAAAAAGAGCACCCAGGCAGTCTGGATGCTCTCTTTCGAAAAAGCCCTGTTTGCATTCAAGAATCTTGCCAGAAAAAAAATCTTTTTTTGAAAAAACCCTGTAGTCTAGACACACCTTGAGGTGCCAAATTTGCAGGTAATACTAAACTGCTCAAGATTGTGAAGTCCAAACCAAACTGTGAAGAGTTTCCAAAGGATCTCATAAAACTAGGTGACCGGGCAACAAAATGGCAAATGAATTTCATGTTGATAAATGCAAAGCCATGAACACTGGAAAAAATAATCCCTCTATATGTACAAAATGATGAGGACTAAATTAGCTATTAACACTCAAGAGAGAGATCTTGGAATTACTGTGGATAGTTCTCTGAAAACATCTACTCAATTTGCAGTGGCAGTCAAAAAAGCAAACAGAATGTTAGGAATAATTAAAAAGGGAGAGAGAATAAGACAGAGAATATCTTATTGCCTCTATATAAAACTACGGTATGCCCACACCTTGAATATTGCGTGCAGATGTGATCACCTCATCTCAAAAAAGATACCTTAGCATTGGAAAAAGTTCAGAAAAGGGCAAGAAAATTATTGCCCAATACAGACCTGGCAGGCCTTATCCAGCTTACAAATACAGCCTCTGTTCACTCTGCACCACCAACCCCTCTCCCAGCTGCAAGAGCAACTTTCCAAGCTGCTGCCCACCTCTCCCCACCCTGCTGCAATGCACAGCATCTTACTGCACAGCATGGACATGGCTCTTCCTTCCCCAGCTGCACTAGAACAACTTACCACCCTCTATAGCCTCCAGCTCCTTCCCAGCTGCACTAGAACAACATTTCGCCCCGGGCTGCCCCATCTCTTCCTTTCCCAGCTGCACTAGAGTAATTTACCAGCCTGCTTGGCCAACCAGACCATTTCCGCCTACTTGCCCAGCAACTTACCTTGCATTTCTTCCCTTGCTTCATGACCCTGCATCTTTTCCATTCCTTCATGCTCCACATACAGTTGCTGAGAGTCCTCACAAACATTAGGACTTGAGAACAATTCCTCACTGCCTGGTGCACTGGTTGTCAACTAATTGAGCCTCAGTCCCTCGTCTGCTTCCACCTCTTCATCAATAACTTCTGTTTCTAGGACAACTCCTGTTTCTGACTCTGTAGTGTGTGAAGTATCCACTTTCTCCTTGGGTGTGAACACTCAGGACTGTGCCCAATTTTTTATAAAAATGGCATGTTGTGGGTGCAACACCAGACCACCTGTTTGCCTCCTTCACTTCCTAGTACACCTGCCGGAATTCATTAATCTTGGTTTGGCATTCTAGTGCATCTCACTCATACCCCTTCTCACACAGGTCTTGAGAAATGTGACTGTACGTTCCCAGTTCCCACAGCTCTCACACAGGCATGATTGCACGGATTCTTCACTTCACACGCTGATGAGATCCCAAAGCTCTGCGATGCTCCAAGCAGGAGAGCATTTTAGGCAATAGCCACCCATTTCCCTGAGAAGATGCCATGAGGATCACTACCACAATGAGTCAGACATTTGGAAATCGATTTTAACATTTCCAGGATTTGCAGGTGGGAGGGACACATCTTTTAATTTGTTTACGTGACTACAGAGCAAGAGTTCAAAGCACTGTCCAGAGTGGTTAATCGGGGGAATTGTGGGAAATGTGCTGGAGGTCAATAAACTCAACAAAATACTACTGTAGTAAATACTATATGATTTTTTACAATAAAGGGAGCAGGGAAATACAAAAATCTCATGCAGAGGTGGGTGTTTTTTGTCACCCAAAGTGGACGTTTGTTGCTACTTTTGTTTCGCAGCAATATGGACACTCTCTGGGGTTTGTCATCAAAAAGGGGGTGTAATAATTCTTGTCAGCAGGAGGCCACGCTGACTCACTATACTTCACCCAAGTTTGGGACATCTAGCCTGACTGCAGGCCAAATATCAGTTCTAGCGACCTGACCTTGTTCAGGGCAGGACAGCAAATAAACTGTTAGGCAGTCTCTGGTAAATCAGGAGGCAGTCTGGGTACCACGCCCTTGTTTGGGGCAGACAGCAAATAACAGTTAAACAGTTTCAATTAAGCCAACTGGCAGTTTATGAGTCCAGGCCCTGGATCAGGGTGGGTCAATAACCAAACAGTCAAATGGGTAACTAGTCCAAAGGGTTCCAAGGTGCAGGCCTGTCTGCAGGCTGAGCCAGGGGTTGGGTCTCCTTGCTGGTGGAGAGCTGACAAGCACAGGGGTTTTGCCCCACAGGGGGAACCTGCCACCCAAGGGAATGGGTGGTAGGGGGGATGCAGGCCCACCCGCTCCACTGCGTCCCAGCCCAGGGTTTTAGCAGTGGAGATGCTGCGGCTACTGGGTCAGTGGGGCTCCAAGCCATAACGCACCATCCGGGTCAGTGGGTATCTGAGCTGCAGTGCGCTGCCCAGGTGACCTCCATCTCTTCAGCCATCCCAGGGTCGCCATCCCTGGGCCACTTCCCTGCTCCCCCTGGGGGCCTACCTGGCTTGGGGCTGCTGCTCCTCAGTGTCGGTTGGGGATGGAGGCACCGGCAGCATGTTGATAGGCTCTGGGTCCTGTGCAGGTCAGGGTCCAGGAGTCCTGCCCATTCTGCCTGGCTTGTAAGAGTCCTGGGGGTCCAGGTAAATTTGTGGACCCGGGCAGTGGCTTCCGCAGCCTTGTCCAGTTATCCGGGTCCAGCGGTGGCCGTGGCGGTCTAGGTCAGTGCTCAGGGCCCGGCAGTGGCCTGGGTGGCCCAACCCAATCCTCATTCTGAGGGCAGTGTGGCAAGGCCTTCTTCCTGTGGGCAGGGCTGGGTGGTTCTAGCACTGTCCACCAATGGGTTTTTGTGGGAGTTTCCTCCTCTGGGTCAGCAGGAGTCCTCACTGACTCACTAGAGGGGGGTTTTGTGACAAAACTTGCAAGTGTAGGCCAAGCCTTAGCTTTGCATTAGGTTTCTTACACTTGGTCATGCACTGTATACATTCATGAAATCTAATGCTGGAGTCTAGCCCTTAAAGCTAATAGGAAATGAACTGGAGTTGCAGGAGCTCTTGAAGTGCTTGGGAGAGCCAGACTCAGAGCATGAAGAATCATTTGTGATGCAAATAGGTTTCTTTCACATCAATATTTAAGCATATTTTAAGACAGGGACAACAATATTGATGTATTTCAAATGCAAAGTGACAGCTTTCAAATAAACACTGCATTTTTTTTATTTGTACCCATGTAGTGTGTGTGTGTGTATATATATATATATATATATATTTGCCTCTAAAGTTCAGGCTATGCCAGCATTTTCTTATTTTCAAGTGTACAAGTCAACAGTGTAAATTCATTCTAAGCTGAAATTTGCCAAACAAGGCAGTAGCTTGGAAACTTTTCCTGTGGACTTTCAGAAAAAAAAATTGTCCTAGCCATTTCTGATTTACAAGTGCTAAGGAACAAGTTTAATTCATGTGAGAGACTATTTTTGGTGCAGCTTAAAAAGGGATTTGATTAAATATTACATTGAGCAAGTACAATAATTAATCAGTGACATGATCTAATTGCTTTGAGTATTTTGGAAATGCAAATAAACTCGCTTATTAGCAACCCCTCTGAAAATATCCCCTCAATGTGTAATGACTATCAAAAAAAAAATTAGGAAAAAAAGGAGTCATTAGGAAAGGGGTAGATAATAAGAGATAAAATATGACAGTGCCACTTTATAAATCCATAGTATACTCACATCTTGAATACTGAGTGCAGATCTTGACACCCAACCTCAACAAACATATATTGGAATTGGAGAAGGAACAGAGAAGGGCAAAAATGAAGAAGGATATGGAACAGTTTCTATCTGAGGAGTTTAAAAGGAATGGAACTTCTCAGTGTGGAAATGAATAAAGGGGAAATATGAAATTGTCTTCACACAACACATGGTCAACCTATGGAGCTCTTTGCCAGAGGTTGTGCAGGCCAAAACTATAGCTGGGTTAAAAGTGAACTAGATAGGTTCCTGGAGGATCGAGCCATCAACGGCTATTAACTGGTATAGGGCAGGCATGGAACCTCATGCTCTAAGTGAGTGGTCTCCAACCTTTTTACACCCAAGATCACTTTTTAAATGACAGAATAAGCCAAGATCAACCGCCCCACCCCTTCCTTGAAGCCCCGCCCTCTCTATTCTCCTCCTCTCCATCACTTGCTATCCCCAACCCTTATACTGCCACTTTTTTCCCCCCAATTCTTCTGTAGGAAAAAGTTTTTCCAACATTTGGCCTGTCTAGACTGGACCAAATGTCAGAAAAAAACCTTCTTTTGGAAGCCCCCTTATTCCTCATGGAAAGAGGAATATAGAGGTGACCGAAAGATCATGTTTGCTCTTCCACTAAAAGAAGTGGAAGAACAATCGCATCCCCGGATGCAGAAGAGTTTTTCTGGGATATCTCCGGCATCCTGAAAAACTCCTGCAGTCTAGCTGTACCCTCACTGAGTTGAGACAGGATGTGTAGGCTCTGGGATGGGAATGAGGGATTTGGGTGTGGGAAGGGGTGAGAGGTGCAAACTCTGGGAGGAAATCTGGATGCAGGAGGAGGTGGATAAGGGAACGCTGGCTCATGGAGGGGGCTCCAAGCCGGGCAGTGTTGGGGTCCGATGTAGGGTTAGGATACTAAGCAAGCCACAGACTTCTGGATGTGAGGGTTCAGGAATTTGGGTTGGGGTATGTGAGGGGCTCAGAGCAGGGGGTTCCAGTGTATGATAGGCTCAGATGTAGGGTCTGGGGGAAAGGGGAGTGCAGGAGTGTTATGATGCTGTGGCCAGATGGGGGCTTGGCCCCAATTTGGGGTTTGTTGGCCAGGCTTCATTTTTAAATAAAATACTTTGTCAAACAAAACATTTCTGCATTGTCTTTATTTCTGAGAAGGGCAGGGAACCTTTTTTGAGTCAGGGGTCACTGACCCACAGAAAAGTCAGTTGGGGCCACACAAGTGAGATGCAAAAACACCCTCCTCCAACCCCTCGTCCCTCAAGCTTCACTAATGTGGCCCCAACTTTGTTGGTGGGAACAGGGGACATAGTACTGGGGAAGGGTGCTAGTGGGTGCTTCGGCAGGGGACAGGGTGCCAGTGGGGACAGAGTTCTGTGGCTGGGGAGTAGGGAGAGGGAACAGGGGGTTGGGGAGTGGGAACTGGTGAGAGGGGAGAGGGAACAGGGTGCCAGAGGGAACAGGTTTCTGAGGCTGGGGAGTAGGGAGTAGGGAGAGGGAACAGGGGGAGTAGGGAGAGGGAACAGGGGGCTGGGGAGTGGGGGAGAGGGAACAGGGGCCAGTGGGGGCAGAGAGTCCCTGGCATCCACCTCCTCCAGGATTCTCCCCCCCCTCCAGGGAAGCCGGCGCGTGCCTCCTCCGGGGCCAACCCCCCCTCCCACAGTGCAACCAAACCCCCGTGCGCACCTGCCCTGGGGCCAAACCCCCCCTCTTGTGGCGCAGCCAAACCCCCGCGCGTGCCTGCCCTGGGGCCAAACCCCCCCCCGCCCGTGGTGCAGCCAAACCCCCGTGCTTGACTCACCCCTCCTGTGGCGCAGGGAAGACGCCACACTCCTCCTCCAGGGCCAACGACCCCTTCTGTAGCTCGCCTGGCACGCCACAGAGCTGTGGGAGGGGAGCAGGCAGCATACTTCTGGACTCCTAGAAGTGGCACGAAGCTGCAGGCAGGACTTCCGTCCACCCTGCCGGAAGCTGGCACTACACTGGAGGTAGGTAGTGGGTCTTCTCAGGGATGGGGGGGAAAATGGGGGGTGGGGGAGCCCTAACGCCTTGCGATCGACTGGTCGGTGACCACGGCTCTTAGTGTAGCTCTGTTTGCCAGAAGCTAGGAATGGGCAACGGGATGGATCATTTGATGATTCCCTGTTCTGTTCATTCCCTGTGAAGCACCTACTATTGGTCTCTGTCAGAAGACAGGACACTGGGCTAGATGGACCTTAGGTCTGTCCCGTATAATTGCCAGAAAAAAGTTGTCATTATCCAGCAGTGGCTAATAAGCAGAAGAATGATTTACAAGGCAGCAGGCAGGGAAGGAAACACAAGGACATGCCTTTCCTGCAAGCCTGCCTGCAGGCAGGGCCATAACAGAGCGGGGCTGCAGCCTAGATGCCAGGCCTTTCTTATGTGAGCAGAGGCATTGAGGTTTCAGAAGGTCTGTACCCTACATTTCGTTGTGCTCTCCAGGGTTGGGGCTCAGCATATTCCAGTGCTTCCTTCCTGTGTGCCCAGCACGGACAGTGCAGGGAGAGGTACCATGCAGCCCCAGCATCCAAGATGCAGCCTCCATCCCCACTATTACTCTCTCCACAGCCTTTTGTTCCAGCCCTTATGTGGTTTCTGTCTTCTGTCAGATTTGCTGGGCCATAGCCCCAAAAGGAAGTGCTGGGATGGACTGAGTTCAGTATCACGGGCAGGTTTGGGAAGATGCAACCAGAAAGTCCCAAAACTTTCTTCCCTGGCTATAACCTTGCCAGTCTGCCTTCGGCTGGGGCATTTCTTTCTTTTTTTTTTTAAAGTTGCTAGTAAGTGGTATGCCATTGCCAATTTCCAAATCCCACTTACTCTCATGCTAATAGGATGGGATTGGTTCCCAGAAAAAATGTTGTCATTATCCAGAAGATGCTAGTATCAAGTTTGCTACTAAGTAGAATCTACTGTGACACAATTAAGTGGCCAAGCTATATATCATCAGAAATGTCTATATCTGCAATAACTGCTTTTTTTAAACTCTAGAGTCACTCCCTGCATTCTCCAACCATTCTTCCCTTCCCACTCACTTCTTCCAAATTCTAGCTGTATCCCCCATCTGGCTAATCTCATCTGAATCTATCCAAATCCATGTAGTTCCCTCTGCTACCCTCTACTCTCTTCTCATGACATTTGTCCTACCCCTATGCAGACACCTTTACAGAGATGTGTGAGAGTAGCTACATCTGAGCTGGACACAAAAGCTTGTATACTAGCAATTTGTATACTGGCCCCAAGTTGCATTGCATGCTACCCTGCATTGGGAATCGTTGCTTGAATTGTTTGTTCTGTACTGACTTACAGATTTTAATTGATTAAAATATTATTTTAAAATAATCTCATTAGTCCTTTGATGAATGCAACTGAACATATGAATAATGTCATGAATAATAAATTCAAATGACCTCCAGGAAAATTTGCACTCATCCAAGCAAATATATGAGTCTCCCATTGATAATGAGTGGAAATTCAGTTAATGAGGTCTTATAAATACACAGACGTTTGTCCCTACTATTTTTCACGGGTGGCAATATAATATCTCACAAGATAGTGGATGAGTCTACAGAGACAATACTGTAGTTATACAAAGGCCTGGATGAGTCTTCATAGAGAACACTATAGTGTGGCCCAGCACCAGAAAGGGATGAAGTATATTCTGCTGTTGGGTTTCACAGATATCTGGTGACAACAACAAAATGACCAGACTCAGGAATAGTGAGTTCCATTCAAGGCTCTGGAGGGGAATGTTCTTGAGTAGTCACAAACCCTTCTGCCCATTTTCCACAAGCAGGAGCCATTTTGCTCTGTGCCCTATAATCTTCTAAATCCAGTCTTCTCCCAACCTGTGGTTCATTGACCCAGAGCCATTCTCATCACCTAGCCAGTTCCAGTTGCTAGTCTTCTGACTTTTCTCCTCCTGCTCTCAGTCTCCTTGCTCACCCATTCCCTGTTCTCCCCAACTGCTCTCTCTCCTTCCCTCCCACCAGTTCCCAGCTTTCTTCCCCACTCCACCATATATGTGTTGATGTAGATAAAGACACACAGCACCACATATTTACAACATGACAGAAGATTAGCAGTGGTTCCTCAAGGTACCTCAAGGTGATGTTCTTTAACACATTTATTAATGATATAGGAAAAGAGGTAAGAGTGGTGGCAAAATCACCAGGTGAGACAATTTTTTTAGGTTCTTCAATACTGAAAAAAATTATGAGGAACTTCAGAAGCACTTAAGACAACTAGGGGAATGGATAAAACAATTAAATTAAAATTTACCCACTACTTCTTTTAAAATAAAATATTGATTTACATTTGCACATATTTTATGGTGTTAATTCAACTTCATCTAGCTTCCTTTATGGAGTGAAATCTCTTTTAGGCCATATAATTTCCACATACTACCACCTTTGGAAAGATGGCAGTTTAGCTAACAAATGGACCAACATAAGTGTCTGAGGGGGCAGAATCACTTTTTTTTTTTTTTTGTAAAGCTCACTTATTAATGAATCACAAATAGTTGCTTTTCTCACCAGCTTACCCAAGGACAGGGTTCTTTAATAAAATTGTATTTGCTTTTACTGAGTTTTGGATGGCTGAAAGTATTTGATTTATAAAACTGCTGCTATTTGTTATTAGTTCTAAGGATGTGAACCTGCTCAAAACTGTGAGATGACAAACCAAAGCTGGAAATCAACAAAGACCCATATAACACTAATTCTTGAGGTGCATTCACAGAGAGTGCATTATGCGGTCTTTCATTAATGTTATTGATGCACATTGCACTCCGCAGGCACTGTTATGAAAATGATTCCTGGTTTCAGGGTTCATTTCCCTGGAGTCAGATGCTGATCTAAAGGTTTACAAATTGTAGGCCAAACAAGTAAATCCTTTTCTTCCTTTTTTTTCCTTCTAAGTTTCTTACCTTTGGTGTTCCTTTTTGTAAACTACAAAGCACTTAGTTCTAATAGTGATGAGCACACTATAAATTCACATGTAATTTCAAATTATTAAAAAGATATATAGAATCAGCTGAAATATTGAGACTCAACTTTGTGTTACATCTTTCTGGGGTCATTTAAGCATGGGCAAAATGGATACAGAGAGCCACCATTCTGATCTGAGTGAGTTTTATACCCACTTTGCACTGGTAGATACATTGTCTTCTATGTTTGTCTTTATCTCTCTAATTCAGTGGCTTGCTTGTAATACATAGCAATTGTGAAGTTTTCACAAGTCCCTTGTGGGCAGGCTAAAGAGACAAACAGAAGACAATCCATCTCCAATGCACTTTATTCTTTACATTCAACCCAAGTAACATGCTCTCAGTAGCTGTACAAAAACGGTGCTAATGGAAAAAAGAATGGGACTCTTTAAAAAATTAATGCAAACTCCTAAAAAAAGTGCTTTCCACTGCATTCTGTGATGAGAAGTGGTTTAAATAATCAAACACTGAGATCTGCAAATGTTCAGTACAATGAACAGAGAACCTGAGAAAGGCCAATTAGGTCTATATGTTTTGTTCTTAAATTGGTGCATTACTTGAATCAAGTATGAATCACAACTGATTCAAGAGAGAAATAGGTTTTTTTTGTAGGGGCTCCATAATTAGAACTCTACCAGTAGCAGAAGGGGAAAACTGGGGGCGGGGCAGGGGAGGACAGAAACCATCAAAGATGGTCTTGTGGTTACTAGACTGGGGCAGGAACAACCTTTGCATTACATGTATGTATAGTGCCTAACATCAGGTAGTCTTGATTTCCGATTGGGATCGCCAGATGCTACTACAATACAAATGCTTAATAATAGTATTAAGTGTCTTAAAGCACCAGGCTGGGGCTTAAATTTGTGTTCTGTCCCTGACTCTGCTACAGACATCTGCATGAATTTGGGCAAGTGTCATGGCCATGAGGGAGGGCCAGCAGCCTGGGGACTTAGGGGTTAACTGTACCATGCCAGGTAGCAGTCAGCCAATAGAAATGCAGATAGGGATTTCAAACT
Source organism: Pelochelys cantorii (assembly GCA_032595735.1). Lineage (NCBI taxonomy): Eukaryota > Metazoa > Chordata > Testudines > Trionychidae > Pelochelys > Pelochelys cantorii. The sequence goes on along the minus strand of CM064326.1, from coordinate 123,329,827 downwards.
GAGACAAAGGAATTTTGGGGTTTTCCCTCCTTTGTCTCTGGCCAGTTTGCACTGTAGATACTGAGGGAGGCAGAAGACATGTCTGTCTCCAAGAAAAAGACTCTTCAAAATGTGTAAGTAGGGTAAAGCTTACATAAATCCGGTTCTGCCTGAAAATAAGCAGCAGAACAGCTCTTGCACAAGAGGGGGATTTTGCACAAGAAGGAGCAGTGTAGACTGTTCCTTGCACAAAAGCCCCTTGTGCAAAAACGGTAGCTCATTTGCATATGTTCTTGAGCAAGAGAGCGCAATGTAGATGTAGCCCTAGTGTTGTTTCTGCTCCCTGACTGGATGCCAAGCCTTTTAAGAATAATGAATGACCAATGAACATACAGCAAAAAGTTCTGGACAAATAAATACTAATACTAAACCCCATGAACTTTGATGATCCCACAAATCATAGCAAGTACTTTTATGGTAAAATATTCATAATTCTGTTTTTTTTAAAACTTCAGCCAGTTCCTCTCCAAGATGATCGATCTATAAGTTTTTTTATACTGATAGAAATTCAAATGAAATTATATATGACCTCTCAAGGTCCCTCCCAGTCCTATAATTCTATGATCAGTGAATTTTTGAAATTCTTATGCCACAGTTAACTGATTGCCGCTTTTGAGTACAGCTACAGATTCTCGAGTAGTTACTGAAAACAATAGCAACATTCTAACACAGGGTCAACGTCAAATGATTTGCTTATCTAGAAGGAGGCCACAAACACATAAATACATAATAGAAAGACTAAATTATTCTGGCTCATTTTATTTCTGAGATATCATCCCCACTAGAAAACATGTTATGCAAACTGCCCATTGAACTCCTTTTGCAATTCTCCTTAAGGAGTAAAGCTAGGATATGATATTATAAACATTGCTTTTTCAGCATTGGGGGGCTATTAGAATGAGCAATATTCAAGGCATTTGACCAAAACAGAATAAAATGATGAGTGAGAAGAGTTGTTTTAAATTTGCAGTGATCCTTCGAAATATCAGAGTTACTTTATTTAAGGTTTGGGCTGAATAACAGAAATAAGTTAACTGGATACCAGCTGGAGTAAATAATTGGCTATATAAGAAACCATTTCATCTGGTCTGAGCTAAGGTCCAATAATTGGCAATGGCATCACTTGTTCGTTAAATGATACTAGGGACCTGTGCCCCCTGCTTGCTGTGCTCACCAACCCCCTGTCTCTGGGGCTAGGCAAGTCTGGCTTTCCTCCCAGCCTCTAGGGACAGGAGGGCCAGAGCCACAAAAGCCCTGGGTCTCTAACCCCCGACTCCTGGCCGCTGGAGGAGAGCAGCCTGGGAGTCTGCCCCACCTCCCGCAGCCAGCCTGGGCCTCTCTCCCCTCCCCCCACAGCCTTCCCCCACAACCAGCCCAGGCCTCTTGGCCCCCGCCCCAGACCCTCCCCTGAAGCCAGCCCAGGCCTCTCAGCCCTCCCTCCCCGCCAGCCAGTGGTGAAGGGCAGGGTGGCGCAGGCCACATTTTGAGCTAATGGGGTTAGAAGCAGGGAGGAAGGAGGGTGGAGGCTGGGTGGCTGAGGGGGGAGGGGATTTGGGATTCAGAGTGAGGTGATGACATCATTCTGCCATCTCACAGGAAAAGGGGTTTTTTACACAGAGAGAGAGAAAAAATAAGCTCTCAAAAGGTTAATTGCTAGTATCTGCCTGTTCACACTGGAGCCAGGCAACACGAATCAAAGCAACCTTGAATTTAGCCCATTTGTAAATACCTTGACCAAAAGCTTAGAAATGTTTTGCTACTCTTTGGGGGTAGTCAGTAGCTTGTTATTCAGGTTTTTTAGGCATTTTTAGAGCAATTGCATGAATACCGCTCAGCCTTTGAATTTAACAAAATAATTTTAAATTGCTGTTGTGGTAAACCCCTGCAGAAATAATAATAATTCCAAAAGTATTGGAAACATTTTGGTTTCTAGACTGTTCTTAAATATGCCATGTCATAATACAGTAAAAAAGCATCGTTCTTAAGTGACCCATATCTGAATCCTAACAAGTTTATTAGTCAGAGAGATACTTGGGTAAGCACTACGGGTTACTACTCATTTAGCCAGGAATATGGAGACCAGCAATCAGCTAACTTAGAACTTGAATGCCAGTGCTCAGCTGTCAACTATTCTTCAGCCACAGCTGTACTTACAAGGCATCATTTAAATGGGCATAGCTCAAACTGCCTAGCTTATTTCAAGCTACGGGTGCAGCGTAGACACACCCTTAGAGAACATTCATTTAAAATTGTGCAGTGTTCCATTATAAAGTTGTTTGGATCATCCCACTCCACTTGCCCACCCAGTATTTCAGCCAGGGAGTTGGGGGCAGGGCATGACCATTCAGCCCACTGGGCATTCTAGCTGGGAAGCAGGCAAGCCCTCAACATTACTCCCCAGCATGAATGCTGGGTGGGCAGAGCAGGAAAATCTCCTGACCCCACTACATCCCTGCCTCAGCCAAAATTAATAAATTATAATAATCATGGGTGAGTAAAAGTATTAAATTGTTATCTGCAAAATATTTAAAACTTACACTGTATATGTATATAATGTATTTTGCCTGATATAAAAAAAAATATCTGGAAACAAAACCCCCTCTATTTACCTTAATTCTTATGGGGAAATTGGATTTGCTTAATACCATTTGAGTTAAAGTAGCATTTTTCAGGAACATAACTACAACAGTAAGCAAGGAATTACTGTATACAGAACTCTGGGAGGAATCTGTAAGCCATATTTCTGTTCAGGCTGTAGAACATGCATCTGTATTTCTATTCTCTTAACCAAATTCCACCCTCCGTCAATAGCATTACTAGAATCTAAGAGCAGCAAAATTTGGTTTACTGCTTAGAAAGATGTGCCTAAAGTTATAAAGTCTGTGAATCCAAAAAAATAACTAAGTATTCTTACCACAGGAATTTTCTACAATTATCACATACTGACATGAATTCAAATGTGGAGTAGTGTTTTGGCAGTTATTATAAGAAAATATTTAATCTACAGTTTATTTTACTGAATGGATGCCATCCCTCTGATGTACAAATATAAGGATTCTGCTTCAGGAATCATGTCAGGCAAATTTGCAGTATTTAAATTAAAACATTTGTAAGTGGTTTTACTACAGCTGCAGGCTGATAGACAACCATAACACACAGCTATTTGTGGATTATTTTTGTCGAATGATCATTCTGCTGAAGAAAAATAAGACAGATGAGGGGATAGCACCTCGTTGTACTATGGGGGCTCAGCCACTGACTGAGCAGGTAGTATTTCTGCTGCTGCCCACACTCAGGGATTATGTTAGGAAATGGCAATTTTAATTTACTTCTGCACTGAGACCAAATGTCAAAAAATATCATTCATAATTTGAGGAGTGGCTTCCCATCCCTGTAGTGCAGTCAGGTGCTTAACTCCCCTCTTCTCAGCATTTCCTACTGGTTAGTTTGAGTGGCTCCCTGCTCAGCATGCTGGCTTTTGGTTTCCTGTTCTTAGGTGCCTAGCTCTCCCCATATGTAGGGAACATGGGCACCTAATTAGGGGCTCTGAATTCCACAAGGGCACAAGGTGCCTAAACTCTAGGTATTGCCACACAGAGCTAAAGTGCCCTTTGTGGATCTAGTCCTAAATTTAGAGTAACCTTGCCTACCTTCAATTGCTCTTTTTAATGTTATTGCAAATTAACTATAAGGTATTCAAGACCATGTTGCCACATATGAATAATCACCCAGTTTTTAATCTTTAAAGTCTTGTTAAAAAGATTGTAGATTCACCACTGAATGAAAATACAAAGCATCCTTTGAAATAGTTTCTGCTCTAAATTTAGCATAATTACTGTTTCTGAAAGGGTTGCAGATGACATTCTAACAACCTTGGGTCAAGGCCAAGCCTACAGAGCTTTATTTATGAATATAACAAAGGCTTTTGATAGAGCTGACCATAAATTATCAGCACAATGGCTGGATGGCACAGGATTTTGTACAAAAGTCAGACAGATTGGGCAGCAGCTGAGTGGAAAATAGCTCCCAAATGATTAAATTAGAGCAGTCCCACAAGCTTTTATATTGGCTTGCAATCTCAGTTACAGGTTGCAGTGGTATTAATAGCAGGGCTATGAATAGTATTGTCAATCCATATTTTAATGTATACCAAAAAAACTCTAGCTCATGGCTGACAAAAGGGTTCACGTCTCTTGGTTACCCTCTCAGAGATGAATACAACTAATGGACCTACATTTTGAGGAGTCATTTACAACTATGAAATGTGAGTGCAACGCAGCTGGAAAGGAAAACTCAACCATTCTGTCTGCAGTTTCCCTCATACGTGAAAAAAATTCATTCTACACTTGACCTCCTGCATACAGTCATCTTGCTGCCCACCAGTGGCTAACTGTGATGAACCAGGTGTGGTCTGTGGTCTGGAGGTTTCCCATTCCTGTACTAGTGCCTTGAGTTATGGTGTATTGTGGGAAAACTTCACTGTCCACTTAAGCTGACTATCCAGAGGACCAAAAAAACCAAACAAACCAAAAACCTGACTGTGGGAGTGTAAGATGCTTTTGGCAGATCCCTGAGTCCAGTAGGTCTCTGTTTACACTGCAGAACAAAAGGGCTTGGACCCCGAATGCCTGCATAACTCAGAATCTTTGCTTTCTTTTCCTTCTCCTGGAACTCTGAGTCTGAGCCCCGGGTTAGCATGGTTTGTGGTCAGAGAAAAGGGAGATTAGGCTTGAGCCTAGGACTGCACTCTAGACATACCCTTACTGTGCCCGCTCAGTGATCCCCTCGCCACTTTGCTCTTTAGGTGGAGTATCCAGAGAGCGGGGGTTCTTTCTTCCCTGCTCAACTAATTATGACTACGGCATCACTGAGTCTTAATTACTTAACTGTATCCTAGTCAGAAAGGGAACCATTAGTGCACAGCATTAAGGTCCACACAGAGACCTATAAAGTGGCAGGCTGGTACTAAAAAGTTAGAACTTCAGAAGTAACTTCAAGATTCCTCTTTGGTTAAACAAACAGAATCACGTGAATTAAGTAACCATATCAAATTTCTCTCTAATTGTTCTCCCAATGGAAAAATTTAGTGCATTAAGTTTTGTACATGTGCAAGAGAAAGTTGTTTCATCCCTTGTTGAAATCTTTGGCTTAAGTCAGGTCACCTGCAAAAATATGTAAATGAATTGCAGTAATGTGATGTCTCCAAAATATTAAGTCAATGCTAAAAATATTATACCAGAGTAATAACTTCATTGAAGAACTGACTTAGAGTAGCTTAGTTAGACATTCCGGCTTAGTTAGTTATTCCTGAACAACTAGTAAATATTTGTGAATTTGGAAGGACAGTGAATCAAGATTTGCAAACCACACTGTACATTTCACCAAAAAATTCAAAAGTACATTTTTCATGTAGAAATGGCCATTTTTCTATGCAGAGCATTTTGGCACTTTGCAATGATGAGACTTTAACCATTCCTGTGAATTAATCTATACAACAGTTTATTTTAAATGAGCAGAATGGTGGGGTAACACTGAAAAGAAAAGCAACAATAGTTACCTGAATTCTAAACAGTGCAACAAATTAATAATTGAATTAATTATTCTAATTGAGCTAGCTACATATGGGTCTTTAAAAATATGAACCTGCCAAACTCTCTTCTTAAGATGCTTGTTTATGGAGAATACTACACCAAAACTTGTTTGTCTAGCTAGCTGAAAATGATATATTCAATAGTGAAAACATCAACTTAAAATACAATTGGAGAAAAATGAATAGCAGTTTCAGATATTTCATGCCTGTCCTTGTGACTCCCCGTTATTTATTCTTTATAGTTTTAAAGACACATTTTCCTATATTTCAATATATTTCTCTCCCAATTTGCTCTATGAAAGACCCACACAATGGAAACTACTTAATTGTCTCCACAAGACAAAAAAAGTAAATGAGTACAGGTTGAACCTCTCTAGTCTGGCACCCTTGGGACCTGACCAGTGCTGAACCAGAGAATTTACTGGACCACAGGAGGTCAATATTGTCTAGCAGGATTGCCAACACTTCCACTACTTATTGGGATCTTAAAAGACATTTAGGGGTAAATTAGAGCTAAATAACAATACAGAACATCCAGCTAACTAAAATCATGCTAGAGCAAGATGTTGCCAGACAAGAGAGTGCCAGACAAGAGGGGTTCAGCTTGTATACACAAAATGTTCCCAATGCAAAAGTAAACAATAAGCATAGAGAAAAAAGTTATCTTATAACTTGGAAGAGATTATAGCAATCTTCTGTGTTATGTATGAGAACAGAATGTAAAACATTTTCAGACAGACATGTGATTTTAATTTGATTGCATTCTCTTATGATTATCTACTTTTCTTAGCTGGTATCTACTGGACAGTTATTTACTTAGTGCTGTAATTTAAGTAACCACTTGTAAGGTATTGTAGTATTTTAAAACTAAGCACCTGGTCCAACACCCAAGTCTTTGGAAAGCTTCCATAAATGGCAACAGGCTTTTTATCAGGCTTTAGGTCACTATATTTAGAAGTTAGCTTTCTATGACCTTTGCTCGTCTTTTTATAGTCAGACAAATAACTTTTCCTGAAGTACATTTGCTGAGCAGTATAAAATCTACACACTAGAATACAATCATTTGCAGTTGGCCTTGTATCAAATGTTGGCCTATCAACTTGTTATTGTTTTCTTTACAAAACTGTGAAGTCAAGCTGTAAAAGTCAGTTTGAACATAAAGTGAAATCAATGAGATTTAACTTTTCCCTGGTTTCATCAAAAGGTACAAAGTGGATACTATTCATCAATGGCATTCTTTTGTATTTCACTCTCAGCAACAGACCATTTAGTTTACTTCAGCAAAACATTTTAGTACACCTTTTCAAAGTAGGTCACCTAAACTGAGTGCTGTGTCCTTATCTGGATACTCACTTAACTACTTGGGTACTCCAAATGCTTTAGGTACCTAGGTTCCCAGCTTGGGTGTGCAAAAAGAAAGTGGGTGCCCAAGTCTTGGCATCTAACTTTTATTATAGCTGATTGAGTCATAGTGGCAAACAGGATAGGAAAAAACTTCAACAAGTTTCATTAACAAGAGCTCATCTGTGTGCATAGCTTTGACACATTTTGCACTATAGCATGTGTGCTTTCAGAAGGCTCATAGCTCATTCACTTGAGCTCACAGCTTCAGATGCGATAAATATGGTTTATGTGCACCCTCAAGGATAAGTTCTATGCAATTTCCTCCGATTGCCTACTTTATTCTTAGCAAACAGAGGAATGGAATAAAACACAAGAGCCAATATAAACAGACAAAACTTCATCAGCTTAACCTTTGTTAGGTTTGCCTAAGATTTTTTTATATATATATTAATGTCTCCATGTTTACATTTTTATCAAACAGATCTTTACTATGTAAAACACACATCCAGGATAGGAAAATCACTCTCCAAAATAGAAAGAAGATATTATCCATCATTTCCCATTTAATCAAAATATAATTCACAAGTTAAATGAATAAGGAGCAGAAATCCCAAAATATGGCATGAGGTGGTCACAAAAGCATTACAAAATTGGGAGGCTGTTAAAAGAGAAATCGATGTTCCCCCCAGAAGAGCCATGACGTATTTCAGGTACTGTACTAGACTGATTATCATTTGATGTGTGGATTTCTTTGAACAGGGGATACAGACACTGATTTGTTGATTAGGACAGTTAAATAGGCAGCTGATTTATTACAAATATTGCACTGTAGAGTAATATTCTGATAGCAACATATTATTGTTAGATCTTATAAACACCAGGCTATTGCTCCACTGATAGGCTAAATTACAGTTTACTACCAAGAAAGAAAGCTCAGGATATTCCCTTACTCCAGAGAAGATTATTAAAAAAAGTTATATTTGTTGATTTCAAGGGAAGGATTTGCAGTCAATGGTTTCTGGGCCTTATTCTGTTCACACTGGAACACCTTTCTACAGTGGAGATGCTGAGAGCCATTGAACCAAACTGTAAATCATGTCTATAATGGAAACTATGTTAAGCCAAGGAGTGCAGCAGTATTCCCAGGACTCCACAGGACTGGGGTTCCCTAACTGTGGTGGGGCAATAGATGGAATTCACTTCCTTATCTTGGCAAGGAGTACATAAGCCACAAGGGGTACTTCTCGATGGTTCTGCAGGGGCTGGTGGATCACAAGGGCCGTTTCACTGACATCAGCTTGGGATGGTCGGGAAAGATGCACGATGTGCTCATCTTTAGGAACTCCTATCTCTGTGGCAAGTTGCAAGTGTAAAAATTTTCCCCAGACTAGAGAATTACCACTGGAGATGTTGATGCCATCCAATAGTGATCTTTGGTGACCCAGCCTATCTCTAGCTCCCATGGCTTATGGAGTCATACACAGACATTCTGGACCGTAGTAAGGAGCAATTCAACTATAGGCAGAGCAAGTGCAGAGTGGTGGTAGAATGTGCTTTTGGGCATTTAAAAGGAAGGTTTTGCAGTCTAACTAACTAGATTAGATCTCAGGGAACACAACATTCTATTGTGGTGACAGCCTGCTGTGTGCTCCATCACACTTGTGAGAGGGGAAAAGGCATCTGACAGGGTGGGGAGGGATGAGGCAGATCAGCTAGGTAGGGATTTTGAGCAGCCTGACACCAGGGCAATGAGGAAAGCACAGCAAGAAGCAGCACAACAGGTTTTGAAAGACAATTTTGAGAGTCATATATGTTGCTCTCAAGGAGATGCCCCTGAATTTAGTATCTTCTTTGCCCTTAGCTCCTATGGGAGCATAGGCCATCAACAATTTCTTTCCAAACCTCTCTGCATTTAGTGTGCTTGCCTGTAACCCTCAACCATTTCAACACAAGCAATAAAGAGATGATTGTTCAGAAATTATGGGTTTTTTTAATTTAGGGAATACAGCAGGGACCAAAAAAAAGTCCAGGGCTGGAGCTTTGAGGGCGGGTGGGTGGGTAATCACAACTGCAAGCAGAGTCTTTCGCTTCACAACACATCCTTGGGAGTTGAGTGTGAAGCCCCTGGAAGAAGAAGCTATGGAACTCATCAAGGCGGGAACATTGGTCCACAAGTACTGGAGGGTTGCCCATTCATGGTGGCATCCTGGAAAGCCCCCATGAGATCTATCACAGCTGCTATGGATGACAAGACCCTCTCCTGGTGCTTCCAGTTCCCTGCACACTATCCTTTCCTCATGCTCCACTCACATTTTCCCCAGCAGCGTGTTCCTTCATTTGCTTGCATGCTCCTTGTCCAAGTTGGCAGAATGCATTTGTTCCTTGAACATCTCTTCCTTAGGCCATTTTCAGCCTGCGGATTTGTGTCAGGTGGACAGCTGGCAGAGTCAGGGGAGTGCACAGCAGGCTCCCTGCTGTTCCTACTGTAATGAAAAGTGAAAGGCAGACTTTACAGCAGGCACACTGTAAAAGCATAAAACCTAATTTCTTAGCAGAAAAAGAAAATCTGTCTGAAGACAATAGGGGTGTGTTATATACAAGGCCACAGTTATGCTTTTAAGTGCCTGCTATGCAGCAGTTACACTTTAGAGTTCTTAGGGGAGCAGCTGGACTCAGTTTGGTGGGAGGCTTGGTTAGAGACAGACCGGGGCACGAGCCTGCAGGTGGGAGGTGATCCGGTTGTGATGGCAGCACCCCCTACATGTTGGAAGAATGCAACTTTCCCTTCCCACAGGAGAGAACAGGTGGGAGGAGGGAAGGGTCCAGGCGTGGTGGCAGGGCAAGGCAGAGGCTCAAGCCATGTTTCACTGGGAATGAGCAAATGGAGGATTACTGCAGAGGCATCAGCTAATGGCTTCCCCTGCTTCATCCAGGTTTGCCATATGAGATATCAGTCTTTTCCAAATCGCACAGAGTTGATAGGGAGCAGACACTGACTGAATGAGGCCAAAAACCTGGATCTTATGTTGCAATGCTTTGTGCTGCAATTATACCAGCCTACTTATTGCTGGCTTGGTGTGGAAAGGTGTCCTACTGTGGAGGACAGAATAAGGCAGGCCTCCCCAGACACCTTGTGAGAAGGATTAGAGTTCCTCTATGAGAGCTTTATGGAGCTGTGCAGGGAGGTTTCCTGCTTCGTCTCTAGACACATTAACAAGCTGTTCTGGGGAGCCCCTGCTGTATAGGTACAGTGACCCCCACAGATCACACCCCATTGTGTTAATCCACTTCTAGCCTGATAGAAACTCACCAGAAGTGCCCTATCGAGGATTAGTGACCAACTGTGAGAAATCCTGGGAAGAGGGGATTGTTTCCAAAGGTATAAAAAGTTCTTGGCTCTCTGTGACATTGGTTGTCCCACTTGCCTGCTGAGTATTCTCCTCCTCTTCTTCCTCCTCCTCCACACTATTGTCGTCTACGCTGCTGCCTGAGTTTGCTTGAGTGTCTTGAGAGGAACCATGGATTGGCTAGGGAAATCGGTCGGGTCCCCGCTAAGGATCATGTGTAGCTGCTCATAGAAGGGGCATGTTTGCAGTAATGCTCCAGATCATTTTTTTGTCTTTTGGTATGACAGCCTCAGCTCCTTTATTTTCACTCAGCACTGGTTGGCTTCCCTGCATATCCCTCCTCCTCCATGCCTTTTGTGATCTTGGCATAGATATTTGCATTTTTTTGTTTTTTGCTGGCTTAGAGTTCTGTGAGAACAGATTCCTCTCCTCACACAGCAGTGAGGCCCAGGATCTCCTGCACGCTCCACACTGGTGCTCATCTGTGACCCTGGAAACTCATGGCGCTTATGGAACTCATGGTCAGGTGTGTTGCTCAGGTGGCCACACACAGGAAATGACATTCACATTTTCCTGGGGCTTTTCCTGTTCACCTGGAGAGCAGTAGAGTTGAAAGTTGTGGCAATAGTGGTCAGGGGTGTGTGGTGTGGGATACCTCCTGGATATCAAGAACATCGACTTTCAAAGTGCTGCATCTGCTCTACCACAAAGTCGACTATGCAAGGTTGAATTTAGCAATTATCCCTCATGAAAGCAGGAGAACAGAAAACAAATTTAATGGCCCTTGTGGTCAACAGAACAGGCTGGTGGTGTGGACTAATTGTTTAGAAAATGGACTAAGTTTGATCTAAACTCCCAGTATAGACCAGGCTGCAGTCCTCCTTTGTTCAGGCTAATGTGTGATGATGTCAGGAGGGAACAGTCTTTCTGCTGGGGGTTTAATTTTGCCTGGGTCTTATGTAAGTCATGGAAGGGGAAACTCCTTGCTCCTTTCAAACACATTGTGGCCCCAAGTTAGGATTTAGGCAGTGTGTGGTCCTGCATGAGGAGAGGAGAAAATACATCACCATCATCTTCATCATTAAACATCTCCCTTACATTTATGGAAACTTTGTTAAATAGCATATTTCCCCATCTGAAGTGATACACAAGCTCTGTAAAGAAACAGTCAGTATAAAACTCATCGCAAGCAGCTTAGGGTGGAATAAGTAAAGTTTCTCTATAATCCAAATTGCTCTGAGTGGATGTAATAGGAAAGGTAGGATTCTCCTAATGGACTCTCCACCCTTTTAGCAGTTATTGGACCCCAGAAGACACTGAAGGTCAATTTTTCTAGAGTCCCTGAGGCAGACACAGCTCACTGAATGCCACATTTAGATATAAGGAAGCCAACATAATGCTGTTGTACTATTCAATTCCTACCAACTGCCCTTCTCCTCCTATGGATCCGTGAGCAAAACAAGTACTGAGGAGACTGATGTCACAAAATACCTTACATGTAGGACATTAGATCTGTGTATGTGGGGGCGGGGGGCGAGAGAGGTATAGGAGAAATCTTGTGCATGGAATGGCATGGACAATAATCAGCCTCCGATGTCCCAAAAACATAGTTTCCCTAACAATCTCATTTTAATGCTAAAGAATTTGGGGGTTTCAATACTTGTAGAGTATAAAACTGTTAGAAACAGGTGCTGCCTTTGGATGATATGGCACATTTTTGAGACTCAATTTTTTCTGCCTCAAATGGTCACTTTTTTAGAGGCTAACTCCATGGAATGTCATTCAGACATACCCTTGAGCTAGACCTTTTCAAGTTGGGCATTTAAAAGAGAGAACATACTCCACAGCGGTTGTCCTGTAAAGAGCACTCATGTGACAAGCACTCTTTGATGTGCCATCAGGATGCAGTTGGGAGCCACCAGTGCTTTGAAAATGTCATTGACATTTAGTAAACAATTAAAGCTTCATGAATAGTCATTAAATGAATGTCTTTAGAGCTGGCACCTAGCTTTGGAATGGGTGTGGCAAGAAAAGCAATTAAAATGACTACAGTCATAAACTGCAAGATCTTGAACCATATTTTTTTCCATTAATAATAAAAAACCCTCTTTTCTTCAATGAAAACATTGTCATTGTGGATGGGAAGTGCCTAATGTACAGGCTGCCACCTCCGTACCTGCAAATCCCGGGCCCAATACTTCTACAACAACACTGCATCAAAATCTGAACATGGTCATGTCTTACCTATGTGATTTAACTGGCTCTATAATGCCATCCACTCTGTGGAGCAAGCTCTCTACAATTTCCTCACTAACACAATGGGCTGCTCCCTCAGGTCTGGGCTGGCAATCTGTTTACAGACTAAATCAAGGGCTATGTTATTTTCAAATGCCAAGTAGACAGTAATCATCTTACCGCAAAAAATTCATTTCACTGATGTTCTAAAGAGACAGCACACCTTATACCCACATATTTTAATACAAGAATTATAAATAAGCACAAATACATTTCAGGACCTTTTATGAAAATGTACCTTTTTTAGTTAATATCTTCGCTCCCTAAAACAGAAGAATATTTTACAGAGAGCTATTAACATAGAACTATAAAAGGTGTCTTTGTGTATGTCTGTATCTATAGTCTCACAGAAAAATCTTTAGTTAGCAGATAAGGTTATGGAACTACATCAAACACATACAAACACTACACATTGATTTAAAAGACTTGAATCTGTGTATTTATAACCCTAGCTGGTGATTGCCATGTTTTGTAATGTTCAAGGATTTTTTTTTTTATAATGTGAGCAAAAGTACATGTTGCTTTAATGATTAGTTAAAGTTTTTGCTTGGAGCATAACTATGCTCTTTTATGGTTAGTTAATGAGATGAGTTCTCATTTATACGAAAGCCCCTTCATACTGCACAAATTTGGCAAATTAAAAGGGTCTTGAGTGAGTGCAAATGCGATTTATGTGGTGTAAAGGAGCCAGTCTTTCTATATCTTTGGCTTTAATTAATGTTCTAAAAACTTGACTGGGGAAGAAGGATGTCAAGGCTGGAAAGGAGACTAAGGAGCAATGGAGAGCAACACCACAACACAACCTATCATTCCTAAGCAACAGCTCCTCCCCAGCTTCCTCTTTCCCTTCATACTTCTGCTTTCTTTTGGCCGCACTGTACTTTAAATACTAACAATTCACAGCCAGCATACTGATCATGGGTTTTAAGGATTACAAAACCTACAGTGCAACAAGGTTATTCTCATATGAAACTACAAAAGATTTTTTTCACGTGTGTAAAAGCCCTTTTCCGTAGCCCAATCTTAGAGGGCTAAACCAAATCTGTGCTGTTTGTAACCAGCCTAATATCTCTCCTAATAGCCTTCTATTCAGGGCTGGATCTAGGGGTGGCTGGCCAGAGTGGTCATCCTACATGTCAACTTCCAGGGATCACTGTACTGGATTTTCTTTTCTGCTCCCTTCTGATAGGTGGCTGGTTTTTTTTTTCTTGCTGATTGTTCAGGATTCATATGTTTATTTTTTGCTCAGCTGGTGCAGGAGTAGGACTGAGTGGGAGGTACAAAAAGTTTTTTTCACTTGGCAGGCAAAAAGCTAAGGACCACGAACATTAACAAAGATACAAATCATCTTTGGCCAGCAAGTCATTATCCAGATTATTCTCCCCCCTGATTGCAAACCACCTTGGCTTTGGTTTAAGCTTCTGCTGATTTGGGGCATTGATTTTTTTTTTAAATCTTTCTTGGATTCCAGGAATTGTGACATCTTTGTGTGGCAACCACTATTACTTGTAAAACCTAAACATGTCTTCAGTTACATACAGTCTCTAAAAGAATGTTAAAAGAATGACTCTGAGCTCTATGAAGCTCATGAAGTTGTCGCTTGATAGGTTAAATTATATTACAGGAAATGGGTTATACATATAGTGACCCCAATTGCAATATGTTCCTCTATATACCTGTTCTATATCACTTATGCTGCAAGGTTGCTGAGGGAATATAGAGACATAAGCAAGTAAACCAGTGGTACTGACAAAGGCCTCACATTACACACACAATTCTGGAAGGATGTAACGGTGTCATAAAATGTTAGAAACACATACAGTAGAAGAAACTTAAAAAATAACGCATAGTATTTTAAAATTTTTTCTATTACAGACTAATACGGCTACCCCTCTAAAACTTATATACATTAGAAGTGAAATGATATTAGGCTAGTGAGTCCATTTGGAATGCAGGGCTGTTTCCTACAGTGCATTTTCTAAAACTCTGTCTGGTCTAGTTTTAACTATTCCATGTGTTGGAGGTTTTCACAATTTTCCTTGGGAGGAACAGAATAACACAGACTGCTAACACAGATATTCAGACTGCTTTTCTTTTTAATTTCATCTCATTGCTCATAATTGTATTTGGTGTAGCCTTAAGTAATTATTTTCTTTCCATGGATTCTGTTAAAAGATCAGTGCTAGCTAACCCCGCACAGTGTCCAACAGATTCCACCTGGCCTCCACAAAGATTGTTGAACTTTCATGAGGTCACCTATTTGGTTTTCATGTCTTTCTTACATCTGTAGACTGCCAGGACCTGCCCTTCTCATCATCAGATAGGCTAAATAAATGAGTGAGATCTTGGACTAATGAGATAAGCTGAATATCTGGTCTAGGTACAATTCATTTTGTAAATTAGTTTCTATAACTCCTCCTTACACATTTTGGTGCTCTTTTGAAAAAAAAATCCAGTTTGGCAATAGTTCCTGTTATTGTGATGCCCCAAGTCATCCATTATTTTGTTGATGTATATTTAGTATAATCCCTAGTAGCTGAAGTCTTATGTCAGAACCCCCCATTATGCTAGGTACAAACATAAAACAAAAAGATGGTCTCTACCCCAAAGAGCTTTCAGTGAAGAAACTACCATCTCTCTCTTCCATTATAGGATTACCTCAAATCTCAAGCATATTGGGGTTGTCACTTTTCTGTGTCATAATTTAGTAATTCACTTTGTACTTCATTATTTAGTTGGTAATGATTGTGGTTATTTCCTTTGGGCCCACCTATAACCTAAACTGTGATTCATTTAATTTTGGTCACATTGAAATCCTGCAGAGCATTAGGGACTTTGGGAATTTGTAGGAAATTTTGACTAATTTGTGGAATACAGCATATGGAAAGATTGCATCATCAGGTGACACAAATCACCCAATAACTCAAATAACTCATTGCTAAGGGATGCTGTGAAGGCCAAAACAATAACAGCATTCAGAAAAAAAAATAATCAAGTTCATGGAGGATAGGGCCATCAAAGGCAACTAGCCAAGATGATCAGAGGAGCAACCCCATGCTCTGGGTATCCTCAGCTCCTGATGGCTAGATGTGGGGACTGGACAATGGGAATGTATCACTTGATAATATCCTGTTCTGTGCATTCCCTTTCAAGCATCTAGCATTGGCCACTTTTGGAAGACAGGACACTGGTCTAGGTGGACTATCAATCTGACCCCGTATGACGGTTCTTATATATTTTTAATCAACTACTGAAAAGCCAGAAATACTGAACCACGCAAAGAATATCTGAACAGAGAAAATCTCTTTTCCAGGCCCTCCTCAATGTTTTATATGGAACATCCTCTACGTCAGATTGGCATTTTAAAAAATTACACATAAACACCAGGGTTTCAGTTATCGTGATGACAAAGGCCATGTAGGAATCTGTATAAATAGGTTTGAGCAGCCCAATTTTCAAATGTTGGTACCTCACAATGGAATGCAAATCCCACATTTGGAAGCTCAAATCAGGATTCAGTGCATCAGTGCTCATTTTAAGTGCCCATCTGAACATCCAAATGTTAGATCAGTATATCCTCTAACAGAGCTGGTACATGGAAATTTGGTCTACAGCATATATCTGATGGCAGAAAATAAATGGACTCTAAAGAACATGCTATGTGGGTTTTTTTTCCCCTTGAGAAGTAGCAAGGGTAATGGGGGTAAAAAATGTAATGTCAGCTGGCTATGTTCTTTAAATTATAGAAGAGTATAAAAAAGGAATTTGCTCTGTTACCTCATTTATTGTTTGTGATCTTAAATGACTATGCGAAGCTGGCTTCTGACTTGTGCAAATGGAGTAGGTATGCGTATTTATTAGGCCACTGTCAGCAACTTCATATTTCAGATGGGGCTGTTCTGTGCATTTAACGAGATTTCTTGATGAAAACTGTCAAGCTAGCTTGACTCCTGGTGAGCACAGAATAGAAGCGGCAGGTCGCTCACACTATCCTCAGTTTTCTCACCATCTCTCCTAATTAGTTTCTTACCTCCTATCTCAGATTTTTGGAACCATAATGTACCCTGGGCTTGACCTTGATCTACCAACACCCAGATCACAGTTAACTTGCCTGAAGAGCTTACACATCCGTATTCATTATTCAAATAGCAGAACAAACTTTTATAGTTGTTCCATTTGTTAACACTCTCCATAACCAGACCCAAAAGATTTACTAATATGTTCATTACATTTCAATGAGAAAATACTGTCTGTCAGCCATGAGAATGCATTATTGATGCATGAAGATGAGCCATCAATTATCCATGTTAAGCCCACACATCAGTGTGTTTTGCTCTTTATCCACAGTGCTCCCCAATAAATAATATAGATGTGCTTAAATTATACTTTTAAAAAATTCATAATTGGTTAACATTAAAAGTGCAGACTGCTACTAACACCACTTGCCACATTTATTGATGTGTAACTTACTTCACCATCATTTATAATCTTTAGATGGTGGTTAACTTTTATGAGTTTTTTAATTTACCAAGTGCTGCATTCATTGTTTATATTGAGTTATGTTTAACTTTCCAATTTTAGCAATCTATGTCATTTAATGCACAGTTAATTTATTATTAATTATTGTTATTACTAGACAGAAAAAGATTTTTCTGTGGAAATAAAATGGTAATTAAGTTTTAATTGAAATCAATTGATAAGGTCAGTGGAAAAAGGCATTAATCAGCTGGAGATGTTCTTTGGCTTTGAAACATTAAGAAAAACACTCAAACAGTGAATGAAAGATTAACTAGTCATGAAAATATTTAATTTAATTAGTTCTACCGCTATGCTCTGGGCTAAGGTAATAAACAGTTAATGTCCTTGATGTCTGATACTTTAAAAAAATCAATGATCAAAACATATGTCTCAGTGCATGGATAATTTAATAACATCTAATTGCAGAACGAGCATATTGCGGCAACTTAAAATGTAGTGTAAACAGCAGCTGCAAGTGAATATGATTCCTAGGTTGGTAATACTATGAAGAGAGAGGAAAGGCAGAGGGAAGGGTTTTGTTAGAAATCCAAGCAGATAGTCAACTAGATTAAAGTCTGTAATTTGGCACTTTGCATATAAGCACTGTAAAAACTGTAACTCCCTGAATTCAAAGTGTACTGAAATGAAAACAAATTTTCAACAAATGCCCAATCCATTACTCACCACATATATTCATAAATATTGATTGTGTTTGAGAAAAAGTAATTTAAAGGCAACATTTTCAAAGTAAGGTCTCTAAAGTTAGACACCTATATAGTAGTGTCCTGAACAGCTGAAGTTCCCACTGAAATTAATATTTACGGAAAACATTAGACCTTAGTTTGCCAGGAGAATAACATAACTGCTTAAAATATAAACACAATTAAACTCAAATACATACAATCTATTGCAGTGTAGAAGATTAATAGCTGAAGCCTGTCAGATTCAAGACACAGGTGAGAGCATGTTATACACCAGTGTTTCTTAAACTGTGTTCCACAGCACACTGGTATTCCGTGAGGCAGTCGGAGGGGTGCCGCGGAGAACAGAGTTCAAAATGGCCACCCTTAAAGGAGCAGGTGACCTTTTTTTTCCCCTCAACAAAAAATCCTTGGTGTTCCGCATAAAAAAATTATTGTTTGGTGTTCCTCAGTCTTAAAAAGTTTAAGAAACACTGTTATACACAGATCTAGAATGTAGAATACTATATATTGAACTTTTTAACCTTGAGAATTGAGCATTCATTCAATTCCTACCTGCAGAGGTTTTCACAATTTCTGAAGTATTCCTGAGACCCATGAAGTCAAACTGATAGAGTCTCCAAGATTTCTGGTCTGCAGCTTCTACTGAGTTTTTTCTCCATCTGTAAACCATTTCTTCCTTAGGATAGCCATCTGTAAATTTTTAAAAAAGTGTTACCTTTCTTAAGGAGATGGTGGAAAAACATATTTATGATTATTTGAGAATGTTGAAACTCTTGGAGGTCATTTTATTGATAAGATTCAGAGGAATATAGTTTTATGGCATAGAGAAGAACCAATAGCAATATGTTTACTGGAAAAGATTACTTTATTAATTCATTCACACACCATATTTCTATAGAGATCAAAGTTCAGAAGAAGTTGTGGGGAAAGGGCAGATTAGGGCTGGTTAAAAACATTCTGTTAAAATTCTTTACAGGAAAATTGTGTTTTCTAATAAATATTTTTGTGGTAAATATTTGCTTTTCTGGATTTTTAAAAATATTTCATTGAAAAATCCCCAAACTGAAATTTTTCATTTGAAAACTAAGAAATGGTATAATGTGGCCAAACATCTTTCAGTTCTCAGCAGGTTTCTGGACAAAAAACAAAAAAGTTTAAATTTTCCTCACAGGAAAAAATTATTAGTGAGGCAGATTTTTATACTAAATGAAGACTGGTCATGTACGATACTAATTTAGCATGGAAGAGTCTCCATAGCTGTTTATTTTACACACACAAAAATTAGAATGTGTGAAATTTCACAATAAAAGGGAAGATAAATCATTGAGCATGACAGTTTTTTTCACATTAACAGTGTATACCATGAGATTTCTAAAGTGAATTAAGCACAATGCACTAAACATAAGCAAAGCTTTTGTCAGAATATGATTTCAAGCACATTAGTTCTAAAGGCCAGGAAATGTAATAGTGCATCACAAGATCTATACAGCTGAAAGGGCACAAACCTTCTTTTACCACCACAACAATAATTAATAATAATTCATTCTGCCACCCAATATTTACATTTCCTTCTTTGTTTACAGAATATTTAATTCTCTATCAGAATGAGCAGAGACCTTCCAAAAATCATTCATATAAACTATATCAAGAAGGATATCTAGAAAAGAACAAGAAGCCCTTGCTAGTTGAGTCTATAGGCCTGGAAACACAAAGGGGTTAGGCACTGAAATCCCTATTTTAGCCATCAGTGTTCCAGTTTGGGGACCGCTGTAATGCACAACCCCCACTCACCCACTCCAGACCTCACTTAGCATCTAAGTTTCTGCAGTAAGATAAAAAATAAAGTGAAACAACACAGTCTGGAGAGGGGATAACTTTCAACTTTTCACTTAGGATACTCACAACTTTCACATTAGGGTATTGACCTGGGATGAGGGAAGACCCCCCAGTTCAAGTCCCAACTCCACTTGAGGGGAAATAAGAGATCTAATGTAGGATCTTTCTATTCTCAGGTGAGTGTCCTCACCATAGGGCTCTAAAGAGGTGAAAATAAGGGTGCACCTCGGTGCTTAGCTCTAGCAAGAAGAACTGGCTGAGCTGTGGCAAAAGCCAGCAGGGAGCTATGTAAAGAGCTGGTAGAGACCCAGGTGGTGATAGGAGAGTACCGGTAAGAAATTTAAGTTTCTTTCACCCCTGGCTCCGAGGTATTCTGATATAGTTCTTTTGTAATCTTTCTGGGTGAAGTTGTTGCAGCCTTGGATAACTACCTGAATCATCATTTAGAGGTTGATAGTTAGGGAACCCACCTGGGATATGGGAGACCCAGGGTCCAATACATCTGCTCCAGTTCCTTTAATTATTTATCCAGAGTGCCACAGCTACGGCTACACTGCCTTTTTCCCCCCAGAAGTAGATATACAAATCACACTCTTATTTGCATATCTTCTTCTGATTCTTTTTGCAGAAGAGATTTTGCCAATATTTGGGCCAAATATCGGAAAAACCCCCTCTTTTGCAAGATTCCTTGTAAATCGAGGTTTACAGGGTCTTGCGAAAGAGGGTTTTTTTGACATTTGGTCCCAACTACATGGGGCCAAATATCGACAAAATCTCTTCCACAAAAAGAATCAGAAGAAGATATGCAAATGCAAGTGCGATTTGCATATCTTCTTCCGAAAAAAAAGGGCAGGGTAGCCGTAGCCTGAGAGAAGAGACTGAAGGAGCTTTCATACCAGAATATCCAAAGCCCAGTGGCAGGGCACTCACCTGAATGGTGGCAGAGCCAAGTTCAAGTCTTTTCTCCCATTCAGGTGGAGTGGGAAGTTGAAATGGTGTAGTCCAGGTGAGTAACCTAACCATGGAGCTAAAATTATGAGGGAGGTGGTAATCTTCCTTTTGATTTCCTGATAAAACAGCAGAGGCCAAGAGAGGATTAAGCACACACCCTTCTAGTCACTCAGCATCTCCCACTGGCTAGCTTTGCAGCTGTCTCCCTAGCATATTAATTTTTAGAATGACAGGCAAAGGTGCCGCTCTTTCGCTATTCTCATTGTATGGGAACCGAGATGCCTTACCTGGGTTTGTGTGGATCCCAGTGATTTCCTAGAGCCTAACTCCTATTGTGATTATCACAATGGTGTGTTCCGGCCTTGAAATCTATGACTCCAGGATATAGTGTTTTCTAATATATAACCTAATACATTGTTAGTCATCTGGTAATTAATACAGCAGATATACATCAAACTGTTATGATAGGAAAAATGAAAAGTAAAAACTGCCCATTTAAATACAATCCACTTTGTTTTTTTACAATATTTTTTTCTCTCTCTGCTGAACATGGTTACAGCCTAATATTTGTGTTGAAAAGAACATACTCCCACGTTATCCCTCTCTAGAGCTTGCTTAAAGTTTATTCCATTATTATAAAGACTCCTTTATTTATCACCCAACCCAACACAACAAGAAAGTCCTTCACTTCTTATCTGTACAGAATGATTACAGAATTAATTTAGAAGGCAATATTCATATATTCTCTGTCATTGTTTGCACAACTAAGTCCCCTATTTGAGTTTAGCAGAAGAATTTTAGTGCTTAAAAGAGAATTCATACTGAAATAATCTGTGGGGGATTTAGACGGTAATTTGTTGCCAGAAAAATGCTATATAATTAAGCAGCAGAGATCCTGTGAGGCTTTAAAAACCCAATCCTAACTGACTGAGCTCATTGACAGAATTTGCTCTGTGCACACTTCTAACTGAAATAAATTTGCTCCCTTCTTTACATTTAATAGCTTCTCAGAGCAACATTAAGGGTTTGTCTACACCAGTGTTTCTGAAAGTGTTCCATGGAATCACTCTTAGAAACACATTAACTGGCCACCCCGATTGGTTTATTTACCGGTGCGGCAGCCATGGAAACTCACAGCTCCCACTGGCTCCGTTTCCTCCTTTGCAGCCAATGGGAGCCGCGAGGCTCTGTGGCAGCGGAGCCGATAAATAAACAAACCGGGGTGGCCAGTTAATGTGTTTCTGAGAGTGATTCTGCAGAACACTTTCAGAAACACTGGTCTACACTGAGTGCCGGACCGAGCCATAGTTGCGCCCCGGGCAGCGGGCGGGCACGCGGCACATACGCGGCCCCGCCCCCAGGTGCATGGTGCCCCTCACCACTTCAATCAGGCGTCCCCCATAGGTTGGCACCCCAGACAGCTGCCCAGCTCCCCCCTTAATCCGGCCCTGTCTACACTGCAGCATTTTTTCGGAAAAAACTTCACTTATGTCCACACTGCTATTGCATTCTTTCGACAGAAAGTCAAAAGGACTGAGGGTTTTTTCTGACAGTGGTAAACCTCTTTCAACGAGGAAGAAGCCTTTTTCCAAAAGAGCTCTTTCGGGAAAAGGCATGCGTGGATGCGGAAGAGGCTTTTTTTTTTCCAAAGTAAGAGGCCTCCAGCAAATAACACAGGTGCCTTGGTGGACATGCCATCCAAAGTAATCAGAACTCTATAGTTCCTGTCCTCTGTCAGCTCTTAAAGCTGCAGGCACCCTGGACAAGCCTTGTGGCAGGAAGCCGGTCCTGGGAGCAGCACCTGACTGCGCAGCTCTCCCTGCCACAGGCATTGATACCCACATCACAGCCACAAGCCCCCTGAGACCTCCCTGGCCCTCGCAGGGAGCACCACCAGGGCTCCCAGGACCCTGCCAGGGGTAGTAAGTGGTGTGCATCCTCCTGGTCCAGAGCAGAGATCCTGTCCCTCCTTGAGCTTTGGGGGGGAAGAGAAGACCCTGCAGGATCTCTGCTCCTAGCACAGGAACACCGATATCTATGAGTGCATGGCTGAGACCCTGGCGGAGTGGAGACACCCACCCTGGACCTTAGAACAGGTCCAGAGTAAAGTTAAGGAGCTCCGCCAGGGCCAGCTCTGATGGAGCTCTCGCTCCTGTCCCTATTACCAGGAGCTCCATCAGATCCTGGGGGGTGGGGAAGCCCTTTTCCCACCCACGGTGGTGGACTCAGGGCTAGAAATGCCCATCGTCGCCCATCCGGAGTTCACTGCGGTAGAGAAGGAGGAGGCCATCCCTAGAGGTTTTTAAGTCCCAGCTTGACAAAGCTCTGGCTGGGATGATTTAGTTAGGTTGGTCCTGCTTTGGGCAGGGGGCTGTACTTGATGACCTCCTGAGGTCTCTTCCAGTCCTAGGATTCTATGATCTAATCTGTATATAGTGAAGAACTTGTTGGGCCAGAAACAACCAGATAGTTTTATACTGACTAATGTAAAGTCCGAGATACTGGGAAAGTAAGAAGTAGTAAGTGTATGCAGCCTCCTGAATTCATTCTGAAATTGATAGAAATCCTAAATGGGATTCACAATCTAGACAGATGCATAGTCAACCTGTCAGAAAATAATACTATCTAATCCAATCTGCCAGTGTTCTGTGAATTTCCAGATGCTTTTATTGCAGTGAAAGGAAGACAATCTGAACATGATGAGTCTCAGCATCAATCACTGTCCTGGAACCATATGAACCAGACCTCAGCTGACCATCATGCCATTGCACTAATACTTACTCATTCAGAATCGCAGGCATCTGCTCTTTAGAATGGTTGGCTTGCATACTTCAAAAAAGATAAACACTTATGACTTAGACAGGAGTTGTTTCACTTTATTGAATGACTGCTCTTCACTATATACCATTTAGACTTGCAGACTTTATGTTTTCAAAAGATGCTGCACAAGTTTTTTTAAATGTTCCTTTTCAGTACAGTCATGTACCTAAAATATCTGTAAAAAATGTCTAGCCTTTCCAGTGCTTCAGTAGCTCTGTCAGTTTCCAGTGAAAGAACACAGATGCACCAGTTCGTGAAGAGACTACTGTATAGATGGAGTGAAAATTGTGGTTAGCTTGAGTGTACCTAGCGGCATAATGGAGATGTCATCAGTGTGAGACAGGACACATTTCTCTCTGTAGACTGATCCTTAGTTGATTCAAGTCACCAAACAGGAAGTATTTTCTAATTTTATTAAACATTTACTACACACCACTAATTGGGCTCTATAATCAAAATAATTCTCCATCTGATAATTTGCCCTGTATGCTCTTTCACTTTGTGGAACACTGGAATTGGAATTCCACTTTGAAATTCCATTTTGGCTGCAATACTACCCATGATTTTCTGGATAAAAGATATAAAAGATCAGTCTCATTTTCTTGTGACTTCCCAACTTCTTCCATTTCTTTAGTACAATGGATGGCAACGAATTACCCAGTCTGCTTGCCCTTTTTTTGGCATTCAGCCATTCAGGTTGAATAATTAGCAGCACATGGATTTAAAATCTTATTTCTCTATTTGGGACAGTTCACTATGTCGTGAATAAACCTTGCCCCCAGAAGGAATGAGATTTAAATGCATTAAAGTCATTTTATGGACTCTTGATACCAGGCTTTGTATAACTCTACAATTATGTGCAGTTGGTGAAGTTTTCTTCTAAGTCAGATCACATTCTAATGGCAAGTTCTGGTATTTATTTAAGAGTCCAATGGCAAGTTCATCCCTGATGCCTTCATGATTCCTTTTTTCCAAACACACAACTGCCTGCTAATCTAGTTCATACAAATGCTTTGTAAATGTTTATGCATATTATTCCAAAAATATTTCTAGACTATGTACAATCATCTTTAATTTTAAAAGTAAAGTAAACATTACTAGATACCAAATACACGTTTGCCATATTTGGGGATGAAACAACTGAAAGCAGTAAAATTTTCCATAGAAAATATACAAGTTGTTGTTTTTGTACTTCACTTCCCTTTTGTTATTGAAAAAAATTGGGTCATTGCTTCCACTGTATTTTTATTCAGTGTATTTTAAAAATGTTTGATATTTTTTCTTTGCATTTGCACTGCAATTCTTCCAGTGCAAATCTGATCATTTGTGCATAAATAGAGGTCTAGCTTTGAAAATAACTACCTGAAACAGTCGTCAAGTTGCTTCATATGCCTTGATTTTGCACAGCAGAAAACAGAAAGATCCGCAAAATAATAGGTGAACAGTTCAGTGGTTATTACAGATATCTCAAAACAGAGATTAATTTTTCCCTTTTCCTGTTTGGATTCCTTGGAGAAGATGAATACCAATTAAAAGCCCCAACTTCAGGAGGCTTCAGAGAGAGAGAGAGAGAGAGAGAGAAAAATCCAACACATTTTACTTTTCATAGTGAAGGGCTGAGAAGCATTGAAAGTTGCCATCCTCAAGCAAAAAAACTTCAAAAACAGACTGCAATGTGAAACTGTTGAGCAGAATTCATATACAAATTTGACACCATTAGAATGGGTCTGAACCAAGATTGGGAATGGCTCACACATTATCATGATTACAGGCCATCAGGAACACCACCCCCGATAACAGCACTGTGCATCTGATTACAGAGCTCTGTGATTTTGTCCTCACCTACAACTTCTTCCCATTTGGAGACAATTTGTATCTCCAAGTCAGCAGGACAGCCATGGGCACCCGCATGGCACCACAATATGGCTGACCTTGAACAGCGTTTCCTCAGCTCTCGCCCCCTTGCCCCCTTACTTTACTTACGCTACATTGATGACATCTTCATCATATGGACCCATGGAAAAGAGACTCTCAAAGAATTTCACAAGGATTTCAACATCTTCCACCCCACCATCAACCTCAGCCTGGACCAGTCCACATGAGAAATCCACTTCCTGGACACTAAAGTACAATTAAATAATGGACAAATTTACACCATGTTGTACTGGAAACCCACCGACAGCTACACTTACCTTCATACCTCCAGCTTCCATCCCAGACACATTTCTCAATCTATTGTATACAGCCAAGCCCTAAAATACAACCGGATTTGCTCCTATCACACAGACAGAGACAAACACCTACAGAATCTTTATAGAGCATTCCTAAAACTGAAATCCCCACCTGGAGAAGTGAAAAAACAGATTGACAGAGCCCAAAAAGTATCCAGACATGAACTACTTCAAGACAGACCCAAAAGAGAAAATAACCGAATTCCACATGTAATTACCTACAGTCCACAACTCAAACCCCTCCAATGCATTATATACAATCTGCAAGCCATCTTGGAAAATGATTCCTTACTCTCAGAGGCCTTGGGGGAAAAGCCTATTCTCACTTACAGACAACCCCCCAACCTGAAACAAATTCTTTCCTGTAACCATGCTACACAACCACATCATAAGCATCCAGGAACCCAGCCCTGCAATCAGCCGTGGTGCCAACTGTGCCCACATATCTATACAAGTGAATTCATCAGTGGACCCAACAACATAAGCGACCAAATCAAAGGCTCATTTAACTGCACATCCAGTAATTTGATCTATGCCATCAAATGCCAGCAATGCCCCACTGCTATATATATTGGACAAACTGGACTGTCCCTACAGGAAAGAATCAATGGACACAAATCAGATATACGTAAAGGGAACATACAGAAACCTGTTGGAGAACACTTCAGTCTACCTAATCACTCTTTAAAAGATCTCCAGGTGGCTGTCTTGTCACAAACCAATTCTACAAGCCAAATACTCAGAGAAGCGTTGGAATTACAATTCATCCACAAATTCAATTCTCACACTGATAACCTCCTCAATCAAAATAACAGATGGCTGGGACACTGTCAACGTAACATTCAGTGAAGGTGCCAACAGCTTGTTGTTTGTGTAGATTCTTGCGTTAGTATCCTTCCTACCTAATTGCTACCCTATGATCCTTATGTGCTTCTTTTAACTATCTAATCTTTAGGTGCTTATAGGTTACCAGTTCTGCCTACTTGTTTTTCCCTTTGATATTTTCATACCCTCTGCTCCTTGTTTCCTGCCCCCTTCCTTTTTTTTCCTTCCCCGCTCTCCCTTCTCTCCTATTTATTTTCAGTCTGCACATCCTAAACTCAAAACTCTGGTCATCTGAAGAAGTGGGCTGTGCCCACGAAAGCTCATGATACCATCTACATGTTTTATTAGTCTATAAAGTGCTATCAGACCATTTGTTGGTTTTTAAGTTTACCATGATAAAATTGTTCTTTTTTAATGTGCCACTGGACTCCTTATTTCTGCTGAAACAGATTAGCATGCCTACCTCTGAAACCAGTGGTGATTAGGTTCAAATTAGACACTCCTATTTCACAGTACAGGTTTACACATTCCTTCATGGGTGTTCAGATTTATTAGGGCACAATTTGCTTATCAATTGCATTAACTTCACAAGGACAAATACACAAGCAGCAAGCATTTCTGGAACACTTTACATGAAATCTAGAATATTAACTTAAAGTAAACTGACTGATTGTGGCACTAACATTCTGACACACTGTCTTTTGGAACACTCTTTCTGCTAACTTGACAGTTTGGAGATTTGGACTCCAGGTTTGTATAAGACTTCATACCTGTTCTCACCTTGATTTCCCCAAACCATTACTATTTGTGTCAGCCTCTCAAGTCAATGTTCATTTCATTTTCCTATATCTCTCCTGCACATATGGGCCTGTTGCGCCGAGTGATTAGAGCTGAAAGGGAGATAATAAATGTGACAAAGGTCATGCTAAAGGACACAGTCATCTTGAACATCTCATTTCAAGCTGAATATTGTGCTAGAAAAAATGTTGCAAACAACACAAAAATACCATTAATTGGGAGGTATGCTGTGGTATATGAGGAGAATCTTTTTTTTGGGAAGGGGAATTTTTAATTTTGTGATTCTGAGAGAATTGTACGTGCAATCAGGGTATGTCTAGACAACATGCCTCTGGCGACAGAGGCATGTAGATTAGGCTACCCGGCATAGGAAAATGAAGCGTCGATTTAAATAATCGCTGCTTCATTTAAATTAAAATGGCTGCCACGCTGTGCCGATCAGCTGTTTGTCAGCTCAGCATGCTAGTCTGGACGCTCCACCGTCAACATCAAAGGCATTTGTTGACCGCCCTGGTATGCCTCATGGGATGAGGTTTACCAGGGAGGTCGACAAATGCCTTTGATGTCAACCGCGGAGCGTCCAGACTAGCGTGCTGAACCAACAAACAGCTGATCAGCACAGCACGGCAGCCATTTTAATTTAAATGAAGTGGCGATTATTTAAATCACCACTTCATTTTCCTATGCCGGGTAGCCTAATCTACATGCCTCTGTCACCAGAGGCATGTAGTCTAGACATACCCTCAGTTACTTTTCTTTCTTCATTGCTGGCAGTCAGTTATACTTTATGCTCTTATAGAAGACTGGGCAACATCACACACCATTCATCTTCAACTCTGCTGTGGGGAGAGTACATTCACATTCTTCTTCAATCCCTGAAAAAGGGCGTTCCTTAGTAACAGCAGAAGCAAAGCTGAAACTGTTCACACACCTGTTTGCTGCCTCCCCCCGAGAGAAAATGGAAGAAGAGTCGGCTTGGTGGGTTTGGTGACAGCAGGCTTATGTCTGACCTAAAGACCTTCCGAATGATGAGTTGGAGTGCTAATGCCTGTGACAGTGGTAAGTGTGTAGGAGCAAGCGTGGGGTCAAGCAGAGGCCTGTCATACAGTGGAAAGAGAGGCAAGTTAAATGTCAGCAGAAGCCGCATTCTGAAGGACAAGCCACATGCCAGTGTCACGCTCAGTCAGACGATACATGATAAACATTCTACACTTGTTTGGGGGGGGTTCGGGGGGAGGATCCAGAAATTATTGCTGCTGGTGTGTGTTTTTCTGCTGAGAGAGAGGATACCCCATTATGCAAGCAGAGGCTTACTTTCCAGAGTGGTAATGAACAAATCTTACTCATGGCTCACTGGCTGTGGCAGTAACATCCTTCTTTTCTTTTGAAACACTCTTTCTTCTGGCATTCAGATGTCACTCAGTGACCATCTCCTCACCCCAAATCCAAACCATGGCTATGCCTGATGCCATGTCACAGGGTTTAGATACAGAAGCTGAGGAAATCCAGAAATAGACTGTTCTGATATGTCAGGTTGGTGTAATTGTTTATTTTTCTTGTTAGGGGGTTTCAGTAACCGGTGATTGGTTCTTTAAAGGATTTGAAACCACAGACAGAGGAATACTTCCTTTTAGGGTTAATCAAAGAATTTATTTCTATTTACTTTTATAATTAATTTTTCATTTAAATCAATTCACTATCTTTAATTCTTTTAAGACAGTGTAACATACAAATAAAGAATAGAAAAAACAGTACAAATAAAACAAGAACAATAACCTACAGCTATACCCTCCAAAGTTACCTTTGAACAGTTTGTGGAGTTATCGGACATACCTATATAATACTTACATTAAGATAGATAGAAGCATTGTTTAGATTCAGAGGATATTCTTTTCTTTATGTCTTTCCTTTTGGATTTTTCATTGCAACTTACGATCAGCGTTCCCCTTTCGGAGCTTATGAGTGGCAGCAAGATTCAGCACCAGGGAAGGAGCCCTGGTTGATCAGAGCTGGCTTTTTTGGATTCACAACCTGTCCGATTTTAGTCTATTTAGTTCAACCTTATGTACCCTGTTTCGGTATTTTTCCTCTCGCCTGGCTATGCTGACGTTAGTTTTTGTCGTCTCATGCTACCTTTTTAGGAGATGTTTTTTACTTTCATCTACTTTTATTTCCCTAAAAGCGGGCTTATTGTTGGTCATCCAATCAAATTTTGGTTTTTTGCTTACGTCTCCTGTATCTTGACAATGCTGCCTTCCTTTTACACTTTCAACTATATTGGTGCTCATGTGACATATACTGGATAGGCCTTAACACATCCTTTTCAAAGGGGAAGGGATAAGTGGCCTATAAATGTTTCTTTCCTTGCCTGCAGCAGCAGCTGCACAATGAACATTCCTTTATCCAAATTACTGAACATTGCAGATTGGGACATCCATTTCCAAATCTCTCCAGGGTCTGTTCTTAGAAAAGTTCTATGTCTTAAGTATGCAAGATATGGCAACTTCTAATTAGCATACTTAAAATTATGGTCTCTTTGGATACAACTACACTGCACTGTAGTTCAGAATACAATACGTAATTTGAATTATGCAAATTGCATATCTTATTTTGAAATAGCCCATTTCATAATTTGGCACTGTCTACACAGTACCAAATTTTGAAATAAACTGTTATTCTGGAATATCCCTTACTCCTTGTGGAATGAGGTTTACATGGATGTTGGAATAGCAAGCCTGAAATAATGGGCTTGCTGTTAAGATGCTGGGATAGCTATTTCGGGATACTGTAGTATCCCGAAATAGAGCTGCAGTGTAGACATAGCCTTTGATACCACAGTCATAAGCTCTTTGAGACACATCAGTTAGAGGACAAACAGATTAGATCCCCTTTCAATTGTCTAAAATAAAAATTTCAGGTGATGTTGTAATTCTACTAACAGATTCATATTCAAAAAGCTAGAAACCTAGGTCCAAAACTGAAGTAATTCACGAATAAAATTAGATTGGTGGCATCATCCATTCACTCTTTTTAAACTGTTTAAGTATGAGGCAATTTATAAGGCAGCTACAATTAATGACACAGCTACGGAAAATGTAAAGGAAACTTTTTAAAAACATGAAATGATTTCTGTCAGCAGTTGTGCCAGTTGCTCCCTCTAATTTGCACGGGTAATTGATAGCTAATTAAATGGCACATTAGCAACACTGAAAAGCATGGGAAAACAAAGTAGAGCAAACTCAGAATAATGGGAAGAGGATCAAGTACAGCCTTCGTAAGCAGGAGCACCTCCTCCTGAAGCTGACAAAATCATAAAAATGCCAAAAATGTGCTAATCACATCACAGTTATATTATATGCACAGTGTGTTGCCCCCAAAGAGTTGGTAATCTCAACAGGTAAGGAACAGGGGAAGGAATGGAATACATTTTCTCCTCCTTCCTCTTTTTCCACTGTCTATTTAGCCTCCTTGCCTAGTGTTTGTTCACCCAATGCCCATATTTGCAGTATACACACATGAGAGCTAGCCATTTGGTCCCATTCCCATCATTCCCCAGTAGAAGTTCTTATCCTCTCTCCCCATAATTTGCCACACTCATAGTTTCAGTTTTCTTCCCACACATGATTCACCACAACCTCCATGTCCCTTTCAGGGCCATTCACAGCTCCCTGAAGTTGATGCTGCTGAAGACAGGAGGGTTTGAACAATCACTGAGGCACAGATCCTCAAAGTTATTTAGGAACTTCACTACCATTGAAATCAATGCCTTTGAGAATTTGGGCCTGAGGCTTTGTGATTGTGCTGCACACTGGTGCTCTACCCTGATGCTCAGTTTTATCTGTCTAACCATCTGTTGAACTAGATTCTTCTAATGAAGACCATCACGAATACAGAATTTCCCCTTCCCCTTAATAATGTGGTGATTACCAAGCTTTCCCCACAAGAAAGTTGGGAATGTTCAGTTTTTAAAGTAATGTACAGTGAAAAAAATCCCCAACTACACATATAAAATGATAGGACTAATTTAGCTAAAACCACTCAAGAGAGAGTTCTTGGAATCATTGTGGATAGTTCTCTGAAAACATTCACTCAGTGTGCAGCAGCAGTCAAAAAACCAAACAGAATGTTAGGAGTCATTTAAAAAGTGATAGAGAATAAGACCGAGAATATCTTATTGCCTCTATATAAATCCAAAGTACGCCCACATATTGAATACTGCATACATATTAGGGATGTTAAATGTCAATTAATCAGCTAATTCAGTAGTAGATGGAATTTGATTTTGACTTGATCAGTCGATAAGGGGGGCACTCGCTATCCTGCTGCGCCTCTCTTTGAAATGTACAGGAACTGCCCACTGCTCTTGTATATTTCAAAGGGAGAAATGCAGTGGGTTTGCTGTCTCTCTCCCTTTGAAATGTACGGGAGCCACCTGCAGTTCCTGTACATTTCAAAGGGAGAGAGGTAGCGGGAACTCAAACCATCAGGGACCCTCCTGCCTCTTCCTTTGAAATGTACAAGAACCGCAGGCAGCTCTTGTACATTTCAAAAGGGAGAGGGGCAGAAATTAGGATTGGCAGGAGCAGGACTGTTTCAATCCCTGTTCTCGCAACTTCTCCACTGCTCTCTGCCTCTCCTACCCCATTGAGATGGTGCTGGGGAACCAGCTTTTAAGCTGGCTCCCCCCAGCACTGGCTCCTGCTCCCCCCCTTGCTGCCTCTCTCTGATAGAAGCAGCAAGGAGGGGGAAGCGACTAGTCGAGTTCCTACTCGATTATCTGATAAGCATTTGCTTATCAGGTAGTCAGTCGACTAGTTGCTTACAGATATAGTTGCCTCATCTCAAAAAAGATATATTGGCATTGGAAAAGGTTCAGACAAGGGCAACAAAAATGATTAGGGGTTTGTAATGGGTGCCATATGAAGAGAGATTAAAAAGACTGGGACTTTTCAGTTTAAAAAAATGATACTAAGTGGGGATATGACAGAGGTCTATAAAAATCATGACAGACATGGAGAAAGTGAATAAGGAAAAGTTATTTACTTGTTCCCATAACGTAAGAACTAGGGGTCACCAAATGAAATTAATAGGTAGCAGGTTTAAAACCAACAAAAGGAAGTTCTTCTTCAAGCAATGGACAGTCAACCTGTGGAACTCCTTGCCAGAGGATGTAGTGAAGACCAGGAATTTAACAGGGTTCAAAAAAGAACAAGATAAATTAATGGAGGTTAGGTCCATCAATGGCTATTAGCCAGAATGGGTAGGAATGGTGTCCCTAGCCTCTGTTTTTCAGTGGCTGGGTATGGATGACAGGAGAGGGATTACTTGATGATTACCTTTCCTGTTCACTCCATATAGGGCATCTGGCATAGGCCACTGTCAGAAGATAGGATCCTGGGCTAGATGGACCGTTAGTCTGACCTAGTATGGCTGTTCTTATGTTCTTACATTCTTAATTATTTCTTCTCTTTCTCCTCCCTCCACTGCTATTACTTTTCTACACAATCACTTTTCCCTTCTTATTTTCCTCCTTTTTCTCCTGTCTTCAGGGCATGATTTGGCTGCTGTGATGGCTTTGGAAGAAGAGGAGAAAGTTCTTTTAACCTCTATTATGACTGTGCCATAGGATAAGGAAACTTCTCTGCTGTAGTTTATTTATATCCAACAGTGTTCTCTATGAGCTACACTTTGCTGTTCTTCCTTTCTATTTGGCAGGAAGAGGTCAGAAAACTATGAAAATTAAGAAAGGTAAACAGATGAAGGGTGCATTTAAATAATCATGCTAAGGTGGTAGCCAGATTACCCATTCTTTGTCCCCAGTGTTTAGTACATTTTCCATTAGGAATGCTCTGGAATTTGGCTCATTTGTCCCCACTTGGTAAAATTAATTTAGTTTTCAATTTGGTGTCAGGCAGTCACTATTCTTATTGTAAATACTTGCACTGATCATGTCACAGTCTCATATCTATTTTATAACGGGTCTATTTCCAATTTATAAACCATTGTGGAACCATGCACTGCAAGAGATCCAACACAGAACTGTTATGCTTCACCATAACAGCTTTGTCCTTTAGGTTTATGTTCACAAAACTATTTTGCTTTTGGAAAATTATCAAATGAGTGTCATGAGTGGCACATTTTGCTAAATGTTGCTTTTATTCCATAGTTGAAAATACATTGGACATTTTTGTATTGGTTTGTAAATATCTCCACACATATTGAAAACAAATCTCATCACATTTATTTATCCTGTAGTCTGCCTTTCTTTTAGTATATATTTTTAATTTTTTTTTGTTTTACATCTTCTTAACAGTTTTATGCGGGAAGCAATTTTTAGTAGGCCTGCATATACTAATTGCTTTTGCCCATAACTTGGGCTCAAGTCCCTGTTCCAGAGTGTGGACTCAAACCTGGGTGTCTCAGGCTACATCTACACTGCAACACTAATTTGGGATACTAGAGTATTCTGAAATAGCTATCACGTGTTTTCACAGCAAGCCCGTTATTTTGGGCTCGCTATTTCGACATCCCTGTGAACCTCATTCTATGAGGAGTAAGGGACGTTTTGGAATAGAGCTTTATTTCGAAATCTGGCACTGTTTACACAGCGTAGCTCCAATTGTGTATCTTATTTCGAGTTATGGTGCTGTTTAGGCACACCCTCACATCCCAGATGAGTGCTCCAATCAATGGGCTATTGAGTAGAACCGGATATACCTCTTCTTTCTTCTGTTTTTGTGAACGTTTCCCTTCATTTCCTATCATTAAAAAGTAACTGAAATGAAACTTGTCATTTGACCCAAAATGAAATTTTCTAACTTATCCAATTACAATAGTTTTAATTAATTTTGGTTTAATTCAAACCAATTTTCCCCTCTAGAACTGCCAGTGAACTGGAAAAATATCAGTTCTTGGCCCAGCTGCACAGCTAGCATTCCCCTTCCTAATCCCTGCAGTTGCATAACAACTAGCTCTGGAGCAGATTCGGACTTGAATATCTAATATGGCCTATGCTGAAAATTCAGGCACTATCCACACTATGGGTCAGAAAAGAGTCTGGGTATTGGATTACTAAAATATAAATGAAACACTACCTTAAATAGAAAAGTACCAAGTGTGGTGTCTTAGCAAATTAAAGTGTGTTTAACTAGTTGCATTAATTAAAATTTTAAGAGAAAATAAACTAGATCTTCAGTTCATTGCTGGTTATCAAAGCATATTGTTCTGAATTCTGGAATCTCTCATGCTTCTTTTAGAGCTGAATGCTATATCAGCTTTGCTTCCCACAGGGCTCCAGGATGGCTTGTTAGCCATGTCGCAAGATTTTACCTGAGATCTACAGATTCTGAGAAGTATCAGAGGGATAGCC
Source organism: Pelochelys cantorii (assembly GCA_032595735.1). Lineage (NCBI taxonomy): Eukaryota > Metazoa > Chordata > Testudines > Trionychidae > Pelochelys > Pelochelys cantorii. The sequence continues at coordinate 123,295,160 of CM064326.1, read as the reverse complement.
GTGTTAGTCTGGATCTGCAAAAGCGACAAGGAGTCCTGTAGCACCTTATAGACTAACAGATGTATTGGAGCATAAGCTTTTGTGGCAAAGACCCACTTCGTCAGATGCATGTAATGGAAGTTTCCAGAAGCAGGTATAAATATGCAGGTAAGAATCAGGCTAGAGATAACGAGGTAAATTCAATCAGGGAGGATAAGGCCCACTTCTAGCAGCTGATCTGGAGGTGTGAACACCAAGAGAGGAGAAACTGCTTTTGTAATTGGCTAGCCATTCACAGTCTTTGTTTAATTCTGAGCTGATGGTGTCAAATTTGCAGATGAACTGTAGCTCAGCAGTTTCTCTCTGAAAGTCTGGTCCTGAAGTTTTTTTGCTGCAGGATGGCTATTGTGTGTCGAGGGAGATTGAAGTGTTCTCCTACAGGTTTTTGTATATTGCCATTCCTAATATCTGATTTGTGTCCATTTATTCTTTTGCGTAGGGACTGTCCAGTTTGGCCAATGTATATAGCAGAGGGGCATTGCTGGCACATCATGGCATATATTACATCAGGTGAACGAGCCAGTGATGGTGTGGCTGATCTGGTTAGGTCCTGTGATGGTGTCGCTGGTGTAGATATGTGGGCAGAGTTGGCACCGAGGTTTGTTGCAGGGATTGGTTCCTGAGTTAGAGTTACTGTGGTGCGATGTATAGTTGCTGGTGAGAATATGCTTTAGGTTGGTGGGTTGTCTGTGGCCAAGGACTGGCCTGCCTCCCAAGGCCTGTGAAAGTGAGGGATCGTTGTCCAGGATGGGTTGTAGATCACTGATGATGCGTTGGGAGAGGTACAGGTACATAGCTCTTCTTCTGGTTTGGGAGAGGAAATCAGAGTGTCTGAAGGCTGGTCTTTACCTAAAGCGTAGGTCAGCCTACCTACAGCACTCAGGGTTGTGAAAAATTCCTACCCCAAGAAATGTAGTTAATCTGACTTAAGCCTTGGTGTAGACCAGGGTGGGCAAAAGGGCCTCCATGGGCCAGATCTGGCCCACCAAGTGGGTTGATCCAGTCCGTGGAGGCCCTGCTGCTCCCCCGCCCCCAGACCAACTAGGGCCCAGGGGCAGGGGGAAGTGCATGAAATTTCCTCCACTCTGCCAGGAGCATGCGGGTGCTTAGAAGTGCCACACACTCCTGGCAGGGTGGGAGGAGACTGGGTGCTCCCCGGCCTCCAAGTCATGATTGGCCTGGGAGCGGAAGGGGGAGAGCACAAAGTCTCCTCCTACCACCAGTGGCATTGGTGCCTAGGGAGAACCTCTGGAGGGGGAAAAGGCGTTCCCCCAATCCCAGACCAATCATGGTCTGTGGGTGGGGAAGCATCCTGGCCCTGCCCCTTCCATTTGAGGCCCCACCCCTTCCAGTGCAGCCTGGGCAACTTAAAACATTTCTGAGGTGGCCCCCAGCAAAAAATTATTGCCCACCCCTGGTGTAAACAGTGCTGGATTGGCAGAAGAATTGTCCCATCATCCTAGAGACTGCTTCTCAGACAGGTGGAATTACTACAGTAATGGAAGAATCCCTTCCCCTTTAGGAACATGTCTAGTCAGGGTATGCCCAATGCGACAGTCAAGGTATATTTACTTTGAGCTAAACACAAAATGGGACTGATTTTTAAGCATAAGAAGTGATGTTTGTTGTATGAGGCTATTAGAAATGGGGAATGCAGGTTAAATTGTTATTGAAAAGGAGTTTGAAATCAGCAAATAAGAGTTAGCAGGAAGATACATGTTTCAAATGGTTATAAGACCTGAAACTAGCACCTCTTTGAGTCTGATTTTTCACATGTAGCGTTTGTGGCTCATTACAACAATTTGTAGCACACACCTACCTGCTAGCCCTAAGTGGCCCATTTCAAATCCCTTATGAATAACAATCTAATCCTTATTGTCTGATCCATTTCAAGACACATTATCCCTTATAATTAACAATCTCTTCCCAATTGCATTTAGCTCAAACACTGATTTCCCTTCCCAGACTTGAAGAGCTCTGTGTAGATCAAAAGTTTGGAATTTCCACCTATAGAAGATGTTTCAGATATTGCCACACCTATTTCGTCTCATGTCCTGGGACCAAACACCAGTACAGTAACACTACAAGCAATAGTAAAACCAGAATAGACAGGATGAAATCTTGGATGAACTAGATTATAAGCACTCACATCAGTGCTTCAAAACAACTGGTGTTTAGACAAAACTACTTCAGATAAATGAGGAAACAATGCGAGAAAAAAGTCAAAGCAGGACATAAAATCCTGAACCTATTATAGAAGCAAATTTCGGACATGTAGTTCTTTGGCCTAGTCATATTCTTTACTTGTTGTTAAAAAAAAAATCCCTAACACTTAACATGTATTAAAAATACCTTTCACCGAATTCAAATGAAATAGTTTTTTTTTTGGCTAACAAACAATATAATTTTATTTTTAACAACTGAAATTGCTAAGAATGTAATTGTATCTTCAATCTATGGTCCTCAAACAAAATCCCAAAGAGACAAAAAGACAGGCACAGACAGTGCTGTTCAATCAATCAGTTATATATCAGGCAGAGAAAATGTGTTCTTGCTTGCCTGAAATCACATAATCAATTGGAAAAGATCCTGGTGGAAAGTCAGAGCTCCAGTAATGTAAGTCACTAAACAACAAATAGGCTTCTTTCCTCCCCCCTTTTTTGTAGCTGCTGGGGAGGGAGGGGCGGGCAGGATCAGATGACTGACTGCACTACCCGCCCCTGCTGACAGCTGCAAGGCTTTGCTCCTGTCCCTGGCCACGGAGCTCCACAGACATCCTACCTTTCCCCTTGAGCGACTCCCACCCCACTTCACACCCTCCCTCCCTGAGCTCCGGCACTGCAAATGAGCAATTTGCAGCACTTTCGATGCTCTGGGAGGGCAGGAGCAGAATTGTTCTGAGTGTGGGGCCCAACTTTTCCTCCCCATTCCTCCCCCGCCCCCCCACAGCACTACGGGGATACCAAACCACTAATGTTGCCAGACTCTGAAAGTCTGGACTATAGACTGTATTGCCTCGTATCCCTGCCCAAACTCTACCTACAAGCCAAAAGTCTTAAATCCTGGCCATCTTTCCCCTTCTACAATAGCTCTCCAATATTGGGTATTAGTGGATATTTTATCTCAGGTGATGTCCTGATTTCAAATGAAGTTATGTATTCAAATGACATAGCTATTCCATAAACAGATTTATATTAGCTTGCGGATATGAAGTTGGCAAAACGATAAGCAAATCTTTAAAATTGAGCATAGCAGATTAGCCAAGAGAATTCTATTTTTGTGAATATTTTGTTAGCTTTCAGATATATCTATCTAGGACTTGCATATCCTAAACAACATAGCACTCAAGACTAAGCAACAGAAGGTAAAGGCAAAACATGCTTTTTGTTGTAAATCTTTACATTTAGAAAATGAAAAGCACCTGAAAAAACAGTGTTAAATACACAGAGATAAATACCTAGTCAGAACTTCCTCATAGGTTTATTTTTATTTTACATTCTTAGTATAACCTTCAGATCGTGGCAGGACTGGCCTTACCAAAAGGCGAACTGAGGCAGCTGCCTCAGGGACCAGACTGGGGGGGGGGGGGGGCACTAGTACCCAGAATGTAGAAAATTGTGTCTGCTGCTGGTGCATATGTATTCTCTCTACAGTACCATGAGAGGAGTAGAACAGGAAGAAGGCAGAATTGAGACCTTTCAAAGCTTTGGCCCAAGCGAGGAGGTACAGGGGGGGGTCATTTGAGCTCCCCGCCTCAGGTGCCAAAACGTTGTGGGCTGGCCCTGGATCCTGGGATACTTTTTCTGAAGGCTGACTGACTAGCTGTCTCTCCCGCTCTTTAAATCTGTGCAAGGCTCTTTCCCATTCTAGATACAATATAAATGGATTTCAGGAAGGTGGATTTTGGTAAGCTCAGAGAGCTGATAGGTAAGGTCCCATGGGAATCAAGACTGAGGGGAAAAACAGCTGAGAAGAGTTAGCAGTTTTTCAAAGGGACATTATTAAGGGCCCAAAAGCAAGCTATTCCGCTGTGTCGCAAAGATAGAAAATATGGCAAAGGACCACCTTGGCTTCATGCAAGATCTTGCATGATCTAAAAATAAAAAAGGAGTCATATAAAAAATGGAAAGTAGGACTAATTACAAAGGATGAATATAGGCAAACAACACAGGAATGCAGGGGCAAGATTAGAAAGGCAAAGGCACAAAATGAGCTCCAGCTAGCTATGGGAATAAAGGGAAACAAGAAGACTTTTTATAAATACATTAGAAGCAAGAGGAAGACCAAGGACAGGGTAGGCCCACTGGTCAGTAAGGAGGGAGAAACAGTAACAGGAAACTTGGAAATGGCAGAGATGCTTAATGACTTATTTGTTTCGGTCTTCACCGAGAAGTCTGAAGGAATGCCTAACATAGTGAATGCTAGTGGGAAGGGGGTAGGTTTAGAAAATAAAATAAAAAAAGAACAAGTTAAAAATCACCTAGAAAAGTTAGATGCCTGCAAGTCACCAGGGCCTGATGAAATGCATCCTAGAATACTCAAGGAGCTGATAGAGGAGGTATCTGAGCCTCTAGCTATCATCTTTGAAAAATCATGGGAGACAGGAGAGATTCCAGAAGACTGGAAAAGGGCAAATATAGTGCCCATTTATAAAAAGGGAAATAAGAACAACCCAGGAAACTACAGACCAGTTAGTTTAACTTCTGTGCCAGGGAAGATAATGGAGCAAGGAATTAAGGAAATCATCTGTAAACACTTGGAAGGTGACAAGGTGGTAGGGAACAGCCAGCATGGATTTGTAAAGAACAAATTGTGTCAAACCAATCTGATAGCTTTCTTTGATAGGATAACGAGACTTGTGGATAAGGGAGAAACGGTGGATGTGGTATACCTAGACTTTAGTAAGGCGTTTGATACGGTCTCGCATGATATTCTTATCAATAAACTAGGCAAATACAACTTAGATGGGGCTATTATAAGGTGGGTGCATAACTGGCTGGATAACCATACTCAGAGAGTAGTTATTAATGGTTCACAATCCTGCTGGAAAGGTATAACAAGTGGGGTTCCGCAGGGGTCTGTTTTGGGACCAGCTCTCTTCAATATCTTCATCAACGATTTAGATATTGGCATAGAAAGTACGCTTATTAAGTTTGCAGATGATACCAAGCTGGGAGGGGTTGCGACTAATCTGGAGGATAGGGTTATAATTCAAAATGATCTGGACAAATTGGAGAAATGGTCTGAGATAAACAGGATGAAGTTTAATAAAGACAAATGCAAAGTGCTCTGCTTAGGAAGGAACAATCAGTTTGACACATACAGAATGGGAAGCGACTGTCTAGGAAGGAGTACGGCAGAAAGGGATCTAGGGGTTATAGTGGACCACAAGCTGAATATGAGTCAGCAGTGTGATGCTGTTGCAAAAAAAGCAAACATGATTCTGGGATGCATTAACAGGTGTGTTGTGAGCAAGACACGAGAAGTCATTCTTCCGCTCTACTCTGCGCTAGTTAGGCCTCAATTGGAGTATTGTGTCCAGTTCTGGGCACCGCATTTCAAGAAGGATGTGGAGAAATTGGAGAGGGTCCAGAGAAGAGCAACAAGAATGATTAAAGGTCTAGAGAACATGACCTATGAAGGAAGGCTAAAAGATTTGGGTTTGTTTAGTTTAGAAAAGAGAAGATTGAGGGGGGACATGATAGCAGTTTTTAGGTATCTAAAAGTGTGTCATGAGAAGGAGGGAGAAAACTTGTTCATCTTGGCCTCTGAGGGTATGTCTATACTAGCCCCCTAGTTCGAACTTGGGTGGCTAATGTAGGCATTCGAACTTGCAAATGAAGCCCGGGATTTAAATATCCCGGGCTTCATTTGCATGTTCCTGGGTGGGCGCCATTTTTAAATCCCCTTAGTTCGAACTGACTGCCCGCAGTTACACACGGCAGTCAGAAGTTAATCTGAACTAAGTCCTTAGTTTGGATTAACTGTTACACCTCATTGCAGGAGGAGTAACAGTTAATCCAAACTAAGGACTTAGTTTGGATTAACTTCTGAGTGCCGCGTGTAGCCGCGGGCAGTCAGTTCGAACTAAGGGGATTTAAAAATGGCGCCCGCCCAGGAACATGCAAATGAAGCCCGAGATATTTAAATCCCGGGCTTCATTTGCAAGTTCGAATGCCTACATTAGCCACCCTAGTTCGAACTAGGGGGCTAGTTTAGACATACCCTGAGGATAGAACAAGAAGCAATGGGCTTAAACTGCAGCAAGGGAGGTTTAGGTTGGACATTAGGAAAAAGTTCCTAACTGTCAGGGTGGTTAAACACTGGGATAAATTGCCCAGGGAGGTTGTGGAATCTCCATCTCTGGAGATATTTGAGAATAGGGTAGATAAATGTCTATCAGGAATGGTCTTGCCAGTATTTGGTCCTGCCATGAGGGCAGGGGACTGGACTCAATGACCTCTCGAGGTCCCTTCCAGTTCTAGTATTCTATGATTCTATGATTCTAAATCACTGTTATTATTAAAGAAAAAAAAATGGAAGATTCAGGTATCCTCTTTGACAGTATTTATTTGAAATCTATTTGTACCATGTATGATACACAGGTCTTAGAAAGGCTTTTGCCCACACCCATTCATAATGATCAAGGACCTCTCTGAATGTGCTGCTTATATTACAAATATTGTTGAGAACCTGGGAAACTGAGTTACCAGGTATTCACTGGTGGGTTGGGATGAAGAGTCTACCACAGATATGGTAGGAGAAAAGGAAGAGAAAGGGAGGAATTCATAAAATCAGGTAGCTAACTCACCCAGTTTTCTCATGAATGTTCATGGGTTAATGCGCCCCAATTGTGCTTCCCTACCCATGGGACCACTTAATATACATTTTTCATTCTGCTGCCTTTTCTGGAGGTGCTTTCACTTGCACAGCCTATCCTCACACCTACTCATTTGGCAGGGTTTGTATTTTATAGTGCCTTGAGCTATGTCTGTATTAGAGCTGGAACATATACTTTGCAGCTTGAGGAGACATAACTGCACTAGATCTTATTGAGCTAGTGTGCTAAAAATAAGACCAGCTATGGTGGTATGAGAAGGGGGCAGGGGTATAAAGGAATAGAACAAACATGTAAGGACAAAATCAGAAATATATACCGTATTTTAGCGAATAAAACCCACGGGTTATATTCGTTTTTACAACCCCCCCCCCCACACACCCCCGCAGGGTATACTCGGGTGCAGGGTATACAAGATTTTTTTTACTCACCTGGTGGTGAGTGCTCCCCCGCCCCTTCCCCCACGTAACAGCCTCTAGCCTCCGGGCGGGGGAGCGCTCATCTCTCGGTTCCTGCGCAGGAGCGCTCCCCCTGCCCCTTCCTGCAGCTGTGCAGGAACTGGGAGATGAGCGCTCCCCCGCGCGGAGGCTAGAGGCTGCGCAGCTGGAGGAAGGGGCGGGGGAGCACTCTTGTTCCCCTGCCTGGAGGTTGTGCGGCCGCACGGGACCCAGGGGGGGTGAGTGCTCCCCCGCCCGGAGGTTGTGCGGCTGCGTGGGAACCAGGTGGGGTGAGTGCTCCCCCGTCCAGAGGGTGGCTAATTCCCATTCACCCCCACCCCCGCACAGTTTGAAAAAAAGTCTTATATACCCTGCGGGTTATACTCGTGTGTGGGGTATACAAGATTTTTTTTACTCAAACTGCAAAAACCCCGGGGTATATTCAGGTGCGGGGTATACTTGGGTGCGGGGTATATTCGCTAAAAGACGGTAATTCATTTTGGGCCTTGGCCTATCAGGGGGATACAAAAGGCAGAAGCACCAAAGAAGAATTAACCAGCACTTCACCCTTGGGGCTTCTCGAATACCCTTATAAAAGTCCATGCAAAAGAGAATATGTTGGTCAGAGATGAATTGAGTTGTCCATCTCATATGAAGAAATTCCTAAAGTAAATGAACAACAGTAAATATAACACTCTAGTCTGCAGCATAAACACTGAAACAATCACTTTATCAGACTGACATACTGCCATGCAAATTAATGATGAAAAAAACCCCTAAAAGTAATTCCTAGGACATGTGTGTATTGGGTAAAGAGTGAAAATCATGTCTACATCTAAGTTTATTTACCCTGGTCAGTCCAGGCAAAAATTTAGTGAAAGGGTATCTCAGATTCATCTGTCACAATTTTTTTGTTTGCAATATGTAAGTACGTTGACTGTCCCTGAAGTTCAAAAACACACATAACTGGCTGAAAGGAATCAGAGAAGCAATTTAATGTGGAAGGCTAGGTGAATATCTTCTGTTGCTCAGTGGTAAGTAAGGCATAATAGCCCTGATTTTTTCCTTCAGGAAAAACAAATTGGACAACACATCAGTGAGAATTTTTTTTTAAATTATTTCTTAAAAATGCAGAGCAGCAGCTTAACCACCTAAAAACATGTACATAAATTTCACTTGTGGAGACTGGGGTTTTTGCTTGTCAGAGACTACTAGCAGTTTTCCTAGTCTAATATTCACTAATCCTAGTGTTGTTTCTAATCTTGCTACCATTGTCTCCTCTTTTTTCCTCATTACAATATTTTAGGATGTGTTTATATATAAAATTTGCTATATAATACACACATTTAGAAGGTCAGAAGTCTGGTTTGGCCTTCAGAAAAGCTATGCAAAATGACGTATCCCAAACCTCAGGGTTATCATTGCATCGAATTAAATTATTTTTATGCACAATTGTGTTTTGCCAGTTTTCATGCAGTTTTGTTGTTCCGGCATTTCTGATTGTGACTATAGCTGAGCAGGTAAACCTTGAATATGAATGTCAGGACTCTTGTAATTCTTAAATTTTGAACTGGTTGGATACTGCAGCAGAGGAACAGAACCAAATTTGACCTCAGTTACAACAGTGTAAGTCTGGAGTAATTCCAGCAATCATACTAAATTTAGTAACTATGATGGTGGCCATTTTGATTAGCTACTTTAGTGTTGTGAACTAAGACCAAGACAGGATATTTTTTATTTATTTTTTTGTTTTTGTTTTTTAACTGCTTCCAAGATATTGGAAGAACAGAAACTTGAGTTTCTGATACAAAATAGCACTTTAAACATTTTAAAACAGGACAGTTCACAAAACAAATAGAAGAAATATTAGCATGGTGAGTTTGCTGAATCTGCCTTTAATAGTGATGCTTTAGGCTAGAGTGACCAAATGTCCTGATTTTATAGGGACAGCCCTTGGATACGAGTGAGGCTTTATATCATATAGGTACCTATCACCCCTCACTCATTTTTCACATTGACTGTTTGATCACCTTACTTTCCAGGCCTGACCCAAAGCCCATTTAAGTTAACTGGAAAGGTCCCAGTGATGTCAATAAGGGCCTGTAAAACATCCCACTTATTGCAGGTGCACCACCTTGTGGCTGGGTCTGGAAATTAGCTCTCACTCCTCTATTGCTCTGTTCTGCTGGTTACCCTCTCTCTCTGCCTCAAGGTATTCCTTCTTTATGACTCTGCTCTCTGGCCAACTGACTACATAGTGGTCCCCCTTTTGGGGTAATTAATGGTCACCAGACAAGCTGTTTAGACACAAGCTCTGATATTCTTCTGTTTTAAGTTTAGGAACAGTATACAGGGTAACAGCGTGCCTACTATGCTGGGTTCCAGTCAAGAGACCTTAAGAGACAGCCATCTAGGTCTACTCAGTCCCAGATTCTGTAACTGTTTCTCTCAGCTTCTTCTTACCCCACCTCTCTATCTCCTTGCCTATATCTGAGTTATGTTCCTTTGCACAGCAGCTATTTCACCCTTCTTGGCTTTTTGACAGACTCCCTAGTCTAGGACAGGATCTGCAGGCTTACTTTCTCCCTGGACTTTTCCTCTTCCATACCCACCTCTCTTTTCCTCTAGAATGTGACTGAAAGTCTTCTGCTGAAGCTTCTTTCTGCTTTCATATCCTCTTTTATATTTAGCTTTTTCCTGCAGCTGGGCTTCATCTGCAGTTAGGGCTTGTCAATCCCTGGCTTTCCTGGCCCACATTAACCTGTGCAGGACTTCCATGAAGTGAACATCCTATTACAGGGCCACATCCAGTGCCAAGGGAAGAATTTATTTTCTCTCACACTACATGCTAGTTTTGCCCTCTACATTGGGGTGGGGGAAGAGAGAGAGAGAAAGAGAGAGAGATACACATGATCCCAAAAAGTGTGAATAAATCATTAGGGCATATTGTTATATCTGTCTGTCTATACAGCACATACTCATTAATCTGGAAGAAAAGCTCTGACATTTTCTTTTAAATAATTATACATATAAAGACAAAGTTGGCAGCAAATGGGATGCAGTAAGAAAATGGAGAACTGATAAAGCAGTGCTGTCAACTTTAAGCTTTTTTTAAGATTGTATACTTGACAGTGCCCTTTATCCTTGGACAACTGTCCTCATTTAAGACACAGGTAGAAGTGAAATTGTTGGTATATACTAATACTTTACTGAGCATTTAGACACTATATAAATCTATCATACATTTTAGCACAATTGTCAAAGAGAAGAAGGGGCTGTGGTAAAAAGGACTAAAATAAGATGTTAAGAGACACAGTGATAGAGGCCCAACTTAAATGTATACCCCAAATTAAAAAACAAACATAGTAGAAGAACTAAAAAAGAGCCACTGTGGCTTAACAACCATGTAAAAGAAGCAGTGAGAGATAAAAAGGAATCTTTTAAAAAGTGGAAGTCAAATCCTGGTGAGGTAAATAGAAAGGAGCATAAACACTGCCAAATTTAAGTGTAAAAATGTAATAAGACAAGACAAAAAGGAGTTTGAAGAACCGCTAGCCAAAAACTCAAAAGGTAATAATAAAATGTTTTTTAAGTACATCAGAAGCAGGAAGCCTGCTAAACAACCAGTGGGGCCCCTGGACGATCGAGATACAAAAGGAGCACTTAAAGATGATAATGTCATTGCGGAGAAACTAAACGAATTCTTTGCTTCAGTCTTCAGGGCTGAGGATGTTAGGGAGATTCCCAAACCTGACCCGTCCTTTGTAGGTGACAAATCTGAAGACTTGTCACAGATTGAAGTGTCATTAGAGGAGAATTTGGAATTAATTGATAAACTTAAAAGTAACAAGTCACCGGGACCAGATGGCATTCACCCAAGAGTTCTGAAAGAATTCAAATGTGAAATTGCGGAACCATTAACTATGGTTTGTAACCTATCCTTTAAATCAGCTTCTGTACCCAATGACTGGAAGATAGCTAATGTAACGCCAATATTTATAAAGGGCTCTAGAGGCGATCCCGGCAATTACAGACCGGTAAGTCTAACGTCAGTCCCGGGCAAAATAGTTGAAACAATAGTAAAGAATAAAATTGTCAGACACACAGAAGACCATAATGTGTTGGGCAAAAGTTAACAGGTTTCTGTAAAGGGAAATCATGTCTTAATAATCTATTAGAGTTCTCTGAAGGGGTCAGCAAACACGTGGACAAGGGGGTCCAGTAGATACAGTGTACTTAGATTTCCAGAAAGCTTTTGACAAGGTCCCTCTCCAAAGGCTCTTACGTAAATTAAGATGTCATGGGATAAGAGGGAAGATCATTTCATGGACTGAGAACTGGTTAAAAGACAGGAAACAAAGGGTAGGAATAAATGGTAAATTTTCAGAATGGAGAGGGGTAAGTAGTGGGTTTCCCAAGGGTCAGTCCTAGGACCAATCCTATTCAACTTATTCATAAATGATCTGGAGAAAGGGGTAAATAGTGAGGTGGCAAAGTTTGCAGACGATACTAAACTGCTCAAGGTAGTTAAGACCAAAGCAGACTGTGAAGAACTTCAAAAAGATCTCACAAAACTCAGTGATTGGGCAACAAAATGGCACATGAAATTTAATGTAAAGTAATGCACATTGGAAAAAATAACCCCAGCTATACATATAATATGATGGGGGCTAATTTAGCTACAACTAATCAGGAAAGAGATCTTGGAGTCATTGTGGATAGTTCTCTGAAGACATCCACGCAATGTGCAGCAGTAGCCAAAAAAGCAAACAGGATGTTAGGAATCATTAAAAAAGGGATAGAGAAGAAGACAGAGAATATCTTATTGTCCTTATATAAATCCATGGTAAACCCACTTCTTGAATACTGCATACAGATGTGGTCTCCTCATCTCAAAAAAGATATACTGGCATTAGAAAAGGTTCAGAGAAGGGTAACTAAAATGATTCGGGGGTTTGGAATGGGTCCCACGTGAGGAGAGATTAAAGAGACTGGGACTTTTCAGCCTGGAAAAGAGGAGAGTAAGGGGGGATATGATAGAGTTATATAAAATCCATGAGTGGTGTGGAGAAAGTAAATAAGGAAAAGTTATTTACTTGTTCCCATAATACAAGAACTAGGGGCTACCAAATGAAACTAATGAGCGGCAGGTTTAAAAGAAATAAAAGGAAGTTCTTCTTCACACAGAGCATAGTCAATCTGTGGAATTTCTTGCCTGAGGAGGTTGTGAAGGCGAGGACTATAACAGGGTTTAAAAGAGAACTAGATAAATTCATGGAGGTTAAGTCCATTAATGGTTATTAGCCAGTATGGGTAAGGAATGGTGTCCCTAGCTTCTGTTTGTCAGAGGGTGGAGATGGATGGCAGGAGAGAGAGCACTTGATCATTACCTGTTCAATTCATTCCCTCTGGGACACCTGGCATTGGCCACTGTTGGCAGACAGGGTACTGGGCTGGATGGACCTTTTGTCTGACTCAGTTTGGCCGTTTTTATGTTCTTATGTGATACAGTCAGAATGACTGAACTGCTCATTTGCTTTGGTTTTATAGTGCATCTCTCCCATTCATCCACCAATTTGCTCTTCATGTATCAGTGGTACTCAATCTTTTCCATACCTTGAACACTTTAAAAGAAAAACAGAAAAGACCCTTCTCCCATCTAATCACTAACAATGGAATGTGGGTCAGCTGTGTGGCTGGCATGTTGGAAGGTGGAGTGAAGACTTAATTCAAACCCCACCCACATGCACAGGACAGACAGCAATGCCTCCCCCACCCCCGTTTCGCTCCCGTTCATGCAGATATCTGTTCTCACAGGGTAGTTAGGGGCCATTGAAGACCTACTTTTGTGAAAATTCAGATTGGGTAGCCTACAACGTGCCCAATAAAGATACCCATGCAAATTCCATGCTCAACTCTTGTTTTCAGAAGCTATAACAGGACTCCTACTAAAAGACTCACGGTCAAGGCTTGGGGAATCTCTCACAATATTAAACAAAACACCACACAGTGATTATTATATTCAAAAGTATAAATTATAGAGATCCCTGTGATCAGTTCGATATATGAAAGTTTTTAAAAGTTTAAATGCAGTGATTGCCATCAGTTATAAACATATACAACACAAATGTAGCTTTCTGACAATTTTTATGTCATTATAATGAAAAGGTTACCAAGAAAAGATATATATCAAAACAGTAATTATGCTACTACTTTGAATATTCACAAGTTAGCAGTGTGTTAAATAGTTTGGATGAGATTTTCAAATGCATGAGTTGATTTTTTGTGGACTTGTGCTGCTAGCCAATTTTGGAAATCCCTCAGTATGTCAGTAAGTCAAGGAATTACACTAGGGATAAATTTGGCCCGGTATACTTGAAAATGAAGAGAGCTTTTGTCAATGTCATAAAGTCTCATAGCATTTTAATCAAACTAATGTGAGCATGAAGTTAAGGAAAGCAACATTTTGATTGAAAAATCTACTTTCCCTATTTATATTTTCCCATAATACTCTAATTTAGAATAAAAGAGTCGATGAGGACATGGGAGTTCAGTATTCAGAAACTTAGCAAAGATGAACTAATTAGTGCTGCTTGAGTGACAATAGTTCACATTACTGAGATACCAGGTTTTATTTTTAATTAAGTGGTATACGTTGGCTTAGTGGGGAGATACAATTCTAGACTAATATCTTCTGTTCTACCAGATAAACCTTTGTAACAGGAGGGAATGTCATTTGTAGATGCTACAAATGGTTTTAGATGATGTTTCATGGAAAGGAATTCTCCTGAAAATGAGATGTTATTTGGTTCTGTATGTGCTTCAGGACTAAAGGGAATTATTTCATTGAAGTTTAAAGCCCTGCTAAGTGGGCAATAAGATGGGGCTAGAAGAGCCTGGCAGTCCAGAATAAAGTGCTTGTTGATTTAAGATAGGGCTTGACACTGCACTTGAAATGCAGCAAAGAATTTCTCAGGTGAAAATGTCTATCCTCGTAGGGAGCACACACATGGCACAATCTACTTGTAAATGTCATAAAGGCATGTATTCTTAAATCCCTTACCAAAAGAATGTTTCCTTATTCTCAGTTTAACTGTTCTGCAATAGGGAATGATGTAGATGGTTTACCCTTTTACCTCTGGTAGCTTTCAAGGGAAAGGGAAGGCTTTTGAAATTTGTCATCAAGCATCCAGATTCTATTTTCCATTTCACATCAAAACACCTAGTCAAAGGTGCTAGGCTATTAAATGTCTTATTTATCATCAGCTTATTTGACATTTGTAATCCTCTGCAATACTCGCTGAGAGATTCCTTTCCCATCTTCAGTGCTGATCAATACAGTGTAATGGATATTGGATGGAACTACAGATTGAACCTCCCAAATCTGTGACACTCTGGTCCGGCAACATATGTGGTCTGACAAGGCCATGAATGTTGGCTGGACCAAAGAGTCCCAGGAGAGCGGTGTCTGTGGAGTTCCAGCTGGGCCAGTAGTGGCTATGCAGGGTAACACCGGTGCTAGATGCCGTTTGAAAGCCTACACCCCAGCCAGAGAACTACAAGCATCAGAGAAGTCAGGTGGCTCTGGCCGGGGAGCCCTGAGAACTCTTTGGTGCAGCAGGAGATCTGGCCAGGGAACCCTGGCAGTGGAGCCAGGTGGCAGCTGAGAGTCCTGGCCCCAGAAAGGGAATCCCTGGTGGCAGTGGGGCCAGCAAACCCTGGGAAATCCCTGGCAGCAGCAGGTTCAGTGGTGGTTGGGCGGCCCTGGCCAGGAACCCCTCCAGGGACAGCAGAGCCAGGCCACAGCAACAGGGCAGTGTCAGCCAGGAGGCTTCGGGGCTGGGAAAAAACCCTGAGGAACCTCTGGAAGTACAAGGGCCAACAATGGATTAACAAGGCTGGCAGCAGCTGGGCGACCCTGACTGGGGAACCCCCGGTGGTAGCAGGCTGGGAGCCTCAGTAGGACCAGAGTTAGTGGCAAAGTGGCAGGGCAGGGAACCCCAGCCTTGAGAGCCCCAAGGAGAGGAACCGGCAGCAGGGCAGCCAGCAATGGAGCACTGACCTCCTGTGGTCCGGCAAACTCCTTAGTCCAGGACAGCTCAGGTCTCCAGGGTGCCAGACCAGGGAGGTCCAACCTGTATGCATAAAGAGCTCATACAACTTACCAGGTTGTAAATGAACCATAACACCAATAGAAAAAGATCTGGTGAAAACTGTGGACAATGCAGACTTTTGTTCAACGTGCAACCAGGGCTGGCCTTACCATGAGGCGAACTGAGGCGGCCGCCTCAGGTGCCACACTATGCGGGGGGGGGGGGGGGGAAACGCTACTAGGACCCAGAGTGTAGAAAATTGTGTCTGCTGCTGGTGCATATGTATTATCTCTGCTCTAGATGCACAGAGATGGTGGAGTGCCATGAAGGAGTAGAACAGGAAGAAGGCAGAATTGAGACCTTTCAAAGTTTTGGCCCAAGCAAGGGGGCATGGGGGCATCATTTGAGCTCCCCACCTCAGGTGCCAAAATGTTGTGGGCTGGCCCTGCATGCAACAGGAGTAAAACAAAATCAAACAAAATGTTTAAAAGAATGTCAGTAGGACTGAAAATCTTATAGAAATCAATGGTGAAACCTTAACTGGAACATTGTGTTCATATTTGATCACCTTACCAAAAAAGGTAGAAATAGGAGTCCAGAGAGGAGTGACAAGGATGATAAGACACACAGAACCCTCTATAAGAAAAGAAATTGGAGAGCATATACTTTAGAGAAGAGATGGATATTCTAGACGTGATAAAGGCATATGATATAAGAAATGATAGAAAGAGGTTAAATGGGTATTCTCTTCACTGTCCCTCATAATACAAGAATCAGGGACATTACATAACTATCAAAAGCAGCAATTAAAAAAATATTTTAAAAATTTGTGCAACAGTCTGTGGAATTCATTACCAAAATTATGAATCCAAAAACATAGCGAGGTTCAAAACAGGACTGGACATACATTCAGTCCTATGTCCTTTTCCAAAATAGCTTGGAGGCCGAATTTTTTCAGTTTTCTTCAGAAGGTTGTTGGTAATTCATTTCTTGTTTTTGTCTGTGGAAACTAACATTCCTTCTTTTCCCATCAGGATGTGTCATCCCACTATATTTCTGTGGCATTCCTCATCCTTGATGCTACCTAGACTGCTACATTGTAAATTATTTATCTACCACATAGTAATAGACATATCAGATCAGACCAGACCAGATGATGATTTATCTAGTTCCATATCCCAACTCTTTAAATTCACAAGGTCAATTACAATTGAAAACGATGATTATTACAAAGCTCTTCTGCAGCAAATGGCTGACAACACCAAGGTCCTTGTGCACTGAATTTATGTTAGGGGTTACCCTCTCATCATCTGCATAAGAGAAAAATCTACGTAAGTAAAGTAATAGGCACTTCCCACTACGTAGTGTGGTCAGTAACAGGAAGAGGTGGAGAATAATTGTCCAATAATGTCACCATTTTTATTAATATTAGATGAAAAAAGCTTATTTAGAATGAACTCAAAATCCAGAAACATTCATTGGTTTATGGCTGATCCTGTGTTGTAATTTTGACTGTTCCTGGGTCATTTCAACACTATCCTTAAAATGCACATTTTCTTACCAGTTCTCTAGTTGAAGCCAAGTTCTTAGTTCTTTAACTGTTAGGGATGAATGGACTTCATAAAGTAAAATCAAGAGGATTTCAAAAGTTTTCAAAGTCTCACTGATCATGTCCTGGCTTCAACTATTCATGTAATTTTTGTTAACATACTGTACTGTACAGCATATAGCTGCAGGATGGAGTGGTGCAATAGATGCGATTACAGCTTCTCACATTTTATCTATTATGCCACAATATGCCAACATTTTTATGGCTGACCTAGAATGTTTCCTCTGCTCACATCCCCTGGCACCCCTTTTCTACTTACACTGCACTGATGTCATCTTCATCATATGGACCCATGGGAAGAAGAGGGTTGAAGAATTCCACAGGGATGTCAAAAATTTCCAACCCAATATAAATCTCAGCCTGGACCAGTCCACACAAGAGATCCACGTCCTTGACACTACAGTACATATAAATGATGGTCACATTAACACTACCTTATACTGGAAACCTACTGACCGCTATTACCTACATGCCTCTGGCTTACATTCAGGACACTTCACATGATCAATTGTCTACAGCCAAGCCCTAAGATACAACCAGATTTCCTACAATCCCACAGACAAAAACCTATAAGATCTTTATCAAGCATTCTTAAAACTTAAATACCCACCTGGGGAAGTGAGGAAACAGAATGACAGAGCCAAACAAGTACCCAGCAGTCACTTACTTCAAGATAGGCCCAACAAGGAAAATAACAGAACACCACCTATAGCCCCCAGCTTACACCCATCCAGTGCATCATTGACAATCTACAACTTATCCTTTAAAATGACGCCTCACTCTCACAGACCTTGGGAAACAGTCCCGTCCTTGCCTAGAGACAGCCCCCCAAACCTTAAGCAAATACTTACCAGCAGCCACGCACCAAACCACAGCTACACGCACCTTGGAACCTACCCTGCAACAAATTCCATTGCCAACTCTGTCCACATATACAAGCGATACCATAACAGAACCTAACCCCATAAACCACAACATCAGAGGCTCATACCTCTAATATGATATATGGCATCAAGTACCAGCAATGCCCTTCTTCCATTTATATTGGCCAAACCAGACAGTCTCTGTAACAAAGGATTAATGGACACACAAGAGCTGTAGGGGGGCAACATTTTATCCTTCCTGGGCATTCAATAATGGATTTTAAAGTAGCCATTCTTCTGCATAGGAATTTCACTACCCAATTACAGAGAGAGACTGCTGAAGTGGAATTTATTTAAAAATTCGACATGATCAACTTGGGCTTGAATAAAGCTATTGATTAGTTAACGCACTCCAAAGGCAATTTCCCCTGACTTTGATATTCTTTTCTACATCAAAAACTATGAATGGGATGCATTCATCCTGACCCAATTGGTGTAATTAACAGTGGTCCTACAATTGACAGGTAACTGCTTTTGCTGTTTTTTTTGTTAAAACACACACACACACACACACACACACACACACACACACACACAGAGTAGGAGCAGTGGTAATGACACTAATTGAGTCAGGATGAATGCATCCCCTTCATAGTTTTTGATGTGTAAAGGAGAATATCAAAGTCAGGGGAAACTGCCTTTGCAGTG
Organism: Pelochelys cantorii; assembly: GCA_032595735.1. Taxonomy (NCBI): domain Eukaryota; kingdom Metazoa; phylum Chordata; order Testudines; family Trionychidae; genus Pelochelys; species Pelochelys cantorii. The sequence goes on along the minus strand of CM064326.1, from coordinate 123,276,573 downwards.
TGTTAACTAATTAATAGCTTTATTCAAGCCCAAGTTGATAGTGTTGAATTTGTAAATTATATATATATATATATATATACACACACACACACACACACACATACACACACACACACACACACTACACACACTCTGCATTTTGAAATTTCCACTCCAACTCATCTGATGAAGTGGGTTTTACCCATATAAGGTCATGATATTTGTTAGTCTCTAAGGCAGCGCTACTCAACACGTGGCCCACGGGCTGCATGCAGCCCGTGGCCTGTGGTGAAGTTTGGTTTTACACAGGGCTCAACATGTGGCCTGTGGGTGGGATCCTTTGAACACAGCATCCACTGGAACACACTCCACAACAGCGAGGTGTCTTCCACGTGGGGTGAGCATTGAAAGACGCAAGCAGATGGACTGGCTGGAACAGACGGGTACAGGGTGTCAGTATTTCTACACCCCAGGGAGGAGGTGCCAGGAGTGCCAGGGTATTGTGGGAAGAGCTGGCTGCTTAGCCTTGTGGGTAGAACCTGAAAGGTGCTGACTGGCTCACACTGGCCATGTTTGGGTCTGGCACCACAGCTTAAGGCTTAATCTTTGTATTCATGCCTATCAGTGTGAAAGAAGCTATTTGCATATATATTTACATGTATATGCAACCACACTTAAGTTGCGGCCCTTGGCATGGTATATGAAAGTAGGAAATGGGGGCATTAGCTGGGGTCAATGCCTCACTGTGATAGGCGTACCTAGTTTAAGGTAGTTCCTGTTCTGAAATGCTTGCAAATCCAACCAGACAAAGCAAACTAAGGCTGGGAGGCAAAACAAGCATAGAGAGAAAGAGACATGCTCACAATTACACAGCAGCTCAGTGATACCGCAAGGAGTAGAATCCAGGAACTGAACAATTACATTATTAGGACTAGGAGAATTTTCTATGTGAATAGCTTTCACCAAAACATCCAGAGTTTGGTGACTGAAATAATGAATTTGGATCAACTTAGGCTAATGTTTAAGTTAAAAACCACACACAAAATGCCATCAAACAACTTCATCCCCACACCACCAAAAATTTGGGAATGTTCAAAGTTTATTTCAGCATTTCTGAAACCAAACATTTTAATTTCAAGTGCAGGAAAGATGTTTCATTCAGGAATTTCCCCAAATTTTATATTAATTTTATTTTTGAACCCCACACAACAAAACACATTTAACTTTGAACAAAACATTTTATGTGGCTCAAAACGGATAACATTTTTCCTTTTCCTAAGAAATCTGAGGTTTTTTGGTTTGGCCACCAAACTGAAAATTGTTTTTTCACCCAGTTTTACACATTATCCTGCCTCTCCTACCAGTTATTTCATTTTTAAACATAACTTGTCCACCTAGAGTCAATACTAAGTGGTGGTTGACGTAGACTTGTTTCTTTGTTTAATGAGTTTTAATATCCAGGTTGTAATTGTTGCAGTAGGCTTCATAAATTCTGGCTTTAGAATCTACAAAGGTATTTTTTTGACAGCTTTTTGCTGCTTTTGTTAACAGAACAATACTTTGGGTGCCTAGGCTGTCTCCAGTTTAATGAATATTTCAATTAGGGAAATTTACAGTATTTAAGTATAAATACATGAGTATTTATTTTGAGCTAATTCTATGGTGGTAACATATTATATTAAATTTTACTCAGAAAAATGAAAAAGTAAAGAGCATCATATACTCTGTTCAAAGTAATAAAGATTTAAGTCATGTTATTATCCATCTTTTCTCACAAAACATAGCAAGTCTAATATTTCTGTTTGAGCTGAATGCGTAGGTCAACATCTTCCATAACTCTTCATTTCCTGATCCCATCTCTTTTCTGCCTTAAGGTACAACATTATTAAAACAACAAGAGCCAAGTTTTCATCATGTTTTATAAATATTTCACTAAGGAAGTGATCCTGATGCTTTTTGCTCATTCTGCTCAGCACCCAGCAGGACTGAGCCCAATCTGGCACTGATCCAATAGAGCACTTTGCATGTGAATAGCCCCACGGACTTGAACAGGATTAGTTATGTACTTAAAGATAAACTTGTGTTAAAGTGCTTTGACTGATCAAGGCCAGCGTGCTTGGAATCTTTCAGGATGAAGCCCATCTGTGTTCAGGAAAAACTCCCAGAGAGGTCAGTGGAAGTTTTGCATGGGCATAGATGGTCTGTTTGTGAGAAACTCGGGTGTATAGTAGCAGAGGGGCACACAAGAAACTTCCTTTCTACCCTGGGCAGCTGCTCGAGGACACCTCATAATACCCTCTGGGGAATGCAGAGACTGCTCCCTGATCCTCATCTCCCACCCCTCTGGGGAACAGAGCAACCAAAAAAAGGGGAGGTCCTGCTCCCTTTCCACATAGCAGTCCAAAGAGTGGGATTGTTACATGAAGGAGAGCATTCATAATGACTGATGCAAAATAGACATGGCCCATGTACCAGGAATAATGCCAGAGAACTTGAGGGAGCCAGTCTTCTTCAGTGCTCCTTCTGGGGTGACACAATTATGCCCTGTACCCTATATCAGGGTTGTGGCTAAATGCCAGTCTAGCCCAGAATTACTAGAGGCTTTAGGGCAGATCTCAGTATATATATATAAAAAAAGAAGAAGTTCTTATGGATTGCAAATAACAGAGCTGGGTATGATTATGTAGCATGTTGGCAGATGTTGTTTTAATGGCCTTTGACTTGCTATGGTGGTAGAAACAATTATTTCTTTTTTTATGGAATAAACCTTAGTTTCCTCTCAGTGCAGACATCCTGCTGTTTCTTGGCTATACTGAAAACTCTGTGCCTGCTTTTACAAATCTGAACTCCCACATTTACGAAGAGATGCATCCATGGAAGGTATGAGGCTGCCCTAGGTTGTTGCAACACTTACCAGCCTTGAGCCTTTTGAGAATGTTGGACAACAATAAAAATGAGAATGTACCACTTCTATCCAATGCTGCTCCCTATTATAACTTCTGGGCAATTGGATACTCTAAAAATGCAGGAACATATTGATAGTTTTCTGTAAGTAATAAATTCAGAGTTTATAGAACACAGCAGGGACTCTGGAGCTGCTTGTTTGAGAAACACGGCCATTACAAATATATTAAATTATTTTTCAATAAAATATTTCATAAACAGCAGCTGGGAAGCAATATTTGATTCCTTTTCTCCTTTAGAACTCTAGCAGCAGACGGTGATAAATGTGTACTTGTAGGCTCCAACGGATAAATAAAAAATGCAAGCCTGCAAGAACTCTCTCTCTCATGATGCTTTATCATAGAGCAGAATTTAGAAAGACAATACTGAGTGCATGCTTTTTTTTTTTTTTTTTTTTTTTTGGAGAGGGGAAGTGAGAGGGGTTGAGGTGTTTAACACTCCAGAATTAATAATGGTATATAGAGCCTTTCACATGCAGGACATTATTTCAAAGTCAGATTGTGACTGAATGTTGTTACCATCTAATCACTGTTTGGTACTACCTGAAATGAGTGAAATCACGGGTTGCTACTAGTCAGATATCCATTTCACAAAGCCATCCTTACACCTGGCACTAATCTCTTCTGCCAGTCACTTTAGTGCTGATTTGGGCAGCCTCAGCACAGGGGCCAAGAACTGAGTGGGGGTGGGAACTGGGCATCTTGTGACTAGAAGTCTAAAAAATAAGATGGGTGAACTAGAGTGCCTCATGTTAAAGGAGGATACTGATATAATAGGCATCACAGAAACTTGGTGGAGTGAGGACAATCAATGGGACACAATCATTCCAGGGTACAAAATATAGCGGAAGGACCATGTGGGTGAGGGAGTGGCACTATATGTGAAAGAAAATTTAGAATTAAATGAAGTAAAAATCTTAAATGAATCAACATCTTCCATAGAATCTCTATGGATAGTAATCCCTGTTTTAATAAGAATATAACAGTAGGGATCAATTATCGACCACCTGACCAGGACAGTAATAGTGACTATGAAATGCTAAGTGAAATTAGAGAGGCTATCAAAATAAAGAACTCAATAATAGTGGGGGATTTCAACTATCCCCATATTGACTGGGTGCATGTCACCTCAGGACAAGATGCAGAGACAAAATTTCTTGATACCTTAAAGGACTGCTTCTTGGAGCAGCTGGTACAAGAACCCACAAGGGGAGAGGCAATTCTCAATTTAGTCCTGAGTGGCATACAGGATCTGGTCCAAAAGGTAACTATAACAGGACTGCTTGGAAATAGTGACCATAATATCATAGAATACTAGGACTGGAAGGGACCTCAAGAGGTCATCGAGTCCAGTCCCCTGCCCTCATAGCAGGACCCAGTACTGTATAGACCATCCCTGATATATATTATAAATGTCTAAATATAATAACATTTAACATTCCTGTGGTGGGAAGAATACCTCAGCAGCCCAACACTGTGGCATTTAATTTAAAAAAGGGAACTAGGCAAATACGAGGAGGTTAGTTAAACAAAAATTAAAAGGTACAGTGACTAAAGTAAAATCCCTACAAGCTGCATCAACACTTTTCAAAGAAACCATAAAAGAAGCCCAACTTAAATGTATACCCCAAATTAAAAAACAAACATAGTAGAAGAACTAAAAAAGAGCCACTGTGGCTTAACAACCATGTAAAAGAAGCAGTGAGAGATAAAAAGGAATCTTTTAAAAAGTGGAAGTCAAATCCTGGTGAGGTAAATAGAAAGGAGCATAAACACTGCCAAATTTAAGTGTAAAAATGTAATAAGAAAAGACAAAAAGGGGTTTGAAGAACCGCTAGCCAAAAACTCAAAAGGTAATAATAAAATGTTTTTTAAGTACATCAGAAGCAGGAAGCCTGCTAAACAACCAGTGGGGCCCCTGGACGATCGAGATACAAAAGGAGCACTTAAAGATGATAATGTCATTGCGGAGAAACTAAACGAATTCTTTGCCTCTTCAGGGCTGAGGATGTTAGGGAGATTCCCAAACCTGACCCGTCCTTTGTAGGTGACAAATCTGAGGACTTGTCACAGATTGAAGTGTCATTAGAGGAGAATTTGGAATTAATTGATAAACTTAAAAGTAACAAGTCACCGGGACCAGATGGCATTCACCCAAGAGTTCTGAAACCATTAACTATGGTTTGTAACCTATCCTTTAAATCAGCTTCTATACCCAATGACTGGAAGATAGCTAATGTAACGCCAATATTTATAAAGGGCTCTAGAGGCGATCCCGGCAATTACAGACCGGTAAGTCTAACGTCAGTCCCGGGCAAAATAGTTGAAACAATAGTAAAGAATAAAATTGTCAGACACACAGAAGACCATAATGTGTTGGGCAAAAGTTAACAGGTTTCTGTAAAGGGAAATCATGTCTTAATAATCTATTAGAGTTCTCTGAAGGGGTCAGCAAACACGTGGACAAGGGGGTCCAGTAGATACAGAAAGCTTTAGATTTCCAGAAAGCTTTTGACAAGGTCCCTCTCCAAAGGCTCTTACGTAAATTAAGATGTCATGGGATAAGAGGGAAGATCATTTCATGGACTGAGAACTGGTTAAAAGACAGGAAACAAAGGGTAGGAATAAATGGTAAATTTTCAGAATGGAGAGGGGTAAGTAGTGGGTTTCCCAAGGGTCAGTCCTAGGACCAATCCTATTCAACTTATTCATAAATGATCTGGAGAAAGGGGTAAATAGTGAGGTGGCAAAGTTTGCAGACGATACTAAACTGCTCAAGGTAGTTAAGACCAAAGCAGACTGTGAAGAACTTCAAAAAGATCTCACAAAACTCAGTGATTGGGCAACAAAATGGCACATGAAATTTAATGTAAAGTAATGCACATTGGAAAAAATACCCCCAGCTATACATATAATATGATGGGGGCTAATTTAGCTACAACTAATCAGGAAAGAGATCTTGGAGTCATTGTGGATAGTTCTCTGAAGACATCCACGCAATGTGCAGCGGTAGCCAAAAAAGCAAACAGGATGTTAGGAATCATTAAAAAAGGGATAGAGAAGAAGACAGAGAATATCTTATTGTCCTTATATAAATCCATGGTAAACCCACTTCTTGAATACTGCATACAGATGTGGTCTCCTCATCTCAAAAAAGATATACTGGCATTAGAAAAGGTTCAGAGAAGGGTAACTAAAATGATTCGGGGGTTTGGAATGGGTCCCACGTGAGGAGAGATTAAAGAGACTGGGACTTTTCAGCCTGGAAAAGAGGAGAGTAAGGGGGGATATGATAGAGTTATATAAAATCCATGAGTGGCGTGGAGAAAGTAAATAAGGAAAAGTTATTTACTTGTTCCCATAATACAAGAACTAGGGGCTACCAAATGAAACTAATGGGCGGCAGGTTTAAAACAAATAAAAGGAAGTTCTTCTTCACACAGAGCATAGTCAATCTGTGGAATTTCTTGCCTGAGGAGGTTGTGAAGGCGAGGACTATAACAGGGTTTAAAAGAGAACTAGATAAATTCATGGAGGTTAAGTCCATTAATGGTTATTAGCCAGTATGGGTAAGGAATGGTGTCCCTAGCTTCTGTTTGTCAGAGGGTGGAGATGGATGGCAGGAGAGAGAGCACTTGATCATTACCTGTTCAGTTCACTCCCTTTGGGACACCTGGCATTGGCCACTGTCGGCAGACAGGGTACTGGGCTGGATGGACCTTTGGTCTGACCCATTCTTGCAATGGTCACACACCTGAACAGGGTTGAAGTATATTGCTGAGGCAGCAGAAGGAAGCTTGCTCTGGTAGCGCCCATGCTGCAGTTGTTCTATGGATAACAGCGGACTCATTCTTCAGGGCTGCTAGGCCTGCAACTCTCATGAGAGCTAACATTTTAACTTAGAAACTAAAAATAACCTCCTCAGAAAACAAGTGATGTTTTATGTTCACAAGAAAACATAGCTGCTTTTTGACTGTAAGTCCCTCCAGTAAATTGCTGGATATTGAATACAATGCGTAACGCTCAACACTGACAAGATGTGGCATACTGCAGGTTGGTGTGGAGGGAAGGAAAAAATACATCTATTTTTGTACAGAGCACTGAAAATTAAAAGGGTACTTGTGCTGCTGATATGTACGGGGTGGGCAATGGAGAATGAGGAGACACCGAATACCTATACTTCCCAGAAATTCAATTAAGCCTGCTGACAAGCTCTTCTTCAGAGGCTATTAATCAGCCTGCCCAGCCTGCTAATGTGCATGCTAAAGAAGCTGTGCTCAGAACAGAATCACTACATTGGTTCACAGTGCTTTCTTGCAGTGACTGACAAATGCAGATATGTTCTGTAGAGCTATGTGGATGCATTGGTTGAACAGCAATGCAGACGAGTAACAGCAGAATGGAGTAATTATACACATTACATTTTTTGAGGCAAGAAAGGAGCCTGCTTCTCTGATGGGTCCACGGAAGACCCACATTGATTGTATACACATGGAACTTCAGAATGGGAATAGGATATGCAAAAGATATAATAAATCAATCATTCCTTATCTGTTTCTTCCAGGACTCTTTTGGTTTATTTTCTTAGAAATCTCCTTCTGTAATAGGATGGAATACCACCTAAGGCCAAAATAGATAGAGGAGTGAGGAGGCCTGGATAGGATGAAGGATCATTAAGAGGAAGGCAACAATTCAATTACAGTTTTTGAATAGTCAACAGATGTATCTTTTAAGTGTAGAAGACTGAGACTGGCTAGTGATGGGAAATGCAGAAAGAAAAAAAACAAACTGAAAGTGAATGTCAAAGCTTCCTTTTCCCTCACATTTTTTCATGCCATCAGGCTCAAAACAGGGGTAAATGGGTGCAATTTAAGGTCATGTGATATATCAGGGGTCCGATTTAAATGATCTAAATGGTCTCCTGCCTTTAAAAAACTCTATTAATGTAATGTGCTATTGTACAGTGCTTGTGTAACCGCCACCAGGCGGATTTGAACCTGGGACCTTGGGAGCTGACTATAGGAACCTCTGCCCTCTGAACTAAAAGCCAGCAGGCTCCTAGCCCCTGCTGTAGAGGTCTCTTGATCTTAACTGTTGCTGTGGTCTAGGTACCACTTGCATTGCTCAGTAACCACACTAGGTATGTGGATTACACTTGCCACCTGTGTGTTTATCCCACTGGATTTTCATGCATAAAACACATGAAACCACACTGATGTGAAACTCCCACCTCAGCTGGCATATTCTCCCTATGATACTTTTGAGTTAACTGAGCCCTATTTTTCTGTGGCATTGCAATAGAAAAAAATGGAACTGAAATGAGACCAATATGATGTTATTCCCAGTTGTCAATAGTACTAATTAAATCAGTGCTTTGCAGAAGGCCTCCCTTACCCCCATATCAACATCTTCAATCTGCTTGTGCTGCTCCTTTTATCAAATCCATCAAGTAACAAGGACAAAAGTATAAAACTTCCATTCTTTTCAATGCAAAGATTTCAGAGGGAAGTTTCAGGAAGTGGCAGACATTTCCTACTTCTCAATATCAAGCCTTCATTAGTACAGAAAAGTTGTACTGAAATGATTCTTAATGTCAGTAACATATTAGTTAGGCTGATCAGATGTCTGGAAGATTCAGGAAAAAAGATGTTAAATCAATGGTAAATGAATGGATTATAACTGGAACTGGTAGCAAAAGACTCTTTGCATGGATTTTTTAAAAAAATGCACAAATTTTTCTCCTGAAAAATATTTAGTGTTTCCAATGAAAAACAAAAGTTAAAAAAAAAATCAGTATTAAAGGTTTCATGGATTGAGAACTGGTTAAAAGACAGGAAACAAAGGGTAGGAATAAATGGTAAATTTTCAGACTGGAGAGGGGTAACTAGTGGTGTCCCCCAAGGGTCAGTCCTGGGACCAATCCTGTTCAACTTATTCATAAATGATCTGGAGAAAGGGGTAAGCAGTGAGGTGGTAAAGCTTGCAGATGATACTAAACTGTTTAAGATAGTCAAGACAGAAGCAGACTGTCAAGAACTTCAAAAAGATCTCACCAAACTGAGTGATTGGGCAATAAAATGGCAAATGAAATTTAATGTGGATAAGTGTAAAGTAATGCACGTTGGAAAAAATAACCCCAACTATACGTACAGTATGATGGGGGCTAATTTGGCAACAACAAATCAGGGAAGAGATCTTGGAGTTATCGTGGACAGTTCTCTGAAAACTTCCACACAGTGTGCAGCAGTGGTCAAAAAGGCAAATAGGATGTTAGGAATTATTAAGAAAGGGATAGAAAATAAGACACAGAATATCTTACTACCCCTGTATAAAACTATGGTACGCCCACATCTTGAATACTGTGTACAGATGTGGTCTCCTCACCTCAGAAAAGATATTTTGGCCTTAGAAAGGATTCAGAAAAGGGCAACTAAAATGATTAGGGGTTTGGAACGGGTCCCATATGAAGAGAGGTTAAAGCGACTGGGACTTTTCAGTTTAGAAAAGAGGAAACTAAGCGGGGATATGATAGAGATATATAAAATCATGAGTGGTGTGGAAAGGGTGAATAAAGAAAAGTTATTTATTAGTTCCCTAAATAGAAGAACTAGAGGACACCAAATGAAATTAATGGGTAGTAGGTTTAAAACTAATAAAAGAAAGTTCATCTTCACACAGTGCGTAGTCAGCCTGTGGAACTCCTTGCCAGAGGAGGCTGTGAAGACTAGAACTATAATAGAGTTTAAAGAGAAGCTAGATAATTTCATGGAGGTTAGGTCCATAAAAGGCTATTAGCCAGGGGACAGAAATGGTGTCCCTGGCCTCTGTTTGTCAGAGGCTGGAGAGGGATGGCAGGAGACAAATCGCTTGATCATGGTCTTTGGTCCACCCCTTCTGGGGCACCTGGTGCTGGCCACTGTCGGCAGACAGGCTACTGGGCTAGATGGACCTTTGGTCTGACCCAGTACGGCCACTTATGTTCAGTTTTCCCTTGGAAAATGTAATTGAAATGACCAAAAATTGCTTTTGATAAAAAGCCATTTGTAATCAAAGCTACTTTTTAAATTTAGCAATTTTGACCAACTCTAACTGTAACTTTGTATTCCACACTGTATTTTTTTTTTAAAAAGTCCCAATCCTTATATTCATGGTTAACTTGACTAGTCCCAGTGTGCGGAAAAGTTAAGCATATGCATCACTTTTTGCAGGTTTGCACCCATGAAATATTCCCTGGATAAACTGATGTAGAAGATTTTAGAATACATTGGCTTGAGCAACAACAGAAAACCCCAAAAGGAGAGAGTTCAGCACATTCTCCAAGTGAGGCAGGACCCTTTCTTTAAAAAGCATGGGAGGATTGGAAATGAATGTGTGGGTTTTATCCATGAAAGCTCATGATTCTATATATTATTATTAGTCTCAAAGGGCATGTCTATACTACAGAGTTAGTATAACTAACGTTATTTCAAAACAACATGGCGAGCGTCCACACGACCAAGCTCATTATTTCAAAATAAAGGGCTTGGTATTTGAACTAATAACTCCTGCTTGTGAAGAGGAATAGCTTATTTCGAAATAACTCCCAAAATAACAATTTTGAAATAAATCCCTAGTGTAGACATACAACGAGTAGTCCTGTGGCAACTCAGGCTATTTAAATTTACAGACTAACAACTACCCCTCTGAGAATTGGAAAGATAAAGACAAGTTTGGAAGGAACTTGGTTCATCCTTTCCAGCGTAAAGAATGAAATGGGTAGTTGTGTACCACAATGTGTTTATTTGAAAAGTCTGATCACTGTATCACAACTTCATTCATATATCAGCTGCAAAAAGTCATGTAGGTTAATTAACAATGGATACATCAACTTACACATCTATTTAAGATACTTGCTAATGCTTCCCAGTTATTGTGATTAAATGGACCATTCTTCACACAAATCAATAAATTTAAGCACAGTATCTATGATCAGCTATATTCAATGTACTTTTAAAAATTATTTACAGTAAGGCCTCAAGCTTAGAGATGCATAGAATACTGTCAAAATATTTGATGCAAGGAATTTACTTCAGTGCTATTCCAAACCAAAGTTCCTATCTGTATCCCATAAATGTTCATATGGGTGATTTTTAGTTAAAAGAATGTTCATGCAAAACAAAAGTCTAGCACAGGAAGAGTTTGCTCAACCAACTGAAACTTCTAGTTTCCATTCTTTTCATCAAAGTTTCAGTTATCCAACTGGGAATGCAGCAGTAATGCCATGCCAAATAACTTAGGTGACTGTCAATAGCTGAAGATATTCAAAGTCAGAAGTTCCTGAATAATTTATAGGCCAAAGAGTTCAAACTATTTCAAAAAACACATTTATGAAAATCAAAATATATTCATGAATCATTTGAAGAAAAGGGCTAAATGTACTGACTAAATTATATCTGAGTCACAGATGGACCAACTGTCTTCACTTGATAAGACCATACAATATAAAACAGAGGGCAAGGGGCCAAAAATATGGGTTTAATCCAGAGTTCTTCCAAAAAATACTTGAAATTAACTTGGTTAGGGAATGTTACAAACTGATAGTGCTTACAGATGGGTAGCTTTCTTAGTGTATGCTTTCCACAATATACATAAGTATCAACTAGTTGTGCTATCAGAGCAAATTCTGTTACACAGGCATAAATCCAAAATAACTTGACAAACAATTCTATGTCATATATTTCTGTTCATAGATCTTATCCAATTCCATGTCTACTCCTGAATTAATGGAGTTCCATTGCAATTTAAGTGAAGGCAATTTTTGGCCTTAAACTTGTGAGAACACTAATATTTCAAAACACAGTGCCAGATTTATACTGCACCTTGCAAGAACTATCAGTTTCAACCAACAAGTGAGGGTGACACAGTCTGACGGATAATGTTCTTGCTGGTTCATAGGTGGAATTTATTCTTACAATGGTGGAGCACATCACCAGTACAAATTTGCTTAAACACATTAAACAATGGCAATATTTATTTTCCTTAATTATTATCCTATAAACCGAAGCTGATTTCCTGTTGTGTGGTTTGTTTTTTTTTTTTTTACTGAATTCCTGTATGTGACTAATTATTTTGTCCTATCAGTAAGTGACTTCCTGAAAACAATATCCTGAACACTAAATAAAATTAATGACATCACTATAGTGTTGAATATATATATTCATCTTCAAAAGCACCAGGACTCATAGAAGCATATGTATGCATGCTGATTGAATGACAAAAGACAGAAGAAAAAATGTCTTAATACTGCTCAAATAAATCTACTGCTTTCTTATAAAAGAGACTGTGGTTTTATGAGGACATATCAGGCTTTCTACACATTGCATCAGAAAATTATTTTAAAAATAAAAAATAATAGAACTTCTGTGTTTCTTGCCGGGACTTGTCATCTAACAAAAACACATCTCCTTACCTAATCGTTTCCCTGTTCCTTATTTTATTTGTTGTACTGCATCTCAGAAGAAAAATACTTTTTTCCCCAACGGTAGGGACCAGTTGAGAAGGCAGCAACATATTTTCCAAAACAGGCAGCCTACTTACCAAGGTAGACAGGTATCTTCAATATCTCTTTATTTTTGTGGCTGCCCTAAACAACCTAGGTCTGCTTAAGACACAGTTAAACATATAGTTTCCATAAAATTCTTGGCATTCTCTGTTGTCATAACTGTGCTATTTATTAGATAAGCCTATAAATAGACATCTCCCAGTACACCAGAACATTAATTATACATACAGTTTCTCACAGATCTGTACACTGGATGTTTATGGAACTTGTTTGTTTATGTAGGGGACAGACAGTAAAACACAAAGCTAGTCATTACCTCAAATAGATTGAAGATATTAGTAGATGTGCCAGAAAGGCACAATCAATTAGAGCTCCTATCTGTGAGATGAATTATTTCAGTGGGAGATGAGTGCTCAACTGTCTGTTTCCTCTGATTTCTTTCCTTCCTCCTCACTATTCCCCAGACTAATGTCCTTATATTGTGTATTAAGGCCTCCGTTCAGTGAAACACTTACGTGCATGAATAAATTTATTCAAGTGAATTATTCTGTTAAATCTAAATGATAGATATGCAATGTATTAGTACTATAACTTGTAAGTCACTTTACACTACAATTAGCTGTCAGCTCAAATGTCCACCATCTTTCTAGAGTTGGGTCACAAAAGGTTTGCATGTCAGCACAGGTAATCCATTCTGCAGCTCATTAAATAAACAAGTTCTTTCAAATGAAATTAGGAGCCTCCCTAAATCTCTGCCCAGAAGTTAAATCTTTGATGATCTAGAAACTTTGATGAACTCTCTCACAGTTTTTCATTTTCCACCCCTCACCACATTGGGATTCCAAGTGCAGCCAGAAGCAAAAGTACCAAACTTGGCTAGGAAGTTCTAGAAGCATTTCTGACTGAGCAGCAGTAGGAAGTAACAATGCTCTCAAGTAACACTACGCCTGTGAAATTCTAGTACTGTTTTGCCAGTCAAGATAATGCAAATGACAAGCTTCTAAAAATATCCAAACAAAACTGTTCTATCACTACTATCAGAAATGTCAGGGATTTTTTTCATGCCAGAAGGGACAAGGATAATAATTTATCTGGGCCTTCAGCAAAACACCAGCCATTTCACCCAGTTGTTCATTTTTCTAATGGAAAGAATTATTCTTCACTACTATAAAGGCAAACACTAATGAGACCAATGACGTGATAGAATTGCAGTGTATCTTTTAAATTGAATATTTCTAAATTTAAAGATTCCAAGTGATAAAGACAGACTTCAGATAATATTTCCTCTTATGCCAGACTTTCCTTCCTCATTCTCGCCCTAGTTCTACATACACTTGGCTCAAGAGGCTTGCATTCCAGTTCTCAAACTCAATACACCGATGAAATAAGGTACATGATTTGCAGTGCTGGAAGTCCTTGAATTCCCCCCTACACTAGTCATGTTGCAAGACGTTTCATAGGCAGTGACACTAGGAAGTTCAGGGAGCTGTAGTATTCCAATACAGGTTTATACTTGCAGAGCTCTGTTTGAAAGACTACAACGCCCAGAATATTCCACTCTTTCACATACTGCTGCAGAGACATTTTAGAGATGATACCTGTTATGGGAGAAAATTTGGGCAGTCATGAATTATGGAAAAACTAGAAAACTTTCCTTTACAACTTACAAATTTACATTCTGGAGTCCACATGAGGTTAGTTTTAGACAGCCAGGGAAATTGACAAACCAAGGATTTTCATACAGGAAATAAACAAGATGAGTCATACACCAAGAAAACACTTTTCCATTGATCCTTTTAGCGCTGAAGGAAGTGGGACACCATTAGATGATCTCCCATTAAAACAGTGTGCAATGTTTGGCTGGTACAACTAGAAAGTGTGATACTAATAGATCAGATTTAATAATTTATCATTTGAGTTTTACATGACTTGGATAACAATGACCTAGGAAGTAGATTTGGAAGTTATGGTATGTTTACAATCCTTCCAACCATCGTACTTCCTTTTGAACTACAGGTCAAGCGAGTATGATCCAATTTATGTTTGAAATCCTCCCTTCTATCTTGACTAGGAGAGATATTTTGTAGAAGATGTTTTTGTTCACATTTGATATGAACAGGCCATAGTAGACTCAGAGATGTTGGAGAATGACTGCCAACCAAACAACAAATAGCTTGTTTATGGATATTGTTTTCCCTCTCCCTAAAGGGTGAATAGCGAACATGAGAGAGAAGTACTGAGAACAAGTAATAGAATCAGGTTCAATACAGCATACTGGTATTCTTTATGTAAACTTCTAATACACTGGCCTGAAAATATATCTCACTACCTATTCCCAATTATTCCTGCAATATTATTTTGATGACTGCCAACTACTCAGTGGCTTTGCTATAAGGATTGTCTGGAGGCACTAGGCATGTTTAGAACCTAAATCATATCAAAGGGAACAAAAATCTAGTACATCATTCACTGTATCACTGGTCTTAATTATTTTGTAGTGAAAACATTGTAAAGGTTAGGAAAATATTTTTTACAGTACCACAAAGTTGTGTTTCATTAATAACTCTGAAGGACAAGAACATGTCAAAGAATTTAAGGGAAATTCAGCTCCAGAAGAAAACAGTTACAGTTTCATTACAGAGTCTCAAATGGAGGATTGGGTGTGCGAAAGTAAACACCTCGAATTCCTATGTGTATCATCATCACCTTTGTACATCACTTTTAAACCAGGCATGGTGGCAGCTGTTCTTTATGTATGCCTATTGACACTTGATTTTTTAACATGCTTTATAGAATGACCACCTGTTTGAATCTCTCAGTGTTTGTTTGGATAACAGTGGTTCTTCTGAAAATCCTTTTTACCAATATAGCATACAGGTTTTCTTTTTCAGTGGTTTTGAACTTTGTGGTCAACATTAGAGTGTTTCCTGGAAGATGCAGAGATTTTATGTCTTGACAAACTAAAACCATTTTTCTCTTTCCTATTTTCATTCACAGATTTTGGTCATTATTGACTTGGAAGCTGCAAAGCCAGCACAACAGTTTTCTCATCTGATTTAACAATCTGTTATCTGAGGTTTACAAGTACATTTAGCATGATTCTCATCTTTTAGGTCAAACAGTGTGAACACACATTCTGTCCAACAACAGTGACTTTTTATAATGGTCCACAGCCAATCTGAAAGCTGTGTGTTTTCTTGACCTCAACTAATCCTCCGGGTTAACATGACCTTGGGAAACTGACACAATGTTAGATACCAAGATCTTCTTGATAATTGACATTTGGATAAAAAGACTTTGACTGGATTATTTTTATCAACAGTTTGGAGGAACAGCTATAAAGTCAGAGCAAATGTTCTCTCTCTCATGAAATGGAGTAACTGGCTCCATATGGAGATGTTTAAAGTCTGTACAACAGCCAGGTCAAATCCTGAAGGTCTTAACCTCAGATTTCAGTCAGCACTCAAGTGTGCTTTAAACACAGAAGTTGTTGTAAGGAGCTATTTAGAGACTCCAAAGCTCTCAGACGTGTAGAGGGTATGGGCCTGCTGCCCTCCCCCCACCAAGAAATACATGGGGTACACCAGTTTATTCCCTAATCTGTGCCCTATGTCTAGCTTTGCTGACCAATTGGTGAAAGAAGTGGCCAGGGATCTGCATACTCTCTGCCCCGTTTGGGGTTCTACAAACCCTAGGAAAATAAGAACGGGGCAGACTGCATTTCCCACAGAAAAGCAAGGCTTGAAGCCCACATAATAGCCAGGTGTTGCTTGACTGGGGGCCATTTGCACCTGCATAAAGGCAAGGCAGAGCATGGCCTTCAGTTTCTCCCATGTCTTTATCCAGGCCACCTTTAACAGGTTCTGATTCGAGTGGACTTGAGTGAAAACTGAATAATAATTTCAGCATTTGACCCTTATAGCATATTCTCTTTGTAATTCAAGGACAGAAGCAAAAAACCATGGAGTCTTTGGACTTCAGTGAGAGCATATTATGCTAGCCACATTTGAATCCTCCTCTTCTACTACAGCATTGTCTTTTAAGCACAGAAAAATTAAGAACAGTAGTGGAGAGGAAGGAATGTGTTAGAACTCTTGACTGCTGTAAGATTTCTTGTCTATTCAGAAAACACAAGGAGATCCTAAAGAGAATTGAGTGCTGACAGCTAAAAAATTCACAGAAGAGAATTTTCTTTTTGACAAGAAGTAGACAGGTCTAGTTGGATGTAGACATCTGAAGATATCAGGTGGTCATTTTAGGACACACTCTAAGAAATAGCATACCGTCATCAAAGGATAGAAAGAGTATGTCTGTCTTTGTCTATGAGTCTGAGAAATTCTTTAAAGTATGGATATACTAAGAATCATAGATATGTCTACACTTTGAGCTAGAGGTGCCAATTTTACCTCAAGGAAACACCTCTGCATTAGATAGACTTTTTCGACAGATCCTGTAAATCTCCTGCAAGGAGGCATAAGGGATCCATCGAAAAAGGCTTTCTTTCTCGACAGATCCCCCTCTAGACTGCCGATTTTTGCAGACAAAGTGCTGAGTCGGCAAAATGCCACGGCCATTTTTATGCAAATTAGGCGCAGGATATTTAAATCCCTGCCTTATTTGCAATGTTGACCTGCCTAATCTGCATCCCTCTGCCGACAGAGGGATGCAGTCTAGACATACCCTAAGTGTTATCCCAGCTAAGAAAACAGGTATGTATGTATTTGGGGCAGGTAGTTCCTCATGTTACTACAGATACATATCCATGCTGACTGACTGATCTAGGGCACTAAAACGAATGTGTATCCTTGAGCTATAAATTACACCTTCTAGTTTAAAATGTAGACTTATTCTTAGTTACTAACGACACACAATTTGTCTTACCCCAATTGCTTTTGTTTAAAAACTTATAAGTATATTAATGGCTGATTAAGATACTTGTTTTCAATATTTATATACTATGCAATTTGTGTGACATCCTCTCCTTGAAGGTGACTGGGAGCTATTAGTAAGATTAAAATTCAGCTATGGAGTTAGTAATGCATAGTGCTTTCTGAACAGAATGAAAGATAAAATTCTAGCCTGAGCTTCAGCAAAGGGCTAAGGCAAAATGCAGGATAGAAAATTGCTTACTTATCCATATTCCAACCCTGGCGCACCCACAGAAAAAAAAATAGTAGGTGCTAAGCTCTCACTGTGCTCTTGGGGGGGGGGGGTGAGCATCCATGGGGAAAGGTGAAAGCTGGCAACTGGCACCTGGGGCAGGAGGACGACTATAAGTCCTAATTTGCCCTGATATCCCAATTATGGATAGTTCTGGCAAAACTATGTTTTATTAGTTTTAGATCACAGTTTTATTGTGCTTAGGCCCTCTTCAAAATAACCAATTTTAACAATATTAGCTGGCCTCTGTCACAGCTCTGTAAATTGGACTTAGATTTGCATTGGAATTTCCCCTCCCCCCCCTTTAAGTTTCAATTTTGAGTTTTGCATCTCCAAAACAGACCAGAATATCTATACGAACTTATCCCATAGCCAATGTTTGCACTGTGGTTTTAAAATATAATTAAGTTGCCTGCTCCCACCAAGAAGAGCAGAATGCAGTACCATCTCCTCTTTCCTCCATATATACCTCAGCTTCAGTTACTTCCACAAAGAGGGACGTGAGATGTTCAAGCTACACAAAAGAAGACAGAACAACAAGGGTTGAGGAAGGAAGAATGTTTGGCAAACATTTTTTTTTTCTGCTGGAAGAGAAGCAAATTTTAAATGATAAGTAAAAGGTAAACATAGTAACCATGGGCAACACTTTGATGACTTGATGGATGAACATCAATATTTAGGTTCCTTGTAGCTATAGGATCAGTTTAGGGGAGGTTGGCTCCTCTAGCCCTTTATCCTCACCATAGATATATTTCATCCCTTGCTTTTATCGGCAGATGATTTCCAACAAGACTTTACAAATTTAAGCTCTGTCTACTCTTTGTGAACATCAAAGGACCTATGAAACAATTTATAGGAGTTAGGCTTTGCCCCAATGTCATTTTGGGGTTTGTGCCTCTTGTGACCCTCAGCATTTGAAGAAGTGGGTTGTGCCCACAAAAGCTCATGATACCATCTACCTGTTTTCTTAGCCTTTAAAGAGCTACTAGACTATTTGTTGTTTAAGTTTTTCCTGTTACAAACTAACTCGGCTACTCCTCTGAAGCTTTTGAACAAATGGTGTCAGGGTTGAGGAAGCATCAAGCAAAGTCCTTCCAGAACATGAAAGTAAAATTTCACGGGCACATCTTTCTTTATTTTTAAACCAAGAAAACAATTAAAAAAAAATACGGAGACAAAACCCAAGGAAATTCATGGCAAACAGAAAAAGTGTTAATATGTTCACAATGACAAATTAAACAAGAAAAAGAATTGAAAATTGAATCTTAAATTCAATTTATGTTTAAAACTGCTCTCTATCATTTGGCAATTATATATAGTTTGACCCAAAATGAAGGCTTTTATATGGTTGCACATCAATACAACACAGTAAAGGAATACATAAATATTGAAGATAGTGTTGGTGTGTATACACACACACACCCTCTTCCCTCCCTAGAGTGCAAGAAAAATCACAGTGAACTTTTAAAAATGTATATAGCTTTTAAAAACATGCATTAGTTAAAAGAATTTTTTTCAAATATATTAAAAAAAGAAATCTATTTATAGAATATTAACCAAATTGAATCTATTACTGCCGCTGCCTACATTTTAGCATTTTCATTATGTCTAATTCCATTTTCTAATGCTATCGCAAATAAAGATAATTAAAAATAAAAGATTTGTTTTGTGAACATGTGCCTTTGAATGATAGGTTAAATACAGTGCAAGTTGCCTGAGACTGTGCTAATTCTACAGTTCTTCCCTTTGGCCTGAACAACGCCACCTACTAACATAAATGCTTCTTCCCTAGGCAGTCACTCTCCTTTAGACCCAGGTTGGGTAACTTGCCCCTTGTGTTAATGACTCACCAGAATCCACTTAATATTCCCTAGCAGGATCCACAGTTAACAGATGAGAGAGAATTTCAGGCCCAAGATGCCAACTTTTGAGACCACTCTTCATTCAAATATCCACTGATATGCATGTGTGTGTTTGAGGTGGACTGATATTATGGGAGGGTTTTCACAGTTGATGAACAGCAAAAGCTGTGCCTCCACAGCTGTTGTTTGAAAGTTAAATGTGAGCTCAAAGGACTGCTTACTGTTTTGTATCAACTCAACTATTTCAGGTAGGAGGTGAATTCAAAGCACAAATGGAACCAGTCCAAAGGTTTGGAAGTGGGTCAGTCTACTGAAATCTCAAAAGAATCTTGCTTTTAAGCATCCAAGGCTAATGTGCCAGGGTTTTCAAAGTGCCATATTTATAAATGTGCATAGCCTTCTCAAACAGACAATGCAACTGTACTTTACAGAAGAGAGAATAGCACTGAATTAGTACTGAAGTATAGTGCTACTCTGGAAACAGAATGGATAAAAACAGCTCTTTACTGTTATCAGATCTGCTCATCATGTGCATTCAGTCTTATCTGTTGACTTTACCAGCATATATATTTCTACTGCTATATATTCCTGATTGCTCTGTAGAGTCAGCAGAGATACGAAACAAGAAGCTGAATTCTTTACCTTTTGTATTATCAGTAGAATTATTTACCAACTTTCAACTTTAGGGCTGAATTCTTCCTTCAGGTACATCTGAAGATAGAACCTCTATTACTAGTACAGACTGAACCACTCTAGTCTAGCATCCGTGTCAAAACACAGAGAATTTGCTGAATTATCAGAGGTCAATATTGTCTAGCAGCATTACCAAAACATTGAGGGGCAAATTAGAGCTAAACAACACAGAGCTAAGTAACACCACAGAGCTAGGACTGGTGGCTGTAAACAAACTTTATGGGACTGCAGGAAACGTGGCCACACCTATGATAAGTAGACATCTGGCTAACTAAAATCATTCTGGACCATCGATGTTGCCAAGCCAGAGAGGGCCAGATTAGTGGATCAACCTGCATTATCATCACTGTTGATAAAATGAAGACAGTTCAGTATCTGGATGTCTTCTAAGTGGAACTATCTGGGTTTTACATTCAAATAAAAATATGTATTTCTTGTGAAATTAAGTGCATTTTATATGGAATTCCTGACCTACCATAGACCTGGATCTATGTGACGTTTTTGCACAGGCTTTTTTCAGAGTAGAACCACACTTCATATCCTTTATGACTGATGAGATGGAAAGTGCAATATTCTGTTGAACTGACACTGCTGTCCTAGTCTAGTCCATGTTTTTGATAGCACTCGTCTTGGTACAGAGAAATTCCAGATATGAATTTGGAATGCAAAGGACAATGTTATGTTTTTGTCTCCTGTACTCAAAGAGCCATGGGATACTCTGAGCCCCTGAGCATCACATGGAAAAAGAGCTCGGGATCCCCAGTACTGAGCAGTGACTAATCAGCAATT
Source organism: Pelochelys cantorii (assembly GCA_032595735.1). Taxonomy (NCBI): domain Eukaryota; kingdom Metazoa; phylum Chordata; order Testudines; family Trionychidae; genus Pelochelys; species Pelochelys cantorii. The sequence continues at coordinate 123,255,586 of CM064326.1, read as the reverse complement.
ATCTTCAGTTCAAAACACATATCAACATAACATCAGAAATTCAAAACACCCTCCAAGAACAGCCCAAGTGTATACTTCTATTTTAGTTTTCTAATTGTTCATATACAAAGCCTTCAACTATGAACTAACAACCACAATGCAGCACTGGAAATAGTATAGGAATAGGAATCCAAATTTTTGGAACATTTCTTATTTGGAAAACATACTCCCCAAACTGAAAAATGACTTATGGCCAAAACATACATTAAATTCAAGGTACTTCACAGTTTATATTGATAAGTCTTACACCTCCATAGGATTTACTGCTTAAATTCAGCTGCTTAGCTTGTTGAGACATACCATGCATGCCAAGGGAGCACCCTCTGGCAATCCTATTCTTCAGCAAGGTCCTTAAGTGAATGGATATTGCCATTATATTCACTTGTATTTCCATGTGCATCGTGGATTACATGCTACACCTGTTCTACCTTTGAATGGAAATAATTTTTAAGAGGAATGTTGACATAAAAAGTGTTCATTATAACAAAATTCTAGAACAAAGCCAATACCCAGCTGGCTCCAATGAATCAATTCTGTTTGGGGGACAACAAAGCTTTTGTGAATAACCTTTGCAAGCATGAACCAGCTTAGTACTTGCAATCCGATATGGCAACTATTGTCTCCTTAATAATTGGAATTCTAACAAGTTAAATTTCTCATCGTCTTACTTAACCTTTCACTTTAAACCAATCTTATTTTCTGGCTCTAACAAAGAGTTCTTATGCTCCCATTTCATATCAGTGGGTAAATAATTTTTCCTGTGACCCTATCTTTGAATTCTACACAAGTAGCTGCTTCAGGCTCTGTTTGCTTCTTTTCTTCTTATCCCATCACATGTCTTTCAAAGGCTTACTGTAGTATTAATGCACCCTTGATGGAATATCTAACTGCTGAGACCTCTCCTACTAATACAGCCATCTACCCAAACCTTTCCTGTTCCACTTCAGGAGGAAACTGAACCCTGTGTAGTTTTTCACGGGAAAAACAAAAACAAAGAGGTCATCCTGAAAAGCCAATAGTGCAGTGCTAAGGGGACTTGCATGAGATGTGGGAGACGCAGGCTCAAGACCCTACTCTATATGGTTTGGAATGGGGATTTAAGTCTAGATTCCCCAGATCAGGGCTCTCCCCATCAGGCTATGGGCTATTCTGCAGTGCATCTCTCTCAATGTCCCTTGTTAGAGGTGTTCCACTTTGCATAAATATTCTCTGGAAGAGAACTTGACTCTCTCACATCCCAGATTAGTGTCACAATATATGGGCAGTGTCTTCAGCTAGCTATTTTTACTCAACTCCATTGCAGGGAGACTAGCCCACACCCTGGATTTTAGGGCACTCACCAGGGATGAGGGAAACCCATTTTGTGGTCTGAAGTATGTCAGCAACTAGAGTCTCAATCCTTCCACATTCCAGGTGAGAGACCAAGATATTTGGGAGGGGAGGTGTATGTATGGAATTTCTGGAGAAGCCATCCTGACTTGAGAAAACTTTCCTGATGAAAATCCTGTCAGATGAGTATACTCCTGCAAAATCTTTTCGTTTTGATGAAGCAGCATTCCTGTCTCTCTCTCTCTCTCTTTAAAAAAAGTTTCCAGCCAGCCTGTAGTGGGTTCACTCACTTTTTTCGCATGGCTTCTTCCCTCAGGGTGGCTTTTGGGGGAAGTAGCTGGCTGTTCTGCCACCGATGCCCCCTTTGGGTGTGGTGTTGGTCTTCGGGGCACTGCCCTCCGGCAGTGACCACTCCATTCTTAGTCCGTGCCCCCTTCCAAGGGGCAGTCATTGCTGTCATTTAGTCCAGGGTCCTCCCTACTCCCTAGGGCCCCCAGTTCTTCTGCCCTGGGAACACCCAGTTCCCTCCATGTCATCCTGGCCTCAGTGGCCCACTGCCAGTCCCTTAATAGCCCCTCCGGGCAGACTGCAGTATCTCCAGGCCCCTCCTCCCTGGCCACAGGCACGCCTCTGCCTGCCTGGTTGCCTCTTGCAACACTGCCTCCTGGTCTTACGGCCTGGGGCTTCCCTGGCTCAAACTCCCTGTCTACCGCAGCTGCCTCCATGCCAGCCACAGCTGCCTCCTTCGCAGCCCAGCCTTTTAGGGCTGCTTCCATGCTAGCCCAGCCCTTCATGACTGCCTCCTTGCAGCTCTGGGCCTCAGGCCAGGTAGCCTGGGTTCATCTTGCCATAGCCTCCCCTCCCCTCCCCTCCCCTGTCCTGTCCTGTCCTCTTCCAGGAAGCTTCTTGCTTCCCCAGCAGTCAGGCCTCCGCTACTCTCCCTCCAGAGCAGCAGAAAGGTAGATCTCCCTCTCCTCCTCCCTGGAGCTGTTCTTATTACCTCCAGCTGGGCCCTCCTCATTTGCCACAGCTGGGCTTCCCCTGACTCCCTACACTCAGCCCCTTAAAGGGCCAGGGCCTGCCACACAGCCATACTCAAATCACTGCTATATGCTCACCTAGCTAAGTGTATGTGAATATGCTCTGTGAAGTGACTACATTTCTTTTGTCTTCATATACAGCCTTGTGCAAAGTAAAAAAAAAACAACCTATTGACTGACACACACACACACACACACACACACACACACACACACACACACAACGTCATTTGATCAATGAAATACAATAGACAGGCTATGCAGAATCAACAATAGCAATCCAATGGATCCAACAGCAGCCAGATGAAATACTTCTCAGCTTTGCACATTATCTGGGATTTAAGCATCTCTCTGCGCCCCTTCTGTGACAACAGGATGACTTGGTTAAATGTAATTTAGGGATTTCTTATATAATCTGATCCCTCCTGAGATGGCACATTCAGAAAAGAGGATTTTTCATCACCTGCCAAAAAGCACTATTTCATTATTTCTGAATCTGTAAAATAATGCTTGTGTTCTGACAACTTGAAGCTTGGTTGGAGAGGAGTTTGGAGAGGTGAAAACTTTCTGATGCAGAGGGCACCAGATACAGTGGAGCTGCTACTGTACCTGCTGCCCAAAGACAGCTAGGCCACTGAGGTGTCATGGCCTCCTATACACCAGAGAGTGATGCCCTGAAATGAAGCACATGACAGGAGCAGTTTTGTGGAAGGGCAAGGACAAAGGTGAGGTTTTCTTTAATGAGTTCACAAATAGCTTGGACTCCCTTTGCACAACTGCTTTTTGACTGGCTGTGCCTGTGATCTTCACACACACTTTGAATTGGCAGAAGGCTGGGACAATTTCATCCTTCCAATTCCAGGGTTCGGCCACAGAGCAAAGCTCCTGTGTTCAGGTGCTGCGTGGAGCCATGATTTCACTTTCAGTGGCAACCTCCATTTTTCCTGAATACGAGCAACAGCTGAGCTTGGGGGTATCAAACACCTTCAGAAGGTCCTGTGGCATTCAATGTCACTGTGTAGCAAGGAATTCCTTGCTGTGCAGTGGTGGTACAAACTTTACTGTTACGTACAACCTGCAATTTAAACCTTGCCACCTGACTGAGTATGTTCAGTAAAGAAACAATTCTTGTTCCAGTTATGTAATGTCTTTTTACGAATATGCATTTCATGTACTGTGCAAGGCTTTCAAAGGATTCTGAAATGTAGAGGAGGAAATAAAGTAAAATTCACAGTGACCTTTCCTGACAATAAAACATTATTTGTGATCTCTAGATGGCTGCTTGGACTATGCTATTCACTGTGTACCCTTCGCATGAGGATCCGTGTGCAGACCAGCACTGGGCAGGACTAAGTAACAATGGTTCTCGCAGCTGGGTTTGAAGTGTTGCTATGGCAATAGAAAAAAAGGTGATGTTGAGATTTTTAGACACATAAGGAAAAGTTATTATAATAATTAGGTAATGATTTACCTTTCTTATCTTCGGTTTTCAGGGGCACTTTGCCATCCCCATTTTCAAAGTGCTTCAGATACTATGAGCTTGGTGCTAATTTTCAGGCTTAGTTGTTCCTAGCGCCCTGGCTAAGTAACAAGTCACCAGTCAGACTACCTTTTATACTGATGTAACTGGTGCACTGTTTGCAGGGGAAGTTTATATAATACACCACTCTCCATATGTCAACACTACCAAAAACTCCTCTCCAGCAGCGAGTTTCAGAGTCCAAGTCTACTCACTTGGGAATATGGGGCTCACACTAAATGCTAAAAATAGCAGTGTAGATGTTTGAAGGTTGGCTGGAGCCAAGGCTCTGAAACCTGGCTAGGAACATGGGTCACAGACCTTGGGCTCCAGCCCAAGCATAAACACATCGACTCTTATTTTTACCCCTGTAGCACGAATCCGAGCCAGTTAACTGAAGCTCTAAGATTTGCCGCTGGAGCCACTTTTTGTAGTGTATATGTAGCCTCAAGAATCTCACCTACTGCTCCTGCAGGAGGCTAATTAAGGGCCAGTTTCACCATTGTGTTACTCCAGTTTTATAGCAGTTTAGTGTCAATGGTTTTAATGGGTACACCAGCATACAAACAAGATTGACTGTAAAAGTCACTTAGACCCTAATACAGAATCCTTGCCTATGCAACTTGGGCTGGACAGCATCTGTGGATGCACAAAATTTGGATGCAAGTATCAATGGGGAGACGTGAAGAAACTGCCAGAAAAGATTGGGATCTACCACTGGAGGAGGAATGACTGGGAGATTACAGAGCCAGAGTGCCAAGAACACTTTAATTTGTCATCATGAAGCTTTGGGTTCTAACTGGGCTTTGATCAGATGGCCTTGCTCCACTATTCCAAAATAAGTGTACATATGCTGTTATATGACCAAACCCACTTCTTTTCTGGGGTCTAGCTTTACTTGGAACTCATATAGTAACAAAACAGAAACTTCAGCCTAAGCTTTCTCCTCAAGCCTCATGAATTCTTGAAATATCTACCCATCTCTGCCTTTTTTTTATAAGAAGGTCAGACACCTCAACTTATGTCCTAACACACCAGACCTGCCATAAGAGCCAATGGAATTTATTCAGCAGCATCAGGTGGGATTCTAATGCTAGTCAACTGGACAGATTAGAAGAACATCTCTCTTTACTTCTTAGCCTATTATAGATGTACTGTGGTTGGGGCTTGGATCTTAGTTGCTATTTCAGCTTAACTTTCTGCTGTTTGTAAGCTAGATGTTTGAAAAGTCTTTGTGGGATTTAGATGGTTGAGTTTCTCCTGCTTCCCAGTTTATACAATTATGGTACTTTTCTTCTAGAATTCAAGTTTCGAGTACAACAGTCTTATTCAAAGTCTATATTTAAAGGTTAATTAATGTGATTTCTGATCAATCATGTTTCCGATACTGATTCACAGACTGAAAAGGTCAGTCCAAAGACAAGGTGAAAAATGGACCAAATGACTTGCCTGTAGTAATGTGGAACAATTTGACTGTTATTAAATAAGATTATAAATCCATAACAGTCTGAGTGCTGAGAAGATACAGACACAGGCGACGTCTAGACTACAAGCCTCTTTTGAAAGAGGCTTTTTCAAAAGAATCTTTCAAAAAAGCCTCTTTTGAAAGAGAGCGTCTAGACGACAACCACTTATTTCGAAAAAGTGAGCTGCTTTTTTCGAAAGTCAGCACCCAGGCAATCTGGATGCTCTCTTTTGAAAAAGCCCTGTTTGCATTCAAGAACGCCTTTTTTTCAAAAGAGCACTTTTGAAAAAAGGCGTTCTTCCTCATAAAATGAGGTTTATCGTGGTCGAAAAAACCCGCCGCATTCTTTCGATTTAATTTCGAAAAAAACACGGCAGCAGTCTAGACGCAGGGGAAGTTTTTTCGAAAAAACCCTGTAGTCTAGACACACCCTAATTCTAAACAGACAGAACTATCACAAAGAGGCAACATATAGCCATTTTACTAAACAACTATTAGCTTTGTTTAAATTGGACTCAGATAAGATAGTACTATTAAAATACATTTTATTATTATTGAAAATTATATAATTTATCTGAGAAACTATATTTTTATTTACTTACACTTTCTCCAAGGCAAGTAGAACTGTTGATAATGAAGGTAATTTTCCTACATAAGTATTAGGTGACAAGATGACAAATATAAGAAATAAGGTAATAAAAATAAATAATTGTTGTTTTCAATGTATCATGGTTATTCATCTTTCCTCGAGAGTTAAGTTGTTAGTGCCATATAGGAAGGAAATAATTCCATTTCTCATAATTTTTTTTATTCTTCTCAACTACATTTTATCATTAGTAACTGGTTTTGAGTACAAGGGTCCACTCCAAAGCTCTTTAAAATAAATGAATGTATACTCACTGATTTCAAAGAGCTTTGGATTGGACACATTATGTTGAATGAACTCTGGCTGCTCTCAAAGACTCTGAACAGCTACATATCTTTGTTTAAATTTAGCAAAGCTGGATGCTTCTCACATAGCACAGTAATACAAATTGGGAGGGCACACTTCTGAAATAACTCTTCTATCAATTTTCTGACATCAGACCAGAAGTCTTTCAATTTGGACAAAACCAGAAGATATGAAGAAGAATCCTTACAGTATCCACTCTAATATGTTGCCATGTGTGGTGTGTCTATTTTATTTTTCAAAACTAACAAGAATATCTATTCATAATTTTATTCTAGCATTATATCAATGAGGGGGGACTTGCTGGCTGTTATGAATAGCACATTTTATCTTTCCAGTCCCCTGCAGAGGTCTGCTGGTTCATTGCCTTTTTGCCAACACAGTTGTTAACCTGCTGCAAAATGTTAAACGTCTCAATTCACATTGTCAATACTGCTCTGTAATAAAGTGTATACAATACAAATATGATACAAATTTGTGGGGGGGGGGCAGTAATCAGACCTGATTAGCTTGTAAACCCCTTACTCAGGATATATTTATTTTAATTCTTGGATTTTGTAAATAATATCTTAACTGTACAAAAATCCAAAATTCTTGTCAGTCTAACTTATGTTGCTCTTGTGAGCATGTAACTCAATTTTCTACAAATGAAATTTAGAGTAAGGTCTGGATGCACAAAAGAAGTTAGCAATCACTGCACCTGATTTGCAGGTACCTAGAAAATCACTTAAATTCAAAAACCTGAGTTAGGCACCAGAAATTCTATACTGTAGAGTGAATGGGGAGACAGAGGCATCTTTGACTGATTAATAAATGCCAGCAGGAAGCAATCTAAGCCACTTAATGGGATATGCTGAGGAGATGAATGTATGCTAAGCCCCACTCCTTTCAAGGAGACAGGTGCCTAAATCTGGTCTTCACAGAAGCACCTATCTCTGCTCTTTGGAATTCAGTACCTAACGTGCTTTTTGGATAGAGCCAGAGAAGGGAAGGAAGACGATGCCTTCCCTCATGGCTTTATTACGTGGTTAAAGTACTCACATTCAACATGTCCAGTTCAAGTCCACCCTTCAACTGAGGGGGAGAAGTGGTTTGAACAGCTCTTTGCCATCTCTCAGGTGAGTGCTGAAACCACTGGACTATGGGATATTCTGACATAGGTCTCTTTCAGTCTTTCCTGCTGAAACTGTTGCATTCCAAATAAATAGGGTCATTAGAACTGGGGGTCTGGCTATGGAACTCCTACATCCTTGGTTTGCACTCTAACTACCAGGCTAGAGTCATTTTCATCTCAAAGAGTTCCTCTCCCCTGAACCTCAAGTTTAGCAGCAGCCTATTGGGTGTCTAAAGGACTATCTTCCTCTGCTTTGTGTATCTTTCCTCTGGATGAATGAAGGAGAGAAAGATAACCATGCTCATGTTCAGAGGCAGAAATATAGGCATTTAGGAATCTTTTAGGGCCAAAACTCAGGTGCTGAGTAACTTTAGGTACCTATGGTGATCTGTGGGAGTTTTCTGTCTCATAGTAGCACCTAAAACTGGGATGAAAGGGCCCACAATAGGGAGCTAGGTGCTTTTTCCTTCTGCGCATCAGACCTAAGACACTTTTGAAAATGGTCATTGTTTTAGAAAATATTGGAGCCCTTCCCTTGGACTAGCCTTATAGATAACAAGTTAAGGAATTGATACAAAGTTATAGGATCACTAAACACTACTGCCATTTTCCTGTTCTAAGAAATAAGAGACATCTTTTCCCTTGTACTGAAATGGCTCAATCTTAAGATGCAATGAGAGTCTCCTGATAGATGGTCAGCACTACCCTGTCAGCTAAGAAAAGAGGAGACTAAGAGGGGATATGACAGAGGGCTATAAAATCACGACTGGTGTGGAAAAAGTGAATAAGGAAAAGTTATTTACTTATACCCACAATATAAGAACTAGGGGTCACGAAATGAAATTAATAGGCAGCAGGTTTAAAGCAAACAAAAGGAAGTTTTTCTTCACTCAGTGTACAGTCAACCTGTGGAACTCCTTGCCAGAGGATGTGGTGAAGACTAGGACTTTAACAGGGTTCAAAAAAGAGCTAGATAGATTCATGGAGGTTAGGCCCATCAATAGCTATGAGCCAGGATGGGTAGGAATGGTGTCCCTATCCTCTGGATATGGCTGGAAATGGGTGACAGGACAGGGATCGTGTGAGGATTACCTGTTTTTCCCTCCCTCTAGGGCATCTGGTATTGGCCACTGTTGGCAGACAGGATGCTGGGCTAGATGAACCTTTGGTCTGACCCAGTATGGCCATTCTTAAGTTCTTATGTCTCATCGCCTTCCTAGGCTCAGTCACAGACATTTTTCAGAAATTGAACTTATCCTTAACTTTATAGTGAAAAAGTAAATCCTGTGCTACTGCATCTAATAGACTATGTATAACTTTACTTCATTTGTGGTAGGTAATTCAGAATATTTCCATGAAAAATCTCCAAGCCCTTCGTATTACCCTCCTTCCCTGAGAGCACAAACCCCTTTCACCCCTTTTCAGCATCCAAGAATGTAAACTAAAAGATGACAGAACAAAGAACACAGTATTTTTCAGCAGTTTAGTCAAGATTTGGATGGTACTGCTAGGAGGATTATGGGAAGGTTTCTTTCCCAGCTCGGACTCTGGAATAAACTTAGAGGTATGACCTTGAGTGTTGCACTGTAAATCAGATGCTTTAAATATATAATTTAATCTAATTTAAGTGTTAGAACACAATTACTGCATATTAAATGAGATCCATTGCAGCATTAAGAATGCATTTACTGAGGTTCAACAACTATGTAATAGCTGTCTAAGGAACAGATGCTCAGCCAGTGTAAATCAGGGCAACTGCACTGAAGTCAATTAAATTGTGATTGCAGTCAATGGAGCTACACTGATTTACCTCAGCTGAGAATCTGTCCCGAGGTCTCTGTTGGAGATGTCAGTAACAGAGTTATTGTTTTCTAATTTAAATACTAATTCATTATTAATAGGCAAAGGATTTCTCTTTTTTTCATTTTCTGATATTGCACTTTCCAGTGTGTTTGTGTTGAGCAAGAGCTGGGGTGTATCTAAACTACAGGGTTTTTTCGAAAAAAGTGGTCTTTTTTCAAAAAAACTTCCCCTGCTTCTGGACTGCTGCTGCGTTCTTTCAAAATTAAAGTGAAAGAACGCGGCGTTTTTTTGACCACGGTAAACCTCATTTTACGAGGAAGAACACCATTTACGAAAGCGCTCTTTCGAAAAAAAAAAGGCATTCTTGAATGCAAACAGGGCTTTTTCGAAAGAGAGCATCCAGACTACCTGGGTGCTCTCGTTTGAAAAAGCGGCTTGCTTTTTCGAAAAAAGTGGTTGCAGTCTAGACACTGTCTTTCAAAAGAGGCTTGTAGTCTAGACGTAGCCCTGGAGTCAGATGGAGGCTGGTTCAGCACTTGATGGAAATTAGAGCTCTCTCGGGGGTGCTCTGACTTACACATCTGGTAAAGTACCCCTTGGTACTGCTGAGGATTGCTAGGACAGTGCTCTAGTTGGTCATGACCCCTCCCTGCAACCACGCACAACACACTTTCTATTGCAGTGATCTTCCCAAGGTTTTGGCCCTAAATGCATTTTAATAGATGGTTTAACAAGAGATCACAGGTTAGCAAGCTTATTTCTCATCTCACATGCTCAAGGCACAAATTCATGTTACATAATTTGGACAAGTCCTAGTTCTCAACCCTTGTAAATAGTTTCTTGGTTATAAAGGCTGATGGGTCTCTTGGGATATTCCAGAGGGAGTCCTATCAAAGACTGTTCTAATCCATTTCCCTTGATCAAGAAAACAATTTTAATTTTCCTCCCAATATTAGCATTTGTGGTGTTGCATCATACGTGACTCTTAGAATGAATGAACTGCAGTTTTCTATTAGCAATTTTCAGATTTCAAGTTCATAAGACATAGTCATACAACCAGCCGACAGTTCGAATTTTTATCTGTGGGTTTGTTTTCTAGGCAACATGCTCTCATCTGCTAAGCCCCAGGCAAGGTAGGGTTGCAAGCTCCAAATAGAAGGGGTGCGGCTGGAGGCTGGCTTCCCAAAGACAACCCTTCAGCACTGTCCATCCTGCACCACCCGGGGCTCTAACAGTGAATTAAAGGGCCTGGGGCATCTACCCCTTTTGACTCCTGTCTGCAGCCCTGGATGTCCAACACTGCTGCTGGCCTGGCATGGTATCCCCACTAGGGCATGGAGCTAGACCATGGGTGATGGCTGGATGGGGCACACGGCACACACAAGCCGCTGCAGCTGCTGTGATTTAAAAGTGGCAGGGAGCCCTGGGTGGCCTGGGGCTCCCTCCTCCCCCACACCGTTACCACGATTTAAACTGCCATAATTTAAAAGCAGCAGGGACTTTCCTGATGTCACCATCACTACCATGGTGGTGGCAGTGGCCAGGGGCTCCAGGTCCTTTTAAGTTGCCCAGTCCCCTCCTTTTCCCCTCCCGCTGCCCTCCTGTTGGCAGACCTGTGCTGTGTTGATAATTATCATGGACTCATTTGATTAAACAGTGGTTTATTATGTTGAGAATATCCAGTGGGACAAGCATGCTATGTAGCTGTATTAAATAAACATTGTTTGAAACTGTGTGTGTGGAGGTGGGTCAGGCTGTCTCTTTGTGTGCTATGCTAAACTGACAGCATGTTCCTGACTAGATTCCATGGTACTGAAAACCTTGGGAGAGTGAGCACGAAGCTGCTTGTCAGTCAGCCCAAAAGACACTGCATGAAGAACAACAGTGCAGTCTTGCTTCCCTGCTTTCCCTCAATATATCTCAGCTCTGACTCGGGGGGGGGGGGTGGGAGGAAAGGAGGAGGGAAGGGAGGAGACTTTCCATGGCTGAGTTAGGATTTGAGAGAGCATGCCCATTCAGTCATTATTACCTAGTGATTGTTCCATGCCTAAACCATGCTAAGCACTGAATACCCTCCTGGGATGAGGTTTACCTGGGAGGTCGACAAATGCCTTTGATGTCGACTGCAGAGCATCCAGATTACCGCGCTGAGCTGACAAACAGCTGATCGGCTCAGCACGGCAGCCATTTAAATTTAAATGAAGTGGTGATTATTTAAATCGCCACTTCATTTTCTTATGCTGGGTAGCCTAATCTACGTGCCTCTGTCGCCAGAGGCATGTAGTCTAGACGTACCCCAAGTGAGAAACATCCAGACAGACCTAGGGGGCTTCCTGGTGCTGCAAGTGAGGAGCTGACATGGAGGGTAGGAGGAAGGGCACAGGAACAATATAGGATTTCTTAGGGTTGCTGTTAATGTGTGTGATATTGATGTTTGTTACTGATGGATCCACTGTCTCAAATATGTATTTGTGAGGTTTCTCCTTTGCCCTCCCATTCCTCTCGCTGCTGCTACTGGTGGGCCTGGAACTGTAAAATGAATGATCTCAGGAAAGGGGCTTGGTAGCCTGGGACTGAGAGTGCAGGATGGAATGAAAGAAACTATGTACATAAGAACTGGGAGAAGGAAACAAAGAGCATCAGAACTGACAACAGTGAGGGTGGCCACAGGGGGCATGTGAGACAACTTCAGAGGTGTAATTTTACAGCATCTTGGGGAGGGGGGCTGCCTTACAGTCCATTTTATCATGTGGTAATCAGGCTACTAATGCCCTGCCAGTAATGAATTCCCATGTTGGAAGGGAACTCCCTGCCCATGTAAGTATTCTGCAGCTGGTTCCTATGCCTAGAGCTGCTCATGCAGCATTAGTGTTTGTCAGAGATGGAGAGGGGGGAAATGCCAGGTATGGAAAGGCGACACAGCAGAGTGGAGTTCTGCTAGGCCCATGATTCAGTTTAAAGAAGCCAGACAATTAATTGCAGAAGGGGCTGGGATCAATCTTAACCATTGGAATTGTAAGCAGCTCCCTGACACATACCCTGCTCTTACCAGCGTCTCCTGTGCAGTAGTGGAGTTCTGGCACAGAAGATCCCATTAAGTTTAAGTCTACTGTTTGATATATTTGCTCATTAACACTGTACTGGGATTCAGATTACTGGTTTGTAGTCACCTTTATTAATGTTGTGAGAAGAAGGAATAAATGGATGTATTAGATGTATTAGATGTGTATTAGAAACATAACATCTACATAAATTGGAGAAAAATTTACAATGGATGTCAGTAAAGACATCCATTGTAAATTTTTCTCCAATTTATGTAGATGTTATGTTTCTAATACATTTGGTTATACTAAACTTGTAGAAGTCAAAAGCAAACTACTAAACAAGGCATTGGCATTACCTATAACATCTTTTAGTAGCAATACTTTTCATGGCTGTCTAAGACCATTAGTAACTAGGCTTAACAGATTACAATCATGCTAAATGAGGTTATTCTTTTCCCACCACCCCTGCAAAATGTGCTGAAAATGACCATAATTCCAGTCATCACAAATCAGAATTCAATTTTTCTCCCTGAAATGGCTAGAACAATTTCCTTTAGTGAAGTAATCTATTTTTTATTAAATCTGGATTTAAAAGTAACAATTCTTCTGCTGCATCTCAAGTTTAAGAGCTTTAGATTCTTGGTGTGTTTTTTTCCCTGTCACAAGAGTCTGTTTGGTAGTAGTTATTATAGCAAGACATTTTCATATAGATCTATTTACAATTATAAAGTAAATCTATTATATAAAACCTTGCCTATTTATCTTGCCCGTTTGTTGTTTTTCTTTAACCAAACCAGATAGATGTAAAATTTTAGGTTGTCAGTGTGGGTTTTTTGTGGGGAAGAAGGGACTCTTGGTGATATATATGAAAGGAATAGCTGTTATTTGTTAAAGTAACTTCAATTTTTTGGGTAGACTTTTACTTTTCTTAACAAGAGATATATATATGCTACTAGGAAGCCCGAAACCTAGAAGAAATTGTTGCTATAACTGAAAAATACTAATGTAGCCTAAAGATACCTAAACTATGATTCATGACTTCTAGTGTTCCTCTGAGTATTTACTGGTGGTGTGTAGGCTAGTAACATGGTACTGGTCTTCTCTTTTTTCCTGCTGCTGACCCATGTTGAAGACGGCAGAAAATTCATGACTTATTTTGCTTACAATATTATGCTTAAGGAAAAACTTAAGGGAAAACTATCTGGGGTGACTGCACTGATCTGTAACTAGCTAGTGTATATTAAATATTAAAAGTAATGTGTCTTTCCACTCTTTTACCACCTGAATTGGATTTTGCACAGGCAGACATACAAAAATGAAAAGATGAGCTTTTGAATAGCATTTAGGAAAAATAAAGAGGTTACTTTCAAGAAACTGACGTCTCTGCACATTCACGTGTGGGGGATATGGCACCTGGCATCAAGGTGAGGAACTGCCTTGAAAAAGTAGTATCTGATGGGATGAAGGCACAGTGAATGAGATTTTGTCCCACAGTGACATCATCACCCAGCTCTGAGTATGAATCAGCGTACCACAACTGCCTCAGACTTTTCCCCCAAACCACTAAACGTAATGTTACATAGAACTTGGAAGCATAAGGGAAGGCAGATGGGAAGTATGAATGCAAAGAGGATACCCGTAAAGAACAGTAGCTAATAAGTAACCTTTCTTGTTGGGGACCCTGTGTATTCTTCCTCATGGGAGATTAGAAAGCAGTGTTCCACCAGGAAGACGTTGGGAGGGCAGTTTCTTAGCTCAATATAGAGCCGTGGACACCAACAGGTCGATCGCAATCGATTGGTCGATCGCCAGGCCTTGACCAGTCGATCGCGAGGCGTCTGGGCCCCCCCCCCCATTTTCCACTCACCCCCGAGAAGCCCCACTACCTATCTCCAGCAAAAATGGAGGTAGTGCCAGCTTCCCGCAAGTGGACAGAAGTCCCGCAGCTTAGTGCCACTTCCAGGGATTCTGGAAGTGCGCTGGCTGCTCTGCCGGGTGCACTGCAGGAGGGGGCGTCAGCTCCGTAGTAGGCGCATGGCGACTTCCCTGCACCGGCGCAGGAGGGGTGAGTCGGCCCCGGGGCAGGCACGTGCGGGATTTCCCTGTGCCACAGGGGGGGGGGGGGGGGGGTTGGCCTGTGCCGTGGGGAGTTGAGCCCGGATGAGGCACGTGCTGGCTTCCCTCTGGGAGGGGGGATCCTGGGAGGAGGCAGATGTAGGAGACTCTCTGCCTCCACTGGCACCCCGCCCCCTGTCCCCACTGCCCAGTTCCATCTCCCCAGCCACAGAACTCTGTCCCCATTCCCATCCCCACTCCCAGAACTCTGTCCCCATTATCCTGTCCCGAGCCACAGAACTCTGTCCCCATTCCCCTGTCCCCACTCCCAGAACTCTGTCCCCATTCCTCTGTCCCCAGCTAGAGAACTCTGTCCCCATTCCTGTCCCCACTCTCCAAACTCTGTCCCCACGCCCCTGTTCCGAGCCACAGAACTCTGTCCCCACTGGCACCCTGTCCCCAGCTGCAAAAACCTGTCCCCACTGGCACTCTGTCCCCTGCTGCAGAACCCTGTCCTCTGCCCTCCCAGCACCCTGTTCCCTCTCCCCTGCCCCCAGTCACAGAACTCTGTCCCCACTAGCACCCTGTCCCCTGCCAAAGCACCCACTAGCACCCTTCCCCAGTACTATGTCCCCTCCTCCCACCAACACAGTTGGGGCCACATTAGTGAAGCTTGGGGAGGGGGGTTGGAGGAGGGTGTTTTTGCATCTCATTTGTGTGGCCCCAACTGACTTTTCTTGGGTCAGTGACCCCTGACTCAAAACAGGTTCCCTGCCCTTCTCAGAAATAAAGATGATGCAGAAATTTTTTGTTTGACATAGTATTTTATTTAAAAATGAAGCCTGGCCAACAAACCCCCAATTGGGGCCAAGCCCCCATCTGGCCACAGCATCATAACACTCCTGCACTCCCCTTTCCCCCAGACCCTAGATCTGAGCTATCATACAGTGGAACCCCCTGCCCCTCACCCCTCACATACCCTAACCCAAATTCCTGAACCCTCACATCCAGAAGTCTGTGGCTTGCTTAGTACCCTAACCCTACATCTGACCCCAACCCTGCCCGGCCTGGCGCCCCCTTCCCGAGCCAGTGTCCCCTTATCCACCTTCTTCTGCATCCAGATTTCCTCCCAGAGCTTGCACCTCTCACCCCTTCCCATACCCAAATCCCTCATTCCCACTCCAGAGCCTACACATCCTGTCTCAACCCAGCGAGGTTACGGCTAGACTGCAGGAGTTTTTCAGGATTCCGGAGATATCCCAGAAAAACTTCTGCATCCAGGGATGCATTTGTTCTTCTGCTTCTTTTAGTGGAAGAGCAAACATGATCTTTCGGTCACCCCTATATTCCTCTTTCCACGTGGAATAAGGGGGCTTCCAAAAGAAGGGGTTTTTCCTCACATTTGGTCCAGTCTAGATAGGCCAAATGTTGGAAAAAACTCTTCCTACAGAAGAATTGGGGAAAAAAGCAGCAGTATAAGGGTTGGGGATAGCGAGTGATGGAGAGGAGGAGAATAGAGAGGGCGGGGCTTCAAGGAAGGGGCAGGGCTTCAAGGAAGGGGCGGGGCGGTAGATCTTGGCTTGTTCTGTCATTTAAAAAGTGATCTTGGGTGTAAAAAGGTTGGAGACCACTGATATAGAGTATAGCATGGCTTTCCCAAGAATTAGAGACTGGTTAGAGTGTGCACCAGCCTCCATGTTGCTATGCTTCTATTAATTTCACCTTTCATTCTATTCACAAACTCACCAGTTTCTGAAACTAATTTGCTAATCAAAAAGTCATTTTCCAGTTTTTTCTTGGATTCAGCCTCAGTAGTATTTGAGTCGCTATTCTTCTGTAACAGCGAATATGACACACTGCATGTGTGTGAAGTAGCACTTCCTTCGTTCCTTCCAATTTTCTTCTTCTTCTCATTAAATGATCTCTTTTTTTCTAGGCATAAGAGTGAATAAAGGAAGGTCACAACTTACTCCTTGTAATTTTTCTAGTGATGCCCCCTCTAACTTCTCTTTTCCAGATTACAAAATCACAATTTTTTATTGTTTCATTTATTCTTATTTCTTTCAGCATCCTCTAACATTCTTTATTGCCTTTCTGTTCTCTGGCAGCATATCACAGGTACAGCTTATTTTTCTTAAAGGTGATAACCAAAATTTTCTGAGTGAATCAGATAAGACACACGATTTTTGTTGTATTGTCACTATAATATTTACTTCCTATTTGCTTTTATACTGTTGTAGGCATCTCTGGTAAGCTTTAGTTTTTCTTCCCCAGAGGATTCCAGAAGTTCAAAGCATATTGGAGTACAAATATAGACATGTTTTGCCAGTGCTCATTGCCGCACATTTGACATTTCATATGTCACTGTGTTGACCGCACATCTCAGACGGTTTAAATTCACTGTATGTTAACTTGGAGTTCTTGGTAACTGAAGTATTTATCTGCAAATTACATCAATTCTGTGCCAACTCCTACCACTACAAACAATCATACATTCAAAACTGGCCTCACTACTGATCTTTGGTTCCATTACCCTTTACTAATTTCTCTCCTGCTGGCACAGTTACTCAGCAGAAAGCTTTGAATCCCATCACTTAACCTGTTTTTAATCCACAGCGGTTTATTGTCCTTTACCCTACACTTATTTTTCTTAATAAACTTTTTAACAGCCATAGCAAAAGCCTTTTGAAAAATCAAAATAACAATGTGCCCACCAAATTACATAACATTTTGTATATCAAGAAAGAAGGCTATATGAATCTTATATTAAGTAGCCATCTGCCAAATATTTTTCTACATTTGATGGATCAAGATGGTTCTGGCAGGTGCTTTTAAAACAGAGAACACATGTTTATGCACATTCAACTGCCACTTTGGAAGACAGTTTCCACAGATTGCCATTTGGATTCTGGGTTGTGAGGCATTTCACCCAGGAGCAAGACATTTTTTGAGGGCACAGAATGTAATATGGTTCACATGGATGTCATGTTGACCATTCCACCCCACCATCGACCTCAGCCTGGACCAGTCCACACAAGAGATTCACTTCCTTGACACAATAGTATCATTAAATTATGGCCACATTAATACCACTCTATAGTGGAAACCTACTGACCAGTCTTTTTACCTACATGCCGCTAGCTTCCATCCATCCAAACCCTGAGATACAACCAGATTTGCTCCAATCCCACGGACAGAGATAAACACCTACAAGATCTTCATCAAGCATTCTTAAAACTTAAATATCCACCTACAGAAATGAAGAAACAGATTGACAGAGCCAGACAAGTACCCAAGAATCTACTTCTTCAAGACAGACCCAGCCAGGAAAATAACAGAACACCAATGGTTATCACCGACAGCCCCCCAGGTTAATCCCCTCCAGCATATCATTGACAATCTACAACCTACTCTTTAAAATAACCTCCCACTATAGTAAATGTATTACCTATAATAAATTATAATAAATCAAGATCTTTAATAGTTGCTTTTTTTTTTATTTATATGAAAAGTTACCACCAACATTACAAGAAACTCCAAATTCTTAATGTCCTCCTAAAGATGGCATATTAGTTTCCGATGTTAAATGCCTCGCTGAATCAGCAAGAACATCTTAAACTGATAAGCAATGCAAGAACCGTAAAAGGAATCAAGTGGGAAAATGAGGGCCCAGACAAAAATGTCAATTCCATTTAATGGAAATAATATACCTGGGAGAAATTTTAGCATAGCGAGGTCTACAGGTAGATGACACTACAGTTGTGGTCATTGGATTTCCTGCTCCAAGACAAAAGGAAAAGATTACAAAATTTATTTGTACCTAATTTAGCTGCCCAAAGCAGCAGTCTGAGAGCACTCCTGTGCAAGAGATGCGCAATGCACATGGGAGGCAAATTTTAGGTGACTCCTACACTGCATACCAGTGATAACTGTGTGTAATGTCAGGGTGGCTACGTGCCACAATGACAAGCAAGGTGTGTCTACCCTGCAGTGCATAACTGCACATGAGTGCAAGACTCTGGCAGCAGTGATAGGCTTCAGCAGCTCCCCAGGGCTGGAGCCTGTCGCTATGGGCGGTGCAAAGATTCTGACTCCAAGGAGGCCACAGGAGACATGCCAGAGCCTTTCCCCACTGAAGCGTCTTTCCCTACAGCAAGAAAGGACTCCACTAGAGGGTAGGCAGAGTAGAGAACTATGCAGAGTATGTGAGATGCCCTCCTATGCCTTATGAGAATTGTCTTATGAATTTACTTATGCATAACTCAAAGATGCTTTAGGTAAAATACCTCATGTAACTTGTCAGTTTTAATATTACAGTCCATTGAATCTGTATATTCTACTTTTGTATAGGTATCATTCTGGTATATGAAGTTAGAAATATGAAGTGTGACTCTGTTTCTATTCTAAATGTGTTAATGAGGGCTATTACTGGTACACCAGAAACCTAATGACTCAGTGATCAAAACGATAAGCCGTGAATAGTCTTGTTTGTCCTGTGAGCCCAAATGGTGGTTAATCCTAGAAAGACATGTGACCATACCACCTTGTACTGGAATCCATCTTGGACCTGGTGATTTTCCATGGGGATGGGAGATGAAAAACAAAGGATTCCTACTCTTGAGAAAAGTCTATTTAAACAATGGGAAGCAATCAGCCTTTGTCATCAGCTGTTTTTTGAAACTGCCTAGAAACCCTAAGACCGGGGTGGGTAATAATTTTTGATGGGGGGGGCCACTCCCAAGCTTTTGGAAAGTGGTCAAGGGCAGCACTCTTCCATGGTATTAATGGAGGAAGTGCAGAGTCTGGGATGGAGGTTGGGTGCAGAAGGGAGTTTGGGGTAAAGGACTGGGTTGTAGGAGGGAGACTGGAGTCTGGGAGGGAGTTTGGGCAAAGGAGAAAGTTGTGACCTAGGGCAGAGGACTGGGGTGCCGGGGTTTGGGATGTGACCTAGGGTAGGAGGGGATTGTGATCTCGGGCAGGAGATTGGGGTGCCAGATCTGGGAGGGGGGATGGGTGCATGTGGAGTAGCGGGGCAGGAGTGTGGGGCAGAGGGCTGGGGAAGGTAGGGATTGAAGTGCCAGAGGCAGGCTCTCTCACCAGCTTGTGCTGGGGGCAGGAGCAGCATCTGAATCTTCCCCCATCCCCTCCGGACTCAAAGAGAAAGCTCCCTGCAGCCACGTTTCTGAGTGGCATGTGGGGCCAGCAGGGGGAGCCTGCCTTTGTGGGCCGGATCCGGCGGCTTGGTGGGCTGGATTCGGCTTGTGGGCCATATTTTGTCCGGGTCTGCCCTAAGAGGATATGGAAGAACTTTGAAGAAGGCTGTAGATCCAAGTCAGAGTAAAAGATCTACTCTGATTTGAAGCTTATGCCTGAAATAAGAACAGCTGTTTAGAGTAAGAATTTGTATGTAACAAGTTTCTCCTTCACTTTTGGGGGTGAGAAGCCAGCTCCCACACACCTTGCCTGGGAGCCTGCAGAAGTTGTTGGCCTCCCTGCTATCAATCTCTCCTGTAAGAGCTGTTCCACTTTGTATAAGGAATTAAATATTTATTGAGAGAGAGAGAGAGAGAGAGAGAGAAAGAGCGAGCTCAGATGGGAGAAGTCATGTTCAAATCCCTGCTCCAACTAGGTAAAAATAAAAAAAATTGGAGATAGTCGAGCCCTATTAAATGACTTAGTCCCTTCTCAAGGCAATGAAGTACTTGTTTCTAGTCCTTTTCCCACTCTAGTTGTAAACGTCTCAAACCTCCACCACTGTCCCTGGAAACTATTCTATTGTTTAAACATATTTCTTTCTTACTTTTATAAAGCAACAACAAAATAGGCCATCTTCTAGTTCCAATTGGAAGTGACAGATATCAATGAGTATTAAAGAAAAGATTTTGGATAATTATATGCTGATTCCTCTAGCTAGTTGGGGTAGTCAGCAGAAAGTATTTACTAGATGTGCACGTTTAATGTTGTTCCCCAAGGATGTGTCAACATTGCACGCCCAGGGTTTGAACTTAGGCTCAAGTCTAATCTCGCTTCTGTCTACAAAGACATCATGCTAACCCAGGACTGTCCTGATACTCTAAATCAAGCCCTGTGCATTATGGCAGCTGTATTCTGACTGGAGGAGTCCAGCACAAACAGCAGAATGGAGACTTGAGGCAACTAAACTATAAATCCCATGTGGTACTCAGGCTTCATTGCCAAATTGAAATATTTTGGTTTTTGACCAAAATATCGTGGTTTTGGGGAGTAAACTTTTTCAATGAAAAACTGAAATTTTCCATGGAAAGCAAATATTTTTCCAGGAAGAAACTGGCTAGTTGCTTACTCACACCAAATTCAAATAATGAGTACAGTCTGAACCCTTCACACTGATTTTTGGAGGAAAGTAGTGAAGCAGTGTAGTGTAGTTCTCTCAGGTCACATGTAGACTGCATGCTTATTTTGGAATAACTGACATTTCAAAATAATAAAGTGTGCGTCTATACAGCAAGCCATTATTTTGAAACAATGTCGAGATGGAAGACTTCTTACTCCAACTCCTCTAACCCTCATTTCATGAGAAGTAAGGGAAGTTGAAGGCAGAGTGTTCTTCCTGCTGCATGGACGGTGCCAAAGGCCAAATTAAGCTATTTCAACTTCAGCTACGCAATTGACGTAGCTGAAGTTGCATATCTTAATTAGACTTTTGCTCTGCTGTGTAGACGCACCCTCAGTTTGCATCTATCAGGCACAGCATACTCTAACGTTTTGAATAAAGGGCTGTCCTATGGAAAGACAAGGGAATCCCCATAGTATACTGAAAAAAATCCACTGTTTAACATTTTAAACATATCTAGCATTAGCTTGTGAAGAACTGGGAAATTGTTTTTTGATGAAATAATGTATAAAAGTAGTCAGTTTCCTCCTCACCTTATTATTGTTATGTACCAGCTATGAAATTGTTAATTCTCTTTCTTAGAAGAATACAGTGGCTGTGGGGAAAAGTCACCAAAAACATGAATGAACTGAGAGGAAGTAAAGTCACTGGAAGGTAATTAATGCCAATATTTAGGCATTTAAACAAGTCTGCAGGAATACCAGCTCCTGGGGAAATGTGGATGGGAAGAATTTTGTGGGCTGGTTTTGACTACGTTCAAGAGGATGAGCAAACAAAGAACTAAAAATTGTATTCAGTGAGCAGTCTGACAAAGAGCCATGGTCATTCACATTCAGTTCAAGAAATGACATGGCACTGTGACCAAGCACATTCCACTCAAAGGGTTTGCAGGATTCTGAAACCTATCAGGGGTTCCATGTTGAAGATGGGTGATAACTGATAAACTAGGCATACAATTAAGTTGCTTGCTGTTTTCCAGATATATTTTTTTTTCTGTATTGCTTTTTGCTCTTCATAAATATTTTGCTTTATAAAGACTGGCTGCTTATTGGTTATTCCTGTCATTACCCCTAGAAGGCAAGTTGGCAGGTGCTGAACTAAATTCAAAATAAGTCCCCAGTCTGGAGGTAGAGGAACAAGAGTTTTCATCCTTAGAAGGGTGACAGCCAGAGGCCTGAGACCTGTGTGATATGTCCTCACAGAAACCATGAAGAAGTCAGAGGGTCAGTTACCTCAGTCCTGTGACACAGCTACAGAAACTACTTTGCTTTGTGTGACAATATAATACACTTCAGGTCTAGAAAAAACATCTTGTAAGACAGGTAAAATGTCAGTAGCTATTTCATTGTAAATAGAATTGGCTAAAAGTGCTTCAAGTATTATATTCTTAGGCTACATAATGCAATTATTTATTAATACACATTAAGTAATCTATTTATTGGACTGACATTTTTAATTACAACTAGAGGAAATAATTACTTATTTGTTAGACTGTCAATATAAAATAAATATATCCTTGTGGCTCAAAAGAAGGGAAAATCGTCAGTCAAAATGTTTGCTATGAAATCCACTGAGATAATTTCAGGAAACAGCTAAATCAAGAAAATTAAGATTAGTCTTTATCCCTTCAGTTTTCGAACCAGAACTTCAAAGCTATTTCCTTAGCCTTCCTACCTAGATCCTCTCCTTCAGAGATGTTGCTTTCTTTTACAGGAGAAGTTTTTCCATGATCCTTGCCCTTGGTTTTAAAATGTGATAAAAAACCCCTCTAACCCTACTGTGAAAAGCAACTCCAAATCCTTCATGTCCTCGGAAGGATGGTGCATTATTTTTCCATGACAAGTTCTTTATCAAGTCAGCAAGAACCATCTTTAGCAAATAAATGATGCAAGGACAGTAAGAGTGATCTCCCGCTGAAAACGAAATATCCAAAGAGAACAATCTTTCAGGAATCAAGAGAAAACAAATTAAACCAGAACATTTCCTGGTAAAGAAAAATTAAACTATTATTCTATTTTAGAAGTGACAGAGAACAGGCTGTGGGGGAAAAAAACCCAAGGAATTTAAGAACTCTCAGACTGATATAGAATGGATGAATCCATGGAGGCAAATTCAGTAGCAACAATATTCATTTTTTTATCATTCAAGTAACAGTGCTGACCCAGTAACAAATTTTCTTCCACGTAAAGACACAGACTCTATTCCCCTTGATTTTGTTAGGTGGGATTTTCAAATGGACCTATGGCAGTGTCACAGAGTGACTGGTCCTTTAAGAAAAAAACAACAAATGGTCTGGTAGCACTTTATAGACGAACGAAACATGTAGATGGTATCATGAGCTTTCGTGGGCACAGCCCACTTCTTCAGATGATGAAAGCTCATGATACCATCTACATGTTTCGTTAGTCTGTTACAGAAGAAAACAACAAATGGTCTGGTAGCACTTTATAGACTAACTCGGCTACCCCGTGAAGCTCCTGGTCCTTTAAGAGGCGTTTGATCCTTTCAGGTTGCCAACAGAGTGTAATCCAGCAGGGAGCAAGGACACTCGCTTTGACTGTCTGACTGATGGGCTGTGGAGTGTAACCAGTGTGTAGACATGTTTATAGATGATTATAATATAGAGATGCTCCCTCATAAGGGCTAGTATTATGAACAAAAATGTGGAGATGAGCCCTGAAGACAGGGTTGGGAACACCAATTAACCAGAGAGACATTCTGCAGTTTTATTAAAGTTGTATTCCTTTCTCAATCACTGGTTTGTTATTTAATGAGCCCCAACAATATTACAACTATGTAGAGGCAGCGGCACTGCAACAGTTTTTGGTGTGGGGGTGCTAGGTTGCACCTCCCTCCTTATCCATGTCCCTCACTGCACCCTAGAGCTGAGGCGACCACCTAGGAATGCACACATGGGCCTAACCAGGACCCTGGGGCCTGGCAGCCATGACCCTGGATGTCAGGGGTGCTGATCTTGGGCAGCAGGGTTGAGGGGCTGGCAGCTGTGACCCTGGACACAGACTCCAGGCAGCAGGAGCACAGACCCCAGATGGCACAGACATGAAGATGGGTCATCCAAAACCTGGGGTGCTAAAGCACTCCCATAGCCTTACTTCCCATGACTATGTGTCAGGGACAGCTACGGAGAGGTCAGAGGAAAGGGTATGATTGATATCGCAGGACTGTTGTGTTGAACAGAAGTTTATTTCTTCAGCACAAATTTGAGTCCCTGAAGAAAAGAAATTTTGTGTCTGGAGTATGTTCTCTGGTGAGCAGGCGAGTGAGTTAGCTTGCTGGCCTCCAGCAGGAAAACTCCCCTTGACTTTGCTGTTGGGCAAAGGCTAAAGCTCAGTCTCAGTTATGATGGATCCTTTTAAAAAAATAGCCCCTCTCTTTCCTTCATTCAGTACGAGCCTGATTTATCTCTATTTTAAAAAGAGTTAACTATGAAAAGAAGGTTCATCGGTGAGTCCTAATGACAGTGAAAGGTAAAAATCTGAAAGAGAATCCACCGCTGTGCAGAGGGTCACCATACAACCTGTGCACCACGTTAGCTTAAAAAAATAGTTTCTCATCTCTCTGTTTTGGAATTGCCTATTAAGTGTTTGTGCTACTCATGGGGTAACCAGAACTCCTTGTTAAAAACCAAAAGTCAGTTCCAGAAAGGACAAAAGCTACCAATAGAGCCATCCTTACATGCAGAATATGCAGCTGCGTAGGACACTCAAAAATTTGGGGCACCACAGGGTCTTAACGGCTACCCACCTGCCTCCTCTTATCCCTGTTCTGTGGCTTTGCTTCCTCTAGAGAGGATCTAGTTAACTTAAAAGTGAAAAAGTCTGGCAGACCTATTAGCAGAACATCCAACCTGTGAAAGAGCCATATACGTGGTAATGAACCATTTAACAGGCATTTGCTAACCCCAGGTATATACTGTCAGTTTCTGAATTTACTTTTTCGTATTACATTCCAGCTCGGCTTTCCCCTTGATATTTTTATACCACTACCTCTCCTTGTTTCCCCCCCTCCCATTTTTTTCTTTTCTCCCCTCCCTTCTCCCCTATTTATTTTAGTTCTGGACATCCAACACTCTGGTCATCTGATGAAGTGGGATGTGCCCACGAAAGCTCATGATATCATCTGCATGTTTTGTTAGTCTTTAAAGTGCTACCAGACTATTTGTTGTTTTTTGAATTTACAGTGTTAGTCTACAGGACTTTAGTATACAGTTCGCTAAAAAATATTTCATTAGTGTGTCACTGAAGATTAAAAAGTCAGATCTATTAAAAATAATTATTCCTCTGCTCTGGGTTGCCACTGGGCATAGGACACCAGTTTAATAGTACTGTGTAGGGTCCCATAAATCCTAAGGAAGGCCCTGGCTACCAAGAGGTCAGAGAGTG
Organism: Pelochelys cantorii; assembly: GCA_032595735.1. Taxonomy (NCBI): domain Eukaryota; kingdom Metazoa; phylum Chordata; order Testudines; family Trionychidae; genus Pelochelys; species Pelochelys cantorii. The sequence continues at coordinate 123,230,453 of CM064326.1, read as the reverse complement.
GTTCTAGCCCAAAACAGATAATTTTTCATATCTGGTTAAAAATCCTGAAGGGGCTGTGTGTGTGTGTGTTTGTAGTTGACATTGATTTGGGTTTCCTTACATCCACAGAGGTGGATTCAGGCTACAATCAGGGATGGGCATGTCATTTCCTCTCCTACCTGCTGCTGACTGTGCCACTGAAGCCATTAGAATTTCCCCTCTGTACTCAGAAGAACACATAACTGGGATTATTTCTCTCATATGGCGGTGGGATAAATGAGGATCGTGGTCAAGTTTAAGAAATAATGTGGTGTGTTTTTTTATTTCAGTAAAAATGTGAGCAGCTGAATATTGACCTTGTGTTTTAACTACGTACTTCTCTACCAGCATGATATCCATGTAAAGGGTTGTGTTTTTTTAAAAATGTGATTGTAACAGGGCATGGCTCACTATCACAGATGCCTCCTACCGGTCACTCAGGGTATGTCTACACTACAGCGTTATTTCAAAATAGTTAATTTTAAATAGCTTATTTTGAAATAACACGTCTACACACAAAATGCATTTCAAAATAGCGTTTTTCTATTTCAAAATAGCACGGCCACACTGAGTGGATGTTGAATCACATTTAAGGCTTGTTGAAACCAGTTCTGGCAGGACATCAGGTCAGAAGTTGCCTTGTGGCCAGGGCGGCCAGCAGAGCACCTGGGAAGGGCTGGAGGCCCCCTATTTCTAAATAAGCATCTACACAGAGCTTATTTCGAAATAGCAATTTCAAAATTGGCACTATTCCTCATGGAATGAGGTTTACCAATTTTGAAATAAGCCCTCTGCTATTTTGAATTAATTTTGAAATAACGGAATGGCTGTGTAGACGCTAGGAAAGTTATTTCGAAATAATAGCTGTTATTTCGAAATTACTTTGCTGTGTAGACATACCCTCAGGAAATCAGCTCTTTGGTGCTGCTGCGCCCCTTTCTGGCTGGTGTCTTGCCCACTGTACTGGTTATTCTTCTACCTCTGTGTATTAGGTCCCACAAACCTCTCAGAACATGGCATCCTCCTACCTGAATACTGCCCTACCACAGTGCCCCCACACTCTGTGTCCTCCCCATCAGGGAACCTCCCAACCCCTTATGCTCACTTTGCCTCAGTGACCCACTGTCAGTCTTTATCTATCTTGCCTCAGGGGCAAACTGCAGTCTGAAATGGCCACTCATCATTGGCAAGGTAGTGTGGACCTGCTGCCTTTGCCTATTCTGGCTGCCTCCTGGTACTCTGAGGCCTTGCTTCAAGCCCTGCAGCCTGGGAGCTTGCCTGTCCAGAGCTTCCCCAGCTCTGCTTGCCTTTCCCCAGCCCTGCTCTAAATCAGGAAGCCTCTAGCTTCCCTGGCAGCCAGGTCCCTCCTGCTCTTCAGCTAGAGCAAAAGCGTGTCTGTCTCCACCCCTCCAGAAGACTTCATTTATACTGCCCTCAGCTTGGCACCTATTGGCTCAAACCAGCCACAGAGGCTGGCTCCATAGTTCCAATGCTCCAGCCCTCTCCTCTGCTGGGTTTTAACCCCTTAAAGCACCAGTGCCTTGTCATGGTGATATTAGAATGACTTCTTAGAATGACTTGTTAACATTCAGAATAAATTGCCAGTGTTTGTTATAGTTAGGGCAACATCCAAAACTTTCCATCAAGTTGGGGCACCTATAATTATACTATTGATTTAATTTGGCTCATGTCACTATTGTACATCTCATATGTTCTTCACATCCATTTGTATCCATGCAAGCTGCTTTCAGGGAGATGTCTTTGCTGCTGTTTGAGAAGCAGAGCAGCCTGCAGAAACTGAGAGAGATTATAATACCATCAAAATTGTTCATTTTATTTCCTTGAGCATACAGTATGGACAATCATTGTAAACAGACACTTTTAGTCTCAGAAATAAATACTGTAAATGATAATGATTCTCTAAACTTAAACTATGACTGTAGACTTGCAAATGACAAGTGTGCATAATTATAACAACAGGAAAGTTACAGGTCAATTATAGGAGCACAGAACAAATGAACCAGAATGTTTTTTAGCATTATTTACATCCATTGAAGTCAAAGCATCCAAATCCCCAGGGAGATTTTTAGAAGCTTGGTGTTCAGATTTTAATAATTCAATTTCTCCACATTACTTATTATGTTTGGGTCTAACTCAGTGATTCTAAAACTGTGGATCATGGACCATAATAGTCTGTGGCCACCTTCCAGGTGGTCCCGGGCTTGAGCTCAGCCCCCTTTCCTCCCTTCCTTTGGAGCACCAGTGCTGGCTTCCCACTGGGGGAGAAGCAAAAGCCCCGAGTCTCCACACTGGATCCAGCTTATGAGGAAGAAGTGGAGCCAGAAGTAGCTGTGTGTGCAACTGCTCCCCCTCCACCAGCTGGGGGACCAGCAGCACATGGATGATCTTTCCCTGCTACTCCCATTGGCCAGAATCCAGCCAATGGGAGCAGCAGGAAGCCATGCCAGAAAGCGGCGAGGAATACGAAAGCAAATAAGTGCCCCCCCCACCTCCTCATGCCCAGACTTCACATCGCCACCACCTTCATGCAATTCCTTCCACCCTCGCTGAGACCAGACACCTGACCCCACCCCTGCTTCCTCCCTCCTGGCCAGACACCCAACCCCACCCTGCTCCTGCACCCTCCCTTGCTCCTGCACCGTCCCACCTCGTCAGACACCCTTCCCCCTCCTGCTCCTGCATGCTCCCTCCTGTCCAGACATCCTATCTCCATCTTACACCTGCACCCACCCTTGCTCCTGCACCCTCCCTCCTGGCCACACACTGTGCCTTCCCTTGCCCTTGTCTCCTCCCCCTTGGCTAGACACTCTACTTTCAGCTTGCTCCTGCACCCCATCTCCTGCCCAGACCTCACCCCCTCACCCACTCCTGCACTCCACCTCCTGACCAGATCCTGCAGCCCCATCCTTATGACACTCGCTGGCAGCCCTGTCCCACACACTGTCCCGCAGCCCTGTCCCCTCATGTTTATACCTGGAACCACTAACCCTGGAACCACAGAAGAGTAAATCTGGCCTATGGAAAGCCTTGAACCTCAGTCCTCCCTGTCTCTTCCCCTAAGCATCACAGGAGTGAGGTGTCTCAGTTGGGGACCACATCAGTGAGGGTTGGGGGGTTTGGAGAGCTTTTTTCTTCTCACTTGTGTGGTCCCCAAGTGGTTTTTCTGTGGGTCAGTGGCTCCTGATTCAAAAAAGGTTCCCCATCCCTGCCATAAATAAAGAAAACATTGAAACCTTTTGTGTTGGACAAAGTAATATTTTACTTTATTTAAAATGAAGTTTGATAAACTAACATGAAAAAGTTAAAACAATCTGTTTAATAATTTAAATTAATATTTCCTTTCTTACTGGTTAATTTAAGCCATTCTCCCTGCTGCAGCACTAGCAAAATGGCTTGTCATAATTATATAATTAACAGAGAGTTTCCATTAGCAACTGGTGGTCCACGGAAAGGTTTGTATCGAGCCAGGTGGGCAATGGACCAAAATATTTGAGAACCACTGGTCTAACTTGACCTTTATGGTCATATGATTGACTAACATACATAACTTACAGAGGGGAAAGCATTAGACATAACCAAGTAACAACGGCTGTCTTCGGATGCTCAGCCGATTTTTTATCCAGCTGTTAACTGTCTGAACAAACTTCTCCCAAAGAGCCCTCTTAGTTTTTGTGAAATACCAGAGAATACATAATATTAATCTGCAGAAAGCTATTTAAAAACAGTTACGTTAGTGTTCTCCATTCAACACAATCTTCATTTTCAGTAACAGAGAGCTGATAAATAAGTCTTACAGTCTATGAGCCAAAGCATTCATAATTCACATGCTGATTTATTCTTGAAATTGGCAAGAAAAATAAGCAAAATTCAGATGTACTCATCTGAAAACTTGCAAAAATGTGTTTCTTTACACTTTTCCATAGGTGAATATGCTGCATTTAGAGAATATATCAGCATATTCCCTATTTTCATGTTGGTGACTTTTTAAGTTGCTTCCTAGGTTATCTTGAAGTGTGGTTCTGTGGATTTATTTTTTTAAGTTATTCCAAAGGTGCCTAGAACACATGAATGAGCACTTGTTAATATGTCTATAAGACAGGACTACATTCAGTGTAAGAAGACAAAGAACCCATGAAATAGTCTAAACTGCACAGTCTCTACAAGTAAAAGCTAGAGTAAAACAATAGGTTGTAAAACACGTAAGCCAAAGGTTATGTTATACAAGTGAGAGAAGCGTGCTTAAAAATTAAGGTTCTTCCAAGTCGAGTGTTCAGATCTCTAATGCTAGGAAGGTTAGTAGGAGTACTGCTCTGAACTGTCATTAAGTCATAATTCAAGAGATCATCTCTCAGAAGGGTAAACAAATCTTTAAACATCAATGTTAACACTGATGTTAGGAATACTCAGAAGTTATAAAGGTGGCATTGCACTATTGGTGTAATATATTCTAGGTACATACAACCACCAATCAGGGAGACAGTTGGAAGATTTTTCTCCTGTGGATACACAGGACAAGATTCTCAAAGGTATTTAGGCTCCCTAATTCCAGTGATGTAAATTGAAATCACGGGGGGTACGTCTGCACAACAACATGATTTCAAAATAAGTAGCGTTATTTCGAAATAAGTGCTGTGTAAAGACCCCCAATTTCGAAATAAGCTATGCAATTGACATTGCTCAATTTGCTAGCTTATTCTGAGTTAAGCCCTGCTGTGTAGATGCACCCTGGGAAGTTAGGGACTAAAATATCTTTGAGGATCTGGGCAACATGCCTCAAGGTCCACATCCCAAATAAACAGTTTTGATTGTAAGGTCTCAGGGCAATGACTTGTTTGTTCTGAGTTTGTATGGAGCATAGCACAATGCTCCCTAATTGTTCCCTGAATACTTTCATATAACACAAATAATGAATGAATACGATAGTCTGAAGACACACAATAAAAAAAGGTGGTTTTATTGCTGAAAGCATCAAGTCTTCACACTTTACAACTGTGCATGCAATATGTCTCTCACACTCACCTAACCACCAGATTCCCAACCCCTGGCAGTTATCCAAAGAAAGAGGTGAATGAAACAATGCAGCTTTCATAGCTAAGTAAAGCTCTCCTCCAGGGCAGAGCAAAGAGCCATAATCCATTAAAGCATATATTCCATAAACAGGACAGGAATAAGGAACAAAAGGTGTAAAGTATTATTCTCCCTTTATAGATTCAGTTGAATCTCTAGCTCTAAATCATCCCTCCCCAATGCTATACAAGCAGACGTCTCTAGCAGAGGAGAGATTATCTCATATATTGTCAGATATTTCCCACATTAAACAGAAAACTAAAGCAGAACATCACCATTTAGAAGACCTTCTCATAGTTAATCTCATAATTACTGTATTTCATTCGTCCTTCACTAAAATATGGCACCTCTTCCTACAGTCCTAGTAACATATTACAAAAATGGGATTGTTCATTCTAGTTTAGACATATAAAAACAGCCTATTCCAGTTTCTAGTCATCTTGCTAATTATTAGGAACATAATCCTGAACAATGTAACAACACAGCAATAGCAAAACAATGACAGGTCCCCAAAATAGCAAGTCAGCGAAAGGATGCAAACCAAAATAATATCAACAACTCAGCTCCCAGAACACCCCTCTCCCCCAAATAAAACATGTCAAATGCCTTAACCCTCTACAGGCACCCTGCAAATAGATAAGCTTTATAATATCCTATTAAGGTCAACAGATTTGGGCTACTTCACAGAAAGGTAAGGGACTGCCTTCCAAAATCATGGGTAATAACTTGCCAGCCACTCCTACTCTCCTATAAACCAAGGAGGCTCCATCTTAAACATCTCTGAGGTTCTTGTGCACATATAAAATAATTAGGCTGTTTTTTCACTTTTCTCAAGTCTCACCTTGCTCAGCAACAATTTCAGAAGCCTGTGAAGGAGGGATATTGGCAAAACTGGAAAAGTTCTTTATAATATATGATCCTCTTTGGTGAGTGGGATGGCAACTATGAAGCAAGATCTTGGTTAAAACAACAAGGAGTCTGGTGGCACTTTAAAGACTAACAAATTTATTAGGGTATTGGAGCATAAGCTTTTGTGAGCTACTTCCTCAGATGCTGAAGAGAAAAAGAAAGAAAGCACCATCATAATCTGGGCAAAGAAAGTAGAAGCAACTAGATCCTCCCTCGGGATTGCAAAGAACCCAAGGGAAAAGTGTGAATACCAGGCAGAAAAAAGCACCAATATTACTACTCACTTCAGGCCTCACAAACAACCCAAGTCAGACAATATTATGCAATTTGTTGACTGCCAGGAGGTATGCATATCTGAGCTGAAATTTTGAAAATTCAATCATGTCTACATAAAGTTAATAGGCTGGCAGAATGATCCAATAGCTTAAACTATCTAATGACATGGAAAGCATCTTAATAACAACAACATTACTTTGGGTTGTATTGTCTGCATTTTGTCATCTACAGTACAAATCAATGCAAACTTTTATTTAGTACTATACACAGCACTTTTCATCTTCAAACTATTTTGCAAAATCACTTTTTATTCTATTTAAATGTCTGATACATTTTTTGTTTACAAAATCCTTTGCAACTATCAGTCCCTATCACTCTAAACAAGTTTGTGTCTTCCATGCTTTTTTTAAATAAAGCTTCTATGATCAACAACAAAAAGCCACACTGATGTGAAACTAGTTGCTTAAATAATAGAAAATATGAACTGACTTGGTCCTTTAAGACATATCTTGGTCATTTAAGCCCCACTTAAGATAGTGAAACTTATGTCACGCAGTGAGGTTTTTTTTCCACACCCCTGTGTGATATAAATTTCACCGGCATAAGTGTTAGTGTGCACTATGTCTTTATGAGAGTATCTTCTGCTGATATAGGAACAGCTACCTGAGAGCTCTTACAGAGACACAGCTGTATGAGTACACCTATGCCACTTGAAGGCCTCTGGTGCAGACACAGGCTTACACATTTAAATCCTTTATTTTAGAAGTTGATATGGACAGGGGTCACCTTATTGACTGCAGAGGCAGTAGCTAGAACCACAGGCCCTTTAAATCTCCACCACAGCCCCACACAACAATTTTGGGTGCCCCTGAAGAACTTCCTGGGGGAAGGCTAACTCCAGCCCCATCCCTTCCACCCAAGGCTCATCTCCTTCTGGGAGTACAGAGCTATGTCCCTTCCTACCTTGCCCAGGGGCTCAGCTAGGCTCTCTGCAACCATGACAGGGACTGAAGACATCTGGGTTCAATTCCTTCTTAGATATTGTGGAATTTCATCCAACTCCAAGAAAGAATTTTCACACACTTTAAAAAAGAAGTTAATTTTTTTAAATAAAATCCAAAGAGTTAAAAAAATAAAATAAAGTAAAAGAATAAAAAAGTCAGTTGGATCACTCTTCACACTTTCTTCTCAGTTGGTGTAAGTTGAAAACAGAGTAATAGAAAAATGAATTAGCAGCTTTCAATCTACTGTGTTGCAAAGCCTTCAGAGTGCAATTATTTTTCTTCAAATGGTATTATGTTGCATGTAGAAGTTCTGTTTAGAAACAGCTTCACCACTGGCCCTGCATGTGGATTTAGTCTCACTCAGAGCTCTGGACAGGGCTCACCCTATTGACTGTACTGGGATCCAGAGTGGACCCTAAGCTTCCAACTCTGTCTTGATAACTATAAGATTGGATCTTTTATTGCACAACAGAATATCCTTCTGAATTGCAATATTAACAGTATGGTATCAATAGTCTCAACTTTTTCTGTATGCTGCAGATTCTGAAACGGAAGGACGAAACCCTCCATAATCATGAACACTGGGAATATGATATTTCTGTAACAATCTTTCTGGTACACAGAAGAAGAACCCACACGTCAGTTATGAAATGGTGTCAATATCACTTTTAGACTGGTAGTCCATTCAGAAGAGGACTGACCGTCACTTTCAGATGGAAAGGAAAAGGATTGCTACATGCCACATTCAAAACGGAGGCCTCAGTGTGCAACATTTTACTTGTTTTGCCTACTCATGACAATGTTTGCAGCAAAAGGTAAAGATAAACATCTTTTCCATGCTAACTTAATTTGTAAACTGCTTTGAATCAAGGCAGTGTTTATGCTTATTATGACACCAAGAGGCTGTGGTCAAAGATATACATGCTTTCAAACATGCATCTTTCAGTAAAGCTTAGAGTAGTCAAATACATTCTGGTTTAACTACTTCTCACTCTTATGTGTATGGTGTATTTCACAGTCGGATTGTGCAATATATTAGGGGATACATTTTGAAAAAAAATCCTTAACCATACAATCCCACCATACAATCTCCATCCCTCAGCTCACATAAATTCTGTACGTAATGAAGAGAATGTTAAAGTTTCTTGACTAAACACAGAGAATGCTCAACATAAGACTGCATTACAAACTTAATTCTATCTGTGCACATAAGCAGTATAAGATGATCTTTAAAACATATATTGTTTTGAAATAGTACATTCATACTTTTTTATTTGATCTGACTTCTGCACGTTACATTTTTAATATGTTTTCCGTCCATCTATACTTATCCAAAATTCACTGCCATAAAGATCCCATATTTTCACTGTTAGCCATTTTAAAAGATAAGCACTATTCACTTATACGGATGTATGTGTTCAGTAGTCGATGCACCAACAGCCTCTGTGGGCCCCTGAGCAAGATGGGATGAGGCCCCAGCATTGTGCTCCTGAAAGGGGCAGGGCCTTGAGCAGAAGGGGCAGTGGTGGGTGACACCAGCCCTCTGCACTGCCAGAGCATGAGATCCACCTGCCAGCTCTCTGGCGCAGCACTCCAGTGGCAAGTTAAAGGGCCCAGGGCTCCAAACACCATGGTTACACCCCTTTAAATCTTCAGGCCCCAGGGCAACTGCCCTCTTTTCCAACCCCCACAGTGGCAGGCCTGTCTGTAGTTCTCCATGTACCACACATTTATCTCTTCAAAAAGCAGCATAAACATTCTTAGCTGTCATTCATTAACTCTGGCCATTTTGTTATCCAAAGCCCATGGAAGGAGGCCTGTGTGGAAGATGGAATACCATTTTCTAAAGGATTTTGAGATTTAGACTATTGTCATTGTTGCAGTGAAATCTGAACATTTCAAAATTCTCTCCAAAAGAACATTCTGAAAAAAACCCACATTTGTTTTATTTCATCTATTTTAAAATAATTATATTATATACAGTTATTAAAAATAGAATAAACTAAAATAATTTCAAAATGAGAAACTGAAATATTTTGATCTGATAATATTTAACTTTTCCCACTTTTTTATAACTAAAACATCTCCAAAATTAATATAATTTTATGAAGATGTCAATATTTTAACTAGCACAGTAGTAATGTCACACAATATGACATATTATGCATGTAATATATGGCATATGTACTACTAGTGACATGCCATGAAATACTGTAAAATAATAGTATAAAAATGAAAAAGAAACACTTCATTATGAAATGAAAATAATTTTTTCAGAATTTTTTTTTAATTATGCAAGTTTCATTTATGAAAAAGGGGTTCACAGGTAGAGTTATGAAAATCAACACAATTTTGTGAAAAATTTCTGTTTTAGATTAAACAACTTTTACTATGAAAAACTTTTGCTGAAAGTTTTCTAGGTAGCTAATGACCATTTAAATTACTCTTTTTCTTGTATTCTGAACACATCAAATCATTGCATAGCTGAATTGTACAGTACTTGCAATTTGATATTTTTGTAGCTGTGAGCAGCTTTTGATCAAATATGTCATGTTAGCTAGGAATGAGTGATACTGGGATTTACAGGTTTTTCCACTTGGTGTACATCTTTATTTTGCCACCTTCTATATCACTGTTATTTAGGTATATTTCCTGGAGCTTTACACTGTCCACTTTCACAATATAATAGATTAAGCCCAAAACTGCCTCATAGCCAGCTGCTCTCCTTCAAGACAGATAAAGTAGAAGCAGGCAAGCTAGTATTGCAATTTAATAGTATTACAGCTCAAGTGATGGCTTGGATTTTAGTCTCTACTGCATCGTGTCTTATGGTTCATCCTTATTACAGCTGGTTCCATTAAATTGAATTACCCAGATATTGACTATTAGTTACAAGATTTTGAACTGAATGCACTAAGCTCTGGAACAAGATGAGGCATACAGCTGGAATAACCTGTCCCTTCACTGAGACCTGTTTTCTTTAAAAAGTCATGCTGTTAGTGTATAACCACAATTGTGAATGCTAAAATCATGCTACTGTCTAATGACATTTCTATTTACTGGCGCTGAGTGGACTTTATTATTCATTCTCTCTGTAAACATATCAGATGAATCCTCAACTCGGCTGAGCATGAGTTGCCCTCTCCCCCACCCCTGTTATTTCCATATGCCTTTATCAGAGTATGGCATAGGGAGAGCGTGGCATAGTACTAGTAACACCAACTCTAGGCAACCTGGGGATTCGGTTGCATCCGGGAGCTTGCCACACTTCCGTTAGTACAGATTTCTGGCCAGAACAGTGAAAAATCTGTTCCACGGTGTTCCTTTATAAGCGACCTGATTCCATGCACAATGAGGTCCATGGAAAGACTCCCATTCAGTCAGCTTTGGATCTGGTCTATATTCCTCTCGTTGGGTATGTCTATGCTTGCCCCCAGTTCAGGGGCAATGAGGAGTAACAGTTAATTCGAGGGAAGGGTTTTAGATTAGACTACCACGTCTACACGCGGCGAGTTAAATTGGGTAACCGGCATTTTAAAATGGCAACCAGCTGCAAATATGCTAATCAATCACGGGATATTTAAATCCCGCACTTAATTAGCAACTTCGGTATGCTTCATTTGCCTCCCCAGTCCGAACTAGGGGGCAAGCGTAGACATACCCTTTTATGCCAATGCATGGTATTACTATGATTTGCCCTTTCCATTTCCTTCTCAGCATTACTTCCTATCACAGTGTATAGGCCTCTTTGTTAGCCTGGGGTAGAATTTTGGGTGTGATGTTTTGATATTCTTATATCCTGACTAATATGTGTGCACAAAGACACCGTAGGCATATCTAGACAGCAGGGCTAAAGCCAAAATAAGCTACACAACTTGAGCTACGTCAATTGTGTAGCTTAAGTCAAAATAGCTTGTTTTGGCTTTTGGCACTGTTTACACATCAGGAAGTCTGAGTTAGAGCACTCTTCCTCCAACTTTCCTTCCTCCTCCTATAAATGAGGATTACAGGAGTCGGAGTTAGAAATCCTCCAGCTTGACATCATTTCAACATTATGCCAAAATAACTGCTTGCTGTGTAGAAGCAGACTATATTATTTTGGAATAACATCGGTTATTTCGAAATAATGCTGTTGTGTAGACATAGTCTGTGTTACATAGGGCTTCCCACTGTTTAATCACATAAACTCAAAAACATCTTTGTCCTATTCCCTGCCATGCCCCTTCCCAGAGGTCATGCCCCTTCCACGGCTCTGCCCCCACTCAGTCCATTCCCCTTCCCTCAATCACTCACTCTCTCCCACCCTCACTAGCTTTCACCAGAATAAGGCAGACAGTTGGTGTGTGGTCCTCTGCCACTCCCAGAAGAGGCCCGCACATCCCTGCAGCCCCTGCAGATGTGTGTGTGTAGAAGCGGCTTCACATGCTTCCCCTGCCTGTGGGTTCCACCCCACAGTCCCAACTGGTTGCAATTCCTAGCCAATGGATTGTCACTCTGGGTGGGGACACTGTGTGAAGACCCACCGTCCCTCCATTCCCACCCCACCTGGAGGCTGCATGCAGGGATGTGCCAACTGCTTCTGGGAACAGTGCAGGGCCAGGGCAGGCACAGAGCCTGCTTTAACCCTGTTGCACCACTCGACTTTTAGAGGTCAATCTCCCAGTTTGGCTTCAGCAGTCTCTGGGAGATTGAGTCTGCTTGTGGGAGACTCCAGGTGAAAGTGGGAGCACTGGCAACCCTAGAGTTTCCCACAAGCTGATGGAGTGAAAAGAGATAAGAGACAGAGCTAAAGTGTTAAGGGTATGGTGGGAGTGTAATATACAAGTATACAGTGGAAGGCTGCATAAGAAACACTATACCCTGCTCTACACTAGGGAGTTATTTCGAAATCATAAGCAGAGCATCCACACTACCAGACTTATTATTTCAAAATAACAGGCTGGTTATTTCAAAAATCTGTACTCCTGCTTTCCCTGGGGAATAACACTTATTTTGAAATTGTCATTTCAAAATAGTGGTAGTGTGGATGCTCTGCTGCTGCTATTTTGAAATAACTATTCCCCAGCATCATTCAGAGTAATTACTCCCCAGTGCTTTCTGGGGCTCTAAGTCAAGGTAGCGTGTCCACATTAACAGGACTAATGTCTAGTCGGACTAATTTCGAGGCTTCCCCGTAGTGTGGGCACCACACTATTTCGATTTTGTTATTTCAGGAGTTATTAAATCAGTTTTAGTTATTTCGAAATAATTTCCTAATGTAGACATGCCCTAAAAAAAAAGAGAAAAAAGCCTGGCCTTGGCCAGAATACAATCTCCATACAATTCCCTTGGGAAACAAAACTGGTGGGACAAAGACTTGAGGCGCCTGAAGTTCCAAAACAGAAAATGACCATAAGTTGTAAGGGGTGTAACTAGGGGTGTGCACAGCAGGCATATTTGGGCGACTAAGATGAAGGAGGGGTAAATGGGGAATACAACCTGGGGTAAAGGCTTTGCAGCATCAGAGCTGTGAATAGACACTGGGAAACAGACTCTGCCAGCACATAGAGCTAAGGATACATTTGCTTGCAACTAACCCAGTAAACATTGCATTGCCTGCACTTCAGACTTCTGGGGAGGAAGTGAAGAGAAAGCCCCTAACAATACCTACTAACAGCACATCTGGCACAATATAAGCCTGGGGGTAGGTATTCATGTTCATTACATCGTGTTTGTCAATGCTGTACACTGCTTTTAGTGGAGTGGCCGCAATGTGACACCATAGTGGTGTGTTGCACCATCAAAACTAAAACTGTCTCTTGATCCTCAGGGTTGAATTTCTGGGGTTGATATTGTTAAAGCAGCAGAAGGAACTTAGGGCTTCTAATTCCCTTTGTTGTGTCTTGCACGTGGAAGCAAAATCACAGAGAACAAGAGTGAGGTTACTCATCAGTGGCAAACTTATGTGAGATGCTATTCCCCTTCCAAGGCAGCTATCTTTTCTCTCTCCACACACAACAGATGTATGATGGAGAGGCCAAAAATGTGGGGGAGTTTGGATCCTTGGCAGACTATAACATTCCTATAGCAAACTATCTGAAGTATTAAGAAATCAGGAGAATATGTTTTTAAGGGCAAGATCCCCAGCTGACGTAAATCATCAAGTCTCCATTAAATACAATGAAATCTTCAAGAATGTTAACAGTATTTGCTGTCATCACAACACTAAATATTAAATTTACTTTTAAAAAAATCCAAACATTAAATAACATCTTAACGTGAAAAGTATGTCCTGTAATTTCTGCTACTAACACTAACCTTTATCCTTTTTATTTTCTTTTTATAGTTACTAATAGATCTTTGTGAACACTGCACACATATTCTATGTGCTTGTTAGGTTAATAACATTATTTCCTTCAGAAAATTGCTTGACTCATTGCTTTTTGGTCTTTTATTTTGATTGCTGGATAATTGACTTATTTTACAGTTTTTTGGTCTATCTTTTTGTTTGTTTTGCCTTTTCTCTATTATAAATTTAATTAGCTTCAGTGATGTGGTTTTTCCATTAAAACATAGTTAGAGTTTTGGTGTATATGAGTTTTATCTCCAACATATATTTTCGATTAGATATTGAGTACTGTCACTTTTAAATCACAAAAAGTATTTTTCATTTTTTTCATTTGAGCTAGAAAGTTGATACAAAAAGTTTGAAGGAATGAAAATTTAGGGAATAAAATATGTCTACATGGTGGAACTTAGACCTTTTTTTACCACATCACCTTAGAGTTTAGCTCTACACAGCAGAATTACAGTAGTTATCTGCTATTTCTTCCTGTAGAAGAATGTAAATTTAGTTCTCAAGTTCCCTGTAGTCATATATTCCATTTTAAATGTTCATAAATTGTAATTTTTAAGTTTCTGGGCTTTTGTAAATATAACCAAGTGAATAACTCAAAATTCAAACAGAAAACAAAACAACAAAATACTCAATTCACTTCATATACATTCATCGTATTGTGCTTGCATTACATGCATATTTTAGTGAAAGCTAATTCTGGCAGGAATGTTTCCAAGAACAAGAAATTTCAAGCAGATATTAGACAATATGTAGTGAACGTGAATTCTGAACTCAGGCATTTGCATTGGTAATCTGATTTGAATAGCTCTAAATCATCCAGGGAGCAGAAACAATGCCACACATTGTGACAGAACTAAACAACACACTAAATATTTACAAAGTGCTCACAAACACCACTGGAAGCATGGTGGCAGCTGAGACCCTGCACAAAAACTCAGGGTGCTGCAGGACCACACCACCCCCCTAGTTTCTCGTGCCTATGCCTGAACATTTAAAGACATATAATAAATGTAATGATCAAGTGTTTTAAGGCATCCTGGTCATCTGTCATACAATGCTACTTCGAAGCTTAGACGCAACATGACTATGTTATTAAGGATTCCAGGGATTGCCCTATGTCAAGATACACCAATGCATAAAAAAGTACATATTGCAATAATTATTTGTGTCCAGGAATTTGTTTCCCATCCATAAATTCAAGCCAGGTAGCAGAAGAGAAAAAAACTACTTTCCTCATATTCCTGCCATCTCTGAGTAACGCAGGGCCACTATTGGCCAATTACTGTGCACAAATTAGGTTGCTGGAATGAATTCAACCAGAACTCTTGAACTGAACTTTAGATGCCCGAAGCTCCAGATTTTGCAAATGTTTTTTTGCCAAATGCTAGTGATTAAATTTCAGTTTTACCAGTTCTCCCTTCATAGGAGTTAAAGTTAGTTCTATCTTTCTGCATATTTGTTACATTAAGCTTAATGACTACATTGCCAAATAGTTTTGGATTGCTCAGTTGGCTACTATAAGTGCTATGGGACATCTTTCTCCATTGAGCTGTATGTTTGGTGTCTATGATGGAAATTTAAATGTTATCAGTCAACACAAAACTGTTAGAATCCAGCCTCCCCAAAGTACTATCAAAAACCTCAGAATGTGGTTAACAGGATACATCCACGAGGAGACCCCTCTCTGACTTTCACAGTAAAATACTGAAGAACACCTGGATGACATAAGCATTATATTCACAAAAAAAATCAAATGGTGTCATTATTAGATACTTTTCTCCTAAACACTTTTAATTATGCAAAAGTGATGAGGAGTCCTGTGGCACCTTATAGACTAACAGATTTATTGGAGCATAAGCTTTCGTGGGCAAAGACCCACTTCGTCAGATGCATGTGGTGGACATTCCAGAGGCAGGTATAAATATATAGGCATAAGAAAAGAGTACCAATCAAGTGTAAGGCTAGAGATAATGAGGTCAATTCAGTCAGGGAAGACGAGGCCCACTTCTAGCAGCTGATGTGGAGGTGTGAACACCAAGAGAGAAGAAACTACTTTTGTAGTTGGCTAGCCATTCACAGTCTTTGTTTAATCCTAAAATGATGGTGTCATATTTGCAGATGAACTGTAGCTCAGCAGTTTCTCTTTGAAGTCTGGTCTTGAAGTTTTTTTGTTGCAGGATGGCTACCTTTAAATCTGCTACTGTGTGTCCAGGGAGATTGAAGTGTTTTCCTACAGGTAGCCATATACAATATTCGACTCCACACCTAAAGATACATATTTCACATCCATTTTTTCTGCTTTCCAAGAATACATATGTTCATACCAGTCACACTGTATGGGCCAATCATATGCTCATCAGGATTACAATCTATTCAAAGAAATCATTGTGCTATTATTCCAGAAGCAGGGCTAGATTTAGGGGCAGGAGACCCAGGCAACTGTCTGGGGTGCTGGGTTTGGAGGACACCAGCGTCAGGCTATTGTTTTTCTTAGCAAAAAGAAAGGGGAAATAGAATGTTTCAAGTAAAATGTGTAGGGGAACTCCATATATGGATTCATTTTCACTAACCACATAGAATATTCTGGACCTCCATAGAATCTTGTTGAACCTTCCAGACATTCTGAGTACGTCTATACTGCACACTGAGGGTATGTCTACACTGCAGAGTTTTTTCAGAAAAACGGTCATTTTTCCGAAAAAAACTTCACTTACGTCCACTCTGCAATCACATTCTTTCGAAAAAAAAAAAAAATCAAAAGAACAGAGGGGTTTTTCCAACATTGGTAAACCTCTTTCTATGATAAAGAAGCCTTTTTCCAAAAGAGCTGTTTCCGAAAAAGGCGTGTGTGGACAGGGAAGAAGGAGTTCTTTCGCAAGAAGAGGAAAGAAGAAAAAGCACAGGTACCATGTTGTCCAGTCCATCCATAGTAATCACAGCTTAAATGTGAGATAGTGTCCATTCAGTGTGGACCCTATCTTTTGAAAAAGCAGATCACTTTTTCAATGTGCTTTTGCTGTGTAGATGCTCTCTTTCGGAAGACTTTTTTTGAAAGATCTCTTCCGGAAAAGTTTATTCCGAAAGAAGCCTGCAGTCTAGACATAGCCTTATTTTGGAATAAGCTATTCTGGAAGAAATTCTCTGAAATATCTTATTTTGAAATAGCGTGTCTACACTACTGGGAAGCCTTGAAATTAGTCCGAGGCAGGATCCCTTAATGTGGATGCATTATCTCGATTTAGAGCCCCAGGAAGCACTAGGGAGTAATTATTTTGAATGGCCCTGGGGGTGGGGGCGGGGAGCTGTTTCGAAATAGCAGCAGTGGAGCAGCCACACTACAGTTATTTTGAAATAGCAGTTTTGGAAGAGGTGTTATTATTCCTCATGGAATGAGGTTTACAGAAGTCAGAATAAGCTGTCCGTTATTTCAAATTTATTTCGAAAGAACGGAATTGCTGCGTAGAAGCTCACATTGTTATTTTGAAACAACCATTATTCCAAAATAATGCTTCTGTATAGATGCACCTTCTGAGAATTACATTTTCTTTGAACCTCTTAGAATGTTGTCAGCCGTGCCCTCACGAGTATGGAGAAGGTAGGGCTTCACCTGTCAGTGAGATATAAGAATGAAGTGAGAGCCCCGCTGTGATATTTTGAAACTTGTTTGATTGTGCCATTGTGAAAGTGCTGAAGACTTGTTTTAAGACTTGAAGAATCTAAGTAGAGACCAACACAAGACATGTTCAATGAGACACCAGAGATACCTATCGAACTCCTCTCTATGCAACAATATAAAGAAATTCTGTTACTTCTGTTGCCATGCTTAAAACATAATGTTTGATGATTTTTTTAAGACTGTGGAACATATACTTTTGCTCTCTCTAGTACTGTATGTTTTTCCTGTACGAAGAAGCGTTTAAAAGCTCCATATAAGAAGGAAAAAGTTCAATTGCAATCTAATTTGCAGCAAGGGGCAAATCTAAGGGAAAAATATCGGAAACAGAACATCATAACATGGGCTTCAGTCAGTAGCGATTGTCTCAGCACAGAAGAAATTAAGGAATGACATGTAAATGATGGGACTCCTATTACTAAGGAATTAGCAGATTTATCTGAAGGTAAGGAACAGAAATGTGAAAAAAAATGGTGGAGAATCATTCCATTTCCATGGTGATGTAAAGGAGAGTGATGATAAAGAATGTGGCTGCCATGGAAAGGAGAGTAATGACAAAGGAAAGTAATGACAAAATATCTGGTTTACATGAAAAGAAAATAAATGTTAAAGAAGAATCAGCCTTGCATGGTGATAGAAAATGCAGTGAAAAAAACTGCATACCAGAAACTGATACATCTGACCCCGCTTTACATCAGGCCCTAACGATCCTAAATGCTGCCATTATTGATCATACATATTCGAATGGGCAAGGAAAAATTTAGGATATTGTGTTAACAGTAAATGAGCACCAAGTTATAGTTCTCAAAGTCACATTCTGAAAGAGCACTTGAGAATAGTATGAAACTGAATAAGCATTGGCTAGTTTACTTTAACTGACAAAGTGTGCTTTTTTGCTGCAAAATATGCGACAAAAGTGCTAAATCATTGCTTTCACTTTCTGGGTACAGTTACTAGCATAGCTTATCTGATACTCTGAAGTAATGTGAAAAAGTCACTCAGCAATTTTACAGCTTACTCCAAATAGATGGATATCAAGTCCAGACTCAAGCTAAATAAAAGCACAGACGCAGAAACCCAGCACATGATTAATGTAGAAACTAAGCACCGGAGAAATATGATTGAGCATCTCATTTCAATTACTATCAAGATGAGGTTCAAAGCCTGGTAAACCAGCTCATTGACTTCAAGTTTCCGGTCTCATTTGTGCTTTGAACAAATGAAACGTCATGATAAGATCTGGTTTTGTATGACCCTAGTAAACCTTCGGCAGACAGGAAAGCACACTTGAAGAACTGCATGGACCATCAGCAGATGCTGACACATGAGGAATGTTCAGATGCCAATGATAAAGATCTCTATTTTGAGTTGGACAAGATCTGTTACATCCTGCAACATGGGAAGCAATCTCCACTCCAAAAGTTTCACAGCTACATGGGTAGCTGTGTTAGTCTGAAAGCTACTGCACCTGTAGCTTGAAATAAGCTAAGCAATTTGAGCTACGCAAATTGCAAAGCTTATTTGAGTGTATTTTGAAATAAACCACTATTCTGAAATGTCCCTTAATCCTCGTGGAACGAGATTTACTGGGATGTTGGAAGAGCAAGCCCATTATTTCAAAAGCTCTTTTTAAATAACGGGCTTGTTTAAAAGATGCAGAATAGCTATTTTGGGATACCAGAAGTATTCCAACATAGCACCACAGTGTAGATGTACCCTAAGTGAATTAACTTAAAACACAGCAAATAATCTTGCAGCACCTTAAACCTCTTGCAAGTGTCAAACAAAGATCTTAAACAAAGATCTTAACTGGATGGCCCACTACATTCCACACCCTAATGACATAAAAAGCCAAGCACCGGGTACTTAGAACCCACTCTATCGGCCTCATTTACCATGGACACTCTAACGGACAATATTTTTTTCCTTCTCTTTCCCTCCCCATCCCCTCTTTCTCTGCTATTTATTTGTCCCCTGGAGCCCTTAACTCCATTCATCTGAAGAAGTGGGTTGTACCCACGAAAGCTCATACGACCATCTACAGGTTTTGTTAGTCTTTAAGGTGCTGCAGGACTATTCATTGTTTTTTAAGTTTCTCCTCTTCAAGTTCTCCAGTTAATTCATGTTGCACCACTAAAGGAGCTTTCCATGATGTGCAGACAGCTTTGAGGATTCTGCTCACACTGCCAGTTACAGTTGCAAATGGTGAGTACTGCTTTTCAAAGCTCAGCCTCATTAAAATGTAGCTTTGATTGATGATGGCCAACAAGAGACTGACATCACTTGCAGTCTTGTCACTTGAAAATGCCATTGGCCCATCTTTAGATCTCTCTGGTGCTGTGCTTCAGTTTGTGAGGGCAAAAAAGAGAAAAGCAAGCTTTGGAACTAAAGGACTAGGTTACCATTCTAAGTCGGTCACCCACACGCACACTATTTAATTCTGTCCCCCCCAATGTTGGTGCAAAATTCAATTTCTTGATGCAAATACATTTCAGTTATTCTTAAAATGTTTCTATACGATTAAAGAAAATAAGGTTTTTTCCTGTTTATATATAGCATGAATGAATACAGAGTCACAGATCAGATCATAGCATACACAATTTTCATCCTATATGACAGGGATAAATCATGCAAGCAAATTGTTCACAAAAGTTATAAAATTGGTTATAAATACAATAAAAATCAGGTATTCAGAAATTTAACAAACTAGAGTGGAAAGTGGCTCCAGTGATATTCCTTGCCTAGAACACCATCCATTTACAGCTTCTAATAAGATAAATATCGAGAGTTACCTAAAATTACTTTGACTGAAACCTATATATTTAAAATGATTACTTGCAAAGACACAAATACAGGTTGGACCTCTCTGGTCCGGCACCCTCGGGACTTGAGTCGTCCCCAACCAGGGAATTTGCTGGACCAGGGGAGGTCAGTGCTCCCCTGTTGGCTGCTTCACTGCCAGCTCATCTCTCTGGGACTCCCAAGGCTGGCACTCCCCCACCCTGACACGGCCCTGCTAAAGCTGGCTCAACTGAGGCTCCTCTCTCTGCTGCCCACTCACTGCACCAGGAGTTCCTAAGGGTTCCCCAATCCGCTGCATCTGGAGGTTCCCAGCTGGGGCTGCCCAGCTGCTGCTGCCTGGTCACCACCAACCATAGTACCTCCAGGGTTTCCTCGAGGTTACCCAGCTCCAGACTACCCAGCTCCAGACTACCCAGCCACCAGTGGCCCCACTGCGGCAGCTTGGGCCCATTGCCAGTGGGGGTTTCCCAGAGTTCCCTGGCTGGGACTAATAGGCCAGTCCTGCTGCCACTGGGGTTTCCCAGTCAGCACTGCCTGGCCATCCCAACCCCACTGCAGGAAGGTCTCTGGGGTACTCCGTCCACTGTCAGCCCCACTGCTAGAGGCTTTCCGCCTGCATGGCCCTACTGACACCAGAGGTTCCCTGGCCAGGGCAGAGACTTCCCAATGCCTCCTGGCCCCAGGATTCAGCAGACCCTAAGTTCTCCAGGTTGGCTCCTGCTCCTGGGGCTCTTTGGTCCAGCAATATGGGACCTTGCCGGATCATGGATATTGCCAGATCAGAGAGTCTCGGATTTGGGAGGTTCAACCTGTAAAACAAGGACCTTCCTTTGAAACCAATACTTGCAACAAGGATTTGTAAAGTTCCAATGTAACTTTAACATTTTTCCATGAAGGCAAATTAGATTATTTTTCTTAGTTTGCCTGAAATATTTTTGAAATATATCCAAGTGTCTCATCTCTTTTCCATAACTGCATTGGCATCATGTTTTTCTCAATTCCATTTGCTAGAGAACAAGATGGTTAACCAAAGGTAACAGATTTTACGTAAGTCTAATACAGATATTCAGACATACAGACACCCAGTATATAGAGCGATCCAAGTTATGTAAATTTTAGTCTTCCATACACCATACTTGTGGAACTTGTAAGATAATTAGTTGTATTCTTCGTTGTTCAGTATCCTAAAGGACAGTTCATAGGTCTTCCCCTATAATTTATAATGTTCTTTTAGGATTTAGCATAAGTTTCACTGAAAATATATCTAACAATCATTGGGAAACTCCTATTTTAATTATGTGTACCTATTCCCAGAATATTTTCATTTTCTCATGAATAGCCAGACTTTCTGCAAATTGTTTCAAGTGAAAGTGAAATCATCATAGATTATAAAACATCATTAAGAAATTTTGTATTTTATGCATGCACCCACACATTTCAAAAATTCAATGCATATGAATAAGCAAAAATGTCTGTTTCCAAGATGCTAAAAATCTGCAAAAACACAGAAACTGAAAAAAAAAAATTGTCGCACATAACAAAATTACTTGGTATGAAGATTAAAATGGGAATTCTCTTCCTTTTTCTTACTATCTGCTCTTGCAAGACTGATGAACACTTGTGAGCTTATAATGACATTTGACTTGTGTAACCTCAATTTTATTTGATATAGGCCAATAGAATTTTCAAATTCAAGAAATATGTTTTGTATGTAGACTTATAATTAACTTTATGATTTACTATATAAAGATTATTGGCTAACTTGCTTTCTCAGCATTGTTTTCTAAAGATTTCATACTCATTCTTAATACAAAAATGCATATGGAAAATTCTGATTCAAATATCAAATTAATAGTAATTATGTGATTAGATTAATACACTTTACAAGAAAACCACTTCCATGTTTAATGTTAAAATTATTTGTGTGTGTGTGATCATACTGTAATTTCCAAATTTCATTAAAAATAATTCTTAATCAAAGAAAATGAAAGATTTAGTCTCATAAAGAACATAATTTAAGTAGATTCAGGGGGTAGCCAAGTTAGTCTGTACAGAATAAACTTAAAAAACAACAAATAGTTTAGTAGCACTTTAAAGACTAACAAAACATGTAGATGGTATCATGAGCTTTCGTGGGCACAGCCCACTTCTTCAGATGACCACAGTGTTGGTTGTCCAGAACTAACATAAATAGGGGCAAAGGGAGGGGAAGGGAAAGAAGGAAAAAAATAGGAGGGGGGGGAACAAGAAGAGGTAGTGGGTATAAAAATATCAAGAGGAAAGCTGAGCTGGAATGTAACAGGAAAAACAAATAGTCTGTAAGCACTAAAGACTGGATAGTCAAAGGAGGCAGATAAGAACCATTAGTAGGCAATTAGAGAAGAAGAGTACTAACACCAGATACTATACAGACAAAGAATCATTGGCACCTTCATTGTTTGGTAGGTTGATAATGTCCCAGCCATCCGGTATTTTTATTTAATTCATTAGCATGAGTATCAAATTTGTGAATGAATTGTAGTTCCAGTCCTTCCCTGTGCGTTTGGCTTGTAGAATTGGTCTGTAACAAAACAGCCACTTGAAGATCTGTTAATGAATGCCCAGGTAGATTGAAGTGTTCCCCCAACAGGTTTTTGTATGATTTGTGTCCATTAATTCTTTCCCGTAGAGACTATCCACTTTGTCCAATATATATTGCAGTGGGGCATTGCTGGCATTTGATGGCATAGATTACATTCCTGGATATACAGTTAAATGAATCTCTGATTTGGTGGCTTATGTGGTTGGCTCCAGTAATGAAATCGTTTGTATAGATATGTGGGCAGAGTTGGCATCGGGGCTGATTTCAGGGCTGGCTTTCCTGGATGTTTATGATGTAGCTGTGTAGCATGGTTACCAGAGAGAATTTGTTTCAGATTGGGGGGTTGTCTGTAAGAGAGAATAGGCCTTTCCCCCAAGGTCTCAGAGTGAGGGATCATTTTCCAAGATAGGTTGTAGATTGTGGATAATGCACTGGAAGGGTTTAAGTTGTGGACTGTAGGTAATGACAAGTGGAATACCCAGACGTGGACTGCTTCAAGACAGACCCAAAAGAGAAAACAACAGAATTCCACTTGTCATTACCTTCTCCCCTATTTATTTTAGTTCTGGACATCCAACACTCTGGTCATCTGAAGAAGTGGGCTGTGTCCACAAAAGCTCATGATACCATCTACATGTTCTGTTAGTCTTTAAAGTGCTACTAGACTATTGGTTGTTTTTTAAGTTTATATAATTTAAGTACTTTACTGAACTTCCAAAATTATCAAAAACTGAAGGAAAGAAAAGCTGATATATTTTATAAAACAGTAGGTGACTGGACACTAGGGAATGTAGTCTAGAAATCAGGAAACTAAACTGCACTGCATATTAACAATAAAAATTAGGCCTGTACATAGTCATTTGCACCACACCTAAGCTTGACATTAGGAGTTTGTGGGGAGAATACAAGTGGAGTGGCTGTGTTTGTGCTAATTCAGAGTCCTCAGCACCTATACAGGAGCTGCAGCTGACCGTGTTCCACTCGGACTAGATTACAAAACCCATGATTGGGATTTGAGCTATGGAATATATTACCAGAGAAGGTGAGGGAAGAAAGAATATGCCTATAATGGAGAACAGATATCTCTTAAATTTCATCATACTCCAGAAAGATAAAACATAAAAATCCAGCACTCCCAGCCTGGCCCTGCTCCCATCTCTGCCACTGGCCCTGGTCATGGTCTGGCCCTGCTCCCATCCCCTGCCACTACCCGCTAGCCCTAGCAATACTCCTGTCCTCAGCTGCCAGCCTGACTGCAATCCTGGCCCCTTCCGCTGGCCCAGCTCGGCTCCAAATTGCCATCCACTCTGTTGCTGGACTCCTAGCCAGCCCCCACTCTCAGGCACTGGGACTCTCTGGTCCAGCAACACCCATGGTCTGACATGACCAGAGAGGTCCTATCTGTATATTTATTCCAGATAAGCATGATTGAGTTCACTGGCACCAATATTATCTAGAGCAGTGTTTCTCAACCCTTTTTTAAATAAAGTACCCCTCTTTTTAAAAAAAAAAAAAATATAAGTACCCCCAGTACCTACAGTTTTCAGACCCAATTTTTTTTTCTACCATTGCAACACATTTATTTAAACAACTTAATTGTAGCCAGGCAGGCAATGAAATTTTTGGATGTAAAAAGTACAAAAATAATAAAGCGCTGTAAAATTTCAAACAAAAATTCAGTTTTCTCCAAATTTCAGTTGTGTTGATGTACGCCCCAGACTTCTCTTGAGTACCACTAAGGGTACTCGTACCACTGGTTGAGAAACACTGATCTAGAGAAATACAAAGTATTTATCCCTGATGTTCACTTTTTTTGAGAGAGAGAGAAAGAGTGAGAGAGAGAGAGAGAGAGGGAGAGACGGAGAGAGAGAACACCTATTCCTATGACGTGAAGACTTAAGCACAAAATATCACATCAATAAAGCAAACCAACATGTGAGATTTCTATATAACATCAGTCAGAATTCAGACTGTACAGCATTGTTGATTTATGATGAAGAAAAAAAACAGCTTCTGAGAAAAATATGTTAAAGTACTTGGAAAACAAACAGCAAAAGAGGAGATAGAAAAAAGTAATTAGCAGGGAACATTCAGAAGTACTAGACAAGTAATGTACTTAAAGTTAGAATTATCTCATTATTCAAATATAGCTGCACTAGTTTTGACTATGCCAAAAGAAACTTGCCAGTGGAAATGGTAAGATTAATTTAATTGAATCAGATATAGTATTTTCCTTACTGGTTTAGAGCAGGGGTCTTAAAATTCTGGGTCGCAGCTTGTAAGGGCAAACTGCTAGCTGGCTCTGAGACACTTTGTCTATCTGTACCTCTATACATAGAGGTGAAGGCAGATCCCATTGGCCACTGACTGCTGTTCCCAGACAATGGGAGTTATGGGAAATGGTGTCCCAGTCCACACCACTTCCTGAAGCTCCCATTGGCTGGGAACCGTGATCTGTGGCCAATGGAAGCTGTGATCACCGATACCGGCAGAGGTGCAGGTAAACAAAGCATCTCACAGCTAGCTAATGGCTTGCCCTTACCAGTTGGGACCCAGAATTTGAAAATTCCTGGTTTAGACTACTGACTTATGGTTGGGAATTTGCTAATCATATATAGATATTAAACAAATCCAGGAATATCTCTCTTCAACCTAAAATATTTGAGTCAGTGTGAAGCAATGGAAAGCAATTATATGCATGGTTGAGAGTTTTTTGTTCATGAATAGTCTATGGGTTTTATGGTTTGTTACTAACCAATATTCACATTCTCAGCTATTTTGTCTTTACAAAGTGCACTTGTGTAGCATAAAACTACAGTAAGTCATATTTCCCTGCCACGCCAAGCATCTTAGACCATTGTGATATCAGACATATCTCAACCAAATCACATAAGACTATACTTGGTTTGCATGCAGTGGCTCATTGGTGTACAACACATACAATTCCAAACCCTCACAACAGCACAAATCCCTCTCTCACCATCTCTGCAAATCCACTCAACTGTCCCAGCTTAACACAACCCACACAAATCAATACAACCAGCGCACACAATAACCCCAAACATCACACTGAAACCTAACACACCATGACTGAGAAGAGATAGAAAATTGCTATAAGTATGGTTGAGAGTCCTTTTTGTTTAGATCAACACCAGACTTAAGAATTTGTGGTCTGTTACTATCCAGTTTTTAAAGTTCTCAGCCAAACTCAGCTATTTTACAGATATGATTATGAATTATACCATGTGAGAGCACAGACTTTCCGCTACTCCTATTAACTATGTTACATCATTATCCCATCATCTATATCGTCTTCCTGTTGATGACAAAATGTGAATAAAAATGTATTAATTGCATTTTATAATCACTCTTTTTGGTTTTTATGAAAACAAATCAAAATGGGCTGCTCTTACAGGAAAAGAATATCATTATTTTAATTGAAAATATCAATTTTTCATAACATTATTAGATGGGGAAAGAAATATTTAAATGACCCCATAGCATAAATTTTAAAGGTGTGTTGGAATTATTTTTTCATTTGTTGAGTATTAAAAGGGGGGCATTTTTATGTATTGTTTATAATATAGACACATATGCAAAACCTTTCTTTACTAGATAATGCTGTGCGATAGCCTTCACTTATTTACCATATAATCATATTGATCTTGCCTCTGTCTCCTAGCTGTCTGTCAACTCCCTCGTGGCCTCATGTCAGAAATTAGTTTGCAAACTCCTTGAGGCAGCAAGCACTGTGCCTTCTAATCCCCAGTGAGTCACACTGAACACTTTAGAAACCTGTAAAAAGTAATATAGAATTTTTATAGAGTAATTTTAGTGAGGTTTATAATGGATTGTTCTAGCTTAAGCTAGCTGGCCTGGTAGCTGGAGATTGCTGGGGTTTAGGGACACCTTGGCCATACTTCAGGAGCAATCCCTTACCCAGAAGCTTAAGGTGTAAGGTGAAGCCACTATACCAGTGCTACAGGACCTCCTTATTCCCTATGAGAGTGCAAACAATACAGAACATCTCATCTATCATCTTTATGGCTACTCTGCACTACTGAACCAGTGAAAAGTGTTTATAAAGTGTTTGGGTATAGGGCCCGGAGAATGGTGTGGGAAAGCTGAGAGACTGGACATAAATTCAGGTGTTCTATTTTCTGATTCTCCATTATGCTATTCCACTTTTACACCGGCTTGATTCCTCTGAAATGTGCTTTGCTTTGTGCTACAGTAGAATTCTTTGTGCCTTCTTTGTGTAAAGCTAGGAATATGTCAGTGACAGAAAACAATAAGATCTCACATTCAGGTACAAATGGATTGACTCACAACGTTGGGTTGAAACTCTCTTAACTGGGATTCTCTGGTCCGGCAATATCTATGGTCTGGCAGTATGACGGATATTCTAAGAACAGAGAATTTCAGTGGAGAGGTAATGCCTGGGAATCCTGCAGCCCGGTAGGGCAGCGGGAGCCCGATACACAGCAGCGGGGCTTCCTGGCTGGGCAGTGGGGGTCCCACACATTGTAATGGGGCTGGCCAGAAGGCCAGCAAGAGCCTGGTGGGCAGAAGCAGTGGGGCTGTCCAGAGTGGCAACAGGAATTGGGCGCTGCAGTGAGAGCCCAGTGCACGGAGGTGGCGAGGCTGCCTGGCGCAGCAGTGGGAGGCCAGGGAACAGAGGCGATGGGGCTGCCCAACAGGGCAGTGGGGGCTGACAGGGCAATTGGGACCAGTCAGAAGGGGAAGCCAGCTGGGAGGCTGGCAGTTGGGCAAGTGCTGAATGGTGCTGAATGGGGCTGGTGGTAAGGGGCCCAAAAATGACCTCCCCTGATCCAGCAAAATTCATCATGTGGGACCGGCTAGGTCTCGAGGGTGCTGGACCAGGGAGGTCCAATCTGTACCTCAGAATCTAACTGATTTAGCAATGTAATGGCCAATAGACACCAGCGAGATTGCACATATAAGATCAAACACTGTGGCTTGCAGGATATCACTTGAGAGAAGCTGAGCACCTCAGCTTTCATTCAAGTCAATGACAGTTGAGGGTATTTAGTACCTTTTGGGAAACACAGACTGTGTTACTCTTGGTGTTTATCTACCCACAAGTAATCTCACTGAACTCATTTGCTCTTCCTATGTGAACAAGTGACAGCCGACATGAGTAAGCACTGCACAATCTAGCCCTAAGTATCTTGCAGTATCAGAAGTATAATTTGTGTGTCAGCCTACCACAGACATAATAAGGGCTTCTTATTAACATTTTTCCATCTTGTGTTTTGACATGTGACTATTTTACGCTTTCACGTTGACAAGGATTCTGAGACGATACACTCCTTACTATTTAGAGTATTTTATATCATTGCATTTGTAATACTATAGCAATAGAGCTGTCAGAGTTGGTTATAAACCTTTACTTTCATAGAGAAGGTATCCAGCTAAAATAGAACATGCATGTTTCTCTGTTTCTGAGGAATCTTTTGACTTCATTAGATTGTCTTTTCATTGCAAGATTTGAAAATGCACTGGTTGACTTTCCCTCAACATTCAAGACAGAACTGCTGACATTTGAAATTACAAATTATGCATTAACAGTACTTGTCAAGAGGATGGCTTCACTTTGTTATTTTGAAAATAGTATGATGACAGGTATGTGTTGAAAAGTGGCTACCACAAATTTACAATAAATATTTTTCAGAATGGTACAGCATATCAGGAGTTAAGTCCCACTGAAATCTGTGTACTGGAAAAGGATTCTATAAATTCTGTAGATTGAATGAAACTCATAATGTCACATAATGAAGTGTGTCATTCTTGTGATCACATACAATATACACAACTGAGATATCTCAATGGATGAATTGTAGCATGTCCAAAATTCTCATATGGTTACACTAAAATCTGCA
This sequence comes from Pelochelys cantorii, assembly GCA_032595735.1. Classification (NCBI taxonomy): domain Eukaryota; kingdom Metazoa; phylum Chordata; order Testudines; family Trionychidae; genus Pelochelys; species Pelochelys cantorii. Next base: position 123,201,862 of record CM064326.1, on the reverse strand, counting down.
ACAATGTAATGGAGTGTCTCACACTCTTCCATTAGGCTATGGATCAAGGTTGCAGAAACAGATTGTCAAACCATGTAGTGAATATCCAAACAGTCAGGGAAATAGTGGCTTCAGATTTTCCAATCTAGACTGAAATAAAAACAAAAATGCTGAGAATCCAAACTCTGACTTCAGGCTTTTGTTCAAACAAGCCAAATACATGGCCATCTGGATAGTATTTGAGTCTTTATAATTACATTATATTTGTTGTGCCATCTGTCTCCCCAATCTCCCAGCAACTAATCCCAGGCCTATTGGAATACAATACTGCCCCATAGAACACAATAGTTACATTATATGCTCCATGGCTTTATTTTGCAGATGGAACCATTCTATTGTCAATGGTACACTTTAGGATTCATAATTTGCAATATAAATTCATTTAACAAATAGGACACATGCATCTGAATAGGTCTGTCAATATTTATTGAACTCTGAACACCACCACCACCTCATAGCAGTCACATGTAAGGTAGCTACTGTGATAATCATAAGGAATTCTTTGCTCAATTCTACTCTTCATTCAGCTCAAAATGCTGTTCAAGCCAGGATTTTTTTTTTCATGAGTAAATGATGTTTACAGCACTGATACAAGAAAGACACCATTAAATGTTAAGTACATACTGCAAGTCTGTGCAGGATTGGGCCTTTAGTAAATAAGGATTTGGCCAATATAACATCACCGTCCTATATGCTCCTGCTTGAAGTCCTGGTCCCACTGAAGTTCATAGAAGCCTTTGCATTAACAACCAGAACTTGTATATATTCCATTGTCGTTCAACCCAGACAAGTCCGAGTACAACAATGTTAATCCTCAATTTTAAGAGTGCATTTCTTCTCTGTTCATTCTTTCCAAACACACACACTATATTAGATTTGTTTATTAGTAACATCAATAGACTTCAGTTTCATCATGCATAACCAAAGCAATGAAATAAGTATTTCCATCAATAATAAGTAAAATGTATAGATAGGCAGAGAAAAAAATGCTTGTTGAAAACAGAATTTGATTTAAGAATATTTACGTTAAGTATTTTGACATATGATGTTGCCACTTGGTGTTTTAAAGTAACAAAGCTAACTCTTTGGACCTCAATATCTACAGTTATTAAATAATTATTTATTCTGATCCTCTCAGATTTTCCTACAACTGTAAACATTTTAATTTACAAAAATTAAACAAAATGCTTAGAGCCCAAAATCATATTTAAAAATTGAATTCTGCCAAGCCTATACTATATTTAATTGTATATATTCTATATCTGTATACCTATAACCAGTGGTTGTCCATAATTTATCTTCAAAAGTGAAAATGTCTCAAAATGTATTAAATTCAATTCTATATCTAAATGCCTCCTGTCTGTGTTGTAAATATCTCTGATATGATACTTGCCTGACCGCTGATAGAATAGTGCTTAGACATGGAATGAAACCATCAGGGATTCCTGACTATACCTTATAAGTGGCTTATATGACCCAGGACAGAATCAGGATGTCTAGGAGAGGGATCTCCAGCACCCATTTGTGACACATATAGCAATTTCTTGCACTACTCTTTGGAGTCCTTTGTATTAGATGCCAATTTCATGTAAAATTGTGGGCTAGATCTGTAAGTGACCCTGGGGAGAGATGTGATGGAAGGCTCGGGTGAGCAAAGGACTGTACTGAACAATGCACCACATGAGAATGGACTTTGGGCACAAGATGCGTGAAGTGGATTTCCTGGAAAATATCTACAGGTAAGTGAATAAAAATTCACTGCCTCTGGTTTTTCCACACTTCTCAAATTAGCAACACAGAAGTGCTGGGGCTCAAACAATAAAATGGCATCTTACACACAGCATTCCATTGCACATGCAATACATATGAGGTCACACTACATGGAGGATGCCTTTAAAATGGTGTCGTCTATGCAGCATGAATTTTCATGCACCTTATGTAAGAGGGCATGCTTTGCACAAAACTAGCAGAAGAGCTGCTGGGGCTTAAATTAAGCCCTGGATATGCAAAAAAGCCATTTCTAGCCATCGAGGAGTGGACCTTTGTCAGCTGATCCTGTTACATGAAACCAAATTAAAGGCCCAAGTAGTAGAAGGGAAAGACTGAATTATTCATTGGTTGTTCTGGTTCTGAAATGGAGCCATTTATGAATTTTTAACCATGGAGAAAACCCAGTTATGGATTCTGAAGAACTGACACCTACCATAGACTGAGGCTGGATTTGGGATTACTACTGGTAAGATTTTAAGTATGGGTGTGACTTTGCTTATTGTTTTTAATTTTTTTTTTTACCCATAGTGTTTTCACCATAGGTGGGCTTGCTAACCTAGAGTGGTATGCCAGCTCATAACTGCTGGCTCTTAGAGTGCTCATTGTCTGAAGAGAAAGCGAAGTACAGATGCTGGCTTGTTTAGGCATTCTAGCATGCTGGGACTATCACTGTGTAAGCAGGGAAGAGGCAATTTAGAAAACTTCTTGTCAGGAGGGAGAGAGATGTGAGTTTCTACGCAAAAGAGGTGACAGCTGAGGAGCAGGGAGCCCAGAGGGATGCTGTTGGTGGACAACACAGGATGAATGTAGTTGCAGTTGCCCTGAAATGTGGCACCACTGTTTTAAAAAAATAAATTGAAATTAGAACAAAGTTTTTGTAACTTTTTTTTCATATTGGAAAGGAGGGGATAGAAAAGGAGTTACTGATAACACTGAGCAGGCCTATTATCTACAGTCTTCTTAAGTTTGATCATGCCAGCAGCTCCTTTCATTGATGGAGGGATTTGGTTCAAAATAATGGTATGGAAGAAACATGTTTACACACAGATTTTGTCATTGGGGAAAGGGTTTTATACTACAAATCTGAAAACTATATTGTCTGGTGTGCTCAATTTGTTCTTTGGCAAGTATCACTTCCACTGTTCCTTCCTCTCTCAGGTGGGAGCCTTTGGCAGTTCCTGATAAGAAATCCTGAATGAGACTTCCTGATTATCGCTTAGTTCTCTCATCTCATTTGAATGCACACGTTTAGTTGGCTGTGTTAAATGAAAGCACCTCCAGTCGTGGCTGATAAGTAGCATATCAAGGACTTTGGAACCAAGTAATGGCTTCATTTTACTGCTAGCGTACAAGTCAGTGATGTAAAATGGACACTGGTGTATCTTCACATACTTGAGGGAAACCCTTGGACTGCAAGTGTCCAAATGGAACATCAGCAACTGAAAAAAAAAAACCCATCAACTACCACCACCACCACTGTACAGATATTGTAGAAATAGCCAGGAAGGAAGAAGGCTTTGTAGTTCTATTTGTATGTAAGGCAGTTGCAGTTCTTAGTTCTTGCTGTGTAACTAATCATTAGACATTTTCTATTTTGCAGAGTAGTATCTTTAAAAATGACTTAACAATAGGCCTACTTTAGTGAATTTCAGATAAATACTTATTGATCTACAGCTGTGATCAGTGACTCCCTAACCTATGCTGTATAGAAATGACTGGGAAGATTGCTGGAGAAAATTCACCTGCACCTTGGAACTGATTAGGCACAAACAGGGATGATGAATTCTTGGGGATACTAAGCTTCTACACTCAAGCATATATTACAACATCCCAATTATGCTTGCAACTCAGCATGTAAGGTGCCTGGGTCATTACCTTCAAGAGAGCTTGCAATTTAATTTCAGAAATTATAAAAATGTGTTAACAACACAGGGAGAAGGGGATAGAGAAGAGATAGGGTAACCAGATGGGGTAATCAGTAACATTATCCAGTTACTCAAAGGCTGGCATGTGGCATGATGGGGCAAATGTAGGTTGTTAACTTAGGCTATAGTGAAGTTTTCCTTTATATCTAATGTTAATCTCTGCATGTAGCAAACCCTGTGAGTAGGGGTTTTGTATTGGTGACCACTTTCACAAAGCAAACCTCTGAGTGTGACCCTCTTAAAATATATTTAACACCATTATAAATGTGGATGAAAAACAGGATTTGGAGTAGAGGCTGACAGCTCATGACCTCCCCACTCTCAATGTAATAATCTCATGACCCTCTGAGGGGTCCCAAACTCCAAGTTAAGACCCCTGCCTGTGAGAGACCAGCTCGTATACTTACTCTGCCTTTGATATTCACATTTATACATCAAAAGCCATGAATGGGACACATCCAGCCTAGCTCAATTAGCGTCATTAACACTGATCCTACAGTTAAAAGGTAAGTGCTTTTGCTGTTCTATACAGGTTGGATTTTGTAATTTCCACTCCAACTCATCTGATGAAGTGGGTTTTATCCCCAAAAGCTCATGATATATGTCACGGGGTAAGCCCACCCATTCCCTTCGATGGTGGAGCGTCAGGCCTCTGATGTCCCTCAAGTGATGCTCCACCCTGCGTGAGTCCTAATAGCCAAAGTCAATAATAACACCCTTTCATATCAAGGCGATAGTGCTGCTCCCTTCCCATAGGGCAGAGTGGCCTAGCAGCCAGAGTCAGTAGTAAAGCTCCTGTCTTGCAGGACAGCATGACCTAGGAGCCAAAGTCAAGAGGAAAATAGCACTTCTCGTGGGGTTGGTGAGGAGGAAGTAGGGGGACCCAGGCTTGCCCTCTCCTCCAGGTCCCAGACCAGGGCCCCATCAGCAGTGGAAGGGTCCACTACTAGCTTGGCAGGGAATCTTGCCTCTCTCTCACCTGCGTCGTCTTCTCTTTCCTCCAGCCTCGGGACTTCTGATGTGGTTCCCTGCTGACTGATAACAGCATTTGGATGCACCTGTGCGTCCCCTACAAGAGCTCCTGTGGCACCTCCTTCCTCGTTGGCAGTTGACCCAGCCTTAGCTGCTCCACTGGCCTTCATAGCTGGCCTCCATCTGGACCATGCCCAGCAGGGCTGTGGGTGTAGGGCCTTCTCAGCCAGGTAGCCAGGCTTAACACCTACAGCCCCAGTGCAAAGGTTGGTACACCCCATCACAATATATTTGCTAGTCTTTAAGGCTATGTCTACATTACCAGGTTATTTCAAAATAACTATTTTGAAATAGCACGTCCACACTACAGGGAAGCCTCAAAATTAGTCCAAGGCAGGCTCCCTTAATGTAAATGTACTGTCTTGACTTAGAGCCCTAGGAAGCACTGTGGAGTAATTATTCTGAATAACTCTCAGGAGTAGTTGTTTCAAAATAAAAGCAGCTGAGCATCTGTAACCATCAGGGATCTCAGCTGGGTCTCTGGAGGTGCTTCCTCAGCTAGGGGAAGTATGTAACCCACACACCTAGTGAGTGTGGTTCGCTGTCCCATGTAGTGGCACTTAGACCACTTACGGCAAGAGATAAGAACAAGTGAGCTCTAAACAAACTAGTGAGCTTTATAGCTCAAGCTGTAGGGGCTCTTACACTAAACTCTAGGGGTGTGTCTAAACTGCACCCCTCTGTCAGCAGAGGGATGTAAATTAGACACATCAAAAATGCAAATGAAGTGGGGATTTAAATATCCCATGCTTCATTTGCATAATGGAAGCTGACGCTTCTTTTCAAAACGGGGCTTTTCGAAAAAACCCGGCAGTTTAGTCGGGGCATTTTTGACAGAGGAGTACAGGATCTTTTGTAACGGGGCATTTCTGTTGAAAATGCCCCATCTAAACTGCCGGGGTTTTTTCAAAAAGCCCCGTTTCGAAAAAAAGCAGTGGCTGCCATTATGCAAATGAAGCGCAGGATATTTAAATACCCGCTTCATTGCATTTTTGATGTGTCTAATTTACATCCCTCTGCCGACAGAGGGGTGTAGTTTAGACACACCCTAGAGGTCTGAGGTTCAAATCTGCCTGCTGTTGATTACATGGCCACGCTAACCCAGTTCTGAAATAGGTGTTATTCCTGGTAGAATGAGGAATGTATTTCAAAATAACAAGCCCTTTATTTCAAAATAATTTTGAAATCACAGGCTTGCTACATGGATACTCACCTTATTATTTTGAAAAAATGAAATACCTCTGTAGTGTAGACATGCCTTAAGGTGCCACAGGACTGCTCATTGTTTTTAAAGTTACAGACTAACACAGCTACCCCTCTGAGACAGCTCCTAGACTGTATGAATTTGAATTCAGGAGAATATTGTACAATAGTAAAAAACATCTCAGAGTGATATAAAGAATTACTGAAACTATTTTATCTTTTCGAAATTATTTGAGGACTGTCAATATACTTGAAATACCTTTTCTGAATACTACAGTAAACTTCCGATAATCTGGCACCTTTAGGACCCAGGGGGTGCCGGATTATCAGATATGCCGGACTATCGGGGGGGGGGGGCTATGAGGGGTCTGGGGTGGAGTGGGGAGGATGCGCCCCTCGGCGCTGCGGGACCAACCCGGCAACACCCCAGCTCTTCTGCCCCAGGCGTCCCCAAGTCAGCCGCTGGTCAGTTTCAGCAGCAGCTGAATCGGGGAAGCCGGGGGCAGAGCAGCTCCAATTGTCCGGCTGCCCGGAGCACTTCCGGGTTCCAGATGGTGCCGGACCATCAGGGGTGCCGGACCATTGGATGCCGGACCACTGGAGTTTTACTGTATATGCACACAGACAACCTCCACTTTTTAGTCACTCCACATCAGGTCAAGATTAAAGAAAAAATGTTTGTTCTACTTTCCAAATCAGTTGTGTACATTTCCATAACAAGGATTCCTGGGTGATACCCCATTAAAGTCATTGGGGTTGCCAGCAACTTTGATGGAGCCAGCGTGTCCCCTCTGGTAGACCCATGTGATCTACTTTGTTTTCTGAGAGACTTGTCTTTCATTTAAAGCCAATCTTTATTGCTACCAATGGCATATTTTCTGGCTTCTTCAGTCAACATGAAATGCCTCTCCTTTCTGAAACGGTGTGATGGGGCCAATACCCACCTCTCACAAGTGCCCCCTTTGGTTGTGTGTGCCAGCATTCTGTATCCTCTAGTGACTCCGCCTATTAGTCAGGAGTCACTAGACCTGCCTGGAACTCTTTCCTTAAATAATCTCAGGCTTGGGGTGGGGCTGTATCCCCAGCACTTCTCCTTTGGAGTCACTATTCTCTTGGGGCCCTCCCCAGGTTCAGCTCTAACTCAGTATGAGCAACCAGACAGAAGCCTCTTGCTTCCCTGATCCCTGCCCCCTCTTAGCTGTGGTTGTGCTGCAGTACCCCAGGAGGCTGGGCATCCAGTCCATCTCCTCCCAGCGCCTAGCAGCAGCTCAGCCCAGCAATTACAAACCCTTCCTCTGATCTTGCTAGGGCCCAGGGCTTTGGAGTGTGGGAGGGGGCTCCGGGCAGGAGGTTGACATGGGGCTGCGGGCTCTGGGCAGGGGTTAGGGTGCAGAAAAAGGCATAGGGATGGGGCAGGAGGCAAGGGGCTTATCTGAGGCAGCTCCCCTTTGTGGCGCAGGCATGGCCTAACAATTACAGGTGCTGGAACCTGAGGTGGTTTCCATTAAATACAGAGTTTCCTATTTGGTACAACAGCTGTTAGCACCCCTGCTATACAAATTGTCCCACTACCCCGGCCATAATTCCCCACTAATGGGAGCTGTGGCCAGGCCTGCCAAAAGGGCAGCAAAGGAGGCTACTGCCCTGGAGCCCAGTGTTTCAAAAGCGCCCGGCACAGCTGCTATTTCAGCAACGGCGGTGGCCAGAGCCCATGAGATGCTGCTCTGCCACTCTGCACAGCTTTGAAGGCTGGGGGTGGGGCAGTGCTGCAGTCTGGGCAGCACTAAGGACTGACTGCCCTAGGCCCTGCCCCTTCCACCCTCAGCCCCGCCTCTTCTGGGGGTGCAAAGCTGGGCCAGGGAAAGAGGGACCCTTGCCACACATCCCTTCAGGTAGCTGAATGTGGCTGGCAGCTGGGCAAAAGAGGGTAGAACTAAAGTGGTGGGGGAAGCACTAATTATAGCAACATGCACTTTCCTGCATGCCACGCACAAGCTCTCGGGAGTTTTGCCCCTGCTATTACCAAGTAGACAATGCATCTGCTGCCCAGTCATACAGTGCACATGATAAATTCTGAATGCAGACATAAAATAGCTGGTGACAGTGAACATATTGGTGGGAATGGCAGATGAATGGGAGAAGCTAGTTTGCAAAAGTAAGTTCATGTAGTGGTTGCTTAGATAGAGATACATTCTAATTAGAGCGTCAGTGAGGGATAGTTGCTGGGGTGGGAGCAGTACTCTTTTTGTTTGTGATTTAATACTGTTGAGGTAAATTATAACGAGATTATGCTCAGGGCATTACTGAACATAACTGACTATTCCTCAGGTACAGTACCAGGAAGTATACCCCAGTTTACTAAAAGACTCTAATGTAATAGCCAGTTGGGATTTTCTTCAGTCTTCAACAAACAGAATCGATCCATATGTTTCCCTCCAAAATTACAGAATTCACAATAAATAGCAACCATTTATATTGATTTATGTTTTACTAGGAAAATGTTAAAAAACCCTCATTCTCTATTGTTTTATTTAATCCTGCACCATTAAAAACACGCACAATCACAGCAAAGTTTTCTGCAACTTTGATTTAGCACTCCTTGAGTTACTCTGAAAACAGGAATATGTCATGTTAGTTAAACACAGAAAAAAAATAAAGTGCTATATTATTAAAATCCATAGAAATACCCAAACACCACCCTCCAAGTATGGAAAATATTAAAATATTCAATGTACCAAAGCACGGGGCAGATAAATATAATTTGGTTATGGGATCATTATGGAAAGAATTTTTATAGTCAGAAAATTGTCTTTTCAAACCTGTAATTTGAAACAATTAGTCTATCCACAGTTGGTGTGCTAATGGCCTATCTAAAGGAAGAAAAGTTATTAAGAAGGTAAGATACACATATTATTATCACCAGTTTCAAAATAAGAATAAAGATAATTGTAAGAGTGATCATCATGCAGGAATGCAGCATTACTTAAAGGCTACTGTCTTAGCTGACGGGCCCAAAATTAAAATTACTCTAAAAATAGCACTTATTTTTCCCACTGTGGGCAAAAAAATGCAGTAATTGCTTCTTGTAACAGATTAAAATCTTAGTTTCTCAGCATGACACTAGCTAAGCTTTGTGCTGGGAAGCTCGCAGAAATTGGGGAAATTAATACTCAACCTAAATTAGGGGCAGATCAGGAAGGCACAGTACAGCCACAACTCTAGCATCTCTCTGCAGAAGTATAGATGCAGGCCCTTCTCCCAACCCATACTCAAATTTCTCTGCATGTCAGGGTAGTTTGAGCTGTTCTGAAGTTCAGCTTTTAGTGGGAGGGAGTATGGGCTAGAATAGCAGAGAAAAAAGGAGAGACAAGGCAGAACTGAGAGGCAAGATCAAATCAGTATCTTAGATGCCTATATACAAATGCAAGACGTATGGATAATAAGCAGGAAGAACCTGAAGTGCTAATAAATAAATATAACTATGACATCGTTGGTATCACAGACTTAGTGGGATAATACACATGATTGGAATATTGGTATAGAAGGGTACAGCTTACTCAGGAAGGATAGGCAGAGGAAAAAGGGAGGAGGTGTTACCTTATATATTAAAAATGTATACACTTGGACTGAGGAGGAGATGGATGTAAGAGACAGACAGAGTCTCTGCGTTAGGCTAAAAGGGGTAAAAAACAAGGATAATGTCATGCTAGAGGTCTACTTGAGGCCACCTACCCAGGTGGAAGAGGTGGATGAGGCTTTTTTTAAGCAACTAACAAAATCATCCAAAGCACAGGATTTGTTGGTGATGGGGGACTTCAACTATTCAGACATATGTTGGGAAACGAACTCAGTGGGGCACAGACTATCCAATAAGTTCTTGGATTGCATTTAAGACAACTTTTTATTTCAGAAGGTTGAAAAGGCTACTGGGGGGAAGCTGTTCTTGATTTGATTTTAACAAATAGGGAGGAACTGGTTGAGAATTTGAAAGTGGAAGGCAGCTTGGGTGAAAGTGATCATGAAATCATAGAGTTCATGATTCTAATGAGTGGTAGAAGGGAGAACAGCAAAATAGAGACAACGAACTTCAGGAAGGCAGGTTTTGGTAAGCTCAGAGAGCTGGTAGATAAGGTCCCATGGGAAGCAAGAGTAAGGGGAAAAACAACTGAAGAGAGTTGGCAGTTTTTCAAAGGGCCCAAAACCAAGCTATTCTGCTGCATAGGAAAGATAGAAAGCATGGCAAAATACCACCTTGGCTTAACCAGGAGATCTTGCATGATCTAAAAATAAAAAAGGAGTAATATAAAAAGTGGAAACTAGGACAAATTACAAAGAATGACAACAATACAGGTATGCAGGGGCAAGATTAGAAAGGCAAAGGCACAAAACAAGCTCAATCTAGCTACAGACTTAAAGGGAAATAAGAAGACTTTTTATAAATATATTAGAACTGAGAGGAAGACCAAGGACATGGTAGGCCCACTGCTCAGTGGGGTGGGAGAAACAGTAACAGGAAACTTGGAAATAGCAGAGATGTTTAATGACTTCTTTGTTTCGGTCTTCACAAAGAAGTCTGATGATGAAGGAATGCCTAACATAATGAATGCTCGTGGGAAGGGGGTAGGTTCAGAAGATAAAATTAAAAAAGAACAAGTTAAAAATCACCTAGAAAAGTTAGATGCCTGCAAGGCACCAGGGCCTGATGAAATGCATCCTAGAATACTCAAGGAGCTGATAGAGGAGCTATCTGAGCCTCTAGCTATCATCTTTGGAAAATCATTGAAGACGGGAGAGATTCCAGAAGACTGGAAAAGGGCAAATATAGTGTCCGTCTATAAAAAGGGAAGTAAGAACAACCCAGGAAACTACAGACCTGTCAGTTTAACTTCTGTGCCAGGGAAGATAATGGAGCAAGTAATTAAGGAATTCATCTGCAAACACCTGGAAGATAATAAGGTGACAGGTAATAGCCAGCATGGATTTGTAAAGAACAAATTATGTCAAACTAATCTGATAGCTTTCTTTGATAGGATAACGAGTCAGAAAACTATCACCACTTTGGCTGGTCACTGAGCTTACGTAAATATATTTGGAATTAAAGGCCACTGCCAAAAAAAGTCAATCCAATTAATAAAAATGTTGATGTAAGCTCCAGTTTTTCAGAAAGAGGACTGACGAGCACTTGCAAAATGTGCAAAATTCTGAAAATACTCATTTGTGTATGTTAAGGACCAATTTACACAATAGCCTATTCAAATGCTCGCACATTTAATCTCATAGATCTCGGTTTTTGTCTTTAGAAAACTTGGCTCCACATTAGCAAAATATTAGTAAGTTTAAGTTATCCTTTAAATTTTCACATTTTAAGGATCATTGAACTCTTTGTTAAATGCTTTCTTCCACAAACAAACAAACTGGTAAAGTTAAAATCCAGCTGCATATAGTGTATATTACTTTCTAATTATTTCTAATGCATTAATCCATCATGGAAGTGCATTTTGAGAATGTTCACTATAAGGAATTAAGTTTGTTGAATTTATGGCCACTCCAGGCTCCTTGAATAAGAACAAATAAAAGAAAATGCATTTTAATTATCTCATCTGCCCTCACTGAGGGTTTGTCTACACTGCAAGTTTTTGCTGCAGAAAATATGCTAATGATATTGTGACTTATGCTAATGAGTCCCTCATTAGCATATTTTCTGCAGCAAAAACTCGCTGTGTAGACAAAGCCTGAGTAAAATCCACTCAGCACTAACTTCTGACTCTATAATAAAGTAACACAATTAAATCATGCAAAGAGGTATATCATCATCATGATGACCAAATTAGTAATTTAAGTATTTTAGAAAAATATAGATCAAAGTAGCTAAGGACAGTTAAAATGGAAATAATTTGCAGACCACAACACAATATACCACGTGGTGCTCAAAGAGATATGGCATTGTTTCTTTACTAAATAGTACTACTGTGAGTAGGGTATCTATTTACATTTGACCTAGAGTTCTAGATTTGTATCTGACTGTATTATCAGAATTATAACTAAGCGAAATGGAGTGAATTAAAGATGTTGTGTCATCAGAAAGCGTACATCTTAACTCATAATATATTTAAATCAGATGCCTAAAACTATCTTGATTAGTTTCTTAATAAAGTGAAGTAAAAAGATGGTCAGTCATAGGAGAAGAGGTATAAATCTAACCAAATTATTTTATAGAACAAGAAAAACAAACAATCACAGACTGAAACTACAGGCTAGCACAACTCTCAGGAATGTTTTCTCCATGCCTGCTTTTAACTTTCATTTTATTATAAACTAGCAGAAATACCCGGCATCACCTGAGGAAAATATAGTAAAAGGTGTGATGAATGAACTAAGTCAATTACATTAACATAGCATATTTTATTGGAAATACTTTTGTCTGATATATTACTTTAAGAAATTAACATAGCTAGTGATGTGCTTATAAAACAACAAATCCCATAGGGTCTCTCTTCTCAATCCCCACAAATCAGGAAGGCCCATCTTCCCTTAAAGACTCTATGCAAACCAATGCCTGCAGCCTCCTTGCCAGAAGCCCTGAGAAATGGAGGGGATGTCTCCTGGGCTATGCAGCAGCAGCAAATCACTGCTCCGCAAGTAGCCACTCCCCGAGTGCCTTCAGTGCACGCTCCATAGGGCAATCTGAATGGACTTCCTAGCGGCAGCTGTACCGGTTGCATTGATCAGACAAGGCGAGAGACCTTCAGACCAGGTGCAATGAGTGATATCGAGATGATCAGAACATGCAGCACCTGAACGTACCTGTTCAAATGAGAATAGGCTGTTCTGAGTGTACCGTGTCCTCCTCAGGCTCCACGGTGCTCAAAACCTTGTCCTCCTACCCACCTCCTCTTTGTACTGTGAGCTGAATCCTGCAAAGTGCATAATGCCCGTGGCACTTGCTGATAACACCCACAGCCCTGCCAGGAGAACACACGCAGCCCAAAGGAGGGCAAGTGGTGGGATGGCTCCTTTGGGTGTGGGGGGAGGGAAGCAACTTTAATTTCCAGAAGGGGTTCAGTCGGAGCCTGGCTGTGTGAAGATGTTGAGAAGCTGTGATAGCTGGAGGCTTCTCCCAGCCAGCATCAGCCACATTTGGGTCTGTCCTGGAGACCTGCTGGTACCCTAGTATACGGGAGGTTGCTGATTCTCTGCCCCACTGCAGCCTTTCCCCCATGGGCTTTCCCTTGATAGCGCTGCAGGTGCCCACATGCTTGATCCTCTAGGATCTTGTAGTTGCAATTTGAGAGACATGCTTAACAGAAGCATCCAGCAAATGCCTATGATCAGGTGCTACTAAAAGCTAATCATCAGTGGGCCCAATTGGGGTTCTGGGGGAACCGATTTAGAGATATAACCAATCCAGTGATTTAAGTTAGGAAATCAGTAGTATCCGTGCAAAATGTTGTGTTTCTATGATCAGGCACTACTAAAAGCTAATTATCAGTGGGCCCAATTGGGGCTGTGGGGGAACCAGGGCAATGATTTCAAGATCTAACCAATACAGTTATTGAAGTTAGGAAATCAGTACTATCCATTCAAAATTTGGTGTTTTTAGCTCTTACTGTTTCGGAGATCTTTTGGAATTATCAGTGGGCCCAACTAGGGCTCTGGGGGAACTGGGAGAACCAATTTTGCTATATAACCAATCCAGTTATTTAAGTTAGGAAATCAGTAGTATCCATGCCAAATTTGGTGTTTCTAACTCTTACCGTTTCAGAGAGACTAAAAGCAAATTAGTGGCCCAGTTGGGAGTTTGGGGGAACCGATTTTGAGATATAACCAAACCAGTTATTTAAAGTTAGGAAATCAAAATTTGGTGTTTCTAGATCTTACTGTTTCGGAGTTCTTTTGGGACAAACAAACAAACAAACAAACTTTCAGAAATATTTAGAAGATTCTTAAATGGAATAATGAAATACCTATAATTACTTGTTCCACTAAGCAACTTGAAAATGCTCTAATGACGAGAATATAACAAATGAAAACATCAGTAAGAGAAAAAAATTGCTGGTTTCAAATAATAAAATATTGATTTTGACTTGTGTGGCTTTCAGCAAAATTTCACTTGCTATTGGACCCTCCCCCCTTTAAATTGTGCTTTTTTTTTTTCTAAAATCCTAAATCAGAACAGATTTCATCATCCTCTGTTTAAGAAAAAGCAAGTTAATAGTAGACCATCCACAGATAAAGTCTTAGTGCAAACTAGAGGTTGGCAAACCCTAGTAAAATGTTAACTGGGAACTTCTCCCAGATAAACAGTATATTACTAGAAACCTAAATGAGTACAAAGCTATATTAACATAGGCATTTAAGGGGGAAAAAAGGATACTAAGGGATCCAACTCACAATAGTCTCACTAGCCTGATGCAAAATCCCAGACAACACAGAGATATGAAAGGCAGAAAATAGCTTCAAACACTCTTTTCATTTAGGGATTATTCATTTAAATAATTGCCGCTTCATTTACATCAAAATGTCTGCCGTGCTGTGCCGATCAGCTGTTTGGCGGCACACCGCAGTAGTCTGGACACTCTGCGGTCGACAAGGGATTGCCTTGTCGACCGCAGAGTGTCCAGACTACCGCGCTGTGCCGCTGTAGCCAGACATGAACCCCCCCGTAACATCCATTTTTGCTTGCCTGGAGCATACAGGGCACACAGAGCAGTAAAATAAGCATAGTCTTTGAAAGCCTTGACAGCAGGCCCGGATATGCTGGCTGCTGTGACCATGGATGGCTGTAAACAGAGATACGCCGATTGCTGACCTCGAGGCTGTGAGAACTGCCTTGGCTGGCACCTATGTTGATACGAACACACACTGTCCGCAGGGGGAGGAATCTCCCGCCCAGTAAAGAATGTCCAGTACTCACAATTTAGTTATCTCTCTTGCAAGTGTAAATTAAGTTGCAACTCCCTTGTAAGAACTGGCGTCACAAAGACAGACCAACACAATTTGGCATCTTAGATAAGAAAGAGGATATGAGCCCCTACGGGTATAAAGATGGGTCCAACAGCACACTTACTCTGAGTGTCAATCTATCATCTGCCTGCTGGTCTGGTTAGGTAATTGCATCCCAAGGTTCCATGGGGACGCCCACCTCGTATTCATCTTTCCTAGGAATTGAGGGACTGGCCCTGGCTTGACCCGCTGGAGTCGAGAGGCACAGAAGGGGGTAAGTATTGTACCTGGATGTGTCCTTTGTCTTAAGTGTACACATAGACTTAGAGCTCTTTAAAGATTAAGCTGTCACTTGGTACCATTATTTCTATTTTCTATCTTTATTTTCTTTGTAACCATTTTTAAGATCTATATTTGTCAATAATTAAGAAATAGAGCAATAGCCATTGTAACCATATGATTTATAAGTCTCCTTAATAAACCTGTAACTGTTTAAGCTTTAACCTGACTCCTTCAGTTGCTGTAACAGAACCAAGCACAATTTAAAAGAACTTCAGCCGGTCATAAGGGACAGGTATAGGAAGAGCTTGGGCGTTTTGGATCGTGTCACTCCCAGGTGACAGATCCATGGGGCATCTCTCAGTCTTCCCTAGACTGCCCACTGCGAAGGGATCCTGTATCCTAGCAGTTGAAATCTGAGATGTAATAAGCTCTCCCTGTAAAACTCCTCGGGGCGCCCTTCAGCCTTTCCTAGGCTGCCCGCTGTGACAGGACCTTGTGTCCCAGCAGAAAAGACTTGGGTGTATCATACACACACGCACTGCCCTGACCGTCGGCTGACAGCCGCCAAACAGCTGATCGGCACAGCGCGGCAGCCATTTTGATGTAAATGAAGTGGCGATTATTTAAATCGCCGCTTCATTTTCCTATATCTAGTAAACTAATCTACATGGCTCCATCGGTGGAGCCATGTAGTCTAGACATACCCTTACTTACCTCAAGAATCTACATGAATTTTACACCAGAACAAACTATCACACACAGCCAAGGTAATTTAAGACTATAATAGTAGTATAAATTTGTATAGAACTCTAAAGCAAGAAGTGAAGTATCTGTTTTAGAACACCCACCTGCAGGCACTGATGAAAAGAGGGAAAACAAATCTCTGTGAAATTCAGCTGTCAAACGACCAGAAAGGAAGTTTAACAGACCTGCTCTTCCTTTTGGACTTCCTGCCTCTTGTTCTGGAAGGTCTTTCCTTTTTCCATTCTCTCTGTGAATAAGGCTCCAGAAATCTGCTCCCTTGCTAATTGGGTGGCAAGAGTTTGCAGCAAGAAAAAAACATTATAAGGTTATTTTAACCTATCATTGACTCCATAAATTTGATAAAATGTTGAGTTAAAAAATGTGGAAAGTTAACAGGATAAAAATGTTGGCAACTATACTAGTTTCTCTTGTATATCCACTATGGATGATTTTTGTCCCAGAAAGCGTTAGTCAATAAATTAAATAATTTTGGTATCGTTTAAATTCATAACAATTACTTTTTAAAATATGAGACCCATTTTTCAACCCTAAAATGCCCTAAAGTATGTCATTGCAGAATGGTCCCACCAGTTTTAATAAACATGGTCTTGTTCATTAAAGCCATCCTTCTTGTCTGAAATCCAGACTAAATTTCTTTTTTAAAAAAATCAGTCTACAGACAGATTTGCTGCTCTTTTTAAAAAAATATTGAAGTTCCAACAGATCACAATTAAAAGAACAATTTTGCTTTTGGAAACTCCTCTTCATACCAGAACATGTAACCAGTATATCCTTCCCTTCCTCAGTAGAATTTGTTTTAATTATTATGGTAAGTTTATAATCAATAAGTCCAGCTGCAAATATAGAATAAAACTGTCTACTTTAGTTTCTAAATCCACTACAAACTCATTTTTGTAACACATATGTTGTCCATGGTCATCATACATACCTGTCACAGCTGAGGATAGCATACACCTACGGGCAATCTGCAACTTCTACTAGCTATTGTTTTCTACTCCTAATCATACCTCCCCAAAGAACTATAGCTTCTCCTTTATACCTCCCTCTGGGGGGAAAAAAGCCACTTCCAATAGCAACACATCTGGTCCCTTTCTTTGCATTCAAAGAGAATATATATTCCTAACAGCTAAACTAATCCCTGACATATGGTAGACACCAAACAATCAATATGCCTAAAGAATTATTTGAACATTGCAATACTCTAGTCTATAATATTTAGTAAAAAGCCAGCCATATCTAATGTTGCAAAGGAAACTGTCAGGTCAATTTATGTCCAAAGTGTGGGTTATATAAAAATCAAGATTTTACTAGAATTTAAGATCAATATCAGTGAGCTGTAATCTTTTAAAAATCCCAGTGCAAAGAGCACACAATTTATAGATGGGATCAGACATCCCCTGCGGTATATTTGTCAAATGTAGCAGCATTGTGTCAATGCACAACAGATGGAAAGACAAACTGACTCTAAACAAAAGTGAAAATGGATGTGTGGCTATTTTATTTGTGCAAAGAAATGAAAATGCAAAAAATAGACAATTAGCATTAATGGTGAAGAGTTCATTACATTTTATCTTTTTTGCCAGCTTTTGTCACCTTAGGGACTTGTAATAAGACTTGTAAGAATAGTACAAGTCAGCACTATTTTTGTGCTATTTATATTAGGCCAGTGGTTTTCAATCTTTTTTTCATTTTTTTTACCCCTATACATTTTTTAATGCAGATGCAAACCCTTTTGGAAATCTTAGGCAGACTACAGGTTGAAAACCACTGGGACAGAAAATTTTGTTACCCTATAGAGAAAAGGAAAGTACATAATAGAGAGTCTTGATTTATAATTGATGTAAATTTACAGAATGAAAACATTGACATAAACTCAGATGTTCCTATGACAATACAAAAATCATTAGATTAATTTTGTTTTCTAAAACATATCTGGGGCCAGAATGGTTCCATGTTATAGTGGAGACTACATAGTTCTGCAGCTAATGGCTTTGCCCCTAGGAAACCAATCTAATCAACACAATTTAGAGCAGCCCTGAGTTATGCCATTGGCTCACCGATAGCAATTCTTTACAATATTCTGAGTAATTTGAGGAAGAGGCTAAATAATGGCTTGAGTGAAAAACAGTAATGGTTGGTGGATCTGTGAGTGTGGTTTCTATGGCCAAACTTCTCCCTGAATGGAAGAAGGTGGGGAGTCAGGCTGAGGTAATGCGTTCTAAGTGATTCTTCTGCCAGTTTGTGGCCTGGTGACAAGAAAGGATGCCCTCCCCCTAAACCTTTGAAAGTTCCTGCAAAGCATAACCTGTCTGAGAGGGGATTTTGGCCTTATTAGGTGTTTAGAAGTCTGATGTGATTATGAAACATATAGACATATGGTAAATACCATATGGCATTGCAGAAGTATGGGGTAGATTCAGCATATCAAGCTGAATGCCTGCCATCAGTTCTGCCTCTGACCCCAAGTCAAAGATGAGCCATAAATAAACATAAAAATCATATATTGCACTACTAGACATGGGTGCCGGATGAGTATGATACCATGGGTACACAGTTGGCTATATGGCACCTAACTATTCTGTATTGCCTGCCCAGCTCCTTCTTGATGTGTAGACCACTGACTTAGATTGCACTCTTTCCTTTACACTCTCTGATTTTTCCAGGTGCTAACCAAAGTTATGCTGATGGGGTCACAAGCACCAAATTAGGATTTAGCAAATTCTCTTCTTAAACTTTAACAATTACCAGTGAAAAAACAAAGATCCAGGTAGCATCAGCTGTCCCTGAATCCCAGCAGATCCTGTAATTAGACCTATAACAAGCAAGTCATCATCAGCTGTACCTCTTGGCACTTTTATATGAACAACAGTTCCAGGTACATAGGATGTTGCATAGAAAGAAAATAGAGAAGCAATAACCTCTCTTAGGCACTTGGGCATTTCACTGCACATACAACAAGTAACAACTGCAGTGCCCTGTAATGCTGTCCAGTGTCCATCCACATACACCCATGGCTTTTGGATCACTCTCTTGCATGCACAAAAGCACCAGTCCTGTATACAAAAGAGAAGGCAGAAGATGCTTGGGAGTCACAGTCAAGCTCTCTCATCCTTTCTTGCTGTATTGCATTTGATTTCCTGGGCAGAGAATTTCACAGAGCCCAAAGAGAGAACTGAGCAGAGACAGCACGGCCAGATACTCCCTAAATTTCACCACTGGGTGTGAGTGATTTCAGCATGGCCACGAAGGCATACGAGAAGGCAAAGGGAAGAGGGAGGAGGGGAAGGGAGCAGTGGAGATAGTCAAGGCAAACATGGAAGAGAGGACAACGGGAAAGTGAGTCCTGCTGTGCTGCAAATGGAGGCAGGCAGGTGGAACCTGAAGAGTGCTATGTGAAGATGCTACTGAAAAGCAAATCAACTCAAATATTCTGGGATATTCTGAGACGTTGGATATGTCTGATATATTGATATGGATATGCCATGGAGATACAACATATGGAAAACCAGAGATCTGATTGACTTCCCTTCTTAGTTCTACATGTTTTAGGTTGCTCATCGGCCAGAAATATAGGAATACACCACAGCTGAATGACATAGAATAAAAATAAGGATATAGTCCTTCATGATTCAGAGCAACAAATAAACCACTAATTTAAATGGGTTAAGAGAAAATCTCGCATATGAAGAGATCATTCCTTAACTGATAACTATAGGTTTCTTATATCTTCCTCCTAAAACTCTGTTGGAAATAGATACTGGTCTAGAAGGACTTACTGGTTTGATCTATGTAGATGGTATCGTGAGCTTTCGTGGGCAAAACCCACTTGCTCATGATACCATCTACATGTTTTGTTAGTCTTGCTACTAGCCTATTTTTTGGTTTTTAGGTTGGTGGGGTTTTTTTTGGTCTGATCTAGTATGTTAATTCCTAGGTTTCTAGTTCAGATTCTATTTTGGTATATTAAAGGTCTTACCCCATATCCATCCATCATACAGTCCATAAAAATACTTCATGTAAAATTGAGATTCATTATTGAAGATAGCAAAGAAGAAAATAAAAAAGCTATTTCCAATTTTCAAACACTCACTTGAACACAATGTGGATACAGGAAGGAATTGTTTCTTTGCAAATAAAGGTACAGCCAAGCGCCAGACTTCTCCTTTATTTTTGCTATTTTTCTAATAGCATCCCATTGCCCCTCTGTCTTATCATGATCACTCATAAAATGTGTCATTCACATGTTGACAGGTCAGGCTATTGTGTTTGATTTTATAGCACCAATAAATATTTTGTTTTTTAACACTAGGAATAAAAAAAATTGACAATTGGCATTAGCAGTGCTGCATTTCTAAAAGTATTTTAGTCTGCATGATCCCATTGATGTGGGAGTTACACATGGTTGAGAATCAACAGGAAGTATGACATTGCTCTGCATCCTGCAGGATACTATGTACACACTAACCCATTTACTCTGGACCCATGAAACTCTGAACCATTTGTTTTTTGTCCTTATGGTAGCAGAGAAAAGTTTGAAAATGTATCTTGAGTGCATCCCCATGGCACAAAAATCAGAAGGTAAAGAAATTGGATCCAAAATATATAACAAAAATCCTCATGATTTTAAAGACAATCTATTGATGGGGGAGGAGGGCAGCGGTTGACTCATGATTTTGATTGTTCGGTGATAGCAATTTTGCAACCACTTGGATCAGCCATTACATGCAACAGCAAGAGACATGGAACCAGGTGTTCACTGTAATATCCAAATAGCCACCATGTGAGATGCCAAGATCCGGATCAGCCAGCATGGCAATATTAGGCCTGTATTTAAGCTTCTATGCCATGTGCAAAATAAGACACCCACAGCTCCAAGCTAATTAAAACTACATTTAGGCAGCCGTGCCACATGTACCCAGGGATGTCTGCAGCTTGTCCAAACCAAGTCTCACACTACATTTCCTCCGACTGAAGCCCATGAGCTGTTGTGTAAAGCCTCCGCTCAAACTATTACCCTGTAAATTGGAGCTACTTGATTTACACATAAATTTTCTGGAAATACATTAAACTGTAAGGTCCTGCCAACACATGACAAAAGCTGCTGCTAACTGCATTGCTGTGAACTCTGTTGGGGGTGGGAGCAGTTGTCTTCTAAGTCACTTTATTACTGATGATTTGTAGATGATTAAGATGGGAACCATTCTCAGTCAGTTGCTGAACTTTGGAAGGTATCTTTGTAACTATTGAGCTTTGAAGCTTTGTAATTGTTTCTTTGTAACTTTCAGCTGCTTTGCTTTTTAAGTTCAGCAATTTATTGTAAGCTCCCTGATTGTTGAACTTTGCAATTTTGTAATCTTTGTAACTTTCAGCCACTTTGCTTTTTAAATTCTGTAATTTACTCTAAGCTGCATTCCACCCTATGAAAATCCTCTGAGGCTTCGTCTAGACCATAAGCCTCTTTCAAAAGAGCGTCTAGATTACAAGCAGATATTTTGAAAAAGTGAGCCACTTTTTCAAAAGAGAGTCTAGACGCTCTTTCGAAAAAAGCGCAGTTTGCATTCAATAGCGCCTTTTTTCAAAGAGTACTTTTGAAAAAAGGTGTAATTTCTCGTAAAATGAGGTTTACTGCGATCGAAAAAACTGCCACATTCTTTCAATTTACTTTCGAAAGAACGCAGCTGCAATGTAGACGCCGGTGAAGTTTTTTTTGAAAAAAGGCTACTTTTTTCGAAAAATCCCTGTAGTCTAGACACACCCTGAATGTCAACACCAGCAACTGATCTCTGGCTGCTCAAAGCTTATGTCCGCAATTATGGTCACTTTTTGCCTTCCTTGTTCCCAGCCTCATTTCCTTATTGGAAGCTACACTCTGACTCTTACCTCTGGTTACTGGCTCTGACACCTGGCTTTGGTACCTGACTCCTGCTCTGACCTCTCGACTTGACTGCCACTCTAACCATTAGGCATGATTGCCCATCCCACTTTATAGCAAGGGAGTATCTTATGCACATTAAATATATGCTTATGTATTTTGATGGGTCTAGGCCCTCATTCGTTTGAGTGGGCTGGTAATTTATACCTTCACACCAGTACCACAGGGACATAAAACGAAAAGAACATAAGTAGAATGAACTGGAAGTAGTACAGACACTAGTCTCCAACATTTTATATTGTTGACCTGTGACCCCTGAGACAATCTTAGGGAAAGTTGCTGTGCAAGATTAAACTCTATCACATACTACGGCATGCTCAAAAGTTTTAGAAAATGATAATCAAGCCAATTAAAGCTGTAATGTTGCAAATAGGGGAAATAAAGGTAACAAAATGGGATTTCAAATAAATATGAAAACTAAACAATTAGCATAAGGCCTGATTAATTAGCACAATGCCTATATGGTTCACCTAATATGCCTGTCGTAGTATAAGATTTAGTAAAAGGCATCTCTGTAATAAAACAGTAAGCCATATAAGCTTGAAATAATAGATTCCAGGGGATTTTCAGCATAAGTAACCTGGAATTGAAACCACATTTACATATCAAAACCATTGTGAGACTTTTAATTATCATCCCTGGAATGACAAACATGGGCAGGGGACTGAGACCTAATTCAAATATGGTCCCAGATGTGTGGGGAATGCAAGGGAAATGGGAATAAAAAGATGGCCAGGTTATCACTTGGTTGAGATATCAGGCATGACTGAATGGCAGAAATCTGAGTATGAACAACCCCTGATATAGTCAACTCCACTTACTTTTTTCTCCTAGTATTCCTGATAGCTTTCATAAGGTTGTAAGTCAACATGAGAGAATGCTTTGTCTTGCACAGCCTAAGGTTATAAGGAAGTACAATGTAGGTGGTTCTTTGCTATATGCATCTGTTTTGTTATAATTATGCTTACACTTGGATTTTAAATAAAGCCCTCATATCTCTATTTGTGACACCACTCACACTTTTCATAACAAATTTAATATAGCTGATCAGTAAAGAACCTGCTTTTAGTGACAGGTACATTTTACACTTCTAAATTAAGAAGCAGCTACAAGATAAATTAGCTAAGGCCAGAATTTAGGTTTGGCTAGACCTTGGTTCTTTGGAAGGAGATAACTAGATGAATGAAGGTGTCCAAAAGGTTCTTCAATTTATTTTATGTAATAAAATGTGATCTAATTTCAATGGGGTTTAAAATAATGTTTGAAGATACATCCTAGTGTCTTGACTTATTTCTGTCTTCCTTTCAGTCACAGAGTTAAACAAGTTTGCAATGCACAATTTCCAGGATGTAGCTCTAATTGTGGCTATTGTATATATTTATATACATACATGGTAAATTAATGTTAAAGAGCTCAATTGACCTGACTTCAAGATTCAATATCATACAACAATCCACCGTGGCTAGAAATGGCTATACATAGAAGGACATGGAATAAAGGATTTTAAATTATGACACTTCACAGAAAGATGGCTATTTTAGGTAATTTTTAGTGCTTCCTCTCAATCCCCCTAAACCTTATACAAGAGAGGGATATAAAATATAGTGTCGGTAACATTTGTAAAACTATACATTTCTATACAAGTGTTTTTCTGAAAGTGTTATGGCAGATAGAGACAATTGATTTGCTACTGCGGTTTGTCTTTCCTATTTCAAGGGGAGCCTGGGAGATGCATTCATCTATACATTGAAATTAAGATCAAACGATGAAGCAGAAGATTTAATCCAGTGGTAAGGCATACACCCAGCCCATGGGAAACCCTCATTCAATTCCTCTCATTGCTTAGTGAGAAGAAGAGATTTGACCAGGTTTACCCACCTTCTGGCTTATGTATCTTAATCATTGCATTATGGAATACTGCGATCCAGGAAAGTGTCTCAGTCTGTCTTAAAGACATTAATATGTACTATTTAATTATTAATTGGGCCAGAAACTGAGTGTCACGCTCTAGTGCTGGGGAAAGTGAGAGGTCCCTGCTCAAGTACCATTTTCACATTCGCCAAAGGAGAGAACTGAACCAAGGCCTCCCCCCATCCCAGGGGCTACCACATCCACTAAGTTTAAGAGCTACAAGAGAGGCTGTTTCTTTCTTTCTTCCTCTAGTTCCTCGTTCATACAGGAGTTTTGGCATCTGGGGGCCTGTGTGTGGTAGCAGAAAACATAAGAATGGCGATACTGAGTCAGACCAAAGGTCCATCTAGCCCAGCGTCCTGTCTTGCAACAATGGCCAGTGCGAGGTGCCCCAGACAGAATGAACAGAACAGGTCATCATCAAGTGATTCATCCCATGTTGCCCACTCCCAGCCTCTGGCAAACAGATGGCAGGGACACAAGCCCTGCCCATCCTGGCTAACAGCCATTGATGGACCTATCCTCCATGAATTTATCTAGTTCATTTTTGAACCCTGTTAAAGTTCTGGACTTCATGACATCCTCTAGCAAGGAGTTTCACAGGTTGACTGTATCTTGTATGAAGAAATACTTCTTTTGTTTGTTGCCTGCTGCCTATTAATTTCATTTGGTGACCCCTAATTCTTGTGTTATAGAAAGGAGTAAATAACTTTTTCTTCCTTACTTTTTCAGCTCCTGAAAAGTTTTTATAGACTTCTATCATATCAGTATCTCTTTTCCAAGCTGAAAACTCCCAGTTTTTATTAACCTTTCCTTGTGTAGCAACTGTTCTATACCCCTAATCATTTTTTCCCTTTTTTCTGAACTCTTTCCAATTTTAATATATCCTTTTTGAGAGCAGAGGACCACATCTGCACACAATATTCAAGATGTGGGTGTACCATGGATTTACATAGAGGCAACATGATATATTCTGTCTTATTGCATATCACTTTCTTAATGATTCCCAACATTCTGTTTGATTTTTTAATTGCTGCTGCAGATTGACTGGATGTTTTCAGAGAACTATCCACAATGACTTCAAGATCTATTTTGAGTGATAACTGCTAATTTATACCCCGTCATTTTATATGTATAGTTGGAATTCTGTTTCCCAATATGCATTTCTTTGCCTTTATCAACATTGAATTTCATCTGCCATTTTATTGCCCATTTTGAGACAAAAATGGAGGCTCTGAAGGACCTTTTACAGTGAAAATTTACTGAATAAGATTAGGTGCCTTCAGGGCTAGGCTGCAGCTGAGCATAGTAATACCTAAAACTGTGGTTTAGGTAGCTAAATCCCTGTGTGGGGATATAGTGGAGGCACAGGAATAGTAGAAGGACATTGTGTAGAGGATAGGGACAATAGGATATTAAAGGCTGTATGAAAAGGGAGCAAGGTTTCTGGGGGAAAGAAAAGGAGCTGAGGAAGACAGGGAACATCGCAGGAGAGGAGAAAGGAAAGAAGCAGTGGGTTAGAGAGGGCTTTGTGGTGCTCCAAGACGGAAAGAAGGGGAAAGGAAGATGGTACCTGGCCTGTGGTAGAAAGAGAAGCATGAAGGGAGTGAAAAATCTGTTGGTCTCAACAAGAGGGGTGGGTTGTGGTGGTGTGGGGAGGGAGGGTGCCATAGAATACTAGAACTGGAAGGGATCTTGAGCTGATGTCAAGTCCAGTCCCTTCCCCTCACAGAAGGACCAAACTGACAATCTAGATCATCCTTGACAGGTGTCTATCCAACTTGCTCTTAAATATATCCAGGGATAGAGATCCCACAACCTCCCTAGGCAATTTATTTCAGTGTTTAAACCACCCTGACAGTTAGGAAGTTTTTCCTAATGTCCAACCTAAACCTCCCTTGCTGCAATTTAAGCGGATTTGATCTTGTCCTTCTTAAAGTAATGCTGAAGGCCAGGGGACAGGAAAATGAATTCTCATGCCAATACATGAGCAATCAGAAAGTCAGTCTTTCTTAAACTTTTCACGGGAACATGTCAACTTTAACAAAATGTTTGTGGGGAAGATTTCTCTGGTTGAGGATGTGATTTCTGATCATAATGAGGGAGGGGAACAGTTTTCAAATCCCTGTTCTGCCTCAGAGGTGAGTATCCTGACCAGGCTATTGGATATTCTGGGACTTCTACATCTCTGCTTTTGCATATACAGTATATATTCATATTTCGTTTGCCCCATACACAATGTGAAAATGTTTGAAATCTAAACAATTTTAAAAGGAGAGGAAAATATTTCCTGCTCGCTCTGTACCTGGGGAGCACACAGAGTAAGATCTTACAGAGAAGCTCTACTGTGCTGGGTGTGAGGTGGAGGTCTGGCTACTACTTGATTCTTAACATGTTCTATGTTCACATTAATATCTTAATAACAACCCAGGTTTTCAGCCAAATGAGGGTTTGCCTTGTTTACGTAGTATAAAATCAACCACCATAACTGAATGCTACTGAAGTGATATGACCACTATTTTGAACAGGATATGAACAGAGGTGGTCAAAAAAGAATAAAAAAGAAATTGCAAAAAAAATTAATTTTTTGCATAGGTTGGTTGAAAACTCATATTGAACTTTTTTCACAAAAATCAGATTTTATTTCTAAAAGACATTCAAAGAAAAAACAAATTTTGAACACAAATAAATATGATCAATTTTTTTTCAACAAGCTCTATATAAGAACCATTTTGTTACCAGAGGAACTTCATGTGTATATGTAGGGCTTAGGGGGTGCAGGAGGGTTGAGGGGTTAGGAAGGGCTGTGGACAGGGGATTTTTTTGCAGGGGGAGGGAGGATAGGCAGGGTAGCCAAGTCCCCACCCCCGAGATTCATACCAGGTCTGCTTGCTCTTCCCCTTCCTGTTTCTGTCATGGAGAAAAACACAAAGTGCACAGCTTGTCTGCTCCCTGTGCTACCCAGCCAGAGGGAGGAATGCAGCAAATTGTGCACTTTCTCTTCAGTCCCTGACAAAGGGGAACAGCCAGCAATGTTCCTATATGAACTGGGGGGGAGCAGTACTTCAGCACCTCCTGCCCTCCCTAAAGGGCCCTTGAAGAGTAGAAGTCTTGGAGCTGAGCCAATCCTGGACAGATGGGGCACATCCCCCACCAGCCCCTTTCACCTGGCTGGTGATTCTGTTTCATTTTATGAGAAGCAATCCCATTCCCAGCACATCCTATTTTCCTGGCACAACCAAGCCCTGACCTTGCTTACATTTATGTTAAGAGGAAGCTGTATACCAAATTTGGTGCTCCTAGCTCTTACCGTTTAGGAGAGTTTTTGAACAAACAGGAAGACAGGCTTGCTTACAGACAAGCGCTCTCTCTCTCTCAAAACTCACACACACAACCTCCAGTATCATTTTGCGATCACTGTAACACTATTCTTTTTCTTGGAAGTCTCCTTACAAGTACCAATTAAGCCTCATATTGTTTAGATTATTATTGCTGATAGGTGCAATGACCAGCATCATGTGGCAGCAAATTCTGTTAAGCCTGGATAGAAAATATTGCTGTATTTTCTATGTAAATCAATAAAACCTAAAGTACCAATCCCTACACTAAATCTGCTCACAAGCTGTTGGGAAGAACTTCTTCTCAGGCACCTCTCTTAGGTCACACAAGAGAAGCTGTAAAGAATTTGAGGTAAATCCTTGACGGCGAGAGGGGAAAAAAAAAAAAGGATTACCTTGCACAAAGCATATGTTATTAAATCTCTGAACAGCTCAGTTTCCCTTACTTTAGTATACATCTCTGTTGATGTGTTAGAAGATGGGTGCATTCTGTCTACTTGAGATAAGCTATGCTGTCTCATCACAATGCTGATTTTAAACAACTACTGTGATCAAATACGTCTTTAAAATTATAAAGTTCCCTTCAACTGAAAATCATTACCCATGCTAGCATATTTGTCTAGACTTACACATCTGTGTAGCTCATTTGATGGTAATGAACAAAAGCACTCACACTGTAAATTACATGTTGTAAGTGTCTCTGCCTTTTTTTTATTGAAAAAGGGCAACAGATCTTCCAGCATTATAATACAGGTTACTCACTAGCTTCGCCAATTATTTGTTCTTAGTGGTTACCATTTTTATCCTTCATTTTTTCAACCCTCTCCAAAAAAGTTACAAAGTAAATGCTGCTTTTTTAACAAGTATTATAGTAAATACTCTAAACTTTGTTTAGAATGCTAAACTCAGCAGGGGCTGGGTAACCAAGAAAGAATTTAGCTAGCCTTCTGGGCAGTCCTGTACAGCTGGCATGGAAAACAGTCCTCCTGCAGTTTCAGAGCTATCAGTAGTAAAGCTACCTCAGTCAGATAAGTCTACCTCTATTGCAATCTCACATCCTGATTGCAGTGTAAACATTCCCTCAGTTGCTAGCTTTGAAATATTCACTCTCCACTAACCCAATGTAGCATGAGCTAAGTACACTTTAATATCCAAATCAACCCACTACTAACTGTACAGTTTAAAAGTGCAGCATTGAACAATTTGAATCCAAAATTAAATAGAGTATAAGCTGTGTTTTCCGGCACTTTAATATCCTGAAAATTCAGTTCACAAGCACCTACAATAATGGCAATACCATGCCACCTTCAGTTAACCAGAAAAATTGGGATAACCATCCGGCATCATTTTTAGGAATGTAAGAACATAAGAATGGCCATACTGGGTAAGACCAAGGGTCCATCCAGCCCAGTGTCCCATCTGCCGACAGTGGCTAATGCCAGGTGCCTCCGAGGGAGTGAACCAAACAGATAATGATCAAGCGATCTCTCTCCTGCCAACCATCTCCACCCTCTGACAAATATAGGCTAGGGACACCATTCCTTACCCATACTGGCTAATAGCCATTAATGGACTTAACCTCCATGAATTTATCTAGTTCTCTTTTAAACCATGTTATAGTCCTAGCCTTCGCAACCTCCTCAGGCAAGGAGTTCCACAGGTTGACTGTGTGAAGAAGAACTTCCTTTTATTTGTTTTAAACCTGCTGTCCATTAATTTCATTTGGTGGCCCCTAGTTCTTATATTGTGGAAATAAGTAAATAACTTTTCCTTATTCACTTTCTCCACACCACTCATGATTTTATAGACCTCTATCATATCCCCCCCCTTAGTCTCCTCTTTTCCAATCTAAAAAGTCCTAGTCTCTTTAATCTCTTCTCATATGGGACCCATTCCAAACCCCTAATCATTTTAGTTGCCCTTCTCTGAACCTTTTCTAATGCCAGTATATATTTTTTGAGATGAGGAGACCACATCTATGTGCAGTATTTAAGATGTGGGCATACCATGGATTTATATAAGGGTAATAAGATAGTCTCCGTCTTATTCTCTATCCCTTTTTTTAAATGATTCCTAACATCCTGTTTGCTTTTTTGACTGCTGCTGCACATTGAGTGAACGTCTTCAGAGAACTATCCACGATGACTCCAAGGTCTCTTTCCTGATTAGTTGTAGCTAAATTAGCCCCCATCATATTGACATTTTCTAGCACTTGCAGAAGTCAAGTTTGTAAATTTGCAGCAGTAAAGTTTGTTTGTGTCATGCTTCTGCGTATAATACCATTATCAGATATTATCTAACCCATGCTGCAACTATGGCTAGAGTTTAGGGACAAATTTATGAACCATTGATGTAAAGCTCGAGTAACCAGCCCATTTGATTCACTGGAAACCCCCATTCCCTGTAAATGCCAGATAACAAAGGTTACACTGTACTTTATTGTGGATAAAGAGATGGCCCACAACTATAGCAACATTAAGGTTTTCAGACCACAACGGAGTACTTTTTAAGGGGATTTTTTAAAAGCCAAAACAAAAAACTTCAATATCATAGGGGTTAGATAGCTCCAGGGATTTGGAGTGGGACATGATTTAGAAGTTTAGGAAGAAAATGAACGAATTGATTGTGTTGTTCTAAGATAAACATCAAACGGAAAGTTGCAATTGGCTCCATAAAGGGGAATCATCTCTGCAGTCAAATATTTAAAAAATAAATATCTTGTTTCTTACAAGGGGCTGTCACACAATTCCACATCACATGGTGGAATATAGAACTAGGACTTCTTAAAATTAAAACTAAAACTGAATTTGATACCTACACTGGACAGTTTATTTGATCGTTAAAGACAAAAGTATAGTGTTTTCTGATTTCACAGATATATGGTGCCCAAAATAAAATGAGAAAAAGAGAGACGATTTATGCACTGCCTTATACTATGCCATTTCTTCCATATTAGTTATCTTGTACGGAGGCAAAATTGCCTTTCATAGGCTGGGATTCAGCCAGCACAGTCAAGAAGCCTGGACCTCGACAGCACTGCCTTAATAGAAAGGGGTACAGATGAAACTTCGCTGACATGGTTTTAACTTTGTTAATAGTACAGCTGGCCGAAGTGCTGCTTATTGCATTTTCCTCCTTTCCTTAGGATCTTTTACACTTCTGTGGGGGAAATTCTACATTATCGGATGGACTTAGTCTGAGATTACATCTCTCCATTCCTGGCCACTCCACACCCCAAAATTCTTTCCCTTTATTTGTCCTGCTTTTGATTGTCTGTGTAGCATCTAGCACTGAATAAAATGCACCAGTTTGACAGTTCAGTGAGTATAACAGTTTCCACAAAATGCTTGAGAATTAAACTGCATAATTTCTATTAAGTGGAGCTGCTTCGTTTGAATGATAGGTATGCCACTGAAGTATACAAATAAAAGGAACATTTATTTTAAAAGATCTGGCATCAACATTGTTAAAGCCCCTAGAAATTAATGTTCTTTGTTACTATGAAAAAAATTTATATTTTCTATAATATGTGTTTTACATTTGCTCCCTTGCATGGTTCAAAATAGCCTGAATCTTCATGTATGTTATAAAACTCCAAATTTCCACAGGCATTTGAAAATGAGGCAAAGGGAAGGGAATTCTTGAAAGAAAAGATTATTTGAGCTTTTAAATTGCCTGGCTTTTGGATGGTGTATTATACTGAATTGCATTGCTGTAATTTCAGGATATTCTGTGTGATATACTTTAAAGTTATATCAAGAGTGCCTAGAGGATATGAACAGATGCATTTTTTTGCATATGTAAAAATCTTAAAGAAACACAAGAAGCAAAATACAATTAATCTGGGGAAATACCTTTTTGCGCATTAGATAGTCCAGGAGGAGCTTCTTGCTGTGGTTTCAAGAACAAAAAAAAGTAAGTTCTTATAGCAACTTACTCACAGAGCAACTAAATCAGCTCAGAACCCAAACTGAAGTAAATCATAATAAATACTGAATGACAAGTTAGGCAGGTTTTACTACCACATAGACACCTGCAACATAGTGAGTCACCTTCCGAAGCACAGACATTTAAATGTTATAGCAGTAAATAAATTCATTTTCTAATAAAAAAGAAGAATGGATTGCTGTCAGTAAATAGACATTTTCATTTTAGACATTTACATTTTAAACACAATTGAGCCTTTATATATTATAGAGTTGCTTGCCTTGACTCCATAACTAAGGCCGAATATAGGTTTCTATTCTAAAACTTATTTTCAGTCCTCCCCTGCAACTTTTGCTTGGAGTAACTATTTTACAAAGGAAAGAGAATTTGAGAAGAACTGGTTTTCTGGGAATTATGGAAGCTTTGGATCAAAAATATTGATATGATACTTAATCCAAAAACACTCTGCTGAAGAATTTTTGCCAGTGTTTTTCTCTGACACAACTCTTATCAGTATGCATAAATGGATGACTCCCTCCTGTAATATATACATGATACACAGAAGTGCTGGGAAGAAACTGCAGTGCTGCTAGTTGCAAGCACCTAGAAATCATGAATCAGGCTAAAATTTTTGTCATCGCGTGTCTGGCCTGAAGGAGTTTGGGCTTTAATTTAAAAAAACAGCAAATATTTCAAGACTAATGATAAACATCATGGCAGCTGGCAATAATCCTGCATAAATCAGGGATCAATATCTAGTGGATGCTACTACTTTAGTTTGTCAATCAAACATGGTAGCCTGCCTAGATTCAACCGGAAGTCCTGTGGTACCTTTAAGACTAACAAATTTATTTGGGCCTACGCATTCATGGGTTGGAGTCCACTTCAGATGCATGATAAAGTGGGCCCCAGCCCATGAAAGTTTAGGTGCAAATAAATTTGTTAATTTTAAATGTACCACAGGACTCCTCATTCTTTTTACCAGGGGGAGGGTTAGCTCAGTGGTTTGAGCATTGGCCTGCTAAACCCAGGGTTGTAAACTCAATTCTTGGGGGCCATTTAGGGATCTGGAGCAAATCTGTCAGGGATAGTAGTTGGTCCTGCCATGAGGGCAGGGGACTGGACTCAATGACTTTTTAAGGTCCCTTCCAGCTCCATTTATTATTAAGAAACAGACGAATATGTCTGCCCGTCTGAAACTTGTTACCTAGATTCAGGTTTTTCTCCCAGTCCCTCTTCTTTGCAACACGCAACAAAAATGTGCTACATGTTTTCCTGCTTTGCTAGAAGGAAAGCTGTTTGAAATTGTGCAAATTTCAAGTTCTTCATTAATGTTTTCATCAAAAATTCAATTTTTGATAAATAATAAGACCACACTACTGCATTGTGGGGAAGGTTTTGCCTGCTTTAGATGGAAGTAGCTTCAGTTTTTAAGGCTCTTTCTGTGTTATTCAGAAAACCTTGAGAGGGTCACGCTGAAGAAATAGAGATATTTGGTCTCTCACATAACAAATACCTTAACCTGCTGGAGCAGAAATCCTGGGCAGAACAAGAAAGGGAGAGGGGAATCTACTTAAACTAGCCTATGTTAATCAGCTCTCAAGCTTTGCAAAATGTTGAAAGTGGGCCCAAACAGCAGGCTCATTACTTTGTCCTGCCTAACTAAAACAGAAATGGTGCATATTCATAAGGATTTGGCTTAGATTTTTTTATGTCTATCCCTCTTTCTCTATATTCGATCACAGTATATTGTATAAGAATCTCAATCGTTTTCCAGAGCTACACAGTAACAAATGTTAAGAGAGACAGCCAGAGTTGTTGACTCAAGTCCCACGACTTGAACTCGAGTCCGACTTAAGTTGCCTAGGTGACTCGACTTGAGATTCGACTCGGGTTCATTGTTTGTGACTTGAGACTCGACTGGAGACTTGCTAATTTTGTTAAATCGACTTGGTGAAAAAATTGTCCGAAAATGCCGATGTTGATGGCTTGTACAAAAGTGACTTGACATTTTTTAAATTAAGACTCGACTTGGGACTTGACTCGAAAGCAACTTTAGGGACTCGAGACTAGACTTGAGGCTTGAACTGTAGTGACTTGAGACTCGACTTGGACTTGACAATGATGACTTGAAGACAACACTGGGGACAGCTGTCTATATTTTCACATATAATATACTTCTCAAGATGAATAAGGGCAAGTTAGTATTCGTTTGACATTTACAACTGCATACACAATTCTGATATGAATTTCCCATGAATTTAAATAATTCTCTATTATCATTACAGTTAGATTAAAAAATAAAGGTGCAAATACATCCACACTGTCATTTGATTGGACTGAATCCATATATACCAGACGGGTGATAAGCTTGTCTATGTTATAGCTATAGATTGTGCTGTTGGAATGTCTAGACCAAGTTAGAAGAAATGTTGAATGCATCTGCAGTATCATGAGTGCTGACTATAAAGAAGAAGAAATATAACAATTTTAGAGTCACTCAACATAGACATGTACTGAGACATATTGAAGAGGATGGATAAACAAGACAGTAAACAGAATAAATGTTTGGCTAAACAGACTTTCTGGGAAATAAATTATTAAGAAATTATTAACACTTTCAGAAAACTCTGGGCAACATGATAGCAGATTAAATGAATTGATGATAAGTGTAAGGTAATGCCCATTAAAATGAACAATTTAAACTACTCATACATTCTAATATTTTCTAAATTAACTGTATTTATTCAGGAAAAGATCTAGGTCTTACTGGGGACACCTCAAGAAAATGTCTTTTCAGCGGACATTCAAAAAGCAAGCAACATTAGCTGCATTAAGAAAGGATAATAATGAAAATATAATACCACAAATTAGTGAGTAAGCCATCACTTTGAATATGGTTATGTATTGATTGACCTGTCTGAAAAAATGTCTGGCAGAAACAGAAAAGTCCAGAGAGGGGCATAGAAATAATGAGGTATAGAAAGTTCCATATGCAAATATTAGAAGAGAATCATTTGCTTCAGAGAGAAAACAAAGACATGGCAGACATTTAGAATATGATAGCTCATATAATGGCTCCATTATTTATGCTTTTTTACTGACAAGAAACAAAACAATTATACTTTAAAAAACCAAAATATTTAAAACTGCTAAAAGGGAAAAAACTTTATGAAATACCAAATTAACCCATGGAATTCATTGCTATGAGATATTGAGGTCAAGAGTTTAATAAAATAATAAAGACAAGAATCAAAATTTATCATCTTCAATTGCATCAGACAGTATATAACAATAGAAACCCTCATAGTTCAGTTCATAAGCCCCTTTCCAACTATTGCAAGATGGAAAGAAAAGGTTTCAGCATTTTACTATTACAATTTTTCAATTTTCCTCCTCTTTCTGAGGCATCCAGTACTGGTTGTTCTCAGGTGTAGAAAACCAGTTTTGAGAAATTATCTATGCACCTCGGTATAGCAACTCCTATCTTCCTGTAAGAAGAAAGAGATGAAACAGTCACAAACACTGAATCAAGAATTCCAGCTGTGTGGTATCCAGAAAAAAAATATGGTTCAAATCTGAGAGGTAGCTATGTTAGTCTGTATCTGCAAAAACAATGAGCAGTCCTGTGGCACCTTAATGGCTAACGGATTTATTTGAGCAGAAGTTTTTGTGGCTAAAAAAAATTAGTTTCCATTCCATGCATGCGACAAAGTGTTTTTTACCCACAAATGCTTATTCCCAAATAAATCTGTTAGCCTTTAACATGCCAAATGCCTCCTCATAATTTTAATGTGATTCAACTCCTTCAAGTCAACTTCTTAGCTAAAAAGTTCAGATTAAGATCCAGATTCTTCCTGAATACACTTCTCTGTTGTTGGGTTTATGAGAAATATGCTCTCACCTACCAAAATGTCAATAATGAAAACTCAGCATGGGATATAAAATCAAGCTGGGTTCTCTCTGACTTGTGCCTCACCAGTAATAAGATTCTGCAATCAGAACTTGATTAATACTTCTGTTGATACTGTATGAGACAGATAGATTACAACTATCTGCCAGACCAGAATTTGTTTTTTTTCTAGGCTAATGGGAGGGAAAATAAAATAAAATAAAATAGTTGAAATCATTACTTTAGTCAGAAAACTAAATTGACGAATCTTAATACCAAATATCTAAACTGAATAGCAATAGAAGGAGTTTCTCTATTCTAAGGGATACATTTGATGAAATGGTATTTTTATGTAGAAAGAGAGGATCTGTTTTTCCTGCACACTCTGACAATAATAAATGTAGATGAAATTGGTGAAACCTTTTTCATATTTCTTGCAATTTTTAACTCTTCTGTTTTTCATGATTTTACATAGCAATTTTTTTAAACTATTTTTGAAACTTCAGAGGACTGGTCATTTTTCACATTGAAGTATGCCTAATATTTAGAAAATTACGCCATTTTTGGTTGAAACTTCATATTTGCATATGTTTTACCGGACATGAAAGTAGTCTAGTTTGCTCATACAGTATCTGTGTTTGCTTAATAGGCTGTACATCTATTGTGATTAGACTGAACACAGGGCTGAGATCCAACACTTGAGTTCCATTCCCATCTCACCTAAAGAATGGCGGCATCACACCACAGTAGCTTGGCTCTTTGAACTTTGTTTAGTTAAAAGTACACTTGTAGTGTTCTAGTTCTCTAAGCTGATTTAGAGTTTGATAAAGCACATGTAATTCATCTAAATATTTTGGCTGTGTATTTTTACTTACAACTGGAGCTGCTAAATATATCAACCTAATTAGAAAATTAATAGAGTGTAAACTACTTATGAAGATTAGGTGCTAACATTGGGAAAAACAGCAAAATCCTACTAAATGCATTAATTTCTGTAACTACGAAAGAATCCAGTGAGTCACCTGTAAAAGTTATATCTTTGTTCGTTGACAGTAAAAGGTTAATTTTTAAAAAATAATCAAGTTATTCTGCGGAGACTTCATTAGACGTATCAGCAAAATGGCAAACACCATATTGAATTCTTCCCTGTACAGTGATTGGATGAGTGTCTGGGAGAGGGAAGAGCTGGACAACTCACATCTGGAGCCTTGAGTGGCGTGAGATATCCATAGCAGGAAAGCCCATCCCTTACTTCCTGCTGACAGTCCTCCCCATACTGGAGGATGGGAATACCACTTTAAGAAAAAGACCAGTAACTAGAGAAAAGCCCAGACCCACACACCAGCAGAAATGTAGATAACTGGCAGCAAACAATTTGGCTGGTGTTTCTGTTCCACAAAATCCAATATTCCCTTTTTAATTAACTACTATGGCCTTAAGTGGATCAAAAACAACAGAAAAAATAAATTAACAAAAAAAAAAAAAAAAGCCCAGGGAGATAGCTCTTTATTTGTATTATTTTACATTGTTCTTTGCTCAGCCTCCAGCTCAGATATACCTAAAAGTGGTAAATCTTCAAACTGTGCCACACAGATTATTCTAGACATTAATAGCACAGAAAGCACACAGTCTTAGTGATCCTGACACACTGTATACAAACACTGGGTCTTGAGCAATCAGCTGCCATATAGGATGGCTGTGCTTCTGCCTGATCTAGTCTCAGGTGCTTCTATCTGACAGAGTGGAACATGTGCAAGTTAAGCTCAAAAAGCCTACTTGATACATGGCCAGGGGTAGGTCCTGAGGAATAGGAAGTAGCTGGAGATGATGCTAGGACTGCTTCCTATAATAATCTATTCAGTCTTTTTTCCTTTTTACTACTATTATATTTGTTTTAAAGAATGCAAGGGGTGGAATCTGCTGCCTTCTTTCACTGGCTGAGAAGAGCAAAAGCTCAGACTTTGGCAAGTAGAGGATGGAAGAGGAGAGAAGGCATGTGGCTCTGGTATTTGTTTCTATGGTCTACAGAGCCTGTGAAAGACATCACAGATATCTTATGCAAACTGGGCAGGAAGATGTTGACAGGTAAAAAGTTCATTCTTCTTCTAATCAGGAAAATTTTCAACAGGAAATCCAGACAGAAATTAATGCTTTTCCAGTTAGTTTTAACTCCCCTTCTATACCACTAGCTCCATCCCAAGAAGTGCATGGACCTTTTTTGTGCACTCAGGCACTCTGGGATCCAAATTACCATATTTACTCATTATATACAATATGCAAGGCCTGACTATATATATATTCACACTTTGACCTCTCTGGCAAAGTTGTAGTACCTTCTGAAACGTAGAAGACAAAGGATAACTAGAGGCCTCTCAAAGCTAATTAAAGGAATACTGCCCAACTTCTATACATTAATGGAAAGCACCATGATTCCCAGAGACCAGGAGTTGTCTTGGAAACTCCACATGCTTATACTCACAAAATTGGCTCCCTGAACTACTATCCTTGCAGCTCATGAGGCTTATAGTCTGTTTTACTGCGGTGCTGTAGGTTCTGCTGCCAACCAGAAATGAATTCAGAAATCACTTCAGGGATGAGAGAGAGGCGGATTCTATGAAGAAAACTACACAGCATTTCTAGCTGATGTTTCCTTCTCCCATGGGTTTTCTAACAAGAGGGGATTTTTAGGAGTAAGTAGTCAAATAAGTTAAATTAGCACAGTAAAATGGCCCTATCCAATCCACTATACATTTCTAACTCTCCCTGGCAACCAGACCATTTGACTGCAACTCACAAAGTCAGGAGGTCTTGCAAGGACCTAGCACAGTCTAAAATTTATTTGGTAAAAGTTAAAGGGAATTTCTAGGAAAGGTGCCAAGTTTCAGATATTAATATAGTTAACAACCAAGTCTCTGTGCAGCGGGGTATGATGCTGTGTAAGAAGTCTGTGTGGGTTTTTTTCTTCTTTTTTTGCTGTTGCTTGCAATTTAACTTTCAGCTGTGTGTGCTTGTGTATGGCCATTCTCCTGCAAATTGTTTAGCCATTTAGCTTTTTGTTTTATTCACAAGACAACACACAGTGGAATCTAAATTTGCAATAAGCTCCTCCTCTTGGAAATTTGGCATAGCTGATAGTAATAAATCATTCAACCATTGACCTCATAAATCTTGTGGAGCATCATGTGTCTTCAAATTGCAATGTGTGTACATAACACTGAAAGCATAATGAAGCTAGAACACAAACAAATCACCAAGGAGATGTTTTACATGAAAATTTACAAAAGCAGAACTAAGGTAGTGCTAAGTCTTCAAGGAAAGGAAAATCATTTGATAACCTCTAGTGAACAGTATTATCAGAGCAGATGAGAGGGTCACAGAATGATTTTGTTACAGTTTTTCATGGGTTACATTCATACTTCAAGAAAACCATACAACTGAAACAAATGGAACCCATGGCTATGGCCATAAAACTCCCATGGTGTTGCCCACACCAACCCAAAGTCTGAAAGATATTTTTGCCTAAATGATTTTAGTTATGGGAAAGCAAGTCAGGTCATGATCAAGTTTGAAATTTAGCTATGGACCTGAACCTTTTGAAGTTCAAACCCTATTCAGTGCAAAGTGAGGAGTTGTTCCTCTAAATAAGATAATGGCACAGAACACAGCTTAGTCGCTTTCTGGAGGTGTTCCTAACAGTTATTATGCCTTCAAATTGAAGAAAGGATTGGGCTGATTTCTCTGCCTTTCAAGAGCTGGCCATCTTCTCTGGATATTGGTAAATCTAGGGTGTCAAACTCATTTGGCAGAGAGAACCAAAATTTCATTTTTTATTATTATTTTGATTTTTGATTATGCTATTTTTGATTATTGGTATAAATTTAAATCTATACACTAACTTTAGACTACAGAAAAATATCAATGAGAGATTTCCACAAAAAATCCAAGACAGAATATGGTCTTTATAAACAACTTAAATTATTTTCTTATTGAGTAACTTATTGTCACATTAAATTCACTGAGAAAATCTGCTTCCTTGAAAAACCACTACAATTTTGTTCACTATCTCTTTCTTTCCCATCTTATTTTTCTGTTTCTCTCTATTTTCCCCACCCACCTTCTCTCCCATTCCATTCACTAAAATGATCACCAATGAAGCAGTCATGTTGATAATATAGTGTCATCATTAGACTTTAAGATGAACATCTCAGTAAGATCAATATAGACCGAGGAGTATACCAATCTAAAGACCCAGAAAGACATTTCAGCAATAGTTACATTTGGAAAGTTACTTTTTATTTTCAATTACAAGTTTGATTCTGCTTACTCTGAATACATCAAATGGACTGTATCTGGGCTTATGAGCTCTTTGTCTAAAAGCATTTTTGCCCAGTATTTCTATAACTGCCACTGGTCAGATCTGAACCTCGAACCTGGGACCTCGGGAGCTGACTATAGGAGCCTCTGCCCATGCTGTAGCGGTCTCTTGATCTTAACTGTTGCTGTGGTCTAGATACCACTTGCATTGCTCAGTAACCACACTAGGTGTGTGGGTTACATTTCCACATCACAGAATTCATAAAAATACTCCAAAGTTCATTTTTGAAAAAATGAATGGATTAGATTGCACATTTTTTTCAAAATATTTGCTTTGTGGAAGGAAAAATACCACCTTACCAGGTTCCAAATCCTTTCTCGAGCTGGGCAGGATAAATACTCTTCTGCACTACCAATACACTTCCCAGGAAAAAAGGTAGTGTGTATCACATAAATGTGTTTTCCAAATGATGTTACCTCTCTACTTATTTTACAGAGATGATGGAAAAATGATATCATTTAAAAGGAAAAACAAAATCATAGGTTTCCCAGTCCTTCACTGCTATTTACAGAGTACCTTCTCTGAGACACAGGATTTATTGAAGTGCACAGTTTTCATTAAAGCCCTTTTTAAAAATACTAGCAGCACATCACTGCTGATGAGTGATTAGTTTCAGGCAAAGGGAGTACTCTGTCAAAATATATTTGTAATGCCTTTTCCACCCAATCATCAGAAAAGGAATATATTCCCCAAGATTATTTCATATCAGTGCAGAGAGTGTAAGGAGAGAATAAACACACACCTTACTATTGATTATATCATAAGAAAAAAAAAACAGAAATTAAGAAACAGAGAGCCTGGCCAGAAAAAAAAAAGTCTTTTTGGAAGGGAACGCCAGTTGTAGTAGAACTGAAATTGAGTCCATTATTAAGCACCTATAATTCACACAGTAAACATGTTCAATATTGCCTTCCTTTAGAAGGCAAATCCTACCTCAGAGGATAAACAATTGATGGTTTGGGGGGGGGGGGGTGTTGTTGTTGTTGGTTTTTGTTTTGGGGTGGGGTTGGTTTTTTGGGGGGGGGGGTTAAACAATTCAACTTTTATTTTTGGGTCAGAGGCAACAATAAGGAATGTGCCTTCAGCAAATATTAAATACAATTTAGAAAGCCATAAACCATGTTTGTAGGCACCCTTGCACAGACAATACCTAGCATGATATTATGGGTGAGATTTCACATTCCTGACTTTCTTTCCTAAAAAGTCACACTAAAACCTAATTTTTCCCATATTAAGGAGAAAAGCCTGAGATGAGAGAGACACACATTAAATCAAATGCCAAGGCTGTCCTTTTAAACATCACTTACCACATTTGGTTCATGTTTGTAATTACATTTCTGCAGCAGCATAATGTTAAATTGAGATGTGCCATCTCCCATCTCTGGGGTGTTCATGTTAACAACAGGATTTCTGCCAACCTCCCACAATGATGACAGCATTTATCGACAAAATTACACACAATACAATCCAGTTGGAACCACCATGCAGCTGAATAATGCTAGAAAAAAATAGCCTTAGTCTAATGACATAGTCTATTTCTGAATTATGAGGCAAAGTTGCTACCATGCTATTTCTCATAAACTCAGTTACTAAGAGATGATTGCGCCTATATATGAACTACATATTTGTTCATAATACAGTACATTCTCATCTGAAATGTATGGTACATTATTTTTATAACCATCTCATTATAGCACAGACTGATGTGAATATCTGCTCCTTGTTAAACTGCAATTATGACCACAAACAAAGATGCTGTTGCTTGCAGCGATACCAGTACAACTCTACATGACAAAAACTTCTGCCATCGATACTGAAGAGAAAATACACACATGATAACAGCAAAAGCAAACTGCTGTTTCCAGTACCTGTTCAAAAATCCCTGAACAACCTGACAGAAATTAGAGACAAACTGGTATCTCTCCACATGGTTCAAGTATAATAGATATGCACTGAAGCAGTACTTACAGCTAGAGAATATCAACGGGCAGGAATGTTCATCCATTGGGAAATTATGTAGCTGCAGCTGGCATTCTGCGTTGATGGTGAGCCTGTGTTAAAACCAGGTAATTGTCACTATATATCAACACAACAAAAAGTTGAAGGAACAGGTTAGAGTGATCTTTGGTAATTGGCCAACACACAACTGAGAATTTTTGAAGCACAGCCACAGAATTAAGGTAGGTGTGTGTATGTGTGTCTGTGAATGAACACACACACACACACACACACACACACACACCCACCCCCCTCAGACCGTGCTTTTAAAATCCTACTTCAGGGATCTTTAAAATCCCACCACAAGATCTTATAAAACACATTTAACAAAGATATGTCCGACTGCAATAGACCAGCACAAATATTTGCAAAAAACCCCTATATCACATTTTAAAGCTTTGTTTAAAATGGTTTATTAACATAGGACACACTACAAATAAGGCCAATTTTTAAATTACTATTAAGACAGAGGTTTGAGTCCATGCAACAACAAAGTCTGTCTATGTATTTAAGTGGATCATATATTTTATTTGGAAGCTATTTTCAAATAATGAACCATGTATTAACTTCACTGCTGAAATTCTCCCAGCAAATAGTAAGTTTTAGGAAAACTAATTAAAAGACAAACAAACAAAGTAGATTTGAGAAGAAGTTCTGGATGCTTATAAATTTGGACTGACAGCCAGAGAAAAGGCTGTAGAAGCTCAGTTGTAAGCAGATTAGTTCTGTCCAGGCGTTTCAATTGTACAGCAGGACAGGACTCCAAGGCTGTATGCCCTAAAGTGGCCAGAGGAGAGGAGGAAGAGAAAATGGAACTGGCACAAACTTGTACACTTTCTCTTGAATTTAGAACTTTAGTTATCTCAGGGCTGTTCTTTCTGAGGCATCTGCAGTGAGGAAATTGGCAATACTGCAATTGCCTCTTACATACAGTTCTGTAGACTCAATAGGCTGTGACAATAAAGGCTGCCTACTTGTTGCTGAGTTGTATGTCCTAGGTGGTGAATATTAAGGTTTATAGAGTTCCTCCTGCCTCGAGGAAAGTCTGAGGGGTAAAACTGGAATCAGAGCTCCTGCTGTATATTTAAAATGCTCAGTCAAGCAAAGGAGGTCCGTAATAAGCTCAGCAGGCTCCAGAATCCCATGGCCTGAGGTGGTGCAGCAGCATCCGCCCATCAATCTTCCCTCTCTTCAGGGCTCCCAGTGAAACTCCACACAGATCAGTCTCATGGGCCCTTCTGGCAGGGGTTTATTTATTTTCCAAAGCCAGTGAACCAAAATGGCAATAAAATGAGGCAATTACTCTGCTAGCCTCAGTTTCTGCCCTCACAGGTATCTTCTCCTCTCTTTGGCAATCCCAGAAGTCCCTGCCCTTCCTGCAACTCTGTCATCTGCCCTAGCTGGAGCTCAGCTTTCTGGCTCTGACTTTCAGGCCCTAACTCTTTCAATCAGGTTCTCTTATAGGAGGGTGCAGCTTACTGCAGTTCTTCTCCACCACAGATTCCTCTTCCTGTCATCTGCTATCCTCTGTGTCTTTATAGATGCCAGCTGACCCCTATAAGCAAGTTTTTTTAATCAAAAAAATTGTTGATCTTGAGGATTATTTTGAATTTTGACAAATATTAATGGCATTTCTTTTAAACCACATCAATTTATCTGTGCTTTAAACATATTCTAATATAAATTAGGAAACATGTAGAAAACAAAATATCTAAAAATACTCTGCAGAAAAAGAGACCAAATATTTTTAGCTACACAGTCTTCCTTCCTACCTTAAGGTGTACAAGATTTTCCCATCATTCCATATTCTCAGAAGCTGATTGGGTGTAGTGATCCAGTGAGCTTCTGCCGTTTTAGAGTTTCGGAAGATAGTGTCTGGTATCCATATCAATCCAACCATATTGCTGTTTAGAGTCAGTATTTTCATGGTGCTGTTGAAACGAAGACGACTGTCTGTCCATGTTTGAGCAAAAAATATATCTATTTGGTATTCCTGTAATTAAAGCACAATATACAAATTGAAGTCAGTTTCACATATTCCACTTATATTTGGTCTTTGATGGGATATAGTTAAAGGGCTATATCATCAATCAATGTAACTCAGGATAGCTCTAGTAAAATCAGTGGGTCTGTGTTGATTTACAGGATCTAGTCTTTGGAAGTTTTTTTCTTTGTTTTCATTCTCAGAATTATTTTGCTTTAGGAAAAAATAAAAACAACATGATCTGCATTGCCCTCTGTGGTGGAGCAAAGCTTGCTAAGCCAAAAGGTCGAAGAGGGCAATTGCTTAGGGGCCTGGGTAATTTAAAATGGTCCCTGGGCCCCTGGCTGCCACCTCTGCCAGCCGTGCATTGGGGCTAAGGTAGGTCTGCCCTCACACTGCACTGCTCCTGGAAGTATCTGGCATGTCCCTTTGGCTCCAGAGGAATAGGGGGCAGGGAATTTCTATGTGCTGCTCCTGCCCCAAGAACTGACTCTGCAACTCCCATTGGCCAGGAACTGTGGGAAATGGAGGCTGTGGGGCTGGTGCCTGTGGGTGTGATGCATGGAGATCTCTTCAGCCCCTGCCTAGAGAGTTGTACCAGTCACTTTCAGGAGCTGCCCAAGGTAAACACCACTCCCTTCATCCTCTCCTGCATTCCAGTCCCCTGCCTAGCACAGAGCCTGCACTCCAACTCCCTCCCAGAACCTGCACCCACAGCCTCTCCCATATCCCAATCCCTTGCCCAGCCTAGAGCTAGCACCCTGCACCCAAACTCTCTCCCAGACTGACCCCTCCCACATTAAAACTTCCTCCCAGAGTCTGTACCACACACCCCCTCCCATACTCCAAGCCCTTGCCCTAGCCTGGTGAAAGTGTGTAAGGATGGGGATGAGTGAGTACCAGAGGGAGGAGGGATGAAGTGAGTGGGGCAAGGCCTGTAAGAAGGGGAAGGACAAAAGCATGTCCTCAGGGAAGGAACAATGAAAGAGTTGCGTGATTAGTCAGTTGGCAAGCCTAGCGGGCAGGCACCTGAAAGCCCTGGCCTGCCAGAAAAGCATGCAGAGAATCACAGCCGGAAGCTCACTGTGCACCTGCCAGCACAGGTGCAATGCCAGCCAGATGTTAGGTGGACAATGTCCACGCGGGCGCAACGTGTGTGCTCCTGGGGGCCCATTGACTGTTCTCCTCTGGGGCCTGGAATTGCTGTCGGCATTTGCCCAGCATCTTGACCATCCTTTTGCTTGCAAAGTCATTCTCATGCCTGGACAATATACCTGCCTCTGTGTGAAAACAGAGTCTTTAAGGAGCTGTTAATGAAACAGATGTTTGAGATTCAGGTAGCATTAGACAAATATGACTAGTGCTGAAATAAGTCAGCTGAAGAATAACAAATTGTATCGAACATGGCACACACGCAGAGACACACACTGTTCTGTTTCTAAACTGTTGCATGTATAGTCAGAAAGATACTGGAATTATAGATACTCATTTTTCTTTATAGACACCTCTTGTATTTCAAATGCCAAGAGCCAGAACTCTTCTGAGGCTTCCATTAATATGCTAACATGATGCTCCCAATGCTACAATCTTAAACTTTTATATAGTTGCATTTTTATTGCCATGTTTCTGTTACTATGTAGTCATTA
Organism: Pelochelys cantorii; assembly: GCA_032595735.1. Classification (NCBI taxonomy): domain Eukaryota; kingdom Metazoa; phylum Chordata; order Testudines; family Trionychidae; genus Pelochelys; species Pelochelys cantorii. The sequence goes on along the minus strand of CM064326.1, from coordinate 123,156,900 downwards.
TAAGGGTGATAAAGTCCAAGTTAAACACACACGAGAGAATGTGTATATATTATTACATACAAAAACACTTTGTTAACAGATATTTAAGTTTCAAAATCCAGTGCTTAAAATACCAGTCCCAATCTGCCTATGGAATCTTCATTCTGCATCCTGGTGCATCCAATCTATACACTGAGTGATGGGGTAGGGGAATGGGAGTCTTGTGGGAAAACATAATTATATAATTAAACACTTTATCATAATGCATAAACATAAAGAGGGCAGAATTAAGGTGTCTTGGTCAATCTGGCATTTCCTTGCTTGAGTCTTTGTCTAGCCTTATTTTCATTTAATATAGTTTTTCCATTAAGTTTCCTGGTTTTTTTCCTTAAAAGAAAAAAGATATAAATTCCATTATGCACACCAGTAACAATTTATCCATTGTATATTATTAGCAGGGTTTGTGCCATAAATTTATCCTAGTATTCTAACTGTATCCTGAGAGCTATCTGGTTATACTGTGTTATTCCTATAACTAACTTCTTTTGCAGGGCTTCCTTCAAAATTGATATTATAACACCAGAAAGCCCTATTCATTGACACTATTATCTGAGAAACACTCCCTGGGACTCACGCCTTTATGTGATGAATAACTGATGGAAATGTAAGAATTCTTAGCATGTATAGGAATAACAGGTAACACCTTATGATTTGCAGCATAACTACTAAGAGTTCCTAGAACCTTTCCTTTTAACCTTTCTAGCTGTGATTTTTATTTCTGATTAGCTTTATTTTCAGGAGTAGGACTAGAAATTTGAAGCTGAAGGGAAATTATTTTCATCTTGGTGTGCAGGGAATTGTGCATCTCTTTAGACAAGAAAATCTAACAAAGTATCTAGCTCATACTTGATAGTTATTTCTATTTTTAAACACAGGGAAGTATTCAGAAATTATAGGAATGGGGAAAATGGTCATAAAATGACCCATCTATATATTTTTAAATATCTTCAAAAATCATTGTTTCCCCACTGAGCCACTATTGCAGAGAGTGGATTATCCAAATTATGTTCTAATATTTCCTTGGTCTCTGCCAGCTCCTCATTGCAACATCCTAGAGACGAGAAGCTTATGTATATTCACCCGATACAGAATCGATTGTGCTAGACATGGCCACATGTCTAGCAGCTTTCCCTAACTGCTGAGTTTGTAGAACTCTAGCATGCAAGTAGAAACCAGTACTTACTGAGCCAAAGTTATGAGGTCATATTTATACATCTGGCTGATGAGTATGGCGTATTTATATACAACAATGGACTGAGCAAATATATTCATATTTGAAGTTATTTTAAGGAAAAGAATGCTTCTTTTGATTGCCAAATTATTTCTAAATTTAGGATCAGCTGTAATTCTCTTTTGGTTTATTGTGCACATTTAGGATTTTGCTTATTCAAAAGGAAAGATAGTCCTGAACTGTTTAATAACAACGAATGGTACAGACTAACCAAAAGACATAGAATCATGAGCTTCCATAGGCAAAACCCACTTCATCAGATGAAGTAGAGTGGAAATAACAGAAACCAATATATACAACAGCTGAAGAAATATCTGTCACTTGTAGGGCCCATGTTAATGAGGCTAATTAAGTAGGCTGGATGTGTGATTTTGATGTGGAAATGAAGATATTAAATGGCAGGAGAAATTGGCTTTGTAATGTGCCAACCAGTTAATGTCTTTGTTCAGGCCCAGCGTAACAGTGTCAAATCTGTAGATAAATTCCAGTTTGACTTCTGGGTACTTGTCTGGCTCTGTCAGTCTGTCTCCTCCCTTCCCCAGGTGGGTATTTAAGTTTTAAAAATGCCTGATACACAGAGAAAGACCTTGCAGGTGTTTGTGATTGGAGCAAATCTGGTTGTATCATAGGGCTTGGCTGTAGACAATTGATCATGTGATAGGTCCTGGATGGAATCTGGAGGTAAGACTAGCAGTCAGTGGGTTTCTGGTACAGAGGGTGTTTATGTAACCATCTTTTATTTGTACCATAGTGGATCTACCAGTCAAGTTAAGGAAGTGGATCTGGTCCAGGCTGAGGTTGATAGTGGGGTGGAAATTGTTGAAACCCGTGTATAATTTTTCAAGGGTCTCCTTCCCGTGGGTTCATATGATGAAGGTGTTATCAATATGCTCATGATTCTACATATTTTGGTTAGTCATTAAGGTGCCACAGGACCACTCATTGTTTTTAAAGTTACAGACAACACGGCTACCCTCTGAGATTGTTTAATTACTGCCCACCATTCTTATCTTCCCACAACACATATTCCTTCTTTTTAAATATTTTAGGTGGTAAAGTAGTCCAGTTGGTGCTTGCTATTCAATACTATATTTAGAACTTCTCCTAGAGATTATTCAAAATACAACTGGTAAAGTGTGGGCCAATGGTGGGGAGATGCAACTCCATTTACTTGAATAAATTGCTTACACCAGGGCTGAATTGAAGCCTGTGTGCATATAGCACTGCATTGCATCCTTTAATAATAAAACATGGTCCATTGTTTTAAATGTGTCTCTTTGTCCTACACTTGTCCTGAAGTGATTTATTTAAGCAGTATCACATAACTCAGTAAACAGCATTTTCCCACTAATATCTCTCCTAACAATTTAGCTCTGCTTAAAAGTATCTCATTACAGATGCAATGTGCTATGGTTGATAATAAGGGGGTAAACCAATATTTATATTTGAAAACTGAACTGTAATCTTCCCTTTTTTTCTTCATCCACTAATCCATTTAAAAGGGGATGCTAGATCAGTACAGTACAATCACTGGAATTACCTTGCTCTTCAACCAAATAGTGAATGGGGTTTGGTAGTTAGCTATTTTGTTTTTGAGCAAGAGACAAAGGTCAATTTTGAAAGCTGGGTGTATAAACTTAGGCTCCTTGGACCAGATCCTGAAAAGGTATTTATTTGCATTACCCTTGTTGATTCCAGTGTGAGTCAGATACCTACATGCCTTTGGTGATCTGGGCCCTAAATTTTAATTTATATGCATCTACATGGAAGTGACTTCATTTTCTTAGACATTAAGGGTGCTTCTCCTAGCAGTCAATGGATAGCATTCATTGCAGGATGGAGGGATGTGCAATGGCCATTTAAACTCCACTTAGAGACTGTGCAAGGAGTCTGATGATTGTGCACCTGCAGGTGATACTTACCTTTCCATTCAATTATATAAGGGCTTCCATGCTAGCCTGTCTCACATAGGGGTAAATATTTGGGCCATAATGCATGAAAAGACAAGGATCACTTTCAATTCACTGGTTTTACCTTTTAGAGGAATGTCAATTATTTTATAGAAGATAATACTAGCATTTATGATATTTAGGCAAGACGTAATCTTTGTCTTAAGTTCTGTGTATAATCTTCTGCCTAGAAAATGTTAATGGGAACAAGGGTTTTTTTTTTTGGTGTTGTTTTGTTTTGTGTTTCTGCTAACTCAGAGTTATACTTGATGAATGAAGAAATCAGAAAACAGAGAAACCAATCTCACCAATTACGGCTAGAGACACATCAATTTTCTGAGCACATATTTGAGATGTTACCCACGCAAATACAATTTGCCTGTTCATGGAAATAAATAAACTTAGAAATTATATATAATAGGCCAGCTCCTAATTACTTATTTCTGAAATATAAAAGTAGTGTGTACCCCTAGGCTTGAGAGACACTTTGTACAAAGAATGGGAGGAGTAGAAAAGCAGGCCCAGGTCTTCAACAGTATTTATGGGAGTCTAAATATTTGAGAATCTGGGCCATAGATATCATTGTAGTGGGTTGATTAATGTGTCTTAACCTAGCTACGATGGGACCATGACAATAAAGGGATGGGTTGTTGTGGAAAGAGTAGGTATATGTCGTGGGAGTGGCGAAGGGGAAGAGAGTGAGGGATTGATACCTTTGGGTACTGGATGATCTAATGTGTGAGACAGTGAATTATTTGGAAGTATTTTGTGGGCATGTGGATTGGAAAGAGAAATTGCACATGTTTAGCTTATTTTCAAACCATACCAACCATCTCTTTGTTTCCTCATTCCTGAAGAAGACATGGAGAAGAACTCTTAAAAATAGTTCATATTATTAATGTCCTTATTCCCCAAATGAGCAAATCCAAGATCACCAATCTTAATTTGCAATGTCTAGAAAGACGATGAGAGATCTTTTGCCAAACATATAGGAAAAAAGGTGTAATGGCAAAACACTAAAGAAGTCCAACAAGACAATTGTTACAGCTAGTCATTACTTAGGGTCACTTTTTGAGCAACAGCTGTCTGTCTCAGGTATAGCTTTTTAAGACCCCTCACAAGCTTTAGTGTGTTTATACTAACAATGTTCCTGTGAGGAGGGGAGGTGATGTGTGAATGGGTCTGAAGGGATTAATGAGAGCATCAAACCTGGTGGTAGCAGTTAAAAGAGCTGACCACATCAGTTCAGCTCTAACAAGGAAGGACGGCAAATCTCTGGAAGATACCCACTAATTGGAGCCTGGTGGGAGTCAGGTAACTGAGGGGGATACTGGCAAATAGAGGCTCCCTCAAGGAAGGTAGCTCTACAACGGGGGGGCACTGCAATTGTGAAGTAGCAGCAAGAAGTAAGTTTGACTCTGTGAGGATGGGCCTGCAGAGAGCATGAAATCTCCTGCTGGGTCAGGGTCTGCCCTGCAAGTGGAGCGGAGAAAACTTTCCTCAGTAAGAACCAACTACCTAGCAGGAACTGCAGCTATGAAGTGAACCAGTGGGAGAGGCTGACAGAGAATGAGACTGATGCACTAGGAGTGCAAGAAGAGGCTGAGGGAAAAGCCCAAGAAAGGCAAGATGTGAAGTGGACCAGTGAGGTAGCTGGAGGTATGTGTAGTTAGGCTTTGATTGTCTGTTCAAGGACTGGAACCCACTAGAGAGGGAGAAGGCCTATGATGCCCTACCATCCTACCAAGGAAGGTAGAGTGGAATACCCTTCCCCCCGACACATTGTAAGGACTGCTGAACTCCCTGATCCAGAGGCAAGTACTTAGGGTCCTATCTGAAGTTGTTGGACTCCTATTTGTTGGACTATTGGTACCCTAGATGTGGTGGGAGTCTGTGACAGTCAGAAGTCTGAAATACAAAAAGTAGCTGACTACCACAAGGTTAGAACAGCAGTCAGCAAGAAGCTCTAATATAGGAGAGATTGCAATGACATGCCTAGACATCAGGTGGGGCACTTGTTTAAGAATTATGTTTACATCTCCATTTTACATGGTGAAACTGAGGCACAGAGAAGTTATGTGATTTTTCCCAAGGTAACACAGGAACGCTATAGTGGACCAGGGGATTTAATCCAGCTCTCCTAATTCCTAGCACAGTGCTTTTAATTAATTGGATAATCCTGTCCCTGCAGTCCATCAGTGGCCACTTTCAAGTAAACAAAATGACTGGATATTTGGAAACATGCTAGATATCCCCCACAAGAACAAAGATATAGCCTCTGCTCAAAGGACTTAAATGTAGTTTGGCACAAATCAGCCCTATAAATAAAAATACCTTTAAATGAACATGGGGGGAGAGAAAGCTAATGCATAGGTGATAATAATACAGATATACTTGTGAGATATAAACATATCAAAGTTTTTATTCTGATGTAAAATACATCTCCATCATGGGCACTGAATTTGTTTTTAAGCAAGTTAGGCATGTGGACACAAGACAACACACACAACTTTCTGTGCAAATTGCTTACATTGTTGACTGTAAAAGCACTTTCTAGACAGTGTTTTTGAGGGAATTACAATTTAACTTGTTTAAAAATCAGACCAAATACCAGTTTGTTTTCTCCAAGGAGACATGAAGAGAAACTTCAACATGTTATTGAATGCCCTTGCTTCTCACTTGGGCAAATTCGAGACCACCAGCTTCTATTTGCAATGCTTAGTTTCATTCACCCATAAAATACATGAGTGCATTTAGAAAGACAATATGAGGCCTATCTCACCCAACACATAGAAAAAAAAAAAGTGTAACAGTTTGAGGCAAAATACTAAAAATGTCCAACAAGCCAAAATATTCCAATATCATAACTAGAAATACCCTATTCAACATATCAATCACTACAATGCTATATTTCTAACAGAGAAAATCTTAAGTTTTGATACATTCCAAAAATGCTGTTTCATTCAATATAACAGAAGATTATATCGGAAATTGGTTCATTTTCAGATTTGTGAATTTTGCCTTAGCTAAACACTAATATTTGTAGTATTCTCTATATTGTCTATACAGTATACTTAGGAAAGACTGATGTAATATTAGCTAAGGCAACCTTTTAAGGATCCCTGCTGTTTTGAGTGAGACAGGTGACAAAATGACAGTTTTCAAAAATGTTCTCATCTGCCCTTCAATTGTGCATATACAGTTTTGCCTAAGCAAATTTTGGGCAATCTTGTGCATTCACCTGTTATACTCAATATATGCAAACCACTTTTATGCACAATGTAAAATTCAAGTGGGATTTGTGTATAGAATTTGTGTCATCTGATAGCACAAACAAATGGTGTGAAAATAACTTCCTATACACATCCAAAAATAAAGGCCACATTTTGAAGATACAGTTCAAAGGGTCAGGGTTTCAATCAAAGCTTCAGTCTCAAGATATTTATTTCCACTGGCCACATTTCAGAAAGACATTATATATAGATAGAGATAGATAGATATACAGATGCATACACATGCACACATATGTATAGTAATTAAATACCCAAAACACAATTCCTAAGTTACAGTCCAATATTATAATGTTTTTTTAAAACCAAAAAGAAATGTAATTCCTCTATAACACCTAGGGTACGTCTCCACAGCAACATTATTTCCAAATAACTAATGTTATTTCAAAATAATTTTGAAATACTGTCAAGCTGGAGGACTTCTTACTCTGATTCCTGTAACCTTCATTGTACGAGGAGTAAGGGAAATTGGAGGAAGACTATTTTGAAATACGTGCTGGGTAGATGCTCCCAATTTTGAAATAAGCTATTTCAAAATAAGCTACGCAATTGACGTAGCTCAATTTGTGTAGCTTATTTCGAGTTAAGTCCTGCTGTGTAGACGTACCCCTAGATAATAATCAAATGTACATTTTCCAATCATGAATGTTGAAAGTGTGATCTCAACTGTCAAACATAGATAGTGATATTTAGAAAAAAAACCCCAAACTATTCACTCTCCATTCCAGTTTCAGAAGTATACTCTAGTATAGGGTTGGGAACATTTCAGTCCGTGGTCTGGATCTGGTTCCCAGGGTTGGTCCCTTGTGGGCCCCCACCTCCATGTTTACTTGCTCCTCCACAGGTATCGGAGTATCGCAGCTCTTGTTGGCTGCTAATTGCCATTCGTGGCCAATGTGAACAGCAAGAAGCAGCATCACCTGGTCCGTGATGCTTCCCAATGCTCACATTGTCTGCGAACGGCGATTTGCAGCCAACCAGAGCTGTGATCCTTTGATACCTATGGAGGAGCAGGTAAACATAGTGGTGGTGGCCGGCCAGGGACTAACCCTGTGGGCTGCCATTTTTTCTATTGCCCACTCCTGCTCTAGTATTATATTATTCCATGGCTACAATGCAGTTATCTAAATTTGTGAGCGTATATGCCAAAGAATAAAAAAGAAATTCTGCAGTTACTCCTGTGAAATGTTTATATTGATATAAAATACAAACTCATAGGAGGGACAAAACAAATGCAGCTTCTGTGTGTGTGTGTGTGTGTGTGTGTGTGTGTGTGTGTGTGTGTGTGTGTGTGTGTGTCGGGGGGGTACTGCAACTTAAATTCAGTTTTCCTTTATTATTAGAAATGTAATGGTTAATATATGTAGGTGATTGCACAGGTACTCCTCATATGCCTATCTCCTTACTAATTGCATGCCTGACATTAGAAGTAATTGTTGCCAGTGGTTTTTTTTTTTCCAGTTTACCCAGATCTGGAAAGCTCTCAGTTGCCATGGAAACACACCCACCTCTATTCCTCTATATTGAAGCAATAGTTCCCCTCCCAGTTGCTATAGTAACAGCTTGCAACAGGTTCCTCTTCACACCACAGCTGCTATTCCTTTCTGCATTGCAGCTTTGGTCCTCACAGCTGATAATTGCCTTATTGTGATGGAATCCACCAGAGCTGTGTAACTAGAACAGGGGTAGCAATAAGCAGCCCATGGGCTAGATGCAGCATGCCAGAGTTAGCTCCTGATGGGTCACAAGATGCTTTGTTTACCTAAGCACCTGCAGGCATAATTGCTCACAACTCCCATTGGCTGCAGTTCACCACTCCCAGACAATGGAAGCTGTGGAAAGCTGGGGGGGTGGGGGGGGGGGCTGGTGAACTGCAGCCAGTGGGAGCTGTGAGCAATCATGCCTGCAGGTGCTTAGGTGAACAAATCACTTTGTGGCCCATCAGAAGCTAACTGATTGTCTTCTCTGATGAGAAAACTGGCTCTGGATATGGGGAAAGTGGTAGATATGATATACCTTGACTTTAGGAAAGCTTTTGATACAGTTCCGCACAGTATTCTGGATCACAAATTGGAAAAGTATTGCTTGGATGAATGGACTTTAACATGCATGGAAAGCTGGCAGAATAATCAGGATCAATGAGTAGTGATCAATAGCCTGATGTCCAATGGGCAGCTGGTATCAAGTAAAGTATCCAGGAATTGGTCCTGGGGCCACTTTTATTCAACATCTTCCTTACTGATTATCTGGATGGTGGAATGGATAACACCCTCAGCAAGTTCACGGATTACACCCTCAGCAAGTTCATGCTGGCGGGAGAGGTAGACATGGTGGAGTGTGTAGAAAGGGTAACTTTGACAAATTGGAGAATTGAGCCAAAAGAAATCTGATAAGGTTCAACAGGGACAAGTGCAGAGTCTGCACTTAGGATGGAAGAATCCCAAGTACTGCTACCGGCTGGGGACCAACTGGCTAAGCAGCAATTCTGCAGAAAAGAACCTGGGATTACAGTGGGCAAGAAGCTAGATATAAGCCATCAGTGTGCTGTTGTTGCCAAAAAGGTTAACAGCACATTGGGCTGCATTAGTAGTAGCATTGCCAGCAGATGAAGGGAAGTGAATATTCCCCTCTATTCGTATTGGTGAGGCCACATCTGTAGTATCCCTCTACCCCCACTACAGAAGGGACATGGACAAATTGGAGAGTGTTGAGAGGAGGGCAATGAAAATGATTAGGGGGCTGAGGCACAAGCCTCATGCGGAGCAGCTGAGGAAACTGGGCTCATTTACTCTGCAGAAGAGACGAGTGAAGGGGGATTGGATTGCAGTTTTCCACTAGCTGAAGGGGACGGGGGTTTCCAAAGAGGATGGAGCTAGGCTGTTCTCAATGGTGACAGATGAGAGGACAAGCAGCAATAATCTCAAGTTGCAGTGTGGGGTGTCTAGTTGGATATTAGGAAAAGCCCTCTTTCATTAGGAGAGTTGTGGAGGACTGGAATAGGTTACTTAGTGAGGTGGTGCAATCTCCTTCCTTAGAGGTTTTTAAGGCCCAGCTTCTTCAATTTTTAGAATGGTGAGGGGTAACTAGTGGTGTTCCCCAGGAGTCTTGTGGAACCAGTCCTATATAGCATGTTCATAAATGGTCTGGAGAAAGGGGTAATCATTGACAAAAATTGCAGATATAAATTTACTCAAGATAGTTAAGTCACAGGCAGAAGAGCTTCTAAAAGTCTATCACAAAACTGGGTGAGTGAGCAACTCAATGGTAGATTAAATTTAATGCTGATAAGTGTGAAGTAGTGCATAACATAATCCCAAGTATACATATGAAATGATAGGGATCTAAATTAGTTGTTATCACTCAAGCGAGAGCTCTTGAAGTCATTGTGGATAGTTCTCTGAAAACTTCCACTCAATGTGCTGCAACAGTTAAAAAAGCAAACTAAATGTTTGGAATCATTAAGAAATGGATACACAAGAGGGAAAATGTCTTATTTTCTCTATATAACTTGATGGTACATACACATCTTGAATACTTTTTGCAGATGTTGTTGCCTCATCTCAAAAAAGGTATATAGAAATTGGAAAAAGTTCAGAAAAGGGCAACAAAATGATTGGGGTATGAAACAGCTGCCACAAGAGGTGAGATTGTTGAGAAAGGGACTTTTCACCTTGGAAAGAGATGACTAAAGGGGAATATGATAGAAGTCTATAAAATATGACTGATGTGGCAAAAGTAAATAAGGAAAAATTATTTACTCCTTCCCCTAACACAAGAACTAGGGGTCACCAAAGGAAATTAATAGGCAGCATGTTTAAAACAAAGAAAATGAAGTATTTCCTCACAATGTACAATCAACCTGGATTTAAAAAAAGAGCTAGACAAATGCATGGAGGATAAGTCCATCAATGACTATTAGCCAGGATGGGTAGGAATGGTGTCCGTAGCTTCTGTTTGTCAGGGAATGGGAGGCAGGGGATGGATCATTTGATGATTACTCGTTCTGTTCATTCTCAATGGGGCACTTGGCATTGGCCACTGGGCTAGATGGATCTTTGGTCCGACCCAGTGTGGCAATGCCTATGTTCTTGACAAAGCTGTGGCTGGTATGGTTTAGTTGGGGTCGGTCCTGCTTTGAGAAGGGGGTTGTACTAGATGGCTTCATGAGGTCTCTTCCAACCTAATCTTCTGTGATTCTATGATATTGGACTATACTACAGGTAAACTTCAGAGTCACAGTCATTCAATTTTCCTTAGTGGTACAGCTCTGCATTTACACCAGTTTGATAGAAATAGAGTTTGGCTCTAGTTTTGTTGCTCTAATTATATTTCAATACAATAATGAAGAGATCTTCTTTTTCTCACCAATGTTTCTAAAATATATTTCATAACACATCAAGGTGAATGTTTGCTTCAAAAGTGGGGCATAGATCAGTTCATAACATACCATTTTATTGCCAATGAGAGAAAAAAAAATATGCACAAATAAATCTGTTAGTCTATAAGTTGCACAGGACTCCTCATGATTTTTGTAGATACAGACTAACCCGGCTACCCCTAATACTAATACTGACTTGTATTGGGTTGCAATATGTCACACTCAAGAACAGAGCCAGAAAACCAAGAAAGTGATCGTTAAAACTGGCCTAATGTGTTGTTCTCAGTCTTTCTGGAATTGGGTGATCTTTCCTCAGAAATGAAATACTGTCTCACATAGGCCACTGAACAACTGAGGTTTTAATTATCTGTCTCATAAAGAGAAGCTCTTCCCTTCCTGATAAATACATATAAGCCAGTTGTAGTTAGAATGAAGAAGGTCAGTTGGCTGAAAAGTTGCATTAATAAAGTTCCTCTTTGTCTCTTCACAAAAAGGAGAACAGCCTTCTGAGGTGTAGAGACTGCGACTTTTCTTTGCTTGAATTCAGTGACTCTCATAATCAAAAGTTATGTTACCAGACTGTGGAAAAACCAGTGAGAAGACACTAAAGCACAAAAACTTTTTACTTTTGAAATTTTGTTTGAGCTTAATTTGTCTTTGGTCCTCTAATAACATGAAGCTTCAGAGTACTTGAGAGGGGCACTAGACTGATTAGTCATTTGGGGACTTTTCAAAGATGGAGACTTTTAATGCTGTTTTTATTGTGATTTTTATATTCTTTGATAGTAAGCCAACATTAATTATCGTTAGAAATTTCGTGTCCTTCAAAAAGCTTCTAGGTTAGGAGACAGGATTTGGATAGGAGTGAATGAAATACTGCAGAACACATTCAAAATTGAGGTTTGTTGAGTGGTCATATTTTAATGAATGAACACCAAACGTACAACTGCAGTAGCATAGCAGCTGAAGTCAGTAAGGGCAGGTTTTACCATAGTGCGAGAACTTTTGTCTGAACGTGTCAACAGCAAGAAATTTAAATAAAAGTCAGAAACTAATAAAAAGAGGGCCAGTTACACAAAGGTTGGTGGATCACCCAAACGACATTGTAATTTTTCCTAACCTAGCATTAAATCACTCAGAATAAAAAAAGAACAAAAAAGCATTCAGAAGAAATTAAGGCAACCTGAAATTTGACACAGTTCAATGTGCAAATAATCATGATATGCAGAAATAAAGAAACTAAAAACAGGATAACAAGCTGAGGAGATTAAATATACGTGTGTGTTAAAAAAATAAGCCACACACACAAACTACTGAGTAGATCAAAACATCACTTAAACAAATGGCAAACGGACTGAAATGATCCAGATGAATAACATACGAGTGGAAGCCAATGATCAAAATGTAACACCTGCAGTCACAAAACGACACATATGCTAAAAATATGTTAATATCCTGGAACTGTGACCCCACTCCTACCAGGGACAATAATATTAAAACAGCTAATCACAAACAAGCTACCCTTCCTTACAGTAGCCTTTAACAAATATGTACAGGTGTTTGTAATCTGAACACCAGCTGAAGAGGAATGCTTATAGAGAACAATCAGAATCTCACAGAAATTCAACAGAGGGTAATGTGTGACTAAATTGTATTCATAGAATTGTAAAATTAACAAAGCCTACAAATGCTGGATAAACAAAATCCAAATTCAGTTTAGAGCTATTAAAATATAAACATGATTAAACAGCTCTGTCTCAGAATGCTCACTTTTTATTAGACTATAAGCTGCTAGCACTACCTACTAAGCATGTCCAATGTTTTCCATTATAAAACTGTTTCCAGTTGGTTGTATCTCTGCCAAATTTCACTTATACTGAAAATTTCCATGTCAGGACAAATTATTTTTTGAAAAATACAAGCGTAATGGGTCAGTTATTTTTGAGAACAAAGCCAGGGGAAATAATTTGTTTTGCTGACTTTTGTGTTTCAGTTTTCACCGAAAAGGCTACTAGTAATTACAGAAGTTAGATGACTTCAAGTCGGTCTGATGAAATAGGCCTGATGAAATAGGTTCTAGAATGCTCAAAGAGCTAACTGAGAAGATATCTGACTAATGAAGTGATTGTATTCCAAAAGTCATGAAAGATAAGAGAGATTCCCAAAAACCAGAAAAGGGAAATTCCATGCCAATCTATAAAAAAGGGGAATAAGGTCAACACTGGGAATTACAGAGCAGCCATCTTAAGTTCAGATACTGGGGCAAACAGTTAAACAATCAACTTGAAAACAACTAGAAGATATTAAACTCATAAATAACGATAAGCATGAATTTGTTAAGAACAAATGGAGTCATCCAACCGGCTAGCTTTCTTTGACAGGGTAACAAAGAAAGGGTGGGGGAAATGGTAGATGTGGTATATCTTGATTTTAGTAGAGCTTTTGATATTGTCTCACCTGGCCTTCTTATAAACAAATTAGGCAAATATAAGCAAGGCTAAGATTTAATCATGGGTATTTTTAGTAAAAGTCATGGTCAGGTAATGGACAATAAAAAAAAAAAAAATCATAGCCCGACCTACCTGTGACTTTTACTATAAGTAATGCTGACTAAATCTTAGTTATTCCTGGGGTCAAGCACTGCAGATGCCCAGGGAAGGCCAAAACTATCACATAACTTCCATGACATCCGTAACAGACTCATAGCCTTGACTACAAGGTAGGTGCATAACTGTTTGGAAAACCATTTCCAGAAAGTACATTTGAGTTGTTCACAGTCCAGTTGGAAGAGCATATCTAGAGGTGTCCTTCAGGGATCAGTTACGGATCTGGTTGTGTTCAATATCTTCATCAGTGTTTTAGATAATGACTATTTGCCAGAGTAAGTAGGGATCCAACATCATGTTCTGAATGTCTCTTGCCTCTGTTTGCCAGAAGCTGGGAATGGGCGATAGCTTCAGTGATTCATCACCTCTGTCTACACTTTTTGTTTTTTGTGGAAGAGGAAATGCAAATGAAGCACTGATTTGCAAATCTCATGCTCTCATTTGCATATTCTTTTCCAATCCTTTTTGCGGAAGAGTTTTTTGCAATAAACCCCCCCAGTGTAGATGGGGCCATTTTTCGGGGGGAAAAAAAACCCTTTTGTGCAAGATCCCTTATTGCTCAAAAAATGAGGTTTACAGGATCTTGCGAAATTGTTTTTTTTTTCCCCCAACAAATGGCCCCGCCTACACTGTGGGGTTTTTTTTGCAAGATTCAAATGCCTCCTAGCTGATTAGCTGAGTGCCCACAGCTAGCTTTTGTTTCTACTGGTGATGCACATTCACACATGCCTCAATGCACATAAAAATGTATGCTGCACATAGATGGAAAAGATTAGAGGAATCATTGCCCCCCATCCAAATCTGAAATGGCACCCCTGCCTGAGGCATCTCTATCAGCGGCCAGTGAGACAGGCTCTGAGGCCACTACAGCAGCTGCCAGCTTGTCCTGGGCTCCCTGAGCAGCTCCAGCACCTGCTGGTGCTGCCGGCCTTGGGGCTGCCCCAGCTGCTCAGCTGGGCCTGAGGACAGCTGCATCAGCTTCTGCAGCTGCAGAAATTCATGGAGATCCACCAGGAATCCATTACTTCCATATCCTCCATAACAGACTTACAGCTTTAACTGTAAGATGGGTGAATAACTGGTTGGAAAACCATTCCCAGAGAGTAGTTACAAATTGTTCACAGTCCAGCTAGAAGGGCACATGAAGTGGCATCCCACAGGGATCGGTTCTGGATCTCATTCTGTTCCATATCTCAATCAGTGATTTAGATAATGACATAGAGAGTGCACTTATAAAGCTTATGGATGATACCAAGCTGGGACAGTTCACAAGTGCTTTGGAGGAGACAATTCAAATTAAAAATGATCTGGAGAGATCATCTGAAATAAATGGGATGAAATTCAATGTGGACAAATGCAAAGTACTCCACTGAGGAAGGAACAACCATTTGCACATATACAGAAAGGGAAATGACTGCCTAGGAAGGCACATTACAGAGAGGAGTCAGAGGACCATAGTGAATCTCAAGCTAAATATGTGCCAATGCTGTAACACTGTTGCCAAACCCCTCCCTCCCCCCCCAAAAAAACAACAACAAAAAAACCCTCCCAAATATAATTTTGGAATGTATTAACAAGAGTATTTTTAAGCAAGACACAAGTAGCAAATCTGCTATGTTCTGTGCTGATTAGGCCTGAATTGAAGTTTTGTATCTAGTTCTGGGTGCCACATTTCAGGAAAGATGTAGATAAATTAAAACAAGTCCAGAGAACAGCAACAAAAATGGTTAAACGTCTAGAAAACCTGACTTATGGGGGAAAATTGAAAAAAAGTTGATTTGATAAATCTTACAAAGATTGAGAAAAGACATAAGAACATAAGACTGGCCATACTGGGGTCGACCAAAGGTCCATCTAGCCTGGTATCCTGTCTGCTGACAGTGGCCAATATCAGATGCCCCAGAGGGAGGGAACACAACAGGCAATCCTCACCTGTCATCCATGGTTATTCATGTTTGTAACTGAGGCTGGGATTTTGTCATTTATTGGTAAAATCCAGTTAAAAGGAAGGTTTTGCCCAGAGCAATCAAGAGGCAAAAATATATTCTGCTAGAGACACCACAATTACAGAAAAATAGATCCAATTTCCTAGACAAGAATTAGGAGTAAAGTGGACTTGTGAATAAAGTGGACTGGTGAGTCTTTCTAGGGAAATATATCTGGCTACTCTCAGCTGACTGAAGTGAGATTTCATGTTTCACCTACATAAAAACAGAGAATGAGATAGAGAACTAGAGTAAAGAAACTTCCTTTAATGTGAAAAACAGCAGAATGGCTAAGATACTAACGTTTTTCATTGGGAAAAAATGAAGTTTGCATAGTATATTTACATAGATTGATTTAAAAAGTCATGCTGTATCCACAAAGGGGTATGAGATACAGCAGTCATCTCCTGTTTTCTTTATACAGAAATAGATGTGATACCTCAAATACTAAACTATGGTTACTGGTAAATTTTGACTTATGATGGAAATAACTCTGTAAAGTGTGGTTTGGGGGAAGGAGTTTTTTTCTTTAATAGATCCAGGTTAGTAACTTGTACATTAATACACATGATAAATGCATGTTTAACAAACATGAAAGTCCTAGAATTGCAGGAAAATTATCAGGGAAAGTTATAATACAAGACGTTCTTTCTGAAAAAAAGGAGAAGTAATTTTAGTTTTGTGTTTTTTAAAGGTTAGTATTTACTGCAGAATCAATGAGATCAAACTTTTCAAGGTGTCCAACATGTCAGTAGTAGCTCAGGAATACTTTAACATTTCTTTCTTTTCCAGGTACCTTAGGAAGTCTTCAAGTTTGCTGAAGGATGAGTGGGGTCAGATAGTAGGATCATTATTCATAATAGCAGAACAGCCTTTTTATTTAACATGTCTACAAAGTGTACTGTTTTCCTTGTTTCTGCATATAGATACTTTCTTTCAAACACTATATTGACTTCACATTTTCTGACCTGTTTTCATGCTAAGTGAAAACTCTGGCAGAAATGCTTTTTCAGTTCATCCCAGACCTCTTCAACTAATGGGGATCAATTTCTTTCTCTTTGTTTGTTGCCTGAATATCTAAAAGCTTCATGTACAGTATTTTTCACAATCCTCAAGTACCTTGTCATTACACACCTTTTCCCAGCCTGTCAGTCTGTCTGCAGATACAATCCATTCTTCCTTTCTGCTTAGAGAAAATTATTTGTCTAGCCTGTGGTCACGCGCAGTAATTTGTGTTCCTTAAGATAGCTATTTAACTTTTTTAATATACTGAAGGTTTGAGCCTCTGTTGCCCTCTTTGTTTACCATATCACACAATCCTCAGTACATTTAGGAAACGTCTAAACTACATGGCTCCGACGACGGAGCCACGTAGATTAGTGTACTCGAAAAAGGGAAATGAAGCGGTGATTTAAATAATCACCGCTTCATTTATATCAAAATGGCTGCCGCGCTGTGCCGGTCAGCTGTTTGGCAGCACAGCACGATAGTCTGGACGCTCTGCGGTCGACAAGGGAAGCCCTTGTCGACTGCCCCGGTAAACCTCATTCCACGAGGCTTCCCTTGTCAACCACAGAGCGTCCAGACTACCACGCTGTGCCGCCAAACAGCTGATCGGCACAACGTGGCAGCCATTTTGATGTAAATGAAGTGGCGATTATTTAAATTTCATTTCCCTATGTCTAGAAACCTCATCTACATGGCTCCGTCGACGGAGCCATGTAGTCTAGACATACCCAGAGTGATCAGATGTCCCATTTATAAAGGGAAAGTACCAATGGAGCTGACAGCCTGCGCTGGCCCCTGGGCAAGGTATGTGTGTGTGTGCATGGAGGTGGGGTTGCTCTGTGCTCCCAGAAAAGGCGTACCCTCAGGATTAAGGGGTGCTTTGTCTGAAGTGCAGCGTGCCCCTATCCCAGCCCCAGATAAGGACAAAAATGGAGAATACTGATAGGATTTTGATGCACAAAAGAATTGGCAAGGGCATGAGCATTTTTATGAATGACTGATTTCCAACTTAATACAAAAATGAACCCAGCATAAATAGGGCAGTGACATAAGAGAAAGTGATGCTTCTGGTCAAACAATTATGAAGTACCTGGCTTTGAACTGCTAAACAGTGAAGGCTCCAGTTTGTCCACTGGCTTTATAGAGTTGTTTCAGAAGTTTGAGAAATGGGTCACATTCCAAAAGATTAGAGAAGGAATGGCTCTATGTCTTTGTGACAGGCTCTCCCCCCCCTCCCTCCCCCATGCTTTATGAAATGGACTTATGGACACATGTATGCATAGCTCAAAGTTGCTTTGGACAAATTATCTCATGTAACCTATCAATCTTAATCCACTGGGTCTGTATATCATATTGTGGTGTATGGATCATTCTTGTGTGTAAAGTTAGACAAATGGATGATTGAATGCTTTTTGGTTTAAATGTCCAAAGAGTTCTTGCGCAAAAGTTCTTGCAAAGAGCGTGTCCACACTGCCATGTGCTTTTGCGCAGGAGCATCCATGGCAGTGTGGACACTCTCTTGTGCAAGAAAGCTGATTGCCATTTTAGCCATAGGGGTTTCTTGTTCCCATCCACACTAGCCTTTTTGAGCTCTTGCGCAAAAATGCTTATTCCTCATTGGGAGAGGAATAACTCTTGCACAAAAAGCCCTCTCTTCTGATGATCTACTGTAAACTTTCTTGCACAAGAACGGGCTTGTAGTGTGGATGCTTCGCAAGTTTTTGCGCAAGAATGGCCATTTTTGTGCATGAAGCCTGCAGTATAGGCATAGCCAGGGAGAAGAACTTCCTTGGTTTGGAGGCATAGCTGGAACAAGAACAGTTTTAAGCTGAATTTGTAATACGTTTGTACTGAGATTTTAGTTTCAGAATTAGCTATGCATTTTTGTTATTTTAACATTGTAATCTATTTTGCTCTGTCTGTTCTCACTTATAGCCACTTAAATCCTACTGCTTATACTTAATAAAATCACTTACAGCCAAGCAAAGAGTAAATAATTGTTACCTGGGGGAGCAATCAGTGTTTCATTGTTAAAGGGAGCTTACCTAACTAATTGATTTGGGGTTCTGATCCCATGTGGAGAGCGGTATCCTATGGAGCTGGGCCCAGAATTGCATTTTCCTTGGACCTAAAGAGTTTCAGTGTCTGTCCTGCTCCTTGGGGAAGGAGGCTGTGATCTCAGCTCTGTGGCTTGGCTGGGAGAGACCAGTGAGCTGGCCCAGCAGGACATGGTAGCGAGAAGCCCCAGAGAGCAGGAAGGTGAGTGGCACCATCCCTGTCAGTACCCTGGGAAGCATCCCTAGGGGGTGTTCTGTGATTACACCCCATCACACCCTTTTCCCTTAAAAACAGGAAGCAATCATCTTGCTCAGATTATGGGTGAATAACACTGCTGTCCGACTCAGGTAAAGTGTTTACAACCACACTGCTGAGCCAACTGAAATGCTGCTTTTCCCCAAAAATGAGATAACCAGTGTGGCTTCCTTACAGGTCGATCTACAATCCATACTACATGCACTCTGCCGGATGGTCCTGAAAAGCCTAGAGTGAAAAACGGAAGTTAAGATCATGCTTGTAGATTTTTCAGATTCAAACTCAGTCCATCAATCAGCTCTTTGGATACTGCTAGGCCACCATAGGGTGCCAGAGGACTTGGTGTGCCTCATGGGGAAACTGTATCACGGAACATCTAGCTGGGTGAAAGTCGATGTTGGCATTACAGACGGGTTTTCAGTTCAGTCAGGAGTGCTCTAAGGATGAAATCTCTCACCTACATTATTGAATGTTCTAAGAAGCTATCCAATGACAAAACTAATTGAGGCCAATTTAGGAGGTATGAAATGTAAAGATTCATAGAATGAGGATGATATTGGCTTATTTGGAGAGGCTACTGACCTAACTACAATGAAAGGTGATAAAGTAGTCAAAAACTGCAAGAATCTATGGGACATGAGATCAATGGTGATAAAAATCAAAGCTATGCATGCCTCCTATAAAATAAAAATGAACAGCCTGCCAAAACTGTGTGCCCAAGGCAATGACACTGAATGGGTGAATAGTTTTTATCTGCATGGGTAGTCAGTTGATAGCAGGAGGCTCTCTATTTAAAGAAGTCATGAATCAGATTGGTCTTGCAGCAGTATTTTGGTGTCTTTAAAAGCCTTTGTTTGGGTGGTAAGGTGTCTGAGAGACAGCTGAGATACAAGTGTTCAATATAGTGGTTATGACAGCTTTGTTATATGGAACCTAAACACGTCTGTTAAAACAGCTTAGAAGAGGAAACTAAATGGTTATCAGTGTCAAAAATTACAGTGTATTCATCACATCCACGGTCTTATTTTTGTAACAAATGTGAAGGTAGTTAGATAATCCCAGCAAACTGCAGTCACACATCAGTTGAGAAGACGAGTGTGATGATAGGGACATTTCCAACGTACACAGGAAGTTTTGTTTTTTACAGAAGGTTTTTAGAGCTGAGCGCAAAGGAAACAGAGCATGAGGCCAACCACAAAAAGGGCTAGAAGATGTAATTGAAGCATTTAAGCAATCTAAATCTTCCCCTACTGACTCTTGCTGAAGACAACTTGCAAGGGACCACTGAGGATAAAAGTCCATTCTCCTCACCACCATAGCTACAATGTAATGTTGCAGCTATTGACCAGTCAGCTTATCATGACTTCGCCTCCAGCCATGCAACATAGTCCACCCATTTCAGGATAACCAAGTAGTCCAAATAATAGTCCATCAATCAGATGGTGGGCCTTCAGTCTGACTCTACTTTCATTGGTTCTTACCCTGGTGTCTAGGGAGTTTAGTAGACCTCCTTACCCTTCTGTCCAGAAGTTTCTGCACCATCTTCCTGACCCTCCCTTTCCACTGGGTTTCAGTCTAGGACTGTTTTAATGAACAATAAATGCCTTTCTATTTAGGTTCTTTGCTGTCTTTCTGGGCTGCTTCCAGTTGCATTCCCTCTTGTCCTTTTTGCATAGCCTCTTCCCAGGCTGGCTGTATATTGGCATCACTCCCTCTAGATCTCTTCTCCAGTTTATTGCAGAGCTTCTTAGCACTTACAGACATCCAGCTGTTATTGCTACAGGAGAATTTTGACTGCTCCCCTCTGACCCTGTCAAAATCTCCCTGCTGCTCCTTGCAGGCCTCTTGGCCAGTGCAGAGAACCCTAGAAGGACTCCTTTCCCTTAGCTTACCTTCCCTACTGCCTTTGACTCCCTGCTGCAGGCCTATTTTCCTTCAGGGAAGCTCTGCCTGCTAGAAGTCTAAGTCAGCTCTCTGGCTCCAGCCAATTTTCTTTCACTGAGAGTCAGCAATTTACTGTCCTTCTTGGCAACCTCCCAGCTGAGCTTTCAATCACTCCCTCCAGGCTTGGTATGTAGTGCAGGTGTAGCAAGGCTGGGCTGACTGAGCCCAAAAGCTCTCATTAGCTGATATAGTGGTGGTATGCCCCATAACTCATCCTTTCATATTTTTATTTTTTATGTGCTTGTTTGTTCAGCCTATTCATTGCACTCACCTATTTCTTGATTCAGAACTAGGACACAAGTTTGCTATGTAATGTTTTAGTTTTCTTCCCCCTCTCACCCGCATCCCAGTGATTTTCTTAAGCCCTCATAGCATGAATCTCCCAAATCCTTTATTTATATTTCTTGTTGGCTTCTGCATAATGAGCTGACCTGCTTTCTCTCTTTCAGCCTACAGTCCTCATATTCTGTAGAGTCCAAACTCACCCTGTTCCGAACAGTGTTGTTTTAAATATTGGTAATAATAAAATTACAAACTTTAGCTCAGACCTTCATCTCAGGCTTGTTGCTCCTAGGATTCTTTATTCTAAACTTCTCAGCCCACATCCTATAACCTCTTTCCCACAGAGAACCACTCCGTATGTGTGGTAATAAGTGGAGTCCCATGAAATTATATTATGTGGGGTTTGTTTTTTTTTGAAATTTCATTTTATTTTGTATATGGGAAATCTAGGGGTGTTGAGGGAGTTGTCAAAGCCACTTGGGTATGGTCCCTCCAGCCCTCTGTCATGATGGGAGGGTGCACTGGCCAACTGTAAGTGGATTGTATTGCAACTTGGTGCACAGGGTCACAACACCACTTATTCAAAAATGCTTGGAGGGGTGAATGGACCATGCCTGAACAGCAATGTGACCCCCATTTGCCCGGTCACAATGCCTGCGGATGGATCTAATCCTAAGGGGAAAAAACTGCAGGGGGCATCTCTGAAGGGAATTGTTTTGTTTTATTTCATTTTTATAGGTTACTTTTATTTTGCATTTGACTAAAACAGTGAACTCTAGTAATTTGCCATCTGCATCAGTGAGTCAGCATAAGCCACAGTATGTCCAGTGTGCATATGCCTTCTCTAAGGTCCTCTTAAAATGGCAATCAATTCTGTGAGGATTGATAGGCAAAAATATTTCATCTCTTTCCAGCTGCAGATGTGAACTGGATTTTAGACATAGGTAGGCCATAAAAAGATTGCTATTTATATTCTTAGGTGATGACAAAGCACTATTGTTGTTCTTATCTTTCTTGACTGAAGATGATGCTGACAGTGGTGTTATATTTTGTGAGTACAATTATGGCTAAAAG
The DNA here is from genome assembly GCA_032595735.1 of Pelochelys cantorii. Taxonomy (NCBI): domain Eukaryota; kingdom Metazoa; phylum Chordata; order Testudines; family Trionychidae; genus Pelochelys; species Pelochelys cantorii. The sequence continues at coordinate 123,134,801 of CM064326.1, read as the reverse complement.
GGCCAGTGTCCAAGTGGCAGTCCTTCCCACATAGAGTTACATATGTAACTCTATAGCAAGGAAGGAATTACATTCTGTACCTGCAGAATCAGCCACTGTTTATGACTCAGCCTCTGTGCCTCAAGATCTGCATGACTATCAAGCTCAAAGGGAGTAACCCCATCCTGCATTTCTGCTTGCCGCATGATCTGTCTGCTGCTGATGACTCCCAGTTGTTGGCATGAATGTTGCACTGCTTAAATTATGCTTCAGTGTGTCCTGAAGGCATTTCCTCTGGCTGCTACATGTGTAGTCGTCCACATTCCATTCAGCATATGACAACTGCTTTGCAATTCTGGTGTCATCCATCCCCAGTGAATGACCACTTCAGTGTAACAATGATACAAATAAGCATGGCCCCAATCCCAGTAGAGTGGCTGGGTTCCAGAACATCTTTCCTGATAACTTTATCCTGCCACTTGGTGTGGATTATGGTGCACAGATTTCATAAATGAAACAGTTCTTTTCTAGGAGCTTGATGTGGTGCCTGTAGCAGGGCCATGTCTTGCACTCATACAACAAATTGGACAGCACACTATATTCACTTTCAGCTTGGCTTGATGCGTGTTACTGCTAGACTCTGCCTGGTAGTTTGCCAAATGATGAACTGGCTTTGATGATGCGACTTATCTCCTTGTCTATAGTAGCATCATTCAACAATCAGCCGGCAGAGTAGCAGAAATCTGTTGCAGCATGCATATCTGTGTGTTGCAGATGGTGACTTCTGGTTTTGTTTCCCTTGTTCAGATTGATACATGACTTCTGTCTTTTTCAGATTGATTGGGAGCCTGTATCATTTTGCAGATTCTGTGAATCTGTCCAAAAATCAGTTGTATCTGTTGTTGAACATATGCCTCTAGAGCACAGTCATAGGCAAACAGCAACTTGTAAATAATTGTCTCAAAGAACTTTATGGAAGATCACACTCTATTCAGGTTGAATAATTTTCTGGAGGACTGGAAACATATCCTGGTACTGACATTCAGATCTCTTGCAGTATTAAGTACTGCTTCATAGAAGAGATTGAACAGGATTAGACCAATTATGTAGCCATACTTAATACCATTAGTGATAGGAACTGTGTGAGACAGAATGTCATCAGTGAAGAATCATCCAAGTATTCTATCGTGAAATAGCCTCAGAATATTGGTGAATATTTCTGGACAACTTAAGTTACATAATAGCTGCCAAAGTCCAGGTACAATGATGGTATTAGAGGCTGATGAAGACAATATAAAATCTTGTTGCTAGTCTATGCATGTTTCTTGCATGTGACTAGCTACACATGTCTGCAATTCCTTGTGTGGGCCCGAAACTGCATTGCGAATCTGGTAGCATGACATTAGTGATGTTGCATAGCAGACAAAGAATATTCTGGACAGAACATTTCCAGAGATGGGGAGAAATGAGAGATTACATAGTTGCCACAATATGACTTTTTAGCTTTCCTTTTGTTTGAAGTCTTGCGATATAGCTTTATTTTTCCATACATGGAGAAAGAGAGTCCATACAGTTGCTTCAGCAAGGTCTTGCCTCCGTACTGAAATATTTCTGCAGTAAGGCCATCTGATCCAGCAGCTCTTCAGTTCTTCCACTGGAAACAAAGACCTCCTGCCTTATGTAATTTCTATTTAAGGCTGGGAAGCAAGGCAATCTTGGCTCTGGTCCATTGTCTCCCTGTTCAAGAAGGAAGACTACTAAGAATGTCTGAATGAACAAAAGAACTAAACAGGAGAAAGGCAAGGACTGAGTACAGGCTAATCCCTTGTTCGCCAACTGGAAAGATACAACAGGAACTATGAGCTGCAGAAACTCAGCCACCCTCCTGAAACCATATGTAGAGTGACAAATTACATGTGTAACCTGTTTCTTTAGGGTATTAAGCTTAGTTCATGCATAATCAACATTGTTCTGTCTGCTATCCCTTACAATTACCTGTTGTAGTCAGTATATTTATTTCTTATATATAAATTTGTGCAGTTCATATCTGGGGCTGAGGGCGAAGAAGCTGTGCATCTCTCTCTACCACATTGAGCGAGGGGGGCAATTTTTATGAGCCTGCATTCTGAAGATTTCTCTGCACGTGCAAGACAACATTATTTGGGGGCTTACGCTCCAGAGAGTGTGTGCACCACAGTGTTGGCCAGTTCCCTAGATGAATTCACCACACCGAGCTTATTTCAGTCTACATCTGCAGCTAGCTGTGGTCTTTCCTGAGTGTGTGGAAAGGGGCCTGGAAACCGGTCACAACAACCCAGTGCCAAGGGAACCTGGAATGGTGGGCTCAATGGGACCCCAGCACATCCATTGGCATCCCAAAAGTGGGTGTCCAACCAGTCACAGCCTGAAGAGGCGTTTATTCCTTATACAATTCTAGGTACATAGGACACCTAAGGGTGAGAGATCCCAGTTTGGTTTAGAATAAAAAGATATATTTATGTAGGTCAGCACAAAGTGGGATCTTAATGAGTTTGCTGTGCTTAGTGCATGAGACAGTTTAATAGGGTAATGCACTGGCCTCTGTCTTCTGAAGACTGAAGAAATTCTGAATCTAAGGTGAATATATTTAACATGATGAGGCCTGATCCTGTAAAATGTGCTTTCCCCCACAAATTCCGTTTAATTCGAAGGGATCTGAGGGTGTTCAGCAGTTCTCAGAAGTCACTGGCGTCTGTGCGAAAAAAAATCAGCCTCTTGATGCTATTACAAAACCAAGACAGTGTGATTAGCTATTCCTGCACAAAAGATCCACGAGTGGAAGAGCAGCGATAACCAGCTCAGGAATGAGGTGCAGGCAGAGCTGATACATGTTCTTTAGACTAAGAATTAAAACGAGGACACGAAAAGGCGTGGAGCTGTTATGCAGAGAAGGTGGTGTACAGATTATGGATAATCTATGGCTCAAAAGAATTTGCCTCAGTTTCCAATAAAGATGATAATGTAGAACATGGGGCAAAGGTAGGCCTGGCTAATGGGAAGGAGTATAAAGAAACTGAAGAATATTTAATTGTAACCAGGATTCTTAAAAATGGACTCTACATAATTACACTCTTGGGATGTGGTGACTCTTGGGATGGCAGAACTTTCTGATAATAGTTTCTGCCAGGGCATTCACATACCCCTCCCACCTCTGCCCCCATAGTTCAGGCATGATCGGAGGGTGTGGCCACAGAAGGTATTCCTTGTTCCCCCAGTTCTCTCCCTTGCCAACATGGAATGCTAAGTAATACTGAAATTAGGACTCCTCAGGAGCAGGGAAAACACTTGGTGGGGACTCTGTGTGTGTGTGTGTGTGTGTGTGTGTGTGTGTGTGTGTGTGTGTGTGTGTGTGTGAGGTAGACAGAACCCATCCCAAAGAATTCAGGTTACAAGTAAGTAATCATTTCTTGTACTGTTCTCTGCATATTCCCAATTTGGGGATAGTTTGGCAAGCATGAGTAAAATGGAGGAAGGGAGGGAGGAGTCCAAATTAAACAATGACTGGGGCACCACACTTCCAAACTGCATGAGGCCAAGTTGCCAGATCCAATGCATAATATTTTGTAAACATGTAAATCAAATCCCACCTTGCATATTCCAGTAAAAGGAATATGTTTAGCAAATGGTAATCTCCCTAGTGGATCAGGATATAAAAGAAACAGAAGGAGAGAGTGAAGCTCCTCTGTGACACTCTTCAGCACACTCTTTAGCCCACCTAGACAGGGACTATGCTAAATGACCTGACCTTTAGAATTTCCTACACAGATGATGAATAACTTAGGAGAGGCTCAGAAGTTTTTAATTTTGTCCCAGTAATATGAGAGTAGTCTCTTCGTAACCAAGGAATGCAACATAGATTCTTTTGGACATGAAGGAGGTTTGGAAAAAGTATTGCTACAGTAATAGTTTGATTTACATGAAACTCAAAAATCACCGTAGAAAGGAATTTAAGATGAGGTCTAAGAACAACCTTGTCACTACAAAAAATAGTGTAAGAGGGATACCCCCACCAAGGCATGTAACCAACTCACTCCTCTAGCAGAAATGATTTTATAAAAGCTGTCTTCAAAGAAAGGTGAAATATAAGTACAGCTCCCTAGAAGTTCAAATGGGGAGACATAAGTTGCATTAAAACTAAATTCAAATCCAATGGATAGACAGGGTCCTATGCTTGAGGATACAGATTCAATAAATGTTTACAAAGTTTATCATCAACATATGTGAAAAAATGGATTTTCCATTCATGTAAGTATATGCTGCTAAATAGACCTTAACAGAGGAGGAAGCCAAATCCATTGTTTTTTAGTTGTAACAAATATTCTAAAATAAGTTGCACTGGAGCTGAAACTGGGTCAACTTTATTATTGGTCGCCATAAGACAAATCTTTTCCATTTAAGATGGTAGCTTTTTCTAGTAGAGAGTTTCCTAACATTAATTAGAATTTGCTGCTCCTCAGCAGAGCATTGATTTCTCCACAACTGTCAAAAGCCTTTGCCCAAGCTATCAGATGTAATGATTGGAGGTCTAGATGGAAGACTTTCCCCTCCTACTGGGATAGCAAATCTGTTGATAACAGGAGCATCTTGTAAATGCAATTGGATAAATGGAGTAACTCAGCGCACCATTGTTGCCTTAGCCATGCTGAAGCAACTAAAATCACCCTGGTTAAATCATGTCTTGGTTTCTTTAGGAATTTGAGCCTGAGAGAGACGGTGGGAAATGCTCATATAACACCCTTTCCCCAGTCAGCTAGAAACACACCCCATCAATGATTGATTGTATGAGCCCATTCTTGAGCAAAAAAATAGGGACATTTTTTATTGAAGGTATTGGCACTCAACTCTTCTCAGTGCTGAAGAAAAGCTCTGTAGAGTGGAAGCTTGAATTTTCCACCAACAGAAGTTGGACCTACCTTGCCTCTCTCATATCCTGGGATCCACAACACTTCAAACAATCTTGAGTATACATTGAAGAGAAGAAGGTACAAAATGTTGCCTGTGATACCTGAACATAGGCATAGGGGCTTTTCTTCAGAAAAGAACACAGCAGCCCAGGGGATCTTACAGAGGACAGAGTCTCCTACATCTTTTCCAACACCTCATCAGCTTTTGCTATAACTAGTCCATCACTTTCAGAGGATAGATTCTGTTTTAGATTTTGTTTCCATTGGAAAAGATGCTCATAGCCATGCATGCCTGAAAAATATAGAATCTGTTGCATCAGCAATAGCTGAGGCATCATTGGAGACATAAAATGACTCTTGTTATGGAAGAACTTGAAGGCTATTCTCTCTCCTTCTGCGGTTGAAGAGTAAACATGCTAAAGAGAGAACAGTGTGCTGAGGATGATTTCCACCTAAGCATTACAAGCACCAAACATGCCTGTTGGACCCCGCAAAGACAGGCACCTCTTGAACCCATACTTCTTAGCATACACCATGCTGGAACTGATGAGTATCTAAACTATCTTAAAACCAACTATAAAAACTAAAAGGTAAAAGGGCACTTAGCAAACTATGGATCTAAGAGATCCAAAGAGGTTCACATCCTTTCACTGCTCTGACTGAAGGAATTGAAGTGGCAATAGGCATCACACTTCCTTCTACAGCCGTGACTTAAAAACATGCTCAAAGGCTGGAGGTGAGAATGGGAGGAATAAGTGAGCACCCGGACAGTCTCTGCTAACAGAGCTTTCCACTATCCCAGCCATGTACCAGTTGGTGCATCCCAAGAGTGGAAGAAAATAATAAATGAAGACAGGATAAAGTGGGATAAAACAACATAAATTTATCAAAGGTATTGTGTGACAGACTAACTTGACACCTTTCATTGCTAAAAATAACCATATTTTATCTAGTTCAAGTTCAGTGAAGCATTTGACATCATTCCATATCAGGACAGGAGAATACAGAGATTAGTACAAGTGTAAGATGGATAGAGTTGGCTTAAGGGGACTCGACAATGAGTTGTGAGTAAGAGAACTATTGGACTGGAGGGTGGTTCCTCATGGAGTCCTGCAATGACTGGTTTTGAGACTCATTTTTTCAGCAGTGACCTTGGGGTAAAAAGTAGTAGTGTGCTGAGGACACAAAGTTGGGAGGCATTGTCAACAAAGTTGAGTTGTACAAAGTGCAAGGTCACACATTAAACTAACAACATGAATTTCTGGGGTTCATCATTTGGAAACAGGAGGAGGAATGTATTTTCTGATCACAAAATGACTATGAGCCTCAATGTGATATATCCATGCAAAAAAGCAAATGCAGTCCTAGGGAACATCAGGCAGAGTATTTCCTCTAGAGAGAGAAGCAATGGTGCCACTTCACAAGGCACTGGCAAAGCCTCATCCGAACTACTCTGTGTAGTTCTTGTCATCCATGTTTCAGAAATTTGAATTCATCAGGGAACACATGCAGACAAGGACTGTTTGGATGATCAGGGAAATGGAGGTTCTGTCTTATGAGAAGAAACTATGGGAGCTTCATTTGTGTAGCCTGGCAAAAAAGGCTGAGAGGAGATATGACTGCTCTCTATAAATACATCCTGGGTGAAGCCCAGTGATGGAGAAGTGCTCTTTAAGACAAAGAGACAAGGTTGGCACAAGCACAAATATGTATAAAGTGGCCATGAACAAATTAGGAGGTTTCTACTACTTGAGTGATATTTTTACATCAGTCTTCCAACAGAAGTTGGGATGGGGAGACAACCTAGCTTGATTCAGGATGGCGCTTGATAAATTTATTAATGGAATTGTATGACAGGGTTGCCTGTGATAGCAGGAGTATGGAACTTGATAGGACTGGAAGGAATCTCTTGGGTCATTTCCGTTGTAATGTAAAAGGAGACTGAAGTGTGTTGACAGAGCTATCAAAAGAAGTTACACAGTATCAGCCTGTGCTAGGAGTCTCACTAGTGTGAGACAAGTAATTTTATAAGTTCAATGTTCAGTTACTATTGAGAAAAAAATTAAAAATTCAATGTAGAAAATAGGACATGTGGTAGTGCTTTGTATTAATTTTCAGTGTCACACAGAAACAGACGTAAAATGTGGTGTGCCTTGGACTTGGTGATAAGTTTGTTGTTTTTTTTAAGTTGGTAAAGTGCAGTTAGCTACCCTCTGTTCACTGCTTCCCAATTCACACTTACATGTCTATATTTATCCCTTCATTTGGCTTTTTTAGTCAGGTGTTTCCCATCACTGTAGACATCTACAGCTAATCAGTTAACTTGCTTATTGCTTGGAGTTACAACATAGATTTCCTATCACTCACACCTTTCATTTATTAGCATCTTATACACTAAAGGATCAGAGAGCACATCAGGGTTGTTATTTCTCCCGCAAACTGTATGTGAGGACTAAAAGGAGAAATATATATCAGTTTCTCTAGTCAATTTACAATGTCTTGAGTTATATTGTTTCTGCATTTGGGTAACTCTGATTCTCTGTCTCCTCACTGATATGTAGTAGGCATTTTTAAATGTCTGGAAATTGTTTCATTTATTTAAATCAGCAACCAAGAATTGAATGAGCAGCTGATCTATATTTAAAAGTTCAGGCTAAGAGATCGGAGAGTTAAGAAATCCTATAAAATAATAGATTTAAACAGTCAGTTCATTGATTTGTAGGTGAAGTTCTGCAGAAATCCTAAGCACGTCAGACTTTCTTGAGGCTTGGAGCTCAGTAGTGACCATTAAGCTCTTTGTTTGCTTTGCCACTGATAGGCGACACAGCCATTCCAATCGGATGCAGACCTTTATATACTGCACATCTGTACTCTGTGTATAGCCAGCTGAAACAGATTGAGTATTCTAGGTCCCTATCATAGGGTTGCCAGATGGTTTCAACAGCAATACCGGACAAACACTTGACATTACATCATAATCTATATTACATCTTATTTAGAAAATACTGGACATTCATATTTTCTCAATTTGTTTCCCGAACAGAAAGCTCAAATACTGGCCTGTCCGGTTCAAAACCGGACACCTGGCAACCCTATCCAATCATGAAGCAAAGCCCCATTGAGACTTGGATCCAGAATAGTAATTTTTTTTAATAACTGTCAGTATGCACAGATTTTTTATACAGCTAGTTATTCCTTTAACATTTTTAAACAGTACATCTTGGTGCTGTAGAGGTGTCTACAATTAAATCATAATTACATATGAATTATGTGGTCACTATAAAAGGCATAGGTAACCATTAAGCAGCTCCTTAAAACATAGTAGCTCCAAAAAAAAGTCAACTTTTTCTTTGACCCTGAGCTCAATTTTGATGAACAGAGTCATTCATTCAATAAACAATTCCATATAGACTTGCAACAGTGACTATCTCTGGAATTGGAAAGGCACTGACTGTTACCTCTGAATTACTATTTTGTATTTCAGGTATGTTTTTTCTTCATTTTTGCTGCCTGATATTTTAGGGGATTACTCAAAAAATCATCTAAAATAAGAGATAATCAATTCAGCTGCAGAAGTGACATTGTGGACACACTTTTCTGATCCTATCACTTTCTTTGCATGGATTGCTATTATACGTTATAGAGTGTGGCAGACCAGAGGTAGCAGGCTGCAGTAGTTTGATGGAGGGCAGGTATACAGGTTAGCACTGAAATAAGTAGGCTAATTTTCAGAACCATGGGGCATCCACAACTCCTGTTTGAGTCAGAGAGACTTCAGAAGTGCTCATTTTTTAAAATTAGTAACATGTTAGATATCTAAAGATAGCTTTGTGGGCCAAACTTCATGAACCCAAGTTTGTACATTTTGTCCTGTGTGTTAGGAGATACCGAATCCCTTTCCTTTTATTTCACTTTACATGGGAGTATTCCTTTTGATTATGGATGTGAAGAATATATGAAGAGAAAAAAACAAAATGAAAAATTTTCTTCAATACCTACTACAGACCCCTTTCAGTCTATCAGTTAACTCACACAATTAACTGATTAAAAAACTTGCAATTAGTGAGTTTTTACTCACACTTAAATAGAATACCAGTGACATTTATTAAATATTTTTGGATCTTTATACATTTTCAAATATTGATTTCAGAGTAACTGAAAATGAGCAGTGAATAATTTGTATTATCACTTTTACAGTGCAACTATTTAATGAAAGAAATAATATTTTTCAGTTCATGTAATAGAAGTATTGTAGTGTAATTGCATTATTGTGACATTGCAACTAACAAATGTAGGGGTTTTTTTGTTATTTAAGTGCACTCAAAGAAAACTAGGCAAAATTTTAGAGTCTGCAAATCCACTCAGTCCTACTTCTTGTTCAGCTAATTGCTAAGACAAAGTTAGGAAATAATGCTTACATTCAAGTGTGCTCATATTGCCTACTTTTAGAGTCATCAAAAAATGAGAACAGGAGTTTGCATGGGACTTCTGTGGAAGGCATTGCCAGATATTTACATGCCAGATACACGAAACATTTGTATGCCCATCTTACTTTGGTCACCATTCCAGAAGACATCCTTCCATGCTGATGATGCCTGTTAAAAATAATGCCTTAGATTTCTGACTGAATTCCTTGTGAGAAAATTGTACATCCCTGTCTCTGTTTTACCTAGATTCTACCATATTTCAGGTTATATGAATCTTGGATGACTACTCTATGCTTTTGCTATGGATTTAACTAAATACAAAGAAGGTATCTATATGAGATTTCTAAAGATAGCTACAGCACTTGGCTCGTGGTTTAAGAATAAGAAGTGCCTTCCAAAATCTGGGGGATGAGGTGTGGCATGTGCTCTCAGAAGCCTTATGAGCAACTTTTCCAGTATGCAAAACTATAGAACCTGAACCACCAAAAAAGAAAAATCAGCCTTCTGCTGGTGTGTTCTGACTCAGATGACAAAAATGAACATACATTGATCTATACTGCTTTGAATTATTAAGCAGAACCCATCATCATCATGGACATGTACTCTGGAATGGCAGTTGAATGAAGGGAGATATTAATATATTAAGTACATCCAGCAAGTAAATATCTTGCATCACCGGCTACAACAGTGCCATGTGAACACCTGTTCTCACTTTCAAGTGAGCTTGTCAACAAGAAATAGGCAACATTATCTCCTTGTCCTGGCGTGCGTATACCTGACCCCCGCAGAGGCAGGGCATTAAGTCTCTCAAAGAGCATTCCACCCATGTGAGTCTCAGTCCCTATGGCCCAGGGCCAATAACTACACCCCGTCCGTAATGAGGCAGTCTGGCCTAATGGCCACATAGTCACTAAAACCCCCTCTTCTTGAAGGGTAGTGAGGCCCAGCAGCCAGAGTCAGTAGCAAAGTCAATATCAATGCCCCTTCACACAGGTCAGCGTGGCCTAGCAGCCCAAGTCAATAACTGCAGTTGTAGCATCCCTTGGGGGTTAATGGAGATCAGGTAAGGGGACCTGCGCCCACTCTTTCCTCCAGGTCCCAGCCCAGGGTCCTATTAGTGGTGAGATGGACCATCACTAGCTCAGCAGGGAATCTGCCCAAAACATGCCAAGCGCTCCCCACCCGGGGCTAATTACTATCAGACTCACTGCAGCCACCTTCTTTGCCACTTCCTATGGAGCGGGGGCTTCTCTGGCCATTTCCCACTGACTGGCTCTGGTTTGGTCCATTCACAGTTCTTCCTCCAAAGCTGTGGCAGCACCTCCTTCCCCAGCAGTAGTCAACCCACACTGAGCTGCTCCACCAGCCTTTATATCTGGCCTTCAGCTGGAGCGTGCCCAGCTGGGCTGTGGAGGCAGGGCTCTCTTTGCCATGTAACCCTGGTTAACCCTTACAGGTCAAGGGAGGGGCTGGTATACCCTGTCCCATTCCTATGAGTGTAAATAAATGTGTTTATGTGACTGGCTGACCCAGAAGCAGGACTGAGTAGACTTGTAGGCTTTGAAGTTTTATTTTTGAATGCAGATTTTTATTACATAATTCTACACTTGTAAATTCAACTTTCATGATAAAGGAATTGTGCTACAGTACTTGCATTATGTGAGTTCAAAAATAATATTTACAGTGCCAATAGGTGCAATCACATAAAATTAACACTCTACACTTTGTATTCTATGTTCTAATCGAAATCAATGTAGAAAATATCCAAAACATTTAAATCAGTGATATTCTACTATTGTTTAAAAGTGAAATGAATCACATGATTAACTGCAATGTAACTGCTTAACCATAATTACTATAGCTAATAACACATTGCATGACAAGTTTTAGATGCTAAACTGGTGAAGTTTGCCAGTCACACCAATAGTAGAAAAAACAACAACAGAGTGACACAGAATAGAAATCCCTCCAGTGCTGTGGCAATTCTAAAGGAGAAATTCTGCTTGCTATGATAAATGTTTGTGAATCCTATCTGCATGGTCAGCAACATTTAGACTCTCAATGGGAGATTATTGATGAAGAGGGCACTAGCCTCCTCCAGTCACAACAGCATAGAGGAAACAATCTGCATTTAGCACTTAAGTTTGTATTCTCCATGGTGCGGGTAGGGAGAGGGAGATAGGGAAGGGAAATGGAGGACAAAAGGTGAATTTAAGTTAGAGAGAAATAAAATGACATATATATATATATATATATATATATATATATATATATATATATATATATATATATATGCCAGCACAATTAATTTAAAAAGTTTAATTTAGCGAAACATGACCATCTACCAATATAAACCATTAGAAGCAAAAAGTGTGCCAATTTAGGGCACAACTATTAGCCTTACACTAATGCCTGTGCAACATCTTCACCAGGCCCTTCCTTTGGAAGCGTACTGCGTACAGACTAATCACCCTCATTGTGTAATATCATACTTTAATGACAACCTTAACTACTGCATCAAATATTCAGCATTGATATTTGCAGGAATGAAGCATGTGGAGAAATGATGAGGTAGTAACTTTGCATATTGTACTGTGAAAAGCTTCCCTTTTCAGTTTCCTGCCTACAGGAGGTCCTATCTATTTTTGCTTCTTCATTGCTGTTGTCCTCTGTCAGTAAAGGATTCAACTTTAATACACCAGCAGACCTTTATGTTAGTGAATTGTCCTATGATTCTGACACCTAGACCACAGTCAGAGGGACACAAACTGCCTAATTTTAAATGGAAAATTGTGTGTGTTCCTGGTACACCACCAGTTATTTCATGTTGTTTGATGGCAGAGCGCAAGTTGTTACTACAACTGAGACAGAGGCTATGTCTAGACTATGTAGAATTTTTGAAAGAGGATATGCAAATTCTGCAGGAATTTGCATATCTTCTTCTGATCTCACTTTCAAAAGAGGATCTTTCGAAAGAGAAAGTAGTCTGGATGCATTTTTTTCGGAAAAAAACCCTTTCGAAAAAATTGCTCTTCCTTAAAAAAGGAGGTTTACAGGTTTTTTTGAAAAAGGGTTCCCCCCCCCAAAAACCCACGTCCAGACTACTTTCACTTTCAAAAGATGCTCTTTTGAAAGTTAGATTGGAAGAATATATGCAAATTCCCACAGAATTTGCATATCCTCTTTCAAAAACAACAACAATGTAGTTTAGATGTGCCCAGAGTTAATGGCAGGAACAGTGGAAAAAATCTCCAAGAAAGTACCTGTTGGCCAAGGAGAAGTGTATTGAGCTGAGCATCAAGAGCCCAACAGTACAAAAATCAGCTCTTGCATTCTATACTGCTTATATTTGACATTCAGAGTCCTTTGTATTTCAGAGTCCTTATTAACAATTAAGATCACATCCTTCTGACTATAGTGCACCAAAAAAACCTGGATTTCCATCCTCAGTAATGTCAAAGTTTCCTTTCCTTTTAAATTGGAATGAAGTCAAATATCTGAGATTTTGTCAAAATAAGTTTGAAACAAAATTTCAGACTATTTTATTAATGTTTTAATATAATTTACTAATCAAGTAATTAGTATGTCAATTATAAAGACAAAATATTTCAGCCATACTGAAATGTTTTGATTTCCCATCAAACATGTTGACAAAACATTTATTTTTCCAATCAGCATTTTGACAGTAAACTGTTCCATTGGAAAAATTTGAACCAGCTCCATTCCTCACCTGAGGCTAGCAAGTATCACTGAACGTTTTACAGATAATGAAGCAAAAAATAGAACTTACGTAAGATCACCAATAGCAGAATTAGGGATAGACTAGAACTCAAGGTCTGTGATATGGCAGACCTATGTCTCATCCAGGGATGTAAAGATGCATTTAAAAATGTAACCTCTAAAAATCATAGCTGTTATGCAGTTACTTATGCTACTGCAAGCTCTGCAGTATAAAGCTTAAATAATCTTTATACTGCAGAGCCTGTTGCAAAGCCTCTGGGGGCAGCTGCCAGCTCTGCTCCCCAGGAGCCAGCATGTGACCTGTAGTGGGGTGTGTAGGGAGCTGCTCCAACTCCTACTGGTTAACCTTTTTACATCCCTAGTCTCATCCACATCACCTTTACACTTAATATGCCAAATCCATGGATTTGTATAGCGTGTCTGCAATCACTAACCACTAGAGTACACTCCCCACCTAGATCCTGGAAGATATCCCAGAAATTATGATGCAGTGTTTTAGTGTTGTCCAATAAATAGCTTTTCCGTAAAAATAGTTATACTGGGCCAAACCAATGTTCCATCTAGCCTAATATCCTGTCTGACCATGGCCAGTGCCAGATGCTACAGAGGAAATGAACAGAACAGGGACTCCCCTACTGGCCAGAGCTTCTGGCAGCCAGAGGTTTAGGTAGTTCTTTTAAACTCCCTCCTCTGACCCAGTAGCCAATGAGGAGCTAACCTCTATGAACTTATCTATTTCTTTATGGAATTCAGTTATACTTTTGGTCTTTTACAACATCCCCAGGCAACAGATTCCACAGGCTGACTATGCATTGGGGGGAAGTAATACTTCTTTATATTTGTTTTAAACCATCTGCCCATTAATTTCCAGATGACCTTTGGTCCTTATGTAATATTAAAAGAGGTAAACAACACTTCTGTTTACTTTCTCTACACCATTCATAATGTTATAGACCTCTATCATATCCTCCCTCCATATGAGGATAAGTTATTTTTTTTACTTAGATGAAAGAGTGCTGTGCTGTGGTACTGAAGAGCCAGGATTCAAAATCTGCTTATGACAACACATACAAGGAGTCCTTGTAATTGAACAAAATAGAATCTGTTTTTTCCAGTTCTCTTTTAAGACATCTGTTTTAATTAATTCTCACATTCTCCATCCCAAGAGAAAACAGTCTTTAAAAACAGATTTTACAATCAATAGGTACATCATAATACCTTGAATAATGTTGATAAATATACAGTATTTCTATTATTTTAGACTCATTTACAGTTCATGGTGTCAGTGTGTGTATTACCAGTGACATTGTACACAGTATGTTCTCTGCGCGAGTTCCAAAGTAAAACCAACACAATGTTTATAAAAAAGTAGCAACTGGAAAGGGGATGTCTGGTTTGTCAGGAGTCTAGAATAAGCAGGAGCTGTGCTTGGCTGTATCAGCCAGAAAGTCATTTTGATGAGGAACTAATGGATAAAAATAATATAAAAAAAAAAGTGTGACAACAAAATACAATGGAGGAATCCAACATACCAGAGCTGAAGCATTAGGACAGTTGTGCACAAACTTTCCTGTCATGTCCCTACCAATAAATGGAATGTGTCCTTGCTCTCTCTCCATTGCTACACAGCCAAGGCCACCTCCAGCAGTGGAGCTTGGACTATAGGGGGAGCTGGGAGAAGAAAAGGACCTGGGGATTATACTGGATGAGAAGCTATATGTGAATCAACAGTGTGCCCTTGTAGCCAAAAAGGCTAATGGCATATTAGGGTGCACTGGATGGAGCATTGTCAGAGGATCTAGAGAAGTGATTATTTCCCTTTATTCGGCACTGGTCAGGCCACATTTGGAGTATTGCATCCAGTTCTGGTCCCCCCATTACAGAAAGGATGGGGACACATTGGAGAGAGCCCAGAAGAGGGCAATGAAAAAGATTAGGGGACTGGAGCACATGACCTGTGAGGAGAGGCTGAGGGATTTGGGCTTGTTTGGTCTACAGAAGAGAAGAGTGAGGGGGACTTTGATAGCAGCCTTTAATTACCTGAAGGGAGGTTCCAAAGAGAAAGGAGAGAGGCTGTTCTCAATAGTGACAGATGGCAGAATGAGGAGCAATGGTCTCAAGATACAGTGGTGGAGGTCTAGGTTGGATATTAGGAAAAACTATTTCACTAGGAGGATGGTAAAGCACTGCTATGGGTTACCCAGGGAGATGGTGGAGTCTCCATCCTTAGAGGTTTTTAAGTCCTGGCTTGATAAAGCCCTGGCTGAGATGATTTAGTTAGGGTTAGTCCTGCTTTGGGCAGGGAGCTGGACTTGATGACCTCCTGAGGTCTCTTCTACCCTATGATTCTAAATGCAGATGAGTGAGGTGCTGGGGCTAGGGGCAGAGCTGATCTATGAGCGGAGAAGAAATGAGGGCAGAGTAGATCTGGGCCTGGGAGTGGAGCAAGGTTGAGGATGGAGAGAGAATGAGAGGAAATCTGGAGGCAGAACAGGACTGTGGCTGTAATGGGGCTGAAAGCATGGTGCTTCCCCAAAGCCTGGGCCCCATATGCCTCTGAACATTCCTCCATGCGGGCTTACCCCACAGTCTGGGGACCACTGCATTAAGAGTTAGATTCCACTCACTGTGAGAAATTAAATTTCTCTCCTCTTGATTGGGCACTACTTATAAAATTCTGATCTGGTAGCATCTTTCATCTACTTTGTACTGCTGTAGAGGTTCAAGCCAATGGGAAAAGGTCAGCTTTTTATTTCTCTATTTGCTATATACACAGTGCATAAAGGTTCAATGGGTGGAGCTGGTATCTATCACAAGGCAGGTTTTCCATAGTGGTTGTGTGTGACACACAATGAAACAATGTAACATACTATAGTTCTAATGGTATAAAGTACACATATCTAGCTGTTTTAGGATTTTATACCGATATTCATTGCCATAATATCTGAGCACCTTCCACATAAAATCAGTAGCAACTGGGAAGTCCCAAGCAGATGTCATGGAGTCACTTTTTCCTTCTTGGAGGTGAAAACTACTAGGATACAATGTTCCTTTTTTATTGTTTGCAAGGGATGGGGAGGAGATTAGGAGGTGGTTGGAAACTTAAGGAATGTGTGTTTGTATTATGAGCTTCACTTTTGCTGGATAGGCTCTCATGCAGGAAGGTTTGACTATATTTCCTAAAGATAGTCTGACTCTAGATTCACTTGATCCCTTCTGAAAAATAGGTCTGTAGCCAGATGCTAGAAATGCAGAATGCTTTGTCTCCAGCTCTCAAATTCTTCATTCTTGACTTTGTGATCTGTATTGTCCCAGAGGAGCACAGCTGTCATAGCTGTTCACAGATTGAAATTCAGTCTTTGTTGTAGCTGAGGCTTTATCCAATCATAAGGATCAAAGCCTTACATCTCAGTATCCAGAATTTAACTCCTTTGGCTCTAAAACGTGTTAAATTGCTGTATTACATCATACACAGTCAAATGAGCATTAACCATCACACTTATTTTTGGCAGATACCATCCCCATGAAGTCCACTATGCATTCTGTTTGTACCAAGAGTAAAAATGAGTAGTCTGATATTCCATTGCTGTGCATCTTGGGTACTCATTTACAAATCAGAAAAGATAGTGCTTTATACTCCTTTGAAGATGTGTAGCAAGGCAGGGAAGATTCAAATAGTCAGGACCAGACTTCCATTTACACAAAGGCCCCTGGACACTTCTCTAGCAGTGTAAAGAAGCCTTACATGGGCTGCAAATAGTATTTAAAACCAGTTCAAAGCTCTCTACACTGCTTGTATCATGAAAAAGGACCTTAATTTGTATGTTTGATGGTCAGATGCTCTCTTGAGTGAGTTAGAGTTTGTGCATAAATATGACGACTGCACATATACCCCACAATTGTACATTGTTACTCTTTGAAAGGCTCTTCAGGCTCAGGGACCACTTGCTTGTCCCTAATTAAACTCAATTTTACATATAATTCTAATGTTAATAAAATTCTCATACATAGGCTTTTGCTGACTGTTCAGTTTATTCAAGATTAGAAAATCAAAATGCACACCTGTTTTCAACAGAACACAATACTGACATAACAGATATAGAAAGCAGGAACACATGGCTGTACTTAGATGATCCAGTTATTGGCATTACAGAAAAGTTAATATAACTGTATTTAACACCCTCATAGCTGAGCTATGACTTTAAAAACTAGCTTGAGTGATCTGGGACCTATCATCAAATTATCCTAATTTACAATTTGAGCAAACAGATTAGATTGCAGTGGAACATAAAAATCCAGTTCTCCGCTAATTTCAACAGCAAGATAATCACAGACTAATCCTATGTTCATCTTAGTCCAATACGTAATATAGGCAAGATTATAAGGTTTTAACTCTAGTCAATGCCGGCCCTACAACTGCAGGAATCAGAAGGTAACACCTATTATTTTAAAAGAAAAGCTGTTGGACCATGTGCTACAGTGTGACAGCTTAAGGCTGACTCACCACTCTGCACTGGGCAAGTGTCTCCATGAGGGACAAATTGGAGATAATTGGTTAAGGACTGGACAGATATCCAATTAAGGAGGTGGTTCAGTTTGTCAGCTGAGAACTGTTAAAAAGAGAGAGACAGAGGGGACGATTAGAGAAGATCTCAGGGAACCGAGATCTCTCCACCCCATAGCCACAGGATGATAAAAGCCTTATGTTGTGGGGGCCAAAACACTTATTTACAATTTACTATACAAGGCACTCATGGCACATCTAGACTATGTTCTAATTTCAAAAGAGGATATGCAAATTCCCAAGGAATTCCCAATCTTCTTCCGATTGCTTTTTCAAAAGCGGGTCTTTCGAAAGTGAAAGTAGTCTGGATGCATTTTTTTTAGAAAAAAAAAACCCTTTTTTGAAAAAAAACGCTGTTCCTAAAAAACGGAGGTTTACGTGGTTTTTTGAAAAGTTTTTTTTCCCCCAGAAAAAATCCACATCCAGACTACTTTCACTTTTGAAAGACCCACTTTCGAAAAAGCGATTCCCAAGGAATTTGCATATCCTCTTTCAAAATTAGAATGTAGTCTAGACGGGCCATGAATGCTTTATTTACGATTTACTATACCAGTCTAGACGTGCCCTCAGTGTTGAGCTTGCTACTTGTGTGCATAAGGACTGTTTGCAGAGAGGAATACTAGACTGCAACAGGCCAAGTGAGCTCCACAGGTAACTCACAGTTATAATAGAGTGCAGGATACCATACTGTAAAGTACAAGATCATACAATCATAGAAGATGAGGGTTGGAAGAGACTTTAGCAGGTCACCTGTTCCAGCCACCTGCTCAAAGCAGGACTAAATCAGACTAAATCATCCCAGCCGGGGCTTTGCTAAGACAAACATTAAAACTTCTAGGGATGGAGATTCCACCACCTCCCTAGGTAACTCATTCCAGTGATTCGCTATCCTCCTAGTGAAATCATTGTCCCTAATATCCAACCTAGAACTCCCCCACTGTAATTGAGACCATTGTTCCTCGTTCTACCATCTGTCACCACAGAGAACAGCCTCTCTCCATCCTCTTTGGAATCTTCCTTCAGGTAGCTGAAGGCTGCTATCAAATCCCCCCCCTCCCCACACTCTTTTTGTCTGTAGACTAAATAAACCCAAATACCTAGCTACAGGATAAACTCAGGCTGCCCCAGCTACCTTTCCAGGAGAAATCTTGACTTAATACATAGCAACTGTAAGCAGAGGAGCAAATGAATATCACAGATTTTGTCATGTTTGGAGTCTGAATCTAAAAAGTCAAACTTCATGAATTTATAAGAGTAGTTGATCCCCTCATAAGAATTTTTTAAGTTGGATCCCACATGACACTGACTCGCACAACTCCATAGGCAATGTGCATCAGCTGACAAGAGGGTGAATACACTTATGGTTTGGGGGTGCTTGATGACCTGAGGCTACATTGAGTTTAAGGAGATAGGTAGGACAAGTCTTGGAAGACCAACACTTGGCTAACTCTTTGGAACAAGTGAAATAAAATGAAAAGGTTTTGTTTTCTTGAATAAAACAGAAGGCTGCCTCAGACAGTGACTTCATTTAAAAATACTTCTATTTAGAAGGGATACAAGACATTCATCAATTATACTTTTAAAAGGATCCGTTACTGTTGCCCATTTTATAGTGAGAAAGGACTTCCAAGTAGAGGTTGTCATGCACAGACTTGGTAACACAGCCCATGTTCAACACCATGCAGTTGTATGGAAAGGGAATTATAAATACCAAAATGGTGTGTGTATGCATGTAGGGGGTATTTTTGGTTTTGATTTAAAACAGGATTGTGCATTCCCAGCACCGCTCCTCTGCCTCTTAATAAAGATAATTTTCAAAGTTTAGTAATCACATTCTCTTTCATACAGAGTAGCTAATGTATTCACATGTGAGAATGCATAAAAAGTATCACTTAAGGTAGCATTAACTATTTATGTGTATCATTGTAGCCACAGGCTCCAATCAAACTCATGGCCATATTTTGGTAGGCATTCTACATTTAAATATAAATACGTAGTCTTTGCCCTTAAGATTTTGTTCTCTAAATAGGTAGTAAGGAAAACTGAGGCACACAGCTGTGAAGTAACTCGCAATGTCACACAGAGGGTTGTGGCAGAAACCAGAACAGAAGAGAGTAAGTGCATAAACATTGGAGCAATCTCATGTTGCTTGCTTTGCTGTCTACCACCAGCCTGCAAGCTTTCCTGATTGGCCTCATTACCACTTTCATTCCAACTAGGGGGATAAATAGGATCCATTGGGGGCACTATAAAACAGCAGTCCTTGTGCACCACATCTCACCACAGATTGATTTTCATTAAGCCTTTTGCAGGGATGGCAAGGATGGAGGGCTTGTTGCATGCAGTTTGTACACTTATGAATGGGACAGTCAAATTCATTCCTAGCTGGCCTGGCTGAAATCCTTTTGAAGTCAGTGGTGAGACTCCTATTCACTTAAATGACCTTTTGATCAGGTGCAGACTAAGCAAAACAGTTTGGAATACATCTTCTCAGTGGACCACAGGGAGAAAAATCCATAGGCTAAGTACTGTTATAACAACAGATTGATGGCCACATCAGTTTGTTTTCAAGCCTCTTTGTGTATATTTTAAAATCAACTGAAGAGTGTGATCTGTTATTGGTGATGCATGAGTGAAGGTGGCAGACCTGCTACTAAAAGTTAGCTAATTTGTTATTGTAGTCTGAATAGTAATCTAGGTGTGCTCAGAACTGTGTAGAATTGACCATAAGACAATAATGCAAAGCATTGTTCTTGCAGGTTTGCCAGGCATTCGTGATAAGATGTTCAACAAGAAGAAATTGCCATGCTTGGTCATGCTCAGACCTGGCCCAGAGTGGCATGTGTAAGAGAACTCGCAGTTCTAATATGACTGGTATGATTAATATTGGGGCAAAAATATGAAACACGCTGGATTTTATTTTCAGAGTGACACCTAGAGACCTGGAGATGTGGTGCATTAATCTTCAGGAGTTTTTTGTGAATGAATAGCAGTTGATTGAAAATGAATGCAGTTTCAATAATTCAAGCTATACTGACTTCTCATAAGCAACATACACTCCTCTGATGACCATCAAATGCTGCAAAAGTAAGAAATTCAACAAACATAGCACCTTGAGCATCAGCTGATGTCCAAGCCAATAAGATAGGATTGATAAGCCACAGAGGAAGTGCTTACCTCCTTCCAACAGGCTGTTGCTGTGGTACTAAGATAGTTCAGAATCATCTCATTTAGTTGCCACAGACTGATTTTTTTTCTAAAATACTTAGATCAATAAAATTAGACCATCCCTGTCTGACACTTCCTTAAAGTTCCCTGACTGTAGCATCCTAAAATCACTTCTAATAGTTTGTTATAGGCCAATGTCAGCAGTATGGGACAGTTAATCATTCAAACATGCTCTGTTCAAACTAATCTTCTGGAAAGCTTGTCTCCCATTCCCAGCATTTAAAATACCCACAGGCACTGCATCTTGACATCGTTATGTTATTTTAACACTTCCATCCCCTTATACAAAATTTTTATTTTCCTGTAAGTCCAACTCCAATTGGAGACACAAGAGTGTGTCACATACTGCGTGCCCTCCCCAGGATCTAGCTTGCTTTCCTTCCATGTTTCCTTGCTTTACCAGGTATGAAAGGACTTGCTGAAATGCATGCCTGGTTGTCTGCTGCATGGTATTTCCATTGGCATAATGCTGCTTTGATAGGAAACATGTTTGGGGCTCCTGTAATCATGTTAGTTAACTGCTAAGTTATTTTAGTAACTGCTTCCTGAACCTATAAATAAATGAACAAGGGAGAAACAAATCAATGCATCAATTTTTAACACAGCCTCCTCTCACAAAAGAAAGTTTGTGTGGGGAGGCTAAGGAAGGAGAAGTGGTACTATCTGCAACAAGAATTGCAGGAGGAGGAAGTGCCACAGGAGTTAGAGATGGGGGAGAAAAATCCCACCATATCACTCATTGCTTATCAGTGGGAATTATGCTTAGGTACTAAATTGGGTCCCAAATATAAAGGCTAAAAGTGCAGTGGGGCAGGTTACCCTTCAAAAACATGGAAATTGTCTATTTTTAATGAAAAAAAGTTTTAAATGTTGTGGGGTTTTTTTTTTAATTTCTATTTTGATTTTTTTCCCCTGCAAAAAATAAGAAAAAAGTACAAAAGTATAAATGGATGAAAAGAAAGAGAAAGAAAAGGAAACTAAAGAAAGGTAATAAAATGTATTCCAGCCAATATGAGTTTATAGAAACTAGATCCTACCAAACTGACTCAGGTTTTTTTTATGAGATTGAGCTAGTGTTTATGTAATATGCTTTGACCTTAGTACCACAAGTCATTTTGATAATCAAAATGAGAATATAAAACTGACATGGCACATAACTAGTTTTTTAAAAATTGATTTAACTGATAGGTCACAAAATGGGAAATCATATCAATAGGATGTGTGTTTATAGTGGGGTTCATATTGGGTCGGGTCTTGATCCTGGCCTAGACTATTTAACATTATCAGTGACCTGGAAGAAAATGTAAAATCACTGATAAAGTTATCTGCTAACTCAAAAATGGGAACAGTGATACATAATGAAGAGGATGGATTGCTGATACAGAATGATCTGGTTCACTTGGTGAGCATGTTGCTACCAAACACTATTCATTCTAATACAGCTAATGTAAATGCATCCATTTATGATCAATTAATGTAGACCATGCTTACTGGATGGAGGGGACTATCTTTGGATGTATTTCTGAAAAAGGGAGTTTGTACCAGGTTATCAGCTGAACAGGAGCCCCAATGTGACACTGCTCAAAAGGGCAAAGGTGCTCCTGTGGGATGCATAAACAGGGTAGGAGTAGAGGTTATTTGACCTCGGTATTTGGCATAGCTGTGACAACCAGTGGAATACTGTGTCCAGTTCTGGTGTCAACAGTTCAAGAAGGATATTAATAAACTGGAGAGGGTTCAGAGAAGAGTCACAGAATAATTAAAAGGATGAAAAAACATGCCTTGGAGTTATCTATTTAGCTTAGGAAAGAGAAGGTTGACTGCAATCTGTAAAGTACCTACATGGGAAACAAATATTTAATAACAGGGTCTTCAATCCAGTGGAAGAATGGCTGGAAGCTGAAGGTAGACAAATTCAGACAGGAAATAAACTGTAAATGTTTAACAGTGAACATAGTTAACCATTAAACATTTTACTGAAGCCCATCACTGAATTTTTAAATCAAGATAGGTTGTTTGTCCTGAAAGATCTGCTCTAGGAATTATTTTGTGGGAAATACTATGCCTGTTATATTAGAGGTCAAACTAGGGTGTGTCTACACAGCACTCTAAACTCAAAATAAGATATGCAATTTGCGCTATGCAATTTGCATATCTTATTTCAAATCTATTTTGAAGCAGGTGCCAAATTTCAAAACATCTACACAGCACAAAATTTCAAAATAATGCACTATTGGGCCATTCCTTATCCCTCGTGCAACAAGGTTTACTGGGATGCTATTTCAAAATAAGAGGCAGTTTGTGTAGACGTGGGATAGCTATTTTGAGATACCTCTGGTATCCCGAAATGGCCGTGTAGTGTAGATGTAGCCTAGATGTTCACACGGTTCATTCTGGTCTTGGAATCTATAAATGTACTAAAAGGAGGAAAAAAAGAGACAGACATCTTAGTTTGTTTTCTAGGAATTAAAAGTTTTCTAGAAAAATCAGAACAAACCTTTTCAATTTGTCTGAGGTCTGACAGCTTAATGCTCATTGGAAAACATCATCTGAACCATTATATATATAAATAAAATGATGGGGAATCAATTAATTTATCACTCAAGAGGGAGATCTTGGAATCATTGTGAATAGTTCTCTGAAAACATCCGCTCAAAGTGAAGCACCATTGAAAAAAAAAAAAAATCGAAGGGATAGAGGATAAGACAGATTATTTTATTGCCTCTATATGAAGCCATGGTATGCCCATGTTTTCAATACTGCATGCAGATCTGATCATCTTATCTCAAAAGGTATCTTAGCACTGGAAAAAGCTCAGAAAATGGCAACAGAATTATTAGGGGTATGAACAGATGCCATATTAGGAGATTAATAAGTCTGGGACCTTTCAGCTTGAAAAAATAATTACTAAGGGGGATATGATTGAGGTCTATAAAATCATGACTGGTGCTGAGAAAGAAAAGTTATTTATTTGTCCCTATAACATAAGAACTAGGAGTAACCAAATAAAAAAAGGTCGCATTTTTAAAATAAAAAGTAGCATTTCTTCATACAGAGTCAACCTGTGGAACTCCTTGCCAGAGGATATTGTGAAGACCAGGACTTTAACAGGGTTCTAAAAAGAATTAGATAAATTCATGGAGGATAAAGTCCATCAATGGCTATTAGCTGGAATGTGTAGGAATGGTATCTCTGTTTTTCAGAGACTGAGAGGGTAGATCACTTGATGATTGCCTAGTCTGTTCATACTCTCTGGGACACCTGGCACTGGCCACTGTCAGAGGACAGGATGCTGGGCTAGATGGACTTTTGATCTGAACCAATACGGCCATTCTTATGTTCTCAGTGTCTTTCATTAATATATAATTGTCCTTATTTTACCTCTTTGAAGGAGTAAAAGATAGAATTACTGATTTCCTTTTGCAATATCTGGAGAAAAAGACAATTCTGTACTACATATGCTCACTAATTACATAACCCTTTATGAATATCAGACTGGTAGAATACATTTACAGTAAGTAATAATATACCATATGAACAGGTTACAGGGTTACAGAGTAACTAAAAAGCTCTATTTTAATGGAGGCATCTGGTAGCATAGTGGTCACCAACTAGTAGATTGGGATCTACCAATAGATCTTGGAGCCTCTGACAGGTGATCCTGACTGGTTTGGCTGGGAGGCTATCAAGTGCCTGCATTTCAGCTGCCCCTCCCCACTGCCCTGCTGCTCCTACCCAGAGCCTCAGAGCTGCCCCCAGGAACCTCCTGCTTGTTGTGCAGAGTGGGGGGGGGGGAGACAGAGGCAGGGGGTGTTGATGTCACTCTCTCCCTCTCATCTTACCCCATCTTCACAGAGTGAGGAGGGTGGGGACTCGGCGAAGGGGTAGAGCACGGCCTCAAAAAAAGGTGGCGTAGGGGTATTTGGGTTTGAGATAGATCCTGGACTTACTTAAATTCAAAAAGTGATCTTGTGCTTAAAAAGGTTGGAGACCCCTGTGGTAGCAACTCTACAGTTACATTTCTCTTCTACCATGGAAACACAGGTGGGCTGTGTCTAGACTGGCGCGATCTTGCGCCAGAGCTATGCAAATGAGGCTCAGCGTGGAATATCGCCGAGCCTCATTTGCATAACTAATGAGACGCCATTTTTGTGGAAGAAGCTCTTGCACAAGATGGAGCTGTCTACACTGCCCCATGTTGCGCAAGAAAAACCCTCTTGCACAAAGCCGTTATGCCTGAAGGTGTGTGTCAGTGTGGAAGAAAGATGAGTGTTGGATTACATGGCTTTTCTTTTCTTTGCTTTTTTGGGTCTGTGTAGATATGTTCCATTGTACAGCAAATTTAAAGTGCTTCACAATGAAGACTTGTGTATTAGTGGGTAATTAAATAATGTACTGTGGCTGTATTTATTGTTTGTTGTAGTAAGCTAAAGAGATCTTAAACTATGGTGTTGTTGAAATTATTTCAGAACAATGGTAGAAATCTCAGCATATATCTGGCCAATGCTTCTCTCTCTGAAATTAAGGCAAATGTTCCATGAAGCTCAATTCACAGACACTTTGAGCATTGCGTAGTTATTTATATCTGTGCAAAACAAGAACAGAATGGGCATTCAGTGGTTTGAGCGGATGTTAATGACTGCAAGATATAGGACAATAAACTACAGGCTAACTATTCCCAAAGTTTACAGCTGTCTAGGATCCAGACTTGTTATGGTGATTAAAAATAAAGCCTACTTAAATTTTTAGAACGCTGATCACTGTGTTTTAACTTTTCCCTCCCTGAAAACTATATTTACTATCACAGGGAAATTTGAATTATAGGAAAAGTGTTTGTGCAATATGACAAGAGTGAAGATTAATACTTTGAAAACTACATACCTAAAGTCAACTTATAGCCACCTGGGAGCTCCGGACTGCAAAAAATCTTTGCAAGTTATTTGTTACTGCATGAGTGGATATGTTAATCACAGAACATGCATCAAAGAATAAATTATACTTTATAATGATTAAGAGTTATCTGCATCCAAAATAATTGCTACAATAATCAGTGCTGAGCTTTTAAACAAAAGCCAAAGAATTCAACTGGGAAATTATTTGAAAATATTTTCTCCATTTTTTAGTCTGTGCTATTTCCAGTGACCTCTTTGCAGCATCCTTATGTTTTGCTTTTGAAAGCAGTTTCAAGGGGGACCAAAGTAGTAATCTGAAAGCTATAATACAATCTAGAATTGCAAAAATATACAGGAGTTTGCCACAAGTGGGCTTTTCAAGAGAAAGTTGCACTTGTACTTTCAACCAGAAGGTTGAGCTCTCTAAAGGAAGACAGTAGTATTTTCAGGAACTGGGCTCTCCACTTTATCAGAGAGGACATAGCATTCCTCTTGCAGCTGAATTCAAGTGATGTATCTGGAAACTCACTTCCATCCTAATCTAGGTTTAGAATGCCCAAAACAAACTCTGGTGCAGCAGTATGAGGGCAGAATTATGGTGACTGATTATAAGTCACCTGGAAAGGAAAATGATGCACAGTTTACTGCCAGAGATTAAAGATAAGAATGATCATTCAATGAAAAACAGGATGATATATATATCTAATAAGGACTTAGTCCTGAGAAGTCTTGAGCAACATAACATCTTCTATTTTTGAAGTTTAGAACCCAAATCCTGAGGCAAAAGCTGCAGTTGCACAAGACCTATCTAGATCAAGCCTGAGGGGATGAAAATGAATATTAAAAAAAACCCTCTAACATTTGAGTTCACTCCACATTTTAACAAAACAAAAACAATCTTAAAGTAACTTGCAAAGCAGGATTCTTTCCTGTCAGAAAACTTTCTTAAATTCCAAAGATTGAAGATCTTTAGGTACATTTAGAGTAATTCCTAAAAATTACCACAATAACAATAAGATATTGCAACACATTTTTTTTAAATGGAATTAACTTATTACCTTTTTTCCCAAAGCACTGATGGGGTACTCCAACATTTTTTGAACATGAAAGTTTTTCCTCTATTCATTATTTAGTGTTCTATATTCTAATGAAAATGATATGAATCAATCTTTTTTTCCAGAGATGTGCATAAAAGAAAATGCCCTTATCCAAAGACCATTGAAATCAATCAGCCTTTGATCCAAAACGATGTTTTGGTAATCAACATGTTTTGTTTCACTTTTGGCTTTTTAAAATTTTGTAAAGTAAAAAAGCCAAGAAACTTTGAAATAAAAGGCTTCCCTGCATTTTCTTCCAAAAGCAAAATCCCCTCACAAGCAGGACCAGATTTCAAGAAGCATTTTTTTATGTCAATAGAATCTCACTGTCTGATAAAATATGATTCTGTCAACATTTCTCCAAACAATTCTCCGCTTGGGCAGGAAGATTGCAAGATTCCAATTACTGCTCTACCCACATACTCAAGTGTTTGTATTGAAATATATTCAATAGGGAGTCCAAGCACCTTTTACAGAAACTCATGTTTTGGGTACCTCTATTCTGTGGTTTTTAGTTTGGTATCCAGTAGCGTTTAGAACACCCATCCTTTGAAACTCAGGCACTTTAAGACATTCTTCTGCTTTGTTATTACAGTACACTAAAGTAGCTAGCAGTGTGCAAAGTCTACACTTGTAAGTGGGCTCAAAATTCACTTTCTTTTTAAACACTGTACAGATAAGTCAGAGACCAAGCTTTCAGAATTTTATTTATATAAATTAATTTTCTCCAGGCCTTGACTGGTGCCCAGGCACTTTTCCATAGTATACAAGATCATTCTATTTAGTGCAGTGGTGGGTGGAAGAAATGGGAGTGTATCTAAGTGAGTCATCCATTTTGAATTAATGACTGTCTCTTGTGGAAGCCTAGGAAATATATAGGTTTTATAAATATGGAACTAAATGTTCCTTTTATTGAAAGACAGATGCCTGCCCTGTATCTCATCTCTGCAGACTTAAGCACACAAGAAATATAGTGAATGCATTCATGTCAGTTTCTCCACACAAACAAATCTTTGCATGCATGTCACAGGGCCAACTGCCTTCCTCACAAGTCAGAACATTCTAGAAAAATCACAAGGTTAACAGGAAAGATGTTTCATAACCAAATACAACCAAGTGAGTCATGTGGGCTCAACAGACCACTTGTCCGTGGTGGGGGAAGGGAAGGAAGAACATAAGAACATAAGAATGGCCATACTGGGTCAGACCAAAGGTCCATCGAGCCCAGCATCCCATCTGCCGACGGTGGCCAATGCCAGGTGCCCCAGAGAAGGAGAACAGAAGACAATGATCAAGTGATTTATCTCCTGCCATCCATCTCCTGCCCTTGTTATGAAGGCTAGGGCACCATACTTTATCCCTGGCTAATAGCCATTTATGGACCTAACCTGCAAAAATGTATCAAGGTCTTTTTTAAACCCTAATAGAGTCCTGGCCTTCACAGCCTCCTCGGGCAAGGAGTTCCACAGGTTGACTGTGCTCTGTGTGAAGAAAAATTTCCTTTTATTAGTTTTGAACCTACTACCCATCAATTTCATTTGGTGTCCCCTAGTTCTTGTATTATGGGAAAAGGTAAATAATTTTTCTATAATCACTTTCTCCACACCATTCATGATTTTATATACCTCTATCATATCGTCCCTCAATCGCCTTTTTTCCAAACTGAAAAGTCCCAGTCTCTCTAGCCTCTCCCCATATGGGACTCTTTCCAAGCCCCTAATCATCTTAGTCGCCCTTTTCTGAACCTTTTCTAATGCCAATATATCTTTTTTGAGGTGAGGAGACCACATCTGCACGCAGTACTCGAGATGTGGGCGTACCATAGTTTTATATAGGGGAAGTATGATATCTTTTGTCTTATTATCTATCCCTTTTTTAATAATTCCTAACATCCTATTTGCCTTACTAACTGCCGCTGCACACTGCGTGGATGTCTTCATAGAACTATCCACTATAACTCCAAGATCCCTTTCCTGATCTGTCGTAGCTAAATTTGACCCCATCATGTAGTACGTGTAATTTGGGTTATTTTTTCCAACATGCATTACCTTACACTTACCCACATTAAATTTCATTTGCCATTTTGCTGCCCAATCACTCAGTTTGCTGAGATCTTTTTGTAGTTCTTCACAATCCCTTTTGCTTTTGACTGTCCTGAACAACTTTGTGTCATCTGCAAACTTGGCCACCTCACTGCTTACCTCATTTTCTAGATCATTGATGAACAAGTTGAACAGGATTGGTCCCAGTACTGACCCCTGGGGAACACCACTAGTTACCCTCCTCCATTGTGAAAATTTACCATTTATTCCCACCCTTTGTTTTCTGTCTTTTAACCAATTCTTGATCCATGAAAGGACCTTTCCTCCTATCCCATGACCACCTAATTTACGTAAAAGCCTTTGGTGGGGGACCGTGTCAAAGGCTTTCTGGAAATCTAGGTATATTATATCCACTGGGTGCCCCTTGTCCGCATGTTTATTAACCCCTTCAAAGAATTCTAACAGATTAGTTAGACACGACTTCCCTCTGCAGAAACCATGCTGACTTTTGCCCAACAATTTGTGCTCTTCTATGTGCCTTGCAATTTTACTCTTTACTAGTGTTTCTACTAATTTGCCTGGTACTGATGTTAAACTTATCGGTCTATAATTGCCAGGATCTCCTCTAGAGCCTTTTTTAAATATTGGTGTTATATTGGCCATCTTCCAGTCATTTGGTACCAAAGTGGATTTAAAGGATAGGTTACAAGGAAGGCTGTCTGCAAATGGAGGGGGGGGGGAAGAATAGGAGGGGGAAGAGAGGAGCTATTAAGACTCAACAGGGGGAAGGCAACCAGCTCCAGGTTGGGAAAGAGAGATCATGGAGGTTCTACCAGTTTATGGCCCATTTCTGCCCCTTTGGTGCGCACTCCCTGGAAGGCTGCCCAATTCCAGCACCGCAGCAGCCACTCCAGCCCCTTTGGGTCCCACTCTTGCTTCTGTCCCCCTTACCTGCACCTGATGTAAGTGACATTATGATGCATACAAGCCCCACAATATTTCCATTGCAGGGATGGTAGCCTCACTTTCCCAGTTCTACCACATTTGTTTCTCCATACATTTGCTGTGAAGATTAGACTACTACAATACATTGTACGGGGGGTACTTTAGTGAGGCAGACACACCTCCCTGTTGTTCCTATTATTTTTCTCTGGTGCTGGGTGTCTACATTTAAATAAATATAGGTATTTGCTTTCCACAGTATGGTGGTCTGGGAATACTCAATCAGTGGTCATCTTTGCCCCCAAGGGGGAAGAATTGCAAGTGTCTGAAACCCAACAGTGTGCCCAAGGCCTGTGGGAAAACCATGAGGGTTCATTCAGAGCCAGGAAGGCAAGAGTCTTAATACCTGATGAAAGTGCACTTAGATCAGAAAAGAGACAGAAGTGCAGCTTATGTCCATAACTACATTTTTATATGCACATTGGAGACACATTATAACAGAAATTCTTCCTACAGGCCTGTATGATTGATGGAATCTTGAATTTTGCCTCCCTTGTTCTTTACAGGATGATGAGTATGGAACATAGTACTAACTTTGACATTTGGTTTTCTCTCAAGCAAAGATCAGTCTTAAATCTGCTGTAGAACCTTTTAAAAGGGATATGGGGCTGGCTTATGGCAGTGTTTACATTTAAGACCCAGGTAGTATGGAACTCGTATATGCTGCTGAATGTTGCTTTCCAAGTTACAGGGTCTTGCTGTCTGAACTTATCCCCTTGATCATTTCACATTCCAGCCAGGTTGAACTGTTGTTCATGGGAAAGCATGGTTACCTGCAGCATGACCTCATATGCCTCCCTAGCAAGATTCCTGCTTTGAATAGGTTAATGGTTGATATAAATGACTACTGCTGTATCAATGTGGATGAGGCCACAGGAAGTGGAACTCTGGCTTCTGAAATTAAAAAGTACCCACCAGACTCCCCTGCAGCCTGGCCCTATATTAGACAGTGGCAGTCCAAACAGGACAGGAAATTATACAAGTCCAAACATGCATGTTGATAACCCTGTATCTCTGGCTGACATTTATGGGAATTATTTTCTGGTGTGGGTCCAATGGTGAAAAGTCTTAGTTAATGAGTGTAGGGCTTCTGCTACTATTGTAGGGACAGATGGATACTGGCCAATACGGAAATCTGTGAGATAAAATCCTTTTTGTCAGATGTCTTTTGATGTCTCTTTACCAGCAGTTCCTCAGGTGCAGCAGCACTAATTTTCCAATGAAAATGGCTCTTTCAAGGAGAATGTGTTTTCAAGCTTCTAAAGACCTTGTCAACCCCTGTCTGACATTTGATCCAAAGGACATTGAGTGAATGCTTCAGTCACACAAACGGTGCATCAAAGAACCCAGCCAGACTGAGCTGAGATCAGTATTCTGTGTTCAGCTGCAAGCTCTGGCCAAGGTAGCAGAAGTGTGGCTCTGTCCACTGACTAGTCTTTACTAACTAGTAGTCACAGTAAGGACTGATACAGCTTGAATCAGGATAGTTGCCATGTTTGGAAAGTCCTTGGACACAGTGACAAAAGCGTAAATGTAAACAATTGGTGCTAATAATGATTTAGAACAAGATAATTATGAAGCATTTCCATAACAGGAAAGAAGAGGTGTGTCCTTTAGCACAATTGACTTTAAAAAAAGTCACCAAGTTCTACCAGGGCAAGGAAGCCTCTGATGCTATTTGTTAATTCTTTATGCTGAGTGAAGCAAAACAAGTTACCAAACTCTACACACTTATCATTTTCTTTAACCTGGTCTCTCAGCAGATTAACCCTTATATCCTTTGCAATATATTTTTTCAATTAGAATTGATTTTTTTCCTGTTGAGTGGCAATGACTGCTTGCAATAGGGGAAGATTTAAGTAATGAAAATTATTGCCTTATCCATAAATCAGAGAGAGAAGTAGTATGAGCTGTCTCAGACACCCACCCTGATTTTTCAATGACATCACCTAGAACACTGCATCCCAAGTGTAGCAGTATATGCATTCAGGTCTGATCACCGAATTATCAGAAACAAAACAGTGATTGAAAGGAGTTCAGCCACCTGATTTTACTGCTGTTCTCTGATGTGTTAGAGTTGGAAGTTAAGCTGTTGTGCATATTTGATGAAGCAACATGGTTAAACAACAACAGCCTCCAAATTTTGATTATAGGTCATAGTTTATATTACAGCAGTGCCCCTAAGCCACAATCAAAAGCAAGGGGCCGGAGTGCAAGGCACTTTACAAACACATAAGAAAATAGGTCTCTGGCATCATAGAATTTATAGACAAGACAGACAACAGGCAGGGAGTGAGAGGCAACATACAAGCAAAGTAATCAGGCAGACGTGGGAAATATTAACAGTTGTAGGCAGTTCTGCTAGCATGCCTTTTCACCAGCTAGCTGCTTCCTGGGAACCAACCTCTGCTCCTAGGGCTGGCTCCACCCTTGGCAGATCACTTTTCCTCCCCAAGATCATGCCTCCACTGCAATAAAACCCACACAGCTCACCTGTGTTAGCTGATTCCAGTTTGCAGAGCTCAAGTTGTGGAACTATACAGTTTCAGTATAGGTGTTTGGGCTTGGGCAGGAATCTGGGCCCCCGCAAGTGTTTCATTGCACTGTAGACCTCCCCATAATAGCTGGTGCCCTGGCTGGGAGAGTCTCTTAAGAATGAGTCCCTCCCTGCTGGTTTCAATGCAGAGCATCCCAGCTATGTTTAATGTAAAGGAATTCTTTATGAGGAAACAGTCATGTAAGTGTATCCTATAGGGGAATATACTAAAGAAAAGGAAGATTTAGACTGATTAGCAGACAAATTCCAGATTCATATATGAAATAAAATAGTTAATTAGCCACTTAAAAGACTGGAGCAAGAACCAAGTTGCCTGTAATTGAAGAATAATTGGATTGGGTTTCTCAATTAAAGATGTACTAATCTGGCCCCAAAATATTCACATGCTGACAATCAAGTCTCTCTGCTAAATGGAGATTGGTTTGGAATACATATCCCATCCCTGGTCATTTTTAGGAATCAGGAACAAAGAGGGGGAGGGGACAGAGACTAGCTTATAAAACTGACCTCCTTTTTGTCATTATGACTTAATTTATCACATCTTTTTATATTCTTAGGCCACAATAAAGCAATGTAGCAAGACACAGTGCCTGCAATATGCAGGCTAGCACACAATATCTCCTTATGTGCAATGTAATATCCAAGGCAATTATCCACTTTTGGCAGTTGAACTGCCCTGAAAAGGAGGCTAGTTTCAGTCATGCGAGGATAACTCACCACCACAGATAATTGGCTGACTGCCTTGTTTGAGCTACATTGCTGGTATCATTACAAAGAGATAACAACTGATGTGGTTTGCTCACCTTTTTTAATGCAGTGCCAAGAGCAAACATAACATAAGAAAAGGCAATAGGAAAAATCCCATGAGTGTGCAAGGCTTCACAGATGAATTGTAGCTTGTGTGTGGTTCTAGAGGGGTTGTATTCTCTTTTCTAAAAAGATAAGTTGTTTTTCTATGATCATGAAAACATCTCTAAAAATGAAATTGGCAAGAAGAGAGACTATTTGTAAATAAAACAAAAGGCAGAACTATGTAGCACTTTAAAGACTAACAAGATGGTTTATTAGCTGATGAACTTTCGTGGGTCTGGCCCATGAAAGCTCATCAGCTAATAAACCATCTTGTTAATCTTTAAAGTGCTACATAGTTCTGCCTTTTGTTTCAGCTAGGCTAGACTAACATGGCTGCATCTCTGTCACTATTCTATTTGTAAATAGTGAGAGAAAAAAAGGAATTGCCTGGCATGCTGTTTGACCATCTCTTTTCAAATTTATCTGTGCAAATTGAACAAGTTACACTTTGCATATATCCAGACACTACATCACTAACTTCACCTCCACTGAAAAGCCCAGGTGCAAAGGCTTAGGTTTATCTGTTGCCACCCAGCGGAGTGGGCAACTCTGATCTCATCATGGAACCCCAGTGTAGGAAGAAATGGCAACAATGTTTTAGTATATTTTAACTCCTCCCCCACCAAAATGCAGACTCTTTCAAACCTCTTATTAGGAAAAGAGAGCTGATTAACAATACTGGAACTACAGAGATCTAGAGCAAAATGATAATAATAATCACTCAACAGTTTGTCACTTCTCTCCACCATGTAAACCAAAACATTTTAATCCTCTCAAAATGCTGAGTTTCACCTTCCTCCAATATAGGCTTTGCTTTATTTGGCTGATATCTTCAATAAGTGATTTATACTAGTAAAATAAATTCCCAGCTATTTCTAGTAATTCAGTCATGGCTCTGTGATTCAGAAAACATTCCACATCTTAAAAATATGTAATGACTTGTACCTCTGGTATTTGTTTCAAAGCCTCTTTGCTTCAATTCCTTAGTGTTCTCCACTGCCAATTCTTTTGTGGTTGTAGATGGTTTTTCTAGTACAAAGTCCTATTATTGGCAATAATGCACAAAAACAGCTGGTCCCAGCCAGCTAAACCAGTAACATTACAGTACCTCTGGGTTCCAGATATTCTCCATTAATGTCTTTTCTTCCCTGAAGATTAGTTACTTAACAGAAAATGACAAGATAATTTCCCTAATTAGCTGCTAGGCAAACCATTTGCCCAAAGTGAATTTTGCAAGTGAGATTCAGTCTATTATTCGTCTATCACCCTACTTTTGCCTCCCTGCTAAAATATCCCAGGTGCCTTTAAGCAAGAAACCATGAATCAGTTTCACAATTTACTAAACCATTCTAGTCTTCAAGGTTGTGTTTATGAAAGTCATGTTTATGAAAGCATTACTTTTAGCAACTACTTGTTTTATCCCAGAGAACAGGGCTTTACTAATTACTACACAGGTACTTTCACAGCTGCTAATAAGACACTTCACTGAACCTTTTATAACACTTCTCTAACATAGTTTCCATTTTCCTGAGGTAGTTTTGTATTCATTTAGATGGAATACGTGGGGCCAAAACCTCAAAGGTTTGTAGTTTGGTATTCAGAGACTGTAGTCTTCTTAGTATTGTGACAAGCATATGATTCAAAATCCATTTTTGTTCTTTTCTGTATTTTAAATAAAAGGTTCAAAACAGTTACAATATTTGAAATGTAACTAAGGCTTTCATTTTAACTATAATTCTTGTTCTCTTTTGCTGGAGAGAATTCAGGAAAACCCCCTCTCCCCTATGTCAGATGACCTTTAGATGGTAATAAAGAGTGAGAACCATCTTTTTGGAGAAAAGAGAAATTAGTTGAGATGGGCTGGTGATGCTGTTGTTAAAGTCTGTTCTCTTTTCCTAGAAGTCAAAACAAGATAGACACACACAAGTGGGAAAACCTGAGCAAAAGGTAGAAAATGTATTTTCTGTCTCTGGTATTGACTTTCACGTGCAATCTCACTGCTGGAGAACATTAGGATCTTGTGTTGTGCCTATTAGCCACTCCAAAAATCTAGCAAGTTTATGCCAGTATATTTAGGGCATTGTGTTTGGTCACAGGCTTAAAGCAGTGTTGCAAAATGTACAGTTTTATCTGGCTAACCAGGCTCTTCTTAGACCACAGGCAAAAGGAGAGGGATAGGAAAGCACATGAATAAGGTACAGAAGGAAAAGGACACACTGAGGGTGGTAATAGATTTACACCCCATGTGGATGTTTAGGTTTTAGTTGGAGCAGGTGGAGGTGATGATGCCATCTGGCTCCCTCTGGCTGATCTGGGCAGGACATTTCTCAGGATTACAATGAAGCCACTCTGGTCTCTCAGGAGACGGTAGGGTACGTGGCATAATTTGTGCCTTCCCCTGTTCTGGTATTTCAGTCATCTAATGTTATAGTAGCAAGCTTCCTCCCCCCACAAAGTCTTTCTAAGGTCTCAAAGGAAGCGATGGCTTGAATAGCTCAAACTCTCATTTTGTCCACCATTGAAGCATAATTTTTAACATAGCAACTTTGGTTCACTGATTTTCAGTCCCATGCTTCTTCTGTTTCCCAAACCTGATCATTATGCTGTCACTGAATTATATCCCTAGGCCTCTGTTTGGATTAATTCAGACTTTGACTCTATTTTTCACAGGCTCACCCCACCCTCCTCAACATTTGTTAGAGGTTGTTGTGCCATTTTATTAGCTTTCAGTCACTTTTCAATAGCTGAGCTCACAAATAGGGTACATTTGAAGGGCTAATTGTTGCAATAACATATATCTCCTTTCTCTGAACTAATTTCCAACTCTATTATGCTGGAATCTTCACCCTACTTGGAACTGTTATATGTTGGGACAAATTCTTTCCACCTTAACTCTAGCACAGGTGATCTGGAGGACTCAGAATTTCACTGAGGTGGGAAGGGTTCAGGTTTATAAAGGAAGGAATGTTAATGAAAGAGTAGGAAATAAGGGCTGCAGGAAGTTTCCTTATAGGAGGAGACCAGCAATGAATTGCAGATAGTATAATCTTACTGAATGTGCACATCATGTGGCTGACCCAAAAAATAGCAGGAGTGGTCTCAGTTACAATAACCTCAATGTGTGGGTATTAGAAATGTATTTAATCCTGAAAATGTGTCTTTACTATGTTTTTCTTACCAAACCAAATGCTACCTCTTCATCAGTACAGTGCCTTTTCCCACCAATTTCCTCATTAGTCAATCCTTCTAATACTACAATTGGCTTCAGACAGTATTTTCAGTTAACCTCACCTGTTTTCCATTGTCTCCCTGTTGCTGCACTCCAGTTACTTGATAGCACCATTAACAGCCAATACTTGCACAGTGTCTCTTATTTATTGAGCTTAGTATGTAATTTAATAAAATGATGAACATAACAAAAATTCTCCATACTTTGATCATTTCAAAATGGCCACAGAAATTCTGACTGACCTGTTTGATTTTCTTTAAAGAGCCTACACCTTCTATTGTACATTTGCCTTTTTTAAGACTTCTGAGAAGCTTCTCATGGATTGTGGGGGGATACATTTCTTTTCAGTGGCTATTTCATTGTTATTTTCATATTTGAACAAGGGCGGCAAATTTCATCTCCCCATGCTGTACTCTCATGCAAAGCTTTTCAGATATACAAATAATCAGCTCCTATGCTTCTGGTGAAGTCTTTCCCCCTTGCTCACTCTTTTTTATTTTTATTTTTTTTTTAATCAGAATGCAAAGTGTGCTCTTTTCTGTGTGACTCTCCTACAAAGCCTTAGGCAAACAAATAATCAGTTCCCTGCAACTTTTAACCTACAGCTTTCTATCTTACCAGTCATCAGGAGTTTGACAGACATTTGACAAAATAAAGACTCACAGCTGGTGAGAAAAGCATTGAGCTATAGTTTGGGACTTTAACCATTTTGATTTTTATTTCTAAACCACCCCTTTTGTAAATTTTACAGATCACAGAATACTAAAGATCACTTATGGAAGCAGAAGAACAAGATAATCCCTGCTTAATGGAATGGTTAAAAAGGTAAGAATCTAACTTTCTGATTGATAAAATAGTAAAACAGGTGAATCTAGAATATTTGATTACTGTGGTCTATTTACACGAAATTGGTACATCCTGACATCAGCTTAACTGTAGATGTAACTCAGCTATATTCTAACTGTAGCAAAGGTTTTAAAAATATTGAGGGGGCTGGATTTTGTTTTGTTTTTAATTATTCATGTGTCTGTAAATCCAGGTATCCTTAGATACCAGGAGTCCAATATCAGATGGAGCCATACATTCATCTAAAATGTCTTACTCTGCAATGATTATCAGTTCCACTTTGTAGGGTCTATGGCACTAGGAGTGACACCAGTGTATCCCATTGTGAAAGTAGAACTGACTTTCTTCCACTGAGGTAAAGTTTCTATTCCTAGCCTTGCAGGGCCATGACACAGACTTTAAAATCATTACAGTTTTATGTGATAAAATTGTTACTGATATGGGTGCTGACCCTTGCACATCTTAGAGTTTGGTGAATAGTGATTTGTTGGTGGGTGCAAGGACAGGTAATTACAAATTGAGAGAGAGAGAGGAAGAAACCTCAAACAAAATGGTGGCTGAAGAACTTCAGGAATTTGGAATTAGGCCCAGAGAAGTCAGATTAATATATTCCCAAACACACACATTTAGTGAGACGACAGACCTTTATCCACTCTTAACTTAAAATATACACATAAGAAATATTCATAATAGGACACTGGACAGATGAAGACATACCAGTGAGCATGGATTTGCAAAGAACAAGTAGTGTTAAACAAACCTACTAGATTTCTTTCATGGAGTAATAAGCCTTGGGGGGGGGGGGAGTGGCAAATATGCTATATCTTTTGATATTGTCTCCCATGACATTCTGATAAACAACTAGGGAAACACAAACTAGATGGAGCTAATCAAATGTGGACACATAACTGGTAGGAAAGCCATTCCCAGAAAGTAGTTATCAGTGGTTCACAATAGGAATGTAAGCGACTAGTCGAGCAGTTGACCTCTCGCATCCCCCCCCCTTTTGCATCAGAGGCAGTGGGGCAGGGGGGAGGGGAAGTAGGAGCCAGTGCTGGGGGAGCTGGCTTAAAAGCCAGTTCCCCCTGGCACCATCTCCATGGTGCCGTTTGCCCCCTTCCACACTGCTGCCTATAGGCAGCAGTGTGGGGGTAGGAGTTCAGGGGGAGGAAAAGACAGGGGAGGCTGCTGCTGCAAAGAGCTGGGACTCTCCCATGGACAGGGGCTGCTGCCAGAGCTGTCTGTTTAAAGTAAGCCCTGGCCACAGCAGCCCAGGCTGGCCATGAACACAGGCTGCTCTGGCAGCAGCCCCTGTTCAAGGAGGTCCAGGACCTCTGCAGTTCTGCATTTTAAATGTAATAAGAATGTTCCTACTACATTTAAAATGCAGAGCTGCAGCAGGGGTAGTGCCTGGGCCTGGCAGAAGATGGGATAGAACACCTTCCCTTATCAACTAATCATGGAGTTGATACAAATGATCAATTGACAGTCATGGAGTTGATACACAATATCAAGTGGGGACCCACAGGGATCGGTTCTGGGTCTGGCTCTGTTCAATATCTTCAACAATGATTTAGACAATGGCATAGAGAACACTTAGGCTGTGTCTAGACTGGTGAGTTTTTGCGCAAAAGCGGGCGCTTTTGCGCAAAAACTTGCCAGCTGTCTACACTGGCCGCTTGAATTTGCGCAAGAACACTGGCGATCTAATGTATGATCGTCAGTGTTCTTGTGCAAATACAATGATGCTCCCGCTCAGGAAAAAGCCTTCTTGAGCAAATGCTTTTGCGCAAGAGGGCCAGTGTAGACAGGTAAAAACTGTTTTGCACAAAAAAGCCCCGATGGCGAAAATGGCGATCGGGGCTTTCTTGCGCAAAACTATGTCTAGATTGGCATGGATGCTTTTCCACAAAAAGTGCTTTTGTGCAAAAGCATCCATGCCAATCTAGACGCTCTTTTCTGCAAATGCTTTTAACGGAAAAACTTTTCCGTTAAAAGCATTTGCGGAAAATCATGCCAGTCTAGATGCACCCTTAAAGTTTGTGGATGATATTAAGTTGGGACAGGTTGCAAGTACTTCGGAGGGCAGGATTCAAATTCAAAGCGGTCTGAACAAACTGGAGAAATGATCCAAAGTAAATAGGATAAAATTCAATAAGGGTACATGCAAAGTACTCTACATTGGATAGAACAGTCATAACAAGTAGGAAATGATTGCTGAAATGGGACAGCTCTCAGCTCTTGAAGCTCTCAGCTCTTGACAGCTCCCCACCCCTCCGCCTTGGTCAAATGCATGCCCTCTTTCATTCTGAAGCCTTTTCAGCAACTCAACCCTCTGGCCGTGTGGACGTGTTCGTGCACAAGAGTTCTTGCACAAGAACCCGCCAGTGTAGATGTAGCCCCTGTGTGCAATCAACAAACCACACATTTAACAGGGGTCCAGCTCAATGCTCCCTCTATAATGTCCATGAGTCTGTTCCCTTAGTGTTCCCCTCTTGTAGGGGCTTCCCCTCCTGCAGGCAGCATCCTCACCAATAACTCGGCTTTATCTCAGTGTCTACACATAGTCCATCACTCTCTAATATGCTTTCTGCTTAGAACTATCCACAGTGGTTCTTTGCTCTCTCAGCCAGGCAGTCTCTTCCTCTGTCCAGTTTGGGGTCTTCAGAGGAACGGAACTGACTCTAGTCCTGCAACTCCTTTTATAGGGCCTTCCTGGACCCTGATTGGCTGTTTCTCCTGTAGCCACTCTGGCCTGCTTGGAGGACTTCTCTGTAGGCTGTCTGAGGCAGGTGTGTGGCAGGACCATAAGGTCTCCAGCAAGGGAATTCTGGGACTGGTTCACCCTGTCACAATTGCCTAGGAAGGAGTATTATGGAGAAGAATCTGGGGGTAATAGTAAATCACAAACTCTGTGAGTCAGTGTAACACCCTTGCAGAAGGAAAAAGAGCAGACATCCTGGTTTGTATTAGCAGTAGTGTTGTAAAGAAGGCACGAAAAGTAATTCTCCCACTCTCTTCAAATATTATGTCCAGTTCTGGGCATCACATTTCAAGAAAGATGTGGACAAATTGTAGCAAGTCCAGAGAAAAGTCACAAAAATGATTAAAGGTCTAGGAATCAAATGAGGGAAGATTGAAAGAACTGGATTTGTTCATTCTGGAGAAGAGAACAGGGAGGAGGGGCATGTTAACAGTTTTCAAGTACATAAAAGGTTGTTACAAGGAGGTGGGAGAGAAAATATTCTCCTTAACCTCTGACGGTAGGGCAAGCAATGGGCTTAAGTCGCAGCAAGGGAGGTTTATGTTGGACATTAGGAAAAACCTTCTGCCAGAGTGGTCAAACATTGGAAAAAATTGCATAAGGAGGTTGTGGCATCTCCATAATTGGAGATTTTTAAGAGCAGGTTAGTCAAACAACTGTCAGGGATGGTGTAAATCAGGCTTGGGTAAAATATGGCCCATGGGCTAGATCTGGCCCACCAAGCTACCAGATCTGGCCTGTGGATGCAGTGGGGAGCCCCAAGCAGGCTCCCCACTTGCCTCGCCCCACCTGCACGCCATTCAGAAATGCGGCTGCTGGGTGGTTTCGCTTTAAAATCTGTGAGCATGGAATGGAAGTGGGGGAAGGCTTTAGGAGCTGCTGATGCCCATAGCACAATCCCATTGGCTGTTTTTTGGCCAGAAACTGGCCAATGGGAGCTGCCTGTTTCAATGTCAGGCAGCCAAGAAGCACCATGTCTCCTCTCTTCACAGAGCACATGGCTGCAGCTTCTACAGATACGGGGCAGGCAAGGAGGCTGCTTCAGGAAGGTACTGGATTCTGGCTGATAAGTCTCCTGGCCAGAGCCTGCTTGTGGCATCCCAAACCTTCCTTGTGGCTCACAAGCTTGTAAGTTGTATAATCATTTATATAGGTACCTAGTAGGATAAAGCAATTCAAATTAGTCAGCATTTTAAGGTTCAATTTAAAGATAAAGTATTCTGTATATAATTTTGTTTTTAAAACCCCTGACCATGCACTGACTGTCTTGGTCCCTAAAAATGATCCAGATCCAAAGATAGGAACATATTCCAACTCTTTATTTTGGAACACAAGAAAGTGACAGGTCTGTAGTCACTGTGATTTGCCACTGACGAACAGGTACATCTTGCTTCAGCAGCAGTAGTCCCTTTCTAATTAGCTTTGCACCAGAGACTTGGTAGAAATCTTGCTGCTTCGCTGAAAATAGAATACCAACAAATAAAAAAAACCAAGCCAACTGTGATAGATGGCACTCATTTTGGGATTACTGTTTGTTATTTAAGAAAAGACACATATCCAGAGATTTGCTGGTGACAACTCAACATGCTTGCCAGTTATGGATTCTGGGTAGTATAATTCAATGTCCTGTAAAATTAAATGATAACTTTAACAACAAACCAAAAGAAGAGAAAGAATAAAGACTTGGGGCTTATTATTACAAATGTGTTATGATAAGTAACACAGTTAAACCAAGAGTTTATCTACACAGCACATTTATTTTGAAATAAGCTATTTTGGATCTTTTTTCTGAAATAACTTATTTTGAAATAGCATGTCTACACTATAGGGAAGCCTCAAAATTAGTCTGAAGCAGGCTTCTCTAATGTGGATGTGATACCTCGAATTAGAGTCCCAGGAGGCTCTGGGGAGTAATTACTTTTAATGGCCCCCGGGGGGTGGGGGGAACTATTTCAAAATAGCATCAGTGGAGCATCCACACTACTGCTATTCCAAAATAGCTATTTCGGAATAAGCGTTATTCCTTGTGGAATGAGATTTCAAAGTAAGCCATCCATTATTTCGAAATTATTTCAAAATAATGGAATTGCTGTGTTGATGGTCACGTTGTTATTTCAGAATAAAGTCAGTTATTTTGAAATAACTGTGCTGTGTAGACGCACCCTAGCAGAATATTGAACCCTATTTGTTTGCCCTGGTCTGAGTTAGAATTAACCATGGGTAGCTAACAAACATTTTAAATGGGACTATCTTTGTCCGCACCAAGATGAAAATCGTGTTTCTCAAATGTTGGTTCATTTGATTTTGAAAATAACAGTATTTCATTCACTCCAAATAATTTTTTCTCTGTCTTTGTTTTGGTTTTTTTGGAAAGAAAATAAAAATCAGCTTTCGTTTGAAATGGACTATGGAATTGAAAAATCAATTATTAGCTCCTCCTTTTACAAAGGATAGACACAGACTGAAACACACAGCCTGATTCTGCAGTTGATACATATGCACAGGGCACCACATACTTGGATTCTGTAGCTAAGAAAATTGCCATAAAACCATCTTTTGTATTATTTATGAATATGCTCCTGAATCCATACTTTCATTATTCAAAAAATTAAGTATCTGATCTTTATGCTCATGAAGAAATATCTCCCAACGTGTGAACACAATCTAATTGCCTGGAAAAGTTCTGTGTACCTGAGCCTGAAACAAACTCAGTGTTGTGAACTGCCCAATTC
Source organism: Pelochelys cantorii (assembly GCA_032595735.1). Lineage (NCBI taxonomy): Eukaryota > Metazoa > Chordata > Testudines > Trionychidae > Pelochelys > Pelochelys cantorii. The sequence continues at coordinate 123,091,906 of CM064326.1, read as the reverse complement.
AATGCACGGGGTGTTAACTTGGAAACTGAATGAGGAAAATTGGTTATCTATATCACTGATGATCATTTAAGCAAGAGAACCCAGCTAATGAGCTTATCACACAATCCCAAACTCATTCCCACTTTTTTCTGCACTCCAAAAGACCCAAGTGGTCCAGGGCAGTGGGGAGAAAGCATTAAAATATATAAAAAGGTGACAATGAAAGTTTCAAGAAGAGATGATTTGCTATGGCTGATATTCATTCTCTCCCCTATCTTATCTGTATGTTCCAGTAGATGCCTGGTGTACAGCGATGGTACTAGGTAGACTTGCTGAATAGATGACTGTTTTTACAGAAGATCAGTTGTACTCTATAATTACTATTATTACTATAATAATCATTCAAGGAATTCAAAACTCTTAGAAGATTAGTTAATACAAGCATTACTTTTTTAAGAAACCGTCTTTTTTCTGGTTATCATTATTTTGTCACTTCAAAGCTCTGCTGAAGTTTCAAGCTTCATTTTCCTGTGGAAGACATCATTACATTTGCACTAACTTTACCTTTTGGTAAGTGCCTTTGTGTGCTTTTATCTAAGGATGAAAACTAACCGCAATATACAGTGCAGAGAGCACTGCTTTTATCACCACACAGACAAAGTCAAAGAGAAATAAGTATTGTAAGGCAAATATGAATGTACCACAGGAGAAGATGGGGCAAAGACAGGGCTTGACCATTCGCTACAGCACACACAAGGATATGCTGTGAGAAAAGGAGACATAGCCATATAATATATAAGCTGCAAGTATAAGAGCTAAATCAGGCTTTTTTCTGTACAAAGCAAAGGTAATAAAGTCTGAGAATCCTTGGTTAATTTCCTGGAAGAAGGTGTGTCAACTTTTGATGAACACCTTCAGACTTTGGGGACTGAAAGGGACACTATGAACACCTAGCCTGAGTTCCTAGGAGAGGGCATGGCTACACTGCAGCAGGAAAGTGTGGGTCTGAGGAAGTGGATCTGGCCCACGAAAGCTCATCAACTATTAAACCATCTTGTTAGTCATTAAAGTGCTACATAGTTTTCCCTTTTGTTTTGTCCCAGCTCAGAAAAGAGTCTTGTGCTAGCACTCTAAATATAGCATCGTGGACATTGGAGCCTGGGCAGCTGCTCCAGCTACCCTCCTAAATCCAAGCCCACTTGACCCATGGGTCCAAACATGGGTAGCTAACCTGAATCCCCACCCATGCTGCTACTTTTAGTGAGCTGGCTCGAGCAGAGCTAGTGGGTCTGTTTGCTTGAGTTGGGAATCACATCTTCCTGCTGCAGTGCACATATAGCCTAGTATAACACAAGCTATAAAGCTTCCCTGAATTAGATTCTACTTGACCTAGTGCAGGTTTCTTAGCAAAACATCCATTCTTGATTTAAAAATTGCCGGTGAGGGAAAATACAGCATGACCCTTGGCAACTTTTTTCAATGGTGAATTAATATACCATTTTAATACATTCATATCTTATTTGTAGTTCGAATTTGGTCAAATTTCAACTTCCAGCTATTGGCTTGTGGGATACTGTCAGTTGTTAGATTGAAAATTGGATTCCCAGATGGATAATTATAGACTGCAATCAAGTCACCTCTATCCTTTCTCTTTGTTAAACTAAACGTATTGCACTTTCTGGAGCTGCTCACAGGCATACGTGAATCATTCTAGCTTGTCTCTGTACCTTTTCCAATTTATCAACATTCTTCCTGAACTGGGGACAGCAGAACTGGAGACAGTTTTCCAGCAGTGGCCTCGCCAGTACCAAATTCAGAAGTAATTTCCTACTCCTCATCGATATTCCCTTTTTTATGTACCCAAGGGTCACATAAGCCTTTTTTTTTTTTTGCAACCATATCACATTGGGAACTCAAGTTCAGCTGATTAAACACCATGCTCCCCACGTACTTTTCAAAGTCACTGTTTCCCATGATAGAATCCCCCTGTCTTGTCAGTATAGTCTGCACTACTTATTCCTAGATGTATACATGACATTTCGCCATACTAAAATACTTTAAAAGGGCTACTGTGATCCTGATTGCTCTGCATGCCTTTCTATCCTCAACATTATTTCTGATGCCTTCAGTTTGTATGATCCACAAACTTTAACAGTGATACTTTTGTTTTCTTCCACAGCATTGATACAAATCTTCAAAAGCACAATTCCAAGAACTAATCCTTCTGCATCCCCTGCTCCTCAAATGTCCCTTTTTCATGATGTTTTCTAATTTTTAATTACACTGATACCTGTGAGTTAGCCAGTTTTAATCCATTTAATGTGTACCATGATGAGTTTTTTTTGTTCTCGTTCTAAAATGTGGTACCAAGTCAAATTCCTTAGAGAAGACAAAGTATATTATGTCAACGCTATTATATTTATCAACAAAACCTACCAAAATATATCAAGTTAGTTTGGCAAGATCTATTCTTTATAAAGATCTCTTGATTGTCATTAATTATATTACCTTCATTTAATTTTTTAATCAAGTTCTGTATCAGCAGTTAACCTTTTTGGTATATTTGTTTACATCTAGTATTCCAGAACTGCAGCCTTGCCAGAGTTACTGAAAACTCCAAAAGTTCAAAAGAACTCCTTAGCCAGCTCTTTTAAAACTCCTGCATAAAAAGTACCAAAACTTGCTGATTTTAAAATTGACTAATTTTAAATTGATGCGATGCTCTTTAACATTCTCCTTAGTTACTGTTAGAACACAAACATGTTTTATCATCAATCACCATCATCTGATATGATACATTATTTGGCCTATTGCCAGATACAGAACAAAAAAGTTTATTGCACACTTCTGTCTTTTATGCATTATAAGGGATAATTCTACTATTGTCATCAAGTAATACACCAATATCATTAAGATTCTTTTTGTTCCTAATATACTTAAATTCCTTATTATAAGAATATAAGAATGGACATACTGGGTCAGACCATAGGTCCATCTAGCCCGGTATCCTGTGTGCCGACAGTAGCCAATACCAGATGTCCCAGAGGGAGGGAACATAACAGGTAATCATCACATGATTCCTCACCTGTAATCCATTTCCAGACAAACAGAGGCTAGGGACGCTATTACTACCCTTCCTGGCTAATAGCCATTGATGAACCTAACCTCCATGAATCTATCTAATTCTTTTTTGAACCCCGTTAAAGTCCTGGTCTTCACCACATCCTCTGGCAAGGAGTTCCACAGCTGACTGTGCTCTGAGTGAAGAAACACTTCCTTTTGTTAATTTAAAACACGCTACCTATTAATTTCATTTGGTGACCCTTAGTTCTTATATTGTGGGAATAAGTAAATAACTTTTCCTTATTCACCTTTTCCACACCAGTTATGATTTTATAGACCACTATCATATCCCCCTTAGTCTCCACTTTTCTAAGCTGAAAAGTCTAAGTCTTTTTAATCTCTCTTCATATGGGACACCTTCCAAACCCCTGATTATTTTTGTTTCCCTTTTCTGAACCTTTTTCAGTGTCAGCGTATCTTTTTTGAGATGAGGCAACCACATCTGTATCCGGCATTCAAGATGTGGGCATACAATGGTTTTATATAGAGGCAATACAATGTTCTCTGTCTTATCTTCTATCCCAGGGTGGCCAACCCACGGCTCTCAAGCTGCATGTGGCTCTTTGCTCAAAGAAATGCGGCTCTTGCTAGTTCTGAGCCAGGCGCCCGCACCGTTCACGGCCAGCCACTCTGCACACGTGCCCCAGCTCCTGGAGGGAGAATTGCATGGCAGAGGCTCCAGTGAGACCCAGGCATTAGGTTAGAATGGGGAGGGGGTGGCTGGAGGGCTCTGGGGGAGGTGAGGTGCATTGCGTTAGAGCAGGGAGGCTAGGAGTGCCTGGCTCTGGGGGAGAGGAGCGGGATTGGGTTAGAGCTGGGGGGAGGACTGGGGGTGCCAGACTCTGGGGGAGGGGAGCAGGATTGGGTTAGAGCGGGGGGCTGAGGGTGCCTGGCTATGGGGCAGCAGTAGGGAATTGGGTTAGAGTGGGTAGAGTTGCCAGGTGTCCAGTTTTGAACCAGACAGTCCAGTATTTGAGCTTTCTGTTCAGGAAACAAATTGAGACAATATAAATGAGAAAATAGAAATGTCTGGTATTTTCTAAATAAGATGTAATGTAGATTGTGATGCAATGTCAGGTATGTCTGGTATTTTTGTTGAAACCATCTGGCAACCCTAAGAATGGGGGGCTGAAGCACCTTAAACTCAAAGTCTTCATGGATGCAGAATAACGCAGCCAACACAGATGTCATATTAAATTCCGGGGCAAAAAAAGAATCAGCATGCATCTGGTTTACTCTGTGTTTCTTTAAAGAAAATTCAAAGGCTATTGTTTGCCAGGCTGAAGCAATTATTCTGAGATATGAGTCTCCCTTATTGTTTTTGAACCTCTTATATTTGCAGTCTGGGACAGACCTGAATTTTTAGAACTATAAAAAAGCCATAATATTCATAAGTAAAAAAAAATGAGGAAACCATTCCAGAGATCAACAAGCTGCAGTGAAACAGGCACTTCAAATTATGCTAATGTACTTCTCAGTTCAGTTTAATTTTAAAAAACTCACAGGACATAATAGGGCAGTAGTGTTAAATTTAAAATACATGGTGGGGATGCTTTTTTTTTTTAGTGTGAGAATATTACTATATTTTTAAAGGTGTTTTTTTTTTAAGCTGATGTTTGTTCCTTGTCAAGTTCTCTGAAAATCTATGGACTGGCCATGGATTTTTATAAGTGACTAGAGACTTTTTTATTGGTTTGTGTCTGAAATGTCCTGTAATTTTATTTTTAACACTACATTTTGTGTACTATATCTATCTATCTATATAGATATACAAATAAATATATAATATGTGGCTCTTTGCACTCTATTCACAGCTATTTTGGCTCTTCGTCTCTAACTGGTTGGCCACCCCTGCTCTAGATAATTTTAGATAAGTTGAATAGGATGAGTCCCAGGACAGACCCTTGGGGAACCCCACTAGTTACCTCTCTGCACGCTCAAAACTTACCATTTATTTCTACCCTTTGTTTCCTGTCTTTTAACGAGTTATTAATCCACAAAAGGACCTTCCCTCTTATCCCATAACAACTTATTTTACTTAAGAGCCTTTGGTGAGGGAGCTTGTCAAAGACTTTCTGGAAATCTAAGTATACTATATCCACTGGATCCCCCTTGTCCACACGTCCGTTGACCCACTCAACGAATTCTAGTAGATTAGGAAGGCATGATTTCCCTTTACAGAAACCATGTTGACTTTCCCCCAGCAAATTATGTTCATCTATGTGTCTGACAATTTTATTCTTTACTATAGTTTCAACTAATTTGTCAAGTACTGATGTTAGACTTATCGGTCTGTAATTGCCAGGATCACCTCTAGAGCCCTTTATAAATATTGGCATCACGTTAGCTATCTTCGAGTCATTAGGTACAGAAGCTGATTTAAAGGATAGGTTACAAACCACAGTTAATAGTTCCACAATTTCACATTTGAGTTCTTTCAGAACTCTTGGGTGAATGCCATCTGGTCCCGGTGACTTGTTACTTTTAAGTTGATCAATTTGTTCCAAAACCTCCTCTAATGACACCTCAATCTGGGACAATTCCTCAGATTCGTCACCTAAAAAGAATGGCTCAGGTTTGGCAATCTCCCCAGTATCCTCAGCCGTGAAGACTGAAGCAAAGAATACCTTTAGCTTCTCCGTAATGACTTTATCGTCTTTGAGTGCCCCTTTAACATCTCAATCATCCAAGGGACCCACTGGTTGTTTAGCAAGCTTCTGCTTCTGATGTACTAAAAAATCATAAACATATTTAAAAAACATTTTGCTATTACTTTTTGAGTTTTGGGCTAGCTGTTTTTCAAACTCCTTTTTGACTTTTCTTATATTTTACAGTTAATTTGACAAAGTTTATGCTCATTTCTATTTTCCCCACTGGGATTTGATTTCGACTTTTTAAAAGATGCCTTTTTATCTCTCACTGCTTCTTTTACTTGGTTGTTAAGGAAGGTGGTACTTCTTTGGTTCTCTTACTGTGATTTTTAATTTGGGGTATACATTTAAGTTGGGCCTCTATTATGGCATCTTTGAAAAGTTTCCATGTAGCTTGCAGAGGTTTTACTTTTGTCACTGTACCTTTCAATGTCTATTTAACTAACCTCCTCATTTTTGTGTAGTTCCCCTTTCTAAAATTTAATGCTACACTGTTGGGCTGCTGAGGTGTTTTTCCTACCACAGGGATGTTAAATTTTATTACATTATGGTCACTATTTCCAAGTCGTCCAGTTATATTTAACCTTTGGAACAGATCCTGTGCTCCACTTAGGATTAAATCAAGAATTGCCTCTCCCCTTGTGGGTTCTAGAACCAGCTGCTCCAAGAAGCAGTGATTTAAGGTATCAAGAAATTTTATCTCTACATCCCATCTTGAGGAGATCTGTACCCATCAATATAGGGATATTTGAAATCCCCCTTATCTTGATATCCTCTCTAATCTCCCTTAGCATTGCATAATCACTATCACTGTTCTGATCAGGTGGTCCTACTGCTATATTCTTATTATTGGAGCATGGAATTACTATCCATACGATTCTGGAGATTCTGTGGAACATTTTGGCTCATGTAAGATTTTTACTTGGATTCTACTTTTTCTTTCACGTATAGTGCCACTCCCCCACCAGTTGCTCCAATATATTTTGTACCCTAGTATGACTGTATCCCATTGATTGTGCTCATTCCATTAAGTTTCTGTGATGACTATTATATCAATATCCTCCTTTAAAATGAGGCACACTAGTTCACGCATCTTATTATTTAGTCTTCTAGCACAAACGCTAGAATAAGCACTTTAAAAATTTGTCACTATTTATCTGTCTGCCATTTCCTTGTGTGTTAGACTCTTTTTCATTTGATTGTGTCTCATCTGATCTGACCCATACTTCCATCGTCTCCTCCTGACTAGAACATAGAGAATCTCTATTAATAGACCCTCCCCAAAGAGATGTCTCTGTGTGATCCATGTGTTCCTCTATACCCGTCGGCTTTCCCCCAGCCCTTAGTTTAAAAACTGTTCTACAACCTTTTTAATGTTAAGTGCCAGCAGGCTGGCTCCATTTTGGTTTAGGTGGAGCCCATCCATCTTGTATAGGCTCCCCCATCCAAAAGTTTCCCCAGTTCCTGATAAATCTAAACCCCTCCCCTGTACACCATCTTCTCCTCCATGTATTAAGACTCTGAAGCTCTGCCTGCCTACCTGGCCCTGCACATGGAACTGGAAGCATTTCAGAAAATGCTACCCTAGAGGTCCTGAATTTCAATCTCTTTCCTAGCTGCCTAAATTTGGCTTCCATAATCTCTCTCCTACTCTTCACTATGTCATTGGTACGTACATGTATGAAGACCACTGGCTCCTCCCCAGCACTACACATAAGTCTATCTATCTAGCTGTCTTGAGAGATCCACACCCTTCGCACCAGGCAGACAAGTCACCATATGGTTCTCCTGGTCATGACAAACCCAGCTATCTGTTTCTAATGAACAAATCCCCCATTACTAACATCTAATGTCCTTAACTCTGCTGCTCATAAATTTCTCCTTATATCTTTTTCTTTCCCTTGTCAACTTTCTGCAATTCCTAGCTTTGATTTCATTACTCTCAACTTCCCCTTTGTCCATTTTCTTTTTATATATAGATCTAGATCTTTATAGTTGCTTACGCTTCCTGTCTAAACCAGGTTGCTTTTTAAACAGAGCAGCCTTCTTTTCCAATTGTAGCTTTTGGGGCATCTAGTAAGATGTTTCTAAACAACTTCCAATGATCATTCACACTTGGCTGTTTAATTTTTCCCTCAGAAGATTTGGCCCATAATTGTTTTCAGTTTTTTGAAACTGGCACTTTTTGAATTACCAAGGCTACGTCTAGACAGCGGTGGTATTTTGGGATACCAGAAGTATCCCACGTCTTTAAACATGCCTGTTATTTTGAAATAGTTAGCGAAATAACAGGTACACTATTCTGGCATCCCTGTAACCCTCGTTCCATGAGGGTTAAGGGACTTGTGGGAATAGTGCTTTATTTCAAAATTAATCAAAATAGGATACGTGAATTGCATAGCTCAAATTGCATATCTTATTTCCACCTATGGGTGCAGTGTAGATGTACCCCAAGTGTGTGTGTGTGTGGGGGGGGTGTGTTTATTATGGGTTTGTATTTTATTCTGATTGCACATAATAGATGTGATCAAGTCATGATAACTTGTACCTAAGAGACCCCAAATGTTTAGATCAATGATCATTTCTTTTTTATCTGTCAAATGAGAGCTAATATAGAATTACCCCATACTGACTGAAACACTTATGGATTTAGGAAATTGTCATTTATAATATTTAGAAACTCTGAAGATGTTTTAAGTATGGGCATCTTGAACACCACAGTTATAATAAGTAACTATTTCTAATTTCCTTGTAGTTATTTGAGCTAGAATGATCTCAGAATTATAGTTGTTGCTAAAATTCAATTTTACTCAAAACAAATTGAAATAATTCAAGAGAGACAAACAGACATGGGACTTTTGGGATATAGCCTTCTTAGCTGATTTTTAAGCAAATGTACATTTGTTTAGAATGTTTCTACTTCTATGAACAGACAATTATGTGTTAACTGCGAAGAATTAATATTTCAGTCAACTAGCTGTAACGGGCTATATTTGCAAAGTGATTTCAGTTGGTTCAAATAGTGAGAGAGTTTATATCTGAAGGAAGAACATATGCAGATGAAATGATGAGCCTTATTAACACAGGGGCTGTTAAAAAAGACAATATAGATGGTACCTCCCTAAACTGGAACCCTCTGGTCTGGCAACAGGTTCCAGGACCACAGAGCCCAGGAGAAGGGAGGTCTAATGGGGGAGGGGCAACAGAGGGAGGGCAGTGACTTGGCTGGGAGCCCAGTGGCAGAGCAGGTAGGTGGTGCAGCAGGGAGCTCTAGTCCTGGGGATCCCCAGCTGGGCCTGTGGCAGGGGCTGGGGCTGGAGCCTGGCTGCAGAATGGCTGAGCTGGAGCCCTAGTCCAGGGGCAGTGGGATTGGCACGGGTCCATGAGGAGAGACAGAATGGGTGGCCAGCGGGAAGGGAACTTCCTCTGGTCCAGCAAATTCCCTCATTCAAGACCAATCAGGTCCCAAGGGTGCCGGACCAGGGAGGTCAAACCTGTACTTGATGAAAAGGATATTGGTTGATATATAAATAGTTCAAATGAAGCAAAAATTAATTTTACTCAGTGTATTTCCCTTATCTATTTCAGTAACACTGCCTGTACATTACAATGCAATAAAAAATAAATTTTGCATATTATAGTAATGGGTACTATAGAAAGAGCTAATATAGATATTGATACGGGGCAGGTTAGAAGTCTTGATTAGAAGAGGAGAGAGGCAGTTCTTTAAAAAAAACAGCTATGGCCCTGGTTAATCAGGAGCAGCTGAGACAGGGCTGATATAAATCAATTAAGGGCCAGCTGAGCAGACTTCAGGCTGCCACTGGACCTCTTTAAAAGCCTTCCCTGTGGGAAGGAAGAGTGGAAGAGGAGTTGGGAGAGTGGAGAGGCATTTGCAACTCAGAAAGTCAGAGAAGCTGAGCAAGACAACTTCAGCATTGCCAAAGACAGCAGGGGAAGGCTCTGACAGGGAGTATTTGGGCTCCCCTCCCCAAGAAGCCTGAAACTCCAGCTGATAGCTGCAGGAGGACTGGTTGCCCAGCCGAGGCTGACCAAAGGACATCTACCCCACACACTTTTAGCTGGAGACCGGAAGCCCAACCCTGCTAAGAGTAGGCAGGGCCTAGTCCGCAGTACCTAGATTGCAGCTAGTGAACTGACCAGGGGCCTGGAACCCAGGACTGGGACTGACACTGCCACAATATGGTAAAAGAAGATGTCCAGAAAGCTATTTTAACTCACTGAAACCATATGGGAACACAGATTAGAATTATCTACATTAACAATTGGGGTTTGAGGCATTTCAGGGGTGAAAGAGGAGAAGGAATCTTCCCTAGAAATGGGGGGGGAGGGAATAATAAATATCTTTAATCATTCTTTACATAAAAACTAAAAATGATTCACTTCAGTGTAATTTGCCACCACTTTTACATGTTGACTGTGACCACACGGATGAGCAAAGCCTGTAATGGAAAGAGTAAGCGTTGTAAATATTGGTGCAAAATTCAGACGTGTGCTGCCAACTTACAAACTCTTGGGAATTTGGGAATCATTGAGTTAGGATTTACAAATATTACCATTTGATTTAGCTGAACAATCACACAGCATGAATAATCACAAAGGCATGAATAATGAATTATAAATAGTCACAGTAAATAGTTTGAGAGTAATCTGGAGGCTGAAATATGTTTATATAAACTTCTTTATTGAACAATTTCAAATAACCAACAAGTCTAAAAAAATCCAGACAATTTACAAACAGAATATAGGGCTAAATTCACTCAATGACTTGTTTATGTGAATGCTGTGTGCAGCTACTCGGTGTAGTGCAGCCAATAGATAGCAGTAACAACTGAAGGTATGTCTACACTACAAAGTTAATTAGAAATAATAGCACTTATTTCGAATTAACTTTAATAGCGTCTACACAGCCAACCACTATTTCAAAATAAATTCAAAATAGTGGAGCCCTTATTTCGAATTTGGTAAACCTCATTCTATGTGGAGTAACACCAAATTTGAAATAGCTATTTTGAATTAAGTGCTGTGTAGACACTTAATTCGAAATAGGGGGCCTCCAGCCCTTCCCAGGGAGCCCTGATGGCCACTCTGGGCACAGCCAGGAAAACTTACTCTCCTCTCCCCCAGTCCTGGAGCCATTTAAGGGGTAGACCCTGGCCACAGTGCCTGTGCCAGCTCCAAGCCTGCCAGCCCAGAGCCAGCAGTGGCCACCGGGGCCCCTGACCCAGTGGCCCCAAAACATGAGCCAGCAAGCCACTGGCAGCCAGCCGTCCACCGCTCCCCATGAGCAGTCTGCCAGCTCCCAGGATCCTGACAGGGGCTGGAGAAGGCGGGCGCCTTCCTGGTCCAGGGTGGAGATCATGGACCTTATTCAGATTTGGGGGGGATGCCCCCAACGTCCATGATCTCAGCCCTAGATGGAGGAACATGGCCGTCTATGGTAGGATAGCTGCCAGCCTGGCCATCAAAGGCCACATGTGAATCCAGAAGCAGGTTTGCATGAAAGTCAGGTTGGTCCGGCGAGACCCCCAATCCTGAGCTCTGAGCTTCCCCTCCCCCTTCTTCCCCTTGCTTCCCCCTTCCAGCTCCCTCCTCCCAGGTTTCCCCCACCCTTCTCCCACCCTCTCTGTTCCCCTCTCCCACCTCCTTTCCCCAGTCTCCCCAGAGGTTCATCTGCCCCGCCCCCAGTTTTGTTCAATAAACCCAGTTTCTATTTTTGAACATACGTGTCTTTTATTTGAAATCAGGAAGGGGGGCTAGGAAGTGGTAAGTGGAAGGACATGAGGGAGGAATGGGGCACCCCAGAACAATGATGTAAATTACAAAACAAAAAACAAAAAAACACTTATTTGAGTGAAGGGCCTGAGCAATGCCAGGTAAATATTCTAGAAAAGGTAAAAAGCTAAATACAGTGTTATCTACTACATACATTTACAGAGTTTGTCCATCTGTTTGATCAAGAACGCCTTCTAAACGGTTAGAGCTAGGACCACCAAATTCAGTATGCAGCTTCTTCTTATCATAACTTAAAGCAACATAAAGGTTTGGTTGTGTCAGGGAAGTGGGATGTGCCTGGAATGGAATTGTTTCTCATAAAACCATACAGAAAACAGACAGAATAACCAAAGCAATTACAGTCTTTACAACTGACATAACTGAGCAAATGTTTAAAGAGACTGAACCAAGATGAGCCAAAACAATAGGATGAACCTGGAATAAACCTTACAGAAAAGAGCTAAAATGGAGATATCTGGAGTTCTGTTCTGTTTCGGCATTACTAGGCAATGTCAGGTAAATCTGCTAGTTAAAAATAATCACGTAATTGCCCTGCTGTTTAGAAAAGCTGAAATTAAATTTAGCAAAGGCTCAGCCAAATGTCAAAACATTAATAAAAATTTGTCAATATAAATATTTATGCAAAATGTGGTGTTCTCCCCTATTTTGTGTGTGTAATGCTCCAATGGAAAGGAAATAGAAGTGGTGGTGGTGTTCAGTGAACAATTAGAGGTGCCTGAGAACTTTTGGCCACTTGTAGTGTCAATTCATTAATATTTATAAGTGAATATTATGTATTTTGTGTGAGCAATCTCTCGTGTTATCCAAGTGCTTTTAGAACTGAAAATGTCTCAGAACAGTTTTTACAACTGGCTGTTCTGAAAACAAATGTACAGTACCTACAGATTGAGATGTAGTAAGATGATGTAGTGACACCACCTCAGGCTCTGATATATTATGTATTTTTTCATGTTCTGATTTAAAAATGTAGGAACTGCTACTCTTCTTACCAACTTCAATACACTCCATGGGGGTTCAGCTGTGCCTTTCCATCCAACAATATTCCAGATGGGTTGGCTTGAGAATCTAGTAATGGAAGGAGGATCTGTGCTTTGAGTCCCTTTTTTACACAGCCTCATGCAAACTGAAACTAACAGGCTTTGCACCAACCTGTCTCTAATCTCCTGAATTAGGGTGTTAAAATAGAAGGTACCCATACATGGATGCATGTGTTTACTGGCTGGTGTTATACAGGAATCAGACTAGAGTATCTAAAGGCCCTCTTGGCCTTAAGATCTGTGATCCCAACATTAATTATCAGAATGAAAACACTCAAATATGACACAAAAATAATACTTAAAAGGATTAACTAGACTAGATGTAATGGCAGTATGATGATGACAATGCGAGAAAGAAGTTAAGAGTTAAAATCATAGAATCATAGAGCTGGAAGAGACCTTAGATGGCCATCAAGTCCAGCCCCCTACCCAAAGCAGAACCAATCCCAATTAAATCAACTCAGCCAGGGCTTTGTCAAGCTGGGACTTAAACACCTCTCGGGATGGAGACTCCACTACTTCCCTAGGTAACCCATTCCAGTGCTTCACCACCCTCCTAGTGAAATAGTTTTTCCTTATATCCAACCTGGACCTGGACCTCTCCCACCACAAGTTGAGACCATTTTCCTTGTTCTGCCATCCATCGCTACTGTGAACAGCCTTTCTCCAGCCTCTTTGGAACCTCCCTTCAGGAAGTTGAAGGCTGCTATCAAATCCCCCATCACTCTTCTCTTCTGCAAACTAAATAGACCCGACTCCCTCAGCCCCTCTTCGTAGGTCATATGCTCCAGCCCCCTAAATATTTTGGTTGCCCTCTGCTGGACCCTCTCTAATGCATCCACATCCTTCCTGTAATTGGGGGCCCAGAACGGGACACAATACTCCAGATGTGGCCTCACCAGAGCTGAGTAAAGAGGAATAATCACATCTCTGGATTGACTGACAATGCTCCTCTTAATGCAACCTAGTATGCCATTAGCCTTCTTGGCTACAAGGGCACACTGTTGACTCATTTCCAGCTTCTCATCCACCGTAACCCCCAAGTCCTTTTCTACAGAACTGCTACTTAGCCAGTTGGTCCCCAGTCTGTAACAATGCTTGGAATTCTTCCATCCCAAGTGCAGGACTCTACACTTGTCCTTGTTGACATCATCAGATTTCTTGTGGCCCAATCCTCCAATTTGTCTAAGTCACTCTGGACTCTATCCCTTCCCTCCAGCATGTCTGCCTCTCCCCCTAGCTTAGTGTCATCTGCAAACTTGCTGAGGGTGCAATCTATCCCCTAATCCAGGTCATTAATAAAGATGTTGAACAAAACCAGTCCCAGAACCAAACCTTGAGGCACTCCTCTAGAAGCTGACCACCATCCTGATATTGAGCCATTGATCACTACCCGCTGGGCCTGACCTTCCAGCCAGCTTTCTATCCCTCTTACCGTCCATTTATCCAATCCACATTCCCTTAACTTGCTGGCAAGAATGTTGTGGGAGACCGTATCAAAAACCTTGCTAAAGTCAAGGTATATCACATCCACTGACTTCCCCAAATCCACAGAGCCAGTTACCTCATCATAGAAGCTAATCAGACTGGTCAGGCACAACTTGCCCTTCATGAATCCATGCTGGCTATTCCTGATCACCTTCCCCTCTTCCAAGTGCTTCAAAATGGATTCCTTGAGGATCCCCTCCATGATTTTTCCAGGGACTGAGGTAAGTTCCCTGGATCGTCCTTCTTCCCTTTCTTAAAGATGGGCACTACATTTGCCTTTTTCCAATCATCCAGGATCTCTCCTGATCTCCATGAGTTTTCAAAGATAATGGCCAAAGGCTCCTCAATGACATTTGCCAACTCCCTCAGTACCCTCGGATGCATTAAGTCCGGATCCATGGATTTGTGTACGTTTAGCTTTTCTAAATAGTTCCTAACCTGTTCTTTCCCCACCAAGGGCTGTCCACCTTCGTTCCATATCGTGTCACTTAGCTCATTAGTCTGGGAACTGACCTTGTCCATTGAGACAGAGGCAAAGAAAGCATTAAGTACTTCAGCTTTCCCCACATCATCTGTCACTAGGTTACTGCCCTCATCTAGTAGGGTCTCCGCACCCTCTCCGATCACCACCTTCTTGCTAACATGCCTGTAGAAACCTTTCTTGTTATCCTTCACATCCCTTGCAAGTTGCAATTCTAATAAACTAGAAATGGTTATAAATGGGCAAGAGTATAAATATTAATATTAATGGATAAAAATAAAGATTGAAACCAGAACAAAAGCATATTATGAAAATAAGCATTATATAGAAAATGTACTAGGCTTACACAAAATACAGTTTTCATGGAAACCTTTTAAAAACTTTTGCTACATAGTCACCATTATGTAGCACTTTTAGCCTATACATCTAAAAACACCTCAAATCAGATTCATTGCGTTTTACAGATGGGGACACTGAGGGTATGTCTACACTACAGAGTTTTGTTGGAAAAATGGCCGTTTTTCTGACAAAACTTGAGGAACGTCCACACTGCAATCGAAAATCGAAACAACAGAGGGTTTTCTCAAGCATTGGTAATCCTCATTCTACGAGGAAGAAGCTTTTTGCGAAAGAGCTCTTTTGCAAAAAGATGTGTGTGGATGGAGAAGAGGGAGATCTTCCAGAAGAAGAGGAAAGAGGAAAAAGCAAAGGTGCCTTGGTGGCCATTCCATCCATAGCAATCACACCTCACATGCAAGAGAGCATCCATTCAGTCTGGACGCTCTCTTTCAAAAAAACAGATCGCTTTTTCGATTCAATTTTGCAGTGTGGATGCTCTCATTTGGAAGAAGTTTTTTCGGAAGATCTCGTCCAAAAAAAGTTTCTTCCGAAAGAAGCCTGTAGTCTAGACGTAGCCTGAGGCACAGAAAGGTGAAGTAATTCTTATAATTTCACACAAGAGGTAGGATAAGATTTTTGTCTTTGAATATGCTCCCTCTAACAATAAACTTCATTAACAATTATGACTTGGTTGATAACTCTAATATATTAAAACGTGTGATGTAACAGTTTCAAAACATTAACACTGGATGATTTGCAGTTAACATTTACTGTACAACCAAATCCCTATTATTATATTAAAGATATGGTAATTTATCACAACACAATTAGCTGAAAAGTCATGCATAAAAATTAGTCCCACTTTCAGATGCTAAGAAATCCTGAATTCCCACTGAGAATTTGGGGATTTCTTTTGTTTTTTTGTTTTTTTTAAGCATTGTAAATTCTTTTGAAACTAAATTCACAAGCAACATCTCCTGACCACCTAACTCTTGGGAAGACAATGTGGACAAGAGAAATCGGTGAAGCACCTAATCCAACATTTCTTGTGTGTCTAATCTCTCACTAATGTTAATGGGAGCTCTGAGTGTGCTAGAAATACAGAACCAGGCCATAAACTGACCGTTTTCAGTATTCAGTATAAGACAATATATTTCAACAGCTACAAATTCAATCTTTATCTGTAAAGATTTTGATTAAAATGTTTTCTGTACAATGAATTTTGTAGTGAATAAGAAATATTTGAAACCCAAATGTTGTAGTAATAAAAACAAATAAAGGCATGTTAGATTCCAATAACTTTTTAAACATTTGAGTCTAAAGTATAAAAACAATAGTAGCTGTGTTAGTCTGATCTTGGTAAAACAAAAGGGAAAAAATATGTAGCACTTAAAAAGCTAACAAGAGTGCTATATATTTTTTTCCTTTTGTTTTACCAAGTATAAAAACAGAGATTCAGTCCTTAAGGTTAAGACCTTTTAGCTCAGTATATTAGACCAAATTGCAAATGTTTTAAAGTAGCAAGTAACCCATTTTTTAATCTTTTCTTGATGTTACTTATTGGACTAACAAAATGTACGAACTCTCTCAGTGTATCTTCATATAACAATTATATAAGTCATTCAGAATACATTTTGTGTTACTATACCATCTGCAAACACTAAAAACTAGAGCTGGTTGGAGAAATTCTGACAAATTTGGTAAGAGGGGTAGGGGTGAAACTTACTCGATCCCTTGGCTGCTGAGCAATCAGGCTCTGATTCAGGTCCTCAGACTTTCAAACCACACTCCTGCCTCCTTACTAGGCAGCCCCAAACTGGGACAGGATCCTTCTTTTTCTCTCCCATCCAGGCCTGGCATTGGCTGCAGGTAAAGTGGGTGGGGTTAGCTGGCTCCACAGGCTTCCTTTAAACCCTGATGTGCTGAGCCCTCCGTTCTTCACTCCCTCAGGCTAGCTATGACCCTTTTTTTAACATGCCAACAATAAACAGAGATTTAGAAAAGGCAGAAGTGGTTCAATTCTTTTTCTGGAGGGAGCAGTGCTGTTGGCGAAAGGGTAATGAATTTGGCTTCTCTATTTACACTGGGCATTGCTGCTGAGTCTGGATTTCAACATCAAACATTACTCGTTTTATTGAATAATTACCATACACTGCAAATTTGAATCAGAAACTCGTAAAGCTTCCATTATTCTTTCTGTAACTAATTTTAATTATTTTGTGATTTGTAATATTAAATATTTTGTTTGCACTAAAACAGGGGTGGCCAACTCGCAGCTCATTAGCTGCGTGTGGCTCTTCAAAGGAAAAATTGTGGCTCCGCACCCATGGCTCAGCTCCCGCACCCGTGGCTATTCTGTGTTCCCCCGCTCTGACCTTTTTTCCTTGTCTGGTCACAGTGCCACTTGGGGCAGCTTTTTTTTTTTTTTGCTCAACAACTTCTTTCCCTCAGCTCTTTGCACTGTATGCACCACTATTTTGGCTCTTTGTCTGTAACGGGTTGGCCACCCCTGCACTAAAATGACAGCTGAATAGGTGACTTGATTTTAATTTTGTTAGCAAATATTTTATGAACTCTAATCATAATAGTCATGACTTTATTTCCAATGAAAACCAAAAATAATTATTTAAACCTTTCACCCAGCATATTCCAGTGTAAAAAGTAGTGCATTCAGCTAATTTAAGCAGCAGGGCTGTTTATGCAAAAAATGGTACCTGTAGGTAATTGCGGAGTATGACTTTATTTTGCACCACAACTCTTCAAAATATACAGTAGATAGTGTGTAAAATCACATCAAATTGCTTTTGTTTCAGATCTCTGAAAAATGTCACACCATCTACTCACTGGGTATGTTTATGTATGTAATACAGTGTACATGTGTGTGTACGCACACACATGGTTTATCTACAGGACAATTTGTTCAGGGTAAGCTGGAGTATAAATCTACCCCACACTAACCTCCTTTGGAATAACTGTTCATGTGGACCCTGCTGACCTGCATTAAAAGTGTCTTAATGCTCTTTGTTTACTCACCTTTCAAAGAGAACTGATACGCCATACTAACAAACAATGAGGGCATGTCAGTAGGGTCCACATGGACAGTTAGTCATGTAAAAGGTTCCTTTTTTTATTAGGCCTAACTGAAGAAGAGAATGAGGAGTTTGCAATGAATCACAAACATGTACATATTGTTTGTTCAGAAGCAGAAGGTTTTAGTCATCCCAAACAAAGAGGCCAATTTTCATATGTGGGTGCCTTAATTGGTTTCACCACCTACACTGTAAATGCCAATATGAGCATCCAAATATGATATTGGGATATCTGATTAAAGAGCTAAATCAAATAACAGGTCTATATGTCAGAGTTCATGGCAACTGTGCCTATATTCCCCCACCATGGTCCCTTGAGGACACCTCATCTCTTAGGACCCCAGCCATCAATTCCCTTGGATAGAGATCCGGATCTCTTTTCTTCCTGACTGGGTTTTTTCCAGGCTGTACAGTTCCCTATCTGTAACCTATAAATTCCCAGCAAGCCAGATGGACTAAACTGGCCAGTGTCTGCACTCCAGTCAATTTCCAAAAGCTTTTGAACAGTAGAAGTGCCAGCAATTATATGTTACCACACAGCTGTCTATAAATAAGCACCATTAATGTAAAGGTAAAAGAGGAAAGTGTTACTGAGAAAACACATTAACAAGAATGAAAGTCTACAGGCACGCTAATAACCTTACCCAGAGATCACATCCCTCCTAACTCCAATAAGGGCTCTGGTAGAAGTCAGTCTTTCAAACTTCACAAGGGGGCTTTTCTGTGGGTAGTTTAAACCAGCTTTAGCTCAGAACCAGAACCAATGCATAGTTCAGTCTTTCCTTTATATAGCTTGGCCCTTTGATCTTGGTTTCATGTAACAAAGATCAGCAAAGACCTACTCCCAAAGCACAGATCCAAAAAACTAGGTGTTTGATACATTCACCCTTCCCTAGATTTGCATTTTCATTCACTTTCCCCTAGATATTTCACACCTCTTGTCCCAAAATACCACTCTTGGCTGACACATTTTTCTGTATTGTCCTTTGCTCATCCAAGTCCATGATAATATTAAACCTTTGCATGTAACATAATGGACTCCAAAGATACTTAAGCTTCATTCAAAAAGGATTTTCAAAGATATTGGAGGAAATTACACTAAAGTGCATAGTGTTTGTTATAACTGCAGGAAAGAACAAATTCTAATTTAAAAGCACTTTCTTCCTTAATAGTTTTTTGTAATGGTTTAAAAACTCCCACCCCAATTGTTGACTGCCCCACTAAAATATGTATGTTAGAGTGCTGACTAAATGCATCTTATTGTATTAAACAGCAAAGACCTCTTCCATTTCAAGATGATCCATTAGGGTATGTCTAGACTACATGGCTCTGTCGCCAGAGCCATGTAGATTAGTTTACTAGACATACCCAAATGAAGCCGCGATTTAAATAATCGTCGCTTCATTTAAATTAAAATGGCTGCCGTGCTGTGCCGATCAGTTGTTTGTCGGCTCAGCGCTGTAGTCTGGATGCTCTGCGGTCAACATCAAAGGCATTTGTCGACCTCCCCGGTATGCCTCGTGGGATAAGGTTTACCGGGAAGGTCGACAAATGCCTTTGATGTCGACTGCGGAGTGTCCAGACTACAGCGCTGAGCCGACAAACAGCTGATCTGCACAGCGCGGCAGCCATTTTAATTTAAATGAAGCGGCGATTATTTAAATCGCAGCTTCATTTGGGTATGTCTAGTAAACTAATCTACATGGCTCTGTCGCCAGAGCCATGTAGTCTAGACATACCCTTACAGACCTTCTTTGGGTATGCCAAAAATTGCAAGAATGATGCCTTAAAGTTGTTCTTAGTATTAAATGAGTACATACTGTTCACTTTTTGAACATTATGATTGGAAAAAAAGTATTAGAAAATTCATTCACATAGGTTCTGCAAGGTCTTTGTTGGCTTGCCTCCATTAGCATAAAATTCATATCCAAAGGTTTGGCAATAAAAAAAAATACTCTATTTTGGCTATACAAAATGGAAAGTTCCACAGTTTTTACTGATTCTTCAATATTCTTCTTCACAGATGGCCACCAAAGATGCCGTCTAGCTAAAGCTTTCACAAAACCCTGGGGTGAGCAGTAAGCAACCCACGGTCTGGACACAGGTTGCCAGCCTTACCCCCTGGCAGGCTGCCAGATTATTTATTTATCTGAGCGTTTGCAGATATAGCCACTTGCAACTCCCATTGGCTGTGGTTCACAATTCCTGCCCAATGGGAGCTGTGAGAAGTGACACAGGCTGGGCCACCACTTCTCGTACCTCCCATTGGCTAAGAACAGCAAACTGAGCCACTTGAAGCTCTGAGGCTCTGTGCCTACAGATGCTCAGGTAAACAAACTGTCAGGGGGCCCACCAGCACCTAATCCTTATTAACCGCATGTGGCTGGAGGTTCCCCACCCCAATATAAAGGATAAAACTTTAGACAACTTTTCTGTTCATGTGGTCAGAACAGAAAACAGGAACACATCCTCAATTGTTGAAAGAAACACGGAGGTGATATAGAGCAAAATTTTCCATGAGGAGCCATCATGATTTTGAACTATATATACAGAAACAGCCTACAGTAGAGATGGATTTGCCACTGAATTTGTTAAAAAGCCCCCACTGAAATATCATGAAAATGAATCCCTACAGCCTAGTAGATCTTGGGATACATAGCCGTACAAAAACAGCATATCACAGCACAGGGAAATAATAATCCCTCTGTGATGGGGTAGGTTCCTCCCGCACTAGGCTAGAAGTGGTAGACTCCACTCTGAGGGCCAGGGAGGCCACACCTCCTGTAGCCTACTGGGCATGCTCCTGCTGCTCGGGTATAAAAGAGGGCTATTCAGGGCAGAAAGGGTGGACTTCGAGAGGGGAAGGAACCTACAGGGGAGCTCCAGGACACCCCCTGCATCTGGAGCAGCTGCCCTTGGAGCAGCCGCAGCCCCAGCCCCAGCCCCAGCCCCAGCCCCAGCCCCAGCCCCAGCCCCAACCCCAACCCCAACCGCCGGAGCCATACCAGATGCAGCCACCGCCGAAGCTGCACAAGACGCCTCAGCAGTCGCAGCTACAGCGACTATGCCAGGCAAGGGAGTCCTCAGACTGGGAGTGACCACTGGAGCCATACGCAGAGGACAGTGCAGTGCACTGGTGGGGTAGAAAGTGGCCCAGGGCGGAGGATTGGCCTCGGGAGCTCGGCGTGTTCTGGCCACATCCCCGCCAAGCAGGTAGCAAAAACAGTCGCTGCCAACAGGGCCCTGGGCCGGGACCTGGTGGAGTGGAAGGGCCCAGGTCCCCATCCCTCCATAAACCAGCTTTCTAGATTTAGGGGAAGCTTACCTGTGACTAGGCTGTAAGCCTGTTTGCACCCTTAGGGCGTGAGGCTGTAGCCATGAGGAGGCCCGAGGGGCCGCAATTACCTCAATAGGGGGGCACTCAACTTGTGACTAGGCCCAAGGGGCTGTAAATAGCCAAATAGAGGCTGGGTCGTGTTAATGGTTAATGCACATTTTTTTGGCCACCCAGATCATGTAGAAATTGCTCGACTCTGAAAATGCGAGCTAAAAGCTTCAATCTCTGGGTAAGCATGCTCAGCTCAGGCTAAGAACCTTTGTGAATAAGCAATAGACTGTTTCTCAAAGTGGCCAGGAGGGAGAGAATCCAGCCCAAGAAAGAGCAGCATTAGCCACAAAAATTGAGGCTTTATCAATATTTTGGCATTTCATTACATTCCCATGTATTAAAAAGTAGTTTTAGTGGTTTGAAATCTGCTTGGCATGTTGAACCCGGCTCCAAGATAACATTCTTTAATAATTGCCGCCTTGAGTTGTTTTAGCTATCAAGGTGTACTTTTGGAAAACACACCATGCCAAAGAATAATTACAGAGTTTCACCTTTTGGGTGAAAGGGCTCCTAGAAAACCTTCCACTGACGATAGTGTTGAGTATATCCCTTCATAATTTACAGAGGCAGGGCTGAGACGCCACTGGAATCTTTTGTCTGTTTGCCTGCTTCCCTCAAGATCCTGCAGTAGCCACTTAAGCAACCAGCCATGAGACCAACACATCAAGAAATAACCACGTCTACCCTGGGAAATAGAAGACTGCAGTTGTCATCTCCCTCCCCACTCAGCCTCTCGAGGCTGGGTTCTATAGCAAGGGGTATCTGAGGGTATGTCTACACTACACCGCTATTTCGAATTAACTTAATTCAAAATAGTTAATTTGAATTAAGCTAATTCAAATTAATGCATCTACATACAAAAATTATTTCAAAATAGCGTTTTGCTATTTTGAAATAGCGCGTCCACACTGAGTGGACCCTGAACCGAAGTTAAGGCTAGTCGGAACCAGTGCCGGCAGGGCATCAGGTTAGGACTTAATGTGTGGGGCTGCTGCCTGAGGCTAACTGAGCTCCGTGCTTAAAGGGACCCTACCCCCACCCTGGCCAGACAGTTCTCAGGGTTCCCCGCTTGCTTGTCTACCTCGATGAGAGACAGCAAAGCAGTCCTGTCTTGGAGTGCCCTGAGTACCTGCACTTGGGACACCACAGCACTCGGCCACATGGAGCCAGAGCTGCCCCTGGGCACGCCGGTGCATCTTGTGGGGTCGTTGCCATCAGCCCGGCTGCACTTGTTGCAGGCTGCCATCCAGGGGGGTTCCATTGGGGGGGCTTTCAGGATCCAGGAGATCCTGCAGGAGAGCGTCCACCCTGAGGAGCCCTCAGAGCCACCCCGGTCCTCCCCACCGGGGGCTCGTGCCCCATTCCTCCCTCATGTCCTTCCACTTATCCCTCCCTAGCCCCCCTTCCTGATGTCAAATAAAAGACACGTATGTTCAAAAATAGAAACTGGGTTTATTGAACAAAACTGGGGGCGGGGGAGATGAACCTCTGGGAGACTGGGAAAAGGAGGTGGGAGAGGGGAAGAGAGAGGGTGTGTGAGGGGAGGGGTAAACCTGGGAGGAGGGAGCTGGAAGGGGGAGGCAAGGGGAAGAAGGGGGAGGGGAAGCTCAGGGCTCAGGGTTGGAGGTCTCACCAGACCAACTTGATTTTCATGCAAACCTGCTCCTGGGTTCGTATCTGGCCTTTGGTGGCCAGCCTGGCAGCTATTCTACCATAGACGGCCATGTTCCTCCATCTAGGGCTCAGATCATGGACGTTGGGGTAATCCCCCCCCCAAACCCTGAATCAGATCCATGATCTCCACTCTGGACCAGGAAGCCGCCCGCTTTTTTCTGCCCCTGTCAGGTTCCTGGGAGCTGGCAGACTGCTCCTGGGGAATGGTGGAGGGCTGGCTGCCAGTGGCTTGCTGGCTCATGTTTTGGGGCCACTGGGTCAGGGGCCCTGGTGGCCACTGCTGGCTCTGGGCTGGCAGGCTTGGAGCTGGCACAGGCACTGTGGCCAGAGTCTGCCCCTTTAATGGCTTCAGGACTGGGGGAGAGGAGAGTAAGTTTTCCTGGTTGTGCCCAGAGTGGCCACCAGGGTTCCCTGAGAAGGGCTGGAGGCCCCCTATTTCAAATTAAGTGTCTACACAACACTTAATTCAAAACAGCTATTTCAAATTTGGCGTTACTCCTTGTAGAATGAGGTTTACCAAATTTGAATTAAGCACTCCACTATTTCAAATTAATTTCAAAATAGCGGTTTGCATGTATATCTGCTATTAAAGTTAATTCGAAATAACAGCTGTTATTTCGAATTAGCTTTGCAGTGTAGACATACCCTGAGGAAGGTGGGATGGGGAAAGAGAAGGAGGACAGAGAAACCAGGATTAGTGACACTAATGAGATGTTTCAAAGACTTGGGAAGGTGAGGAGGGGGATATATGGACGGATTTTGGGCAGAGGGAAGAGTAAGAAGAGAGCAGCATGTTACAGGATAAATATTTTTAAGTGGGTGGCAAGCTGACAGGGCATCATTGGGGGCACTGCAGTGTTACACAGAGGTGCCCACTTTAAATTTGTGCTTGGGGGTTTATCCAAATCCAAGTATGGACACACCCCTGACCTCTGCAGCTGTGGGGTGAGTGGGGGAGGGAATCCCACTTTAGGCCAATCCCCAAGGCCATAGGGATAGCATTAGGGATGCAGTGCTGGGGTAGAGGGTGTGCAGTGCCTTAGGAGTTTAGCATAGAGCACCCTTTCAGTTGGGAGGTAAATCTACTCTGTTAAATGATCTAGACTTTCAGGTCTTCTCACCTCTTCCTCTTCACGTAATATAGCAGAAAATGTAAGGAGTAGCATTTTCCTACACTTTCAAGGTAGCCTCCATGCTAACTGCAGTAGCCAATTGGTTGACACACACACAGAGAGAGATTTAACCTTATTCCAGTTTAATGAGTGGAAAGAGAGCCAACTTCTGACCAACAAAACCATGCCTGTCTCCTGCAGTATGTACAGTGATAAAGGTGACTCCCTGAGTCCTTCATTTTACTGCTTCGTGTCCCACTGAAATCAATGGTGGTTTTGCAACTGACTTCAGTGACACAAACTCTATCCCTGTGACAGCCATTCAGTTCAAGTAGCTGTCAGGAGACAAGACATGTTAACAGGACAGACAAACGACTGCTCTTGCCCCAAATTAAAAACAAACAAAAAACCCACTATTACATAGAAAATAAAGGCCTATGATTTGGCAGAAAGGAAAGAGTATCCAAAATGCCCATTCTTTTGAGCATAGTGATTTTGAATAAAGCAGCACAAACGAATGTCCATTAGCAGGTGTCGACAAAGTATTGAATCTACTCGCCATTCATTTGCGGCGCGCGCATGCACAATGCAGGTCTTACACATGCACAGTGCGGGGCTTTCGCCTCCGTTCGTCAAGCCCTGTCCATTAGCATATAAGCAAAGTTAAATGTAAACATCCAGAAATGTCTGAAACTGAAATAGAGAATTATTCCACATTTATGGAATTCCACAGCTTGTATAAATTTTCTATCTTCCTGTAAAACTCATCATCTATAATTCACTTTAAGAAACAGATGTCAAGCTACAAAGTTATCACAGGTTCCAAGGTGCCTATCATGAAAAAAAGGAGGGATGAAATCTCAATTCTATTGATGTCAGTGACACAACTACCAGTAACTTTAAAGGAGCCAAGCTTTCATCTCAGGAACTTTGAGTGTTTCTTGGCAGTATGCCTTGTAACTAGTTGCCTGCTTATCTGCAGATCTCTGTAGTCCATATATTATCTATTTTTATGTTAAGATCTTTCTACAATTAGTTCCTCTTGTGTCTTATAACCAGTGGTTCTATAAAGCCCATCTCATAGTTTTATCAGCATGCAATGTGCTGACATATTTCTTAAGTCTACTGAAATTTGTATCAGAGATTCAATTTTTGTTTCCTCTGAAGAAGTCTATTCTTTTCAGCAACTCAAAATGATATTGGTCCCACATGATCTTGAACTGATGAATACATTTCTTCATAACTTTTGGAACATTTTGTTCTATTGCGTCTTAATCGAGTTGGGCGTATTCCTTTCCCATCTAGTTAAAGAAGTGACTTATTCTTATTCTTTACTAGAAATGGTATCATTTTCTCTAGAAAGCTGAGTAACATTTCCATATCTTAAGTCTTGTCATGTTGGATAAGCTCTGATTTTCCAATATGTTGTCATTTTCACTTACAATAGAGTATTAAACACAATATTTAAAGAAAAAATCTGAAATTGAAGAATCCCACCTCAGTCTGAAAATTGTTACTGAATACTATTGTTACAAATAACATTTATGGTTACTAAAAAAGTTAGTAGGGGGTAAATGTATTCTTTTTTTAAATAAGTTTACTTAGTACAATTGACAGCATTTGGTGTCAATTTCATATTGCTGTTTCTCCTGTATAATCAGTCTTGAACCAGCAAATTGTTAAACACCTTCACCATCCATCAAAGGTAAAAGTCAACAATTTGGTCTTGCCCATATTTGTGTAAGAAGAGTCATCCTACAGTAATTGGTCAGATAGCTCAGAGAGACACGTAATACCGCACATTATTTTGGCTCATTTAAAATGGAGCAATGTGTAGCCTTACATAGAATATAAAGGACAACAGAAGCAGACAGGTGAGATAGCTGGGAGGCTAGGCATGCCCCATACATAGTAGGCCACAACTATGTCTATGTTCTTCAACATTCCCAACATGGGAGGCTAACAAGTTCCATCGAGAGAGGCAGATTAAGGGGGTGGAACATTCATATCCCAAAACAGAACAAAAGAGAAGGCTTTCCTGGGGTAAAGAGTGTTAACACTTGAGCTGGTGTTAAATCTACATGCACTTCAGGGAGAGCAACACAGCAGAAGATAAAGAGGCAGAGGACATTATTAATATTTTCCTGTCATGTTTTGTACAAGGAGCATTGTATCTGGCTACATACATGAAGCCTGGATTTGCAGGTGTATATGTGTGTAATTGAGAGAGAAGCAGGGGAATGTCTACTGGAAACAAAGGGGAGCTGGTGGAGTGGGTTGAGTGCATTCAATAGGACCCTGATCCAAATGGCAGCAGTAGCACTCTGCTTGGAGAGGACGGCAGGATGAAGGTGCCAGCTGAGGGAGGGAGTGCTCCCTGCAGGACAGGCTACAGGATATTGGACTTGACATCCCAGCTGCAGGAGGAGCTTCTGAAACTAGGGCCAAACTGATGTTCCTACATACCTACAGGATTTTGTTGGTGCAATATGGGGATTTGGGAGTGGCCTTCTTTTAAGTAGCTGTCCCCTCTCAAGCCTCAACTCAAAGTGGCTTTTTGATATGAAAGATACAATAGCCACTAGACCAAATTTTCCATTTCCATGTTAAAAGCCTCAAGAAGGAGGTAGGTGCAGTTTGTTGGTATTTGCTTGTTTTTTTAAACTAGGCAAGCACCACAGAGATTCCTGTGTGGAATCTATCCTATGTCCTCCTGTCAGAGAATTGCCCCTATAGAAAACAGGCCTGTGTTACAGGCAGATCTCAGCAGGATCTGTGGGGGCCAGGTCCACTTGCATGCAGATCCTGTGCCCCTGATGCATCCCCCCAGATCGCATACAGCAGAGCTTGATTGAAACCATTTGATCAGAGATCCTCTCAGCAGCCCAGACTTTTGAGGACACTCAGAGATGCTTTACAGAAAAGTTAATGGAGCTGGACTAAACTAATGTTCTGGGAACACTACACAGGGGTAAAAAGGGAATTATTTGTTCCCCGTTCTCCATCCTACCTCCTACAGTCTACCTCCATCCTATCTCTTCCTCTGTTCCTCACCATACATGGAGAGATAATCCAATACCTGACCCGCCAAACCTAACTTACACAGTGGAGAGTTCCTCCATGCACATATCTGGCTGACCATGATCTGACAGGCTTTCCTGCCTGCCAAAAGACAAGACTGAGAGGCTGGTTGTACAGTGGTAGGGGAAGGGATTGTGTAGTTTAATTCGACTTTTGCCTTGCTGTGTAGACATGCCCTGAGAGGGCCTGAGTGGAGTTTTCTTTCTTGGACATCAGGTCTTAGAAGGAGGAGGAACAGCTTCCTCTATCCGAGCTTGAATCTGGACCCTATGACTGGATTGAAAATAAGCCCACAATACTGGAGTACAAACCTCCTTCCCATCGACAACACTGCTCATGTGCTTCTGACAGATGTCTTGTTTATAGCAGCCTGTGGAGTGAGTAGTACATAAACCTGACTCCCCTCTTCATCCTCCATCCTTTCTTAATTTTTCCCCTTCCTCTATTTCATCTCCACCCTGACTGTCTTTCCTTATGTATTTTCTCTTGGTGCGTCTACACAGCAGTGTTATTTGGGAATAACGGCCGTTATTCCAAAATAACAATGCTAGCATCTACACAGTAATTCTGTTATTTCAAAATAATTTCGAAATACCTGAGAGCTTATTTTGAAATCTGTAAACCTCATTCCACAAGTAATAATGCCTATTCTGAAAGAGGCAGCAAAGGGGGAGGAGGGAAAGATGGGGTACTTGAAAGTGGCAGTGCAGCATGGAGCCTGGGTTCAGCTGTGTAGCGCTGGCCCTTTGAATGCCGCCTCAGGTTTCAAAGGGGCAGCACCATACAGCTGATCCCGGGATCAACTGTGCGGTGCTGCGCATGGAGCCCAGGGTCAGCTGGGCAGTCCCCAGCTGACCCCAGCTCCACGTGGAATTTCAAAGTGGCAGTGCAGCATGGAGCCCGGGGTTAGCACGGGACTGAGTCCCCCGCTGGCCCCAGGCTTCATGCTGCACTGCTACTTTGAAATGCACAGGAGCCCGCACTGGGGATTCTTGTGCATTTCTAACCTGGCACCCGCATGGTTAGCCCAGAGTCAGCGGGACTTCCCGCTGGCCCTGGGCTGCACACGGAGTTCCGCATTCCTTTGAAATGTACAAGAGTCCCAATAAGGGCTCTTGTACATTTCAGAGGAGGAATGTAGAAGTGCCTATTGACTAGTTGAGTAGTCAATTAACCGCTAGTTAACATCCTTATTCCAAAATAGCTATTTTGAAATAGCTGTAGTGTGGATGCTCCATTGCTGCTATTTCGAAATAGCTCCTCCCCAGGGCCATTCAGACTAATTACTCCCCAGTGCCTCCTGGGGCTTTAAATTGAGGTAGGGCATCCACATTAGAGAAGCCTGCCTAGGACTAATTTTGAGGCTTCCCTGTAGTGTAGACATGCTATTTTGAAATAAGCTATTTCAGAATTTTTTCCTGAAATAGCTTATTTCGAAGTAAGCGTGCTGTGTAGATGTACCATCTTTCTCTCTCTCTCTTGCCTTGCCCTCTCCGAAACTGTACAGAACTTCTTTAAGACGGCCACCATTGTTGTTTAAGGTTGCTATTAATTTACTTTTGACATGAAATAAATTTTGGCTCTGGACAAAAATACTGTTTTCTATTGCTGTATATGAAAACCTCCCTCAGACTTTGCTCAGATTAATAAATAAAAGGCATATGAACATATCAAACTGAAGGCCACTTTAAAATTCATGAAGTGTTTGTGACAAATAATTACCACTAGCAGCGCAGCTCCAGCACATATAATTAAGTGTCACAACACAACACAGTTGTTTTTAAAGAACGTTAGTGCTTGATAAGAAGCAACGGTAACAGGAACAATCCTGGATTACCATCTGAGAATGCCCCGATAGCAGTTTTGTGATTTCTGCACTATCATGGTGCTGAACTCTGTCGAAACAGACACTAACACAGGATGAATCTGTGTGACATGCCATTAAAACCTGACACTCAGAAACCATCCATTATCATAGTGTAGAGATCAGCATAATGTTGAGGCACTCAGGATGCATTCATCATGGATAATTAGGTGGAGATTGTAATGTAGAATTTCAGCGATGTGCTTCATAAAATTCTCAAAGGAAAGGTTGGGGGAGGAGATTAGGTTAACCCCGGAGATTGTAATTTCACTGGTAAGGTAAAAATTACATAACCACTAAATGGTACAGTCAGAAAAATCCCTGAAAGAAGAGAAAACGCCTAAACTCATCAAAGTCAACTTTAAAAATAGACTAAATAGACTACAGAGGTGCTGGATCTAGGGGTGCTGTTATACTCCCTGGCTTGAAGTGGGTATAACATACAGTGTTTATAGTTTGTCTAAATTGCTGTCATCACTCTCCACTACACAAATTGTTCCAGTACCCCTGACAGACAGCTTGTTCAGGAAATTCACACTATAAGACATTTACTGCATGATAACAGAAATACCCAATTGCTGTCAACACACACTGTTAAGTAAATTCCACAGCTGAAAGACAACACAGGTGTTGACTGAGGAAACGATGGACCAAGAGCTGCCAGAATTACAACACCCAGGTACTAATATACTGTGTTCAAGTATCTAAAAGGGTGTTACAAGGACAAGGGAGAAAAATTGTTCTCCTTGGCCTTTGATGATAGGACAAGAAGCAATGGGCTTAAACTGCAGCAAGGGAGGTTTAGGCTGGACATTAGGAAGAACTTCCGAACTGTCAGGGTGGTTAAACACTGCAATAAATTACCTAGGGGGGTTGTGGAATCTCCATCATTGGAGATATTTAAGACCGGGGATGATTAGATAGTGGTTGGTTCTGCTGCTAGGGCAGGGGATGACATCTCAAGGTCCCTTCTAGTTCTAGTATTCTATGATTCTGTGATCCTCTCAGCTGAAAATTACCATCCAAACTGTGCCATTGAGGATGCTCTATGAATTGAAGGAACATATGAACAGTAAGTCTTGAGAATTTACTTCTGCAGATGAGAACACTTACATGTGCACTCAATGCAATATACACTGGAATGCTGAGGGACTCATCTCCTTAACCTTTAGCACTTTCAATCAAACGAGCACCTGTGTGAAGCAACTCATGGCACTGTCACGTTGATTGGGGTGGATAATGAGTTGCTGGTACAAAAAGCTGAGTTGTTCATTCAGGCTCTTTGACATTTGTCTTTCAAATAGAGCATAAATGAACAGACTGATGCAACAATGAGGTACAAGCCATAAATGATATCATATTTTCTGTGTAGTCCATAAGTCTTGAGTCAGAAAGTTTGTTAATATTGCTATACTGGTGCTGTACAGTACACACACAAAAATTGTGTAACAGTGTGCAACCAGAAAGTCAGCCCTGCCTGAGAATGTTTGGTTTGGCTTTGAAAAAGTAGTATTTCAGCATAATAGGGAATTACATAAGCATATCAGGGAAGGCATTTTGGCCAAGTTAAAACAATTGATTTGTACACTATTTCCTTTCCCCAATATTGATGTCACTAAAAACATGCCCGATTGAGTTCAGTTTTCAATATGTTGAATCTGAACTCCTCACATTCCCTTAAAAAATGTTTCCCCATCTGCTACCAGTGGCAACTCTGCTGTTCCCTCTGTGCCCATAAAGTCATCACTTCTGCTCAAACTTTTCACTCCTCTCACTTCTTTGCTTCACACACTGGTGCTGTTGTTAACAACCCTGACACTTTTCTCTCTACGATGTCTCCACAATAAGTCCACCATCATGTGCTTTGGCCACCAGAACTACATCTTCCTTTCTAGTCCCCGCTTTTTTGTATTCTTAGGGTGTCCATCTCCAAAACATCTAGTATCTGACCTTTGTACACAGTTTTGAATTGCACTCATACCACTTTATCAGTCCAAAAAAGGACCTCAGCAATAAGATAATCTGTTGCATGTGTTGTATATAGTGGAAAATCCTCTGTATGATCCATGGAATATCTGCAAATGCTGTGATCTCTATAAACCCAAAATTAACTTGAAGTGAGCCCACTATATATGCATGTTTTAAACTCGAAGAACATAAGAACAAAAGAATGCCTATACTAGATCAAGCCAAATGTCCATCTAGCCCAGGATCCTGTGTTCTGACAGTGACCAATCCCATGTGCTTTAGAGGGAATGAACAGAACAGGTAATCATCAAGTGTTCCATTCCCATGAAATGAAAGGCAAAAGTAATCTTTCCACCACACAATATTATAGGCCATAATCCTTGACTTTGCAGCAATGCATCGTAAATGGCAGCATTAAAACACCTATTGAATTTATTTTGTGTAGTGTTTCCTGAGTATGTAACCTGTAAGATACAATTTACCATTCATGACATGGTAACACAGATCAGCAGATTTCTTGTTTGCATTTCT
Organism: Pelochelys cantorii; assembly: GCA_032595735.1. Taxonomy (NCBI): domain Eukaryota; kingdom Metazoa; phylum Chordata; order Testudines; family Trionychidae; genus Pelochelys; species Pelochelys cantorii. The sequence goes on along the minus strand of CM064326.1, from coordinate 123,060,284 downwards.
CATGCACAAAATTTCCAGGAGCTTATGCTATTTTTTTCTTTTGAAATTATGGTTGTCCTCACATATTTTCAAAGCGGTGCTACCAGCAGCTGAGATTGCTTCTCTAATCTGAGAGAATGCGGGTGGTCCACTTGATAATGGACACTTGGAACAGCAGGCAAACCACTGCGTGTACATTACTGGCTCATACCTTCTCACATGCCTTTTCAGAGTCTGGTTGCCTACTCTGTGACTTTTTAGAATGCACCCAAGCCCTGCAGGAGTGTGCTCTGCCTCTCCCACACTTTTCCAACAATAACTCTATCCTCTTCCCTTTAACCCACTCCTTTTTCTTGCAACCCCTTTTATGTCATAACACTTTTCTCTTTAGGTACAGTCAACTTTTCAAAGCTGCACAGCTACAAGCCAGTTATTTGTACAGGTGAATTAAGGTCTGATCCAAAGCTCTTTGAAGTAAATGGAAATATTTCCATTGACCTCAAAAAACTTTGGTTCATGTCTAAATGCCTATTTGGCCATTTGCACATACAAATATACATAATTTACAATTTTTATATGCACATAAAATGTGCAACTAATCAGGTGATTATTTGTACGCACAAAGTATGCAATGATATGTTTTTGAAAATATAGCCCGAATTTCTCTCTCACACTTACCACTACCACATCCTATTCCACATTTCTAGATGCTCATTTAATCATTTCTTCTTTCAGTAGGAATGTCTTGAATAAATAATTGGCAGAGTGATTGCAATAGTTTGTTGATGAAGGTATCTGTACAGTCATAATTATGAAGGAAACTGAAATTTCCCTGGAATAAAATGAAAAATATGTTTCTTCTTTTCACATAGTGCTAAGCATCAATGCTATTACATATAGCATAAAACTTCTGCATTTTTTTCTGATGTCAATAATTTTACTATCTAATCTTGAGAGGGTTTTTTTTTAAAAAGGTTACATTGGTCTGCAAATTGAAACAAAATTTCAGTTGTTTTGATAAAAATAGGTGACTTTATATAATTTTGCTATGCTGATTTAAAAAAATGGCATCCATTTTGCTCTATCACGTAAGGATTTTTCACAAATCAAAAAGAAAAAAAAGGACATTTTTCATGCTTTTTATTCCACCTTATGCATTAAAAACTTGGTAAATAGTAAGTTATAGTTCTTTCAGAAGGTCTGTTGTAAGTCCTTGTTTAAAGAACAAAGGAGCAAAGTGTGAAATTTAACAACCGAGTAATTTTAAATGATTAGATGCAACTGAATCAACGCTTTTTTGACAACTTTTTATGCATTTCACCATCAGTCTCTCTTTTCAGGGACCAGCAGTAATCAGCCATGATGTTGACATCCCAGCATCCTTGATATCTCTTTTCCATCGTCTTGATAGCCTGATGAAATCTTTCCCCTTGGTCTTCACTGACACTTCCAAGATTTTCAGGAAAATAATTATTTTCAAGAACTTAAAACTATATGAAGCGATTTATTTTCAAGACCTTGCATGCAAAAATACCTCAAATTAATTGAATTCATCAAAATTAATGCCATCCAGCTTAATTTTGTTGAAGAGGATTGCTAAATTATTATATTATATATTATAGGAGTAATAAAACAGAATGGTTTCATGGTTTTATGTTTTGAATGATATATACGACTGTATTTTCTGCATTTCTTATGCATTTTTCAGGTAATCCCCTAACATGGCATCTCAAGGTTGCCTGAACGATCCAGACGTATTTTGTTACATTTGTGGCAGTTTTGTTCCAAAGTCTTGATCCCCAAGTTTTATACCAAGGTAGGCATGATATATGTTTCTAACAAAATCTGTTATGTTCTGTCTTTGCTTCTTTGGATCATTCAGGAAACCTCGAGATGCCATGTTAGGGGATTATCTGGAAAATGCAGAAGAAATGCAGAAAAATGCAGAACATACAGTAGTAAATATCATTCAAAACATAAAACCATGAAACTATTCTGTTTTGTTACTCCTATAATATATAATATAGTAATTTGGCGATCCTCTTCAACAAAATTAAGCTAGATGGTATTCATTTTGATGAATTCAATTAATTTGAGGTATTTTTGCATGCAAGTTCTTGAAAATAAGTTGCTGCATATAATGTATAACACATTATAATAGGATTTAAAAAAAGTAGACTCCAGTTTTCAGAAAATCTGTATGTCTTGGGCAAAAATGGACATAATATTTGAATTCAGCACCCCAAAATTAGTTAAGAACAGTTATTTGTTCTCAAACAATGGAACCTATGCAGAAGGGTGTTACACTGGTCTACAATTTTTTAGAAGTCGTCTGCTTCAGAGATAAAATGTGCTATTTATTATGTATTTTAATGTGCTGAATTCAAATATGACAATTAAAACAACTGATTGGCTACTGTTTCCAAGATATTTAAGTTTTTACATTTTACACCTATGTATATTGTGTAGATAGTAGAGTTTTAATCATAAATTGTAAACCTAGGTCTTTTCATGTGTTTATGGTTGCTTTACATGATAATATTTCATCTGTCCTGTTTATGTAACACTTTAAAAATCAGCAAAAGGGTTATATAAATAAAATTTATTATGAAACAAAAGACAAAAAACTATTATGTACATAGTTTAGTCCTATTCAGTGTCTACTCGGCGCTTCTTGGCTTGTCTCTTGTATTCATTAAATGGAGCATCTCTTGTCACTGTCCAGCAATAGTCTGCAAGCATCGATGGGCTCCATTTGCCCTGATAGCGTTTCTCCATTGTTGCAATGTCCTGGTGAAATCGCTTGCCGTGCTCGTCGCTCACTGCTCCGCAGTTCGGTGGAAAAAAATCTAGATGAGAGTGCAAAAAATGTATCTTTAGTGACATGCTGCAACCAAGGCTTTTGTATTCCTTGAGGTTTTCCACCACCAACCTGTAGTTGTCTGCCTTGTTGTTTCCGAGAAAATTTATTGCCACTCACTGGAAGGCTTTCCATGCTGTCTTTTCCTTGCCAGGCAGTGCATGGTCAAATGCATCATCTCGAAGAAGTTCACGAATCTGAGGATGAACAAAGACACCTTCCTTTATCTTAGCTTCACTTAACCTTGGAAATTTTCCACGGAGGTACTTGAAAGCTGCTTGTGTTTTGTCCATGGCCTTGACAAAGTTCTTCATCAGACCCAGCTTGATGTGTAAGGGTGGTAACAAAATCTTCCTTGATTCAACAAGTGGTGGATGCTGAACACTTTTCCTCCCTGGCTCCAATGACTGTCAGAGTGGCCAATCTATCTTGATGTAGTGGGAATCTCTTGCACGACTATCCCATTCGCAGAGAAAACAGCAGTACTTTGTGTATCCAGTCTGCAGACCAAGCAAGAGAGCAACAACCTTCAAATCACCACAAAGCTGCCACTGATGTTGGTCATAGTTTATGCACCTCAAAAGTTGTTTCATGTTGTCATAGGTTTCCTTCATATGGACTGCATGAGCAACTGGAATTGATGGCAAAACATTGCCATTATGCAGCAAAACAGCTTTAAGACTCGTCTTCGATGAATCAATGAACAGTCTCCACTCATCCGGATCGTGAACGATGTTGAGGGTTGCCATCACACCATCGATGTTGTTGCAGGCTACAAGATCACCTTCCATGAAGAAGAATGGGACAAGATCTTTTTGACGGTCACGGAACATGGAAACCCTACCATCACCTGCCAGGAGAGTCCACTGATTTGTAGTCTGGAGCCCAACAGCTCTGCCTTACTCTTGGGTAGTTCCAAATCCCTGACAAGGTCATTCAGTTCACCTTGTGTTATGAGGTGTGGTTCAGAGGAGGAGGATGGGAGAAAATGTGGGTCCTGTGACATTGATGGTTCAGGACCAGAAGTTTCATCCTCTTCCTCTGCCTCGTCTGACTCAAGTGAGAATGATTCTGGTGCATCAGGAACCGGCAGTCCTTCTCCGTGGGGTACTGGGCGTATAGCTGATGGAATGTTTGGATAATGCACAGTCCACTTTTTCTTCTTTGACACACCTTTCCCAACTGGAGGCACCATGCAGAAATAACAATTGCTGGTATGATCTGTTGGCTCTCTCCAAATCATTGGCACTGCAAAAGGCATAGATTTCCTTTTCCTGTTCAACCACTGGCGAAGATTTGTTGCACAAGTGTTGCAGCATATGTGTGGGGCCCACCTCTTGTCCTGATCTCCAATTTTGCAGCCAAAATAAAGGTGATAGGCTTTCTTAACCATAGTGGTTATACTGCGCTTTTGTGATGCAAAAGTCACTTCACCACAAACATAGCAGAAGTTATCTGCACTGTTCACACAAGTACGAGGCATCTCTGCTCACTTTGGCTAAACAGAAATGTGTCCCTTTGCAAAATCAAACACTGACAAATAAGAGAGCACGACACTATAATTTCTAGAGCTGATATAGGGCAATTTGTTCAGCAGAGTGATGTAAGCTTCATTATGATTGCATCATCCATGACTTCTAGGAATAACATGATGCAATTCATATCATGTATGACGCAATACCAGCTTCAGATTGCATCATTCATTGTTTTCCCTAAAAAACAAGTACTGTCCAAACCCAGTCAGATTTATTCATAGATCCAGTCAAAGATGTATTTTAGTCATTTCTGGTTTAAATTGAGATCCCTTCCCTTTATAACTCACTTATCCTCCGCCATTCCCAAGTCAAGGATCGTATATACTGACCCAATAGCATATCTTGAAAACTAGAGCCAATCAACAATTTTAAGCATCATTTTCGTTCTCAGTGACCCAGAATTAGTAAAGTTGGACTACATTTATTTCAGAAGCATTTTTGCTGTAGAGCAGTGTTATCTGTTCGTCTTCACAAAAGGCGGGTTACTGCAGCGGCTAAAATAGATTTATCAATGACAATTCATTACTTCTTTCAGTCCTACATAGTAATAATTCTCCATTTTTACAACTACTGTATGTTTAACCTTTAAAGTTTCCTGAGAGATAGCTGTTCAAGGTAAATCATATTTACAATGCAACACTATTTGGCTTAAAAGTAGGATACATCTAATATTGTGGTGTTATATATGATTTTAAGCAGACATTTCTAGATACCACTGGTGGTTTCCTCAAAGTGCCTTCTATGTTTACTGATCTCAAGGCCATTTCTTTTTTCTAGGGAGAGCTCCACAATCCATAGCACATGACAATTAGGATTACTCGAAAGATCAGTTCATCTTTCTATTCTACTTTCCTTGCAGCTACTTTCCCTTCAGAAGAGAAAACAAAGGATATGAGATACCTTGTCTCCAATGAGGCTCAGTTATGCTTAAGACTGTTGAAAATAGACACACACAAAAAATAATTGTAAATACTAGTCATTTAGAAAACCATTGTGTTCTCTTTGTAACAAGAGGCAATTTGTACGACTCGGTATAAAGGAGAGAGGACTATTGACTCGGTGTATTAATGACAGATCCATTTTCATAAGAAAAACTGAGGATTTAGTACATAAAATTCTGTCATGTTTCCCTCTCTTGCCACACCTTTTGGGTGGTTTCTAGTATTTAATCCCATCACTGCCATGGTTAATTAATTGCAAGTTCTAAATGCCTTTGCTGCAAAAATGTTAATGAATTTTGCAACTAAATCATTCACAGCTCCTTGTACCTCAGGCATTTTTGAAGTATGCTAAAAAAGTATATAAATATCATGTACAGATCCTTAGGATATTCTCCTGGGACCGACACAGCTATAGCAACATTGTAGGTGCAGCTCTTTTCTCCCCTCATGAATATACAGTGATGACCCACTGCTTTTAACACATTTCTTGGTAAAGGAACTTAGGCTTCCCTGGGTGGGGAGGTCTCCAGAGTGTGGGGGCACTGTCACAGAACAGTACGACAAGGAAAGGCACTGTGGGCAGGAAGGAACATGGGGCCTGAAGCAGTGCAGAAGACAGATAACTGAGGATGAAACACGGCCAACAGAAGCCACTCCAAGGCTGAAGAGTTAATTCCTGAGGAGACGGGTAGGAGGTACCATGGTGGTGAGTCATGGCTCAGTTACACCTTGCTACTTATTTCAAGAGTTTACTCTAGTTTGGACAATAGACTGGTCATGGTCCAGCAAATAGCCACAAATGATTTCATAATGGCAGCACTGCCACAGCAATGGCTGTACTTTCTGTGCAGGTGAGGTGCTTTTCCTAACTATGCACAATGGAGTCCCAATCAGCTGAGGCCTGCTGCTCAGTCATGTCACAACTTTGCTAAGGGTGGCCTAAATCACACATGTTCTTCTTCATGGGGTTGACATATAGGGTAGCTCACAGGGAACCCCTTGGGATTTAGAGAGCACGGCCCCTTTAAAACCTCATTCTGAATCAGCCAAAGAGCTAGTGGTTCCAGGAAGAGAGAGGGCTGGTTGTTCCAGAGGGAGAGTATCAGGACAGTGTCTGTAGCCCCCCACAAAAGGTCCTTCAGTGAGCAGGCTTCTTCATAGCAAAGAAGACAAGAAGCCTGGGAGGCTCAAAGAAACCGACTAGGGATGTCCCAGGCTGGGAGCCAGGAACAGCACTATTCCAGGAAGGAATCACTTGATAAGGACAAACCAGGACTGAATCTGATATCATAGTCACACAGAAATGTACTTGGCTTTGTGACTTTGCATTGGAAACAGAAATTCAAGTAGGTGGTCCCGTCTGATCTGCTGTACCAGTAAGATTTTTATAGCTGGTATGGCGTACCAGAAAGAGGAGCATCAGAAAGTGGGGCTGCAGCTCTTCTGGTGCAGTTGTCCCCCATTCCTCTCTTCCAGCTGTTCCACGCAGGGTCTCTGAGTCCTCTGTCTGTACAGCAGGCAGGCCCAGCGGAGGAGAGAGCTGAGGTTGGGGCACTGGGGATGGTACAACCACACCAGAGGAGCAGCCAGCATAGGGCCACTTGGTGGCCTCATGTTTAGTCATTTCCTCACTGCAGTTCCCAGGAAAGCCATGTATTTCAGGACTCTTCTAGGAACTGCAAAGGGGAAAGGAGCAGAACCCCTACCTTGCCCCCTGCCCTTTCACAGAACTGCATTTCCTCCTGCTCCCAGAAGCAGCCCAATAGGAGGACAGGACTGCGGGGGCGAGGCAGTACAGCCACATAAGGAGCTGCTGGAGTTCTGCTCCATTTCCTCCTGCAATTCCTAGGAGAGCCTTCCAGTTCAGGGCCCCATGCCGGCAGCTCCTCTGGTGCCACTGTACTGTCTCCAGCTGTGCCATGGAGGAAACCCTATGTGGAAAGGCTGGAGTGGTAGAAACATGCCAGAGTAGCTGCAAATGTGGGGCCTGTGTGTGTGTAAGAGAAAATGGGACATAACGCTATTAGCTCCCATGCATGTAAAAGGAGTGCTTATAAATTTCTCCCCAGGCCTCTTGTGATTAGGAAAAAATGAGGTTTATGGGCCTTGTGATGAGCATTGGGTTAGCCACTTCAGGGGTCTGGGAAGGAATTTTTTACTTGCTTCTAGATGGGCCTGGACTGACTGGGGTTTTCCACCTTCCATTCAGCACCAGAGAACTGGGGTAAAGGGGTAGGTTCTGTTGTAAAATTCATTTCTGTCGCAACTTGGCAGGTCAGTGCAGGAAATCATTCAGGATGGGTTTATGGAAAATAGATCCTGTCACGCTAATGTAATATTTTTATTAGATTATAAGTTTAGTTGATAAAAGTTATAGTGATACCGTGAGAAACTTAATCTTCTGTATTATATTTGATTTGATATTGAATGATATTTTGATTTAAAAATAGAATGATATATAATTAACATAGTACATTTTATATAGATTAAACCCTATCTAATTAATAGGTCTCAATATTAGGTCTGTCAAATGATTTAAAAATTAACTGTGATTATAAGATTAAAAAATAGTCATGGTTAATCACAGTTTTAATTGCTCTACTTAACAATAATAAAATGCCATTTGTTTAAATATTTTTGAATATTTTCTTCTTTTTCAGATATATTGATTTCAAATACAATATACAATACAAAATTTATAATGGCCCCTTAATATTTTTATTATAAATATTTGCACTGTAAAAATGATAAACAAAAAAATAGTATTTTTCAATTCACTTTATACAAGTACTGTAATGCAATCTCTTTATTGCAAAAGTGCAACTTAAAATGTAGACTTATTTTAACATAATTGCACTCAAAAATAAAACAATGTAAACATTTAGAGCCTAAAAGTCCACTTAGTCCTACTCCTAATACAGCCAGTTGCTAAAGACAAAGAAGTTTGTTTACATTTACAGGATGCAATGCTGTCTGCTTCTTAATTATAATGTCATCTGAAAGTGAGAACAGATTTGTGCATGGTACTGCTGAAGCTGGTGTTGCAAGGTATTTACAAATCAGATATGCTAAAAATTCATCTGCCCCTTCATGATTCAACAATCATTCCAGAGGACATGCTTCCATATATTGATGATGTGTTCTGCTTGATAGAAATCTAAAGCTGTGAGGACCAACACATAGTCATTTTCACCATCTGACTCAGATGCCATAAACAGAAGATTGAATTTTTGGTGGTTCGGGTTTGGTAGTTTCTACATTTCATTGTTCTTATAAAACTCTTGACAGCCTGGTCCCGCTCAGATTTTGGAAGGTACTTCAGATTCTTAAGCCTTCCAAAACACATAAGTACCTTCTTTGTATTTTGTCAACTCTGCCGTGAAAGTTTTCGTAAAATAATATTTGCTGGGTCATCACCAGAGACTGTCATAACACAAGATACATGCCAGAATGGAGGTAAAACTGTGGAGCAGGAGACATATAATTCTTCCCCAAAGAGTTCAGTCACAAATCTAATTAACACATTTTTATAACTATCACCAGCATGGAAACATCTAATTATCTAATTCTGGTTTTGAACCCAGTTATATTTTTGACTTTTTCAATATCTCCTGGAAATGAGTTCCACAGATTAACTGACTGTTGTGTGAAGAAGTATTTCCTTATGTTAGTTTTAAATGTATTGCCTATTAATTTTATTTGGTGACCCCTGGTCCTTGTAATTATTATGAGGTAAATAACACTTCCCTATTCACTTTTTCCACAAAATTCATGATTGTGTAGACCTCTATCATAACACCCTTAGTTTTCACTTTTCCAAGATAAACAGTTCAAATCTTCTTAATCTCCCTCTTATGGAAGCTGTGCCATACCCCTAATCATTTTGTTGCCCTTTTCTATACTTTTTCCAATTCCAATATATCTTTTTTTGAGATTGGGCTACCAGAGCTGCACACAGTATGCAAGGTAAGGCTGTGCATAGGTTTTTACAGTGGTAGCAGTGAAATTTTCTGTCCTATTACTCCTATCCCTTTCATAATGGTGGCTAACATTGGGCGGGGGAGGGGGTTGTTTGTTTTTTTGTTTTGGGTGTTTTTTGTTGTTGTTGTTTGTTGTTTTTTTTTACTGTTACTACATATTCAGCATATACTGATAGTGTGGGAAATCATGTGCCCAATTCCAAATAATTTTTCCGAGACAGGAAATGTTTGAAGGCAACATTTCAGTTTCATGAATGCTTTGTAAATTCAGTAACAGTCAAATTTCAGAAATTTAATTTTCAAATAAAATATATTGCAGTGCTCTTTTGGTGACATTAAGACCCCAAATTATGGCCTGATCATAGCAAAGACAATTTCATATATTTTGATCTTTCCATTCCAGTTTTAGGGACTGATCATGTACTTATCTTCCTTCATGCAATTTATATCTTGGTAGTCACTGGGAATGATCATGCAGTTATTGTAAGCATATACCTGAGTGTTTGTAGAATCCAGGCCTCAATTCTCCCTCTAGAATCTCATTCTGAAATTCTGACTCATTTCAAATTCCCACTGACTTTGATGGGAACATAAACAGTGCACCAGTGAGTCACTGAAACTACCATTTTACATAAAATTATAAGCAGATTACTGGTTTGTTCCAGGTCATTCAGTAAATAGCTATTATGGCACCTGTTTAAATACTTTTTACAGTCTCCAAATTGTATCATAGTGGATTGATTCTGGTGATTAACTTTTTAGGCTTATTGATTTCACTGTCCTTACTTATTTTAAGTTTTAATTTTTGAAGCCTGTAAGGGGCCCTTAATGTATGTATTAGATAGGTCAAATTACTTTGTGCATTATCACAGACACTATAAAACCAAATTATCAACATTCAGATATCTATTGAATCTAATCATTACCTTTTCCTGGCCCTTCAGTCTTCCCATTATAGTGAACCTTTTGATTTGTTCTAATAATTTTTACAGTTTCTGCAGAAAATCTGTCCTTATAGGTCCCAGTTTTTCTATGTTTTATAGAAAATTATGGATGCTTTCAGATTTATTGGTTAATTGAAGTAAAACTGTCATATCATTCACAAGATTTTGACTGAAACTTGAGCCTCATCCTTCAACAGAATTCATATTTATCTTAAATATGCTGGTGTGCAAGTGGATAAAATGAGAGTTTGTTTAAATGATCGATCTCTTCTTGATAACACAGTAGAAAATTAGCTAATTGAATCAAATCATGTTCACTGAGTGGGTATATGATATTAAAATAATTTGTTTTAACTATAATATGTGTTTATTCAACACCTTCACAGATGGCTATTTTACAAAATGAAACAAAATAAAATCTCAACATGCTGATGGTTTTTTTTTCTTTTTAGACTAGTGTGAGCTTTACAATTAGGTCCTGATTTTGCAGAGACTTATGCACATGCTTAACTTCATGCATTATTTGTGGTGGCACTGAGTTCAATCAGCATTTACATGTGTAAAATTAAGCACACTGGATGTTTTAGGTAGGAGACCAAAATCTCTAGACAGTTCAAGTGGAATTTCCATTGGGTTCATTGCTTCACCACAGTTTTTAGTATTATGTGTAGATTCAAAAAGTGTTATTTTAGGGAATCTAGTGTGACAAGGCATATATTAGGAATGTTAGCATGTACTCGTTTCCACGATTAACTGATAAACCTGGGCTCATCGGTTACTCCTAATGGTTACACGCACCCCTCTGCCCTTTGCTGCAATGTGTGGGGAGTGGCTACCTTGCTTTATTTTTGTGAGATGTAATAGAGTGAAAAAAATATTTATTTAGCATTTTGGCTCCATCAGATTTTTAGGAACTCTTTTTTTTTAAAATGTGAGGATGAATGGATGTTTGTTACATAATCAAGTTGAACTATAATGAAAATATATTTTTAAACATTAACTAAGTAAATCTGCATTTGATTTTTTCACAGCTATATTTTTATCAATATTTGCTTTCAATCCAATACAGCCACTGGTAAATTAAAGATTTGGATTATATTGAATCTTTAGTGGAAGTTATTTTATGCTTAAGGGTCCAATGCTCCTCTGACTGGCACCAATGTAAAATCAGGTAAAAATGTAGTGGAATTGTAACAACATACATTTTAAGTGAAAGGACAGCAAAGTGCTAATTTAAAAGATAAAGGAATACATAAAATATGTGCTAAGATGTTAGTCAGTAAAGCTAAAAGATTTCTTTCGGTTAGAGAACAATGCTCCCATACTTCATGTTTTTGATCTTGGACCAAATCTTGCAATTCAACCCATGTTCATTAAGGCCAAATTCCTGTCCCAAGCCTCTGGCCCAATTTGTCAGGCTGTGCACTGGACAGATATAGCAGAGCTTTCTCTCAGGCTGCAGAGCCGCATTGCAGAGGCTTTTTAGTCCATTTGCTGATTTGGCCTGTGCTTCTTGTAACAATTTTCCTAGTACACCCAGAGGTTATTATACATCTGCAGACATCAGATGAACTGAGCAGCCTTATCAAAAAATTATGAGAAGTGAACCTATAAGCAGTTTTTACATGGATTGCCCATAGGTTGGAACAGGTGGACCCACACCGTGGTAGTTCTCTGATCCCTGCTTACCTAAACCCTGATCTCACATGACTTTCACAATTTTAGGCAAGGTGCTGTCACAGAGAAAGAGTCACAACTCTCCGACATAATCAGTTTATAAAGCTCTGGGACTAGATTCTCACTGTAAGTAAGTCAAAGGAGCTAGGACAATGTAACTAGCTGAGGATCTGGTCTATGAGGTTTATCTGTGTCTTGTAAAACTCCTAATTCATCATCAATATATTCATTCCCCTGGTCACAAATCTTTGTACTGTCACCGACTGTAAAACATAAGAACATAAGAACATAAGAATGGCCATACTGGGTCAGACCAAAGGTCCATCTAGCCCAGTATCCTGTCTGCCAACAGTGGCCAGCACCAGGTGCCCCAGAGAGGGTGGACCGAAGACAATGATCAAGTGATTTGTCTCCTGCCATCCCTCTCCAGCCTCTGACAAACAGAGGCCAAGGACACCATTTTATCCCCTGGCTAATAGCCTTTTATGGACCTAACCTCCATGAAATTATCTAGCTTCTCTTTAAACTCTATTATAGTCCTAGCCTTCACAGCCTCCTCTGGCAAGGAGTTCCACAGGCTGACTACACGCTGTGTGAAGAAGAACTTTCTTTTATTAGTTTTAAACCTGCTACCCATTCATTTCATTTGGTGTCCTCTAGTTCTTCTATTGAGGGAACTAATAAATAACTTCTCTTTATCGGCCCTCTCCACACCACTCATGATTTTATATACCTCTATCATATCCCCCCTCAGTCTCCTCTTTTCTAAACTGAAAAGTCCCAGTTGCTTTAACCTCTCCTCATATGGGACCCGTTCCAAACCCCTAATCACTTTAGTTGCCCTTTTCTGAACCCTTTCCAAGGCCAAAATATCTTTTTTGAGGTGAGGAGACCACATCTGTACACAGTATTCAAGATGTGGGTGTACCATAGTTTTATACAGGGGTAGTAAGATATTCTGGGTCTTATTTTCTATCCCTTTCTTAATAATTCCTAGCATCCTATTTGCCTTTTTGACCGCCGCTGCACACTGTGTGGAAGTTTTCAGAGAACTGTCCACGATAACTCCAAGATCTCTTTCCTGATTTGTCGTAGCCAAATTAGCCCCCATCATACTGTACATATAGTTGGGGTTATTTTTCCCAATGTGCATTACTTTACACTTATCCACATTAAATTTCATTTGCCATTTTGTTGCCCAATCACTCGTTTGGTGAGATCTTCTTGGAGTCCCTCACAGTCTGCTTCTGTCTTGACTATCCTAAACAGTCTGGTATCATCTGCAAACTTTACCACCTCACTGCTTACCCCTTTCTCCAGATCATTTATGAATAAGTTGAACAGGATTGGTCCTAGGACCGACCCTTGGGGGACACCGCTAGTTACCCCTCTCCATTCTGAAAATTTACCATTTATTCCTACCCTTTGTTTCCTGTCTTTTAACCAGTTCTCAGTCCAAGAAAGGACCTTCCCTCTTATCCCATGGCCATGTAATTTACACCAGAGCCTTTGGTGAGGGACCTTGTCAAAGGCTTTCTGAAAATCTAAGTATACTATATCTACTGGATCCCCCTTGTCCGCATGTTTGTTAACCCCTTCAAAGAACTCTAATAGATTAGTAAGACAGGATTTCCCTTTACAGAAACCATGTTGACTTTTGTCCAACAAATTATGTTCTTCTACATGCTTCACAATTTTATTCTTTACTATTGTTTCGACTAATTTGCCCGGTACTGAAGTTAGACTTACCGGTCTGTAATTGCCCGGATCGCCTCTGGAGCCCTTTTTAAATATTGGTGTCACGTTAGCTACCTTCCAGTCATTAGGTACAGAAGCCGATTTAAGGGATAGGTTACAAACCACAGATAATAGTTCAGCAATTTCCCATTTGAGTTCTTTTAGAACCCTTGGATGAATGCCATCCGGTCCTGGAGATTTGTTAACATTAAGTTTTTCTATTTGTTCCAAAACCTCCTCTAATGACACTTCAATCCAGGACATTTCCTCAGATTCATCACCCACAAAGGACGGTGCAGATTTGGGAATCTCCCCAACGTCCTCAGCCGTGAAGACTGAAGCAAAGAAATCATTTAGTTTCTCCGCAATGGCTTTATCGTCCTTGATTGCGCCTTTTATAGTTCGATCGTCTAGGGGACCCACAGGTTTTTTAGCAGGCTTCCTGCTTCTAATGTACTTAAAAAACATTTTGTTATTTCTTTTTGAGTTTTTGGCTAGCTGTTCCTCAAAATCTTTTTTTGCTTTTCTTATTACATTTTTACACTTGATTTGACAGTGTTTATGTTCCTTTCTATTTATCTCACTAGGATTGGACTTCCACTTCTTAAAAGATGTCTTTTTGTCCCTCACTGCTTCTTTTACATGGTGGTTAAGCCACAGTGACACTTTTTTAGGTCTCTTGCTATGTTTTTTAATTTGGGGTATACATTTAAGTTGGGCCTCTATTATGGTGTCTTTAAAAAGTTTCCATGCAGCTTGCAGGGATTTGGCTCTAGTCACTGTGCCTTTTAATTTTTGTTTAACTAGCCTCCTCATTTTTGTGTAATTCCCCTTTTTGAAATTAAATGCCAGGGTGCTGGACTGCTGAGGTGTTCTACCCACCACAGGAATGTTGAATGTTATTATATTATGGTCACTATTCCCAAGCGGTCCTGTAACGGTTATTTCCTGGACCTGATCCTGCACTCCACTCAGGACTAAATCGAGAATTGCCTGTCCCCTTGTGGGTTCCTGCACCAGCTGCTCCAAGAAGCAGTCATTTAGGCCATTGAGAAATTTTATCTCTGCTTCTCTTCCTGAGGTGACATATACCCAGTCAATATGGGGATAATTAAAATCCCCCATTATTATAGAGTTCTTTATTTTGGTAGCCTCTCTAATCTCCCTCAGCATTTCAATGTCAGTACCACTGTCCTGGTCAGGTGGTCGGTAATATATCCCTACTGCTAATTTCTTATTATTGGAGCATGTAATTACTATCCATAGCGATTCTATTGAGCATGTTGATTCACTTAATATTTTTATTTCATTTGATTCTACATTATCTTTCACATACAGTGCCACTCCACCACCCACCCGGCCTGCTCTATCCTTTCGATATATTTTATATCCTGGTATGATTGTGTCCCACAGATTTTCCTCATTCCACCAGGTTTCAGTGATGCCTATTATGTCAATCTCCTCATTTAATACTAGGTACTCTAGTTCACCCATCTTATTAGTCAGACTCCTAGCATTTGTGTAGAAGCACTTTAAAAATTTGCCACTGCTTATTTGTCTGCCCTTCCCTGGTGCATTGGATTCCTTTGTATGCGGTTGTTTGTCTGCTCTGGCCCATGGTTTGCCCTCTCCCCTCAAAACGATAGTAAAGTCAAAGGTCAAGTTCACCCTTGGCATAAATATTGAAATGAATGGAGTTGCACCTTAGGCCAGCAGTGAAATACCTCCCCGCCTTAGCTCATTAGCAGTGTGTTAAGTAACGGTAGTTGAAATGCACTGGGATTAGGAGCACTTGAAGAGAATGTTACAGTTCCATGGACTTTGGCTGCCTCCTGGCTTGCAGAGAGAATGGCTTTTGAAGACTATTGTTAATGACACATTGGTACACTGTGGTAAACCAAAGGCCTATAATTTGTAGTTTATTTTAGGGATGTTTTTGCTGAACTGCAGCTTTGATGATTATGGAAAAAAGGAAAGAAAAATTAAATAAGAACCATAAAGGATAAAAGCCAAGTTTTCTGGAGGGCATTCTTCAGAAAAAGAGTTGGTTATTTATTTTCCTCTGCTCCTTAAAGGGAGGAGAGTAAACTTGGTTGGCAGGGCCATTCTTAGGATTTATGGGGCCCTATTAAACTGATGCCCAATGGCAGCCCAGACATTTTTTAAAGATGTGATTTTATAATCTTCAGCAACACACCAATGAAATATTTTAAAAACAAATTTTAAACTAAGGTCCTATACACTGCCACAGTAAATTCAGAAACTGATAGTATATACCTGAGGTTGGCAAATGCCTGTTAAATGGCTTCATTTCCATGTGAATGACTTTTTCACAGGTTTGATGTTCTGCTAAATAGGTCTGGCAGGCTTTCTCACTTTTAAATTAATTAGATCCTCTCAGGAGGAAGTAGAGCCCCAGAACAGAGATAGGAAGAGGCAGGTGGGTGGACATTAAGACCCAGTGGTGCCCCAAATTTTGGGGGGGACCTACACAACTGAATATTCTGTGTATGGGTAAGGACAGTTCTGCTAGTTGATCGCTAGAGGACAGTGAAAAGATTTTTAAATACCACAGAATATGCAAAGCAAACTAAATGTAAAATGTGTGTCTGATTTGAGATTCATGAAAGCTACTGGTAGGGAAAACATGGCTAAATTAACATTACCTTACCCTCCCAGTTATTAACTTAAACCAGAGTGAGCATGTTAGCTGGAGAACAAAAAAAGAGAATTGCAGACAGATATTTCAATCAGTTTTCCTTACTTAATGATGTTTTCAGAGTCCCCCATAAACACATACAGTCCGGTCAGAATTAACTAAGGATGAGAGAATTACAGGCAGCAAATATTCTTTTATGGGTTAATTTAATTAGCACTTCTAGCAACTGAAGTGCTTGGGTTTTTAAATCAAAATTGGTTTGTAATTTTTCCTTTGCACAACCAAAGCAGTCAGACACTTGTTATTGAGTCAGGGGTTGTGGTTTTTTTTGAGTTGACAATTCAGCATTTCAACCATCACTTCTTTTTTTTTTTCAAGCACCCAGGAAACTATGTACACTTGTTTTAAACTAAGACTTTTTTATTATCCCTTTTTATTATGTCTTTAACTCTTAAATGTATTGTTTACGCTGCAGTACTTTAAAAATGATTTGACTTTTTCAACTACTCCCTTTTATTCAAAACTATGGTGTTTGCTAGGGTTATTGTACAATATGTTTCTTACAGTTATCCAAATGCATCTAGTGCCTCATTGTAAATGAGCAGCCAACAGCAAACCTGAGCAACTTTCTAGAAAAATGTCTTGAGAAATGAAACATTTAAGAAATTTCTGAGCAAGAGAAAAGTCATCCATCAGCAATACTATTGTTACACCCTTCTATTGGACGAAGTGTTTTTAGCAGACATGATTAGGCTAAAATAGGGGAAGAAGAAGTAAAAAATTACTTTGACAGATTAGATGCCTTCAACTCATCCTAGAATACTCAAGAAGTTGACAGAAGAGACAGCTGAGCCATTAATGATTATCTTTGAAAAGTCATGGAAGATGAGTGAGATTCCAGAGGACTGGAAAAGAGAAAATATAGTACCAATCTGTAAAAAGGGAATAAAGACAATCTGAAGAATTACAGAACAGTCATCTTAACTGCCAGGAAAGACAATGGAGTAAATAAGTAATCAATTTGCAGACACCTAGAAACATGTGAAATTTCAGATTTAGATAGCTGAAATAATGAAATTTATTATTTTTAAAATCTTATGACTGAAATTGACCAAAATGGACTGTGAATTTGGTAGGGTCCTATACATAAGAAACTGTTACAAGAAGAGAGGTAAATTATTCTCCTTAACCTCTGAAGATAGGACAAAAAACAATGGGACTAAATTGTAGCAAGAGAAGTTTAGGTTGGAAATCAGCAAAAATTTCCCAACTGTCAGGGTAGTTAAGTACTGAACTAAATTGCCTATGGAGGTTGTGATATCTCTGCCATTAAAGATTTTTAAGAGCAGGTTGGACAAAAATTGTTAGGGATGCTTTAGATTATACTTTTATTATGTCTTAAGTTCAGGGGATCAAGTTCCCTTCCAGTCCTACAATTCTATGATTATATGGTAGATATGAATGATCACTCTTAATGGGCTACTTTATAATGCCTGTTTTAGAAACATGGAATTGGGAAGTTATAGGTCCTGATTGAGCAAAGCAGGTACCCATATGCTAATTTACTGAAGTCAAAGAACTACTCAGAGTTAAATTAAGCATGTGCATAGTTAATCCATGCCATATCAGGTCTCAAGTCATTCCCATCTGCTTTTTTTAGTCATTAAATATTACATTAATTAAGATTTCAATGTAGGTCATATATTTCTTCCTCTCCCTCCTCCCCATATTTTTTTGAAGATCTTAAGGATACCTTAAACATAAAGAGGACATCTGGAGTAAATATTTAGTTGTAGAAATATCAACAAATTTGGCAGCTTTGTTCTAATTAAATTACAGCCTACTTCTAAAAATAATTTCAGACAATTTAGCATCATTATGACTCATGGATTGCTAGAATAAGTGATAAAAATGAAAAGCTCTATCGAGCTTTACACTGTACCTACTATAAAAGCACCTTCTTTTCTAAAATGTTTGTAAAGATAGTTTAATTGATGTGGAGTGACAGTAATTTCTAAGGCTGTGAGCCTTTGGTTCAACTAATTTTCTTCCCAATCAGTATAAAGTGATTTGTAATTTTTATGATCAAAACTGAATTTTCTTAAAGCATTTTAACATTTCTGTCCCTGTGGGCCAGTTTCCTCTGTGTCTCCAGCCCAGAATAAATAAATAAATGACAGCATACAGTTGTTGAGAGAGACAGAAATTGCTAGCAAATATTTTAAAATGGGTGGTGTTCTTTGTCTCAGTTAAAACATAAAACTTACCCCTTTTAAAAAATAAAGGCATGATGTTTTATTATTTTACACCATACTGTTCATTTCCCCCTATTTTGATTTGCATTGATGACTAAATTAAAATAGTTATTGACTAAAAGAAATAATGTAGTCTCTCAGCCCATCACAAATTCTGCATGAGAAAATACTGGGCAGGGATAGGTGTTAGCCTCTAAACACTTCATTGCATGTTCAAGGCTTGATTTGAGACTCTTAACTTTAAACTGATTGTTTTCACTTCAAGCTTTTTTCCAGTTAAGTAAAAGCTGTTGCAAACGTTTTCTTTTATTACTAAACATATGTGTCCTAACTGAAAACCCTAAAGGGAGAGAAGAAATGGGTTAAAAAAATTGTTGGAGGGTGTTTATAGTAAAATTTACATCTGGGTTATTGTTCTCATAAGCTTATTTATGGCATCACTCTTCCCACAACTGTCATTGACTCACCCTGCAGCCTTTATGCTGCTGTACCCTTGAAAAGGAATATAGTATTACTCCTGGGTTAAAATATCTGTTATAGCGTGTAAGGCAGCAAAGGATAACCTAAGTTAGTGAATGGGCGTGGCCCTCCTTCATGTCAGTGGGCCGCAAGATTGTCATAACCAAGATAATCTCCCAGGATCGCGGAGTTTTGCTAACTGCACTTGCATACCTAGGATTTGCAGAGTGGGCCAATAACATTTCAGCACTGCTTTGATTGGACACAGTGTAAGTGCCTGGCTCTCACAATGTTGTGTGCAATCAGCACGCACCTCACTTTACATGCCCTTGCCTGGTGTGCATGTCACTTCAGTCATACCAGTTGGGGGAAAAAAACCTATGTAGACAGAAATCAGTAGAATCTGGCAACCCTACACATGGACAACGGTTAAACAAAAAAAAAAAAGTCTTGTGGGCTACACATAGAACTGCAATGTGCCACATGTGGCCCTCAGGTCACAGGTTGACCACCACTGTTGTAAAGCATAGGCTGGCTCCCTATTATTATTATTTCTGACTCCCTAACTTGCAGAGCTAAATGGTAAAACACATTACTTATTCCCTTTTGTGTTCTCTTCATTTCCCTTCTTTTCCTCTGGCATTATAGATCTATTTATAAAGGCCTTTATGAGCAAATGGTGTTCTTCATTCATTAAATTTTCATTCCAGCAGAGTACTGTTTTCAAAAATAACTCTTGAAATTCACTTCTTCCCTCTTTCTTTGCATTTCTCTTACAATACTATTTTTATAAGTAATGGATTTCTGTGATTTTATAAAATACACCCTTCCCCTCCCCCAAAAGCATGCTTTGCCAGCCAATATACCTGTAAAGTATAGAGAATAAAAAGCAGCCTGTTCACACCCAGGGAGTACCATAGTGTATGTCTACACTACAGTGTTATTTCAAAATAAGATATTTTGAAGCTTATTTCGAAATCACGCATCTACACAAAAAATGCATTTCGAAATAGCATTTTGCTATTTCGAAATAGAGCGTCCACAATCGCATTTAAGGCTGGCTAGAATCAGTTCCAGCAGGGCACCAGGTCAGGACTTACTGTGTGGGGCTGCTGCCTGAGGCTCTCTGAGGTCTGTGCTTAAAGGGACCCCTGGACAGCCAGTTCTCAGGTTTCCCTGCTTGCTTGCCTACCTCAATGAGGGACAGCAAAGCATTTTGTCTCTGTGTGCTCTGGTTGCCCTCACTCGGGACACCACAGCACTCTGCAACATGGAGCCAGAGCTGCCCCTGGGCACTCTGGTGCTTCTCTTGGATGCGTTACTGCGAGCCTGGCTGCACTTTCTGCAGGCTGCCATCCAGGAGGTCCATCGGGGGGCTGTCAGTATCCAGCAGGCCCTGCAGGAGAGCTTCCACCCTGAGGAGTACTAAGAGCCTCCCTCTTGTGTCCCACTGGGGGCTTGTGCCTCATTCCTCCCTCACGTCCTTCCACTTACCCCTCCCTAACCCCCCTTCCTGATGTCAAATAAAATACATGTATTTTCATGAACACAGACTCTCTTTATTTAACAAAACTGGGGGGGAGGAAATGAAACTCTGGCGAGACTGAGGAACAGAGGTGGGAGAGGGGAGAAGAGAGGGTGGGAGAGAGGAGGAGGAAACCTGAGAGGAGGGAGCTGGAAGGGGGAAGCAAGGGGAAGAAGTGGGAGAGGAAGCTCAGGGCTCAGGGTTGGGGGTCTCGCTGGACCAACTTGATTGTCATGCAAACCTGCTCCTGGGTTTGCATGTGGCCTTTGGTGGCCAGGCTGGCAGCTATCCTGACATAGACGACCACGTTCCTCCATCTAGTGCGGAGATCATGGATGTTGGGGGCATCCCCCCCAAACCTGAATAAGGTCCATGATCTCCACCCTGGACCGGAAGGCACCCACCTTCTCCGGGCCCTGGCAGGCTCCTGGGAGCTGGCAGACTGCTCCTGGGGAGCGGTGGAGGGCTGGCTGCTAGTGGCTTGCTGGCTCATGTTTTGGGGCCACTGGGTCAGGGGCAGTGACTGCTGGCTCTGGGCTGGCAGGCTTGGAGCTGGCACAGGCACTGTGGCCAGAGTCTATCCCTTTAAGGACTCCGGGGAGGGGGGAGGGACAGAAGTGTTCTTGGTTGAGGCTGGAGTGGCCACCTGGGAAGGCTGGAGGCCCCCTATTTCGAAATAAGTGTTTACACAGCACTTATTTGGAAATAGCTATTTCGAATTTGGCATTATTCCTCATAGAATGAGGTTTACCAAATTTGAAATAAGCCCTCTGCTATTTCTTATTTACTTTGAAATAGCAGTTTGGCTGTGTAGACACTAGGAAAATTATTTTGAAATAAGGGCTGTTATTTTGAAATAACTTTGCTGTGTAGACATACCCATATAGACTAATGATAGAGGAAGAGTTTATTGGTTGTTTAAATCAATGTAAATTCTGCTATAGTATATGCACATAGTCATTTCTATTTTGTCTTTCCATTGCTGAATAGAGAGATAGATAGCTTCATATACTGTGTATGTTTCCTGAATGACTAACAGAAAACAGTAAACTTGCATTAACATTATTGTTGGAATTTTAACTTTTCGTGGATAATTGTATACCTAGAGGCTACATGTACACTGCAGGCTTCTTGTGCAAGAACTGTTTTGCGCAAGAGTTCTTATGCAAAAGGTCTTCCACAAGAGCGCGTCCACACTGCCATATGCTTTTGCGCAAGAGCATCCATGGCAGTGTGGATGCTCTCTTGCGCAAGAAAGCTCTGATGGCCATTTTAGCCATAGGGGTTTCTTGCACAAGAAAATCATGTTGCCTGTCTACACTGCCTTCTTGTGGAAGAGCTCTTGTGCAAGAGAGCTTATTCCTCGTGGGGAGAGGAATAACTCTTCCAGAAGAAGCCCTGTTTTCCGAAGCTGTACTGTAAATTTACTTGCGCAAGAACGCGTGTGCAGTGTAGACACCTGGCAAGTTTTTGTGCAAGAACAGCTGTTCTTGCACAAAAAGCCTGCAGTGTAGACATAGCTGTAATGTGGTAGTTTGAGATTTTGTGTGTGCGCACACATATATGTGAGAGACGAGAGGAGTGAATGGGATGGAAATACTGAATTATTATAGACCTTTACAGCAGTCTACAAATAGCTCTATTGACTTCAGTGGGACTACACAGAAGTCAAATCTATAGTGGAAGCTAAGGCTGTGCTTCCCAACTCTCTAGTGCTCAGCGTATGTTACCCCAGCTGAGGGTACACTACTCTTTTGGCATGCTAGCTTGATGAGCACTAGCATTAGTATGTCTACATGAGCTGGGAATTACAGTCCTAGGTCTGAGTGTAGATGCAGCTGTATATAATACATAGTAAGTATATCACAATTAGGGTGTGACAGGATTAATTCAGTCAGGAGGGTGGACAGAATTGCTGGGCCCCTGGACAAGGTGCAGGGGCCTGGCTTCACGCTCCCAGAAGGGGCAGGGCCCCAGAAAAAGGGGCAGAGATGGGAAGCTAACTTCCTCCAGCCAAGCATTTCAGGAGCACACCTGCCCAGAACTTCGATAGTGATTTAAAGGGTCCAGGGCTCCAGACGCTGCTGCTGATGCAGTAGCAGTAGCAGCAGCTGGGATCCCCAGGCCCTTTTGAATCTCTGGGCTCTGGGACACCTGCCCTGCACCTCTCCTGCCCCCAGTTGGTAGGCCTGAATTCAGTCCACAATCTAGGAATGTTCCAAATTCCTTGCTGGTGCTATTTTCTCACAGAGCAGAATCTGTGACTAATGATTTCTACCCTCTCCAGTTGGCTCTGAAACTCCATCCCATTCTGAAAAGATGCCTTTATCACTTCCTATCTGAGCTTCAGCAATGCAATATATCTGAGCATGAAGCCTTCAACACTCAGAGAACCCCAGCCTATATAGATTGCTACAACCCATCTCTCCAACATCATTAGCTACTGTAAACACATCAAACCTGACCACCACTTACCTGCTGAGCAGCTGCAGAGTCTGGACGGCTGAGAGTCCAGAGAGGCAATTTCCTGCCAAAGTTTCATTGTCATTCATTGACATGTTCCAGCAGCATGCTTCAATTTTGACAAATTGACATTTTCTGATGGAAGATTTCTGACCAGCTCTACTATACAGAAGAGACTCAATAATCTGGGTCTACATTGTTAATGGTTGATGAAAACTTGAGGTGATCTGTTGTCCTACTAAACAGGCAATAATAAGAAGTGTTAGAAGGCAAAAGTCTACATATGCTTCTACAGGTTATACCACCCTTAAATGGGACTCTCTGGTCTGGCAACATACATGATCCAGCAGGACTAGGGGAGTGCATCTACACAGCACCCAAAACTCAAACTAAGATACGCAATTTGCGCTATGCAAATGGCATAGCTTATTTTGAGTCTATTTCAAAATAGGTTATTTTGTCATTTGGGTCTGTCTACACAATGCCAAATTTTGAAATAAAGCGCTATTTTGAGCCATCCCTTACTCCTCATAGAATGAGGTTTACAATGATGGTGAAATAGCACGCCCACTATATTTTGAAATGGCAGATGCGTTCAAAAGATGCGGGATAGCTATTTTGGGATACCTTTGGTATCCCGAAATAACTTTGCTGTGCAGACATACCCGGGATGTTCCTGGACCACAGAGCCAGGTATAGAGAGGTCAGGCCATGTGGTAGGAGCATGGTGGAGGGGCCAGCAACTCACTGGAAGCCCCATGGGGGGATGCAGAAGGACAGGTGGAACAGTGCAGAATTCTGCCCCCTGTGGCCAGGAGGTAGCAGGGGGCAGCAGCAGCCACAGAATTGCTTGGGGTCATGGAGCTCAGGGTCTTCAGCTTGGAGCTCGGGTCCAGCAGTGGCTCCTGAGCTCTAGCTGCAGAGCTCAGGTCTGGCAGCGCCAGCTAGGGAGCTCCAGCCTTGGGAGCCATGGCCGGGCAGGCAGCAGTGGTGCCAGACTGGAGCCCTAGCAGGGGGCAGGAGTTCAACATGGGCTATGTTGGGATGGACCTCCCCTGATCCAGAAAATCCCCTTGTTCAGAACTAGTCAGGTCCCAAGCATGCCGGAGGAGGGAGGTCCTACCTGTACAGAGACCCAGTAAGGACACCTGTGATGGGGCAGCAAGGTCTGCTGAGGCGAACCCCGCACCCCGCACTCGGGCGCCGGACGGCCCGGGCGCCGCGAGACCCGAGTGGCTGTGCCCAGCCTGTTCGGCGGCGGCCGCCGGCGCTGGCACAGGAGGCGCCCCAGTGGACGCACTGGGGGAGGAGCCGGGGGGTCGGAGAGCGCATGCACTGGTGTCCCTGGGAAGGGGCGCCGGCTTCAAAAGGGAGCTCCCCGCCGGGAGAAGGGGAGAGGGGACCGGAACCAGGGCTGGGACTACAAGGCTGGAGGAAGGCGGCCACCCCGAGCCAGCAGGAGCAGGAAGCTGAGCGGCGGGACGCCGCCAATCCGGACCAGCCGGGACCAAACCGAACCTGACCAAGCGACGGATACGGCGGTGCGGGATCGGCTCGCCAGGACTGGGTGAGGATAACCTCAGGACCTGGTGGGGAGGACCGGGGGCCGGCCCGAGAGGAGGAAGCAGCCCAGGACAGGACCAAGGAGACCCAGGGACCGGTGAGTTGCGGCAGTAGCCCCCCCGGTCGAGCAGTACATCAGCGACGCCTGTTCTTATGGTCCTGGGCTGGGACCTGGAGAGAGGGAGGGCCCAGGTCCCCCTCTACTCGAGGCCAGCGCCAGGGCGGTGACGCGGGCTTCCAAAGCGGGAAAACATGGGGGCCCCTGGAGGGGAGGACCTAGACGTGTGGCCGAAACCCCGAGCGGGGCAAAACTCATGACAAGTGGTGGAGAATGTGAGTGGTGACCCCGAACCTCTAGTCTTGAGGGGGGGATAGCGGAAAAAAAAAAGAGAGAGAGAAAGAAGAAAAGGGGGAAAACAGCAGTAAATCCCAAAAGGTGTGAGCGGCGCCTCCCCGGGGCAAGAGGGAGGAGACCAAGAGCCATGGACCCCGCTCAGCTTTTTGAGTGGCTCACGGAGCACCAAAAACAGCAGCAACGGCAACAAGTACAGTTGCTACAGCAGCTAGCCACCCAAAGCCAGGAATAGCAATGACAGCTGGTTAGGGAAATAACCCAGCAACAGGATAGATGGGTGCAGCAAGGGGCCAATTTAGGCCGGGCCAGTGCAGTACCCCTGGGGGATGGGCGCGACGGGCTGGCTGGGACGGCCCAATTACCCATCAGGTTAACGAAGATGGGGCCGCTGGACAACCCAGAGGCGTACCTCATAACCTTTGAGAGGGTAGCGCAGGCTGCCTGCTGGCCCGAGGAACATTGGGCCACCCTCCTGGCCCCGTACCTCACAGGACCCGCACAGCTGGCCTATAGGAGCCTGGCCACCCAGGATGCCTTGAAGTACTATAAAGTAAAAGAGGCGATATTTGACCAGATCGGGGTCACGCCGGAAACCTATGGGCAGAGGTTCTGGCACGAGCGATACCCCAACGGGGCGAGGCCACGCGCCGTGGCGCAAAAGTTAAGGAAACTGGCCTGGCGGTGGCTAGAGCCAGATAAGCGAGATAGCACCCAGCTAGCTGATGTCGTGGTTCTCGAGCAATTCCTGCAAGTTCTCCCCCCAGGGGCCCAGCAATGGGTACGCAGGCACTGCCCCCAGGCGCTGGCGGATGCAGTCGCCCTGATGGAAAACTATATGGCCGCAGAGACACTGGGAGCATCAGGAAAGGGAGAAAGAGATACCCGGGGGGAGCAGCTGCCTAGTGGTAGAGGGCGGGCGGAAAGGGGCAGGAAAGCAATGGAACCCCGATGGGGCCTCGGACGGGGGGTGGCGAGACGACCTCTGGAAGAGGGAAAAGAGGGACCCCTCAAGAACCCGGGCATGGGCAGGCCCAGGGCCGAGGCAGCAGGCGGGGTGACTGCAGACGGGGCCACCCCCCGGAACTGCTGTTATGAGTGCGGTCAGGAGGGGCACTTCAAGCGGGAATGCCCCTTCATGGATTGCTCCTTCGGGCAGGGCGTACCCTCGGGGGTGCCCCCTTTACCCGGGCAAGGAGCTACAGTAACTGCCCAGGTACTGGTGGAGGGGGTACCGGTCCAGGCTTTGGTGGACTCGGGGTGCGGACAGACGATGGTCTGCATGGAATTGGTCCCGAGCCCGCCGGGACCACAGTTTGGGTGTGGTGCATCCACAGAGATGTCTGGCCCTACCCCACAGCGTGGGTACAGATGCGATGCGAGGGGGAGGAAGGCATCTGCCAGGTGGCCTTGGCTCCGCAACTGGCCTACCCAGTGGTCCTTGGAAGGGATTGGCCTGGTTTCCGATGAATTTTGTAGACCCGGAACCAACCGGACCCCGAGAATCAAGAGGAGGGGCTGGTGGCGGCGGAGACCGAGCCGGATTGGGTCACGGACCGCGACTTCCTAGAGGAACAGAAGAATGATCTGTCCCTAGTATGAGCCTGGGAGCAGGCTGGAGAAAGTGAAGAAGTCGAGATCCCGAATCAACACGGGTCACGCTTTGAGGTACGGGGGACCGCCTATACCGCGTGATCCGGGAGACTGAAGGGCAGGGGGTGGTCTGGCAGCTACTGGTACCAGCCCACTACCGAAATAAGGTGCTGGAACTGGCCCACGCGAACCCGTGGGTGGGGCATTTAGGTCAGGAGAAGACCCTGAAGCGGCTTACCCAGCGGTTTTTTGGCCTGGGATATACAAAGCTGTCCAGGACTTTTGTGACTCATGTCCCAACTGCCAATGGACCCGTCTACAGCTCTGCCCTAAGGCCCCATTGGTACCCCTCCCAGTCGTAGGCGTTCCCTTCGATAGGGTGGGCCTGGACTTGGTGGGGCCAGTGGAAAAATCTAAAGCCGAGTTCCAATATATTATGGTACTGGTGGATTATGCGACCCGATACCCGGAAGCGGTGCCCCTAAGAAACACCACCGCAGCGATGATAGTGGGGGAGCTAGTCAAGATATTCGCCCGGGTGGGGATCCCGCAAGAGATCTTGACGGATCAAGAGATGAACTTAACGTCCCGATTAATCCGGGAATTGTGCAAGTTGTTACAGGTCAAGACCCTGCAGACCTCTGTCTACCACCCCCAGACGGACGGGGTGGTAGAAAGGTTCAACCGAACATTAAAGGGAATGTTAAGACGATTCTTAGATGAGGAGCCCTGGGAATGGGATAAGGCCCTACCGGCCCTGCTGTTCGCCATAAGAGAAGTGCCGCAGGCCTCAACCGGGTTCTCTCCGTTCGAACTGCTATATGGAAGGAGGCCCCGTGGCATCCTGGACCTCATCAAGGAGACATGGGAAGAGCAGGAGCTCCACGTTCAGGGAACTGTAAGCTATATCCTAAAGTTGAGGGAACGGCTAAAGTGGCTTGGCGACTTTGCAAAAAGAAATTTGCAGCAAGCCCAAGACCAGCAGGCCTTCTACTATAACCGGGGCACCAAAATGAGGGAATTCGAAGCCGGAGATCGGGTCCTCCTCCTGCTGCCGATCAGGGAGTCAAAACTGCTGGCCCAGTGGCAGGGACACTTTGAAATAATACGGAGGGTGGGGCCTGTAGATTACGAAGTGTGGCTAGAGGGCAGGAGGGCCAGGTCGCAAATATACCACGTCAACCTTCTGAAGAAGTGGAAACCCCGCGAGGCCCTCATGATAGCACCAGAGCTAGAGGAACCAGAAGTGGGCCCCTGGACTGGGGAGATGTAGGATCCCGCAGCCCTAGCTATGGGGGCTGAGCTAACAACCGCCCAGCGCCGGGAAGTGGGAGTGATCGCACAGGAATACGCCACCACCCTCTCCAAGGTGCCCGGAAGGATTCGAGCTATGTACCATCACATCTCGACCACCCCCGGAAAAAAGGTATGTGACGCGGTAAGACCCTTACCCCGGAAGATGTGGAACACCGTCCGGAAAGAAGTCCAGGAAATGTTGCGCCTGGGAGTGATCGAGGAATCCCGGAGCGGATGGAGAAGTGCAATAGTACTGGTACCGAAACCAGATGTGTCACTCCGGTTTTGCGTGGACTTTCGGAAGGTAAATGCGATATCCTGGTTTGACGCGTACCCCATGCCCCGGGTGGACGAGCTGTTAGATCGATTGGGACAGGCCCAATATATGTCGACCCTGGATTTAACAAAAGGGTATTGGCAGATCCCCCTTACGCCGGCCTCCAAAGAAAAGACTGCCTTCTCCACTCTGTTTGGTTTGTTCCAGTTTAAGACGATGCCGTTTGGCTTGTATGGGGATGCGGTGACGTTCCAGAGGTTGATGGACCGAGTCTTACAGGAACACCGGGCATACGCTGCAGCTTATATTGACGACATCGTTATCTATAGCCGGGGGAGCCAAAACTGGGTAGAACACGGACAACACCTCCGGGTGGTGTTAGAGTCCTTAAGGGACGCGGGCCTCACGGCCAACCCAACCAAATGCCACATAGGCCAACGTGAGGTAACCTGTTTGGGTTATACCGTGGGGAGGGGGAAGCTGAGACCTCTGACGGACAAGGTGAAAGCCCTAGCCAAATACCGCTTTCCGACGACCAAAAAGCAAGTGCGGCAGTTCTTAGGCTTAGCGGGCTATTATAGGATATTCATCCCCCATTTCGCAACCATAGCGGCCCCCCTCACGGACCTGACACAGGCCAACCAACCGAAAAGAGTCGTGAAGTCAGCGGAGGGAGAAAAAGCCTTTAACAAGTTAAGGACCGAATTGATGGGGGCACCGGTGCTGAGGCAACCGGACTTCTCAAAGGAATTTGTAGTACAGACAGACGCCTCCGCAGTAGGATTAGGGGCAGTACTGGCCCAAGAGATAGACGGGGAGGAACACCCAATATTATACTTAAGCCGAAAGTTGTTCCCCCGGGAGAGGGCATACGCCACAATTGAAAAGGAGGCCCTAGCAGTAAAATGGGCAGTCAAGTCCCTTCGTTATTACTTACTTGGGGGCTCTTTCAAACTAGTAACCGACCACGCCCCCCTAAAGTGGTTACAATCTATGAAAGAAGTAAACTCGCAAATAACGAGGTGGTATTTGGCCTTACAACCCTACAGGTTTGAAGTGGCGCACCGGCCCGGACGGAAACATAACAACGCGGACTTTTTTTCAAGGACTGAGTAGCAAGGAAGTGACGGAGAAGAGAAAGAGGCAAGAAACTCAAGGGGGGGTGTGTGTGATGGGGTGGCGGGGTCTGCTGAGGTGAACCCCGCGCCCCGCACTCGAGCGCCGGACGGCCCGGGCACCGCAAGACCCGAGCGGCTGTGCTCAGCCTGTTCGGCGGCGGCCGCCGGCGCCGGCGCTGAAGGTGCCCTGGCGGACGCGCCGGGGGAGGAGCCGGGGGGTCGGAGAGCGCATGCGCCGGCATCCCTGGGAAGGGGCACTGGCTTCAAAAGGGAGCTCCCTGCCGGGAGAAGGGGAGAGGGGACCGGAACCGGGGCTGGGACTACGAGGCTGGGGGAAGGCGGCTGCCCCGGGCCAGCAGGAGCAGGAAGCCGAGCGGCGGGACGCCGCCACTCCGGACCAGCCGGGACCAAACCGAACCCGACCGAGCGATGGATACGGCGGTGGGGGATCGGCTCACCAGGACTGGGTGAGGATAACCTCAGGACCTGGTGGGGAGGACCGGGGGCCGGCCCGAGAGGAGGAAGCAGCCCAGGACGGGACCAAGGAGACCCGGGGACCGGTGAGTTGCAGCAGTAGCCCCCCTGGTCGAGCAGGACGTCAGCGACGCCTGTTCTTATGGTCCTGGGCTGGGACCTGGAGAGAGGGAGGGCCCAGGTCCCCCTCCACTTGAGGCCAGCGCCAGGGTGGTGACGTGGGCTTCCAAAGCGGGAAAACACGGGGGCCCCAGGAGGGGAGGACCTAGACGTATGGCCGAAACCCCGAACGGGGCAAAACTCCTGACAACACCCTTTAAGAGAACAGTCAGCATGTTGCTCTGCTTCTTTCAAGTGAATGTTTGGATACTTCCATTGCATGCAGGTTCAATGGTAAGATTTGTACTGACATAGGAAAGGTCTGCAGAGAAATGTAACCCTGGGAAAAATGGGACTTGAGTCTGTGCCAGAGAACCTTGGGCTTGAGCTTCTGCACTTCATTTCAATCCTAGGCTAAGGATTTTCTAACACATACAAGAGCACTGTTGTAAACACTGCAGTGCACATACCCGAGTCCCCAAGAGCTTCCCATACCTCCCCACTTCAGTGTTGACACTCAGGCCCTGTGAATGGGTTGCCCGGTGGGAAAATTCTGCTGCCCACTTTGTTTCCTAACTATCATGGTGTGATGGATGGGACTCAAATAACGTGCATCGGGGTGCCTTCAGTGGCTGTCTCAGTACAATGACTGCAGCTTGTACCCAGGTGCCCCTTATGGGCCTCACATTGTCATAGTTATGAAACAGGGTGGGCAATTTGAAAAGGCTTTATACTGAGCTGCCATCTGACAAATGGGCTCTCCACCTCCACACTGGCAGGAAAATGCCCATGTGCCCTTGTTCTGTGGATCAGTGCTGTCTCCAGGGCTGTCCAGCTATAAAAGTGGAACTTTGAGATCCTTAATTTTTAAACTAGGATATTCAATGGAAGGGTTTTTTTGGCTGGGTTTTTATTCCTCCAGTTTGTTTTGAAGTTTGACATAAAAGGAAGGTTTCCGAGGGAAAACACACACACACTCTCACACACACACATACCCCCAGCCTAGCTGCTGCTGGCTGCAGAGCAGTGAAGTGCATCCCAATGGCTTGGGGTGCAGTATGCTCTAGCACCCCATAGAATTCCCTTCTACCTGCCCCACCACATGCTGGGGAGCAGGCACAAGGGATCCCCAGAAAGCTGTGGGGAAGTTTTGGGGCTGGCCTCACTCACTGCCCTCACAGTGCACACTGGCTGGGTACCTCTGCACACACAGTCCCAGAAAGGGAATCAAGCAAAGAGCAGAGCTGGGACCAAACAGCTGCCCTGCAGGAAAAAGAGTAGCTAAGGGGCTGGGGATCATCCTTCCCTTACCATGGTGAGCTGGGAGCTCTGCCACTTCCCCTTCTTGCAGCACAGCCACTTACTCTCTGCTCTCTGCCCCTTGCTCCCATCCCCTCCAGGCTGTCCCTGGGGGCTGAATGTGTAGGGGTGCTGAGGCAGCATGCTTGGCTATGCTCTTTGACCAGGAAGCAGGTCTATTTGCAAAAAGTTTCTTCCGATGCGTCCCCATTGAAAACCCTGCAGGCTCTCCGACTATTGTTCAGCAGACAGAATTAACGCTGATCTATGCTGCTCCTTTTTGCAAAGGGAGGCATGGCTTGTGTTTGCAATAGAGTGCAACCCACTGATTGCTGGCAGCGAGAGGGCTTACACTGCTGTGTTGATATATCCATAGTGCCGTGCCTTACAGCACATGTGCATGCAACAATCCCAAAAACGCCTGAGGTGGAAGCATGAAATGAATCCTGGTAATTTAACAATGGATAAAGAGAAGTTTAGAAAAGCTGACCTAGATGAATATTCTCCTGCTCTGATTTTATTCTTGTGCATGGTTTCACCAATGTGTGAAAGAACTCATGTATCAAATGTCTAAGCCTTCAGGTTGTAAAATGTTCCCGCTGGTTTATTTGGTCTGTTTATGGAGATGCATTACTTCACAAATAAGATAAAATACAATATGTCCACTATGAACCTAATTTTGGCCTTTTTTTAGCCCCCTTATACAACTTCCATTTAATTTGATATGTCTAGTAGTTGATCTGATGACAGATGAGGGCTTTTTTTTCATTTGCTAGAGTTTATTTGCTTGTTTTTGTTATTTAAGTAAGGTTGAAGTAAATCAACCCATTATTCAGTTGTAGGACTTGGTGGGAAATATCAGGTTTTTGTTTTCACTACTCAAACTTCATGTTGTAGTACTAGGGTATGGCTAGACTACATGGCTCCATCGACGGAGCCATGTAAACTAGTTTACCCGACATAGTCAATGAAGCAGGGATTTAAATAATCCCCGCTTCATTAAAATAAAAATGGCCACCGTGCTGTGCCGACAATCAGCTGATCCAGCACAGCGCAGCAGTCTAGATGTGGATCGGTTGACAAGGGAAGCCTTTGTCAACAGCTCCCTTATGCCTCATGAAACGAGGTTTACAGGAGCGGTCGACAAAGGCTTCTCTTGTCGACCGATCCGCGTCTAGACTGCTGCGCTGTGCCGGATCAGCTGATTGTCGGCACAGCGCAGCGGCCATTTTTATTTTAATGAAGCGGGGATTATTTAAATCCTCGCTTCATTGACTATGTCGGGTAAACTAGTTTACATGGCTCCGTCAACGGAGCCATGTAGCTTAGACATACCCCTATAGTCTACTCCAGAGGGAAGAGGGTTACAAGGTAGAGGGAACCTGCAAAATCTGGGCTATTCAGAGTGAGGAGCAGTCAGCCAGTCAGGGCCAGACTGGGCCTGATAAAGGCTGCAGAGCTAAAAAAATCTCACTTTTGTCCTGAACAGTAAAGGGAGAAGGACCTAGGTCCTAATAAGCGAGGGAGCCAGTGGCACCTTGGACAGAGCAGTGCTGGGCTGGCTGAGGGGAACTGGAGAGAAGCCCCACCAAGGACAGAGGACTGCTGATACCTCCAGAAGGGAGTCATGGCCAGTGCCAGAGGGCAATATTGTGAAGAGGATGCTGTGGTCCAGGGAGTGATGTGGGTCCTGAGCCAGAGGGTGAGGATAGAAGAGCAGAATTATGATGCATGAGACACAAGAAGGCAGCACACTCCATAAACTGAGCTAATTCCCAGAATGATCAGCAGGAGGGACTGATGTGGTGAGTCAACCCCATTACACTTCCACTGCCGTGTTGTCCATTGCTAATTCAAAACCAATTATCTATCACTTTCCAATTAGTCTCAATTAGGTAGGTTTTTGTGAAAACAACATGCAGTTATTAATATTACATTACAACTGTTATTGAGTGGGAAAATCCTAAATGATCAGAGCACTGAGAGGTCTCTTATGGAAATTATATGCACAAGACAGTGACCTTTACAAGCTACATCTAATCAACATTTTTAGTTAAGTCATTAGGTCTTTCCTTCTTGAAGAAAGGCCTAATGGTATGTTATGTTTTGAAGGTTAACTAGGGTTGTTTTTCCAGTAACATTCAGTGCATTTTTACATACATTTTGGGAGTTTCACACTGTTCTTTATAAATTATACTATGTGACAATCAGCTAAGAATTATAGAAAACTGCTTTGAAGAGGAGGTTGTCAACATACTAAGGCATTGCTTCTACAGAGCAAGTTTGTTCAAATCACAAACATGGTGGGTGAAGAACCGCTGAATGTTTCAAAGGTACTAAAAAGAAAATATTATGGACTCTTTAGATAGGTTTTCATGTGAAAGGTCTACATATTCAAATTAAAAAGTTCACCCTTTATACAGAATCAAAAGAATCCTTTGAAAGGGTAGAAATCTCTGAAGTAGACTTGCATATACCCAGGCAAACAAAGGAGCAGGAAATGAAACAGGTGGTGTATTTGGAGAAAGAAGGCATAATTAATGTAACTAGATAAATACAATGGCAGCTGAGTTGTGTATCAATGACTACAATAAAAGGGGAGGTAATGTAACAGGGCAAATAAGGACAGGACACCTAAGAGTACATCTACTCTTCAATAAAAAGCCATGGTACCAAGTTTCAGAGCCCAGGTCAAATTATCTAGACTTTGGGGCTACTTCAGGCTCAGACTGGAGGTCAAGCATGGAGATCCACCCACTTAGTGGAGTTTCACGGTCCAGTCTCCAACTAAAGTCTGAACATCTAAAATGGCAAATTTTAGCTCTGTAGCCCAAGTCCCATAAGCATGAGTCAGCTGACCTGAGCCAGCCGTGACCATGCAATGACTCTTGTATTGCAATGCAGGCGTAGCCTGTACAGAGGTCCCAAAAACTAACAGAAGGAGATTTCTAGTTACCAAAGGGAGATTACTTAAGAAGAGACACTTTGCTGGGACTTGACATTTCCTTGGCGATATGGAGTCTTCCAATTACTGGTGTGAACTCTGCATGATTGTGGGAGAGAATAAAATGGAGCCAAATTCTGCCCTCTGCCCCCTGTTGAATCCCACTGAAGCAAATAGCATTGCAGTTTGGTTATGAAGTTGAATTTAGCACAAAGACAAAGTTGTAGGATATGCCTTGTAACTTAATATTTTGTAAATTTTGGACAACTTCTGGGCTATCTTAAATGTTCATGAAAATCCATTGAACTTCATTCCCATTAAACCAGCCTAATTGTATTGATATTTCAATTCAGTAAGGAATTTGACCATAGCGGGGTTTGGAAACTGGCAAGTTATGATGCCAGTTGACCTCATCCTAACACAGGCAGGTAACTACAGTGGGCCCATTTCTCTACTCTTTTGTACTTGTATAATCATGTACATTTGTGTAAAGAGGTCTCTCTGATTTGGCAAAAAAAAATATTCAAGCACTTTGTGCAGGTATAGATGTTTACACAGGATACAAGGGAATACACAACTTGACATACTACTTCAGTTTTGATTGCTTCTTTCTGATATGGGCCTGAGATCCCACCTTTCAGAGGCAATCCAGAAATCACGCATAACTATCCCCTGTCTACTTTATACTCACTGGCCTTACATACCAGAGTATATTGGACCACCAAATAGAATCTATATTTCTGCCCTTTTCCTCATAGATGGAACAGGTAAGCTACTCTGTGTCCCTGTTGGCCCCATTTGCCAATCTCCTTACACCTGAAGCAGCATAGGGTGGCTAGATAATACATACCATCCTCTTTTCCGCAAGGTGACTAAGCGATATGACACTTGTGGAGGAGCAGGAGTGCCAGGAATCAGGGCCTGAAGCAGCAGAGCCAGGCTATAGGAAAGCTAATGAGCACAGTGGGCCTGTAGGAGGCTGCCTCATTGGCTATACCATCCAACTGGTGGCTCACTCCTGGAGACCAGCTATTAATCCAGCAGCAGCAGTCTGGTGGCTCCTCAAAGCATTTCTCAGTGGCTATAAAAGCTCTCATGCCTTCCTGTTCCCAACGCTGTGCTTTCATTGCTCAGGTAACCTGGTTCAGACCTCAGACCTCTGATCTTTGTATCTGGTCTGTGACTATGGGCTCCTATTTCTGGCTAATTGTCTCCTGCTCTAACCGCTAGACATGACAACTCATGTCTGTCTTTGACAGGAAGTGACTTTCATCACTAAAGTTAAGCAGGACTTTCTGTGTAGAAGCCAGTAATCTCAAGGAGTGGAAACATCCTTGGCAAACAGCCAAGCTGAACAAAGACCATCTCCTTTTGAACAGTCCTGTCAGTCTAAGTCACGGTGCATCTTGACATCTGTAGGGGCCCATATCCCCAAGATACAAGAACTTGTACTTAATTTACCCTGACATTCTTTCACTAAAATCAAGGACCCAATAATGGCAAGTGTGAAATGCTATACTCGGGAAGGAAAAATCTAATGCACAAATACAAAATGGAGAATAAATGCCTAAACAGCAATATTGCAGAAAAGGAAGTGGTGATTATAAAGGGTCACAAACAAAATGAGTTAACAGGATGATGCTGTGGTTAGAAAGGTCAATGTTATTCTGGGATGTAACAACAGCAGTATTGTATGTAAAACATGTGAGTTAATTGTTCTGCTCCTCTTGGCACTAGTGATGTCTCAATTGGAATACAGTGCCCTGTTTGGGGTGTCACACTTCATAATATGAAGAAACTGGAGAGTCCAATGAAGAACAAGACCCATACAGAAAGCGTGAAAGAACTGGGCATTTATAACTATAAGAAGAGAAGGCTGTGGGAGAGGACATGATAGTCTTCTAACATGTAACAGATTGTTAAAGAAGATGGGCCCCAGTTGTTCTCCATATCCACCCAAAGTAGCATAAAAATAATCTGCTTAAACTACAGCAGAGGAGATCTGGGTTAGAGTCAAGGAAAATTGTCTAAATGGTTATATATTGGAAAAAACTTCCAGGGAAGTTGTGGACTCCCTGCCAAAAGTTTTTTTTAACAAAAACCTGTTTACACAAACAGCTGTCATGGTTGGTCTAGGTATATTTAATCTTACATCACAGCAGGGGGATGGACTAGATGACCCCTTAAGATCCTTTCCAACCCTATATTTCTGTTTATGTTACTATGCTTGAAGATTGAGGGTGGGAGAAATTATAAGGGAAGGAGCACGGTTGTTCCTGGAACCAATATGGGAGTTTCAACATTTAACACTTACAACTCAGAATGAATGGTCCTTAAACATCTGTGATACTAGACCCATCCTAATTTTTGTTTTATTCTTGTCTAAGAATAATTTATTTCTCACTGACATAGTATGTTCAAGCCCTGTTTGCTCAGAGAGACTCTGGCCAATAAAGTAAATAGAAAAACTCTTCTTGACCTCAATGGGCTTTGGATTAAATCTTTACTTTGCACCATCTCAGTTCAAAAACATTCCTCACTCTTTTGTGTCATCCCCACTACTAGCATCATAACAGTGAAGACAACCAGTGCAAACATCAAACTCAGATACTGCTGAAAACTGACTCTGAAATGTATCTAACCTCTCCCTCCCTTTCTTTTGTTAAGAATTGTATTTAAAGATGAAGTATTTTAGAGTGGGTAGTTCCCAGAGACCATCAAGTAAGACTGAGTTATTCATGAGACCAGAAGTCATGGTTAGGTAGACATTTAAAATGCTCTTCATTCCTCAGAGAACTGAACCCAGCAAATACAATGAGTCACTATGGCTATGTCTAGACTGCAAGCCTCTTTCGAAAGAGGCTTTTTCGAAAGATACTTTCGAAAAAGCCTCTTTTGAAAAAGAGCTTCTAGACTACAACCAGTACTTTTGAAAAAGCAAGCTGCTTTTTCAAAAGAGAGCACCCAGGCAGTCTGGATGCTTTCTTTCAAAAAAGCCCTGTTTGCATTCAAGAACGCCTTTTTTCGAAAGAGCACTTTCGAAGAAAGGCATTCGTCCTCATAAAATGAGGTTTACTGCAGTCGAAAAAAACACCGGGTTCTTTCGATTTAATTTCGAAAGAACTCGGCAGCAGTCTAGACTCAGGGGAAGTTTTTTTGAAAAAAGGCCACTTTTTTCAAGAAAACCCTGTTGTCTAGACACACCCTACATGCACCAAGGTGCATGAGTGCCTGTCAGTGATGCAGTCAAGGTTACTCATCAAACAAACAGTGGGATTTTAGTAGTCTCTGTGCCACTCTCCCACTATGTGAGTGCAGAACCTGTCTTTGGAGCAAAGAACCAAGAGCTGCCTTCCAATTTCAATGCAGTGCAATTTTGGCAGCACTTGTACAGCTCATCATGCCAATGAAGTGTGAGAAAAACACAGAGTCTGCAGGCTTCTGTTAGAAGTGGAAATGACTCTTCCGAGTCCAAGCTAAACCCTACTTTGGAGGTTTGAGCCCCTGTATCTACCTGTCACTATGCTCAGGTCCTGAGCCTTTAGCAGTCTGCTAGGTAGAGTGATGCTCTCTCTTAGGCTTAAGTACAGCTGTTCCTGTCTCTTTGGGATGAAAAACATTGTATGACTCCTGATACTCTGAAAAAATATTTCTTGCACATGCTCAGATTTGACATGTGAGTAGAAAGTGCTTCTGTCTTTCAGTCTGATCTCTTTCACTTTGGTAGCATAATCACTCCTCTTTGGGGTTCTGCAATGCTTTGTGCCTCCCAATTGCCACCTCTAGTTCATGGTCACTGATTCTGTATTTAGTGGGACAGTCTGCCTGACTTTTGCACATTTCACTGTGGTGAAACAGTTTGTTAGTGTGACAGCTCTGTGTAAGGCTTGTTTACAATGTTGGTTTTTTTTTGTATGTTCTTCCCCAGGAATACGTGGAGAATACCTGTAATATTTTAGGGGCTCAAACCAGACCAGTCATTGTCTGTCTTCTATCTTGGGGCGCCTTAAATGCTCTGCTCCAGTGGCTCACAGCCTAGAGAGTAGCAGACAAGCATGCACTCCTTGAGTGTCTGTTTGTTGTATAGCGCTGGTTCAGTGCTCTAACACTTGCAGCCTCCCACAACTCAGCCGCCCCACACACCCCAACACACTTCCAGTCCTGAATTTCCCCAAAGCCATCTACCCTGACATGTCCAATCCTCCTCTGGACAATACTGAACCATCACAATGTTCACTGCTCCTTTAAAAAGAGATTTAAAAGGCACAACTTATATGTTAACTTCAATTACCAATCACTTCAATTCAAACAGAGCACTGGCTTGGTTTATATGAAAGGCAAAACACATTTAATCAGAAAGAGATATTTTAAGTGAGTCAAAGTAAGAGAGAAAAATAGAGATAATTACACATGAACAAGAATGGAAACAAGCATCTAAAGTCTAAAACTTATTTGAGTAAGACAGTGTTTCTTTGAGGTGGATTGTTTACCTATCTTTCTCCTTTCCAGCCAAGTCAGGACATTCCACAAAAATATAAGAAGCTTGTTTCCCTAACAGTGTGTTACACACTTTCCATGTGTTGCTCCAAATCGTAAGTACCATTTGATTTTTATTGTGTGCTCCAATGATCAGACAGAGTTGTTCAGCCTGGGGTGCTGGCTTTCTCTGGGCCCAGAGGTTGTCATATCTTGTGTATCTTGTGTAAGTGTAGAGAAGTTAAGCAAACACATATTTGTCAGTCATGTTGCATTAGTAAACCCTACATATCTGAAGGGAAAGTAGGATTTTGACATGACAGAGCATCTCTAAATGATCAGGAAAATTGGAGTTGGATCTTTACCCCAAAATTAGACCCTTGCATGGGTAAGATCTAAATTCTAGAGAAAAAAGATGTAATAAGCTAAACAACTTCCATAGACACTGCCAAAGTATTCTATTCTGGACAACACAAAGGGCACTCCACAAGTAAATACTTTTAAGTTGTAATTTGAGGAGCTATATTTTGGTGAGAGTCAGCTTTTTTGTTCAGTGATACTGACTTTTGGTATCTGCAGTTTCAAACTGAAGTAATTTTCAGCAGTGAGAGTGTTATCATCACAAACCTCTACTGCTCTGTCTGCTGTTCAGCCTATTCACTTCTCCCTCAACCTCTGATGAGCAGTTCGATTGCTTGCCTGTATGAGAGAGAAATACTTTCAGCTTTTCTTCCCTACCCCAGCCTCCTATGCAGTGAGGTGTTTGATATGACTGAAGCTCCTTTTAATCTCCAACCTTCTCACAGTCTTGATGGTGTGTATATAGGTTACCAACACTGACATAATATTTGTTTCCTTGGCATCCATAAACACCTTATACAACTTTTCAGAGGTTTTCATTCTTGCTCATATGTGTTAAGAGATTTCTGATCAACCTAACATACATTTAATGTGTTGGTGAGAAATTGGATTGCTTACTATTTTTTTACAAATCCATTTTCTTAGTGTTTACACTCTGTTTCACACGAACCTTTGCCACAACAATAGAACCACAGAATGACAAACAGCTTCTATTCTTGAGGTATTTGTAACTGAATTGAATGAACCATTTTTCAAAGTTTACAAATGAACATTAACTTAATACAGCTCTGAAACTTTATCATGCAGAAGAAAAATGCTGCTTTTAACTATCTTCATTTAAATGAAACAAACACAAATAGTTTGCTTGTGAAATATTTTTTAAAACTTTCCTTTTATTTTAATAGTTTGCATTTAACACCTTACAGTACTATATTTGCTTCTTTTCCTCCTTGCTCCTGTTTGATTGCAACTTCCATTTTAAAATGGCATATGTGGTTGACTGGTCAGTTAGTAACTTTGATATTCATTACTGAGGTTCTATTGTCGTTTAAATGGGCTTAAACTGCAGCAAGGGAGGTTTAGGTTGGACATTAGGAAAAAGTTCCTAATTGTCAGGGTAGTCAAACACTGGAATAAATTGCCCAGGGAGGTTGTGGAATCTCCATCTCTGGAGATATTTATGAGTAGGTTAGATAAATGTCTATCAGGGATGGTCTAGACAGTATTTGGTCCTGCCATGAGGTCAGGGGACTGGACTCGATGACCTCTCGAGGTCCCTTCCAGTCCTAGTATTCTATGATTCTATGATTTACTCATGGAAACACTTTCCTTTTTTTACTCTCTGTGCATAATTTCACTTAGGTATTTTTAAGTTTAGGCCAAGCCTTTCACCAGGTATCAGATTTTAATATACATGTTAACCCTTTGAAATGCACTATAATGTAATATAGTCTAAGATTTATTGGCATCTATTTTATTTTGTGTTGTAACAAAATTTGCTAGTATTGGGTTGATAATTGTTTTTAATTAGGCATGT
The DNA here is from genome assembly GCA_032595735.1 of Pelochelys cantorii. Classification (NCBI taxonomy): domain Eukaryota; kingdom Metazoa; phylum Chordata; order Testudines; family Trionychidae; genus Pelochelys; species Pelochelys cantorii. The sequence continues at coordinate 123,019,882 of CM064326.1, read as the reverse complement.
GTATCCTGAACATCAGCATTGATCTATGATTGTAACAGGATTTAAAGTTGTTTCCTTTGAATACTTGTTCAGCTTTAAAAACACTTTGTAAATAATATTGAAAGAATTGTTATAATACTGAAGCCTTTTTATAGTTCAGTACTGCCTTTGTGGTATTTAGTCTGTTGTGCTCATTTTATTACTACTTTTTGCTTGTTTGTAAGCCAGCTGATATGATGTGACCAACATTAGAGTTTGGATTTAAGTACACCTAAAATCAATTTGCATTCCTTCTGTGGTATTGATTTTTAATTCTGGTTGTTGAATATTGTTAATGATACTTGACTATTAGTTGTTTAACCAAAGGTTATAATCTTCTTTCCTTATACATAATTAGTTTGTATCATTCATTGGAACTTTCTACCAAAAGGCTAAAGCTAGTTTGTTCTGGAGGTAGCTTTCCTGTGGGCTATTGTAAGTGTATGGAATGAACTCCAGCTAGAATTAAGGACCATCATGAACCTCACTAGCTATCACTCTTGCTCCTGGTCTACACTAGGGGATAGGTTTGAATTATGATACACAACTTCAACTACATTAATTGCATAGCTTAAAACGAAGTATCTTAAGTCAAATTTTGGCACTATCCACACTGCAGGGAGTCGAAGGGAGCACACTTTCCCATCGGCTTCCCTTACTCCTCATAGAAGCAGAACTACTGGCATTGACAGGAATGCCCCTAAGGTCTCATTAGACCCGCTAATTTGAACTTTGGAAGATCAACTGTGGCTGCTTCAATCTTCTCTGTAGTTAGACATGGCCTAAGAGAAATGCACATCACCTTGACCATGCCTTCTCTAACATAATTATACTGCAACAAATGTATATACATGTATACATTCCAAAACAATCTACTGCACACAATTCTCCCCCTGGGGAAAGAAAGAACATAGGCATGACAGATGTAAGTCATGTTGGCTGATGCACTACTAGAAGATGATCAGACACTTCGTGATTAGTATGGTATAAAAACCTATGCAAAATAGAATTACTTCTGACATACTCATTTGCATACCTTTGCTTCTCATTGATTTTAGATATTGTTTAAACAAACAAGTTTTATTTCAAAGTTGAATTTCTTTGGCTGGCATGCCTATGGGAAAGCGCTCATGGGGACATAATGGGAAAGCACATCCCTCACAGTCTCACACAACAATTATCAGTAGCTCTGATTTTAATTTTCCCTGAAATCATCAACTAATTGTTATCTTCTCTATTATTTCTCCCAGTTGTGAAATTTTGACTTTTTTGGTTATTTTAATATGTAAAATTACGAACATTCTGGGCTGTGAGAAACCCATCCTTTTTACCCCCACATGGGAATCGGTCCAGTTCTACTCTGCAGCCACTGATGTTGGAGATTCTGTGCACATGGAGCAGTTTCAGAGTAAGAGGGAATGGGGGTTATTTTGGAGCTGCAGATAGAGGGTAATTATGCAGGGTGTTGTCCTATCACCCTGACTGGATTATTAAACTGGATCCTAGATTTGACTGACACACAGTAGAGTGGATTGGGGTATGTTGTAGTAAGCTGAGTTTTCCCTTCCCACTGAGATCAGGAATGGTCCCTCTTACATCTATTTAGAAAACTTATTTTCCTCCTGTTGGGTACACAATATTTCTTCTTGTAACTCCTGATTAACACCCATCAGGCTAACAGCTTCCTTGAAGCACAGCTAGTCTGGCTCTTAAAAGCAGTGTGAACTGAATATATAATTTAAAAACTTTATAGAGCTATTAAAATAAATGTACTAGAAGATGCAGTCTGAGTTCCCAATTGATATAATCAAGAACATCAAAGAGCTCATTTTTAAGGTGTCACCATAAAATGCTAGAAAAGTGTAATCCAATTGGTTTTCTAAGCAATGTGGCTTATACATTATACAACAGTCCAGACCGAGGTGCATTTGCTTTATCATTGAAACAAGACATGGAACTCTAAATATAAACAAATTTTTTTCAGTCGATTTTGTAAAAGTATGTAATTTAGTTTTCTAATTACTTTGCTGCAATTCATTTTGAATTGAAAAAACCCGCACAAGTCATGGGATCTGTTCCACTTGAGGTTTCAGAAAGGCTGAATAGCATCTTGGCAGGGAAGGGAGAGTATTAGACTAGATGATCCTTGCGGTTCCTTTGAGCCCTATGGTTCCATGATTCAAAGATTTTAACTCCTATGCAACAGGATAATAAAACATATTGGTGTGACACATTATCTACATTAGCCTGAGCTGCACAGACTCTCTGCTGAGCTTTCAAGTTATCATGGCTCATGGTTCAGCTGAATTTTTTTTACAGACTAGTCAGCATTTTAGAAATATTGTTCTATATCAGAACAATATGCTAAAAGTTATCTCTTTTGTTTAGACATGAAGAATTTTTTAAATGCAAACTTTCTTTAAAGCAATTTTAAAGGGATCCAAACACAGTCAAAAAAATTCTCCAAAATATAATCTGATAAATGACCATAATCTAAACTCAACAGAAATTTTAAAAAATAATCATCTTCCACTCAATGCATTGAAAGACTATATAAAAACTAAAAAAAATTAGTGTATGGCCTTAAGTAAATGTTGAGAATAAGAAGATCTAGAAATGGTTTACAGGACTGAGGCTGAAGAGGAAACAAAGTATGTGGGGGATATAAGTTGCAGCAGGCTTCAAAGTTTCCTGATAATAAAGACACTAGGCCTAACCGCTGGCAAATAAGTTTGAAACTTTTGACCTAACCACACAGGACAACAAAGCTGAAGTGTTCTGACAACCTAAAAACTCAGTGCATTCAGGGTCTCTCACCTTGCTCACCTTCCAGTTCTCAGACAGATCTATTATGTGCTATTTCTTCTCTTTTTCTCCCTCTCTGTCACTCCTTGCCCCAAGTAATATGTTTTGTATGTATTTCCACATACATTTGGTTATTCAATGGGTTCCAGATTTAGCCCTCTGAAGTCAGTTGGAGCTCATCTGGCCCTGAGGAGAGAATCAGTTATGGAAATATTATTCTCCCTCTAGAAATATAGAACTGATATTGGTCTTTATGTCCAATATTTTCATATTGGGTATCTAAAGTTAAGCACCTACTTTCATTTTTAGATGGTTAAATGAATTTGGCCTTGGTTTATTAAAAAGTGTTGAGAACCTACAAAACCTGAGTGGCAAAAAAACCAACCCATCAGTGCTTTCCAAAAAAATTGGATTCTCTAGAGCTCTTGGAACCCCTTCTTACATATTTGCCACAACCAAATTAAGAAGAGACATTGAATGATGTCTCTGAGAATTCTCTTTGTTCCTGGACATAATTATAACGCCCCTTTCATCATTCTGTCCTGACTACTCAACACATCCCAGAATCACCCACAATTCTATTCTATAAAGTTGGAAGTTATGGGGATCCATTTATAATGTGTGTGGGGTTTGTTTTTTGACAATTTAGCTTTTAACCAGCCCCACACAGAATAGTTGGGATGTTTGTTCTCATTTCTGGTTCTAATGGCAAGGAAATCATTCAGGTTAGGAGAAAAAAAACATTTAAATAAAATTGACCTTTTCCCTTAATGGAAGAAGTAATAGCTGCCATCTTTCAAAATCACTTTGTAAAGGTTTTGCTATCAGATAATCAGTTCTCCATCATGTCCCTGAGATTTCATGGGATCCAAATAGCTAAGTGTTTCCCATTGTCCAAGCATCATGAAAAAAAATCCATGAGAATTAGGAAACCATGTGGGAGGGGGAATAAAAAGACTCCACCTTCTCTATTACAGTCAAGTTTAAATAATGCCACTTCTTCCAAAGAACTTGGATGCTCCAGTAGCTCAGTAACTGTGCATTCAAAAACTAAGGACAAAAGAAAAGAACTTTTAAAAGTTAAAAGATCCTACATGGAGCCAGTGTAATTTATATAGAAACCACTCCTTCTGAAGCCTATACTGATGATGTACTTTGTAAGATTAGCTATAGACCCCATGTTTCAGAAAGGCTTTATTGACGTGTTTTCATCAGTATTTTTTGTATGTTTAACTTATTTATTTTTAAACTCACCTCATGGTGAACATTATCAACAGTAACATGACTATAGAGTGTGCTCCATGGGGATTGCTTTTACAAGGTAAATCCTCCTTGCAGAGGTCCAGCATAAGGCAGAGGGAAGGGGGTGTCCAGAATTACTTCTTGGATTTCCTCACTTGTGGAGCCTGCTGTCCTTTTTAACAGTGTGCCGGGGGTTCTGCAGGTCAGTGTTCACCAGGCAACGGGGAAGGTGGGCGCTGCAGGGAGATTTAGGACACAGATTCTTGTATACTTTCGCTGCTTGCCCTGGCAGGGAAGTGGGGAGATCCCTGTGAGGGTATACGCTCCACTATCTATGATTATGAAGCGAATATATGCAGGGCTCTCCATATGGTTTTTCAAATCATGGGACCCCTTTCTCCATATTTTTGCAGAGCAGTGCAACTTTACTGACAGGTCACCTTAAGGTATATAGATTTCTAAATGTCTAACAACTCTTTCATGCATTTCAGCTAAAAGCCTATTCTCTGTATTAGTGTCCTCGGTATTTTTTATGAACATCAAGACCTTTCAGTGATTTATTCCTAATGGTATAACAATACCTATTCCACAGTGCCTCACATTTCTGTATCAGACAAGGGCTAAAAGCAAGGGGGTTGATTTTTCAGCTTATCTTTCAATCAGCAGATAGGATCAAATATGCGAATTATCATCAGTGTACATTGTGGATCTAATGGGACCAAGAACCTGACTAATTTATTTGGTGAATTTTGCTGCTGTTTGAGATGTGATTTTAGACAAACAAATCAGAAGTTTCTCTGATCAATTTATTATCAGAAAATATCCCCCCCAGAAATGCCAAGACTCCTTGGGCAGTTTACTTTAAGTTCATAAGCAGTTTACTTTAAGTGTTCAATGTACAAAATCCATGCTGTTTTAATTTAACGGATAGGCTACGTCTAGACTGCAGGCTTCTTTCGGAAGAAGTTCTCTTCTGAAAAAACTTCTGAAAGATAGCGTCCACACACAAAAGTACATCAAAAAAGCGATCTGCTTTTTCGAAAGAGAGTGTCCACATGGATGCTCTCTTGCCACCTGGAACCACTTCAGGCAGGGCTTTAGGTCACCAGTTGCTTCCGAGTGCTGGTGCCGGAGCCTTGCAGAGACATGCATTTCTCTGCTTCTTCTGCATGCTTGCTACCTCTTCAAGGGACAGCAAAGCTCTCACAGTGCTTCCTGTGGTTGCCTTGCTTTTTTGGACACCACAGCTTTTCTCTTGGTGCCATGGAGCTGGAGCTGCCCCTAGGCATGTGTTGGCCCCACACTGCCATGCTGCAGTTTTTGCAGCACTTTGTGCCAGCTGCCTTCCTGGTCCTGATCGAGCTCGACCCTGAGCTCATTCTTGGGACCCTCTTCCTGGGTGCGGAAGCTATACTCTGGCAACCACACCCCACAGTGGAGTTGCATTTCTGGAGGCTCGACACCAGTTCGGACTGGTGGGACTGGCTGGTCATGGAGCAGTGGGATGGCCAACAGTGGCTCCAAAACTTCTGCATGCGGAAGGCCACCTTTTTGGAGCTGTGTGCGTGGCTTGCCCCCATCCTGCAGAGATGCAACACCCACCTGCAGCCTGCCATCCCCCCTGGAGAAGCGGGACACAATTGCCATCTGGAAGCTCGCCATCCTGGACAGCTACTGGTCGGTAGGCAATCAGTTTGGCATGGGGAAGTCCACCATCGGGGCCCTCCTCATGGAGGTAAGGCACTCTAGGGCTGCAGTCCCTGCATGGGGGGGAGTTCTGGAAAAGGGGGACCCTTGGGAAAAGGGGGTTGGGAGGTGTGGAGTTGGAGTGGCAGTGGGGGATAAGCCCCATCCCTGAGGGGTTCTGCAGTCCCACCCTCACACAGCTCTGCTGCTGGGGGGTGAGGAGTGGCCTCATAGGGGGTGGCTCCTGGGACATTTGAGAGAGGGAGGGGTTGGGAGGGGGTCGGGCACTGCCCAAGGGTTCATGCACTCCCTCTCTCATTCTCTATTTTGTGTGTTTGTCTGTCCCCTTCTGCAGGTTGTGATGGCCATCAATTCCATCCTGCTGCGGAGGGTCATCCATCTGGGAGAGCTGGACTCCATCATGGCCAGATTTACTGCCCTCGGGTTCCCAAACTGCAGTGGAGTCATCGATGGAACCCATATTCCAATCCATGCACTAGAGCATCGAGTGGCCCAATACATAAATTGCAAGGGCTTCTTTTCTATGGTGCTGCAGGCCCTGGTCGACAAGGTGGACAGTTCACGGACATTTTTGTCCGGTGGTCAGGCAGGGCACATGATGCCCATGTATTTCGGAACTCTAGCCTGTATGGAAAGCTGGAGGTGGGCACATTTCCCCCCTACTATGAATTTTCCATTGGGGATGTGCAGATGCCATTGTGCATTGTGGGGGATGTGGCTTACCCCCTGATGCCATGGCTTATGAAGCCTTATACTGAACACCTAGACCCCAGCAGGGATCAATTTAATGGCCACCTGAACCAGGCCAGGATCCAGGTCGAGTGCGCCTTTGGCTGCCTGAAGCTGCTGACTTGCCTCGACAAGGGGGGAGCACAGTATCCCTGAGGTGGTTGTGGTATGTTGTGTCCTCCACAACATTGTGGAGAGGAAGGGGGAGGCCTTCCTCCCTGGATGAGGGGCAGATACCGGCTGTGAGGGGCGAGCCTTCCAGAAGCTGTAGACAGCTGCCATCCGTTAGGCCCATCAGGCCGAGGTGTGCATCTGGGAGGCCCTGAGGGAGAGGTTCTCTCAAGGACCCCAGTAACTCTCCCCAGGGCCTCCCCAACAGGGGCCTCTAGCTTGCTTCCCTATGTCTTCCCCACCACAACCCCTTATAAAAGCAATTTCGGAAAAGTCTCCTCTTTCAGAAGACCCCTTCTTCCTCGTGGGAGGAGTAAGACAGGGCTTCCAAAAGAGCATATCTGCTCTTCCTCAAAAAAAAAGTGTTCTTCCCTGAAAAACCTCGTAGTGTAGATGTAGCCAAACAATTAGGTTTCTGATGCAAATGCTCATGATCACAATGTTTAAAATGGTTTTCAGTGCATATGCTGCTCTTTTCCCTTTCAGTGAACATTATCTACAGTAACATTAATTGATGATAGAGTGTTGATCCAAAGGTCATTGAGGCCTGCAGAAAGATTATATATCTCAATGAGCTTTTGATAGGGCTCTAATTCAGAAAGTGGACACAAAACAAGAACAGTCACAACTTAACTGGGTTTCTTTAAAATATTTTAAAGATTCTTTCTGGGGATGATGGTGGGGAAATGCTACAGCACTTGCTCATCTCTGGTATATGATACAGTGTCTCATTTCACAGTTCTGATATATGGCTCTGACACCTAACAAATTGATCAGTATGCCACTTTATTTGCTGGCATGCCCCTCGATAGAACCCTTGTAATATTAAGTGTGACTATAAAGTGGCAGCACAGTTATTCATTGAACATGAACATTTATTTTCCATTTGGACACAATAGCGTCTCTCTCTGGGGCTCTCTTCTGTTTTCATGGTCAATTATATAGCTGAGTAAGATCTCTACTTCTTACATTTAGGATGAGATTTTCATAGAATCCTAAGTATAAGTACATTGGAGTTCGTGCTAGGGTAGCTAGTAGTGGGGTATAGAGCAAGAAGGGGTCTGTATACACAGAAAATAAGGATAGTCTTGCTTTTACTCAGATTACAGTGTGCTGGGTCTAATCTCTACACGATTGTCAGAACAGGATCAAACAAAGACCCAACAAATAACAGAGCATCCTTGAAGAAAGGGAAAGAACACGAGCAAGTTCTCCAGTCCAGCCAGAACAACCTAAAAAAGCCATATAGAACTAGCATCATGTAGCTGAATTGAGCCAAGAAGGGTTGGACAAAAGGGAAACCTGTATTTAAACCATTTATTGGGTAGTTTCTGGCGATTTTACTGGTCCGCTGTTGAAGAGTTTTGGACTGGCTATCCCTACGCCAGTGCAACAGGAAATCCTTGAGAGAGTGCATGAGAGACCAAGATATTGCAGAATGTAGAGAGAGAGCTGAACAAGTTTGGTGGTGGCCTGAGCAGAGCACATAAACTACAAGAGACAGTGAGAAGTATGATATTTATCCTCACATGAGAAGCAACCCACCAGAGCAATTACTGCCAGGCCAGCCAACTGACAGAGGGGGAAAAAAGGGTGATTGCCACAGGGTCCAACAATTCAGGGCTCGTGGCTGCCACTACCACAGCTACTATCTTCCTCTGCACATACAGACTGCTAAGAGAGTCATTGCCTGTAAACACCATGTGTGGTTTATTTACCATGTTCTCCCATCACCTTTACAGATGCAGTGCCTTAACTGTGCAGTGCCTTAACTACAAAACTTGGGTCCTCAGCCCCTTCAATCCAATTTAGGAGAGGGAAGAGGTTTCTCTTGCTTCTAGCTCTCAGAACCTGCCTCTCCCGCCCTGTCTCTCCTCTCCTTCCACTTCCTTCCTTGTCATTTTCTGCTCCCTGAGCTAGTGAGGCTACTTCACACCTCAGCTCTCCCCAGTCCATCTCAATCTGTCATGGAATCACAGCTTTGCCCCTCAGGTTCCCTCCTGAGTTATTTAGTCGGTGTTGCCCAGCACTTTGTCTCAGCAACATACAGAACAAAGGACCGAGGAAAAGGAGCAAAGAAAGAAAGGGAATGCAGCTTATTAACATAAATTAGGTTAATTGTTCTTTTTTTTAAATGTGTTGTCTTCTGCTCTTTACACAAACAGTATGAAGTAATCACACAGGAATCCAAAAAATGGGATGCTTAGTAATCAAATGCAACATGGAAGGCCCAGTTATGAATACATATTACTGCACTGGATGATTTCCAAACATAGACTACAATGACACTAGGGGGCTCATGAATTATTTACAGGGATAGTACTAAATTCCTATATACTGTATTACCATATGACGGGGTTTTTTAAAGTACACCTTTGTCAATAATTTAAATCACCTTTCAGATAGGTAGAGGTGAGCTTGCATTTGATGGCCTGTTTGGAGCAATGCATTCTAAAGAGTGTCTGAAGGCTTTAGAAGCCAGTCAAGGAAGAGAATCTCTGGACATGTAGGGATATGATAGAAAAAGTAGTTAGGCAAAATGGCTAGGTAGAAGAAATGTAACAAGGGAAGTGGAAGGAGTGTAAATTACATTGTCATGGGATAAGAGGGAAGGTCCTTTCATGGATTGAGAACTGGTTAAAAGACAGGAAACAAAGGGTAGGAATAAATGGTAAATTTTCAGAATGGAGAGAGGTAACTAGTGGTGTCCCCCAAAGGTCAGTCCTAGGACCAATCCTGTTCAACTTATTCATAAATGATCTAGAGAAAGGGGCAAGCAGTGAGGTAGTAAAGTTTGCGGATGATACTAAACTGTTCAAGATAGTCAAGACAGAAGCAGACCGTGAAGAACTTCAAAAAGATCTCACAAAGCTAAGAGATTGGGCAACAAAATGGCAAATGAAGTTTAATGTGGATAAGTGTAAAGTAATGCACGTTGGAAAAAATAACCCCAACTATACATATAGTATGATGGGGGGCTAATTTGGCTATGACAAATCAGGAAAGAGATCTTGGAGTTATCATGGATAGTCCACACAGTGTGCTGCGGCGGTCAAAAAGGCAAATAGAATGTTAGGAATTATTAAGAAAGGGATAGAAAATAAGACACAGAATATCTTACTGCCCCTGTATAAAACTATGGTACGCCCACATCTTGAGTACTGTGTACAGATGTGGTCTCCTCACCTCAAAAAAGATATTTTGGCCTTGGAAAGGGTTCAGAAAAGGGCAACTAAAATGATTAGGTGTTTGGAACGGGTCCCATATGAGGAGAGGCTAAAGTGACTGGGACTTTTCAGTTTAGAAAAGAGGAGACTGAGGGGGGATATGATAGAGGTATATAAAATCATGAGTGGTGTGGAGAGGGTGAATAAAGAAAAGTTATTCATTAGTTCCCATAATATAAGGACTAGAGGACACCAAATGAAATTAATGGGTAGCAGTTATAAAACTAATAAGTGAAAGTTCTTCTTCACACAGCGCATAGTCAACCTGTGGAACTCCTTGCCAGAGGAGGCTGTGAAGGCTAGAACTATAATAGAGTTTAAAGAGAAGCTAGATAAATTCATGGAGGTTAGGTCCATAAAAGGCTATTAGCCAGGGGGTAGGAATGGTGTCCCTGGCTTCTGTTTGTCAGAGGCTGGAGAAGGATGGCAGGACACAAATCGCTTGATCATTGTCTTCGGTCCACCCCCTCCGGGGCACCTGGCACTGGCCACTGTCAGCAGACAGGCTACTGGGCTAGATGGACCTTTGGTCTGACCCAGTACGGCCATTCTTATGTTCTTATGTTCTTATGAGAAGAGAGCTGAGAGATAAGCAGGAAACAAAACTGTTTTAAGGCAACCACAAAAGATCTGAAACCATTATACACAGCTCTGATACTACCATTCTCTTTGGGTACGTCTAGACTACATGGCTCCGTCGACGGAGCCATGTAAAATAGTTTACTCGGCATAGTCAAAGAAGTGGGGAGTTAAATAATTCCCGCTTCATTAAAATAAAAAACCTTGTGAAAAGAGGTTTACCGGAGCGGTCGACAAAGGCTTCCCTTGTCAACCGCGCCGTGTCTAGACTGCTGTGCTGTGCCGGATCAGCTGAATGTTGGCACAGCGCGGCGGCCATTTTTATTTTAATGAAGTGGGGATTATTTAAATCCCCGCTTCTTTGACTATGCCAGGTAAACTATTTTACATGGCTCCGTAGATGGAGCCATGTAGTCTAGCAGTACCCTCTGAGTCAGACATGGTTCTAGGACACATAGGGCTGCTGTTGGTATGCTATTTCATTAGAGACTTAAACCTGAAATCCCAAATAGTAGCCATCTTTAAAAACCTCAGGGTACTTTTTACAAAACCAACTCAATCTGTTCTGGAGTCCTGGCCAAATCCTAGTTGGGGTAGTTGAAATCTGTTCAAATTAAAGATTCTTGTATACTTTTAATTGGATGGGTCAGTAGACGGAATGACTGCAGAGAAACCAGGTGATGTCTGCAAATTCTTTTCTTCAAGGTTTAGTATTTTAAAACAACTTAGCTAACTTACTCTTCTTTCTTGTTATTAGAAAGCAAACATGAACCTCCCCTGCTTGTGGTTTCTCCCAGCCCAGTGAGACCCACACCTTCCTGTAGTAGTCTCCTTCCTCCATGTCCCAAGAAGCCACTTGTAGGCCTTATAAGGCACAAGCCGACCTGTAACTAAGTTCTGGTTTAAAAGGGTTCAGACTTTAAAAAGCAAGAGCACACTACAAAGCTATTCTTCAATTTCTATTCTCAATGGCTGAGAACCATTCACAGTGGATAGATTCCATCCAACCAGGGTGGCTGCCCTTCAGTGGTGAATGAAGAAATGCCTCTCATCTGTAAATCAGTTAGTAAAGCACTTTGGGATCCTTCTGGTTGAAAGGTATTATAAATGAAAATCATTATCTGTAAGTCATTAGTGATTAATTCATTAACATCTGATGGCTAAGTGGTATCTTACATGAATTGAGTTGCTGTTCACTTAATTTGAAAGATCCTAAACTGAAGAGGTGACTCTGCAGAACTACATGAAAATGGAAAGACAGTTAGCTATGCGACAGTAGAACTTCAGAGATAAAGTTTAAATGCTTTTGTTCCGTTACTGTTTGGGAACTCCCTGAGGAATGTGTTGGTGAAATAGGATGAACTTGGTGCAAAAAGTTCATGGAGGGGATTTATCATTCTGTCTATGAAACAGTAATGATGAGCAAAGTAAAGAATTGCACTTCCCTCAGGCACAATTAGATGGGAATCAAATTAATCTTGGCGTTGGAATCTGTCTTGGAAAAATTGATTTCATTGTACTAAAGACACAAATTAAGTTTAAAATAAAAGAAAGTGCACAACCTAAAGGAGCAAACAGCTAATGTAATAGCTGTGACTTTAAACATACAGGATGAAAGGGAAATACAATTAATTGCTATGTTATTCATCTATTTCCAAAGTCTTTTACCACTCAAAAACACAAATATTTTTTGAGAGGCTGTACATTTTATTGCTGTTTCCCCAGGTGACCATAAGTGGAGTACACTGAATGTGAATGTCATTGTGATTGAAAATGGTTTCATACAATACAGCCAATTAGAGTAGTGCACTATTTCCCTCCTGAGCTTATTACTCTGATGAAACAAGTCAACATGTTAAAAGAAAAGAAAAGAAACCATCATGAAGCCAAATGAAATAGCTTATTAAATTACCAGGACAGCCAGTTATATACTCCCATCAAACCCTGTGAATGACAGTGATCTTTTCATTGGCAGATCAAGGATAAACAGACAAGTTATGACTGCAAGAATGAAATGTAGAGAAGAAAGGTAGCTCAAATGTAAAATGTATTTTAATACAGCCAAATGCAATGCTGTGTATCTAGGAATAAAGAACTCACGTTATACCTAAAGAATGGGAGACTATATCCTGGAAAGCAATGACTGAAAAGTATTTAGTGTACAAGCAACTCAACCAGAGCTGCCAGCTAATGGTGCTGTAGCTAAAGTGATCCTTAGATGCTTAAACATGGAAGTAGGGAATAGAAGTGAGAGGTGATTTTACCTCTTGTATACGGTATTATTGACACTGATATTAGAAGACAGCAAAGATATGGGAAGATTAGATAGCCCAGGAAAGAGCTACAAACGTGATCTGAGGGCTGGAGAAAATGCCTCACAGTGAAAGACATAAAAAGCTTAATCTGTTTCTTAAAGGATTGAGATGACTTGATTACTGTTTATATGTTCATTGGAGGAGAAAATATTGGGTACCAAATGGTTCCTGAATCTAGGAAAGAAAGGCACAACAAGAACAAATGGCTGGAAATTAAAGCCAGACAAATTCAAAACAGAAAGAAGGCACATTTTTAACAGTCAGTAATTAATCATGGGAACAAACTACCAAGGGAAATAGTTTCAGGATGTCTTAAATTCCAGACTGGATACCATTCCTGAAGATGTTCTTTAGTCAAACAAGTTATTTGGCTCACCAGGGGTAACTGGGTGAAATTCTATGGCCTGTGATGCACTGAGCTGGCCAAAATGTAGAATTTTTTTTTATTCGTTACTTCAAAATTTTCCTTAAACCCAAAATTTTGTTAAAAAAATTATTCTAGCACTTGTGAATTGCTATTAGCAGTGACAAAACAGATGAAAATTGGTTACACTCAGCAATAGCCAACGTTCCCTGGATCTGCAGCTCTATGTCAACCTTGCCATGTAGACTCCTCTCAAGTAGGGAACTCAGGCTTCCAGCTCTCCAGGCCAGCTGGGCCACTTGACCAACACTAGTAATATACAGGAAGTCAGACTAAATGATCCAACAGTTCCTTCTCCCTTGTATGACAAGTATCCTGCAGTATTTAGTGTCAGAGTTTTATTTTTATTCTCCTAATTACTGCAAGAATTACTTGTTCAGTGTGTCGTTAGCAACTGATCCCAGAAATTGGAGGCTTTACACTGACTTTGGATCAGACTCATTGTTCCTATTTGCATCTGATCAAATAAAATAATTAAGGTAATTCTGAGCTAACCCCTGCTCCCAATCTGAATGTCCCAACGTTTAAGGATGTTTTACATCCAGATGTGAGTGTACATTTTGGAGACTTCTGTCCACCTCTAATTCATAACCAAAAATAAAAGAGAGGGGGAGAAGAGTGGGGACAAAAGCATCTGAATATTCTGTACCATGTGTTCCATGTCAAAGCTATTATGAAACTGCAAATATACCATTGAACTAACCATCTGTGAATGTCAATGTGATGGAGCAGACCAGGCCCTGAGCCAGCAAGGCCTATAAAAGGAGCAGCAGGACTAGAGTCAGCTCAGCCCCGCTGGAGATCTTAAGGAGAAAAACCATAAGTGACTTGCTGGCTGAGGGAGCGGCAGCACCACGGAGACCTCTGTGTGGGGCGCTATTGTGGAATAGATGATGAATTTTGATAGAGCCCTGAGGTAAGGGTGAGGACGCTGCCTCCAGGAGGGAAGCCCTGGAGCCATCACTCTCCATGCAAGTGTGGAATAGAATGAGAGATCATATCGAGCGTCAAGATGGTCCCTGGTAAACAGGTACCCAGGAGGTGGGTTTGAGTGATGCACACCAGGTTGCTCGCTCGGCCGGAGGGCTGAATAGCCAAAAAAGGCTGAAGAACAGAGTGAGTGCAGGCACGCATTCTCAGCCAGATAAAGGCACTCATAGAAGGTGAGTGGCATCCCATTACAGTCCAGTATCAACCAGAAATGATCTTTTGAATGTATATTTCTCAAAATAAAAAATCCTCTGTAATTACAGTAGGTATACTTTCAATGTCTTTGGTATATTTATTGAAGTCTATTATCCCAAGTGACTGTTTGAACTTCACTCTGTTACAATTTATGACATATTCAATTTCCTGCCTTTCCAGCTTTCCACATCAATGCATTTTATATTGTTGGCAACAGGTTTAGATGCTCATACTGTGCATATCATTCTAGCATTTTACAAAACACGGACAAAAGCACGTCTGACTTCAAATCAACTTTCAAGGATTTCTTTTCTCTACACAGTATTTCAAAGGCTTTTGTTTGACTCTAGTAATATCAAAGTTCCGTAGGAAATAAAATACCATCTGAAGATTTTCTGTTAAATTGATTTTTGGACACATCACTTTACTATATAAATAAACTTAAGGAATCTGCAGTTTAGAGATCACATTTTCAAAATGGTATTCTAAAGAATTCCCCCTACGTTTGCATGGATGTGCCAGAAGTTTTGTTTTGATAGAAAACATTCACAGTACTTCCTGGTGAAATCCCAGTCCCACTGACAATAGTGGAAATGTTAATATTGATCTCAATAAAGCTATGACTACATGCTTTGTTTTGACAAAGAGAAAGAAAAGTATTTAAAAGTTTTGAAGTTATACCAAAATTATTGTTTTGAATTTTCATCAAAAGCCTGCACATAAACAAAACAAGTACTTTTAGGAAACATTTGGATTTCATTAATGCTATTTTTCAATGGATTTTTTAGTAAATTTATTTAACTAGCTGCATTGTTTATGAAATCTTGCCATGGCCTATACTGGGTTGTACAGTTAAGCAGCTGAACTTGTGACTGCTCTACATGCTATGTTTTGTCAGAGGCAGTGGTACTAGAAATAGGGTGCTACCGCTCTCCCTGGCTTGAAATAACACACACCAAATACATGGTTTCCATTACCAGTGCTCCTCACCCCCAATATAGATATTGTTCCAGGACCCCTGGCCAGAGGATGTATTTGAAGTGTAGAGGATTATGGCTGGTATTATCAAAATAACATGTGTTTCTAGCAGTTTAGAAAGGCCACACTTTCTCCATTACTGCATAAAATGCTGATAAGGATGTTACCCATCTTTCCCTCTTATCCATTCTAATTTCTTGAATTAGATCTCTTGATGAGATCTAAATGCTGAAACATCTGAGTAATGATATTTAGCACTTCCATAGTGGTTTACGTTCTCAAATCATTGTGCAAATATTTAGCAGTTCTGTCATTAAAATAACAAAAATAAACAAGTACTTGGAGAGTAAATTCATCCACAAATGGGCTCCCCTTGTGAAATCAATGGCACAGTAGTTGATAAGAATGTCCAAAGAATCTGAGGTAACTTTAAATTAATCCAGATTCTTGCCTTCAAGTTATTGAAAGGAAAATGTATTTTGTAAGCACTGAACAAAACAACCTTTTCTGCTTCTCTGTGCCCTTTCCTGTTTCTGCAGCAGCAGATAAACAACACAAACTACTATAATTTCCAAGAACTGTGCATGTTCATGTTGACACCATCAGTTATACTGAGGCAAACAAAAAGGTAATAACTGACATTAAGAGTTTGTGTTCCACATTAAACTAAAATAGCTTTCAGTGTCTTCCAGACATTCTTTCTCCCCCTCTTTCCACATACCCCCGAAAAAACCAAACCCATCCACCTAGAGACTCAAGAAATGTACTAGTAAGATGACACTATTTTCAAAATAAAAATCCAGAATGATTGTGGCAACATTTTTCAGGGTCATGAAATACTCAAATGTTCTAGATCCTGTTTTCTTTCTTTCATCTGTTCTACCTGCATGGGAAAAGTTCTGTCTTGAACAGATGGAGGACAGTCCACTCTGCCTCTTTTCCTTTCTACCCTCTGGCAACACACGGACAGAAAGGAAGCAAAAGACAGAAGAACCACCGGGTATTCATCCCAGCGTATCTCCCCAGGCCTAGATCGAGACTTTCCATTCACTCATCTGTCACTGTGTGTGTCTATACTGCAATCATAGGGTGTGACTACACTTATGTAGATATACATTTGCTACCATTTACGGTGAAGCTCTGGTCACTTGTTCAGCCTGTATTGAATCTATGGCTGCTGAAGCTTCACTGATCTGGTACCTGCTACCTGACTTAACCAGATTAAAGCTAGCTCACATGTGACTACACAAACTGCACTCATATCCTTGACTGCAGTACAGATGTCCCATTGACTCACTAGGCCTGTATTGCTAGGGTAACCAGATGTCCCATTTTTTAAAGGGACAGTCCTGTATTTAAGCCCTCCTGCACTTGTCCCAATTTAAAAAAAATAGGAAATCTGTCCCATATTTTATGTCTCCCCCTGCCCCCATCAGTAATGGTAGGTCCTGCTGCTGGCTGGCTAGATCGCTCTTTGCCAGTCGTCTGCCCACCAGCAATAGGGTCCAGTAGCCAATCATGGGTATGGGGATGCAAGGCTGGTGAATGGACAAAGATAAAGCCAGTCAGGCTACCTGCTTCCCTGCTAGCCCATCAATGCAGCCCCTGCTGCATTCTGGCTCTCAGCCAGCAGCCCCAGCCCCCATCCCATTTTTAGGGTGGTTGGTGTATGCAGGCAGGTGCCAGATGGTGGCCAATTACATGTCACCTTCTCTGACCACCCATCAGACCTTTACATGCTTCCCCTCTCACCGTCCTCTTCCTGCTTTGCTCCTTCAACCCCCCTCAACCCCACTGTTCCTTCATATCCCAAACCCAGGGACACATCCCGCTCCCAGCGCTTCATGAAGAACCAGCCCCTGTTTGGATTACTCAGCTCCCCAGCAGCCTGGCAGTCAGGCTATGCCCTTTCCCCCCACTGCCTCTGGCTGGATCAGTGCCACAGGAAAGTGCAAGACCCTCTGGCCCAAGATGTTGGCAAGGCCAATGCCCCACACAGTGCTGGCAAGGAAAGCATCTCCACCCCTCAGCTAAGCTCTGCAATGATGGGGGAGGGTATGTGGAGTGGTCTCCAGCTTATTCATGCCATTTTCACTCACCCTCTCTACTCTCATTTCTGGGGCTTGCTCCCAGGGGACATAGGGCTGCTCCATTCCCTAGCCACCTTCCTCTGCTGAACCATATCTCTGGTTGGGTTTGCTGAAGCCCTTGTAGTCAGGTTCCCTGGGCCCTGGTGCACAATGCATCCTTGGGGCTTAATCCTTCCTGCCTGCACTATAGCTAGGGCACAGGAAGTGGCTGAGTTATGTTGGTGGCCAGCAGCAGCCTGGAAATGCTAGCTGCCTTTTGAAACTGTGTGGGCAGGAAGGGACAAGCTACACCCAGCCACATGAGAGTGGTGGCAGGGGAAAGAGATGAGCACTGCCAGATCATCTCTTTCGCCCCTCTCACTTCCCAGCAGCTGGAAGCAACTTCCATCCCTTCCCTTCCACACAGTGCCTAAAAGCTGCTGCTGGCCACATTCTATTGTGAGTCCTGGCAGAAATCTGGGGAGGCGGGATGTAACCTTAGGGTTGCCGCAGGAAGACATTGTGCCAGGGACCAGGAGAGGCAGGTTTTTCTTAGGAGTCTAGCAAGAGATGGCAGGCAGAGAGTACTAGGCAGGAAAGTTGGGCCAGTCACTCCCCATCTGCGAGAGTTGTATGGGAGTATGTGTATGTGTCACCCCTTTTCATTTGAACCCTAGAGCCTTAAAGATAAGAGGGTAAATACAGCTACACAGTACTTCTTTTTAACAGCAGCTCAGTCAACTCAATGTTAATTTGAATGGTTGTATTATTGACTGCTGTTGAACTAACTTGAATTTTAACAGATGTCCCATATTCAGCATAGGGAAATATGGTCACCCTATGTATATCCTCAGTAGTTATACTTAACACATTAATGTAACAATGCACCCTAAACAAATGATGGCAATAACACCCTGAAATTTTTTGGCTTATGAAATGAAAAACTGGGAGGTTTCATACGTGCCAAATGCATTCCTGAGATGCCAGGATATCCTATAAGAACACTCTCTTAGTAAAACTGGGGTGGATTATATGAGTCACTGGAGAACAGCCATTTTAAAAACCAAAAAGTACTTTACACAATCTCCTTTGGGGTAATTTTAATAATTTACCTAAGCTATGAAAAAGATAAATATTTTTTAAATTATTTATAACCTTTTTCAAAATGTCATTTCTTGTGCAGTCCAGTTCTTTTGACTACAATGCCTATGAAATGTCATTGAACTCCTAGATTTCAAATGTCTGTATATAGAATCAGAGATGAATCCAGGAGTCACCTTCATCTGCAGCGTGACGGAACATGTCACTTGCCAGGATTCTCTAGATCTCTCTCGCTTATTTCCCTGACATTGTGGGGGTTTCATGACTGGTGTGCCATGGTCCCTCCTATTCTCTGCCTGTGGCACATAATAGTATAGTCTCCTGTGGGCTCTAACTTTGACTGTTGGGTTTCATGTGAAAGTAGTGTTGGTGATATGTAGTATACAAGAGGTCAGACTAGATGGTCATACATTCTATGACTATTGTGGCAAGGTCCTCAATCTGGCCCCTTGCTCTGGGACCCCTTCTTCAGGCACAAATCACCCAGAGACCTTCTCTTGTGCAATCATCCATGTCTTTTATTGTCCGTGCCAATTTCCCACCACCTTCTATTTACAGAGCTTTGTTTGGCTATGTCTACACTCGCGGCTTCTTGCGCAAGTACAGCCGTTCTTGCGCAAGAATCTGTAGAGCGTCCACACTGCCCTCCCGCTCTTGCGCAAGGAAATTTACAGTACGGCTTGGTAAGAGAGGGCTCCTTGCGCAAGAGCTATGCTCTTTTTTAACAGGTGTAAGCCCTCTTGCACAGGAGCTCTTGTGCAAGAGGGCAGTGTGGACACTTGGCAGGGATTTCTTGCGCAAGAAAGCCCTATGGCTAAAATGGCCATCAGAGCTTTCTTGCGCAAGAGAGCGTCCACACTGCCATGGGAGCTCTTGCGCAAAAGCACAGCTCTCACATGGCAGTGTGGATGTTTTCTTGTGCAAGATGTTCTTGCGCAAGAAGCCGCCAGTGTAGACATAGCCTGAGTTTCTGCAGCAAACTCAGCTAGCCTCTCTAACTGGCTGGGGCACACACTCAGCCACTCTCTGGCTCCTCCCCTTTCACTTCCCCTCTGGCTGCCTTATCTAACCATTTGGCTAACGAGGCCCACAACTGTTTCCCACTAGCCCCTCAGGCATGGGCTTGCTCAGCTGGCTTCAATTGCCCTTTTCAGTTAGGCTGTAGTGGCAGAGCTCTGGCTTAGCCAGCAGCCTGTCACACTGCTTTCCAGACAGACTCCATGAGTAATTACAAAATATATATCTGACTAGAAAACTACCTTGCTCCTACCATGTTCACTATATATAATTGCATTGTGGCTGATTAAGTTAGCTCATTTCTTTGTAACTTTTCTGAGGACAGATTTTGATTTTTGCAGTTTTTGTTAATTTCTTCACATTCTTTGACAAGCACTTTGTGCAAACATATTTCAACATATGGGGTTCATAAAATATTCACTTTAGGCATCGTTCTGCTCCCATATAAGTCAATGGGAGTTTTATCACTTAGTTTTAATGGCAGCAGGATCATACCCTTTGGCTATTTGCTAGGCATAATCTGTTAAGTCACATAGTATTATTTTTGCTCCCTAATTGGATGGATGAACTTCTATAAAAAGGAGGAAAACCAAAAAGGTTTTGAAGCTGGTTGTACAGACACTTCCAGTGTTAATCTTTTCATGAACAGATTAACATATGTATGAGAATTCCACTTTCCATAACCATTCTTACAAAAAACATCATTCCTATTCGCATAAAGGAGATTGCATCAAAGCAAAGTCAGGGGTTTTAGTCAAAGGACTTTTCCCAACAGGACCAGATTTAGGGCCGGGTGACCTAGGCTGGGTGCACCAAGCTTGTGGTGTTTTTATTGTTAATGTCTTAGAATGTTCTGGACCTTTGTAGAATCTCATGGAACCTTCTAGACTTTCTGACAGCTACATTTGCCTTGAAACTTCTAAAATGTTTTCAGCCATACCCTCATGGGTATATAAAGTGCATGGTGTTGCTGCTCAGTCAGTGAAATATACAAAGTGAAGTGTGAGCCCAGCTGTGATATTGTAAACCTTATTTTATTGTGAAAATGTACTTGTGTTTTAAGACTTGAATAGTTTAAGTTGTAACTTATAAAGGGCATTTTAGTGAGATACCAGAGATCTAGTGAACCCCTATCTACATAAGAAAAAAGAAATACTGTTGTTGTTTTATTGCCATGTAAACATATTTAATGATTTTCTAATACTGTGGAACATAGACTTTTGTTCTCCCTAATTCTGTCTGCTTTTCCCCATAGAAAATAAAAGATGTCCCCAAGCTCAGTATAAGAAGACAAAAGCTCAATTGCAAATTAGTTTGAAGCAAGGGGCAAATTTGATGGGAAAAATATAGGCTTTAAACAGTGGCAATATAGTAACACAATCTTTAGGCAGTAGCCATCATCCCAGTGCAGAAGAAACTAAGGAGCAAAGTATAAATGATGGACTCCTATTATTAAGGAATTAGCAGATTTACCTGAAAATAAGGAATGGAAATGTGAGGAGATATAAAGGAGAGTGATGATAAAAAATATGGCTCACATGAAAAGAAGAATAATGAGAAAGAAAAATCTTTACGTGAAAAGGAGAGAAATAATAATGTAGAATCAGCCTCAAATGATAAGAGAAACAAGAGTGAGAAAAATTGCATACCATAAATCGGTACATCAAATATTGCTTTATGGCCAATAATCCTAAACTGCAGACTTTGATTGTACAAATTTGAATGGGCCTCGTCAAATCAAAGATATCACACTCCTCAGTAAATGAGCAAAAGTGATACTTCTCACATTCACTCTGCAAAAGAATGCTCAAGAATGATGAGAAACTGAATTGGCATTGGCTAGTTTACTCAAAATCAACTGACAAAGTGTTCTGTTTTTGTTCCAAAACATTTGACAAGAATGCCTTAGTTCAGGGGTGGGCAATAATTTTTGTAAGAGGGGCCACTTCACAATCTTGATAGCGGTCACGGGATGGTCCCTTAAGGGGAAGGGCCTCAGTGACAAGGGGTGGTTCTCTCTAGGCACTGCACATGGGGGAGGAGACTGTGTACTCCCCCATGGGGTGGGGGAGTATGGAAGGCCTCTCGCCTCCCCACCCTGCCGGGGTGCATGAGGCCCAGAGAGAACTGACAGTTCCCTCTGGTGCTGTGTGCCTCTGGTGGAGGAAGCAACTTCGCATGCTCCCTCGCCCCTAGGCCCCAATTGGCCTGGGGACAGGGAAGCACACAAGGTCTCCCCACTCCCACTGCCTCACCCAACTGGGGCACTTGACACCTGGAGAGAACTGCCTGCTGTTCTGAACAGCTGGCGGTTCCCTCTGGAGATGTGCTCCCCTGGTGGGGGGAGGAGATTTTATGTGCTCCCCAACCCCCCAAGCCCTAATTGGCCTGGGGGGCAGGGGAGCACACCAAGTCTGCCAGGGTGCACAACATCTAGAGGGAGCTGCCAGCCATTTTGAACAGCTGGTGGTTCCTTCTGGTACTGCACACTGCTGGCTGAGGGAGGATACTTTGTGCATGCCCCTATTCCTGGATCTCAATTGGCCTGGGGACGCAGGTGTGACAGGGCAGGCTGCGGGTTGGATGAAACAGCTTGGTGGGCTGCATCCAGTCATGGGCAGATACCCTCCTGCAGTTCCTGACTCCGAAACGGATTTAAAATTGGTTGTACCACCAACTGGTTGACCCCTATACACACTTAATGGTGTGCCTTGGGAACCTCCAGGAATAACCCTATTCTAATAA
Source organism: Pelochelys cantorii (assembly GCA_032595735.1). Lineage (NCBI taxonomy): Eukaryota > Metazoa > Chordata > Testudines > Trionychidae > Pelochelys > Pelochelys cantorii. The sequence goes on along the minus strand of CM064326.1, from coordinate 122,997,570 downwards.
AAGAATAAGAATAAGAATCTGTGAATGGGTCTGACTCCAAAGTATCTATTATAAATAATATGCATCCAATATACTTAGTGTTAAAACACCTTTACTTAGCAACTTAAAGAAAGGGGGTATAATAGACTAAGGTAAAATATCTCTATTAATTTAAATCCATAGGAGGTAGTTGAATAAAATCAATTAACAAATATAGTATATAGTAATAAGTGAAACTTGCATTTACATTGCCAACAATTACCCCACCCCGGAGGGTATGGTCCTCTGGATATCAAAGTGCTAGACACTTGAGTGGTCGTGCTTAAAGATCTGCAGCTGGAGGCAGCACTCTGGGTATGTCTACACTACCACCCTAGTTCGAACTAGGGTGGCTAATGTAGGCATTCAAAGTTGCAAATGAAGCCCGGGATTTAAATATCCCGGGCTTCATTTGCATCTTGCCGGGCGGGCGCCATTTTTAAATCCCCTTAGGTCGAACTCCATGCCCGCGGCTACACGCGGCACGGAGTAGGTAGTTTGAATTAGGATCTCTAATTCGAACTACCGTTACTCCTCATGGAACGAGATGTACCGGTAGTTCGAATTAGAGATCCTAATTCGAACTACCTACTCCGTGCCGCATGTAGCCACGGGCACGGAGTTCGACCTAAGGGGATTTAAAAATGGCGCCCGCCCGGCAAGATGCAAATGAAGCCCGGGATATTTAAATCCCAGGCTTCATTTGCAACTTCGAATGCCTACATTAGCCACCCTAGTTCAAACTAGGGTGGTAGTGTAGACATACCCTCTGTTAGTTGTGTGTATCAGTCCAGTCAAGGCTACATTCTGCACAACCCCTATGAGGACTGGATCTGACCCCACCAAATGTCCTCAGCAGGCTCTCAGCAGCAGCTTCTGGTTTCCTAGCAGAAGCTCCTGGTATGGACAGAGATCCATACCAGCAATCTCACTCCTCTCCCAAAATGAAGCCCACTGCCTGCTCTCCCTGGAAGAGAAACTCTCTCTCTCTTTCCCCAAGACTCATGGGAGTTGTGGTTTCTAAAGATGGATTGTAGCACACAGGATCTTCCCCACTGCAACACTCCCCATTACATTCAGAGGCCCCACTTGCAAAGGGTGCCTACAGAAGTACTAATCCTAAATAATGGACTGCACTCCTGACATTCATCATAATGAAAAGATGTCATTCACAGTAAGATTTGTTGACAACAAGGATGGCTATATCCAAGTAAAGGGACACTTTTTCTGTTTCTGGTCTGTAGATGTTGCTACTAGAAAAAGCCTAACAGAAGTGATTCTGAGCATTTCAAATAAGAATAAAATGAAGCTTTGGGACTGCCACAGCCAAGGCAATAATATCAGTGTGCATATGAAGGGAAGAAAAAGTGGTGTCCGTGCAAGGATCCTTGCATGGATTGCAAGAGCTTTCCTCATGCTTTACGTCTGCTCTTTCCTCAACCTGGCTGTGTCACATCCCACATTATATACTTTAGATTCCGTATCTCTTCTGCAAAGGATATTCATCCTTTTTTTTATCATCAATCAGGTGGGACATCCTTGTACACAAGGTTACAAATCTGACTATGAAGCTGCTACGTCTACGTCTACATTGCATCGTTATTTCAGAATAAGATATTCCGGAGTAGTTATTCTGAAATAGCTTATTTCAAAATAGAACATCTACACTGCAGGGAAGCCTCAAAATTAGTCCAAGGCAGGCTTCCCTAATGTAGACGTGTTATGTCTATTTAGAGCCCCAGGAGGAATAACTTAGAATCGCCCTGGTGAGGGGCTATTTCGAAATAGCAGCAGTGGAGCATCTACAAACGCCTTATTTCAAAATAGCTATTTTGGAATAGGCATTATTCTTCGTAGAATGAGGTTTACAGAAGTCGGAATAAGCTGTCCAATATTTCGAAATTATTTCACAACAACAGAATTACTGTATAGAGGCTTCCATAGTTATTTCGGAATAACAGCCATTATTCCAAAATAACTTTGCTGTGTAGACACACCCTAAGTAACACTACCTAGGAGAGCCTCACTGGCAGTGTAAAGTGACTGATGTTTATGATGTCCTGATGGAACTGGCACAGTTGAATAAAGCCAAGGCTGGAATCCAACAGGAGATACAAAGCCTGGCAAACTAGATCACTGACTTCAAATTTCTGATCTTAATAGTGGTTTGGTGTGATATCCTGTTCCACATAAACATTGTAAACAAGGAATTATAAACTCCATTGATGGATATTATGACTGCTACAACTTTGATGAGAAGCTGCCTTGATTTTGTGGTGACCTAGAAATCTTTTGTTTCTGATGATGTGGTTACTGCTGCCAAAGAAATGGCAGAAAACTTAGGAGTTGAGACTCTCTTCAAGGAGATGTGTATTCACAGGAAGACAAGACAGTCTGGTTATGAGGGAAGAGACTAATATTTCTTCTGAGCTACCCATCACCTCAAGAGGGAGGGTTTCTGCACCCATTGACACTTTGTGTGTCCATCAAAGAAAGGTTTGGGCAAATGAAGCACTGAAAAAAGACTTGGTGCTTTTCTTAGTACTTTAGTAAGCTGCAAGGACACAGAAAAACACTTTAAAACAATAGCATCGACTGTCACCAGATTCTGATATATGGGAAATGTTGAGATGTCAATGATAAAGATCTCTATGTTGAATTGGACAACATCCATTGCATTTTGAAACATGGGAAGCACTCTCCATTCCAAGTTCTCCAATTCATTCATGATGCAGAGCTGAAGGACACTTTCTAATGTGTGAAGTATCAGAGGGGTAGCCGTGTTAGTCTGGATCTCGAGCCTTATTCTGGCCTGCATATTTATACCTGCCTCTGGAAATTTCCACTACATGCATCTGACGAAGTGGGTCTTTGCCCACGAAAGCATATGCTCCGATACATCTGTTAGTCTATAAGGTGCCACAGGACTCCTTATTGCTTTTTCTAATGTGTGGACAACCTTGAGAATTCTGCTCACGCTGCCGGTCAGAGTCACAAGTGGTGAGCACTGCTTTTAGAAGCTCAGGATCGATGATAGCTGAAGAGAGAGGGAGTTGCTTGCTATTTTACTGCTTGAAAATGACATTGGCCAGTTTTTGGAGCTCTGCTTCAGTTCATGTGATCAAAGGTAAGAAGAGTAACCTTTTGAGCTAAAGTACTCGGGTTAACATTCTAACGCAGTCACCTGCTATAGCACTATTTAATACTGGTCCTCCCGATGTTGGTGCACAGTTAAATTTTTTGATGTTAGTTATTCTTAAATTATAATTTAATAATGATTTCAGTTAGTCTTAAAATTGATATGTTTCTATAAGCTGAGAGGAAATGATTTTTGTCTGATTATATAGGGCATGAATAAATGCAGAGTTACAGATCCACATTTATCATCTTATATGTCAGGGATAAATCCTGCATACAAATTGTGTGTGCAAGTCATGAAATGGGCTACACATGCAATGAAAATAAAGTATTCAGAAGTTTTAACAAATGGAGGGAAGGCGCCAAAGACATTCTTTGCCTGGAGCACCTTGTTGTCGAGGGCTGAACCTGTTTCCCAAACTCTTCTTTGTGGTATTTGCAAGTATTTCCTCTGCCCTGTCATATAAGGTACAATACAGCAACTTGAAAAAGCTTACTTTGAAGCATATTTTTTAACCTAGTGTACTACATCAGAAATACAGCATTGGCTTTTAAACCAATCATTTGATTTCTTGGGCAAAATTATCCCGTGCAGGAGCATTTCAATCAATGGAACAACTATAATGAAAGGAACTTTGTCTCTATATCACAAAGCCATATCAAAATGAACCACTTAAAAACACAAGCTACAAATTCCTTCTAACAGCAAGAATGTTGATGATGTGGGGACAGAAGAACCAACTTCATTCCATGCTCTCCTCAGTTTATTGATTGCCTCTAAATAAAGGAGTTATTAAAACCCTAGTGCTGGCAAAGTTCCACGGCAACGGCAGTTCTCTAAATCCACAAAAACAGAGAGAGATTAATTCCCAGGAAAACTGTCTGGGCTTTTAATTAGCACTTCTGTTATTCCATTTGAAGATACAGAATTAAAACTTAGGTTGCATGAAACCCTATTCATGGAGTTTAGTGGTGGTGTATTTTGAAGAATTATTCATCTTCATTATTAGAACTTTATAGCTGCAAAAATATGCTTCTGAATATTGGGTCTAGGTTATCCTGAGTAAAAGCCTAACATACTGGCAAGCATACACTCTTACTTTCTTCTTTCTCAGTGGGTGCTTCACCCCTACTCCATCCCTTGCGCCCTACCCCCATTCCATCCCTCCCCTAGGTGCATAGGGTTGCCAACTTTCTGTGTTCACAAAACCAAACGCCCTTGCCCTGCCCATTCCCTGAGGCCCAATCCCCTACTCACTCCATCCTCCCTCCCTCTGTTGCTTCCTCTCACTCATCCTCACTCACTCATTTTCACTGGGCTGGAGCATAGGGTTAGGGTACGGGAGGGGGTGCAGACTCTGAAGCGAGACTGGTGATGAGGGGTTTGAATGCAGGAGGAAGCTCTGGGCTGAGGCCAAATGGTTAGGAGTGTGGGAGGGACCTCCAGGCTGAAGCAAGAAGTTTGGGTGTGGAAGGGGTTACAAACTCTGGGCTGGGACCAGAAATGAGGGGTTCAGGGTATAGGAGAAGGGTCTGGGCTGGGGCAAGGGTTGAGATACGGGGGGATGAGGGCTCAGGCTGAGAGTATGGGATCTGGGGTACAGGAGGAGATTCTGGACTAGGACTAAGGGGTTCCGAGTGCAGGAGCTGAGGCAGTGCATTGAGGAGCAAGAGGGGGTTCAATGTGCAGGCTCTGGGAGTGAGTTTGAATGCGGGAGGACCAATCACTTGGGGCAGGGCACCACATGGTGCTCTCCCGGCTGTCTCTTTACCTACAAATCAAGGGACATGTCACTGCTTCCATGTCTGCTAACCCATTCAGAGCCAGGTAGAGAGTCTGCCAGCCCCATGACAACTGGAATTTTAATTGTCTGGTCCATGGTACTGACCAGTGTCACCAGGGTCCCATTTTGACCAGGCCTTCTGGCAATCCTATAAGTGTGCCCCACCCTCACTTTGCCTCTGCCTGCCCCTGCTCTTTCTCTGCTCTCCAGCATCTCAGCAGCATCCACCAAGCAACTGATCAGCAGGTGGTGGTGGATGCTAAGCACCCACTATATTTTTTTCTGTTTTATTCTAGACAATAGACACACCTAATGAATTTTAGAGCCTGAGAAATGTGAGGCAATGATAGATAAGCCAAAAGACAAACAATTCTGAGTCTTTTGTTTCTACATAATAGCTTCTGCTTTGAAAATATTCATTTAGAAATCCTGACATGTTGATTTAATCATTGCACATTTGACACTTTCTGCAGTCCCTCACCTGTAATCTCTAAAATGCCTTTTGAGAAAAAGAAAGAAAGAAAGAAAGACAAATTGAAACAGAGGCTCAAAAGAGATATCTCACTATGCAACACCACCTCAGAAAGTTGCTTATGAATTGGGTTAGATTCCAAACTTTTGTAGTATGAAGGTTTCCTATTTGAGATGGCTTGTGTGTTTTTGTGCCGCTGCAAATGAAGAGGGCTACGGAGACAGTGACAGACTGCTGCATTGTTGGCCCACTATTGCATAAGCTTTGTTTTGTTCCTCTGTACAACTCTGACATATACAATCACATACCAAGCATGTTTTGGAAGAAATTGTTGGCGTGATTAATGTCTGGGACTTGCATATGTTTGTTGCCTATACTGCTGCACCATCTATTGTTATTTGCATTACAGAAACCTCTTGAGCAGGAGTGGACAATAATTTTTAATGGGGGCCACTCCAGATTTTGGTAAGTGGTCAAGGGCTGAACTTCTATGGAGAGGACATGGGGTCTGAGATGGCTGGTGGGGTGCAGAAGGGAGCTTAGGATAGAGGACTGAGGTTCAGGAGGGGGTGTGGAGTCTCAGAGGGAATTTGGGTGTAGGAGGGTGTTATGATCTGGAGCAGGGGCTTGGGGTACAGAATTCCGGAGCGAGTATGGGTGCAGGAGAGTATTCTGGCCTGGGGGAGGCTGGGAAGAGGGAGCACAGGGTCTGGGGGGGAATTGTGAATTGCAGAGATGGGGAGAGGAAATATAGAGGTTTTGGGTAGTGACTTGAGGCAGGAGGGGGTGGTGGCCTGTGCAGGAAATTGGGAGCAGAGAGAGGGTGGGGTGCCAGAGACAGGCTGTGGCTGGGAGGTATTTACCTAGGCAGCTCCCAGCCAACAGCCCAGCAGGAACCTGAAACAGGCTCCAAGCCTGTCTGCTAGGCTAGCTGCTCCACATGGCTGTGCTCCAGGACTGGGAGGAGGGAGGGAGGCAGGAAGGAGGCTTCTCTCTGCCCCTGCCTCAAGCAAAATTTCTCAGTTGCTATTGACCTGAAGCTAGTCAATGGGAGCTGAAGGATTTGCTGGGGGTAGGGACAGCACACTAAGGGTACATCTAGACTACATGCCTCTGCCAACAGAGGCATGTAAAATAGGCTACCCGACATAGTCAATAAAGCGGGGATTTAAATATCACTGGCTTCATTAAAATAAAAATGGCCGCCGCGCTGTGCCAGCTCAGCTGATCGTCAGCACAGCGCACGATTCAAGATGCGGATCGGTCAACAAGGGAAGCCTTTGTCAACTGCTCCTGTAAACCTTGTTTATTAGGTTATTAGGAAATACAGGCTGAGATCGAATATTTTTGAAGCAGTTCTTTTGGCTAGCAGTCTGATTTAAAGTTGGTGGAATGTATATGTTTCAAGAAGATGATCTCATCACAGAGATCTCTTGAAATTTCATTGTTGTACCTTTGTTGAAACTGTTCAGCCGCTGAATACAGATCTTCATCACTTAGTTCTCTGAACTCCCAGAGGAATCCAAAACAGGTACAAATTTGTCACAGTGACACAAATCGATGTGTAAAACCAGATTTGATGGAGTTAATAATAACAACAACAACAAAACATTGACTCAATAATGCCTTTCTGCAACAGATTGAGATGTTAGGCTGTGATTGGTGGAAAACTCAGATGAAATGTCAATACCCTGTGTTACTGATTTGGACTCAGAAAGGATTGTGTCCCATTGATCATAAATCTTTCGAATATCTTTAAGAAGTCATTCAATGTTATCCCTCCCAACATCTAATGTAGCATTGTGTGCTTCAATTACAAGATTAATTTCATGGATTATTTTTAGCAACTTCATCCACACAGACAGCATTAAAATGCAATCAGATTTGGATGTATACTTCTGAATTGACTTAATCTCAGTGACAGCCTGTGCTGTGAGAGTAAGAGAGTCAAGCTCACTTACAGCCTTTCTGACAGAGTTCAAATGCTGTGCAACCGGTTTAATGCCATCAGTCTGTGCTGATCATCTCATTGTCAACATACCATGAAGGGAAACAGGCAGATGCTGCTTCTGAATTTCCCACTTTCAAGGACTGCTACTGAAGAGATTGTACAACTGTTAGATTTTTCCAAAGTATGTGAATGCTTCCTTGCATGATTCAGTGCAATCAATGCCAACAAGATTTAGTCTGTGGTTGCCACAAGTGGAGAAAATACAGTTTGGATTTTGTTCCAGAAGGACTGCTTGTACTCTAATGTACTTCCCAGCCATATTAGATCCATTGTCATAGGCTTGGCAAATGCAGACTTGAACATTTAATTTGAAGCTTTCCAGAATTTCTAAGACACAAGTGGCAATTTTTTTCCCATTTTTTTCCATGGAATTATCAAACAAAAGGAATCATTCTTTAATTCATAGAATCATAGAATACTAGGACTGGAAGGGACCTCAAGAGGTCATCGAGTCCAGTCCCCTGCCCTCATGGCAGGACCAAATACTGTCTAGACCATCCCTGATAGACATTTATCTAACCTACTCTTAAATATCTCCAGAGATGGAGATTCCACAACCTCCCTGGGCAATTTATTCCAGTGTTTGATCACCCTGACAGTTAGGAACTTTTTCCTAATGTCCAACCTAAACCTCCCTTGTTGCAGTTTAAGCCCATTGCTTCTTGTTCTATTCTCAGAGGCCAAGATGAACAAGTTTTCTCCCTCCTCCTTATGACACCCTTTTAGATACCTGAAAACTGCTATCATGTCCCCCCTCAATCTTCTCTTTTCTAAACTAAACAAACCCAATTCTTTCAGCCTTCCTTCATAGGTCATGTTCTCTACACCTTTAATCATTCTTGCTGCTCTTCTCTGGACCTTCTCCAATTTCTCCACATCCTTCTTGAAATGCAGTGTCCAGAACTGGACACAATACTCCAACTGAGGCCTAACTAGCGCAGAGTAGAGCGGAAGAATGACTTCTCGTGTCTTGCTCACAACACACCTGTTAATGCATCCCAGAATCATGTTTGCTTTTTTTGCAACAGCATCACACTGCTGACTCCTATTCAGCTTGTGGTCCACTATAACCCCTAGATCCCTTTCTGCTGTACTCCTTCCTGGAAAGTCGCTTCCCATTCTGTATGTGTGAAACTGATTGTTCCTTCCGAAGTGGAGCACTTTGCATTTGTCTTTATTAAACTTCATCCTGTTTACCTCAGACCATTTCTCCAATTTGTCCAGATCATTTTGAATTATGACCCTATCCTCCAGATTAGTCTCAAACCCTCCCAGCTTGGTATCGTCTGCAAACTTAATAAGCGTACTTTCTATGCCAATATCTAAATCATTGATGAAGATATTGAAGAGAGCTGGTCCCAAGACAGACCCCTGTGGAACCCCACTTGTTATACCTTTCCAGCAGGATTGTGAACCATTAATAACTACTCTCTGAATACGGTTATGCAGCCAGTTATGCACCCACCTTATAGTAGCCCCATCTAAGTTGTATTTGCCTAGTTTATTGATAAGAATATCATGCGAGACCGTATCAAACGCCTTACTAAAGTCTAGGTATACCACATCCACCGCTTCTCCCTTATCCACAAGACTCGTTATCCTATCAAAGAAAGCTATCAGATTGGTTTGACATGATTTGTTCTTTACAAATCCATGCTGGCTGTTCCCTATCACCTTGCCACCTTCCAGGTGTTTACAGATGATTTCCTTAATTACCTGCTCCATTATCTTCCCTGGCACAGAAGTTAAACTAACTGGTCTGTAGTTTCCTGGGTTGTTCTTATTTCCCTTTTTATAAATGGGCACTATATTTGCCCTTTTCCAGTCTTCTGGAATCTCTCCTGTCTCCCATGATTTTCCAAAGATGATAGCTAGAGGCTCAGATACCTCCTCTATCAGCTCCTTGAGTATTCTAGGATGCATTTCATCAGGCCCTGGTGCCTTGCAGGCATCTAACTTTTCTAGGTGATTTTTAACTTGTTCTTTTTTTATTTTATCTTCTAAACCTACCCCCTTCCCACTAGCATTCCCTATGTTAGGCTTTCCTTCAGACTTCTCGGTGAAGACCGAAACAAAGAAGTCATTAAGCATCTCTGCCATTTCCAAGTTTCCTGTTACTGTTTCTCCCTCCTCACTGACCAGTGGGCCTACCCTGTCCTTGGTCTTCCTCTTGCTTCTAATGTATTTATAAAAAGTCTTCTTGTTTCCCTTTATTCCCGTAGCTAGTTTGAGCTCATTTTGTGCCTTTGCCTTTCCAATCTTGCCCCTGCATTCCTGTGTTGTTTGCCTATATTCTTCCTTTGTAATTATTTGTCCTAGTTTCCATTTTTTATACGACTCCTTTTTTATTTTTAGATCATGCAAAATCTCGTGGTTAAGCCAAGGCAGTCTTTTGCCATATTTTCTATCTTTCCGACACAGTGGAATAGCTTCCTTTTGGGCCCTTAACAACGTCCCTTTGAAAAACTGCCAACTCTCCTGAGCTGTTTTTCCCCTCAGGCTTGATTCCCATGGAACCTTACCTATCAGCTCTCTCAGCTTACCAAAATCTGCCTTCCTGAAATCCATTGTCTCTATTTTGCTGTTCTCCCTTCTACCCTTCCTTAGAATTGTGAACTCTATGATTTCATGATCACTTTCACCCAAGCTGCCATCCACTTTCAAATTCTCAACCAGTTCCTCCCTATTTGTTAGGATCAAATCTAGACCAGCTTCCCCCTTGGTAGCTTTTTCAACCTTCTGAAATAAAAAGTTGTCTCCAATGCAGTCCAAAAACTTATTGGATAGTCTGTGCCCCGCTGTGTTATTTTCCCAACAGATATCTGGATAGTTGAAGTCCCCCATCACCATCAAATCTTGGGCTTTGGATGGTATTGTTAGTTGTTTAAAAAAAGCCTCATCCACTTCTTCTACCTGGGTAGGTGGCCTGTAATAGACTCCTAGCATGACATCACCCTTGTTTTTAATCCCTTTTAGCCTAACCCAGAGACTCTCAACATTTCTGTCTCCTATGTCCATCTCTACCTCACTCCAAGTGTGTTCATTTTTAATATATAAGGCAACACCTCCTCCCTTTTTTCCCTGTCTATCCTTCCTGAGCAAACTGTACCCTTCTATACAAACATTCCAATCATGTGTATTATCCCACCAAGTTTCTGTGATGCCAACAATGTCATAATCGTACTTATTTATTTGCACTTCCAGTTCCTCCTGCTTATTACCCATACTTCTCGCATTTGTATATAGGCATCTAAGATAATGATTTCACCTTGCCTCCCAGTTTTGCCCTGATCCTCCTTTCTCTCTGCCATTATAGCCCATGCTCCCTCCCGTTTCCGACCCATCTCCCAGGTCTCCATGTTCTCCACTTACCTGTGGGCTTTGCTCACCTGTCCCCATCGAACCTAGTTTAAAGCCCTCCTCACTAGGTTAGCCAGTCTTTGTCCAGATAGGGTCTTCCCCTTCCTTGAAAGGTGAACGCCATCTCTGCCCAGCAGTCCTTCCTGGACTAGCATCCTGTGGTCGAGGAAGCCAAAGCCCTCCTGGCGACACCATCTTCGCAGCCAGGCATTCACCTCCAGGATGCACCTGTCTCTGCCTGGGCCCCTACCTTCAACAGGAAGGATCGAAGAGAATACCACCTGCACTCCAAACTCCCTCACCCGTACTCCCAGAGCCCTGTAGTCACTCTTGATCCGCTCAATGTCACACCTCGCAGTATCATTTGTGCCCACATGGATGACTAGCATGGGGTAGTAGTCAGAGGGCCAGATAATCCTTGACAATGCCTCTGTAACATCTCAGATACGGGCCCCCGGCAGACAGCATACCTCCCGAGATGAAATGTCAGGGCGACAGATGGGCGCCTCCGTCCACCTCAGAAGAGAGTCTCCGACCACCACTACCCTATGTTTCCTATTCGCAGTGGTGGTAGCAGACCTCCCAGCCTTGGAGGTACGAGGCTTCTCCTCCTCTGTTGTAGGGGTGATTCCTTATCTCCTGTATAAAGAAGAGCATAACGGTTTTCTAGTACCATGGCGGGAGGGTTCGGAGCAGGGGTGGAGCAATGCCTGCCGCCAGAAGTAACCAGCTGCCAGTGTCCACCCTGAGCCATCTCCTCCTCCACCAGTGGTGTGTCTGCACTCCTGTGTTCTAGGACAGCTACCTCAGCAATCTCCTCATGAACACAGTCCAGGAATTCCTCATGGGTTCGGGTGCTCCTCAACCTGGCCACCTCCTCCTGTAGTTCTCCCACCTGCTGCCTGAGAGATTCCACCAGCAGGCACCTTTCACACTGGATGATCTCCCCAGCCTGGATATCAGTAATTGAAACCTTTGAACTTCCTGCAATTTTAACATATTGAACTACCAAGATCATTTGTTCTATATGAGATCAGTTTGGAGTTGCATCAATAATAATTGAAAAGTGCTTTGCATGTTGTATTTCTTCAAGAATTATTTGCACAAATGTCCCGCACAGCTCAATAAACTCATTTTGTATTCCAATAGACAGATAACGGATTTTTATTCCATTCTTCACTCAGCACACAGTCAACCTGTGGAACTCCTTGCCAGAGGATGCAGTGAAGGCTAGAACTTTAACAGGGTTCAAAAAAGAGCTAGATAGATTCATGGAGGTTAGGTCCAGCAATTGCTATTAGCCAGGATGAGTAGAAATGGTATCCCTACCCTCTGTTTCTCTGGAGGTGGGTGACAGGGGAGGGATCATGTGGGGATTACCTGTTGTGATCCCTCCCTCTGGGGCATCTGGTATTGGCCAGTGTCAGCAGACAGGATACTGGGCTAGATGGACTTTTGGTCTGACCCAGTATGACCATTCTTATGTTCTTATATTCTTATGCATGCATTTTCCGTGTGATTCATCACACTTAACATGGCCTGATAAAAGTGGATCCTACTTGCTAAGAAGTTCAAGTATACCAAGAAAGTTTCCATTTGTAAGATCACTGATACATTGACTAGAACCAAAGCCAATCCCCGTGCAGAATGAAAAAGAATGACATTCAATATGCTCTCAAGGAGTTTTTTTCAGTTGTCAGTTTCTGTGTTTATTTTACTCAGGAGTAAGTTTTCAATTGAACTGTCAGCTAGTGCTGCTCTACTAGCTGATTTCCAGGTAACATAGTTATCTTTATGAGAGTCTGAAGTTTCATGTGAAAGTATTCGGGCTTTAAACTTCCTCCAGCCTCTACTGATTGATGCTCCAGCCAGATGGATCAGACAGTACTGATGCATTTGAAGTATTACTGTTAAAAAGGAAACAGGATACATAGTACAGAGCCTGCTTTTCCATGCATCAGCAGAACCAGTCTCTTGTGTAGATGTCTACATTTGGAAGAGGTTTTGTCAGCAGATGAGCGGAAAAAGCATGATTTTCAGCATCTTTTGGTATATTACTTGGAATCTGAAAACAACTAACTTTGAGAAATGACTGCATTTGAGCAAAATTGTTCTTATCAAGAAGTCCAATATTAGGTTATGATGCAACTGTTGTTACACAGTGTCCTATGCTAGTCAAAAGTTCTTGTTCTTGCTGTGCAGCATCTCCGAGGTCCTCATTTTCTGCCTGCACAGTCTCTAAATCAAGCTTAGATTCTACAACTATTGCTACTGTTGGCATTTCTGTGTCTTGATTAATGACCTCCTCATTTTGAGGCAGTGGCACTGAAATGTCATTTGTGGGTACAAAGTTTTCACCATCAGAACTGGAAGTGTCACTGTCAGTTTGGTCACTGTCTAATGGCTAAGGCATCTTTTCTGTGAGAAATGATATTATTGGCTTTAAACTCTTAATAGCTGCTTCACTCTGTTGCTTTCGCCATCTCTTACTTGCACCACTTTCAAATCTTTGCTTCATTTTTATAAAAGGGTTCTTTTAAAGCACTTGATAAATTAATTTGCTAAAGGCTATTAGATATACAAAATTTTCATTGTTTATACTTCACAATGAATATTATATATAATGGTTTGGTGGTGTTATTTGCTATGACCCTTATAGTCTTATTTCATCTGCTAACATGTTCCCCTTATTAAATTCCTCTAATAACTGGTATGTTATTATGAATATGAACAAGCCGTGATTGCCAGATTAGATATAAAGTTTATTAAACAACTAAAATGAAAAGTTTATTATCACAAAAAAGGCTTTAAAGGTGAATCTAAAAGTGGACAAAGAGGTAGCTTACAGCTGAGCCTGATATACAATAACCATATGAAGACACATAAAAAAAAACAGGAATACAAAAATCTCCTATGCAGAAAAAAAATCTAATGTAAAGGATAAACTTACCCTCAGACCAAGCAAAATCACTTTACAGTAACAGAATGAATGACAACTTTCAGAATCTTTAAACTATGCAAAGACTGTAAACAGCATTTCATAATGTAGAATCACTAATCACAGAAGCTACTTCAGTCTCCAGTCACACAGATGAAAACTTGGATGTGACCAAAAAATTGGTGAAGGCCCGAGGTCCCACGATGATTTAAATCAGTTTTTTTCAAGTATATATTTAGCTTCTTTTGTTGTCTCTGTTATAACTGCAAGGTGTATAATAAATGGAAATGACTTGATAGAAAAATGTTCAAATTTGAAGCCTCTTTGTCTCCTGAGGCCCGGGCCAAATGGCCCTCCTGTTTCCACCCCATCATACCCAATAGGGACTGGTGGAATTGTATGTAATTCCCCTATGGGAATATAATTCCTCCAGTTATCAGACACCTCTTCAGAGATTTGCATATGTCAGTTCAAACTGGATTCCCCAGGGACCAGAGAGAGAAAGGATTTTTGAATAAATAGCCTAGTTTTAAAACTGACTTAGGGCCTTCCTCCTGATCCAGCAAATGGACAGGACCTCTGGTCCACAGAAGGAGCAGTCCTTAAGGCAGGGTTAGAAGGACTTGCTGACTGAGACTCCATAAGACTGGGTGCTTGTTCTGCGATGAACTTGAAACCTCAAAGAAACTCATCTGAAGAGAAACCAAGCAGGCCTGCAGAATGAAGGCAAGGAACTGTTCAGCCTGGAAGGAGGCTGGAGGGAGAAACATGTGGTTCTTCACCCAAGAGAGGCAACAGGAAGGGAAGCTGGAAGTCTGAGAACAGGTACCCCTTGCTAAGGGAAATTCATAAGGGAAATTCAGGTTCAGTTGCCTTGGGCTGTGATAATAACATAGTTGTCTCTATGTCATAAGCCATATAAAATCCAATCCTGTGCTCAAGGGGTTTGAACTGCCCCAGGATCATCCATGTTAACAATTAAAAACTGTGATCACAACCAATTTCTCAGACACCTCCTATTCCTTCTATCTAGGCCAAACGAGGAGTGTGCAAACCATGCCACAGACTGGAATATCTAGGGAAGACATTTAGGCGCAACATAAACTACAATGGTATGCTGTTCAAATAGAATAACATGAAGAATTTCTCACAATAGCTCTGCAGATAAATATGCCTGAAACTTGTATGTATGTGTGTATATATAGTGTTGACTATAGGATCATGATGTTTATTCTATATTAACATTCACTATCTCTAGAATGTCCTTATAATTACAAAAAAAGCCTTGACCATTAAGTAATTAATCATACTGTCATCATCTGCTTGAGCAGCAGTTCACCATTGTAGTACAGTGGATGCTTGTACTTTCCCCATGGGTACCAGTAAAGATCAGATACTCATAGAGGTCGATGTCTTTTACTCTGAAAATTATTTGCCATGTTACAGTAGACTGAACGCCCAGTTTTTCTGTCCTGCTCAATAGTCATAATACCAGCATACCCACATACATTACAAACCTTTACTGTTGTCATATTCAACATTTATAAGGGGATTTCTAGCCTTCACAGCCAGTGGTTTTTAAATCCCTGATGTATTGTTAACTCCTCCAATTCAAAGTAAAAGCTTCTTGTCTGCACTAAAACAATATCCATATTTAATTAGATTTGTCATCTTGTGTGTGTGCTATAGTACACCTAAATTCCCCAATATAGTGAGAAACCTGCCTCATCATAGTTTATGCAGCATGTTAACTCTACTTATGAACTTGGTTTTGGTGTCATTGCATTGCAATTGCTTAAATGCAATATAGTGTTGTTAATTAATCATACTGCATGTCTCCCAGCCACACACACACACCAATCCCAGCATCAGGCTATCTTTCTGCAAAGAGAGCAGAGTAAAAGGGAACACCCATAATGAATTCAAACTTGAATTTGGATTTTAATACAAATAGAGGAATCTCTCTGTAATCTTTGCCTATTGAATCATGTTTAGAGTAACTCAACTGATTGCAAACACAGATGCAGTTTGTACTTCACAGCGCTTACCTTCATTTGCTAACTAGTGACATATGTTGCTCCACTGTTTTGTTGCTGCACAATAGGATCAGATGCCTAGGTGTACTGTTAACCCATGACAAATAACTGGAAGATTTAGTGCTCATATGTCAAGTTGCTTGATTTACAACTGATTGACTTGAATATCTTCCAAACTATGAAATAATTTAGGAATCGGATGCTAAAACCCATCAAGATATAACAATCCCTTTCCCAGCATAACAGGCCAACATTACTAACGGCATCCAATTTGCATTCTTGGATGAATCCTGGAAACTGCTACCTCTTATATTCAACAGCAAGCCTAGCTAGAGAGCCTTGTTCCATTTCCACCTGTGTGCATGACTAGTACACTTCATGATCTGCACCAGCGCCTCTGCATATCCAGTAGCACTGCATATAACAGACATATGGACTATTTAGCCTCCCTTCCCCTTCCTGGATCTCAACATTCTCAAAGTATGAGCAATTTCCTATCTGGATCTGAACTCCCCATCTTTGCCCCATCTGTACTATGGATGAGTGACAATGCCAACACTAACCAGGCTGTACCTGTTCAGTAAATTCAGGCTGAATTTAGCCCCACAACATGTATAGATTAACCTAGCACAGAGTAGTGCAATGCATTTCTAATCAGCACAGATTCAACAATGATAAGTACATTCATAATACCTACTTTAATTTAAAACAACTCTTTAAAAGTGTGGCTCTCAGTCTCCAAGGTAATAGGGCAGATACTCATATAGAGCTGCCTGAAGGCATTTTTAAAAAGGAATGAAATTATTTACGAGACATATTAACTTGCATAATGGCATAGTTTCTATAGGGCTCAGTTCAACAAGATATTTAATCCTAACTTAAGCACACACTAAAGCCACTGAAAAAAGGCCAAAAGTTGGTGTAGACTGCTCAGTCATGTTTTGCCAGTTTTAAACCTCTTAAATAGGCTGATTCAGAAACTGATGAAGTTAACTGAAGTCTTCCCACTGATTTCAGGCCTATTGAAAACTTTGGGAAAATGATTATTTATAGAGATCTTTTCAAGAGACATTTTAGTGAACATACATACTAGTCAAAGTTTTATTAGACAAAGTAGCTTATTTTTAAAAGTTTAAAAGGAAAAGTTTAACTTCTAATCACACTGAGTAGGTTAACTTGCACCATATTACTTTGATGAGCAGAAACTATTAAAAATCTTCATTAGAAAATCTTGACTCCTAGCCCTGACTTATGAAATAATAAGTGGAGTGTCCACACTACCAAGCCTGTTATTTTGAAATAACAGGCTGGTTATTTTGAAATAATTTTGAAATAATAACTCCTGCTTTGCTTGGGGAATAACACTTATTTGAAATATTTGTGGGGAATCACAGCTGATTCGAACCAGGAAGTGCACGCCGGGACGTGTTAGTTAGAACCAAACCCCTTGGTTCGAACTACAGTGTCCCAGCGTGCACTTCATGGTTTGAATCAGCTGTGATTCGAACTAGGGCGCCAGCGAGATCATGCTAATGAAGCGTGGGATATTTAAATCCCCGCTTCATTAGCAATTTCGAATGCCTGCATTTGCATCCCTAGTTTGAACTAGGGTGCAAGTGTAGACATACCCTAAGGCACAAGGAAATCTAGTGATTTCCTAGCCATACCAGCAGCAAAAAAGAGTCACAATCTTGGTTAGAACCTGTCAATGGAGAGACTCTGTACATTTCAGTCTCATCTGATTTAAACACATGAAGCTTTACTATGGATCCAAAGCTTATCAAAAATCATCATTTTTGTTTGGAAATTGTATGAAAAATCTCTCATGTTGTTATGAAGTCTCCACTGCCTTTTGGTGTCATGATTGGGATGAAACAAAGAAGCATGGGAGAGCTCTTATTTTCCCCCATTGCTACCCTCAGTTAAAGTTATGACAAAACTCTTTAGGGCCTAAAATGGTTTACAATTTAATTTAATTTTGGATCATAAAGCTGTTTTGCCACATGGGCCACACGGTTATTACAAACTGAAGCCTAGATGGCATTGGAAAGGGCTTAACAGCATAGCTATACCAGCAAAAGCTCCAAATGGAGGTCATCTTATAAGCTATGCAAAATCCCTCTTTTGCTTGGCTACGTCTACACTACATGCTTCTTGCGCAAGAAGCCTTTTGCACAAGAGTTTTTGCACAAAAACTTCTTGCGCAAGAGCATGTCCATACCCCAAAGCACATCGCAAAAGCAATGTGCTTTTGCCCAAGAGAGCATCCACACTGCATGGATGCTCTTGCGCAAGAAAGCTCTGATGGTCATTCTGTGAATGGCCATCAGATCACCTGTGCTTTTTCCCCTCTGGAGCATCCACACTTGCCTTCTTGCACAATAGCTGTAGCGCTAAAAGCAGTTATGCCCATTTAATTGCGCAAGAGCTCATTTGAGGTGTGGCTGCTTCACAGGTTTTTTACACAAAAATGTAGGGTAGATGTGAGCCTACATCCTTATTTAGTGCAAACACGAAATTTTGTCTGGTTTGCTCTGGTACTTACTTGCTCCCTTATTTGTTCTCATGAAAGCAGATGTATAAGGAACACAGTGGTTGTTCATTCAGCTACTGCACAGTAGAAAGCCTATAGGTCAGACAGGGGGAAGCAGATGGTCACCCCCTTTTCAGTTATAGCTTTAGTCCAAGAGCTAGTGAAGACCCTCAGTTTGTACAAGCTATATGCTCAGACACTGTGTTTGCCACTTTTTGCCGTCTCCTAATATGGGATTAAAAATAAATCTGGATGGAATATTGATGACAAACAACTGTTGACAAAATTTAACTATTTTCAGTTTTACACAGAACTTTGATTTTACATTTTACATTTGTAGAAATAGAGAGTGAATGTGTGTGTCCATCTTTTAGAGGTGTGACAGGTTCCTGGGTGAGAGCACCCGCCTTGACCTGAGAGGAGCCCTGCGAGCCCCCTGCCTGTCTCTGTTTCTCCTCAGAGACGGCTCTATGGGCGCGAGTCCTCGCCCTCTTGTCCAAGGACAGGGCCCTGTGAGCCCACCGCCTGGTCCGTCTATGAGATAGAAGGGTCTCAGGGGGACCTTGGTTCTCCCTACGAAGTCCTAGGCGGGTCCAAGGCCACCAATAATGGCCTATGTGGCTGACAGGGGGGCAGCCGCCGCGGCTACACGCAGCAAACACCGAGGGAGGAGGGGTTTAGGGGGACCCGGGCCCTCCCTCTCCACCAGGTCCCAACCCAGGGCCCTAAGGGTGGGGTTTGTTCGCCCCCACCCGGCTGACGGGGATCCAACCCGAAGCTCACCAGCCCACGGGCGCCAAAAGCGCTCTGCCCCTGGTTGCTTCCTAATCCTCTCCGTCTGCCCCTGTTCGCGGGGAAGTTCCCTGGGTCTTACCGCCGCGCTGTCCTCCGGCTCCGGCCTGGCAGGGTCGCTGCCTCCCAGACTTCCCGGAAGCCCGTTCGGTTGGCTCCTTGCCTGCCACGGTGAGGGTTTGGCGCTGCACTCCCCCCCCAGCTCTCTCCTGGGCCTGGTTTAAATGGCCTGCCGCCGGACGTCACAAGGTGTCGCTCCGCCCCTTCCGCATCCCTCTGTTCAGGCGCATGCCAGCCGTGCGCCAGGCCACCGTTCCCATGGGCTGCAGCCACCTGATGGAGGTGCGGACCTGAAGCCCGCTGGCTGCGCCCCCACAGCCTTACCAGCTGCCGCTCCTCGGACGGACGGCCAACCGGGCTGTCCCTGGCTTCAGTGCGGGCCTCAGCGAGCCCATCACAAGAGGCAAAATGAGCTAGTGGACTAAAGGCTGGTCTGGGAGCCAGAAAGTTAATTACTTTTTCTAGTACTTCCTGTACTGTGAATCTATATAGTTATATCAGAACGTATATATCACCCATATTCTAGAATGGAAAACAGGCTTGCAGCAGTTAAACCACTTGCTTGGGGTACTATGTTAGAGCCAGGATTAGACTACAAAAGAGTAGACCATAGTGGCCTCCATAAAACAAGTTTTGAAAGATCTGTCTTTAAAAAAAATTGACTTTTACAGAATAGGTGAATTTCATTCCCAGTGGAACAGACAGCAAATGTCAAGCAGCATAATCAAGATATCTTCTGAAGAGATGGATTCTTGAAGCTTTTCTCTATGAGCATTTCCATTTTTTTAAATGAGGTCATTTTTACAAAATGTCTGAGGTGCAGCATTCTAGCAAATTTTCATATCTTTTCTTCCTGACATTCTCCACAGGTTCATGTTGTATGAGGTAGCTAGTGACCCTTGGTTTTTTTGTTGCTTTTGTCCCAATCTGGTCATGGTTCCATAGCCCTTGGGAGTCCTTTATTCCTCCCATAAGTTTACAGCCCTACTCCAGGAATGCAGCCCATTTCCAGTACACATGGACATCCAAGTTTAAATTGTTTTAACACAGCTTGCAATTTGTCATTGCTTAGTTTCCTCTTAGGTGATAAACCACTGTACAGTTCTTGTCTGGCTCTACAGTAATAAAATTAAGCGTCTCATTCTGTCTCCATCATTATATGGATTTATTTGGCAGGTTAATTCAAATTGTTCTGCCTACAGAAATCATTTACAATCCATCCCTCTGAACAGCGATCAGAAAAACAGGATATTCAGGCCTCCTACTCTGAGCTCCAGAAGTTGGAACAGCCTCAATAGCTATTTCAGTACTTTGAATCTTTTAATTGCTTTTATTATGTCTATAGCGACTCTGCTCATTGCCATTAATTTGTGACCTATTTCTTCCAGCATTCACATTTAGCTGTTGTTAGTGTGCATGGATTCTTTATTACCTGACAGCAAGCATTCACACCACAGAGGCAGCACTTTAAGCTGGAACCATAACAACTGAGTACAAGGATAATCAGCTACAGTTCAAGTTGAAAATATTTGTACATCTTTTGCCTTGGAATGCAATAGCTTTGTTCAACTATGGTCCCTTTCCCTAGTTAGAATATGGCAGTGAGTGCTTCCTCTTGATGCACATAAGGTTCCAAATCCAGATTTTGAGCTTTAGAGAGAGGTTCCGCTTTCAATATCTTGACTCTACATTAGATTTCTAGAGCGCAGTATACCTGGACTATTACTTACATGCATTGTAGGCTTGTCCAAAGGGCCAAGTCAGCATCATTGTTCAAATACAAGGAGGCATCATCCTCACCACAGACAGCTCACAATTTAAGACAAGATGTGACAAGTGAATATAACAAACAGTAGGAAGGAAGGACTGGGTATTGTGCACAGCTTCACTGTTCCAGCTCAAGATAAAGGTTATATTTTAGGAATATAATGCAAGTTATCCCCATCTTCTTTTAACCCAGCTACAGATATTAATCTCCCGATGCCCAAATAAATGGGCTTATTCTGATCCCAACCCCTGCACTGTTAAGATATAACTATTCAGGCCTACCTGCAAAGGCCTATATGTTAAGAATTTATGTGTATTCATATCATTTAGCTAGTTACAGGGGTATAAAAACAAATAACCAAAATCACAATCTTCCTGTGTATGTGCCTTCTCTCACTATGATAGTCTGAGGCCTTGTTAAGCTAAGGCCTTTGGCTGAGTAGCAGGGGCACCCACGGGCTTGGAAACATGGTCACATCCTCACCAGTCACATTGTCTCCAGATAAAGAACAGATCCTAGAACGTTTAAAGAAAACTTAGGTTCCTAGCTTTCTGTCTGGCAAGGACCCTCTTACCAATAGTTGGTATTCTGAAGTCGTCATTTCCATATTGTTTTTTCATGATGGTCCCCACTTCCCTATTGTTTCCTGTCTGGTTCTGTGATTGTTTCTGTCTGCCGTATAATTAAGTTTGCTGGGTATAAACCAAACAAAGGTGCTGGAATCTATTTGGTTAGATAATCATGTTATGATATGTTAGGTTTGCTTAGTTAAACAGTAAAATGATCCATTAAGGTTGAGCTAAGAAGAAATCAAGTTTTGCTATATAGACTGAGGTCAATGAGGATGTGGGGAGAGGACATTGCAGTAGTGTTTTGCTAAGGGGAATGAGAACAGGCAATAGGGAATTAGGAACAGGGACACAGGGCAAAGACTCTGCGGCATCAAAGCTGGGAATGGAACACTGGGGAACAGACTCTATCAGCTTATAGAGGTAAGTCCAATTAGTGTGAAGGGCTTTGGAATCATGCTTGCTGGAAATTAATGCCAATAGATATTGAATTATCTGCATCTCCGGACTTTGGGTATTGCTGCTCTCTGTTTATGTGAGAAGGACCAGGGAATGGGAGGGTGAAGGGATTGGACCTCTAACATACACATTGATCCAGTTGGTCTATAGGGGCACTGCAACTGGCCACTGGAGAATTCACTTGATTCAGAAACAATATATTGCCTTCATACATGGCTCCAAGCTGCTCCTCTCACAGCACCTGCCATTGTGGTAAGTGCTGGGACAGGAAAGTCTCACACAGTGTTGAGTACTAGCAAGATTCTGGGTGTCAGAGCAGTCCAAGGGCAATCTGAATAAGTTTATTGTAAATTAGAATGACTGGTAATTTTGGTTTATGGGTGGCTTCAATTCATTAGGAGGGCAGTTGGGATTGACCAAAAGAATCCATTCTTCCACTGAAACAAAAAAGTGTCTGCACAGCCAGTTGTCCTGGCTTAACTATACCTGATTTAAAACCAATTCACGTTCTACCTGTGTGATTTTCTCAGGTAGACAAGCCCTCAGTGACAGTTTACATTGAAGTCATTAGCAAAACCATAGGAATTAAAGCATTCCATCCATCTTCTACTTAGTAGTTTATAGTCTCAGGGAGCTAAAAAGACTATTAGCTTTCTCCCTGTCTCTCTCTCTCTCTCTCCTATATTAATTAATAGTGCTGCAAATGGGAGAACTTTTAAGAAGTGTTTTCTAGTGACTCTCATAATAAATTGGGCAATTTAAAAACTTGAGAAACCAAACAGTTGAATTTTTTCTTATAATTACAGGTTCAAAAGCAGTTGAATTCTTATGCAAATATATTTATAAAGACAAAAGCAGGAACAAAAATGTCAAACTTGAGATTTTGCACACAAGTAGAGATATACTGAGAGAGAAAGAAAGAAAAAGAAAAATAGTGTGTTATATTTGGGAAATTCTAAAAGTTCTCTGCATCCTCATGAATGGAGGTGAATTTCTTCATTTTGTTGCTCTTATGAGATTAGTACACATTTCAGTTGATGGCTGATCTACACTTCTGCTTCAGTCAGTGTAAGTTACATTGCTGAGGGGTGTGTGTGAAAAAATCATGTGCCTGAGGCCATGTCTACACTGTGGAGTTTTTCTGGGATACCAGGGTATCCTGGAAAAACTCTGCTGTGTCCAGGGAATGTGTCTGCTCTTCCAACATTTTTTGCGGAAGAGCAGACGTGCTCTTTCAGAAGCCCTGTAAACCTCGTTTCACAAGAAAGAAGAGCTCATCTGAAAGAGGAGGTTTTTCTGAAATTTGGCCCGTCTACACTGGGCCAAATTTCAGAAAAGTCTCTTCTAAAAAAACAATTGGAGAAAGGAAGTGTAGTGTAGCCATAGCCTGAGTGATATAGTTTTGGCTTACATTGACCTAATACAGCATCTACACCACACTGTGTCAAGGGAAGACGCTCTCCCGCTGACTTACCTTCTGCTTCTCAAGATGAAGTACTATATTTGACAGGAAATGCTCTCCAATCAATGCATTATATCTTCACCACTAAATCAATGCCATTGCATCAGTCACAGCAGCTCCATTTTAGCACCCTAATATAGACAAGCCCTTAATCTTACTGTAATGAAAGCGAATTAGTTAATCATGAGCTATTGCTCCAGTTTGTTGGGTTGGAAACACAGCACCTGATGTTGTTGTAATCAACAGGAAAGACATATTCACATAGCTTTAGAATTCCAACAGCAAAGGTGATGGACCCTGTTCCAAGATATTTTAGCAATAAATGTATTTACAGAATAATTATTTATTAATAACCAACCAATCTTGCATATATATAGTTTCACTTCTGGACTACACTTCAAAGCAACAATTCCTCAGTCAGCTGCCTCCTTCAGGGACTTTACACTTTTACAGAACTTCCATCCAAAGATCCTAGAATGGTTCATGAACTCTGGTGAATCTCACTGCACACCTACTGTAAGGAACATATTATTCCATTATATAAGTAGGAAAAGGGAGACGAGGGGTTAAATAAGGAAATCTGTGCCAGAACAAAGGCTCAAAAATGTCAGAAATCAACCTGGGTGGGCATTCCTAGTGGCTAGAGTAGTAACTTTAGTTTGGGAAGTGAAGACAGAAGTCAAAGCTGGACTCAGAAGCCAAGAGTGCATTTGCATCAAGGCTGGGAGCTGGACCAGAGAAACAAGAGGGCTGGAGGGCCACTGTCAGACAATGGAGAGTTCCAAGCCATTACGTGATATCTGGAAGACTGAGCTGCTGTAGCCCCGTAAGATTTATGCATCTGCCCTGAGTGTCACCAAATCAGCTCCTGACTGGCCTCACCAGGTTGCCAATTTTCCCACCTGGATGGATCTGACACCATTCATGGCACTGGTGTCTAGTCAGGAAAGTTGGCAGCTCTAAACCAGGACTGGCTGTAACCTCATTACCTCACAAGAACACTTAATCTTGTGTTTTCCTCACGAAATTGCATGTATCCTTTTTTAAAGTATTTATGTCCGCTGAGAATTTCACACTTGTCATTGTTTACTGCATCTCTCAGCACATGGCAGGGCACAAAAACGAGCATGGGTAAAACTCAGACAGAAATCTTTGTCCTATCTCTATTTTTCAGATTTGGCTTAATTGGCTGATCTGGCAGTTATGAAAATGCAGATTGGCTCTTGTGAACACATAATGGGACACAAATCGCATGCATGACTTCGCTGCATCAATATACAGATCAGCCCACAGTAAAAGTTTTGCACAAATAGATCTTTAAAAATGCAACACAAGAAATATGTTGACAGGTCAACCGAACAGCTTGCATAACTGGAGAAGACAGATGTAGTAAAGCTAAAAGAAATGTCTATCTTGGAAGTGAAGGGCTGCCCTTCTGAAGCAAGTGCTGCTGCACATCAAATCATTGGTTGTTACTGACAAAGGATCGATAAACTAGGACTTTGGCTATGTAGGCAACTGCTCAGAAATTTTCTATTATTTCATCACCTCTAGCAGAGCTGGCATTAGTGTATGTGTTTGTTCATCTATAGTGACTGGTCCAAGTAGAAGATGCTGCTATATATTATATCCTTCAGCAGCTTCTCTGAGGATACCATGACATCAAACTGTGGATCAATAGAACCATAGTTATGCCAATTTTACTGCATGGAAGTGAAATGTGGGCGCTAAGGAACAGCACTGGACTGAAATTTTTGATTGTTGTCATCTTTGCCAGCTGCTCATTCAGGACACAATCAGAAATGGGGCTATTTGAAGGCAAACGCAACAACTTTCATTAGTAGTGGTTCAGTTTTTGCCGCTTTTTGGTGTGGATATAGTATTAGAATGGAATTCCTACAGATTCCAAATCCTGTTTTCCAAGGACTATCACTACATAGCCAAGAACCACATGAACATCAAAAACTTCAGTGGCATGGTAAATTCCTAGCGATGGACATTGAAGGTATGTCTACACTGCACGCTTACTTTGGAATAAGCTATTTTGGAAGAAATGCTCCGAAATAGCTTATTTCGAAATAGCGCATCTACACAGCAAATGTTCATAGAAATAGCACTGAGCTATTTTGAAATAGAGAGTTCACACTCATTGGACACTGAATCATATTTATGGTCACCCAGAACCACTCCAGGCAGGACATCCGGACAGCAGTTACTTCCTGAACTGCTGCCTGAGGCTATCTGAGACTTGTGCTTAAAGGGACGCCCCCGTATAGCCATGTCTCAGGTACCTCTCTTTTGCCTATCTCTTAGAGGGATGGCAAACCCATTCCTTTGCCTGCTGTTGTTGCCCTTGTGGACACCTCAGATCTCTAGACATGGAGCTGGAGCTGCCTCCCAGCAGTCGACAGCTCTTATCTGTTGTGCTGCAACTCCTATAGCAGTTTCTTCAGGCTGCCCTCCAGGTCCTGAAGAACGCAACCCCCAGCTCATCACAGAGAAACTCATCATCTCTCTGTGGGCTCAGCTCATTCAGCTGGACTGCATCATGCCCCGCGGCTTCTGGCATCTGGACTCCAGTTCCAACTAGTGGGGCTGGCTCGTTATGGAGTGGTGGGATGACCAACAGTAGCTCCAGAATTTCTGCATGCAGAAGGACACCTTCTGAAGCTGTGTGAGTGGCTTGCCCCTGTCCTCAGGTGACTGGACACCCAGATGTGACCCGTCATCCCCCTTCACAAGCAGGTTGCCATTGCCATCTGGAAGCTCACCACTCCGGACAGCTACCACTCTGTGGGGAATCAGTTCGGCATGGGGAGATCCATCATCAGGGCCCCGGTCATGCAGGTATGGCATTCTCAGCTGTTGTCCCAGGATGGTGGTGAAGTGCTGGAAAAGGGTACACTAGGGAAAGGGGAGGTTGTTGGTGGTGGTGGTGGAAGCCCCCTTTACAGGAGGTTCTTCAGTCCCACCTTCACAAAGACTTGCCGGGGGGATGAGGTAGGTAGGGGGTTGCTCCTGATGTATGTGGGGGGAGGAGGGCTCAGGGACCTCGCAGAGGCTCTGGCAACCCTGTGATTCTCTGCTTGTTTGTCTCCTTCTAGAAGTGGTGAGGGCCATGAACATCATCCTGCTGCACAGGGTCATCAATCTCAGCAACGTGGACCCCATCGTCATCGTCTTTGCCAACATGAGCTTCCCTAGCTGGGGGGGGGGGAGGCTATGGATGGCATCCACATCCCCATTCAGGCCTCTGACCACTGGGCATCTGTATATATCAACCTGAAGGGGTACTTTTCAATGATCCTTCAGGACATCACAGACCACCATGGCCAGTTCACGGACATCTATGTCAGGTGGTCACAGAAGGTGCATGATGCCCATGTCCCGATGTGCATTGTAGGGGACATGGCCTACCCTCTGTTGCTCTGGTTAATGAAGCCCTACACTGGATACCTTGACCACACCAAGGAACGCTTCAATGCCAGGCTCAGCAGAATCTGCATGGTGATGGAGGGTGCCTCCTCAGCCGGCTGGACATCGGAGTGTGAAACATCCCCCAAGTAGTGGCTGTGTGCTGTGTCCTTCACAATTTTTGTGAAAGGAAGGGGGAGACATTCCTGCCAGAGTGGGGGGAAGAGGCCAAGAGGATTGGCAGGGCCTTCGAGCAGTCATTCATGGCTGCCATCCGGCAGGCCCATCATGGGGCTGTGCACATCCGGGAGGCCCTGAGGGAGAGTTTCTCACAAGGACCCCAGTGACATTTTCCCCTGGGCCTCCCCACTAGGGGCCTGTGCCTTACTCCTCTTTGCCTTTCCTCCCACAACTCCTCCCTTTCCTCCCTCCCATGCAGAGACAATAAACTACATTTTTTTGTTTTAGAAAAAATAAACTCTTTGTTTTTTGATTTGGGGTAGAAGTAACTGGGGAGGGACTGGGGAAAGAACCTGGGAGAGGGAGGAGAAGGAGAACTGGGGGAGGAGAGGCTCAGGGCTAGGGCTGGGAGTGGCACCTGGCTCGGGTGATCCCACCGCGATGGGTGCAGGGACCGTGGCAGCCATGATGGGGGGAGGGGCTAGGGAGAAAAGCAGGAGGGGCAGGAGCGGCAGCAGGGGCAGGCACCATGCTGGTGATGAGTGCTCAGACAGCTGTGCAGATGGTGCAGTCCTGATCCAGTATCTCCTGCCAAGTGTCTCGCTGCAGCTGGATGTCCTCCTCTAGTCTCTGGTCCAGGGTGTGCTGCAGGGCTCGCAGTGTGGAGATGTGCTCCCGCTGGAATTCCTCCTGGGTTCTCCTGTGCTGGTGGGTCATTCAGGGTTAGGATGCTGCTCCGGGCAGGCCTGCACAACTGGAAAGCGGCGAGGGCCATATTACTCCAAAGAAAACAGCTGCAGGCCACAAGTAGGGTTGCCAGATGCTCTCCCAAAAAATACTGAACACACGGGCTAAAAATTTTTGTCGAGCAAAAAAACCAACCAACCAAACAAACCACACGTGTCAGGCATACAAAAAAAAAACCCGCACCACCCAGCTTCAGCACACAACCACAGGAGGTGCCACCAGGCTTCCATCCAGTGCCCAACTAGAAATTCAGAAATTCAGAAAATATTTTTTACCGGGCAGAGAGCGCAAATACCGGACTGTCTGGTAGAAAACTGGACACCTGGCAACCCTAGCCGCAAGGTTTGGGGGAGGGGTGATACTTTATTAAGAATTTTTCAATTAAATCAGGCCTGCACAACATACGCCAATGCCCTTACCCTCTCCTCTCCCAGCATCACCCTGTCCCCCCTCTCACTGACACCTCCCCTCCTGCCCTTTTCCTCATTGTCTGCACTTGGCCCCCTGATATTTGTCTCTCCTGCACCCTGTCCCTTGGTGCCTTCCCCTTTCTCCTGACCTGCCCCCCTCCCCTCAGCACAAGCTTCTTCCCCTCCCCTACCTGGCTTCTGCCTTCCAGTTTTTGGGGCTGCTGGAGCCTTTTTTAATCCGGTGGTCACCAGCCGTGACATCACAATGCCACGTCATGCCAGTGTCCTGGCATCTGCTGGCGTCCCGCCCTCTGGCTCGCGCCCCGCCTCCTCACGCTGGAGCTGCATGCAGGCAGCCCAGCAGCGAGAATCGCCACACTTCCCCCTCCCCGGCGGCGCTCCACTCCTCCGCCCGGCCGGCGGATTGGATGGGGCAGCGCTGCCCATAGTCATCATGGGCTGTATAGTGAGCCCTTGTGGGCCACATATGGCCCACAGGCCGTATGTTGTGCAGGCCTGGCTCCGGGTGTTGTCAACCACTCCCCCTCCCACAGTTGGAGAACAGAGAGGTCAGTCATCTCTGGAGACTCTGTGCCTGAAGCCTCACCCTCATCTGTCAGCTGAGACTAAAAGGTCTCAGTACAGACAAAGGTGATGTGCTTGGAGTAAGGCCATCTGTGGCCTAGACAGTGGGTCCTTTCCTACAGGGGCCCAGATGTCCAGCAGGGAGCCTCATGAACCCCACATCCCAGAGACAAGCAGGCACTTGGAGAGAGGTCAGGGAGTGGCTGGGCTTCCCTCTGTGCTGTGCATATGCCAGGTTTGGCAGTGGTGGCGTTCCATGGGGAGAGGACTTGTATCCCTGCCCGCTGGAGGAAAGAGGGTCAGGATATTGGGGGTGGGGGAGGTGTGTGTGAGCAGCAAATGCTCCTGCACCTCACCACGCTGTCCCCTGAGTATGCAGGCATGCCTGTGTGCCATGTGTGGCACTGCTCTGTGTGTGTGTGTGTGTGTGTGTGTGTCTCCATAGCCCCAGTCTCCTTCTAGTGGTGGCTTGTGGTGGGAGGTTGTCCCACCCCACAGTCAGGAGTATGACAAGATTCCCCTGACCCTGTGAGCAATAGCACAAAAGTCCTCTGGTGCAGCCTCCTGGGGCTGTGTGCCCTGGACTGGTGCTCCATGTGCACAGGCTGCTGTGTGAGCCACAGGCCAAGAAAGGTGAGTGAGGAGCACACCCCAGTCCCTCACTGTCTGCCACCTCCACATGTGTGCTGTGTAGGGAAGGAAATGATACTCACCTGATGGTCCTTCTCCAGCCTCTGATGAGGCCTGGAAAACACCCAGGAAGGGGGGTACAGGCTCCAGAACAAGCAAACGTGTCTTGCGAGCACAGAGATGGTACTGGCCTTGTCCGGCTCCTCCTTCTCTTCCTCCTCCTCCTCTTCAGTGTCTCTACCCCTGGGCAAGCGACAACGGGCATCTCCAGACCTGAGTACACTATGGGGGGTGGGGAGGAGGAGGGAGGAAGGGACTGATCTGCCCCCCTCCCAAGGATGAGGTGGAGCTGGGAGTAATATTGTAATATTGGCAGGTCTGGGCTGCTGCTCTGGAGTGGGAGCTGTGCTCCCTGGCCCTGGCATATGCTTGCCTCAGCTCCTTCACATTCATCCTGACCTGCTCCTGGGTGCGGCTGTGTCCCTCAGGGGCCAGGCTATCAGCCATCCAGCCATAGACGTAGGTGTTCCTGAGTCTAGTGTGGAGATCCTGGAGATTTTCCTCCTCGCCCCAGACCTCAATGAGGTCCAGGATCTCCACACCAGACCAGGAAGGTGTGCATCTCTTTTGGACCCTGTCAGGGTCCTGAGAGCTGCCTAAGGCACTGCTGGCAGCTGTGGGAAGGCTTGACTGGAACAGTGTACTCAGCCATGGCAGCAGAGATGGCTGTGCAGGGTCCTGCTGTGTAACACAAAGTGAGCAGGGCTGGCTTCCTGCCACAAACCCTTTCCCTTCTGCCTGCAGCTTTAAGGGCTGCAGGGGAAGGGAAGCTATAGAGTAGTGATGAGTGCAGATAGAGCAGCCAGCAGGACACCTGTGAGATTTCCTGGAGACCCCTTATTTCGAAATAACTCCAGCCGCCTGGTCTACCACATGCACTATTCCAAAAGAGCTATTTCAGAATAGGCGTTATTCCTCGTAGAATGAGATTTACAGAATCTGGAATAAGCCACCTGTTATTTCAAAATTATTTTGAAATAATGGGCTTGCTGTGTAGATGCTCACAAAGTTATTTCGGAATAACTTGTTGTGTAGATGTATCCAAACTGAATATCAAATCAGATCACCTTAAGGACCTGGCCAGTGATTAATCCAGGTGGCACTCAATTTTCAAGGGTGTCATGTCCCTTTTGGATTTGCCACAATGAGTGACTGGGAAAGATAAGAGGTCACCACTTCCCACTAGCAAATGTAGTCCTTGATGTCAAGCAGTATAGACTCATGCCATTAGCTGTGATGGTTCCAGATTCAAATCCTGCTGATGGTCTAAGGGGGGCACTAACATGAATTAGAGGCGGACATTGTTCTTCTCTATTGACCAGAATTACTCTGAGAAGAGTTAGAGGATAGGATGGTGGTTCATGGCACTATTACAAACAGTACTCTTACTTACCACATAGTACATACATTTTTTTTAAATCCTGATACAATCTTCTCCTTGGGAAAATGAAGAGAGGGAGAGACCCAGAGACACAGAGAATGTACCATGCAGGATAGACTCTTTTCATGTTACTTAGTGTGTTGCTGCTAGATTCTCAGATAATACATTGTGTAACAATGTGAATAGATTAGAAAGACACAAAGTTAGTGTGTAAGTGGAATTAATCTGTTGTGCCTTTCTTTATGATTAGCAGCTGTTTCCTGTGGAAGTATGGAGTCTCTTATGTTTCCCTTCACTCAGCACTTCTTGGGTTTTATGGGTTTACGAGGTGGGTTTTTATAATTACCATCTTTTAGCGAATATACCCTGCACCCGAATATACCCCGCGGTTTTTGCAGTTTGAGTAAAAAATATCTTGTATACCCCGCGCACGAGTATAACCTGCAGGGTATACAAGACTTTTTTTTCAAACTGTGCGGGGGAGGAGGGGCTTCTACGGGTTGGGGGGGGGAATTAGCCACCCTCCGGATGGGGGAGCACTCACCCTGCCTGGTTCCCCGCACAACCTCCGGGCGGGGGAGCACTCACCCCCCTGGGTCCCGTGCGGCCGCACAACCTCCAGGCGGGAGAATGAGAGTGCTCCCACACCCCGTCCTGCAGCTGTGCAGCCGCCAGCCTTGGGTGGGGGAGCACTCACCTCCCAGTTCCTGTGCAGCCGCAGGAAGGGGCAGGGGGAGCGCTCCTGTGCAGGAACCGGGAGATGAGCGCTCCCCCGCCCGGAGGCTGGCAGCTGTGCAGCGGGGGAAGGGGTGGGGGAGCGCTCACCACCAGGTGAGTAAAAAAATTTTTGTATACCCTGCACCCGAGTATACCCCGCAGGGAGGGTGCGGGGTTTGTAAAAATGAATATAACCTGCGGGTTATATTGGCTAAAATATGGTAAGTGAGTTTTTTCTTTGTTTGCTTGTTTGTATTGGGGTATAAGTTTTCCGTGTGCTTGGTTTTCTAATAAAAATGAATTTATTTACTTATTTATTTTGGCTTAAGCTTCCTCTGTGGTTAGTTTTCTTAAAATAGAGAAAGGGAAAAGATAAAAAATGAGTAGGTGGCTGTAATGGAGAGGCCTCTGTATAGCTGTCTGCTGGTTTCCCTTTGAAGGCCCTCTTTAATATAAATTTCAGCATTGCATAGTCATGTGTGGAGGATGGTGGCTTCTCAAGACACTTGACTAGGGCACTTTTCCTAGGGAATGCAGATGTGGGAGAACTTAGGAGGAGATTCAGTGCCCCAGTCTGCACTGCTTTCTGCAGCTCCCATTGGCTGGGAATGGCAATTCATGGTGAAAGGGAGCTTCAACAAGGGTGTCATTTATGAGGGGCTAGAGAGCACAATAGCCCTCCTTCCCAAGTTTAAACCCCCTGGATTTCATACTTGAGGTCTGCTTAAAGTTGCATGCCCTGACTCCAGAGGCAGTTTTTAAATGCAACAGAATTTGAGCTGCTTGCAGCTTTGCCTTTGGGGCAGGGAGTTTGTCATAAAAAAAGGGGAGACAGGGTGATTAAGAATAACAAAAGGCTGAGCAATCCAATAATTGAAGGATCATTAGATCATCATGAAAACATTGTTGGTACTCCACTTAAAAGATAGTGGGGGGAAGAGTAGGAATGAGTGTTGGGCTGCAGGGATCTGTATTTGGATTACTGTGTTAAACTTACAAATGTTCTTGAAAAAGAGGTGAACAGTGAATAATCAAAGCTGACTACAAAGAGCTACATAAGGATTTCACAGAATTGGGTGATTGGGCAACACAAAGGCAAACAGAATTCAGTGATGATAATTGCAAAGTAAGGCATGTGGAAAAATATAATCTGCTATACATACAAAATAGCTGATACCACTCAAGAAAGAGATACTAGCAGGTGGTGAAACAACTCCTTACTGGTCTGGATTACACCACAAAATGTGGCACTAAGTGTTATCTCCATTGTACATGCTGGAAAACTGAGGAAGTGCCCTAAGGACAGGGATCCAGGATCAGAGGCAGGAATAGAAGACAAGAATTCCAATTCCAAATCTAAACCTATATCACTGGAAAACCCCCTCTTAGCTTCAGTTTTTTATTGCACTAGTACATTATTTCTGCATTTCCATGTATATTCAAAAATATCCATGTTTGATGGTTTCAGAGCAAACAGATTATTTTAAAAATTTAAAAATGGTAAGAGCTATTATCCATTATTGCTTCTCAACCTTAATTTTTACGGCTATGTCTACACTACAGAGTTTTTTCAGAAAAACAACTGTTTTTCTGATAAAAAAAACTTCACTTACATTCACACTGCAATAACATTATTTTGAGAAAAAAATTGAAAGAACAGAGAGGTTTTTCCGGGGTTTTTTTTAAACCTCTTTCTACAGGGAAGAAGCCTTTTTCCAAAAGAGCTCTTTCAGAAAAAGGCGTGTGGATGGGGAAGAGGGAGTTCTTTCGAAAGAAGAGGAAAGAGGAAAAAGCACAGGTGCCCTGGTGGCCACTCCGTCCATTGTAATCACAGCTTAAATGTGAGATAGCGTCCATTCAGTGTGGATGCTATCTTTCGAAAAAGTGATCGCTTTTCCAATGCACTTTGGCAGCGTGGATGCTCTCTTTCGGAAGTTTTCTCAGAAGATCTCTTCTGGAAAAGCTTCTTCCAAAAGAAGCCTGCAGTCTAGACATCGCAGTGCTTAAATGGCTATTACTCTGTGTAAAGGAGCATAAGTAGGAACAGCAGTCAGGATAAATATTGTGTTAACGTTTTTAGGAACACTTAGTTATTTGTCAAGAACAATAGAGAAATAATGTATAACAATGCTACATATATAATATGCCCTGTGTTTATAAAGTGTTTTGCTCTCTCTTGTTCAGAATTAAGAGGATTTAATTAAAGTAGATGGTGAGCTACTCTGCAGCTCATCTATCTGTTGCCTATTTGTCATCTGAAATAATCCTTTTTGTGACATCACAATAAACCATTAACTGTGATGGTACAAATGAAAGATTAAAAACTGGATAGAGAATAAAAAATGGACTATGTGATAGCTAGTGTTTGAATGCAAACATAATTAGAAATAAAAAAAGTGAAAGACTCTGTGTGTGTATCATAACATCTAAGAATTGATTTTCCATATTATCATGCTATAAGTTCTTAATCATGTCTCTCTCATCAGTGAAAACATTTGAAGAAAATCCATTGCTGAGTACACTGTATTTCTCGTCTCCTGTTAACAATTCCCAATTATTAAGAAAACTAATAGAGTCTTTTGAACTTCCAAACTCATGGAAGGCAGGTTAGCTCTAAGACTAATTGGAGTTCTTTTCTGATATACGTTATAAAATAGGGTGATCATTGTCTCAGTTGACTGTACAAACAAATTAAAAATTGTGTTTCTGAGTTTATGCAAACCACATTACCATATCACGTGGTTTGGATAGCTTCAACTAATACTGTTATAAATTTCATAATAATTTATTAAAGAGAGTTTCTATCAATGGCATCTTCCCTCATGTTTTCTCACCTTTCAAAAAAACTTGTTCAGAGCTAATTAGAGCTGGAAAACTATGCAAACAATTTATCTAATGAATTTTACAACATTTGCTGTTCTGAATTATCTATTTACAGACTAATTTTTGTAAATATATTTCCTAATTGTTAATGTTCAATGAATACTTTATGCAAATATATTTTAGCTTATGGTTTCTTGGATTGCCTTGCCACCCTTTCAATATTCATAGAAGTGGGAGCATTGTTTCTATTTCATGAGTGGATGAGAGACTATATTATCAACATAAGCATGAACAAATAGCTATATTTGTATATTAAAATGGTAATGCGCATAAAGAAGAGTCATTTCCCAGAATTCATGCAAACATAGGTTCCTGTACACAAAGCTAATAAAAAAGGAATAGGTCAATAGAAGGAACAATTAGCCATATTCAAGAATGTTAATAAAAAGGGGTTTTTTTACTATTTGCTAAAATTCTAATAAAAATAATGTTGGTTCTATTAATCCTCAATTTTAATCTTACAGAATTGATTTGGCATTTTGATTTTGTCTTCAGTGAGAACAGGATCATCATTACTGTACACTTAAATAATATAGCACAGAATTTCCCTCTATTCCCCTGTTGTAAGAGCCTATTAATGGTATTTATTTGTACTCACAGTCCGTTTCATCTGAGAATCCCAACATGTTTTATAACTGTTAGGGTCTGCTCTTATGTCAGTGGTATCTGGGCAGTGACCTCAAATGGCTACCCTTATGAGATGGATAAGTATTATTTACAGGTCAGGAAACAGAGAGGTAAATTGGTTAAAGTCTTTTGCTCAAAGCTACAGAGAAGAAATAACAGCTTACTTAACCAAGCTAAGGAACTCTATTCTAGCTTAGCATTTCATTTCACTTATCAGTAATAGAAGGAACCTAATGGCCTTTATTGTGTAAGACAGTGGTTCCCAACCTTTTCGAGCATATGGACCCTGTGACGGGGCAGGGCTGCCCCGCACTCTTGCCCGGGAAGGGGAGACGGCGGTGCAGCTGGGAATGAGGAGTGCAAGCCATGGCGCCACAAACATAGCCCAGGTGCTGGAAGCCGAGTCGGCACCTAGGAGTGACATCAGGGGCTGGAGACAGGGCAAGGGCGTCACCACACTCCCTCCGGGAGCGGAGGAGGGGCCAGGGGGGAGAGACTACGGGACCCACACCTGCGGACGCTCCGGCAAGCCCCGCAGGGGGAGGGAGGGATGCTGGCACAGGGGGTGGGGCCGATAAGGGGCTGAGGATAAACGAGGGAGAGGGGAAGGAGAATGGGAGAGGCAGAAACCTGTTGGGCAGACAGGTAAGTGAAGACTGGAAGGAGGCCGGCTGGGAAGAAGTGACCCAGGGTAGGGCTGAGTGGATGCCCGAGGGTTGGTGCGTTTAGGGGAAATACCCCATCAATTGAGACGGGGAGGATTCTCCATCCATAGGGCCCTGGGTCGGGACCTGGAGAGAGGGCGGGCCCAGATCCCTCTTCCGCTGCCGGGGAGCTGAGCCAGCTGTGTGTCACGCGGTAGGGAAAGGAGATTAGGGGGAGGTCCCCCAGGTTGCGCCAGGTGGGCGCAAATAAATTGTAATGACTACAAACTGTGTGGAGGGTCACGTGGGTTATTATGCAAGTGGTTACAGACCCCTTTTCAATCTATTAAAATTTCACGGACCCCCCCCAAATGATCTATTTTTGCTAGTGGCCCAACTAAACCCTTTCCACCACTCTAATAG
Organism: Pelochelys cantorii; assembly: GCA_032595735.1. Classification (NCBI taxonomy): domain Eukaryota; kingdom Metazoa; phylum Chordata; order Testudines; family Trionychidae; genus Pelochelys; species Pelochelys cantorii. Next base: position 122,961,469 of record CM064326.1, on the reverse strand, counting down.
CTTTTGAATGGTTAGAGCAGGGTGATGTACTCAAAAAAGAGGAAAAAAAATTACAAAGTGACTGATCCATTGATAAGCCAACTCCAGAGCACAGTTGCAGCTTGTCAGCTTCAGCATGGGCTGAGGGACATGCAGACTGCAGGGCACAGAGCTTCTCAGGTCCCATTGGCTGCTGTTCACCCACTCTGCTTGCTAAGCTCCTGTCCCTTCCATCCCCTTCCCATGCGGGAGTCAAGGGGGCTCTCGTGGCCAAAGGGAGCTCTGCAGCTGCCAGCTCTTTAAAGGTGGAATTTCAGGAGGGTAGGGGGCAAGGGCAGAACTTCAGGAGTGGTGGGGGGGACAGCAGCTGTGCGCACTGGGACGCAACTTGCTTTTGATCCCATTCCCCAGATGCTAAGGGAGCAAAAGGAAAGTGCTTGCATCCCATGTATGCCTCTCACACACCAGCCAGGCATGAAAGACATGCACAGCTTATAAGCACTTTCCCCATGCTCCCTTAGTGTCTGGAGAATGGGATCAAAAGCAAGCCGCGTCCTGGCATGCATGGCTGCTGTACACACACACACACACACACACACACACACACGTTCCAGGACGGGGGAGAGAAGAAAAGGAAAAGAAAAGTAAGGATCGGGCCCATCATGGTGGGCCTAATCCTTACTTTTAAAAACTTTCTGCAGACCCCCTGCAGTGCCCTCATGGACCTCTAAGGGTCTGCGAACCACAGGCTGGGAACCCCAGTGTAAGATATTAATTTGAGCAGGTAGCAAATAACACAAGTAAGTTAGAATAATGTTTGAGTCCTACCACCTTTGGCATAAATGGTCATACCCTGAGCTTTAGGAGACTGAAAACTCCCTCATTGATTTTCCCCACAACTTCTATAACCACCACCCCATCTATTAACCTCTCCCTAGAATGCTCTCATTAGCATCAACTTCTTGAACACTTTGATCAGTTTAAACAATGAAACTCTACAGACAGCTGTATAAAAAAAAACCCACCCACAAATCACCACACTTACCTTTCTTACCTTTACAGATAGAGTAACCATCCCAACCACACCAAGAATTCTGTTATCTATACAGAATATGCTCTGAGGAGAAAGTCTTGTATGTACACCTTAAAATATTTTTAAAACTGTCTTCCCAAATAAGGTCTCCACCAGAGAAGTAGATTACATCATTGTATGAGTTACCCAAATACCCCAAGGGAACCTGCTTTGATACATAAATAACCCCCCCTCCCCAACTACACCCACTAGTTCTCATCTCCCACCCCACCTTAGAACCCATACGGGTACCATTAAATAATAACTGCTAATAACTGCTAACAACCTGCTAATAACTCCAAGTTCTTTACCAGAAGAAAGTTCCCTACAGACCATCTCAAAGTGGTACCAGACTCTGTCAAAACACTAGATGTAAAAGTGCAGACATATCTCCATTGCTAAATGATCAACAGCCTCCACAACATACCTTTCAAAACCCAGGGATTCTACACATGCATGTCAGTTTGTAGTGTACCTCATCCATTGCTTGAGCAGTGTGAGTGAAACAACATAATCACTATTCTCTCAAACGAACTCACACAGAAAATGATAAATGATAAAAACACCATATTACCTCCCTGTGAACGCTTTGGACAAAATGATCACTCTATACCTGACCTCTCAGTCCTCATCCTCAAAGGTAACCTGCATAATGCCTTCATAAAGTGAGAATGGGACCTTAAATGCATAACTTTGCTAGATTCCAAAAATCATGGACTGAATAGAGACACTCGATTTATGGCTTATTGCAAAAATCTATAAAAGGCTGCCTCCATCCTCTGACTTCCCCCTTTTTTCCCCACCGTGATTTTGTTTGTGTTAATGAACCACTTCCTCTAGAATGATCCCTAGAATGATTACTTATTCTAAACAGTGTTTTTCTGCCTTGTATTTAGCTGTGATGCTTTATTTTACAGACCTGAAGGAAGAGTTAGGTGAAAGCTTAAAAGCTTGTCTCACCAGCCAAAATTGATCCAGTAAAAGCAGGGGGCCAACAGACTTGCCAGGCCCTTCAACAAGGGAAGGGGCGGCTCCATGATCCCAGAAGGGATGGAGCTTTAGGCAGAAAGCACACTTCCCCAACTTTCAGAGTGCCTGGAGCGTGCCATGTGGCACTCCACTGGCCATTTAAAGGGCCCGAGGCTCCAGCTGCACCACTGCTGCAGTAGTGGTAGTGGCAGCCGGGAGCCCCAGGCCCTTTTAAATCACCGGGATCCAGGGCAATTACCACCTTTGTCTCCCCTGTTGGCAGGTCTGAATAAAAGATACAGTATTTCTTTATTCACCCTGGCTCTCTAATATTATGGGACCAAAACAGCTACAACTACACTGCATATAAGTAAAAAAGTCCTATTCATGATATTACTATGTTGTATGTATGTAGTGAATTTGTACGATGTTCTCAAAACAATGGACAATTAGCTCTCACAGTTTCCATCTACTGTAATAGCGATGAATAAAATAAGGCTGAATGACATGTCAAAATGAAACAGCTGATTAATGAAGGAGTTGAAAATAAAATCTAGCTGACCTATTTTCAAGTTACTTGCTTTAATCACTACAATTAAAACTGTGGTAAAACACAGAATGTTCAAGGAATAGTACTGCACTAACACAGAGAAGATACAGTCCTGCCCCAAAGAGCTTGAAAGAAAGACAACAAACAACAGACATTGCAAAAGATTTGAGGTGATACAAAGAGATGTAGCCTTGTTATGTATGTTAGTAAAATAAATAAAAATAAATAAATAAATAAATAAATAATCGGACTATTGTACTCATGTTAATTTATTATTCCACAATTCCCATTAAAGTGAATAGACTTGTCATAAAGTCTTTCAATTTCTCAGCAAGTTGTAGTGATGAAATGCACCAGTAGAGCCTAGCAGGATATTGCCTGTGTACATCAAGATGTTATTGCGTGTGAATGATGAACCATAAAAATAATTTACAGAAGTCTGAATTAAATTGACTATGCTGTCAGCCTCTCTTTCAAGTGATTGTAGGCAAAACTTAATGATTGAAATTAAAAGCCCCTGATTATAACAATATTGCAATCACTCTTTGTTGTAATACAGTCTTGATTTTGTCTAGATGATTAGAATGGTAAGAATCATACCTCAGGATACATGTATACACATCTACCAGTTATAAAAGAAAAGGAGAATTTGCACTCTGAAGAATATGCTTGGGCAAGATGAAAGATTTATGAACAAAATAAAATTCTTATCAGAACAGTTTAAAAACAGAAAGAACATCAAATTCCTTGTAATAACATGTTTCCATATCTACTGTTTTAAAAGATGCAGTGTTCTAGGATGTATTTTTATTTGTGTCCCTCATGTGCAATCCACATTTTTAGTTTATCTGTAACAACTTCATAAATTTTCCTTATTTCTTTAATGACAGATTTTATTACTTTCCTACTGTGTTACTGTCACTCTGTCCTGTACTCTTTGTATTGTAGAAGAGTATAATAAAAAATAATGAACTTGAAGATGATGTAATTTTCAGGACTTAAGAAAGCACAAGACTTTATTTGATTCTCTTTACCAACAAATCAACAATAACATAGTGCAACTCCTAATACTAAACTGGTAGGCAATTTGAGAGAGCACAGCAAATTGAAAAATTCCAGTTTTCATATAAATCCTCTACTGCCCCTTGAAATGTGATTTTACTATAGTATTTTGTTGATAGTTACTGCAACTGACATCTGTAGGTATTCATTGACTAGGTGTGTTCTGAACATTTCTGGGTCTGTGAAGAAAAAGAGAGTCCTCCAGGAATATTTTTCATCTCTCACTTCCCTCTGCAGATCACAGCAGTTTCTTATGTACCATACTGTGCATCATGAGGCCTTTCTGCACATTGAAAGATTTGCTCTTGGGTCATGTAGGGCAATTGCCCTTATCATCTTAAGCAGCAGCACTATTAAAGTGTGATTCACAGCATGAACAGCCAAGCCATCCCTCATTCTTCCTCTCTGACAACTTGCAGACCATGTAACCTCTCCAAAAATGTTGCACTGGTCTTATCATGCATGCTAGTTTGCTAAGGGTACATCTACACAGCAGTGTTATTTTGGAATAACTGATGTTATTCTGAAATTACATAGTGTGTGTCTACACTACAAGCCTTTATTTTGAAATAATGTCAAGCTAGAGGACTTCTTACTCCGACTCCTGTAACCCTCATTTCATGACGAGTGAGGAAAGTCAAAGAATGAGTGTTCTTCCTTTGACTTCCTGCTGTGTAGACAGTGCCAAAAGCTGAATTAAGTTATTTCGACTTCAGCTATGCAATTCAAGTAGCTGAAGTTGTGTAGCTTAATTCGACCTTAGCCCTGCTGTGTAGACGTGCCCCCATTCCAGACTAGGCCTGAATCCTACACCCCATTCTGCAAGCTAACCCCTTACACCTTGATTCCACCCCATGATGGGTCTTAACTCCCCCCCGCCCCAGCACACACTAGGGCCAGGCCTAACCCCATACACACACACACATACTCAGGGGCCTAACCTCACTCCCCACCCAAGGACCTAAACCTCTTTCCCCATACCTATTCCTCCCCCACCTACACACACCCCTTCACGTATCCAAGATCTTTACTAACATCAGATTTCATCATATTGCCTTTAGTTAACGTGCCCAGTGTCCTCCAGGGCTTGTGCATTAACAAATTAAAATGTAGCACTATAGTTAAACAAGAATCTGTCATCATAACCTTAAACTTAGCTTCATCGGAATGTGCTGAGAGCAGGTAGGGGTTTTCAAAAGGTTTTTGTAAAGCATTTTCAGATGTAGAAATACAATTTTCATAAAGAACTCTGGCCTGTTAGAATTTAAATGCACCTCTGATGAGGTTTACAAAACAACTGTTAGTAAATCTATATTGGTTTCTATTTGAAAAAATAGGAACTCATTATTTATATACTCTTGACTTTTTAGAGTCTATCTCTTGATTTATGAGACAGTGGCGATGGCAACACTGAAAAAGTTAAAATCACATGACTGCACTGAAGGATGCAGGCACTTTTACATAGGTAGCACATACTTTTGCTGGTGCTTTGTTCTTCAGAATTGGGCCTTGTATATCTTCAGGTTATATACACACTGGCAGATTTACCCACCATTGCTTGGGTCCTTAACTCAATTTTTTTTAACTACAAGGAAAATGTACATGTTTTATTGAAATGATTGCATTTTTCAAAAATATGGTGTTATTTTTACTAAATAAATGTTAGTATTTTTAAAAAAATCAGAATTCCATCACGTGTATTTTTAATGCATCATCATTCACTATTTTGTTAACAAAAAAGGGCTATAATCAATTCGGTTTCCAATAACATTCCCTTCTAGTTTTCGAGCTATAGGCAATAATTTAGCTATGCCAAAATAGGGCACTGCTCCAAATTTCTCTGTTTTATCTCTTTTCTGTAAGGTTTATTGAGAAGCAGTCTTGTTCCAGGATCATCCTATTTTTCGTCTTGGCTCAGTTTCTTTCAATATTCATTCAGGTATGTCAGTTTTGCAGACTGTGCTTGATTTGGTAATTTTGTTTTCTGTAGGGTTTTATGAGAAGCAATCCCATTCCAGGCACAGCCTGTTTTTCTGGCACAACTAAACCTTGACTTTGCTTTAACTTATGATAAGATGAAGCTGCACACTAAATGTGGTGGTCCTCGCTCTCGCCATTTAAGAGGAGTTCTTGATCAAACAGACAAACAGACAAACTCTCTAAAATATATAGTAGGTACAGAGACCATAGTGCACTCACTATGACTGGATTTGATGAATTGTCAGTGTATACCCATTCTAATAATGAACCCAGAACAACTGAATGATACCCACCCATTCCACTTTCCCTCTCTCCTACTCCTTCCATTCCATCAAAGTAGCAACAGATTAGCCACTGATCCAAGAAGGGGGGCAGGAGATGAAAGGTGAGCTCCCAGATGGAATGAAAAAAGAGAAACATATGGGTAAAAGATGGATAGAAAATGTGAGAGCTACCTTAAAATGGAGGAGAAATTGTTATTATTATGTTTGCGCACGCACATATATACGCACACACATACACAGAGAAACTTCAGTTATCTTAATGGCCCAGAGGATACAACCAAAAGTAAAGGAAATGAAATTCTCATTTCTGAGGAAATTTGCAAATTTCAGATAATCAGGGTTCCACTTACTCATATATATAATCAGCATAATCAGTTTACTCATATATAATTCATATATGCCAATAGCAAACACTATAAATAATTTTGAAATACCATGTGTTCACAAGTTCATAACTTTCTGAACTATTATTTTTGGATTGAACTATTTCAGGTCTAATCTCCATCCAAAAGGTATTTCACACACACACACACACACACACAGCCCACCAACTGCTATCTTCAACTCCTCCCTATAAAAGCTCCCACAGTCCCCTTTGTCTCCTAAATGAGAAATGGACTAGGTTCTGGACTCATTGTGATCCATGCAGTTGCTGCACTCCCCAGCAAGGATCACAGGGCAGCGGCAGAGTTTTCCACCTACTGTGACCATCCCTAATCATACCCTGCTAGACATTCACATTTTGGGGGCAATCAACAACCTTTTCTAAACATGAAATTAGAATGGGACCTGAAATAAAATTCTCGACAAATGTAACAAACCAAAGCAGGGAAGCAGGTTCCAAAACTGAACCAGGGTCCAGAAGTGACTACTGCAATTGGTCTTTCTCTTCAGGAAGCTGGGCAAAAATTGTGGCTCTGAAAGCCCTCGTACTTGGGTGTGATCTGAATTTTGTGCTGCAGGCCCCTCAACTCTCATATCTTCTTGCTTGTTATATGTTCACATCCGGTAGTATGATTGTTGCTCCTCCCAGCATTTGACCCAGAGCTTTAGCTTAAACTTCTGATGAAGCAACCGGACTTGGAAGAGCTGTAAGTGGTGCAGGCAGCTTTGAAGCAGCACTGGAAGACTGACCTTTCAAAGATTTATATGAGATACATTTCTGAAAAGGGGAAAAAAGCAGGAATCTGGATGCAGCCCTTTACAGTGAATGAGAAACAGAAACAGACTCATTTTCTTTAAAATTCCTTTTCTTTGGGAGGTCATGCTAAAACATGTTCTGTATCTAAATAAAGGCAAAGAACTCAACCTTGATTTTAGATGGAGACATTTATCAGAAATCCTTCGCAGATTCCTCAGTTGGAAAGGAAATGACTGAAAGAGATCCTATGCAATGTTTTATCTGTTAAAAATCAGGGTAGGTCTACACAGCACCCTATATGTTATTCCAAAATAACATATAGGATGTATCTACACTGCACTTGGAGCTCAAAATAAGCTATGCAATTTGAGCTACACTGTGGCTACGTCTAGACTGGCATGATTTTGCGCAAATGCTTTTAACGGAAAAGTTTTCTGTTACAAGTATTTGCACAAGAGAGCATCTAGATTGGCATGGATGCTTTTGCGCAAAAGCACTTTTTGCGCAAAAGCGTCCGTGGCCAATCGAGACGCGCTTTTGCGCTTAATTGGACTTTAGCCCTGCTGCGTAGACGTACCCTCAGAGTGAGATTCTGTTACTTAGACAGATGATTGGAGGTGCGTGTTGATTTGGTGCATAGGGTACTGCACAATATACCTATTCCTTGCTATGCCACAGATTTCCTCTGTGATCCTGAATAAAATAACTTATGGAGCTGGATGGAAATTTTATGTGCATAATTTTTGAAGTTTTTCTTAGAATTTTACACAGGGTTTGGCAATTGACATATAAATATTTGTGGTTTAAATCACTAATAGGCTGAGCAAAATATCGGCAAGAAACAAACCTAATATTTTTCCCATGTCTGTATAGTTCAGCTTGAATACATCACAGTATTGCTGCACACGTCTTAAATGTCTTTATCTTAATATTCCCCGAATAAATGTTGTTTTCCAATATATTTGGACATACTATTTATTGGAAAAAAACCCCTACTAATTACATTTTCAGTGTGAACAGAAACCTTTCCATCTGTAACTAACTACAGCCTTATTTCAGATTTGTTTTTATTGTGCTTGGATCTTATTTAACAATATACTCCAACCCCACACCCCCCCCAGAAATATTGGTAATACTGAGGGATACCCCTGGAAGAAACAAGGAATAGAAAATGTCTGTCACATGGGTCTTAAGCTAAACTAATAGCATAAATGTCAGTCACATGGTCCGCAAGGCAAACAAATAGTGTATCTGTATTACTAAGGCCACAGTTCTGCAAAATTTAGAAAAGTATGAAGCCACTAGGACAGCTCACGGGCTTAAAGTCAAATTAGAACTGCCAACTATGTAATCACATAAACCCAAAAATCTTTGCCCCACACTCCTGCCTTGCCCCTTCCCAAAGGCCTTGCTCTGCTTATTCCATCTCTCTCCCTCTGTCGCTCGCTCTCCCGCACCCTCACTTACTTTCACTAGGATGGGGGAAGAGGGTGCAGTTTGGGGTGTGTGTGTGCAACCCCTGGGTTGGGAACAAGGGTGAGATGGGGCTGTGGATTGAATCTGGGGCAGGGGATTAGGCAGCATGAGGGGGTGCAGGCTTTGGGAGGAAGTCTGGATTCAGGTCAAGGCTCAAAGATGGGGCAGGAGGCTAAGGTGTGGGAGGGAGAGAGGGATGTAGACAGGGACTCAGGGCTGAAGCAGGGGTTCAGGACACAGGAGAAGGGTTTGGACAGCATGAGGAGAACTTTTTGCCCTAAACAGCAGTTGCAAGGATGTGCCAGCCATTTCCAGGAGCAGAATGGAGCCAGGTAGGCAGGGAGCTAAGGCCACTGTTAGTGTGTAATCTCCCATTTTGGCAACAGGAGCCTCTAGGGGATCAAGCATGATTCCGAGAACCTCCTGGCAAATAGGAAGGGTTGGCAACCCTAAGTCAGAGATATGCCTAATTGTGTGAAGGTCTATAGATCAAGCTTGACTTTTCTCCAGTCTCTCTGGGTATGTCTACACAGCAAAGTTATTTAGAAATAACAGACATTATTTTGAAATAACTTTCCTAGTGTCTACACAGCCAAACTACTATTTCAAAATAAATTAGAAATAGTGGAGGGCTTATTTCAAATTTGGTGAATCCCATTCCATGAGGAATAATGCCAAATTTGAAATAGCTATTTCAAAATAAGTGCTGTGTAGACACTTATTTTGAAATAGGGGGCCTCCAGCCTTCCCAGGGTGCCCTAGTGGCCACTCCAGCCTCAACCAAGAACGCTCCTCTCCTTCCCCCCTCCCCGGAGCCCTTAAAGGGGTAGACTCTGGCCACAGTGCCTGTGCCAGCTCCAAGCCTGCCAGCCCAGAGCCAGCAGTCACTGCCCCTGACCCAGTGGCCCCAAAACATGAGCCAGCAAGCCACTGGCAGCCAGCCCTCCACTGCTCCCCAGGAGCAGTCTGCCAGCTCCCAGGAGCCTGCCAGGGCCCAGAGAAGGCAGGAGCCTTCCTGGTCCAGGGTGGAGATCATGGACCTTATTCAGGTTTGGGGGGGATGCCCCCAACGTCAATGATCTCCTCACTAGATGGAGGAATGCGGCTGTCTATGGCAGGATAGCTGCCAGCCTGGCCACCAAAGGCCACATGCGAACCCAGGAGCAGGTTTGCATGAAAATCAAGTTGGTCTGGCGAGACCCCCAACCCTGAGCCCTGAGCTCCCCCGCCTTCTTCCCCTTGCTTCCCCCTTCCAGCTCCCTCCTCCCAAGTTTCCCCCTCCCCTCTCCCACCCTCTTTCCTCCCCTCTCCTGCTTCCTTTCCCCAGTCTCAGCAGAGTTTCATCCTTCCCCCCCCCCGCAGTTTTGTTAAATAAAGACAGTTTGTGTTTATGAAAAAACATGTATTTTATTTTACATTAGGAATGGGGAGGGAGGGGAATGGAAGGATGTGAGGGAGGAATGAGGCACAAGCCCCCAGTGGGGCAGACCAAGAAGACTGTTAGTGCTCCTCAGGGTGGAAGCTCTCCCACAGGGCCTTCTGGATACTGGCAGCCCCCCGATGGACCTCCCGGATGGCAGCCTGCAGAAAGTGCAGCCAGGCTTGCAGCAACGCATCCAAGAGATGCACCAGAGTGCTCAGGGGCAGCTCTGGCTCCATGTTGCAGAGTGCTGTGGTGTTCCAAGTGAGGGCAACCAGAGCACGCAGAGACAAAATGTTTTGCTGTCCCTCATTGAGGGAGGCAAGTAAGCAGGGAAACCTGAAAACCAGCTGTCCAGGGGGGGTCCCTTTAAGCACAGGCCTCAGATTGCTATTCAGGCAGCAGCCACACAAAATAAATCCTGACCTGATGCCCTGCCGGACCTGGTTCCGGCTGGCCTTAAATTCGATTCAGCATCCACTCAGTGCGGACACGCTATTTCGAAATAGCAAAATGCTATTTCGAAATGCATTTTGTGTGTAGACACGTTATTTTGAAATAACTTATTTCAAATTAACTATTTCGAAATAAGTTATTTCGAAATAACGCTGTAGTGTAGACATACCCTCTCTTCTTCACAATTGCAGAGGCCAATTTATATATATATATATATATATATATATACAGGGCTTGATGAACTGCTGATTCTACTCGCCCATGGCGAGTAGATTTCAGCAGGTCGCTCCATGCTCCTGTAGCCAGACAGAACTCCCCCCCCCCCCCGCCTCCTCCCTATGAAACTCTGTCTTCAAAGTCTCCAGGGCCTCCAGAGGTGCTGGAATAACTATGGCCCTGGATGCTAGACAGGAACTAGATAACAGCGGCAATTGGGCCAGCAGACGATCGGGGCCTTGGGCTGCCCTTGGCTGGAACCAGTAATTGATACACCTACACACCGTCCCAGAAGAGGAATCTGCTGCCCCATCAGAAAAGAATATCTGGCCCTAATGATTTAGTTACCTCCACCTCACAGGTGCACATTAAGCTTTGGACCCCCTGTGGGAATGGGCATCACAAAGACGTTCCAACTTAATTGGCATTTTAATGACAAGAGAAGCATCTACGTGACCACAGGGGTATAAAGTGGGGCCCTGTGCCCCACTCTAATTGGAGATCCAACCACATACCTGCTGGTCAGGCGGTCTTGGACCTCCGAGACTTTACGGATGCCTTCGTCTCGTACCGACTGCTTCCCATTGGGATTGAGAGGAACACTGGCTTCGCCGGAGTAAGGATCGCAGGGGTGAGAATATACCTGCTAGGTGTCTATTTTGCACGCATTCAATAAAAGCTCAGAGAACCAAAAGGGTTCCATGGTACCTTTAAGTGACTTTTATTGTATTTTTCTGTCTTGTCTTTGTAGTGGCTGTGTTATCTGTAACACATCAGTAACATTTAACAGCTAAGCTCGCCTTGTAACAATAAAGTAATAACTGTTTAAGCTTTAACCTGATTCCTCCTGTTGCTGTAACAGAACCAAACACAATCAAAAGAACCATAGCTGGTTTGGCTATCTTGCCACGGTCAGGGGTAAACGCAGTAAGAGCTGAGCGTTGAGTCATGCCGCCTCCACGGGGCAGACTCTTGGGGCACCCGTCAGCCTCCCTGGCTGCCCGCTGCGAAGGGACTTTGTCCTAGAAGTTAAAGACTCGGGTGTATCTTTGGGGCGCCCATCAGCCTCCCTGGCTGCCTGCTGCGAAGGGATTTTGGCCTAGCAGTTAAAGACTCGGGTGTGATAGGGCTCACAGACCACACATTACCCCGGCCACTGGCTAAAAGCGCCCCATTCACTGGTGCTGCGCGCATGCGTGGTCTGGCGCATGCGCGGTGCGGGGCTGGTGAGTAGCTCTCGCTGTGGTTTCTCAAACCCTGTATATATATATATATATATATATATAAATTAGAATGGGTGACCAACATGGGATTTTTTTTTAAATGGGCTTGTGTCTGTTTTTATTTCTCTTTGAGATGTAATTAAGTCGTAGTGTTTTCTTTGTAATTAAATTCTTCTTGCTTACTTTGTTATCTTTATCAGAAATACCAAGCCTGGCTTCCCTAATTTTGGGTGAAAAAATGTGAGGGCTTCCAAGCACAATTATTGTGAGTTACCAAGTCTCTACTGGAGGGGCAAGGCTGCTTAAATCTTTATGTAACATGTCTTTCACCTATAATAGTAGAAAGTTAAATAAGTAGGCTCAAAACAAAAACAATGACCCAGATTCTCAGTAGCAGCACTCACCATTTTCAATAGATGTATGCCAGTTCACGCCAATTTAGGAAATGATCAAGAGAATTTTAATAGTTGACTAGAATCCCCCCTCAGTCACTTAACTTTCAAACTCATCATTCTTTTGATGTACTTTTGTGTTAGTTTATCAGTTACCACAGAATCATTCAGAGCAGATAAAACCTGTATTTTTAATGTGAAAAACAAAAGAAGTGCACACCATCTTTCAGGCCTCTTTTATAAAGAAAAATAAATAAAAAGAACATTAGCCCAATATTTGTTTTTGACTTTGCAGGTCTTATCTTTAATGCTGCTGGCTGGTTTCCTAAGTGGGATACTGTTTTGTCACTCCTAACTTATAATAGAAGTTATTCATCTCAATGACCCATAATTATTTTAGGATGAAATTATAAAAGATTCCAGAGAACTAAAGGCACTTTCTTCAAGGAGGCTCCAGGATTCAGTTATTACTATGGTAACATGCATTTATTCCCAAGCATTTCCTTTCTCCTTTTATCTCTTACTCATAGCATCAGAGGATAAAATTTTATAGCAGCCTCTTCACAAGCTCAAGCTTTGGATTCGAAAGTCTTAGCCTAATGCTTGATTACCATCATGCAGCTGTACAAATTATCAGGCATGAAATAGCAATTTGTTCTCAAACTGATGTTCAAAAAAAAGAAATATTTCTTGTGAACAGCCTATTAGATTGGACATGGAGAAATTTTAGGAGATTGCAAATACATAGAGACTGCTGGGACATTGTTCAAATACTGTCTGTTGCACTGGGCAGATACAGATGTGCAAAAATATCAATTTGTAGTGTAGACACTGTGAGAGGATGAGAGTAGACTTTCAAGTATGTCTAGAATTTTAACCTTAAAAAGTGTCCAAGCACAAAGGAGGAAAAAGTAAGGCTCATTTAATATTTCTGAATCAGCATATTAGAGTTTTTATTATGCAACTCCCATTAAAATGAACTGGGATGCATTTGATTAGGCCAACACACTCCATTGTGAAATACATAAGCAAAGTTGCATGGCAACAGAGTTCCAAACTTTCCCACATCTCATGCTTGACAAAATTATATAATTACTGAAGCAATGTGTTCTAAAAGGCCTAAGTGCTGCTACTGAAGCAATCTGCTAAAGCCTAAGTGCTGATACAGACACTTCTCAATGTCTATGTGAACCAAAGGGACTTGGTGAATCAATCCCTATCAGTAATCAACAGACACTCGCACCATTTCTGTTCTGGTACACAAGAGTGTCATTCTTCGGAAAGGAAAATCAGGCTTTGCCTGACAATGGACCGTGTCCCCCACACCATCTACTGACCCAGGAATTCTTTCCCCCTCCCCACACATAGGTCTATAGCACAGTGAAGACAAGCAAGCTTGATGGGGTGTAGAGTGTCTGAATTTAATAAGCTAAGATTGATAACTAAGTTCAAATGGAATTATTTCATGGAAGATTATCCGAGATTAATACAACATCATACAAAGTACAGAAAGAACAAATACATTACCACCCCCAGTAAGGTAGAAAGTTGGTCTCTGTATCTCTCCCCTCTGTGACTAGTGGGATGCTGTCAACCTGCAGTCAGCAGCCTGACTTTCAAGCCCTCTGTCTCTTACAGGGTATGAAAAAAGCCCTCTCTTTTTGAAGGGAAAATTGCTTTTCTGTGATTAATTTCACTGTATTCTATTTCTGACATTTCCATTTTATCTAATTACATATGGAATTTCTTTTATGGTATCTTTAGATTACGTGATCGATAGTGACTGGATTAAAATTCCCTTTAGCTTATCAGTGACAGAAGTGAAAGTGGCAGTTCTTGATGAGTTAAAAGTAATTTTTTTCAATTGATCCTTATTTCATACATTATAGATAACATCTTTGTAATAACAAATTCCTCATATCAATCACGGAACATAATTAGATCATAGGCAACTCTTATCAATCACCTAGTCTTCTTTAAATCATACTTCTTCAGAGGCACCAGCAATAATGTGGTATAACCCAATACTTGGTCACATGAAGTTCCTCAGTTCACTTCCAGAACCAACACCTTAGGCCTTAAAATCCAAACACACTCTTTGCTGTTAACAAAGATTTGGGAGAACAGTTAGTATGAAGGTGAATTTAATATATAAGAAGAAGAGGACTGAAAAGAGTAATATTTACGAACAAAATCAATGCCAGGGGATTGTGCCACACATGGCAGATAGACACTCCAAATAGGTGAGCGTTGAGAGAAGAGAAGAGACACTATATACAGATGGTGCCTCCTGAAAGGGAAAATCCAGGCCAGACTCAAACAAGTCAGTGCTAGTGGATGTTTTCTAATATTATTTCTATTATGGCAATGTCTAAAATGTAATTCAAAGATCAGGAACCCATTGTGCCAGGCATTATACACACAAGCGGAGGCAGCCCCTGACACAGGGATCCAATCTAGGGCTATGTCTACACTGCAGGCTTCTTGTGCAAGAACTTTTTGCACAAGAGTTCTTGCGTAAAAAGTTCTTGCACAAGAGCACGTCCACACTGCCGTGTGCTATTGCGCAAGAGATGTGCTTTTGCTCAAGAGCATCCATGGCAGTGTGGATGCTCTCTTGCTCAAGAAAGCTCTGATGGCCATTTTAGCCTGTTGCCTGTCTACACATGCCTTTTTGTGTAAGAGCTCTCATTGGGAGAGGAATAACTCTTGCGCAAAAAGCCCTGTGTTCTTACAATGTACAGTACTTTTTCTTGCGCAAGAACTGGCTTGAAGTGTGGGTGCTCCGCAAGTTTTTGCGCAAAAGCTCTGCAGTGTAGACATAGCCCTGGTGTCAGGCAGGTATATCTGATGAAGAAAATACATGGGAAAGTTTGGAAGGGCAGGGTAGCAAAATGAAATGAGTGCCACCCAAAAACTCAGGCTAGGGCCACTGGATCCAGTGTTTCTCATGAATGAGAAACAAAGCTTAGGATTTGTCCATTATAGGGGGCTGGTGCAACAGCTACAATATGTCTGCAAACACACTCAGGCTATGTATCCTGGAAAAGTTCTGCCATGTCCAGGGAACACGTCTGCTTTTTTGGAACAGTTTCCAAAAAAGTGGGCACATTCTTTTGGCATTCCTGTATTACTCTCAGTGAGAGGAATAAGGGATGTTCTCAAAGAGGAGGTATTTCCAAAATTTAGCCCCGTGTAGACAGGCCAAATTTCAGAAAAGCCTCTTCCGAAAAAAAAAGTGGAAGAAGATGTGCAAGAACTCTGCAGTCTAGACATAGCCTAGTGATCAGTCTTCAGGGTTGGGAATAAATCTGCCCACTCCAAATCTTTTTCATGGCCTGTCCCAAACTTTGTACAAAGAGGATAATCTTTCCTTTGGAACTGGATTCTACAGAGAATATTACCTAGTGATAATTACCTGGTATTTGCTCTCCCATGCTATGTATGTATTTGTAATTTACCAATGAATATATAGCCATAAACCATCCTATATAGTACTGGGACCACAGAAAGGATGAAGATAATCAATTTTTAAGACTGAATTAACCCCCTCTAAAATATTTTTATAGCTAGCAAGCTTTTAACTATATCCTGGTACAAACAAGAAACTGTTAATTCTTTGGTGGTTTTTCACAATGCACCCATTTTATATAGTAATTTCTAATTAATATAGACATTTGCAAACATTGGTTTGATTTTTAAGAACATTGTGTTCTTTTTCTGATCGACAGTATTATGACACTTTAGATCAGCTTTAGAGAGAAAAAAACCAAATTGGTCAAGCCTTCCTAGAATTCCAAGGGCAAATTGTAAAATCTTTGAATGTGATTGTCTCAGTAATATGTTCTTATACTTAATTTCCCCTCTTTATCTGAGCCTACATTTTCCTCATTGTTATATTTTGACACTGGGCAGTCTTATTTGCTAATTAGATGTAGACGGTAGGCAGCTGTTCCACTCAAAGAAATAAAACAGGAAGATACATTCATGTACAATAACTTTTACTGGTGCTGATATACCTGGCTTCCAGAAAGAAGTGCATCATAGATGACTACATACAGTTCTCAAGGCATAACATCTATATATTCAGGTAAGACAGAAAGCAGAACTAGAAAAGCTCTCTCTCTCTCTCGCTCTCTCTCTCCCTCCCTCTCTCTCTCTCTCTCTCTCTCTCTCACACACACACACACACACATAAACAAGAGGGTGAATGAACATTACTGTTTACAAGATAGTGCCTGAATATGCCACCTAAGTCTTGCCTCCTTTGTCTAATTGTAGTAATTTTTCTGCTGTCAGTAAGTTTTATTTCTGCTGTGGCTGCTGATAGATAGACGGTATAGGGACATAAGGTTGGGTTCCTTTTCCTTACTTCCTTATGTGGGTGTCTAGTCTAAGTCAGCAGAAAGACCTTAGTAATTCAGCACGAATGGCTGGAGTTAATGCTGAGGTTTTCCTGGTGAAATATCAAGCACAGAAGTCTTATGGAATTACCAAAATGACACTTGGACCCCTAAATATTAATGTAGCCACATTACAAACTTTCTACATTTGATGGTATAACATTTTTAATGACCACGCTAGAACCTGTCCAAAAGTGTGAAAAAAATCATTCATAAAACATCAAAGTTAGGAATTGCCATATCTTTTAATCATGATAACCTTTTTACAGTGAAAATAGTTTGTTTTTTTTAAATCTCAGCCAGCTCTAGGTATCACATTTAATAAGAAAAAAAAAGAAAATATTATACCTGTGGAATGCATCCAATTTAATATCTTTTTTAATTATCCTGCATATTGACTGCTTGGTAGTTTAGTACAAGCAATGTAGGAATATTTGTTTATTTGCAATAAATCAGGGGCAGGCATATGGGAGCTTGAATAGGAAAGAACTATTGGCCTTACAGTGCTTCTAAGTATCTCTGGCTCTACCAGTGGAGTTTAAATTCTTTGATCCCAGGCCTATATATTATAGGCTCCGCAGCCACATTGAATCTCTGGTATTTTTCAGCAAGAGAGCATTTCTGAAGATCAAGCATAATCATAATGCTGTCCAATCCCCAAGTTCAAGAGAACGCAATTAATTCTGGGGGGGGAAAAGCTGATATCCTATGTAACTCCTTTTTTATTTACAAGACAAACTATTTACATTTAGTCTCAGAGGGGTAGCTGTGTTAGCCTGTAACTTTAAAAATGAGTAGTCCTGTGGCACCCTATATATATTTTTGTTAGTGTCTAAGGGTACGGCTAGACTGTGAGGATCTGTTGGAAAAAAATATGCAAAATGCGCTCCACATTTTTCGTATCTTTTTCCAATACTTTTGTCAGAAGAGGATTTTCTGAAATTTGGCCTGTCTAGACTGGGCCAAATTTTGAAAAAAAACCCCTCTTTCGAAAGCCCCTTTCTTCCTCATGGAACTTCCGAAAGAGCGTGTTTGCTGTTCTGCAAAAAAATGTGGAAGAGCAAACGTGTTCCCTGGACATGGCAGAGCTTTTCTGGGATACCTCCAGTATCCTGACCCCCCCTCCCCCCCCCACAGTCTAGCCATACCCTAAGTGCCACAGGACTACTTGTTATATTTACATTTAGATTACATCTTGTTAGAAACTGTGTATAATCAATCAGTAATTCTTTCCCTGATCTTCCACAGTGTTGAGTATCCTCCTTTCTCACCAACTTCCTCGAAGTTGGCAAATGTCCAGCAGCTATCAGGATTAGGCCCCCAGTGAATAAAATTAATTTAAATCTTGCAGATAATTGACAAAGTGTTTACTGAGAAACACAAGGAGCCTATCCATCTTCCAAAAACACTTGTGCCAACCACTTTTTCTGTTGCCATTTTCTGTCCCATCAAATTAGGAAGAGTAACTTCCTAATGTTTTTGAGTGTTTTCTAAGAAACTAAATTTTATAATTTAAAATATAATAATGATCAACAGCTGAAAGTCAAACCTCAGATGTAACTTCATTAGTTCATCACCAGCCTACCAATGAGAAGATTTCAAAAGTGAATGGATTAAAGTGAAGAAAACAAAAGGTGGGGAAAAATGAAGATTAAATAGAAAAGAGAATGAAAAATCAAAAATACTTTTGACAAAACAAGAATAGAATAATCCAATTTAACCTGAAAATTAATAAAAAAAATCTTTGGATTGTAATTCAGATGATTTTTTGGGTAGAGTGCTATGAATGAAAGAAAAGTGTCAAATAAATAGGGTCTCTGGTCCTAATGGTCTGGTGTTTAAGCAGTTTTATCCTGTTTGAAAGGAAAAACAAGGACACTATTCAATGTGAGCAGTGTAAAAGTGTGGTAGCTCAGGTAATTAAAGAACAAAAGAAAACAACACATTCTTTCTATCAACTCTAAACTAGGTATAATTGATTTTCACTGTAATTGACATTTCTTATTACAGTGCTGAGAGATAAGGCATGTAACACTAACCTGGTATGTAAATAAATTGCACTGTTGTTACTTGTTCACCTTCAGTACAGACCTGATTCCAATCCTAGTGAAGTCAGTGGAATACCTTTATAAGGGCTTTGGATCAGTTAATATCTGTTCTGCTAGAGATTTTTAATTATTATTATTGATGTTAAGAGGATATCAGAGGCCCACAGTTTAGAAAATGCCCACACAGAGTGTAGGTTCACACTCATATCTCTGAACTGCTCAGATCAGATATTGCGCTGGGAGGACTGAAGTCCTAATGTCATATTTAGCCATATACTAAGAGTGGCTAGAAACAACACAATAAAAATACATGTTCTGGGGTCATAGATTCTACACGTGCTGATGTCTAGATGTGGTAGCTTGAATACACAATAATCGGCATGTCAGAAATTGTTTCTTTTAGCACCTCCAACCCTCCTGTTGGGGCCTGTTTTCAGATGGGGCTATGTTCACCATGGTCCCACTTCCAAGACTGCATGACCCCTCTAGGTCCTAGAGAAATGTGGTCTAACAGCCATGGTCAATCTATTATGGATGTGAGGCTTATCAGCCACACTCAGTAGGGGTGGTGAGGTGTGACGTCACCCCACTTAGCATCCAGGCCCACCTGCCACCACCAGCCCTGAGCGTGCTACATGTGGAGCACGAGGGCTTGCACCTCTCTGCCTGGTGCCAGCATCTGGCTGGCCTCCATATTGTGAAGTGCTGGTAGTCTTTCAGTAGGGGCTTGCAGTATACCTCTTTCCTCTCCAGAGGTCCATCCTGAATGAGCTGGGCTGCTCCCTTTTATACCTAGTGTCTAGCCAGAGAATGCCCAGCAGGGTCACAGGGAGGTATGGCCTCTTTGGCCCAAAGAGATTTAACCCCTACAGTCCCAGATCGGGGCATGCCCTGCTACTGGAACTCTACTTGGATATTTTATTTTCAGGGTTTTTTGTTTTGTTTTGTTTTAGTGTAAGTGTAGTTATAACAAATACTATGGAGGGTAATACTATTCAGAGTGTCAGGGCTAAAAATAGACATACAAACAGTCATGAGTATAGGAACACACTAGCTAGTTAATAATGTTGTGGATTCAGTTGTAGGCTTTATCTTTCTAGATTTCCTTACTCATTCATTCCACTGGAAGCATTTCTCTGAGTTTAGCCCTAGAGGTTAATTGTAAATATAACATGTCTGGAACGTGGTGGTAGGTGTTTACAGTGAGCATGTGTGTGCCTCACGTCCTATTGGTGGAGCACACTTATTGCAGCATATATTCTTACTTTCATCAGGAAATTATGTTCACTCTGTTAGCTATTCTTTAATTCGTATAGCCTCGCTTTTAATTATTCTTGACTAAAGAGACACCCACTTAAAATATCTGTCAGGTAAGGTCAATATCCCATATGCTCTATTCACATGAGAGCCCATGCCATGTTAGGAGTTCTAAAGCTGCCTGGTGCAAGGGAAGTCCGGCAGTGACTACTGTGCAGATTGGCAGACTACAATGGCACAAGGCTGGAAGCCAAGGAACTTAAGAACTGTTGGACAGACAGCCACTTTTTTCGAAAAAACCCTGTAATCTAGACACACCTGGAGTACAATCCAACAGAATTAATAACACTGAGTTGTTATTTTCAGTGCACATCTAAGCTCTTAGACATGATATCTACACATGATATCTACACATGACACAACTCAAATCAGTTTCAAGTTCAATGTCAAATTCATCACCACCACCCCTAAAGGAATCTGCAAAATGAATCCATGAATTAAAAAGGAAAGTCTTCAAGATGTTACTTCTCAGCTTTTAAAAAGGAGAACATTTTAAATTTTAAAAAAGTGTTTGGTTTCTATTATTCTGCTATTGATATTGTTATTAGAATAATACCTACCATTGTAATAACATGGGAAAAAATGAGATTGTTCAGTTGTCCTGATTCATAGCATAATCTAATCATTATCTAGTATCCAGCAGAAATTCTGTCCCCACCATGTTAGCAAGTCATATTTCAAGGTGTGACAGAAAACTGTGCTGATCCTTATGCTTTATTTTTCTACAAGAAGATTTACCCAGCATTCTTGTGTTCTTAATTCAATTAATTTTTTGTTTTTCTACATGTAAATCGTTGCTCTAGGAGTTCGATATGGAGGCTTCCCTGGAGAGAGAGAGAACAAATCTCCCCCCATCCCCACCCTCAACTGCAGCAGCTTGGGGCCAGGTGAGAAGCATCCCTCTATGGCAGCTGCAGCTCCAGTGGGCACAACTGGAGGAGGAGTGCATGTCTCCTACCTGGGTCAGGACCAGGTTCATAGGCCTTCTGCAATCCCCAGCCGGACAGAGGAATGGAGCAAACTGTGAGGTTTTGCCTCTCTCCATGATGAAGGGGAATAGTCAGCAGTGTTCCTGTACTAATTGGGGGGAGGGGGGAGAAGGAGGAGGGATGATGCATCCCTCCCTCAACCTTCCTAAAGGGCACCTGAGGGGATGAGAGGCTCGGGGCTGAGGCAATGTGCCTCCAGCTAGCCCCTTTCACCTGCTTGGTGATTGTCTCTTTTCTGTTTGGTTTTATGCATCCTCATACAAATTGGGTGTGGGGGGGGGGGAAGCTTCAGCTCCCCTTCCCCCACATAACCAAACCCATTACCTTGCTTTAAGTTATGATTAGAGGATGCTGCATGCCAAATGTGATGTTCCTAGCTCTCACCATTTAGGAAGAGTTCTTGAACAAGCAGATAGATGGACAGACTGATAGACTCGCTCACTCATTCACAGACAGACAAACCCTCTCAAATATATAGAAGATAATTATAGACTCCCTCAGTCATAAATCCCAAACAACATTTTTTTTCATCACTTGGTTTTCTGTCCCCTTATTGGGTGTCTAGGATTATATATAGACAATCAGCTGTTATTTTTTTTAATTTGACTGATGTGCTGATACCAGAAAATGGGCCTTATTCATCCTCTTCCATGTTACAAGTAGGGGTGGCTGGGGATAAAAGCTATACAAGGAATCCACATTGTTCTACTACTGGGGAATGCCAGCTTTGTCTTCCCACAAAATAAGGGCAGAACATCACCAAACTTTCTGGATGATGGAGAGGTTCTGTGGAAGATCAGAGGCATCCAGGAGAGGATTTGTCCCCGCACCACACACACACACACACACACACACACACACACAGGTTCTGCCCCTTGATAAGGCCTCTCCCCAAGTTTCCTGGCAGGACCATCAGTGGATAACATGAAAAAAGCTCCACAGCCTGTTCTTAATATGTTCTGCAGGGTCTCAGGTTTGAGAAAAGGTGTGTCCCCCTTCTTCCATAACCTTTCCTGTCTGGCCCAGCCACGTTTTTGCCCTGCTGCAGCACAGATCCTGGGTGCACAGAGTAGACTCTGCTAGATCTAGGGCAGAGTGAAGGAAGGCAACAGAACCACTTGCTGAGGCCAGCCCTGAGTTTTTTATCACTTAATTTTGACTTAGGGTGAAGAAATGCAGAGCTTGGCCTCGTCCATTATAAAGGTTGTTTTTAATAAAAAAACAAGCCATGGTTGTCATAAAGTCCTCCAGCTTGCATGTTCAACCACCCTACAGCTTTACTCTACCGATTACTACCTACAGGCTTGCCCTCTGTCATTTCATTTAATATGCCTCAAAGGTGACAAAGTGATGGCTCCCTTTGCTGAGCCTGGAAGAAGTGATCACATCTACATCCCTATTCCTCATTTTGCAGCACCCTAGGAAGGCATATACACCAATGCAAGATGGATACCAAAGACTGCCCCTCTGATCTGGTAATGTTCTGTACCCTCATGGCACACATGCCAAAGACTGCACAAGGAGGAAAGGAAAAGTTTATTGGGCCTTTGCTTATATGTACCCTTTAAATGGCCTCCTTCCTGCGCTTTTAAAAATGGAATTAAGTGTCTCACCTTGGGATTCCTTTTGAGACCTTTTGTACTTTTCTTATCCAGAATACATGGTCCAGTTCTGAGAGGACACTGCATTGACTTGCCAGGGATCCAAATGCTCAGACTTCAGAGCTTCACATACACAAGTCCACTTATTTAAAAAAAAAAACCTGTGTCATGTCAGATGATAAGCCCTACATTTCTTTACCCTAAATCAAAACTAAGTGATAAAATGCTCATTGTTAGGCTGTGCCCATGCAGGCCAGGCCTAAATACAGAATAAAACAACTCCAAATACCTTTGCACACTATATGGTTTATATACATTATTACTAGCTGCTAACATCTATAATTCTTGAATCTAATTGGTCTGGACAGTGTACAGATCATGAATGGAGCAATCGTTTTGCAGATCATGAAAGGACCAATCATTTATAACCTCACCTTATCTACATGTTAAGCTTATCATTTTCAGGTATTCCCACTTATCTTGATTAGCCCAATATCACCATCTCTGTGAATTACCTCAGAGGTCATCAGAGCTGAGTCCCATAAATTCAAGTACCATATGGTAGAAGGTTAGAGTAAAGGAAATGGGACCCTTAGTTTTTACCTGTGGAAAAGAAAACTGGAAACAAACTGGAGTTCTAAATAACCACCCTTCAGTTACATAACAATGTTTTAAGGTAACTTTGTCATTGGGTATATGTGCACTGTGATGAAAGATTCACAGCACTGTGTGTTTTCTTCACAGGGTAGACATACGCAGAGAGATCCAGGCAGCTGTGTGTTTATACACAATTCCATATTTATATTCATCTGAATATAAGTTGCATTAGGTAATTTTACAAAATTAATTCCTTAAATATGGGTTTCAATAGAGTCTGCTGCATTAGAATACATTCTTGTCTTCTTATTTGAAAGAAAACAATGCAGACACTGTAATCTGTAAAGCTTTATTTATTATTCATAACATTCTGTTGTTTGGGTTCTCAGGTAACAAGTGCAGAAAATACATCAGGAGCATCACAGTGAAAAGAAACTCTGCTGCAGCACAGATTTGAAACACATACCTCTCATACTTATGGTAGCATTTCTAAAGGTCATAAAAAAATGATGCACCTGGATGCCAAGGCATAAGCATTTCTTAACATGAAAGCCTCACATTAAGCTTCTATTGCTAGGCTATTTATTTTATGAAAAATAATATTGCTGTGGCTTTCCATGATGCGGAATTGTGGGCTTTGTAAAGTCAGGAATTCCATGAAGTTGTCTTAAAGAGAAATGCACCATGTGTCTCACTGGTGTAGTTATCCTTCATTTTTAGGGACATTTCTTAATCCTCTTTAACATTTGTAGACTTCCTGTACTATGTCTTTGTTGGTAGATATTCTAGATTTCTCTCAGCTATTTTCTGCCTACTATGTAAATTGTTTCTTAGTGCTTCTATCTTTCATTGTACTTTGGTATAGTTTTGATCAAACTAAACAATTTTATTGTTCCATAATTACACTTTAATTCTATATTCACTACATTAATGCTCAGTTAAAATTCTAGCAAGATAGCTTCTAACACATGCCAGCAAAGCAAGATGAGGTAAAGCTTCTTTAAAATACTCAGCAGCAAATGATTCTTAGAGGTGGAAATGTATTTCATATCAAGTGATTATAAAGCACAGTTCCACCCAAAGAGATTCCAAAACAGTTAATGTTTCATACTTTAAAGAACTAGGGAAATCTCTTCAGGATCAAAGAGATGCTTTATGCATGTAGGCTGTTAAGTGGCAGATTGGTGCTACAACCCTCATCTTCATAAGTAATCCTTACTCACTTGAGTAGTCCCAATGACACTCAGATTGCAATAAGAGGAGTACACAGTGGAGGGCTATTTTCTGCACTAAAGTCCCAGCAGGTGAATATTTCAAGGGAACTGATTCATATGGACCCAACATGAATTAACACTCATCTTAGAATTAATTGCATTTCCACTGAGCAATAATTAAAGTTCAGATTCAAATGTAATTATACCACAATCAAGTGCTTTAGAGTTTAGCCACAATCATCCCAAGCTACAGTCAAAAAGCAGGAAGCAGCTTGGAAATAACTGCTCCTGGCATCCCAGCACTGTCTCCATATTTGTTTCTAATACAATTATATTTTTCAGGCTGCTTAAAAAGGAGGTAAAAGGAGAACTTTATAAATCACAAGTTTATCTTCCAGATTTTCAACATTTCCTACTTGCTGTCATTGTCATTCCACATTAACAGTCTAGTAAAGTGGAACAGGAAGGGGCTTGTCTCTTTTGTTTGCAAGTCAAGTACCTTGCAACCCATGGCACAGAAAAGAATAGTTAAGAATATACATAGCAGCCAGAAATAACAAGTTGTAGCCTGTCTGCCATTGAGCCCTTCATGGCCAAAACACGGAAGAATAATCTGCACAACATTACGAGGAAATTAGCCTGTTCTCCCCCATCTCGTGGCAGAATAGATGTTAATTAATATTGCCACATGTCTAGTGTATACCTAACCCATTAACTTTACATGTGAATTAGCTGGCCCTGTAAGCACTGCAGACCTTACTTTCTAACCCTTACTAACCCTTATCTCATAGATCAACAGTCTGATACAGGGGTTGATCTAAAAAGCTTGCTAAGTGTTTAATTGCTACATGAGAGAGATGCTCTAATATATAGCCAGGAGCACTATCAATGCCAACTATCAAGGAGTTGCACTCAGTCTTTTAGACTTATTTCTCCTTTGAGTTGGTGGTTACAAAGACAGGTTATTAGCTGAACCCTTGATGTCTTAAAATTATTCCTGGAAGTGTATTTGGTCTGCAGTGCAAGATACTGCAACAGACTTTCCACTGGCGGATGTATGTCTGCAGAGCAGTAGCCTTTGGTATATTGATGCTATTAGGGTGTTAAAAAGAGGAAAGTCTTGACATTGTAAGGGACTTTCTGACTTTGGGTTTTTAAATTGTCTGTTAGAACAGCGTTGCCATTAAACAAACAGCGCTGTCGAATTACTAGCTAAGAAAACAACCATACAGACACAGGAGGTTGGAATCTGTCAGCAGTAAGAGAGGATGGGCCTTAGGTGGCGCTCTAAAGTGATCTGCTGCTCCTTCAGATAGTCATTATTACATACACAGACATTTAAGAAATTCTTCAGCAACTCAAATGAAATTCACTAGGCTAAACTACAATATGCAGATGGCTCTGTAGCTACGGGACCAGTGAGATGGATGATAGCTCTAGAAAAAATCAAGGCCAGGCTAAAGGCTAATGTCTCTGAAAAGGGTAGATATTATCAAGAAAACAATCACGGGAGGAAGAAAGAGGAAGCAAAGAATAATACTTAAGATTGATGCTTGGCCATATTGTACTGCTTAACATTACCAGCAAATCAGATATACAATACCACTCATTTTTAAAATACATGTTATTAGCACTGAACCCACGGGTGATTACTTGGAACCACTAGAGACTTACTCCCTTCCTTTGCCATCTTATGCTCCCATTGATTCATCACTGAAAATGATCTGAGGATACGTCTACACTAGCCCCCTAGTTCGAACTAGGGAGGCTAATGAGGGCGACCGAAATTGCAAATGAAGCGCAGGATTTAAATATCCTGCGCTTCATTAGCATGTTCCCAGACGGTCGCCATTTTGGAAATTGACTAGCCCGGAAGAACTGCCCGCGTCTACATGTGGCAGAGAAGGGTGATTCCGAGATAAACCCCTTAGTTCGAATTAACAGTTAAACCTCATTAACAGTTAAGCTAAGGGGTTTATCTCAGAATCACCCTTCTCTGCCGCATGTAGACGCGGGCAGTTCTTCCGGGCTAGTCAATTTCCAAAATGGCGACTGGCCAGGAACATACTAATGAAGCACGGGATATTTAAATCCTGCGCTTCATTTGCAATTTCAGTCGCCCTCATTAGCCTCCCTAGTTCGAACTAGGGGGCTAGTGTAGACGTACCTTGAGTGTTTAGCCCTTAGTGCCAAGATGTTACTGAGAACTTAACTGTTACTGAGCATTCCACAGGCCAATAAATCGTAACTACCTCCACCTTGGATCTCAAAGCACTTTGCAAAAGTTCTAATACCACTATCCCTGGTTAATAAATAGGGAGACAGGAGTATATGGACATTCAGTAACTCACCCAAGCACTGGGAATGGCACTGTGCTCTGTCCATTGGGCAACACGATGCAGCTACTGCAATGAGAAACACTTCAAGTGCAGTTTTTCCCCAACACCCCATTGACTTTAACTGAATGCTGCAAAATTACTAACCTTTGAAAACACAGGTGAAACTTAAAGTGATCATGACAACTTAATCTATGTGTTCTTATTACAGAGAGAGCTTCCTTCCAAAGGTCTTGTGCATATTCTTTTGAATATATGTAGGTTTGTTCAGAGGCAGCAGATATAGGCATACAACATCTTTTTATCTCCAAAGCATTGCTCCCTCATGACCAATGACTGATTTTAGTCAAAAAACTAGAATGGTTTTATTTCATTCTTCCTTTAAATATGTCTCTATGTTTGGCAACTACCTCAGAATATTTTGTGGCTGTACCCTCTTATTATCTAAATCTTGAGTTCTCCACTCAGTTATTAAAGCAAGATACTCGTTTAGCTCAGTTAATCACAATTTTTCTGATGACATATCAATTCTGTGGGATTTGCCAAATGTGATCCTTAAATAAAGTGAGATTTATTTATAAAAATTGCTGTATGACAGACATTGAACCTGCATGCAACATCTTTAGAGACCATACTGTATTAACTCTATGAATGATTCATTGGTGTCCATTCTCTACTCCATGTGTCAGGGTTACCACAGCTCCTCCAGGAATTAGAAATACTGGTAAGATGATTAAGGAGAGACGAGTCAAGAGACTAAACCCTGGAGTGGTTTGCATATACCAATTAAAGATGAGTTTTTCAGAGAGTAGGAGACAAAGAAAGGGTTTGAACTGACATAATAGGACCTTTTTTCCAAAGAGGGGTCCCAGTCCTTGTAGAAAGTCAGGAAAGACTTTGGCTTACTAGGGTACCATAACATTGATAGTGACTCCTGGTATCTTTAGTGTGTGTGTAAATTCGTTTGCTATTTTTATGTGTTTTGTCTATAATGCTTTTACCTTAAGAATAAAAGTGTTTGCAGAACCCTACCATCTGAAAAAAACAGCTCTTTTAACAGGGTTTTTCCAGTTGGGCACACCAGAATTGCAGCAACTAAAAAAATGTACTAATCACTTTTCAAATCTTGGCCATAACACCATTTAAAACAGATCCAGATTGGAACTTGATACCTATGTCTACAGGAGACTGTGCTCTACTACTTGAGCCAAACATGAGACTGTTCTAACTCAGCCCACCCCTTCCCTGCCTTTGCAGTATTCATCCACGGTTCCTGACTCAGAAGAGCCTCTCACTAAGCAGCCCTGTTACAGATTTGATTAAATATTTGATTCAATACAGAATCCAATTTTGATTACAGGTTTGACTGAATATGGAAACGATGTTGATAACATATTTGATTCAATGCAGAGTTACATCACTAAGATGCAACAAAATATATCATCAGAAAGAAATGAAGTTACTGGAGCCAATGAGCTGAGACAGAGTCAATCACTAGAGGTGTTTCCGAGGAAGCCTTCATAATGAGAGTCCTCTTATTGCACAGATTTCCTCAAGCCATTACATTTCATTAGGTCTCGTTTATTCTCTGCACACTTGTGGGTGGAAATGGAGATTCCCTTTCCTGTGATTACAGTACAGCATGATATAGGTTGCCAATGAAAACATAAATAAATACATATATAAAACCAACATTGGGTTTCCTGCAATGGCTTCAGTCAAACTCTGACAGAATCAAAAGAAATAGAATCTAACCTAAACTGTAACTCCAGTGGCAGAACTAAGCCTAGCACTGTTATTTTTCAGTGAGTAGGACTCCTATCTTACTGCTATACACATACATAAATAAGAAAATGATTCAGGTCATTACTTCCTCAAGCCAATATGTCACATTGGCCGTGTGCTCAGCTTGAAATCCCTGCTATCCCTTGAGCCCCTCACCCATATGCCCCACACCCAGTCCGAACTGAGATGTAACTCCCATTGGGGGCGTCTACGCTACACCATTGTTTCGAGACAACTAGTGTTATTTCGAAATAACGTGAGCGTCTACACAGCCATTCTGTTATTTTGAAATAATTTCAAAATAACGTACGGCTTATTCCAAAATCTGTAAACCTCATTCTATGAAGAATAAGGCCGATTCTGAAATAGCTGTTTTGAAATAAGGCGCGTGTAGACGCTCCACTTCTGCTATTTCGGAATAGCCCCTTACCAGGGCCATTCTAACTTACTCCTCCCCAGTGCCTCCTCGGGCTCTAAATCAAGATAGCACATCTACTTTAGGGAAGCCTGCCTCAGACTAATTTTGAGGCTTTCCTTCAGTGTAGACGTGCTATTTCAAAATAAGCTATTTTGGAATAACTATTCCGGAATAGCTTATTTCAAAATAGATGTGCAATGTAGACGTGCCTATTATCTCCTCCCATGTCAGGTAAATCAACCCATTTCCCAGCTATTTTAGCCTTTCCACAGTAGTCTCCTTAGGCAGACACTGCAACACTGTCACACTTTGCAGAGATTAAAAAAATATCTAAGCTTCATGCAGGCATGGAAGAAAAATATTTTTGTTGTAATTTTTTTACCTCTAGGAGGCACTTATAATGTGGTGCTGGGTACCTATATGACAACCAGAGAGAAATAAACATCTTGTAACTCTATCCAGTCCAACCTATCCCACAGCTGCTTCTATGATCCCATTATCCATAACATGTACACCCACCTCACCCTGCAGAGCCTTTGTGATCTGACCCAAGTCACCAGGTCTCCCAGAAACTGCACCATTGCACAAGCCCTTCTCTCTGTAACACATGCCTTATTCATAACTGCACTTTCAGGGAGATGACTAGTTTAAGAACTAAAATAGAAGAAAGCCTGAATTGAACATGTATTTTGGGATAGACTTAGAATACTTCTTGATGAAAAGCTTGGCAGGGACACTGGATAGTAAGAAACGTTGCTAATTGATAGATAAATAAATAAATAAATAAATAAATAAAATAATAGCATAGCTCTTATTTAGAACTTACCAATCTGCAGATCTCAAAAAACTTTCCAAAGAAGGGCAATATCATTACCCCCCATTTTGCATACAGGCAAACTGAGGCACAGAAAGGGGATGTGTGTCATAAAGCAGAGACAGAAATGGACCAAAGTCAGTGTCTACTGCTCTATAAATAAGCCACCCTCCCTGCATGAAAGGACTCGCTCAAAGTTACAGATAGACCAACTAGCTCCAGTTCATCCGGTACTATGAAAACTGGACTCCAGTTCTTATCCCAAGAGCTTTTCTGAATATAGCCTAGAGACCTAGAGCTGCATGGGGGGAAAAATTTCAGTCATTGAAACAAGCATATTTCTATTCCAAACCCTGTTTATTGAACTGAATATCCTGATATTGTTTTCAACAGTCAGGCTGAATTGCATATTAACATGTATTGTAGGCTGCTATTCAGAAGCATGTTTTGAAGAAAAAACATTACTTGCTCAGACTACTATTTATACAACAAAGCAAATGCTCTTAAGTAGCTTTTGATGCTTCTGTTGTCAATAAAAGAATTTAAATGGGATTTTGCAGGCCCACATACTGTAGGCAGTTAGCTTATTTAAAAAAAACTATCCCTTTGGGTATCTGGGTGAGGGAAGGGAGAGATTTAGAAACAGATTAAACGTTTATGCCTGAAAAAAAAGCTATTGAGCAGGGAGGTTACTGCTTTTCATTGATTTTTAAAAAAATACATTAATGTTCTGCTCTGTCAGTGGTATTATTGTAACTATGGGGATTTCCCATGTCTATGCATAGTATTATTACTAGTTATATGGTCGTACTGTAACACTAAGTGGAGTAATAACATAATAGTATGACACGATAGTATTTGAATAATAATACAGCCTTCTTATGTGTAGCCTACAAATTTCAGCAAGGAGAAAATAATATAGCAAAATAGTATTCTGTTCCAATCTTAATTGTATTAGTATAGATCATAAAGATACAGATCACTGAAATCTGAATAACCTCTGAATAACGGCACTTCTAATGTGTTTCTTTAAAGCTGGTTTTGAGTTAGATCTGCTGGTTAACCAAGAGTTCTAATTTGGGCTCTAAAAAGACATTATTAAATCCATAATGCAGCCTGCAGACAGTTGCATAATTAGAATAATTCCTAATAATTCTGCTAAGACCCATATACTGTAATGCTACAAGTGGAATTGAGTGGCTTGAAACTTAAAAATGTAATTGTCAATCTTAAGCACTGGGATATGCATAATAAATTGTTCTACTCATTCCTTTCTAAAGAGATTACAATGAAAAGCAGTTTCCTCCCTGGGCACGTCTACACATCAGGGCTAAAGCCAAAATAAGCTACACAACTTGAGTTATATCAATTGCATAACTTAAGTCGAAATAGATTATTTCGGCTTTTGACGCTGTCTACATAGCAGAAAATTGGAGAAAAAGCACTCTTCCTCCAACTTCCCTTACTCCTCATATAATGAGGATTACAGGAGTCAGAGTAAGAAGTCCTCCAGCTCTACATTACTTTGACATTATTGTAGTGTAGACGCAGACTTTGTTATTTCAGAATAATATCAGTTATTCCAAAATAACGCTGCTGTGTAGACTTAGGCTCTTTGGCCTGGAAGTGGTGATTCAGACTGGTCATCTACAGAATGTAATATGGGATTTTCTAACATGTGACTCCCAGTTGGCTATTGGCTGTTGGCTATATACCCTCAATCTGGGGGGTCAAAAATATCAGGGCTGACCTCTGTTTAAATGTCTAGCTCTAGACTGTTCACCCCTAAGGATTATGGATGATTTACGGTTGCACTTTTTCTACAGTGATTTCAGGCCAGCCTTTGGGAATCTGTGTAGCTTATGGTTCCTATCTATCATTTTGCAGCTGGCAGGGCAGTGCCCTGGAAGCTTTTACTTTTGGTCATTCCCTCCCAGCAGGTTCTTGCAGCTAAACCAGTTTCTCTTCTGGATGGTTAATACAATCCTTGGCCACAAAGAGTGGCTTAACATAAGAGACAGCAAGGGGCCATAATTTAAGTTAAAAAAAACAGTACAGTTTATGGTGTGTCATGCATTTGGAGGTCAGACTAAATGATCACAGTGGTCCCTTCTGGCCATGGAATCAATCAAGTAATGAAGTGAGAAAAAGGCATGCCTCTGTTTCAGTCCCTGACATAGATTCTTCCTTAGTCTGTGGTCTGGTCTCTTAACCTTCTTGGTTTACATTCTTTGTGCCCAGTTGTCTATTGCCTTGGTAGCTGTGTAATCATTTACACTTGTGCAAAGTGAATGTAAAGTGCTACCATTCAGAGTTGGTAGAATTCTGCACCCATTTTGCACAGTTGTAAATTGATGGATAAGATGTGAAACTGTGGACCATCAAGAAATTTTCCATGATGTTTGTTACCCCAAAAATAGTCTCACTGGAGACCACCCAGGGTTACACTAGTATGGGCTTATTTCTACTAGGTAAAACTAAAGAGGAGAAAGCAGCCACCAAAGGTTTAAACTAAAGAAGATAGAACTCTCTCTCTCTCACACACACACACACACACACACACACAGACAAGCAAGCAGGCACACACCTCTCTATTCATTCACTCATTTCTCACCCATTCATTCCTGCCCTCAGGCACTCACACATTTACACAGACATATGGGTTGCAGAAGGAGCTAAGGCATGTGGATCCTGGAGGGTCTGTCTGCTCTTCGTGGCTGGGGAAGCTGGTCAGGAGGAGAGACACTGGAGAGGAGCTTCTCAGGAGCAGGGGAAGGAAAAAAAGAGAGAGTCTCACATGTGCTCCTTCTCTTTATATAGTGTCTGAATGGCTCCTGTGAGTCATTCACCTCGTCATCAGGGAGCATGCCCAGATTTCCCTTTATCCAGCAGGGAGCATGCCCATACTGTGATGACTCATTGAAATGTGCTCCTTTGTTCCAAGCCTTCTTCAAACACACACTCAAACTCTTTCTCCATTCACTCAGGGGAGAATGCAGCTTGGGGAAAGTTACAAGCAAGGTGGATGAGAGTTACAAAGATTACAAAATTGCAGTTTATAGTAAGTTTCTGAGATTACAACGTTTGACAAAGATCACAATAAATTGCAGTTTAAAACCTTAGACCTTACAGTTTGGTGCAGCTTTGAAAATCCATGTATAGAAATCAAGTAAGCTCAGGCGGAGGCTTTTTTATGCAACAATGTTCAGCCAGTTTCTGTTGTGTGATGGACATAAGCGGGAGCAGAATAAAGCCGATACAGTAGAGTCAGGATTATCCAACCTTCGGTAATCTGACATTCCACTTTATCCGACCCTGCAGTTCCCAGGGACGAAGTGGCGCCGGCAGGAGCAGCATCAGCAGCTCCAGGAGAGCCACGGGGCAGCGAGCAGGGCCATTCTCCCGGCCTGCACCCTGGAGCTGCTGATGCCACTCCTGCTGGCGCAGCTTTGTCCCTGGGAGCTGCAGGCATCAGCGGCTCCAGGGCATGGGCCGGGAGAATAGCCCCACTCGCTGCCCTGTCACTCTCCTGGAGTTGCTGATGCTGCTCCTGCCGGCGCCACTTCGTCCCTGGGAACTGCAGGGTCGGATAAAGTTTTCCTGGCCCGCACCCGGGACCTGCAGGGAGGGAAGGGGCCGGGGCCAGGCAGGGATGGGGACCAAGTGGCCCCGGCTACAGTAGCGTCCCTATTATCCGACATTTTCGGTAATCTGACCACCTGTCAGTCCCGTTTAGGTCGGATAATTGGGACTCTACTGTACTGAATGCTTAAGAAATTCCCACCATAAAAAACAAACCGTCAGATTGTATCTGTATACATTAATCCTCTTTCATGGAGTCTAGTATACTTTCCACTTCAAGAAAATCATTGTAGGGCTACTCCATATTGCACTTTTTTCCCCTTGAGGAATTCAGTGGAATAGATATCGTACACCATCACAATTCATTATGTTTTATGTGGTCTTCTCAAAAGGTCAGAGTACAACAAAGTGCAGATAATAAGCCACTACCACAACAGATGCAAAGAAGCATTACCTCAACTGCAGCACTAAAGGCCTTAAGTAGGCAATAATGACATTGTGTGGTTCAAACATACAGTCAGACACAATACTCCTCTTTTAATTGATGCAGGGCGGGGGTTCAATGCTCAGATTATGAAATATTGTCAAGGGAACACTGCAGTGACTACAGTCTTAGCTCATAATGGCTTGCATGTTTTTAACATTCTGAGGTTTCCACAGACAGTCATATCATCATTCAAAAAATAACAGATAAAGAATTACCAGACTTTGAGGCCATTCATTACTTTTGCCTCATTAGGGACTAAATAATTCAAGTTCTAAAAGCTATTTTAAAAAGACAGAAGCACAAATCTTTGTGGCAAAGTTGCTTACGTTCTTTGTAGTATAGCAAATATCTTCTGCAATAAGAAAATGCCAAGTTTTCATAACCCAACATGTAAAATGAACAAATGAAATTCTAACAGCAGGGCTGACAGCCACCACGAGCTCCGGGGCAAGGTGTGGAAGGGGCCCTAGCACTGTGTCCCGGGAAGGGGTGGGACCAAGGGCAGAAGGGGCAGGGCTGAGAGCAGTCAGCTCTTAGCACCGCTCAGATTGCGGTGTGTTGCCTCAGCCGTCAGAGCAGCACAGAGTGGCAGAGTGGCACTCCTGTGGCAAGTCAAAGCAGTCTGGGGCTTGGCCACTGATGCTACTGAAGCTCCAGGCCCCTTTGAATCTCTAGGCCCGCAAGCAATTGTCCCCGTCCCCTGTTGGCAGGCCTGAATACTAACAATGATACTAAAGACAGAGGTTAAATTGTTTATTATGTTACAGAGAAGGCAGAAGTGCTCAATAAATATTTTGAAAGGTGCAGGATGATTTATTCATCTCTTATGTTGAAAAAGGAATAATTTCTATTCAAACCATAACTGGAGGCAGGGGGATGTTAAACAATAACGATTAAAGTTGCACAGTTTGAGATCAGGACTAAATAACTTGAACCAAAGAGTGTTACAAGAAATGGCCAAGGATTTCTGTGAATCATTAATATTGATTTTTAAATAAATCTTCAGCTCCAGATGACTAGAAATAAAAGCTAATGTTGTGCCAGTATTTAGTAACTGCAAATAAGAGAACGTAGAAATTGGGCACACAATTTTAACAGTGAACACACTTAACCATTAAAAAAATATTTTGGGATGTGGTATATTCTCCATCACACCAACTCTTTAAATCAAGACTGGAAGACTTTCTACAAGATATGTTATAGCTTAACTAGACGGTATGTACTTGCTGCAGAAGTTAATGGGTGAGGTTGTCTGGCCTGTATTATGTAGAACAGTGGTAGATAACCTACAACCTGAGGGCCATGGGTGGCCCTTCAGGGTTCTATGTTTGGCCCACGAGACATTTAATTTACTGTTGACCATGTGCTGGGTTGCCAGATTCCACTGTTTTCCATCTGCATAGGCTTTTTTTCCTGCTAGTATTAGCGAAGTGACACACACTTAAAGTAAGGGCACATGAAGTGAGGTATGTGCTGATTGCATACCACATTGACTGAGAGAGCTGTGCACTCTCTCTGGAACCAATCAAAGAACTGCTATGGTTCAGTAGGCACAACCACAATTCTGGGTACACAAGTGCAGTTAGCAAAACTACCCTATTCCAGAAGATAGTCTTGGTTATGATAATTTTGCAGCCCACTGAGATGAAAGAGGGCCACTTATTCAGCCCACTCAATAGCCTGTGTTGCCCATTACTGATGTAGAAGGTTACAAAATAATTACAAAAGTCCACTTTGTCCTTAAACTCGAAGTAAATTTGGAGCACCTGTGGTTGTCATAGTAGTAGATGTTGGTAGCCGTCTTTTAGTCGATTAGCATTGGTCAACTTCTGTGTACCCAATCCTGTGATGGTATCTTGTCTATAGGTAGCCCCAGGTAAGATCTATGTATGCAGACCCAATCTGTATTGTTTGTGGTGCTGCTGAACAATGCTCCATGGCAAACAGGAAGCCTGCAATCCCCCCTCCCCCATATGATTCTCTACAGCCAGTAGAAGATCCTGCCCCACTGCAACAAGACCCTACAAGTAGTGGATGTGCCCCAGCTTAGTACATCTATACTCATATACAGGTTGAAAATCTAAAATCCGGTACTCTCTGGTCCAGCAATATCTGTGGTCTGGCAGGATCACAGGTATAGCTGGACCAGAGAGCCTGGCTGGGTGTGGGGATGGCCAGGATCAGAAATGGGTCAGAAATGCAGCCCCACCAGTGGCAGCAGGGCCAGAGGCTAGGAGCACAGCCCAGGCTGACAATGGAGAGTGCAGCCCCTGGCCAGGGCTGGGGGCAGCAAGTACATACCCAGTCAGGGCTGGGAGCAGAGCCTAGAGGCTGGGGATGGCACCCAGGAATGGGGCTGATGGCTGGGAAGGGAGCCTTGACCTCTCCTGGTCTGGAAAACTCCCACCCAGGTCCTGAGGGTTCCAGACCAGGGAGGTCCAAGCTTTACTACTTCTTATTGATAATATAAGCTTCTATTTAAAACTAAAAAAGGGAAATTCAAAATTCAGCTCACAGAGCAACTGTCATTTAAGGTCAAAAGGAATACTTGCTGCTGAGCACTGTAAAATCTGTCACAGAAGTTTGGAAATAAAGCCTGAATTTACATATGCTTGCATAGACACAATAGCATTTTATGTTGACACCAAATCATAATATATTCATCTTTGAATTCCCATAACATAGAACTGAAATCCTGATATGATCAAAATGCAGGATTAAGTATTAAGGGAGTTGCACTGGGTACAAAGAGTATCCGCTGTAAAAGGCTTTTATGGAAAGTCCATGTGCACTATTATAATGATTTGTCAAGTATCTAATAAGGATTAGGTTTTCCTGGAAAAAGATTACATTGGAGTCACTTCCATGAGCTCATGAATGCAGGTCCCCTTCAGTAAACTAATTAAAACAGGCTCAGTGTCTATGAATGAATGTCACCTATCTGATCCAGAAACAAACTGAAGTGGAAGTCAAAAGGTCTTTTTTGTATTCTCTGCAACATGACTATTATATTATAAATCCAAAGGTCTATGGAGCTGCACAGGAAAGGTTGGAGCACAGAATGGGATTTGAATCAATTACTGCAGGCATTGCAGGAAAACATTCTTATTTTACATTTGGGTGACAAGTCTCTGCCAGTCTGAGTCCTGGCATCATATGAGAGAGCCATTTTTCTAATTGATCCCCCGGAGGCCAGTTCAGTAGTCTAGTGGGTTGCTTAATGAAGGACTCTACCTAGCTCCTCCATTTCTCTGAACTGATGGGAGTTGAATACATTTCAAAGGTGATATTCTTTGTATTTGACAGTAGGGAGAGTTTTATGTCAATCTCCAGCAAAACCTTCCAGCTGATGCAGGAATGATGTGGGAAGGTTCTGAAGAAACAGATCATGGTTAAGGATATGATTTGGTCATGGAGGTTACAGATTCTGTGACTTTAACTGACCTCCTTGCAAAGCTGTCCTGTCCATTGGATGGTTCCAGGCAGTTGCCCTGGGCCCCTCGCTTTGGGGCACCACAGGGACCAGGGCATCCAGGGGTGTTGCCAGGGGGCCTGGCACTGGCAGCAGGGGCTGGGCACACCCCCCACACTCACCAGCGGCAGTGGGAACCGTGGGAAGTGGGAGCCAGGTCTGGAGAGGAGGAGGGCTGTCCTTGGCCCTGCCTCCTGGGATGGTGCTGCCTCCATGGCTTCTTTGGCTCCAGCAGTCAGCCCCCATTCCTTCAAGCTTCAATGTCACACCCCTTTCCTCACTATACCCTGATTTTGTACATTCTCCCCTTGTCCACCACTCAGGCTTCACACCCCTCCCCTCCATGAATATACCCTGATTCTGTACATTTTGACCAAGACTGTTTTGAGAATTTTGCTGAATTTTACCATGACAAAAATCTTATCCCTACTCACGTTATAAAGCTGTGGGGATTAGGAGAGAAGCCGAGTGGTATCTGGGGCTCTGAGAATGGAAGTAGTAATGAACAAATGTCCCCAAATTGTCACCTGACAATATGCCCCAGGTTATATTCTGGAGAGACCATCTCTAATGGTGTAAGGGTATAGGACTTTAGTCTGTACCTATTCAGCTCCTTCATGCAGTGAGCCTACCCACAGGAATGCCAAGTAATTCCAATTTGTATGTTGAGTTCTGTCAGTCCACTAATATTTCACATAGATAACTGAATAATTAGATACTGTAAATACTAACTGATCTTAACAATAGCAATCTAGAGGAGAAATGCATTGTGGCCAATTAATCTCTCTAGCCTCCAAATTATATGGTTCAAATGGCATTAAAGTTTATGTGATGAGGTCCTACTACAGTGACAAGCAGCAATGAGTGCTAATGTTCCACTTTCTAAACCACTAACTCCTCTGGATCTGCCAAACACAGATAAGGCAAGAAACACCATCCTATAGCCTGCAATCTTCTCTGAACGGGGACAGTATTGTGACAGTCACGTTGTTAGTGTATCGATGCTACAGAGCTTTCCATAGAAGTAATAGTTAAAGTATGGGGGCAGGGATGGATAAAACAGAATTTACCAAGTTTACACATTTTATTCCTCTCCATAGGCCCCACATCAGGCCATCTTGCTCGTCTAGTCATGTAGGGCTGGATGCTTCCTCCAGAGTCTTTCATCAAGTACTTGTAAATAAGGTGCTGTGTCCTCAATGTGTGCAAATGACGATACTTCCTGAAATTCAGCAGCAGAGATTCCACGAACAATTTGACTGAGAAACATAAACATGTTTGAAAGTTCTCCTCTGGCAGGGCTTCTGGAGCTCATGGGGGCCACAGAGCTGGAGGGGCCACCAGCGCTCATGGAGCCAGAAGAGCTGCTTGAGCCGGCAGGGCTGGGGCAAGTGGAGCCCGGCGGTCAGGAAGAGGAACCCAGTAGGGAAGCTGGTGCCCCTCCTTCCCCTTGACACCCTCTGGTCCGGGGACAAACTCCCTTTTCTGGGACAGGTCAGGTCCTGAAGGTGCTGGACCAGGGAAGTCCAACCTGTAGTTCAAAGTGCCAGGTGTGATGGAGCAGTCGGGGTTCCCCTGATCCTGCACCCCCGTAACAGCAAGAACAGACTCCTCCAGCTGGTAGAATAGAGGGGGTTTGTTGCTTCTCCAGGATACAGCACAGCATAGACATGATGTGTTTACAGGAGTCTGGGCCAGGATACCTCAGACCCCTTGAGATGGGGTCCCTAGGCCATTGATTCCAGCCCTCTCCTTAGACTGGTTCCTCCATGATTCCAGCCCAAGACTGACCCTTCCCCCAGCACACACTTCCTTTGTCCTGTCTCTTCCCTTAACAAGCAGAACTGGTTTGGCCACTGTCGTGAGGCCCCTCTTGCTGGGCCGTGCTTACAGACAACCGCCAGTGGGGGTCCTCTGCAGCCCACCACCCAAGCATAGCAATCAGCAAGGTACTGACTACATCACAACATGTGGGTGAGTCAGTGGGAATTACACATCACAACATAGGGGGACCCCAGGATACAGAGCAGACTGCACCCCCACTATGCCACACCAGGTCATATATGTAGGAACTAATACGAATTTTTGCTATAAGGACTTAGCTGCAGAGAAGAAAAATCTGGGTATGCTGGTTGATAACAGGATGACTATGAGCTGTCAATCTGATGCAGCCATGAAAAAAGGCTCATACAGTCTTAGGATGTATCAGGCAAGGTGTTTCTAGTAGAGTCAGAGAAGAGTTTAGTGCCACTATACAAGGCACTGGTAAGATCTCATCTGGAATATGGTGTACAATTCTGGTCTCCTGTGTTTAAGAAAGATTAATTCAAATTGGAAGAGGTGCAGAAAAGGGGCTACTAGGATGATCAGAGAAATGTAAAGCCTATCTCATGAGAGGAGACTCAAAGAATTTTGTTTAGGCTAAACAATCTAAAGAAGACTGAATTTGCTCTCTAGAAATATGTCAGAGAGATAAATATTGGGGCAAGTTAAGTCCACATTGGCTTTTAAGAACAAATGGTTATAAACTGTTTAGCCTCAAAGTTAGGCAAAGTTTTCTAACCACCAGAGGAGTGAAGTTCTGGGACAACCTTCCAAGGGAAGCAGTAGAGGCCAAAAAAACCCCAAACCCCAAAACCCTAACCGGCTTCAAGACTGAGCTTGATACATTTGTGAAGGGGATGATTTAGTCTGCCTATGATGGCATGTGGCCCATTGGTGATTACCAACAGCAAAAATCCCCAGTGGCTAGAGATGAAATACTAAAGGGGGAGGGCTTTGAGTTACTATGGAGAATTCTTCCCAGGTATCTGCATGATGGATCTTGTCCACATGCTCAGAGTAGAGCTTATCACGATATTTGTAGTCTGGAAGGAACTTTCCCTTGGATCAGTTTTGTAGAAACCCTGGGGGTGGTTTCCTTCCTCTGTAACATGGGGCATGGACAACTTGCAGGTTTAAACTAGTGAAAATAGTAGATTCTCTTGAAGTGTTTAAAGCATGATTTGAGGACTTCAGTAACTCAGTCAGGGTATGCCCCCTTGTTCGAACTAGGGAGGCTAATGAGGGCGACCAAAATTGCAAATGAAGCACGGGATTTAAATATCCCGCGCTTTATTAGTATGTTCCCGGGCAGTCGCCATTTTGGAAATTGACTAGCCCGGAAGAACTGCCTGCGTCTACATGCGGCAGAGAAGGGCGATTCCAAAATAAACCCCTTACTTCGCTTCACTTTCAAAATACCCTTTTTCGAAAGAACGCTGTGATGCAGTTATGCAAATGAAGCGCAGAATATTTAAATCCTCGCTTCATTTGCACTTTCGATCTGCCTAATTTACAACCCTCTTTCGAAAGGATGGAGTCAGATCTTCAGCTATAAATAAGCACATCTCCATTGAACTTAATGAAGCCATGTGCACCTATACTACTTGAGGATCCAGTTGAGATCTTGAGAGGAAACATGCTTTCCTAAAAGCCATATTCAATCTTTAAACTGAACGTAATGTCCTATCCACTAACTTCTTTTACACTGCTCCACTGAATAGGAAAAAAGAAAATCCTACTGAGAGATAATCTTTCATGGTGCATTATTTACAAAATATATTCAACAGCATTAGTCTGTACAAGTAAACTATGAATAAGAACATTGGCAACACAGAATTAGTACCAAGAAATGACTATTTACTATGGATCTGCTACAGTTCAAAGCCTATTTTTCAGTCTTCCTGACTGGAATTCTTAATGTCATTATCACCTGTGGCTGAGACTAAAATAATGTGATAAGAAAAGAACAGGTACTTATAAACACAAATAAAAAACACCATGTAAACAGAAATCTGGGAACAATGAAGTGTTCTAAATTTCCCAGGGAGGCAGAATATCATTTGGAATGGGGTTTTTAAATAGTAAAAAAATTAACTGACTGAGAAATACTAAACACAAAGCCTAGAAGAATAGAAGTAGAAGAGCTACTGTGTTGCTGTGTGATTCTGCTTGAGTTTTTTTAATTATAATTATGTTGACACAGTGTTACCAGACAAGCTAGTCCATGGAGGTTCCCAGTAGGATGTTGCGGAAATGTGCTAATGTGACCCTTGGAAGCATACAAACGGGAGTTGTGAGTAGTAGGAGGAAGTGATTTTCCCCTCTTTGTTTGACATTAGTGAGATTGACACTGGAATATTGCACACACTTAATGCCCACCTTTTGAAAAGGAAGTTGAAAAATTGAGGCATGTGCAGAGATGAGCCACACACATGACCTGCAGGCTGGAAAAATGTCTGACAATGAGACTTAGGAGCTCAGTCTCTTTAGCTTATCTAAGAGATTGAAAGGTGAGGTGACGACATCATATAAATTCCTTCCCAGGAAGAATACACCAGGCACTAACTGTCTCCTGTATCTAGTAGAGAATGGCATAACAAGAACCAAATGGCTGGAAGACAGGCAATTTCAAATTAGAAATCAGGTACACAGCTAATTTAGAAGAAGATCGACCATCGGAACAAACTACCAAGGGATGTTGCAGATTCTCCATCTCTGGCTTCAGATCAAGACTGGATGCCTCTCAGGAGGGCATGCTTTAGCCAAACACAAGGTTTTGGGCTCAGTCAAAGTAACTGGGTGAACTGTAGTGCCTTATGCTACACTTGAGGTCAGACCAAATGATGTAATGGCCTTAAAGTTGATGAAACTATGTCAACCAATGCTATCATTATATCTTGAATTCAATGCATTACCCTACTACTTCAGTCAATTTATCAGACATACAGATTACTATTTCAAGATACGACTTCGGGAGATGTAGTTGTAACCAGAGTTCCCTTTAATTTACTATTTGTAAATGATTTGGAACTAAGGGGTTCTAACCTCTTGTTGTAGTGTGAACTAGCACTAGAGATATGTGCTTGTAGATCCAGAGGTTCCAAATTCAGTCCCTACAGAAGGGGAAGGGAATAGAATGCCTATGTATGTATGAAATTTAGAGTGCGTCTACACTGCACCATTTTTCTGGAATAACGGCCATTATTCTGGAAAAACAATATTAGCATCCACACAGCAATTGTGTTATTTTGAAAGAAAACCAAAATAACAGAGGGCTTTTTCCAATGTTGATAAACCTCATTCCATGAGGAATAAGGCCTCTTCCATAAAAGCTTTTTTGGAAGAGGGTGTGTGTGGACGCAGAATAGGGAGATTTTTTTTAAAAAAAAGAGGCCTCTGGGAAATCCCTTGCTGGTCACTCCATCCACACTTCTTCTTCCCCTGCAGCTCTTAAAGCTGCAGACACAGGGAAAAGGGCTTATGGCAGGAAGCCGACCCTCACAGCCTCCAGCCACAGCACAGCTCACAGTGCCAGACATCTGGCCACCATGTTCCAGCCACAAGCCCCCCAAGAGGCCCTTGCCCATTCCAGGGAGCACTCACAGGGCTCCAGGAGCCTGCCAGGGGCCAAAAGAGACGTGCGCTGTCCTGGTCTGAGGCAGAGATCCTGGCCCTCATCGAGGTGTGGAGTGATGAGGAGAACCTCCAGGATCTCTGCTCCAGACAGCACAATGCCAATGTATATGGCTGGAAGGGCTGGACGAAAAGGACCATACCTGGACCAGGAGCAGGTCCAGAACAAAGTAAAAGAGCTCTGCCAGGCATACGCCAGGGCAAGGGAGCACAGCTCATGCTCCAGGGCAGAACACCACTCCTGCCCCTTTTTTGAGGACCTGCACCACATCCTGGAGGGGTGGTGCAGCCCCTTCCCCATTCCTGGTGGTTGACTTGGGGCTGGAAACATCAGTCATCATCCGCCCATGGGCCCCAGCCCACGAGGAAGAGGAGGACACGGCCAGCACGGTGACCACCATC
The DNA here is from genome assembly GCA_032595735.1 of Pelochelys cantorii. Taxonomy (NCBI): domain Eukaryota; kingdom Metazoa; phylum Chordata; order Testudines; family Trionychidae; genus Pelochelys; species Pelochelys cantorii. The sequence continues at coordinate 122,918,327 of CM064326.1, read as the reverse complement.
ACACTGGAGCCAGTACCCCAGGGCCTGAAGATGTCCCAGGCATCCTCTGAGGCTGGGGAGGGATCATCAGTTGAGTGGTCTTAGTTTTTCACACACGCAGGGTGGGAGTGGCAGGTGCTGAGGGGGTGTGATGCGATCATTGCTTGGCCTTCTCGGCCTGGCCATCACGTTGTGGTCCATGCGCGTGGTTGCGCATGCAGTGCCAGTCTGCAGCACGCAGCTCCACAAGTCAGCCCCGGAGCACCCCCGGGCTCCTGCTCACAGGTTCTGGGGAGGCCGGTCACACTTCTGACGCCAGAAAGGGGACACCTCCCACCACAAGCCACTGCTAGAAGGAGGCTGGCATCAAGGACACACACAGAGAGACTCTGGAGTGCTGCACATGGCACATGGGCATGCCTGCATGCTTGAGGCAGCACCCATTCCCGTGGACAGCACTGCAAGGCACAGGTGTGTGTGCTGTTCACCACCACCCCCTTTCACCTCCTTTCCCCCAGCAGCCAGGGATAAAAGGTCTCCCCCTTGGGATGCCACCACTGCTGGAGCGTGTGTGTGTGTGACACTGATGGAAGCCCAGGCAGCTTGAGGTTCCCCCTCCCGGCCATTGGATCCCACTGTGGCCAGCCATTTCCCATGCCTGCTTGTCCATGGGACATGAGGTGGGGTTGGAAGCATGGTCCCCTGGGGACATCTAGCCCCTGTAAGACAGGGCCTGCTGTTCAGGCCACACATGGCCTTGCTCCCAGGACATCACCTTCCTCTGACCCAGGAACTGTTGCTCTCAGCTCACACATGAGGGCAAGGCCTCAGGGACAGTGTCTCTAGGGATGACTGAACATCTCTCTTTATTGTCCCCAGCCAGACCAGACGTGACTGTGGGGCAATCTACACCACCTGAGCCAGCCACCTGCTCCTGGGGGAGTCACAGGTGCCGGAGAGTCCAGGAGGACCTCATGAGGGAGCACATCTCCATCCTCTGGGACATGCAGGGACGCAATATGTGCGTGACCATCCAGGCTCTCTGACCTATCCAGCCGCAGTCCCAGTCCCTGCTCCTGTCCCTCCCTCAGCTGTGTGTGGCTGCTCCCCCACGTTCCAGCCCCTGCTCCCACTCCCATGCCTGACCCCACTTCAGCACTCCTTCCTGCCTATTCACCTAGCTTTTCCAGGGCCCCCACTCCCGAGGTCCCTGCACACGGGGCGCAGAAAACACCTGAGCCATGCGCCACTCTCAGCCCCAGCCCTGAGCCTCTCTTCCTCCCTCCAAGTTTCTCAGCCCCCCTCCCCACTCCCCAGTTCCAGGTTCTCATCCCCCTCCTCCCCAGTTACATCTACCACAAATACATCACCACACAGTTCTGTTTTTGTCAACCAAACAGATTTTTTTTATTGTGTCTGCAGAGAAGTGGGGGGGGGGGAAAGGGGCTTGTTGTGGGAAAGGCAGAGGGAGGCAAGGCACAGGCCCTTAGTGGGGAGGCCCTGGAGAGAGTGTCTCTTGGGTCCTTGTGAGAAACTCTCCCTCAGCTTCTCCCCCGGATGTGCACCCCCACCTAATGGGCCTGGTGGATGGCAGCTGTGTGTGGCTGCTCAAAAGCCCTTCCCTCTTGGCTGGTCCCTGCCCCCAACCCTGGAAGGAAGGCCTCCGCCTTCCTCTCTATGATGTTGTGCAGCACACGACCTTCTGACACCACCTCGGCAATGTTCTGCTCCCCCACATCCAGGCAGGTCAGGAGGCATCTGAACCTCACCTTCAGACGGCCGAAGGCACATTATGCCTGCATGCCGGCCCAGGCCAGGCGGCCATTGAAGCGGTCCTTGCTTGGGTCAAGGTGGTTGGTGTAGGGCTTCATTAGCCATAGCATGAGGAGGTAGGCCATGTCCCGCATGATGTACGGTGGCATGTCCACATCACCAACCCTGATGCTGCACTCAGGAAAGAAAGAGCCAGCCTCCAGCTTCTGGTAGAAGCTTGAGTTGCGGAATACACTGGCATCATGTGCCTTCCCCAACCAGCCAATGAAGATGTCTGAAAACTGTCTGCAATGGTCGACAAGGGCCTGCAGGACCATCAGAAAGTATCCCTTCCTGTGGATGAACTGCACTGCCTGGTGGCCAGGGGCCCAGATCGGAATATGGGTTCCATCTATGGCCCCTCTGCAGTTGGGGAAGCCATGATGGGGTCCAGGTCTCCCAGGCAGATGACCCTGCACAGCAGGATGGAGTTTATGGCCCTCAACACCTGCAGAAGGAGACAAATGAAGAAACAAAACAGAGAATCAAAGGGGTTGCCAGAGCCCTTGGGAGATCCCTAAGCGCTCCCCCCCCTCCATGCACCCCAGGAGCCACCCCCTATGAAGGCCCCTCCCCCCTGCAGGGCTGTGCAGGTACTGCAGAACCCCCCAGGGATGGGTCTCCCCCCACCATGCCTACCCCACCCCCAACACCCATTTCCCTTGGGTCTCCCTTTCCAGTGCTCCCCTCTTCCAGAGACTGCAGCCCGAGAGCGCCATACCTGCATGACGAGGGCCCTGATGGTCGACTTCCCCATGCCAAACTGGTTGCCCATGGATCGGTAGCTGTCTGGCATGGAGAGATTCCAGTTGGAGATGGAGACCTGCTTCTGCAGGGGGACGGCAGGTCACATTCGTGTGTCTCATCATGTTAGGGCAGGGGCAAGCCAGGCACACAGCTCCAGGAATGTCTCCTTCTTCATGCAGAAGTTCTAGAGCCACTGCTGGTTGGCCCATCACTCTAAGATGAGCCGGTCCCACCAGTCGGAACTGGTGTCCAGCAGAATAATTTTCCAGATGGCAAGGAATTCTGCAGCTTTTCCCCTCCTCTTACAATTTGCGTTTGTTCAAAGGATGGGCCTGATTTAAACTGAACTATCTCTTACTATATATTTTAAAATTTCTCTATTGTTTCTATTTACTCCGCGGTAAAAATGAAAGTAATTGGTACCTGGCAAGGGTATTGTGAGCCTTTATTTATCAGTAGCTTTGAAATCCTTTGATAAAGATGGAATGTAAGTGCAAAATACATTACTGTGTCAACATACTTTTTCCATCTTTGCACAACAGATATCTTGTGAGGCAGGAGTGAGACCTCTCTTCGTTTTTGCCTGTGTCTAGTAGGCTCATTGCTTCAGAGATGTAAAATTTCACATCTCTACTAAAGCAGCCATAGACAACATGTTTTTGTAAGGTAAGTTTTCCCTGAAATTTACATAGTGAGTAGTGCCTTGGTTTACTGATATGAAATCAGTCTTTGGGATGCTGGACTGACAACTCATCTTGATGTTCGTCAAACTGCGGGTAGCATCCGGAATGAAAAATTGAATTGCCTCATTAGGAAAAACATATGTATGCATGTTATTAGTTTACTCACCTATAATGACAAAGATGTTGACTTGTGAAAGCTGGAACAATTGTATGATTAATACGTATGCTCATACGGCTAAACAATAAAAATTAAAAAAAAAAACAGCTACTGGGGGGGAGGGACTGTTTTTAATGGAATGCAAAAAGGACATGAAAGAACAGCTATTCCTTCATGTTTGAATGCTATGCAGTGCTATTAAACATCCAGTAGCTGTTGCCAGCTTTAGTTGCTCAGGGACAAATTGATGATATCCATCTTGCTGGTGATAAACTGGCAGACCCCCCCCCCCCAGAGATAATATGTTGCAGTTGGATCCCACATGCGTGGGATGGGTTCTTAGGATTTCCTTCACTTGAGATGGTTGCCTAGGACACAAAGTGACCCAGACATTTAAAAATAGAGCAAGCGCTGCGTGCAGGATTAGAGGCAGCATCCTCCAAATTAACTAAATGAAGGTAAATCAAAATATGAGGGCTGAGTAGGAGCTCCTTCATAGCTCTGGGCTGCTGACAAATTGAATCCATCAATCTGAATGAGGAGTGCTTGCATCTGTGGAAAGCTCCAGGATTTCTCCAACAGGCAAGTGATGTCACATCACAGAACTAGCAATGAAGCTGTCTCCCTATTAGTATCACTTTGCTAAAGCCACATAACGACATGAGAAGGATTAACCCATCATTGACCCTTCACAAAAATAAATATTCAGCCCTGAGTGCAGTGCCTCCACAGCTGCCACTGAGGTTATAGATGGAGAGAGACACACACCCTTCCGTGCCCCCTACACACTGATGCCAAACGGTGCACAGAGGTAAAAAAGCCTCCACGTGTTCCACAGTGAGCCTGCGTAAGTGGTACACATGCGGTTGTAATGACAAATTGCTAATGTCATTCTGTGCTGTAGAATCTATTAAAGGTGGGTCTGATCCTAAAAGATACCAAGCATCCACAATTTCTACTGAAGTCAGGATCAGGCTGTTATGGACATGCTCTCTCACTTGTTCAATATGCATTTAATCCATTTAGTTTTAAAGATTGCATTGCTCAAAAAGTTTCAACACTCAGAATCTCATTTGAACAATATAACAGAATTACATTCTTCCCATCAAAAAGCTGTGTTATATATGGTAAGGTTTTTTATTTGGCAAGGGGGTGGAGGTGTGTAACAACATCATAGACATTTCAGTGAACTTTTTCAAGCTAATCCTGCTTGTAGTAGGATTCCTTGGAATGCTAAAAGTGAATGCTTAACACATGACTTTCTGAATCTCATGCTTGGAGTGAAAATAGAGTAACAAAACTGATCAGTTAGGCTACATCTACACTGCAGGCTTCTTGCGCAAGAAGCTTTTTGTGGAAGAGATCTTCCACAAAAACTTCTTGCTCAAGATCACGTCCACACTACAAAAGCGCATCACAAAAGTGATGCGCTTTTGCGCAAGAAAGTGTCCACACTGCATGGACGCTCTTGTGCAAGAAAGCTCTGATTGCCATTAACAGAATGGCCATCAGAGCACCTGTGCTTCTTTGGATAGGCTATTTTTGCACAAGAAACCCCTGTTTGACGTCCACACACACCTTTTTGCGCAAGAGCTTATTCCTCGTAGAAAGAGGACTAACTATTGCACAAAAACCCCTCTCTTCTTCTGATTTACTGTAAATTTACATGTGCAAAAACAGCTGTCTGTGTGCAAAAACTCTGCAGTGTAGACATAGCCTGAGTATGCATTGTCCAGGCAAAGTGAAAATGGACAAAAAAGGAAAGCAAGAGTAAATGAGATCTTGATCCTGAAATTGGACTAACATGAGCAAAACACCTAGTTGAGGAGCTCTATGGATTCAAATGAGGTGCCTCACTGGTGTCAGGCTCTGCGCACCTGGATCTGATTTCTGTTACAGACTAACACAGCAACCCCTCTGAGACTCTTAAATTGTTAGAATTATCTTGGCATTAAGATCCAACATATTATTAGTAACAGAGCTAAAGACATTGATTTTAAGTATGGTCTTTATACTGGAATTGTCCCTTTGAAATATCCTGTGGGCTAAATAATGCAAAATAATACCAGGTGAAAAGAACCCTCATAGCTGTTGTAATCACTGTCTAAAGGCAGCTATAATAGCAGGGAAACTGTGCAACTTACAAAGTAGGTGAGGTAGGCTTTCACAGCTGTATTTGGATTGTTCTCACTGATTAGCCCAAATCCTCCTCCTCCTTCCCATTCACGTGTCTTCTGCACAAGAAGTGAAAGGCTACTTCATAAATAGGACTCTGGAGTCATTTTTTTGCTAATGATTTTTTGTGACAACTTGGGGTGGAGAAACTGAAAAGTAAAGTAAATCTGAGTAGAACATTCAACCATACTCACACCAATGCACTTTTTTTAAAATTAGCATTGAATGTCTGTCTGTTTTACTTTAGAATGACCTTCCTAGATTTCCAGTCCACTTGTGGAGAGAAAAATGTTGTCCGTTCTGGAAAGGTTCGCAAAAACATATACATTTTTGGATCTTTAACCTAACAACTTTGGAAAACTATGATTTATCCACTGGTATTTATCAATGAATTTTCCACACGCAAACAAAAACAGTGATATACCATACACTGACATTTTTCACCTTAAATGTTAGAACTGTATGAGCAGACATTTATAGGAGTAGCATTCACTTTTATTTTTCTTTCATACAGGTTACCTATCAAGCAAACTGTTTAGATGCCTTTTTTTTAACAGACTAACAGCAAATTATTTAAGATAAAGCATGCATTTCACACCATTTCATAATGATATGCTTCCCATCACTGCAATATTTAAACAACAAGCTTTTGCCCTAACTACTAGGCCGTCTTTCTTCTCTAGCAGTTCCATGCAGATGTGAACCTAGGACCCAGATCAGCAAAACATAAGCGTATTCTTAAAGTGTTTTGGTGAATAAGGATGAACTGCACATGCGGAGCTGTCTTAATGTATCAGGGTCCTACACAATTAGGGTATGTCTACACTACAGCACTAATTCGAACTAACATGAATTAACTAATTAGTTAATTCGAACTAAGCTAATTCGAATTAGCGCATCTAGACTTAAAAACTAGTTCAAATTAGCGTTTTGCTAATTCAAACTAGCATGTCCACATTGAGTGGACCCTGAACCGAAGTTAAGGCTGGCCAGAACCAGTGCCTGCAGGGCATCAGCTTAGGACTTAGTGCATGGAGCTGCTGCCTCAGGCTAGCCAAGGGCTATGCCTAAAGGGACCCGACCCCCACCCCAGACAGACAGTTCTCAGGGTTCCCTGCTTGCTTGTCTACCTTGATGAGGGACAGCAAAGCAGTCCTGTCTTGGAGTGCCCTGAGTGCCCACCCTCGGCACATTACAGCACTCGGCCATCAGCCCGGCTGCACTTGCCGCAGGCTGCCATCCGGGGGGGTCATTTGGGGGGCTGTCAGGATCCAGGAGGCCCTGCAGGAGAGCTTCCACCCCAAGGAGCCCGCACAGCCACCCCAGCCCTCCCCATCGGGGGCTCGTGCCTCATTCCTCCCTCACCTCCTTCCACTTACCCTTCCCTAGCCCCCCTTCCTGATGTAAAAAATAAAGGACACGTGTGTTCAAAAATGGAAACTCTCTTTATTTAACAAAACTGAGGGGGGGGAGATTAACCTCTGGGGAGACTGGGAAAAGGAGGTGGGAGAGGGGAAGAGAGAGAGTGGGAGAGGGGAGGTGAAAACCTGGGAGGAGGGAGCTGGAAGGGGGAAGCCAGGGGAAGAAGGAGGAGGGGAAGTCTAAAACTATGGTACGCCATATCTCCAGTATTGTGTAGAGATGGGGTCTCCTCACCTCAAAAAAGATATTTTGGCCTTGGAAAGGGTTCAGAAAAGGGCAACTAAAATGATTAGGGGTTTGGAACTGGTCCCATATGAAGAGAGGCTAAAGAGACTGGGACTTTTCAGCTTAGAAAAAAGGAGACTGAGGGGGGATATGATAGAGGTCTATAAAATCATGAGTGGTGTGGAGAGGGTGCATAAAGAAAAGTTCTTCATTAGTTCCCATAATAGAAGGACTAGAGGACACCAAATGAAATGAATGGGTAGCAGGCTTCAAACTAATAAAAGAAAGTTCTTCTTCACAAAGCAAATAGTCAACCTGTGGAACTCCTTGCCACAGGAGGCTGTGAAGGTGAGAACTAGAACAGAGTTTAAAGAGAAGTTAGATAAAGTCATGGAGGTTGGGTCCATGGAGTGCTATTAGCCAGGGGGTAGGAATGGTGTCCCTGGCCTCTGTTTGTGGAAGGCTGGAGATGGATGGCATGAGACAAATGGCTTGGCCATTGTCTTTGGTCCATCCCCTCTGGGGTACCTGGTGTTGGCCGCTGTTGGCAGACAGGCTACTGGGCGAGATGGACCTTTGGTCTGACCCAGTACGGCCGTTCTTGTGTTCTTATGTTCTAAGCTCAGGGTTGGGGGTCTCACTGGACCAACTTGATTTTCATGCAACCCTGCTCCTGGGTTCGCATGTGGCCTTTGGTGGCCAGGCTGGCAGCTATCCTGCCCTAGATGGCCACTTTCCTGTGCCTAGTGCGGAGATTGTGGACGTTGGAGGACTCCCCCCAAACCTGGATGAGGTCCACGATCTCCGCACTAGACCAGGCGGGCGTCCGCCTCTTGCGGCCCCGGGCAGGCTCCTGGGAGCCACCAGCCTGGTCCTGGGAAGAGGGGGAGGGCTGGGTGGCAGCGGGTGGCTGGCTCGTGCTGTGCCAGGTGCAGAGTCTGCTGTCTGGGTTCTGGCAGGCTTGCACCTGGCACGGGCACCGTAGCCAGACTGTGGCCCTTTAAGGGCTCCGGGGCCGGGAGGGGGGCAGACGAGTTTCCCTGGCTTGGCCCAGAGTGGCCACCAGGGCAACCTGGGAAGGGCTAGCCTCCCACTAGTTCGAATTAAGTGGCTACACAGCCCTTAATTCGAACTACTTAATTCGAACTAGGTGTTAGTCCTCGTAGAATGAGGTTTACCTAGTTCGAATTAAGCGCTCCGCTAGTTTGAATTAAGTTCGAACTAGAGGTTTGCGTGTGTAGCGCCTGTGAAAGTTAATTTGAACTAACAGCTGTTAGTTCGAATTAACTTTGTTGTGTAGACATACCCTTACATTTGGCACTGTATATACATATAGAAAATGTTCTATATGGCTCATGACTAATCTCAGCAACATAAGCAAGTAGAACAATGATTGTTGATACCAAATCAAGTGATATCATGATACAATTCCATGAAATAGTTTTATTACATGTAACTTTCAGAGACTGTCTGGCAGGAGAATCTTTCCATTCGGGAGCAATGGATTTATTGTGTCACAATACTTGCGTTAGATCACACATCAAAATGCGTCCTTGTCAACCACTTGAATCAGAGAAAACATGCAAATTTGGTGGTTGTGACTAAATGTATATTATCATAAGATAGCTTTGGAGTATGTACTAGTCAGGATGCTTTTATATCCACTTACTGTTTTTTTTAACTAGATTAGTAAATTATATTACTAAGAACGTAAGCCTCTTTGTACCTGAGGGATAAATTTAAATTATTATTGCATTTGTTACCTTGAGAAATTATGATGGATCCTTTGACTCTAAAGGGAGACCTAACTGATTTGATGACAGCAACTGCAGTTGTTGCTGAATAGATTGTGTTATTAAAATCTGTCAATTTCCTGCCTCGCCTGCTTCTTCCACTATCCATTACAGAGAACAAGAAATTGCTTGTCAAAAATGTTGCAACTAGAGGTGATAATTTTTGTTTCAAACCAGAGAGTCGCATCTGTTTTTGTTTGCGTTAAAACTGGGATTCACAAATATAGTCCCTTCTGCCTAGATGCAGTGCATTCTATATAAATATATTAAACACATTTTAACACCTTGCAGAGAACAGCTGGCTGGCTCAAATTCTGAATTTTCAACTACCCCTTCTACTACTTGGGTAATACTATGATCCATTATCTGAGCAATCCTAAAACATAAACCAGGTATAGCTAATTTGCCTCAGATAAGAGCCTCAGTGATCCATTAGCTTTTGCACCATAGCCTGACCATTTACATTAACATGTGTTGGACCTACAGGAGAAGTGAGTTCTAATTTGAGGTCCCTTCACCAAGAAAATTCTACCTCTGGACTCAGATAGCAAATCCAGGGACTGCAAACAGAACATTAAGTTCATCTGACCTGTTATAGCTAAGCATGAGCAAAGAGGTGAACTTTTTTAACTAGGCCCAAATCTACACAATGTTTTAAATCTGTAACTCAAGATGTTAACTTTCATCTGGAATCAAGTATCTTCCTGGAATACCTCCTGGGTGTGTGCAGAGTTAGAAGACACTTCACTGCCACTTTCCCTTAGTGTAAGGAAGCCTTGTTTCTGTGTACCATACATCAACTCCTGAACTCCACCAGCACTCCGTGGGCCTGCCAGATCCTGCTGCTATGCTGCCTCAGCCCTCAAGCCTTCTGAGCACCTCCGTGGATTTGGACACTGATTTGATGCTTCTAAAGAAATGGTATATCCCAAATAGCTGCTCCACTTAACTCACAGAACTTACAATTGTTTACCGTGAAATCAGGCTGATTTAACAAAGCATGGGTTCAAACAGAACTACTGGAAATAGATACACACCAAATACAATCATAGCACATATTAATTAACAAGGTATTTTCCCATCTACTGAAATATTGCTCACCGCAAATCTGTGCAGCATTTTACCACCAAGCTGGCTGTGATCCTTCTTTCATGAGATAAGCATTTAATCAGTTTGCTTCAGTTCGGTTCTTTTCCTTTGCCTTCTATGATATCCCATACAAACAGTCCTTTGTCTTTATTCCTAAATACGGAACAACTCTACTGTTTGTTTTACCCTGTAATTTTCCTCATCTCTCATTTTGCACTTGGCTCAGTATTTAATTAGGTCTACAGTGCAAGCACACAACGCAGAAAGGGCCAGACAAAGAGGAGGGTGTTTTATTCGAGAAGTGCTACTTTCAGGCAGGAGATATACACAATCTAAACAGAAAGTCAATGTCCTTACTACTGAAAAGTCTCAGAGGGGTATCTGTATCTGAAAAAAACACAAGGAGTCCTGTGGCACCTTAGAGACTAACAGATTTATTAGGGCATCAGCTTTCATGGGTAAAACCTGCTTCATCATATGAATAAGTAGGTTTTACCAATGAAAGCTTATGCCCTAATAAATCTTTTAGACTTCATTTCCACTGGTTGGAGGATCAATACTCATGTAATCAGTCCCCCAAGGTTCGATTTAGTAGGTCTAGTAAAGACAAGGGATGTAAGCGACTAGTCGACTATCCTATAAGTATAAATTTGTCAGTTAATCGACTAGTCCTGACAAGTCACTTCTCCCTGCATCCCCGCCTCCCCCCTCCCTGCCTTGCTGCCTCTGTCAGAAGCAGCAAGGGGACGAGCAGGAACCGGTACTGAGGAGAGCTGGCTTAAAAGCTGGTTCCCTGGCAGCACCATCTCCACCGGTGGCAGGGGGGCAGAGGGATAGCAGGACTGGGCACGAGCTAGGAATCAGCTGACTCCTGGCTCATGTTCAGTCTCAGACAATGCGCCTCTGCTTTTTAAATGTATTAAGAGACTGCCAGCCTGCACACCATCCTACGCACCAGAAATCAGCTGTTCTGACTCACACTGGGTCTCCCACACTATGTTTCAGCCTTTTAAATGCATTAAGAGCCTACCAACTCTTAATGCATTTAAAAAGCAGAACTGCAGCGGCGTTAGCTCCTGGCCCCAGGAGCTAACCCACTGTGTCTCCGCAGCATATCGGCTAATTGACTAGTTGATGGAAATTCCATCGACTAGTCAATTAGTTGATTAAAGTAAATTTAACATCCCTAGCAAAGACCCGCTAAATCAAACTCTGAGAGTGCCCCCATCGGTGCCGGTATGCTTTGCTGTCACAAGGAGTAAGCAAAGCTAATGGGAGCATTTCTCCCCTAGGCATCCCACTGTGGGGCTGCCCCAGAAAATCAATGCAAGGTATGTTGACTCCAGCTATTCACGTAGCAGCAGTTGTGTAACTTGCATTGATTATCTCTGCCAGTGTAGACCTAGCCTTCATCTCTAAGGGTAAGTCTACACTACATGGCTATTTCGGGATACCAGAGGTATCCCAAAATAGCTGTTCCACATCTACACAAGCTGCCTGTTATTTCGAAATATTTTTTGAAATAACAGGCATGCTATTTCACCATCCTGGTAAACCTCATTGCACAAGGGTTAAGGGATGGCTCAAAATACCATGTTATTTCAAAATTTGGTGCTGTGTAGATGCACCAAATTTCGAAATAAGCTATTTTGAAATAGATTCAAGATAAGATACACAATTTGCGTAGCGCAAATTGAGTATCTTATTTTGAGTTTAGGGTGCTGTGTAGACATACCCTAAGACTCCAGAGGACTTCTTGTTTTTCTTGCTAGTGAAGATGTAGGGCCTTTTTACCTTGTCACACCAATGTAAAGTCAATTGGACCATTAAAAATCTATTAGGTTTCTGTGGTGTGAGACAATAATGCAATCCAGAGATCATAAAGTTATGGCCAAGCATAGCAAAATGTGAATTTGAAAGAAAAGTTTGTAATGTTCACACCAACCACAGGTGAATCAATGACTTCTAGACCCTTCAGTGCTCTTGAAGACTCAGGAAGCTGTGGTAGCCAGAAGTACCCTTAATGGAAAATAATATTAAACTCTTATGTAGTGGGACAAGCACTCTCCTTGCTACCCTATGGAATTTATTCCCTCAACCAACAAGAATTACCTGCACTTAATTCGAATTGGGCTTCAGACGGGTTTTCATCCAAGTTGCTACCTGAACCAGGCACCAAGAAAGAAAGGATATGCCCCACCTGGATCAGCTATATAAGGACATGTAAAACAATGACATCAAAATGCCTGTTAGCAGTGCAGCCCAAGATGTCTCACTGTATTCTCATTGCCATGCTGTGCAGGAGGCCTGACAAAATCTTTTGGAACCAGCAGCATGCTTGAACTTAATAACAATTTCAGGTTGTCAAACAAGAGGCTTAAATGGAATTATTAATCAAAGATTATTAGTCAGATTAGTACAACATCATACAGACTAGAGAAAGAATAGACACAATTCCCTTTTTGGAGGGAAAATACTTTCCCACAATTAATTTCACTGTGTTCTCTTTTGACATTTTCTCTATTTATTTACGGAGCTTCTTTTATGGTAACTTTAAGTTACATGGACAATAAGCTAAATTGAATTCTAATCAGTCACTGTTTCATCCCTTACAGAACCCATCTGTACTAACAATTAGCCTTTATTGACCCCCTCCCCCTGTCCATTACAGAAAACATTAGTCGTAATAAGCATTTATCAATCACTGTCACTGAACTCACCCTTGCATTCACACTTTATACACTGTAATAGTCTTTAAAAGAGTATGCCTTGAGGTATCATTTAAAAATTAAGAATTCACTGGTTAGTATTATCATGGCCAAATGTGTGTAGGAATATTAGATGTAAAGTTATGAATGTAAATTTAAATTGTGACTGAAATATGTTTATCAGACAAGTTTTAGGAAGGATAATACCTGTCCCTCAAATGCAAAGGACAGGCAGATCAGCAGTCTTCCCTTTCTGGTGCCTTCAATAATTCATCTTGCATGGCATATTTAACCTATATTGCTGAGAACTTTGGGAACTTAAAAGAGTTGAACTCTTCTCTTAAGGAGTAGAATATGAATGTGAGACTAGTATAAAGACCAAACTTTGAAGTATTTCTTCTTCCTTCAGACTCCATCCCTTAACAGCAAGATAGGTTCATCCATCATACTCAATTAATAGAAGAGTTATCCAGCTTTCCTTGGAACTTTAATTCATTTTTAGTGTTCTGGAAAATAAAATGAAAATATACATGTTTCATTTAAATCATTGCTCTGGGGTGTGGTTGGGGATGAGAGGTTCAGTGTGCAGACTGCCCTGAGGGGAGAGGATAACCCCAGCCCTCTTTCACTGCAGCAGCTTGGGACCTGGTGAGAAGTGCTTCTCCATGGCCACTGGGGAAGGGGTGCATCTTCCCCAGCTGAGACAGATCCAGGTTAGGCTGAGTGGGAACCGCACAAGGACCATCTGTCCTCTGGCAGCCATAGCTCTGGGGTAGCTCTGGGTTGGGTGCCACGGCTGGAGGAGAGGTGCCCCTTCCTTCTGGCCCCAGCATGGAGCAGATGTGGTTGGAAGTGGGGGACAAGTACCTCTCACCGCATCCCACCACTGAGTGGCCATGGCCGTGGGTAAGGCTCCCACTCACATGGCCCTAACACAGCTGTCACAGCTAGGCGAGAGGTACAGCCCCTACTCCAATCCAAGAAAGGAGCTGCTGTGATTGCTCTTTGCTGGGGCTGGTGAGCAGAGGCGTCCCTATGCACACCTGCCCTGAGCCCCTGCCCTCCCAGAGCCTGCCCATAGCCTCTTTCAACATTCGTTCAGTTATATCAATTTTGAGGACTGTAGTTGATTTGATTATTGTCTTTTCTATTTGGTTTTATGAGAAACAATCCCATTCGAGGCACATCCCATTTTCCTGGCACAACCAAACCCTGACCTTGGTTTAAGTTATAAGAGGAAGCTGTATACCTAATTTGGTGGTCCTAGCTCTTACCATTTACGAGGAACAGACAGACATGGACAGACACAAATGCTCTCAATATATATAGTAGATAAAATATACAAAATGTAGTACATTTTTTTCCTATATGTACGCATATAAAACAAAAGCTTTTATAATTTGTTTTTATGTCTGGCAAGTTTATAGTTGCCAAACATCAGAAAATGGTTAGGATTTGGGGATTTTAAGTAAGGTGGCCATGGTTGGTATATTTGGGAAATTTTCGGATAGCTCAATTCTCTCATCCAAATAATTCAGTTCTTCCACAGCCTCCTCCTATGAAGCCATTTTCCTTCCAAACCAGCATATAACAAAAGCTGTCAGAGTGAAAATATTTGTCTACACTCATGTGTAACTAATTGCACACACTCAAAAGTGTAAGGCAGAGATAAAGAGAGAAATGCTCACCAATGCTCATTCTCAGAATATCCCTTTACATGTACTAACACATGACTGAGAAAAAATGCAAAGTAATGCACACTGTAAAACAATCCCAATTATTCATACAGAATGATGGCATTTAAATAATCCGTTGCCACTTAAGCTAGTTGTCTGAAAATGTCTACTCAATATGTAGCCGCAGGCCCCTTTCCCCCCCAAAAAAGCTAATAATATTAGAAATCATTTGGAAAGGGATAAACAAACAAACCAAGAAATATCATAATGCCACTGTGAATCCATGGTCCACCCACACTTGAATGCTGTGTGCAGTCCTGGTCACCCCTTTTCAAAGAAGACATTAGAAAAGATACGGAGAAGGGCAACCAAAATTATTAGGGGTAGGGGATAGCTTCCTCATGAGGAGAGATTAAAACGACTGGGGTTGTTTAGCTTGGAAAAAAGACGACTAAGGAGTGATATGCTACGTCTATAAAATAATAAAAGGGGTGGGAAAAGTGAATAAGAAAGTACACATTTATTATTTACACATTTACATAACACAAGAACCAGGGGTCATCAAGTGAAATTAATAGACAGCAGGTTTAAAACATACAAAAGGAAAGCAACCTGTGTAACCTGTTTCCAGGGTGTACTGGAAAGGCAAAAGTATAACTAGTTTAAAAAAAGAATGAGATAAACATTGATGAACCTGTCCTCCATGAAGTTATTAGCCAAGATGATCAGGGTGCAACTCCAGGCTGTGGTTGTCCTTAAGCCTCTGACTGTTGGTGGCTGGGATTGGGTGACAGGAGATGGATCACTCAATAATTTGCCTTGTTCTGTTAATTCCCTTTGAAGCATCTGGCATTAGCCACTGTCAGAAGAGAGGACACTGGGCTAGATGGATCATTGGTCTGATCCACTGTGGCCATTTTATGTTCTCATAAAGTCACTATGAAATCAAAACAACCATTAACCAAAGACTGCACTGACAGCACAGACTTGCCCTCAGAAAAACAACACCACCACAACATTTCAAACAAACTCAAAGATTACCTAAAATCACAACTTCTTCGGAGAGAAAAAAATATTAGGTGTTGGGGGGGGGGAGAAAAAATACATCTGCTGGAATTCAACCTTAGCCATAAGCCCTTTGTCATACAAGTACAAACAAGATGCATCATTCACATAGTTCTTCAGCCCCTACTTCCAAGCTGAAGGAGGCCTGTCATTTGTGGTTATCCCCAGCAAAGCCTTCGGCCAAAGCAGCTTTTGGCAGAAGGGTTTCAGTTTGAAAGGAGCTTTTGTGTTTTACCAAGCAAGCAGCAGATTTATAAATCAGCCCACTGCAGGATGGCTGCCATTGGAATAAGTTAAACTGCTTCTGGAGATTGACAGATTTTGATTAGTTGCAGAAGTGACATGAACAATTGTAGGTTAACAATATAATGAGCAGGTTTGAGCTGGCAAGGGTGGGCAGGTTGATCCACTTGCTGACACTAAGACCCCTTGCCCAGGAGCAGTAAGACAGTGGCTGTAGGAATTCTTTTCTGTAAAATTAATACAAAGCTTTCCATCTCTGAAGACTATTTCCTGCTTTCAGAATAAACTGAATTTGTATGCTTAGAGCTACTTAATCAAGAAAGTATTCTGTTCTCCGTTCTCTGCCAACAAGCCAGACACACAGCACCAAGGAAGCTAACCAGAGATACACTAATAACTCTGTATAAACCATGTGTGACCTAGTTTAGGGCCCCAGATCTTCTTGTGTAGCTGGATACTGAGATTTTATTTAGAGGTGTATGAGTGGATACTGCAATCAGAGGCCTGTGGCATGGTTGCCACTGGCCCAGCTGACTTGGGCTGCTGTGCTAAAAACTGCAATGTAGCTGTTTGGGCTTGGGCTGGGATTTCAGAGCCAATCATGAATGTCTACACAGCAATTTATAGCCCCTGCAGCCCTAGCCCTGTAAACCTGAGTTAATAGTGTCCACTGCTGAGAGTTGGTGCCAAGGGATTTTTATTGCAGTGTTAGGGGGGCTAACAGCTTTTGCAGACTCCCATGCAAGGTGGGGAGGCAGCTCCACACCCCAGAAAGGGGTGGAGCCTCAGGCAGAAGGGGTGGGGCTACGGGTAGCCAGTCCTCAGCACTGCTCAGACGAAGGTGCTGCCCCCCCAGCCCTCAGAGCTGTGTGGAGTATGCAGCACCACGCTCCACCAGCAATTTAAAGAGCCCAAGGCTCCGGCTGCACAGTAGCAGTGGTGGTGGCTGGGAGCCCCAGGCCTCCTTGAATTGTGTGGCCCTGAAGTAACTGCCCCCTTTGTCCCTATCCCCCCTATTGGACAAAAAGCAAGGGGCTTAAATTGCAGCAAGGAGGTTTAGTTTGGGCATTAGGAAAAACTTATTAATTGTCAGGGTGGTTAAACACTGGAATAAATTGCCTAGGGACGTTGTGGAATCTCCATCACAGGAGATATTCAAGAGCAGGTTAGACAGACACCTGTCAGGGATGTCCTTGCTCCTGCCGGGAGGGCAGGGGACTGGACTCGATGACCTTTCGAGGTCCCTTCCAGTTCTAGGATTCTATGATTCTATGGTTGGCAGGCCTGTGCAGTCTAGACACACACAGGCAATCGCTCTAAGGATTGGCCAGGATGTTTCTCTCACTCTGCTTACTGATTAGCATGCATTATTAATAGCATGTCTTTTTCTTGACTATAGGTTGCATTCAATTATATCTGAGAAGCTGTAATGACTGTAAGGAAACTAAGGAATTTAAACCATAAAAGTTAGAGTAAGTTCAAAATGCTTTCTGAATCCAGCTCTTATTGACACCAGCCAACATACAGAACGAACCTTTCCCCTACATTCATTCAGTAGTTTTATTTGGTACCCCTTTAATGCAACAGACACACGTGCTCTTTAAATTACCTCGTCAATAGGAGTCCTACATAATGTTGCCACTCTGCTAAGCAGTGGGACTTTTCAGGCCCATGAGGGTTGGCTTCACACTGGAAAAATCAGTGGTGCAGATTCTGGATGTGTTTGCAATGCCAGACCTGGAACAGAACTAGCCAAACAGAATGCAGCCATTCCTCTCATGCAGAAGTCTAATCCAAAAATCCATATCCCAGGCAGTGAATCTGCCTACAAAAATGTCGTCAGTTAGAGAAACTAAGGCAGAGAACAAACTCTGCAGGTGCTTGCAGCACCTCTCTGTGATGAGGAATATACAGTCCACTCTGGAACAGAAGGGGTTAAGGAACAACTGTGAGCCCAGGTGATCCTGCCCAGCCTCACCTGCTGAGCTGGTTGCAACTGGGAGTGGGGCTTAGATGGGAGCCAGACAGCTCAGAAGAAGTCTGATAGGACAGGGAGAGAGACCTACCCTGACAGAGCCAGTAGAAGGATGCGAGAGAAAAGTGTCTCTTTGTGCAGCCCTAAGGGGCTGTAGGCTCAGTTATTCTCTTTTTCTTTGTTACTGTGTCAGGTTTTGGAAGGATAGCGAGAATTATGAATGGAGTGGCAGCCTTAAAGCACTCCTATGTGCTGGACACTGTTGCTTTGCACGTGGCCCTCGCCTGGAGCCTGGCAGAGTGGGAGGGCCTGGCCTGCCTTACCAACCACACTCTCACAAAGAGCACAAAAATCTCTTCCAGACTCTCCCTTGTGGAAATCTGGAGAGGGTAAAGAATTTGTAAGCTCCACAGCTGGGACTGGAAACCCACGAGGGTTATAAACATACTGAAGGTCCTCCTCTCCCCCCGGCCCCATCCTCTGTTGGGAGTTTTTCTCCAGAGAAGGATGCAGCTAACTGGAAACATGTCAGCCTGACACACCCATAGAAAGGCAGAGTGCCACAGGATGTAACAACGGCCAGTGAGAGGCATTGGAAGTTGGGTGAATAGAGATATTAGGTCTCTCTCTAACCACTAGCCAACACCACTAATGAAATTCAACAATCAGACTCCCACAAGAAGCAAGGACACCACAAAACTAAGGCCAACAGGAGCATTTCTTTGAAGACTGAGCACTGCTTACACATGAAGAAAGAGACCCTGTAAGGATGTGTGTCACAGTGCCACCTGGTGACTCCTGTCATCACAGCAATAACATCCAAAGATATTCATGTAAAGCCATACTTCACTGGCTAGCCCGGGGATGAATAATTGCATTACTGAAAGCGGAGCATTTCAGCTCAGCAAAGACAGGATTCTAACCCTTATCTAAATTGGTCTTCATGGAGGACGAGCTTAATCTTTTCAGCTGTAAGAGGTGGAAGGTGCTAAAATGAGGGCAGACAGTACAGCCTTCAATTCAATGGGTATACAAGCATACGCTGTGCCAACTGGAAGCCTCTATTTTCTATCCCCAGGAGAGCACAATGAGAGTTGCTAGCTAGCTAATGCCAAGTTACTGGTAAGAAAATGTGCACATAAAGATACAGTAAAAAGAAAAATGAGGGAAAGCACAGAATGCCATGAATATAAACATCTAAAGGGCTTTTCCAACCAATTATTTTTAAACCATGCAAAAGGAGTATGTCAAGTAGACTAAATATAATCATCTAGCTATTTGTTTTGCTTGTGACAGGCAGTTTCCTGCAAATCTAATCACACTAAACTACATTTTTACAAGGGCTAGGAAATGAGTTGGAAGCAATTGTTTCAACGTTTTCCTTTAGATATACTTTGTTTTCCCCTGACAGGGGAGCTCCCTCCCCATCATAAATGCTGCCACCTTGAAAGTAACCACCATCTTCTGCATGGAAACCAAAGTCCAAATTGTTTTGAAGTTGTCAAGAAAAATATCCTGCTGAGGATTCTAAGCAGGAGAGAGCTGACAAGACGTCCAAGAGGGGTTTTTGGGAGGAGGCTACTGTGATGCTTCCCCCGGGGCTGATGGGGATTGTGAGGAACCTCCCTGCTATTTGCCCTTAATGTGAAGCAGTCTTGTCTGTGTCTACTGTAGCTCTGCTTCTGGAACCAACAGCTTCTGGCAGCACAAGCACTCCAAGCCCCCACAGGCCTCACTTTCCCTGTGCAGGCTGGTGATAGGCACATAGCATCTGCCAAAGCTCCAGAGTGCTCCTTGCAGTGCCCAGGTTTTCTGGCCAAGGTAACACCGTACATAGTTTGAATGCTACAATTCAAGATTGGGTCCTGATTACCGAATCACTAAAATACAGGTAGAGTGAAACCAATCACAATTTACTTAACAAAAGCTTATTAAGGAAATGTCTAGACCAGGGCTGGAAAAGATGCCACCTGGGGGCTGGGTCTAGTCACCTCACACTTTGATTCAGCCCATGAATTGCATCTGGCTGTTTTCTGTTTAGATCCTGCTGCCCATGCCACCAAATTTCCAAGCAGTGGCTCAGGCAGTAAGGTCCTATTTAAGTGGCTTGTGGTCATAGCACTACCCCAGCAGGGGCCAGAGGCACGAGCCCTTTAAATAGCCACACAACCCAGGGCAGCTGCCAGGTGACGAGGTAGCAGCAGGGCCAGGAGTCGCCAGCTATTTGCTGTGTTTTTAATTCAAAGCCTCCAGGCCCAGACAACTCTGGGGGGAGGCTAGTTCCCAGACTGCCCCTTTCACCCCAAGCCCTGCCCCTTCCAAGGGTGGAGCTGGCCCAGGACCACATACTGAAATTTATTAAGTGGCCCTCCCTACAAAAATTATTGCCCACCTTCCTCTAGACTATCAAGTTTTGTCAACAAAACTCTTGCTGATACCCAAAGGCGGACAAAACAAAAATTGCCAGAGAGTGTTCACACTTGGTCCCTCTGTCAACAAATCATGTCCAGACTGAGGGCATCATTGTCAACAGTGTGAGCAATGCACTGTGTGTTATCCCACAGCGCAGTGTTGTGGGAAGGCAGAACTGATCCCTGCACAGCTAGGGATTCAGTTCTTCCACAGCCTTTTCAGCTATTGGGAGTGGCATCATGAGTAGCTCTGCGAGCTCTCCATGCTAAGTAACGTCAAAGCAGCACAGAGCCTCCCCCCTTCCCCCCGCCCCGCAGCGAAAGACTGCCTGCTTCTGTGTTCCTAGTGCAAGGAAGAAAAGGAGCAGTTCAATGATTTGCTCTTTGTTCCTCACAAGGAGCGGCTCACTCAGCTGTCACACACTTTCCTGAGCTTTGGAAGGGGAGGGGGCACATGCCTGCAGCGCAGCAGAGATAGCAAAAGGTCTGAGTACAGCCATCAGGGCAGACATTGTGGGATACTGACAGAAGCCAGTTCTGTCGACAAAACAAATAGTGGAGTCTACACTGGCTTTTTGTCAACAATAAAGGGAGGGGAAAAGAAAAAGGTTTCTTGTAGGGTTGGAAGTTTTTTGACACCGAAACTGGGCATTTTTCCCAATAAAGCTCTCACTGCAGAGTGTATGCTTTCACTGTTTTGTTGCCAAACGGCAGGTTTTGATGCCAAAACTTTGTAGCGTAGACAAAGCCTAAAAGATAGTGAATAAGGACAATGATGGAAACAGAAATGGTGACATAGAAAACAAGAAATAGAACATGCTTCCTAGAATTGAAATAACTGTAACTTCCTAAGCCCTTGTCTAAAGTAGTTTTTCACCTTAAATGAATCTTCCAGCATCTCCAGCCACCCTGGTCAGCATTCCTCTTTCATGAATGTAAATACCGCTGTACTTTTTGACTCCTTGGTGAATGATAAAAAGAGATTTGTTCACCTCCTCCCTCTATACCCTGGGAATAGGGGCTCTCACCTCCTGAATATCTCTTATGGACTGTGGTAGTATTGTGGTCTTTCTCCTCACACACTGGTATCCTTTGCAGGATGCCAGCTGCTCTTGATGTGTCTTCTACAACTTGGCCATCTGGACAAGTCACAATGTCTAAATGAACATCTCCCAGGGTAGCGAAGAGTCCAATAAGTGAACAGTCCCATTGCTCTTGCTAGGGACTTCAGCATCACCCTTTAAATACTGCCCTTTGTTCAGGTTTTCAAGAAAGTCCTGTCCCCTTCTTGGAGTTCATGCTATGGTGGCTAGTGGGGAAAGACGGGCTTTCCGACCACTCCCATTCAACCCAGAAACCCTATAAACAGCAGCTACATGCTGCTAGATTTCAGTTCACTGCTGTTGCTTCCTTATGGGTCATTTTTAGCTTCACCCTTCCCTCAGGGTTAAGTCCTCTCTGTCCCTGAACACCCAGCAGAAGCAAATTCAGCCACAACAAAACTCTGGCTGTCCCTCAACCATCTCTAGTGCCAGCCAAGAACTGATCTGCCAAGGCTCTATAGTTCCTTTTTATCTCAGCCTGCTGGGCCCTGATTGGTTTCTTCACTGCTTCTCTCATGTCACTTTGCTTCTTCCTGGGGAGAAGGCCAGAGATAACAAGGTCAATTCAGTGCTTAATTTACATGAGACCTGAGGCAGACTAGGGAATATACATTCTTTGTCTGACAGAAACCCTGTTTGTCAATACTACTTTGATTCAGACTTTAAAACATATGCCTGAGTGTCTATAACTTACATGGTGATAGTACAGACATTTCACAATGCTATTAATGGACAGCATGATCCTGGCTTTCAGTTGGATCTCACATGACACTGTTAATACATAAACACTGTAGCTATGCCAAGATTGTGGCACTATTTTGGGAAACCGCATCTATCCCAAAATACCTATTCCACGTCTTTGGAGCGCGCCCGTTATTTCAAAATAGATTTCTATTCTAGCATCCCTGTAAACCTTGTTCTACTGCCACTCACCTTCCTGCTCTCTGGAGCTTCTTACCGCTCTGTCCTGCTGGGCAAGCTCCCCCAGGGTCTCCCACAGCCAAGGCACAGAGCTGAGATCACTCAAGGACACTATATATTACAAAGTATATTTGTACCTGTAGTTCTCAATCCACCTTACAAATGTAGCTAAGTATTATTCTCCCTGCACAGATGAGATAACTGATGCATAGAGAAGTTAAGTGGCTTGCTAAAGCCCATGCAGCAGTCAGTTGTGGATCCACTGCATTAACTCCCTAACTTGCTTCTTATCTGGAAAACTCGATGTTTCCCTCAGTGCTTTGCTCTTAAACTTTGTGTAATATCTAGGTATATACAGGTGAACATTACAAAAAGTAGATTTTATTAATAGTCAAGATGCATCATGGCCAATGGTTTAAAAAGGCACAGAATGCTGATCTCACAAAAGAAAAGCTACAGTATAAATAATATTGTTTTACATCCTCTCTAAGAACTTACAATCCAGGACCCTTTTCACTGAATCAAATGTTTAGCAGGTAAGGCTATTGTTACCTATACTCTGTAAGCTGAGCTTTCTATATAAAAAATGTCCTACCCTATTCATACAACTTGGAATTTTATCCTATATGCTTCAAGGTCAGAAGCAGTGAACAAAAATAGCAAAGCCTAATATTGGAGTCCTAGATTATTATTTTAAATAAAATAAATACCCAATAAAAAGAGATGGGTTTCAGAATAGATGAGCACTGTCAGATCACAATGAAGTGAATGGCAGCATTTTGATTTTGAATGTCCTACATTAGGTTAACTGTAGCACTAGGGCATCTCAGTGAAAGCTGCTAACATATTCTTCAGTATACATGTGTAGAGCTGAATATTAAAAATAATCTTATTTGCATAATCATGGTGTGTTGGAGCTAGAGTCATGGACCCTATTGTGTTAGGCACTGTACAAACACAGAGCAAAATGTTGGTCCCTGTTACAAAGTTGTATTGTCAAAGATCTTTAAATATTTGTTCTCCTGCTCTTAGCCACAAAGGTGCTAGTATTTGTTTAAAGAGTAAGATAGGAGTATTTTGCAGTAACACTAATGCCAGGTCTATACTAGGTTTGCAGATATAGCTTCATTGACAAACACTTCTGGTGTGGACACAGCCTATAATAGCAAAAAAAGTGATTTTGCAGCATTGCAAATACCACTTCTAAGGCCAGATCTATACTTGGAAAGTTCTGATGTTATAGTTTCACCAGCATAGTGTTCCTAGAATGGACAAAGCTTATATAGGTTGGACCTCCCTGGTCCAGCACCCTCCAGACCTGAGTGGTACTGAACCAGGGAGTTTGCCAGACCAGGGAAGGTCAGGGGTCCCTATTGCTGTCGGCTCCTCTGGTGCATGACTCCCAGCCGCTGGGATCTGTTCCCAGCCCTGACCACTGGGATCCACTCCTGGCCCTGGCTGGGGCTGTGTTTCCTGCCCCACTGACCCTGCTGCTGCCAGCCCCAGCCAGGGCTCTGCTCCCCATCGCTCTAGCCCGGGCTGTGCTCTCAACCACCAGCCTGACAGCGGCTCCCAGCTGCTGAACCTGCTTCCATTGGCCAGGGCTTCGCTCCTGACCTTGGTCACCCTCACTCCCAGCCGGCTCTCTGGTCCAGCAATATCCATGGTCCTACTGGACCACGGATGTTGCTGGATCAGAGAGTGACAGATTTCAGAGATTCAACCTGTACCAGCAAAACTGAACTTTGGAGTTGTATAGCTTGTCCTAGGCTCCCGGAGCAAAATGAGCTAAACCTACAAGAAGTAGAGTTTTGCCAGTATAACTGCCTCTGTAGTGGGGCTTTTGTGTGTGTTGCCAGGCAGCACATTGCCTAACGGATATACTATAATGACAAAAGTTTCTCATGTAGTCCTGGCCTAAATTGAAGACCAGCCTCCATAATGTGAGTATTTATTCAGTGAATGACAGTCCTGTTTAATCACAAAATAGATTTCTAAAAAGTCTAAGAAAAAATGAGATCATGTGAGCACAATGAAAATTCTGAAGATTATATTCCTGAAATGTTTACCCATTTAATCTTGCTACAGCTGTCAAATGCTTATTATTTTACTTTTTCTGTTTTGGTTAGGCTGCTCCCAAGACATGTCTAGTGTCTTCAGTGAGACCTCCGAGAGTATCTACATTTGTTTTGGCTTTCCCTCTCTTCTTACGGTGCTAACAGAACTGTCCAGATGGAAAAGAAATAATCAGCCACATTTACATAAATATAGTGTCATCCACCAGAGGATTAGGGAACATATTGTGGAGAAAATAATGAAGATAAACTTAGCAACTTTCAGGTTTGCTCAACCAGAAAGTTCTTATGCATTCCTTTACATCACACAGAGGTCAGCCAAAGAAGTCATTAACATTGTATAAAAGAGGAAGACAACTAATGCTGCTGCAATTTAGGAACAATTAGAAAGGAGCATTTAGGTCAGGCAAATCTTTAGGAAACAGCCAGATTCTCAGCTGATGTAAATCAGGATGATTCCATTGAAGCCGATAGACCTATGTCAATTTACACCAGCTAAACAACTAGATTCAAAGTTTACTGTCACAGTGGAATGAACAGCAATATGAGTACAGTGAATACTGTGTCTCAGACAGCGGTCACATTCATTGTTGCTGTGCACCTTGTGTTGTCATTTTTACCAGCATGAATGCTGATCATTCCATTCCAATTTAGTAGCATTTTACATTTCCTCTGCCCTTCTGCAGTGGTATAAATGACTATACAAGGTGAAGACAAAGGGGAATATGCCTGAGTATACTCTGTGCTGAGACAAACATTGATTATTTTGTTTTTAATGGCTAATCTTTCAGTATGGAATATTTTAGGAGAATGTCTCAAATTTATCTATGGCATAATCCTATACATTTCGTTAGAAATTCAGTTGGCCTTTTATGGCTAATGTACTGTTTTAAACATTACATACAGGTATATGCATAAGTCTTAAACAAATACATTATCACCTACTGCACCATGCCTGGACCTCTGTGTAAAGCCCTAATTGAATCACACACAAAAATGGATTGAGTGGACTGAATTTATTCTGCATTGTTGGGCCTGATTTCAAACTAGCATTGAAAGGAAAGACATTAGCCTACAGTATTCTGACCAAACAATATAGCTTGATGGCTCATCTCAGTTTCTCATGAACTAATGTTTGCATAATGCATGAAGCCCAATTTAGGGAAATTGAAACTACTTTGCCTTAAAGATAGCCAGATGTTTAGCAAGTATGTGATCAAATGACAATTTCACCCAGAGAAATGAAGATCAAGACAGAAGCCCATTACTAATGCAAGAAGAAATCTTTCATTTCCATTCACAGTGAAGAAGACCTGCTGATAACTCACTGCTTTTAGTGCCATGGTCATCAAAAGCAATAAAATTAAATGACTGACATTGTTAGACAGAGAGATGTTTTATTACCCTTTGAGTTTGCTGGATAAGAAACTAGCTAGGGAGTTTATTGGCTCCAGTCACCCGCCATAGATTGGGATCACAAAAAATTAATACTTTATTATATGACAAAGGTCAGTTTCCACTGTCTCTTCTAGCTACTGTTACAAAAATGATGGATTAATTTAAGAGCAAAATACACTGGCTCTGATGGTGACAACAGAAGTCGGGAACCCTGGAAGTTCCTCCTTTGTTTGTGGTTCCAGTTACTCACTACCTAACCAAGTGGAGAAAAGCCACTTCTAGTGCCTCAATCCAGCTATAAAAGAGCTACACTTGCAACCACTGTCAGGTCCATAAGGTTTTCTAGGGAACTTTCCTAGCTAAAGGGGCTTCTTTCAGACAAGGAGGCCTAGTCTGAAGACTGAGTCTAGGACATGACAATGAGAAAGGGTAACAGGGGCATAATCTGAATCCCATCATGAGTTGACTACATGAGTTAGGGTATGGCCACTCTTTGGAGACCAAGATCCAGTAACAAAAATGTAAGGTACCCAATGGGAAAGATAAATCCTGAGTGCCTGTGACATAACTCAGTTGGTTTGTAAGCAATTACCACATCTAAGAGTCAATAGATCATAGTTACTGAGACAGATTGAAGATAGAGGCAGCAGCCTTTGAATACTACTTATAGATATTGCCCAGCCCAACATATCAGCTATGTGAATGTCCATATAGAAATGTGTGAATGATTTATGGCAGTATGAGTTTGCATCATTATAATACATCTGTAACTACCTTAACCTATAAAATAGGATTAGTCAAATACAAAGATGATTTTCTCTTTCGACAAAAGCAGAGAAGCAAAGATCTGCAAAGAAACAGCCACCCTGGTTGAATTTTAAGAGCATTTCATGGTAACAGAAAGGGGACAGAGGAGGTGTAGCTCAAAGGCATGTAGCAGTTGTATAGGAGGGAGAAAAGTTATAAATAGGCTCAGTACTTAGCAACAATTGAGTCAAGTCCTCTTCCCTTTTCTGATCCAGAGTCAAAGGTGAACAGCAGCCTCACTGTTGGAATGCACCTGAACTGAAGTATCTCAGAACAATTGCACTTTTAGCATAGCCTCATAGAAGCAAGCTGTGCAACTGTGACTGAAAAAAAATCAAGGCTGCTCATTCAAGCTGCCATAAGAGTAGACTCCTCTCCGTCAGTGGAAGGGAGGGTCACTAATATTTCTAGCAGTTTGTCCATCACACAGTTCATATCAAGAGCCCTCACTTTACATCTGCTACATTTTGCTTTTCAAAGATGTGAAGACAAGGTGCTTGTAGTCTACCAGAGATTGATTTTCTTTTGGGTGAGAAGGAAGTCTCTAAATTCTGCTTCACTATAATTGAGGGTGGTTTATCCAACTTCATTTACATTCACTACACACCTTCTGGGCCAAAATTATCCACTCCCACAGAAATACCATGGAAATCTAATGGAAATTCCACAAAGGTCTACCATCTCATCAGTTACCGTCTTCTCTCAAGTCAAGTAGAAAGGGTTTGAAATGTCACAACAAGGAAAGGAGAAAAAGGAATCCAACAGAGACCTAAGTTTTGTGGGAAAGCCAGTGGATCTAGGATCCACTAGCATTGAATGCAGCAGAACTGCTTCTACCTTCAAAGTCTAATAAGAAGAAAGAAGCCACTCAAACAGATGCCGGGGCAGACAGGTCTACCAGTCTAGATCTGACAGCAGCAAGATGAAAATGGCCCTTTGAAAACATACAAAGAACCTGGAAATTAGCAACTTCCACAATATAGGTGGCACCTTTCCAAATAGGAGAAAGTAATAAATCACTGTAATGCTCGTTTCTAATGATATTCATGTCTGAATTTTAGCAAAAGCCTAGTGGAGTCTGTATATGTCTAATGCCTTTGCAGAAATGGGAATCTCTGGTATTTTGTAGGTTATTAAGCCTGAACAGACAAAGCATTCATTATATTCCTTAATTCAGTAGAACTACCCAGGAGCACTAATTGATTTGTACCAGAGTAACACTGACTGTGAGTACCTGTGACTCAAGGGACACTGTGTTAACTAAAAGCTTGAAATGAAGTTGAAATATTGTTCTTCCTATTTTGATACAGAGCCATGCGAGACTCAATGAAAATTTGCCTGATTAAGTGGGTGATATTGTGTCCAACAGAAAATACAAAAGGCAGCCAGATCCTCTGGGTTTGATTTCATCAGAGGTCAATAAAAAATGAAGAATATTTTTGATTTTTTTTTAGTAGTTGGTAAATGGAAATTACACCTTAGCAATCAACTAAACTATAGAAAACAAAGACTATTCTGTGATTCATTGGAAGACTTGGGACCATATTCCATTCAAGTGTGCCATCAATTTCACTACTGTAAACCTAGAGGGACTCTATTGCTGCAATTGGAGTAATTCTAGATTTATATTGCCATGACCAACATTAGACAATGTTGTTAATAGTTAAAATTTAATTGCCAAATATTATTAAGGAGGACTGTTAACAAAATACCAGTCTCCATTATAAAGTAAGTCCACTATTGAATGGCCCCATACTCAAAAATCTTGTATACGAGTATCAAGGAAGTGCAGTGCACCCAATAAACAAGATTAATTTCATTGAGCACACTGGGAAAGCTTTATGCATGGTGTAGAACAAACTTGAGGAGTTTGAGGATATCGAGGGATCAAATTGATCTAAGCAAGGAGACTCAGAAGTTACCCAGTGGAAAAAGCCCAGCACTGTGACACCCCATGCCACAATTTTATCATAGTTTTCTGAATTAGGGAAGTGATCCATAGGTTACAGTCAAGAGAAGAGAGTGGATTTAATTGGCATTCATTATCTAAGAAGGGCACAGAAGGGCACCCTTTCTTGTTCTTACAGAGTCATTGTTCAGGTAGGAAGAATAGCATTTCATCCTCATTCTGCCTCAGCTATTTGTGTAGTGGCTATTTCTGTTGAGATTGTGCAATTTGGGGCTCTTTTAAATTGTGTCATTAAAAGTCAGTTATACACAACTAATTTAAATTGGAAATGCATGGAAGTGAATGAGCTCTGGATCAAGCCCTTGATGTGGACTAGACCAAGACCCAGCAAAATGTTTAGGGCTATATTCAGCCTCTCCATCCCATTAAACTTGTTGGGACTATTCATTTAAAGTTAAGCACAGACTTAAAATGTTTTGCTAGACTGTGGTCCAGAAGAGGAGCTTGAAAATTTTTAGAATTATACATCGTGTGTTTGAGAACAAAGCTTCCAGCTTTTTTCATGATCTGAACTCATTAAATAAAACAAAATCACCCACCAATACCCTCTGCCCTCTCCTGCCCCCCTCCCCCCCCAGTTTTTTGGTAGTTACTATGAGGGAAGGAAATGCAGGGGTGGGCCTCTGCAAAGGAAATACACTCCAAACTGCAAGTTAATGACTGGCACAGCATAGTACTGCTGTAGAAGTTGTATCTCAAAGAAGCTGTGACAGTTTCCTGTAACTTGTGGAACCAACCTTATAGGATTAAAATGAATTTTATTGAATGAAGGTAAACCTTAGTGAATTAGGGTTAATAGCTTCAGGGTTAATAGCTACATAAATAATTGCATTTGTGTCATTGTGTGTACCCTTTCTAGTAGGAGGGGAAAGAGTATATACTTTGAAGTCATCCCCCGGATGAGGTTTGCATATATTAGTTCAAAATAGATTCTCCAGGGAAAAACAGACAGACAACAAATTTGGATAAATCATCTGGTTTTAAACTGGATCAGGGCCTCCTTCCAGACAATACTCCTAGTTCCTGGAGGGCCCCACTTTTTAGAGTAGGCATGGGCCCACCAGAATCTGTATTAGGGTCAGGGTGAATTCTAATAAGCTTATTAACATGATTAGGTTCTTTTAATATGTTTTCTCTGTGATGCTTTTTATCTTCCTAATAAAAGAGATTTGCACATAAAGTGCTGTGTGGTACTGTATAATTGTTAGCATTTAGACCCGTTAACTATTTCTGAAGAGAAAGCAAGCCAGTGCCCATGTGCAACAAGTCCATGCTGAGAACAAGAGTGAAGGCAGGGAACTGTGAAGCTTAGAAATACACCAGTCTGAATTGAAAAGGGAGGCAACAGCTGGGTAGATGAGAACACTTGCCCTGGATGGACCACTGACAGGAAAAATCGGCAGAGTTGGTCTAAAATGTAACAGAAGCCTATAAAGAAAGAAATTGTATTTTTATATATATATATATATATATATATATATATAAAACCTCAGTAGAGTTGTGGGATGGAATAAAGCTGTAATTGCAATTTGTTTGAAAACAGGTTTGCCGTAATACTTTAAGTTGGGCAGATATTTCCATAATTGAAAATGCTTCAGAAGATACGTTTACTTTGAATAAACAGGTGTAGAGTGCAATTGGAAGTTAGCCTTCCTTGCAAGCCACAGACTATATTTGATTGGCAAGTGTCTATTTTCAGACATATTTAAAAAAAGAATACCTAAGGTGTCTGAAAAGAATAAAAAAGTGAGCATGTGTGGACTTTGAAATTGCAGTTCAAAGAAGTCTATCAATATATGAAAGGGCATACGAGTGTAAAGGATTGGCTTTATTCTGTAACACTGAACTGTGAACAAAGAGGAAATAGAGCATACATAAAGATATGAGGAAGCAGACTAGATAGTGGATACAAAAGAAGGTGGCAATAAAAGCACAAAAGAAACACCAAATAAATTATATTTTCAAATTGTATGAAAATTAATGAGCGAACATATATCTGGGGAATAAGTGGTAACTTTATGAATAGTTAAGTATATGTTCCTCACATTCTCAAACTACGTTTTTACCTGCAGCTGCACTGAAAGGATTTCAGATTCCACAGCCACAAAGAGATCTAACCACAGTCTTTTCTCATCTTGGGTTGTGACCTCATTCAATGTCAGATGCTAAACAAAGTTAGGTGTGTCCACGGTGCGTATACATACCTGATTTGGTTTTCTAGGGTCTGAATTGCCCTTAGGGTATACTGTGTTTCTTTCTGCCTTACTGAGCTTTTTGAAGAAGATGCCGGGGAATAAAACATTTAGGTATGTTTCCTGAATTACATCTCAACTTCTGCAGAAAAGTATTGTGACATGTTGGATCACAGAATTCCCCTTGGGGTTGTCCCCCCATATGCTGATCAAGCCACTGATGCTTTACTTCCTGCCCTCTGCGGCTTCTCACCACCCTGTCCTGCTGAGCCAGAAGCTCTGGTTGTCTCCCCCAGTCAAAGCACAGAGTTGGGGTTACCCCTTCCCCCCCGGCAGAACAACTCAGACACTGAACCACCTCAGTTCTGGGAGGACTCGCCTATAAAGTTTTGGCATTCAGGAACGTACCCCCAAAGAGGACCAAACCAACAAATAAATCCTTCTTACCCTGTGTAAAAGTTTTACAGAGAGAATGCTCATAGAGATGCTTGCTCCCAAAGAGAGATATGTGCAGTGGTTGCCCCCCACCCCCACAGTAACAACTATTTACATTGGGCTTGATAATAAACAAAAGTGTTTTATTAAGTATAAAATAGGATTTAAGTAATTGCAAGTAAAAACAGACAGATCAAAGTAAATTGCTAGACTAATATAAACAAAGCACACCAGCTAATCCTAATACACTAAGAAATTTATTACATGCAAATTTTTACTTTTAATAGTACTTGTTCTAAACATCTCATTCATAAGATAAGCAGCCTCCTAGTTTGGGCATGATCCTTCCCTTGTTCAGTCTTAGAAGTTTCCAGCAGGCATCGAAGGTGGTAAGTGGGGAGGTGGGAGGTATCTCCTGGCATCCAGTGACTGCTTCTATTGCTTGGTTCCCTCCCTCCCTTCCGCATATCCCTTTTGCCCCAGGTGGGAATTCTTTGTGCTCAGTTCAAACTTTTCTCATTTTGACTGGAAACATACCAGATCCAAAAGGAGTGCCAGCATCAGGTAGCCTGGCCACATGTCCTGGTACGACCAACCACAATCCAGACTTCCAGTAAAAACAGAACCATTCACAGATCAATGACTTGTTAACCGAGCGACTAACTTTCCAGAGCATAGGACTGGCCCTCATTAGCACATTTAGAATTATAAACAGGTCCACACTTCATATTTTTAACTTCACACACAATAATGATACATGCACAAAATAGGATATACACATTCAGCAGAATGTTACTTCAAAATTGATATGCTACATGAGGTATTTTGTATAACATGTCTTCAGGTTATAGATATTCATATTCTTAAGCTAATTTTCATAAAGCATGGGGGGGCATGACAAGTATGTCCTTTTCTGCAGTTGGGGGTTACAATGGACAAGAAGCTGGATATGAGTCAACAGTGTGTCCCTGTTGCCAAGAAAGCTAACAGGCATATTGGGCTGCATTAGTAGAAGCATTGCCAGCAGAATGAGGGAAGTGATTATTCCCCTCTATTCGGCAGTAGTGAGGCCACATCTGGAGTACTGTGTCCAGGCTACATCTGGAGTACTACGTCCATTATAGAAAAGAGGTGGACAAATTGGAGAGAGTATAGTGAAGGGCAACCATCAAGATCCAGACTTCATGGAAAATAAAAAATGATAATAAGTAAATAAAAAGGTTTCAGGGTCCATTCAAAAGTATGTGGCAGTCTGGATTTTGCATCATAGTCTGCTTATAGACTATATCCTCTCCGCTGTTACTGCAAAGAATGGGACTTGATGCATATGCATTAATTTTCTGAGCATCATTTTGAAAACTAAAGCTGGTCACATATTTTAAGATACTGAAATGTGTTATGTGAAATTTGAAAACTATACTTTGAAATAACCGACATAAAAAGGAATTTTTTTTTAAAAAAAGGGATGGTCCTAAATGTTAATGTATATTAGCCTGCTTCACTAGAATGGGGTCTTCTAACACATTCTTTTTATTACAGACATAGCAATGCTCTTAAACAGTAAAAGTGATTGAGTTCCTGTGAGACATCAAATACCATGTCTCACAAGTCAGAATCTCTAATGACATTTCATCGTGAAGTGGCCAGTGATGGGTTTCTTAGAACTTATCTGTATATAAAGAATAAAGTTAAAGGCATATAATATACACACAATATATACATGGAAAATTCTAATGTGGTTTTATATTAAATGCCCTGTGGCAGTTCTTTAGGCAGCCAGCTGATGTCTTTTAATGATCACAATTCATGTTCCATTTTTTCCCAGTAAGGCTGGTTTATAAAATTGACTTTAAAAAAAAATGCTGCCCTGAAGATTTCAGATGGGAGTGGAGATTCTACATTTTCAAATGCTTTTGTGTATCTATGGTCACCTCTGTCACTTCATATAACCTTTCTCCTGCTGGAAAAATTCTCTTTTGAAGTTAATGCCATCTGAGACAAACATCCGACATCATTCCGCTTGATTTTTCTCATCTATACTCTCCTCTTTCTTTTGACTGCCCAGGAGTTCCTCTGCTATTTAATATTACCTCTGTTCAGATTGCTCCCCAGAGATCCCTCTTGCTCAGGGGACTCTGTACACACAGACCCCACTGCCTTCATAGAATGGGGAAGTTACCTCAATGGTATTGACTCAGATCTGATAGGACCCTTTGTATGGCCAATTATCTGCAAGTGGGAAGATGGGACATTGTCCTCTCATAACTCTATGGGGATTACACTCACTACAGCTCAAAGTTCTAGTAACCCCCGAGTGGAACCTCTCCCTTTTGTAGTTTTAAGAGCAGGAGACAGAGGTCCAAGATCTGGAACCAGAGGCGCTCTTTTATATGGTCTGTATTTTATATATTACACGCATGTGTACACACACCGGTGTTGATACAAGGGAAGCCATTTTGACAGAGCCATGAGAGAACAGGTAGGGATGAGTAGACAGACAGAAAGACTTGGCCTATAGCTGACCCCGCCCGCTCCCAAGAAAAGCTTTTTAGAGAGGCTACTGCCACTCTGAGCACTAGCCTGGAGCAACCTTATAGTCAGGAGAGTGCAGGGACTGCAATAGTGAGCAATACTGCCTTCCTCCTATGCAAAGGCACAGACAAAGGGAAGGCTTCCTTCCCACTATTGCTCTTATACAAAGCTCAACGCTATCTGGCTCCTGACTATGCCTGGTTGCAGCTTACAGACTATTTCAGTGACTGTTGTAGGAGCGAGCTGCTTTTTGGCTGAATTAGAGGCAGATGCAATATATACAGTAGACTACTCAATGGCAGCTCCAAAACTAAAGTTGGCCCAGTTTAAAAACCTCAGTAGTTTAGATTTCCTGCAGTAAGAAACTCCCTGAAAATTGTCAAGACTAGATAGGATTGTTACTCAAGTTCCACTAGAGATAAAACTACCCATGAGTTGGAGGGCACCCATCAAATAATTATTTACGTGGTTAACCCCATGCCCTTTCCAAGCCTACCTACAAGTTATAACTCACAGCAAAGAGTTTATATATTCTACATTGAGATAAAATAGTGCCAAAAATGCAAGATCACAGCCAGAAATTTCCTAAAGTCTCACCTTTATTGATTTTATTGACAGGAAATTTACCTGGAACTCTTTCACTTGGTCCTCAACTTCTAACGCATACTCTGTGACCAGGAGGAGACCAGCTCCACTTTAACAGTGGAGAGTTAAATGGATGATCACACTTCTTGAAGTGTTCCTCTGAAAAAAGCATAACCTCAATCTTTTCACCAAGGCCCCTTCCATTCTGGGGATCCTCAGATTCTTTACTGGAAAAACTGGAGCCTGCTGGTAATCCAGTAAATGAAGAGTTGGGGCTGGGCTGTTGGAAACACAGAGCCTCCATGAAGATGGCCCTGAGCTCCTGGTACATCCATGTGTGTCTCTAGGTATTCTCCACATTCTGAGGACAAACTCCATCCCCATAGCATAATATTCAGGAAAGATTCTTTAAGGCAGGGGTGGGCAATAATTTTTGACCAAGGGCCACTTCAAAAATTTCTGAAGTGGCCCCAGGCCAGCAGAAGGGACAGGACCTCAGGCAGAAGGGATGAGGCCAGGACACTTCCCATGCTTCCCCGCCCACACCCCCTGACTGTTCTGGGGGTGGGGGATTACACAAAGGTTTGGCCCCTGCCTCCCCCAGAGAACCGCCAGCTGTTCTGAACAGCTGGCAATTCTCTATAGGCGCCCGTGCCCCTGGCAGTGGGAGAAGATCTCACATGCTCACACCACCCCCAAGCTCTGATTGCCCTGGGGCGGGGGAGCAGCAGGGCCTCAGCAGGCTGGATCAACCTGCTTAGTGGGCTAGATTGGCCCGTTGAGGCCCTTTTGCCCACCCTTGCATTAAGGGAACCCCCAATGAGAGTTTCTCCCATTCAGACATCTTCTAGGGCTCCAGCCCCAGTTTAAGTGGATTCAGAGACAATAAAATGAATTGAATGTTTCACCAGCTGTTTTTCCTTTTTCACTCAGATGGAAGAATAATGAGGTATTAGCTTTTATATTAACATCCAATTATAGGCTGGAGAAAGGTATGTATTTCTAACAAAACTTGGTCTGCAAAAATTTGCTCAAATATTCCGTTGAACACTGTGATGTGGCATCTGCCTTGCACTGGCCCTTTAAGGGTGTCAGGGTTGTTCCCCACTCTGGCACTCCACGTGCAGAAGATGGGGGCCTGCAAAGAACTTAAAAAACAAAACAAAACAAAACAAAACAAAAACCTTTGCCTGTACAGGCACTGATTACCAAAAAGTTCCCCCCAGAATCACAATACACAGATAGTGGGGAATTGCTGTCACTATCAAGTGATTTTTATTGCTAAAACTGGAGGTGAACACTTGAACACACCCCAGGGCTACCCCAAGCTCTTTTGCCCCCAACGTGCTTGGAAAAAGAAAAGAGAAAAACATGCTGCAGTTTCTGGTAGGTGACCCCTCAGTTGGAGGTATGCAGATACACAGACAGACAGACAGACAGACCTGCCAGCACACAGAATCAAATCATCACCTTAAAAAAGTGATTTTTATTGCAAAACAAAAGATAAACTTAATAAAACATACTTGGTTGCTAGATGTTACAGAACAACTAAGGAAAACAAATTAAAACACAGAGAAAAGTCTCTGGGCACAATGCAAGATGGTAAATGGGGAGGGGAGGCATAGATTCACACAGAGCAGTTCAAACCAAATTACAAAATAAAGAAAAATACCTTAATTGCAACTAGATCCACTTTTCCTTTTACTTACTTCCAATTTTCTCTTTTCTTCATTCCACTCCGATGCCCCCAAATTCCTTGGAGACATGGCAGTGCTGCCTGGGTTTAAATCATTCTGGGTATGTCTAGACTACATCCCTTTTTCAGTAAAGGGATGTAAATTAGGTACGTCGATATTGCAAATGAAGCCCGGATTTAAATATCCCGTGCTTCATTTGTATAATTGCGGCTGCTGCTTTTTTTTCGAAACGGGGCTTTTAAAAAAAAAAACCCAGAAGTTTAGACGGGAATATTTTGAAAATAAAACCCTTTTTCGAAAGATCCTGTAAACCTCATTTTTTGAGGAGTACATGATCTTTCGAAAAAGGGTTTTATTTTCGGATGATTCCTGTCTAAACTACTGGGTTTTTTCAAAAAAGTCCCATTTCGATAAAAAGCAGCAGCCGCCATTATGCAAATGAAGCACAGGATATTTAAATCTGGGCTTCATTTGCGATATCGACTTGCCTAATTTACATTCCTTTACCAAAAAAGGGATGTAGCCTAGACACACCCTCTGTGTGTCTCAACTCCTGTTTCTTTTTCCCACACAAAGAAAGCAGGCAAGAATCTATATGCAATCCGAATTTTAACACTCTATCTCGATTGGTTCTCCAGGCCCCCTGGCCAGCACCTTTGCTAGTTACCTGAGTTTAACCCCTTAGTCACGGAGTGCTGGTCAGCACTCCTCCTGTCCATTACAAAGGGGATAAAACCCAGCCTGAGAGAGGGCTGGAGCACTGGAGTTATCAAGCCAGGAGCTGTTCTGGTATGAGCCAGTTAGGACCCAGCTGAGGGCAGTATAAATAAAGGCTCCTGGAGGGGTAAAGACAGACTCACTTTTGCTATGGAGCAGGAGGGACCTGGCTGCCAGGGAAGCTGGAGGCTTCCTGATATAAGGCAGGGCAGGGCTGGGGAAGTTCTGGCCAGGCAAACTCCTAGAATGCAGGGCCTGAGGCAAGGCCTGAGGCTACTAGGGCTGCAGAGAGGCAGCCGGGGTAGGCAAAGGCAGCAGGCCCCTTGCCAATGCTGAGTGGCCATTTCAGACTGCAGTTTGCCCCTGAGGTAAGGGAATAGATGAAGACTGGCAGTGGGTCACTCAGGCAAGGTGGCTATAAGGGGTTGGAGATGCCCAGAGAGGGCAGACCCCAGAGTGTGGGTGCATGGCAGTAGGGCAGTACCCAGAGGGAGAGGATGCCATAATCTGGGAGGGATGTGGGTCCTAACACTAAGTGGTGGAGAACAACAAGTAACAGTGGGTGAGACACCAGAAGAAAGGGGTGGTCCAGAGCTGAAATGCTAATTCCCAGAGCGTCCAGCTAGAGGTGCCCATGGCGGCGAGTGCTCGCTGTGTTACAAACACCCATTGCTCAGACTGCTTTGTAATTTAAGGAAGAGAGTTTTACCTCCTAGGTTGTAACTTAAGATATGCATGCGTGGTATTTGGGCTCTAGGAGAGCAATGTACAATTTGACCTCAGCATGGTGCAGGTTTAGAAAAGCAACCAAGACCTATAGCTGGAAGAGAAGGCAGGTTAACTCCTTTCAACACACTTGTTGGTGAGCTCATACTTAAAATACTGAAGAACATGAAATCCAATTTGACCTGTTTCTTTTTGCCTAATAAGAAACTGTTTAGCAGTTACCTTTAAAGAGTGGCTCAGTATTTACTAATTTGACAGCCATGTGATGGATGACTAGAAGCAACTGTCATGCTGAAAATTAAGGAAAGGGCTGGAGGGGTAGGCTCATGATGACAAGAATGATTCTTTTCCTAAGTTAGTCTTCTCAGATGTAGAATAGTGATAGAGATGCAGCCGTGTTAGTCTGGTCTAGCTGAAACAAAAGACAGGACTATGCAGCACTTTAAAGACTAACAAGATGGTTTATTAGGTGATGAGCTTTCGTGGGCCAGACCCACTTCCTCAGATCAATATGTGGAAGAAAATTGGCACAACCATATATACCAAAGTGATACAATCAAAAAAAAAGTGAACACCTATAAAAATGACGAATCAGGTTTAAGAACAGAGGAGGGGTGAGGGGGGAAGGTTAGTGTCTGTGAGGTAATGACATTAGGGGTGATAACTGGGGAAGCTATCTTTGTAATGGGTGAGATAATGAGCATCTTTGTTAAGACCCGTACGCAAAGTGTCAAATTTAAGCATGAATGACAGTTCTGAGGCTTCTCTTTGAAGTCTGGAGTTCAAATCTCTTTGAAGCAATATGCACGTTTTAAGATCATTGAGAGAATGGACAGTCTGGTTAAAATGGCAAGCAACAGTTTTCTCTCTGTAAGAGAGCCTGATGTCTGTTTTATGTGCATTGATTCTTTGGCGAAGTGTCTGAGAAGTTTGTCCAATATACATAGCAGACAGATAGTTTAGGCACATGATGGCATAAATTATATTTCTGGATGAACAGGAATATGTGTTCTTGATCTTGTAACTGGCATGGTTAGGTCCAATAATGGTGTCAGCAGAGTAAATATGTGGACA
This sequence comes from Pelochelys cantorii, assembly GCA_032595735.1. NCBI lineage: Eukaryota > Metazoa > Chordata > Testudines > Trionychidae > Pelochelys > Pelochelys cantorii. Next base: position 122,879,936 of record CM064326.1, on the reverse strand, counting down.
AAGCTGGCAACGGGGTTTGTTGCAAGGGAAAGTTTCAGGGTTGGTATTAGTGTGGTATGTCCTGTGGTTGTTGGTAAGAATCATCCTGAGGTTAGGTGGTTGTCTATAGGAGACTATGGGTCTGTCTCCCAGAGCCTCTCGGAGGGTAGTATCCTGTTCCAGTATAGGTTGTAGTTTATTGATAATGCGTTGGATGGGTTTAAGTTGGGGGCTATAGGTGATGACAAGTGGTGTTCTATTGTTGGTTTTCTTGGGTCTGTCTTGAAGTAGATGGTTTCTGGGTATTCGTCTGGCTCTTTCAATTTGTTTTTTTATTTCTCTGGGTGGGTAATTGAGGTTTATAAATGCTTGGTAGAGATCCTGAAGTTTCTGGTCTCTGTCAGTGGGATTAGAGCAGATGTGATTGTATCTAAGGGCTTGGCTATAAACGATGGATCGTATGGTGTGTCCTGGTTGGGAGCTGGAGGCATGTAGGTAACTGTAGGAGTCAGTGGTGTCTAATTTACCATTGGTGACATTTGTTGCAAGGAAGATGAAGGGGCTGCTGAAGATAAGCCATTCAATATTCATTCAGTTGTGAATTTGAGACTGGGCTAATCTCAGCTCTCATTTGTACTTGTGTGAGTATGTAGTAACACCAGAAAAGTCAGTGGAGTTACCCTAGTTTTATTCTAGTATAGCAGAGTGGAGTTAATTCCTTTGGCTTCTGCCAACATTTCTCAAGTTTAGAGGCCTAAAATTAATCTCATAAATCCATATTTTGGCAATTGAAGAGGCCTGATTTTCAGAAGCACTGAGCAGTTCAAGATCCTGAAGGTTTCATTGAGATTTGTATACAACAAGCATTTCTGAAAAGCAGACCACTTCTCCTCAGGTTGCCTAAGTCACCCACCATACGAGATAGCAGATTTTCAAAAGAACCCAGAGGTGATCCTGGCAATTACAGGCCAGTAAGCCTAACTTCAGCATCAGATAACTTGATCTGAAGTAATAGTAAAGAATGGAATTATCACACACAGATAAATATGTTGAGGAAGAATCACAGCTTCAGTAAAGGGTAATCATTCCCCAACAGTCTATTATAAGTCTTTGAATGGGAGGGCAATAAAAATGTGGACAGGGTGATCCAATCAAAGTAGTGTACTTGGACTTCCAAATGGCCTTTGACAAATTCCTTCACTAAAGACTCTTAGGCATACTAACCAATCAAGGGATAAGACAGAAGGTTTTCTCATGTATCAGCAACTGGTTAAATGCTAGGAAACAAAGTATACGAATAGATTGTCAAATTTCACAGTGGAGAGAGTTAAATAGACGTGTCCCCCAAGGATCAGTGCTGTTTAACATTCATAAATTATCTGGAAAAGGGAGTGAACAGTAAGATGGCAAAATTTGCTGAAGATACACTACTCAAGATAGTTAAATCCAAAGCTGACATCTAAGAGTTACAAAAGGATCTCACTAAACAGGGTGACTGGGCAATGGAATGGCAGATGAAATTTAATATTGATAAATTCAAACTAATGCTCATTGGCAAGTCTAATCCCGCCAATACAGAGAAAATGAAGTCCAAAATAGTTGTTGCCACTTAAGAAAGATCTTGGAGTCATTATGGATAGATCTCTGAAACATTCATTCAATGCATAGCAGCAGTCAAAAAAGCTACAAATGTTAGAAACAAATAGGAAGGGGATAGATAATGCCACTTCTATACCACTTATAAACCCATGGTACACCCATACCTGGAATACTGTGTACATTCCTGGTGGTCCCTACTTAAAAAAGATTAGAAGTGGAAAAGGTACAGAGAAGGCCAACAAAATGACTAAGGGTATGATATAGCTTCCATAGGAGCAGAGATTAAAGAAACTAGGACTGGTCATCTTCAAACAGAGATGACAAAGTAAAAATTATAGAAGTCTATAAATTGAATTTTGTGGAGAAAATGGAAGTGTTGTTTTCCTCTTTACATAACAAGAACTAGAGGTTATCCAATGAAATTAACAGGCATCAGATTTAAAACATACTTGAGGGAATGCTTCTTCACACAATGTACAGTCAATCTATGAAACTTATTGACCGGGGATGTTGGATAGAATATAAGTGGCTGAAAAAAGAATTAGATACATTCCTAAGGGATGGGTCCATCAGTGGCTATCAGCCAAAATGTACTTGGATACAACTACATGGTCTGGGTGCTCCTATACATCTGACTGCCTGAAGTTGGGGCTGAACAGTGAGCGGATCACTCAAAATTGTCCTGGCCTGTTCATTTCTTCTAAAGAATCTGGCATGGCCACTGCCAGCATACTGGACTAGATGGAGCACTGTTATGACGCAGTATGGCCATTCTTATGTTCTTATATTCTAAGTGCCTAAGCACCAAGGTTTTATATTTTTGGATTTCATCTCCGGCCACAGTAAAATCTTCTATTGATAACAGAAATATCCCTTCTGAATATTTCAGTATTATTGCTTTGTGGTGAAAAAACTTTAGTTACCACTTTGCTCTAGATCTTCTGCTACTTTTATTTTAGGAAATATTTTTCCTTCCTCAGCTTCTATAGCAGGGAAATTGGGCTCTAATAAATATATAGCTTCTTGGAATAAATATTGAAACAATAGTGTTTCATCCCTATTTAGATGCATAATTTTTACACTTTATTTAAGTTTTCTAGGATAAATCCTATATATTTCCTTGCATCCTCTTCCTTTGAAATATCTTCTAAAACCTTGTTTACTACCCAATTCAAGCTAGTTTTCTTATACTACTGTTGCTCTACTGAGCATAGCTTTCAGTGTTTTTACTTATTGCTCTACTCGAGTAGATTGAGTAATTATGACCACTATCAAGACTATGTTGTCTGTTACTCTTTGTAGTGCCATGAAAACTTGACATCAGCATGCCAGTCCTACTCTAAATATTACAAAGCCCTATTTGAGAATATTTTAGAAACAGACTTCTTAATTTATCTCTTCACCAAAGTTTCATGAGGGAGCCTAAACTCAAGGTTAAAACGCAAGTAAGCCGGCTGTGCTTATCCTGTGGCATAAATTGATTCCAAGTACTGCTGGCTTACTTGACATGATATTTTTCATCCCCTTAGATTGGGCAGTTCCTATAAAATTCAGTTACTCCACAGGAGTTTTTTTGTGACTGAAGATACACCTGTGTTTCCAGCAGGCCAGAGCAGGATTTACAAGCCAGTTCAAGGAACAAGGGAAAGGAGCAAGAATGGGGAAGCAACCTAACAAGGTAATAGTTAAATTCTCTCATTCCCTTCAAGTAAGGGTACACATTAGATACATATAGTGAAGTGAGCCAGAGGAATGTACGCAGAATAGATCCTCCTATAGACACATTCTTCTGATTTTCAGCCAGAGGGTCAGATAATTAACAATTTAAGAATAATATAGATGCCTCCATTGTTTCACATTCTATGCATCAACTGAAGAAATATAATCAAATCTTTCGTTCTCTCAGAAGACATGACACTAAATTGTTCTCAGTAGAGATTATTTGTTCTTGATTTGCCAAATCCCATTTGACATCTTGACTTGCCAAATTCCATTTGCACTGAGTCCAGTTTTTGGATTTTTTTTTTTTTTACATATACATTAACAAGCCATTGAAAAAAGGCATTGGCATTCAAACTCAGAACAGTGTTTCAAAACTCAGCTTTCCTCCCCAGTAAGCTAGAAAAACAATTCCACGTATGATATAACATTTATATTACTGTTGAACACCCAGAGATCAATCAGATTTGGGTCACTGTAGGTTTTGAACATACACAATGGCATTCCAAGTGTCTGCTCTGAAGAATTTAAGTATGAGATTTTAGACATGAGCAGATCAAAATATTAGCAAACCCTCTTTCCTCCAGTTCCTGACCCCATTTATGAACCATGTTAAGACAAATTTCATCCTTCCACACAACAGAAAGTGATTGGAATCCATGAATTGAAGCCTAAAGCCAAAAGCAATCCAAGCCTATGTAACTATGTCAACACCAAGCTAAAGAAGCACAAAGTCACTAAAAAATGGAGGCCTTTCCTGTATGCTAAACGTTTCCGCTAAATCAGGGGTGGGAAACTGACAGCCCACAGACCGGATTGGGCCCAGATCCATGACTTACTTGAATCTGGCCCATGGCAAGATGCAGGGGACAAATTGTACTCAGCTCCATCCCTGCAGCAAGTCTCGGAGCATGATCTCCAGCATGCCCCACTGTCAAGGGAAGCCTCAAGCTCATTGGGAACCAGGTCAGTGAGTTTTGGTTTGATTTTGGGAGTGGGGACTGCACTTGTTGGTAACCAGGTCAGTGAGTTCTCACTTGCGTGTGGCCGCTGACTGACTTTCCTGTGGGTCAGCGGCCCCAACGGAAAAAAGGTTCCCCACCCCTGAGCTAAACAGTGAGCTAGAAGTGAGTGTTATATCTCTGATCATATCCAGCATAAACCAGTGGTGTCAGACACACCAGCAACAACTCCCATCCCTTCTGACAGTTCTGTATCCCTTGGCTGCATGGTCACAGTACAACTAAGGGTAATTCTTTTTTCCCTACAGCTCTAAGGGAAACTGAAAGACATTATCTTCTCCCACTGGAGAGCTGATACACTCATGTAAATGAATACATTGATACAGTTAATATTGGCTTTGATCCAGTTAACTGAACACTTATAAAGACAAATCTTCTGTATATAGTTCTGCGCAGGAACATATATTGTGAATACCTAGCTTATTTCTAAGATGAACATGGATTAATTTTACATAGAACTGTTTCAATTTAATTTTCTATATTCCTAAACCGTATGATTTGAGCATCATTTGGAACATTTTCCTGAAAACAGGCTTGTTTTATACCTGTCCTTCTGAACAGAATTTTATCATCCAAGATAAATCAGCATTTCATGACAGGCAGCACCCAGCATGATACTGCTGGGTTTATTTATTTCTCCTAGGAAAGGCACGTAAGAATTGTCTGAAAAATAGAACTATTTCTGCGGACTTATTTTTCACTACTTTCCATCAAAACATCTTAGCCTAGTGGTACATCTCTCACCCCACACTCCCTTCAAAAGCAGTATTGATGCCAAGGCAAGGAGCCCAGATAAAACCATTGTTAGCAAGACACTTACCATATTTATTGATGATACTGGGCCAATGCTGTTAACATAAATGTCAACATCAATAACTGTTGGTTTTACTGTGGAAGAAAACAAAAGGCAGCATTTAATACCACCCTGTGTAGGGCATACTCACCACGTTAAACTTTTTCATCATAATTACATATACTAGTCTTTGATTAAAACAAAAACAAAACAACTGATAAATAAAACAGATCAAACATTTTGAAGAACTGGCAAGGTTCCTTTAAATAGCCTTTATGTTATGCTTTCTGCCTCTGTACTCCCCAATGTAAATTCCAGCCCAGCTCGCTGTGTCTTTATGATCTCTATTCTTAAAGAGAATAGCAAGGAAATTAAACTGTTTGAGGTTACTCAGTGGCACAGATTCAGAAGCTAAGCTACAAGGCATCCAAATTGATTCAGCTTGGAATTTCTTCCAGTCCCCCCTCATATAAAATATATTACCTATGTGCTTAGCTACCGTAGGAAACTCTTTCTAGACTTTGGTCTTGTCTACATAAGAAAGTTGCACTATGTTAACGAAAAATCAGTTTAACTGATTGTGTTCAATTGGAGCAATTCCCCCTCCCCTTTTTTGGAGGGGGGAAAGTTAGATTTAAGAATTCATAATTGACTTATGGTAACTTAAAATAAACCTGAGTTTAACCCAAATAAGGCTGTCCATATAGCCTTTTGCTCTGCCTTCACCTAATTAGATCACTTTAGTTAACTAGTGCAACTCTCATGTAAGTAAGGTCTTAGATTCCTCCAGACTCAGGGGGCTAAATTGATGTGCTATGTGATTCATTAAAAGACCACCTTAAAGTTTCTACTTACCTCAAACTACTGATGACTAAAAGCCTCAGGGCTGGTTTTAAATAACATAGGGCTACTTTAAGTGCGTTGTTCTCATCCTACTTTCACTTACTCCTTCTATCTCCTCAGCAAACAAGTTAAACAATTCAGACATCACTTGTGTGATAATTACAGTCTCTGAGGGATCCTACCTTATGCCATACTTCTGAATTTATCCTAGTAGACACAGAATCATAAAAGTGTAGAACTAGAAGCGGCCTAGAGAAATTATCTACTCCAGCCCCTGCACTCATGGAAGGATTAAATATTATCTAGAATGTAGGTAACAGGTAGAACTATCTTGCATGTAGAATATGAACAATTAAAGAGATTGTAAAATTGTTTGGCTTTTTTAAAATGAGTGCTTATTTCAGTGGTTATGAGAAACAATCCTGTTCAGCCAACCACCATTACAATAAACATGTAAAACCACAAATTTACAGGAAAATACAAAAGAAATACAAAAAGAATATGAGCAGAAATAGAAACCAAAAGATTATAATCCCTGCCTTCATTCATAAAGTGGTTCTATATTGTCAAAGTGTAGTATATGGCAATTTGGATTATTTAAGGTAACAAATTTCATTTTTTGACTGAAGAATTGACTTATGGTGGTACAATTCAAATCCTGCTTACAGCAATCAGAAAGAAATCTGAACCTCATTGAACAATGTAACTCTAATTATACCCATCTGATAACAAAATAGGAGTCTAACTGCTGCTAGCAAGGAGACTGGCTTCAAATTTCAGTAACTGGTGGAACTGTAGAAATCTACAATGACATAATTTAGGTAAAGATTGGAAGTAGCAGGGAAGCCCAAGCTGCTTTATTTAGATACTAGCAGATGTACCCAGTGTTGTTCATGTCTGCAACTGAGTTTCCTTTTTGAAAAAATAAATGAAAAATAAACGTGTTATTTCATTGATTGTATTTTTCAAAAATGAAGGCTGGAGTGAGGTGGTGAGAAGGGGGAGGTGGCTTAAAGCAAAGGGCTGGGAGGTGTGGTGGGCCTCAGGGCATGGAGAAGGCGTGCTGAAGTCAAGGCAGGTGGGAGGTGCAGGACTCAGAGCAGGGGGCTGGGAGGGTTACTGGGGTCACCCATGGTAGTGGGAGTGGTGCTACTCTGGCAGCAACTCTTTCCAAGGGGCTGGGGCAGTGCTCCCCTGCCAGTGGGACCCCCCATCAGTTGCCTTCCCCCATGGTCTGCAGGCTGCTGGGGGGAAGAAGGCTCCAGGGGTTTCCCCCCTCCAACTGTCCCCCTGCATCACCCCTCCCCCCCCACAACCAGGGAGGGGCCTGGTTCTGAGGACTGTCCCACCCTCTCCATGGGTGGAGTAGGCTCCAGGTTCGGGGTAGGGGTACTGCTTACCAGTGTGCTCCCAGGCAAGATGACAGCCCCAGCCCTGCTGGCCACTCTCTTGGTGCTGCAGCTGCCCCCAGTGGCCACTCTCAATATTGTATCCTTCCCATCTCTGTGCCCCTCCTTTTTGCATTCCTCCTCTCTCTGCCCCCCCCCCCTATTATGGGAAACAGTCCCATTACTGGCACTTCCTGTTTTCCAGGCACAACCAAACCCTGACCTTGTTTTAAGATAGGGTAAGAGGAAGCTGCATCCCAAATTTGGTGGTTCTAGCTCTTACTGTTTAGGAGGAGTTCTTGAAGAAATGGGCAAACAGATGCACAGAGACACACACTCTAAAATATATAGATTGCCTGTTGGCAACAAGACCCTGACACTGCAAAGGCAAATGCACATATTCAACATTATGTACTGATTAGTTCCACTGAAGCTAGTGGAACTAGCCAAAGTGCAATCTAAGTCTGTAAGTCTGTTGCATTGGACTAAATGTTTATGCATTGTTTTAATCCATTTTCTAGTTAAATTGTATTTTCTATCAGTATGGTATAGGTTTAATAAACTGAATCAAATAATCTGCTGGCATAAATGGCCTATTTAAAACAGTGAAGAATTTGGCCTTCTAAGTGTTAAATGCTTCAGATATCTTATGAACAGAACTGAGAAGACTGCTGATATCATGTGAGTGAACAGTCGGCCCCAACCTCAGATTTCCCCACTAATTCCAAATAAAATGTATCTGCCAAACTATTACATCTCCTAGTATAGGAGAAGATAGACAGCTCCCCTGACCAGATTGTTTTGCTTGGTAGTGGTAGAAGATATAAGTGCCACATCTTGTTTCTACACATTTTAACCGAAATGTAATTAGCTCTGCTGTTAGAAACTGTAGCTCGTGTAGAACATGGATGCCTCATGGTTAGAAATGATCAAAGAAAAACCCCACAGGTAAATAGGTTTAGAGCTGTTATAGTAGCAGTTTACTCCTGTGGTTATTGAACTGAAAAAGGTATCATGTTAGGACTAACTGGGTCTCAAATGTTTTTACTTGCAGTGTCTATCAAAACTCTCTACATTTTCAAAACCAAACTGAGTTTGATGGAAAGAAGGAGATACAGGTTGAAACTCTCTTGACCAGGATTCTCTGGTCTGGTAACATCCATAGTCCAGCATGGATGTTGCAGGACTAGAGAGTCCTGTGGGAGGGCCAGCAGGAAGGATACCTGCAGGGCCAGCAGGGTAGTGGGCTGACCTCAGGGAGCTGATGGTGGGTCCACCCAGTGTGTGACAGCAGGGCTGCCCAGCAGGGTTGGAAGACCTGACATGTGGCTGCCCAGCAGGACTGAGAACCCTGGTGCGTGGCTGCCCAGAGGCCCCAGCACGCGATGTGCACAGCTGCCTGGAGACGCAGAGCTGGGCTGCCTGGTGGAGACATGGCAGCAATGGCTGCCCAATGGGTCGGCAGGGCAGTGGGGCCAGCAGGAGGTGGGGAGCCGACTGGAAGGCCAGCAGCCAGGCCAGGGGGGCTAGTGGCAGGGGTTCAAAAATGACCTCCCCTGGTTCAATAAAAGCCCTCATCTGGGACCAGTCAGGTTCTGAGGGTGGCAGACCAGGAAGCTCCAACTTGCAGTTACATTAGTAATTTCAGCAACCCATTCCATTCTGGCTTCATAATCAAGTGTTCACAAACACACATAGTAATACATTGATTTAGCCTTGTCTGGAGCTGTTGAGCTGCTGATGGAGCCTTCTTTCTTGTACTGACATGTAATCAGACCTCACAGACCTTAAGGAAGCATCCAAAATTTTCATACCACACTAAAAACTGACAGTAAGATTACAGATGGATATCCCACTCCTCAGAACGGTTTTGTCAGAGGGATCAGCCAGAAATAGTTCTAAAGAGCTGTCAGAAACCTTGGGAAAATCCTGACAGAACCTTGTGTGTATCATAAGCAGAAGTCTGATTAAAGGTTGTCAAGAAATATATCAGCCTTCTCTCAATGAAGGTTTTTGACATATTGTTTATTACATGGCAGTTATTTTTGCTAAAAGACAACACAAATGCATCCAAATTATAGAACTGTAATGCTGATGGAATACTGACATACTGTAATATTTATGGTTATTTAATTGCTTGCCATATGGATTTTTAATTTTCAAATATCTTGGTGTTAAAGGAAATATATAAAGCTCGTCAAAATATCTGCAAAATTAACATTATGTCAAGAAAGTACCAAAATGTATACATCATGCAATTCTCACTCTATTCGAGGGAGAAATTCTGCTTTCATTCATGCCAGTAAATCAGGCATATATCCACTGGTTTTAGTGAAGTTGTAATTTAGATTTATATTAGTATTTAGATTTACACAAGCAAAATTTGACATATCTATATTGTATGGACCTGACTACCCAGTGAAATCAATGGAAAGACTTCCGACTTATTTTGCTGGACTCTGGATCAGTCCTTGGGTATGTCTACATTATAGTATAAGACTGGAGTTTGAATGCAGACTCAAGCCTGACTCTCCCCTTCTTGAGTTAAGATCTAGGATTCCAGGACCCCATAGAGGTGGAGAGTCCAAGCCTGAGTCAAGCCAGGACCCAGGATTCAAGCCATAGTCTCTTGCAGTGTAGATGCAGCCCCATTGAACTTGTGCTCTGGACGTTTGCCTAGAAGTATCCCTCAATCCCATGGGCCAATGTTTTGTTCTCTGGACAGTAAGGTTTGGTGGATAGTCAAGTTTTCCCACATTGCACCATGAACAAAGGGCTAAAGCAGTCACATTTTGACTGGGATATGGGTGGTTGGACTTGGTCCCACCTACTACAGGTTAGATGCCGGTGACCCACACTGGGACCCAGGGTTCAACAATTCCTAATCTTAGATAAGGAATTTGTAGGTACTCAGACCAAGAGTCTGCTAACTCAAGTTTTAACCCCAGGCTTACGTTATATTGCTGACGCATCCCCTATGGGTATGTCAAAAGGCTTATTAGATGACACATTTGGATGTCTATTTAACAGCCTGTTGTTTTATGTAAGCATCTTTACACTTCGTCACAGGACAACCAAGGAGTGTAAGACTCTGATCACTTATTTTTCTAATTTAGTATTAAAGGATGTTGCTACTTAAAGACCTCAAGTCTCTTTTGTAGCTGCCACTCATCCTTGGTGCCCATTTAATCAATTCTAGGAACATGAGACCACAGTTGGATATTTTCTGCAGAAAACTGCAGAAAGACCACAAAAATCTCCATATTTGAAGCCTATGGAGACAAATCTATATTGCTGCACAGGGCTCATGTTTAATATTTAGAAATCTCCTTCACTGAAAGATTATTAGGCATGACTAGAGGTTCAAAACTTTAAAATTCCAATGAAAAATAAAATTGTTAATGTTATTAAATTTAAGGCTTTTTTTCTATTAGAGAAATAGTGCAAATCTTAAATTGGCTTAGTCTTTGATGCAAATATTGATGCAAATATTATGGATCCGTAATTAAATCATTTGTGTTTAAAATAAAGTCCTATGTTTTTATTCTTAAAGAATTCCTATAATCGTGTAACCAATGTATAAACATTGTGTGGTCCCAGTTCCAAAAACCAGTCTGTATTCCAGGGTTGTAGAAACTTCCACAGGAGTTCTGCATGCAAAATGCTAGTAGGATTAGATCCACAGTAATTAGATATTCTTGGAAATTATTCTGTAATGTCCCAAATGATCTGATAATTCAAAGAGTAATTAATTACCACATACATTGCCACTTTTACACTGTGGCAAGGCTGTACTTTAAATAAGTCTATGATTGAGTAATGATTAGAGCTGGAAGACTAAGTTTTGGTTCACTGGCAGTTAGAACTTAAAAAAAAAAAACTGGAATTCTCTTTTTTGAAAAAATGTTTTGGCAACTCACCCACACCATCTCCTTCTGTTTTCTGAATTGTATGCAAGTCCTTTTGTGAACATAACTTGAAAATATTTTTCCACAACTATTCAGTGGATTTGAGATAAAATCAGTGAATTGTTTCAGTCAATCCAAAATTGCAGGTTTTGACAAATAAATTATTCATCTGAAAAATGTTGTCTGGTTTTAGTGGTACTGTATTATTTGTTCTCACTAATTACATGTTTGTCTCTTTAAAATAGGTTGCTACCCCTACATAAATATGTCTAGTAAGTATACATTTTGAATGGTATTGGGCAGTATGGGACACCTCCTTACTTATATAGCTCCAGATCTCATCTCCTTATTCGTGCATCAAATTATCCCATTCCAGCAAATACACCTGTGATGCTGGCAGAAGTGGAGTCAGCTCGTGCCAAAGTCCCTATGCCTCACTGAATGTAAAAAAATGCAAAACTGGAAACTAGTCTGGCTCACCTGTGTTAGTACTGTTAAATAGGCATTAGGCTTAATACTATGTACTACGGCCAAGTCGCACTATGGGAGAAGGTCGGATTAAGTTATGCAATTCCAACTATATAAAAAATGTAGCTGGAGTTGACGTACTTTAAACTGAACTTTGGTGCCATCCTTACAGCAGGAGGTAAACAGTAGAAATGCTCCTATCAACTTCCCTTACTCCTCACACGGAGTAGGAGTACCGGCACCAATGTGGGCACCCTCAGAGTTCAATTTAATGGGTCTTTACTAGACCCGCTAAATCGAATGCCAGAAGATCAACCGCTGCAACATCAATCTTCCTGCAAGTGGAGAGGTGGCATTAGTATTTGGACTTCATTAAATGCTTTTGAGCTGCTGTGTTAATTAATCTTATCATATCTGTGTCACATTTTATAAGTTAATATTTAAGGGTTTGTTTTGTGATTATAAAAGTGTTAGCCTAAAACTCCAAACTCTCAGAGTCTGGTGAGAAGCATTACACCAATGCTAGTTTACCACAAGAAGTGCCATTTCCTGCCCACCAAAAGGAAGTCAGTCCAGAGACAGGAGACATACCATTGTAGAAAAGTGCGGAAAAAAATATGGTTGATTGCTTCCCCAGAACACCAAGAAAGAGGACACCTGCACAAATACTCTTCACATCACAGCTTAAAGCTGATGGAAGAGAATAAGAATTCTTGTTAAGAAGAAATGGTTATGCCTATGTCCCATGGACTTCAGGGAGAGCGTCAGAACATAAGCAACAAATTCCCCAGTGGTGTAGTTTGTGTTAGCCCTAACACGAAAACTCATGATACCATCTACATATTTTGTTAGTCTTTAAAGTGCTACCAGACTATTTGTTGTTTAAGTTTTTCCTGTTACAGACTAACTCAACTCTGAAGCTTTTTGAAGATTCTTTACATCTGCATATAACAGCAGCTTCTATTATTGTTGAAACCTAAGAGTGACTCATTTGTATGTCTATGCTTACCTGCCTTAATCTTGTAAATAACACTTACTTCTTACAGAATCTTTAGTTAATTTATTACAGGATTAACTATAACAATATTGTTTTTGGTGAGAGAGCTAGAATGCAATTGCCTGGTCCTTAGCGATTGGGAGTAACCTGAATATTATTATGATTTTTGGCATAAGGGACCATCCGTCACAAGACTGGTCTTGCCTTTGTGTCTAGATAGGTAGGAGTGCCTGCTGCACCTGTCTGTTACACCATGTTAAGGGTGTTATAGTGCCTGAGGAAATCACATTTGCTACTTGGTTGAAGAAATTGGACTACAAAACTCACAGCCTGTTTGGGCTTTGTGCCCTGATTTCTAACAGTCTGACCTGAAGTTGGCACTCTCAGTCCTGAGCCATTCTAGACAGCTTAATGATGTTAATAGAGAAATGTTAATGAGAAAACCTGATTTGAAGCTCAAAATTGTTGACTTGCTTTTCCTTTGTAGAAGGACCTAGTGGTTTTGGACAAGGAGTAAGGGACACAATCTTTCATTTGCCTACAGCCCAAGGATGGAACCGCTGTCTTCATGGATTAACACCTCAGTCCAAAGGGCACTTACACTGTATAGTAGAAGCCCCCCTCCAGGTCACTCCTCAAGTACTGCTTGCTAGAGATACACTGGAGCAGTTTTTATCATAGTAAAATGATGCAGAAAGGCATGTATTGAGTTCCCAGGCTTAAGCAGTCACAGGAGTAGAAACTTGGGGTTTGTCTACATTGTTGTGAATTCTAATTCACACCAATGTGTTGACATTAACACACCCTTTTGAACTTTTAGTTTGCACCAGCAAGGCCGATGGTACATATCACATTGGTACAAATTGTGATTCACATCCTTCTGATGCACATTGCTGCACCATGTAGACAAGACCATAGGTGGTGCAGGAACTTTTACCCTGAAAATGTAAGGACCCATCAGTGGATTATAAGTTTGTGGGTCCATGGGCCAGAGCAAGTGAGGGCCCTTCTTCACCCAGCACTCCTCCTAGGGAGTCAGCATTAGGATGCAGGGGCACCCATTTTTCAGGGGGAACCCCAAGTGTCCAGGGCCCCTATGCCCAAGCCCCATTGACCCAGTGGCTATTCCTCTGCTGTTGGAACCAGTTAAATATAAGCGTCTGTCAGGATTTTGGGGAGTCTGATGTATTACAGTGAAAAAAACCTGTGATTTAAGTGCCTAAACAAGAGATTTAGGCACTTAATCTGGGTTTAGACACCCAAATAGCTCTGTGGTTCAGGACCTTAGATAGTGCATATTTTATGTTGTCATTATTATCTCAGCCTAGTAAACATAGTTTGATTAATGCGGGTTACTGGAATATTCAAAGTTGCAATATTCTTACAGTGAGTACCCTATGGGTATGTCTAGACTACATGGCTCCGTCGACAGAGCCATGTAGATGAGTTTACTAGACATAGGAAAATGAAGCAGCGATTTAAATAATTGCCACTTCATTTACATCAAAATGGCTGCTGCGCTGTGCCAAATAGCTGTTTGGTGGCACAGCGCGGTAGTCTGGACGCTCCACGGTCGACAAGGGAAGCCCTTGTCGACCGATCCGGTAAACCCCATTTCACGAGGCGTAACGGAGCAGTCGACAAGGGCTTCCCTTGTCGACTGCGGAGCATCCAGACTACTGCGCTGTGCCACCAAACAGCTGATCGGCACAGCGTGGCGGCCATTTTGATGTAAATGAAGCGGCAATTATTTAAATCGCCGCTTCATTTTCCTATGTCTAGTAAACTCATCTACATGGCTCCGTCGACGGAGCCATGTAGTCTAGACATACCCTATGTGTGCAGCTTTGTAACACTGCCAAAGCATGCATGGCCCAGCACATTAATTGGTTACTTTGACCATTACTTGTTTTTCCCCCCCCCCCCAATTGTAGGGTACAAAATGGGATGTGTAATATAAATCAAGTGGGGTGATGGTGACAGATTACATAGGAATGAAGAGCTGGGTAGGTTGAGTTCCTTCTAGACTTCTTAAACTTTGAGGGTTTTAAAGTTAAAGAATGTTTTTCATACAGAAAGTATAATTTTTTTTCAGGATCAGGAATCCATTGAAATCTATGTTTAGCCTTAGCAGAATTTTTAATGAATTATTTGTGGGTGGGAGTGACATTTACTAGTTCTTTAATCCATCTTAGAAGTTCCCATGTGCTGGGGAATATATACCCCTTAGGGAAGGCGCTCTCCTCTAAGCTCGTATAAGGTCCAACAAGACTTTTAGCAAGTCCACAGACAGTCAGGTGGTTTGGGTGCAGTTATACTTGGGTAGAATGTGGGACCAGTACACATTGGGAACAAAAGCAGAGAAAGGATATCAAACAATAGAAACATTTTCAAGCACTTAATATATTATATTTAAGAAATTCTCTGTTTAAAATTAATCTATATAGAGTGTGCCACCTTTCTCTGCCCCAGTTGTACAATGGTTACAGTAGGGCTGTGGCTGTTTGTCTTTGCCAAGAAAAGCCTGCCTGAGAGGGGAACAATATCCTACAAGAGTTTATCTTTGCTCTAGGAAGAGTAAGCAGAGACAAAGGAAAATGCTTTTGGGGGAAAAGGTTACTTTAGCGTGGTACATGCCACCACCACATACCACACATTGTCTGATTTTAACCAAACTTCCCAGGAAATACTCAACACTGAGATTAAGATGTAAAGCTTTTAGGGGCACTGGTTTCTTTCCAGGAAGCAATATAAGGGGAGTAAAAATCACCTATATAATGGAAAATTATTACCTTCAGTCTTAACCATAGACTAGTTATACCTACTGAGTATGAGTTTGGCTGACATTATCTGCCAAACTTCCATAGCCATACAGGTTCTTAAGAACATAAGGAAAATAATGATTTACACTTTGAACACAAACAACACTTTTCACCAAATAGTCATCACCTACAGAGAGAAAGCTCTGAGTAACCCAGTCTGATGCTGGGTTAAGTATTATTTACATTCATGTGCATATAGCAAGACCTACTCTGATATTTCTTTTGTTTGTTTTTTTGTTTTCAAGAAACTGCATTAGTAGGAATCACCTCTGAGCAGAAGCACAGCTCAAACTAATAAACCTCTATGGGCACGTCTATACTTACCAGAAGATTGACGCTCTGGAGATTGATCGTCTGGCATTCGATTTAGTGGATCTTGTATAGATCTGAAATCAAACGCTGAGGGCAGCCCCTGCTGGCATCTGGTACTCCTTCTGCACGGAATAAGGGAAGATGACAGGAACGTTTGCTCCTGTCAGCCTCCTGCTGTGTGGACACCACCATGGCTTGGCTTAAGGTAAGCCAACTCTAGATACGCATTTTACATAGCTGGAGTTGCATACCTTAAGCAGACCCTCTAGTCCAGTATAGTCCAGGCCTATCAGATCATTGTACATGAACCCAATATTGTTCTTCATTCTATAATGCTACAAGCATCTCATGCCAGGTAAACATATCTTACATACACCAAACAGCTGCATTCTAACACCTTGTCCTAAATGGTAACACACCCTGCCTCAGGAACACTCCTAAAAGGTCTGGTACATATTGTAATATACAGTACCATTGAAAACCAGATCCTCATCTGGGCTATGTCTACACTGGCACGATTTTGCGCCAGAGATATGCAAATGAGTCTAAGCGTGGAATATTGCCGAGCCTCATTTGCATATCTAATGAGCCGCCATTTTGCGGAAGAGGATCTTGCGCCAGAAGAAGCTGTCTACACTGCCCCTTCTTGCGCAAGAAAAACCCTCTTGCGCAATGCCGTTATGCTGATTATTTTCAGGAATAACGGCATTGCGCAAGAGGGTTTTTCTTGCGCAAGAAGGGACAGTATAGACAGCTCCTTCTGGCACTAGAGCCTCTTCCGCAAAATGGCGGCTCATTAGATATGCAAATGAGGCTCGGCGATATTCCACGCTTAGCCTCATTTGCATATCTCTGGCGCAAGATCGCGCCAGTGTAGACATAGCCCTGGTGTAAATTGACATAGCCCCACCAACTGCATGAGTTTTACTTTTCACGGATTTCTACTAAAAGACAAAAGTTCTTTGTCTGTTTTGAAGGCTCTAGTAGAGCTACACTGATTTATGCCACATTCAGCTTTTACACAATGTGTTTTGTGTTAATCTAATTTTGTTGGATCATACACATTTATATAAAATGCTGTTTCAGCACATTTTCCTGACTCTACAAAACAGCAATATAACACCTTTTCCAGTCATCAATAACTTCGGTAAACAATACAAATACCCAATATGTAGCCATCAGCAGTTATTTATGCAATGCTCAATTTATTGGGCTCAATTTATTAACTTTACATTTACAAAACTAGACTTGCTGACATCTAGTTGGTTTTGAAGCAACATATTCACTGAAACAAAGCAAGAGTGTATTATACTGAATTTACCAATATAATTTGAGTGCTACTTCAAACATGTTTGCCTAGGTAATTATTTCCTAGGTTAGCCTTTTCAGAGAATTTCCATAGCAAAATATAGCTGCTGTTGTGCACATTGTGGGGGAGGTGGGAGGAGGTACCATTATTGGTAAAGGATTCCAAGCATCAATGCTTCCACAATGGATGACTGGGAAATCCATATTTTCTCCCCACTTCTTGCTAGACTGTGGGATAGCGGTTCTGTCCCACACTCTGGTAACCTTTCCAGACATGCCAATGGATGTAAATTATCCATGGAACACAAATGGCACTTAAGTATTCTTTCCATTCATTCTCTCTTGCTCCGTAAATGGCTTCTACAAGCTATCTGTTCCCACCCCTTTGCAGGAGAGAAGACAACTTTTTCTTCCCTTTTCCTTCCCCCACCCTACTCAAAGGATTCCTTTTCCAAGAGATAATGATGATGTCTGGCTTAGGCATTGTCCTCTCTTTCTCCACTACTTTGTTTAGATTGTGAGCTGTTTGAGAAAGGAACCATCTGTGTTCTGTGTTTGTGCAGTGCCTAACACAATGGGAGCTGGGGATTCTAAGAGCTACTGTAACATTTATATTAAAAATCCATTTTAAATCCCTCTCTTCTTCCCACTAGAAGTTTCCCCTTGATCTCTGTGACTCTGGCAGATCAGGTGCCAAGGCTCCAGTCCCCATTGAACACTGAAATCCACAGCTGGAAACCAGCCTGGCTCACCTGTGTTAAAATAGATATAAAATTGATAGGAATAAGTTTAGTGTTTAGACCTTATGACTGGCTTGTAGGATGCTTCAGGCATTAGGCTTACTTACCTGTACATTATGTCATAGAGGGATAGCAAATGTTTTATTTGTAAACCTCTAACTGTGTAACTTACCAAACAGGAAAAAAACATTAATTAAATTAAAAAGTAATTGGAAACAAAAGAGCTATTATGGACAGATACCTTGTTGATTGTATTCCTCACTTTCTCTAGGAAGCAGAGACCTGCATATGAACTCATCCCATTAGCTCTGAGGTGAAGTGAATAAAAATCCCTGGCAAGAAGAAACTTGGTTCTGTTTGCTGCTTAGACTATAAAGGGGCAAGAATCACTAAGCATAAGCAAAAGACCCTTAGTTGTTTTACAGAGCTAGCTACAGGCATTGTCTTTGGTTTGAGATCTGAGTACAACTGACCTGGTGCAAATGACTGGAACTTTGAGGCTGAGTATAAGCTGAATATTGATGTGATTTTTTTTCATGTAAATGACCATCTATCACAAACTGAAGCCTGCCTGTGTGGTAAGACAGAGAGGAAAGCCCAAGGGGACTGCCTATGACTCCACAGTAAGACTGGTTTAGTGCTTTGAGTATTCGCATTTATGACTGGGTTGGTGAAATCTAATTGTAAAACATACAACCACTGTAAGGTTGTTGCCCTGCTTCTTAGCAGTCTGCCCTGGGGTTGGCACTCCAGATAATGTGACAAAGGCATCTCTAGTACGTATACGATTGCTTGCCTGAGAAGTATAACTAGGAGGAAGTGAGAGGACTGGGGTGTATATGTGATCCTGGATTGACAACTCACATCTCCTTGCTCCCTAGCCGGGGAAACCTCAATGCTGTCAGTCTTTGTCATAGCAGGCCCCAGGAGAAGACGAACACTGGTGAGTAATAATTTTATCTGCTCTGACAGAGATATGGCAAAGCTGTCTCTCCAATATAATCTAGAAAATATTTTGATCTGTGATGCAGTCAGCATCTCCCTACCATTATGTCTGAGACAGAATAGCTGGAGCTGATTTAAAGAATCAGGTGTGGCAATCATCAGCTGACAGAAATAGAGGCAAAGCACACAGAAGCAGCAGTCCGTCGTGCACTTCAGGGTTCATTTCTGGTCGGCACCCCAGGAAAGTGGATAGGGTTGAGGAAAGACTCCAATATAGCTTTAGCAGTAAAGATTATAATTTGGGTAGTGCTTAAAATGCAGTTCTACTATAAAAAAGTGACTGACTAAAAGTGCTGTCTTCTCAGATAACAGAGCTTCTCTCTGTGTGGCCTCAGAATCTGCTTATTTGGGTTACAACCAGAAGTTTTTAAATGCCTTTTTTTCTCCTGTAAAACCTTCTGAAGCCAACACAGCAAAGAGTGACAGAGATGGATTGGATTTCTCCTTGCACATCAGCAACAGAATACCTCACTACACTTGTGCAAACATGCTAAAGGCAAATGGGAGTTGCACAGTTGGCTAAGGGGCTAATTTGACCTGCAGAGCCTTTCTCCATAGATATGAAAAGGTACTTGGGAAGGAAAGAATGCAGCTTTATTATTAATCCAGGTTGAGTTTGTGGGATTGGCAGAAGAAGCCAACACAGTTTTACTTTAAAAAGGAGCATATTTGTTTGGACTCATGGGTACCCAAGGGATGGTAATCAGAAGCTGTGAAGGCTTAAACATATAAAGGGAGTGGAGGAAGCAGCCAAAGTGCCAGTGCAAAGGAGATGGAAACCTGGGTATGGATGGATTGAAGTAGTGGGTCTTTTAAAAATCCCCACAAACATAAGGCCTTGAAAGATTGAGAGCCTGCCCTCATAGAACTGCCTGTGTAGCTCTGCCAATACCAACGCTAGCATAATTGTGGCAAATTTGCTCATTAATGATTAGACAGTCTCCTTGTTTGAAACAGCCCTCATGAAGTATATTTGTAAAATCATTCTTGTTTGGTCTCAGCTAACATGGATTCATGAATGAGTTGCCTTGAAATCCATGACTTGTCCACGAGGCATTTTTTAATTACAAAGTCATACAGCTTTAAAAGCCAGCGCTTGTGAAAGAGAGCAATACTAAAACAAGGTGATAACTATCTCATGTACACAAGGCCACCTTTGTCTGTGGCAAGAATGGCTCCCTTTTAAATCCTAGGCCAAGTGCTAGAAAACATGAAAAACCCACCCCTGTGCAGGGTGGCTGTGAGCCATGGGAATCTCTGGCTAGTAGCTTTAGAGGCAATCCACAAAGGCACTTAAGTCCCATTTTTATGTGCCATGATGCTGTGTGTACACTGGGAAGGTCTGGTGACAAAAGCGCTGTCAACATGCAAAAGTTACCAAAAGTGAAAAATGGTCAAACCAGTTTTTCTGCTTCCCATTGTCAATATTTCATGGCCACATTGCCAGTATTCGGACAGACAAGAGCAAAGCAATGTGGGTAAGCATCCCACAGTGCAGTGTTGTGGGAAGGCAGAGCTGATCCCTGCGCTTCTTGGGATTTCTTCCTAGCTCTATGAGCTCTCTGTGCTGAGGAATGTCAAAGCAGCACAGCAGGCTCTCCAGTCCTCCCTCTTTAGCAGCAGTCCTGCTGGCACTAGAAAGACAGCACCTGGCAAACAGAAGGATTCCAGTGATTTGTTCTTTGCTCCCCAAACAGAGCAGCTCACTGAGCTGTCAGATGCTTCCCATAGCTTTGGAGGGGGATGGGTGCATGCCTGCAAGGCAGCAGAGATCACAAAACAGTGAGCACGGTCATCAGGGAGGACATTGTGGAACACTGGCAGAAGCCAGTTTTCTTGACAAAAGAAACAACAGAGTCCACACTGGCTCTTTATCGATGATAAAAAGAGGGGAAAAGATAAAAGTCTTTCTCGGCACTGGAAATTTTTTGCTGCCAAAACTGGGCGTTTTTCCCAACAAAAACTGCACTGTGATGTGTATGCTTTCACTGTTTTATCAACAAAGGGCCGTTTTTGGCAACAAAATGTGCCAGTGTACACAAGACCTGGAATTAGCTTTGTTTAGCTGCTTTTGAACCCTGTAGGCACCTAAAGGCCTTGTCTACACTGGCACATTTTGTCACCAAAAACTGCCTTTTGTTGACAGCTATTCTCATAGCTGGAGTCACATAACTTCTATTGACTTTCTCCAGAAGTGTAGACTTGGCCTAAGTTGAGTATATGAGCATTACAGAGCTCATAATGCTATTAAATAATTTCTTTCTGACCTGATACAAATGGTGAAACAAGCATTCAAGGAGATTGCATTGTGTCATAGAAACCCATAATGGCAAGTAGCACTATAGTCATTACTGCAGTTTTAGATATCGATGGGAGGCAAAGGTCTCTGGAGAGAGGAAACAGAGCTCTCATAACGAGGGGCTCAATTTGCTTTTGCAAGTCTCAAGTCTGAATGAGTCTGAATGTGTCAGAGTCCTTCCTGTGGACCAATGTTAAAAACACAAATTGAGAGCACGCTATTGTCAAATGTAATGGGACACCTCCTCATCTGACTTATTGTTGTCATTTTGGAGATGTGATACTCCTGTCCCACCCATCTTTCTCACTTCTAGATGCTCGCTCTCCTATCTTTTTTTCTTCCCGCTCCTGTCCCTATCACACCATTCTCTGTCCCTTCTCTTGCTTGCTACATCCACATTTCTCTTTTTTTGTTCTTAGCTTTTGTATTTTGTCCTTTCCTCTCTTTGATGCCCCCCTCTTATTTCTTATTCTCATCCTTTCTTTGTTCCTCACTCTCTCCTCCTGCCCACGTAGACTTTCTATGATGGGAGTACATGCCCCACTACATAATGACCCAGCCCTACTACACACATGAAGCGTCTTCCTTATTTTACTTTCACCAGCCATAAAAGAAGCCTACAGGACATTCTCTTTTAGGTATAAAATTACTTCAGAGAACACAGTAACTCTTCCTGTAAAGTGTCACAAATTATACTTCTGAAGAAATGAAGTCTTTTGTGGTCTCTGCATGTGTGTCCAAAATAAACTATGTTGCATGTAAAAATGATATCTAAATGATATAATACAGTGAGTGGTACTTTTCCAGATGCTTCTAAAATTGAAAATCAGCCATGAACTAAACTGGACATAAGCTGGCTGGGAAGTGAAGTGATACGGAAATGAACTAATTTAAAAGAGCATACATTTTGTCATTTGCTATTGATTTTCCTTGGTGTTTAAAAAAATGTTAGCTACATTAGTAGGTAAATTAGTATTCTTCTATCTAAAAACCTCAATGGGAATAACAAAATGTAACCAATTAATGGGGAATAAGTCAGACCTTGGCTTTCTGGAGTTCAGGCTGCATTATTGTAAACCTCATTCAGTGGCCCATTGTTTTGTCAGTTATTTCACTTGTCATGGGATAAATATAAAGTTAGCTCTTTGGTCCAGTGTTTGTACTCAAGCTAAATGTCAGAGCTTAATCCTGTGTGTTGGGGAGATCCTATTTCTCTGGTAATGTCTGATCTTACTCCACAGCCAGATATGTACTTGGGCTAGAAACACAGCCAGATATGTACCTGGGGATTTAAGGTTTTACTTCTCAAGCCAAGTCTACACTGGCAAGTTAAAGTGTAGTAATTCAGCTCCCAACGCTGTAATTCCTGAGGTGTTCACATTGGCAAGACACTTAATGTGCATTAACTCTGCAGTTGCTGTGCTCTAGGTAAACCACCTTGATAAGAAGTGTGGAGCTTGCTGTGCTCTGGGGAGACAGAGTGGACACATGAATTGTTTGCTGTGTTCTGACTGCCCTCCGGAAATGGCCCATAATTCCCCAAGTCCTGTCTGCTCTTTGTTTGTGGAACTTGTCTGTTTGCCCTGCAGGCATGTGCACATCCCCTTTCAGAGCTCCATTTCTGACAACCTGCATGCTGTAGAGAGCAAATCAGTCAGATGAAATGCTCATGTTGTTGAACACAGAGGTAGGCATCTCTATGTATATATGTGAGTGTGAGCGTGTATGTCTGTGTGCATATGTGTGTGAGAGAGAAATTGTCATGCAAAGAGCCAGGAAGGAAGCAGGGGGGGATAAGATGTCATAGTTTCTCTCTCCCCTGCCTCAAGATGGGTTGTTTCCTGCTGCTATCTGAATATACAAGACAGTAGGCCGACATTGCCCAAAACACAGTTCCCCCTCCTGCCCTTCATACACATACAATCACTCCCTGTCACACTCTAGCCCCACTGCTCTCTGTGGTATTACAAGAGTTGCTAATATGCATGCACTCCACCATCACAAGGAGCACAGTGTGGACACACGACAGTGATTTCCCTGAAGCACACTGTGAGCTGTGCTGTAACTAGCAGTGCTTTACATCTGCCAGGGTTGACATGGCCTCAGTGTTTCAGTGCCTGAGTCCTAGATGTCCTTATGCCAGTGGAATTTTCAGCCCTGAGTTAGATATCTAGGCTCCCTATGCATTGTATGAAGAGAGTTAGATGCCAAGAAAGGATGTCTGAAAGCTGAGCAGGGAACCAAGTAAGCTAGCCAGGAATTAAATGCTAAGGATTGGGTAGTGCTTAGGGACCACATCTACCAAGGGACTTAGGGAACTAATCAGTGGGCAGAAAAACATCCCTGTCTTTGACCAGGATTAATAGGTGTGAACCTTCTCCTGGAGTTAGGTTCCAGAGCCAACTCAGTCCTTTCTTGTCAAGAAAAAGCCACCTCCGCCCCCCCCCCCATTATAACCAATAGCTCCTGTCAAGGCTCTTCCCCACTCTGACACTCGGAGTGCAGAAGGTGGGGGCCTGCACAAGACCTTAAAATACCTTGCCTCTATAGGCTTCTGCTTAAAAGTTCCCCAAAATCACAGATTCCCTGGCCTTGGAAGATAGGTTGCCACCACCACGTGAACCAAAAACCCATGTCTTCTTGAACCCAGGAAGGAAGCACTTGGGAGGTATCCCCAAGCTCTGTTACTACAAGAAGGCTTGAAAAAAAGAAAAAAACAAACTGAAATCTCTGATAGCTGATCTCTCAGTCTTTGACATGCATACACAGACCTCCTATTACCTTCCAGGACATAAGAATCAAATCATCGCCTTAAAAAAAGGTGCTTTTACTAACAAAACAAAAAGATACACTTGATAAAGCATACTTAGTTGCTAGGTGTTACAGAGTAACTGAGAAAAGAACAGACTAAATCACAGAGAAATGACATCTCTGGGATACAGCTTAAAATACAGTGCATGGGGTGTGGGGCTCATGGATTTAGCACTGAGAAGTTTAACCAAACAACAAAACAAAGAAAATAATCTGATCACATCTAAATAGACATTTTCCTATCTACTTACAATCTGTGTTTAAAGGCCCAGTCCATTTTCATGCCCAGTATTCTTTGTAGGCATGGTAGTTCTGTCTGGTTCAATTCTAATTCAAATTCAAATTTCAACACCTTTTCCCATTGGTTTCCTGGTTCCCTGCCAACACTCCCTTCACTGACTGCTGGCCAGCCTTCCTCCAATCCATCACAGCTCTGTAGTAAGGCATTCACCTGGGAAGTGTGTAAGTCAGGGTCACATCCTTGAATTAATTAATAGTGAGAGTGGAACAGCTTCAGCAGGAAAGAGAGAGCACTCTGCCCGACTAGATGCAACAAGCTGGAAGGTAGGAGACCAGGATTTGTATCCCTGATCCAAAACAACTTGCTGGCTTCTGTGAATTCCTTTTTTAAGAGCCCAACTGTCCCCCACATATGAACTATTCTGCCCAGCTTGGGACTGTGAATTCCACAAGGCAACAGCGCATCTATGGGTGAAGTACTGCAGTGACTAAGTCCCTTTGTGAATCTGGCCATTATGGCTTGATGCAAAGCTCACAGAAATAAATGAGAGGCATTCCTTTGACTTCAGTGGAATTTGGATCAGGCCTTTGAGATCTGGTTGTGGGAGAAGCAGCAGAGCACAGTAGAGGAGTTTTCTAGGTAACAGCCAATGCACCAGCTCCTGGACTTTGGTACCATTTGCAACAATAGGTTGCCCCAGAGTTGGTATCATTAGTCCAGTGTCTATGACTGATAATAAAGGTGTGGTCCAGATGCTAAACACTTTTATGAATCCTCTAGTACAAGCTGTTAATTTGAGACACTTTCTTTTTTTTCAGAATACAATTACTTCTCTATGACATAATGGGAAAAGTGTCCAATACAACAGTTAAAAACCAAATCTTTGGAGCGCTGATGCTTAGGGAAGAGAGAATCTCTCCCAGGTGTGGAGTCATAGGAGACTAGGGTCAGAAGTACCATTGGTCAAGTATTGCTTTGATTATGAAACCCCAAGAGCAAATTTTGACTTGGATACCACCTGTAAAGACGTGTCCTGGAGCACCTCTGCCCAAAGTTTGCATCAGACATTTCCTCTCACCCAGACTCTGCCTTTCAGTACCTCACTGCCTGCAGATTTCTTATCCTGTCTTAATCTGCGCTGAAGGTGGATTTGGAAAGATAGTGATTTTCCAATACTTTCCAACAGTGTGAGCCTCCTGTGCTTTCAGATTCCCTTCAGACCATTTAATAAGTGCGTTATTCCTGGCTGGGATGCAGTCTGACTGTTTGAGTATTAAAATACTTGAAGTATGTCATGTGGGCACTCAGAGACCATGGGCAGAAGCAGTGTGGGGTCTGGGAGGGAGTTTGGGTGAAAAATGGGGTTGCAATCTGGGACAGGGGATGGAGGTGCAAGAAGGGGTGTCGGGATTTTGGCTGTGACCTAGGGCAGGAGGAGGTTGTGACACGGGATTGGAGTGCAGGGTCTGGGAGGGACTATGGGTGCATGAAAAGGGGAAAGAGGGTTTGGAGAGAGAGTGGCTGGGGCGCCAGAGGCGGGCTCTGGCCAGGAGACTTACCTAGGAGACTCCAGGCCAGCAGCCCAGCAGGTTTCTCAGGCAAGCTCCCTGCCTGCCCTACCCCTGCACTGGCTGTAGGGGTCATGTGGGTCTGTTAATAGCTATGAGCCTGAAGGGAAGGCGGCTGCTTCGCACTGTGTCTGTTCTTCAAGCAGGAAGCTGCCATTGGCCCGAAAATTAGCCAATGGGATTATGCTGAGGGCGAGGGCAGCATGTAAAGCCTCTTCACTCCTCCCCCTGGGCTCACAGCTGTTCAAAGACAAATAGGGCTCCTCAGTAGATTTTCTGAGCAGCTTGTCGGAGGAGGGGGGAGGGGCAAGCAGGGAGCCTGCTTGAGGCTCCCTGCTTCATCCATGGGCCAGATCCAGCAGGTTGGCAGGCTGACTCTGGCTTGCAGGTCATATTTTTCCCATCCCTGGCCTAAACAGACCCCTGAAGACATAGTCTGACTTTCAGAAGTGCTACAATACTCAGCAGCTCTCATTAACTTCCCTGGGAGCTGCTGGGTGCTTAGCACTTTTGAGAATCAGTCCACTTCTTTAAGAGCCTAATTTTAAGCCTCCATTATCAAAACCCTTGGACTCGTGTAAAAAAACTAGAATAACCAAATGCAGAGCAAAAGTTGCATAGACTGGTGAATAGCTGCTGCTCCATTAAACACAGGAAATGTTGAACAAATGGAAAGCCCTGATGAGTAGTCTGTTGGACCTCAGTACAAGATTTAACTCTGTGTCTATCAGCAGTTTAACTTCTGCCTCGTTACGAAACATTGTTTTCAACTCAGTGGTATAGTTGGTATCTTATGTACCTCAATTTTTTTCTTAATATTCTAAACTGTGATTTCTCTTTTATGCCCCATGATGTCTAATGCATTTCCCCCCCAGATACCATTTTGATACAGATACCTCAGTTAAGATAGGAAGATTAATATACAACATTTATCTATCTCAAGTGATACGTTTACATCCCTGGAAGCTCGTGAGAGAAAATTTAGGTTAGTTCTTTTCCTTAGCTCTCACGCTTTGGAAATTAGGAGCATTGTACTCTCTAGCTCAATAAAGCCACTCGTTACTGTGCTCCATGGGAGAGGAAGGGGTGATATTGCAGTCCTGGCAGGGGATGCATGAGGTTTGGGATTAATATCTGATCTTCCCTTGGGCTTCTTGTTTGACCTTGGGCAAGCGCCACAAGTCCTCACCTATAAAATGACAATATTAGTTCCCTCCACCACAGGGGTGTTGTGACGATAAGTTAATTAATGGCTGGGGAACGCTTACTTGCAGGACTGAAATTATGGTAATTTCTATACATAAACTCAACCAACAGATTCCAGAAATGTAAATGCTTTATCCTGTGCTCAGTAATGTAACTGCTTTATCGAAAACAAGATTTGTGACTGTTTGGAGGGAGAGATAATGGGAATTATTTTGGCACTAAATGACCTTTCCAATGTTGTAGAAAATATACGACCACTACTAATCTTATAGAACTCATTCCTGGATTCTGAATTATTATCTCACCCCCAGAATCATCCCATAATTTATCCTGTTCAAGTCTGTGTCAGAGAGATGATTTATCTCCAAAGTTGCTGATCTGAGGACAGGTTGTACAGAGCAAACTGAAATATCAGTCCCCAGAATTTCTTGTAGATGTTACTGCTAGCTGGAAACCTTGTTCCCACTGCAACTCAGAAGAACATGACTCCATCAGGTATCAAAGATTTGCTGAAACCTGTCTAGTAAATTAGGGAGATGGAAAGATTAACTGTTGCTGTACAGCAAAAGTACAAACTTCTATCAGTTGTGCTCCTTTCCAGCATGATGGAAATGTAACTGTACTTACTAATTAAAGAGTCCTACGTAGAGATGTTTTATCAGTATAGGATAGATTTATTAACATAGTACTACTGCCTAGCTGGTTAGCATTTGTTATAACAATAGGCAGCTCCTACTCATCTCTAAACTGTCCAGAAGGGAGGACTTTTTGAGGGTAGATTAAATATGCTTGGTGTCACCATATTTCTGTTCTGTTTGTACTCTGGGCTAGGGATTATCTCCCTGATCTCTCTGTAAAACTCTATCAATAGCAGAGCATGCACAGTTGGACATCTTAAGGTTAATTCCCTCACCCTTTTTTGTTCCTCTACCTATACATAAGGTGAGGGAAATGAAAAAGATAAACTGACTCTTTATTTCTCTCTCTCAAAGGTTATGACCAAAGGAATGATAAAATGGGAGATAGAACTATACATATAGTGTTATGGAAGAAAAGATCCTGCTCATTCACAAATGAGTGAAAATAGTTGATTATAGAAAGATATCTGTTGGTTTTTATCTAATCCAATTCCTATAATAGATCCATATTGCCACTAGACTCCCACATTCCATCTGATCACCCTGGAGACATTTCTTCTAGCTTCTGATTGGAAAATTTAGGAAACTCCCCACAAGCTGCCTTTCCTCTTCACAGAGGTAAATCCAGCCCCCTCCTTCTCATCTGCAGGAGGCCCTTCACAAGGGAACTTATGTAGTTATACAGCACAGTTGGAAGGTGGCTAGATATGAGTCCTCTAGGCTTCTGTTGCTGTTTTTGATAGTTTTGTGGACTGTTGTTTTAATCATTTTTCAGGATGCCAGAGAGCTTTTTTGTCTTGTGTGATCGAATGGAAATAAATATATTCCTGATTCTGCCAATGACCGGTTGTAATCCTGGACAAACCATTTAATATTGCTGTCCGCCAAACTGTCCTGTTGTAAAACAAATCTGATCAAGCTGAGCTTCCTACTGTGAGAATTAGTATTTGTAAACAGCTATAAAATGCAAGGATGGATGGTCTATACTAGAACCAAGCCTGAACCAAATGCCTGAACATTCCTGAACTTGGTCAAAGTTTGGATCTAGATCTTAACTTTGCAAATCAAGAACACCATTAATGGAAACACAAAATATTTCAATCTGGATACCTTTGTATATTTTCTACAGAAAGAAAATGAGGACTCACTTCCTATGTCTGGCCGAAGCTTTTTGTCATAGTCCCTCAGCAACTTGTTTAATATAAGAGTCGCATCTGTGTCTTGTGTTTTTGGAGCTAATACCCATTTCTGGTTGCCTGTTACATCTTCATATTCATCCTCTTCAACCTTTCTGGAACTGCAATAAAAAAAATCAAATGTTATGTTACATAAATTTATATTGACTCATCTGAACAAGTAGTTAAAAAAGTTTGAGTTCATTCTGTTTCATCTGATTTTAGAAATATTTTTATTAAAGGATGTATTTATTGCCAGAAGTAAGAGTCTGTGTAGGGGGCACTAATTGGACATAATTATATAATTCATCCCACACCACTGGTTATCACTGGAACTTCAGTCTGTGGATTAATACAGGTAGCAGACTAGATCACTTAAAAAAAAAAAAATAAAAGTAACCTATTAACTGACAGCTAACTGGCTAACTGGTAACAGAATTCTGTGGTAGGTGAACATCCTGCAGTATTATACTGATTCCTTCAACACAACTGATTCATCTCTTGCACAGCAGGCTAATAAGAATATTAAAAATTCAGCTCTTTTAATACTTCCTGATCATTTCATCCTATTAATAAATTATTACACTTTCAATGTTATTGAATTTCAGAACTTAATGCGGTACAAGGGTTAGAATTAAGAACATGCTTCTGAATGTAATACGGATTTTCTCAAGTACAAAAATGCCTTGTGTAAATCTGAATCTCACAATCTAAGCCATTCTGTTTTTATAGTTCTGCACTTTGGGCATTTCAGAAGCTAAGATTCTTCTTTCCACAAGAGGTAGATTATCCTTGTTACGTGAGTAAAGCATTAAAATAAGTTGACAACTAATAATTGTCCAGAAACTTCACCTAGTGCCACAGGTGCAGGAGCTAGAGGTGGGAGGATGGGGGGGCAGTGACATCTCCTGGATTGAACTGGTTTCCTTTATATACAGGGTTTAAAGTTTGGTTCAGTGGATGTTAGCACCCCCCAATATAAAAAATATTCCAGCGTCCCTGACTAGGACAACATACAGTGTTTTCACACATGGGAGTTATTTGCATCTGTCCTACCAGTTGCTTTCTGAGTACAATGCCGAACGTTGACTTCACTCTCTAAGTCTTTTATGGTTTGAGTTTCTATATTTTAGAGACCATATTTAATTTATTCACCACATTTGAGACTCCCTGGGACAGAGATTTGCATATATGCAGCTGGAAGAATATCTCAATGGTCTCCATTGTCTTCTACATTGCATACTGCCATTCCGATTTGATGCAATTTTACATCCACTTTGGAAAGTGTGAAGGACTACACAAGGTGCAAAGCAATGGAGAATCAGATGGATAGGGCACAGCTACACTCGAGATTTGCCCAGATTAGGACTAAAGGTATTTATACAGCTGCATCAGTCATGTAGACAAGGCCAATGTAGACAAGGCCATAGACTCTTAAACTTGTCTTCTCCCCCTTCCCCTTCAGTACTAATTTATTGACCTTCTGGGGCATATTGCAAGTCTTAACTTTTTACTCAAGCTTTTTATGAAAGGATGAGCTGAGTTAGACCTACAAGTTATTTTCACTTCTTCTTGGATAGATTCAGGAGTACTTTAGGAGTGGTGTGTATAATGACATTGGATTATTATTTTTATATGGCTTAAATGTCTTTCAGATTGCCTGTGATAGGCACCATGTATACATAGAGGAACATCTACAATTATCATAGTGAATAATAATCCTTCAAAGAATATACCATATGTAAAAGGCTTGCAGGGAGAAGGGGAGTTGTTTCCCTGCTCACAAGAAGCCTACACAGAATTATTTCTAAATGGAGCCACTGGGAGTTCTATATGTGGAAGACTTGTAGGATGAAGCTAAAATAGGAGGAAACATTTTTAATGGTAAAACTTTTTTTTTCCTGGGGCATGAGTTATATCTTTCAGTTCCTTTTTTTTTTTTCATCACTCAGTCTAAGATTTTTTCCCATGAAACCCCTGATAAGCCAAGTATTTGTAATGTAGCATTTTTCAGAATCATTCTGAAACACACACTATTTTTATACATATTTCTTGTGTCCAACAATTAATGATCTGCAATGAAAACCAGGTATTTTCAGGGGGGAAATTCTGTCCTGAGCTGTACCCTTGCAGCTCCACAGAAGGAATCAGGCTGTATGAAATGTGTAAATGAGGGCTATGTTAATTCTAGCAAGTTAATTTTATAGTGGTTCCCATTTTAGATATTAGCTTCCTTAAAAATAATAATCAACAATAATCTAACACTTGCTAATCCTTTAAATCTTCTTGCTCCAGTAGATTGTTTCCCAGAAAGTGACATTCTGGAGGTTTGTGTTTTCATCGAGATGTTTGATTGCAACTGGGGGTTGGGAGAGGTAACTAAAACATTCAGAATAATTCATGCTAACTGCAGTGTTGTGCATTATGTAAATCTTTACGAGCACTTTTATTGCCTTCTTTTATGTGCTTCTAAACCAATAGGCATCTGCTAAACATTTTAGATGCATTGCCCTAACAAAATTGCTTAGTTTCCCACTCCCAAGGAGCCACAATCATATTCCAAGACTTTTCAATAGTCACAGAGAAAGAGGGACTGATTTCTAGATACAATGGAAAGCAGAGCTGTCACCCCTTCAAGTTCTTACAACATGAGGATTTTTTTCTGTAAGAGGAAAAGTTGGAAAACAAAAGAACGGGGGACCCCCGCCCCAAAAAAACACATTTGAAATGCTGTAGGAAGCATTTAACGGGTAAAAGTTGTCTGCAGCCTCAGTTTCTAGAGCTTGCCATCTGCTCTGAAGAGCTGACATTAATAAACAATGAGGTAACCATGGGCTGCGGGGAGAGGGAATAGGGAGGGGAAAATTGCGTCTGTGGGGAATGAGTGGCAGATAGTGAGAGGTGAGCTCAGAAGGGGTTTGAGAAGCCGCGCCACCCTCGCTGCTCGGCTTACAAAGAAACAGTCTGATAATCCCCCCTACTCGGGAATTCAGTATTTCAGCCTGGAAAATGACTATGCACTAGATTGTGTGTGCGCGGGGGAGACACAGCAAGTTAACTCCAAACGTGTCTGCGCCTTTCAGCGTGCTGTGCTAAAGGGAGATGCCTCTGGCAGTTTGCCCAGCCAGCGGTCTATGGGAGACACAATGGTCTTACCGAAACTTAGCCAGTGACTTTTTGAGTTGAAACGGAAAGTATTTGCTGCGCAGCTTGCTCGACAGCTCTGCAGTGTCAATGGGAGGGGGGTTAACCCCAGCTCACTTCATTAGAGCTTCCTGGAGAGTCCTTGCATGGCCCCCTTTTTCCTCTTTAATACTCTAGATTCATTTTAAAACATCACCTCCCAAGAGGGAGTTCCAGTCTCTCAGGGCTTGATCCTCGGAGTGGCTGAGTGCCCGGAACTTCCTTTGAAGAGCCCGACTCTGCAAAACCCGCTCACCTGAGTAACTCTTATTGGAGTTCTCCATTGCATCCCATTGGCACTCAGGTGAGCAAGGGGCTATTCCTTGGAGGCAGGGCCAGCTGGGGTTGAGCCCCCAACAGACTGAGCTGGGGCTTATTCACAAACGGCACAGTCGTGCCGGGGTGACATTTGCAGAGCGATGGCTCCGCAATGGATTGTGGTGTGATCGCTAAGGTGTTCTCCTAACCCTGTAACACCGTGATCGCAGGAGCCCCGCACCCCGGATAACCTCAGGCAAGAAATGCAGGCAGGCCACATGGCTTTGATCTTGCCAAAGAAAGCAGCGTCGCAAGACACTGAGAAGGACCCGTTCGCACCCGCTGCAGTGACAGAACTGGAGAAGCTGGCACGAGCCTTTGGGGGGCTTGGTTGTTGAGCTTGTCTGATTGACCCTTCCCGAGGCAGCCGCCCCTGCCTCCAGCCAGAGCATCCTGTCGCTCCCTCTCCTGGGGCAGGGTACCTCGAAGACTACTGTCCCCCTCCCCCCCGCGCCGATTCAGTGATAGTCTTGCCCTAGCCTCACACCGCCCGGCCAGAAAAGCCCCGCGCCGTGTCTGTGAAGTGACTATAGCTGCAGCGAGGACGCAGCTGGCAAGGCGAGGTCAGGGCTCGGTTAATTTCACGCCAAGCGAAGTGAGGGGAAAACTTTTTGCGGAGCCCGGTGAAGCGGAGAGATTTGATCCCGCTCCCTGGCAGAAGCGCCTCAGTCCCCCGAGCCTTGCCTGGCAACCCGGGGCTCGGGGCTCGCACACAAACCCGCCCAAGCGTAAGGGCTAACGCGGGGGGGGCTTGATCCTAACTAGCTGGTCTGGTTACAGCGCAGGGCGGGCCGATACAAATATTGCCGAGGGGGAGGGGGGCAAAAGAAAGGGGGAAGTCGCCTCCCGGGGCTCCCGGTCTAAGTGTTTCCCCAACTCTGGGCCGCTATTCCGGCCTGAGCGACAGACCCTGCCTGGGAGGCAGCCCTGCCAGGGGCGGCCCGGCGCAGACTTACCAGGCTTGAAACACGGCCAGGAGCAGGACAAGCACCAGCAGCTTAGCTGACATGATCCGAGCAGGTACCAGGTGCAGCCGGGTGGGTCAATGCTGCCGGCCGCTCCCACGCGAAAGGGCTGAGGCTGGGATCGTCTCGGGCTCCGCTTGGATGCCCAGCGCGAGCCCCTTCGCAGGCTCCCGAGCCCCCAGCCAAGGCCCCCCAGGCCACGCGCCGCGGGCTGCCAGGGGCTGCGGAGCTCGCGCCCTGCCCCTCGCCGGCAGGCAATGGGCTGCAGCAAGGAAGCGGCGGCCCCTCCTGCTTCCCCGAGTTGTCTGAGCCAAGCACCTTCAGCGGGGAGCCGCCAGCAGACCAGGCAGCACCACAACGGCAGGCAGAGCGGGTGTGTGTGTGTGGAGGGGGGGGGGGAGAGGACCAGCCCCCCCCAGTGGATGCCCCCGGACCCTGCCCCGCTGCCAGGCGCTGGAGCCCAAGGCAGGGGGGCTGCGCGAGCCGGCTAGAGCACCTGGGTCCCTCTCCCCGACCAACAGGTCCCGGGCTTGTCCGAGAGGCGCGGAGGCTGCGAGAGAGCCCCTCCCCCGCGAGGGGCAACACGGGGGAGCGGGAGCGCGAACTCCCGCCCCGGCGCTGTCAAATGCCAGTCCGCAGCGGGGCCGGGTTCTCCGCCAGAGCCCCCGCTGGGCTGCAGGTGTCGGGCGGGGCGCGTCCCCCCGGGCGGGAGCCCATTCTCTCCCGTTCGCTCCCGGCGAGGAGGAGCCGCGCTCTGACAATGGCTGAGGCAAGCCCAGCCCGGCGCGCCCGGCGCTGCGAGTTTCCTGGCGCGCGCGGGTAGGTCTCAGCACTTGCGACAATTAGAAGGAGGCTAGCAACGAGCGCGAGGAGGGGAGGTTCAGACCCCTTCCCTCCCCTCCAGCACATCTGGAGGTGGAGGCGGGAGGGTGCGGGTAAGCCTGAATCTGCGCTTCTCTTGGAGACAACTCCGGGGAAGGGGCCAAGATAGCACCCCTCTGTCCGGCAATGCAGACACCCCCCAGTCCAATCCGCGCCTGGTAACCGTAGCTCCAAACGGGATGGCTGGGTGATTCCTGAGAACCGTGAAATGGGATTATTGATCTAAACTCTACATTGATCTAGATTTGGGGGGAGGGGGGTTAGTACAACAGGTGTGCAGGGAACGTCCAGAGTCTCTAGCATGCTCTCAGAGGGTACGTCCACATAATGTATTCTCCACCCCAGGAAATAAGGACCGACGAGCAAGTTTGTCCCAAGCCAGTCAACATAATAGTATGCGGGATGACCAGTAGGCTATGTGCCATCCCACCGCGATTAAAAATATCATAGAGGAAATATTGTTAGTAATGTATTTACTACTTCGGGTCCGTGTGTGCCTTTCTCTATCAAACGAAGGATGCCCACTTTCTTGGAAACAAAAAGGGGTGTCAAAATAGTTTATTTATATTACATCAATTGAGAAACAAGAGATCCTGGAAAAATACAGTATGTGTTCATTTTGGTGGGAAAATAAAGCTTACAGTTATAATTTCTTCCCTTTACCCCCAGGGCAATAAAGTGATCATAAACATTTCATGCAGCAAAAAAGAGTTCTACAATAAAATCTAATCTTGTGCTCAGGATAACTTGTATGTGAAGTCTAAAAATAGTTATTTACAGAGATAACTAGAAGGATTTGTGTTCCCGATGTTATTTATTACTGGAGTGGTACAGTTTAGAGGAAATCCACTATGATCCGGCATTTAACTTCCAATGATGCGCATTTCCTGGAACCTATACTTGCATTCGACACTTTATTCATTAGTTCTTATGTGATGACTTTATCTAATTGCACTGAATGTAAATGATTATCCGTCACCTGTTATAAAACGTGTATCTCTCTCATATCGCCAGCAGGGGAGTCCAGAACAACTATGGAGCCTCCTGTTCTTTGAAACAAGACGGAGCAGAAGTTCAAAGGACAGCTTTATTTTCATTTTCAGTGCTCTAAAATTCACCGTGCAGTCTATGTCATGAAGCGGAGCTTTGAAATGTTTCTTTAGAAGAGAAAGCTCTTTTGCGCTGCTTTGATATGCGCATTTGAAAGGTTATCTGCAATTATCAGCATTTCTTTCGGATAAATGACAGACTGTATTTCAAGTGTCTAAAACAGACTGAGGTCGAGTTATAAAGACATGTAATTGAAGGAATTTGTTTAGTACCTTTGCCTAATTTATTATTCCCAACGATTGATATCTTAGGTCTCAGAGCAAGGTGGATCGTCCTCCAACAAAGTGGTATATATTGTATGTATTATATATGCATCTCTCTTCCCTATTGGAAAGTGTAGTGCTCTAAATTTAAAGTTTATCTTAAACTCCCACCTTAAAATTCCTGGAGATTTGAGAGAGGCGAGCGGGTTTGCTACGGTTATACAAACACCAGCCGCACTTTAGCTTTGAGGACTTAAGGCAATTGCAGCGCAGCAAACACATTGCTGAGGAAAAATCTGCACCGAAGCTGGATACAACACTGTCCGCGAGTCTTCTCAGCGGTGGAGTCGGGACAAGTTGGCATGAGACCGTGCTATTCTGGTGCCCCTTCTGGAACAGGAAAGGCTGACGTTGTGTGTGGAAGCCCGTCAGGAGATTTCCAGCTGTGTTGGGGGTGGCGAGTGTGTGCTGGCAAACGCACGAACAGCCTCTGTGCTCGCAGCTGTCGAGTCCAAACGCCTTCCCCAAATTCAGCACCAGAGGCTTGGACAGCTCCCGGGGCCGTAGAGTTTCCTCGGCTGCCTTCCTGTAGCTTTGTCCCAGTCCCCAGGCGGCTGGTTAACCTTACAGCTACGGTTATACCCGAGGGAGCAGGAGGCGATCGGTATTGGCAAGTCAAACAACGCACCAGCCTTCCACTCCCAACAAGTGTCGAGGAGTTTGTGCTGTGGAGCAGCTGATACCGAAAGACAGACTGATATTCACCCTCCCCCCCAGGGAAATGTGTCCTAGAGCTGAATGGCTCTCTCCTCTTCCCAGGCAAGAAGAGTGTAGCCCACCGCTGCTTCTCCTTCCGATGACAAGGAAGAACTGCTATTTTTGCACGATTCTTCCTTGGCTGCAGGAGCCTCTTGCGGCTGAGATGAGAAATACTTCTTAGCAAACACTTGGGAGAGGGGCTTTGCACGTTCCTTTTCGGATCCCGAGATAACACAGAATCCTCCAGCTGCTGTCTGGAAGGCTGCGGCAACTGCTCACCAGGAGGAGTGGGGGGGAAGCGTGTGCAGACAGTTTTCAAAACGGGAGTTTTGGTAAGGAATCCTGCCGACAACTGGTGTGCAAACTGTCGCAAGCCGAATGAGGACGAGTCCCTAGCTACTAAGGGATCATCCAGTCCGCAGGGGGTCAGCACTAGAAAAACCTGTAATCAAACAAAACGTGGTTTCTTGGTCCATAATGCAAGCATGTGTCAACTGCCCACTTCATGTTGAGTGGCCCTTGGATTTAGTGTGAGAAGCTAGCACAACTTCTGTTTGTGCCGCCTTATATTTCACTGTGACACGCCTAGTTGTCTTTCTCAGGCCTGAAGAACAAAACAGGGGGAAAAACTCTTTCTCACTAACAAAGGTTGGCCCCATAAAAGATATTACCTCTCCCTGTTCCCCCATCTCTGTAATGTCCTAGGGAGATTTGTATAACTGGGCGTCACCACCAAACAATGTTGAAAGTGGCTTCTCTCTTTTCCTGCCAGTACAGCAGAGGTTCCAGTTTTCATCTTACACAGGAACTCCTCTGCTGTTATATGTCTCCTATAGAAAAGGGTGCTGCGCTTGTTTCAGGGTGCAGCTTGTTTCTATAACCAGCTGCTGCCTTGATTCACTCCCATCACTCCATCAGAATCAGTCCAGGTGGTACCACCTAATGCTGGAGTTAAACAGTCCCTTATTCCCCACCCCCCCCTTTACACTGCCCAAGCCAGCTATCCTTGTTCACCCTCCCCATTCCCATTCTATTGTCTCTTTCATCCTCTTCTCATGCTGTCCCAAATGCAATTCTAAAGTCCTTGATGGTCATAAGTACCCTTAAAAGTTTTGTGGGCATAGCTATGGTGGTTCTGGGTGTGATTTTTATCAACCTAGCTATGCCAGCTAAAGCCCTGGTATAAAAGCATAAAAGCACTTTTGCCTGTATTTCATGTTTTGTTCCCTGAGCCAGAATAAGGCAAAAAGCACTTTTATGCCTGTATAATATGTCTACACTAAGGGTACATTTACACAGCAGGGCTAAAGTCGAATTCAGCTACACAACTTCAAATTCCTTCCTAGTATTCACAAATGATTACCTTGCAACCTGAAGAGAGAATTGATTGCTCTTGTTAGGTGAGTGTGTAATGCTACAAGTGTTATAAGTTACCATTAAATCAGCCAGCCCTTTCAAAGCTCCTCCCTATCTTTAACTGAATGGCCTCCTGTGGCAATGAATTACAGAACTCAGCTATAACTTAATAAAGCTGTATTACCCATCCTTCATTCTAAACTTATTGCAAGCAAAAGTCCCTTTAATTCTGTAACAGAGGAGGGGAGACCTGATCCAATACCAACCAACATTTAAGGGAGTCTCTCTATTGCTGCCAATGTATTTTGGTTCAGGACCAAAAGAAGTAAATGAGCATTTTTACTCCACCACATATAATGCTAATATTCTCAGTCTTGTTCATGCTCATTTTTTTTTCATACCGTTACCCTTTTTTTCTACATTTAACTACCCCATTTGCCTT
The DNA here is from genome assembly GCA_032595735.1 of Pelochelys cantorii. Taxonomy (NCBI): domain Eukaryota; kingdom Metazoa; phylum Chordata; order Testudines; family Trionychidae; genus Pelochelys; species Pelochelys cantorii. The sequence goes on along the minus strand of CM064326.1, from coordinate 122,841,877 downwards.
CTCTAGAGCTATTCTACCTTTGCAGATAGAAGAACTGAACCTGGGAATCACTGGAGCTGTTTGGATGAGCCTCTCCAGTTAGAGCTAAGAGACAGCTGCCTCACACCTAATGGTACAGAGCAAACTCATTTTCTCATACTGTAAGTGGTCTAAGGCTATGTCTAGACTGCAAAGAAAAGTCAGAAAAAGATACACAAATTGTGACCCGCAGTTTGCTTATCTTTTCCCACTTTTCTTTTGGCCCCCATCTACAGGGGGCCAAATTTTGGAAAAACCTCCTCTTTCAGAACATCCCTTATTTCTCATACAATGAGGAATACAGGGATGCTGAAAGAATGTGTCCGCTTCTTCAGAAACTGTTAAAAAAAAAGTGGACGCATTCCTTGGACATGGCAGAGCTTTTCTGGGATACCGGAAGTATCCCAGAAAAGCTCTGCAGTGTAGACATAGTCTTTGTGTCACTACATGAGACAGTACACCACACCCAATAGGTGTGTGGGTTACATACTTCCTCTAGCTCAGAAGCCCACTGAGCTTCAGAGTAATCCCAGTTGAAATCCTGGAGGAGCCCCCACTTAGGGGAATGAAACTTAGGATATCTGGTGCTTAGTGCATGAGCCTACAGCTTGAGGTAAAAACTGGTTGGCTGTGAGCTAAGGCTGTAGAGCAAACTCAATCTCTCTCTCTATAAGCGGTCTAAGTGCCACTATATGGGACAGGGAACCATACCCAGCAGGTGTGTGGGTTACATTGTCATCAATTGAAGTGACCATTATTAAAAACAAGGTACCAACAAAAGGGCAAAGTATTGTTTTATTTAATGACACAGTATTTATACATTTAATATAATAAATTATGTCTCTTTGGAATTTATCTTTAACTGCTGTTCCATACAGTGCATTTTTATTAAACTACCAATAAAGATGCCATCTTTTATCTTAGCTAATGAGGCCAAAACATGGTGTTATAGCATCTCACCACCTCTCAGTCTTTTAATGTCTTTAGTCTCAGAGCCCCCTTGCAAGGGGTAAATGTGATGTTGTTTCCATTTCACAGATAGGAACCTGAGACACAAAGGGTATGTCTACACTACATGGCTCCATCGACGGAGCCATGTAGATTACCTTTGTAGACATAGGAAAATGAAGCTGTGATTTAAATAATCGCCGCTTCATTTAAATTAAAATGGCTGCCGCGCTGTGCCGATCAGCTGTTTGTCGGCACAGTGCAGTAGTCTGGATGCTCCGCAGTCGATATCAAAGGCATTTGTCACCCTCCCCCGTAAACCTCATCCCACGAGGCATACTGGGGAGGTCGACAAATGCCTTTGATGTCGACTGTGGAGCGTCCAGACTACAGCGCTGTGCCGACAAACAGCTGATTGGCACAGCGTGGCAGCCATTTTAATTTAAATGAAGTGGCGATTATTTAAATCGCTGCTTCATTTTCCTATGTCTACAACGGTAATCTACATGGCTCCGTCAACGGAGCCACGTAGTCTAGACATACCCAAAGAGACTTGTCCAGAATTCATAGAGAAGTGGTCCACAAAGTTTTCAGGGTCATTTCTCCCCTTACTTTTGTTTGCCCTCCACCTGAGTTGGGGTCAGGGCTCCCAGGGACAGATGTGGATGGGGTAAGGAGCTACAACTGAGGCCAGGCCAGGGGTCAGGGTCAGGAATGAAGCTATAGACACAGGCTTAGGCAGGGGCTGAGCTGGGCTGGGCTGGGCTGAGCTAGAGGGGCGGGGGCCAGGACAAGAAGCAGAATCTAGCAAGATGCAGAGTCACTGCCTGGCTGTAGTCAGATTCTATACTGGTAGGGTGGCACAGCTGAGATCAGAGTGGAGTCGGATGGTGCTCCCCTGCCCATGGGGCCTGCTGCATACCCCAAGTGTGCCTTCCTGCTCCCAGAAGGCAGTTCACCTCATGGTTTGGGGATCTCTGAGATGGAAAAAATCTGGAGAAGATGAAGTAACAGAGCCCTCTTCTCCAAAGCCCCAAGCTTGTGTTTTAACCACTGGACCATCATAGCCCATCAACATTAATGAGAAGTCTGAGCTATTTTTTCCAGTGTGTATTATTTTAAATTTGCCAAAGTGTAAATTTCACCTGTCATTGTTCTGTCTAATACGTACAAATCCGTCTGGGCGTTCTTGTGATTTTTCAAACTTTCACCTGATTGAAGCAAATGACTTAGCAGCAACCATAAACTTTACTAATTTTCTTTGTATTTTTTATTCAGTCAGTAATCATTGAAACATCATTGTGGGCAGTCTCTGTTAATTTCTCTTTCTCCATATAGTGTGGCTATTAATTGCCTCTGTCCTTGCACATATTCTCTTTTCAATGTACAAGAATATTTCCTCAGACACAAAGGCATTTCCTCCCCCACTCCCTCCAGTATTCTAATATTAAATGCCACTTACCTTTCTCTAGATGTAAACCCTCTCTAAAACATAGATAGAGCAGGGGAATGCAATTCACATCCACTCAACTGTATCTTTTACACATCCATCAAACATCTATAAACTCTATACTAACAAGAAGCCAGACAAGGGCTCAATCCTGCAAACATTTGATCTCTTGAGCAACTATACGCATGTCTCTAGTTACATCAAGGTCAAGGAGACAATTCAGATGAGGAAATTTACTCAAGAGAAGTAGGTATCTGCACTAAGTTTAGTCATGCAACTCTAAAAGGGTAGGTGATCATTCTAGAACAATAGTGAGCAGCTCAAGAAAGGGTCATTTAAAAATAATTATCTTTCACTGGGCCTCTTTTTATAACATGAGAATTAACAAACCAAAACAAAAAGATCTCTTTGGACTCCACTTGTTCCTGCATAGGAACAGCCCACATAAAGGAGAGGAAACACTGGAGTTTTCACTCTCTGAATATCCTAGTCAATCTTCCATTCCCTCTGATCCTAGATGGAGTGGAGCAACCTCATTAAAAATATTGGACACCGGAGAGAGAGACTGCATGAGACCAAACTGAAAGAAATACAAAGGGGAAAGATTTTGGGGCCCATATCCCTTTAATTGTACATCTTCCCTCCCCACTGGTTGCATCCAGGTGCTGAAAGAAAGAGGGTACACCTTATGTCAGGGATCCCATAAATGCATGAAGTTTGCAGGAGACAAGGACTGGTTGCTAAAACTATTTTTTCTTCTCAGGTAAGATTCTGCAGAGCACACAGCACAGCAGGACATTGACACTTGGTCTCCTCAGTTTCAGGCAACTACCCTAGCCACTAGACCATCTTCCTCACTACTGTTTTTTGGACAGCTTCCACTCTGCTCTTTGGCTTTATTGGTTCAGGGAGAACACAGTTCTTTGGCTCCCCCTGGAACCTCCCAAAGACGTGGTCCTACAACATGGGTGGGAGAGCAGCAAAAATTATTACATCTTTTATTTATAATCTGCTGTTTCCTTTCCAAAGTTGTTAGGGAGGTGAAATGGAAGAGAGGCCAGGAAGAAGTCAGAGAGCCCCAAACACTTCTCCAGTACTTGGCCTGTCCCTTACCTCTCTATGGAGTAGAATCCTTAAAAAGGACTTGCCAGGCATTGGTGGGGAAGGGAGAGCCCTGCAGTATATATTCTGCACAGGCTCCCCAGCACACACAGATTCAGAATAGATTCAGGGCCTGATTCTGCAAACATTGACATATCCCAATGCATATTCAATAGCTCTACTGGCACCTGAGACAGCGCTTCTATGAACAACATCACTTGTGTGTGTTTGCCTTAAAATTTAGTATGACAAAGGTTTTCCAAACCATTAAGCTAAAAATGGATGACATTTTGCAACCAAGTACTGAATGCATTTTTTTATTTAAACTTTAAGATCAAATTACAAAAGCTACTGGAGCAAGGGAGCAGTCATGCCAGGCATTTAAGGAAAAAGGTGAAAACTTAAATTACACTTTCTCATTCATTGTTGAAGCAAAACACAATGACATCAGCAAGGAAGTTATAAAGAAAAGTTTCAGGCAACGACCAAAATGCTTGTATTGTCTCTGAAAACCCTCGCTGTTACAACATGTAACTTGCTTTCTTTATCACCTTTTTTTGTGCTGATAGATAATTTGGGATCTCTTGCTATTGGGAGTAAGATATAATCATTATTTCAGAAGCATCTTTTTCATACATCATCTTCAATGGAAGATGTTGTCCAAACTCCCTGAATTTGTTACCTTAATGAATGTGTATATTAAGGACTTTAATGTTTTATCTGCATGGTATGTTCTTAGTTTATTTTCAAGATAATTTTGTGTAATGTATGCCTGATTTTTACAATAAAAAATTAGAATTACAGGAGAAAAATGTAGTTGGAGTATGAAAAAACTGACCTTTCCTCCTAAGGTAAGATTTTACAACTTTTATTTACATTGAATAACACCTTGCTCCTGAAGCAGTCCCATAAAAATCTGTGACCCAGATTCTCAGTGGTGTGTGTGTGTGTGTGTGTGAATCAGCAAAGTTCCATTCAGTACTAGGTACTGTGTCAAATTTCCACTTGCTGAGAATCTGAAGTGATGGAATTATTTGTGGAATAAGATGCTATTTGGAGAGAGTAAGGGTGATGGAATGTGACCCTACAAGAGATAATACTGTATTTACAACCTACATTACCCTATCAGATGACAATAATGGAGCATTTCTGTAAAATACAGGATATGCCTATGTATGTATAACTGTACATTGGACATATAAAAACTACAGATATGTAATACACTTGAACAGTTAAAAATATAACTTATTTTATTTACAAACTATCAATGCAAGATACCATGTGCCACAGAAGCCATGTTCAATGCCCGCTCTTCTGTTCTTCTAAAAAGATCTGTGGCTGTAATAATTAATGTCAATGTCTCCGAAATATCTGAGGCTACATGTAGAAACAATCAAGGCAATATTATTTGTACATATTATTAAACATGCAAAAACTTCCTGAAGAATATTGCCCAAGAACAGAAAGTCTTCTGGCCTTCATATTCTCCATGGTAGTGTTTGCTTTATTAGTATGGCTCACAAGTGATTTTGGAGTCCTTCAGTTTATTTTGGAGAAGTAGCATCTCTAATAACAGGTTCCCTATTCAAATACGTAGCCCAATAGACTAAGTTAAAAGTTCCAAATAACACTGGAAAAACTATTCGGGACATTTTGTCAATCTTACTGATGCTGTTATAAGTCTTTTTGCTTTCAGCAGGCTTTTCTTCAGCAGATTTCACTGCAACAGTAGTAGAGCTTGAGATGACTGATGGGGCTGAGTCCTTTGGTATGTTTGGTGGTGGGCCTGTCTTTCCAGCACTGTAAGCATTAATTGATTTGTTTCCTAGTAATTCACGCTCTTTTCTCTGAAACATAAATCAGGAAACACCATTTAAGGTAGAAGGCAGGTGTAAATGTTCTCAAGTGTAAGCAAAAATGTCAGCATAGTAGTCAATTATGCAAACTGTTCACTACTTGTTCCTGTTTCAAATCCCAACTATTTATGTCCTGAGCTTCAAGCCCTTGTTCACAAAAACCTTCCACTGATATCAGTGAACACTGAGCAAGGACTGCAGGATCAGGTCCTGGATTAGCATGAAAATTAGCAAAATTCTTTATTGATGTGATCCTTGCCCTGGGTCAGTGCTTAATTTTCGTCAGGGCTGAGCCCTAGCACCTCTAGGCATGGCAGTTCACTCCAGCACCTCTAGACTTGCCATGTCAGTTAAGGAAGTAAAAAAGTTCATTGAGCCCTGACACCTAATTGCTTGAATTCTGACACCTTTCTCATTACAAGTTAAGCAATACCCTGGGTTTGCATAAATGAATGTAAAAGCCTTGAGAAAGAAACATTTAGCTACTGCTGATATCCCAGTGTTTCAGGATGGCTAACAAATTACTAACATCACATCACCAACAAAAATAATCAACATGTGAAAAGGCCTGGGGTCCCTTGTAAGATTTTGTCTTGATATTTAGTTATTTCACACGGGATTCATGTAACGTGTATGTGCCTGCAAATATAAAGTTGCTTTATGAGATTGTTTGATAAAACTCATTAGACTAGCCCTTATTATTGACAATAGTCACCAAGGTGCCCACTACAGTCCTGATGCTTATACATGTAACTTTCACATGGGAGTAGTTTTAGTGAAGTTGATCAGATTATTCATGTGAATAATGTTAGGCAAGTAAGCATTCAATAGTCTAAGGCTGCATCTAGATTGGCATGATTTTCCGGAAATGCTTTTAACGGAAAAGTTTTCCGTTAAAAGCATTTTCGGAACAGAGCGTCTAGATTGGCACGGACACTTTTCCGCAAAAACACTTTTTGCGGAAAAGCGTCCCTGGCCAATCTAGACGCGCTTTTGCGCAAGAAAGCCCCGATCGCCATTTTAGCCATCGGAGGGTTTTTTGCGCAAAACAATACCACGTTGTCTACACTGGCCCTTTTGCGCAAAAGCATTTGCACAAGAGGGCTTTTGCCCGAACAGGAGCAGCATAGTATTTCCGCAAGAACACTGACGATCATACATGAGATCGTCAGTGTTCTTGCGGAAATTCAAGCGACCCGTGTAGACAGCTAGCAAGCTTTTCCGGAAAAGCGGCTGATTTTCCGGAAAAACTGGCCAGTCTAGACACAGCCTCAGTGTTTGCACACAGGGCCTACTTTTGTAATAATACTGGGGATACTGCAGTTCAAAAGTTCATGGTTTCATGCTGTATTTTTTGTTTGTATTACATTTATGGCGATTGATGTGGGGTCCTGATTTACTGCACTCGGTGCAGGCTTTCCTATTCATTCCAGTAACAACAGGATTGGACTGTCTAGATTCATTTGGTGCTGTATAATTGTTTAAATCCTTAATCTCAATTAACAAAATCTGCAGCAATTAGAGCTATTAAAGCTATAATTGTTTTGGTTTGTTTGTTTGTTTTAGTGTCTGAACTGAAGGAAAAACATTGTTTCAGGTTGATGCAAAAAAAGGGGTGTGTGTGTTGGGGGGGGGGGGGTTATACAGGGTGTATCGCCCTAGTCCAGCATCCTCAGGACTTGTTCTGCCTCTAACCAGGGAATTTGACAGATCCGGGCAAGTCAACGCTGGTCTCTCTGCTGCCACTGGCTGCAGGTTTTTACTCTGCTGGCAGCAGAGGGGCCAGCATTGACTAAGCCAGAACTGGGGCATGGTGCTCAGGGGAAGAGGCAGGGTGGCTCTGGACCCCTATGGCTGGGGGCCAGGAGTACAACCCCACGGGAGGACAACAAGCCTCTTCCTCTGAGCATCCTACATTCCCACTCCTTCCCCTCCTTCCTTCCCTCCCTCCCTCCCTGAGCTTGAGCACTGGAAATGGGCTATTTGCAGCATTGGAAGCAATGGGAGTATAGAGGAGGAGCTGTTGAATGCAGGGCCTGGCTTTTCTTTGTGAGTGCTCTGGCCTGGGAGCAGCCACAGAGATACTGGATCACAGATGATGCTGGACTATAGAACTCTGGAACATGTCCATTGAACCTGTATCAGTGAAAGGGGGAAACAAAAGTTTTGGGTTTGTGATGGGCTGGACTAGGCCCCAATACCCCCTGGCAGGAGGGGCGGAGAAGAGGTCCTCCAGACACTATTGAGTGGCTGTCTCTACGGCAGCCAATCAGGACCCAGCAGAGAGGTATAAAAAATGCTGCAGGGCTAGGGCTTGGCATTTCCTTTCAGGAGCTGGACCTAGCCAGGTCTATACCCTGACTGGGTGATCAGCACTATAGCTAGCTCCCAGAGTGAGCTGAGCCTAGATCTGGGTAGGACCCAGAGGCCAAAGACCAGCCACAAGCAGAGACTTACTAACACCATGGACAAGGCTCGTCAGGTCCTGGTTCCAGGACTTTGAGGGAGACCGGACACCCAGGCAAGGACCCTGCACAGCGTCACTTGGCCGCAGTGGGGCGCTCACCAGCGGGTGGACCCGTTACAGGGTTATTTTCAACCTTTTTAAAAAATTAAGCACATTTTGAAATGAAAGATGGTTTCAAAATGAAAATTCAGCATGCTTGCTTTGAAGACACTGAAATTGAGTGTTTTTTCAGCTGAAGCTCTTTGTGAATTCAGAGTGAATTTGTGAATAGTTTGGGTCAAGTTTTGCATTTTCAGGGAATAAACTATTTGTCCCAAAAGTTTTACCCAGCCCTGGTGGTGACATACATTTAAGTCCCTCTCAGTCATACTTCCAAGCACAGATCAGATCATTTGCATGGCCAAGATGAATGTTTCCTATACCATCCCACAGCATAGGCACTAAAAAAAGTTCAGCATGCTCAGTAAGTTATCATCTGAAGGTCAGTGACATGAGGAATTAAATACATGTTTGAAGAGCAGCAAATTGTACATCCAGTTTCTTGTGCTGTAAAAGGTAATTGAATCTTATTCTAGGGATTCAAAGAGTTGTAAATTAAAAACCTTGATTTTTGCAGCTTCCAAAGCTTTTTTGCCATCCCATGCCCAGCTTCTCTTTGTAAAGTAGTTGACTGTGGCAAATTCAATCAGCGCAGAAAATACAAACGCGTAACACACAGCTATAAACCAGTCCATCGCTGTCGCATAGGCCACTTTTGGCAAGGAGTTGCGGGCACTGATACTTAAAGTGGTCATGGTAAGAACTGTTGTTACTCCTTTAAAAAGAAAAAAAAAGTTAAGTGAGAGTTGGAAAGTTGTGTGACTTCAGCCCTGATGCCTAAGCACCCCCATGGAAATAGTTCTTTATATAGCATTTTAACAGTCTATGGTACTTTGGTTACCAACAGAGGGTATGTCTACACTACCACCCTAGTTCGAACTAGGGTGGTTAATGTAGGCATTCGAAGGTGCAAATGAAGCCCGGGATATTTAAATATCCTGGGTATGTAGACATACCCAGATAAACAAAGTCCCTGCCCTGAGGACCTTATTTCTGACCTTTGGGGCACCCAGTTCATCTTTAATTCCTACATCTTTAAAGAATATTTTAAAATTTGTTTGGCTAAGGATGAGTGGTATAAACCAAAATCTTACTTATTTAATTTTTTAAATGAATTATTTAATTCACTTTCATAGATGGAACATTTATCGCAGCCCTCATTTATAAAAACATTACAAAAATCTTCTGTTTGTGTACTGAAGAATTAATATAATCTTCAGACTTTCTATTACTTGGAGGGATATGTTTGTGTAAAGATCCATGCAAATCCTATAATCTTTTTTTTTCTTCTGGCTCCCAGCCAATATAGAACATGCATTTGGTAGAGCAACCTAACAGTTCAGATTATCACAAGTAGTAAAGAGAAATGTGGATGTCACTTTACTATAGAGGAGCTAATAAATTAAACTAATTAGGAATAATTGTAGTAATAAAGCAGGATTTCAATATTTATTTTACCACATGGAGATAAAAAATACCCAACATAAAATTATTTTCGAGAATTCATTCCCAATAATAGTATCTCATCCCACTGCCACTGAAATTAATGATAAAACTGTTACTGAATTCATTCATGGAGGGATCCACCTTCCAGTTTATACTCAAAGGAATAAATTCGACTATCAATTACACCTTTTTAAATCCAGAAATTCCACAGATCTTACTGGATTTAAATGTAACAGAGTGTAATTAAGACCTCAATCCTTTGACCTCATGGTAAGTATTCTTTGTATTGTCCTGGGCCATATGTCACCATTGAATGTAAAGCAAAATTCCCAATTGATCTCAGGGAAGAGTTCTGTATAAATGTCAATAACAAGATTTGGCTCCCTGATATTAGTAGGGAAAACTGTCTATTGTACAAAACTGATTTTTCCCAGCTACTCTGTTTTTGTATTGCATCAGTCTTGGGTGTTTACTTTCTGTTTACAAGCAATCTTCTAGTGATAATTTGAGCTGTTTAGACATCTCAAAAGGATTTTACTTATTATATATTCTGTAATATGCATACAGTTTATAAATGAGTAATTATATTAATTTGTACTGATTATAATACCCCTATTATCATCAGTACAAATTAATTGCCACTAATTAACCTCTTTTATGATTCATCTAGATCAGCCCTGCACCTTGAATCACAGACACACTAAAACTTTTTAAGAGGAATCAGTGCTTTCATTGCTGTGTCTAGAATATGTATTAACCCTCCACGCCCCACCCTTCCCCCCCCCCCATGCTATCTACTAGGTTCGTTTGATCTAAATCATTTGCTTTTTTTCCTGATTGAAAAAATAAATATATACAGATATGATTTCTTCTTCCCTCTTCTATCACCAACCCTCATTTAATTCTTGTGTAATTTTCATCAGAATTGAACTAAAGGACTTTAAGCATGATAGAAAGAGAGCCAATGAGTTAAATTAGTTCAGACTAAGGGGAAATAGAAATCACCAGGAACAGAAATAAATCATAGTAAATTATTTTTTCTTTACACAAAGTCACCCCTTTGAGTAAGACAATCCTTTCATAATGACCACAAAGAAGTGAAGTACTCACCAAAGACAGTTCTAGCAGGGACGGATTCTCTGTTTAGCCAAAAGGACACTTGTGATAAGATCACGGTCATAACACATGGAAGGTACGTCTGGATGACAAAATAACCAATTTTTCTTTTCAGGTGAAAATGTGCTGTCATAATAGTGTATTCACCTGGGAGGAGAAAAATGCAGTGGTGGGGAAAAGTCAGACCATGCCTAAAATTGATGGATCCTGCTGTTTTCTGTGCATAAGTTCCCAAAATCCACCACCTGCTGGGAGAAAACATGCAGCCATTTCCACTGCACCAAAAATGTCTGATCTTCCAGGCAGCCTAGTTCTGGCAATCATAGAAAAATCAGAATTTGGAACATACATCCTCCTGATGTTTGTGCCTATGCCTCCAGAATGACACTGAATAATTATACACAATGAACTTCTCCTACTGCATTAAAATAGTTTTAGAACTTGGCACGTTTCAATGTCCCATGGCTTCAGAGATTTGTATAGGTGACATGAGTTCTGTTAGCTCTGGCCAATATTTGATTTGTGGGCCCCAGATTCCACCATCAAAATAAAGAGTACATCCAACTGGTCCTAGGGCATCAAATAGTTCCAGAACCAACACATCCCAGCAGAAAGTACAATGCTGCAAAACCCCAGATTTGGTATCAGGATCCAGCCTGACTATGACAATTTTTGCTGCCAAACCCCCAGATATCTACTAAGGGAACATGGCCAGACATTCCTACTGTACTGAACTTGTGTAAATTATGGCACGTTCCAGTGATGCAGAATTCCAGAACCTGGATGTAGAACATGGGTCCCACTGAAACACCAACCCACTATCAGAGAATACTTCCTACCCTTCCTAGAGCACCACACAATCAAGCAGGCTCAAGCACCAGGTCATCAAGTCCAGTCCCCAGGACCAAGCACTATCTAGATCACCCCTGATAGATGTCTATCTATCCTGCTCTTAAATATCTCCAGTTATGGAGATTCCACAACCTCCCTAGGCAATTTATTCCAGTATTTAACCACCCTGACAGTTAGGAAGTTTTTTTTAATGTTCAAACTAAATCTCCCTCGCTGCAATTTAATTTGCTTGGTCCTGCTTTGAGTAGGGCTGAATACCTCCTGAGGTCTCTTCCAACGCTAATCTTCTATGATTTTTTGATGCTATGACTTACAAACACAGTCACAATAGGAGATACAGCACAGCTGCAAAAAGAATTGCAATTAATCCTCAAAACCAACACGAGATAAACCCTAGGTAAATGTAAAGACTTTTCAGACTAGATGCATATAATGTAGGAAAGATGACAGTGCAAAAGTTGATTGTTCAATTAGGGATGTGAATGGTTAACCAGTAAGCATCACCCTGAATGGATGATGCTTAAGGGTTCCTGTCAATGATGTTCCCCACTCTGGCACTCCAAGTACAGAAAGTGGGGACCTGAAAGAGACCTTAAAAATAGCTTGCCTCTATAGGCTTCTGCTTAAAAGTTTCCCAAGATCACAGATTTCCTGACCTTGGGAGATAGGCTGCCACCACCAAGTGAAAAACCCCTTTCTTCTTGAATCCAGGAAGAAAGCACTTGGAATTTCTTCTGGGGGGGGGTTACCCCAACCTCTTCTAATACAAAAGAGCTTGAATAAAAAGAGAAAACAAACTGTAGTCTCTGATAGATGACCTCTCAGTTCCTGTTCTGGAACATTTTAACCTGTCCAGGCACTCATTAATGGATCTAAAAGCAATTGCAATTGCAAAAAACCAGCTGCAAAGAGAAGCTGCAGAAGTTGCCTTCATCTGCAAATCTGACAGCTTTAATCAAGGTCTGAACGGGCTGCTACATTCAACACTCAAATAACATCAAAAGTATCGGGCACTTACAGCCCACACTATTAGCCTCATTTAGCATGGACACCCTAAGGCTATGTCTAGACTGCTGCTTTTTATCAGAAAAAGGTACGCAAATTACACTCCGCAATTTGCATACCTTTTTCCGACAGTTTTGTCGGAAGAGGCTTTTCCAAAATTTGGCCCGCCTACACTAGCCCAAATTTTGGAAAAACCTCCTCTTTCAGAAGAGCCCTTTTTCCTCATGGCATGAGGAAGACAGGGCTTCTGAAAGAGTGCGTCTGCTCATTTGCAAAAAATATCGGAAGAGGAGACGCATTCCCTGAACATGGCGGAGTTTTTCCGGGATACCTGCAATGAGGAGTAACGGTAGTTCCAATTAGGAGCTTTAATTCGAACTACCTAGTCTGTGCTGCGTGTAGCTGCGGGCAGGGAATTCGAACTATGGGGCATTTAAAAATGGCGGCGCCCGGGAACATGCAAATAAAGTCCGGGATATTTAAAACCCAGGCTTCATTTGCAAGTTCAAATGCCTACACTAGCCACCCTAGTTCGAACTAGGGTGGCAGTGTAGCTATACCCTTATAGTGCATTTACACAACACCCTAAACTCAAAATAAGATACAAAATTTGCACTATGGAAATTGCGTATCTTATTTTGAATCTATTTGGAAATAGCTTATTTTGAAATTTGGCACGTCTACACAGTGCCAAATTTCAAAATAACGTGCTATTTTGAGACATCCTTTAACCCTCGTGGAATGAGGGTGACTGGGATGCCAAAATAGCATGCCGGTTATTTTGAAAAATTATTTTGAAATAATGGGTAGCTTGTGTAGAGGTGGGGTAGCTATTTAGGGGTACCTCCTGTATTCCGAAATATCTGTGCAGTGTAGACATACTCCTATTTGTGTTAAAGTGCATAGAGGAGAAGGAAGGAAATTCCAGCTGTTAAAAAAAAAAGAACACCTCTCCCTGATTATACTCTTTTGAGACAGACTGTGGAGAGTTCAATAGAAACTGTCAATATCTTCAGTTTGTTCCAAAGACTAAACCATTCACTGAGCAAACTATACAAAGTGCAGGTACAGAACTAGGAGAAAAATATTCACTTATACCAGCGGTCGATAGCCTTTTAGCGTATAGTCCATCAGGATAATCCAGTGATGGACTGCAAGTCATTTTGCAAACATTGACCATCCACAGGCACAGCCCCCACATATTCTGAATATGATCTGAAGAAGTGGGTCTGCCCCATGAAAGCTCTTCACCTAATAAACTATTTTGTTAGTCTTTAAAGTGCTACGTGACTGCTTTTTTTCCCCCCAAGATCAGACTAACACGGCTACCTCGCTGTGTTATAATGTTTCGTCACCAGGTGGCGATGTTTGAAGATTACAGCAGCACATCTTCACTAATGTTTCAGCCAGGTTTTTTGGTTTTTGTTTAAACCAGTAAAATTGTTGTTGCTAGTGTCTATTTTACCTCTCTGTGACAATCTTGACATAGATCATTGGGATACTTCTCATTTTTGGCACACTAGACTCCAAATTCTACCAGCTACACAAAGAACACGTCCAGCAGCTCTGCTTGGATTAATACCTTCCAGATCTCTTTGCATCCATCCCTGTGTCATTCCTGGAACCTGCTGAATTTTGGACTCAAGCCCCCAAAATGCACTGCCAAAACAGACAGCCATATCTCCTTTGCTCATATGCCAGACAAATCTAGCACCTGGAGAAAAGCAATGGGGAAACTGTCACACTTCTGCCCTGAGTGTAGAAAGACTCTCTAGTTTATGGGGCAGGAGACGAGCAGTGCATTTTAAGATGCCTGCCTGGCTTCTTTCATCCCACTTCCCAGTTAGTGCTGATTTCTGCTTCTCTAAACTCTCTCTTAGACCACTGTAATATATTCTATGTGTGGCACCTATGTATAGCCACCCAGAAATTGAAATTGATGCTGAATATGGTGACTTGTCTGGTAAAAAGAGTAGCTCTCTTTGAGCATATATACAATCAGTGATCCCTGATCTGCACTGGCTGCTTATGTGTCTCCAGATAAATTTAAGGTCTTAACCTATAACTCCCTAAAAAGCTGAGGGCCAATCTACTTGAAAAAGTGTCTCAATCCGGGGGAAGACTTACTTCTGGCTTCTCACTTTCTTGTATAAAAGGATCCAAGAAGTATGCTGGGGAGAGGGACTGGCAGAAGGTCTGGTATAAAAACAAGTAGCACATTCCTGGAATGGGACAATTTCATATATACCCACTGATTTGTGATAATCTCACACCAAGTATGCAGGACTTTTTTGATGCTCTACACCTGGCTACATGTGCTCTCCATTTAGCAGGATTGGTTTGTGGACAGGGACACACATGGGCTGGATCCAGCTGGTGTTTGTATACCAGCTACATGGTTTTTGAGTTGCTATTGCACTGAGATGTATTGGAACCTGGCTTTAGTTGGTTAACTAAGGCTATGTCTAGACAGTAGGCTTCTCTGAGAAGAAATTTTTCAAAAAAACTTCTTCTGAAAGAGAGTGGCTACACAGCAAAAGCACATCGAAAAAGCGATCTGCTTTTTCAAAAGATAGCATCCATACTGAATGGAGACTATGGGTGTGTCTAGGCTACAGAGTTTTTTGGAAAAAAATTGCCTTTTTTTTCTAAAAACTTCCCCTGCGTCTACACTGCTGCAGAGTTCTTTGGAAAGTAAATTGAAAGAACGCGGCAGTTTTTTCGACCACTGAAAACCTCATTTTACGAGGAAGAACGCTTTTTTTCAAATGTGCTCTTTTGAAAAAAGGTGCTATGTAACGCAAACTGTGCTTTTCCAAAAGAGAGCATCCAGACTGCCTGGGTGCTCTCTTTCGAAAAAATGGCTTGCTTTTTCGAAAGTACTGGTTGTAGTCTAGACGAGCTTTTTCGAAAGTGGCTTTTTCGAAAGTCTCTTTCGGAAAAGCCTCTTTCAAAAGAGGCTTGCTGTCTAGATGTAGCATAGCTTGCATTTAAGCTGTGATTGCTCTGGATAGAGTGGCCACCAAGGCACCTGTGCTTTTTTTCTCTTTTCCTCTTTCCTCTTCTTTCAAAAGATCTCCCTCTTCCCCGTCCCCACACACCTTTTTCCAAAAGATCTCTTTCTCATAGAAAGAGGTTTACCAGTGTTGGAAAACCCCCTCTGTTCTTTTGATTTTTTTTTTCAAAAAAACTCTGCAGTGTAGACATACCCAAAGAATGGTCAAATAGTGTTGCCTACTTTGACAGTATGATTTGAGGAAGGGGCAAGGAACACAACAAAACCCGGTAGGGAGCAGCAGGCAGATAATAGTTTTTGTATTTCTATACAGCAGGTATGCATAGTGGCTGCTCTTTTTTAAAAAAAATTGCAAACTGTAAAGCCCAAGTTACTTGCTTTCATTTGTAAGGCCAGTCATGGCTGATTCACATCCTATCATTTTTTACATAGTATTGAGCCATTGGTCCCACCATGGTCACTCCACCACAGATTCCAGCTTTGTCCACTGTTCATTTTTCCAGTAAGTACCTCTCCACTTTCTCCCACGCTACCTGAAAATGTGTGTGTTATCCCTTCATCCCCCCTTGTGGCCCAATGTGGCACTGCAAGTATCCCTCACCTTTTCCCCAAATTTAGGCAGCATTAATTTCACTTTACCATCCTGAGGCGATCGGGGTGGGAGCTGCTGGTTCCAGCCTGGAAATTTGCATTTGCATCCATGAAATTTGCATTTTTCTCTCAGACACAATGTCTGCAAAAATCTCAGCTGAGGTGGGTAGATGACCATGACTTTTGTGCTACCTGGTGTTGTCTCATTGTTACCTTGTGCCCATCCCAGACATTTATTTTGTCCACCTGCTGCCTCTTGTATTATGCTAAAAATGACATTCTGGCCACACTGAAGTCAATGGCAAAACTCTGTTGAATGCAGCAGCACCAGGATTTCCCTCTTAGATTTAAGCTCTTTGGAGCAAGACCTCATTTTGGTTATATGTCTATGCAGAGCCTGTCACTATAGGATGCCATTCTCAACATCAGTAATCCTAAGACATTGTTAATAATACAGAAGAAATGGAGCAGCTGCATTTTTTCTGCACTTACTTGGTACTATTTTTGGTCCCAGATTGAAAACTGAGCTGGATCCAGGTGTTAGGCTGTGTGATTTTGTGCTGCTGCTGAGTCAAGTTGCAGGTCTACATCAGTGGTCCCCAAACTTTTTAGTTAAGCAACCAAACAACTGCATATTGTCTTTTTTTTGGGGGGGGGGGTGACCCATTCAGAATCTAAATTGGGGTGGTGGGGCAAAATCATAGACCAAAGTCCTCCTCTGCCACCATCTCTTCGTCTTGCCAAGGGGATACTGACCATCCACAGCAGCATCCTCTACCCTGGCACCACAACTCTAATCTCAGAGTGGTGCAGAGGGAATGCCCCAAGGTGTGGGGGGCTGCTATGTGAAGAGTTAGCCCTGCACTCACCCCACAGTGATGACTCCTTTCAGTGCAGGGCTGGGCCTACCTCCCTGCTCTCAGAGGTTCCACCTGGCAAACGAGGCCACAGCACCAATCCATCATGATGACAAGGAGCAGCTTGGACAAATGTGAGTGGCGTTGTGACCTGCCCATTCAGTTGCAGAGCCACTTGGGTTTGGCCTACGCAAGCCCTTGCAGCACCACTCAGGAATGACCTGTTTCTCTGACATGACAAGGATAGTCAGGTCAAATTTGGTAGCAGGTAACAATGGTGCAAAAGCTTTTCTGAAAGGAAAAGGGCCAAAGCCCGTGGGACAGAAGGCATTTGTGCAGTGTAAATGCTGAGCAGGCTAACTCTCCAACTTCCCTGCCCCTGGGTCTCTCCTCCACACTGATCCTGTGACCCATTGACATCCTTTCCATGATGCACCCCATCCTTTGAGAAGCATTGGCCTAGATTTGTTGATAGAGTGTGAGTTGCTACATTAAAAAAAAAGAATTAGACAATAGAATTTTGGAGAAAGAATATGGCTAAAAATTGGCATGCTCCAGTAAGATCCAGATACTGTATCTGTGGTTTTCATATGCTCTTAGGCTGGATACATCAAGGTCTATTTTACCAGTCATGGAATGGTGGCTATACTTGTAGGCTGAGACCTTGGGTGAAATAAAATGCGAGGTTCTGGCAGAATCCAGGTATGTCAAATCTGTGTTGTTGTGTCATTGTTAATCCAGACTACACATAAAATCATAAAATCACAGAACTGAAAGGAACCTCGAGAGGTCATTAAGTACAGTTGCTTGCACTCATGGCAGGACCAAGCACCATGTAGACCTTCCTTGACAGGTGTTGGTCTAATGTGTTCTTAAACATCTCCAGTATGGAGATTCCACAAGCTCCGTTGGCAATTTATTCCAGTGCTTAACCACCCTAGCAAACAATTTTTCTTAAACTTCCCTTGGCAATTTAAGCCCATTTCTTCTTGTCCTATCATCAGAGGTTAAGGAGAATATTTTTCTCCCTCCTCCTTGTAACACGCTTTTAGGTACTTGAAAACTGTTATTATGTCCCCTCTCAGGCTATGTCTAGATTACGGGGGTATTCCAGGATACTGGAGGTATCCTGGAATAACTCTGCTGCATCCAGGGAACACGTCTGCTCTTCCACGTTTTTGTTTTTTTTTGAGGAAGAGCAGACACGGTCTTTTGGAAGCCCTGTCTTTCTCGTACCACGAGGAAGAAGGGCTCTTCCAAAAAAGGAGGATTTTCTGAAATTTGGCCCAGTGTAGGCGGGCCAAATTTCAGAAAAGCCTCTTCCTACAAAACTATCTGAAAAAGGTACGCAAATTGTGGAGTGCAATTTTCGTACCTTTTTCTGATAAATCATTGTAATCTAGACGTAGCCTCAGTTTTCTCTTTTCCAGATTAAACAAATCCAGTTCTTCAGTGTTCCCTCATAGGTCATGTTTTCTAGACCTTTAATCATTTTTGTTGCTCTCCTCTGGACTTTTTTCAGTGTGTCTACATCTTTCCTGAAATGTGGCACCCAGAACTGGAAACAATACTCCAGATGAGGCCTAATTAGTGTGTAGTGGAGAAGAATAATTTATTTACTTACACCACTCTTGCTAATGCATCCCAGAATGATGGTTTCTTTTTTTTGCACAGGGTCACACTGTTGACTCATTTTTTAGCTTGTAGTCCACTATAACACCCAGATCCTTTTCTTCAGTACTCCTTTTTTGCCTCAGGATACACCAAGGTCTGTAATTTTTTTATATAGATGGAACAGCTAGCTGTGTTCTATATTGGAATTTGGGGGTGAGTAGAGAAACTGGCAAATTCCAGCACATTATATATTTTGGATCAGGATTTTTGTAGCAGTGTGGTGCTGCATTATGAAGAAATCCAAGATCTTTGGTGCAATGAAAGGGGCTGGACTTGTTCCAAATATCTTCTCTATGTAGGCAGTGCAGGGATATTTTGACACATACAAATGGCTGGATGTATTCTTTATGTATGAAGTGGAAGTACTGGGGCTTTGTTCCGTTTTTTTGCAACACTGTTCCAGGGGAGATTTTTGTGACAGAAGTGTTCCCTACATAGCCAGTAGAATTTGGGGGCTTGAGGGCAAAGATTAGCAGTCTCAGAGTTTTTGTAGCATGCCAATGCTAAAATGTTCCAGATTCCATGATTTTTTGGTGCAGTCTAAGTAGCAGAGTATCTTTTTTGTTCAGGTAGAACATGGGGAGCTGGATGCAAAAATCAGTAGCATACAGTAAGACTTGTAGAGAGCCAGATTTTACTTATTTCTAAAAAGCATCAACTTGAAATGATAGCATCAAGGATGTGCAAAACTTTAATATATACAAATATTTCCTCTGGGCTGTTGAAAGGGCTGTACAGTATTTTGACATGTGGTGCAAAATATATCCAAAGTATCCAAACTGTTGGTTTGTGCAATATTCTTTCTCCCTTGCCACGCACATTCTACAATTCTGTACAAAGGAGAAATGTCTTAAGCATCCGATCACAAGTAACCCTGATTACCAGCCTACAGAGAGCTTGATGAAGTACAGAAAATCCATCACTGACCGATGCTTTCCCTGTGTAAAATCGGATTTTTGTATTTTGCTAATCCCTGGTTACAATCTGTGTCCTGCTCTTTGTGATCCGCCCTGCAATCAGAATCCAGTCTGCCCAGATGAAACCTGGGACATTAAAATATTCTGGATGTTGGAAAACAGTAATTTATTAGCCTAATCTTAGGAAAAGAAGGGGAGGTGATTTGGGGGCACATTTTTTTTTTTGATCCTTCTAAGGATTCTGCTATTTCTGGAGGTTGAGGAGTGCAAGGTGCCTTCAACGGCAAAGCTGAGACGTGAAAGTGGCCCCGAGCTGACACCCTAGAGAGTCTGCTTGGGATTGTTTTATTTCTCCTGGGATCAGGGCAAGTTTCTAGGAGATGCTCCCATACATCCCCTGGATCTTTTTCTTGGCAGTGTTGAAGGCAAAAGGAGAGCTGCCCTTCATTGCAGAAAACAATGCAGCTATGATGGTGAACTGGTAAGGAAACATGTCTTTGTTCTTTAATGGGAGGTAGCTTGTTTTCTCCATGAGGCTCTTTGCTGCTAGGGTATCAACTGTGATTATTTCAACATGCATATCCTGGCTGCTGAGGCTTTTGATTTATTTAGCAACTGCTTTATGGATATGGAAGGGCTTGAGAATGGTTAGAACTTGCAGGCAAGTGAAGGATAACTTTGGTTTGTGATTGCCTTGTACTATGCAGAGGAAGATTGCCCTTGTTCTGGGATTGTTTGAGGAGTAAATAGTCAGCCCAGCTGGGCTCAGGATGAGTCCCACCTTCCACAGGGCTATTTGTTTGTTTGTCTAATTTTGAATAGAGAACTTCTCATTCCTTAAGCCACCCTACCAACTTTTGTGGGGGGAGGGTAAGGGGAGGACTGTGCACATACTGAAGTGTCCTAAATATCCCTTCCAAGGATAGAAACAGGTTACCAGTCTGGTTTACACCTTCTCCTCAGGGTCTCAAATTAGACCTCAGAGCCTGTCATTTTTAGCCAATAAAAGAAGGTGCCAGGTACTCACAATAAACACATCTTGGTGCTTTACTAGTGTTCATTTCTGCCCAGCTCACTGCTCAAATCTGTGTTCTAAAAGTTCCCTGTGAATAAAGCCACGCGTGTGGGGGGAACTGGTTTTGTTTAAAGGCAGGATACTTTTGGTTCCAATCATAGGAGCCCTTATACTCTACTCCATTAATTCCCTCAAGACAAGTGTATTATATAACCTATTAAAGCCTCTGTGCTGCAGAACCCATGTAACTGTCAGGGTTGGTCAGAATTCACCCTCCCAGGTGCCCCCCCTCCCCTTCCATCAGAGCACAGGGCTGCCCTGACATAGAAGCCTTAAACAGGAGGCAGGGGAGAGAAGGGAGGGGGCTCACGTGGGTGGCTGGGCTGGGATTAAAGCTTCTTTGCCTCTCTAATGCTGCCACATCTGGCGCCACCACTTCCAGTTACAGAGGAAATGGGAATCCTTGGGGTTAGCACCTCCTCTCCGGCCACGTGGAGTCCCCGACACGCTGCAAAGCCCAACAACAGCTGCCACCTTCCCTCTTCCCCTCCCCCAAATGCTTTCATCAAGTGAATCACTATAAACCTAGGGATTGGTGCACAGCTCATGGATGGGCAGTGTTTATCTCCCAGGGCTGTTCCTCCAGAAGGGAAATAAGCCAACAATAATGCTAGGATATCAGCAAATACAGTAGGGCCTCAGAGTGAGGAACACCTCTAGAGCAGAAGTTGTTTGTAACTTTGAAGTGTTCCTAACCCTGAACAAAATGTTATGGTTGTTCTTTCAAAAGTTTACAAGGGTAAATTGACTTAAGATAGCTTTGAAACACTACTACGCAGGAAAAAAAATGTTGCTTTCCTTTATATGTTTAGTAGTTTATGTTTAGCATGGTACTGTGCTGTATTTGTTGTTTGTTTGATTGTTTGTTTGTTTTTGGCCTGTATTGCTGCCTGATGGCATAGTTCCGATTCCAAATGAGGTGTGGGGTTAACTGGTCAGGTTGTAGGTCTGGTGCTCATAACTCTCAGGTGCTACTGTGCAGCTGCCTAGTGCTGATACGCATCTCCCTATTGCCCCCATCAAAGAGCCAGGAGTCTGTATGCATCTCCCCACTGAACCTCATTTTCCCCTGAGCAACTGTGTGGTGGAAAGATGCATTTTACCACACCTGTACTGGTACTGATGTTTTCAGTTCCTACAGTCTGGCCCATCAGATGATACTGGTTAAGTCGTGACCCATCTTCTGCAACAACCACAGATGTAGTGGTGCTATTAGTCCAGACATAGACCACTTCAGAATTGGGATAAGCATCTGTTAATGGAAATAAAGATGAGAAGTCAAAACAGAGATTAATTTCCTAGTGGACTCTTAAATTATATAGTTCTGGGAAGAGGAGGGGGTAAAAGAGAGGAGTGACAGTGGGTAAGAGAAACAAATAAAGATGATATAACAATGTTCCCATATGTCCAGCTCTCAAAGTATTAGGTTGAAGCCTACTCGTATAACAGATGTGTGGGATGTGTGTAAAAGGGATGGAACAGTGGAGTTACAAATATAATCCTTTAGGGCCATTTGATTTGGGAGAGATTTTTCACTGGAAGAGTGAAATGTGCAGGAACTGGTGTGGGAGTGTGCAGGCTGGTGTATATGCCTGAAAGGGGTTGGTGACTGTGTACACCGGAGGTGGGAGGCTGATGTTTCTGTATGTGTGTGTGGAGAGGGTTGCTCTGTGTGTGTGTGTATGTTTGATATGATTTCTTTGTGCCTCTATGTTCTTTTGGAGGTCCCAGCAATCAAAGAGAATGGCAGAGTTGCCAACTACATGAATTTATGGTGAGTCTCACCATATTTATTGTGAGTCTCACCATATTTTGTATTTTTCTTCAAGCCCCAGCACCTGGATCATATTACTATACAAGAACCTCAGATTTCACATTTAAACAAAAGTTTCAAGCCTTTGTGGCTGTAAAGGAAAGCTTGAAAACAACATCAGTAAAGTCTTAAAAAGCAGGAGGCATTTAAAAAAAGACTGACTTTTAAAAAAATCTTATTATTTTGGACTTAAGTGTCTTACAATTTTTGAATGTTTGGGGGTGGCAATGGGGTTGCAATGAACCACAGACCATTTTACCAAATTATCTGGAAAAACTATTGACCAGGGCCCAAATTTCCTTGCAAAGAGAATGCAAATTGCAGGTGTGATGGACAAAAAAATGCTTGGTAATAACGTAAGAATATTTATATGCAACTTAATTATAAACACAGATTCATGTTGGAGTAGAGAAATGTTTATTATAGTGTCACTTTCAGTAGGGTCTGTGCAGGGTTGCAGCACAATAGCTGGACATTTTAAGAATATCCAGGCACATACTTGAACATAGGTCCCGGAACTAGGAGTGTGGGGGATCGAAGGGGAGGTGCTGTAGCACCCCCCTCGTTTGATGTGGTTTCCATTATACACTGGGTTTACAGTTTGGTTCAATGGCTCTCAGCACCCCCACTATAAAAATTGTTCCAGCACCCTTGCACTTGAAAGATAACAGGCAAATTGTTAGCTAGCACCAAGGGTTCTCTATTTTGTTTTCAATAAGTTGCAAACCTGGTTTTTCTAAAGCTGGTAGCCTATCTTTGAAAGCAGGAGCTCAGAGAAGGACTTAGGGATCATTGCTAAGGCTAAGATTTTATCATCCTATTTTCAGTAAAAGTCACAGACAGTTTACGGGCAACAAAGAAAAATGTATGAAGCCCATCACCTGTCCTCAACTATCACTAAAAATATATGTGGTAAAATGAAGAGCTCCATGGTCCCTACCCTGCCCTCGGTGGCCCTGGCTTGGAACCCCCCACTGCCTGCAGTAGTTCAGAGCTGCTGGGTCCTCTGCTTCAGTATTTAATGAGGCTAATGAAGAGCTTAGGGATAATGGCAACATAACAAATGGGAATAAGGACATGGAGGTAGATATTACCAAATCCGAGGTAGAAGCCAAACTCGAACATCTTAATGGGAGTAAATCAGGGGGCCCAGATAATCTTCATCCAAGAATAGTAAAGGAACTGACACACTGAAATTGCAAGTCCATTAGCAAAAATTTTTAATGAATCTCTAAACTCAGGGGTTGTACCATTTGACTGGAGAATTGCTAATATATATATTGCTAATATAATTCTGTCCTCTCCAGAAGCAATGGCAGTGGTAACCAGTAACCAGACAGCTGCCTTAAAGCTTAAAGGAGTCTGTAGCATGCCAGCCTTTCCATAACAGTTGCCAGCTCCTTCAGACTCCCTCCACAGAAGCTCTGTCTGTGTCAGTTGAGACGCTTTTGACAACTGACCCTCTTTCTTCTCCAGAGACTGCTTTTTTAACTCTTCAGTGCCCTTTTTGATCTCATAGTTTCATAGAGTTTAAGGCCACCATTACATCACGTAGTCTGACTTCTTGTATATCACAAGCCTTTCTATTTCAGCTATATTGAGTTCAGAGTTTAGTGCTGTGTGCCAGAGACAGAGAACAGGAGTGACCAATATGCCACCAATGCCCAAGGCCCCTACAGTGGGAGGGAATTGACTGTTATGGAAAGGCTGGCATGCTACAGATTCCTTTAAGCTTTAAGGCAGCTGTCTGGTTACTGGTTACCACTGCCATTGCTTCTAGAGAGGACAGAATTGTTGGGCCTGCTGAGGTAATCACAGATGATGTATATCAGTCTGCAGCTTGGGACAGCACTAAGATTGGGGGGAATCATATGATTCCATCCCAACAGAAATTATTCCTCCAGGTCTCGGACCTGAATGGGGCAGGGGTAGGATTGCCAATCCTACAGAATTGTCCTGGAGTCTCCAGGAATTAAAGATAATTCTTTAATTAATCTTGTGTCATATGATGACACCTCTCAGGCTATGTCTAGACTGCAGGCTTCTTGCACAAGAAGCTTTTATTGGAAGAGATCTTCTGCAAAAACTTCTTGTGCAAAAGCACGTACACATTGCAAAAGCGCATTGAAAAAGCGATGCGCTTTTGCAAAAAAGAGCATCCAGTCTGCATGGACGCTTTCTAGAAAGTAAGCTCCGATTGCTATGCACAGAATGGCCACCAGGGCACCTGTGCTTTTTCCTCTTTCCTCTTTTTATGCAAAACCCCCCTTTTCCCCATCCACACACACCTTTTTGCCAAAGAGCTCTTTCTCAAAAGGCATTCTTCCTCGTAGAATGAGGAATACCTATGCTGGAAAAACCCCTCTGTTCTTTCGATTTTTTTTTCACAAAAACGTGCTTGAGGTGTGGACGCTCCGCGAGTTTTTTTCTGAAAACGGCCGTTTTTCTGAAAAAAACTCTATAGTGTAGACATAGCCTCAAAATACATTCAACCAAAACTGACCATCCTATGCAGGAGCCCACTTCCTGAGCCCAGAAGTGCTGTTGTTCAAGGAACTGTGATGGCAGATCAGCTGAAGTTGTATGGAAAAGTCTTGTGTTCTTAAATACAGAGATGCTTGCTCTTCAGTGCAAAGCAGCAAAGAGGAAGCTGCTGTATGCTGGAGACATTCCAGGCTCTAAAAAGCTTTGTTAACATATTGCCACCAAACTGAATAAAGATTTGTGTGATTTCCTAACCTCCAGAGAAATCACTCCCCTCTAGAAATACTGCTAAATCATCCCTATTATGGATGATTTCACCCCAGAGCTCATAAAAAATATGAAGATCCATCTTTTTCTTTTTCTTTGCAATGCCCCAAATTACAAGAAGTGTCAAGGGCCTTTTTTTCTTTGTCTTTTAGTAAAAAAGCCTAGGGGAGTTTATCTCACTACCTCCTCCCTACAGAATTTTTATTCCTTTACCCTATTTGAGGTTACACACTGTGTTCTAAAAATACAAACCAAAAAGTGAAATCCTTGCCAGCTGCATGGAAACTTTTTAAAGACCCAGTAATAGAGGTTCAACTTCAATGTATACTCCAAATTTAAAAAAAAACATAGAGAGCCAAAAAAAGTGCCAATGTTGCTAAAAAGCAAAGTAAAAGAAGCAGCAGAGTTAAATCCTAATGAGGAAAATAGAAAGAAGCATTAACTCTGGCAAGTGAAGTGTAAAAATATAATTAGGAAGGCTAAAAAAGAATTTTAAGAGCAGCTTGCAAAAGACTTAAAAAATAATAGCAAAAAACCCCCACAAACCTTTAAGTACATGAGAAGCAGGAAGCCCACTAATCAACCAGCGGGGTCACTGGACAATTGAAATGCTAAAGAAGCACTTAAGGATGATAGCAAAAACTAAATGATATTTTTGGCATTGGTCTTCATGGCTAAGGATGTGAGGGAGATTCCCAAACCTATCTTATTCTTTTTAGATGACAAATCTGAGGAATTGTCCCGGACTGACGTGTCATTAGAGGAGGTTTTGGAACAAATTGATAAACTAACCTGTAACATGTCACAAGAACTAAATGGTATTCTCCCAAAAGTTCTGAAGGAACTCAAATGTGAAATTGCAAAATGGCTAACTATGATTTGTAAATGGTAACATATCATCTAAATCAGCTTCTGTACCAATGATAGCTAATGCAATGCTAATTTTTAAAAAGGGGTTCCAGATGTGATCTCCATAATTACAGGCTAGTAAATCTGACTTCAGTACTCAGGAAACTGGTTGAAACTAGTAAAGAAAAGAATTGTTAGACAGACAGATGAACATAATTTGTTGAGGAAGAGTCAACATGGTTTTTGTAAAGGGAAATCACACCTCACAAATCTACTAGAATTCTTTGAGGGGATCAACAAACACGTGGATAAAGGAAAATCCAGTG
The DNA here is from genome assembly GCA_032595735.1 of Pelochelys cantorii. NCBI lineage: Eukaryota > Metazoa > Chordata > Testudines > Trionychidae > Pelochelys > Pelochelys cantorii. The sequence goes on along the minus strand of CM064326.1, from coordinate 122,815,650 downwards.
AATAATGTGTACTTAGATTTTTCAGAATGACTTTGACAAGGTTCCTCACCAAAGAACCTTAAGTAAAGTAACCTGTCATGGGATAAGAGGGAACGTAATTTCATAGATTGATAACGGTTAAAAGATAGGAAACAAAAGATAGGAATAAATGGTCAGTTTTCAGAATGGAGAGAGGTAAATAAAGGTGTCTTCCAGGGATCTGTTCTGGGACAAGTCCTATTCTACACCTTCATAAATGACCTGGAGAAAGGGATAAAGAGTGAGGTGGCAAAATTTGCAAATCATACAAAATTACTCCAGATAGTTAAGTCCAAAGCAGACTATGGAGAGCTTCAAAAGGAAACTCACAAGCTGGGTGACTGGGCAACAAAATGGCAGATGAAATTCAGTGTTGATAAATGCAAAGATATGCTCATTGGTAAATATAATCCCAATTATACATATAAAATTATACGGTATAATTTAGCTGTTATAACTCAAGAAGGAGCTCATGGAGTCTTTGTGGATAGTTCTCTGAAAACATCCATTCAAAGTGCACTGGTATTCAAAAAAGCTAACAATGTTGGGAAACATTAAGAAAGGAATAGATAATAAAATAAGAAATATCTTATTACCGCTATATAAATTCATGGTATGCCTTCATCTTGAATAGTGCATGCAGCTGTGGTTGCCTCATCTCAGAAAATATATATTGCAAGTGGAAAAGGTACAGAAAAGGACAACACAATTATAAGGGATATGGTATGGCTTCCATATGAGAAGAGATTAAAAAGATTGGGATTTTTCAGCGTGGAAAAAAGACATTGCAGGGGGGATATGATAGAGGTCTATAAAATCATGACTGGTGTGAAGAAAGTAAATAAGGAAGTGTTTACTCCTCATAACACATGAAATAGTAGTCACCAAATGAAATAAATAGGCAGAAGATTTAAAAAAAACCAACAAGTATTTCGTCATACAACATGCAGCCAACCTGTAGAACCCTTTGCCAGAAGACATTGTGAAGACCAAGACTATAACAGGGTTAAAAAAAGAACTACATAAATTCACGGAGGATAGGCCCATCAATGGCTAATAGCCAGGATGAGTAGGCATGGTGTCCCTAGCCTCTGTTTACCAGAAGCTGGGACTAGGCAACAGGAGATGGATCACTTGATGGTTACCTGTTCTGTTCTTTCCCTCTGGGGCACCTGGCATTATCCTTTGTTGGAAGACAGGATATTGGGCTAGATGGATCTTTTGTCTGAGCTAGTATGGCTGATCTTATGTTCTTTTGTTCTTATATAGATGCAGTGACTTCCTGAATATGTATATAGTCTATAAGAAATAGCTCTGAGATGTGTGAAATGTCCATGTATACCAATGGGGTGTCAACATTGTTGATTATATCACTTTGGGTAATTTTAGAAGACACATTTTGTTAATATGTGCTTGACCCACAATCACAAACTTCCTCCGCCTCTTGTTCAAGCATCCTCCTCGACAATTTATGCAATGCAATTATGCAGTGTCAGATTGAAATTTGTGGTGTGGGGGTAGCCTCAGATAAAATCAATGTGATATCAAGATAAAGCAGGTTATAATATACCAATTATCATAATGAACTCCACAACAATCTGTTTTTCTATTTAAAATAACGTTCTGTAAGGTTTCCAATCTGCCCTGCTGAAGTGCTTAAACAGGAACTTAAAACAACCTTGTGTGTAGCTATGAGCAAGCCTTTCTATTTGATAGATAAAACAAATGATAGATCTCAGTTCAGTCTTTTCCATGCTTCAGCCCCTACCCCCAGGAAAAAGGAGTCAAGTAAAGTAAGGGAGGCAATTTTTAATGGGTGGATATCACTGATGGAGAAGTGGAAGAGAGGCTGGGAAACTTGAGGGTTGTGTATTTGATCTGCAGACAAAATGTGGCACGTGTGGTGGTGTGATTCAAAGCCAATAAACCACTTGTCTTTTAAAATATACAACATATATCTCAATTTAGGATATGTTATTTCTCTCAGAACTCAGATGATTACTTTGCTATTCTTTATCCGTATATTTCTGATTTCCTAAAGGAGGAAACTCTTTTGACTCCTCCTCCTGCGTCCTCTAAGCACACACTGTCAGCAAAAAAAGAAAGATGGTAAAGTTGGTACAATTATATAAAAATATAGAAGTGTCTGAAACTCTTCAAAGCTTAAAAAATGAGTGAGTGCTAACTGATGGCTGCTTTCAATGACCAGTTTATAAAAAGCTTGAGGAATTCTGATTATCTACCAAAACGATGACATGAAATAATGTTTGCTGGTCTTCTGGCCAATGAGCCATGTGCCGTAGTTTTTCAGAATCAACAAACACTCTAAGAAATTAAAACACAAGGTCATTCTCCTCCCTCTTTTTTTCTTGCTGTGGATAGAAGTGTCTTATAAAAAGCCAATTACACTCACTCATTTCCATGAGTGGAGGGGAGCATCCCCAACCTTGTGAAAGGACAATTCTCATAGGTTCTTGTGGCGTGTGACAGGATGTTGGCTGGGGGTGGAGCCTGTCTGGCAATTACACAAGATGCTCCAGGCCTCTTGTATATTTCAGCCTCCTCCTTCTGCCACCCTTTGACAGGCTGCCTATCCCACTTGCCCACTGCCTGACAGAGCAACCAACCAGGGCTGCTGCAGGAAGCAGACAGAGCTGTCTCCTCATCCCCTCAGCAGGCCCACGCCATTGTCACAGGAAGTAATGCAGGAGGAGAGCTGAGAAGCCCAGCCCAGGCCCACTCCATACCCCCCTGCAGGACTTGGCCTAGGAGAGGATTGGTGGAGGGGGATTGAAGTGCACTGAGAGCTGCCTCCCAGTCCAGCCTAGAAGAGGGAGAGAGGATCCTGGTGGAGCCCTCCTCCCAGCCTGTGGGGGAGAGGGTTGAAGAGCCCAAGAAGAGCAGAGATGAGAGTGGGGCCGAACTGATGTGGGGTCAGACTTGATGGGGGAACTGGGCAGATATGGGGGTGGAATAATGGACAGATCTGATGTGCAAGAAGAACTGATGAAGAGGCTGGGGAGGTAGAATTGTTTTGGAGTCTGGGGTAGAAGTTTGAGGGGCAGAATGATTTGCCCAGCAAGGGTTGGGCAGATGTTGGGGTGGAAGCATGTGGAGTAAAATTACAATCCCCAATGCATTTGGGAATGATGGCAATACTAATAGTCAGAAACTCACACTGGGGAGGATTATGGGGAGTTCAAAAAACAAATAAGACCCCAACTCCCCAATATAATCCTTTTTACATAGTCTTACAATTTTTTGAAGTCTGACTGATGATTCGGGGAGGGGCTGACTCGTGATTTTTGAACTTCTGAGGTTTGTGAACCCTGGCATAAGAAAACATGAGAAAGAGGATGTAACAAGATAAACCACTAGCCTGTAAAGACGTAAATATCCCTGCTATCATATAACTGGGTGTAGAAGGAATCTATCTATATATTTTACTAATGTCTGTCTGTCTATCTGTGAGCCTGTTTGTTCAAGAACTCCTCTTATCCTAACTTAAAGCAAGGTCAGGGTTTGGTTGTGCCAAGGAAACAGGAAGTGCTAGGAATGGGTCTGTTTTCCATAACATGGAAAGGGAGGAGCACAGAGAGGAGGGACATGATACTGAGAGCGGCCACTGGGGGGCAGTGAGCACAAGGGAGAGCTATATGAGGAGCGGCAACTGGGGGCAACCAGACCACCAAGAGAGTGGCCGACAGGGTTGGGGCTCTGCTATCTTGCCTGCCGCCAGACCAGGAAAGTAGCTGTCCTGCCCCCAAGTCTCTCCCTGCCTGGCCCTTGACCACAGCACCAGAAGTGGGGAGAGAGAAAAGGCCTCTGGTGGCTGGAGGGGCTGGGAGGAGACAGAAGGCCCCTGGCAGCTGGGGGAGTTGCAGGGGAGAAAAAGTTCTGGCCAAAAGAGGGAGCAAAAGATAGGACTCTCCCCCCTGAGCCATTCCCAACACACACACACCATGACTCCCTGCCCTGACTTATGCATCCCCCACACTGCCAGCTCCCTGTCCTGAAGGGCCCAGCAATGCCAGGTAAGTCTTCATATATGGACCCAGGTTGCAATAGGACAGTACCTGTAAGAAGTGTTAAGTGACTTTCACCTCTGACAGGGGTAGGGTTGCCAGCTTTCTAATCACAGAAAACCAAGGACATTGGCCCCATCCCCTGCCCTGCCCCTTCCTCGAACCCCCATCCCTGCCCCAACTCTTCTCTGAGGCCTCACTCTCTCCATCCTTATTCACTCATTTTCACTGGGCTGGGACAGGGGTTTGGATGCAGGGTGGGAGGGGTTGAGGCTAGGGGTGCAGACTTTGGGGTGGGACCAGAAATCAGGGGTTCAGGGTGTGAGAGGAAGCTCCAGGCTGAGGCAGGGGAGCGAGGATGCAGAAGGAGGTGTATTCACTGGCTAGGGATGCCTGCTCTGGGGTAAGATGAGGGATGAGGGAATAGGGTGCAACAGGGGGCTCCAGCTTGTGGCATGGTGTTGGGTTGCCGAGAAGGGCTTGGGATGTAGGGTCTAGGTGGTGCTTACTCCAAGTGGCTCCCAGGAGCAGTGACATGTCCCTAGGCAGAAAAGCCAGGGAGCTCTGCACACAGGCAGTCCCCCCACCCCACTCCCATTGGCCACAGTTCCCCGCCAATTGAAGCTTCGGAGCTGGCACTCAGGGGTGGGGTAGTGTGAGGAGCTCCAATGACAACCCCTACACTTAGCAGCTGGAGGGACATTCCAGCCACTTCCGGGAGCAACACAGAGCCAGGGAGAGAGCCTGTCAACCCTGCACCAACCAGATCTTGAATGGCCTGGTCAGTGGTGCTGAGCAGCACTGCTGGGGGACCATTTTCATCCAGGTGTTCTGGTCAAAAACTGGGCACCTGGTAACCCCATGTGGGTGTGGCATTTGCTTCACCTTCCATGCAGGTGAAACAGCCCACCACTTTACAATGCCAGCTCCCAAGCATGTTTCTTGGAGCCACTTTCTGTGTGCTCTGAGGACTGGGAACTTCTGGTGGGGTTGTGTGCTTGCCATGGTATTGTCCCTTCTATTCAACTGGAAGCATGACTCCTGCAGTTATAGAAGATGGGACAGGGAAAATAGGCATCAGAGCAGAGATGCAGGGTAGCCCTAGCCTGTAAGGGATCTCCTAAAATCAGTAGGCTGAACCACCTAAGTGTGTTGGCTGTGGACAAGTATTTTTAACAGAGCCGCCACATGAAAAATATAGCACTCAAGTCTAAATGTTTAGAGCTTCTTGGCCTCTGCACATAAAATACCCAAATTAGGATGATTTAGATCAAATGTACAAGTCAGTGGGAACTGTGTATGTGTGGATCATTTACAGGATCTGACCTTAAATCACCACCAAATTAAAAGATAATACAGGATGGACCTCCCTAGTCCAGTACCCTCAGGACCTGACCTGCACTGGCCCAGAGACTTTGCCAGACCGCAGAAGGTCATTATTGTCTAGCAGCATTACCAACTCTTCCACTGCTTACTGGCTCTTAAAAGAAATTTAGGGGTATATTAGAGCTAAATAACAGCATAGAACACTGAGAGCCAGGACTGGTGATTATAAACAAACTTTTGGGGACAGTGGGGAACTTGGCCACACCAATGATAAGTGGATATCTGGCTAACTATAATCATGCTGGACCACAGATGTTGCCAAACCAGAGACATTCAGCCTGTAATTACCTGCATGGCTCACCCAGAACAATTATGTTTGATACCCAGATGATGAGATACAAAACAATTTCAGAAGAATTTTGAATTCTTGAATATATGGAAGACTAAAGGTCTACTGGATCCAGTAGCTGCTGCATTACCAGAATCTACCAGATTCTAAAGTGAGGTGTAAAATATCTCATAAATCTGGACTAAATATGGCCAAAATTACTCTCAGATGACTAACAACTGGTTGAAGAAATAAAGGTGTTCTAAAGAAAGGTATCTTCACACTTATATTTTGTTTTATCTGTCTAGCTACATTCTCATACTATCTTTGTCACTACCATGACACCAGCAGAATGATTAATCTTGGAACTGCTGCTAATCCTTATCAGTAGTAGCCTACTGTCGAGATTCCAGGCCCATGAACTGGTAAAGATAAATTATCAGATTATACAAATGGGATTCTTTTAATTATAAAGGATTTTATCGGTCATGCAATCCAAAATATTTGAATTCTGATAACTATTTTTGATGGGATTTGGGGATATATATTTTAAAGGCTGAAATATCTGCCCTATGGAATTGGGCTTCACTTTTTAAAAAATATGGAATTTGAATTGTGCAAACCAAAAATATGTTTCACTTAGACATACATTAAACACGGAGTTAAGGAACTTTGTTAAGGCCAATCTGGATTCTATTAATCAAAAAATCAAGAGATAGATATAACAGAGCTCCTGACCTCTATCAATTTGTGCTTTAAAATGATCTGTTTTGTGTGTTGCTTTTAATTGGTCTGTTTTGTGTGTTGCTTATTCATGTCTCCTTGACTTACTTATTGGAGACTGTTAAAATAGAATTGCTGAGTTCCAGGTTCATTGTCTTTTGAAGATTTCTGTGCCAAAAGTATTTGTTTGCATCTGAAAAGACGCTGTTACTAACTGATGAAAACAGATTTAGGTCCAGGAATCAAACTGTGCTCTTTCTAGTTTTGTGTATCAACACTAGTTATAAAGAATCTGTACTTGATAATGACTGTGAAAATGCGGTCAAAATTTAGCTCTGTAATTGGAACTTTTAATTAACAGTTTTGTTGAACATGTGTCAGCCAGAATACAATCCAGCTCACAATTCACTAAGCACTAAAAGCATAAAGAAAAGTAGTAAAAAATGTAGTTTCATATAAAAACCAAGTAGATGTGATACTGAATACAGACAGAGAAAGTCTGTTGGGGAGAAGCTGCATTGTTTCACATAGTTAGTTTTCAAAGTAGAACTGTATTTTAACTGGGATGAAAAAAATTGTATCCACGTATCTATGGAATGACAGCCTAAAATGAAGATTTTTAAACAGTATGCTGATTTACAAAACTAATACTTGTGTGATGTCTAGATAGTATTGTGATGAGGGACTTAAAATAAATAAAACAAGGATTGGAAAGCAATGATGCAATGTAATACTGCCAATACATGAAACAATGGCTCCTGGCCTGTAGCACATCTAGCATTCTACTTTGCACGTTATGGGGCAGCTTGGAATGTGCAGTGACTTTCCCTGGAGGTACTGTGAGTAGCAGGCAGGGCTAGCTGAGAGTCAGAACTGCTTTGGGAACTAGGGATAGGAATATTTAGGCACAAAAGTTTACACTTTTGTTTTGTGTAGCAGACTCAAATGCAGCCGCTCTCTTTCTGTATATCATACAGCTGGGAGACTTTTGAATGCTGGTCAAAACCACCTCTGAAGCCAATTTACGTTAATTTCACATCAGACGGTTAAATGTCCAAGGTACTGTATCTCTCAGATCTGACTGCCCTGACCTATCAGACATAGGAAATTGAGAAAGGTTTCAAAAGAAGTCTCCACCCAACCCTTCTCAAACCAAACCCTGACTTCTCCTTGTTCCCCTTTGCCTTACAATGTTTTCCAATTCTTTTTTTTATTGTTCTTCATGACAAGCCTCATAGACACAGTTCATCTCCAGTAAAGAGATTGCTTACTAAGCAGACAGTATGAGGCTTGCAACTGTTATACATTTGTTTGTAACAGCAGGTGTCTTTGCAGCTCTTTCAAAAGATGCTGACTGTGGTCCTGGAAGGCACTTCCAAAAAAAAAGCCCCATCAAAACATTTAAATTATATGTGATCTTGCCTATGTCATGGCTGCCTTATCTACTGATGGGGCGCCAGATGTTCAGCTAGTGTGCTTCAGTGGAATTATATCAATTTATAACGGTGGAGGATCTGATGCAGAGTTTGTACCAGACGTGTCTGTAACCTGGAATTACATATGATTGTAAGCTGCACACAGAAGTCCAAATGTAAGTGATGAAAGAGAGTGCCATTCAGGGCTCATGTGGTACACAGCCTGTGCTCACAATAGTTTCTGCTCAGCTCTCTCTATCCCCCTCCTTATCTCTGCTATAAATCTAGCTGAGATAAATTTATTGGCTTCTAAAACAATGTGAAGTTATGAATTTTCTGAACTAACAAATATGCAGTTGCTCATTAAAAACAGCTATTCTTCTGAGGACTGGAGGGTAGCAAAGGTGCTCATTTATAAATGACGCTAGACATAGGTGTCAACTGCATGAGTGTGCCAAGGCTGAAGCACCCATGGAAAAAAAATGGCAGATTCTGAGCACCCACCAGAAGGCACCCTTTCAGTGCCTCTGCCTCACCCCAGCACCCCCTGTCCACTGTGAATCAGCTGTTCCACAGCATGTAGGAGTTGCTAAGCAGGATTGGGGAGGAGTGAGGGAGAGGGGGTAGAATGGGACTGGGAAAAGGCCATTGTTCTAATGCTTCCCTCTGCAATAAATCCTGAGCATACACAAATAAATTAAAAACCTTAGGAAAAAGTTAAGGATGTAACCCCCTTCTGCAAGACCACCTCTGCAGTGACCACATCAGCTGCACCTTTATGGCCAAATGAAAGTCAAAGTAGTGATATAATCTTGACCCTTTTAGTTCCCAAGGCACAAACCCTGAGTTAAAAGATAATCTTCATTGTGTTAGCAGTATTAGGATCGCTCTGTGAGCAAGTGACTAGATTCACAACATTAGCTATTCCATTGTACAACACCAGGCAAAAGTTCAGGTTACTGATGTAGCTTGGTGCGGGAAGTTAACTGGTATGGAAGTGAAAATGCACACACAATTATGGAGATACTACAAACAGAAAACTGGCTTAACCAGATAATCACACAATATTGCCTAGACTTCCATCTTTCCATAATGCAGCAGTTCACACCTTAAAATCTCAGGCAAGCATTAATTCACAAATAATAACTACTTCATCTTCAGGACAACCCAATGATCAAAGTTAAAAGGATTTAATTAACACCAGCAGTAAAATGAGATTTTAGGAGTTAAGTCAGTTGTCTGGGCAGGGGGTTCTGTGGTCTCTGGATTAGACATCTGTCTGTCTGACCAAAGCAGTGGGTTGTAATCCTCATTCTGACACTCATTTGCTGTGTGACCTTGAGGAAAGTCAATTAACTTCTCTCTGCCTCAGCTATTCTAGCTATTTACTTGCTTCCATATGGGTACCTTAAGTGAACTGTGCTTCTAAACTGCTACCAAGGCTAGTCAGTGAACAAGATGCAACAACAGTTTCCAGCTTGCCTCTTTTACTTACTTTTTCTTTGTTTGTTTGTTTGTTTTTACCTCAGTGGATCAGTTTTGCTTTGACAAATTTAGGGAGTGAAGAATCAGTGCCAGGTGTATAATGGAAATCCTACTTTGCACTCACCCATGGAAGAAGTTAGTTTTTTCCCATAATATAACAGTTTTAATACTACAAACTGCTAGGCTGAAATTCCTTGTTGGCATAAACTGATGTGGCTGCACTGATTTAAATGGAGCTGAGTCTGTGTATGCCTTCATAAAACTTAGTCTCCAGAGTCCTCATGCCAAGGTTTATCCTTGGTCTCCTTTTTTTTTCTCCAAATAATCTTGCTACCAGTGTTCTTTGTGGGTATGTCTACGCTGCAGAGTTTTTCCGGAAGAATGGCCATTTTTCCGGAAAAACTACACTTACGTCCACACTGCAATTGCATTCTTTTGACAGAAAGTCAAAAGAACGCAGGGTTTTTTCTGACAGCGGTAAACCTCTTTCTACGAGGAAGAAGCCTTTTTCTGAAAGAGCTCTTTCGGAAAAAGGCGTGAGTGGATGCGGAAGAGAGAGTTTTTTCGAAAGAAAAGGCCTCCAGGAAAAAAGCATAGGTGCCCTGGTGGCCACTCCGTCCACAGTAATCACAACTTAAATGCGAGATAGTGTCCATTCAGTGTGGATGCTATGTTTCATAAAAGCACATGGCTTTTCCAATGTACTTTTGCTGTGTAGACGCTCTCGTCCGGAAAAGCTTCTTCTGAAAGATGCCTGCAGTCTAGATGTAACCTGTATGTGGTGTGCTTGTGCAGCCAATCAGGAGAAATTCAAATGCCACCCAGCTGACTTGAAGAGTGCCCACAGCTAGGTTTTATGTTGCTATTGGTGGTGCACATTTGCACATGCCTCAAAGCACATAAAATTATTCTGCATGTAGATAGAAAAAATCCACACATAGATGGAAAAGATTAGAGGGAAAATTGATTGCTACCATGTGGCTCTTAAGCGCCCTTACACTTAATATGGCAATGTAGCTGAAGGAGGTTACACATATTCACATAGCGTATGTCTACACAGCAGTGTAATTTTGAATAACTGGCGTTATTCCAAATGATCATAGTCCACACTTACACTACAAGAAGTCATTTTGACGTAATGTCAAAATAAAAGTGAGCTGGAGGACTTCTTAATCTGACTTCTGTAGCCCTCATTTTAGGAGGAGTAAGGGAAGTCAGAGGAAGAGTGCTCTAACTCAGACTTCCTGCCATGTAGATAGCACCAAAAGCTGAAATAAGCTATTCTGACTTCAGCTACGCAATTGACGTAGCTAAAGTTGTGTAGCTTGTTTCGGCTTTAGCCCTGCTGTGTAGATGTGCTCATAGGGCACCTTTGGTATCCCACAATAACTACCCCATGTCTTTTGAATGCGTCCACTCTTGAAAAATATGATGGATGTGCTATTACGGCATCCCTGTAAACCTCATTACATGAGGGATAAGGAATATCTCAAAACAGTGTTTTATTTTGAAATTTGGTGCTGTGTAGATGCATCAAATTTTGAAATAGCCTATTTTGAAAAAGAATTGAAATAAGATACTCAATTTGCATAGCGCAAATTCTGTATCTTATTTCAAGCTAAGGGTGCAGTGTAGATGCACCCATACAGTGCTTCTTCTGGAACTGCACCAGCTGCACTGTACACTGGAGCCTGTTGTCTCTGAGCAGGGACTTTTGTATTAAAGTTGAGGCCAGCTACAATCTAATTCATTTAATTCATTAGATGCTGCCTTTCACCTCCTGGCCTGTTGCCAATGTGACCTTTCATTTGGCAAAGACAAAGCACTAAAAGGTATTACTTCTACTCTGGTATTTCTGACTGTCTTGCAGTGAAGTAAGATGGTGAGTCCTCCTTCAGAAAGGGGCTTAAGCACTGTGATGCTAAGCACTGCCGCACCCAATTTCTAACTACCTAGAAAATCACAAGAACAGTGCTCTGATCCACAGAACCTGCATTTGTGAATGAGAATCGATCAGCGTCCCAGAAGGCGATCCACAAAAAGCAAGCAGTGAATGAGAATCGATCAGCATCCCAGAAGGCGATCCACAAAAAGCAAGCCGGCTAGGTGGATAGCCACCTAAGCAAGCAATAAGAGAGGCCAATGAAATGGGGAATATGCTAATCTGCCCCTCTCAAAAGGATAGGCACATTCCTGCAGCTTGAAGTTAGACAAGTATCTCTGCTTGCCTTCTGCAAACTGGGGGAAAGCTAAGTGGGGGGTGAGGAGGCTGAAATAAAGCTTGGCAGGAAGAGAAGCAAGACCTTCCTTATAACCTAGCCGATAGGGTACTCACTCAAGATGTGGGAAACACCTGCTTCAAATCCCTTCTCTGTATAACAAGGGAACAAGGATCAGCCTTCCCTCCTTAGGTGAGTTACCCTGACCATTAGGCCATTGTTCTAATGCTTCACTAACCCAAATAATTAAAGTGGAACAACTTCAGTACTAAATATACAGTGGGAGTGACTGTGCAGTCCATTGGTTAGAGCTCTCACCTGAGAAATCCCTTCACGCTGGGTGGGGAATTGATCTGGGATTTTCCCACAGCCCAGGTGAGCACTCTAACCCAGTGGTGGGCAATCTGGGGCCTTATGGCCTCATGCAGCCCATCTGGGTAATCCAACTGAGGGACACAAGACATTTTGCTGACATTGATTGTCTGCAGGCACTGTTCCCCCACAGCTCCTAGGGGCTGTGGGTCTCTGTTCCTGGCCAACGGGAGCTGCGGAAGTGGCACCTACAGGCAAAGAGGATAGAGAGATGTGCAGGCCACCATTTCCTTTAGCTCCCATTGACCAGGAACAGAGAAATGTAGCCACTGGGAGCTGAAGGATGTGATGCCTGTGGACAGCCAGTGTAAACAAAAATTCTCACGGCCTGCAATCAGATTACCCTATTGGGCTGCATGAGGTCCCCAGGCCACAGGCTGCCCACCACTGCTCTAACCATTGGGCTAAATGTCTCCTTCCCAACCTCTTTTGTGTGAACTCACTTGAGGGACTTAGTCTAATTTGAGAATCCCTACCAGTTTAGACCCTGCAAGTGGACAAAAATGCACCTTTCCGGGTTTCATCTGTACTGGGGCTTAGGCAGAAAATCACAAGCATCTGGGTGCCTACCGTGAGGCGGCACTGCACATGTCCAGAGAGTGAGTTTAGATGTGGTGGCAGCTTAGCAGGAATTGTGTGAGTTGCAGCAGTTCCTAAAAATGAGACTTATCCATGAAGGTACTAGGTGCCTAACACATGCGATGTTCATTCTGTATCATTATGCACATTTCCCCCTTCCCCCACAGCCTGCCCTGCCATCCCCTAGCTACCTCTTACTTTGAATTATTTTGGCAAAATATCTTGTTGCTACAGAACAAAGTCCCATCTACTTACAGTACTCACAGAGCCCCCATTACTGTAGCCTTTCTGAGGGTACGGCTACACTGTGGGTTTTTTTCTGGAAGAGGTATGCAAATACCACTCGCATTTGCCCACCTTCTTCTGTTTTTTCTCCTGAAAGAGGCTTTTCCACCATTTGGCCCCGTCTACCCAGGGCCAAATGTTGGGGAAAAAACCCTCTTTCAAAAGCCCCTGTAAACTTCATTTTACGAGGAAGAAGGGGGCTTTCAAAAGAGGGGGGGTTTCTGATATTTGGCCCCATGTAGACGGGGCCAAATGGTGGAAAAGCCTCTCTGGGGAAAAAAATGGAAGAAGCTATGCAAATGCGAGCGCTATTTGCATACCTCTTCTGAAAGAAAAACCACAGTGTAGCTGTACCCTGAGGACCTACAAATTTATAGTTGTCCTCATAATACACCTCTTGGGTAGGGAAGTACATTCATGCCTATTCTGCACATAGGGACTCAGGCACAGAAAGGCTAAGTGACTTGCCCACAGCCACACAGGAAGTCTGTAGTGGAGCAGGGACTTGACCCCACATGATAGACTATCCACTGAGCTATCCTTCCTCTTTAACAATTCTGATCCCAGGCTCTCATAGAACTCAAACTTTAGCCATCTGTCTTGGCTAAACAAATCCTTCATCTTGGCAGGGGATAGATTAGATAAACTTTGTGGTCTGTTCTAACCCTACGGTTCTATCATTCTGTGATTCAAACCTAACTATAAGCCATCCACATGGAAAATAAAACAGCAAGATTGATCTTTGTCAGTAACAGAGAGTTTTTTAATACTGAAGGAAATGTCATGCCACATTTGACTCTGCCTTTCAGAATATCAACAGTACAATGTACATACATGCAACCAGAAAAAGCAATATCCTCCCGCCACCTTTGATTACCTTCCAGCTGCTTCTCAAAAATCAACTCTCCTGCTCATCTGTCCAAGTACTCACTCTTTTGTTCTGCCTCTTGCTACTCTGTGTGCCCACTGACTAGTTAGCATTCTTCCTTTCCCCAGCCCCCTCAACCTATTCTACTGTTCTAGTGTTTAAAATTTACTTCCATTATATTTCCTGCTGTTTTTCTCCTGGAGGGCTGCTTATAAATATATTTAGGGGAAAGAGGAAGAGGAAAGCAGGAGAGGTGTATATGGGTTATAGCATGCTTTTTATGAAATCCTTGTGGACCCTGTGGAAATGGAAAGCAGACTTGAAGAGGATGACTGGAGAGAGGGGACTCTGGGCACTAGACAGCCTGTGGTGAGGGCCAGTGGCCACAGTGGGAGGGCTCTGGGTTCTAGGTCACACAGAAGTGGCATGGCCTCAGGGGAAAGAGCATGGACTTAGAAGGAAGAGGTGGGGCTAGGAGCTAGTCTCCCCCAAGCAGAGGTTCAAGAGCCCATGCCTGTCTGGGTGGGGAGGAGAAAGAAGGTAAGTAAATTGAATCATATTGGACCTGCTCTGACAAAGCATTTAAGTATATACTTCAATGCTTTACTGAATTGGAGCCTTTGCTAACCTAAATACAAATTATAGTAAATAAAGTTACTTCTCACACTCGGAGCATTCACACAGAGATTCTTTACAGCAAATATGGTAAAGCCCTTAAATCTGCCGAATGAAATATTTCTACATTATGACCGTGTTACACTTTAAAAGCCACAGTTGTCACTACATCAAAGAACAGTAGCAAACATCTGAAGCCCTTAACAGAAGTAGAAGAATGGTTCAGTGGCTTGGGTATTAACTTAAGAGTTAAGAAATGTGGTTGCGATTCCCTGCTTTATTATAAACTTCCTGCACCGGCTTGGTTAAGTCACTTTGTTTTTCTGTGCCTCGGTTCCCTGTCTGTAAAATGAGGATATTGGCAGTTCCCTACCTCACAGGGATATTTTTGCAGAAACATGTGAAAGATTGCAGGGTGCCCAGATATCATGGTGTTGGGAATACCTTAGAGGGTGAATTTTTTTTCTGATTTTTATTGCAGCATGCAATTAGCTTCTCTCACACAAATCACATTTTCATGTGAATCCATGTATCTCATTTTATGAGTTTGGAGTGAAATCTGTAGTCTGTTCTTAAATCTTTAAGTTAGGATTTTGTAATGCAAGTGAGTGACAGAACTATAAATTATATTGTCACTGGTTAACATCATTGCATTTAACTGATGCATTTGAACCTACCGTAAGAAACATTTGAATCTGGGTGTTTGTTTATTTGTTTATTTATTTGCACTTTGAGGGAAAGGAAATCAAGTAACTGAGTTTGATAACCATTACTGTATGCAGTATTTTTTTCTTGTTATCAACATTAGGGATCACAAGA
This sequence comes from Pelochelys cantorii, assembly GCA_032595735.1. Taxonomy (NCBI): domain Eukaryota; kingdom Metazoa; phylum Chordata; order Testudines; family Trionychidae; genus Pelochelys; species Pelochelys cantorii. Next base: position 122,800,573 of record CM064326.1, on the reverse strand, counting down.
AGACAATGCATAACAAATATTAAAGCAGCACACATACAGCAGATAAAAGCAAAGATTAATCTTGGTAGGATTAGAGAATCTACACTGATACGTTTAAAAAACAGGAGGCAGGGAATCCAGCAGTTAACTTGTTTCAGGGACTCATTAAAAACCCTGACTGGTAACTTCAAAAGCCTTTGGAGAGTTTCATTGCACCTGAAATCTGTGTTTTGATTACTGAAAGAAAAAATATCTATTCTAGTAGCCTAGCCTGTACTTTAATTAAGGGCTTTGTATTTAAATATAGCCATACAATCCCCTAAGGTTATTTTTAAAGTAAGCTGCTGGTAGGGCAGCATTATGGTGGATTACAGATTCAGGGTATCAAGAAATATCATCTTTTCAGCACACAATTTAGAGGATAATGTGTGTGCATATATGCCAACAGTAGTGTGCACGAATCTATAATGTTAGTATGTGTATGAATGCAAGTTTGTGTAACAAGCTGTAGAATTGGATTTATCAAAGATAAGATGAGCAGAATTTCCTGTTTTGCTAACTCCTAGATAGCTATATTCTATATTTGTAGCTTCAGGGGGTAGCCGAGTTAGTCTGTACAGAAAAAAACAACAAATGGTCTGGTAGCACTTTATAGACTAACAAAACATGTAGATGGTATCATGAGCTTTCGTGGTAGTCAGTGTTACATAGATAGAAAACATCAAGGGCACATCTACACAGCAGTGTTTTTCCAAAATAACAAAGAGTGTGTCTACACTACAAGCCTTTATTTTGAAAAAATATTTAGCTGGAGAACTTCTTACTCGGACTCCTGGTAACCCTCATTTCACAAGGAATAAGGGAAGTTGAAGGAAGAGTGTTCTTCCTTCACTTCCTGCTGTGCAGACAGTGCCAAAAGGTGAATTAAGCTAATTCAATTTAAGGTACGCAATTGATGTAGCTGAAGTTGCATAGCTTAATCCGACTTTAGACCTGCTGTGTAGACATACTCCAGAGTGGTACATATGTAAGCTCTGAAGGAATATACTTGACACTTGGAAAAGTTCCACTTTTCCATACATGTAAAAAAAATCAATAATTTAAAAAGTTATTTGATTGCATCTAGTCCTGAATAGGGATTATTAAAATACCCCCATTCTCTGTCATCCTTGTGATGCACAGTTTATCAAGATGTATACATGATCTGGAAAGTAGCTGCTACACAGAGTTTGCTCTCTATCAGACATTAAAAGCTGGGATGGCTGATTGAAGGGGATCAGATCATCCATATCTAATGAAAGATGCACACAAACTGTCATGGCTGAAAATGAAAAGACAAGTCAAAACTATATTAATAGTTCTTAACTGCGACAAGAACTTACAGCTTCCAAATTTTAGTGGGCAAGCATGTGCATCCATGGGGAAGTCTTCAAGCTGCATGGGGCATTCAGCAGAAATGGTCAATCTGTGAGAGGAAGAAAGAAACAAAATCTTCATTTTACTCAGCACTATGTAGGCCCTTCACTGTTGGCTGAGTTTCTGACATACATTTTACATTGGGCTTCTCCTGTGAAATCAGAGCAATTCTCTGGTTACATGGGATGTGACATATAACATAGGCACATGCTTTATGATGCAGGCTTGATCTTGCAGTTTTTACTTTGGTGAGCAGTCTTTAGTCTTGTAAATAATCCCAGTGAAATCATTGTTACTACTTGAATGCAAGAGAACTAGTATGTTGTATGCTGTTGTATGTGGGCGATAGTTTTTTCAGGGGGGCCACTCCGAGAATTTGGTAAATGGTCATGGACTGCACTGTATTAATGGAGGGGGTGCGGGGTCTGGGGCAGAGTTCAGGTTCAGGAGGGAGCTCCAAGCAAAGGACTTGGGTGCAGGAGGGAATGTGGGATCTGGGAAGGAGTTTGGGTGAATGAGGAAGGAGTGACCTGAAGCAGGGAGTTTGGAGTGTGAGAGGGGGTGCCAGGAACAGACTCTGGCCAGGAGGTGCTTACCATAGGTGGCTCCTGGCTGGTGGCCCACATGCCACTCCGAGCATTTGACTGATGGGGCAAGTATGTCTCTTTGTGCCCCTTGGTAGGAGGGGGGAAGCAGGGCTGTGTGTGCTGCCCATAACTGCAAGCACCAACCCACAGTGAAGATGGAGCTGGGGGTGGGGCGGGGCAGCACATAGAGACTCACTGACCTCCTCCCCACAAGGGGCTCACATGCTTGCCCCAGCAGCTGGCCACTTTGAATGACATGTGGATCTGTGCAGGCGGTATCTTGCCCACCCTGTGCAGGTGGTAGCCCATGCCTTTGGTTTGTTTGTGTCTTCCAACTGAAACTAAATGACAGCTCCCATGAGGTTCTGCGGCAGCATAGCTAACTCAAAATGTTTGTGGTTTTGGACTTTTGGTTTCTGAGGTTTTGGTTTCATTTTTCATCAAGTTAAAGCAACACCCAGTTTTTCACTGGCAACCAGTTCCAATGGGACATTTTTGGCCAATCTCCACTGTAAATCCTTCAAAGCAAAAATTGTCTCTTTTCTGTTTGTACAGCTCTCAGCACAATGGGCCCCAATTCTGACTGGAACCTTTGGAAGCCACCACAATAGAAATATTTAACAGTATGGATAAGAGTAGCAGGATTCAGGTCTCTGCCTCACATCGGGAATGTTCACACGCTCTCCTTCTTTGGAATAAAAGTTAAGGCTCTTATGCGGATGTTCCATTTTCAGATCCTGTAGGTCAGAAGCACTGTATTTTTGTCTCTGTCCCATCCTGGAATTATGCTGAAGTCTGTGAAGCACAATCCTGGTAGTTCGGTGACAAACCTCTTTCTTTGCAAAAATCTGTGGTGGGGCCTATATCTCCAGAACATCCAACCCTTGGAATGCCAAGGCACACTTTCCTCTTATGAGAACATGTTCATGCAGCTACACTGTCTTACTAAGCACTTAATGCTTCACTTCACCTTCCTGAAGTGCATATTCTGGATATATCACCTTCTCTCCATGGAGAGGATACTGCAGTCATAAAAATGGCCATACTGAGTCACACCTATTGTTCATTTAGCCCAGCATCCTATCTTCTGACAGTGGCCAATGCCAGGTGGTTCAGAGGGAAGGAACAGAACAGGCAATTATTTAATAATCCATCCCATGTCATCCACTCTGAAACTCTGGCAAACAGAGGCTAGAAACACTCAGGGTACGTCTAGACTACAGGCTTTTGTCGACAGAGGCTTTGTTGACAGATACTGTCAACAAAGCCTCTGTCGACAAAGAGCGTCTAGACTACATCCAGTTCTGTCGACAAAGCAAGCCACTTTGTTGACATCAGAGTGTAGACGCAAAGGACAGTGTAGATGCAATAACGCCTTCTGTTGACAGAACTCTGTCAACAAAAGGCGTTATTCCTCGTAGAATGAGGTTTACCGCCATCAACAAAACTGCTGAGTTCTGTCGACGTTATGTCGACAGAACTCGGCGGTAGTGTAGACGCAGGTATAGTTTTGTCGACAAAAGTCCACTTTTGTCAACAAAACCCCGTAGTCTAGACACACCCTTCAAACATCCAGTTGTACCCCTTACCATCTTAGCTAATAGCCACTGATGGACCTTTCCTCCATTAACGTATCTAGTTCTTTGAACTCTGTTGTAGTTTTACCCTTCACAACATTCTCTGTCAATCATACGCATGGTCTTTTGTTAAGCCATCCCCCTTCAGTAAAATACACTGATGCATTATCAGGATGGCCCATGTAGCTTGACTGTCTAACAGTTGTTTGGGGAGGAAACAAGCCCATGTACTTCCTGTAACAGCTTTTTGCAGGTAGAAAGAAGAAGGGGGTTGGGACTAAAGGGAAATTAACACTCTCTCAGCCATCCACTGCATTGGTACTGTGAGGGAACCGAGCGCATGTCTACACTAGGAAATTATTTCGAAATAAGCAAAATCGAAATAATAACTCCCAAAATAACAAAACTGAAATAGCAGGTGCCCGCTACAGGGTAGCATCGAAATATCTCAGAATTATTTTGAAATAGCGCATCCACACTGATTGGAACCTGCCTTGGATTTAGAGCACCCAGAAGCACTCCAAGGAGGGCACCAAAAGGGCGGATACTTCCTGGGGCTGCTTGGCCAGGTAAGCTGAGACGTGGTTTCAGTGGCTCCTCTCCACTGCTGCATCTCACACGCCATCTTCCGCTGCCTCCCCCCTCGCGGACACCAAATGGACACAGTGTGCTCTGGTTTCCCTTGCAGATGCCACAGCACTAATAATTATATGTAGCCGGAGCTGCTGCAAAGCAGTGCGAGGCTCACAGACCTCATGCTGTGCATCATGGCGCAGTTTGTCCAGACTGCCCACATACTGCTCCAACAGGATGACAATCAGCCCCAACTGGACCTCTTCACTCAGGTCCTGGCACTGCTGCAAATGCCCCTCAATCCTCTGGACACTGTTGAATGCTGCTTCTGGCAGTTCAGACTGGTGGGACCCATTGTCATGCAGTGATGGGACAACGAACAGTGGATCCAGAACTTTTGCATGAAGAAGGCCACCCTCCTGGAGCTCTGCGAGTTGCTTGCCCCTGCCCTAAGGCAATAGGACACCCATCTGCAACCCGCCATCATCCTGCAGAAACACATCGCTATCGTCCTGTGGAAGCTCACCATGCTAGGCAGCTACCACTCTGTCAGGAACCAGTTCAGCATGGGGAAATCCACAGTCAGGGCCATGCTCCTGCAAGTAGCCAAGGCCATCAATCACGTGTTGCTACAGAGAATTGTCACTGGGCAATGTCAACAGCATCATTGATGGCTTTGCCACCATGGGCTTCCCCAACTGTTGGGGGCTATAGAGAGCACCCACATTCCCATCCTGGCCCCCAACCACCGTGCCTCAGAAGGTGCAAGATGCCTGCATCTTCCGGAACTCATGCCTGTTCCAAAAGATGCACGCCAGCACTTTTTTCCATGACCACACCATCAGGGTCAGGGATGTGGACATGTTCATGTGCATCCTGGGTGTTGCAGCCTACCTCTTGCTCCCCTGGCTTATGAAGCCCTACACAGGACACCTGGACCCCACCAAGGAGAACTTCAATGCTAGGCTGAGCAGGTGCCGTATGGTTCTGGAGTGTGCATTCAGCTGCTTAAAGGGGAGGTTTAGGAGTCTCCTCACCCACCTGGAACTCATCGAGCACAACATCCCCTTTATGGTGGTGGCCTGCTGTGTGCTCCACAACCTCTGTGAGAGCAAGGAGGAGACTTTACTACCAGGGTGACGGGCAGAGGCTGAACAGCTGGCCAGGGCTTACTAGCAGCTAGACACCAGTGCCATTCAATGAGTACATCAAGGGGATGTGCTCATTCATGAGGCCTTGAGGGAGAGTTTCAGCCAAGGCCAGCCATGAGACTCTCCACTGTGCCTCTCCACAAGCCCCTCCCCCCCAGCATTCCCCTTGTGTGCCTTTCCTCCCCCACTGCTCCCTTCCCCTGCCCTCCCTCCCCACCTTCCCACCTCACCGGCAAAGCAAATAAAAAACCCTTTAAAAATTACAAGTGTGTTTATCTGGGAGATATAAAACAAGGGAGGGACTGGGGAAAGAACTTGGAATGGGGAAAGAGCGGGGAGAAGGGCTTAGGGATGGGGCTGGGACTGGCACTTGCCTCAGTCAGCTCAGGAGGCTTCAGCTGCCCTCAAGGTCCCACCACCCTAAGTTCTGGGGCCCTGGCACACCCTGGGGGCACTAGAAGGGGAAGCCTCTGGGACAGGGTGGGGGCGGGGAGGTGGCTGTTGGCCCACTCCATACATGAGGCCATGCACTCCATCACCAAAGTAAGAGAGGAGCACATGGCCTTGTGCTGGCACAGCACTTGATTCCAGGCAGCCTTCCCCTGCTCCCAGTCAGCCCGGTGCTCCTCCTGGTCAGCAGCCCACTCCCGGCAGCCCTGGATGAGGGACTGGAGGCAGACCATCAGGTCTTCCCAAGTGCATTTCCTTCTGTGGATCCCGCAGAGTCAGGAGGATGGCATGGAAGGTGGTGGATGCACCACACTTGCAGTAGGCCCAACTGTAAAGAAAAGTTACAAGGGCAATCATCCCGGGATACACTGTGCATGAAGCCTAGCATTAATCTCTGAGCTGACACTGAAGGTCTTGGTTCAAATGATGGCAATGTTCTTCAAACAAGACCATCTATTGCCTAGACAGCAGACACTTCCCATTAGGGGCATGGATGTTCCAGGGGAGCATCAGAACATGCACAGTCCAGGAATAAGCAGGCATAGGAAGGTGCTGGTGAGGCCAGGGGTCTGCGGGTGGAAGGGAGGAATGAACTCACCTGAAATGCCTTCCCTGGGTTCATCCGATGCCTGGGAGACATCCTGGGTGGGGGAGGGGAGGAGGGGGGGGGAATTGTCTCCAGGGCGAGAAGCAGCTCCTGGCTTCTGGTCATGGTAACTTGGCTGGCCTGCTCCTCCTCCTCCTTCTCATCATCCACAACCCCACCCTCATGGAGGCTGATGTCGGGTGTGTCCTGGCCGGACTTGATGACGACAGGGGGAATGGTGACCAGTCCCCTCTCCCAGGATGTCATTGAGCTGCTTGTAGTAGCTGCACATGTGAGGTGCTGCCGCAGAGTGTCCGCTCTGGTCCCGGTCCTTGTTGTAGGCCTGCCGGGGCTCTTTCATTTTCATCCAGACCTGGTCGAGGGTCTGGGTGTGCCCTTTCTCAGCCAGGCTGGCAGCCATCTGGCCATAGACATTGGCATTTCTCTTTCTGGTGCAGAGATCCTGGAGGTTGATCTCCTCACCCCAGACCTCAACGAGGTCCAAGATCTCCACACCAGTCCAGGCCTGTGTTCTCCTACGTCCCTGGCCAGGGGCAGCTGAGGGTGCTGCAGGAGTGCTGGAAGCCATGGGGAGCTCAGAGGGAGCGCTGGGTTTGGCCATGGCTCCTGGGATGGTGCTGTGTGGCACAGGACTAACAAAGATCTGGATGTGCCACAAGCCCTTTTCTTGCAGCCTGCTGCTTTAAGCTCTGCAGGAGAAAGGGAGCAATGGAGCTGGCTGGTGTGGTCAGAGCGGCCACAAGTGCAGCTGTGAGAGTTCTCTGGAGACCAATTATTTCAAACTAGCCAATAGCCCGAGTCATACTCATAGAACGGGATTTTTCGGGTCTCTCCTCCATGTCCGTCTCTCTCTCTCCTCCTCCTCCTGCCTCTCCCCTCTCTCTCTCAGCTCTCCTCCGCCTCCTGCCTCTCTCTCCTTCTCTTTCTCTTCTCCCCCTCCTGCCTCTCACTCTCTCTTTCTCTTCACCTCCCCCTCCTGCCTCTCACTCGGGGGACTGCGGAGCCCAAACGGCTGTTTGGGCTCCGTGCTCCCCATGCGGGGACAAGCAGCACAAGTGGCTGTTTGGGCTCCATGCTCCCCATGCAGCACAGGGACCATGGAGCCTAAACAGCCGCTTGCTCTGCTTGCTCCCCTGCAGCAGCCCGGCTGAGCGGCTCAGAACTCAGACGAGCGCCACGGTGGGAGGTGAAGGGGGGCAGGGCGGTGACGTACATGGCCGGGCCTCCCTGGCCATGTGTGTCACCACCCCACCCCCTTCCCCTCCTGCCGTGGCGCTCGGCTGAGTTCTGCGCCGCTCAGCTGGGCTGCCACGGGGGAGCAAGTGGCCGTTTGGGCTCCCCCGTGGCGGCCCGGCTGAGCAGCGCAGAACTCAGACAAGCACCATGGCACGAGGCAATAGAGTCCCCCAGAGGCAACTCATAACACTACAGCGTTACAGAGTCACAGACATTGGGCTACTATATATATGATCAGCAGCACCAGAGCATCCACACTAATGCTTTTTCGAAATAACAATTTCAAAATAAGTGTTATTCCCCCAGGAAAGCAGGAGTACAGATTTCAAAATAACCAGCCCATTATTTTGAAATAATGGGCTTGGTAGTGTGGATGCTCCACCTGTCATTTCAAAATAAGGGGGGTTATTCCAAAATAACTCCCTAGTGTAGACCAGGGCTAAGACAATACAGAATGAGGAAAATGGCAATGTGGGGAGAAGAGGAAGGAGTGTGCATGGGGAAGAGAAGAAGATGGAAAACAAGGGATACATAGTGCATCTGGAAAGGTAACATCAGCAGTAAAGAGACAGAAAATTCAACTTGATGGAAATGATACACCATTTCTTACTGACAGACTAAAAATACTGCGTCTAAGATGTGGTAAGAACAATAGGTGAGGTTCAGGTCACCATCCCTGAGGTAAGGAAGTTTAAAAAAACTTTAAAACCCAGAACATAAAAGGTAAGATGGCTTCCAGGTTACGTGTATTTTCAGCAGCTATCAACCCACTCTAGCAACATATTTACGCACATTTTGAACATTTAGCATGTGTGTAATTTGTGCAAGAGGGGCCTTCTTTGAAATCAGAGGGCAAGTTTGGGACTTAAACCTCCAACATATTGACTTTCTTCACTTGGTATCTCTCTTTCCTCTCTCTCTTTCATCTCTTCAGTGAGATTCCAGATAGCTTCCATGACAGACTCCAGAAACCCTAGAAGCTCTGCAGGCTTTGGTTAAGCTAGATGAGTTTCAACAAAAGCATTTCCTGCTCACCTGTTCTGCAATTGCCTTTCTATAACCATCACACACAGACCCGTGATCATCTCCAAGAAGAATCATGTAACCACAGCAAAAGAATATACCACATCTGAAATAAACTGGGATCTCCTGATAAGTGGCCATATTGATATCTTCACTCTGTTTCTCAGAAACTTCTCTGTCTTGAATAACTCTAATATCTATGGGGAGTGAGCTGTAGTCATCCCCGTGTTTTGTCATATGGCATGCACAACCCAAACAAATTGTTCCCATGACCTAAACTTGAAAGAGGAGAAGGAGCTGCAATGGGAAGGTTGCTTGCTATACTCCCAATTTACAAGGAGCCTAGAGTTGTCTTGTACAGTCCCCCAGACTTGCTGACTCACCCAACCTATGTCTTTTTTCACCTTCCACACAGCCTAGAACTAGATTTCTCCTCATCCCAGTGACTGCCTCTGAGAAGGAGAGATACAAAAACTCTCTGCTCTACCCTGTTTCCAAGAGCAAATCCCCTTGGTTATAACTTCAGTCTGCTGCACCTACAGGAGTGGATGTAGCCAAATAGCTATTTAAGAGAAGAAATTAATGTATGCAGAAGTTGGCTGCTAGGCCGTCAGTATTGGCAGTAGATGTGTCCAGGCTCCAAACCAGTAATTTTCTCTCTCCCGTCTTTTTTAAAAGTAATTCAAAATAACATGCAGCAGGGAGGGATTAAAATAAAAATGGCCACCTTTCCACAAGTTTTGTTCTCTATATCAAGCAAGTACTTCCACAAATGAAATTGGCCTAATATAGTTATAGGGCAGCACCTTACTCTAAATGTAATACAGTTGATCTATTTATTTGAGAGGGATAGCCATGTTAGTCTCTAACTGGAAAAAACTTAAAAAACAATTAGTAGTCTTGCAGCACCTTGGAGACTAACAAAAAAGGTAGATGGTATCATCAGCTTTCATGGGGAGAACCCACTTCTTCAGCTGAATGGAATTTAAGGAGTCCAGTTTTCAAAAAGTAGCAGAGAGGGGATGGGGAGGAGGAAGAAAAAGAAGAGAAAAAAGGGGAAATAAATCCAGTTGTATCTTAGGGCCTGTTTGTAAACAATTGATTGGGAAATGTGTCTTGGATGGAAGCTAGAGGCATGTAGGTAAGTGTAACAGTTGGTAGGTTTCTGATATAAGGTGGTGGAAATGTGTCCATCGTATAATTGTACTGTAGTGTCAAGGAAGTGGATCTCTTGTGTGGACTATTCCAGCCTAAGGTTGATGGTGAAGTGGGATTTGCTCCAATCCCATAGACAGAGACATACAGGATTTATATTTAGCATTCTTAAAACTGAAATACCCATCCGAAAAAATGAAAAAACAGAGTGACAGAGCCAGATGAGCACCCAGACCTCACCTACTTCAAAATGGGCCCTACAAAGAAAACAACAGGACACCACTTGTCATCACCTACAGCCCCCAACTTAAACCCCTCCAACACATTATCTACAATCTACAACCTATCCTGGAAAATGACCCCTCACTCTCACAGGCCTTGGGGAACAGCCCAATCCTTGCCTAGAGACAACCCGCTAACCTCAAACAAATTCTTTCCAATAACCACGTAGCACACCTCCATCAAAGTCACCCAGGAACCCACCCCTGCAATCAACCCCAATGCCAAGTCTGTCCACACATCTATACAGGCAATATAATCACAGGATCTAATCATGTAAACCATCACATCAGATGCTCATACAACTGCACATTCACTAATGAAATCTATACCATCAAGTGCCAGCAGTGCCCCTCTGCCATGTTATTGGTCAAACTGGACAGTCTCTAAAAGAAAGAATTAACGGACACAAATCAGATATCCAAAAAAGCAACACACAGAAACCTGTTGGGGAACATTTTAACTTCCCCGGGCACTCATTAATGGATCTCCAAGTTACTGTATTATTTCAAACCAATTTCAAAAGCCAGATCAAAAGGGAAGCTACAGAACTTAATTTAATTTATAAGTTTGTTTCCTACAACAGAAGTCTAAACAAAGACATTGACTGGATGGCCCACTACATTCCACATCCTAATGACATAAAAAAAGCAGACAAAGGGCACTTAGAGTAGGTACTAAGTATTCTTATCAGCTTCATTTAGCATAAACACTCTAATTGACAATTTCTTCCCCCCTTTTTTTTCCTTATTTTTCCTCCTCTCCACCCCTCGCCCCCTTCTCTGCTATTTATTTGAAAGCTGGACCCTTAAACTCCATTCATCTGAAGAAGTGGGTTGTGGCCATGAAATCTCATGATAACATCTACATTTTTTGTTAGTCTCTAAGGGTCTGTCTAGACTGCATCCCTCTGTCAGCAGAGGGATGCAGATTAGGCAGGTCGACATTGCAAATGAAGTGGGGATTTAAATATCGCACGCTTAATTTGCATAAAAATGGCCACCATTTTTGCTGACTCAGCACTGTCAGCAAAAAGCAGCAGTCTAGAGGGGGATCTGTCGAGAAAGAAAGCCTTTTTTGACAGATCCTATAAACCTCCTTGCAGGAGGCATAAGGGAACTGTCGAAAAAGGCTTTCTTTCTCGACAGATCCCCCTCTAGACTGCTCCTTTTTGCTAACAAAGTGCTGAGTTGGCAAAAATGATAGCCATTTTTATGCAAATTAAGTGCGGGATATTTAAATCCCCGCTTAATTTGCAATGTCGACCTGCCTAATCTGCATCCCTCTGCAGACAGAGGGATGCAATCTAGACATATCTTAAGGTGCTGCAAGACTATTCATTGTTTTTTAAGTTTTTGTATTTATTTCAGTTTTCCCTTTATCTTTTTATTTAAAACACTTTTTTGTCTATAAATCTCAAAGGCTGGTAGGGATCATTATTCCTGTTTTAGAAGTGTGTAGCCTTGGAAGGATTAGATTTTTATCAGTAGATGTTAATGTTCCTGTATGCACACAAGCTGACAAATATTTCCATTGAAATGTACAGGTAGTAAGAAAAATGCTGCTTGAAATCTTCTTAGAGTTTGATTAAGAGTATTTCACATAGGATAGTGAAAATTTGTGTTTTTAAACGTTATCCAACTTTTAACTTTTTGAATTGCAACATCTGTAGTCATTAATTATCTTATCCCTTCCACCTATCCACACATGTTTTGTGACACTCCACCTATAACTTTCCACAACTCTGAAATTTTAAATCAATAAAAATTGGAAAATACATGTGTCAAGATAAACTGATCTCTGTCAAAATCACTTAAAAAAAAATCAAACTCTGCAAAGTCTACAGTTCTGGTGAGCTACACTACTCCCCCTTCCACCCGCTCTGCCTGCTGGCCCGCAGCTCCAGCTGGCTATGCCACTCTATCTGCCTGCTCCTCCACCAGCCTCCCTGCCCTCCTCCCATGTCCTCCACAGCTCCTGCCCCCACAGCCATGAGAACAGCCCTGCCCCATGGAGTGGCTGCCCCCCTGGCATAGAATGGAGGGTGCAGGTGCTCGGGCTGTGTAGGGCCCCAAAAATCAGAAGGGCGGCCCTGCTATTGATGTTAAATTCCAGCAAACCATACTTTATAGCTAACATAAATACATACATAGTGATCCAAAAGGCAAGATTTCACAAAATCAGGAAAAAGCCAAAGAGAGAAAATCCACATTTGGAGCATTGAGAATTGAGTATTTGTCTTCTGCCTAGCTGTACAATTTTCACTGGACTGAGAATGAAAGGTTTTTAAGTCATAGATGCAGTGAGCAATTAAGGGCAGACCTCTGGGACCTATAGATCCACTTCCTACATTCAGAATGGGCTCCAGATTAGGGATGAATCCCACCCCAACCATTCCAGAGGTGGGTGGGACCCAGGCATTCAGAAAGCCCTACGAGAGCCATCACTGCCATAGGAAGCCTGTAGGCTACAATAGGTTCCCAACTTCCTATCACTTATTGAGTGCAACAGAAAGAGGAGGAAGAGCCATAGACTATGCTAGAGAGGGAAGCAGGAACCAGAAGTTGCAGAAAGCTGTCAAATAGCTACCCTCTTGACAGGGAGCTAAAGCAGCTGCTAGGGAGTTGGAAAAGCAACAGGAGGCTCCTTGGGAAGATATATGCTGGCTGCCTTACTCTTCCAAAAGCATCTTCCAGAATGGCACCTGAGGCTAGCAGCCATGAGAGGTGCAAACATAGGCGCATGCAGAGGCATCTGCCTGCACAATGGCCTTAATGGGCAGAAAAAAGAGGGGGAAATGAAGAGACGAGTGAAGCCACCAAATGTTTTAAAGGGAAAAAGGAGACCGTGGGACAGGGTCACTGAAAACTTTTAGGAGATGATCAGGGAGAGTAACTGCAGAACAATCAGGGACTGTGGCAGTGGGATATTGAGGATGAAAGGATTGTGACAGGATATGCAATAACCTAGTGGTCTTCAACCTTTTTAACCATAAGATCACTTTTTCAATTTAAGTGCAATGTAAGATCTACCTCAAACCCAAATACCCTTGCCCCATTTCCTTCCTGACCCTTCTCAGAGGCTTCCCCCTGCTCACTCCACCCTCTTCCTCCCCCATCCTCATTCACTTGTATGAGGCTGAGATAGGGGGTTGGCGTACATGCTCTGATTTTTGGGCCAAACGGTTTGGAGTGTAGGAAGGGGCTCTGGGCTTAGCCCAGGGTGGAGGATTGGGGTCCAGGAGGTAGTTCAGGGTGCAAGCTCTGGGAAGGAATTTGGGTGCAGGGGGACTCACATCTGGGACAGGAGGCTGGGTGCAGGAGGGGGTTCAGGGCTGGGACAGGGATCCAGGAAGCAGGCTCTGTTTGAGCACCGTTTAACTGAGATGGCTTCTGGGTGGTGGAGCAGTGGGGTTAAGGCAGGCTTACTCCTGCCCTGGCCTTGCAACATTCCTGGCACCATGTGGTGCCCCTTGTCTACAGGCGCTGAGACCACAGCTTCTACAGGCCATGGTTTCCTGTTGTTGATCAATGGGAACTGTAGGAGAGGTGTCTGCAGGCAAGGACAGCATGTGGAGGCCCCTTGCTCTGCCTTTCTGAGGGACTACAGGGATATGCCAGCCACTTCCAGGAGCAGCAATTACTCCTGCCATGCAAGGTTAGGCATTTTAGAACTCACTACTGAAAGAATTAAATTTAAGTTTAAGAGAGAAATGAAAATTATGAAATGCACACACCAGTCAAAAACCAAAAACAACACTTTTCAAGCAGTAAAAGTAACAACCCCTCATGTATGTGTTGGGTTGGGAGATGAGAGTGAAGGACAGTGTGCGTTTGTGAGAATGACCGAGACACACATACAGCGTGTGAGTGACAAATACGTGCATTGCCAAGCTCCCTCCATCCCCTTCTCTCTGTGTGGAGATAGAGTACAGGAGTGGGGGGAGGAGGGACACCCTGACATCAGTTCCCCCCCTTCTCCCTCCCACACTCTGCACAGCAAGCAGGAGGCTCCCAGGGGGCAGCTTCAAGGCAGAGGGCAGGAACAGCATGACAGTGGGTGAAGGAGCAACAGAAGTGCCAGTGCTTGATAGCTTCCTGGCCAAACCAGTCAGGATCACCTGTCAGAGGTTCCAAGATCAACCGGTAGATCCCAACCTACTGGTTGGTGACCACAGCAATAACCTTTCCCAGAGATACAAAGCTCTTTTGCTCACTCATGCTGTCAGCAAAATCAGGTAGGTCTTATTAGCTCTGCATATCTATGCATAGCCCTAGCACCTGACACAGGAAAGTATTTAAATACTGTGTATGTGGGGAGGAGAGTTCCTTCCATTTGTTCTGGAGGCCCCATGTAACACTGCTCTGCCCCTTGCCTCCATACTAGAAAGTGGTGGACACAAACTGTCAAAACTGCCTCCCCTCTGTAAGGCTAGTTGCCATCTACACGTTTTGTTAGTTTTTAAAGTGCTACCAGACTATTTGTTGTTATTTATGTTTATTCTTTGTTAAATTAGCTTGGCAATGTTGGCTTGTAACTCACCTCAGCCCCATTTCATCAGCTATTGATCTTGCTAGGAAAGGGTCAAGTGGACTTTGCTGGCTCTGGCATTACCTCACATAGGCAAAAAAGTCATGGGTGTGGCTGAGGGGACAGATTTTAGGCACTTAGGGTACATCTACACTGCACGCTTATTTCAGAATAAGCTATTCTGGAATAGTTAATCCAAAATAGCATATTTCGAAATAGCATGTCTACACTGCAGGGAAGCCTTAAAATTAGTTCGAGGCAGGATTCCCTAATATGTATGCACTACCTTGATTTAGAGCCCCAGGAGGAATAACGTAGAATGGCCATGGTGAGAGGCTATTTCAAAATAGCAGCAGTGGAGCGTCTACATGCACCTTATTTCGAAATAGTTATTCGGAATAGGCATTATTCCTCGCAGAATGAGGTTTACAGATTTTGGAATAAGCCGTCTGTTATTTCTAAACTATTTTGAAATAATGGATTGGCTGTGTAGATGCTCACACTTATTTCGTAATCATGCTAGTTATCTCGAAATAATGGTGCAGTGTAGACGCATCCTTGTGGAACAGTCTGAAAAAGGATCTCAGTGGAAAGCTCAGGGAGAAGCTGTGGGCTAAACTTTTAATTGACTGCTTTCCCTGTTTTCCTGCAGCCAATGAAGCCAAACCCTAGGAAAGTGATGAGTTTTGACTCTATAGTGTGTTGACTGAGTTTCATTTTGTGTTTAAGGGACAGGAGTGAAAATTGTTTCTTCACAACCCCTGGGGGTGGGAGAGAGGGAACCCCTCTGGATAGAAAAGGAATATAAATATTACAGATGTAATAAAGAAAAATAAAAGAGTCCTGTTTCATTATATCCATAACAGATACCTGATTCTGCTACTGCTTTTTTTTTACTGAATAAATACAATGATTCACATGATTTAGTAATTTGCAGTATGCTCTCATCAGACAATTATATGCATAAACTAACAAGCCATTTTTTGGTGCAAATGAATAAATTGCTAAATTCACTTCACTACCCATTCAAGCTTGACCTAAAAAGATATCTGATTAATAAGGTGAACATCTGCTATGTCTTGGGAAACTTTCATGACAACTTTTCTTTTTGAGATGTTCACACTAAAATATGGCTTTGATTCAATTGGAGAAACTATTTGGTTTAGCAAGCCACATGGCATCACATGCTGGACAACAAAAGCTACCTCATGTCAGTTTCTGTTCTTGAAACAAGCATAACTCTTGGAACATATTTAATTATCTCCGATTATTCCTAGGCATTTACTTATAGCCTCAACATAATCTGTGCACAGAGGGGATGGTGGGTGATTTAACACTGTAAAGACGTCTTAAGACATGGATAAACACTTAGCCACTATCTGGCGGCTGAAAAAGTCATGCTAAGGTGATGAAGTCTTGAAACGTGCCTCTGACTAGCTAAGGGTATGTCTACACTACCACCCTAGTTCGAACTAGGGTGGCAGTGTAGACATACCCTAAGAGAGTTGTCTGTATCATGGTTGCTGGCAAGGAAGAGGAAATGTACATATAAAGGTACGTCTATACTGCAAGGCTATTTTGGGATACCAGAGGTATCCCGAAATAGCTACCCCGCATCTTTTGAACATGTCCGCTATTGTGAATTATAGCAGACTCGCTATTTCAGCATCACTGTAAACTTTGATCCACAAGTGATAAGGGATGTCTCGAAAGAGTGTGTTACTTCGAAATTTGGCACTGTGTAGACATGCCAAATTTCAAAATAGCCTATTTTGAAATAGAATCTAAATAAGATATGCAATTTGCATAGTGCAGATTGTGTATCTTATTTTGAGCTAAGAGTGCAGTGTAGACGCACCCTTACTGGTAGTTATGATATTGCTTCTCTCATGATGCCCCAGCTATTCAGCCTGAATCACACTGAGTAATATTCACCTCTGTCTTGGATGTGTGAGAAAAGCAAGAGAGCAAAATTTGTCCTTCTGGGCTTAAGTTGTGCATAGGCTTTATTCCAGCCCTGTGTTCATAAGAAATTTTACTCATTATGATTCTTATCTGTAGTCATTTCAAGTGTTGGAATCCAGTTGAAGTGAGCATAGTCTAGTGGTTAAAATTCAGGGCTAGGAGCCAAGAGTTCTGGACAAATGTATACTTCCGCCCCTAACTTATGATTCATTCATGACACTTAACTATTCTGTGCAAAAAATTGCCAGTGTCCTACCTGACTCCATGTTGAGCCTCTCTATGTAGAAAAGTTTGAAAACCTCAGATGGAAAGAGCTATACAAGTAAGAAGTATTCTAATTACTGATGTGATTGCGAGTTTCATCCTGCACAGTAGGCAATTCAGACTTGTATTGTAAAGTAAAGGAGAACTTTTATCACAACTGAGTCAAATCTATGACCCAATGTATGATGAAGTTATGGATGCATACACTCCTTTAGGCTGCCCAAACCAACTATTGATCTAAATTGGCCTGGTGTGGAAAAGGAATCCATACCCATGCTACCCACTGGTGGACATCTCAGGCAAGTAATTTCCCCAACCATGGACTACCTCTGTACATCCTGAACACTGCTCTCCTCCTGCTGCTCTGGAGAGAGCTACTGGGGCTCTGGAACAGGAGTAAAGTTTGTGAGAAACCAGGAGGAGGGAAGGGACAAGCAATAGTTCCCTTAAAACCTAAAAACCAAACTACTTTGAGATTTTGAGGGAATCTCCCTTCCATTGTTCAGTTACTGGTGTGGTGGAGGATTCTTTCTCTTGGTGGGGTCCCATTTCAGGTTCCTAGTGAAGACTGAAAGCACCATTTACAGCTTATTCCCTTCCTTCTGCAACCTTTATTAAATTACTTTTTTCCTATACATAATAGATAGATACAAAGAGATTGTTCTGAGTTTAAATTAATGCTGACCTTAGCTGGAACAAATTATGATTTTTAAAATGTAAAGTTTGGGATGGAGAGGGAAAGGGATCCTACATAAAGGGATCCCACATCTCCTAGATAAATCATAGACCAAAAATCTAGCACCTGGAAATATGAGGAGGAAGAGTGACTAGAGGATACAAGCCAATGAATAGATTATATGGAGAAATAAAACATCTGTATAAACTTTGGCTGAACAACTTAACATTAATATCCATAAACACCACTTAAATCAGCCTCTATCATGTGAGTAAAGGATAGCTAATGTAACATACCTTTTCAAAAGGCTCCAGGAGTGAATAAAGCAGTTATTAACTTCAGTACCAGGCAAATGGGATAAAACTATAGCAAAGAATAGAATAATCAGAAACACTGATGAACGTGATTTTTTGGGGAAGAGTCAACACAAACTTTGTACAGGGACCTGTGCTGTTCAACTTATTCATAAATAATCTAGAAAATGGGGTGAATGATGTGACAGCAAAGTTTGCAAATGATACAAAATTACTCCAGATAGCTGTGAAGAGTTACAAAAGGTTCCCATTAAACTGGATGACTGAGCAAGAAAATGGCACATGAAATTCATGGTTGATAAGTGCAAATTAGAATGCACATTGGAAAAAAATCCCAACTTTACACAGAAAATGATGGGGTCTAAATTAACAGTTACGACACAAGAAGAGATCTCAGAGTCATGATGGATAGTTCTCTGAAAATATCAGCACCACGTGCAGTGGCAGTCAAAAAAGCTAATTGTATGTTAGGAATCATTAGAAAAGAAATAGATAAGGAGAGAGAAAAATATCATAATGCCACTGTGCAAATCCATGATATGCCCACACCTGGAATACTCTGGAGTTCTGATCACGCGATTTCAACAAAGATATGTTAGAATTGGAAAAGGTACAGAGAAGAACAAGAGAAATGATTACAAGTATGGAACTGCTTCTGTTTCAAGAGAGATTAAAAAGACCAACTCTATTCAGTTTAGAAAAGAGACAACAGAAGCCTGTAAAGTCATGAATGGCATGAAGAAAGTGAATAGAGAATGTTATTTACCCCTCCACATAGCACAAGAACTAAGGATCAACCAATTAAATTAATAGGCAACAGGTTAAAAGCAAACATAAAGAAGTAATTTTTCACACAATGCACATTTTACCTCAGGAGATGTTGTGAAGGCCAAAAGTATAACTGTCTTTAAAAAAGAAATAAATACATTCATGTAGGATAGGTCCATCAATGGGTATTAGCCAAGACAGTCAAAGATGCAAAACCTATTATTTGGGGCATGTATATACTTACCAGAAGATTGACGCTCCGGGGGCTGATGGTCTGGTATTTGATTTAGTGGATCTAGTATAGACTCCTATATAGAATGCTGAGGGCAGCCTCATTGGCATCTGGTACTCCTTCTTTTGCAAGGAGTAAGGGAAGCCAATAGGAGTGTATAAACAACAAGAAGCCCTGTGGCACCTTAGAGACTAACAGATTTATTGGAGCATAAGCTTTCGTGGGCAAAGACCCACTTTGCCAGATGCATACAACATACATCTGACGAAGTGAGTCTTTGCCCACGAAAGCTTATGCTCCAATAAATCTGTTAGTCTATAAGGTGCCACAGGACTTCTCGTCGTATATGCAGATTCAGACTAACATGGCTACCCCTCTAATAGGAGTGTATGCTCCCATCAGCCTCCCGCAGTATGGATGCTACCAGGGCTTGGCTAAAGGTAAGCCAACTCCAGCTATGCATTTTGCACAGCTGGAGTTGTGTACCTTAAGCCAACCTTCCTGCTCCAGTGTAGACCAGGCTTCAGTTTCCCTAAAACCCAGAAGTTGGGACTGGACAACAGGGCATGGATCACTCCTTAATTGCATTGTTCTGTTCATTCTCTCTGAAAGTTTGGGCAATGGTCACTGTTGGAAGACAAGATACTGGACTAGGTGGACCAATGGTCTGTCTTAGTATGGCTGTTCTTATGTTCCTATTCAAGAGACATATGCTCCATCTTACTGACCTGAATAACTAAGGAAGAGAGAACCCCCAGGAAATTCTCCCTAGGTTTTACATTGAGCCTGGTGAATATGTGAGAAGTTTAATTAGAGCAATATGATAGAATTCATAGCTGTATGTCTGTCTTACAAATCTTAGAACTATGAATTAAGAAGCACAGAATAAGCAGAGATGCTATAGTAATAGTAAAAACCTAGACATTTATGAAGTTTTAACATCAAAGAGGGATGTGAATTATTTTGCTTGGTTGCTGGGAGTATAATTTTGAAGTAATGGGATGAAATTAAGAAAAGGAAACTGGGGCTGAATATTAAGAAAAAAGCTTCCTAAATATGAGATATCCAAGGAACATGTTTTGAGATCCATCACTTGAAACTTTGCTAGGGTAGAGTAGACAAGGTACTAGCAAACAGACTGAAGAGGGTCACAGGAAAAGACTATGAATAAGACAATTCACATGGACTTTTCCATCTCTAATTTCTGTTGTTATATTGGGTGCTAGAAAGAGACTTTTAATTCACTGGGAGTCTGATCTTTCAGCACAAATATAAATGTCCTATGGATAACGTTATTGGCAGTTAGGAAGATAATTATAATTTCAGGTAGTGAAAAGAGTAGGGAGCCCATTCTATTGACTGACTTCCCTGGTGAAAGGCAAAGAATTGGCAGCCATGCAGAAGGCTGATGGAAGCCAGCCCTCATTACACATGTTCAAAGTCAGAAGAACTGTGGAGGAGGGAAAGAAACCAGGGAGAGGGTCTACTCTTTCCCAAAAAGGAACAGCTTTAAACCAACAAAGACTCCCCTGTGAACCAGCAAAGCTTCTTCCATGGAAAGTAACATTATTTTTAAAGATGACAAACCCTTTATAAAAACACCCTTCCTCATCAGTTTGAGACCTTCAGTTCCTCACCTACACCCACAAACATAAAGGGAACCACTCCCTTCAATTCCAAACACTAGGCTTTCCTTATCATCCTAGAAAGCAAATTTTCACCTAAGCACTCTTGAAATTTTGAAAGGTAATCACTTGGGTATGGATGAAGTGTGATATATGGGACTTAGTTTAGCATCATCTTTGAAATTTCAGATTTCCGGGATAAGCAAAATGGAAACAATTTTCAGCTAAGTCTTATAAAGTATCACAGGTGAACAGAAAAATTGCTTGTGCAATCTGACATTGGAATGCAACATTTTGGGACATAACATGGAGGTGCAAGGCATGTTGTATACCTGCCTTACATCTGTAACATGCCGATTCACTTTGTGGGCACATCTAGACTACATGGCTCCGTCGACGGAGCCATGTAGATTTGTTTACTCAGCAAACGGAAATGAAGTGGCGATTTAAATAATCACCGCTTCATTTAAATTAAAATGGCTGCCACGCTGTGCCGATCAGCTGTTCGTTGGCTCAGCGCGCTTGTCTGGACGCTTCGCAGTCGACATCAAAGGCATTTGTCGACCTCCCCAGTAAACCTCATCCCACGAGGCATACCGGGGAGGTTGACAAATGCCTTTGATGTCGACTGCGGAGCGTCCAGACTACAGCGCTCTGCGGACAAACAGCAGATCGGCACAGCCCGGCAGACATTTTAATTTAAATGAATCGGCGATTATTTAAATTGCTGCTTCATTTCCCTTTGCCTACAACCCGTCGACGGAGCCACGTAGTCTAGATGTGCCCTATATGTCATAACCACAGGTAGAGGGCTGGTTCTAGGTAAATAAGAAAATGCCCATCCCTCTCAGCTGACATTCTGCTTTCCCTAATCTTTTCTTTTTCCAGGTGATGGTATGTTCTTGCTCTGTGGTAGAGCCAGCCCACTCTAGCAAACGGAGGGGAGAGATTAAGTGACATGGCATAGCAAGAAAACAAGTGTATGGCTGACATGTGCCTCATTTTAGACGTGTAATACGCTACAAAAAGCTGTAAACCTTATGGTTTAATGTTATGTTGTAACATATCTTGATTGAGTATTCTACAAGCCTGGGTTATATTTATGTCACTGTTGTAAAGTATTCTGATAATCTGTTGAATTTAAAGGACATTGTGATGGTGTATGGGGAAAATTAGTGCAAATCTTTCATAGAATGCATCTACAAAACAAGATGTTACCCTCGGTTTCTCAGAGTTTAAAGCAGATTTCCCATTCTATGTCGTGAGCATAGATAAATATGTGAGATTTATGGCATATACTGTCTTAGATAATCCACCATAAAGCAACCTTTTAGATAATTCACTGATCTTTCAGGACAAACTGAAATGTACTTCAGATAACGTTACTGCCAGTTAGGAACATGATTATAATTTCAGGCAATGAAATGACTAGGGAGTCCTTTGTTGTGATTGGTGTCCTCACAGTAATGGAGAAAACCAGGTAGCCATGCAGATTCTTTAAGGTCTGTCATCTGTCTCCAGTATCTTTGACCATGAGAAACTGTTTACTTGCACGTGGACCCTGGCAGGATGATGGAATCCTCTACAATGGTTCTATTTCTTTCTTTCAGAGTATAGAAGGTAGTTTTAGGCAACTACTCACCAGCTAAGGCTATTTCTTGCAGGAGAGGAGTTTTGATCATCCCATCTCTTCAATGTGTATATGGTAAATTAGGTTGCAGTGTCTTTATTAGCCACATGACATTCCTCCTGTTTGTTTCCATCACACCTGTCCTGTTCAGTGTGGCTTGCCCAGTGTCTAACGGTTTGGCTACAGTTTCAGTTTTTCCCAAAATATTTAGTGGCAATTGGACATCTAACTTAATAAAAGCATGTGAAAATGAACCAGTGGCAGAAACAGGGAAAGAACAAATTAAAACTTATTTTGAGAAGTTAGATGTCTTCAAGTCACCAGGGCCTGATGAAATACATCCTAGAATATTCAAGAATCTGACTGAGGAGATATCTGAGCCATTAGTGATTATCTTCAAAAAATCACAAAAGAAAGCTAAGATTCCAGAGCACTGGAAAAAAAGCAAATATCCTGCCAATAAAAAGTAGAATAAGGACAACCTCAGGAATTACAGACCAGTCAGCTTAACTTCAGTAACTGGAAAAGATGTTAGAGCAAATAATTCAGCGATCAATTTGCAGACACCTTGACAATAATAAGTGATAAGAAACAGCCATCATGGATCTGTGAACAAATTGTGTCAAACCAACCTAACATCTTTCTTTGATGGGTAACAAGCCTTGTGGATGTGGGGAAGCAATGGATGTGATATATCTTGACTTTACTAAGGCTTTTGATGATATATGGCATGACTTCCCATAAACAAATAAGGGAAATACAATCTAGATGGAGCTACTATAAGATGGGTACATAACTGGTTGGAAAACCATTCCCAGAAAGTAGTTATCATTGGTACACAGTCAAGCTGGAAGGGCATATCAAGTGGGGATGTGGTCTGTTTAATATTTTCATCGGTGATTTAGATGATGGCAGAGAGTGCATTTATAAAGTTTGCAGATGATACCAAGATGGGAGAGGTTGCGAATGCTTTGGAGGATACGATTAAAATTCAAAATGATCTGGACAAACTGCAGAAATGTTCTGAAGTAAATAGGATGCAATTCAATAAGGACAAATGCAAAGTACTCCACTCTAGGGGTATGTCTACACAGCAAAGTTATTTCGAAATAACTTTACTAGTGTCTACACAGCCAAACTGCTATTTTGAAATAAATTTGAAATGGCGGAGTGCTTACTTCGAATTTGGTAAAGTTCATTCTACAAAGAATAATGCCAAATTTGAAATAGCTATTTCGAAATAAGTGCTGTGTAGACATTTATTTCGAAATAGGGAGCCTCTAGCCTTCCCAGGGAGCCCTGGTGGCCACTCCAGCCTCAACCAAGAACACTCCACTCCCTCCCCTGCTTCCCGGAGCCCTTAAAGGGGTTGACTCTGGCCACAGGGCCTGTGCCAGCTCCAAGCCTGCAAGCCCAGAGCCAGCAGTCACTGCCCATGATCCAGTGGGCCCAAAACATGAGCCAGCAAGCCACTGGCAGCCAGCCCTCCACCACTCCCCAGGAGCAGTCTGCCAGCTCCCAGGAGCCTGCCAGGGCCCGGAGAAGGTGGGCGCCTTCCTGGTCCAGGGTGGAGATCATGGACCTTATTCAGGTTTGGGGGGGATGCCCCCAACATCCATGGTCTCCGCACTAGATGGAGGAATGTGGCCGTCTATGGCAGAATAGCTGCCAGCCTGGTCACCAAAGACCACATGCAAACCCAGGAGCAGGTTCGCATGAAAATCAAGTCAGTCCGGCGAGACCCCCAACCCTGAGCGCTGAGCTTCCCCTCCCACTTCTTCCCCTTGCTTCCCCCTTCCAGCTCCCTCCTCCCAGGTTTCCCCCTCTCCTCTCCCACCCTCTCTTCTTCCCACTCCCGCCTCCTTTCCCCAGTGTCACCAGAGTTTCATCCCCGCCCCCAGTTTTGTTAAATAAAGAGAGTTTGTGTTCATGAAAATACGTGTATTTTATTTGACATGAGGAAGGGGGGTTAGGGAGGGGTAAGTGGAAGGACGTGAGGGAGGAATGAGGCAAAAGCCCCCAGTGGGGCACACCAGGGAGGCTCTTAGTGCTCCTCAGGGTGGAAGCTCTCCCACAGGGCCTCCTGGATACTGGCAGTCCCCCGATGGACCTCCCGGATGGCAGCCTCCAGAAAGTGCAGCCAGGTGCGCAGCAACGCGTCCAAGAGAAGCACCAGAGTGCCAAGGGGCAGCTCCGGCTCCATGTTGCAGAGTGCTGTGGTGTCCCGAGTGAGGGCAACCAGAGCACGCAGAGACAAACTACTTTGCTGTCCCTCATTGAGGTAGAAAAGCAAGCAGGAAAACCTGAGAACCAGCTGTCTGGGGGGTCCCTTTAAGCACAGACCTCAGATAGCTTCAGGCAGCAGCCCCGCACAGTAAGTCCTGACCTCATGCCCTGCCAGAACTGGTTCCAGCCAGCCTTAAATGCGATTCAGCGTCCACTCAGTGTGGACGTGCTATTTCGAAATAGCAAAACGCTATTTCAAAATGCATTTTTTGTGTAGACCTGTTATTTCTAAATAAGCTATTTCAAAATAACTATTTTGAAATAAGATATTTTGAAATAAGATTGGAGTGTAGACATACCCTCGGAAAAACCAGTTTTTAGCATACATACAAAATGGAAAATGGCTGCCTAGGAAACAGTACTGTGAAAAGGTATCTGGGTGTCACGTGGATCACAAGTTTAATTATGAGTCAACAGGATAACATTAGAAATGGCCGTTTTTGCGCAAAAACTTGCAGAGCATCCACACTACAAGCGTGCTCTTGTGCAAGAAAAAGTACAGTAAATTGTAAGAACACAGGACTTTTTGTGCAAGTTATTCATCTTTCTATGAGGAATAAGCCTTTTTGCACAAGAGCTGTTGCACAGAAAGGCATGTGTGGATGGGCAATAGGGGTTTCTTGTGCAAGAAGCCCCTATGGCAAAAATGGCCATCAGAGCTTTCTTGCACAAGAAAAAGTCCATGGCAGTGTGGATGCGCTCTTGAGCAAGAACTTTTTGCACAAGAGCTCTTGCACAAAAAGTTCTTGTGCAAGAAGCCTGCAGTGTAGACGTAGCCCCAGTTTGAGAACCCCTGCTCTAGCAGGAGGTTTGTAAGTATGACACAAGAAGTAATTTTTCTGCTCTACTCTGCACTAATTAGGCCTCAGGTGGAGTACTATGTTCAGTTCTGGGCACCACATTTCAGGAAAGATGTGGACAAACAGAAGAAAGTCCAGAGAAGAGCAACAAAAATGGTTAAAAGTCTAGAAAAGTGACTTAAGAGGAATGATTGAAACTATTGGATGCATTTGGAATTTGGAATTTGTAGCTACTATAGAATGCAACTGCCT
The DNA here is from genome assembly GCA_032595735.1 of Pelochelys cantorii. Classification (NCBI taxonomy): domain Eukaryota; kingdom Metazoa; phylum Chordata; order Testudines; family Trionychidae; genus Pelochelys; species Pelochelys cantorii. The sequence continues at coordinate 122,775,198 of CM064326.1, read as the reverse complement.
ATTTCTTAGGTGATATTTCTTGTAGTAAAAAATTGATATACAACACTTTGCTTTGATTTTCCTTCGAGTGTAAACCAAGCTGTTTGTGTAAGACCAGTGCTTCCTGGTTCACAACATTGTTCCAAAACTGTGATGGTATCACATGGCAAGTGATCAACTGAGCTGCTGGAGCTGATAGCACCCACATTTAAATAGCAGGACTCAGTCTTCCAGATCTTGAATTGGATCAGCGGAAGTTGCGCTCTAACAATTTGTCTACACAGCAGCATTATTTCAGAATAACTCACGTTATTCTGAAATAGCAGAGAGCATGTCTACACCTCAAGCCATTATTTTGAAATAATGTAGAGCTGGAGGACTTCTTAACTCCGACTCCTGTAACCCTCATTTCACGAAGAGAAAGGAAGTCGAAGGAAGTGTTCTTCCTTCGACTTCCTGCTGTGCAGACAGTGCCAAAAACTGAATTAAGCTATTTCAACTTAAGCTGCACAGTTGATGTAAGGCAGTGGTTCTCAAAGTGCAGTCCACGGACCACTAGTGGTCTGCAGCCGCCTCCCAGGTGGTTGGGGTGGGGGCTTACCTTTCCATACAGCAGGGAGCCCACACTGCCACTGCAGCCTTGCAGTCGGTGCGCAGCTGCAAGGCTGCAATAGCAGCTCCGGCCAGCCAGCGAGGAGGTGAAGAAAGCAAACTCCCCCTCCCCCGTGCGAGCTATGGAGCTACACGTAGAGGAGTGCTGCCACCATGGTAAGAGCAGTGTGCCCTTCGGTTGGTCCTGTGGGGCAGGCAGCAGGTTGGGCTGTGCAGAGCTCAGCCAGGTGGAGCAGGCTCTTATGTGCACAAGCAGCTGGCACCCCCCCTTTCCCGGCAGCAGGTTGTGCTGCGCCGTGCCTTGCAGTGGTGAGAGGAGGTGATGCTGGGACTGAGGACCCTGCACATGCAGGAGGCAGGTGGGGGCTTGGGGCCTTTTGGGGCCTTACACCAATGAGGACTTGGTCTGAGGGCAGCGTGCCAAGGACTGGACCCTTGAGGAACCCCATCCCCTGCAGGGCTCAAAACCCCATGGTCACCTACCCACCCACCCCTGCCTTTCTGTGCAATGCCCAGCCTCCCTGCCCCACCATTTCCCTGACACACACACCCCGAGCCACCTTGACCCCAGCCCTATTCCAAGGGACACCCTGCCGCCCATCTCCCTGAACCCACTCAGCCACTCTGCCCCCTAGCTTTAGCCCTAGGCACTCCCTACCCCCATCTCCCTGCCCCTGGTCAGATACCCTACCCCATATCTGGTTCTGCACCCTCTCTCCTGGCCAGACACCTACCCCAACCCTGCTCCTGCATCCACAGTTGCTCCTTGCTCCTGATCCTCCCTTATTCCTCTCCTCCTGGCCAGACACCCTACTCCCAGCTTGCTTCTGCACCCTACCTCCCACCCAGACCTTATACCCTTCACCCCCTTCTGCACCCTACCTTCCTCCCAGATCCTGCACCCCATCCCTATCCCACTCACTGGTAGCCCTGTCCCACACACTGAACCCCTTATTTTTCTCCCCACCCAACAGCCAAAGGGGGTCCATAAAATCCACTAACTCTGGAACCCCGGGAAAGTAAATCTAGCCTATGGGAAGCCCTGAACCTCAGTCTTCCATGTCCCTTCCCTTCCCTTCCCCTCAGCCCATGGGGCTGGAACACCAGAGAAGTGAGGTATCTCAGTTGGGGGCCACATCAGTGAGGATTGTGGGTTGTTGGAGGAGTATTTTTGCTTCTCACTTGTGTGGTCCTCAACTGATTTTTCTGTGGGTCAGTGGCCCCTGAAACAAAAAAAGGTTCCTCATCTCTGTCATAAATAAAGAAAACATTGAAACCTTTTGTGTTGAACATAAATTAATATTTTATTTTATTTAAAATGAGGTTTGATTAACATGAGAAAGTTAAAGCACTTAATCTGTTTAATAATTTAAATTAAACCAGTCTCTCTAGCTGCAGCACTAGCAAAATGGCTTGGGTGTAATTATATAATTAACAGTCAGTTTCCATTAGCAACCGGTGGTCCACGGAAAGGTTTGCATTGAGCCAGGTGGTCCATGGGCCAAAAAGTTTGACAACCATTGATGTAAGAGAATGTCTACATCGGGGAGTTATTTTGAAATAACAAGGTGAGTGTCAACCCTACCAACCCTGTTATTTTGGAATAATGGGCTTGTTATTTCAAAATAACTCTTGCTTGTGAAGAAGAATGAGCTTATTTCAAAATAGTTATTTCAGGTGTTATTATTTTGAAATAACTTATTTTGAAATAATCTGGTAGTGTAGACATAGCTTAAAGGATTGGATCCCTGGGAAAATCAATTTTGTCTCACAATGAGGAAGCAACTGATTGAGCCTTGAAAATGAATGAAAGGGAAGCAATGGGTAGAGAGATAGGGAGAGGGGGAAAGAGAGGAAATTCATGTAAACAACCTATTTTGAGACTTACTGAAATTTTTTTGGCTTGGTTTGGTTTGCTTGTTTTGAATGTTTTTATATCTGGACAGCTCCCAAATCACTGGCCAGATATTCTTCTAAATGTAAACACAGATGTAAATATAGTCTCTTTATTGATGAGAACAAACTACGCTGATTGAACAAAAGGGATTCAATATGACTAGCTATTGCCTAAACTCTGGCCTGTCTTTCTAAAGTGCAGTTCTGCTGAGGACTCCCACAGTCAGGTCCATATAATGAAATCCACAGCTGTGAATTGATAATATCTGGAATAGGTCCTGCAATGATGACTATATAAAAAGGAAAAAACAAACAAACAAACAAATACACACACACATACCAACCCACCTCCCCCCCATGCACAAAACAAGATTTTTGACTGAATAAGCTCTTTTGTTTTTAAAAAAGAAAGTTGCTCTTTACTGGGAAAATCTTGAAAAGAACTGGATAACATCCTATTAATTGTAGTATCAATACAGTATACAAATATGCTTATTTTGCATTACAATATTTCATGAAAGCATAGATTATAAAGTTAAATGCTCCTGAGCATTATATAAATAAAATCAGTACTTTTGAACTTAATGTTACATAAAATGTTTTGAGCAGATACCTCTTCTGTAAATAGTAACAACTAATGTGGTTACGCTGCCATCAAGTGGATATTTAAGTTATACATACTCCACATCACTGAATTTTATGTGGTCTCCATGAACAATAACAATATTTATATATTTTCAAATTTGCACAAGAGTAGATAGGCAGTTTATGAAATGATTATAATTTTCTAAGAATGTCTGGTCAGAAATTCAATGGTACATACATTACTTTTGCATACATTTTGGCTAAAAATGCAGATTTTATGCTCCTACCATTTCACTGTAGAAGTTTAATACTGACAGTTTACCAAAACTCCTCTTTCTTTATACTCCATTCCCACTGCAAAAATAATATATCTCATTTAACTGTTTTGTATGGAATAAAGCTTACTTAACTGCTGTTCTTATTTTTCAAAAGCTTTATGTAAGGACAGAGCTTCACATATTTCCACATATCTGCCTTATATTTTTATTTCTGGTATAATGAGAGTACCTGATTTTTCAAAAAGTAAAAAAAAATTAACTATTTTCCTGCTTTCACAAAGTTACAAAATCATAATATAGACCAATAGAAGAAAAGATGCCTTTTTAGCAAATGTAAACCCATTCCTCACATTAAGAAGACAATACTGCCCCTGAGGGGCAGAAATAGAATTTGCAACATTAATTGTGTGATCTGGATAAACTTAAAAAACAACAAATAGTCTGGTAGTACTTTATACACCAGTGTTTCTCAACCTTTTTTTATAAAGTAGCCCTTAAAAAAAAAACGAGTACCCCCAGTACCTACAGTTTTCAGACACACAAAATTTATTTTTACCAATGCAACAAATTTGTTTAAACAACTTAATCGTAGCTGGGCAAGCGATGAAATTTTTGGGTGTAAAAAGTACAAAAATAATAAAGTACTGTAAAACTTAAAACAAAAATTCAGTTTTCTCCAAATTTCAGTTGTGTTGACGTACCCCTGCCCCCCAGACGTCTCTTGAGTACCCCTAAGGGTACTTGTACCACTGGTTGAGAAACACTGTTATAGACTAACAAAACATGTAGATGGTAACAAGAGCTTTCGTGGGCACAGCACACTTCTTCAGATGACCAGAGTTTGTACAACATAAACCTTATTTCTGGTGTTCACGGACGGCATAGAACACAGCTGTAAAGTAATTGTTCTGTAAAATCAGTATATATAGTATATTTTTGTTTTATTGTGATGTAAATGGACTTTGATAGCATGCATGCATAGAAGCATATTTTAATATTTCACTGGAAAAACTTTAAATACTTTGTTTATTTCTGTCCTAGACTCTTATCAATAGAAAGTACAAAATTCAAATAATGTATTTTCATCATAGTGAAAATATATTTCTTCAAAAATTCTAAAGCTGGAAGTTTGAAATTAAAATAATTATAAAATTGCTTTCCATTTAAATGGAAGTGACTGGGGGAGTACTATTTTGCATGTGATCCTATTACTGTGTATAGACTATTAAAATAAAGCATCATTTCTGTTAACATGGTGGCATAACTTCAGGTTATTATCTAGTAGAGTTTTTTTTCTCCTTATATTTTGATTGACATTCCCAAGTTCTCATGCTTTCAGTGTTTATCTGTTTTGCTCAAACTTATGACATTGTTTGCTGTATTCTGATTAGTATTTTCTACAAGCTATTCCATAATGTGGGTGTGTCTCTTTTTTCAATAGATAGATCTTTATCAGTCTCTTTCTTCCATGTTTCAAATAATTATTCTGTGAAAATTCTAGCTGATAAAAGTTTTCCAGATTCTGTTGGTGGGAAGTCTATTGGGGTGTTTTACACAGCAAACGGCCATTATTCCAAAATAACTATGCAAGCATCTACACAGCATATTCCATTATTTCAAAATATTTTTTTAAACAGGCGGCTTATTCTGACTTCTATAAACCTCATTCTACAAAGAATAATGCCTATTCCAAAATAGCTATTTCAAAATAAGGCATGTGTAGTTGCTCCACTTCTGCTTTTTTGAAATAGCCCCTCACCAGGGCCATTCTAAGTTATTCCTCCTGGGGTTCTACATTGAGATAGAAAGTCTACATTAGAGAAGCCTGCCTCAGACTAATTTTGAGGCTTCCCTGCAGGGTGGACGTGCTATTTTGAAATAAGATATTTCGGAATAACTGTGCAGTGTAGAAGTAGCCTTGCTGACCTGATTAAATACTATACATCTGGAATTCAAAAGAGATTGCAAGGCATTGCTTCCCTCTCCTCTTTGGTAATCATTCAGACAATCTACGTGGAAGGCTATAAAAGTGATTCAGATATCTCCAGCCATGACAGAGAATAATCTGATTCTCCACATATACAGATTATTGCTGGTGTGCAGACTGGGAAGCTCCATTCATTTCCTCCAATTCTTCCTCGGAGATGGCTGGGAAAAGCACCCTACATTCTCAGGAGGTTTGCCTGAAAATTCACAGACCACCGAGAGCCAAGAAGATCTGGTGGAGGCCACAAGAAGCAAGGCTTATCCTCATGCTGAGGCCCTGTGCCTCCACACCACTGATAGGTCCCTAACTGCCCAAAATGACACCCCTAGACACAGAGGAGTGGAGAGAAGGAGTTACATAATGTCTAGGAGGAAATGTTTGCTTGTTAATGCTGACTCACCATTTATCTTGTGCTGGTATTCTCAAACAGGTCTGCAGAGGTTACAGCAGAGTATAAAACAGGAAGGAGAATCCTTACTAGGTGAGAGGGGAATGCTTGTAGCAAAGAGAGAGAAGCTGTGTCCTTCCCTTCCACTATTCTGACTCCCCTTTTTTTCTCGCCCACACCCGAGGTTTTTTGGGGGAATGCAACCATCACTCCAGCCCTTAATACCCTCCCTTCTTCCTGGATTCCCAGACCCAGGACTTGGAAGAGAAGTCACTCCTTAGTCTGGAGCCACAGAGTCATGTTCCCCCACTACAGAACCAGAGAGGTGCATCTGGCTTCAGGTTTCTTTCTGCTGATAACTTTAAAATGGCCTCTTGGCCTTTCATGCTGCTATGCCAGTAAGAAGCTTCCCAGCTTGCACTTTGCTGCCAAACCTTAACGGCTAAATGAAATGGCAGTGGAATTACAATAGGGTGGAATTTGTCCTCAGTCTATTTCAGCTGACTTTAGTTATGTATACACAGCAAAGAAAAACCCGCTGCTGGCCCATGCCGGCTGACTCAGGCTCATGGGGCTTGGGCTACAGAGCTTCTTTCATTGCTGTGTAGACAGCTTGGTTCAAAGTGGAGCCTTGCTGTGGTGTGATTTGGGAGGGTCCCAGACCCTGGGCTCTAGCTCAAGTCCAGACATCTACACAGCAATGAAACAGCTCCACAGCCCCACGAGCCTGAGTCAGCTGGCATGGGCCAACACCAGGTGTCTGGTTGTTGTGTAGACCAAGCCCTAGAGACAAGGTAGGGGAGGTAATATTTTTTTTGTACCAACTTCTGTTGGTGGGACGTCCAAGCTTTTGAGCTACAGAGAGCTCTTCTTCTGATCTGGGAAAATAAATCAGTGTCTCAGCTAGGTACAGGTTGTTGAGCATATACCATGGGGTAACACAAGCTGTAGGCCATGGCTTGAAAGGAAGTGGGCAACTGAGGGTTAGATTGGTATGCATAAGGTGTTTGAAGTAGGCAATTGGAATAGCACACAGGAAGTGTGTTACAAACTGTTGTACTGAATCATAAAATCATTGTCCCTGTTGAGTCCATGGAGATTGGTGTTCAGCAGAGTTATGGATTTAAGCTTTGTTCAACATCTTTATTAATGACCTGGATGAAGGGATGGATTGCACCCTCAGCAAGTTTGCAGTTGACACTAAGCTAGGGGGAGAGTTAGACACGCTGGAGGAAAGGGATAGAGTCCAGAGTGACTTAGACAGATTGGAGGATTGGGCCACGAGAAATCTGATGAGGTTCAACAGGACAAGTGTAGAGTCCTGCACTTGGGATGGAAGAATCCCAAGCATTGTCACAGGCTGGGGACAACTGGCTAAGTAGCAGTTCTGTAGAAAAGGACCTGGGGGTTACAGTGGATGAGAAGCTGGAAATGAGTCAACAGTGTGCCCTTGTAGCCAAGAAGGCTAATGGCATACTAGGTTGCATTAAGAGGAGCATTGCCAGTTGATCCAGAGATATGATTATTCCTCTTTATTCGGCTCTGGTGAGGCCACATCTGGAGTATTGTGTCCCGTTCTGGGCCCCCAATTATAGGAAGGATGTGAATGCATTGGAGAGGGTCCAGCGGAGGGCAACCAAAATGATTAGGGGGCTGGAGCATATGACCTATGAGGAGAGGCTGAGGGAGTTGGGTCTATTTAGTCTGCAGAAGAGAAGAGTGAGAGGGGATTTGATAGCAGGCTTCAACTTTCTGAAGGGAGGTTCCAAAGAGGCTGGAGAAAGGCTGTTCACAGTAGTGATGGATGGCAGAACAAGGAACAATGGTCTCAAGTTGCAGTCGGAAAGATCCAGGTTGGATATTAGGAAAAACTATTTCACTAGGAGGGTGGTAAAGCACTGGAATGGGTTACCTAGGGAAGTAGTGGAGTCTCCATCCCTAGAGGTGTTTAAGTCCTGGCTTGACAAAGCCCTGGCTGGGTTGATTTAATTGGGATTGGTCCTGCCTTGGGTGGGGGACTGGACTTGATGGCCTTCTAAGGTCTCTTCCAGTTCTGTGATTCTATGATTCTAAGCTCCCAGGGTTGCAGAAATTCTGTAGGTGTCCTTTGAGCATGATGACTGAGAGCTTGGATATAGAGTGATCTCCTTGTGAAAAGTCAATGATGTAAAGTGAAAGTGCAGTCTGGACAGGGTTTTTTGAAAAAAAAACCAACCTTTTTCAAAAGAACCCATACTCCTGAGGAGTTCTTTCTAAACCCTTTTTTGAAAAAGCGCTTGGACGTGAATATGCAAATGAAGCATGGGATATTTAAATCCGTGCTTCATTTGCCCTTTCAATTTGCTTCATTTACATTCCTCTTTCGAAAGAGGAATGTAGCCTAGACGTGCCCCTAACAGATTTATTAGGACATAAGCTTTCAAGTGCCAGGGGACTCCTCATTGTTTTTGCAGATACAGACTAACATGGCTGCCCTTCTGAGACTTTGTGAAAAGTGTTCACTCACATTTAATAGGGTGTTTTTGTCATTTATCTTCTTCTTCTTTTTTTTTTTTTTTTTTGCATGAGTTCGTTCAAGAGTAAAGTGATTGTCTTGTATTGTCCACATAGTTGTAATTAGGGTATGGGAGATGAGGCACACCATTTGTTGTGATAGGCATGTGTATGACTCATGAATCTTGAAAGGTGTGTTGTGGGGGTATTGATCATTGTAGCAGTGGAGATATATTTACAGGTTCTGCACCAGTTGTTCTAGCAGGGTCTGGTGCTGCTTTGTGTTGGTGTGTGCCTGTCTGTGGGGAGCACTTCTGATGTTGAGCTTTGGGATACCGAAGGGTTGTTTGAAGTCCAGAAGAACGGGTTCAGGAAAGTTTCTTTCAGCATGTGGTCCCCATCAAATGTGGGTTTTAATGGTTTGATGATACCTCCTATGGGTTTCAGTGTGGAGTGGTAAGTGACAACTAAGAGCATGCAGTCAGTGAGTTCTCTCCCCTCCCCTCCCCACCTGAAGCAGGCTCTTCTAGGGTATTTGGGTGGTGCTTTCCAGGATAACATGGACATAGTTGCATTTCTAGCACTTTGTTAGTAAAGTTCAAATTTCCCATGGGAAATTCAGACCCTTTGGTGTTTAAAAATGGAAGATGTTCTACTCCCCCGGAGACTGATTTCTTTGTCATTGCCTACAATGGATTGAGAGCTCTGGGAGGGGTGTAACTTTACCTACTGACACACATTGTGCTTTCTTCTTGTCACTCTTTTCAAATGTGACATTTTATGCTATTAGTCATTTCTGTAGGGATAAGTTACTACATATTATTTCTGCCACTGAAATGTATCTCAGAAATGCCCATTGTGGAAGAGCTGACTCTCTTAATGTAGCACAGTGCCTCAGAGACATCTTGATCTGATTATAAATTATACGCACACACTCCTGGCCTAGGATTCAGTAGGATGGCATATACAATAGGATGACAAAAAAGCTTTATTTTAAATTTTTAAATTGTCATCAAGTCAAAAGTAGGCTGTTTAAAAAGAGATGGATTCCAATCCCTATTATGGTATAAACAGTAAAATTTATTTCTGCTCCTTTTTTCCCTCTTCCCCTATAACATAAAAAAAAGACTAACAAAACATGTAGATGGTATCATGAGCTTTCATTGGCATAACCCACTTCAGATGAATGGAGTTGTTAAAGGTCCAGTTTCTAAATAAATAGCGGATGGGGGTGGGGGAAGAGAAGGAAAAAGAAGGGAAAAGAAAGGAAAAAAAAGGGAAAAGAATAAGTGCTACATGAAGCTGATAGAGAAGGTACTAAGCGTTCTTAAGTACCCATAGTTTGGTTTTTTTATGTCATTAGGATGTGGAATGTAGGGAGCCATCCACCCAAAGTCTTTGTTCATGCCTCTGTTGAAGGACTCAAACTTGTAAATGAAGTTAAGAACACTTAGTACGTTCTCTGGGTATGTTTAGACTACAGGGTTTTTTCGAAAAAAGTGGCCTTTTTTCAAAAAAACTTCCCCTGAATCTAGACTGCCGCCGCATTCTTTCGAAAGTAAATCGAAAGAACACGGAAAAGTGTTCTTTCAAAAAAAGGCGTTATTGAACGCAAACTGTGCTTTTTCAAAAGAGAGCATCCAGACTGCCTGGGTGCTCTCTTTCGAAAAAGTGGCTTGCTTTTTCGAAAGTACTGGTTGTAATCTAGACGCTCTTTTTCGAAAGAGGCTTTTTGAAAGATTCTTTCAAAAAAACCTCTTTCAAAAGAGGTTTGTCGTCTAGACGTAGCCTCTCAGTTTCATGTAGCATGGACACTCTAATTAACTACTCTTTTCCTTTTTTCCCCTTCCTTTTCCTTTTTTAACTCCCTCTCCCCCCATCCGCTATTTATTTGGAAACTGGATCTTTAATAACTTCATTCATCTGAAAAAGTGGGTTGTGCCCACAAAAGCTCATGATACCATCTACATGTTTTGTTGGTCTCTGAGGTGCTGTAAGACTATTAGTTGTTTTTTACGTTTTTCCACTTACACACTAACATGACTACCCCTCTGAAACTGTATGGGATTGGTTATTTAGTTGTGCTGGTTTGTTTTAAATACCTTTATTACAGTACAAAGACTTTTTTTTCTTCTTTCTTTTAATTCCTGGTCATTTCTACATTTTTCTGTTCTTTTCAAAAAATTAGGCATTAGAGATTAAGGCATTGCTTGGATTTGGTGATGAGCTTAGAATAAACACTTTCTTTTCTATATTTTTTAAATCGCTTAAGTGCTGTCCATACAACTACACTTTCAATGAAAGCCCTGTTACAGACACAAAGCATTCTTAATTACTGCAGATGAATTACTCATAACAAACAAAGCAGGCTTCGGTAATGTAGGAGTTGTATTAGGAGAATTTCAAGTAAAGTAGGTTATGCTGATATTACTGATATAATCTCTGATATAATATCTAGGTTAAGAATTGATAAGGCTTCATAATACCATCAGATCAGATAAGAAGCAAGGTCTGGAAAAGTTCATACACAGATCTGATTCTCAGACTAAAAAAATGTACCAGCTTTGTCTTAAAATGGAATTCATTTAATAGCTTTGTAATGCTGTATCTGCCACCTGCAAGGCTTTTATTCCAGTGATGGCTTGTCCTTTAGCTAAATTAGAACTAGAAATAAACAGAAGCTTTAAGAGTTCAAGATGTACTATACCAGAGACAGATTTAACTTTTTGATCGTTAAGACAGTTCTCTCACATCACATCAGCAGAGCTGTTGAAAACACAAATAATAAGAGAGTACAGATCTATATAAAACAGTAGGACTGAATCATCAGTTCCACAGAGAATATGCATTCCATTTCACTGAAGGAAATATTTCAGCATTAGCTCTGTTCAGAAGCTGCAAATTAATTAGTAGTTATAGGCAGTGATTATGCTTTCCATTTTCTCTTGGTATTCTCATAAAAATGTGCAAAAAATTTACTTAGTTGACTCTATTGTGAGAAAAATATGACATTCCAAAAAAGCAACTGTAAAGCTACTAGGGAGTAAATATAAAAAGAAATCAGAAAAATCTTTACCTCATAGTATAGAGTAGGGTGCCATCATCTTCAAGGCGTAGAAGTTTGTTCGGTGTTGTCATGTTGTGAGCTATAGATTTTTTACCATTATGGAAGAAAGTATCTGGGGTCCATATCTTGCTGGCAAGCAGATTGTTAAGAGGGAGACGTTGCATCGGTCCTTTGAATTGAAGTCTTTCATCTTTCCAGCTTTGTCGAAAAAAAACATCAATGGTGTATTCCTGGCATAAAGAACCAGTCATGTTAATAATGTGTCTCAAAAAAGAATTATTTTTACAGTTATTTTAACAACATAAATAGTACTGATTTAGGATCCATATGCTATAACCTACCATTTCTGTGTCTGACACTGGACCAAAACTGGTAACATAGATATCTGTTTTCACCTGAGTTATTCTCTCTGCAATAAAGAGATACAGAGCCTGAATCAGTAAATGCTATAACAAACAGACACTCTGGATGTATTCATTTTTGTATTAACAACTACATTTGTTATTTTAGGCCAGCATTTTCTAAGAAGCCCAAAACTTTGACATTCAATGGGATATGAGTGCCTAACTCTTTGGATCCTTTGACTATCCCAGCCTTAATGGTTTTTTGAGCAGGGAATTTTTTTAATACTTTAAGGCCACATCTCCACTTGCTGTGCTACAGATCAATTTTATGGCGTTCGATTTAGTGGGTCTAGTAAGGACCCATTAAATCAATTGCTGAGGGCACCCCCAGTTGGCTCCACTACTCCTTGATTTGCGAGGAGTTAGGGAAGCCAAGGGGAGCGTTTTTGCATATTGACCTCCCGCTGTGGAGACAGCACCAAGCTCATCTTATAATATGTCTACTCCAACTACATTATTTATGTAGCTGGAGTTGCATACCTTAAGCCGACCTTCCAGCCTAAATGAGCAAGGAGCCCAAATGCCATTTTTTCAGTGGTGGCATGGTGGTGAGAGTAGGTGTGGAAATTCTTCTAAAATACAAAATATATGAATATTGACTGTAACTTTGCCCTAGAGACATGCATGAAAGGCCTTATTTCCGAAAGGCATTGCTCTATCCCTTTAGAAATCAATTACATCCATGCAAAATCAGAATGGTAGCATTGTACATACACATCACACTTTGATATAATTGACTAAACTAGATACAGGGCAATAGTGAATCAGCTCCCCTGGTATTTATTCTAAAGAGTGTAAAATATTCATAGATAACTCACTGCACAAAGAAAGAAAGAGCTCTTTGAAATGGTAAGCATTGTGTAAGAACACTGAAATATACAACATGATTTGTTAGTTCCCTTCATTTCATTTGGATTTATCTTTTTTAACTTGTTTTGTGGTTATCACTTTCAGCCATGGGATTATTAATACTTCTATGCAGAGAGGGCTATGGAAATACTATTTTTTTTAAGAAAGGACTTTGACAGATGGTGGACCAAGTCCGGGAGAGGGCTGGGGCTCGAGGAATATGGGCTGTGTGCATGAATGTCTGAAAAAAGCAAGAAAAAAAGCAGCTAGGAGAACACCTTGATCAGAATGAAGGGAAGAGCAGTGAAGTGAGTGTAAGTCAGGCTGTAAAAAGATTTGAAAAAACAAAATAGGGAGATTAAGCCTATGCAGAAGGTGGGGAGAAGCCAAAGGAGAAATATGTAGAGGGGTTGGTCAAGATCAAAATAGCAGGGATGATGGATGCAATTTTAATTACTGACATTTTAAAATATCAGATATAGGTGCTACAGAGTAGGTGTATAAACACAATTTTGTCACATCTAGTTGATCACAGAAAAGGATATTTTTTATTTTTACCTCTTCTAGAGATTTTTGTCACTCATACTTTATAAATTATGTTTGATTTGTTCTGAAGGGTTTGTACATGTCATTTTTCAATTATAGAACTTAAAATATTTGGAAAACTGAAGTCAGGCATCACATTGCAAGGCAATATTATCAAAAAGAAAAAGAAAAATCTATTCAACTTCACAAATCCTTAGTGATGACTAGAAGAATTTGTCATAGATCAACCTGACCCAAACCTGATTTGAATCCTATGAAAGTGACTGCAAAGATTTCAGAGGGCTTTTGGAGACTGGATTTTCTTAGGACATACACAACTAACTAAATAAATACATTATTTAAGGCCTAGGGCATCAGATAAGATCCACAATGTTACTGGTGTAAGAGCTTCCCCATTTCATATAGGTAATGTTATGGTCTCACAATGGAGCTGCCTATGCAGTCCTTATTCAGGAGAGACTTTCACGGACTTGTAAAAGAGATTTGCCTAAGTGAGGATCAGGTCCATGATGCTGTGATTCGGCCCTGACTAGAGATTTCTAAATGCTGACACAATCAGCAGTGGACTGTCTTTATTACTGCAAAATATAATCCTACAGGGTTATTTTAAATTAGTATTACAAATAATCTATTGTGGAAGCTGTTTGTGCTGTTTGCTAAATATAATTGTGTACATTACACACTGTATATATTTACCTGACATATTCTTTCACTGAGATGTACCAGAGTCAAATAATCATGTTGTAGCACTAGAAATGTTATCAATGTGATGGACCACTCTAAGCGACAGAGGATTCTGCTCACCTATACTCACCTGAAACACCTCTGTGGTTTGCTTTATTGTAACGTATAGCAAAATATCATACCGCTTTAAGAGCCAAATGTAAATAACCAAGCTAGGCTGCCTTTACCCAAAGTGCAATTTAAAGCATAGTCTGTGTGGCTTGCTTCAGCTGAGGCCAGCACAAAGGTATGAAGTCCCAATAACTCCAGCAATGTTTCAGAGGAAAAGGAACCCCTGGTTTTCCTTCCAAATGTAGCCTTCCAGAAATTGACTAGCCCATCCATCCCTCTTTGGCTTTTACTCTGTTAAGTGGGGATTGGTTAATTGCCCACAGTTGGATTCAGAGATACTGTGAATCCCTACAGTCAAGGTGAGCAGCAAGGGTTCGTCTAAGGACAGCGTCTTCTCACCAATTTCTGGACAGTATCTTTTTCCTCATCACAATCAGCCATTTGTTTACAAAGGCTTCCTTCTATTTCCATTTGGTTAGGTAGACAGACAAGTATACTTAAGAGGTTTGTTCCACTGACAGGTTCTCATTTTATGTAGACTTTGCTGTAGGAATTATACAATAGTGACACTTAATGCAATAGCAATAGAAATTGTACCTCCCAGTCCTGGGCGCAGTCTATTGTCATAGCCATCCAGTAGGCCATCCAAGATCCTGGTGAATATGGTAATATTATCATTGATGTCATCTTTCCCTGAAGCTGTTGGCAATTGTGAAAAGCTGTTTTAAATATATAAATAAAGGAAACTGATTAAAAGCTGTGCCAGTCACAGAGGGGTGAGGATTGGAGATCAGCCCCCTTTTCCTTCCAATGTTCTACTCTCTCCCATAATTTTAAATATTCAGATAAAATTCTGCAATGTGAACTGTGTGTTTTTTCTTTATTCCTCATGTCCCTTCTCTGCTGCCGCCTTTGCTTTGCTTCTGGGAGAGGAAGTGACATATTTTTCTGTCTGAGACATCTCAGAACATGAAAGATAAAAAAGTTGCCATTATTAAGTCAATGGCAAAACTCCCATTGACTTCAATGGAGCCAGACTTTCACCCCAATTCTTCTTGGTTTCTCTAAAGCACAATACAAAATAAATCATTCTTGTATACTCCTACTTGTTTTCATCAGTTGGTCCTTCCTTGCATTGAACAAACAACAGCTAAACATTGTGAGCCCGACTGCACATCCATTTAGTCAAATCATGTATTCCTTGCTCATACAAAGTCTTGTAGATTGCAGTAGATGAGTAGAGCTCTGCACAGATACAAAAATATGGATCTGCATCCAATCCACATCCACCAGGCTCAACTCATCATCGATCCACAACCCGTGATCCGGATTTTACTTCACATAACAAGTCATCTAGAAGGAAGTGGGGAGGGAGCGCAGATGAGCAAGGAGGGAACGGGGCATGCAGGGAAGAGGCAGACAGCACAAAAGCAAGGACTGGGCATAAGGGGTAGCACAGACTCAAGGCTGGAGCTCCGCAGGTCAGTGCTCACTAGGGAGGGAGAGAGGAGGAAATGGGCCAGGCAGGGCCAGCACTTGGCCCCTCTTGCAGGAAGATTTAGAGCAGAGTTTGTTGCATCCTTTCCCTGCCCTGGGGTCTCTTGCCCTCCAGCAGACAGCTAGGTGGAACGGTGGGGAGAGCACTGAGTGGCTATCTGCTCCACATTTCACAGATATCTGCATCTGCATCTGTGGATATCCACGGATGTGCAGGGCTCTATAGATGAGTCTAAATACTTCAGGCATTGATGGCACTTTAAGCAAGCAAAACACCATTTTTTTCTTTACTTTGTCTGTTCAAGTGCTGTGGGATCAGACCCTGGGTATGCAGTATAGGTATGTCTACACAGCAGGGCTAAAGTCAAATTAAGATACCAACTTCAGCTACATCAAGTGCAGAGCTTAAGTCGAAATAGCTTAATTCGGCTTTTGGCACTCTCTACACAGCAGGAAGTTGAAGGAAGAACACTGTTCCTTCATCTTATAGAATCATAGAATCCTAGAACTGGAAGGGACCTTGAGAGGTCATCAAGTCCAGTCCCCTGCCCTCATGGCAGGACCCAATACTGTCTAGACCATCCTTGACAGACATTCATCTAACCTGGTCTTAAATAGCTCCAGTGATTGAGATTCCACAACCTCCCTGGGCAAATTATTCTAGTGCCGTGGTCACCAACAAGTCGATCGCGATCGACTGGTCAATCGCCAGGCCTCAACCAGTCGATTGCAAAGCATCTGGGCCCCCCCCCCCCATTTTCTACCCACCTCCAAGAAGCCCCACTGCCTACCTCCAGCGAAAATGGAGGTAGTGCCGGCTTCCCACAGGTGGACAGAATCCCGGGGATTCTGGAAGTGCGCTGGCTGCTCTGCCGGGCGCGCTGCAGAATGGGCATCAGCTCCGGAGGAGGAGCATGGTGATTTCCCTGCACCGGCACAGGAGGGGTGAGTCGGCCCTGGGGCAGGCACGCATGGGGTTTCCCTGTGCCGCGGGGGGGTGTTTCGGCCCCACAGCAGGCATGCGCGGGGTTTCCCTGTGCCATGGGGGGGGTTGGCCCCGCGGCAGGCATGCACGGGGTTTCCCTGTGTCATGGGGAGTCGGTCCCGGAGGAGGCACATGCTGGCTTCCCTCTGGGGGGGGGAATCCTGGGAGGAGGCAGATGCAGGGGACTCTCTGCCTCCACTGGCACCCCACCCCATGTCCCCACTGCCCAGTTCCCTCTCCCCAGCCACAGAACTCTGTCCCCATTACCGTCCCCACTCCCAGAACTCTGTCCCCACTCCCCTGTCCCGAGCCACAGAACTCTGTCCCTACTCCCCTGTCCCCAGCTACAGAACTCTGTCCCCATTCCCATCCCCACACTCCGAATTCTGTCCCCACTCCCCTGTCCTGAGCCACAGAACTCTGTCCCCACTGGCACCCTGTCCCCAGCTGCAAAAACCTGTCCTCTGCCCTCCCAGCACCCTGTTCCCTCTCCCCTGCCCCCAGTCGCAGAACTCTGTCCCCACTGGCACTCTGTCCCCTGCCAAAGCACCCACCAGCACCCTTCCCCAGTACGATGTCCCCTCCTCCCACCAACACAGCTGGGGCCACATTAGTGAAGCTTGGGGGAGGGGTGTTGGAGGAGGGTTTTTTTGCATCTCACTTGTGTGGCCCCAACTGACTTTTCTTGGGTCAGTGACCCCTGACTGAAAACAGATTCCCTGCCCTTCTCAGAAATAAAGACAATGCAGAAATTTTTTGTGCTTGACATAGTATTTTATTTAAAAATGAAGCCTGGCCAACAACCCCCAATTGGGGCCAAGCCCCCATCTGGCCACAGATCATAACACTCCTGCACTCCCCTTTTCCCCAGACCCTACATCTGAGCCTATCATACACTGGAACCCCCTGCCCTGAGCCCCTCACATACCCCAACCCAAATTCCTGAACCCTCACATCCAGAAGTCTGTGGCATGCTTAGTACCCTAACCCTACATTTGACCCCAACACTGTCCGGCCTGGCAACCCCTTCCTGAGCCAGTGTCCCCTTATCCACCCTCTTCTGCATCCAGATTTCCTCCCAGAGCTTGCACCTCTCCCCCCTTCCCACACCCAAATCCCTCATTCCCACCCCAGAGCCTACACATCCTGTCTCAACCCAGCGAGGTTACGGTTAGACTGCAGGAGTTTTTCAGGATTCCAGAGATATCTCAGAAAAACACTTCTGCATCCAGGGATGCATTTGTTCTTCCGCTCCTTTTAGTGGAAGAGCAAACATGATCTTTTGGTTACCCCTATATTCCTCTTTCCACGAGGAATAAGGGGGCTTCCAGAAGAAGGGGTTTTTCTCACATTTGGTCCAGTCTAGACAGGCCAAATGTTGGAAAAACCTTTTCGTACAGAAGAATTGGGGAAAAAAGCAGCAGTATAAGGGTTGGGGATAGCAAGTGATGGAGAGGAGGAGAATAGAGAGGGCGGGGCTTCAAGGAAGGGGCAGGGCTTCAAAGAAGGGGTGGGGCAGTAGATCTTGGCTTGTTCTGTCATTTAAAAAGTGATCTTGGGTGGAAAAAGGTTGGAGACCACTGTTCTAGTGTTTAACCACCCTGACAGTTAGGAACTTTTTCCTAATGTCCAACCTAAGCTTCCCTTGCTGCAGTTTAAGCCCAATGCTTCTTGTCTTATCCTTATAGGCCAAGGAGAACAATTTTTCAACCCTCCTCCTTGTAATACCCTTTCAGATACTTGAAAACTGCTATCATGTCCCTTCTCAGTCTTCTCTTTTCTAAATTAAACAAGCCCAGTTCTTTCAGTCTTCCCTAATAGGTCATGTTTTCTAGACCTTTAATAATTTTTGTTGCTCTTCTCTGGACCTTCTCCAATTTCTCCACATCTTTCTTGAAATGTGGTGCTCAGAACTGGACACAATACTCCAACTGAGTACTAATCAGTGCAGAGTAGAGCAGAAGAATGAAAGCAAAACTTCCCTTACTCCTTGTAAAATGAGGGTTACCATGAGTGGTAGTAAGAAGTCCTCCATCTCAACACTATTTCAAAGTAAAGGCTTGTAGTATAGACATGCACTGTTATTTTGGAATAATGTCAGTTATTTACAGTTTACAGACAAGGAAAACCTACCCTTGTGTCCAGGACATAAGAAAGGAAGCTGTATTAATTTTTTTCAAGTATATTTAGAATGAAAAATACATTACTAAAAACAGTGAAAATATTGGATCATAAGGGAAAATGACTGAAATATTTTCACTGAAACATCTTTTTTGGAGGGGGGTTGAAAAAATATTGCTCACCAAAAAGTTTTCCATATAAAATTTCATTTCTGGTCAATTGTTTTGTTTTATTTATGTTATTCAAAATGCCAGCACTCACAAAATTTTCAGTAAGAATGTTTACCCTAGATTGGTTTTGAAAACTGAAAAGACATTTTCTTTTTATAGCAACTGAAAAATGTTGATGGGAAGGTGTGGGGGAGAAAACTCATGGAAACTAGCTAGCATTTTTTGACAGCCTCTTCTAATCCCATACTCCCAGTGCAGCCACTTATGCATTCCCACAATACAGAAAAACTCCACTCCCAGTTGTGTTGGACCACATGGAGGCCACATGGAGGCACTGCCTCTGTGTCCTCCTGTGTTCCCAATCTACTTTCACAGGACAAAATCATGTCTGATGCAAAGTCCCTATGGACAGAGACAATATTGCAAAAATCTAGGCCCGTCTGGCTTTACATCAGATAAATGGTGAGTTTCATACACATTCCGCTCCGATGGGAGAGTGTGAGAGAGGAGAAAGCGTGTGAAATACACCATGGTTCATGATAGTGTTCTCCTTTCAGAGTGGAGAGGTTTGGGTATTTACCTTGTCAGAGGAAGTAAGGACTAGGAGACCCATGCAGCAGTAAGTTCACCAGGCTCCATCCTTGCACATTCTGGGATTGATGGCCTCTAAGTCATGTTCACGCATGACCCCTTCCCTCCACACATATATCTTCAGATGGATTCTATCTTATTTTCATTTACCCATTGCCAATCCCCAGAGAATGCAGTATGTACGGTCTCCTCCACGAGAATCTCAGAGGGCTTTGCAAAACACGAGTTTATCCTCGCAGCACTCTTGCATTAGGAATTACTTCCATTTCACACCAGAAAAATATAGGGAGATTAGGGACCTCATTCTGATCTATTTTACACAAGTATTACACCTGTGTAATTCCACCAACTTCAATTAAACTACTCCTGGTTTAAGTAACATTGGAACTTGTCCCTGAGTCAATTGCCAATGGGTCGCACAGTACGGTTCAAAACCACCAACTAGGTGTGAGATCTTTACCCCTGACCTAACCCTTTATAGCAGGTAGAAGGGCCTGAGTGGTATAACAAGGGCGCTGCCAGGGGATTCCCTAGTGTAGGCACTGAGGAACAAAGGCAAACACTGCCCTTGACAAGCCTTCTTGTAAGCCATGATAAAGGAGATCTTTGAGGGGGGGATTTAGAAATAGTGGGGGGAGGGGCACTCCTATGTGGGACCATAGCAGGTAGTTCTATGGAGATTTCCAGAAATGCTAAAGCTCATGAGGTAGCCCTGGGAGGCTGCTGTAACTTGGGCCCTGAGGGCTAATTATGCTAGGACTTTCTACAGCCCCTTGAGTATCCCAAAAGAGTGCAGAGCCTTGAAGTCCTGTTTACAGCCTTCCCCCTAGGTTCTTAGAGGCACAGCACTGAATCTCACCCCTTGCCCAAGCCACAAGCACTATTCTCTCCAGGTTAATTTAATTCCCAGTTCTGTCTCTTATGATCACATCTACTCCATTAACCATTTAGTACCAAAGTGATGTGGATGATGCAATGCAAATGATCAACTAAAATAATATGGCAGTTTAATCCACTAGATTCAGACTAATTATACAAGGATTCTGCTTGTTGGCTTACTGGGCAGTTGATGGATTTTAGGACGCTAGGTTGTACACTTAATGTGAGTGAAGGTCAGCTGCACCTTCAATTTAGTTGAAAACAACATCCTAGTTAATGGAGGTGGGTACCAACTATTTTAACTATTCAGCTGGCATTGCTGACACAAAAGGAAAATCCGAGAACTCTGTTTAAAACATTTAATCAATTTCTTTTCCCCAACAGCAGCAAAAGCACATATTCAATTATGTCTCCTGGTAGATGGAAAGATGAAATTGCCCTTTTCTACAAGGAGATTTTAAGACTATTAAGGGTTCGTTATTTTCCAGCTCATTCCTATCCCCAGCTCTTATCCTGGTCTCTGGTGAAAGAATTAAATTACACATTAAACGGTTTAATATATTATCAGGATTGTTAGATTTTAAAGCTATCTCAAAAAAGGGAACTCAAAATGCTAGTTCAGAAAAGTAAGCTTTCTTTTGGTGCCTGGCCAACTGAATTTCTCCAGAAGTGCCAATAAACTCCCCTTTGTTTATTACATAAACTATTAATTTGTCTCTGCATTCCAGTATAATTCCAGTCCTATTGGAAACCCTATTCTTCAAAAAGAAAGCAAAAAAAGAAAAGCAGCATTGAAGTCTGAAATATTTTCCAGTGTTTAATTTACCCTTTCTTGTGAAAGTACTTGAGAGGATTGTTGTCAAGTAACTACCAGTATATCATCGCCTTATCACAAACAATCTGTTAGTGTTAACTGTCAGGCTTTGGAACAAACTGCAATAGAGACAGTGATGCTTAAGACTGTGAATGATTTACCTTTCAATATGGATGACTGAACATCTTTAGGGAATTACAAGCTTTTGCATTGCTGGACATTTCTGCTGCTGTTGATGGTCTTGATCATGCTGAACTGACTACAATATTAAATTGGTCTGACAAGAAATATGCTTGGTTTTGCTCATGTTGATTCGATCTTAAACAGTTTGTCTCTTTCACTTTTAATTCTTTTACTGTCTCTGGGGGTCTCTCCTGGGTCCACTGTCATTTCAAAACCAAAAATATTTCTTTTAAAACAACTAAAGGTGCTCAGTAAATATAACCTATTAACTTATTTATAAAACTAAAGCATTTAAAATAAGGAAATGAAGGCTGAAGACAATACTTAAGGAGATAGTGTTTTTACAGCACCCATAAAGAAACACATTCGTATCAAATATAAATATTTCATTGTAAAATTACAACCTTAACTCTGATCCAAGGTAAATGATTTTCTTATTAGCAATCTCAAAACATAAACTGCACACAAAACCCCTCTTCAAAATGTAAATCTGTTTGCATGTTTATGTTTACAGTATTGTTGTAGCTGTCTTAGTCCCAGGGTATTACAGAGAAGGGGGATGAGATAATCTTTTATCTGTCTCTCTGAACAAAAGACCCTCCCTGCAACTCTGTTTATATGTGGCAGATATTGCAACCCCATATAGTATCTTCTAGAGAGCACTGTATTAAATGTAGAAATGGTTTGTGTATGAATGTCCTCAACTCTACGGAAGTGGGGGTGGGGACCCACCACAGCTCCACGAAGAACTAAAAACAATGGGGTTTGGTTAAGACAAATCATAAACTTGAGTTCCAGTGAGTTACTGGAGCTTGACCCAGAGAGGGATGGCTTCAACTGCAGAGACCGAGAAACAAAGAAAGAACTTGGGATATATAAAGGCTGAGTTTAAACAGATTCAAGATCTTCCTTTTGATGATCAGCAAATGGACAGGACCTTAAATCCTAAGGGAACTCTGTCCTTGCAGAAGGGGCATAAAGGATGTTGGCCTCTCAGATTCCTGGTGCAGAAGAGGGGCAGTTTTCTGGTATATTAGTGAGTATGTAGGAACTTTTTTAGATATTTTCTCTGTGATGCTTTTATCCTAAAAATAAATGTATTTTGCAGAGAAATTGCTGTGTGGTTAACTTGTAACTGCTGGCAGACATTGGTTATATCCTCATAGAGCAAGCAAAGCATAGACCCTGGCTTGCTGACGATATTGCAGTATATATGACAGGGTAATGTGCAGCCTTAAAACTCCCGATCAGGAGGAAAAGAAATGTGGGTCTCCACCAAAGAGAGGTAATGGCTGGGAGCCTGAAACCTTAAATGGGTGTCTCAAGAGACTCTGGAGAAGAAATACAGGTGCAATCAACTCTGAAATTGTGACATATACCTCAGTGACAAATGTTGATCAATATTAAATGTGTATTACTACAGTCTTTCTGTAATTCAGTATTACATGCCTCCTTTGGAGGAAGTGATGCCCAAAACATGCATTAGAGTGCTGCTGCACAGAAGCAGCACAGATTTTTATGAAGATGAGTTAAGCTTAGTCCCTTCTACCAAAAGACTTTTGCCAAGCCCCCAGTACATATTGCACTTATTCCCCAGCACTGGTAGTTTTTCTGGTAGTTCTACAGATACTGAAACATTGCACTTGTGTTGGGGGGGGGTTGTTTGTTTTTTTAAGTAAAGGGGTAAAAAGGAAAGAGGGACTAGGCTACAAGTAGACAAATATGGAAACTAGGATTCTTTTCACCAACGTACTACAGGTTGAACTTCTCTAATCCAAGACTCTCTGGTCTAGCACAGACGTTGCCGGACCAGAGAGCCCCTGGATCAGAGAGCCCCAGCGCAGGGCAGCAGAATCCTGGCACCCTGGGGCAGCCTGGGGGCTGTGGAGTGTCCATGGCTGGCCATGGAGCTCTGGCAGCCAAAAAGCAGCTGAGCTCCAGTAGCCCCAGGACAGGAAAGCCTTGGTGGCCAAGAGCAACAGAGTCCTGACATCCCTGGGCCAATGAAAGCCCATTGGATTAAGACATGTAAAAGTATCCGGGACAAAACACCCAGAAATTATATTGTAGAGAAAAAATTATTGCATTGGCAGGTGGCTAAAGTTAGTAGGGCTCTTATATTTCTCAGTTACTCTGATTACTCTGTTAGTTAATGGTTAATAATTCCAACCAGCATCCTCATATGATTTCCTCTTGGCTGTATTTCAGAAAACCAAACATATCCCCTTTGCTCACACAGAGGGGCATTCTGATTGACTTGAGGCCATAGGTGTAAAAGAGAAAGTTTCCAAGGTGATGAAGTCAGCCTTCTACTACTTGATAAATTCCTAGAATTCTTCCCTTTCCTGGGATAGATATTGCACCTTTCTGTCTCTGGGATAACTCACTGTCAAACTTTAAGGCTAGAGATAGCTGGTGGAAAATTACCCCCTTTGTGTAGGATGATATCCCTTTAGGGGTGGAAAGTTGGCAGAAGCAACTCTGCCACATTCTCTCCTGATCACCTCCTCCTAACCCCAGAGCAAGGGAAGGGAAGGGGAGTATCAGGAGGAGTGTGATTAGGAAGGGGCATGACACTATGACTTATCTTCTACTAACACAAGGTTAGAATAGAACCTGTGGCTCTTACTCTTACGATGGCTGAGGATCAGGGAACTGCAATCATCCATCACTCTGTATTGCATGAATTTAGATGAAAAGCAGGACCTTCATTACAGGCATCCCAATTGCTTTATTAATAATAGAACTGGTTGAAAAAATGCAGAAAAAATGTTGACTTTTTTAATGAAAATGTTTGACCAGCCCCAATTAACAGTTTTCTACCTGCAGAAAGAGTCAGCAGCAAGCTAGGCTGACTGCAGTTAGGATCACCTCACTTCTCATCTTGTACCAATAGTAATGGTTCCCAGTGAAATTTCTTATTAGCTAATAGATATTTCTGGGCACTCCTAAGGTGAGCCTTTCCCAAATTACAGCTAAATTAATCTTTCCAGAGTGTGATATTCAACTACACCCAAGAGGCAACAGCTACCCCACAATATAAGATACCGAATAAGTGGCTCCTTGTTCTATGGGATGACCGCTCTGGTCAATTGATTGAGTTAATTTTATGCTTCACGCCAGAAGTGTGCCACTCGGGAGAGTCTTTTTACTGTGCTCCACCCCCAATGAAATCAGACACCTTTCATTTGTTCTGTGGCAAACTGACACTGTATTTCTTGCACACTCAAAACACTCAAAGTTTTGGGTATAAAAGGAAAAAAATGTCAGAGCCTTTGTTTAATCTGAAGATGTTTGCTTTTACAGCTACTGTAATTGATGTATTACTATTCATTAACATCATAGTACAGATTAATTTTTAATTTAAGTATAAATGTAAAGCATCTAAAGCATCTTAAGATACCTCGGTATAGTAAGGTATTGTAAAAATTATGGTCTGATTTTAGCAAGCTTGACGTCTGCTTCACTCACATTAGACTATGAAGAACAAGGCTCATAAATTACTGTTATAAGAACAATTCTGGTTTGGTATATTTTTGTATTTTCTTCTTTGATCTATATCTCTGAATTTTAATTTTGTAACTTTTTAATAACACCATTTATCTATGTTTACAGTTCTACACCTCGCTTCTCTCTCACCCCAGCTTAATGTTGTATATAAATCTCAGTAGTCATTCCATATTTCTGATAACCCAAAATTACATCTGAGATTTTGCTTTTGCTGAGATTTTAAAAAACATCTGGGGGATTTAGATACATAATTCCCATTTATTTCATTGGGTATTACATGTCTTAGTCCTGCTAGGCAAATCTGAAAATCACAGCCTTCACCTACAACTTCTTTTTGTGTTTTGTTTTTAATATTTGCCATTGTATAAGAATGACAGCCAGTTTTCCTTCATGTATTGTAAAACACACTAAAATGTAGCACTGCATACCAAACCTAAATGATCCTAAATTATTATAGTACAGTCTAGTGGCAATAACAAATGTTAACTGCAACAATCAAAGGGTTACCACTGTTTACATACTACTCTATATTTATATTAATATAGTGCCTTTTTATGCTGAAGCATCCCTGAAATATACACTGACACAGCTGCTGTTTCTGAGGCAGAACTACACCACCTTCTGCCTCAATGCTGCTGCATGAGTAGAGTCACAATTTGACCCTACAGCAGCAACTGGACATGAAGGGCTAACACTGCAGTGGATTTGGGCTGGTCACCTCTGCAGCCCTAGGGTAAATTATTGGATCACAAATGGAAAGAATGGAATTGTAGAATACTTACCAGCTATTTGACTAACTCATAGAAATAAATTGGCCCAATTTGGCAGGACTGTCTCTTTCTGTTTATGTGGGGCTATGTCTACATTATGGGTTTTTTTCAGGATACCAGAGGTATCCCGGAAAAACTCCGCCGCATCCAAGGAATGCGTCTGCTCTTCTGCTTTTGTTTTGTGGAAGAGCAGACACGCTTTTTCGGAAGCCCTGTCTTCCTCCCAGGGCCGGCCTGAGCCATTCGTGCGCCCCGGGCCCCAGGAGCACAGTGCCGCCCCCGGGCACCCGGCGCATGCGTGGCCCCACCCCTGCCTGGTCTGGCAGCCCCGCGTGGCACCCCCTACAACGGGGCGCCCCGGGCAGTAGCCCGGTCATCCCGTAGCTTGGGCCGGCTCTGCTTCCTCCTTCCATGAGGAAGAAGGGCTCTTCTGAAAGAGGAGGCTTTTCTGAAATTTGGCCCAGTGTAGACGGGCCATATTTCGGAAAAGCCTCTTCCAAAAAAACTATCAGAAAATATTTTTGCTTACCTTTTTCTGATAGATCAGTGTAGTCTAGACATAGCCTGGTACAAGGCCACATAACTCAGGTGAGTTGCAGGTCACAACTGAAGAGCACTGGCAAACTTTTGTGATGAATCCTGCCTAGGGCTTATTTCTATCCATTATTTGTTTATTGTTTTTAGCCACTGCATTTAGACCCTCTTTTCAAAGACTAACAAATCCACACTTTTTCTGTAAAGGGAATATCATACAGAAGTTAAAGGACTGACTATTATCCAAAAAACCATGGATAATTTTAACTTCTTGTATTTTTTTCTGCTTACTATAGCAATGAAGTGAAAGGGCAGAGACCTCAAGGTTGCAATCCTAGAATATTTTTCAAAATAATATTTTTTAGCAAATTGTCACCATCTCTATAGAACCAAACTATCACTGTCTACTCCCCCTTCACTTCTATAATAAACCTACTCACAAAAAACATAGGCAGCACCTATCACTTTAGGCACCTAAATCCATGAATCAGGCCCCTTTGAACCCCGTAGGTGGCTGATTCCTGATTCAGTGCCTATGCTTTTGCTATAAAAGTTCCCTTGACACCATGTTTCTGCAGCTGAGCATGTGCACTGAACTTCTATGCCAGATGTCCGGAGACCTAAGGCTCAGACCAATGCAGAATTCAGGGGAAGCTAAGCATTGCTCACTTGCAGGGCCTGGTACAATTAGCATGTGCAACCCACACACCTGCTGGTTGTGGTGCTCTGTCCCATCTAGTGGCACTTAGACCACTTACAGAGAGAGAAAAAATGAGTTTGCTTTACAACTTCAGCTGAGAGCAATCTGGCTTTTAGATCAAGCATTAGTGGCTCATACACTAAGCTCCAAAGGTCCCAGGTTCAGTTCTGCCTGTCAGCATTACACATGCTCAGACCTTGCCGACTAGATGAGGCCCTATAGAGAGGCTTTCATGGAATGCTGGGTGGCGGGGGAGAAGATGTTTATACAATCTCCCAGGGGTGGAACCTCCCTCCTGACTTCTAGCCCAGAGAGTAAAACATTCACTTGGGATATGGATGAGCCACAGTTTCCCCCCCTCTGCCTGAGTAGGAGCAGAATTTGAATAGGGACACTGTCAGTTCTTAGCTGAGTGCCCTTACCCCTCAGTTATGGTACATTCTAATATGAGTTTTCCTATGTTACAGCAGGGGGAGTGGATCCTGGGTCTCCAACTTCCCAGGTGTGAGCTCAAAGCATCAGACTCTCTTTCACATACTGGCCCAAAGTCAAAGCTGTTCCCCTGTGGATTAGCTAATGAAAGAATCATTGGGCCAAAGAGAATACAAGCATGAGGATGACTTTGTAGGCTGGTAGTTAGAGCACTCACCTGACTGGAGAATTCCTGTTCAGATCTCTTCTCCCCATCCACTGGAGGAAGGACTTGAAATAGAGTCTCACACTTTCTTAACCACAGAACTAAATGCTATGAAAGCAGTTCTTGTCCTTTCCTCCTTCCTCCCTTTGATGGGATATGAGGTTATCATTCTCCTCTGCTAGAAGAGCTAACACCAGGAGAGGGTTCACAGCTGAGAATCCCAAACAGAGGTAAGTGCCTCTCCCCCCCGCCCCTTGCAATCTGGATATAAGCATCATTCTCTAAGAGAAGGGCAATGCTTAAGACACATGCAGCAACTCCGCGTCTCCCACTGGCTATCTTAGACAAAGAGCGACCTAAGGTGCTGGGTTTTGTGAATCCCTCATTCTAAGGCAATTTCTCTCTGCCCGATTCATTGCAGAGGCCTAAGAGCTAGGCATGGCGGTTCTGAGCATCACCACACAGAGGTATGTTTTGTGAATCTAGATCCAAGAGCCTGATTCTGTTTGCAATAACGTCCGATAGGAGTTTTGCCAAAGCCTTCAATGACAGCAGAAGCAGGAGTACCATAGGTTAGTATTTTAATTTTTCAGCTGTTTGGTATCTTTGTAGTATACACTTTTAGAACTGTCTGCTTTTTCTCAACAGACTGGTAGCAGAGTTCTGCATGTTTTAACAGACTTATATTGGAAATGGGTCTGAGCCCTCAAGTTCAGACCTAAAAGTAAGGGGCAGATCACAACCAGGGTGCTTGTTTTTTGCATTATGAAGAATTACCATTTTGGCTCCTGTTCTTCAAAATTCTTCAAAAATTTAATCATGTTGAAATGTGACTTGATTTGAATTTGTCTTTATTATGTATTTTTTCAAAGTGAGGAGTTGTTAATGTGTGCCCCCGGATAGGTTTCAATAAGGAAAATTTATCTTTCAAAATTGTATGAATATATTTTCCTAAAATATAGTCACTTTAGATTTCTATGAGCCTTGCTAAATGCTCTGTTTAAAATTACCTTCATAGGCTGTTTCTGGTACATTTAGTGAAAACAGATAATTATTTTTTCAGAGGTGAAATATAGTAGTTATATTTGCTATATGTAACAATCAGAAAATAATGATTCAGGTAAACACCTAAAAAAGTTAAGCAAAATTGTTTGTAACATGTTCTGTAGAAATATTTTCTCAGCTTTGAAACCTGTATTTTCATTTTGAGTAGGATCAAGCTCTTTCTTAAACAATTAATTTTAATAACTGGGAGTGCATACTGAATTCTCTCTGCCCTAATACAACCTGCACATTCGCCAACTACACCGTGTATACAATAATCCAGCAGAAGAAAGGTGTCAGCAATTTTTATTTCAAAACTCACTTGGGGCTCAATCCCAACAATGTGTTGAACATTCCGGACTCCTTCCAGTAAAGAACTAAAGCATATGCTTAACTCGTGCTTAACTTTAAGTGCTTAATTTTAAGCATTTAAAGTTAAGCACTTTTTCCCATTGAAATCATGTGACCTTCATCGACTTAAGTTTTATATATAATTTAGTGCCTTGCTACGGGGGTCAGCACATTCAGCACCTGGCAGACTTGACCCCTCTGGCTGTGATTCTGAATTTCTTGTACACACAAAACTCCCTTTAACTTCAGTATCCACCATAGTCAGCAGCATTGCAAGGGATATAAGACTGGTCCATAAACTGGTGAGGATCAGAACATTTCGCCAGGGAAACAAATTGTTCCCTTTCCCCTGACATTTATAGTGGATCAAAAGCAAGTCTATTTTTCTTCTTGCCAGGAAACAGAGCTTTAGATGTTCTTAGAGTCCTCTCTGTGACTATATGGCCTTCAGTTAAAAAAAAATCAAACATATGACAACTTACCCAAAGTGACTGGCTAAACTCATGAAAACGCAGAGAAGGAAGAATTTTTTGATCATGATAAAAGCAGGGAACATTCCATTGTCCATTCCAAATGAATTTAATGATATAAGCAGTTCTTTTGGAAAAGATATTCCTTTCCTGCTATTTTTCTTAAGCTGTAAGAGCAAAAAACAAAACAAACAAAAACAACATAAATTAAAAAAGAGAAACAGATAATAGGATAACAGCATTCAGACAACAACCAAAATTGTCTGTTTTTAGCTACTTATGTTTACCTATAAACATGCCACGCTGTATAGTTGAAAATGTATTTTTTCAGGGCATTTTTATCTTGTGCTAATAACAAATTACAAAACAAAAGAAATTACCTTCATTGATTTGCTCATCAAGCAAATAATGTAGAATGATTGAGCTGTTTACTAGTTTCCAAATATTGGTTTTAACTCTTAGCTACTTTAAGTAACAACTATATGCTGGATAATCAAGCGCTGATTGTGTGTGTTTTTCTTAGTTACATTATTTTCATAATCACAATTCAATTACAAATTTATCTTTCCAAATCTACTGTTAGAAATCCTCTACTATCTGGAATTCAGGCTGCCAATATATTGTGCATTAAAAAAGACAAAATCATTATCTTTGTTTTAAATGCATATAAACCTCATGCTAAGGAAACAATTTACAATAATATAATATCTGCCTGTGGGATTGATTGTCACTTTTTGGATGTCTGCTCAATGATTAAGTAACCTGATAATTACAGTATTTGGGAGAGCTATCTCTCCCTGCTCAACTCTGTGCCCTAATTAAAGTCTTTTACTCTCTCTCTCTTTCTCTCTCCCTCTCTCTCTCTCTCACACACATTCTCTCTCTTCATTTTGGACATGCTCATGCAAATACTCAAAGCCTCCCCACTTTCTCTTTCACAGTCCAAAAAACCCCAAATGTTTTAAGGGTACAGTCCACAACTCTCTCTCTCAACTCCTAGAAATATTCAATTGACAACACAAGGCACCATTCAGTGAGGCTAGGGAGCTCTCTCTTGATCTGTCTATAAAAACTCGTCTGTGAAGAGCCAGGGAGCCATTTCTCCTGGGGTCCTATTTACAGGTAGCTTCCAATAAGCATTCCCCAACAGACCCAGAAATTGGTCAGTGGGTTGGTTCCCTCTCTCTCTCCCACCCTGTAGCCTAGGATATTGCAGAGAACCACAAAGCCATCATCCCCTAACCCTCTGCCTTCCACACGCAGCCTCAGCCCTGTCACCAACCCTGCAATCTCTATAGCCGCCCCCTCATTTACTTGCTCACCCACCTCCTGACACTCCATGCAGCCTCTCCAGAAGTACCAGCCCACAGGGGAACACAGTCCCAGAGCCTCTGTCTCTGTCCACTACTGCCCCTTTTTGCTCTATGGGTCACTGTGCCCTAATGCCCTCAAGCTGCCCAATTTAGCCAACTTCTCACAAAAGGCCAAAAGTGGCATGCCTGACGCACAAGCCCCACAACACCACTGTCCATGGTCAGCAAGACCGCAGTATGCATAGCCAGCTCTGGCTGTCTCATGAGTGCCTAGTGTGCCAGGCAGTTTGCACGGGTACATATAAGGTATTGTAGGGCCCAGCCACTCACAGAACACAAGGTACGCTGGATGCAAAGGTGCTCTGTGGAGATCCTCCCCTTCCTACAAATCCTGTGGGACCCCAGCCCTCCACCCCATGGATTCAAACATCTACCATTGTTTTGTAAGGCAGGAATAATTCCTCTTCCTACCTCTGCCCCCCAGTGCTTACCAGCTGCCCTAGATCAGGAAGGGACTGCTCAGGGCATCCTTGTTCTTGAGACTGATGCAACACAAGGCCGGGTGATGAATGTGGGAGGCTGAAAGTTTCTCAAAAGCACCAAGGGATAGTTCTGTGGCTGTGTGAGACCCAGGCAGCTCCTTCCTGCCAGACTGCGCTTGCTTTTCTCTCCTGCAGAAATCTTGTTTCTTGCTCTCTCTCCCACCTGCCCTAGGATTGCCAGATTTCTACTGCGTTAATAATCTAGAGTCTCTTAAAAACTAGCCATAAATTTAGTAGCCCAATCTATTTATTGAAACCAAGTTTGTTGGGTTTTTTTAATGAGCACATTGGTCTGTACATAAGTAACCAAATGAAAGCTTTCATTAGATCCCTAGTACAGATTTAATTTATTGATTAGATAAATACCAGTCCCATCAGGAGTTCCCCACATTAGTAACAAAGCTATGAGGTGACAATCACATTCAAAATCCACCTCCCCCGCCTCCGGGGGAATTCTGACAGAAAGGTCACTTCACCAGTCGCCCCCTATTTCAACCTTATTAAAATGCCCTTTGCAAATGGAGGTCTACAAACCCAGCCCAGATGAGACCCTCCTATCAAAATCCGGGCAGCCAATGACCCCCCTAGAAATCCTTCCATCCAGAATCCCCTACACTTTAAGGAAACTCAGAGCCCCAATATAAGCTGTCACCCAGCCTTCCCTCTCCCCCAGATAAAGATCCTGCCATGCAGAGCCCCCTGCCCCCAGTAATCACCCAGTCATCCCAACAAACACCCCGGCCCCCGGAGCCCCCAAAAGGGCCTGATACCCAGATCGCCCCTCGCTCAGCCCTGCCCCGTCAAGCCCCAGAGGGGCAGCTACGGATCTTCCCCCTGCCTTGGTCCAGCCTGGCTGCTGCTACCTCCCAGCCCGGGGTCCGCTCCTCGCCCAGCCCCAGCCTGCGGGAGGCTGCCGGGCTCCGGCGCTCCAGCTCTGGGGACTCTGCAGCAGGCGCTCCCGCCGAGCCGCCGCCGCCGCTGTGTGAGCGGGAAGGCGGGCGACTGGGCAGAGCCTAGCCCGGGTCAGGTCGGGGGGCAGGCGGCGCGGCCCCGCTTACCTCCTCTGCGGCTGGTGGCACGGCTCGGCACTGCCCGGGGCGGGGCGGCGCCAGGTCCCGGCTCCTCGCTGGAGCCACGAGCAGGGAGGGGCAGCATCTTCCTCGCGCTGCAAAGTGCGCCGGGGTGGGGGGAAGGGTGAGACCCTGGCAGCGGGGAGATGGCGGGACAGCCCCCCCCCGAGCCCCCCCGCCGCCTGAGCAGCCCCGATACCCCCCTGGGCCCGGACACAGGCGGCTGGTGCCTGGCGTCTCGGCGGGCAGAGGCGGCAGCGCGGGGCGGGGAGCGGGGATGCCCCAGCTCTGTCACGCGCCGGGCTCTGGTCCGCTCAGCAGCGTTGGAGGCTCCCGCGCAGCGCGGCCAGGTGAATGACCCGTGGCGCTTGTCACTTCCAGGGAACCCTTCCTCCCCCCCCTCCACACACAGGCACTTCCCCCCGGACACACAGCACAGGCACTGCGCCCCCCCCCCCCCGCCCCCCCCCCCCCGACACACAGCACAGGCACTGCGCCCCCCCCCCCCCCCGACACACAGCACAGGCACTGCGCCCCCCCCCCCCCCGACACACAGCACAGGCACTGCGCCCCCCCCCCCCGACACACAGCACAGGCACTTCCCCCTCTCCACCACCCCCCCGACACACAGCACAGGCACTATCTCCCCTCACCACTCTCACACCCCAGGCACTGCCCCATAGGATTCACAGTATAGGCACTATTCCTCCCCCCTCCCCACACTTCCCCCAGGCACTGACTGCTCACTGAGTCCCTTCCCCTTGCAGGACATACACACATGCCGGGCACTGCCCCTTTCCAACTCCTCAGGGATTCACACAGCACAGGCTGCCCCTTTCCTCCTCCTTCTGACCCCAGCCCAAAATGTAGCAGACTATCAGCAAACTAGCCCCAAACCCATTTCTCATTCAAAAATAAAACAAACTGCAACTGTCATTTTAAAATTGCCCAGATCTGCAGGAAAAAGGCAGACTTGGCAACACTGTGCACCCTGTACTCCCAGCTGCAAGATGGGTAACTCACCAGGTAGCTGGGAGCCCACAGAGGCCACCATGCACATAGCAGAAATAGGCAGGCAGGCCAGTAGTCACCATGTCTCTTCCGGAGGCAATCTGTGGGATGGGACTGGGACAGACTCCTGGCTCCCCAGTGCAGTCTCAGGAGTATGGCATGGGGAGGCTGCAGAATAAATTGCACCGGGCAGTGGATTTGCTTACTCTTTGAAATATCTGAGCCACTCCAAATTTCAGGGCTGGGTGCAATGCTCAAGAATCATTTTAATGACCAAGGGCAAGGTGGATATTTGGATGTTTTAGGCACCATGAATCCTGCATCTTGGCATGGAGTTAGATTAGATGACCCTGGTGGTTCCTCCTAACCCTATGACTCTATGAAAAGAAAAACCCATTTATTGCTATGCATGCCTTATCCTGGGACCACTACATCTCCCTATTATTGTTTACCGAATGCTGACAATAGGCTTGAAGCTTTAAAAAGCATTTAATAAAATATAGATGATCCTGGAGGTCCTTCCTACACCAAACCCTAGTATATTTTAATGACATGTATTAATTTAGTATTTAATAGGTATGTGGTGTACCTAGAGACTTCCCAGTATGCTGAAATAAGGAAGGCATCTTTTTCCAGCTCCTTTGATACCCATATGCACACACATGCTATTGCCACCTCTCCATTATGGTGTCCCCTAAGACAGCAAAACATAAAAAGGTCAGTCCTGCATGAAAAGAGCTCTCCATTAACTCCAAGGGCAACTGACTGATGAGAAACATACCTTCTGTGCCCAGTGCAGGAGGCATGTCATAGAAATCCCTTCACAGAGAGTAACTGGGCTTTATTTTTTGGCCTCCATTTTGTAGAGGTGTTTCATTCGATTGCCTTTTTTTCTTGTTCAGAAATCTAAAGTCTGTGCTGATGTAATTGTACTACATAGCATTACTATATTTAAAGATCTGTTAAGATTCCCATTATAGGCACTCCAGTTTAAAAAGAAATTTTGTAGATGGCCTATACTGATGTAAAGTTTTAAATATTTAAGTGACAGTTTGTACTAGCATAGTTAATAGTTGTAATAAAGTTCCTTATTACATGTTCAGTATCATGAAGCTGTAATACATTACTTGTGTTACATATTTCAGAAGACACTGTGATAACTTAAATATTTTACTGTGAGTATATACTCAGGATAACGTGCAAAAGTGAATAAACCTCTGCCATGCAGAATATTTGGAGTATTCTTGTCACTATGCATGAAACCATTTAATAAATCTCTAAGGCCAGGTTTACATAGGACCTGGAAAGTCAGCTTAAGATACATAATTCCAACTGCACAAAATGTGTAGCTGGAGTCAATTTACCTTAAGCTGAGCCGTGGCAGGGTGTACAACTGCTCCCATCGGTTTCCCTTACTCCTTGAAAAAGGAAGAGTACCAGACACCAGCCCTCAGCACTTGATTTACAGGTATATATCAGATCGACCTCTGGAGCATCGATCTTGTGTTAAGTATAGATGTGCCCTAAGAGTTCAAAAGAATTGTGATGATATAGTAGTGTGAGTGCACCGTACAAAAATGCACCAAGATTTAATAGCACACCATTATAGATCTAGTGATAAGATATGTGGCCTTCAGGCACCATAATGGAGCAATGGAACATTTTTTTTCTTTTTAAAATACCCATAAAGAAAGATCAAGGAAATTAAACTATAAAAATATAAGACTTATCCTGCCTCTATTGAGGTCAATGGCAAAACTCTCGTTGGTTTTGTAGATCAGGATCATGCTGGTGTATACACGAATATAGCTAAGAGTCTGACTGAAAGTCCCAAAGGCAAGCAAATTTAGAGTTCATTGCCAGATCCTGTAGTTCTCACTTAACAAAACTCATGTTGAAGATTGGGCCTCATGAGTGTAACCTTTTTTATTCATCTGTGGTGCTTATGCATTGTATAGGCTGTTAAACATAGCATCTATGGAGATCTTAACTGCAAAGCCAATCCCTTATATTTTTCTTGTTGTACATTAGTAACATAAACTGATAGGAAATTATGAATGGGTATTAATAACAGAATACCATTCTATGTTCTAAAATATCTATACAAAAATAAAATGGTTTAAGAATAGTCTTTAATGATAGTTTTCTTGCATTTGTGGCTTTAAAACTGATCCTTGATTTTGCTTTGACATTGATTTTTAATACTCTGCATTAATTATATGTAAAGGTGATAAAGTAAATTTTCTCCTTCTTAAATAAAAAACATAATTAAAGGTGCTGGCCTAGATTCTTCATTTTAACTAGTAAGAGTTACACATTTTTTGCTCCGTGTTCCACTTTTCATGATGATGTAATCTAACATTACTTTCTTTAACTTGTTAGATCTTTTCCTCAGAGCCATATGCTTTGGATGAATATTTATTTAACTAAATCAAAGAGAGAAATCATTAAAAAAACCATCTTGAAATTGGATGGCAGTAAAATATTAGACCACTTGTAACTTCTTGAAGAAAAAATGGAAAAGGGCATTTTTCTTTAAAATAGAACATTTGATAAATATCAGTTTAATTTTAGAATATTCTGCTTGTCATGAAAAATGTCCGTTTACAAGCATACTCGCTAAATTCCATCTGTCAGCATTTTTTTCTGATATTTAGTTTTCTTGGTAAATATTTGTAGTTTGTTGTTAGACCATTAGAGGGTAGCATAGTTCCACATAACCATAATGTTAAACAGCTGATATCTTTTGAAAAGAGCCATGCTCAGAGAATGGGCTCTGTATGTGAAGTTAAAACACTTAGTCTGATGGTGGAGCATTTACACTATCTCATTCCTTGTATACTCTGCCAAGTCCAGGACCTATGAGTGCATGTGCTTGTATATATAATTGTGGCAATTGCAAGGAAAACACAAAAGATAATCAATCAAAGGCAGAGTGCAAAGTAAATGTCTTTGGCTATCAACCAACTACTGTGCAATACCACAGATATGATAAAGGAAAAATAAATTGGCTATGTAGAAAACATATAAAATATAAAGGGGTCAAATGGGAGAATTATGGAATTACATCAGGGATGAATTTGTTCCTTCGGTTCTAAGCAGACTTGCTGATTTTCCTTATGCCATTTTTATACAGTACTATTGTAAAGTGGAATTGACCTTGTGTAGCAATTAATTTATCCATCATGACACAGTATGTTCAAAATATGTTATTCATAATGAATGACATTTACCCTCTGCACAGAAGTTGTATTTTGAGAGATTAAGTCAGACATTCAATGGTGACAGAATAGGCCTTCATGTTGAACCTCTGTGCAGGGGAGAATTTCACCCGATGAGAATTGTAACAAATCCTACTAATAATGGGATTTGCTTTGTCTTCAGAGAACAATATACTATACTGTATGTGAGTTTCAGTATAATTTTTTCAATAGTTACTTTGTGGTTTATGGTCATCCTATCTGTATACTAAGCCTTCCTGTTTAATTTAAAACGATTTTTTTCACTTCAGTAAGTGAAAAAAATTATCTGATCTTTGCAATGACCAAGAAGGTATTCCTTCTGTTACCAACCCACGGCCCATCCAAACCTGCATGACAATAACTACTTCATGATGTGGTTTTGGCTTTTGTTAGCTCCACTGCTGCTATTTCAAAATAACTCCTCACCAGGACCATTCTAGGTAATTACTCTCCAGTGCTTCCTGGGGCTCTAAATCAAGATAGCATGTCCACATTAGGGGAGCCTGCCTTGGACTAATTTTGAGGCTTCCCTGTAGTGCAGATGTGCTATTTCGAAATAAGCTATTTTGGTGTATTTCTTCTGGAATAGCTTATTCTGAAAAAAGCATGCAGTGTAGATGTATCCCCAGAGAATTACTAGACCCACAGTTTTCAAAAGAACAGTCCCCACAGCTTTCCAGTTACACCTTAGAATACAGCTCTGCTTAAAATACATCAAATAGTTTATTTAACAAAGAACAGAGGTTCAAGTGATGGCAAGAAGAAAGTCATAACAGCAAAATATACCCATTGTATTACAGCTAGATTTGACTGTGGTCCTCTGTTCATGAAGTAAGCCCACTGTCAGCTTGCTTTTTACATGAAAGATACCAGGGTGTTCTTTTGGAACCACAGATAATGTCAAAACATTCCTGTGATCTTTGTTCATAAACTAGACACCCTTCCTCCTGCACATTCAGCCTATCTTAGATGGATAGAGACGCATATCCTACCCCTCTGCAAGGAACGCATTTGTTTCCTCCTAGTGATTAGCTTTAACTCGCAGACCTTTAGAACATATTTTTAGCAGAAGTACATAACCCCTTAACTGTTATCCTCACTTTCATTTTATAATGGTTATGATGACCCATAGAAACTTCACATCCTACCCTTTGCTAAATTATATGTGTGTTTGACCCAGAAAATCCCTATAAAGCTATATGTGCCCATTATTCTCTGTTCCAGTTGACATCAGGAGGTTCCCAGGTCAAAGGCATGCTTCCCAATGAAGTGAAAGGGTAATTACTAGGGCTGTCAAGCAATTACATTAATCATGATTAATTGCACAATTTAAAATATCACAATTAATCATGCAATTAATTGCACTGTTAAATATACTAGAATACTATTTATTTAACTGTTTTGGATGTCTTCTACATTTTCAAATGTATTGATTTCTATTGCAACACAGGATACAAAATGTACAAGGATTACTTTATATGTATTTTTTATTACGAATATTTGCAAATAGTATTCTTAATTGCCACATTACAAGTACTAGAGTGCAATCTCTTTATCATGGAAGTTGAACTCACAAATGAAGAATTATGTAAACAAATCTTTAGAACTCTCACATTATCACATTGTTTGTGTTTTGCCAAATCTACAAAGAAAGGCAACTGAGTGGATTTGTAGGTTCTAAAGTTTTACACTGTTTTGCTTTGGAGTGCAGATATGTAATAAAAAATCTACATTTGTATGTTGCTCTTTCACTACAGTACTTGTATGAGATGAATTTGAAAATACTATTACTTTGTAGGGTTACAGTGCAAATATGTGTAATAATAAATAATCATATGAAGTGAGCATGAGCACTGTACACTTTGTATTCTGTGATGTAATATATTTGAAAATGTAGCCAATATATTTGAAAATGTAGAAAATATTCCATACATTTCAACTGGGATTCTATTGTTTAACAGTGAAATCAAAACTCTGATTAATCACAATTAATTTTTAAATCATGATTAATTTTTTGAGTTTATTATGAGTTCATTGCAATTACTCAACAGCTCTAGTAATTACAGACCATCTTTTAGCTTGTGCATGCCTCCTACACAATGCTATGAACAGTCAGAAAAACATGTAATATACTTTTCTCTTGTCTGGTATGCATGCTATGAACTGAACTAGTTTTTATGTGACCTATCATGTTGGTGTCTGTAAACATTGTTTAATGGAGTTATGTAATATTTGGCCTGGTTTTGATATGTGTCTTTTTTAGAAAACGAAAGAAATGGTTTTGCTCATTATCTGTGGTGATTCAAGTCCAAAATCCATAAGCATCTGATAAAGTTCATCCCAGATTAGGTTGATATTCTGTGTTTATTCAGGTTAGAAAAGAATGAAGGCATGCATTTTCTGTTTCAAAGATAGGCTTTTTGTACTCTGTTAGCAGCACCCACGTAAATCCATCTCCACATATTAGACTAGCTGTTTATTGAACACTGATCATATGTTTGGACAGAACAGATCAGGAAAACCTTTCTTATTTCCACAGAGAAGATCAATTTCTGCCCTTAGATGCGTACCACCAAAGTCAATGGGAGTTACATAGCATAATGAAAATGAAGCCAATAGATTTCTTAAATGTTGAGGTCAGAAGGGATCATCTATTCTGACCTCCTGTATAAGAGGCCATAGAATTTCATCCAATGAATCATGAACCCCCAATAATGGTATAAACTGTGACTTTCTTGTTTGCCTCCTTCTTGCTTTGTAAAAATGCAGACATTTCTTTCTTGGCAGCCATGAACTATGCAGCAAATCACCTCATCTGTGTCTCAATCAACATGTTTCTGCTGTTAACTAACTTTGGACCTGATCTATGTATCATTCTATACTGACAGCACATATATAAAAGGGGATTGTGGACCAGTGAGAGTGACATTAAAGTAGAGGAGGATTTGAAATAATGAGGGTGCCCACTCAAAACTTAAGGGGCACATAAAAGAGGAAAATGGTATAGTTTCCTCATAAAGAAACATATTTTATCTTTGTATGTGTCTACAGCTCTCTAAACTTTCATATCACAATCTCCTCTGTGATATCTGAACCCTATTCAAGACAATGAAGTTGCAGTAGTGTAAATTAAGGCAGAATATGGTCAAAAGGAATATGGAAAGTGGAGTTTAATGTAGAATTTTTCAAAGCGGTTGTGCTTGCTGCTTTTACTGAGAAACATCAAAGTGATATTCATCACAATGGATTGCTTCTGCAAATGTTACTTTATTGTTACCTGATCTTGCAACCAATTATGCCCATGAATAACTCCACTCATGTGAGT
This sequence comes from Pelochelys cantorii, assembly GCA_032595735.1. Classification (NCBI taxonomy): domain Eukaryota; kingdom Metazoa; phylum Chordata; order Testudines; family Trionychidae; genus Pelochelys; species Pelochelys cantorii. Next base: position 122,735,560 of record CM064326.1, on the reverse strand, counting down.
TCAACTCATCTGCTCATGAGTCATCAATCAGGGCTTGCAGCAGAGCCAGGCTCCCTAACTGGCTACCATCACTGTGACTGTTGCTGCCTTGGACCAAGCCTTGTTTCTCTCCTTGCCTGCTATCTTGTTTGCTCCAGTTCCTGACCTCAAGCTTGACCCATGGCTCTGGCTTCTGACTGCTGGCTCCAGCTTGAAACTTGGCTCTGCCTTCTGGCTTGAGCCATGGCTCCAGTTTCTGACTGCTGATATTTGGTGCCCAATACCTGATTGCTAGGATAGATCACTCTCATCCTGGTTGACTGACATAATGTATGTAAAATTATTCCCATGACAAAGTTTCTAAGAATCTGTAAAATTCTCTCCTTATTCTTCAAGCCCCTGTTCATCACTTATGAATACAAAGCATTGGTGTTATTAGCTGTGTACATCAAGTCCAGAATATAAGCAATATATTCATGCTTATATTCTGGACTTGATGTACACTGCTGTCATGGATGGGACTTTGACCTATGTTACTTTGTGAATTAAACCGCTGCCACCTTACACTGAAAAACACACGATGAAGTGGTTTGCACATGTACACTCTGTTCTGCAGGAATGAAAGCATGAAAAGGACACTCAGAAATGAGATTTCAGTGAAGAGATCTTCAGCTTGTTTTCACTGCAGCATCCCAGCTGCTCAACAAAACAGTTTGTCAGGCACACAACACCTTGTTATGCTGTTTTCTGTGTTGTGTCCATCTGTCCACTTCAAGTCCCATATTAATTTCCAAACTTCTGGATGGCATGGACATTGCCCACCTTATAGACTAAGTCTCCTGCCATGACCATTACCTCCCACATGAGCTGTGTTCCAGTGGAACAATACAACTGTTGGCCAATAGAAGAAGACTCATCATTACAGGAAACAACTGTCACAGAAACTCACTGCTAGAATCAATAGGAATGGCCACAAACTTCACTTCACTTGGAGGTAATGCAAAAGTCACCTGTTCATGCAGGCACTGAAAAAAATTGAAACTCCTAAGCCTGCATCTTGGTGGCTGCGAAGACAGAGAGAGAATAGTCATCTTTAAATTGCAGAAGGTGCTCTAATGACTATACATGTACCCAGATGGATGGACAGTTGGAAGAAACTGTCATGACTGTTAAAGAGTTTAACCTGTGAATATGAGAAACTAATGTGTCTTCTAGTGGCAAGGATCTGAACTATATTAGCTGTATTATCTGCTTTTGTATGTAGCATTTCACTGGAAGGTGAGAGTTATTGGGAAGTCATGTTCTGATGGGGGCATGGGATTCAAAATCTATACACTAAGGGCCTGTCTACACTACGGAGAAGATCGATGCTGCAGCAGTCAATCTTCCAGGTTTAGAATAAGTGAGTCTAGTGAAGACACACTAATTCAAACTGAGAGGATACTCCTGTCAGTGCCAGTAGTCCTGCTTCTCATGAGGATTACAGGAAGTCTACGGGAGCATGTGCTCCCATAGACTTCCTGCTGTGTGGACAGCACCAAAATACAATTTAAGATACATTGACTCTAGCTACTTAATTAATGTAGCTGAAGCTGAGTACCTTAAGTCAACTTTCCCCTTTAGTTTGACCAGGCCTAAGAGATTAAATGTAAACGACTACTTCTGAGTGTTTGTCTGTTTGAAAACAAAACAAAACAAAAGCAGTACTGTTACAGGTTTATTGTTCGACATGCAGATAACTGGTTAGACAGGGAATACCAACAGGTCAGTTTCCTCTATTACTATTTGTTTGATTAATTGTTTGTTTGTTTGTTTGTTTGAGCAGATCTTTATGCATGCAATTCTGTTTAAGTTTTCTTTCTCCTTATCCTCTCTCTGAACCAATTTCCTCATTGGTTAAAAGATTAAATTCTGATCAACGAGGAAAAAGAAGAAGAGCTCAATGGTTATTGTTTCCTTAGACCAGGGCAAAGAATCAGATCTCTTTGACAATTCAAAAGCTGGATAATGCAGAGATTCTGCCCCTTAGTGTTTAGCACTTGTTAAAAGGAACACATGGAATTAAAAGGACAAAACAAAAGAAGACCATCTGGCCCAGAGTGCCCTCAGTTTAAATAGCACACTTCATGAAATCAGTCAAATTCACATGTTCTTCAGGGCTTTTTGGATGAGAAATTGGACTAACTTAAGAATGCTTTTCAGTTTTAACCAGGGCTCATCTTGGCTTTCAACATATTAAATCACCATCAACGTTATAAACAGTTCCATGCTAATGTGGATGTCAGGACTAATCACTGTTACTGTAATAGCAGATTACAAAGTTAAAGAAAATCTCAAGGACTATTCTATTTCCTCCCCCTAACAGTCTCTTCTTAGGATAATATATCAGCATGGTGTATAACAGTATAAGACCATGCTGTGCAAGAAATGCCCCTACACATGCGTGCGCGCACACACACACACCACACACACACACACACACACACACACTATCTTCCAAGGGGAATAGTAATAGAGATGTAGCTGTGTTTAGTCTGGTCTTGCTGAAACAAAAGACAGGACTATGCAGCACTTTAAAGACGAACAAGATGGTTTATTAGGTGATGAGCTTTCATGGGCCAGACCCACTTCCTCAGATCAAATCTCCTAATAAACCATCTTGTTAGTCTTTAAAGTGCTGCATAGTCCTGTCTTTTGTTTCAATCTTCCAAGGGACAGTCTAGCCACAGGCACAGCGCCTGCACTTTGCTGAATTCTGGGCCTGTTCCCCAGTTACTCTCAGACTCACAAGCCAATTTCAGAGGCAATAAGTCATAACCTTGCCCTCTTTCCATAATGGCCTTCAGAGGTGGTCATCCACAGAGGGGAGCACATAATTCCTTGAAAAGGTGCATGCAACTCTAGGAGGCAAAAAGCTTCCTGTGGTTGGCGTAGGACAGTGCAGCTTTGAATAGCCTCCATGGCAAGCTTGTGTCTGCCTGGCACGATCTGGCCTCTGGTATCCACCTGTTATCTAACTTCAAAATATAGGTTGTCACCACATTATGTTTTCAAACATCTTATTTTAAAAAATGTTCTAACTGAATCACATATAAAAGGTTCATAAAAAGATACTGATAAAGGCATAGGTTAAAAAGTAAGCTTTAAAAAATATTTGCTATGGAAGCCAATGTCATAGTCTTTTCAGAAGGGAAACTGGAAAAGATACTAGCACATGTCATAATGGAATATGCAAACTGTCAACTTTGGTTCCTTCTCTGCAGATTAATTACAATGGACGTGTGGCAATGTCATTTAAAAATGAAGGGCTCCTATCAAGAAGAAAAGTACAGTTATATGTTGATTAAAACAATAAGTCTGTGACTTTTTTCAGCTTGAAGCTGGTTTAAAGACTGTGCATTTAAACCTTCAAAAAGTAATGGTGCCTCAGAAACTTAATGATAAGACACAACTTTGCCTTGGAAATTCTCTATTAAAAGCTTCAGTCTTAGGCAAGAAGTAAACTAGATCTGTTTCAGCTAAGTACATTTTATTCCCATCATGGATATTTCTACTGAAATGCTTCATTAAGATTTAAGATATCTACTACTAATAATAATACATGTCTCTTTTAAAATGACACCCTGGATGTAAAATAAGTGGTCCATCATAAGAGAAATACATGTAACTATAAGGCTATTAAAATCTTAGAAGGGCTATAGAACAGTTACTTGAGTAAATCATTTTTTCACAGTTCCAACATCATTAGGTATGTTTTAGAAAACACATGAGGGCTGCATTATACAATGAGACTAGAGCCACTTTTAAGATTATTTAAGATTAAGCTAGCAGGCTGTCAAAACAGCTGGGTTCTATTCCCATCTTTGTTACTGGTTCACTTTAGAACTTGGTAAATCATTTAATCCATCAGTGTTCAATTTCCCCATCTTTTAAATGGGGTATAAACAGAGGGTTTGGAGGCTTCATTAATGAAAGTTTGTATATCCCTTGTGGCCTTTAGATGAAGGGTGCTGTATCATTAGTATCTGGTATTTTATTGTTATTATTGTTATAGCCTCTAGACCAATCAGCAAACATACTTACTGTGCATGGTACTTTTTTGTGTTATCTACTGGAAGCACCACTTATCTAAAGTTGATTATAAACAAAGCTATGCAGCAAACTGACTCTAGTGGATAAATGAACACAATGAGATCTTGACCAAATATTAAAACCACTCTGAATTAAAAAAATAAGTCTCGTGCAATAAAAGAGAGTAGGGTGGAGTGTTCCATTATATTTAGAACATTTAACTAAATAATTTATACCTATTCATGTTTTATAAAAACCTGTAAAATATAAATGGTGTTAGTACTTTCAAGTTACTTTTCAGATAAAGAGTGTCTTCTTGCTCTTCCATAGAGTGCCAGAACTACTTAGCTTCACTGTACAGTTCTCTCATTTTACACCTTAATGTTAAATAGAGGGAATGAGGAGATATATACACTTAGCTATTGACATAATTTTGATCCTTTGCATCAGATCCTAATGATCCTTTGCACCAGAACTTTATGATGTTTAAGGGAAGGTTGTGGATAAATGAGTGTCCCTTGCCCATTTAAAATCTATTGTTTGGGCAGATACCAAGGCGGAATGTTCAAAAAGGCTGTCATTGTGTAACTGTGTAACTGCTGATAGTCTAGATGTTGGTCTAGGGTCAGGGATGGTCTAGGGGTATGTCTACCCTACATGGCTCCATCGACAGAGACATGTAGATGAGGGTTGTAGACACAGCAAAATGAAGTGTCGATTTAAATAATCGCTGCTTCATTTACATCAAAATGGCACAGCGCGGCAGCCAATCAGCTGTTTGTTGGCACAGCGCGGGAGTCTGGACGCTCGGCAGTTGACATCAGAAGCCTTTGTCAACCGCCCCATTATGCCTCGTGGGATGAGGTTTATCAGGGCAGTCGACAAAGGCTTCTGATGTCGACCGCCGAGCGTCCAGACTCCCGTGCTGTGCCGACAAACAGCTGATCGGCACAGTGCAGCAGCCATTTTGATGTAAATGAAGCAGCAATTATTTAAATCGCCACTTCATTTTGCTATGTCTACAACCCTCATCTACATGGCTCTGTCGACGGAGCCATGTAGTGTAGACAAACTCTAGAAGTTGTTTGGTCCTGCCATGGGGGTAGAGGACTGGACTCGATGATCTCTTGAGGTCCCTTCCAGTTCTATGATTCTATGTTCTATGTAAAATACTTCTTGAGGCAATGATATGATGTGCTTTGATGTCCCAAAAGAAACAAATACTTTAAATATTCAGCACAGGGTTAGTGGATTTTATGGGCCCCCGAGGCTCTAAGGTGGGGGCAAAAATGAGGGGTTCAGTGTGTGGGACAGGGATGCCAGTGAGTGGGATAGGAATGGGGGTGCAGGATCTGGGCAGGAGGTGGAGTACAGGAGGGGCTGAGGATGCGAGGTCTGGGTGGGAGGTAGGGTGCAGGAGCAGGCTGGGGGCAGGGTGTCTGGATGGGGGAGGGGGCAGGTGCAGGCTGGGGGTGTGGGGTCTTAGTGGAGGTGGTGGTGAGGGAGCTGAGGGGTGAAGAGCTGGGCATAAGGGGGTGGTGGGCACTTACTGGTCTTTGGACCCGGTGCTGGTCCCAGTCTCGGCCTCCTGCTGCTCCCATTAACCGGATTCTGGCCAATGGGATCACAGGGAAAGCCTCCAGATAGTGTGCTTATGCACTGCTGTTCCCCCAGCCCGTGGGGGGAGAATGTCTTCCCCACATAGCAAGGCTTGGGGCTTTCTCTAACACCCTGCACCCACAATGGAAAGCCAGCACTGGTACTCCAACTGGGCAGGAGAGGGTGATGCTGCAGTGCCAGGCAAAGGGGGACTGGGGCACTCAGGTCAGTGCTGCTGGATGCCTCCTCACCTACCTTGCAGAAGCACCACTTGTTGCTGCAGTCCCACTTATGGCTGATGGGAGGGAGCCAGTCTGGGCTTGGGAGACAGGCTGGGTTTGGGTCTCACCGGGGCAGCTCAGCACTGGGCTCAGGACACAGCCACTCAGCTCATGGTGGAGGATGGGGCAGCGGGAAGCCAGGAATGTGGGAGTACTTGGCCCTGTACCTGGTGCTTCTCCTGAGCTTGTTAGGCCCAGCAGCCCATGAGTACCAAGAACAACAGCGGTGCTGCCCTGGAGCAAGTCGTGGTACCCAAGGTTGTAGAAGGCTGCCTCCATTCCTGGTGAGAGTGAACCTCACGCGAGCTGAAGCAGCCCCTGGGTGCGGGGACAGGCTGCCTGGAAAGCCGCAGCCAGAGCTGAGTGGAAAGGACCCTTGGGAGGTGGAATCTGCCCAGGCTGGGCTACCAGGCGGCTTTGCCAGCACTCGAACAGTGTCTGCACAGGGAGCCCATGCAAGGGCAGAACCTGTGGATGCAGAGCGACGTGATGATGTCACTCTGTCATCCCACAAGAATTTTTTTTATATATATATATATATATATATATATATATATATATGTAAGGAGGGTCTGAATCAATGCTTCCATTACAGCCAGCTGGAATGGGAAAGGAATCATGGGTGTGGTATATCCATTAAATTTGCTTAGATCTGCTAGGTCTTCAACAGTTGTTATGTAAACACAGTTCAGGCTGGAATGGGAAAGAAATTCTGGGTGTGGTTATGTAAATACAGTTCATTCTGCTTGCTTAGGCCTGCTATATATTCAATTGTTAGAATGGTGTTTTGCCCATTGTAACCAACTTGGCTGTTGTGCAGGGTCACAAACCGTGTTAACAATGAATGCAGGAATTGTAAGAGATGACCACCAATGCTTACAGTTATTGTGGCAATATGCAATGCAGAAAAGTCAGACTGTTTTTAGCTCAGTTCAAAGGAGAGACCCTGTCAGTGTAAATACACTTGGATGGACAGAGGCTGCTCTTTCAGAGTCCTGTGGATTAAACTGGGGAGAGGGCCAGTAGGCTGCATGCCCACCAGGTGTGAGCTGTCCAACCTGTTTCTGTCCACTGTTTCAATGATAGAATTAAAGAGAGGCTCCATAAGGATGCTGGAATCTCTTGTGGCTGGACTGTGCTTTGGGCCAAGAGTTGAAGTTACAGAGAGCTGAAATCACTAGGTTTAGCTCAGAGCCAAATCTACCACAAGCCAGCTGAAGGTGCAATGAGCAGAAGCTAGCAGGGCAGTGATGGAGAGGCATTAGGAGCGGCCAGCAGAGCGGAGACAGCAAGAGCAACTGATGTAGAAGCATGAGGAGCAGCCAGCAGAGTGGTGGCAGCAAGAGGCGACGAAGGGCCAGCAGAGCGGCACCCAAGAGCAGCGAGCAGTTGGATGGTGAGTGATCAGTGGAGTGTGTGAGATGCCTTCTACCTTCCCTCCACCCCAATTCAGAAGGGGAGGTGAACTCTGCAGATGCATCTCTGAAGTCTGGTCTGCCCTGACCAATGGCAGCAACTGAGTGGGGTGCAGAGAAGGGTTGGGCATGTGAAGGGGACATCTACACTGCTGGACTTGAGAGCCAAAGAGGAAAAGGACATTGCCCAACTTACTTGAGCTGGGACGTTCACTCATGGTTTTGGTTATGAATTCTGTTTGTGGTGGTTTCTACGAACTCTGTCTGTGGTGTTTTTCTAAATTAATGCCACATTACTCCCTGCTCTTTCAATTAAAGGTTTCTTTTTTACATTCAGACTCTGTGCCTGTGAGTAGGGAAGCATTGCCTCCCAGAGATGCCCAGGAGTATTGTGTAAATTTCCCAGGTTACTGGTGGGGGTGGGGAGGGGAGGCTCAAGCCAGTTCTGTGTTGGACGGATGGAGAGGAACCCCTAGATATTGAAACCTGCCCTGGCTGCTACTGGTGCTACTTGGCAGAGACGTTACATATAGAGAGATTTAGAATGATTGTTTTGATCTTTGCTTTCAAAATGAGAAGTCTCAGTGGGGTAGCCTGCATCTGCAAAAACAACAAGGAGTCCTCTAGTCTATACTAGGGAGTTATTTTGAAATAACTCCCCTTATTTTGAAATAATAAGTGGAGCGTCCACACTACCAAGCCTGTTAATTCAAAATAAGGGGCTGGTTATTTCAAAATAACAACTCCTGCTCTCCACAAGGAATAACGCTTTTTTCAAAATAGTTATTTTGAAATAGTAGTAGTGTGAACACTCCACTGCTGCTATTTCAAAATAACTACTCCACAGAGTCATTCAAGGTAATTACTCATCAGTCCTTCTGGGGCTCTAAGTCGAGGTAGCGTGTCCACATTAAGGGAGCCTGCCTAGCACTAATTTCAAGGCTTCCCTGTAGTGTGGACATGCTATTTCAAAATAGTTATTTTGGGAGTTATTATTTCAAAATAAGTTACTTTGAAATAATTTCCTAATGTAGACATGCCCTTAAAGACTAAAGGATTTATTTGGACATCGGCTTTCATGGGTAAAATCTACTTTGTTAGATTCATAAGTTGGAATAGTGTAAGTTTTTTATCTTGTTGATAATAATTACCTTTCCCATGAAAATATTATAGAAAATGAACAAAAATCTTCTGTTTTTGTAAACCAAAAATGTTTTTGTTGTTTTAAACTGAAAATCTAAACATTTAAATAATCTTTGCTTTCTAACTGACAGCAATTAAAATGTCATTTTCAGTTTTGCTGATTTAAAAAACTGAATATTTTTACTTTAAAAAATCATGACAAATTTTGTTTTTGACCAAAGCCCGTTTTTCAGACAAAAAATAGTTTACTTGAGTGGGTGGGGAAAAGGTCTTCTGATCTTTTTCATTCATGAGAAAAAGTGACTGTCTGGTCCTTCTTTTAATATTATGTGAGCATACAGAGGCTTCAGCCATGACTGTGGGGCACTTTGCACAAGCCATTGTATGAATACAGAAAAAAAATCCCTGTCCTAAAGCGTCTAAAATATAAAGTTTTTAATCCAGAAAAGCAATGTGGTGTGTGGACTACCAAATCCTTGGCTGTCATGGATACTGGGAGGTATATTTCTGGGTTGCAAGAGTTTTTGGTTCTTGTTGGGGATCTGCCAGAAGATACTGTAACCAAATATGAAATTTTCTAGATAGCCAATAAATCTAGTTTATACAGTTCTTGTTCTCACACAGATACTTTAAAATCTGAAACATGTACACATTTGTAATTATAATGCCTTCTTGTGCAAAAAGGACAGGAAAATATTTTAAATGTCCTAAGTCTTTTTATTTTCTGCTGTGCCACTCTTTCTAAAGTGTTTCCAACTCTGCAAAGGATTTAACATCCCAGTGATATTTTTTCTGGTGAAGTTCTTGTTTATATATGTTATACCATCCAGCGAGGAAACAGAAAATATTCTGTGTGAATGCAGGTGGCCAATCAAACAGCATGAATGGTAAATTCTGAATATTCTAATAGATATGCACTACAGTTTACAAGAACCCAATTGGCTTAAAGAACTGTTCTCAACAGTGAACATATTCGGGAAAGTTATGTTAGTGAACAAAAAAAAAGGGGCTGAGGGGAGGCATATCTGACAAATTATTCAGAATTCTTTCCCTCTTTTTTTCTTTTTTTCCTTCTCCCCCCACCCCATTCCCGCTCTGTGCTACTTATTTGAAAACTGGATCCCTTAAACCCCATTCATCTGAAGAAGTGGGTTGTGCCCACAAAAGCTCACGATACCATCTACGTGTTTTGTTAGTCTCTAAGATGCTGCAAGACTATTAATTGGTCTTTTAAGTTTGTTCATAACAAATAGCTCAACAAGCTCTTGTTAGCATTTAGGCTTTGTCTTAATCCTTAGGATTAAGTTACAGCAAACTAATGCCGCTTTAGTCCCGAGTGAATCCATCCAATGGGTGTTTAAGGGCTTTAACTTATGTGCATTGATTTCACACTTGTAGTTGATTCATGATAACTTTCTTGGGTGTCTCCTTGAAGACAAACCTTTAGATATTACAGTGATAGACAAAGTCTTTTCAAAAAGATATTTTTATTATACCCGCATTACTCATTTTCCTCCTTAAGATGGAGGAAAGTATTTATGAAACTAAAAAGAGGCTTAAGGAGGTGGCTTAGAATTTATAATGTATATTTACTTGACAAATGAGGTCATTAAGGGTCTGGTACTGATTTTGGACTGCTGTCAGTTAGGTTAAAACTCCCATTTCTTTCAGTGGTGCAGGTTCAGGGCCTCATAGAGCTGGTTATCATGTCCCTCACTAGCTCATATAATAATATACACATCATTTTTCCTATTCTGTGGAAAACTCTCCAGGGATTACACAAGCATTAAGGCCAAGAGTTTCAAGAGTGATAGTTATTTGGGCTGCTCAGTTTTGAGTCCCCACCTGAGATACCTTAAATGGGCCTGATGTTCACAAAGTGCTGAACACTACCTTCTGAAAAACAGGATTATTTGAAGTATCAAATGCAGCATCCAGAAACCGAGACAGCCAAAAATATTAGTTACTTTTCAAACCCTTGGCCTAAATGCATTTGAAAGTCAATACTTCTAAAAATAAAGATACTGTACAAAATAATTCTGTAACTCCCAAAGGTTAAGAAGGACATATTATCAAACTTTTGATCAGCCTCACAGGGCATATAGTGCCACAGGAAATAGGAGTGCAAATTTTAAGCACACAAGGAGGTTCTTTCTCAGGTAAAGTACTACAGTGCTGGTCTACGCTGGGAACTTATGTCTGCATAGCTAACATCTCTCAGGAGTGTGAAAAATCTACACCTCTGAGGCTATGTCTGCACTATAATTTTTTCGGAAAAATGGCCTTTTTCCAAAAAAACTTCACTTATGTCCACACTGAAATCACATTCTTTTGACAAAAAATTGAAAGAACAGAGGGGATTTTCCGTAAGGAAGAAGCCTTTTTGCAAAAGAGCTCTTTCGGAAAAAGGCGTGTGTGGACGGGGAAGAGGGAGTTCTTTTGGAAGAAGAGGAAAGAGGAAAAAGCACAGGTGCCCTGGTGGCCATTCCATCCATAGTAATCACAGCTTAAATATGCGATAGCGTCCATTCAGTTTGGATGCTATCTTTCGAAAAAGCAGATCGCTTTTTTGATGCACATTTGCTGTGTGGACGCTCTCTTTTTTTCAGAAGCTCTCTTCCGGAAAAGCTTCTTCCGAAAGAAGCCTGCAGTCTAGATGTAGCCTGAGAAATGTAGCTTTGCTGACCTAACCCCTAGTGTAGACAGTGTTAGGTATATACAAAAATTCTTCCGTGAACTTAGCTACTGCCTCTTGAGATGGTGAAATATCTATGCTGATGGGAGAACTCCTCTCCTTGACATGTTATACTGGCGTAGCTGCAGCTGTCCACTGTATTGTTTTAAATGCATACATATCCACCTACTTAAAAAAAGAGAATCGGAAACTGTAAGACACACACAGTTACCAACCCTTCAGAGATCCTACAGATTTCACCTGCATACATATATATATATGCAGCACATGCAGATGAAATCTATAGGATCTCTGAAGGCTTGGTGACAGCTTTAGTGGCACATTCAGAGTAAATTCAGGAGCATATGTTTTTGAAAAAAATATAATAATTTATGAAAAGAAAGTGCATCAAATGAACTTTGTTTACAAAATTCATCATGTAAAGTCCTTTGAAATCACACTAAACATAGTTTCATCCCATATATGTTGAGGGCACTAATAAATTAAACTGAGAGTAAGTACGAATCAATACCTTGACACAGTCTCATTTTTATACTTAGTCATTAATATCCTTTGTACTTGATCCTGTAATGTAAATCAATATGTAGATTTCTGATTTATGGTCTTGAGTGATGCTAAGCATCCACAGGTCATGTTGACTTAAAAGGAAATAGAGGGTGTTTGGCACTTCATAGAACTGGCCCTCAAATATGTTGTACTGACAGTTTTTGTACTGTATGACATTATGCTCTCTGCACTGTCAGAGGGGCTGACAGAATTTCTGGTAAGGTGGTGGTGGTGGGATCCTAGCTCCGCACTCCTGGACATGGGGGAGCCTCGGGCAGAAGGAAGGAGCTGGGGGGGCTAACTTCCTCCCATCAGACATTCAGTGTCACCTGGAGCGTGCCACCCGGAGATCCAGTGGTGATTTAAAGGGCCCAGGGTTCTGACCACCACTACTGATGTAGTAGCTGCAGCAGCAGCTGGAAGCTTTGGGCTGTTTGAATTGCTGGGCCCCGGAGCAGTAGCCCCCTTTATCCCTTTCCTACCTCCCCGATCAGTGGGCCTATGCACTGTTGATGACAGAAAAAAGGAATATCCAGGGATGCAATGAAACCTCAAGGAAGTTATAAAACTATCACACTCACATGTAACTTAGGCATCAGAATTATATAAAGGAATATTGAATGCTTACTTAACATAACATTTGAATAAATCATGCTCACTGAAACATTTATTTCAGCTAGAACAGCATGCTGTAAGCTCCTCATACATAAACATTTTTTGGCATTTATTTATGAAAACTTGGTGCACATGTGCTTTATTTATGCATTAAAAATAAGAGATAGATAAGTGAATTTTTATTTATAGCAGAATCCACCAGTCTGCTGTCTACTGTGATTTTGACAGTCCACAGAGATAATTCAATAACCGTGTCTTTAATATCAAGGGATTCCTAGACACAATTTGCAGGGTTTGCATTTGACATTTAGCATGTGCATTCTTATTTTTGATAGGTTTCTACTCATTTAAAATAATTTATCAGCATTAATCATTACCAAGCACAAGTTCATATATTAAAAGTCCAGAAGGAAACATTTTGATCATGTAGTCAGGCCTTCTGTCTCATGCAGGTCATAGGACTTCCCTGAATTAATTCTTAATTTAACTAGAGAATAACTTTGAGAAAAACATCCATTCTTAATTTGAAAATTGCCAGAAATTAAGAATCCACCACAGCCCTGGGTAAATTGTTGCTGTGGTTGATTGCGCTCACTCTAAGACATTCATGCCATATTTTCAGTCTGAATTTGTCTGTGTCCACCTTCCAGGCATTAGATCACGCTATGTCTTTGCCTCCAAAACTGCAGTGCCCATTATCCAATTTTTGTTCTCCATGTAGATATTTATAGACTGTGATCAAATCCATAACCTTCTGTTTGTAAAACTAAATAGATTGCACTCTTTGCACTCCTCAGTCCTTTAATCATTCTTGTGATAATTCTCTGAAGCTTATTCTATTTATCAACATCCATCTTGAATTGTGAACACAAGAACTGGACACACAAAATGAGCAAGTGTTTGCCAGGAGCACCCATCCATGTTACCAGATGTTGACCCTTATATGAAAAGCTTAAGTGGTTTCACAGGTCCAGGCGTCTCATTCATCCTATTGGATGTAAGAGAGACGGGAGTATTAGGGGTAGACTGACTAGACTTGAAGTAGAAACCCTAGCAACAGCTAAGCCTGAAGAGAAGTTTAGAGCTGAATTTTCCATTTTATTGCAAATTTCAGGGATAATTGAGTCAAATTCCAGAAAGGAGGTGAATTTGCACTATAGAGCATGAATGCTGTTGAAGTTGGGGAAAGCACCACCTCACAGTAGCCTTTAAAGGGGTTAAATAGAACATAACAGAATGCAGGAGAACTACCTGGTCCCTACAGAAAAAGAGATGAGCCAGATCTCAATTTTCTCTTTCTGCTTGAGGTGCTTGTGTGAGAACTATACATTTACTTTTTCTACAGGCAAACAGGAAATCATTACATGGGTGAGAGAGATCCATGTCCATGGTCACATTATTGTTTTGAACTCCAAAATGGAGAGTTTTCTGTTAATTTACTTTGTTTTCTTGTTATAAGCATTATCTCTTGAGTTTTAAATATTAACCTTTGCAACTGTATTTTTCTACTAAATAACTCCATTAAATATATAGTATTATATATTCTTATGGAACATTTGTGATGTTTTGTGTCCTGGCTATATTCCAGCAATGATAATTACATTCCACCTTTAAATATTGCTGAAATACAAAGTGAATATGGTGTTTTTCTTTATTACTTTCCTTAAAATATTGTGCACTATTGAAAAGTGCTAAACATAGCTTGTAACATCATACAAGCTTTGTGAGTTGTATAAATTTTAGATATATAAATTATGCCATATATAAATTATGCCATAGATTAACATAATTTGGTGGGGGGAAAGTCAACATGGTTTTTGTAAAGGGAAATCATGCCTCTCCAATCTACTAGAATTAGTTGAGTGTATCAAGCATGTGGAAGAGGGTGGATATAGTGTACTTAGATTTTCAGAAAGCCTTTGACAGGGTATGTCACCAAAGGCTCTTAAGCAAAGTAAGCTGCCATGGGATAAGAGGGAAGGTCCTCTCATGGACGGGTAAATGGTTTAACGATAAGAAATAAAGAGCAGGAATGAATGGTCAGTTTTTAGAATGGAGAAAGATAAACAGTTGTATTAGTTAACAAACATGCGGACAAGGGGGATCCAGTAGATATAGTATACTTAGATTTCCAGAAAGCCTTTGACAAGGTCCCTCACCAAAGGCTCTTGTGTAAATTACATGGCCATGGGATAAGAGGGAAGGTCCTTTCTTGGATTGAGAACTGGTTAAAAGACAGGAAACAAAGGGTAGGAATAAATGGTAAATTTTCAGAGTGGAGAGGGGTAACTAGTGGTGTCCCCCAAGGGTCAGTCCTAGGACCAATCCTGTTCAACTTATTCATAAATGATCTGGAGAAAGGGGTAAGCAGTGAGGTGGTAAAGTTTGCGGATGATACCAAACTGTTTAGGATAGTCAAGACAGAAGCAGACTGTAAGGGACTCCAAGAAGATCTCACCAAACTGAGTGATTGGGCAACAAAATGGCAAATGAAATTTAATGTGGATAAGTGTAAAGTAATGCACATTGGGAAAAATAACCCCAACTATACGTACAGTATGATGGGGGCTAATTTGGCTACGACAAATCAGAAAGAGATCTTGGAGTTATCGTGGACAGTTCTCTGAAAACTTCCACACAGTGTGCAGCGGCGGTCAAAAAGGCAAATAGGATGCTAGGTATTATTAAGAAAGGGATAGAAAATAAGACCCGGAATATCTTACTGCCCCTGTATAAAACTATGGTACGCCCACATCTTGAATACTGTGTACAGATGTGGTCTCCTCACCTCAAAAAAGATATTTTGGCCTTGGAAAGGGTTCAGAAAAGGGCAACTAAATTGATTAGGGGTTTGGAACGGGTCCCATATGAGGAGAGGTTAAAGCGACTGGGACTTTTCAGTTTAGAAAAGAGGAGACTGAGGGGGGATATGATAGAGGTGTATAAAATCATGAGTGGTATGGAGAGGGCCGATAAAGAAAAGTTATTTATTAGTTCCCTAAATAGAAGAACTAGAGGACACCAAATGAAATTAATGGGTAGCAGGTTTAAAACTAATAAAAGAAAGTTCTTCTTCACACAGCGTGTAGTCAGCATGTGGAACTCCTTGCCAGAGGAGGCTGTGAAGGCTAGGACTATAACAGAGTTTAAAGAGAAGCTAGATAATTTCATGGAGGTTAGGTCCATAAAAGGCTATTAGCCAGGGGATAAAATGGTGTCCTTGGCCTCTGTTTGACAGAGGCTGGAGAGGGATGGCAGGAGACAAAGCGCTTGATCATTGTCTTCGGTCCACCCCCTCTGGGGCACCTGGTGCTGGCCACTGTCGGCAGACAGGATACTGGGCTAGATGGACCTTTGGTCTGACCCGGTACGGCCGTTCTTATGTTCTTATGTTCTTATGTATTCCCCAGGGGTCTGTTCTGGGGCCAGTCCTATTCAACATATTCATAAATGATTTGGAAAAAGGGTCTCAGAGGGGTAGCAATGTTAGTTTGTAACTGGAAAAACTTAAAAAAAAACACTGAATGGACCTGTAGCACCTTTAGAGACTAACAAAAAATGTAGATAGTATCATAAGCTTTCGTGGGCACAATCCACTTCTTCAGATGAATGCAGTAAGGAGTCAAGAGGTACAAATAAATGGTCCAAATATTTAGTTCTACTACCTGTAGACCCCTTGGTCCATTCATGTGAAGAAGTGGGTTGTGCCCATGAAAGCTCATGATACCATGTATATTTTTGTTAGTCTCTAAGGTGCTGCAGGACTATTTGTTGTTTTTTAAGGTTTTTTTTAAAGGGGTAAAGAATGAGGTGGCAAAACTTGCAGATGATACAAAAACTACTCAAGATAGTTAAGTCCCAGGAAGACTGCAAAGAGCTACAAAAGAATCACTCAAAATTGGGTGACTGGGCAACAAAATGGAATCACAGAGTCCAAGGACTGGAAGAGACCTCAGGAGGTCATTGAGTCCAGCCCCCTGCCCAAAGCAGGACCAACCCTAACTAAATCATCCCAGCCAGGGCTTTGTCAAGCCAGGACTTAAAAATCTCTAGGGATGAAGACTCCACCACCTCCCTAGAATCCTAAATGCTCTGTGCATAATTTAAGGACCTCAGTTTACAGAACTGTCAGTCACTTAAAAATACTATGTATGCCTTCCTTTCTCTCAGACACAATTACCTTCTATAAACAATCAAAAGGTTGCTATCATGAGTTTTCATGGGCACAACCTACTTCTTCTTTTGTGCCCATGAAAGCTCATGATATCAACTACATTTTTTGTTAGTCTCTAAAGTGCTGCAGGACTACTTGTTGTTTTTAAAGTTTTTCTCAGTTACAGACTAACACAACTACCACTCTGAAATCAAAAAGTTACATAGATACAGCAAGGCATTTTCCTTTACCTAGAGAGCAGAGTTGATGTTCAAACTCATAGTACAAATGTCAGGTACAAGCAACCCTGAATTGGTCCTCATCAAGCCACCAAGTATTTTCTGGAAGATATTCTGAATGTCTCGTATTGTGTTGCCTCACAAATTCTTGATCTGGAGGAAGACCATGAAATTTACATTTAGCAGTTCAGAGGGCAAGTCTCAGCTAACAGTTCAGTACAGTTTGTTCGCTGTGTTTTTCTATTTCCTATCAAGTGTGATTTATGGGGAAAAACAATTGAGTTAATATTTTAAGTACTTTAATTAGCCTTTCCTAGCAACAAAATCACCACCACCAGCAGCAATGCCATATGCCCTCCATTTGATTTACCATCAATGACTGCCTGGCTGCATGCAGTGTTTCTTTGCTTAATAGTGGTTGTAAGCAAGTGCATGCATACTATTCAAAGCATTTTTGTTCCTTTATTAAATCTTGTGATAAAGATACCTTATATATAATGATATTCCTATACCACAGAGTGTTCTTAATGTAAGTAGTTCATTACCGTGGTGCTTTTGTGAGGAAAGAATCACTTGCAATCCTTTCAGAAGTATAGCTTCCATTGGTTCTAAGCAGAAAGCATCAATAGGAGATGAAATCAATTTACTCATCATTCACACTGAGGCATCTTTCTTTGCAGAGACTAATGGGGTTTTGTAAGTATACTCCTGTGCAGAATGAGAGAGTTTCAACATCAAGGGGTGTCTACATTTTTGTAGAAGAGAAAGAAAAGGTGCATTATCAGTATGAATAAAAACCCCATTCTGAAATTTAACTTTTAAAAGACTGCATTTGATTCCTTCAATTTTCCAGTTGCAATCACAGTGACATCATTTGCCTAAATTGTTCTTCTAATACATCTTTGAAGTTATTACCTTTCTTCTCAAGAGAAAGCCTGAGTCAGTTCTTTGTGCTGATGTCTGCTAAGACGAAATGTGGTCATGTAGCTCACTGTTTTGCATTCTCTTATGAATTTTAATTGTTGAGATCTTACAGGAAATTGATCTGGTGGAGGAGTGGTGGTGCAGACTCTGGGAGGGGGCATGGGCACAGGAGAGGGGGTAGAGGATTTGGGTTACGTGGGGTAGGAGAGCAGGAGTGGCAGGACTGAGGGTTGGAGGGAGGGAGGGACTAGGGTGCCAGAGGCAGGCTCTGCCAGGAGACTTACCTGGACAAATCCTGGCCAGCTGCCCAGCAGGTTTCTCAGTCAGACTTCCTGCCTTCCATGCTCCTGCACTGGCTGTCGGGCTACGTGGGTCTGTGAACAGCTGCAAAAACAGGGAGAGGAGGGAGGGATATTTTGCTCGCTGCCTATTATTCAAACAGATAGCTCCCATTGGCCAGAAACAGGCAAATGGGAGCTGCAAGATTAAGCTGGGGTGGGATCAGTGTGTGAAGCCTCTCCCCCCTTGCCTGGGCTCTTAGTTGTTCAAAGACAAACAGGGCCCTCCAGTAAGCTTTTCTGAGTGGTGAGGCTTCTGCTGCACCAGCACACTGGATGTAGAAGCTTGGCAGGCTGGATCTGGTCCATAGGCCATATTTTGCCCAGACCTGGCATAATTTATTAGTACTGGGTAGGGCCCCATAAATCCTAAGGACAGCCTGTTTGATGTCAAGTGTAGTGCCCTTTCTTGTCTCTGTGAGTTTACCCCCCAGTTCTTGCCCTTAACTGTCTTGAGATGGACTGCTGTGATTCTTCTCTTAGAATAAGACCAAAGTATATTGTTCTTTGTTACCCACTTTTATCATACTGCAGGTCTGACTGGGTTTCAGGTACCTGCATTTCCTCCCTCTGACAACTTGTGGCCTGTGAAATTGACTAACAGCCTTTCTAATGTATTTTATTTAGCAGTTGGAACAAAGCATTAGCGAACATGATTTTAAAACAACAAACAGCTAAATGCACAGTTAGTCTCAGCAAAACATATGTTTCACTACTAGCTCAGTTTGATGGGCTTTCCTCTTGAGTTACAGGTTAAGCTGTGTACCAACAAACATTTTGAGACAGCTAGATATCTCCTGGGACCCAGCCTGGTCTCAGTTCATCTCTGAAAGTATATCTGTTCTTCACAGTTAAACCAGGTTCTTAACACAGCCCTCCCCTACCTGCCCCATCATCCACACATAAAACCCTCTGACCAGGGTTTGGAGATGCTTTTAGATCTGGGTAGCTCACTCAGCTCAGGTTATGGGTTAGAACCTGAGCTCCAGGCTAACTCAGGCTGGAGCCTGCCAACTCACCAATGAGGACACAGGCTAAATCACTTGAGTGCTGATAGATGTTCTGTGCCCTCCTATGATTCCCCTTGGAGGACAGACAGATTCTCCCACCTCTGAAACAATTGATTGGAGCATCTCAGCACAAAGAACTGTGGGATACACCCCCTGGACATACATGGATGTGTGCAGAAACACTGAGGACATGCAAAAGCGACTGAGGACATGGTAATTCGGGTATGACTTTGC
This sequence comes from Pelochelys cantorii, assembly GCA_032595735.1. Lineage (NCBI taxonomy): Eukaryota > Metazoa > Chordata > Testudines > Trionychidae > Pelochelys > Pelochelys cantorii. The sequence goes on along the minus strand of CM064326.1, from coordinate 122,716,318 downwards.
TGTAGGGAGTACTAGCAATCTGGCTAGGGTAACCCTATGTGTACAAACTCAGGTGTCAATCATGTGGTTTAACTGTGCAGCCTACACCTGGAGTATGTTTGCACTAGAGTTGGAAGGCATAATTTCTAGCTTGACTAGACATACCCACGCTAACTGATCAAGTTAACAAAGTAAAAATAGAAGAGTAGCTGCAGCAGATTGCTCAGGAGAGGGTACTTTCTCAGAATATTTTCCAGTCCTAGTGTCTTGGGATGTGATGCTATTCAAGTTGACTAGTCCCTCCCATCATCTGCGTTGCTGGGTCTACACTTCTATTTTTAGCATGCTAGCTTGATCAGAGAACTGCATGGATATTCTACCTGAGCTGGAAATTACATCTCCAGCTCTAGTGTAGATTTACCTGTGCAGGCTGAGAGTCTGTCGTCTCTTCCTGAGAAAACTGGTTTGTTTGTTTGTTTGTCTACCTGTTTGTTTGGTTTTGAGCTGCCACGCTTCTTATGCTTATCTGGGCCACCAGAGGAAAGATCTTCCTTCTGCCACTGGCTGTTTTTTTCCCACTTGGCCAGAGCAGTGGCTCTCAACCTTTTCAGACAGTTGCACCCCTTTCATGAGTCTGGTTTGTCCTGCATACCCCCACATTTTACCTCACTTCAATGGCACTGGCAGCCTCTTTGGGGTCCCAGGAAAGGTGTGGGTGGGGGCAGCTCCATGCTCCTGAAAGGGAAGGTCACACAGGTAGAAGAGGCAGGGCGGGGTGTAGCCAGCCCTTAATGCCCCTTCCCCCCAGCCCTCAGAGCTGAGATTTAAAGGGCCCAGGGTGGTGGATGTTGTCACTGCCACAGTAGCAGCAGTCAGAAGTCCCAGGCCCCTTTGAATCACCAGGTCCTGGGGCAACTGCCCCCTTCCTCTGTCCCCCCATATTGGTGGGCTTGCTTCACTTAAAAACTACTACTTGCTTACAAAATCTGACATAAAAATACAAAAGTGTCAAAACACAGTATTACTGAAAAATTACTTACTCTCTCTCTTTTTTACCATATAATTATAAAATAAATCAACTAGAATATAAATATTGTGCTTACATTTCAGTGTATAGTACATAGAATAGTATAAACAAGTCATTGCATTAAATTTTAGTTTGTACTGACGTCACTAGTACTTTTAATGTAGACTGTTGTAAAACTAGGCAAATATCTATATGAGTTGATGTACCCATTGAAAGTATTCTCTGTGTATCCCCAGGGGTATGTGTACTCCTGGTTGAGAACAACTTGGCCAGAGCATACATCTAGGAATACGCCACTATAGTGGTTCCTGCATTGTTAGGGTAGTTAGACCCAATTCAGTCTTAATGGATTGTAATCACCCGTGATTACTTGTGTTGTGACTGTGTGTATGAATACTGTGTGATCCTGGCTCTTGGACTAACATACATAGCACACCAATCACAGTTTGTGATACAAATCAATAGTCATTTTAGAGCACCTCCCACATTTATCACACCATTCTCAAAAATGACCTTGCTTAAACTGCTGTTGTTATATTAATAATATGAGCAGTGTCAACAATGTTCTGCAAACATTGTCTGAGCCTGCTCTTCCTCTCATTAAAATCAATGGAAATTTGGAACTGACTTCAAGATTTAGTTAGTTCCTTCTGTCATGTCAGCAGAAAGAACCTTATAGAAGATAGTTTAGTTTTGAATGTGCCACAAGAGTAGTGACTATTGTTTTGTTTTTAATTTCTCAGCAACAGAGTTATAGATTCATAACTTAAAACATGTTGAGATTACTTCCTGCATATTGTAACTATCTTGTCATGGCAAATGTTGGACAAGACAATTAACAGATATTTTTTCCATATCTATATTCTGTAATGAGGGTAAAGATCCTGAAGACCTAAAATTCTGTTTTATTTAGATTATCAATATAGAACATATAAATAAATAAAATTTACTTTCTCTTTCTCTAGGAATGCAGTTGAAGAAAACAAAAAATTATATGCTATTTATGATACAAGGTAAGTAATGAACAACAACTTCTAATTGCCATTATGTTATTTAAATGGAACATTGACCCTTTTAAAATGCTATACATCTTTATGAACACATACTTAGAAAGCTACTTATTTTGAGCCACATAATAATCTTTCACGTTAAGGTAGCAAATATTTCAGATCCTTGTGTGTGTATATCTATTTATTTAGGCACCAACTCACATACATCCCTAACAATAATTTCATTTTAAAAATATATTTATGTGGACAAACTCATCCTAGGTATATTTTTGATTATTTGCAATGGATATATATAAACTAATTTCAATAGCTGTATTAAAGAAGAATTTGGCACACTATCCAAACTTAGAGGCTTGATTTTGGGCAGTCATGTTCCTTTCCCTGTCACTCATGCTCAGAATGCATCAAAAACACTGTTGGCATTATTGGTATGAAAGGGAAGAGCTGTCTGGTACTGTCAGGGAACCTATCAGGGCCAGGTGAGAATGGGGGTGAGGGTTTATTCCTGAAATTCAAGTGTTCAATAGAACTTCCATAGGCATCAATAGGGAGTGTGTCTGGACAGGGTGCAAGTGTGGACACAGTCTATTCATAGACATCTTTCCATATTCTTCAGACACTGAAGTTATTGCTTACAGCCTCCTTCCTTGTGTTCCACTGTCTGTGAAAGGCATACCTTTTCATAAGTGTGGCCAGATCTACATTATGGGGCTATGTCGAACTAATATATGCAACTCTAGCCACATGAATAGCGTAGCTGGAGTCAATGTACCTTAGTTTGCATTACTCCCACTAAGGGGGGAAACGAGGGTTGATGGGAGAACTCTCTGGTCAACTCCTCTTACTCTTCTTGATCTGGTGGAGAACTAGAATTGATGGGAGCATGATAGGCGGTTGATTTAGCAGGTCTTTACTAGACCTGCTAAATCAACCCCCAAGAGCTAGATCCCCACATTGCTGATCTCCTGGTAAGTATAGACAAGGCCTAAGAAACTGTATACAGGACAGCAAAAAAGGCTTACAGCCATCTGTCATTTAATTTTTTTGTTACTCTTTATTATCATCTTCAGAACTCTTCTTACTCTTACCAAGTCAGAACTGATGCCAAATCATTGACTTTTTTTGCTGTTGTTTTGTTTTGTTTTGAGTCTTAGCACTTTCTCATTGATCAGAAAAAACTCAAAAGGACATTTGTCCAAAAAAAATCAGTACAAGCTTATGTCTCTTTGTTTGTTTCAGCTAGTCTTTATATAAATGCTACTACTGTATTAAAGTTAGAGTTACCAGTAATCAGCTTGACCTTTTCTGCAGATATATGTAACATTAAATATCAACAAATCAAATAACAAGCCCTTTTCTATTTTGTTCTGGGCTTGTGCAGTATATAGTATGATGAAGCTGCAGTCTTGACCAGAACCTCTGATTGTTATAGGATAAATAACTAACATAAAGCCCAACTAAAAAATCATATAAACAAACAGCATTCATAATACTTTTGGATAAATATTAAAATGCATATATGTCTGATGTAAATATTAGGATTCTTGGTGAAGGATTGTAGATTGGAACTCTTGACAGTCTCCATGTTAGATCTTCCATCAACTGCCAACTCAGAAACCCTACTTTGTTTGTTTGTTCCAGACCTAAATTGTGCATTTCTCAAGACAGTCATTAAGAATATTATTTCTAAGGCACTTTAGACTTCTCTAATGTATATATGTTAGTTGAGTGCATAAATATTAATCATTATTATCCAAAACCTAGGTTATAAAGAGCCCTGACCATTTGCATCTGTGCCAAATTGTCGGTAGATTTTTATTTTGATGGGTCTGACTCTTATTCTGCATAATTCAGAACTTTTGCCATATAAAAAATTGTGGCCATGATACAAGATTTCTATTTTAAATCTGTTAAGTAAAGCAAATTTCAGCCAAGTTTTCTTGGAGTTGAGGAAATAATTGTCTTAGTTTTTGTAACTGAACTATAAAGAATAATTCAGAACCATTTAGGTCAAACATCACATTAAGGACCAGAGTCTGTTCCCATTATTCACATTGATTTAAACCTCACCTGAATGTAGCCAAACTGAAATGTTAAAATCTGTAGGATGTTAAAACCTTCAAAATAACTATTTTAGTAAAATTAAATAGAAAAAAAAGAGGTTATTCAACTGAAACAAATGCATTCATGCAACACCATTCACTACCTGTTATTTTGAAACCATAGGTGAGGTACTCAACATGTGCAAAGGTGGCACAATGTGGTCCTAAATATGCACACTAGATTTACATGGGATTATTCTCCTAAATATTTTGTCTAGCCATCATGACTCATCTTTTGAAAAGATGTGAAGGCAGTATGTGTGGTTATGAGACAGGATTCACAGCCTTCCTTAAGACCTGACCCCAACTGCACAGTCTCCAGACTTTTGTCTTCACTCTAAAGCTCTGCCTACCACAAGAAATTTTAGGGAAAGAGGTGGGGGAAGTGAACAGTGTCTTCTTTCGGGAAGACAAGATTTTAATCAAAATCTTTTTGGCCATTTTTTTCCAGTTTTTTGACAAAGTCGAGCTTTTCTACAAGGAAAAAAATAAGTTTTCCAATTACATGAATTAATTACATCTCATCAGATTAAGCCAGCAGGATATTTAAAATGCTACAATGCAGAGTAGACAGCCAGTAGTATAATTCCCAGTTTAATACAATTAAGATCCCTAATTTCTCAAAAGATACTGCTACAGTTCTAGCATTGATTCTCTCTTTCCCCTTTGGATCTTGTCTGCCTTTAATTTGGGTTTCTGAGCCCTCTGAATTTACATTTTTATCCTTAGGCAGATAGCATCTTCACCAAAGTCAGCCATAAGAAGCCAAAGGATAAAATTAAGAGAAGATGCTCCATCAGATAGTTCTGAGCCCAATAAAGAGACTGAGCTGTGTCCATTTTGCCAGTTACATCCAACTCGTCTGCCCAACAGTCCAGACACTGCCAGTGCTGAGTGGTTGAGTCCTTCTTCCCTGATTTTCAATCCAGCCTTTCTGCTGCAGCCTTGGTGATTGATCCCTTACAGAAAATGCACGAGCTATGAGTTGCTTGCAAGCAGACCTCCCTAATGCATTGATTGGCTCCTAGAATAGTGATCTCCCTGTCAGTGCCTCCTCTTCTGTTTTTTCAGTAATGTTAAGGTGGATGTTCTTGACTACCATGAGGAAAGCTGGAATATTCCTCATCCTACATCCACATTTTTCAACAAGTCCCACCACCAAAAAAAAGATTCTTAGCATCTAAAGTCCCACCCGCTCTTGGAACAATGATTTCCATCATTGTATCTGCACTTCCAGTGGACTACATCATATCTATAGACTTGGCAGGCATATGCTTTTATATATCTGATCAGCAGCTGCGCAGATACCACCTTAACTTTTGATACCTGATCTTCCATATAAGAGGTTCAACTGCTCGTTTTTGGCCTATCCATTTTCCTAGAGACAACTGTGGCAGACATCTGGAAAAGAGGAATACAAGTTTTTCTGGTCATGGACAATTTTTTAATTAGAGGTAGATCAGATACACATACAATGTCCAGTCCTGAAAGCTACAGTTTTTCATCAGAACAAACAGCTGCACTACAAATTTTCATTTTAAATGGTTTCACATATATGATTTGATCCTGAGTGTGAGATACTAACTGCAGAGTTGAAAATGGAATTCATTCTCTCCACCAGTGACTCTCAGACTTTCCTGACTACTGTATCATTTTCAGGTGTCTGAAGCCTGAGTCCCATTGCCCAGAGCTGAAGCATATAACTTAGCTTTATGCTGTGGTGTGGGGCCAGGGTAGTTTCTCTGCTTGCCATTCCATAACAAGAGCCCTGCACTTGCAACCTTCCCTTAGACTTCCCCTGGGTTAAGAAACATGGATATAGATCGGTTGACATACCACCTGGAAAACCTCTGTGTACCCACAGGGGTGCCTGTACCCCTGGTTGAGAACCACTGCTCTACACATATTCCATTCTGGTCCTCCCGCTGAGTCTGCCCATTAGTGATTGTTGTCATGGTGCCTCTTTGTATTCTGGACTACAGTCCAAGGACCAGGAGATCACTTATTCTTTTTCATTGACAATCTTTCATGTTTAATGACTTTCAGTTACTACTTAGATTGAAAACATGGTCCAGGAGGACACATGCTTCATATCCTACTTCCAATTCCCTGTCTCAGGGATTCCCCCAATTGGACTATCTTTTAAGCTATCAACAAATAAATGGATATGGTTAGTCTGAGAGGTCAGACAAGAGGAAGAGTATTTTAAGTAATAAAACACAACAGAGTCTACAGGAATGTTGAGTCAGTCATACCTCTAATATATTTCCAATGAACCTGAAGAGGGCATTCATCAAATGTGCTGAATCCTCTAAAGAATTTTGTTAAAATTAGAAAACAGAAAATCTAAGAAAAGTTCTCAGTGTTTTAAATGTTTTATGCCATAGTCTATTGTCCATAAGCTGTATTCTTTCAGCATTCTCTAATCTTTTCTTTTCTTTCTTTAGGCTCTTTGGTATTTCTCCCCAATTTGCAGATTCCCTGTGCAGCCATAGATTCAATATGGCCAACCCCATGTAGTCACAAATGATGCCAGGCCTTAAAATCATGAAGCTCTTTCTATCTGTGTTTTGTTTTTTGAGCCCCAGGGGAATGCTCAAGGGTTGAGACATTTAGGGGCTTGATTTCTCCTCCCTCCCCCCCAGTTACTGAGCACTCACAACTTTACCTGACCTCTGTGGAAGCTACAGTTGTTCAGCAGTTGTGAAAAACAGGCCCGAGATGCCTGAAGCTGGGTACTCAAAATTATTGGACCCTTTTGAAAATTGACACTGCAGCCACTTCCACGAAGTTGCCCTGCCCACTCAGGGACTGCCATCCTCAGGCACTTGCACTAAACTCCTAAATCTCACCTAACCTCCTTGGCAGGGCTAACTGCCTCATCCCCCACCCCCGTGCCAATCCGAGCCCACCTCAGCCCCCAGACCCACAGATGCATGAGTGGCGTGGGACCGGGGGCGGGAGGAAGCAGCACTCCACACTCACTCCTCTTCTCGGGTCCCAGCGTGCGGAAGAAACTCGCTGCAGGGGCTGCCCTCATTTCCCAGCGCTGCCCGCCCCCCGGTTGAAGCGTGCTCGCCCCCAGGGAGGCGCGCTCCCCGCGTGGGCCTACTGGCGGGGTGGGGCTGGGGGTAGGTGGAGGGAGCCGTGGCAGGGAGCTGAGGCGCTGGCGGAGCCTGGCCCGGGGCGTTGCGCGGTGGAACCGCTCCTAGCGCCTCAGCCCGGCTGGGAGGTGCGTGGCTGCGGGCGCGGCAGCTGCTCCCGGGGGCCGCCTCGGGCTCAGGAGGCCACGCGTGCCCCGGGGATCTGCCCCCCGGGCAGTGGCGGGAGCAGCTCCGCGGCACCTGTGGCGCCTGCCTCGCTGCCGGGCCGGCGGGTCCCCGGAGCGCGGGGCCAGGGTGGCTGCAGCTGGAGGGGGCAGGGTGGCGCTCGGGGTGCCCTAGGGCACGGCAGCCGGCCCGGCCCCGCCGAGCTTCCCGCCCTCACGGGAGGAGCCGCCGCTCGCGCAGCGCCTGAGGAGACCCCGGCCCCGGCACAGCCCGCTCCCCCGCCCGCCCAGCCGAGGAGCCTCCCCTCCCCTCCCCTCCCCTTCCCGGCGGAGGGAGAAGGGGCGGGCGGGAGGCGGGGAGGGGGAGCCAGGCAGCCGGGCTCCGGCGGAGGGGGGCTTCCTCCGGGGCTCGGCACAGCCCGGCGCCGGGGTCTCTGCAGCCCGGCGTGCGGGCGGCTCCCGGGCCGGGCTGGAGGGTGGGGGACTGTCGCCTTCGCCTCCGCCTCTTCCTCAGCGGGCGGCTGTTGGGTCGCGGCGGCGGCGGCGGCGGCGGCTGCTGCGCGGAGGGAGCCCGGAGCGGAGGGATGTGGGGCTTTGGGGGAGGCAGGATCTTCGGGATCTTCTCCGCTCCCGTCCTGGTGGCCGTGGTCTGCTGCGCCCAGAGGTAGGGGCTGCTCCGCGCCGCCAGCGGGGCTGGGTGCAAGGGCTGCGCTTCGGCAGGAAACCGAGCTGATCCTCTCTCTTCTGCCCCTCTCCCCTGGGCTTGCCCCCGCTCGCCTCTCTGCGCTTCCCCCTCCGCTCTGCCCGCTCCCACCCCCCCTCCGCTCTGCCCTCTTCCCCCCTCCGCTCTGCCCTCTCCCACCCCCCCTCCATTCTGCCCTCTCCCACCCCCCCCTCCGCTCTGCCCTCTTCCCCCCTCCGCTCTGCCCTCTCCCACCCCCCCTCCGCTCTGCCCTCTTCCCCCCTCCGCTCTGCCCTCTCCCACCCCCCCTCCATTCTGCCCTCTCCCACCCCCCCCTCCGCTCTGCCCTCTTCCCCCTCCGCTCTGCCCTCTCCCACCCCCCTCCATTCTGCCCTCTCCCACCCCCCCCTCCGCTCTGCCCTCTTCCCCCCTCCATTCTGCCCTCTCCCACCCCCCCTCCGCTCTGCCCTCTCCCACTCCCTCTCCATTCTGCCCTCTCCCACCCCCCTCTGTTCTGACCTCTCCCATCCTCTGCTATGCCCTCTTCCACCCCATTCCAATCTGCTCTGTCCTCTCCCACCCACCCCCTCTACTCTGCCCTCTCCCACCTCACTCCTCTCCCCTCTGCCCTCTCCCACCTCACTCCTCTCCCCTCTGCCCTCTCCCACCCAACTCCCTCTGCTCTGCCCTCTCTCACCCCAACCCTATATCTCTCTGCTCTGCCCTCTCCCACCCCACCCCTCTCTGCTCTGCCCTCTCCTCTCTCTGATGCCCATCCCCCTTCTGCTCTTCAATGCCCGTCCACCTTTTGCTCTGCCCTCTCCTACCCCCAAACGCCCTCTGCTCTCTCCGGCTTCCTCATTTCCCACTCTATCTCCCCTATCCCATCCCACCTTCTTTTTCTCTTTCTTTTCTTTACCCCCCACCGCCTTCTTCCCACCTGCACTTGCCATTTATCCCACAGCGTGAACGATCCAGGAAACATGTCCTTCGTGAAAGAAACTGTGGATAAATTGTTGAAAGGCTATGACATTCGCCTCCGGCCGGATTTTGGAGGTGAGTTGCCCTATTCAGGCAGAACTGTGGTGTCTGGCTCTTTCCTGTGTCTGTGTGTGTGAGTCACTATCCAGCTCTCTGTGTGGATGGGAAAGTGTTTCCTTTCAGGGAAAAACGTGTTGCCAGCAGCTCTGTGGGTAAGCTGATGGCTTCTCCTCCCCCTCCCCAGGGCCTCCTGTGTGTGTTGGGATGAACATAGACATTGCCAGTATTGACATGGTTTCTGAAGTCAACATGGTGAGTACTCAGCTGGTATCTTCTGTATTTAAAAGGACTGGGCCTGGGTTTTGTGCTGTTTTGTTTGTTTATCTTGGTTCTGCAGCTGTTAGGGGCCTGTTTGGTCCCCAGAGCCAAGGGACTGAAGTAAATTAGTTGGGGCTGTGGTAGGAGCTCCTGGCTGTTGCTGGTTGAGGGACTGGTTCCATGGACCCAAGGCTGAACAAGTAGCTGATCACTTGTAGCCAGAAGCTGTTCTTAGATCAATCCATCTGGTGGAAGCATTTGCCAATGCTTCTAGGTCTCATTTATGAGCAGGAGGCTGCCAGGGGCATTTTTTTAGGTGGGACTATGTCACAGGTGACAGGTACAGCTGGATTGAGTTGGAAACTTGATATCCCTGGAGAAATGTTTTGTTATATCTTTACTGCTGGAATGTGCTTCTTTTTGATTTGGGGAGCTATAACACATTGCCCAGCAGAGAATTTCATACCACAAATGTGCCAAAGGGCAATTAATTCTCTGGCAGAGGGGTTGGGTTTTGTTTGTCGTAACCGGTACAGCTCGGTGCTGAACCACTTTGAAATGAATACAGTATACAGCTTTATGCTATCAGGAGCTGTCCCAGGTGCTGTAAGTTAACCTCTGTTTCCTGAACTCTTCTGAGCTTAAAAATGACATCTAAAAATGGTGCATGAAAAGGATTTAAACTGTCCAAATCATGAGCAGGTTAAAATATCCATCTCATGTTGTATGTCACTACTACAGTGTTTACTGGATTGCTCAAATGGACTGAAAACAGTATAGAGCAAAAATAGTATTTGTTTGCTGAAAACGTCAGTCCATCGTTGGTCAACCAACTGCATTTTACTTCATGCAATTTCATTTAAATTTAAACTGTCTTATAACATGCTAAACTTTTTTGTTAATGGGACCTAACTCAGACTCTTGATTTAAAAGAGGTATTTGATTTTATTGTTTGTTTATTTAATGTGAAAGCTTTAGAGGCTGCTGAAAGCAAATAAAAATGTAGATTAGACACTGAATTGCAGACAAAAATATAAATGTAAAAGACATTTAAATCGGGCTTATCAACTCTATGTGTAGTAAATATAGTGTTGAAATATTTTGATTATATGCCAAAATACTGGATTTATCAAAGGGCGTCTTTTAAAATATTTCAGATAAAGTGACAACATATATCCAAAGCATTTGGAAGAGGTTAATCATTTAACATTTAAATCTGTCTCATAAATACTAAATACCAATATTAGTTTTACTAGTTAATATAAAATTAACTTTTCCCTTCATAAAAATGTTCTCTGCAACTATTAAACACAAAGGTTTAGGTTGCTCAGTTGCAATTCAGGAGCAATCCATCTAAAATTTCATCAATAAAAGTAGCAAAAAATAGAGAAATCAAGGGAACAGTTGATCAAATCATACAACTATTTTACAGTCAGAAGAAATAATTAAAGAAAATGTTATGTTCTTTAACTTTTTTTAAACACTTTGTTTTTTTGAACAGGAGAAAAAATAATATTCTTTAACCAGACCTCAGGTGATAAACCAGGATTAGAGAAAGTAACAAGACCTCACATCTTACAATGTTTTTTTTTAAAGCTTTCAAACCTTCTCCCCAGTTTCTGTTATTTCTAGAAGAATCAACCCTGGATGAAGAGTTAAATATATCTAAAACAGCACTATACCATAAATATGGTATTTCAGCTTCTCAGACTAATTCTTGGGTATCTATCTGATTCATTAAAGCAACATACAAACTATTTTTTTGTTTTCTTTAAAGAAGCAGCATAATCTAGTGGACTGAACATGGGACTAGATGGCAGGAATTCATCCCAATTCCAAATCTGACACTGTACAATCTTGAACAAGTCAATCACCCTCCTGATATCTATGGTCATGTCTAACTACATCCCTCTTTCAAAAGAGGGATGTAAATTAGGCAGATCAAAAGTGCAAATAAAGCGGAGATTTAAATATCCCACGCTTCATTTGCATAATCGCGTCACAGCGTTCTTTCAAAAAAGGGTATTTTGAAAGGGAAACCGCTGTCTAGACATGGTTCTTTTAAAAAAAAATGTTTTTTGAAAGATCCTGTACTCAAAAAATGAAGAGTACAGGATCTTTCGAAAAAGGGGTTTTCTTCGAAAAAACCGCATCTAGACAGTGGTTTCCCTTTTGAAATACCCTTTTTCAAAAGAACGCTGTGATGCAATTATGCAAATGAAGCGCGGGATATTTAAATCCCCGCTTCATTTACACTTTCAATCTGCCTAATTTATACCCCTCTTTTGAAAGACAGATGTAGTTTAGACATAGTCTCAGTGTCTTCCACCTGTGAAATCAGGATAACAATATTAATATATATCCACAGGTTTTTACATTTCATTTATGGCATTTTTGGTTCACCAAACTTTTGAAAGCTGAACCTTAGGTTCCTCCTTCCCCCTTTCAGGGAACTGAAATCCATCACTCCCTCTCTGAAATCTATCCATGTGATGTTAAAGTTTTACATATATTACTTTATATATTTCTCACACCCTTGTGCGTAATCCTTCATGCTTCTCCCTATCCCCTTGCACTTTGAGAAATGTGAATGAGGATCTTAATACACTTCCTTTCCCTCTTTATATGCTTTTTACATGAACAATGGTATAATTAATAATGATCTCAAGTGTAATTGGCATCTGAATTTGCAAGAAGAGTGGGGCAGTTCATAGCTTAGCTGCTATTTCAGACTCTCAACGAACTTTGCATCATTTGCATGCCACATTTTCAAGATTTTCTCTACAACTAGACCAGCTAGTGCCTTTTTTATTAAAATGGAAGATTAATCTTGTGCGAGTAAGTGAGAGATCTCACTGCACCCCTCTGGCTAATCTGTTGGCTTCACCCCATGATTTGGAAACTCTGCATTGTGGATTAAATTAATATTTGTACAGCATTTTATATACACCAAGTGCTACATAAGACATAAGTATAATAGAAAGTCAGAGAATGCAACCTGTATTTCTTTAGTCATGGAAGACTCTGTGCTAAATTCTGATTTAGCCTATCATGTGCAGAGGGTTGTAAAGGACAATCATTATCAACAACCCTGCTCTCACCTTATTCCACTACACATGCTAATCAGATCTTGGGTTCAGGTACAGCTACCTACCTACTTCTACACTTAATCTTCAAGACAGGTCATTGATGTTGGGAGTGTTTGACCCTTCTGATACACTAGCCTGTGTAGGTGGGCTGGGATGATGTGTATTTGTAATATTCTGCTGGTCAGCAATTTACTATCCACTCTCCTCAGTCCCCAGAAGTCAGAAGAAACAGGTAAAGAATTGATTCCTTCACTGCTCTGTTCTTAGGGCATGTGGCAAAGCTGTAACCTACCACTTATTTAGTACTCATCCGTGGTTAACAGGTGTTATTTTATTCAGAATTTCATAATAAAATACAGGCTAAGTTTCTTGTAACACTAATATACAGTATTTCTAAAATGAACTGCTGAAAATTAGATTTTGCTACAAGCACAGTTTTAATTTATTTTGGAAAAATGGACAGAAAGCCCTTCTGGGTTTGGTTTTGGATAATTTATTGCAACTTCAATTTTGAGGGAATAAAAACATCCAGAGTCTTCATTCACAGCTTGGTTCAAACAGTGGAGGTGGGTATTTTTTCTTCATTTGTTTTGGATTCCAGATTTGTTTGGAATAAACCCTTACACCTATAATGAGGGGACAGAGACAGGAGAGATTATTTTGTTCACGAAATTATATTTTTGCAGATAGTAATTTGCAAAAATATAAGATATATTTAGGTTGAAGAACTGAGCCAATCTGTTGAACATTCATGCTGGCTATCAAATTTTGATCTTCACCAAATACTGTTTCATTTAATTCCATGCAGACACTACTAGCTTTAACCTTTAATCTTATTAACAGTTTAAAACAATCTTGCAGGCATTACTCTCTGTAACATTTGATAACTAACACAGATTTCTTTAATTTAAACTTTTGTTCTGACCTTTTATATAGTTAGCCTATTAAAATTAATCTCTGCACTAAAGATAAAATAACCAGAGGAATATAATAATTTGATTTTATGCATATAAAAAGATTTCTAGAGTGACATTATTATATTTTCCTTGTAGGAAACACCTAATGGGCTTCTTGAGATATGATGGCAACTTTTTGAAACTAAAATGATAGTTTGAATTGTATTCTTTCCTGAAACTTTAGGAAACTGTAGATTCCCACCAAATTCATTTCATATAAATCTCTTGTTACTGTAAATTATGAATTAGTCCATAATGAAGTTAATTTTAATTAATGTTGCAACATTTTAGTGTTTGACTTCTTTCAAGGGCAGTTCTGCTGACAACCATTAAAAATCCAAGGGTCATTCAGTTGAAAACTATTTACATTCCTTTAGCCCCACTTGACTTGATTTAGCTTGTTTTTAACATGGAAAATGGAGGGAAATGGCATTTGGCCCTTTTTATTTCTGTCTCTTCTTCCTGAACTGAAGATAAGTGCTCTTTGCTAGAGACTGAATTCTATGGGACTATTAGTGGAATAAAAAGTTGAAACTGATAGGACTATTTGAAGAGTTAGGTCACAACCAGTGGGACCAGTGGGGCTACGTCTAGACTACAAGCCTCTTTCAAAAGAGGCTTTTTTGAAAGAATCTTTCGAAAAAGCCTCTTTCGAAAGAGAGCATCTAGACTACAAGCAGATTTTTCGAAAAAGCAAGCCACTTTTTCAAAAGCACAGTTTGCATTCAATAGCGCCTTTTTTCGAGAGGTGTTATTCCTTGTAAAATGAGGTTTACCGCGATCTAAAAAACTGCTGCGTTCTTTTGATTTACTTTTGAAAGAATGCAGCTGCAGTCTAGAAGCAGGTGAAGTTTTTTTGAAAAAAGGCTACTTTTTTCAAAAAACCTGTAGTCTAGACACACCCTGGATGATCAAGAAGCTAAAGGAGTACTCAAGAATGATAAAGTCATTGCAAAGAAACTAAATGAATTCTTTGCATGGGTCTTCATAGCTGAGGATGTTAGGGAGATTCCCAAACTTGAACCATTCATTTTAAGTGATAAATATGAGGAATTGTCCCAGATTGAGGTGTCATTAAAGGAGGTTTTGGAACAAATTGATAAACTTAACACTAAGAAGTCACCAGGACCATGTGGTATTCAGCCAAGATTTCCAAAAGAACTCAAACGTGAAATTGCAGAACTATTAACTGTGGTTTGTAACCTATCATTTAAATTGGCTTCTGTACCCAATGACTGGAAGATCGCTAGTGTGACACCAGTTTTTAAAAAGGGGTCCGGAGAAGATCCTGGCAATTACAGAGTGGTAAATCTAATGTCAGTACTGGGCAAATTAGTTGAAACTATAGTAAAGAATAGAATGGTCAGACACATAGATGAACATAATTTGTTGGGGGAAAGTCAGCATAGTTTCTGTAAAGGGAAATCATACTTTACTAATTCACTAGAGTTCTTTGAGGGTTTCAACAAGCATGTGGACAAGGGAGATCCAGTGGATATAGTATACCTACATTTCCAGAAAGCATTTGACAAGGTCCCTCACCAAAGGCTCTTAAGTAAAGTAAGTTGTCATGGGATAAGAAGAAAGGTCCTCTCACGGATTGATAACTGGTTAAAAGATAGGAAACAAAGGGCAGGAATAAATGGCCATTTTTTAGAATGGAGAGAGGTAAATAGTGATGTCTTCTAGGGATCTGTTCTAGGACCAATCCACTTCAATATATTCATAAATGATCTGGAAAAAGGGGTAAACAATGAGGTGGCAAAATTTGCAGATGATACTAAACTGATCAAGATAGTTAAGACCAAAGCAGACTGTGAAGAACTTAAAAAAGATCTCATAAAACTAGAAGGCTGGGCAACAAAATGGAATATGAATTTTAATGTTGATAAATGCAAAGTAATACATATTGGAAAACATAATCCAACTATACATACAAAATAATAGGGACTAAATTAGCTATTTCGACTCAAGAGAGAGAGATGTTGGAGTCATTTTGGATAGTTCTCAGACAACATCCACTCAATGTGCAGCCCCGGGGGGGGGGAAAAAGCAAATAGAATGCTAGGAATCATTTTAAAAGGGATAGAGAATAAGACAGAAAATATCTTATTGCCTCTATATAAAACCATGGTACACGCACATCCTGAATACTGCATACATTAGTTGCCTTATCTCAAGAAAGATATCTTGGCATTGGAAAAAGTTCAGAAAAGGGCAACAAAAATGATTAAGGGTTTGGAACAGCTGCCATATGAAGAGAGGTTAAAAAGAGTGGGACATTTCATCTTAGAAAAGAGGAGATTGAGGGGGGGATATGATAAGAGTTCTATAAAATCATGACTAGTGTGGAGAAAGTGAATAAGGAAAAATTATAAGATATACATAACATAAGAACTAGGGGTCACCAAATGAAATAAATAGATAGCAGATTTAAAACAAAAAAAAGTAAGTACCTCTTCAGGCAATGCACGGTCAACCTGCAGAACTCGTTGCCAGAGGATGTTAAGACAGGACTTTTAACAAGGTTCAAAACATAAAGATAAATTCATGGAGAATATGTTCATCAATAGCTATTAGCCAGGATGGGTAAGATTGCCATCCCTAGACTTTGTCTGTCAGAAGTTGGGTAATGCATGACAGTGGTAGGATCACTTGATGATAACCTGTTCTGTTAATTTTCTCTGGGGGTGCCTAGCATTGCCACTGTTGGAAAACAGGATACTGGGCTAGATGGATATTTGGTCTGGCCCAGTATGGCCATTCCTATGTTATTATGTTATTATATCACATTAATTATGAATACGTGTGGCATGATATGACCTTTAAGTTATAATTACTTTTTATTGAAAATTGGTCTGCATCTTCCATAACTAATGGGAAAAGGTAAACATTCACCCTGTTTTTGATACTGATAGACAAATTCAGATGTGTGAGGCTGACATTTAAAATGACTTTAGGTTTGAATAGGACCAAAATGTTTTCCTGAAGAAAGTTTTAAATATGCAATAGTTTATATTTAATTACCTCTTAATGTGAGATTTGTCCTAATCCTGGTTTCCCTCCAGTCTTTGCCTCTGCACCCCAGTTCCTAGCACAATCTCTGCCACTTTGATGTCACCATTTGTAATCTCCTACCTATCCACTTCTCCCCCGCCTCCTGTTGTTTTGCTGTGCCTGGAATGAGAAGGTATGAGAAGTAATGACCTCCTCTTATCTCATTGCTTCCAGCTCCTGTCTGTCTGAGAGACATGGATCTCTTTGTCTGGTACTGCCTCTGCAGCTACTCCCTTTTACAGAGGTTGCTCCTTCTCATACACCTTCCACCCTGATTCAGACCGTTGTGGGGCTGTGGGACTTCTCCTCTCCCATTATAGCCCCTTCCAATCCCTCCTTTTTCCCCTTTCCTCTATTTCTGACCTTCTGAACAGCTTTGCATCTGACTCTATTCTCCTTTCCCTCTCCATATAGTATTCGTCTACCATCCACTCAAGTCTGTCCCATCAGCCTTCTTTGATTTTGACTTCTCTCTCTTCTCTCCTCACAGTCTCCCATACTCCTCTGTGAATTCATATTCCTTATAGAATCATAGATTCATAGAATACTAGGACAGGAAGGGACCTCGAGAGGTCATCGAGTCCAGTCCCCTGCCCTTATAGATCATACATTGGACCCTTTGGCTGTACGTTTCCTTAGCCTCAACTCTTCATGTGAACTGGAGACCTACTTTAATTCTTGCACTCACCAAAAGGCCATTCACTTAAGTTGGCCTCTGATCATTCCATTGCTGAGTTCACCTTCTGACCTTGTATATCTCTCTTGAGCCTCTTCCCTTATATCGGTCACTTGCCCTTACTATAACTTCCAGGCCATAAGTGTCAAAGACTTCTTGTCTGATCTTAGCTCTCTCCTCCCCACCCTCTCTTACCTTTCTTCCACTGATATATTTGTTGATCCATTCCTGTCCTCACTTTCCTTCACTCTTGACTTTTCTGCCCCTCCCCCATTCATTGCAAGGTCTGGTTTGCCAATCTACAACCCTGGCTTATCCCCAGATACACTTCTTACATTCCAGCTCTGCTGTTGTGGAGTGTCTCTGGCAAAAGTCCCATGATCAGGCAGACTTCTGCCATTATAAATAAATTCTATTCTCTTTCAGTGCTGCTGTTTTAGCTAATCAGCTTTACTTCTCAATCTTAATTGAATCTTATGCCTGCAATCTAACCACATTTTCACCACCTTTGACTCAGTCTTCAAACCTTCCCTTCCTTCTGTATCCACTTCTTTCCCTGAACAGGATCTTGCCATTTGGGGACCGGGTTCTGTTCAATATCTTCATCAACGATTTAGATATTGGCATAGAGAGTATCCTTATTAAGTTTGCAGATGATACCAAGCTGGGAGGGGTTGCAACTGCTTTCGAGGATAGGGTCATAATTCAAAATGATCTGGACAAATTGGAGAAATGGTCTGAGATAAACAGGATGAAGTTTAATAAGGACAAATGCAAAGTACTCCACTTAGGAAGGAACAATCAGTTTCACACATACAGAATGGGAAGCAACTATCTAGGAAGGAGTATGGCAGAAAGGGATCTAGGGGTGATAGTGGACCACAAGCTAAATATGAGTCAACTGTGTGACACTGTTGCAAAAAAGCAAATATGATTCTGGGATGCATTAACAAGAGTGTTGTGAGTAAGACACGAGACGTCATTCTTTCGCTCTACTCTGCACTGATTAGGTCTCAATTGGAGTATTGAGTCCAGTTCTGGGCACCATATTTCAAGAAAGATGTGGAGAAATTGGAGAAGGTCCAGAGAAAAGCAGCCAGAATTGTTCAAGTTCTAGAGAACTTGAGCTATGAGGAAAGAATTGGGCTTGTTTAATTTAGAAATGAGAAGACTGAGAGGGGACATGACAGCAGTTTTCAAGTACTTAGAAAAGTGTTACAAGGAAGAGGGAGGAAAATTGTTCTTCTTGGCCTCTGAGGACAGGACAAGAAGCAATGGGTTTAAACTGCAGCAAGGGAGGTTTAGGTTGGACATTAGGAAAAAGTTCCTAACCGTCAGAGTGGTTAAACACTGGAATGAGTTGCCTATGGAGGTTGTGGAATCTCCATCTCTGGAGATATTTAAGAGCAGGTTAGATGAATGTCTGTCAGGGATGGTCTAGACAGTACTGGGTCCTGCTATGAGGGCAGGGGACTGGACTCAATGACCTCTTGAAGTCCCTTCCAGTCCTAGTATTCTATGATTCTATGATTTTTTTCATAAGAACATTTACAAAATATGATGTGACCTTCCCCAGCCCTGGGCTTGCCTTCCCTTCATCCCGTCTGCCTTTTCTCCTTCCCTTGATTACAGATGTAGACATTTTTTCTCTGCTGACCTCCTTTAAACACTCTACCTGCCCAGTGACCCCATCCCATCACCTAATCTCACTTGTACCTACTTTTCCCCCTTTCCTTACTCTTTTCCTTAACCTCTCAGTTCTCTTCTGATTCCTCCTGTCACAATCCAAACATTTTTTGTTCTTTCTGATCTTGAAAAATCTCACTTTTGATCTCACTTGCATCTCTAACTACCACCCATTTTTCTTTCATCTCTAAACTCATTGAACATACTTTTTGTAGTAATTGTCGGGAGTTCTAAATGTTTTCTATCTGGCTTCTTCCCCTGTCACTCCTTTGGAGGATTGTCCTCGTCCTCTCCAGTTTTGTCTGGAGGATCAACAGGGATTTTTTCTTGTTATTTTTCTCTGTGTGATGTCATTGCAAACACAAATTCAACTTCCATTTCTATGCTGATGAGTCACAAATCTACCTTGTTACTCCAGATCTGTGTCCTTCTTCCAAACTAAAATCTCAGCCTTTCTCTTGAATATCAGCTGGCACCTCAAGCTAAATGTGGCTAATACAGAACTCCTAATGTTGTCCCCTAAACCCTTCACTCCAGCCTATAACTGGAGCATCATCTTTGTCTTAGCCTAGATGTGAGGACTTAGAGAGAGGTCTATGTTTAAATGTTTCTGATCCTTTCTGCATAACATCTCAGAAATATGGCCTTTCCTATCCATGCACGTAGCTAAAATTATCATCTAGCTCTCTCGTCATTTTTGTGTCTCAGTTTTTGAAATGTCCTCTCTCACAAATGCTGAAGTGTTCTCTATGACGGATACAATTGGGCCCCACTCTGATACATTCAGAATGCTGCTGTAAGATCATTTTCCTAGCCTGTTGCTTTGACACTTTCACACCCTTTTTTGAATTCCTTTACCCTTCTTCCCTTCTCTATTTCATCAAATATAAGATGTTTGTATCCATTTCAAGGCTCTTCATGGTTAGGCTCCACCCTGCTTATCATCTATCAATCACAACCAAGCCATCCTTGCTCCCCTCTGATCTCCCTTGGATGCCAACCTCCACTGTTCACCTATTACATTTTTTAACACTTTTGTTCTTTCTCTCATCCTGCCCTGAATACTTGGGAGGGCTCCTTGTAAACATCCAGGAACCTACGTCATTTCTACTTTCTAATCCTTCTTCAGAGTCTGCTTTTTTGGAATGATTCCTACAAAAACTTGCCTGTGATCTGTCTACTACTGTACAGTAGCCACTGTCTGTCATGCTGATTGATATTTGTTTCATTGTTTACTCCCACATTTGTCTATATCCATCCGTTGTCTCTCGTCTTATACTTGGATTATAAACTGTCTGGTACAGGGCCCTGTTTTTATAGCACTTAGCACAAAGAGATCCTGGCCCACGACTGGGGATTCTAGGTAAAACAAATTAATAATACTAATGTATTCTTTAATTAGTATTATAGAAATGATGTGAGCAATTACAATGTACTGTTTATAACCTGCTGATAAATAAGTATATAGTATAATTTATAATAAAATAGCAGGTTTTTAATTTAATACATTCTGTATGCATGTATAGTAACTGCACTTTGTGCAACTGATCTGCAAAGATAAGGCAAGATTTTCAAAGACGCTCACAGTCTGTGCAAAACTCCATTACTATTATATCCTTCTTCCTAAAAAAAAATGAGGTTTACAGTGTTCTTTCGAAAAAGTGGTTTTTTTCAAAAGAACCACATCTAGACTGCTTTCTTTTTTGAAAAAACCTCTTTCAAAAATGCAATCCGAAGAAGATATGCAAATTAGGGCCGAATTTGCATATTTTCTTTCGAAAAACCCCCCCGTAATCTAGACATGCCATTTTGTGCATGCTTTTCCATTACTATGTACACAGCATCCCACAGTTTTGCCTACAAATGGATATTTAGATATCTAGTCATTTGTGTGCATACTTCTAGTAGTTGTATTTGCACTTACAGTAAATACATGTTCAAACAAAAATGGGTAAAAGTGCATTCATGAGCCTCTGCCTACTGAAGCTGTCCAGCAGTACCAGAGATAATTCACAGATTTCTCCCTTTTAGGAACAGAAGATTTAAAGATACTTTTGCTCTGATTTGTATAGCTTAGCTTTTTATCTATCTCTTTATGCTATTTTGCTTTGCTGCATCCTGGACTCTATTCTTTTTTGTACTATATATGATTTTTTTTTGCTTGGATGTGGCTATTGTAAACAATTAATAACTATTACATTTCTTATCAGAGAGTTAGACTCCATCTTGGCCTGACAGTATCATTAACCTGTGAAACCTGACATCAGTGATTCTTGCACTGTGTGCGGCCTCTGAATAAAATAACTTAGATACAGATAAATAGTTTTCAAGCACACAGATATCCACCCTAGTTATTTTTAACATATTGTGGCAGAGCTATGGCTGTGCCCATGGCTCCTGCACTTCTGGTGGATGGTGTTTAGCCTCAGAGGCTCACTGTGTCCCACCACACAGCCTCTTTCTTTACCGGAGGCAGGGTTCACAACCTACTCAGCCACGGTCATCACAGGCTAGTCCATAATATGGGGTGAAACTCTTCTATAGTCCTGGCCTCCCTATCCAGGTGTGGAGAGGGTTGGGGGGAACCCAGGCCTGCCCACTACTCTGGGTTCTGACCCAGGGACCCTCAGGCAGTAGCAACAGGTGGGGTTTGTTCTACTCCCCATCTAGCAACTACTTCCCTGGGCTGCTTCCCCAGATGATCCCTGGTCAGTATCTTCCCTGAGCAGCTTGACCCGCTCCTCCAACACACTCTTCCTGACTTGCAGCTCTCAGCTCTCACCCAGACTCCTCTCACTCTTAGCACTTTGGCACCTCCCTTCCTTCTCCCACATCTCTGGCTAACAGAAGAGCCCTTTTAAACCAATCTCAGCTGGTTTTTGATTGGCCCCAGGTCATCTAATTGCCTGACTCCCTTGGCTCTGGAATGTTCCTAATTAGCTCCAGGTGTTCTTAACTGGCCTGATTGCCCAGACTGCTTCTGGAAAGTTCCTGCTTGTTTTAGATCAGCCCCTGCCAGTTTACCCAGGGAACAGAGATCTACTTAATTTAGGACTCACATACTTTCTGTCTAGCACTCTTTTATATCACCGGTAGCTCCTTTATTTGAGAGGTCTTCCACGAGATCTCTCCGAGCTGCTGGCCTTCTACCAGGACCTCCTCTGGACCTGGAAGCTCCTTGCGGTGACCAGGTCCTTGGGCGTCACCATGGAGGCAGACCTCCTTGCAGAGCCCCTGCTACACAAGCCTCATATTCGTGTGCAGGTGGCAGAGTCCCCATCGGTGCACCAGAGGCTGGTCCTGACAGAAATCACCAGGATCTAAGACCTCCTAGACTATGACTGGGGAGACTGGATGGATCCTCTAGCGCTCACCCAGCACATGGGGCTCTTCACTCTATATACTCCCGCATGCGTAAAGAACACTTTGCCACTCACTGCTCAGGTTTATCTCACCAGATTCCTGTGACAGGTTGCACCCTGCCTGTCCCTCACCCCTGGCTCTCCTGATCTCTCCATTGGTCCCCGGCCCAGTGTACCTTCCCAGCTGCCTCCCCCTCATCACCTGAGCTGCCTGCACATGTTGCAGCTGGTCCCCTTTTGAACTGTGCCAAAGAGTCATCTGTACATGCTCGTGCTTCACAGTCTCCACTTCCCCACCCTCATGTCCCACCCACATACCAAGTGGCGGGACCTCCTGCCATCAATAGAAGGTGCAGAGCCCCAGTGGGCCAGCTTCTATTCCACCTCAGTTCCATGGCCCACTGGGGACATCAGCTTATTACTCCTTCACGGTACTGTGAGCACAGGCGTGTACTTGTCATGGTTCACCCCTGTCCTCCAACACCTGCCCCTTCTGTGGCGAGAGGGAGACCCTGGAGCATGTTTACCTTGAGTGCACCAGGTTATAGCTCCTCTTTCAGCTCCTCCAGAACCTCTTGTTGAGGTTCTGGCTACGCTTCTCCATTCACCTATTAATTTACGCACACCCCATCCGTGGCCCCACAAAGTTGCGGGAACTCCTCCTGGCTATGGCCAAGATGGCAATTTATAAGACCAGGGAGCAGAGGTTGGCTGAGGTAGGTGCCTGTTTTCGTTCCTGCATCCATTCACACATCTGGGCAGAGTTCTACTGGGCGGCGTCTGCTGGCTCTCTCAAGACCTTCAAAGAGCAGTGGGGGCTGACTGGAGTTCTCTGCTCGGTGTCCCCATCCGGTTCCCTCATTTTAGTCCTTTAACCCTGTCACCCATGTCTGTTTTCTTTTTCTTTGTCCCCCAGAATCATTTGGTGTTCAGGGTTCTTTGGATCCTCCCTATAGGATGGGGGAGGGTCCTTTAGATGTGGGTGGGCATCTTCCAGATCCCAACAGGAGCACTCTTTCATATCTCTCTGACCTGACCCTGTCACAATATTGAATACACTACTTTCCTAGCAGTAGCCACGAACTTTTCTATTAGCAAAACACTATTTAAAAAGACAAAATATTTGGAGGATTAAGAAAGTGCACTTTTACTTTACAGTAGTTTTAAGATGTGGCTCAGGGACTAGGTTTTAATGTAACTAGGTGTGGTGAATGAAAGTTATGGCTCTGATGGCTATTGAATTATGTGAGGTAAATTTCTAGTCATAGTCTTGTTCTCAATAACTAAGAACCACATAACCAAACCTCCATCACAGTTTGGAGTCAGGTTGTCAGACTTAGCTGAAATACCTATGTGATAAACTAACCTTTCCCCTCAACTTAGTCTTTATAAACTTGTGGTGATGGTGTAATGTTGTGTAAGGAGCATCACTCTAGTGCTGCCTATACTATTGCCTACCCTTCCTGTATATTTATATATACAGGAGATTCCGGTCTTCAGGACTTGTTGATCTGATACTATTTGCAAGTTCTTATTTCAATAAAATTAAATCAAAATCACGATAACCAGTAGGCATAGTTAGCAATATAATCTGCTATTTAAGAGGTTACTGTATTCATGAAATTAGTCTTACTTAAATTCAGACTATAAAACTGTTGTTTCCAAAAAGTATGTAATCTCTTCTATATTAATGCAGTAATAATTTATTTTTATATTTGTTCAAAACTGCAAGTCAGTAACCTGACTTCACTAGATTCCTACTGACTTTCATAGCAATTTTAAATTCTCTTGACAAACTACAGTTAGTTGCTATTGTAAGGGCATTTAATTTCATTATTTTCTAAGGAGAAATATTGTCTACATTGCATTAGGAGTAGTGAATAAACAATGTTTTTTTAATGAACTACTGCAATTGCCTAATGTTATGCGTCATAATGAGGAGCTACCTTGTAAGTATTGTCTCTCTTTAAAATTTAAAAATTTTTATCAGTCATTAAATTATTATTAGCTTAATGTGTATTTTGTAATAAGATTCAGTTGGAAAAATTGGGTCAGCTGAAGTAAATGATACAATTGGATAAATATTATTTAATATAAACAAAAACAAAGGTTTCTTAGCTAGAGAAAAAATCTACATGAGTCAATTAATATATTTCTAAATAATTTTAAAAGTATATTCAGCAAGAAAAATGTTGCTCTGCCTAGCAATGCTTGTAGAATTCTGTCCATATTCCCTTTGTGGACTGGCTGTATTCCTAGTTATGTTTTTAATAGATTTGGCTGTGACTTTCATAAGTAGACTCAGAACCATTGCTCTCAGGTGAGTTGTAACAGAAAAAATATGTATGTGGCAGGCTATAAGGAGAAAAGGAGGTAAAATACAGTTTTCCATTATTATATCAATTATATGAATTATAGGGACCCAGTTATGGAACTTCTGCTCATATTGTTAAAAATTCACAGGAATAATTGGATTGGTTTCAGCAGTACTTCTTGTGTCAGTAAATATTGCCAATGTGAGCCCAGTGATGTTCAGAAACATTCCTTAGATCTGATTCAGCTCCCACTGAAGTCAATTGGAATCTCAGCATTGACCTAATGAGTACTAGACTTTGGCCCCTTAGGATACGAGAAGGCAGTACTTCCATGTGTTGGACCATACCTTCTTTCTTCTGCTGCTGAAAATCTTTGAAAATGTTAGCACTCTGACATAAACATTTTATGTAAAATGCTGTAAATGGTGCAGATTCATAAATATTTGCAAACTCTTTATATATTGCAGCTTTTCCTTATCCTTAGATGATAGGAGTAGCAATATCCAGGAATGAGTAATATTTGTACTAGCTTCAGAGGGGTAGCCGAGTTAATCTGTAACTGGAAACATTTTAAAAACAACGAATAGTCTAGCAGTACCTTAAAGACTAACAAAATATGTAGATCAGGGCTACTCAACTTTGGAAGCCCCAGGGGCTATAATGATACTCACAGCACATGCTGAGGGCCTCAACTTAAGTGTGGTTGCATGTACATGCAAATATATATGCAAATATATGCAAATAGCTTATTTTACACTGATGGGCATGAATACAAAGCACTTCCCAAAATGCCCCAGCACTCCTGGCACCTCCTCCCTGGGGGCTAGAAATGCTGACATCCTGTTCCCATCTGTGCCAGCCAGCCCATCCGCTTGCATCTTTCATTACTCACCCTGCACAGGAGACGCCTCGTTGTTGTGGGCATGTTCCCAGTGAAGGCCATGTTCAAAGGATCGCACGTGCGGGCCACATGTTGAGCCTTGCATAAACCCAAACTGCACCGTGGGCTGCAAACAAACAGGCCTCAGGCCACATGCAGCCTGCGTGCCGCGTGTTGAGTAGCCCTGATATAGATGGTATCATGAGCTTTCATGGGCACAACCCATTTTTTCAGATTTGTACTAAGTAGATCCTTACTCGTGATGGTGAGAACTTATTCAAGTAAATAGTTCCAGTGAAATAAATGTCTCTAGTCACACAAATACTTAATATTTTGGAAGAATAGCATAGATGAGCCCAAGGAATTTTGGAAAACAGTAGCATGAAAGGATGGGATCAGTTAGTAAGAATACTCCTTCTCTCAACACATTTTATTTTTAATCAGGAGTTGATATCTAAAGAAATGAAATTTCAGCTGTTTCACATGTAATCTCTTACCGTTTAGATTAGTATAATAGAAAGGGGTTTTGTATGTGTGTGGGAGAAGGATTTATTAATATTTGATAAACAGAAGGTGGTTTTAGTCTCTCCAGAACAAACATTTTTTTTATTCAAATGTGACAGCTGCTGAAAATACATATATAGACAAGAGAGGAATCAATTCAAAAAGGGAGTTCATTTAATATTTGTAATTGAATTTCCAACTTCTATATTCAGGGGAAAAAACGTGTCAGCATGTATAACTTATTATTATAAATTATAACCAATAATTTTAGCAAAATAATTTGTTCTCTCAGCAGTTAGGAACCAGTTTCAGGTTATTTTGTTAATGTAACCTGCAATATAAATTTATTATTGTATGAAAGGGAGAAGCTGGGGGCTCTGCATTTATACTAGGTAATTGTCAGTTTCATCACACTTAATGACTTTTTTTTCTTTATATTGATCTGAATGTTGAATTTTCATTAGTATATGTGCAAAGTCTGCAGTGGGATACTAAACTGACTTTTCTACTGCATTATCACAATTCATTTATACTCTAAGAAAATAATTTGAAGATGTAAAATAGCATAAGGCCGAGAATATGGGGCTCTTTGCATATAGAATTATGAATTTAAACAAGTTACACTTAACAAATCTGGACTATCGCTAGCTCAGGTTCACTTTTGGCTTTTGCAATTCTAACATTTTGTCTACTCGTGCTCTAGCACCAGTGAAGTTCCAATAGTGGAAACACTCTTTTGGGCAACATATGGGAGATGTACCACTGTGTTACTTTGTACTGTTCAGAACAACTGGGAATGTGCTGGATAACCAGTGTAGATGCACTTTGGGAAGCAAAAATCCCAGCCAACTGCCACCACCTTCTCTCCAAATGTAGATTCAATATTCCTAATCATTCAATTTATTTTCTGCAAGTGAGATACTTCAGGCCTAACATTGTAGGAACCCTAGGAAAGGCCTAAATGAAAGTAGAGAAACAGACTCAGGCAAGGGATTTGTGCAGTTATTGGACAAGCTCTTTCAACTCTCTTGGTTTTTTCTCTTCCACTTAATTCACAGCAATGTAGTAACTCTAACCTGAGGAATCTTATTTAGTTTTAGCTACCACTGTGCAATGGATTCACCATTTCCTAGAAAGATGCATATATATTCCACAAATACACAAAACATAAATGATATAACTGTGATGTTGATCTTAGGAATCTGTATACGTAGATATTATCTTATAGAAACTTATGACCATGAGTGGCTTTGCCAGTGTGAGTAGTCCCATTGACTATGAGCTGCTTGTATGTATAAAGTGTATACAGGACTTATAAAATAGATATTGGACCTCATTCTGCTGTTGGAAGAGTCTGAGTGTTCAGGCCCCAAAATATGTGGATCATTCGTCTTCCATGCTAAACTTTGAGGCATTTTCTGGATTCAAAGGATATCCATGTTGGGCCCCCTTCACCTCTCTACACGGCCACCTATCTTTCATACTGCCCCATGTCAGCATGGAGATGGCAAGATAGAGTTTCACAGAATCATGGGGGATCCTATGAGTTTGCAGGGCCCAAGGCAGCATGGTGACAGAAGAGTTTGCAGGGCCCAAGGCAGCATGGTGACAGAAGGGCCTGGCCAGGGCAGCGAGTGAGCGGCTGGGCGGGCAGGTGCTGGGCAGCGTGGGGCCCTGAAGGTGTGGGGCCCTGAAGGCAACTGCCTTGCTCGCCTTGCCCTAAGGCTGGGCCTGATCCTATGCAATTTACTGCACACTACTTACACTAACTTGTTTCTTGGTCGAGAGGGAGATTCAGACTCTAGTCTTTTCCTGCATCTTTAGGCCATCTAGATAGTGGAAGGGAAAGAGACTCATAGCATAGAATTAACTTTCTCCCCCTCATAACTTCCATATTCTGGACCTGCAATCTTTAATTTCCCTCTTCTTTCAGAGTACTGGTACCTTGGAACTCAGTATAAGTAGAGATGAATCAAAAACCAGGAGCTGGTACAATCATAGGAGAACAATCAGTTGCAGAGATGAGGAGTGGTAGTTGAGTCTGAATGGAGGCAGAAGGTGTTTGACTTTGGGCGCTAGGGACTGTATGGGTATGTCTACACTAGCCCCCTAGTTTGAACTAGGGAGGCTAATGTAGGCATTCGAAGTTGCAAATGAAGCCCAGGATTTAAATATCCCGAGCTTTATTTGCATCTTCCCGTCCGGGCACCATTTTTAAATCCCCCTAGTCCGAACTAACTGCCCGCGGCTACACATGGCAGTCAAATGTTAACTCGAACTAAGTCCTTAGTTCGAGTTAACTGTTACACCTTGTGGAATGAGGTGTAATAGTTAACTCGAACAAAGGACTTAGTTCGAGTTAACGTTTGACTGCCGCGTGTAGCCGCGGGCAGTTAGTTTGGACTAGGGGGATTTAAAAATGGCGCCCGGATGGGAAGATGCAAATAAAGCCCAGGATATTTAAATCCCGGGCTTCATTTGCAACTTCGAATGCCTACATTAGCCTCCCTAGTTCGAACTAGGGGGTTAGTATAGACATACCCTATGTGTGCATGCGATTTCAGAGATTATCCATGGACATGTGTCATGGTCATGGGAGATGGCCAGCAGCCTGGGGACTAAGGTGTTAACTATGTCCTTTACCTAAGCCAGGTAGAGTCAGCCAATAAAAATGCAGATAGGGATTTCAAACTGGGACAAAGGAATTTTTAGGGTTTTCCCTCCTTTGTCCCTGGGCAGTTTCTCTCCAGCTACTGAGGGGGACAGACATCATGTCTGTCTCCAAGAAAAGACTCTTCACTATCTGTAAGTAGGGTAAAGTTTAGATAAATCCGTTAGGTTTTATTGTTTTATGGTTTGGGAGTGGGAATCTGATGTCTGTGCATTTAAAAATGGGGGTTTCTCTTTTTTTTAACTAAGTTTTCGCCCACGGTGGAATTCCCCATGAGTTTATTAATTGGTGACTTTTCCATCTAGTCACTATGCTTGTAACAGGAATATTGTGGTGATGATAAAAGTTATTTCTCTTTTCTTTTTATTAACCTGGTATTGGTTAACTTTTTGTGTCCTGGTTTTTACTTTAGGGCCGAGATTTCCCAAGTGGTCTCTCCCTGGTTTCCTTATCATTACTTGGGTGGTGGCAGTGGATTTTTATCCCCAAAATCTAGGTTTTTAAGATTTTGGGGAGAAGTTTTATACCAAAGCCTGGAAAGATAAGGTTTTGGGGTACTTTTGCGGGCCCCCACTTCTACATATATCGTGCCAGAGTGGGGAAGAAGCCTTGACAACATGCCAGAGAAATCATGTGTGTGTGTGGGGGGGGGTATTTGTGGGGGCATATGGGTAAATAAGGGAAACGTGTTTGGGTCAGGAAATGAACTATAAGGAAATACTTCCATTACTGGCCTTAAACTCTTTACCGAAGAAATGGTATTTCTTGTATTTGGTCAGAAAACTGGTTTGACCAGCCCTGATACAGGATAGCAACTTAAAAATGCTGAGTGTCTATCTGCAAGATTATTATAGCTCATTTAAAATGAAGGGCAGGAACAAATAATCATAAGAAAGGATGGTCAGTAAATTAGAAAATGCACTTGAGTCGATCAGCTGACCTTTACAGTGGAACCACTTCAGTGGCATACTCATATATTATTAACCTGACAATAAAGCTTTGTGTCAAAAGTTAAAGTTGCTGGAGAACAGGCAATGGAGTTGGCTATAAAACAACCACTTTAACATTTTTCCTGGAATATCCATTTGTGTGTTGTTAGTATTTATCTTTTGATTTTCATGCTGGAATTGGAAACCAAGAGATTACTTGATGCAAGCTCCTTATCCATTAGCAAAATATTTTCCTTATGTTTACATATAAAAAGATCTCAACCTCTAATGAGAAGATCTCTTGCATTTAGCCTTGCTACATAAATAACCCAGCCAAAACCCTGATGGTATGTCCCTTTGCTTACATGAATTGCATCTAAAAGGGTCATTTATAATCCTGCCTTGTTTTCTTCTAACTACAACCTAAAATAAAAAATTGTGATGCCATTTTAGTAGGGTGCTTGCGTACAGTCTGCTGTGTCTGCAAAATGTTTTCACTGAAAAACTGTTTCTCCACTCAGGCTACTGTTCCTTTTCATTTGACTGTTGGTGCTAACCGAGCAGATCTCATTAAGACAAAAGTAGTTGTCTAAATGCTTAACCATTTATCTTTCCAGATTTCCTGAATGGATTTTTTTAATAGCTCAGGGAAGTGATTAAATCTCTTGTGTTCAACACAATAGATTAAAAAGCTGTAATTTTACCCTTTGTTCCCTTTCTCCTTTCCATCTACACTGGACTTTGAAATAAGAGACTACATTTCTCATTTTACTTATTCCTCTAGTCATTTTCCTCAAGTGGGCCTGTGACATTATCAGAGTAGCCTAGAGCTGGCTCACAACTCTATAGACTTTGTAAATATCCCTGCATGAGCCAAATTGAGAGATAGGACTGAGTGATTAAGTAGTTAACAAGAGAGTCAACTCCTCATCTGAGTGCTGGTAAATGGGAGACAGGAAGGGAATGGAGGGCTGACCATCCCGCAGGTGCTACAAGTGCCAAAGATACAGGTATGTAGCAAATGTTTGAAGAGGGAAAAATGAGATATGGTAAGTGGGGGGGAAAGCATGCCTATGAAAATTGTGTAGAGAGGGTGGCAATCAAGTGTAGTAACTGTGGTGATAATCACAATCTGACAGATTGCGGGTGTATTGAGACAAGATAAACTAAACAGATACCAAAACAAAATTATTAATACTACATTTTATGCAGAAGCTGTACAAAGACTCTCAAAATATCAGGGAGAGAAGGAAGAGAAAGAAAATGAGCACTGGGGCCTGCAGACGCAGAATCACTCTGTAAAGAATATGGTAAACACCACAGACTGAATAGATGATAATATACTGGTACAGGGCAGGGGGAAAAAGAAAGGTTTATTGCATTTAATGATACAAGTGATGAATTGCAGATAACAATCAGGAAAAATCAGAAAAAAATAAAAGTTATAGCAAGGGCAGCAGAAAAATATCTGCATGTTGGCAGTCTGACAATGAACTGTATTCATGTGATTTTTGATGGGGCTAATAGTGAAACATGAGTAATATGGGGATCACAATCTCTTGTTGGAATGTGCATAATAAATAGCAGATGGTCAAGAATGAAAAGAAGATATCTTGGAAATAAACACCAAATCAGATATTACATGTATCCTGGAACCATGGCTGATTAAAATTCCAGGGTATACTGCCTTTAGGCAAGACCAAAAACTAGCAAAAGGAGGAGGTATTTATACTTTGATAAGGGAAAGGTTAAACTACATAACAGCAGAGAATGAAGAAGTAGGTCAGGAATATAACACTTCTGACATCCCAGTGCAAAACAGAAATATTCCTGTAAGGATTTATAATGTCTATAAGCCATGTGGGAATTCAGAAAGCTCTGAATTACAAGAAATAGCAAAGAATGCTGAAATACCATATATTACATGTGGGCTGCGTCTACACTGGCATGATTTTCCGCAAATGCTTTTAACGGAAAAGTTTTCCGTTTAAAGCATTTTCGGAACAGAGCATCTAGATTGGCACGGACGCTTTTCCGCAAAAGCACTTTTTGCGGAAAGGCGTCCCTGGCCAATCTAGATGCGCTTTTGCGCAATAAAGCCCCGATCGCCATTTTAGCCATCGGGGCTTTTTTGCGCAAAACAATACCACATTGTCTACACTGGCCCTCTTGCGCAAAAGCATTTGCGCAAGAGGGCTTTTGCCCGAACGGGAGCAGCATAGTATTTCCGCAAGAACACTGATGATCATACATGAGATCGTCAGTGTTCTTGCGGAAATTCAAGCGGCCAGTGTAGACAGCTGGCAAGTTTTTCCGGAAAAGCAGCTGATTTTCCGAAAAACTTGCCAGTCTAGACACAGCTGTGGGGACTTAAATAATTGGAATACATTGTGGGGGAGAAAGACAACTGACAAAAATGGTTCATGCTTAGAAAAGTTCATTGAAAAGAAGCTAGTTATTTTAAGTGTTGGAGTCCCAACCAGATTTAATGCAGCAGATGGTAGTTTCTCTAGCACAGGCCTGGGAATTATAACAGCAGACATTGTATGTAGATATAGTTGGAAAATATGTAAAGAAGGAGTGGGGAGCAATAATTTCTCCATTATTATTACTTAGCTCTGAAAAGTAAGATTGAAAATTACCCATCTGGAATTTTAAGAAATCCAAATAAATATACAGAATTTGTGAATGATCCTTCTGTAAGTGATGACAGATCATTACAGTGACAATTACAGATGATTACAGTGACAATGTAATATAATGATTAATAGCAGCAGCTACTATAGCCATATCCAAGGCATCGAAGTATCTCAGAACTAAAAGTTCACTTCCATGGTGGAACGAGGAGTGCAAAATAGAATTTAAAGAAAGGAACAAAACATATACAATAGCAAAAAAATACAACAAATAGCAAAAATCTAAGGAAGAATAAAATAAATAAGGCAATAGCACAAAGAATTAAAAATATAAAAGAGAGTTGGGGGCAGAACTATGGGTTGATAAATAGAAATACTGGGACACCAAAAATATACAGGCAAATTAGAAGAATGACTGAAAATAAGACTAAAAGCAGTCACATTCTGGATCTTATAGAGACTGACAAAATAGTAAGAAGTTCCAATAATGAAAGAACAGAAGTTTTAATAGAAACTTTCTGATCGGTGAGTTATGGTGAAACTCAAGGTGCAGTTTTCCACTAAAATAAAATATTTGGTAATAAATTACTTTGAGGAGCAAATGGAAAAACAAAGCCTTAATCAGAGCAGTTATTGATTTTGGCTGCAAGCTTTTGGGACAGCATAAGAATCAGAAGATACAAAAATATTAGATTTAATGCAAGCCCAGGCATGATGAAATGTGTGATATGTGGATGCACTACAGTTAACTTCAATGTGAAATGGATCTAACTTTCTGGACCAAAATTAATGGGGATTGGAATGATGAAAGTATCAGACAAATGTATGAGGACTGTTGGGAATTTGATAGACAAACTATAGCACATGATATTACAGCTCCACATGCCATTCAATTTCAAGTGTGAATGCAGAAGTTGAAAGACTTGGAAAAGCTAAACAAAGCCAAAACTTTGTCATGGGAGAATTAGTTATGGATGGGAAGTCATATGTCCCACAGTGTATTTTGATTTAGATGGTGCTTGGTCCTGCTGTGAGGGCAGGGGACTGGATTTGATGACCTTTCGAGGACCCTTCCAGTTCTAAGTGTTCTATGATTCTATGACTATGTGATTTATTTTATAAGCTGAAGGGTAAAAAGAGACACAAGATATTAAAATGAAATATACCAATATAGAGATGAAAAGTGAAGACATTTTTGTCAACTAAATACAGATGGTTGAAAAAGATATCAAGAAGAGCAGGGACAGCATATTGTATACTAAAAGTTAGAATTGGTACACGTAACATAATATGATTTTGTAGCTGTCATGATAGCCAAACTAGTAGCATTAATGCTAGTATTAAATGGGATCTGGGTTTTATGCCCAACAGCAATGGTCTTTTTTTAACTCGATCTCACTCTTTATGGCAATGAAAAAGGGTATCTCAGTATGGGGAAGTGATTTAATCAATGAGATTGTATTTCTAATAATTAGTACGGATGGGGATACATCTACCATTAGCTTGTATCCCAATACACATCGGGATAATGGAATGAATTGGTGAACAAAGCAGCTAAAAATGTTGTAAGAAATGAAAGGATTGACACAAAAATTGTTTCTTCAATAAACAGGAATTTAAAAGCCTAGTAAAGAAAGGGAAGAAGGGCAAAAACTTTGAATTAATAAAAAAATAGGAATAAGATTTTTTTTTTCTTTTAAAATTGTGCCCTGGAGTTGAGCAACATACTTCTGGGCTTCGATTGGGAAAATGAAATGGTTTTTTTCAGAATACTAACTGGCCATTGTGGCTTAAACTGAAGTCTTTTTACAATGAATAGACACAAAAATGGTCTGTGTACTTTGTAAGGTATAAGAAATAATTTATTACCTTTTATTGGTGTATTAGGACTTAGATAAAGTAAGTATACCCCAGTGCTTCCTGGGGTCTAAGTCAAGGTAGCGTGTCCACATTAAGGATATGTCTACGCTACAGAGAAGATTGAAGCTGCCGCTGTCAATCTTTCAGGGTTTGAATTAGCAGGTCTAGTTAAGACAGCTAATTCAAACTGAGAGGGGCAGTCGGGTTGATGCTGGTAGTCCTGCTTCCATGAGGAGTAAGAGGAGTTGGAGGGAGAATGTTCTCCCTTCAACTTCCTGCAATGTAGACTGTGTCAAAAGCTAAGTTAAGGTACATATCTTAATTCCACTTTGTTCTGTAATGTAGATGTACCCAAGAAGCTTAGGATCGCAGAGATATAAGACCTCTGGAGCAAGATAAAGCTTGGGAAACTGCAAGGCCAGGTCTACACTGAAGGGTAAAAGTGACTTAAGAGACGCAACTCCAGCTACGTTAATTACATAGCTGGAGTCGAAGTATCTTAAATCATGTTTTGGTGCCATCCATATAGTGGGAGGTGCAGGAATGCTGGCGCCAACGGAAGCACACTCTCAGTTTGAATTTGCGTGTCTTCATGAGATCTGCTAATTTGAGCCCTGGAAGATTGATTGTGACAGCTCCTATCTTCTCTGTGTTGTAGACAAGTCTCAAAAAATAGTGTATGTAAAATACACTGTGGTGAACCTATGAGAGAATGGGTGAAGACTGCTTGCAACGGTTAGGAAGTGTGTCCTGTGACAAGGCTATTTAAAAAAATACATTAATTAAATTTTCTCATCTGCTGGTAGTTGTGGAGAAGACAGAAAAATATTACTGACTTTAAGCAGGAATGCAGGCAATTGTTTATGAACATTTATTTAGCTAGTTATTCCAAGAGCTGCAACTTTTTCATGCACAGCATGTTAATATAAAAGTCCTAATTTTTTGCAATACTGTATTAATATAAACTACTAGTTGATCACATAGAGATTTAAAAAAAAATCTTAAGCATCTATTGTACTATATTATTTGTCATTGTCATTGAATTCCATGTTTCTCAATAAGTACTGTTGATTTCTTGTGACCCCTTTTGCAATGATAAAACCAAAGGGGACCCAAAATAAAATGCTATAGTAAAATATATAATTAATGACCAACTACATCTGGGTAATTAATTAAAGCATAGCAATAATACAGTAACAGAGCTGACAATTTAAAAGTTGGATATTGCTAATTGCTTCTAGAGAACACAAAATTAAATTGTTTATCTTTAAAGATGATTGAATTCTTTATACATATTGAAATAATAGATGTGAACAATGGGTAAGATATAATGCTGATGAAGGCAATCAAAGGAGAAATGTATCAGGGTTACTTTCAGTCTGACACTGAATTGCACCTATCATTACAATATTTTGTTGTAAGTATTCTGCTAAGATTTGCTCTATTGTCCTTTTCTGTGTATTTTTGCCAATTTTTTATTACTGTCTTTTTCACCAGAAGAGAACTTTGTTTTTCATCACAACTTGCAACATGACCAGCATTACATGGCTACTTTGTCTTCTGAATAGTCTTCAAGATGTCCTTCCCTATGGTTGGCTTCCATGGCTCAGTGCTCAGCCTTTGACTTCTATTAATTGTCTATGTCTCCTTTTCATACCAATGTGTCATGATAGTCAGTAGAAACTTGCTAATTTTTCATAAAGCAAAAGGTGCTTATTTTTAATGATAGCATCAAGCTGTGTCTTTTTTATTTATTGTGACTTATGAAAACACGTTGGTGATTAAATCTCAGGTTCCTAGGCACTTATACAAATATTAAACATTACAATTAAGGATAAATATTTTTGGACAAATAAGTTTTACCATCTAGAACAATGTCAAAATACTTCAGTTTACATTTCCATGTACGTCTCTTTGGCTGACACCAATAAATGTTGAATATTTTCCGAAACTGAATTACAAAATGTAGCAATATTTCTTATTTGCAATTGGTTAAGTTGGATGGAGGTTTTTGTTTGGTTATGATTGCTTAACTTAACATGGTTGCACTTCTTTACAAATGTATTGGTAAGAAGGCAATTATTCAGAAGGGGCCTATCAGATCAAAAGAATTCAGTAATAATCTCTCCACAAATACCTATTTTCACGATTTACTGAAACAACTCTGAAGGAAACTATTTCAGAAGAATATTTTTCCTTCTTTTTTGGAAGCAAAAATATCTGGAGAGAAATTAACTCTGTATTCCAAATTCTTTCTATCACTTACATTGAAGCCATTGGTATCATGAGAACAAAATTTGGCCCACTATCCAATATTATTACTGTGACACAAACTAGCAAAGCAAAACAATTCAAGATTAAGCCTGTTTGTCAGGCCATAATATGTGCTGAGTGTGATAGCATATATGTCACACATGCTCAAACCATCACACCATGACTTGAATCCTTAAACAATGGGCTCAGGCCTTAGGTGTGTCTGAAGGTTAAGGAACAGTGATTGTCTTCCACCATATTTCTGTCCTTTAAAATGTTGCCGTCATAACACTTGGGGGCCTTAACTCACTGGATCGATCTATCTATCTATCTATCTATCTATCTAATTTTGAAAACATGTTTTAAAGGCACATTTATTTTCAAAAGTCTGATTCTTTTTTTCAGATGTTACCTAAGCTGATGTGAAATAACACAATACATTTGAGGGATACTGGTAGACACCATTCTAACAGTTTCTGGCATCAGCAAAATTTTTAAAAGGACTTGAGCAAGTTCTAAAAATAACCATGTGGACTTTATAGCTTGGGCTGGAGTTTAGGCTCTAAGTATAGGTGATCAGGCATGCTTGACAGCCTACCACAACATCCACACAGGTGTTATAGTGGGCTACCTTGAGCCCCTGTAGCTTGAGCCTGTCAACTTGGGCTGGAAGACTCACTCCTATCTTCAATATAGACATATCCTGTGTAGGGGGGATCATGTCACATCTGTGCTAGGGGCAGGAGCAGAGTGCATGGTGCTCCACCTGATCTTCAGCTGGGTACAGCACTCTCACCTGCAGGCAGCCCTGCTTCAAGTTGTTCATAGAGTCATTTCAATCCCTGGCCAGCCCAGGATCACAGGGGCTGATAGTTGGCTTACAGCAACAGTCCCCACTATCTCCCCAACCCCTCCGTCCTTCCCCAAGCTGTGCTGAGTTTAAACTCTGTGCAGCTGAGGACTAATCTAGTGAATAATTTTTCAAAACTTTATATCATTAAAACAAACATAGACTCTAATGAATATCTATTAGTTAGTTCAATTTTGGTTGTACCAGCCGGGCCAACACAATTTTTCCTTGGCTTCACACCAGAGGAGTAAATAAACTAGGACATGAGTCACAGTCAAAAGAAGAAAAAAAGACTGATTTATTTATTATTCACTAATCTCTAGGGTTTTAGTGTCATTCAATGTTAGTGTGTATCGCAAAGATATTATTAAACACTTTACAGTTCAAAACAGTTACTGCCATCATGAGATATGTGGGTAGCTTGGGACTAACATCCATAGGAACTGATTTTAGATGAGGCTTCCACTTTTGCCTTCTCAATTAGTACTGTGTGGCTGCACACACATAAGCTTATATGTGCAGAAGTGGAAATGGTCATTTGAAAGTCTGGTTTTTCTGTCATGGATACATCAAATTTTTAGACTGGTAAATCAAATATTGGCCTTTTTAATACATAAGTTTGATATACAGTAACTTAAAATCATTTCCACTCAACATGCCCACTAATTCAGCCCAATTAGCTGAGTCAGGTTAGAAGTCATTAATGTGCCCCAAAGGCTTTCTGTCCAAACTGTTATGGGCCTTAAATTTAAATGTCAGCTTCTCTGAGAGAGACAATGAGAGAGACAAGATAGGTGATGTCATATCTTGTATTGGGACAATTTCTTTTATAGTTGTTTTGAGTTTCTAGCATGATCTCAAGGCAGGATTCCTGTTTTTTAATCCTTCTGGTGTGTGGGAGTATGTGGTGATTTCTTGTTTGAGGTAGTGATTTCCAGAGCATGAGAGATACAGGAGAGGGTTCTTCATTTTTTCTGAAGTCTTTCTACAAAGCTGATTGGCATATTTAGCACTTTAAGTAGTGGTCAGAAAGTTATAGATGATGAATCCTTTGGGGATGATGATTTGTTCAGTTTCTCAACAAGTCACTAATAAGTTTTGTTTCCTTTTTCTTCATGTTGTGGAGTTTCCATTTCAGACTGCAAAATTCATTGTTGTTTGCTGTTAGCTGTGTTGGTCCCAGAATCATAGAAACAGAAAACACTCGAACTGGAAGGGACCTTGAGAGATCATTGAGTCCAGTCCCCTGCCCTCACGGCAGGTCCCAATACCAGAATACTAGAGAGACAAAGTGGGTGAGCTGATGTCTTTTTCTTATCTGTAATAAATTTGATCCAATAAAATATATTCTCTCACCCTCCCGCCTTTGTCTCTCTAATATCCTGGGGCCACCATGGCTACAACACTGCCAACAGCTTCTCTTGGAATACTTGTTAGGCCAAAGTCCTGAGGAAAAAATAAATCATTTCATATAAAAAATGTCAGAATGGATGGAATACTTCAGTGTTGTTGAAACATTGCTGATTGTTTCTAAATGAAATTTCATTAAAAAATAATATGTTCCTGTAGAAAATTTTGGCAAAATAGAATTTTCTGATGAAAAAAATGTTAGCTTTGAAACAAGTATGTTTCACAAAATATAAAATTCATACTAGGACATAGAGGCAATAGAACCATGGACGGGGAGGCAAAAGGGCCATCCTCCCCCACTATTAAAAAAATGAGGGCCATGCCCACTAACTTTTTAATATGGGTATAGTAGCCTCAAGCAGGTGTGGAGTGATGGTCTGTATTTTGTGGATGGGGAGCTGATAAGGTGATAAGTCCCTGCTAGTGGTGCCAGCCTTTACCTGATAGGGGACCTGAGATGGGCCTTATCCCCCACTATGGGGTTCCTCCCCCTGCTCCTCCTCTTTGACCGTCCCCCCCCCTTCTGCTGAGGCCCTACATGCTGGCCAGGCTGAAAGCAAGAGCTGGAACATGATGAGAGCCACCCAGGGAGCCTTCAGCACTTTGGAGAGCCCTGGGCCCCATGTGCAGGGGAGTAGAGACACAGGACAGCAGCTGCTTTCAGGCAGATAGAGGTTCCAGGTCTCCCTACAGCAGCCTAGATTCTAAGTGACTCTTAGCACTGCCCAGCTCTGATGTCTGGCCTGGCCAGAGTGTGCAACTTTGGGGGGATGAGCCTTCCTCCTACATGTCATTGCCCCATTTGGAGAGGTTCACATCACCACATTACCGACAAGGAACAATAGTTATATTCCCCAGCCAAACTGTAAAAGGTGGGGAGAGGTGTCTTGTGGCCTTTTTTATCCTAGGCATGCTCATGGAGGACCAGCCATGATCTGGCCTATAATGCTTTGTTTTTATAGGCACGCTTTGTGAATCATGCTCTGACAGTTTCCTGTTTGAAGTCAGTTTATTACATGTATATTTCTATCACCAATGATTTCAAGGGCCCTCCCTGGAACATTTTAATCTGTCAGCAGGGCTATTGTATCAGCAAACTTTAGAGACTAAACGTTACTTATCTGAAATGTTTGTTCTCTGAAGATACATAAAAACCACAGCTTACATCTCAGCATACTTCCCCAAGGTGGGGCTAAAAGTTAAGCTAAACCAATACAAATGCCTATATATTGGCTTAACGGTAGCCGCACTAGGAGGTTGTACCAATTTAACTAAATAATTTCTTTCTACTAATTTAGTTCAGTTAGTAGAGAACCTTTGTTTAGAAAAAGCCCTGTATCTCCCTGAACAAGAGCAACAGCAGTAGGTATGGAGTGGAACCAGCTTCAGAGTGAGGAATAATTATGTTGTTTCTTTGCAGGAATAGACTGAAAATAATTTGTGCCTTATGTAGTCTAGGAAAAAAAAGTGTGTTGTTAGCAGAGACTGAATAACACTTGGTAAAACTCTGCTGTAGATAAATCAATGTGTACTTTATCATGTGCTAAGATGATTGAGTTAAAGCCTGAGGAAGTCTACAGTGTGCTTTGTCTACATTAGACTTTTCAAAAATGTTCCTAACATCACATCTCTTAATTCCTCAACAAGACCCATGGGTACCAGAAAATCACAGAAACAATGGACTTTCAAGACAGATTTACTATATCCCCCAAACCCATTCATAATTAGATAATTCCTCATTCTTCAAATATCCTGCTGTCATGGTTACCGTCTGTGCACAGGAAAGTTGACTCCAGGCGCATACATGCATGGAAAATTTGAAAAAATGCCAGCATCTTATTAGAAAGACTGCTACTATAGCAGCAGGCAGGATTAATTAATTATTTTAAAATACATAGTGAAACATCTGTTTAAATTATGTTCTGTCAAATTACTTTTGTCATATAAGTTTTTTTAAAAACTTAGAAGATTGCACATCATTAATTTTACGTGTCCTACGTTTAAATTGTAGTAGAGGGTGATATAGTTTTCTATATATTCTTATAAGTGCACCTGTAAGCCCCCAACCCAGATGAGCACCCTGATCCTCCAAATGATGTTTTTCTCCTGCCACACCTAACAAATGAAGCAATAACTCAGTAATGAGACATCTAACCTTCCTGAAAGAGCACCTCTAGCCTCTTTATATTCCAAGTGCCAAGTTCCCTCTTGTTGGAAAATTCTTTTATGGGACATCCTGCAAGTTTACATCCCTCTTTTTCATGTAACTGAAGCCCTTTAATTTCACAGGTGCATGAAATGCTCCTAAACCCCTGAATATGCAGCTTCATATCTTCTGGAGAATATGCAAAGACTGATCCCCGGCTGGCATAAATCAGCATTTCTGCTTTGAAGTCAATGGTGCTATGCTACTTTATATCAGCTCAGAATCTGGCTCTCATCTCCTAGTTTCCCTGTGCTTATGTATTCAGAAACTGTTTAATGTTCTAAGTAAGTAGTAACAGGCCTTGGAGAACTTCACAGTGAAGAATCAGTAAATTATTTCTTTATACGAGATTTTTGAAAATACTGGATTACATACTCTGCTGTGCTACATTGGTAGAAATCTGCTGTTCCAGATTCACACCAGTGTAACAGAGCAAAATTTGGGCCAAAGTACTTAAATATTAAAAATAGGGCATTTTGGTTGTATCGTGAGTTAGAGCATCAGACATTCACGTTCACAGAGCCAAGATTTCTGTTTGGGTTGCTTTGTTTGCCAGATCCTGTATTTTCCTTGGTGAATGAACCACTGAAATTTTCAGGCAGTATTGGTAGTGTACTTGTAGACCAGAGCCTATTTAAGCTGACTAGAATTAAATTAGGGGAGTATTAACACCTCTCAAGGACAGTTCTACACAAAACAAGTTAAATGTTTGATTAATTCACCTAGAGATAGAATAGAAGAAGTTCCTCTCAGTTCTACTCGCAAAGATCTCAACCATAGGAATTTGTCTGTAATGACTAATGAAAACATAGGAATTTGTCTGTAATGACTAATGAAAAAGGAAATGAAAATTATTTTTTAGAACTTTGAGTTTTAAACAGGTTATATCAAAACACCAGTACTGTATACATGGTATTCAAAAATAAATTATTAAATAATTATGCACATAATGGTGCATAGCAGCTCATAAGATTAGGCTCAGTTATTTGTAACATTGATTGGGTAAAAGAGCACTATACATCTAAAAGGTTTTGTTGGCCATTTGATTGATTGATTTGTTTTCTGTAAACTTGGTTTAAAAATAATACTTTGAAAGTTTCAAGTGAATGTTTTCTGGCCTCTTGTAAATACCATTGTCAGTGAATTCCTTAAGATGACATGTTGCCTTTTGTTCAAACTGTTTCTGCTTGAAGAGTTCATAGGCATTTTTGTAATGTCTGAACTGCTTCCACTCATGTGGTAGACTTTTGCCTCTAGGGTATAGTCTTGTATTGCACTCAATCTTCTGCAGATCCAGTTAACATTTTGGAAAGATAAAACCCTGGGTAAATTCCCTGTTTCTAAAGTGGAATGAGTAAGACAAAGGAAGCAAAACTATGTTACATTATTGTTCCACACAGCACTATTATTTTTGTTCACATACATTTAAAATTTAATGATTTAAAGTGAGATTCCTTTCTTTAGACTTTTAGTGTTAGTGAATCTAGCTATAGATTACTCCTCTAACATGAAGTTTTTTCCATTAAGCTTCTCTTCTATATTATTCTAGGGATATGTCTACACTGCAGCATTTTCCCAGAAAAACTACATCCACACTGCTATTGCTTTCTTTTGACAGAAAGTTGAATGAATGCAGGAGTTTTTCTGACAGCAGTAAACCTCTTTCTACAAAGAAGAAGCCTTTTTCCGAAAAAGCTTTTTCGGAAAAAGGCGTGTGTGGACGCAGAAGAGGGAGTTCTTTGGAAAGAAGAGGCCTCCAGAAAATAACACAGGTGCCCTGGAGGCCACTCTGTCCATACTAATCACAACTTAAATGCGAGATAGTGTCCAATCAATGTGGATGCTATCTTTTGAGAAAGTACATTGCTTTTTTGTTGCACTTTTGCTGTGTGGATGCTCTCTTTCAAAATAAGCTTTTCCGGAAGACCTTCCGAAAGAAGCTTGCAGTCTAGACATAGCCTAGGCTAAAAATTGTCTTCTTTTTATATGGTTTTCCTTCTTTCCCTCTCCTTCCACAGTTGCTGAAA
Organism: Pelochelys cantorii; assembly: GCA_032595735.1. Classification (NCBI taxonomy): domain Eukaryota; kingdom Metazoa; phylum Chordata; order Testudines; family Trionychidae; genus Pelochelys; species Pelochelys cantorii. Next base: position 122,673,584 of record CM064326.1, on the reverse strand, counting down.
ATTCATTTTCCCTAATAAATAAGATAAAGGTAAGCCAAATGCTTACCAGTGTTGAAACAGAGACCTTTTTTTCTTTAGCACAGTCGCAATGTTATTTAAAGGTTTCAAAACCAGTTAGAAAAGCCTGCCTAATTTGGGAATATTAGTATATTACAGATAAAATAATGGGACATGTTCTAATGATATCTGATGAAAGTAAAATTCTCGTCCCTCTCCCGCTCCTCCCCTTCTACTAGGATGTAACATATATAAAGGCCTGGTCAGATATGTATAGTAACACTACTAAAAAAATCTGCTAGTATTTCTGCACATTATAATTTTAGGCAGTACAAATCATAATGCAGCACAGCTGTCACAATTGGGGAGATGCAAAGATCCAGTGATTTCTTTACTGTAATCCCTCAATACTCCAAAGACACTTCACAAGATCCATGTAGATTTTTTGCTCTGTTGATTTAAAATAATTTCTTTGGTGTAGAGAAACTGGTGGTGACCTCTGTAAAGCTGTACAAGTGTATCTATCCTCATTACTTACTTTCAATCACTTAAAATTGGTGGAAATTTCAGGAAAAAATTGTCCAGGTTTAGTCTCTGCTTCAAGTTGATTTTGTTGATTCATGATAGTTTGAGCAAACCCAGGTCAGCCCATTTGGGAGCAGGACTCCTTTTAAAAGATTAAGTTATTTATGTCTTCTGTTCCCTGCAGTTTGGCAAAGCACAGAAGACGGCACTGGGGAGAAAACAAAATCCCATGTTTTATGCTAGGTCTACTGACTTCTTCAAAGTCTAGGAACGGAGAAATTCTCAAGATGTGTAAGAAAATGCAAGGATCTCACAGTGGGGGGATGTTTCACACAGTCATTTTTGGTGGGTAGCTCAACTAATTGATAGAATTGGGGATGGGATGACTTACTGTGCTAACATGTTTGAAGTATTTACTCTGACTAAAGCCACCCGTTTTAATCAAGGCAAGATTAGAATAATAGAACCATAGAGCTGAAAGAGACCTCAGGAGGTCATCAAATCCAGCCTCCTGCTCTAGGCAGGACCAATCCCAACTAGATCAACCCAGCCAGGGCTTTGTCAAGCTGAGACTTAAACACCTCTAGGGATGGAGACTCCACTACTTCCCTAGGTAACCCATTCCAGTATTTCATCACTCTCCTAGTTCAGACCCCCCCTCCCTGCTAAATATTTTTAATGCTAAAGGGATTCATTTTATTATTTGGTAAAATTGAAACAAGGAGAGAGAAAATTGTATACCAAGCTACTTTTGCAGTAAGGAGAAGGAAAAAATAATTGCTATGAATATGTTGTGTGCATTCATTTATTGGACATGTACCAAAATATTTGTTGAGTTCTTACTCATTGTAACCAAAAATTATTCAACACTCTTGATATGAGAAAATATTCAATGAAGTTATGTTTGGAAGTTAAAATCCTCTCTACCATTGTGATCAACAAATTTGAATAAATGCAGAAACTGATATGTAGCCAAAAATAATCTTTTCAAATTTGTAAAATAATTGTAATGATGCATACATTTGTTTGTCCTCTGATGTCCCTGAGTATGTGCTCATTTTAATAGCTTGAATCTGGGATAAGATGTGTGTTTGGCAATAACTTTCTTGCTGAATGAATATATGAAGGGGTGATGATGCAATAATGGACAATGTGTCCTATGCCGCTTGCCTCTTCCATTGTCAGTCAGATTCTGACAGAATTGATTCAAATATCTTACCTTGCTTTCCACATTGCTTTGTAAAATAAAGGGTAAAATAACAGCTGCTGATCCATATTTGAAGTTTACCGTAAATTTTCATCCGTTCTGTAACTGAGATGGATATACCCATCACTGACCCTCCTCCCCCAAACTATTTAAAACCTAATAATGACTTAACTCAGCCGATAAATATGGCCAAAATGTTCAAAACTAAGTGCTAAAAGTTAGGTACCTAACTGATTGTGCTTAAAACCCCAGTTCTTCACTGAATTTACAAGAATCTGGAGGTGCACAGCACCTCATAAATTCAGGATAATTTATATTTTGGGGGTATATTTATGAGTTTAAGTGTCTGTCTTTTAGGCTATGTCTAGACTGCAGGCTTCTTTTGGAAGAAGCTTCTTTGGAAGAGATCTTCCAGAAAAACTTATTTTGAAAGAGAGCATCCACACAGCAAAAGAGCATCGAAAAAGTGATCTGCTTTTTCGAAAGATAGCGTCCACATTGATTGGACACTATCTCGCATTTAAGTTGTGATTACTATGGACGGAGTGGCTACCGGGTCACCTGTGCTTTTTCCTGGAAGCCTCTTCTTTCGAAAAAACCCTCTCTTCCCCGTCCCCACACACCTTTTTCTGAAAGAGCTCTAGAAAGAGGTTTACTGCTGTCGGAAAAGCCCCTGTCGGAAAAATTGCAGTGTGGATGTAAGTAGTTTTTTCTGGAAAAATTCTGCAGTGTAGACATACCCTTAGACATACAGGCCTAAAATCCAGAAATAGCTAATGATTTGGGTTGCCTCAATTGCTGAGTGCCTTATTCAAGACCTTGAAAAGGCCTGATTTTCAGAAAGTGCTGATAGAATCCACTGTCTAAAAATCAGGCCCCTTCAAAATGCTTAAATTAAGCACTCAGCAATTCAGAGGTAGACTGTTTCTGGAGTGGCATAATAGAGACCAGAACCTGGACCTGTGTTTTAGTCTGGCATTTGTGCAGTTGGAGCATGGTGTAATGACAACTAGATAATGCTAAAAGAACAAAAAGTATATATTGTTGCAACTGATTTTAACAGATTTTAAACGTTGCTGGGAGTATAATGGTATTTCCTAGTGTTTTCAACCCTCCCCCCCCCCCCAAAATATTCAGAAAAAATATAGCTCCTTCCAGTTTGTGGCCATATTACTACTGCCCAAGAAAAGATGTGCTGGGAGAGGTAGGAAAGATGTGCATGCAGAAGGCAGCCATTAATGGGCTGCCTGAGCCTTCCCTCTCCACAAGTGTAACTCCGCTGAACTTAAATGAAGTTATTCCAGTAACTAGTATGATAAGAATCAGGTTCAGTGGTGTCTATCAGAGTGCAAAGGTACTCATAATGCCCTCAGAAAAAATGAGTCTGAATGGGGCATGCCACAGGCCACATATTGGCAAGTGGCTGCAGGTACAGATGCTTAGAGCTCTAGTAACTACTGCTGGTGAGCTTACTCCTTGCATGTATCCTGCATTCATGCTCCTACCCTCTGTACGTGTATAATAGAATTGACTTCAGAGGGGTCAAGATTTCACCCAATACCTCCATTCACAACTGCTCAGTCAGCACACCTTCTACTTTCTACTTTGTTAAGACTGTAATGAGCTTTTATTATTGAAACCAAAGGAGAAGCCAAATTCAGCCATTGTGTAAAGGGATGGACCTGCTTATGCCTGGGCTAAATTTGGCACAAATGGATTGTATCCTGACTTGTAAAGATGTAAATGCCTACTTTTGGCTCCTTGTCTTCATTTATGCACAGGCTTAACTTTAAGAACACCTGTAGTCCCACTGGTGTTAAAAGCTAAATTTATATGAAAATATGTATCCAAACAAACTGTTTATGGTTATAGCTATAGATAAGCATTTGTCTTCTTAAACTGAAACTGAGTGTTTGACCAGATTGTCTGGATATACCAGATTTTAATTGGGATCCAACATACTCCTAACAGCCAAGGCTGTCATGTTCATGATGGAAGAATCAAAACTGGAGATCCCAGATAATTTATTAGAGATGGAAGAATGCTGTTATATTTTCTGTGATTTGGCCTTGCCTGAACTAATGTCATTGTTATATATACTTCCCACAAATATTAAGAACAGTTTGAGTTGTGTTCACTGGAATGTTTGGAAAAAAATAAATTTAAACTTGCAAACTGAAACACATAGGCTATGTCTACACTGCACAGTCATTTTGGAATAAGCTATTCTGAAATAGTTATTCTGAAATAACTAATTTTGAAACACCATGTCTACACTGCAGGGAAGCCTCAAAATTAGCCCAAGGCAGGCTTCCCTAATGTGCTATTTTGATTTAGAGCCCCAGGAGGAATAACTTAGAATGGCCCTGGTAAGGGGCTATTTTGAAATAGTAGAAGTGGAGCATCTACACACACCTTATTTCGAAATAGCTGTTTCAGAATAGGTGTTATTCTTCGTAGAATGAGGTTTACAGAAGTCGGAATAAGCCGTCCGTTATTTCGAAGTTATTCTGAAATAACAGAATTGTGGAGCTCCATAGCCAGCTGTGGGCCACCAGCATTCATCAGCCCTGAGGCTGCCCCGGGGCACCAGGACTCCACTGCCTCTAGTGGGGGTTCTCTGGTCCAGGGGCTCTCTGGTCCAGCAACATGCATGGTCTTTCCAGACCATGGATTTTGCTGGACCAGAGAGTCCCAGGCCAGAGAGGTTCAATCTGTATATGATATGAGAGTCTGGCCCATGATGAGCCTGACAACAATCTGAACTGATCCTTCACAGCTATTCACATTTTATGTCTACAGTTGTTGAAAATGCCATAAACCTGCTTTTGTGTTATAGCTACTTAAAACTGCTGTTTTTCCTTCAAGGTACAAAACCCTAATGGTTTGTTCACACCATTCTTTGGACTATATGAATTATGGGCTATCCACTCAGGGAACAGAATCAATGTCTTACAGCTATTACCAGTTGCAATTAGCCAACCCTGCTCAGATATGAAACACTGGGAAACGAATACTCATATCTAACGGTTTCCAATCAATCCACACAATAAAAAAATGCAAATAATATGTACATTTTGAATAACAAGCACATATGAGGAAACTTTGATGTGCTTACAGCCATTCTGGAAACAGAAAAAAAAAGAGATGAAATTTGTCAAGTAAATTATTCTGTGTGATTTATTCATTGAACTTTAGAAGCAGTGATCAAGTGTAGTGCGAGCACAGCCGTTGAGCAAGATAAGACATCGGTTTTTAAATTAACTTTAAATGCTAGAATGTTGACGTGAATTCATAGCATCTTAAACTCAGGAACTTCTGACAGATACATTGCATATTATCATAGCACTGAAGAATCACTGCAATATATTTTTTGCTTTTAATTTTTTATTCAGCATATGCCTTGTTTGTGATTTTTAATATGTATTATGGTTCAGGTTCTACACTGATACCATAATTTGTACATAAGGTAGCAAAACTATAGTAACATTCTTTTGCCTGTCCGAAAGCTTTATTATATTGTAGAAATGATAGTTCCTCTGCATGAATCAAATTGTTTTTAAGTAGCCAAGTGTGTGATCAATTTTTGAATTTTCCAATTCTTTGTGGTCTTAGTTAGAAAATTTCTCTCCCTTCTCTCTCTCTCTCTCTCTTCTTTTTTTCCTTCTTGTTCTCCCTTCCCACATTGTACTTATCGTGGTTAATAAGTTCTACCATCATTGCCAAACGTTCTCTCCTAAACCACAGACTAAATTGCATCAGGTCAGGAAAAATTAAATCAGTACTGTTTTCATTCCTGGTAACCTACATATATATACCTGTTAATATAACTATTGTTGTTTTAAAAAGTATATAATTGTAGGTGTTTTTACGTGTTACTATATCAAGTCTTCTGTGGGCTGCATTTGTATATGGAAGGATAAAACTGGAGTATGCAGAAAAGGAAACAGTGCTATTAATTTACTGTTAGGTAATGACAAGGAGCAAGTGTGAGTGTGTTTCAAAATCAGTTTTTCTATGTTTGCTTTAAATATTCCTCAGAATTTCTTCTAGTCAGATCTGGTTTCTAGCATACACCAGCATTATGTTAGAATTTTTGAAAATTAAATTCTAAGAACTGGATTGATTATCCTCACTCATTTTGCTCAATGTCTTCTCCATGTGTGGCCCCATTGAAGTTAATTGAATGGCTTCTGAAGTAAAGTTCTAATAAATTAGAGGGAAAATATCAGAATCTAGGCCTTAATGTGATTTTGCTATATGACCTAAGTGCTCATGCAGCATTTCTTCATGATTATGTTTTGTATGACAGATAACGTGGGTGAAAAGGTGGTTTCTTCCTGCTTTTGACTGCCTTATGCTTTGATTACCAATGATATATTAAGAATTTCATGACTCTCTTTATAAACACTTTCCTAATTCTGAGTTGGATACTTTTATTGATATACATAGCTGCAATATTTCTGAAAAAGAGCTGTTTCTTTTCTGCATTAATTGTAGGTAATTATTTGGCACTAAATACTACAGTATTGCTTTCTTTTGTAGTCATTCTCTAGTAAGCCAAAAAGTCCCATTCACCATTGAAATATTTATTAAAATTCTTAGTGGATATAATTTAATAGACTCAGACTTCCCACAGGGCAGTCGACGCAGATCACTATTAAAAATGCAGGACATGTAAAATGCAGCTAATCAAAGGAATGAAAAATAGAGAACTTTTGATACACAATAGTGAGTCTAATTACTTTTCTATTCTTTTTAGAAAAAATCCCTTATCCTGAATATGTTGTGATAGCATCAAAGTTCTGCTTCTTTATTAAGTATATTGTTGGGCTTAGGAAATAATGGGAAATTAATTTTTACTGTTATTTTTGGTATTTTTTTCTTTCAGAATCAGAATTTTTCATGATATGTTTAAATGCACTTTAATATATATAATTTATATTTCCTAATTTGTCTTTCTGTCTTTCTGTTTGGTGGCGTTTATAATTTCCACTGATTATAAAAGTTGGAGAATGAGCTTTTAATAGTGAAATACCAGTACTGAAGTTTAAAACAAAAAGAGTTACTTTGTCACTTGGACTACATGCCCACACAGGAGAAATAAGTGAGATTAAGAACACTCTTGCACTCCTAGGTGTGCTACCTGCTTATTTCATCCTGAGCTCCTGAAATGCAGAGGCAGGAAATATGCATAACTTTGGCAACTCTGAGCAGCTGTGCCAGTGCCAGTGCCAGTGCAACTGAGCCACAGCAAGGGGTGCTGTTATACCTATGGTGATCATATTTCAAGAACCAAAATTAGGGACACATTAGCCATGCCCCCTGGCCCCATTAGCCATGACCCTGCCACAAGATGCCCCACACCTGGAGGTAGTGCTCCAGGGGTCAAGATGATCACATGACCAGAAGTAAAGGGTGTTGTGTGTCCCCTCTAAGAACTCCTCCTACCATCTTCTACCAATAGGGATGGGTTTGGCCCCTACAGAACCCCCATGCAACTATCCTGCAATTGCATTAACTCTATTTGCATTGCATTAACTTGGGGGGAGAGGCTGGGAGAAGTGTTCCCTCTAAGATTTTCCTCCCATGAGAGCAGTGAATTTTGTCTTGTGCACCAGTACTGAGTTCATGTGTGCTTGTTTGGACATGTGCCACTGTGGCACCCAAGTTATTAATAAATATCTTATAAATCTCTTCCTTTTACATAAGAACATAAGAATGGCTGTACTGGACTACCAAAGGTCCATCCAGCCGACACTGGCCAGCACCAGGTGCCCCAGAGAGGGTGGACCGAAGACAATGATCAAGCAATTTGTCTCCTGCCATCCTTCTCCAGCCTCTGACAAACAGAGGCCAGGGACACCATTTCTATCCCCTGGCTAATAGCCTTTTATGGACCTAACCTCCATGAAATTATCTAGCTTCTCTTTAAACTCTGTTATAGTCCTAGCCTTCACAGCCTCCTCTGGCAAGGAGTTCCACAGGTTGACTACATGCTGTGTGAAGAAGAACTTTCTTTTATTAGTTTTAAACCTGCTACCCATTAACTTCATTTGGTGTCCTCTAGTTCTTCTATTATGGAAACTAATAAATAACTTTTCTTTATTCGCTCTCTCCACACCACACATGATTTTATATACCTCTATCATATCTCCCCTCAGTCTCCTCTTTTCTAAACTGAAAAGTCCCAGTCGCTTTAACCTCTCTTCATATGGGACCCATTCCAAATCCCTAATCATTTTAGTTGCCCTTCTCTGAACCCTTTACAAGGCCAAAATATCTTTTTTGAGGTGAGGAGACCACATCTGTACACAGTATTCAAGATGTGGGCGTACCATAGTTTTATACAGGGGCAGTAAGATATTCTGTGTCTTATTTTCTATCCCTTTCTTAATAATTCCTAACATCCTATTTGCCTTTTTGACCGCCGCTGTACACTGTGTGGAAGTTTTCAGAGAAGTATCCATGATAACTCCAAGATCTCTTTCCTGATTTGTCGTAGCCAAATTAACCCCCATTATACTGTACGTATAGTTGGGGTTATTTTTCCCAACATGCATTACTTTACACTTATCCACATTAAATTTCATTTGCCTTTTTGTTGCCCAATCACTCAGTGTGGTGAGATCTTTTTGGAGTTCCTCACAGTCTGCTTCTGTCTTGACTATCTTAAACAGTTTGGTATCATCTGCAAACTTTACCACCTCACTGCTTACCCCTTTCTCCAGATCATTTATGAATAAGTTGAACAGGATTGGTCCCAGGACTGACCCTTGGGGGACACCACTAGTTACCCCTCTCCATTCTGAAAATTTACCATTTATTCCTACCCTTCGTTTCCTGTCTTTTAACCAGTTCTCAATCCATGAAAGGACCTTCCCTCTTATCCCATGACAATGTAATTTACACAAGAGCCTTTGGTGAGGGACCTTGTCAAAGGCTTTCTGAAAATCTAAGTATATTATATCTACTGGATCCCCCTTGTCTGCATGTTTGTTAACCCCTTCAAAGAACTCTAATAGATTAGTAAGACATGATTTCCCTTTACAGAAACCATGTTGACTCTTGTCCAACAAATTATGTTCTTCTACGTGCCTCACAATTTTATTCTTTACTATTGTTTTGACTAATTTGCCCAGTAAATTTTCCCTCTGCTGCCCTGTCTCCTATCCTCCTCTTGCCCCATCTGCTCCCCTGGTGCCTGCTGCCCCCCACCCCTCACCCTCCTCTACTGCCCTGGATCCTGCCCTTCTTACTCCCCTCAGCCCTTTGTGGATCTGCCCCTCTCTCCTGCACCAGCCCTTCTCTTCCCTCTGTGCCCATTCCTCCTCTAGCCCACTCTGATCATCTGTAGCTGCCCCTCCCCATCCCCTCTTCTAACACCTCCCTCTACCCAACTGCCTTGCCTCTCTCCTCTGCCGCCTATCCCTTCATTCCACGTGTCTGCCCTTTTGCTTCACCCCCACAATCTCCTGGCACCTGCACCTTCCCTTACCCCTGCACCTTCCTGGTGCCTCCCCTTCCCTCACAGCTCCTGTCCTCCTTGCTCTCTTTCTCCCTGATGCCCACCCCCTCAACACCCTCTACCCCTGTTCCCCTCACATCCCTCTGTGCCCTCACATATGACTTGCTCCATCCCCAGATTTCTTCATGTCCACCCCTCCTTTCAACCCCTCTTCTCCCAGCACCCACTCCTCTCCTCTCCGCCTCCTTCCTCTTGCCCCCATTGTCCCTCCCCTTTCCTCTCCCAGCATCACCATGTCCCCTCCACTCTCCCACCACCATTGATACCTTCCCTCCCCTCCCTCCTCCTGCCCTTTTCCTCATTGTCTCCTCTTGGTCCCCTGGCATTTGTTTCTCCTCTACCCTACCCTTGGTGCCTTCCCCTTTCTTCTCCCACCCTGCCCCCCTCCCCTCAGCACAAACCCCTTCCTCTTTGCAGCCACACCTCCCCCTTAGTTCTCCCTCTGCCCCTTCCCTCACCTTCTGCTTTCCACATGGAAAGCAGTTTGTGGGGCTGGAGCCAGGCTACGATGCTATTTTTATTACAGCGGTCCCAGCCCCAGCTGCTCCCAGGGCTGGACTGTGTGCCAGGACTGGAGCAGAAGCTGCCCACCATGCTATTTTTAGTACCGCAATCCTGGTTCCCACGAACTGTTCGGCTCCAGCTGGAGTCAAGCGGCAGCCACACAAGACCCACCCAGGTGAGGCTGCCCCAGCTGGAACACGCCGTGTGTGGCTGCTGCTTGACTCCAGAAGGAGCTGGGGCTGCCCGTAGGGACCCGGACTGTGGTATGAAAAAAGGAGGCCTAATGTCCAGTCCCGGCACCTGCTGAGGCTGAGCGTGCCCCCTCCATGTGGCTCCTGCCAGGGCTCCAAGGCATCCTGGAGGAGGAGAAGGAGGTGGTGCTGCGAGACCAGGACCCTGCATGGCAGAGGCGGTCCTGCGGGAGGAGGAAGTGGAGAGGGAGAGGCTGCACACCACCGGAAGCTGGCCCAGCTGCTCTACATGCCCTGCTGCGGGGGAGAGGGAGGAGGCTGCTGCGCCGTGCGAGGAGGAATGGCATGGTGCCGTGCTTCTTCCGGCAAGCTGGTGTCCCCATCAAATAATGAAATGTCCGGCAGGGCTTTCCAGAACATTTCACTACTTGATGGGCACCGGGACAGAGTATATAAATTTGTGACAGTCCTGGAAAAATTGGGACGTATGGTCAGCATAGTTATACCAGGAGCAAAATGCTACCACCCCAAAAGGGAAGCAGGGAGAGGACAGTGCTTCAGAGGAATGTTTTAGAGGCACAGTGTCTGATTTGGCTTCTCCTGTGGCGATGGACTATATGCCTCATCCTTTTCTCAGTGCATAAAGGCAAAGTCTAACCCAAAGACAGAACACTAAAATTAGCCAGTGTAAGAGCTAAATAGGCAATTTTACAAGTACAGTAGCAGAATAGAAACAAGCAAGAATACTAAAGGCATAGAACCATTTAAAACACATTCATATTCATACTCAACAGAGTCCTTTTAATCAGAGCAAAATTATCAAAAATCTCTAGGATTCTATGGTAATCTCCACAGCACAGTTAAAGAAAATTGATGTGTAACTACAACAAGCACCACATGTGATTGCCACTTTTATTATGCAAACATTTTTTTACTTATTTGGTGCTGCCTTGATACTTCTCTTAATTAAAGCTTCTGTTAATAAAAGAAATTTTCACTTTATTGAAGAAACATAATATAGCAGATATTGTTTAATTAAATGCCTTGGGCCAAAATCTTCCCTAATAGCTTCACTTGAATTACATCAAGGAAGAATTTGGCCTATAGTTTCCACAGTACTAAATTACTTTGCAAGTTACTATTTAAACCAAAAGGCAAAATGCTATTAGTGGAAAACAGCTTATGTAGTCCAGTATCATAAATATGTTAGTGGTATTATGATTTCAGCTATTATGCCACTTCAGCAATTTTCTGGGGAATATGATAGTTGAAGAGGGTATAATATAAAGTAACAGCACTGACATGTTATATTTAAAAAACTTTTAAAGTTCCTTATCTGGGTAGTACATTTACATAAACTATTAAACATAAACTGTGCTCACAGTATCCCCAGGTTAATTGTTTTGTTACTATTAGAGCATATAAGACTTTGTAAAGTTATCTGTGATAAAATTTTTAATCCCTTTGCCACCTTACGACTGCACAAATATATCTAACATTATGTACAATGTTCCTTTAATTCATGGTTAATAGAAAGGAAGGAGGAATACAGGAGATTAAATTAAAGAGCTAAATTGTCTCAGTCTAAACCCATTAAGTCCAATTCCATGTCTGGGACTGCTGACCCAATGTTACTGCAGGCTTCCATGCAAACATGTGACCCCACCAAATACTGTATTGCCAAATACTGTAGCATGTTTTGGTTAGCTTTGGCAGAATTAAAAACAAAAATACTTCTGTATTTTCAGGGATGTAAAGATCATACACAAAGAAGTTAAATGTTGTGTATGCACTTTGAAGCTCTTTTTTAATTTTGAAAAATATTTGATGAACTAATTGGGAGCTGGCAAAAAAAAAATCCTTTGAAGAGGAATCTTTACTATGCATTCTGTCAAAGACTTACAATGCTGGCTTCGTGACTGAAAATGAAGTCCTCGAGGCAGTACTTTCAGATGAGCTAATGCACGTTTTCTCCAGTGTAAAGAATAACTCTTCTTAGGCGGAACTTTGGAATACAGTCTGGAAAACTAGTTTAGGAAGAGGCCTATTCCACTTTTGTGAAATTAGGGTTACTTGGAAGCCTAACAGAGGGCTTGGTAGTTTTAGGGGCTGTGCTTGTAAGCACTGAGCTTCCCAGACAGAGAGTCTGGGGCAGGGCATTGTGAAGCTGTTGTTGGTGTTAAATAGTATGCACAGCCTCTAGGAACTGGATGCTGTATAAAGCCAAGCTCTTGCAAACAGCACAAACCCTGAGTCATCACTGAACACCACAGGTTGCACAAGCCTGAAAAGATTTTCTTGAGACTGCACAAAAGCTTGTTCTGTCTCTTGGGGCTTTTTCTTTATTTGGCAATTATATTGTTAGGAAATTGCTATGGAAATTTTTGTTACTTAAGTCCTTCAGTTCCTTCAGGACCTACAATTAAAAGTAATATATTTCCCTTCTACATTCCTAATGCTCCCGAGTCTTTTACTGAGCCTTCTGCTTCTCTGAAATATACAGCCCATCATTCACATGTGTCAGAATCTAACAAATAGATTTCAGAATTTCTGGACTCTGTGGCTTAAATCCCCCACACTAGTGTGAGATTAGAATATGCTAATTCCAAATACTCTGTTATGGTATTGAGAATAGATGATGACTAACTATAAATGAAATTCATCCCTGTACACATTACACTATGTACAATTTAATCCCATTTAAGCACTGCTTTGAGTATTTGCATAGTACTTGGGCACTCCTGCTACCTCGCAGAATTTAGTTAGTCTTCGGATATATGGTGCTTTTCTTAAATCCCCATGAGGTTACATGAAAAAATCTCAGTTTTGTTTTCTGGGCCCTCTTGTTTGTGGGGGAAAAGCTTGAGAGAGTGAGGTAAGAGTACTCTAAAGGCTTTGAAGCCAAAAGTAAATGAAAGTAATCCTACCTTTGTTGTTTTAAAAACTTCATAGAGATTTTAAGCAAATCTTATGGGTTTTGGTTCCTGACTCCTCATTTTTAGTGCTTCAGGTTGGCAGTGCTACTTAGGTGGAGCACTGGCCTTGTGCTGACCTTCTGCACAGGTGCAAATGCCATCTTATCTTTTTGCCCAATCCAACCATTTTCTATGTACCCTCAGCTCCTGTTGACTTTGCTGGATTAGGACCTTTAGATGCTGCTTCAGACTGTTATCAAGTGTTTATACAAAAACATGACTTAATTTCCAATTAGTTCTTTATGTGATTTTGAATAGGAAATTATGTCTATATAGGAGAAAACTTCTCTGAGGGTATGTCTACACATCAAAGTTATTTCGAAATAACAGCTATTTTGAAATAACTTTCCAAGAGTCTACACAAGCCAACCTCTATTTTGAAATTAAATTGAAATAGCGGAGAGCTTATTTCGAAATTGGTAAACCTCATTCCACAAGGAATAACGCCAATTTCGAAATTGCTATTTCGAAATAAGTACTGTGTAGACACTTATTTCGAAATAGAGGGCCTCCAGCCCTTCCCAGGATGCCCTGGTGGTCACTCTGGCCTCAACCAAGAACACTCCTCTCCCTCCCTGGAGCCCTTAAAGGGGTTGACTCTGGCCACAGGGCCTGTGCCAGCTCCAAGCCTGCAAGCCCAGAGCCAGCAGTCACCGCCCCGACCCTGTGGCCCCAAAACATAAGCCAGCAAGCCACTGGCAGCCAGCCCTCCAGCACTCCCCAGGAGCAGTCTGCCAGCTCCCAGGAGTCTGCCAGGGGCCAGAGAAGGCGGGCACCTTCCTGGTCCAGGGTAGAGATCATGGACCTTATACAGGTTTGGGGGGATGCCCCCAACGTCTATGATCTCCACACTAGATGGAGGAACGCAGCCGTCTATGGGCAGGATAGCTCCCAGCCTGGCCACCAAAGGCCACATGTGAACCCAGGAGCAGGTTCACATGAAAATCAAGTTGGTCCAGCGAGACCCACAACCCTGAGCCCTGAGCTTCCTCTCCTCCTTCTTCTCCTTGCTTCCCTCTTCCAGCTCCCCCTCCCAGGTTTCCTCCTCCCCTCTCCCACCCTCTCTTCTCCCCACTCCCGCCTCCTTTCCCCAGTCTCACCAGAGTTTCATTCTCGCCCCCCCCCCAGTTTTGTTAAATAAAGAGAGTTTGTGTTCATGCAAATACGTGTATTTTATTTGACATCAGGAAGGGGGGTTAGGGAGGGGTAAGTGGAAGGACGTGAAGGAGGAATGAGGCACAAGCCCCTAGTGGGGCACACCAGGGAGCCTCTTAGTGCTCCTCAGGGTGGAAGCTCTCCCACAGGGCCTCCTGGATACTGGCAGCCCCCCGATGGACCTCCCGATGGCAGCCTCCAGAAAGTGCAGCCAGGCTCGCAGCAATGCATCCACAAGAAGCACCAGAGTGCTTAGGGCCAGCTCTGGCTCCATGTTGCAGAGTGCTGTGGTGTCCCAAGTGAGGACACCCAGAGCACGCAGAGACAAAATGCTTTGCTGTCCCTCATCGAGGTCTGCAAGCAAGCAGGGAAACCTGAGAACAGGCTGTCTGGGGGGGTCCCTTTAAGCACAGGCCTCAGATAGCCTCAGGCAGCAGCCACACAAAGTAAGTCTTGACCTGACGCCCTGCCGGACCTGGTTCCGGCCGGCCTTAAATGCGGTTCAGCATCCACACAGTGTGGACCCACTATTTTGAAATAGCCAAATGCTATTTTGAAATGCATTTTGTGTGTAGATGCATTATTTTGAAATATCTTATTTTGAAATAACTATTTTGAAATTAGATATTTCAATATAATGCTGTAGTGTAGATGTACCTTGACATACATAGCTGTGGAGCAGTTGTAAATAAGCTTAATTTCTGGGAGGGGGGCGGTGCAGGAATTGTTAAATCCTAACTAGAGTTTATCCTCTTGTCTTTAATGTGTTTTGAGATTCTTGGATGAAAAGTGCTAGATATTATTTATCAGCATATCTCACTCAATGAATACATTATATTAACCTTTTTCACTTTAGTTTTTGGTTATACTGCACATTTTAAAAAATTATATGATATATAATATAACAGAATACTTTGGTTTATTGTATTTATAGCTTTGTAGTTCAAACATAATGGTCTGTATATAATTAATTCTGAAAAAAAATCTTCATCTGATTCTAAATACTTTTACTTTACATTACTTTTATCAGTTTCATAGATTACATTGTTGCTTCTTTTTTGTGCTGTGTATATATTTCTTTTAATTACATATTTTACATATTTTATTTAATTTAAAAATTATTTATTTTATATTATCTTATAGTTAGCTTTAATGGGAAAGTTAAAGCATTTGTTTTTGATGGATTAGTTGTACACTGGCCACCATTAAAAGGTTCTTTCTTCCCTTTTAAGTAGTAGATAAATAGTTTTAATATTATTCCTCATTACAGGCCAGGCTCTTTGCCCTGGACTTGTTGTGATAAGTGCTTACTCACACAATTAGTCTCACTGAAGTCAATACTCCGCAGTCTGAATACAAGAGGTTCAGAAACTAGCCTTATGAGTATTGTTAATATGTTCTCAAACATCTCAAAAATCTTTCTTTCTGGTAAAAAGGTATGACATTATTTCACAACCATGGGCAGCGAGTTATATGGGCTTGTGGTGCCCACCCTCCAGCAATATTCAGAGCCCCCATCTGCCGGCCCCCCCGTGCGTCTTCCCACCTGGCCCAAGAGTGTTCCCCTGCCCCCGGCCCCGGCCCTGTCCAGTCCCTGCCGTACGCAGCTTTCAGTCCGGCTCCCCCTTGCCGGTGCATGCTGCCGGCTGCTGCTGCCATGCGCGGCATTTACAGGTGAGTGGGGAGACGCCCAAGCATGATGTGACGTCACGGCCTGGGACTTTAAAACTGCTCAGCGTAGCATTGCGCCATGTGACCTAGCTCTGGGTTTGGAGTCCAGGGACTTCTGGGGCCCGAGCGCAGACTCCAGTCCTGCAAAGTGGAAGGCAGAAGGTAAGGTAAGGGGAGGGTGAGGAAGGGGTTTGTGTGGAGGGGGAAAGGGAAAATGGGAGAGGGGGAGGAAGGGGCTTGTGCGGAAGGGGAAAATAGGGGAAGGGGTGGGAGAGGAAGGGGCTTGTGCAGAGGGGGAAGGGAAAAATGGGGGAGGGGAGGAAGGGGCTTGTGTGGAGGGGGAGGGGGAAGAAAGGGGAAGGCACCAAGGGACAGCGTGGAGGAGAGACAAATGCCAGGGGGCCAAGTGCAGACAATGAGGAAAAGGGCAGGAGGGGAGGTGTCAGTGGGAGGGGGGACAGGAGAGAGTAAGGGCATTGGGGGCTAGAGGGGGGAAGGGGAGGTGCTGGGAGAAGGCTTAAAAGAAGGGGTGGGCATGAGAAAGGTGGGGATGGAGCAAGTCATGTGTAAGAGCACAGAGGGGCATGAGAGGAATGGTGGCAGAGAGAGGTGAGGGAGTGGGCATCAGGGAAAAAGAGGGCAAAGGGGGCAGGGGCAGTGAGGGAAGGGGGGCACCAGGAGGGTACAGGGGTAAGGGAAGGTGCAGGTGCCAGGGGATTCTGGGGTGAAGCAGAAGGGAAGACACCTGCAGGGGAGGGACCAGCACCAGAGGAGAGAGGCAGGGCAGGTGGATAGAGGGAGGTGTTAGAAGAGGGGATGGGGAGGGGTAGCTCACATGATCAGAGTGGGGCTACTGGAGAAGTGGGCAAAGAGGGCAGAGAAGGGCTGGTGGAGGGGGGCAGGTCGCAGGAGGGCTGAGAGCAGTGGGAAGGGCAGGAGTCAGGACAGCAGAGGAGGGTAAGGAGTTGGAGGGCAGCAGGCACCAGGGGAGCTGGTGGAACAAGGGGAGGAGACATGGCAGCAGAGAGAAAAGGTAAAGGTTTAAAAATATTTATTAATAACTTGGGTGCCACAATGGCACATCCAAACAAGCCACATGAACTCAGTACTGGTGCACAACACAAAATTCATTCTGCTCATGGGAGGAAACTCTTAGGCTATGTCTACACTGGCGGCTTCTTGCGCAAGAACATCTCGCGCAAGGGTTCTTGTGCAAGAAGTCTTGCACAAGAACACATCCACACTGCCATGTGTGAGCTGTGCTTTTGCACAAGAGTATCCATGGCAGTGTGGGTGCTCTCTTGCCCAAGAAAGCTCCGATGGCCATTTTAGCCATAGGGGTTTCTTGCGTAAGAAATCCCTGCCGAGCATCCACACTGCCCTCTTGAGCAAGAGAGCTTACACCTATTAGAAAAGAGCATAGCTCTTGCACAAGACGCCCTGTCTTACCGCGCCGTACTGTAAATTTCCTTGCACAAGAGCAGGCGGGCAGTGTGGATGCTCTATGGGTTCTTGCACAAGAACGGCTGTACTTGTGCAAGAAGCCGCGAGTGTAGACATAGCCTTAGAGGGAACACTTCCCCCAGCCTCTCTGCCCCCGAGTTAATGTCACATACGTTGGGTTAATGCAATTGCAGGATAGTTGCATGAGGGCGGTTTGGTGGGGGCCAAACTAATCCCTATTGGTAGGAGGATGGTGGGAAAAGTCCTTTGAGAGGGGTGACATGACCCCTTTTACTTCTGGTCATGTGTCCATCTTGCCCCGAGCATGTTACCTCCAGAGGCCTGGTTAACAGGGGTCAGGGGGCATGGCTAAATGGAGGGGGAGGGTCAGGGGGCATGGCTAATGGAGGTTGGGGCGTGGTTAACAGGGGCCAGGGAGCATGGCTAATGGGGCACCACCAAAAATTATACAAACCTGCTACCCCTGTTCACAACAAAGCCAATTTTTTTTCTCAAACCAGAAAATTTTAAAGAAATATCAGAGAAGTCACCTGGATCCCAGCACCTAGATCTAAGATAAGAAAATCTCTGAATATATACCATAGCCACAATGCAAAATTGAGCTAGTCATAAATTTTCCAAAAGAATAGCTTTCTGACAAAATATTATTTTGTTAAAAATATTGAAGAAAAAGATTGAAATGTTTTTATCATAATTTTTTTCAGAAGCTTTGTTTCACAAGAAATTTAGATTTTTCATTCTGATTTGGGAAAGGAGTTAGTGAAAATAGACTGGAATAGCTGGCATTTCAGACATAAGCAATAAAATGAATCTGGGCCATTTTCAATTCCCCTTTGCTTCTGCTATCTAAATAATAGTTGTGAAAAAGTGGGGAAGGATAGTAGGATCTGCAGAGTTAATATATTCAAAGAACTATTATTACAGATAAATAATTTTCTCTTCTTCATCCTGAAATTGTCTCTGCAGATCCCTAGCAGAGTAGGTTAGCGAGCAGAGGCCACCCTAGTGAAAGGCTCATTTGAACAAATATGAAAGACTACGCTACCAAAGAGAGTCTCTGATTTGATCCCATCACACTTGATATCTGGTTGGAGAAATTTAAGTACAGAACTCAGTTAGTTTGGGGTCTATGTCCTGATTTTAACAGTCTCCCCTGAAGTTGGTATTCACAGTCATGAGCCATTCTAGCTAGCTTAACAACATCAGTGGGGAACCTAACACTTTCTGTTCCAGGAGTAAGTTGGCATAGTTACATCTCTGAGTGGTAGCTACATAAGGGTTCTTTGGTCATTGTTTATGAAGCCTAGTCTCAACTGGTAAAGTATAAGTTTGGGGAAGGGGAAATAGCAAAAAAATAGTTTAGTATAATGATTATGTAGGCACTTCAGATGATGAAAATGCAACACCATTTTATCTTTGAAAGACGGTATACGGCTGGCTTGAATCTCAGGATATACCAGCTCTACAATACCTCTGGATCCCTTCCACGGCAGGTGAATCCTCTGTCAGCCGCTTAAATCAGTATTATTGTTGTTCTGCAGAAGCAGTTATGATGTTGTGAAGGCTCTGTCTCAATGTGTTATTTGTTCTATTGTCTGTTCTGTCTATCTAATCTCCCTAATTGATCACATTGGTGTAAACAAGAGAATGACACTGGGGCTAAGTCGACACTGCAACACTATTTCAGGATACCCCGAAATAGCTATCCCGCATCTTCACAGTAAGCCTGTTATTTTGGGCTCTCTAGTCTGACGTTTCTGTAAACCTCATTGCATGAGGACTAAGGGACATTTCGGAATAGCCTTTTATTTCAAAATTTGGCGCTATGTAGACAGCGCCAAATGACAAAATAAGCTATTTCAAAATAGCATTGAAATAAGATACACAATTTGCGAAGCTCAAATCGCGTATCTTTTTTCAAGTTATGGTGTAGTGTAATCGCACCCTAATTTTCTGTGAGGACACAATAGCTTCTAACTCTTAGAAGGGGAGCTGGGATAGTCTGCAATTTTAAAAACGAGTAGTCCTGTGGCACCTTAGGGTATAACAGCCGTTATTTCAAAATAACTTTACTAGCATCTACACAGCCAAACCACTATTTTGAAATTAATTCAAAATAGCGGAGCGCTTATTTCAAATTTGGTAAACCTCATTCCACGAGGAATAATGCCAAATTCAAAATAGCTATTTTGAAATAAGTGCTGTGTAGACACTTATTTCGAAATAGGGGGCCTCCAGCCTTCCCAGGGTGCCCTGGTGGCCACTCCAGCCTGAACCAAGAACACTCCTCTCCCTCCTCCCTCCCTGGAGCCCTTAAAGGGGTTGACTCTGGCCACAGGGCCTGTGCCAGCTCCAAGTCTGCCAACCCAGAGCCAGCAGTCACTGCCCCGACCCAGTGGCCCCAAAACATGAGCCAGCAAGCCACTGGCAGCCAGCCCTCCACTGCTCCCCAGGAGCAGTCTGCCAGCTCCCAGGAAGCTTGTCAGGGCCCGGAGAAGGCTGGCGCCTTCCTGGTCCAGGACGGAGATCATGGACCTTATACAGGTTTGGGGGCGATACCCCCAATGTCCATGATCTCCACACTAGATGGAGGAACGTGGCCGTTTATGGCAGGATAGCTGCCAGCCTAGCCACCAAAGGCCACATGTGAACCCAGGAGCAGGTTTGCATGACAATCCAGTTGGTCCGGCAAGACCCCCAACCCTGAGCCCTGAGCTTCCCCTCCCCCTTCTTCCCCTTGCTTCCCCTTTCCAGCTCCCTCTTGCCGGGTTTCCCCCTCCCCTCTCCCACCCTCTCTTCTCCCCTCTCCTGCCTCCTTTCCCCACTCTCACCAGAGTTTCATTCTCCCCCCCGCCCATTATTTTGTTAAATAATGAAAATACGTGTATTTTATTTGACATTAGGAAGGGGAGCTAGGAAGGGGTAAGTGGAAGGATGTGAGGGAGGAATATGGCGCAAGCCCCCAGTGGGGCATACCAGGGAGGCTCTTAGTGCTCGTCAGGGTGGAAGCTCTCCCACAGGGCCTCCTGGATACTGACAGCCCCCCAATGGACCTCCCGGATGGCAGCCTGCAGAAAGTACTGCCAGGTTCACAGCAACGTGTCCAAGAGAAGCACCAGAGTGCTTAGGGCCAGCTCTGACTCCATGTTGCAGAGTGCTGTGGTGTCCCGAGTGAAGGCAACCAGAGCATGCAGAGACAAAATGCTTTGCTGTCCCACATCAGGGTAGGCAAGCAAGCAGGGAAACTTGAGAACCGGCTGTCCGGGGGGTCCCTTTAAGCACAGGCCTCAGATAGCCTCAGGCGGCAGCCACACAAAGTAACTCCTGACCTGATGCCCTGCCGGATCTGGTTCCAGCCGGCCTTCAATGCGATTCAGTGTCCACTCCGTGTGGACATGCTATTTCGAAATAGCAAAACGCTAATTCAAAATGCATTTTGTGTGTAGACGCATTATTTCGAAATAACTATTTCTAAATTAGATATTTTGAAATAACGCTGTAGTGTAGACATACTCTTAGAGACTAACAAATATATATATATATATATATATATAGTATCATGAGCTTTTGTGGGCAAAACCCACTTCTTCAGATGAGCTTGAGTGGAGAATAATAGCTTGTAGAATTTGTAACCCTTCACTCCCCTTGGTATGTAACCAGACCTCCCGATGGGAGGCAGCAAAGAGGACAACTGCTCCAGTACCTAGTAATTCAAAAGAGCCTGGGATTCCCAGCAGCTGCTGCCACTACTGTAGCACTGGAATCTTTAAATCGTTACTAGAGTGCCATACAGCATGCTCCAGGCGGCTCTCAGGGCTGTCTGGGGGGACACTGGGTGACATGCTTCGGTCAGCACTGAGGGCTGGCTGTCCCCAGTGCCACGCCTTCTACCTGAGGCCCTGCCCCTTCTAGGAGTGCAGAGCCAGACCCCCTCCCCACCTTGCCAGGGTTCCGGCAAGTCTGTTAGCCCCACTGTGTATCTGTAACAGTTCAAATCTGATGAGCCTCAAGACATGCTATAAACCTCATCTGTTTTCCAGGAATTTGAAAATGGGAAAGACAGTTAAGTATTGGTGGAGGTGGGAGGAGCATCTGGTATTTTAATTTGCATGGGCTCACCAGTTCGAAATCATTTTAAATTATATTCCTGCACTGAGAATGTATTTTTAAGTTTTTATTCGCAGGTTACTGAGAGTATAGAGAAAGATGGCCTTTTCGCCTTTCTAAGGTTAATCAATACATATATTTTTATTACTTTTCCACTCAGCTTGTCTGATGTTTTACTTATTGTTTCTGAAATTATTAGGAAGAATTCTAATGTAACACATTACTGGCTCAGAGATGTAAATCAGAGCAGATTGTTAAGGCCAAAACCTCAATTAGGGAGTAACCAAATATAGGGAAGTCCTGGGCTACAGCAGAGAGATAAAGAAGCAAAGTAGCCTCTAAGGTAGCTGTATGCAACAAGATACTCCTCCTTGTAATCGCGTAACTGTCCAAGGGTCAGAAGTATGGCTAGATTTCAAATGTCATCAAAAATTTCTGACCAGCTGTACTGGTCAACCATGTGCAACCTGTGGTCCAAAGATTTCCCACCCTTGCCCTTTGTTTTCTTTAGATCCTTTTCTTCTGTGTATTGATTCCAGCAACGAGACTCTAGATCATCAATGGGCAACCTAGGCTATTGATTGGGCCATGTGAGTGGCCCTCCTTGATCTCAGTGGGCCACAAGACTGTTGCAACCAAAATGGTCTCGTGGGATAGGATAGTTTTGCTTGCTGCACTCGTGTACCTAGAATTTGTGGGGTGTGCCCACTGAACTGTAGCAGTGTTTTGTTTGGATGCAGAGTGAGCACGTGGCTCTCACATTGTCATGAGAAATCAGCACTCACCTCACTTCACGTGCCCTTGCTTTACATGTGTATCACTTTAGTAACAGCAGTAGAAAAAACTATGCGGATAGAAACCAGTGGAATCTGGCAACCGTGCACATGAGCCACAGTAACAAAATGTCTCTCAGGCCACACACACAGAACGCCAATGGGCTGCATGTGACCCTCAGGCTACAGGTTGCCCACCACTGCTCTAGGTTTACCCTGTTTAATAGAGAGTTTAGAATGTGGCCTAGAGGCACCAGAAAAATCATTTCAGGTAATAGGATAAACCAGGAAGAATCAATTTTAACCACAGGAAGAATATAATCTTTATAAAGACGAGAAATATCTATGATAGATTTCACATAAAAAAGTATCAATTTGTGTTTAACAAAAATATCACCTAGTCTAACCCCCACTTGTAATTTATTTGTGTATGTTTTATTTGCTTTTAATAATGATGCATGAGGCTCCAACACAGAGCAATGCCTACTTAAAAAAAAGGAAGATCCAAAGGAAGAACACATCTTATGTATGAAATCTATTATTTATTTTTGTCAGTTCAACTCAAACTGTTTGCATGATTACAATTAGATTAACAAAGAGAAGAGTAGGACAGACTTCATAGGTGGTATTAGGTGCACTCCAATAAATCTTCATGTGACTATGGCCCTGTTCCCCAGGTGGGTGGCTACTGCAAAATGATTTATCCCCAATGATAGCTGTATCTACTGCTATGTCCTGGAATATGAGAGCTATATTTTTAATTATACTCAGTAGCTGGAGTAGTATTCTCTTCTTAATTTTAGAATATGCACAAGTATTGGACAGAAACTTTTAGTATGTGTCCATGTGGGATGTTTTCATGGGCATGGCACATATCCTCTGAGGACAATGTTCAGTTCCAGTTTGATTTGATTACCCCCATGTTCAAGTTGATACCTTTCCCACAATTTTTATGGGGCAAAATACTGGAAGTATTGCCTGGCATTGCTTGGGTCCTTCAGGGCAGGGGGCTGATGGTGTGGGGAGTGCAGGAGTCAGGGCAGGGCCTTGGGAATGTGGGATGCTCAGTGCAGGAGGCTGGGGGTGTGGGAGGGTGCAAGAGTGAGGTCTGGGAGCTGAGGAGGGCTCGGAGCAAGGGGTGGCTGCTGGCTTCTCCCTGGGGGTGGACCAGAGCAGTGGGGACTGCATACCTCAGTCACTGGCTTGTCCCTGGGGGAGCCAGCGGGGGCTCTCTCCTTCCCCCCCTGCCGAGCCTAGGCTGACAGTGGCTCTCTACTTCCTCCTGGCCCTTCCCAGGACAGGGGCAGGCTCTTTCCCAGGGTGGGAGGGTTCCATCTCCCCTCCCCCCCCCCAGCTTCTCCCATGGTGGGAGGCTCTCTCCCTACCCTCTTAGCCTCTCCTGGGGTGGGGGACATGATCCTGCCTCCCAGCCCCTCCTGGGGGGGGGCTCTCTCCCTCCCCTCTGGCCTCTTCCAGGGTGGGTGGGGACAGCAGGGGCTGTCTCCCTGGCAGGGGGTTCCACTTAACTTTTCTGGTGGCAGGCATGATTGCAGTGCCTCAGCCCTGCTGGCCACTCCCTTAGTGGTATGACTGTCCCCTGTGGACACTTTGCAGGATAGCTTTCCCCTGCAGGTTTACTGTCCCAGTGACCACCCTCATATGAAGTCTCTCCAAACAGCAGTCACACCCTTTGCATGCTATTGAAAACAGCCTTTCCCCACGGCTTCTGGTTGCCCTGACACAACCAAACCCTGACCTTGCTTTAAGTTAAGAGAAAAGGAAGCTGCATGTCAAATTTGGTGACCCTAGCTCTGACCACTCTTAGGGCACGTCTAGACTACATGGGTCCGTCGCCGGAGCCATGTAGATTAGGGTTGTAAGCAAAGGGAAATGAAGCGGCGATTTAAATAATCACCGCTTCATTTAAATTAAAATGGCTGCGCGCTGTGCCGATCAGCTGTTTGTCGGCACAGCGCTGTAGTCTGGACGCTCCGTGGTCGACATCAAAGGCATTTGTCGACTTCCCCGGTATGCCTCATGGGATGAGGTTTACCGGGGAGGTCGACAAATGCCTTTGATGTCGACTGCGTCCAGACTACAGCGTATATGGTATGTACCAGAACTGTGCATGGGTGGCCTCCTTCCATGCATCACCACCTACATCTCCAACCCATGTGGGCTTAAGGGGAGGAAAAAATTCTAGGGAAGAGCTAGCCCCATGCCATGGGACAAAAGAAAGTGAAGCCAGTCAGAGAAGTCCCAAGCACCCTCAGCAGGTTATGACACTGCTGATGTGATTAGACTTCTTTCCTCAGTTTCACATTCAATCTTTCCTCCCTTGTACTTGATTGACTCTGTACCCCAACCACCTTCCCTGCCTCCTCTTTCACAGTCTAGTCAAATAAACCTCAATTGACTATTCTAACCTACTTTGTTCCCTCCCTTTCTCCCTTCCTCTGCTCTGTCCTGCTGCATCCCCATCCTTTCAGTGATCCCATTTCCTTTCCTTTGTTTTTCTGTTTACTTTAGTCAGCTCTCTCCTACAATCCCTCCCCTTAAATATATATTAATAAATTATGACACCAACATGACATTTTCTGCCATCATGTTATTTACTTTGCTTGCATGTTCCCTTCAAACTGGAAACTCTTCAGGACAAGAATTGTCTGCTACTCTGTATACCTAGCACAAAAGAGCCTATTTTCAGTCAGTTCCTAGGGGCTACCATAATACAAATCAATACATTGATAATTAATAATGTGTTGTGAATACTATTGTGCTGAATCAGTGTCATACAATTCTCAACATAGTGTAATGATTTTATATTGTGGGGGGAAAAAGAAGCTAAAAGGAGAGGAGGAACAGAAGAATTTGCTTTAGTATAATTTTGTACAAGGATTGAGAGAGATTAGTTTTCAAGTGAATTTATAGCAGTGTATATACAAAAATAGCTTTGATGCTAAAATATCATTGCTTTGTATTCACCTAGTACAGCAATATAATTGTTTTTAAAACAGCGTATTAATTTAGATAAGTAAGCAACATTGAAATAAAATATAATAGCTTAAGTGAAGGAACATATATTTAAATAATAATCAGGATTTCAAAGAGATATCAAATAAAACATCAACATCAAACTTATGTACAGAATCTAAGTACGCCATGTCCATTGTACTTAAAATTGATGATACTTGAGTATAGTGGAAGAGCAATGCTTTCATTTGAATGATTCATTTTTTTTCTTGAAAACTAAAAATGGCTTCTTATTCAGATAGATAATCTAGCTGTGTCTCAAAGAAACCATTTTTCTTTATCATTGTACTTATGTAAGCGTACTTTCTCTCAAACATTGCCTTCAGGCTAAAGAGTACAATTTTATTTTTCTTAAATTAACAGTTCATGATAAGGATGTTTCTCCTTTGATAACTGAAGGCATATGCACATCTATTATCACATAGCTTGCATGTCTGTGTAATGTATACTGTGCTAGTGCAACATTATGGAAGGGACACAAACGGTCCTTAAGGTTACAGTGTGCCACAACAAGTCAGAGGAGTGTGTTTTGTAAAGCGGATTAATGTGCTGTGTCTTAACTGCCCTGTGTAGACCCTGCTAGACTGCTATAAAATGTACATAGTTCTCATTAATGCTAAACTGCCATACACAGGACTGTTAGAGCACAAAACATCAGAGCGTTTTACAAATCGCACCTTTCTAATGCACTTTGCTTATGCTGCATAGACAGGTGCCCTCTAAGTGAAGAGTTGAAATGACTGACTTCCATATGTTGTGCTTAATCAACATTTATACAGTACATTCTTTTTGTGGACTGTGTAAGGCCCTGAAAAGGGTGGATTTGATGCTGTCCCTGTATGATTGAACATTAAGCCATTCTGGTTTTTTTTCCTACCAATGATATGAATCTGGGTTTTTTTTTCAGAATTTCTGATTTTTCTAAGATAGTGGTCCCCAAATTGTAGGACATGCTCCCCTAGGGGGGCACATAGGAATTTTCAGGGGGGTACACACATACTTCATCCATGAGCCACTTAGCATGCAGCTCCTTGTAGAAGCAGCATATCTTCAGCACTGCACAAGAGTGACAGTCGGCCTCCCTAGCCATCTGGTATGCCTGCCTCATCTCCTTGATCTTAGTATGGCAATGCATCATGTCCTTTTTGTGTGCCTTCTCTTCCATGCCATGAGCAATCTGCTCATTGACATCAAAGATCCTATGACTGGACCGGAGCTGTGACTGCCCAGCGTCTTCTCCCCACAGACACAACAAATCCAACCACTCCAGTTCAGTGTTCCCAGGTAATTAATCAGCCACACCCTGCCAGTCCCACGCCGTCAGTCAATCAGTTCCTTTCATGGAGCCCTGAGCCTCTGACTGATCGGGGCTAATTAATCACCTGTGAAGCTGTGCTGCCCTGCAGCTTAGAGGGAACACTGCTCCAGTGTACACCAGGCAGGAGAGCATTTGCTGCGGAATGCCAGCATGGGTAGCTGAGCAAACATGAAGTGGAATTTCAAAAATTCTCAGTGCTTTAAAAGGGGAGGGTTGCATGCCTATGTACCTGGCTGCTGGGCAGCGAAGTTGAAATTACTGTCCAGGGTAGTCATGATGGTCATTGTGGAATACTTTCTGGAGGTCATATTGCATTGGTCAGCTTAACTGCAAAAAGCTCTATGCCTCTCCTCAATGTATTTTATTATGCCGGTATAGCAGGAGTGTTAAATTGATGGGAGAAGCATTGCTGTGTGTAGAGCTTCACTGTTTTGTTGACAAATCTGTATAGTTTAGACAAGGCCTGAGAGTCGAACGGACTCACAGGAGGATCCAGGCTTGGTTAGTAGAAAGTAAGTTGGTGCTCCTCTGGATGTTCCTGCAATGTTAGAGAAAACATAACTTGTACTTCAATATATAATATTAGGGGAAACAGAAAATGCATGTAGGATGTTTGTTATTTAATAATCCTTTAGCGCTTTGCTCCAAAACAAAATACTTTATTTACAAAGGCTATTGTTTACTGTTTCAGTGGTCATGGTTTCCTGCAGGGAAGAAACACAGATGCCCAAAAGGCAGCTGGAACTTCAGGATGTTAAGCAGTTGGCACACACAAGGCACTGTCCTCTGGGCCTGGTCTAATAAAAACAGAAGAATCTTAAGTTGGGCCCTACCAAATTCACCGTCCATTTTGGTCTATTTCATGGTCATGGAATTTTAAAAATAAGAAATTTCATTATTTCAGCTATTTAAATATGAATTTTTTCAGTGTTGTGATTCTTGGGTTCCTGACCCAAAAAGGAGTTGTCAGTGGGAATTGCAACATTATTGTAGGAGGATTTCTGTACCTTATCCTTACTTCTGTGCTGCTGCTAGTAGGGTGCTGCCTTCAGAGCTTGGGACCCAGTCAATAGCTTCTACTCTCCAGCTACCCAGGTCTCATGGCAACACAGAAGTAAAGATTACAATACCACAAACTCCCCCCCCCCCCACACACACACCATTAAAATAACCTTGCAATTCCCCTGTTGCCTCCTTTTGGGTCAAGACCACAATTTGAGAAATGCTGTTCTCCCCTGTGAAATCTGTATAACATAGGGTTAAAGCACAAAAAAGACCAGATTTCTGGTCTGTGACACGTTTTTCATGGCCATGAATTTGGTAGGGCTCTAATAATAAGGTTCTACCCTGAAATAGAAAAGACCCAGAGGTCCAAGACCTGAGGGGGAACCTACAGTGGTACTACAAAGGAAACAGAAGTGCAATAAGTTGTGTAACCATGATAATGTATTGTGAGCCTTAGTACACTAAATCTCTTCAGGAAACATCCCCCTAATGGGATTCTGGTCCCCCCGCTGTCCCCGTGAGAAGTGGAAATGAGATGAGTTGGCTCAGGGTACTCTGAATGAGCTTGAAAATTTCTTCTCAAGAACTACTAACACAGCTACAGCACTGAAAGGAGAGTTCCCAGAGACTGAAGACTGGTGTTTATCCTATCTAGGACATTGGGCAGGGCCTGGTCTGAAAGATGTGATGCCAGGAGCAAGTGATTTTGTTAATTACCCTGGCTACTGGAGGCTAGAAGGCGATGGTTAGAGGTGGGGTTATGAAATTTCTTGAGCACTGTGATAAACCTACTTGACAACAGCCTTCAAAATGTAAAACAATCTCCAATATGAAGACAGATTGATACTCCACTGCAACAGGAGCTCAACTGTCTCCTGTAGAGTTACACTCACATCTTAATCAGGGTAACTACTTAAGGAATCAGTCATTAATGAGTCATTTCACACCTTTTAAAAATCTTTCAGAGCCCTCAGCCTCTTCTGTCTCTCCTAATTACCAGTGAATAATGTTCTCAAAATGCCTTTCTTCATCTCCTCATGGTTGTGTGAGCTATACACCACTAACATCTTTCAAATAACCTCATTTTAAGTTTCTAGTGCAAGCAGTTTTTGAAAAAAAACCCATGGAAAATGTGTTAGAAGAATCTTCAAAACATAATTAAGACCTATTTATTTCTAAATCTTATATCTCAAAGCAAGCTCACTAAATGACCTTAACTCTGGACAAAAAAAGTGTCCACTGACAAACAATATATACAATATAAGAAATTGAAAGTGGGTAGCAAAATTAGTTTTATAAGGGAATGCAGACATCAAAGTTAACTGTGAAAAGGTTTCTTTCTCTTTCCATTATTCCTTTTGTACTCTGGCAGTATGTTTAAAAGACAATTTAAATTCATTGTGTTCATGATTTCTGAAAGGTTTATGACACAAGTTCATAATAACAAATCTCATCTTCTGTATTATGTCAAAAATATTACACTGAAATACACGTCTAATGTTACAAGGAAAATTAACCCAAATGGATAGCATATTTCCCTTAAAAAAAGCAGATTAAAAATACCAAACTGGTAAAGCAACTCAGTTGTGTAATAGCCTTCAGCAACAGGATTCTGAGTACAACTGCACTTTCCATTCACCTAATGGGAGTCAACATGACAGTATTGTTGTGTAAAACTATTATATTTAATTGCAATGGCTTTATGTTGGCTTTCTTTAACTGGAAAATGTTCATGGCTAAAAATAGAACCTTTCCTTTCTAAGGCACAGCCATAGAAACTGAAACAGGTTGTATACTGTTGGCATTCAGAGGAACTTAGGCATTCACATTTGAAAGATTCTAAATTGTCAGAACAATGTTGTTTTTTTCTCTCTCCTTCTTCTTCATTCCTTTTTTCCCCTCTTTATTTTTAATGAACTGCTATTAAAAGATGACATTTTCTCATGTTCAGAAAGATGTGTGGACTTTATTCAAGTTAAATCCATAGACATGTAAAATTATAAGATGACTACGATTTACCATTTTGTGTGTCTCTACTGAATAGAAGACAACCCAGCCCCTATAAAGAGCAGAGACAGATACAAAAAGTAGTGGCCTATTTTCATTCCCATGCATGTAGCTAGGTAGGTGGAGATACCTTGTCAGCTCACCCCTTCCCACTCTCTTCAAGTTGACATACTGTGCCTAAATCCACTCCTCAGTGCTGAGCTGCTTTTCTCTGCATAACCCAAGCAGATGATTTTTTTCCAACTGTTCATAACTCATTACTCCCTCTCCTTTCACTATCCATTTCCTGATATGACTGAGATTTTCTCAGAGCTTTTGCCTTCTATAGTACTTGCTTTCAAAGCTGTTGGTACTTATGCCGATTCAAACTGCTATATATCTCACAAATACTGATCTTTATTACATTGTTTCAGAATAATCACACCTTTATTCCCTCTTTGTGATCCACCAAGACCACCCACTTAAAGGTTTCCAGTTCTCTGTTGTCAGGTCTCTTGGTGGAGATTTGCATCTCATTCACTTCTGACAGATGGTTTTAAAGCTGTGCATCTCCCTGATCTACACTGAAATATCACCAGCAAGTCAGTCTTCCATACAAGCCAGCACTTGTCTTTTGTTTTCTCCATAGGCTATGAGGAGTATATTCACAGTGGTTATGAGTTACCACATAATTCCTTAGAAGCCATCACATTTATTCTTAAGGGAAAAGCATTACAGAGAAAATAACAGAAAAATGATGAAAAAAACCCAACACACATCTAAAAAGCTTACCAGAGATAACCCCTAACTCCATCATAGGGCTCTGGTAGGTGTCTATCCTTCAAATTCCACAACTATTTTCCCTGTGGCTGTAAGTTCATATCAGTCGATAGATTAATCAGAATGAAGGCCCCAAGTCCATTTATGCTTGGGCTATTTATTCTGATGCCCTTTCTTTTTTCTGTTGGTCTCTGGAGAATCCAGTTTAAACCAGAGTATGCAAATCTCTCCTAGAGGTGGTGGAAGTGTTAAATTTGAACAATTTCCCCAACCATCCCCAACTGTTTTCACTTCCTGGAGGAGCTATAGTAACCCTCTCCTCACTGAGGCTATGTCTAGACTGCAGAGTTTTTCCGGGATACTATAGATATCCCAGAAAAACTCTGCAGTGTCCAGGGAAAGCATCCACTTTTTCAGAACATTTTCCGAAAAAGTGGGCACGTTCTTTTGGCATCCCTGTATTCCTCATTTTATCAGGAATAAGGGATGTTCCAAAAGAGGAGGTTTTTCTGACATTTGGCCCCATGTAGCTGGGCCAAATGTCAGAAAAGCCTCTTCTGAAAATACAAGCAGAAAAAGATACACAAATTCACAATTTGCATATCTTTTTCTGGGGGAAAAAAATGGCAGTGTAGACATAGCCTGGGTGCATAGAATCCCTGGTCTACAATGTTACAGGAACCATAAACAATGTTACATAAACTCAATGCAACCTGTTCTCACAAAGCTATTGTGAGAAGTTGCCTTGTCTGTTACATTGTCAAACAACTGTACTTATTTTAAAAAAAAATTCTTGTTGACACAGCATGCCTGATCTTTTCTTACAAACTGTGGTATGCCAGGAAAAGAATGACTTTTGTCTTTGGATGCAATATAGCCCTGATAGTACGATGTGCAGAAAATAATTCAAAACTCCTCAGGGTAGCTTTGTACCCACAGCTGTTGCTCAGAGATAACAGAAAGATTAATATTGTCATCTTAGACAGCAAAAGATGGTGTTTTCTGGAATCAGTGAAAAGATCATTTAACTACTCTATTGGATACCTACTTCTAGTAGTATAAAATTAAATAACAAACAGATTTTTTTAAATGTACTTTTTACATTTTTTGTGCAAGGTGCATTACTGAATTAATAGCCCTGAGGGATGATGTCTGCTATTACTCTACCGAACATGCACATAATGGGTATTATCTATCAATGGCAGTATTAAGAATAAGGAGGGCAGACAGCTGCTTGGGGTGCTAGATTCCCAAGACCAGCAAAATGCTCACTTTGAAAATCAAGCCCCTGTCTTGTAATCTCTGGGGCTATGTGTACACTGCACACTTATTTTGAAATAACTCGTGTTATTCTGAAATAACAGATTGTGTGTCTACACAGCAAGCCTGTTATTTTGAAATAATTTCTAAATATCGGGCTTCTTACTCTGACTTCTGGAACCCTCATGTCATGAGGAGTAAGGGAAAGTGTTCTTCCTTCGACTTCTTCCTGAGTAGATAGCGCCAAAAGCCGAGTTAAGCTACTTTGACTTCAGCTACGCAATTAACATAGCTGAAGCTGCATAGCTTGATGAGACTTTGTCCTGTAGTGTAGACATACCCTGGTAGTACAAGGTGAGATACAGTGCTAGCTATGCTCCCACAACACAATAATAGTTCTTTTCTCCCCAGACCTTGCCTCAAAGATGTGTTGTTGAATGGTGTGTATTTTCTAAAATTTTACCCTTAGATCATACTTTTTCACCAACCTAAGGGAGTTTTCTTTCCCCACATCTCTCCAATTTCTGTAAGCTACTCTCCATACACTGTATACAAATATATGTTCAGCACTGTGCCCATAGATTTTCAAAGTTTTATTTTTATAGATATTTCTATGGACAGTTTTGACATGCTATGAAAAATATACTCACAAAGCAAAAACTTAGCTTGATGTCTCTAGTTTGCAGAAACCTATGACTCCTGGAGTGCCAGTGGAACTATAGGAAGGGAGTGCCATAATATCTGTGTTTCTTGAATGTCCAAGGAACTAGAACTGGTACTATCAGAATATAAACCTCTCCACACAACCTTGCTAGTAAAAATCTGTCCATTCATGAAAAAGGCTATCTCAGTGGATAAAGTGATCATTTATTTTCTTTGCCTTTGTCCTTCCTGTTGAGTTTCTTAACAAGGTTGTCATTTAGGCCTTGATTCAACAAAGAATTTAAGCATGTGCTTAAGTTTAAGCATGTGAGTGGTTTCATAGACTTCAATGTGATCTTTGCATAGGCTTATAGTTAAGCATGTTCTAAAATGTTTGAGTATGAATTCATTTAAGCAGGTGCATAATATTAAGATTATGCTTAAACACTTTGCTGAGATCCTAATTCTACATGTTATTTGTATTAGGGAACTTGACAGATACTACCAAATATTTTGCACAGATCATTAAATGGTAGGTATTTACTGACACTAATGTGGAAATGACCAACAAAGGCAAGGCTTTAAGCCAGTCAGTCAGTCAGGACTATTTCAAAAACATTTTAGAATCTCCGATAGGCAGATACTTACTCATTGAAAATGTTATGTTCTGGTTGCTCAGTGTTTTGGTTTTTTGCGGGTTTTTTTGCAGCTATTACACACAATTATACAAATTATACATATAAGTACACCCTGCACTTTTCATACAAAATTTGTTTTGTTTGGAAAATGAATGTATTGATGTGTTCTTTCAATCACAAGTCAACTTGCATAGTTTAAATTAATTCGCATTATAAACATTAATCACATAACCTTAACCTTTTCGTCTTTACAATAGTCTAAGATATTTGAGAACACTTTCTTGATTCTCTTGAAACCTCCCTTCTATGCAAACACAGTGAAGACTACTTTGTTTAATTTTGTTTTAATTTGCTAGATGATAGTAGCCTACACAAATGTTAAAATCCAGCTAATTGCATGTGTATAATTTGTGCAAATAGAGTCAAAGAGTTTAAAGCCAGAAGGGACCACTAGATCATCTAGTCTGACCTCCTGTAGATCACAGGCCACCAGCACAACCCAACACCTACATAAAAATACCCGACATCTGAAATTAGACCAAAAGTGTTACAGCTCATAGGAGATAAATTAGTATGTGCCATAGGCAGAGAAAAGCAGGAATTAAGGGGCACCAGTGCACATGCCTTTGGTCCTATGATATTTGGCCCACAGAATTCTGTGGAAAGCTAAATCATTTTAGATTGGGCAATAAATTATATCTCATACTAGACAGTAAAACAAAGAGTTATGTTTCTTTTCCTTCAAAATCTGTGTTTACACAACCTAAGTGATAAAATTTAATATCCTTCTGTGTGTATAAGTATTTAGTATTGAAGCATGACCAAATAATCTATTGTATATGAATTACTTTATCTCCACACTTAGAACCAAATAATTCCTTTCACCATTGTGGGTGGGGTAGCCAAGCCATTTCTGTGATATTTCAGCCATCTTGTCTGGTTCTGAACAGAATCATATATCATCCATTCCCCTGTTTTTGGATTTGATTTTGTTTGAAGTTACTTTGATCCAGGCCATCTCTATTGTTGAACAATATATTTCCTCAAAATTTGCTCTCCTGACTTAGTCAACTTACGGCCTTCCTCTTAATTACATTGTAGATCTCATATATTCATGGTTATGCTTTATTCCATTATTTATTTTCCTTCCATTTCTAAACTCAGAATTCATATCTAAGGGTACGGCTACACTAGCTCATTAGTTTGAGCTAGGTAGGGTAATGAGGGCAAGCAGAGTTGCAAATGAAGCCACGAGGAGTAACCGTAGTTTGAATTAGGATCTTTAATTCGAACTACCTAGTCCGTGCCGCATGCAGCCGTGGGCACAGAGTTCGGACTAAGTGGGATTTAAAAATGGCGGCACCTGGGAACATGCAAATGAAGCCCGGGATAATTAAATCCCGGGCTTCATTTGCAACTCCGCTTGCCCTCATTACCCTACCTAGCTCGAACTAACAAGCTAGTGTAGCTGTACCCTAAGATACTCTCCTAAGGTCTGTCATCCTCATTCTGTTTGCACAACCAAAATTCTGTTCCAGGCCCCTAGCTCAAATCTCAACTGTTGTAACCCCTTCCTTTCTGGCCTTTCTAAAATGTAGCTGTTCAGACAATCCACTTTTCCAGTAACTCTGAAGACATCACCCCCTTTTTGAATCCCTGCACAACACTTCCATTTCACCACATAAAATTCAAACTTCTTGACTTCATCTCTAGGGACCTTGACATATTTGTATCTTTTGCTGCTAGCTTGCTCTTGCTACTTATCACAACACCCTCCTTTGCGCCACAAAGGATGCTGCCTACATCCATCTGTCTGTCACCTTTTCACACAAATACCTTCTTCTGTGCTGCCCTTATCATTGAACTGGTCTGTCTTCATTCTCTTCATGCAGATCTGTTCTAGAGATCTAATTGTTTTTGCTGTGAAGCCTATAAGAAATTGGCGAATTAATGATCACTAGGTTCGTGGGGATATTGAATCACTTTTTATTATATCTAACAACAGCAAATGTAAATGTATTTAAATTATTTAGATTCTTTTCCTCTCACCTTTTGTACATCACTTTTCTTAGATTATTTGGGACAGAGATTGTTTTCATGTCTGTCTAGCATAGTGGAACACTGATCATAATTAGGATCTTTGGGCACTACTGCAATATAAGTAAGAAATAACAGAAATAGATGTTTAGAAATGTATAACCCAAGAATTATTTGAAGTCAGCTGGTGTTATTGTGTTATGCTACTTTGCTTCCTCAGCTTTTTTCATACAGCCATTTTAAGCTTGGAATACTCAAACTGTTGGGACTTTTAACATCCAGATTCACTTGGAAAGTTATTTGCTCTGTTTAGCATTGTGAAGTGATGCTTTAAACAATTTTATGTGCTTCAGTGCTAATTTTACCTTATGACCATAAAAAAAGTTGCTTTAAAAAAGTAAGATGTAATGAGAAAAGTGTGGTCTGATTACAGGACTGGGAGAAACAGTCTCCCTCAGTAGCTCAAGAGAAGTTATCCAGCTGTTCTGCCTCAATTTCCCATCTGGAAAATGAAAATATTTGTCTACCTAAAGGCTATTCTGTGGCATAAACTTAGGTAATGTTTATAAAGGGCCTTGAAAAGAGAGTGCTGATAATAACAACAATAATACTTAGCTCTTACATATCAGCTTTCATTCATAGTTTTCATGTTATCAATAAGAGTGTTTCATAGTAATCAATATGACACAGCAGAAACAGTATTACAAATAAATGTTATTGAAATGTGGATCTCAAATGAAACCTTTCCAACAATTTCCAGGAATGTTTATGCAGTCAATTTATTTAGACAACCCAAATGTCATATTTCATGTAATCAAGACTCATTGATTTGTACTTTCACACTCTGGATTCATAAGTTTGATCATCCAAAAAGATCTGGGACTAAGGACTTTATCAAAAGCTGCGCTGTAGAGTGGAGTAAGAAGTCACAGTTGTAGTCCGTGTTAGTTATATTATGCATATTTTACTGCCTGTGATTCTCAAGAGCTCAGCCATTGACTTGTGTGTGTAGGATTTCCAGATAGAGACTTGATTGGAGCTGTTGAAGGCCATCACTCATTAGGAGGAAGCACTGATACCTAATATAATGATCTGACCAATAGTAACTGGACACAATGCCTTACAAAGAAATACAAGCAGTCCAAAGCCCATGTACTGCATTTATTAATCTGAATGTGGAGAGCAGGGTTCACAGCTGTGATTTGTATTCAAATGGCTATTCATCCTGAGTATATGCACATGTAGTTAATGGAATGTACTATCTCTAATTTATTTCTGGTCTGAGCTGAATAGATTTTCAAAAAGACAGCCTAGCGTAAATTAGGTTCATGCCCCGTTTGAACTGGCTAAGTGGGTGGAAAGAGACATGAGAAGCATTACTGGGATTTTGTCCCTCTGCTCCAGGCATACCAAGCTTTCTACCCCCTTTTGAGCCCCTTCGCCTGCATGCTGGACCGCATTTTATGCTCTCTCTGTGTGTATACAAGAGTGGCACCCGATTTCATTGCAGTAAGCATTAAAGAGTTAATGTCTTAGTTGTATGTAAAATGTAGGTATTTACATAATTAGAATATACATTTAAGGGCCAGTAAGCATGAGAATGTAACCATGTTTGACATACTGTAGAGCCCTTAAGGCTTTAGAAACTTAGATTTGCAGTATCTGAATAATGTAGTTGTCATAAGTTGATGTTACCCTTTCGGTATCTATGTATATAGTTCTGACAATATAAACCATGGATTGTCATATGCTGCATGCCACACACTGAGATATTAACATTTATTCAAACTGCTTTGGTTCTTCATTATACACATTTTTGATAACAACACATCCTGATATTAGGCCCCCATAGTGAGATTTCATATTAAGATAAAGTATAATTGTCCCCATGCCAGCACGATAGTGAGAACTGGATAGGGTTTAGGATAAACATACCTTTAAAATTATATGCAGTGTTGTTGTAGTTGCATTGGTCCCAGGATATGAGTCAGACACGGTGGGTTAGGTAGTTATCTTTTATTGAACTACCTTCTGTTGGTGAAAGAGGCACAGAGCTCTGTGTAAGCTTGAAAACTTGTCTCTTTCACCAACAGAAGTTGATCCAATAAAAGAGATTACCTCTCCCACCATGTCTCTCTTAATCTTTTAAAATTAGCCTTTTGTTGCTTTTTCTGTTGTCACAATATGAAGTCCAATTCAGGTTTTTGTTTCTGGTATTTGGGTTTTTTTGGGGGGGGGGTTGGTTTATTGTACACCAAAAAAATCATTGTATGTGTTTATTAAATAAAAAACCATAAAGAACAGAAACTTAAAAGCCATGAAAGTATTTTAACAAACTCCCTTCTCTCTCTCTCTCTCTCTCTCTCCAAAAAACAAACTCTTTCAAATGTCTTTGATAAGAAAAAGAAAGAAAATGTGTTTACATGGTATACTCTAAGTTGCTGTTAATTGTTGATTCTGTGCCTCTCTAAAGATGAAACAAGAACAATGAACACAAAGAAGGGGTAAGAAAAGAATAGCAGATGAAAGCATGATGGAGTTCTTGGTGTTAGTGCTTCCAGCTCAATGGCTGAAAGACCCAGGCACTGCACATTGTCCAAGACACAGTTTACCCTGTCCTAGACCTGGCCTAACCCCTCTAATTCTGACAAATGTATGACTGGATCTTATGAGACAACGGTTGGGTTTGTGGTGTGTTTGTTTTGTTGTTATGGTTTTGCTTTTTGGCAAACTTTGGCTGTCTGGGATTTGATTTTTCCTTGCTAAACTAGTCACAAGAAAATGTTTGCAGATTCATATTTCACATGGCTGGTTAAGCTGGACAATAAACCAACTTAAGCAAAAAGAGAGTTATGAAAGAAGTATGAGCAAAGAGGGTGAATAGGAGAGCAGAAATTGCAGGCTCACATTTCAGTTGCTCGGGGCATAACCATGGAAATAGTGGTGCCATCTGTTTCCCCTTCCTTATTTGGTTTGGTTAGGGTATTTTTTTTTTCTGATTCAGGAAGATGAGAGCTTACTAATGTGGGGCCCAGTGGGTGCCCCAAACTGAAAATTTTCCCAAATTAGCCACAAAACAGAAATATTCATATCAGTGCAGAAACTGTTTTCCATCAACGTTAAAACATATTCACAATGCCTGTATCATAGATGGGCACCATCTCTTATTTCAGGAATATTCTGATCTGTTGCTATAATTACTTTGTAACCCCCTTAGAGTAACATAATAAACAACTAACGTGGACCACAGGAACTCAGCTCACCCTATTTCTCTGATTTCATATGTACTCTATTTCAGCAACAGTTTTACATAACATGTAGAGAGGGTTCAAATGACCTTCCACTCAGGTTTCAACCAAAGATGTGATAAACCCTAACAGTTCAGATGTCTCTTTGTCTCCATGATTGGGTTCTGCTGGTGATGATATTACAAAGAAGATTAGTGTTTGGCAGATGATTTTAAACAACAAACAAACAAAAATCAACAAACTATACTCCTTCATATGGTTGATGGATTGCCATTCCAAACCACTACATGACTGTTTTTTTTATACTCCTTCAGATTATGAAACTTAAATGATTATATTGTATCAGCTGCTCAGCTGGAGGTTGAGTCTAAGCACCCCTTGTGGGGGGGGGCAGGGATGAGACTTCCTGTGCTTGCCCTGCGCTCAAGTCCTGATTAACCTGGGGGCTGGAGGAGTGCACTAAGTCTCCTCCCACCATCAGGGGCGTGGGTGCCTAGAGGGAACTGCCAGCTGTTCATAATATCTGGTGGTTCTCTGGGCGGGGAAGGAGAGCAGGGGCAAAAATTTCATGTGCACCACTGACCCCCAGGCTAATCAGGGTCTATGGGTGGGGAAGCACAGAAGTGTCCTGGCCTGGCTCCTTCTGCCCAAGGCCCTGCCCCTTCCGGGGTGACCCAGGGCCACTTCAAAAATTTCTGAAGTGCTCCCCCCCCAGCTAAAATTATTGTCCACCCCTGAACTGTACAGATCTATGATATTTGAGAGATACAATGGGTTTTCAGTCAGTAATTAGACTTAGTAATTTTATGTAGAAATTTGTGAATAATTAGTCTCTTTTTTCCTTCTATGTGATTTGTGAGCCTTCGAAGATTACACTTTCACACACTGGTTCACATGAATAGGATAGTTGTACTGCTGTACTGTGGAGATATGCACATGAATGAATAATTAAATACAGTCCCTCCATAAGATTATTCATTTGATCATGTCAACAGATTTCAAATCTGCTACTGATATAAGTAGATGAATATTTGGTTGTTCCGAATCTTAGTAGAACAATGAACCAACTGAGATCAAAAGCACTGTTGCATGAACTCTAGATGCCATCTCATTATCAAGAATAATATAGCATCAGCAAGGATCATTCCATTTTGGTGCAGGAACATTATTTACATGTGGAAACGTTTAGAGGTAAATTACTATCTGCTCCAGAAATATTAGACACAGATTTGTCTACCTCTTCAAGTATGAAATCCTGGCACCATCAAAGCTAATGACAATATTTCCATTAATTTCAATAAAGTGAGGATTTCACCCTCTGCGTCTATATTACCAAGGTGCACTTGTTCTGTGGTGCTTTCAGATCTCAAAGTTGAAGACAACAAATTTAAATACGTTTTTGACTGCTTGGATTGAAGGGGACAGAAATTGAAAATGAACAGGAAATGAACTCAAATATAACCCCATATGTGAATTATTTTTTGTGTCCTTTTCTCACTTATTTTCCTGTGACTCATTTAGGAAAATCTTTTTTTAGTCCTGACAGGGCAGCAGCTTATTTCTATGACTAAACAAAACAGAATAGAAACTAGGGGAAATACACAAGGGGATTACATTTGTTTGACATCAAAATATTTACCCTATGTGTTTGCCTGCCACTCATAATATTCGGTGACTTAGTTGGCTGTTGCAGTCCTGTGTATGCAGTCTGCAGAATGCTTTTTCTTCTCTTTTTCTTTTACTCCTGTAATAGACTTTTAAGAGATATAGACAGATATTAAAGCAGAGTTAGTGCCACTCTGTAGGCCCACCACAGCAATGGCTTTACTATAAGTTCATCTAAAGTGTGATAGTGTGGTCCATAAAAGGTCTATGAATGCAGATGTCCATCAGGCTGAGGGAGAAAGTCTGAATTATAGTCAGGGTTTACACAGGCTTTAAAAACCAGCACCACCGGTTTAAAACCCATCCATCCCTTTATATGAAGCCTTGCTGAGGAGATGGTGCAGCAGGCTGTAAAAAGGTTTTGTTGGCTTTGGAAGATTCCTCCATGCCAGGATTAGGGTTGGTCTAGCAGTAGAAATGTACTTGAATAGGGCTGAGGATCTGGTTCCAGGCCTGCATTTGGGCTGAAATGTTAAATCTTTTGTAGGTGAAGATGTTCATTGGCTTACTGTGAATCAACTATCTTGACTGATAGATGGCTATTTTGTCATCTGAAGATCATTTTCCTGTCAGAAGAACAATTAATTATGGCAGAACAATAAATTATGTGTTCCTTCCTAGCAAATATTCCTTCCTCAACTCCAGTGAATGGTGATTATAAAATAGACTGACAAGAGTGAAGAGTTCTGTGTGTGTTAGGGATGTAAGCGACTGGTCGACTATCCGATAAGCATAAGCTTATAGGTTAGTCGACTGGTAATGTGAATAATCGCTTCCCCCCCTTAATGTCTCTATTAGAGAGGCAGAAAGGGGGGAGCAAGAGCCAGTGCTAGGGGGAGCCTGTTAAAAGCCAGTTTCTCCCCAGCACTGTCTACACATGGGGCAGGGGATGTAGATGCACAGTGGGAAACAGCATGAGCGGGGACTGACGCAGTCTCCGCTTGCGCTAGTTCTGCTGCGATTCTGCTTTTGAAATGTACAAGAGCTCCCCCACTGGCCCCACACTCCCTAGAGGGCTTCCTTTTGATATCTACAAGAGCCCTACCACTATTTTATTAGTTAATCTAAATTTAACATCCCTAGTGTATGTATTTACCTTACATTTATTTCACTTATATTTAATGTGTTGCAGCAGATCCCAGACTCAACTAAGTGGAAAGGTTGATCAATAGAAATTTTGTTCCAAGAAATACACATGGGTGGTAGGTAAAGCACTAGCTAGCTATTAACCAGTGTATTATTTATTCACAGAGTAATATTTGAGATAGAGGGATACTCTCATGCTTAAAGAACCAGACTGAGACAAACTAGACTTGGATTCTGTTTCTAGCTTTGCTACAGAGTTCCTATGTGACCTAGCTTAAGTAAATCTCTCTGCCACATCTTCCCATCTGTAAACTATACTTCCCTGCTTCTGAGACTAACATCTTCAATATCTGAGGTATTCAGGTCTTAGGTAGTGAGTGCCACAGAAAATTGTTTAAAAGCATTTTTTCTGTGTAAATATAGAGATATAACTTCTATTGCAGATAATGAGTGGTAAAGTTTGTGTACACTTTGAATTGTTAATGTACTGACTTTTGGACTCTGATATGATCTTGGGAGGTCCTTAAAAATAACAGTAGTCTATCCATTATAATAAATTATACTGATCAAGAGGAACTGTAATGCAAACCGAAGGACCCAAATAGAATAAATAAATACAATGGGCTTGGATTTGCAATAAGCTCAATTAAGGCCTAGTAAGATATTGTGGTTAGCATGAGGCCTAGCAAGGACTGGCAGGTAGCATAAATATATGACCAAGTATTATAAGTTTTACAGGGGCTTTTGCAAAGTGTAGCTTGTGATAAACAAGTATATCAAAGATGTACAGCTATTGGGAAGATTTTTAATATGTGTAATCGTGAGGTTAACCACACTGATATACCAGGAATATTGAGAAAGGTATCAATGCACTTGTCTTGTGTCAACAATTGAAGCCCCAATTATGGTTTTCATGACAGCCATATGTGCAGGAAGTCCAGAAAACAATTTAAATATGGTCACTGGATATCTGTGGAGGGTTCAGGGGAAAAAGGTACAAGAAAAGATATAAATACAATCTTTCTTTGAGACATCAAAGGTGGCAGAATAGTAAAAGTCTTCGTACTGTCAAGCTCATTTATGATGAGCTCCACTTGTTTTTATTCCCATCTTCACTTCTAAGGATCTCAGTAAGATTATGAGTATTCACAATGCAGAGGGTTGTTTTGTTATATTTATCTTGATTTATTATATTTTTGCATGATTTCTATTAAGTTTGCTTGATTGTATATTGCTTCTGTGTGTGCCCACCAATCTCATTCTTAAAAATAATCTTCTGTAGCTACCTGAACAAAAGTGTACTACAGTAAAACTCCAATAGTCCAGCACCCAATTGTCCAGCACTCCCAATAGTCAAGCATCAAAATGGCAAGCGCTCCTGACAGAACCGGGATGGAACCCGGAACCACTCAGGTCAGCCATTTTCACGTGGGTTACAGCAGGGAGGAGAAGTGTTTGGCTCCAGGGAAGGGGAAGGGGGCGGAGAGGGGGAGGGGTATTGGGTTACAGCAGGGAGGAGAAGTGTTTGGCTCCGGGGAAGGGGAGGGGGAGGGGGATTGCGTTACAGCAAGGAGGAGAGGGTATGTCTACACTAGCTCGTTAGTTTGAGCTAGGTAGGCAAATGAAGGCAACCGGAGTTGCAAATGAAGCCCAGGATTTAAATATCCCGGGCTTCATTTGCATGTTCCCGGGCACCGCCATTTTTAAATCCCCCTTAGTCCGAACTAACTGCCCGCGGCTAGACGCAGCAGTTAAACGTTAATTCGAACTAACTCCTTAGTTCGAATTAACTGTTACTCCTCGCAGCAGTGGTTGTGACTTGAGGATTGGAAGAGATAATGAAGGTGAGTGGATGTGGAAGCTATGTGATGTACATTCTTTGGGACAAGGTTTCTGAAAGGTACTTTGCTTTTGTGAAGAGCCACCTGATAGATCTGAGATGTGGAGATGCAGCTAGAAATTGTGACTTGAGTTTTGAAGATGATTCAAGCAGATGATTCAAGGAAGGAGAAAAAAAGAGTCTTGAGAGACACCTCAAGATTTGCAGTTCCATGCTGGACCAGAGAAGTGTGAGGGTAGAAAGTGGATAGTTGAAACATGTGAATTTGAGAACAAGATAGATGAAAAGACCAGCTAGTGAAAGTGAAGCTGATCTGATTAGCAGACTTGCTGAATTTGAAAATGCAGGGGAGAGACAGGGAATAATAGATGATGGGAGAACATGAAAGAAGAAAAGAGTCCTATAAGAAAAAAGGGAAGAGACTATTCAGATAGCTGGAAATCAGAGCCCCAGGAGTATAGAAGATGACTTGCAGGAGATTCCATATGAGAAAAGAAGACAAGAATACTTACCCCTAAAAGAGAATAGAAGGGGGAAGGTTGGAGAATTACAAGAAAATCAGGAAGAGGCAGATATACATGATTGGAAGTGCCTATTAAGAGGAACAGACAGGCCATTTCACCAGAACTGATCCAGACAGCAGAAGGGTGTGCTGTCTGCCAGGACCTAATGCTGACGCTAAAGAGAATCCTAATGGGA
Source organism: Pelochelys cantorii (assembly GCA_032595735.1). Classification (NCBI taxonomy): domain Eukaryota; kingdom Metazoa; phylum Chordata; order Testudines; family Trionychidae; genus Pelochelys; species Pelochelys cantorii. Next base: position 122,630,250 of record CM064326.1, on the reverse strand, counting down.
ACAGGAAATAATCCATTGGTTGACTTCAGGTGGAAACAAATGATATAGCTAGATTCTTGTTGGGACACATCAAGAAAGACTATGTCAGTCTGGAAAGATGTTTAAAGAAATGGAGACTTGGGTAGTCTTCAGAGGGATTCTACCAGTTCTAAGAAGAGACATGCAAAGGCAAGACAAGATTATGATGATCAACAGATGGTTCAGGCAGTGGTGCTATAAGGAGGGCTTAGGCTTGTTCAACCACTGGGAGGCATTCGCAGACAAAGGACTGTTCTCACAGGGTGGACTCTCCCTGAGTAGAAATGGAAATAAACTTCTGGGATGAAAGTTGGCACAATGATTAAAAGAACTTCAAACTAGGAATTTGGGAGAGATGATTGGAAGATGCTCATGCAATTTCCATGCCTGATTCTAATACTAAGTGTGAGGAAAATAATTTTAAAAAAAGGATACAGAATTAGGGAAAGAAAAAAACAGATGGTAGGAAAAGGGACAACAAGAGGAAGGAAAGTGCTAATACCAATCATACTAACACTCAGACAGGCAATACTGGTAGTACAGTGACTGCACCAAAGCAGGCGAGGTTCTCAGAGCAAGCCAAAACAGAAACAACTACAATTTCTGTACACCAATGCAAGAATCCTGGGTAACAAAATGGAGGCACTCGAATTACTGGTGCAGGAAGTGAAACCAGATACTATAGGAAATCTATAATATGGTGGAATTGTAGTCATGACGGGAGTACAGCTATTGAAGAGTATGTGCGCTTCAAGAAAAGACAGATATAAATGTAAAGTTGATGGAGTAACTTTGTATGTTAATAAGTTAGACCGAGAAGAAATTAGAATTGGTGGAATGGATACAATTTAATATGTTTGAGTCAAAATCATGTTGGGAAGAAAGGTAACAGAGGCTCCATTGAGATAGTGTTTGGGGTTTGCTGTAGATTATGTGATTATGGGAGGCTTACATTTCCCAGATATTGGAGGACAAGTGCTTTTAATAAGGATAGAGGCCAGATATTCTTGGATGTGATAGCTGACAGATTTCTTCAACAAATAATCACTGAACCAACCAGAAATGATGCCAGTTTAAGTTTAGTATTGTAAGTAGTGAGGATCTCATAAATGAGGTTTGAGTGATCATGAGTTACTTCATTTTATGCTAAATAGAAAGGAAAAGTAGATCTGTAGCTAAGGTCTTTTATTTCAAAAGAAAATATTAAAAAATTCAAATATTAAAAAATTAAGAGAATTAGGGAAGTGAACTAGACTGAAGAACTCAAGGATCTTAATACATGGAGGAGGCTTGGAGCTACATTAACTCAAAGTCATGAAAATTTTCCAAAGCCTGTATCATAAAGATTAAAAACTCATAAAGAATGGTTGCAGACCAAACTAGATGAACAAAGTGAATTGAGAGAAAGCAGAAAACCTACAAGTAATAGAAGAAGGGATGGATCATCAAGAATAGCTTACCTCTTGCAGGTCAGAAATTGTAGAGAAAAGTGAGAACTGTTAAAAGCCAAGTAAGTTGTACCTTGTAAAGAAAAGTAAAATCTATAGCAACAAGGTTCTTTAGCCATACAGGGTGCTGACAAAATTGTTGGGCCCCTGGGTGAAGCGTCTGTGGAGGGGTGACTCTGGATATCTAGAAGAAACAGGGCCTCTGGCAGAAGGGGCAGAGCTGGGGACTAGCTTCCCCCACCCAACCCTTCAGCACTGCCTTGCCCATACTGCACAGGGCTTTGGAAGCGATTTGAAGAGCCCGGGACTCAGGAAGCTTCAGACCCTTTTAAATTGCTGGGCCCCAGTGAGCTACTGCCCCATATCATTGGCAGCCCTATAGTCATGTAAATAAAACAAAGAAAGTGGAACCACTAAGCATTGAGGGTGGGTGGAAATTAATGGTAATCGAGGTATAGCCCAACATCTAAACAAATATGTCACCTCTGTTTTTAATAAAGTAAATGAGGCACATGCAGCACTGGCAGGGTGGATAATGGAAACAAGAATGCGAACATAGAAATTACTGCATTTGAGGAGAAAGCCAAACTCAAACAGTTTAATAGGACAACATTGATGAGCCTGGATAATTGCTATCCCAAGACTAATAGAAAGAATTATTAATGGATTTGTAAACTCAGGACTCATATCCTAAGACTGTAAAAATGCAAATACCTATATCTAAGAGGCAAAAAAAAGTAATCCGGGAAATTTCAGGACTGTGAATTTGATCTCAACTGTATGCAAATTTTGAAAGACTGAGTAGTTAAAATTACAGAGGTATATGGTAATTGATAAAATACCACAGTGTTTTACAAAAGGTAGATCATGCCAGACCAACCTGATCTCTTTGGACAGATTGCTGATTTCCAAACAAAAGGAAAACAGTAGATCTAATATACCTGGATTAGTAAAACATTTGATACAATTCCACATCAGAAATTATTAGTTAAACTGGAAAAGAAGGGATTAATATAAGAACTGAAAGTGGAGTGTGTGTGTGTGTGTGTGTGTAGGGGGAGGGGGAATCTCATTGGTTTTAAGACTGAGCTTGATAGGTTTATGGAGTTTAAATAGTAACTGTGTTTAGCAAATATCTACCATGGCTACACATGGAATACTAAGGCTATGTCTACACTGCAGAACAGTTTCTGGGAACAGTTTCTGAAAAAGCGGACACTTGCTTTCAGCATCTCTGTATTCCTCATTGTATGAGGAATAAGGGACGTTCCGAAAGAGGAGGTTTTTCTGTGTAGACAGGCCAAATTTCGGGAAAGCCTCTTATGAAAAAAAGTGGAAAAAGATACGCAAACATGACTGATTATATTTGTATAGTGAATGCTAGTTTCTTCAGTGAAAGTTTTGTGGTTGTTGGAGATCAGTGATAGGATCAATGGATTTGAAGAAGTTTTTCATAAATGGCATAGGCATTTACAATACAGAAACATTATGAAGAATCTGCAATATGCAAATAGATCATTATGCCATTTTGCAAAATGACTGCATCAGTTTACTCAGGAGAGGCCCAGAACTGGAGTGTTTTATTAAGGATGCTGTGGGTCAGGACTCACGTTCACTGGAAGACTCTATGGGTGAATTTTCACAGCACGCTATGGCTGGTAAAAGTCCATGTCCACTGAAGACAATGGAATGCCTTTTGGGTTATTTCAATGTGCAGTGGATCAGTCTACCATTCTTAATTTTGTCATATTAAGAAAAGTGGAAAGAGGAGTGAGAAGGCAAGTGACTTCAGATTAAACAGGTAATAACCCAGATTTGCAGAAATGATGCTCTAATCTTGTTACTTACAGTTGTGAAGATATTTAGTTCATTATTCATCTTGTGCCCAAGTCCAATAGAGCCCAGATGTGTGGAACTATGCTACAAAGTTGTGAGCAAGTCACTGGGGGTCAATTTGGGTATGTCTACACTGCACGCTTATTTTGAAATAAACTATTCCAGAATAGTTATTCCAAAATAGCTTATTTCAAAATAGCACATCTACACTGCAAGGAAATCTCACAATTAGTCCCAGGCAGGCTTCCCTAATGTAGATGCGCTATCTCGATTTAGAGCCTCAGGAGGCACTGGGGAGGAATAACTTAGAATGGCCCTGTACATGCCTCATTTCAAAATAGCTATTTCGGAACAGGCGTTATTCCTCATAGAATGATGTTTACAGCTTTCGGAATAAGCTGTCCGTTATTTCAAAATTATTTCAGAATAATGGAATGGCTGTGTAAACACTCTCGTTATTTCGAAATAATGCTAGTTATCTCGAAATAACGGTGAAGTGTTTGAGAGTTCTCAAAAAACAGAAGTTTTAACATTAAGAAGAAAGAAACATAAATAACTTAAACAATAGCAGTAAAAATACCTAATAAATTCTGTTGATTTCATTCATCCAAGGTATATTCTGTTTATCAATTCTATATTTTATTTGATTTATCTCACAGTATTCAGATTAATTAATTGAAATAGGTGGTTTATCATTTAGTTTGAAATGGCCAATTAAATGTTAATGTTTCTAAATAAATAGATTTAGAATATATTTTCTATATCAGCATTATATCAGCATTAGAGTGGTCATTTTTAAAATGTTTTGTTCATATAAATGTATTCTTTAAAATAAGATATTCTAATCCATGTACCTACATATATGGAGACACACATATTCACACATACTTACACACACATATTCACGCTCAAAAAAGCAAAACATAGATTAGTTCTGATCAAAACCTTATAGAAAATTTCCCATTGACTGAAAAAGGCTTTGGATCAAATGCTATATACCCAAAATATAACTAAAGGGTAGCAGTACTAATAATAGCTAATTCTTAATTTTTATTTTCAGTGAATCAGAGTTGGTTATGTCATCCTTGCCCTTATAGGGAGAACCAGGAAGGATAAAATTAGTAATCACTGCCTCTGATTCTCTTACACTACTATGTTTTATTTGTTCTAGGTGTAAAGAGAGAAGGAAAAAATATTGGCATTAGTTCCAGGTGACCTACATAACTCGCTCATGAGTAGTAAAGCCACAGGTATTGTGAGGTCAATCCAATCTCATGTCAATAAAATGTTATACAGTACCGCTACATATCTTACTAATGCCACAAAGTTAGAAACAGCTGTTTGGTATTGCTGTTCATATCCTCCTCTAGCAAAACTGCTTTGCTTTATATACTATTGATGATAGTAGTAAAAGCAAACCAGCTGTCAGAGAAAGTGTGAATACTAATACATTTTCTAACACTAAAAATGTTCTGAAATAATTTTTTACAACTTAAAGTTATCTAAAATAGGTTATGTTGAGATAGATGTAACAAATGTAATAAACTGTTCTGGTGATAGATGTTTTCTGTTTGAAAAATAGCAACAACAGGATAGAGATGTTAGAAATAGCGAATGCCAGTCTGGTTAGATTTGTAGACAGAGCACAGAGGAGATGTATTCATCGGATGTAAAAATGTGATTATTCCATATTTATGGTCATACTTATTATTTCTTGCATATAAGTTTGTAAAGCAACTATCATGATGGGTTACTCATTTATAGTTAGGGATCCTAGGCACTGAGGTCATAAATGATAATATATTAAATACAAATACAAGCTGTGTCATATCTGTGTTTATGATATATGGGGTGTGTCTTAGCTAACGCTGCTGATACCACAGCAAATTGTGAAGACTCTGCAACTTTATTAGTGTGATTCTTTCTCCTCCAGTTTTAGTTTAGGATTTTAGTTGTAGAGATGGAGAAAAATGAAAGAACAGATAGCTAATTAACACAAGTATTGCATACTGTTGTACAGACGTTAGCAGTAGCAGAAATATAATCAATTCATACCTTGGCTGTCACAAAATGAAAGTTCTGAGAGGAAGGTGAGGAATAAACAAATACAAAAGTCTTGCATTTCCAGTGCCTAATATAAACAAAGTAACTGTTTTCTAGGAGAAATACAGTAAAATCTGCAAAGCAGGCTGACAACTTTACTGCCCTTGGCAATCACATCTTTTCCCCCAGTTTTAGCCAAGTTGTGTCATTGCTTCTACACAGAAATTCATTTTGTCATCTGACATTTTACTGCTATCTGTTTTTTGCAATCTGAGATGGCAACCACTGATTTTGGAAGAAAGAGGTGTTTTTACCTGTTTCCCAAAGCAAATACAGGAGAGGTTTCCCTTTTTTGTATATGGAGCCTCCCTTTTTGTGCATTTAATTTGTAGATTAAAAATTCCTTTAAATGTCTCAGTAAAATACTCATGCTTGTTAATATATACATTTCACATCCTAGAAATGAGGAAATCATGTACTTAAATATACTTTATATTTAGTAGGTTGCATACTGATGGTTTCCGGAATTGAAAGCACTGAAGTGATAGTTTGGCTACAGAAATGAAGCGATTCAGTACATAAACTCCTTAAGAACTCCTTTGTTTATTCCTTTTTACATTATAAGTTTGTAGAATAATGTCCCTTTTGTTTGAGACATACAGGGTTTAACTAACTTGCCAATAACTTTTACTTAAGCTTCTGAGATTTAATTAATTGTTGAAATGAAAAAGAAAGACTGTTATTGAAAAATTATTTCATAAATAAAACAATGACATATATGAATGGTCTTTGAATCATTTTCCTACCATTTACATATTATGGTATTTAGCCTGAATAAAAGGTACTTAGTACATTTGTGGACCTTTATGAAATCTGTGATTGATTAATATCTTTCAGCTTAACAACATTTAGGGTCTAATTTTCAATAATTCCAATAATTCAGCTTTACTCTCCTTGGAATCTTTTCATACAAATTGCATTCCAAAAATCTTTACAAGCATTAACTGTAACTTTTTTGAAAGTTCTTTGCTTAGCACCCCAAATACTAGACTATTTCTTTCGGGCACATCTACAGAACGTGGAAGATTGACGCTGCCATGTCAATCTTCCCGCTAAATCAAACTCAAAGGGTGCACCCCTCAGCACCAGCCCTCCTGCTTCTCATGAGGAGCAAGGCATTTGCTCCCATTGGCCTCCCGCCATGTGAACGGCGCAGAAATGCTATTTACAATACATCAACTCCAGCTACGCAATTTACATTGCTGGAATTGCATATCTTACTTAGACCTTCCAGTTTAATGTAGACCAGGCCTTCACGTGTTATCAAAGTTGGGGTGGTCTACCCACATACACACTCCACTTTTAGTTCTTATATTAATCCCTTTCTTTTCCAGTTTAACACTGAACAAGAGACAGCATTATTTTTAAAGGAACTGTCTTTTTGTTTGCATTACAACAGAACATTCTGCATAGAATCTTTCCACCACTCTGGCCCGGTTTCCTTTCACAGTTTAAATAAGCACTACAGGTTGAACCTCTCTAGTTTGGTACTCTCTGGTCTGACGACATCCATGTGATGCCATGACTTTGGTTAGTCAGATATCCACTTTTCATGGGTGTGGTCACATTTCCCGAGGACCATAACATTTGTTTACAGCCACCAGTCCTGGTTCCCAGTGTTTTGTGCTGTTAACTCCCTAGTGTAGACAAGGGCTATTTCGAAATAACTCTCCTTATTTCAAAATAACAGGTGGAGCATCCACACTATCAAGCCCATTATTTCAAAATAATGAGCTTGTTATTTCAAAATAATAACTCCTGCTTGTCATGAGCAATAATGCTTATTTCAATTGCCTGTTTTTCAATGGAGTTGCTTTGCTCTACAGATACTGATGTAACTTAACTGCAAGCATAATCTCGTCTGTGATATATACAGGGGAATAGCCATGTTAGAGAAGATTAAACGTGTTTGGATTCATATGCATGGAGGAATGGGGTAGTTTAAAAATAACAGCCGAAAAACAGACTGCTTGAAAACAGAAATGAAACAAGTAAGAGGGATAAAGCTCCAGCAGGTTCAATCATATTAAAACATTCTTAAGCTTATGTGGAAGATGATAAAGAAAATAGAATCTTGATTCAACAAGATTTTGTTTTATCAAACATCCAATCAGGTATGCTGGGTGAATAGCCCATGACAGTGAGATATGTGTTTGAGGGAAACCAGCTGTAAGGATGGAATTTGTTTTAATAGATGGAGGGTGGTCTAAGATTAAGGAAAAGGTCTATCCATATATACTCAGCAATAGTAACCCATTAACTGGATAAGTGATGAGGAGTCCTGTGGCACCTTATAGACTAACATTTATTGGAGCATAAGCTTTCGTGGTCTTTGCCCACAAAACCTTATGCTCCAATAAAAGTTAGTCTATAAGGTGCCACAGGACTTCTCGTCACTTTTGCAGATGCAGACTAACACGGCTACCCCTCTGATACTTGACACCATTAACTGGATGAAATTTAATGTATCTATTTACCTCTGATATTAATTCATATAATTTAACTGTTGAATTCTAATTATATTATTTTGACTAACTGTAATTAAAGTGGAATAAGTTATTAATGAGACCTAGGATAAAATTTTCAGGAAGTATCTAATTGAATGAGACACTGCCATCCCTACAGGTCATCTAGGGACTTGTGAAATGCTAGCTCTTCCCTCAAGCAGGATGGGGTTTTTTTCCCTGCAAATAGTAGATTTGCCCTAACATGCATTTTGGTGAGTACAAACTATTTGTGAATTTGGATGAAAGTTAGAAAATAATTTCTGCATCCCACTAAAAACACGAAAACCACCTGTTTTTTTCTGGATAAGTTAAAATGCTTCATCTCAACATTTTTTAAAAAATTACCATTTTGATATTTCATTTTGCAACTGTCATTTAAAATGAAATTTTGTTTTGAAAATATAGATTCAAATAAACATTTTATTTCGAAGTGTCAGTTTGAATCAATATTCAGAATTGATACATCTGAACAAAATTTATCATGATTTTTCATTTTGGTGAGAAAAAATGAAAAAAGTTTCAGTTTGAAATAAGACAACTTTTAAAGATATTTCTGTTCAACCACTGGACCCCAAAAAATCAAATTATTCACTCACTGCTATTCTTCCTTGCTTTGACATAAATGAACATTTATATTGGTACTGACCACTGAAGTTTAATATTGATAGTTTAGAATGAAATGGTTTTATTAAATGTTTTCAGAATCACTACTAGCAATCTTAAGGTAATTCTTCATTAAATATGAGTATATTGAAAAGACGTGTTAGCAAAATATCTAAACTGGCACACTGCCTGAATATATCAATGACAAACCTCCTATTGATTTCAAAAGGGGGAAAGATTTCATCCTGAATTTATTATGATTGGAAACTTACATGACTGACACTATATTTCATAGCCACATGAAAAAATATCCTGCTATTTGGAATCAATCAATTCAGAAAACATAGAGCAGATTTCAAACATGAAATAAAATGTTAATAATCCAAAAAAGATCATTTTGTTTTAGTCAGTGTAAATAATTTTTTACATTATCTCCTGCAAATAATGAAGAAGCATTCAGTTTGTGTGTTAGGCTTGTGACCTCTGTTTACTCTATACATTTTTCGCACTATTTAATTTTTTTGTAATATTTACAAAGAATGATGTTTCAAAATTCAAATATTGAAAATAGCTTTCAAATTATCTGCAAAAGTTACATTTTCAAAATGAAAATGTTGAGTAAGTATCATAAGTGTGAGGTTTTACAATGTGTAAGTAAGGTAGCCAAAGTTCTTGGCAGTGGAAGCTGATACAGGGTTTGGACATTGGATGTAACTTTCCTTTATTTTTACGTACACACAAGTAGCATAGACTATGTGTGTGTGTGTGTGTATGTGTGTGCGCACATGCACACATGCAACTAATTATGTAAATATATATTTAGGTATGCACGAAAACTTGTCATGTTACTGTCAATTTTTAATACATTGACATCATGTGGTGCTATTTGTACATTTGTACAGTTGTTTGCAAGGGCTTGTCTACACTACAGAGAAGATTGAAGCTGCCACAGTCGAATTTCCAAGGTTCGAATTAGCAAGTCTAGTGAAGACATGCTAATTTGAACTGAGAGGGTGCTCCCATTGGCGCTGGTAGTCCTGATCCTATGAGGAGTAAGGGAAGTCAAAGAGAGAGTATGCTCCCTTCGACTTCCTGCAGTGTGGACAGTGCCAAAATTCGAGTTAAGATACTTCTATTCCAGCTATGTAATTAACGTAACTGGAATTGTATATCTTAAGTCGACTTTCTCCTTTAGTGTAGACCAGACCTAACAGATAAATCCAGAACTCTAGTAAAAAGTTTTCCTAAACAAGGAATAAATTACTCCATTTGGCCAGATGATTCTAGAAATTATAACAAGATAAGATTACAGAAAGTAAAAATTCAGTGGTGCTGATTCCAAGGGGAGTCAGTCTGGTATATTACCATTTTATGACAGTATGCAATACATTCATCACAGTTAGTTTTAAAAGAAAGTCAGAATTGGCTAGATTTTCAAATGTGTGCCACATCCAAAAATGGGACCAGATTTTCAAAGGAGTTCTGCTCCCAATACAGTACCTAAATAAAGCCACCAGTCTTTTAAAGTACTTAGTACTCAGCAACTTCTACTGTTCTGAATAGGAGCTGCAGTGTCCTGTGCAATTTTGAAAGTCTGGCCATCTGAAAATGAAGTGCTTGTCAGATGACAGTGGAGAAATGGAAGACATCTGATATATAACTAGCTCACATCAAGCACCAGAAACTTCACACACATTTAATTTCACAATTTGAAATATGGGTCTCTCTTTTATTTTATATAAATCAAATGAAATGGTAATTCTACTTGTGTTGGTAGCTGATAATTGCAATTCTAATTAGCAAAAATACAAACCTTATTTCTCATCAGCATAGAAGCTAATTAATTAGCATTAATTACCCTCATTTTACAGTGGGTGAAAAGGGCTGATGTATCATAAAGTTCTGACAGAGTTTGCTAGATATGTTGGTTTCATAGGGTACGTCTACATAGCAGGGCTAAAGTCGAATGAAGATATGAAACTTCAGCTACATCAATTGTGTAGCTTAAGTTGAAATCGCTTAATTCAGCTTCTGGCACTGTCTACACAGCAGGAAGTCGAAGGAAGAACACTCTTCTTTTGACTTCCCTTACTCCTCTTGAAATGAAAGTTATCATGAGTTGGAGTAAGAAGTCCTCCAGTTTGACATTATTTCGAAATAAGGACTTGTAGTGTAGATGCACACTATATTATTTCAAAGCAACACCAGTTATGCTGAAATAACGCTGCTGTGTAGATGTACCCTATTAATGACTAAATATTCAAGAGCATTAATAGTCAAGCACATACCTTATGTATGTACAGGATTGAAGCCTTAGTTAGCACAGATTTTAGTTAGTACAGATATAGTTCATAGTCCTTGCTAACCCAGCAATAACATAGCTCAAACTCTGAAAATGATATATTTTTGGTTTATCTACACATGAGGAAAAAAAAATCTTCTTTGCATTCCATCCCAGCACTTCAAATGAACAATAACTGGTTGAATAAAAATATGTTCTAACATTTACACATTCTAAAGTTGTTTTCACCTCTTTCTTTTACATGCAGATTAGCACTCAAAAGAACATATAAAACATGATGATCAAATGGGTTCTTCATATACAAAATTCCCAGCATAGATCATCTAGTTCAGAAGAGTTAGCAGTGGTTTTTGGTACTAACTATAAAGCTCCAGAGTGTTATTAAGGTGTTTAGAATAATGCTGAATTGTCATGAACTGATTTGGTTGTCATATGGCGTTAATAAGCATTGCTATCAACTGGACAATGCAAACTACTAATTTCAGCCATCATGGCTGACAAATAATTTATGGTTTCAGAGGAAAGGAAGTAGAAATTGATGTCCAGAAATACTTGTGCAATTCAGTTTTGATTCAATTGGTACATGATTTTTTGCAGATAGTCAAATATTCTACATTGATATCTTTATGCTGACTGTTAGTGTACAGCTACATAGTAGGGCGAAAGTCAAATTAAGCTATGCAACTTGAGCTACATCAATTGTGCAGCTTAAGTCAGAATAGCTTAATTTGACTTTTGGTGCTTTCTACACAGAGGGAAGTCAAAGGAAGAACACTCTTCCTTCGACTTCCCTTATTCCTCAGAAAATAAAGGTTACAGGAGTCGGAGTAAGAAGTCCTTCAGCTTGACATTATTTTTAAATAAAGGCTGGCAGTGTAGACACGCACTAAGTTATTCGAAAATAACGCTGCTGTGTAGTTGTACCCTTAGTGTTCAGGAATCCTAATAGATTCCATTCCTCAGTAGTATTGAGACATAGTTGTGTTCATTTTTATTCATTCAACATCTGCTCTTGTAAATGTAAGCAGATGTCCTAATTATTACCTTTCGATGCTTGTATACGCATAACATGAAAACATGAAAAACAAGGTTCACATGAAGTGAAGGTAATATGCTTACGATACAAACAAATGCTGGAACGAAGCTGATTATTAAGTATCTATATTATGCTTTGGAAATTAATAAATAATAACTGAGTCAAAAGTGAAAATATTGTCTTAATAATACAGTTGTATTTGTATAACTGAGAATTTACATTAATTTTCTTTTAAACTGAAATACTATGATATCCACATATATACACACATTCTTGTCAATCCACATTAAATTTATTGGTATAACCCCCTGACATTAAGTTCCCATTTCAACATATTAGTCAGCAGAGGCACTAGAGGACATATATCTTACCAATAAGGTGGAGGTATTTTTGTTTATATATGGTTTACATGTTATTAGAGTATACATGGACAAAAACTACGTGTTTATGTAAAAATTTAAAATTGGACTAATCTCAGTTAATAATTATATATATTTGTAGACTAAAAAGGATGTAAAGGGATACTGGTATCCTCTTAGAGCAGTGGTTTTCAAACTTTTTTTCTCATGACCCACTTGAAGAAAAATTTTGATGCCTGCAACCCAACATAATTTGACTAAAGTGTGGGCTCCGAAGTGGGGCTAAGGGTGAGAGCTTTGAGCTATAGGAGGGGGCTCTGGCTTTGGGAGGGGGGTCAGGGCTGAGGTAGAAGGGGCTTACCTTGAGTGGCTCCTGGTCAGTGATCATAGCGGAGGGGGCTAAGACAGGCTTCCTGCCTGTCCTGGCACTGCAGACCATGCTATGCCACAAAAGCAGTTAGCATCAGGTTCCCAGCCAATGAGAGTGCAGAGCTAGTGCTCAGGGAAGGGGCTGTGCACGCAGCCCTCTGCACTCTTTTCCCTCCCTTCCCTCAGGATCTGGGCCTGCTGCTGGCCGCTTCTGGGGCTCCTGACCAGGAGCCTCTCAAGGTAAGCCCCTCCTGCCTCAGCCCTGATACCCCCCCCCAAAACCAGAACCCCCTCCTACAGCTCAAAGCACCTCCACTGATCACCCTGCAGCAATGAGACCCAGTGCCTAACATTCTACCACCCAGCACTAGGTCACAACCCCTAGTTTGAAAACCACTGTCTTAGAGCACCTCTGACTTCAGTGGCACTGTGCTTATGCAAATCCAATGGCAGGATTAGGGCTCTTTGTCTGAATTTCAAAAACTGTTCACCATCGAAAGCTTAAAAATAAAGCAGGGAGCTGCATTATTCACCTCAAGTTATGTGTGGGTAATATTATCATGTAGGTGAAACAAAGACCATAGCAAATTAAGAAGAGATTTTCAAATATTTCACTTCTTTAAAAAATACTTTTTAAGTCTATACGTGTTCTTTGCTAGGGATGTTAGATATTAAGAACTTCTTGGATTTTAAATGCTCATTTTACCTTTAAATAGACTGCAAATTATTGTTAGGGTGAAGACTAAAATGGGTTATTCCTAGTGAAGATTATTATTAGAATTTGTGATACCCAGAGAGTACGAGTGGAATCAAATACTAGTAGCGCATGAAGATGCACCAGAAGATAGGTCAAATTTCAGTGTAAATCAATGTGAAACTAATAGATAAATATTGGTCCAGTCTGTCTAGTTACACTGAACTTTGATTCTACATCTATTTATGCAACTAGCATTATTTTGAAATAATTTAGTCCATGTCTACACAGCAAGCAGTTATTTCAAAATAATGTTGAAATACTGACAATCTGGAGGAGTTCTTACTCTGAGTCATGTAACCCTCGTATGAGGAGTAAGGGAAGTCTGAGGAAGAGTGCTCTGTTTCGAAATAAGTGCTGTGTAGATGCTTCCAATTTTGAAATAAGCTATTTCGAAATAAGCTATGCAATTGACGTAGCTCAATTTGCGTAGTTTATTTCAAGTTAAGCCCTGCTGTGTAGATGCACCCTAACAGAGTGTGCATGCAGTGAAGGAAAACAATTTGGATAAGGAAAATAACTTTACTTTTATTCTTTCAACATGTTTGTATCAATAGTGAAGAAATACAAATATTTTGACTCCGTCTTTTCAATTAGTAATCATTTTGGAGGAATCTCATATGACACAAAATTAGGCATTTCACTTTCAAATGTGTAAGAAGAATATTTTATGTAAAATATATTAACTAGAGCTTTTCCCATGAAACATTTTCTTTATGTCTATATTTACATACATATGTTAATGTGAACTTACTTATAAAGGTGATTTGCATACTTTTATCCTGGGTAGATTAAAAAAGGTTTAAAGCAACCTGCTTATATTCCATTGCAAATTCTTTGTACATAATTAAAATAGATAAAGGCATATATTATTGTACTCCATCACCAAAGAATTCAATTTTAAAAGGGTTAAAAGCACATATTCTAATGTGCCACATAAGTTGAAGTGGCCAGTTAACACCCGATTCATAACTTCCCTAGACACTAAAAATCACTATCTTAGTAAAAACAATGAGAAGTCCTGTGGCACTTAAAGACTACCTACCAGATTTATTTAGGCACAAGCTTTCATGGGCTGGCGCCCACTTGTGATAAAGTGGGTTCCAGCCCATGCAAGCTGATGCTCAAATATATGTGTTAGTCTTTAAGGTGCCTCAGGACTCCTTGTTGTTTTTGCTGAAACAGACTAACAGGGCTACTTCTCTGGTCTTAGTAAAAACATGGATTTATAATTTATTGGAAAACTCTGTAAGCCTCTACCCCTCCTTTTTGTTCTTTGACTGCAGAGGTGTTCGGGGGCCAGTTCCCGTAGCGTGGTTCCTTAGAATATGTGCTGACTGTTTATGCTAAATTTGATCTTGGATCTTCTATTTAGCTCTAATACTGATAACTTTCCCTAGACAGGAGGAAGAGCTGTGTGTGGCTGGAATGCTTCTGTCCTGGGACTGACATTCCTACAATAATCTAGAGGTGACTCTGTTACAGGCTTCATTGATACTTTGGTGCTGAAACATTTGCAGAGGCTCTTTCTCTGTGACTGTATGTGTGCCAAAACTGCATGCCATGCACCAGCTCTCTTGCCAGACATTCCTCCTACTTTGGGTAGGAGACACTGAGGCTGGGGAGACACTGCTATGACATTGTTGTGAACAGAGAAAGAGCTGAGTAGAAAAGACAACATCCAGTCTCAGGAGAGCCAACCCCCTTGTGTAACCATCATCTCTCAAGACACCAGCATACCAAAGTGAAGGACTAGTGGTGAGTGCCCAGCAGAGTTCTCTGTAAGCTGAGCACTTGGACAGCTACCAAGGAGAGATTCAAGTGCTTCCCAACTGATTAACAGAGAACCCACCATCAGCATGTGTTTATACTGGTGGTGCACATATCAACATATCTTGGTGCATGCAACAAAATTTATTCCACACATGGATGGAAGAAATTGGAAGGAACATTGATGCTCAGGCATTTTTTCTCTTGCTATTCAGAGAAGGCTTCTCTTCAGTTGCTATAGCCACCTTCTTTCTTTCACATGCCGAATGGCAGGCATCTTTACCCAGTTGCTATGTCAACCATTCTCTTTTTGCATGCAGAATGCCTAACAGCGGTTGATATGGCAACCCCCTCAGAACATTTATACATGCCCAGTATGTGACAAACACTTTGGAAAAGGCACTTTTGGTCTCTCAGCATGTTAGCAAACTGCAGGGCAGCAGCCTAGGCAGAGCAAATTCACACAACCCTACTGAGGAGAAGTGCAGACATTCAACATGAACTGCGAGCAAATGTTGATTTGAGGGAGCCAAGATAAAACTACTGCCTTCCACTCCCACACCTGACTGTATAAGCACATCAAGGATAAGGGCCAGCTCTGACTGTTACCACAGAATACTGGTAAGCATAAGCAACCATGGTCCACAAGATGATAACATAACAAACCTCTCCTCCCACACATGCAACTGCACATAGAAAAGAAGCTTTCTAAACATGAGACATTCTGGAAACTTTCTCTGTTCCTGCATCAAGTTCTCGGAGGCTGCATATTTATATCCCACCCTCCATGTGCAGCAGAAGTATAGCCAGCTGATTTTTTGACTGACATATTTTTCAAGGAAAAATGCATTAAGATGAACTGAAATATTTAATGAATTCATGTCAAATTCACCACATTGGTTTGGATTGGGCAGTGAGGTAGAGTGGAGGTTGCAGTGAAAACAACCTAAAAATCAAAATGTTTTGTTTCAATATTTTCAGAATGAATTTTTTTGATCTTTTGTTGTGAAGAAAACTTTTCATTTTGAAATGTGATTAACTTTTATTATTTAAAAAAGATAAAAGGTAAACCTTGAAAAAATAAATGAAATGTTTTGTTTGATCTCAAACAATGTTTTTTTCCCAAATGTTTTGCTCTCTGAAAAAGTGTGTGTGTGTAGATTTATTTTAAATTATTTTTCTTTGATTTTTTGGTATGGCCAATGAACCAATGTATCAGTTATTCACACTTTAATCAAAAGAAGATGAAAAGAGAAAAATCATGTAAATCTTGTAACTAAGTTTCAAAAATAAGCTGACAAAGTTTCAAAAATAAGCTGCTTCCTTGAGAGTCACAGAATCAGCCTTTTAAAAGTATTTAGGGTATGTCTACACTACATGGCTCCGTTGACGGAGCCATGTAGACGAGGGCTGTAGACATAGCAAAATGAAGCGGCAATTTAAATAATCGCCACTTCATTTACATCAAAATAGCTGCTGTGCTGTGCCGATCAGCTGGTTGTTGGCACAGCGCGGTGGTCTGGATGCTCAGCGGTCGACATCAAAAGCCTTTGTCGACCGCCCCAGTAAACCTCATCCCACGAGGTTTGTAAAGTAGACATACCCAGTGTCCCAAATGACTTGGTGCAGTTAGACCTCAAGGGGTCCATAAAATCCATGCATATGTTGTACTGATACTGTCAGCTGCAACACACAGGTGCCCAATCCTGCTTCATTGGGGGCCCCCGGTATGCCTGCCTTGTAATGTGTGCTCTGGACACTATGTGGGTAGGCAATGTCTGGTCCCTCCTATGCTACAAAGGATGCCAAACAATAGACACACACTTTCAGGCAGGGAAGAGGGAATCTTACTGCATAATCACACAGTGCTTCAGTGTTTCAAGTCAGAACTTGATGTTTACAGGACTTGAGCATTTCAATTTATCTGAGATGTGCTAGACAGAGGCTAATGTTTCCATTACCGGTGTTTAGGGCAAGTGCCTTGAGCAGTGCCAGAGATCAATATTCAATGGTTGGAAGCTTGCTCAACATCTAAGTATGGAAATGCAAGTAATGCATAGAAAGGCAAGAGTGTGTAGGGAGAAACCTTTCCGCACCTTACTGAGACAGCAGTTAGTATAAAATTAAATTTTCTAAAATGCCTGAGCGACTTAAGAACCTAAGTCTCATTCATTTCAGTGAGACTTAGGTACTTTGAAAATTCTATCCTTTGATATTAATTAAGATGGCTTAATATTGTATTTCTCTTGGTAACAGAGCAGTATTTTAAACAGGAAGGACAATGTTCTTGCTACATTGAATATGTGACATGTTTCCATCCTGTTGTTATTTTTC
The DNA here is from genome assembly GCA_032595735.1 of Pelochelys cantorii. Taxonomy (NCBI): domain Eukaryota; kingdom Metazoa; phylum Chordata; order Testudines; family Trionychidae; genus Pelochelys; species Pelochelys cantorii. Next base: position 122,612,811 of record CM064326.1, on the reverse strand, counting down.
TGTTAGTAATCCTATAGATTCATTGTACATTAAGTTAGTGTTCTCATTATAAGAACATGGCTGAACAAGCAGTAACACTGCTGGGTAACTTCTGTTGACTCATTGAGGTAGAGGGGGCTGTTTAACTCTACCAGGATATTGTGGAATGGGATGAAGAAAGATTCTTTAGGAGGAAAAGGAAACCAAGGCCTGAAAGAGAGAGGTCCCAGCTAGGAACCATCATGAACAGCCAAGGTTGGGGAGAAAAGCTAAGTGTGAGTGTTGCATTATTATTGTTAAAACTACCCTAAAGCCAAACCCCAGAGTGTATTTAAACTATTTGTGAGTGTACATATTCTCAGAGCAGAAGGCATGAATTAACACCTTTGGTCACAAAGTGTTCATGCCCCATTTGGTCCCTGGAAGGCATTCTGCCTTTAGGGAAGGCCCCATATCATGGCATAATCTCCAAGGGCTAGTTCATGCTTATAGAAATAAAAGGAATGTTCATTCTCACAATGTTTCTATTAATAAATAATTACACGCACTATTTGAGAACTGTTCAGCATTGTACAGAAAATGGAGTAGACCAGGTACATTTCTCAAGAAGTTTTCACTGTCAGAAGACCAAAACCAAAATTGGTTAAAAAGTTAGCAAAATGCTTTTAGTGTCCTAGAATATGGTACTGTCTTTAACTACTTATACTATAAGTTACTTCATGTTGGGATTATAGTTTCCCTTTTTTCTCTTCTCACTGGTAAATAAAAAAAAATATGAGCTGTCATTACATGTATCTCCTAAGAATTGGGGGGAGGAGGAGAAATGTGATACTCTCCCATAACTCTGCAAGGCAGCTGTTGGTGAATGCTGACTTTTTCCATGCTGATGAGTATCTATTTAACTGAAACCTTTTTACATTTATGCATTTCTTGAATCCTTCCTGCATATACTGGTGTGCCTACCAGTGTGTGAAAAGTCAGAAGCAGGTTTTAAAAGCAGAGAATGCAGGAATTTAGCTTCCACTAGCTTTAATAGGAATCATGTAGCTCAGCCCCTGATTGATGTTTTAAAATTATGCCTCTTACTCTACAACAGGAGTGGGCATTAATTTAAGAAGAGAGGGGGGGCTTCACAAATGTTTGAAGTGGCCCCAGGCTGCCCTGGAAGGCGTGGAGCCTTGGATGAAAGGGGCAGGGCCATGACACTTCCATGCTCCGCCACCCAGACCCTGATTGCCCTGGGGACATGGGGAGCATGTGAAATCTTTGCCCCCTGGCACCTAGAGAGAACCACCAGCTCTTCAGCTTTCCCTCTAGGCACTGCACGCCCCTGGTGGCAGGAGAAGATTTTGAGCATTCCCCCACCCCCAGGCCAATCAGGACCTGGGACCATGGGAGCGCTCGAAGTCTCTCACCCCCTATCCCCACCCTGCAAGGGGTGGATGGCACCTAGAATGAACCACCAGCAGTTCAGAACAGCTGCCAGTTCACTCTAGGTGCTGCACACCCCTAGTGGTTTGGGGAGGAGATATCGCGTACTCCCCTGTTCCCAGGTCTTGATTGGCCTGGGGGCAGGGGAGCATCAGGGCATCTGTGGGATGGATCAACTTGCTTGGCAGGCTGGATCTGGCCTGTGGAGACTCTCTTACCCACCCCTGCTCTACAGTAACCATATCTAAGGTATGGGAAGACTACTAGATGGATTTTCCTGGTTTACTTTATCACTTGAATGAATGAGCTTTATGGTTCCATCAAAAATAAATTGTCCAAAATAGTCGGGGATAATTCCATTTCCTTTTAGGTTAAGAAAACAGTTGATGGGTATTTACATTTAAGAATAAATCTAAGACAAGTTTTTGCATTTCAAGAAGGTATAAATCAATGCTTGGGATGACCATAATAAACAATTTAATAATTTTATAACACTAGCTGGAGTTACCCGGTGTTGCTCTGGAAACTGGAGGAACAAAATTTAGAAAAACAGTAGTTCACTATCGTTTTTTGAATGGTAGAAAAGTTGCACTGAGTTCTATAGGGATTAAAATATATATAAAAAAAGTATAAGACAACCAATTTTACATGTTATCAAAAAGTTTATTGTAAACTATATTTTTGTTTCATTATTCTTAACAAATATGTACACATTTTTCCACTTCCAACTCTTGAACACACAACATAGAGTTGTCCATGTGAAAAGCTAGATGTCTCCAAATCAATTCCAACTACTTTAAGTGACTGTCCTTGCGCTTTGTTTATGGACATTGCAAAGGCAAGTCGTATTGGGAATTGAAGCCGTTTAAATTCAAACAGCATATCTATAGGGATGATTGGTATGCATAGTAGAAATATATCCTCACCCTTCATCAACCTGTTAAAATTGTTGCTTCTATCACATGGGGCATTAATTTTTTTACACACAATCTCGTCCTATTGCATAATCTTGGTGCATCCAGATTCCTGAGAAGAATAATCGGAGAACCAATTTTAAGCACTAAATTGTGAGGTGGCATCCCAGTAGGTTCAAGAGAGTTTAGAAACGCGGTGGGATAATACACTGCTTGGTCTCTATTTACAACTGTGTCGACTGACTTGTATGTTGTGGCTTCTCCAGGAAGCTGTTGTTGTATTCATAGGTTAATGGCATTCACGCTGATATTTTTAGGAGCAAGAATTGCACGTTCACAAAGCCATTTATGATCATTGAAATGATGTTGAATGTTTGTAAACACACAGTTTTCTAATGCTTCAGAAGATTCTACTATATTGCAAAAGTTTTTTTGAATTTTGATGAGTCTAGTTGTCGGATCAATTGGTATTTTTCCATCGCCAAGTGTTAGCAGCTGTTGAGCAAATTGTTCAGCAGCCACATCACCCTGCAATTGAACTCGCATGTTGGTTTTTAGTTCTAGTCTTCGCACATATCTCCATAGGTATGAACATTTTAAGCAAGCTTTAAGTTCATTGGCCATTGTTCCCTTTGTAATGATGGGCAATATTTGTCAAAAAGCACCTGCTAAGAGTACAACAACTCCACCCATAGCTGCCTGGTTATTTCGCAGGTCTCTAAGAGTTCGATTTAGAGCCTCCAATGTATGTTTGTGAGCCATTGTACACTCATCCCATATGATAAGTTCACAATTTTGTAGCACCTTAGTTTGATCTGTTCCTTTGCTGATATTGCATAGAGGATTTTCAGTATGTGAAAGATTAAGAGGTAATTTGAGAGTTGAGTGAGCAGTGCAACCACCATGAAGTAAAGTAGCAGCAATACCAGAAGAAGCCATTGCAATTGTAATTTTTGATTGCTTCCTGATTTTGGCTAAAAGTAAATTTATGACCAATGTCTTTCCTGTTCCACCTGGTACATCATGGAAAAATATTCCTCTGGTTTTCTTATAAACCAAGTCTAAGATAACATTATAAGCATATCTTTGATCAGTGACCAGTAGTGGTTCATTTGTTGATATATATTGATCCAATTTTTCTACGTCGTAATTTGTTTCTATTAGCATTTCTCTGCTTAATCGATCACGCACACCTCTTTGAGGTGTTGGAAGACCTACTTGCTTCAAATCTTTACCAATCATTTCCAGAAGTTTGTCTTCTAGGAGGATCAGTGCTTGATTGAAAATATCAGATGTGTATACCAAATCCATTCCAGGATTTTGTCTGTGAGCTTGCATTAAAATGTCTTCGGCCATGCTTTCTTTATGAGTTTCCCACAACTGATTAGGATTACACAATCCGCAAGTCTTGAGCAGAATGGTGAAAAGATTTCTCAATTTCGCAGGTGACTGAGAAACGGCAGCTTCAAGCATCGTGTCATTCCAATGTGAATCATCTTCAAGCAGGCCTCTAATTTGGCAAGCCTCACGAAATGTTGAACATATTTGTCCATTGGCAGTTCTAAGAGCTTCAAAAGAAGTAGGACTTCTGACAGTATGTAGCAAAATCCTTAGAAAGAAACATTCAAAATTATTTGGCTGCATAGTATAGACACGACCAATAGCGTCTGTACATTTCACATCGTTCCATCCAGGTACAGTGGTTCCTTGAATTCTTCATTTAAAAACTTTTCGTGATGGGTTCCAAGTGTAGTACTGTGGAACATCACAATATAGTAGCATCTTGGCAAAGTCATCTTGTTGACAGAGTAAAAAAAATGCAGTCAATATTGTGTTACGTGCTTCACTGATTCCCTGCTGTAAGTTATGTTCTGTGAAATAAACACGTTGACCATTTTCCAAATGTACAGCCAAATGCATTACCGTTGGATATCGTTCATGTATTGGAAAATCAAGAATTCGCCAAACTGCCTCATTGCTGCTGATGTATTTACCCATTATGTATCGCTGAATTTCATCAATTGCCACTCCATCTCTTTCTAAGCCAAATACCGCTTGGTCACTGCCTTTCTTTATATATTTGCATATGTACTTAATTGACTTCACTGAGTTGCAATACTCAACATTGATATGGGCCGCAAAAATCCGAGAATGTGTATTCAACATTGACAGTATGGTACAACCCACTTGTTGTCGATTTCAATTTCTTCATAAGAGTTATTAATTTTTATCTTGATTTTAGCTGTAAAACCACCATCTTCCACTTTTGTCCTTCTGTATCCATCTTCACATGTTTGAGTCTCTTGAAGAAGATTTTGTGGGTATTTTTTGATACACTTTCCATGTACCATGCAGGGAGATTTAGGATTGGTACTACCGCACGGACCATGTATCATGTTTTTCACAATTAGGTCAAACAGAGTAGGATCTTGTTCAGGATCAGGTAGCTCTGCACTAATAAAGCTATCTATTTGATCTGACCTAATTTTTTCTTTCATCCATACTAATATGTGGGCATGCGATAGTCCTCTTTTTTGTCATTTGATAGAGTATATCCAACATCGAGTTTGTCCAAATAAATGACCCTTGGTAATGGTATCCATGAGCTTTATAAGTTTTAGCCTAAAGACTCTTGCCGATAAATCATGCCGATCGTAGTAAGTTTGGCCAGTCATTAGCTCTGATTGAATTTCTTGCCATTTAGGATTGCAAGTGAACGTCACAAATAGGTCAGGTCTACCGTATTTTCTGAAATATGTCATAGCGTCTTGCATATATTTGCTTCCAGTAAATGTTGATGGTAGAATTACTAATTGACCAAGGTTGTTTGCATTCCTGTCATTAGCCATTGCATCTCTCAGGTGAATATATGCATCCACGCTACGTTTTTTAAATTTATTTAAATGAATATATAGTAATTGTTCACTCTCAGTCTTGGCATACATATCAACAACAAACTGATGGAAGAGTTGACGGCACCTCAAAATGTGATTAACATTTTCTGCTCGCGCCATTGTTCTGTTAGCATAAAATTTCATTGCCGATACTTTTTTTCATTGATAGGGATTTTTGTTATTGGATCAATCTGCATAATTTGAAAGTGATAGCCATCTTCTCCTTGCCAAAAAATGAGAGAGTATTGTAATACATCATAAGATCTGTGCATTTCTGCCACTTTCTGCAGTTGATTGTTTCTTCTCTCCAAGATGATATCATGTCTCTCAAATTCATTTCCCACGATGACAATCACCACCTCATTTGTCAAAGGTTCATCAAATCAATGCTCATGTTCTCCAGCAGGTCTTTTGTCTCCTCGAATGACCACTTTGTATTCATCAGAAGTCATCCTCTGAATAGCAGTTTTGAAAATATGTACATAGTCATTATGTTGGTGAAGCATTCATTGTAAATCCAAAATAATGTCTGGGTTTGTACCGGGAATGTTACTGCAGCGTTGGTGTGTTTCTTGATTTTCATCACCCATGAAATAAATTTGAAGAAATTGATGCTCTTCATTTGGAAGTGGCAACAATGATCCTATACGATGATAAACCTGGCCTTGAACTTTAAAAGTAGGCATGAAGCCTGGCTCATATATTTTGTTGCTTGTACCAAAAGATGTCATTTGGAAACCTGGGTTGTACTTTCTGATATTTTGCAAGAAATGTTTCGATCTGGATGTTAATCCTGACATCAATGATTGTAGCAGTTCCAGAGGAGGTTGAAGTATTGGTACGCTAATTTTGCAACTCAAACAGCACATGCCTGGTGTTTCTCCAATCCACTATAGAGCGCTACAATGTAAACATACTTTGTTCATTTGCCTGATATCAAATTGAGGCCAATTTTCATTATTATCAGTCAGATTATAACAAAATGCCTTGCCTTCTAGTATTGATCAGCGTGTAGCTCTTGAAGTTGCTTGTATTACATGTTGGTTATCAAGCTGAACCTGTCTCTGTTCCACACTTTTGGCTGCTCTAGATGCTACATTTGTAAATCGTAGATTTTCGAGCCGTGTCTGTCTCTGGTCTTGATTCTCAGATGCCCTTTATTCTGCTTGTATTACACGTTGCTTGTGTAGATGAATCTGCCTCTCTTCTACACGTTCAGGTGCTCTTGATAAAGCCATTCTTTCTGTACCTGCAGTCTTTCTTCCTAGCTGCCTCTTTTTTTAATGGAATAATATTTTTATAAAATGGGCTAAAAAATGCAATTTGTAGTATATTGATAAATTTTTTTAGGAAAAATAATATAATCCGTTCAATAATTACAGTGAGTTACCGAAAAATAGAGTCAGTATACATTGTTGAAATATAAGTTGACAGTTGATATAACTGAGGTGAGGAGCCTGAGGGAAGGAAGGGGGAAGGAAGCCACACGCCTGCTGCTGGCGATCGAGCCCGCCCTCCGCTTCCTTGTCCCTCCGCCGGCCTTAGTGAGTGACTGGCCCCGCCACTTCCCCCAGGAAGCCTCTTCTCCCCGCACTGCCAAGCTCCATGCAGCCCCAAAGAGAGGTGTCAGTCTCTCATCTTTTCTCTTCCACAGTACCTTAAAACCTTCTCCTGGATGAAAGGTTATCCCATGCAAAGTTTGGCTGCAGTTGCTCTTATAGCCGTGGTCACCAACCCGTCGATCGCAATCGACTGGTCGATCGGGAGGGCTCGACCAGTCAATCACGAGGCGTTCGGGGCCCTCCCAATTCCCCCACCCCCAAGAAGCCCCACTATCTACCTCCAGTGACAATGGAGGTAGTGCCGGCTTCCCGTGGGGTGGACAGAAGTCCAGCAGCTGTGCACCACTTCCGGGGTTTCCGGAAGCGTGTTGCCTGCTCCCCTCCTCCAGGTCTGTGGCACGCCGGGGACTTGCTGCATGGGGGGAGGAGGTAGGAGTCCCAGGGGAAGACATGTGCTGGGGCTTCCCTCCTCTGTGGGGGATAGGAGAGGAGTCCCAGGGGGAGGCGCGCGATGGGTCTTCCTTCCTCCGCGGGAGGGAGGTGTCGGCCCTGAGGGGGAGCGTGCACGGGCTTCCCTGCTCCATGGGAGGTGGGGAGTTGGGCCCAGAGGAGGCGTGCAACAGGGCTTCCCTCTTCTTGGGGGGGGAATCTTGGGAGGAGGCTGGTGCAGGGGACTCTCTGCCCCCACTGGCCCCCTGCCACAGAACCCTGTCCCCTGCCCTCCCAGCACCCTGTTCTCTCTCCTCTGCCACCAGCCGCAGAACCCTCCCCCCACTGGCACCCTGTCCCCTACCTCAGCACCCACTAGCACTCTTCCCCAGTACCATGTCCCCTGCTCCCACCAGCACAGTTGGGGACACATTAGTGAGGCTTGGGGGGGGGGGGGGGGTTTGGAGAAGGGGTTTGTTTTTTGCATCTCGCTTGTGTGGCCCCAACTGACTTTTCTGTGGGTCAGTGATCCCTGACTCAAAACAGGTTCCGTGCCCTTCTCAGAAATAATGACAATGCAGAAACTTTTTGTGCTTGACATAGTATTTTATTTGAAAATGAAGCCTGGCCAACAAACCACCAATTGGGGCCAACCTCCCATCTGGCCACAGCATTATAACACTCCTGCACCCCGCTTTTCCCCAGACCCTAGAGCTGAGCCTATCATACACTGGAACCCCCTGCCCTGAGCCCCTCACATACCCCAACCCAAATTCCTGAACCCTCACATCCAGAAGTCTGTGGCTTACTTAGTACCCTAACCCTACATCTGACCCCAACACTGCCCGGCCTGGAGCCCCCTCCCTAAGCCAGCATCCCCTTCTCCACCTCCTCCTGCATCCAGATTTCCTCCCAGAGCTTGCACCTCTCACCCCTTCCCGCACCCAAATCCCTCATTCCCACCCCCGAGCCTACACATCCTGTCTCAACCCAGCGAGGGTACAGCTAGACTGCAGGAGTTTTTCAGGATTCCAGAGATATCCCAGAAAAACTCCTCTGCATCCAGGGATGCATTTGTTCTTCCGCTTTTTTTAGTGGAAGAGCAAACATGCTCTTTCGGTCACCCCTATATTCCTCTTTCCATGAGGAATAAGGGGGCTTCCAAAAAAATGGGGTTTTCTGACATTTGGTTCAGTCTAGACAGGCCAAATGTTGGAAAAACCTCTTCCTATAGAAGAATTGGAAAAAAAAGCAGCAGTATAAGGGTTGGGGAAAGCAAGTGCTGGAGAGGAGGAGAATAGAGAGGGCGGGGCTTCAAGGAAGGGGCGGGGCTTCAAGGAAGGAGTGGGGTGATAGATCTTGGCTTGTTCTGTCATTTAAAAAGTGACCTTGGGTGTGAAACGGTTGGAGACCACTGTCTTATAGTGTCCAAGTTATTAGCGCACAAACTTACAAACATTCTCCTTTATATATTAGATTAATACTTATATTAATATTATAAGCTATTGTGATTATCTACTATATATTTTAGAGAGTTTGTGCACCTATCTGTTTGTGTGTCTGTCCATCCATCCGTGAGTCTGTTTATTCAAGAACTTCTATAAGAGCTATGTCTAAATTTGGTATGCAGCTTCCTCTTATCATAACTAAGCAAGGTCAGGGTTTGCCTGTGCCAGAACAATAAGACATGCATGGAATACAATTATTTCACATCAAATGGAAAGAGAGGTGTGTGTGATAGCAGGGACAGTTATATTCACAAATGACCACAGGTGGGCAGCAAGTGCCACAGACCCAGGGAGCTGCCACTGGCTAGCAGCACAGCCCCTGCACCCTCACCGCCCCAGTCTGTCTTCAGGGAGCAGCTGTCAGGCCCTGCTCCAGCCCTGGGAAGCATCTGGCAGGTGGCCTGCGCATTCCCCCACCCCTACACACCAGGCCAGCTGTGAGGAGAAGCTGCCAGATGGGCCAAACAGCCCCCGCTTCCCTGGGTTATACTGGGTAAGTCTTCTAGTTAATGATAAAACTCTATTAACAAGAATTTGAAGAAATACACCATTTTCTACAAGAAAAGGCTAGGTTTTCTTTAACATCCTCCATGTATAGCATACTAAAATGAACAGTAAAGTGTAATTGCATCTTTTAGGTATTCTGTGATGCATACTGTTAATATTATTTTGACGGGGAAATAATTATATATTTATTTTTATTTGCTTCCATTTTATGGAGCACTAAAGGTGGAGCTGCACAATAACTATTCTGTAATAGGAAATCAGTTCTTTTCTGCTTTTACTTAATAGTATGGTACATTAGTAGATTTGTAACTATAGTAGGTTCGGATTAGCTGAAAACTATGTAAGAATAAATAATATGGTTGTACTTTCTACGGTTGTGTTCAGCCTATAAAGAGAGGTATCATTTGGGGAATACTTATTTAATAATCTTAGAAATCATCAGCCATATGCAAGGATATATTTTGTAAGTCTGTATTATACTCACTTATCCACATTTGTTGGAAATAATGGACAGTACACATGAAGAGCATAAACACATTCTATTCTATTCTATTCTATTCTATTCTATGCTTACATGGCCCTCATCACCAAAGTAGCCGAATACCTTCTTGACATCATCTGCCATATTTAATTGTTTTCTTTTCCCTTCTCCTCAGGAAAAGCTTGTATTTTTTTAAAATGTGTAATGTAGCCCCATACTGTTTATATTAAGAAAAGGAAGATCAAAGAAGTGCACTTTGCACTGACACAAAAAGTGGTGAACTTTGTTGTGGTATGCAATTCCTGTGGAATGAATTCAGCCGTCTTGGACTTGTCCTGTATTTTGCACAGGCAAGCTTTGCCCTTGCAATGGACAGTTCTATTGTGCCTAAGGATAGGGGTTGTCAAATGAAATCCTCATCTTGCAGCTTTGGGCAGTCTTTTAGGTAGGCTGGGCCCAAACCATTGAGTGCCTGGAAGGCTGAGCCCTTTGAATTTGGGAAGCCAACATCATGGTTTGATGTGATTATAGAAACCAGTGCTAGTGAGGAGACAGGCTACTGTATTCCATACCACTTGAAATTTCCTAAGGCTGACAACATTATGGACTTTACTGTAACCAAGAGATGACAAAAAGTGAAGCTAGAATATCATCCATCAGCATGGGATGCAGTTTTCTAGCCAGCCATAGATGACAGAACATGTTACTTGTAGATGTTGACAGTCATCATGCATCAGTGAAGCATTCAGGGGCATCTCTAAACTGCAGGTTGAACTGATCAGCTCTGCTTGTGAATTTTCAGCCAGTGAAGACTGCATTTTGTCTAAAAATTCCTCAAAATATTTTCCTCTGCTAACCAGCATAACCCCTGCATTGTTCAGGTTGAACTTCAACCAGTTGTTCTTCATCCATGAGCTAATCTCATCCACTCCCTGGGTCAGCAAAGTAACAATGCATTATCTGAGAGTAGCATATCATTTGCATATTGTTGGCCCATGAATTCATCATATCTTACCCCTTCTACTGGTGATCACATGTAGGTGCTGATCCTCATTTGATACAAATCAGTGTAAGTTAATTGAGGCGAGTGGACCTCTGCTGTTTTACAGAAGTTGAGAATGTAACCTCTAATGCCCACTCTTTTCTTACTCCTTTTCTATTCAGAGTATTTTCAGCAGAATTTTACCACACTTATAACTTCATAGGTTTACCTAGCACAGAAACATTTATTCATCGGAATTCACCAATTTTCACATCAAATTGTTTTGGTTTCAGTGAATTCCTGATAGAAAACTACCTGGTTTTCTGCCACCTCATTTAGCTCATTAGCAGTCCACTACATGGACTGTTTCAGAGTCAGATATGCCATGGTATTCAGGGTCCACAGCTCTGGGACATCCTGCCAGGCAGGACCGCATCAGAATCCAAAACCCCAGGGCCTCCTGGGTCCACAGCTCCAGGTCATTCCACTAGGTAGACTGCCTCAGAGCTAGGGAATTACATTTCTCCACACAGCTCCTGCTCTCTTTTTTCTCCTCCTTTTTTCTCCTCTCTTCTCTCTAGGCTAAACAGTACATGTGTGCATCGTACTGAAAAAAAGTTGCAATAACCCGAGCCCTAGCACTCCAGGAAAGAAAGATGCCCTGTGAACATTTATGGACTAGATGATAAAATGTGCACTTTGTCCAGTTTCCTACATAAAGCAATAAAAAGTGCATTTCATGCTCAGTGAAGAGAAGTAGTATTTTTAAATCAAACTCTAGTACTTTCTAGTATTAAAGCTCTTATAAATAAAAACATGAAACCTCAAAATGAATATTTACTCATGTAGGGCTAGATTCTGCTAGTGAAGGGTTAGGGAATAGAGGTCTTCCTCCACCACCTTGCATAGTATGCATGTGGGCCAGGTAGAATTGCAGTCCCTGAATTCAGCAGAGAACAGACACTGCTTCCTATTTACCCCAAGTGTGAAGAGCAACCCAGTGAGGGTTCATCTACACAGCAGGGCTAAACTCAAAATAAGCTAAGCCACTTGACCAATGCTAATTGTGTACCTTATGACAAACTAGCTTATTTCGAAGTTTGAGGCTGTCTACACAGCAATTATTTTGAAATAGAGCACTCTTCCCCCAACTTCCTTTACTCCACATACAATGAGGGTTACAGATGTTGGAGTAGGACACCTGTTATTTCAAATTTATTTTGAAATAATGGGTTGCTGTGTAGACACACACTACATTATTTGAGAATAACTGACATTATTCCAAAATAACGCTGCTGTGTAGTCATAGCCAGAGGGTCATAGGTGCTTAAGGATTAAGGGGAGCAAGTGGTTCCATCTCTTCCCTCCTCCACCTTCTGCATCAGCCATTGGAGTTGTCCAGCTGTATGCAGGATGAATAGCCATTAAAAGTGTTTGCGTGTGCAATGCACATGCTTCCACGTGCACAAGGAAGCTCTAGCAGGTATTCTATGTTCCATGCACAATCCAATCCATGGAGTTAAACAGTAAAGTTTGAATAAAATACTTAAAGCTGCTTTCTCTTTGTGTACGGCGTGAAGAATAAATACCATTTTTGCCATATTAGAATCTATGTTAGGATGGTGATATGAGTATCACTGATTCGTATGGATAAATAGACCATTCATTTAAATGAAATTAAGGTGCTGAACATAAGTTTAAAAAAAATAGTGACTGAATTTGAACTCTTACAAAAGAGACAATCCAGCCACCTAGCACTGTAATAATCGCTGCAATGTTTGGGTATAAGGTACAGAACTCCTTGTTCATTAGGTTCCTGATTTACTAAGATGGAGCCAAAATAAACAATATGATGAAGGGATTGTACAACATGCATTGTTATATATTTTATACTTAGCTAGCTAATTAGGGCAATCAGCTAGCTGTTAGCATGTATCATATGTTGTGCAAGGAAGAGAGGGTTCCTGAAATCCCCTTTCCAATTGTGTGTGTTAACAAATCACACTAGTGGTTTCGTGCCTTTTTTTTCTGGTCCTTCTAGGTCAGGAGTGGGCAACTTTGCTGGCCTGAGGGCACATTAAGTATGGAAATTGCATGGAGGACCAGGCAGGAAAGGCTGGGGGAGGCTGTGCCTCCCCAAGCAAGTAGGTATGACCCAACACCCTCCCCTATCTAACCCTTCTGCTCCCAACCTCCCAGGAATTCTGCCCCCCTGTGCAACCTCCCTACTTACTATTCCTTGACAGACCTCTGAGAATCCAACCCCTATCCAGCCTCCCCCTACTCCCTGCCCCATGACTGTGCCCTTTGGAGCATTGGAGCTAGTGGCGCTGCAGCCATATTGCCCAGCCTCCTCCCGGCAAGTTCCTGACCCCAATCCCTGGAGAACCAAACTGCTGGGGAACCAAACTGAAGGATCTGATGGGCCAGATGTGGCCCACAGGCTGTAGTTTGCTCCGCTCTGTTCTAGGTTATGCAAACTACGTTTTATTATAATAGTGTGCATTGTACAATACTCTCTGGCTATGTCTACACTACAAGGTTTTTGCACAAAAACACCTGTTTTTGCGCAAAAACCGGTAGAGTGTCCACACCTCAAGCATGTTTTTGTGCAAGAAAATCTACAGACAGAGGGCTTTTGCCAGTAGAGTTATCCCTCTCCCCACAAGGAATAACTCCTTTTTGCACTACAGCTCATGCGCAAAAAGGCAGGTGTGGATGCTCCAGAGCGGGTTTTGCACAAGAAACCCCTCTTGGAAAAAGCACAGGTGCTCTGATGACCATTCTGTGAATGGCCATCAAAGTTTTCTTGCACAAGAGCGTCCATGCAGTATGGATGCTCTCTTGCGCAAAAACACATCGCTTTTGCGATGTGCTTTGAGGTCTGGACACATTTTTTGCGCAAAAATGTTTGCACAAAAGGCTTCTTGCACAAAAACCCTGCAGTGTAGACTAAGCCTCTATGTATCCACTATTTCACTACTTCACAGTCTCCTGACATTGAAGATTTAAAGCAAAGTAAAGTACTGTGCTAACTTTATTATTAAACAAGCTTTAATTAAGCCACCACTGATAGAGAATGTAGTTATTCCTATTCATCAACATAAGAGCATCAGGAGGTATATGGTCCTCCTGATTCATTAATAGGAGCTATGCATGCGCAGTGAGAGCAGCATATACCTTTTCGCTTGATGAGTTCAGGTTGATTAATCCCACTAAGAAAAGCTTTTCAACCAAAAGATTGTATCAGGTTATTCTGAACAGTCATATCAGATTTGATCTTTAAAGCATGCACTGCACTCTGTCAGTTCCACAAAACCTCTTTCCTACTACCGCTTGGTTCCTTCATTTTAAAAGCTCTTAGCTTGTACAAAGAGGACAACTTACTCATTGGCTATAATATTGTATAGAAATTAAAACCAGTTTCTTAAAGCAAAATCTCTTGCACGATTAAAGAAAATGATTCAATCAATAAAAATCCCAAGGACTTCAAATGTTGAAGCGGTAGTAGGTTTTATTTTATTCTGAGGAGGAATGTTTGGGTCTGATTTGAAGTACTGGGTAGGGATGATGCTTCAAACTATGATTTCTCAGCATGAAACCTTTCTCAAGAATGGACATACAGGCTACCGTGAGCCCTAACAATTTTACTTAGACACATTGATGAAAATTCCCAACCAACCTGAGAGAAGCAAGCCTGAGGGGTTTGGTTCACCAGCTTGCTAAACCACATGCAAATGGAGCTATTTTGTGGCTCACACACTGATAGTTCACTGTTTAAATATATGTTTGAAATTTACATTAACTGCTCTGTGCTACCTGAATGTTTTTGCTGTTTAAAGCACTTGTGTGTTATTGAACATCATTATTTTGATAGGCAGTGTTTGTGTATTTATTGTAAATATAACAAATATTATAAGTTCTCAATACAAATTTTCTGTTTCATCTTAAATAACCAATTTGGTTTTCATGTAAAGAATGATGAGGATAAAGGATTTTTAAAAAGGAAATGTCATCAAATTTTAAAATCAGTGAAAAAACAGATAATTTGAAGAAGAGGAAATCTTAGTATGAAATTAATTGTAACTAACTTATTATGCTGTTAGAACTATAAAATATCTAGATGCAGTTTTATGTTTTTGTATAATGTATTAGATCACCACTGGCTTTCAACCTTTTTCCATTTGCAGATACCTAAAAAATTGCCAGTGGAGGTGTGGACTCTATGGGTCCATGGACCATAGGTTGAAAACCAGTGTTCTGTAGTAATGACAACCTTTCACTGATCCCTTGACCCGAGGTTGAAAACCACTATCCTAGCTATAGTCAGTGCATGAACCACATCAATTAAGGTTTGTCACAGAGGCTAGGAACTTCTTCCCAGCATGTTAAGTGTGGTTTTATTATTGATATGGTCAAGTAAAATTTTCAACATCGTAAAATAGCAAAAGATTTTTTTTAATGGTTGAATACAATTAGTCGCCTATATCCATGTTTAGGGTCTTAAATAAGTGACCCGATTTAAAAAAATGCTGAGTATCCAGCACCATTAAATGATTCTTTACATCAAAACCATGAAAATAAAATATAGAAACTAATATAACCATGGTAGTAGAAATTGTGCTAGAATTTACATACCACTCGTGTGCACTGCAGCTCAGCCTAACTCATGGTAGGTAAAATCTTTACACCATGCCATTACACATTCTCATTCTGTATGTGCACATATGCACTGCAACTTCCTAATTTTGTTTTTTGATATAATTTTGACTGCTGTTTAATATTTTGCCTGGGGTGCCAGAGATTGGCAAATTAGTCCTATCTGTGTTTGTTTCATGATCAGTAAAATGGGGATTATAACAATATTTACCTATTTTTTAGTTACCCAGTCCACAAAACTCTCTCTTATGAAGCTGCCACACAATTTATAGTGGTAATTTGTGGGACAAAAAAGAGAGGGGAGAAGATGCAAAAGAAGTTGAATTTGCTAGTGGTTTTGAAATACACATTTAAACATATTTAAAACCATTCCTGAATTATTTAACATTATCTAAAGTTTTAATGGTTTAAATTGTTTTTGGCAAGGTAAATGTAACTCAAAATGTAGCTAAAATTGAGAACCAGAAACAATGAGGGTGTTAAACTGGTGTTAGTAAGAATTTATTTTTATGCAAGATGTAACTAAATCTATAAAAGTTTGTTTCCTCAGTAATGAATTGTTGATTCTCTAATCAAGCACTGACTATAAGTTTTCTTTTCTTCTCCTTTTTCCCACCAGGATTATACCTTAACAATGTATTTTCAACAATATTGGAGAGATAAGAGATTAGCTTATGCTGGGATACCTCTCAATCTTACTCTTGATAATCGAGTGGCTGATCAACTCTGGGTGCCCGACACTTACTTTTTAAATGACAAGAAATCATTTGTGCATGGAGTTACAGTGAAAAATCGAATGATTCGCCTTCATCCAGATGGAACAGTGCTATATGGCCTCAGGTCGGTACTTTGTGATGAAGATTTCATAGCCATTGTTTTGTATTGTTATTTGTTTCTGGGTACAAGGTTATTACACAATCAATGTAGCATATTATATAACATCTGGGCAGAGATGGCATTCACCTTTCCAGGAGGGGGAAGACCCTATTTGGACACAGACTGGCTAACCTAGTGAGGAGGGCTTTAAATTAGGTTCGACGAGGACAGGTGAGCAAAGCCCACAGGTAAGTGGAGAACATGGAGACCTGGGAGATGGGTCAGAAATGGAAGGGATTGTGGGCTATAATGGCAGAGAGAAATGAGGATGAGGGCACAACTGGGAGGCAAGGTCAAATCAGTATCTTAGATGCCTATATACAAATGCGAGAAGTATGGGTAATAAGCAGGAAGAACTGGAAGTGCTAATAAATAAGTACAAGTATGACATTGTTGGCATCACAGAAACTTGGTGGGATAATATACATGATTGGAATGTTTGTATGGAAGGGTACAGCTTGCTCAGGAAGGATAGACAGGGAAAAAAGGGAGGAGGTGTTGCCTTATATATTAAAAATGAACACACTTGGAATGAGGTGGAGATGGACATAGGAGACGGAAGTGTTGAGAGTCTCTGGGTTAGGCTAAAAGGGATTAAAAACTAGGATGATGTCCTGCTAGGAGTCTACTACAGGCCACCTACCCAGGTGGAAGAAGTGGATGAGGCTTTTTTTAAACAACTAACAATATCATCCAAAGCCCAAGATTTGGTGGTGATGGGGGACTTCAACTATCCAGATATATGTTGGGAAAATAACACAGTGGGGCACAGACTATCCAATAAGTTCTTGGACTGCATTGGAAACAACTTTTTATTTCAGAAGGTTGAAAAAGCTACCAGGGGGGAAGCTGTTCTAGGTTTGATCCTAACAAATAGGGAGGAACTGGTTGAAAATTTGAAAGTGGAAGGCAGCTTGGATGAAAGTGATCATGAAATCATAGAGTTCACAACTCTAAGGAAGGGTAGAAGGGAGAACAGCAAAATAGAGACAATGGATTTCAGGAAGGCGGATTTTGGTAAGCTCAGAGAGCTGATAGGTAAGGTCCCACGGGAATCAAGACTGAGGGGAAAAACAGCTGAGGAGAGTTGGCAGTTTTTCAAAGGGACATTATTAAGGGCCCAAAAGCAAGCTATTCCGCTGTGTCGGAAAGGTAGAAAATATGGCAAAAGACCGCCTTGGCTTAACCATGAGATCTTGCATGATCTAAAAATAAAAAAGGAGTCATATAAAAAATGGAAAGTAGGACAAGTTACAAAGGATGAATATAGGCAAACAACACAGGAATGCAGGGGCAAGATTAGAAAGGCAAAGGCACAAAATGAGCTCAAACTAGCTATGGGAATAAAGGGAAACAAGAAGACTTTTTATAAATACATTCAAAGCAAGAGGAAGACCAAGGACAGAGTAGGTCCACTGGTCAGTGAGGAGGGAGAAACAGTAACAGGAAACTTGGAAATGGCAGAGATGCGTAATGACTTCTTTGTTTCGGTCTTCACCGAGAAGTCTGAAGGAATGCCTAACATAGTGAATGCTAGTGGGAAGGGGGTAGGTTTAGAAAATAAAATAAAAAAAGAACAAGTTAAAAATCACCTAGAAAAGTTAGATGCCTGCAAGGCACCAGGGCCTGATGAAATGCATCCTAGAATACTCAAGGAGCTGATAGAGGAGGTGTCTGAGCCTCTAGCTATCATCCTTGGAAAATCATGGGGGACAGGAGAGATTCCAGAAGACTGGAAAAGGGCAAATATAGTGCCCATTTATAAAAAGGGAAATAAGAACAACCCAGGAAACTACAGACCAGTTAGTTTAACTTCTATGCCAGGGAAGATAATGGAGCAGGTAATTAAGGAAATCATCTGTAAACACTTGGAAGGTGACAAGGTGGTAGGGAACAGCCAGCATGGATTTGTAAAGAACAAATCATGTCAAACCAATCTGATAGCTTTCTTTGATAGGATAATGAATCTTGTGGATAAGGGAGAAGCAGTGGATGTGGAATACCTAGACTTTAGTAAGGCGTTTGATACGGTCTCGCATGATATTCTTATCAATAAACTAGGCAAATACAACTTAGATGGGGCTACTATAAGGTGGGTGCATAACTGGCTGGATAACCGTACTCAGAGAGTAGTTATTAATGGTTCACAATCATGCTGGAAAGGTATAACAAGTGGGGTTCCACAGGGGTCTGTTTTGGGACCAGCTCTCTTCAATATCTTCATCAACGATTTACATATTGGCATAGAAAGTACGCTTATTAGGTTTGCAGATGATACCAAGCTGGGAGGGGTTGCGACTGCTTTGGAGGATAGGGTCATAATTCAAAATGATCTGGACAAATTGGAGAAATGGTCTGAGGTAAATAGGATGAAGTTTAACAAAGACAAAAGCAAAGTGCTCCACTTAGGAAGGAACAATCAGTTTCACATACAGAATGGGAAGTGACTGTCTAGGAAGGAGTATGGCAGAAAAGGATCTAGGGGTTATAGTGGACCACAAGCTGAATATGAGTCAGCAGTGTGATGCTGTTGCAAAAAAAGCAAACATGATTCTGGGATGCATTAACAGGTGTGTTGTGAGCAAGACACGAGAAGTCATTCTTCCGCTCTACTCTGTGCTAGTTAGGCCTCAGTTGGAGTATTGTGTCCAGTTCTGGGCACCGCATTTCAAGAAAGATGTGGAGAAATTGGAGGGGGTCCACAGAAGAGCAACAAGAATGATTAAAGGTGTAGAGAACATGACCTATGAAAGAAGGCTGAAAGAATTGGGTTTGTTTAGTTTAGAAAAGAGAAGATTGAGAGGGGACATGATAGCAGTTTTCAGGTATCTAAAAGGGTGTCATAAGGAGGACGGAGAAAACTTGTTCATCTTGGCCTCTGAGGATAGAACAAGAAGCAATGGGCTTAAACTCCAACAAGGGAGGTTTAGGTTGGACATTAGGAAAAAGTTCCTAACTGTCAGGGTAGTCAAACCCTGGAATAAATTGCCCAGGGAGGTTGTGGAATCTCCATCTCTGGAGATATTTAAGCGTAGATTAGATAAATGTCTATCAGGGATGGTCTAGCCAGTATTTGGTCCTGCCATGAGGGCAGGGGACTGGACTCGATGACCTCTCGAGGTCCCTTCCAGTCCTAGTATTCTATGATTCTATGATTCGTAGAAACCCTGAAAGATTCTTGGAGAAAACAAATGACACACTCAGTGTTTCTTAATTTTGCCACCAGTGTCTTCAGTCACTTTATCTGTGTATATGACATCACTGTAACTGGAAAACTCTGTAGCTATAGGAAGTTGAAAGGCAACCACTAACTGAAAACCTAAATATTTCATTCAAAAAATATGGGCAGTGAGGTTTAATTTGGGTGCTGAGTTCCACTTTTGAAGTAGATAGTGAAAGAAAGCGAAGTCTATGTTGTTAAAACATGAATATTTATACCTTCTAGATTTTCTGTTTACTCTGGAAGTGTAAAGGGGTTTTAAAAGACACTGCTTTCAGCCCTGCTAATGGTGGGGGAAGGCCATGGGGTCAATTGCCCAGGGGCCCAGGCAATTAAAAAGGGCTGAAGGGCTCCGGCCACTGCTATGATAGTGGCATCCAGGAATCCCACTGGCCCATTTTAATTCTCCCAGGCAAGCCACAGGAATGGGTGAGGGGGCAGCAGATGAAGAAAATTCTAATTTCTGTGCAACATCACTGTTATTAAGCATTGCGAACCCATTTAAATGCTCTTGTCCCATTGTAGAACGATGATAGTTCTTTACTTGTTTTAACACGTTGAATGTGCATTCACCTGAAGCCACTGATGCAGGGAGACTGACAAAAATACATAATGCAATTGTGATATTAGGAAATACAGTCGACAGGCCGAGATCAAATATTTCTTGAAGCAGTTCTTGAAGCAGTTCTTTTGGCTCGCTGTCTAATTTAAAGTTGGTGGAATGTATACATTTCAGGAAGAAATCTCGTCACAAAGATCTTTTGAAATTTTGTTGCTGTACCTTTGTTGAAACTGTTCAGCCACTGAATATAGATCTTCATCACTTAGTTCTCTGAACTCCCAAAGGAATCCAAAAATGGTACAAATTTGTCACACTGACTCAAATCGACGTACAAGACCAGATTTGATGGAGTCAATAATAACAACAACAAAATTGACTCAATAATGCCTTGCTGCATCAGATTAAGATGTTAGGCTGCAGTTGGTGGAAAACTCAGATGCAGTGTCAATACCCTGTACTACTGATTTGGACTCAGAAAGGCTTGTGTCCATTGATCCACAAATGTTTTGAATATCTTTAAGAAGTTGTTCAGTGTTATCCCTCTCAACATCTGATGTAACATTGTGTGCTTCAATTACAAGATTAGTTTTGTGGATCATTTTTAGCAGCTTCATTCACATGGATGACATTAAAATGCATTCAAATGTGGATGTATACTTCTGAATTGACTTAATTTCAGTGTGAGCCTGTGCTATGAGAGTAAGAGATTCAAGCTCAATGAAAGCTTTTCTCACAGAGTCCAAATGCTGTGCTACTGGTTTAATGCCATCAGTTTGTGCAGATCATCTCATTGTCGATGTGCCATGAAGGGAAACAGGTAGATGATGCTTCAGAATTTCCCACTTTCAAGGACTGCTACTGAAGAGATAGTGCAATTGCTGTATTGTTCTAAAGCATGTGATTGCTTCCTTGCATGATTCAGTGCAATCAAGGCTGACAAGATTTAGTGTGTGGTTGACACAAGTGGAGAAAATACAATTTGGATTTTGCTCAAGAAGGACTGCTTGTACTGCATTGTACTTCCCAGCCATATTGGATCCATTGTTATAGGCTTGGCCAATGCAGACTTGAAAATGTAATTTGAAGCCTTCTAGAATTTCTAACATATGAGCAGCAATTTCTTTTCCATTTTTTTTTTCATGAAATTGTCAAACAAAATGAATCGTTCTTTAATTGAAACCTTTGAACTTCCTGCAATTTTAACATATCGAACAACCAAGGTCATCTGTTCTTTATGAGAACAGTCTGGAGTAGCATCAATAATAATTGAAAAGTACTTCACATGTCATATCTCTTCAAGGACTGGTTTTTGCACAAATGTCCCACACAGTTCAATAAACTCATTTTGTATTCTGGTAGACAGATAATGGACTTGCATGCATTTTCCGCTCTCTTGCAATTCACAAACACGCTTAACATGGCCTGATAAAAGTGGGTCATACTTGCTAAGAAGCTCAAGTACACCAAGAAAGTTTCTGTTTGTAGAATCACCGATATGCTGACTGGAACCAAACAAAGCCAATCCCCATTCAGAAAGAAAAAGAGTGACATTCATTGTGCACTCAAGGAGTTTTTTCCAGTTATCAGTTTCTGTGTTTATTTCACTCAAGAGTAAGTTTTTAATTGAATTGCTGAGGCATCTTTTCTATGAGAAATGATATTATTGGCTTTAAACTCTTGACTGCTGCTTCCCTCTGTTGCTTTCGCTGTCTCCTGCTTCTACCACTTTCAAGTCTTTGCTTCATTTTTATAAAGTTTAAAAAAAACAACACCACAGTAATACCAAATAAATTAATTCACTAAAGGTTATTGATTATAGAAAATTGTAATTGTATGTACTTCGCAATGAATATTATATAACAACAATTTGGGGGTGTTATTTACTACAACCTTATAGCCTTATTTCAAAGACTTGAAATTTCATCTGCTAACATGTTCCCATTATTAAATTCCTCTAATAACTGGTTGCGTTATTATGAATATGAACATGGGGCGATTGCCAGGTTAGATATAAAGTTTATTAAACAACTAGAATTAAAAGTTTATCACAAAAAAAGCCTTTAAAGGTGAATCTGAAACTGGACGAAGAGGTAGCTTACAGCTGATCCTGATATGGTTATTGTATGCAAAGACACACAAGAAAAAAAAGGAATATGAAAATCTCCTATGCAGAGACAAACACTTAATTTTAAAGGTTAAACTCACCCTCAGACCAAGCAAAATCACTTAACGGTAAGAGAATTAATTACCACTTTCAAAACCTCTAAACTATACAAAGACTGTAAACAGTGTTTCATAACATAGAATCATTAATCACCGAAGCTACTCCAGTCCCAGTCACACAGATGAAAACTTGGATGTGACCGAAAAATTGGTGAAGGCTTGAGGTCCCACAATGATTTAAATTAATTTTTTGAAGATATATATTTAGCTTCTTTTGTTGTATCTGTTATAACTGCAAGGTATATAATAAATGGAAATGACTTGGTAGAAAAATGTCCAAACTTGAGACTCCTTTGTCTCCTGAAGTTTGGGCCAAATGTCCCTCCTGTCCCCCACCCCCGATAGGGCCTGGATAGGACTTCCCAAGCTTCCATTCTGTACGAATTAGGGAGGAACAAGCCAGTTTATCTTACAAATGTGTGTCTGTGAGTCTGTTTGTTCAAGAACTCTTCCTAAGTGGTAAGGGCTAAGACCACCACATTTAGTATTCAGCTTCCTCTTATCCTAACACAAAGCAAAGTCAGGATTTGGTTGTGCCAGACAATAGCGGTATGTCTACACTACAGAATTTTGTTGGAAAAACGGTCATTTTCCCAACAAAACCTGAGGAACGTTCACACTACCATTGTGTTCTTCTACAAGAATATCAAAAGAACAGAGTGGTTTTTCCGGAATTGGTAATCCTCATTCTATGAGGAGAAGCCTTTTTGAGAAAGAGCGCTTTTGCAAAAAGGCATGTGTGGACGGGGAAGAGGGAGTTCTTTTGGAAGAAGAGGAAAGAAGAAAAAGCACAGGTGCCCTAGTGGCCATTCCATCCATAGCAATCACAGCTTACATGCGAGAGAGTGTCCATTCAGTCTGGACGCTCTCTTTTGACAAAGCAGATCACTTTTTATATGTACTTTTGCAGTGTGAACGCTCTCTTTCAGAAGAGAAACCGGTGGCCACCCACTACCTCTGCCCTGAGCCCCTCTCCTCCCAAATCCCTGCCCAGATTCCTGCACCAAAAGCCCCTGCTCATAGCTTCTCCTCACCCCCTGCTCTGACTCTTGCACCTTCCATCCCTACCCTGAGCACCTCATCATCCCCCAGCCCTGATTCCTGCACCCCCCCACACACTCCAAGGTTCCTGCCCTGAGTCAGCCACATTTCCAAGTCCCTGCTCTGACTCCTGCACACCCCACACTGCCAGCCCCATGCCCTAAAGGACCTGTGCAATACCAGATAAGTTTTCTAGTTTAAAATAAAATGAGCCCCACAGAAAGTTGGGTACATGCATGTTCAGCAAGTGATTGTTGCACCATCAACTATGTTTATTAAAAGGTGGTTTTTGCTTTTGCATACTATGTACCCTTGTTCCAAATGCTGACAAGTTTTGCAGCAATCTGGAAAATTACTTTTGAATTTTTCCCTTTGTGAATTTAAATACACAAACAATATAAAGCTGCATTTCAGCATTTCTCCCTCTGGCGTTCAGGGGACTTGGGTAAAACAGTCCCACTTTCAAGGTTTACTATTTCATATTGATTTATTTGCAGGGTAGGCTTAATGGTTGGCCTGAGGGTGCCTTTAAACAAAACCAAACTAAAATATTACATTTCCTTTCTTCCTGCAGTATTGTCTCTTATTCTGCCCACCAACTGCCAGCCCCATCCTCTTTAACCCATTCTGGGCCCAGCAGCGCTGGGAACAAAGGACCCCTTCTGCACAGAAATAAACACAAGATTGGCCCTTATGTAGAAAAGCAGCTCTTTACCTAAGAGAAGCCTTTTCCCATCACTGCATACACCCCTATATATCTTGCTTCTCCTCCCTTGTCTCACTCACTGGAAGAGGTTTTCAAAGGTCACAGGCAGCTCTTAATTAGACTCAGTGTGTCCTTAATCAGCTTGAAGTAACTTCTTTCAGTTCATAGGAAAAAGATCTTTAACCATTCTAAGATTGATACACCTGCCTTCAGCTATCCTCCCAGAACTATCAGGTCTGACTTTGTTACAAAATGTTCACAGCACATTCCAAAATCAATTTGATTAATATTAGTTATACAGCTAAAGCTTCATACTAATTGGTAGAAAATCATTTATTTGGTGAATTTAGTCTGCTCTTCTGTAGACAGAACATGCCCATTACGCTTTCCTTGAATGTATTTGTTGTTTGAATTTACTCACTGAGAACAGACTGAGAGAAACATGGACTTCAATGCCCGTGGCACATAGAGGATATCAAACTTACAACTTCCTACGCGCATCACTCTGGCCCATTTTTTGCTGTTCCTCCAAGAGAGAAGATCCTGAAATGAAATCCTGGCAAAAAGAAAGGGGAAGCATTCTGAAACATTTGCCAAAACCTTAGCATCCTTGATCAAAGGAATCAAGCATTTCATTGCAAAGGTGGCTTGCGGACTTGTGCTCCATCTAGGCAATGCTGTTTTTGAGACATCAAATAGCATCAGTAGCCAAAAATACCTTCTGCCATCTTCACCTGGTCATGAGGCTATGCCTCTTCTTTAGGCTGTGTCTAGACTACATCCCTCTTTCGACAGAGGGATGTAAATTAGACACTTCGAAATTGCAAATGAAGTGGGGACTGAAATTGCCATTTTGAAAGTAAAACCATGGTCTAGACGCGGTTCTGTTGAAAACGGCAGGCTTTTTCGAAAGATCCTGTACTCATTTTTTGAAAGAGCCCCATTACACAATTATGCAAATGAAGCACGGGATATTTAAATCCCCGCTTCATTTGCAATTTCGAAGTGTCTAATTTATATCACCCTGTCGAAAGAAGGATGTAGTGTAGACACAGCCTTAGTGAGGATCTGGCCTCTGTAGCTGTTATGTTTGACACTCCCAAAGCTCAGTTACTACAATATACTGCATGATAGAAAATATAGGAAAGCTACTGATGGAGGTGATCTTCTGAGCAACACTGATGCCTGAAAATGCATGACAAGTGACTTATATGTCATACTGACCCCATGTTAGATCCTGTAAAATTCAGAACCCTGATCTTCAAAGTTTTCAAGGGATTGAGCCTAGGTTATCTCTGGTTTCTTCTTTGCCACAAAAACCACTATCCATTCAGAACAATGGAATTAATAGTTCCAAGGATGAGACTGACTGTTGGCAGCACAAATGTAAAATGCACATTTCTGCACAGCAGCTTTTCCTCACCAATAATTCGAACAAAAAAGATAATGTTATTTACAAAGAGGGGGTAGAAAGTAAAGTATCCTTGCTTGTTGTAGGCTTACCAGATGCAAATCTTTTTGCTCTTAGATAATATGGTGGCGGAGCAAGTTATAAACAGCTAAAGTGAGAATTTTTGCAAGTCATTTTAATCTGTGGTTATGGTTGGTCAGATAAAGAATGTGACCTTCCTTCTATTCTTTAGTTGGATGTATGTAATTCTTATAAGCAAGATGTCAAAATTAAACACTGGGACTTTCAGACAGAGATACTTTTGTTTACTTAGATTTACGTAAACTCTTTGGGAAGGACCTATTTCTTTATGTTTCTGTACAGTGCCTACTACAACAGATTAAGAGCCTTTAAGCAACACAGCAATATAAATAATAAAACTTATACTAATAATATTGCAGTTTAGAGAGAGATACCAGGAGATAAGCTAACTTGGGGAATTTTAGAAAATTGTCAACCTTTCCTTTCTGTATTGCATGCATACAAAGTGTGTGTGTGTAAGTGTGTATGTATGTGTGTAATCTGATCTTTCTCTGGCTCATGTAATTGCTTCTCTACCAGTGATCTGCTGAGGGATTCTGGGAATCCTGTCATCCTGGTGTTCCGGAGAGTATCTCATTCACAAAACAAACAAACAAACAAAAACCCTCTTCTTGTGCACATGACTGAGTAAACTAAACTTTCTTTCCATGAGGTTGTATTCAAGGAAAATGAAGTCACCTGAAAGGTCACACAAACAACATTACTGCAGAAAATAATTTTGTACATTTGACTAAATGTGATATTTACCTATCTGGTTTTTTTAAAATCTTTAGTTTGATGTTTGGACTTACAAGTTCACATCTTGATTTAGTACATAAATATCTCATATAGTTTTTATGGAGCACATTCTTCCTGACACTGCAACCCTGCAATACATAAATGTTGAGGGGTTTAAGACAAAGTACATTATCTTAAAAAGACATAAGACATCCTAATATGTTGAAGGCAAATACAAATTTGCAAGCAGCATCATTTTTAGTAAATACTAGCAGAAATACCTGGCATTGCCCAGGGAAAATATAGTAAAAGGTGTGATGAATGAACTACGTCAATTACATGAACATAGCATATTGTATTGAAAATACTTTTCTCTTATATATTACTTTAAGAAATTAACATAGCTAGTGATGTGCTTACAAAACGACAAATCCCATAGGGTCTCTTTTCTCAATCCCCACAAATCAGGAAGGCCCATCTTCCCTTAAAGACTCTATGAAAACCAATGCCTGCAGCCTCCTTGCCAGAAGCCCTGAGAAATGGAGGGGATGTCTCCTGGGCTGGGCAGCAGCAGCAAATCACTGCTCCCCAAGTAGCCACTCCCTGAGTGCCTTCAGTGCACGCTCCATGGGACAACTTGAATGGACTTCCTAGCGGCAGCTGTACCGGTTGCATTGATCAGACAAGGCGAAAGACCTTCAAACCAGGTGCAATGAGTGATAGCTAGATGATCAGAACATGCAGCACCTGAATGTACCTGTTCAAATGAGAATAGGCTGTTCTGAGTGTACCGTGTCCTCCTCAGGCTCCACGGTGCTCAAAACCTTGTCCTCCTACCCACCTCCTCTTTGTACTGTGAGCTGAATCCTGCAAAGTCCATAATGCCCGTGGCACTTGCTGATAACACCCACAGCCCTGCCAGGAGAACGCACTCAGCCCAAAGGAGGGCGAGTGGTGGGATGGCTCCTTTGGGTGTGGAGGGAGGGAAGCAACTTTAATTTCCAGAAGGGGTTCAGTCGGAGCCTGGCTGCATGAAGATGTTGAGAGGCTGTGATAGCTGGAGGCTTCTCCCAGCCACAATTAGCAAGGCTAGACCCCAGCCAGCATCAGCCACATCTGGGTCTGTCCCAGAGACCTGCTGGTGCCCTAGTATAGGGGAGGTTGCTGATTCTCTGCCCCACTGCAGCATCTCCCCCATGGGCTTTCCCTTGATGGTGTTGCAGGTGCCCATATGCTTTATCCTCTAGGACATTGTAGTTGCAGTTTATGTGACACGCTTAACAGAAGAGTCCAGCAAATGCTTATGATCAGGCACTACTAAAAGCTTATTATCAGTGGGCCCAACTGGGGCTCTTGAGGAACAGATTTAGAGATATAACCAATCCAGTTACTGAAGTTAGGAAATCAGTAGTATCCATGCAAAATTTGGTGTTTCTAGCTCTTACCGTTTCAGAGATCTTTCAGAATTATCAATGGGCCCAGTTGGGGCTCTGGAGAACCAGGGGAACCGATTTTGAGACATAACCAATCCAGTTATTTAAGTTAGGAAATCAGCAGTATCTGTGCAAAATTTGGTGTTTCTAGCTCTTACGGTTTCGGAGATCTTTCAGGACAAACAAACAAACAAACTTTCAGAAATATTTATAAGAAGATATCAAATTTATCTTTTATAAATGTCCATTTTCTGTCTACTTGGCATTTGCTAATAGTTAAAGACACTAATAGTTGTGGGACCCTAATTCAGGCTTTGCATTAATTTAACCCATCCAGATGCCATGGAGGATCTGGAACTAAGTGACCCATTGTTCAATGTAATAAATATTTTCCATTGAAAATAGAATGGGATAACAGCATAATAATCAAAATTACATATTACTACTTTCTCTTATTGTTTTGAATTGGAAACACCAATCTTGAATTATATGCAAAATAATGTGATTTAATAAGAATTGTGACTTTGCGAAATTCATAATAGTTATGAATATGAAATTTAGAATGTTCCTGCAGTGATCAAAGATAAAATATGTGATTTTTCCCACCAACTGCATTAGTTGGTGCTAGTTTTATATGTTAAATCTGAGTTACTAACAGTCATACTGCAGCAATTTTAGCTTCCATAGTTAATAACCCTGGGCCTAGCACCTTGCCTAAAGAGCCAGCAGGGCACTGGGCAGATGTTCGATTGAGATAAATCCTTCTCCTAAGCCACAGAGCAGGTGTGGAAGCTGCTCACTGTAAACTATTCCAGCCCATTGGGACATTTGTTAAACCCCTGCATCTATCAGGGCGGGCAAGCTATTGGGCAGCAGGCAAAACATGTACAAGGGATCATTGGAAAGACTCCCTCCATTGAACAGTACTCAGGAAAACTTATGTGAAAAGCGTGCCCCAGGGGAGAAAGTGATGTCAGAGCCTTGCTTCTAACTCCATTCATCTGAAGAAGTGGGCTGTGCCCATGAAAGCTCATGATTCCATCTACATGTTTTGTTAGTCTCTACGGTGCTGCAAGGCTATTTGTTGTTTTTAAAGTTTTTCCAGTTATAGACTAACACGGCTACCGCTCTGAAACCTTTGACAGTGAAGGAAAGTTTCAGATTCAGATTTTTGTTTAGGAATTAATTAACCATTTTTCAAGTGTGTGTCTATGAATATCAGGAAAGGTTAATTTGGTTTTAAAATGTGGACCTAGTCAAACATAGAAGGTAGTTTAAACATGAACTTAATAAGAAAGCAATATTAGATGGATGATGTTCCCTTAAAGGCTAAGACCTCACTTCAACAAAACACTTAAGTGTGTGCTTAAACACATGTTCAAGTTCATTGCTGAATCAGAGCCTATGTGTCTATATTAATTCACTATTTTTTAAAATTAAGTTCCATTTCTGAGTCTACATGTGGCTTACCTTGAATGCATGCATACACAGTATTGTATTACTTCAAATTGAAACATAAAATCATTTGAACATATTGATCATTTCAATATATACTGTACATTGATTAGTCTCAGAGAGGTAGCCATGTTAGTCTGTACCTGCAAAACAACAAGGAGTCCTGTGGCACCATAATGACTAACAGATTTATTTGGGCATAAGCTTTCGTGGATAAAAAGCACATCATTAGATACATACATAGAGGGATGACATTAATATGAACAGATTGGCCCTGATTCAGCAATGAACTTGAATATGTGTTTAAGTTTAAGCACACACTTAAGTGTTTAGCCAAAGTGAAGTCTTAGCCTTTAAGGGAGCATCATTCATAATTCCATGCATCTGACAACAGGTTTTTCACCCAGGAAAGCTTATGCCCTCATTGTTTATACATTGATTGTAAAATATGCTGACTTTTGAGAGAATGTACAAGTTGTACTATCACATTTAAATATGCATAATTCTTTTGAACCTATCCTTCCATTGGCTGCTATGGTTTTTATTTCTTTATATAGGTTTTGATAAAACATAACCACAGGAAAACCATATTGTGTGATAGTTAAAACAAAGACAAAGAAGAAGAAAAATTGAATACCAATGTAGCATAGTAAGAGCCACAGAATCTGGTATGTGGTCACTGCCTACTGTAATGCCATGTGTTTGTATTTTAGAATCACAACGACTGCAGCTTGTATGATGGACCTAAGAAGATACCCATTAGATGAACAGAACTGTACTCTGGAAATAGAAAGCTGTACGTATATATGAAGATACAAATGATGTCCGATTCAGTTGTGAGAGCTGTTTTCCCCTATACAAGCATAGAACAGTCATTCTGATGCCTAACAAACATGTGAATTCCTTAATACAACTACCCTTTGGCGTGTTTGATTTTATGCTGCTTTTAAAATATAAGGGAATTGTTAATTTCAGGCTGCGTGTTGTAGTGATACAAAGTGGTGGTAGGAAATAGAAAGAATAAAACAGTTCACCACTCTTGACTGATTAGGTGGAGATAGTGGCTGGATACAAATCTACAACAAGAGAACAAAGGTTCATATATTAATCAGCTTGACTTTGAAGACAGCAAACACTGAGATACAATTTTCTTTCAATGTGATTTATTATGCATGAATGGCCTTGCCATGGGACCTCCTTGGCCGTCATGCCCACTTATGATTTGGAGTTCAGCTCTACACACAAGCAGATTCGTTCTTGAAACCTGGTTTTCTATAACTGGAATATTCTGATATTTTATAATTCTGTTTCAAGAACCATTGCTCTATTTCTACTGCACAATGGGGAGTGAGGGAACATCTACATACATAAAATATAGTTCATGAAGAACATTCTAATGAATTCTTTGTGTAAATTACACTTGACTTAATCCCACTCCCATTGGCATTAGTGGGAGTTTAACCACTTATTTCAGTGTGAATGGGAGAAGGCCTCTCTCTCTGATATGTTTGTTGTATGATAGAACTGTCTGGCTTTTTCTGTTAATTTAATATCTCAAATTACACCAATCTGTAAGCAGACTGCTGTAGTCAGTACTGGGGGCCTCTACTTAATACTGGTTGTATTTATACCCTGACTATAGGCTATCAGGTTGCCTTCATTCTTCCCCTGAATTTCATCAGAAATAAAAAACAAAATGAAAAACTTGCCTCAAATACTAATGAGCTCTTTAATCTAATGGAAACAACCCCTTTAAGAGCACAACTTAGAATTGTAATATATTTGAAAACCACCCTTATGGAATAAAGTAGTATATAACAATTACAGCTGCAAAGCCCTCATCCTCTCTGGAATCTTCTGAAATACTAGATTTTTCATGGCAGAATATAATAGAGAGTTTGTTTTGCCTCCTGACATCTGTGTTTTGTTTGAAGATGGCTATACCACAGATGACATAGAATTTTATTGGAGAGGTGGAGATAATGCAGTCACAGGCGTAGAGAGGATTGAGCTTCCACAGTTCTCCATTGTGGAATACAGACTGGTGTCAAGGAATGTTGTCTTCGCCACAGGCAAGTGTTTCTTTTGTTTGCATGTTCACTGTGTTCCCATCCTCCTTACATATGTCAGCTGATGGTTACCTGTTCTATTCATTCCCTCTGGGGTCCCTGGCATTGGCCAATGTCAAAAGACAGGAGACAGGGCAAGATGGATCTTTGGTTTGACTCAGTATGACCATTCTTATATGCTTATTATTGAATGTAATGCTAGGGCTGGATGCCACATTTTTGATAAACTATTAGCTGATAAAGCTATCATGCAGTAATCCTTGAAACAGGAATACTTCTCAATTTCTTTTTACAGATGAATAGTCCATGAGTATTGTGTCATACTTAACAGAGAGGCTAAACATCTTTGAAATTGAGTATGAAGTCTTTCACTTTGAGCTGTCAGTTCATGCTACCCCATAGTGACCCTTCCAGAATTGTGGGAATGCCAGGTTTTAAAGAACAGCTAT
This sequence comes from Pelochelys cantorii, assembly GCA_032595735.1. NCBI lineage: Eukaryota > Metazoa > Chordata > Testudines > Trionychidae > Pelochelys > Pelochelys cantorii. The sequence continues at coordinate 122,581,222 of CM064326.1, read as the reverse complement.
ATCATCACTGATATGCAACCATTGAGTGTCTGTTTGGATTGCGTTCCAAACAGTGGATGCAGTGTATTTTATACCTTATATTTCCCTAAGGTATGTGTTTACATGTAGTAGGCAGCTGAAGACATCTAGTTTCTATACATCCAATGCCTCCAATAGTCTGTTTTGTGGTGCTATATCTGGGTCCAGAGGTTCCACTTTCCCTCCCCAGAAATGTAGTTTAAATTGACAGAATCTCACAATATCTGTGAAAATTAGAACACTTATTGAGATGACTGAAGACAGCCTGGATTTAAGTACTTAATATCTTTGAAAATGTTGGTATGAATGACTTGGACACATAGCGATTCCTTGGCAGAGCTGGGACTTCAGCTCCAGAGTTACAAGCTCTCAGCTCTCTCTACTCAGACCATGCTGCCTGTTGCACCTTTCTTCTCAAACCATTTAACAAACTAAGCTTCTTCTTCAAGTAGTGTCCTTATGGGTGCACCACTGTAGGCATATGTGCCTCAAAAGGGAGGTTTTTGGTAGCAGTGCCAGTTGAGCCAAGACATGTACTCACCCTCCCTCCTGATGTACCTGGAGCCTATCTAGAACTCTCACTTCCTTCTCAGCTGCATTTGGCCCCACAGAGAGAAAGCAGTTGTCCCTTCCTTACCTGTAACATTAGCATAATGAGCAGCTTTTGTTCTCCCTAATAGTGTTCCTTTTTTTTTTTTTTTTTTTTTACTCCCTTAGGATTAAAAAGGAGGAGAAAGGGGGGAAAAAAACCTTTGGTTTTTAACCCGTCTGGGGGCATCTCCTGTCCTGGTTCCCCCCACCTCTGGTAAAAAGAAAAGAAAGGAAAAGAAGAGGAGGAGTAAAGAGGAGATATTTGCTTCTGCATTCCTCATTGCTAGAGATTGATCTGCCCCCAACACCCACCCAGGGTCATTAGCTCTACCCGCTTTGAGAGGTGCCACTCCTGTAAGCAGTTTCTATAACAGCCAGACACTCTCACTGTGTCTGATGCCTGGGACAGCCTCATAGAAGTGCTTCAACAACCACAGGAAGGGTACGTCTAGACTACAGGCTTTTTTCGTCAGAGGCTTTGTCGACAGATACTGTCGACAAAGCCTCTGTCAAAAAAGAGTGTCTAGACTACAACCAGTACTGTCTGCAAAGCACGCTGCTTTTTTGAAAAAGAGTCTAGATGCTCTCTTTCGAAAAAGCACAGTTTGCATGCAATAGCACCTTTTTCAACAGAGTACTATCGAAAAAAGGCCTTATTCCTCGTAGAATGAGGTTTACCGCCGTCGACAAAACTGCCGCGTTCTGTTGACTTACTGTCGACAGAACGCAGTGGTAGTGTAGATGCAGGTATAGTTTTGTCGACAAAAGCCCACTTTTGTCAACAAAACCCTGTAGTCTAGATACACCCAAACTGGGAGCTGAAGTTTAAAACTCCTCCTTAGGGAGAAGGCACTTCAGTCTCCAGGGGTATGTCTAGACCACAGGGTTTTGTTGACAAAAGTGGACTTTTGTCAACAAAACTATATCTGCGTCAACACTACCGCCGAGTTCTGTCGACATAATGTCGATGGAACTCGGCAGTTTTGTTGACGGCTGTAAACCTCATTCTACGAGGAATAATGCCTTTTGTCAACAAAGTTCTGTCGACAGAAGGCGTTATTGCATCTACACTGTCCTTTGCATCTACACTCTCATGTCAACAAAGCGGCTTGCTTTGTTGACAGAACTGGATGTAGTCTAGACGCTCTTTGTCGACAGAGGCTTTGTTGACAGTATCTGTCGACAAAGCCTCTGTCGACAAAAGCCTGTAGTCTAGACGTGCCCCAGGTCACTCCTGATGGATTATCCCCAGAGACTTTAACTTAACAAGGGAAGTCATTAGAAATCTACAGTAGATTCCTCCTGCAAGTTCAGAATCATTAGCAACCAGAGGGGTTTGTTTCCCCAGAGCTGTCACTTTGGTACTAACAGAAAAACCAAAGCCAAGTGGTTGGCAGCCAGTGGGGGTTTCCCCAGAGCTGCCCCTTCCCTACAGACAGGAAAACAAGCTTATCATGGCATCAGCACATCAGCCACTGCTCTGAAGCCTCTCCCTCCACGCAGCTCTGCTCTGCAGCACAGACTGCGGTAGTAACACATGATAAGCCAGAGGCAGTCAGGCTCTCAGGCACTGTTAACAAAAATGCCATCCCGTCCTGAAAAGACTGTTATAGTGAAAACTTCTGGTACCAGGTTGCAACAGAACTCCCGTCTAGGGAGTATTCTGCACCTTCCCAAGCATCAGTACTGACAGTGTACCACGGACACTCCTCTGCAGTGCCAAACGAGCCCGTGGTAACACATAAGCTCTGGTATCCTGGAAATCTGAGGCCTTGGTACCCGGGAAAAGAAAGTTGCTGTGCCATTTCTAAAAGTGTGGCACTAACAACTTTCAGTACATGGATCAAGAAAGCTCTTGCCTAGAGAGTGTTCTGCACCATCTCAACCACTGGCACCAATAAAGTACCATGGACATTCGTCATGGCACTCAGGGAACCCAAAGTTCCTCATGAACTCTGGTACCCTGGAGACCTGATGTGTGGGGAAGAACCACAAACCACACTAGGTGGCACCTGGGCCTTGGGACCAAGCACATCCAGGCACCTGAAATCACTCCTGGCATCAGGCTGTGTACTGCCAATACCCCAGTCAGTGCCACTCCTACCCAGTGACAAGTCTGACAGTGGCCAGGAGGAAGTCATGGCCTATTGTTACAATGCAAGGATCCTCCCCAGTTCCATCGAGCCCATCCACAATCGTAGTATGAGACACCATCATCCACGCCACACACACCCTTTGCCTTATTGCAATCCTTGGGCAATATAACACAGGTCGCAGCCATCCGCTGTCTCTCAGAGTGGCTGTGCAGAGCCCCTGAGCCAGGGGCGCAGGAAGCTTTTTCAGAACAGGAGGATCTTGCCAAGAGAATGGCACATGAGCTATAGATCCCTCAACAGGAGGTGGTAGATTCACATCACAGTTGGGGGATATTCTTCACGCCTCCTCCTCATTCAGAATTGTCCTCCCAATTAATGAGGCAATTCTAGACCCTACCAACTCCATCTTTATGGATGTGGTTAATGCCTGAAGCAAACAACATAATGTCAAGTTAGCCCCACACAGTCGGATTTGGCAAGATGGAGTAGTTGTTGCTGATATAACTGCTTAGAATTGTGAATCACCAAATTGTTAGGGCCAAATATGATTTTATCAATTATGGGATATTGAAAGTGTTTCTGGAACATTTACTGGAGACACAAAAATAACAATTACAAGGCATCCCCCTTCTGGGTGTGTGTGGGTGGGGGAGGAGGGGTTATCGGCAGTCTGGTGTCTCTGCTGCTCTAATTGCTGACTGTTGTCTCCAAGCCTAGGCCCTCACTTCAGGGACAAACCGCAGTCTGTCCAAGCCACAAAACAGTGGGACTAAACATTGTTCAATGGGGAAGGTGAGCACCCAGTCCTGCCCGCTACTCTGGGCCCTGACCCAGGGACGCTCTGCCCTCCTCTACTCCCCTTCACTGTCTTCTGTTGCCTAGGCCACTTCCCCTGTGTCCCTTTTCCACCGTCTTAGCCCTAGTGGCAAGGCTGCAGTCTGGTAGGTATCAGGCAGGAACCTCTCTTCTAGCCCCTTGAGCCTGCCCAGCACTGCTCTATTGAAGGTGCTTCTCTGGAAACCAGGTCCTGCACTTTCCCTGGTCAGGACCTAACTGACTGCTCTCTGCTGGGCATCTCCTTTTATACAGGGCTCCCCCAGCAAGCTACACCCTGATCGGTTCTTTACAAGTTTCCCCCTGATTGGCCAGTGGTCTGCACAGTCTCCCTCCAGCCTGCAATAAGCCCTTCTGGCCAGTGTGGGGTAGTCACCCCACCACACAAGGGCACAATGTGCTTCCATCCACAGTCCATATGCACTCCACAAGGTCAATTTCTACCTCGGTCACATTCCTTACAGATATTTCTATCTCAGGAACCTATAGAGCAGTGACTTGAGCCCCTGCCCACATACTCACAGAACATTATGTGATCACGAAAGATTTGGCACCCATGCCATCTTTGATTCCATAGTACTCTATGTCATAACAGATTCATTCCAAAGTCACAGCCTCCAGTGGTGAGTACTTCTTAGAGTGACCTACAGTAGAGCACCCATAGGGACACTACTCAAAGAAGAAGATGAAGTTACTCACCTTGTACAGTAATGCTGGTTCTTCGAGATGTGTGTTCCTATGGGTGCTCCACAACCTGTCCTCTCCCCTCTACTTTGGAGTTCTATATAGGGCTCTGTGGTAGAGAAAGAAGTGAGAGGCTTTTCCCTGCGCAGTGCTAGATAGCCTGGAGGTACATCATGAGAGAGGGAGAGCACATGCGTGGGCTCAACAGGCACTGCTACCAGAAATCTCCAATTAGAGGCACAGGGGCACACATACACCTACATAAGAACACACATCTCAAAGAACCATCACTCCTGCACAAGGTGAGTAACTTCCTCATATGATACATTTTTGGTAATCTCTGAGTATGCTTGCCACACAGAGTCATATTTCTTTAGTGATGTTTAGGAAAAGAGGGTTTTGTTTAAATGGAAAAGAAAACAGTTGTTTTACCCTTGCCACTCATTTCTGCAACCTGGTGCAATCCTAGCATAATCACACACTTGATGTTCTTGTAAGATGTGCTTTTTTAAATATCAGTTGCATGGCAGAGATGGAGAACCTCATTTTTGCACTGGTTACAGGAAGTTGATCTTAGTGTAGGGTAAACCAATTTTTAGTTCAAGGAAGTGTAAAATGGTTTTATGATGAAATCTCTAATAATTTACAGATGGAGCATCCTGTTAAGCACAGATGAAAGTGAAATCTAAAGAATTGTATGACAGCAATATAAAAGAGATTGAAGAGGCAATAATAAATAGGATTAGACATTTCTATGGATAAAGTAATATTCGACATTATAATAGTTATTGCTAACCAAACTTTGGAAGGGACATAAAACTCCAAGCTTCAGGATTTAAAACAGCCTAAGTATTTGGAATTAAGATGAGATTTTTGTGGGAGATAAATTATCTTACACACCTACTATCAGGTTTTTTATACTTTCTTCTGAAGCATCTGATGATTGCCACTGACAGAGACTGGATACTGGGCTAGATAGACTACAGGCCTGATATAATAGGGTAACACTATTTTTATGCAAGGGGAATCAATCTTTTCCAAACCCCCCATGCATGGAAAAACCTCACTAAATTGATCCAGACGGCCAAATCTTTCTGTTTTGAATTGTTCCTCAAAACCCATCTCTGCCATACACCACAATAAATTAGCCAGCTTATTAGTGCTTGATCGAGGATGCAGTTTATATTAGTTATTATTTTCTAGAAAAAACTTTGATTCTATGTTTTATCCAACTTCTTATATCTCTAGATAACACCCACCACACTTTGGGTATATCTAGACTGCATCCCTCTGTCGGCTTTCTTTCTCGACAGATCCCCCTCTAGACTGCCTCCTTTTGCCGACATAGTGCTGAGTCGGCAAAATGTGGTGGCCATTTTTATGCAAATTACGCATGGGATATTTAAATCTTTGCCTCTTTCCAGTGTCAACCTGCCTAATCTGCATCCCTCTGCTGACAGAGGGATGAGGTCTAGACATACCCTTTGAGTACTACCATAATGCAAATACAAACAATCACAATAACAATAACAATAATGTAGGGATGCTATCTGGTGGTACTGCTGGATTCATCAGGACCCTTTATCTCTCTCTAAGTACTTAGGAAAATAACCACTGATTTGGCTCCAGATGATAAGTTTCCTTACCTCTGTGGAAAGGAAGGCCTGTGCTTTCCATTTTGTCTCTGAGGCTATTGGGTGCTCAAAGGCAGGTATTAGATGGTTCATTGAGCAATAGATAAGATTTCAGTGCAATAATAATTCTACATGTTATGTAAAAATATAAGAATGCATTAGGTGTATTAAAGAGCTTTGACATAAGTGGTGTTCCAGATAAATGAGTCATTTCATATTTGCTCCATGAAATAGCACTACTGTATATTCTTGTGCAAAATATTATGGAATTGGAAACACTGTCCATTCTACTGGATAATGAAGAAGACACACATGTTGACTGAGGTTTTCAAAGCTATCTAGGAGATCTAGATGTCCAAGAAAATGAATGGGGGAGTTAGGCATCTGTATAATGTAGGCAGCTTTGAAAATCTGAGGCATTGATTTTAGCAATTTCCCAGCTTCCAAACTCTTCAACTTTCCTACCATTCCTGCTGTTGCTTACTTTCTAAAGTGGCTGCCCACAATTTAGATGAATATTATTTATACAACTATATTTTTAAGCATCCATTTTAAAAATCATAGAAAAGAAAGTTTAAATCAGAATTTCAGGTTGAACTTATCTGGTCCAGCACTCTCTGGTCTGTCAATGTCCATGGTCTAGCATGATTTTACTTAGAGGTCCACTTATCATGTGTGTGGCCAAGTTTCCCGCAGTCCCATAAAGTTTGTTTACAGCCACCAGTCCCGTCTCTCAGTATTCTATGCTGTTATTTAGCTCTAATTTATGCCTAAATGTCTTCTAAGAGCCCATTAAGAAGTGGTAATGCTGTTAGACAATATTGACCTTCCATGGTCTGGCAGATTCTCTGGTTCAGCACTGGTTAGGTCTCAAGGCTGACGAACTAGAGAGTTCAACCTGTATTAAGGCTATTTTGAAAGCGGAAGTAGTCAATCTTCAACTGAAAATATCAGTGATTTTCTAGAAAGGTTCCCTTCTGCAGAAAGAAAGAAAGAAAGAAAGGTCACATTTAGAGACTGACCTGAAAAGGGAAGACATAACCTGCTTTGTATGGAAACTTCATGACCCATTGTAGTTTCTAGCCAAATTAGCTCCTAGTTTGAAAGAGTACTTTTAATAGGCTTTTAAAATTAATTATTTGGCATGTTCTGAAAGATCAATCTTTAAAGTACATTTCTAATTAGCTAAAGAAATATCCTGGAAGAACAGATTTGAATATGAATTCTGTAGCTGGCCATCTCTGATATCTTGGGTTTTTTCTTGAATAAAACAGCAAGAGACTAATTTAGCCTTGGAGCTAGGTATTTCAACTCAGCTCAGTGGCTTTTAATGAAATCGAAACAGACACAAGTAATTGCTTTTTAGCAAGCATTTTGATAAATGAGAAGTTGAGGTTATTTGTATTCAGCTTATTGATTAACCATTTATTTTCCTCTCTGAATTCTCAGTCATATCATTAGTCTGAAATATTTTAAGGCCAGATTCTGCCACTCTTATATGCCATGAGTCGGTACTGAACTTTTCCAGTTATCCCTCTGGAATTGGTGGCAGTTTTAATGCTGAGTTTGTGGGAGGGTATCAGAAATGGGCCCCTGAACATTAACAGTTTTCAAGACTAAAATATATTTTCATAAAATATATAAGAGCTAGAAAAAAAATCAATAAATGTATTGAGCCTTCATTATCAAGGCATTATCCCACTAACATCAAGCCAGTTACAATCTAATAGTTGAGCAAACCAGGAAATCCTGATTCCATGAAGTATTTGATTTCTGTTTAAATATAGGAGAATTTGATTATAATCCCTTGATCACATGTAGATGAGATCACATGTAGATGAGGCCCCTGTGCACAGATCTTCCACACAGAAAGGGCAGAATCAGCTGCCTTCATAAAAAAGGTCCCTATCTTTCATCCCTTTCCAAGTTCTGTGGTCTACATGCTGAGGCAGCATGGGAGTAAATGAGAAGGGAGTAGGAGTTGGCAGAATGAAGGCTAGGCTGAGGGTGGTTGGAGTCCCGCGCACCCTGGTGTCACCCACCATCAGCTGCCTAAGGGATGGAGCTGGTACCCTTGGATCATAGCCAGGTTAAGGTGGCTCCAGTGGTGTAATGGATGAGGTCTCTGCTTCTAGAGGTTGAGGGTTTGAGCCCTGCCTGCCCTGTGGGCAGCACCGCCAGTCTTTGGAGGGATAGATCTTTAGGGATACAAAGTCAGCTAAGGACTCTGGATGAAATTGATATGTGAGGTACAAACTCCACCCCTTCTGTGGGCTAAATAATTTTGAAGAAACTCCCCGAGAGAACCTTGCAGACATTTACTCCACTGTCCCCCTGCTGCCTGGTTTTCCCATTGTAGTGGGTGACCAGTCCCTGATTTATTTTTAAAACCTCTTTTGTTTTTACAAAATGGTGTGTGGTGTGTACTCAAAGCAATTTTACTGGAAAATTAGATAAAAGCATTAACATTTGTTACTGGAAATGTAGGAGAAATAGTTTATCCTTGGAAGTGAGACATTGTTCATTAGAAAATGAATGTGATCAAGCAAACTAAAGCATCAGGAATTGTTCACCAAAAAATATAGACTCCTCTGCTCAGTAGAAAGGTCCATCTGGGTCTTTTAATGGGATAAGTTACTCCCTGTCCACCTTAAATGAGAGGACTTAATTTCTTTTAAATATCACTGCTGATTGAAATTGTCAAAAGAGTTGAAAAAGCCTACTATACATTAATATTTAAAGTGCAGATTTTACCAATGGCATTTGATCCATCAAACCTTTTTAAGGAATTGTTCCATGTATGTGCATGTGGGCTTTTCATGAACACATGTAAAATATACCCTCTAATTTTTAAAAATAAATTTGCAAATCTTTCCTTTTTTAGAGGGCCCAATTCTGAAAAGTGACGAGATGCATAAACTGCTACTGAAATCAGTGGGAATTGATGGAGCTCAAAATCTCACAGAACCAAAAAAGTGCCACTGTGGCTTAACAACCAAGTAAAACAAGCAGGGAGAGATAAAAAGGCATCTTTTAAAAAGTGAAAGTTAAATCCTAGTGAGGAAAATAGAAAGGAGCATAAACTCTGTCACATTAAGTATAAAACTGTAATAAGGAAAGCCAGAAAGGAATTTGAAGAGCAGCTAGCCAAAAACTCGAAAAGTAATAGCAAAATGTTTTTCAATTACATCAGAAGCAGGAAGCCTGCTAAACAACCAGTGGGGTCCCTGGACAATTGGGATGCCAAAGGAGCACTCAGAGATGATAAAGTTATTGTGGAGAAACTAAATGAATTCTTTGCTTAAGGCTTTGGTCTTGGATGAGGATGTTAGGAAGATTCCCAAACCTGAGCCATTCTTTTTAGGTGGCAAATCTGAGGAATTGTCCCAGACTGAGGTGTCATAAGAGGAGGTTTTGGAACAAATTGATAAACTTAGCGGTAACAAGTCACCGGGACCAGATGGCATTCACCCAAGAGTTCTGAAAGAACTCAAATGTGAAATTGTGAAACTATTAACTGTAGTTTGTGACCTATCCTTTAAATCATCTTCTGTACCCAATAACTGGAAGATAGCTAATTTGACACGAATGTTTAAAAAGGGCTGTAGAGGTGATCCTGGCAATTACAGACCAGTAAGTCTAATGTCAGTACCAGGCAAATTAGCTGAAACTATAGTAAAGAATAGACTGGTCAGACACACGGATGAACATAATTTGTTGGGGAAAAAATCAACATAGTTACTATAAAGGGGAATTATGCCTTATTAATCTACTAGAGTTCTTTGACAGGGTCAACAAGCATGTGGACAAGGGGAAATCCAGTGGCTATAGTGTACTTAGATCTCCAGAAAGCCTTTGACAAAGTCTCTCACCAACAGCTCTTAAGTAAAGTAAGTTGTCATGGGATAAGAGGAGAGGTCCTCTCATGGACTGATAACTGGTTAAAAGACAGGAAACAAAGGGTAGGAATAAATGGTCAGTTTTCAGAATGGAGAGAATTAACTAGTGGTGTCCCACAAGGGTCCATACTGGGGACCAATCCTATTCAAATTATTTATAAATGGTAAGTAGAAAGGGGTAAACACTGAGGTAGCAAAATTTGCAGATGATACTAAACTGCTCAAGATAGTTAAGACCAAAGCAGACCATGAAGAGCTTCAAAAAGATCTCACCAAACTAAGTGATTAGGCAACAAAATGGCAAATGAAATTTAATGTTGATAAATGCAAAGTAATACACATTGGAAAAAATAATCCGAACTATACATACAATATGATGAGAACTACTCAAGAGAGAGATATTACTCAACTAACTACTCAAGAGAGATCTTGGAGTCTAAAAAATCCATTCAATGTGCAGCAGTAGTTAAAAAAGCAAACAGAATGTTAGGAAACATTAAAAAAGGAATAGAGGATAAGACAGAGAATATCTTATTGCCTCTATATAAAACCATGGTACGCCCGCATCTTGAATACTGCATACAGATGTGGTCACCTTCTCTCAAAAAGGATATATTTGCATTGGAAAAGATGCAGAAAAGGGCAACAAAAATATTAAGAGTTTTGAACGGGTCCCATCTGAAGAAAGATTAAAAAGACTGGGACTTTTTAGCTTAGAAAAGAGGAGACTAAGGGACGATATAATAGAAGTCTATAAAATCATGACTAGTGTGGAGTAAGCGAATAAAGGAAAGTTATTTACTTGTTCCCGAAACATAAGAACTAGGGGTCACCAAATGAAATTCATAGGTAGCGGGTTTAAAACAAACAAAAGGAAGGTTTTCTTCATGCAGCTCACAGTCAATCTGAGGAATTCCTTGACAGGGGATGTTGTGAAGACCAGGACTTTAACAGGGTTCAAAAAATGAGCTAGATAAATTCATGGAGGTTAGATCCATCAATGGCTATTACTCAGGATGGGTAGGGATGGTGTCCATAGCCTCTGTCAGAGGTTGGTAATGTATGACAGAAGAGGAATCATGTGATGATTACCTGTTCTGTTTATTCCCTCTGGGACACCTGGCATTGGCCATGGTTGAAAGATAGAATACTGGGTTAGATGGACCTTTAGTCTGACTTAGTATGGCTGTTCTTATATTCTAAACAGGCCGTTTAAGTATTAGAAAATATGTTGTTACAATACTGGACACTCATTGAGCTTTTTGATTGACTGACAGAAATATAATACCCATTGTAGTAATGTAAATATTTAAATCAAGGAGCACAATTGACTTAAATAGGCTTTCGATCAGCCTCCCAACTCCTGGCGGTTACAGGTTGCTATGTTTAATTTCAGTACAAGGCAAATTGGTTGAAACTGCAGTAAAGAACAGAATTATTAGACACAAAGATGAGCACATGTTGGGGAAGAGTCAGCATATTTTTGTAAAGGGAAATCATGCCTCACCTATCTTAGAATTTAACAAGCATGTGGACTAGGGTGAGCCATGGAATATAGTGTACTTACATTTTCAGAAAGCCTTTGACATCCCTCACCAAAGACTTTCAATCAGGGTAAACTGTCATGGGGTAAGAGGGATGGTCATTTCATAGTTAACTGGTTAAAAGATAGAAAACAAAAGATAGGAATAGATGTTCAGTTGTCAGAATGGACAGAGTAAAGTAGTACTGTCCCCTGGGGTCTGTATTGGGAATAATGCTGTTTAACATATTCAGAATAATTTGGAAAAATGGGTAAGCAGTGAGATGGCAAAATTTGCGGATGATATAAAACTACTCAAGATAATGAAGTCCAAAATAGACTGAAGAGTTACAAAGGGATCTCACAAAACTTGCTGATTGGGCTACAAAATGGCAAATGAAATTCTGTGTTGATTAATGCAAAGTAATGTTCATTGGAAAACATAATCAAATTATGCATTTAAAATGATGTGGTCTAAATTAGCTCTTAGCTTTTTTTATTGCTACTGCATAGTGACAGGATATTTTCAGAGATCTATCCACAATTATTCCAAGATCTATTTTGAGTGCTAACAGAATGTTTGGAATCATTAACAAAGGGATAGATAACAAGACAGAAAAATTCATATTGCCTCTATATAAATCCGTGGTATGTCCACATCTTGAATACTACATGCAGTTCTGGTTACTCCATCTCAAAAAGATATATTGGAATAGAAAAAGGTACTGAAACGAACAACAAAAAATTATTAGGAGCATGGAATAGCTTCCATATGAGGTGAGATTAATAAGACTGGGACTTTTCATCTTAGAAAAGAGACAACTAAGAGGGAAAAGATAGAGGTCTATAAAATCATAACATGTGGAGAAAGTAAATAAGGTGTTATTTATTCCTACTCATAACACAAGAACTAGAGGTCACCAAATTAAATTAATAGACAGCAGGTTTAAAACAAGCAAAAGGGAGTATTTTTTTCACTTAACGCCCAGTGAACTTGTGCAACTCCTTGCCAGAGGATGTTGTGAAGGCCAAGACTATAAAAGGGTTCAAAAAAGAACTAGATATATTCATTGAGCATAGGTCCATCAGTGGTGCTTGGCAGGCTGGTCAGGCATGCCAAATTATGTTCTGATGTGTCCCTAGCCTCTGTTTGCCAGAAACTGAGAAAGGGGATGGTTCACTTGGGGATGTATCACTTGGGCCTGGTCTACACTAAAAGGGAAAATTTACTTAAGATATGCAACTCCAGCTATGTTTATTACATAACTGGAGTTGACATATTTTAAATCATGTTTTTGGGCTGTCCACACAGTGGGAGGTTGATCGGAGCAAATGCTCCTGTCAACTTCCCTTATGCCTTGTGATGTGAAGGACAACCGGTGCCAATTGGGGGCACTCGCTCAATTCGAATTAGCAGGTCTTCACTAGACTCATTAATTCAAATGCTAAAAGATCGACCGCTGGAAAGTCAATTTTCTCCATTGTATAGACAAGTCCTTTATGATGATCTGTTCTGTTCATTCTCTGCGAGGCACCTGACATTGACCACAGTCAGAAGACAGGATACTGGACTAGATAAAGAGGAAATATTGGTTAGCTCACCATTCCTCTCCACTAACTTTTAAAAACAAGCTATAATAATGTGTAGTATATCTCAATGATAATTGAAATATAATGTATAGCATGTTTTGAAAACATTTTATCTAGCCCAGTACCTTTCGTCTGACCCAGTATATCCATTTTTCTGTTGTGTTCTTTTTCTTCCTATTACTGAAAATAATTTATTTCTGACACTTTAGGCAGCACATTTCACATTGTTTGGGTCTGTTTGAGACGTGTCAGTTCAGGAACAGTTATTCTATCCAAATAATACATGATGCAAAATTGATTTTAATTATAATTATATTAAAATTACATATTACATTTTGACGGTTAATTATACTAATTCTCTCAATAAATGGAACATGAAAATAATTCATTTAGGGTATGTCTACACAGCAAAGTTATTTCAAAATAACAGCCCTTATTTCGAAATAACTTTACTAGCGTCTACACAGCCAAACCACTATTTCGAAATTAATTTGAAATAGCGGTGTGCTTATTTTGAATTTGGTAAACCTCATTCCACTAGTAATAATTCCAAATTTGAAATAGCTATTTCGAAATAAGTGCTGTGCAGACACTTATATCGAAATAGGGGGCCTCCAGCCTTCCCAGGATGCCCTGGTGGCCACTCCAGCCTCAACCAAGAACACTCCTCTCCCTCCTCCATCCCCGGAGCCATTAAAGGGGTTGACCCTGGCCACAGTGCCTGTGCCAGCTCCAAGCCTGCCAGCCCAGAGCCAGCAGTCACTGCCCATGACCCAGTGGCCCCAAAACATGAGCCAGCAAGCCACTGGTAGCCAGCCCTCCACCAGTCCCCAGGAGCAGTCTGCCAGCTCCCAGGGGCCTGCCAGGGCCCGGAGAAGGCGGGCGCCTTCCTGGTCCAGGGTAGAGATCATGGACCTTATTCAGGTTTGGGGGGGATGCCCCCAACATCCATGATCTCTGCACTAGATGGAGGAACACGGCTATCTATGGCAAGATAGCTGCCAGGCTGGCCACCAAAAGCCACATGCAAATCCAGGAACAGGTTTGCATGAAAATCAAGTTGGTCCGGCGAGACCCCCAACTCTGAGCCCTGAGCTTCCCCTTCCCCTTCTTCCCCTTGCTTCCCCCTTCCAGCTCCCTCCTCCCAGTTTCCCCCTCCCCTCTCCCATCCTCTCTTCTCCCCACTCCCACCTCCTTTCCCCGGTCTCACCAGAGTTTTACCCCCCCCCCAGTTTTGTTAAATAAAGAGAGTTTGTGTTCATGAAAATATATGTATTTTATTTGACATCAGGAAGGGGGGTTAGGGAGGGGTAAGTGGAAGGACGTGAGGGAGGAATGAGGCACAAGCCCCCAGTGTTGCACACCAGGGAGGCTCTTAGTGCTCCTCAGGGTAGAAGCTCTCCCACAGGGCCTCCTGGATATTGACAGCCCCCCGATGGACCTCCCAGATGGCAGCCCACAGAAAGTGCAGCCAGGCTCCTAGCAACGCATCCACAAGAAGCACCAGAGTTCCCAGGGGCAGCTCTGGCTCCATGTTGCAGAGTCCTGTGGTGTCCTGAGCGAGGGCAACCAGAGCACGCAGAGACAAAATGCTTTGCTGTCCCTCATTGAGGTAGGCAAGCAAGCAGGGAAACCTGAGAACTGGTTGTCCGGGGGGGTCCCTGTAAACACAGGCCTCAGATAGCCTCAGGCAGCAGCCACACAAAGTAAATCCTGACCTGATGCTCTGCCGGACCTGGTTCCGGCTGGCCTTATATGCGATTCAGTGTCCACTCAGTGTGGACATGCTATTTCGAAATAGCAAAATGCTATTTCGAAATGTATTTTGTGTGTAGATGCATTATTTCGAAATAAGATATTTCAAAATAACACTGTAGTGTAGATATACCTTTAGATAATACTAGTGGGAATTACTCGGCATTGCTCGGGAAAGTGAAGGAACAAAATTTAGAAAAACAGTAGTCCATTATCGTTTTTCGAATGGTAGAAAAGTTGCACTGAGTTCTATAGGGATTAAAATATATAAAAAAAATATAAAACAACCAATTGTACATGTTATCATCAAAAACTTTATTGCAAAGTACATTTGTTTCATTATTCTTAAATATGTACAAATTTTTTCCACTTCCAACTCTTGAACACACAACATAGAGTTGTCCATGTGAAAAGCAAGATGTCTCCAAATCAATTCTAACTACTTTAAGTGACTGTCCTTGCGCTTTGTCAGTATACATTGTTGAAATATAAGTTGACAGTTGATATAACTGAGGTGAGGAGCCTGAGGGGAGGAAGAAGGAAGAGAGCCGCACGCCTGCCTCTGGCGCCTGAGCCTGCCCTCCGCTTCCTTGTTCCTCTGCCGGCCTTAGTGAGTGACTGGCCCCACCGCTTCCCCCAGGAAGCTGCTTCTCCCTGCACTGCCAAGCTCCGTACAGACCTGGGGAGAGGTGTCGGACTCTCATCGCTTCTCTCCCACAGTTCCTTAAAACCTTCTCCTGGATAAAAGGTTATCCGATGCAAAGTTTGGTTGCGGTAGCTCTTATAGTGTCCAAGTTATTACTGTACAAACATACAAACATTCTCATTTATATATTAGATTTTACATAGAGATTTAAGCATCACTTATTACAAAAATTCCAGAGCTCAGCCAATTGTTTTATAATTAAAATTTTATCTTAGTACCTCTTTTCTCCATAAAATACAACCAGTTTTAATACTAGTGTATTCTCTGCAAAAAGTCCAGAATTCCTTTTGAATAGCATGCATTTGGTAACCAGTAATACACGTAAGGCATTTACCCTTCTGTTCTATAAATGTCATAACATCCCATCAAAGGTACATGATTTAGTTTCTATGGAAACTAAAGTATTTTGTCTACCAGGGTCTTTTTTCAGTATAAATAAGTGTTATTTCCCCCCTTTTTCTTAGGTGCCTATCCAAGACTCTCACTGAGCTTTAAGTTGAAGAGAAATATTGGATATTTTATTCTTCAGACGTACATGCCCTCTATACTGATTACCATTTTGTCATGGGTGTCATTCTGGATCAATTATGATGCATCAGCAGCAAGAGTTGCCCTTGGTATGTGATAAGGATGAGCGGGACATTAAAATGTCAAACTAAATGTAGCCTTCAGAAGTTGTTAAAGATTGCAGCATGTCAGTATTTTGATATTCCAACCTCACTTATGCCAAAACCATGTCATTCTGTGTTGAGTCAATAATGGCTTGTTCTCTCGATGCAGAATTTAACTATCATTAAATCTCTAATGTGAGTTCCTCAAACAAAGCCCAGTCTTGCTCACATTAGAATCAGTGGCATGTTGTCAATGACTTCAGTGATGGCAGATTCCAGGATCATATTCTGAGGGCTTGAGTCTCAGCTGTATTCATGCTTAGCACAGCCAAGTAGGAAGGAGGTAAAGTGGTGGTTCCAAGCTATCTTTGGCCAGGGACTAAGCCATCTCTTGGCCCAAGTTTTAGGGTTGTTCTAACTTACGTGGTAGGAACAGTCCTCAAGAACAATTCTGCTGCTCAGAAATTGTGAGATGATAGGATGCTCCAGCCATTGGCCCTGCTGTGCCTTCCCATTCTCACAATATAGGCTCAGTGTGCAGAGTGCAGACAGCAGGTGGTACCAACTTTACCCCTCTGGGAATTTCCAGATGCATTTTTAGAGCAGTTTTAAGTACCCTTTGTCCCAGTTTGTCCTACTAGATTGGAACAATAAATTAACAATCTGGCCCTAAAGTTTTCAGATGAAAGTTTCCTTTAGGGTTGTGGCAGTGATTTCAAAACACGCCATATATTATATTTCAATTATTGTTGAGATACACTACATATTATTATAGACCCCTTTTAAAAGACAGTGGACAGTAGCGGTGAGCCAATCATTATTTCTATTTTAAGCTCCCACTGAAACTGTGGCAATGAATAAACAGATACAGTGAGACAGAAGTCACCAAGCCATGTCACACTTTTGTTACTAGCCCATGCAATTCTCTTCTTGGGGCACCTGGAAAGAGATAACTCTGTAAGGCTGCTGACCAGTTTTAGTGTACTGCTTTTTTTGGGGGGGGGTGTCATGTATGAAAATATTCCCCCAATGTTATGAGTTCTACCCCAATTTAGAGGCAGGAACTAACTTTTTATCTTTTGTTTGCACAGCACCTAGCATAGAGGGTGGGGTCCTAGTCAACATCTGAGGTTCCTAGGCTCTAAAGCAACCCAAGTAATAAACAATAATAATAACATGAGCTTTCATGGGCACAAATCACTTCTTCAGATGAATGGAGTAAAGGGTCCAGGGTACAAATATATAGCAGAAAAAGAGAGGGGATGGGAAGGAAAAGAGAAGGAAAAATAGGAAAAATATTGTCAATTAGAGTGTCTGTTAAATCTTTTGGTAACTCTGGATCCCTTACTCCATTCATCTGAAGAAGTGGGTTGTGCCTACAGAAGATCATGATACCATCTAGATTTTTTTGTTAGTCTCTAAGGTGCTGCAGAACTATTCATTGTTTTTTTAAAGTTTTTTCAGTTACAGACTAAAACAGCTACCCCTCTGAGAATAATCACAACAATCAGTCAGCTACACCCAAAGGAGTTGCAAGAGTCAGCCCAGGCAGTTCTGAGGGCTTGCTGCCCATAGTCCTGCCCCTTCCACCCAAAGCCACACCCTTCTGGTATGGCCTGAATTTGAGTCCCCTCCTCCCCCACCCCTCCACTACCCCCGACACACACATTACCTAGGATCTGGCGAAGTCTGTTGATAACCCTGACCAAGACTCCACTTCAAAGGCCAAAAATCAATCTGGTAGGTTCTCCTGTGAAAGCAGCCAACTATCAGTATTCATGAGTTATTATGGAGGATGCCACCTAGAATCCGTAAGCCATCCCCTTGTCCTACATCACATTTCAAGATGATGAGCCTGATCCTTGAGTACTCTGTATCTTGTGTAGTCACATACACTAGTGCAAAATGCTCTCAAATCAGAATGATAGTATTTAACACTCACTCTGCACTGCAGTACTATGTTGTTTCAGATCCTGTCTAGCTTAGGTGTTTGCTTAGGAAGGGATTCACTTATAGAACCTTGTTGACTAGGACTTCTGCAAAGAGGTCTGTGTTCTCCTAAAGGTTAATTTCCTCTGAGGGTATGTCTACACTGCAATTAAATGCCCAGGCTGGCCTGTGTCAGATGACTTGGGCTCTCAAGGCCTGGGCAGCAGTGCTGTAAAGCTGTGCATAGATATTTAGTCTTGGATTGGAGTCCAGGCTCTTGGCCCCTCCCCCATCACAAGATCCCAGAGCTGAGGTCCCAACCTGAGCATGAATGTCTACATCAAAATGTTACAACCCTGTAAATCAAACCCTGAAAGACCAACTCAGCAAAAATGGGCCAGCCATGAGTATTTAATTTCAGAGTTGGCATATCCTTCAGTGTGACTGGTAAACAGTTTAATATGTTCTAAGATATGTTGAAATGTATAAATGCCAAGGCTGATACAGGGATCAGTTTGATCCCACCGTGCTTTGAACTCCCAATGTTAGTGTACTGAGTCAAATTATGCCCCTGTGTGATGCCGTTGGTTCCACCCTACTCCCCAGCATGTTTAAGTTACACGAAGCTAATGAAGGAAACTTTCCAAAACAGAAGAGAAAACTAATACATGATCTACCGAAACATGTAAGATGCCCACCCTTCTATTTCTTTATTTAGGAATTACAACTGTACTGACTATGACAACAATCAACACTCATCTTCGGGAGACTTTGCCTAAAATTCCCTATGTTAAAGCCATTGACATGTATCTTATGGGCTGCTTTGTATTTGTCTTCTTGGCCTTACTTGAATACGCCTTTGTTAATTACATCTTCTTTGGAAAAGGCCCTCAAAGGCAAAAGAAACTTGCAGAAAAGACAGCAAAGGAAAACACTGATCGCTCAAAATTTGAAGGCAACCGGGTAAGAGTCTTTTATCTCCTAAATGCAGTTCAGTGACTTGTTCTACTACAAATAAACAGACAAACAGACGGAGAAAGAAGAAACACAAAGAAAAACCCTGCCTTCCTTTTTGTGCAAGCCATTTGTGGGCACAATGTTTCATTTATCATCTGAGTGCATGTCTGCATACAAAAAGAGGTATTTAGATATACCTGACATGACATAAATAGTGCCCATATATAAACAAGGGTGCAAAAAGGAAGCTAAGTTTAAGACTGTTTTGAAACCAAGGCCATAAATTCAAAGGGTATTAACAGTCATTTGGACTGTGTGCCTGCACAAGGGAATAAGGAAAAGTAAGAACCCCTTCACACACCAACAGTCTGGGCAAGCCTGCTTACTACCTTCTCCTGGGGCACATGGGGAGGGAGTGGCAGGAAATAGGTGACGAAGCATTGGTCACATCCACTAATTCACTGATTAGCTCTGTTGAGCCAGTATGAATGGTGTCATTACTTACTGTTGCTGTAGGCCAGCAGCAACTTATTGCTCCTCATCCTGGGTGGCAGTGGGTATATATCAAGGGTACTGTACTTCATATGGATGTCTGAAGCCCAGGGAATTCTGGGGCTATTGGTGGGTGGTGCATAAAGTCACAGTGCAGATCTGTAATAATGTTCTTACGTAGATCACCTTCATGGTTATCTTATAAGGAAAGAATATGTTTTGAGGAAGGTGTGTCTGTGAATTAATGACAGAACATTTTGTAAAGCATTTTGGTTTTATGGAACTGCATTTTCCATGAAAAAAATTTTACTTAATTTTTTCTGACCAAGTCTACTGAGTACTACTGTATTTATCTGCCCCTGGTATTATTACAAATGATCACATTGACAAATTAACTAGCTGTTTCTCAAGTAGCTCTATAATGTAATATAATTGCAATGTACACTTTATGACTCTGAGACTATACATCATTCTACATGTGCCAGAGAACTGTTCCTGTTTATCAGGATGTTATTCCTAGTAAAACACTTTTTAAATGAATGAACTCATTGTAGTCTGACCATACTTTGTGACCAAGATTTCATCACAGCTGGCAAGCATTGTTTAGGATTAAGCTAGCATGGAGAGTGAATTTTCTCTCATCAGAGACAGAGCTGGAAAAGAAGAGTGTCACAATGAAGACAGTAGTTGAGGTTTAGATAGAAGCTGGTAATTCTTCCAATCTAAACTGTCTGTCAAATGTAATCCATTTAAGTTATTTATGTCATTCAATGTAAGTTTTTACATGAGACCAATATGTGTCTCCCCTATGGCTCACTGTTCTGCTGCCCTGAGATCAAGGAGTCTATCTTATATTATTAGGAGAACTGGAGTATCTTTAGTGCTAATGAAAGTGAGGTGGCAATAGTATTGATTTAAGCCAGGTACACTGTGGGTGGACATTGTACAAACTTTCCCCCCGTGCAGTATACCAATTTATGGCGTTCCTGACCTACAATGCCTTTGTTATTATACTTTTGCCCCTACCATTTTTCACAGAGATTGTGAATTATTCTGAACTTTGTGGTTGTTAAATAATGTGCACTACTGGCGACCAGAAATAATTAATTTTCACTTGTGACCTGATGTCAGGATATAAATTCAGGTCTCTGAGGGGGGCTATTGTGAAAAGAAGTCTGAATAATGTTGATGAAAAGGCATGTGAATATGTTGAATATGGGGAGGTTTTTTTAGTATTCAGAAACACTTAGGATAAAGATCTTTCTTTGTGCTACACATTTTGTCCCCAGTCCTCAGCTGGTGTAGGCTGTTATAGCTTCATTGAAATCAACAGAAGCAATGATTTCACTGTCACTACGCCTGTTTATAGCACCTGAAAACTGGGACCATTCAAATTATACATTGTCACAGAGTTAGCAAATACTGTAGGAGATAATAAACCTATCTGGAAATTAGAATTTTCTGTTAATTTCACCAGTAATCCCTTTAGTTCAGGGGTGGACAATAAAATGGCAGCGATTTACCATGGTTAGTCCCTGGTGGGCCGCTGCCACTATATTTACGTGCACCTTTGCAGATACCAGCAATTGCAGTTCTCTTTGGCCTCAGATCACCATTCCTGGCCAATGGGACCTACAGGAAGCATCACAGACTGGGACACCATTTTCCATAGCTCCTATTCATCAGGAACAGCAATGTGTAGCCAACAGGAGATGCAATCACCTGGCCATGCGGAGGCACAAGTAAATATAGTGGTGGCGACCCACCAGGGACTAACCCTGGTGGACCAGATACACCCCACAGGCTGATATTTGCTCACCTCTGCTCTAGTTCCCAAAGAAACTACCGCTGACCAGCTGTCGAGGGAGATGTGTCCATCATTCCTCTGCAAGAGAGGGAAGCTTGTTTCTATCAGGACCCTTTTGGATGAGAGAGGTAGAGAGATAATTATTGAAGGAAAGCTTACAAGACATCTTGAATAGAGGAGAGAAAATTACAACTCATGCAATGCACACCTTCAGTGCTGATTCACTTTATTGGTACAGAAAATAAAGGCATAGAGCCTGCTGTGGTAGTGCAGGGTCATCAGATGTTATTCCATGAGGAGTTATTCTGTCTGGGAGAATCATCAGAGATATATTGATGCTCTAGTAGCACCTGTCTCACCTGCATTCCCTGACTCTTTCCAGTTGCTGATCTTATTTATTATTAAATAGAGTACTGTGTCTTGCAGGCAGGAGGCAGAACAGCTTCTTGGTCAGGATCCCTTGATCTTAAAGTAATAGGGTCTGGGCATGCTAGTGAGGCAGAGTACTTATTTCTTGGGTAAAGGGAACAGGGGGAGGATGGGAAATGTGTCATTTCTTTCATGTGGCCTTCCAGCCATTGAAAGCAATCACATTAACATGTTGGATGTTTATACTGTAGCTCAGCTTTTAAATGTCATAGGATTGAAATCTGACATACAGGCTACCAAGCTTGGTTGCAAATATTCCTTTTAGGTATGTTGCAAAAGGGCTTTCCATGGTTTCATGCTCTTATTTGACCCTACACCAAGAATATTTTCTATTCTAGAAAAGTTTTCTGTGCTAAAATCCATTGGTTTGGTTGGGGTTTTTTTACTGATGATTAAGTTTGAAAAATGGCTTGTAGTTCAGGCTCAGTAATTATGTTTCATAATGGATGTGTTTACATTGTACCATCCTCCCATTTGAAAAGCTGAAATGTATGACACAATTATCTCCATGTTGGTCAGACTGCCACAGACGTGCCTCTCAAATGTCATGCTTTTAGGCAGTTCCTCTGACTTGCTCCTGATATGCTGTCACCGAGTCATGCCCTGTTTGGGAGTGCTATACATGTTGTTGCCATTCTGCCTGTCCATTCCACTCCCAGCTGTTCTTGCTTCACTTGTTAATATGCCAATGTGTGAAGGACAGAGAGAAAAAGCATCATAGGTCGGGTCAAATGATAAAGGAGTGTTCCCAGTGACCGGCATAAACAGTGCTCCCACATTTTCAGCAACTGGTATTATCAGTAGTGGTATTATGGTACATGGTGGGGGGACAGAAAGGAGAAAGAATGAAGAGAATATTCAAGGCTCTATCCTAACAGATATCAACATTGAACATTGCATGGTGACAGAAATGAGTGACTCACAGACACAGTAAAATAGAAATAAGCTATTTCTGTGTGGGTACGTCTACACTGCACCATAACTCAAAATAAGATATGCAATTTGAGCTATGCAAATTACAGATGTGATTTCGATGCTGTTTTGAAATAGCTTATTTCGTCATTTGGCTCTGTCTACACAGTGCCAAATTTAGAAATAAAGCGCTATTCTGTAATGTCACTTACTCCTCATAGAATGAGGTTTACAGGGGTGTCAGAATAGCAAGCACGAAATAATGGGCTTGCTGTGAAGACACGGGATAGCTATTTCAGGATACTCCGGTATCCCAAAATAGCGTTGCAGTATAGACATAGCCTTTGTGACTCCCCCCGCCGCCCCCACCCCGGAAATGTGTCAAACTACTGTTAACTTTTATATATGTTTAAATAATAATAATATTAATAATAATAATAAAAATACTTACACAAGGCACTAGGAAACATAAAACATAATGAGAACTGGCTAAAAATTGGAATTTCCATCTTGTAAGAAATTCTAAAATGTTATCATTTGTTTTCATCTAGAATTGGGGCAAAAACTCTAAATATCAAAAATTTGCATGGAATGGACAGTCTAAATAAATTTTCATCCAGAAATGATCAAATATTTTGCCTGCAGATCAGTTCAGCATTGAATTGTGACCATAAAAGCTGCCATTGTGCCTCAGGGGAGTTGTAGTTTAGGTGCCTCATGACCTCACTCTTATCTATTCACGAGATTCCTCAGCTGGCCTACACCTTGGTTTTTATTCAGGTCATCTTAACCTGATTTCAATTTTCCCAACTGAAATTTTCTGTAGGAAAATTTTAATTCTACTTTTTTCATTATTCTCAGTTTTGTAGGTTCTACATTTTTTTTTGTCTACAGATTTTTCATTGGAAAATTCCCACACAGCTGCATAACTACTATTACACAGAAGTGTTAAAACAATCATTTGTAAGGAACTCTGCCAGCCCACCACATACAATAAAGCTCTTTTCCACTCCTTCATCATTCTACTCCATCATCATTCCTCTCCAAAAATTGTGTCAAACAGATGTCTTTTGCAGCTTATCCAGATGCTCACCAATCCAGGTTATTTCAGATCAAAGGGACAGTATGTTCCAATATTCTGGAATCCATATCGCAAACACCCTACGAGCCACCTCCAGCTCCTGCCTCCCTGCTGATCACAGTCGTGGCACATATTCAATTAAAATATTATCTTTGTTCTTTTTGCCCTATTTGGTGTTAAAATCCCTGCACAATACCTCTCAAGGTATCTAAAGCAGTGCAGGAACTGTAATGGGTCTGCTGACATTCTATTAGGACCACATTATTATGGAGATCATACCACTATGCACCGGGAAAACCTTGTAGTGTAGTAATTGTTGGGCTCTGGCAAATTACCATGGCAGATTTGGTTGATCATGATTGTAACAAGACTGCTTTTAGGCGTGCAAGCCAATTGTTGGAACAATTAATATACACCAATTTTTGGGCTAAGAACTATTTTCCTGTTTTGATCTGCCTGGATCTGACCTGCTATAAATTAGATAATAGTATGACACTCCTATATTCACAGCACACAAACCGAGAAGTTAGATGAAAACATAAAAACTCTTGAGGTTGCAATGTAATGCTATTTTATTTCTTATAATTCAGAACAATTGCACACAAGAACCCCCAAATAGAAAAGAGGATGCCTCCAAGACAGGAAAGCACAACTTTGCTTTACTCTGATTTAAGTTGTCCCTTTCCAGACTGACTGCTCCCACATTCACACTTCCCTGCAGAGTCCCCTGACTGGAAGCAACACTTGAAAACTACCCCTTCTGACACATTCTTAAAGGGATAGCTTGCAGTTCCAATACAGTTCTCAATACACCACAGATACCTCCATTCAATAGTATATCAAATTAATGAGAATTTTCATTTTTCTGTGTAACAAGGTCTTAGCCTGAAGTGTGCAATTGAGGCTGTTGTTACATGGTTTCCTTTACCATTTGATGTATTGCCACATGTCAGAAAGGTTCCTCAACATTTCTGTGTTGTATTGCTGCATTTCTTTGCAAAAGTCTCAGATTCCTTGCACTTTCCATTCTCTCTAAACTTTTGGTTGTAAAAGACAGTCTCCAACTCTGAGACCCCTAAAATCTGCCATCTATTTATCTATTTAATTCATGTAATATTGACCTCCAAAAATGATCTTGTGAATACACAAATGATGATTGTTGTAATTATTACTCTGCCATCTAGAAGGTTTAATTATGAGATGAGGTCTATTATAACTTTAAAATCATCAGGTTGCTGATAATTTGATGATCAATGCCATTATGAAATCCTATGAGAGTAAATATTTGTAAGACAGTCACGGAGGGAAAACTATCATTCTGATTCCATTCACTCCTTCATTCCTTGCTTTAATAAATCTAAGCAAGTTTATTAATTTCATGGACTAAAGAGAAGGAAATTTATACAGCATAACATTTATATCAAATTACATTCAACAATTAAAAATATAAGATCAACCATTAACAGAAAATAAAACCTACATTGTGCGCCATATTCCAGCGGTGTACGAGCAATTTTAATACCTGTAAAGAGCAGCTATATGAGAATAGGTGGATAAGAAAAAAAAAAGCAACTCAAGCAAGAAATCAGAAAGATCCTTAGCAGCAAATTATTGGTGGATTAAAAGACAGTAGAAGAGAGGCCATCACACCTGGTCACTTGTTTTATTGAGATAGCTGAGCATTTCTGCATATTATTTGTAAATGGAATCATTAATTTTGTTTTATTCTACATTTAAAGTTTCCTACCTCATGAGACCTTTTGCAGAAGAATGTTTAAAGTAGTCTTGGCAAGAGTCTAGTTAACTCAATATATGTTGGTACACGTCAATTTCAGCTAGACCATGAAATGGATGAAAAAATATTAATTGGTAACAGTCAGTGCAAATACAGCCTCCCTTCCTTGCACCTGCAAGCATGTCACCAACCCCATGACCATGCATGGAGATCTGTGTGCAGCTCCCCTGTCATGGCCCCACTCATTCACCCACCAGCCAGATGCATGGGAGACATTTACCCAGTTTTCAACTGAACACCAGGTTGAAATGGGCTCTCCCCAACCTGATGAAAATGAGCAAGTGAGTGAAGGTAGGAGAGAGTGAGAGTGCCAGAAGGATGGAGAGGGAATGATTGAGGCAGGGCCTCACAGATGTTCAGTTTCACTCAATCAGAAAGTTGGCAAACCTAGAGCCACCCTTAGGCAGGAACTGTTCAGCACTGGAGTGGCCACCCTAAGAATTCTGCCAACCCTGGGTATCATCTCATCTCTTCCAAACCTGTGAATGTTGCTCCACCCAGTTGTATTTACTGGATAGCAACAGCAGATGCCCCTTCACTATGTGGTCCATTTGGCAGTACTACAAATTTAGGGATTAAAAGAAACCCATCTTTAGACCTTAGTAGACTGACAGATATCTCAGGGCAGCTACCTGAAGTAATAAAGTAACCACATAACAACTAAAAACATGTCTTTCAGTAAAATATTTACTGTCTGAGGTTTTATGGCACAAATATAAAAGTTGCATTCCTGTATTTATAGAAGAGCATGCACAAAAGGCTAAGTACACTTAATCAGATTATTATAAAAATTTATTCCTTTAGAAATTGATTGCCAAGGTCACACAATTAAACCTGTTCTCTACTCATGCTTAGGGTCATGTAGTTGGGGTGGCTTAATGGGGAGTTGGATCACCTGAATATAATGCACAGATACCTATGTTCTGCTTTAATTTGTACCACCGTGTTCAGTTTTAGTTTTGCTAAGCAGCTTCGTTTTTCTTTTAAATAAGGCTTTTCTGCACTAAGGCCATGTCTACACTAGGAAAGTATTCCGAAATTACTAAATTTGACTTAATAATTCGATGTCCACACTACAGAGAAGCCTTGAAATTAGTCCAAGAAAGGCTCCATCAACATGGACGCGCTACTTCAGACTTAGTAGGAAGCACTGGGGAGTAATTATTCAAATTACTCCAGGGAGTAATTATTTCAAAATAGCAACTCTAGAGTGTCCATGCTACCATTATTTTGAAATAACTATTTCAAAATTAGTGTTACTCCTGATGAAAAGCAGGAGTACAGATCTCCAATTCTGTGGCCTGTTATTTTGAAATAACGGTCTTGCTAGTGTGGACACTCCACTTATAAATTGGATCGGGGGGAGGGGCGTATTTCAGAATAAATTCCTAGTGTAAACCAGGGCTAGGAGTCTGGAATTTGAGTCTTATAGAAGTACTACTCTGCTAATGCTACAGATTCCATTTATTTGGAAGGTCCCTCACCAAATGTTCTTAAGTAAAGTACGTTCTCCTGGGATAAGAGGGAAGGTCCTTTCATTGATTAATAACTGGTTAAAAGACAGGAAACAAAGGGTAGGAATAAATGGTAAGTTTTCAGAGTGGAGAGAGGTAACTAGTGGTGTCCCCCAAGAGTCTGTCCTGGGACCAATCCTATTCAACTTATTTATAAATGATCTGGAGAAAGGGGTGAATAGTGAGGTGGCAAAATTTGCAGATGATACTAAACTACCCAAGATAGTTAAGACCAAAGCAGACTGTGAAGAGTTTCAAAAAGATCTCACCAAACTAAGTGATTGGGCAACAAAATGGCAACTGAAATTTAATGTTGATAAATGCAAAGTAATGCACATTGGAAAAAATAATCCCAACTATATATACAATATGATGGGGACTAATTTAGCTACCACTACTCAAGAGAGAGATCTTGGAGTCATTGTAGATAGTTCTCTGAAAACATCCACTCAGTGTGCAATGGCAGTCAAAAAAGCAAATAGAATGTTAGGAATCATTAAAAAAGGGATAAAGAATGCAATAGGGTATATCTTATTGCCTGTACACAAAACCATAGTACATTTTGAATACTGTGTACAAATGTGATTGCCTCATCTCAAAAAAGATATATTGGCATTGGAAAAGGTTCAGAAAAAAGCAACAAAAGTGATTAGGGGTTTGGAACAGGTCCCATATGAAGAAAGATTAAAAAGACTTGGACTTTTCATCTTGGAAAAGATGAGACTAAGGGGGGATATGACAGAGGTCTATAAAATCATGACTGGTATGGAAAAAGTGAATAAGGAAAAGTTATTTACTTGTTTCCATAACATAAGAACTAGGGGTAACCAAATGAAATTAATAGGCATCAGGTTTAAAACTAATAAAAGGAAGCTTTTCTTCATGCAGCGCACAGTGAACCTGTGGAACTCCTTGCCAGAGGATGTTGTGAAAAGTAGGATTTTAACAGGGTTCAAAAATGAGCTAGATAAATTCATGGAGGTTATGTCCATCTATGCTTATTCGTCAGGATGGGTAGGAATGGTATCCTTAACCTCTGTTTGTCTGGAAATGGCCGACATAAGAGGGATCATGCGATGATTACCTGTTGTGTTAATTCCCTCTGGGTCATCTGCCATTGGCCAATATTGGAAGACAGGATACTAAAATAGATGGACCTTTGGTCTGATCCAGTATGGCCGTTCTTATTGTTATGATGCTGGTATAACCCACTGGTGAATATGAGGTACAGGTCTCCATCTGTGCTGATGCTCAAAGGATATGAGTTGTTACAGCCCCAAGCTACAGAGCTTTAAAACACAAGCTGAAGACAGAGATACATTTAGTTCTAGAGGTCTCCAGGTCAGTTCCTGGCATGTTGGCCAAAACAACAGCTGTCACACCAGCTCTTATTTAGTATAGCCCCTCCAGTACTATTTACGACTATGTACCATTTAAATAGGCTGTCTATTATACTGTTCATTCCCAAGTACTGAATTTTACTCTGAAAATGAAATGGTCTTGCTTCTGTACATAAAAGTGGCAATGTTATATTAAGGTTTCTCTTTAGATATATGAGACTAGCTGGGGTGGTTTTATTTTCAGATATTATTCATTTTTCCTGGATTCCATTTTTGTATGATTAAAAAAAAACTTGTCGAAGTGTGAGGAGCATGTACCAAGTTTTCAAAACATGTACCAGGATGGGCACAGCAATTACTGTTGGAGGAAATGCTAATGTTGTAGCACAGGCCTGCACAACATACGGCCCAAGGGCTGCATGCGGCCCACAGGGGCTCACTATGTGGCTCGTGCCGACTACGGGCGGAGCAGCCCCATCTGATCCGCCAGCCGGGCAGAGGAGCGGAGCGCCGCCAGGGAAGGGGAAGTGCGGCAATTCTCACTGCTGGGCTGTCTGCATGCAGCTCCGGTGCGAGGAGGCGGGGCGCGAGCCAGAGGGCGGGATGCCAGCAGATGCCAGGACGCTGGTGTTACGTGGCATCATGACGTCACAGCCGGTGACCGCCAGATTAAAAAAGGCTCCGGCAGCCCCGCAAACTGGAAGGCAGAAGCCAGGTAGGGGAGGGAAAGGGGCTTGTGCTAAGGGGAGGGGCGCAGGTCAGGAGAAAGGGGAAGGCACCAAGGGGCAGGGTGCAGGAGAGACAAATGCCAGGAGGCCAAGTGGAGATGGGTGGGGTTTTTTTTTTCACTCGACAAAAATTTTTAGCCCGCGTGTTCGGTATTTTTTGGGAGAGCATCCCTACTTGCAGCCCACAGCTGTTTTCTTTGGAGTAATATGGCCCTCGCCGCTTTCCGAGTTGTGCAGGCCTGTTGTAGCACATGGGATATGGATGTTCAACATCTGTTTGAAGACTCGTGCAACATTACAGTACTTTGCACAAGTTAACTCTTAGACTCTAATCCTCTGATATCTTGCACCTGGTATAGTTATTTACATCAAACTGAGCATGTTGTGTGTGCTAAATGCTACCATTATGATTTGGTAGTATTTTACACCCACTTTGCACTGGCAAAAATGATTACACAAAAGTGTAGGGCAACGGGTGATTTACGCGCTTTTCTTTTCAACATCAG
The DNA here is from genome assembly GCA_032595735.1 of Pelochelys cantorii. NCBI lineage: Eukaryota > Metazoa > Chordata > Testudines > Trionychidae > Pelochelys > Pelochelys cantorii. Next base: position 122,551,792 of record CM064326.1, on the reverse strand, counting down.
TGCAAAACAGTCAGCATTATTTTGACAAACTTCATTTTTAGTAGGTGGAAAATTAAAGCATAGACTTTTTCCTTCTCCAAAGTTTGCAATACTTTAAAATCCTTGACAGGTTTCCATTTTATATGCAAACACTGAGCTCTTCTTTTATCGACAATCGGGCTGAAATTAACAGTTCTTTCATTTACTCTCTTGTGTGTTCACCAGCATGAACAATTGTCTAAGCAGCATTGATAGAAAAGTTAACTTTCAGACCAGTGTTGAGATTTCTTGACAATGTCACTTCTGTTGTACCCACAAATATAAAATATTTTTAAAGTTCCCAAAAACAAAATAGTGAATTAACTTTTTTTTAAGCAAGCCAGATATCTGTGGTCTGATTGTCCACTGTCTTGCATACTTGATAGCCATTTACACAAGAGCAAAAGTGGCTGTAAAATTATACCTTTCTGGCTGACTACACAAGAGACAAGGCCAGGGAAATGAAATCCAGAATGCAGTTTCCACCATCTTATTATTATTTTAGCTCATGTGATAACATATATGAGTAGAGTCCTTTTAATGTAAAATAGAGTAAACTGACAACATTTTTGAGTTTTTCATGCTGTTATTAAAGCTGTTGTTTATGCATATATTATTCAGAATGTACAAAAGTGTCTATATTATATTTAAAAGATAGGGATTGATGAATTACTAAACATAACCACGGAGTGAATGTGCAGGCAAAATATTTCCTCCTTTTCCTCTGATAGAGTACAGTGATTGACTTGTAAGACAAAGGTATGATTTTTAAAGAACCCTTTAAAATTTGTGGCATATTAAACAGATGTGCCAGCTGACTTGTACTCATGGGCTCAGGCAGAGGGGCTGTTTTATTGCTGTGTAGACATCTGGGCTCTGACTGGTGACTGACCTTTGGGACCATCTCTCCTAGCAAAGTCCTAGAGTCGAGCTCCAGCCTGAGCCAGAATGTTTGCACAGCAATGAAATAGCTCTGAAGCCAGAGCCCCACAAACCCAAGTCTGCTGGCCCGGGCCAGCCATGGTTAGCTTGTTGTTGTGTAGACATACTGTTGGATCTAACGCCAAAGATAACACTTGTAACCATCCCTGTAATAAACTAAGTAAAGATTTATCAATGAGGGAAAAGGGATAAGAACGTTATTTACAAGTTAAAACAGATAAACATTCACACACATGAGTTGCAGTCTTCAGTTTCAGTAACAGAGCTGCTGAAATGTGCCAGCTCTGTATGTCCATTAGGGCTAACCCAGGTGAGTCCTAGTGGTTTCTTGCTTGTGTTTAGGATCTTTGCTTCTTAGAGTTTAAACAGCATAAGAGGACCCTAGTTCCTTCTGTCCATTTCCAAGAGTCCATGTGGTAGTGCAAGCACTTCTGCACCATGTGTATGGGGGAGGGGGGACAATTGACCAAGTCTTTGTTCCATAGTGGCGCATTCAGACTCAGTAGTCCTTCCTGATGGCAGGAGATAGCACCTTTTGATAGGAATCCAGCATTTTGCATTAGATGAAGTCTTTGGTGAGTTACAGAACAAATGTTTTGCCATTATAAAGCAAACACTTAAGTGTTAACTTATAGCATGTGTCAGGGGTCTGCCCATAAAGACACTCCGCCAGGGAGTCGTCTGTAACGGTCCTCCCTCTTACGAAGTCCCGGAGCGCTCTATGCTCTGGGTCAGCCCCTGTGTTTCTCTAGCCCTTTTTGGGGCCCCACCTCCCCCACACACGTCTGCAGCCTTGACAGACTGGGCAGCTGGGGGGTGGAGGTTCCCTTGGGGTGTTGGCTGGCATCGTGACTAGCGTGGCGAACACCCTAATCCGCCTATATATTATTACTTGGTTCTGCAGGAGGGACAGGGCAGGGAAGGGAGATTCGGGCCCTCCCACTCTCCGAGTCTCAGCCCAGGGCCCTAGAGACAAAGGGATCTTTGTCCCTGTCTTGGCTGACGGGGCTACTGCCCGCAACTCATCAGCCCACGGGCTGTGGTTCCTTTGCCTGCCCTGGGCTTCTTCCTTCCCTCCCTCTTTAGTTACCTCTCCGTTGCCAGGTGCCCTCCAGCCTCCCCAGCTGGGGTCAACTTGGACAACCCTACCTCCTCCTCCTTGTCCCTTGGCTCTCCGGGTGTCTTCTCGGCATCCTTTTGGTCATCCAGAGGTGCTTCCGGCGCTACCACAGCATCCCTACACCCCTCCTCTTTCTGGCAGACCTTTTAAAGGTCCGTGCCTATGCTGCCCCTCCCCTTGCGCTGCGTCGGGATGCCCTCTTGCTCCTGGCATGCCCCATCCTTTTTGACCCCAGCGTCACCAGGCGTTGGGTCGGCGGACAAGTTCGGCATCCCCGGCCAGAGCACAGCTGTCCGTGGCTGCGGCACCAGCTCCTCACCACCCGCAGGGAGAGTGTGGGACTGTGCTGCCCTGTCGTAGCATGGAATACAGATATTATATGTAGGATCCTAGAATACAGATATTACATGCAGCATCCTTCAAGTGTTCCATACAGTTTAAACTTAGAACACTAATTTTTTTAACTATACTAACTGATGGGTGAGTCAGACTGATATCCAGCTATGCATTTGTCACTGTTCAGTGAAGCCCAAGGCCTTGTCGTGAGCTGGCACATAGTCTCCCACTATCACCTCATACTTGGTGATTACTATCTGGTCCCCCCTCCCAATCTTCTCTTCTCCAGACCAAACAAACACATTTTTTTTCAGTCTTTCCTTGTAGGCCATGTTTTTTTAGACCTTTAATAAATTTTATTACTCTTCTCTGGACTTTCTGCTAATTGCCCACATTTTTCACAAACTGTGATGCCCAGAAATGGACCCAGTTCTCCAGTGGAGGCCTGTATCAGTGTTGAGTAGAGTAGAGTAGATTGTTCTTGTACTTTGTTTTAGACATTTTTGTTAAAGTTTCAAAATTATAGGATGCATAGTATGGAAACAACAGGACTTTGAAAATTACCCTCTTTTTAAATATTTATGGTGCTTTCTGATTTTTCATCCAACTGAGGCTCTAAGTAGAATAATGTAAAAACCCATCACTTTGCACATGAGCAGAGAACTCTTATCCCTCAGAGATGGGGAATATGGGTGTTTGGGTAAAACTGATTCTGAAATAAGATGGTAACAATTTGCATATTTAGTCATTGCTGAGTCAGCAGAAAATTAATGATTTGGCACTTGGCTGTTTCTGTTTGTCTGAAGGAGCACTTGATGCCTCTTCTTAAAATGAGGTCTACATTCTAAAGGCGTGGTGTCCAACCAGTTCTGAAGCAGTAGCATTATGGTGACTACTGCTATAGTGAATTAGCCACACTCAATCAGCCAAATAGCCACATGTGACTAGTGGCTAGCATGGTGGACACTAGGATTCTAAACTAAGTCTGCATCACTCACAGGGATGTGAAATATACACAGGAGCATCATAATTAAGCCAACCACCTCTACCAGTGTAGACAGTGTTAGACTGAGGGAAGAATTCTTTCATTGACCTAGTTACCAATTCTCCGGGAGGTATCCTGAAGCAATGCAGCTGTAACTCTACAGCTGGGCTGCTGCAATGTTTTGAGTGTAGACTTAGAAACTGTTCATGGAAATAATTGGCTGTGCCCCAGGGAGTGGCAATGAGGGTCAGAGAGGAGTACTGTGGCTGAAAAGAGAAGAAGGATAGGGTAAAAAGAGAGGAGACTGAAGAGGAGAGAAGGAGAGGGGAGAATGACAGTGACCAAGGTGTTCAGAGGGGTAGCCGTGTTAGTCTGTAACTTGAAAAACAATGACTAGTCCTCTTGCTCCTTAGAGACTAACATATATATGTTTCTTTGCCTTTGCTTTCTTTGCCTCTGTCTTCACGGACAAGGTCAGCTCCCAGACAAATGCACTAGGCTACGCAGTATGGGAAGGAGGTGGACAGCCCTTGGTGGGGAAAGAACAAGTTAGGAACTATTTAGAAAAACAAACATACACAAATCCATAGGCCTGGATTTAATGCATCCGAGGGTACTGAGGGAGTTGGCACACGTCATTGTGGAGCCTTTGGCCATTATCTTTGAAAATTCATGGAGATCAGGAGAGATTCTGGATGACTGGAAAAAAGGCAAATGTAGTGCCCATCTTTAAAAAAGGGAAGAAGGACAATCCAGGGAACTACAGACCAGTCAGCCGTACCTTAGTCCCTGGAAAAATCATGGAGGGGATCCTCAAGGAATCCATTTTGAAGCACTTGGAAGAGGGGAAAATGATCAGGAATAGTCAACATGGATTCATGAAGGACAAGTTGTGCCTGACCAATCTGATTAGCTTCTATTATGAGGTAACTGGCTCTGTGGATATGGGAAAGTCGGAGCATGTGATATACCTTGATTTTAGCAAAAACTTTTGATACGGTCTCCCACAATATTCTTGCCAGAAAGTTAAGGGAATATGGATTGGTTAAATGGACTGTAAGATGGATAGAAAGCTGGCTAGACTGTCGGGCCCAATGGATAGTGATCAACAGCTCGTTGTCAGGTTGGTGGTCTGTTTCTAGTGGAGTACCCCAAGGATCTGTTCTAGGACCAGTTTTGTTCAACATCTTTATTAATGACCTGGATGAGGGGATAGATTGCACCCTCAGCAAGTTCGCAGATGACACTAAGCTAGAAGTAGATACACTAGAGGGCATGGATAGGGTCCAGAGTGAGCTGGACAGGTTAGAGGATTGGTCCAAAAGAAATCTGATGAGGTTCAACCGGACAAGCGTAGAGTACTGCACTTGGGACGGAAGAATCCCAAGAATTGTTACAGGCTGGGGACCGAATGGCTAAGTAGCAGTTCTGCAGAAAAGGACCTGGGAATTAGAGTGGATGAGATGCTGGGTATGAGTAAACAGTGTGCCCTTGTAACCAAGAGGGCTAATGGCATAGTAGGGTGCATTAGAAGGAGCATTGCCATCAGATCCAGAGAAGTGATTATTCCCCTTTATTCATCTTTGGTGAGGCCACATCTGGAGTATTGTGTCCAGTTCTGGGGCCCCCACTATAGAAAGGATGTGGACGCATTGGAGAGGGTCCAGAGGAGGGCAACCAAACTGATTAGGGGACTGGAGCGCATGACCTATGAGGAGAGACTGAGGAATTTGGGTTTGTTTAATCTGCAGAAGAGAAGAGTGAGGGGGGATTTGATAGCAGCCTTCAACTTCCTGAAGGGAGGTTCCAAAGAGGACAGAGAAAGGCTGTTCTTAGTAGTGATGGATGGCAGAACAAGGATCAATGGTCTCAAGTTGCAGTGGGGAGGTCTAGGTTGAATATTAGGAAAAACTATTTCCCTAGGAGGGTGGTGAAGCACTGGAATGGGTTACCTGGGGAAGTGGTGGAAACTCCATCCCTAGAGGTTTTTAAGTCTCAGCTTGACAAAGCCTTGGCTGGGTTGATTTAGTTGGGATGGTCCTGCCTTGGGCAGTGGGCTGGACTTGATGACCTCCTGAGGTCTCTTCCAGCTCTATGATTCTATGATATTATGAGCTTGAGTGGAGAAAAAAGGGGGACCCTCAGAATAAGAAGGGGGGAAAGTAGCTGTCAATTGTAGCCCAGGTGCTAATGAGGCTAACTGAGTGGCCTGGAAGTCTCCCATACTTAGCTTTTGATGTCAGAGGGGTGTTGAATGTAAGGAAAGCTGGTTTTATAATATGTGATCCAGGTCAAGTCTTTGTTCAGGCCAAGAGAAATGGTGCCAATTTTGCATAGAAAGTCAATTCCGCACTCTCTCTCTATAGTTGGCCTGTGACATTCCTTTGTAGAAGACTGGCTACCTTTAAATCTATTAATGAGTGCCCAGACGGGTTAAAATGTTCCCTTACAGGTTTTGGCAAGGAAGCATAAAGGAGACTGCAGGGGCATAGAAAAGCATGGGCAGAGAGCCCAGGAAGAGAAAAGAAGAGCAGGAAAGGAAATGTAAAGATTAAAGTGGGGATCACAATATTGATAGACGGAATAAATCAAAAATCATGAATCAGTTGTACATTTTAAACAAATTAAGCCAAATCCTCAGCTGGTGTAGCTCTGCATAGCTCCATTAAAGGCAATAGAATTACACACATTTCCATCAGCAGAGGAAGTTGCCCAAGTAGTACAATTATATGTATTCATGAATCATTCAGTATATTGTACACTGCCATTAGCAATATAGTTTTTCTAATTCTCTGAGAACAGATGATGCAGCTAGTGTGCAACTGCCAAAGCTTTTAAGTCTTTTAAAACTTACTACAGGCCTTATTTAAAATAAAATTTAACATTTTGCATCCATTAACTATTCATTCTTCACACTAGCCTATCAATTCAACTCAGTCAAGAAGTATTATTATAGTGTTCTTGTTTTGCAGAGAGTTTAAGTGGTTTGCTCAAATCCCCAAAAGGAGTCAATAGAAAAGCTAGGATTAGACTTCAGGAATTTCTGTCTACTAGCCCCAAACTCAGTTCTCCTGGACTATACTGCTTCTCTCTTTGTACACTCTTTGTTTCTTTCTCCTGTTGTCAGACAAGTGCCTCAGTCTATTAGTTTTCAGATACATGTTCAGACTGGTACCTTCTAATTAGTTTTATATGGTATTTGATAGAAATATATGACAGCACACCTTTATGTAACCTAATTATACTTTTAGATAAACAAAGTGATTGTTTTTCATGTGAACGGTTTAGTTTTTGTGATCATTTTTAGTTTGGATATATAAACAGTGAGACCTCACAGTGTTCATATTTGTATGTATGTACCGTAATTTAGTGAATATAACCCGCTGGTTCTATTAGTTTTTATAAACCGCGCACTCCCCACCCCCCGTGAGGTATACTCGGGTACGGGATATACAAAAATGTTTTACACACCGCCCGGTTCCTGCACAGCCTCCAGCCTCCGGGCGGGGGAGCGCTCACTGCTTGGTTCCTCTGCAGACGTAGGAAGGGGTAGGGAGAGCACTCATCCGGCTGCGCAGGAACCGGGCGGTGAGCGCTCCCCCACCTGGAGGCTGGCAGCTGCGCAGGAACTGGGCAGAGTTGTGCTCACCACCCGGTTCCTGCACAACCGGATGAGCGCTCCCCCTGCCCTTTCCTACAGCTGCGGAGGAACCGGGTGGTGAGCACTCCCCCACCTGGAGGCTGGCGGCTGCGCAGGAACCAGGTGGTGAGTGGCTGGCTAATTTGCTCCACCCCCCCTCCCCCGCACCATAAATATACCCCCGGCACAGCCTTGTATACCCCACGGGTTAACTCGTGTGCAGGGTATACAAGATTTTTTTAACTCAAAAAGAAAAAACCACGGGGTATATTAGAGTGCAGGGTATATTTGGGTATGGGGTATATTCGCTGAAAGATGGTATTTATTTGTTTATTATGAATAGCAGTAGTAATCATTTGTATTATAGTAAAGCTTAGGGACCAAAATCTTAGATTTGGAGTCCTTTGTTCCAGGCACTTGTGCAAACATCTCATTAAAAACACTCCTTGCCCTGAAGAGTTTATTCATAGAATCATAGAATACTAGGACTGGAAGGGACCTCGAGAGATTGTTGAGTCCAGTCCCCTGCCCTCATGGCAGGACCAAATACTGTCTAGACCATCCCTGATAGACATTTATCTAACCTACTCTTAAATATCTCCAGAGATGGAGATTCCACAACCTCCCTGGGCAATTTATTCCAGTGTTTGATCACCCTGACAGTTAAGAACTTTTTCCTAATGTCCAACCTAAACCTCCCTTGCTGCAGTTTAAGCCCATTGCTTCTTGTTCTAACCTCAGAGGCCAAGATGAACAAGTTTTCTCCCTTCTCCTTATGACACCCTTTTAGACACCTGAAAACTGCTATCATGTCCCCCCTCAATCTTCTCTTTTCTAAACTAAACAAATCCAATTCTTTCAGCCTTCCTTCATAGGTCATGTTCTCTAGACCTTTAATCATTCTTGTTGCTCTTCTCTGGACCCTCTCCAATTTCTCCACATCTTTCTTGAAATGTGGTGCCCAGAACTGGACACAATACTCCAACTGAGGCCTAACCAGCACAGTGAAGTATAAGACAAGAGACAATAAGATACACCAGATGGGGGATGTGCAAGGTGCTGGACAATATGTTCACAGCATACCAGTTGCCAGGTCCATTGTCGAGGGTTTTTTTTAAGAATCATAGCAAAGAAAAGTTTTATAGAGGAATGTGAATGAGGACAAGAAAGTGGTCTGTGGGTGTCTATGGGGAGCTCCTCCAGTGCTTCTGGGGCAGCATGGGAGCAAACATGAAAATCCTTGTTTAACATTTTAATAAGTGGATGATAAACGCAGAGCAGAGGCAGGAGTTCCATCTTATTAGTTTATAAGTAATCACAGTTAGCATGGGGATAGGCCATGAATGCCTTAAATGATGAGTGGTTTTTGTTTGATGTGGTGGACCAAATATAGCCAGTAGAGAGATGCAAAGAAAGGGATGGCATCATCAAAGCAGTGAGCCGGGAAAACAATATTTGCTGCAACATTTTAAATAAATATAGTTAGACAAGACTTCATTTTCAAGGGTAGGGAGGAGGTGGTTGCACCAGTTGAAATGAAAGATGTTGAGGGCCTGGATGGGACTTTATGGCTGGTAAAGAAAGGACAGGTTATATAGATGTTATGCAAAATGGTATTTCAAATGCTGTTTACAATTTGGAAAAAATCAATTTGGATTAATTATGTTATGAGACAACTATAAGTGACAATTGTGTGCAAAAGGGTTAGTTCTATTTTTGAAATCTTCTGAGTGTCTTTCACTTCTCCTGCTGACTGCCTCATTCTATAGACCATGCTTAGGCTTAGCTATCTTGCATTCATTTTTGCAAACCTCAACTGTATATTCTCATACAAACAGCAGATGCAGATTGTTACTGTGGTGAAAAAAATGGGATTTCTTTACCCCATTGAGGCTTGTTAACCCCACTGCTTCAAAGTCTCAGAGGGGTAGCTGTGTTAGCTGTAACTTTAAATTTTTTTTTAAAAGAACGAGTGGTCTTGTAACTCCTTAGGGCACATCTACACTGCAGGGGAAAAGTCGAATTAAGCTACACAACTTCAGCTACATCAATTGCGTGGCCGAAGTCAAAATAGTTTAATTTGGGCTTTTGGTGCTGTCTACACAGCAGGAAGTTGAAGGAAGAACACTCTTATTCCTTGTGAAATGAGGGTTACAGGAGTCGGAGTTAAGAAGTCCTCCAGCTCGACATTATGTCAAAATAATGGTTTGCTGTGTGGACATTAATTTTGTTATTTTGAATTCACCTCAGTTATTCTGAAAAAACACTGCGGTACCCTTAGGGTATGTCTACACAGCAAAGTTATTTCGAAATAACAGCCATTATTTCGAAATAACTTTACTAGCGTCTACACAGCCAAACCGCTATTTTGAAATTAATTTGAAATAGCGGCGTGATTATTTCGAATTTGGTAAACCTCATTCCACGAGGAATAACACCAAATTTGAAATAGCTATTTCAAAATAAGTGCTGTTATAAATCACTTCTATTGAAATAGGGGGCCACCATCCTTCCCAGGGTGCCCTGGTGGCCACTCCAGCCTCAACCAAGAACACTCCTCTCCCTCCCCGCTACCCAGAGCCATTAAAGGGGTTGATACTGGCCACAGTGCCTGTGCCAGCTCCAAGCCTGCCAGCCCAGAGCCAGCAGTCACTGCCCCTGACCCAGAGGCCCCAAAACATGAGCCAGCAAGCCACTGGCAGCCAGCCCTCCACCAATCCCCAGGAGCAGTCTGCCAGCTCCCAGGAGCCTGCCAGGGCCCGGAGAAGGCGGGTGCCTTCTTGGTCCAGGGCGGAGATCATGGACCTTATTCAGGTTTGGGGGGGATGCCCCCAACGTCCATGATCTCCGCACTAGACAGGGGAACGCGGTCATCTATGGCAGGATAGCTGACAGCCTAGCCACCAAAGGCCACATGCCAACCCAGGAGCAGGTTTGCATGACAATCAAGTTGGTCCGGCGAGACCCCCAACCCTGAGCCCTGAGCTTCCCCTCCTCCTTCTTCCCCTTGCTTCCCCTTTCCCGCTCCCTCCTCCCAGGTTTCCCCCTCTCCTCTCCCACCCTCTCTCTTTCCCTCTCCTGCATCCTTTCCCCAGTCTCACCAGAGTTTCATTCCCCCCCCCCCCCGCACCAGTTTTGTTAAATAAAGAGAGTTTGTGTTCATGAAAATACATGTATTTTATTTGACATCAGGAAGGGGGCTTAGGGAGGGGTAACTGGAAGGACGTGAGGGAGGAATGAGGCACAAGCCCCCAGTGGGACACATCAAGGAGGCTCTTAGTGCTTCTCAGGGTGCAAGCTCTCCCGCAGGGCCTCCTGGATACTGACAGCCCCCCGATGGACCTGCCAGATGGCAGCCTGCAGAAAGTGCAGCCAGGCTTGCAGCAATGTCCATGAGAAGCATCAGAGTGCCCAGGGGCAGCTCTGGCTCCATGTTGCAGAGTGCTGTGGTGTCCCAAGTGAGGGCAACCAGAGCTCGCAGAAACAAAATGCTTTGCTGTCCCTCATCGAGGTAGGCAAGCAAGCAGGGAAAGTTGAGAACCAGCTGTTCCTGGGGGTGGGGGCGTCCCTTTAAGCACAGGCCTCAAATAGCTGCAGGCAGCAACCACACAAAGTAACTCCTGACCTGATGCCCTGCCGGACATGGTTCCGGCCGGCCTTAAATACTATTCAGCGTCCACTCAGTGTGGACGCACTATTTCAAAATAGCAAAACGCTATTTTGAAATGCATTTTTTGTGTAGATGCGTTATTTCAAAATAAGTTATTTTGAATTAGCTATTTCTAAATAAGATATTTTGAAATAACGTTGTAGTATAGACATATCCTTAGAGGCTAACAACAAATTATATAGCATCATGAGCTTTCATGGGCACAACCCACTTCATCAGATGAGTGGAGCAAAGAGGCCAGTGTAGTTTGCTTACTTTTATTTCTAGGAACCCTAATTCTTTTACCCTTGTTCTGTAATCCTTGTTCTTTAATTTTCCTGATTTTCATTCTCAACATTATATATTCTTATCCTGTTTGTATACATCATCATAAAGCATTAGTGCAACCATGTCTCAATTGTTTTCAGTGTCAAAACTAGATTGTTACCCATGAAGAAAGAATCCATCATACAAGTATTTTACAAGAATGTAATAAATGCAATATACCTCTCCTGTGACACTTATACACCTACACTTGTACACTTCCAAAGTACTTATCAGATGACTGTTAAAGCTTCAGCACATCCCTTATGGAAAAGGGATCCCTCCATCCATTGCTGAAGTAGAGCTTCTGGAATGGTGATGTTTAGCTTCAAAAAGAAGGATCATACAACAGTTTTGGGTTGAGCGTGAAAAATATTGTTTGCAGTTGAAATTGCAGGGTGAATTTTAGCTGGATGAATTTAATAATGAGAACTGGAAATTAACCTGGATAATAAAATAATAATAATATATTCTTAAACTAATTGACATGCAGGGTCATAAAAAGTGGAATCAAATAGTCAACAGCACATTCTTTATGTGCAGAGGAGTATTCCACTGGGAAAAAGTTAGTGGAGGATTGGACCAAATTCTTGTACCAGCCTTACTCCCTATCGGTATCGGTAGAGAAAAGACAGACTGGACATAAGAAGGGATATGACACAGTGAAATCCATTGTGCTCAATTCTCCAGTGATGCAAGGACAATGAAGAATCTAAAACCAATAGCATTACTTAGAGCTATTTTTCAGCAACTGTAACTTCCACTGGGACTGGGAGGCAGGGGAACATCAAACCACAGTTGGCTTTCAGATACTCCTCTCATCTCCACTGCATTGAATTGGAACAGAGAATCTGGCCCAGAATCTTTAATAACCTTAAGAATCAGAACCTCAGTTCATGAACATGCAAAAAGACAATCCTTTCCAAACAGCACCCTGTCTTCCAACTCCATGCTCATCATTGACTCAGTACAGGCTCAAAGGAAGGAGTGCTATCTACTGACTCTATTCACTGATTTTTCTTTGTGAATCCTGTTGCTGTTGCTTTATGGTCTCTCATCCAATTGGAAACTTCTGCTTTACCATGATTACAAAACTGTGTAAATGACTTTGGAATGAAGAATGTAACAGAAAATTGTAAAGAAGTCCTCTGTTGCTGCAAAATGTAAACACAATGAGTGGTCCTGTGGCACCTTCAATACTAATCAAAATGTATAGAATCATGAGATTTTGTGGTCAAAACCCACTTCATCAGATGAATTGGAGTGGGTTTTGCCCACAAATGCTCATGATTCTATACATTGTGGTTATTCTCCAAGGTGCTACAGGACCACTCATTGTTTTTAAAGTTACAGGATAACACAGCTGCCCCTCTGAGATTTCCGAAATGTAAGGCATTCAAGATTTCCTTAGACACACTTCAGTAATCTTTTGTTTGTCTTGTGAGGATAGGAGAAAATCTAATATGGAAATGCTAATCTAGTTTTATTTACTTTCTTACAATGTAAGACCTTTCAGGGTGATTCTGTACCACCCAACAATACAGATAAATTACTGAACTTAATTCTGTAAAATTGAGTTTTTCAAATGGGGGGAAAAGTGTTTGGAGATGGTAAAAGTGAAATTGTATGTCATATGCTTTTTTTATTATGACCCTGACCAGCAAAACACTTGTCTAAGTAAAATAGATAAAGAGTATTATTTAGTTTGATTTTAATGAGGTCACCTGTATGCCTAAAGTCAGAAAGGTATTTTGCTGAATTGGGGGCTTATATGAACTCCAGTTTTGTTTATATATGAAAACAAGTTTGGAATCCTGACAATGTGAATTTCCTTTTGCAAACAAGGTGGATGCCCATGGAAACATTTTGCTAACATCGCTGGAAATTCACAATGAAGTGGCAAGCAATGAAGTTACAAGCAGCATTACTGATGCTAGAAATTCAACAATATCCTTTGACAACTCAGGAATCCAATACAGAAAACAAAGTTCACATAGGGAAAGCTTTGGAAGGCGTACAATGGATAGAACAGTACCCCACAGCAAGAAGAGCCATTTACGGAGGAGGTCTTCACAGCTAAAAATAAAAATCCCTGATTTAACGGATGTGAATGCTATAGACAGATGGTCGCGGGTGGTGTTTCCATTCACATTTTCTCTTTTCAACTTAATTTATTGGTTATATTATGTTAACTGAGTGACTGCTTTTCTAAAAGACTTCATTAACAATACATGAAATATTGCTCTGCCTGTCAAGTTTATATATATATGTATAATATGAACTTTTATTATATATAAAATGCACATGTATTTGTGTATACATATAATGTGGAAGTGTGTGTATATATATATATATATATATATATATATATATATAGACATGTGCACGGAAGTGTATTCTATATATACACATGCACACAGGTATATATATATACACACACATTCTGAGGTTATGGATAATTCAATATAAAATGCACATCAAAAGAACTTTTTTAAATTGAAAGACAGCTGTCCTCAAAACAGTAAGCCTTGAGAAAATTGAATATTGTATAATATCACTTTGACTGTCATAGAAATTTTCAAACAGTTGTAATCATATATCAAGTCGCCATTCATAAACATTATTTGTAAAAGTTGACCTACACATTGAACGTAAACCAACACCGTTCCATTGGTAAAGTTCAAATTTCATTTGTATTGCATATCATCAATGTTACTTTCATCAAGCCAAATTAATTTTCCTTGCAAACAATTCTTGTTTTTATATGTTGTAATAGATTTTTTTCCTGTCAATTTTCAGTGATCGCTTCCTTTCTCTTCTGCAGTAAGTAAGCCTAATCATTGGATGAGTGTTGTTTAGTGTTTTGGAGAAATTCATGTTCATAATGTTTCCAAACATCCATCTTAAATATCCATCAGCAACGAAAGGAATATTTTGTAAGTACTAAAATGTACAGTGTAATTTTTTTCACTTGGACTGGTTCCAGCTAATATTTCATTCTGAAAAACATTCAACTACTGCCAATGTGTTCTGCATCTGCTATAGATTTTAAAGGTCATTATTCTAGTGAAAGTGTAAACACATCTCAGGTTATTTGCTAATTCAACATGAAACCATCAAGCTATATTCTTTATTAAACATGCATTCACATGAACAAACATTCTTATAACATTGTATGTTAATGTAAGATATATTTGCATAATATGCATATATATGTATATTTTAACAAGATTTTTCTTTTTGTGCTTACTATTGTGATTGCATGCTATGTCATATTTTTGTTTGTGATGTTACAACTTTTTCTTATCTAGACTTAAATAGAGTACTTCTAATATTTCAATAACAGCATTTTCATATTTTATTTTATACATACAGCATATACACAAACTCATACAGCTAGTATGGTCCATTCATAGATCATACATACAAAACAACATATCTTGTTTCAACATTAAACATGTTCAGGCATTCTTTATGCAACTGTGACCACTTTTGTTTTCATTCCAATTCATTCCCTCATCAGTATCCGACTTTTTCAGTTTAGTACATTCTACTAGTAAAGACACACCAGTTTCGGAGCTGTAATCCTAATTTACTATTTAACAGAAATAGATCTTTCTAAAAAAAAAGATATATTTTTTGTAAACACTGTTTTTGACACATACATCCATAAATAGAACAAAGTACAGTAGTAGACATAGATTGTAAAAGGAGTTAAGGGCTGGATTCTGCCAGCTCTTTGCCTTCAAAAATCCCTATTGATGCAATAGGAACTTGGCAGGTGTTGTTTCCAGGTCAGAGTGCTCTTGACAAGGATTGGTGGAGGAAAAATGTGTGGATATACAGCTGCCAAGTAAGCGAGATGAGATTAACCTAAAAATGCTGCCTTTGATCTAAAGTATCCTATGTTTTCAATAATATCACTTGTTTGTAAGTACCAGTGATATTTTTGCTGCTGCAGTGTAAATTCTTCATTCCCATTTTAATCTGTCCAAAGGAACATAATTCTCCCATACAACTTTCTTCTGAGCTGAAACTCAACATACAAATTCAGGCAGTGTGATCTGAGTTGCAATCTGATTCTTGAGCTGCTCGGTTTGCAATAATGTGCTCTCTCATAAAAGCAGTTAGTGGCAAGTCTGCAATTTAACCCTCGGTTGCTGCTACTCACATCAGACAAGTTAAACATATGCACAAGAGATCCTGAGATCAGAGCCTTACTGCTCATGCATATTTGGCTACAGTGGGTTTATGCAGAGTGCTTATTATTGTCTTATTCAAGTGCAGACAAGCTTTTTCAACATCGGTCAAAGAGTTAAAAGGTCAAAAGGGCTCTTACAACAGAACCCCAAAACATCCAGTTTTTTAAAAATTCCCCAGTACAAATCTGCATCCAGCACTATAACATATTTTGACCTCTAACACATTTGCAAACTGACAGTTAAAGAGCATATTTGCAACACTGGCATCATTACAATCAATTAAACAATTTAATAAAATAAAAAGTACACGTTTAAAAAGGATTTAAATCCAAAAATACAATTATGCAGATATTTTCATAAACAAAAACAGTTTATAACTTTCCATAATTTTTAGAATTATATCTGTATTGTAAACCTATTTTTGAGTAAGCTTTGCAAATAGTGATCTGCTCAGCTGTGTTGAATAAGTGGGTTAAATTCCTTCTTCTCTTGGCCCAGATATGAAAGGTGTTGAACACTGTATGGTCAAATCTCATGATTTTATCATGAGTCTCTGTATTTTTTCTTAAAACCCCGAGTCCAGGAGCCATGTGAGACACAGCTTTCATTTTAAAAATGCCTACGTTTGCAGCTCTCATGATTGTAGGAAAATACTTTAAAATTTGACCCCTCACGGCTCAAAAACAGAAGACAAAAAAAAGAACCCCACATTTATTATTGTTTAAAATCTCATGATTTGTAGGCCAAATTGTAAGCTATTTTGAGGGGGCTGAATCACAATTTTTGAGCACATGTGAGGAGCATCTCTGGAAGACATAAGCTTCCTCAACTCTCATTAAAGTTAATGGCAGTTGAGGTTGGTCAGAGCTTCACTTGATCATCCTCTTGCTTTCAGGAAAGCAAACAGGACCTTCCACTGATTTACAAAAACCTTTGTTGTCATTTAGGGCTCAACAGAAATCCATTGAAGTCAATGGTGGTCTTTTTAATTAATACCAGCGTGGGTTGGCTCTAGCTTTTGGAGCTAGATTGTAACCTGACAATCTGGAATAAGTCAGAGGCAGCGTACATCTGCGCTAACCCAGGAACACATTAGAGAATAGTTTGGGTCTCAGCAAATCACAATTCACTTTCTTTCCTGCTTCCTTGATTGGCTGTGGATAGAGCAAGTTAGTAGACCACTTTCCATGGAGCAATTTACTCTTCCGTCTATTAAATATATACGCTTCAATATTTTAAGTGTTCACAGGATTCTGTCTGCATGAGTTTAACTTCATTCCACAGGGGGTTGGGGGAACACACATTTCAAACCTTAGACTGATCTGATAAAAGCCAGGAAATTCTAAATTAAGGCCAACACATTGTCCTGACACCATTGTGCCTTTTGTCCATCTTCCCTCATCTCCAGCCTCACCCCACCCAGACACATGCATACATATCTACACACAAGAGTGTTTGCCTTAACTTTACATTTTCTGGCTTATGTCAGTGTTTTCCAGAATGTTATTTAATTATAGGCGATTTAAAACTCACACAAATCATTCTAACCCAGTTACACCAGAGTAAATGGATTTCATAGCCATTTAACACTTTTTTTGTAATTCAGTGTAACTAAGCTGTCATTTCTTCATCATTCATTCAATAAAGGCATAGAGGAAACTGGGATTATCCAGTTGTAGCCCCAGGGTTCAATAAGAAGTAGAAGTATTATGATGGTTAATTCTAAATTGATTTCATCCCATTGTAAAGATAAAACTAAACCCCAGTCTTTTGTTTTTAGGGCACATTTGTGTTTTTGGTATTTTTCAATCATGGGGAAAAAATAGAATAAACTGAATGATGATGAGATGCTATATGAATATGTTGATGAATGAATACTCAAGCATTAAAAAGGGACTTAAAGATTAATCGCTTCTCTTTTACTTGGTGGGGAATAAAATACATTTGGTGAACTCATGTTTATTCTGATATTACATGTCCCTGATGTTTAGTCAAATACTTTTAAAATAAAAGTTGAGGAGTAAAAGATTTCCCAGTTGACATGAAAATAAAAATAAATGCTTCTTCCTTCTGAATCTACCATACCCTCAAGTGTTTTCTACAGCATAATGAGAAGTGTGTAAAGTTACATCTACTTTAACTTGGAGAGATGTGGCAACCCAGTCTTGCAAAGGAAAAGTATAGTCTGGTGCAAACCATCTTCATGCTGAAGACTGCATAATCTTCCTTCACTTCCTGTGTAGCTTCTACCAGCTCAGAAAGCAAAAATACATGTGAGATGTGAATGAGAGAACTCCTGTTCTTGATAGCAGCATTCTATCCCCTGCCTCCATTCATCAAAGACATAGCTATTTTTTAAAATCAAGCATTTACATGTAGTGATTGTTTCAGGAGCAATAATTGTAATCACTATATTTTTTTTTATTAATATAAATGTTGGTTTAGAGGACAGAGTACTGAAGACTCCAGTAAATTTAAAAAGATGTCATAACAGTTACAGGGGAGATGAAACCAAGAGAAAGCAGGATATTCAGAATGAAGACTAGCTCAAGCTTCTAAAATCCCAGATACCTGTGTAAAGATAACAGAACACACCAGCTTCCGCCTTCTTGAGTCCTTGAGCAACTAATGGTTTGTGTCACAACCTAAATGATTGTTAAAAGTATTAGACTTTGTGGGTCTTCTCTAAAACAATGAAATCAGTGGAAGGATTCCCATTGATTTCAAAATGTTGTGAATCAGTTTGATGCACAGGGAGTTTTTCCAGAATAGCTATGTATGGATGCTTTTATTCCAGAATGAGCAAACTTTATTGGCCATGTCTACACTATACAGAAGATTGAAGCTGCTACAGTCAATCTTCCGGGGCTTGATTTAGCAAGTATAGTGAAGACCTGCTAATTCAAACTGAGAGGGCACCCCTGTTGGCACTGCTATTCCTGCTTCTCACGAGGAGTAAGGGAAGTCGATTGGGAGTGTTTGCTTCTGTCGACATCCCTCTGTGTGGATGGCCCGAAAACATGATTCAGAATATGTTGACTCCAGCTACATAATTAACATAGCTGAAGTTGCATATCTTAAGTCAACATTCCCCTTTAGTGTAGGCCAGGCCATTCTGAATTAGCTTAATGCAATGAATTAAACTATTTCCGAATAAGGAACTCATATTCTGGAATAAGTATGATCATATGTGGAATTAATCAGGAATAGTTAGGCTACTTTAAATTATCAATCTGAAAGAAGATAAGGTGTTATTTTGTGTGGAAAATCCCTAAGAAAAGAAGTATAAATCATGCTGATTTAACATATCTGTAATCTTGTAAAAAAAAAAAGCCAAAATACATGTTTTAGCATTTTGAATGTGAGAATTTCTGGTTAAATGTGCCTTTCACTGTATTCATTTTTAACAGTGTTAAATATATATGGTAGAGTATTTATTAAACCCTTACAACCACATCTAATAATTAAGGGAGTTGAAGTCCCATTGCAAGTGAATGTGTATTTTGCCTAAAATTAATAAGGCCATTTGTTTGCCCAGCATTTCAGAGTTGATAGCTTAGCTGCCACAAACAAAAAAAACAAGTTGTGTCTTAACTATTTCAATAGAAAAACTAATAGGAGAGAAAAATGAAGCTGAACAATAAGTCTAAGAATAAATTGAGGCCCCACACTTGTTTTTTAATTATTATTTTCTAGAATAAGGCAACAACAGTTATAGTTGCCTTCAAATTCTGTTTAAAAGTATAGGGCTTAAATTGTCAATATGACTAGTGATTTTGGATGCCTCAGATTTTAAGTGCTTGCCCTGAGGCTCCACAATGGGGACTGATTTTTAGAAAAGCTGTGCACCAAGCCTCTCAAAAGCAGTTGCAAACTGGGCCTCCAAAAATCACTACTTATTTTTGAAAGTGTGGGCTAAAGTGTGCTACGTAGTGATATGTAGAGAATCTGTTGGGAGACAAATAAGTAAAAGAGGCAGCCCATTTGAACTATACATGGTTAAACCAAAAATGCTAAATTCCAGCAACTACTTGCCCCACTGCAAAGAAAATATTAAAAGGGGATTTATTTGGATGACTAATACAACATTTGTAATGTGCATTTCTAGCATGGCTCTGTCCTGATACTGCAGCATAACTTACAATATATCCCCTCCCTTAGCATCATGACAGACATAAAGCTTGAATGCTCAATTTTAACTCCACACACTAGCATTTCAGACAGGACCAATCCAAGCCCAAATAAAACATGAGGGGGTGAAGTAGTCACTGCGCTACAGGCAAACACTAGCAATACTTGTCTGACCACCACATCATAACAATCTTCAGGTTATCATCTTAATGTCATATCTAATGTACTTTGTTTTATAAATTAACCATTTGGTGATAATAGAACTGGTTCTCTCATTGTTGCCACTACATTTTATATGTACATATTGATTTGGGGGGAATCCTAGGGTTTGTCTACACAGTAGGGGTAATGCAATCTATGAGGGGATGATTTCTAAAGCATACTAAGTTGCTACACACCAATTGGTCCATGCAGACCCTGCTGATGTTCGCTAAAGATTCCCTACTGCTTCCAGCAGCATTACATTAAAACACATCAGCAGGGTCTATATGGATCAATTAATGTTCAACCTGTTAGTGTGCTTTAGAAATCACATCCCATAGAACACATTGCTCCATGCAGATAAGCCCCTAGCATCAAATGGTGTTTACTGCCCAATTCACTAGGCCACGACCGGACATTTTCTTTATTTTACACCCACATTGCAGGCGGGTGTTTCTGCACCACTGAATCAGTTTGTGAACAGATGCCTAACTTATCTGTGGGCTCAAGCCTACAAACTGAGTAAAGTGATTACTAAGGATGAGCAAATGCTTTTTTTAGTTCAGCAACTGAACTGAAAAATCTGAAAATAGTCAGCTGGTTTCAATCCAAAACTGTTCCCCCTTCCTCCCTCACTGAAATAACCAAGAGAAAAAGTGTGTAGCTAGATGGAAACATTTTGGACATCATGTCGAAATGCTGATTTGAAACTACATTTTAAATGAAATATTGATTTGAATTGACAATTATTTTCTAAAATGGTTTGTTCTGAAAATGTCTTTCTACATAAAGTGGAATTAAACTTTGCAAGGACTCCTGAAAGTGTTTTTATGCTAGTTTTCTATGTTTCTAAATCAGATACTGCTTCTAACACCTTGATTCAGCCAAGCACTTAAGCATGTGCTTAATTTAAGCATGTGTATAGTCCATCTGAGGTCAGTGGGATTGCTCACATTAAGTTAATCACATGCTTACAAGGTTGACTGAATCTGGCCCCAGTTTTGGCTTTAATCCTTAATTTGCTGCAAAAATAGCTTCTGAAGAAGCTTTGAGGGGTGTAACAGAACTTTACAAACTATCTAGTGCTTCCTCAAGGCATGCTATTTCCAAAGCCACGGCTATTAACATGTAACCCCTCCCCAGCGTGAGGTTATTCAACATAGGGGAAGCCATGTGACTTCTTACACAACTGTGGGAGGCTAGGCCTGAGGCTCCTTGGTGTGCTCTGCATTGTGTGTGTGCGCACCTCAGACAAACTAGCAGGAAGAGGCATTATTCTGTTTAAATAAATAAATAAATAAATAAATAAACAAACAAACAAAAACAAACCATGGAACAGTGTAACCCACACACTTAGGCTGTCTATACTGCATCCTTCTTCTGCAAAAGCTTATACAAATGAAGCACGGAGTGGAATACCGCCATGCTTCATTTGCATAATTAATGAGCAGCCATTTTTGCGCAAAAGGCTTTTGCGCAAAAAGAGCAGTGTAGACTGCTCCTTTTTGCGCAAAACCCCCCCTCTTGTGTAAGAGCCATTCTTCATTTTTTCCAGGAATAACGGCTCTTGCGCAAGAGGGAGTTTTTGCGCAAAAAGGAGCCATCTACACAGCTCCTTTCTGTGCAAAAGCCTCTTGCTCAAAAACGGCCCCTGATTAATTATGGAAATGAAGTGCAGCAATATTCTACTCTGCGCTTCATTTGCATAAGCTTTTGCAGAAGAAGGCTGCAGTATAGACGTAGCCCTAGTTTATTTCAGGTCCCATGCAGTGGCACCTGGACCACAGCAACAGACCTCTACAGCATGTACTGAGAGCCAGCAGGCTTTTAGCTCAAAGGATAGAGGTTCCTATACTAAGCTCCAGAGGTCCCAGCTTCAAATCCACAACAGGATCACAGCTCAGCAGCCCCTCCTCTCTGCACGCAGCCTGTATGCTGCTTCTAGCACAGTCCCTGCTGAGGGTAGATAATACATCCTGGCAGGAAGTTCTCGCAGCATGCTGTAGTTTGTAGTCCACAACTTGTAGTTCCCAGGGCTGCTGTTGAAGCATACTGGACCTTGGGCTACAAATGTTTACAGTGACTGGGAGTGTGGTGATAAATAAATCAAAGATTTTCTCCCAATGGGCTAAAGAGCAGCAAGATCACCCCACCTGGCAGTTTCTCAGAATTGGTTCTGCCGTGATAAGAGTACTCCATGTCCACTACAGGAGGATTGGATTTACCAACCCGCCCCCTCCCCCAAAATGGAAATAATTCAGGCTGCCTTGTATAGGTGCTGGAGCTAGGAAGCTGGAAGCGTGCTATTGCATCTCCTGGCTTGAAGCAGTCTCTCAGATACAAAGTTTACAGTTTGCTTCAGTGGCTCTCAGCACCCGCACTGTACACATTGTTCTAGCACCCCTGCTGCCTTGAGATGGCCAGGTGGATGCTGGTTTGATCTGTAACATTTTGTTTAGAGTCAGCTGATTGAGAGCCAATAAAGCACAGCATGGAGAAGATAACACCGCTATGTGTGCCACAGCTCTGTTCTGCTCAACTTTCCTTCGCATCTGGGATGATAAAAAGCAAGAAAAGTTGATTACAGTAGAATAGATGCACACAGCACTGGCTTGGTCTTCATAGTCATGTCAGCTGCTAGGAAATCACCTTTTCTTATGTACTGAGATTAGAGAACCTTGATACTAGCTCATACCCATACCATTTTCACAGTGCAAGATTAATTCTAAAATCATTTTTTTTTTAAAAGAGCATTTCTGAAAGACCATTACCCCTGCATAGGATGCACCCCATAAAAATAAGCAGCAATTCCTGGGGAAAATTGAGGAAAAAGGTACAATTTTGAGACTCATTTTCTCAAATCTCCATACAATTGACAGATTTGACTGTACCTGATTTTAATTCTATAATAGTTCTACAACATTTAAATTAATGAAACATTTCATAATTTGATTTTTCAGATTAATTTACCCCATCACCACCTGGTGTGAGACTTTCTTTGCACAGAAATATATATTTATGTTCTGTCAGTAAAACACATTAGTGACTATTGCAGTCAATAGTATCTCTCAAATATCGAAGTGTACATTGCGTGGCTAGTGAAATTCACACTAGGGCATAAATTTCAAAATACTGAGTAACTGGTTACACTCGCAGTGTTCTTTGTTTGTAATAACTTGGATTTTCAGTATTTAACACAATACAATTCTATGCATTTAATTTGCCTCTACAATACACATTTCCACTGAGAAATTTTCTTATAGCCTAACTGATGGTGAATTTCTCTTTATCATCATTTCTTGCAAACATGTAAAATTTCAAATGCTGATGACAGTTAACATTCACAATGATGTAGTTTGAGTAATCAACTTGATAATTAAATCTGAAAAGCCAGATGCCTAAATATCATGTAAGGTTGAATAGAACAAATCCTGATCATTCATCTCTTTCGGTATTAGAGGCATTTGTTGAATGTGAAGGTGATTTTTTAAATAATTAATTATTTGGATTATCAAGGGTCTGATTTTTATACTTATATTTGCAATATTCTTGCACTGTATATTAATATAAATGCAAGTCAGATCCCAAGGATTTGCAAAGAAGAACTGAGGGACTTTTTTTTTTTAATAAAGTCATTTTCTTCAGGGAGAATATAGCTAAGGCTCACTTAAGCTGTATAGAGAGCTGCCATCTTTTCCCAATTTTCAATAGTCTGTAACATTTTATTATTAGGATATTCACGTAAAACACCATGATCTTCACCTCTGAAAGCAGAGAATTTGTCAATATTCTTTGCTTTTATTTGTGCAATTTACAAATTCATGTTCCAAAGAAAACCAGCTGCCATAAAATCTCATATTATTTTCTATGCACTCCTCACATATGCTGGCTTGTCAAAAAACGATAGACCATAGTGTGGAAAAATATCTACTAGTGATTAATTTAACCAGCTAGAAGATTCAACCAAATGATTTCCAACAAAGACAGGATCCAAAGCTCATTATTGCCAAGACTCAGACTTCCATTGATTTCAATGGACTTTGGCTAAGGCCGAGAGTTAATGTCACCTAGTCTTGATATCCATCTCCTTCATTAAAAATGTCTCAATCTTTTACCCAAGGTGCACAGGCTTGCATAGTGTCAGGTCAATATAGAGCAGGGGTTTAAAATCAGAAATTCTAATAGTCATGAAGGAAAGAAATGCATGTGATTCAGGATTAATTAAACATGCAAACACTGAATAGAGAACAACTGCGTAGGCAGCATTCACACTGACCTACATAACAGACATTTCTGCTGTTGGTCCTGCACAGCAAGAACAGTCAAGCAGTTCTCTTGCTGGTTCTTTCGATATCAAAGTAATTACCTTTATATTGCATGTTCAATGATGACTTCTACACCTGCAGTGCTCTCAGGATAGCTGCTTTAGTTATTGTATCCCCACTTCAAAGTCCTACCTGGTCCAGACTCATATAATGCCATCCGATGATGCTTGGATGGATTTCATGTGGGATATTCCATGGGTCTTAGTGGTGCTCTACAAATTCATTCCCAGTTTTCCTCTCAAGCCAAATAGGTCTGTGGCAGTGGCATGAGAACAAAACTCTGTGTAAATAACTTCCAAGTGCAGTTATTCATTAGTGCAGACAGTTCTGGAAGGGAATGCAAACAGCATTTGACAGCATGAGCTTTGGATGGGAAGGTCATTAAGCAATGCAGTTTCCAAACCCCAAATCAATCCATAGCACGCTCTCTTGAAAGGCATCGATGGAGCAGAATGATGGGGAGTCAAAATGCTGAGTCAGTGTCAATGGGTAACTGTTTTGAAGCAGTAGGTCCTGTTTAGTTTGATAGCTATCGCCATTCCACCTGACTTCAAACTATTTGATGATCACATGGAGGTCCCTCAGTGGAATGGCACTTCTTTTCAGTTTCAACAGCAAGGGATCATATTTCAGTCCCATAAGTTGGGTTACTGACAACTAAACTTTCCTCTGTCTCTATGTATCAAGTGTGGTAAAGCTCTGGCTGTGTCCCAAGGGTCCTGAACATCTAGACACATGGCTAATGCCTCAGAGGCTCGCTGTGACTTTCCACACAGCCTCTTGCCCTTTGTTAGCGCAAGGGTCATGGCTTATTAAGCCATCCTCATCATAGGCAAGCCCAAGGATTGGGGTGAAGCCCCTCTATAGTCCTTGTCTCCTTCTCCCCACTCCCAGGGCAGTCTCTGTAAAGGCATGGAGAGGGTTGGAGGAACTCAGGCCTACCCACTACTCCAGATTCTTAGGCAATGGCAACTTAGGCCCATCTTGCAAGCTTTCCCTGGGACACTTCTCCCTAGTACCTGAGTGAGTCTTTTCTACTCCTGCACAACACACTTCTCCTTGCAGGCCTCAGCTCTTCAGCAGCACACCTCTTCCTCTCAGCCCTTGGCTTTTCTCCTCCCCCTTGCCTGAACTGAGGGGAAGCTTTTTAAACTAGCCCTAGCAAGCCTTAATGGGCTGCAGATGCCTTGATTAGCCTGCTGCTTCCCGCAAGCTCTTAAATTGCCCAGGTGCCTGCCTTCCTGGATTAAATGGCCAGTTCACTCAGGGAACAGAAAACTATCTACCCAGTTCCCTGGATATTTGCCCGCCACCAAACTGTTATAGCCAGCTGCCCTGGGTCTGTCACACAAGGCATTTGTGTGACAGATATTCTTGAAAAAGCACCCAACTCTGACACCTCCTGGCAATGATGGTTCTCCTGTGTCCTTGGCTGCACTGTGTGAATAGATCTTGGTTTGAGACAGTTTCTTCCTTCCTTTCTTCCTATGGCTCTGTTCTAATGCCAGCATTGACTAAGGCCTAGTCTACACTTCTCCCCCTCCCCCTGTCGATCTAAGATGTGCAACCTCAGTTATACAACATACTTACCACAGGTCTTCCATGCGATAAGGTCAGAGGCTACTGTTCTCCCATCAACTCCGCTTACTCTTCTTGTGCTGGTGGAGTACTGGAATTGACAGGAGAGTACTTGGAGGTCGATCCACCGTGGATCAATTGCTGCAGTGTTGGTCCACCATATAGTGAAGACAAGCCCTTAATCACACAGCTGTCTTCAGTGGATTGTTAAACACTCTATGCATTATCTTGGCATCTGACTGTTAATCCATGACAGAGTTGTGAAGCAAGATGGTTGTATAAACTATGTTCAGTAAGCATAAGCCAGTTTATAGTAATCTGGCCCACGATGGCCTGAAGCACCTTCTTTCACCAGCTCATCTAAACAGAAAAATTGCTCATAAACATTCTGCTTAACAGTCACCAAGGGGGAAAGAAAGAGTAAAGCAATATGCTTCATTTATAATAAAACGCTGCCTCCTCCAGATGCCCTGCAGGACAGACTTGGCACAAACATCTTCTTGCACACATTTATGGGCATTGATAGGAACAATTCATGGTTCTGCATATCTCTCCAGTGTTCTTAGCACAAAAGCACACAGAATCAAAGCCTGCAAGCTCAGGCACTCAGGCTGGACCGAAGGACTCTTATGAGGTCCTCTGTTGATGCAGGTGAATGTTTCTAAAATTACTGTTGAATTAAAAGCTGAAACTTTACTAGCGATGGGTGACCTTACAAAGGGCCAAGCCCCTATTCTATAAAAATCAGGCTTGTTCAGACATGTTAAGTTCGACATCCAAAAAAAAAAAAAAAAAAAAAAAGAAAAGACACTGAATTTAGGTCTTAGATTCCTGGGCCCCTTATGTGCTCAGCACAGCCAAGGACATGTTTACCCTCCTCAGCTTTGGTTTGCCTCAGTGTGAATTGAGGGCACCCAGCAACTCATCGAATCAAGCCCCTCAAACTTTACATGGATTAGAATGTGGGTGTATTTGGTATCTGCAAAGCACTTTTATTTAAAGAAGAGCCTCATGCACACAGATGAGCTGTGCTCTGACATGTTAACGATGAACTATTGGTTTATAACACAAATGAAGGAGCTAATTGTGATGGCAACTGCTAAGCAGGTGACCATAACTCCCATCAACCCCCTCTCTGCACAGCCCCTCCCTCTTGAATAGGGTCAGGGGAAAATCCTGAATCGGGAAGTGGGCAGGCTCTAGAATCATTGAATCCTAGGGTTGGAAGAGACCTCAGGAGGTTATCAAGTCTTGCCCAAAGCAGGACCAATTCCAACTAAATCATCCCAGCCAGGGCTTTATCAAGTTGAGATTTAAAAACCTCTAGAGATGGAGATTCGGTAACCCATTCCAGTGCTTCACCACCCTCCTAGGGAAATAGTTTTTCCTAATATAGCCAACCTAGACCTCCCTCACTGCAGTTTGGGATCATTGCTCCTTGTTCTGCCATCCATCACTACTGAGAACAGCCTCTCTCCATCCTCTTTGGAACCTCCCTTTAGGAAGTTGAAGGCTGCTATCAAATCCCCCCACTCTTCTCTTCTGTAGACTAAATAAGTCCAGCTCCCTCAACTGCTCCTCCTAAGTCATGTGCTCCAGCCCCCTAATAATTTTCATTGCTCTCCACTGGATCCTCTCTAATGTGTCCACATCCTTTCTGTAGTGGGGGGGGGCCCAGAATTGGACTCAATACTCCAGATGTGGCCTCAGCAGTGCTGAATAAAGGGGAATAATCACTTCTTTAGATCTGCTTCTGTGTTTGGAAGCAGCCACGTGGCTTGTCAGGAGCTGCAGAGTGGCTGGGTATAGAGAGAATTCCCCAGGAAACACATGAGAGCCATTTTTGGAACAGGCTGTGATGGCTGGCTGCTGGTCAGGAAGCAGCAGCAGAACAGGAAGCCAGTGAGGAAAGATGCCAATGAAAGCCCAGCCTGGAAACATGCAAATGCCTATTTGCTTTGAACAGAGACTAAACTGGAGACACACTCCAGGTGCTAATCCTGAAGATTCTCAGCTGGACTACCCCATGAGCCCCAAAAAACTGCTCTAGCTCCCTTTGACTTGTCACTGTTTAATTATCCTTCCTGTGACAGGGTCAGTCCCACTCCTGTTCAGCCCACAAGCTGCAGTCTAGGTACTGCAGCACAGGTTATGCTTACCCCTTTCAATGTTTTGTGAGGGGCTGTCCCTTGGCAAAAATGGCTATTGGGACAGATGCTTCTGGTCAGCCTGGGCTAGGTTACCAGTCCTCCCAAACTACCAGCTGGACTCTCCAGTTGCTTAAGGGAAGGGAGTCCAAACACTCCTTGTTGGAGTGCCTCACCTTCCCCCTCCCTTGACAGTGCTGTCCTTCTCTTTATCAGCCTCTCTGACTCTAACTTTATCAGTAGTCACTCCCCTCTGCTTCCCTCCAAGCTCCTCTTTGACTCACCTTCTCACCCTTCCCCACCAGGAAGGGTTTTAAAGAGGTCCTGTGGCTGCCTGAAGTCAGCTCAGCTGGCCCTTATTTGTTTTACAGCTGCCCTGTTTCAGCTGCCCCTAATTAAACAGGGCCTTTGCTACTTTCCCAAAGCTGCCTTTCTCCCCATTCTCAGCAAGCCCTTCAACCTGCCCTGTCATGAGACCGTTAGGTAGAGCAGTGGTCTCCAACCTTTTTACACCCAAGATCACTTTTTTAATGACAGAACAAGCCAAGATCTACCGCCCCGCTCTTTCCTTGAAGCCCTGCCCCTTCCTTGAAGCCCCACTCTCTCTATTCTCCTCCTCTCCATCACTTGCTATCCCCAACCCTTATACTGCTGCTTTTTTTCCCAATTCTTCATAAGAAGTCATTTTTCTAACATTTGGCCTGTCTAGACTTGACCAAATGTCAGAAAAACCCCTTCTTTTGGAAGCCCCCTTATTCCTTGTGGAAAGAGGAATATAGGGGTGACCAAAAGAGTATGTTTGCTCTTCCACAAAAAGAAGTGGAAGAACAAACACATCCCTGGATGCAGAAGAGTTTTTCTGGGATATCTCTGGAATCCTGAAAAACTCCTGCAGTCTAGCCGTACCCTCGCTGGGTTGAGACAGGATGTATAGGCTCTGGGGTGGGAATGAGGGATTTGGGTGTGGGAAGGGGTGAGAGGTGCAAGCTATGGGAGGAAATCTGGATGCAGGAGGAGGTGGATAAGGGAACGCTGGCTCAGGAAGGTGGCTCCAGGCCGGGCAGTGTTGGGGTCAGATGTAGGATTAGGGTACTAAGTAAGCCACAACTTCTGGATGTGAGGGTTCAGGAATTTGGGTTGGGGTATGTGAGGGGTGAGGGGCAGGGGGTTCCAGTGTATGATAGGCTCAGATCTAGGGTCTGGGGAAAAGGGACTCTGGTGCAGGAGTGTTATGATGCTGTGGGCAGATGGGGGCTTGGCCCCAATTGGGGGTTTGTTGGCCAGGCTTCATTTTCAAATAAAATACTATGTCAAGCACAAAAAGTTTCTGCATTGTCTTTATTTCTGAGAAGGGCAGAGTCGGGGTCACTGACCCACAGAAAAGTCAGTTGGGGCCACACAAGTGAGATGCAAATAAAACCTCCTCCAACCCCCCCCCCCCCAAGCTTCACTAATGTGGCCCCAACTGTGTTGGTGGGAGCAGGGGACATAGTACTGGGGAAGGGTGCTAGTGGGTGCTTCGGCAGGGGACAGGGTGCCAGTGGGGACTGGTTTCTAAGGCTGGGGAGTGGGGAGAGGGAACAGGGGGCTGGGGATTGGGAAGAGTGGCCTGGGGAGTGGGGAGAGGGAACAGGGTGCCAGGAGAGCAAGGGACAGTGTGCCAGTGAGGACAGGTTTCTGCAGCTGAGGACAGGGGAGAGGGGACAGGGTGCCGGGAGGGCAAGGGACAGGGTGCCAGTGAGGACAGGTTTCTGAGGCTGGGAGTGGGGAGAGGGAACAGGGGACAGGGGAGAGGGGGCTGGGGAGTGAGGGCTAGGGAGAGGGAACAGAGGGCTGGGGAGTGGGGAGAGCGGGGCAGTGGGGGCAGAGAGTCCCCTGCACCTGCCTCCTCCCAAGAGTCTCCCTCCCCTCCAGAGGGAAGCCGGCGCATGCCTCCTCCGGGGCCGGTGCGTGCCTCCCACGGTGCAGCCAAACCCCCACGGGCGCCTGGTCCGGGGCCAAACCCCCCTCCTGTGGTGCAGCCAAACCCCCATGGGCGCCTGCCCCGGGGCCAAACCCCGAGGCCGACCCCCGCTCCCACGGTGCAGGGAAACCCCTGTGCTCTACTCACCCCTCCTACGGCTCAGGGAAGCTGCCGCACTCCTCCTCCGGGGCCAACGCCCCGTCCCACAGCGCGCCCAGCACGCCGCAGAGCTGTGGGAGGGGAGCAGCCAGCATACTTCTGGAACCCCTGGAAGTGGCACAAAGCTGCAGGCAGGACTTCTGTCCACCCTGCGGGAAGCCAGCACTACGCTGGAGGTAGGTAGTGGGGCTTCTCAGGGGCAGGCGGGAAATGGGGGGTGGGGGGCCCCAAACGCCTCATGATGGACTGGTCGAGGCCTCATGATCGACCAGTCGATCGCAATTGACCGGTTGGTGACCACGGAGGTGGAGAGAGGAAACCACTCCTCCACCCGAGTGCAGCAGGCTGTTGGACTGGGCCTGTTGCACATTCTCTCCCCTCCCCTCCTCTCCTCTTTTTTGGGAGGGAACTGTGCGGGGGCTTCACCGTTCCTGCAGCTGCTCCTCCCTCTGGGGCAGAGGAGGTAAGGTGGCTGCTTTAGAGCAGCTCCTGGGGTTTTTCCTTCCCCTCTGCAGTTTGCTCTGTGTGTGTGTGTGTCAGGGAAGGGGCAGGGGGAGAGTTTGTAAGGGA
Source organism: Pelochelys cantorii (assembly GCA_032595735.1). NCBI lineage: Eukaryota > Metazoa > Chordata > Testudines > Trionychidae > Pelochelys > Pelochelys cantorii. Next base: position 122,521,502 of record CM064326.1, on the reverse strand, counting down.
CCCTCCTTCCATCTGGGTCCCTAGGCAGCAGCTGGTACTGGGGTGGCTCCCCCTGCTAGTTCCCCTAGCCCTGCATCTTTGCTGCTGCTTCCTCCCCAGGTGCTGCAGGGGCCCTTTCCATCCTTGGCCCCACTGATTGCCTCCCTGCCCCTTCTTTGCTTTGTTGGGTCCTGCAGCAGGTGCTTTGGGCCTGCCACTCAGGGGCCCGTGGGCACACTGGTTCCCATTTCCTCCCAGCAGTGTCTAGCTGCCCACCTGCTTTCCTGAGCAGGCACCTCCTCACCGCCTGCCTTCCCTCTCCACCATTTCCCTCCCCTCTACTGATGTGCCCATGCCCCCCTCTGTTATCTTGCTTGGCGCCTGAGCCTCCCCTTCTTTTTAGTTACCCTCTCCCCACACACTGTTTCACTTCCCACATGTTCTTTAAATAATTTACCCCCTCACCTTCCCAGTACAGCTGGAGGAGCCACTCTTACCATCCTGTGCTGGGAGTTGTACCCTTTGTTCCTTTATCCTCCTATCTGCATTGCTGCCCTCCCACCCCGCTTCCAGGCACACTAACTTGGGTTTGTTGCAAATGTTCTATGCCTGATACAGCAAACACCCTTTTCCTTAGCCATGTGCCTGAGCGGTTATTGGAACCCGCTAGAGCTAGTACTTACAAGACTCAGCTGCGGTGCTGTCTACAGCGCTTCCCTCCAAGTCATGGTACATGTAGCACGCTACTGGCACCTTAGGGGTTTGGTGTACTCCCTTGCTGGGCAGCTTCAGTGGTTGCACCATGCATAAAGGAACAGGCCTTAAGCTGGGCAGAGGTATAACACAGACTTATTTTTAGAACTGAGCACTAGCCTTGCAAAAGCAAAATGAGCTATGAATGTTGTTCCTATCCACATTGTCCACTTCCCAAAGGGCCAGATCCTGAGAGGTGCTAAGTGCTTTCAGCTCCCATTGGCATTAGGGAGAGACTGAAGGTGCTGAGGACCTCACAGCTACAAGCCTCTAAAGCACCCTGAACCCTATGCAGTTAGTACTATTTGTTCCAGTGAAATCCAGAGCTGGTACAGCAGGTCAGTATGAAGTTCTTTAGCAGAGCTGAGTCAGGAGGTTTGCATTATGACTGTACCTTTCTCAGTTAGAAGCCAGTTCTGCAGTCAGTTCAAATGAACTATTCATTATTTCTATACACAGTAAATTTGTTTGTTACTGCTGGCTTTTCAGGGTCTACTGCCGATACACCGTTGCTTATAATAAACCTTGAAAAAAATATTGCACATGAGGTCAGCTGCATTGCAGAGTACCATTTTTTATCATTACAGAATTTACAATATGTGGATTCTAATTATTTTAGAAACTCCAGTTTTATAGTATCAAGGGCAATCCAAACCTTAAAATGGCAGAAGTTGCAAGCGATTCTATACAGAATGAAAGTATGCACATAGCGTTCTTACAAGGCAGTTGTATTTACCAGAGTTGCCCTTGTGTGATTTTAAAATCTAATTGCTGACATGAAATGCAAATGATTTTGTAAATTATTTCAGACATGTTTTAAAAATGTAAATTGCATCTTATGCCAAAGGCATTTAAATATATTATTTTCATAGTTTACTACTAGTTTTCTGGGGAAAATCTCCCTTAGATCTGGGTATTCTCTTCTTTAATTTTAAGCAATGAATTATTTTTTGAATTCATTTATTTCCTCTTTGAGTGGAATTTTCCTTTTGATGAATGATGTTGGAATTTAGCAAGTTCCAAGAATTTGTTGGGTTGGACCATGGTGGTGGGCTTTTGCAATTAGGTGAACTATTTCTACCTGCAAGTCAAGCAGGATAAGGGGTAATTTCTGGGCTTCTTAAATCTACATCCAGCCTATTGGAAGTTGCTTATGTCCACATCCAATCCTTGTATGGCATGCTGTGTGGGGTCTGGAGATTGCCTTTAAGAAACTTTTATTGGAGAGTTAAGATAGAAGATTTTGTGCTACCATTTCAGGGATAATACCCACGTAAATGTGGAAAACTTCTGAGATGATGAATTTTGTGTACATTATCACCAGGGCACGCAGAAGAAATTCCTCAAGGAGAAATCCCAACTTCATATAATTTGAATCTCTGAAAGAGAGAGAAAAGAATCCAATATAAAAAAAGAGGGAAATAATTTATAAATGACAAAATTGGACACAGTTCTGAGAGTTCCATTCTCACAGACTACAGATTGCAGCAGTTCATTATAACTGACCAGATGTGCACCAGAAGATAACATCTTTACCCCAGCCTTAGTCATTACTCTGGAGTATGAGCTTCTTGAAAAGCACATAATTTCAGTTTGGGTTTTGACCCAAGTGCATGTCATATTAATGAATCAGAACGTGTAGTTTGTGACTGGGATGTGTGACAATCAGGTGAGTGGTTTTTCGGCACTGGGGTGAGTCATTAGGAGACAGCTGCAATTTACATAAAATGGTGGCTGCGGTATGGTATTCAGATGATTTTTTGGATTCCTATTCTATTTTGTATAGGTTTTTGTATGGCATATAGCGCATGAGTATCTTAGAACTTTCTAGCAGTGCCTTAAGCAATATGACTACATCTCTCATATGTGGTTTGTTCTCTCATCCTCTCCCCAGATGTTGTATATGAGGGAGTAGGGAAGTATTTTGTTTTTGATATGTGTTATTTTAAATAAATACACCAGGGCTGCATCTAGCCTGGCATGATTTTCCACAAATGCTTTTAATGGAAAAGTTTTTCCGTTAAAAGCATTTGCGGAAAAGAGCGTCTAGATTGGCACGGACGCTTTTGCGCAAAAGCACTTTTTGCGGAAAAGCGTCCGTGCCAATCTAGACGCGGTTTTGCGCAAGAAAGCCCCGATCGCCATTTTAGCCATCGGGGCTTTTTTGCGCAAAACAAATCTGAACTGTCTACACTGGCCCTTTTGCACAAAAGCTTTTGCCCGAACGGGAGCGTCAAAGTATTTGCGCAAGAAGCACTGATTTCTTACATTAGAACGTCAGTGTTCTTGCGCAAATTCAAGCAGCCAGTGTAGACAGCTGGCAAGTTTTTGCGCAAAAGCAACCGCTTTTGCACAAAATCTTGCCAGTCTAGACACAGCTCAGTTGTGTCTGTTAGAGCAGGCAAGGTTAAAACTCTGCCTTGCACTTGGAGCAGAAAGAGGAAAAGTTTATGCGGTGGTTTAGTGCTTGTGGAGAGCGTATCAGACACCTCTCCATCCCCAGAAAGGTCTGTCTCCCTCACAGACAAACTCTACCCTTACTTTTGAGAGTTTTGTTGAGCCAGAGGACCAAACCTGTTGACCATGTTCTTTACCATGGAGCATTAACTAGCCCAAGATATCTTGGAACAGGCCATGGAGAGCTTTGAAAATAAGGATCAAAATGTAGCACTTGATTCAGAATTCTATGGGAAGCCAGTGTGGAATGTAGGGGAGCCTGGACAACCCCATCTTGACCAGAATAATAATGTCTGCTTTGACCGGACTAACAATGGCTGTCTTGCCCGTAGTGCGGATTTCTAACAAAGCAAACCCAGGCCTGACTCAAGTCTGGTGCACGTACGCACGTAGTCCAGGCCAAGTGGGGGGAGCTTTGAGAGTCAGGAATGCGTTAATCAATAGTGAGTATGGTATAGTGAAACCATGCCAAGAACACGGGGAGTAACCTGGTACTGGTGCATAACATTTTTAATAAGTAAAAATCATCAGTGCAGCATAGAACTATCAATCAAGTATAGTACAGTTTGAATAGCAGGATGTATCCCAAATATGGGCATATACAATACGTAATCAATTGGTAGATTTTACTAGAAATGACCAAACTGAGTATAATTATAGGTGTAGAAAAGACAATCAGTGGGAGGGATTTGGTAAGGTGTCCCCACTACCTTACCCGCTGCCATTAGAAGCTGTGCCTGTTCCTACTGAGTGATGCATTGTGGACGCCTCTGCACATGGGGATACAACGAGGCCACGACCCGTCTGACAATTGTAAGGTCTTAGCGGTGGAACTGTGTGTGATTTATAGAGATAAGTACATGTATATCCACAGACTTAAAATTAAGTATTTTGTGTATTGTCCTAGGTATAGGTGGTGTCTGTGCTAACTATCTTGTGAATTGAAATGGATCGGTGTAACTTTGCAAAGCTGTCCTTTACTATTCTGTGCATAATAAAGTTAACAAGAGTTTATCTGAGGTGTTTTTACTGGCTCCTCTCAAAACCAAACTAGACGACAAATGGACAGATTGATGTGCAGAACCAGAAGACTTGGGAGTATGGGTGGAGGAGGAGGGAATGAGGAACAAAGAGGGAGTCAGACATAAGAATCTGACCCAGAATGCACCAGAACCGGAGAAGATCATCCAAGTTCTTTCTGGTATAACAATGGTCTCTGCCATTTCTTTCTTTTTAAGGGTACACTGTCTCACATACTCACACACAAACACTAATAAGCTAGACTGTAAGATCCCCAACAGGGCCTACAGAATGAAGCAATGCTGCTCCAGCATTAATGAAACTATTTTTGTCATGATTGGTAGCCCAAGAAAGAAACAAGTGACAGCTGTCTGGGCCTAGTCCAAGAGCCACATGCCCAGGTTTTGTAAGCAAACATAAACGATATCGGCTTCAAAGGACATGAACACTGTAACAGAACGCTAATAAAGCAAAGCACAGGGATGTCTCCTGATCGCTCCAGTTCTACACCAGTATGACTCCAGTGACTTCTTGTGGAGGTGCACCTGATTGACACGGGTATAAGTAATTGCACAGTCTCGCCCTATGGAGCACAAAGATAAGAGCAAACGGAGGAGAATACAAATCACAAAGGCAAATGAAATTCTCATCGCTGATCTGAGACAAACATTTATTGTCAAGGTTAATTTGCAACTTCCACATCACATTTATTTTGACAAGATAAACTCAATCCACTGCAACAGTGTCAATAAGAATACAGTCTGCTTTTTCCCCATGTGTTCCCAGAAACTCATACTCCACTCTGCTGCTGTCTATTGACAGTTTCCTGTTACAGAGGGGAGCACTGATTTATGCAGATGACTTACATGATTTTAGAACAATTACTTGTGCAGGATCAGCATCTGAATGACTTGAGCTGATGGCTAGTGGCTTGATTCTTAAAGGTGCTCAGAACTAACAGTTTACAATGGCTTCCATGGATAGTTGTGGTGTTTCCATGGTGTAACTACCACTGGGTAGCTTTGAACTTGGGAATTCTGAAGCTTAGTACAAGAACCTCTACCCTCTGAGCTAAAAGCCAGCTGACTCCCAGCTCATGCTGTAAAGGTCTCTTGGTCTTAACTGTTGCTGTGGTCTATGTGCCGCTGCATGGGACAGTGAACCACACTAGGTTTGTGGGTCACAATGACACCTTTAAAAAGCAGGCCAATCATGTAGCAAGCATCAGTATTGTAACACTTATACCCCCAGGATCCACACATTCCAATTCTAAGGCTCAAATTAGCCATTTGTACTTCTGAAATCATGACCTTGGAGTGCCATGGGGAATATTATGGGGTGATCTTTTGCATTAAAATTGAAGGTTCTTCTGCTTTCTGTGGATAATGGGGATCCCTGGCTCCTTTTAGCAGCAGAGGTTTGCCATATTGATTTTGTAAAGTCTCTCCTTAACCACACTTGGATATCAAATAGCTGCAGCTTCTAGTTTCACTCATCTTTTTTTTTTTTAACTTTGTTGTAATCCTAATTCAGTATTCCAGTAAACTGCCATCTGGCTGCTACAATCCCATCTTGCACAAGATTTGAGGAAAGAACAAACTTTTCTTCATTGTGGTTCACATTAGTCTTCTATCACCACTAATAATGGTGGGCTGGCTTTGCCCAAATGCCTCCCTAAAAGCAGCTGGGAGAAAATAGACATAGGCCAATGTGGCACCAGGAGAATGTAAGCACCTTGCTGGTCTTGGACAAAGCCCTCAGGAATCAAGGTAGTTTGATTCTATGATGATGGGCACAGTTGTAGCCTATAGGCTATCCCGCTTGATTGTCAGATCTTTTCTTGGGAGTTTTTTATTTTCTTATGGGTTTGATTATTTGTTTTATTAATAGGTTAATAGGTTTCTATTAGAGTATATTTTGGCTGTACCACAAGGAACCTGCAGATCACTTCCTTTATGTTGAGCTAAGCAAATGTAGTGTACATATGTTTGGAATCTTTCACCTAGATAGATAATGATGAGCTAAAGATATGGCTTGTAACATAGGGGGTATGTTAAAGTAGGTTGGCGTGGTGTGGGGCAGTTCCTAAGTTCATATCCTTTTAAACTTAACAGGTACACCGCCACTTGGAACTTAGAAAGAACCAAAACAACCAGTTAGAACAGAAATACCAAATGTGATTCCTAACCACAAAAGGGCCATGGTAACAAATTAATGTATATGATAATAAGTTGAAATCACTGATATATTAACGTATAGGAAAGAAACATTCCAACATTAGTAAGGTGAGGAAATAAAAATATGGAAAAGGGGGGAAATCCCTTACTGAATATGCATCAAATTATAATGGTATCAGCATAATATATTATAAAAAAACCCAGCATTGCATCTTATTGGTGGTGTATGTGAGAGTGAGAGAGAGAGAGAGATCCCTCCGGAGGTGCCAGAAAGATGACCAATGGTGATGATGGCGAAAGTGATGATGATGAGGAAGATGATAGCTCATGTTGTTCTTCAAAAGATTGGGTGACTATAAGGATGTGCAGATAGACATCCTGTTTCTATCTTACTAACTTGGGGTGTCTGTGACTGTGCTAAATGTACTAATAAACTTTATTTGTAAATATACAAAAGTTCCTGTTGTGTGAATGTTGCAACTGTGCACATCGGGGTTCCCAACGATAGAATAATTTAAATAATACTTGGCCTGATCTTGGGACAAGAACCAGTCAACCCTCAATGTAATTACTGGGAATGCTTAAATCTTCCATATAATTAATACACAATATAAACATACGGCAACACAGTATAGAAAGCTAGGTAGGAGCCAGCCTATCTATATCCTTCCTTAAGCGAGATGAAGCCCTTTATGCACAGATTGTTCTTTCCTAGATGAGATGCCAGGCATGATTCCTCAGGCTTGTCAACATTAACACAGTTTCCATAAAGTGGGGTATAAATTTACCCTGCACAAGCCTGCAGGGTACCCACACAGGAAGGGTACATTTTTACCTGGACTCAGAGGCTCAGGGGACCCTGGCTCAGACTGCAAATTGTGGTGTGTGTGTGGGAGACGGCCCATGTTACAAGTTTGTACTGGACCCAAAAAATTACACTTGGGCCTAGCCTGCCATGTACTAAGTGTCCATATGGATGTGGCTACTGCACACTAAAAGTTCTGTAGTGTGTTTTGATCTACTCTGTTGCTCTGAAATACTAGTAATGATTCTAATGACCCACCAGTTGATGTTCCTGAAGGCCACATTAACTGTGGAAGTAGGCTAAGTAGCTGCTTATAAGTTTCACTAGCATTTCTATAAATCCCTAATATAAAATGGATCAAAACTGGGACCTTTGGAGGTAAAAGCATGAGCCTCTACTAAATTAGCTAAAAACCAAGACTCTCCTGAGCAGCTGCTAAGGGAGAATTTTTCTGGACAGTTTTTCATGTGACAGCGAAATAGCACAAGGTTACTCCCCTGCCAAATTTCAGGTTCCTGCTCCAAAGGATGGAAGCTCTAGAGAGAAAGTTGTAGGAATATTTTAATATGTTCAAATCAACATGTCTTCTCCTTATCTCATTCTTGGAAAGGGCTGAACCACTTTTACTGAAACTATCCCAAGAAAATTAACTGAAGATAAATACCAAGTCAGGGGATTTCAGACAAAATACTGAAAGTTTGGCTAAGTTCTAAGAAACCAAAACGGGGGTCTTTTAATTGGAAGTGTTGGGTATCCTCAACCATAGATAGCCTATAATTTGTTCAACTTACATGATTTTTGCTGAAATACCCAGCCCCAACTACCAACCCCATTTTCAAAAATCATTTTGAACCTCTCAGATTCATAGCCATGTGCACTAGAAACGTGTCATCTTTTTAAAAAGCACCAAATATTGTGAAACCTATGACAATATTGTGAGAGTCCTGTAAACTCAAATCTGGTGCCTGAGAGTCAAGGTTTATTCTTCCTTCCTCATAAATATTCACCAACATCCCAGTCATGTTTAAGGTTCAACTATAGAGAATGTCCTGCAAACACACAGGAAGAGACAGCCCCTGGTCTGAAGTGATTTGTGAGGAAGTGTGTACATAATTCATTCCATAGCAAGTATGGAAGGATTTATTTCCCTGAAGTGAAGACCAAGCAGGGGCCTGCTCCAGTATCTCTTATAGATACCTATACTAGCCCTAAACTGGAGGCCCGCCCCCATAGTTGATCAGGGCAAACCACAAAGCTCAGGCCACAACTGAATTCAGGGGACAAAAAATGCAAAAAAACTGAATTGGAATGTTCATTAAATCCAGGCGGTGGATCAGGGGACACTAAGCAAAGTACCTTGGACTGCTCCCATTACTCCTCAAAGGAGCAGCTCTACTCCCCTAGGGTATGTCTACACCACAGAGGAAGATCGAAGCTGCTGCTGTCGATCTTCCAGGATTCAAATTAGTGATCTAGTTAAGACAGCTAATTCAAAGTGAGAGGGGCACTCCGGTCGGTGCCGGTAACCCTGCTTTCATGAGGAGTAAGGGAAATCAAAGGAAGAGTGTTCTCCCTTCAACTTCTTGCAGTGTAGGCAGTTCCTAAAACCGAGTTAAGCTACTTTGACTTCAGCTACGCAATTAACATTGCTGAAGTTGCGTATCTTAATTCAGCTTAGTCCCGTTGTATAGACATACCCCTAGTGGCCCAGCAGGAGAATTTCTGACTAGCAGTCCAGGTATTATTTGAAGTAGTAGTAATTGGTTAACTCTTAGATGAAAAGTCTCTGTCATTCAACTGATTACAAAGCAGAATGGTGCATGGTTAGTCTGACTGAGAGCGGCCTTAGGAACCAGAGGCACAGGCTGCTTCATTGCTTCTGAGGCCATGTCCCTATTTGCCATGCCAGAGATGGATTGCCTGGCATTCGATTTAGTGGATCTAGTTAAGACCCACTAAATCAAATGCTGAGGGTGGCTCCAGTTGGTGCCAGAGCTCCTCACAGTTGTGAGGAGTAAGGGAAGCCAACAGAAGTGTTTGCTCCAATCGGCCTCCCCATGTGAAGATGGTGCCAAGCTCAGCTTAATTTTATCTATATGTACAGAAAGGAGCCTGCCATAGCTTTGGCATTAGATTATTCCCATGACCAAAAGCTCTTCTTCAATCTCTGTATGTCCCTCCTTCTCTTTCTCTCTCTTGTTCTCTCTTGCTCTCTCCCTGTAGGTCACTTCTCTTCCCTGGATTTGCCAAAAAGAAAGAATCAAACCTTCCCAAATGTTCAGTCCTGGCCATGAGGAATAACAATACAGATTACACTTCGCACTTCCTTGGAGTCTGCCTCCGAGCTGATCCTTGAGGAGGATGAAACAATGCCTCTTCTTACAGTGTAGATGTAATGCCTCAAGAGGTGGAACTGAACTTGGGACCTCTGGAGCTTAGTGAATGAGGCTCTAGGAGTAGCTGTCCAAAATGACAATGGTTATATGCTAGACTCTCCTGATCTATCATATAATTCTAAGTGTTTTGCTCTTCTCTCCCTGTTTAAAGCAATCTGTTATCTCTCTGCTTAATTTCTTTTCTCAGACTTTTTAACCATACTCTTCTCTGCTCTGCATTTGGTTACTAGGTTCACAGGCCAAGAAGTCTGCTCTTCTCTCATTTAATTGACTATGAGGTTCTGGTTTCAGGTCATATATCAAAGATTCAAGAGTCAGTAACACTTACAACAAACTCATAACATAGTTATATTACCGTAACCATTACAGACATAGTCAATAGTTCTTCTGGCTTCCAGAGCTTGAGCAATCTAATTGTCCAGCTGTTTTAAGATCTCATTTGTGAGGGCCCATGTTCTTGTGCTGTTGGGCTACCGAGGTCACAAATTGCAAGTGTCTGTAAACTTTCTGTGTTTAAATGGCCAGCTCTTAGCTGCTCATTCAAGATGAGACTTCAAAGGAGTATAATGTAATTACGTATCTAAATTCTAGGATTTTAAAGGAACTGGGCACCATTGACTGGCCCGGCTTCAGTGGGTGAATGACAGTGAGCCTGCAAGCCTGGCCAAGTTTGTTTAATGGAGTTCCAGTTCGTTGACAAGCAGCTCACTGTCCTTCTGACACCAGACCAACACTTTTTGTGTTCATAGAAATTCTGACTACAGTCTGATTAGCTGAGAGCCTCACTTGCAGTGATATGTCTTGTCTAAAAGCTCACAGCCTGTCAGGGTTGCCCTGAAGTATACATTTCCATTAACCCCTTCTAAACAAGACACCAGAGTCAAGGATGAGCTGAGACCATGTGGTGATGGTAACATCAAGAACATTACAGCATGATCTCATTTAGACTATCATGAAAAATTTAATTTTTGTTTCAGCAGACGCTTCAGCCTCCACATGACAGGGAGCGAGAGATATAAGAGAAGCAATGCATGGACTGACCCCTACAGGGGCACTTTTTAAATAATTTGTTTTGTTTTCTTCAACATCAGAATGACAGGATTAAGTATTTTAATTAATCTGCCCCTACACATGTGAGACTGGTGCACTTTTTTTCTTTTAGAAGTGAGCTTGCTCCTCAGGAATGATTCCCCATTGAGTGTCCCCCACTTTCACAGCTAGAGGGTCATCAGAAAAATCCACCTTGACAGGCAATCAGCTTCACTAAAAATGGTCTCCCCAACCTACTAAACATGCCAGGCAAATGCTCCTCACGACGTATACATATCAATTCCATAATTCACGCGCCAGAAGTAATTGCTCCCTTTGAGTGTATTTATAGATCCATAGAAGCTCCTGGCTTCCTTGCAGTATGGCACAACAGTTCAAAATCTTTCAGAAAGCAGCATGGTTCCCAGAGCACAAAAAGCTCCTGATCTGGCTGTCTTTAAAGACATTGTCTAGGATGAGCTAAGGCACCACTTCATAACTCAGAAAGTAAATAGAAAACCCAGCCAGAAGCTTGCACTGTGAAGAAAACCTGTTGGGGTGCCTCTCTTCCAAGCATAAGGAACCACTGACTTCTAGAACTTGGCAGTAGTTTTGAGGTTCATGCAAATATATTCTTTTCCTTTTGGCTTTGATCTGCATAATTTTATCATCACCCCTTCTCCCACATCACCTTACTCCCTTGCCCAAATGTTTGGTTGATGCTCCAGATACAGACAAAAATTTATTTTGAGCTTTACAGTTGGTTGGAAACTGCCAACTTTCTCCAGGAGTTTCATAGGGGTTCTTCTTCCAATCATTAACTAGCCTGGTGTATCACACTTGCTGCTCTGTCTGGAAGCCACCAGGCATGATGACCTGCTAGCTCCCTCCTCTCCTGCTGCTGTCTAGGACAATGAGCTATCACACTTGTCCTTCCCGGTGTTTTTAAAGTGGTAGTCAAGATCTGGTCATTTTTGCCCCACATTCAACAGCAGTAGGACTATGAACAAAAAACAGATGCTGAAAAGGGGCAGAGATTCAATCTTTCCTTGGTGTCTAATATGTCCGTCAGCTCCTTCTCACTATTGATCACTGTTACTGTCTCTTAGACAAATGCTTTACAGTTCAGAAAATTGTAAAACAAAACTCACTCCTCTGAGTGGGAACGAGGTAAATTTTGCATGTTTTGAATGCAGCGATAGAAATCCTCTCTCTATTGGGGAAAATATCACACTTCCATGGGTAATCTCAAGTTCTTTAAAACAAACAAAAAACAAACCAGCTGATGCACACAATATCAAATCCTCTTGCAAACTTACAAGAAACCTGACATGTTCCTGGAGATAGCCATTCTAATATTCAGGGATCTGAGGCAGAGGCTGATGTGATATGTTACACTGAGACAACACTGCGACATTTGCCAGCAAACTCCACTTATGATTTTATGACCATTTAAAAAGTCATCCATTTGTCATGCACACCACTGTAGTGGGGTAGTTATGAAGCAGAAATACCTTCTTGAACATTTGCTATCCTAAATGTTTATAGATATCTGTACTAGTCTTCCCTCTAAGCTGGGGGGCAGCCCAGCTTCACAAGTGATTAATCAGCCACACCCAGTCAGTCAGCTCTGTGCATGGAGCCCTGAGCCTCTGACTGGAAGGGGCTGATTAATCACCTGTGAAGCTATGCTGCCCCACAGCTTAGAGTGAACATGGGTCTGTACCTCTCCCAGGTCAGTGAGGGTGTGTCCTCACTGCAAAGCTATTTTGGGATACCGGAGTATCCTGAAATAGCTATTCTGTGTCTTCACAACAAGGCTGTTATTTTGGGCTCACTATTCCGATGTCCCTGTAAAACTCATTCTACGAGGAGTAAGGGACATTTTGGAACAGCACTTTATTTCAAAATGTGGTGCTGTGTAGGCAGTGCCAAATGATGAAATAAGCTATTCTGAAATAGCATCGAAATAAGATACGTAATTTACATAGCTCAAATTGCATATCTTATTTCGAGTTACAGTGCAGTGTAGAGACACCCTGAATGTCCAAAGGTCCCTATTTTGGATGCTTCTCCTCCTTGGAGTTTTCCCCAAGGCCATGGGGTGATAGGGAGGTAAGGAGCGCACCATCTGGGTCTTAATTTCCCCCAGAGTATGTGTGTAGGGGTCTCCCTTGTACAGTTCTGTGTCACACAGTGATGGGGAGAAGGATTGCCCTGGTTGGATCCCATTTTATTCCCTTTCTCTTCACTTCAGCATGGCAGTCACTACTTCTTTTGCAGCATGGAAGACAGCCAAGGAAGGAAAGACAGCAACATATAAAGTTTTGCATGGTTAACATTTAGCAAAACCACATCTCTATGATTAGTCAGATATCACCGTGATTTATAACCACTACTGCCACCATTCTTGTCTTGAATTCTATGAATGAGTGTAGTATGAATGACTAGATAGAGAGCAGAACTTCAGAATTATGAACACCTTTTGAATAGAAGTTGTTCATAACTCTGAAATATTCATGCAAGACATTATGGCTGTTCTTTCAAAGGTTTAATATCAAACATTGAACGTGGCACAGATTTGAAACTTTACTATGCAGACGAAAAATGTTGCTTTCCCTTTATTTTTAATACCAGTAGTTTATATTTAATATGGTATTGTATTGTATTTGTTTTTTAAAGTCTCTGTTGCTGTCTGATTGTGTACTTCTGGTTCCAAATGAGGTTTCTGGTTGGTTGGTCAGTTGGTAACTCTGGTGTTTGTAACTCTGAGGTTCTACAGTACTGTGCGTACTGTATTCATTCCATAAAGTAACAGCAGCGGGGCTAGAATTAATTAGTTAATTTTACATTAACATGTCAGTGAGGTAGGAAAGTGAGAAGAACAGGCACAAAGTCTCCCAAACATTTTTTTCAGATACTTCCAGAGTGATTATACTAACCCTAGTCCCCAAAAAAGAGGAGACGCTTTTTATTTGGACCTACCTGAAATATTGGGTATGTCTAGACTGCATCCCTCTGTCAGCAGAGGGATGTAGATTAGGCAGGTTGACATTGCAAATGAGGCAGGGATTTAAATATCCCGTGCCCAATTTGCATAAAAATGGCCGCCGCGTTTTGCCGACTCAGCACTTTGTCGGCAAAAAGCGGCAGTCTAGAGGGGGATTTGTCGAGAAAGAAAGCCTTTTTTGACAGATCCTGTAAACCTCCTTGCAGGAGGCATAAGGGATCTGTCAAAAAAGGCTTTCTTTCTTGACAGATCCCCCTCTAGACTGCCGCTTTTTGCTGACAAAGTGCTGAGTCGGCAAAACGCAGTGGCCATTTTTATGCAAATTAAGTGTGGGATATTTAAATCCCTGCCTCATTTGCAATGTTGACCTGCCTAATCTGCATCCCTCTGCTGACAGAGGGATGCAGTCTAGACATATCCATTGTAGAGAATCCATTACTCAGGCCTACTGACAGAGGGAGATGAAGGGCAACTACCCCAGGGCCTGTAAATTCAAAATGGCCCAGGGCTGCTCACCACTGCCACTGCTACTGCTCTTTAAATCACCACCCAAGCAGCATATTCTAGGCAGAGCTGAAGGCCTAGCAGTGGGGAGGCCAGCCCCCAGCCTTACCTCTTCTGCTCAAGGCCCATCCAAAAGTACAGAGTTGCAACTGCCACCTTGGCTAGAGACCTGGCATTTCTGTCGAGCCCTCCTCCACCATGACTACTTCCCAGCACTCCTTTTGACCAATGTTAAAAGTGCGACAGCACAGGGGGGCTGAAAATATTCATCTTTACACAAGAGAGCACCTTATGAATTTAACGTTTCAGACACATTTAAAACCTGGGGTACTTTGAGAAAACGATTGCTCTGATAAATGAGTAATTGTGTGGGAAAGCACGGAGGTAGGCAGAGACATTTTGTGTATCTTTCTAAGGCAAGTTGTGGGTACACCTTCATCCTTGCCTGGACCATCGATTACGTATCAATTGTATTCTAATAACTTTCATTTTGTATGAAGTGCCACGCAACCTACATGGAGCTCCACAATACTAGCTTTTTTTTTCTTTCATTTACTTTACTGTCATTTTACATTTGAAACTTTAATGAAAATAAATGAGCCTTAACAATTCAGATACAGCAGGAAAACTGGCAGTAAATAAAGGATGGCTTCATAAAGCAGGGAACCAGTCACTTTTATTATTTCCATAGGAGCTTGTTTTGAGTCTCAACAGCTTACCCACCACAAGGCTAATTTGTGAGTCAAACACATCTTTGTTACATTAGTAGCTGCTGTCTTCCTAGGCTAACACGGTGCATAATCTGTTACTTTATTCTCTTAGAATTACTGGAAGCCTTTTCCGGTGGGCTAATAGCTGGACGATATTGTTGAATGGCTGTATTAGCAAAGTAAGCCTATTGATTTTTGTTACCTTTGATCTTCTATTCCATCACTCTTACTGCTCACCAGTCTTCACCAGTGCATCTTACTGACCATGTGAACATGTTAGCAAAACCTTCTAAAGATGGACAGTCTTTTGCCCTTCAGCCACTCCACAGAAATTTAAACAATGAGAAGTTCTGTGGCACCATATAGACTAACAGATTTATTGGAGCATAAGCTTTCGCGGGCAAAGAACCACTTCGTCAGATGCATGCAGGGGGTCTTTCAATCTGACGAAGTGGGTCTTTGCCCACGAAAGATTATGCTCCAATAAATCTGTTACTCTATAAGGTGCCACAGGAATTCTAGTTGTTTATGCAGATTCAGACTAACACAGCTATCCCTCTGATACTTGCCAGCAGAGATTAGAAACTTCATGTTTCTTGTCCCTAAGGGTATGTCTACACAGCAAAGTTATTTCGAAATAACAGCCATTATTTCGAAATAACTTTACTAGCGTCTACACAGCCAAACCGCTATTTTGAAATTAATTTGAAATAGCAGAGCACTTATTTCAAATTTGGTAAACCTCATTCCACAAGGAACACCAAATTCGAAATAGCTATTTCGAAATAAGTGCTATGTAGACACTTATATCGAAATAGGGGGCCTCCAGCCTTTCCAGGGTGCCCTGGTGGCCACTCCAGCCTCAACCAAGAACACTCCTCTCCCTCCCCATTCCCCAGAGCCCTTAAAGGGGTTGACTCTGGCCACAGTGCCTGTGCCAGCTCCAAGCCTGCAAGCCCAGAGCCAGCAGTCACTGCCCCGACCCAGTGGCCCCAAAACATGAGCCAGCAAGCCACTGGCAGCCAGCCCTCCTCCGGTCCCCAGGAGCAGTCTGCCAGCTCCCAGGAGCCTGCCAGAGCCTGGAGAAGGCAGGCACCTTCCTGGTCCAGGGTAGAGATCATGGACCATATTCAGGTTTGGGGGCGATGCTCCCAACATCCATGATCTCAGCACTAGATGGAGGAATGCAGCTGTGTATAGCAGGATAGCTGCCAGCCTGGCCACCAAAAGCCACATGCGAACCCAGGAGCAGGTTTGCATGACAATCAAGTTGGTCCGGCAAGACCCCCAACCCTGAGCCCTGAGCTTCCCCTCCCCCATATTCCCCTTGCTTCCCCCTTCCAGCTCCCTCCTCCCAGGTTTCCCCCTCTCCTCTCCCACCCTCTCTTCTCCCCTCTCCCGCTTCCTTTCCCCAGTCTCACCAGAATTTCCTCCCCCCCCCCCAGTTTTGTTAAATAAAGAGAGTTTGTGTTCATGAAAATATGTGTATTTTATTTGACATCAGGAAGGGGGGTTAGGGAGGGGTAAGTGGAAGGATGTGAGGGAGGAATTAGGCACAAGCCCCCTGTGGGGCAGGCCAGGGAGGCTCTTAGTGCTCCTCGCAGTGGAAGCTCTCCCGCAGGGCTTCCTGGATACTGACAGCCCCCCAATGGACCTCCTGGATGGCAGCCTGCAAAAAGTGCAGCCAGACTCACAGCAACACATCCACGAGAAGCACCAGAGGGCCCAGGGGTAGCTCTGGCTCCATGTTGCAGAGTGCTGTGGTGTCCCAAGTGAGGACAAAATGCTTTGCTGTCCCTCATCAGGGTAGGCAAGCAAGCAGGGAAACCTGAGAACTGGCTGTCTGGGGGGGGGGGGGGCGTCCCTTTAAGCACAGGCCTCAGATAGCCTCAGGCAGCAGCTACACAAAGTAACTCCTGACCTGGTGCCCTACCGGACCTAGTTCCGGCCGGCCTTCAATGCCATTCAGCGTCCACTCAGTGTGGACATACTATTTCAAAATAGCAAAACACTATTTCGAAATGCATTTTGCCTGTAGATGCGTTATTTCTAAATAAGATATTTCGAAATAACACTGTAGTGTAGACATACCCTAAGACTGATCTGTTAAGGCCCCCCCAAACAGACTAAAATATCTTAAAGAAAGCAAAGTTTACCCAAAAGTGAGAAAAAATGTACTAAATCAAAGGAAAATGGTATGAAGAATGGTATATCTAATTTGCAGCCAACAACTGCTTAGCCTATTAATTTCAGGCTACTGTCAGTTTCTCAGAACCTCTTCCTCCAATCAGTTTGTAGCTGTTCAACTCTGCACCCCTTCATATCAAGGCTGCTACATTTCAGAGCCCTGTTATTTCTCTGGTGTCCTTTTCATGAAATATCCCTCGGGATCTCTGATCTAAGGCTGTTAATATTTATACCATAACAGCTAAGCTGTGATAAGGGTGTATTCACATTACAATAATTAATGTCAGTTCATGTATTGTCTCTTGGCACATCAAACTACCAATTCCTACTGGACTTTGAGAGGAACAGAGGTATTTCATATAATTGATCCCTCTTCTATATCTGTGTTTTTTCCTCTGACTTTCTTTCCTGAAACCTAGCAGTTCAAATGCTCCATTTATTGTGCCAGTATTTCGATCCTAAATAAAATGTTATGGTAAATGGGTTCTTCATTTGGATGTTAATGTCTGTTTCCTGCCCCCCCCCCCCCCCGGGGTCTGGATGTTCTTTCCTATAGCGGTAAGCAACAGATCAAATTCTTTTCAGTCGTCGCCTTAAAGTTACAGTGATGAGTTGGAGTCACCTGGGGCTGTTTTTTGAAGATGCCTGTTGCAAGTATATAATACTGGATTCTGGTATGGGTAAAGAAAGGCCAGACTGACAGATAGGAAATCTATTGCATATTTCTGAAGTTAGAGAAATAAAGTAAGTGAACACAAAACCACGGAGACAAACATACAAAAAACTGTACCACAGCTAGTATATCACAAAATGAACACACCTTTATTCTTTTTGTCATCAGACAAACTTAAGTGTTCATTACTTCATAAAAATTAGAAATTCACTACTAAAGGTACGCAGAGTGTTTTGTATGAATAAATTCATTCTGGACTGCACTACTGCACTGTTTTAGGAAGTTTTGCTGAGAAGTGAGGAGAGACTGGGCATAATTCATCACAATACTCCTCCAGTTTTATTCCACACATGAGTGTAAAATTGGAGTAATGGAGAAGTGAACCAGTCTCAGATTGTACAGACTAGTAAACGTGGATTAGTGAAATTAAACTCTGTAGGAAGGGTTGCCTGTTTTGTGAACTTCTGCAACGATGAGGCTGTTATTTTCTAAATTCAAATTTATGAACTAAAATCAGATGTAGCTTTTGTGTGGGGGTTTGATATATGTCGTGGCATATTGTAATTACTGGGAGAAATCCCTTGGTTATGTTGGATCCAGGTCCCATTTAGTCTTAACTACAGGCTGCAGAAGTGTAGCAACGTATATGATGAAATGTATCCCTTCGTGGTATATATATTGTCATATGATGACTGGACAGAACTATGTGATACATCATATTTATCATGTAAATTGAATTGTCTTACACTTGGCAGTAATCCATTTCTACCAGGGCTACTTCAAGGATTCTGTATCCCTGAACACCTTCAGATACTATTCATTTTATAAAGCAGCCTACTGGAGGAATATTTCTTTTCTTTTTAATATAGAATTTCCTCCAGAAAATTCACAAATAGTCCAAGGACCAGGATAGCAATATTCGGTCCTAGACCAGAAGTAATTTGTTTCAAGCATTGTAACAGACCAGTGTCTGCTTTTAAGGGTACGTCTACACTGCACAGTTATTTCGGAATAAGCTATTCCAAAATAGTTATTCCGAAATAGCTTATTTCCAAATAGCACATCTACCCTGGAGGGAAGCCTCAAAATTAGTCTGAGGCAGACTTCCCTAATGTAGATGTGCTATCTTGATTCAGAGACCCAGGAGGAATAACTTAGAATGGCCCTGGTGAGGGGCTATTTTGAAATAGCAGAAGTGGAGCACTACACACGCCTTATTTTGAAATAGCTACTTCGGAAGATGCGTTATTCTTCATAGAATAAGGTTTTCAGAAGTTGGAATAAGCCGTCCGTTATTTTGAAATTATTTCAAAATAACGGAATTGCTGTGTAGATGATCACAGTTATTTCGCAATAACAGCTGTTATTCCGAAATAACTTGGCTGTGTAGACACACCCTAGGAGACTGGGGCCAGCTAGCCCTGTATGATAGTGGGTTAGGGGGTATAGGTGTGTGTGTGCATGTGTGTTTGTGTGAGGTGGTACCTATGAAGGGCTGAGATCTCAGCTGGAAAGAGAGAAGCAAAATGGAGGCTGATTTGTGAAACAGTTCTGGAGCAGAGCAAGCTAAAGAGTGAAAGGTCTCTGGCCCCCTCCAGACTGCACTGAGTATGGAAGCTGATTTGTTTTGTGTTACTTTGCAAATTTTTGGTTTGGTTTGATTTAATAAATTATTCCCTGAGGAAAGGGCCTGAAAGAGATCTGGGCACAATATGTAAAACCTTTCTGGGCTGAGGAAGATGCCCCTATATGGCTAATGACCGCAGGACTGACCAATGGAAACATCTCGCTATTAATGAGAGGAGACAGCCACTTTCCAACAGTTTCATTCTAGCCTTGGAAAATCAAGAGGACTCTGACCTCTACGGGCTTAGCTACGCTATGCAGAAGTTCGACACTGCTGCAGTCAATCTTCCAGGGTTCGAATTAGTGGGTCTAGTGAAGACGCACTAATTCAAACTGAGAGGGCGTCCCCATCGGCACTGGTAGTCCTGCTCCTCACAAGAGGAGTATGGGAATGCTTGCTTCTGTCAACCTCCAGCTGTGTGGATGGCACAGAAAGCCACGATTTTAGGTAAGTCAATTCTCGCTATGTAATTAATGCAGCTTGAGTTGCGTATCTTTAAGTTGACCTTCCCCTTTAGTGTAGACCAGGCCCAGGTATAGAAAAGCTTCTTTAAGTCATTTGTAGTGATTTTTATAGCACCCTATATAGTGGGATTCCTAACTACAGTAACAGGCTTTACAAGCGACCAGATAAATAAAAAGTCACAATACAAGTACTTTAAAAAACTATATATACCATTTTATAAACAGTGGCTGCATGGCATATGCATCCAGTAGATAATGCAGGATGGAATGTGATACAGTCCAGAGCTTTTACCTGTATTCATGCAGAATAACCTGTTATTGTAATAGTAATTGTACCTTCATCACTTTTTAAAATAATGCACTAAACGCAATTCACGCTGCTTAAACTTGTGTCCCTTCTCCCTATGTACACATACTTTTTTAGAATTTTTTGGCCAAATCATTAAGGCTCATCAGCATCTGCTTAACTTTAAGCATGTGAGCAATCCAAACTGATGTAAAAAAAATCAAAGTGAACTACTTATGTATATGGATCTCCGTAAATACAAGATATTTTAAATGGAGAGAAACTTAATGCAGGTACAGTCAAAAGCTTGACTTACAAGAGGATAAATTTGTTTTGAACATGTACTCAATGGAGTTAAACAACATCCTGTAATAAGAAACCTTATGCTTAGTGCATGCTGTCTGAAAATAACTGACCTTTAAAATACTATGTATATTATGGAATATATCTTTGGGATAGTAGTTAATTCAGTCACATATGGTGCAAAAATTAGTTGTCTAGAAGATCATAACATGTTTCAAACCTATATCATGCGTGCAGAAAGTACACTGAGTTAGGGTATGTCTACACTAGCTCGTTAGTTCGAGCTAGGTAGGCAAATCAGGGAACTGGGGTTGCAAATGAAGCCCGGGATTTAAATATCCCGGGCTTTATTTGCATGTTCCCGTCCAGCTGCCATTTTTAAATCCCCCTTGGTTCGAATGAACTGCCCGCGGCTACACGCGGCAGTTTACAGTTAATTCAAACTAAGTCCTTAGTTCGGATTAACTGTTACTCCTCATTCCACGTAGCTCAAACTAACGAGCTAGTGTAGACATACCCTTAGAGGGCTAACCACTGTTAGGTTGTACATTTAGGTAAAGAATAATTATGATGGAAATCTAAGGGCATGGCTTCATTTGCTGTGCTGGAAATCGATGTTCTGGTATTTGATTTAGTGGGTCTAGTATAGACCTGTAAATTGAACACTGAGGGTAGCTCCAGACAGCGTCTGTACTTCTTGCAGTCATGAGGAGTATGAGAAGCCCTTGGGAGTGTTTGCTCCCATCAGTCTCCTGCAGTGGGGACAGCGCCAAGCTCGGCTTAAGGTAAGAAGACTCCAGTTACATATTCTGTGTAGCTGGAGTTGCGTACCTTAAGTCAACCTTCCAGGTCTACTGTAGAGCTGGCCTAAGACAATACACCTTTTGAAATCAAAATACATGTGTTTTACCTGTGTCTGCTCCATTTAAAATTATTGAGCCAAAATGTGATAGCTATTGCTTACAGAACATTCAAGAATCCGTATTTGCTCCATATCATTAATTAAATCTTGTAAACTTCAGTTTTCATCTGCTATTTCCTAAGCAGCACAAACTTTATTTCACACACTAGTGATGAAGGATGTCTTTGTCTAAATGCTACTCTGATGATACATTAGGTGTTCTGGTCAGGTCAGCAATAAAATATATTAAGCTACCACTCCACTTATTCATTGACGTACAATAGTAGCAAAATTGGTATTTCCCTGGTAAAATTGACTACATTGCATTTGTCATAGTAACTTGCACTTTTGCCTGTTGAAGAACATTTTTCTTCACCTTGGCAAAGAAAAATAAACACTTAGCTTGTTAGCTTTAATTTCTAATCCTGAATCACATGGAAGCCGGATGTTGCTCCCAATTAAGTTAACAAGAATTTTGCCTTTAATTTCCTGGGGGTATAATTGAAACTTTACCAAGTAAGTAAACAAATCTTGAGCTTAACACAATGTTCTTTTGATGCCCACTTGACTATTTCATCTAAGAGTGATTTTTCTTCCTACTGCAATGGTTAGATTCGAAAGAATTAGATTTTTTATAGGTAAACATTGATAAACACTGATTTCATGGTATACACACACACAGTGATGAAAACATATTTCCCTAGATGACAAAACTTTATAGATGGGTAAAATAAGAAAACTGCTGCTTGAGAGTGGCTTAGAGTTTGATTATTTTGTATATGTTGATGTGATGTTGATACTGTGTGTTTTAATGATTAAAACTTTACATTTTTGAAGCTCAGTGTTGTCATTAAATAACTGTCTGATCATCCATCATTTCCCACAACTGTGAATATTTAAATGATTTAAACTTATTTTTAATTTTTATTAAACTAATATCAATCAAAATTATGAATAAAAATAAGAGTTGAGTTCTGCCCAGTCTAGAAATAGTTAAACTGGATGGAGATGGCCCTTCCTAAAACATACAGAAACATTAATTTTAAGAGAACAGCAGTTACTTTGGACTAGATAAGCAGCAAGAACAACTCCTCATATTTTTCAAAATCAACTCATAAAGCACTCCTTCAAATTTCAAGAAGTGGTTTCTGAACTGATTAAAATCCCCCAAATTAACTGTGTAACAGATAATTGAAACAAGGATGAGCTCATTGCTATGCCAACTTTTGATATCTCCTGTCAAAAGCTCTGTGCCTGGAGGCTGGTTCATCCATCTGCCTGCTGAAAATAATCCCTTTAGGGTGGCTTTTTTTTCCATTTCTGCATGTATTTAATTTCTGTGCTTCCCACAGGCAATAACAAAAGATCTAGCCTTTTCCAAATACTCACTTAATTTATTGTTTATTTTTTTTAATGAAAAAAAGTAATAGCATCCCAATGGCATACTACATAGTCAATAGAGCTTTGAGCATTTGACAAATGCAATTGAAGTGACCGTCACCTGTATCTTAAATGAAATTGATGTTGTATATCCTTCACCTTAAAGAGCTCTTAATGAATTAGCATAGTGCATTATCTGATTGCTGGCCATTGTACTCTGTATTGTAGCTGAATCATGATACATATGCAGCAGCTCTGCCATATCAGTCAAAGAAGAGTTTGACAGAGTTAATAGCTGTGTAGATCTTGTTGCCACACTAATTGAATTCAACTTTCTTCTCCTTTGGACAACTGCACACAGGAGTTAATCTCTAGTCTGCATCATCTCTTGTGTCTGGTCAAAGCTTGCCAACTTTCCATTTTTTCCAAACTAAACATTACAGGCCCCCCTGCTACCTACTTCTCCCCATCAGTTGATCACAGTTTTTAAATGAAGGGCCTTCATGCTATAGCTTTCCTGTCTACTTTGAAGAACTTCTACTCACTAGTCTTCTTGATGTGTAATCTCTCCACTTACCTCACTTCTTTAGCTTATAACTCCCCCCCCCCCCCCCCCCGCCTTATCACAATGTCTGACTTCTTGTGCATAACAGATGGGAAATGAAATAGCCTCATCAATTGGCTCATTTGAATAAAATGACATTTCCTGAGAATAAATGCAATGGGTGTGGCATTTAAGCTATACATTTGACTCTCATTATGAAAAACTAACAAACAACTGTGCTGCTAAAGTTGACTAATTATTTTTACCACTTTGATAAGATGGACAGTTGTCATTCATATCTTGACTTCCATATTTTTTCCATTTCGAAGACAAATATTTCTGCCTTTATGCTGCTATTCATACTCCTCTATGCTTTTTCCCTGATTAAACTGTAATAGAATTTAACAATTAAAAATCTATGCAACATGCATCTTAAAACTCCCTTCGATAAGTTAAATATTATTCCTATTTTACAGAACAGAAAAATGAAACAGGGGTTATGCTGGTAAGGACTTGGAGTATTCGCTAAACAAAAATCTCTAATCTAGTGAGGACATGGATACCAAACTCAGATACAGAGTTAAGCTTTGTAGCTACCACCTATTCTATAATAGGTAGACCAAACTACTATATCTGAACCTTTGTATTTTAGGGTATTTATTTTCTAAATCCAGCTCTCCATCCAAACCTTGAGGTATGGACCCTTTCTCTAATGGCTTGTCTAAAAGCTTCACAGAAAATGTAGCAGTGACAGTACAAGAGCTATCAGAAGACTTGGATCTTGCAGCCATTCCAGAGCAATTATGTTAACAGCACAAATACAATGGACTGAAGTAATAACCTGAGCAGAAACTTGTATTCTGTAGCTTGCGATGACATTCTCTAATCCCTGTCTTTTTTGAATATTACTAAGCCCATTCAGCATCTTGTAACTAGGGAAAAGATGGCATGAGAAAAATGAAGGCCTATTAGCCCCAATTTATCAAAGCATTTGAGCATAATCTTAGTTGGCTAAAGATAGTTTGCTGAAATAAGGCCTTAATTTCTTGACAACACAGACGTACTTTTCACTGTTCACAGATAGATTTCTGTATTGGAGTATGTGGTAGGAACGGATCTGCTAAGACCTACATTAATAGTCAGACCCTGCCTCACCTGAGCTCCAAGTGCATCTGGTTCCCATACCAATGTGGCCCTATAAAGAGACATATCTGCGTGGAGTTGGCTAGGGTGAGAGGCAATAATTCTGCTCCTAGCACTAGTGCTCCTATTGCTGCCACCATTCTGGCTCTTAACTCCAGCTCTTCGCCATGTATGGCTAGGCCACTTGGAGGCTTAGTAATATTTTCTGTTCTGTGAGGCACTGTACATCTTTGATGATTAAAGGGAACATTTCTCTGGAAAATAATGTTGGGCACATTTCTCATGGAATAAATTCCAAGATAACGGAGACTGATAGTTTACCACATTACATGTCCTAGTAAAAGGTAAAGTCAAGGTTTAGAGACTAAGTGTTTCTATGTCAACTTTTGAAAATATGTACAAAGATCCACCTTTTTTCTCTACAATTAGCAGGTTGAAAAGTTAAGTTTTCAAGGTCAGTTTATACATTTTCATGATGTATTTTATCTAAAGTCACACAATAGTGTAGTCCTTGAATATATCACCTGACGGAGGTGGGGAGAGAGAAACGCATAGTAGTATTCTGAATGGATTTGAGCAAGGAGAGATGTGGCATTAATCAAAATGATTAGCTGAGAGGATGGAATGAAAAGATCACATCTTAGAGAGTTTTTGGAGAAAGAATTATCAAAACATAAACATAGCCTGGATGTGAGGATCTAGAGAGAGATCTGTGCTGAAAATAATCAAGGCCATAACACTGACTTCAGCAGAGAGGTCAATATGGTTTGTCTTGTGGAGCGTGTGGGGGTGGTGCTTTTCTGTTTGTTTTTGTAGTATCTTAGTCGTGAGCAGAGAACAATGCCAAGAAAAAACCTTTTATTATAAACACAGCTACGTGCAGTAATGTGGTGACAAACTTCCTGTAGCTCTGTGTGAAGTCTCTCTTTTCAAGAAGTTGTCCTGAGCTTCTTTATTTCTGTCTGTCTCCACAGGAAGTGTCACAGGCAGCCCCAAAGACAGCATGGGGGAATGTATAGAAAGCATGGCGTCTCTGCTTCCTGGCTGATTACTACCACATCACTCATGTGCACAACGATCAGGAAAGGAGATAGTCATCTGTGTTAAAGTTGGAGGTAGAGAGCAGGAAAGGTGGACATTTAGAGCAGGTGTCTCAAACTCCTGGCCCACAGGACATCCCCGGCTAGAGCAGTTGCACAATCTGGCCTGGGAGTCCCAGAAGATTGGGGGGGAGGGGGTTGTCCATTTCTGATCCCCAGCTTTGCCCCTTCCTGCCACCACCCTGCCCTCTCTTCCCATGGCACTGCAGCCCCTAAGGGACACATCCTTGGGGATCCCTGGGGGTTTGATGTGGGGTGGCAGCAATGGTCAGCCCCCCCCCCCCACACACACACACACTCCTCGCAGTGGTAGGAGCAATCAGAACACAATGGAGTGTGCTCTGTTTCTCCATGGCTCCCACCACCATGGAAAGTGTGTGTGTGGGCAACTGCTGCTACCCTTCTCTGTCAGGCCTTCCCGGTAACTCCCCAAGGCTGCCTCTCTCAGGGGATAGGGCACCATGGGAGAAGAGGGTGCGGTGATGGTGGGAAGGGGCACAGCTTAGGGGATAAGAGCAGAATGCCTCCCTTCCCCCTGCCCCCGGCAGCTGGGCCAGATTGCACAACTGCTCTGGCTGGGGATGGCCTAGCTGCGGGGGGGCTGGGAGTTTGAGATCCCTGATTTAGAGCTTTGTTTTAGTCATGTTGCCCCTGAGTTGACAGCTAGACATTCACAAGGAGGTGCCAGACAGGTTGTGATTCTAGAATAATGTAACCCTTCTCTGCGGGCTGACTCTTTGTGTGGCATATCCACAGATCCCCCACTTCTTCCAGAAGGAAATGACCCTGTTCTTAGAAACCTGAGGGCTTGGACTCTGCTCCCTGCTTGAGGGGCCAGAAAGTGTCTTGAAGTAGCAGCAGAAGGGAAACTGCCTCTGTATCCTCTTACAGGAGTGAACGGATGTTATTAAATAAGCTTTTATCAGTCTCATCATCACAGGGACTCTGCCTGCTTATGTTAGCCCATCAGCAAGTAGATAGTGAGGTCACACAGCAGTAACTTTCCTAGTGTTGGCCATACCTAAGTGACTTGCACAAGATCATGCAGGAAATCTGTGGAGGACAGGAAGCTGCCCCGTTGGAAAGAGAGAAGAGCTGAAAAAATAGGAGTGTGGAAGGGGGCAGTGATTGGACTGTCACTTGTTGTACTGGTATTTTCCAGCTGTTGCTAGAAAAATTACTGCTGGAGATATGGGATTGCTTCATCTCAGGAGGACCTGCTTGGCTGAGGAGAAGGACTGCAGGAGCCTAAAGTCCTTTGCATAAGAGTGATTCCAGATGTAGTATCCACCATTATACTGGATCTGAAGATAGCAAATCAGGACTTCCCCAGCAAGTTTTGGAAGCAGTAGAAGCAGAACCGGGAGAAGCCGAGTAAAAGCTATCTCCAAGCAAAATGTGGCTATGGGAGGGGAACCACCGAGTATTGTTTGCTTCTGGAAAGGAGATGCCAGCCAAGTTGAGGGTCTTCTAGCTCTTGTTGAATACTTGTGAGTGTGGTACAGGAGGGATTCTTCAAAAGGACTTGAAACCACACAGGGAGGCTGTGTTCCTCAGGCTGTAGAGTTCTTCTGTCTTGGGACTCAAATAACTTTTGAGAGCTGGTGATGAGAGAGGCAGAACTGGGGCCAAATTTCACTATGGCAAGTCAAATTTGCAGGTGAGAATGCAAAAATATTGCATCTCTATGAAGAAATGTCTCAAAGAAATTATTGAGAAGAATTTGTTCATTAAGATCTACATTCTTGCATATTTACGTGGGAAGTAAACAAGGGTATTTTTCTACCATTTTACCATTCTCTTGCATGGGGATGTTTTTCTATATGCTGCACTCTATTCTAAAAAGCACCTCCACAGTCCATTTTAGAAGGGTAATATGGATGTACAATTTCTTTGGAAATGTTGCCTTTACCTAGTGACAGACACTGAGATAACGTATCTCTGAGGTATTTAAAGGAAAAGACTTCAGGGCGCAAGATGAAAATGATTCACAGTGTTAACTGAAACCTGAAAGAAAAATTAAATTCACCAATTTAAACTCTAAATTAATCAGGTTATGGGTTGTAGCTTAGGGAAATAACGTATAGTTGTTTTATTTTCTTGATAGTGTTGGCAAAGTAAAACCTGTAATTTAGCACCCACAAAACAATTTTGTTTAAAGTATCAGTCATAGGGAGTCTGAACTTAGACCCACAAACCCATCATTAACACAATTAAAGCAATGAAGAAATGTTAACATTATCACTTAGTATTAACTTAAGATTCAAGATGGCAATGTAGAAAATAATTTCTAAGGTTTCTCTAGCAGAGTTGCTTTTGAATCAAAATGGTTTCAGTCTTTCTTGAAGTAGAAAGATCAGATATTTTAATCTATATTTCAATGATGACATAGTAAAAACTATACATCTACAGAGACATCCTACTATATGTAGCCATCTAAAATAAACATGTGGGATCCGATTCTGCCTTGTCTCTAGCCTGCTTTTTGTTGCCCCTAAGGGTGGTCCTTAGGGGTTGTTGGTAGCCAGCATAATTTAAAATCATTTAAGTATCACCAGGAGTGAGTTCGGCTTTTTGTTAGGTTGAGGATCAAGGAAGCAGGAAGGTGTGTACAGCCATCTCCCTGCCCCCTTCCCCACACACACACCTTCCTCTTCAACTGCAGCAAGGGAGGTTTAGGTTGGACATTAGGAAAAACTTCCTAACTGTCAGAGTGTTTAAACACTGGAATAAATTTCCCAGGGAGGTTGTGGAATCTTCATCACTGGAGATATTTAAGAGCAGGTTGGATCGACATCTATCAGGGATGATCTAGATGGTACTGAGTCCTGCCATGAGGTCCCTTCCAGTTCTAGTGTTCTATGATTCTATTATTCAAATTCTGGTAAAGTCTGAACTAAAGCTCTATAGCTAAAGGTTGTAACAACTTACATTATCTGCAGATTGACATGCGGGGGCGGGGGGAGGGAGGGAGGGAGACCTGTAACATACATGAGTATTAGTGGGTTACATAGGCACCATCCATATGATGCAATGGGTTTTATTTGGGACTATAAACACATTGTATGCTCAAAACTTAGTGGCTACCATCTCCTAGTTTAGAATATTGCAACTTTTATTGAGACCAGTGAATACTGGGTAACTAGAACATTGTATAATGCTAAAGAAGGGAGGGTATTTCCCCCTTCCAAAATCTTCATTACACCAGGCTCTAGCTTAGAAGATTTTGGAAAGAGGAAATACCTGTCAAGATAAAGATCATTAAAAAAAAATCTGGAGCAGAACTTCAAACTTACTTCATCACACAGAGAACCAAAGTGTATCTGCAGTAAAGCTGAAAGTAAATGACCTGAGCAACCCTATATAGCTTCAGGTCCTTTTAGTCATTGACTTGAAATGCAGTGTGGCCTGGAATAGCTCAAAGGGCCATATGGAAGCAAAATCTGACATACATGTATTGAAGGAGAGACTGTCTATCTGAAAAAAGGTAGTCAGGCTGCAGCTTCTGGGACAAGAGGGATCTACAGGGGAAGGGCTCAGACAGTGAGTAGGATCACCTGACTGGGAGAGAAGGGCCGGACCCCTTTTCTTCTCTCCTTCTCCCTGACAATAAGGGGAAATTTCTCTTGGAAAAGTCAGCTGGGAAGCCCCAACTGAGTGTCTGAATTATGGAGATTGAGGGAGGAACCCTCTGCTGAGTGCTGGGACAGCACCCAAACTGAAGAGAGAACAGGGGAGATAGGAAGTGTTCCAGCTACAGGAGACTGAGCCTCTTCTGTGCTGGGCCCTGGGCTAAGACACAGTGGCTAGAGGGAACTCAGGTCCCCCAACCTATCCATTAAAAGAACTCAATGCACTGGGGAACAAAGGATTACTCCCATATGGAAAAGCTCCAGAAGGCAGGGTACAGCTCTGGAGGGCCCTAGGCTCTAGAGAAGATGGGGGTTATTTTGTCTGTAGCCTCTCTATTGTTGGTTTACATAGCAGCTGACTAAAGCCTTCATGTGGCTACAGCTGGAGGTGTCACTGTGTGAATGCAGGTGAAAATCTAGGACAGGGAACAGTCCACAGTTTGTCACAGCAACACAGTCCTGAGTGGAATTGCTGGCTGGGGAGAGAGAGGGCTTGGTGATACCCCAGTTGCTTGGTGGCAACTTGGAAGGCAGGGAAACTTATCCCAGGCTATGTCTAGATTACCACTAGGAAGAAGGACTCTTCCGAAAGAGGAGGCTTTTCCAAAATTTGGCCCAGTGTAGACGGGCCAAATTTTGGAAAAGCCTCTTCTGACAAAACAATCGGAAAAAGGTACATAAATTGCAGAGCATAATTTGCATACCTTTTTTCAACAAAAAGCGGTAGTCTAGACATAGCTCCAATGGCTTAGTCCAGGGGTTCCCAACTTTTTGATACTGGGGACCAGTAAATCCATTCATGAGCTTTTAGAGGACCAGTAACATTTATTTGCATATTTGCATATCATTAAGCAAGTGGTGAATATGCAAATACATTGTTTCTGGTCCTCCCAAAGCCCCCAGTGCCAACTTTAGCCCATAGAAAAGTCAGTCGGGGCCACACAAATGAGATACAAAACACAACCCCTCCAAACCCCTCACACCTCACTAATGTGGCCCCAGCTGTGCTTCTGGGTGCTGGGACAGAGTTCTGGGGAAGGGTGCCAATGAGTGCTGGGGCGGGGGACAGGGTGCTTGCGGGTACTGGGGCAAGGGACAGGGTGCTTGTGGGTGCTGGGACAGGGTACTTGTGGGGGTCTGGGGGGGGAGGGGACAGGGACCGATACCTGGGGATCCTGTAGCTGCCAAGGCCCAGGAAGTGTGAAGGCTGCTCCCCCATGCCCCGAACAGTGGTGCAGTACCTGACATGCTGGTCCGTCGCATGCCTGATGCCTTCCTGCGCAGGGGGAGGGGGAGTCCCAGGCCACACCATCCCCAACCGCTTGGGGAGCACACGCCTTGCTCCTCCGCTCCCCACGGCAGCATGCACCGCCCAAGCAACTGGAGCCGGTGCAGTCCCAGATCCCCACCCACTTCCCCGCATGCAGGAAGGCAGCAGGGGAACAAAGTCCCCAGCGCGCGATGGACTGGTGTACCGCACCGGCTGCTGGGGCAGGGGGGAGAGCAGCCCACACACTTCCGGGACCTGGCGCACAGCTGCAGAACTGCCCCCCAACCCTGCAGGAAGCCCGCACTACCTCCGTTGACACTGGGAGTTCAGTGCAGCGTTCATCTTGGGGGTTGCGGGCAGTGAGCTGGGCTCTCGCAAACATTTTTCTGAGGCCTGGTATTTTTTTCCTAAGGACCGGTACTGGGCTGCAGACCACAGTCTGGGAAACGCTGGCTTAGCCAAACAGCATGACTAAGCTGCCCCAGGGGCAGCTTCCTGAGGAATCATGCTGGCACCCTTGGAAGATAAGAGGTATAAGGGGGGCCCCTCCAGTGTCACAATGGTTAAGGTTGCCTGCATCAGGAGGTTGAGTGTTCAAGTTCTACCTGCCCTGGGCAAACCCACCACCAGCCCCCCAAGAGACAGAACTGGCAACCTTGGAAGGTAGGAAGGATAAGGGGGGCAGTGAAAGCAGGGAGGCTGGGGGGGGCTCCTCCTGTGTCACAGTGGATAAGGTACCTTCCTCTGGAGCATGTTGTTCTGAGCGAGATATGCACTGGTGCAGATTGTAAGAGAGAGTTAAGTGTGTGGGCTAGAGATCAGTCAAGTAGAGGTTACCAGTTATTTTGTGTTTGCTTTTTCTGGGAAAGGGAAGTAGGGACAGAAAAGCAGCAAAATGACTGAAAGTGAAACCATTACTAAATTGGAGCTTTGCAGCTTGCAGGCAGAAGAAAGAGAAGAATCTTATATCAGACCTATAGGATTTAAACAGCTGGAAATTGTGACAGAGAACACAAGGCAAAAAGCTGCACATCAGAGAGGTTTGGAACTGAAAGGGCTGACAAAGAAACTGAGGCCCAGAAACTAGCCATGGAGGAAAAGGAAAGAGACGATGCACCAACTGGACTTGATAGGAAAGCAGAACCAGAGCCCCCCACACTCCAGTGAGTCCAATCTCTCCAAAAATCCACAAAGGTGTTGTGTTTATAGCAAGAGAGGGAACCTTGCTGAATATTTTATCACCTTTGAAATACTGTGTGGACTTCATAAGATTGCTGAGGGCCAAAAGATGCCCTCTTTGGTGCAAAGTTCACTTTTAAAGCTTTGGGCATATTCAGTAAGGGTGTGTCTAGACTACACCTCTCTGTTGACAGAAAGATGTAGATTACGCACATCAAAATTGCTAATGAAGCAGGGATTTAAATATCCCGCACTTCATTAGCATAAACATGGCCACCGCTTTTTTCTGAAATGGAGGTTTTTTAAGAAAAAAACAGCAGTCTAGATGCGGATCTGTCTAAAATAAACCCTTTTTCAACAGATCTGCGTCTAGACTGCTGGGTTTTTTTCGAAAAAAACTCCAATTCGAAAAAAAGCGGCGGCCATGTTTATGCTAATGAAGTGCGGGATATTTAAATCCCTGCTTCACTAGCAATTTTGATATGCTTGATTTGCATCCCTCTGTCGACAGAGGGATGCAGTCTAGACATAGCCTAAGATGCCAGTTGAAGGTGCTTCAGATTATGGTAAATTCAAGGAAATGGTTTTAAAACAGTGTCATAGTACACTTGAAACCTATAGAGTACAATTTAAAAGCCTTTACAGGGATGCTGGGATGAGTAATGTTGCAGATGACAGCAGAGCTCCTGTTTTACCCCTGGAAAGGAGGATGGTTAGGATGATGAGCACTCACCTTCCCAAAACTATTCCTCTATTCCCCATCCCAAATCTCCTGTTAAAAACAGAGGCTCCCAGAAGGTGCTATTGCTGTAACTCCACTGAGCACCTGTAATATGACAGGTTTCTAGGGCACCACTAAGAGGTCAAATGAGAGCGAATTGTTTAGAAACAGGGCTACTTAAAGCCCAAGACTACGAGTCCTCCTCTATAAAACACACCAAACTAGTCACAAAGTGCAACACTGGTCAGGAAAAAGTCACATAAGTAATCCCCTAAACACTCTAGCTTCTCCTGTGCCACAACCAGCAACCACACCTTGCATGGATGAGAGGTTATGAAAACCAATCTCACCAAATCCAAACAGGTTCTTCTGATCCCAAAGGACCAGCCACATTCCCAGGTCCCTAGATCTTATGCAAAAGAGCACAAGGTACCAGTCCTTTCGAATCTAAAATCTAAAAGAAAGAAAGAAATGGTTGAGAGTAAAATTGGTTAAGGAAACAAATTACATACACCAATTATAAAGTTTCTGGTGCAGGTTGGTAGCAGAGAGGGAACAATCTTGTCTTACAAATCTTTGGAATTCACCCTTTGTTAGGACGGGTCATCAGTCCTTCTGGGCTCAGTTCAAGCAAAGATGCTCCTGAAGTGATGAGCTGGAGTGAAGACAAATGGAGGACTCTTTAGGGATCTTTTTATAATCTTGCCCATGTGGAGAGGATTCCATTGTTCTCGCTGTGTGAAATTACCTCCCAAAATGGAGTTTGCCACATGAATAAGTCACTTGTCCGTTTATGACTCAATCCTTGACAGCCATTGCTTACATGCTGGTCTGAACATTCATAGCTAAGTTCCTCAGATGTGGATTGGCACCACTTAAAGTCCATTGTCAGTGAAGTACTGCTATTCACTTGACTAGCCAGCCTTTCACAATCAGTAGGTGAAGCCAGTTGATACCTCCAAAAAGCAAACATTTGACACACAAGTACATAACCAATACTCGTAACTTCAAAGACAAAAATGGTAATGCACATGAGCAATATAAACAGAATTAGTGAATCATATGTTTCCTAGAGGCATCTCACTTGGCCCACTTCGGACAAGATTTGGTGCAAACATACAACAGTCCCCATCCCAAATCTCTTGTAAAAACTGAGGATTCCAGAAGGTGTAATCACTGTAATTCCACTGAAAACCTCAAGAATAAATATCCCGTGTTGGGAGGGAACAGGAAGCAAGCAACGCATGGGCACAGAGGCACTTCAGGCAATTGTTACATATCATGCAGGGTTTGTAAAAGTGGCATCTGCCCACCAGCCATGAAGCACATAAAGGCTGTCAGGATTAATGGCACAGAACACTATGGCTGTGAAGACACAGACAGAAATTTCTGTGGTTGGGAGAGTGTAGGACCGGAAATGATCTCCAGCTTGTCACAAATGCACAGTGTGAGAAGGTGCCCAGGCTGCTGGGTCAGGGCCCAATAGAACACCAGTTCCAGGTGGCATCAAGAGGCTACCCCATCACAGTACACACATGCCAGTTTGTAATGTGGGTAGGAAGTCAGGGCCATGTCCTGAGTTCAGTGGTCTTCTAGTCCTGGTCGCACAATGCCTGGAACCCTTTCCTGTCTGACCATTACCTGGCCACCCTATTCTAATTGGTGGTAGTGAGCTGCACTGACCACTTCATGAAAGGTTTCTACTGTACGCTTCTTTTTACCAGTACATGTTAATGAGGAACATGCTCTAAGAGCAGCTTCTTGACAGCTACACACACCCTTGTGGTCAGAGCTTGCTGTCCTCCACAACTTCTCCTGCAGCACCAGCACTTCCACCCAGCCTGGATTTCAGAGAAGCTGGCACAAGTGGGCAGTCACTGCAGTCTGGCCCAATGCCAGGAATGAATAAAGCAGCTGAGACTCTGTTACTAGAAAGTTCAAGACTCTAGCAGTTCCTCCAGGAGGGGACCTCCAATATGCCCATTCTTCAAGGAACAGATGCTTTCCAAGGATCCCAGTACTGAGCGTGAGGTGATGCACAACCCTTTCCTCAGTCCTGCCAGCCTCATTGTCAGACAGAATACCGCGGTCTGCAGTGCTAAGGGCTGACTACCCTCAGCCCCTCCCCTTCTGTCCAAGCCCCAACCCTTCTGAGGGCATAGAGCTGGCTCTCCCACACTTTTCCCCAGAGCCTCTTGTGGCCGGTGGCCTCACTGCTGGTAAATAACCCATAGAGTGAAATATATTTGCCTCCAGTGTTTGCTGAACAATTTCTAATATCAAAAAGTAAATTTAAAGCCTTTGTGTAAAAAAAGACACAACAAAATTTTCAGTTACCTAGATCTACTTGTATTGTAGTCCACAAGGAACCTGAATGATCATTGAATGACCAAATCTGGAATGATCTGATTCTACCCTCTTTATCTTATGACTCAAACTTCTCAAATACGTTATTCAGTAAAAAACAAACTCATTTTCAGTTGAGCCCATGTAGATAGAAATGCAGAAAATCATTCACAGAACAGGTGAATTTTTTTCTGCAAAATGGCTATCCAAATCTTGAAAAGAATCCTAAAGGCCGGAAAAACAAAAATAACAGTTAGCACTTCTATAGCACATTTCCCCTGTGAAGGGCCTTACAATCATTAGGAACATAAGAACAGCCATTTTAATTCTCTCAAAATTCCTTGTGTGAGCGAAAAAGAAAAATAACCTCATAAAACTTTATAATGATTTATTATTTTTATCCCCTGAGAATATATTTTGAAAGCACTCCTGCCAAGTGCTTTTATATGGATGAAGTTGAACTTAATTTCAAGTGCTCCCAACAACCAGAAGAAAAATGACAGAAATGAAAGCTAAATGGGCCACCATTTACATTAATAAACCTGAGACATTATCAAATACTACACAAAACATCCTGTTGATTCTCCCACTGTCACTTACCATACAAATTGGTCCATTACTGAGCAGCAATTTTTGAGATGCTATCACAGTCCTTCATCAAGGTGCCATGACTAAAATACAGCAGTAGTCATAGAAAATAAAATAATTGTGCATTGGGTCAATAAATCACAATTTAACCCACTCTAGCCTTCAAGTGGGGCCTGGGATTTGTAATTGATTTTTTCCCTGAAGATACTTAATAATAATTTATGCTAAAAGTTTGCATACACTACAGGCTTATCAATATATCAAGTGAGTATAACAGGAAATGAGAGAAGTGAGTTTGGCTTTGAACCTCTTCTCTTACTTCCTCACCAAATAATTCTCCTTATTTCTGTGATACAAGAAAATCTTTCCAGATACACTTCAAAATTCTATTCTTTCCGTTTCTTTTTTTCTCATGCAGGGAACCAATTGACATAAAAAGAAAGCTGATGGAATGGAACTGCACAGAGGAATACAAAAAGGACCAACTGGAGCTGGGGACTTGGACAAGAAAAGGAAAGAAAATAAAAAATTACAATTTATAACAAATTATAAAGCACATACAATGTTGCAGTCTGGGTATACATTGCCATATCTCAGATACATGCATAGGGTCTCTAGAACAATAACATTAGACTTATTACAATATAACATACAAATACTTTATGAATGTGTATGGAGTCATCAGCAGGTGGAACTGAACCTGTCATCTTAGGAGCTAAAGCCTGTGCTTCTGCAGCATGAGCTAAAAAACAACAGCCTCCTAACTAAAGCTGTAGAGCAGGCTTCATGCTCCCTTTCTCAGTGCCACTGAGTACACATATAAAACAGTAGTACAATATAACATTCAAGAAACATTAGGATTACCATTTTCGAAGCAGTGATGAAACAGCCACAAAATGGGGTTGGGTACCCAGGCATTCCATTCTTATTGATGGGCATACTCGGTTATATCTCAAAAATGATAATAAAAATGAGACTTGCGCTCTTTTAACAATCTCTCTGAATCATCTAGGGTTCTTCTTGCTTTGTCAAGTACGCTGTTGCTGTTTGCAATCTACTCCTGCTGCTGCTTCTCTCCACTCTCTGGTCTTCTCCTTTCTTTTGTCCTTTTCTCTGGTTTTCTCCACTGTCACACACTCCAAGCCTACCTCTGGCCAGCCTTATACTTAGTTTTTGGCCTCTTCTGATTAGTTGCCCTTTCAGGCTGAGAACTCCCTGCATGGCTGGCAACTTGACATCATTCCCTCTTCTTGCCTCCTCCCTGTTGTGAAGTGAGATGAGTACACACTTCCTGAATTTTGTTAGAGCTTTGTTTCTCGCTTGCTATTGGTCAGCTAAGTCTGTGTCCTCCATCTTTGATGTTTTCTAACAGAAAATCAGTGTGCCCACTATTTGGGATTTTTAGCTTCAAACTATCATTATTTATAGCTTAGCTAAAACGCACAGCCTAAAATTAACTGCTATTTACTACAAACTAAAGCACTCAGATGCTACCACTACCTTTGTAATGCTAATTCAGAGAGAGGTGAATTGCTCAAGATGTTTCTCACTCCCCACCTCCCAGCTATCAGTATCTCTGTCCACAGTACTGTAATCTATATAGGATTCAAGCAAGTGAAAAATCTCTAGTAACAGACCTATCCTCTATGAATGTATCTAGTTCTTTTTTGAACCGTGTTATAAACTTGCTTTTCACAACATCATCTGGCAAAAGAGTTCCACAGGTTGACTGGTCGCAACTAGTTCACGGGTTGTTGGTTACAGCAATATTTGAAATGATTAATGAGGAGGATCTGCAATTTCAGCACCAATAAATCTGGAACTCCTAGCAGATCTTGCAGGCAACTTTGATCAGCAGAGTGCCTTAAATACATAACACCGTTTTGAGAATTATCAGAAATATATCTAATAAAATGAACAGAACAACATGTGGTATTTGCCTTACCACACTATTTAATGCTGGTGTCTATCAGCACTAAATAACTACTTTAAGATAATTGGTTCCACAGATGCTCCATGTTCTGTCTCCAGTGTTCCATGTTTCTGCTGTAATGGATCTCTTAACAGTTTGACCATGTTGGTCTCTGATGCAGCAAGATGTCCCCACACTGACACAGCCCCATTGAAATCAGTGTGGACAAGACATGCCCTCATGGAGTTGCTTGCATGATCCAGGCCTGTGTGTGAAACTTATATGTTAATTATTATTTCAGAATGTAGATGCCCAGCTTTTGAATATCTCATGAGGCAACTGTTCCTGAAATTTTAAATTTGTGTCAAACTCGGCTTTCATCTGTATGCACAAATACCATTGCCATAAGTAGCCATGGCAGGTATATATTCAGAGGGCAGAATTTCCCCTTAAATTTGGGTCTTGTGTTTATCTACACAGTATATATATACACACACACACACATATCCTCTTTTGGTTCATTACATCAAAGTCACAGTATATATTTTTTAAAAATTAATTTAGTTTTTTGTTAGTTGTAATAGTAAAGCAGGAAAGTACACATTTTCTGTTTTAAGAATCCAGGAATACCTATCAATGCACTGCATATCTCTGTGTATTCTTAAAACACGAAATGTGTATTTTCCTGCTTTACTATTACAACTAATAAAAAACTAAATTAACTTTTTAAAAAATATGCTGTGACTTTGATGAAAGAAACCAAAAAAGGAAATGTTAGAATTAACACCCTAGTTCAAAACAGCAGTTGACTTCAGTGGAATCAAATGTGCTTAAGTTCTTTGTTTTATAGGGGATGTGTTTAAAGTTATCCATGTGCTCTGCTGAATTTCGGTGAACACTTGGGTCTTGATTCTGGGCTCCACTGGTCTTTAGATTTGCAACAGATTTTCACAAAGGTGGGGAATCTAGTTTCATCCTTAACTCACCTTGTAGCATTCAGTGATTGAAATCTCAGTTAAGTCATACATTGTTTAGATTCTGAAGCACTGAGTCCCATTGAGTTAAGAGAAGGATAGATCTTCTTTAGCTGAAACTTCTTGTTTTTGACAAGATGACAAAATGACTCCAGATGTCATTTTAATGTAGTTTTGTCTTATATTTCATAGTTAAACAAGCACTACTGCAGTGATCAATAACTGCGTGTATTTGCAGCTTGTCTGACTACAGCAACATATCCCTAAGGGAATCTGAAAGAAGTACATTTAAAATAAATGATATTGCTAAGACACCCATTATGATACAGAAAGTATGTGGTTAATTGACTGTGGTTAATAAGACAGCCTCTTAGTTATTGGGGACATTTTCTTAGAAGTTCTGTTTAGTGTGGTGTGCAGATGAGACAACATATAATGGTAAGTGCTGATGTCAATGTGTTCGGTTTAAGAAGAGCAGGCAGCAGGATATGTGAGAGCCAGCAATTATCAGATAAGAAAATTATCTTTGTTTGCTTTCACATTGGCAATATTATTCAGGTGATATCGTCAAACTTGTAATTACTTTGCATGAATGAAGGAAAGAAAGTTTAAAAATGTAGAAATCTGAAAGTGCAGTGAAAAGCACTGATTTTGAAGATCACGCTTATTTCCTTAAAAATTTCACAACAACAGAAGCTGTTCTCTGTGCATTTAGAGGATGCAAATCAAATTAATTTTACCTCATTGGATACCCAGCCAACTGTGGAAAAGGTGGAGGCAGATTTATTTACCATAAATAAAAAGCAGTATTTTATTACAGTGGACAACTGTCCCATTTTGGAAAGTCAGAGCCCTGCTGGATACAAGAAGTATGTCAGTGATTAGCACACTGAAGGCCCACTTTGCAAGATTGAGGACTGTTTATTAACCACCACCAAATTCTAGTTTTGGAAGAATTCAGGGAATTTGCACACAAATAGAAGTTTGACTACTATTCTGTCTCCCCCATTATGCTCACAGTGTAAGGGTGAGGTGGAATCCACTATGAAAACAACTGAGATTGTTACACTAGGCTGTCTTTTGTGATCCCTTGTTGACATTTTGCTTCACAAGAATACCCCATCACCGGGGTGCCAAAAAAACTTCTGCAGGCACTGATGGAGCAAAGGGCCAAAGCCCTGCTACTGGTGAGAGGAGTTCTGTGGAAACTAGAAGGATGGAAATACTGCCAAAAGAAGGTGGCCGACAGAGAAAACAAGCACTAGGGTACAAAAGATCAGCCAAGGACCTAACAGTTGTGAAGACAGGCACTCCTGTGAGAATCCAGCAACTAGAGGGACACCACAAGGAGTGGACAAATGGAGTTATGAGAAAAGACACTACCTGTCTGGTATCAAACTGGACAGTCCTCTTTTTGTGAGGTGTGTCCCCCATCCAGTAGTGGGACAAAACCAGACTAGCGTGTTTGGTATCAAACAAGGGACACTATTTTTAAGAGCATACAACTCTACCTCCTCCGATATGATTTTGCATGTCTGATGTGTACAAGGACATGCTGTTGGGGGCAGGGCAGGCACACTCTTAAAATGGCATGTTGCATGCATATGAGGTCACACCAGTGGGTGGTAGGGATGGCACACTCTTAAAGATGACACCCTCTCCTCTTTGCAATATGACTTCTCACATTCAGTTTTGTGCAAGGTCATGCCAAGGTGGGTTAGGCCATCCTGGTGGAATAGATCCATTGAGAGTCTACCAAGATCATCACAGAAAACCCTCTGGAATCCAACTCTGCAGGAAGGGAGGAGACTCCACAGAGAGAAAGTTTGCAAGAATGTGACAGAGCTGACAGGGAGACAGACAGAGGTTGTTCAAAGTGTGGTCACCTGTTGAGGAGATCAAACTTTCTCAAAGAATATGTAGTTAGCTAAGTCTCTGGTAAACACAAGACGCCAACTCAGCTATACACTAGCAACCTCTGACCAAAGGAACATGGAGTGGGGATCAGGGGATCAAATGTTATTTTCAATGTGTATATTAAAATGTTTGTAAAATAGGAAAGATGTATTGTGATCAGCTGAGCAGGAGTCACGGGGGCCCACATTTCATGTAGGAACTTTTTACTGAAGTCATGGCAGGAAAACCAGGAATTGGAAGAGTTGGGCTGGTGACACACAGCCACATGGAGCAGTGCACAAGGTTTATTAACGTGACATTTGTTCAACTTAATGTGGATTCAGCTTCACTCTTTGCTAATAAATCGTACCTTTTTGCTTTTCCATGGTACATTTACAGTAGTGTCTCATGCAAATTGTCCTAATGCTAGTCTAAGAGTAATGGCTCCTGTGCTTTTTAGGCAAAGCAGAGAGAATGTCAGGTTTCATCAATATCCATTAAAGTACTAGAAAATACCTACTGCTCATGCTTAATTTTTTTGAAGGGAGTACATGTGGTAACAAGCATTCTGCTCAGTAATCCATATTTATAGGGTCAGGTCCTCAGAAGTTTAGTATGAGAATTCTGAAGCTAAACTAGACTTCCCTGTTCCAAAGTGTAAAAAATTAGAAAGGGATTATATTTTATTGAGCTTTTCAGACCTTTTCTACATTACAAAGAGATTGTTGAGGGAAGGCTTCTTAAGAAGGTAAGGCTTTCACAAGAAAGAAGAATCCATTGCCAAAAGTCCCAAGAAGAAAATTCTCTTCCTAGATCTCAAGGATAAGACTAGCATTATTTAGATCATTTCAAGGATCTGGCTAGTTGGAATTATTTTTGTTCATACTTCTTTCAGAGACAAGTGTATCTCACTCAGTAGGCTCCAATTTCAAATTCAAAGTCCGGCAATTAAAGTCTTTCTGCTGACAGCTGACAATATACGGCATATTTAGAAGACCATGAATGATTATTTTAAATAGTTTCATTGCATTTTTAACTAGATTGTCTTAATCTCTGGGGGTATGTCTACACAGCAAAGTTATTTCAAAATAACAGCAGTTATTTCAAAATAACTTTCCTAACGTCTATACAGCCATTCCATTATTTCAAAATTAATTCGAAATAGCAGAGGACTTATTTAGAAATTGGTAAACCTCATTCCACGAGGAATAGCGCCAATTTTGAAATTGCTATTTCAAAATAAGCGCTGTGTAGACGCTTATTTCAAAATAGGGGGCCTCCAGCCCTTCCCAGGGTGTCCTGCTGGCTGCCCTGGCCACAAGGTAACTTCTGACCTGATGCCCTGCCGGAACTGGTTCCAACCAGACTTAAATGTGATTCAATGTGTACTCAATGTGGACATGCTATTTCAAAATAGAAAAATGCTATTTCGAAATGCATTTTGTGTGTAGACGCATTATTTCGAAATAAGCTATTTCAAATTAACTATTTTGAAATTAGATATTTCGAAATAACGCTGTACTGTAGACATACCCTGGAAAACTATTACAATTTACTACATATATATATAATATATATATGTTATGTAAGGGCTTTCTGGTTGTTTAGGATTCAGATGTTAGTACTATAGAATGTGAAATGTAACTTTTTGTATTATTCCAATAACTAAACTCTTGGAATTCTTGCATTCTTTCTTTTGTGCAAACACTCTTTCTATGCTTTGAAATGTCCTTAGCCTCTGTGTGCCAGAATCTGGAAATGGGTGACAGGGGATGGATCATTTGATGATTACCTGTTCTGTTCATTCCCTCCAGGGCATCTGGCATTAGCCA
Organism: Pelochelys cantorii; assembly: GCA_032595735.1. Lineage (NCBI taxonomy): Eukaryota > Metazoa > Chordata > Testudines > Trionychidae > Pelochelys > Pelochelys cantorii. The sequence goes on along the minus strand of CM064326.1, from coordinate 122,479,704 downwards.
CTGCTGGAAGTCAGGATACAGGGCTAGATGGACCTCTAGTCTGACCCTGCATGGCTGTTCTTATGTCCTTCTATTCTAACAGGATTAACTGAACTTCAGTTCCATACATATATCTTTTGTTTATGATTAAATGAAGTTCAGTTAATCCTGTTAGAATAGAAGGACATAAGAACAGCCATGCAGGGTCAGACTAGAGGTCCATCTAGCCCTGTATCCTGACTTCCAGCAGTGGCTAATGCCAGATGCCCTGGAGGGAATGAACAGAACAGGTAATCATCAAATGATCCATCCCCTGTCACCCATTTCCAGATTCTGGCACACAGAGGCTAAGGACATTGCACTAACATCATATGGTGTGAAATTCACAGCACTAAAAATAGATACAAATAATTTTGTAACCTGAAAGATATTCTGTTCCTTCCCTCCCCTTTCCCCTTAAAACAGACCTTACAACTCTAGTAGCAATCCAAGTAAATTATTGTCCTGTTTAATCTAAAAATTAGAAGGAAAATTAATTTCATCATCTCTCTCTCCTCAAAGCTATCTGTGGGTGAGCCGTTTATGAAACTAAAGCTATTAACTGGATGATGAAGGAATCCTGCCAAGAACAGACATGACTGCTCCTGTGGGACCTCCAAATACTATTAATACTTTTTTCAGTAAATTAATCCCTCTTCTTTGATGCAGAATACTGATTGAAATCTGTTTGCCTTACACTGAGAGCAGAGCTAGAGCTAGCTTTATAGTCCTTAGTGAAAGAGATAGTGCCAGGCTAGGATTGCTTTAGGAGCTCACTGCTATGAGAATTTTTGACGAAGGCAATTCTTTCTTGTGGATAGATTAATAGGTGCAGGTTCCTTGCCATAAAAATGCCTCATAACACAGGTTCTCCAAAGGTCTGTCATATCACAAACACACAGTTCCAATCTGAACAGCTAGAAGCAACCATCATCTGTCTTATTTATAGACCTTCCTTACCAAAAATAACACAATCCACACTGCCTCCAAAACCATTGTCAGCAGCTGTTGCAATATCATTCTTTCCTGAACAAAAAATGTAGGTAGAGGATTTTTAAGGCACAGAGGGTGGTTAGGCATCCAACTCCCATTGAAAGTGATGCCACAACCTCGGGTGGAGCTGCATGAATGGCAGTGTAATGGAGAGAAATTTGAAGAAAAATGCTGATGTAGACACAGTAATTTAGAATCCCTTAGATGCTGCCAACATCCACTCACTGCTGGGTGAGTGAAAGGCACCCAACTTGAAATAACTACATTCTTCTGATTCGGAGGAAGGATTTGAATTTACATCTCCTACCTTCCAAGTGAGAGCCTTAATCACCAGGAAACAGTCATTCTCTCTTGGGCCCTGTAAAGATTTACATATTCACAACAAGTGGAGCCATCTCAACATGAGTGATTGGGTGAATTGGCCTGGTCTGTAGGACACTCACCTGATATGGGAGCAAAGTGAGTTTAAGTTGCTGTTCCAGAGTGGGGATTCAGACCTGGGTCTCCCGCATGCCAGGAAGTGCCCTAGCCACTATTTTGAAATAAGCTTATTCCTCTTCACAAGCAGGAGTTGTTATTTGGAAATAACAAGCCCATTATTTCAAAATAACAAGTTTAGTAGTATACAACAAGAAGTCCTGTGGCACCTTATAGACTAACGGATTTATTGGAGCATAAACTTTCGTGGGCAAAGACCCACATCTGACGAAGTGGGTCATTGCCCACAAAAGCTTATGCTCCAATAAATCCATTAGTCTATAAGGTGCCACAGGGCTTCTTGTTGTTTATGCAGATTCAGACTTACACGGCTACCCCCTCTGAAGCTTAGTAGTGTGTATGCTTGCCTTGTTATTTCGAAATAAGGGGAGTTATTTCAAAATAACTTCCCAGTGTAGACATGTCCAAAGTGGGCACCTCACACTTATTTCCTGAGGTTCCTTGTACTCACTCATGCATCATGAAGTGCCATTCTGAGGAGTTACTCTTTATCTTATCTTTGGGGTTTGGACAAAGCAAGCCAGGCTTTGCTCTAACTATGGGCTGAAAAGAACGGGGAAAGAATCTCCCCTCCACTGGCTCCTGTTTGACCTTCAAAGAGGCAGGACTGTTGAAGACCCTATTTGTGGTATTAGACAGCAATCAAACCTTCCTCCTCCAGCTGTGGAACACTTATGTGACATTAGCTGTTATCTGTCCTCCCTGCAAGGCCCGTAATAGCATAGACTTCTTTCTGCAGCTGAAATAATGCAGGAACATTATTGTTGGTGGAAATACTGTTGGTGGGATGGTGGAAATATTGTTGGTGGGATGGTGGAAATACTGCTAAAAGGGTGCATCTCATAGGCCAAAAAGAGACATGAAAAAGCTACTAGGAATTGAACCTACTTGCTGAGACATTCTATGAATTTTGCACAATGTCTAACTCCCTTTGGGGATGGAGTGTGTATGGCTGCTACTAAAATGTAAACAGTTCAGTTTTATTTAGGCTTATCCAAACAATCTTGCAATTGAATTATTCCATTTCACTTTTTCCAGACATTAAAATGCCACATGGTATGGTGGATACAGCACCTGGCTTGGATTTGGAAGACTGGTTCAGCCACTGACCTACTGTGTGATCTAAAATCACTTAAGCAACTTAGGAGTATCATTATTATTTATTATTTTATTATTATGTTATGATTATTTTATTAAGACACAGGCATTTTGAGGCCAATAATCATTGGGACTTAGACATCTAAATACTTTTTAAAATCTGTCTCCTAACTATATAAGTCTCTTGAATATGTGACTTAAGCTCCTAAGTCACTTAAACACTTTTTAAATTACCCTTTGCGTCTCCGTTTGCCTTTCCATCCATATCTATTTAGATAATAATAGTGCCTGCTCCCAAAGAATTACACACAATGGGACTTGAATCTCAGACAGGACCTCTAGCAGGGAATACTGTAATATAATTATTAATGACTAGCAAAAACACCTGGCATCACCCGGGGAAAATATAGTAAAAGGTGTGATGAATGAACTACGTCTATGACATGAACATAGCATATTGTATTGGAAATACTTTTGTCTGATATATTACTTTAAGAAATTAACATAGCTAGTGAAGTGCTTACAAAATGACAAATCCCATAGGGTCTCTTTTCTCAATCCCCACAAATCAGGAAGGCCCATCTTCCCTTAAAGACTCTGTGCAAACCAATGCCTGCAGCCAGAAGCCCTGAGAAATGGATGGGATGTCTCCTGGGCTCTGCAGCAGCAGCAAATCACTGCTCCGCAAGTAGCCACTCCCCGAGTGCCTTCAGTGCACGCTCCATGGGGCAACCCGAATGGACTTCCTAGCAGTAGCTGGACTGGTTGCATTAATCAGACAAGGCGAAAGACCTTCAGACCAGGTGCAGTGAGTGATATCTAGATGATCAGAACATGCAGCACCTGAACGTACCTGTTCTAATGAGACTAGGCTGTTCTGAGTGTACTGTGTCCTCCTCAGGCTCCACGGTGCTCAAAACCTTGTCCTCCTACCCACCTCCTCTTTGTACTGTGAGCTGAATCCTGCAAAGTGCATAATGCCCGTGGCACTTGCTGATAACACCCACAGCCCTGCCAGGAGAATGCACGCAGCCCAAAGGAGGGCGAGTGGTGGGATGGCTCCTTTGGGTGTGGAGGGAGGGAAGCAACTTTAATTTCCAGAAGGGGTTCAGTCGGAGCCTGGCTGTGGGAAGATGTTAAGAGGCTGTGATAGCTGGAGGCTTCTCCCAGCCACAATTAACAAGGCTAGACCCCAGCCAGTATCAGCCACATTTGGGTCTGTCCTGGAGAGAGACCTGCTGGTGCCCTAGTATAGGGGAGGTTGCTGACTCTCTGCCTCACTGCAGCCTCTCCCCCATGGGCTTTCCCTTGATAGCGCTGCAGGTGCCCACATGCTTTATCCTGTAGGATCTCGTAGCTGCAGTTTATGTGACACGCTTAACAGAAAAGTCCAGCAAATGCCTATGATCAGGTGCTACTAAAAGCTAATTATCAGTGGGCCCAATTGGGGCTTTGGGGGAACTGATTTCAAGATATAAACAAACCAGTGATTGAAGTTAGGAAATCAGTAGTATCCATTCCAAATTTGGTGTTTCTAGCTCTTACCATTTCAGAAATCTTCCATTTTGGAGATCTTTCGGAATTTTCAGTGGGATCAATTGAGCTCTGGGGAAACTGAGGGAATTGATTTTGAGATATAACCAATCCAGTGATTTAGGTTAGGAAATCAGTAGTATCCGTGCAAAATTTGGTGTTTCTAGCTCTTATCGTTTCAGAGATCTTTCGAAATTATCAGGGAGCCCAATTGGGGGTCTGGAGGAACCAGGGGAACTGATTTCAAGATATAACCAATCCAGTTATTTAAGTTAGGCAATCAGTAGTATCCATGCAAAATTTGGTTTTTCTAGCTCTCACCGTTTTGGAGATCTTTTGGGACAAACACACACACACACATATACAAACAAACTAACTTTCAGAAATATTTATAAGAAGACTAGAAGATTTACCCAGCATTACTCCTGTCCTTAACTCAAATAAGTTTTGTTTTTCTTCATTTAAGGCATTACTCTGGGGTGAGGCTGGGGATGACAGGTTCAGTATTCTGGCTGCTCTGGTGAGAGAGGACAACCACAGCTCTCTCTCACTGCAACAGCTTGGAGCCAGGTGAGAAGCACCTGGCCATGGCTCCTGCAGCTGCAGTGGGCACAACCAGGGGAGGAGTGCATGTCCCCAAGCTGGGGGACAAATGTATTGATAAACAGACACACAAACAGAAAAAACTCTGAAATATGTAATAGATAGCTGTCCTTTTCTCCACCCCTGGCCCCTGCTGGCCCAGTGGGATTAAAGCGGTCCTGGTCCCCATCTCTGGTCCCTCACAGCCCCCCTGTGATCATTGTACAATATAACTCTTCCTCCTAATAGACCCCTCCCTTTGCATTTTATGAGAAGCAATCAAATTCCAGGCACATCTCATTGTCCAGGCACAACCAAACCCTGACCTTGCTTTAATTTAGGAGAAGAGGAAGCTGTATACCAAATTTGGTGGCCCTAGCTTTTACTGTTTATGAGGAGTTCTTGAACAAATGGACCCACAGATGGACAGACAGACAGACAGGCATTTGTAAAATATATAATAAGATGATGCACTGTGTTTGAAAATATCAGATCCTGTTTAACCAATTTTTCCACTTGTAGAAACAGGAAAATATAAAAAGGTAATAAAACTGGGCTGTTTATTATGGGTAATACTTATTTCAGATGTAACCACCTTGACTTGGTTAGCAAATAGATTCTGAGCCAGTACTGGCTTTCTTCTAATGAATTTGAATATGTGGACACATTTTTAACTTATTGGTTATTCAGGCTTATTTGCTTCAGCTACTTACTCCTCAAAACATTCTCTGTTTGATCTCCCAAGCACATGGTATTGCTTCTGCTCCCTGACTGAAGGACTGAACCACTCAAACAAAAGAAAGGATATAGGAAAGAACACTCATGCATGAATTTATGCAATGAATAAACACTTATGCTAGCATGATGATTTTACCTTACAGCTATCTGAACACTCACAGCAAATGAATGGCCACATATTATTGACCTAAAGTCTGCACCTGTCGCCATGAAAATACTTGAAAATTAGATTTGTTAGAGCAGCTTTATAAAAAACACCATTTTCTATGTTCTCAATGACTTGCTTCTTTAGAAATGAGGCAGTACAATGTCTCCTCTACATCAAGGCTGATTATTCTGATTTTGTACCAGTGTGAAACTGCTGATTTTAGAAATCAGCTCTTCACTCTGACATTCCACTGACAAATGTTTTTAATAACAGAACTTTTCTGGACTCCATATTTCTCTCTCTTTCTCACTCTCTCCACTGCTGCCCAACAGCCCTTGGGACTACTACAGGGCTATGACCTGTCTGCTGGTGCTGGCAACTGATCCACCAATATTTCCAGTTACATCTTGACTTCTGATCCTCTGCTTTTTGCTAGAGGAAGTGTTGAGAGTTCTTATTTTGCATGAGGACCTCAGTACAGATTGTGAAAATCAAAGCATGGAACATACACGGTTTTGACATTAAAGCATTCCAGTATACAGAGCCGCATTACAAGGTTGTGACTCTAAAGTAAAGGATAATTCTCATTCCTACATGATACAAACTGCCAATATTTTGGGAAAAGAAGCAGTATACGAAAGTGCTGTAAACAATTTTCATTTGAATTTCGGGATTTAACATGCAAAGCAGACTTAATTTTGAACTTCTTATAGTTTAAAAATAATTGTACTTATGGAAATCATTCACATTCAGTGACAAAATTCCATATTCAAATCCCGTTTCCTGCTGCCCTTTTCCTTACTACAGCCTGGTGTTGTGTACACACCTGGCCTGCACTAAGATATCCTGTGACTGCAACCTCCCCTGATCCCCTGTTTGTCCCCCCTCCCTCCCTGCTTCATCTTGTCTTTCAGTTTGTATGCTCTTTGTGGCAGGGACTCTTCCCTTGCTATATATTTGTGCAGTGCTTAGTGCAGTGGGCCCCAACCAGGTCAAGGCCTTTAGACATTGCTGCAAATAAGTAATAAACCCCTTTACCTTGATTTCACCACCTTTTTGGAGCTATGGACATGGCAGACATTGTTCTAGATTAGTGACATGCAAAAGTGCCTCCCCAAAATCAGAATCCTGTGCACTCTTCAATCTGATCCTACTAAAACCCACGCAACATATTTTTCTGCAAATATTAATTACCTGGCTATCATCTGCATGGAGACATCTCTAAATTAAATAGCAGTCTTGAGGCAAAACTTGGCAGAGAAACATATGTGCATTCTATGTCCTCTGATATTGTTCTCTGAAGTTTTCTTAATGGCAGGAATAGGATAGTTAGGTTAAAATAAGTGCAAATTACAGCACTTTCACAGTTTCTTTGGACATGGAAAGTTCAGCTAGCTGGAGGTACAGGCTTAGTATTGCATTCCAACCAGGGACCATATTGCACATCTGGTTATATTTTTAATACAGTCTCAGCTTGGTTGTGCCATCTTCCCGGAGTGTTGCAGGGTAGTAAGGTCTGATGTGTAAAAGGAACCTCAGCAAAATGCCCCCTCCGTTTAAATAAGAACTGGAACCTTTAATAGGCTGTGAGTCTCGTACAGGCCTCCTGGGATGAAGGAACATCATCATCCACAACCTCACCTTTGCAAAGCTTAATGTATCAGGCATCCAAGTCTGTCTGGTGAGTGTAGCAGACATAGAGCTGTGATAGTCTTCCTGTGTTAGCTCCTGTAAAAGCCACATTTCTCAGCAGTGCCGGTTAGTCTCATACACATTGGGCATCGCTTTTCACTTTCTCTAATCCCATCTATTTTACTTTGTAGGCGTGCAAGTTGTTAATGCACTGCAGTTATGGGAGAGCAGGAGAGTTTAGCACCACTAGCATTCTCCAGCAATATTGGTCATAAATACTTTATTAAAATTCCTGCTTTTTCTACATGCATTTGTCAACCAGAAACTGGCAGCAATACAAATGGAGATTATTGAAATTTGGTTCCCTAAAGCAGCCATTAAATCACTTAATTTTTTTCCACTAGACAAACGCTGTTCGTGTAAGTTTTTAATTGCCTAGATTGTCAGTTTTTGACATCTTAATCTCTCCTGATGAGCTTGGCATCTTAAAAGAGCACAGCCTGCATACTTAATTGTACCTCACAAACAGCAACAGTGGGCTGCAGCTGGAGTCCAGTTTACATTATTGCTACATGTCTACCATATTTCCTGGCCCTGATTCCACCTACCCCATTTTTATAAAGCTGTAATTACAATTTTTCACTGGGGCTGTTTTCTGGTTATACCTGTTGATTCGAGAATCAGAATTTGTCCGTTCTTAAAGAATTCCTAAAACAGGAGATCAATTTTCAACCAATCAAAATATGCCTTTGAGCCAAATATTAGTGGGCTAAATCCTGCACTGGTATAAATCAGCACCACTGAAGTTAGTTTATGGCAGGGGTAGGCAATAATTTCTGGTGGGGGGCCACTCCAAGAAATTGGTCAAGGGCCACACTTTTCTGTGGAGGATGTGCAGGGTCTCGGATGGAGATTGGGCACAGAAGGGCACATGGGGTAAAAGACTGGGGGCAGGAGATGGTGTGAGATCTGAGAGGAAGTTTGGGTATAAGAGGGGGTTGTGACCTGGGTCAGGGGATAGGGGTGTAGGGTCAGGGAGGTGGTATGGGTGCAGGAGAGTATTCTGGACCGGGAGAGGGACACTAGGAGGGGGTGCAGACTATAGAGGGTGTGGGTGGTGACTTGGGGCAGGCGAATGGGGTGCAGAGTCTGGGAGGATGTTTGGGTGCAGGAAAGGATTCTGGCTGGGGGAGTGGTGTACAGTGTCTGGGAGAGAATTGTGACATGGGGCAGGGCATGCAGAGGGTTTGGATGGTGACCTGGGGGAGGGAGTTGGGGTGTGGGAGTGGCTGGGGTGGCAGAGGCAGGCTCTGACTGGAAGGCGTTTACCTAAGCCTGCAGCACACCCAAGGCAGGCTGGGCTCCCTTGTCTGCTGCAGCCCCCAAATCACTTAAAACTGCAGCTGTTCCCACCACGTGGCTCTCAGCACTGGAGGGGAAAGAGACTTGCTCTGCTCCCATCCTACAAGCCAATCTCTCAGCTCTTATTGGCTGGTTGTTTCCAGCCAATAGGAGCTGAGAGATTGGCTGGGGTCAGTTCCTATTGGCTGGTTGTTTCTGGCCACTAGGAGCTGAGGATTGGACTGGGAGCAGGGAGATCACATGAAGCTTCTTCCATCCCCACAGAGCAGAGAGACCTGGGGACTGAGCTTTAAACTGTGCAGCTACGTGTCTGAGGGTCCCGGTAGGGTGGTCCATGGGCTGGATCTGGTGGCTTGGCATGCCGGATCCAGCCCCTGGGCCGTATTTTGCCCAGTCCTGGTTTACGCTGACACAATTGACTTTGCTGGTGTTATACTGATGGACACCAGTTCAGGAACAGGTCCATTGTTTTTATGCAGCTTCTATTTCTTGATATTTCATTAAGTATACACTCTTCAGATGTTCTCTGCCTTGCACCTCAAATGCAATGTATGTTTACTCTTTTTAGAGGAAGAATAATTAAAATCAACTGAATTAATATTTTCCAGAATACTGTATCAAAATAGGCATAATTCTACATTGTGTAGTGACAATAAGACTACTCCATTGTACAAATGGTTGCAAAACAAACTTCTGAACCCCTAGAAATGGGAATATTATGAAGGTGATGTGTTTGCCATATGGAAAGCGATACAAATGGCCTTGTTGCCACCACAGGTTTCATAGGAAAAGCTGGAGACGCACTTTTGGTGCATTTAAGCAGGCTACAATGGTGCCTATAAAAAGAAGGCAGATACAGTAGAGCTTAACACAGTGATCCTCCCATACTGAGAATAAATTATCTGACAAAAGGGGTGTTCATACCTCCAAAAAGGTGGTGCAATAAAAGTAAAGGGGTTTATTACTTATTTGCAGAAATGTCTAAAGGCCTTGACCAGGTTAGGGCCCACTGCACGAGGCACTGCACAAATGTATAGCAAGGGAAGAGTCCCTGCCACAAAGAGCATACAAATTAGACATTGGATGTCTGGGTGTAGGACTTGGTCACCGAACATATGTTAATGGTGTAATATGTATTGTTTACCTACAGCCTCTGTGTCACCGCCCCCCCCCCCGACCCCCTTTTATATATATATAAAAGTGCTATAAAATTCAGAACTGCATTCAGGCCAGAAGTTCATTGTGGATAGTATGTTTCTAAGAAAGGAAATGGGAACTCTTCTTAGCATATAACACTTGGATCCACTATTGCAAACAATATAGCATCTAAGCATTTTCCATAATTCCTATATGGAGGCAACTAAGAACATAAGAATGGCCATACTGGGTTAGACCATAGGTCCAGCCAGCCCATTATCCTGTCTGCCAACAGTGGCCAATGCCAGGTGTCCCAGAGGGAGTGAATTGAACAGGTAATGATCAAGCGATCTGTCTCCTGCCATCCATCTCCACCCTCTGACAAACAGAGGCTAGGGTGTAACTAACTCCAGTGATCAACCAGATTCATTATTAATAGTATTTCTATGGCACTCTTTTACCCACAAAAGCTGAGGCCTTTTAGCGGGATGGTGTGATACATAAGCTGGCACTCTTCATGCTGAGGTGTTTGGGTGCATAGTTAGATTCAGTCCCCAAGGCAGTCAGGCTGGACCCTTTGACTGTTGCATTCTCTCTACAATAAATTACAAGGGCAAAACAAAAATGAAGAAAAAATATACAAAACACTTTGACTCAGCAGCTGATGGTTCAAGCTGATGTAAAACAACAAGGGAGGGTTTCTCCCTTATCTTGCTCCTGCCATGGTATAAAGCTGCATCCCCATCAAGGGGCCAGAAATACTCCATGAATGGACTAGGAAGCATTTCCCCAGCACAGGCATTGGATAGTGTTGCCATAAGTGGCATCATTGTAGACCCCTTCATAAGCTTGTGGGACAGGGGATTTACTGGAGACAGGGACATGAGTGGAAAAAGACAGGACTGGGGCCATGCGAGGTGGTCGGGGGAATGATAGCACATACTGCCATAGGGATTCTGGGCTGCTCTCAGGTGTACCAGTGGCAGCACTGCAGTCACCTGAGAAGCACAAGGATACAGCATTGGCTTAAAGCCACTTAAAGCCACTTTTCTTTCCCTCTTCCTTACTCTTGTGCCTCCAGTCTCACTCTGCAGGTATAATATTTTTTAAGCCCCTTTGTCTTCTGTTTATATTGATTTTTACAAAAAAAAATCCTGGATTTTACAAAAAGTGTTATTCATTTTTTTCTGATTGTCATCCTACGTTAAATACATACACCATAATGTGCTTAATTAGCAAAGTACAATGCAATGCATGAGTTGTATGAGTTACAATAATACGTTGGTCTTGGTATACATGCAGAGCTGCCTGTTGAAGTAAGGCTATATATGAGTCTAGCTGGAAAATACACACAAGCATGCTCTATAGTGCATGTACACACAAGCATGCTCTATAGTGCATTTGAATGTACAGATGAAAGTCACACGCTCCGCGCAGATATAGGTTTAAAGATTTGACACACTACTATGGGAAGAAAATGAAAATCTGTATCAGAATATGTTTTAGGACATAAGTTAGTATTTGAAAGTTAAAAAAAAACAGAAGAAAATGAAGTTGAGTGTATGCACTGCAAATGGTGTGGCCCAGTTATTAAACACTAATCAAGTCTACAACAGTAAACCGCTTATTCAAATGAAAAGTTTTATTAAGGACCTATTGCAATGGTGGCATTGTGTTTTGAGTTCTCTTTCAGTTCTGCAGCAAAACCACACTGATGAACAGAATTCAAGCATTAATCTACTGATTACTTTATCCTCTGTCTTTCCTTCCATCAAAATAAACCCTGATATTTACCCAGAAAAAATATGAATAGGTTTTTGCATTTATTTTCACTTGTTTTTGTTGTTGTGGTAATAAACACTGATAAATTCTTGGGAAAATATATAAAAGAAAAACTGAAAATTAAGGGCCCTAAATATTTATTATCGAGCTAATGTGCTTGATTTCCTCCCCCCTCCCCCATTTTTAAAATTTGACCTAATTTATTATTACATTAAATTTCTTTTGAACTGCTCATGAACTGGAGAAAATAAGAAACCAAATTAATGGAATGTTAAATTGTGACTTTAACAGGAGGAATTCAACATGGCTAGAAGTAACAACATGGTATCAGACTCTCAGCCAGTCAGCTACCAAGGAACCTATCTCTAGAAGAATGAAGAAGAAAGATACAAGGGACATACTTGTTAGATTGGGAAAAATGCCTTAAAGAGCTCAATCTGTTTAGCATATAAAAAAAGAAGATTGACAAGTGACTTGATTACGTATAAGTGCACTGATTGGGAGAAAATGACAGGTATTAAGAGCTCTTTAATCTTGCAGAGAAAGGCATAGCAAATATCAAGGGCTGGAAGCTGAAGCCAGACAAATTCAAATTAGAAATAAGGCATAATATTTATGTTGATTAACCACTGGAACACACTACCAATGGAAGTGGTGGATTCTCCATCTCCATCTTAGTTTGAAGTCATCAAGATTCATAGATTGTTGGTCTTAGACTATGAATTTTGGCATTTTCAAATGGAGATTGTATGCTTTTTTGGAAGTTATCCTTTAGTCACACACAAGTTCTTGGGCTCCATAAAGGGGTAACCGGATGAAATATATTGAGGTGCTATATGCAGAAAGTCAGACTAGGTAATCTCATCTATTGGTCCCATCTGGCCTTAAATGCTATGCATCATTACTCTTTACCCACAGTGGTAGAGTAAAGCCATGAACATTTAAATGCTGAAGGTTGACAAATAGAACTTCAGTTTCATCTAGAAACTTCTGTGGAAAATAAAAACAAGATAGTTTTTATAAGTAAAAAACTCATAAAACTGAAAACTTGCACAACGTATCTGCACAATTGTAGAGAAAAAGAGGCAAGAAAAATTGCATGTGTGATGTGTATAAGAAATCTGGAAAATGTCTATAATATTTACTATCATGTATGAGGCTGTAAAAGGGAGACAGGATGGATAAAACCATGGCATAAATAAAAAACATTTCCTTAGACACAGTAGTCATGTTTTTAGCTATGAAGAGGGTCCCTCAGCCTCAGCTCTGGCAATGAGGAAGTTTGGTGTACGCTAAGAAGAGAAAGACACTGAGCTGTTGAAAAGTTCCTGCAGCAGAGAAGGAAGGGGGGGAGGGGGCGGGAATATCAACAAGCAAGAGGCTGACACACAGAGACTAAGGCAGGGGTGGGCAAATACTGGCCCGTGCACCAGATCCGATCTGCCAGAGTTAGCTGCTGGCAGGCCCCCACACTGCCATTGTTTCCTGCACCTCCACAGGTATCACAGCTCCCATTGTCCACAGATCACCATTTCCAGCCAATGGGATCTGCAATCATCTGTATCTGCGGAGGTGCAGGTAAATATAGTGTCAGCAGCCCACCAGGGGCAACCATTTTGTTGCCCACCCACGGACTAAGGGCTAGTCTATGCTAGCAAAACCCACTAGGACCTGCTAAGTAACACAGTTGGCAACAAGGATGGATGTAATCCAGAAACTCAGAGAGTGGTTGAATCATAGGATCCCACGCAAAGGAGAAGGGCAGGCATGGGCCTACCCCTTGAAAGGATGTGCTCAGGGGGCCTGCCCAGAGACTGTGACAGAGGATAGATAGATCATGGCTCACAGCAGGAAAGTGGCTCAGAAGTAAAAATTTGCTCTTGACTTTCACTCTTCATGGGGTATTATGCAAGTGAATATTAAGGAGACAAAGATTATTTAGAAAGATTAATATATTCATTGTAATGACTGAACAAGCTATAATTTAAGGAACAAAAAAGGCTCCGGATTTTGTGTGACTTTTTAAAATATCATTGAAATGAAAAGTTAAAGAAGCTGGGATTGTTCTGCACTTTAATACAAAATTATCATTTTTTTTTTGGAGGAAAAGAGCCCTCTGTGGTTGTCAGCTAACATCATCAGGTGCCACTCAGAGCCTGTCAGATAACAATATCTGCACTTCTTGTTATTCACATGATCTCATTGCTTGTAAGACTCTGCCAGGTCCATTACTCGCCCTGCAACTGATTTGGGTTAAGATGGGGTGGGAGTTGCTAACATGGAAATACTGCATCTTGGGGGAGTGGATTAATGTCCATTTAAATGCAAAAATGAATGTTGACAATGACTTCAACAGCACTAAAAGTCCTTTTGTACATAACCAAAACTAATACTAGGAATCATTCCAGCCTGCTTTCTGCATTTACAAACGTCTCTATGCACTGAAGAATTCTGTTTTTCATAAAAATAGGGAGCTGCCAGCACTGGGGAGGAGCAGAATTTGTCACATGAGGCAGAAAATGTCCACAGTCCTCAAGCTGGGTTTTCAGCAGATAGCAGAAACCAGTATGTTTGTCAGGAAAAGCAACATGCTGAGGAAATATTTCAGAGGGATAGTCTTTTTAACGTCTCACTCCATGTAGCTGCTATCAATACTGCATTTTGCTTACTACAGGGGAACAAAGATGTAGCAGCCCACTACTTGAAACATTATACATTTTGTCTTCAGTTCATTGCCCGTCAGCTATCAACATCTTTATCTCTGTAGCCGGTAATGACTGCTCAGACTACGAACAGCTCTCTGATTTCACTGCATATGCAGTTCATATGCTGTTTTTGAACATGCTATTCAGAAACCTAGGAATTCTGCCCAACAAAATGAAGCCAAGTGTTCTCAGTGTGTGTTCCATATTCAGTTTGTATCACAGTAGCTACGGATATCTTGCAAAATGTTCTGTCTGTTTAATAACATCAGAAACATCACATACCTTAAACAAACATCTTGGTAATATAAAAGTTTTCTTAGCTTTGCCTTTTGATTTCAGGGCTAAACCCAGAAACTTTCCTCACACTCACATTTGTTTCAAAAGATGTCTTTCATGAATAATGTCTTTGGGATCAAGTCCTTCATCTTTACAGCAATTTCCCTTTTGTTTCCTTCACGATGTGAGATTCTTTCGGGGAATTTGAAATAAACAAGTCATTCGCTGCATTTGCGGTGCACAAATAAATCCCTTCGCATCTTGTATGACCAATTCAGCTTTTCACATTGAACTTTTATGTACAGACAAGGGCCAAGATTTTCACAACAGGGATCTGCTGGATCCTCAGGACTTCTGAAAATGAGGCCTCAGATATAAATGGCTAAACATGAATTTAGAAGCCTAATTTTAGGCAAATGCTTTTGAAAATCTTGGTTCCAAGTTACCTCTGTTCCAAGTTACCTCTGCACTAGAAGACTTACCCAGCGTTGCCTGGGTCCAGTCTAGGGCTAGGAGCGCATAAGCCTCCGGCTGGTAATCGGGCAAGGTGGGGAAGGCGTGGGCTGTGCAAGCTGGCCAGGCGTGGCTATGCTGGGTGGCCCTGCAGTGCTGATGAGCAGCTGCCGGTGGATCCTGGTTGGGGGTGGGGTGCGGGGCTGTGCTGCTCTGCCCTGGTGGTGCTCCAGGAGGGAGCACAGCGATGGGTCTGGCAGGGCTTTCCCCCCATCAGTCTGGTGCTAGGTCCAAAGGGGAGGAGTTTTATGTAATGGGACCACTTACCTGGGCCAGTGACAGGCAAGATACCAAGCTCCATCCCCAGCTGGCCAATCCCTTGATGGTGCGGCTGCCGCCAATGGTCACTCTGCAGTATAGCAGTCCCCTGCACTCACTGCCCCCAGTGGTTACTGTGAGTATTATTTCCCTCCACTCTTTGCACTCTTTGTTATGGAAAACAATCAAATTCCAGGCACATCCCATTTTCCTGGCACTACCAAACCCAGACTTTGCTTTAAATTAGGATAAGAGGAAACTGCATACCAAATTTGGTGGTTCTAGCTCTTACCCCTTAAGAGGAGTTCTTGAACAAACAGATTCATGGACAGACAGATTCACAGACAGACAGACAAACAAATCTCTAAAATATATAGAGAGATTTATTTGTTTATTTAATGGAAATACTTTTTAGCAATCTCTCATTTCCAAAAGGCTTAGGAATGCAACTGAATGGGCATAGGGTGCATTGGTTACATAATATATTTGACTCAGCTATTAAATCTAGCCTTAAAACAGCAGAGGGTATGAGAGTATATTCCTTTTAGGAGACAAACTTAGTTTAAAAATCAACTTGTATTGCTGCAGTTTGTGGAACAGAATAGATTCTTTTCCATTTCAGACAAAATTTCTGGCACTAATCTAAGAAAGGATAGGAAATAGGACTATTTCTCAGGAAATAAACTATATCCTTCTCCTTTTCTTAGTCATATGCATGTTTTATGATTCTTTAGCACCAACAAACATAAAATATTTTTACAAATGTCAATCTGGCAAATGTGCATAGCCAGTCAGAATGATCATGGTTGAGGGTGCTGAACCAGGCACTGAGTAGTGAAGTTCCCAGATCTGTCTCAGTCCTACCAAACCACAAATCTCTGGGACAGCCCCATGGGAGGCATCAGGGAGTGTACCTCTTGGCACACTGATGGAGGGTTTTTGCCCATCCTGGTAACAGGGCTGAAGAACAGGCACTGCTGCTTTTGAATAAAATGAGTGATAGAAGAAAGGCCAGATTTTTGCAAGAGATTGACATTTGCAAAAGGACAAGCCACTTTATGCTCAGACTTTGGTCCTGACAGCTAATGTGGACTACTTCTAGCGGCTCTATGTCTGCCTGTAACAGGGTCCCGGTTTCTGACACATATAACAAAATAGGTAGCATTCAAGTTTGATACCACCTAAACTTTGTCTCACAGCAAAGACATGTTTGCTTCCATAAGCAAGATACAGACTTTATGCTGGAGTCAGAGAGAACTGTTCATTGAACTTTGGTATGTTGCAAGAGTTAGATCTCTGCTTGCAGCCAAGACAGATTAACTCATTGATGCTCTCCATGGTACTTGACTCCACCTGCTCTGGGAGTTCTGATGGCCCAACACGTAGGTTATGGTCCTTGGTTTTCTGCCATGAGGCATTCAACCTAACACCATAGACAGCATCTTAAAGACTTTGGAGAGCAGGAATGAAATTTTCTGACTTCTCAAAAGCAAGGCAGCAGCATCGGCATAATCTTGGTCAATAAACCATTCTTGATTAACTTTGTTTCAGATAATGTTCTGCTATCCAGCTGATAGTTTGACAGAATAGCACAAATATCAGTCTGACCCATTAAGGGTGCGTCTGCACAGCACCCTAAACTCGAAATAAGATACGCAATTTGTGCTATGCAAATTGCATATCTTATTTCGATTCTATTTCGAAATAGCTTATTTTGAAATTTGGCACATCTACACAGCACCAAATTTCAAAATAACATGTTATTTTGAGACATCCCTTAACCTTCGTGGAACGAGGGTTACAGGGATACCGCAATAGTATGCACATTATTTTGAAAAATATTTAGAAATAATGGCAGCTTATTAAGATGCGGGGTAGTTATTTTGGGATACCTAAGGTATCCTGAAATAGCTGTGCAGTGTAGACATACCCTTATTGACCAGATCACTTGCACTGTGATTCTTTCAAAAACTATGCATAGACTTAACTCTAAAGCATAGAGACTTGGCTGCAAAGAATCATAACTTGAGTTATATAATATAGTTGTCATGATTTGTCAATGCAGCAAGTGACAATCTCAAAGGTTTGTATCAGGCTTTGAAATTGCAAATTAAATCTTTCTATAGAGGTCTTTTTTTCTTTTGACTGACAATTTAGTCATCATACAGCTACTGGGAATCTTTCCCCAGTGGGAATTTTACTGAATGAGAATAGGTCCTGATCTTGATTCCACTGAAAGAAATGGCAAAATTGTCACTAAAACAAAGCAAGATCAATGATTACTGAGGATTTGCTGATTTGACCTGTGATTATGGCCTGTTTCTTTAGGTACCCCATATGTAGAATTCCCTTTCATCTCTAGGAGTTTCTCAAATAGCAACTTCAAGCTTGAAAAAGGTTCTTGTTAGGAAATACAGGCTTGATCATTTTAAATACAGGACTGCATCAGCCAGTGCAATTCTGAAACCAGTCATAACAGTTAGTAGTTAAGAGGTTATACCGCTAGAAACCCTTGTGAAAACTTCCTTTGAAAAATGCCTGTTTAAAGAAAAGCCAAAACAACACTCAGAGATTGTGTTACTGGTTTTGATGCAACACGCACAACTTTCATTGTAATATTTTGCAAGACCTGTGGAGCAGAAAGTCTGTAAAGTGGTCAGTGTCGCATGGTCCTGACTCAAGCCTCCACACACTTCGGTAAAATAAATAATGAATATTAACAGAGCATTCCAAGCTTTCAAATAGATTCCCTTCATGGTGGCAATTTTTTTTCTTTATGTATTTCCAGTGGCATCACTCCATAATGGTGCTTGAGCAAAGTGTTAAGGACATGTTCATGGTATCATATTATTTACTAGTTTCATATTTATCAGAGTTATTTTCTTAAATAGTCTTTAAATCACAATAGAAAGATATTCCTTGGTTGTGATAGCTACATTTATATATGGGGTCCATGACATCCTGGGATGGTCTAGATGGTACTGGGTCCTGCCATGAGGTCAGGGGACTGTACTCGATGACCTCTTGAGGTCCTTTTCAGTTGCAGTGTTCTATGATTCTATGACAAAGGAGCTATGAGGAAGAGTGAATAAAGCTGTCTGTTTGTTAGATATTTTTGAAAAGTCTCACATGCAATAGGCAGAAATTGTCAGGGTGATGGAAGCCCCAGTCTTGGAAGATTTATGTAAATTTTCAGTCACTTCAAGCTGGTTACATTCATTGATGATATGGTATGTTATTTGATCACATGTACTTCTGTATCTGATGCACTCATTACTCATCCAAATGATATCCTGGTGATCTTTTCAAGTTCTAAGGTTACTGATGCTTAGTTTTCTCATTAATACCACATTCAATGTGACTCAAACTGCAGAAGTTGTACATCAAGCACAAGGATATCTGACAAAGACTGAGTGGCTGGCCTGCCATCAAGGGGTAACAAAATATCACACACTGTAATAAATGAATGCATATAAGTGTGTCTATAGCTTTATCAACCTAAAGCCAAATTATAAAGAATAGAATGTTGTCAAAATGAATTGCTCCCTTAGGTCCATCATTTTCCAAACAGGTTCTCACATGCTGCTGTGGTGATAATATGAATTATGAGCAAGGGTTGAGGGAGTCTCCTGATTCAACACATTTACACAGATGGGGGATAAGAATGGCCTGCGGGGGTCAGAGAAGGCGTAGGCCTGTTGAGTAACTGCCCTCCCCACAGGGCTGGGGAAGCTGTGAGCTGCAAGTGGTGGAGGGACATACCTAGTTTTACTTCTCCCTGAGTCCAGGTTCCACTGCAAGCTAGGCATGATATTCCCAAACCCACTCCTACCTTCAGGCTCTTTGTCTGGCTTTTGCCACAGGCCAGCCCAATGATGCTAGCAGTGGTGATGGTGAGATCTGGGCCCAGTGTGGAGGTGGGCAAGTTACCCCCCACCCTATTGATGGTGGGCACAAAACCTGAGTGGTGCTGGGACCCCATGTGCCATGTCACATTTGGCCAACTGTGCACAGTCACACCACCTCTTACTCAATTTGGTACAGCTACCTAAGGTCACAACACCACTCAATGGGGTAGGTAGTGCCCCTAGTATAAGCATAATGGGTAGTGGAATCACAACCAGCATTCTTCCTCTCTAACAACTATATTGAATCAAACTTCTTACTTATGTCAATCGATATTTCCTCTTATTTGTTTAGATACATGGGGGAAGACTCTCTTTTTAACCTTAATTATCTATAGAAGTAGCGAGAAAAAATGGCTTTCAGTAATTTAAGTACTGGATAAGTAATTATGGGATGTTACTTATTAGCATACAGACTCTTCTTTAAAAACACCATCTCTGCAGAATCCTCTCCAGAGGTTACAAGTAATAGGACTTAGGGTGCTGGTCTAACCACCATTTCATCAGAGAGAGGAGATCTAATTAGTTCTGACATTTGGACTGTAATGGCTTTAAATAAAGAACAGGTCTCAAATGTCTGGATATTGCTGTGTATTGTGTGGAGATGAATTCAGTGATGATGTCTAGTATGGAACAGTTCAGGCTGAGAATGTCTTCACCACATGTAGCTGTTAGAGGAGAAGGGAATAAAAAGATGGAGAGGCACCCACCACCTGATAAGAACCAGCAAGACAGGAATTAATTATCTACCACATCTCCTAGGTGCTGGGGAAAGAGTACCCAATCAGGAGTCTGGAGAGAAGGGCCAAATGAGTCCACAGGAGGGAAAAAGCAGCCATGAAAACAGCCCTTCGTTCAGAGAAAGAAGGCCTCTGAAGAGGTGACCAAAGAAGTCTAGGTTATAGCCTGAGCAAGGGCTTTCTCTTTCTCCATTTATGTTAAAACCTTTGCTTCTTTCTTTTATAACCAGTGCATGCTAACGTTCATGAACAAGTCCCTAAAGAAAACCAATGTTTCATGGTACTCTTGATGCTGAAAAGCTGGCTTAATTATACAGTGTACCACATTCTTTCCCCTTTCACTGTTGCTTCATCTTCCCTGCAATTACTTCACAAAGATGTGGTTAGCTTTTTAATCTTGCTAAACTTTCTTGCTATTCTCTGAGATCCCTCCAGGTGTCAATATCTTTCTGACAATTTGGTTTTCAGATACAAAAAAAGGTTCCAGGTGTGATCGCACCAGTGCAAAATAAAGGACAACACTTTCATTCTTTCTTGGCACTGCATAGCCAAATCAAGACCTTACATTGGCCTGTTACCCCCTCCGATTCCCTGATAGTCTTGTATATAAGTTTTTGTCCAGTCACCTTTAGATTTTTTGGCATTACCACTCTCTAGTTTTCTCTTTTTCTTTCTCTCTTTTTTTATTTAATATGTATTTCAATACTGTTATAATGCTCATTATGTTTTATAGTTAAATTTTAAAGTGTCTGAGTTAGAGAGGGGAGGGAAGATTAATTTTCCTTCAGTACTGTGTTATTCAAAGTGCCTTTAATCATCATGTGTCATAGAGTGAAGTTAGTCATAATAGATGAGACTATTGGCTTGAACAGGCGAGTTAATGAAGGACAACCTTCCTGAAAGACCACAACAGTAGTCTGACCTTAGATTTCCAACACAGGACAGAAGAAGGCAGTAGTCGCCTGGTGGTCAGCCCTCCGAGGGACAATGACAGGACTTAAAGGATCCTGGGTCCCTCACCTGAAAGCCTGCCACCATAAATAAGAAGAGCAAGTGGAATGCAGTGGGAGGGGAACAGTGTATGGAAATGAGCCGAACCTGACTGATCACGTTGGAATTGATCTCTGGGGGCTGTGCTCTCATGTGCAGAGAAAGCACTGGGGAAGGATGAATTTTTACAAAGCATAGATCTGTGTGAATGCCCCATTGATAAAAATAGCCTCTGGGAGTATATGCAATATAGACAGCTATCCCTAGCACCAGTTCTAAAATAAAACAGACAGAGTTTGGTCTAAAATAGTTTTTCAACATTTTCCCTGAATGATCAGAGGGGTTTTTTGAAGTACAGTTCATTCCTATCCCCTTGTGGGTTTTTTTTCCTGGTTATTGGAAAGACAAATTGAGACTACTTTGTTGGGTCTCCTTTCATTCGTCCTTCTTCTATGAGTCAATGCTACTACAGTTCCATTGTATCTAACCCTCTTTTTTAAAAAAATAGTCCCCCTTTTTATTTCCAACTGCAGGACATCTCTTCCCTATTATCGTTTTGTACCTCACTGTTGAAACTAGAATATCTTTCTTCAGAAGCTGGATCCATTAATTGGCTTTTTAGTGCCTTCTGATTTTTTTCCCCTGCTTGTCCAAATAACATACCCCCCTTTGCAGCATGGACACATTCATTTCACTTCCTCTCTTTAATGCCCTCTTTCTAGCAGTGGTTCACTCAGTCTCTCACTAACCTTACAGTCTATTTACACATTCTAATGCCTTAAGTATAAAGTGTCAGCTCCAACTGTATTTTCATCTTGAAGATGGGGTAGGGTGTTCACAATGGAGATGCTAACCATTAAGTGGATCTCTATTGTAGGAAGAACAGAAACGGGGCAGCAAGCTGTGTCCAATATGCAGAATGGGCTGAAACTGATGGATCATGCCATTTCCTCCTACCAGCTACTCAGTCTTTGTTCACCTCATACCCACCCCAGAAGCCTACAAATGAGAGCTTCTTGAAGTGCAGCAGAGAATTGAGATCTAAGGAAGCATTTGATAGTCAGCCACCATGAATATTTAGTTAAAAGATTTATATTTAGTTAAAAGAAGAGTCAAGCTTTGAATGAAACTTAGAATATTCTTTGTTGGAATGTATCATAGTGCAGTTGCAACTCTAAGTACCTGGACAAAAGGTTCCCACAACTCCAAATCAAAACTAGGTTTCCATTTTCCTCACTCTCTTCTTAAAGTGCCATCTTACCTCTTATTTATAAGATTTATAAACTACTTTAACCCTCTCCCTGATAAAACAACTCCCTCAAATATTGCTATGGGCATCCTAAATAAACACTGCTATGAAAAATAAAGCAATCCACCTGACAAAATTCATGAATGAGAGAAATTAGGTTCCAGAAGCTCCTCACCCTTCAGTACCTTAAAGGCTGTGGGTTTCTTGCCTCTTTGGGACTATCTACTTGTAATTACCCATACAACAGTAGTCTTCTGTGATGGGGTAGGGAGCCCACTTTGGAGCTGGTGAGTTCACCTGGTTGAAGACAAAGCCTAGCCAGAGGAGGAGCTGTGTATTGAGCATAAAGGAAGGAAGCGGAGAGGCAGAGGGGACTATGAGATGGCTGATGTGTATGACAAGGAAGGAGGGCAAGGGGCACTCTGATATCTGATAATGCAGGGGTTCTCAAACTTTGTGATACTGTGACCTCCCTCTAAGTTGCTCGCAACCCCCCGGAGGGTCGGGACCCACAGTTTGAGAAACACGATGATAACGAATTTCAGCTAGTGAAACCCGTTCAAGTGTACCCCAATTCATGAAATATGTCTAAGGCCACGTCTATACTTACCCATGGATTGACGTTCCGGAGGTTGATCTTCTGCCCTAGTAAGAACTCACTAAATCGAAAGCTGAGGGTGCCTCCATCAGTGCCAATATGCCTATTCCTCAGGAGGAGTAAGGGAAGTTGATGGGAGCATTTCTCCCATTGACCTCTCACTGTGGGGATGGTGCCAAAATTTGAATCAAGGTATATCTACTTTAGCTATACAATTAACATAGTTGGAGTTGTATATCTTATTTGAACTTATCCCCTAGTGCAGAACTGGCCTGATAAGTGACATGCAAGGGCATTAACAAAAAGCACCTATTAGTCACATCACATAATGTAGTTACAATCAACTGATGCAGTTATAGACATTAAGTGAAATTATAATTATTATTAAAACGTATTTGCCCGCCAAACAGATGCTAGTCCTCCCTTAAAAAAAAGAATGTGGATTACTTGGAAGTTACTTCCAACAAAACATGCAAACGGACTCATCAAGCTAACAAGAGGTGGAGGCAAACCACACTATCGCCTTGGAGGAGGAGATTGATAAAGGCATTAATGTTCATTCAATTGCCCTAAAGGGAGCAGGAATTAAATAATTTGTATTTTATCAGACAACACAGTGGGAGGAGAAGCAGCAGGACCATTCCTTCAAGACCAACTTCACGTTTCCTACCTCATAGCTAGAAACAGATTGTTATGTGGAGGTATCCCTCAGAAGAATCCATTCCAAAGATCCCATGGGCTACAGAAAAGAAGAGGACAGAATCCAGAATTATCTATCTTTCACATAAGAATACAAAGGCAACTGCCCTTTCATTTTGGGGGATAGATCCTGACCAGTCAGCCATCTTCACAGAAACACATGGTGAGAATTTACCTTCAACCAAATCTAGCTTGTTAAATTTTAGTTACTAGAAAGTGTTTTATCTGTATGTCTCTTATAACCATTCCTGGCTTTAATCCGTATCCTTGTACACACTTAAATCCTCTCTCTTTGAAATTAAATAAATTGGTTTACTTTTTAATCTACACCAACTGAGTGCTCTGTTTGAAACTGAAGTGTTTCGTAACTCCTCTTAGGACTGGATTGAGTATTTCAGAACACATTTTGGGGAAATTCAGCACTGGAGAAAATGTGCAGTCACTGCACCAGTTGATAACCAAGCCTGGGGGAGATGAGTGGAAGTCTGCATACAAAGCATTGAACCAGGGCCGCCCATTACACAGATATGTAGTGCATGATTATTTCTGACTATGGGCATCCCAGGCAGAAAGATGTAGCAACAAAACTTTAAGGTAATCTTCACCTTTCTAAATTTGTATCCCAGAATGTAATAATGTGTCAAGTGTCATAACAGTCTTATTTCAAAATTCAAAGAATTAGGTAATCTCATTTAGAGGTCATCCTGATTGTGATTAATGAAAGACACTACTTTGTGACCAGGTACATATGTGTGTGTGTGAGAGAGAGAGAGAGACAGACAGACAGAACAAACTTTGTGATCTCTGGCTCCCATCAAACAAAAGGTTTGGCCGTGTTGAGCACATTCATGATGTCACAGGCCCCATATCATGATGGTGGCTGTCACACAGAAGAGTTAATAAATAGCAGTTGGGTGAACATAGGTCATGAGCAATGCAGAGGTCAACATGTATTCATAGAGTTTAAGGTCAGAAGGGATCATTAGATCATTTAGTCTGACTTTCTGAAACATATTCACATACAACATTTGTTGAAAAATTGTGTACAAATCCAAACACTATTCATGAGCAATTCATCAGCTGAGGATACTTCCAAAAAAGTCATAAATTGCATTCCCTGCTCCAGTCTTTATTATGTCTAGATTGGTGAGTATTGCTGTTTGCAAGACACCTCCCCTGGTAATAAGAATACATGTATATTTGCAAATAAGAAAAAAAAAGGTTCAAACTATGGCTTGTTTAATAGATGTGAAGAGCCTCGTCTGGCTTCACTCAGCTGTGTAATGAGATGATCCTTTCTCTAATCACAGAAGAAAGACTGAAATGTACCTATATTATGTAAGATGCTTTTTGCTTGATCAGAAATATGAGTACAGAGAACGCTGCTTTCATCTGCTAGAGTAGTTGTTACTCATGTATTTTTGAAGTACTTTCACTGTATTTTGTACAATCATGAATGCTTAGTTATAAGGCACATGCTGTAAACAGCATTTCACTTCACCCTTTAAAATAATTTTGTACTAAAAAATGTTGCAGTCACAGAGATATGCAGTTTTGGGATAAAGGGTTATGCAGGTTTGAAGACTTTTCAGCTGACATAGGTGAGTAATACATTTTAAACCTATCGTAGTGTGTATACATAGTATGGACTAAATTTTCCTTTCACATGTACACATGCAAGGCTGTGGACATCAGTGAAGTTGTGCCACTGAAGCTAGAGAGTAATTTCCTCTAAGGCTATGTCCACACTGCAGGCTTCTTGTACAAGAATGGCCGTTCTTGCGCAAAAAGCTTGCGGAGCATCCACACAACAAGCCCGTTCTTGCACAAGAAAGTTTACAGCAGATCATCAGAAGAGAGGGCTTTTTGCACAAGAGATATTCCTTTCCTCACAAGGAATAAGCTTTTTTGCACAAGAGCTCTTGCGCAAAAAGGCTAGTGTGGACAGGAACAGGGGTTTCTTGTGCAAGAAACTCTTATGGCTAAAATGGCCATCAGAGCTTTCTTGCGCAAGAGAGCGTCCACACTGCCATCTCTTGCGCAAAAGCACACGGCATTTTGGATGCACTCTTGTGCAAGAACTTTTGTGCAAGAACTCTTGCGCAAAAAGTTCTTGCGCAAGAAGCCTACAGTGTAGACATAGCCTAAATGTATCCTTACATAAAGCTGGGCAATGCTCAGGATTTCCAATTCATGATAGGCTGCCAACTTGGCAGTTGAGTTACCTGGGGAACCAGCTGGCCTGAGTGTGAGAGCCTTGGGTCTCCCTGGGATCCCTGGACCTTGGAATTTCACCTAGGACTCCATGCTACCAACTCCACAGCACTGAGCCTTGGAAGCTCTGAGAACTCCCACAGTGGAACCTGAGCCCTAGACCTTGAGAGCCCCGGCTAAAACTAGATCTCCTTGGGGCATCTGGAACTCTTCTAGGCTCCTTCGCAGGGAGCAAGGTGCCCCGGGATGGTTGGGCTGTCCCAGAGCCGAAGATCCTGGAGGCCCAGGGTCTCTGGCCTAGGGGCAGTCTACATGGCAGAGCTCCCCTGTAGCTTACCAGGTTAGCCATGAGGGAATCCAGGAGGGCTCTAGCAGACGGGATTTCACCACTTCTCATCTTAAACCCAATTCATTTTCACAAGAAATTTCTGGTTTGAGAAACTGCACTTTTTATAATTTACAAACAGCTCTATGCATATGTTAAAAGAGCATATATTTGATAAGCTTCAGATAACTCACTGAACTAAAGAAGCTTCAGATAAGCTTCAGGTAATTCACTGAACTGAAGAAGAGGGCTGTGCCCACGAAAGCTCACGATACCATCTACATGTTTTGTTAGTCTTTAAAGTGCTACCAGACCATTTGGGTTTTTTTAAAATTTATCCTGTACAGACTAACTCGACTACCCCCTGAAGCAGCAAAAAAAAGCACAACATTCCCTTGATACAACATAGTCACACATAATTAACTAGCTTCCTGAATGATACCTGAAGCTATAATTTTCCACAACATTTCAAATATGTTGGTACGTAATGATAAATTTTAAAAAATGCTAGATAAAATGGCTAAGACCCAATACAGTGGAGCATTGTTCTTAAGCTACATTGAGGCATTAGTAAGACACCACTGTATATAAGAGGTAGTGTAAGCCAGTGCTGTAGCAGTATGGAAATGGTCGGCTATTTGGGCCTTCTAAAGTGGAGTTCTTGAAAAACTAAAATTAAAAAGTGCAAAGTAGGGTATTATTCTTATTAGTACAAATTGTTAATTGACATAGATAGATAGATAGGTAGATAGATAGATAGATAGATAGATAGATAGACTTATAATGTTACATGATATTTTATGAGGACTTTGTGGCAATGACTGTGTCTGTAAAGAATTTAATCTCTAGATTAGAAAAAATAGAACCTGAAAATGACACAAAAATAAAAGGTTAAGGAATGGAGGACCAAGAGGTGAAACAAATATAAATGAGTCCTATTATTTATTACCTCTCTCTCTATTTATATACATACAAGAAACAAATATTACAGACTATACATAAATCTCTCATCACAGATAACTTCAGCATAATATATTAACCATTTCTACTTCTCTTTAGCTATCTTTGAAACTTTTCATTTATATGTATATTTTAGAGTGCATCTATTTGTCTTCCTGTGGATCTGTCTGTGAAGCCATTTGTTCAAGAACTTCTCCTAAACAGTAAAGAGGTAGGGCCACCACATTATTGTGCAGTTTCCTCTTCTCCTAACTTAAAGCAAGTTCAAAGTTTGATTGTGCCACGAGAACTAGGAGCCCTGGCAAAAGGATAGTTTTCCATAACAGCCAAAGGAAGAGGCTGCTGTTTTGAGGGATGTGATATGAGAGCAGCCACTGGAGGCAGAGACCCTACAGGGGAAAGCTATCCTGTCGAGTGTTTGCTGGAGATAGCCTAATTACCCCACAAGGCTTGGGCTCCGCCATCTTGCCTGCAAGCACACTGAGTAAGTAACCCCCCTGACCCCCAAACTCTTCCCCCTCCTGGCCCTTGGCCACAGTGCCAGATTGAGGGAGAAAAAAAGGCCCCTGGGAGATAGGGGGGTTAGGGAAACTGGGGGGGGAAGAAAGAAGGCCTGGCCCTTGGGGAGGGTGGTAGGGGAGAGAAAGGTCTCCTGGAACTTGAGAAGTTTGAAGAAGGAGAGAAAAGGGCCCAGTGGCTGGGGAGAAGGAGGGCTGGGACAGAGAGAAAAGGCCCATGACAAATGGGAACTTCCACCCTGAGCCTCCCACTCTTGAACAAGGAGGATGTCATCTGCATATAGAAGGATTTTTGTCTCCTGAGATCCTGATTTGATACATTCAATACCTTCCTGTTCTCTAATTAGTGCTGCAAGTGGTTCTATTGGTTAGGAGCAGTGAGAGGGGGCATCCTTGTCTAATTCCCCCAAAAAGATCAAAGTAGGAAGGGAGATATTGTAGTTATTTGTTAGGATACAAGCGTATCAGCTTTATCCATGAAAAAAAGGATTTATTTTCCCAATTCAAATTTATCCAGGGTAAGAAACAGATAGTGCTAGTTCAAAGGCTTTCTCTGCACTGAGTGAAATGGTTATATAAGAATTTCAAGAATGTTAGTGGAATGCCATAACATCAATCAACTGACTTGTGTTATCTGAACCATGCTTTTTTAAAATAAATCCCACTTGATTAGGGTGACACATATCACTGATTACTTTTTCAAGACTCTTAGGACACATCTACACTGCAGCATTATTTCAAAATAATTCACGTTATTTCAAAAGAACAAAGTGCGCGTCTACACAGCAAGCCTATTATCATATATATAGTAGCCCAATGTCTGAGAGTCTGTAACGCTGAAATGCTGGCTGTTCCCTCTGGGCAGCGCTGTTGCCTGAAACGCTGGTTGTTCCCTCTGGGCGGCGCTGTTTGCAAAGGAGAGGCCATCTTGGATTGCTGCTCTTTGGAGATTTGTGAGAAGCTAATTATTGTTAGATGTCAGAAATTATTCTGTTCCTCGGGGCCAGGTGCTGAATCATTGCTGTAAAGAGCCTGATAGAATTTCAAAAATTGATCACTGATCTCTTTTTGCTTAGCAATATCCTACCCTTATTCTGATTTAAGCGGTATCATTTGGGACCTTTGGTCTCTCACTTTTCATGCAGTTTTCCATTGCTATCTCCCCTAACTCCCATGATGTTTGTCTAAAAGGAGCAAACTTGACTTGTGCAGAAGTCAATCTATTTATTTCATACTTAAGATCGATCATTTTTAATGCTTTCCTTAGAAGGTGTAGCTTGCACTTTCTAAATCTAAATTCTAAATTGATTTAAGTTGTTCCAGGAGCCAAGTCTGCCCAGTCCTCTTTCTATCCATGGAATA
Organism: Pelochelys cantorii; assembly: GCA_032595735.1. Lineage (NCBI taxonomy): Eukaryota > Metazoa > Chordata > Testudines > Trionychidae > Pelochelys > Pelochelys cantorii. The sequence goes on along the minus strand of CM064326.1, from coordinate 122,450,871 downwards.
GGAGATGATCCTTCCCCTAATAAAAGCTGTTATTGTATCCTTTAGGGTGGATTGGGATATCTCTGATGTATCATTTGTTTAAAACAAATTTCTTCTGTGACATAGTTTTGAAAATGTCTCCAAAGGAGAGGAGTTTAGTCTTCATCTTTTGTAAGCTGAGTCTTTTGTGAAACAATATTCCTACAGAATTGGTCCTACCTTGGGCAGGGGGCTGGACTTGATGACCTCTTGAGGTTTCTTCCAGCTCTATGATTCTACATCTTTGGCTGCTGAGGATAAATTGTTGAACACTCCTTCCCTTAGAGACTCCACACAAATTTTTTCTGACTCCAAATTGACAAGGTGGGCTTCCTATAGGAAGATAATATCTGCTTTCATTATTTCTAGATGGGCGTTAATACTTTTTCCTTTTATAGGGTGATTCACCTTTGATGCACCAGGAAATACAATTTATGTTATTAGACTTAAGGAATGTTTAGGGCAAAAATCTCTTTATCAGGTGCCCAAATAGCACCATTGCTTGTGCCACTGTTAGTTCCAGATGTAGGAATGCTATATATTGGTTCTCCCTCACTGCCCGGGGCTGAAGGGGGAGAGATTAAGCCAGGGGTGGGCAATAATTTTTTCTTGGGGGTCACCCTGGAAGGGATGGGGCCTAAACAGGAAGAGATGGGGCTACTCCATCCCTAGATTGGTCTGGGGGTGGGGAAGCATCTTTGCCCCCCCCTTCCCACTAGTCACCCATGCCCTGGAAGAGGCTTGGCACGCTCCCCAACCCCCAGGCCAATCAGGACCTGGGGGCAGAGGAGTGTGGGAAGCCTCCTTCCACCCTGCAAGGAGCACATGGCACTTTGAAGCACTGAGTGCTGTTCACAGGGCGGGGGCAGAGAGGTGAAGGCTTTGCATGCTCCCCCACCCCCAGGCCCTAATTGACTTGGGGGCGGGGGAACAGCAGGGCCTCCGCAGGATGGCTACGCCCTCTTGGTGGGCCAAATCTGGCCCGTGGAGGCCCTTTTGTCCACCGTGGGTTAAGTAGACAACAAGAGGTATAAGGTAGGGATAATGTGGGAAAGAGAATAATTGAGAAAAAAAGAAATGAAGGGGTCAAAACTAACCAAGGATCACTTAAAATATATCGTTCTTATCCAAATGGAAATAGGACTCAACCCAAGAGTGTTACTGTGGGGTGGCCTTGTCACTCACTACCCTCACTGGATTCCCTCTAACTTTGGGCTTGTCTTTACTAGCACTTAAGTCAATGTAACTTAAATCACTCAGGCTATGTCTAGACTATAGGCTTCTTGCACAAGAAGCTTTTTCGGAAGAGATCTTCTGAAAAAACTTCTTGCACAAGAGAGCGTCCACACTGAAAAAACGCATCGAAAAACTGATGCGCTTTTTTGAAAGATAGTGTCCAGACTGCCTGGATGCTATCTCACATGTAAGCAGTGATTCCTATGGACAGAATGGCCACCAGGGCACCTGTGCTTTTTCCTCTTCCCTCTTCTTCTGACAAAACTCCCTCTTCCCTGTCCACACACGCCTTTTTGTGAAAGAGCTCTATCACAAAAAGGTTTCTTCCTCAAAGAATGAGGATTACCAATTGTGCAAAAAGCCCTCTTTTCTTTCAATTTACTGTCAAAAGAATGCACTTGCACTGTGGACGTAACTCAAGTTTTGTCAGAAAAATGGCTGTTTTTCCGACAAAACTCTGTAGTCTAGACATAGCCTCAGGGATGTGAAAAAGCCACTCCCTCTGAGTAACACAAGTTAGTACCACTAACCAGTGCTAAGTTGGAAGGAGACACTCCCATGCTGACATAACTTTCACTTCTTACAGGAGTAATTCCACCAACAGGAGAGCACTCTCCTGTCTGCAGAATGCATCTTCACTAGATGTGCTACACCAGCAAAGAAGGCTATCAACTGAACTGCAGTGTTGGAAAAAATAAGCAAATCATTTTAGGTTGCATTAACAGACACATACCAGGCAAGTGACAGGAGATGACAGTAATGCTCTACTCAGCATTGGTTAGACCTCAGTTTTGGTCACCACTGTATAGAAAGGATGTAGAGAAACTGGAAAGTATCCAAAGACAGGTGACAACGATGATCAAAGCCATACAAACAAAGGCTGAAGGATCTGGGTAAGTTTAGTTTGGAAAAAAAGTAGATTCAGGGGGGACATGCTAGACGTATTCAAATATTTGAAAAGAGGGAGAAAAGATGTTCTCTCTTGCAACAGAGATCAGGACAAGAGGCAGTGGGTTCAAACTACATCAAAACAGATTTAGATGAAATCTCAGGAAAAATTTCCTACCTGTAAGAACAATGGGGAAGCAGTCTGCTGAGGGATATCATCAAATCTGCTTCAATGGACGTTTTCAAAAAGAATCTTGATAGCCACTTGTCTTGATGGTTTAGACACAACAAATCCTGCCACTTGGCAGGGAGTTGCACGAGTTGGCCCTTGCAGTCCTTTCTAAGCCCTATGGTCTGATGATTCTGTCAACTGAAGAACAAGTCTACAGTGGATATATAAGAAAATTATATAAATTCTTTAACTTAATTTTAACATAACTGGACCATTTGTAGATAAGGGCTCATGTGCAGAACAGTTCTGCCTAAACTTAGCCCTTTAGATCTTTGTCTATGTTTGATTATAATGTGAACATCATTGACAAATACTTACATCAGCATCGTAACATTTATTTCTAGGCAATTAACAAAAAACAAACAAAAAAAACTAAAGAAAAGCCTCTGAACTAACATTATTGAAATAGACAACTGACAGTGTCATTCAACGCTTTTTCAGTAACCAACAATAATAATTATTCTTGGATTGGATTTTAGGAAATCAGATTTCTTTACAATTGGGGAATTGGAAACATTCTTAATTAAACTGACATCTTCAATAGACGGTAGATCTGGTACCTATGTATAAGTGTACATTTATGGAAAATGGATTGAATATTTTCAAATTTACTGTAAATATAGAATGAAGATGGAGATTAAACAAAGTAAAATTGGGGGTAAGGAAGGGGAAGATAGTAAAAATAAGTAGGGAAGAACATCAGGGTTGAAAAAATACCACAAAAGAGAGTGCCTCAGATAGAAAACAAAAACCCCTCTTCTCTGTTGAACCTTGGCGATCCAGGGGAATAAAAAGGCGCCAGGTATGGTGAGGCAATTGGCTTGGAGTTAGGATCTGGAAGGTGGATGTGCTCCTGGTGTAATGGAATCATGGATGTACAAATAGGGTATATGCTAAAAGCACACTGGAATCATCGGGAATGGAGTGGGTACATGTTCTAGGTACATTAGAATAATGGTGGGGGGGGGAGGGAGAGGTGGGTAGGTTCAGGAAAAGCAGGCGTGTCCCTATTGTAACACTCCAAATGGCTAACGGCGGCATCCAGGGCTGCTTTATTGAAAATAAGGGTACGACTACACTGCAGCATTTTTCCATAGTAATGGCCATTATTCCTGAAAAACCATACTAGTGTCCACACTGCTGTTCCATTATTTCGACAGAAAGTCAAAATAACAGGCATCTTTTTCCAATGGCGGTAAACCTCATTCTATGAGGAATAAGCCTGCTTACGAAAAAAAAATTAAGGGTGTGTATGGATGTGGAATAGGGAATTATTTTAAAAAAAGAGGCCTCCAGGTGCCCTGCTGGCCATTCTGTCCACATTCATCACAACTCTATAGTTTCTGTCTCCCAGCAGCTCTTAAAGCTGGAGACACAGGGAACAGGGCTTGTGGCAGGAAACCATCCTTGGGAGCTTCCAGACACTACACAACTGCCTGTGCCTGATGTTTGGGCATCAATGTCTCAGCCACAAGCCCCCCAAGAGCCCACTGGCCCTCCCAGGGAGCACACACAGGGCTCCCAGGAGCCTGTCAGGGGCCACAAAAGGCGTGAGCCATCCTCGTCTGGGGTGGAGATCCTGGCCCTCCTGGACGAATGGAGCAACAAGGAGACCCTTCAGAATCTCCACTCCAGATGGCACAACACTGATATATATGGCTGGATGGCTGACAGCCTGGCCAAGAGGGGCCACAACAGGACTCTGGAGCAGTTCCGGAGCAAAATGAAAGATCTCCAGTAGGCCTATGCCAGGGCGAGGGAGCGCAGCTCATGCTCCAGGGCAGGACGCACTCCTGCCCCTATTATGACAAACTGCACTGCATGGTGGGGGGCAGTACAGCCCCTTCCCCATCCCTGGTGGTGGACTCAAGGCTGGAAATGACCATCGTCGCCAGCTCGGGGGTTCCAGCCCACGAAGAGGAGGAGGAAGAGCTGGAGGAGGAGGAGGAAACGACCAACACCATCACCTTGAAGCCAGTACCCCAGGTCCTGGATGTGTCCCAGGCATCCTCCAAGGCCAGGGAGGGATCATCAGGTGAGTACTCTTAGTTTTTCACACAGGGCGGGGGTGGTGGGCGCAGAGGAGATGTGGTGTGATCATCACTCAGCTTGCCCATCGTGCTGCAATCTGTACACATGGAAGCATGTGCAGCGCCAGTCTGCACCATGCAGCCTCAGGAGGCAGCCCCAGATCACCCCTGATCTCCTGCTCACAGGGTCTGGGGAGGCCAAACACACTTCTGACCCCTGGGAGATGCCCTCCCACCACCAGCCACTGCTAGAAGGAGGCTAGGAACAAGGGCACACACACATCTGCACACAAACTCTGGAGTGCTGCACATGGGCATGCCTGCATGCTCAAGGCACCACCCATTCCCAGGGACAGCGCTGCCAGGCGCACGTGTGTGTGCGTGGCACCAACGGAAGCCCAGGCAGCTCTAGGCCCCTCTCCCAGCCACTGGATCCCAGTGTGGCTGGACACTTCCCTTGTCTGCTTGTCCATGGGCCGGGGGAAACAGGTCCCCTAGGGACCTCTGGGCCCTTGTGAGGCATGGCCTGCTATCCAGGCCACACATGACCTTTCTCCTGGGACATCGCCGTCCTCTGCCCCAAAAACTGTTGCTCTCTGCTCACAGATGAGGGCAAGACCTCAGGGCCACTGTCCCCAGGGATGACTGACCACCTCTCTTTATTCTCCCCAGCCGAACCAGCCATGACTGTGGGGTGATTGACACCACCTGAGCCAGCCACCTGACTCCTGGGGAGCCACAGGCATCGGAAGGGTCAAGAGGACTTAATGAGGGAACACGTGTCTGTCCTCCAGGACATGCAGTAGACGCTGGCCCAAAAGGTCCAGGACAAGGTACAGTGGTGGGCCCAGATGCAGACCAAGCTGCTGCAGCAGGGCCTCAACATGTGTGTGACCATCCAGGAAATGATGGCGTACCCAGCACCAGTCCCTGCTCCTGTCCCCGCCCCCTCCCAGGCCAGCCCCTGCCCCCCTTCCAGGCCTGACCCTGCTCCAGCATCCCCTCCTGCCTATCCCCCTGTTCTCCCAAGACCCCCCTCCCCCGAGGCTGCCGAGGTCCCCAGACATGAGGTGGAACAAGCACCTGAACCACACGCCAGCCTCAGCCCCAGCTCTGAGCCTCTCCTCCCCCCTGCAAGCTTCTAACCCCCCTCCCCATTTCCAGGTTTTCAGCCCTCCCTCCTCCCCAGTTTATTTTATCCCAAATTAAAAAAAACAACCAGTTCTTTTTTTCAAAACAAAACATGTGTGATTATTGGGTCTGCTGGCAAAGGAGGTTGTAGGGGGGAATGGAAGGGGTGTTGTGGGAAAGGGGCCTCCCGGATGCACACCCCCACCTGATGGTCCTGGCAGATGGCAGGTGTGCATGGCTGCTCAAAGGCCCATCCCTCCCGGATGGCATTGGCCCCCCAAGCCGGTAGGAATGCCTCCCCCTTCCTCTACACAATGTTGTGGAGAAAACAACACGTGGAGATCACCTGGGGGATGTTGTGCTCCCCCAGATCGAGGCGGGTCAAGAGACACCTGAACTGCGCCTTCAAGCACCCAAAGGTGCATTTGGCCTGGATGTGGGCTCTGCCCAGGTGGCCATTGAACCGGTCCCTGCTTCAGTGCAGGTGACCGGTGTAGGGCTTCATCAGCCTTGACATTAGGGGGGTAGGACAAATCCCCCACAATGCACAGTGGCATCTCAATGTCCCCAACCATGATGTTGTGCTGGGGGAAGAATGTGCCAGCCTCTAGCTTCTGGTAGAGGCTGGAGTTGTAGAAGATGTGGGCATCATACGCCCTCCCCGACCAGCCAATGAAACTGTTTGTGAACTGTCTGCAGTGGTCGACCAAGGCCTGCTGGACCATCAAAAAGTATCCTTTTCGGTTTATGTACTGTGCGGAATGGTGGTCGGGGGGCATAGATGGGGATGTGGGTTCCATCTATAGCCCTTCCGCTGTTGGGGAAGCCCAGTGTGGAAAATCTGGCCATGATGGGGTCCAGATCTTCCAGGCGGATGACCCTGCGCAGCAGGATGGTGTTAATGGCCCTCACCACCTGCAGAAGGAGACAAACAAAGACACAAAACAGAGACTCAAAAGGCGTGTCTGAACCCTTGGGAGGTCCCTGAGCCCCCCCCCCCTCCTTCCACCCCAAACACCCCAGCAGCCAGTCCCTATTAATCTCCCCATCCCCCCCCCCCAGGTCTGTGTGAGGGCAGAACTGCAAAAAACTCCAGGGATAGGGCTTCCCCCCCACCACCAGGCCACTCCCCGCACCCACAACCCCCCCTTTCCCTAGGGGCTTTCTTTTCAGTACTCCCTCCCGCTCCAGAGACTGCAGCCCAAGAGTGCCTTACCTGCACAAGGAGGGCCCCAACAGTGGACTTTCCCATGCCAAACTGGTTGCCCATGGACCGGTAACTGTCTGGCATTGCGAGCTTCCAGATGGCAATGGCGACCTGCTTTTCCAGGAGGATAACAGGTGGCATCTGTGTGTCACGTCGTCAGAGGGCAGGGGTGAGGCAGGCACATAGCTCCAAGGAGCTGGTTGTCCCACCGCTCCATCACCAGCCAGTCCCACAAGTCAGAACTGGTGTCCAGCCTCCAGAACCGTCTCTCCACCATGGGGTGCAGTTGCAAGGGCCTTGCTCCCACACACAGGGAGTGGGTCTCAAATATGAGCTCAGAATTTGAGCTCATGCAGGGCCATGAAGGCAGCCTGCAGAAATTGCTGTAGAAACTGCAGCATGGCCGTGTGGGGCCATCGCATGCCCAGATGCAGCTCCGGCTCCATGGCAAGGATTGTGCTGTGGTGTCCTAAAGCAGGGCAACCAGTGCACACACTGCAAATGTTTTACTGTCCCTCGGAGAGGTAGGCAAGCAGGCAGCAGAAGCAGAGAAACAGCTGTCCGGGGGGGGTCCCTGTAAGCACGCATCTCGGATAGTCTTAGGCAGCAGCACCCGGAAGCAACTTCTGACCTAATGCCCTGCCTGAACTGGTCGTCCGGGTGGCCTTAAACGTGAGATAGTGTCCAATCAGTGTGGATGCTCTCTGTCGAAATAGTAGATTGCTATTTTGTTGCGCTTTTTGCATGTGGACGTGTTATTTCGAAATGAGCTTTTCCGGAAGATCTCTTCTGGAAAAGCTTATTCCGAAAGAAGCTTGCAGTGTAGATGTACCCTTATAAGAGACAAAATGGTGGACTTCCCCCTGTATAATTCCATATTCCTTCACTGCAGTGACTGCAGTAAATAACTGGTGAAGGTGTTTTAATGCATCATGCCTGTATCTTCTGCAGGGGGCATCTTTACAAGCTGCAGGGAAGGAAATGAAGTCCAGACAGTTTCTTCCTATTAAATGTAGCCCTCTTTTCTACCACATCCTTGGTGTAATTTGGGAAAATCATGAGCCTGTGTCCTTTCCCAGTTGGAGTTTTACATTCACAGGTTTTTTAAATGTATGTTTTAAAATCTTATAATTATAGCCTAGGGGTTTTTGTGCTTTTGTTTTCTGTTTTGTTTTCCAAAAGAGTTTTAGTGCAAGTGAGTGACAGGCCCTCTCAATATCTAAGTTCTGATTGGAGCAGACACAAAAATAGCATGATGATAAAAATTCCACTGGCCTCTTTTTTTTCTAGCCCCCATGGGAGACCCACAATACTCAGACAGTTTTTCCTCAATCATTTGTCCCGGTTATTAACCAGCAGTGATCTACTAGTCCTTTCCTGCTGCTCTGCAGTTATATTCATAGTACTCACCTATATCTTCTAGCAAGGAGATTCTGTTATTGATGCCAAGCCTTGAAAATTAGTTCAGTCATAGCATCAGCTATTTTTCTCAAGATAGTCAATTCATAATTTCATTATCTCTCAGGGGGGCAGCCTCTCCCTAAGCAGCCATCTTGGCTGCAAGAAGACTGTTCAACAGCTTGTGCTTTCCTTCGGATTTTGTAGAATGTCTGAAGCTGGAGCAGCATCCGTAATGGTACTAAGTTGAGGGGAAAGCATGATAGTAGAGGAATAGCTGATGAACATTCGATGGAAAAAAATGGAAAACCATTTGCTGATGGCTCTGATATTTATGAGGTGGGGAAGTAAACTGTAAGGCTCTGCAGATACCATCCGGTAGTGTCTCTCAGAATTCGTGTTAAATAGGAGCAGGTCTTATGGGTGCTGATATTTCTAAATACAGACCGAGGTTAGACAGGAATAGGCAGCAGATCAGCAGAGATAGTCAGTGGAAAGCTGGGGAAACTAATGGGTGATGATGTGAGACAGGCAGAAAGCAAGATGTGTGGGCAAAGGGTGAAGTGGGGAGTGGAAAGTAATTGGGTGGGAAGCCCAACTGCTACACCACCCTTTAACAGGAAGCAACATCATTTCTGCTTTCTTTAGTGGCTTTTAAGGAGGCATAGAAATTTGTACCGTATGCCCATCTTTCTGCATTGGCCAAAGCCTGGCTAAGGAGTGGGTTTACTACAATAGTTCTGAAGCAACCACTAAGCATGTCCTGATCCCTCTTCAGGTAATCTCTTAGCCTGCTACTGATGCCAGCTAGAAAAGATGGAACGGCAAACAAAGTGAAAGCTCAGGAAAGGAGGAGTTTTTTATTTTTATATGTATTTATTGTTAATGTTGGGGTGATCGCAGGTGTTTGAACCACTTACCACAGGGAAAGTTCAAAATTTTGGGAAGGCTTCTAAACTCCTGTTATTAGCAGGTAGATAAACCAGTCTTCTGATAGGGTGGGCCTCTAATGGTTGGTCATTTCAGTTTGATGTGCTTCAGATTATTAACCAAAAGCTCCTGGGCTGCTCCTGAGAGTAAAATGAGCAGCTTTTGTTCCGTTGATTGTCAGCTCTTCAGGAGTGAGCGAGAGCACATCTTAATCTGCTTTTTGTAAAGCACAGTGAAAATGTAAGTGCTTTGTAAATGATTTTTAATCATTAATATCCTCTTTCAATTGCTGCATAAAGGTCTTAGCCATTACTGTAATGATAAACAGTGTGATAAACAGTTCCTTTTCTCCAATCTCTGCATCAATATATATCTTCTGTGAGGTTTTTAATAGCTGCTGCCCTACAAGAAAGAAAATTAATCTCCATTTTGCAGTGAAATAGTGCTGAATTTTTGCAGGGATTTGCTCGTTAGTTCTGCATTGCAGCCTGTCATGGTCTCAGAGTGGCCTCCCAGGTGAATATTTATTACTTTGGTACTCATTTGGTAGTAATTATCTCCTCTCTGTCTGCGCTAACCTGTTACAGCTAGTGCTAATTTTTCTCTGCTGGTGTGTAATTCTATTACATAGCCCATCAGTGGCCTGTTGCTCCTTACTGCAAGCAAGAAAAGTAGCACACTCCCATCACTACAGTTGCTAATATTTGTCCCTGCTTCATTAAATATCAAGTACTGCAGTCACAAAACATTAAGTAATGGTCATGTACAATTATGTGGTGCTAATAACACCATGCTCGTCAAGCTTTCTGGGAAATTATTTTCCCCAGTTCCCTTTCTTTATTTGGATAATATCAGTGAGGTTGTAAACCTGTTATTTAATAGATCCATCATTTTGACAAGTCATGGAATCAAAAAAGTCCAGCAGAAAGAGCACTTAGAAGTAAAGGTTGTAGCCAATATTCCGTGATGGAGCATAATCTGTGAACTGTAGGCCAATAAAGAGTCCACTACCAAACCACACATAGTGCTGAGGACAAGCTTGACCTTTATTCATAGTTGGAATTTTTATTTATAATTTCTTTACTTCCCTCGCATACATATACTATAGATAGCACAGCTCTCACGCTTCCCTACCTTGGTGCTTTGCATTCAGTACCAAACTCTCTTCAGGACCCATCAACAAGACTATTTAACTGACTATTTAATGGTCTTTTAACTTCTGAGACCCTTCCCCCAGGAATGAATGTTCTTCCACTACTGCACTTCTAACTCTACCAAACATGGGAACAAAAGGCCAGGATCAGGGGAAATTCCTGGCTCCACTTAAGTTAATGGACTTTTGTTGCCATTGGCATCAGTAGAGCCAGGATTTCACCCCAGGAGTTTAACCTGCATTACATATGATAGTGGAGAATGCAAATTTTAGTCTACCAGGCACATTCACTGATGGCATTTTATATCTTTAAGGTAATACAGAGTAAAATATGATGGAATGTAAAATGTTCATAGCAAAAGGCCTCTGACTGTTTCCTATTTGGGACAGCAAAAGGCTAAGGCTGGGGGATAGGGGTTACGAAGGGAGAATTATGGGAGTCTCTTGTTAAAATATCAGTCGGACATCAATTGATATGGATGCCGATGGGGGTTTTCATTAGTATACATTTTTCAAAGTCTTCAAAATTTGCCTCCAGTCATGGAGAAAACCAATCACCGTTCTCGGCATGCTAGCATTTCTAAGCAAACAGTGATAGGGACTGCAGATTTGATATAGTTTCTGCATCTTCATTCACAGTTGTTGTTAGCACTCTCTGAAACTGATGAGAGCATTCTTACTGGAAGTTTCAGAATTCTGATTAAATGAACTCGTTCCTTCTCCCAATGACTACAGATGAGGGATTTTAACCTCAATTATTGATGATGCCTTTAGTCAATTTTCTTGATAACTTCTAGGGATAGTGAAGCCTTTAAACTTAACTTCTTCACATATTTCATACCTTTACTTTGTTAGCATTAGAGGCCACAGAAGTGATATAAGTTTTAAGCGACTGGAAAATATTCCAGGCTCAGAATTTCAGAGCGACCTGAAGTAGCTGGATGTCCAGACCATGGCATTCACTGATGTCCAAACCAGATGTTTCAGTGAAGATCTTCAGATCAATTTTGGCTACTTGCCCCTAGACTCTTCTTTCCCCCAACAGCTCCCTCTCCCTCCCTCTCAGCTCTTTGCCACTACTAGCACTGGTACTGGTGATTCTGTTCCTCAAAACAACTCTCTTGTATCACCCACCAGTCTGAATCCAAACTGGCTATCTGTCTTGCACAATAATTCTCCCTAGTTTTAATGAGAGCTGGCTGGGGTGGAGACCATTTTGGGTGAACATTTTTGTGAAAATGATTCCCTTTTTTATCTGATTAAAAAGATGGAAATTTTCAACCAGTTCTACTTTTTAACACATTAAATTGTAGATTCTTTTAGTGTTTCTTGTATGTTGTTGTTGCCTTGGGAAATATCACTTGTGGGTGGTGGCAAGGAAACTTGACTTATGGGGGAGGCATCGTGGAGACTAAAACACAAACCATTAAGAAGGTTTTCTGAATGAGTAGCTAACTAGAAGGCTTCATCTGGACTGGTTTTTTGTTTGTTTGTTTGTTTGTTTGTTTGTTTGTTTGTTTGTTAATTAAAAAGCATGACATGAGAGAAGCGGGGAATTAGTTATGGAGAGAGAAGAGCAACCAGGTCAAGAGAAAAATTAGGATCAACTCTTAACTAAAAGATTACATAACTCTGACTCTTTTAGGTGACTTTCTTATTTGTACTGTGTTACTGGCTCTCCGTGGTGACATTGTGTGCAGCAGGAAATGTAGAACTGACCGAACCAAAAGGGAAGATCTAAGAAGAGCAACAATGACTCCAGCCCTGATCCATCATCATTCAATTCAATGAGAGTTTTGCCATGGACATTAATGGCCAGTCCCTGTAAAGGAATGCTAAGATGGGTTGATCCTATAGCAGTCCTAGGGGGTGCTGAGAACTTTTGAACATCAGATCTCTTTTTTAGAAGCTTAACTTCAGGCACCCATTTTGGCCTATGCATGTAGAGGTTATAACATGGAGGTCCAAGGAGATAGAATAGAGGTGTACTAGGAAAGGGCGTCTAGTCAAAGAATGAACCCTAATATGCTATTTTTATACTGCTATCAGGGTATCTGCTCTCAGATGATTTTTCTTATTTTTATTGCTTCAGGGGATAGCCAAGTTAGTCTGTTACAGAAAAAAACAACAAATGGTCTGGTAGCACTTTATAGACTAACAAAACATGTAGATGGTATCATGAGCTTTCATGGGCACAGCAAAGTGGGCTGTGCCCACGAAAGCTCATGATACCATCTGCATGTTTTGTTAGTCTATAAAGTGCTACCAGACCATTTGTTCTTATTTTTATTGACTGATTAAAATCAGTCATTTTTTTCAGGAGAGTGAAGGACTTCTAGAACTAGCTTGTTTTTCTTGTTACTTATGCGGAAATAAAAGAATACAGTTTTTTCCTCCTGAAGCTCATTTATCTGTACCATGCATTCTCCGGAGGTGCGATGTTCCTTGATGTACTTCTAGCAATCATTAGTGAAAGATCTTAAAATAGGGTCTAACTCCAGCACTTTCATCAGATCCCTTGAAGTGTCATGCTAAGTATTCACTGAATAATTGATTCAGCAGTTGGCAACATGACACAAGTGGTTATGAATATGCAGCAAGAACTTTTGCTAACCTGAAATTTAAAAAAAATTACAGGAAACTTTTGTGAGAAGAAAACACGCTGTACAATTGTTTTGTAAACAGAAACAAAAGAAAACAATGAAAGGATTATCTTTGAGAATATGTGCTCATTGCTCTCACATGGATATCTGTTACTTAAAATATTCAATATGTGGTTGTAGAACTATAGGTTCAGTAAAGATTATTTGCAGGCCGTTGCAATCTACATTTCTTTGGAGTCAATGTAGTAAACTTTCTAAATCAATAATTTGTTATTAGCATCAGTGGACTCTCCCTCTAAGGGTACATCTACACAGCAGCATTATTTTGGAATAACTGATATTATTTCGAAATAACAAAATGCATGTCTACAAAGCAAGCCACTATTTCGAAATAATGCATGTCTAGTGCAGCAAGCCATTATTTCAAGATGGAGAACTTCTTACTCCAACTCCTGTAACCCTAATTTCACAAGGAGTAAGGGAAGTTGAAGGAAGAATGTTCTCCCTTCGGGTATGTCTACACTACAAAATTAATTCGAAAAAACAGCAGTTATTTCGAATTAACTTTAATAGCGTCTACACAGCCAAACCACTATTTCGAAATAAATTCGAAATAGTGGAGCACTTATTTCAAATTTGGTAAACCTCATTCTACGAGGAATAACACCAAATTCGAAATAGCTAATTCGAAATAAGTTCTGTGTAGACACTTATTTTGAATTAGGGGGCCTCCAGCCCTTCCCAGTTTCCCCCTGGTGGCCATTCTGGGCACAACCAGGAAAACTCCTCTCCTCTCCCTCAACCCTGGGGCCCTTAAAGGGGTAGACTCTGGCCACTGGGCATGTGCGATAGCCAGACCTGCCAGCAGCCGCAGACCCTCAGCCAGTGGCCACACAATGGCAGCCAGTGGCAGCCAACCCTGCCCCGCCCAGTCCCCCAGCACCCAGGGGCCAGCCAGGGGCCATAGACGGCGTGCACCTTCATGGACTAGTGCGGAGATCATGGACCTCATTGAGGTTTGGGGGGAGGCCCCCAACTTCCATGATCTCTGCACTAGGCAGAGGAACGCAGCCATCTATGGCCACATAGCAGCCACCATGGCCAGGAAAGGCCACAGGCGCACCCAGGAGCAGGTGCACCTGAAGGTGAAAGAGCTGCAGCAGGCACACGCTAGGGCCACCAGGGGCAGCCCCGCAGCAGGGGCTGCCACCTGCCCCTACTTCCCCACCCTCGACCGAATCCTGGGGGGCGGGGCGGTCTGTGCCAGCCCAGGAGGCAGTGAGCCGGGAGCTGAGGACCTGACCCGGGCACCACAGAGGGGCCACCACCAGCTGTCCCGGCACCGGAGTCAGCAGGGTCATCCAGGGAGGCCATACCAGGTAAGTGCCAGCACTGTCCCCTACCCGGGGGGGGAGACGGGGAGGGAGACCAGGGACCGTGCATGTGGGCCATGCCTCCCATGGATCACGCAGCCACCTGTGCACGTGCAAGCACATGCCATGCCACCCTTGGGCAGGTGGCTCCAGCTGCGTGACACCCAGGGGCCGTGGCCCAATAGGCACATGCGTGTGTGAAGAGACCTGACACGCTCCCGACCCCGGGGCGGGACCCAGCAAGATGCCCTCCCTTCACATGCCCCCCTCTACACAGAGGCAGGGGACATCTCCCCCCCCACCCCAGCCGCACTATACACAGCACAGGGGCATGGGTGCGGTCTTGGGGCAGCTCCCACTCCCAGGCACAGCTGGACATGCCGACCATGGCCTCTGTGCAAGCACATCGGCTCTGACGGTGCAGGGCATGGTCGCCCTCACATCACAGGGGGGCTAGGCATCATCCACTGTGTCCCCAGGGACAACTGACCACTTCTCTTCTTTCTCTACAGCCGCACCAGCTGCTCGTGCAGGGCGCACCACCCCACCCGGGACATATTTCTGCACCCACAGCCTCAGCAGGACCACCACCACGTGGCAGGGGTACAGAAAGCAGCACCTGCAAGCCCTGTGAGCCCAGACCCAGATCATGGAGCAGCAAGCGCAGGACAACCGGGACTTCCAGCAGGAGATGCTTGCCCAGGGTCTTGCCATCTGTCACCATCTGCAAGCCCTGGTGCAGAGCGTGCTGCCCCGTGCTGGTCCTGCACCTGCTGCCCCCCCAGCTACTGTTCCTCCTCCCACTCCTGCCCCCCCCCACCTCTTCCTCCTCAACCTCTGCACCCTCCTCCTCAATCTCCACACCTCGACCTCCGCACCTTCCTCCCCATCCTCCTGGGGATGCCAAGGCCCCCTCCCCCATGGTGCTGGGAGGCAGTTGGCTCGGTGAGACCCCCACCCCTGAGCACTGAGCTTCCCCTCCCCCTTCTTCCCCTTGCTTCCCCCTTCCAGCTCCCTCCTCCCAGTTTTCCCCCTCCTCTCTCCCACCCTCTCTCCTGCCCTCTCCCACCTCCTTTCCCCCGTCTCCCCAGAGGTTCATCCCCCCCGCACCCCTAATTATGTTAAATAAAGACAGTTTCTATTTTTGAAAATACGCATATTTTATTTGACATCAGGAAGGGGGGGCTAGGGAAGGGTAAGTGGAAGGATGAGAGGGAGGAATGGGGCACAAGCCCCCAGTGGGGCAGACCGGGGAGACTGTTAGCGCTCCTCAGGGTGGAAGCTCTGCCGCAGGGCCCCCTGGATCCTGATATCCCCTCAATGGTCCTCCTGAATGGCAGCCTGCAGACAGTGCAGCCAGGCTGCTGGCAATGTGTCCACGAGATGCAGCAGAGTCCCCGGGCGCAGGTCTGGTTCCATGTTGCAGAGTGCCGTGGTGTCCCGAGTGAGGGCAAGCAGAGCACTCTGAAACACAAATGCCTTGCTGTCCCTCAGCGAGGTAGACCAGCAAGCAGAGAAACCTGAGAACTGTCTGTCCGGGATGGGGGGGGGGTCGGGTCCCTTTAAGCACAGACCTCGGATAGCCTGAGGCAGCAGCCCCACACACTAAGTCCGACCCTGATGCCCTGCTGGCACTGGTTCCGGCCAGCCTTACCTTCGATTCAGGATCCACTCAATGTGGACGTGCTATTTTGAATTAGAAAAACTCTATTTCGAATTAGTTTTTGTGTCTAGATGAGTTATTTCGAATTAGCTTATTTCGAATTAACTAATTTGAAATAAGTTAATTCAAAATAGTGCTGTAGTGTAGACATACCCTTCCTGCTGTGTAGATAATGCCAAAAGCTGAATTAAGGTATTTTGACTACAGCTACACAATTGACCTAGCAATTGATGTAACTGAAGTTATGTATCTTAATTCAACTTTTGCCCTGCTGTGTAGACGTACCCTAAATGTTTTATAACTCTAGACATTCAGAAAATGAGCAGCCAAAATTAGGAAATCATAAAACTTTGAATTAGGAGTTTGATTAATCTCAGGATCAGGCAACATACCCACAATATGTAGAATGGTTGATGAAAATTGTGTGTTTCATTTAGCACCTATGCATTGACATGTGGAGGAGGGATGGAAAAAAGTGGTAGAGAGGTAGCAGAGCTGTCCAAATAATTATCTTATCTCTGTCAGGGCTGAAAAATAAAATAAAAAAATAAATTGTGGGGGTGGAGATCAAATGAAATGTTTAGGTATCTTTTAGTTAGATCAAAGGGTTCTCTGAACGGTTCTCTCCACATAAGTGGAGGAGGAGGCTGCTCTGATATTACCCTTAGTCCTGTGTTAAGGCCATTCACCTGGCATGTGGGAGGCACAAATTCAAATCCTTCCATGGGAGAGGGATATGAATATAGCTCTCCCTCCTCCCAAGTAAATGCCCGCAGTGCTGGCTGGTATGCCATCCTAGAATCAGGCTCTTCTCTTGAAGCTCTGTGCTTTGTATAATATACTTAAATAGTCGTATGATAGAGAGAGTGACAATGACTCAATAGTCTGACAGTGAGGGAAAGTGGTGGATCAGGAATCTGAATCAAGGTGTCTCTCATAGTTGAGTGCCCTGACAAGTGGGCTAAAGGATTAGGATGGGGGGGGGGGCTCCTCTTCTATGAATGGTGTCTGATAAATGAAAATATTTCATTTTGAGACTATCAGAATGGTTCGTTTTGACATTTCCAAAACACTTTGCTTTCACTTTGACCAAAACAATTAGTCAAAATCAACATGAATTTGCAAACAACACATCAACCCAAATCCATGGTTTTGAGTGAAAAAATTGTGTCCCAAAAATGTTGACCATTTCCATGCACAAGTGCCAAATTTGAGCAATGGCCAATTCACAGTTATAGAACTGGTCCAGTAAAATATAGTACCTTGCTCACCTTCTCTCGCTCCTTTAAAGAATTCTAAAATTTCATTTCCCCAAACACAGTGATGGGCTGCTGACATTTTAACAAGAACCTAAACCAATTTTCCTCAGCCGCCCTCCCAATCAACCTGTAATAAAGCCCATATCCTAGTGGCCCTTGTGCTCCAAGTATGGTAAAGGATTGAAGTTTTCTTTTGTTTACTTAGATGCTTCTTCCTAATCAAAGGAGGCAATACTAGGTTCATTTATTAGATGAATTTTTGCAAGAAACGTTTGCATGTTTTTATACGGTGTTCAGCCTTTCTTCTTTGACACTACATGGATCTCCTGGTCTGGCTGTGGAGAAGAGAAAGACAGTCAGTCATCCCTGGAGACACTGTGCCTGAAGCCTTGCCCTCATCTCTGAGGTGAGACCGAAAGGTGTCAGTTGAGACGACGGCAATGTGCGAAGGCGATGTGCTTCCATGTGTGGCCTAGCTCGTGGGCCCTTTCCTGCAGCAGCCCAGATGTCCAAGGGGGGAGCCTTGCTACCCCCACATTTCAGGAACAAGCAGGCATGAGAAGGTGCTGGCAAGGCCAGGAGCCTGTGGGTAGGAGTGGGGGGATGGGCGGCTCAGCTTCCCTCCATGCTGCACACATATTGGGACTGGAAGTTATGGTGTCCCACAGAGAGAGGCCTTCTATCCCTGCCCACTGGAGGAGAGGTGGGTGTGGGGTGGGAGAGGTGTGTATGAGCAGCAGACGCTGCTTGCCGGGGAGGGTGTTGATGGGGTCCCTTCCACTTCCTTCCCCCTAGCAGGTTCCCATGCAGAGGCCTGGTGTCCTCTGCCTCACCGCGCTTGACCTGGATAGGATGCTGCCCCAGGAGTGTGGGCATGACTGTGTGCCATGTGCAGCACTGCTTTGTATCTGTCATGACCCCAGTCTCCTTAGTGGTAGCTTGTGGTGGGAAGATGTTCCACCCCGGGGTCAGGAGTAAGGCAGGGGGTCTGACATGGCAGCAGGGAAGGCAGAGCAGGGCACTGCTGTGTGGCACAGAACGGGCAGGGCCTGTGTGGTGCCACTAACTGTTTCCCCTGTGGCTGCACCTTTAAAGGTTGCAGGGGAAGGGAAATGATAAGAGTTTTGATGGGTGTGGATAGAATGGCCACCATGGCAGCTGTGAGAATCCCTGGAGGCCAATTATTTCAAAATAACCACAGCTCCCCTGTCCAAACACACTCTATTTCCAAATAACTATTTCAAAATAGGAGTTATTCCTTGTGAAATGAGAGCTTATTATTCTGGAATAAGAACCCTGTTATTTCGAAATTATATTGAAATAATGGGCTCGCTGTGTGGACGCTCACCTTGTTATTTCAAAATAACATTTGTTATTTTGAAATAACCTTGCAGTGTAGATGTGCCTATGGAAATATCTGACACTTGATATAACTTGGTTCCTTCCAAATGGTAAATATTTCTTGCTTTTTAGAAGCATTTTTAGAAGTCCTAGGTATTTGGCAGGGGGTGATTTTAGCAGTATCCAGAAAGAGGGAAGAAATCACTCCCCTTCTCCTCCTTCAAGGAGCTGATAGAGGAGGTATCTGAGCCTCTAGCTATCATCTTTGGAAAATCATGGGAGACAGGAGAGATTCCAGAAGACTGGAAAAGGGCGAATATAGTGCCCATTTATAAAAAGGGAAATAAGAACAATCCAGGAAACTACAGACCAGTTAATTTAACTTCTGTGCCAGGGAAGATAATGGAGCAGGTAATTAAGGAAATCATCTGTAAACACTTCAAAGGTGGCAAGGTGATAGGGAACAGCCAGCATGGATTTGTAAAGAACAAATCGTGTCAAACCAATCTGATAGCTTTCTTTGATAGGATAACAAGTCTTGTGGATAAGGGAGAAGCGGTGGATGTGGTATACCTAGACTTTAGTAAGGCATTTGATACGGTCTCGCATGATATTCTTATCAATAAACTAGGCAAATACAACTTAGATGGGGCTACTATAAGGTGGGTGCATAACTGGCTGGATAACCATACTCAGAGAGTAGTTATTAATGGTTCACAATTCTGCTGGAAAGGTATAACAAGTGGGGTTCCACCGGGGTCTGTTTTGGGACCGGCTCTCTTCAATATCTTCATCAACGATTTAGATATTGGCATAGAAAGTACGCTTATTAAGTTTGCAGACAATACCAAGCTGGGAGGGGTTGTGACTAATCTGGAGGATAAGGTCATAATTCAAAATGATCTGGACAAATTGGAGAAATGGTCTGAGGTAAACAGGATGAAGTTTAATAAAGACAAATGCAAAGTGCTCCACTTAGGAAGGAACAATCAGTTTCACACATACAGAATGGGAAGCGACTGTCTAGGAAGGAGTATGGCAGAAAGGGATCTAGGGGTTATAGTGGACCACAAGCTGAATATGAGTCAGCAGTGTGATGCTGTTGCAAAAAAAGCAAACATGATTCTGGAATGCATTAACAGGTGTGTTGTGAGCAAGACACGAGAAGTCATTCTTCCGCTCTACTGCACTACTCTGTGCTAGTTAGGCCTCAGTTGGAGTATTGTGTCCAGGTCTGGGCACCACATTTCAAGAAGGATGTGGAGAAATTGGAGAGGGTCAAAAGAAGAGCAACAAAAATGATTAAAGGTCTGGAGAACATGACCTATGAAGGAAGGCTGAAATAATTGGGTTTGTTTAGTTTAGAAAAGAGAAGATTGAGGGGGGGACATGATATCTAAAAGGTATCTAATCAGGTATCTAAAAGGGTGTCATAAGGAGGAGGGAGAAAACTTGTTCATCTTGGCCTCTGAGGATAGAACAAGAAGCAATGAGCTTAAACTGCAACAAGGGAGGTTTAGGTTGGACATTAGGAAAAAGTTCCTAACTGTCAGGGTAGTCAAACACTGGAATAAATTGCCCAGGGAGGTTGTGGAATCTCCATCTCTGGAGATATTTAAGAGTAGGTTAGATAAATGTCTATCAGGGATGGTCTAGACAGTATTTGGTCCTGCCATGAGGGCAGGTGACTGGACTCGATGACCTCTCGAGGTCCCTTCCAGTCCTAGTATTCTATGATTCTATGATTCAGGTTGGTAGCACAGTTTTAACAAAGGTGTCTCCAAGAATTCCCTCCAGCACCTAAGTGCCAACACACTAATGGCATGTCTACACTACGGAGAAGCTTGACCCTCCGGAGTTTCGATCTAGCATTCAAAGACACACTAATTCAAACTAAGAGCTCACTCCTGTTGGCATAGGTAGTCCTGCTTATCATGAGAAGTAAGGGAAGTCGATGGCAGCATTTGCTCCCGTTGACCTCCCGCTGTGTGGATGGCCCAAAAACACGATTCAGGATACGTTGACTCCAGCTACATAATTAACGTAATTGGAGTTGAGTATCTTAAGTCGACTTTCCCCTTTAGTGTAGACCAGGCCTAACTGATATAAGTGAGTTGATTCAGAAAGCTAAGTACACTAATAAGACCAGGGGATTCTTCTAAAAAGAAGCACAGCCAGTAGAACTCCCTATTTCCGGACAGCTAGAACATTGCAATGATCTTCTGTCCGCTACTATTAATAAACACATTTCCAAGCACCTATTCCTTGCCTTTATCCTCCATGGGATACAGCTGGCCTATGCCAGATGAAGGAGACGAGTAAGATGGTGGGCTACACACTGGAACAAGACAGAATAAGCACCAAGTGCATATCCATTTCAGGCCCTTGATTCAGGGCATAATTTATTTTTCAAAACACAGCAATTCCCCAGAGCAACAGGGATTCAGTCTGCAAAGGCCTCTTCCCTGACCTATCTCAACTCCTGGAAAGCCATTCTCCTTCTTCCTGCTAGTTCACATGGTAAGCAGGTAGCCTTTAACTCTCTGATTTATCCTGTCAAAGGAGGGTAAATGTGTTGGTGAATTGTGATAACTGAATTACAGGTTGGACCTCCCTGGTCCAGCACCTTGGGACCTGACAGGTTCCAAATGAGGGGATTTGCCAGACTGGGGAGGTCCCCAGCCATTGGCCTCTAGCCTGATGCCACTCCCTGCTGCCAGCTGTTTCTTACCCGTGCCCAATCCTGCTGCCCCTGGGCTTGGGCTCCGGCTCTGGCCCCGGCCCTGCTGCCGCCGGACTCCAGCCCCAGCCCCCCTGCCACCAGGCGGGCTGGGTCTCCCCAAGGGGGGAGCTCCCTGACTGCCACCAGCCCTGCTGCTGCCAGGACCACAGCTCCCCGCTGCCCCGCCCCACCCCCATGGGGGCTCCTGGCTGTGTCACCAGCCCCTCCACCATGCTCCCAGACCCACTACCAGATCTCCCTGTCCCTGGGCTCTCTAATACAAGAACATCCATGTTCCTGCCAGACCATGGATGTTGCTGGACCAGAGAGTCCTGGTTTAGGCATGTATAACCTGCATAAAGAGCTGGGGGAGGGGGGAAGCGGTGTGGGAAGGAAACACCTCATGATAGCTGTGCAGGAAGCCCAAAAAAGTTTCTTGCCTTCATAGATTCTGCAACTACCTGAGTAGCAAACCATCTGGTAAATTCTTTCTGTTTCTGGTTTCACTGCCACTCTCTGGCTATAGCAGCCAAGAGCATGCGTCTCTGCTTTTTTCCTTTAATGCTTGGCTCCAGCTATCACACTTTTGTTCCTGAAACTTAGTCACCCACCTCTGCGCGTAGGAATAGGTCGCACAACTCCTCCATTTGTATTGGTCACCCAGTAGCAACCAGAAACATCACTTTGCTAGATGTTTTGGCACGACAGATAGTGTTGAAATCAGAGCTTTCTGTCCCCTAAGGGAGGCATCTCTCTGCCTCTTCCAGGAGGGCTTGGCTCCAGCTGTCACCAATGGCAACCAATGACAAGTGAACAATGGGAGACTGAAGAAGATCTCATTTATTAAGAATAGCAGAATATGTTAATAATTGCATTTGGATACAGCTCATAAGTAGAGCTGAGCAAATAACAGATTTTTTGGTTGAGGGTTGAACATCAACATTTAAAAAAGAAAATTCAGGTTGATTGTCACCAAAACTTTTTTTAAAAATATCGCCATCAAATATGAAATACTCAGATTTTGTTCTAAATTGATTGAATGTTTTGATCAATCCGAAACAAACTTTTTTCGCGTAGGTTTAAGATTTGACCGTTTCAGGTGATTGACATCCCTTTGAGGTGTGTGGTTGTTTTATTAAACAAATATGAAATTCAAATGCTATTTTGAATCCAAGTTGAAATCCAGTGAAATATGTAGACAGTTTAAAATCAAATGCTGGATTAGTTTAGTGACCCAAAATGGATTTCAAATGTAAACACAAGTAATTGAAAAGATATTGCCTGCTCTACTTATGTGTCAAGACACCATAAGAGGTCCAGAGTAGTGAATAGCTTAGGGTATGTCTACACTACAGTGTTATTTTGAAATAGCTTATTTTGAAATAACGTGTCTACACACAAAATGCATTTCGAAATAGCATTTTGCTATTTTGAAATAGCACGTCCACACTGAGTGGACTCTGAATTGCATTTAAGGCCAGCTGGAACCAGTTCCGGTAGGGCACCAGGTCAGGACTTACTGTGTGGGGCTGCTGCCTGAGGCTATCTGAGGTCTGTGCTTAAAGGGACCCCCCCCCAGACAGCCAGTACTCAGGTTTCCCTGCTTGTTTGTCTACCTCGATGAGCGACAGCAAAGCATTTTGTCTCTGCGTGCTCTGGTTATCCTCACTTGGGACGCCACAGCACTCTGCAACATGGAGCTGGAGCTGCCCCTGGGCACTCTGGTGCTTCTCTTGGACGTGTTGCTGCGAGCCTGGCTGCACTTTCTGCAGGCTGCCATCTAAGAGGTCCATCGGGGGGCTGTCAGGATCCTGGAGGCCCTCTAGGAGAGCTTCCACCCTGAGGAGTACTAAGAGCCTCCCTTGTCTGCCCCACAGGGGGCTTGTGCCTCATTCCTCCCTCACGTCCTTCCACTTACCCCTCTCTAACCCCCCTTCCTGATGTCAAATAAAATACACATATTTTCATGAACACAAACTCTCTTTATTTAACAAAACTGGGGGGGAGGGAAGGAAACTCTGATGAGACTGGGGAAAAGAAGCAGGAGAGGGGAGAAGAGAGGTGGGAGAGGGGACGGGAAAACCTGGGAGGAGGGAGCTGGAAGGGGGAAGCAAGGGCAAGAAGGGGGAGGGGAAGCTCAGGGCTCAGGTTGGGGGTCTTGCCAGACCAACTTGATTGTCATGCAAACCTGCTCCTGGGTGTGCATGTGGCCTTTGGTGGCCAGGCTGGCAGCTATTGTGCCACAGACGGCCACGTTCCTCCATCTAGTGCTGAGATCATGGATGTTGGGAGCATCCCCCCCAAACCTGAATAAGGTCCATGATCTCCACCCTGGACCAGGAAGGCGCCCACCTTTTCCAGGCCCTGGCAGGCTCCTGGGAGCTGGCAGACTGCTCCTGGGGAGCGGTGGAGGGCTGGCTGCCAGTGGCTTGCTGGCTCATGTTTTGGGGCCTCTGGGTCAGGGACAGTGACTGCTGGCTCTGGGCTGGCAGGCTTGGAGCTGGCACAGGCACTGTGGCCAGAGTCAACCCTTTAAGGGCTCTGGGGCGGGGGGAGGGAGTGGAGTGTTCTTGGTTGAGGCTGGAGTGGCCACCAGGGCACCCTGGGAAGGCTGGAGGTCCCCTATTTCGAAATAAGTGTCCACACAGCACTAATTTCGAAATAGCTATTTCGAATTTGGCGTTACTCCTCGTAGAATGAGGTTTACCAAATTCGACATAAGCGCTTCCGGTTTGGCTGTGTAGACGCTAGGAAAGTTATTTCGAAATAACTTTGATGTGTAGACATACCCTTAGTGTTCTTAGCATCCAGGAGGAAAATAGGCCTGACCTGCATCTTCCTTGTATTCCCTTGCGGGAAAGGCAGCTGCACACTGTCCATACAGCCAGCTTTACGCAACTGGACAATGTTGTTCTAAGTTAACATCATGCCATAGCACAAATGGAGACACATCCTATTACTGCCCCTCATTCCACCCCACATTGCAACAACATTAACACTAACAACAAGCACTCTGACGCCCCTGCCATTCTTGTCATAATTGCACCTTCATGAAGAAATACAGCTGCATCCTAATTCGCTGATTATTTTTTTAATTGGATGAAAATGACAAGAAATCTTTAGTGTGACAATCAGAGAAGGGAAACATAAAGAGAAACAAACAGGACCCATCTTTCCCCACCATCACCCCTCCCTTCTCCATCTCTAACCTATGTTGAAACAGGTTTCAGCTATTTTGAAAGTGTAAGACACTGTGTCAATTTATCATAGTGTCTTTAAATTAGTGCTTCAAGGTAGCAATGAAATTAATGTACGGTATTTATCTGTAAACAAATTGTGTGTGACAGCCTGCTAAAAAAACCTGTTTTCCCTCTTTTTGTAAGTAACAAACAGAAACAAATGCTACACTTTCCAGAACTGAATTTCTAATTAAGGAAAGGAAGAAACGGGGTCAGTTAACAAATACATCAAAGTATTTCATGAAAAATCTGTTTTCTCTTGCTAGCAAGAGTGCCAGATATTACATTCTGCCAATGCAAGTTATCTGTATAAAAATATATGCTTGAATTTGCCCACAATGCACAAGTATTTAAACTTAGCCCTGGTTTTAGATTGCTTTCCATCTGGTTTATCTGTCACTGAAGCACTTAGTATCCCTCATCATGGACCAGGATCTCATTGTGCTAGGTGCTGTACAACGCAACACAGAAAATAACAGTATCTGCTCCCATGAGTGTTTGTTGCATTAGAGACCAAATAAATTGAAAGTTTAAAGAAAAAATCCACCCATTTTCCTCAAAACAAGAGTCTTGGCACTTGAATCTCATTTACACTAAACCCAACTACACCACAATGAGAACTGGCTCTAAAATTTTGGTAGATGAGAAGTATTTATCACATTTTTACAAAAGAAGAAACTGAAGCACAGGGATTAAGGCTATTTCTGTAATTGAATCTATGTGGGAGGAATCTTGTGCCCACACGGATCCAGTGCAGGATTGGCAGCTACATGCAAGATTTTAAAACATTTCTTCAAATTCATTCCACATATCATCTTAAAGCTCCCTCAGGCCCAATTCAGCATGCATGTAGGGGAGCCGACAACTTGTGTGTGCCTTTGGGTGAGGGGTGGGGAGGTGGCTCCATGCTTTCGAAGGGATGGGGCCTCGGGCAGAAAGGGCGGGATTGGAGCAGCCAGGCCTCCATGACACCCGGAATACTATGTGTCCCCCCTCCCCCTCCTCAGCCCTCAAAGCTGCATGGAGTGTGTGGCACGGCATGGAGCTTCAGCAGTGATTTAAAGGGCCCAGGGCTCAGGCCGCTGCCACTGCTGCCAGGCCCCGTGTCAACTGCTCCCTGTCCCCCCACTCCCCACTGTCAGTGTGCCTGCATGCATGTCAACATGTTTCTGAGTTCCATTGCACAAGCACGTGTCTAAAATTACACATGTTTAAGTGACTTGTTGAAGAGAGAGAGACTGCTAAATCAGAACCTCTGCATCCTCAGCACTTTCTTTTGGTCCCATTGTGAATACTTGCCTTTACTTTGGGGGGGCTATTTTTATATAGTCAAATTTTCATTAAATACTTTTTTCATGCCTGTGGTTCTGTGGGTTTAGATCAGTGATTTTCAGCCTAAGGCCCATGGACCCCTGGGGGACTATGTCTAAGATTTCTAAAGGGGTCTACACTTCATTCAATTTTTTTAAGGGCCCACAAATTTAAAAAAAAGTTTGAAAGCCACTGACTGAAATGGTCGGTCATTTTTTCATTTTTGCGGGGGAGGGATTTGTTTGTTGAAAATGCTGACTCATCAAAACTCAAACATTTTGCCCAGGTGTGTTCTGATGGGAAAGGAGAGGCAGTCCCCTCACAGTAGACAACAACCCTGTGGGATGGGCATCTATTTGGGATATGAGAGGCTTATTTCAAAGTCACTATTCTAATCAAGCAGAACAAGGACATGAACTTGCCTTCACTTAACTCCTAGGCAAGGCTCGTAATCACCACCCTACTAATGGAAGCTTCTCATCCTTGCTTTCAGAGGAGCCAGAATTTCATGTCAGGTGCATATCTTCCATTCCTGGAAGAGGGCCCTTACCTAGACAGAAATTTAATCTGTCTCACCTTCTCCATACAGACCTGAAGAAATCAGAAGCAATGCTTCGAACACCTAACAGAGATGGGAGGCTTTTCTAGTCTGAGTCTTTTCTGAAATCAGCCTTCTCAATCCACCTTAGACTGACTTAGCCAGTAAGCTGATGACCCCATCTAGTGAGACAGGCAGTTGATGGACTGTGGCAGTTTACCAATGCACTACTTTTTTCTCTATCACAAATCTAATTTTCCTACTTTAAACCTTGGCACAAAACCAATAACATTATAATAAAATATTGATATTTCTGGCACCTGTTACAGATGTCTTTAGTCTGCTAAGCCAACACAACTGCTGATTTTAGTCAAGCAATTATAGATTTTGGGTTCTGTCAGGGTGTTAGAGGCTGCAAATTATCACTATTTATCTAAGCCAGTATTTTGCAAACCATGTGCTTTTTAGACTGTGTGGTCCACAGAGCACATACCAGTGGTGAAGTGGTTGGATGCTATGTAAATGAGCCTGGCATAAATAGCTTGCTCAATTGCATGTTTGTCAGATGGCAAATCACAAAGTACTTGGTGCTTGCTTATTTCCAGCTGCTTCTGCAGGTGTCTGAGGCACCTTGTGAAAGAGCTCACTGGGAATTTTTTGACCTAATGTTTTTCTGTCAGAAAATGCCAGTCCATTGAAAAATCAAACCTTTTTGCCAAAATGTCTCTGTTTCAATGAAACCTTCCTCTAAGCTTGCTGGCCCCATGAATATTAACACAAAGTGGCACTATTCTTGCAGCTTGGAGAGTCTGACTCCATAGCCTGCTGGTGCTGACCCATGCCTGCTGTGTTTACCTCCCAATCCTGAATCAGGGAGACCAGAGACTTTAATGTGGGTCTTCCATCCCAGTAGATACCCTAATTAGCCATCTGTTGATTATTGTAGGGGTGAGTAGCATACTTTTAAAAACAATTGGAAAGTTCTCATTTTTGTTCCAATGCAGAATAAAAAGAAATTTCTGAAACCTCTAAATCTTTAACAAAATGGAATCCCTGGGTTTGGTCCAGCTCTAGCTAGAGACAAGCGGCTAGCTTAGCAGCTACTAAAGAGGAGAAGGAGGAGAAAATTCCCTCAGGGCCCCAAACTAGGAAAGCAGCCAGAGACCATCAGGAGTCATTAGAGAGAGGGGGGCCCCAGGAGAGGTTCTGTTCTATTTTATTTACAAAATCCCCCAAACAAAGTCAGGCACTCTTCCCATGCCGCTGAGTATGTGTATGCTCTCCTGATTTCACCTTCACCGAGAATGCCAGACTGTGATGCCCTTATTCACAATGAGCAGCCACTCATTCTGCAAGTAGTTTCACAGAAGTCAATGCACCTGCACGTGTGAGGAACGGCTCATTGGTGCAAGGTCAGGAGTCGTAATCGGGCAAACACTTCTGAGAGAAGATGAATGTGCAGGAGCACTAGCAAAAGCAGGGAACCAGGAACAGCGAATGAGAGAAATGAAGCAAAAAGACATTTTTTCCCCCAAAAAGAACACCTCGTTTGTCACATTAAAGGCTACTAGAGTACAAGCATATCTTCTCAATGTTACTTTTCCAATAGCTGCACTTGTGTAATAGGGATTGGGAAGATAGGGCCATACAGTGGGAAAAGGTTTGAAAATCCATGATATTAGTCAAATCAATCACATCAAGACTGTAGAGCAACCAACCCAGGGGAAATGATTTAAATAAAATGCCTCATATCAGAATAGACACAGAAATGCAGTGAAGTCTTCGCAGGTGAATATCCAATGAAGCCATAAACCTTTCATGGATATAACTTTCTAGTATACCAAAAGGTAAAATGTAATAGAAAACTGGCTTGATAGACCTGGTAAATAATTATGTTTTGTGTGAACTAACTTTCAGTACATTACATTTTGCAACATATAGCAGAGGCCCAAGTATACAGCTGTTAACAGAATAGCACTTTTAAGTATTCAAGTTGTCTGGTTGCTGCCACATTAACTTGGATTTGTATTGCATTTATATGACAAGCAGGGAAGGAGGTCTTGAAAACAGAATGAAGGAGAGAAGCAGTGTCGTGTATATGCTGAATGACTTCAGAGCTCTAGCGTATAGTGAAAATACTATGAGCTCCATAAATCTTGGGCTTCTCTTCCAAAAAGAGCAAGCAAGACCAACACAGTGATAAGGGTTTGGAGTTAAAACCTAGTTTTAATATAAAGCAAATCTTTCTGTTTTCAAATGGGGTGACTAAAACAGAATGCTGAGAACACCAAAAGAAGAAGGGATTGATCTAAACCAAAAAAAGGAAATAAAGGGCAGAGAGCCACTTAGAATCACAGGAAAGACTTTTATTGGCTTAAGCTTTAAGAGAATAAATGAAATTGTAATACAGGGCATTTGCACAGGAGCGGTTTGTATAATCTCTCCCCTTCTGCCATGCTCCAATGTTACGTTCCTGACAAAGGAGAAGAACTAAAAGGAAATTTAAGGTTTTATCAGTAAAAATAAATATAATTATAAGCAGTCCTGTAGGTTTGCTTGAGTACTCAGCTGAAATCTTTCTTGCTTTTCTTTGTTCTCTAGTTATTCATATGTACAGAATACATTATTCCTTAATTAACTTCACTGCTGATTGCTAACTAAACAAGAAAAGTCACGTTTGGTGGCTAGAATACCGATCTTTTTACAACATAGTATTTTGTTTTGATAGCCATTACAATAATGGCATAGTAAAATCTTTAAACACCATTCACTAAAATACTAGCAGACTTATAAATACAAATTATTTGATTTAACCTGTCCAATTATTGAGTGTTACATGCACTAATTTATTTGCAGGGGATATGATTGCATAGTATTATATATATTTGTGCACAGTTTTTTGTGTTAGATCTGTCACAGTACAAATCTACTGAAGTCAATCCTCTCCCATGGACTTCAAAGGGCTTTGGATCATACTTACATTAAGCAATGCTTCTGCTAAATAGTTTGTCTTGATATTTAAAACATTTTAAGGCAAGATAAATAATGATTGAAAGATAATGCAATGAAACCAGATACTAGCTGTTTTGACTCAGTGTGAGAATTATTCTGGGGTTCAGAACACTGTGGCTACATCTACACTACAAGGTTTTTGAGCAAAAATACCTGTGGAGTGTCCACACCTCAAATGAGCTCTTATGCAATTAAATGGGCAGTTAAACGGCAGAAGAGAGAGCTTTTTCTACCATAGGTAAACCTCCTTTTCTGAGGCATAACTGCTTTTAGAGCTACAGCTATTGTGCAAGAAGGCAAGTGTGGATGCTCCAGAGGGGTTTCTTGCGCAAGAAACCCCTGTGGGAAAAACCACAGGTGCTCTGATGGCCATTCTGTGAATGGCCATCAGAGGTTTCTTGCACAAGAGTGTCCCTGCAGTGTGGATGCTCTCTTGAGCAAAAGCACATGGCTTTTGCGATGTACTTTGAGGTGTGGACGTGCTCTTGCGCAAGAAGTTTTTGTGCAAAAACTCTTGCGCAAAAGGCTTCTTGCTCAAGAAGCATGTAGTGTAGACGTAGCCTGAAAGTGCAAGAACAAAAACCAGTATCTTTCACCATGGAAATCAGCTTAAAAGAAAGAGAGACCCCACTGTTTGTATATTACAACCCTGAATGATATCAGGAGTCGAGCTGAATGAATAACTGATATTTATTTTCAGATCAGTGGCCATATCAGAAAATCTGGAGAAAATCTGGTTGTTTCAAACCAAAACTAACTTTTTGGTTTTGTTGCTGAAATATTGAAAAAAATGCATTGGGGTGAAACAAAATCTTTCCAGCATCAGTTCAAATCAACATGTTGATTTAGAAAATCAACATGTTAATTTAGAAAATGTCAAAAGAAGCTCTTTCACCTTTTCTGAATTTTTCCTTATTTTTATTTGGCTGAAGCCACACACCAAATTAGATCAGAATTCATAAATTATTTTGGTTGTCTCTCAGCTGCATTTTTAGGTGAATTTACTATTCAGCCAAAAAACTTCACTCAGCTCTTCTTAGGACTAAGATGAAAGCCCGAATCTTCACTTTTCCCTGTCTCTCCTGCCACCATATTTCTCTCTCATTCAAATATTTTATCCTTTCCATAATTCTTTGTCCCCACCTTTTCCTGTCTGACTATGCTCTTTGCCTCCTTACCCTCTCCTGTGCTTTCTTCAGTTGGTTGTCTTCTCTTCTCTCCTCCCCTGCTTTACTGCATAAATTCAGATGGAGAAGGATGGCTGATGGTTGGGATCCCAGCTCTGAAGGCAGAGCCACTGCCAGGAGCAGTGCAGAAGTAAAGATGGCATGGTATGGTATTGCCACCCCTAGTTCTGTGCAGTTGCCCACAGAGCTGGACCCTCAGTCAGCAGCCCAGCTGGTCACCCATCTTTGAAGGCCGCAGTGCAGAAGCAGAGGAGGTATTGGATGGTACTGCACTGCTGCTGACAGTGCCCTGCCTTCAGAGCTGAGCAGTTGCTCTGTAGGCAACAGCACAGAAATTGGGGTGGCAATACCATACCATGCTATCTTTACTTCTGCACTGCTCCTGGCAGTGGCTCTGCCTTCAGAGCCGGGATCCCAACCATCAGCCACCCTTCTCTGAAGGCAGCGCCACCACCAACAGCAGTGCAGAAATAAGGGTAGCAGTACCACAACCTCTCTAGAATGACCTTGCAACCCCTTCCCCACAACTCCATTTTTGAGTCAATACCCCTACAGTTACAGCACTATGACATTCCACATTTAAATAGCTGAAATCGTGACATTTACAATTTTAAAAATCCTATGATGATGACATTGACCAAAATGGACCATGAATTTGGTAAAGCCCTGCAGATAGCTTTGTGTGTATGAGAGAGAGAGAAAGAGAGAGAGATGTCCTCCTACTGTCTCCATACTTGGTAGTTTTTTAGGGTACCTCAAGAGGGGGGAGACTGTGAACTAAAGATCAGATGGTCTTGGAAAGCAAAGCATACTTCTGGTTCTCTTCCACTTAAATCTTATTGGGCTCTTCTACTGCTTGTCAAGGATCTGCATTAGGGGTCCCTGAAACTCTGATACCTTTTGCAGTTTGGCACTTCACAAATGCCTGGACTGGCCCTGCCTGCACCCACTTAAGAAGAGGTGCAGAAAGGGCTGAGCTCTCTGAGCAGCAATCATTGTTCCCTGAGGAGAGATTTTGAAGGACTCAGCCCCTCTCAGAGATACCTGGGGGGGAAATGGAGCTCCACCTGAAACCGTGAAACCACTAAGCTGCCATAGTGACTCTACCCATTTTTCTCTCCAGTGTTAAATAGCTGAGAATACAAATGACTCAGTAAATTCCAAAGACCAACACTACTACCCACACAGTTTGTGAGAAGATTTAAGGAGGAAATTAATACCTCATCCACTTCCTGTAAAGATTTTTGTTTGTTTGTTTGTTTTTAAAAAGTGAGCAAGAACAAGAGTAACTAGAGCTAGCTGCCATGGTGAATGATATGTGATTGCTTTCTCTAAAATGAGATTTGGGAATCTCTTACCCATGTTATCCCTGAAACTAAGTTCTCTCGTGCTTTTTTTTTTAACTTCTCTACTTCTGTTCTATAAAATTTGCCTTTAAATATTTAACTTGTCTCTGTTTATGTGGCTGGAATATAATGGACGTATAGTATTTTCATGGTCAGAATAATATCAAAAAGGGAACCTATTAAGCTACTAATGCATTTAAAGGAAAATTTCAGTTGCCTACCTGTAGAAACTTAACATAGCTCAAGCACAGTTTCATCCTGCTGAGTTGACCAACCCTTTCAGGAAGCTACGCTACTGATTTTTAGTTGTAGCTGACCTCTGGTTTGTGATTTGAATCGTTTTCTTTGGATTTGAACCTTGACTCTGTTATATTACTGAGAATGGGCTCACAAAGAGCTTATTGAGTTTATAACCATCTTGTTCTACTGACCACCTTCCTGAATTTAGTTTGATTTCCAATTTTGCAGAGTATTTTTCCCTTTTACAATAGCTGAAAATATACCTTCTGTGTTGAGAAGGGCACAGCTCTGCTTGGGACATTTCTAGAGCCCCAGTTCTGCAAGGTAACTTGTGCTTAATTGATAACATTGATGATGTGTGCAAGGATTTGCTAAATCCTCTGCTGTCTTGGAGAATAAGGCCATGTCTGTGCGTGCAGTGACACAATTGTACTGATACAACTGTGCCACTGCAGCATATCTGATGAAGATGCTCTATACTGACAGAAGCAAGCTCTCCCACTGCATAAAATCTTCACCTGCGTGAGTGACAGAAGCTATGTCAGCAGGAGACGCTCTCCCACTGACATAGTGCAATGCATACAAGTGCTGATTTTGTTGAAACTTTTGTCAGTCAGAGGGGTGGTATATTCACAGGTCTGAGCAACACTTTTGCCATCATAGTCTGTAGTGTAGATATAGGTTTCAGGAGGGAACAGCTACATAGAAATGCAGGTTTGGGGGTAGCCTCTGGGATGAAAAAAGTAGTGTTTCACCATGTAATAATGGTCTCTTAGCACATTTAATAAAGGTGTTACTAGTCTGTTGCATTGCAAATTGCAAATGAAGTAAGATATCTTTCTTGAGAAGGAAGTCTTGGATGCAGGTGTGACTGTAGTCTGCTATTAATGTCATGTTGATAGCATCCTTCAGTATGAAAGGTCTTTATTATCCTGATCTAGATTTGTTCCAGTCATGAAGTCGAGGTGCAGAAAACCCAGTTCAAAGCCTTTAGTTGGTAGCCATTTCAGGGAAGACTAAGAAGATGAGCATGGTTTAAATAGAGCTCTGGTACCAATAAAAGTGCTTACACGAGTTGCCTCATTTGATTTTGGTTTTCTTTTTCTTTTTTTGCTTGACATAGTTAGACTACTTTAACTCCTCACAGGGATGTAGTACACAGTGATGGGAGATCTAGACTAGTGAGTGGGCTGTATGAGTGGCCCTCCTTCATCTCAGTGGGCTGCAAGATGGTCAAAATCAAGAAGGTCTTCCGGGAGAGGGTAGTTTTGCTAGCTGTGCTTGTGTACCTAGAATTTGTTGTGTGTGCTGATTGAATCATAGCAATGCTTTGATTGAATGCAGAGGGAGCTCATGGCTCTCTCAGTCAAAGTTGTGTATATTCTGCATGCACCTCACTTCATGTGCCTGTGGTTTACATGTGTGTCTCATCAGTAATACTGTTAGGAAAAAAAACCTGTGCAGACTGAAACTAATGAAATCCGGCAACGATAAACAAAAACTTTCATGGGCCACACATAGAACCCCAGTGGTCCACATGCATGTTGTCCACCAGTGACGTAGATACATTGGTTATAACTTTTCCCCTTCCCAAAACAGGAATAAATTCTATAGGTAATCTATAGGTAAAGATATCTTTTATATCAGTATAAGTGTGTGCACCTAGAAGATTTATACTGCTCTGCTGACTATGGTGTAGCTAGAGGAATATAACTTTTGTAGGTAAAAAAGTTACAAAACCAATTTCAAACAACAAACTGAAGTTGTGAATATGTGGAACTGACAGAAGAACTTGCCTTGTAAAGATTCAATTCCCATTCTCCTTAATCATGTTAGTAGTCCTATCGAAATAACAGCTCTGCTCTTCACTATATCTGCCTGCTCCATTTTACTTTGTTTCACATAAAGGAATGCTACCTGGATCCATTCCCCTTTTCCTAAACTTTTTTCTTCTCCTGCATCAAGTCCTTCCATGCATATCCTGTCAAATATGTAGGGAATTCTAAAAAGAGGGTATTGCCTCATTCAGAAGCTATTTGTTGCATGGACTTAATTGTTACTCGGTATCCTGCAGTAACTGTGCAGCATCAAGATTTTCTGTCTTTTTCAAAACACAGATACTATCTATGGCCAGTTTCTCTTCAAGGCCCAAACAGCTCAAGTCAGAAGAGGGATGGAAGAGTATCTGGAGAGCTACCTCTTCATTAATGTAGGCAGCTGCCAATAAATCTGTGAGAATGACATTTGCAAGGTCTGGGATGAAGTATATTAAAGCTACGGGTGGACCTTTTTTTTAACTGATTTAGATTTCAGGTTCAATCACAGCAGTCCAGAGTTAGTCCACTTCTAAGACACATGGTAAATGGTAAAACTTTGCCACCATAATATGCAATAGTAACAAACCCTGTCAAAAGTGTCCTAAAGAGTATCTCCCATAAAGAGTCAGGAGAAGTCTCCATGAAATCCACTAGAGACTTCTCTTTGCTAGCTGGAGCACCCACAGGGAAAAAATGAATGGGTGCAGAGCATCCTCAAGTACCAAGCATTCCCCCTCTGCTCCTCTCCCCTCACGCTTCTCACATGCTGGTGGGCCAGCACTTACCAGCTACTCCCCCTCTCTCCCAGAGCTTCTGGAGCACTTCAAACAGCTGATTCACAGTGTTCAAGCTCCAGAAGGGAAGGGGGAAGAGTGGGATAGGAGGCACAATTGAGGTA
The DNA here is from genome assembly GCA_032595735.1 of Pelochelys cantorii. NCBI lineage: Eukaryota > Metazoa > Chordata > Testudines > Trionychidae > Pelochelys > Pelochelys cantorii. The sequence goes on along the minus strand of CM064326.1, from coordinate 122,416,099 downwards.
AGAGATGGGGCGGAGTAGTGGCAGGAAGAGGCAGGGTGGGCATTTGAAAGAAGAGGTGGAGTGGGGGTGAGGCCTGGAGTGGAGAAGGGGGTTGAGCACCCTCCAACAAAATGAGAAGTTGGTGCTTATGCACAGAGATACTATAATGCCTGGTATGTTATAAAATCCTAGGCTGAGAGAATGGGTAGGTTGAGGGAACGGGTAGTTCTCTCTAATTCGCTTAGGAAGGGCTACCAAGAAGGAATACATAAAATCTTACTGTAATATTAACCCCTGCCTTGCCCTTCTATAGCCATGTGCACTTTACTTTGAATCTCAAAGTTTCATCTTTATTCCAGGAAGTATCGCCAATAAACCAAATGCAACAACAATAAGCTTGATCTCTGCCTCTAGAAAAGGGGACCCTCATTAGTTTGTCAGTGCAGGCTTGGCACACTTAGGCTGTTGTTGTTCAGTAGGTAGTGAAATCATTAAACTCTATATGCAGCTCTGCAGTCCTTGCTTTTAGGCACTAATTGATGTACATGATAACTCAACTTGCTTATTTTTATATGCCAATTACAATTCAGACAACATGTTTGTATCTAAACAGCTCACTAGTGCCCATTAGAGAGCAGTATCCAGCATCTGAAGAGATTGCTCTTAGACAGAGCATCCTAAGATGAGAATGTTGTAATTAGAACACAGAAGCACTTCCATTTAAGAAAAAAAATACTTTGGGGGACCTGAACAAACAGCTTATTTTGTACCCTGCAGTTCTTCCTCCTGCAGCAACTTGCAGAGTCAGGTACTACTTGGTGTGAGTAAGGATGGCAGAATCTGTCCCTTAATAAATAAACTGGTGTTGTTCTCTTCTAACTGATATGTTAAGTACGAGATGGTTAGAAAGGACACAGCATGGGTCAGAGGATGCAAAAATAACATCTAAATCAGGAGTGGCCAACCTGTGGCTCCAGAGACACATGCGGCTCTTCAGAAGTTAATATGTGGCTTCTCACATAAGCACCAAATCCAGGGCAGGAGCTACAGGTGCCAACTTTCTACTGGGCCAGAGGGTGCTCACTGTTCAATCCCCAGCTCTGCCCTAGGCTCTGTCCCCCTCCACCCTTTCCCTCTAGGATCCTGATACTTCCTACCCTCTCCACTGAGTCTCACACCCACGCTTCCCCCCTCCAGTGTCTCCCACTGAGAGAGAGCTGATCCCAGTGGGCAGGAGGAAAAGGAGAAGGAGGCGCTGACCAGTGGGGATGCCAGTGCATAGGATGTGCTGAGAGTGGTGGTGGGGAGATGATCCGGGCTGGTGACATAGAACTGTTGCTCTTTGGCAATGTGCATTGCTAAATTCTGGCTCCTTCTCAGGTTTAGGTTGGCCACCCCAATCTAAATCAATGAACCACTTTATCCCATTATCCTGCATAGAAGGGGTACACTGTATGTGAGAGGTTGACTGAGAACCAGTGCACTATACATTTAGCATCTCCAGGCAAAGAACTGCTGAAATGTCTCATCTAAAATTAAGAACGGACTGAACTATTGTTACCATGTTTCACTGAACAAAAGGGGTGATGGTATATGGAGCACGATATGCTGCTATGCTCCTGACTTCAAATCTGTCTCTACATATAATGTCCATATGTACATCGTCTTTAAAAGGAGGAAGTGACTAGCTGGCTTAAAGATTCAGTAACTACACAGCCTTCCACCTCTTCATTGCTAGATCTGTTTATTTAATACATATGCCACAGGAATTGGGGTTGCCAACCCTCCTAGGTTCACCAGGAGTCTCCTGCAACCAGGCTCTATCTCCCCAAGGCTGCTTAAGCCAACCCAGGAGATTTTAGGCCTCTGAAAGTACAGTGGAACAGCAGAGCTAAGGCAGGCTCCCAGCCTGCCTTTGCCCCGTGCCACCCCTGGAAGAGACCAGCACGTCCCTGAAACCCTGGGTGAGGCAGGGGAATCTCTGTGCACTGCCCCTACCCTGAGTGCTGATTCCACAACTCCCATTGACCAGGAACAATGGGATTTGGGGTGCCAGGATGACACCTGAGGGCAGGGGCCAAGTGCAGAGCAGGGACATGTTGGACACTTCTGGGAGCCACGTGGAACCAGGGCAGGAAGGGACCTTACCTTACAGCCTCTGTCCCACTGTCTAGGAGCCGCTTGAGGTAAGCACGGCCTGACCAGAGTCCTTACCACATGCTGCAGCCTGAACCCTGATCCCTCTCCTGCCCTTTAAATCCCCTGCCCCAGCCCCCTCCTTCTCTGAAACTCCCTCAGCACCTACACCCTTCACTCCTGCATGCACTCCAACTTCCTGCTGCAGGCTTAGCCCAGAGCCCCCTCCCAGACCCCAAAATTCTTAGCCCAGAGCCTGTGCCCCCTCCTACACCCCAACCCCTTGCCCCACCCCAGTGAAAGTGGTTGGGGGGGAGTGAATGAAGGAGGGGGTGGAGTGATTAGGCGCAGGGCCTTGGAGAAGGGGAGAGGAGGCAATTTGGCCTCAGGAAAGGGGCAGGATCAGGACGAGGCAAGGGCATTTGGGTTTGTGTGATGAGACAGCTGGCAACCACTAGCATGCGTATGGGATGTGCTAGGTGTGCCCAGGCACACCCTAATTTCTTCGGGTTGCCAGGTGTCTGGTTTTCTACCGGACAGCCTGGGTTTTGGGGCTCTGTCCGGTAAAAAAAATCCAGAAAATACTGGACATGTGCAATGTCCGGTATTTTCTGGTTTTCCAACTGGGCGCCCGGAAGCCTGGTGGGGGGAGTGGCTGGGAGGCGGGGAGCAATCGGCACTGGGAGCCCTGGTTGCATGTGAGGAGGAGGGACAGCCCGGTCCGTGCTTCTGCGCACTGGTCAAGCTCATGGTGGAGCCGCAGCTGGACTGACTTGCGCTTCGCCTGGACCATGTGGGGGACAGGAGCACCCTTGGATCTGCACTGCCCAGGTCAGTCCCGCTCCCCACAGGCTGATATGCTCCTCCACCCTCACCCTCCCCTGGATGGTCGGTTGATTCTCCCCCACTTCTCCTCCCGATCTCCCCTGGCCAGCCCCGCTGTACCCAATCCCCGCCCCCACCACCAGCTCTACCTTCCGCTGGCCGGTTCCTTCTCCCGATCTTCCCCGGCCAGCCCCGCTGCACCCCCCCCCACCAGCGCTGCTTCTGGTGGCCAGTTCTCCCCTCCTCGTCCTGAGCTCCCCCAGCCAGCCCCGCTCCACCCTTCCCCCTCCCGCACCAACCAGCTCTGCTTCCCGTCAGCTGCCCCCCCCCCGATCTCCCCTGGCCAGCTCCCAACCCCCCCCCCCTTCCTCCCGGCCAGCCCCGCTCCCCTCCCAGCTGGTCCCTCCCCCCCCATGAAGTGTGTCCAGTATTTTTTTTAAGACTACCTGGTAACCCTATAATGTCTCCAAAAAAAAGTGCCTTTGTGTTTTAATTTAATCGCATGATACGCTCTTTTAGTTTTAAAGTATGGATTGTTGTATTATGCAATAAGCGCCGAATTGCACATGTGAAAAACAAACTAAGAAGTACAATGTCCCATACTTAAGTTTGTATTTTTTAAGTAAAGTTTAGCTGTTAATTTTTAAAAAATTAAGTTTAGTTAAGTTTTAGTTTCTTTAGTTTGTTTGATGAATAAAAATAATGTCCTTTATGATTGAGTATTCAATAAATGTTCGCCTTTAAAAAAATAAATAAATAAAATTCCCTGGGTGCACACGCTAATGAAAAGTGCTGCGCATGGCTATGCTGGCAACTCTGATAAGAATGTACAAAAAAACATATTCCACATAAGCCACTGTGCAGCCTTTGGTTGTTTCTTCATTGGTGCAGTGATGGGCTGGCTAGACACCAGTGACATAGAAGGAAAGCCAATGCCCATTTGCCACACTCCTTACAGAACCTGCCAATCCCCTTATTGTTTTCTTATAATTGCTGTATAATATGTTTGGACCATATGATTTGGAATGCTATCTTTATGGAGCTCAAGTCTGGAAGCCCCAATATTTCATACTAGGATTCTGTACTGGGGTGGAAAGGTTAATGGGCAGTGATCAGAAGTAACTGGTTCCAACTGTGTTGGGATGACTGAAGAAAATGTAGGATTTTATAAGGCTACTAGCCTTTGTGGGAAAAATTCAGATCTGGTCATCTGGGGGTATTTTTTTTAAACTCCTTTTTTGTGGGGCAGTCAAATGAAGAGTGTGCTAACTGAATAGCTGGAAAGGCAACTCACATCTAGTGGCATGTAAAAATAAACTCTGCAGAGGTGGGGGAGGGGGCAAAATCTCATGGCAATTTTGGCTGGCAATTTTCAAATAATGAAAATTGAACCAGACTCCTTAGAACAAAGAATGGACAATTCACTCAATCAAAAGTCGAAGCTATCTGCCTGATCTCAAAGTCTCTCTCTATTCTTTATGGCATTTCCCTCCACGTCCACCCCCACTCCATTTTACTACAGAGAACTGAAGCGGTATGTAATGAGCCATGTCTCACATCTATTACTAATCCAGGGAACTCTATTGATCTCATCAGTGTTAAATTAACCTTGATAGTGATATCCCATTTTGGATACTCCTGAGCTATAGTGATGCCATTTCCTAAACAAGCCATGGGTTGTATTTCAAATGAACATGGTAACTGATTAATCAATACTGAATGATTACCAAAAGCTGCCTCTGGATTCCTGGCTTTCACATAGCATGTGTCTCTCCCCCATAGGTTTGTTCCCCGTGCCAGAATGACCTTCTCTCTGGGCATTGTTGTCCCAACTCAGTGGCTCACAGTAACACGTACCTTTTGAATTGCACCATCCAATGGGTCACTTGAGTGTATTGCAGTACTGCATTTCCTTTTGCATTTGTGCTTACTTCACCCTCACAATATGTTCTTTATGTAAAGAACCCTTACAACAGAATACCAAAATGTCTCAACTACATTACGCCACTCTTTGCCTTCAAATCTTCAGTTTCGGAGGACAAAGTCAGTTATTTTTTCCTCGGTGAAGGTAAATAGAGAATAATTTTCACCTTCACTTTTTTGCATAAATGCAGGGGGGCCAACAGAAAGGCTGGGCTCCTGGGCCAGGTGTGGGGGGCGGCGCTCTGTGCTCATGGAAGGGGTGGGACTTCATGCGGAAGGGACAGGGTGGGGCAGCCAGCCCTCAGTGTCACCTGGACTGTGTCACGCAGGGCTCAACTGGCAATTTAAAGGGCCTAGGGCTCCAGCCACCGCTGGTATAGTGGCAACAGCCAGGATCCCTTATGAATTGCGGACCTTGGGACAATTGCCCTCTCCCCCTTCCCCACCTCTCCTGGTGACTGCCCTGCATAAATGCATGGGCTGACTTGGAATGGGGTGCTCTCCTGAAGCTTTGGGATTGGAAATCTGGTGAGGCACCCATGCAACTGATGTTGCAAATGATGCAACCTTGGTGTGACGCACAAAAGTTAAAGGGGAGAAGCATAACCCTTTTGATATTAGTTCCTTGAATTTGGACTCACCTAAGCCTTTCTCTTTATAGTTAAATAAATTTGGTTTATGTTTAGTCCAGGATTGTGTTTAAGGTGAGCTGGTTGAGTTATTTTAGTTAAAGCAGCAAACTTAGTTATTGAGTCTTTACAGGGGCAGATCTTTACAGATCTATAAGATCTGAACTGCCCAGGAAAAGCTGCTTTGGTGCATACTCTATACTTTGGGGGAAATCCAGGGCTGGGAATCTGTTGGGGTCACTCTGCAAGTAGTAACCAAGGCTGGTGGAAGCCAGAGCCTATCTGGTGTTTTGCTAACAGGATGCTGATGTCAGAGCGGCTGGATCAAGGCTGGAGCTTATCACAGACACTCAGGCCGGGGTACACTAGATGTGGAATATCAGCTTAAGATATACAACTCCAGCTACATAGTCTATGTAGCTGGAGTCATCTTACCATAAGCCGAGCGTGGTGGCATCCACACAGCAGGAGGCCAATGGGAGCAAATGCTCCAGTCGGCTTCCCGTACTCCTCAAGACTGCGAGGTGTACAGGTGCCAGCTGGAGCTGCCCTCAGCATACGATGTAAGGGTTTATACTAGACCCCCTAAATTGAACACCAGAACGTGATCTCTGGCAGAGCAAGTGTAGATGTGCCCTCAGGGTGTGACCTGCCTGCTGTTTAGCTGCTTGTGAGATGCCCAGGTTGGGAGCTACAGGAGCAAAGCATTGTGAGACACCCAAGGTTGCAGGGCAGGCAGTGGCCTAACTCCTTACTTGTCTGGCTTGCAACCCGGAATACAATAGCAGGAAGAAGAGACCAATTCTTTTACCCTACACAGCAAAACAAGTGATTGTCACAAGCAACTAAGAGCCCTGGGCTATGCACCCCCTCCTCAAGGACCAAGCAACTCCCATGGGTTAGTGCAGCACCAGTGCAGGGGCAGCCAAATGGGTCTGAATTGGGTGCTGTGTAACAGTGTTCACACCACTGTCACAGTGTTCCCAGATCCTGGTGCCTGGATCTGGGTAAACACTGAAGATATAACCAGAGAGGTGGGAATTTTCCAAGGCATCTAGGCAGTTGTTCGTCTAAAACTGGAAATACCTGTGAAAGCCCCAGCTGGAAACTGTATTCAGACAAGCCTAAGAACTAAGGAGAAAATGCTTTTGCTAGGACAATAATGTGAAAAGTCTCTTGGCATTACAGACTGGTACAGCATGTATGTGGTGGGATCAGCTTTACTGTTAACAAAATAATGTCCATGGCAATTTAGAGACTGGGTAAATGTAATGACCCACTGTCCAAATTATTAGTTATGACTAGACAGTAAAAAATTCAACACTCTGTTACAGGTCATCTGTGATATCAGCACCTGCAATGGATTACAAATTGTTCCTCTAGGAACAGAACATGCATAGGAGGATTTGTGTATAGGTCCCTCTGTGACATATTCTCTCCTCCCTGAGCCCCCATAGCCCACTGTGGAGCTGAGATCTGCATACTGTGGGGAATGGGACCTTCTATAGGCAGGAGGGGGTGATGATGAATGTATTACATACTATGTCTCCCATCTCCAACTTCTGCCCAAAGGCAGACAACAGGAAATGTGCTAGAAAGTTAATAGAGCATCCGATTATACAGTATTAGTGAGGAGGAGTTCAGGCATTGGCTATGCATGCTTTCTCAGCTTGGCTTCACTGGAGAAGTGCTGATATGAGTTTGGTAACAGTTGCAGGGCTGGGGAGGCACAGCGACATAGTAAATCATGTAGAATGTGTGGGTGCTGTGGAGCATACCCCAAGCCTTCTTTGTAGGCAGAGGGACACATCCCCCAAAGGAAATGTAGTGTGTAAGGGAGCCCTGTATAACTTCCTGTCCCCTCCCACAGGATTTTCTGGGTAGAAAAACAATCTAGTCTAAAGTTTATCTGAGTAGTGTGATAGGTTATGAATGTGTGCGTCTTCCCTTTCTTTTTGCCCTTGAAAACCAATGCAATACACTGCAAACAACACATCAACACCAGAAGAAAATGGGATTTGGACACTATATCCAAAGAAATAAATCATTCCTGAAAGACAGCAGTGATATTACTCCTGAATTAGTGCTGAATGTTCTTTTGTTAAATTGTATACAATCAAAGCAAGGTGTCAAATTGCCAGCTAACTGTCTGGAGGTCCATTTTTAAACTCACAGATGAGCTAATGTGTTTGTGGTGATGATCATAAAGGGAGGAGTTCACCTTGCATTAGCATTGACTCATCACAATAAATCTGCAATGTACCCAGAAATAGATGTCCTATTTCTTGTCATTGGTCTGTAAGCCATAATTTAAACATTTACTTGTCCTAACATAAAGCTTTCTGAAAAATCTCTCTCAAAGGAATGGTCACTACTAGGACAGATATTTAAAACGTATGAGCATCTTCAGTGGAAACTGAAGACCTTCACTATTTTGCATCTGATCAGAAATCTCGTAAGCCAATGCGAGTGAAAAGTGAATGATTATAGCACACTGCTAAAAGTCAAAAGAGGACAGGAGAAAACAGAAATATGTGTCAGGTTATGGGAACTGGTGGGAGAAAGAAATTAAAAGGAGGAAAATTACATGGAAAACCCTATATTAATATAAAATGAATCAGTGTATTGTCATTCAAGAAAACATACTTTGTCAATATAATGTCCCTTTACATGAATGTAATTTGGAATTAGATTATTTATTAGCACAATTAGTGATCTCTTCTACTGTTTTTATTTTCACAAGAATAACTTACATATTTATGGGTATACCTGTATACTACTTGTTCAATATGACCTTTATTCAGGAAAACAATTAATTATGGGCCGAAGGTAAACTGAAATCAGTAAGAATTAAGCACAAAACAAACATTAAAAAGGAGTTTACTATCCTATTCTTGATCATTTTAAATGTCTTAATTTTCATGACACTTTGGCCATCCTCTACTGCTTACAATTTCATTTTAAAAAAGGATCCCTGGGGAAATGCAACCACGGATATTCTTTTAACACAGTGCAATAAATATACAGATATAGTTGTCTCTAATAGCTATAAAAACACTCTAAAGCACTTTTCAGTTTTGCATTGTCTTGTATTCAGATCCTTTATGAACTACAGTAGAACCTGAGACTTATGAACCCCAGAATTACCTACTTCTGGTCAACCACACACCTCATTTAGGATCAGAAGTATGGCATCAGGCAGTAGCAGAGACAAACAGCCAAATACAGTATAGTACCTTGTTAAATGTAAACTATCCAAAAAAAGTGAGGAAAATTTTAAAAAGACAGCTTTGATAAGGCAAGGAAACAGTTTGTGTGCTTGTTTCATTTAAATTAAGATAGTTAAAAGCAGTTTTATTCTACATAGTAAAGTTTCAAAACTGTATTAAGTCAACACTCTGTTGAAAACTTTTGAAAGAACAACCATCACATTTTGTTCAGAGTTGTGAGCATTTCAAAGTTATGAACAAACTCCATTCCAAAAGCGTACACACCTCTAAAGTTATATTGTACAATGCTTTGTGCACTGCCTTTCTGCTGTCAAGTTTTTTACCTGTGGATTTCAGCTTTCTTCTATCTTTCTTGTAGTACTCCTAAATTGTTATAACAAAGCAAAAAAGTGTCAGTGCAGTAGCTAGTTCTGGACAGTTATAGTTAAGACATAGCATCTGACTGGTAAGTAGATAGTGATCCCTTTACATGAATGTAATTTGTAGATTATTTATTGGCACAATTAGCGATCTCTTCTATTGTTTTTATTTTCACAAGAATAACTTAAATATTTATGGATATACCTGTATACTACTTGTTCAGTATGTTCTTTATTCAGCAAAACAATTAATCATGGGCTAAGGTAAACTAAAATCAATAAGAATTAAGCACATGCTTAAGTAGCCTTCTGATGTGTAGACCATTTGATTACATAGGTAAGTCAAAGAGCTATTCTTCTGGCACACTGGGCAAGGGAGAAGTTGTCAATGGCTCTATCTATATCTAAATAAAGCATCAGTACATTCTGGGAACAGCAAAATACTGTAGAAAACAGAAAGTGAATGTAAACACTTCCCATATCGTCAAGTAACCTGATATCGTTTGCTATGTTTCATCTCCCTCTGCTAATTGTTTTTCTTAAGGTGACCTAAAAGCTTTTCATTTGGCAAGGTCTCCATTCAGGTGACTCTTTTTCCCTTGCAAAAGTAGATGACCTTAGCAATATCTTAAATGGAGCAAGGGGACATCAGTTTTTAATGCTATTTTAGTTTAATCCATCCTTGAAAGGAAAAAAAAAACCTGGGACCTGAGTCGTGGAAGTTAAATACAGAAGAAGCTATTTTTGCTATTGTTTGAAGATGTACTTATTTCTAATTCTAAATGTGTGGGTGTTCTGTCAGTGGGAATTACATCTTCTTCTCCTTCCACCAGTAAGGCTTGATCTTGAAGTATTCAGAACAATGGCACTGACCTGATTAGTAACTAGTATCAAGCCTTAAACTCCAAGCAATTGACCTATATATAGGGAATTCTGAAGGGATTGGTATTCAGTTAATTTTTTTCCCACTTATTAGCTAGCAGATAATAGGACTATAATTCATTCAGGGTCTTATCCAAAATTTGGCCCATAGGAGTCAATGGGAATTTTTCCCCTGATTGCAGTAGGTTTTCAATCAGAACTTCAGTTTACAAATTGGTATAGTGGCTATGATCCTTTAATTAAGAATTATTGACAACTGGATCTGTAAGTCTGTAAGAAGGACCTTTTATCGGAGTGCACCCATAATGCCTTCCTTTGTATCAGTCTTGGTGGGGTTGGTGTTTAGCCCTCATTCTGTGGTAGAATCATAGAATCATAGGATTGGAGGAAACCTCAGGAGGTCATCAAGTCCAACCCCCTGCTAAAAGCAGGACAAATTCCAACTAAACCATCCCAACCAGGGCTTTGTCAAGTCAGGATTTAAAAACCTCTAGGGATGGAGATTCCACCACCTCTGCAGGTAACTCATTCCAGTGCTTCACCACTCTCCTAGTGAAATAGTTCTTCCTAATATCCAACCTAGACCTCCCCCACTGTAACTTGAGACCATTGCTCCTCGTTCTGCCATCTGTCAGTACTGAGAACTGCCTTTCTCCATCCTCTTTGGAGCCCCCCTTCAGGATGTTGAAGGCTGCTATCAAATCCCCCCTCACTCCTCTTTTCTGCAGACTAAATAACCCAAATCCCTCAGTCTCTCCTTGTAAATCATGTGCTCCAGCCCCCTAATCATTTTTGTTGCCCTCCACTGGACTTTCTCTAATGTGTCCACAACCTTTCTGTAATGGGGGGGGGGGGAATTGGATGCAATACTCCAGATAAGGCCTTACCAGTGCTTAATACAAAGCATACAGGAAGACACCAGTCCTCTGCTCCATCCAGATCTTTCAGTACCAGGAAGGGGCAGTATGGTGACCAAGTGGCTTAAGGAACATACCATGTGAATATTGCCCTAATATAAAATGTTGAATACTATGAATTTTCTTCTCCTGAAACATGCCTTTTTTACTTTGCTTTTAAAAATACAAAGCCAGTGTAATTTCATATGCAACTTTGACTCAGAAAAAAACACGTGCATATGTCAGGTGTTCCTGAATGATACACTAATACAAATCGTCTACACTGGAACTACATTCTCTGTGTTGGGTGGGGGTGGAAGATGTCTTGGATAATAAACAATCGACTGCTAAACTATCTGAAAAATGTGGTGTGTGCACATATCTATGGTGAAGCCATGATTTTCATAAGATGCACTTAAGAAAATATATCTGATTCTGTATGGAAATTTTTTATGCTCCATAGTCCAGTTCTGTCTCATGGTGGCCAGTACTAGCTTCTTCAGACTTTGAAGATGCAAGAAATCATGCAGCAGGCAGATGTAATACAATCAGCCCTCAGGAAGGTCTCAGCCCTCATGAAGTCCTTAATAATTAGAAATTGGCTTAAACCCTGAGACATTTTTTTTAATCTCCCTTCCAATACTTTTGCTTCTATTACCTATTATAAAAATATCCATTCTATGTCCTTGACCACTTTCATCACCCCTCTCTGAACCTATCATAGCTCTGAAATAGCAGAACAAAAATACACAGATTACTTAGCTAATATTGGGAAGATGTGGGTTTCTTGTATCTGGACTATACCAGCTGTAAATGTCCCAAATAATGTGTTTTCCTCTTCTTCTCTTGGCAAATGACTCCATGGTCTTTTAGATTACAGTGTTTTTGCTGCTAGGACATTTTTATTCACACTGCATTTTTGTTTGCAATCTAATATCATTCAATTTCTCCATGTACCACCCTAAACAATTTCATTCCATCTTAGCCGTTTGCCTTCTCTGCACTTACAGAGATTTTTTTTCAGATGCAACCTCCCTTGTGAACTCTATAGTCGTGAAATTCAAGAGCAAACTGAGAACAGAAAATTAAGTCTCTTTAAGATTGATGATGGTGGGTATCGCTTACTGCACTGTCTGTGTGGGCTGAAGAAAACTTCTGCTAAATTCAAGGGTTATTCAGACTACACGTTAATCTAGCTAGAGGCATTTTGTGTCATAACTATATAATAGCTCTTCTTTGCAAAGTTTAATATTTGCGAGAATGAGCACAATTTTTATGTAGGCTTTGATATCAATTTGGGGTATCCTTAAGTAAATAACTAATTATGGACTATAAAAGGCATTCTTTGCCTCGACTCTGTCAACAGAAGTCTACATTTCCCAAAGCCTATTTCATGTCTCAGGTATAATACTCAATGCATCAATTATCTCAAGAAAGACAGTCAATACCTGTCAGAGTGTGTTTATTTAAATGTGCCCAATTTCAATTCTCCTTTGAAAACCACACAGTGTCTCATGATGCTTACCATTACATGATAAATTAGAAAGCACAAAATCTTCAATTAACCTTTGCCATTAGGGAAACAAATCCACTGTTTACAGTTTCCCTATAAAATGGATGTAATTTAAATGTTAGAATGGCCCATGGCAATAAAATATGAAAAAACATAAACATCATCAAACCTAACCCAAAAGCGATGGCTTCAGAAAAATGAGCCAATTTATCTAGAGAAGTGAAAATTTCATCTTTTATTCTCAGCAGGTACAATAGGTTTCTTCTAATTAAAACAATTATTACTCTCCGGTGTGACATAAGCACTGCCACTCGCCTGCTGTAATTAAGCCCTGTGCTATAAAGGGTTTGCTGAAGAAATGGAAACTGGCTCCTTTCTAATCACATACTACTATACAATTGCTGCAAAAGCAATGCTGGGATTTCCAGGGGGCTTACTTCCAAATGTGTTATCAAAATACTGGCATCATCCTCTGTTCAGTAAAACTCATTTAGAGTCTCTAGTACTGTGAGGGTTTGTGGGCAATGTATTGTCAAGGATATTTTTGTCATGCCCCTTTTGTTGACATATCATACCACTTATTGCATGAAAAATCTAGTCTTAGGAAACATGGGCCTTATGTCCTTCTCCCCTAACTGTAAAACCTGAGTAACACCACTGGCTTCAATGGCATGACACAAGTGTAAGTGAATCATCTTAAATCAAAATATATAATGGTGGTGACGAAATATCCACGGTAATATATTACTGCCAAAACTACCCCCTGCAGGGTTCCTGTGTCAAGCTGTAACCTATCACATGAAATATCTATAATAAAATGTGACCCTTTCTAGGCTGGGGACTGTTGTAGTGTAGTGAATTATTCCATTCTAACTAGTGTTGGAAAGGATCTTCTTGGAGCATCTTGCTGAGCTACTCAGCTTTATCATATTTTACCCAAGCACCTTGTATCCTGTAAAGAAGATATCTATTACAGTTGTGTTTAGTTCAAGTAAAGAAGTTAGTACTGTGGATTCCGTGATTTAGATCCTAAGAATGGCTTACTTTTTAGATACGCTAAAGATCCTTATAAAGCTAACAGGACAAATTTAATGCTGATATGTGAACAATGTACAGCAGTGAGACATGCTCAGTACCCTAATGGGAGCTGTTAGTGTGCTGCTAAGGAACTAGCAAAGAGCTTCTCCAAAAAGGCAATATGGTGTTACACTAGCATTAGACATGGATGTGCATTCCCATTACAGTTTCATTAACAAACCCAGAGCAAGCACTTGGGGGCGGTACTCCAACTTGTTTCTATTGGAAGGGTATACAATAGATCGGAAAAATGCTTTTCTGTGAATTGTCATATCACATCAGCGCAGTGTCGATATATTGTTTCTCAGAGTCAGGGATACACATGGGGAATTCAAAAGCTGCTAAGGAATCCATAGTAGATTAGGTAGTGTAAAACCCAATTTGTATAGCCTGACAATCAAATCTTTTTGCTGCTATGACTGTGTCATTGGTCCTTAACTGTTATGATAGCAAATGCCATAAATCAAGGACTAGGCCACCAAACAGAGTCATAGCACTGACCCCTAGGCAGCTTAATGCTGGGTGTGTCCCTGCGTCATTTATAAATCGAGTCAGTGATTTCAGCAAATTGAGTCCTGTGTTGTGGGCTGCAGAAGCCTGCCCTCTGAATCTAATCAAATTATTTATCAGTGTGCCAGAGAGAAGTGTCCTCTTGGAGAGCTGCATTACACACCCGCATTAGAAAGTGACCTCTAACTGGCTATGTTTCTGCCTTCCTCTGCTATGATATGCACTGGGATGCTCCTGGAATTTCAGGCTGTATCAAGAAAAAATTACTGTTAACTTTGCATTTAAAGAAGGAGGTCACAAATACAAATGAAGAGTCCATCGATTATTACAAACTCTGGCATTTGCCCCCACCATCACTGATAAGGACTATATGCTGCACTTCTGAATATCCATAACATTGACTAGTAGAGGATTTGCATCATGGCTTCCCTCAGTAACTAATGTATTACTAAGAAGAAAGGGGTGGAAGAAAGACAAAACCTGCTCTTACTTGGTTTCAACACTTAAAAAAAATCAGTGAAGGCCAGACAAAATATGTGCTGATGTGGGGTATTGTCAAGTGATTGCTATGTGTTATGCTTATAAGAAACATGTGGGATCTTTTTAGGGGAAAAGACAATATGCTGTGTTTATTGAGAATACAAAGTAAAAAGCATATGCATTCATTTACACACACTGAGGGTACAGATTACACTGCTGCCTTTTTTTTAAAAAAAAGCTACGCAAAATGTGCTCTGCATTTTGCAAAGCTTTTTTCGATCCTTTTGTCAAAAGAGGCTTTTCCAATATTTGGCCGATCTAGACTGGGCCAAATGTCAGAAAAAAACCCTCTTTCGGAAGCCCCCTTATTCCTCATAGAACGAGGAATACAGAGGCTTCTGAAAGAGTGTGTTTGCTCTTCCAGAAAAAAAAAAGTGGAAGAGCAAACACGTCCCTGGATGCAGAAGAGTTTTTCCGGGATAGCCCGGAAAAACTCTTGTAGTCTAGCCATACCCACACAGTCCTGTTGATGTTATAGTTACCCAGTCCGTTGCTTGCATCAGCCTAGTGGCCAGTTAGGCTGAGTGTCAGAAGGGAGCCAGGCTCCTGTTGGTCCAGATGGATTCTCCATGATCTTTGTGGGACAGAACCTGAAGAACCTTCTCATGCAAATCTATGAGTTTTGCTGCATCATTTTATAATCAGTCACTTTGCAACATATCTTTATCTGGAGATTGTTTTTATTGTTGTTTAATATCAGTCTCCTGATGACTTTTCTGAGTGTTTTCCCATCATGGTTTTGATAGGATTTGTTATCTTCACAGATTGGAAGTGATGGCTTCTAACTTCAGGGGCACCCATCTACCCCTCATCTGTCAAAGAATGCCTTGGGAACATTCAATAGTTCCTTTGTGCCCCCAAGTCTCTGACCCCTCCTCTGACCATCTCATGCTGTGCTGCCCTTCAGACCAATCTCTTTTGAAACAAACACTCACATTCTTCACTCACACAAACACACATTACCTAGCTGCATCACACAGACAAGGATTACGTAGTTGCTTTTATAAAAATAGATCTAGTACAAAATATTCTGGTTAAAATAATTATTACTATTACAAATTCTTCCATAATACAAAAAAAAATTCTTACACTCTTAAATTAAAGAACAAAACAATCCTAAGGGTAAAAGGGCGGCCACAGTGAGTCACAAAGACCCTTCTGGTCTGTTTCTGCTTTAACATTAATAACAAACACAAATAGCATGTGTAATGCCTCTGTACCAACAGCACTTAACCATTCCTTTTTGCTGGTCAGAAAGGATGGCTGGCAAGGTACACTTAGGCACATTGGATAAGGCTACATTTTAGCTACATGGCTACATATGCATCTGAAAGTTACTGCTGAAGAGTAATGCAGCCCTTCCAAATGCATAATAGGGTAATAGCAACTTGCACCATTTTTATAGTTTTATGTTATTTATATCTATTTTGCTTCAAATCATCTGCAAACACTGGGATTTTTGTAGGCTTCTAAAAATTGTGTTCCACTGTCTGGAAGAAATTAATACAGTCCAGTGAGGCAGCTCTGTAACTTCCTACTCTTGACCCTCTTCATATTTTCATCTGAACTTGCCAATCCATTGAAATCAAATAATCTTGTGGGAGGTTTTCAATTTCAACAATTGTTCTGAAAGAAGCCTGCTACCAGCCAGATGTCTGTTGGAAACCTGTCAGGTCACCTGCCCAGCTTCTTAACAACCTGTGCTTTGGCATTCAAGGCTGAAGGGCATCCTGCCATTAAACTGCTTCAGAGTGGAGATCAATCCCACTTCATTGAGAATCTCTAACTTTTTGGTTTTCACTCCAAATGGAAACAAAATCCAGTTTTGAAAGATCAAAATCCTCCAGGAAATGGATGGAATACCATCTCTGCCCTGCTCTAATAAACACACTAAAGACTGTGAGGCACTCAGGGTACATCTACACTAGCCCCCTAGTTCGAACTAGGGAGACTAATGAGGGCGACCGAAATTGCAAATGAAGTGCAGGATTTAAATATCCCGTGCTTCATTAGCATGTTCCTGGGCGGTCGCCATTTTGGAAACTGACTAGACCGGAATAACTGCCCAAGTCTACACGCAGCAGTGAAACGGGAGTTCAAAGTAAACCCCTCACTCGAATTAACTGTTACTCCTCGTGGAATGAGGTTTAACAGCTAATTCGAGTTAAGGGGTTTACTTCGAACTCCTGTTTCACTGCTGTGTGTAGACACGGGCAGTTATTCCGGGCTAGTCAGTTTCCAAAATGGCGACCGCCCGGGAACATGCTAATGAAGCGCGGGATATTTAAATCCCGCACTTCGTTTGCAATTTCGGTCGCCCTCATTAGCCTCCCTCGTTCAAACTAGGGGGCTAGTGTAGATGTACCCTCAGATACTATAGTGATGGTGTGCATATAAATACTTTGATATTATACAGGGTAGACCAGCTTCCCTCAACTACTCTTGGAAAGGATGCTACTGAAGCAGCAACAATGGGCCTGATGGCCTGATTCTCCACTGCCATGAACTTTGTGTAGTCACTTACCGCAGGCCAAAGTAAATGCAAAATGAAAATGCAAAAGGATAATATCACTTTACCCCACTCTGCACAGTTGTAAATCACTGCACAAGGTACGTGGCCATAGAGACTCAGGCTTTGAGCCCTATTCACCAGACTTAAACAGAGGTTAATTGGTTAATTAAGCTTGATTTGCAGTCTCTTTGCTTCACACAGCACAACAGCAGCAAGAGCACACCAATGGATCCGATGCGTATTTAGTCAGCTGAAGCCGTTAGTGAACAAGGCAACCTGTAACCCCTGTAGTGCAGTAGAATTGGTGCTGTTACAGGCACATTATCTGAATTCCATTTCAGCATGCAGAGGAGCAATTCCACTTACTGGCCTGAATTCTGACTTTCAACATATCCCCCAAGTTTTGCATTGGTGTCAATCAACGAATTTGAAGAATATGGGATTGCCCAAAACTAACTGGGCAGAATGTGATCTACAGAGGCCTTATTATTATACTGGTGATGAAGCAAGAGTCAGGAAGAATATAGATTAGCCTTTGCTATCCAAAACACTTTAAAAATTAACCTTTGATCTGAGTACTTTCATTCTTTTCGCTAGTCTGTTTTAATTACAAGTTACACAGAGCAGGATGTTAATAGGTACAGAGGAAATGACTGAAGGAAAACAAGGGTTTTGCAAGCATCAAAAAATTGCAGTCTTTGGCTATGATCTTAACAGGCCTATCTAAATTAGTTAAGGTTTGATCAGTGCAGCTCTTGAGATCAGATCCATCAAAAGAGTTTCAGTAGGCACTATTTTCCCTGTCAGTCTATAGAGAAACTATACTAATTTGCTGATCAGGGTGTTATCTTTCAAATGAGATCACTTGATCATTTGTGGCCTTAAAAGTTATTGTAACAATTCCAAGAATAGGAGAGTTATAAGTTCCAGTGTTTTGGACTAAATTCTAATTCTGATTACTCTGCTTTTTTGCCCAGCTAGGAGTGTTATGTAGAATGGAGACATTTATATTTTTATTAATGCCAGATCTTTCTTAATTTATCTATTTGGTATTAGCTTGTCTGTCTACATTGATTTACTTCATGGATAAATCAGTGTAGGCTATTGTGGGGAATCACAGAAGATTAGGATTGGAAGAGCCCTCAATAGGTCATCTAGTCCAGTGTTCCATTAAATCACTTTCAGAAACACATTAACTGGCCACCCCGGTTTGTTTATTTACTTGCGGCTCCCATTGGCTCTGTTTCATCCTTTGCGGTGCTTCCCACAGCTCCCCTTGGCTGCAAAAGATGAAAAGGAGCCAATAGGAGCCACGAGGCTCCATGGCCGCAGCACCAGGAAATAAACAAACCAGGGCAGCCAGTTAAGGTGTTTCTGAAAGTGATTTGGCAGAACACTTTCAGAAACACTGATCTAGTCCAACCCTCTGTTCAAAATACGACCAGCATCAACTAAATCATTCCAGTCAGGATTTGTCAAGCTTGGCTTTAAAAACTGCTAAGGATGGAGGGAACAAACACAAAATAAAACAATGACAAAGATGGTAACTCCAGAAAGAATATCAAGGGTCTTCAAAGAAACAGTGAAGGAAGTATTTGTGCCGAAAACAGAGGTAAAATAACATTTCTGCTCCTATTCAAGATTCCCATCTATTCATCAAAGGATTACGTTAGCTCTTTTGGCCATTATGTAACACTGGGAGTTTACATTCAGCAGATCATCCCACATTGCCTGCAAATCTTTGTTAGTCACTACTTCCCAGGATAGAGTCCCACATCCTGTGAGTATGTTCAGAGATGTACACGTTTACATTGAGACATACTAAAATGCATATTGTTTGCTGGCACCCAGTTTGTCAAGAGATCCAGATCATTGTGAAACAGTGACCCGTCCTCTTCATTATTTACCACTTCTTCAATTTGTGTGTCATCTGCAAACTTCACCAGTGATGGTTTTGGATAATGAGGAAGGTTTTGCAGGTCATTGATAAAAACGTTAAAGAATGTAAGGCCAAGAATCAATCCCTGCAGACCCAGAAACATACCTACTCAATGGCAATTGCCCATTGATAGTTACATTGTGAGACCTATCAGTTAGCCAGCTTTTAATCTGTTAAATACGAGCCATATTCATTTTGTATTGCTCTATTTCTTTAATTAGCACATTGAGTCATATCAAGTGAAATACCTTATAGAAATCTAAGTATATTACATCACACTCTTACCTTTATCAGTCAAACTTATACTCTAATCAAAAAAGGATCTATTTTCTATAAATCCATGTTGATTTATATTAATATCTTGAATATCCTGCTGTATGGCTTGGCGTCATGGACCATATATCACCGTCACGTTTTTGACATTCAATCAATTCCTTATGTTCCGCCTAAGGAAGATTTCCCATGCAAAATGGCAGGACAATGTTCCTAACATGGAGGTTCTTAAATTGTGTGGTGTCATGGGCCTGGATGCAATGTTTATGAACAACCAGTTTCACTGGACTGGTCATGTTATGAGGATGGATGATACATGGATACTGAAGAGGGTCACTATAGCCAGCTTGTTCACAGAAAGTGTTTTATTGGTGGTCAGTATAAGCATTATAGAGATATCTTAAAGGCCAACATGAAGTCATGTGGCATATCTCCTGGTGACCTGGAAATCATAGCTCAGGACTGATCGTTTTGGTGGCAAACTATTGCACAGTCTCTCAAATGCTTTTGATAGTCAACATATCCAGATATTACAAGAAAAAGCATAGTGTCCAAAAAGAATGTACAACACCGACAGATGGTGGATTTTTACATGACGTCTCTAATTGGATTTGCTGATTGAGGATTGGCTTAGTCACTGACCAATGGCATTATAGAAGATGAGATCCATTGATCAATGTCTCAGTCCATATATATAAAAATTTTTCCTACATGTCACAGTGATGTCATCGTGTCACTCTGCATCCCCCCGCCCACGTCCACCTCAGCCTCACAGCTTCCCCTCTCCCCGGTGGCCCTGAACAGATGACTGCTCCATGAAATGGGGGTGGAGGTAGCTCCATCCCCATGAGTCCGCTGGAGCATCGTCCACCTGCCTCTGGACCCCGCCCCCAGCCTGTCCGGCCCATGCACCTGCCATGCAGCTTTGCTGTGTGTGGCCCGCATCTGGCCACAGCACTTGGGGGGCCATGCTGAAGGTCTCACCCCGAGTGAGTGGCTCTGGTGTGTGCTGGTGACCTGGGGCCCAGCCCCTGGCTCAGGTGCACTCTCCTGGGACTGCTGTGAGCTGGGCAGGTCTTGGCCACATTGCACACCCAGCCCTTTGGGAATGGTGTGGTTACGCTGCACACTGGCCACTTCCCCAGCTCTCCATAGCAACCGCTCTGCACTCTGGGCTCCCTGGGCTTGCCACGAAGCAAAGCTGCCCCAGCAGCTGATCACACGGCATTACACAAACCCCAACAGGCCTGTTTGGAAAGGCTAGGCTGAGCCCGAGAGTGCAACTTGATGAATTCATGGGGGGGAGCAGGATGTGTGTAGGAAGGGAGGAAGGGGGATAGGGCGTATGTGGGGATGGCTGGTGCAGTGAGGGGGGATGGTGGGTATGAGGGGGATATAGGAATGGAGGCAGGGAGATGTGCAGTGTGGGGTGCAGAGAGGGAGGGGTTAGGGAAGGATGGGGGTGTAGGAATGGAGAAAAGAGATGAGGTAGGGATAGGCAGTGTGAGGTGGAAAGAGGGAGGGGTTAGGGAGGATGGCTGGGTGCAGGAATGGAGCTGGGGTTGAGATGTAAGGAGGGGGATGGGCAGTGTGGAATGGAGAGGGGGAGAGCTTAGGGAGGATGGTGTGTGTAGGAATGTAGGATGTAGGTGGGAGTAGGGATGGAAGGAGCGGGACTGGGCAGTGGGCCATGGAGCTCTGGGATAAGGACTAGCGGCCCAGATTACCCCACTGGGATCTCTTCCCATGTGACCCAAATCTGGTTCTCAGTAGGACGCAGGCGCGCAAAGCTGGGAGCTCCCCCATGGTTCCATGTCTCTCCATTGTGCTCTGTCCACACGTAGCATGTCCCAGCACTGTGGCAGGAGCTCGCTTGCCAGCTGGAAGGGCACATCTGGAGTGCTGCTGCCCTGCAAAAACAGGCAGTAACCGGTGCGGACCACAGGGAATTCTCTCCCTACCTGGCTGCTCACACATAACCCAGCCCCTTCCCTCTGCTAGCGAGCCGGGTGCCCAGGAGCACCCAGAACAAAGAGGATTTGTTTATGCTGGGTCCTATTTTACTGATTGTGTTTGGTTTTTGTTTACAAGTGAGGCCCACAAGCCTGCAGAGCACAGCCCTTCCTGGCAGGTCACTTCTCTGTAGCCCCATACTAGCTGCCAGGAGAGGCTCTGAACTCTTCACATGAACAAACTGTTTTACTGGTGGGTGGAGTAGGAGGAAGAAGGGAGTGTGGGGGGGGGGAGAGAACAGCTGATGACTGAAGGGCACGAGCAGGTGAGATGGGCTGAGAGTGTTCAGACAGAGGGGCCCATTGAGGGCTGTGGTGGGATGGAAGCGGAGAAGGGTACAAGTGACTTGGGACCATGAAGAGCACAACCAGGCTTAGTGCAAGATTAACAGGCTCTCTGGCCACAAAAGCAGCCAGCGAGAGGGGGGGTTGGCGAGTGTAGTGAGCAGGGGGCACAGCCCCCTAGGGCCTCTGTGTGTGAGTGTGTGTGTGTATAAATTATATTACAATACTTTAATTCTTTATTAATCAACTCTAAGGGTATGTCTAGACTACAGGCTTTTGTTGACAGAGGCTTTATCAATAGATAGGCTACGTCTAGACTACATGGCTCCGTCGATGGAGCCATGTAAAATAGTTTATTCAGCATAGTCAAAGAAGCGGGGATTTAAATAATCCCCGCTTCTTTAAAATAAAAATGGCCACCGCGCTGTGCCAACGATCAGCTGATCCGGCACAGCTTGGCAGTCTAGATGCGGCGCGGTTGACAAGGGAAGCCTTTGTCGACCGCTCCGGTATGCCTCGTGATTATTATTTAAATCCCCGCTTCTTTGACTATGCCGAATAAACTATTTTACACGGCTCCGTCGACGGAGCCATGGAGTCTAGACATAGCCATACTGTTGACAAAGCCTCTGTCGACAAAGAGCATCTAGACTACATCCAGTTCTGTCAACAAAGCAAGCCGCTTTGTTGACATGAGAGTGTAGACACAAAGGACAGTGTAGATGCAATAAGGCATTATTCCTCATAGAATGAGGTTTACTGCCGTCGACAAAACTGCCGAGTTCTGTTGACGTTATGTCGACAGAACTTGGCGGTAGTGTAGATGCAGGTATAGCTTTGTCGACAAAAGTCTGCTTTTGTCTACAAAACCCTGTATTCTTGACACACCCTAGGAGCATTCATTCCATATCTTGGATGTCAGGTGTCAGCTGGGGGTGATGTCAGGTGTCAGCCTTGGTTTCACCCAGAGCGGGATGAGGACAGCACAACCTACGACAAAAGAGTCTAACTCACAGCTTGTGACAACTCTTATTGTGACTTTTATTCAATAAAATTCCGAGCAGTTCACTCTCTTTTAAAATAATCATTATAGTTTTTTACTGGCTAGTGAGTTCCTGTCCAAAAGAGACTGCACTTCAGTGGGGGATGAAACGATATCCAGACATGAAATTCCTGAGTCTCCAAACACTTAGTTGTCTAGACAGATAGTTGACTAGTTTAACTAAAGATGTAAATTTAAACTGATTTAGATTAACTGAAATGAAGAGTTTCCATAGTTTGAGAATGACTCATTTGATTTAAACTCAAATAGGTTAAGACAGGCTTAAGATAAACAAAACCAAGTCATTATTAACTTGAAATATGTGTCTACACAGGGGGTTGAACCAACCTAACTACAGCAGTACAAATGTGTCCATAGACAAAGCACTAAGTATGCAAGTTTGAAGTGTGAGGCCCCTAAGGAAAATGACACCTTACATCTATGCTACCCTTTTATATTTACAATTAGCACATGTATACTGGTAGTTCTCCAGGTACTGGGCCTAAATCATTATGCACTTTACAGCTCTTCCCAAAGGATTGTGATGCAAATGTAAATTACTACATTCATTGTGAAATTGTGGCATGACATCATGCCTGAACTCCCTTATGGAGTTAACTGGCAGGTTGTGTAGCATTTTAAAAAAATTCTGCAGAAAACTCCTGCAAAATCCCTAAAGCTGTCTTTCTGTCCGCATGGCTGGTCAACCATTCCGAAGGCCCCAAGAAGTATACCTTTTGCATTTTTTTTAAAAAAGGGCAAAATCAACCCAAACTGTCTTTCCGGCTTAAACAAAATATAAACAATTCTCTTTTCCCCAGACACAACACAATCAGAATGTTTCAGATTGTGGAATAAAGTTATAACTCTGAGGAAGCTCCTGTCACTTCCATAGGTTTTGAATGCTTATTATATAACACCACTGTTCACAAACTGAGGGATTTGTTTGGCTGTTCTATGCATGAATTGGAACAGAAGTTTCTATATGTGGAAGGAGGCTGGTGAGGGCAAGACACCATGAAAATGGCTTAATAAGATGATGGTTCACACTAATCAACATTCCCCCCCCCCTTCTTTTTTTTTCTTTTCTGATGGTAGTGACCAGCTCCTGGTCAAAATCCCTTTTGCATCATTGCAGTGATGAAAAGAGGACTTACGACTCCCTTAAGGAAACTTCTGAGGATTCTTGTTATCAGATGTAGAGCTGGAGGAGTAATCAGCTATGTCACCTACATGCTTCAGCCACCTTGAGGGTGTTCTGAGGTGGGGTCAAGCTCTGGGGGGTCTAGCCCTGTTGTTGGGGGTGGAATGGTTATGAACAAGGCTGTTCACATATGGGAAGTCTTTGAGATGCATTAGAATTATAACTGGTGCAGGGGCAACAGATACCACCACTATGCGGTCTATGTTCTCAGACTCATTGACTCTGGGATACATGCAATGTTACAGAAGCAACTGTCTAAATTCCCCTTCAAGCCATAATGCAGAGCATGTGCCAGCTCATGCCAAAGCCCCAGCATGTGTCACTGAATGCTGACAGATACATAACTGAAGCCAGTCGTGCTTACCAGTGGATTAGCATGATCATGATAGGTCTCAGAAGTTAAATTCGTAAGAATGTGTTTAGAGCTTAGACTTTCTAAAATGCCTGTAGGATGCTTCATGTATCAATCTTACTTAACCTCTGTAGACCATGATGTAAATTCAGGTGAAGTATTTGCATTACAAATTTCTCTAATTGTGTAATTCACCAAAGAAGGAAAGAAGCATTAAAGTTAAGTGAGAAAGATGGCCCAGGGAAGGCAAATAAGGCATTGCATAGCATTAAAGCAGAGAGACTCTGGTGCTTGCATTCCTAACTCCCTCCAGGAAGAGAAAATCCATAAATAAACTCATCCCATTAGTGTATCCCATCAGTGGAGGAGGTTAAAAAGCCTAACAAGGAGAAACTTAATCTCTTTTCATTCTGTCTAGAGTTGGAGGGTCAAAGATTCCTAAAAACGAGCAAAGAGATCCCTGTGCTACTTGGCATGGATTAGCCCTGGAAGGTGTTTTGAATTGACAAGATATTAAAGTTCTGTCAGTTTTTGAATCACAGACTGAAACTCAATTGTATTGCTTGCTTTGACCTGTAAATAACAGCTGACAGCTGCGGTGACTTCCCCATGACTCTGGCCAGCTGTGGGGAACTCCCAAACAGGGCAAGGAGCCTCGGTAAGTTCTCCACACCTCCCGGACCTCTCCCCTCCCCAGGCCAGGCCAGGCCAGGAGACCCATGAATACACGAAACCACGAATAGTGATTCCAAAAATCATGCAGGTCTCCTGTAAGTGGCTGTATATCAGGAAGTCCAGCTTGCTGGGTGGCTACATAGGCAAGCATGCCAAGGGGACTATCTATGACTCCATGGTGGGACAATTACAGTGATCCAGGAGCTCCCATTTGTTAATGGGTTGATAAAGTCTATTTAGAGCACATAGAACCAGTTTGAGGTGTCTGCCCTGCTTTTGACAGTCTGTCCCGAGGAAAAAGTCTCAGAGGGGTAGCCATATTAGTCTATGACTAAAAAAAGACTGGTCCTGTAGAACCTTAGAAACTAACAAAAAATATATATATATTATATCATCAGCTATTGTGCCTCTTGCTCCACTCATCTGAAGAAGTGGTTTGTGCCCGCAAAAGCTCATGATGCTATATACAAATGTTTTTGTTTGTCTATAAGGTGCTACAGAACCACTCGTTTTCCTGAGGCAGGCATAAAGGGTATGTCTAAACTACGTTCTATTTTCGAAAGAGGATATGCAAATTCCGTGGGAAACTTTTTTTCATGAAAAACCCGCTTTTTTGAAAAAAACGCATAAACTTCATTTTTTAAGGAAGAGCGTTTTTTTCGAAAAGGGTTTTTTTCCCCAAAAAAACGCGTCCAGACTTCTTTCACTTTCAAAAGATCTGCTTTTGAAAGTGAAATCAGAAGAAGATATGCAAAATCCACAGGAATTTGCATATCCTCTTTCAAAAATAGAGCATAGTCCTCTTTTGAAAATAGACCATAGTCTAGACATAGCCTCAGTCGTAAACCATTCCATATAGCGTGGCAACATCTACATCTCTCTGTTTATTAGTTTGGAGAAATTAAAATGTCCTAAGGTTAATACTTTGTTACTCAATAATAACGTGGAGTTAAAGAGTCTCAAGGATTTTCACACAAATGGTTTTAGTCTTCTAAAACCTAGTGTGTTAGAATGTAGTATCAAGTATTTACTGAGCTGACAAGAAGAAAATCTTCTGTGCAGTAGATCTACCAATAAGTGCAAATACTAGCTTTGGATTCCCATGGGCCATGTCAAGTTACCATATCTATGGGGCAGTATCTGTGCTCCAGAAATTGGGGAATTTTTTTTTCTAGTGTGGCTTTGGCTACCAGTCTTTTAGTAACTTCTTGTTTTCATTTCCTAAGATTTTCAGGTCACTGACTTAACCCAAGCATTGACTTCAGTCCATTGCTTAACCCAGACAGGAATAGTTTCTTCTTGTTACCTATACAGCTTGACTCCCACTCAATATGGTTCACCCTGCTAACCATCTCATTTGGGCTTCAGATTGCAATCATGTGGCATCATAATACTACTATATAAATCCATGGTATGCCCATGCCTGAATACTGCAGGCAGCGCTGGTCACCACAGCTCAATATGTCATAAATGGAAAAAGTATGTATAAGGGTTACAGAAATGATTAGGGGTGCAGCAGCTATGAGGTAAGATTGAAAAGACTGGGACTTTTCATCTTAGAAAAGAGATAATTAAAAGAGGATATGATAGAGGTCTCTAAAATAAAGAATGGTACAGAGAAAGTGAATAGGTAAGTGCTATTTACCCCTTCATCTAACATAAGAAACAGGGATCACCCAATGAAATTAGCAGATTTAAAACAAACATAACAAAATACTTCTTCACACAACACACAGTTTATCTGTGGAACTCACTACCTGAGTGCCAGGGGTTGTTGTCAAGCCCAAGACTAACAGGGTTAAAAAAAAGAACTGGATACATTCATGGAGGACAGGTCTATTGGAGGCTGTTATCCAAGCTGATCAGGATATATCCCCATGTTCTGGGTATCTTTAAACTTCTGATTGCCAGAGGCTGGGCCTGGATTAATATTTCAGATTAATGTAATTTATAATAAAATTTAAGACACTTTTGGTAAAACCCAATGTATTTAAGACATTGTTTTGTTATGTGTACATATCAGTTTATTTTCTGTATACTGTACCATTAAAACATAATAGATCTCTTGGCTAAAGAGGCAGGACTACAAGGAGTTTTAAAATGGAGTAGCTGAGGGTCACTTTGGCCTTTTTTTCTTATAAAGTATGTTTCCCCTCTCCTCATGCCCATCCTTACCCATACACATAATATGCAGCTACGTAGGGAACCCGACAATTTGAAGCACCCCTAGGTCTCAATATCTACTTACCCACCTCTTCCTATTACTTTTTCTGTGGCTCTGCTTCCCTCCAGTGAGGATCTAGTTAACTTAAAAAGTGGAAAAAAAACCCAACCCAACCCTGCCTGACCTATTAGGAGAACACAGAACCTGTGAAAGAGCCTTTCTAGTGGTACCGGGGCCATTTAGCAGACATTTACCAATCACAGGTACATACTGTCAGTTTCTGAATTTACTATATTAGTCTATAGAACCTTAGTTTAAAAATTGCTTTAAAATATTTCATTAGTGTGTTGATGAAGATTATAAAATCACACCTCCAACCGCCCCCCCCCCGCCCTTGGCTACCATCGGTCATAGGGGCACCAGCTTAATAGTACTGCACAGGGCCCCGTAAATCCTAAGGACAGCCCTGCCTCTCCTACTCCATTATTTACAGTAAGTCAGCAAACAAGGTGCATGTTTGCCTCTGTATATGAAAAATATAGTACATTCCTTTGTCATTACTATCACAGTGTCACATAGTAAACTAAGTCTTCAGTTAAAGTAAAAATAACAATGACTGTCACTTGTAATATAGGATTCATTTCAAGCTTTGTTCATGAGTTTACACATCTGTGGGAAAAGAGAAATCAATGGGGGAAAAGAGCAACCAAGGCATAATTACATCCTATTTCTCCCTTCACCAAATGTGTGCTTTTCAAGAGACATGCCACCAGAATGGGGTCCTGGATGGGCAAGGGTCAGTCCTAAGATCATGCATTTTATGACCTTGCAAAGCTAAGCAACAGAGTGCCTTCTTTCCAATGAGAAACCACTGGCTCTGAAAGATCCTAGGCTATCAGATTTCAAAGTTGTGATGTCCCTGTAGTGAAGCATGCCATTTTTAGAGATGTGACGACATTAGTAGAGCTGGCTGAGAAATGACATTCTTGCAAAAAACCTCATCAATTTAAAAAACAACTGGCAGGTTTATTCATGTGGTCCCTACAGCTGGATTTGCAGTGAAGGGGCACAGAATAATACCAATCAAAATACTTTATTAGTCTAATACAGTTGTCCTGAAAATTGTGGCATATGTAGAATACATGATGTTGTGGCACAGTGTCAAGATTTTAACTAGTACTTATTTGGGATGAGCCTTATAAGCCGATGGAGACTCCACTCATGAGTAATTCAGTCATCTCATTTTTGGAAGAGACATCCTCAGAAGCTAAACTGAGGATAGTATTTCACTCTTGTCACAAAAAAGCTCCATTAGACAGAGGATCTGATTCAGCCAAAGGAGATTAGTGGCCAGATTCCTACTGACTTCACTGCTGCAGAAGTGAACCATAGTGATGACTCCCACAACATTTTAAAATGGGAATCAGAGGCCACAGGATTCTTATTAAGGTATTCACCTGGGAGAAAAAATAGGCTCTGCAGGAGGTCTCCTTCATGTTTAAGAAAGTCTAGGATTATGGGCAGAGTTTGATCCTGTTATTCATGATGAGTAGTGACTTACTACTTTAATATTCCCATTGATTTCAATGAGACTGCCTGTAACTTAAGTTACTATTCATGGTGAATAAAGGTGATAGAAACTTGGGCTGCTCAGTGTTGCCAATTAATCACTGTTCTTTTCCCAATAAATAAATGTTACAGCGAACAAACTCTTCTAATTTCCATTTGTTCTTCTAACAAAATAAATTATATTAAAGCAAATAAGGAAAATCAAAAAATCACCTGTATCGTTTGTTAAATGTCATATGTGTAATTATATTGGATAAGACAAACTAGGTTACAAAATAGTCCAGGAATGCTATTCCCAAGTGGCAGAAGAGAAGATCCAACATGTAATCTTATCCCTTGTCTTCTTAAGGTATCTTTGTATAATGATGGCTGCATGGCAGGCTCCTGAAAAATCTGCAAAGATCCAGGGGGGAAAAAAGCCCTCCTCCATGCCTGTGACACAGTCAAGGGCTGGGTAATTAGGGAGCCTCATGCTGGCAAAGAAACTGTGATCTATAGAATAGTAACATTAAGAAAGAGTCAACATCCTGGGGACTTTGCCAGTGATCTGGGCACTCTAATTGCTGTAATTAAAAGCAAGGCAAAATGTACAGGAAAAGTAGGTCTCTCATCAACCTGGCATATTCCTGATGTAACTGGAAAGCAGAAAGGAGATTGGCATTTATCAGAGCACTGTGTGGTCTGACATAAAGCGGGGGGAAAAAAGTCTTAATTTTGGAATGTTTGTGTTTCCCCATCCTGTAGGAGTTCTTTTCATAAGCACTGCCGTCATTCTAATTATCATGCAGAGTGAAGCTACACTTGCCTCACAGAATGTACATGGGAGGAGTCCAGGTTAAAATCTAATCAATGGAATACACGTTTTTTGTACAAGAAATACACTTGAAGCCAATATATATGTTAGGTGTAGTATGCAACATATTAATAGATATTATGTACACAATATTAATGTGCTAAACATATACATAGTCTCAGATGGGCAGCCGTGTTAGTCTGTAACTTTAAAAATAACAAGCAGTGCTGTGGAACCTTAGGGTGTGTCTAGACTACAAGGTTTTTTTTAAAAAGTGGCTTTTTTTCTAAAAAACTTCCCCTGCGTCTAGACTGCTGCCGCGTTCTTTCAAAAGTAAATCAAAAGAACGCAGCAGTTTTTTTGACCGTGTTTTACGAGGAAGAACGCCTTTTTTCAAAAGTGCTCTTTCAAAAAAAGGCGCTATGTAATGCAAACTGTGCTTTTTCGAAAGAGAGCATCCAGACTGCCTGGATGCTCTCTTTCAAAAGAGCGGCTTGCTTTTTCAAAAGTACTGGTTGTCATCTAGATACTTTCTTTCGAAAGAGGCTTGCTGTCTAGACATAGCCATAGAGACTAACACAGTGGTCCTCAACGTGGTGCCCAGCTGCAGGCGTGCGGCACAGGAGCAGTGCCGGTCCCGGGCGCGCAGCACATGGGCAGTGCCAGCCCCAGGCGCGCAGCGTTTGGGTGGTGCCAGCCCCTGGGCGCACGGCACAGGGGTGGCACCGGCCCTGGGCATGCAGCACAGGAGTGGTGCCGGCCCCGGGCATGCAGCCCACGGGCGGTGGCGGCCCCGCCCCCGGGCGTGCGGCGCATGGGCTGTTCTGGCCCCAGCACACGGTGTATGGGCAGCCTCACCCCTGGGCACACAACACAGGAGCGGCACTGGCGCCAGCCCCGGGAGTGTGGTGCATGGGTGGTTCCAGCACGGAGCGTGCGCCGTATGGGTGGCCCCTCCCCAAGGCATGTGCACGGCCCCGCCCCCGGCTGCGTGTGTGGCCCCACCCCCGGGTGCCCGGCATGTGAGTAGCCCCGCCCCCGGGCGCCTGGCAGCCCCAAAAGGTTGGGGACCACTGGACTAACATATATATTAGATCAAGGGCTTTCATGGGTAAACCCCACTTCATCACATGAGTTGGAGTGGAAATTACAGAATCCAGGGTATATATAACAGTAAAAGCAGTTACCTGTCAATTGTAGGATCAGAGTTAATGAAATTAATTGTCAGCCTTAACGTGTCCCATTTATAGTATTTGATGTGAAAATGTGAATATCAAAGGCAGGGGAAATTGCCTTTATATACACAGCTGTTGGAAAGTTAAACTAACTGAATGGCATTGTGCATTTCCCATAATTCAGTTCACTTATGCCAAGATAGCTAGATAGATATAAATTAGTGTGTAAAGACAGAGTAGTACAATGTAAAAAAAATGTATACATGTTACTCCCTGTCTCTCTGGGAAGTTGTGATTTTGCACCATGCAGTTCACCTTACACCAGTGTGCTTTAAAATATGCATTCAAAACCACCTCAATGGGATATATATATCCCAAAATACCCTGCAAACCTCAGGTCAGCTTTGGCATTGGAAAATACAAAAACATGAATGTTCTGACTAGGTACAAAGTTGGGAGGTATCTTTGCAGTCTGATATTATATGGAACAAAATGAAAAAGAAGGAAAGGTCCAAGATTTGTATAAACTGGTGGGCTAGAAATCACTGACATATAGAATTCTTTCCAACTCTTAAATAGATCCAGTATAAATGGAGATAGCTTTGAATGCATATTTCAGAGCACACCTGTATACGCTGAGCTGTCCACAACTTCCTGGAGAGACATGTACCTCCTTTTTACATTGTACTACTCTGTCTTTACACAATGACCTGGCTAAACTTGGTTATTTAGACCCTGGAATATTTTTAATATCAAGTCCCAGTGCAGTCAACATTAGTTGGCTATATTTTTAGCAATAACACTAAGAACAAGGTAGCGCTTATTTTCGTGACTGGGAACAAAGAGGCTAGTGCTTTCCTAATAACAGTTTTCTTTCGTCAGCTCCTGAACGTAGCATAAGTGGCTTAGTATTTTTGGAGACACTGATGCTCAAGCCAATATTTACAGTCTTTACATGCCACTTGATGATGGGTTTTTGAGGCGGGGACAACCCACAGTGACAAGAAAATAGAACTTCAAGTTACCGATCATCCACTCCATTGTCACGGGGAGCCAAATAAAATAGGTTAGAATATGATGATATAGTGTTTACTCTTTCAGGAATAAAAATGTATTTGCTATTAAAATATGCTTCGCTGAACTTCAGCTAGAATTCTTAGTTCATTCAATGAATACTCCACCTTACATACCACTTAGCAGTTCCCCTCCCCAGATTCAGATCCCTCAATTCTCAGCCCACATTTGTTTTATTGTGTAGGAGTTTCCCAAGCTTTTTTTTTTTTTTTCATACACATGCATCATTGTTGACCATTTATTTCCCTGAGTAGTGATCAGTGTTGATAAGTATCCTCTGCAGGAGAGCCCTGATCTTTCCATATGTCCCCTATGTCCTCCTCCTTTAGCACTCCAACTCCCAGCACTGCCCTGCAACCCCCATAAGCCATCCTCATGACCCTTCTTTCTGACATGTATCCCAATCCTGCATTTCCCACATCCCACCAGCCACTTACTTTCTTACTACATTCATACCAGCACTGCTCCATGTGAATACTGGTGGATCCAAATGCTGGTAAGAGCTAAACTAGGAAAATGAGACGGGAAGGGAAAAGTGATACTTAGATGTGAGAAGGAAGGAATTAATTCCTCATACGACAGCAATTTAAACAAGGTGAAGAAAGCAGGAAACCAAGATAGTAGGAAGAAAAAAACCAGTGTAGGAGCCTAGAAAGAGAGAGAGTAGCAGTAGTACAGAGATAACTTGCAGGACAGTCACAACAAATGTCAAAGCTTTTCTACAGCCACACACTATGTAGCCATGATTCTGGTCAAGTTTATTGTCATTAACTGATGAGTTGGGCTAACATCTCTGTTAGAGAATGTGCAGTTTGTCTGAGCAGTTGCCGGAGAAATCCCAGAGATTCCCTGGCTATCATACCAAAGACAACTGCACTTGTACGTTCCCTCAGTGGTCCAGAAAGGAAATCTGCTCTCGGGGTTCCAGCTCCCCAACCATGACTTTTCTGGGCATCTACCTCCCTTCAGACCAGGTTATTTCTAGGCTCCACAGTTCCCTTCCTTCGTTGTGCATTTCCCAGCACAGGCAGGTGTCCCAAGGATGCCAGGATGTTCTCTCTCACGTTGTAAGGATACCACCCAGCCCTTCCTATGAGAACCTATTTTATTTTTAAGCACCTATTTGCTGGATCAGGAAGAAGGAAGGCCCTGACTCTGAGCCAATGTAAAAGGCTATTTATCTAAAACCCCTTTCTTTGTCTGTTGGGCCCTGGAGAATCCAGTTTGAACTAGCATATGCAAACCTCACCAGAAGATGGCTTCAAAGGCAGATAATGGAGGCACTACTTTAGCATCCCCCTTCCAACTAAGGAAGGTACATCCAATGCCATGACACACGCACAGTTACATTTAATGCATTGGACTCCAAAGGTAGTAGCCTTAATTCAATACACTGTATCCTAATTCCATAAGATTGGTTCAGGATATTCTCAGGCTGGGGAAAGGGCTATTTCTTAATCCCACTTCAAGAAAGCTGTCTGGTAGTGGAATTCATTCTCCACTCTTGCTGTACTTGATGTGACAGGCTGCCATATCCTTCACCTCCTGGCACGAGCGCTGGAGCTGCAGGTGGCTTAAAGTGGTTTCCATCATACACAGGATTTACAGTTTGGTTCAGTGGCTCTTAGCAACCCCATTGTACACATTGTTTCTGCACCTCGTCTCCAGAAGGGCCGAGGGAGACAGGAGCTTGTACAGGCCCTGATAGTCCTGCTGGAGGAGAGAGAAGCCCCCTGGTACCTCAGGACAGCTCACCTACAGAGTAGTACACACAAAACAGAATGACAGCATTATCTGTCAGATATATACATAACAGTAGCTACATGTATTGTGATTTCTTCAGTGCTCACAGTGACATCTTGCAAACTGCTCAATAGCTAGCAGGTGTTGTGACCATCTGTGATCACTTGTAAGTGATGGTCTCTCTTCAAAGGTATGATATGGTATTTGCTGGGATATGTACAAATTAATAGGGGTCTGGAATAGCTGTGTATTAGTGGTTAAAGGGATCCGCCACAGCAGGCATTGCCCTGTAAGTATGTTTTTCCCCTTTGTCCTTGCAGCCTAGAAAGATAGTTGGTTTGTTTTCTTACTTCCTCTGTAAAAACACTTTCAGGGTCAGAGCTCTTTCCCCCGACCCCCACCCTGTAAGCTGCCGATTAAGACAGTATGTAATGCTGATTTAACTAATAACCAATAAACAACAAACAGGGGTGGGTATAATTATATTAATCACCTGCTTATTAATATTCGTTGCATGAGAGTTAACGTTGCTAAATAAGAATTTAGGGAAAGTAGTAATAGACATGTAAATTAACATACTAAAATGAATAAAGAAGTGTAACTGGTGTCAAATCATTGCCACTCAGAACATTGTGTTGGGGGTCCAGGGTTAACATGCATCAGCAATAAAGTAGTCCATTTACTCCATCTGCTCCTGGGTCACCTGTTTTTTCTCTAACATCTAGTGTCATGAACAGGATCCCAGAGAGTCATGCCCGATCATCATGTCTCGATGAATCGCAGGAGTAACTCTGTTGGGCTCTTTGTTGCAACAACTTTAGGGATTTTATTAACAAGTTGATAGGGAAATGGGAGGGGGTCATTATGTGGATACCTCCAAGGGTCATCAGAATTGTTCTGCCATCCAAGGGTTCTTGAGGGGAGGAAAAGGTTGTGCTGGTGAAGGCTCTGTGTGAGGGTCTGTCACATTTGTGGGAGGAAGTTAGTAACCTTAAAACTGAAGTAGAAACTCTGTAGCAAATTGCTGAAGAGCAGCACACTGTTAACTATCAGAGTGTGCTGGCAGCCAGAATGGCTGAAAACTGCATGGATGATTTTTAATCATCTTAAGTCAGAGAACCTAGTGCTGAAGGGTCAAGCAAATGCCTTAAAGCAACATTCCTTTTCCCCCACCCCCTCTCTTCAAAGAGAGGTACATAAGCATAGGACATTTGAAATTTTTTAAGAAAAGGACCAGGAGATGTGGGGGCTAATTAAAAAGAACACTCTCCTTGCTAAATTGGTAGTGAAACAAGCCTGTGTCCATGGAAAGGGACCATTCAGCAGGAGGGAAAAAAGGATCAGGCCCAGACAAGATGGCACGCAAAAGATGAACTATAAAACCTGGCTAGGGGAGGGCATAGTGAGAGGGTAAGGAAAAGAGTACAGGAGAGGGAATTCAGATCTCTGTGAATGGTGATAGTGTGAGCTGTTGGAAATGTCATTTTGGGAGATTAAGCAAGTGATTTAAGGAAAAAGAGAAAGTGAGAAGTTAACTCAGCAGAGTCCGGGGGGAATTGAGCAATTGAACGTTCTGTAAATGCTACAGAAGGAAATTGTTATAGAAAAAGATTTCTTGCTTTCTTTGCAGCCATTCTGAGTGGGGAAATGGGCCCTTTTCCAAAGAAATGTCTGTAAATAATCCAGGCAAAGAGACAATCTAATTTGTGTGTGTGTGTGTATATGTGTGCACACACACACTTGTATGTATATGTATGTGCATATAAAAATATAGTGTAAATATGTAAGGGTTTTTTAATTTAACCAACAATCATGATTTGTAAAATTTTGTGGGCTTGAAATTAATTTTTAATAATGCCATTTCATTTCAAGTTGTAAGACTGACAAGATACTTTTGCCATACACAGATAACTAGTGCTTGGCTTTTGATATTTAGCATTTAATCTTTCCAGTACCTTAATGTATAAAATTCAATATCTTTTTATAAACTAAGTTGTGGCTGTTGCAAGGGGCAGGAGAATGGAGAAAGATTTTGGATTTCTTGTTTCTTGGTAAAGTAGCAAATAAGAGCAGTAGTTTAAAAATAAAAATAAAAAGAGGGAAAATAGAAATGTTAGGAACACTGAGCCTTAAGGTGGCTCTAAGTAACCAAACCATCACTTTGGTAAGGGTACATGAAAACTCTGTAAGCACAAAAGGAAGTTACATTGTATATAAAAACTGATATGCTTAATATAATGTTATAGAAATTAAACTCTGGAAGGAATGCGCATTTTCCTGTAACATATGCAATGTATATTGTAACAGGGGTAAATGAAACAAACCTTCTACATAATATCTTATTAGGACTCCAAAAAAGAGCCATAATGATTGGTGTTTTCCTTTTCAGATTTAGTACTGTGGGAGCAGGATTTGAAAGTGAAAAGTAATCAGAACTCTGAAAGTTCACTGTCCCGTCTAAGGCTGTTTCTGGGTTGCTGATAGATAACTTTGGATCTGAAAGCAAGCCAGAAAGTGTCTATGGGTGTGTCTAGACTACAGGGTTTTGTTGACAAAAGTGGACTTTTGTCAATAAAACTATACCTGCGTCTACACTACTGCTGAGTTCTGTCGATAGTAAGTCGACAGAACACAGCAGTTTTGTCGACGGCGGTAAATCTCATTCTACGAGAAATAATGCCTTTTTTGGACAGAATTATGTCGAAAAAAGGCGCTATTGCATCCACATTGTGCTTTTTCAAAAGAGAGCATCTAGACTCTCTGTTGAAAAAGCAGCTTGCTTTGTCGACAGAACTGGCTGTAGTCTAGATGCTCTTTTTCAACAGAGGCTTTGTCGACAGTATCTGTTGACAAAGCCTCTGTCGAAAAAAGCCTGTAGTCTAGACATACCCTATGTGAATGCAGACTGTTAGTTGTTAAGGTAAGGTTAGAACTGCCCATAAGTGACAGTACAAAGGGGCTGTAGATGGTTAATATACCTGGTTAATATTGTAAGTCTCTGGAGGGAAGGGGATGGGGGGGACAGTTAGCAGGGGGAGACAGATCTGAGAATAAAGAGGGGCAGGTTAACCCGAAGTAGGGAAAAAATGTGTATGAACAATCTGAAATCTGAAAACAGAGATAAAAGGAGCCTGCTATTATGCATGATATTCCTACCTTTTAATTCACTCAAACCTCCAAATAAATTAAGGCTTATTCAAAGATTTCAAGAAGGTATTGAATACACTGGTCTCAAAGATAAATTGTCTAATAAAGG
Source organism: Pelochelys cantorii (assembly GCA_032595735.1). Classification (NCBI taxonomy): domain Eukaryota; kingdom Metazoa; phylum Chordata; order Testudines; family Trionychidae; genus Pelochelys; species Pelochelys cantorii. The sequence goes on along the minus strand of CM064326.1, from coordinate 122,379,532 downwards.
ACATGGTAAACATCCACTTGTAAAAAATGTGATGCTAATGTTACTGTTTAATCCTGGGATAAATTTAATGTTCATAAGTGAACCTGTAACAATGTATAATGCATATGATTTTATTTTGGAAAAGGAAAGGCCTTTAAGCATGCTGGAGTGGTAGTTGGAAACACATCTTGTCTGCAGTATAAGAAGGAAACTGAGGTACACTAGCTCATTAATTTAATGATTGAACAGTGGGAAAAGTCACCCAAAACCTGTAAAGGGAAGAAACCGTTGAAACCTGGCTTGCTTGTAGAACAAAGTATTGGGGTAACTGCAGGCAAACAGAGAAAACAGCAAGAATATTTGTAAAAGAAAGGAGTATTTTAAGATATAATGTGCCACCCTCGGGGGGGGGGTAGAAAATATTTCTTTTTGTCTTTCAGAACATCAGAAAGAGCTGGTGTCAGCTGAAGAGCAACTGACAATAACATAGATTTATTGTCCAACACAAAAAATTTTATTTTATCTTTTGTGTTTTATGTTTGTCTCATTACAAGCATGGTTGTGTATTGTGTTTGAAAAAAGGGGGGATACTGCATTAGTCAGAAAAGAATTAATAAGTATTTTAATTATATTTACAGAAACTACAATTGCAGAAGGGGCATCGGATAGGAATTTCACCTACCCTCTGGATTCCCCTTAATTCTACAGGCATGGTACACCCTTTTTATTTGGCATGTCATGCAACTCCCTTTTGGAATAAAGGGAAATGTACTCTAATTAAACCTCTTCCTCTCCCTACCCCTCCACCTCAGACCAAATTGGTAGTTACACACCTATCTCCATACAGGTCCACCCTCACCCAGAGGCCTGTGGTTCATAATACATAGGGTTTGAAAATTATTAATCAGCCTGTTCCCCACTGTTTGGTATCTTAATAACACATTTGCTAATTATTTCCAGTTTGCCAAAGTAGGAGAAAAGATGCTGCTGTGGGCCATCTTTAAGAATTTGGTTGACAGATGTACCCAGAGGTGGCGAGATCTTGCTAACTATGTATGGGAGGGATGGAACTCCCTGCAAAAAGCTGATTCCTCTACTTGAATCCAATGCCTAGAACATGCTCTAAGGTTATTGGATTGGGGGGCAGGGACTGTTGCTGCAGTCGGCCCTTAGCTCCACTGATCATTTATTGAGGGATGACATTTAACCCTGGGAAACATCACCGAGTCCCTCATGACTAACCTGGTAGTTAGTGTAAAGACTATTCTTTGGGGATGTCACAGGGCATGACTCACCGCCATGGCCTCTCTACCAGTAGCACCTGGAATCAGCTCTTGTCAGCAGATCACCTCACTCTTGGCTAGGGTCTCCCCCACTTCTCCACTCTGTCCATGGTCGGATTCTAGACCTACATCACTCCCAGACCGTAGTGTCCTCTTCAAGACACTGCCTTCCAGCAGTGCTCACTACAGTTTTCTCTCATCCCCCTTCCCGGGGGGTATATCAGCAGTCCTGTGGTTCATCCACAACTGTGGCCAGCTGTGGCCTCCAAGCCCAGCTCCTTCATCTCAGGAGCAAGTCACAGTTTATATGGGCCATGCCTTAGTGACAAGGTGTGATGCAAAGGGAGAAGGGGACCCAGGCCACCCACTCCTCTAGGTCCCAACTCAGGGACCCTCTGGTGGCAACCTTGTCCTGCCCTCCTCTACTCCCCTTCACTGTCTTGTGTTCCCTGGGCCACTTCCCCGTGACCCCTTTGCAGTCTCCTGGCCCTAGTGGCAAGGCCACAGCCTGTCAGGTATCAGGCAGGAGTCTCCTTCTTCTAGCCCCTCCCCAACCCCGAGCCTGCCCAGTACTGCTCTCACAGAGGTGCTTCAACAAGAAGACCCAGGTCAGCAGTAAAGTCGTCCATTTATCCCATCTGTTCCTGGGTCGCCTGCCTCTTCTCTAACAGTATTGCCAGCCCAAGGGCAGGGAGCCCAGCAGCTGGAGCCGGGGCCAGAGCCAGCAGGGCATCTCCACCAGCGGCATGGAGCCTGGAGGCCAGAGCCAGGGCTGAGTCTAGCACTGCAGACCTGCCGGGGGCATGGAACCTGGTGGCCGGGCCAGAGCTGGTTTCAGCAGCGCAGCCCTGCTGGGGCAGCAGAGCCCAGTGGATGGGGACAGGGATGGACCCAGCATGAGATCCCTGCTGGGGGCAACAGAGCCTGGCAGCCGGGGCTGGGACTGGATCTGGCATCACAGCCCCTCTATGGGGTGAAGTCTGGGGGCTGGGGCCAGACTTGGCAGTGCAGCCTCATTGGGGCCAGCCCCCCAGGGGAAAGAAGGTTGGTGGGTGGGTTGGTGTCCAGGAGTGGAGCCAGACTGGTGGCTAGGCTGGCAGTAGAGCCAGATGGGGATGGAGGGGAGCTCCTGGAGGGGAGCCAGTCCAGATTTGCTGGTGAATCCTGGGAAAGCCCCAGAGTCCATCAGTAGGGGGGCCAAAATTGACCTCCCCTGGTTCAGCAAAGTCCCTCGTTGCCAAATCAGGGAGGTCCAACGTATACTGGGCTAGTGAACTGGAGAGGCTACAACAGTCTCTGAATAGTTAAATGAGAAGGAGGAAATGTTTGATGGCCTTTCAGGGGTGGTTACTAAGGCAGGTTTTATTGTAGATTCTTTCATTTAGCAGTGGCTGAATATTTGGGCTTAGCCACTGATTAGTAGGATTAACAGAGGGAAAACAATGCATTGGTTATACTCCAAAGAGCTACTACTCTCTAAATGGTAAACAAAGCATACAAACAAATCTATCTCTAACAAGACTGAGACCAACCTTCACTTTGCTAAGGAAATAGTAACCAACATTTCCTTGTAGGAAAAGAAAACTCTCCAATGACTTTCTTATTACAAAAAATGACAGAAATATACCCTGCCCCAGGTCAACTGCTACTGACTTTTCCCTAGAATGGAAATGTACAAATATTTATCCTCCCTAAAATCAATTTGGAAGTCCCCAAACAGCAAACTTATTAGAAACTTAACTTGGAACTATTGTATCTCTTCCTGCTACTCACTCCATTTCCTGTTTTTACTTCTTCCTTCTTTCAGAACCTGAATGAAAAGTCCAGCCACTAATGTTCTTCCAGCCCTCTGCTGTTGGTTTTTAAGTGTTTGTTGCAAGAAACATGTTCTGTCTAGTTAGTTTGCACAGACTATGAGCCAGCAGCCTAGCTGATTAATCGAAGATATACATATTGCAAAGGATGTGTAATATCATGTCAGGCTCTGTCAGTACACAAAAATGATGGGATCAAATTCAAGTAGTTTCTTGTTTTAAAGTTCTAATTTGATAAGATGATACTTGTGGAGAACATAGAAATATTTGTATTATGTTTTTCATAAATATCAATATGTTCCCATGTGATATTATCCAGCCTATAGCAGAGTTATTTCAAAAGGAGTTGTTAAAAGAACCCAGACAGGAAAGGTAAAACAATGGCTTAAATTAGGAGCATCACTTCAAACACAATAGTCAGATTTATAGCTCTGAAGAGGGACTCCCTTAACCTCAGCCTGTTGAGAAGGCTGTTTGACCAAGGCTAATAGGAAAGATTGGGCTGTTAAGAGCTACCCTGTAGAAATGGAGGAGGAAGGCTCAGCATACAGCAAGAATAGCACAGAGACTGCTGCAAACAAGCTATAACTTCGGGCCCAGGCAGACCAGGGGACACCAAGAAGAAGGGCAAGTATATGCTGCAATATCAAATCAACCTATCTTACATTGATGTATAGACATTACAGAAATTGAATCGATTTTACACGTCCACAATACATTCTTTGTGTTGGAGGTGCAGGTCCTCACCAGGAGTGCTCACACCAATTCAACTGCTAGTGTGGGGCATCAGGGGTTGGTTTCTCACAGGCAGCAACCAACAGTCCATGTAAGCAAAGCAGTGTCTCCACTCATGTTGTATTGACCTACTACATCAACCTAAGCACTGTGCCTCTTGTGGAAGCAGAGTTATTAAGTTGGATAGTGGGCAAGTTGTATCAGTGGGAGCTACATTGGAATGTAGACGCATAATCGTAGTCTACACCAGGGGTTATTTCGAAATAACTCCTCTTATTTTGAAATAACAAGTGGAGCGTCCATACTACCAAGATCATTATTTTGAAATAAGGGGCTGGCTATTTTGAAATAATAATTCCTGCTTTCCATGAGGAATAACACTTATTTTGAAATAGTTATTTTGAAATAGCAGTAGTGTGGATGCTCCACTGCTGCTATTTTGAAATAACACCTCCCCAGAGTCATTCAAAGTAATTACTCCCCAGTGCTTTCTGGGGTTCTAAGTCAAGGTAGCACATCCACATTAAGGGAGCCTGCCTCAGATGAATTTTGAAGCTTCCCTGTAGTGTGGACATGCTATTTTTTCATGATAAGTTATTTCAAAATAATTTTCTAGTATAGACTTGCCTGTACAGAGTTAAGTCAACATGACTCTTTAGTGTAGACAAGGACTGAGCCATGTATACCCAGAAACCTGGAGAGAATGCCAAGGATAGATAAAACAAGATGCATGTAGGTCTGCATGTAGGTCTGTTGTTTTAAAGCCAAGTACCTTTGGACAAAATAAATCAGGCTGTTTTGGAAGCACTGCTTTTGGATCACTGCATACTGCAACAAACCACAAGCTTCTGAAGGAAAACTTTTGTAGGTGCCAAGTCCATTGCGCCTGTTATGTCACACAGTTGCAGTGAGGTGCATAATTCACTTGCAGAGTGCAAGTATGGTGGGACCCCACCCTACAGTGGAGTCCTGGGGCAGCCACTGGGAAAGGTGGTGAAAAGCATGGAAAAGGGTTTCAGAGGGTGATGTCTACCTGGGGACCAGGATAATACTAAAATGTAATAACAAAAAAGATCCTACAATGAAAATGCTTGATAAGCAATAACTAATCAAACACCACAGCCCTCTGATGAAAGTCAATGTAGTAATGTTATTCCCATTTTACAGGTGGAAAAACTGAGCTAAACTCTAAATGGAGAACTGTAAGGTTGTCAGATTTTGGGTGGGGGGGCAGAGTCAGGAATATAAATCAACAGTAAGACCTGGCTCTCAATTTCCAAACTACACTGAAACATTTAAAACTAATTTGCAGCCTCATTGACTCTCTACATTGTAATTATAGTACTGGATGCTTAACAACCTCTGAAATTCCCTTCAGTCAGATACTTCTTAATATTTCATGCAGCTGCCTTGCTCTGCTTTCCGCAGTTCCCTAACAATCCATTCTACTACTGTGGCTTTTTACTGCCCTGGGCTGTTGCATTGATTTGCTAAGTTCACCTTTAGTTTATATATATATATATATATATATAAACCTCTTTTTTGTTTTTTTGTGTGTTTGTTCCCAGGCAGCTTGTCAAATACTATCAATTCTCATCTTAAGCACAATAAGCCAAAAACTCTGCTGAACCTACCTGTCTCCCAAAACTTCCAGCTTCATGTGTGTTTGTGATTATGACAGCAATAGCCAGAGCAAGAATATTGGTTCAGACAGTTAATGCTTCTTCTGGAAGCTTTCCCCTTCATCTGATCACGGGAAGACTTGGTCAAAGGATGTTAAGACACTGAAAAATTCATTGTATAGCCCCACAATCCATAAGGGTTGGGTTTCACAGACCTTTATGTGAGTGCCTAGGAGAGAAGAACACATGAGGACTTTCTTTCATTTGTGTATTCAGTGCAAAGGCCTGGAATTTACAGTTTCTGGGTCCAAAGAGGTCCAAAATGTTCCATTTCCTTCATGAACTTCCAGCACTCTAAGGGTATGTCTACACTACAACACTAATTCGAACTAACTTAGTTCGAATTAGTTAATTCGAACTAAGCTAATTTGAACTAGCGCATCTAGACTTAAAAACTAGTTCCAATTAGCATTTTCCTAATTTGAACTAGCATGTCCACATTGAGTGGACCCTGAACCGAAGTTAAGGCTGGCCGGAACCAGTGCCAGCAGGGCATCAGGTTAGGGCTTAGAGCGTGGAGCTGCTGCCTCAGGCTAGCCGAGGGCTGTGCTTAAAGGGACCCGCCCCCCACCCTGGACAGACAGTTCTCAGGGTTCCCCGCTTGCTTGTCTACCTCGATGAGGGACAGCAAAGCAGTCCTGACTTGGAGTGCCCTGAGTGCCCACGTTTGGCACATCAGAGCCGGCTGCACTTGCCGCAGGCTGCCATCCGGGGGGGGGGGTCATTCGGGGGGCTGTCAGGATCCAGGAGGCCCTGCAGGAGAGCTTCCACCTCGAGGAGCCCGCAGAGCCACCCCAGTCCTCCCCATCAGGGGCTCGTGCCCCATTCCTCCCTCACCTCCTTCCACTTACCCCTCCCTAGCCCCCCTTCCTGATATAAAAAATAAAGGACACGTGTTCAAAAATAGAAACTCTCTTTATTTAACAAAACTAGGGGTGGGGGGATTAACCTCTGGGGAGACTGGAAAAAGGAGGTGGGAGAGGGGAAGAGAGAGGGTGGGAGAGGGGAGGTGAAAACCTGGGAGGAGGGAGCTGGAAGGGGGAAGCCAGGGGAAGAAGGAGGAGGGGAAGTATAAAACTATGGTACGCCATATCTTCAGTATTGTGTAGAGATGTGGTCTCCTCACCTCAAAAAAGATATTTTGGCCTTGGAAAGGGTTCAGAAAAGGATAACTAAAATGATTAGGGGTTTGGAACAGGTCCCATATGAAGAGAGGCTAAAGAGACTGGGACTTTTCAGCTTAGAAAAGAGGAGACTGAGGGGGGATATGATAGAGGTCTATAAAATCATGAGTGGTGTGGAGAGGGTGCATAAAGAAAAGTTCTTCATTAGTTCCCATAGTAGAAGGACTAGAGGACACCAAATGAAATGAATGGGTAGCAGGCTTCAAACTAATAAAAGAAAGTTCTTCTTCACAAAGCAAATAGTCAACCTGTGGAACTCCTTGCCACAGGAGTCTGTGAAGCCTAGAACTAGAACAGAGTTTAAAGAGAAGTTAGATAAAGTCATGGAGGTTGGGTCCATGGAGTGCTATTAGCCAGGGGGTAGGAACGGTGTCCCTGGCCTCTGTTTGTGGAAGGCTGGAGATGGATGGCACGAGACAAATGGCTTGGTCATTGTCTTTGGTCCATCCCCTCCGGGGCGCCTGGTGTTGGCCACTGTCAGCAGACAGGCTACTGAGCGAGATGGACCTTTGGTCTGACCCAGTACGGCCATTCTTATGTTCTTATGTTCTAAGCTCAGGGTCGAGGGTCTTACTGGACCAATTTGATTTTCATGCAAACCTGCTCCTGGGTTTGCATGTGGCCTTTGGTGGCCAGGCTGGCAGCTATCCTGCCCTAGACGGCCGCATTCCTGTGCCTAGTGCGGAGATTGTGGACGTTGGAGGCCTCCCCCCAAACCTCGATGAGGTCCACGATCTCCACACTAGACCAGGCGGGCGCCCGCCTCTTGCAGCCCTGGGCTGGCTCCTGGGAGCCGCCAGCCTGGTCCTGGGAAGAGGGGGAGGGCTGGGTGGCAGCGGGTGGCTGGCTCAGGCCGTGCCAGGTGCAGGGTCTGCTGGCTGGGTGCTGGAAGGCTTGCACCTGGCACGGGCACCGTAGCCAGACTGTGGCCCTTTAAGGGCTCCGGGGCTGGGAGGGGGGCAGAAGAGTTTCCCTGGCTTGGCCCAGAGTGGCCACCAGGGCAAGCTGGGAAAGGCTAGCCTCCAACTAGTTCGAATTAAGTGGCTACACAGCCCTTAATTCAAACTACTTAATTCAAACTAGGCGTTAGTCCTCGTAGAATGAGGTTTACCTAGTTCGAATTAAGTGCTCCACTAGTTCGAATTAAGTTCGAACTAGTGGTTTGCGCATGTAGCGCCTATGAAAGTTAATTCAAACTAACGGCTGTTAGTTCGAATTAACTTTGTAGTGTAGACTTACCCTAAAGGAAGAGAGACAAGGAAAAGGCATGGGTCTGGCGCCTGCCCTATGTCCACTGGCCTGCAAAGCAGCATTGGTGGAATGAGAGTAGCCTTTTGGCTAAGGCAATGACTTGGGAGATCAAAGTTCAAGTATTAGCTCTCCTAGGGAACGTCTACACAGCAGTGCTAAAGCCAAAATAAGCTACGCAACTTCAGCTATGTCAGTTGCGTAGCATAAGTCAAAATAGCTTAACTTGGCTTTTGGCACTGTCTACACAGCAGGAAGTCCCTATTAAACCACTCTTCCTCCAACTTCCCTTACTCCTTGTAAAATGAGGATTACAGGAGCCAGAGTAAGTCCTCCAGCTTGCCATTATTTCAGCATTATGTTGAAATAACTGCTTGTAGTGTAGGCATGGACTGTTATTTCAGAATAACGGCAGTTATTCCGAAATAACACTACTGAGTAGACATATCCTTACAGACTTCCTTTCCTAAGCAATTCACAAGGTCTGCACCTCAGTTTCCTCTTTGGTGAAATTGGGACGATACTACTTCCTTACTTCACATGGATGCTGTGAAGATGAATTCTTTAATAGATATTATGTTTTCTGATCCTATTGATATGTGCACCAAAAAAAAACCACTATATGCACAGACCATAAGGGAGTGGGTAATGTTGGAACCCTGCTTCCCTTGTTTTTCTGTTGCTCCTTATTTTCCCCCAGTTCAAGGCCATGCATGCTACCAACTTCATTACAATATAAATGTAGTAAAACAAACCACATCAAAATAAGCATTATGTTTTGCTTCAAGTAGGGAATATCAAACTTGAATGTCTGTGCTCACTTTTTGTGTGTAGGATTCACAAGAGGCTGGTTGTTTGTAGAATGGCAAGTACCCTACACCCAACACACCCAGAAAGTTTACTTGCAGCAGATCACAAATTTCAACTCAGCAAGGTTCTTCTGGATTGTGCTACCAGGTGCAGCTGCGTTCTGAAACAGTGCATCATCACGGGATGTGGCCTCCATCATGTATCACATGTAAACACCTCCAAAGCATTGTAACGCTGATCCCACGCATGTGCCAGAAATCACCTTCCCATCAGCAGTTTTGGGATTGACTCCTTAGCAAGAGGGCAGTCCAGACAGGACACGTACAGCCATCAGAATGTCTGCATTGACTATGTTAAATAAAAAACTGATCATTCCTTTTCTAAAGGCAAATGTGCTATAGGGAAGCTTCTCTAATAAACAGCTCCTGACTCAGTCCCCTCCCTGTCATAATCGCTGTAGCAGGCTCTCTGACACTGCATCCAGACTGCATCTGCGCTCTCAGCCTGAGCTGGAGATTGTGACCTTCATTTCATACACACAGCGAAGGTGGATAAAAACTCTTTCTGGAAGGTTGCCATGTAACCTAAGGGTACATCTACACTAGCCCCCTAGTTCGAACTAGGGAGGCTAATGAGGGTGACCAAAATTGCAGATGAAGTGTGGGATTTAAATATCCCGCGCTTCATTAGCATGTTCCCGGGAAGTCGCCATTTTGGAAACTGACTAGCCCGGAATAACTGTCTGCGTCTACACGCGGCAGTGAAACGGGAGTTCGAAGTAAACCCCTTAACTCGAATTAGCTGTTAAACCTCATTCCATGAGGAGTAACAGCTAATTCGAGTTAGGGGTTTACTTCGAACTCCTGTTTCACTGCCACGTGTAGACGCGGGCAGTTATTCCAGGCTAGTCAGTTTCCAAAATGGCGACTGCCCGGGAACATGCTAATGAAGCACGGGATATTTAAATCCCACACTTCATTTGCAATTTCGGTCACCCTCATTAGCCTCCCTAGTTCGAACTAGGGGGCTAGTGTAGACATTCCCTCAGTTACCTCTAAGCCATTCAGGTGCTAATGAAACCTGCCTGGGAACCTGCCACTGCTGGGGGAAGTCTGCCCCAACCCTAGTCCCAACCTAGCCCAGCCTCCAACCTGCCACCGCCATGGGAGCGGTGACCTGAAGTCAGTGCCAGCCCAAACCCCCTACAGCTGGGTGCCCCAGACCAGCCAGGCTGGTATGGCCCCAGACCTGATGCAGCCTGGGTGGTATGGCTCTAGATTCAACCCAGCCCCAGCTCGAACCTGTTGGGCCAATGCACCTTCCCTGCTGTCCCAGCCCTGGAGTTGACCCAGCAGGGAGAGGTGCCTTTCCTTTCCAGCCCAGGTATAGCTGCTCAGAGAAAGAGTTGGGGGGAGTCCTCTCTCCTCACAGTAGCCTTGGAACATCCTCCTTCACTCCAAATCCCATAACCCAGCCCCACCCGATAGCCTGCACCTAGAGGCAAAGCCTTCACCACCCCGGTACCACAACCCTCAGTTCCCACCATAAGCCAGAGTCCAGGCTTTCAACCAATCCCTTACCCTGTTGCACCCCAACCCTCTGCCTCACACATGAGCCCCCTCCCATACTCAGAACAGCTTGCCCCCTCACACACAGTGGGATTTTGTTATGTGCACCAATACGAAGGTGACATGTCGCACATCACCTCCACATCAGTGCGCATTACAAAATTCATTCCACTCAGGAAGGGGAAAAATTAGAAGGAGAACTGCATGCAACACTACTTATTTCTGCCCATTCAAGTGGATTGTAGGCAAGAAAATGAGACATATGGTTGACTGCACTCAAGCTCTAGGCTAGCTCTCTGCAGACTGATTGCTCAAGGCTTAGCTCACACATTGACCTACAGAGCCCACTAATCTGCAAGCAGAGCTAGGATATTCCTTACAAATGTAAAGTGATAACTGTTAAAATGGCACACTTTCCTGTGCTCCACAAGGAGCACCCCTCAGGAGAACTCCTTACCAGTCTCTGCCTCCAGGCAGACACCCTGCTTCCTTTTCCAGTGATTTTTTTCAGGATTTTTGAAATGATCAAACTGTCCCTTGGTTTCTTTGTGGGCTATGAAGTTTTTTCTCCTAAACACTGTGAACTGGAAAATAAATTCTTTTTTGCTTTCCATGGCATGTTTAAAGAGTAGCAACTACTCCTCCCTTTCCCAGTCAGCTGTCAGACAGACAGCCGGCCACAGGGAAACTAGCTCACAGCTGGTAGGTGGGCAAGGCTCATGCTGACATAGTTGAGCAGGCAACATGCCCAGTTTTGGGTAAATAATAACTGTTCAGCCATTTCAAAAACATTTTTGATAAACATTTAAATCAGCCAAAAAAAACCCCACAGTTCCAAAGCATAAGGAAGTTTGAAGCTTTCTGAACCTACTTTTGGATATTTTAACTAGCAGTATTGGTCAAACATCATGATCTGTCTAAGGCTATGTCTACATTATGGGGCTTTATTGGAAAAAGGTACGCAAATTGCAATAGTTTTTTCAGAAAAGGCTTTTCTGAAATTTGGCCCCTCTACACTGGGTCAAATTTTGGAAATAAGACCTCTTTCGGAAGAGCCCTTCTTCCTCGTGGTGCTACTAGACTATTTGTTGTTTTTTAAGTTTTTCCTGTTACAAACTAACTTGGCTCTGAAGCTTATCTACTTACTGTCTCTTTTTTTCTTCCTCCCCTCCATTTTTTCCTTCTCCTCCCCCCCCCCTTCCCTTATTTATTCTTGGATCTGGACTTCCAACACTCCTACCATCTGAAGAAGTGGGTTGTGCCCACAAAAGTCCATGATACCATCTATATGTTTTGTTAGTCTTTAAGGTGCTACTAGACTATTTGTTATGTTAGTGATAATTAGGACTATTCTTTAGCTTGGCTAGCAATGTTAGATAGACTAGAGCTTTGAAATGTAAACTTGTTAAAGCATAAGAAGATAGTGATTCTAGTACAGCCTGGACCTCTCTGGGCTGGCACCCTGGGGACCTGACCAGTCCTGGATAAGGGATTTTGCCAGACCAAGGAAGGTCATTTCTGACCCCTGCTGCCACCAGCCCCTCCAGCCCTGACCCAGACACCAGCCTCCCAGATGTCTCCCTCGCTGCTCCCAGCCTAGCAGGTAGCCTCATTGCTGGCAGCCCGCTGCCCTGCTAGCCTGCAGGGCTCCCAGCCCCCATCTGGGACTCTCTGGTCCTGGAACGTGTTGCCTGACCATAGAGTCCTGTTTTAGAGAGATCCATGCTATGTTTACCTATGTCTTATTTGTGATTAACAACGTAACCAAGGGACTCCTGTTTAAGGCTGTATTGCGTAAATACAAAGATCAGAAATATTAACATTTAGATGAAACTTAGGCAAAATAATGTCCTTGTCTATAAGTCTCTTTAAAGTTAGTGATAAACGGTTTAATGGCTACTTATCTTATGTTAATCTGTATAGTTAATTATCAATGATGTTAAGGAAACAGAAGGTTAAGAACATAAGAACGGCCATACTGGATCAGGCCAATGGTCCGTCTAGCCCAGTATCCTGTCTGCCAACAGTGGCCAATACCAGATGCCCCAGACGGAGGGAACACAACAGGTAATCCTCACGTGCTCCCTCCCCTGTCACTCATTTCCAGACAAAAAGAGGGACACCATTCCTACCCATCCTGGCTAATAGCCATTGATGGACCTAACCTCCATGAATCTATCTAGCTCTTTTTTGAACCCTGTTAAAGTCCTAGCCCTCACCACATCTTCTGGCAAGGAGTTCCATAGGTTGACTGTGCACTGAGTGAAGAAAATCTTCCTTTTTCTTTTTGAAGGTTACTCTAAAAGCCTATTGTTCACCTGAGAAATCTGAGCTGTCAAGAGAAGGCCTGGAACTATATAAAGAACTCTTGAGTTCTGATCATTTTTATCTCAGAGCTGCTTAAGCTTTATTCAGGGGAAACTATAAGACTGAGATTTCCAGTCCCATCTGGATCACCCTCAATAAGAACATTGGACTCTATCCCATGGACTAATTCTGAAAGAACTATGTGCAACTCAAAAGCTCACCCTCTCTACTATGAAATCCATCTCAGAACTGTACCCATAATTGTATGTATGCAGAAAACAGTTGCCATTCATGGTGGATGTGTTCCTGCACCACAGGAGCCAGCACGGGAGCAGCCAGCAGCAATCGATGACCATGTGGAAGGTTGGGCAGATGGGTCAGCCCTGCTACAGCAGCTCCCACCAGGTGTCGCATCACAGCCACAGGTCCTCCTCCAGTCTCCGGTCCTGCCAGTCCATGGAGCCCTGCAGGGCTCACAGGGCAGTGACATACTCCCTCTGGAGGTCCTCGTGGGCTCTCTGGCCCCTGCAGATCATGCATGGTCAGGAGTATGGCACAGCAGGTGGCGACCTCTCTCCTCTTGCAGCTGGTTCAGCTGTGGAGAACAAAGAGAAGGGCAGTCATCCCAGGAGACACCATGCATAAAGCCTAGCCCTCTGTCTGAGGCAAGACCAAAAGGCCTCAGGTCAGACAAAGGTGATGTGCTTAAGCAAAGCCACCTGAAGTCTAGACAGCAGGCCCTTTCCAGCAGGGGCACAGATGTCCAAGGGGGGAGCCTCACGACCCCCTCGTCCCAGGGACAAGCAGGCATGGGAAGGTGCCAGCCAGACTGGGAGCCTGCGGGTGGGAGTGTGGCTACAGGGTGGCTGGGCTTCCCTCCGGGAAGTGCGCATGCCAGGTCTGTCAGCAGCAGCGTCCCGCAGGGAGAGGACTTGTATCCCTGCCTGCTGGAGGAGAGGGGCGCAGGGTGTTGGGGGGAGGTGTGTGTGAGTGGCAGATGGTCCTCTGCCTCGTCGCACTGTCCCCAGGAGCGGATGCTGCCCCGAGAGTGCAGACATACCTGTGTGCTATGTGCAGCAATGCTGAGTGTGTGTGTGTATGTGTGTGTGTTTGCATGTTCCCAGCCTCCTTCTAGTGGTGGCTTGTGGTGGGAGGGTGTCCCGTCCCGGTGTCAGAAGTAAGGCAGGCCTCTCCAGACCCCCTGTGAGCCAGAGCACAAGGGTCCTCTGTTGCTGCTTCCTGGGGATGTGTGCCCCAGACTGGTGCTTCATGTGCATCCACGTACACAGGTTGCTACACAATCCCCAGGCTGAGAAGGCCGAGCAAGGGACATACAGCAGCTCCTCACTACCCACCACCTCCATCCGTGTGTGTCTAGGGAAAGTAATGGCACTCACCAGAGGGGCCTTCCCCGGCTTCGAATGATGCCTAGGAAACATTCTGGGAAGGGGGTAACCGCTGTCTAGATGTGTCCTTAGTGAGTACTAGAAGCTGCAGCTCCCAGCCCCTGTGGAGAGCTCCCCACATGGCCTCACCTCACCACAGGGGCCATGAGTCACAGCAAACTCACCACAGCCGCCAGGAGCCACCAGAAACTTACTACTGCAGAGAATTCACCGCAGTAGAGTTGCCAGATGGTTTCAACAAAAATACCAGACACACTTGACATTACATCAAACCTACATTACATCTTATTTAGAAAATACCGGACATTTCTATTTTCTCATTTATATTGTCTCAATTTGTTTCCCAAACAGAAAGCTCAAATACTGGACTGTCCAGTTCAAAACCGGACACCTGGCAACTGTGAAGCAGTTCCGTTTTGCGCAAAAGCCCCTTGCACAAAAAACATCAGCAGAAAATATGCTAATGATACCGCGACTCATGCTAATGAGTCTGTCATTAGCATACTCTCTGTCACAAAATCCTTGTAGTGTAGACAAAGCCTCAGAGATCAGGCCAGTGAGGGTTTTTTTATTATTATTATTATTATTTCTTAGAACCAGGCCAGGGAGGTTTGATATTTTGTTTTTATTTTTTATTTTAGTTTTTTAGGGGCCAGTGCAGTGAGGGTTGTTTCTTTTTGGTTTGGTTTGGTTTTTCTCCTCCAGGGCCTAGCCAGTCAGGGTGTTCGTTATTTTGTTGTTGTTGTTGTTGTTTTATTTTGGTTCTCACTGGTGCATGGCCCTCCCCCAAATAAATATTCTTTGGGTCAGTGGCCCCCAACCAAAAAAAAGTTCCCCGCCTCTGCCAACACTTTTGGCACTTTTGAACATCCCATGATTAATTATTTTTTTCTTCTAAAGCCTTGAGATTCAAATTTGCTGTAGGGGAGAATGGGGAAATGAGGCCTTTAAAAAAATCCCAATCTCCAAACTCTACCCAAATCAAAGGGAAATCAGGGCTGCCAGTTCTACTACTCTGGACACCAACCATCACATCCTCATTGAGCCTCTTCAAAGGTTTTTTGAGTATAAATTTTGGAAATAACCTGTGCTTAATCTCCACATACACGTCCCCACACATCTCCACAGCAGTTCCAGGATGCCAGGTGCATCCAGGTCCCCCAGTTTTAATTCATGACTTACTATTACTGTCCAATCCTCCTCCAAATATGCATATGAAACATAAAATACATCTTTTTGCATTTGTTCTTGTCTGATACATTTCTTGGAGCCCTGGGCCATTAATATTTTAACAGCTCTGTGAATATAAAAGCAAATAATATATATTTTTTATTCTTTTCTATCCAGTTGACAAATTAAGCTGTCCCTGTGCTCACCAAGGAATCTTCACCATCTCAAAGGCCAAGGTAATATTTCAAGGTAATATTTCACAGTGCTACCTTGATCTACATCCTCCATTACACAGAGGACAGAAGAAACATTGAGGATCTGTTATTGATTCTATTAATTCTCTCCTCCCCCATGAGACTTTGTAGGCTCACCAAGACTAGTCAGGAACTGTGTCACTGCCTGCCCTGTAACCCTCAGTGCTTCTCTGCTATGCAGCTTTGTCTCAAAGCCCTGACACCATCAGCACAGTGACCTCACCCTGGCTGCCACCTGCCTGTTTACTTCTCACAGGGTGACACCAATGCTGCTAGTCCGGAGTCTCCTCAGAACGGTTCCTCTGAAGTGCTCAGCCCTTCTCACAGCAACACTTACAAAACATGCCCATTTTGCTTCTCCTTTAAAGAGACAGTATGTAGAACTGGCCTGTTAGTTCTGCTGCAGATTTTATTCTTTACTTTGAAACTCTGTTCAGAACAATATTAGGGTTAGTAACAAGGAACAGATATTTAAGTGATACCAAGCAGAAGAAATTGGGCCGCCTCAAATATTTTAAAGAGAGGTAAGGCAAAAACATTTTAAATACATAAATAAATATAAATAAACACACAAAAGTAACAACGTGCTTCTAAAACTAAAACCTACTTTAACAAACTAGAGTCTTTTGTTCTAAGTGGTTTTGTGGGGACAGTCATTCTTCCAGCATGGCTGGCCAGTTTTTGGGCAGGATCCAGCAAAGAGCTCAAAGTGCATGATTTCTTTGTCTCATTCAGTGTCAGGATGCCAAATTGGCTTTCCCTCTCTGCTTATATCCTCCAAGTTTATCTTTGTTTTCAAAGTCAAGAAACCTTCCTAAGGGCTCATCTTGCTGTGGCTACCAGGAAGCTGACACCATGGTAATTTTGGCAGTTTCTTCCCCCTGTCATGATGTTAAGCGGCTAAGGGTACATCTAGACTGCCTTGCTTTTCCAGGGTACCAAAGGTATCCCGGAAAAGCTCTGCCACGTCCAAGGAATGCATCTGCTTTTCTGAAAAAAAATTCTGAAAAGCAGATGTGCTTTTTCGGCATCCCTGTAAACCTCATTCCACGAAGAAGGGATGTTCTGAAAGAGGCTTTTTTTCTGACAATTGGCCCAGTGTAGATGGGCCAATTGTTGGAAAAGCCTCTTTCGGAAGAAAAGAAGAAAAAGATACGCAAATTGCAGTTCCCAATTTGCGTATCTTTTTCCAATAGGCTATACTAGACTACAAAGTTCTTTCTCTGCTTTGGTAGCTTTGTTCACCTTTTAAGTAAATGCACTTCCATTGGTCTCCTTGCTCAATTTACACTGGAGACACATTCAAGCAGTTGGAGGATGAATTAATCCTTACCGGCCAAACAGATTTTAAGATAATAATTCCAGCATATGTTCATCATTTTATGTATCACCTATACATAGATCATGCAATAATATTAATAACCAGAGTGTTACCAATTTCCATAAGATACCTTACATGATAAGAGAAGAAAAGCCAGAGGGGTGCCATACTAGTCTTCAAGTAAAAGGTTCTTATAAAAAGAACGGTCACACTCTCCTTTCCCATTGTTCTTCTTATCCACTGAGAGGTAATAGGCTTACATTTCAGGAAGGGAAATCTAGGTTAGACATTGTGAAGTTTCTCCTAACTGTCAGGGTAGTTAAACCCAGAAACAAATTACCTGTGGAAGTTGTGAAAATTCCATCATAGGAGGTTTTTTGTTTGTTGTTTGTTTGTTTGTTTGTTTTTAAGAGGTTAATCAAACACCTGTCAGGGACGATCGAAATAATACTCAGCTGAGACCGGACTAGATGACTTTTGGAGATCCCTTCCAGTCCTACATTTCTATGATTCTCTGACACCCTTTTAGTTACAGATTATGATAACAATGAGTTGAGGTTCACTCTGCTGGTCAGACCAGCTGAAACTCATTTCTGGATACAAGGGACCCCCTTGGCCTCTGGCATTGGGTTGCTGTTAGGATCATACTCCCCTGTATAAAAAAAAAATCATCTTACGACTGCAGGCTACTTTGATTCATAATTTTCTTTGAAGCAAAGATGCTTGATAAATAAAACTTCAGCAGAACTGCTGCCGATGGGGTGCCAAAGGAATTCTGTTTCGGCTGATATCAACAACATTGCTTATGTGGGTCATCTGGACATGTTCATTTTTCTTTACATCCTCTCTTGAAACACACATTCAGCATCCCATATAATAAATTGCTTTCTATTAAAGACAACACAAGGGTGCAAATCATATTTCTAGTCAGTAGCTATACTTGAAGCAAGCTATATTATGACTTTCCCTTCCTCCTCTTTACATAAAGCACAATATGGCATAGCAAATAACAGCTTGAATACTGTGGGATGGGGATGGATTCCATATAAAGTCTTTCAAAGGAGACTTTATATCAAATATCAGGTATATAGTACTTAAAATATAGCTCATTTCAAAGACACAAAGCTAGTTCTTCCAAAATATGGTTGAGTCTGTGATGGGGCTGTGACACTGATAATCCAAGTGCCATCTGTGGCCAAAAGCAATTGAGGCTAGCTAAGTACTGACAAACTCATAGCTGGACACTGAATGGGCTCATCTGTATGTTAGGCTTGTTCAAACCTGGCATTAGTCTTATAAAATATATGTAGTGCTTAGACTTTATGAAATGCTGGTAAGGTTTTGCCATGCATTCATCTCACTTGTAACATCTGTATCCCATATTATAAGGAAATATTTAAATTTGAATGTAAAATGTAAATGTAAAAAAAATCTGGGCTGCAAGAAAAAAAGGTCCTCTCTTTGCTGCTTGAAACTCTCACGGTGTCAGAGAGACTAAACTGAAGCAGAGATTCTCAGGGTCAACCTGCAGCCTCCCTGAAAAACATTTGGAATAGATGGATTACTTCATCTCTGTCATCTTTTAAGAATCATAAATGGTAATTCCCTTGTGTGTATGTGTTTGCCTGCTTTTACCGGTAAATCACAGTCATTTTCCCTTAGTTAATAAACCTTTGAATAGTTTATTCTAGGATTGGCTACAGGGATTGTCTTTGGTGGAAGAGCTAGGGTACCCATTGATCTGGGATAAGTGACTGGTCTCTTGGCACTGGAAGCAACTTGAATACTATGTGATTTTTAGTGTGACTGCTTATTGCTAAGTCCATCTTACCAAGATGGCAAGAGGTACTGGAGAGACTAAGGAGACTGCCTGTGACTCCATGGTAAGGCAGTCATAGTCATCTAAAAGTTCTCGTTTGTAACTGGCATGGTATATCTAATAGAACATACCACCGGTATAGGGGTCTGCCCTGTTGTTGACAGTCTGCCCTGAGGCAGGCACCCATGGTCATGAGGCACACCAGAGGCATTCACCCCACACCAGCATGGATGAGGTTAAGGTGGCAAGAGAGGCCAATCAACCTTAAGCTGCATCTGCTAGGGAGCTAAGGGGCAATGAGACTAATTAAGAATGAAGCTCATCTGGGCAGGAATAGGTATGTGGGGAGCATCCATAAAGCCCAAGAGTTGAGGCAGGAATGAGGCTGCAGCGAGAGGTGCTTGCCGTGCCCCTTCCTGGTGTAATAGGGAGTGTAGGAGCCTGAGAAAGGCAGGATAGGAAGTAATCTAAGAAAGGAGCAGCCAGGTCAAAGGGATAGACCTCAACTGCTGGTTTGAGTGTCCCTTGATTGGAAACTGGTGTACAGCGCAGGCCCAGGTTCCCTTACCTACCCCTTCAGGAGTGGTGCAATCAGCACCATGGATAGCGAGACTGCCTGAGACTTTGAGGAAGGAGAATCTGATAACACCCCAGAAGGGGAGACTGGTGGTGACTGGATGGGAGTGTTAAGCCATGAAATTGCTAGTGGGCAAGTGCCTGAGACAAAGGGATGGACAGTACAGAGACAGTCTCAAGTTCATTCCCCAGATGAGCCAGGAGGAGGCACTACCAAGCGGTAAGTAACAGACTCCATTACAGGGCACCAGGAATAAGTCATCTCTGGTTGGAGTGGCTTAATAAAAAATAGAGATGGGAGGAGAATAGGAGAAACCTGGGATCTCTTTACTTTCCCTTTAGAGATACCAGAATTTTTTAGGTGTCTCCCAAGATCATCTTGCCTTGTGGGTGGCTCTCGTTGTCTAGCACAGTCTGTGTGATCATTCTCCAAATAGTCCTAGGACATGGTTGTTTTAATTAAAACCAGATTTATAAAGAACAGAGACAGAAATCTATAATGTAAGAAAAGACGAAAAGAACCAATTAATGTCATCGCTAACTTGAAACCATGAAAAGGTCAAATTAGGTAGACGGCCATTAACTTTAGTTAGTGTAAATAAAAGGATGGCATATTTCACTTCTCCTCTCTGACCCTCTGGGTCAGACATCCCCATGGGCATGCCCTCTCCACTCTGCCATTAATCATACTCTGCCATTCCTTCTTTTTTATAGTAAATATGAATTATTGACACATAACAAGTCCTCTGGCACTAGTCTAAGCCTGAATTTGACAAGCCACTGAAGTCCTATGACAACATTTGTGTTTTAGGGGAGGGAAGGATTGGTCATAGGAGAAAGGTAATGGGTATTTGTTCTGGTGGGGTTCTTTCCTGTTCATCACAATCTGGGGCTCCTTCCTCCCAACAGCAAGCTAAGCAGCAATACAACTTTTCCAGCTCTGCTCCCTCAGAACCTGAACACAGCCAGAGGGAAGTGTAGTAAAGACCAGTAGCAGGTTAAAGTATGATTTTAACATATATGCCCTCATCCACCTGCTATACTTTGAGCAGGGCCCCCGATACACCAAAGAAAAGTCCTTAAAAATGTTTGCAGCCACCTTTAACACTGCAGCAACATCATCGTATGTGGATTTTCTCCTCCACCCCCCCCCCCAGCAGAAAACATGTGAGAGGCGCCTACATGTAACATTAATCCATTCTGTGGTGTAGGCAGCCCCTTCACTGAGAGGAGAATCAGCAGCCATTGAGCAGAACACAGCCATTGCTATTTTCTCTCTCTTAGGCATTTATTCGGTTTTGCTATTTTCTGACATATTGATTAGCTTCTCCATTGTGAGACACACATTCTCTACGGCAAAACAATTGTGGAAGAAGAATCTACCCCAGAGAAATTAAGTCTTCAGTAATCATGAGTGAATGCAGAGCTGAAGACTTTTCCAGAAATAATGTTCTGTACCCACTTGTTTTGCACAGAGCAAGTATTCTACAATAAATATAACCTGCTAGACTTTAATATTCTCTATTCCAGCCTTTAAGTCACTGATGAAGTCTCAAAGTTAGTGCTGTTAGATGTGAAGAATCACATTTTAATAAAATTATATCCTTTCTACTAAGTCAGTGTTTTTGTGCGATGTGTAAAAAGCTGATTATCGGCTTCACAAGGAAAGGGAGTTGGCACTTGATAACCTCTTCAGATAGATGCTAAAAACATATTGTAGCTAATTCTGTTGCCTTAGAAAAGTTTTACTATAAAGTGAGTGAGGAAAAACAGCACAAAAGGAGAGTGAAGATATGCCCTTTGTGGTGGGTTACAAGTTGCAATTCATAGGATTCTTGGCCCAGCTTCAGCAAGATAGTGACTCATGTTTTTATAATTGTAGGCAATTGCTTTATCTCACTGATTTATCCACATGCTTAAAATTAAGCTCATGCTTGAGTATCTGACTGAAGTTAGTCCCTCTGGTGCGATCCACAAAGCCTCCAGAGTTAGATGCCTAAATCTCTAGATACAGCACCATTCCAATCCACAAAACTGTTGTTTAGCTGCCCCGAAACCTGTGGGCACGTAAGCTTGTGTGGCTGCCCCTAAGCCTGCAGGGATTTAGTGTTGCCAACTGCCTGAGATCCAGAGCAATTCATAAATGAATCAGAATAGGCATTCAGCTGGCTAAGTCCTACATGGCTCCTGAGCACACCTACTGGATCAGAATGCCTTCAGAAGCCCAGCCAGAGGAGGTGATGATGGTGGTGCCTGGCTGACATATTTTAACCCAGTGATTGGAACACTCACCTGGGGTGTGGGAGACTCAGGTTCAAGTCTTCCCTCCCAGCAGGATGCTGTTGCTACTGAGTAAAGGGGTAGTTTAATGCAGGCCCAGCCTTTGGGCAAGGCAGTTGTCTTGGGTCCTGCACTGTGTATGGGTGATGTCACATTTATTGGCAGCTGGGTCCTGCTGCCAGCATGCCACCTTGGCCCCCACAAACTCTTTGGTCAGACCTGGTTTAATGTCGTGGGAGTTCCTAAGCCTGTCTTGACAAAGCTGTTTCACTGTGGGTAAACAACACAAAAGTGATTGGAGCAGGGGGACTGGACTCTGGGTCTCCCATCTCCTGGGAGGGGTGCCAGCCACTGGTATAGAGAGCCATTCTCTCTCTCTCTCTGGCCCAAGGACTAGATCCCTGAGTGAGCGAGGGAAACCCAGGATGCAGTCACACTGCTCCAATCTCTCGTGCGTTATTTATTCACTGCCATCACATCTTCCCCTGGCTATTCTGCATGGCATGATGCTGGTGCCTAATGTATTCCTCAAAGAATGCCTTAGGGTTCCCCTTGGTGGATAGCTCCCTGCAGTCTACATTTAAGCACCTATCTCTGAGAGAAGAGTAGGGTTTTAGCACATACCCTGCTACTCCCATTGCCAAGCTTAGGTGGGTCCAAGCTCAGTGTGCTGGCATACGTGGGTCACATTTCTAGGTTATGTCTATATCAGTGGTGGTGGCTTGTGATGTACAGGTAGCCATATGCCATAGGGAAAAGCATACCATGTTCCTATCCATGTAAGTGAAGCCCTCTGGCAAAGGGGAAAGACTTCAAAAGCAGCTCCTTCCCTCCTCACCCACCCCCTTGCTGGAGTCTATTTCCCACAACAGGGAAGGGCTCCAGCAGCAGAGAGATCTTCCCCGCTGTCACCCCCCCACAAAGCCTTTCCCCTCCTTTGGAGTCTTCTCCTGCAGTGGGGGAAAGACTGCAGCAGTAGAAGACAGGGCTAAAAATATCAATGTCAATAGGGAGGCATCAAGTAACCCTTGATAGTGGGCAGAGGAGGGGGATGTGATTGCCTAATGCTTTCCCACTCCCCCTGTGCCTCCCAGACACAGTACAAGACAGCACAGCTTTGCCCCTCCTCCTCTCACAGTTCCTTCCCTGTTTCCTTCTCCCCGTACAGGCTGGAGCAGTGACTGCAGCAGTAAGCAAGGAAGAGACAGATCTCAGTAGGTTTCCACGTACCCCCTCTGGCAGAGCTGTGCTGCCAGCCCAATCTCTGTTCCCCACTCCAGGTGCCTTCCAGCAGGGCTCAGAGGGAGCGCCAATTGCTGCTGCCTTTCCCAGGCACATCCTCCTCATCTGTGCTCAGGCCAACTCCTGCCCTGTCAGAAAGGCATTTCACATCTGTAGGGAGGCAGGGCTTGGGTGAATAAAGCATGTGAAGGCTGTGTACTCACACACACACACACCTACATCCATCAGCTGTGCCTTTATTGCACTCACCTAAGCAGGCCCTCACAGGCTGCACTGCTATTTATACCTGTGCAGGTGTGAAAGAAGCTGCAGAAAGAAAAGGCAGTATAGACATACCCTTAGGCGCCTGTCTCTCCTCATTCATTGTATTTAGGGAGACTAGGCTGCCAACTAAGGCTTTGTGGATCAGTGTTGTTCTTGTGATTTTTTTCTGAGTTCTGAAAAGCTAGGTGCCATGACACACAAGGTATATCTATTCTGCAGAATTTTTTTCAGAAAAACAGCAGTTTTCCTGAAAAAACTCCAGTTACGTCCACATTGCAATTGCGTTCCTTCAAAAAAAATCGAAAGAACAGAGGGGTTTTTCCGACATTGGTAAACCTCTTTCTATGAGGAAGAAGCCTTTTTCCGAAAGAGCTCTTTCGGAAAAAGGCATGTGTGGACGGGGAAGAGGGAGTTCTTTCGAAAGAAGAGGAAAGAGGAAAAAGCACAGGTGCCCTGGTGGCCACTCCACCCACAGTAACCACAGCTTAAATGCGAGATAGCATCCATTCAGTGCGCACACTCTCTTTTGAAAAAGCAGATTGCTTTTTAGATGTGCTTTGGCAGTGTGGACGCTCCTTTTCAAAAGAAGTTTTTCTGGAAGGTCTCTTCCGGAAAAGCTTCTTCCGAAAGAAGCCTGCAGTCTAGACATAGCCTCAGTGTTGTAACTCCTAAGCCCTTCTCCAGTTAACACCCCTAATGACTAAAGCTTTGCTGTAGTTCCATATATGTCCTGGGAAATGAGAGGTCTGGATTCATTGCAGGCACCATGTATTAAATCTGCTCCAGCATCTCAAAGGCACATGTCCATAGCATAGTTATCAATTTTGTATCAAAGGCACAAAAGTAAACTCTCTAAAGAATCCATGGATTGTGCATAACTCCACAGTTGCATAATTTTCATACAAATGTTGTGAGCATAGATTACTTTGGGGTTTTGCAGTTGTTTTTCCAAAGATCAATTAAGATGGAACAGAGGTGCTTTTGTTGATGCTAGGTACCTTTCTCATCACTGCCTAATGAAAGTCTAGTAATAGAGATGTAGCCATGTTAGTCTGATCTTGCTGAAACAAAAGACAGAACCATGCAGCACTTTAAAGACTAACAAGATGGTTTATTAGGTGATGAGCTTTCGTGGGCCAGACCCACTTCCTCAGATCAAATTGTGGAAGAAAATTGGTCATGCCAATTTTCTTCCACAATTTGATCTGAGGAAGTGGGTCTGGCCCACGAAAGCTCATCACCTAATAAACCATCTTGTTAGTCTTTAAAGTGCTGCATGGTCCTGTCTTTTGTTTTAATGAAAGTCTGACATACTGGAGAAATGTGCAGAGTCCTATTACAAAATACATGACAATATGCAGCTGTTTGGAATAACTCAGTGTTGTCACATGTCTGACTTGTTAGTGGCCACCTCCTGGTATAAATTGGCATAGTTCTATAGACTTCAGTGCCCTGTAGCTGGAAACTATTAGCACTTGATCTTGCTCTCTTGGAAGTCAGAAGTTTTGTGGCTGACATCTGTGAGAATAGGAATGTGCCTTGAGACAATGAGTTGAAGGCCATATCTTCCTTTGTGTTTTCTTCAGCACTGAGCTCTTGCTGTCAAGTACTAGAAATGTTTACATCTATAATTTATATCTCGTATCATTAAAATGTAAAGAAATTCCAAGCTAACAGCCTCCCCTAGGTTTCCCAGTGTGTCATCTTTTAATAGGCTCCTACTTGGCAAATGCAACTGTTCGGGGCTCCAGTGCCTAGTGGGGCTATTTGTGAGTGCACAGTCTGCTACGAGGGTGCAGCTGCAGCATCAGGGCCTTTAATTTTTTTTTTCAGGACAGGAGCTAGAGACTCTGTTGAACAAACCCATATTGTCCCTATTGTTTTATAGGTGATCTAGAGGTGCTGATTTGTAGGTATCAAAGGATCCACCTGGATCATAAGAAATGTGTATTTATGTTCTAAATGCCTGACATTCCCTTTACAAATATAAACAAAATAAGTCTGTGTGAAAAGACATTGCAATCTTTTCTTTTTGAAGTATCCATTCCAAATTCTAGGACATTTACAGTGCAGAAAATACAGCTTTCTTGCCACTGTTACCGCTTTGGCTGTGTTGACTGCTGCTGCCAGAAGACAGCTTTTTCAGAAATCAATGAGAGTGTACAGAGCACGAATTTGTCATTTTAAGCTCACCTATCTCATTTATCAGGTTACATAATAGAACGAGGTCATATCTGTTCTCTCCCTGGAAATCCAGCCACTGGAATTTTAAAGTAGTCCTAGGTACAGCAGGACCCTGATTAATTGCATTAATCAATACAGTACAATTTAAAAAAACATATCAATTAAAAGAAAGACACCATGAGAAACCAGTCATTTTTTATTTACCATTTATCACAGCAACCCGGTGTTATTTGCCATCTATAATTCTTAGAACTTTGGTTACCATAACAACAGGATGCAGCTTTTATACCAAGTGAGCCAAATTCTGCTCTTGGTTACTCAGAAGCAAATTAAGACTAACTCTCTGAAGTACATAGAATGACACTGATGCAAATCCAGGGTAACAGAGGCAGATCTAGGCTTGCTATCTCTTTTATGTAATCTTCCCCCTCCTGCACCCCCGCCCTGTCAGAAAGACAAGATGTTTTTCTCTCCTGCACTGAGTAAGCTCATAACACAGTAGAATAATCAGACTTAATGACAGGTTAAACCACAAAGGAATGTAACATCTTATATGACATTAACTTAATCTGTAAATTTGTATATGAACTGGTCCTATTTAAAAGTACTCCAGGAAGGAGCAAATTAGAATTTATTCATATCATCAATGCATGGTAAGCCTACATCCAAAGAATATAGTATAATTAGAATGGTACAGAATAAACAGACTCATGCAACTAAAATATAAATTCAACATCTTTGGCTAAGGCATAAGACTTGATCTTGCAGTAAGAGCCTGTGTCTCATTAACTTGGATAAGGCTCCAGGCAGCTACATGTGTCCAGCCACATGGAGCTTCATTTTTATGTACAAAGCAATAGCTGGCCATAGAATGCTCTTGACCCTTATGCAGTACTCCCATTGAAATCAGTAGAAATACATCCACAGATCCAGATCAGTGCATGAGTCAGTGTGTTCAAAAGAGCCAGAGTCCAAATCAAAACCTAAAATCTTCTTTGTTGGCTTTGATCTGTAAATGCAAAAATACAGTGGCATTTTCCCAACTGCCAGCCAAATGAGAGGTTAGATTAAATACATATAACAAAGAGAGGAGCCCTTCTGGAAAAGTGCTGTGGCACTTAGTAATGATTAAACCAATAGAGTCTAAAAATATCAGATCTGAATCTTCACTTGGCTGTGCCAGTTTTACACTGGAGATACACCTGCATTAAACGGATGTAACCATGTGCAAGAGCAGGCCCACAGAATTTGAACAAAGAATGGAAACCTTTCCTGTAGGGTTTACTTTTACTATAAAGCCGTTCACAAATTCTATAGAAAGGACGTCATTCTCTGTTAGTTTCCATAGGATTCTTTCACAATAAAAAGAGAAACTATTATTCTAGTGCATTCTCACAGGTTTCAGATAGCTCACATAGTTCAGGAGTCAGGTGCTTTGCCACATTCAGAACAGCTTAAAACGATCTCATTTTGGAGAGGTATATTGTAAGAAAGCCTTATATTAGCAAACTATTGGGGAATATAAATTGAGTCCTACCTTCAATTACAAGAGAGCAATATGGCAGAGCTGAGGTCTCTGTGAAAGTGTAAGGGTATGTCTATGCTTGCACCCTCTTTCAAGAGAGGGATGCAAATGAAGACGTTCGAAATTGCAAATGATGCCAGGATTTAAATATCCCGCACTTCATTTGCATATTCGCGTTATGGCGCTATTTCAAAATAACAGACACTCTTAAGACGTGGTTATTTCAAGAAAAAATCCTTCTCTCAAAATAACTGGTAAACCACATTGTATGAGGAAGAAGGGTTATTTCGAGATAAGGGTTTTCTCTCAAAATAACTGTGTCTTAACAGCGTCTGTTATTTCGAAATAGCACTATTTCGAAATAGTGCCATAACGCGAATATGCAAATGAAGCGTAGGATATTTAAATCCCGGCTTCATTTGCAATTTCGAATGTCTTCATTTGCATCCCTCTCTTGAAAGAGAGTGCAAGTGTAGACATACCCTTAGAAATATGATAAAATTACTCTCATGAAAGGGAACAGGACAAAAGGCAGGGGGGCAAAGCCAAAGGCTGAGCCCAATGCCCTGGGTTGGGGAAGCCAAAGCCAAAGCCCATGAGAAGCCAGACATGGAATAGTGGTTTCATCTGTCTCAGTTTCCCCTAAGGGGCTTTTAATGAGACTTTCTACTATTGCGTTGCTCCTTCTTGAGTTGAGATATTTGAGTTTCTGGGTATTGCTCCTCTTCTAGTACCTCTTCTAGTATACTGGTCACTCCCATTATTGGTCCCCCTCAGTCACCCCATGTCTGGCATCTGGCACCTTGTTCAAGTGCAAGTTCCTCTAGCACTTGAAACATTTTAAGCATCAGATACCCATCCAAGTGCCTGAGCTTCACCATTATTGCTGGGCTTCTTGAGCACTTATACAGATTTCCTCCTGAGGAAGGCAGCATTTCTTTACAAGCACAACAATGTCTCTTTCTTTCTGCTACTAGTCCTGCCTGCTTGCCACATAGTCTCTGGCTTGTTCCAGTTTTGGTAGAAAACCCCACATTTTGGCCTGCAAATTCAATAATTGCTTGACAATGTAACTAATGCTTTTGTTATACATGGTTCTTAGGCCCCCGAAGAACCTCTGGACCATGCATGGTCTTCCCCTGAGCTTTCCACTACCTGGGGACCCCACTTTTCTTTCAGGCAAGTGATGGGCCCCCTCTTTCAATTGAATATTTTGGTTGCTTGTAGTATGCTCCTCAAATGTCTGGGGAAAGAACATGGTTGGCAATGAGTGGCAATACACAGATTCAGCTCATTTGTCACCATAGCATCAGCATCCACATGTTGTCAACACACTGTCCACCAGAAGGTCTCCTAAGAAGACCCTGGTGAAAAGAAGGGCTACATTGGAATTCCTGAAAAAGGATGATAGAAATACCACTTGCTCTCTCATGGAGATATTCTTCCAACACATTTTGGAGAAGGTTCAGAAAAG
Source organism: Pelochelys cantorii (assembly GCA_032595735.1). Classification (NCBI taxonomy): domain Eukaryota; kingdom Metazoa; phylum Chordata; order Testudines; family Trionychidae; genus Pelochelys; species Pelochelys cantorii. The sequence goes on along the minus strand of CM064326.1, from coordinate 122,351,407 downwards.
AGCCACAAAAAATTATTTAAGGGCTAAGGAAAAATGCTTCTCAGTGTGAAATTTAAAGAGTTCAATCTGCTTAGGCTTTTTTTTTAAATAGGTGATTGGATAATGGTGTAGAAATACCTGCACAGGGAGAAAATAGTGGAAAAGTTCTTTGCTCTAGAGAAAAGAAGCAAAAGAGCAGGAAGTTGGAGCTACAAAAATTTAGATTAGAAATTATGCACATTTTATCGTTGGAGCAAATTATTAAATGTAAAGGTGGATACTCCAATTCTTAATGTCTTCAGATCAAAATGGGTTGCTCTTCTGGAAGTTATGCTTTAGTAATTTAGGGTAATTTGGTGAATTATGCTATGCTGGAGATCAGACCACATGATAAAATGCTTCCTTCGGACCTAAAACTCTATGAATCTGTCCTGGGAAGTACTGACCCCCTTTTACACTGAGGTTTTCCATGCACCATCATGTGTCAAAGAGAGTTAATCTAGCTTTGGTACCCAAGGAATTCAAATTTCAAATGGGGCAAATGTACACTGGTTTACACTCTCTGCATCCTATTAAAATCAGTAGTCTCACTCATATATATAAAATACCTCTTGAAAATAAACCCATAAGATTCCATCTTAGTGTATTATTGCACTTTCATTTATGTACTAACTTGTTCTTCCTGACTATCTGTAACAATTTGCATTACATGCTCTATCGCTCGCCTTTGATAATATTCATTGACTTATACATAGAGAAGACTCTCAAATGTGAGCCACCAATAACTGTCTATGAGCATGGAAGTTCTGCTCTCAATTTGTTTATACAAAACATGGCTTTCAGCAGAACATTGTTACGTGGCCAACTGCACAATTATGAGTCCCAATGAACTGGCAGTTGGCAGATTGTTCACTAGATTCTGCTCCCACTTCAATCATTAGGATTTTTAACGCTCTTCCAGTGAGGGTAGGAGTAAGTCCCATGAATTAGCCTCCTTATTGGATAACAGACAGCACCGGTGAGAACTGGCATTGGTACATGAACAACAGCTTGGTTTCTTCTTTAATTTAGAAGCACTTAATTGGCTTTGCTGGCATTTGGTTTCAGTTATTATTTTGTTATATTTCCCTGAATGCAATTTTCTACAATAAGGTTAGAAACATTTCCTTCCTCAGTTGACATATGCTAAGGTTTTAATGCAGCTTTTGGACCATTCAAATGCTCAAATTCCAATTTATGTTCTCTAAAGGAATCACTATTGTGAGGTAAGAAATCTCAGGGTGAATATGGGAAGGTGATGAGTGAGTCACTGTTTTAAGGCAACTTTTACTGGCAAAAGGGAGCTCAGAGAGGGGAAAGTCAGCTCAAGAAGACTGAACAAAGTGTTCCTGCAAAGATTTTCCATCCGTGAGCAGAGTGAGTTCTGTCTTGTGCACCAATATTGAGGTCATGTGTGTTTGTTTCGATGTGTGCCACTGTGGCACCCACCAGTTACTAATAAAATTACACACACATGCACACAAACACATATTTTATATATATATATATAACTTTAAATTGTTATATAAGAAAAAATACTAAAACAACAGCTAATTAACAAGGTGTATGACCCTGCACCCACCCACCCTGAAAACAACTCAGCTTGCTGGCCCCAGTCCCCAACTGTGCCATCAGTACCACATACACAGTCAGCTGGTGCCTGTATAGGCCTGGCTAACTGCCTACCCCCACACACACCCTGTAGTTGTGCTCAGCCTTGCAATCTGCCCCCTCTCCCATATGCCACCAATATATAAGCCAGGGCCATGTTATCTGCCCCCCAAACACAGCCAGGATCTCTTTGTGTGGGGGGGAACAGGCAAGATGTGGGGCTGGGCACAGGTCTCAGCCCAAGCACCACTGCCCAGCGACCTGTGCCCAGCCCCACATCTCGCCCATTCCACACACACACACACCCCCAACGCACATTGCCCAGAGACCTGTGTCCAACTCCACACCTTGCCCTCCCTTCACCACCCTCCCTGGAATTTACCAGTGCCCGGTACCTCCCACCTAGCCCAATATCCTGTCAGCTGACAGTGGCCAATACCAGATGCTCTAGAGGGAGGGAACACAATAGGAAATCCTCACGTGATCCCTCCCCTGTCACCGACCTCCAGAGAAACAGAGGCTAGGGACACCATTCCTACCCATCCTGGCTAAGAGCCATTGATGGACATAACCTCCATGAATCTATCTTCTAGCTCTTTTTTGAACTCTGTTAAAGTCCTAGACTTCATCACATCCTCTGGCAAGGAGTTCCACAGGTTGACTGAGTTCTGAGTGAAGAAAAACTTCCTTTTGTTTGTTTTAAACCTGACTATTAATTTCATTTGGTGACTCCTAGTACTTATATTGTGGGAATAAGTAAATAACTTTTCCTTACGTACCCAATTCATGCTTTGTGGACCGTAGTGTTGTTTCTGTGTCTTTTCTAGAACCCTTCAGATGCAATCAGCACTTTTTATTCTCGTGTATCATGTTCATCTACCGTGCCTTAAAATATTATTAGAATTGTACTTACACATTAGTGGAAACTATCTGCCAGAGCAATGTGACTCTACTTGTCCAGTTTGCAGCATTTCAAGGCACACAATAAGGCCCTATGGTTGCCAAATTGCGTGCATACATGTTGTCCTATTTCCTCCCTTCATTGTTTTGTCTGAATTTATTCAGACAATACTTGCCCTTAGCATTTGCTGGACAGTTGTCAGGCATGTAATTCAACAGTTCACTGTCATAATTTATTCAGATCACATTAGAGAAACAAGTTAGTGATTATGCAGGTGTCATAACTCTTCAGGTTATCCTTTTTCCTCTCATCTCTCTGCTTTTTTAAAAACAGATCCATTTCCGTGTGCGTGACATACAAAGGTAATTGTCCCACCTATTCTGCAATACATCTGAAACTGGAATTCTACATCCCCCTGCTGGAAGCTTTGTTTGAGAACTCAGAACACACTAAGGTGATCATTTTTGCAGTTTGAAAAACAGTACAGATTGCTTTGTAAGGAATTCATCTTTCCTTTCAAGCTAATTGCACTTAAAGAAATCCCTTCAAAAGACACACACCATTTTAAGTTACAAAATACACTTGCCATACAAAAAAGCAAAACATCTGCAGAGATACTGTATAATAGAATTTTCTGTGGAGAGAAGCCTGGAAAAAAAAGGGAAAGAAAAAAAATTAAAAGAATGAGCAACCTTCAGGTTGGACAAAGAGTAAAAATATAATAGAGACCTGACAGATAGAAGAAAAACTCTGTTAAATGTGTACCAATTCACACAAGTTTCACAAAAAAAAAACTATTTAAAATGTCTGTCTACCTAACAAATCACAGATCTCTGATTATTTTTAAACATGTTGTTGCAACAAAGATAAATAATTTGCAATTATTTACTTCAATGTAGAATGTGATGAGCATATATATGTGTGTATGTTTCTGTGATGCCCCATGAATGCATGTGCAATTATTTGAGTGGTGTATTGAAGATATACGAATCTGATCAAAGTTTCAGAGGGGCAGCCATGTTAGTCTTTTTCAGCAAAGACAACAAAGAGTCTGGTGGCATCTTAGCCCTGGTCTACATTAGGGAGTTATTTTGAAAGAGCTCCCCTTATTTTGAAATAACAAGTGGAGCATCCACACTACCAAGCCCGTTATTTCGAAATAATAACTCCTGCTTGTCATGAGGAATAACACTTATTTCGAAATTGTTATTTTGAAATAGCGTGAGTGTGGACGCTCAGCTGCTGCGATTTCAAAATAATTGGCCTCCAGAGGCCTCTCACAACTACATTTGTGGCCGCTCTGGCCACACACCCGACAGCTCCACTCCTCCCCTCCTCCTGTAGACTTTAAAACTGCAGGCAGAAGGGAATGGCTTATGACACCAGAACAGCCCTGCTTGCCCTGTGCCACACAGCACCCTTGACTGGAATCATGAGTGACCCCAGTGCTTCCTCTGCACCGCCCCCCACAGCTGACAGTACACCCTCAGCACCTTCTGATGCCCCTGGCCAGGGATGAAAGAGGGCACCAGCCTGGACTGGTGCGGAGATCCTGGATCTCATTGAGGTCTGCAGGGAGGAGACCAGCATCCACAATCTCTGCTCCAAGAGTAAGAACACCGATGTCTGCACCCAGATGGCCGCCAGCCTGGTGAAGAAAGGGCACATCAGGACCCTGGACCAGGTCCAGATGAAAATTAAAGAACTCCGGCAGGCCTACCCAAAGGCCACAGAGCAAAGTCCCTGCTCTGGGGTGGCACCACACACCTGCCACTTTTATGAGCAGTTGGATGCCATACTGGGAAGGGGGCCAGTCACCTCCCCCATCATCATCATCAACTCCGGTCAGAACACATCCATTGTCAGCCTTTATGAGAGCGGGGTTGTAATGGAGGAGGAAGAGAAGGAGCAGGCTAACCAGGAGACCATGCTCACCAGCCAGGAGCTGCTTCTCACCCTGGAATGGTCCCCCTCTCCCAGGCATTGGATGAACCCAGGTAGGCAGGGCTTGGGTGAAGAGGTTCCCCGGTCCAGACAGCTCATCATGGTCCCAAAGCAGCACCCGGGCAGTGTGTAGCAACTGCAGCATGAGGTGCAGCACAAAACCTGTGAGCCTGGCACTACTTTGCAGCAGCTCTGGCTCCATGTTGAAAGTGCTGTGGCATCCACAAGGACAGCCACAGCACACAGCATGAGTTTGGTGTCTTGCGAGGGGGTAGCAGTTGAGAAGCGGCATATGAGAAGTGGCACTAGAGAGGCACCCCTTTAAGCACGCATCTCAGCTAGCCTCAGCAAGCAGCTACAGGAAATGACTACCCTCCTGGTGCCCACCCTGGAGTGCTTCCGGGTGCTTTAAGTCTGATGCAAGCTCCAATCAGTGTGGACACACTATTTCGCTGCTGCCTTGTACCATGGACACGTTATTTGGAACTAGTTATTTTGTGAGTTATTATTTCAAAATAAGTTATTTTGAAATAATTTCCTAGTGTAGACATGCCCTTAAAGACTAACAAATTTATTAGGGCATAAGCTTTTGTGGGATACAATTCACATCCTCAGAACTTTCTTTGTATTTTACCTATTTGAATGTGCAATACATCCTGGAAAAATGCCAGAATTCAATTGTCACATTTGCCTGATGGTCATGTTAGGGAACTCTTTCAATACATCTGTAATGGACAGAAGCAGTGCTGATCAGCACCAAGGGTGTGTCTAGACTACACCTCTCTGTCAATAGAGAGATGTAGATTAGGCACGTCGAAATTGCTAATGAAGCCGCGATTTAAATATCCCGTGCCTCATTAGCATAAACATGGCCGCCGCTTTTTTCGAAATGGAGTTTTTTAAAAAAAAACAGCAGTCTAGATGCGGATCTGTTGAAACTAAAGCCTTTTTTCGACAGATCCTGTAAACCTCATATTTTGAGGAATACAGGATCTGTCGAAAAAGGCTTTATTTTTGACAGATCCGCATCTAGACTGCCGTTTTTTTTTAAACTCCATTTTGAAAAAAAGCAGTGGCCATGTTTATGCTAATGAGGCACAGGATATTTAAATCCCAGCTTCATTAGCAATTTCGACGTGCTTGATTTGCATCCCTCTGTCGACAGAGGGATGAAGTCTAAACATAGCACCAGTGACTAAGAAGTTAAACTCAGGTAGCTAGCAAAGGTGTTGGCCAGGGGGCTGGGAGAACCAATTGAGATAGAGGGATGAAATTTGAATCGTATAAGATTACTTGCCTGTTTTCTTTGTGTGGGAGAGAAACACCAGGAGTTGAGAGACACAGAATGATTTAATCACAGGCAGGACTACCATGCCTCCAAGGAATTTGGGGCATGGAAGTGGACTGAATAAAGAGAAGATTGGAAGTAAGTAAAGAGAAAAAGTGAATCTAGTCACGTTCAGGGTATTTTTTCTTTATTTTGTAGTTTGTTTTGAACTGCTCTTTGTGAATCTATGCTTCCATTCCCCATTTACCATCTTGCATTGTGCCCATAGACTTTTCTCTGTGATTTAATTTGTTTTCCTTAGTTGCTCTGTAACATCTAGCATCCAGGTACGCTTGATTGAGTTTATCTTTTGTTTAATAATAAAAATCACTTTTTTTAAAGGAATGATTTGATTCTTGTGTCCTGGAAGGTACAGGAGGTCTGCCTCAGACTGAGAGATCAGCTACTAGAGACTGCAGCTTGTTTTTCTCTTTTCTTTTTCCAAGCACTTTTAGGGCAAAAGAGCTTGGGGTACTCATTGGGGATGGGTTCAAGTGTTCACCACTGATTTTTAGGGATAAAACTCACTTGTTGGTGGCAGTGATCCCCTAAAATCTGTGTATTGTGATTCTGTGCGGAAGTTTTTTGTAACCAGTGCCTATAGAGGCAAAGGGTTTTTTTTTCCCTTTTGAGTTCTTTGCCAGCCCCATCTTCTGCACTCAGGGTACGGCTACACTGCCGTTTTTTTGAAGAAGAGGATATGCAAATCATGCTTGCATTTCCATATCTTCTTCTGATTCTTTTTTCGGAAGAGATTTTGCCGCTATTTGGCCCTGTGTAGATGGGGCCAAATGTTGGAAAAATATCCTCTTTCACAAGATCCCTTATTCCTCGTAAATCAATGTTTACAGGATCTTGCAAAACCTCTTCTGCAAAAAGAATCAGAAGAAGATATGCAAATGCAAGCGCAATCTGAATATCCTCTTCTGCAAAAAAGGGCAGTGTAGCTGTAGCCTTAGAGTGCCAGAGTGGGGAACAGCCCTGAAAACATCTGTGATAGCTGTCGGTCACTGCTGGAGCGTCTACTTTTGATGTGGCTTGGATTGATTTCTGGTGCTTCCTTGACATTTGATGTGAGCTCCAAAAAAGAAAGAATTTAGCAATTCTGATAATCTATTAAAATTAACTGAAAAATTGAACCTGAAATTTTGGAAGTTTTTATCATTGTTTTTTCCCTTGAAAACATTAGGTAAAGTGACCACTCAATTTACATTTCTGAAGGAAGCATTTTCATCTGCTTGTGTGGAAGGGACACCCCTAAGGCTGGTTTCTCTCCTGTAAGCCCTGTGGAATACCATCACCTGGGACTCCAGTCAGAAGATATTCTGAGAGTTCTGGTGTAATGTCAGAAGAAGGGACAGGGGACTTGGCCATTATCCTATCAGGAGTAAATTCTGGCTAACACAGTATAGACTATGACACAATCCATGGTATAAAAGTTACTGAGCAGTGTGATGGGGTATCCACCCCGCACTATTCAGGAGGGGGTTAACTCAGCCCAGACGGCAGGGGAGGCCACACCCCCATTAGCTTACTGGGCATGCTCCGGCTGTTCTAGTATAAGAGAGAGTGGCTCAGCTCAGTTGTGGTGGGTGGCTGGAGGGGAAGGAGCTTGTGAGCAGCCCCAGCAGCAGTAACCCCAGCAGCAGTAATCCCAGCCTCAGCAACCACCCCAGACAGCAAGGATGTCCGGGAGACACCAACTCGCTGAATAGGGTTGCCAGATAGTTTAACCAAAAATACCAAACAACCTCCATCCCCCCAAAAAATGGGGAAAAAATTCTGTTGAGGAAAAAAAAGGGGGGGGAGACCAAAGTTAAAAAAGGGGGGACTGAGAGTTAAGCAAAAAAAAAAAAAATACAAAAAATAAAACAGCATTAAAACAGCATGGCCCCTTTAAGAAAAGTCTTTAGGCTTTTTGCCGGTGGCCATCTTGTTTCCTTGATCAGAGCCAGAAGGCAGCTTCCCTGCAGAACCAGGTAAGCAGGGGGGGAGGTCCAGAGGCCTGGGGACCCAAGGGTGGGGGGCGGGGGCAGGGCCTGGTTGCTCAGTGTGTCATAGGGTTGCCAGGTGTCCGGTATTTTCCTCCTGTCAGGGGAAAAAAATCAGAAAATACCGGACATTTTAGGTGTCTGGTATTTTCTGAATTTTTTCCCAGACAGGAGGCGAAAATACCGGACTGTCCGGGTCAATACCGGACACCTGGCAACCTTATCGCTGAACCAAACCCCGAGGTCCCCATTGCAAACTGAGAATGGTAGGAAGTGGCCTGGGATGGAGGATTGTCCTCTGAGGGCTCAGCGCACTTTGGTGGGCACCCCTGCTGAGCTGGCTGTGGAAGCTTCCACTGCCTACAGGGCCCTGGGCTGGGACCCGGTGGAATGGGAGTGCCCGGGTCCCACTACCTCCCCCAAACCTCCACAGTAACGCCTCTCCCAGGCTCTTTGGGAGGCTTCCCTGAGAACTAGGCCTGCAGGGCGTCCATACTCTGAGAAAGGGAACTGTACTTTGGGACTAGGCCAGGGAGGCCATATTTACCCTAGTAGAGGGAACTGTACTCTGGAACTAGGCTGGTGAGGCCGTATTTACCCTAGTAGAGCGAACTGTACTTTGGAACTAGGCTGGTGAGGCCATATTTACCCTAGTAGGGGGAATTGTATTTTGGAACTGGGCCTGAGGGCTGTATTTACCACAATAAGGGGGGAAGTGTCCTGGGGACAAGGACAAGGACACCCTGTGACAAGCAGCTATTGGGGGAATTTTCAAATGATGAGTAGCACAAATCCTATCAGGAGGGAGGCAGGTGGGCAGTAATTCAGCAGGGAAGGCAGCTATCTATGTGGACAGCTTTTGTCTTCTGGGACCTTGATTTGCTGTTTGCTTTAGATCTCTTGAATCCACTGGATTGGAAAACATCTCCTTGCAAACTCCACAGGACTCCATACCCAATATGATGGGTAAATGTGCTATGTGTCCTTCTAATCATGTTACTGTTGGCACAGTGCAAGTGCTAATACAAGTTCAGCTAAGCTCCATGCTAAGCTCCAAAGTGGTCTCTTCCATGTTTCTTCCGAATGACAGATTGCCAGACATAGTTACCTCTTCTGAATCTTATTCTGGATTCTACATTACGAAGCACAATCACATATTATGGCAAATGTGGAATAAGCCATCCATACTCAAATCCTTACACTGTAACAACCAGTTGACTTCCCTGAATTGGGATGATCCTTTTTTGAAGTCTGCACCCAGTGCTTATTATGGACACCATAACAGGTATTGCCACTATTTTCATACATTTTGAGATGCACATCACTATCCTATGTCTGGGGAAGAATGAGGCTGAATAATGGAAAAGTACTGACACAATTTACAAATAAATATTCTGCATCAAGCTTTACCTGTAAATCCTCCTCCCCCTCCTTAGATCTCAGCAGGAATTTCATAGATAAATTATAATTCAAATATGCAGGAGAAAATGTTTAAGATTATTTTAACCTAGCAGGAAGAAAAAAAACAAGACAACAAAAATAAGACTGAGTCCCCTTCCTCTTTGAGTGGATTCTGTAACCTGTATGCAAGAATAAAGAATATTATTAGTTCTCCATTATGAATTTACATTATTTACAGCCTAAAGCTAGACAATATTTCTCAATGTGCTATGTTTGGCCATAAATGCTATTCAAAGATCAGATCAAACTTGGAGCCCTATTTGTGTTGCTTAGTAGCCCGCTTGAGTCCTGGAGGTTCACTACTGTTGAGATTTCTCATGCAACGACAAAGGATAGATGGGTATCTGAGCAAAAGAAAATAAAATCATCTATGTTGGGAAACACATTGTCAGGTTGACAAATGAAGTGGAAGCAACCTGGTGCAGAAAAAGCAGAAGAAAATGAAAGAAGCTCAAGAGACTAAATGCAAACTTAAAAAACAAGTTCTCATCTAAGAAACAAAAAAATGCTGAAAGAAACAAATTTTTGCCAAGAACTCTGATTTCCTTTATTAGCTACTGGGATGTGCAGTAGTGGTGCTACTGACAATATATTTTTCAGTGCATACTGCCCTGAATTGCATTTAGAATTGTGATTTGGTATCAATGCAGGATGGATCTAGGGATGACGGTCTTGTGTGGCCCAGATTAGGCATCACAAAACCTGAGTGTGACGGATTAGTTCTGGGTGCGAGCATGCAGCCCCCACCTCTGGGGCGCGGCCCAGTGAGCCCACCGTCTTAAAGATGCGAATTCAATAGTTAAATGGGCACGAGCTCCCGATATCCCACCACGGGGTTGATCGGGGCCCAGCGAGCCCTGTGTCCCCAGTTCCCCTCTCAGGGCACCTCAGTCAGTCACCACAGATCTTGGGGCGGACGCCCTCTCGATTTGCACCCGTTCGCTTCCCCCCAGCATTTTGTGCAGCACTGAGGGATAAAGGGGTGGCTAGGGGAACCCGGGCCCACTCTCTCCACCAGGTCTCAGCCCGGGGCCCTAAGGGTTTGGGTCTCGACCCTTACCCGGTTGACGGGGTCCCACCCCGTAACACATCAGCCCACGGGCGCCAGAACAGCCCTGTCCCGTGCTGCTTCCTAGCCTCCCTTGGCTCCGGAGTTTGCGATCCCGAGCCACCGGCCCTTACCTCTCCGCTGGCAGTAGTCCTGCGTGCTCCTCACGGATCTTGCGGGGTCCCAGGTTCCAGTCTCCACCAGGGGAAGAATCGCCTCCCTGCGGTCCTCCTCCTCGCTCTGTCTCCCGGGCAGCTTTTGAACCTCCCACTGGAGGTCACACCGCTCTTGCCGGCCCCGCCCCCGACGTTACTTCCGCCAATGCGTCAGGGCGCAGGGGGCGGGCTTATGTCCCGGCGTCCCTTGCTCAGGACGCGTTGGTCCACCCTTGGCCGCCGGCCGGCCCTATTTGCCGCGGCAGAGGGAAACCACCCCGCGCAGAGCTCGGTGGGGGCGGCGTCACGGCCGCGCACCTGCTGGGCAGCTTCTCCCGGGCCTCCTGCCGGGGCCGGAGTCACTACCCACCCGGTTCCAGTGCGGGCTGCCGCTAGCCCGTCACACTGAGTTCAATTCTTCTCACTGCCATAGAGCTGATATGTGACTATGGGCAAGATGTCTAATCTCTCCCTCTGCATAATCCCTCCCTCTACTGTATAAAGCCAGAAAAAACTCTCATATGTTATCCTTTCCCTTCTGTTAATCCAATTTTCCTATGGACTGTTTTATCGTTTCTACCACTTTGGCTAAGTCTGACATGGTCAACAGTGAACCCATACTGCTCATATACTAATACCCCTGAATTTCTATTTTCTTACTATAGTCACGAGAACAATTGGATACAAGAACAACTAAATACAGTCAGACATGCTACTGCATTGGATTGTCTTCAAAAATATACTCTCTTGAGAACTCCTAAGTGTAGTGCTGAAAGTATACTCCTTCTGATAACAGAGTTTTGTATAATGGGAGGGGATGCTATTGCCTGCCCATGTTTTTCTGCCCTGATAAGATTTTGTTTCTGCTTCACCACGGTTAGTAAAATCCTGTTTCCCTTGTAGCTAGATAGTTCATTTCTTCAGTATGCAGTGTCTGGGCTGTCTGTCTGTCTGTCCCAGCATTTGCCACCTGAAATTAGACAATAAAGCTGGTACCACTGTGAAGTGCATGAATCTGTTGCCTTCCAGTTCATGAAATTTGCATGGTTGTTTGTCTTTCAGGTGGTAGCTATATTTAAGGGCTGAGGATTTAAATCTGCATATTAACTGTACCATATGGAACTAGCACTCTTTCTTTTTTCCATTAGCAGTTTGCCTGACTTCCTTCATTTGAAAGAAGTTTTAAGTAGTCATTTAAGGCAAAGGACTTCACTCAGAAAGACTCGTAATCTATTAGGTTTGCCAAATTACTTCCTGCTTTACTATTTCATTATTATTTCACATGCTGCGTAGGGAAACAAACATCCAAAAACTTGACATATTTCCTACAATTGGGTGCACATTTCAGTATGTTTACCAACCAGCACAGTGCTTTTGGAATGGGAATGTCTGTGTATGCAAATTGAAATATGCTCCCCAGTAAGCTACTGAAGAGCCTGGAGCTAGGGAACCCCAGTTCCCCAGCCAGGCTGCCAATGTGGTTGATTGCCCAGGAAGTCTTTGGCCCCCACAGCCAGCAGGGCAAGTTACCAGGCAGGCAGGTGGTTTGGTGGGCAGGAAATCTACATGGCTTCCATCCAAACTGACACAGTTCTGTGGTATGATTTGATTTGGATAAATTGTCATTTTTCAGATAGAAAAATGTCGAAAAATTTGTGACCAGCTCTTGTTTCTTTTTTCTTTCTACTAAAGTAATGCTACAGGCTCCAAATGAGATTGTACCAGCACTGCACAAACACAAGGTAAGTCCTTGCTCTGGAGAGCTGATAGTCTAACATGAAAAAGAAGGGAAAAGTGATACATAGAAGCAAAGTGACTTACTCTAAATAATGCAGGAAGCCAGTGGCTCAGACAGACGCAAAACCAAAGTCTCCTGACTCGGTATCTTATGTCCCATTTACTTATCTATATCCAGCTATCCCTTGGTTATGCACATGCAATTCTCATTGATTCATGGACCTGAGGGCAAAGTTTGGCAGTTAGACAGCTGATGGGAAGTAACTTATAAGTGAAAAGCTTCATTACCACACCAAACGCCAGACACAGGTATAAGTATGCAAGAGTAAGAGTGCATAACCTCTACAAGATTCACAAATGGACACAAAGTGTCTTGCCTGTATATTTCAAATCCTTTTTCTTTCAGGAGACATCAATAAACTGTGTGTACAAGAATGGAGAGAGTTCAGCCATATGGCTAGTCAAAGTATCTGTAGGTCCAACTCCTGCTTCCTTGCTTACATGAGTAGACCCATTGACTTCAGTGGGTGGGATGTAAGGCAAGCAGGATTTGGAACATAGCAGAAACAATGACCATACATATTGAGTAATGACTGTTGCTAACGCAGTGCAAGAGAGGTATCAGGAGGACAGTAAACATGCAGATAGTTTGTGAGGTTCTCACCTCTTCTTTTCTTCTTGGAATAACCTCATTACCAGGGAACTATGTCTTCTAAAATGAAAAAAAGAAAATGCAGATTGTACTTTTTTTTGTTCTGCTTATGCAAGCACTAACCAGTATAATCTACAGCAAATAAGGAAAAAACACTTGAAGACCCAGAGAATAAACACAAAGTTTAGAGAAACAATTTAAGGAGTCCTATGTATGATGGAACTATTAAATATCTGCTGAAAGGAGAAGAGGGGTGGATTTGGGAAGGGAGCATACCAAAAGAGCTGTGGTGTTATGTTACCTGTGTGCTGGGGTGACTGGCAGAAAGGCATGACTAAGGCAATGGAGCCAAACTCTATCGCTATGTCTACACAGCAGTGTTCTTTCAGAATAACTGATGTTATTCCAAAATAACATAGCGCCTACACAGCAAAGTTATTTTGACATAATGTCAAAATAATGTCAATCTAGAGGACTTCTTACTCCACCTCCTGTAACCCTCATTTTATGAGGAGTAAGGGAAGTAGGAGGAAGAGTGCTCTTTCTCAGACTTCCTGCTAAGTAGACAGCACCAAAAGCCGAATTAAGCTATTCCTGATTAAGCTACACAATTGACATAGCTCAAGTTGTGTAGCTTATTTCGGCTTTAGCCCTGCTATGTAGATGTGCCCTATGAGTTCTCCTGCTGTGGAGCAACTCTGGAGGAGAAAAAAGACTCTTCCTCATGCATGTAACCGAATTACTCAGGCTGGGTGCTATGGAGAAGAAATGTCCCTACTTAAATAACACCCAGGCTGGATTTTCCTAATGAACATGTTGGTCCTAAATAATCAGTGCTCTTCTATAACTACTGATTACAGTTGCAAACAGGTTCAAGAGAACAGACTGATTTATCAGCATTTTGAGTCTAATACCTGCTTCATTTTCCATGTATCTCTCGCCCAGGATGGAAAACAACCGGCCAAGAAGAAAAAAATGACTAAGACAATCTACAGTTACATCTGTTGCTTGTGAGCATCTGGTGGCAATGAGCTGTTATTAATTTTATTATGTACTTTATAGTCACCCAGAAGCAGTTGGACAGGGAGCTTAAAATAATGAAGTGAAAAGAAGAGAGAACAAGCTCTTTGTTTTAGGCTTCATCAAATCAGTTAGGGCTTCCCTCCTCCTAGCTCTCCCCGCTTATTTATTTATTTCTTGTTGTGACAATCTGTGTATTTTTCCATAGCCCTCGGAATCCCTAAATAAGAGCAATGCTCTGACGTACTCCCCCTCAGACTTTTCTCTAGAATTGCAGTAAGGAGGGGGGTGGCAATGCCTCATGAACATGACCCTTGGAAACTGCTTTTCCATAACTTCTAAGAGACATACACTAATATCCCATAACAAAAATATTAAAACAAATAAAAGGTTGCACATTTGTGCACTTCAGGCTAAATCTTATGGCACAGAGCAAACTCTATTTTTCAGGAAAATAGAATTGGACTAGGCCTGCACCCACAGCCCCAGCTGTCCCCTACTGCCAGTGTAGCTGTGTCATAGCTGATAATACAGCAAATGGGGAAAATGCAGATTACCACTCTTCCATCGTTGCCTCACTGTCTTCAGCCAATACAATGCAAGGAATCATGGCTCACACATTTTGCTTTCTGAGAGCCTTTAGCCCAGATACTGAAAGCTGTTTAGGAACCTAATTCCCATTCATTTCAATGGGAGTAAAGGGCCTAAATATCTTTTAGGCTCTGAGCCCTTGTGATGGGGTGTACAAACTCCACACTGGTGAGATGAGAGGTAAGACAATCTAGGCTAGTGAGTGGGCTGTATGAGTGGCCCTCCATCTCAGTGGGATGCAAGATTGCTGTATCCAAGATGGTCTCCCTAGTTACGGTAGTTGGGACCAGGCCTCAGAGTCAAGCCACAGGCCTCTCCCCATGTGGAAAATGAGGACGATGAGTCATTGGAGAGGGGAGAAGACAGTCCAGAGAATGATCGGAGGAGATGCCAAGGGAGACCTCAAGATAAACTTGTGATGCAAACAGAGGAACAAGAAGTGAGGTAGGAACTGACCCAGGGAATAGGTATAAAGGTGTCCACTCATAGCTCATTATTTTCAAATTCCCTGAGTTGGAATCCAGTGCGGGCCTGGGTTCCCCGACCCTCAGTCACTAACTCTAGTTGCTAGGCAAGGTCTCCACAGACTGTAGTCACTGGGTGACAGTATTGTCTCTAGGTGGTACTACTAGCCTTGGTGAAACTTCCTTCCCCTTGACAGCCCTCCTCCCCACCTTAAGAAGCTGCAGACACAAGTTTCAGAGATTAGCTCGGCAGTGTAGGCACAGGCTATGCTGGCATAGCTACATAGGTGTAACTATATTGGCATACCTCCTAGCATAGATGCAGCATATGTCAACACAACGAGCTTTTCTCCTGGGGTAGGAACACCAGTTCCCTGAATGCCAGTAGCAATGCTGACAGAAGCATAATCCTGTCTAGAGTGGGGGTTTTGTTGGCCTAAATGTAGTGCTAGGGCTAGGGTAGTGTATATCAAGCTATATTTTCTGCAACAGTTAGGATAAACAACCTCTCTGCGTGGGGTATTCAATGACATTTCCCTCTGAACAAGCAGGGTTTTAGACGCTTTTGGCCTTTGGGGGTATTTAAGACAGCCAAAGATTTGACCCATAGACAATAGACATGAAATAATCCCTATTTTCTTATCTGACACATAGCAATGTATATGATATTGTTTTTATCATTCATATCTGTGTCATCCTTATTAGCTCAAGAGTTTTACCTTGTTTTATAATTTCACTACAGAGTATCTCAATATGTCATAAATGTTGCACAGAGGGTTTGATTTGATATTGAAAGAGACATAGCAATTTATTCCACAAAATCTGAAATTACAATGCAAATGTTCACTGAAACTTAAAAACTGGAAAAAATGGAGCGACCCCATTTAGTTTCTGCCTGATTTTGCAACTCTCTTCTTCTGTCACCCAAGAGGTAAAAATTATCAGATGGTGGAAACCATCATAGTTCCACTGACGCCAAATTGCAGCAGATACCATGATGGTAATTTACACCAGCAGTGGATTTATTTACATCAGTTGAGCATAGGGATGTGAATGGGTAGCCGGTTACCTAGTAAGCATCACCCTTACCGGATGATGCTTACCTGGTAATGGTTAATCAGTGCCCAGAAGCATCACCCTGCCTGTGGCCTGCCATGGGCAGAGGGCTGCCCCAGTGTTGGAGTCAGGAGCCATCGGCAGCCCCACTCCCAGCACAGGGCTGGGAGCCAGCAGCCAACCCCATGGGCTGGGGGTTGCTCCTTCCACTTAGTTGGTAAACTAACGTTTAACCAGTTAACTGATTAATGAAGATTTTACATACCTCGTTGAGCACTATATGTTCTTGTCCTAATTGCCGTCCCTGTCTTTGATCTGCTCTGCACTTTCTAGAGAGCTATGATCTGGGAGCTCTATGTGTTCTTTATTAATTTCCGTCATGAGACTGTCTTCAGTCTCATATAGGCCAACATATTGTCAGCATCACAGCTAAACAGAAGTGAGTTTAGCTAACACAGTAGCACGTACACTAGAATGATCTCAGCTGTCGTGGGGCTTCACCACAGTATGGGAATTAGGGGTGCAGCAACACTCCCTGGCTTAGAGTGGTTTCCATCATAGCCAGGGTTTACAATTTTGTTCAGTGGCTTCCAGCACCCCCACTATCAAATCTGTTCCAATGCCATTGAGCTTTACAACTTTATTGGACTCCTGAATTCTTAGAAATTATTCACTTTTCCATCTTCATTGTTGCTTTTTATTTCCATTCAGTGTTCGTGTATTGTCTGATATTGATTTAGGCGAGAGTAAGCTACGACTTGATGGATAAAAACTAGCAACACTTGGTAGCTGCTTTTTTTAAAAACAGACATTTTCACAATCTGTATTCCTCCTTATGGCCATCAGGACATTTCAATAATTGGTAAAAATGATTACTGAAGCCTCATGACTTCTGGTCAAATTCAAGGCTGGGTGGCTTTTGAATGGGCTCACATGGCATGACTTCGTACGTCCTTCAGAACAGTGGTGTACCTAATAAGACAGTCATACAGAGCCTGCAGTGATAGAATGTAAAGACCTGGATGGACAAATATACAGTTAAAATTATTTGGACTTGAAAGCTGGCACCTTGGTGCAGTCATAAGGCTGTATGTACAAATTCTGCCCTGACACATGTCCTGTGCCAAATTTAACTTTCTCTAGAGCTAAAGCCAGTCTGATATTAAACTCCTGGAAAGCAGGTAATAATATTGAACCTCATCATACTGTGATTGCAAATAGTTATAGACATGCAAAGAAGTTCAGTTCATCACACTGCCTTTTTCTTTAATGCGCTGAGTTCTGTTGCACTGACAAAGGGAGAATATTATATATCAGAAAATGTATGTGAGCAAGAGAGTCTCCAAGGCAATGTTTTGACAGTTTCATCATTGTTTCAATGGAGTAAAACCGGCGAAGCGAAATAATCATGGTGTCCTCCATCTTATTTTGAAAACAGCGATTTTCCTGTTAAATTTTCAACAGGAAAACATATTGTGCAGATAAGAATCTATAATAATGATCATTTTTGTACTTTTTCCAAAGCAACAACAAATGTCAACAGAACAAATGGGAAATACATGTTTTGGAGCACTTTCGGCAGGGTTCTGGAAGTTTGGGATATTTCAGATCAACAACTGTCTCAGCAAGCAATCAGAGGTTAAGAACTACAGTAAAGTTTCATGGAAAAATAATGTTAATATCACTTACTGTGATTCCTCTAGGTTTCATCAATTAAGATTCCTGGAGCGCCATGTGGGAAAGCCTATAGCTTCCATAATTAGGCTACCTATAGGACTAAGAAAGAAGAAAGAACATCAGCTTACATTTAACATTCAGAACAAATGGGAAATGTTGCAAAGTAGACAGTCTGTCTTTGCGCAATGGCTTATGATAGAACCAAAAAATAATAATTTGCAGTGAATAATGTACTTAATTTAATTATCTATTTTTCCAGCTCACAGAAAGTCCAGAAGCAGCTGTAATGTATTCATTGTTTGAATTTACATGACATATTTTGTTGCACATTTTTTTTAAAGCTCTTTGGATTAATGATAAGCAACTCACAGTTAGTATTCTAGCTCTCTTGGTTAGCTGAGATTGGTCAGAAAGTACATGGCATTGTTTCTGTTCCCTGACTGGATTAATATAACTCATAATCAAGACGATGGCTTGCAAAAATCACTGGGATTTAGAATCCATGAATTTTAAAGTGTCTGGAAGTTGTAGTTTGTTTCTGAGCCATCGCTCCAAACATATTTCCTTAACGTTCAGAATACTTGTTGACTGAATGCAGAGTTTAAATTTAATTTTGTCATATTATAGTCAAAAAAGTAATCGAAGGAATTTTTCTACTTGCAGAAGGTGGAGTTGGAACTTCATATGCCTAATCTAAAGGCTAGTGTGGCAGACGGTGGTTAGTGGGTTTCAGAGGGTTTCTTTATTTTGGTTTGGTTTTTTGTTTTTGTTTTTTTGCTTTTTTGCAGGTTTTTCATACTATTTTGTTTTTGTGCATAACAAAGGCCATAGACTTTTACCTAGCAGTTCCTGCATTAAACTCCTAAATTCTGGTTGCGTTAGAGCATCTCTTAGAAATGCATCCAATCTAGATGTAATGACTTCAAGTTCACCACATCCCTTGGTAAGATGTCCTAATGGTTAATTACCATAATTCTTAACACATTGTGCCTTATTTCCAGTCTGAATATGTGTGGCTTCAACTTCCAGACCATTTATGTCTTATTGACTAAATCACCATCTACTGTCAAAAATCTCTTCCACCTGTAGGTACTATATATTACAACCAAGTCACCTCTTATTCTTCTCTTGAATAAATTACATGGATAGAGTTTCTTATGCCTCTCACTGTAAACCATATTTTCCAGACCCAAATCATTCTGGTAACTCTCTTCGGAACTGTTTCCAAATTTTCAACCTCCTTTTAAAGTGCAGACAATAGAATGTTTCAAGCATCTGTCTCCGCAAAACCAGATGTAGAGCTATTACCACCACTTTCATCAGAGAAGATTCCACTGGGCCCCAAGTTTTTCTATTTCAAAAGGTTCATCGGTCAAAAACTAACAGTGCAGTCAGCTCAGGATGTAAGTTTGGGCAATTAACCTGCAAAAACTATTAGCTACATTCTAAAATTGTGCCTTGAAATTACTAAAGAAGGGAATACAAAATTACTGTAAACTGCGTTCTTAACCTGTACAAATTGCTTAGTTTTACAGTGTATTAGACAAGTATGTAATTCTGGATATAAAAATACAAATGCTGCTCACCTTACTGCCACAATTAGGCACATCCCAAACAATGGGACTACTTCTGTGATCTAGGCAAGTAGCATTTATTCCTCATTGGGCTACAATACCTTTGGCACAACAGGGTGAGCTAAGGACAAAGATCTTGCCTCAAGTGATTTTTCCTGTCTTTTGTGGATTTAAATGAGATGCTTAATACCACTTTAACATACTTCTAGTAGTTTAATTCTGTATAATAGCAAAGCCAGTAGTAAGTTAATTAAAAAGTGCTATAATGTCTGAAAGAAGTCAGCAGGTTTCTATGGGTTGCTGATCAAAGAGAAAGTGTTTCTTTTTTAATGATGTTCTCTTTTGCTCTGTTAGTTATAGTGTAGCCATATAATCACCTACTTCATTGCACTCATGACAAAATTGGATAAAAAAGATGGTCTGAAGTAAAACAAAATTGAAAATGAAATTGACAGATAAAAGTTTAAAACATATACTTATAAGAACTGTGATCTTCTTGCCTGGAGCCAAGATTTCATTAATTACAACATTGAAATGATATGTCCTAAGAATGAATAATGAAGGGCAATAGTTATTCAGATTGAAAATTCCTTATCGCTTGATTAATGACAATTTACTAATGTAATAGTGCCATTAGTGCCGATCAATTGAAACTGTGACTTACACAATATTTCAACATCCACAGATTTATTTGAATTACACAAACTAAACAGTATGAACTTTATCTGCACATAGATTGATTATTTTTAATGTCACGCCCCGTGATCCTGATTCTTCCCTCACCATGCATCAGTTTTATTGTGGCACAATTTTTTTTAACATGGCTTAATTTTGCATGAGTGGGGGAGGGACAGAAATGTTAGACTTTTGTTTTAATCAGTAGCTATGTATAACTAAAAATCATTCAAAAACGTCTTCATACTGTGCCAGTTTCAGTAGTTTAAGTAGCTTTTCCCCACAAACTATTCTCTTCCATTAAGTGGCAGGGGGCTTTTAATGTAGATTTTCTATAAATCATTAAGAATGATAACAATAGACAATGAGATGATGGATATACAGAACAGGGCAAAATAGATACTTTCTCAGTTGTCTGTAATGCTTTCTTTGAACAAACTTATTGTATTAACCAAAATGCCATTTATGTGTTTACTGAATTAAAATATACAACTGGGGCAAGAATGACATCAATTTTAATCAAGTCCCTAACACAGATTCACTCTCTAGCTTTAGGTAAGTCAACTTAACTTCTCTTCCTCTCTTCCCCTTTTGTAACACAAGGTTATTGTACTTTCTTAGAGAAAACTGGCTAGTAGAGCTAGTCAGAACATTTTCAATTAAATATTTTTGGTGTCTTTTTTTCATTGAAACTGAAACAACTTGAAAACTGATACATTTCTACAAAATATCAGCAAGATGATTTCTGAGGACCAGGATAGACCTGTCAATCTGAAAATGGATGTTTTGTCACAATTCCGTTTTGCAAAAACTAAACACTTTTAAAAGGTTTTGTTTTCATTACAAATGAATGAAAGCAAATTTAGAAGCATGGAAAGTTTCATGAAATTCATTGTCATTCTCTGGACAGCTCTAGCATTTAGGATTCTTTCTTGATTATCGAGCATTTTGTAGATAAAAAGCACTACAAAAATAGATAAGTAAATTTATTGGGGGATTGGTATGGAGAGGGTAATACATCTAAAAAAAAAGTAATATACATGAGATGGATCTAAATATTGTCTGTTTCTTTAATATATCAGCAGTTTTCCCTTTCAAAATATAAAGCTGTTGTAAGTAGGACTATGAGCAAGGGAATTTTGGGGATAAATTACCTGTGAATACATTGTCCTCTTAATTTGGCCCTTTTTTGCATTCATGACCCAATGGTGGGCTACTCCTCCACTATTAGGGGACTGGGATGGGAAGGCAGTAGAGTTGGGCAGGCCTGTGGTTACAATTCTTCCCCTTCTCAGAATAGAAGGCATACATTCCTTAGACACCCCAGCCTCAGCCCAATAGACTGTGCTTGGTGTTTGACCCCAACCTCAGCCCCATGGACTAGGTTGGTGCCTAGTTCTGCCTGACTGCATGCCAGAACCTTGACTATGTGCTGCCTTGCCCTGATTCAAGGCCAGGCAAATAAACTGCTTCAGCTCTACCTGACTAAAGGTCACAGCCCTGATTATGTGCTGCCCTTCTTGAAGACCAAGGCCCACTGAGTACCACTAATTCCCCCCTTCTTTGTTTTTGAGAATTATTCCGGCAGACCAAACGGTGAAGTGGTGTGGCTTCCATGAAAGGCAAACTTGGCAGGATGGCCACACTCACTTACACACCCCCAGTTGGATAGCTGGGCCTTGTTTTAAAGGAGAACAAAAAACAACACATGATTTCTAGTATCAGTCAAATCACAAATAATAAATATTGAACATATTGGTTCATGCACAAATTTGGTTGTTGACAGGAGTTATTCAGATTAAGGACAGCCATTTCCCAAATATTTTTGCAAATAACAAATATTAAATATAGTGGAATCCAACAACTCCTGGGAATTCAAAGATACATTTGTGAATATTGACTGTGGCATTTGATTTTTCTATATTTGATTAGTTCTAATTGGTGAGGTTCTTTTAAGCTTTGTCTTGACTAGGAATAGCGGATGAGTTTGGATTGGGTTTAGGTAACCCATGTTAGGCAAACCTGACTTAAACTTTCACTTTTTCCTAATGCAGATGCAGAGTAACACCTTCTAGTTAGATATAGCTGATTGAAGTATAACTCAGGACCTTGACAAGAAAAATACAGTCTTGTATTTCTCTCAGAGCTTTAGTTTGCATCATGGTAGAGACACAGTATGATGGAATTGAAGTTGCTCTGTACAATTTTTGCATATTATATGTTGGCCTAAATACTGGCCTACCATATATTACTGTATGGATATATTGGTTTAGCTTAAGAAAGGTCTTTAAAGAGAAGCAAGAAGAAGGAAAGAGAGTGGTTCAAGATAAACTGTCCCTCAGCAACATTTGCGAATTCTTAAGAGATATTGCCCAGTCTGTTAACATTGTAGATTTTCCCTCCTCCCAGGATAATCTGCAAAGTTGTTTTCATCCAGAAAGGTCAAAGCTCAGGAAAACAGAAGAAAACTGGGGGAGGGGAAGAAGAGCGATAGCACCCTATCAAAAGGGTCTTGAGAGAAGGGAGACCAGAGATGAAAGTAAGCAGGTGTGCCCTGGTGCTCAGCTCCCACAAGAGCTGGCTGAGCTGCAGCAAAAGCTAGCAGGGAGCTATTTAAAGAGCTGGCAGGGACCCATCTTGCAATGGGATAGGACCTGTAAGAAAAGTTAAGTTACTTTCACTGCTGGGGGAGACCTTTCTTCACCAAACTCCCTCCCAAACCCCATGCTCCCTCCTGCATCCCAACCCCTTACCCAAGCTCCCTTCTGCACCCAACCTCCATCACACACCTCACACCTCCTCTATTAATATAATGAAAGAGTGTGGCTCTTGACCACTTGGCAAATTTTTGGAGTGCTGCCCAAATTATTTCCCACCCCTGAACTAGAACAATATTTGAGCAAATTTTCTTTAGTTACACACTTCATATAAAAATACTCATCTTATGTTTTAAAAACGTAAGTATAGCCATACTGAGCCAGACTAATGGTACATCTAACCCAGAACCTTGTCTTCCTACAGTGGCTAGTGTCGGATAAATCAGAGAATGAACAGAACCAGAGATCATCAAATGATCTGTCTCCTGTCATTCACTCCTCAGCTTCTGGTAGTCCAGGGATGGGCAATAATTTTTGGTGGAGAGCCATTCCAAGATTTTGGAAAGTGGTCAAGGGCTGCACTTTTCTGTGAAGAGGGTGCAGGGTCTAGAATGGAGGTTGGGTGCAGAAGGGTGCACAGGGTAAGGGACTGGGGTGTAGGAGATGGTGTGAGGTCTGAAAGGATGTTTGGGCAAAGGAGGGGGTTGTGACCTGGGTCAGGAGATAGGGATGTAGGGTCAGGAAGGGGCACTAGAAGGGGGTGCAAAGTCTGGAAGGGATCTATGACCTGGGAGAAGGGGAAAAGGGGGTTCAGACTACAGAGGGTATGGGTGGTGACTTGGGGCAGGGGAATGGGATGCAGGGTCTGGGAGGGTGTTTGGGTGGAGGAGAGGATTCTGGCTTGGGGAAGGAGTATAGGAGAGGGTACAGGGTGTGGGAGGAAGTTGTGACCAGGGACAGGAGGTACAGAGGGTTTGGATGGTGACCTAGGGGAGAGAGTTGGGATGTGGGAGGGGCTGGGGTGGCAGAGGCAGGCTTTGGCTGGGAGGCACTTACCTAAGCCTGCAGCACACCCAAGGCAGGCTGGGCTCCCTGCCTGCTGCAGCCCCCAGATCACTTTGCACTTTGCTCTCAGCACTGGAGGGGGAAGAGGCTTGCTGCTGCCCCCATACCCTAGGCCAATCTCTCAGCTCCTATTGGTTGGTTGTTTCCAACCAATAGGAGCTGAGAGATTGGCTGGGATCAGTTCCTATTGGCCGGTTGTTTCTGGCCATTAGGAGCTGAGGATTGGGCTGGGGGCAGGGAGATGGCATGAAGCTTCCCCCTCCCAGCAGAGCAGAGAGACACACAGACTGAGCTTTGAACCGCAGCAGCTGCGTGTGCCTGAGGGTCCCGGCAGGATGGTCCACGGGCTGGATCCGGTAGTTTGGCGGGCCAGATCCAGCCCCCAGGCCGTATTTTGCCCAGCCGTGTGGTAGTCAAAAGTTAGGGATATCCAGAGCATAGGTTTGCATCTGTGACCATCTTGGCTAATAGTCATTGATGGACCTATCTTACAAGTATTTATTTTATTTTTTTAAAACCCAGTAATATTTGTATCATTCAAACTTCCCCAGCAATAGTTCCACAGGGTGAGTGTGCATTGTGTGAACAACTTCCTCTTGTTTTAAACCTGCCACTTCTAAATTTTATTGGGTGACCCCAATTTTTGTGCCATATGAAGTCATAAATAACATTTCTTCATTCACTTTCTCCACATCATTCATGATTTTATAGACCTCAATCACATGCCCCTTTAAGTTCCTTCTATTCCAAACCAATTCCAATCCAAGTCTTTCAATCTCTCCTCAAATGGAAATTGTTTCATACCCTTAATCATGTTCGTTGCCATTTTCTGAACCTTTTGCAATTCCAATATGTAGTTTTTTGAGATGGGCCAACAAGTATTCTAGATGTGTGTGTACCAGGGATGTATATAGCAGCAACATGATATTTTCTGTCTTGTTATCTATCCCTGTCTTAATGATTCCCAACATTCTCCTAGCTTTTTTGACTGCTATTGCACACCAAACAGATGTTTTCAGAGAACTACCCGCAATGACTCTAAGTTATCTTTCTTGAGTGATAAATTAAACTCCATCATTTTCTATGTAGAGTTGAGGTTGTTTTCCAAAGTGAATTAATTTGCATTTATCAACATTGAATTTCATCTGCCATTTTGTTGCTCAGTCATCCAGTTTAGTGACATCCCTTTGTAACTCTTTGCAGCCAGCTGTGGACTAAACTAACTTGAGTAGCTTTGTAGCCTCTACAAACATCACTACCTCACTGTTTATCCCTTTTCCCAGATTATTTCTGAATATGCTGAACAGAACTGGTCCTGGTACATGTCCTTGAGGGACCCAGCTATTTACAGTTTTCCACTGGGAAAACTAAGTATTTATTCCTTCCCTTTGTTTCCTGTCTTTTACAAATCTAACAGAGGACCTTCCCCCTTTTCCCTGACAGCTTACTTTGCTTAAGAGTTTTTGAGAGCTCTTGTCAAGGGCTTTTTGAAAGTCCAAGTACACTATACCTAAAAGGGAGGGCAAACTTTTTGGCCTCGGGGCCACATCAGGGTATGGAAATTGTATGGCAGGCCATGAATGCTCACAAAATTGGGATTGTGGTGCAGGAGGGGGTGAAGGCTCTGGCTGGGGATGTGGGCTCTGTGATGAGGCAGGAAATGAGGAGTTCAGTGTGTGGGAGGGGCTTCAAATTGGAGCAGAGGGATGGAGTGCAAGGGGGGGCAGGGCTCTGGCTGGGGAGGTAGGCTCTGGTGTGAGGCTGTGAATGAGGGTTTTGGGGTACAGCAGGGGGCCCTGGGATGGGACTGAGGGATTCAGAGGGTGGGAGGGGGATCGGGCCTGGGGCAGGGGGTTGGGGCATGGGGAGAACTCAGGTTTGCAGGCTCTGGGCTGTGCTTACCTCCTCAAGCAAGCAGCACGTCCCCCTTCCGGCCAGCTCCTACATGGCCAGGCAGCTTTGCATGCTGCCTTCCCCCTTCCCCACTGTTCTCAGCCAATGGGAGCTGAAAAGATGGTGCGTGGGGCAGGGACAGCACACAAAGCCATGAGGATGCCTCTACGCATAGAAGCCAGGGGCCATGCTGCTGTTTCCCCAAGTCATGCGGCGCCATGGCACATGTGGAGGAGGGCAAGCTCTAGACCCCTCTCCCTAGGGGCTGGATTAAAATGGCTGATGGGCTGGATGCAGCCTATGGGACATAGTTTGCCCAGCCTTGCTCTATCTACTGGTTACCCTCCTTCACATGCTTGTTGACATCCTCGAAGAATACTGATTCAAATAGCTTTCTTTTTAAGCCTGTAATTTTGGTAGTTGAAAGCAAAAGTCTCTGCTTTCTGCAGCCATCGTTTAAGTATTCACTTAAACAGATTTCAGCATCAATTTTTAATTGGGAGTTAAAGATGACAGATCAGTGGCCCAATACTGTTATCGTTATCTAATGTTATTAGATAATTTAGTGAGACAACGAGAAGGCACAAGTTATTCACATAGGGCCATGCACTGCCCTTTGCAGTAAAAGGGTATAGAAGAAGCTAAGATCCTCAGCTCAAGCAGCTGATTTCTGGACGATCATGCCACTGAAACCTGAACAAAAGGTGCTAGCAGTGACAAGTGAGTATGGCTAGCGGCACCCCCTTGGGAACTTTAAAAAGTGTAAACTGCACTGAGAAAGATGCAGCATTCAGCATCATGCGGCACATGAACAAATCAGTGGTCAGATGACACTACATATAGACATATACAACAAAAGCTTTTCCAGGCCCCTTCTCATTTGATATGAAGAATGCTCCATCCTACCACAGGCTCAAACCTAAAGGGTGCTGAGCATTTTGACCCTAATGCAAGAGATGCACTAAACATGAGCTTAACTTTGTAAACATGAGTACAGTCATTGACTTGAATGGGACTGCTCATAGACATACTGTTAAATGTATGCTTAGTGAATAGCTGAATCAGGGTCACAGGGCTCAGCAGCTTGCAGGGTAGAACTCCATTTACAGGTATCCCATGTGTGCTTGGCCAACCAACTAAATACTTACATTTTGCACAAAAAGGTGCCGATGTTTGCTAACAGCAAATTAATGCTTTTCTCAGCCGTCGCAATTTGGATCAGTTTTCTAAAACAACTGTTTCCAAAGTATTGTCTATCATGTTTCAGATTTCATGGCTCCTCTTCCAATTACTTTCATTGCAACCACTTTTTAAAGAGTTTGCATATCTTCTGCCTCAGAACTTGTGTGTGTATGTTGTATATTTTCAGGGTAGCGTGGCCAGCAGGATGGCCAACTGCTTCTCATAAAGATTGTAAAGCAGATTCCCCCTTTTTCTGGATCTTCCACAGGAATTGGGGGTAAGCTTCACTCATATCATTTGGATTCAGAACCAAGCTAAGCCTCATATGAGCTAGAGCTTAAAATAGCCCTGTAGCTGGCAGAAATCTCTTTACACAGGAGTTTTTGATATATTACACTGAATTGCAGGGTGTTTTTATTTATTTAGAATGATCTGGGCACTCTGGGGAGGGATATGTTTTAGATTTACTCTGCGCTGCCCCAGTCACAGTGTGTATGAAATGCAAAGCAGGGCTGAGCCTCTGAGCCTTCCCCATGGATGTGCAAGCTAGAGAATGGTAGATTTTAGCAATTCTCTTGCAAGGATCCCTCTTGGTTGATGTAATGCTGATTAAAGCAAGCACGTTTTCTCCTACTGCATGCTCATTCATCGCTCCACAGCCACTTACTGCAGTGACCATGCAGGCTTTTAATTATTTTACTAAGCAGAGAACATTTTTCTTGGAAGCGCATGATGAAATTTTAATGTCTGTGCTTTTAACTCTGAGCACAAAAATACTTAAATAGAAGAAATGCCTGTTGTGAAAGTCCATATAGATTTTATTTTCCCCCCTACTAACATCATAGATTTTTGAGGGCATTGATTATATGTACAGTATTTTTAATTTCTTCTAATTACAGTGTTTAAGCCTTTGTTTCTCACAAGTTTATAGTGGGAGACAATTTGTGTTGTACAGCAGTCACTATGGCAACCTGTCATGAAAGGCCCAGTTATGAAAGGTCAGGTCTACTGTCTCCCACAGGCAATGTTTATTTAAAACTTATGGACTGGCTGATATATTTTTAGCATATTCAGGCTGTGTCTAGACTACACAGTTCTTTCGGAAAAAGATACACAAATTGTGGTTTGCAATTTGCATCTTTTTCCGCTTCTTTTTTCGGAAGAGGCTTTTCTGACATTTGGACCATCTAAACTGGGCCAAATGTGAAAAAAACCCCTTTTTTGGAACATCCCTTCTTCCTCGTAAAGCAAGGTTTACAGGGATGCCAAAAAAATTTTGGAAGAGCAGATGCATTCCTTGGATGCAGCAGAGTTTTTCCAGGATACCTCTAGATGTCCCGGAAAAACTCTACAGTCTACATGTACCCACAGTGATATCTCTGTGCATGGTATCTGTGAATAAGGTCTGAGCAAGGAACTGTTTGTTCACTTGCCTGATGCCTTCCATTATGCTTTTATGTTATGGTTTTCTTCGGTGGCGTCAGTGTGGATAAGAACATAAGAACATAAGAATGGCCGTACTGGGTCAGACCAAAGGTCCATCTAGCCCAGTATCCTGTCTGCCGACAGTGGCCAGCACCAGGTGCCCCAGAGAGGGTGGACCGAAGACAATGATCAAGCGATTTGTCTCCTGCCATCCCTCTCCAGCCTCTGACAAACAGAGGCCAAGGAGACCATTTTATCCCCTGGCTAATAGTCTTTTATGGACCTAACCTCCATGAAATTATCTAGCTTCTCTTTAAACTCTATTATAGTCCTAGCCTTCACAGCCTCCTCTGGCAAGGAGTTCCACAGGCTGACTACATGCTGTGTGAAGAAGAACTTTCTTTTATTAGTTTTAAACCTGCTACCCATTAATTTCATTTGGTGTCCTCTAGTTCTTCTATTTAGGGAACTAAGAAATAACTTTTCTTTATCGGCCCTCTCCACACCACTCATGATTTTATATACCCCTATCATATCCCCCCTCAGTCTCCTCTTTTCTAAACTGAAAAGTCCCAGTCGCTTTAACCTCTCCTCATATGGGACCCATTCCAAACCCTTAATCATTTTAGTTGCCCATTTCTGAACCCTTTCCAAGGCCAAAATATCTTTTTTGAGGTGAGGAGACCACATCTGTACACAGTATTCAAGATGTGGGCGTACCATAGTTTTATACAGGGGCAGTAAGATATTCTGGGTCTTATTTTCTATCCCTTTCTTAATAATTCCTAGCATCCTAATTGCCTTTTTGACCACCGCTGCACACTGTGTGGAAGTTTTCAGAGAACTGTCCACGATAACTCCAAGATCTCTTTCCTGATTTGTCGTAGCCAAATTAGCCCCCAACATACTGTACGTATAGTTGGGGTTATTTTTCCCGATGTGCATTACTTTACACTTATCCACATTAAATTTCATTTGCCATTTTGTTGCCCAATCATTCAGTTTGGTGAGATCTTCTTGGAGTCCCTCACAGTCTGCTTCTGTCTTGACTATCCTAAACAGTTTGGTATCATCTGCAAACTTTACCACCTCACTGCTTACTCCTTTCTCCAGATCATTTATGAGTAAGTTGAACAGGATTGGTCCTAGGACCGACCCTTGGGGGACACCACTAGTTACCCCTCTCCATTCTGAAAATTTACCATTTATTCCTACCTTTTGTTTCCTGTCTTTTAACCAGTTCTCAGTCCAAGAAAGGACCTTCCCTCTTATCACATGGCCATGTAATTTACACAAGAGCCTTTGGTGAGGGACCTTGTCAAAGGCTTTCTGAAAATCTAAGTATACTATATCTACTGGATCCCCCTGGTCCGCATGTTTGTTAACCCCTTCAAAGAACTCTAATAGATCAGTAAGACAGGATTTACCTTTACAGAAACCATGTTGACTTTTGTCCAACAAATTATGTTCTTCTACATGTTTCACAATTTTATTCTTTACTATTGTTTCGACTAATTTGCCCAGTACTGAAGTTAGACTTACTGGTCTGTAATTGCCCAGATCGCCTCTAGAGCCCTTTTTAAATATTGGTGTCATGTTGGCTACCTTCCAGTCATTAGGTAAGGAAGCCGATTTAAGGGATAGGTTACAAACCATAGATAATAGTTCAGCAATTTCCCATTTAAGTTCTTTTAGAACCCTTGGATGAATGCCATCCGGTCCCAGAGATTTGTTAACATTAAGTTTTTCTAATGACACTTCAGTCCGGGACAGTTCCTCAGATTCATCACCCACAAAGGACGGTGCAGATTTGGGAATCTCCCCAACGTCCTCAGCCGTGAAGACTGAAGCAAAGAAATCATTTAGTTTCTCCCCAATGGCTTTATCGTCCTTGATTGCGCCTTTTATAGTTCGATCGTCTAGGGGACCCAAAGGTTTTTTAGCAGGCTTCCTGCTTCTAATGTACTTAAAAAACATTTTGTTATTTCTTTTAGAGTTTTTGGCTAGCTGTTCCTCAAAATCTTTTTTTGCTTTTCTTATTACATTTTTACACTTGATTTGACAGTGTTTATGTTCCTTTCTATTTATCTCACTAGGATTGGACTTCCACTTCTTAAAAGATGCCTTTTTGTCCCTCACTGCTTCTTTTACATGGTGGTTAAGCCACGGTGACACTTTTTTAGGTCTCTTGCTATGTTTTTTAATTTGGGGTATACATTTAAGTTGGGCCTCTATTATGGTGTCTTTAAAAAGTTTCCATGCAGCTTGCAGGGATTTGGCTTTAGTCACTGTGCCTTTTATTTCTGTTTAACTAACCTCCTCATTTTTGTGTAATTCCCCTTTTTGAAATTAAATGCCAGGGTGCTGGACTGCTGAGGTGTTCTACCCACCACAGGAACGTTGAATGTTATTATATTATGGTCACTATTCCCAAGCGGTCCTGTAACGGTTATTTCCTGGACCTGATCCTGTGCTCCACTCAGGACTAAATCAAGAATTGCCTCTCCCCTTATGGGTTCCTGCACCAGCTGCTCCAAGAAGCAGTCATTTAAGCCATTGAGAAATTTTATCTCTGCTTCTCTTCCTGAGGTGACATGTACCCAGTCAATATGGGGATAATTAAAATCCCCCATTATTATAGAGTTCTTTATTTTGGTAGCCCCTCTAATCTCCCTCAGCATTTCAATGTGTGCTGAGCTTGTGTTTGTCTGGTTGGTTGGTTGTTTGGTTTGTTTGTTTGAAGGAGCTTCTAAAAGGTTTGAAATCTAGAAGCCTCTGCTAATTGGCTGAGCCTCAGTCAGGGGGAGGGGCTACCAGAGCTATATAAGCCTGTGACTCAGCGACCAGGGAGCTTGTGAACAGGAACAGCTAACAGGGAGTTTGGAGAGGGAGTTTAGAGGGGGAGGTTAGAGGGCACTAGGGACTTCTGACCTTCTTTAAAACATAACTCTTATAATAATCTATATTCCAGAGGTTTAAAAAGAATCCCAGTTTCTGCTTAAACTTATTCATTAGAAAAATGGAGACAGAAGCCCAGCAGCAGAGTGGGGGCTATCCTGTTTATTGCGTCGAGTGTAACATGTATGATTACCTGCCCTGTGGGCGGGTGGCATATGTGTGCACCCGTTGCAAAGAGCTCCTGACCCTCAGAGACCGAGTTTGGGCTTTGGAGGCCAGGGTGGCTGAACTGGAGGAGCTAAGGGAGGTAGAGAGAGGTGTTGATGAGACTTTCTGGGACACTGTAGTACTGTCCCACCTCCAGTCTGAGAGCCCCAGTGCTCTTAAGGAGGATGAAAGTCTCAAGGGAACAGAGCATTCAATGGGAGCAGAGGGAAACCATCCCGTTGTTGGGACCCTCCTCCCAGAGGATGTTGCGGTATCCTCTCGCACTGAGGAGCCCACTGTGGATGCATATGGACCTTGTGTGTTTGAGACTCAATTTTTTTCTAAATATCCTTGTCTGTCATGGCCACAGCTCTGCCTCATGCCTCTTTGCATAAACAACTGGTGCCTGGGGGGGAGGAGATGTAGGGAGGGCCATCCAGAGGAACAGGCATGAGAAGATACCCCATTTAGCAACTAGAATTTTGGTGTTGACACAGGGAGGCAGTGCACCTCCAGAGTGCTACCATGAGTCACCTAAGCCCCATGTGAGAGAGAGAGAACCCAAGAAGAGTTTGATATGCTGGTCTCGTCAGAGACCCTAAATTGGCTCTTTTCTAATCACTTGGTGAAGAAATCTCATCTTCCCACTCTCATCTAAGGGCATACTTAAAATAAAATAAAAGAATAGGAAAAACAAATCAGCAACTCCCCTATACATAAAGCAAGCAACTCTGTCAACTGCTATGCCTCATGGCAGAATCCAAACCCTTAAGGATCAAACTGTCATCCTGCAATGGGCTGATTGCAATCAATAGAGATAGTTGATGTGTCATCTGCCTACAGGAGAGCCACATCCCAGACATCTGCTTTGTGTTCAAGTCCTTTTCCTCTAGGACACTCAAGGCCAGGATTCTTGGCTCAAGCTACTTCTGCTAAAGTAGTCCATGCAGGCTATTTTAGGCTCAGAAGTTACAAGAATGAGGCTCGATAAACCAGCTTTGGCAAGCACTCCCCCTCCTGTAGCTAAAGCAGGCTCCCTACCTAGTTCTGCATGGCTCATGGAAGCAACTGCCAGGTCCTGTGTCTCCAGGGCACAAAAGTAGCCAGGGAACCTCCACACACTATTCCTGCACGAGTGCCCGATCTGCAACTCCATTGGCCAGGAATTGTGACCAATGGGAACTAGAGGGGTGGCATCTGTGGGCACAAGGACAGTGTTCTTGACACCACCCCACAGTCTGTATCTCCAGGCAAAATCCACGCTTGCTACACCATCTTGAAGAACTGTAGTTACTGTACAGCTTGTAACTAAATTAAAATGTAAAACTGACCTCTGGTTGAAGGAGGTAGTTTAGCTTCCAGCAGATAAAGACCATAAAAAGGTCTAAAATCAGAGCCATGAAATTAACAGGATCTGTAGTGCCTAACTAAGGGTATGTCTACACTGCCACCCTAGTTCGAACTAGGGTGGCTAATGTAGGCATTCGAAGTTGCAAACGAAGCCCGGGATTTAAATATCCCGGGCTTCATTTGCATCTTGCCGGGCGGGCGCCATTTTTAAATGCCCTTAGTTCGAACTCCGTGCCCGCGGCTACACGTGGCACGGAGTAGGTAGTTCGAATTAGGATCTCCTCGAACTACCTACTCCATGCCGCGTGTAGCCGCGGGCACGGAGTTTGAACTAAGGGCATTTAAAAATGGCGCCCGCCCGGCAAGATGCAAATGAAGCCCGGGATATTTAAATCCCGGGCTTCATTTGCAACTTCGAATGACTACATTAGCCACCCTAGTTCGAACTAGGGTGGCAGTGTAGACATACCCTAAGAAAGTTAAAAGTAAACACAGTGATTCTTATCAGGTACATTCATTTGTATTGTGATTTTTAGTGTTTAAGGCTGTGTGGTTGGGACTGCTTTCTTGCCAGTTAAGAGACTTGTTAAAAATATTGGTGGGACACATCAGTTTGGTGGGCAGAATCAGAAGAGTTTGTTCATGACTCTTGTTAGTGTTAGGATGGAATACCACCTTAAAACTATTTGGACAAAGAGGGCTACAGGGAAGAAGGTGACACATTTAAGTGTTCACTATTTCTGGATTCAGAGAAGCAGTTGTGAAGTATCTGGCACAGTCTAAGAATTTTAAGATAAGGTTGAAGCAATCCACAGACCTCTGAACATCAGCAACCTTAAGATAACCAGAGATTTTGTTAACTGGAGAAGCGTTTTTATATGCCAGCTACTTTTGAGGACATTTATGACACTCAGATAAATGAGAGTTACGGGTAATTGGAGAGCAAATAGGCTTTGACTGTGTAGGGCATTTGACAATGAAGTAAAGAATTAAGAAATAAGATCACTTACGAGTTTTTAAAAAATCATTATCTTAACACCTCTTGATTTTATTTTTCCTATTTTTATCACTCCTTCCTTGTGTGATTCATTCTAACCCTATCCGTCCATATTTGTCCTCATTTCTGTCTAACATGGTCGTTTTATTTTCTTTTCGGTTTTTCTGTCTTGCCCTTTCTTTCGTCTCATTTTTTGTTCTCTTTTTCTATTCGCTTTCTCTTTTTTCAGCCTACATTGGTCATTCCCAGGTTAAATGTCCTTCTTCCCCTTGTTTTTTTTCTTTATGCCCTTTATTCCCTTGCTGTGATTCTGGAGGTTATAGCTGTAGTGCCCACTTAACAAAGAAAGTTAAGATGGCAGGGGGAGGGAGGAAGGGGAAGGGGTTAAAAAAGAAATAAAATAAGAGCTCTGTGTAGAGACGTGAAGGAGTAACCAAAGGCACCATACTAAATTTAGATCAAGTTTAGAATGAAGCGCCTAGGCACATAAGAGTGAATATTTCACATAGGAGTGTCCACTTTTCTTCTCACTGCGCAAGTTCCCAAATGTATCTCAGTGCCACGTCCTGCTCCCCCACACGCCAGAAGTCAGATGAAATAAACCAGCTCAACTCCCAAAAGAAAATACTACGGGCTATATTATCCTTTCTGATGCATACCATATCCAGCCATCTGGATCTAAAAATTGATTATGGTACCGGTACAATAGTGAACTCTGATGAATACAGCATTAATGAAGTAAGATAGCCAGTAGGTATTGGTGGAGTTAACTATTTCATCACTATATACAATCTTATTCCAGATAGGTTATGGTATTTTATTACAGCCCTGGTTGCATAGCATTATGATTATCTGAAATGCACTTCATGCTATCTATGAGAGAGGGAAAGTCCCCAGTATTTAGATTTCTATTCCAATTCAGATTATTAGCTAATATCCCCATTAAGTACATTCTTCACTAAGGTGTGACTGTACTCAGTGGTCATCAGAACATTCAGCTCAACTACAGCACTGATTTTACAAACCTTATCAAGAATAAACAATCACATCACTCCTTTCGTGGTCATGCTCAAATGCATCTTTCTTTTCTTGGCAGCTCTCTCTGATCTCAGATCTCTTCCCCTACTCTCTGCTCTGTGGCTTTTAAATCCCTTTCCAAGCTCTTTCCCTTCTTCCCCCCAGTCCTTCTCCCATTTTGTTCTGTGGATCCACCAACTCAAGGATTACCCCCGGCCTGGTCTATGAAAAATGCATATGCTGCAGGGCCTGGCTAAGCACCAGGGCATTGCTCAGCAACAGGTACCAGAAAGGGAACAGGATACAGTTGCTGGTAGCAGGGGAGAAAGACAGAAAAAGCAACAGCCAAAATCTGCAGGTGGATTATTTCAAGTATCCATCTCTATCTGACCTCTGTTTTGGGCTGCCAATATGCAGTGCTGCATACAAAGGTCCCCTTTCTCACTGTCAATGCTTTCACTTTGGGTATGTCTAGACTACATGGCTCCATCGACGGAGCCATGTAGGTGAGTTTACTAGACATAGGGAAATGAAGCGGTGATTTAAATAATCGCCGCTTCATTTACATCAAAATGGCCACCGCGCTGTGCCGATCAGCTGTTTGGCGGCACAGCGGGGCAGTTTGGATGCGCCGCGGTCGACCTCATTTCACGAGGCATACCGGAGCGGTCGACAAAGGCTTCCCTTGTCGACCGCGGTGCGTCCAGACTGCCCCGCTGTGCCACCAAACAGCTAATCGGCACAGCACGGCGGCCATTATGATGTAAATGAAGCGGCGATTATTTAAATCGCCGCTTCATTTTCCTATGTCTAGTAAACTCATCTACATGGCTCCATCAACGGAGCCATGTAGTCTAGACATACTCTTTATGTCCAACTGCTCCTTCCTTCACTGATGGTGAAGAAAAGTGTCCTGTTTGGTTTGGGTAGGCTCAAACCAAAATGAAAATCATTCTGAACATGTACCTCGTTCTGGGAGACTAAAAACTTCTCCAAATAAAGGCAGTTGTCTGGCAAAAACACAGGAGCCATCACTTCCTTGACAGATGCAAGAAAGATTTCCTGCATAAATTCATTTCTAGCTGCACAGGATTCCTGCCTAATTAGCAGATTCTGCTGTAATAAATCAAGAAATCATCTAAGTCAAACAAGTTTTACAAAAGAAGGCCCAGAATATTAAGCACTTGGAATACTGGCTGGGAGCTTGTGAAGAGCTTGTGAGGTGAATTAGCTCCTAACAAAAGTGAAATATGTAGAGATCTGGGTAAATATTTAGAATAGCTGCAGGAAAAGCAAAAAAAGGAAGAGAATTTATGTATTGCTGTGTGAAGCAATGAAGATAAAAATGATCCAGTGCTGTTTGCAGACAGTTTAATTCCTTTATTACTAAAAATGGTCTCTTTATAAAGGGCTTTGAAGTAGACAGATTACAATTAATTATTCTGAAAAAAAGCCAAGATCTTTCATCTTCAAAGTGCTCTGCAATCAACATATACCAGTAATGAGGGCTGTTCATCACTAGCATTTCTCGCATATACTGGGAGCAAAACATGTTCCTTGAGAGTTTGAAAAAGAAACCATAATGAGAGAAAAGAAATGTTTTGGGGTAAGGCTGTTTATAACTAATTGTATTCATACTGTATGAGCAATATGAATGCCTAAATATTACATCAACAAATGAATATTTAAATACATTAGAATAAATTTGTCAATCAAAAGTCCGCTAAGCCCGGGTACATGCTGTACACCTGACCCTGTAAATGTTTATGCACATGAGTAACTCATGAGTAATCCCACTAAAGTGGTTAGTTTCGATTTACTCTTTATGCAATATGCATGCAAGGATGCAAGGTTCTCATTCGTCTGTGAGACTGTCCAGACTACAGTCAGGGAGTGTGATAGCAGCTAGCTTAGGCACAGCTAGCTCAGGTACATAACCATGGCAGCACTAATAATTATCCAGAGTTCTAGCCAGACTTCTACAGAGCAGCATGCTATCATGGTTACATTGTTCTTGAACTGAAGCTAGCTAGATTGCAGCTAGTTCAGGTATGCCTACTCATGCATTAGTAGAAAGCATAATACCTTATGATACCCCCAAACAAACCAGACACCAGTTTCTTGTTGTATATAACTGCATGGCAATTGTTCTCCTTGGTAATATATAAGGTCAGTATGTTGTCCATCATGACAAGGACATCCCAGCTGTGTAGAAACTGACTTGTCTGAGGTTATTATCACCCTTAGCTACAGCCAAAAATACACTATGCCTCTTGCCTCTCCCAGCAAGGTTCCTTCTATTGTTTATTCCACCTTCTGAAGATCCCCAGTTCAACAAGCTGTCATCCATGAAGGCTTGGATTCTTTAATAATATTAAATGCTTAGAATGATGTGTTAATAGTATCAAAAATGTTGCTATCTTCGCATTTAATTTCAACTGTATGAATAAGTACAAATGCAGCCAACAGGAGAGAAAGCTGTTTCTATCCAGAAAATAATTAATCAGCTATGATAATGTCATCAGTCATGTCACCCTTCTGTTTTTTAAGCTGTGCAGTTAAAGTTATGACATCAGTCTATTCAAAAAAGATATATATTTTACATAAACAGTTATCCATTTTTCAGCAGGAAAAAGTTCCAGTGCATTACTAGCCAACGAAGTACATTTGTGTAAATCAATCAAATCTTGTTCAGTTTGTTTTTGCAGCTCCCATTCTTCTTTAGCATAAGCTTTCTTCTAACACCTCAACATGTAAATTGTACTTATTTAGGCTACGATTTTCAAAGCATCCTCAGGGAGTAAGGTACTCAAACTCCATTAATGTGGGCTGAGTGCCTAATTCCCTCAGAAGTTTCCATAGTGTATGCATCAGTAGCTTTTAAGGAATCAGAGACTACATATAGACTGCAGGCTTCTTTCAGAAGAGAAGTGATTTCTTTCTTTCTGGAAGAGATCTTCTGAAAAAACGTCTTCCGAAAGAGACGTCCACACTGCCAAAGCACATCAAAAAAGCAATCTGCTTTTTTGAAAGAAGCATCCAGACTGATTGGACGGTCTCTTGCGTAAAAGGCCACCTGAAACCACTTCAAGCAGGGCTTTAGGTCACCAGTTGCTTCTGAGTGCTGGTGCTGGAGCCTTGCAGAGACACACTTAAAGGGACCCCCCCACCCCGGACAGCCATTTCTCTGCTGCCTGCTTGCCTACCTCTTCTAGGGGCAGCAGAGCTCTTGCAGTGCCTGCTGTGGTTGCTCTGTTCATTTTTGGACACCACAGCTTTTTCCTTTATGCCATGTAGCTGGAGCTGCCCCAGGCATGCGATGGTCCCACATGGTCACCCGTGCTGCAGTTTCTGCAGCACTTTGTGCCAGCTGCCTTCCTGGTCCTGACCGAGCTCAATCCCAAGCTCATTCTGGGGACCCTCTCCCTGGGTGCGGGAGCAACACTCTTGCAACCGCAACCCTCAGTGGAGAGGCGTTTCTGGAAGCTGGACCCTGATGGTCATGGAGCATGGGATGACCAGCAGTGTCTCCAAAACTTCTGCATGCAGAAGGCCACCTTTTTGGAGCTATGTGCCTGGCTTGCCCCTGCCCTCCGATGATGCAACACCCACCAGTGGCCCACATCTCCCTGGAGAAGCAGGTTGCCATTGCCGTCTGGAAGGTCGCCACCCCAGACAGTTATTGGTTGGTGGGCAACCAGTTTGGCATGGGAAAGTCCACTGTTGGGGCCCTCCTCATGGAGGTAAGGCACTCTCAAGCTGCAGTACCTGGAGGGGGGGAAGTACTGGAAAGGGGGACCCGAGGGGAAGGGGGGTTGAGGGCTGTGCAGGGTGGAGTGGGGGTAAGGCGGAAGCCCCATCCCCAGGGGGTTGTGCTGTCCTGCTCTCACACAGACCTGCTGCTGGGGGGTTGGCTTCATAGGGGGTGGCTCCTGGGGTGTTTGTGGGGGGAGGGGATAGGAGGGGACGGGCACCTCCCAAGGACTCAGGCACCCCCTCTCTAATTCTCTATTTTGTGTGTTTGTCTCCTTCTGTAGGTTGTGAGGGCCATCAATTCCATCCTGCTGCAGAGGGTCATCCAGCTGGGAGATCTGGACCCCATTGTGGCCGGATTTGCTGCCCTGAGGTTCCCAAACTGTGGGGGAGCGATTGATGGGACCCCCATCCTGACACAGAGCGGCCCAGTACATCAACCGCAATGGCCTCTTCTCTATGGTGCTGCAGGCCCTGGTCGACCACTGTGGACAGTTTCCAGACATTTTTGTCAGGTGGTTGGACAGGACACATGATGCTCAGACTTTTTGGAAATCCAGCCTCTACAGGAAGGTGGAAGCAGGCACATTCTTCCCCCACCAGGACTTTGCCGTTGGGGATGTGCAGATGCCATTGTGCATCATGGGGAATGTGGCCTATCCACTGATGCTATGACTTATAAAGCCTCATACCGGCCACCTGGACCCCAGCAGGGTCCAATTTAATGCCCACGTGAACTGGGCCAGGATTCAGATGGAGTGCACCTTCGGTCACCGGAAGGAATGGTTCAGGTGCCTCCTGACCTGCCTCAGTGTGAGGGAGCACAACTTCCCCTAGGTGGTGTTGGCATGTTGTGTCCATTGTGGAGAGGAAGGAAGAGGCTTTCCCCCAAGGGTGGGGGACAGACGCCGGCCACAAAGGGAAACCCTTTGAGCAGCCATGGACAGCTGCCATCCGCCAGGCCCATCAGGCCGGTATGCACATTCAGGAGAGTTTCCTGAGGGAGAGTTTCTCTGAAGGACCCCCAGTAACTCTCCCCCAGGCCTTCCCACTAGGGGCCTCTGGCTTGCTGCCCTATCCCTTTCCCACCACAGCTCCTCCCTTTACTCCTTTCCTGATCTCTAAATAAAGACACCTGTTTGGTTTTGAACAAAATGAACTTTGTATTTGTCTTTAAAAAAAAGGGGGGAGGGGGCATTGCTTGAGGAGGGAGCAGAGGCATCGCTTGGGGGGCAAGGGGAGGGGGAATGGTCATAGTAGGGAGGGCAGGAGGCTGGTAGGCAGGAGCAGTGACAGCAGCCAGTTGTGCCAGCATTTCCCTCATGATGGCACACATACTATTGCACCGCTGCATGAGCTGGTCCCAGGCGCGGTTCTGCCACTCTGCATTCTCCCGGATCTTCTGTGCCAGGGTCTGCTGCATGTCGCGCAGGATGCTGACATGTTGCTGCATCAGGTCTTTGTGGACCCTGACATGCCTTCAGGTCCCCCAGGTGGTGGCAGCTGGCACAGGTGGTGTGGCTCACCCCTCAGTCCCGACTGGCCCAGCTGTAGAGAACACAAAGAGGGAGAGGCGGTCAGTCATCCCTGCAGACACTGGCCCTGAGGCTGTGCCCTTCTCTGTGAGCAGCAACCAACAGTCCTTGGGCCAGAGGAGGGGGATGTCCCAAGAGCAAGGCCATGCGTGGCCTGCACAGCAAGCCCTGCCTCACAGGGGCCCCGAGGTGCCCAGGGGACCATGATGCCTGCTTCCCCACCCCTCTTTCCACCCCCGGCCATGGACAATCAGACAAGGGAAGTGTCTGGCCACAGTGGGATTCCCCCCATGGGCATCAGAAGAGTTGGGAGCAGCCTGGATCTCCCTGCGCCTTGCGCCACAAGAGCAGGCACTGCCTCGCACATACAGGCATGCCCATGTGGTGTGCGTGGCACTCCTCAGTGTGTCTGGGGTCATGCCTGCACCCTGTGACTAGCCTGCTTCCAGCCATGGCAGATGCTGGGAGGACGTCCCCACCCCCAACCCCGGGGCCAGATGTGTGTGTGGCCTCTCCTGAGCGTGGCAGCAGGATCCCGCCCGTGCTCAGGGGCTGCCTGCTGAGTCCGCATAGTGCACATTAATGCTGCGCATGGTTCCACGTGCATGGACTTCAGCATGATGTCCAGTCTGAGCAAGCTGAGCAATGCTCGCACCCCTTCCCCTCTGTGCCCGCCTCCCCCGCCCTGTGTGTGTGTGACAAATTGAGAATACTCACCTGAAGATCCCTCCCCGGTGTCAGAGGAGGCCTGGGACACATCCATGCTCTTGGGAACCGGCTCCAAGGAGAGCGTGATGGTGGCTATGTTGTCCACCTCCTCCTCCTTATGCTATCCCTGGTCTTTCTCCTTCTTCTCCGCTGTGACCTCCAGCTGGGCAACGACAGGTGTGTTGAGGCCAGAGTCCACCACAACAGGTGGGGAAATGGCTTTCCCAATCCCCAGGATTTGGTGCTGCTTCTAGTAGCAGGGGCAGGTGTGGGGTCCTACCCTGGAGCACGAGCTGCATTCTCTGGCCCTCATGTATCCCTGGCAAAGCTCTTTGACCTTACTCGGGACCTGTTCCAAGGTCCGGGGTGGGTGTCCGCGCTCTGCCAGGGACTCGGTCATCCAGCCATAAATGTCCACGTTGCGGCGCTTGGGGCGGAGATCCTGGAGTGTTTCCTACTCACCCCCAGCTCTAGGAGGGACAGGATCTCCACTCTGGACCAGGAAGGTGCCCACCTCTTGGTCTCCCTGGGTGGGTCCTGGGAGCCCTGGTGCTGTTCCTGCAAGGGCCAGGAGGGTCTTGGGGGGCTTGTGGCTCTGCCTTTGTAGAGCCTGTGGCAGGGAGATCCTGGCAGTCAGGGTGCTCCTCCCAGGCCAGCTTCCTGCCACAAGGCTTGTCCAGGGTGCCTGAAGCTTTAAGAGGGGCCAGGAGACAGGAACTATAGAGTTGTGATTACTTTGGACAGAGCGGCCACCAGGGCACCTGTGCTATTTCCTGGAGGCCTCTTCTTTCAAAAGAAAACCCTCTTCCCCATCCACACATGCCTTTTTCTGAAAGAGCTCTTTCGGAAAAAGGCTTCTTCCTCATAGAAAGAGGTTTACCAATGTCAGAAAAAACCCTCTGTTCTTTTGAAAGAACGCAATTGCAGTGTGGACATAATTCAAGTTTTTTCGAAAAAAACCTCTGTAGTGTAGACATACCCAGAGAATAACAGTTGGTTGAGCCCCACAATTTAGCCCACTGGTGTAACATATCAGATTCTGAATTTGTCTTTGTCTTTAATGAAAACAGTGCTTAGAATACTGTGCTGAGCAGAGAACAACGATTCTGTTTTGTGGC
This sequence comes from Pelochelys cantorii, assembly GCA_032595735.1. NCBI lineage: Eukaryota > Metazoa > Chordata > Testudines > Trionychidae > Pelochelys > Pelochelys cantorii. Next base: position 122,309,760 of record CM064326.1, on the reverse strand, counting down.
AAGTTTTCAAAGTTTGTTTTCATTCAAAACTAGAAAAAAAACTCGCTGCATACCTTTTTTTGAAAACATGATTGTCAAAATGTTCATTTACAGATCAAAGTTAGAACTTTTCAGGGTGTATGGAGGGAGTTGGGATGTGGGAAACCACAGATTTGAGTTTTTGCTCATTTTTCTGAATCAGACCAGGGTTTTTCCAGCTCTCTCTCAATGAAGGATTTTAGCCTGCACTACCCACACCCAGCCTGAATATGGGATCAGAAAAAGACTCTTTCTTTCCCTCCACCACCCCCCATCAAAACTTCATATTTCAGTTACATTTCTTTTAAAAAATATTTCAATGAGCTCTACTGAAGCATTTGAATTATCTTTGTCACTATCATTCAGAAAATTTACACTTTATTTTTTTCTTTGTACTATCATTGACAGGTTTTATTTTTTCCAACAATGACAATGTTACACAAATTATTAATTTAATTTTGGTGCAACAGAATCGGACCTTTAGACTGCAGGCCCAGTATGGCAATGAAAATAAGTTTCTAATGTGTCTTTAGAAGTTTTTAAGGAAGTTGGGTATGACGCTGACCACTTTTTAGCACTTCAAACAATATCCAATGCTGTAATTGCAAGAGGACATAGCAAAGGCACTGGAAATGAAAGAACCTTGTCTTGTAATTCCATAGGAGGAAAATACATAAGAGATATCTATCTTCCCTTTTTGTTTTTTAGCACATCTCTTTTAGGAGATTTTCCTCCAGTGGAGAAAGGGAGGGAAGTAATGAGGAGCAAGACATGAACTGATAATATTTCCTTTAAGATCATTTTAACATCTATTATCCAGCACAACAGAGCATAATTTTTAATTTTCCTCTCTCCCAAGGAACCTTCCTTAAAGTAGTAATAAAAGCAAATGCCAGTCCAAGTAGGAAGTGAAATCTTAATAACAACCCTAACTCCATTAAAAAGGAGAAAATATAATTTAAGAATAAGCAATAAGTATTCATCAATTTCAGAAAGTGATCCCAAAGTAGATGGTAAGAAACCTAACTGCAAAAAAGCATAAGGTTTTCCCAACTGAATAAAAGATGTTTAATAAGATAATTGTTTAGAATTAACGTTGTGGAAATCCCAACTTTCAGGATAAAAATAATCAAAATGGCTGTGTTTTACAGCAAATCTTGCAAAGGAGCAATAATTTTTAAAAACAAAATATTTTTTAAAATCTTTAATATAATCTTAAAAGTGGAACCCTTTCAAAGTCAATCTTAGAGCCAAAGTCAAAATCAATCCCACCAAAAACTAAGATTATAATGTCAGCAATGAAAAAAGTAGAAAACGGAATTCTCACTGATAGTCTGTTGAGTGTGAATCCTCCCTCAGTTCTAGCAGGATAGTGGTGCCTTTTCCATCACAGAAAAGAACTAAAAGGACTACAAAATAAGAGGGAGGCACTCAGATCTTCCCTTCTGGACAGTTAAGATCATATGCCATCTGGCAATCTTCCCCCAGTCTTGCCCTGGACCCCACTAGCATGAGCAGGAAGGACAGGTATTCCTTGTTTCTGGCTCCATCCACATATTCTGTAATATCTGTGCTCCAGAGATAATGCAACTGTCTCTATGGGTACGTCTACTCAGCAGTGTTATTACTGATGTTATTCCAAAATAACATAGTCTGTGTCTACACTACAAGCAGTTATTTCGACACAATGTCAAAATAACATTGAGCTGGAGGACTTCTTACTCTGACTCCTGTAACCCTCATTTTACGAGGAGTAAGGGAAGTCAGAGGAAGAATGCTTTAACTCGGACTTCCTGCCATGCCAAAAGCTGAAATAAGCATTCCAATTTCAGCTGTGCAATTGACATAGCTCAAGTTGTGTCTTACTTCGGCTTTAGCCCTGCTGTGTAGGTGTGCCCTATCAGAGCTAGCAACTGAGAGAGGCTTCTCAACACAACTGTTGGCAGTAAAGACTGAAAAGGTGCCAAGTACAATGAAGATCTTGTTCAGCCCATCCCTTTATTCATTCTTAACGGAACTACCCGGTATTCCTCTTCCCCACTAGCCAGTTGAGAAATGCCATTTTCATAATAATCATGAAGAGAAAAGTAAATGGGTTAACTCTGTCCAAAACAACTTTGCCCTCAATGTGAAATAATATAGGGACTTTTGATGTTTAGGGAGAAAAAATAGAGTTGGCAACAGGCTCTCATTGCACACTGTGGGCTAGATTCACCCCTACAGTTGATATGCACACAGAAGAGCCCCTGAGACGGTGATCTTTGCATTCCATGCTCCTGCCATAATTAAGAGCCACCTTCAGGCTTATTCAGCAAACAGCAGGTTGTTTGATGACAAGAGCTACCAGGGGCCAATATACCATTTGGAGTTCAGGGAAGTTGAAGGGGTGCTTGGTCAGTCTTTCTTCCAGCTATCTGATACATCAGCAGCAGAAAGGCATGGAAGAGCTAATCTGTCATCTTTTTGCCATTGGAGGATCCCTGTCTACTGGATGATGCTCCTGTGGTTAGCTGAACACATTTTAAGGCCATATTTTGTCAACAGTGCAGCATAAAGCCACTGTCCTGCCCACAAGAACCAGGCCTCACACTATCAGGAACACTATAGAAAAGGATTCAGTGACCGCCATGGTGGCAGCTGATCTCATAAGGCTACTTTAAAGCACCAGCTTGTCTAAATTTGGATCAAGAGACTCTACACACGAAGTCTTTAAAGAAACTGAAAAACTCTGTCTGTTTAAAGTCTGGCACATCTCACAAAGGCAGCATAAGACAATATAAAGAGGAAACTTTGCATAGTGGGCTTATGTACTGCTTATTGTTTCTAAGTTGCTTTAATATGTCATTGAAAATGCTTGCTTGCTGCAGTGAGCAAGAAAAGAGCTCCTGCATAGTATAAAATTACACGATTATTACTGTAATTTAGCTCTTAGTTAATGAAGACTTAAACTGCTGACCATATTGGCATGGCATCATCATAAGGTACCTGTACTTACAGTGGCAAGAAACTAATTTAACTGTAAAGGTTAATCCATTGCCATATAAACATTTGATCTCACAGAGATCCCATTAACCTTTTCAGAATGTAAAGATTCAGGATATGTGTACAGCAAAATACTAACCTTTAAAAATTGCAGCTCTGACTATATCTGACTATAACATTCAGCATGGGGAGTGAGGGTGAAGGACTGCACAGGCTTCTGAAAGAGATCATGCTCAGCAACTCAAAGTGTTTTCTGTTATCACTGGTTTTTAAAAATGCTGTTACAATTAGCAGTTTTGCGAGAGAAAGCCAATTTGAAACTGGGAAATTTGCTTTTCATCTTTGTAGACCTCAGTTGAAATTGTGCCCTTGGGACAAAAGAAAAGAAAAGCTTATTAGGAGTTTTATATTAGTCACCTTTCTGCATACACATTTCACCTTTCTTCAAAGGATTTCCGTGTGATTAACAAACATTAACTAGGTCTCGCAGCTCCCTCATTACATAGGGAAGGCCCACAGACCGAGATTTTTTCACCCAGCTGCAGGATGGCATATAGAGTAATAACAGTGCAAAGCAATACTGTAGTACCAGCAGAAACAGCTAGAGGACTATGAGATTCCTTTCCTTCTTAAAAGAACTATTAGTGCATTTTATCACACGGTTGGACCAAAAATCCTGCATTGTGGAATAAAAGTGTTGGGGTTTTTTTAGCTTTCCAACTTTTGCAACACCATAGTGAAAAATTAATGTAATGAACAAATACAGCCACAGAGGACAACTCAGATATTGGATGCAATAAACTAGAAGGTCACACACTGTGTTGCTGCTGCAGGCTGAGCTGTAAGACCACTGAGAGAGAGCAGTGTATGAAGCCTCTGCCTGTGATATATTTAGGAAACCACAGGGGTGCCACCAGAGAGTCCTCTATTTGTAGCTATTGGGCAGGGAGGAGGAAAGGCTCTGCAAGGAGTGGTGGAGTAGTATTGGGGCCCATGAAAAGGAGCAGAGATGGGGGATCGTGGGAAGTTAGACAACCTCATGCTATACTCATAAGTGCTTTGTCCTTTACCTTTCACTTACTCACTAACCTATCTCCTTCTCCTTGGGCCCCAGAAGTTCACACCCCTCTCTCATCGTGGCTGGAATCATTCTTACACACACACACACTTACCTCTCTCCTTCCGGGGTTGATTATAAACAGTCCCTGCTCCCCATACTCACTCTCTCCTGCCCACACAGGTGCTGACTTCAAGGATTCCTTGAGGTGCTCCACCCCCGCCATTCCTTCCCCCAAGCCTCCACACACACACACACACACACCCCACTCTCCTAGGGGTCCCTGCCTTCCTTCCACTTGCTGCTCTCCACACACTCCCAAGCCACTAATCAGCTCACCACCGGCAGCCCCCAGTCAGCTGTGTCTGGTAGGTGCTGAGCACCCAGTATTTTTTTCATGGATACTCTGGCCCTGGAAGCACCCACAGAGTCGGTGCCTATGCCCTCCCTCACTTTGGGTCCCTGCACCATCTGTCCATTCACAGCTACTTCTCCCACCTTCTCTCTTACCCCCTCTAAAAACCCTTTAAAGCCCTTCTGTGTCTGTTGTTAGACTCCTGACCACATACATTTCCCCAGTTAAACTGAAACTTCCTTCTCTCTTCTCTGGCTCTCCCAGCTATTATCGCCTTCTCTTTTTATCTGTGAGGAGGAGTGTCAGGGTGTCAGCATGTTAAACTCTAAAGGGCAGAGCTGACATAGGAGGTGATGTTATTATGCTGGAGAGGTGTTCATGACTGCCATCAACCCTTTCTTTGATAGACTGCCAGAGATGGTTAAAGCTCACATGTGGTGGTAAGCAAATGCAAGGGGCTCTGCATGTCCCCTGTTTTTCCTTTCCAGTTTTCCCTCCAAATCAATAGGGCTTTGCCTATTGATACCTAGAACATTCCCAGAACTTTTGGTACTGATCTGCTGTGGCATTCTAAATTATCACATTGCAAACAGACAAAGCCACCATGCTGAGCATTAGGCCACTCTTTGCCTGGCCAAAACAATTAGGGGAAAAGACTCAATGATCAATATGCAATCATAATCTCTGCTACAGGCACAGGGAGCCTTATTACTCCCCTGTGTGAGCTGCCTGCATCGCTAGAACCTGCATAAGTGTGGGAGTGTGAAAAAAGGTGTTCCTTCTGCCTGCCCAACATGCCTTCCTGTTCACCAGAGCTGTATGCTTATGTCTTACTTCTGCAGTTCCCTACATGGTGACTGACTAAAGGAGTCAGATTTGCACAGATGTTCTATGGTTGTTTCTCAGTTGTTGTGCCATATGCAGATCCCTGCATGCTGATTGGTGATTCATTAGCCATTCATAGCAAAGAGATTTAAATAATGGAAAAATAGAATCTGTTCTATTTCCCACAACAATGTTTTACAATATTGCATTTCATTGTTTGAAATGGCACCTCCATAGACGTTTTATATGGCCCAGCTATTAATGTGTCTGTCTCCACCATGTGCCCAGGTTGACATCCTTATACGTTTTTTTTCTTTCCACTAGTAATTTATTTGAATTCTCCAACTAATTTAATTTTAATGCAAAAAAAAAAGAATTTTATATGTTGCCTTATGAAGTCTGATTCATCATTTCTGAACTACTACAATCCACCAAATTAAAACAACATGATAATAGCTGTTAGAGGATTTAATTAAAACAACAAATCATTTGGTCACAGGTAATGGATGAACCCATAATCCAACGTACTAAATGCTTTATGCATAGTGAGATACAAAACTAATATTTTAATCACTAAAATAGAACTCTCTTAGAAACTACGGACCAGTATTTCACAGATAATTTGACCCTGTTTACAGTGGCCTCTTTTATCTTCTTGTAAGATTATAAGATCTTTGGGTCAGCCACTCTATGTTTCGATGTGTTTGTGTAGCACCTAGCATTTAACAGGGGCTACCTGAAACAAACGCTAGCAATATATGTTTATCTTTCTTTTCGGGTGGATAGAGCACAATTTTCCAATGCATTAGATCTGCTTTGTGCTTTGAAATCTAGGGGATCTTTGGTTAAGTTTAGAGCCATTCTTCTGCCAGTTTGGAGAATGTGGATAAGAGACAAGGAGGCATGGATGGGGCGGTTGGCCCTGAGCTTGGGAGAACCTCAGCAACTAGAATGGTTGCTTAAGACTACTGGCAGCCAGGAAGAGTCCTAAAGGCTGTGTTCTAATTTATGTCTGGGACCCACACTTAGATGAGTTCCCTCTCACCTCCCCAGTAGGGTAGTGTAAAAGATACAGATTGAACCTCTCTAGTCTGGAACCTTCATGAACTGACCAGTCCTGAACTACAGAATTTTCTGGATCATGGGAGGTCAATATTGTGTAGCAGCATTACCAACACTTCCACTGCTTACTGAGCTCTTAAAAAACATTTAGGGGTAAATTAAAGTTAAATAGCACAAATTTTATGGGACCATGGGAAACTTGGCCACACCCATTTTAAGTGGACATCCAGCTAACTAAAATCATTTTGGACAATGGATGTTTCCGGACCAGAGAGTTCTGAACTAGAGAGGTTCAACCTTACTTTTGTGCTCACCTTGCAGCTGCCTCAGGCCTTCTTCATCTGCAGGCACGGATCTGGCCCTTGCTGTAGGTTTTAATGGGGTCAAAGGAAATATAGTTCTGCAAGCCCATTAATTTTAGTCATGCTCTGCCTTCATTTATCCTGGTAGCCAACACATATGCAGAATGCTTTTGTGGCTCAAAGACAGAAGCAGGCAAGTGGGAGTACTTTATGAAAACTGTTACTACAGATTGCTATGTAACCAGGGCAAACAACAGCCATTGCTGTTGTGGTGAGCTCTTTTTCAAAATGACTCGTGTTTATCTCACTGGTAAGGCAGCAGGAATGGGAAAATAGTCAAAATTTAAAGGGTCTGTTGTAGATAAAATACATACATGCACAATAGGACTTAAGTAATATGCATTTCCCTAAACTACACACTTTACAATCAGTAATAAAAATTGGCAGCCTCTCCCCAAAGATTTAATGAAAGATACTGTAGTCTTCTATTAATAGCATCATTTCTACAAACTGTATCACACTACATTGACTACTATACTATGAAGTATTGCCATACATAACAATCTGCAGTTAACCATATAAATGCACAAAATATATCCTGTGATTCACTCTTCTTTTTTTTATTTTGTTTAGTCATTTGTTAATTTAAAAATGCCTTAATTTTAAGTCATTAGCATTGATTAGTGAGCCTCTGCTCAATTTAAATATTTCTATTTATTTCTTTTAATTCTGATCAGAAGAAATAAGATTGGGAAGTAGAAAATTAAAATGGAAAATAAGAACATTTCATAAAAGGGAGCATTAGATTACTGCACATGTTCTAATCTTTCAAAAATGGCAGTTGCAGTAGATGCTAAAATCTCTTTGAGATGGATATATGCCCACTTTATACATAAATACATATAAATGTGTGTTTATGAGCAAAATAATTACTTATTTTTGCAATGACTGTGCCTATAAGAGAGTGGGAAAGCTTTTTTCATTCTGGATCGAGCATTTATATCTAGATTTATGTGAACTGATTTTTTTTAAACCAAACTGGAAAAAAATGGAAACATTTGTTTCAAAAATTGATCCCAGATCAAATTATTTTGGGTTTTTCGGTGAAAAACAATATCTTTCAAACTGTACGAAAATGCTTCAACCCAAGCTCAAGTAACTTCAAACCATATAAATCCCACGGGCTCAGAAACCTGAAGAAAAGGGATCACAAACATATTATTTTTAAAAATCTCATTTATAAACATGTCATTGCTTAACACTTGGAGTTGACAATACTGACACCCCCAAAAAGGGGCAGGAAGGAGAGGGAGTGATGGCCCTGTTTCTCTGTATCAGTCAATAGAATGACTCCCTTTGGGTACGTCTACACTAGCTCATTAGTTCGAGGTAGGTAGGGTAATGAGGGCAAACAGAATTGCAAATGAAGCCCGGGATTTAAATATCCCGGGCTTCGTTTGCATGTTCCCGGGCGCCGCCATTTTTAAATCCCCCTTAGTCCAAACTCCGTGCCCGTGGCTACACGCGGCACGGACTAGGTAGTTCAAATTAAAGATCCTAATTCGAACTACCATTACTCCTCATGGACTAGTAGTTCGAATTAAAGATCCTAATTCGAACTACCGTTACTCCTGAGGAGTAACAGTAGTTCGAATTAGGATCTTTAATTCGAACTACCTAGTCCGTGCCGCGTGTAGCCGCGGGCACGGAGTTCGGACTAAGGGGGATTTAAAAATGACGGCGCCCGGGAACATGCAAATGAAGCCCGGGATATTTAAATCCCGGGCTTCATTTGCAACTCCGCTTGCCCTCATTACCCTACCTAGCTCGAACTAACGAGCTAGTGTCGACGTACCCTTTGGCCTTAATGGGCTAACGGCTTTGAAGCTAGCCCTACATCAGCTGCCATCATGATAAGTCAGTGCAAATAGATGCTCAACTCTCATCGCAGATTCTTCTTCATGATTCTGTTTTGTTAATAGCAAATTTTAGGGGTTTTGCATAATTAATAAAGACTTAAAATAGTGAGAACAACTAATAATCTATGCCCTGGGTAGTAACACGAAATAACTTCAAGGTAAAAAAATGGACAAAAATATTCATTTTTATATCAAACATACTCTATGATAGTTGGAACCATATAAATTGCCAGAAACAAACAGGAGTCACATGTCCTCATTCACTCAGATTGTGTGTTAGGTGTTGGCACCATTTTCATCTCTCCTGATAATACAGTTATCTGACCTAGCAGAGTAAGGAATCTGATTCAAAAAAAAGGGCTGAGTCTTCTGCCATGGGCCCTGGTCTTATCACTGTCTGGTTTAATTAGAGCTGGTGGGGATAATATCAATAAACTTGGCTGGAATTTCACTGGAGTTTGTCCATTTTTCAGTATAGAAATATTCTGAAGGACTGTGTCATTTGTTTACAAAAAAATTCTGCTGGAAACTAGGCAGGCTTCTAATGGAACCTACCTACCTGCCTGGTAGCTTTGGGTCAGGAATATGTCTGGTTCCAGCCACTTTGCTGACCTGTCAGGATGAAAGAAAACTGAAATCCTGGGACCTCTGGACCCCTACTCTTCAGCAGGTCAACTTTTCAGGCTCCCCTCATTCAGGGGCAGTGCTCATATTATGTGGGGAGGGGAGGAATAAGGGAGCCCAGAATGTCATGTGGCTTGCTTTCATTTAAATAGAAATGAGAAATAAGGGAGTCATAAGACATAACAAAGGTAGCCTCTAAAAGTACTAAGGGGGACTGGCTTCTCCAAAGCCCCATGTAATTCAAGCATTGCTTGGCAACCTGCCTGCTGGGCTGAAAGAGAACAAGGAGCTTGAATGTCCTAGGAATTCCAGGTCCCAAGCTCTCAGACTTTCTTTCCCTGGCAGCCTGATATTCCAGGGTACTTGGTTCTAGGATAGCCACCTAGTGGCTCTCTCAGAATTGGGGCTCCCAGAAGCCCTGGGTGGAGAACGGTAATTGTTTTATGGAGAATATTTCTTCTCTGCCCTAATGTGGCTGTGCACAGAATTCATCTTCAGTTTCAAGTAAAGGTCTGCACTGTGCCAGCAAGCTGAGGGGTGTGGTTAAATGTGGTAGGGGAAAACACAGCTTTTTATGTAAATGGTCCCCAACCAGGCTCACCGATGGGGGGAGGGATCAAGGGGGCAATTACCACAGGGCCCTGGACCTTTAGAATGGCTGTAGGAGTGCCGCTCTGCACACTGCAGAGCCCTGAACCATGTGCTCTGGCTGGCTTTGAGGGCCACTGGAACGGATGAGGCACCATTCAGGTGGTGCTGGGGGCTGGCTGTCCCATCCCTACCCCATTGCCCAGGGGCCTGGCAATGCTGTCGGCTCCCATGGACCTAACCTTATTCTAACTATGTTCTCAAATCATTTTGTTGCCCTGGACTTTCTCAAGACTGTAGCGCAGTTCAAAAAATGGGTAGTAACATGGTTAGACTGTGTCTGCACTCCAAGCCCATATCACATTAATTGAATAATGGCATGTCTTGTTGTAAGGGGACTGTTAGCCCCTTACTAAAACTCAGTGGGGGTTTTTGGTTGGCTAGGTCCCAGTATCAAAAGGGAAAGGGTCCATGAGAAATCAGGACCCTGAGACTGACAGTCCCCAGAGACAATGGGAAGAGGCTGTTGCCCGAGGCAAAGATCCAACATGGAGTCTGAGGAGTCCAAAATGGAGTCTTAAGAGTCCTTCTCCCTCAAACAGCTTTTCCCTCCGAAACCTGTAGGGAAGAAGGCTCTGCACTCCTCCCTGTCACCTATGCACACGGCTCCAAGCCTCTACACTCCACACGATGTCATGCGAGCGCATCTTTTCTCTGCACCCAACCCTCTTTTCTTGTGCACACTGCCCACTCTAGCTGCACACCTCTCACTAACCCACTTTCCCGCCTCGACTTCTTTATAAGCCTCCCCCTGAGGAGCATTCGTGTTGCTTGGTTCTCCTTCGTCCGTCTGTGTGCATCGTCGTCTACCCCGAGGAGCTCATTCATCCATCTCTACGTGACCTGATTGGGACTGCCCGGATCTAGGACAGCCATTTCGAGGGGTGAGGGAAGCCTCCTCCTATCCAGCACTTTGGGATTTTGGGACTATTATCGCGGGTCCTGCTTCTGAATGGACATTCAGACAAGGACTGGTGTCTAACGGATTACAAGCATCAGTGCATGGGAGGGCGAGGATCCAGACTGCTCCGGAACCCGGATCGTCACACCACCATCGAGGGATCTCCCTGTTGTCCTCCCTTGAGGCTTTCAAATAGCCAAAAGGTAGAAGGTCACAGGTGTCTATCGTCGTTTTATTGTAAAGTATAACCCTCTGTTTATGGGATCTTTCCTATCTTCTTTTCTCTTCTGGGTTAGGGTGGGACAATTACTGTTGTTGACTGTGTTGACGATGCGTGTTTATGTTTTTAAAATATATGGTTTGGCCCTAAATTTGTGTCTGGCCTGTTTATGAATCATTCCACCGGTGATAGATACGGATACCAGGTCGAATCTGGCTTCTGTGGGGGAGGCGCCTTAGTCTTTGATTAATTGCCCAAGCAATTGTTTACCTCTGCCTTCCGGGTAACAAGGCCAACACTCCAGGCCAGCCTGATTGACAGGTCTGACAGGCCAATGAGGGAATTAGGAGGCCAGGTCCCATCCTCCGTGTGAGCTGGGATTTTTTGGGTCTCCGTGAAAAAGGGGAGAGAGCTAAGAAGAGCTGCAAGGGGTTCAAGCTGTGCTGAAAAGCAGACCTGCAGTGACAAAGCCAGAGACCCACACAGCCCAAAGAGGGCAGATCCTGTGCTAAGAAGCAGACCTGCAGTGACCAGAGCCAAAAGGGTCAGAGAAGCAACGCAAGGAGCTGGAGCCTGGCAAAGCAGCATAGTCTGCAGCTGGGTGTGGTGAGCAGCTGGGACCAGCAAAAGGGGGTGGGGGGGAAGAGGCTCTGGGCAGGGAGACACCACCAGCCAAGAGGCCTTGCAGGCCAGACTTGGAGAGGGATTGTAACTCCAACTGGGAGAAGAGTCCTGCCACCTAGAGCCTGAAGTCATGTGGTCACTGCCAGAGAAAGCGTGTCCAACCTGCAGCCTCTCCCTCCCGCCCCCCACCCCCTGCAGCACAGCCAGGGCCTGAGAAAGAGCCCTGGGACTTATGAGGAACAGACTATGAACTGTCCTTACACTCCACAGGCTGCTGTTTGTACTGTCCCCATGCCTCAGAGCGGGGCTATGTGTTCTCATTTAACCTTTCTCATTTTTTCCTTATTCTTTTCTTTTTAATCAGTTTCTGTTTAATAAATGTATTCGCTTTGAACTGTATGTAATGATCAGTGGGTCAGGAAAACACCCAGCGTGAAGAGAGCACCCTGGAGTGGGGACACCCTAGCTCAGGGGAGGCCAACCCGCAGCTCGTGAGCCGCATGCAGCTCTTCAAAGGAAAAATTGAGGCTCCCACACCTGCGGCTCTTCTCTGACCGTTTTTCCTTGTCTGGGCAGGGCACCGCTTGGCGCAGCGAAATCTGATGCTGCGGCCAATGGAAGCCTGCTTGGGCCACACGTGGTTTTGAAAGCAGGACTTTATTTTTTTTTTTTTTGCTCAACAACTTCTTTCCCTCAGCTCTTTGCGCTGTATCCACCACTATTTTGGCTCTTCATCTGTAACAGGTTGGCCACTCCTGCCCTAAGTGACTACAAGGTCGGGGATTAAGCCCCAGAAAACCTGGGCCCAGCCTTGTTAGGATTTCAAGGACTCTGCTACTCAGGAGAGTGGAAGGGGAGCCCTCAGGGTAAGGGAGGCATTTGGGTAAAAGAAGTGGAAGTGGGGACTGAGATCCTTTCGCTGGTCCATTTCACTGGGGTAGTATAGAAGCCAGGAAAGTTCCCCACAATAGCGGGACCATTCCCCCACTTACATTGTGATCTCTCTGGCCCACCAAGGCAGTAACAACATGCACAGATGGCAGTTTACTTTGGGCACTTGTGGAAAGAGGAGCTCAGTTTTGGCTGTTTTGTGTAGGATGAATGTGTGTCCTTTGGGTTTCTGCTCTGCCCTTTCCATAAGATATTTTTAATTCTGCTTTATTCTTAAAACAATGTGTGTTGAAGAGAATGTAATGCTTGTAAACTGCAGATTTTCAGCAGCTTTGCTGAAATCTTGTAGCTGCAGAACAGACAGCAGAATTCAAGTTCCCAGCTTCATTCTAACTGTGTGCCATAAGCCCCACCGGCACACAGCTCTAGGGGTGGGAGGGTAGTTCATTCATTATCCCCACTCAACCTTTGGACTCTTTGCTAAGACTGCCAACAAGGCCCCTCCTCATTGAAATAATTGAGAATCCCAGATCTTGAATTGCCAATATCTTTGGTCACTTTCTGCTGCCATTCCCAACAAAGTCATACCCGTGCAGGGTGTGCTTTTTTTACATGCTTCAGTGCTATTTCAGGCAAACTTGATGTAGTTGCACAATTTTGCATATGCAGTTATGTGTGTATATGTGTGTGCACATGCAATTTGGTGCACTGTTTGTACAAATAATAGTATTCACATAAAAGCAGTTTGTACCCACACACAAAACAAACACTCTCACAGTTAGAAAATATTTTGTTTATGCATGCAAAGGAAGCTGACAGCGTACAAAAACTGTGTACACAAGTGAGCTGCGTACACAAAGCTGCAGTGAACCAAGAATCTTCTTGCACCCCTTTGAAAATTGTACCACAACTGGGTATTGGTAAATGGCTGCTTTGTATAAGAGCTCTCAGCAGGCACTCAATGCAATATGATTTCCCCTTCAGTAGAGCTCCTGGCTTGGATGTAATGCAGTGAATCTATTTTTTCTCTTCAGCCTGCAATCTGAGCAAATATTAGACTGGCTTTGTACATGAAGGTCAGGTTACTTAGTGGCTTGGTGACTACCCTCCTTTTCTCAGCTCGCTGGATTTCACAGGTGCTATGTTAGGGAAAACCAAATTACTCTCTAATTATTCACCTTTCACATTACCAGTATCCCTTTTGGAATTCTCTAAATATTTGCTGCTGTCCTCTCTGTCTTCTTCTGCAGATATGTGTTTTCTTACCTGTAGCTGTGTCCATTTTATTTTACAGAGATTCTGACACCACCCTCATCACCATAGTATCTCAGGCCATGTTTACACTAGGGAGAAGATCGACGCTACTGCAGTTGACCTTCTGGGGTTCAATTGAGTGGGTCTAGTGAAAACCTGCTAATTCAAACTGGGACAGTGCCCCCATCAGTGCTGGTAGTCCTGTTCCTCATGAGGAGTAGGGGACGGCTCTTGTTGACCTACTGTAAATAACGTAGTTGGAGTTTTACTTTAAACACAATCAATAGTCTAATAGCACCTTAAAGACTAACAAAACGTGTAGATGGTATCATGAGCTTTCGTGGGCAAAACCCACTTCTTCAGATGACTGGAGTATTAGAAGTCCAGATCCAAGAATAAATAAGGGAAGGGGGGGGGGAGGAGGAAAAAAAAGGAGAAAAAAGGAGGGGATGGGGAAAAGAGAGAGAGACAGTGAGTAGATGGTTCAGTAGTTACAAGATACTCATAAGAACAATTAGCACCTCCATTGTTTGGTTGGTTGGTTAAGTCATTAGGATGTAGAAGGTAGTATGTGAGCCAGCAGATGTCCCATTCATTCCATTTGCATAAGAATTAAACTTGTAAATGAAGTTAAGTTCCAATCCTTCTCTATGTATTTGGCTTGTGAAATTGGTCTGAAACAACATGGTGACTTGGAGATCCCTTAATGAGTGTCCAGGCAGATTAAAGTGCTCTCCAACGGGTTTTTGTGTGTTGCCTTTTCGGACATCTGATTTGCATACATTAATTCTTTCTAGTAGAGACTGTCCAATTTGGCCAATATACATGGCAGTGGGGCATTGCTGGCATAGATCACATTAGTGGATGTGCAGTTAACTGCAGTTAGCTGGAGTTGTGTATCTTAAGTTGACCTTCCACTCTAGTGTAGAGCAGGCCTCAGTGCCTTCCAGTAGTGCATTTAGCAACCTCACTAACAACATCACTAGCTAAATCCCCATAGCCATTTGTCTCTTCTCTTACAGAAGAGGCAGAGCTAAAGTGAGGTTTTAACAACATCCATATAGACAAGAAAAGCATAGTGAAGTGCAGGGATGATTTTTTTTTAATTACCACTCAGTCTAGTTCAGATGCCTGACTTTTCATTCTACTGCTGCTTTGCTCCTCCTGGCCTTGTGAAGCTCAAGATAGCATACAGTGCATAAGAAAATATTAAAAGGCAGCAAACCAGGAAGAGTACTGAAATGGTCTGTCCTCTGTTTTTTCCAAAGTCTGTGCTTGGTTTAGAGATTGGTATTCTTTCCACTTCCTGTTCCAGTTGCATGAATGCGGTGGCTTATACTAACTCAGGTGCAGCAGGAAATAAATGCTAATGTTTTCAACTTTCTTGGCCTTTCAAGTCATAGAACATGTAATTCTACACTCCTGTAACATTAGATTTGGCAAGGTCTGTAAGCACCATCACAGTCCATAAAATAGAAAAAAAGGGAAAGAAATTCTTATTGAGCATTTCTGGAGGTACTATACATTTAGGAAGTGCATAAATTTCATAGCTCTGACTTCTGACTACTCAGCATAAATGCGTGTCCATTTTAGAGGAACTTTGCTTTATTTAATTTCTTACAATCATCTTGCATGTTAGGGCTAATACAAAGTTGCTTTCTTTACATTCTTTCTGCAACAACAATTTCTGCAACAGTAAATACGAAAATCCTATAATCTTGATTTAACGGTCCCATAAATTGATGCTATTTCAACTTCTAACACAGAAACTCCGTTGATGGTGTTTCATACTTCAAAATGGGCCCTATTTATCTGCAAAAACATTTAAAGAGATAAAATATGCTTTATCTAGAAGGAAAATGAAACTTCCCTTCCAGCTATTTAAGCAACATTGTGAAGAATATTGATTGCAAAGGAAGACAATATCATGCCACTGAATTTTCAAAAAACATACTCTGACTCATATTAGAAATGTTACTCAAATTCACCAAATGCAATTGTTCTCAGAGTGAGATCTTTTTATTGTAAGTATTCTTTCAGGAGTGAATGGTTATAATAGAGTTAGAAAGGAAAGAAGGTTCTATTACAGTTTGAAAGGCTCAACTCTAGAATTCAAATAATATTCAGCACATATAGCACACTTTATCTGTACCATAGATCACTAAGTCCTTTACAAATCTCCACTGTGTAGATAACATCACTGAAGTGATTGATCTGCAAGCACAGAGTGTAGTAGAAGCAGGGAGAGCACCTTTGTCTCTTGCCACCCAGAACAGTTCCCTGTCCATTGATATACACTGCCACTAGACGTGCGTTAGAAGTTTCCAACTCATCTAGCTACATGCAAGGACATTGTAGGGAATTCAGCCCTATTCTGTAACCACATTTAGTGAGTTACAGTCAGATGAAGAGGCTGTACTTTTGCCTGGTAAATAGCTCTGAAGGAACAGGCATTCGGATACTACAGCTACAGTATAAAACCCTACGACAACAAGGTCATCTGCCAGCTGCAGAGCTGTCTCTGCCATGTCTGTACCACTGATGCCAGGAGCACTCTTGATGGGGGCCAGAGACAGCAAGTGGGTTTATTTCTGGTGGGAGGAAGCATGGTTGGGATAGTGCTCCACAGAGGCCATTGCAGCAAGGCGCTCATGCTAGGGCAATTGTGAGTGCTGCCCTAGCAGCAATGGAAATGGAGAGATGCAAGCCACCTCTCCTCTGCTCCTGCCCTATTGCGAGGGCCTATGCAGGGACACACATATCTCACTATCAGTAAAGCTGGTGGTTAGATGATAACTGTAAGTGAAAGCTACAAAGGGAGCCCTCCCCAGTATAGCTGTTGGAATGTTTGCATAACCATAATATCTTTGATGGAATTACTGCCAATAGAAAACTATTGGTATTTAAAAAAACAAAAACCCATATTGAGCCTTCTCTTTCACTCCTGCTTTTTTTACCAGCATTCATATAAGGTGCAGTGTGGTGAGAGATGTACAAACTATATGGGTACAAAAGCTAATGTCACAGATTTCTTGTATTTTCAATGGAAATACTCCCAATACAACTGTGACTGATTTATTGTTCTTCAGTGTCATATTTAATCTGTTTTTTCTTTAGATGCCTACAATTGGTCATAATCATTTCATGACATATTGGCCAACATTGGCACTGGATTGTCAGTGTCCAAATGCAGTCTACTACACAACATTGGATGGGAAGCTTTCATTTTGAATTTGGTTCGGAAAGATCTTACAGATAAAAAGCAGGATTTGTTTTGGGAAAATTGTACTATAAATGAGAATAACCCTGATTCAGCTCACCACTCTGTTGCAGCCTTCCTAAGTGAGTTTGGGAGTCTTTTTGTGCCTCTTCTCCCCCACTATAAAATGGAGATAATGATACTTCATTTTCTCTCCTATTGTCTGCCTCACGTCTTTAGGTTATGTGTGTGTGTGTGTGTATGCATTTTAGAGTGCATCTGTCTGTGTGTCTTTCTGTGGGTCCATTTGTTCAAGAACTCCTTCTAGACGGTAAGAGCTAGAGCCAAC
Source organism: Pelochelys cantorii (assembly GCA_032595735.1). Taxonomy (NCBI): domain Eukaryota; kingdom Metazoa; phylum Chordata; order Testudines; family Trionychidae; genus Pelochelys; species Pelochelys cantorii. The sequence continues at coordinate 122,292,530 of CM064326.1, read as the reverse complement.
AAATTTGATATGCAGCTTCCTGTTTTCCTAATTTAAAGCAAGGTCAGGGTTTGGTTGTGCCAGGAGAACCATAAGCCTTGGGAAAGGGACAGTTTTCTATAACATGCAAAGAGAGGGGCTGCTGTTCCAAGGGACGTGATGTGAGACTGTCCACTGGGAGCAGCCACATCACCAAGGGAGTGGCCAGTAGGGCTGGGGCTCCACCATCTTGCCTGCCAGCATACTGAGGCTACATCTAGACTGCTGCTTTTTTGGGGCAATTTGCACACCTCTTTCCGATTGTTTTTTCGGAAGAGGCCTTTCCGAAATTTGGCCCATCTACACTGGGACAAATTTCAGAAAAGCCTCTTCTTTTGGAAGAGCACTTCTTCCCCGCAAAAAATGTTGAAAGACCAGACACATTCCCTGGACACGGGGGAGTTTTTCAGGGATACCGGAGACTCCGTAGTCTAGATGTAGCCTGAGTAAGTTAACGCCCCCCTCACCCCAAACCCTTTCCACCCCTCCCAGCCCTTGGCCACAGCACTGGAGGGGAGGGGTACTGAACAGGCCCCTGGCAGCTGGGGGCGTAGCCTGGAGGAAGAAGAAAGAACAGGCCCTAAGTAGGCTGGGTGGGTGGCCTGAGGTGGGGATGAGAACAGGCCCCTGTTCCCCAGCCTCCTGCCACCTCCCACTCCCAAGACCCTGCCCTGAAATACCCGGGCAACACTATTAAGTCTGCCAGTAGATATATAAAATCAGCCAGGGTTCTTTTAACAGGCTCCATATAAGAGAGCAGAGATATTGTTAACAACATAAGTCTCAGCAGAAAATGTTCACAACCCAGTTCTGGTGATTTAAGAGTAGTCAAGGATTTAGCAGACCTTTTAAATATGCTAGCAGCAGAAGGAAAAAGTTGGTGATTTAGAGGGAAGGTCTTAATTTTTCAGATGGCAGATGGAGCACACCAGAAGTGAAGGAGAGACGGTTTTTCTGGCAAGGGAGGACGTGGATGCCAGATAGTGACCATCATCACAGACTAAAGAAGAAGCCTAATTCCTGCTGCAGATGCTAGGCCTACCTATGCTACCTGAGGTGTGGAAAGTCACACAACCCTACTTTTCAGGTTCTACAAAACCACTGGATAGCAGTGGCCATGCCACGATGGCTTTGTTTCACAACTCAGCTGATGGAGAGGGGGCACTCTTATGTGAGTTCTTTAGCCAGGAGATGGTGCTGTTTAATTGCTAAGCTAACCCCACCCCCTAAAAATATAAGCCACTCTTGCTCAATTTGTTTTTAATAGAGAAGACAATTAGTGGGCAGTGCACAGTTACAGCAAACTGTGGCTGAGTTCCTGGCAGCATGAGGGCAACAGAAAAGTGCCTTCAGAATTCTTGGCTCCATTTCTTAATTGTTCAGTGGAAAACACAATTGGCGATTAAGCATTCAATGTGGTAATATAATTTCCTCTTATCACCCTAGAAGGGAGAAAAAAATGAAAGTTTGCCAGTATCATCTTTTCCTGAGTATAATGTTTTCCTGAGGGCTTCCAGTGGCTCAGCCAGGGGAGGAATGTATCCCTGCAGACTATAAGATTTCTGGCTGAAGGCTTGGTTGCAGTAATGTGTGTTAACAGATACGTGCAATGAGTCCTGATAGTAGTGTAGGGGAGGGGGTGGAATTCTACAAACTGATGAGTAGGCTTTCACTAGGAAGATGCTGGTAACAGCAGGGTAGACAAGGGCACAGCTCTAGGTTAAATAAAAGCTGTATAGGCCAGATTGTTAAAGGTAGTTAGACACCTGAAGACCCAGATGGGTGTCCAACTCTCACTGATTCCTACCGAAAATTCCATTAGGTGCCTAACTTCATCTTTAGAGATCTAAATACCTTTGAAAATCTGGCCTTATGACACTATATCTATTACCACTCATCAGTGTGGGCACACCCCGTGCAGTTGCAGTTTCCTGTTTGCCTCCCTGTTCGTTCCATTGGCAGTCTAATGTAGCTCTCCAGATGAAGAGCATTTGTGTAACAGGCTGCAGATTGCAATCTGTGTCCCAGGCTTCACTGTTCTGCTTTGGTGGCATTTAGCACCACCACAGGCACGTATGTGGCACTGTTCTGCAGAACAAGAAATGGAACCCTCACTCCTGACATTTAACATCAATGTGGGTGAAACAGGAATATTGCTAAGCTTGCAAATGAACTCAGACAGAAAAAGATAAAAACACTGTAACACCCATGGTCAAACCTTTTTCAGAATAATGATCTGTCTGCTCTCGACCTATCAGTCTTCATCCTTCAAGGAAACCTGCACAGCCCCTTCAAATTATGAGTCTGGGAGCTTAAATGCATAACTTTGCTACAGGTTGGACCTCCCTTGTCCAGCACTCTTGGGACATGACCCATCCCACAGGAGGGAATTTGCCAGATCAGAGGAGGTCCCTGCCACCAGCCTCCCAGGATGCTCCCCCTCCCTGCAGCTGACTCTGCTCTGGCCCCACTGCCGCTGGGTTCCAGCCTGCAGGGCTTGGACTTGGGTTCCAACCTACAGGGGCTCCCCAGGGACGGCGCTCCACAGCTGTAGCAGCCCTGCTTCTCCCTCACCTGCCTGGGAATCCCCGGGGATGGGGCTTGCCGGCTGCCCTGCTTTTGCTACTGGTGCCCCGCTGCTGCCCGCCCAGCAGGGGCTCCCCGGCGGTGGGGTTTGCACTCTCAGGCACCAGGGCTCTCTGATCCAGCAACTGCTGGGGTCTTGCTGGACTACGGATGTTGCCAGACCAGAGAATTCCGGATTTTGGAGGTTCAGCCTGAAAACACTAAAACTCATGGTCTTAAAAAAGACACTGAAATTGTGGCTTATTACAATGATCTGTAATCAATAACCTCCCACTCCTTTTTGTCCTATGACTGGAATTGGGTTAAGGGGCAACTTTGTTGACTGGTGTGCCTAGCCAAAAAGTAGAGAGAATATCTCTCTACTCGCTTCTGTCATCAGGGTTTGTCTCCCCCATTGGGAAAAATAAAACCAATTAAAATATGGGCGCTAGCAAAGAGGGCATTTATTTAATTGTTCAAACAAAGTAAAGAATGTGGCTATAACCAGGACCCCCACAACTAAAAGTAAATGACACAAAGATAGTGCATGACTGTGACTTGGGTGTGTTCCCTTTCCCCAGGATGGAACCCAGGAAAGGAAATGGAGGATTATGAAACCACTACCATATCCTGCAGCCTGTGGACCCTCAGGGTGGTGGGACAACTCTGGATTCCATCTCCAGATGGTATCACAGGTAAAGAGCAATCAGGCTGTGTCAGCTCTGCTTTGGCACAATTGTGGCTGTGTATATGTCCTTGTTGATGAGGGGTGGCAGATGGTAGCACACCCCTTGCATACAGGTATATTCACCTTCCCACAACCAAAACCTATCTGCACGGTGTTGGTGTACCCTCTAAGCAGCTCCGGACTCTGCCGCTCAGAAGGGCAGCTCCTTGAAACTGAAGAGGCAGCCCTTAAATAAGCTGCTGTTACTGGGCAGAACCTAGGTCATATGTCTGTCTAGCTTTCCCGCCAAAACGTCCAAAAAGCGGGAAAATGCCAAGAGCGGGAAATGCCCTCAGGGGAGGAAGGAGAAGGGCAACCAAGATGGAGTCCATGTTGTTGTTTGGACTTTTCCAAAATGGCGTACACATGTTATTGATTACCAAAACTTTCCCCCTACAACTTCATCTTGAATGGTTTCTTTAGAATATGTGCTAAAGAATATGTCAGCAACCTATGGCTCGCAAGCCAAATATGGCTCACTAGGGAGCCAGATATGGCACTTTCAGAGCCCTAGCTCTGCCCTGCCTTGATTCCCCCAGAGCAGGGAGCCCATACTGGTTCTACAGCCTTACAGCCTCCTGTAAAATTGGAATGCTAGCACTTGCTTCCTGCAGGGGGCTGTTCGGGGCAGGGGGCAAGCCCCGAGCCTCCCCACCAGATTCAGCATGCAGGGAACAAGCAGAGCCAAAAATGGCTCAGCGCGCTGCCATTTTCTTTCCCCGAGCTGGGGACCAGCCTCACAGGAAGGCTTCCTTCTGGTGAATGGGAGCAGCGGGAGGCCATGTTACATAGTGCCTGTGACATGGTGTGAAAGCAAGTAAGTGCCCCCCCCATCCCTTTATGCCCAGATCCCACACCCCCACCATCCTCACTCACCCTCCCGGCCAGACACCCTGCCTCCAGCCTGTTCCTGCCCCACATTCCTCTGGCCCCCTTTCCCCAGACAGACACCCTGCCCCCAGGCTGCTCCGGAACCCTCCCTTGCTTCCACCCTCTCCCTTCAGCCAGGCATCCTATTTCCAGCCTGCTCCTGCACCCTACCTCCCACTCAAACCTCACCCCCTCATTCTGTCCTGCACCTCACCACCTGCCCAGTTCTTGCACCCCCTCCCTATTCCATTCACTGGCAGCCCTGTCCCACAAACCTAACCCCTTATTTTTGGCCCCACCCAAAAATGGGGCTAGGGAGCCCCACAAAATCCACTAACCTTGGAACTCCAGAAGAGTAAATCTGAACTGAGGCCTTGAACCTCAGTCCTCCCTGCCCCTCACCCCACCAGAGGGCGGTGCACCAGGGGAGTGAGGTGTTTTTCACTTGTGTGGTCCCTGATTGATTCTTCTGTGGGTCAGTGGCTCCTCACCCAAAAAAGGTTCCCCATCCCTGCCATAAATAAAGACAATGTTGAAACCTTTCGTGTTGGACATAATATTTTACTTCATTTAAAATGATGCCTGGCCAACAAAACCCTCATAATACTCCTGCACCCCCATACACACCAACCCTGAGCCCATCATACACCTGAACCCCCTTCCCTGATCCCCTCATACCCCCACATCCCCAAACGCATGCACCCCCACATCCCCAGTCTCCTCCCATAACATTCCTGCACCCCCACACATCCCAACCTTGTGCCCTGAGTCCATCATACACCCAAACCCCCGTCCTAAGCCCCTCATATGCCCCAACTCAGACTCCTACACCCCCACATCCCCAGCCCCCTGCCATAAGGACAGAATACAGCCTGATTGTGTTCATGAAGCTGAATTTGACCAGTTATGATGTAAATTTCAAAGAAATATGTAAAAAGATGCAGCAGCAGAAGTCCCATGAAATAAAGTCTGTGAGTACAATATTTCATTTATGTTATTATTAATTATTATGTCAATTATCAATAATACTAAGTTGCATATTTTCATTCACACAAATGGGCATTCTTATTGGCTCTTTGCTCACCATTTGTTCTGAATTTTGATGTAGTTTGGCTCTTTGGTTTGAAAATGTTGCCAACCCCTGTGCTAAACAATCTGTTCCACTTTTTATTTAGCTGGGATGCCCTGAGTATCTTTCCTAGATCTGAGGAAGAGCTCTGGTTAGCTCTAAAGCTTGTGTCTCTCACCAGCAGAATCTGGTCCAATAAAAGATTTTATCCCTTACACACCTTTCCTATCCAAGGGAAGTGAATTCTAGTGTCTGCTAATCAGTTTATAGACACATTGTTAGTTTCTTTCTTGCCCAGACATGTGAAAAAACAGTAGGCGGATATATATATATAATCTATGATATTTTAATGACATCCAGCTAATCTGCCTTCCGTCAAGTGCCAGCAATGCCCCTCTGCACGGTATATTGGTCAAACTAGACAGTCTCTGCACCAAAGAGTAAATGGACACAAATCAGACATCAAGAAGGGTGTCATGGCTCCTTCCCCACTCTGGCACAATAAATGCAGAAGTGGGGGCCCATAAAAGTACCCCAAAACCTTATCTACTAGGCTTTGGTATAAAACTTCCCCCCAACCTCTTAACAACCTAGATTTTGGGAATAAAATGCTGCTGCCATGACCCAAATATTAATAAAACAACCAGAGAGAGACTACTTGGGAAATCTCACCCCTAAAGTACAAACCAGGACACAAAAATTAACCAATACCAGCTTAATAAAAAGAAAAGAGAAAGAACTTTTATTGTCACCACAATATTCCTGTTGCAAGCATAATGACTAGATGGAACAGTAACAAAATAATATACTCATGGAGGAGAAATTTACCATGGTCCAGGAACTTAGTTACAAAGGAGAGCAAAACCCATTTTTAAATGCACAGACATCAGATCCCATTTCCCAAACCATAAAACAATAAAACCTAATGGATTTATCTAAACTTTATCCTACTTACAGACTGTGAAGAGTATTTTCTTAGAAGGAGACATCCTGTCCCCTTCAATAGCCAGAGAGAAACTACTCGAACAAAGGAGGGAAAAACCCAAAAATTCCTTTGTCCCAGTTTGAAATTCCTACCTACATTCCTATTGGCTGCCTGCCACCTGGTTTAGGTAAGGGACATAGTTAACCCCTTAGTCCCCAGGATTCTGACTAACCCTCGTGATCATGACAAAGGGTAACACACATAAACCTGTAGGGAAACATTTTAACCTCCCTGGACATTCAGTAATGGATTTAAAAGTAGCCATAATTCTACAAAAGAATTTTATCACCTGACTTCAGTTGGAGACAGCTGAACTGGAGTTCATTTACAAGTTCAGTATTAGGTTTGAATAAAGATCTTATCTGGTTAACTCACTACAAAGGCAATTTCCCCACTTTTGATATTTGCATCTCCACATCAAATGCTGTGAATGTGAAACGTTCGCCCGGACTTAAATAGCTTCATTAACACTGGTCCTACAATTGACTGGTAACTCCTTTTGCTCTTATATATACACCCCAAATTCTGTAATTTCCACTCCAACTCATCTGATGAAGTGGGGTTTACCCATGAAAGCTTATGACCTAATACATTTGTTAGTCTCTAAGGCTACGTCTACACTGCCATTTTTTTGCAGCAGAAGATATGCAAATTTCACTCTCATTTGCATATCTGCTGCTGATCCTTTTTGTGGAAGAGGTTTTGCAGCTAAAAAGCCCCATGTAAACAGGGCCATTTGTCAGAAAAATACCCTTTTGAACAAGATCCTGTAAACCTAATTTTTTGAGGAATAAGGGATCTTGCGCAAAAGGGGTTTTTTTTCCGACAAATGGCCCTGTCTACACTGGGCTTTTTAGCGGCAAAACATCTTCTGCAAAAAGGATCAGCAGAAGTTAGGCAAATGAAAGCGCGATTTGCATATCTTTTGCCGAAAAAAACCTGCAGTGTAGACATAGCTTAATGTGCCACAGGCCTGCTCGTTTTTAGACTAGCAAAATGTTACTGTTAGGGTAATAGACTAATTCATTGAGTCATGTGAAATAGGCAGGGGCAGCCCGTGACTATAGGCCGACTTGGCTGTCGCCTAGGGCGCCGCCTTCAACAGGGTGCCCGGGGCGCCCGATGATGATGTCACCGGGCACTTGGGGTGCCCAATAATGATGTCACTCCATTGACGGCTGTGCAGGCTGGGGCGCTGATGGCGCGTTCCACCTGGGGCGCCAGCTGCCGCAGCCCGCCTCAGACCGCTCCTGGAAATAGGATTTAAATTTTAAAACTGGACTAATCTATTGAACACTAGATTTGGACTGAGGTGCTGCATTATAGTCTTAATCTTGATCCAAGTGATATTCAGTCATGCCACAGTCTAGTATTAGCAGAAACATGTAAGCCCATTGCTGAATCTCTTAACTAAATGTTAATGTAAACACATTTGATAGTGACAGCCATCAAGAGTCACACAAAAAAATGGTTCTTTAGCCCAACCCCCAGCTAAAAAATCAAAACAATACAGTGTGTATGAAATGTGCACTATGTGCACTGGCTTGAGCAGTTAAAACACCCTGTGAGTCTTAAATATAAGTGCTCGCTGTTCCATGAATGCTGAAAACACACCATACTTGTAAAATGTTGCAAATACCAGGAGGAGGTAACTCTTCAGTGACTAGCAGAGCCAAACACTGCCTGTTTATGATGACAGAAATTATATCTGCACAGAAGTAGGGCTTTTAGTTCACATTCTGTGAGTTCAATTCACTCTGCAGGGTACACTAATTTCCATCAATAGACATTCAGGAGAGGCTCCTTCCTGGTCCTGGGGAAAGCCTCCCAGAAGAGGAGGCATCGTTTAAAAAAAAAGAGCGGTGTTGGGTGGATTCAGCATATTTCCTCAGCTGCTTTTGCCAGCTGGTTTCTGTGGCAGTGCCTAATAGGGTTTAATTTTGTCCTCCCACTGCGGAGAGCCTGAGATGGTGAATTCCAGGCTTTTTAGCTCAGGCAGTAGAAGCACATGTTAACTATTTATGCTAAACAATATGTTCCATTTTGTATTAGATGTGATGCGCTGAGTGCCATTTCCTAGATTCAGAGCTCCTGGATTCAAAACCTTCAGCCAGCAGCCTAGTCAATAGCACCATATTAAAAGGGTGGCCCACACTGGGATCTGAGTTGGATGATACTCAAACACAAGTTGAGCTCCTGCAACCGGGAGCCATGCTTATACAGTGGGACACTGTCGCCCTTGTGAACAGTCTGTATATACAAATGTGAGTAAGCTACAGGTTTTGATGGAGGCTAGTTCTTTAGCAGAGTTAACAGAAGTCCCTGCTTTTAGTTGCAGAGGTCAAGATCCAGTCCCCACCTGCCAACAACCCATCCCAGAGGGTGCTGTGTTACTTACCGCAAGAAGTTAAGAAGAAAAAGTCTCCATTCAGCCTTTTTTTTTTTTTACTGCTCCACTCCACATTCCATGAAGCTAGCTTTTTCCAACTCTCATCTTTTCCTTCTGCTTATAAAATGCAATCTGTTCCCCCAAACAATTACTTGGAATGTAAGCAAAATTGAATTTGAAGCTAAAAACAATCAGCCTGTTCCCATATTTATATAGCACAAAAAAACCCATCATTGACAATTTCATTTCTTTGTTCTTCCCTCCTTTTTATAAGGGATCAGAGCAATTTCACTGACATAGGGGGGCACTAGGGATGTAAAATTCCATTTAAATTGTTAACTGATTAAACTATATGTTTAACCAGTTAACCGGCATGCCATGGGTGGGAGCTGCTGGAGCAGCCTCAATGCGCAATGCAGCATGGTGGGCCCGGTCGGGCTGGGCACCAGTTAACTATTTAGCCCAGTAAGAATGCCGGTAAGTCAATGCTTACCTTAACAGTCCTAGAATGTACATGACAAGTTAATAAGCTTGTGGAAATAGGTACAGTAGAGAGTAACCATCCTGCCTTCAGGTCACTTGATAAACTCATGAGACTGTTTTGATGTTGTAATTCTTCTCTGTTACATTTACTGTATTTGGTTTTACTTAGTATCAAGCTGTGCTGGTACAGTTCTGTAAACACTGAGCCTGTTTAGAATGTTTTCTAAAGGGAAACAGTTATATCTCCTTTAGAAAACATTCTCCTTTGCACATGTATTTGAATTAAACTTCTCTATTAAAGAGAAGTTTTCCCCCAATTCACATCTAGATTATTTCAGTTCTCTTCAAACATAACTTCTTTTTAAGAAAAATCAAATGTCATTGTTGCATTGTCAGAAATGGGTGAAGTCGAAAAGAAAGATCAATGGCAACATAACTTGGATTTCTTAAATGCACTACTCAAAACAGATGAAAAGAGGAAAATGACAAACTATTTTGGACCAACATCGATGTCCATAAAATAAATATCTTCCACAGGACAGCAGCACAGTTGGTAGGTTGTAATACACGCTACAGTAAGGAGACTCCTATCTCTACTGAAAATTGGGTCTTGTGACTATACACTCAGTAATCACACTAATTAAAGTGTTAGCTAGCATAGTTTTAAATTTTAGAAGCCATCAGAGCAATTTGAGTTGTTGGCCTAGATGTTCTCAGGGTTCACACTCACAAAATACTTCCCTCTATGACTTTTCTAGCCACTGCATGATTCATATATGTATCCCTTATCCAAAAGGAATTACTGAACAGGGAAATGGTCAGTCTTCGTAGGTTAACAACAGGTTTACACCAGAGGTGCTTCATGCTGTATGTGTTAAAGCCAGACAATAACAGAGAGCAGTACAGGTTCACTCCAGACAGTTTAGAGTCTGCCTACACATGAAATTCTACAATGGCCCAGCTGCAATGTTGCAGCTATAGCAAAAATGTATATTTTAGTATTGGTTATAAGGCCATAAGTATGATGTGTAATGATTTGACATACAATGACTTCCTTATAAGTTCTGTATGCTTCTATTTCTCTTTCTCTCATGACTAGATAGTGTTTACTGCAAGGCCTTCCTTCCTGTTAGCATTGCAAATGAAGTGGTATCCTTTGTCTGCATCACAAACTAAGTTGTGTCTTGTAGTAACTATTGATCTTGTCTGAAACTGTACAATTGTGGGGTGTGAGTGGAGAGGTGTGAGTGTGACAGCCATCACAGATGCCAGGTGATCAAGAAGAAGTGGAAACTTTGAAGATAATGAGGAAACAGTCATTGTGTCTTGAGGCTGAATTGAATTAGCAGCATTGACGAACCCTGGAGACAGGCAGAGACCCCCCAAGAGTGAGAGACAAGGATGGGCAGCCTGACAATCACCATCACAGGATTACTCCCAAAAACACAGATTAACACCTCCTAAGGGTGAATGATTACAGCATGACTCTGCAAAACCTATAGACTCAAATGGGAACTTACGTGTATAAGAAGGGAAGCTCTTGCCATGGGACTCTGGGTTCAGTCCTGCAAGCCATGCCTCAGAGGAACCCCAACTCCTCACTCAGGCTACGTCTAGACTACATGGCTCTGTCGACAGAGCCATGTAAAATAGTTTATTCGGCTTAGTCAAAGAAGCGGGGATTTAAATAATCCCCGCTTCATTAAAATAAAAATGGCCGCCGCACTGTGCTGACGATCAGGTGATCCGGTACAGCACGGCAGTCTAGACACGGCGTGGTCGACAAAAGAAGCCTTTGTCAACCACTCCGGTAAACCTCGTCTAAACCGCTCCGGTCTAGACTGCCGCACTGTGCTGGATCAGCTGATCGTCGGCACAGCGCGGCAGCCATTTTTATTTTAATGAAGCGGGGATTATTTAAATCCCCGCTTCTTTGACTAAGCCGAATAAACTATTTTACATGGCTCCATCGATGGAGCCTTGTAGTCTAGACGTAGCCACAGTCAGCCTTGCCTGGCCAATAAGACTCACTTGAGCCACCACGGACTAGTAACTACGTACCATCTGCAGGATGTGTGTGTGTGTGTGTCTTTATAAAGCATATGCTAATTGCTTCTCTACTGTATTCTCAATAAACACAGTGTATTGCCTTTTCCCCTGAAAAAGATCATGTGTGCTTCTTATAAGCATAACACAGCTGCACTGCAATGTAAACAACATCTATGCCAATTGGTGGGGATCTCCCATGAGAGAAGAGGTGGTACCTGGTGAACAGATTTTTCACAGCCGAGTGACATAGTTACAATGACATACTTTTTTTGTGTAGACCAGGCCTTAGAAATGATTTAAAAATACTCCAGAAAAAATTATGATTATGACTTAAGAGTGTATTAAATATCCCCAAAACAATGCAGAAGCCATGTAAGACTTTTTCAATTAAATAAAAAATTATTCTGGTCAGGATGGCATAAGAATTACAAAAAAAAAATCCAGTGTATAACACATGGGAAAATGGGTACTTGATAGTAATGAGTACAAATAGATACAGTCTGTAACAGGAAAAACTTAACAAATAACAATTAGTCTAGTAGCATCTCAAAGACTAAAGTAGTTAAAAGAAGTGGATAAGAACCATTAGTTCGCACTTGGAAAGGAAGATGACCAACACCAGATTCTACACAGACATCAAGAACCATTAGCACTTCATTGTTTGGTTGATTGATAATGTGCGAGCCATCCAATATCATGATTCAAACCATTAGTATAAGAATTAAACTTGTGAATGAAGTTAAGCTCCAATCCTTCTCTGTGTATTTGGCTTGTGGAATTGATCTGAAACAAAACGGTGACTTGGAGATCCATTAATGAGTGTCCAGGAAGATTAAAGTGTTCTCCAACAGGTTTTTGTGTGTTACCTTTTCGGATATCTGATTTGTGTCCATTAATTCTTTCCCGTAGAGACTGTCCAGTTTGGCCAGTATACATTGCAGTGGGGCATTGTTGGCATTTGATGCCATAGATCACATTAGTGGATGTGCAGTTAAATGTGCCTCTGATTTGGTGGCTGATGTGGTTGGGTCCAGTGATGAAAACGCTTGTGTAGATGTTTGGGCAGAGTTGGCACTGGGACTGATTGCCGGGGTGGGTTCCTGAATGCTTATGATGTAGTTGTGCTGCGTGGTTACCGGGAAGAATTTGTTTCAGATTATGCGGTTGTCTGTAAGCAAGAATTGGCCTTTACCCCAAGGCCTCTGAGAGTGAGGGGTCATTTTCCAGGATAGGTTGTAGATTTTTGATAATGTGGTGGAGGGGTTTAAGTTGTGGACTGTAGGTGATAACAAGTGGAATTCTGTTGTTTTCTCTTTTGGGCCTGTCTTGAAGGAGCTCATGTTTGGGTCCTTTTTTGGCTCTGTCAATCTTTTTTTTCACTTCTCCAGGTGGGCATTTCAGTTTTAAAAATGGTCTATATAGATCTTTAGGTGTTTGTCTCTGTCTGTGGGATCAGAGCAGATCCAGTTGTATCTTAGAGCTAGTAGATAATAGATAGTAAGAAATGCAGGCAACTAGTTAAGTTCAAAGTATCAGTGGCGGGGAGAAGGGGGAGAGAAAAACTGTGGCCAGTGTAATTAAGGACAGTGGGAAGGAATTATTTAAGTATACAAAAACATAAACAAAATCCTACTATTGCAATAGAGTCTGTTACAATATAAGGATGGTAAAACTGCCAGTCATGTTGCAGTAAATGCTGAAGTACTCAATGAATATTTCTGTTCGGTAGTTGGAAACAACAAGAATATTCTTTCTATTCCAAGAGGAAGGCAAACAGCAACTATTACAGTTAAACATTTTAAATAGGCAGGATCAGATAACTTGTACTCAAGAGTATTTAAAAAATGGCTGTAGAGTTCTCTGAACCATTAACATTAATTTTTAACAAAACTTAGCATGCTGGGGAAGGTCCAGGAGACTGAAAAAATAGCTTGTGTGTTAATATTTTAAGAGAGTTACCTGAGTAATTTAATTTCCCATAGGCCACTGAATCTGACATTGATACCAGGAAAAATCATGGGAAGGCTGATATAGGAAACTATCAGTAAAAAAATCAAAGGATGGAAGCATAATTAAAACCAATCAACATGGTGATATGCAGAATAGTAGGTCTTAAAAAAAGAGCTGATTTTTGTTTTATGAGATTACAAATTTGGAAGATTAAAATATTGACCTAATATAGTCACAGTTCTATAGGACATTTGCACAGCACTCTGATTATAAATTAGCACATACAAAATTAATGTAGCTCTTAATAAATACATTAAAACTAGTACATCTCAAAGTAATTATAAAAGGGGATTCATCATCCTATGAGGGTGTATCTAGTAAGGCCCCTCAGTGATCTGTTCTTGGCCCAGTGATTTTCAGATCTTTATTAATAATCCAGGAAAAAATATAAACGTATTGCCAGTAAAAATTACAGATGACAAAACTTGGTGGAGTTGTAAATAATGATGGAGACAGTTATACAGACCAGTCCTTTAAATAATATGTGACAACTCACAGGGGCAGGGCCCAACAGGGTTGTGGATTCGCTTCAAGACAGAGTAGATTAAGGATAGAAAGTTGCTTTTATTAATCTCACTATGTCACTACTATTAAAGGCTTAATACTGCCAGATGGTTACACAGCTATTGCAAAGTCGTACAAATAAGCATAGGCAGAGCAATGCATATAAGAGTAACAGGCACTTGGCTTACGCCCTTTCAGGTTTGCGGGGAGTCCCGTTCCGATTACCTCGCACCTGGCCGCAGTGGACATGGCTCCAGCTAGGGGGATTCAGGACACCCTTCGAGATCTAGGTCCCTGTTGAGACTCAAGGAGCATGGGGCTTCCTACACTAGTTATACTACAGTTGTTTACCAGGTATGCTCCACGCCATTCTTATCACTCTTATGAACTGAGACCAAGGTCAAACTTGTTTACTGCTCAGTAGTTTCCCAGCTCAAGGCATGGGTTAAAGCTGATAAAGCCCGGCTGCTGTTTGGGCTTGCAGCATCCCACACCATGCTAAGCTGGGTACAGCAGGGATGGAAACTTCCATCCCAGGCCTGCTAAGCTGCAAGACCCACATATGACTTTTATGTGACACTATGTATTTTAATACAGGCAAATGCAAGGTTATACACTTAGGAACAAAGAATGTGGGCTACACTAATAAGATGGGACACAGTGCCCTGGTTGCATTTAGCACATCTGGTGAAGCCATACTATGTTGAGGGGAACACACTCTCCCATGGATATCATTAATCCACCTGAGCAAAAGGTGAAAGCTATGTTGGCAGCCAACAGGGATAAGGGAGGAGCAAAGGGGCAACTGCCCTAGGGCCTGGTCATTCAAAAGGGTCAAGGGTTCACGGCGCCACCACTGCTCCTTCAACAGCAGGAGTGCCTAGAGCCCTGGGTCCTTTAAATCGCTACCGAGTGCCATGCAGCTCACTTCGGGTGGTGCTGAGAGCTAGTTGGGGGGGGGAAAGAGGTACAGTGAACTCCAGGAGGTTCTAAGGGCTGGAGGGGCTGTGCTGAGCTCTGGTCAGTGGTGAGGGCTAGCTGCCGGAGGCCCCACCGTTTCTGCCTGAGGCCCCACCCCTTCCAGGAGTGAGGAGCTGCCACCTCCCCACACTTCGCCCAGGGGCCCACCATGGCACACCAAGATATGACAGTGTAGACACCACCTTCATGCATCCAGTTCTAATGTTCATACTGGAGAGATAATAGTGGACTACTGAAACGGGCTCAGACAAGAACTACAAAAGAGATATGAGGTCTGGAAAACCTGCCGTTCAGTAAGAGACGTAAGCAGTTCAATCCACAGAGAAGGTTAAAAGGTGACTTGGTCATGGTATACAAATACCTACATGGGAAGGAAATTTCTTATTGCAAACAGCTCTTTAACAGGAAATGATCAATGGTTAAAGGTTAAGCTAGGTTAAGTCAGGAAAGGTAAGGTAAGGTACCTGTTATACCATGATGGTAATCCTAGAATCATAGAACTGCAAGGGACCTCAAAAGGTCATTAAATCCAGTCCCCTGCCCTCACAGCAGGGCCAATCACCATCTAGATCATCCCTGATAGATGTTTGTCTAACCTGCTCTCAAACCTCTCCAGTGATGGAGATTCCACAACCTCCCTAGGCAATTTATTCCAGCGCTTACCCACTGAAATAACTTACCAAGAGTTGTGGTGGATCCTCCATCACTTGAAGTCTTTTCAGCAAAACTGACACTCTTTCTAAAAGATATGCTTTTAGAAGTGGTGGGCTTATTGCAGAAATCAGGGTATGTCTACACTAGCCCCCTAGATCGATCTAGGGAGGCTAATGAGGGCAAACGAAATTGCAAATGAAGCGCGGGATTTAAATATCCCGTGCTTCATTAGCATGTTCCTGGCCGGTTGCCATTTTAGAAATTGACTAGCCCAAAGTAACTGCCCGCGTCTACACGCGGCAGTGAAACGGGATTCCGAAATAAAGCCCTAAATCAAATTAGCTGGTAAGCCTCATTGCAGGAGGAATACCAGCTAATTCGATTTAGGGCTTTATTTCAGAATCCCGTTTCACTGCCACGTGTAGACGTGGGCAGTTACTTCGGGCTAGTTAATTTCTAAAATGGCAGCCGGCCGGGAACATGCAATTCAAGTGCGGGATATTTAAATCCTGCACTTCATTTGCAATTTTGATCACCCTCATTAGCCTTCCTAGATTGATCAAGGGGGCTAGTGTAGACATACCCTCACTGAGTGAGGTACTACTGCTGGTGTTATGCAAAAGGTCAAAGTAGATAATGATAGTGGTCCCTTCTTGCTGTAGCATCCTTGAAGCACAATCCCATTTAAAATGTTAACCAGTTAAATTATATGGCAGAAAAGTAAAAGTGCTGTAGGATGTACTAGTGTAGCAGAGTTTGAAGACTGGATAAGTTCTTTGTGTCTGGAGAAACTCCTCATCCCAGTAAAAAGGTCCTAATGTATAGGACCAGAATGGAGGTCAATTTAATCTTAACTGTATCTTCTTTAACTTTTGCAGTTAGGTGGGTATCTTCATATGACCTAGTCAACACAGAATTTGTACTGATATAAGTATTTCATTTAGGGAGTGATTTTTTTTAACCACAATAGTTATAACAGTACAAGCTCTGGGGTGAATGCAGTTATATACTAGCAATGCTAATCATTCTTATTACTGGTATAAAAGCGCTTATAGCAGTGTAGCTTATTCTTTCATGTATAGCAGTATAACTGTGTCCTCAATAAGGGACTACTTGTACAGTTAAAATGGTACAACTTTTGTACATAGGCAAAATCTAACCTATTTTTCTAATTTGGGGACAGATAATGAACTACCTGGTCAAATCGGTGAACAGTTTCTTAAACAAATAGCCCTACTGAAATCAATGGCACTATTCAGGTAAATCACTGCTCACCAGCATGAATAATGAGTTAATAAGCTGGGCTTTTGCTTTTTATATTGTTTTAGATCACTTTCCCTATACCAGAATCAAGGTTAAAATGATTGCTTTATTCATTCGTGTTTTAACTTATTTTGCACAGACTTTATTAAATTATGATGTTACAAAAATTTAAGCGCAGTTTCAAGAAAACGTTAATTTATACTGATCCATATACATTTTGCTCCCCTTTTTCACACTGTGTATTCCCCTACTTTTGGAGAAGACTTGTTGATTTCAATGGGATTGTTTTCAGGTTACAAAATCTGGCCCACAATGTAAAAGCTGCAGCTGGTGCATAAAGGTCAATGTATTGCTTGGTAAACAGAAAACTTGATGTGGAGAATCTGATTTTTAATTATTGTTTATTTGAGTTCTGTTTTTTGTTCATGTTACTATCCTGCCTGCAAAAATGTCCAAGCACAGCTATTTTATGTTTTGAAATAAATCCAAAGTTTGAGGTTCAGAATTACAGTATTAAGCTAATTCACTTACCAGGATTCCTTAGCTTGAGGCACCATTCAGAAAAAAAGGTGCTGCAATGTTGCCTCTTTGCTTTGTAATCTGATTGGGTGTGCATATGCCTTTGTCAGCCGGTGGTCAGGGCAGTGAGTGGTGTGTGTGAGCTATACACCCGAGACTTTAACTGCTAGGAGTGGGGTCCCTTAGCAGTGGGCAACCTGGAGGAGGTTGACGGGTGCCCCAAAGAGTTTAACGTCCGTGTCTTTACTGCTAGGATCGGGATCCTTTGCAGTGGGCAGCCAACAGGCTGACAGACGCCCCAGAGTTTAACAGGGAGAGCTTTACACCTCAGACTTTGACTGCTAGGACACAAAGTCCCGTCGCAGTGGGCAGCCTGGGGAGGCTGAGAGGTGCCCCAACGGATCTGTCCCCTGGAAGCGACACGATCCAACGCTCAAGCTCTCCCTATATCTGTCCCTTATGACCAGCTGGAGTTCTTTTGTTTGTGTTCGGTTCGGGTACAGCAGCACGGGTTCAAGTCAGAAACTCAAACCACACTTGCTTATTTGTAGGAGAAAGAAAAGAAGGAAGAAAGAAAACTTGGTTCAATATATATATTTAAACTTATAAAGTGAATGAGGGCACAATCTTATTTTCTTGTTTACAATAGAAGTGAAACAGGTTGATTAGAGAAACTTATAATAGAGTAACTAAATTAAAGTGTACACATAAGAAACACATTGCAGGTATAATTCTCACCCCTGCGTTCCAGACTTGGCGTGGCCAGCGTCTTTCTCTCAATCCCTCGGGAAGAAGTAGGGCGAGGCTGGGCGTCCCACAGACCTCGGGAGACAACATATACCTGCCAGCAGGTATAGATTGGAGCTCAAATGGGGTGGGCTACTAAACCCCTCTTTATACCCCTTGGGTCACGTAGGCTTCTTCCTGGTCTCAAGTGGCCAATTAGGGAAAATGGCTTTGAATGCCAAGTTTCCCACGAAGGGTGCAAAGCATAATTCACACCTGGGAAAATGCAGACAATGGGCACCTCTGGTATGTGATGGGCGAAGATTCCTCTCCTGGGACAGTGCAGGCGTGTCAATTACTGGTGCTAGCCATCAGGGCAGCAGGAGGCCCTGGGTCGTCAGCTAGCCCATTTACTGTCTGGTTTCTGTTTATTAGAGTCAGGGACAAGCAGCACCCCTGCATTCCCAGGGCATCAAAGGCTGACTGCCTTTCTCTTGCTCTCTGGGGGGGGGGAAGGGAAAACAAGATGGGGTTCATGTCTGGCTACATTCCACTCCCTTGACACGCCTCACTATGTCCCAGAACGCAAGATGGCGGCGATGCCAGCGCCTTTTGCCCTCCTTGGAGGAAGCTAAAATCGCCCTATCGGCAGGGTCTGATCAGATAATTTTGGATCAAGGGATTGATTAGGATCGCTTCCCAATGCCATATATTGGACTTGTGCAGAGGAGGTAGCAGTGTACACCAAACGCTTAACAATACATAGAAGCATGCAACAAGCAATTACAACAAGGAAAATGGTTAATATAGTATTTACAATAGAGTGAAGGAATGGAGTTAACGAAAATCCTAGGTGTTGGGCTAGCCAATCTAGCCATGAGGCTTTTCTGTCCTCAGTTACAGTGTGTAGCACCTTAATAGCGCCCTTTATAGCAAATGCATCTTGTTTAATTTGTAAGCAGCAAGATTGGTTAATTATCGCACACACTCCCCCCCTGTTGGGCTAAAACTGCATCTAAGGCTATTCACTAATGCCTTCTCCAGCTCAGCTACTCCAAGCCAGGGCAGGAATGTGCGGGTGAACTGGTGAAAAATCTGTAGAGCGTTCTATAGGGGGTTCAGGGTGAATCTTCTTGGCATCCGGTGCAGGAAACTTCCAAGATTAGTGATACCAGGAGCCATAATGTGGGGGTGTACAGTGAGTCCCCCAGGGGCAGCATGCCCCAGTGAGCAGTGCCCTATTTAATTCAGTGGCAGATACTTGTAGGCTTTCTGCCTGCAAATGAAAAAGAGTCCTGGCTCTTCCTTTAGAATAGGGGAGTAGGGTCCCTGGTTACCAGTGTGGGGTTGTATATTTGACCGGTGTTAGGAATAATGAATAATGACTGATTGTACCAGGCTTTTCCTTCCAGGTATTGGCTGAAGTTTAGGGGAATAATGGTAACATTGCTAGATAGTGGTGTGCCACCGTGGGAGATGTTATATCCCGAGCACCTTAAGGGTTTTTGGTGGGTTGCACTGGGATAGACATCCCAGACTTTTAATTTCTCATTAAAACTTACAATGTGGGTACACTGCTGGTCCCCTAACCACCCAAGGTGGGGTCCAGTACCTTTTGTTCTCAAAGCAGATGGGGTACACTTCCCTGGAGCTTCCTGTTACATACTCCAGAGTTTGACCCCATAGTGTAGGTTGCCATTGTCCATGCCACCCCCAAGTTCCCTTCCCAGAGTCATTTAAAAGTTTGTAGCTGCTGGAGCTGCTGTCATCAAACCAGGCTGGTCCCCACTTGAAAACGTCGCTCTTGTTCCACCAGTCATTCAAGTTTAAAGGGACAAATTCAACTCCCAGTCCTGTGGAAAAGTTCAGCAGTGTACACGTCCAACAGTCCGTGGCGCCAGTTTGGATGGCATTCTGGAAAGGGTGTCTGGGAACAGCGGAGGCTGCTGTGGCCACAAGGAACGTTACAACGAGTCCAAACATCATGCTGTCGCTCGGATCAGGATCTGCCACACAACCAAGTTTGATTCTAAAAGAAAACATAAAGTCAACCGGTCTTGGATACAATCCAAGCCTCAGAAATAGTTATTGGCATCTTGTTGGGGTTTGCAATAATCCAAACGCCCTTGTCTTTATAAGACTGAAGTACACAGGTATGTGTGCCCAGGCTGGGGTGTTTGACTACAACAGTATCCCCAGGGGCATATCTGGAGTCCTTATCTGATTGTATTACTTGGGGTGTTGGGACAAGTGCTGTTAAGTGGTTTAGTCTCATGATGATTGACAACCCCATTGCTAATCGGGTGGGGTAGGCAAAGCCAATTCCAGAGACAATCTCTACTCCAGTCAAAACATATTTCCTTCTCTGTCTGGTGGAGGGTAATGGGCCAATGTAATCAATTCGCCAGTTTGCCTATTACCAGTTTAGCAAGGAGGGTGGCCTTGTTCACTAAGCCTCATACCTCCTGGTCCTTTTCTTAAGCATATTCCTGAAAAATCTAAGAGTTGCTTTAACTCTCAGTACCCATCCTTAAGGGAATCTAGCTCTGTCTGGGTACTGAGGGACATGCATTTCTACCTCTCCACTTCTGCAGCAGAGGCTTCTACATTTTTGCAGCTTCATATTTGCAATCTTATATTCAGTCAATTTGAGGAACACCTCATTACAGGTTTTCCATAGAAGTCAAGCTGCAGCTGCTTCCCCCTTCATTGGGGCCAATGGTTTACATATCCACAAGTAGTTAGCCAATTTGTCTTCTAGGTCTGAAATTGTATGGACAGCAGCTAACACTAGATCAGACCAAGGGCTATGCCCGGACTTTTGCAAGATTTTGCTCAAAAGGGGTAACATCTTTTACAAATGCCAATTTCTCAATCTCCTCTCTCGGAGCCTTCTTAAAAGACTGCTTACATTTAAACATTTTCTAGTATACCCAACCTCCTATTGGGACTAAAATAGCAATACCAATACCTCCTTTTTTTTTCTTTCTTTCTGGGGATAAGGCAACACGTCACATTTATTGAACATACATAGATCAATCAATACTTATCATATGCATATGATACATTACACTCATGTACTCTCACACACCCACAAGCACACTCCATCTTGTTGTTACCAAAGGTTGCTCCCCCTTCTGTATCTGTTCTCACATTTAGCATTGTGCAAACATAAATCCTTTTAGATTCTCACTTTTATGTTTGACTTTCTGGAGGGCTACAGTTTGAACTTTCTGATCTCAGGTAGTTTGCTGATCAAACTTAGCCATTACCTGCAAAGCTTCTTTGTGCTGCCAGCTAGGGCATTTGCATCACAAAGGAAATTACAACCTGTTGTGGCTCCTGGAGCCTCCACAGCATTTTAATTTGTTTGCAGTTTTTACCCCTTCTACAATATACATGGCATGTCACAGGAAAATGTGCAGTCTTTGTTTATAACACTACTTAGCCACATTAAACTTTGCATAGGGTGTAACTCTTTCTTTTTGCTTACAGTTTTCCTGTACTTTCATTAAACAACTTGGACTGAAATGGTCTTACTAAAAGTAAACCAAACCAATTTGTTTCAAACCTACAAAATAAGATTACTGGACCTTGAAAACCTCACTTATTTACACTCTATATATTATATACACACAGATACACATACATTCTCTCTGAATCTTTCTTACACTATTTCTACATAGCTGTACAACAATTACATTCCCTTTTATTCATTGGGGTAGTTAAGTTCCAATAGAATCCCCTTTTACAGTTCTTTTAGCAGTATCTATAATTAAATGTACGGATTTGAGTCAAATTTGCCTGGATTATTTACAGACATTCCTTTGGAAAAAGGGCCCATTTTTCCTTCAGAATGGCTGCAAAGAAACCACAATTTTCTACTACACCATTTTAGCATTTGCACAACTGCTCAATTCTCTCCATTCTCTGTAGAGTTAAATTCTCTGTGGGTTTTTCTTTTCTTAAAACACTTTATCTCTAAAAAAAAAAAATAAAAAAAACTGGCCTTGTTTCAGATATTACTCTTGTAAGTATTGTTTTAAGGATTTAGATTTCCAGTACATGTACTGACTGCCTTTTTCTCAGTTCTACCACAAGGCCTTCAACCTATCTGTTACCTGCCTGCTTGTCTGGGCCTGATCCTGTTTTCCTTGCTAAATGGAAAGTGGCTCCTTTCCACAGACTCAGGCTTTGTCCCATTCTTTAACTTGCAAGCAGTTCTATACTTACAGAACTGCACCCACAACTCCTCAGGATTTCCCCAATCCTTTTCTAACATTTCTCTATCCCATTTAGGGTCAGCCCAACCTTCCTGGGCGAAACTCTTTTCTACCTTGCTAAAATCAGTGACTGGCTTCATGCTGCTGTATTTTGAACCGATATCACAAATCCTGCCGACTACGCCAATTCTGTCAGCCGGTGGTCAGGGCAGTGAGTGGTGTGTGTGAGCTATACACCCGAGACTTTAACTGCTAGGAGTGGGGTCCCTTAGCAGTGGGCAACCTGGAGGAGGTTGACGGGTGCCCCAAAGAGTTTAACGTCCGTGTCTTTACTGCTAGGATCGGGATCCTTTGCAGTGGGCAGCCAACAGGCTGACAGACGCCCCAGAGTTTAACAGGGAGAGCTTTACACCTCAGACTTTGACTGCTAGGACACAAAGTCCCGTCGCAGTGGGCAGCCTGGGGAGGCTGAGAGGTGCCCCAACGGATCTGTCCCCTGGAAGCGACACGATCCAACGCTCAAGCTCTCCCTATATCTGTCCCTTATGACCAGCTGGAGTTCTTTTGTTTGTGTTCGGTTCGGGTACAGCAGCACGGGTTCAAGTCAGAAACTCAAACCACACTTGCTTATTTGTAGGAGAAAGAAAAGAAGGAAGAAAGAAAACTTGGTTCAATATATATATTTAAACTTATAAAGTGAATGAGGGCACAATCTTATTTTCTTGTTTACAATAGAAGTGAAACAGGTTGATTAGAGAAACTTATAATAGAGTAACTAAATTAAAGTGTACACATAAGAAACACATTGCAGGTATAATTCTCACCCCTGAGTTCCAGACTTGGCGTGGCCAGCGTCTTTCTCTCAATCCCTCGGGAAGAAGTAGGGCGAGGCTGGGCGTCCCACAGACCTCGGGAGACAACATATACCTGCCAGCAGGTATAGATTGGAGCTCAAATGGGGTGGGCTACTAAACCCCTCTTTATACCCCTTGGGTCACGTAGGCTTCTTCCTGGTCTCAAGTGGCCAATTAGGGAAAATGGCTTTGAATGCCAAGTTTCCCACGAAGGGTGCAAAGCATAATTCACACCTGGGAAAATGCAGACAATGGGCACCTCTGGTATGTGATGGGCGAAGATTCCTCTCCTGGGACAGTGCAGGCGTGTCAATTACTGGTGCTAGCCATCAGGGCAGCAGGAGGCCCTGGGTCGTCAGCTAGCCCATTTACTGTCTGGTTTCTGTTTATTAGAGTCAGGGACAAGCAGCACCCCTGCATTCCCAGGGCATCAAAGGCTGACTGCCTTTCTCTTGCTCTCTGGGGGGGGGGAAGGGAAAACAAGATGGGGTTCATGTCTGGCTACAGCCTTCTAACGCTGGATAAAAATGAATAAAACCCTGGAGACTAGAGAAGTTTGTGCTGTAAATAGCTTTAAAATGGGATTGTGCTATACATATTAATTTTTTATCAGTGGGTGGTTCAGGTTAATGATTCATATAGAGCTAGGGAAGTCTAACACAGATGTTAAATTTTAGCAGCACTAATGAATCTGGTGTTCTCCTGACCTTATTTCTGCAGCTGATGTTATATTGAAGAATCCTGTCAGAATTTCAGAATTGGCCTTAGCACATTGATTTTTATCATCATTAACTACTCAATTGTTAATTAAAAGTAGTTGATATCCATTCCCATCAGAACTACAATTAGTGTGTATGTTAATCTTTTTCTTCTTCCTTTTCCTTTCTGCAGTGAATTTATGGAGTTTGTCTTAATAACCGAGTGAACTGTTTCTGATACTGTATACTACTTTACATGTAACAAAATCTTCTCAGACTAATATACAGTGATCTCTTAGCATTAATCTTCTAAGTGGCATGGTTTTGTAGCTATTAATTATATCCACAATCCATGATGTGGAGACCTCATTGTGCCATGATTCAGCTTATTCTACTCTGTGCTATATGGTTGCACAGACGTTTTCATCATAAATTGAGCACGTCTTAGTGAAAAACAGTATGCAATGACTAATAAATAAGTTGAAGAGACAATCTCCAAAGAGCAAGGGCATTGTGTGATAGCTAGCACAGTCCCTTCAGCTAGTCTATGTGATAACTTAGCATGGTGCTTATAGATCATAATACCAAATCGTGAAGCTCCTTCCAAGAATATTTTAGCTACATGTGGTAGTCCACATGTGGAGAAGGAAAATACCCTCATTCCTCTAGATACTTAATCATTTCTGAGAGTGACGATGTGAATGTAGATTTCAAGATGTCAGATACGTGGCCTATAAAACACACGTTTCATGTTGTTGCATTCCACAGAAGATCAGGCCAGCCGACAGGGGAGGCAAAGGGAACAATTGCCCCAAGGCCTGGCAACTCAAAATGGCCTAAGGTTCTGACCATTGCCACTAATACAGCAATGGCAGCAGCCAGAGCCTCAGGCCCTTTAAATTGCTTCAGAGCACTGCCGCGGCATGTTCCGGGCAGTACTGAGGGTTACCTGTGGGAGAGGGCAAGGCATGGTGTGGTGTGCTCTGGGTGTCACTGAAGGTGGCTGCAGCCAGCACCACCCCTTCCACACAAGGCCCCACCCCTTCTGGGAGCATAGAGCCTGCTCTCCTCCCCCACACACATTGCTCAGGGGCCCAGCAAGTCTGTCAGCTCCCCTGCACAAGACTGCCATTTTGCAGTAGGCATCACTGTAATCACTGAGTGTTCACTGTATTCAGGCTCACAAAGAGTAAACTACTACTGGTAACACGCCATCATTATTGGGTAGTATTTCTCAGTGTTGTGCCATCTTTGATAGAGTTGAAGTATGGTTATACTCTGAAAATTGATTCTGTAAGATCAGTTCTGTAAGGGATTTCATGTTTGTTGTGTCTCTGGGACTTCCAAGTCAAATTTGTTCAGGTCACAAATTAAAAGGATGGGCTCTTCATTGGCTGCCAGCCCTGCAAACTCAGCCTGACAATGCTGAAAGTCTAGCCACGTGTTTTGGACTGAGGTTTGGGGTTGGGTTTTTTTTCTGGCTAATGCACCAGTAGCAGCAAAGCTAGTTGGAGAAATGTCAGTGGAATCACGTTCTGTCAGCATGTGCAGTTCCAATGAAATAGAAATACTGCACAAACATTTCAGAAGAAAACAGCGGAAAATCTGATCCTTTTTCAGAGCCTGGGATGTGGGTGACCCAGGTTTCTGTGCTCTGACATGGATTTCAGTGTATCTTTGTCCAGTGTGCCTCAGTTCCCCATTTGTAAGAGGGGAATAATAGCCTTTCCCACTCTCATGGGGATTGCAGAGAGGAGATGAACAATGCCGGGATGAAAGCAGCTGTCCATTAAAATGTCATGGAACATTACACTACATATACTTGAGTGTGTTGCAGGATATATAGACATGTCTAGGCTGTCTGAGCACAATGCCATAAGTACAATGTTTGGCTTTAATTACAGTGGCTTCTGGATATGGCTTTATTTTCTGAAAGTTCAGTGAATTATTTTGTACTGTAACAGACAATAGGAAAACAATACAATCAATGATCAGTAATAAAGGATAAACTTAAAAAACAAATGGTCTGGTAGCACTTTATAGACTAACAAAACATGTAGATGGTATCTTGATGACCGGTCATCTGAAGAAGTGGGCTGTGCCCACGAAAGCTCATGACACCATCTACATATTTTGTTAGTCCATTTGTTGTTTTCTAAGTTTATCCAGTAGACTAACTCGGCTACCCCCTGAAGCAAATAATAAAGGGTTAATAGTGAGAGCTAATTTAAGCAATGTTACCTGGGGAAGTATAATGAGCCATAGTCCTGTAGAGTGTTTTTGTCTGAGTCAGGATGTTAACCCTAGTGCTGGGGGTGAAGAAGGTAATTGCCTACTGTAGTTTAATATCCATGTGGCTTCAAATAGATAAGGTATTCTTCTTCAGTCTCTCTCCTAAAGCTGTCAAGTAGTGTTGCTGGAATCATTACACAGCTGTCATGTTCCAATGCTGTATTTTAGTTGTAAATGAAGTGCTTCTTCTATGTGTGCAGTATTATGTAAAGGACTTTGGAGGTTTGTGAGTAGCTCTATGTAAATTTAAAAAAAAACCACCTCTGTGACTAATGCTGTGCACTAGCTTGATTGCTTGAAGAATGAG
This sequence comes from Pelochelys cantorii, assembly GCA_032595735.1. NCBI lineage: Eukaryota > Metazoa > Chordata > Testudines > Trionychidae > Pelochelys > Pelochelys cantorii. The sequence continues at coordinate 122,266,344 of CM064326.1, read as the reverse complement.
AGGAAAGTGGAGACAAGTAATAGAATAAAGATAGGACAGAAACACGGATAAAATATAAGCTTTTATTCTCCAGTAAAAGGGCAAGAGGGAAAGAATATGCAATAGAACATCAGAGCTATGAACAACACAGGAATGGAGGTTGTTCATAACTCTGAAATGTTATGAACAACATGTACAGAATGTTATGGTTATTTCTTTCAAAAGTTTACAACTGAACATTGACTTAAGAAAGCTTTGAAACTACAAGGACAAAGAAAACAAGCTGCTCTTAACCATCTCAATTTAAATGAAACAACCACAAAAACAGTTTCATTAGCTTGTCAAATCTTTTAAAAAAAACTTTTCCTTTAATTCTGTATATGCTTCTGTTTTCTTTGCTGTCTGATTGCATACTTCTGGCTCCAAAGGAGGCATGTGGCACACCAAGCTGTTTCTAACTCTGATGTTTGTAACTCTAAGGTTTTGATGGACATTTCCATATAAAGGTAGAAGCAATGGTGATGTAATCAATACCTTATATAGGTTGTACCTCTGAAATCCAGCGCTCTCTGATCTGGCAACATCTGTGGTCCAGAAGGACCATGGATGCTCCTGGCCCACAGAGTCTGGGAGCCTAATGGCAGGAGGGCCAGCAGCCCGGCCAGGAGGCAGCAGGGCTAGAGGAGCCCCATAGCAGTGTTTGGGCCAAGGCCGTAGAACCCCGGCAGCCCATGGTAGTGCAGCAGTGGCCTCCTACAGCAGTGCGGGGACCCTGGGGCTGGAGAAATCCAGCCACCTGCGGCAGCATGGCCCTGGGGTACCAGAGAAGCCTGGCAGCATGCACAGCACTGAGTCAGGGAAACTTGGCCACCCACAGCAGCACGGGGCTGAGGGCCAGAGAAGCCCAGCAGCATGCGGCAGTGCAGGGCCAGGGAGCCTTAGCCACCCATGCACTATGGGGTGGAAGAAACTGTGACGGACCGGGATGGGTCTGGGCACCACTGAGGGCATCAGCTCAGGGTGAGTTGCTCAAAACCAGGGCTACTTACAGCCCTCGACTGGAGACCTTTCCCAAATAGGCCTCACACCAGTCACACAGAGCGCTTCAGCTGCCAATCCGGCCAGCAGGAAGCCTCAAGAGCAAAACCCCTCAGACACCCCAGCTTTCCCCGTGCCACAATCAGCTTTGGACCTTACACACAGGTGAGAGGTTATAAAATCTGATCTCACTAACTCTGAACAGATCCTCCCGGTAGGGTTGCCAGATGGTTTCAACAAAAATATCGGACACACACTTGACATTACATCACAATCTACATTACATCTTATTTAGAAAATACTGGACATTTATATTTTTTAATTTATATTTTCTCAATGTGTTTCCCGAACAGAAAGCTCAAATACTGGACTGTCTGGTTCAAAACCAGACACCTGGCAACCCTACCTCCTAGTCTCAAAGAACCAGCCACAATCCCCGGTCAATTTACACTTTAGATCTTACCCACAAGAGCACGCTGAGCCAATCCTTGAGACTCTAAAAATCTAAAGGTTTATTAATAAAAGAAAGAAAAGGTTGAGAGTAAGATTGTTAAGGAGAGTACATTACATGCACCAATCACCAAGTTTTTGATGCAGGCTCTTAGCAGAGATGTTACAAACTGCTAGCTTAAAAGTCTCTGGTGCACATCCTGTATCAGGATGGGTCAGCAATCCTTCCCGGCCCTCTGTCCCTAGCAAGGCTGCATCTGGAAGCAGGAGCAAGATTGAAGACAAGATGGAGACAGACTCATGGCACTTTTATATTCCTGGTGTCTCCTAAGCTGGAGCTGGTCACATGATCCAGTGACCTATCTGTGTTTCACATGCCAGCAGCCATGAGGTACTGCCTGGTCTGCAGGCTTCCAGATGCATTTCTCAGGTGTGTATTGGCCACTCCGAGAGCCATTGTCCATGGAGCAGTGCTAATTATCACAGCCATTCATTGAACAATCCTTCCTCACAATGGGCATTCCAGGCCCACTGCTCTCCCCCAGACAGAGAACATTTACAGTACAAGAACAGAGCCCATATTCATAACTTCACATACAAAAATCATACAAGTGCATGAGTGTCATACATAGAATCAGTAGAACATAAGCTTTCATTTGACACCTCACATGGCCCACTTTGTACAGAATTCGGGGCAAATGCCATCAGTGGGTGCAACAGTGATCTGTCTGCTCACTTTACAATCCAATAACATGACAGAAGCCCAGCCACCCACAGCAGCACAGAGCTAGGGGCTGGAGAGCCTTAGCCACCTGCAGCAGTGCAGAGCTGGGTAATGCTGCCTGTCCATGACAGCGCGAGGCCAGTGTTGGTGCCAGAGAACCCTGGCTACCCATGGCAGCCCAGAGTCAGGGAACAGCAGCAGCACAACAGAAAGCTCAGCTGGGAAGGGAGTAGAGGAGGCCAAAGGCAGGGGGCCAGCTGGATCTGGGTAGGTGGCAGGGAACACCTCCCCTGGTCTGGCAAATTCTCTCATTCAGGACCGGTCCAGGGAGGTCCAACCTATATAAGAAAAGCCCAGCAATCTCTCAGAAGAACAGTAACGTATTGCCTTTTGTCATAACTGGTGTATTCTCTTCTTACACTGCCCTCCACACCTTAATGACTTCCTGCAGTGCAGAAAGCCATGTGATTAACATCAGCTGCATGCATTTTATATGATTCACAAAGCTGATATATCTACACAAAATCACAATACCCCAAGAGTCTTATGCATCCATATGTATTCTATGTGATTTGGATACTAGCAAGCAGCTGAATGGTATATATAATATGTGGAAAGCAGGCGCCAACATGAGTAAAGAAATGGATTATCTTTTGGTTAAGATCTTGAACATATCCAATTAAATTCTTAACACTGAATTCTCAACCTTTTATCCTCACCTCTATCCATCTATTTAATGTTGCAGTACCCCTTTCACATCAGGATGTCAGATCTGACAGTGTGTTATCTAGATTGTATGTGGAAGGACAGGAGGAAATATGTTGGCATTTTGCTTTCAGTGACCAGTTTGGTGCTAGTGTGGGTGCTTTCATATACATAAGGACAGAAATGGATTCATAGATAGGGCTTCTGTCTTTCAAGATTTATTAATTTCATTTCTCAGGATTTATTTTTTAGCAATTATTGAGTTTTAGGTCAGTGTCCAAAAATGAAGGATTTTCCAGGCTCTTTCTTTGTATAAATTATAATGAGAAATTTATGTCATATACACTACCTAGTACAGTAACCTATGCCATATTGCATAATTTCTTTGTAATGTTTCATAGACCTCTTTAATGTAGTAGTGTTTCAAACATCAGTACATTAAGTTGTGTTAGGGAACACTGAGGGTACGTCTACACAGCAACATTATTTTGAAATAACTTAGTCCATGTCTATACAGCAGACAGTTATTTCAAAATAATGTCAAAATACTGTCAAGCTGGAGGACATCTTACTTTGACCCCAGTAACCCTCATTGTACGAGGAGTAAGGAAGTCAGAGGAAGAGTGCTCTATTTCGAAATAAGTACTGTGTAAACGCACCTAATTTTGAAATAAGCTATGCAATTGACATAGCTCAATTTGCATAGCTTATTTTGAGTTAAGCCCTGCTGTGTAGATGCACCCTGACTGCTCACTAGCAGGTTCTACATGGATGTCACAGGGCTGACTTTCCTGCCCCCTCCGGAGGGCAGGAATAGTGCCTCGAGTCTCTATATAAAGTTCCTTTAACACGGGTCCCAGGCCCAAGTCTCTACACAAAGTCACCGCGTGGCCCTTTAAGGCAGGGCCCCCTGGCCCACTGGCCTGAGTCTCTATGCAGAATCAGTGACTGTCTCCTTAACACAGGGCCCTCTGGCCCGAGTCTCTATTCCCTGACACTGGTTGGCCCTTTAAGGCAGGGCTGAAAGGCCTGCAACTGCAAGTTGCTGGGAGTGGGGAAATAGCACCCCTGGTAGGGGGACCCGGGCCCACCCTCTCCACCGGGTCCCAGCCCAGGGCCCTGTGAGTGGCAGGACAGCCCACCACTCCCTCAGTGGGGAATCCATCCGAAACACGCCAAGGTTCCCGGGGTGGGAGAGGCTGCTCCTGCACCTTCCCTGGGCCACTTCCTACCTGGTTCGACGGGGTCTCCTCCCACATTCCCGCAGGGTCCTCTAATGCCCCATAGGTTGTTCCTTCCACGTAGGCAGCAGTGGAATCGTCCCAATATGCATGAGCAGCTTGGCTGTCTCTCTTCTGGGCAGCTGGCTGGTGCTGGTCAGGAGCTCCCCTCTGAGGTCTTTTTCCTCTGGCAGTCAGCCCAGACTGAGCTTCTCCACAGGCTTTTATAGCTGGGCTACAAGCTGAGCATGCCCGGCAGGGTCGTGGGGGCAAGGCACCTTTAGGCAGGGTAACCTGGCTAAACCCTGTGGCTACATCTACACTGGCAGCTTCTTGCACAAGAACTCTTTTGCAGAAGAGTTCTTGTGCAAAAACTCTTCCAGAAGAGAGCATCTACACTGGCATGTGCTTTTGCTCAAGAGATGCACTTTTGCGCAAAAGCATCCATGCCAGTGTAGACGCTCTCTTGCACAAGAAAGCTCTGATGGCCATTTTAACCATAGGGCTTTCTTGCGCAAGAAATTCATGTTGCCTGTCTGCACTGGCCTCTTGCGCAAGAACAGTTGCGCAAAAGGGCTTATTCCTGAGTGGGAGCATCATAGTTCTTGTGCAAGAAGCCTTGATTTCATACAGTAGAACGTCAGTTTACTTGCGCAAGAACACACGGCCAGTGTAGACAGGCAGCAAGTATTTGCGCAAGAGCGGCCGCTTTGGTGCAAGATCGTGCCAGTGTAGACACAGCCTGTGAGTTCAGTTCGGGGCTGGCTCACCCCACCACAATGTATATGAACAAAAGAATGCTTTGGAATTCACACCCACATACTCCACATTACTGCTCCATGTGGACAAGCCCTTAGATACAAGTAACTTTTTCCAGTGTTTATTAGATTAAAACCAATTTGATTTTGTTTCATATTGGGGGTGCTTTATCAGCACCACTCCACCCAGCCACATCTCCTCCACCAATCCTAGTCCTGACCCAATGGAGAGCTATCTGTGGATCTTGTGACAAAGCTCTGCAGGTGGGTCTCCCCTCACCTTTCTATATATGAAGAGGAGATTTGTATGAGGGCACGACGACACAGCAGGGCAAAAGTTGTATTAAGCTACCCAGGCCTTCAGTTCTACCAAAATTCTAGCTCTATACACTGGCAAACAAGTCAGGTTTATCTAAAAAAGGAGGTATTAATGTGAGCCAGTCAAGATGGGAGACTGGCAATGCCAAATGCTAAATTCTATTACTAAGCAACTGCTTATAGATTAGACACAGCAAAATGTGGAATGACAATAGAGTCAAAGACAAGACCTCCAAAAATAGATTGTATTGAAAATTAAGACTAAAGTAAGGCTTGAATTTATAGCTCACAGAGACAATTCCGCTACTCATGACAGAAAAAGCCACAATTTTTTTTCCAAGAGTTTGTAAAGAAAACAAACCTCAAATAGCGAAACATGCCCCATTCAAGGGATAATAAAACTCCCATTTGCTTGCAGAGCAATGCCTTACAATATCTCCATCATTAGCAATTTTAAAATAAAGATTGGCTGTTTTTTTTTAAAGATATGCTAGTTCGATCAACAATTAATTCAAGAGTATCCTCTGGCCATTGTTATGGAGGAGGGCAGTCTAGATTATCACAGTGATCCCTTCCAGCTTTACAATCTATGAATCTCTGCTTTCTCCTCTGATTCTGAGACGAGGAAACCATATTTTTAAGATCTTTGAATTTGCAGGCATTTGAAGAACTAAGGATTCATTCATCATTTGGGGAGAATAGACTACAACATTAATACAGAAAGAACTGGAAATTTATTATCCTTTATCCTAGAAGCTCTTTTTTTCCTTTATTACAATATTTACAATTTTCACACTTACAAGAAGGCTGTGCCTTTATAACTGAGTCAATAGTGCTGGATGTGTGAAACAAATGAAACATCCCTTACATAATTCCAAAGACCTTCTCTCAACACAAGTAGCCTACTATGGGCAATGGAGCAAAGGTGAAGTTGCTATACATTTATGAGATTTTTTTAAATTGTAGCAAAATCAACTGGCAAGGAACATGGGAAGAAAGAGAGAAATCATGCCAAACTAGTTTTCCTATCTATTATTTGTAGTATACTAGAACCCATAGGCCCCAGTCAGGTCTGTGCCTACATTGAATTAGGTGCTACATAAAAACACAGAGGAAGGAATGTCTTGTCCCAAAGTGCTGATGGGGTATTAATGATAAATTACTACATCCATAGAGTTTAAACCAATAAATAGAATGAGTATTTAATGTTAAAGATAAAAAATGCTGGAAGGGATTACTCTGGGGAAAATCTCCCATCCATAAATGGTGAATAAAAATAATATAGACTTTCATGCCATTAGTCAGACATTCAAGCCTATAAATTGTAATACGCTACAGGTCCAACCCTACCACCCTTACTCTTGTGAGTAATCCCATTGAATTCACAAATGAAAATGTGTTGAAGGATAAGATTCTCTCTATCTATATGGACCACCACACACTGAGCTGCTACTGGGGTGACACATAGCAATTACTGAATAATGCATAATATTGCTACACAGTAGATGGTAACATGTCCAGTAACTGGAAAATGCACAAAATTAAATGTCTTGAAGAAAGAAACGGGTTCTGCTTTCTTCTCTTTTTTAACTAAATCAAGTAGTAAAAACAATATTTAGTTTGAAACAATAGACTAATAACATATCCATTGGCAAATACTAGGGACTTGGTTAGAAGATACCAGATGTGAACTCTTCAATTAGTTACTATATCTGGAGTGTGGAATATGCTACCAAATGAAGACAATCACCTGTGTGAGAAGTTAAAGGAACTTTCCATAGCTTGATGCTATCCTTAAACTACAAAAAAAAAATAATAATAAAAAAAAAAGTCAGCTTAGCAAAAGCTAGACGACTCTCTGCCTGCCAAGCATTTCTCATTCCGGCAGTTTTTCAGATTATTTTTCAGGTAAGACTGATTTGATCTATATGGAATTCTCTTTCTTCACGGTAGCACAGATTTTCTTTTAGGAATAAAACCAAAATCTTGTCTGCTAGTGCCTTAGGCTATACTTGCTAAGTGATGGATGTTATACAATCTGTCAGTCAGATGCATTGCCTCCTTAGCTGATTAAATGTAGTAGGGAGGTGTTGGGGCCATAACTGGAATTCAATGAGGGTCGAGATACAAGAGGAAAGAAGACAGTTTCTGTTTCTCTTAGGGCATTTTTTTTTCACTTCAATGTTAACTCAAGAGATCAGCAACTGGGTTAGTTTAAGTGTAAGGAGCCACATTAAAAAAATCACACTTGAATTACGATGTGCTGACTTGTGTATCATTCACAGTGAGTATCACTTGCTCTCTGTGGGCATATCCCATGGATCTTTGTGCTACAGTAAGCTGAGTGGCTATGTGATTGTTTCTCATTGAATTGTAGAAGAATTTTTGTACTTCTGGTGCACACATGGGTGCAGGCCCGCCCAGGGGAGGGGCAAAGAGGGCAACTGCCTCGGGGCCTGGCGATTTTTTTTATTACAATATTTAAAACTTCTACACTTATAAGGAATTTTATACCCAGGTCAGTAGTGTTGGGTGTGTGGAACAAATGAAACACCCCTTACATAACTCCAAAGACCTTCCCACAAAACATGAAGCCTACTATTGGCTACTAAGGCAGCAGCTGGGACTGAAGCCCCAGAACGTTGCTGCTGGAGCCCCATATGGTGTGCTGCAGAGCTCGGTGTGCAGCACACTCCGGACAGTGCTTAGCAGGGGGCAGCAAGGTCTGGGCGGCACTGAGGGCTGTCTGCCCCGGTCCTGCCTCTTCCCGCCAAGGCTCTGCCCTTTCCGGCAGCACAGAGCCAGGCCCCCATCCCTTGCCCAGGGCCTGCTAAGTCTGTTGGCTTGCCTGCACGGGTGTATTGTGGGAAGGCAGTGGAGGACTATCAGCACTTGGGTGGTTTAGCCTATGTCTTAATCTGTCCTTTTGCCAGTAATCAGCCCAAGGAAAGATGGGAACTAGGCTCTGTTCCATACCCCCAGTCAGGCCCGTTAGCTCTGACTGAGGCAGCACTAAATTCAAGGGAGAAGTTTTTGTACATGGATGGCAGAAGGATGGGGGAGGCGCGAAGGGCAACCCCTAAGTTGTAGCCCAAAAGGAAGAAAGTCAGTGGAACCAGTAATACTTTCAAAATGGAATGGTGTGTTTTAAGGACAACCATACTGCATAAGTCCTGTGACATTGGTTTGTTTCCTAACTGAATGATGTATTTCTTTTGAGTTTTTAAATTTTGCATCAGCTTAGCCTATTTATTGGCAGGTACAATGTATACATCTAAACTGATGTTATCTAGACTTTGTACCTCATTGGCTCACTGTTTAGCCCTCCTCTTTTACATATGTCTTTTAAAATGTATCTTTACCCTTTCATATGACATGCCATTTGGGTGTAACGATGACATGAATGCTAACGTGGGTTCTCTTTCTGTAACTAAAGAATGCTTCTCCAGGCTATGCAACTATTTCATTAAAGAAAATAAACAGAATAACACACAAAGTTGTATGTACAACCAGATTTCATAGACACTGAATTTTCATAACTTATACACCCACAATCCTCCCATACATGCACTCACTGCCTCTAATGGCAAAGCAAGGACCACACATGTATATGTGTGTAATGCTCTGTGTCCACCATAGCCCAGAATTCTGTCCCTCACTAAATTCTAATAGCCAAGATGGGCAGGGATGGTGTCCCTAGCCTTTGTTTGCCAGAAACTGGGAATGAGTGACAAGTAATGATGGCCTGTTCTGTTCATTCCCTCTGAGGCACCTAGCATTAGCCACTGTTAGAAGATAGGTGTAGGGGTAAACTGAGGCAGTCCATGGTATTCTGCTAAGAATCCCTATTAAAATCCTAAATTTGAGGCCAGGCCTGGAAACACACAGAACAAGCAGCTAACATGACCCTGGTCGCCCTGGCAACCACATTCCAAGAGGGCCTCACTCCAATAAGACCCTGACTGGTACCAAAACAAACTTTATGGAAGTCGTTCTCACTGTCTCCTTTAATCCTAGATAAGCCTGAGACCCAAGGACTATGCCATCATGAGGTGGTATCATCTCGCAGTAGACGCATCATAATTTCAACAGACAAAGTTGCCATTAAAATGCTTGTCTTGTTTATGTTGGCTTATTTAGCTTGTTAGGAATAACTACCTGTATTATTGATAAGATGATATTTAATAGGCAATGGGCGGAGATGCTGTGTAACCTTTGTAGTTTATTGGCTTATGTGCTCATTATATCTTGCCGCCAGACCCTATCAAATCGCTTCTACTCTGCCCAACTGATGCCTAGATAATGTAATGTTTTGATTAACTAGTGTAATGCTTTGATTAACTAGTGTTCACCAGGTTAACCCCTGAGGGACACTCCATGAGCTGTGTGCAATAAATCCTCTGCTTGTTTTCACCTGCATCCAGACTGTCCAGAATTATTCCCTACAATAGGATACTAGGCTGGGAGGACCTTTGGTGTGACCCAGTATCATCATTCTTATACTCAGTGTCATATTATCACCTACACAGAATGGTTTCCAGAAAAACATATCCCTTTGAGAAACATGCTGCAGTACATAGACCCTACAGGTCAACGTGGAAGAAAACCATAAAACCATGCTAATCATGCATGCAGGTTCCCAGGCTATTCGCGAGACAAGGTAGGGGAGGTGATAACTCGTATTGGACCAATTTCTGTTGGTGAGAGAGACAGCCTTTCAAGCTACACAGAGCTCTTCTTCAGACCCACCAGAGCACAAAATTATACTACAGAGACGTGGAAATTGAACGCACCCTAATTGCATGCAGAGGTCTTATAATAAACATATCATGGAGCCACATAATGTCTATAAAAGTATTAGAAGGTAACTCTCTGCAGGCCCTCTATCCCATAAAGAAACCATTACATAGTTATAACACCCCAGTAAAACTATTTGACAGTATAATCCAGCATGTCAGGGGTTCCTCTTTAACAACTGAGCTGATGAGGAGAAAACCCCAATGGCAAGCCTGTATCTGCAGTTCTGTAAACAAATACTTACCTTGCATGAGAGTTCCAGCAAAAATGACAGCACAGTAGAACTGGGCCAATCTTCCTCCACTAATCTACAGTAAAAAACAATACACTTCATTGCTATCTCAACCAGAACAGCTCTTTCCATGATGCAGAACTTAGGAGGACAGTAAAAGCTAAATGAAAACCTGATCCCCTTCTATGTGTCATCATTCCCGCCCCTCACTGTGAGCAACTCCCATTTCCCAAACATGGAGCAAACAAACCCACCCAAAATCTCAAAATACTAAATCAGCTCCTAAAACATTATGATCTGAGTTATTAGGAAGAGCAAATTGAAACAGGCAACAAACTATGCTGTCAATTATAGATTTTTGCACAGAATATCATACTTACAGGCTAGTATTTCACAAAAATTAAATGGGCAAAACTAAGGCAGACTCTCACCCAAATATAGCATCAGCAGTCACAAACTAGAGGGGAGAACGAGAGATGCTTTCCACTTCAATGTGAGAAATGCAAGAGAGTGAAATAGGCTTCTTCTAATGATCAGGAATCATTTTTAAAATCTAATAAAAAAAGAGATGAGAAACAGCTGCATCCAAACCAGGGCAAAAAGAGAGATGGCAAAGGCAGCATCATGCTATATAGCAACCTGCCATCAGATCAGGAGTGGATAGCAATGAAAGGCCAGAGGGGATCAGAGCCCACATACAAGATACATGCTGCTTCTGGGCAAGACATACCTGCCTCCGACAGACAGCCAAGCTGTCTGTCTCTGTTGTACACACTGGCAATATTTGTGTAACATATCATGCGGATAAAGTCTCATTGAATTTAATTATATCTACCCCCACCTGCTGTCTCTTTCCTTCCTTGCCCCACTCTGGGTCTCTTGCGGCTTTTGCTTGCATGCACTCTCCCTGACCCACCAGGAAAAGGATGAACTGTAGCATCTGTTTTGCCCCAACCACCTCCATCTCCTGCAGGATCAGTTATTATTATTAATAATAATCATGTTTTATGTTAGCCCCTAAAGGCCGGCCAACCAAGAATGGGGCCTCATTGTGGTAGGTGCTGTGCAAACACAGAGTGGCAGGCTGTCCCTGCCACAAAGACCTTACAATCTAAATAAAAAGCTGCAACCAGAGAAGCCAGCTGGCCCCAGCAGGAAATAGGGCAGGGGGAGACAGAGAGAGGTTTGATTCAGGGGGCATTAAGTGGAGATTTACAGCGAGAAGAGAGCATATTTCAGGGAAGGGGAGAACTCTTTTCATTATTTCCTCTCCTGCCACAGAGCCAGCGTGCCTGTGCCAGATAAGCTCCTGCAAATTAATTCCTTATGAGTTGGAATGTATCAACATGGAATTTTAACCCATTGCCCACTCACTGCCTCACCATAGTCCATTGGAAGAAAGAGATGGACAAAGAGAACTTCCTCGGTGGGCAGTGGGAGTTTCCTGGGAGAGATGCCAAATAGCCAGCTGAAGGAGCCTGGATCTTCTCTCTTGTAGCATTAATAGGGAGAACAGGGAAGCTGCAAAGACCCTAACGATTTCTTGATCTACTACATACATGGAAGAGACAGACATATATAAAGAAGGCCCTGATCCTACATATTTTTACACATGAAAGGAACTGTACATCAGCAACCAGTGTCAATGGGTGGATGCAAATGCTCAAGTCACTCTCATGCACAAGAGCCATGATTCTAGAAAAAGAACTCCCAAGCAGGTTAGTGTATGTTTAACTCCTCCTTTATTTACTTTTGCAATAGCTGTGCCTGTAGCTCTGCACATTCAGCAATTGGCAATACCTGTAGTTATTAAGAGAAGAGTTTTCTTCCTGTATTTTCTCTCATACATTGTGATGCCCATTTTAAGTTCTTTATTACCACAACATTGCTTGGGGAAAGATTAGGCTGGAGGCTATATCGATAATATAATTTTACATATGCAAGTTGGACCTCCCTCGTCCAGCACCCGTAGGACATGACCAATCCCGAACAAGGGGATTTGCTGGACCAGCAGAGTGCCCTGTCATTGGCCTCCTAGACCCCCGCCCCTACTGCTGACTGCTTCCTGTGCTTGGCCCACTGCCCCCAGGCTCAGACTCTGGATCTGCTGCCACTGGACTCGGGCACCAGCACCCCTGCTGCCAGCTGGACCAGGGCCCCCTGGTACTGGAGCTTCCTACAGCACTGCCAGGGCTGGAGCTCCCCACTGAATGGCCAGGACCGAAGCTCCTCAGTGGCTGGGGCCAGAGCTCCCCTGTGTACTGCTGGACCAGCTGCTGGTAGGGCTGGGGTCGGAGCTCCCCGCTGCACCACCGGCTACCTCCTGGGCCGAAGCTCCCCAGCTGCTGAAGCTGGAGCTGGAGTGCCAGACCCCTCACTATGATGGGATCTGTGCCATGCTCCCAGCCTTGCCACCAGACCTCCCTATTCCTGGGCTCTGTGATCCAGGAACATCTGTGGCCCTGCTGGACCATGGATGTTGTCAGACCAGAGAGCTCCAGTTTAGGGAGGTACAACCTGTAGAATATGGTATAAAGATGTGAAAAGTTTTCTTCCGGGCACCAGAGTCCCCCTGTATCCAACCTTCGGGTCAAGATTTCTATTTACTATAAACATTTTTCAAGGGAAAATAAAACCACAATAATAGCAAGAAGTTGGCAGTTAAAAAAGAAAACTCTATTTCATTGTAGTAATATACATTATTATGAAGAAAGAACAAACAGAACACCAGCAACTACACCACAAAGCTTTCAAGAAGGCCACAATAAAAGCCAACTTTCTTACTTTATCATAACTAAAACTGTTGAAAGGAAAAAAGACAAAATCTAAGGATGTAAATTTCATCCTTTGACTTGAGTTTCTTTGTGATTCTTAGTTGTTAGGCCCTATCTGTTGTGTAAGCATATTCTATTTCCTTGTTCCATTTTTATTAATAAAAAGAACACATTTTTCATGAGTGCCTTTTTAAAACATACATTCAGGAATTTTTAAAATATATCAGGTGTCTTGCTGACCAAAGCAATTCCTTCATGGGTGTTCTCCAAAGGCAACAGCAATTATGGGCCTGATAAGAGTTCAGCACCTAAATCTCCAACTGAAGTCTATGGCAGTGGAACAAATCAGGCTGTGCTATTTCAGTCTTCTAACCACTTTGTATGACTTTTGTTTTAGTCAAAACTGTTTTTGAATTTCACACAATGGCACAAATATGATCAATTATTTATTGCAAGTGAGGTGAGCAAATGAGCAGCCCAAACATGCCGACTTGTGTTTTGTTTACATTTGTATGTATTCACAAGACGTAGACAGAAGAAATGGATGGACAACATAAAATAGTGGACAAGAATGGATTTTGTGGAGACTCGAGGACTGGCACATAATTGTCAGGGGGTGGAAACAATTGGTTGTTTGCTCATCAGTGATGGTGCCCCAATGACCAGTGCAATTACAGCAGTGAGGATGATTCATAATTCAGATTTATTTTTAAATTTTGCACTAAAATGATCTTTACATGGGATAGCCTGCAGTTGAAGACACAAGGGTTGTTTGAGGTGATACTACATACCTCTTTGAATATGGTATTTACCATAGCATAAAGTTCATAAATCCTTAGCAAACCTGTAACATCATGGAGGAGGGGAGAGCAGAGTGATACCACAAAATATTAACAGAGAACATTCTCAAGTTACAATTATTAGTGAGAAATCTGATCTCTGCTTCCCTCGCTATGGCATGTGGCTGGATTTCTCAGGCAATCAGCAGATTTAAGGAATGTTAAGAAAGGCCCACTGAGTGAGAAGTAGTAGTATAATGAGTCTGCAGAATTTTCAGTCTGAGAATAGAGAACTGAATTGCTAAAAAAATAAGGGTCTGATCATGGAAATACTTTAGTTCACTCTGGCTGAGGGTCTAGCTCTCTGGGAATAATTATGGTCATAGCTACGCAGCATCCCTCCACTTTGATTGCCTGAGAAGGTTCCATTTTTGTATTGCAAACAATAATGACCAGGTGTATCACTACGTGATATAGAACATTATATACATGTCCATTCATTCATTTTCAGCAGGAGGAGCATGTACCGGGTATCCCTAGTCTCTGACTGACAAAAGCTGGGCATGGATAATGGAGGACAATACTTGCCCTGTTCTGTTCATTCCCTCTGACTTGCCAGGCATTAGCCATTATTACAAGACAGGATACTGGGCTTGATGGACCATTGGTATGACCCAGGATAGCCATTTTGATGACACAACTACATTGATTGTGGCAATGTGCCACTCAGAGAAGTACTATATACTCATTCATAAGCCGATTTTTTCGGGAAAAAAAATCCCGCAGTGAAGAGTGCGGGTCAGCTTATGAACAGTTTCTTCCTGAGCCTCACAAAGTGATGCATGCTGAAGGACTTGCTAGCTGCTAGCAAGGAATCTCTCAATTGAGACAAAAGGTAGGAATATGCAGCACTTTAAAGACTAAAAAGATGGTTTATTAGGTGATGAGCTTTCGTGGGCCAGACCCACTTCCTCAGATCAAATTGTGGAAGAAAATTGGCATGACCATATATACCAAAGGGATACAAACAAAAAAAAGTGAACACATATAAAGCAAACAAATCAGATTTTAGAACAGAGGGGGTACGAGGGGGGGAAGTTAATGTCTATGAGGTAATGATATTAGAGGTGATAATTGGGGAAGCTATCTTTGTAACACTTTAACACTGAGCTTTTAACACTTCCCTGGCAGCCAGCAAATCCTTCAGCCCGCCTTGCTTCCTGTGGCTCAGACAGTGTTAAAAGCTCAGTGTTAAAGTGTGAAGAGTTAAAAGTTCAGCTGAGAGCCTCCCTGCTGGTGCTGACCCTGAGAAGTTGGGACTGGATGTCTGTACTCTGGATTTGGCTTATAAACCAGTCAGTGACCTTTTACCATTTTTTCTCTGTAAGTTTGGGGGATGAGCTTGTAAATGAATGGGCTTATGTTCGAGCATATACGGTAGCTTTACTATGTCAGCAAAACGGAGGATTTAGTATGAGCATTTTCTACTCTCTGACTAAGAACTTTTTGTGCTCATTATACTGCTGTTTCCTATGCAACAGGTCTCACTTAACATTCCTTTTTGCACCTGAAGTCTTTATGTATATGTTTGCAGTTCATAATACAAGAGAGATTCAAGAGACTTGATTATAGGATTTTGATTGTTGTAAAACAGTGTTTTTTACAACACAGGAGATTCAGTGGAGAACTTTATCTTCAGTTCATTATAAAGTACCTCCACTGCACAGTTAACCTGAGTGATTAGCACCTGAGTCTGATGTTATAGTTGGTTGTGAGCATACACACTGCAAAGCCACACTCAAGTTACTGGCTCTGTATTGGTTCTTCATTAAACTGTGTGTGCCCCGGGGGCTGCTGGGAGCACAGCCCATATTTTTAGTGGTGCAATAAGGTGAGTCATTCTATGATTCTTTCCCAATGAATTACGGAAGAACTTGTCTGATCTGGACACAGGGTGGGATTTTGGTAAAATACTGGAGAATTATCACCATTCAGGTAGTTTACGCTGCACATGGAGAGCAAAATAGGCAGGTAACCAACCTGAGTGTAAGCATCACTTGGGCTTTATCTTATACCACAACTGGCTAGCCCAGGTGAAAAGCATGACACTATGAGAGGTGTTTTGTGTGTGGATGGTAGCCAGGTTAGGGACAATACCCTCACAAGAACCTAATTCTGCAGTGAAGATGCGTCCTGAGAGACTGTGTGAAGTTTGGGACAACCTAGCAAAGATCTGTTACACTAAGCAACACGTTGCTTATCAGTCATTCAGCAAGGTCCCCACTTGATGTGGCTATGTTAATGTATTATACGTTCATTCAATAGCTTTCGGTTACAGTTCAAAGTGGAATGCACGTCAAAACAGATGGAACTCATGCTTGTCAGTGTTGTCACAGGGTTATACTGCATCTTGTTGACTGGCATTTCTACAAGGGGCAGAACACTGGGGAAAGTGAAGAACACAAGGAATTTGCAGTACAAGCTGTACGGCAGTACTGTGTCATTTATCCCAGGACTCCCATACCAAAAGGTCACACTATAGCAAATATAGATTTACCTTAAAAGGGAATTTCTTAAAAGTGTTCGGGAGGAGGGGGGAGAGCAAGTACTCAGTTTGGACCAAGCTGTACACATCTGTGCTAGCAGAACAGAAATGTTGAGTTCCAGCTGGCATTACTCGCTGAGGCTTTGGATGTGCTGGAAGAACTTAATTCCACTACATATGTTTTGGACCTATGTTCTTCCTGGATGGTAAAGGCCAGTAGAGAAGAATGGGTCCTTTGTGGGGCAGGTGATTTAAAATAAAGTGTGTATAGAACCTTTGCTCAGTCAGCCATTATTTGATACTGGCAGTCTGGTCAAATATAGACTTTATACCAATTTTCTATGTTTTGTTAAGACTGTGCTGAGACAACTCTTAGAGTATCTAGACATCTAAAATAAACTTGTCTTGGTGGTTTCAGGCCTGGCCATCTCTGAGTTACACTTATGCCCTGCTCCTAGTTGTGCATGATCTTGTCTATTAAAGCTAACATTATTGGATCTCTCAGGTCACCTTACACCGGCTTTATTCTGTTCTCAGAGTGATCGCCAGTCCATACGGAAATCCAACAATCAACAGTAAAAGCTTTGTTATCCAGCATGTTGGGGATCCCGGGGTGCTGCTAAGTTAAGCATTCCAGTTAATTAAGAGGGAGGGAGTTTGGCTGTGGAAGGGGATTCAGGGCTGGGAGTTGGAGCACTGTAAGGGATGTGGGCTCTGACAGGGAGTTTGGATGTGGGAGGGAACTTGATGCAGGAGGCTGGGGTGCCAGATCCAGGCACCACTCAGCTCAGGCGACACCCCAGAAAAAGCAATATGTCCCTGATGCTTCTAGGTGGAGGTACAGCCAGGCATCTCTGAGCCCTGCCTCCACCTGCAGGTGCCAACCCTGCTGCTCCCATTGCCCATGGTACCTAGCCAGTTGGACCTGTGGAGTCAAAGCACATGGATCAGGGTAGGGGCAACACATGAAGCCCCTGTGGCTGTTCGTCTGCCCAGGAACAGCAGAGACATATCGCAGCTTCCGGGGAGAGACACACAGCTAGGTAGGAAACCTGCTGGCTCCGAGCCAATCAGACATTACAGAAGATCAGAAAAAACAGTTTATAGACCTTTCCCCTTGGTAAAGTGCTGGATAACATGGCTTTTACTGTTGTTAAGATTTTTAAAGCAGACTAAAATGTTTTGCCACAAAATGCCCATTCATTTCAGTGAGAGTACTCACTAAATCCTCAAGTCTGCTTTGAAAAATTCTATCTGTATAAAGTGAAAAACGTAGTGGTAATATATTTCACTTGCTAGATGTAAAGACAGTTTTGTTGCTGCTTTGAAAATATAACAGATGATAGTGTATTCAAATAATTGTGTTGAAAAGTATATTGCACCCAATATCTTACCCCAGTCTTATAATGTATTGATCCCCTGCAAAAAGGGTTTATCAGAAAAGCATCACTGTGCCTTACTTAAACCTACTCTGAAACACTAATGCCATAAAAAAGCGAGCTCTAAATAAGCTTAGCTATACAAATGAATTGTACAGAGACTGCAGAGGCCAGGTGATGCTAGCTTTCACAAGTCAAGACTTAATATCTGTGGTTGGTAACAGCAAGACTAGAAATTTGAGTTGTGTTCACAGTTTAAAGATAACTGTATGTTATTCTTTTATCTTAATCAACAAGTTAAGGAGAAATGCCAGCAAAGTCAAAGTATGTAAATTAATGGCAAATTCATGTACATATACCTACTCAGCAGGTGGACATTTTCCAGACAGCGCTGAAAACTAAAGTAATTAGAGACATTTATCTACTGTCTGAAGGAATTAATAGGAACTATTTTTACTATCAAGACAGTATCCTTCCATTCCAAATCTATCTGAAACAAAAGAAACTAATTACACATTAACTTAGACTAGAACTTGAACTGAATGGTTTTAACTAAAATTTGCAGAACAAGATTTTAATGATTTCAGCCCTTTCCCCTATATCAGGTAGTAGGATTCAATTCTTTTCCCTTCTCCTCTCCCACTGAAGTATCATTAATTGCTACTTTATCTACCACCACCCCTTTTCTTTTTAATTTGCAGTCAGAACCAGCTTTTAATTGAGCTGGAGGAGCCAGAGTCAATGTGTACATCTACACTACTGCTGGGAGTGTACCTCTGGGCCAGTTACACAGACTCAAGCTAACTTGGCTTAAGCTGGCCCGCAAAAAATAGCAGCATGGACATTGCAATGTAGATGGACTCTCAAGACCACCTGATCCCCTCAGTCCAAGATAAGGTGTTTAACTTTAACCTCTACCCACACTACTATTTTTAGCATACGTGGTCAAGCCAAATTAGGCCAAGCCTGTCTACCCATTCTGGGAAACATGCTCCCAGATGCAGCGTAGATATATCCATAGAGTCTCTTCTGTGCTCCACTTTCCTCCCCTTCCATAGTAGCTACTCAAGGATTTGTGTCTATTGGGGGAAAAAAAGAAAGAAAGGGAAAAAAGAGCTTTTTTACCTGTGGTAACTACATATCCTGGGGTAAAAATACAGTGAAGAACAGGTACTTTAATTTTACTATGAGGTAAACAGCCTCCTGCCTCCATCTGTCATACGCCTATCATATATCATATGTTTGTCATACACCAAGGTATAAGCAATGGCCAGCGCATGAGTCTGGGCTTATTATCAGAGCAAAATCAAAGGGCAGAACCAGAGGCATAGTTATGGCAAGCCTATGGTCATAACAAGGGGCCAAGAACAGAATCAACAAACAGAGCTAGAGTCATGGTTAGGAGACATGTCCATGGTCAGAGCCAGGGTTCAGAGGTAGGCAAGGGCTAGCCAGAAAGCCATTTCAGTGCAGCAGCAGCCTTGGAACCCTCTGAACAGGGTACTGTGGCTACCAGACTTAAATAGGGATCTGTCTGGCCATAAGGAGTACAATCATTTAGTAAGGGCTAACTGGGCCCAGATGAGCTGGTAGGTAACCATATCTGGAGCTAACTGAGTTCCTGCCCTTGACAGTGCGTTTAGCTCCAATTAAACTACAGTGCCTCATCCTCACTCTGCTTGCACTAGGGATGTAAAAAGAGTAGTCAAACAGTCGACTACCCGATAAGACTAGGCTTATTGGGTAGTCAAGTCGACTACTCGCATTTCTCCCCCTCCCCTTGCTGCCTCTGATATAGAAGCAGGGGGGGAAGCAGGAGATAGTGCTGAGGGTAGCTGGCTTAAAAGCTGGTTCCCCCCAGTACCGTCTCCGTGGACCGGGTTGGGAGTGGGAACAGGGGAGGTAGAGGCACAGTGCGGGACCTGGTGCGAGCCAGGACTGCTTTAGTCCCAGATTGTGCTGCGTCCTGGACCTACTCCCGCTGTGGCTCTGCAGTTTAAAAGTAGGAGGAGCTGGACTGTCTGCACAACTGGCTCCTACTATATTTAAGCTGCAGAGCCGCAGTGGCCCCTTATCGACTAATTGTGTACTCAATGCAAATTGTATCAATACCTGATTAGTCATTTACTCGCTACTTAACATCCTTAGCTTGCACCTCAGAATAGCCTCCTCTCCTGAATTTTGGGACAAATGGCATCCTGATAGTACATTGGTTAGGACACAAGACAAAAGGGCTAAATAAATGGACAATTCCAATTTTATTGAAATGTGGGGCCCTCACCCAAATCACAGGGCCCGATGCTGTCATCCTGATTCCCCATACTCAAGGGACAGCTCTGCTTGTAATCAACTTGGTAGTGATGATGGTGATGATGGCAGCAAATGCTGACAAAAGTAGGGATAACCCCAGCCTACAGTGTTAAAACTCAAAACGAAATTCTCCAAAGTTCAAGGGACATAGATAATTTGTACACAGCAGCAGTAGCTTCAGGAGTGTAACTGGGATCTAAAGTCCCCATAACATCAGGCTCACATGCACTTTAGCTGTGAAGTGCATTTGAAAGTTTGTCATGGATGGCTGTACATAGTCTTTTTGTAGTAACGGTGGAGCCATTGTGTGTAATAAGCAGCAAAAACCGCTTGCTCTGCATGTACAAACACTATGTATGTTCTATGATGAGTAAAGAAAAGCTGTTTTCTACATTAAAAAATATAGGTTTAATTCTGATCTTATAAGAACTTTGTATTAGTGTGTGTCCACCCAGTTTTTAATACAATTATTCCTGAGTTCTACCAGAATATGGGAGAGAAGTCAAACCCAGAATTATGTTTTGAACTTCCACATGCTCTGGGGTCTAAGAATTATTTATTCATTGCTACCTATATATTAACTGAAACAATAATGGAGTATGTATTGTCTATTTTGTTTTCTCAAAGTAGCACAACTCAAAAGAAGCCTCTGTTTTTCATTAAGTTCATGTGTTGTACTTAATTTTATACCTAGTATAAAATCAAACTTAAGGAAGACATAAGGAGAGTAAAGACCTGACTTGAAGTCACAAAATTTGAACTTAGTACTTCCCTGGTTCCCAGATTACTGCTGTAACCAAGTAGATCACAGTGTTTTCATGAAATCCAGAATTCAAGGTTTGTATTTCTCTTACCCAAGAAGGCCATCAAATGTGAATAGGCTTTAAGTCAGTGGTCCCCAACCTTTTGGGGCTGCTGGGCACCCAGGGTTGGGGCCGCACATGCACCCCGGGGACGGCACCGCGCATGTGCCACACTCCTGGGGTGGGGGCCGCGCATGCGCTGGGGGCCCAGGGTGCAAGAATGGCTCGGGCCGGCCCTGGTCACTAGGCGGGCGCACATAAATGCCCCAGCGGGCGCCATGGCACCCGTGGGCACCGCGTTGGGGACCACCGCTTTAAGGGCTTGTAAAATAAGATATTGAAATTGGTAGATTGCTCAGATTTTATTTCCAAAGATGTGGGGGCTGATGTCTGTACTCTACTTAGAGAGCACCAATCAGCTGCTGGGGGAGACAAGGAAAAGGAAGTAAACTACGTCCATAGCTTTTCACCTGGGTGAAATCTCAAAACACCTAAACAGAAACTTTTCTGGCATCCCACCCCCAAATGTGATCTGGCAATTAACAGCTTACTGCAAAGTTTATATATAAAGGTGTTGGAACCTAGTCATAAGTTACATATGAAAAATTACACTAAAATACTATATCAGTTAAAACTCACAAAGAGTAATAGTGTTCATAGTTGAGGTTGACATTCTATCCCGCTTAACATCTTATAGAAAACTGTAGAACTCCTACACTATAAAGTAATAGTGTAAAAGAGGCAACTTACTCAAGAAATCTGTTCCTGTCTGTATTGATTCAGAACAACTAAGCTGAGTCACCACTTCTTATTCATGTGAACTCTACAGATAGTCAACACACCCCCGAGGGAGGGAAACTGGATTTGTTCTTACTTTTGTACACCATCAGTAGAATTGTTTACTGCCAAGCAACTACACCTATGCAACTCTACTGGAGGCAGAGGGGCTTAACCCTAACACTGATGATTAAATACAGGGGTCTGCAACCTATGGTTCTAGAGCCAAATATGGCTCAGAATGGAACCAACATGGCTCTTTGGTCATTCCCAAACTACACACCACTTTTTAAATTAAAATGAAAAATTAATTCAAATTTTTAAAAACATGTAATTACTCATGTCAAAATAAGTTTTTTTTGTCTATTTCACTTTTAACTGTTTGTTTTAAGAACCATCCATCCTCCCCACTCAGTGGGGGTCATGTATAAATTCTCTTTTTATTTAATTGGTCAAGAAATCTCTCCAGCATCATATTGTGATGGTGAACTCTGTAGCCCCCCAACAGTAAAAATGGTGAAGAGTAAGAGAAATGACGAATACCTAATTTTCAAAAAGGATAGAAAGACTTCTATGCATACCTGGAGAGCTCTGGATCTCCACACAGTCTCATTTGTTGTGAGAAACTGTCCTCAAACAAAAAAAAATGAATTTAGAACTGCATTTCATTACAAAACATGCAGTATTCCCTACAAAATACCCAAGGGTAACATACACACAAAAAAAGCCTGCGACGAACTGCAGCGAAAAATGAACATTCGACAAAATAGACTGCTGGCATGGTCAAAAAAGGTGGGAGCTTAAACTCTGAAAGTTTTTCAGGCTCATACAGCATTATTCAATAGAGGAAGTCTTTCACTGACGAGGATTACGTGAAGAGATGCATGCTAAAAATTGGACATGAACTATTTGACAAGTTTCACAACAAGGACAAAATCTTACAGAAAATTCAAGGCATGCTATTATTGGCAAAAACAGTTCATGACAGAGCTGTGAAAATGGCTCATCAAATTGACAAGGAACAAATGCAAAATTTGAGTACAGCTACTTATTTTTCCTGTGCTTTGGACAAGACAACCGACATATGTGACATTAATCAGTTGTGTATTCTGGGACAATATATTTGTGGAAATGCTGTGCACGAAGAAATGATTGCAATGGAAAATCAAACAAGGGGCAAAGACTTCCTTGAAATTGTAATGAACTTTGTAAACAAGAAAGAAATACAGTTGGATAATCTTGAGTTTGTGTATACAGACGGTGCACCTAGCATGGTCGGCAAATTCACAGGATTCCCTACTCTTTTGTCAGAACAGCTGTACAACCTGCTTTTGATTTTTTATTGCATTGTGCATCAGGAGGCATTGTGTAAGCAATCTTGTAGAACCAAACTCAGAAATGTAATGGGACTGGTCATTCACGTTGTCAGTTGGATTCTAACATGAGTCCTTAATCAATTTCAGTCACTGCTCGAGGAAGTAGATTCTGAATACCCAGATCTACTAATGCACTGCATTGTGCACTGGTTATCTTGTAGCAAAGTTTTGTTTCATTTTGTCAGCTCATTAATGAGATTAAGTCATTTTTGGATATGAAGGGTGTCAAACATGCCAAGCTTTCAGACTGTGACTCATTGCTCAAGTTTTACTGGTCATTTGAATGAGTTGAACCTTAAGCTACAAGGGCAAGGAAATAAAGTCCTGACTCTGCAGCCGGCAGTGTTTAGTCAAAATGGACTGTTTTTCATCAAAGATATCAAGACAGGCAGATTCGCACATTTCAAAAGATTACAAATGTTTCATGATTCATATCAGAGAGATAATCCAAATAACAGCCTTGATTTGCAGCAGCTTGCCAGGTTTGTTTCTGAGCTCCTGAATGCATTCAAGTCTCGTTTTGTGACTTTTGCAAACACAGTGCTCTGTTTTAAGTTTATGATTCGTCCACATAAAGCATCTGTTGAAGAACTGGATTTGACAGTCATTCCAGGCATCTCAGTCAGCGATTTGGAAATGAAAATAGCAGATTTCAAGGAGTTGGATATCTGGGTGGAAAAATTCATCAAGCTTTAATTCTGATTTAGAATGCCTTGCTCGACAACATGCAGAATTGGCAAAACTGCACAAATGGGCTGACATGAAAAAACT
Organism: Pelochelys cantorii; assembly: GCA_032595735.1. Lineage (NCBI taxonomy): Eukaryota > Metazoa > Chordata > Testudines > Trionychidae > Pelochelys > Pelochelys cantorii. Next base: position 122,242,609 of record CM064326.1, on the reverse strand, counting down.
GGAGCACGATGATAATCTGAATCTGCAAACTTGGAAAGAACTTCCCGTCACATACACTATCGTGTAGAACGTCAGCTTGGTCCTACTTTCAATGTTTGGCTCCACTTATATGTGTGAGCAGGCTTTCTCTCATTTGAATCACATCAAAGGTAGTTTGCACTCAAGACTGGCCGAAGACAGCCTGAATGCACGCATGAAGCCGAATTTGACCAGTTATGATATAAACTTCAAAGAAATGTGCTAAAAGATGCAGCAACAGAAGTCCCATTAAATAAAGTCTGTGAATACAAGGTCTCAGTTATTCTATTATTAATCATGTCAATTATCAATAATATTAAGTCGTATATTTTCAGTCATGCAAATGGGCATTCTTATATTGACTCTTTGTTGATCACTTGTTCTGAATTTTGATGTAGTTTGGCTCTTTGGTTTGAAAAGGTTGCCAACCACTGATCTAATATAGCCTTTGGAAGCTTCATTGCTGGTAAATGAAGCATCAGAAGGAAAATGTCTTGATTGATTCCATGGTGATCCAAGACTGAATTTGTAGGACTGAAGTTAAGGAAGAAATTGACATGGAAATCGTTATATGCGGTGCTTGTGTAGCTACATTAGTCCCAGGATATTAGAAAGACAAGGTAGGTGAGGGAATATCTTTTATTGAACCAACTTTCCCCTTGTGAGAATGCTACGCTTTTGGACTTACACAGAGGTCTTCTTCAGTTTTTAGCAAAGTCATGAATTTAAGCTCCCAGGCTCATCTTTTTAAGTTGTTGTGCAGTTTCCCGCTGGCAATGGGGATAGAAAGCTCAGACATAGAGGGTGTGTCTAGACTACATGGCTCCGTTGACGGAGCCATGTAAACTAGTTTACCCAATACAGTCAATGAAGCGGGGATTTAAATAATCCCCGCTTCATTAAAATAAAAATGGCCGCAGTGCTGTGCCGACAATCAGCTGATCTGGCACAGCGCGGCAGTCTCGACGCGGATTGGTCAACAAGAGAAGCCTTTGTCGACCACTCCTGTAAACCTCGTTTCACGAGGCATAAGGGAGCGGTTGACAAAGGCTTCCGTTGTTGACCAATCCGCGGCTAGACTGCCATGCTGTGCCGGATCAGCTGATTGTCGGCACAGCGTGGCGGCCATTTTTATTTTAATGAAGCGGGGATTATTTAAATCCCCACTTCATTGACTATGTCGGGTAAACTAGTTTACATGGCTCCGTTGACGGAGCCATGTAGTCTATACACACCCAGAGTGATCACTTTGTAACAAGTATTTAACCACTGGTAATAAGGTGGTTTTGCCTTTTATAATTTTTTAGCTGTCACACTCTGAGTATGTCTACACAGCAACTTGACACCCACAGCTGGACCATGCCAGCTGACTTGGGCTTGGGTTGTGGAGCTGTTTCTCTGCTGTGTAGACTTCTGCATGTGAGATGGAGCCTGAGCGCTGGGACCTTGGAGTCTCCAGCCCATAGCTAGAAGTCTACACTGCAATGAAACAGCCGTACAACCTGAGCCTGAGTCAGCTGCCATGTACCAGCCGTGGATGTCTAGTTGCTGTTCAGGCATTTCCTCAAGCTACATTTCCCAGACCTAAAGAAAATCTTTAAGCTCGAAAGCTTGTCTTTCTCATCAAAAGAACTTGGTCCAATAAAAGCTATTACAGGTTGAACCTCTCTGGTCCAGGGCTCTCTGGTCCAGCAACAACTGTGGTCCAGCAGGACCACATATGTTGTTTGATCAGCAAGCCCCAGTGGCAGGGAGTGGAGCCCGTCTGGCGACCATTAATGCACATGGCCAATGGTGCGAGGACAAGGAGCCTGGCCGGTGGGCCAGCAGCTGAAGTGGGGCCAGCGGCCGCAAGCAGGAAGCTCCGCCAAACAGAACAGGTCTCGGAGTGGGCCAGTGGCCCAGAGTAGAATCCCACCAGTGTGCTGAGGGCAGTGCACTGGCCAGGGCTGGCAACTAGGAGAGGAGCCCCAGGAGAACCTGAGACCTGACCTCCCCTGCAGCAAACTCCCTTGTTCAGGACTGCTCAGATCCTGAGAATGCCAGATAGGGAGGTACAACCTGTACCTCACTCACCTTGTCTCTCTATGGAAATCATTATTGGACACACAAATTTTACTATAATTTATAGAGAAATTTTAAGAGCTGATGGTATTTTCGAGGACCCTACACTCTCTCACACTTCAGCAATAGTTATAAAGAGCTGTCTAATAGTAGACTATTATGGCTCAGGAAAAGCCATAGCAGGAAAAATTACCTGAAAGAAGGAATTTGAAAATGTGGCCTTGCAGTTTGTGGAAGTGTGCTTGACTGAGGTGGCAAATTCAGTTGTTCATATTCTATCTTCCCAACCATTGAGCACTGACTGGTTTGATTTATTTGTGTTAAAGGTAAGTCATTAGTCAGTGGTTGTCCTCTTGCTTCCCACTCTGACTTCTAGAGCTTCTTTCAGGTTTTTCAGGAACTGTGGGATTGGGGAGGAACAAGCATCTTACTTTTTCATAGTGGCATTGGTAATTATATTGCATTAATAGGCTCAAAAGCATAGGGTGCAAAAGCATATCTGGCAGCAAGTCACCTGCAACAGCACATGGCATCTGGACCCTTGCCTTTGTTTCTGAGAGTTTCTCTTACATCATGCTCTATGAAAAGGGAAGTTTAGTCAAGCAGGTGTTTCCTCCTTCAACAAAGAGTTGAAGTTTGGCAACCTTTTTCATCTATTTATATTATTGCCTTAAGAGATACATGTTTGGAGGTTTTTTAGTTAGTTTGTCACACTCCAGTACAAAATATTTAAGGTAAGACACTCAACTCTAAGTTGGAGATACTTAGCAGAGAATTATTTTAGGCTGTGCCCAGAACTTTTTATTCAATCTTGTATGACTGAATCAGAGAGACTGGGCTCAAATAATTGTTTCCTTCTTTCCTTTGAGATATTGTACTCCTTCCACTTCTTAAAAAGCATGCAGAGAAATTCCCTTTTTTTCCCCCCACTGGTGCAGCTTTCTTGACCTCATTGAAGTTGTAGCTACTGTGTCTACCTAGTCTTTAAATCACTCCTTAAAGCTAATTTCTTTACTTGATGCTTCCATATAAGGGCTACTGGCACCATCTGATAATGGCAGGCAAGCAAAAGCATAATCTGTACCTACAAATTGTGCCCACAGCTAGCCTATGTAAAAAGAGGCTTGTTACTAGTGTTCTTTGTAAGCTGAGTGCTTCGGTGGCTGCTAGGAGAGATTCCAAGGCTACCTAGCTGATTAGCAGAGCATCCATTGGTGGCGCACATTTGCACATGCCTTGGTGCACATAATATAATTTATCCAGCACACAGATGGAAAAAAATATAAGGAATATTGCTTGTTATCCTTACTTGGATCACAGCATACAACTAACTATAAACTCTTTGAGGCAGGATTGTCTTTTGCTACATGTGTGTACAGCATCTGACCCCTGGGGACCTCTATGTGCTACTTTAATACCAATAATAATCTTGATGCTTATGTTATGCTCCTCACTACACTATCCTGAGACCCAAATTCAAGCACTGTCAATGAGAAGAGAATCTATTCCATAATCTAATATATGAAGAGTATTGGTGCCTTTATTAAAGCCAACAAAAATGGATCCTATACATTTTTGCTTCCATTTATCAGACTTGTTTATTGTCCACAGGACTGACTTTATTGAAATTTGAGCCCATTTTATGGATAAATAACTTTCCTGATTCGGGTTCATTAATAATAGACCTGACATTAGCCCGATTGAATTTGATCCATTCAGAGTAGAAGTGCTGAAAAAGCTTTGCCCCCAGAGGGATGAAAAACAGAAGCATAGCAAAGATTTCAGAACTGAGAATGGCATACCCCACTGAAAGAATATGCAGGTCTGTTATAGGGGAATGAACAAAATTATGCCTTGCCCTATAAATCAAATTGCCTTACTGCACTAAGGGATTGTTGTTTGGTTTTGGTTCACTTATTTTTTTCCAGGCAACTGGGATGATAACTGAGTGGGTAGGTTACACAGATTTAATTAAAAACAGACTGTGAGTGAGCCAGACTCCAATACTGCTGCTGCTCTTTGATGTTACACTTGAGATGTAGTGGAACTTAAATTATTCTGGCTTCAGCATTGTGGACTCTGATGCTCATTGAATTGTATTGATACCTAAGGGAGTAAAAAAGTCATTGTTCTCCTCTTTCTTGCTTTTAAATACTGTGATACTTCAGTAGAACAATAGTAATGAAGGTCCAGGACTGAAGACAATGCATGAGGAGATTCCTATATGCTCTTGGACTGAAAACAACAACAAAATCCCTACAAGTATTCATTATATACTACCATCTCAGAAGATTATTCAGAAGCCTAATTTTAGAGATGCAGTCTGTAAATAATAATTCAGTCAGTATAATTAATGACATTGAAGGGAATTATACAGACATCTGGATTACGCAGCCACTAACAATTCATGAGTTCCTCTTAAACAGCACTTGATATTTTTATAAATTGAATTAGACGCACGCTCACAGTGTATATGAACAGAAATTAAATACATAGTTCCAAAGAAACTACATTTCCCAAACTTGCCCTGAAAGACATTTTATTAATAGGCAATAGTTTATGTAAGCTCAGCAACAGTCAATTCATCTTTTTTAGATTAATTATTTTTACCTGGTAGATAAATCACAGTTAAAATAAATGGCATCCCCCAATGCAGATCTACCCAGTCTGCAGACAACACTGGACCTGGGCAGAGGTGGACAGAGGTGGCTATCTAATCTTGAGGTTAGGCAGAGGTGAGTTTGTTTTCTGGCATAAGCCTTAAAAATGATCTAATTTATGTCAGGTTATCTATGGACCCATGGGCCCATTGCAGTCACCAGGAATAGCCAGAGCATAGAAATACTCTGGCCATATTCCTTTTCTTCCCAGCCATGCCACCTAGCCCGTAAGCAATGAGAAGGGTGGCACCAGGTGCCATTCACAGCTGCCTTTTGCTGAAAGAATTGCCAAATAGTAATTTAAATGAACTTTACGGCCCATTTGCCTTGGCCAACAGCACTAAATACCCATAGCAGACATGAGAGTCTTCCCCTTCATTCCTGCTCAAAAAGATTTGCAGGTCCCTACCAATCTACCATTATCTGTTGAGGTTAAATAAGTATCACTGAGGGCATGTCTACACTAGGAAATTATTTCAAAATAACGAATTCGAAATAATAACTCCCAAATTAACAAAATTGAAATAGCATGTCCCCATATGGGGGAGCCTCGAAATTAGTCCAAGGAAGGCTCTGTTATTGTGGATGTGCTACCTCGACTTAGAGCCCCAGGAAGCACTGGGGAGTAATTATTCTGAATGATTCTGGGGAGTAGTTATTTCAAAATAGCAGCAGCGGAGCATCCATACTAACGCTATTTTGAAATAACTATTTTGAAATAAGCATCATTCCCCGAGGAAAGCAGGAGTACAGATTTTGAAATAACCAACCCATTATTTTGAAATAACTGGGTTGGTAGTATGGACACTCTGTTTATTATTTCAAAATAAGGAGGATTATTTCAAAATAACTCCCTAGTATAGACAAGGGCTAAATGTTCTATGCATCTGTGCATAGTAAAGTAAGCATATGCTTCCTTAGCTCCACACAGATTGTGAGCTCCTTGGGGCAGAAATTTCTTTTTAATTTGGAACAGAAGTAGAATATTCCAAGTGTTTCTATTAATGTCAACAGTAGTCAAATAGATTTGCCAGTCTGACTGGGGATTTTGCTTTCTATTTGGCTTGATTAAGAGTTGGGCCCAGGTCCTCAAAAGTACTTCGGGCCCTAATACCCATTTTTCTTAGTGGAAGTTAACAGTCTAAATAATTGTTGAAGATCTGGTCCTTGGTACTACGCTGAAAAAAGGTTACAAGGAAAAAAGAGTTACTGTCCAGATGTGTTAGAGTGTTAACTAAAGTGAACTGGAACTGAAACATAACAAGAAGCATCTGGAGTTTAATGTAGCCATAGTGATTCTGTAATTAAAGGAAAATAGCTACTGTGCTGAGTCTGTTAAATATCTGTGAGCTCCAACCTATTTAGGATGCTAAATCACAGCTTATTGCCAAGTTGGCAAAGCTATATGGATTTAAAATAACAAAATAGTTTGTGCCAGCATCCATTGACTTTGGTAGAGGGGTCTGACAAAAACAAGGGTGAAACTACTACACCACAGATGTGTTGAAAACATTGGGACAAAAGAGAAAATAATCGCAGTGTGCTATGTCCTGTATTAGAACTAGGATTTTTAAATGGAAAAAATAGAAACTTGTTGATACAAAATTTTATTTTACCCACCCTTCTCCAATTCAAGGGGAAGGAGGTAACATGACACTCCTTCCCCCATCAGTTTCTAGAACTCAAATTAAGCCACACTTTTAAATAATTCTTAGCTTTTACACAGTGCTTCTTTCCCATAGATCAGAAGGCTCTTTTACAAGGTGAGTCAGGTATCACTATCTATCTTTTACAAATGAGGAACAAGTCACTGAGGGTATGTCTACAGAGCAGTGTTACTTTTGAATAATTGATGTTATTCCAAATTAACAAAGTCTGCGTCTACACTACAAAGCAGTTATTTCAACATAATGTCAAAATAATGTCAATCTAGAAGACTTCTTACTCCAACTCCTGTAACCCTCATTTTACGAGGAGTAAGGGAAGTGGGAGGAAGAGTGCTCTTTCTCGAACTTCCTGCTGTGTAGACAGCACCAAAAGCCAAAATAAGATATTTCGACTTAAGCTACGCAATTGACGTAGCTCAAGTTGTGTAGCTTATTTCGGTCTTAATCCTACTGTGTAGAGACATGCCCTGAAATTGGAAGTGTCTTCTTTAAAGTTTCACAGCAGATCTGTGACAGAGCCAGGACAGAATACAGGTCTCCTAACTCCCTGTCCTGTGCCTTAGCCACTGAACTCTTCTTCTTCTGAGGGAATTTGTATCAAAAGTGACCTCAGCCCTTCCTTTTCTCTGTTCTTTTCTCCCTCTTTTTCATCTGCTGCTACTGTAACCCAGGCACTTAATAGGGAGCTATGTCTTTAAGAGACCCCTGTGGGGGGAGGTAGGAGTGAGTTGAGTGTTACTGTTGCTGGGCAAATTCAGCACTCTACCCAGAAGCTTCTGGAGTTGGGTCCAATAGTTTGGGATCAGACTTCATGAGCAAGCAGGCAGGGCAGATGCTTTTCTAAGGCCTGTGTGAGCTGGAAGAAGCTAAGCCAGGAGCAGAGAACTGGCTGCTGTTCCTTGCTCTGCAGCACTTTGCAGCAGGGTTTCTTTAAGTCTGTTCACTTGTGAGCTAACTGATTAGTAATCAGTGAGCTGGCTGCCTAGCAGTGACCATAGCAGAGGAAGAGTCTGCCTGGACTCCAACTGAGGATTCCCTACAAGCAAGTGGAGATGGACTTCAGACTCAGCATATGGTGCAGATTTGATATCAGAGGCACAAACTGAGACTTTGGTGAACCAAATCTAAGCTCTTGGGACCTTTCAGTCTTTTCTTACTGTGTTTGTGTGGACTGAACTGTTCTGGTAAAATCGGTCCTGCAATCCTACTGGTTGGCGTGGAATGGGCTCAGGATTCTGCACAACCTATGTGAAGCTACACAAGTTACAAAAGTTCAAATTGCTGTGAGATCAGAATCAGAACCTTGAACTTCACAGCAGTGAGATTTATTTCAGATATGTGGGGGAAAAGCTGCACAGAATGTATGTAATTCTCCTTATAATTACCCAGATTATTGCCAGGATACATTTAATCTGCCTCAGTTTAAATGGCCTTTGAAATCAGGAGTCAATGGGGTAGTGTCTTTAACAATGGCATATATTGTGCACCTCGAGGCAGCTAATATTATTTGAGGTCAACAGTATATTTTTCTATATTAAGTTTCCAAACTGAATCTGAAATGAGAATCTGTTCAGAATGAAGCTATCCACGGTACAGTGCAGCGGAAAAACTTTAGCTCCAGGGTGACACAAAGAGACCATCTAAGTGTTTTTAATGAGGATTTTGTTTTCTAGATGGATACAGGAGGCCCCAGAGATGCGACCGCCCGAGTTCTGACCCCCCGCACTTACTATCATTTTTGTAAGTGTGGAAGGGACCAGAAACCCCCGACTTATGCCTACCATAAATGCGGGTTCGAGTTACAACACCCCTGACTTGCAACGCTTCCTCTGGAACCAATCGCATTGCAAGTCAGGGGCCTCCTGTATACTGCTGTTACAGCATGAACAGTTTTCCAGAAATGTATGCAAGATCTGGTATTATAGTATTTAAATTAATTACCATTTTTTCCCCAATACCTAATGGACAAATCTCTAGATAGGAAAAAAAAATCATTTCTTTTTGTTGTAATGCAATTGTTATCCAGGTTATGAAAGATTCAAAATGGAGTCTGATGGGTTCCACCTTCCTCAGCAGCTTTTTCCCGCCAAAACCTGTGTGGAAGAAGGCTTTGCACTCCTCCCTCTAGCCTGTGCAGTCCTCACTAGTACCATGATGGCGCATCCCAGTTATGCACCCGACCCTTTTTTCCTTTGCACCCCACACGCTAACCCAGTTTCCTGCCTGGACATCTTTATAAACCCCTCTCTGAGGAGAGCTCGGGTTGCTTGGTTCTCCTTCGTCCGTCTGTGTGCGTCGTTATCTACCCTGAGGAGCCCGTTCATTCATTCCTGCGTGACCTGATCAGGACGGCCCAGATCCAGTGGTGCTACTTTCAGGGGTGAGGGAAGCCTCTTCCTATCCAGTACTTTGGGATTTTGGGACTATTATCACAGGTCCTGCTTATAAACGGACATTCAGACAAGGACTGGTGTCTACGGAGTCTAAGTGTCAGCTCACGTGGAAGGTGAGGATCCAGACTGCTCCGGAACCCGGATCATCAACATCATCAAGGAGGGATCTCCCTGCTGTCCTCCCTTAAGGCTTCCAATTAGCCACGAGGTAGAAGGTCGCAGGCATCTATTGCCACCTTCAGACCTTTTGTAAAGTATACCCTTCTGTGTATGGGATCTTTCCTATCTCCTTTTTTTCCTGGGTTAGGGTGGGACAATTACTGTTTTCTTGTTGGTTGATACGTGTTCACATTCTTAAAATATATGGTTTGGCCCTAAATTCCGTCTCAGACCTGATTTGTGACTAGCTGTTCACTGGTGATAGATACGGGTACCAGGTCAAATCTGGCTTCTGGGGGGGGGATTAGGCTTTAATTAATTGCCCACAGCAATTGTTTACCTCAGCCTTCCGGGTAACACAATATATATTGTCTTCTCAAATGAGTTCGCAAAAATTTGTAGCCAAAATACTTTTTATTGCGGTGAAACCATTGCATTTTGTTACCTTATAGGTGATCCTTCTAGGTCACAGGTGAATATAAGGGTAGGGAAGTTTGCAGTGGTGCTACCTTCAAATGATATGTGTTCTGTACATTGAATGCAGACTTCATTTTTCAGTTCAGCATTTATATATAAGTGATTTTGTGTGGACAAGAAAAGGTTTTAAAAAAAACAAAACAAAATAGCTAAATTATCTTGAGCTACTGAGTCAATAGCGTTCAGCTTGAGAAGACCTCAAGGAAACCCAACATGAGAAGAGCAACCAGCCAGCATGCATGCAGCATCCTCTACAGCATGACAGATGCATAGTATGCCACACCCAGGGGCATATAGGCGAACTAGGCGGTCACCTAGGGTGCCAAGTTAAATGGGGTGCCAAATGGTGGCGCAATATCATTGAGAGGTTTGGAGGTGGGGGTGCCAATTGCATGGTTCGCCTAGGGCGCCAGTTGCTGGCAGCTAGTCTAGGGCTGCCCCTGGCCACACCTGAACCTAGAAAGCTGGTTTCAGGGGTGGTGTGAGACCCCAAAGCCAGGTCACCGTTCATCTGGCCTAGGGATAATGTGGAAGTTTCGGGAATGGCAGAGGCTCTCTCCCATTTTGCTCACCACGGTGATTGATGATGTTATCAGCTGGGATGAGGGTGTATAGCCCTGTCCAGATAAGATTGGTGAACTTTCGCAAGTGTAGCATTTGCTGTACCTTGCTGGTCAGTTTGTTGGCTGCATTCTGTTGCTAGATGTTAAATAAAGGAATATTGGCCAGGATTGGTAACCGTGCAAGTTTTGTTGTCTTTGGTGTGCCTAAGATAATTCTCATGGTCTGAATAAGCTGTGTGTCTACTAGTTTAGAGGTTTAACTAAAGTGGGCCACAGTATTCTCCAAATGACTTGCAGAGCAAAGCCCTGAACTGTGCAGTAATTGTGCATTGGCTCGCTACCAGTTTGTTCAGAAGTGTTACTGCACTTGATCTTTTCAACTGCTTTAATGAGATAGCTTTTGTATGTGAGTGTGCAATGTAGAGTAATCCCTAAATTCACTGGCTTTGTATCATGTGCCCGCCAGTGACCATTCAGAAAGGGTATGTCTACACTTGCCCCCTAGTTCAGACTAGGGAGGCAAATGAAGCATACCAAAATTGCTAACGAAGCGCGGGATTTAAATATCCCGTGCTTGATTTGCATATTCGCAGCCGGTCGCAATTTTAAAATGCCGACCGGCCGCGAATATGCTAATCAAGCGAGGGATATTTAAATCCCGTGCTTCATTAGCAACTTCGGTATGCTTCATTTGCCTCCCTAGTCCGAACTAGGGGGCAAGTGTAGACATACCCAAAGACGTTAAACTCAAGTTGATTCTGAGGATGGTGTAAATGGAAACATGTTGACATGATCTTTGATATACTTGGTTTCAATGTCCATTCCTTACAGTAACTATCAGTATATACTATTGACTTTTTGAGAAGGATGGTGACAGGAGGTTCAAGATGCTACAAAAACAGAAAATGCAATAGTAATGGGTGATTTCAATTTTCCTCATGTTGACTGGTTTAATGTCACCACACGGCATGGTGCAGAGATTCATTTTGTAGAAGAGCTTTTCTTGGAACATCTGCTGCTAGAACATACAAGGGGCAAGGCAATTCTTGATTTAGTTCTAAGTGGTGCACAGGATCTGGTCCAAGAGGTCACCATAGTTGCACTGCTTGGTAATAGGACCATAATGTAATTTAATTTAGCATCTTTGAATGGGAGAGTACCAAAAAAATCCCTACCATGGTAACATTTAATTTTAAAAAGAAGAACTACACAAGAATGAGGCACTAGTTAGAAATTTAAAAGAGCGGTCATAAAGGTAACAGCTCTACAAGCAGCATGGAAACTATTTAAAACACCATAATAGAAGCTCAGATTGAATGTATAGCCCACGTAAAAAAAGACAGTAGGAAAACTAAATGAATACCACCATGGCTAAACAGCAGAGTAATGGAGGCCATTAAAAGCAAAAAACATCCCTTAAAATTTAGAAGTCAAATCCTAATGAGGAAAATAAGGAAGAAGCACAAACTCTGGAAATTTAAAATACAAAAGTGTAAGAGAGAGAGGCCAAGAAAGAATTTCAGAAATAACTTGTTAAAGGTGCAAAAAACTAGTGGTATTTTTTAAAGTTACATCAGAAGCAGGAAACCTGCCAAACAAGCAGTGTGGCCACTTAGTAGGCAATGGGGAAAGGAGGAAGGTCCTGTCATTCATCAGTAACTGGTTGAATGATTGCCTTTTAGAGGAAAGCTGCACCGTGCAAACTAAATCTATTGGCTCCTAACTACTCTGGATCTAGACTATGAATCTGTAATTCTACATGAGCCATGAGTATTCTGGTAGCACCTTATCTAAAATATCATGAGCTTTCATGGGTAAAACCCACTGTCTCAGGTGAGCAGGGTGGGGAGAAAATGTGCTGCAGGACTACTTGTTTTTAAAGTTACAGACTAACACAGCTACCCCTCTGAGGCTATGTCTAGACTGCAGGCTTCTTTTTGAAGAAGCTTTTCCGGAAGAGATCTTCCAAAAAAAGTCTTCCGAAAGAGAGCATCCACACTGCCCAAGCACATCGAAAAAGCAGATCGCTGTATCGCAGTTCAGCTGTGATTACTATGGATGGAGTGGTCACCAGGGCACCTGTGCTTTTTCCTCTGTCCTCTTCTTTTGAAAGAATGCCCTCTTCCCCGTCCACATACGCCTTTTTCTGAAAGTGCTCTTTTGGAAGAAGGCTTCTTCCTCATAGAAAGAGGTTACCAATGTTGGGAAAACCCCTCTGTTCTTTCAATTTTGTTCGAAAGAATGCAATTACAGTGTGGACGTAAGTGAAGTTTTTTGGGGAAAATGGCCATTTTTCCGAAAAAAACTCTGCAGCGTAGACATACCCTTAGACTTTTCTACATGAGCAGTCACTTAATTTAATAAAATAAAATTAAATAAGTGTATTTATCTGTCAAATGAAGGAACTTGGAGGAAAGAATCTATATTAAAAGAAGAGAATGCCAAATTCTGTCTCTTTCCATGGGTGACTTGACCATGTATCTGGAAAAAGAAACCTCAGAAAACTATGACAAGGATCTCCCAAATAAGATAGTAAAGGAGCAGATGGAAGCTGGCCCTTCACTCCATTGCTTAACATAAGTTTCTAAATCAGCCTCAAACTCTGTGAGTACTCAATCAGATCTGTTTGATAGCCAACGAGAGGAGCACTTAAAATATTCGTGATAAATTACTGTTCCTTAGATCTGTAGGCATGAAAAATCTGTGAAAATTAATTTGTGGTAATTTATTTCTTGCAAGTGGCTGAGTGTAATTTAACGGGGAGATGTGGCCAGTCTCTCTTGGGCTAAAACAAACAATTCTACAGTACCTGTGAGATGGCACCGAAGAATCTGTGGTAGATATGCTAATTGAATTGTCCATATATGCATCCTAAGTGTGACAGAAATGCAGGCATTTTAATTACGTAACCTTGGAAAAAATGCATTGTGACAGGATCAGATTATGTCTAAATATATGCAACCATTGTGTTTATATTCAGCACATACATCCAATTGCTCAGAGCAGAAAGTAAATTACATTGGCCAATTTTGACTGGTATAACGCTATTCACTTTGCAGGTATTTACAATTGCTTACCACTACACTGAATTTGGTGCCACACCTGTTAGAAAAGGGGTGTTAATTGAGGCAACTGTGTTAAAAAGAAAAAGTTTGTAACAAGGCTTGTTTACAAATTGAAAATGAGTTCCTGACAGCTTTCTCTTCAGGAAGGGAGGAGGAAAGTAGCCTCTGAGAAGCAGCCGTTGCTGCTGTTTTAACAGCAGGGAATAGGGATTGAAAGAGCAGGGAGACAAAGCTTGTAGACTTCTCAGAGGTGTAGCTGTGTTAGTCTGTAACCAAAAAAGCTCAGAAACCAACAATGGTCCTGTAGACCTTAGAGACTAACCGAAAATATATATAAATAGTATCATGAGCTTTCGTGGGCACAACCCACTTCTTCAGATGACACAAAGCTCATGACGCTATCTATATATTTTTTGGCTAGTCTCCAAGGGTACATCTACATACTGACATTCTGAAATAACATAGTCTGCATCTATAGTACAAGCAGTTATTTTGACTAGTCTCCAAGGGTACATCTACATACTGACATTCTGAAATAACATAGTCTGCATCTATACTACAAGCAGTTATTTTGACATCATGTCGAAATAATGTCAAGCTGGAGGACTTCTTCCTCTGACTCCTGTAGCCCTTATTTTACGAGGAGAAAGGGAAGTCGGAGGAAGAGTGCTCTAGCTCGGACTTCCTGCCGTGTAAAGAGCGCCAAAAACCGAATTAAGGTATTTCAACTTAAGCTACGCAATTGATGTAGCTCAAGTTGCGTAGTTTATTTCGGCTTTAGCCCTGCTGTGTAGACGTGCTCTTAGGTGTTACAGGACCATTGCTGGTTTTTAAGTTTTCTTGTAGTCTGGATGAGGTGAGCATAGGAACTTGTTCAGGGAAAGACACTCAGAAGAAAGAGCACTAGGAAGAGGAACTGGAGAAGCAGCAGCAAGTCCCACAAAAACAGATAAGTGATGTCAGCCACTCATTTTAGCTTTGGGGTACTCTCTCTGCGGTTGATTTTAGGAAGGTTGTGTGAGGCCTTATTACTTGACTTAACCATGGGTGGCAATGTGTATGGGCTCGTGGTGTCCAGGCTCCAGCAATATTTGGAGTTGGAGTGGGCCCGGACCCCGTCCCCGGACCGTCCCTGCTGTGCGCAGCCTTCACTGATCTCCCCCTTGCCGGCTGCTGCTGCCATGCAAGGCGTGCTCAAACCGGTGGGTGGGGAGACGCCTGGGTGTGACGTAATGTCACAGCCCGGGACTTTAAAACTGCTGGGTGCTGCGTTGCACTGCGCGGCTGAGTTGTGGGTTCGGAGTCCAGGGACGGAGCGCAGACTCCGGCCCCGCAAAGCGGAAGGCAGAAGGTAGGGGAGGGGGAGGAGGGCTGGGAGAGGAAGGGGCTTGTGCGGAGGGGGAGAGGAAGGGGAAGGGCTGGGAGAGGAAGGGGCTTGTGTGGAGTGAGAGGGAGGAGGGGGAAGAAAGGGGAAGGCACCAAAGGGACAGGGTAGAGGAGAGACAAATGCCAGGGCGCCAAGTGCAGACAATGAGGAAAAAGGCAGGAGGGGAGGTGTTAGTGGGAGGGGGACAGGGGTGATGCTGGGAGGGGAGAGGGTAAGGGCATTGGGGTCTGGAGGGGGAGGTGCTGGGAGAAGGTTTGAAAGAAGAGGTGGGCATGAGGAAGGCCGGGATGGAGCAAGTCATGTGTGAGGGCACAGGGTCATGAGGGGAACGGGGACAGAGGGTGGTGAGGGGGTGGGCATCAGGGAAAAAGAGGGCGAAGGGGGCAGGGGCAGTGAGGGAAGGGGGAGGCACCAGGAGGGTGCAGGAGTAAGAGAAGGTGCAGGTGCCAGGGGATTCTGGGGTGAACCAGAAGGGCAGACACCTGCAGGGGAGGGACCAGCACCAGAGGAGAGAGGCGAGGGAGGTGTGAGAAGAGGGGATGAGGCGGGGTAGCTCACGTGATCAGAGTGGGGCGACTGGAGGAGTGGGTACAGGGGGGAGAGAAGGGCTGGTGGAGGGGGGCAGGTTGCAGGAGGGCTGAGGGCAGTGAGAAGGGCAGGAGTCAGGACAGCAGAGGAGGGTAAGGAGTTGGGGGGACAGCAGACACCAGGGGAGCTGATGGAACAAGGGAAGGAGACACGGCAGCAGAGAGAAAAGGTGAAGGTTTAAAAATATTTATTAATAACTTGGGTGCCACAGTGGCACATCCAAACAAGCCACATGAACTCAATACTGGTGCACAACACAAAATTCATTTTGCTCATGAGAGGAAACTCTTAGGCTATGTCTACACTGACGGTTTCTTGCGCAAGAACATCTTGAACAAGGGTTCTTGTGCAAGAAGTCATGGGCAAGAACACGTCCACACTGCCATGTGCAAGCTGTGCTTTTGCGCAAGAGCATCTATGGCAGTGTGGACGCTCTCTTGCCCAAGAAAGCTCCGATGGTCATTTTAGCCATAGGGGTTTCTTGCTCAACAAATCCCTGCCAAGCATCCACACTGCCCTCTTGCGCAAGAGAACTTACCCGTTAGAAAAGAGAGTAGCTCTTGCGCAAGATGCCCTCTCTTACCGTGCCGTACTGTAAATTTCCTTGCACAAGAGCAGGCGGGCAGTGTGGATGCTCTGTGGGTTCTTGCACAAGAACGGCTGTACTTGCGCAAAAAGCCGCGAGTGTAGACATAGCCTTAGAGGGAACACTTCCCCCAGCCTCTCTGCCCCCGAGTTAATGTCACACACATTGGGTTAACGCAACTGCAGGATAGTTACATGATGTGGGTTTGGTGGGGGCCAAACTAATCCCTGTTGGTCGGATGGTGGGAAAAGCCCTTCAAGAGGGGTGACATGACACCTTTTACTTCTGGTCATGTGTCCATCTTGCCCCGAGCATGTTACCTCCAGTGGCATGGCTAACGGAGGGGGAGGGTCAGGGGGCGTGGCTAACAGGGGCCAGGGGGCGTGGCTAATGGGGCACCACCAAAAATTATACAAACCTGCCGCCCATGGACTTAACTAATTTGGATAAGAGAGAAGCCGATTTTAGGATGGGGACAATACAGAGGAGAGGAAAATAAAGAGAGGAGGGCTATGTGTGACTAGGAGATATTCTTGAGGAGCAGCAGGATGAGAGGTTGGGAGAAATTTGAGGCTTCAGGGTTTTTCTGCACCACAGGCAGGAGCAGAGGGAGTGATTAATTGAGTTCCCTGCAGCTGGTTGGGGGGAAGCAAGACTGGAGGTTCCCAGGGAAAGAGATTATTGCTGCTGGAGTTAGGGCCAACAAGAGTGCTTCCACACAGGCCGGGTTTGAGAACAAGACAGAAGTGGGTCTGTTTCTTAATAATGGGGGGAGCATGGATAGCAGAACCTGCAATAGGACCCACCAATTCCCTCTCCAAGCCCAGATGTTGAGATGAAAACGCAGCAGAGCAGTTTAGAATCTAAAGCTTAGTGTTAGGGACCTGTATGTGGGACTCCAGTTTCTTAAAACTCTAGGAGAGTGAGGAGGGAGGGAAGGACAGCTTAAAACTGCCTCCCCCCTCACGACTATGGCCCCTTCATACGCTGACGTTTTGGCCCAGGGCTGACAGGGCAGAACACCACTTCTTCAGGGACTTCCACCAAGAGTTATGGGAAGGGTCTAAAGTGGATTACAAAATTCACTATTTGGAAATAATCTAAAAAAGCCATCTTTATTGCAAGGACTTGGCTTCCCTTTGAGTAAATTTATGGTTGAGGCTTTCAGAGAATGGAATGCACAGGATGCCTCTGTCAGTGCTTCAAGAACTCCTGGTAGTTACTAAGCAGCTATACACCCCTTACATAAGACTTCTGTACAATATAGCAGCTCCATG
The DNA here is from genome assembly GCA_032595735.1 of Pelochelys cantorii. NCBI lineage: Eukaryota > Metazoa > Chordata > Testudines > Trionychidae > Pelochelys > Pelochelys cantorii. The sequence goes on along the minus strand of CM064326.1, from coordinate 122,225,705 downwards.
GAGGAGGATCTTAAGCTGTATTCTGTACATTATATGTCAATAAGATTTTTTTAAATGACTGGCAGGTGTGTAGTGTTTGATTAGCTAGTATCTGTTTGGCTCTCTTTTCACCACTAGATGGCGGGGATGGTTAGTACAGTCTTTTTCTATCTTCCGGTTTAGTCAGCATGTAGGACCAAGCATTATCTCTAGTACAGTCAGTAGGTTCCTTACCCTGCAGCCTTACCCCGTTTTCCCCATTACCTGTCATTGATGGGTAATGAGGAGAATGGCTGTTAAGAGAGTGTTGGGATTGGGATTACTATAATGTTAATGGCCACATTTTAAACTGAAAGTGTGGGTGGCGGAGGCATGTATTTTTATTCTAGATAGAGAAAAAATAACAGAAATTATTTTTGAGAGGGCATTTCATGACCACCTGCTTCTGTGAATGACAGACTACAGAACTTCCCCAAATCTCTGTGTGCAAGTTTTCCCACAAACCTTCTTGGGCCCTGGCTGGCCCATGGAGCCAGGCTGTTCCTCACGCTTCTCCTCCAACACTGTTTACATCAATGGCTCCTCCCTTGGCCTCATCATGTTGTAACACGGCTGCCTCCTCGCTGGACTGTACTCTCTTATTCCCTGCCCTGTCCTGGGGCAGCTTATGTGTGCTTTCTCTTCTCTAAAGGGGCTGTTTCTGCTGGCTGTAGCTCCACCAATACCTCCCACCTTCCAGACACACTACAATCCATACAGCATGGCAGTGAGATCGGGTTCATAAAGGGTATGTCTACATAGCAGCATTATTTTGGAATTATTGACGTTATTCAGAAATAACAAAGAGCGTGTCTACACTACAAGCCATTATTTTGAAATAATGTCAAGCTGGAGGACGTCTTACTCCAACTCCTGTAACCCTCATTTCATAAGGAGTAAAGAAAGTTGGAGGAAGAGTGTTCCTCCTTCAACTTCCTGATGTGTAGACAGTGCCAAAAGCTGAATTAAGCTATTTTGACTTAAGCTATGCAATTGACTGCAGTTGTGTAGCTTTTTTCACTTTAGCCCTGATGTGTAGATGTACTTTTAGGGTGCATCTACACTGCACCCATAACTCAAAATAAGCTATGCAATCTGAGCTACACAAATTGCGTAACTTATTTCAAGTCAATTTCAAAGTAGCTTATTTCAATATTTGGTGCTGTCGACACAGCATTTATTTTGAAATAAATCGCTATTCTGAAATGTCCCTTACTCCTTGTAGAATGAGATTTACAGGGACCTCAAAATAGTGAGCCTTTTATGTTTTGAAATAACAGGTGTGCTCAAAAGGTGTGAAATAGCTATTTCAGGATACAGGAGGTATCCTGAAATAGTGCTGTAGCGTAGATGTACTCATAGTGTGCAAACATTGGCCTAGTCCATTATACCCCCTGCAACAAAGGATGGGAAAATGTCCTAGATATTTGTCTCTACTATGATGCATCATTTCCTCACCCTCTTTCAGATTTATGTTCCCCTCAGATTATCCTTTAATTGTGTGAAAGTCTCACAAAATCTTACTTTAATTCATCGTGCCCCAGTCTAACCCTCAGATTTGACTTTTGCCTTTCTAAACTTTTTCTTCAATTGTTTTTCCCTCATGTTCTGTCTCTACATACTGCTCTGAACAAGAATAGCCAGTCTTTTGGACCCTCACATGACAGCCAAGCTCTGCTTACAAACCAAAAAATCTCCCATGAGAAACACCAAAACAATATGCCCTTATAAATGCCTTTGATGTTGCTCATTGTTCAAAATGAAAAAGATTTAGTTTTGCCATTCACAGTATGTGCTTAAAAATTCTATTTTAAACATAGAGGTTTTTTTTTGTTGGCTTAAGTGTTGAAAAAACTATTTTCCTCTACATTTTTCATGCGGCAGTCTGTGCATCACTCCCTCACTTGGACCCCTTTTCCTGCTAACCAAATTTAGGCAACACTCCAGCATGAAACTTAGTGGGAGTGAAGAAGGAGCATTGTACAAATGTTTGCATTTCTTATTATACACCAATTGTGGCTGTTAAATCTGTCTGTTCTGGCAGGTCTTTTGTGACAAACATCCATTTAAAATTCAAACCAGAAACATAGGTTTTAACTCTTTCTTACTGATAACAACTAGGGAGAAAGAGATTTCTCAGACATTGCCCAATGTACTAATTACATAAAAATGAGCAAGGCCAGGAGTGGAAGAGACACAGTAGAAAGACGAGGGGAGCATCTGCGGTAGCTGAATTACGATAGTTCCCTACTATGTCATCAGTTTGTTGAGGATGTGGAAATGAAGCAAAACAGCAGCTTTTTCATGTGCTGACAAATGAGGTACAGGAAAAGTTCCATCTGTGAAGGAATCTGGTAACCAGGCAGTGTTACAAAACACAAAAAGGTGCATTCCCTTACTCCGCTGATTTATGTGTATCTGCTGCCTAGTTCACTGCCATGTTTTGCTCTGTGGTACATTATGCTCTTGTGAAATAGGGCGAAACAAATTCCTTGCTTCTTAGCTGGGGAAGTGTAAAATATTTAGGTTGAGAGAATAAGTAAAGATATGGTATCGGGGGTGAAAATTACCAGCATCTTTGCTAATTAGGAAAGATTGAGGTGCTAAGCTCAGCACACTTGGGGGCATGTATGTAAAGGGAAACTTGAGGCTTGGATAAGAGTAGGGGCTGGACTGAGCTCGATACCATCTCTGTAGTGACTCCTTCAGTTTTGTCGCTCAAATTAACCTTGTTCTATTTAAATATATATTTTAGCTCTTTTGGTCATCAGAAAAACCTCCTACAACCTGGCACCAGGCATCTGTGCAGCTGGTCTGTACTGTTCACAGATGCACTGCTGGGTAGGCTTCCAAAATTTCTTGGCTTAATCTTTGTGCCGTCAACATTTTTGTAGGAAGTGAGCAGCATAGTGGTTGGTGCTTCAATGCACAGGAGAAGGCATACCCTTCTCCAGCCAAGCATCTTTACAGCCCTCTCCTTGTGCATAGGAAATACACAGTGGTTTTGCTTAATTTGGGACCTTCTATACTCTACAGAGCCTTAAGGAACCTTCCCTCAAGAGATTTGTGAATTCTCTCTATTTATTTTAATGGAGTGAACACTGAAGCTTAGTGAGGATTATTTACAACATTCTTAACTATATCAGTGGGTGGAGCTTGTGTATTTCCTTCATGCCCCAGCCTCTGTAATCTGAACATTGAGACGGTGAGCGCTAAATGGGACTAACTGTGTGACAGGGCGCTCGCCCTGCACTCGCCCTTTAAAGGCAAACCCCAGCCCGGAGCAGGGCCTGGGAGTTTAGCCCCAGCTGAAGCCGAGTTAGCCAATTAGGGCCCAGCTGTGAGCTATGTAAGAGGATGGGCTGCTGGGGGAGTAGGAGGTTCCCTGGAGCTGGGCTGTGGCTGCTCTGGCCAAGCAAGCCTCCAGACTGCCGGGCCTGAAGCAAGGTCTGCTGATGAAGCAACAACCCCCCTGGAAGGGGAGCTCAGAGACTGATGTGAGCACTGCCGGAGGGCAGTGTCCTTGAAGAGGATGCTGTGGCCTAGCAGGAAGAGGGGAGACACCACCCGAGGGAAGGCACCCAGCTGGCCAGAAAGAGCTAATTCCCAGGACAGACAGCTGGTGATGCTGTGGTGGTGAGTGAAACCCCTTCACAAACTGGTTAAAGGCAGAGGACAAGGCAGCATTAAAGGTTTTAATAGAAGAGGGGAGAACATGGTTAGAAAATGAAGGATTAAGAGAGCACATCTAAAGTGTTGGCAATATTTGATTTTTTTTTTTTTATTGCCAGTATCATCTTTTGTTTCTTTTTCTTAAACCCCAGCTGTTAGAATCTTGTTGTGGTTACCAGTTTTTAAAAGCAAGTTTCTAGCCCTGATAGTGCCAGAGAGAAGGTAGAACATGTGAACCTTAAAGTTTCCTGCACCAGAAGGCACAGAAAAGGAACCCACAGTTTATTATTATTAAAATCTCATGATTTGGGGGCTAATGCATTATTTTTAAATGCTTCTAGTTAGCAACACTGATCAGGATGTATTATCATTTTATTAAGGTGCTGCCAATCAGAAAGCAATTTTTGATGTGAGAGCATGAGGACGTGTCCAAACATAACCAAGGACTAGGGTTGCCGGACACCCGGTATTTTTTGGACTCCCAGCCACTCCCCCTGCCCCGGCTAGGCTTCTGAAGCGCCCAGACCAGCAATCGTGGCCCCGCCTCCCAACTGGGACTCCCAGGCTGGGAGGCGGGGCTGTCATCGGTGCTGGGAGCCTGTGATTGTGCAGGGGCGGGGAGAGTGGCGGGGAGTCCCAACCACTCCCGCCACCCCCGCCAGGCTTCTGCTCAATTACAGGCTCCTAGCGCTGATCGTGGCCGCACCTTCCAGCTGCTCCCCATGCCCGCGCCAGGCTTCCGTCCGGTGCGTAGCCGGAAAAATCAGAGAATATCAGACATTGCACATGTCCAGTATTCTCTGATTTTTTTTATACCGGACAAAGAGCATAAATACCGGACTGTCTGGTAGAATACTGGACACCTGGCAACCCTACCAAGGACTGATAGTAAAATTAGGTCTTTAGAATAGGAAAGATGGAAGGAAGGGATTGAAAAGCACAGACGTGGGTATGGTTGGAGAGGAATGATAGATGAGACAAGGTAGTTGTAATCAAATGCTGAGAGGAAAGATGGGTAGGGTGAGTAAGGGTTGGAGTGGGACACATTAAATTCACATTGACTCTCACAGTGTGGCTAAAGTCTGGCAAAGATCAGTGAGAAGGAGTCCAGGTCATGCAGCAGAGAGTGCCAAGTTAGCAGGGAGTGTAAGGTTAATATGTTAATGCAGGCAGTCTCTGTTTAAAATCTAATAAAATCACAGTTGGTACAGCCCTCTATTCCAAAGAAAATAAGAATACTAAAAATAAACAACACTCCCCATTTCTTATGACTGGACTTTTACTCAGACCGCACACTTAAAAAAAAAAAAAAATGAGCTCACTCTTTCCTCCTTTATTATGTTACAGGTCTCGCTACTTGGCTATATTTTTTTCTTCTGTAGTGATTTGTAAAGTCAGGTATGACTGGAGAATAGCATGTGTTCATTATCTGAGAAATTACAGAGTTATTCTGAAATTAAAATAGAACTATATTTAGCTCTTAAAATCAGCATCTTCTGCTTATGCAATACTCAAACCCCTGTGGTTCAACAGCTTTTTGCATTTGCTACCTATATGGAGCGTTCCTATTTTCATGCAAATACAGGGATGCTATCCCAATTCTTCTCCACCCTTTATATTTATTACACTAGCTGCCCTTCAGGGTTTCTTTTGACCTCATTCAAAACATCACCCTTCCACCCAGTTTCCCTCATATTAACCTGTTTTAATTGAAGGTACAGGCCTCTCAGACCCAATGCTGAGTTTGCCTGTTCAAACACAGAATAATGGGATTTACATTTTGGAGTGTATCACTTGAAGACATACTGCCTTTATGGCAGAATCTAGATCACCATGATTAGTTAGCAAACAATGGACAGGCAAAAATTTGTTTTTTGTCAAACAGTTAGTGGATACTGAACAAACATTTCAAAGAAACAAACAGTTCTCTCTTGACCCCCCAAACAAAGAAAAGGCCACACTCCTCAGATAAATTATTTGCAAATGACAACTTAATCAGTCATGCTATAGTGATGAGCATGATAGAAAAGTCTAAGTGGAACTGAAGACTAATGCCAACATTTTGTTTTCTAGTCTTTCAAAGCCAGCAAAAGTTAATCAGTTCTTTCATGGAAGAGGGATTGCACAAAGGGATCTTGAGAGCAGTCACTCTGATTTCTGTCTACACTGCAACGTTTTTCCAGAATAGCAGCTGTTCCACAAAAACAATACTTTTTTTTTTTTTCTGCTATTGCATTCTTTCGACAAAGTCGAAAGAACGGAGTGGTTTCTACAAGGAAGAACGCCTTTTCCAAAAAAGCTTTTTCAGAAAGGTGTGTGTGGACACGGAAGAGTTTTTTTGAAAAAAGAAGCCTCCAGGAAATAACACAGGTGCCAATCCATCCAAACTCATCACAACTCTATAGTTCCTGTCTCCTGCCAGCTCTTAAAGCTGCAGGTACCCAGGACAAGCCTTGTGGCAGGAAGCTGGCCCTGGGAGCTGCACTCACCACGTGGCTCTAACTGCCACACTGCTGCTAAGCTATGGCCCAGCCACAAGCCCCCTGAGATTCCCCTGGCCCTCACAGGGAGCATGACAAGGGCTCCCACAACCCAGCCAGAGGCCAGAAGAGGCGTGTGCCATCGTGGTCTGAGGTGGAAATCCTAGACCTCCTGGAGGTGTGGGGTGAGGAGGAGACCCTACAGGATCTCTGCTCCCAACGGCTCAGTGCCAGCACATACGGCCGGATGGCTGAGGCTCTGGCTGCAAGGAGCCACCACCCCAGGAGTCTCAAACAAGTAAAGAGCAAGGTTAAAGAGCTCTGCCAAGGCTACGCCAGGGCAAGGGAGCGCAACTCTCACTCCGGGGCACTCCTGCCCCACACAGGGCTCTGCCACATCTTCGGGGGTGGTGTGGCCCCTTCCCACCCCTGGTCATCAACTCGGGGCTGGAGACACCCGTTGTCACCCGCCTTGGGCTCCCAGGCCAAGAGGAGGAGGAGGAGGAGGACGATGACCAGCTGGAGGAGATGGCCACCACCATCACCCTCACCTTTGAGCCGGTACCCCAGGGCCTGGATGTCTCTCAGACATCCTCCAAGGGTGGGGAGAGATCATTAGGTGAATGCTCTCAGTTTTTCACACACACACAGGACGGGGGAGGTGGGCGCCAAGAAGCTGGGGAGCAATTGTCACTTAGCCTTCTCAGCCTGGACATAGCACTGCACTCTGTGCACGTGGAAGCATGTGCAGCACCAGTCTGCACCATGTGGCCCAGGAGGCAGCCCCAGAGCACCCCCAGGCTCCTGCTCACAGCTCTGGGGAGGACACACAGACATCTGGCTCCCGGGGGGGACATCCTGCCCCCACCAGCCACCGCTGGAAGCAGGCTGGGGACAAGGGCACATGCATGGCCAGACGCAGACCAAGGAGTGCCGCACACGGGCATGCCTGCATGCGCAAGGCACCACCCGCTCCCACGGACAACTGCCAGGTACAGGTGTGTGTGTGTGGCCCCCATGGAAGGCTAGGATGCTCCGGGCCCCTCTCCTGACCATGGGATCCCAGTGTGGACGGACACTTCCCTTGCCTGCTTGTCCAAGGATCAGAAGGGTGAAGCGGGGGAAGAATGGTCTGCTGGGCACCTTGGGGCTCCTGTGAGGCAGGGCCAATGTGCAGGCCACACATGGCCTTGTTCCTGGGACATCACCATCCTGTGGCCCGAGGACTGTTGCTTGCAGAGCACAGAGGAGGGCATGGCCTCATGGACAGTGTCTGCATGGATGACTGCCTGCCTGTCCCTCTTTGTTCTCCACAGCTGGACCAGCCATTGCTGAGGGGCAATCACTGCCAGCCAAGGTAGCCGCCTGACCCCGGGGGAGGCACAGCACTGGAGGACCCAGGAGAATCTGATGAGAGAGCACGTGGCCATCCTCGAACATGCAGCAGACCCTGGCCCAGAAGGTCCGGGAGGATGCTCAATGGTGGACCTAAATGTTGGCTGAGCAGGTGCAGCAGGGACAAAACGTGTGCCACCATCTGTGAGATGATGGCACACCCAACTCCTGCCCCCTCCCCCTTCTCTTGCCATGCCTGACCCTGCTCCAGCCCCCCTCCTGCTCACCCCCCCCCCCATTGTCCCAGGCCTCACCCACCCCCGAGGTTGCTGAGATCCCCGGACCTGAGGCGGCACTTTCAGCCACATCACGTGCCACTCGCAGCCCTGAGCCCCCTTCCTCCCTGCCCCTGTGCAGGTTCTGAGCCCCCCTCCTCCCCAGTTACTGTTACTTTGTTTGTCAGTATGTTTTGAAAACAAAACCATTGTTTTTGACTGTCCAGGGAAGGGCAGAAGGGAGGTGGTGTTCTGGGAAAGGCACAGGACCCTAGTGGGGAGGCCCTAGGGAGAGTTACTGGGGTCCTTCTGAGAATCTCTCCCTCAGGGCTTTCCGGATGCACACCCCCACTTGATGGGCCTGGCGGATGGCAGCTGTGTGGCTGCTTGAACGCCCTTCCCTCCAGGCTGGCCTCCGTCCTCTCCCTGGCAGGAAGGCCTCCCCCTTCCTCTCCACAATGTTGTGCAGAACACAACTGGCCGAGATCAACCTCGGGGATGTTGTGCTCCCCCACACTGAGGTGGATCAGGAGGCATCTGAACCGCACCTTCACGTGCATTCCACCTGGATGCAGGCCCTGCTTAGGCAGGCATGGAATCAGTCCCTGCTAGTGTCCAGGTGGCCGGTGTACGGCTTCATCAGCCATAGCATAAGGGGGTAGGCCACATCCCCCACAATGCACAGTGGCATCTGCATGTCCCCAACCCGAAAGTCATGCTGGGGGAAGAATGTGCCAGCCTCCAGCTTCTCATAGAGGCTGGACTTTCTGAAAATGTGGGCGTAGTGTGCATTGCCCCACCACCCGATGAAAATGTCCCTGAATTGTCCACAGTGGTCAACCAGGGCCTGTAGCACCATCGAGAAATAGCCCTTGTGGTTGATGTGAAAAGGGAAGAAGGACAATCCAGGTAACGACAGACAAGTCAGCCTTACCTCAGTCCCTGGAAAAATCATGGAGGAGATCCTCAAGGAATCCATTTTGAGGCACTTGGAAGAGGGGCAAGTGATCAGGAATAGTCAACATGGACTCACGAAGGGCAAGTCGTGCCTGACCACTCTGATTAGCTTCTGATGAGGTAACTGGCTCAGTGGCTATGGGAAAGTCAGTGGAGGTGATATAACTTGACTTTAGCAAAGTTTTTGATACGGTCTCCCACAATATTCTTGCAAGCAAGCTAAGGGAGTATGGATTGGATAAATGGACTATAAGATGGATAGAAAGCTGGCTAGACTGTCGGGCCCAATGGGTAGTGATCAATGGCTCGATGTCAGGTTGGTGGTTGGTTTCTAGCGGAGTACCCCAGGGATCTGTTCTAGGACTGGTTTTGTTCAACATTTTTATTAATGACCTGGATGAGGGGATGGATTGCACCATCAGCAAGTTTGCAGATGACCCTAAGCTAGGGGGAGAGTTGATATGCTGGAGGGCAGGGATAGGGTCCAGAGTGACTTGGACAGATTAGAGGATTGGGCCAAAAGAAATCTGATGAGGTTCAACAAGGACAAGTGTAGAGTCCTGCACTTAGAACAGAAGAATCCCAAGCATTGTTACTGGGTGGGGACCGAATGGCTAAGTAGCAGTTCTGCAGAAAAGGACCTGGCGATTACAGTGGATGAGAAGCTGGATATGAATCAACAGTGTGCCCTTGTAGCCAAGAAGGCTAATGACATATTAGGGTGCATTAGGAGGAGCATTGCCAGCAGATCTAGAGAAGTGATTATTCCCCTTTATTTGGCTCTGGTGAGGCCATACCTGGAGTATTGTGTCCAGTTCTGGGGCCCCCACTATAGAAAGAATGTGGACACACTGGAGAGGGTCCAGCGGAGGGCGACCAAAATGATTAGGGGGCTGGAGCGCATGACCTGTGAGGAGAGACTGAGGGATTTGGGTTTGTTTAGTCTGCAGAAGAGAAGAGTGAGGGGGGATTTGATAGCAGCCTTCAATTTCCTGAAGGGAGGCTCCAAAGAGGATGGAGAGAGGCTATTCACAGTAGTGACGGATGGCAGAACAAGGAGCAATGGTCTCAAGTTAGTGGGAGAGGTCTATGTTGGACATTAGGAAAAACTATTTCACTAGGGGTACGTCTACACTTGCTCCCTATCTCGAGATAGGGATGAAAATGTAGCTGACCACAATTGCTAATGAAGCAGGGATTTAAATAGTCTGTGCTTCATTAGCATAATCTCGCCGAGGCGCTATTCCCTTCACCATCTGATTCGAACCAGGAAGTGCGCTCCGGGCTGCGTTAGTTCGAATCAAACCCCTTGGTTCAAACTAACATTACTCCTCAAAAAATGAGTAACGTTAGTTTGAACCAAGGGGTTTGAGTCGAGCGCATCCCTTCTTCCCAAGGGATTGAGAGAAAGACGCTGGCCACGCCAAGTCTGGAACGCAGGGGTGAGAATATATACCTGCTAGGTGTCTATTTTGCATGCATTTAATAAGAGCTCAGAGAACCAAAAGGGTTTCATGGTACCTGTAAGTGACTTATTAGTGTAATTTCTGTCCTTTATAGTGGCTGTGTTATCTGTAACACAGTAGTAGCATTTAACAGCTAAGTTTACCCTGTAACAATAAAATAGTAACTGTTTAAGCTGTGACCTGACTCCTTCAGTTGCTGTAACAGAACCAAGCACAATTTTAAAAAGAACTCCAGCCGGTCATAAGGGACAGATATAGAGAGAGCTTGAGCGTTGGATCATGTCGCTTCCAGGGGACAGATCCGTTGGGGCATCTCTCAGCCTCCCCAGGCTGCGCGCTGCGAAGGGATCATGTATCCTAGCAGTCAAAATCTGAGGTGTAATAAGCTCTCCCTGTAAACTTCTTGGGGCACCTGTCAACCTCCTCCAGGTTGCCCACTGCTAAGGGACCCCAGTCTTAGCAGTTGAAGTCTCGGGTGTATAATACACACACCACTCACTGCCCTGACCACCGGCTGACACCTCCCCACGCTGAACTGGTGTCCCATCAAGCGGTAGCTGTCGGGGGTGGCGAGCTTCCACACAGCAATTGTGACCCGCTTCTCAAGGGGGATGGTGGGCCACAGGTGCATGCCCTGTCGGAGGAGGGCAGGGGCGAGCCAGGCACACAGCTCCAAGAAGGTGGCCTTGCAGAAGTGGAAGTTGCTGAGCTACTGCTGGTCGTCCCACCACTCCAGCTGGTCCCACCAGTTGGAACTGGTGTCCAGCCTCCAAAACTGTGTCTCCACTGTGGGGTGTGGTTGCAAGGGCCTTGCTCCTGTACACAGGGAGAGGGTCTTAATCAGGGCCGGCTTTAGGAAGTGCGGGGCCCAATTCGAACAGTTTTGGCGGGGCCCCACTACCCAAGACTTTTTGTTGAGCAAAAAAAAAAAAAGACACCCACACAACAAACCCACACACATCAAATTTAGATCTGAGCAAAATGTATATCAATATAGTTGGAACATTTTTAAAAAAATTCCATCCTTTATTATGCAAAATGTTACACAAAATTAAATCAGTTGCTTTAAGTGTAGGTCAAATATTTTCAATTGCAAACTATCCAATCTTTTCAATAAAGTTTAAAGTTTGATTTTTAAAAAGTTACCAGAGAGCGTTGCAATATCCTGTTACATTGATTTACTTTTTAAATAGCAAAAATGGAGTCTTTGTTAAGAAAGTGTCAGTTCTGTGGTCAAATTCCAGTCCTTAGTGATTTCAGCACCAATGATTTCACGAGGTAATATGGTACCTCACCACCACCATTGCCTCCTTTGCACTGCCCTTCAACACATTGCCAGCATGTTGAGTCCAAGGTCAGTCTACACAAGATTTTATCAATGATTTTTGCTCAAGCGATCACTGAGACAAGACAAGGATTCTCAATTGATTCTAGTCAGCTCTGCCTTTAAACACTGGGGCTGTGTCTACATTGGCATGATTTTGCGCAAAAGCAGCTGCTTTTGTGCAAAAACATGCTTCCTATCTACACTGGCGGGGAGTTCTTGCGCAAGTACACTGACGTTCTAATGTGTGAAATCAGTGCTTCTTGCACAAGAACTATGATGCTCCCGCTCAGGAATAAGCCCTCTTGCGCAACTGTTCTTGCGCAAGAGGCCAGTGTAGACAGGCAACATGAATTTCTTGCACAAGAAAGCCCGATGGTTAAAATGGCCATCGGAGCTTTCTTGCACAAGAGAGCGTCTACACTGGCATGGATGCTCTTGCGCAAAAACACATCTCTTGCGCAAAAGCACATGCCAGTGTAGACGCTCTCTTGTGCAAATACTTTAACGCAAAAACTCTTGCGTTAAAAGTATTTGCGCAAAATCTTGCCAATGTAGACGTAGCCTGGATGTAAAGGGTCAGATATAATTGAGGACTCCCAAACAGACTCTACACCACCAGAAATAAAACCTGTTTCCATCTTCTGTGACTTTCAGTTAGATGTGACTCACTATCCTCTGCTTAGTGTTCAAGTTATGGTAGACCCTAGCCAGGTCATATTAAGTTCAGGTCTTTTACCTTTTAATCATACAATATGGATAACAACATTTCATTCTCCCAGCTCCAAGTCTTAAGTGAATTTCGACCCAAAAGAGCCAAAATTGATTACCTTGACACAGCAAGTGTGTCTACTGATCTCTGTGGCAAAGTAGGTTGTCTATATAAATAAGGTCTGCTAGTGAAGCCTTTTCCTACAGTTGATTAACAGATGACAGTAGATAGCTCATTCAGACCACTGGCTGATAATAGTTAGTCACCCTGACCAGTCATTAACCATAGTCATGGACTCACCCTCCTCTCCATTGTCTCTGTGATTCTCTGATGACCTGTGACAAAAAAGGAGGGTGGAAAGGGAAACTGAAGGGAGAGACCTCTCTAAATTCACCAGTCAAAGAGCAGTATTGCCAACCCAAAAATCACAAGGAACGCCTACATAAAGTTATGAGAATAGTCTACAAATCATAAGATTTTTTAAAAATAAAACATGTTGGATTTTTATTGGCCTTTTGTTTCTTGAGTATTTAGGGTTCATGTTTTAAAGCTTTCCTCCCTAGCTGTAAGGCCTAGAAGTATAGAGAACTTTTTTTAAATGAAAGCTGAGATTCCTACATAATCAATTGACTCCAAGCCTTTAGAAAAACACCAAATGTTTTGAGACTCATGGTAAAACAATGGAGGAATTCTTGTGAGCCCATGCTTTGCCCACAGTATGAATAAAAAAAACCCAATATCTTCTCCACTAAACATCCTAATGAGATACTGCAAATGGTAAACTGAATTCAACAGCTCCTGATATGAACAGGTATCAACCTAGTTTTTCATATTTGAGATGGGTTACCAGGAATCATACATGACAGTATGAAATCTTTCCACTCTCAAGTCAGCATATTCACAAAGCACCTATAATTTTGATCCATGCACTTATTGGATAGTGAAAGAGAAAGGAGGGGAATTAGTGTAGATAAATGTTCAAATTTAAAAAAAAAAAAAAAAAAAAAAAAGCCTGAAGGAATTAGGACTGGGCTCCTACATCTCACGTTCAGAACTGACTAGGACACTTATGACCAGATTTTCAAAGGTGTGTAAAGATCAGATAGTTATCTTTGAAGATCCGAGTTGGCAACTGTCTCTTTAGGAGCTTAATTACCTTTGAAAATCTGAGCTTAGATTTCCAAATCCAATTTTCAAAAATGACTTTAGTCACTCAAGTGCTTTTGAAAATTTTAACTGGGGGCCTAAAGAGACAAAAATAAACAAAAGGCAGGAGATATGGTATTCCTTTTAAAAACTTGTGACATCTATTTTTAACTAAATTTTATATTATTTTTCTCCCAGGGGCAACTGACCCCTCCAGCCCCCTCACTACGCCACTGCCCCTCCTCCTGCAGATCTATCATCTTATGCATGTGCAAGATCTGTGAGAGCTGTCCCATGAATCTGCAGTTAGTGTCTGTGGCGCCTGCTTCTGGGTGGTATCTCAATGCTGCCACATTCACCTCCAAAGAGGGGGCTTCCCAAACCAGGCCCTTGCTGCAGACACCCAAGGCATCCACAGGTCCAGTCTCCTTTCAATGGGCCCACTTCCCAGGGCTCATTGATCTTGGATCTGGCTTCCATCCTCTCTCCAACCTTTGCAATTGCCCAGAGGTGCTCACCTTCCGCCTTATACATTCCCACCTCATTCACCTCACAGGGACAGTCTCTGCCTCACTTGTCCTAGGGACTATCCTACCAAGACGTAATACAAAGTTTCCATGTAAAAGGACTCACTACAAATCTAAAAACTTCAATGAGAGAATGATTAATACAGAGACAGGTCTACGTCTGCTGCAGGGAGACACCACTGCCTGCCTTCATCCCTCTCCCCCAGAGTCTACAGCCCCATTGCAAAGCGGGGGAGTGGAAGGAAAGAGGCTGAGGCCCATCAACGGGACTGAAGCAGTCATGAGTAAGCCAGGCCTAGGAGCCAGTCTCTTGTCCATTGCTGGTGCAGTGTTGCTTCAGGCACGCTGAAATGCAGTCACCTCTAGGGTGGGCTGGACAGCTGTTTAACACCTGCACAAGGTTTCAGGCAGGGGGCAGTGTGGGCTGCCTTCCTGCAGAGCCCCCATCAGAACTACTGTGCCCTCCTGGCTTAGGAAAAGAATAAACAAGGGGATTGGAAATTAACCCGCCCAGTCTCACGTCCCCTAGGCAGGGAATGAGCCATCTACATTAGGCCCCAGCTGGACTTTCATGTCCAGTTCTGGGCGCTACATTTCAGGAAACATGGAGAAACTGGAGAAAGTCCAGAGAAGATCAACACAAATGATGAAAGGTCTAGAGAACATGAGATAGGAGGCAAGGCTGAAGAAATTGGCCTTGTTTACCTTGGAAATGAGAAGACCGAAAAGGGACATGCGAGCAGCTTTCAAGTATCTAAAAGAGTATCATAAGGAAGAGGAAGAAAAATTGTTCTGCTTGGCCTCTGAGGTTAGGATGAGAAGCAATGGGCTTAAATTGCAGCAAGGGAGGTTTAGGTTGGACATTAGGAAAAACTTCCTGCCTGTCAGGGTGGTTAAACACTGGAATAAATTGCCTAGTGAGATTGTGGAATCTCCATCACTGGAGATATTTAAGACCAGGTTAGACAGATACCTGTCAGGGATGAGCTAGGGCAACTCAACTTTGGAAGCCCCAGGGGCCATACTGATACTTACAGAACATGCTGAGGGCCTCAACTTAAGTGTGGTTGCACATACAAGCAAATATATACAAATAGCATCTCTCACACTGACAGGCATGAATACAAAGATTAAGGCAAGACTATACAACACACAGGCCCCATTTAAGTCAGTTCTGCTGATATTAATAAAATGCAATATTTACCCGATTTCTACCCATGTGACAGCACTTTTCATGAGCAATGACAGTCCAAGAATTTAACTACTAAAACACATATCAACGGAAGATCATTACACTGACTACTTTTTTGTTTTGGCACCCACTCGCCGGCCACGTGTTGATCCCCACATAAACCCAAACTGCACCGCAGGGTGCAAACAAACTGGCCGTGGGCAGCATACCAAGTTATTAATAAATATTTTATAAACCTTTACCTTTTCTCTCTGCTGCCATGTCTCCTCTCCTTGCTCCATCATCTCCCCTGGTGCCTGCTGCCCCCCCAACTCCTCACCCTCCTCTGCTGTCCTGACTCCTGCCCTTCTCACTGCCCTCAGCCCTCCTGCGACCTGCCCCCCTCCACCAGCCCTTCTCTCCCCCCGTGCCCACTCCTCCAGTAGCCCCACTCTGATCATGTGAGCTACCCCTCTTCTAACACCTCCCTCTACACACCTGCCCTGCCTCTCTCCTCTGGTGCTGGTCCCTCTCCTGCAGGTGTCTGCCCTTCTGCTTCACCCCAAAATCCCCTGGCACCTGCACCTTCCCTTACTCCTGCACCCTCCTGGTGCCTCCCCCTTCCCTTACTGCCCCTGCCCCCTTTGCCCTATTTTTCCCTGATACCCACCCCCTCACCACTCTCTGCCCCGTTCCCCTCCTGCCCCTCTGTGCCCTCACAAATGACTTGCTTCATCCCCACCTTTCTCATGCCCACCCCTTCTTTCAAGCCTTCTTCCAGCACCTCCCCCTGCAGCCCCCACTGCCCTTCCCCTCTCCTCTCCTGTCCCCCCTCCCACTGACACCTGCCCTCCTGCCCTTTCCCTCATTGTCTGCACTTGGCTCTCTGCCATTTGTCTCTCCTCCACCCTGTCTCTTGATGCCTTTCCCTCCCCCCTTCCTCCGCCCAAGCCCCCCCCCCGCCCAAGCCCCTTCCCCCCCATTCCTCCGCCCCTTCCCCTTCCCCCCCATTCCTCCGCCCCTTCCCCTCCCCTGCCGCACAAGTCCCTTCCCCCTCCCACCCCCCCGCCCCTTCCCCTACCCCTCCGCCCAAGCCCCTCAGCCCCTTCCCCGCTGCCCAAGCCCAAGCCCCTCCGCCTCCGCCTCTGCACAAGCCCCTTCCCTACCTTCTGCCTTCCACGTTGCAGGGCCGGAGTCCGAACCCAGAGCCAGGCCATGCCCCACAACGTGGCCCCGAAGAGTTTTAAAATCCCGGGCCGTGACATCACGTCACGCTCGGGCATCCTTCCTGCTCATGGGAACACTGTGCAAGGCAGCAGCAGCCGGCGAGGGGGAGCTGCACAGAGCCACGCATGGCAGGGACGGTCCAGGGCCAAGGGGGACACTCTGGGGGCAAGGTGGGAGGACGCACGGGGGGGGTTGGCGGGGGGGGCTGGGGCCTGCTCCAGGCAGAGCCGGGAGAGAGACCCAGCTCCACATATTGCTGGAGCAGGGCCCCGGCTCTGAATAGTCACTCACCGGCACTTCCGGGTTCAGGGGCGCGGGGCCCGATTTGACCGAATCGGTTGAATCGGCCTAAGGCCAGCCCCGGTCTCAATTATGAGCTCCGTGTTGAGCTCATGCAGGGCCAGGAAGGCAGCGGGCACAAACTGCTGCAGAAACTGCAGCATGGCCGTGTGAGGCCATCGCATGCCCAGAGGCAGCTCCAGCTCCATTGCTAGGAGTATGCTGTGGCATCCAAAAGCTGGGCAACCAGAGCACACACTGCAAAAGCTTTGTTGTCTCTCGGAGAGGTAGGCAAGCATGCAGCAGAAGCAGAGAAACGGCTGTCCAGGGGGGTCCCTTTAAGCACGTGTCTCAGCTAGCCTTAGGCAAAAACTAAGGCTGACCTAATGCCCTGCCTGAACTGGTCCTGGATGGCCTTAAATGCGAGATAGCATCCAGTCAGTGTGGACACTATCTTTTGAAAAAGCACATTGCTTTTTCATTGCACTTTTGCTGCGTGGGTGTTCTCTTTCTAAATAAGCTTTTCTGGAAGATCTCTTCCGGAAAAGCTTATTCCGAAAGAAGCTTGCAGTCTAGATGTAGCCACTGATGCCCCAGCATAGGTTTCAAGGCAAAAAACTGCAGTCCTAACCCCAAGTGGCTATTTCCAATTCCATGGCATGCTTTGTAAGAGTTGCAGTGTTTCTAACACTACCTCTTTGAGTCAGGCCTCCCAAAATCACACAACTGGCTTTAAAATTACAATATGATTTAATTATAGACTTTTGCATCTTTTCATTTACTTTCTGCTGTCTGAGCCTTTAGTGTTTGTGTTTTCAAACTTCTCTTTTCTACCATGAGGTGAGATACTTATTTCCTTAAAAGGCTGAGATTCTCAAGTAATCATATGACTCCAGAAGCAGAGGTTTTAAGTAAGAACCCGAGTATAATGAGACTCATGATAAAATCGCAATAGTTGGAATAGGAATGTTATTGTTAATCCCTATTTCCTACCAAATTCTAACTTGCTCCTTATACTCTTCCTGAAGGTTAATTACACATGATCTTAGGCTTCATTTGCTGTTCTAAATTATTCTGTAGTGTCCCTGTGAGCTGTTAAGCCACTGCTGGACTGAAGTAATGGGTAAGTTAGGTTCCTTGTAAAGAGATAAAAAGATGCATTGAAAGCATGCCATAGTTCTGAGTCAGCATTATCTAATGGTTACCACAGAGACTCTATTCCTGACTCAGTCTTTGTCTACACGGGCAATTGAGAAACAAAGCTTTTGTCGCTCTCATGTGCGTAAACCACATCTTGCCATGACGCAAGCTTTGGCAAGTACTAATGTAAACTGTGCTTTGTTCACAGGAGTGCTCTCCTGCCCACAAAGTAAATGATGCTCATAGGCAAACAGTGTTTACACTGCCTGACTTTTAGTAACATGGTTGTATCCACACAACCCTGTCGCTAAAAGCTATATAGTGTAGCCATATGCTCCATCACAAGCTCACTATGTGGCTTTTGGTAACTCCGTTAATTTGGGTACATTTGTCTAATAAGGATAGTACTTACCTTTCTTTGTAAAGTTGCCTGTAACATTTAAATGAAGATTACAGTATTTCATAGCTGCAAAGTCTTGTGAGCTTACATGTGTCCAATGTGACAAGTCTTTACACCTCTGTTTTTAGGGGCTCCACCCAGGAGCTAGAGGCTGCCAGTGGCTGCGGGGACCTGGTGCCTTTTCCTTCCCGTGGTCTCTGCCCCCGTAGCCCTCCAGAACCAGATTCCCTGGGGGAGGTAGGGGGATATGCCATTATAGGAGCAGAGGACAAGTGCTAACCACATTTTTTTACTGGCAGGGCCTGGGGCAAGCCTTGCCCCCGGAAGTAGGGATTTTTATGTGCAAAAATAGGGGTGCAGCAGGAATTTTAAATATAGGGAAAATTTAGCAAAGCAGGGGACTACTATTCGGCTTTTCTTTCCCTCCCCCTCCTTGGCTAGGAGGGAGTGCAAGGAGGTGTGGGGAAAAGGGCATCCAGTCTTCTTCTCTTCCCTTGTTCCTTGTCAGGGGACCTAAAGGTGTGAATCGCCACTTTCGTATGATTTTAGTTCTCACTGAGTTGGGTGTTCCACTTGGGACTCGTATCTTTAGACTAAATACATCTACAGGTCGGACCTTCCTAGTACGGCATCCTCAGGACCTGTGCAGTCCTGAACCAGGAGAGCTTGCTGGACCAAGGGAGGTCAGGCCTCTGGACACTCCCAGGACTCCCCTCCTAGCCACTGCCCTGGCCAGTTGCCAGCCTCCTTCCTCCCCGCTCCCGGCCACTAGGGCACTGGCCTTGCATGCGTCCAGCCTGCCATAGTGGCTCCGCTCCCAGCCACTCTCAATCTCTGCAGCTGAGGCTCTCTGGTCCAAGGGCTCTCCGATCCAGAAACATTTGATGTTGCTGGACCACAGAGTCCTGAACCAGAGAAGTTCAACCTGTACTTGAATAATTTTGTCTTTATTTTCAAGTTTCTGTATCACTTTAGTTCCCTTTCCTTGTGTCAAGACTGGGGTATAAGGTAGTATGGCCTAATGGCTGGCGCTAGAACAAGGCTTTCACTTCTTTCGTCTCCCTCTCTTCAATCCTCCATCTCAGAACATGAGTGGAAAAGGAATGAGGCTTGTTTTGGCTTTTCCCCTCATGGGCTGGCTAGAAAACTAGAATTCCATCTTATGAAAAATGTTGAGGTTTGACACTTGTTTGCATTCCACATCAGCTCAAAACCGAGACTTTTGAAATGTCCAGAAAAAGAGGGAGACCCTGCTCAGAATACTTATTAGTTCTTTGGTTAGGACAGGCAGCTGGGGTGTGGGACATCTGGGTTCTCTGATTTGGAACAGGGACTTCAACCTGGGCTCCCGTTTCTCTAGCCTATTCACTGTTTCTTATATTTCTCTGTGACTTGCATATCTGACCAGCTCTAATCCCCCTCCTTTGATTAAATGTAGTTTTTGTAGGGCATTTTAGTGGGGCATCTGCTTATTTAAAGCTCCACACTGGAAAACAGTAGGCATGATCTTGCTTCTATTTTGCAATTTTCAAATGTATGGCTGGTTAAAAAGTGAATGCAGATAGCTTTCAGCCTTAATGAGAGCCAAACAGACACAGCCTCCTCTGCAAACAGAGGCCCAGATTCTGCACAATGAGCAGTGCCACTCTGTAGCTGTTTGTCCCATGACAGACTCCATGGTACCTAGATTCTGATTTAAGGCCTTAGGGCAGTCCCATAATATGAAGAGTATCAATAGTTTAAAATGTCGGAATCTGGGGTAATTTGACACGTGACCGGCAATATCCTAGACATCTTTTACTGGCCTGAGGATTTTTACTTTTTAAGTTATATGCAGGTCAGATTCAAGAAATTCTTCACAGCTATGAGGATTAGACACTTGCATTTCTTTTTAATGAATGCAGGGATTCTTATGTTTTCTGATGATGTCAAGAGCTGGGGTTGTAAGTAATACAAATATTGCACAAGCTAGCATCATTTGAGAAGGTGAGAAAGCTCGTGTCATACTTCCAAAAGACTGGTATGTTGATACAGGAAATAGTTTCAGATGAAATCATACTTTAAGATCAATGACAAAATTGAAGAGTGGAATGTCCTTCCTTAACCACTCTGTGGTGGGATGACTCTGTGAAACTGGCTATGTAAGTCATTCATTTAAAAGTCTCAGAGGGATAACTGTGTTAGTCTGTAATTAAAAAAAAAAACTTAAAAAACAACAAGTGGTCCTGTAGCAATTTAGAGACTAACAAATATATATATTCATTATGTATATATTCATCAGTTGTATATAAAATCTTTCATGGGCACAAAAAACCTCATGATATAGGTTGCACCTCCCAAAACCAGAATTCTCTGGTCCAGTAGGACCATGAATGTTACTGGATCAGAGAACCCTGGTAGCCTAGTGACAGGAGGGCAATCCAGGGGAGACCAGGCTGAAGTAGCAGGATAGGTCAGGGGCTGGGGCTGGCAGCAGCCCCCCAGAAACCCACAGCCGTAGGGCTGGAGCCAACAGCAGCCTCCTACAGCTCCCAACAGCATACAGCACTGGGACCGAGTCAGGGCAGCCCCTGGCAGCGCAGGATCGTGCCGGCAACAGCCCATGGCAGCACGGGGCCAGGGCCAGAGCCCCAGATAGCCCGTGATCATGGGACCAGGGCCGGGGCTTGCAGCAGCCCTAGCAACATATGGCAGTGTGGGGCTGGCGCCCCAGATAGCCCACAGAAGCAGGGCCAGAGCTCGCAAGCTGCTGCAGGGCTGGGACTGGAGCCTGAGCAGTTGGCAGCCCCCGGCAGCCCAACCAGGGCCAGAGCCAGCAGCCTGCGGTAGCATGGGCTGCTGTCGCCTGGCAGGCAGTCTGGCCAGGACTGAAGCACTGAGACCAGCAACCCAGCAGGCAGACTGGCCAGGACTGGGGTAGTCCTGCTGTTTCCTCCTGCTCCCTCTGAGCCTTGATCTACACTAGAGAGTTATTTTGAAATAACCCCCTTTATTTCAAAATAATAAGTGGAGCATCCACACTACCTGTTATTTCAAAATAACAGGCTGGTTATTTTGAAATCTGTACTCCTACTTTCCTGGGGGAATAAGCTTATTTCAAAATAGTTATTTCCGGTGTTCTTATTTCAAATGTCATTATTTTGAAATAATTTCCTTGTGTAGACATGCCCTAAGGTGCTACAGGACCACTCCTTGTTTTAAGTCATTCGTTTACTATGCATGAGATTACTTATACTTCCAAACCCCTTCTTTGTTCAGCCATTTTGCATGCTAGTGTAACGTTGGCAGGCAGAACCAAACCTGGGATCTCTTATACATGAGCCTCTATTACGTCTGCTGACTCTCAGCTAAGGCTGTAGAGTAAACTCATTCGGTCTCTCTGCAAGTGGTCTAAGTGCCACTACATGGGACAGTGAACCACACCCAGCAGGCGTTTGAGTTACTGTAGCCCTTGAGAAATTGAAATATAAACCTGCGCCTACAACACAGGAGGGGCTGGGCAGTGTGGGCAGAGCATGTATGTGGGGGGTGGGAAGGTCAAGAAAGGCTCTGGACAGCGGGAGAGGGGAAAGTCAGGGGTAAGAGCCCCCAGGAAATCTGGCCAATAGCAGGGAGCAGTGCACAGGGGAGCCAGGGAGCCTCCATTTTTGTGTGAGTACTTTGTATATATTTCAACCTGTAGTTGCCACGGGTCATGAAGACTTGTGGATAGAAGGGATAAAAAACAGATGATAGGTCAAAAGTCTCTGGTCTATACTTAAAAGTTAGGTTATCATAGCTATGGCACCTAAGCATGTGAAAGCCTTGCCAACCTAATACCCCCAGTATAGATGCCTCTTGGTCAGTGGAACAATTCTTCCATCAGCTTAGCTACTGCTGCTCTGAGAGGTGGTTTATTACAATGGTGGGAAAAACCTGTTGCATCTCAGTAAGACAGGTCTGCACTTTGGCTACAGCATTGTAGCTAGCCCACTATAGTACCCATATTGTATACACATGGTCCCAGTATTTATTCTGTTGAAACCTTTGCATGATTTCAGGCCAGCCACTTGGTTTGGTGGTCAGGTTGACTCATGGTTTTTTAACTTTTGTGGCTGGCAGTATTGCAGTAAAGTTTAGCCATTGAGTCACCAGCAATTACTGGTAACACGGGTTTTCAAAAGCTTCAGAGGGGTAGCCGAGTTAGTCTGCGACGCTTTGTCTACACTGCAAGTGTAGTGTCCCGGAGAGATATAAGGATCTTGCACAAAATGGGGTTTTTGCGCAAAACGGAAGCGGCTACACTGCTTCTTTTTGCGCAAAAACCATTTGCGCAAAAAGAAATGGCAGAAAATATGCTAATGATATCACGACTCATGCAAATGAGTCCCTCATTAGCATATTTTCTGCTGCAAAAATTCGCAGTATAGACAAAGCCTAACTGGAAAAACTTAAAAAACAACAAATAGACTAGCAGCACCTTAAAGACTAACAAAACATGTAGCTGGTATCATGAGCTTTCATGGGCACAACCCACTTCTTCAAGACACTTTAAAATCAGGCTGAACTCTTGTTTCTATCAGTCATGGTTATTTAAATAAATATCCATGACTTCTGGCACTTGGAGGTCTCTGATATGACTGAATGAGAAGACATAATAGTGAACAGTTGAAAAATCTTCAAAGGAAACCCCCAAGCAGGGCCGGACCGAGCCATTCCGGTGCCCCGGGCAGACAGTTGAATTGAGCTCTGGGTTGGGGGAGGACGCATGCGCGGCCCTGCCCGTGCGCCACTGCATGGGAGAGAGCGCATGTGCGGCCCCGCCCCCGCCCGGCGCGTGGGGGAGGGCGCGCAGAGCTGGCGGCGGCAGGACGCACGTCCCCGGCCTGGCCCAGCCCAGCTACCCCCACTGGCGCGCAGCCCAGGGCCGCCCGGGGCGGGCCAAGCCTAGCCGTGCAGGGCCCCGTGGCCGCGGGGGGAAGGGTGCTGCTGGCCAGCGCTGCGGGGGTTAACGCGGCCCCCGACCCGGGCGGCCGCTGCAGGGTGGCCGCTGAGAGCTGCTGCAGCCTGTGATGCGGGAGCCAGGCGCGCGGTGCCTGATGGCAGCTATAAGGGGCGCTTACAGCTGCCGTCAGGCGCCCCCCAAAGGTTGGCACCCCGGGCAGCTGCCCGGCTAGCCCATGACTTAATCCAGCCCTGCCCCCAAGTAAAAGTCTTGCCTGTGTACGAGCAGTTCAGTGGCAACACAGCTGAGCAACACAGAGGGGTAAGATCATGAGAGTTTTAAAAACCCAATCCTGCAACCCTTCCCATTCATTTAACCACAACAAGCTGTTCAAAACTGGCCATTTATTTTGTGAGTACCTGATAGAAGACATTAAAATAGTCGCAAATCAAGTAATACAAAATCTGTATGTAACCTCTTTACAATGCTCAGATTGAGTCTCATAACATTTTGAGCGTTTTAAAATCAAGTTCTAGCTCTTGGAGTCATGTGATTACATGAGACTTTCAGCTTTTTTTTTTCTTTTTGGATTTTTTTATGTCTTTTAAACAGAAGTAAGTTTCTGCCCTGATGTTTGTGGAGGATTGCTCAAAAGAATCCTAAAAGCTGAAAACCAGAAAGCCAATAAAAAGATCCCCAACCCTCACACACACCTTTAAAAAAAGAAGCCCTCATGATGTTTCATCCTGTCTCATGATTAGGAGCTGGGAGAGACTAATGATTATTGAATGCTTGAGCAATGCTGCTCTGAAAAGTCTACCCAATGAGCTTGGGAGATGAGAGTGTTCATTTCCTCTCACAATCAAGGTCTCCATCTTTAACTGCCATACACTAGTTTTCCCAAGAGGCATGGGTATGGATGGTGTCAGCTTTTGATTTTTCTTGGCTTGTGTTCTGTTTTGTAATTGAATAGCAGTTCTTGGTTCTATTCCATACCTAGTACAGAACTTACTTTTTGTCACTCTTCATCAAACATATACAATGCAAAGAAAGAAAGAAAGAAAGACTGATGCATGGCAGCAGGGCTCAGACTGACCTGGTTAGCAGCAGCAAATCAGTACATCTTCTTTTTGTGGTTTCTTTGTGCTCCAGGATGTCAGCTAGCTTTTAACAAATAAAAAGGTGAGGCCTGATTTTTCAAAAGAGGTCAAGGCTGGACTTGTGAATTCTCAGCACCACCAATTAGAGCCAGATTTTCAGAAGAGTTCCACCCTCACTTAGGCATGGGAGTGAAATCCTAACCAATGTTCCTTCTAATCTCTTCCATCCGTATGTGGAATAATGTTATGTGCACCAAGACATGTGTGAATGTGCACTACCCGTAGAAACAAAAACTTAGCCAAGGACACTCTGCTAATTATCTGAATCGTTCCTGAGTGGCTGCCCAAGCTCAGCTTATAGGGAATACTTTTGAAGTTATTGGGAGTTTTGACATTGACTTCTGTGAGCCCAAAATAGCCTTCATCCTAGGATTTTTAGAAATGCTTTACACCCAGCAGCTCCCATTGTGACACTGGGTAGGTTTTTCTAAGGAGCTCAGTATCCAATGTGGTGAGCTCTTTTGAAAATCTGGCCCTACATCTCTATGCTTTGTGGTTGTGAAGAAAAATATCTAAAGACAATAAATGAAGTAGTGATGTCTATAGAGTCTGAAATAAAAATTCATTCTTCTCAGTGACATGTTAAATCAGAAGCCAAAAGACAATGATTTCATTTCAACATGATTAACTGTTTCATTGATCAAAGCATGTAAGAAAGGAGAAGGATGGTCATATCCTGAGGATCTGCTCTATTTCGACATCATGCTGTGGCACCACAAACCAGTGATGCATAGGTAACTGCAGCCATTTGTGTTTTCCCTCTTACTCTGACCCAAGGAATCAAAGGAGCATCCAATTGCAGCCCAGAGAGAGCTGAAAGCCAGGAGAGTATCTGAGACTGAACAACTGGGAGATAGACTTGAGGAGCCAAACAGAACCCATCAACTGTTCGAACTTATGGATGGTGAGGCAAGTTAGAGATGTACTATGAATAGCTGCTCATCCTCTTTGAAGCTTATTGTCATTTTGGTATCTCACGTGGCTGGCATTTGGAAAAGTATATTGCTAATTTCTAGTGTCTAAAAATCATGAGACTGGCTTGAAAATCATGAGAGCTTTAAAAAGAATAACATTTGGAGTTTTATCTATGCCTTCTGCTTTTCAAACATGTAGGGAGTTACATTTTCAAGCTTTTTGCTGCAACCATGTAGGCTAGAAATTTAATCTTAACAAAAAAATGAAAGCTTGAGATTTCCCCCTTATCACAGGATTCCAGGAGCTGAGGCTTTCCGAAAAAAAAATCAAATATTGCTAGTCTCATGGTAAAACATCAAGAGTTGGCAATACTGTAGAAAGGCACTGTTTAGCCTGTGTATTTCATAACCTCATTCTTAATGAAAGTGTTATCCCATCAAAGTGTTGTGCCGAAGCCATTCTTAGAAATTCAGATTTACAACAAGTTTACTAATCTGCACATCTGCTTTTATTTGGGTTAGCATAGTTGCACCCATCTCTACACTCACACAAAGCTAGAGTTCATACTCTAACTTTGCAAGGCATGCTATTTTACTATTTAGCTTTGTTCAGAAGAGACAGGCATTAATTAGGGCTTGTATAGTGCTTTGTATGCTGGAAATGTTCCATAAACATCATCTAAAACACAGCCCTCCAAGACATTTGTATGATTATTACCACTTCCCAAATGGAGAAAATGAAGATACAGAGAAGATAAGAAGAAGGACAGTATTGTGGTTTATGGCAGAAGGCATGCAATGTGGCCTTGATTCCTGGGTCTGCGGTGCACCTCAGTTTCCCCATCTGTACATGCCTGACTTTCTGTTCTGTCTGATGGTGAAAAGACCAGCAAGCATACATGCGCTGCAAAGACTAGGAAGGGAGGCATGTGCAGTGTTGTGCTTTTGAGATCCTACACGTAAGGTGCTTTACTTCATAGCTGCAATGTCTTGTGCTTATTGCATGTCTCTGGTGTGAATAGTCTTCATTCCACTGATATTATTTCTCTTTAGATATTTGCATAGTTGTGTTGCCCTTCAGGCTCATATCTGTGGGCTAAATATACCTACTTACATCAGGCTCGTACACAGGAATTTCTGTGGGGGGGATGCTTTTTTTGTAAATGTGGACTGCAATTTTTTTAAATATAAAGGAGTTCAAAATGATCACAGAATGAGTGTTCATAAGAAAAGTTAATGAAAAATTTGAGTGGAAACATGATTGGTAAAATGATTTTGTTATAAAATACTAAACATTTATACAGTTATAAAGGTTTTATAGAAATCACCTTCTGGGATCATGGTGGCACAGCTGCCGTGCCCCTCTGCTCCCTCAGCTGCCTCTGCCTCTGCCTGCTGCTACTCTACATGCTTGATTAGGCCAGCACCAGGCCAGTGTGGGTAGGACTTCTCGCGGGTGGGGGTACCATTCCCCCAGACCTGCTGCACTGCCACCAGCTCCACCCACCCACAACACAGCACTCTTCCATCCCCCTAACACAGTGGTTCTCAAACTTTTTGGCTCATGGCCCACCTGGCTCATTGCAAACCTTTTCCTGGGCCACCAGCTGCTAATGAAAACTTGCTGTTAATTATATAATTACACCCAGGCCATAGTGCTGCAGCTAGGAAGAATGGTGTAATTTAACCAGTAAGAAAGGAAATATTAATTTAAATTATTGAACCAACTAAACACTTTAACTTTCTCATGTTAGTTTATCAAACTTCATTTTAAATAAAGTAAAATATTAATGTATGTCCAACACAAAAGGTTCCCATGTTTTCTTTATTTATAGCAGGGCTGAAGGAACCTTTTTTGGGTAGGGGAGCCACTGACCCACAGAAAAATCAGTTGGGGACCACACAAGTGAGAAGCACAAAAAAACCCCACCCCACCTCCAAACCCCCCCAACCCTCACTGATATGGCCCCCAACTGACATACTTTACTCCTCTGGTGCTCCAGCCCCACCAGGGAAGGTACAGAGAGGACTGAGGTTCAAGGCTTCCCATAGGCCAGATTTATTCTTCTGGGGTTCCAAAGTTAGTGGATTTTGTGTACCCCCTAGGCTCTGGGGTTGGGACAAAAATGGGGGGTTCAGTGTGCAGGAAAGGGTTGTCAGTGAGATGAATGGAGGTGCAGCATTTGAGTGGGAGGTGGGGTACAAGAGGGCGGTGAAGGTGTGAGATCCAGATGGGAGGTAGGGTGTAGGAGCAGGCTGGGAGTAGGGTGTCTGGCCAGGTGGAGGGGGCAAGAGCAAGGCAAGGTGCAGTGTGTGGCCAGGAGGAAGGGTGCAGGAATAAGAGTGGGTGCAGGAGCAGGCTGGGGGTAGAGTATCTGGCCGGGGGGGGGGGGGCGGGGAAGGGTGCAGGAGCAAGAGAGGATGCAGGAACAGGCTGGAGGTGTGGGGGTCTAGGCATGAGAGGATGGGGGGCACTTACTTGCCTTTGCACCCCCTGTCAGTCCCAGGCACCGCCTCCCACTGCTCCCATTGGATGGATTCCATTGGAGTATTAGCACCAGCTTCCTGCTGGGGGCAGAGGGGAGGGAAGAGAGAAAGTACTGAGCGTGGTATGGCTAGTGGGGAAGAAGCACTCCTCCTCCCCTTTCCCCAGCTGGGAGAGGAGCGCTTCTTCCCCACAAGCCAAATCACACAATGAGGCTCGAGGGCTTTCTCTCTTCCTCTTTCCCCGCAACAGGAAGCAGGCACTGGCATTCCAACTGCGTGGGGGGGGAGAGGAGGTGGGGGGGGTGAGGCAGCAGCACAAGCATGGGCTCCCTGCTGTGGGGAAAAAAAGGGCAGCTGAGCTCAAGTCACGGACCACCAGGAAGGCAGTCCTGGAGCCCCCTCCCACTGACTTAGAGAAACTATGGGGGGGGGGGTGCATTCACATCCTTTCCTGCATACAGGCCTGCACATTAACTGTTCATTTTCAAGTACCTGTATCACTCTACTCTGGTTGTGTCTCCCCAGAGTTTGAGTTTTTAATATTTGCCTTTTTAAAAGGTGGAGACTAGATCAGTGCAGAGTGCACTACCCACTCCCCATCTGCAGATGGAAAAGTCACTGCAGGGGAACTGAAAAATCCTTGTGAAATTAAATAACATATTACAGGTGAGGTGGTAGTCAGTCTAGTTGAGGTTATCCACCTGCTCCTCTAAACCCCTATTTTCAGTTGCTCATAAGGTTCCCCAGATTCAACCATTGAAACTGAACTTTTCCGTGCCAGCTGTCTGCTTGAGACACAATTATTTTTGGAGCAAATATGATTCAGTGGTTTCTGAGAACAAAGTTAGGGGAAAATAAGTTGCTTTTTCCATGTTAAAATGTGTGTGATGCCACTTTATTTAAGCAACACTTTATCAAACTGATATTTTTAAATGAATCAATATATAAAGACTTCATTGTCAAGAAACAGGACTATGTAGCACTTTAAAGACTAACAAGATGGTTTATTAGGTGATGAGCTTTCCTGGGCCAGACCCACTTCCTCAGATCAAGTAGTGGAAGAAAATTGTCACAACCATTAAAGTGCTACATAGTCCTGTTTTTTGTTTCAGCTACACCAGACTAACATGGCTACATTTCTATCACTATTCATTGTCAAGGACTCTTAAAGGTAAATTTGAGTCGCACTGTGGAGAGCCTGGGCTGGATGCAGCACAAAACTGTAACTTTCAAATGTGAGAGCAAGAGGGAGAAAAGAGAAACCAAACCCTCCCCCTTGTTATGTGTAATGGAAGATCGAAGGCAGCACATAAACTGCAACCTTTGGGTTTACCTCCCCAGTGTTTGTGGAAAGCTGGGGGCGCCCGCCCATGGTTGGGCGTGTAAATCCAGGGTCCAGGAGGATGGAATGAAGGAGCAGCTTCCAGCAATGCCAAGGACCTGGCACACACCAGGGTCTCACTTAAACTTACTAACTTTGGGGAGTCAAAAGTCCTCCTCCTCCTGATCCCCGAGCTGGCTGCAGTTCTGCCTTCCTCCTCCCGCTCTTAAACAGTGCTTCGGTCTCCCGCCTCCCTCCCCAGCTTGTGCCTACCCCCTTCTGGGGTTTGTGCTACTAACGTGCTGCCGCCGCAGCCATTCTGTGAGCCCCTCAGGCGCGGAAACAGGAGTGTGGTTGGTGAGAAATGACGTACAGGACAAGGGTTACTGTGTGTGTCTGTCTCCTCTCTTGCAGAGACAGACAACGGGACACTCCTCTGTTCCACTCGCCCTTGCCAGGGGAGCACGAGCGAGCTTAAGCCTTCCAAAGAGGAGAAGAGACTGAGCCGGGGGGGTGAGAGAGTGGGAGGGAAAGAGCTCTCTCCTCCCAAACACTGGGGAGGGGGGGGGGGGAGGAAGAGAGGCAGAGGCCAAACAAAACAGAGAGTTGAAGTAAAACCTCCTGCCCTGTCTGAGGGGAAAAGGAAAGTGAAGAGTGAGTAAGCACTGAGGATGATAACTTAGTGCAGAGCAGGGAGGGGCAGCCAGTCTTTGCTCAGTGCCTCTATTGCGGAGGAGCTAAAGTTTGTGCTGTGCTTGTGTGTTTGGGAAGGGGGACGGGGGAGATGGCACAGGACGCTGCTGCAGGTGGGGATGTGCCCCAGCTGCAGAAAGAAGAGGAGAAGGAACGGAAGAAGAGGCGGCGAAGGAGGAGGAGGAAGAAGAAGGAAAGCAAGACACGGACTGTGCGCTCCAACCTGCTGCTACCTGGGCTTGAGGCGGAGAAGCCCAAAAGGAGCCCCCTGGCCAACAATCGCCTCAAGACCACCAAGTACACAGCTCTGTCCTTCCTGCCCAAGAACCTCTTTGAGCAGTTTCACCGCCTGGCCAATGTCTACTTCGTCTTCATTGCTCTGCTCAACTTCGTGCCAGCGGTGAACGCCTTCCAGCCTGAGCTGGCCCTGGCCCCTGTGCTCTTCATCCTGGCTGTCACTGCCATCAAGGACCTGTGGGAGGATTATAGCCGCTACAGCTCAGACAATGAAATTAACCACATGGAGTGTCTGGTATACTGCAGGTGAGGGAGCAAGCTGTGTTCGGGGGGAAGTGGGCGGGAGACTGGCAGAGACCGGAGGGGAGCAGTATGGCAAGATTGGAATGGGGATGCATAAGAAGGGCTGGGACATATTGAGGGGTTGATACAACCAAACAGAGGTTTGTCCCTTCCCTCACATACTTGCTGCTATGAAACGTGGGAGACATTCTAGAAGACAGTACTGTACAGTGCCTAGCACAGTGGGGCCCACCCAATAATTAGGGCTCTTGGGGGCTACAGTAATGTGAAGCATAATGAGCCCTGAGGAATGAGCAGCTGTCCTGCTCTGAAGTGTTTCCATTTACAAAATTAAACTCAGCATAAGGAAAACACTGGCATCCACATCTTAGGCTTTTATCCCACCCACCCAGTTTGTTGTCATTGTACCTTCAAGTTTTGACATTCCCAAAGCATTTGGGATAAGCTGTACTTGCAAACCAAGAAATTCTAATTCATTCTGATGACTGGGAATCCCACAGAGAATTACGGGCTGGTGACAGTTAATGAATAAGCAAAGTGTGTGTGTGTGTGCGCAGCGTCACAAAATGAATTTCATTCACCTACTAGATAAGTGGTGTTTGATGTGTAAGTATTTGTGAGAATACTCCATGGTGTAAGCAATCAATTCTACTGAAATATATTTGCTAACAGTAACTTAGCTTCAGTAACATGAAACCAAACTCTAGCAATGTGCTATTGCTGAGCATAGGATATAGTTTCTCTGTTTGAATTATGGGTTGTGTGGGCTAGTGAAGTGTGAATTAGTGGGGTTCTGCTGTGTTTGCTTTTCTAAAGAATGTGAGATGGGGACATCATTCGCTATTTTCCTTTTTAAAGCCAGTAATTTATCATCTCAAGTGTCATCATCCACTATGAATTTGCTACCTCCCTGTGCTGAAAACAGAGTTTTCCCTTCATTTGTTTCTTCTCTCTTTGGAATTAATTTTTACATGTGATTGGAGCTATATTTTAGGAGTGGATCCTCAGGTGGTGTAAATTAGCAAGGCACCTTTTGAAATCAGTAGTTCTACTGACTTACACCAACTGAAGATCCGGCCCTTAGGCCAGGTCTATAGTAGAGGAGGCAGGTGGTGTAGAGTTCTATATAGCAACCCGTTTTGAATAGCATCACCCATTATTCACCCAATTCATACCTGAAGCTAAGATTTTTTTGGGAAGTTGTGGGAGGGCAGGTATCTTACGCACAAGGTTTTGAAAGTGCTGCTTTTGCTGATAGAGGCTGTGTCAAGACTGCAGGGTTTTTTCGAAACAAGTAGCCTTTTTTCGAAAAAACTTCACCTGCGTCTAGACTACAGCCGCGTTCTTTCAAAATTAAATCGAAAGAACTCGGCTTTTCTTTCGACGGCGGTACTCCTCATTTCACAAGGAAGAACGCCTTTTTCGACGGAGGTCCGTTGAAAATGAGTGTGGATGTGGGGAGCCCCTTTTTTCAAAAATAAGGGCCTCCAGGAAGAAGCCCTGGTGGACAATCTGGGGCATGCCTTGCCTGTCTCTGATTCCTGTCTGCAGCCATCTTTTAAAGGGACAGTCACCCTAAAAGCCAGTTGTGGCAGCAAAGCAGCCAGAGCACACGGCTGTTCCAGTGCAGCCATGTCCCAGCCCCAAGACCCTCCTGGCCCTTCCAGACAGCCTTCTGGGGACCCAACCAGGGGCTCCAAACGCCAGGCACTGGCATGTTCTGGGCCAGAGCTCAAGACCCTTCTCGAGCTCTGGTCAGAGGAGGAGGCCTTACAAGCCCTGAACACCAGGCGGCGAAATGCGGACATTTTTGGCCGCATGGCAGAGGCCCTGGCCAAGAGAGGGCACCACCCCCGCACCCAGGACCAGGTGCGCTCTAAAGTGAAGGAGCTGTGCCAAGGCTATGTAAAGGCCAGGGAGGAGAGCTCCCGTTCTGGGGCAGCCCCCCGCTCCTGCCCCTATTATTCGGAACTGGCCCAGATCCTTGGTGGTGGTGAAGCACGCACACCACTGCGTCTCGTCCAGTCTGGCTTGGGGGACCCTGTGGTGGAAGCGCCAGAGCAGGACCTAGAGCAGTCCAGGGAGTCTGGAGATGGGGAGATGGTGCCGGAGGAGGAGGACAGCGAGGAGACGGTGACCCACACTCTGGAGCCAGTCACCCAGACCCCAGAGGCTTCCCAGGTGTCATCTGATGCCGGAGACGAAGCAGCAGGTGAGTGCAGTGAGGTCGTGTAACACACAGGGTGGGGAGGTGGGTGCACAGTGGGTGATGCACAAGGGAAACCTGTAATGCTCACCATGGACATCATGCAGCTGGCTGTGCATGTGCCAACATGTTCAGTGGTAAAGTGTGACACATGGGGGAGCGCCACGTGGTAGCATAAACCATGTCCGGAACACACCCAGGTGGGTTGTCAGTGCGAGGTCCCATTGGCACTTCGGGACCCCTGTGATGCTCAGGCTGATGCCCAGGTCACACATGGTGTTACCTTCAGAATGTCTGAGTCCCCTGTCTGAAGGAGAGGGCATGCCCTTTTGGACAGCTGTTGCACACATGACTGATTGTGTCTTCCTCTTTTCCTCCACAGCCAGACCAGCCGTGCAAGAGGGCCGCAGCACCCCAGCCCCACCTCCATCCCGGGGACATGGGAGCCACAGACACAGGCGTGTCTATGCAGACATCCTGAGGCAGCATGTGGCGGCCGTGCAGGAGCTCAACACCATCCTGCGAGAGAGGATGGAGGCAGAGGCTCGGTGGCATGATCGGCTGATGGAGGAGCTTGTCCAGCAGCGCGCGTCCCTGTGTGTGCCACTCTCAGGGAGGTCTGTGGCTTGCCTGCTCCTGTGCCTGGTCCTGCTGCTCCAGCACCCCATGACCCCGCCCCACCAAACCCCCCTTCCACAGCACCATCCCTTTCCCCCCTTGTACCTCCCTCTCCCCCAGCCCCCCCAGTCCTCCAGCCCCTCTCTCCCCCTGGCCCTCCTTTCCCCCAGGCCTCCCAGACCCAAGTGCACCTACCCTCTGTCATCCAGCCAACAGACAGTTGCCCCACCCGATCCCGAGGCCTTGGTGGACCCCGAACACGAGGCACCAGCAGGAGACTGCGAGCAGGCAAGCACCGTGCAACCTGATCTCCTTCCCCCCTCCAGGTTTCAAGCACCCCCATCAAATACCAAACATTGTGTTTAAGAAAATGTTTATTGTACATAGTTTGTCATGAAAGTGTACTTTCTCCATCAAAAATAAACAAAAGCTTTTTTATGTTTGCAACAGTTATACATTCTTTCAGTTATTGATATTTATAACAATAAAACAGAAGTTATTCTTTTCAGACAAACCCTGGTGTTTATTATTTCTACAAACAGGGTCAGGATAAGGGTTGAGGAGGGAAGCTTGTATTGGGCCAGGGCCAAGCCCCCAGACAGGAGCCCCTCAGGAGAGTCAGTGGCCTCCAATAGAGAATCGTTCCCGTAGGGCCTCCCGGATGCGAACAGCAGACCGGTAAGCCTGGCAGATGGCAGCTGTCCGGGGCTGGGCAAAGTGCCTCTCCTGACCATCAGCACCTGTACCCCACCCTGATAGGAAGGCCTCCCCTTTCCTCTCCACCAGGTTATGGAGAACGCAACATGCGGCCACCACCTCAGGGATGTTGCGTTCCCCCATGTCTAACCGTGTGAGCAAGCACCGGAATCTCCCTTTAAAACGTCCAAACGCACATTCCACCTGGTTGCGAGCCCAGTTAAGATGAGCATTAAACTGCTCCTTGCTCGCATCCAGGTGGCCGGTGTAGGGCTTCATCAGCCACGGCATCAGGGGGTAGGCGGCATCAGCCACTATGCACACCGGCATGTGCACGTCCCCAACCACAAAGTCACGATGCAGGAAAAATGTTCCTGCCTGAAGCCTCCGGTAGAGGTACGAGTTCCTGAAGATGCGGGCATCATGTACCCGCCCTCACCACCCAACACAAATGTCAGTAAACTGGCCACGATGGTCGACAGGGCCTGGAGGACCATTGAAAAGTAGCCCGTCCTGTTAATGAATTGGGCTGCTCGATGGGGCGGTGCACGGATTGGAATGTGTGTCCCATCGAGTGCTCCTCCACAATTCGGGAAGCCAAGGGCAGCAAAACTGGCCACTACGCTGTCCAGGTCTGCTAGATGGACGAGCCTGTTCAGCAGCTCAGAATTGATGGCCCTCACCGCCTGCAGAAAGAGACAGACAACAAAATTTTAGAAGGGGTGCCTTATCTCTTAGGAGGAGAACCCACCACCCACCTTCCCCCTCAAACATCCCAAGAATCCCCTCCTCAGAACTTCCTCCCCCCCCCCCCCGCAGCTCAGGGTGAGTGGAGGAGCTCCCTCCCACTCCCACTCCACCTTGCCCTTTCCTGACAGTCTCCCTTTCCCCACCCCCAAACTGTGACTGTCCCCCGACAATGACTTACCTCCATCAGGATGGACCCAACAGTACACCTGCCCACTCCAAATTGGTGTCCCACGGAGCGGTAGCTGTCGGGGGTGGCCAGCTTCCAGAGGGCAATAGCGACCCTCTTTCCCAGGGGGATGGTGGGCTGCAGGTGGGTGTCCTGCCATTGCAGAGCCGGGGCGAGCCAGGTACACAGCTCCTGGAAAGTGGCCTTCCGCATCCGGAAGTTGCGGAGCCACTCCTGGTCATCCCAGAGCTCCATAACGAGCCGGTCCCACCAGTCAGAGCTGGTGTCAAGCCTCCAAAAACGCCTGTCCACGAAGAAGTTTGGAGGCAAGGGCAGTGGGGCTGCATGACGGGCGAACCCTTCGTACCTCTGGTCTGGGTCCAGATGGGGAAGTAGCCTCATGACTGTGTCATGCAGATGCAGCAAAACTTGCAGTATGATGGCGTGGGGCCATCGCCTGCCCAGGGGCAGCTCTGGCTCCATGCCAAAAAAAGGGGTCTAAATCAGAAAAACCTCCAAACAAAAAACCTGCTGGGGTGTCCCAGGAAGCTGGGCACTCCAAACAAGCACTGCAATACCTTGCTTACCTCCTAGAGGGACAGCAAAGGCAGCTGCAGGAGCAGAGCAACGGGTGTTCAGGGGCGTCCCTTTAACCACGCATCTCTGCAAAGGGCAGGCAGCAGCACCCGGAAGGAAATGCTGCCCCCATGCCCTGGCAGAAGCGGTTCCGGGTGGCTTTTTCTTTCGAAAGAGCGTCCAGCAGTCAGGACGCTCTTTTTTGAAAAAGCGGATCGATTTTCCAATCCGCATATTGTAGTCTAGACGCTCTTTTTCGAAAGACGCTTTTTTCTTTCGAAAAAGCGTCTTTCGAAAGAGCCGCGCAGTCTAGACGTACCCTAAGTGAGGCAGGAATGTGGAACCCCTGTTAAGAAGTTTATGTTGTCTCTTGCTGGAATGGGTGGAGAGGTCCTGACTGAGACATGCATTCTAGCACATTGCAACTCTCGTTACAAGTCAGAACAGACCAAGTCAGAGACATTCACAGCAGGCTTTATTTTTAGTCTTCATCAGATTCTCTTTCGTTTCCCAGTCTCATATCACACAGAAAAATCTCAACCTCATTTTTCCCCTCCTTGTTTGTGTGGGAAAGGCCGTAAAAGGTTTTTATTTCAGTTGGCTAAAACTGTAATAACTAAACCAAGAGGAAAATATTTATTTAGGACCAAATATCGATACTCCAACTCATGTGGCGCAACCCATATGCTTATTCCTAGCAGTTCCACTTTCTTCAGCAGGGCCATTCCTGGAGCAAGGGAAGGCTCAGTGTGAGTAAGGGTGGCAAAATCTATCCACTTGTGAATACGAATAGAGTAGAAACAGTCTAGATTAGGAAAGGGCAAAATAGGGCTCATTGGCCTGATCTAGTCTGCCACCATCCCACAGACAAGGGGAAGCCTAGGGCAGTGTCTGCTGTGCCCCAGCACTCTACTCAAAGCAGCTGGCTGTGAGAGCCATGTTCATCTCTGTGCGACATGCACCCCTGTGGGGTGGGTTTGGTGTGCTGCCCCCGGCACAATCTTTCAGCTCCCATTGGCCCATGGGAGCTACCTGGGTCATGCTTGTTGCACAGGCAGAGCACAGAGTGCCCCCTCTAATGGACATTTGGTGCACATGGCCCCCTGCAACCGGCCACTTTGAACAGCATGTTGGGACACTGTAGGTAGGGAGTCTGCCCTAGGGTCCCGCTGGGCTGTTGGTTGGCAGTCGCCTAAGGTAAGTGCCTCCTGGCCAGAGCTTGCAGCTTGAATCCCACCCCTTCCTACACCTCAACTCCTTGCCCCAGGACACAACTCCAACCCTCAGCAACTCCTGCCTCAGTTAACAACTCAACCCCCCTGCACCTGCTTCAGCATTCATATGCCCTCCCAGATCGTGCACGACCTCCTGCACCCCAATCTGCTGCCCCAGGTCACAACCCCATCATTCACCCAAACTCCCTCCCAGAACCCACACCCGCTCCTGCACCCAACCGCTATCACAGACCCCACACCTCCTCCATTAGAATCATAGACGAGTGCAGCCCTTGACCACTTACCAAATTCTTGGAGTCACCCCCCATCAAAAAATTATTGCCCTCTCCTGATCTGGACCCCACAGGTAAAAAAACTGCATATTGTAGAAGCCATTCAAAAGCTTTAATAGTAATTCTGGACTGGCCTTCCCCACCCAAAATTCTTCTTTTGCTCTGTAACCAAATGGTTAAAAGCGACCATTAGAAAACCTGTACCTTCCATGTTGCTTTCAAATCGATATTGAAGCCCGTTGTGATTCATATCTAAGCATTTAACATGTACTTCGAGTTTGTTATGCTTAGCATTTATGTTTTAAACTCAAAGTTAGAGTCTTAGTATTTTGCTGACAACATTACTTTAGCATTACATTTATATTCATTTAGTTGGGAATAGCTTGGGAACCCTTCTGATTCTGAATCCGCCAGTTCCCAGTGGTGTAGTAAATTTGAAAGCATAGAACTGTAAGGTCCAACTACTCAAATACAGAATTTTGAATGGGATGGAAGTAATGCTACCAGTTTAATCCAGGAACAAAGCTCAGGTGGACTCTTTCTCTTGAGGGGCAAGATTTCACACTTCTAAAGAAGGAAAGAGTCATGCTGGGAAGGGGCTGTTTTCTGTTGTCATCTATTCCTCATTGGGTGGATAGTTGTATGGAGTTTGTTTGACCTTAGCCCTGACCCTATTTTAGCATATGCACTCGGTTTAAGTAATTTAATTTCTGTCTTCCCAAAAAGATCCTCCAGTGCTTCCCAGATTAGTACGTCTATGTACTGTGCTGTTGAAATGCAGCCACGTCTGTGGGAGACAGCAGTAGACTAGACAACTAGCTCCCAAAGTATTCAACAGCCAGAAGCAGGGATTCTTTTCCCAGCAGTTGTAGAGAAAACCATTTATTTTTTGGTAAATACCATAGGTCCCTTAATGTCCATGCAGAATACACTGGCCCTTGCTCTCTCATTTTTTAACAGTTTTTTTTCAGATGAAGATGGAAATCAGTTTTACATTATCTGGACTTGTTCATCTATGGTCTCTGTATGGCTTTACTCATGGTTAAAGTATCAATTCCTTATTGAGCATAAATCACAAAACTGAAATTTAATGATAGGCATAGGCCAAAAGAGAGTGGTTGTCAATCACATCAGCTCAGTCAGTTAGCTTAACACAATTGAAAAGCCCCATTAAAATGTAGGGTAGTAAATCTGAATCATGTTAGCTGAGGGCATGGTGGCCTAGACTCCCCTTGATCAGAAGCCAGGGCAGAAAAGCTCAGGGGGGATACAGAAGCTAGCCTCTGTAGTGTGTTTTGTATTTTTCCACTAATTGGAAAGATGAATAAAATAAAATGCATCCAAAGATTTTTTTTTCCCTGGGTTGGTTTAATCTGCGACTAGGTGCAAAGACCTGAATTAAAACCCAAGCTGCAGAGGATAATTTGTCTTCAAACCTGAATCTGTGGTGAACTCTTCTTTCATTCTGCCCTGTCCCTATGATATAGCAGGAGGTATTTCTGGGGTTTCAGGTGACAATATTATTTATTATGTTTAATAATTTGGATTTGAAATATCACGATCTTTTAGGGAAGTCCCTCTGGTTTTGTTTTTTATGATCAACTTCTTGGACAGAAGTGACTGTTTCTTTTCTCTGTTCTAATGCCCTGCAGCAATAGAAAAAATTGAACACTGAAATATTTTCTCAGACTGATTCCAAGATGCACACATTGCTGCTGTTTAAATATTTGGCAACACCAAGTGTGGCCTGGGGGCACATGTCCTAAAAGGTCTTCTAGGCAGGGTTCTTGTCTTCAGTGTGTTCTTGCAAAGCACGATGTGCATTCACACGCTATACATAATGAAAATTAATAGGAATAACATTGGCACTCATCCTGTATGGAATTATATTTTGTAAGTGATTTCATGTTGCTGAAACACAGTTATCATTTTTCATGGAACTTTATGGTAAAAATGAAAGAATTTAGTTTTAGTTCCTGCTCCAATGTGTTTTAGGCCCAGAAAAAGTATTGCCGCAAAGTGTAAGCTTTCCCGTTTACAGTTCAGAAGGTGACGCTGTTACTATTTCTTTTGTGGACATGGAAATTCAGATTTACCAAATGAAAACTTCTGACCTGATTTTTTTTTCCCCCCATAGTGTTGATCATGTTCAGCTCCTACTGACTGATTGTAATGGGAACTGTGGGTGCTTATTACCTCAGAAAATCAGGCTTCTCCTCCCTCAGTAAAATCCAAGGGAAGGAAAAAAAAGATCATGAGAAACTTGTTTCATGGTATTTCCGAAATATGTTCCTCTAATGAACAAGTTTTCAGCCCTACAGAAGAAACACAGGGTAGCCTTGTAAAGACCCACGCATAATGTGAGGAACAGGTGCAAAGCAAGTTACATCTCTTGGGATCCCAAGACATATATCTGGGGGCTGAAACCACTTCTCTGCATCCTTCTATAAGTAAAGTGTTCCTGTGTCTGACTCAAAAGGAAACTACTAAGGATTCAGGGCTGGCCTTACCATGAGGCAAACTGAGGCGGCCGCCTTAGGTGCCAGACTGGGGTGGGGGAGTGCCACTAGGACCCAGAGTGTAGAAAATTGTGTCTGCTGCTGGTGCAGCGAGGGGGCATGGGGGCGTCATTTGAGCTCCCTGCCTCAGGTGCCAAAATGTTGTGGCCCGGCCCTGTAAGGATTATTCCCTTTTCTCTGCAGGGAGCTCTTTACACTAGACATTGACTGCAGAGAAAAAGGGAGTAGGATTGTGTGACTGGAGTCAAATCCTTTTTCAGCTGGCTAGGGGAGTATTGCTCTTGATGTTACCTGATATTACTCCCCATTTCGGGTATGTCTATACAGCAACATTATTTCAAAATAACTAGTGTTATTTTGAAATAATTTAGTCCGCATCTACACAGCAAGCAGTTATTTTGAAATAATGTTGAAATACTGTCAAGCTGGAGGGCTTCTTACTCCAACTCCTGTAACTCTTGTTGTACGAGGAGTAAGGGCAGTCAGAGGAAGAGTGCCCTGTTTCGAAATAAGTGCTATGTAGATGCTCCCAATTTTGAAATAAGCTATTTCGAAATAAACTACGCAATTGAGTTAAGCCCTGCTGTGTAGACGCACCCTTCAACTCCTATTGTAAACAGGCAAAATTGCTATAAGCCCTGATGTGCACTCCTGTAATTTTACCATTACTGCAGACTGCAGGAGTTACCTTCTGTATCGTGCATCATGGCTTATGACTGTTTTGCGTTTCTATGCTTAAAGTTTGCAATTGTGCAGCTATGCTGGTGGCAAAGCAAAGCAAAGCTTCAGTGTCAACAAGTTCTGCTGCTGAAGTAACGCTTTCAGCCTGTCTCCCCAGTCAGGAGGTTGAAGCAAGAACTGGGCCATAAAAATGTTGTTTTTTAAAAAATAAGCTCCAGGTGAAGTCTAATTTTTATTGACCTGTCCGAGTTTTTAAAAGTGGTGAGATGCTGACAGAATGGGCCTGTCAACAAACCCTACTATTTCTGTGTTGATCTGTGGATGGTATATCATCATTAATACATAGAGGCTCAGGACGGTAGGCCTAAGACTAGAAAGTGCCTGAAATGTAAGTTCAGAAATCCAAGCTAACAGCTCTGCCTCATTTCTTTTTATAACAATTTCTGTAGGACATTTATTTCCATGGTTGGTAGCAACCTGGGTTAAGAGCCCTTGAGTTTTCAAAGGGAGCCATAGACTTCAGTCCTGATTTCACAGACTTCTGCTAGCAGTTCTCTTCAGGAAGACTATATCATTAGCTCCGTTGTCCCACACCTTGGTCACAATGCACTGATGGACTTACTGTGGCCAAAAACCTGGGTCTGCTTTACAGACTACCCTCAGACACATGGATAGCTCTAACATTCCAGCTAACAGAAGCCATGTATCAGTCCTCTGCTGGAAGGCAGGACCATGAGAACTAAAACCTCTCAGAACCATGGTCCAGATTTGCAACAAACTCCAGAAACAAGGTCGGGGGTTCTCAGATTCATAATGTAGGCCACATGCTCAGCAAGAGATTGATGTGAGTCCATCCATGATTGTGTAGACCATATTCTCTCCCAGTGCTCATCAAATAACATTTTACAACAGTTCTTTATGTGGAAAACTAATGCTTGGAAAATATTCAATGCGGTTCGGAAAGGAGACCCAATCCCATGTGACCACGTTCTCTAGAAGGCCTGTCTCTTTGTAGACTACCAGCAAGAGCACGGTAGACCATAGTTTGGGAAGGTTCTCATTGGTACATCTATACTGGCATAGTTAAGACTCAAAATGCAGCTTTTTGTGAGCGCAAACAAGAACCAAATAGTAAAAAGCCTCTTTAATCACCTATCTCCAGCAATTTGACTATGAAAGTTGACTCTGATATCTTTATTGTCCTTCGAAGGATCTTTCTTTTCATCCACTGTCATCTTTGAAGGTTCAGAAACTTTCCCACCTTTCCCACAGACAAATTAAGGTGACTTAAAACCAATCTTCCCCCCCAAAAAAAACCCTGTCTGTCTTGCTTATGAAGCCAATTTTCCACGCTAAAATTGGCACTAGAGTTATGAATCCCCATTCTAAAATAAATAAATCTGCAGGTATCAACTTTATCAACTTTATATTCATGGATGAGATTATTTTTCCAAAGTGCATTACTTTACATTTATCAACATTAAATTTCATTTGCCATTTTGTTGCCCAATCACTTAGTTTAGTGAGATATTTTTGAAGCCCTTCACTCTCTGCTTTGCTCTTACTTATCTTGAGCAGTTTAATATCATCCGCAAATTTTGCCACCTCACTATTTACCCCTTTCTCCAGATCATTTATAAATAGGTTAAATAGGACTGGTCCCAGTATGAACCCTTCAGGGGCACCACTAGTTACCCCTCTCCATACAGAAAACTTACCATTTATGCCTACCTTTTGTCTTCTGTCTTTAACCAGTTATCAATCCATGAGAGGACCTTCCATCGTATCCCATGACAACTTACTTTACTTAAGAGCCTTTGGTGAGGGACCTTGTGAAAGGCTTTCTTGAAATCTAAGTACAGTATATCCCCCTTGTCCATATATTTGTTGAACTCCTTAAAGAACTCTAGTTAGGCATGATTTCCCTTTACCGACACCATGTTGACTTTTCCCTAACAAATTATGTTTATGTGTCTGACAATTTTATTCTTTACTATGGTTTCAACCAATTTACCCGGTACTGGATTTAGACTTACCGGTCTGTAATTGCCAGGATCATCTCTAGAGCCCTTTTTAAATATTGGCATCACATTACCTATCTTCCAGTTGTTAGGTACAGAATATAATTTAAATGATAGGTTACAAACCACAGGTAATAATTCTGCAATTTCACATTTGAGTTCTTTCAGAACTCTTGGGTGAATGTCGTCTGGTCCTGGTGACTTGTTACTGTTACAAGTTTATCAATTTGTTCCAAAACCTCCTGTAGTGACATCGCAATCTGGGACAATTCCTCAGATTTGTCACCTCAAAAGAATGGCTCAGGTTTAGGAATCCCCCTAACATCCTCAACTGTGAAGGCCGAAGCGAAGAATTCATTTAGTTTCTCCACAGTGATCTTATTGTCTTTGAGTGCTCCTTTAGCATCTTGATTGTCCACGGGCCCAACTGGTTTTTTAGCAGGCTTCCTGCTTCTGATGTAGTTAAAAAACATTTTGTTATTACCTTTTGAGTTTTTGGCTAGCTGTTCTTCAAACTCCTTTTTGTCTTTTCTTATTACATTTTTACACTTAATTTGGCAGTGTTTATGCTCCTTTCTATTTTCCTCAATAGGATTTGACTTCGACTTTTTAAATGATGCCATGATAACCAATGCCATGATAACCACTGCCATGTTTGTGGATTGCAGATCAGATGCGAATACAAAGTTCATGTCCATGCAGGGCTTTGCTAATAGCTAATTACTTTCATTGTCACAAATTTACTTTCATTGTCCTAATTTTAGGACTCAGATATTTGCTGTATTTCATCAGGATCTTGCCTTTGCCTTTGATTCCAGATGTATTGGCTGCCAACGTTGTCAGCTTTATTTTTTCTTCTGCCTTTCTCTTTTTTTATAGTCTTGCAAATCTGTAAAATAAAAGCTTGAGCTTACACATTGTATCAGGAAAAAAGGTATCCTTTACTTTTAGCATCTGAATGACATTTGCACAACTTAAAGCATTGTGGCCTCTTTTTTTTCTGGAACCGGATATCTACACTGCATTCATATTGTATGCATTTTCGTATAGAATAACTGTTTCCTGAATTGATGGGTTATTTGGTCTTTAACTCTTTTGCTTATACTATTACCTGTCTTCCACATGCACAAAGGTTGATTCATTAATATGTAGAT
Organism: Pelochelys cantorii; assembly: GCA_032595735.1. Taxonomy (NCBI): domain Eukaryota; kingdom Metazoa; phylum Chordata; order Testudines; family Trionychidae; genus Pelochelys; species Pelochelys cantorii. The sequence continues at coordinate 122,182,643 of CM064326.1, read as the reverse complement.
GGAGGATGGAAATCTTTTTGAATTGTAATTAGGCTTTCATTGATCTGACAGATTGTTGTCTGAAGTAATTTGTTAATTTCTCTCTCTCTCTCTCTCACTCAAACAGGAACTGGATTTTAATCATTCCAATGTATACATCATTTCAGTCAATATCCAGTAAGACTTCTGAATACTGGGTGCATTGTCTGTCCTACTGTTTTTCTAAATGGATGATATTCAGACCCTTATGATATTTCAGATTTTATTTGCTGTCTCTATCTACCTTTACTTTTTGTTCTTCCTTCTTTCCATTTTTAAAATCTGCTTTTTTCATCTTGTATATCTCTTCTTCCACTCATTTTGCTTTTCTTATTTTCTGTGCTGCTTCCATCATAAATGAACATGGTAAATAGGAGCATTTCTTTCTTTCTGATAATCATATGTGCTTTTCATACTGCAATTTTAATGCAAAGTCTCTGCGAGAGCTGAGCTAGCTTTCATTCTGGGAGATATAGCAGAGATGACTTCTCATTGTTCTCCTCAGCTCTGGGACCAGTGACCCAGCTAATGGTCCAGAACAGCTGTTAACATAGAACGAACAGTGCATACAGTACAAGCAATTTGAATAATACTGCAGTTACTGAAGAGTGGATTTCATCTTTAAAGCTCTAATACCCATTATTACATAAAATACAATCATAATCCATTATAATATATGAGTGAAGTGGTTTGGGGAGGGGAGAGGAACTAGCTGGTATAGGAAAAATGTACATTTGTCCATCTTGAGCATCTTGCAACTTAATAAGATATATTAAAGAATAGTTCCCTGTCCTATCTGCCTTACACCATATTTAATACCACCAAATATTTGATCATCTATTCCCATGGAGACTAGAAAGAAAACCACCAATGTGTAGGTGGGGTGTTCACATATAAAATATGTTCGGGGTGGTGGTTATGCTTGTTTGTTGTGGATATTTTGAAGGGGAAGGGTGATTAAGCTTCAACCCTTACTGCACTCATAAATAAAACAGGAAGATTTCAAAACTGCAATAATCATTTTGTTCATTCCAGTTCTTATAAGGGGACCAGTATCGGGGGAAGCTTGGATCCAAATCATTCAGAGCTCCCTCGGATAAAAATGTTGTTGAAGTCAAAGGGAGTTCTGGCGAAACAGGGACAGAGTATTTGGCCCTAAACACAAAGGGATTCAGGGAGCTTCAACCTGTGTGTTCCAGTGCTTGCCAGAGATTTTAAAAATATTCTTACTCTTGAAAGAATGTTTAGAATTCAGAGCCCCACTTCTAATGTGTTTGTCCATAAGTTTATTTTCAGTAGTTTTTAGTTTCTCTTTAAGGATTTTTATGTCCTTACTCAGTTCTTAGAACTACACTGTCTGTGCTTCATTGCTCCTAACTTGAAAACTTTCCATTCTGTATCTGGCAGTCTTGGGCCCAGTTGTTTGAACTTTCTGTTTTATCACTGGTGGTAACTGTTTCTTGCAGCAAGCCTAGTCATTCAGTCATAACAACCCCTCCTAGGGCTGTCGTTTGTCTGACAGTTTCTGGAACAACTTTATCGCTATCAAAATTCAACTTAGAAAAATGCTTTGAGATACTGCCACACCCTTACACAAAGAGCTCTCGTTGAGGAAAATGGATTGTGTCATTAGTTTTTCAACATATGGGGAAAAAGCTTAATTATGTCAACATTTTTTCTGATCCAGCTGCAGATCCTATTATGCCTTGTCATATGAGGACATTGTACTTCCTGTAATTTCTATTTGCTTGCCTTAAACATAGATGTTGTTTAACATCTGTAGGCAGTGTCTTCTCAAATAAACGTCTAACTCGTGTGGTCTAATACTCATGAAGGAATTTACTCCAGTAATATCCTGCAAAAATTAGTTCCACAGAATAATGCACAGCAGAATTTTTTAATTCAGTTTAAAGATGCATGGCACAGTGTAAAAAATTTATTATAATATATCTTCCCCATAACATACATTATATTGTACACCTATACAATATTGTATATATTTAATGAGAGCACTGTGCTCTGTGACAGGTTGTTATGGTCCAAGTCCCAAAAGGCTTTTATAGATATTATACTTTATTCATGCTCCATAGCCCTAGAGTTGGTCAGCTGTAAGGCAAAATCTTAAAGACATTCACGTTCTCTTAGCAATTTGGGATGACAAAATAATCAGCATAAACAGAACATTTGTGCAAATGTTTATTTTTTTTAAATGTAACTTTTTAAAATAAACGTATGTGGCTCGCTATATCAGTGCTGGTAAAAGTACCACTTGATTCATGTTTGTCGTAAAACAGCAAAAATATATTTAAGTTTAAAAAGTTCAAAAGATGCCAATGTAAGCAAGGGAAGCTGAATGTTGCATAGATTGTTCTTTATGTCTGAACTCTAAATCCACTTCTGTAAAGAATTTTTTAAAACTGAAGAGAAAGCACTCACTCAACTCATGTACAGCAATGAAGCCTCACACTGGCTTTCAGAATCATAAAGAAGAGTAATCATAAGGTGCAAAGCTTGATAGCTTAGCAACTTGCTATGTACAGTATAAAGTTCTGGAGTAAAATCTTGGCCTCATGGAAGTCCATGGCAAAGCTCCCATTGACTTCAGTCACACCAGATTTCATTTTGGATTTGTAAAACAATATTCTCTTTGCTAGTAAAACATTTGTTTAGGCTTGGTACACTATGGTGCATTCATTCTCCAGTATATCAATTGAAACAAATGTTCATGCTACTTATAGTCAACTGTGGTACATTGCTAAATATGAATGCTGAATAAATGTTGCTAGAGCAAAATGTAGCTATAGTTGTAAGTTCAAAGGGAAAAACTTTTATTAGAACAATATGATTTCAAGAACCTTAAATAGCTGAAAGGCGGAATGTTCAAATTTACAGTAAAAAAGATGAAACTGTAACATTCAAGTGCTCCCTAAGCAACATTAATATAATAATTTTTGGCCTTCCTGAAAGGTAGGTATATGTTTATCAAATATGAAAACTACTCAACACAGTAGTCCTCAGAAAAACAGCTCAATGTAAGAACATAAGAATGACCATACTGGGTCAGACCAAAGGTCCATCTAGCCCAGTATCCTGTCTGCTGACAGTGGCCAATACCAGATGCCCCAGAGGGAGGGATCACAACAGGTAATCCTCACATGATCCCTCCCCTGTCACCCACTTCCAGAGAAACAGAGGCTAGGGACACCATTCCTACCCATCCTGGCTAATAGCCCTTGATGGACCTACCCTCCATGAATCTATCTAGATCTTTTTTGAACCCTGTTAAAGTCCTAGCCTTCACCACATCCTCTGGCAAGGAGTTCCACAGGTTGACTGTGCGCTGAATGAAGAAAAATTCCTTTTGTTTGTTTTAAATCTGCTGCCTATTAATTTTATTTGGTGACCCCTAGTTCTTATATTGTGGGAATAAGTAAATAACGTTTCCAGTGTGAACTGTATTTTATTTTATGTGGTGCCCATCGAAAGCTAATCTCAGACCTTCTCATCATCTTAATCCCACTCATTTTTTACTTTTTTATGTCTGCAGATATCTTAAACTCTGTCCATAGTGGATTTGCACAGCAGAGTATATTCCTAACCACAAAGGAATAAAGAGTTGTTAAGATGTCTGCCATTGTAGGCTTCCAAACACTGTCATTAATAAAGAATAATCAAACTATAAATGTTTCAGTGTCTAGAGTGAGGAAAGTCTATGGCTGGTGAAATGGAGCTGGTTAGGGCTTAAAAAGGCATATGGAACTTATAATATCTTTATGGATTTTCGCCCTCTATCCAAAAATTACATTATACTTCTTGCAAACAACATTTAATTTAGCCTTGAAACACACTAGTTCATTAGAAAAATATGGGGATGAGGAAATTAAGGAACAGAAAGATCAAGGGGCTAAAGCTACTCAAGAAATCTGTGGGAAAAGCAGGAAGAGAATCCAGAATTTAGCCATAAAACCATTACCTTCTCCCTAGTGGCAAGGTGATGACGTAGCTGTCTTATCAAAGACAGTTGAATTAACGGCTAACTATGATAAAGTGGGTGGTACATTGTCCACTGAATATGCTGATTGTAGATGGAGGTGGGGGATGGTTATTCAAGCTGTAAATGTTCAAGATGTTTGGCATGCAATAAAGGGTCTGCATACTAAAAGATATCTCAGTAGACAACTTCATTTATGGAGAATGAATCAAGATAAATGTAGGGGTAGGTGCTTTCTTCACAAAACTCAGAGATAGTGTGAAGAAGAAGATGCATAGTACAAACTGAATGCCGACTTTTCAGAGCATATGCATGTAACACAGAAAATGGCAACCTAACCTTTGGGATATAGTCTAATTTCAATTAGAAATTGTGTTCATTTTAACTTCTGGTTTACCTATGTGTTTTAGGGTTATTCCAATAGTTAATACTTTTATGGATGCGTGCACTCTCAGTCTACAGGCACAAAGCCCAGGTGATGAAGCAAGAAGGCTACAATCTGTGGTGTTGCTAACTTAATTTAAACTGCTGAGCAAAAGGAACAGTGGCAACCTTTATAGATTTATAGACTTGAATCTGTTTTCTTTTGTTTATGGATATTAAAGGAACATCTGAGTAATTTTAAATGAGAGTTTTCTTAAATGCTTCCCATTATCTGTAATAATCTTAAACGCCCGCAAGTAAATATTTTTCTCCTAATAATGTTGTTGTTTACATTTGGCAAGCTTTTGTATTTTTGGTTTTAGGGGGTTTTTTCTGCAGTATTTTGGATGGAGTTCAAATAAGCTATGTTATCAAAAGCTTACAAGTGCATACATAAACCTAGACTTATAAACTACTTCACTTGGCAAAACAAACTTATTTTTCCACAAGCATTATTCTTCCCCAGCACATTTTCAAAAATTGTGGCTCTTAACAGCTAAGGAAGATATTGGTTGTTTCAAGCTTGTTGCTTTTCAGCTATTACTTTATATGTCAGTAATGGGAGAGGACGTTAAAAATGATATCTTGAAGGACTTCTCAAAGAAGGATCATTTTAAGGTAGCAAACATTTCAGGGCAGAGACTAAAATTCCTTTTTAAAGTAGCAGATGCTTACATGGAAAAGAAGAAGTTTTCTGATATAAGAGGTGTCTTTTGCTTCATTATTAATCTTCAGCCATATTCTGCATGTGCTCAAGCTTCCAAGTAGCTTCCAAGGGTTAGTCCCATGTGAAGTGAAGTGCAGTTATCTATTCTAGGCGTCTTGCCCATCAAGGTTATTAATCAGCCAAATGGAATAGTGTCATCTGCACATCACATCAAGCTGAAAACAGAACTAAAAGGGACCAAAGCAATCCGAGTGCTCCAGTTGACACCGAAATTGCTTAGCCATGACCATCACAATTATATTTCCCCCAAAGAGGAAGATACAGCTTAAATGGTATGCTCATTGATGGCGAGATGTTTTCAGCATAGACCAAAGTCTAGTACCTTGCCTTTCTGAAGGGAGGAATTAATTATTTTGATCAATAATTCACCTGGTATGCCCTCCCCTCCCCCACCTTCATTTGATTTCACCAGCCATGAGGAACAACTATTTCATAGACTTTCTGTGCTTCTAGAACCCCAGTTAGAGAAACCAGCCGAAACATACCTAATGCATTTTTTCCCCATTGGACCTTAAACAATCACCGTGAACACAGCCAATCTCTTTTTCATCCAGTTAATTCTACCTATGTGTGAATTCTCCATAGTGTTAATCATTAGGAAGAATTCAAGACTTCTTTGATGCTAGGCAAGGAATCTGCATCTGTTAGCCATAACACAGGGATTTAGAAAAATGTGTGCCTAAGTCAGTCTGACTTGTACAGCTCTGATCCCTTTCTCAAACTCTTCATCTGTATACCAAGGTGACTCTTGAGGTTATCCTAGGAGAAGTTTTTTTTTATGCACCAGTGTGCCAATGGAGGAAAATGAGAGGATCATAATATCCTACGAAGCCATCTGAAGCTCTGTTAGTTGCCAAGTTTGTGATTTTTTTTTTAAATTTGATATTTTTTAAGCTAGCATTTTGTTAAATTACTAAAATGCTTCAGACCCTTTGAGAAGAGCTCAGGCTTTGTAGTTTAAACACATGACACTACAGCTGTAGCACAGGCTTACTATATGATCTTGTATAAGTTATTTAACTGTTCTGTGTTCAGTACGTATAAATGGGACTAATTCTGTCTCACAGAAGTGTTTGAAGCTTGATATGGAATATTAAAAGGACCCAAATGGAATGTCTACACTAGAAAATTATTTCAAAATAACTACATTCGAAATAACTCCCGAAATAACTATTTCAGAGTAAGGTTATTCCCCAAGGAATGCAGGCATTACTATTTCGAAATAAACAGCCCCTTATTTCGTAGTGTGGATGCTCCGCTTGTTATTTTGAAATAAGGGGAGTTGTTTCGAAATAACTCTGTGGAATAAATATTATCCCCTCCCCACCTTATAGCTAGCCTCACTCAGTTTTAGTTTCTCAAAGTGACTTTTCCAAGGCCCCTCAGTCAGGATTTAGGACACAGGGACTCCATTATCCTGCCAGTTTTTCAACTGATTTCAAGGGACCCGTATGTCAATTGTGTCTCAAAATCCGGTGCTCAGTCAATAAAAGCTGCTAAATCTTTTAATAGTATTCTGATATATACTACACTTTCAGGGAGTACTTAATAAACACCCAGGCCATGCATACAACAGGTCATACCATTCCCCAAATTCAAGTCTGAGGGATTGACTAGATTCTCTCCTCTTCTGATTGAGTGCGAATACTTAGACTGAAGAGATTTTAGGTCAGCATTACTAGATCCCCTAAGAGCATGTGTAATTTATGCAAAAATGAATAAAAAATCCAAAGACACGCCAGATCTAGAAATGGAGCTACTTCAATAAATGTTTCTTTATTAGTAACATTTTTAAAATATATTAAACTCTCTGTGGTACAAGAAACATGAAAAGAGGATATTCATGTTAAGGTGGAAGAAGGAAAGGTGATAGGAGAGGAGGGGATGCAGAACAAAACTGCAAAACAAGTAAAATTATAGAACAGAATATTCTAGATCACTCATTGCCTTCCTTAATAGCCAAGGAATAATCCTGTGAAATATCAGTTTCAAAGATCAAAAGTAAAAGTTTAAAAAACATGTTAAAGCTTTGAATCCCTCACTATTGACAGCTAACCAATTACACCAAATAAGACACTGCTTGTGAGCAACTTTGGTGAGCAAAGACATGAGCAACTTTTCTCATGTGAGTAATCCCAAAGATTTCCATGTGTCTATGTTCTGTTTCACACCTAAATTACAATGGTGATAAATTGAAAGATTTTTATATTTTGCACAAGTGGTTTTTTTTCTTGTAATAAAAGCAATGTTAAAATTACAAAAGGATGCTTTAAAAGACAGAGTTATCTTAAACAGTATTAAATAACACCCTGGTGGGCAGTACTGGAGGAGATAAGCTTGCACCCCATGGCTTGTACTTTAACCTAGTATTAATAGTGGTTATAATAATTACAGGTTGTGCCTTCCTTAACTGGGACTCTATGGTCCTCCAATGTCCATGGTCCGGCAGGACCACAGATGTTCCTGGACCACAGAGCCCAAGTATAGGGATGTTGGGCGTGAGGCAGGAGTGGCAGAGGGGGCGTGGAGACTCAGCTGGGAGTCAGGGGGCAGGGCGCGGAGGGGCAAGCGCCGCAGCAGGGAGTTCTGGCCCCTACAGCCAGGCATTAGGGGGGGTCTGGCAGCAACAGTCACAGAGCTTCGGCCCCAACCACGGAGCTCCAGCAGCGGCAGCTGCAGAGCTCCGACCCCGCCAACCCCAGTGGTGGCCATAGCCAGGCAGGCAGCTGCGGGGCTAGGCGGGAGCCCTAACTGAGGGGCAGCAGGGCGACACGGGCTATGTTGGGAGGGACCTCCCCTGGTCCAGCAAATCCCCTTATTCAGCACTGGTCAGGTCCCAAGGGTGCTGGAATAGGGAGGTCCAACCTGTACAATTACTGTGATCTGGGAAATGTGTTGCTGGGTGGTGAACTTTAAACATGTTCAGGATCTAATTGATACCATATGTGCGATTGGACAGGAAAGTCTATTGAAATTATAATACTTCTTCCAGGTCAGATTGGCAATCCTCTTGGGGTTTTTTCACCTTTCTGTGAAGCATGTAGGTGTGTATCACTTGTTAGGATTATCTGTTTCTCTCTCACTTAATTATTTCCTTGCCATTGTGGGGACTTGACCACTGGCACACCTTGGTCCCTCCTGTGTTCTACATGTGGTACATAACAGCCTAGCCTTCTATGAGCTGTCATACTTTGGTTTAATTTCACTTGTGTTTAGCGTGCGAGTGATGGTAGTCAATGATAAACAGGAGCTCAAACTAATTACATGGTCCCTTCTTGCCTTAAACTCTATGAGTATGTCTACACTACAGAGAAGATTGAAGCTGCTGCCGTAGATCTTCCAGGGTTAGAATTAGTGGGTCTAGTGAAGACACACTAATTTGAACTGAGAGGGACACTCTGGTCGATGTTGGTAGTCCTGCTTCCACAAGGAGTAAGAGAAGTCGAAGGGAGAGTATTCTCCCTTCAACTTCCTGTAGTGTGGACAGCACCAAAAGTCGAGTTAAGGTACTTCAACTTCAGCTACGTAATTAACATAGCTGAAGTTGCATATCTTAATTTGACCTTATCACACAGTGTAGACATATCCCGTGACTCTAAAAATAGCACTTGCAATTCTAGAAGAATAGCATAACTAAAAATAGAATAAATACATGTATTTTTAAGGGAGACCAGACCATTCTGAAAATTTGGTCTGAAGTTCTGCATAACACCGACCTTAGAATTTCATGAAGTGGTTCTTGCATCAAGTCTGTTACTTCTGGTTCAGTGAAAGCATCTCATTTAGAAAGATATGTAGTCTTGAGTCAAAGACTTGAAGTGATGAAGAATCTACTGTACCCATTAATAAGTTGCTCCAATGGCTAATTACCCTCACTTAGAAGGCACAGACTTTTAATTTGAATTTGTCTAGCTTTAGCTTTTATCACTGGATCTTGTAATGCCTTTTCAGCTAGATTAAAGAGCACTCTATACCTTTGGGTATCTTCTCCCCAATATACATTCTTTTAGACTGTGATAGGTGACTTTATCAACTTTCTCTTTTTAAACTAAATAGATTAGCACATGACATTAGAAACCCAGCATTATCCTTGCTATACATTGTTATCGCCAGTTCAGTCTCTGGTTAGATTTCCCTCCTATGCATGTTAGATTTCCTGTTAGTTGAATAGTCAAAGATATAATTTAAATGTTAACTTGGTTTTTGACACCCTGAGTTATAAATATTATAACAGATGTAGGACTTGCTCCCATTTGAAATCAATGGCATTAAATTTAATAGCACAAGTTCAGTCCCATAGTTTCACACAGTAAAATAATAAAATCAGAAGTGAGTGATTTAGACTAGGATATCAGATAAAGTTCATGAGTTCAGCTTATTTTAGACCCAGATGAATTTCTACTCTTTTTTTAACTTTATTGCATAAACAAATTGTTTTTCTCAGATGGTTTGTCAGTTCTGACAAAGGGCCAGATTTTGCCATTGATTTTTCTGCAAAACTCCAGTTAACTTCATAGGGTGCTCATCATGTGGTGGATGGTACTATGCAAGTGAGAAGCAGTCCTGCTCTCCTTCCCCACACCCATCTTATTTTTAAATCTGGAGGTTATTAACACCTTTTTTGTGCCAGAAAATTCAGTTTTATTAGTAGCCTGCTCCAAAATCTCACAGAATTCTGTGCAAAAACTGCCATTGACTTCAGTGGGCTTTGGATGAAGCACTAGATCATTCCAGAAGGGAAAGTACAAACACTTGTAATTACAAGTGCTTTTGAATCAGAAAGTATGCTGCATTGTTTTTAATATCCACTTTTAGGGGCTAGTCAAGATTAGAAAGATTTGTAATGTGATATAGGGCATTAGCTTGAAGTCTGGATAATTTTTTCCTGTTTGCTCTTTCAAGCTGAAGGGGAAAAAGGTGATATTTTCTTACCAGATTGTTTCAGACTGATCATAGATAAATTAAGGTGCTTTGATGTGGTTAAGCAAAACACAGTTACTGATCTAATAACAAATATAAATGTTCTTGGTTAAAATGGGTGTATACATATATTCATTGTTTTTTCCCCCCTTTTGAATAAAAAAAAATGCATTTTTAGTAATGTTTCCTCAAGCTGATTGTTCAGAATCAGCTCAGCTTACACGCTAACACAGAAAGAATATACAAATACAGCTTTGTACTTGGTCCAGCATAAATTATACTAAATACAAATTTTTTTTTTAAGTTGTTAAGCTAGCCTGTCTTAAGTTTCTGTTTCCTGGCTTTTGTTGGTTCCAAGTTAGATCAATACCAGAACTTTGCTCTTTCTATTCATCAAAATCCATGTGAGAGAGACAATTCTTCTAAAGTGTCATAAAAGTTTGATGTGAAGTGGCAGCCTTAACTTTTCATACCTTGGATTGTCTTTATCTCATCACTTGTATGTGTAATGGCTGAGAGTTTCAGATATGAGTGCCTAAAGGTAAGCTCTTAAATCATTATTAGATGTCTAAATAAGTGGCATTATTTTTAAAAATGAGAAAATGAGGTGACTTACATTGGCACCTAAATGAGGACTAGGCTCCAATCCATCAACAAGCTGTCTTAGGGCAGATCTATACTGACCAGGAGATCAGCGCTGTGGCATCTATTCCCGGGGGGTCGATTTAGCAGGTCTAGTAAAGACCAACCAAATCAATTGTTGATTATGCTCTCCTCAACTCTAGTACTCCACTGGAATGAGATGCATAAGGGAGTTGAGGAGAGAGTTTCTCCCATCAACTCTCCACAGTGGAGACCCCATGGCAACTCAATCTAAGGTATTCTATTCATATAGCTGGAGTTGCATGCGTTAGGTTGACATTGCCCCCTAGTGTAGACATGCCCTGATTCTTGAACCTCTGTGGAACCCTGTCAACTGTGTGGGATTAATTCCAGGATCAGGGTCTTCATTATCAAAAGTAAAGATTGACTTTGGATCCTAACTTATTACATAGTAAAGGTGACTGACTTCAGAGGGTGTGTGAGTTTAGAAAAATCCTGCCTTTTTAAGGTATCTCCAAAACTGGACACCCAAACACTGTTGCCCTCCTAATCACTAGTCACTTTTGAAAATTTTACCCCTGGAACCTATCTATAGACTCCCATTTTGAAAGTACGTGGGGGCGGGGGGGCGCAAGTGTACATGTGTACATATGGAGCAAAAGCTCTTATTATTCAGATGGGAAAATGAATGCTAGGTATATGCACTTAGGAAGGATTAACAACTATTTTCTAATTTATCCCCTTTCCGCATTACACTGAATAATCTCTTTCCCTCTTTAATATTAACAACTTCCAGGTGTTTGTAAGGAATTCCTGTATCCCCAGTCTATATTTGAGTGTTGTAGTCACAGACTTAATATAGCTTGTATAGCTCTATTGTCAAACCTTCCTAGTGGAGACACAGCTTATACAGGAAAACCTGCACTGTCCAGAACTTAAGCATCCAGAAAACTGTAGAAACTGGCAAATTTCTGATGCCAGGAAAAGCAAAACAAAACCAAACCAAAAAAAAAAAAGGAAACTGGCCCTTTAAGTGCCAGGCCGCTCCTCAGACGAGCATGCAGCACGTACCTGGGGGAGGGGCAAACAACAGCTGGCAGCAAGCATCTCGGCTCCCCCTGTGGCTCCTGGCACCCCCGGCAAGCCAGTCCCCCTGTGGCTCCCACCCCCACCACCCCGGGCAGGCCACATCCGCCATCTCCGCCTCCCTCCCCCCCCAGCTTCCAGCCCCCCTCACCAGGCCACATCCTGCCCCACCTCCTCTCCCCTGCTGCTCGTGGACCCCCCCCCAGCAGGCCACATCCCAGCCCCTGCACAGCTCCTTTGCCCCCCCGTAGGCCCCATATGGCTTCTGCCCCCCCCACCCCTCCCCAATAACAAAAGAGTGCTTATACTGGTGTACTTACACTTGTTTATACTGGTATACCTGACATCATTTCCATGAATAAAATAGGCTATACTGGTTAAAGTAGATTTTTGCTCGTATAATTGCTTCTATACAAGTTATTTTTCCAGCATAGCTATGCTGGTCAGAGCTGGGACAAATCTCATTTCCGACCGACATAGTTGTGCTGACAAAACTGTTAACCATAGACCAGGCCTTAGATATTTTGTTTCCTTGTAAATCAGTCCCTTAAATGGTTTTATCTGCTAAACTATCTAGTTTCTAACCTCTTCCTTTCTGCTGTCAAAATGCCTGAAACTATGTGCAATATACTAAGTACAGTCTCCCCAGAGCTTTAAGAGATCTAGCAATTCTCTATTTTTTTAATGTGATGCTTCCCAAAATAATATTAACTTTATACTGCCATGGTATATTGCAAGTTAGCATTTCTTGGCCATCATTAACCCTGCCTCTAATTTAGCATTACTATTTTTCCATGCATTTGTCTCGTTGACATTGAATAACTATGTAGATGACCTGTTTTTCTAGGTTGAATATTTTCTATTTCCTCTCCATTTATATAATTTCCATAGGCATTTTTACCTTCCTCAGCAGTGTTTACAATCCCAACCATTTTTAGTCATCTGTGTTTTTAATCAGCATGTGACATGCCCTTCTCTTCCAGATCATTACTCAGGATGCATTTAATACAGCACTCCATTGTGCATCTCCCCCCAACTGGATAGATTGACATTTGTTATTAAGCTATGTTGACAATCCTCCAGCTAGCTTATAATTCATATAAAAATGCTGTTTATACTCAAGTCAATTTAAATTAACATTTCAAGTAAAGTTTCATGAAACACTGTATCAATAGCTTTATTGAAGTCTTGAAATGTTATGCCCTCTGTTTCTTTCATCCACTAACTTTTCAAAACATGCAATCAAGTTTAGAGTCTTGTCAAAAATATACTTGATAGGCAATTTTTATCCATGTATTGCTGCCAGGCATGTGAGACAAAAATCCACCATTTTGATCAATGGGGATGCTGACAGTTTTAATTTAAAATATGACACCAGAAGAGTCTGCCTCTTTTCATCATTGTTATTCACCTTGACTCGTAAACTCTTGGCTCACATATTATGCCATCATCCTAATATTCAAGGAATCATGATAGGTAATGAAACTCATGTTGTCTTATTACATAGTGATGACGTGATTTGTATACCCTGTTGGTAAAAAAAAAATCTGTTTGATTCTCTTTAGATTTGCTGACTAAACTCAGATTCTTAATTACTGTGTTTATACAGTGCCCCAGTCCTGACTAGAACCCCTGGTCATTATTGCAGTGCAAATAATACATCATAATATTGGCCCACATTGTTCCATAAATTGCTAGTCAGTCTTCTCTATTAACGTCAATGTGGTGTTTTGCTTTAAAACTGATTACAAAATATTCCCAATAGAAATAAAAACATCAGATTTATTTATTTATCTTTTATATTAAAGCAAACATGCAGTGACCTTGTTAAGTAGTCTACTTTATGCATAAAGTTGAATAAAGGATATTAACATATTTAAAATAACCATGCTCTTCAGGCTGCTAATTAATTCCCAGTTTGCCACCAAGCCAGTTCCTATTAAATATTTAAAAAGCATAGGGATGATTCTGGACTGTGGAAGGAAATGAATAGCTATGTATAAAAAAAAAAGCCATCAAGTGAGATTCTAAGGCGGTGATATTTAGACTGAGGCTCGCAGGCCACAAGTGGCTCTTTAATTTGTCTCCTGCAGTACATGATATTAAAAGAGGGTGTGGTTTACTTATTAACCAAACAGGATGTTTTTACTATGTTATTAACCAGTTGTAGTTGATAAATAGGATTGCCAGATGGTTTAACCAAAAATACCGAACACCCCCCCCCCAAAAAAAAACACCATGGGAAAGATTCTGTAGAGAGGAAAAAAAAGGGGGGAGGCCAAAGTTGTTCAGCCCCCCCCAAAAAAGGACCCCAAGAGTTGTTAAGCAAAAAAAAATATTTTTTTTTAAACAGCGTGGCCCCTTTAAGAAATGCTGTTGAGGCTTTTTGGCCCTAACAGTCTGCCAGCGGCTGTCCGCCACATTGTCTCCCTGCTCCGGGCCAGACAGCTCCCCTGCGGAACCCGGTAAGCACCTGGGATTTTTGCCTCCTGACTAGGAAAATATCAGAAAATACCAGACATTTTAGGTGTCTGGTATTTTCTGAATTTTTTTACCAGACAGGAGGCAAAAATACTGGACTGTCCAGGTCAATACTGGACACCTGGCAACCCTATTGATAAAATAATAATACTTGGCCTGTAAATATTTCTCTGTCATGTGGTTCAAATATGAATATGTAGTACTAGAGTAAATTAAACAATGAATTCACACTACTGCGGGGGGGGGGGGGGGGGGCGGAAGGAGGAGAAGGGGTTTCAGTAATGTTGATTGCTAATTTGGTTCCTGAACCACTGAAGTTTGAATATGACTGTTCTAAGGAGAAAAGCCAAATAGCCTTCCCAAATTGTAGGTATTATTGCTGGGACACTGCTGGTTTCTTAAGCCAACACAAATGCACTAGGTAATTATGTAGCAACACATTTATTTTAATTGCTAAAATTTATAAAATAGATTATTGCGAATACAACTGGATCAGTAACAGCTGCTTTTAAATTTCAACCCAATATGGGGATTGCTGTCAATGTGAGGAAGTAATGAAATATTAAATTTCAACTCCGTCAACAGCTTCTTTTCTCAATAAGTCTAGATGACCAATTTATGTAGAAAACAAATGACGGTCTTGTTATTAAAATTTGTTTATTTTTTGAAAAGGGAAAATTCAGATCTTTGAAGAGTACTGAAATGATAATTGAGAAGGCATATTCTGTACTCCAGTACCTACATCACAGGTGCTACTGTTCCATCAAATCTAGACATAGCATTGAAAGAGCTAGAGGCCACTTTTATTACCACTCCCGGAAAGGATTTATGTCTAAAACTTAAAAATTAATTGCTAGTCTCAGGACCTGGAAAGTATGAAATACCTTGCACCCTGAGTAGGGATTTTTACCTTAATTAATCTAATGCCTACTGTAATGAGATTTAGAAGTGCATGTGCTCTTGTTCAAGATCATTAACATCTGGAGAAACCCAACTCAAAATTGTTCTTACACCCTGAAAGTTCAACAATATTAATAATGGAAGCCCTTCAGTCTGTTGTAGCTAGTATTTACAGAGATGCTCATTCACAAAAGTGTGGAGGTTATATTCTACTACTGAACACTGAGTATCTGGGCCAGTCCCAAACAAAATATTTTTAATAAACTGGTGTGGATTTGCCCCTTGTTCCATCCATTTTTCTTTTAGGTGTTGATCCCAACTTATAAATCTTGTTATCTTGTTAACATTGGTGGTTTTTACCCTTCTTTACTCAGAAAAAATAAGGATTAGTTTTTTGAAAATAAACTTTTTATGTTGATGTTTTATGATCTGGAAAATGAATCTTCTGATGCTAGTATCTATTTTTGCTCTTTTTAGAAGATGAAGAATTCTCTTCCTTAGTTGATTTCCATTGTATTTGGAATGATACTCAGATTTGCTCAGCCTGGTGTCAAATTGCCCTGGTCTACACTTACTTGTCAGTTTTTAAGACAAAAACTAAAAGAGTCCCTAATTGTTTCATTCAAACCCTTTTAATCTTATTACATATAAATTAATCCAAATTTTGCTTTGCAGTTGTGTCTGAATGCGACAGGTCAGAACAGAGACCCCGAGAGTCAGGGGCATAGTAAACAGAGGAGAGAACAGAGTTCAAATGGCCGTCCTTAAAAGGGGCAAGCTTTTTTTTTTCTCAACAAAAATCCTTGGTGTTCCCCATGAAAAAAAAATTATTGTTAGGTGTTCCTCGGTCTTAAAAAGTTTAAGAAACACTGCTCTGACAGGTGATCCTGATTGGTTTAGCCAAGAAGCTATCAAATGCTGTTCTTCTCTTGTCCTCTACCTTGGAACTCTCTCTGGAAGCCTTCTGCTCACTATTCAGGATGGGGAAGGGAGTGAAGTAGAACGCTGATGTCAGTGTGACCCATTCCCTCCCCTGTACCCGATCTCCACAGACATGGGGGCACGACAGGGCTCAGGATGGAGGGAGCTTGCTGGCAGTTGTTCTTATGTTTGAACATGTTCAGCATACTTAAAGGGGCAATGAGACTCTCTGTCATTCACACACTGCACGTGTCTGTCACTCACACAAACGCTTTCTGTCTTTCACGCTCACCTCCTGACCCTACATGGACTTCTGGTGTTGTTACTACTTCCCTCAAAGTGTATTATTTTAAGTTTTTGACTGGTCTGGGAATTTCATAATTTTTAATTTCATAGTTTTTGTTTCTCTCTTGTGCCTCAATATTGGTGCACATAACAAAATTCATTCCCTATAATTTTTCCCATCTGTGTGTGGAATACTGGCTGGGAGTGTCCTGGAACTGGGCTCGGTGTCCTGGAGGCTCCTGCAGCCACATTGGGAAATTGGATGCTAACAATCCGGCAACGCAGGGGGACTAAGGCAGACTCCCTCCTGCCCTGGCCCTGGAAATTGCTGGCATGTCCCTGTGGTGCCTGGGCATCTCCACATGCTGCCCTTGCCTACAGGCGCCGCTCCTGCAGCTCCTTTTGACCAGGGACAGGAAACCATGGCCCTCAGGAGGTATGGGGGTGATGCCTGTGGACAGGGAGCAGTGTGTGGAGCCACTACTAGATATGCTGGCCAGTTTCGGGAGTGGTACAGGAGCAAGGCAGGGGTGAGCCTCTTGAACCCCCTCCTGCACCCAACCCTCCTCCCCAAACTCAACCCAGAGCTTCTCCCACATGCCAAATCCCTTGGTCCAAGACCAAATCCTACACCCCAACCCCCTGCCTCAGCCAGGTGAAAGTGGGTGAAGATGGAGGAAGAAGTGGAGCTAGAGTGAGCAGGGTGGGGCCTCAGATAAGGGGTGGGGAAGGAGGCAAGGCAACTATATTGGGATTTGAGGTAAATCCTGGATTGCATTTAAATTGAAAAAGTGATCTTGTTCTTAAAAAGGTTGGAGACCACTGGTCTAGGTGGAGCTCCGTGAGGAGTATGTGCAAGTGATTGGTGGCTCAGAAGTTCTGAGACACTGGTTTTAGAGTCTAGGGTAGCTGAACTATGGAGTCCCATGTCTCAAGAAAGGCTAAAGTAAGAGGTCTGAGTATGAGAGTGTACCCTAGACACCCTGAGCCAGAAACAATGACCAAATTCAGCCCAGACAGCTAGGGACTTACAAGGCTGTGGGATCCAACTATTGAGTCCGCTCTCCACAGTCTGGTGTCGGTACAGGAGGCTATTAGTCCAAATTCTTTTTAGGACTTTCCTTTTAAAATTGTAGCTGAAGGTGGGGCTGGCAGCCACTGTATCAGAGGCAACATGGGTAGGGTTGCCAGGTGTCCAGTTTTCGCCCGGTCAGACCAGTAATTGTGTCATCTGTCCAGTTAAAAAATACTGAAAATACCTGACATATAAAATGTCCAGTATTTTCTGTTTTTCTTGGATGGAAGGCTATGTCTGGTGGGAGCAGGGGGAGCAGGGGAATTTAAAGGCGCAGTGACTTTTTTTTTTTGCTCAACCAACTTTTTCCCGGCTATGTTCGGGATTTTGGGGGAAAATATCTGACAGCCCTAAGCATGGGATGCCAGGCAGGAGCTGGTCCATGAGGGGAGCCATATTAAAAACAAGCTCCCCTTGTGGACTGGCTGCCTGTCGCCCAGTGCTGCTGCCTCTGATAAAGAGGCAATAGCATGGGGTGGCAGCAGCTCCTGTATAAGGGGGGGGACGGGAGGTCTGAGCTCCTAGACGCAGTGCAAGCCAGAACTGAGCCAGGCTGCCTGCCCATCTGGTTCCTAATATACTTTAAATGCAGAGCCACAACAGGGGTAGATTCTAGACCTGGCATGAGCCAGAACTGAGCCAGACTGCTGGCCAGCCTGCTAAAAATTTTACCGACAAGGGTGTGGGGAGGGAAGTGCGTGTAGTCTTTAACCTATAAGCTTTTGCTTATCGGTTAACCAGTTAATCGACTACACTATTACATCCCTAGTGTGTTTGGGTAATATTTTGGGAAACCTCTTGCCTTCTGTATGCAATGTTTTACTGGCCGTTTGCTCATGTTAGCAAGGTCAGTTATTTCACACAATGCCAGCCCCATTTATCTACTGTTCAAGTGATCATTGAGTAAAAGCAACAGTTTTAAAAGTAACTTTTAGTAAATGGCTGTGATGTGGGGGGAGAGGGGAGAAATCATTTAAAAATCTTTAGTTTTAAATGGAAAGATCAGCACATGAACAGTAGAATTTGATATATGTATACTGCATTGCTGCTCAAACCAGTGATACAATCATGGGGTCAAATTCCTCCTTAGTGTAATGCAACAGTGGTTAAGTCAGTAGAGCAGGGTCCCTGTGCAGCATCATTACTAAAATTAGCTCATTCTCTTTAACAATTAAAGCAACTGCTGTGGTTTGCTGAGTTCTGTGTGTTGCAGTGCAGGGAGTATTGGGGAAGTGTGTGTGTGAGAAGGAGGGAGAATTTGGCTCTAAATAAATAAAGTCATATTATGATAATCTTTCCTTGCCTATGAAAAATATAGTGGTTCCAGTCACTCTGTTCCCTCCTTCTTTCACTTTCCCCATCCTGAAAGAGAAACAAGAACTGGGGGGGGGGGGGGGGAAGGGGAGAGGGAAGGGAGGAAAGCTCAACTCCTTGCCTTCCATATCTCATCCTGTTAAAAGAGCAGCAGTACTTGAGCTAATCTCTTCCTTTCCTCCCATGCCCATAAGAGTTGGAGACAGCAACAACTCAGCCCCACTCCGCTCATTTGCTTGGGAAAAACTTCTCACTATGAGTGCATGCATTTTTCATGCTCTGGTAAAACTACTTTGCTCAGGACTGACACAGTGAAAAATTGTAAGCTGGAAAGCTGCATATTTATGAATAAGGGACTGAGGGTTAAAATAAATGCATTCCGCTATTGATCACAGCCTCTTCCCTTCCATTAAAATAATCAAACTAAATAATGTTACGTGCTTTAAAAGTTGCATCTCACTTTAAAGTGCTGCAGGCAACAATACAGGTAGCCACATCCACCCAAAGGCTCTCTGTTATCAGCAAGTATATATTTCATGTGACTTTGTATGCTATTGACAGAAATCAGGAGTTCATAGGTGCACATGACTAGTGTATAGCCTCTGCCTTATCATCCATTTTGACTGAAACTGATATATACTGTTTTCAAAGATATATACAATCAAGCAAAAAGTCAACAGAAGAGAGGGAGTTAATTCTGAGGAATAAATATACCCGTTGCACTAAAGTCAAAATAATTGGGCAGAGAACAGGCTCAAGTGACTCTCAGATTGCAAGTATTTTGTTTATAGTGTGGCCTGCTGAGTAGAGCACTGAACTACAACTCTGGAGATCTGCTGGCTTTATCACTGGCAAGGTGGTGACCTTGCATAAGTCAATTCCTCTCTCTCTGTCATATTTTCACCCTTTGTAAAATGGAATTATTAACATTTATCTCCTTTGAAAAGTGTTTTCAATGTACAGATGGAATGCACTATGGGAGTGCTAGAAATGACTTGTTATTTGTATGTATTACCCTAATTCTGAATGTTACAGGGATATGCAAAAGTGGCAATGTCTTAAACCAGGGGTTTTCAAACTTGCCACAGCTCCACTTGGCTGGAAATCGCAAACCACAGCCAATGGGAGCTGTGAGGCTCTGTAGCTGTGGAGCTTTAGAGTAAACAAAGTGTTGTGGGCCCGCCAAGGGGTCTGCGACCCAAGTTTGAAAACCCCCTGTCTTAAACCAAATGACTGTAGCCTAAAAGAAGTAGAGCAGGTAAATTATAAGGCCTACTTTTCAGGGGTGAAATACTGGCCCCAATGAAATCAGTAATAAAATTCCCATTGATTTTGAGGCAACCTTAATCCCCAGTTTCTGCCACAGAATCTAACATGTTCATATTTAACCATATATTTAAAATAAATGTTTTGAAGGGTTGATGTATAATCAAGTCGAATATTAAGTCCTAATCTTCTGCACCTACCTAAATCTATTCTGTGCTTTTTCTGCTTCTGATTATTGGGTTGCAGTATTTTAATCAGGTGTTTTACTGGTAAAACTGTTTCCTAAAAGAAATAAAAAATAAAAATATTACATGTTGTGGCATGTCGGATGTTGACCAGGTAAAAAACAGAGGGTTATAGTCCTGCCTACTGGAAAAAAAATTTTCAATGGGAAATCTTACCCCACTGTTGTGTGGCTTTTTAGGGAGCAGTTAAGGAACAGGGTAACCCTGCTGCACTGATTATTAAGATTCAGTAACTCTCTTATGGCACGTCTACACAGCAGGGCTAAAACCAAAATAAGCTATGCAACTTGAGCTATGTCAGTTGCTTAGCTTAAGTCGAAATAGCTTATTTTGGCTTTTGGCGCAGTCTACACAGCAGGCAGTCCGAGTTAGAGCACTCTTCCTCAGGCTTCCCTTACTCCTCGTAAAATTAGGGTTACAGGAGTTGGAGTAAGAAGTCCTCCAGCTCAACATTATGTTGAAATAACTGCTTGCTGTGTTGATGCGGACTATGTTATTCCAAAATAACGCTGCTGTGTAGAAATAGCCTTACTGTTTATATTCTTCTGTCTCTGTTATAAGTCACATTAAAAATAAAAGCCTAATATTTTGTTTCTGATCATTTCCACACTAGGGATGTAAAATCCTGTTTAATTAGTTAACAGTTTAAAAATTAAGTTTAATTGGTTAACTGATTAGACGGGGGTGGGCGGGAGAGAGGGGGCTTCCGGCCTGGTGCGAGGCTGCTGACTCCCAGCCCCACACGGGCTGTAAAGTGGAGCAGCCCTCCACCCCACAGCAGGCTGCTCCTGGGTAACCAGTTACTCATTCACATCCCTATTCCACACAGTAGTTTCTTCACTGAAATCCAGTGTGTGTTTTGTATATAACCTGGGTCAAATTCTGCTCCCTGATAAATAGGTGCAATTCTGTTAACAGAGCAAAATATTAATCATTTTTAACTCTTCCCCCTCACTAGCTGTGTGATCTACTTCTCTAAGTCAGATGACTCTGTAATCCAACCACCAAGGGGAAGGAAGATGGTGTTCTTGAGGCTAGTAGTGTTTGGTCACCCAATGGGAACTGCTGCTCTCACTTTTCTCTGTAGTTGTATTTTTTATTCAGGAAAGAATATGCTCTGTTACAGCCCTATCCCGATGTCATTTTGTGCTGATTTGTATTAAACTGTACATAAAATTTTGAGAATTAACATTTTACTAAAGATTCTGTTTCCTTGTGTATTCACCAAGAGCCCACAGGTGTTTTTTGAAGTCATTCAAATACATAAGGGAAACACTGCCCCTCTCCCAAAGAGCTTACAGCCTTGGCCCCAATCCTGCAATGGGTTCCACACACAGAGACAAGGCCGCTCGCTGAACAGTCCCCAGTGCTTATGGGCAGCGAGTTATATGAGCTCGTGAAGCCCATGCTCCAGCAATATTTAGAGCTGGGGGCCCTGCTCCATCAATATTTGGAGCTGGGTCTCTCCCCCGGCCCCACAGCGTCTCAGCCCCGGCCCAGGAGCGTCTCTCCCTCGGCCCCGGCCCCGGACCGTCCCTGCCATGCTCAACCTTCAATCGGCTCCCCCTTGCCAGCTGCTGCTGCCATGCACTGCGTGCTCAAACAGGTGGGCGGGGAGACACCCAGGTGTGACGTGACATCACGGCCTGGCCCGGCCCGGCCCGGGACTTTAAAACTGCTGGCGCCACGTGGCTGTGGGTTTGGAGTTCGGGGACTTCTGGGGCGGAGCACAGACTCCGGCCCCGCAAAGTGGAAGGCAGAAGGTAGGGGAGGGCTGGGAGAGGAAGGGACTTGTGCGGAGGGGGAGGGGGAAGAAAGGGGAAGGCACCAAAGGGACAGGGTAGAGGAGAGACAAATGCCAGGGGGCCAAGTGCAGACAATGAGGAAAAGGGCAGGAGGGGAGGTGTCAGTGGGAGGGGAACAGGGTGATGCTGGGAGGGGAGAGGGTAAGGGCATTGGGGACTGGAGGAGGAGGTGCTGGGAGAAGGCTTGAAAGAAGGGGTGGGCATGAGGAAGGCCGGGTTGGAGCAAGTCATGTGTGAGGGCACAGAGGTGCATGAGGGGACCGGGGGCAGAGAGTGGTGAGGGGATGGGCAACAGGGAAAAAGGGGGCAGGGGCAGTGAGGGAAGGGGGAGGCACCAGAAGGGTGCAGGGGTAAGGGAAGGTGCAGGTGCCAGGGGATTCTGGGGGTGAAGCAGAAGGGCAGACACCTGTAGGGGAGGGACCACCACCAGAGGAGAGAGGCAGGCAGGTGTGTAGAGGGAGGTGTTAGGAGAGGGGATGAGGAGGGGTAGCTCACATGATCAGAGTGGGGCTACTGGAGGAGTGGGCATAGGGGGGAGAGAAGGGCTGGTGGAGGGGGGCAGGTCGCAGGAGGGCTGAGGGCAGTGAGAAGGGCAGGAGTCAGGACAGCAGAGGAGGGTGAGGAGTTGGGGGGGCAGCAGGCACCAGGGGAGCTGATGGAACAAGGGGAGGAGACATGGCAGCAGAGAGAAAAGGTAAAGGTTTAAAAATATTTACTAATAACTTGGGTGCCACAGTGGCACATCCAAACAAGCCACATCAACTCAGTACTGGTGCACAACACAAAATTCATTCTGCTCATCGGAGGAAACTCTTAGGCTATGTCTACACTGGCAGTTTCTTGCGCAAGAACATCTTGAACAAGGGTTCTTATGCAAGAAGACTTGCGCAAGAACACGTCCACACTGCCATGTGTGAGCTGTGCTTTTGCACAAGAGCATCTATGGCAGTGTGGACGCTCTCTTGCCCAAGAAAGCTCCGATGGCCACTTTAGCCATAGGGGTTTCTTGCGCAAGAAATCCCTGCCGAGCATCCACACTGCCCTCTTGCGCAAGAGAACTTACACCTGTTAGAAAAGAGCGTAGCTCTTGCACAAGACGCCTTCTCTTACCGCGCCGTACTGTAAATTTCCTTGCGCAAGAGCAGGCGGGCAGTGTGAATGCTCTGTGGGTTCTTGCGCAAGAACGGCTGTACTTGAGCAAGAAGCTGCGCGTAGACATAGCCTTAGAGGGAACACTTCCCCCAGCCTCTCTGCCCCTGAGTTAATGTCACACACATTGGGTTAATGCAACTGCAGGATAATTGCATGCGGGGGTTTGGTGGGGGCCAAACTAATCCCTGTTGGTCGGAGGATGATGGCAAAAGCCCTTCGAGAGGGGTTACATGACACCTTTTACTTCTGGTCATGTGTCCATCTTGCCCCGAGTGTGTTACTTCCAGAGTCGTGACTAACGGGGGGAGGGCAGGGGACATGGCTAACAGGGGCCAGGGAGCGTGGCTAATGGGTCACCACCAAAAATTATACAAACCTGCCACCCATGCCTGTGCTCATGCAAGACCTACAAGAATTTGGATTTGCAGGATTCAGAGCCACAAGTTTTAGACTAGACGGAATGAGTAGAAAAAACTAAACAAGATCAGAAGGATAATAGGGAGTAGGGAACAGAGACAAGGGTTGCAACAGTAAGAATCATATGGTAACATAAGCCCCTGAGTGCAAAGTCTTATGTTCATATTTTGATGGCTGTTGTAACTATATGTTAATCAGCATACCCATGTAAACTCTGTATGTGAAGAACATATTAAAAAATAGCATGTTATCATTTAAAGACTGTCCTTATAATAAGCAGTGTATATACCTACGTAGAAATAGTACAATAACCCATAAGAAGCTGAGATACCAGAATCACCCAACAGTGCAGTATAGATAAGATTAGCTCTGATTTAGTGGAGTCAATAGACAATTTATAACTGTGACAGTTGAGAAGGCAGTTTGATTAACTGAGGTATTAAAATTGAAGTTAAGCAGGTTGAGAGAATGGTGTTAGAGAGCTGATAGGAGTACAGTATACTGAAGGGAAATACTGGTCTTTTGAGTTAATTGTCAGAATCAAGGTATTATTAAGAGTAATACTATACATCAGTGGTTATGTAACATTTAAATACAGAATGAGAAATATTACAACTGTACCCAGCTTTTAGTACAGGACTTGACCGGTGCCAAACCAGAGAATTTGCAGAACAATGGGAGGTCAGTACTGTCTAGCAGCGTTACCAACACTTCTACTACTTACTGGGCTCTTAGAAGACATATAGGGGAAAATTAGAGCTAAATAACAACACAGAACCTGAGAGTGAAGACTGGTGGCTGTAAACAAACTTAATGACCACGGGAAACTTGACCACACCCATGTTGAGTGGACATCTAGCTAACTAAAATCATGCCAGAACATGGATGCTGTTGGACCAGAAGGTGCTGGACTAGAGAGGTTCAACCTGTATTTAAAATAGACCAAGGTTAAATAATAAGAAGTTACCAGCTTGGCCAGAGCAGTCTCCACTTGCCCCCTGGTTAAAACATAACGTTTAACCAGTTAACTGATTCAGCAGGTTTTTATATCCCTATCTTATATACATGCTGTGTAGTGAGAGGGAGTGTTAGTGGCTGGTAATTCCCACTCATGTGCCAGGCAGCACATTTGCAGAGGTTTCAGTATGAAGATGTAGGCACAGTAGAAATTATATTTTTAACTTTTATTTAAATGCTTTTCTTCTCTTTTTTCCTTTTTTCTCCCCTGGTGGTCTCTTGCAACAGTAATAAGGAAGGTGAATGAGGGCAAATGAGTTTGGAGGGACAGGGCATTGAGGAGTGTTACACAGGGTATAAGTACAAGGAAGAGGGAAAGAGGAGGAATGAGAGATAGGAAGTCAACAGGCAAGAGCAGGCGGCATAGTAAGAACACACAGAGTTCATTAGTGGCCAAGAATCCATAGAGAGCAACAAGTGTCAAGGAAGTCATCCATTAACTTCAGTGGGAGACCAAACATTCTGATATGGAGAAATTCAGCCTCTGATATGAGCAGGGATTTAGGACAGGAGAGTCAGTTAGGTGCAGAGGGTTCCAACTGAAGCTATAGCTCAGCCTATGCTGCAGTTTCTGGGGACTTTTTAAGCTCACAATCCAACATGAAGGGATTTTCATACTGTGCTCTCAGTAGTGCAGCTCAGTTTTTGAGCCCTACTGCATAACTGGAGGAGAGAGCCCTAATGCAGCTCACCCCTGCACTGTAGCAATGGTCAAGTGCTGTGTATATAAACCCTGTATTGCAGAAATTGGTCCTTTCAACTGTGAGCCACAGGGAGAAGAGCAGCCTCTGTATGGCCACTACATGGGTGGAGTGAAGACTTGGTTCCAGGACCATCTCTAAGGGTGTTCAGGGCCTGAGGTAACCTTCCCCCGCCACCCAATGCACCAGGTGTGGGCCCTGGGGCAATCCCTCACATGTCAGTCCCCACCTCCATTCCACCCCTTTCCCAAGACCTGCTCTGCCCCCTCCCCTGAGCAACGCAGTCTGGGGAATTAGAGGCTTGGCATGGAGACAGCGGGGATTGATTCCCACCCCTGCTCCACTCACCACATGGGCAACAGGAGCTGGAGTGGCCCAGCAGTCTGTTCTGTTCTGCTGTGCCCCTTCCCCCATGGGAAGTGGAGCACCCTGGGGCTGGGGCTCTCTGCTTCCTGCTCCCATGGAGAAGCCACATGCAGAGGTCTGGGACGGGGCAGCAGAGTGGAACAATGAATTAGAAATGAACATGGATCATTAGGTTGCTCACATGGAGGATCTAGAAAGCAGCTTTCTGTTTATTTTGGAAGTTGTCAATTAACAAAAATGGTAGTGATTTGTGGTCAGGCAATGTATTTTGAGATGCAGATGGTAGCGCCATGTGTACCTCAGTGACTAAGACTGTGTCATTGTTTCCACCGTTAATTTTCTCCTTGCTCTGCTGCTGTTCAAAAGAAAAAATTGCTTTGGACAGAAAGTTCTCAAACAAGGTCTTGGCCAAGTAGCTGCTGCTTTTTTTTTAACAATCTTAAAACAAAAAAATGATTTAAGACGGATTTCTGTTCTTCTGTAAAACAAAAACAGCCTTGTGCTTTATACAAAAAAAAATTGAGATCCAATCCAAAATGTAGGTTGGCACATTTGTTTGTGTTATTAATATTTTATAGTTTAGAAATATATTTAAATATTTTGAAGTCATGCAGTATGTATATGGAAATTTAGCATGCTGAACTAGTGCTCATGCATAGTAGCTGAATTAGCACAGGAGGATGGAGATTCTTAAAACTTTTTACCGTGTAGATTGCATCTTTTCAGAATGTCTGTTGAACTGCTTCTCTTTTTCCCTATGCTTCTTGACCATGCAGTCTATCTCCTCTGCTACTGAAGGAATAAAGTCCTCAAGGACACTACAGCAAATGTTCGCATGGAAAAATAACATTAGTAAAGTTTGTTTTTTTTCATTCATACACTTGTATTGTAGAAGTGCCTACAATTAACAGTCAGGGACTGGGATCCAGATACGCTAGGCACTGTACTATTACAGAGCAAAAAAGATGGCCTTTGCCTGGAACTCTTATCATCTATGGGTACAGCTACACTCTGACTCCTATAACCCTCACTGTACAAGGAATAAGGGAATTGGGAAGAAAAGTGCTCTGTTTTGAAATAAG
The DNA here is from genome assembly GCA_032595735.1 of Pelochelys cantorii. Classification (NCBI taxonomy): domain Eukaryota; kingdom Metazoa; phylum Chordata; order Testudines; family Trionychidae; genus Pelochelys; species Pelochelys cantorii. The sequence goes on along the minus strand of CM064326.1, from coordinate 122,155,848 downwards.
TGCTATGTAGACGCTCCCTATTTCGAAATAAGCTATTTCAAAATAAGATGTGCAATTGATGTAGCTCAGTGTAGACACACCCCTAAGAGTATGAAGAGAAACAACTGGTAGATACAAAAATATACAAACAGAGCACAGCAGAACAGTTGGACAAGCGATAGACACTGGTCACAACACAATAACAATCGTGCTTTTGTTTTTAAATACACTGGCTTCAGCTGCAGGGGATAGGATGACACCGTCAACATTGAACAGTAATGAAAATTATTTCAGTAGCAGCATTTTGTATGGGTTGCAAGGGGTCAGTGTGCTGTGGGTGTATGATGTTGTGTTAGCTGAGACCACAAATACATGCCTGATAGGGAGTTCAGTGGTAGGACTAAGCAGAAAAGGGCTAATACTAGATATATTGAATTGGATTATGACCTGTATGTGTAGATCAAATGAGAGGGAGTTAAAAATTACTAGATTATGGGTTTCAGTAATGGAGAGAGAGGTTGGGGTGTTGCCGTTGATAAAGAATGCAGGGGTAGAAAAGGTTTCGGAGGGCAGGTTAGGAATGTAGTTTTGATATTGATAAACAACTTCTGTAACATGATGTGAATTACAGATTTTTTTAAATGTTGACTCTCTGTTGTTGTTTTTTTAAAGAAAAATGATTTGTGCACAGTGCCTGGTGTTGCTGTCTACAAACTTAGAGAGATTTTGCTCCGAATGATCTGTTGAGAGAGAAGGTCAAAGTGTCAGTTTTAATACTGAATTTTCTGGCCTTTTACAATTTATGTCAAAACCCAAAGGCAAAATGTAACTTTCTGATCTCTGTGAAATCACAGTTTCAACATGCTGCTGAATGTTGAGTTTTCTGGGTTGTCTGTAATCTGGAGAAACGTTTCAGATCTCAAAACCTTTCAGTGAATAACTTCTGTGTATCACCTGTTTTCAACTTGAGTCTCTGTGTGTTTCAAAAACATGGTTGTCTAAAGTTCTTCTTTTGGATAAGGGGAAAATTACAGTTTTTTTCTATGGTACTACATTCTGATATTCTGTCAGGCTTTTCTTTCAGAGAACATAGGAAACAATTAATAGGCCTGTGGTACCTTAGAGACTAACCAAAATATATAGAATCATGAGCTTTCTTGGGCAAAACGTACTTCATCAGATGAATTGGAGTGGAAAAATAACAGAAACCAACTTATATAAAGCAGAAGTACCTGTCAATTGTAGGCTAATTAATGATAGTCTCATTAATTAGTGATAGTAAGGCTAATTAAGTGGCCTGGATGTGTCCCATACATAGCTTTTGAGGTGGAAATGCAGATGTTAAAGGCAGGAAAAATACATCAAAAGCAACGTACATATAAAGATATATGTCAGAATATTAAGAAATGTATGTAATATTTCAGCTGACTTTATCCCGTTTGTGATCTTTGACAGGCATATGCATTGTAAATCAATGGGACAGAACAAGGAGCCTTAATCCTTTGGAAAAGGGAAAGAAAAGATTGTTCAAATGTAGAAAACTTCAGATCCATCTATCCTCAGTGACTGGCTCCATCAAGTCTGTCATTATTGAGATAGAAAGATTGACTTTACTTCAGCAGCAGACTTGAAATGTGTAAAAAATATGGGCTCTGGTTATATGTTGCTACTTGGCATTGATGATACTAATGCTCTCATTTAATTTTAATAACAGAATTATTAAATTGTGTACCTTAGTTTTTTCAATTAGGACTTGTATTTCCTGGCATAATATTGCAAGCCACAGTTAATTTGGATTTAAAACTGACATATACATAAATGGATTATGAAACCAAATCTCCATCTCTTTAAGAATCATAGCATTATGTCTAGCTATTTGCATGGAGTTTGGTCTGCCCACTCTTCTCTGCTGTATCTATTTGGTGTGGGAGGAGGTGGTTCATTGGCCTTCGTTTTTATACTCTCTACTAATTTAAATACAGAGCGTTGGCTATGTCTACATACTATAGTAAGTCTATAGACACTTATTATAGTGACACATTGGTTTTTCCATTGCTTTAGTAAATCCACCCCCTCGAGAAGCAGAAGCTAAATTGACAAAAGAATCTAGATTGTGGAGGGGAGCTTTTGCAAGGACTATAAACACCCTCAATTTTCAGGGCTTAAAGCAACCTTTGTGTGTCTAAGGTTAGGCAGAATCTTTCTGGGGGTTGGTTACCCAGTAAAGGTCTACAGCAAAGATTTCTCAAGCAACTGGTGCTGGCCTCTGAGCTGAGATAGGGAGATAGATGGAATTCGGGTCTGATCTGGAATGATATTTTCCCAGTATACACAGTAGTTATGATGTGATAGAAAGCATGTAAGGCTTTGTTCTTTCTGCACATTTCCATCTGATAAAACACCACAGGAGGAGGAGTGAAATTCTTTAATAGTAGAGTTTAAGTAAAAAAAATTGTTGAGAATTAAGAGATGTGTATAGGAAGACGTGCTTTAGGCATCAATTCTTTGCAGTCTGTAACCCAAGAATGACACAAATTCATATTTAAGTTTGAGAGCAATGCCAGAAATGCATTCAAGTGAGGGAAAGAATCATTAAAGTGTATTGCAGGACTTCTTGTAGTCAGCTTCACTTTTGCCTGTAAAGTACTTTTAAAAAGAATCTTGTCTTGGTGCTTTTCTTCCTTTCTTTCACTGGTGATCTCCTTTTGTAATTTATAGTGTGATATTGGATACAACAAAGCATATCATGGGCAAGTGTTGTATTCAATAGAGAGGTATTTAATTCAGGTTGAATCTCTCTAGTCCAGAACTCTTTCATCCAGAAACATTTGTCATCTTTTCATGGGTGTAATCAAGTTTCTTGCATAAGTTTATTTACAGCCACCAGTCCTAACTCTCAGTGTTCTGTGCTCTTACTTAGCTCTAATTTACCTCCAAATGTCCTTTAATAGCCCAGTAAGCAGTGGAAGTGTTGGTAATGCTGCTAGACAATATTGACCTCCTGTGGTCCGGAAAATTCTCTGGTTTAGAACTGGTCAGGTCCCTGATGGAGAGGTAGCAACACACAGGGTGTGGGAGGTGGTACACATGGGAAGCCGGCTTTCAAGCCATCTCTCCACATGCGTATTGGCTGCCGTGGAGCTGCCGGCCCCCCACCCTCTTCTGCTTCTCTATCAGAGGGTGGGAGGGACAGGCAGGAGCCTGGGGAGCCTGTTATGCAGAGTCACCTGCCCCCCCTTGTTGCCTCCCACAGAAGCAGTGGGGGCAGGTGGGAGTCGGTGCGCGGGGGGAGCCAGCTTTCTATCAGAGTCAACAGTGTGGGGCAGGGGAGGAGGCAGGGGAGGCTGCCACGGACAGGGCCCCCGGAGAGGGACTGCTGCCGCCCCACACTGCTCCCTCTGATAGAGAAGCAGCAGCATGGAGTGGCAGGGGGCTCCCCGGGAGTGGGGCCAGGAGCGCACTGGCTACTGGCTCCACCTCCAGGGACTATCGAATAGTTGTATAACTGCTAAAATTTGATGCAGTTACATGATTATTAAATTACACACTATCTAGCATCCCTAGATTTAACTCCAGGGGACTTGCACACAATAGCATGCAAAACTCCATCTCACTTGGACGAATGCTAGACCATCACAAGCTCAGAGCACTGAGATGCCACCTGGCCCTTGGAGGAGCAATTATTTTGCACATCCTGAACTAAAATTTAGTTTACAGTATTTTCACTTAGATTTAACTTTACCTATACATTTCCCTTTTTTCATTCTCTTTAATGAATGAAAGAATTGAAAGGGGCAGGGACTTTGGTCATTTTATCCTAGTGAGAGAAATCCTAAAGCTTCATTTACTTTGTGTTGGGAAGAGTGGCAAAAGAGGGGTAAAGGCTTTATCTTTTAATCTGAGAGATTGGTATTTGCCTATAAGATACCAAACTTCCTATTAGAAAAAGGTTATAATCAACATACAACTTTTGTTCTAAGTAAGGTTGAGCTATGAAATTCTGTATGATTAATAATGCTCACTAACATAGAACTGGAGTTAGTGAGTCACACCAGTTTCTGGCTTACTTTCTACTTACAGAGTCACATTTGCCCAATCAATTTTTACATTTGCCCCACATTACTATATATATCTACTGGGCATTCTTTTGAGCACCAGTGTGACATCTGCCCACAATGAAACTATGCAGTAGATACTCTTTTTTTCACAGTCTTTCTGTTTGTTGGGAGGATTATATTAGTTTATTTCTATTTGCAGCAATAAATTGAGAAGTGTAAAAAAATTATATTGCTTAAAAAATAAATCCTGTACATATTCTGAGTGGAAAGTCAGTTGTTGCAAGCTAGTGTTGCTTTTTTTTTTTCTGTTTGTCAGATCTCAATGTGTTCTTCTTTTATATTTAATCTTGTTATATCAAGCATGTAAGTTGCTTGGCTGAAAAATCATTTATTCTGGGTATCAAATGTTTCATTACAGTGACCCAATTGTAAGACTGCTCTCAGCAACAGAAAATTGGGGAAAAAAATCAGCATTTGCTTCCAGATTCTAATACCTGAGCTGTGGAGGTTCCAGTGTTTAGGTTTTTCAGAATAAGTGACATCAGTCTCTCTCTCTCTCTCTCTCTCTCTCTCTCTCTCTCTCTCACACACACACACACACACACACACACACACACACACACACAACCTACACACTCTCTCTCTCTCTCTCTCTCTCTCTCTCTCTCTCTCTCTCTCTCACACACACACACACACACACACACACACACACACACACACACTCTCTCTCTCTCTCTCTCTCTCTCTCTCTCTCTCTCACACACACACACACACACACACACACACACACACACACACACTTTCAGATGCTCTAAAATTCATTATGAAGTGTATTTATGCCTTATTATTCTTACACGTTCTTTTGAGAAGCTTACCATCTTTTTATGTATCCGCCCGATTGCTAATTGATATTAAATTCTTGGAGAAGGATCAACAAAGGAAAAAAAGTTAAGGACTCTCAGTAAAAAATAAAGATAAGGAAACCATTCAGTAACTTCTGTCATGGAGGGGTTTTGCCCTTTTAATTAAGTTTCTCAAGAGAAATATATTTTCTTCATCTTTTCTATCTAATTAGTATCAGATTCAGATTCTGTTTGTGAATCTTACCCTGGAAACAGATGTTATGATTTATGGTGAAACAGAGACATATTCTGGACATTATGTAACCTGCTTTGGTTCTAGTTTCTACTACATGTTTTTCCTGAAGTCCGGCACAGCACTGTAATCTTACCTAATAGTTTTTAGTATGTGTCTGTAGCTATTTAGCTTGTCCAGTTTAAATAATAAACAAATTAGGCTCACAGATAGCTTTGACTTTTTTAACTGTTTTAACCATATCATATGCCCTCCATTTTCTAATGATGATTCATATGGCTTGTGTTCTGCAGTATTCTCTTACCTTATTTATCTGGCATCTTCTCTGGTTATGTAACAATATAACTCGCACAACATTTTTCTTAAAAAACAAAAAGAATAACTTGAAAGTTGTCACCAGTTTTGCTTTTATAGACCAGTTAATTTAAATGGTTTGTAAGGATTTTTATGGATGAGTTGGACTTAGTATTTTTTGTTCTGTCCCACATCAATTGATGCCATCTTGAGAGAGAATGGTATCAAGAATTGATAAAAGTAGTGTCTCGGTGATTTTTTTTGTTTCTTTTTTTGTTTCCCCTTTTATTGTGTCCTTTAAGGATTGCTTTTCTTATTCCTAAAGCATCTCATCCCCTTTTCAGTAGAGACAGGTGTTGCTTCAAAAGCTAGCCATTAAGTGTTCTTGGAATGGGGGTTGTATGAAATTAATTGGAGTGTTAAGAGTCTGCACTACACTTTGTAGATCACATAAAGTCTGTTTAGGGGCTGCTTCCTGTTTGTGTCTGTGGCAGGGTAGACTAAGCCCAGAGGCCTAAGGCTCCTACTATAGGCCAACCCAGAATGTAGCAGAACAGAAATCATCCCAGCTGCATAGAGTAGGTGGCAGAGGAGGGGGATTAACCAATCAGAGAGACTACAAGGAGCAGACAGTCAGGTACAACATGGCTATATAAGAGAAGCTACAGTGCTAGAGTTAATCAATTGCTGTATGGATCAGGCTGAGAATAGTGTTCCTGGCTGGCTGAAGGAGCAGCAGAACCATGGATGGATCTGTTGCTAGCTGGGACCCAGAAAGCGAGAGAGAGCTCCTTGTTGACTGCTGGGACTGAGTACCTTGAAACTTCAATCCCATGGAATGAGTAAGGCATTTGAGAAGATGCTGGAGCTGTGGGTAAGTGGCCCAGGGGATAGAAATGCGGTTCAGTTAAAGGGATGCAATGGGCAGCTGCTATTGGTATGGTCCATGGCTTGGGACCTGGAGTAGTAGGCAGGCCCAGAAAGTGGCTTGACTTGAACTAGAACCCCTTCCAGAAGTGAAACTGAACTGTTTAGTGGCCCACTTGGAGAGCTGGAGCCAGAAAGGCCCAGGAAGGGTGAAGAGTCTCCAGGGAGGAAACCAGAATGAGAGACTCTTTGAAGGCTAGCCCAGAAGGGGCTGTGGGACTGAATAAGAGAACCTAAGGGAAGGATGCAGGAAAACAGTATCTCTAGGAAGGAAGCCCTGAGAGTATGGCTTCTTAAAGGGTGAGCGCAGGGAGGGCTAGATAGAACCTTTCTGGGGTAAACAATCCATGGGGGACCTGTTTTATTTCACATACAGTGTATGACTCAGCAGGAGGGCTGAGTTGTTAAAAACCACTGACAGAGGCCACCGCAGACTAAGAAAGCAGGCATATGCACTGACCAGGAAGTGCTTGCAAGAGGTGGGTGCCATCCTGTTACAGTGTTTGACTGAGAGTAGTTTCACCGGGGAAGGAGGAGGGAATTGTTCTCAATTCAGGTTAGCTAACTCTCTTTAAAATATTGAGTAGTCCCATAGCACCTTAGACACTCACAAAAAATATATATGTAGTATCATGAGCTTTCATTGGCAAAACCCACTTCCTCAGATGAGCAGAAGAAGTGGGTTTTGCCCACAAAAGCTCATGATACTATATATATTTTTTGTTAGTGTCTAAGGTGCTACAGGACTACTCATTGTTTTTAAAGTTACAGACTAACATGGCTACCCCTCTGAGACTTTTATAATAACAGCAAAGACACTGAAACTCAGACTGGCAGCTGAAGTTCAAGCCTAAAGGGGAGCTTGGGGTTGGACTTGAGTTGACATTAGCTAGCCCTAGTTAAGAATGCACCTTGTGTTTTTCCAGTGAACCATACTCTGTGTAACTATACAGAGGTGCCTGCATAGGCCCTACATTTTGCTGAAAATATTTTTTCATAGGTATGTATAGATCAACATGGATTCCCCATTGGAAGTGGGGTAAGGGTGAGGGGCCAGTGATCTGCATTTATGTGGATCCCATGGTCTCAAGATCTCTCACAGCGTTTGATGAGATAGCTGGACTAGTGAACACAAAACTGATTGGCTAGAACAGTTGACACTGGGGAATGCAAATGGGAAGGAACTCTGTAACGATCCCATACCTTTGCCATGGCAAAGACCTCATTCCAATACCTTAGAGCTGCAATATTCAGGTTTGTGCAAATGGGATGTATTTCAGCCTTGAAGAATTGTGGATGTTGAGGCAATTTATAATTCCTTTAAATTCCTATCTAACATTGTTTGTAAAGGTTCTTGAGGTTTTGGGGGGAAAAAATAAAGGATTCTTCCTACATTTTGAGTAGGTGTGCAATTATATTGTCTGTCTTCAAAAGAATTGTCATTTTATGTACTGCCTTGTCATGTGAGACCTATCAAAAGGCAGAAACAAAGTTATTTTTGGTAAGGACTAGAAAGATATCGGTACTTTTGCTCTTAAATCTTTAACAGTAAAATGGTATAATTTTAAAAACACACCATAACAAAACCCAATCAAATACTGTGATTTACCTAAATTTAAATCTAGGGACAAAAACTTAGACAGTGATCTATCTGTACCTTCTACCTTTTTCTTAAGACTTCTTAATAAATACATTCCCAAGATCTGGCACAAACATGGGAGCAGTCAGAGTAATGCAATATTTAGATATCAGTTATGGTAACTTTGGTGTGTACACAAGTTTGAAAAAATGTTGCAGGCCTGCCATGGCTGTTTAAAAGTATCTGCTCAGTAGATGCTTTGGAATAGTTGTGCCCATTTGTTGCAGATAAATGTTATTCTTTTATGAATTCCAAGGCTTTCCCCATAGCTTTCAGGGCCAAATTTTCGGCTGATGTAACCCTGTTGAATAGGGCTAGTAGATTTCCACCCAAAGTCTTTAGGTTTAAACCTATATTTGCAGTTAAAGGTCTGCCCAAAAATGTGGCATTGCTGACTTGATTTGTATCACTTTATGCCTTAGAAGAAAGCTGGAGGGAAAAGCTTTCATTCACTGCTGTCTGCATCCCTGACCAGCAGCTTCAGTCTACTCAGTCTAAATTTTTCAGTGGAAAATAGAATGGGCGGGGGGAAGGTGGCTTTCTATCCAGGCATTTGCTGAGGGGACAGGCCCTCCACTACACTTTAAAATATTTCGGTACAAATATTGGAAACTAGTTCACCCATAATGCATCAGTTTAACTCTGAAATAACAGCATTTGTTTCTGTATCATAGCATGACAATAGTACATCACAAAGCCTAGATTCTGAGGCATTTATCTACACCTTCAGCATTATAGGCTAAAAGAAAATTATACCTCCCCTGTGTTCTAGAATTCTTGGAGCAAAACTGGTAGCTAAATAAGAGCCATCTGACATTTGTCAATGGCTTTTTAAAGGCTCAAATAAAGTTCCTCACAAGAGGCTGGTAAAGTCAGAGGTGACTGGCATAAGTATTGTCGTGGATTAAAAACTGGCTATGAGGTAAGAACAGATCAGGGATGTGCAAACAGATTTCAGCGTGGCAGAAGGTTACATGGGAGGTTGCAGTAGATCTATTTTAGCACAGTTTAATTGAATGAGCTGGCAAATAGTGAAGAGAGAGGTGACAAAATTTGCAGATAATTTAGATTATTCACTAGAGAAGATATAGAGGCCCTTAAGAGGCACCAATCAATTTGACAAACTGGCAGTACAGTGGCAAAAACAGAAACACAGTTGGCAAACACACATTGGAAGGAATAATAATTACATTTCCACTTTAGTGTTTTCTAAATTAACTATAACTACTCAAGAAAAAGGCCTGCGCCTCACTGTGAGCAGCTCAATCAAAATTTACCTTCAACATGCAGCGGTAACTTTGGTTTGTTTTTAAACGTGGGATGTATAAAAATGAATTGACGACAATGCCAAAAAATTATAATGCCACTTTGTAGAAATCTATGGTAAATCCTTACCTGGGATACTGTGTCTTGTTTGGGTCACCCTGTCTGAAAACAGATATGCAATGTAAATGATCGGAGGCATGGAAAAATTTTCATATGAAAGAGGGATTGAAGGGGGGCTTTCAGAAAGACTGGAGCTATGAGTAGATGATATATGTTTGAGAGACAAGGTGGGTGAGGTAATATCTTTTATTGAACCAATTTCTTGTTGGTGAAAAAGATAAGCTTTAGAGCTACATAGAGCTCTTTGGGTCTGGGAAAGGTACTCAGAGAATCTCAGTTAAATACTCAGTGTCAGACAGGAACTAGATCAGGAATTTTCTCTGTTTCTAACTAAGGGGCAGGGGAGCTTATAGCCTCCACGGGCCCCTGAACAAAGTGGTGGGAGGGGGGCGACTCCACACTCCTGGAAGAGGCAGGGCCAGTGAGCCAGCCAGGGCCAGCGATCCCGCTCTCTACACCATCCATATCATGGCATGTGCCCCCAGGGCCGGCTTTAACAAGTGCAGGGCCCGATTCGCGGGGGAGGGGCTGCGCATGCGCCGCGCGCCCAGGAGTGGGGCCCTCTTAGGTGCGGGGCGCCCCTCTTACGCGCAGGGCCCGATTCGGGGGAATTGGGAGAATCGGCCTAAAGCCAGCCGTGTGTGCCCCTCCATTCCCCAGTTCCCAGAGCTGCACAAGGTATACAGTGTGGCACTCCAGCAGCGATTTAAAGCGTCTGGGGCTCTGGCCATTGCTGCAATAGCAGCCGCGGTGGCCAGGAGCCCTGGGCCCCATTGAATCGCTGGGCCCTAGTGTAACTGCCTTCTTTCTCTCCCACCCCTTCTGTAAAGAGAGAGCTACTTTGTGTCCCTGGCATGTGTGCAAACATTCCTACAGTACATCCATCCTTAATGAGGTATTTGGCATTCTGTTCCAACATCTCCACCATTCCAGTAGCAGATAGTATACGGGTGTGATAGTTGTCAGTGTGTGGGAGATTAGGAAATGTGCAACACTTCTTAAACAACAAAAATCAATGAAAAGTTGTTAGGCCCCATAGCATGCAAGACTGTTGCCTCATTTTTAGTCTGGTAACACTTGTATAGCACCACTCATTACAAATGCATTTTTTAATTTCATCCACTTCCGCAGTTAAATTAAAAAAGATCAAGAGTAGCAGTCACATGTGAAAGTGTTCTGAATTATTGCTTGCATAGCTAACAAACCTTTCAGATCTGTGATCCGGTGATTTGTTCTACATTACTGCACCCTTAGTTTCAAAGCAGTTCATACTCATTAGTAGGAAAAGTTAAATGCTGGTTTCAGTGTGACTGTGGAGGGAATGAGGAATGTATCTCCAGACAATGTGAAAATTATCTGCCCTTGTTAGGCTACAGTGTTATATACTTGAAGCTCTTATTAATCTGTAGTGATGTTTATTGGAAAAAAAGGAATTTTTATTTAAATTTCACTCCTCCTGTTATAAATTGGGTGTGGGGAAGGGACAGCAAAGAAATTCTGGGGGTTAAACCTGGCTTGAGAGATCCCTGTAACATTACCTAACATTGTTGATGTAAATGCTAAATAAATACATATAACCATAGAGGCTATGTAACTCTGACACCAATGGAGTCAAACAAGGATGAGTTAGGTACATAGGACCAGATTTTTAAAGGCACTTAGGTTTCACTGTGCTTAGTATGCAACACCTATCTGAGTAAGAACCCTAAATTTCACTTCAAAAAGGGATGGCACCTAATGTTTAAATCCCTTTTGAAAATGGTTTCTAGGCTCTTGAACCAATTAAATGTTGCTATCCCGAGTGCAGTACACTTCGATACTTTTACAAATCTGGGCTGTAATCTTTAGCCGTAATTCTAAAGTACAAAGTTACTAGGTCGTCTTCTGTGTTTTGTTCTAGTTAAAAAAGTTGTTGAGGATAGAATAACAGCAGTGTCAATTGCAATGTAACAACAACGACAGCCATTTAGAATACTGTGCTATGTCATTTCATTAAGTATTTATTCTGGTAGTTTAGGAAAGTGTCAAAAATAGCAATTTCCCATTTGCAGTAGCTGTTTTGCAAAGTTAATGCCTTGGCTGTTTTAAAAATAAATTTCTTTTAAAATACCAAAGGGAAGCAATTTACACTAATGCTTTTTAAAACACTGTATTTTAACTAGAGCTATTTAAGCAGGAACCTGTTCCTTTTTTTAATGTGCTTTCAACAAAAAATTTACTAATTAACTCATTTAAAAAAAAAAAAAAAGCTTTAATGAGTAGATTAAGATTAACAACGTACATGTTATTCTTTCAGCTAGATAAATCTTTGAAGTGACAAAGAAATTCAGCTGTAAAATAGAAGGTTTACAATGGCTGGACAGAGAGATTGTTAATTACACAACAGATGCCGCTATGGTTAATGTGTCACCATAAAAATGCACTTTAAGGAAACAAGAATGCCCTATGCCCACACTATATTTGTGGCAGCATTTTTCAGCAGAGATACCATGGTGACTGTAGTTTAGTGGATTTTTTTTATTAGAATTCATTTGGGTTGTATATTTTTGGCCCTTTAATCTAAGTTTCACATGCAGCATCACACAAAGTTCATCCTTGTAAGTCATAGCAGTTGTTAGTAGTCAGTAGGGAGAGGACAAATTTTTATGTCGGATTTCTTTAAAGAATAATTGGCAATAACGTTAGTGATTTTTTTTTGTTTGCATGAAAATAAGTAATGAAAATATTTCCACATATTTAATGGCTAGACTGTTCTGATACAGGATGGCACATAGTTGTGGTACCTCAGGAATAGTGCAAAGGAGGAGTTGTACCTCAGAGGCCTAGCCAGCTCCTTTACTGTCCCACCTTTGCCCCCAAGTACTAATCTAATACTAGCCTTCATCAGTAGCCAGTAACTAGCCCCCTCCCCCCGCCCCTGCACTGGTTAAGCTGAACTGATTGACACAGTTGGTTGAGGGAAGTGGGAGGAACACCAGCCAGCTCATCTGCCAAGGGAAACAGTAATGAATATACAGAATCATTTTACCCCTACATACTCAGGCCCAGGAGGTTAAGTAGACAATTTAGAGGCTGAATAGAGGGTGTCTTATTCTCTTTTATGCCATCCTCAGACCATACAGTGTAGCTTGTGATCTAGCCCCTAATTGTTATCCAGCCACATGATCTCTTCATCACCTTTTTGTGACCATTTATATTTTCTAAAGGAGGAGAATTTGAGAAAAACCTTGGTGTTTTATTTATCTATCCATCCATCCTAAAAACTCTGTGATGCAGGCTAAAATCCAAACCGACTAGTCTAAAGCATCCCTGCCTGATCAGTGTTTTGATGCATTTCCTGTACATGTTTCTTTGTCAGGAATGAAAAGAAATACATGACCAGATATTGGAAAGAAGTGGAAGTCGGAGACTTTGTTCAGCTTCGTTGTAATGAAATCATACCCGCTGACATATTGCTGCTCTCTTCAAGTGATCCCGATGGACTTTGTCATATAGAAACTGCTAACCTGGATGGGGAGACCAATTTAAAACAAAGACAGGTTATAAGGAGATTCTTAGAGTTGGTAAGTCAGCATCTTTAATTTTGATATAAGATAATGGCTTGTTTGAACTCTGTATGTGATTCACCAACCCAGAACCACGCCCATCAAATAAGTGTTCTCGTTTTAGCAGCAATGGTGCTCTACTGCATTACACTTAAACAACTAGTTTGTGCTAACAGTTAACCACATCATAGTATAAAGTAGATATTTGAGAACTGTGTGGGGCAGGCAAATGTTACCTTTTTTAATTACTTCTATTGTATTTTGGGGTTTGTATCATATTTTTAATTGTTCTTTTCTATGATGAAAATGATCTACAGAAAGAAAAACTATTTCTCATGTCTGTGGGACAAGTCACTTTCAGTAGGAAACCTTCTGCCTAAAAATCCATATCCCAGTATGTCCCTCTAGCTTTAAAGGTGCAGCATACATGCATTTTAATTGTGTGTGTTAAGCTAGCAAGAGCTCAAGCTGTAAAAGTTGCTTCATGGCTCTCTTGTTGGCAGTCCTTTTTCCACGACAACATTGTGCATGCCAATAAACAAACAAACCAAAGAGGCCAGAAATAGGAATTCTTTCAGTTAAATGATTGGAAAACTAGCTTGAGTTTTACCATACTTGAATATTATTCATATGTAACATAGTGATCATAACACTTCCCTAACTCACAGAGATGCATGATTGTGAGACGTTCCAATACTGCAGTAATGGAGCCCGTGTGAGTACCAAATATATATTGATGCCAATGACAAAACTTCAGTTTATTTCAACAAAAGCTCCCACCCAAAGTCAAATATTGAAAGAGAGCTGCAAAGGAAACCGAACATGACCATCACCTCCTAAAATAACTCAGGAAGCACCAATCCTGGTTTCAGTATCAATTAAGTTGTCCCCAGTGTTACATACCTGCAACTTCAAAGAACTCTAGGGCAAGTGTAGCATCCTATAATTCCCTCAGCAATACATTAACAGTCTTTATTATAATACTAGCCAAGTCTCTGTGTGTGTTGCACTAATATGAGTAGGGTCTTTACAACCTTTGAAAAATTTGCCCTAGTGAGTATTGATCAGGGGTATGTCAGAGGCAGTTCCTTAGAGTCATTTTTAGGCAACCAAATGACAAGGAAGACTGTGGTGGGTTCTCTGTTTCTAAAATGAAGTTTGCCTCTTTTCTGGACCCCGCTGGAATCATTCTCACCAGAGATGGCTTATTCTTAGGCTTCAGAGATGTTTCTGAAGAGCACATTTTTGCTATCAAATGTTACAGATAATATATATATAAAAAAGTATATCCCATAGGAGCCTGTTCCCAAATCCTCTAGAAGAACTCTTTCCCACCCCTTTAATTCACTGGAACTGAATGCTGCTACATTATCAGTATGTACTGTAAAGTGATTCTTAATGGGTCTGTTGCCACGTGGAGCTGACTTAGTCAACAGCACTTTTGTTTAAAAAACAAATGAATAGATTGTGCACTCCTTCCGTCCTCTTCTTTATAGTGCACACACGTGGATCATGTGGCTTATCACAGGCCAAGGGCAAGATGTGGGAGCCCGTTGTTAAAATATCAGCAGCACATCACAGGATTTGAGCTAACATGCCCATAGCAAACACCAAGATTTAATATCAATACTTAGCATTTATATTTTAAGAAAAAAGTCATTTTGCATAAAATCTGTGTGAAGTAGGTCAAGAAGTACTAAGACTTCCATTTTACAGACAGGGAAGCAGAAAAAGGAGCCAAATTCTTTAGTACCCTTTCCTGAGCATAGCATGAGGAAATGAGGAGGAGGGAAAAGCACTTCTATGACTCCCTAATTCTGTCCCAGTTCAGAGTACCTTGCTTTGTCGCCACCCATGCAGTTTACGGCAGTGCCATGTCTACTGTCAGTTTCGTGCCATAAAGAGCCATGTCACCAATACAGTCTAGCCAGAGTGCAGTACTTTATAGTCTTGCTTCTTCTAGACCCGAATACACTTGAAATTCCTCAGGATCAGACTGAGGAATCTGTGCAGAGCTGTTATGCCAGCTCTGTATTGGTCTGAAAACTCCCCCTGCAAAGTGGTTGGTTCTTCTGTCAGGGCAGTTTATACCCTCTTTATGATCTTTACACACTCCATCCGGAGTATTCAGGGCCCAGAGCTTCAGAAAGTTAGGCAAGAGTCAGAATTCCTAGCTGCCAGTCTTGTTCTCTTCCGGAACAACTGCTTTCCACTGGAGAGTGGATGGCTCACTTGTCAGTACTACTTTGAATCACAGTAAGCAATTTCAGTGGCAGTCTTGAGACAGGATGCAGCACTTTGCAGGCCTTACCACATTCTAAACATGTCAGATGTCTCGTGCAGATCCCAGAATTGTTTCTTCAGCCATTGTAGCCATAGATTGTTCTTCTTAGCTGGGGTATGCCAAGAACCTAGCTAAGAAGAATTAGTTATGATAGAGTAACTAATTCATTAATTATTTCACTTCTGCTTTGATTTATCTGAATAATATTTATTATGAAGGGACCATTATTATTTATATATTAAATGTGATTCTTCTGACATAAAGCCTATATTTTCTCTGAGTATCAATGGGACATATGATTATATAAATGGTGAAAGCTATCCTTGATGCTTTATACGATTTTAATTTCATGGGTTATATTGCCATTTCTCTGGCTTTTGAAGAATCCAATTTGAATGTGTGACTCTTCAGTATACATTTACATCAGGTAAGCTAGCAAATAAATGATCACTCGAGCAAGTAGGTGAGAAATTCATTTATGTGATTGCAGTTTAAAGATCCGATTCTCCTGAGACCACTCAATACTTGAAGTGCTACTGCACAGTAATTTAGTTTACTAATCTTTTTTCCCTTATTTTGCCATATAGTTATGAAAGGCAATTCATTTTTTTAATTTATTGATTTGCATTTAACCTGCAGTTTTTGTTTCAGTATCCCTGTATGTCTCATCTCATGTAAACAAATCTTCTATTAAAAACAAATAAAACAGCTCATGAAATGTATTTTTTCAGAGTTTTTTAATTTTTCATTTAACCTGTCATACTTATTACTGTTGTGGTGTTTTTTTTTTAATCTTTCTTCTGAGAAGGAAGATCCAGGGAAAGATTTTTTTCAAAGGCATCTGTGTTTTTGAAATTCTCCCCCTTAATATTTAGATACTGTAGACTCAGGACCCTAGATACTATCAAGATAAGTACATTCAGAAACCTTAAATCAGAATTTTCCTTTCACATAATTTACCTTTAGATTTAAAAAAAACAGATTTATTTAATACCAGCCCATGGATCAGATCAATGTGTGTATTGAGACACACTGGAAAGTTAGGCTGAAAATACGTTGCTGTACCAAGTTTTGAATGACCTAACGTTTTAGCAGTGAATAACCAGTCTTCTTTTCAGAAAAAACTTAGTGTATCTTGGTGGTATACCAAGTTCCTCCTAAACCCTAGCTGTACTTTATGTAACAGCAACCATTTCTAGTGTGCCGTACCTAATAGGAGACACATTGTGCGAGAAATCAATGTGTTTTCTGTATTACTGTTCAGGCAGTTTTGCCACCACACCCTCTATAATTGCTTATGGAATGTTGCACATGTGTTTTAAAATATTTTGTCCAGTCACTCTTCTGAGAGTGGATAAGCAGAAGCAGCCTTCATTATATGATCAGTCCTTCCTTTCTGGTATCATAAGGATGATTTAGAATATTTTGCTAGTATTAATCTAGACCCATGAAAAAATATTTACATTCTTAATGCACCACATTATGAAACAACCCAAATATTTTAATATTTTTTTACTTACTGTATTCCTAACAAAATCCACAAAGACTCTTTTAGATGTTCACCAGGTTATGGTTTGTAAAACCACTGGCTATGTGGGACATAAGTGGAGTGCTTCATTCAGCAGACACCCAGGATGAGGCCCTGGAAAGTGCACATTGGAGCAACAGTGGCAAAGGTGGATTGTGTTCCTTTTTATATCTGGACAGTGGATGTTCATGTCTTACACCTGCCCTCTTTCTTTCTGAGAGAGCTGGGCCTTGTTTACATAAAGTCATGAACTGGTTTGATTAAATAGATTTAGATGCGCTGGTTCTGCAAAACCAGTGAAAACCCCTCTGTGGACACACATTTATATTGATTTATTTTGGACACTTTTTGGATTCAAATTCTCCTGTTTCAGTTTAACTTAAAACAGAAAAAAAATCAATTTACGAGACCTAGTCAACTTGACCTAAATTAGAAATAAACCTGATTTAAACCTAAATGAGAGCATTCACCCACAGCCATCTGCATTAGTTTAACTAAATCAGTTTATAGCAACTCCTAATGTTAAACCAATTCAACTGCACTTGTAGACTGACCGTTGCACTCGATGTATGTTTGAAGCCAGGTCTGCCCTACAAAGTGTTGCCAGTGTATCTGTGTCAAGATGTGGGGTCAAAAATCATACCTGTAACCAACGTAACGATGCCAGCAAAACTCCTGATGTAGCCACAGCTTATACCAGCACAAGGAGTGATTTTGTTTGTTTGGGAAGAACGTTTAACAATTCTAACAAAAGAACTCCTTGTGCTGGTATAAGCTGTTTCCACAAGAGGGATAGCCTTTATAATGAGAACTAGTCTTGAAAGATTGTGGCTGAACCCCATGATGGGACAGAAAGCGTGAAAGAAAGTTCCTTGCTTCCCCTTCCTTTTCTTACTCACTCCATCCATCCCTAGAGGGCCATCCTCAGTCTAGCTCTGTGTATACCTCTCTGAAAGGACTAGTAAAAATACTAAATTATAATGAAATGGAGAATTCCTGAACTTATTTAACGATGCAAATATTTTGATGGACAGGAGCAGGATGCACAAATGGGGTACATCTACACTGCGACACTATTTTGGGATACTTCTGGTATCCCAAAATTGCATTTTCCACATCTTGACAGTGCACACATTATTTCAAAATGTATTTGAAATGACAGGCACGCTGTTCCAACATTCTGGTAAACCTCATTCCACAAGGATTAAGGGACTTGTCAGAATAGCGGTCTATTATGCAATTTGAGCTACGCAAATATTTCAAAGCTTATTTCGAGCTAGCGCGCCACAGTGTAGACTCACCCATGGTGAAAACATATCTATCAACTTTCTAGTGTAATTCCCCATTTACTACTTTTTATGTTATTTTGAAAAGTTCATGGACCTTTAAAATTCCAGATATGTGAATGCTAAAATAGCAGATTAATGCTTTATCCCACACACATTGCCAAAATTAGATTCATCATAGGAAAAAGAGTTTAAAAAAAACCAACCTACAACAAGCAAAAAAGAAAAGCCAACTTCCCCATTTTATATCTTTTGTACTGCAGTGAAGTGAAACTAAAAACTGACTTTTTTTAAGATGAAGCTTTCAGTGAAACAAGTCTTTTTCAGAATTCCCAAACTTGACTTGTCACACTGTATTATATAGGCTTTTTGTTATGCAATGCAGAATGCTAACATGTCAAATCCATTCAAAACCACAGTTCAAAGGCAGATTTTTAATTTTCAACGTAGAAGTAAAACCTTCCAAAACCCCACACATGTATTTTTTTTAAAGTTGAAACAGGCTGAAAAGCACACTGTTTGTAGTGCAGTACAGATCCTTTCAAGTAATACTATGTTCTGAGAAAATTGTGGATGTCTCTAATTATAAAAATATATTTCTAACAAGATGATAGAGCAAATAGCAGGACAAAGCACAACAAGTAAAACTTCTTATTGAGTATAAAACTTAAAGTGTGTCCTTAGCATGTGGAAGGGTTATAAATCTGTTTACTTTTCGAATTTTTAGTTTGTACAGGTTGAAACGCTCTTAACCGGGATTCTCTGGTTCGGCATAAGGGTGCTAAATTGTGGTTATCTGGCTAATCATGTAGTTGATATAATTTGTATCAACTACACAATGAGTTGATAAGGACCGTTCTGCAGAGACGCAGCGAGATAGCGCCAGGAGCCGGCTCAAGCAGCAGCCTCCCCTATTCCCCCTTACTACCTCTACCGGAGGCAGAGATGGGGCTGGGGCGAACCGGCTTTTAAGCCGGCTCCTCCCAGTACCAGCTCCTGTACCCCCCCTTTCTGCCTCAGAGAAGCAGCAAGGGGCAGGGGAGTGAGTAGTCAATAGTCTAGTCAACTACTCGCTAACATCCCTAGTCTGGCAACATCCATGGTTGTTGCAGGACCAGAGAGTCCTGGAGGGAGGGCCAGTGGCAAGGATTCCTGCAGGACCCGCAGGGCAGTGGGCTTGCCACAGTGAGCTGATGGTGGGATCACTCAGCATGTGTCAGTGGGACTGCTCAGCAGGGTTGGGCACGTGCTAGCTCGGTGGGGCAGGGAGCCACGGTGCACGGCTGCCTGGTGGGTGCCAGAGCTCCAGTGCAGAGTGTGTGGCTGCCCGGCAGGGAAGAGGGGCCAGCAGGAGGTGGGCAGCCATCTGAAAGGCCAGCAGCTGGGCCAGGAGGGTCAGTGACAGGGGTCCAGAAATGACTTCCTCAGTAGTCGGGTAAAATCCCTTATCCAGGACCAGTCAGGTCCTGAGGGTGCCAGACCAGGGAGGTCCAACCTGTATAATAGTTTACCACTTTTTCACTCTACTACCTTCGTAATAGAGTGTTAACTTCCCCCTGCCACTGTAAAAGTAATGCAGATGATTGTAGTTCAGTTCCTTTTTGGTCGATGTGAAATGAGTTGATTATCGCATTCTAATTTCCCCTGTGTGTGTGCACGCGTGCACACATCACTGATGTTATGATTTTGGGGGAGTCTCATTAAAGAGGCTAAGGATTTGAGTAGGCATAGGTCAGTTTTCAAACCTGGGTACTAATTAAATGCTGTAATTTTTTTTTGGTTATCTAATGTGCCAAGCACTTGGTATCTCCATTTGACGTAGGCCACCTGTGGTTTTGTGCCTAAATAAGGGTTATGAGACCTAACTTAAAGAATCCAGGGTTGAAAATTCTAGTCATGGAAACTGAGAACACAAGAGTGTTTCAGAGGTGGTTGCTTCAGCCCAGAGTCAAGGTGCAGTGGTAAAGGTGTGTAGGGAAATGTGTAATGTGGCTGTACATGTATGTATCTGCTGTGTGAAGAAATAGGAGAATTCATTCTCCAGGAGGTCAGTTTGATACCTTGACATTAATATTTTATATGGAAAAATTAAGCATTTCAGATTGGGAGAGAAAATAAATTGTTCAACTAATTTTCTGATGCAAAGGGGATAAAAAAATTTAATTGAAAGCAAATTAAGAGCTAGTTTTTTTGGTGTCTCCTTTACATTTTCTTGTTGGTTTGAATTGTTAACTCTAATGTTTCCTGGCTGTGTTGTACATTTAAATATGGCTTTTAAAAAAAACCCATAATGTTATGGTTCACTATTCCTTTAGGGCACTTCTACGCTGTAGGGCAACAGCTGAATTAAGCTATACAACTTCAGCTACGTCAATTGTAGCTGAAATTGCAATAGCTTAATTCAACTTTTGGAGCTGTCTGCACAGCAGGAAGTCGAAGGAAGAACACTCTTTCTTCAACTTCCCTTACTCCTTGTGCAATGAGGGTTAGAGGAGTCAGTAAGAAGTCCTCCATCTTGACATTATTTCAAATTAACGGCTTGCTGTGTAGATGTACTCTTATTTCAGAATAACATCAGTTATTCTGAAATAACGCTGCTGTGTAGACATACCCTTAGATACTAAGTGCTGTGCCTGTTGGGAAGAGAAAATTATTTTATAATATCTGTTACCACGTATGGTATTTTGTTGTCAAATGCTGAGCATTTTTCAAATTCAGGACAAGAGTTAGGCTGCGTCTACACTAGCATTTCTTTTGGTATAATTTACGTCACTCGAGTATGAAAAAAACACCCTCCTGAGTGACATAAGTTACACTAGCTTCAAAGGGGTAGCCGAGTTTGTTGTTTTTTAAGTTTTTCCTGTTACAGACTAATAGTCTAGTAGCACCTTTAAGACTCCGGTCATCTGAAGAAGTGGGCTTTGCCCACGAAAGCTCATGATACCATCTACACGTTTTGTTAGTCTTTTAGGAGCTACTAGACTATTTGTTGTTTTATTAGTTACACTGACAGACATGTGGGTATGCCAAGCACTATATAAGCAGGAGACGGTCTCCTGCTAAGATAACTGCTGCTGCTTGGTGGTGGTGGTGGTTTAATGATGTTAATGGGAGAGCTCTCTCTCTCTCTCTGATATCAGCATCAAGTGGCTACATGACCCAGCTTTCAGTGGCACAACTGCTTTCATATGGCTGTACTGCTGTAAGTTGGCTCATGTTGACATGGCCTAAGGCACCTTGGAGCTCTAGGAGTAGCATGACACACAGTCCCTCATGGCACTGCCCCACTCCCATTCCATAGCCATACCCTCACATGGGGGAGGGGCAATAGCAGGGGCTCCTCCCCTTCCATAGAGGTCAGCAGCAAGGGGTCACCTCTATTCCATGGAACCACAATAAGGCTTCACGGGCTCCATTTCTACTCCAAAAAGGCAGGGACAGCTACAGAGGTTGGTTTTCTAAAGTAGGGGTGGGCAATAATTTTAGAAGCGGGGCCACTTCACAAATTTTGAAAGTGGCCGTGGGCCAACCTAGAAGGGGCGGGGCCTCAGGCAGAAGGGGTGGGGCTTCGGTGGAAGGGGCAGGTACCTTCTGGGTACGGTGACCTTATTTTCTGAACCAGCTGCAGCTAGTAAGAACAATTTAAATTAAACTATAAAACAGATTAAGCGTTTTAACTTTCTCATATTAGTTTATCAAACTTCACTTTAAATAAAGTAAAATATTATGTCCAACACAAAAGGTTTCAATGTTTTCTTTATTTATGGCAGGGGTGGGGAACCCTTTTTGGGTAAGGGGCCGCTGACCCACAAAAAAATCACTTGGGGACCACACAAGTGAAAAGCAAAAAAATTCCTCCAAAATTCCCCAACGCTCACTGATGTGGCCCCAACTGAGATACCTTACTCCTCTGGTGCCCCAGACTCACAGAGAAAGGGGAAGGGAAGGGGGGGGGCTGAAGTTCAGGGCTTCCCATAGACCAGATTTACTTTTCTGGGGTTCTGGAGTTAGTGGATTTTATGGACCTCCTTAGACTCTTGGGTAGGAACAAAAATGAGGGGTACAGTGCACAAGACAGGTCTGCTAGCAAGTAGGATAGGGATGGTGCAGGATCTGGGAGGGAGCTGGGGTGCAGAAGCAGGCTGGGAGGAGGATGTCTTCACCAGGTGGAGGGAGCTGGAAATAGGGAGGGTGCAGTGTGTGGCCAGGAGAGAGGGTGCAAAAACAAGGGAGGGTGTCGGAGCAAGCTGGGGGTGCTGGGTCTTGGAGAGGAGGGAAGTGAGGGAATTGGGGTGGGTCCGGGCATGAGGGGAAACCTTACCTGGCTTTGTGCCCCCTTGAAGCAATGGCCTCAGCCACGCTGTCCCGGCTGCCCCAGAAGGAGGCCCTGCTGCCATGGCAGCCACGCAGTCCAGGGCCGGCCCCGGAGGCCAGAGGCACTGCAGCCACAGAGGCCGGAGTCGCTACTGCAGCCACATAGCCACAGGTCAGCCCCAGAGGCACTGATGCCATGGCCACGTGGACCGGGGCCGGCCCCAGAGGCACCACTGCCATGGCCTCAGGCCAGCCATGGAGGCAAGAGATGCGACGGCCACGTGGTCTGGGGCTAGCACCATGGCCACAGACTGCCCTGGAGGCCGGAGGTGCCACTTCTGCAGCCACGCTTCCTCAGGCTGCCCTGGAGGCCAGAGGTACCGCGGCCCACGGCTGGCCCCGGAGGCGCCGCTGCCATGGCCACACGGCCTGGGATGGCTGCAGGCTGTGTGGCCGCAATAGTGGCACCTCCGGGGCCGGCCCCAGCCATGTGACCATGGCAGCGGCGCCTCTGGTGCTGGCTCTGGACCACATGGCCAAGGCGCTGTTGAGGAACCGCAGCCCCAGTGCTGCCTCTTCTCCAGTGGCTGTGCAGGGGGGGGGGGGTGGGGCTGAGTTCCTTCCCCTGAGGCATATGCCCGTTAGGAGGTGGGCCCTGGAACTGCCTCCCAGGCAGGATCAAAGCCATAGGAGGACCAAATCCGGCCTTCTGAAAAGCTTTTGCCTACCCCTGTTCTAAAGCGTCGCTTGTGGGCGCGTCAACATTTACATAGCAAGGAGCTTAAGGGGGCTCCTTAGTTAAACAGACACATAGGCCGGCTCCACAACCTCACAGAAATGTTAACTTACTCAGAATGGTTCTCAGGGTCCCCAATTTTCTCCTATACAGTATGTGTCAAATCACATGATTTATTGTTGATGCTCCCATCTCCCCTTCTCCTTCTCAGCAGAGCTATCACGGAGGTGCTTGGCTCTGGTAGTATGGGAGGGTGGGGTGGTCTTAATACTACGAAAGCATCAGGAGCACTTGTGCAAGAAGTCTGTGATCATGTACAATGTTAAAAAAATTGGTTCCAGGCTAAGACTTTTATGCCAGTTTCTGGTTTGGAAAGTATTGTTGCCGCTTAGTTATATAACCTAGAAGTTAGAGATGGTAATGGAAAGACTGACACAAATATAACAGTGGTGTCATCACTGATGCTACCCTGTAATATTCAACAGTAATGCTCTAGTTTCATATTATCCATATTAGGACTTTTCTTGTTTTTGAAAGAGCGAGGACTGGAATCTCTCAGAAGTAGGGGCTCCCTGCATGTTACAGATTTCACCCATTTGTAAAATCAGATTAGAATCAGCCTACATAAACATTTCTTCTGTGTAATGTCATGAGATAAACTCTTATCTAAATTGCATTTCTGAGATGTAAATACAATAGGTACATCAGGCTTCTGCTTTCACATCTGGTATCCCATTAATCTTAGGTACTTACTGTTCATAAAGGAAATTTCCCTCACCGGTCACAGCTTTGTGGTGTTGGGACTCTGGAGTTCCATTTTAAAATTGCACAGCAGAGTGGGAGAGTGCTGCGTGCAGCTTGAATGAAAGAGCTCATGTCACAATTTCCAAGAGAACTCCTAGAAGATCTTAGGAACATAAATGCATGGCAGACTTGCACCCCAACACTCCGACCATTCCTCTTTATGGGAAGGAAGTGACCCTCCTTCCTTTTCTTCTCCTCCTTCCCTTTCCTTTTGGCAGACTTTTGTGGGAGGGAAGAGAGCATGCCAAAGGGCTCCCCTCCTTCCAGCAGCTTCTTTTAAGAGATGAGCAGAAGGCTGAACTTTCCCTCCCTCCTGTTTTTATTTCCTTTTCCCAGCCACAGTTCTGCTCAAGAGTAGTGTGAGCAGCCCTTACTCCTGACTGTTAGGGACATGTCTCCACGGCCCGCAGGAGCATCCTTGCCTCAGGCAGTGTACCCGGGGTAACGCTTTAAAAGGAGCTGTGTAGACATGACTTTGAAGTTATGGCTCCAGGTGCAGCTTGAGCCCTGCAGCCTGCCCTTGTCCTGAGCTCCAGCTCCAGCTGCAACTTGACGTGCAGTCTGCACAGTTATTTTTAGAGCCACTAGCGTGAGCCTCACAAATCCAAGTCTCTCGACACAGGCTGACAGGCTTGCAGCCACAGGCTGTGTAGACACACTCTAGGAGGTTGTGGCAAGGGCAGCAGCAGGCCCTTTTATTTCTGGCTGCTTCCTTAGGCCTTAACGCTGTCAAATTAAAATTCTGTGTGCTCTCTCCTGCACAGCACCCAGGGCAAGAAATTTTAATTGAACAATTTTTGACAGCCAGCAGAAAGACTGGTCAAAGTGTTGAGTAACCGTCTCAAGTAAAGGTGAGGAGAGTGTAGACAACTGGGTTGTAGTAAGTACATTGACAAGGTATAGAAGAATAGCCGTGTATCCTCTTGGAGGGATGAAACACATAAGAGTTCATAAGGTAACAGCCTGTGTTGCGCACACAACTTTTTCAAATACTAACGTTTGGTCTCTTGTTTTTTATTCAAAGGCTGGGCTAATGTTTAGGTTGGTTCTTGTTAAGTATAAACCAGTTAACCCATTCCACTGTCTGGCTTGTGGTAGCTGTGGATCTCCATAGTCTGAACGTTCAGTCGAGTTCTGGATCTGTACTTGGGAAGCTACTTCAACCATAAGATGATCTTTTTCCTCACACTGTCACCTTAGAGCAGCAGTTCCCAACTTTTTCCAGATGGGGACACATTTTGACAATTCAGGAAGACTTGGTGACCCAAGGCAATTCAAAAATGGGGGGAGGAGGGAGGGCAGAGCCACCTGGGGAGACACTTGGTGACCCTTTTGAAATGTAATGGCGACCCATAGGTTGGAAAACCCTGCCTTAGAGAGTGTTACCCTCCTTTGGAGAACTCACCACATGGACACGCTTCACTAGCTCGCTGCTTTGGCCTTGGTTATTTGGACATTGCTAATAATCTTGTTTGCCATACATCAGGAGACGTTTGTACTCAGCCATCTGTCTTGTTCACATCTCTCTGGCAGCTGTGTAATATGTAATGTTCTGCTCAAGACCTCACCAGTGCATAGGGATATATGGGTGGGGGGGGAAATCGCTCGTAAAAGTTTTTAACTTTTCATTGTCCCATGACTGATTAAAGCCTTTTCACCAAATTGCTACTCCAGTATGATGGAGAATGGTCAAAGTTGTTATCCAGCATGTTGAGTATTACTCAGATCATTCATAATATCTTCCATTAGATGACTTTAGTAAGAACAGGATCTGGCTCCTAAGTGTGTTTTGGCTCATGCAACTATACATCCTTGTGACGGGGCGAGACAGCCCCGTACTGAACTCACAGGATTTAGCCAGGGTAACCTGGCTAAAGAAGCCCTGCCCCTGCAGCCCTACTGGGCATGCTCAGACTGCAGCCCAGCTATAAAAGCCTGGGGAGAGGCTGAATCTGGGCTGACTGCCGGAGTGGAGGGCCCTACGAAGGAAGCTCCTGACCCATATCAGCCAGCGGCCCCAGGAGAAGCCAGTGAAGATACCGGGGCCAGCTGGGATGTCTCCACAGCCATCTACAGAGGGGAAGCCGCCCCCGGGAATGTGGATGACCCCGCAAACTCGTGGGAAGAGACCCCGTCAGACCAGGTAGGAAGTGCCCCAGGGAGGGTGCAGGAACAGCCTCTCCCACCTGGGAACCTCAGTGTGTTTTGGTTGGATTCCCTGCTGAGGGAGTGGTGGGCCGTCCTGCCACTCACAGGGCCCTGGGCTGAGACCCGGTGGAGTAGGGTGGGCCCGGGTCACCCCATCAGTGACCTGCCATCACAGCCCCTGCAGCCCCATCGTAAAGGGTCAACCAGTGACAGTGCGTTGGGACTTGTCAGTGGGCCCTGCCTTCAAGGGCCTCCCAGTGGCTTTGCCCTGGGCCCTGTTTTAAAGAGACAGTCACTGACTTCGCATAGAGACTCCAGCCAGTGGGCCCTGCCTTAAAGAGCCACCTAGTGTCTGTGCATAGAGGCTCGGGCCAGTGGGCCCTGTGTTGAAAGGATAGCTACTGGCTTTGCATAGAGACTTCGGCCAGTGGGCCACTGGACCCTGCCTTAAAGGGCCTCCAAGAGACTTTTGCACAGAGACTCGGACCAGTGGGCCCTGTGTTAACGTGACTTTATATAGAGACTCGGGGTCCTATCCCTGCCCTCCAGAGGGGGCAGGAAAGGCAGCCCCGTGACAACCCTTGATCTCTTTAAACAAGAATTGCCTGAAAAAATCTAGTTATAGTAGTAGTCATTAAGAAAAATAAAGCTGTTAAATTCTGATTTACTACTTGATCTTTTTTCCCCCTAAATACCATAGATCAAAATACTTTTTCTTTTCTTGTGAACTAGCATCCACCACAGAATTTATCTATGCTGCTAATATTGTTTAGACATTAAAAAATGATGACTACTTTAATATATAAACAACTGCTAAGACTATATTCTGTAGGTTTGGATAAATAACATCATTATGTAATTCTGACTGCACATTAATAAGATGCTAGATTAATTTTGTACAGTAAATGTAGTAGCTTACTGCATAAGGCAATAATAACCTAGACAAGTACATCAACACTGAATAAATATTTTTTATTTTTGTAAACTTTTGAATTAGAGTTTTGACTCTAATTTTTGCATATCTCCACCTCCCCAACAAAAACTTAAAGCCTCCATCACAGCCATTATCCTTCAAGGAGAGGACTGAACAGGATGCTATTTTTTTAATCAGTTGACACCAGACGCTCTGACCACGGGACAGAAAAATCACAAGTAGATAATGTACGTTTCTTTTCCCGATCCTCATGTAAAAGAGGTTGAATACATTCCCCCTATTACTTCCCATCTCATGGCATTCTGGGGAGGGCATGGACCAGGATCAGAAATCAAACTTAGATGTCTGATGTGGTAGAGTACAGCAGACCACTAAATGAGAACCTTTTAATAATCAATATACATCATTATTTAACATGTAAACTGGCTCACTTGGGAAGCCACTGGGCTTTGCCTCCTAAGCTTTCACAGCTTTAGAGCATTGCCAGCAGAATTATGCAATGTCTGCACTTAGGCTATGTCTAGACTGCAGGCTTCTTTTGGAAGAAGCTTTTCCAGATGAGATCTTCCAGAAAAACTTCTTCCAAAAGAGCGCGTCCACACAGCGAAAGCGCATTGAAAAAGTGATCTGCTGAATGGGCGCTATCTCGAATTTAAGCTGTGATGACTATGGACGGAGGGGCCACCAGGGCACCTGTGCTTTTTCCTCTTTCCTCTTCTTTCGAAAGAACTCCTTCTTCCCTGTCCAGACATGCCTTTTTCTGAAAGAGCTCTTTAGAGAAAAGGCTTCTTCCTCATAGAAGGAGGTTTACCAATGTCGGAAAAACTCCTCTGATCTTTTGATTTTTTTTCAAAAGAAGGCAGTTGCAGTGTGGACCTAACTGGAGTTTTTCAGAAAAAAAGGCCGTTTTTCCGAAAAAACCCTGCAGTGTAGACCTACCCTTAGAGTGAAGGATATGATTCCCAGCCTGTATACGTGTATTTGCTCTAGGACAATGTTGACACTGGTCAGGCTGTCATGGCTACGCTGTTATTTATACTTGTGCTGGCTCTCACCAAGTTGCCCTGAGTATGCGTGAGAATCGCACCCCTCATTCCAAATGTGGACGCAGCCTCTGAAGAGTGGATGTTAAGCTGAAGGATGGTCCAGAGGTTAAGGCACTGAATTGAATATTAGGACAACCAAGGTCAATTTCTGGCTTTGTCTCAGACTTTCCATAGGATATTAGGTAAGTCATTTGCTTCCTCTGGGTCTTAATTCCTCATCTGTAAAATAGGATATATTATTATCCCCTTCTCCCACCTCTTTTTAGGTTGTAAATGAGGGGCGGACAAGAGAGTCTCTGCCAGATGGATCTAGGCCACTGACACCCTGCCACTCCCCCATCCTTAGGCCAGTCAGGGTCTGTGGGCAGGAGAGCACAGAAATGTCCTGGCTCCACCCCTTCTGCCTGAGGCCCCGCCCCTTCCAGGCAGCCCGGGACCATTTTAAAAATTTGTGAAGTGGCCCCTCTTCTAAAATTATTCCCCACCCTGTTGTAAGCTTTTCAGAACAGGGATGAATTACAGCACCTAATACAATGGGACTCAGATCTCAGCTGAAGGCATTGAGGTGCTAATGTAACAGCACTGCTGAGTACTACTATGCTGTAGGGACCCTAGACTTGTGAGGTATTCAGGCTTAAATGAATCTGAAGGCATAAAATTCCATTCTAAATGACTTCTCCTTTTTGTGATAAAAATAGTTTTTTAGGGGTGGAAAATAAAATCCATCGGGAGAGGGACAATTTTAGTGGGTGCTGGTGGGGAATTTTTGTATGTGACTATATAAATTTAACTTCAAACAGTCAAAATAATAATTTGTACAGCATAGAAATTGTACTCTTTGATAGTAGATAGCAGTCTCTGTTGGGCTTCATTCTATTAGCAACACCTTCAGATTGATGTTATTGTACAAGAACGTAGACAGTCGCATCGCATATGCTGATATATAAGGATCAACATAAAAAGGAGCAAAACTTTGATCCTTGTGGAACCTTCTGTTTACTTAGTAGTTTCTTCATATGCATCCAGAGGAATCTCATGCATGCAGTATTTAATGTATTTGCTCATTCATTTACAAAAAGGCAATTTCATGTCAAAACTGTCAGCCACTGTAATACAATACAGACTGTCTACACTTTCATTTCATAAGGAACAGATGAAGCCATTTGATTTATTTATGAGCTAAAGAGCTTTAGCAGTAAATCAGAATTGCTTACCACAGACTACTACAGTAATTGGATTTTCCCCAGTCCTAGATACTAGCTGGTTAAAGGTTAGAGTGGCATATTTTAAGGAAATTATGAAAGACCTCCCAAGTATACAAGCAGCAGTAAAAGGTAGAATTTTAGCTCCAAAAAGGTGCCATATATGAAAATTATGCACCAGATGGGACAAAAAATTTGCTTTGCGGTGCCGATACGGAAGTCAACTAGTATTATTTCTTTCAGATCTTGACAGGATCTTTGTTTAGAAAGACTTTGTTCTTGATGTATAATGGATTTTTTTTAAAGCTGTTGGCTTTGTTGGCAGGTGTTCCTGGGAGGAAGGAAATACAGTACATCAGCTTGCAATTTCTGTAAAAGTTAATGTGGCTATACAGCTTTGAAACCATACTTTGTTTGCTGAGTTCAGCAGCCACAGAGTTTTCATTTGATTAGCTTGGCCTTTGGTGTTAAGTGTCCCTAGGATTTCCTCAGAGACATTTTATCAAAGAGAGTAAAACTTTTCTTAAGAGCATTAAATGAAAATTTATGCTTGATAAACTAAAGTCTGCTCAGACGTGACATTGTGGACTATGATAAAAGGTAAAATCTTTCCCTACCTTACTACATATTATTTAGTAATAAATATTCCATTTACATAGAGGGTAAATGATAAAAATCCTGCGGCAATGAGTCTGAGCTCAAGTCACCTGACTCAGACACAGGGTTTGGACTGCAGGGCTATAAAATTGCACTGTAGATATTTGAGCTCAAGTTGGAGCCCAGGCTCTGAGACCTACTCCCTGAACATCTATGCTGTAATTGTATAGACCTTCCACTCAAGCCCCCACGAGCCCTAGTCAGCTGATCCAGACTGGATTGCAGCTGTGCCATGGATATTTCATCAGTCTATAGATGTACCCCTAAGGTATGGCTACACTGAGGGGGTGGGGATTCAGAAGAAGGTATGCAAATTGCGCTCGCATTTGCATATCTTCTTCCAATTCTTTTTCCGGAAGAGGCTTTTCCGATATTTGACCCATTTACACGGGGCCAAATATCGGGGGAAAAAAACTTTTTTCAGAAGCCCCCTGTACACCTCATTTTATGAGGAATAAAGGGGCTTCTGAAAGAGGGTCTTTTTTCCAACATTTGGCCCTGTGCAGACGGGCCAAATATTGGAAATGCCTCTTCCGGAAAACAAATTGGAAGAAGATATGCAAATGATAGCGCAATTTTCATATCTTCTTCCAAACACCCCCCCCCCCCCCATACACAGTGTAGCCGTACCCCTTGACTTCAAAATTATGTGTTACTAATCCTTTCTCTATACAATATGTAGTTAAGACAATAAAGTGTTTTACTGAAATATCTTGAATGATTTTCATATGTTGCTGGGTTGAGGTATGTGTGAGATTAACTGTTTTCCCCTGTACTTTTTCTTTCCCCTCTAATGGAGAATGATGCTGGATTGTGTCTGGTGTACCAATCAACATAAAAAGGAGCAAAACTTCCTCATTTTTTTTCAGGAAGAACAGCTCTTGCACAAAAGCCTCTTGCGCAAAAACAGCCCCTAATTAATTACGTAAATGAAGCACAGCAATATGCTAATTGCCCCCCCTCCACACACACACAAGCACACTCCGTCTTGTTGTTGTTACCAACTAGTTACTCCCCCTAACTGCGCTGGCCAGGTGAGTAAGATAGGGGAAGGGTGGAGCCAGGCTTCTGCCAATCTGGATTGATGCTCCGACGTTGACAAGATGAAACTCGGGGTCCTCCAGCAAGATACCTTACGTTTATAGCGGCTTCCTTCTCATGCAAATCTATACCAGTTAGTCATCGTACACATATGCAAAATCTGTGTCATATAGCAGTTAGTCATCTGTGGCACCTTCTTCTGGTTGTTGTCTTATGTTGCCATACTCATCTTCAAAGAGGGTGCTTTCAAAGACTGCGTCTACACTATGAGTTTTCTCAGCAAAAAATATGCTAATGAGGGACTCATTTGCATGAGTCGTGATCTCATTTGCATATTTCCTGCTGATCTGTTTTTGCGCTAGGGGTTTTTGCGCAAAAACAAGCAGTGTGCACATTATCTTTTTGCGCAAAAAACCCTTTTTCTGCAAGATCCTTATGCCCCAAAAAAGGAGATATACCGATCTTGCGGAAAAAGGGGTTTTTGTTGAAAGAAAACATCCACGCTGCTTGTTTTTGCGCAAAAACCCCTAGCGCAAAAACAGATCAGCAGGAAATATGCAAATGAGATCATGACTCATGTAAATGAGTCCCTCATTAGCATATTTTTTGCCCAGAAAACTTGTAATGTAGACATAGCCAAAGGGAAGTGCTTGCTTCTTACTCCCAAGACCATCAATATATCTGATCTTCTTAGCAGGTCTTACTGTCCTCGGATCTGACTTCATCCCCTCTCCAACTGTTGTAACTGCTCTAAGGTGCTTACCTTTCACTCCTTATCAATTCATACCTCATTCGTTCAACAGGGCAATCAATTAAGTAAAAGGGAAGAGACCTATTCTGGTACAAAGACATGACTATAATGTTATACCAAAACTTAATACAAAGTTTTTATATAAAAGGACTTAATACAAATTATATATGGAAAAATTTAATACAAGGTTATATGAAAAGGTTTAATACAAAGTCATATGAAAATGATATGAAGTTATATGAAGATGCTTAATACAGAGATTTATCTACAATAACTCCAGCTACTCTCCTCAGTCTGTATATTTTGGACACCTGGTTCCCAATATGTATCCAAATACCTATTGTGTTTTAGGTTTTTAATGCTTGTTTTACTGGGATATATAAAGTAGCTCTCTTGGCAGTTCAGTTACCCATTGTTCGTGTTAACTTACTTGTTTTTTTCCTGATTGGAAGTTGAATTCTGAATACAAATGAGCCACAAAGTCAGATGACAGAGAGTCAATCTGTTTGAGATACCTCGATAATCCTCTACCCCATCTTCTCAGCCCTGCTGCTTCTCTTGTTTGTCACAAATGTAACAAAGTCTTCACAAGATGTCCTAAGTGGGCACTTGAAAATCTCACGAGGCACTTAATCTGCATCTTTTGACACTTAAATGTTTTTGAAAAATCTAGCCCTTTGTGGCCAGAAACCATCCTTTCATACACTGCTCATGATCAATTATAGCCTAATAAAAAATTTATTTTATATAACAAATCAATTTTAGATGCAAAACATGTTTTTGTTAAACTTTTTTCCCAGGTATCTGACCTATTTAAGTTAGTTTTACATAATAAATTATGGGGACAGGAGTTGGACAATAATTATTCAATGACCCGTTGAAATCAAAAAGTTAAAGCTTTATAACCATTAAAAACAAATGATCACTATTATATGTGAATATATATAAATTAAATATCCTTAAATCAAACGCTAATAAGTTTTTGAGCAGCATTTTTCTTACTTTACCTATGTGTATGCTGTGGTTGTTATCAGTAGAAATAGATTTTCACTGGTTTATGTGTACAATGTAATTGACATTTATTGATATACTGATAAAAACCTAAGCTTTTCAAGCCTATGTAAAGATTGTATTTGGATGTAAATCAACATATAATAGTTGGCAACCAATGTGAATGAACTTTTCTTTAAGAAAATAAACACAAACTACAAATGCAAAATAAAATTAAAATCCTTTATTTCAATCAAGCTGCTTGCTGATTTAAATTATCAAGATAGGTTATTTAAATCACTTTGATTTAACTCAGTCCACCTTGGGCTATTGTTAATACCTCATCAGCAGGAAGCGTCCTGCTTTTCATTGAAATGAAATTAAGTAATTGTTCTATCATAGAACATTCTGTCTCCAACACCACAGCCTGATAGTTAGTGGTAAATGTCCAGTGACCACAGTCAGTGTATGTATTAGCTTCGGCCTTGTTAGCCAGAGTATCAAGTTGAGATTTGAGTGTTAATTGGAGGGGAGGGGGAAGGATCCTACTGTAGGTGTCCAATTACTGTATTGGATTAATTCATCTGAACTGATGTAACGCAATTAAGAAATGTTACTTATTTCATATTAACTTTTTCTAATTCACAATAAATTAACTTGTGGTGCTTCAGGCTTGTGGTTACTTTGTTTAAATGTGAAGTATTTGAAACCCAGGAATGATACTTGGTATATTTTTAGCCTTCTTGGACAAATATTTTCCTCTCCAACTCAAAATAAATTTGGTCCTCTGTCTAACTTCTATTTATTTCATGCCTTTGAAACTTGTGCTCTTTTACTTTTTGTTAAGTTGTCTATGTCTGTTTACTTTGGGGGTATAGGAAGAGATCATCCATTTAAGGAAGACGTTCAAAAGCACCCAAGGAATTCTGGAACATTGACACTTGTCCTGCTAAGTCATTTTGACTGTGGTAATTTTAAAAAGCCCATCCATAGTATATTGTAGATGTTGTGCCAAAAAAAACCCAACAACCAACCATGAACAGTTATGCTTATAAATTAAACTCTTTGTGAAAAGACTAACCGTTTAACTTTTATGATTCCAGGACTCTGAATTTGACCCCTTGAAGTTCACCAGTGTCATTGAGTGTGAGAAGCCAAACAATGACTTAAGTAGGTTTCGAGGTTACATGTGAGTATTTCTTATAATTACTTTCAGTGTGTAGTCCCTTCTCTATAAGGCAGAATTTACTTCTAGACTCTCTTCTTCTAGTCCCCTGCCTCATTCCCACTTCAGAAACAAATGAATCAGGAATCCTTCATACAACTTCACTACATGAGCCTGATTCATCTCCAGAGCAGGACCCCCTTGTGCACTTACGGAGGTATATCAGTTCTGCAGAAAAAATAGCATGCGATGATGTTATTCAAGTCTGTATCACAATGCATATGTATTATAGGACTGCGTTAGAATGTTTTATCTTTTTTTTTATCTACAGCAACTGCTAAAATTATTCTTTTCTACTGTGCATCTCTGTACTGAATACTCCTTGTCTTGGGGCCAGCATTCAGAACTCTTGCTTGCCCATTCAGATGGGGTTAGAAGTCTCTCACTTCCATTCCTGAAGTTGAATTTATTTGTCAGTTCTGATCAGCTAACATTGTGGTTATAAGTGCCTAAAGCAGGGCACTAATAGATAAAGGACTCTCCTCTCACAATCCCCCCAGAGAGGTAAAAAAAAAAGATTCTGGAAATGGGAGGGGGGATCAGTTGCACATTATTTTTGTTCAGTTGTCTGTCTCATTTTTCTTTAAGTGGTTCTTCTGGAGGCGACTCAGAAATAGAAATTAGATTTCTCCACTCACATTGATGTTTTCTTCCTGTCTTACAAACAAGTGAATAAAGTTGTCTTCGTTTTTGTGGTGTCGGCTTACGAAATATTGCCCTAGCACAACTTTAAATTATTCAGCATAGCTCCTTTGAAGCTACATCAGTTTAGACCAGCTGAGAATGTGGTTGTGTGAGGTTCCCCACAGGGTGCCATCTGAAATGGGGTACCGCTGAGCCCCCATGACTCACCAGCCTGGGCTCCCTTCACACTGTACTGGTGTGACAAGAAGCCAAGCCCTCCATACTTTCACCAGCATGCACGCAGGCAGGGACAAACCCAGCTGCAGTTACATGCAGGCTTTCTGAAAACTACCACCTCCTCAGGCACTCCCCCTCCCCTGGAATATAAATCCAAAATGATACTGTCCTGCATTGCACAGGAAACCTTACAGCATAAGTTCTTAAAATTTGCCCCCCTCCCACAATGTGGAGAGAAATATGCAGCAGCCTTTTGCTCCTGAGTTATGATTCCCACACATTGGCTGAGATAAAGTAAGAACAAGTTTAACTACAAAAAATAGATGTTAAGTGATTATAAGGGATAGCAAACAGATCAAAAATTAAAATAACACAAACTAAAGTTAATAGACTGGATATGAATAAATAGATTCTCAGCCTGAGTCCAGCACTTCCCCTACTTCAGTCTTTTTCCTCAGGTGTTTTCAGGAGTCTTGTCATGCATGGGGAGCAAAGAACCACAGACCATGTCGCTCCCTGCCTTGTATAGTTTTTGCATATCACGGGAATATTTTGTTTCTGTGCGTGGTTTCCACGCTAGTCTGTGGAATAATACTGACATCCCAAGATGGAGTCTAGAGATGTGGTCTCATCACATGTCCTTGTAGAGTCATAGTGGCTATTACTCATAGGCTTTCAGAGATAAGCTTTTGCTAAAGCCTATTGTTTTTCCCTAATGGCCCTTCCCCACCCATTATTTAGGCTAAAAGCATTATTGTCCAGTGGGTGCTTCCCAGGTATAACTACATTTGAAATACAGATTCATAGGCAATATTCCTAACTTCAAATACAGAAATGATACATGCATTCAAATAGAATAATATTCATTAAATCAGAACCTTTCCAATGACATCTCATATGATTTACCTTGTATAAAATCTATCATATGGTTATTATATGTCATGATCATATCATAATAATATCGCTATGAAGAATATGGTATACATTGTCACAGTGGCCCTGTACTAGTAGCACAGAGACATACATTTCTTGTAAAGATGACAGCTGGTATTACATCTTATGGCACAAAAAGTCACATTACTTTTATATTTATATATATATATATATATATATATATATATATATATAGGTTGATAGAGTGTTTAGGACAAGTAACAAGCTTCTTCCACGATCAGCTTGGAGCAGGGGAGAGGCACATACCAGCTTCTGGCTTCTTCCCGGTGCTGGCCAGGTGGGAGGGAGTGCACCCCAGCTGCTGCCCTCACCCAGGGGCTGGCCCGGAGGTGGTGGGGGCTAGACATGCTGCTCAGCAGCATTCCCTGGGCCTGGCCAGGAGGTGGCAGGGGCCATACAGCAGCCAGCAGCTGTTCCCCAGGGCAGGCCAGGATGTTGGCTGTTGCCATCCAGTGGCTTTTTGCTGGGGTACTTGCTGCCCTCCATGGCCATTCCACAGTGTAACTCCCTCCTAACAGACCCCTCCCTTTTCCACTTTATGAGAAACAATCAAATTCCAGACACATTCCTTGTCCTGGCACAATCAAACCACGACCTTGCTTTAAATTAGGATAAAAGGAAACTGTATACAAAATGTGGTGGTCCTAGCTTTTGTCATTTAGGAGGAGTTCTTGAGGAAATGGGCTCACAGAGAGACAGACACACATTTTAAAAGATATAGATTGCTAATTGCAAGTATTCAAACACCATGACGCAGGCCCCAAAAATCATGAAACTCGCCTAAAAATACTGAGATTCATTTTAAAAATGCATAGAGATGGTATTTGCGTTTACAGCTTTGCTCTGGAGCTATACAGACTAGAACAGGGGTGGGCAAGACAGCCTCTGCGGGCTGGATCCAGCCTGCCAAGCCGGTTGATCTGGCCCATGACCACCCTGCCGCTCCCTTGTCCCCAGGCCAATTGAGACCTGGGGCCTGGGAAGCGCGTGAAGTCTCCTCCCACAGCCAGGGGTACACAGCATGAGGGAATCGCCAGCTGTTCAAAACAGCTGACTATTCCCTCTAGGTACCACGCACCCCTGGCAGGCTGGGTGCAGGGGCAAGAGACTTTGCACACTTCTCCCTGCCCCCAGGCCAACCACGCAAAGTCTCCTCCCACTGCCAGGGGCGCACAGCACCTAGAGTGAATGACCTGGCAGGGTGGGGGTGAGGGGCAAAGACTTCACACACTTCCCTGCCCCTAGGCCCTGATTGGCCTGAGGACAGGGGGTGTGCTCAAAGTCTCCTCTTGACACCAGGGGTGCGCAGTGCCTAGAGGGATCGCCAGCTGTTCAGAATAGCTGGCGTTTCTCTCTAGGTGCCAGGGGGCAAGGGGCAAAGACTTCACGTGCTCCCCTACCCCCAGGCCAATCGGTCTGTGGGCATGGGAGAACAGGAAGCCTCCTGTCCCCTTCCCTTCTGCCCAAGGTCCCCCCTCTTCTGGGGTGGCCCACAACCACTTCAGAAATTTGTGAAGTGCCCCCTCCCCCAAAGTAGAATTATATTCACATTTTAAATAAAATAATTTCATGACTCCAGGAGACTGGGGCTTTAAGAAACATCAACTATAGTGAGAGCTGGTAATCATGTGTATGTATAAGAGAGCACTGTAAACTCACAAAGTACAAATTGAGTACTTTAGTACTTTGCACTAAAATCATGGTGCAAATCAGCTTAGCCATCACAAAAAGTAAATGTAAAGCTAGTGATTGGGAGGACACTCAAAAGTTACAAGTGCATTTCAGAATAAAGTTTTGATGCCTCTCTTTATGGCCCACTGCAGTCAGCTTTCCCCAAAAAGCCCTTCTACACATCCCCATCCCCTTTCTCTTTTTAACACTTTCAGTGGAATAAGGTAATGGTCTTCTACTCTGCTCCAGAGATCTGTTCTCCTTGCTGTTGTTTTGATCGAGAAGGTCACTGCCCTCACTCTCAAAGTTACCATGGTCTCTGGTGGAGGAAGTGTTTAGTACTACTCTACTATATACGACAACAGAGAATAAGCTTAAAAATTTCTGAAGCAAGCAGATATAACATAAGTGCTGCTGAGTAATTGCTTAGGAGAAGCTCAGGTTTTTAGCCAGTGAAAAAATAAGACACACCATGATTTTCCTTTTTTTTTTTTTTAATTAATGTTGACTTATTTAGAAGGAGTGCACACTTTACAGATGATCTCTCTGGTCAGTAATTGAAAATGATTTGTGTTAATCCTCCTGGCCACAAGAGTTAGGCTTAGCATATCAGAGATCCAGAAGACATACCAAGTGACTTCATCAATTTGACTTCCACCATGTAATCAGTTCCAGTTCAGTATTAGAAATGCACTATTAAAAACTCCTCTAAGTATTCAGACATCCAGATAGTACAAATCCTTCCCTGCCCAGATTAGAAATCTTTATCAATACAAACTGTTTTGTAAAAAGAAAATTTTAAAAATTCTGCAATAAACACTCCATGTTTGAGGAAGAACTTTCTGTTTTAAAAACCAGCAAGTTCAGGGAGATTTTTTCATATTGAACACTTTATAGAATCATAGAACACTAGAACAGAAAGGGACCTCAAGAGGTCATCAAGTCCAGTCTCCTGCCCCTGCAGGACAAAGCACCGTCTAGACCAGTGGTGCTCAACCTTTTTTAATTTGCGACCCCCACCAGGGCTGGGAACAGCTTTTGTTGAGCACCCAAAAAAAAAAAAACTGGGAACATTTTGTTGTGGCCCCTTTAATTTAAAGTGCCGGTCTGCTTCCCTTCTGCTCCCCTCACCCCCGCCGCGTGTACATCAGGTGACGAGAAAACAAAATGGCAGCCGGCACGGCGCAGGAAGACAGCCGCGGTCGTGACCCACGGGTTGCACACTGCTGGTCTAGACCATCCATAATAGATGTCTGTCTAACTTGCTCTTAAATATCTCCAGAGATGGAGATTTCATCTGGTGGTAGAAACCAGAAACACAGGCATGCAGATTTTTCAGGACTGCTAGATATTTATTTATAGATCTTCAACTATTTCAAAAACAATGACAACCCCACAGTTTATTTTTCAGAATATTTGAGAAACTTGGGGTTGAAGATGAGAGGAAAAAATTTCTATCTTCTTTTCAGTTAATACAGTACAGATGCATCATCCTACTGATCTCACTCTGGCAAATGGAAAACAAGACACACAAAAAAGAAAAACCTAGGGAAAGCATAAGTTAGTTACAGTCAGGCTCATTTTCAAGTTACTCTATTCAATGAGATTTTCTCTGTGCAAATACCTTCACAATTATGTATTGAAACAGTAATTGCAGTTATGTAGCCATTTCTCATAATTGGTATGTGCATTAGATACTTACATGCCACATATTTTGGGATGATGTCCATGTGACATATCATGAGATATATCATATTTATCAGGTGCCTTTCACCATTTCACCTGCACTCCATTCGTTAACCCATTGTCTGGCAGTCTAACATTCCACATTTCTGAGGACCTTAAAGAAGTCATCATTTAAAAAAATTTCCATAGAACAATGTCCTCTTATTCCACTAGGTTTCTGAACAAAAGTCCCAGGAAGGGGAAAAGTCAGTGCTTAACCAGCACCATGTTAAAGGGTCAACCCTGCAAAGAAAGAAATGGGAGCTCACCCATCTCCCCAGTACAACCACAGTAGTTGCATGCAATATGGGATGTCTAGTTCTCAGACCTGTCAGATTTTATTCCTGGGGGCATGAACACCAAAAAATGAAAATTCTTCATACAATATTTTTAAATTTCTGCAAAATCTTGCAAATTTCATTTGTCAACATAACACTACGTACTTATACCAGTAACAATTATTTTTGGTAATTTATTTCAAAATATATCAGCAAATATGTCAGTAACAATACAGACACACAATTTTCCCCCTAGAGTAGAAAGTTAAAGGAACCCCTGTGACAGCCCAGTGCGTGTTTTTCTGCCCTCTTCCCCCACCCCAGAGTTCAGCCATGGGGACAGACACCCACAACTCTTCCCAGAGCCCAGCGATGGAAAAACCCTTTGACCAGATACTCAGACTCCCTTCTCACCATAGACCAGCAGTGCCAGCCCCATCCACCTCCAGAGCCTAGGGATTCAGAGGAAAAACAGCCTGATGCGTGGTCCCAGGATTCCACGGAGTTTTCTGCATGCCACCCTCTCCTTCCCTCAAGGCATGCTGAGAACTGATGCTTCCAGGAGCATTCTGGCTCCCTCAAGGAGGCTGATACAATTGCCAGGCCTCTGGGCAAGGTGCGGGAGGGGGGAGGAAGGCTGCTCTGCACTTTTGGAAGGGGCAGGGCCACAGGCAGAAGGGACAGGGCTAGGGGCAGCCAGCCCTCAGCATCTCCTGGACCTTGCTGTACCTTTTCCAGCCAGCCCCTCAGAGCCGCCCAGAGTATGCTGCTTGGCATCCGGTGATTTAAAGAGCACAGAGCTCTAGCGTCTGCAGTAGCAGTGGCTAGGAGCCCCAGGCCTTTTGAATTTCTGGGCCTTAGGGGCAACTGCCCCATTTGGCCTCTCCTGTTGGAGGACCTGCACTCCCTCTTCCTCGCTCAGCAATGTCTTCTATGTACAAGCTAGGCTCTGCTGGGTCCAGTGGCCTCTAGTGGCAGCTAGCAGCACTTCAGCCTGTTTCTGTGGGGGAAAAGAATTCTGCACACACTGGCTGTGGCAGTGGTCTCCAACCTTTTTACACCCAAGATCACTTTTTAAATCTCAGAACAAGCAAAGATCTACCGCCCCATTCTTCCCCCAAGACCCCACCCCTTCCTTGAAGCCCCGCCCTCTCTATTCTCTTCCTCTCCATCACTTGCTATCCCCAGCCCTTATACGCTCTACACTGCCACTTTTTTTCCAATTCTTATGTAGGAAGAGGTTTTTCCAACATTTGGCCTGTCTACACTGGACCAAATGTTAGAAACCCCTTCTTTTGGAATCCCCCTTATTCCTCATGGAATGAGGAATATAGGGGTTACTGAAAGAGCATGTTTGCTCTTCCATTAAAAAAAGCAGAAGAACAATTGCATCCCTGGATGTAGAAGAGTTTTTCCAGGATATCTCTGGAATCCTGGAAAAACTCCTGCAGTCTAGCCATACCTTCACTGGGTTGAGACAGGATGTGTGGTCTCTGGGGTGGGAATGAGGGATTTGGGTGTGGGAAGGGGTGAGAGGTGCAAGCTCTGGGAGGAAATTTGGATGCAGGAGGAGGTGGAGAAGGGGATGCTGGCTCGGGGAGGGAGCTCCAGGCTGAGGAGTGTTGGGGTCAGGTGGAGGGTTGGGGTGCTGAGCAAGCCACAGGCTTGTAGCTGTGAGGGTACAGGAATTTGGGTTGGGGTATGTGAGGGGCTCAGGGCAGAGGGTTCCAATGTATGATAGGCTCAGACCTAGGTTCTGGGGGGGGTGCAGGAGTGTTATAATGCTGCAGCCAGATGGCCCCAATTGGGGGTTTGTTGGCCAGGTTTCATTTTTAAATAAAATACTACGTCAAACACACAAAGTTTCTGCATTGTCTTTATTTATGAGAAGGGCAGGAAACCTGTTTTGAGTCAGGGGGTCACTGACCCACAGAAAAGTCAGTTGGGGGCCACACAAGGGAGATGCAAAAAAAAACTCCTCCCCAAAACCCCCCAAGCCTCACTAATGTGGCCCCAACTGTGCTGGTGGGAGCAGGAGACATGGTACTGGGGAAGGGTGCTAGTGGGTGCTGGGGCAGGGGACAGAGTGCTGGGGTGGGGGCAGGGTTCTGCAGCAGGGCACAGGGGAGAGGGGACAGGGTGCAGGGGGAGGGGACAGGGTACCAGTGGAAGCAGGGGACAGAGTGCTGGGGTGGGGTAGTGTTCTGCAGCAGGGGACAGGATGCCAGTGGGGAACAGGAGAGAGGGGACAGGGTGCCAGTGGGGGCAGGGAGTCCCCTGCACCAGCCTCCTCCCAGGACACTCCTCCCCCCGCGGAGCAGGGAAGCCCCTGCGCGTGCCTCCTTCGGAGTCAACTCCCCCCTCCCGCAGCACAGGGAAGCCCCCACGCACGCCTCCTCCAGGGCCAATTCCCCCTCCCGTGGTACAGGGAAGCCCCCGCGCGCACCTCCTCCGAGGCCAACTCCCCTTTCCGCAGAGGAGGAAAACCGCGGTGCGCGCCTCCTCTGGGGACCCCCTGCAAGTTCTGGCATGCCACAGACCTGAGGGAGGGGAGCAGCCAGTGCACTTCCGGAACTCCCGGAAGTGGCGCGCAGCTGCAGGACTTCCGTCCACCCCGCAGAAAGCTGGCACTACGTCCGTTTTTGCTGGAGGTAGGTAGTGGGACTTCTCGGGGGTGGGGGGATATGGGGGGGCCCCTGAATGCCTCGCGATCAACTGGTCGAGCCCTCACGAGCGACCAGTCGCTCGCGATCGACCGGTTGGTGACGACGGGGCTATGGGGATACTGGAGGTATCTCAGAAAAGCTATGCTGCATCCGAGGAACACGTCTGCTTTTTTGGAACAATTTCCGAAAAAATGGATGCATTCTTTCACCATCCCTGTAATCCTCTTAGCAATTTGCATATCTTTTTCCAACTTTTCTTTGCAGTCTAGGCATAGCCACCATGTTAATTTCTGCAAAATTCTGCATTGCACAGTAGCACAGAATTTGCCCAGGAATATAATCTACAGAGCCTGTGTTTTGAAAATTTTCCATCCACATCCCCTAGGGTCTTATGCATCAGCAGATCACTTTGAAATGCTGTGCTATTGTGGAGCAGACACAGATTGTTCTATCTAAATTTGTGTTTTATCTGTACTAAATGAATAAGAACAAATTGGGCATGAGGTGAGTGAGACCTGCTGAGTGCAACTGAAATATTTTAAGAACTAGACAAGTAAGCTTGAAATTCCCTTATATTACTTTCCTGTGCCAGTCGCATGTTACAACTTTATACCTTAATACACAGGTCTCTAGTGAACAGTATATACATGGCAATCCGCTATCATTAACATTCATCTATAAAGAACTTGCGTGGGCTATAAAATCACAAATCAGAGCTGCTATTTCCTCAGTTGGTTTGTAAAAACCAAGTCCACTTATTAACAGAGAAGTTAACTACAATTATGAGACTTTACTGGAAAACTTAAAGTAACATCCTAGTGATTCACAAGCCAAGCTGCAGGGGATTTGGTCTTAAAAAGCAGAGAAGTCATAGTACTCAGAATAGTAGGATTATTTTAGTTCTGTTGTAGATAATTTAACAAATTATTCCAATAGATGGTACCAGTCTTTTATACATCCCAAATACTCAGACTTCTAAGCTTGCAGTGAATGATTGCTTCTTATTGACCTGCTGAGAATTGGAATTCTGTGATCAAGGACTGGGACAATGATGAGAAGGGGACAAAGCAGAATTTTTGTAACTCAAAAATCAATAAAACAAAAACATGTGTTCTGCGTTCTTAGAACTGCTGAGAGGAATTCTCTACTAGAGTGATAAAAAGCATTTGTGCTTTAAAGATGCAAAATCTGCACCCTTCCATTGCTAAAACACTTTGCACATTCCATGGTTATTTCTCTCACCTGGTTATCTAAATTAGATTTT
The DNA here is from genome assembly GCA_032595735.1 of Pelochelys cantorii. NCBI lineage: Eukaryota > Metazoa > Chordata > Testudines > Trionychidae > Pelochelys > Pelochelys cantorii. The sequence continues at coordinate 122,112,560 of CM064326.1, read as the reverse complement.
TTTTTTTGAGGCAGGGTGTGTGTTTAATTTTTAGGTAATGCCTTTTGCACATATGGAAGGTCTTTTAAATGAGCAGCCCTTTATTCTGTGAATAGTTTCATTATTTTCATATCAGTTTTGCCAATTCTGATTATTTTTATGGTAGTCTCATGATATTTGGTATGGTTCTTAAAGTCACATCTCCTAGAAGCATGTGATAAAACTCTAAACTTAGCATTTGTTTTTAAAATGCATACGTTTCTAGCACTTGGAGTTGTGAAGAAAAATTTGAACACATGACTCAAGTACACCTTAAAGACTCATAAACCCAAGGTCAAATAAAAGAATCCATTTTAATTAAATCATGATGTTTTAGTCAATTTCATGATTTTGGGGAGCCGGGTTCATGGTTTTTTTAAATGCTCAGGACTGCCAATACAGGGTTACATTGTACCATACATAAGGATGGCAAAATCTACTATATAAAATAAAATATACAAAAATAAACTTTACTTATAATTTACTTATTCCCACAATAAAAGAACTAGGGGTCACCAAATGAAATTAATAGGCAGCAGGTTTAAAACAAAAGGAAGTCTTTCTTCACTCAGTGCACAGTCATCCTGTGGAACTCCTTGCCAGAGGATGCGGTGAAGGCTAGAACTTTAACAGGGTTCAAAAAAGAGCTAGATAGATTCATGGAAGTTAGGTCCATCAGTGGCTATTAGCCAGGATAGGTAGGAATGATATCCCTAGCCTCTGTTTCTCTGGAGGTGGGTGACAGGGGAGGGATCATGTGAGGATTACCTGTTGTGATCCCTCCCTTTGGGGCATCTGGTATTGGCCACTGTCAGCAGACAGGATACTGGGCTTAGATGGACCTTTGGTCTGACTTAGTAAGACCGTTCTTATGTTCTTAAACATAAACGTAACATTTGTGGCTGCAGCAGCAGCAGTTCTATTACCTTAGTTCTATTCTAGTGCATTCTGTTTCTCAGCATTTCTCTTTTTTATGAGCTCTGTATTCTAATTTATCTTAAAAAATTAAGAATTCTGTTTTTGATGCTATTTATCTCAATGAACATTAGTTAAAATATTTCCAATTTTCTTTCACCATCTGTTCTGAAGCATTAAGACACTGGAATCTGATATGTGGAATTTTATTCATACACAGCAAGTTTATAAAGGTTATTTCACTTTTCTCCCCTCTCCCCCTCCTTTCCACTGCCGCCCCTTAGCACTTTTCTAGTACTACTGATTTAAGAAGTTAATTTTTTATTCTTCATATTTCCCTTGTGGCAATCCATTCTCCTGGACATTTTTCCCTCTATTTCTCTGATGTAGTTGCAATTTTTGTCAGTACATAAATAACAAACTGTAAGAACTTAGCTAGGATAGACGTTTTGTTTACTAAGAGTTTCTCATATAACCTAAAGCCCCACTTTTTCCTGTAGTTTGTCTGTTTGGCTTTAGTAGACAGGCAATTGTTTATAGACCCTGATGTTATTACCAGTTAGTGGTTAATTTGAAATATCTTAGACTTACTATATTTATCTGATAAGAAGAACATCCAGCTCTCTACATATCCTAGAGAAAATTCAATGAAAACAACAAACTGTTTGGGGTTGCTAAAGGTTTGACTGTTTATAGAAATGTAGATGTCGAAAATTTCCTGATTTCTGTGCGTGTAATTTCCGAGAACAAAAGAGTGTTCCCTGAAGAACTTTCTTCATTTTGTACCTTCAGTGGTGAAGTTGTTGTGTGATATTGGGTTATGTACTCTTCATTTACTAGAAATGTTTGCTGTTTTGCAATTAAGCTTCTCTCAAGTGTATCATATGCTTTTACAGAAGGTTTTGGAGATTGGAAACATCCAAAGCAACTGTCAAATATGAGGGGTACACGCAGCACTGAGCCTCTGAGTTAGCACGGTTAAAACTGAAAAAAATCACTGCCTGGTAGGGTTGAGTCTGATACGCCAATTTACTTCAGAATGGCAATACTGAAGAGACGTTCTTCAGCGTATGGTGGCAGTTGCACAGTTTAAGTATTTGTGGTGTTGGCTTCTATATTAAGAGTTTTAAGAGTCCAAAAGCTGTGGAAAAGATTAGGGGATTTTTGAGCTAATATTACAGTTTGACCCATTTCTGTCCCCTTGCTAACTATTGACAGAAGGGGAAAGCCATCCTTCCTGTTCTCAGCTCTAGATGACAAATGCATTGAATTGATGAGAAAGGAAATTAAAACTGTAGCAAGATAATTGCAGCAAGCCAAGTATTTCTCTGTAAATAGTTGATTCACCACCTGCTGTAGCACTAATAGACAGCTTGTCTTCATTTTCTAATTTCTCAGTTCAGAGGGCCAAACAAATGGGTTTCAGCCACACTAGTGCAAACCTGGCTGAAGTTGTACAGCTCATGATAAATAACCTAGGTGTGGCTGTGTCTTACACCTCTGGACAGTTGTATGATAACGCTAGGGATATGAGTGATCATTACAATGGTCTGCAAGCCAATCTGTCATGGAAATGCCACAAAAAGAGTATGTGCCATGTTCTGCACATTCTCTACATTTAATTGGAGTCAGCTGTGTTAATAGTTGTTCTGCTGCACATATCAATGGAAAACTATTTTCCACAATCTGACAAGAGCCAGAAATTATTGATTCTTGGCTATTCAAATGGAGAAGAGCTCTATGTAGTTTGAAAGCTTGTCTATTTCACCAATAGAAGTTAGTCCAATAAAAGATATGATCTTATCCACTTTTGCTCTTCTGTAGTGAACTCATTATTTTTTTTTCTTTCAATGCTTGCATGGAATTGCTAAGGTATTTAATGTCTAAACTGACACACTATATCAAACCAGCAGTGTTTCTCTGGAAAACTGTTAGCTGTGAATTTTACATTTTAGCCAAACCTAATTCTTAACTTCTGGCTATGATGCTTGTGTTATTCCCTTATGCTGTTAATGCCTTACATAACACGTTTTTAATCATCTGAGGAAAGTTTAAGTTACTACGCTAAATGCAAAACTCAACCATACAGCCACAATTAGAACCTCCATAACTGACTTGAATAATTATAAAATTCATGCTATGTCTTCTTTGTAGATCAGTAAGAAACATATAGTGCAGTCATCGTGCCCTCATGCACATACATCCTGCCCCTTTACTTCCCTTTCATTGGGCACAAATATATCATCCGTGGAATATCTGTAGTATCAAGACTGGTTGTGAACCTGAGTCCTTTATCCTCAGGCCACTGTATGAGGATCTAACTATTTAAGCTTTGGGAATAATTTAGGGGTGGGCAAATTCCAGTCCACGGACCAGATCCGGTGTGTAGAGTTAGGCAGGCCCCCACCTCTATATTTACCTGCAGATCGCCATTCACAGCCAATGGGAGTGGCAGAAAGCAGCACCCTGATCCACATCTCTTTCCACTGCTCCCATTGGCCAAGAACGGCGATCCATAGCCAATGAGAGCTGTGATCACCCAATGCCTGTGGTGGCACAGGTAAATAAAGATGCAGCAGGCTGCCATATTTTGTTTTGTTTTTTCATTGCCCACCCCGGGATAATCTGTAGTTTGTTTTACTCAGTGGTGATACAATTCAGTAACTGAATGTTTTGATTTTGTTATTAAATCTTTTGCAGTATACATAAAAGTGGAAAAAGGGATGGATTAGATAAAGAAAACCTTTTGTTGCGTGGCTGTACAGTTAGGAACACAGAAGAGGTTACAGGGATAGTAATCTATGCAGGTAAAAGACAGCTCCTTGTATTTTACTTTACATGTTCACTTGATAGTTTCCTTAGATTGTTAACAAATATCTTTATTGTTTAATGTGATTGCTTCTGCAGGGCATGAGACTAAAGCTTTATTAAATAACAGTGGCCCACGTTACAAGCGCAGTAAGCTTGAAAGACAGATGAATATTGATGTCCTTTGGTGTGTCCTCATACTGATAGTCATGTGTCTATTTTCAGCCATTGGTAAGTCCTCTTGAGAAATAAATGCTAAGGATCAAAGTCTATCCTAAGAGTCAAATGCTTTGCTTTACAGATTCAGAAATATGTATCTTCTATCTCTTGATTTATGTAGCTACTTCCTTTTCTGTGTAAAGTTTGGGGAGGGTTGTTTTTTTGCGTTTTTTTTTGTAGCAAACATCAGCATAGTACATAAGCACATCCAAATAGTAATCTTTTAATGACAGTCTACTGTATACAATTACTAAACCAAATTGGATTAACTATTGGGTCAGACTCTGACACCTTCAGTAGCAATGAGTAGTTCCCTACTTCAGAAGTAGTACTGGTATCTTGGAAAACAACTCCTCGTGAGTATCTGCCAAATTCTGCACCCTTACTTAGTTGCCACGGTGATATATGAATACAGAGTAAACATAACTAGCACAATACCATTCACATAGCTGTATTATTTAAAAAAAGACACTCCTAAAATACAATATTAACCCACCATACATAAGTATCCAAATTATGATAATAAAAATGATATAGGGTCCAAATTCAAAGGGGAAGTCAAAGAAAAGACTACCATTGACTTTTTCCTGCGATTGCTAATTTCCTTTAAAGATGAATGTTGAGGGCCAAATGCTACCCTACTGTTACTGTTACAAAATTGAGGGTTCCTCAGTTTTGGGCTGCCCAGCTGGAATTACCTTGAGAAGGGTTCTGGGCTTTTAGGCTACATCTACGCTGCGGAGTTATTTTGGGATACCTCTTAACAGCATGCCCATTATTTCAAAATATAACAGGATCACTATTCTGACATCCCTGTAAGCCTTGTTTCACGAGGAATAAGGGACATTTCAGAATAGCGGGTTATTTTGAAATTAAATTACGAAATAAACTATTTCAAAATTTACTCGAAATAAGGTAAGCAATTTGCATAGCTCAAATTGTGTAGCTCATTTCGAGCTATGAGTGCAGTGTAGATGCATCCTTAGGGTGCTTAGCACCTACCCACTGAAAACCATGCCCTTTTAAGAAATCTCCATACACTGGGAATCCATAAATTTGTGTAATCTAAAATCATGCAATCTTTTGAAAACTGGAACATTTAGTAAAAAGAAACTTGATGTCCATTTTAAGTGAAGAATTTTTAACATTTTTCTCTAAATTATTAAAAAATAGCCTAAATAATGGAAAGCTTTGCACTCTTACAAAAGGTCTAGAGAACATGAGCTATGAGAGAAGACTGGAAGAACTGAGCTTCTTTAGTTTGGAACAGAGAAGACTGAGGGGACATGATAGCAGTTTTCAGGTATCTAAAAGGGTGTCACAGGGAGGAGGGAGAAAAATTGTTCTCCTTGGCATCTGATGATAGGACAAGAAGCAATGGGCTTAAACTGCAGCAAGGGAGGTTTAGGTTGGACAGTAGGAAAAACGTCCTAACTGTCAGGGTGGTTAAACACTGGAATAAATTGCCTAGGGAGGTTGTGGAATCTCCATCTCTGGAGATATTTAAGAGCAGGTTAGATAGACATCTATCAGGGATGGTCTAGATGGTGCTTGATCCTGCCGTGAGGGAAGGGGACCGGACTTGGTGATCTTCCAGTTCTAGTGTTCTATGATTCTGTGAAAATATTCGGTGAGACAATGTCATTTTAATGTATCATTATTTCAGTGTGGGACAAGGGGCAGTTTGGAAACTGGACAGAGGAGCCTTACAAAGGACTTTTTAAAACTGGCTTTATTCCTTTTTTGTAGCTTTATAACATATAAAGAAAGGTCCTGAAAGCTTGTTAGGTTTCAAGGGGGGAAAGTTAAGGTATTGGGTTTTTTTCTGCTTATTTTTAATATTAATATCAGACTTATCAACTCAGGTCTTTCCTGGCTGGGCTAGAAGGTCCTGTTATATGTGTCTCAGGCTATGTTTAATTATTCTCAGACCCTAATAAAAAGGGTAGAATTACTGTCTCTTTGGTAAAGGCATCACTGCTGCTCCAAAATGTTAATACTTTCCTTGTATTAAATAGGAGTTAACAAAGAAAGACAGCAAGCAAAGAGATTGAAATAGTGTGACTAACATTTCTTTCTCCTCAGTTGCTCAGCTTCTATTCTTTTGACTTTTGTGACAGCCACCATTTCACTTGTTTTCATGGTTGATTCCAGGGCAGAAAGGACTTGAGTAACTCAAGGTAATTCAAGCTGAGCAGCTCCCACCCCCACCCAGCAAAAAAAAAAAAAAAAAAAAATTAGGCCTGTCTCATAAATCGTAGCAAAATTTGAAAAGGAACGAGTTCCATTTTTTCCTTTGCAGGAAACCAGTGGTTTTTGTTTTAACTTCTTGGCATTAATTTAAGTTTCATCTATTTCAACTTTCTTGCAGGTCATGGCCTATGGGTGTGGCAATATGGTGAGAAGAAACCAGTTTTTGATATTCCAGGGCTTGATGGCAACTATTTATCCCCAGTTCTAGCTGCAGTATATTTATTTTTGACAATGATAATAGTTTTTCAGGTAACAAAGTTGTGCATGCTGGTTCCTATGTTCACAGTTTAATTATAACAATAATTATATATACACAGAGAGTCCCACCTCTGCCACCAAGGAGCTTAAGGAGCTGATTAAGCATTTAAAAGGCAGTACAATAAGATACAATATAATAAAACATGAAAAAGAAGAATAGAATATTTCATCATCAGAAAAACAAAGCCGCCATATGAATGTGCCAATGGTGCCCAAAATGAAAACAGCTCTGAAAAAATCAACAGGCGGGTGTTCCAAATTGTCTTTGCGCCATTGACTTTAGTAGAGCCATGGCAATTCACACCTGCTGAGGTTCTGTCCGAAATATTCTAGATGTGTTTTTTTTTTAACAAGCAAGGTGGGTTACCATAAGGAGGGGCTTGTTGAGGAGTAGCAAACTTCACACTTCAGAAATTATTTCTAAATAACTTATTTTGAGATAATAACTCCCGATATAGCTATTTCAAAATAGTGTGTCCACACTACAGGGAAGCCTCAAAATTAGTCCGAGGCAGGCTTCCTTAATATGGATGCATTACCTTGACTTAGAGTCCCAGGAAGCACTGGGGAGTAATTACTTTGAATGACTCTGGGGAGTAATAATTTCAAAATAGCAGCATTGGAGCATCCATACTACCGCTATTTTGAAATAACTAGTTTGAAATAAACGTTATTCATCGTGGAAAGCAGGAGTTGTTATTTCAGAATAACCAGTCATTTATTTTGAAATAACGAGCTTGGTAGTGTGGACGTTCCGCTTGTTATTTCGAAATAACTCCCTAGTGTAGACCAGGGCTTAGTGGGATGCCATGCTGAAAAATCTTGGTTACTTGCCTATCTTGAAGAAACACTTAGAACCTCTGGTGTTAGAATGTAGTTACCTTATAAAACCAAGGTTCATTCCAGAATTTAACCCTTTATTGGCCCCAAATGGTTTAGAAGTTATACAGGCGATCAATGACTAGAGTCATCATCATCACTCAGCACCTATCTGTAGGAGGTGAATACTGGAGAGATGGAGGGAGAAGAAAGTCTGCTGATGGTGAGATCTACTATATTGTTGGATACTGTGATGTGGTCAAGAGAAGTGTGGATGTCTCTGTCTTTGGAACATGTAAAACTAGAACTGACCGCACCAGAAAATAGCATAATAATGAAGAGAACAATATTACACCCAAAAGGGATGGATTAAATAACAACCTTTGCCATTTCCAGTTTATTATTTTAATGCATCAAGGGTTTTTTCTTTTTTTTTCCTATTAAAAAAAACCTCAGAACAGAGTTATTTAAATATGCACCCTTTACTATAGGTTTTGTTTAAATAACTATATATGGAACTTATATAGGTTCTATAATACACCTTGCTAGTCTAATTGGCCAAGATGAATTTTGTATATAACCAGGAATTTCTGCATTGAAAAATATTCAAGGCAATTTTATATTATAAATTGTGTCTTCCATGGATTTTTGAAAATCCCCAAGAAACTGCTAAAAAAAATTTTCAGAAAAACTGTCTTAACACTTTGTTCAGCAATTACAAAATATGTTCTTCATTTGGCTGAACTGCCGCTCAAAAACTGCAACAGAAAACATTGCTTTCTCTGCAGAACCTTCCGCCAATCATTCATTTTACCTCCGCTGTTCTTGGAAAACTAACTTAGTGACAGCCTGTTATTTATACAGATACAATTTGGGAGCTAGTCATCTCTTTTTTGATGCAACATATGCTTTTGTATTTGCAGGATTCTGACTGTACTATATGTTCCCCCTCCCCCACCTCTCTTTTTTCCCTTTCCTAGCTTCTTTCAAGCTCATCTTATTACTCTGAAAGCGTTCGCTTCTCTCCAAGCCTTGATAATCACATTTCCAGACATAATTATGGATTTCAGCTCTACAGTTGCACCATAGGCTTTCTTAATCTATCCCAATAAACTCTTTGCAAACATTCTAATTACTTTACAATATTGAGTCTAAGCCTATTAAACTCTTTAAGGTACAGTATAGTACATAAATGCTTTGTAATTTTAGTTGTCCATAAAGTTGATTAGATTATACCAATTTAATATTATATTATTGCCCCTATTTTCTCCTAATTAGTGTGTGTTTATGTATTTTAGGTTCTGATTCCAATTTCTTTGTATGTATCCATTGAAATCGTTAAAGTATGCCAAGTATATTTCATTCATCAAGATAAGGATTTATATGATGAAGAGACAGACTCTCAGCTACAGTGCAGAGCTTTAAACATCACAGAAGATTTAGGGCAGATGCAGTATATATTCTCAGATAAGACTGGTACTCTTACTGAAAATAAGATGGTTTTCCGAAGATGCACTGTTTCTGGCGTAGAGTATTCCCATGATGCTAATGGTGAGCCTGATGTCTTTTTTTCCTGTCCAATGGTTTTACTTTAGTTTGATTTCACTCACACAAAAAAGTTACTATGGTCTTAAAACAAACAACAAATTGTGTAGGATTTATGATATGTGCATCACAGGCACCAGAAAGATGGTTGTGAAATAGCTATAACTTCATGTGTGTTCAGTTCAGAACTATAATTCTATGGGATCTTGAATATGTTACCAACATTGCTATTCTCTTTGGGTTTACGCGCTGATCCTGCAACGCATTTAAAAATGACTTTAAGGACATAATAGTACCATTGATATCAGTGGGACTAACCTGCTGGCTTTGTCCCCTCATGTGTAACTTCACTTCAAGATACTCATCAGTGTCAAGAATGAAAGGTGAACAAGGTTATTAGTATGGCTTTCATGTTAACACAGTAGCAGAGTCTGTTGTAATAATATTTCATCTGTTTTAGCTTTATGCTGTTCACTTCAGTGCCTTGGTGTAATGGGTATCTCTGAGTTAACATTGTTTTGCTGCCAAACAAATATTGCAACGGAACAGAACATCCTCAAGTATCTGACTTTTGAAGCATTAAAATGTAATTCATTACCACAAGGGAATGAGGTTGCCTTTAGTTGTCACCCGTGTGTCATCTCGTCAACCTCTTAAAATTATTAAATAACTTCCTATTTTGTGATTTTTGTGAAATTTGTATTAAGCTCTCCTCCCTGCTCCCCGCTCATCCTTTGGGACGTGAAAGATGTTACAATCTCAAATTTCTTTGCATACTAGTTAGATATTGTACTGGCTTTCCCAACGTAGTAATTAAGTTTTTTAACCTGCAGTACATTATACTTTCCTTGAAGTTCATTTGGAGAGTTCGGCTAGCATGCCATGAAAGGAATAAGAGAGACTTATTAAAGGTGAATTCTAAAGTTAAGAAAATCATTTAAAATTGTGTGAGATCCCATGTAACAGAATATTGTGGAGGTTTAAATTACAGAGAGCATTTACTTTTATATTAAAATATTTTAAAATAGTAATCCAATATTGCACTTTCACCACTTTTCCTGAGAAGAAATCAGTGCATTTAACAGGGCTGGAAGGATATTATTATTATTATTATTATTACTATTAACCCTCTGTAATTGATAGGAAAACTGAGAAAAAGAGAAGCTGCAACTTTCCCAAGGGTTCACAATAAGTCAGAGACAGAAGTAGAATTAGAATCTAAATACATCTCCTGACTCCCAGTTCTGTGCACTAGATAGTAGACCATACTACTTACCTTCATTCTTCTTGTTTATCTGCCCTCCTCTGATTTCAGAGCATATTGTGTTTTTTCCAACAGTTAATAACATTACAGTTCACTAAAACAGTACAAAAAGGGGAGTATTTCATGGGTTAGATTGCATCAGGTGATGCAGTGAAAATACAAAAGCTTAAACTTGTGTCTTGATGGATAAGTAAAGAAGAAATTAAGTGTCAAATATTGTGTCTTACAATGTATTATCACTTTTCAAGTGTATCCATACCTTTTTAGTGATTTAGTATTAGAGAATATAAATGTTAAAAAATAATAAAAAACAAAACAGTGAAACTGACAATGTACAAACTTATCAAATACACATAGTATGCAAAGGAAAGTAGTATTTTTTCTTTATCTTCTCTCATTTATAGGAATTTTTATGCTCACTTGTAATTCTAGTTGGAGCAAAATTTTCAGATTGAAATTTGATTTTTAAATTGACAGCCACCTTATTCATAATATTTGAATCTTTCATTTTCTCTTCTTTATATAAAATGAGCTTGCACTAATTCTTTGCTTTTCAGTGTATAAATGGTCATAATTTTCATTGGTTTTAGTCTTCATTTTTAGGATCAATGTCACAATAAATAAGTGTTCTCACTCAAGTTTCATTTTGGTTTTTTTATTTTGTTTTGTTGTTTGTTTTGTTTTTGTTTGTAAGTGCCTATTCCTCATGCCTGTTTTTGGATGAAGTTATTCCACTGATATCTTGTCTTCTCACCTGCTGATTACCCACTATTTTAGGTCTCATAAGATCCCTCTTTTGACCCTTTTTCCTGTCAATAAGAACATCTATAACGCTTTATGCTCCTGTGTTTAAATTCAAAGGATTTTCAGGAAGCCCCTCCATTACACATAGAAGAAGCTGGCAATCCCACCAGTTTGTGTTTGGGATATTTTTAATAACTGATGCTATCCAGCTGTCCCAGTCACTTCTGGTTATGGATTCCAAATGAGGTTTAGAGAGCTCTAAAATCTGCCACATATAAAAAGATCCAGTCTCACCACATATGCAAGTTTAAAACTGATTTAATACTGAGGACCCAAAGCCACACAAAACCCATTCGCCTCCCTGCATAATCTTATCTATTGTTTTTAAAGGCCTGTGTTTTTTTCTGTTAGTCACAGCATTTCTTTTCGTTGTAGTAATTTGACACCAGGAATCAAACGGTGACTAGTGTGTGAGGTGATGAGATTAAATGTAAATATCATTGCAAGATCTGATTTATAACTGTAACACTAATGCCATTATTTGGATGCTGAAATCCACAATTCATGTTTTGTTGGAGTGCCTTGTGGGAGTGCATGTATTTGGAGTCGAAATTCTGTGTGTCTTGGTTTGAGCTTATATAGGAATGTCATATGGTGGAACCTGGTAACTCATTTAGCACATTGGCCACAGTTTTCTCAGCTTTGTTCCATGACCCATGATATGGTACAAACTTTGTTCACACCCTGAAAATTCATCCAAGGGTTCTAGGTTGTTTTTTTTAATTCTATGTAAGTTCTTATTCTGCCCTCATCAACACAGTATCTGAGCACTTTCCAGCAGTGCAATAAGTAACATAACTATTGTCACAGGTGCTTGGTGTACTGTCCCTTGGCTTCTCCGACAGGGAAAAATTGCAGAATTTTGTTTTGGTAGGATTTTGGTTTTGGTTTAATACATATATATTATTTAAATATAATATTAAATAATTTAATAATATATTATATATAATAATTTAAATATAATATTACATAATTTACATTTCTCGGGCTGGTTGACACTGTGGAATGAATTCCACACAGAAAATAAGGATCCTCACAAACCTCACCACCTTCCAAATTAAATGCCATGTACATTTCAACCTTGCCTTCCCTAACAAACACAGGGCAGTATATATTTTCTGTGTGGAGTTCATTCCACAGTCTCAACCAGCCTCTGAGAAATTTAAATTCTATCACCTGAACCGACGTGTTTAACTCTTATGGTAGAAAGTACCTCTGAAGCCAATCTGCCTGAGAAGCAGATCTGTCAATCACAATATTCCTCACAATAGGAGATCTGTTTAGCTATCCTGGGCATAAACTGTGAAGCACCTTGAAGATCAGGACAGAGACCTTGAACTTGGTTTCGCACACTATTTCAAGCCAGTATAGGGAGCAGAGGGTAGTGTGATGTTCTTACAGTAGCCTTTGTTGCTGAGAACTGTTGCAGCATTCTATATGAGTTGGAGTGTCCTAAGGGCTGATGATGTTGTGTCCAGATATATTTCATTTCCCTGGTCCAAACTGGAGATGACAAAGTTGTGTATAACCATGTCCAGGTCATCTTCTACCAAGACAAGATGGTGTCTCCTAGGCAACTGGAGATGGTAGAAACTGGATACAGTTATGTGAGAACTTATGGTCAGTGAGAAGTCCAGGAACATGTCTAAACTACAGACTAACTTGATCAAGTGCAGCTGTGTATTGTGGCCCAAAGAAGACTGAACCATGTCTGTGAACTCTTTAGATTGCTTTCCTCAATCCACCAGCACCACCTCTGGCTTGCTTGGATATAGCTTCAGCCAGTTGTGCTTCATCAATGAGTTGATTTTCTTGATGGTTGTGATCTTGATGGTTTTCTTGCAGGTGGTAAAGGAGAGGCAGATTTGTGTGTCACCTGTACATTGCTCGTACTTAAGTCCCTGACAGTTTGCTGCATGTAGATGTTGACTAGGACAGGAGAGAGAATTAATTCTCTTGGGACTCTTCAAATGAGAGGTCTAAGGGTGAGGTGTAATTTTTCATCACTCCTCTTCAGGAGTTTTCCACTAGGAATGTCTTCAACTATTTTAGCACATTTCCATGGTGCCCTTCGACTTCGCTAAAGTGGGACAGTCTAATGGCTGGCTGACCATTAAAGATGCTCCAGAGAGTTTCAGGCGGATGAGAATAGAAGTCTATACTCTCTATCTGGCCTCTAGGTGCTTGTCCTGAGCAGAAACCATGATGAACTTAAAACGAGAAGAAAATCCTTTGTGTGGGTACTGAAGGACTGCTCCTGCCAGAGCCCATGTTAGCATAGGTTCTTATACTGTTTTTAATATGTTTTCTCAGTAGTCCTTTTTTACCTTAGAAATAAAATAGGCTTGTGTGTCAGGAGCTGTGCGGTAAATTATAACTATGGGCAGTCACACTGTTAACCCTCCCTGAAGAGAGAGCATGCAGGTGAGCTTGGGCAGCCTGTCTGCTTGCGATAACACAGTGCAGACAGGGAATTATGCAGCCTGAAAATACCGAAATGGGAGGGGGATGTGGATCTGCATCCAAAAAAGGTCACAGCTGGGAAGCTGGAAGTCTGAGAGTGGATGTTCTGCCTGGACCACATGGATGCAGTTGCTTGAATTATGAGGATATAGTGGGGATTCACAGGCTTTGGGTCAAGACTCCATCAGAGTTACTGGTACTTCTTGAGGAATAAATATATTGACCTCTGGGAATACAGGCAACTTCTTGGTTAGCCAGTATAAGGGAACAGATCCACGGTGTTTGAAAGCCGTCCCAAATGTGTGTGATCTTTTCAGTGTGTATGTTAATCTCTAAGGTGCTACAGGATTACTTGTTGTTGTTTTTTAAGTTACAGACTAACACGGCTATCCCTCTGAGACTTTTTTGCCCAAGGGGTCAGTGAGCTTTGGCGATGGTTTCTATGTACAGATGAATGAATTTGAATGAAGATGTCTTATCTGAGTCACATTTTTTGGATTTGAGGAAGATAAATGTATTGCCACCTTCCATTTTATGTTGTCTGGGTCTGTGATGGATTCGGAGGGCGGGGCATGAGATAGGCCATCATAGGGCTCATAGTATCATCGGCAGATGTGTCTATGCAGCATTTTAGAGTCAACCCAGGTTGACCATGATTCCAGAATGTTGTTCTTCCATTATCAATGGACTTAATGACACAATTAGTTGACACCTATTGTCTCAACTCTGATTTGTGTCTGTGACACAATTGATATGATTTAGCTACAGCCAAATGCTGCTCAGCCTGGCATCTGCCCCAGATGTTATTTCCAAAATCTAATTTTATTGCAAACTTGCCCAGGGTTGTGGTCACCAGTCCTTCTAATTTTAGTTTTTCACTGTGCATGGAATGATAGACTGTCAAAACCCAAGTTTAATTCCCAGGAGCTAAATTGTACAATGCAGAAAACCCATAGTTTTTCATTCTTTGCCATTTTTCCCTCCCTTCAATTTCTTGGGGGGGGAGGAGGTGGGGAATACAGAGAGTGGAACAGTGGAAGGAAAGCTCAGAGGGAAAGGAACAGTGAAAACCCTAAAATTTTTATTGGGATTAGCCAGATTTCTTAGTCATTGTCGGGGAAAATGAGATCCCTCTTGGCATGTTTGTTCTTGGTGAAAATGTGGTGGGGGTGATGTACATTATGCAATAAGATAACTTTCCCAGTGTTTTGTCACTTTTCCAACAGAACTGTTATTTTCTTATGAGCAGATGTTTTCCCCCTTCCTGACCTACAGACATAATTTGCACAGTCCAAACTCAGCTTGCATCCATCCTGGGGATTTGGCTTTATTAACAGAAAAAATGTAAAAAAAGATTATAAAGATCAACTCAATTGTTGGCTGGTGCTCCCTCATGAGTGCTCGCTTCCCTTATGTTTACATGGGGTGACATGTCACTTTCCTTACAGTCCACTTAACCCTTTCTCTACTGCTAACAGGGTGGGAAGTTTTGGACATTTTTAGCTGTTTTTCCCCCATTTCAGTGTCTTTTGCTTTGTGGAAAGAATAGTTTAATTTGTCTCTGTGGAAGAGAGTGGGGCCAGCAAAGCCAGAACTGTGTGTTTGAATGGTATTTTTGTACTGTGTGTTTTAACCCCTGTATAACAGAGAAGCACATTGGCATTCAGCATGGATATAATCGGAGACCTTCAATGTACAGAAGAAGTTTTCTCTAAGTTTATGCCCTGGGAAATTCTCATAAGAATTAAAATAGTTCTCAGACATTAAGAAGAAAAGATTCAGTGAGGCTTCCTTAAGGAACTGGAAGGGAAGGAAGGGAGGGACCCTTGGTGCTTTCCTACCTTGGAAGTGGCAACAGGCTAGGAGAGGGCTATTCTGAGTGTCATGCACTGCCCTTTATGGGGAATGGGGTCCGAGATGCTACACCCAAGAGCAGACTCCAGGCACCCTTTACAATGCTCTGCCTAGATCAGTAACCCACTTGTCAATTTGTCTGATTCCATTCATGAACAGGGGTGGCCCACCTGAAAGGAATGGTCAGGGATTTACTAAGGGTTTCCCCTCTGACCCTTGGAAAACTTGCCCGGGATAGACTAACCCTTTTCACCCATAGGACAAAGATAGGGCCTTCTAATTAAAGAACTGACACTCAGGCAGTAATTCTTTGTAAAACAAAATAATATATATTCAATGTGCAAGTATTTTCTGACACAATATACCATAAAAGCATATATCAAGAAGCAAAACACTAATCACATTAGCCCAGGTATGCATATGTACCCAATACTGCAATACCATATAGTTGGAAATAGTTTTTAAGTGGTTATGTAACCCACACACCTACTGGGTGTGGTGTGCTGTCCCATATAGTAGCACTTAGACCATTACAAAGAGAAAAAAATGAGTTTATTCTACAGCCTTAGCTGCTAGCCAGGTGGCTTTTAACTCAGGTGGTAGAGGTTCATGCACTGAGCTCCCGAGGTGCTAAGTTCAGTTTGGCATTACAGTTACTTTCTACATGTGGTGATAAGTCACATTTAAGAGGGTAACAGCAAGTTTCTTCTTAAACATTAATACTTAGTAATAAATAGGCACCTACACAAACATTCAACTTTATTATCTTAGGGAGTGTGTTGGTTCCTTATGCTATGGTCCTTTTGCTTATTTCTGTGCCATCTCCTTTTCCTCTGTTCTGTCCAAAGGTCCTTCATTGCTGCCATGACTCCACCAATCAGTGATTTCAGCACTCTTCTGACCTTTCTTCTTCCTCTTCTGCTTCTTCACCTGCTTTTATCTTGACTGACTCAAGCCTCTCATTTCTCTTCCTTATATACAGGTTTTGGCCTATTCTGACTGGCTATTTCCTCAATCCTTATCATTAGCATGCACATCCACCAATCATCTTTAAACCTTCCCTGACTGGTCTGTTCTTATGAACCATTCACAGCCTGAACTTATGTGTCAGTCAAAGCTGGACCTGATTGAAAACCTGCACCATTCTCAAGTGACCCCTCCCTTCACATTTTGGAGTGACCTTATTTCATTTTAGCCTTCCTGTGTCCAATGGCCTGAATTTTTCCAAAACCACCCTCTTATTATCCCTAACTATGACTGCTTAAACTGCCATTATTAATTTTTAAGTGCTTACAATTATAAACAATTACACATTTATATGCATTTTAACATTAGGATTCACTATCACCATTCCATTTTTACTAAATTAAATAAGCTTAATTTCTATCTTTCCCTTACTTCAAGCTTGTGGTGGCAGGGCACTGTTCTTAATGGTGTATTCCTGACACAGAACAGAGCAGCTGAAAAATCTCTGGTATGGGAGGGGAATACTGACTGTAATTTACCTGGAAGATATCACTTATGGAGCTTTGCCTGGTGTTTCATGACTCCCTCTTGTAGGTTGTCTACTTACCAACATACCAGGGTGACTCCTTTAGTCTAATCGGGAAGCTATGGTGTTATTCCAGGGGAGGCTGCAAGATGATATGGAGGGTCAATTCATATTAAGTGAATCAAAGGGCTAATTAAAATAATTACGTTCCTTATAAAATCTTTACCAAAAAAACTCACCACATAGCCTAGTGCAGTGCAGTTATATTAAATAGATTATTGATACATTTGAACATAACAAACAGAACAGAAGTGATACTCTTAGTTCCTGGAAAAAGCATTGATTTTTTGGTTACTTTGCTAATACAAAAGTTGTATAATATGAACTATGCGATTGTGTAATTTGACATTCCTCAGTTACATTACTGTGGTTCTGAAAGGTATGTACATATCTACTCGGAATAAAGAGTCCTTTACATGAGGAAAGTCCAAGGACATTAGTATTCAAGTCAGTAAAAGATATTGACACTGGAAACCATCCTACAACAATGTATTTCAGGACGTGCAGCTCAAAGAAGAGGGTTCTGAATTTGAGGGTAGAGGAATGGGTGGGTGGAGAGAACATAGCATTCCTAAAAAAACATGTTTTGCACAGTTGAAGTGTTTTGAACCTTAGTCATAGTGCATATATTAAACCACATATCCTAGTTTCTTAAAAACTTCTTAATACTTATCATACAAGATATAAGAATATTTCAGAAACAACCAAAATCCTATTATGTGAGCTTGAGCCTGAGCCTTGTCTAGTGTACATTCGTGTAAATCTGGAGAACCACCAGAGCTTAACTAAAATGATGCTGAGCACAAATTCTCATGCAATGAGAATCAGGTATCTGTTTCAAACTGTGATCTTATATCTACTTCACTTAGGTAAAGCTTTGGTTTAAAATGGCAAGAATGAATACAAGTATGAGTTCTAAAGCGAATATCTCCTGGGAACAGAATATTTTCATTTTCTCTGTGCAGACTAGAGATGACTACAGTGTGTGTGTGTGTGTATGTATGCTTCTGCAGTAAGCAAAAGATTTTTTTTTAAATAGAAGCGACAAAAGCAATGAATAATTATACAGAAAAGAAATGCAAAAGGAACTTTGATACATTTTCCATGCAATGTATTTTCACTTAGCTTCTGCTTTGTATGTCTATGAAATAAAATAATAATTAGCTCAGGGTTTGGGCTTGGATTCATGAATTTTGAAAGATGTTTTCAAAATAGAAACTTTTTCCTGAATGTGAATATAAGATCTCATATTTATTTGGAAAAAGTCTGCAAGTCAGGCACTTAGCCCAAACTGCAGTGGCCTATTATTAACCAGTATAATTGGAGAAGAGCTTGACCAGCTGTGTGAAACATTTTATAAAGATAAAAGTAATCTCTGTCTGGTCCTTTTCCCTGGAAAAGGTACAGAATACAGAGCAGTATAACATTCCCTTGGTATGTCCTTCAGGTGCATGTTCTCAACTGTAAGAAAGATTATTGCTTGTGCAAAACTTGAGTCTGAGATCTTAGACTCTTCAAATCTGTTCCAGTGAGCTGCTGAATGCCCGCAACTCCTATGGATTATGCTAGAAGTGGAGGGTGCTGCTCAGAAGTTTGCAGGATGACATATAAAAATATATCTTTGATGGCTAGCAAAGTGAATTGATAATACTGATTTGAGATGAAAACAGGCGAATGAAAATGAGTGTGTTTCCCAGAGTACGTTAATGTGTACAGTAGAACCTCAGAGTTTCGGACACCTTGGGAATATGTCTCTGAAATGTCCTTAATATATCTCTGTCTATATCTCTGAAATGTCCTTAATTCTAAACAAGATATTACGGACTTCAGCCACTGGGGGTTTAGGACTGTAACCACTAGGAAGTGGGGGCCAGGGCTTCTGGGCACCAGGACACAGGACTTTGGATTAGATGGGGGAGGGTAGGATGAGAGAAAGCTGGGGCATGGGGCTCCAACCCCATGGCACCGTTCTTGGCCTCCGCCCCCCAGAGGGGCATCAGGGCCCAGGCTCCCTATAGCTCCATTCCATTCCTCCATAAAATAATGTGAAACTTTAGAACCTACAAGTCCATTCAGTCCTACTTCTTGTTCACTCAACCACTTAGAGAAACAAGTTTGTTTACATTTATAGGAGATAATGCTGCTTGGTTGTTATTTAGGTAGCCTGAGCATGAGAACAGGCATTCACATGGCACTTCTGTAGCTGGCATTGCAAGATGTTTGCATGCCAGATATGCTAAATATTTGTATCCCCTTTCATGATTCGGCCACCATTCAGAGGATATGCTGCTCATGCTAATTTAAAAATTGTGTTAATTAAATTTGTGACTGAACTCCTTAGAGGATAATTGTATTTCTCTTGCTCTAAGTTTGTGCCTGTATTCCACCATATATTTCATGTTATGGCAGTCTTGGATTATCATCCAGCATATGTTGTTCAGTTTAAGAACATTTTCACTGAAGATCTGACAAAATGCAAAAAAAGTGTAAGATTTTTAAAGATAGCTACAACAGCTTACCCAGGGTTTAAGAATCTAAAGTACCTTCCAAAATTGAACAAGATGTGGAATATGCTGTCAGAAGTCTTAAAAGAGCAACACTGTAACACACGAACTACAGAACCCAAACCACCAAAAAGAAAATCAACCCTCCATTGGTGACATCTGATTCAGATGATGAAAATGAATGTGTGTCAGTCTGCACTGCTTTGTATTGTTATCAAACAGAATCCGTCATCAGCATGGAAGCATGTCCACTGGAATGCTGGTCAAAGTATGGATGGGCATACAAATGTTTAGCATATCTGGCACATAAATACCTTGCAAAGGCAACTATAACAGTGCCATGTGAGTGCCTGTTCTCACTTTCAGGTGACACTGTAAATCAAAAGCAGGCAGCATTTTCTCCCGTAAATGTAAACAAACTTGTTTGTCTTACTAACTGGCTGGACAAGAGGTAGGATTGAGTGGATTTGGATCCTCTAAAGTTTCACATAGTTTTGTTATTGAGTGCAGTTCTGTTTTAAAAAAACCCTATATTTATAAGTTACACTTTCGTAATATTGCACTACAATATTTGTCAGAGGTGCTATTCTTTTGTTTATCATTTTTACAGTGCAAAGATTTTAAGAAGAAATTATACAGTAAAGTGATCACTGTGTACTTTGTATTCTGTATTGTAATGTAAATCAATATATTTGAAAATGTAGAACACATCCAAAAATATTTAAATAAATTGTATTCCGTTATTGTTTAACAGTGTGATTATAACTGTGATTGTGTGTTTTTTAATTTCATGATAAATCACAATTAATTTTTAGTCATTTGACAATCCTAGAAATAATGAAGTTGGCTAGAAATAGATATGTGCTATACCAGGACTGCTCTGCACTTCTTTTGTTCGGTGACATCTTCCTTATGCTGATTAAACTGCCACTGTAGAGTGTTATCATAAACTTTTATAGTTACACAGTTAATTAAAGATTTTATTTTAAAAATGGGAAATCTTGCTGGGAAAACTTTGAAGCAAACTTAATTGTATGTACACTTAATATTTGTACTCTGAAGTACATAACTAATAGAATCCAACCATTCCAATGCATAGCAGTTTTCAGTCCTACCGTGTTAGTAAGCTACATTATAACTCTACACACACAGACTGAGGTTTCAAAAATTATTGTTGATGGCTTGTTGAGGTTGATTATTCATTGTACTTTTACCTAGCATTGTCATGGTTATTTTGCTTAGGATTTCATCCAGAAAGAAAAGATGGTCCAGTGATTAGCTTATAACTTGAGAAACAAAGTTCCCTGGCCCTGCTCTGCCAAAGATTTATATGTGAACTTGAGCAAGTTACTTAGCCTTTCCCCATTTGTAAAATGGAAAGATTGTGATGTGCTCAGATATTATGATAATAAGGGCTTTATAAGTACCATAGAGAGATTAATTCTGAATTTTTTTGTGGGAAGAAATACATGGGACAAAATTTCCCAACCTTTACTATAGGACAATTCGATTTCATTTTTTCCTTCACAGACTGTAACTGAAAAGCAAATTTTTGGATAGTTTTAGCAAGCAAAACATAGTGGAGAGAGATTTTAAAATGGGCGTCAGTGGATTTGTGAGCAACTGAAGAGTCTAATAGCCTTGTCACAGTCAGTTGAAGATGAGGCAAACAGTGTACTGAATTAAATTGCTAATCATTTTATCTGCTTTAGTCTAAAGCTGCTGCTGTTCAATTAAGACTAGTCTGTGTTTCACTAAAATAATAGTATCGTTCAGTCTTATAGTAAGCTGCAATATAATACTACAAGTAGACTATACAGAGAAACTTCTCTTTCTGTCTTTGTTCACTTTGTGTATTTTTGTCAATAGCCAGACGTTTAGCCATGTACCAGGAAGCAGATTCTGAGGAGGAAGAAATAGCAGCTAAAGGAGGAACATTATCCCAGCGGAACAGTGTCAGCAGTCACCAGAGCATTAAGGTTGTTCACAGAAGCCTGAGTACGAAATCCCACCGACGCACGGGCAGCAGGGCTGAAGCAAAAAGAGCAAGCATTCTCTCCAAGCACACTGCATTCAGTAGCCCAATGGTTAGTTGTGAGCCAGAATCTTTCAGCATCACAATTGCGTTAAGGAGAAAAGATGAAGAAATCTGTACCACATTGTATGCTTTTTGTAGCTTTCATCGTGGCTTTTTCCTTTTCATCACATTTTTGGTTTTTTGTTTTTATTGTTGTTTAAAAAACAAAGTATGCAAAGATCTTTTGTAAAAAGTCATTCTGCTAGGCTCCCAGTTCATAAGGACAAACTCAAATCTTTGTTTTGGGTATTCTTTGACTTTTCAAGAACAAAATGTGTTTCATCCCTTTGTTTACAGCAATTTTGATATTAGATTAAGAATTATAATTGAGGGTTCTAATTGGATTGTGATAGGGTCAGAACAGAAGGCTATAGAAAAGTAGTGGAAAGGAGAAATATAAGCCTCAGACTGAGGAGATCTCTGTTCCCGGAGTAACAGGAGGGGCTGGTTTAGAACCAGCAGAGGCAATCAGAGGCAGTGGAACACTTGGGGTTAATTGACCAGGCCTTCAGAGTCAGGCCAGCCTAGGCCAATTAGGACACCTGGGGGTAATTAAGAAAACCAGTTCAGACTGGCTATATAAAAGAAGCTTTGCCTACAGTTGGGATGCAGAGTAGCTGAGAGGACGGAGGAGCGTGCCACTGGGAGTAGGAGGAAAGGAGACAACGAATGAACACTAGGAGCATAAACCAGAGACAGGGAAGGTGTGGGAAGTAGCCCAGAGGTCTTGGAGCTGTCTCATAGCAGGTGTCACACAGGCAGCTACTATTACAGGGCCCTGGGCTGGAACCCAGAGTAAAGAGTGGACCTGGGTTCCCCCCCATTCCCCCCCCCAAAACCCACCTCCCCATTTCCACTCTGGGAAAAGGACTGTGGAGTTTATTCTCCATTTTACTATACACTGCCAATGATGAAAAGAGCTCGACAAACAGCAAATTAAAGCCCTGGGCACAGTGCCTAAAAACCTGGGCTGCTGTGAGCCTCCGAGGCAAGGAAAATCTGCCAGGAAGCGCAGGACCCACCGAGTTTTCATAGGAGCTTTATCACAGTATGTGTCCTTTTATCTTAGTTTTGGGGAAGCAGTGATTTATAAAAGCATGAGTAATAAGTACTGGATTGGGAACTATGGCATTAATATATTCAAATTCATGCTGTAATTGCAAATATAAGCCATTCCATAGTTTCAACTGTAAGTAGTTTAAGATTATCATTAGGTAGAGCAAGTTACATTAAAAGCAAACAAACACAAATTTCCTGCATATGCAGAAAAGTTAAGTGGAACAATGTCATAATTTTTCAATAACTAATCTCTACATGTGTTTTTACGTGTCATGCTCATGTTTATCGTCCTGCAATTTGCTATCGTATTAATACTGCATGTGCAACTACAGTGTGTTGACATAGAAGCCAATGAAAATTTTGCCAAAGTTAATTTGTGTTAATGGAGTGGAAAATTAGGTGCGGTATACTTCGACAGTCCTGATTCCAGCTGTCAATGTCCAGTCAGCAATAAAACTGCATTAATGCAAATCCCAAGTGTAGAAAAGGAAAGCTGCAATGCACACTAGTGTTGCTAACTCCAGATTTAGTCAATGGTAAGTGCCATTAGCATAGCTTGCAGCTCGCTGCATCTACACATGGGGTTTGTACTGGCACAGCTACCTCCCTAGTTTATCATCAATTGGTAAAAACTGCAATAAATTCCCAATAAAGACAATGCTTTAAAACAAACTTGGTATTTTTCTGTAACCAGTGTTATGCCTTCCTAGGAAATTAATATCTGAAAGGAATGTAACAGCTGTTTAAATACAGTGGGGAATATGCCACTTTTTGATTACAGCGGCATATAAGCCTCTCTCGAATTCAAAGAGATTAAAATATATAAACAATTTCTAAACAATTTCTTAGTGGTGCAAAATGGGTAAGATTACTGTTTTGATGTCAGAATTAGCACTTCGTTTTGTTGTTGTCTTTTTTATGATATAGGTCTATATATTGTGGCAGCCTACAATAATTCTCTTAGATTAGATTGAAAACAGGATGAATGTCAGTACATTGCTCAATTTCCATCCACAATCCCGAAATAGCTGGATGTTTCTATTATTATGATTAGTAATGAAAAGATCAACAACTATAACATTTACAAGGTAATTGTCATCATTAGGTACCAGTGTAGACAATCTGTTGAAATAATGGAGGCTGTTCATATCATTTTAGAGCTATTTTAAGTGATCTATCAGGGAGAGGAAGACACCTCTGTATTTGTTTACATTCACAACATTAATGTTGCAATTATAAGGCCTAAAAATGTACACATTTTTGCATGTCTGGTTGTGAGAAAGAGGACAGGAAGTGTCATTTAATGGAAAATTGAAATTCTCCAGAAATACATGGGGCCACAAAAGAGGTGCTGATGCATCAGGCAGAATCAGCTCAGTCTGAGATTTGAAATATGGACAGAACTACAAAATATTAACACTGCTCCTCTTGTATTTCTAGGAAAAAGACATCACTCCAGATCCTAACTTGTTAGAAAAAGTAAATGCATGTGCAAGAAGTATTGAGATCATGAGAAGTCATGAACAGCCATTATCCCAGCTCACACCTGAACTTTCTGACATCTTTGACTTTTTCATAGCATTGACTATTTGCAATACAGTTGTTGTTACCTCTCCGGATCAGCCACGGCAAAAGGTAGGTTACAGAGACAGCATACTGGAGTGTGAGGCTCCTTTATGTTATATTGGATTATCTCAGAAATTTGTAACAAGGATACAGAAACTGCCCTTTCCTAGACTGAAACAGAGATGTTTGCAATGTAATTATTGGCATCAATTCATACATCAATGTGGAAAACAACATCTACAACTTTAAAATTAACGGTGAGATCAAGCATTCGTTAAAAGGTGTATTTCAATTTTTTCTCTTAACCCCAACAGATTATTTGTACATAATGAATTTTTTGAAGCAGTTCTGACACTGTTTTCCTTCCTGAGTTCACATACTTGACTTCTTAAATAAATATAATTTGTATCTTTGGTTAGTGCTTAAGTTAATTTGTCAGGGTCCCTAGAAATAAAGGGCACATAATTAATTATAATATAAAATTGGGGATGATTATGACAGGTGGTGATTTAAGCACTCACCATCTAATGCATTAGATTTAATGTTAGATTTAATATTAGAGCTGATCAGAAGCTGGAATTTCCATTCCACAAGAAATAGTAACATTTTTGAATTTGTTTTCCCTCTTAGTAGAAAAGCCAATATTTCCCACAAAATAAAAATTCCAAAGAATTTTGATTTGGAGCCACTGTTTTAATGTTAAAGTGCCCTTTTGTTTCAATGTTAAAAAGTATAATATAATATTAAATATAATGTGCATAATGTAAGAGAAAATTAATGTTTTAGTGTAAAAGAGTCTGAACAAAATGAATTAAAAGCATGTCAGAATGCAACATTTTACCACATTAAAATGAACTTTCAACATTATCAAAATGAAAGAGAAGGTTTAAATGAGGAGACATGGTTAGCTCTGATCAAACTAGTGCACTAAAAATAGCTGTGTAGCCACAGCAGCACAAGAGGAGGAACTGGCTGCCTCAAATTTGTATCTGTGGGCTCGGATGGGATCATACTCAGCGTGAATAGATCCATTTGCTGCTCATACCTACATGGCTCCACTTTATTTTTGACCAGAGCTATCTGGGGTATGTCTTCTCGAGCTGTAATTTACATGTGTAGACATACCATTAGAGTGCAAAAGTTTTAATTATATTAACATTAGTTATTAGGGAGTGATTCCAACACTGGTTCCACAGGAGGGGTCAATAGTAGTGTAATTCTCAAGTGTACACATACTGGTTCTGGTAAAGTTTCTGGTACAGCGTCAACCTAGGGCCGTGGTCACCAATCAGTAGATCTTGGAACCTCTGACAGGTGATCCTGACTGCTTTGACCGGGAAGCTATCAAGCACTGGCACTTCAGTTGCCCCTCCACCCACTGTCATGCTGCTCCTGCCCTCTGCCTTGGCGCTGTCCCCCTGCTTGCTGGAGAAAGCTTGGCAATGCAAACCTCTCTCACTCTCTCACACTGTGTGTGCCTCTGTCATTCTCACAAACACACACTGCCCTTCCCTCTCCTTTCCCAACCCAACACATACGCGGGGGGTTGTTGTTACTTCTTTTATTGCTTGCAAAGTGTGTTAGTTTGGGTTTTTGACTGGTCTGTGCTTTTTATAATTTTCATTTCTCTGTCATGCTTAAATTTAATTTCTTTGAGTAGCAAATTCTAAAATGCCTAACCTATCTTGGATGGAGTAATTATCCCTGTGGTAATTGCTGCTCCTGGAAGTGGCTGGCATGTCCTGCAGCCCCTGAGAAAGGCAGAGCAGGGGGTCTCCACATGCTGACTTTGCCTGCAGACTCCACTCCTGCAGCTCCCATTTATCAATAATGGGAAACGGCAGCCAGTAGAAGCTGTGGACTCAGTGCCTATAGATGAGGGGCAGTACATGGTGTCATAGAGCCATTGCTATACATGCTAGCTGCTTTCAGGAGTGGTGCATAGCTAAGGCAGCAGTAAGCCTGCCTTAACTGCACTGCTCCACCACCTGGAAGCTGTCTCAGTTAAATTGTGCCCAGCCAGAGCCTGCTTCCTGAGCACTGTCCCAGTCCTGAACTTCTTCCTACACCCAACATCCTGCCCCAGACATGAGTCCCCCTGCACCCAAACTCCTTCCTGAGAGTTCAGTCCTAAACCCCCCCCCCCGGACCCTGCCCTAGGCTAAGCCCAGAGCCCTTCCCACACTCCAAATCCCTTGGCCCAAGACCAGAGCCTGCACCCCAACCTCCCTACCCCAGCCTGGTGAAAGTGAGTGAGGCTGGGAGGAGGAAGGAGAATGGAGTGAGCAGAGTGAGGCCTTGGAGAAGGCGTGAAGCAGGGGCGGGGCTTCAGAGAAGGGGTGGGAAGGAAATGGGGCAAGGGTATTTGGGTTTGAAGTAGATCTTACGTTGCACTTAAATTGAAAAAGTGATCTTGTTGTTGAAACGGTTGGAGACCACTGACCTAGGGATTCTTTTTCACTTGTCCATCCCAGATTGTTGACGCTATAGCTTTTTGCTACTGAGTGAGATTGGCTTCCTGCCTTGTGTTATCAAATGACAATATCAGACTTATTATGTATCCTTTTTATTTTGGTTGTTGGTTTTTATTTCTCAAGGTTAGAGTTAGATTTGAACTTAAGTCGCCAGTCAAGACCATAGAAGATTTCATTCGAAGATTCACTCCCAGCCGTCTGACCTCTGGATCAAACAGCAGCAGTTCATCAAGCCTAACTACCAGTAAATCAATGAACAGACTTGGTTCTGGTATTTTTTCATCTATATCCACTGAGAGCACTTTATTGAAACTGGAAGAGAAGTTGGCGCACACTGCACAGATGAATAATAATGGATTCAGCTTGCAGTCAGGCAGAAGGGCTATAGGGAGTAGACCTGAAGAAGAAGAAGAACTCCGTTATGAGGCAGAGAGTCCAGATGAAGCTGCGCTTGTTTATGCAGCTCGGGCATATAACTGTGCTCTAGTTGGAAGACTGTCAGACCAGGTATCAGTAGAGCTCCCTCACCTGGGAAGGTTAACCTTTGAACTCTTGCACACTCTGGGCTTCGATTCCATCAGGAAAAGAATGTCAGTGGTGGTTAGGCATCCCCTTACAGATGAAATAAATGTTTACACTAAAGGAGCGGATTCAGTTATTATGGATCTTCTTCTGCCCTGTTCCTCAGGTATTATTTTCTCTTACTTTTTCCAGTTAACTCTTAGAGCAGGGCTACTCAACACGCGGCCCATGGGCCGCATGTGGCCTGCGGTGCGGTTTGGGTTTACACGGTGCTTAACACGCGGCCCACAGGTGGGATCCTTTGAACATGGCCTCCACTGGGAACACGCTCCACAACAGCGAGGCATCTCCCAAGTGGGGTGAGCACTGAAAGATGCAAGCGGACAGGCTGGCTGGAACAGACAGGTACAGGGTGTTAGCGTTTCTAGCCCCCAGGGAGAAGGTGCCAGGGCATTGTGGGAAATGCTTTGTATTCATGCCTATCAGTGTGAACGAAGTTATTTGCATATATTTGCATACATACTTGCATGTATATGCAACCACACTTAAGTTGCAGCCCTCTGAATGTGATGTGAGTATCATTGTGGCCCCTGGGTCTTCCAAAGTTGAGTAGCCCTGTCTTAGAGAGTGCTAGAGAACTGCAGTCTCATCATGTCAGATTGCAACACAATGTCTGTACTGTTTGTGGGTATGCAGAAATGTATTCTAGCAGGACAGCTTTTGCTTCTTTTATAAACTTCTGCTCTCAATAACCAGTAACTTCTTATAATGGATTGTTGGTACTTTGCCTAAAGAAATATGAGTAACATTGATTTCAGTACGAGCTTTCCCAATGGCAAAGCCTATTTTAAGTGGACATTTTTCAAGACCTTGCCAAATCAATTTACTTTTTATTGAGTACATTTTCCCAACATTGCCTGCTTACTCAGATATTTTTTGTATTAAGAGAAATGTTGCTTTGGAGATTACTAATAGTGGTCTTAGTTTTAAAGGGGCAGATGATTAGTGGTGAATAGACTTCTAACTGCAAACAGGAAGCTTGGCTTTTGGAAGGTGATATTTCACTTAAAAATTCTCAAATATGGGAGTGTGCTGTGAACCAGAAGCAATTTTAATGTCCCTTTTTTGTAATAAGTTGGATTTAAAATCAACTCGTTGCTCTGATACACTTAGTTGAGACTTATATTTTTTTATGTGTATACAGTCTGATTTTCTGTGCTCGACATTTAATTTTGTACAATTTACAAAGGTTAACCCATTATGAATGGACAAAAATCAAATGTAATACAAATATTTCCTGATTGTCATTAGTGCATTGACTCTGTGGTTACTTTCACATTGCTGAAGACTCCTGGAAAAAGTGAAAGAATTGTACTGTGTAATTTTTGTTAAAAAACTACCAGAAAAGTTAATGTTAGTGTCATAGTTCAGAGCAACTGTCGCGTGTACTCAGGCTGTCTAAGCACTAGTGATGTTAAAATGAGTGCAATTTGCTAATTGTGTAACTGCTGAAAATTTCAGTGGATACATAGTTACTGTGAGGTAGCAGCAGCTCCTTGGGAGCCACTGCTAGCAGAGCTGGCAGCATGGGGCAGCAGCCAGCTCCCCACAAGCCAGTGCACGCTAATAGCTGGCTATTAAGCCAGTTCCCAGCAAGTACCAGCTCCTACCTGCTGCACCGCTCCTGGAAGTTTGGAAAAGTGTCCCTTTTGCTTTGGAACTAATGTAAGTTTCATGTCCATAGGTCTTGTAGGAGGATCAAGGTGATCCATTAGGTGACCTTATTGTTGAAACAGGAAGAGGTCTGATAAGAACTACCTTTTAAAATGAGAAACTGGTAGGGTTGTCAGATGGTTTCAATAAAAATACCGGACACACGTGACATTACATCACAATCTACATTACATCTTATTTAGAAAATACCGGACATTTATATTTTCTCATTTATATTTTCTCAATTTGTTTCCTGAACAGAAAGCTCAAATACTGGATTGTCCGGTTCAATACCTGGCAACCCTAGAAACTGGGAGCAACTTAAACATACCTGTAAGACACTACACTTCCGTGGTTAGGCTGATATACATTACAAGGTTACACTTGTATTTTGCTGCTGTACATGTCCTGTGAAGACTGTATAGATGATTTTAAACTATTTAAGTACCTATTGCCCCCTTCAGGTTTGATCCTGCAAATGATTGTTTTATCCCCCATCCCCAGCCCTTAAACCATGTGGTCTTTGAAAAACAGGACCAGCCCAATTTTTGTAAAACATTTGGTACAAAGGTAGCAACGTGGGGTGGCAGCCGGCTGTAACTGTTTGGGTAACTAATAAGCTCATTCTTATTAGTTACCCATTTAAACAGCTACATTCTTACATCCCTACTAAGTACATGTGCTTGCATTTTCTTCAGAGAGAGCTAACCATTTTACAACACAACTCTTTCTAAGAAGGGGTACTTTGTTCTTAAGGTAAAAGCATTCCAGAGAAAACATATTAAATACAATAAAGGAACCTATGTGCATGATAATAAACTTGCCAGAGATTACCCCATCCCTAATACAGGCTCCATCAGGAGCAATTCTCCCACACTCATCCTAAAGGGTTTTGGTTTGGTTTCAAATTCATTGCAGCTTCAGCTCAGAACAAGCACCCAAGTCTTATGGGGCCTCATTAGACTAAGGCCTTCCAACCTTTCCATAAAGATTGGGACCCTCTGTGGACCAGTGGCCCTGTCTGTTTGCAGAGGCAAGAAAAAGGTTCTGATCCTATTTAAAACCAGGCTATTTATCCCAAAGTCCTTTCTTTGTTGGACCCTCAAGAATCAAGTGTGAAGTGTTACAGTACATGTGTAGCTTTCAGGGAAGTGGCTTCAGAGGACTGATACCCAGAGAAATTTATATCAGCATCCCTGTCCTCTAAAGGAATTACATACAATTCCACAATAACACATACACATCTGCATTTTTAATACAATAGACCATACAGATATTAACCCTACTTCAATAAGGTTTAACTTAATTTGATAAAGTTTCTCCAGGATATTACAGGGTTTCTCAGTCTGTCACAATTCGTTTTCTGCTTTACAGCAACATAGGTCACAGCAGAGCCAGAAATTCAAGGACTTAACCATAGATTACTATAAAAAGTTTTTTTTTAAATGTCAGATAAAGTTACTGATATCAAGGATTGCACTTAATACATCTGAAGTTGTTTGTTTCCCTCCAAAGTATTAACAGATAAATTGTAGTGCTGGGAAAGTTTAATAGAGCTCACCAGGAGATTAAAGTTAGGCAAAAAAGAGGCTGCATTCAGACACATGCTGTTTCAAAAAATCTGCTACTAGTATCAAATAAATATTCTGTTGTGGGTCAGAAAAGGATAAGGGGAACGCTTTAAGAGTTGCTGTTAGGTACAGGTAAATGCTACAGATGAAGGTGTGGGAACAGAACAACTCTAAACTACAGTATTTGGAGGGTCCAAATTGACCTTTTTATTAAAAAATAGTCAAAATTCTAAAAACAACTCTTATACAGCATTGAATCATGAGGGTCTGTAACTTTTGGATTTGTAAATATAGCAAAGTGTAGTAATTGCAACTCAAATTCTTACCTTCCTTCCTAACACTGATCAGCTGCCATAAGTAAGTTGTCTTTAGTAAAATGCTCTGTGTGTCCCATTGCCTTACGTATCAATTAATCCGCCCATGGGTACAAATGTCCTTTCCAGAGGCCAGTCAGAATGCAGCAAACAATTCAAGTGTCCACACTACGCCCTTCCCCCCCGTGCTGTATCCAGAACACAGCAAGCTCCATGCTTCTCATCAAGGCGGTTCACCTAGAGTGCAGCAATTTTAGAGCTAGTGCACAGTAAGTGCCGTGGCAGTGTGGACACCTTGGAAGTTAGACCACTGGGAGCCGATTTACTGCATAGTAACTTGCCAGTGTAAAACTTGGCCTTAAACTGTGATCGTTGTCTACCCAAATCAGTAGGCCGGGACTAGAGACTGCTTACTGCTCTGTCCCACCCAGAGGGCCAGAGCCACCGACAGCTAATTGACTGATGTTTGTTGCCTAATACAGGAAGACAGAGTGGCCTCCCTCCAGACCTGTGGCTGAGGGGCCAGTACAATATCCACATGTCAAGTTCTATCACTGGAATAAACTATCTGGCTGTGGAGAAGCCATTTTAAAGTAGGATGCACGTGTAATCCAGAAAGCAGATGCACAAATGCTATAGCTTCAGTGTTATCTTGTGAATAATCAGAAACCACCAATGAGCTTGTCATCTTGTAACATTTCTGAATGCATTACAATGGAGCTACCCGTATGTTCCACGGAGACTAAGAAGGCTAATGTCCTCACACAATATGCGGGAATTTCCAAGGCACTTGGAGTATTTCCAGGAGAATATTCCTTTCACCTTGCCCAACAGGAGTAGTTGCTTAAACTGAGTAGTCAACCTGAGCAAGAATTACATTACATACAGGTCTCACTACAAAAGCAATGACAGATGTTGTTAACTCACTTGTGGTGATGGAAGAAGCCCAAGCAAGCAAACCTGACTCTCTGTTGGTTATGAGTAATTAAATAAACACGTCATCCTTTGCCAACTATCAAAGACATCATAACTAAATTTACCTCCGTGCACTGTTTGAGTGGGTGGATGCAAGGTCAAGATATTGGACAACTGCATAGACATCACAGCTATTAATTTTCAACATAGATTTTGGCTGATTCCTTTGGCTACATGGGCTCAAAATCCTTGAAAGAATTATAATTGGCAATGGCTGTAAAACAATCTCATACAGACCAAATCCAAGAATGCTTGCAAAGAAACCTGTCTCGGGCTACCTGAATATCAGCACATATCTTTTGATAATTTTCAAACTCCTTTTCTCTGCCTTTTAATTTAGTTATTTTCTTACTTACGTCTGACCAGAAGATGAATTTCAGTGTAAGACTAATGAGATCTGTGAAGGACTAAAAGGAATTGCAGTTATCAGTGTTGATTCCCTATTATTTGTATGATAAAACAAAGGAAGTGATTCACTCCTTCATGCTAACCTTGAGAGATCACATGAAAAAGGTCTATGTCTCCATCCACAGAAAATCACTGTCCCTGTTTCAAAACATAAGATATTTTGAACCTTTTCTGGATATGAGGTGGTATCAAACCAGATCCAGTTCATGCAATGTAAGCTTATAGTGATAGAAACAGTTCTTAGTGTGTTTTAACCACCTATGAAAGATTGCACCAGACTTAAATCAACTACATCACTGTGGTGGCTTCTACAATGAGATACTGCATCTGGAGTAAGCAAACAACGTTGCTTTTTCGAATCCAGAAGACCTTATCGCAATGAAATAGGTTCAGTGCTTGAATATTTTGTTCCTTGAAAAAATGCTGACTCTCTAATACTAGTCTCAAAGGGATAATCCAACTCATGACTACTCATTGTCTCTAATACTAGCTGTCTAAAAATGAACTTGTTTCAGGGCTGCTCCCAGAAGGTAATGTCCTATATTACAAAAGTCTTATACACCACAGAGAATAATTATGTATGTGTATAAAAGAAAACTACATGTAATTCTGTTTGGCTGCAAGTTCAGTAAAATGTGTGCTCCAGGTCTGGGTTGCAGCTGAATCAACTATTTAAATAATTCCTGAAGAGATCCCCATCTCTGGCAAAACCACCTAGAATGGAGCTCTGGTGGTGTAAATAGAGAATTGGCATTGTTCATCTGCCAAGAAATGATCAAATTTATTGCAGGCACTCTGTCAAGAAAATAAACACTCATAAAATAGTGGTTCATAGGCATGCAGCTATATACGGTACTCCAGAATATTCCAGCAAATGTCCAAAAAATGACAGAAATTGAAAATCAGCAGATAAAAGTTCTGAAGCCAGTAGTACTGAATGAATGGGCAGACATTAGAAAAGTTCTACTCCAAACATTGTAGATTAATGGAACTACTACAGTGCACATCATTAACAATGGCTTATTAGACTTATAGCAGAAATGTTTGGATCACACAAACTTTAAAGATGAAAAAGTAGTTATATAGAAAACAGTTAACATCAGTGTGCATTGTGGTAATACATCACATTGAGTTCATGGGCATGGAAAAATGTAAATAAAGAGCCCAAGATGTTCTTTTTTGGCCGTACCATGTGTCAACCAAAATTGAACAATCATTAATGATGTCAGCAGCTCTTGAAAAGTTCAGAGTATGAGTCATATTAAGAAGAAAAACAAGGATGCTACTGAAATGCCAACAAGACCATTTGTATATGTGCACCAATTTAGATTATATAAGTGTTGTTGATTATCATAACAGATTTTTCAAATAAAAGAATTGGAATGCTACCAGAAGAGTGGCACCAGATATAAAAGCTACATGTGCTGGACATCCTTGAACAAATTATCTTTGCCAATTGTAAAAAAGGTTGCATACAAACCAAATCCAAGAATGCTGGCAAAGAAACCTGTCTTGAGTGATTTGAGTGTCAGCATATATCTTTTGATAATTACTTTCTCAGTTGTTGGCATGCATATGTATTCCCTCCAAACTGTTTCCTAAAAGAAACATGAAACTTGACGTTGTGAAGGCAAACCAGATATAAGCACTCAGTGACAAAAAGAATCTACTGTAAATCTACTAAGCCATTGTTAATGATGTGCACTGCCACTTTGGGAAGCATAGGACAGGGACTTGCTGCCCTGAAATAAGGAAATGCCCAAAAAAAATAATACTCATCTGCCCCATAAAATGAAATACCATTAAAAAGAAAGATAATAAGATAAAAAATAAAAGCAGCATTATTTACCATTAAAAGGAAAAAAGGCCAGAGACTCAATGACATTCACTAGGGATTTCACTGTTGCTGTTGATTTTTATGCACAGGCACTCAGATATTATTGTGTCAAGTGCCTGTATAAAACTCCAAGATAGATAAGAGAGACATCACATGGTCATACCCTGGTTGAATGTGAACATCCTCATGATCCTCATTGGATCTGATATTAAAAAGTTCTCTATTCACCAGACCCATTGCTAGGTGAGAACTGTTAACACTATATCCACCAAACTGTGCCTTCCCAACCCCTTAACTCTAGTTTCAACCACAATTGTGAACCACATAAAGCGAGAATTACTAATAACACCAATATTGCCTAAGGAACACTGCATAGACCTATCCCTCTGACATCATACAGTTTATAAACCTAGAAAATGTGAAAACTTTCAGAAACTATTTTGGTTTACAGAAAAATTGCTGCCTCGATATCAAGGTTTCTCAAGTATCCTCATTCTTTTGTTTCAGCGTAAAATCTTTCTCGTGTCTACTTCTGTGTTCATTTTATCAATGTTATTACTGTTAATTCATATTATTTGTTAATGCTGTGATTGTACAGTGTGCTTGAGTCATTTTGATCCTGATGGATAAAAATATCCTCCCTTTTCAATTCTTGCCAACCACATTTTGAGAATTTTGTATTATTTCTAAATATAATTCAGTATCTTTTGTACCTGCATTAATTTAGAAACATTAGTTTAATAATAAGATTTCTGACACATAGATAATCTGCTTCTGTTTATTGTCACTTTGAAATCATAATTCTGTTCGCGGCATATTTGATTGCTGTGGAGATTATCATGATGTCTCAAAATACTTGAGGAGCAGATGAATACTTTATAAGAAAAGATCTTATTGTTATACAGTTATTCTTGGTGACTTTTAAACTGGGAATTAAAAAATAGATAGCATGTAAAGATAATTGTTTCTAAATAGAAAGCTTTTCAGTGTTTCCCATGAGATGTCAGCAGCTCTTTAAAAAAATTGCTTCTTAAGCTTTTGTACAGTAAGTGCTGAAGAAACAATTGTATTCTCTAAGGCCATTTAATTGCTATTATTTTTTGTTCATTAGTTTTCCCCTTTATTTTTGACTAGGTGACCCTAGAGGCAAACATCAAAAAAAAATCCAAAGCAAAACTCAGAATTACCTTAATCTGTATGCGATAGACGGGCTGCGGACCTTGTGTATTGCCAAGAGAGTAAGTATATGCAGGTTCTTAGTTTGCCTTTAAAGAGAGTATTGACAAATCTTTTTGCTGTAGTCCATTAGCAAGAATGTTTATTAGGTTTGGGGTTTTTTTTCATTTTACTAGTAATGCATGAATGCTTTTGCATATTTTGGATGTAATTTTACCTTCTCTTTTTAAATAGGTTCTAAGCAAAGAAGAATATGCTAGCTGGTTAAAAAGTCATTTAGAAGCAGAATCTTCTATTGAAAACCGTGAGGAGCTGCTGTTTCAATCTGCACTTCGTATGGAGACAAATCTGCATCTACTTGGTAACTACATGAGAGTTGGACATGAAATTAAAGCATGTTTAAAAAGTTCAAAGCTCAGTTTTAAACTGCTCTATGTAAATTATTTCTATGCCTTCACAAATTGGTTATTACAAGACTTTCTCATGAGTGTCTCTTGCATCATAACAAAAGAATGGGATAATAAGTAACACACGCATCCTGTTTGTCACAGTTTGATCCCTGATGTAATACCAATTAAAAGAATGGAGTAAGACCAGGGATGAACTTAACCCCTTATCTTAAATGAGATTTGCTGACCTAAGTAAGAACAGTAGGATTTGGCCCATTTTTTTCTGCATATTTTTGTCACAGTGGTGCATCTTGAAAATACTTGTGATTTTTTTTTTTTGTCCTTCTGAGGCACTGAAAACATTGATGATGTGCATTGTATTTATGGTTTAATGGACTGAGGGTGAGCACAGCTCTGAGGAGGCAGGAACTCATTTAATCCTGGGCTGTCTATCTGTCCATTGGCTATGCCCTGAAGTCCATACAGCCCCGAAGATTATTGATTACATAGTCCTAGACCAGTACTTTAAAATATTACCAGTCCCAATGCAAACATGGGTTCACAGATATAACCCTGACTCACTTACTGATTTGGTCCAGGCTGCTGAGGATTTTCTACCTGCTGCTGAGACTAGCAAATCTACCGTGCCATGACCTGACACCTGGTAGGCCCAGGGCTCAAAAGATCCAGCCCTGGCCCAAAAGAGTGCCCCAGAGACCCAAGCCGACTAAAAAGGAAGTCTCTCTGGACTAAGGATCCCTCTAAGCTGCGCGGCAGCACAGCCCCACAGCTGCTTAATGAGCCCCGCCCAGCCAGGGGCTCAGGGCTCTGCGCATGGAGCTGCCTGGCTGGGGGAGGGGCATTTCTCCCTCAGCTACAGTGGCAACTCCCTGTTGAGGACAGAGCAGTGAGTCTCTCACAATCCTTCTGCTCCAGTAAAAAAGCTGTTCTCATTAGTGATCATGGTGGTAAGCATTTCATTTACATTTGTTTGGTTAAGGAAGGCGATTTTAAGATGAAGTCATGAGGGAACAGTTTGAGCAGCCAAGTCTTTTTTTTTTTTAATTGATTTACTTGCTTTGTTCATGCATTCAGGTGCCACTGGCATTGAAGACCGTTTACAGGATGGGGTCCCAGAGGCCATTGCAAACTTGCGTAAAGCTGGCCTGCAAATTTGGGTTCTCACTGGAGACAAGCAAGAAACAGCCATTAATATAGCCTATGCATGCAAGCTACTGGATCACGATGAGGAAATCCTCACCTTGAATGCTGGATCATTGGTAAACAGATCCTTGGCAGATGGTTAAATGTTATGTTGAAGTCTAAATGTGAACTAGTTTTGCTTTGATTTTTAGCAGCTGCCATTAAAAGGTTGATTCCTTTCTTTCTTCTCCTTTATTTTTGTTCTTCATGTTCAGTCTATATTTCAGGGATAGGATGTGTACAGTGGTGTAGGGCTGGTGGCTGAGTGGGACCCAGGCCCAGCAGCAGAGCCCCTGAGCATCTGTGGCCCAGCAGCCAGCACTCCGGGTGGCAGGTGTGCAAGGCCCAGACCCTGGCAGCAGGAGCGTGTGGCCAGAGCATTCAAAATCTGGGGGTGCTGTAGCAACCCCACACTCCTATCTTCCGCACCTGTGGATTGTATGTGGATACTTATTTATTATTTATACTCCCTGGTTGTAGTTCCTTGTATCATGATACAAGTTGAAACTAAATATAGCAGCACCACTGTGCATGAATATTTATCACAGCATAATATGAATGCCTTTCTTTGGTATACATTTTAATGTAGGAAATACCAGGACTTGTCAGTCCTTTGTCTTTCTGAGCCTGCTGCCCACTGTATAAATTCCATAGTCCCCCTGTGTCACAGCAACTGTTTTTCAGTATACAAAAGCAGGGACCAGCATTAGCATGCAGCAAGCAGTGCATCTTGTCCCACATCACAAGAGGGCCCATAAAGCTAAGTTACTTGAGCTTTGGCTTCAACCCCAGGTGACAGAGCTTGAGGCCCCGGGCTCTAGCCCCATCTGATGGTGCTTCTGCTTTCTGCGCTGGCACCCAGCAAGAATAATGCTGACCTTGGTTAGTGTCGCGCCTGAAACTTGCTTGGAGCCTCCCAGGGGACCCAAAGTACTGGTTGGGAGCCACTGGGTTATACCATAGATCAGGGGGGGCCAATCCATTTAACAAAGAGAGCCAAAACAACAGCGGAAAAAAATGCAAAGAGCCATACCAGAATTGTCAAGCAAAAAAAAAAAAAAAGCCTCCAGAACCGAATTGTCAAGCAAAAAAGAAAAAAAGCTCCCTCCCCCCCCCCCCCCCCCGGAACAGATTTATCTAGCAAAAACAAAAAGGAGGCTGCCCCTTTAAGACAGCCGCCATCTTGGGCGCCATTTTTAAAACCCCGCAGCTCCGACCCTGTAAACACAGGGAAGCCGGGGACCCGGGGGGGGGGGGAGCCTGCAGGGGCTGTTTGGGGGTGCACAGGAGCGGCTTTGCGAGCCGCACTTTTGGGGGGCAAGAACCACATGCGGCTCACAAGCCGCGGTTTGGCCACGGCTGCCATAGATGCCTTCCGGGACATAAGTATTCATTTATTTCTTATTGGCATCCACTGCAGATACAAAAGCCATCTACCATATGTATTTTAAAGGAGAAAACAATGAATTATTGAGAATTATTTTAAAACCAATGAACTCTAATACTAGGTAATTCAGTCATTCATACTCTGCTGCATTGACTTTTTCATTTGATGGTAAGGAAGATGTTTGAATTTCAGTGCTCATAGTCATTGATAACCTGAACTACAGTCAGACATTGCTCAGCTTGTCTTAAATACATAATAGCAAGGAGTTTGCTGATACAGTCAAACAGATAAGGAATCAGATTGATAGCACCAAAGTAATTAAATGTGGTCATCAACTCAGCTTTCAAATCCAGAGCTTGCGGTAGACTAGAACTATCCAACTACAATTCCTTTTGAAAGGAAAGGAAAGATAATGAGATGTTCCAGTCTTGAATGTATAAAGTTAGCTGGTAAATTGATTTCCTATGGTCTCACTTCTTTACTTCTGATAAATTGACAAATATTTCACTACCAGACTGGTAGTATTTTATCTTACGTGTTCAGATGTTCATAATACATTCTATTAATTAAGTTTGGTTTGGTTAGAATATAGATTTTAAAATACATGAAATAATCTTTAATTGGCATTTACAAATACCTGATTAATGATTTGATTAATAGACATTCTGTGATGTTCCTTACCGTGGTTAGTTGAGCGTTGATTCTCATTATATCACATGCCAATTCTGTTATTCTGAAAAGAATCTGAAAGAAATTAGTTTAAAAGACAGCACTGCAGTTTAAAAAGGAAACAGAATTGCTTTTGAGACCTTTTTTATCCATTGTTAGCAGTGTTTTCTCCAGCAAAAATTAAGTGTTTTTAGTTGGAGTAAAGAAAGAGCAAAGAATAATATAAATAAAAATTGTTAAAGTGGAATCAGTATTGCAGACTCCATAAAGTTCCCCATTTCTAAATCTATAACAAGCACAGTAAGTTGATTATATGATCCCACAGCAGCAACTTCCACTTAAACATTTTTTTTACTATATTTCAGGAGACAAGTGCTGCTTTGCTGGACCAGTATCTGCGGTATATAGAGTCTAAGTTTTCAAACACCACAATAGACAAGACTGTGGGAAACATGACAGTTGGATTTGGACCTCTCTCTCCACCTTCATCTTCAGTGAATTCCAGCTTGGGCTTAGTGATTGATGGAAAGACTCTGGCTTATGCTCTGGATAAAACACTAGAAGATAAATTTCTTTCACTAGCCAAGAGATGTCGCTCAGTTCTGTGTTGTCGCTCTACCCCACTGCAAAAAAGCATGGTAGTAAAACTCGTCAGAGATAAACTCAAAGCAATGACGTTGGCAATAGGCAAGTATCCTCATTTAAGTGAACCTATATTTACTTGCATGCACCCTTTGGGAATTTCCCTTTACTTCTGGATACTTCCAAAGCCTAAAAACTTCAATTTTCGTTTGAAAATGCTTCTGTGTGCTTAAGATCATTTATTCCCAACAAAAATAGAATTTCTGTGGTGACATCCGGGATTCCTTCCTACAGAAGTTGCCCAAATGGAGTTGGCTGACTCCACAATGGTGCTTGCATATAGCAACGTTTTGTAAAGAATTGAGTGAGCTGACACCATTGACTATAGCTTTGCAGTACAAATCAGAACAAATCTGTGTTCAGAGTCGTTTCAGCTAATCACGATTAAACCCCAAGCCTCTGATTTTTGATCGTGAGTTGGTGACTGTGCTGAAGACCAGTTGTCCAGGACTATACGTATTGCAAAGTTGTGATCAGCATCATGTCAGCCAACATAGTTCTTCCCTATTTTCCATTGTGTGGTTGTTTGTGGGGACTGCAAGTCATCCAGTCAGTCATCCAGTTCAAAATCCTACAGCACCCACAAAGTTACCACTTGTTAAATTAAGAAAGCTCCACTTGTTCCTCACACAGCCCTCCTTTTTCCCACTCTAATGTCACAGAGCGTATCTATTACGCCGAGCCTCATGCCCAATTTTAGGGTCCCTTAATACTTCCAGCCACTTAATATGCAGCAGGAAAGTTTTCAGGAGTTTGTTTCCCTCTTGCACATGGACTGCTTAATATTCATACAACACAGACATGACCTCGGCAGTCTAGCTCCCATTAAAGAGCCCCCTCATACAGAAGTACTCCCATTTATGTTTCCTTGGCATGATACAGGAAGAACCTAGATAGATGGACATGAAGGGCGTGGTGGTCCCTTCTAAAGTTCTGAAATTGTAGTTCCATGAAGTACAGGTGTTTCAAACGAGATCCCTATGCCGTTCTTTTTCACTGATGTTCACAATAACTTATCTTTCCTTTGTTTTTCTGCTTTAATCATCTCTACTTTAATAATATCAAATAATATTGAATCCTTTTCTTACTAGGTGATGGAGCTAATGATGTCAGTATGATCCAAGTAGCAGACGTGGGTGTGGGGATCTCTGGTCCAGAGGGCATGCAGGTAATGTAGTTTATTGAAAAGATTTCCCAGGAAAAATTTGGACCAAATGTTTTCTGTACGTCTGCTTGCATCTTGCCTCCTAGTCAGCTGGAGCAAGTTATCTCTTGACGGACAGCAAAAGTAAATGAGTAAGTTGCAAGCTGCCCTGAAGTGTACCAGTTGGGCTTTGTAAAAATCATTTATGCTTGAATTAGAGCATATGTTTCTTCTCCAATCTCTAGGGAGCTTAAACAGTTTACATTCACCTCATAAAACTCAAATTGCAAGAGGTCTTTCAGCACATTTACTTTTTAAAAGAAATCAGTTATTCATTTTTAAAAACCCTCAGCTATGTACTGTTTCTATAATAAATAAAGATTACATTTACTTCTTGCATTTTCCTCCTCTCACTTTTATTCTCCCTACGTCCTGCACTGGTCCTGTAAAATTATCCTGTGGGGTGGCTGGACAAATCCATTTACCGAATGCAGCTAAGATAGGAGGCACTGAAGAGTATACGCCACAGAAGGCTGCACATGCTACTTGTGTTCCAAGCCATCCCATTCAGACTATATGCCTGAATGGTGCACAAGGCCTGCTCTCCTCTTCCCGCTGGTACATGCAGGTCAGATATGGGTCTTACGCTACAGCTCTTGGGATATGAGTATGTAGCTGCAGCAAGAGTTAGAGGAGTGCTAGTTTGGGAGGGGAGGGGAGCCCAGCCACCCTCAAATGTTAGATAGCATAGTTGAGAGCTGGGATTGCCTCCTGAACTCTGTTTTTGTTAGGTGGCCCCCATCTCCACACTACAGTTGTGGGAACTGTGACTTGTCAAGAGGACAGCCCCTCATTCCTATTACCATGCAAGAGGGTAGAGTAAATGACATCTCTAGTTCAGTGGGTGTTGCCTTCTTGGTTAATCTGCACTTTGGTACAATCCAAGGAGACAGACTGAGGTCGTGCAGACTGTGATGGAGCCAATGGGCTCCACACTCCCGGAGCAGGGGCCGCATGGGAGGAGACGTGGGCACCACTTGTGGCGGAGCCACCGCACTCTGTGTGCCGGGGCCGGAGATTGCACCGGAGGAGGCAGGGGCGACGGCGCCGCTGCAAGACACTCGCGCGTGTGTGGCCAAGGCAAGTGGCTAAAGCAAGCCGGCCCCTCCCTCACATAAGGGGAGGAAGAACATGCGACGGGCCGGCATGCGCTCCGTACGCCGGGGCAACGTTGCGGCCAGGGCAACGTTGCGGCATGGTCTTCAAAAGAGACCGGCCGCTGGTCAAAGGGGGGGGAAGCAAGAGAGGTGAGCGGGGACAAAGCAGTGCACGGGAGGAAGGTGGGGAGTAGGTCCGACGCCGGGGCGGTCGGAATGTGACAGGCCGAGCGTTGGGGGTTGGGCGAGGAAGGAAGAAGGCAGGGAAGGGGGTGAGTAGGAAGTTGCCCAGGGCAGGGCATGGGGCCCATGGGTCGACGCGTTTCGGGCAGTGTCCCCGTCAACCGTAGGGAGAAGAGAGAGAACGATCTCACCTCCCTTAGGGCCCTGGGCCGGGACCCAGAGGAGTGGGTGGGCCCGGGTCCCCCTACCTCCTGTCTCACTGGCGTGAAGCGGGACACGGAATGGGGCGACTGTTGTATTATCTGGAGAACTAGTGACTGCATTAAAGACGCTGATCCCGTCGTACAGCGGCCATTGTACTGGTTTGGGGAAGCAAAATAACCGGACTCGGGCGGGCAGTAGGACCCAGACCAGAACCCCGGGGCGCCCGCTTACACAGACCACATGAAGCCCTTTTCCTGTTTGTCTGACAATCTGCCTGGGAAGAAGCTGCTCCTGCTGAGATTTTTGGGGATTCACTCAGTATGCGTGTGTCTCTGGCCATCATTCCTGACAACCTGATGGCTAAATGTGGCAGGGCAGTTGGGCAGTAAAAGGTGAAAGCTTGGGCTGGAACTGAAATAGGATTGTTGTTTGGGTTTTTTTTTAAACAGGGTGTTGTGCTGTAATCAGGATCCAAGTAAGGATGAGTCTGGGGGCCTCACGTAGCTTGTGTAGGTTTTACAAGCATGGAACAGCATTTGGGTTGAATAGAACCCAACAAGCATAGAATCCAGAGCAGGCTGTTTACAGGGGTCCATTTGAAAGCCTGTTGAAGTCAGTGGGAGTCTTACCATTTACTTCATTGCACTTTGCATAGGCTCCTAGCATCTCTGCATGAACTCAAACCACTGATTTCTCATGAACATCTGAGCTTATAATACCCCACATCTCTTACTCTCTGTCTCTTCTTTTTCTGCCTTCCAATTCTGCTTTTCCGTTGATCTTGTAATTCTGAGACATCTGGTCTTTCAGTGTCCCTAGCTGTTTGAGTGCATTCTTATCTGAAAGCCTGTCATTTCGCTTGTTATTCCATTAAACCACCTGGATTATTTCTCTTTTTATGTTTATTTTTTAATGAATGTTCACACATCATGGGAATGCTTATGGATCCCCTGCCTTTGATCCCAGGGTTCCATAAGAAGCCGCGCATGCCTTTATACAATAAACAGCTGTCAAAATTGTATACATGCAGGGACTTCAAAGGAGTCAAGCATCTGGATCTCTCAGACAGCAAACTGACTGATTTATTTTTCTTTCACAACCTATGGAAGGAACAGCATGGAGTATGAACCATGCTTTCCTAGGAAAAACTAGGGGGGTGGAGGAGAATTAAAATGTCAAATCCAAATTATCTTTTGGGATAAAATAAACACACAAGTGTAATTGGATAAAACCGTCTTTCCATTAGAATGTGTTTTGGAATAATTTGGTGGAAATATAAAATTAAGAGAAATAAACAGTTTTACCTCATTATTCCACAGTAGATTAAGAACATGTGTAAAGGAGAAAGAGAAACAGATGCAGGCATCCTTATGAATGAATAAGACAATAAACAAATTGCAAATTATAAAAGCAATACAGCTGTAGGTGGAATCTGTGGACAACTCAATGACCTGCAAAGATCTAAAGCAACTGATATGCTGCTCCATTCAGAATGAGCTCCTAATTCTTAAGAATACTTTATCTTGAATTTTAGACAGTCAAAAGTAGCTATGATATAGAAAGAAATCATGCTGATTCATACCATAGGCATGATTTGGCAGGTTCTAAAATTTCAAGGGAACTTCTTCTGTAATGATTTCTCACAATTTACCGAACTTTCATATATACTTAAAAATAAATATCCTTAGAATACTGGGATCTCAGAGGAATGTGAGTTGGACTACATTTGGAAGTCAAGATAATGATCATTAATTAAATTATTTTGCTTTTTTTGCTTTTAACTCAACTTCTTTTTAGCCTTTTTAACTTACCATGATACAACATATTGTTATTTGTCTCGCTCTCCTCATTTAAATCTCTCCTGAGAACTCTCTTCTTCTGCACAAAATAATAATGTTGTCTTTGTATTTCTTAAAAAGAGAAAAGCTTACAATCATCATCTCTGAGCATCTGTGCAACCACACTCAACTATAACCCTTGGTCCTTCATCACCCCACTTCCTTCCTGCCATTTGTTACTCATTTCATCATCTTCAGTATTATAGATTTTAATCTAGAAGCAAGGACACTGTCATTTTGTGTGTTCTGTGAAGCACCTGTTTTGCTTTGGGATGCTATAAAATTATAACTGTCAAAGCTAGGGATGTCAACATGAAGTTGACTATACAATTAACCAATAAACCTGGCATTATCAGTTAATCCTATCTATTACGCACTTCCCCCCACCTAACACAGGCAGCAAGGGGCAGGGGAGAAACCAGTGCCATGGGGAGTCAGCTTTTAAGCTGGCTCCCTGCAAGCACCAGATCCTGTGGAGCTGTTCCCCTCCCCCCCCCACACACACACTCCTGCCTTTGATAGAAGGGCAGCAGCACAAACAGTAAAGGGGGACAGGCAGGAGCCAGTACATGCGGGGAGCTAGCTTCTCAGAGCCGCCTGCCCTTCCTGCCCCTCTTGCTGTCTCTCACAGAAGCAGCGGGGGGCAGGGGCAGGCAGGCGCCGGTGCTCAGGGGGAGCTGATACAAAGGCAGCAGCGTGGAGTGGCAGGGGGCTTCCCGGGAGGGGTGTCGGGAATACACTGGCTACTGGCCCTGCATCAGGGGCCTATTGAATAATAGTGTAACAGCAAAGTTTTGATGTGGTTACACAATTATTCAATTAGTCTATATCAGGAGTGGCCAACCTGTTACAGATGAAGAGCCAAAATAGTGGTGGATACAGCACGAAGAGCAGAAGGGAAAAAGTTGTTGAGAACAACACCTCTCCCCCACCCTTCCACCCCCCAGCTGCCATTTGGTTGAGCTGCAATTTTTTCTTTGACGAGCCGCGGGTTTGTCCCTAGACAAAGCATTGAGGACACAATGGGCCAGACTCTTCTTTCTCTTGCCCCAAGGTGGATTTTAATGAAGTTACTCTTCATTTACATTTGTGGATGTTCGTAGGATGCTCAAGCTTGCTGGCACTTTA
Source organism: Pelochelys cantorii (assembly GCA_032595735.1). Taxonomy (NCBI): domain Eukaryota; kingdom Metazoa; phylum Chordata; order Testudines; family Trionychidae; genus Pelochelys; species Pelochelys cantorii. Next base: position 122,067,648 of record CM064326.1, on the reverse strand, counting down.
CAATAATGATTTCAATTCTTCTTTCATTGAAGGCAGTGATGGCGAGTGACTTCGCAGTCCCAAGATTCCGGCATTTGGAGAAGCTCTTGCTTGTTCATGGACACTGGTGTTATTCCCGGCTTGCTAATATGGTGCTGTATTTCTTCTACAAAAATGCAGTAAGTGTTTGACTTGACAGTTTTGTGGCTCTGCATGTTTCTAGGGTTTATTTTGTGTGAAATGAGCATGAGGTCAGCCTTCAAATGGTTTATAAATAAGCTGCAAAGAAGCTTGCGGAGTTGAAAGACAGCTGGCTGCCATTCACAGGAATAGCAGGCCCCACTCTGTGACAACTACAGTGTGCTGAAGAATGTGCAAATTAAGGAACATGAATAAGAAGTGCTGCTTAACAAAAGTTTCTTTATAGAACAGCACCTTTCACAAAAATCTAGCTAAATAGAGGAGCCTTTAATGCCAAGTCCAACCTGTGCTGATCTGAAGTAGAAGTAGGTGTGATTTCTCTTCCTAATCCTGTTTTATAATTGTTTATGCAAATTATAAATTGTACCCAGTGATCTGAGCTAATCTGGGCCTTCTAGATTTGTCAGACAAGCATATTGGAAGTGTTTTTGTTTTCCCTTACTTCCTTCAGCCAAATAAGTACACCGTGAAAGGAGCATATTCCAATACATATCAAAGTATGGGCCTGAATCTCCTCCTTATTACACCAATGCCAATCATGAATAACTCCATTATTAGATACTGGGCTATTAAAAACTCAGCTCTTCAGCCCTGCCTGAGTCCCTTTGCGTCACTCACATAGCATTGAAAAGGCATCTCAGGTTCCTTCAGCATGGAAGAGTCATTGGCTAGCATGAAGATACTATGGATTTGCATCGCTTGCTCATTCTGTTGAGAGTAGGGATCATGAAGGAGAGGGATCACACACAGCACACCTAATCTCCAGAGCATAATAGGAGTGAGGATCCAGCCTTGTGTGTCTTAACTGAGAGGGCAAGTAGCACCTGGTACAGTTAAGGTTGATTTCAAACTTCTGTATATGAGAAAATTATGAGCCACGATTAAATATCTTTTGGCCTAAAGATTCCATGTCAGATCTCAGTCCAAAGTTAATTTTTAACTGTCGTTGGACAGGACTGTATTTTTTTTCTCAAATTGCTGACCTGCATAGGAACACAGTGAGTGCTAGACAGATAATAAAAACTGTCATTGGATGAGCAATCTTTCCGTTAACGTGGGCACGACATAAACATGCTAAGCATGGTCTGATCAGAAATGAAATATTTACATGCTTTCAAAAACTAATCAAATGTTTCCAAATTTTGAAGTTCCAAACATCTCACTGAGCCTTAAAAAGCAAGCCAAGTTTGAACAGTTGACTTATGCTAGAGCTCCCACCATTGCTACCGTAGGTGGAGTTGCACCTGCAGAAATGCAATGGCAGGAAACTTACAGAAAAATGCTAGCACACATAGACTCATGGTGCTAGTATACATAGACTGATGTGTTGAGTATCTGCACCTTCCTATCTAGATATTTCTGGTGTGCCCATCACCCTGGTAATATTGAATCAATGAAAATGGAATATTATCCTTTCAGAGAAATTTACTCAGAGCAATTTTATTTTTAAATGAACACATGCTCAAGAATGATATATGTAAGAACATTCCAGTGATCAGCATGAAAGGATTCAATGTATACATTTGTATTTTTGTTCAATCCTTGTAAAATCTTACATTCCTCTATACCCTTCTCCCCTCACTCTTGATGACAAGTATTATTTTTCATGCCACATTTAGTAAGACATCCAACTGCAGACATTTTCTGAAGCTGTTGCCCGAAGACTTGACTGAAACTTAAGTATATTTGTTTATGTTTGCTCTTCTTCTGCTGCCTTCAGAACCCTTAAGAGCATTCCTACTAACTCTGAAACCACAGTGGGAAATACAATTTAGATGTGTCAGACACATAGTGGCTTCCCTCAAGAAAGAATTCTAACTTCCTCTAAGATGCAAGCACGTGATTTATTCACAAGGGGACCGCTCTTGATGAATTGTCCACAGGGAATCAAGATAACTGTGCTGCATACATTCTGTTAGATCTCCTATCTCTTCGCGTTTTTACATTTGTTTGTAGTATGTCAATCTCTATTCTGCTGTAGAACCTATCTAGCTCATAGTTTAATCCCAGATTTGTGCAGAAACCACTCTCCAGGATTTTAAAAGATGCTTCTTTGTAGGCCCCAGCTGGTCACATGGTTGCTTGAGGTAGAGTATAAAAAGGAAGAGAAAGCTGGGTCAAACAGATGCTAAGGGAGAGGACACAGTCTCTCTCCTTCTAGCTAGCTAAATTGGGGAAAGCCTCTGAGAATTACTGCTAAGTATCATTAGTTGATAGAATATAAGAACGGCCATACTTGGTTTGAGCAAAGGGCTATCTAGCCCAGTATCCTGTCGTCCAGCAGTGGCCAATGACAGGTGCCCCAGAGGGAATGAGCAGAACAGGGAATCATCAAGTCATCCATTCCTGTCACTCATTCCCACCTTCAGGCAGAGCCTAGGAACACCATCCCTGATCATCCTGGCCAACAGCCATCAGTGGACCTATCCTCCATGAATTTATCTAGCTCTGTTTTGAACCTTGCTATACTATTGGCCTTCACAGTATCCTCTGAAAAGAAGTTCCACAGATTAACTGCATTGTGTGAAGAAATACTTCCAAGTCCACCCTGTGTGTTTGTTTTAAACCTGCTACCTCTTAATTTCATTTGGTGACCCTTTGTTTCATGTAAATAGGACTAAATAGCACTTCATTACCTAGTCCAGATTTTATAGACCTCAGTCATATTCCCTCTTAGTTGTCTCTTTTCCCAACTGAAAAGAGATTCTGTGGTACAGTTTGGTTCACTTAAGTTTTTTACCTAATTTGATTCTACGTTTTCTTTCACGCAGAGTGCCACTTTTCCACCAGCACAACCTGTTTTATCCTTCCGATATGTTTTGAACCCTGGTATTACTGCGACCCATCGATTATCTTCCTTCCACCAAGTTTCTGTGGTGCCTACTATATCAATATCCTTATTTAATATGAAGCTATCTATTTCACACATATTATTATTTAGTCTTCTAGCATTGTATATCAGTACATGCTATATAAGCACTTTAAAAATGTGTCATGTTTTAGCTGTCTAACATTACATGATGTATTTGAGCAAGACTCTTTTTCATTTGATTTTTTTTATCAGATCCTCCATTTTATCATATTCCATCGTCTCCTCCTTACTAGGACATAGAGAATCTCCATTAATAGATCCTACCATTAGGGATAGCTCTGTCCAAACTAAATGCTCTTCCATACCTGTCAGCTTTCCCTGAGCTCTTAGTTTAAAATCTACTCTACAACCTTTTTTATTTTAAGTGCCAGTTGTCTGGTTCCTTTTGGTTTAGGTGGAGCTCATCCTTCCTGCACAGGCGTCACCTTTCACAAATGTTTCCCAAGTTCCTGATAAATCTAAACCCCTCCTGTCTACATCATCATCTCATCCACGCATTGAGACCTTGCAATTCTACCTGTCTTACCTCTGGTTGTGTAGCAGTGAGCTTTATATAGCTCTGGTCTTCCTGAGTAGCCCCGCCCCCTAGTTAAGCATAGATGGGTGCTAAAAGGCTCATTAGCCTTAATGAGGATCAGTGCCTCGTTAAGTAGCTCTTAGCCTTGCCTAGTGGACCACTAGGCTCAGCACGCACACAGTCAGTACACAGTCCCCCAAACAAACAGATCACACGGCATATGTAAGTCAAGCAGCAAGCACACGACTAACACAGATACACACACTAAGGAAATGAACCTACCCCCCGAGGGTTTGCTTTCAGTTTTTTGTGATTCTTTGGTGGATAATCCACAAGCCTGGAGAATAGCACCTCAGGAGGACTGAGGCATGGATCTTTATTTCCTTTCCTGGCTCTAAAGCTACCCACTAGCTAACATATTCCATTTCCAGGGTACAAAATGTGCCATCCAGCCTCCCCTCAAAGCTGAACCAAGCATGTTCTCATCTCCAGAAACACATTACCTCCACTGATAGGCAGATACATCTCTAACAGCCAGACTCTGTAGTTTAAATGAACCCTAGCTGTTCTACAGACACTTCAGCCTTGCTGATCTGGTTGTCTATCCTGCATACACGTTAGAAAAAGTAGATAGTGTGATTTGTCCATCCCTGGGTGACCCCAACCAAGCTGGAGGCAGCATTTCCAACACCAAGATCATCACACTCCCTCAGTGCGAATGATTCACTTTTACATTTTAAAGAGAGGATTGTAGGATGTTAAATCTCCACCCACTGTTAGTCGGATGAAATTCAAAAACAAAGATATTGTGGTGTTTAAATCGAACACAGCTTAACAGTTCTGCAATTGTATCCTCCAAGCTGTGCTCCTCTCATTACAATCTTGAAAAGAGAGTGAGGATCACTGGGCTATTCAGCTATCTACTTTGCCCTTGATGCATCTCCAGAAAATTCTCAAACCAGCACAAGGTACTGAAATAGAAACCTAGTCCTTTTTTTGACCATAACAACACAGAGTTCTGCATTCATCAAATACATATGGAACTCCACAAAAATGGTGTCATTATTCACTTACGTTTAGCTGCATTTTTAAAGTTGTAATTGGATTGAAAATTAATTTCATGTGAGGCAGAACCCCAATCATATCTAAGACCACAATCCTGTTAAGACACTGTACGCATGAGTAGTGGGAATTTGAAATTAAAAAGATCAGTTGTCCTTAAGGAGGATTACTCATGATTTTAAGATTAAGTACATGTGCAAGTCTTTGAGGGATTGAAGGCAACATGATTTCACAGAGTTTGGAGAGACGATGTACTGAGATTTACACTGTTGTGTGTTTTATAACTTGTTTTAAATTCCTGACTAATCATGCCTTATGTACTGTTGTTTTGATTGCAGATGTTTGTGGCCCTTCTCTTCTGGTACCAGTTCTATTGTGGGTTCTCTGGGTCTTCCATGATTGATCAGTGGTACCTGATCTTCTTTAATTTATTATTCTCTTCTCTCCCACAACTGGTCACTGGTGTGCTGGATAAGAATGTACCAGCTGAAGTGCTGATTGGAGTACCTCAGCTCTACAAAAGTGGCCAGAACATGGAGGTAAAAACTTTGCCTTTCAGAAGATTTTTTTTTGATGGTCATAAGTTTAAATGAAAACAAATCTTATTGGCAAAGGACACGATGGCTCCAAATAAAGCTAAGGAATGGGAGTCTGAGACATTGTTTTTTCTTGTTTGTTAGCATTTCTAGGTGTACATCTAAGACCCACAATTTGCCACAAAGGGGAGTAATCTCAAAGTCCGGGCTCCAGTCTGAGCCCAAATGTCTACACTACAATTTTATAGTCTCACAGTCAGAGCCCCACAAGCCCGGGTAAGCAGACCCAGGCTTTGAGACTCAGTATTTTTATCATAGTGGAGATATACCTTATAATAGTCTTAACAAAAATATCTATATTCCAGAAACTAAAAAAGTGAGGAAAAAAAGTCTTTTTTAAAAACAATAACTTAAAATACTTGGATATATGTTTGTTAGTGCATTTTTTCTTTTCCAGAGTTCATTCTAAGCATCTACTCTGATGATCTAGGTGTTGTTACACATTTCAAATATAAGGAAAAATAAAAGTCATTTTCTATATTGTATAGTAGAGTAAAATGGACTGTTCCCATCATAGCATAGCACTGTTTACTCACCAAACACAAGAACTCACTCAATCCCATCGGGGGAAAGGAGGTACCTGTAAGTGTGCCCAGAACCATGCTGTAACTGGGGGCGGAGTGTGGGCAGGACCATGCCTCCCAGTTTGAGGAGGCATTGCCTTCCACCGCCTCTTATGCCCGCTGCCCATGATACTATACTTGAAAGAAGAGGTAGGGAATTGCAGAACTGCTCATTTTCAGTGCATTTCTATTGATTTTCTCTCTTTTCTTTTCTTTTTTTTAAACAGCTGTTTCTGGTTTTTAAATTTCCATTCTTTGGCCTGCTGCTCCTGAACATTGCAATTAAAGTTCCACAAACTAAATGCCCTGATTTCCTTTACTACTAAAAGCTGACAAAAATAGCTAGAGTTATTTTAGACTGATTTGACAGTTTTATTTGTTTTTCTTCGTTGACAAACCAATCTAAAGATTAACAAGAGAAACCTTTCACATTCACAAACAAATTCTTTCTCAAAGCTGAGTCCATTGTCCATTCTGAAGTTCTTTGAATGTATTAAGCAATTTTGTTTTATTGAATATCTGTCTAAAAAGGCTTATAAAGAAAATTTTTCGAAGCCATTCCTGCTTTGTCCCCACTTTGCTCTTTGGAAAAGATTTTTATTGAATCGGTATATGTGTTGTTTTATTAGACCAAAGAACACAAGAATTTTCTGAGCGTCTCATCTCTAGGCTAAGGAAACCTTGAGCTAGAGGAGGAAAAAAATCATAAAAAGAATATTTTTTTATCACAGGAAATGTGCAACCTGCATAAGAATATCAGTAAAATGTACAAGCATTTTACAAATCTGATGTTTACAGAATGATTTCCTCTATATTCAGTTATTATGTATGATAATTCATGTGAATGTAACAAATGGTTAAATTATTTATACTAATTGGTTAGTGAAATTCAGTACTGTTTCTTAAGGAGTGATTATATTGCTGTGTAAATACCATTATAGATGTTCCCTTCAGAGTAAGCTACATACTTTCATATTTAAACTTTCTTGAAAGTCTTTTCTTTTATATGTAGATGCCATAAGACCAGATATTTAAATGTGCTTAGGTGCCGAACACCCCACTGAAATCAGGCACCAAAATATATTTGAAAATCTGGCCCTTTGCCTCTTGTCCAGCAAAGATGTCTGCATTTGTAGAAGTTTACATGCTACAAGTATGTAACTCCACTGAAGTCAGTAGGACTATGCAAGCCTTTGCTTGTTCAGGACCTTAGTTCTAAATTATACCCTCTTGTGAAAAAACTACAGAAGAGGATGCTTTAGAGGCAGAAATTCCGGTCATGGAAGCCCCAACTAATCACTCCAGCAGGAGGGTGGAGTTTGTTGGCTTGGGAAGGGAAAAAAGAGTGATGAGGTTATCTGCACAAGCACTGAAAAAATACATTGCAGTTTAGATTTTTGTCTGGTAATAACAAATGATTTCTTCATTTGTCTCTTACTGTATGTTTTTGTGTCACAGGAGTACCAACCACATATGTTTTGGATGAACATGATTGATGCTCTCTATCAAAGCCTCGTTTGTTTTTTCATTCCTTATTTTGTAAGTTATCTCTTCAGACATTCTATTTCATGCAATGTGAGGAACAGGCTTGAAAATACAGATTAAATCCCTTTTCCTTCTTTTCAGATTTACTATGACTCAGAGGTGGATATATTCTCCTGGGGAACCCCCATCACCACAATAGCTCTTTTCACCATTATATTACATTTGGCTATTGAAACCAAAACTTGGGTAAGTTGTCTACAGGAAAATTATATGTTTCTGGGATAGTTTACTTATTTCCTTAGCGTCACTCTTTAAAATCAACAAAATCTTATTTTAGTTTCTTCAGCACTTCTGTTTTTATCAAGCATTGTAACCAAACATAAAAATGGTTTTAAACTTTGAGCAACTTTGTAATCCTGTTTGTAGAACAATGGTTTATGAAAATACACTCCTGGATTTTTGTACCAGAAAATTAAAAATCAGTTTGTGTTCCTGTTTCTTCTAGACTTTGCTCCACTGGTCATCTTGTGTCTTCAGTATCCTTTTATTTTTCATTGTGGCTCTGATTTATAATGTTTCTTGTCCAATATGTTATCCTCCATCCAATCCCTACTGGACTATGGAGAAATTGATGGGAGATCCTGTGTTTTACTTGACTTGTATTATATCACCAGTTGTTGCATTACTGCCCAGGTACAGTATCTTCCTTGCATGCATATGTTAGAGGCTCATGTACTTTGTCTGTGGTAGAATTAGAGGAAAGGCGAAGGGAGATGCCTGAAAATAATTTTGGGGTGAGGGACTTTTCTATTTTTTTTAATTCTCAGCCAGATAAGGAATATTATTATCTGCATTTGATTACTTAAGGTTGCTAGCTAGCAGAGTTACTGGTATATTAGTATCACTGGTGGGTGGTTATTGTAGGTCACGTTGTTGTCAGCATACTCAGAGCTCTTCCTGGGACAATTTTTTTTATTTTCAATGTGAAATCTAAAATGAATTAAGTGTGCTGCTTGCCTGTTCCAATTCTCATTCTGTTAAAGTAATTGTTATACTGTGTTCTGTGAACATTTTTCTCTTGATAAAATCATAAGCAGTTCCTGTATCTTTGGGGTGTTTTTTCATACATGAATTTTTTCCTCCTTCAGATTTCTGTACAGAACTCTTCAGGGGACTGTTTTCCCAACCAAACTTCAGCTTGGACGCCAGTTGAATAGATGGCCTCTGGAGGCTCGCAGCCAGATTCTGAACCGGTTGAATATCAAAAAGGAATCTATTCCCCAGAAGCTACCATGTGCAGAACATTCCTCACAGGATCCTCAGTCAAATGCTAGTGATAGTTTTAAGGCCTGCAACCAAACCCCTCCTTCAGAACCATCTCAGCATGGCTATGACCCAGCTTTCCCATCATGTACAAGGGTAGAACACAAAACAGGACTGAGTGTTACTGTCTCTCCTGCTGGCCCCCCGTTATGTGGGGAAAATAAACACTCTTCAGTGACAAATAGTCAAGAACAATACCCGGGATTTCACAAAATTACTCACAATGCTTCAGAGATGGAGTCAATGTCTATAGAAGAAACGTTCCCATGGAACTCAACAATAGACCAGTCAGGCTTCAGTTTATTGAACTGGATCACATCAACACCTTTGTTCAGTCGATTTGGGAGACTTTTACAACTCCCACCAAGTCAGTTACAAAATGAAGTGCAGGGCAACGTGTCTGTGCTTGGCTCCACATCTTCTTTGTATCAGGACTTCAAAGGCTTAACAGGGAAGAACTCAAATGACTTTCAGAAACAAATTAAAGGGACCCCAACAGATTGCTGTAAAAGTGAAGCTCATGAAACCACCTTCTTATGACATGGGCCTTGAGTACATTTATATTGTTTCTGTTTGCACAGATTTATAGTGAAATTATTCCAGTTGTTTCCAGAGATGAAACAGGAGATCAAAGGTACAAGAATTATTTAAAAAATGTTTAAATATTATATATTGAAATAAAAGCTTTAAATATAAAGAAAAAATATACTTGGATGTTCCTATATCTCTCTGTTTTTTTCATCACATTTTATAAGAAAATGCAGGACTTTTATTTTCCAGTTGCTCCTCTTTCATTCTGGCAAGTATTGCCCCAAAAGGTTTGGATTTCAGGAGCAATTATAGACATGATTATAGTTGGTTCAGCAATCATGAAGAGGAAAATACATAATGATAACACTGTATCCCAGCGGTTTGGCTAATTTGTCTGATTTAAATTTATCTGGTTTAAAATAAAAAATCTCAGTGAGGTCTGACAATCAAGTTTTTAAGGGGAAAACTGCCAGGCAGGATTTTGAAAGTATCATACCTCTTTGTAAATATTAACAGCATCTCGCCACCATATAAACACTAGCAATTTGTGAACGTTGCCATATTTTGATAACTCCTGAATACATTTTATTTCTTATGATAAAACAATAAAAAATGACCATCCATATACAAAATGGTTGCCTAGTCTGGCATTAATAAGAGTTCAGTCCTTCATTTGCAATCAGTAAAAACAGTTTGCACATGGCAGGTCAGGCCATTCCTTTCTAAAAGGAAAACTGTTTTTCTTTATAAAGACACATTATGGGGGGAAGTGAGTGTATGTTATATGTGCAGTATCATGTAAGTCAGAGGAAATTGAGAGCATACTCAGCATGTAGCAGTCTGCTCCACTGAAATGCCACAGAACTTGCTGAAGAGTGTAAGTCCTGTTTGCTAAGGGAAATAGGGAAAGCCCTTTTGTTATGGATTATAGCCCTTTTCCACTTCTAGTGTAGTAACTTGAAGCCCAAGTCATTAGTGACCATCTTTCCCTAAGGAGGCTGCTTACAGTCTGCATATATAATCACATAGCCCTGGTCTTCATGAGAGAATTATTTTGAAATAACAAGCAGAGTGTCCACACTACCAAGCTCATTATTTCAAAATAAGGGGCTGGTTATTTTGAAATAATGCCTCCTTTCCATAAGGAATAGGGCTTATTTCAAAATACTTATTTTGAAGGAGCGTTAGTGTGGACGCTCCACTGCTGCTATTTCAAAATAACTATTCCCCAGAGTCATTTAAAGTAATTATTCCCCAGTGCTTCCTGGGGCTCTAAGTCAAGGTAGCGCGTCCACATTAACGATATGTCTACACTACAGAGAAGATTGAAGCTGCCGCTGTCAATCTTCCAGGGTTTGAATTAGCAGGTCTAGTTAAGACAGCTAATTCAAACTGAGAGGGTCGATGCGGTCGTCCTGCTTCCATGAGGAGTAGGGGAAGTCAAAGGGAGAGTGTTCTCCCTTCAACTTCCTGCAGTGTGGACAGCACCAAAAGTTGAGTTAAGGTATTTTGACTTCAGCTGTGCAATTAACGTAGCTGAAGTTGCATATCTTAATTTGACCCTATCCTGTAGTTTAAATATACCCTAAGGGAGCCTGCCTCGGACTAATTTCGAGGCTTCCCTGTAGTGTGGAGATGCTATTTCGAAATAGTTCTTTTAGAAGTTATTATTTCAAAATAACTTACTTTGAAATAATTTCTTAGTGTAGACATGCCCATAGTGTGTGCCATCTTCACACACAAACTGATACAGGATATTGTTGCCACTTTGCTTGAATTTTCACAACATCCTATTTTTTGTTTACTATTAGTTATGTAATCCCAGGATTTGCAAACCTCATTCTCTGTCCATTGACAGGAAATCCCAGCCTGTTGGCTCCCATGGTTTCCCTCAACATTAAGCCCCAGTGTTTGACATATGCTGATTTCTGAGACTCTCTGGCTATGTCTACACTGCAGGCTTTTTGCACAAGAACGGCTGTTCTTGCGCAAAAACTTACAGAGTGTCTACACTGCACGCGCATTCTTGCGCAAGTAAATTTACAGTACAACGTCGGAAAACAGGGCTTCTTCCAGAAGAGTTATTCCTCTCCCCACGAGAAATAAGCCCTTTTGTGCAAAAGCTCTTCCACAAGAAGGCAGTGTGGACAGGCAACATGAATTTCTTGTGCAAGAAACCCCTATGGCTAAAATGGCCATCAGAGCTTTCTTGCGCAAGACAGCGTCCACACTACCATGGACGCTCTTGCGCAAAAGCACATCTCTGGCGCAAAAGCACATGGCAGTGTGGACGTACTCTTGTGGAAGACCTTTTGCACAAGAACTCTTCCGCAAAACAGTTCTTGCGCAAGAAGCCTGCAGTGTAGACGTAGCCCATGGGTATTACAAAATGTTTGTATGTTGGCCTCTTATCACAAACACAGACAGAATTGATAATATCATAATGCAAAACCTGAAGGGAAGAAGTAAAAGCAATGTAAAAAAAAGGTTACTATCAGTCTTTATGTATGTTGTTCTGATAAAGCATGATACGCAACCATACAACATTTGGGAATGAGAATATTTCTGTCTTCTTTATGAAGTATATTATTGAGTATGCTAAATGTATCCACACAACTCGCATATTCTAGCTTTTTATTAAACATGAAATTGACTTGGGGAAGGACTTGTGATTCAAAACAGGGCTTTACAATTTTTCCTCACCTCCAAAAAAGAAGGTGTTAGGTCTAAAATAGAGGAAACCGCTCTTATTTTTAATAGATTCTTACTGGTTAAAAGTGTCATAATACTTCTGCATTCTGCACTGTTACCTTAGGAATCAGGTAATAGATTTTTGCACGTGCTTGTACCACCAAACGTATCTCAAATAATCCTGTTGGAAGGATTCATTGGGCCAGTTACCTGGCAGACATTTAATGTGGACTGTGTCACATGTGCCAATCCAAGGAACTTTCCTTGATGGGATTATACATTTTTTTAATGTCAAAGGAAGTAATGGCACACCTCCGTAAAGCTATATCAGTGTGAAAATATTGCCATCTGGTAGAAACATTTCCTTAGCTATAAAACAGGATGTCAGAGTTAAACCCACCTCACCCACATAATGCCAGAATATTCAGAAATTAAGTGGGTGAAGCTTGGAGAGGCTGGGGAAATTAAATTCGCTCCATGGCCCAACAGTGTCTCTGGCCAGGGCAGGAAGCTGGCTGCAGCACAGGTCCAGGTGCCACAAGACAGGCATGCAGAGTCTGTACCCTCCTTTTTCTCTCCCTATCATTGATATGTTCTTATATCATTTCCCAGCTGAGCCTGGAGTCATATTGGGCTAGGCACTATATAACAAGTACTAGTGACCTGCACATTGATTTTTAAATAGCTAGATATAAGTAGAGTAATATTAACAAAGAACTCGCAGGCCATTTTAGTGCCTCAATTTCAGATATTCTATTTCTGGCACAGCGGTGAATATAGGGCCGGGCAAGCACCGAGGCCCCGCACCGAGCTGCCGCGTGGGAGGAAGCGTCGGTGCAAGCGGCTGTTTGGGGCCCGCGCTCCCCATGCAGCATGAGGGTGCAGCACGGGGAGCGCGGGGCCCAAACAGCCGCTTGCACCGATTGCTCCCATGTGGTGGCCCAGCTGAGTGGCACAGAACTCAGCCGAGCGCCACGATGGGAGGCGAAGGGCATGACAGAGGCTCCAGGTCCCGCCCCCTGGCCGTGTACGTCACCGCCCCACCCCCCTTCGCCTCCTGCTGTGGCGCTCGGCTGAGTTCTGTGCCACTCAGCCGGGCCGCCGCGCGGAAGCAAGCAGCACAAACGGCCATTTGGGCTCCGCGAGTGAGAGGCAGGAGGGGGAGAAGAGAAAGAGAGACGGAGAGAGGCAGGAGGCAGAGGAGAGCTGAAAGAGAGACGGGGGGAGACAGTAGGAGGAGGAGAGAGAGAGAGAGACAGACGTGGAGGAGAGACCCGAACATCCCATCTTATGACGGGCTATTGGCTAGTTTTTTCAATAACGAACATTTAATATTGAGCCAGGAGCGTTTTGTAGGTCTTTCAATTATATTGATTATATCGATTGAAAACGACCTGTGTAAAGAAATGGACTTTAATGACATAATTGAAGAATGTGCTGCCAAAAGAGCTAGACAGCTATAATAGACTTAAATACAAATGAAAAATTTTAATTATTAATGCAGAATTTTGTTTTAGAATAACTTACAATATAATTAAAATAAAAATTATCCAACTAAATTAAGTTTCTATCAAATTTACCCAATTCACATTTAATATGAAAATAGCCTTCAATTTGCACATTTGATGCCTTTTTTCTATTTTTTCTCCAAAGGGAGGCCCTGCGAAATTGTGCTGCAATTGCCCCGCAAAATTCTCACCCGCCCCTGTTCTGGCAAATATTTATGGAGGGAAAACCTGGCATACAAAATCCTGAAATGGAAGCAGAACTGTACACCAGTATTATTTACTTGGTTCAGCTGTGTTTAATTATGTGCCAGGAAAACACTGCATCTATTTTTGATGCAGATGTAAAACCAAGACCCTGGCCACTGGTGACTATTGATGGTCATCCTCACAAGTTCAGAGGTGATTTGGTCAATCTGTCACAAGTCTTAGAGAAACTTAAAAAACAACAGATAGTCTAGCAACACCTTAAAGACTAACAAAACATGTAGATGTTATCATGGTATCTGAAGAAGTGAGTTGTATCCACAAAAGCTCATGATACCATCTACATGTTTTGTTAGTCTTTAAGGTGCTGCTAGACTATTTGTTGTTTTTTAAGTTTTTCCAGTCACAGACTAACTTGGCTACTCCTCTGAAGTCTTGGAGAGGTAGCCATGTTAGTCTGTATTTGCAAAAATGACTTATTTGGACATAAGCTTTTGTGAGCAAAGACTCATAGAATCATACAATCCTTGTGCTGGAAGAGACCTCAGGAGGTCATTGAGTCCAACCCCCTGCCCAAAGCAGGAACTACCCTACTAAATCAACCCGGCCAGGCTTTGTCAAGCCGAGACTTTAAAACCTCTAAGGATGGAGATTCCACCACCTCCTTATGTAACTCATACAATTCGATCTTTGCCCACAAAAGCTTAGTCTTCAAGGTGCCACAGGACTCCTCGTTGGTTGATCTGTGACCCAGTTACATTCCACATCATTGTAAGGGCTTGACACAGGAAAACAGCTAATTGTGTGGCTGCTGGCTAATGAAAGCTCCTCAGGCCTCCCTAGTTATGCAGCTACAAAGGCTGCATCTGATTTCAAGGGCAACTGTCCCATCACCTGCTCTCACATTATGAGTTGGCTGATAAGAATGCTCAACATCTTGTGGGATTGGGTTTGACATTTCTACTCCATATGACATTCTTTCCACAACTGATATCCCAGACTCCAGACACTGAGGTATGACATTGTGCCACTCTGCCACTTCCTACTCTAAGCAGCTGTGTTGTGTTTCAGTGCCCCGCTAAACTTCCATTATCTCCCTGGCTGAATTTGGGTGGTGGGGTAAGTGATCACTGACGACAGACAGCCAGTGTTTGTGCAGCATTTTGAGATTTTTATTGACGAAAGGTGTTATATAAAAATACAAACATTGTTTATATTGCAATATGTGGCTATGTTAAAAGTCTAGTTCAGATAAATTACATCAAACCTGGATGTTGCTTCCCTTGGTGGTCCAGTCATCTGGGAATCACATTTTCTCCCTCGTCCTGGAATCCACATTAAAAAACCCAAGCCAAATAAAATATCTTTTGCCACAGCAATTTCTCAGTTCAAACTGTACAGCCCCTGCGGCATTATTCAGTCTCCAGTTAACTTTGTAAGTGTACTTTGTATCCTAGCACATGTAAGATTTCTGAGAAACGTTGGTATAGTCAGCCAGATAGTCTGGATAAACATGTCATGCAATGGAAAAGTAGCAAATATGCAATCCCCACCCCAAAGTTCAGAATTTAAGCTCAAGTCTGTCAATCCAGGCTGTGAGATTTGCTTCTGTTGCTCTGTGTAGGCATACCCTCTGTTACATTACTAAGCAATCTGGCTCCCAGATATCATGTAAAAGTCTAATTTTTCTCCCATACTTTCTAATAACAATACCCTATATTAAAAATCTATTTAGGTGACTGCAGTTTGAGACACTATTGAAAATGTGCTGTGCTGGCTCTTGGCTGCCTTAGACATGCCAGTCTCCAGGATCGCTGCAGTGGGGATTTTGGATGCTTAATTAGTAAAAAGAATTCCAACAACTGATGCTTATGTGTGAAGCTAATTAAGATTTCTTAATGTTAATGAATAAGCCATTTAACAGTTCCAGTCTGTGTGTCTTCAATTAAAAAACAAAATTGGAATTGCAGCAAAATATCCTTTTTGTAACCTAAAGGTACATGCAGGGCCAAATTTGTAAGTGTCTAATTTTGGATGCCCAGCTTTAGATGTGTAGGGGCCTGTTTTTTCAGGTGTGCTGAGCACCTACAGCCCCACCAAAATTTAATTTGAGCGGAATTGATTTTAGACGGCATTCCTGGCCTCAAGACATCTGAAAATCGAGCCCCAGGTGTCTGAGGCTGGGAACACAAGAACCAATCAACCCAAAAATTAGCCGCCTTTTTGAAAATGTGGGCCAGGTTCCAAGGGTCATGTGTTATTTAAACGAAATGGGAAATGTAAAACTAATCTCCTTGAAAGCAGAACCTATTAAAAGGTTTTGGGACGTATTTTGATCTTCTGACCTTAGCTCCAACTTGATCAGTGTCTTCCAAGTGGTTTTCGGGGTGTTTGCTCTGTCCAGTAATTTTCCCTTTCACGTGTAAGGTGTATCATCACATTTAGCCATTTAAGAGAAGGTTTAGCATATTGTACCCAGGGGAAATAAAGAAGGCAAATTCCTGAAGTCTGTTTTGCCAATGCAAGAATTCTTGTTAGGGCAAATTTTAAGATGCTATTTGTGACATACTGGGACATATGTGTATCAATGTCACATACCCTCAGTGGGTTATTTTCTAGATAGGAATCTGTCTGACTTCCAGGCGTTACATCAAAAGACACTGTTGAGACAGAAATCCACAGGAAACAAAACTATAGCAAAGATAAGGCTCCTTGGGGAGAAATATCTGGGATCCATCCAGATGAGAATAGTTTACTTTTTCCAAGACTAGAGCCTGGGACCAAAGGAGATCCAAAATGTCAAGGACCTACGAAGGGGTATTGGTTGGGTGAGCTGAGAGCATACATCTGTGCTGCAATTAGACACCTCCGCTGGCCTGTGCCAGCTGACTGCTGTGCACTTGGCTCAGGCTGCAGGGTGTAGACATTCCAGCTTCAGCTGAAGCCTGGGCTCCTTCCTCCGTGCAGGATCCTAGAGCCTGCACCGCAGCTGGAGCCTGGACATCTATGCAGCAGTTAAACAGGCCCACTGCCCATGAATCTGTCAGCCGGGGGGTTTTAGTTACGGTGTAGACATACCCAGAGAGGCTGGCCAGGGTGTGTCAGTGAAAATTGCCCACAGTCTGCCTGGGACACAGCCACGGGGCAGGCTGTTGCTCTACAAGCCGCTTCTCCCTGCCAGTAGTGGAGTTCAGTGGGTGGAGGGGAGCTTACCAATGCATCAGAAAGGCCATGTGAGTAGGCTTTTATTGTTTTACCCTTTGCGCTGCCTGCTTGGTACTTTTGAGACATGAATACACCTCAGTTTATGTTGGAGAAATTTGTTTCTGGTCCACTGCCACTATCGACTGTTACAGGTTCCTAGAGAGAAAAAAGACTGGCAGCAGCTGTTGTACCCCCTGAAGCAGTCGGGGTCCATAGCCAGGCGGCTGTAACCTAAGTTGTGGTCAAGACTAGGACCTGGTTTACCCAGCAGAGGTAAAGCCCTAAGGAGGTGCACCTTGTGGGTGTGCTTGGTAAGACCCCCAAGAAGGGACAGCTACGCAGCTAGCCCAGTAATTATGACATATGGGCAGGGCTTGACAAACGGTGGGGAAACCTACTCGCCAGCCCCGCACTGGCATGCGCAAGACCCGCATTGCGCATGCACGCGCTGCCGGTGAACGGAGCGACCGGCTGAAATCTACTCGCCCGTGGCGAGTAGATTCAGTGATTTGTCGCGCCCTGCATATGGGTGTGCTTGCAAACAAATTGAGTGAATACCTAACAACTTGGCCTGGTGGGAGTTTTGCCTAGAGAAAGGTCAGAATAAAAACTAAGCAAAGACTTCAGGCCATTGTCCCATATCAGCCATGTATTTATTACAATTTATAAAATGTCTGACTTGGAACAATCCCTTAGTGTGTACACTAATTAAAACAAAAATTAAAGAATTGGTGCTGTACAGACAAAAGACACTAGGGCTAGGGTTGCCAGGTGTCCAGTTTTGAACCGAACAGGCCAGTATTTGAGCTTTCTGTTCGGGAAACAAACTGAGAAAATATAAATGTCCGGTATTTTCTAAATAAGATGTAATATAGATTGTGATGTAATGTCAAGTGTGTCTGATATTTTTGTTGAAACCATCTGGCAACCCGAACTAGGGCCTAAAAATGCATAAAAGGACTCAGGTGTCTAAGTCTCTTGTTTAGGCACCTAAATCCCAGTGTCAGGACAATGAGATGCCCAGAACTCCTGCTGAGCTTATGTGGCAGAAGTTGTGTGCATGCGCCTGGCTGCCTCCCCATGTGTGTCTGACCCAATGTGGCCGTTCTTATGTCCCACAGGGCAGGCCATTAATGGAGCCCTGCATATGACATTATAATCCTCAAAGATGGCATCTTGATAGTAATGGCTAGGAAATACTTGGAGGGAAATGACCACTGCCAGGGATTAGTGTAAGGCATTCATGATGTGGTTTTCATCATCATGTGGTTTCCAGTGATATTTATAGAACTATCCTCTGTTAGCAAAATTACATTGCCAGTTGCTTTGGTGGAGAGCGGAAATTAATTTCTCACTACATATACACAGTTATTTGTCCCCTCTCTGCACCTCCTCCCCCATAAATAAGTGGCTCATGAGCAGCTTGGATGTGTTTGGGGAAGTCTGTGGCTTGGCCTCCGAACAGCTAACACAAAAGGAGGGTTTCTTTTAAAGGGCTGATCCTGCCTGGTGCTGAGTCAGGTCTCGTTCAGATCAAGGCGAGTGAAGATGCGTAGCACTCCAGAGTTCTGGGTCTGGGAGGTGCATTACAGCACTGATTTTACACACAGCATGCTCTTGTAACCCTTCAACATACAACGTCATTTAACATATTTTTTATAAAGCCAGTGGGGATTAAAATGACACTGATCTGGAAAGATCACAGGCCAAACAAACCAGTTCCAAAGCCAGTTCGAGAGTGTTGGGCTTCAGCCAACGGCTACTTTGGAATGTACGAGCCAAGTACGAGCTAAAAGCATTAAAAATACAGTGCAGTGGCTCTCAAGAGAGATCAAGTCTCATTCATACACTCAATAAATAATGGGTCTGACTCTCCCCTGCCTTGTACTGTGGGCAGTCATAAAATAAAGCAAAATGCTACTATGCAGATTTGACACCCACTATACAGAGGTGTAAATGACTGCAAAAGGCAGAGGAAAAATCAGGCTCAATTTGTGCACTAGATCAGTGGTATCCAAAGCTGGGTCACAGGTCCACCAAGGTAAGCCACTGGTGGGGCTGCGGTGCTTTGTTTAACTAAGTGTCCATAACCACAGAGGCTCACAGCTCCCCTTGGCTGGAAATGGCAAACCCAACTTTGAAAACCACTGCACTAACAACCACATTCCTAACTCTGTATGAAATGTCTACACTGGCTCCCGGTGGACATCTCCTTGCAAAACAGCTTTGCTCTGGGTATCGATGCATATACTGGCATGCACAAAATTTGCAGAGTTTGTTTCATGACTATTTACTAGGGTGTATTTTTCCATGTTTTGATTCAGAGATAACATTCTGTTTATTCTTATTGCATTACTACTGGTGGATGGTCAGTCCTAATGTCAAATGTCAGGGCACAGATATCTTCAGGAAGGACATTTTATAGAGGCGGCCTCTGATGTTGGGAGCCTGACTACAGATAGGGAGATGTTGAGCATCAGGAGTTGTGCACTGGTGGAAAATCAAGTTCAAGTTGCCTCAGATAACTGGACACCCAAAAATAAACCACCCAGAGGCTACACTGAACACTTTTGGCCTGGAGAAGTGTGAATTTGGGATTAGAAGGAGGGAATTCTGGGTAGGCGGTAGAGACCGTTCCAGCAGACAAGCTTAAATTTGTGAAAAGCTGTGCCAGAAAGAAGAAACAGAAAACAGAAGACAACAGAAAGGATCTCTGAGCAAGTTGTCTGCAGGTGCAGAGGCATCTTGGTCTTGTTCTTATTTTGTGTATTGTCAGTTCTTGACTGGCAGGAGAGTTTTGCGAGTTCATACTTTCCAAATAGTGCTTCACGGCAATCAAAAATTGGTTTCACATCACACCTTACAACATAATTTAACACAACACATGTTTCCATGCATAAAATGCTATTTCCCCTAAGCACTTAGTAGAAGCACAGCAATAAAATCTAATCATAATAACAAACAGCAAAAGCACTTCGCATGGTTCCCACAATCACTTATCCACATCCTTACAGTCAAGCAGTCAAATGCATGTATAAGTGTCTTCAGAACTGAATTGTATAATACTCTTCCTCTCAACAGCTCAGACATTAATCTTCACATTACCCGATTCCCATCCAATAATGTAGGCAAGTACAAAATAATATGACAATCAATAGAACAAGGGATCTCTGTGGTAAATAAAGGGGCAAGTTGTGAAAATATTGAATACCATTACTGATAACTGTTAGCAAATAATTACATTTTAATAGCAAACCCTTTAAATTAAAATTCCCATTTCAACAAAATAAATTTAGAAACCAGCTTAATTTGGTGCACCTAATTTTTTAAACCCGTATTTCTTCATTACTATAATCTGTCTAGTCTGTGGAGTTTTGAACCATGGAAGCCATTAAAGGGTATGTCTACACTACAGCATTATTTTGAAATATCTTATTTCGAAATAGTTAATTCGAAATAAGTTATTTTGAAATAACGTGTCTACACACAAAATGCATTTCAAAATAGCATTTTGCTCTTTCGAAATAGCACGTCTACACTGATTGGATGCTGAATCGCATTTAAGGGCATCTGAAACTGGTTCTAGCAGGGCATCAGGTCAGTAGTTGCTTTGTGTGGCTGCTGCCTGAGGCTATCTGAGGCCTGTGCTTAAAGGGACCCCCCTGGACAGCCGGTTCTCAGCTTTCCCTGCTTGCTTGCCAACCTCACTGAGGGACAGCAAAGCATTTTTCTCTCTGCTTGCTTTGATTGCCCTGACTTGGGACACCGCAGCACTTGGCACTATGGAGCCAGAGCCGCCCCTGGGCACTCTGGTGCTCATTTTGGACGCATTGCTGTAAGCCTGGCTCCAATTGCTGGAGACTGCCTGGCACCATCTGCTGCAGCCCAACCCCCAGGCCCTCTTCCCTACCCCCCTGGGGGCTGGGGAGGAGCAGCAGCAGCGCCCGGACACCAGTGTGCCCCGCCGCATCTGGCGTCTGGACACCAGCAGCAACTGGTGGGGCAACATCGTCCTGGAGCGCTGGGCAGACCAACAATGGACCCAGAACTTCAGGATGAAGAAGGACACCTTCCTCGAGCTCTGTGAGTGGCTCGCCCCTGCTCTGCAGCAATGGGACACACACATGAGGTCAGCCAGTCCCCTCCACAAACGTGTTGCCATCACCCTCTGGAAGCTCTCCATGCCAGATAGCTACCGATCCGTGGCGAACCAGTTCAGCGTGGGGAGTTCCACCGTCGGAGCAGTGCTCATGCAGGTATGACAGTCTCCAGCCACTGTCCCAGGAGGGGGGGTGCGAGGAGGGGATGGGCTGCCCTCGGGAAAACAGAGGGAGGTGGTGAAAGTCTCCTCCCCAGGAGGGTTTGTTCTGTCCCAGCCACACTACGGACTACCCGCGGTGACCAGGATTGCAGGGGGGGTTGCTCTTGGGAGTGGGGGTGCGGGGCAGTGGCAGGGAGACCCCAGTGACTCTCGGTGGTTTTGTGTGTCCCTCTGCAGGTGGTCAAGGCCATCAATAGAGTGATGCTCCGCAGAGTCATCCGCCTCACCGATTTGGACGTAGTGATCGAGGGGTTTGGCGCCCTGTGCTTCCCGAACTGCGGGGGGGAGGGGGCAATTGATGGGGGGACACATCCCCATCCGTGCCCTGGACCACCAGGCCTCCCTCTACATCAACCGGAAGGGATACTTCTCGGTCATCCTGCAGGCTGTGTCTGACCACCAGGGCCAGTTCATGGACATCATCGTGGGCTGGTCCAGCAAAGCACACGACGTGCGGGTTTACCGCAACTCCTCTGTGTGCCAGAGGCTGCATGCCGGGACTTTCTTCCCCGACCGCCACATCAGGGTCGGGGACATGGACGTGCCTGTGTGCCTGGTGGGGGATGTGGCCTACCCACTACAACCCTGGCTCATGAAGCCCTACACAGGACACCTCAACCCCTCCCAACAGGCCTTTAATGCCAGGCTCGGCAGGGCCTGCATTGTGGTGGAGGGTGCGTTGGGCTGGCTGAAGGCCCGATTTAGATGCCTCCTCACCCGACTGGACCTCTCCGAGCAGAATATTCCGCACGTGGTGGCAGCATGTTGTGTGCTGCATAATTTGTGTGAGCGGAAGGGAGAGGCTTTCCTGCCAGGCTGGATGGCAGAGGCCAACCACTTGGCTGGCCTCTACGCACAGCCCTGCATGGCTGCCAGCCGGGAGGCCCATCGGGGGGCTGTCTGTATCCGGGAGGCCCTGCAAGAGAGCTTCCACCCAGAGGAGGACTAACGTCTCCCTGGTCTGCCCCACTGGGGGCTTGTGCCTCATTCCTCCCTCACGTCCTTCCACTTTCCCCTCCCTAACTCCCTTTCCTGATGAACAATAAAAACACGTGTGTTGCCAAAAACAAACTCTCTTTATTGACCATAACTGGGGTGAGGGGGGGAATGAGGGGGGAGAGGGGAGGGGGAAACCTGGGAGGAGGGAGCTAGTAGGGGGAGGCAAAGGGAGGAAGTGGGAGGAGAAGCTCAGGGTTGGGGGTCTTGCTGGTCCACCTGTCTCCCAGCACTGTGGGTGCGGGGGCCTCGGAGTCCCTGGGGGGGGAGCGGGTATGGGGGGGGGGGAGGAAGAGGTGGGAGGGGGAGCAGGAGTAGGAGGAGGAGTGATAGCTGGGGTGGCCACAGAGGCTGGAGCAGCAGCAGGCAGTAATCTCTGCACCAGGGTCTGCAGGTGGTCGCGGATGGCACGGCCCTGGTCAAGCAGCTCCCGCAAGCTCTCCCGCTGCAGGTCTTCCTGCACCCAGTGCTCCTGGCAGTGGACCTGCCTTCGCAGGAGCTCCAGGTGCTGCTGCTGGTAGTATTTCTGGTTCCAGGTCAGCCTGCTGAGGGTCCGGGTGCGGGAGGATGTCCTGGGCAGGGTGGTGCACCCTGCACTCGCAGCTGCTGCAGCTGTGGAGAAACACGAGACGTGGTCATTCTCCCTGGGAACACAGTGGGTGAAGCCCAGCCCCCCTCTGCAAGGCGAGGACGGCAGGTGTCTGCACCATCATGTCCTGCTATCCCCGGAGTGTGAGCTGGCCCCTGTGCTGTATATAGCGTGGGTGTTGGGGGGGAAGGGGAGATGTGCCCTGCCTCTGCGTAGAAGGGGCTTCTGGAGGGAGGACATCGTGCAGTGTCCCTCTCCGGGGTCAGGAGCATGTCATGTGCCTTCATACATACATGCGTGTGGGTAACAGGCCAGGGCCCCTGTGTGGCAGCAGCCAGGGCCACATGCCCAGGGTGGCACGGCACATGCACAGGTTGCTGCGTGCTCCGTGGTCAGCAAGGCCCACAGGCACAGTCCCTGGTCTCCCTCTCCTTCTCCCCCTCCGCCACCCACGCATAAGGGGACAGTGATGGCACTCATATGTTGAGGCTTCCCCGGCCTCGGATGACACCGGCGACAGGCTTACTGGGACGGTTGGGGGGGTCCTGGGTGCGGGATATGCTCCCTCCAGGCTCCTGCGGCTCCTGGCCGTCCTCCTCCTCCTCCTGGGTGTCATGGGCAGGGCCCTCTGCCCCAAGGTCGATGACCACCTGGGGGGCACAGATCATATGACCCCCCAGGATGCGATCCAGGGCATCGTAATAGGGGCAGGGGTCCGGGTCAGCCTCTGGTTGGGAGCTGCCCCCTGAGGCCCTGGCATAGGCCTGCCACAGCTCTTTTATTTTCATGCGCACCTGCTCCTGGGTGCGCATGTGGCCTTTGGTGGCCAGGCTGTCAGCCATCCACCTATAGAAGGCCACGTTCCTGTGTCTAGTGCGGAGATCGTGGACATTGGAGGCCTCCCCCCAAACCTCAATGAGGTCCATGATCTCCGCAATAGACCAGGAAGGTGCCTGCCTTTTGCGGCCCCTGGCAGACTCCCGGGAGCTGCCAGCCTGCTCCTGGGGAGCGGTGGAGGGCTGGGTGCCACTGGGTTGCTGGCTCATGCTTGGCGAGGTGCACGGACTGCTGGCTCTGTGCTGGCAGGCTTGTAGCTGGCACAGGCACTGTGGCCAGAGTCTACCCCTTTAAGGGCTCTGGGGCTGTGGGGGAGCAGAAGAGATTTTCCTGGTTGTGCCCAGAGTGGCCACCAGGGCACCCTGGGAAGGGCTGGAGGCCCCCTATTTCGAAATAAATGTCTACACAGCACTTATTTCGAAATACCTATTTCAAATTTGGTGTTATTCCTCGTAGAATGAGGTTTACCAAATTCAAAATAAGCGCTCCGCTATTTTGAATTTATTTCAAAATAGCGGTTTGGCTGTGTAGATGCTTGGAAAGTTATTTCGAAATAACGGCTGTTATTTCGAATTAACTTTCATGTATGGACATACCCAAAGAGTCAACATTTACTAAAAGTGAAAGCTGAAAGATCTCTCAGGCTTTTCCTATTCTAAATAAAGAAAATATTGTGGCATCTCACTTACCAGTTCAATAGTAAATGCTGCTGCAATTGCAAATACTGTATTTCCATGGAAGAAAGCATGCTCATAAATATGGAGATAAGAGAATGGGAAAGGATATGAAAAAGCATGGACCGAATGAAGAGAGTTCTATTATTCTTACTCCATTGGCCTTCACAAAGTATCCTAGCAATGTGATTCTGATTGGAAATTCACAATTGTTTTCTTTTTAAAAAGTCGCTGATCTGTCTGCTTGCTCACACCCTTTGGACCTAGGAACATTTAATTTAACTGGGGAAAGTTGGTGGTGTTGGATACAGTGTGATAACCTAAAGCTAACATAAGAATAGTGATACTGGGTCAGACCAAAGGTCCATTCAGCCCAGTATCCTGTCTTCTGACAGCAGCCAATGCCAGAGAAAATGAACAGAACAGTGATTCATCCCCTAGCTTCTGACAAACAGAGGCTAGGGACACTATGCTAGTAGCCACTGATGGACCTTTCCACCATGAATTTATCTAGCTATTTTTTGAACCTTGTAAAAGTCCTGCCTTCACAATATCCTCTGGCAAGGAGTTCTACAGGTTGACTGTGCATTGTGTAAAAAATATTTCCTTTTGTTTGTTTTAAACCACTACCTATTAATTTTATTTTGTGACCCCTGATGGAAACAAGTAAATAACTATTCTTTATTTACTTTTTCCATACCAGTCGTGATTTTATAGACCTCTGTCATATCCCCACTTAGTGTCTCCTCTTTTCTAAGCTGAGAAGTCCCCTAAACAGTTCTTATCTCGCTCCTCATAATTACCCAGGCCTAATGGCCCAGTAGGCTACAACCCCATTAATTATTATCTTACATGTTTCATATCTCATTTTCTTTTATTTATGGGGCCCTAAATCATATCCGTATCCTGTGTACATCACTATAAGAACAGAAAATTGTGTTCATCATTTTTATTTAAACACACTTGACACACACCCTTTGAAAATGGTTTGCATGTTTTTGACAAGTGGCCTTGACAAATACCTGTGTGCTTGAACTTCAGCATGAGCATTTAAATTAATGTGTATACTGCTGTGTGTTTGCTCACGGTGGCATTATGGACATATTCTCACTGCTCCTGATATGCAAATTTTCAAATAATGGATTTGAATACCAGCCACGCTACTTAAGTGGGGATGCTAAACAGAAACAAAGTGAAAATTGAAAGCAGCAGAATTGTTAGAAAAAATTAGTGTGTCCTTGAAACACCCAGAGAAAGATTAGTGTGTCCTTGAAACACCCAGAGAAACCCCTGCAAGTGAGTTGAAGTGCTGAAAAAAGTGATGCGGAGCAACAATGAAGCTGGTAACCTTGAAAATTTGCAAGCAGAAGGAAAAGCCATAGAAATACAGCAGCTATGAAAGAAAAAAAGATGTAAATGTATCTACTGCTGATGAAGTTTCTGCATATTCTGCACTATGTGGAAAATTTGACGCAACAGCAGCCAGTTTGGGGATGCTGAATGTTTGGCCTTATGCAGAAAGATGGATGTAGAAAAACTCCCGACTTCTGTGTGGGTAATTGCAGGGAAGAAAAGAATATTTCCAAAAGAACTTTCTTCATTTTGTCTGCACCAGAGTGAAGATGTTGCATGATATCAGCTTATTTATTCTCCAGCTACTAGCTATGTTTCTTGTGTCACATAGAAGCTTTTCTCCAGTGCTTTAACAGAAGGATTTGGCAACTGGAAATATCCCAGGCCACTTTCTGAGCATGAGAAAGGTATAGAATGCATTGAAAAGGTGGGCTGACTTAGATAAAATGAACAAAATCCTCATTTAATTTAATTCAGAACAGCAGCGTTAGAGAAACATTCTTCAGGATGTTGTGGCAGTTATAAAGTTTTTAAAGTGCTTGTGGGTTTAGCATTTCTGGTGAGAGTGAGAAGTAAGCATCCCAAAACAATGGAAAATATTTAGGGATTGTCCCAAAGTGCTTCAAAAGGTACCCAGCAAGCAACACTGCAGAGCCTGTTTTCACAGATGCCCAGACACAAATACAGGGAATTTCTTTTCCACCATAAGTATCTTTAATCTTCTGTTTCCATAAAGGGCAGGACACGCTACAGATATATCACTTTTAATGCCATTACTTTCCTCCACCCAGCTCACCTTGTACAGCCCCCCTTCTCTCCTTGCTGGCTATTCCTCCTAGTTGTATATTCTTCCAGGTACTGAACTAATTCTTTAATTGTTTAATTAGTACAGCAGTCATAGAATCCTAGGGCTGGAATAGACCTCAGGAGGTCTTTGAGTCCAGTCCCCTGCCTAAAGCAGGACCAACCCCAACTAAAGCATCCCGGCCAGGGCTTTGTCAAGCCAAGACTTAAAAACCTCTAGGGATGGAGATTCAGGGCTCCCTCCCCTCAGGTAACCCATTCCAGTGCTTCACCACCCTCCTAGCAAAGTAGTTTTTCCTAATATCCAACCTGGACCTCTCCCACTGCAACTTGAGACCATTGCTCCTCATTCTGCCATCCGTCACTAATGAGAACAGCCTCTCTCCATCCTCTTGGAACCCCCCTTCAGGAGGGTGAAGGCTGCTATCAAATCCCCCGACTCTTCTCTTCTGCAGATTAAATAAGCCCCAATCCCTGAACCTCTCCTCGTAAGTCATGTGCTCCAGCCCCCTAATCATTTTGGTAGCCCACCGCTGGACCCTCTCCAATGCGTCCACATCCTTTCTGTAGTGGAGGGCCCAGATCTGGACACAATACTCCAGATGTGGCCTCACTAGTGCATAATAAAGTGGAATAATCACTTCTCTAGATCTGCTGGCAATGCTCCTCCTAATGCACCCCAATATGCCATTAGCCTTCTTGGCTACAAGGGCACACTGTTGACTCATATTCATCTTCTCATCCACTGTAATCCCCAGGTCCTTTTCTGCCAATTGCTACTTAGCAAGTTGGTCCCCAGCCTGTAAGAGGGCTTGGGATTCTTCCATCCCAAGTGCAGGACTCTGTACTTGTCCTTGTTGAACATCATCAGATTTCTTTTGGCCCAACCCTCCAATTTGTGTAGGTCACTCTGGACCCTATCCCTACCCTCCAACATATCTACCTCTCCACCGAGTACAATCCATCCCCTCATCCAGGTCATTAATAAAGATGTTGAACAAAACCAGCCCTAGAACCAACCCTTGGGGCACCCCACTTGAAACAAACTGCCAACTGGACATCGAGCCATTGATCACTACCCATTGAGCCCAACAATCTAGCCAGCTTTCTATCCACCTTACAGTCTATTTATCCAATCCATACTTCCTTAATTTGCTGGCAAGTATTACGTGGGAGAAGGTATCAAAAGCTTTGCTAAAGTCAAGGTATATCACTCTACCAACTTCCTCGTGTCCACAGAGCCAGTTACCTCATCATAGAAGGCAATCAGGCTGGTCAGGCATGACTTGCCCTTGGTGAATCCATATTGACTATTCCTGATAACTTTCCTCTCTTTCAAGGGCTTCAAAATGGATTCCTTGAGGATCCCCTCCATGATTTTTCCAGGGACTGAGGTAAGGCTGACCTGTCTGTAGTTCTCTGGATTGTCCTTCTTCCCTTTTTAAAAGATGGGCACTACATTTGCCTTTTTCCACTCATCCGGGACCTCCCCTGATTGCCATGGGTTTTCAAAGATAATGGCCAAAGGCTCTGCAATGACTTCTGCCAACTCCCTCAGCATCCTGGGATGTATTAAATCCAGCCCCATGGATGTGTGTATGTCTAACTTTTCTAAATAATTCTTAACCTGTTCTTTCTCACTGAGGGCTGCCCACCTCCTTCCCATACTTCGTTGCCTAGTGCAGTCGTCTGGGAGCTGACCTTCTCTGTGAAGACAGAGGCAAAAAAAAGCATTGAGTACTTTCCCACATCATCTGTCACTAGGTTACCTCCATCATTCAGTAAGGGTCCTACACCTTTCCTGGTCACCCTCTTATTGCTAACATGACATAGAAACTTTTCTTGTTTCCCTTCACATCCCTTGCTAGCTACAATTCCAGTTGGGCTTTCACCTTCCTGATTACTCCCCTACATTCTCAAGCAATATATTTATACTCCTCCTTAGTCATCTGTCCAAGTTTCCACTTCTTGTAAGCCTCCTTTTTGTGTTTAAACTCACCCAGGATTTTACTGTTAAACCAAGCTGGTCGCCTACCATATTTGCTTTTCTTACTGCATATCCGGATATTTTGTTCTTGTGCCTTCAATAAGGCTTCTTTAGAATACTGCCAGCTCTCCTGCACTCCTTTCCCCCTTCATATTAGCATCCCAGGGGATCCTGCCTATCAACGAGGGTTACAGGGATGCTGGAACAGTGCGCCGGTTATTTTGAAATATATTTCAAAATAATGGGCACATTTAAAGATGTGGATACCTCTGTGTAGACAAAACCTTATATACAGTGCAACTCCTCCACCTTTTTTAGCCCGCCTGTCCTTCCTGAACAGTTTATACCTTCCATGACAGTGCTCCAATCAAAGGAGTCATCCCACCAAATCTCTGTTATTCCAATCAAATCATAGTTCTTTGACTGTGTCAGGACTTCTAATTCTTCCTGCTTGTTTCCCAGGCTTCTTGTGTTCATGATTACTAGCTGATTGCCCTACATTCTCCCTACGAATCAGGAATCCTCCTCTGTGGCACCTTCCTCCTTGTGTTTCTGCCTGGTATCCACTTCCCCACTTACCTGAGGCCTTAGATCACCGTCCCCCGACGAACCTAGTTTAAAGCCCTCCTCACCAGGTTTCCAAGCCTGCCCGTGAAGATGCTCTTCCGTCTCTTTCTTGGGTGGATCCCATCTCTTCCTAGCAATCCTTATGCCCAGAACAGCATCTAAAGGTCCAAGTCACCAAAGCTCTCTCTCCGACACCATCTGCGCAACCACAAGTTTACTTCCAAGATTCAACAATCCCTATCTGGACCTTTTCCTTCAGCAGGGAGGATGGACAAGAACACCACTTGAGCCTCAAACTACTTGATCCTCCTTCCCAGTATTATGTAATCTGCAGTAACCCACTCAAGGTTATTCTTGGCCGTATCGTTAGTTCCTACATGGAGAAGCAGGAAGGGGAAGTGATCCAAAGGTTTGATCAATCTCAGAAGACTCTCGTCACATCCTGAATTCTAGCTCCAGGTAAGCAGCACATTTCTCAAGATTCCAGGTCTGGACGGCAGATGGATGACTCCGTCCCTCTTAGGAGGGAATCCCAAACCACCACCACCCATCTTCTTCTTTTGGGGGTGGTGGTCATAGAACTCCCATCCCTAGGACTGTGCATCCCATGCCTTCCGGTCAATGTGGTCTTCTGCTGATCCCTTCCCAATCACCACCCCCTTCTGTAACTCCCCTTCCCCCAGCAACTTAACTCAAGCTTGTACTCCTTACAGTTTTGCAGCTACGTCAGTGACCCGGGTACTACAGGGACTTTGAAATGATCACAGTTTGATCCAGGGCTGGCTGACCACCTTTCCTCTTCTGTTCAGATTTAGAAAAGAGAAGCCCTGCTATCTGTTCTCAACTTCAGGCGACAAAGTCATTGAATTTATGGGAAAGAAAATGTAAAATACTGTAGTAAGAGGTTTGCAGCCAGCCAAGTATTTCTCTGTAACTGTTTCTTCAGGGTTGCCATAGCAGACTAGCTCACATTCATCTTTAGATTTCTCCTTTCAAATGGGTAAATAACTGAGTGATTCATTGAGTTTCAATCACATGAGAACAACAAAGATGCAAACCTGGCTGAAGCAGTGCTGGCTATGATAAATAACCTAGGTTTGGATGTATCTAACTGCTGAGGACAATTGTATGATAATGCTAGTTAGATGGCTAGTTGTTGCAATGGTCTGCAGGCCTACCTGTCATAGAAAAAGCACTGTGTACCAGGGACTTCTTGATGCCAACTGGTCAAAGATACAGGGAGAGGATAGGGTTTTACAGGGATCCCCAGATCAGATATGTGCATAATAGTTCACCACAGTATAGTATGTGAGGTCCCTGCTGAAAGTTGGTAGCCCACTGGTGGTCATAATCACTGCAAAAAGTGTGTACAGATAATATTAGAATATCTGTGCGAAAATTTATGTTAAGGTCTTGGAGTTGAGGCAGTTCACTCTGTCTGGATATTTGGATATTTTGTGTTGTCTGCCTCACATTGTAGGCCTAGATGCATATTAACTTACTTGCAAAAGGAAGGATTGCAAAATCTACCAGACAGGAACTTCACAATGAGAACCAAGTAACAAGGGGTGTCCTGTTTAGGACAAAAGACAAAAGATGGGAATGATATATTGTGGAGGGCAGAAAAAAAAATACACACAATCCGTCTGCTAGGAGGCAAGCTGACAATGTGTCTGTGCCATGAAAGGCAGTTAGTAGCCAGCTTGGCTGTTAAGTGCTATAAGGGTTTTGGGTGAGTAATATTCTACAAGACATGAGGGTACTTTGCTAATGAAGGTTAGGTTCTAGAATGCATGGTATGATTCTATCCCAGATGTAACCGTTTGTTTCCAGTACTACTACTTACTACTAGTTGTGTCTCTGTGCTTTGTTAAATAAACATATACCTGATTTCACTGAACAAATATAAGTGCCATGAGTTAAATGGGATGGAGACCTGAGGTAAAGCTAGCTGCACTGTATCTTTAGAAGCAGCAAATCTGTAACACTGCAAGGTTCCAGTGGGTTAGAGGCCGCACACTCCAGGGGGAGATTCAGGGCACCAAAGGACTGAAGTGTACCTATTGCTAACCTGTAGAGAGACATCGGGGCCTGCGAGACCTAGAGAGGAGTGCTGGTGTGGTCAACGGAGTTGGGAAACTAACCCCTGGCAGGCAGACAAGGCTTTCTCATGCTAATGACAGGTCCCTGTGATTATACCTTTTGAAGAAAAGAACTAGTGATAGCAGGGTATAGAATTTAGGATCTGGATCCAATGTCTTAATAGCCTCTAAGGAGGTGTGTTTTCAGAGGATGTTTTATCAGGAGAATTGTACGTTTGAAATGCATCATCTGTACCTACTGTCACCTTGTGTTTGAACTGGGATGTCAGTGGAGAAGACAGCTGTTATTTTCCAGAGCACATTCATATAAACTGTCAACAGGCTCCCCCTGCTATGGATCTTAGAGTGCTCTGCAAACAAGCACTTGGGAACTTCCGGTGCAGCAAATCTCTCTACCCACAATGTAATGGAGTCAGCAAGAAACTTCAGATAGTGCTGAGACTTCCTGGGAAACATGGGGAAAATGTTTTGCTAAGTAACAATTCTACTTCTCTTATTTCTTGTATTTTCTCCATTAGTGATGCCTGGATATGGTATCTCTTCTTTATTAATTAATTGGTCTTGGCAGCGAATTCTTCACTTGACTTTGTAATCCTCTGTTTACACAGTAATTATTTCCAGGCCCCAGTGAAGTCCAGGGAAGCGTTTCTGTTGACTTCACTGGGGTTGCATCAGGCCCAGGGGAAAGAATTCTGTCTTCAGGAAGAATGGGTGTTTTACAAAAAGCAACCATATTTACATGCAAACATATTTTAGTGACGGATAATAGAGGAAACCACAACCAAACAGGAAAGATAAGCAGAATTTTTAAAATAGACTATTTTTCAAATGCACATGCACTTTTAACACCCATTAACGAGAGTTCCCTGAAGACAGTGGCAATAGAAGCAATTTATACTTTCTGCTGTTGAGGGTGAAGGAAAGCCAAGAGGCAATGGGTAGCAAAGGAGTAATGAGATCTTTTGTGTAACTGAAATGTGGATATTGTCCAGAAAGATCTGCTGATGTAAGCTCTAGAAACTCCCTCTGTACCTAAATTATCCTGGTTTAAAAGAAACACTGATGTTTGAGGCCTGCACAAGTGCTCCACTGGCTGCATTTCTTCTCCTCCCCTCCCATCTCTGACTCATCCCAGCAATACTGATCCGAAAAAAGCAAATGAAGGAAAGAAATACCAAAGGGATTTTTTTTCTCCTTTATGGAACCTCCTTGCTTGGGATACTGTATGTAATCTTTCTGGCAGGTGGAGCCAGCAGCAGCCAGGGCCAGGTTCAATATCTAGAGGTTCCACCCCATCCAACACAGAACTGGCTCGATCCCCCCCACCCCCAGTAACCTGGGAAATTCATACAACACCCCTGGGTGCCTCTGAGAGGCAATGCTTCCACACTGGCATGCACATAGTTTGAGTGTAGAAGAGAAACTTTTAATAAAATGGAGGGACGTAACTTGGCATTAATTTGGGGAAACACCACAAACAGAGTTATAAACCAAACACCCCAAGCAGGTTGGGCGATGTCCTTTTCCTCTCAGGTTCTTAGGTCCAGCAACCTAAATGTCCCCTTCTCATGCCCAGCCCTTCTCTGCAACCCACTCAGTTGCTGCCTTTGGTCAGGGCAGACCCAGAGTCCAGAGGTGGATCCACAGAGTTTACCTCCTGTTCTGAGTAGAGGGAGGTAAAGAAGCATCTTCCTCACTCCACTGGTCACTCGCCATCTGCCAGCTCACTGCTCTCTCCATCGCCCTGCTGACCGTTTGTCTCACCTCTCTGCCACCACCCTGCTGGCTGCCCCCCAACCCCCCCCCCACACACAGACACAGACACACACCATCACAAATGATGCCCATGCTCTCCAGACCAGTGCCATGTAAAGCATAAGGGGATCCTGAGTTGTTGAATTTTGTGTGTGTTCCTTGGTCCTCTCTAAAATGCCATATTTTTTTAGAGAAGGACAGGGAGTACATAAAAAATTTGACAACAGGTTTTCTATTGAAGGCTGTTCTGGTAAAATAGTGCTGTTGTGTACTATATGTTCCATTCATCCCCATGTCAAAAGGTATCAGTGGTAAATGTGGTGGCTTATCATGTTTGTTCATGTTTTGCAGGTGAAGCTGCAAAGCAGCATTTAATGTTGTTGATCAGCTCATTCGACTACTTGAATGTCGGGCAGAAAACTTTGTGGAAGAGCTTCAGATGAGCTTTGCTACTTATGTTAGGAACTTGTTGCTGGCAATTTGCTACATATGTTAGGAACTGTATGTAGGAAATTCTTCCATTTTTCCAGTACTACTTCTATGTTGTTGCTGATATTCCAGACTTTAACACTGCTCAAAGGGCATTAGTTTTATTGGTGCATTATCTTTGACCTGCAGAGATCTTATTTGACTGAGTAAAGATCTGAGTATAGCTGTCCTATAAATTTACAGTTTTATACACTGCAAAATCACCAGTGTGGTTTAGTGTGGTTAGCACTCAATGCCAGAGAGGCCCAAGACCAGAATAGCAGAAATTAGGAGTGTTTTAGCTCAGAGCAATTCACTGAAGAGATGTCAGAGAAATCTTCCTACCTCTTGTCCACGCTGTGTGCTTGGCATGAGATTGTGCTATTAGTACCTTGGTTTAATCAAGATTGAATCCACTCACAAATGTTTGAAGGAAAAGACATTTTGGTACCAAAGCTCATCCATTCGAGCCGAAAAGTTCTAGCTGGGACATCTCACCATCACTGTCACTCTCCAAAGTAGGCACACCAAGAACTGTCAGATCCAATTAGTTAGTCGCCTACCCTCCCCACCATCATTTTTTCTGGCTGAATCATGCAAGGATTTGTTCCTGATTTTTTTTTTTTGTCTTGTCATGCTCCAGAAATGGCAGCCAAGTACCATTTTCTTAGCTGGTAAACTGCAGGGATTAGTCTTAGGTTCTTTACATTGCCCTCCAGGTATAATTATCATTACTTACTAAAGAAGAATATTTACTCAGACAAACCTTTCAAATATAACAGCTCAGTATAGCGAAGTTCCTGCTGAACTGTGCAAATATGGAACAGCACCTGCCTGGAACCTCACAAGCGTCTTTTTGACTTAAGTCTCTTAGATCTGTTCCCATTTCCACCTGTGAAGGCTATAGCAAATTGAGCAAAATAGTTTGACATTATTCCACGCTCTTTGCTGAAGTCACTGAACAATCTTCTGGGCATGAGACTAACTGCTAAATCTGGATACCACTAACACAGATTGGTTTTTTTTGTTTTTTTTAAAAAAGCCTGTGATAACTGTAAGGAGCAGTTTGTAAATAAGGGATGTTAGAAGAACAATATGTGAACTTTCATTCTGGATTACTTTTATTTTGGGTTATGAAAGACCTCAAAGAGTGAACAATAATAAAATCTCCATGGGAGAAAAAGCAGATCTCATTTTGTTAGCACCTCCCATGTGGTCACCTCAGCAGATAGTTAACAGATTACATTTTAAAATGCAATACACAGAAAAATGACACATAGCCATGTACACCTCAGAGAGACCACCTTTTGTGTAGCCAGTTAGAAATACCCTAAGCAACACAACAAATGGGAGAGTCCTACTTTTTCATCATGAACAATTGCTGTAGCTGCCACAGGTATTGTGAATGGGAGGGCAGATGATCCATGAGACAACCTCTGTTCTAATGTGTAGTCCACATTATGAAAATGTTGAACTTTAGTTTCAGACAATGGGTAAAGTATGGCCATGATAACAGGTAAAGAAATGCCACTGAAGTTTTCTGAATCATACCTGCATTGTACCAGAGCTGAATTTGCCCAAAAGATTTTGGGACTAGAATTTGCTATTGTTTTTCAATGTTATTTTTTGCTGTGCTTTTTCAATATTAAAATTTGCAATAGTTTTATCTAAACTTATAACAGGTGACTATTACAGACTCTAAATGTCTAAATAGGAAATATTTAATAATTGGCTCTTCAGTCTAACAGAGAAAGGTGTAACATGACCCAGTGGCTGGAAGTTGAAGTAAGACCAATTCCTACTGGAAAGAAGATGCAATGTTTATAGGTGAGAGTGATTTAACCACTGGAACAATTTACCAAGGGGGTGTAATGGATTTTCCATCCCTGACATTTTTAACTGAAACCTGGATGGTTTTCTAAGAAAAATATGATTTAGGGATTATTTGGGGGAAGTTCTTAGCAGGAGCCTAAACAAACAGCTGTCAGATTTCTGTACCCACACGATTTCCTTCAAATGTAAACTATGGTTTAAAAAGGCCTTTGTGACCTAACTGCAAAATACATTCAGTGTAAGAAAAATGAATAGTAGCCAAGATTTTGAGCTGTTTCATATCTGTTTAGATTATATATTTTCACTCTCTGTGAAATAGCAAACAAACAGCACATCACCTACATTTGTAATTCTTCTCCTTTCTATAGTGATTACTAGATAGAACAAACTAAATCTGGCTGTATTGCTAGAATATGTCTACTATGACAATAAGCACTGTGCAGGGCTGTCTATCCCATACAGTCCTGAAGGAGGGAAGGGGCCAGATGGACCAATTAAGTGTCTCAGCTGTACCTGGAGGAGCAGCTGGGGAAGACTGAGGATTAATTAAAGAGGAGACTCAGCTGGACAGAAGCCGAAAAGGACTAGATAAAACCCAGTAGCTCAGAGAAGAAGGGGGCTGTAGAGAGTAAGACTACAGTCACTGTCAGGGTGAGAGAAGGCAAGACAGGAAGTACCCCAAAGATATAGCAGTAAGGTTGAAGACTGTGCAGATCTTACCTATTTGTCGTAGGATCTCTGATCTGGAATCCAATGTAGAAGGTGGGCTTGCATTCCTTTACCCATCACTGGGGAAGTGGCGCCATTAAGAGCTAGTGAATGGAAAGATTGCCTGAGACAGTAGTTCCCAAAAGACTCTGATACATGCACCCCACCCAGAAGTGGAAAACTAGAGCAGCCTGACTAGAGGGCCAAGCCATAAAGCAAGAGCAGTCAAGCCTTGGGAAAGAGAGGGACTGAGAAAGTGATGCAGAGCAAGGGTAGGAAGGGGTGTTGATGTGGGAAAGCTAATCCCTGGATGCAGCCAGAAAGAGGCACTTACAGGAGTGAGTAGAACATTCTGTGACAAAGATATTATATAACAGTTGTTAGTTTGCATTTGTGAGCAGATTAGAAATGGTTCGTAATAACGAGTAGAAAGAGGAAAATTAGCAAGGAAAATTGCTTCTGAAGTAACTTCTCCACAGCTTCTCAGTTCAGAGGGTGACTTAACTGCACTGCTAACTTGAGTGATCTACACTTGTGTTGGCCTAATTCAAGTGAGAGCAGCCTCTCTGCAAAGTAATGCTCAAGTTGCTCTGGCCACACTGTATTTGCTCATGTGGTGCTAAGAATTCTGGGAGCACATCCCATTGTGGTTTGTGCTGCAGAAAACTTAGATTCTCTATGAATTCTTTTGCCAGTGAATCGTGGGATCGCTCATTGGTTCTTTCAGCTCTCTCAAGGGGAACTGTGGGAATGTACTGGAGAATTAGGTATTGGAGAACTATTTTTGAAATATCAGAAAACATGGATGCTTAATTATTTCTACAATGTTATGATAGCTCCACTCACCTGTCAGTCCCAAACTAGAATGTTTAATTCAGAAGAGATGTGTCATTTTCTGGGTAAGGCTGTACTACAGACATTGATTTTCTCTGATAGCCCCAGTTTACAAGGAGACTTTAGTGAACACATTACTGCAGAAACTGCCTGGCCAGTATTATAGTACTGCATAAAAACAGACTTTGATGGCTGATGGACACTCCCATGCTTTTCCATCTCCAGAACAGAACTGGAACTTGAAGTTAACATTTCCTCCCCCTTATCAGAAGTCTATTCCCTATATTTTATCTCCTCAGAATGAGCAATATTGCGTTGCTGGTCTTCTCATTTTAATTGTATTAACAGACTATTAGAAGAAGAAGCAAACCATCACAATCTCTTTTTTTTATATCAGACTGAACAAAATACAGAGCCTTCGAGGAATACATTTCATCTGTACCAGGGACTGGATGAGTTGTTTAAGCAATTCTCCCCACTACAGTTAAAACAAATGATTCTGAATGCCCTGTTGAAGGCTGGGAAAGCACAGCAATGAAACTGGCTAATTGCCAAGATATACCTGCATATTTTGCCAGTTAGTAAGTACTATGAAAATGGCTTAGGTTTCTTAAAAACCTAAAGATAGGCTTAAAGGTTCCTATTATTTATACTATTTGACACCATACACATTGCACTGAAATGGCAATGAAACATCTGTTGGAAGATTAGGGTGATTATACACAGAGGTGTAGACACTTAGTAGATGATGCAACAATTCAATGGAAGTCTAAGGCCAGATTGTTATAAAGAAGTGGCTGCTATTTTGAGTACTGAAAGTGGCTCCCAAGGAGAGTTTTGAAGTACAAACTAGGGGCCATTTTAGCGTCAGTATGGACTATCATATTAAATATTAGCTGTGTGGATTTAGCAAGATGGTAGGTAAGAGTTTTTTGTCTACATGGTATGTTATTGCACAGCAAGCCAAGGGGTGAATTTAT
This sequence comes from Pelochelys cantorii, assembly GCA_032595735.1. Classification (NCBI taxonomy): domain Eukaryota; kingdom Metazoa; phylum Chordata; order Testudines; family Trionychidae; genus Pelochelys; species Pelochelys cantorii. Next base: position 122,030,104 of record CM064326.1, on the reverse strand, counting down.
AGCACACCAGCTTGCTGTGCAGTAACTCACCATGTGGACTGTGCCGGTTGTAAGCCACACTTTGGGAATTTCACAGCACTATAGCAATGAATGCACAATGAGTTACTTGCCCTATGGACAAGCCTTAAGAGAGTGCATGAGATGGACAGCATACTGAGGGAAAGATAGTAACGTATTGTGGGGATATAGTCCCTTCCAACCTCATCGCATTCCAACCCTGTATTCTGTACTTGACAGATATACTACAGAAGAATGACTTTCAAAAAGTTTTGGAGAGATTTATATAACTGTATTGCACTAGATTCCATCTCCCTCTGCCTATTGGGTGTTCCAGTTCCATATGTCCAAGTGTAAATAGCTTACAGGGAGAAGAAAGTAGCTAATAAGTGTTATGGTGACACTAACTCCTGTAGTTACACACAAGACAATTGTAGTAATATTTGTACAAAATATGCCCTGTATGGTATCATTTGAAAACTAATAACTCACCAACAATTCATGCTCTTAAAAACCTGGTGGGGATTGAGTTATGGACATATGCTAGAATTCTGACTAACCTGTGTGTAAACAAGACACTTCAGAAGGACTTGTTAAAGAGGTTTGCCCCCAAAAAGTCATGTAAAGTTCAATTTACAAATAAGCAATAAAGAGACAGCAGAGGAAGGACAGTTTGCATTTTAGCAAACATGGGGTGGGGGGAGATAAAGAGCATGGAACTTCCTTCATCACCAGACTCTCTCTCACCTTCCTCACATCATGAAATAAACTTTATTTTGAGGGATATCCCTCAGATGACTCCATTTCAAAGGTTTACTGGTCTACAAAGAAGGGCATTCTGAAAATTAAGTGATAAGCAATTGAATCAACTGACTGTGCACAATATGATTGTATTATAAGAATGTATAGAGAGGCCTTTTCTGAAAGCTAATGACACACTGGAATTGTGAAATGTATGTTTTAACACTATTCAAGGAAATATGGATACTTAAAGATTTTATGTTTTTAAAGTCTGTGGCCAAACAGGGAAAAACAGATTAGAAACAGGGAGAAGGTCTCTATTTAACTGTCTTCTATGTAAATGAAACATGGTGGAATCCAAAGAACGGAAGCATAGAGGGGGATGGGAAGCCCCAAGGAAGGGACAAACAGTATGAAGTCATCCTGCTTTTTGAAACAAAGTCATTGCTAAGCAAGGAGAAAAGCCAGGGAGCAGAACTCTTGCAAGCAGAGAAAGATGAGTTCTTTAACAAGGCTGGGGTTGAAGTCTCTGGGAGCAGAATACAGGTAAGTAGCCTGCATAGGCAAAGGTTGTACCTTGCTTAATTGTTAGACTTCTAGATGTGCACAATTTCTGTTCGATTGTGATCCTTTCTATCTGTATTCTTCTTACTTGACATCAGTTATCCTATATCCTATTGTTACTAAATGTATTTTTACTCTAACCCAGGGATGGCCAACCTGTGGCTCTTGAGCCACATGCGGCTCTTTGCTCTCAGAAGTGCGGCTCTCAGGGTTACGGCTCGTTTGTGCATGCGCCCCAGTTCCTGGAGGGAGAAGTGTGTGGCTGTTGCGGTGGCAGATCCGGTGAGACCGAGGCATTGGGTTAGAATGGGAGGGGCTTGGGGGTGCCTGGCTCTGGGGGAGGGGGAGGGCATTGCGTTAGGGGGGAGGCTCGGGGTGCCTGACTCTGGGGAAGGGATGTGTGGCTCTTTGCACTACTATCCACAGCTCTTTTGGCTCTTCGTGTCTAACTGGTTGGCCACCCCCGCTCTAACTCATCAGAGAGCTGTGTTTAAACAGAAGGGTTATTTCCTCAGTTAAGTTAATGAGCTGTGATTTTTGGTGTGTCTTTAGAAGAACAAATGAACCATATTAGCTCTCTGAACTGTCCAGGAGAGGGCCAGGCATTGCAGAGCTCACACTTTGGGGAAAACTCAGGACTGGAAGTGTGTTGGGTCACCTTGCAGGTTGTAACCAAGGCAGGTGGAAGCCAGAATAGGCCTCTAGACAGGCTGCTGGGGTCTGAGCTGCTGACCCAGGGCTGTCTGGTACACAAACACTTCAGGTTGTGACCTTCATACCTGTAGGCTGGTTGTGAGTGACCCAGCTGGGAGCTACAGCAGCAAATGGTTGTGAAACACTGAGGATTGTAGGACAAGTGGTGACACAACCTCTTACTGGTCTGGATTGTACCCTAAACCCTGTCAGTTACCTATAAATTGCTTGGACACACTAACATCATGATTTTATAAACTGCTGACTTGGGACCTACCTGGGCTCTGAGCAAGTGTTCTGTGTCTCACTGGAGATACTAAGCCTTTATATAACGCCTTTCCTCTCTGAAACTCAGTCCAGTTCAATGTTGCACCACAATTCAAAGGCCAACACACCTTTACAAGTAGCCCATTACCCACAGCACCACACTCCTTTTCATTCTTTTCTCCCATTACTTAGCCCAATTTTTACTCCCTAGCAGGCAAGCTTCATTACTGTTCCCTTTTAGCATGGTCCCCATGTGATTTCTGAGTGTTGTACTGATCCAGAAATATTCTGATAGGCAATATGTGCATTTTGCTCCAACATCCATAAGGCTATGGTTTGAAATCTGACTTGAAGACCTGGCCTTGTACTGGTAAACAGTAACAAGTGGGGCACCGGTTGTCAGTAATGAGCACCTCCAGGAACAGAACGATTACTCAGATGTGAGAGCTTTGAGGTTACAGTCTCTGTGAAGTAGGTGAGAGTTGATGGCCTCTAGCCATGAGCAAAAAAATGTTTTCATTTAAAAGCCCAGCAGGAATTTCTTTTGCTGTTTGTACAAGTAATTCAGAGGCTTTTTTTCAACATGGCTAAACTAGAGTCATTGCTCTCACAGGCTGAAAATAATTAATCCTGGACCGGAAAATAGAGCAGAATGACTCTCTGGGGTCTAGACAGACTTCTGCCAGCTACAGTGCTCTTATGACTCCTCAAAAGCGACGAGGAGTCCTGTGGCACCTTATAGACTAACAGATTTATTGGTGCATAAGCTTTCGTGGGCAAAGACCCACTTCGTCAGATGCATGAATCCTGTTTGTTAGATTTCAATTGATTGGCATTTTCATTTCTGACGTAATTTTTAAGGATGAAGAGACTATACAGAAAGTAATGAAATACAGTAACCGTCTTTGAGAAACAACCTCAGGAATGTGTGGTGGCAGCGGAACCAAAAAGTCTCAGTTCTTGGAGCTTTTCAAACAGCAGAACTCTTTATAAACATATGATTCTTGTAATGCCCCAAACAGCAATCAAATCCTTGTTAGATGTTGCAGTGAGTAGTTCTCGCAGCTCTTTTATAAGGCCTAGAGTTCTTCAGACCATCACCTTGCCCCATTAGTCCTACAGCTTCATGCTGGAGGCATCTGATTATGGCACATGTGGGACCCGTTGAACCACTGGCGAGGGGAGAACTTCAAAGGTGTCTGAGAATAGTTCTTTGCCAATGAAGTGATGCAGAGACATCTTTAGGTCTCCCTTGACTTCTCCCAGGTCTAAGACCATCAAGGCAGCAGATTGGTACCCAATGTAAGAAGGACATCCGGAAGGCTACTCTAATTTATGCCAGTGGCCAACAGCCCCAAAAGGCCAGTAGGTCAGCCTGACATTGCGATGGCATACAGGAGCCGCAGCCATTCCTCCTTCCTCTCAGGCACATCACCTGTACTTTATAGCCTTAAAAACAATGCCTTAGGAGTTTCTATGATGGCTCTGTGCAAACTCTCCCCCTCCTCTCCCCTCCCCCCCCCCCCGCAGAGAGAATCTTTCAGTGACTGGATCTACATGCTGACCATAGTGTTAGTGCCTTTCAAGATTAGGCCAAACCAAGCCTGGTTTAAAGATGACTTGCAACAAATGAAGTGAGGAGGAAGATAGCTAGAGCCCCAGCAAAAGAGTATGACTGTACCAAAGGCAATCTGTTGAAGCATAAAGTTTAATTCAAGTTGTTGGGGGGGGTTTTCCTGAGGCTATGTGGGGAAAACAAACTAAAGCAATCTGGCTGAGGCTTACTCTATACAAGAATAAGCGGTGATGGTAGACCCCGGGGAAGGTAACTGTAACAGCTGCCAGTGATGCTATCTACTGCCCTGGCTGAGGGTGTTCATATTCCTTTGGTCTCAAGGGACAGTGTTGGGTCTGTTGTTTAAGCCCCCTGCTTTGTAACTATGGCCAGGATGAGGATCTTTTCAGCCCATGTCTGGTCAGAAAGCTTTGACTGTTTTGATCAGCTGCAGATAGTTATCTGTATCTTAGTCATCTCAAATTGCATTCAGAGCTAGTATGACACTGTGAGCAAGGGCTGCAGAGCTGAGCTCTTCTGGTGTGAGAAACTAGTCAGATTTTTACATTAGCTTGAAGATCAGTTGATGGCTTTATCCTTATAGCATGGATGAACATGTTGTACAGTTAGACAATTTAGCATATCTGTCCCCCAGCATACAAACCCTTGTATGTATCACTTGGGAAAAATGAAAATAACCAAGAGTTTACAAATGGGGGGGGGGACTGAAACACCATAACACTGGTAGCCCTGCAGTGATATTAATATATTGTAGTAAGCTTTTATTATAGCTCGTTTCAACACCAATTCAAATCTCTGATCAGAATACACTACTTGGTCTTTGGCCTCATAGTTTGTCCACTTGGGAATTGTATTATTACCTCATAAAACACCACAACTACACTATTGCCATTTAAGTAAACACACTGTATTGCTGAATCCCCTAGTGTTGTGGAAATAACACATTTCCTGCCTTTCTCAAGATGTTTGTTTTACAGTTTTGTTGCAAGGATCCAGAGGTCTTGAAAGTCACACAGCAGCTCTGGGAGGATGTCAGTTTATTCAGTATTAGTTAGAATTTTGTATATACTTTTTTCTATCTAGTGCAAAATGTGTGGGAGTTGGGAATGGTGGCACCAGCACTGAAGTACCACCTATATACACTATACTAAGTCAATTTCAAAACTACTCCCCAAGGAATTATCTTGCCACTGGTGATTAAAGAGAAATTCTGATCTGTGCAGCAGCTCTTGACATGACTGGCAGGCAGGCTACAGAATGCATCACATCCTTGCGAGGCTGTCTGCTCTTCGTGGTTTCAATTGGCTCAGAGCCAGGGCATATAAATGTCATGGTTGAACATTGCAGAGTGTGGGGTGGGAAATTAAACCTACTACAAGTTGTACCTCCCTTAACTAGGACTCCCTGGTTTGGCAACATCCGAGGTCCAGCATGTTCTGGCAGGACCACGAGTGTTCCTGAACCAAAGAGCCCAGGAAAAGGGAGGTCTGGTGGCAGGGCAGGAGCATGTTAGGGGGCACTGGCAACCCAGTGCCTGTGGGGGAAGGGGACGGGCAGCCCAGTGGGAAGTTCTGGCTCCAGCAGTGACCAGGGAGCTCTGTCCCCAGCCGTGGAGTTCTAGCCCCGTCCCTGGCCCTCTTCCCCAGCCATGACTGTGCAGCTCCAGCTCCAGCCTCAGCTGTGGAATGAGGTGACTGCAGAGCTCTGCCCTGGCTCCATCAGTGGTGCTCCGCCCTGACAGCAGCGGGCCTGACAGCATTTATAGAGCCCAGGAGGGCTGGGGCAGTAGCAGGGGCAGGCAGGCAGAGAAATTTATCCCCTCTCTCACAGATAGAGAGTAAGCTCCCAGGAGCAGCTCCAAGATAGCCTACTACACCTCAAAAACATGCATCAGGTGTGAGAATTGGCACTTGTGCTGCTGCTTTCTGTAGTTAAATTACCTCAGGAACACATTCTCATTCTTTCCCCCATTTTATCTTTACATACCATTATCATATATATAGTAGCCCAATGTCTGTGAGTCTGTAACGGTGACATACACGGCCAGGGGGTTGGGCCGTGTACGTCACCACCCCGCCCCCCTTCCCCTCCCGCTGTGGTGCTCGGCTGAGTGCTGCGCAGCTCAGCTGGGCCGCGGCGGGGGAGCAAGCGGTGGCAAGCGGTCGTTTGGGCTCCCCTGTGGCGGCCTGGCTGAGCGGCGCAGCACTCAGCCGAGCGCCACGGCAGGAGGGGAAGAGGGAGGGGTGGTGACGTACATGTCCCTGCCCCCTGGCCATGTATGCCACCACCCTGCCCCCCTTCCCCTCCTGCCATGGCACTCGGCTGAGTGCTGCGCCGCTCAGCTGGGCAGCGGCGGGGGAGCAAGCGGCGGCAAGCAGCCGTTTGGGCTCCCCTGTGGTGGCCCGGCTGAGTGCACAGCACTCAGCCCAGTGCCACAGTGGGAGAGGAAGGGGGCAGGGTGGTGACGTACACAGCCCCGCCCCCTGGCCGCGTACGTCACCGCCCCACCCTCCTCCCCCGCGGCGGCCTGGCTCAGCATGCAGCACTCAGCCGAGTGCCACAGTGGGAGGGGAAGGAGGTGGGGTGGTGACGTACATGGCCCCGCCCCCTGGCCGTGTACGTCACTGCCCCTCCCCTGCGGTGACCCCGCTGAGTGCACAGCACTCAGCCGAGTGCCACGGCGGGAGGGGAAGGGGGCGGGGTGGTGACGTACACGGCCCCACCCCCTGGCTGTGTATGTCACCGCCCCGCGCCCCGCTCCACTCCCCTCCCCCGCGGCGGCCCGGCTCAGCATGCAGCACTCAGCCAAGCGCCACGGCGGGAGGGGAAGGGGGGCGGGGAGAGACGGAACGGAGAGAAAGGCAGGAGGAGGAGGAGAAGAGAAAGAAAGAGATGGAGAGAGAGGCAGGAGGTGGAGGAGACCTGAGAGAGAGAGGGGGAGGCAGTAGGAGGAGGAGAGAGAGAAAGAGACGGAGCGAGAGACCGGAGGCTCAGGAGAGAAGACCAATGTGGAGGAGAGACCTGAAAATCCCATCTTATGACGGGCTAATTGGCTAGTTAGCTAATAGTTATTAGACATTGCTACCCAGACTCATGAATAAGCCTTCCTTCCTCACTGTTTTAATTTGGGGTGGGGAGGGTTATAAGTGTGAGACTGAATGGAGGTGTTATTGTCGCCAATATGAACTAGCTGTATAGGGGAGAATTGCCATACCATGTAGTGTAACATCAGCTTGTTGTGTTTTCTGTTTGTATTTTGTGGGAAGGGTTGTCCACTCTTTCATAATAACAATTAGTACCCTTCTCCTCCATGAATAAGTAGCTTAATGCACCCATCCACAGTATGGGGACACAAGGTGAAAATATACTGTGTGCTGAGGTGATTTTATGCTAACTAGACATGGGTCCAAAGCCTATGGAATTTGAGGAGAACTTGGGGCCAAGGTCAGTGAATGTGATGGAGCAGAGAAAAATGTTTTCTTAATGTTGTCTGTTAATTTGGTTACTGGCTTTCCCAGTCATTTTCCTCAAACACATTTGTTCATTCTGGAGGCTCCTTCATAGCCTTTGATAGGACTGGCCAAAAAAAAACCTAAAATTATTTCTATTGAAAAATGGTGAGTTGTTGACATCAGAATGTTCTGCAGAAAGATCAAGAAGATGTTCAGACCCAGGGTGAAATGTCAGATAAACACACCACCCCTAGAATGCTTAAGAGCCCGGGATGTAGAAGTTCCATGTTCATTTTCCTCCTGTTTGTCCCCACCTAATGCTATATCCACTAAACTATTGGCACTCCATTGCATGGCTAGAGAACCAGCACTGGCTTGCCCCGCTGTCGAGTGGGTGTAGTCCTGAGCCTCGCAGGCCACATCAAGGCAAGCCATGGGCCAGGCCAACGGTTCCTCTGACATGGATGGAGAAGACCATGCTCAGTGCAGGGCAGGTGTGCCCGTCTCCCTTGTGGAGCACGCATGCAATTTCCTGGTTTGTTCTCCCTAACCCAGCTCTATTGATCCACCTTTAGCTGTGCGGCTGTGTGGCCCACTGGCCAAAGTCAGTAAACTTGCCCAAATCCACAGGGCAGTATGGCCCATTGGCCAGAGTCAATAAACTCACCCCTGTCTGTAGTAGGGATGTTAACAGGTAACCAGTTAGCTAGTTAGCCAGTAAACATCATTCTTAACAGGTGATGCTTACTGGGTAACGGTTAACTGGTACCCAGAGAGCAGTCCTGGCATGGGGTGCCAGTCAGCAGCCCATGAGGGGCCAGGAGCAGCTGGGCTGGAGCAGCCCCTACAAATGGTGGCAGGGGGCACTAGCCCAGCCTCATTTAAATCAGTTAACATTTAACCAGTTAATTAAAGAGGATTTTACATGATGAAGAACCTACAGTATCCTGCTGCAGTGCAACACTCTTTCCTCCAGAGGGGTTTGTGTCTGTGAGAGTCAGAGACACAAACACTTTGTGCATGAGTAGCTGGTGCAGTTGGGGCCGGGGAAGGCAGGCCCCCAGCCCCACCTACAGCCCTGCCCCCTCTGCTGAGGTCCCTCCTCCCAGAAAGAGGGGAGGAGGCGGGACAGCATGAGGAGTGCTCTCTAGCCTTCCTGGAGCACCAGGGAGGGGCAGAGGCAAGGGGGTGCATGTACACAGTGTGGCTCCCCAAGCACCAGGGGAGAGAAGGAGGTTGCATGGTTCCAGCTTCCTCGGCCTGGAGCAGCAGGAAAGGCAGGCACTGGGGTCAGCAACACTCTGCCCCCAGAACACCTACAGTAGGCTGGGGGCGGAGAGTGGGTGTGGCTATGCCTGGCAGTTGGGGAAGGCAGTGACTTCCCCCACCTAACATACCAGATGCATATGACTCTGTGTGTTTGAGAAAGAGGCCGGCAGAGACGTGCATTGCCCCTTTAAGTATGCTGGCTCCACTTCAAGTACACTGCCCTTGTACGTAGATGAGGAAGTCCAGACACAAACCTCTCGCTGTGATATCCTGCTTTGTGGAGATGGGGTACAGAGTGGGAGGCTCAATTTGGGGAAAGGAGGGTGAGAGAACATCCTGATATCAGCACCCCTCTCTCCATTCCTCCCCCCTCACACACACAGCAAGCAGGAGGTTCCTGGGAGCAGCTCCAAAGCAGAGGGCAGAAGCAGAAGGGCAGTGGGCAGGGGACCTTGAATTGCAACTGCTGAGCTGCATACCTTACAGGGAACTTTGGGGAGCTGATAGGGGGTTGTAAGCCCACTCTGGTTCTAAGACCCCACCAGGACAGGCTGCTTTTTCTGCAGATAATGTACAAATCAGGCTGTCAAATGGCATTACAAGGGAGTGTTGCGCAACTTTAAATGAGCATGTGCTCAAATTGATAAGCAAAGTAACAACTAAATGATGTTAACCAGACAATAAGTAAGGAGTTGCTGTATAAGCATTGACAGACAACTTAAATGGTACAAATCCATTGTTTCTTGTCCATGTCTATTCATGCCAGGAATACCCTCAGCATACAGCAGATATAGTTACCACTTAGGATTCCAGAAAACTGTGTTTAATCACATCCTTTGTAGGTACATTTTTGAGGAAGTGGGAATGGGTTTTTATGCCCAAGACCCTGAATCTGAACTCTGCTGAACTTTGCTCAGATTTGATTCTAGATATGAATGCCTTAATAGATCCCTTTCTCTGTGTGCATCTGTGACGGTGTGCTGGAACCCCGCATGACCCCGAGCCGGGTCCCAGAGGAGGACAGCGGCCAACCAACTCCTCCCGCCCCCTCGGCGGGGGAAAAGACGGCGGGGGAGGCGGGCCAGGGGAGTGGCGGCCAGACAGATGCCCGCGCATGCGCAGGGAGCGCAAGCCGGATAGACGCCGGCGCATGCGCAGGAGGGAGGAGGACGGTGAGTGACTGCGGGGGCGGGAGAGACGGCGGGACGGAGGAGAACGTCGATGCAGGTGTAGAGGGGAAGATGCTGGCGCAGGCGTAGGGGGGGTCGGGAGGCCCCTTAAAAGGAGAGAATGGACACGGCAACGGGGGGGGGGGGGAAGAGGAGTTGCGGACGGAAGGACCCTGAGAGTGGGGGTGAGGAAGTAGCCCAGGGCGGGCAGCTGGAGTCTTGCTTGCGGGTAGACGAGTTGCGGCGGTTAGCCCTGTCAGCCAGGTGGGTGGTGGACAAGGAGGACACCCCCACCTTAGGGCCCTGGGCTGGGACCTGGAGAGGGAGGGCCCAGGTCCCCCTCACCTCCCACTCGGGGCAATTGCATAAGGAGGAGTCACGGCAGTCTGCTCCGGGGGAGCACGGCTGGGCAATACGTGGGAAAACTGGGAAGAAGGGGCACAGACCCGCGGAGAGGGTTGTACCCCTTCACAGCATCAAACAAAAATTGAAGTTCAGATCCAAACTTTGCATTTTGGTTCCCTCTGCACGTATTTGTAATCCTTCATATGTATTAATATACCAAGGTCACTCTGCCTATCTGTGGCAGTTTCATAAGTGTCTCTGTGAAAATGCAGAAACAGCAAAATAGCAAGTATTTTGGGGGGGGTGTCACTTTTTTATAACATGCTGTGTAGCTGATAAAAGCAAAACCAAATGAGAGCTTCTGAAACTCAGAGGCTGTGTGACTGAATGGTGCATTTTCCCACTCTGACCTTAAGAGCATTCAGGAATGTAGCATTATTGTCCTCTTTTGCTGTCTTGTTGAAATCTAGTGTTGCATCAGAATTCTAGCATGCAACATGCTCCCAAGGACACATTTTTTCCTACCATTTCTGCTTCGTTGCAGACAGTTGCAAAGTGGAAATAAAAAAGGGACACAGAAATTAGATTCCCCGGAGATGGTATTTTTCAAAGCTTTTTTTGCATTGTCAGGAGATGTGTATAGTAACAACCAAGGGGGGGATATTCAGAACACTTTTGATGTGGCAAGGGGATATTCAGAACACTTTTGATTCATACCTGGCTTTTAGGAATGCCCAAGGTAAGGAAGTTGGGAACTAGACAATAGACCAGGGCTACTCAACAAGCGACCCTCAGGCCACATGTGGCCCACGGCCCATTTGTTTGCGGCCCTCAATGCAGTTTGGGTTTATGGTGCGGTCTGAGTTGATATGTGTTTTAGCAGTTAAATTCCTGGACTGTCATTGCTCATTAAAAGTGCTGTCATATGGGTGGAGATCGGGTAAATATTGCATTTTATTAATAGCAGCAGAACTGACTTAAATGGGGCCTGTGTGTTGTGTAGTCTTGCCTTAATCTTTGTATACATGCCTGTCAGTGTGAAACAAGCTATTTGCATGTATTTGCATATATATTTGCACATATATGCAACCGCACTTAGGTTGCGGCCCTTGGCATGTGCTGTGAGTATCTTTGTGGCCCCTGGGGCTTCCAAAGTCGAGAAGCCCTGCAATAGACTATCAGTAACAGGCCCGGCCAATGAGTTTGTGGGGTGTAAAGCAGCATACTGACAGCAGGGCCCAGCCAGGACAACAAGCAAGTAGGCAAACACCAGGCAGCGTAGAGCCCTGAAGGTGCAGGGCCCAAGGCAACTGCCTTGCTTGCCTTGCCCTAAGGCTGGGCCTGATCAGTAATAATCATGTTAATAGATTTGGTCTGCATAGCATGTGCCTGATAGAGAAGGTGAGGTGGGAATAGTTTATTCAATATCAAAACAACATTTTTGTTATTTTTGGCTTCAGCATTTAAACTATCAATATTAGAGGTGAGAGAATATTTTGTATGGGATGGAGGTAAATTGGATCTGAAATAACAGATGTGCTTCTTGGTGGGATGATAGGCGAAGGCAGAATGTAGCAGTTCATTGACAACATAACTTGGTCTAAAATTTCAGCTTTGACCCTTTGCAAATGACAATAAAATTCAGGACTTTGAAATTCCATAAATAGCAAAGACTTACAGGATGCAAGCACAACATTGTTTCAGTGAATTGCAGTGTGTAATTCCACTTAGAGCAAATCTGTATCATGAAGAAGTTTTGTGTAAGCGAAGTAAAAAATACACAAACAAAAAAGACTTTTGCTATATAAAGGTCCCAGAGTGTTCGGTTCTGTATAATTCATTCACCATGGGGAGAGAAGACTTGGGAATATTAAAGTTATGGTGTTATGAAATACTTTCACCAAAAACTGTGAATCTCATGTTACGAGAGAAATGTTTAAATCAAAATCCTCTCACTCAGTAATGAGGATCATACAATATGAATTGCATAGGTTGTGCCTGCAATATGGATCAGATTCAACATATAAAGTATTGAAATCAATAGGATTCTTTCCATAGTCTTGGAGGGAGGAGAATAAAATCATTTGGATGACATTTTCAAAAGCTCAACTGCAGACTTTCTAAAACCCAGCAATTCCACTGGTGATACTGATGCTTGCATGTACCTAGCACCTGGCAAGCTGAATTCTTTTGAAAATCTGTCTTTTAATAAATCTTCCCCAACCCAGAGTAGTCTTCTAAAGCATAGGCTGGGTTCAATCTGGGATAGAGTTGCCTCTTCCATTGTTTCACACCCATGGTCAGGAGGAAGAGGCTATCTCACAGCAATAGTTGTGAAATTAAATTAAAATACCAAAACAAAACACGTATAGCCTTCACAAAGCAAACACATATAAAATGTCAAAACGAATGGCTTGAGATTCACCAGCATGCTCTAGTTCAAACAGAAATTCATTTCAGGAAGGTCAACAGCTTATGTTTCAGAGGCCGTGAGACTAGAGGATCACAATGACCTTTCTAGCCTTGCAATATATGCCGGGGGGCAACCTGTGGCCCATGGGCTGCATATAGCCCATTGGGGTCCTGTGTGGCCCACGAGACATTTTGTTTTCCAATGCTGACACACAAGTTGCCAGATTCTGCTGGTTTCTGTTCACATAGTTTTTTCCCTAACAATATTTCTAAGTGCTTCAGAGGGGTAGCTGAGTTAGTCTGTACAGGATAAACTTAAAAAACAACAAATGGTCTGGTAGCACTTTAGAGACTAACAAAACACGTAGATGGTATCATGAGCTTTTGTGGGCACAGCCCACTTCTACCAGACCATTTAAGTATTTCTAAGTGACACACACATAAAGCAAAGGCTCATGAAGGGAAGTTCATGCTAAGTGCACACAACAGTCACTGCGAGAGCGATGTGTTTCCTCTGCTTTAAATCAAAGCTCTGCTATGATTCAGTTGGCACATGCAACAAATTCTAGGTACACAAGTGTAACCTACACACCTAGTGTGGTTACTGAGCAATGCAAGTGGTACCTAGACCACAGCAACAGTTAAGATCAAGAGACCTCTACACCATGGGCTGGGAGCCAGCTGGCTTTTAGCTCAGAGAGTAAAGGCTCCTATACTCAGCTTCAGAGATCCCAGGTTCAAATCTGCCCCATGGTGGTTACAAGTGGGGGCTCATCTTTGAAGCTCGGGACATGCTTCATCACCTAGGGGAAGTATGTAACCCACACACCTAGTGTGGTTACTGAGCAATGCAAGTGGTACCTAGACCACAGCAACAGTTAAGATCAAGAAACCTCTACAGCATGGGCTGGGAGCCAGCTGGCTTTTAGCTAAGAGGGTAGAGGCTCCTTTACTCAGCTCCAGAGGTCCTAGGTTGAAATCTGCCCCGTGGCGATTACACAGGGGCAGTTAGCAAAACAACCCTATCTTAGAAGACAGTCTTAGCTAGAAAACCTTGCAATCCACTGAAATGACTTGCGAGCCTAGATTGCCCATCACTGATCTATGCTATGCCACTTTTTGCCTGAGTAAGGCAGGAGTAAAAATTCAATTAACAAGTTGTGAATTTGCCCCGTAGGAGTTTGGGGTTGAGTAAAGACTTAAGCTGATGTCCTTTGAAATCAGTGGGAGCTCTGCCTCTGACTTGAATAAGAGCAAGCTTGGACCCTGAACAAAGACTTCACAAGATGGCCCACCATTAATGGATCTCATAAGTGCTGATAAAATGAGGATCTTAGCCTTTACATTGTTGTTCTTCCAACTTTATTAGATTTATTTTATAGATGCAGAGAGACAAAGCCGTACATCAATGACATTAACATTGAAAGACAGCAGCGGGTGATAAGGATTGCAAAAAGAGAGAGAGAGAGAGCAATGAAAGAAACATGAAAATGTACATGTGCTAAGCTTAAGGATAAAGACATAATCATCAGGTAGTTTAAAAAGTCAATAAAGATGTTTCAATGGGATGCAGGCATTATATCAGAGCCAAACAAAGATATGCATCACAAAAAAATAAATAAGGTGTCTAATTTTTCACTGGCTACTCCATGAGTGGTGGGTCTGCTAGGTTGGGGAAGGCATTGCCACCCCAAACTGCCAGCCTAGCCCCACCCACATGCTGCCCCCCGAACACCCATTGTAAGCATATTGGGGGCTGAATGTTGCTGCCCCCAGTGCTCTGGGGCTCGGGTGGCTCAGGCCATGTGCACCCGCTCTCCCCATGCTCCAGGGCTGGGGTGGGGCAGGAGCTTGCCTCCTGCAGCCTTACCTTCACCCACCACCCATGGGCTACTCCTTAATGTCAGAAAACCATGAATGGCAGGTTAACCCATAATTTTGTGGTAACTCATTCCATCATCCTGAAGTTTCTGACATTAATTTTTATGCTTTGAAATGCTGCTATAGCTAGACATTTTGTGATACTAGCTTTGACATCCCAAATCAGTCTGTCTGATAATATTAAAGCCAGTAGTGCTGTGACTGAAGGATGCATGGCAACCCAATTGTGCTTAACAGAAAACAGAAGATCTGCTTTAAGAATGAATCAGTGACAGGCTAGCATTGCACTATTTGATGGACTGGAGGAGTGCCTGGATGCACCCGACAAAGCCAGTGGATATTAAAGGGAAGCAAATCTGCTCTAAATATATGCAGAATGGTCTCCAAAGCTCCAATAACTATAAAACAGGACATTTGCTGTCATCATATAATATGATGGGGGCTAATTTAGCTACAACTAATCAGGAAAGAGATCTTGGAGTCATCGTGGATAATTCTCTGAAGACATCCACGTAGTGTGCAGTGGCAGTCAAAAAAGCAAACAGGATGTTAGGAATCATTAAAAAAGGGATAGAGAATAAGACGGAGAATATTATTGCCCTTATATAAATCCATGGTATGCCCACATCTTGAATACTGCATACAGATGTGGTCTCCTCATCTCAAAAAAGATATACTGGCATTAGAAAAGGTTCAGAGAAGGGCAACTAAAATGATTAGAGGTTTGGAACAGGTCCCATATGAGGAGAGATTAAAGAGACTGGGACTTTTCAGCTTGGAAAAGAGGAGACTAAGGGGGGATATGATAGAGGTATATAAAATCATGAGTGGTGTGGAGAAAGTGAATAAGGAAAAGTTATTTACTTGTTCCCATAATATAAGAACTAGGGGCCACCAAATGAAACTAATGGGCAGCAGGTTTAAAACAAATAAAAGGAAGTTCTTCTTCACACAGTGCATAGTCAATCTGTGGAACTCCTTGCCTGAGGAGGTTGTGAAGACTAGGACTATAACAGGGTTTAAAAGAGAACTAGATAAATTCATGGAGGTTAGGTCCATAAATGGCTGTTAGCCAGTATGGGTTAGGAATGGTGTCCCTAGCTTCTGTTTGTCAGAGGGTGGAGATGGATGACAGGAGAGAGATCACTTGTTCATTACCTGTTTGATTCACTCCCTCTGGGACACCTGCCATTGGCCACTGTTGGCAGACAGGGTACTGGGCTGGATGGACCTTTGGTCTGACCCAGTATGGCCATTCTTATGTTCTTATATGCCTTGTATATGTGATAGACTTTTTCAAGACCTGTGCAACTATAATGAGGTCTCTTCCCCCCTTAGAGCACACAGATCATTCCTATGAGGATGAATGAGTATTCTGTGCCTCCACAGATGGACAAATTCCCTAAAAGGTATGTATGATCCATGCTGTATACTCCTTACATATTTTCACTGTGTCTCATTAGAACATAAGAACATAAGAATGGCCGTACTGGGTCAGACCAAAGGTCCATCTAGCCCAGTATCCTGTCTGCCGACAGTGGCCAGCACCAGGTGCCCCAGAGAGGGTGGACCGAAGACAATGATCAAGCGATTTGTCTCCTGCCATCCCTCTCCAGCCTCTGACAAACAGAGGCCAAGGGCACCATTTTATCCCCTGGCTAATAGCCTTTTATGGACCTAACCTCCATGAAATTATCTAGCTTCTCTTTAAACTCTATTATAGTCCTAGCCTTCACAGCCTCCTCTGGCAAGGAGTTCCACAGGCTGACTACACGCTGTGTGAAGAAGAACTTTCTTTTATTAGTTTTAAACCTGCTACCCATTAATTTCATTTGGTGTCCTCTAGTTCTTCTATTTAGGGAACTAATAAATAACTTCTCTTTATCGGCCCTCTCCACACCACTCATGATTTTATATACCTCTATCATATCCCCCCTCAGTCTCCTCTTTTCTAAACTGAAAAGTCCCAGTTGCTTTAACCTCTCCTCATATGGGACCCGTTCCAAACCCCTAATCATTTTAGTTGCCCTTTTCTGAACCCTTTCCAAGGCCAAAATATCTTTTTTGAGGTGAGGAGACCACATCTGTACACAGTATTCAAGATGTGGGCGTACCATAGTTTTATACAGGGGCAGTAAGATATTCTGGGTCTTATTTTCTATCCCTTTCTTAATAATTCCGAGCATCCTATTTGCCTTTTTGACCACCGCTGCACACTGTGTGGAAGTTTTCAGAGAACTGTCCACGATAACTCCAAGATCTCTTTCCTGATTTGTTGCAGCCAAATTAGCCCCCAACATACCGTACGTATAGTTGGGGTTATTTTTCCCGAAGTGCATTACTTTACACTTATCCACATTAAATTTCATTTGCCATTTTGTTGCCCAATCACTCAGTTTGGTGAGATCTTCTTGGAGTCCCTCACAGTCTGCTTCTGTCTTGACTATCCTAAACAGTTTGGTATCATCTGCAAACTTTACCACCTCACCGCTTACCCCTTTCTCCAGATCATTTATGAATAAGTTGAACAGGATTGGTCCCAGGACTGACCCTTGGGGGACACCACTAGTTACCCCTCTCCAGTCTGAAAATTTACCATTTATTCCTACCCTTTGTTTCCTGTCTTTTAACCAGTTCTCAATCCAAGAAAGGACCTTCCCTCTTATCACATGGCCATGTAATTTACACAAGAGCCTTTGGTGAGGGACCTTGTCAAAGGCTTTCTGAAAATCTAAGTATACTATATCTACTGGATCCCCCTTGTCCGCATGTTTGTTAACCCCTTCAAAGAACTCTAATAGATTAGTAAGACAGGATTTACCTTTACAGAAACCATGTTGACTTTTGTCCAACAAATTATGTTCTTCTACATGTTTCACAATTTTATTCTTTACTATTGTTTCGACTAATTTGCCCGGTACTGAAGTTAGACTTACCGGTCTGTAATTGCCCGGATCGCCTCTAGAGCCCTTTTAAAATATTGGTGTCATGTTGGCTACCTTCCAGTCATTAGGTACGGAAGCCGATTTAAGGGATAGATTACAAACCATAGATAATAGTTCAGCAATTTCCCATTTGAGTTCTTTTAGAACCCTTGGATGAATGCCATCCGGTCCCGGAGATTTGTTAACATTAAGTTTTTCTATTTGTTCCAAAACCTCCTCTAATGACACTTCAGTCCGGGACAGTTCCTCAGATTCATCACCCACAAAGGACGGTGCAGATTTGGGAATCTCCCCAACGTCCTCAGCCGTGAAGACTGAAGCAAAGAAATCATTTAGTTTCTCCGCAATGGCTTTATCGTCCTTGATTGCGCCTTTTATAGTTCGATCGTCTAGGGGTCCCACAGGTTTTTTAGCAGGCTTCCTGCTTCTAATGTACTTAAAAAACATTTTGTTATTTCTTTTTGAGTTTTTGGCTAGCTGTTCCTCAAAATCTTTTTTTGCTTTTCTTATTACATTTTTACACTTGATTTGACAGTGTTTATGTTCCTTTCTATTTATCTCACTAGGATTGGACTTCCACTTCTTAAAAGATGCCTTTTTGTCCCTCACTGCTTCTTTTACATGGTGGTTAAGCCACGGTGACACTTTTTTAGGTCTCTTGCTATGTTTTTTAATTTGGGGTATACATTTAAGTTGGGCCTCTATTATGGTGTCTTTAAAAAGTTTCCATACAGCTTGCAGGGATTTGGCTCTAGTCACTGTGCCTTTTAATTTCTGTTTAACTAGCCTCCTCATTTTTGTGTAATTCCCCTTTTTGAAATTAAATGCCAGGGTGCTGGACTGCTGAGGTGTTCTACCCACCACAGGAATGTTGAATGTTATTATATTATGGTCGCTATTCCCAAGCGGTCCTGTAACGGTTATTTCCCGGACCTGATCCTGCACTCCACTCAGGACTAAATCGAGAATTGCCTCTCCCCTTGTGGGTTCCTGCACCAGCTGCTCCAAGAAGCAGTCATTTAGGCCATTGAGAAATTTTATCTCTGCTTCTCTTCCTGAGGTGACATGTACCCAGTCAATATGGGGATCATTAAAATCCCCCATTATTATAGAGTTCTTTATTTTGGTAGCCTCTCTAATCTCCCTCAGCATTTCGATGTCAGTATCACTGTCCTGGTCAGGTGGTCGGTAATATATCCCTACTGCTAATTTCTTATTATTGGAGCATGGAATTACTATCCATAGCGATTCTATTGAACATGTTGATTCACTTAATATTTTTATTTCATTTGATTCTAAATTATCTTTCACATACAGTGCCACTCCACCACCCACCCGGCCTGCTCTATCCTTTCGATATATTTTATATCCCGGTATGATTGTGTCCCACAGATTTTCCTCATTCCACCAGGTTTCAGTGATGCCTATTATGTCAATCTCCTCATTTAATACTAGGTACTCTAGTTCACCCATCTTATTAATCAGACTCCTAGCATTTGTGTAGAAGCACTTTAAAAATTTGCCACTGCTTATTTGTCTGCCCTTCCCTGGTGCATTGGATTCCTTTGTATGTGGTTGTTTGTCTGCTCTGGCCCATGGTTTGCCCTCTCCCCTCCTCTCTTTCTGACTACAGCTTAGAGAATCTCTATCAATGGATTCTCCTCTAAGAGAAGTCTCCCTCCGATTTACGTGTATCTCTGCACCAATCGGCTTTCCCCCATCTCTTAGTTTAAAAACTGCTCTACAGCCTTTTTAATGTTTAGTGCCAGCTGTCTGGTTCCACCCTGGTTTAGGTGGAGCCCATCCTTCCTGTATAGGCTCCCCCTCTCCCAAAAGTGTCCCCAGTTCCTAATAAATCCAAACCCCTCTTCCCTACACCATCGTCTCATCCACGCATTGAGACTCTGAAGCTCTGCCTGCCTACCTGGCCCTGTGCGTGGAACTGGAAGCATTTCCGAGAATGCCACCATAGAGGTCCTGGATTTCAGTCTCTTTCCTAGCAGCCTAAATTTGGCCTCCAGGACATCTCTCCTACCCTTCCCTACGTCATTGGTACCTACATGTACCACGACCACCGGCTCCTCCCCAGCACTACGCATAAGTCTATCTAGATGCCTCGAGAGATCCGCAACCTTCGCACCAGGCTGGCAAGTGACCATACGGTTCTCCCGGTCATCACAAACCCAACTATCTATGTTTCTAACAATTGAATCACCCACTACTAACACCTGCCTCTTCCTAACTGGCATTCCCTCCCCCTCAGAGGTATCCTCAGTGCGAGAGGATACCGCAACATCCTCTGGGAGGAGGGTCCCAACTACGGGATGGTTTCCCTCTGCTCCCATTGGATGCTCTGTTCGCTTGAGACTTTCATCCTCCTTAAGAGCACTGGGGCTCTCAGACTGGAGGTGGGACAGTACTACAATGTCCCGGAAAGTCTCATCAACATATCTCTCTACCTCCCTTAGCTCCTCCAGTTCAGCCACCCTGACCTCCAAAGCCCGAACCCTGTCTCTGAGGGTCAGGAGCTCCTTGCAACGGGTGCACACATACGCCACCCGCCCACAGGGCAGGTAACCATACATGTTACACTCGACGCAATAAACAGGATAGCCCCCACTCTGCTGCTGGGCTTCTGTCTCCATTTTTCTAATGAATAAGTTTAAGCAGAAACTGGGATTTTTTTTAAACCTCTGGAATATAGATTATTATAAGAGTTGTTTTTAAGAAGGTCAGAAGTCCCTCGTGCCCTCTAACCTCCCTCTCCAAACTCCCTGTTAGCTGCTCCTGGTCGCTGAGTCACAGGCTTATATAGCTCTGGTAGCCCCTCCCCCTGACTGAGGCTCAGCCAATTAGCAGAGGCTTCTAGATTTCAAACCTTTTAGAAGCTCCTTCAAACAAACAAACCAACCAACCACACACACAAACACAAGCTCAGCACACAGCAAATAACTCCCCCACACACAAACACACACTCCAGACAGCCACTTACCACAAGGGTCCCGCTTTTACTCCTCTTTTACCTGGAGAACTCCCTCTCCAAACTCCCTGTTAGCTGTTCCTGTTCGCAAGCCAATTAACTTTAGGACCTTGAAGACCAACCTATTTCTGAACCCAGTTTTAAATTCTTGAATGTTAACCTGCAACTAGAATCACAACTTCACGCTTGTGTTTGGTGCACGTACAAATGGCAATGTTATAGGACAATGGCAAGATGCAATTAATGTGTTGTATTCGTCATAGGTTAGCACTGTCCCAGGATTACAGCACAAAACTTAAAATACACCTCCTTCTACAGTATCTGTCACTGCAATACTTAAACATATATTGTTTTAATTCTGACTACAGATTATTCAAGACCAAATAAAGACATAGGCCAAAAAGTTCATCTAGATGATAATTTATCAACAGTAAATTTGTTGTGCAAGCCATTTAGGTCTAGTAATTCTCTAATGTCATGTTCAGGCATAAAGCAGAACCTGTTGCCTTCAGCAATACCTTGATAAATGCTGAGTATGTGAAACTCCACTCGGCCATTGCCATAATTAGAAAAAAAAGGAGAATTTGTAAGTAAAGTTTCAGTGTGTGGATGCTGCTATGAGAGTATTAATTAGAGCTGGGGGGGGGGGGAATTAGTTTATTTACCCATCAAAACTATTTTTAAATTTGGAGCAAAGTTGGTAAATAGTTTCAGCAAGAAAATAAAAAAGCTGGAGGCAGTCACAAAGTCAAGAGATTTCATTTTTTACACTTTTGAAATGAAACATTTTCAACTCTTAGTTTTGAAATAATGTTTCATTTTAAAATTGTGCTAGATTATTAAAAAAAACAAACATAAAAGGGTGACATTTGCCTCTACCCCTCCCAAAAATTACTAAACGGGGGTATTACAGGGCAAACAAAGTCTTGTTCAACTGAAAATAAAAAAAGATCTGGAGGGGATTTCCTGTTTTGGGATGAGTGAATGGTTTTCTTCATTTGTTTGCGGGGAGGGTGTTGGTTTTGGAGGTTTGGTGTGTGTTGTTTCTCTTGTTTGGGGGCTGTTGGTTTTTTGTTTTGTGGGATTTTTTCTTTGGGGTTTTTTTATTAAGTCACTGAACTGAAAACTCAATTGCGTTCACTTTGCTCAACTTATAAATGAAATATAAAATTGTAACCTTCAAAGTAAGAACAGCCATCTGCTCAGAATAGAAAAATACTGAAAGCTGAAATGAATTATTATCATTTCATTTTGAAAAGTCAATTGAAAATGAACGAATTCCAAATAAAAATTCTCAGCACTTCCCATGGGAAACTGAAGCTTGTCCACTGAAATACTTAGAATGAAGATGTTTTTCATCCAAAATTTCTCATGGGAAAAATGAACAACTCTGTCTCTGATGGTGATTGGTCATCAGGTGCTTCAAGGGGACATGAAATAAATCCCATAATAGACAACTATAAAATAACCTGCAAACAAGAAATTTCTTAGTAAGGTGCCTCAATTAGTGGCCAGTTTATGCCCTGAAGCACGTGAGTTAAATCCAACAAGAAAGAGGGGTAGATCTAGAATGAACTGAAAGAGTATGAATATCTGCCATATCGAAAAAATTAATTTGAAATGGGAGGACTTAGGTCACAAGGCAGCTCATAAGCAAGCATGGAAAGCAGCTCAGTGTGCTGGAAAGCACAGGATGGACTAAAGTCTAAGGTAATTTCATTTTATGAAATGTAACTTTACATCGTCTTGTAACCCATATAAAGATCTCATCCTTTTTGGGAAAATATTTCTTTTCAGCATTTTAGAATTTGTTGCTAAACTAGTGATGGGCAAATGTCTGAACATTTGGTTCAGTTTGGGTGTTTATTCAAACCTCTCTGTTCTGGAAATCTTGAATCAGATTCCACCTGGGGACTTGGGTCTATGCAAGTTGGTCTCTGTCATAATCAGAAGTGCTGACCAGCACCTGGTGACTAAGGGGTAAACTAATGCCTCCTGTACCTACCCAGGTATCGGGTGGTCAGCCAATAACAATGCAGGTAGGAATTTTAAACTGGAAGAGAGGATTTTTTCTCTCTCTGTTTTTTTGTTTGAGAGGCAGAGCAGTTTCTTCCAAGTAATGAGGGAGATGGGAGACACTTCTCTCTCCAAGAACGGACTTCTTACAATGTGTAAGTAGGGAAAAGTTTAGCTAGTCCATTGGGATTTATTGTTTTCCTTGTCTGGAGATTTGGCGATAATGTCTGAGCTGTTAATTGTGGGGTTTTTTTCCTTGTAACTAAGTTTTAGCCCAGGGGGTTTCCCTGAGTATCTATATCAATTGCAATAAGGAGTCCTGTGGTACCTTATAGACTAACAGATGTATTGGAGCATAAGCTTTCATGGGCAAAGACCCACTTCATCAGATGCATGTAGTGGAAATTTCCAGAGGCAGGTATAAATATGCAGGCCAGAGATAACGAGGTTAATTCAGTCAGGGAGGGTGAGGCCCACTTCTAGCAGCTGTTGTGGAGGTGTGAACACCAAGAGAGGAGAAGCTGCTTTTGTACTTGGCTAGCCATTCACAGTCTTTGTTTAATCCTAAACTGATGGTGTCAAATTTGCAGATGAACTGTAGCTCAGCAGTTTCTCTTTGAAGTCTGGTCTTGAAGTTTTTTTGCTGCAGGATGGCTACCTTTAAATCTGCTACTGTGTGTCCAGGGAGATTGAAGTGTTCTCCTACAGGTTTTTGTATATTGCCATTCCTAAGGTCTAATTTGTGTCCATTTATTCTTTTACATAGGGACTGCCCAGTTTAGCTGATGTATATAGCAGAGGGGCATTGTTGGCACGTGATGGCATATATTATATTGATAGATGTGCAGGTGAATGAACCAGTGATGGTGTGGCTGATCTGGTTAGGTCCTATGATGGTGTCGCTGCTATAGATATGAGGGCACTGAGGTTTGTTGCAGGGATTGGTTCCTGAGTTAGAGTTACTGTGGTGCGGTGTATAGTTGCTGGTGAGAATTTGCTTCAGGTTGGCGGGTTGTCTGTGGCCGAGGACTGGCCTGCCTCCCAAGGCCTGTGAAAGTGAGGGATCATTGTCCAGGATGGGATGTAGATACTGATGATGTGTTGGAGAGGTTTTAGCTGAAGACTGTAGGTGATGGCCAGTGGTGTTCTGTTGGTTTCTTTCTTGGGCTTGTCTTGTAGTAGGAGGCTTCTGGGTACATGTCTGGCTCTGTTAATCTGTTTCCTCACTTCCCAAAATCAGATTCCCAAAATCTGGTATTAGGATTTGCGGGGGGGGGGTTGTATCAGAGCCTGTAGAGGCAAGATTTTGGAGTGCTCTTGTAGGCCCCCACTTCTGCATTCATCGTGCCAGCGTGTGGAACAGCCTTGACAATCTCCCTGTACGATCAAGGTTTTGGGTACTTCGTGATGATCAAGACTATTTGTTTTAATAGTCCCTTTTAGGAATTGAGCTCCAAATTTTTTCGTAAGATGGCTGGCTGATGCAGCAGCCTTTCCAAACCATTTTCTCTGTTAGGAACAAAGGCTGCCTTCTCATTCATCACTGATGAAATCATTGCCAACTTTCTGTTCTCTTTTTTCCTTCAGGGTTGCTGAGCTAAACATTCAATTACAATATATGAGGAGTGAAGTGTGAAATCTGAATATACTCTATTTTCTTTCTTTAATATATTTCACTTCAATAGCTGAAGTGCTCTGAAAACCTTCAATAATGACTGAAAAATGTCCATGTCATCTTTAATTAAACCAAATATTGTATTCTTCATTAATAGTTCAAAATACAGGTTGGACCTCCCTGGTCCGGCAACTGTGGGACCTGAGCTGACCTGGACCAGGGAGTTTGCCAGATCAAAGGAGGTCAGTGCTCCCATGCTGGCTGCCCTGCTCCTGGGCTCCTCTTCTTGGGCCTTCCTGCCCTGCTTCTGGCCCATGGCTCCCCAGCCTGCTGCCCACGCACTGCCCCAGGGTCTCCCCGGGGTTCCCAACGGGGACTGCTTGGCCACTGCCAGGCCCACTGCCACAGGGTTTTCCCTGGGTTCCCAGCTGGAGCCACCCAATGCTGCTGGTCCTGCTGCTGCTGGGTGTTCCCAAGCCAGAGCACCCAGCTGCCCTGTCCCACTGGCAGGGCTGGCCCAACTGCTGCTGGGGATTCTGGCTGCCTGCCTCTGCCAGCCTCGCTTCAGTCAGCGGGTTCCCCAGCTGGGGCCAGGACTCCCCAGTCACATGGCCCCACTAACACTGGGAGCTTCTCAGCTGCTGCCTGGCCCTGCTAATGGCTGGGATTCCCCCGGTCAGGGAATGATGCCTGGCCCCACTGATGCTGGGTTTCTGCAGCCACAGCTCCCCAGATGCCACTTGGCCCAGCCAGGCTTCCCAGCCTCTATGTTGCTTCTGCCTCCTCTAGGGCTCTTTGGTCTAGCAACAACCATGACCCTGCCAGACTACAGATGTTGCTGGACCAGAGAGTCCTGGATTTGGGAAATTCAACCTGTACTACAGATTACAGGCATGACATTGTATTACTTGGGCTATAACTGGAAGTTCCTGTGGTGTTTTGGGTTATCATTTAATAAAGGATTTTATCACTACTGATCACAGCATACTTCTAATGGCAGCTCACAAAACCCTAGATCAGGGGTGAGACCCCTTTTTTGGGTTGGCAGAGGCAGTTGACCCACAGAAAAATCACTCAGGGGCCACACAGAAATGAGAAGTAAAAAACAAAACCCCTCACTGATGCTCCCCACACTCCCCTCGCACACCAGAGCCTAGGGCGGCCCAGGCTGGTAGATTTTTGTGTGCGCCAGCTCCTCAGGGAGGTGGGGGAAGCTGGAGCACCAGTGTGGGCTCCCCAATGCTGCAGGGGAGCCCTGAGCCTTGGGGGCCCAATCCAAGCTAGCTTGGGGCCACATCCAGCCCCCGGGCCTTAGATTTCTCACCCCTGGTGGTGCCCTAGACACTATGGTCAAACATTCATCTAGGAGATAATGAGCAACAAGAGATTAAAAAATAAATTATATTACAATGCAGTATTCACCAGAATACCTTGGGCTGACACATGGTGCAACATCTGATGCCATCCACAACATCTCTGGAAAGAGCAGCATTCTTTAATTCAGCTGATCAGGATACATAGGTGATAAATTACAAGTGTTTTGAGGAAGTTTGTGTGATTTCTGCTCACGTACAATTCAGTTTCCAGTAGATGCTGCCATTTTCATCATGTACATCTTTTAATATTAGATTTTCTAATTATGACAGTTCCAATCTTGGTTTAGTGAAATGTTGTGCTATCTTTTGTCAGACCAGAAGAAGACTCTGCCAAGAGTGAAAAATGGTTCATCCTACACTTTAACTGAAGGCTATAAATTATATTGAAAATAAATATACAGCCTTATTACATTCTTAACCAGAAAGTGATCTTTTGGCTAATACAAGCTCATTTTAAATTTGGCAAAGGAGCTAGCTATACAGAAGAATAAATCTAATATTGCTTAAGCTTTTTTTAAAAAAAATACACACAATAATTAATAATCAATCCTTTTTTTCTTCCTATTTTGAGCTTAATTATCTGGTTCCATGTTGGCCTAGAATGATCAATGAGTTTTATTTGCATCATGAATGTCTTGAAACAAATTGTGGGCCTGTTTACTTCATTGTGATGAGAACAGGCACCTCAAAGACTTTAGATATTCTTTGTACAGGTGGGTGGGAGGGCTTAAGAGGTGAATGAAACCTCGGCTCTCCTCCAACACACTGGCTAGTGTATCTATACCAATGCTCCGGGGCAAGCATGTTGTCTTGCATATATACACACCTCATGCTGAGTACTCCCCCTTTGGAGCAGGAAGGAAGCAAAGCTACAGTTCAGCCCTGTATGATCTATAAAAGGATATAGCAAAATATAGGTCAGAGTATGACCTCGGAAATGAACATGTGTCTTCATATATGCATATTCATCTGTTAAACTGGGGGAGATGTATACATGTCCAAGGATAGGATTAAGTCCCGGTTATGTCCTGGGAAGCTTGTCCTCTTTTCCTCTCCTACCCCCAACCCTGTTCTTATTTTTCTGTGATGCCATAACCTAATCTCTCAGTACCATATGAAGGGAAAAAGCAATGTGTGCTAAGCTGAATATTTAAAAGCACACTGCAGCTTTTTTATGAGTTCTAAGTCATCTCGGGCAATACAAAAAACACCCAAAAATAAGAAGGCAGTTCTAGAATTGAGACATGACTACAGCAAAGGGACACCTATCAACAGTGGATGAATAGCACATTGCTACTGTCACTACGGCACCAAGTACACTTGCTGGCGGATGGTAATTGTGATGGTTTGGACCCCTCTTCCAGGGTGCCACCTGATGTGCTGGGGTCCCACAGAGCCTGCCTGTACTGCAAGCCTGTGTTCCCCTTATTCCATATTGCTATGACAGGCTCTCAAGCCCCTTTCCAGCACACACAGGTGGGGACCCTCTGAACTGTAGAATTGTACAGAGTCTGCAATCAGCTGTGTGTGGGAGGATTCAGCTCAGGGAATTGCCCAGCATTCAGGTGATACACCCTCTGAAGTGTAAACCAAACATCATATTGTCTTGCACTGCAGAAAGAGCTATGCAACATAAGCTCAGGAAATTTGCCTCCTCCCTCAATGTGGAGGAAGATAGGCACAGCTTCCCCACCACTAGTTATGAGTTGTACAAACAGGATTTTAGAATATACAAAAAAATAAATGAATTAACTACAAAAGGTCATTTTTAAGTGATAAGGGATAGTAAACAGAACAAAACAGATTATTGAACAAATAAACCAAAGCACACAAACGAGGCAGAATATAAGGTTTAAATCCAACCCTGGGAGAGGGCTGGGGTTATAGAGCAAGCAGCTGCAGCATTAGCAGTCATTAGGGCCCAGCTGGGGCTGTATAAATAGGGACTCCTGGGGAAGAGGAGAAAATACACACTCTGTTCCAGCTGTGAAGCAAGAGAGACATGGCTGCTTTGGTAAGATACCAGGGGTACCTGAGTCTAAATGGGGTGGGGAGCTCTGGCTGAGGCCTTGCTCTCAAGTTCTGAGGGTCCTAGAGCTGCAGAAAGCAGCAGGTCCATCCCCCTTGCCAATGATGAGTGGCCATGTCAGACTGCAGTTTGCCCCTGAGGTAAGGGGCTAGATGATGACTGACAGTGGGCCACTGAGGCAAGGTAGGTTATAGGGAGTTAGTGTTCCCTGGGAGGGGAAGACCCCAGAGTGTAGGGGCGCTGCCATAGGGCAGGACTGTGAGGCAAGGACACTATGGTCTGGGACAGGACAGGGAGCCTGAACCATGCCGAAGACAGGTAACTGAGGTGAGACATCGGCCAGCAGAAGGCACTCAGAAGCTGAAGCGCTAGTTCCCTGTGGAGACCAGCAGGAGGTGCCATGGTGGTGAGTCATGGCCTGTTACAGACCCCCTTGGATTTTTTTTTTTTTTTAATTCCCTCATTGCAGTAGCAACAGCATGAGCTTGACAGGAGAGCTTCGTTGTCCTGACAGAATGGTAAATGTCAGCTGTTGAGGAGCTTCTCCGTGTTCAAAAGCAAATCTCAAAAGTGCATGATGTGCAGCTCAGACATTCCAACGAAGAGTTTGAAGGCAGGTAATCATGGGAGTACTCTGGGCTGGGACTGTCTGCTAACAATAGTTGCTTTGGATAACCACTAGAGATACTGCTGAAGAATATTTAAAAACAATGGGCCTGTAGCACCTTATAAACTAAACAAAAAATATATAGATGGTATCATGAGCTTTTGTGGGGACACACCACTTCTTCAGATGACAAAAGAAGCCTAAGACTATGTAAACCCTATACACTACCCCTTAGGCTTAAGAATATGCCTAAGAATGTTAACTCTATACACTACCCCTCAGTTTGATATTTTTTTAAAATCCTTATTCTACTGATAAGGGACTCATGTTGTCCTCTGGCTGCTCAGTGTCAAGGAGATCACTGCATTTGCATATCTGTCAACAGGAGAGATGTGTGAGAACAGAAAAGCTGTATATGGCTCTAAGGCAATGTGTTTCACAAATTGACCATTTTTCATGTTAAAGTTCACCGTGTGATTCCTTCTTAAAAGAAACTGTGTGTGTTAATAAAATATACCTGACGATTATTCTTTTAAGTTAATTTAGTCCTGACTAAAAACCATGAACTGCCCTGGCAGGATACCTTGACAGCAACAGCATCAAACTTTAGCATGACACACGATTTCAGTCTCTGATGCTTTTGTCAGTTATTTTGGGCTGATTGTTTTTAAATTCATAGTTTAGCTGATGTGTTCATTTGAAGAAGCATGGAAAATAGTCTTATGGAAAAGACTTAGCTAGCCAACAACTGCCATTCTTGTCTGCCTAAGCAAACAATCTGTACGCTAAAAAATGAAATGTCAAGAAATAAAATATCTCCCTGTATTATCCTAAGTGGGAAGCAGGTTTTCCAAAAAGCAAAATGTTAAAATCCCAATTTCTATGCAAAACATCTCTTTGCATAGAGTCTAGAGAAGCACTTTTGTCTCTGTGGTAGGAGTGTATAAAAAGGGGTATTTTTATAAAAGAGTGTATTTTTGGCAAAGGGGTTTATCTGTTCTGAATATACACCTCATATGAGGAGTCCCAGGCCACACTCCTCTATGCAAAGGTTTATCTGTGATTAAACACCTACAGGAGCAGGGCCACCATTTATTTTACTTATATCTATAGAAATATAGAGCAATTGTGAACAACTCACTCACATGCTGTTGTTTTGCTTTTGTAAGGATTTCACTCTTACAGTAGTAAGCACAAGAGTTCCAGACGGTTTTTGGTTTTTTGTATTCTTCTAGCATCTTCTTAAAGAAATGACCAGATATATTTAATCTTTCATTTCCATGGATTCTGAGAAATACGTCTCTCCCCCACAACTGCAAGATCATGAGTCTTGGAGTTGTAGACTGGATCATCACAACAGTGACAGACTATTTGCAGTGCAATGCACAGCCCAGAATTGAAGGGCTGGGTAGGCAAAGAATGGTGGGAGTTGTTGGGCTGGTGTCTTAATCTCACAGGCTATGTCTAGACTACATGCCTTTTTCGAAAGTATCTTTCTAAAAAGCCTCTTTTGAAAAAGAGCGTCTAGATTGCATTTCATGGATCAAAAAAGCGATCTGCTTTTTCGAAAAAGAGTGTCCAGAAAAAAAAAAAGGGCACCCGGAACCGCTTCTGGCAGGGCATGGGGGCAGCATTTACTTCCTGGTGCTGCTGCGTGCCCTTTGTAGAGACGCGTGCTTAGAGGGATCCCCCTGAACAGTCGTTGCTCTGCTCCTGCTTCTGGCTTGCCTACCTCCTAGAGCAGTGGTTCCCAACCTTTTCCAGATGGGCACCCATTTTGACAATTCAGGAAGACTTGGTGATCCAGGGCAATTCAAAAAATGTGTGAATGGGGAGACACCTGGTGACCCTTTTGAAATGTAATGGCAACCCATATTTGGGTCCTGAACCATAGGTTGGGAACCCTGTCCTAGTGGGACAGCAAAGCTGCTGCAGTGCTTGCTCTGGTTGCCCTGCTTTCTTGAACACCACAGCAGTTCCTTTTCTGGTTGGTTTTCCTGCCTTTCATGGGGTTTTTTTTGGCCATGGAGCTGGAGCTGCCCCTGAGCAGGCTATGGCCCCATGCTGCAGCTTCTGTTGCATAATCATGACTCAGTCATGAAGCTCCTGCCCCATATGAACCCGGACCAGAGCTACAAAACCTTTGTCCGGGATGTAGGAGCTCTGCCCTTACTCCCAAACTTTTTTGGGGACAGGAGGATTTAGAGGCATGAGACGAGTTCGGACTGGTGGGACCAGCTCGTCATGGAGCTCTGGGACGACGACCACTGGCTCCGCAACTTCCGGATGTGGAAGGCCACATTCTAGGAGCTGTGTGCCTGGCTCGCCCCTGCTCTGCAACACCAGGACACCCACCTGCGGCCCACCACCCCCCTGCAGAAGCGAGTCGCAATCGTCCTTTGGAAGCTGGCCACCCACAACAGCTACCACTCCGTGGGACACCAGTTTGGCATGGGGAGGTCTACCATCGGGGCTGTTTTGATGGAGGTAAGTCACTTTCGGCGACAGGCTCTGCTGAGTGGTGGGGCTGAAAAAGGGGGACTGCCAGGCAAGGGCAACGGGGAGTGGGGGATGGAGTGGCAGTTGGAGGCGGCTCCTCGGCCAACCCTGTGCTGATGTGGGGGAGGGAGGAGTCCTGACAAAGGGAGGGTGGGTCATTGGGGGGGAGGGAGGGGCGGGTTCTCCTCCCACGGTCTTAGGTACCCTGTCTAACTCCCTGGTTTCTGTCTGTCCAATTGTCTATTTCTGCAGGTGGGGAGAGCCATCAGTGCAGAGCTGCTGAACAGGCTTGTCCGTCAGGGAGACCTGGACACCATCATTGCCAGCTTTGCTGGGCTTGGCTTCCCGAACTGAGGAGGAGCCCTCGATGGGAGACACATCCCAATCCACGCACCACTCCATCGAGCAGACCAATTTATTAATCGCAAGGGCTATTTTTCTATGGTGCTGCCAGGCCCTGGTCGACCACCGGGGACAGTTTATGGCCATTTGTGTCGGGTGGTTGGGGCGGGCACATGATGCCCGCATTTTCCGCATCTCATACCTGTAGTACAGGTTGCAAGCAGGAACATTTTTCCCACAGTGGGACCTTGCGCTTGGGGATGTGCAGATGCTGGTGTGCATCGTGGCCGACGCAGCCTACCCCTGATGCCGTGACTCATTAAGCCCTACACTGGTCACCTGGATGTGAGCAAGGAGCTATTTAACATGCATCTTAGCCAGGCTCGCATGCAGGTGGAATGCATGTTCGGCCCCTGGAAAGGGAGGTTTCGTTGCCTCCTCACACGGCTGGACATGGGTGAAGGCAACATCCCCGATGTGGTGGCCGCATGTTGCATGCTCCATAACCTTGTGGAGAGGAAAGGGGAGGCCTTCCTTCCCGGGTGGGGGACAGGTGCTGGTGGTGAGGGGAGGCAATTCGAGCAGCCCCGGACAGCTGCCATCCACCAGGCTCACCTGTCTGGTGTTCGCATCTGAGAGGTCCTGAGGGAGAGATTCTCTGAAGGAGCACACTGACTCTCCCCAGGGCCTCTGCCTTGGGAGGTATGGCCTGGACCACCCATTCCTCACCCTCACCCTCTTCCCATAAAGAATACATAAAAAACTGTCTGTTTACAAAGAAAACCGGGTGTTTATTAGAAACAATATCAGTAAGGAAAATGTGCTAAGTGTTTAAAACAAAACTTTCTCTTTTTTACTGTTCTACTGTTTATATACAAGCTACAGCTTGTAAACAAAGATTTTTGTTACATCACTGAAATGTTCTTTCACTGGGATGGTAGGGGGCCCAAAACCTGGAGGGGGTAGGGAGCTCAAGTAGGCCACTGCTTCCCTGATCGCAAGGTCCTGCCACCTTGCATCCTGGCACCACCATGGCTTTGGGGTCGGGTGGAGCAAGAGCTAGTCCTGGGCTGGGCAGAGTGGGGGGGAGGGGCAGCTGTTGGGTCTGTGAGGGCTCAGGAGCAGGAGGGGCTGGGGGGGGCAGGCTCCTGGCATGCAAAAGGAGTGGTGCTTGTTGCACCACTCAGCGTCTTCCTCCATCCTCTGCTGAAGACTCCTGTTGAGGTCCTGCAGGGCCACTATGTGCTCTTTCAGCAGGTCCATACCTGTGAGTGCCACTTGTCCGGGATGGTGGTGGGGCTGGTGTGGTGCTATCCTCTTGCGTGGGGGGGTCCAGCTGTGGAGGAAAAGAGGAGGAGACAATCATGTATGTGTGCACCTGCTGTCCCTGAGGGCATGCTGTCTCTGTAAGGGGTCCTCCTTTGGACAGGAGACTCAGAGGTTTTACACGTGACACTGTGTGTGAGTTGGGCAGCGGCCTGAGCATCACAGGGGCCCCACAGTGGCAATGGGACCAGATGGCCCCCCTGCACTGCCAACCTGCCTGTGTGGGGTGACCCTTCAAAGCACTCACCTGATGTTCCCTCCCCCATGTCTGAGGATGCCTAAGAGGTCTCTGGGGTCTGGAGGACTGGCTCCTGGGATAGGGTCGCTGCTGTCTGTTCCTCCTCCTGGTGCAGCTCTCCTCTCCCTCCTTCCTGCTCGTCCTTCCTCAGGGG
Source organism: Pelochelys cantorii (assembly GCA_032595735.1). Classification (NCBI taxonomy): domain Eukaryota; kingdom Metazoa; phylum Chordata; order Testudines; family Trionychidae; genus Pelochelys; species Pelochelys cantorii. Next base: position 121,997,611 of record CM064326.1, on the reverse strand, counting down.
TTGGTCCACAATATGGTGGGGTAACCCCAACTTCACAAGATGTAGCGGAGTCTGGGCTTCCCCACCGCCCAGAATCTGCTCCAGGTCTGCATAATATGGGCAGCTCTCTGGGGCTGCCCTGGAGCGGCTGCCCTGGAGCGGCAGCTCTGGTCTTGGGCCTTTGCATACCCCTGCCGCAGTTCTTTTACCTTGGCCCTCACTTGGTGCAGGGTGTGGGGATGATGCCCTTTCTTGGCCAGTCCCTGGGCCATGAGCTCATATATGTACGCGTTCCTGTGGCATGACTGCAAGGCCTGCAGGGATTCCTTCTGAGACCAGAGCTCCAGATTTTTTATTTCAGGCCCTGACCAGGCTGGTGCCCACCTGTTGGAGCCCCTGGGTGGGTCCTCTTCACTGTCCCGAGAAGGGCCGGGGGGCCTTGAGGCTGGGACATGGCTAGCACGAGTGCTCTGGCTTGCTTCCGGACAGCAATGCCTGTCTGGGTGCATGTGCCTTTAAGTGACTGCAGACAGAAACAATAGAGGTGCTCAGCATGTAAGGATGGACTGTCCACCAGGGCTTCTTCCTGGAGACCTTTATTTTCGAAAAAAAAAAACTTCCCTGTGTTTACACATACTTTTTTCAACAGATCTCTGTCAAAAATAGCGTTATTCCTTGTAAAATGAGGTTTACCACTGTTGACAAAACCTCCACGTTCCTTCGAGTTACTGTCGACAGAACACGGCAGCAGTCTAGACACAGGTAAAGTTTTTTCAAAAAAAGGCCACTTTTTTCGAAAAAAGCCTGCAGTCTAAACATACCCTCAGACTCTTACAAGAACTAAAGACTCACTATACTTGGTAAGTCCACTTCTCAGGAGAGGCATCTCATTATGGGATAACCCAGAGAAAACTGGAGCCTGCTTTTCTGCTGATTAACACCAGCGTCAGTGGAATTCTATCAGCAGAAAATGTTGACCTTCATAAAGTGTCAGACATCTTACAAAGTATTCTAGGGCTGATGCAAAGGGAAATTATTCAGACTATTTTGAAAAAATTATTTAAAATCCTATTGTCATGTTTCCAAGAAATCAGGAACACTTAAATTGCAAAGTGGGTTATTTCCTCTTGACTAGGGTGACCATATTTTCCAGAGGGAAAGCAGGACGCTGCATGAAGCTGGCATATGTGTGTGTGACTTGCACGCGTGTGCGCACACACACGGCTGGCTCAAGCTGCTTGCCCAAGCCCCTCTCCCTGCACAGGAGGCAGACAGAGTTCAGGCCAGCAATGACACTCATACTAGATAGGGTGACCATATTTCCCCAAAAACATAAAAAAAAAGAGTGGTCCTGTAGCACTTTAGAGACTAACCGATTTTTATATATATATAATGAGCTTTCGAGGGCACAACCCACTTTTTCAGATGAGTGGAGCCAAAGGGACATATTTCCCAAACCTGGGGCTGATGTTGCTGCTTGCCCAAGCCCTGCCTCCCCACCCAACACCCCGACACCAGCTGGCATTGCTATTTTCTCCCCGCCACATTCCTCGGCACTACACTTCTTCTTTGACAAAAGTGGGCATTTGACCCATTTGATATTGAAACTTTTTTGCCCCAAAAGTTAGAGTGGCCAGAACAGGGCTTAAAAAAGGAATTGTCCCAGCCAAAACGGGAGGAATGGTCACCCTGCACTTGATGGAAAAATGTGTTGGTACACACCCTGGGCTACCAAGGGTGGAGAACTAGGAATGATGGTATCACTTTGCTTGAATATCTGTGTTTATGATGTGTTCCTGGCTACAGAGTTAGATCAAAAGGGGTTGTTAATAACCACACAGGAAAGGTAAAACAATGGCCTAGATAAGAAACATTCCAGCAAACACCCAAACATAATAGCTCAGTTTATAGCTGTGCAGGGGTGACTCCTCAGACCCCACCTTGGTGACATGGTTGTTTTGCCAGTGCTAAGAACTTAAGAGATCAAAAAAGACTGAATCATTAAAAGATCCACCCTACAGAGAGGGAGGGGGGAACTGTTAGTAGCAGCAGGCTAATACAGATGGGGTCAGCAGCAGCAGGCTGCCCCAAGAGAAGGGGCAGGAGAAGAAGTCAGAAGGGAGTGGGACGTTTCAAGGCTGAACTGTGTTTACCTAGGGGAGCTAAGGGGCTGCCAAGTGCAAATAAGAGAGTATGCCGCTCTTGTTTCATATTCCATTTCTCTACGCTCTCTGCATCTTCTGGGCAAATAAAACAGACTTTGTTTTGAAGCAGCTGCCTCCCAGTCTATGCATAATGTTACTGCCCATAAGCTCCTTAAAGGAAACACTGGCAGGTGCCAGCCTATTAGGCCTTTCAGGTAATCTGGTTGGCAACCAGGAGTCCCATTTGAAGGGTGGTTGGCATGTAGAGTCCCACCCAAAGAGACGCTGAGGTATGGGCAGGTGGGGGACTGGAAAGGGATCTCCAGAGGTGAAGCCTACCTACACGCAGTGATACCAGGCTTCTAGTTTAATATATTAAATGATGTGCACTTTTGTAAGATGGGCAAAAGCAATTTGAAGATGTAGTGCCACATTCAGCAAAACAGCTGTGGTCAAGTGCCTCGCCAATCTGTGTACTCTACTGCTACTTCCCTGCTCTGTGTCGCATATTCCTCTTCCTCCAATATATTAAATCAGTTGAGTTAAGGCAGTCACTCCACACACCCATGCTCCAGCCAGCTGGCACATGTAATTGAAAAATCACCCAATGGGTGGACATATGTCTGCATGTTTCTGCTTGACCACATTATTGTTGGCTGGGATAAAGTAAAACGCCATCCAATTTTCTTCCCAGAGACATCATTACAGGGATAGGATGATAATACTGGGGCTACGGGCCTCAGGCCAGGCCAGCTGAGCAGGCGCCCTACCTGCTGTACCACTGCACTATCAGGGCTGATGAGGAAACAGCTGTTAATACCCCACCACTAGAAGCTACACCCACTGACACATTGGGGTTAGATGACTAACAAGAGGCACGTGACTGGACACCACCAGGTATGAAGCTTCCTGTTCCAGTCTCCTCCTTTTTCCTGTCTCTCCCCTTCTGAGCAGCTGGTTGCTAGGCCTTTGCTGCCAAGACCTGAGCCCAAGTCCCTATTTCCTGCTTCTTGTTCCTGTTACCATATCTCATCCCTGTTCTCGTCCCTAGGCCTTGTTCCTTTCTTTGACCCAGGTTGTTGACTTTACCTTTGACTCTTGGTGTGACCACAACCCCAATTCTGCTCCTGGTTCCAATCACTGGGTCAGGCAGCCCACGTTCTGGGCCCTGACAGATAATTGGAAACTAAAGTGCATGAGATTTATTGGGAAACATAATTCAGTTTGCTAAATCTCTGAAGCTTATTCTTCCCCCTGACTTTTTCCTTCATTTTCACATGTGCTACTGATGTCAATGATTTTTATGTAAGGCGCTGTTCATCGTAAGTAAAGATTTCACATTCTAGGTAATAAATCCTGCCATCCTGGAAAGCTAATGTGTTCCTAATGGCAATAAAATTTTTGCTTTAAATGTGATTGATAGTAGTAGCGTTGTTTATTGACATTACAAAATGATACGCCTGAAATAAAATCACATGAAGCATGAAAAGGAATGTGAGAGGATGCTCATATCTCCATGTTGTGTAAAGTGCTGCTTTAGATGCTATGGAATGTTCATCTTGCATGCACCTTGTTGAAAGCTGGAGGCTATGCATTTATCTAGCTATTGTCTCCTTGAAATAGTACCTAGCAAATAGACTGTGGGGAAGGAAGGAAAGCAAAGCTAGACAAATGGTGTAAGGAATCAAAAAACAGGACTATGTAGCACTTTAAAGACTAACAAGATGGTTTATTAGTTGATGCGCTTTTGTGGGCCAGACCCACTTCCTCAGATCAAATTGTGGAAGAAAATAGGCATGACCATATATACCAAAGGGATACAATCAAAAAAATGAACACACATAAAAAAGGACAAATCAAATTTCAGAACAGAGGGGGAATAAGGGGGGGGGGAGGTAAATGTCTGTGAGCTAATGATATTAGAGGTGATAATTGGGGAAGCTATCTTTGTAATGGGAAAGATAATTAGAGTCTTTGTTGAGACCCCGGCGTAAAGTGTCAAATTTAAGCATGAATGACAGTTCAGAGGTTTCTCTAAAGTGTCAAATTTAAGCATGAATGACAGTTCAGAGGTTTCTCTTTCAAGCCTGGTGTGAAAATGTCTTTGAAGCAGTATGCAGGTAATCAAGTCATTGAGACAATGCCCTTTCTGGTTGAAATGGCAAGAAATTGTTTTTTCTTTGTGATACTGTCTGATATCCGTTTTGTGTGCATTGATTCTTTGGCGAAGCGTCTGAGACATTTGTCCAATGTACATAGCAGATGGACACTGTCGGCACATGATGATATAGATTATATTTCTGGATGAGCAGGAATATGTGTTCTTGATCTTATAACTGAATTGGTTAGGTCCAATAATGGTGTCAGCAGAGTAAATATGTGGGCAAAGTTGGCAACGGGGTTTGTTGCAAGGAAAAGTCCCAGGGTTGGTATTAGTGTGGTATGTCCTGTGGTTGTTGGTAAGAATCATCCTGAGGTTAGGTGGTTGACTGTAGGAGACTATGGGTCTGTCTCCCAGAGCCTCTTGGAGTGTAGTATCCTGTTCTAGTATAGGTTGTAGTTTATTGATAATATGTTGGACGAGTTTAAGTTGGGGGCTATAGGTGATGACAAGTGGTGTTCTATTGTTGGGTTTTTTTTCTTGGGTCTGTCTTAAGGTAGATGGTTTCTGGGTATTTGTCTGGCTCTTTCAATTTATGTTTTTATTTCTCCAGGTGGGTAATTGAGGTTTAGAAATGCTTGGTAGAGATCCTGAAGTTTCTGGTCTCTGTCAGTGGGATTAGAGCAGATGCGGTTGTATCGAAGGGCTTGGCTATAGATGATGGATCGTATGGTGTGTTCTGGATGGGAGCTGGAGGCATGAAGGTAACTGTATGAGTCGGTGGGTTTTCTGTAGAGAGTGGTGTCTAATTTACCATTGGTGATTTGTACTGTGGTATCCAGGAAATGGATCTCTTGTGTAGAATGGTCCAGGCTGAGATTGATGGTGGGGTGTAGGTTGTTAAAATCTCTGTGGAATGTCTCCAGTGTTTCTTGGCCGTGGGTCCAGATCATAAAGATGTCATCGATGTAGCGTAAGTATAGAAGGGGACGGGATCTGAGGAAACGTTGTTCTAAGTCAGCCATAAAGATGTTAGTGTACTGTGGAGCCATGTGGGTACCCATGGCTGTGCCACTGATCTGGAGGTATAAGTTGTCCTCAAAATGAAAATAATTGTGGGTGAGAACAAAGTTACATAGGTCTGCTGCCAGGTTGGCAGTGGTGTCCTCTGGGATAGTGTTTCTAATTGCTTGTAATCCGTCTTCATGTGGGATGTTGGTGTATAGAGCTTCTACATCCATGCTAGCAAGGATGGTGTTATCAGGGAGGTTATCGATGTTTTGTAGTTTTCTCAGGAAGTCAGTAGTATCTCGGAGATAGCTGGGAGTGTTGGTTGCGTAGGGTTTGAGAAGAGAGTCTACATAGCTGGATAATCCAGTAGTGAGCGTGCCGATACCTGAGATGATGGGACGTCCGGGGTGTCCCAGTTTATGGATTTTGGGAAGCAGATAGAACAATCCTGGTCGGGGTTCAGGAGGTGTTTCTGTGTGGATTTGGTCCCGAGTAGATGTAGGGAGGTCTTTAAGGAGACACTATAGTTTCTTTTGGTATTCTGAGATGGGATCAGAGGAGAGAGGTTTGTAAAATGTGGTGTTGGAGAGTTGTCTGGTTGCCTCCTGGTTATAGTAAGACTTATTCATAATGACCACAGCACCCCCTTTGTCAGCTGGTTTGATTATAATGTCCAGGTTGCTTTTGAGACTCTGGATAGCATAGTGTTCAGCGCGGCTGAGATTGTGTGTCGCTTGTTGTCGTTTGTGAATAATGTCGGTCTGTGCATTGTTGCGGAAGGAATCCAAATTGATCAAATATGGGAACCTGGCTTTTTTTAACGGTGCCTTTACTGAAATTAAAGGAAATTCTGCATGGTTCAAGGTTGCTGACAATGTCTATGAGGCTCTGAGAGGGATTGCTGCTTTTCCCCCTCGCTGAATCCATCTCAACAGCTATTCAAATTACTGTGATAGAATTAATTTGCAGGCCTATTAAACTTTGCAGTGAAAATGTCTGGAAGCATAGGACATGCAGTGTCTTAAAATGCAAGGTGAATTGCAAGCACTTGGACCTTGGTGGTATGGTGATACGGAGGTTTTCCTCCTTTTCTTTCCAAACACATTTTATTATATGGGTACAGCTGGATGGCTGCTTAACTTATCTGTGGATGGGTTGAGTTACAGACTCATGTGGAAATTCAACTTTCACAGTCTATGCACAAGGCATTGCATGCAACACTGAATTAATTCTTGGCATTGTAATGTGTCTGAGATGCATTACAATGCCTTTGGGTTTTGTCACTGAGGATCAAGGACACATGACTTAAATAGGTCTGAAGCATTCTTATTATTAATGGGTCTTAGCGGAAAAGTTGAAATCTAGACCCAAACTTCCACAAAGTCTGAAAGGGCTTTGGATCTATTTTTGTGCCACAAGCTTTAGATCTGAATTTCCCCAATTTTTGAAGGGGATTTGGGCCCATCTGATAAATACCAAAAATATTCCGATGATGAGAGACTCTACCAGGTAATGATTCATTAGCAGCAAGTAACAGACCTCTCAAAGACATTCTGCATCTAAATCAGATGCTTTCACACAGTTCAAAAGCTGCTAATGGAGACCCCTTCCAGGTCTCTCCATAGCCAAACCTGAATTTCAGTCACTGAGCTACAATGAACAATTGTCTCTGTGGTCCAGAAAAATCCATACCTCTTGTTGTGAGACCAAGAAAGGCAGATGACTGTAATTGGTATATGCAATGTGAATATAGCACATCAGTTGCTTTAGGTCAATGGTCTCCAACCTTTTACAGGATGAGATCACTTTTTGAATTTAAGTGCAATCCACGATCTACCTCAAACCCAAATACCTTTGCCCCACCTCCTTTGTGCCCCTTCTCCAAGACCCCACCCCTGCTCACTCCATTCTTCCTCCTTTTCATCAGGCAGGAGCAGAGGGCTGGGGTGCAGGCTTTGGTCTTGGGCTAAGGGATTTAGAGTGTGAGAAGGGCTCTGAGCTGAGCCTGGGACAGGAGTTGGGGTGCAGGAGGGGGTTGAGGCTCTGTAAGGGAGTTTGGGTCTAGGGGGGCTCAGGGCTAGAGCAGGGGCTTGGGGTGCAGGAGAGGGTATATGACTGGGACAGGGATTCAGGATGCAGGTTCCAGCTGGACACTGCTTACCACAGGTGGCTCCTGTGTGGTGGTGCAGTGGAGCTAAAGCAGGCTCACCCCTGCCCTCGCCCTGCACTACTCTCAAAGCAGCCAGCAAACTCCATCCCAAACCCTGTTATATCCACCACCCCTTTCCTGTGGAGATAGAATACAATGTGGGAGAGGGGAGCAGCTCCAAGGCAAAGGGCAGGAGATGCGCAGCAGTGGGAGGAGGGAGGAAGCTGAACTGCTGTGCTTTTGGCCAAACCAAAAAGGCTCCAAGATCTAGCAGTAGATCCTGACCTACTGGTTGGTGACTACTGCTTTAGGTGATTCCAGAGTCTATACGTGGCACTTGGGAAGTCCCTCTTTCAGCTTGATCTTGGACTTCTTTAGGAGTTCGTAGTATACGGGGTATGGATGACAGCCTACCTGCTGTGTAGATGAACATGGAGCAGAACTCGACACAAATGAAGGAAGCCATTTGAGAGGTCAGGCTGGGAAAGAAACTGAATTGTCTACAAGAGGTGTTCCTTGTTTTCCACCTCTTTGCGTGCAGATGTATGATTAGCTATAGCAATCACTAGCAGGTCTTGTTGAGACTTCAGGAGTAGGGAGATGGCATTACTTCTGTTTATGGCATTAGTGAGACCATTACTGTGACTAGTTCTGGTGTTAACATTTTCAAAAGGACATTGACAAACTGAAGAAGTCAGAAACAGAGCCTCAAGATTGAAGGGCTGAAAATCCAATCTTACCGAGAGATTGCGTTTCTTCTATTTAATTTAGCCAAGGTATGGCTAAATTTACCTAGAAACTCATGGCCTTAAAACCACAGAGCTTCTGTGGTATCATTCCCTCTGAATGGGGCAGCAGGACTGGATTAAGGCCCACAGTCTCAGTAGCTAGAGTCTCATGATGAGGGCAGAACCTCAACCTTCTTTTTTTTAAACACTTCTAGAAAATTTGGTCACAAAGGGAAGCTTCAAAATGGAACCAGAGTGTACGCAGAATTTTATGTATATGAAAATGTCTTGATTATTATTATTATTGTTATTATTACTATTATTGTATTTTAATAAGAGCAAATAATAAAGCCTGAGTTCATACGTTATCTGGACACCTTATGTAAAGAAAACAGAAAGGAGAGCATTAGAATGAATTGAGATCAAATGTCAATCAATGAGGTTGTCAATCATTGTAAACTACCATAATGACAAAATGTTTTGGCACGTAGCTCACGTATGTCACATCCACCAACTTACCTGTTGGAATTTGAAAGATAATGTATGCGCTTATGAAAGATAATGTATGATTCTCCTTAGCCAATCATTGTAAAGCTATGTAAATTAGCATTTTTGAATGAGCCAATTGATTTAAAGTGAAATATTATGAATATTCATGAGCCCATGTTATAAAAGCCTGTACCACGCAACAGTTGGGGTGGCGTCGGGCATATGTGCGTCGGGTTAGGTATAGTGTAAGAGAGTGAGAGAGGTCCTAATCTTAGTCCTAGGTCAAGAGAATGTGTGAGGTCTAACACAGTCTTTAAGAATTAAACAGGGCAGAAGGCTTTGTTTCTTTCTTTTTAGGTAGTGTTAGGTTTAGTTAGCTAGTTTAGTATTTTAGAGTAGTTTAGCTTTCGTCGTCGTGCTTGTTCGGCAGGCTGCGTCGCGGTTCCGCTTATCGGCAGTCATCGCGTCTGTTCGACAGGTGCGTCAGTGATTAGATTAGGGTTTTCTTTTAGGTTAGATAGGATAGGATTATTAGAGTCTAGCGTCCATCGTCTGCTCCGGCCGCAGCTGAAGAGCGGGAAGAGGACTGAAGACCAAACGCATCTGCGGAAGGTAGATCGGCCGTCTTCGAAATCTTCCTCAGCGCTTCGAGGGATCGCACAGGCTGTTCCTCTCCAAGGGCTTCAAATTAGCCTAAGGATTGAGGTCGCCTGACCAACGACCCTGTCACTGAGGGACTCCTGGTTGTTCCTCGCCTGAGGCTCTCAATCAGCCAGAGGCTTGAGGTCACCAGAATCGCCACCATCGTCCTGCTTGCGCCGAGGACTCTGGTAATTATTATTAGGGGTAACCATAGGAGGACTGCCCTCCATGGTTAGTCGATGTATGTTATTTAAATTTGCACTACAATATAGTCCTGTTGTTTAACTTTAACCACTTGCCAGTTTTTATTGACTGCGCCTAAAATCTACTGATATTACGACCGGTGATAGATCCGAGTAGTGAGGACCTTAGTCCATCCCACGAGGATGTGAATCAACTGTAGCTTCCCCGCTAACAAGAGAGTAATCAAAGTGATTGCTACCTGAGTCTGCAGCCAGTTTAAAGTAACAGCTGCTAGAAGAATAGCTGTACCATCCCTGCCCTCTCAGCTGGGGTGCCCTTTACACTGCCCAGCTGCTGTAGCCACCAGCCTGGACTACTCACAAACAGCCTCCAGCATGTAAGTCACACTCTGCTGTGTCTGTGTGTGAGTTCTAGCTAGCCAACCAGATCTGGCTCTTACCAACCTTGTCTATACTGCAGAGTCACCCCAAGCATACCCTCAAGTCCTAATTTCCTCCCCAAAATGCATGCCCTGTACTGCCAAGCTCTCTCCTGGACAATACTCATTTGTATAGTCTATATTTCTTTATTAGAAAGTAATATGCACATATTGTAAACTCCCATCCCCATGGAATTTACCAGACACTTCAATTTAAAACACACTGGATTAGATTAAACGGTGCAACAAGTTTAATAACTACAAAGAGAGATTTTAAGTGAGTACAAGTAATGAGGCATACAAGTAAAAATGGTTACAAGAAAAACAGAGGTAAAATGCAACTGGTGCCTAGCTTGACAAATTATGTTAAATTCAAAGCAAAGTTTTTTCTCACCATGATTTAGCAAACATACTGAGCAAAATTCTTAGGTCAGAACCCTGTTCTCCCCAGAATCCAGAAGATACTTCATTTGTCCTGTAGCTTCAGGTGCTGTGAATGCAATGGGCAGGGAGGGAGAAGAAAGGTATTTATTTATTCCTCCTTTTTTATGGTTTAAGTCCCCAGCTGGGATTCCGGAGACAGTGTCTATATGTAAAGAGATTCCCTGCTGGTTTCCCACCTGTTTGAACTCCCTTTGTCTCCCTTCCTGCTCCATGATTCTGTTTAAATGCAAATTAAGCAGAGCACACACGCTTTTGTTTGAGGCAGATCTGTTTTGCCAATCTTTGTGACACTGCCCTTCTGCTATTAAAGGAAATGAGGGCCCTGCTGCCACTTGGAGAGAAAGGAAGGGACTGTGGGTCAAGCTAATACCGCTGCAGTGTGGATTCAGCACCTCCTTTTGCAGTCTCTGCCAGAAGGCCCCCACAGAGCCCCAGCTGTAAATGTAAGCTGCTCCCCATGGCAGAACTCCAGAGGAAAAAGGGATGGGGAAATGGTCTCTGTAAATCTCCCTTTGGGCTAGGCTGCTCCCAGAGACACAATGTGGGGCAAATTACATTCTCCTATACCTACAGAGGGGAACTGGGCCCCTTGCATTCTACAATAAACTATAAAAAATCTGAATTTGATCAGATTTGTTTCCAAATTGAATCTATATTGGGTAAGTTCCTTGGTTTGGCAGGAACCATCATCTGTTCTATAGCATGTAAAAATGAGTAGTCCTGTGGCACCATAGAAACTAACAAATATAATGATTCTATATATTTTCATTAGTCTCTAAGGTGCCACAGGAGCACTTGTTTTTAAAGTTACAGAATAACACAGCTACCTCTCAGAGTCCATAGCATGTAGTATACCAAGCTGGTGATCCTGACTGGGGCTTCTGTAATATTAATACAAATCACACTATCCTTAGTATTTATTTATTCTCCATATTGAATCCAGACTGTGTTCCACAGCATAGGCTTAGCTGCACTTTTTAAAAAACTAATAAAAGTATTTATTTGTACCATTAGTAAATCCCAGTCTAAAACTGCTAACCTGATCTTGTAAAACCAATTAAATATGACAGACACTGGTTGAACCTGACTTTTTTTTTTAACTGTTCTAATATAGTGGTAACTTGTCTTCCCCATTTCTGATGAGAAATATTCCCACCTGCTGCATGGTAATAATGCAATGTTTCAGCACACTGCACCAAGGTGAAGGGAGAAACTGATTATTAGTCTGTTTGCTGAAGACTGCAGAAAAATGACAATTCTCATAACACTCTGAGGGTATGCTTCCCTCTACATAAAAGATCAGATAACTCTAAAAATAATCTCCCTACCAGTGCACTGTTCTGACATTTCTTTCTATTTTCTGGAGTTCTTTTTTAAAAGAATTGAAACTGTTGTTTTAAGGTACAAGGACAATATCATTTGCTATACAACTAGTCATTTGTTCACTCTCACTCTTTGGACCACATTAAGTCCTTAGAAGTGGGTAGGACTCCCATTTATTTCTACTAAAGTCATACATGCTTACTGCAGTGCTGCATTTGGCCCCTCATCCTTTCTAATTACAAGGCTGCTTGCTTGACTGACTGACTGGGAATGGACAAAACTGTTGGTCTCCCATTGTATGGAAAATATGTTCCTTGATTTGGTTTTGGGTTACCTGGGTTAATTGTCCTTGAATCTACCCACCAAATTTAAACATTCTTTCAAATTGGGAAATCCATCTCTATGGACATCAGAATCCAAATTTGGTGTTTAGGTACCACGTTGATCAATATGATATTAGAGTCTGACTAGAATTCACCCTTCTTCGCCTCTCCCCTCAGGTCTTCACTTCCTGCTGGCTGGTTTGAGTAAGAGTTTTGCTGAATTGTCAACCTTGGCCCTGTTTTGGGTTCCTAGGCTGCTGAATGGTTTGCACTTTTCCAGCTATGGCTGCTTGCTAAACGTAGGCCCTGCTTCATTTACCTACTGGACTTCATTCAAGATGTCAGCTCTTACTGCATCTGACCTCCCTCGGTAAGTCATTGTAGATCTTGGCCTTTCCCAGCACAGCATCAATCATCCTATTGCCTCAGGCCCTACCACCGCATCTTCCCAATCCTGGGCTTTTGTTGGTGGTGGTTTGTATTATGTTTGCCTCAAACCAAAGCTGCAGTGATCTAAGCACTGTGCAAAATCTTCCGTACTAAGGCAGTCCCTGCCCCCAAACAACTTACTTTAAATAGTGGCACAGCGAGATGAAGTGACACTAAAGGTCACAGACTGAGTCAAGACTCCTAGCCCAATGTCCCATTCTCTAGCCACTCTACATCCCATCTACCTCTAGCTGAATACAAGGTGATCTTATGGTCAAGTGCTTTAAGACACAATACTGCCAGTGAGAAGGTGACTATTTCAAGTGATTTGGGGAGAAAAGGCCTACTGATTTTTCAGTTATTTTCCAGTAATTCTAGAATTACTGATCTATGGGAATCAGGTCTCCCTCATTTACAGGAACTCTTGGAAAAGATGATATATGGAGATATACCTATCTCATAGAGCTGGAGAGGACCTTGAGAGGTCATTGAGTCCAGTCCCCTCAGCAGGACCAAGTACCATCCCTGACAGATTTGCCCCTGATCCCTAAATGGCCCCCTCAAGGATTGAGCTCAGAGCCCTGGGTTTAGCAGGCCAATGCTCAAAGCGCTGAGCTATCCTTCCCCTCTTAGACTATAAAGTGTGATCCACTGAATAGATGAAAAGGTCTCTTTCCGAGGCCTCTTCCTCACTGATGATCAAAAGTTAATTCATGATAGTTCCCTTTCCCAATCTTAGTATCTCCCAATTTTTTTAAATACAGGAGATTGTAAGTAATAAAATGATAGTTCTGTATTAGGTCAAACACATTCAGATAGACTGACTCAAAGAAAATTAAGTCTGAGCCAATAAAATACAAATATTTAAATGATAGAACAAGAGCACGTATGCTATCTAACAATATTATGTATTGTAGTTAATGCACTAACTCTAATTTGATGAAGCCAACTGTTGTCTTTCATTAATATGGAAAAACTCCAGTAACATGATGAACTAACTTGAAATTATGTCTATTGAGGTGGCCTCTTCCCAGAATTCTTGTTTATCAGACTGTTGATAATGTGTAAGGAGAAGGAAGAATACTTAGTCACAGTTTTTCCTTTGTGTAACTCTTCAAGTCAAGGTAATGTTAGCTGTTTATATATTTGAAGCATCTCAAAGGCATGCAATTATATCCTATGTATGATACTGACTCAGATTTTTATGGAAATGTCATTTTGAATATGAATATTCATAACTTGAATATGTTTTATGCCAAATAGGGCAAGTAACCTATAATTCAAAAGACTGTACTTTGCTAAATGCATATATTCTATTTATGTACATGTATCTTTCTTATATGAAGTTTGAAATATAAAGTGTAAACTTGTTTATTAATCTAGATCGTCTAGTGAAATCCTTTAGTAGTACCTAAGGAACTTAATAGCCCAATGCTCAAGGCAAGGCTTTGTGAATAGCCTTTTTTTTCTGTAAGCCTGAACTATGGTTGGTCCTATCAAGACATGTGACCATGCCATCTGGTGCTGGAATCCATCCTGAATTTGGTATTTTTCCAGCAGGGCAGGGGGAACGGGACAAATACTTCATGCCCTGGGAAAATTCTATTTAAGAAATGGGAAGCAAATTATGATTGGCTTCACAGACTGCTCCCCAACTCAGAAGAAGCTAGAAAGAAAAGAACTCTGATGAGGGGAGAAGCTGTTAGATCCAGTTCAGAAAACAATCAACTCTGGCCTAAATATCTTTATCTGAAATAAGAACTGTGGTGAGAAATTATGATTCAACAATTTCTCTTAGTAAGCTAGGCTTAGCTGGCATGTTGTATTTTAGCTTAGTAGCTTACTTTGATCTGTGTCGTCACTTGCAACCACTCAAATCCCACTTATAAATAATAAACAAGTGATTTTATTATCAAACTTAGTGTAATTAATTATTACCTAAGTCTCCTTTTTCGATAAAGGGAATGAATTCAATGAGCTTTCTCTATGTAAAACTGTTATGCAGAGTAAAATGGATTTATTTGGGGGTTTGGTCCCATTGGGGTTGTGCTCCCAGACCTGAGCAGTTATCAACGTCTGTATTACTATGCTCGGGAGCTGTGACCCCCAACTCTGTGTGCCTCTTTGATGGAGGAGACCATAGCTTCTGGCTCAGCAGGACAGGTCCTAGGGCACCCCAGAGGGCAGGTAGGCAGGCTCAGTGGTATGATCAGCCCATCAGGTGATAGTCATAAGGGGATCTCTGTGATCCAACTCATCACACTACATTTCTGAAACATTCTCCTTTCATTGTGATTTAATCTACAATCACTTTTGTTATTTTCCATTATTCAGATTTCCTCTGTTTAATATCTGGTTTGACTTTTAAAATAGTAAATATATAAACATAACAAAAGCAAATCAGGAATTTTACTAGATTTGTTGTTTTGAAAATATATAAAACTGTGAATTTTTTACATGATTTCATTCATTCTAGGTTTGCTGAAAGTTGGGTTATGAATTTTTCTAATATTTCATTTAGCTTTTTATACTGCAGAAACTTTTACAAGTATCCAAACATCATACTGAAGACTAAATAATCAATAAGATACTAAATTTGGGAGATTCAAATTTCCCAACATTTCTTAGGTGACATAAGAGACCTTACTCAAATCACTGACCAGGATTTAATTCAAATACAGAAAAAAAGCAAAACATTATAAGCAAACATTGCCCAGAGATAAATATTGCTGTTATATATAGTCCTCTAAACAAATCCTGGCAGATGAAGTTAATTATGGGAAGGAAACAATGAAAGAGCAAAAGATATTAAAAATTTGGCAAATTAGAATTTTGTTGGAATCCTTTCTATTAGGATAAAAGAGTTCCTGTTCCTGTGATCGTATTATTTGAAAAGCAAGGCTTTTTGTGTGTACACTCAGGAATGCTGTATAGTCTCCCTTATACATCCCTTTCTTCAGCACAATATAAGACTAAGGGCTGAGTTCCAAGATAGAAAACTTGCCTTACATCACAACCAGTTTTCCTCCTAAATGCATACCAGCATTTGTCTGGGAAAGTCAGGGAACTTATGTCTATTCTGACTCCCAGAATAAATGTCTCCTCTTTTTTATTTTGAAAAGAATTCTATCTCCTTAAGATAAAAATAGTCACAATATAACAGTCCTGCAAAAGACTTGTAGTATTTGAACTTCAGAAGCCTACATAGGTTTACCAATACTTAATACTGATTGATTCCCATAGACTTCACTGGGTTTCAGATCAGTCCCAAAATAAATGCTTTTCCTTTTCATCGAAACCAAATGAAGCAAGGGGCATGAAACTACTCAAAATTATGGTAAAACATGTCCATTATGTGTTGTCCTTGGTCCACAGTAGTAGGAAAAGGAGAGTACTACTTAGGCCAGGTTTACACTATATCCGAAAGCTCAGCTTAAGGTACACAATTCCAATTATGTATATAACGTAACTGGAGTCAACATATCTTAAGCTGAGCTTGGTGCCATCTTCACAGCGGGAGGTCAACAGGAGCAAATGCTCCCATTGGCTTCCCTTACTCCTTGAGAATCGAGGATTACCAGCACCAACCAGGGGCACCTTCAACGTTCAATTTCCTGGGCCCTTAATAAACTCACTAAATCAAACACCAGAAGATCAATCTCCAGTGTGGCAAGTGGAGACTTGGCCTCAGATTTCTAATTTAAAAAAAAAATGCCTGGTCTAGTGGGAGTATGAAGGAGGAAATAAAGACACCAGGGTCAATACAGTCACACTTGAAAGAAAAAAATGCCTGACTCTGCAAGAACATTAAAACTCGGGGATAGTAAAGTGTAAAAGCAAATGAGGGTGATTTGGAGTCCAAAAGATATAATGTATAACAAGCACCAAGAAATCTCCTTGTTTGTGCCACATTTCCATGCAGCATGAATAATGGAATTAACTTTAATTGCTTGCAGAATGTTGCTAAAACCAAAGGGCTGAATGCTAGCAGGAACAGAGCAGCCCTAACCCTTTGTTATCTGATATCAAAATGCCTCGCTCATCCACTTACTGCACATATAGCAGCCAGGCTACATCTTTTTCAGCCAGGTTTATTATACCTTTTGCTTTGCTACTCACTTTTTCACACAGTGTATATCTTTGTTAGAAGCTACACTCCGTACATTTGCTCCACCCATTTCAGACCTGATCTTGCAAGGCGCTCAGCACTCTGGGGGCAAACCAGCAAAGCACTTAACCACATACTTAACCTTAAGCATGCGAAATTAACAGATTTCAATTTGTGCCTAAGTGCCTTGCTAGGCTGGAACCTGAGTGTTCAGCATCTTGCAGAATAGAGTTCTGTGTGCCTGAGTCTGTCCCTTACATTGCGTAATCCTTCCCACCACAAAGGGCCCCATTCATTTCAATTGGGTGATGTGTGCTGTACTCAGCATGAGTAAAGATAGTATAATCGGGTACTTCATAACCACACCTCTGCCACGTATCTTAGCTATGCAAGCAAGAGGGAAAATAATTCCATTTAATAAGAGACTTCTTTTGTTGAATCACTCCCACCTTTACAGTTGTACTGAAAAGAACTTCAGTGTAATAGACACTGGATTCTGAATGGATGTGCACAATATTTTTAATACTGAGAAATGTTTTGTATAACCCACTGACAGGGCTTCTTCTCTCCTAGATGAGTACCAAATTTATATCTGCAGTAGAGTACAACTCCTTAGTGCCTCAAGAGAATAAATCCCTTAGTATTCCTGATTGCTTACTATGCCTGAATTGCAATGGGTAAAATAAATACATTTATATTGCAATCTAACCCAAAGAAACCATTGCTGATAATGGTTAATTTCACATTTTAAAAAAAACACAACCACCTAAATATTAAGAAATTTGGCTACAGATAGATGGATCAGAAGTGACAGATTCTCATTGGGTGGGATTTTTGAAAAAGTTCCTGAGTGAGGAGTAAATGTCCCATTTGAAGTCTATGACACTCATGTTCCTAAATCACTTAAGTATTTAGAATCCTACCCGTTTCCTTACTGAAGCCTAATGCTTTGCCTATTTTGGTAATGATGCTGTATAGTAGAGTCCTTGGTGGGTTTGGTGGCCTAGAAGGTAGTGCACCTGCTGCCACTTCCCACAGACTTAGTCCACCTTTTAATCAAAGGTGCATTGTGGTAGACAGGAAGTCTGGGTTCCCATCCCCACATTAGGGGCAGTGGTAAGGGAACCCAAACACACCCACTTCCTTGGGGCCTAGGACGGTGAACAATGTCTGCCTCCCAAAGATTTCCTCTGGGTTACCCTTCCTGGATCGCGTCCTATTGGTGCTCTCCTCCTTCAGCTTCAAGTCTGAAATAAGGTGAAAGAAGGAAACCAAACCATCAACACCAACCTAGCTCAGTACATAGTCATCTTTCCTCACTGAGGCTTCTCCAGCACCTTTTTCAGGGGCATCCAGGAAGCTCTGTCCTGCTCCCTTTCCCCAGCTGAAGCTTGCTCTGAAGGCTAGAGGGGCAGGAAAACCTGGGCGGAGTACTGTCTTTTAACCCCTTCCAGACCAATGTGGGTGGAGTTTGTATACTCCATCACAGGCTGTCTCTTAGATGAAGTCACTGTGACTGCCATGATGTAAGTCTGATTTCATCAGCCATACACTAGGTAAGATTTTTGTCCCTATACCATTTTCCTTACCTGAGCACAGTAACCTCTAGCTGTTGCAGATTGTTTTCAGTCAAGAGATTTATCTGTCAAAAGCTGTGTGACTTATGGGTAAATGATGAATTTAGCATAAACTGTATGTAAATCAGTTTTCAAATAGGAGAGGCTTTCGAGGATCTTGTATTTGGGCATCTAAATCTTCCCCTTGGTGTACAAAATGCACATTTGTCCCATTAAATGCTTATTTCAGAAAATCCAAATGGGAGATTTAGATCTCTTTTGAAACAACCAAGAATCTGAAATTGGGCCCACAAACACTGAAATGAAGTAACTTTAAAAAAAATAGAATGAGCAAGAATAAAAATGATTCAATGAGCACACTGTAAATTCCTGATGAAAAATTAAAAAGAAGGGGGGGGGGGAATAAACACAAAGAAGTTCCCAAGAGGTGATTGGAGCCATGTTGAAAAAGAAATCATATGCCATGAAAGAATAAATGGGAAAAGAGGCCAGGGAATGGTAAGAAGGTGGAGAATGAGTGAATGGAGCTGAAACCAACACACAGTAGCTTATACTTTGTTATTCCTTTGTACTAACAAAAGAAAGCTGTCTATTTTTATTGGTTTATGAATAATGTGCAACAGCTATATCATATTCCCTGCAGGCATTATTTCTGCAGAGATAAGCATGGCCCTAGCATGAGTCTGAATCCTGGAAAATAAGGTTCAGATTTGCTCCCTATGGCTGCGGGAAGTGGTGGGATAACCCAGTTGCCTACAGTGGCTGGAGCTCTGGGAAGCCCACGCCCAACTGCTATGGGCTGAAGTCACAGAGGTCTCTGGAAGTCACAGATTCCATGACAAAATCATAGCATTACCAGTTATCGCACTAGGGAAAAATCTGTTCATATTACAAATGTGCTTTGGCAGGCTCGGAGGCTTTATAATAGGAAAATAAATTTAAAAAAACTGGGAGCATGTAGAAGTGGCAGAGGAACAGGCAGGATGGTATTTAGCACAGAAGGGCCCCCCTAAGCGAGGCATATAGTGATTAATATGAAATGGCAGATGCTATTTTGCACTGGTGAGATTAAATACATACAGACTGATATGACACCAGTAAACTGTGGGCATAAGAAGTAAAGACAACAAAGACATCTTGCTGCATATGGAGCAGAATACGTCGGCCTGATCACTTCCTGACTGGAGATGGCTCAACAAAAGCGCTGGGCTGCTTGGGCTCTCCTGTCCATTCTTAGCATATTGTGTGCAATGCTGGCAATATAGCATTCCTTTCTAACAAGCAAATGTATTTCTCAGGTATGAAAGCTGACATGTTGCTATGATGCTTTACAGGGCATCAATTGCCAGTGGCCTGAAGCATGACACTCTTATTATTGTTTCTAGATGACTAAATTTAATTGAGAAGTAGTCTTTATTCTCTCTGGGAAATGTATTTCAGAAGTTGCCTCACATACCAAAAGAGAATCTTCTGCAGTGCTTACTGTTGCATCAATGATTCCTCTTTAAGAGAGATGTACAACTGAAAAAAATCTGCATTACCTTTAGGATATGCTTTAAAACTTTCCTATTTGATAAAGCTTTTCCCACCATAATCAGAATAACATTCTCAGCATCAACCACTCCCTTCTTTCCATAGTCTGGAAAAAGACCCTTCCACAAACAGAGTTTTCTCTAACCTTGAAAAGGGAAAAAATGACAGAATCTCCACTAGGGACTTTCTTCCTGCCAATCTATTTGTAGGAAAAGCATTCCCGCAGTGATGGTTGGCCGTACAAAAGAGAGAGAGCATGTCTTCAAAACAGAAACAATTTCATGTTGGGAAATAAACAGGAAACTATAATAAAAACATGTCACCAAATATTTCACAGCAAGCATTTTCTGGAAGGGAGAATTCAGAAATGAATTTTTATACTGTGTGGAAAATGTAACCCTTTAGTGCTGTTATCCTTTTTATATATCTTACAGGTGTTGTGTGTAAATCAGGAACAATGTACAAATCTGCACATATTATACAAACTTCCTGCCCTACTACTCTCCTCCCTTCATACCACCACCACCACATACTAGTTCAGGTGATATATCCTTATTTGTTGTGTTATTTGTATAATTTACATTGCACATTCCTTGGGAGTGCATCTTGTCTTAGGCCATGTCTACAGTATGGACTGCACAACAGCATAGCTACAGTATTGCAGCTCTTTTGCTGTAGCACCCTAGTTTAGATTCGCCCTAGTGCAGCAAAAGGGGTTTTGACATTGTTTTACCTAATCCACTTCTCCATGTAGTGGGAGCTACATTAACAGAAGAACACTTCCATTAACCTAGAGCCATCTATTCCAGCGCTTAGCTTGTCATCGCTATAATGCTCAGGGGTGTGAATTTTAATTTGTCACACTCCTCAGCATAGTAGCTATGTCGATCTTACTTTTAAGGGTATGTCTACCTTGCAATGTGAGCCCATGGTCATTGGAATTCAAGTCAGCAGATAGCTTGGGTTTGTTAACCAAGGGCTTTTGTATCCTGAGTGTAGACACTCCTAGATATGGAACTGTTGAACCCTTGGACCCAACCTGGGACTCCAGCATATACATTGCATTATGCAGGCCTGAATCCAACCACCCAGATTTCCTAATGTCTATCCAAAATGGGGCTGTTCTAGATCTTTGTTCATAGCGCAGTGTGGGAAAACTTGACTGTATACCACGTGTGACTGTCCAGAGTACAAATAAAGTTGGTCCATGGGGTTGTAGAACACCTTTGGCAGACTCCTAGAGCATGAGTCTTATGGGGCTATCTTTACATTGCAACACAATAGGGCTTGAATCCTGGCTCCTAGCTTGAATTAGGCTCAGACCCTCCACACTGAGGGGTCTTGGGACCCCAAGTTAGTGCAATTTGTGTGTAGACCAAAGAAGTGATTAGGCTTGAGCTTGAGTTCAAGCCCTAGGTTTACACTGCAATATAGATATACCCTAACTGTAGAGTGATCTCTGTTGTATACCTGTAAAGCACCATCCACCCATGTGGTAATACCATATAAGCTATGGTAGTAATGAGAAGCTTACAAACCTTAAGATATAAACAGGCACAATACAATTCAAATATGTTTGCATCTTAGGATACGTAGGGTACTGAAGAGTTCTATTCTCTTGAATAAAAGAGGACGTTAAAGACTTTTATTTACTGGGAAGCTGTTCTATGTGTCAAAAGTAGCATGGAAAATGATGGAGAGGTCATAAAAAAGCTTTGGGGAGAATGCAGGAACAGAATGAGGTTTATAAATAATAAGGTATTTGGGGGCCCATGATATGGTCTCAACAAGAATAGTTACTGACTCTTAGGTGAACTCGTTGATTTAGGGACCCGTCCTATAAATACGCATGCACAGGCATAACTTTTCTCACCTGCGTTCAGTGGGTCTAGTCATGTGAATAAAAGGTTGGCAGGTGTGGTTACAAGCTCCTATATTGTACCCTTTGCACATTGAGTAAGAACTGCATTTCTAAAGAGGCATGCCCACATCCTCTGTCTGGCTGAGCTATATTCTAACACCCTTATATTTCTCTGATCCTGGGGCTGCCCTGCAGCATAAATTACAGGATCATGGGCGGCAGGTTTGTATAATTTTTGGTGGTGCCCCGTTAGCCATGCCCCCTGCCCCCCCCCATTAGCCACACCTCTGGAGGTAACACGCTTGGGGCAAGATGGACACATGACCAGAAGTAAACAGTGTCATGTCACCCCTCTAGAAGGGCTTTTCCCACCATCCTCCTACCAACAGGGATTAGTTTGGCCCCCCCAAGCCCCCCTCATGCAGCTATCCTGCAGTTGCATTAACCCAACGTGTGTGACATTAACTCGGGGGCAGAGAGGCTGGGGGAAGTGTTCCCTCTAAGGCTATGTCTACACTTGCGGCCTCTTGTGCAAGTACAGCCGTTCATGCGCAAGAACCCACAGAGCATCCACACTGCCCGCCTGCTCTTGCGCAAGGAAATTTACAGTACGGCGTGGTAAGAGAGGGCGTCTTGCACAAGAGCTACGCTCTTTTCTAACAGGTGTAAGTTCTCTTGCGCAAGAGGACAGTGTGGATGCTCAGCAGGGATTTCTTGCGCAAGAAACCCCTATGGCTAAAATGGCCATCGGAGCTTTCTTGGGCAAGAGAGCGTCCACACTGCCATGGATGCTCTTGTGCAAAAGCACAGCTTGCACATGGCAGTGTGGACGTGTTCTTGCGCAAGACTTCTTGCACAAGAACTCTTGTGCAAGAAACCGCCAGTGTAGACATAGGCTAAGAGTTTCCCCCCGTGAGCAAAATGAATTTTGTGCTGTGCACCAGTACTGAGTTCATGTGGCTTGTTTGGATGTGCCACTGTGGCACCCAAGTTATTAATAAATATTTTTAAACCTTTACCTTTTCTCTCTGCTGCCATGTCTCCTTCCCTTGTTCCATCAGCTCCCCTGGTGTCCGCTGTCCCCCCAACTCCTCACCCTCCCTCTGCTGTCCTGAGTCCTGCCCTTCTCACTGCTCTCAGCCCTCCTGCGACCTGCCCCCCTCCACCAGCCCTTCTCTGCCCTCTTTGTCCACTTCTCCAGTAGCCCCATTCTGATCATGTGAGCTACCCCTCCTCATCCCCTCTTCTAACACCTCCCTCTACACACCTGCCCTGCCTCTCTCCTCTGGTGGTGGTCCCTCCCCTGCAGGTGTCTGCCCTTCTGCTTCACCCCCAGAATCCCCTTCTTTTACTCCTGCACTCTCCTGGTGCCTCCCCCTTCCCTCACTGCCCCTGCCCCCTTTGCCCTCTTTTTCCCTGATGCCCACCCCTTCACCGTCCTCTGCCCCCGTTTCCTTCATGCCCCTCTGTGCCCTCACACATGACTTGCTCCAACCCGGCCTTCCTCATGTCCACCCCTTCTTTCAAGCCTTCTCCCAGCACCTCCTCCTCCAGCCCCCAACGCCCTCACCCTTTCCCCTCCCAGCATCACCCTGTCCCCCTCCCACTGACACCTCCCCTCCTGCCTTTTTCCTCATTGTCTGCACTTGGCCCCCTGGCATTTGTCTCTCCTCTACCCTGTCCCTTTGGTGCCTTCCCCTTTCTTTCCCCTCTCCCCTTCTCCTCCGCACAAGCCCCTTCCTCTCCCAGCCCTTCCCCTAGTTTTCTCCCTTCCCCTCCCCCTCCGCATAAGCCCCTTCCTCTCCCAGCCCTCAGCCTCCCCTACCTTCTGCCTTCCAGTTTGCGGGGCCGGAGTCTGCGCTCCGTCCCCGGACTCCGAACCCTCAATTCAGCCGCATGGCACAACGCAGCACCCAGCAGTTTTAAAATCCCGGGCCGTGACGTTACGTCATGCCTGGGTGTCTCCCCGCCCACTGGTTTGAGCACGCTGCGCATGGCAGCAGCAGCTGGCAAGGGGGAGCTCAATGGAGGTTGCGCACGGCAGGGACGGGACGGGGACGGGGACGGGGACGGGGACGGGGCTGGGGGAGAGATGCTCTGGGGCCGGGGTGGGAGGACGCGTGGGGGGGGGGGGGGCAGGGCCCACTCCAGCTCCAAATATTGGTGGAGCCCGGACACCACGAGCCCATACAACTCGCTGCCCAAGTCATTGGCAGAATGTCACTTGCGTAGACATTGAAGAACATCAGCACAAGCACTGAGCCTGGTGGCAGTCTGTTGTTGAGGAACCTGGACAAGCTGATGACTCTGTTGTCCAAACGAACACTTAGCCACTGCTTGCTCAGGACCATCCACAGCAGGCATCATGTTTTGAGACAGATGGTGCTCCTTGCAAGCTTCAACATCAGGCCTTTAATCCAGACCATGTCATGGGCCAATGACAGGTCTACAAGGCTGTGGCAGTCTTGGATTTCTTCTGAGAATATGACTTCAATGTGCATTGCAAGGGACAAAATTTGGTCACAGAAACTGCTTTTAAGTGAGAATGCTGCATGCTCTTTGAGGATTAATGAGTCAAAAAGAGGGTTGATTCTCTGGAGGATAATATGCTCTAGAAGTTTGTAGGTCACAGGACTTATATCCACTTATAGCTTCCCAAGTCATCAGTCATCTTGTCCAGTTTGAATATGGCAATGACGATCACCACACATCATGCTTTCGGATGCATCTGGATTGCATAGTTTTGATGTACAGTTTTGCCAACTATTGGAGTCCCTTAGGGCCTAGCTGATGAGAAGATTCTGGGGGACATTATCTCTGCTGGCCAACTTCCCTTCCTTCAAATTTTCCTTTACTTCATCTGTGCTGGAGGAAGTGGGGTCCAAGTGGATATCTCACTTGATGTTTTTGTTGAGGAGTCTTTTTGTGCTCTATGACAGTTTGGAGATTATGAAGTTTAGTGACTTCAAGAAATTGTATAAGGGCCCAAGCTCAGTGACAGAAGTGTGTGACATTCAGACCCTGAACACACACGATCCACTGTTCGTCTAGAGAATCTAAAAAGCCTTCTCAATCTGAGGACTGGTCAGCTGGTTGTAATGCTTGAGTAGGTCCTGGGCTTCTGTTGTCCATCGGGAAGTGTATTCTTCCTGGAAGTCCTGGTGGATGCTTTTCTTGGCAGCAGGGCCGGCCTGAGCCCTTTTGGCGCCCTGGGCCCGGGCGTGTGGCGCCGCCCCCGGGTGCACGGCGCATCCATGGGCCCGCCCGTGGGGCGCAGGCACTCCCCCCCCCCCAGGCTGCGCGGGCCCACCCCCAGGGTGCACGGCGCATGCGCTGCCCAGCCTGGCCCGGCCAGCGCTGCTGGCGCACACGCCGGGCCATGCAGGGCCCCGCGGCCGTGGGGGGAAGGGTGCCGCTGGGCTGGCGCCACGGGGCCGGCGCTGCGGGAGCCGGGCGCACGGTGCCTGATGGCAGCTGTAAGGGACACCGTGCACCCCTTACAGCTGCCATCAGGCGCCTCCCATCGGTTGGCTCCCTGGGCAACTGCCCGGCTCGCCCATGCCTCAGTCCAGCCCTGTTTGGCAGCTGCAATAATAAGGCCAACAATCCAATGATAACATTCCAGTTTTGTGGGGATTTGGATCACCATTTTTTCAACAGCTTTCCTATAACAAATTGTTAAAATCAGCAACATATAGGACTGGGATTGGTGCACTTGGGAGCGCTGGCTTCAGCCATTTTGAATTAGGGGCTTTGTACATGTTCGTAATGTGCAGCTCCTCTATCTTAATGGTGGTGATGGAATTGGCTTCTTCTTCAGTTGCAGGGAAGATGTCAAAATCCATGAAGGTGTTCTTCATGTATATGGCTGTGTGTGAGTGCCTTCAGTGGAAAGCCATGCGAGGTCACTGTGTCCACACGGTTTCTGCACTCCCATATGAATGTCAGGGATCATACCCTGTGGTTCTTTATCCTAGGATGCCCTAGAATTTTTTCCCAGACAGTTGTCAGTCAAAGAAGACTGGTGCATCTCCATATGTAGAGGGCACCAGCGTAAAGGGGGACAGGTGACCTTCCAAGGCATCCTTCCCTGCCCCATTCCCACCTGAGGTCCCCATACTCTCTCTGCCCCTTCTCTCACACCCCACTTTTACCTGCAGGAAGAGGGGCTCTGTCCTCCCACTGCATCGCCCTGGCAACCAGGCCTGGTCAGGGAGCAGGATGGAGCCGCTCCCAGTCACTGATTTGTGCAGTGTAGTCAGCTGCCTGGGAGAGAGTCTGGGTGGAGAGAAGTGGCAAAAGCTGCATGCTCCCTGCCTGGGCTCAGCTTCCTGGGATGGGCCAAATGTGCACAGAAGGTGAAGGGGGCTCCAGCTCATACAGCCACTGTCCCCAGAGCTGAGCTGGGCAGATGGCAGCTAATCTCTACCACAGCCAGGAGTTCTCCCTGGAAGCCTCTGCATGCACCTGGCAGCATCACAGCGCAGCAGGAAGAGGCTCTGGCCCTGCCTCTTCCACTCCCTGCCCGGGTGGCTGCAGGGGGCAATGTGTCCCACCCCAACACGTTGCTTCTGGACAGTTGTGGGACAACCTGTCCGTCCTTCAGGGGGAACTGTGGGAAGGCACTGGAGTACTATCAGCACTTGAATGAGTTAGGCTGAGACCTTACTGCTGAGTGAGTTCCAGACAGAGTAAGAGTCTGGCCCCTGACCTGTAACTCCTAGCCAAGGAAGCTAGCCCAAGCCCTTCCAAACCCAGGTCATAGGTTATTCTGTGCGTATGGTCCGTGGGGTAGGCTAAATCTCAAGTTAGGGTCCAGTTTAACTATGCAACAAAGACATAGTTCGGTCTTTATGGTTTTTGCGTTTCCTACCCTCCCCTGTATCCCATATACACTCACATCTTCTCTTTGCTTTTGCAGAGAAGCCATGGTCAGATAGCTAGGATTTAATATTGGAATGAGTCATATCAATTTGAGGAGTGAGCTCTGTCTGCACAGTGACGTTACAGATTGTAATGTGTAGCTCCCTGGAGAACACTCTGCTTGGGTTTTGTTTATTTATTGTGCCTGGAATTACAGCTGCACAGACAAATACGAGATGCTGAAATGCTGAACAAAACTAAAATCAAATGAGCACTGAAAACTGTTTATGCAAATATAAGCAAGATACTGAGATCAATGAAAGCCTCACAACTCATTGTTATTCATTAAACAAATTCAAGGAGTGAAATTCAGCAAACTGTCCGCCTCTTCACAAAACAATATGTTCATTGGTAAAGGGAAAATGATATTTGCATAGGAGAGAACTATGTAGGGAATTCCATCTTCATTTTGAAGGGTCAGATTTCAAAACCCCACCTTTAATTGTATGTGCACAGACAAGCACATTGATTTCTTGACCTCTGATTTCTGCATAGAATTTGTGCTCACAAAACCCAGTTGTCCACTCCTTCATGCATGTACATTCTGTCACCTACAGGCACAGATCTCAGCACTCAAAAAGTGTTTGTGCAGGGGTTTGTGTACACAGAGAAGCAGGTGCATAAACACTAGCCAGATAGACAACCCTCCATGAAAACTAGGCCCTGTTTTACTAAAATGAACACTCTACATTCAATCTTTATCCCACTAAGCTCAATGGAAGCCAGTTTGAAATCTCAGTGCTGCCTGCTTGATTGTGAAACCAAACTAAAGAGACCTATGGAAAACGTTTCTTCCTCAGTAACTGTGCATGGTCTTTCCATTCCAATATTTGAATGGGTTATTCCAATAGAATAATATGGATCTATTTATTAATTTATTATTATTATTTATTTGTTTGTTTGTTTGTTTATTTGCATTATTGAGGAACCTAAGAGCCCCATCTGAGACCGGGCCTCCATTGTGATTGATATTGGGCAAACACACAGTATGAGACAGTATCCGTCCCAAAGATTTACAGTCTAAATAGATAAGACCAGCACAAGGTGGGAGAAAGAAAGGATTATTATCCCACTTGGATAGATTGGGCACTGGGGCACAGAGAAATCAATTGGTTGGTGCTAGAGCTGAGAATGAACTAAAAACTCCTGAATCCCAGGTTAGTGTGTTAAACTGAGGACCATCTTTTCCTTCTCTTAACCGCCCTCTCACTCCCTTCACCCACCAAACCTTCTATTTACCTCACACTAACTTACAACAATAATTCAAACCTAACCACATTTCAGTGTCATTTAGGGATCTATGGTGAGCTTGAGCCTGTCATTTCCCTCGTTTCCATGTGTATCATGCTTACACTCCGTATGGGCACAAAATAATTCATATCTAGGGGTATGTCTACACTACAAAGTTAATTCGAACTAACAGCTGTTAGTTTGAATTAACTTTCATAGGCGCTACACACGCAAACCTCTAGTTCGAACTTAATTCGAACTAGCGGAGAGCTTAATTCGAACTAGGTAAACCTCATTCTACAAGGACTAACACCTAGTTCGAATTAAGTAGTTCGAATTAAGGGCTGTGTAGCCACTTAATTCGAACTAGTGGGAGGCTAGCCCTTCCCAGGTTACCCTGGTGGCCACTCTGGGCCAAGCCAGGGAAACTCGTCTGCCCCCCTGCCGGCCCCGGAGCCCTTAAAGGGGCACGGTCTGGCAACAGTGCCCGTGCCAGGTGCAAGCCTGCCAGCACGCAGCCAGCAGACCCTGCACCTGGCACGGGATGAGACAGCCACCTGCTGCCACCCAGCCCTCCCCCTCTTCCCAGGACCAGGCTGGCGGCTCCCAGGAGCCTGCCTGGGGCCACAAGAGGCGGACGCCCGCCTGGTCTAGTGCGGAGATCATGGACCTCATCGAGGTTTGGGGGGAGACCGCCAACGTCCACAATCTCCGCACTAGGCACAGGAAAGTGGCCGTCTAGGGCAGGATAGCTGCCAGCCTGGCCACCAAAGGCCACATGCGAACCCAGGAGCAGGTCTGCATGAAAATCAAGTTGGTCCAGTGAGACCCCCGACCCTGAGCTTAGAACGTAAGAATGGCTGTACTGGGTCAGACCAAAGGTCCATCTAGCCCAGTAGCCTGTCTGCCAACAGCGGCCAACACCAGGTACCCCGGAGTGGATGGACCGAAGACAATGACCAAGCCATTTGTCTCGTGACATCCATCTCCAGCCTTCCACAAACAGAGCCAGGGACACCATTCCTACCCCCTGGCTAATAGCACTCCATGGACCCAACGTCCATGACTTTATCTAACTTCTCTTTAAACTCTGTTCTAGTTCTCACCTTCACAGCCTCCTGTGGCAAGGAGTTCCACAGGTTGACTATTTGCTTTGTGAAGAAGAACTTTCTTTTATTAGTTTGAAGCCTGCTACCCATTCATTTCATTTGGTGTCCTCTAGTCCTTATATTATGGGAACTAATGAAGAACTTTTCTTTATGCACCCTCTCCACACCACTCATGATTTTATAGACCTCTATCATATCCCCCCTCAGTCTCCTTTTTTCTAAGCTGAAAAGTCCCAGTCTCTTAGCCTCTCTTCATATGGGACCAGTTCCAAACCCCTAATCATTTTAGTTGCCCTTTTCTGAACCCTTTCCAAGGCCAAAATATCTTTTTTGAGGTGAGGAGACCCCATCTCTACACAATACTGAAGATATGGCGTACCATAGTTTTAGACTTCCCCTCCTCCTTCTTCCCCTGGCTTCCCCCTTCCAGCTCCCTCCTCCCAGGTTTCCACCTCCCCTCTCCCACCCTCTCTCTTCCCCTCTCCCACCTCCTTTTCCCAGTCTCCCCAGACGTTAATCCCCACCCCCCACCCTCAATTTTGTTAAATAAAGAGAGTTTCTATTTTTGAACATACGTGTCCTTTATTTTTTACATCAGGAAGGGGAGCTAGGGAAGGGTAAGTGGAAGGAGGTGAGGGAGGAATGGGGCATGAGCCCCCGATGGGGAGAACTGGGGTGGCTCTGCGGGCTCCTCGGGGTGGAAGCGCTCTTGCAGGGCCTCCTGGATCCTGACAGCTCCCCAAATGACCCCCCCGGATGGCAGCCTGCGGCAAGTGCAGCCAGGCTGATGGCCGAGTGCTGTGATGTGCCGAGTGTGGGCACTCAGGGCACTCCAAGACAGGACTGCTTTGCTGTCCCTCATCGAGGTAGACAAGCAAGTGGGGAACCCTGAGAACTGTCTGTCCGGAGTGGGGGTCGGGTCCCTTTAAGCACAGCCCTCGGCTAGCCTGAGGCAGCAGCTCCACACTCTAAGTCCTAAGCTGATGCCCTGCTGGCACTGGTTCCGGCCAGCCTTAACTTCGATTCAGGATCCACTCAATGTGGACATGCAAGTTCGAATTAGCAAAACGCTAATTCGAACTAGTTTTTAGGTCTAGATGCGCTAATTAGTTAATTCGAACTAAGTTAGTTCTAATTAGTGCTGTAGTGTAGACATACCCTAGTTGTTGTACCTGGCACTAAATTAAAGGGGTCACTAACATTTGTTTTATTTAGTTCATGAAATAAAAATGGTACAGAATACAGTTAGTCCTGCAGGGATCCCAGGGCCTGAAGAAGATATGGTGTTTCTTAAAAGCTCCCCTATTTGTTCTTTTAGTTAGTCATTCAGGTGTAACAAAACGTATCACCTACAGCTTTGTTCTGTACTGTGTTTCTTTGTTACTTCCCTTATAAAACATGAGTTTAATAGCAATAATACTTTGTGTTTGCATAGCTCCTTTCTTCCAATTTGTTTGCTGCATAAATATTAACTGAGCCTCCCAGAGCCTCTTTGATAAAGTAGGAAAGTAGCATTCCCATTTCATAGGTAGAGAAACTGAGGAACAGTGGTTGCACTTTGGAATGGGAACTGCCTTTATATTGGATATGTGCACAGCACACAGTCCAATGATGCCACTAAGTGGCTTGCCCAGGCTTTCACAGTAAGTCAGTAGCTGAGCCAGGCCCAGACTCCATAGACTCCCTTGCTTCAGGATTTTGACTTCACTATAAAAGTTGTTCTGGGGTGAAATTTAACATGCAAGGACTCAGCCAAGAAGTATTATTTTGAATGGGGAGGGCGGTCAGATGTCTGATTTTCAACCACACACTGGGTCAAAAAAGGATCCTACCTAGTCCTCTTCTGCCCAGTGAAAATGAGTGAATGAGGGTGAGGGAGAGCAAGTAATGGAGGGAGAGCATTTAGGGTGTGTCTAGACTACAGGGTTTCGTCGACAAACGTGGACTTTTGTCGACAAAACTATACCTGTGTCTACACTGCCGCTGAGTTCTGTCGACATAACGTCTGTCGACGGTGGTAAACCTTATTCTACGAAGAATAACACCTTTTGTCGACAGAGTTCTGTCGATAGAAGGCATTATTGCATCTACACTGTCCTTTGCATCTACATTGTCATGTCGACAAAGTGGCTTGCTTTGTCGACAGAACTGGATGTAGTCTAGACGCTCTTTGTCGACAGAAGCTTTGTCGACAGTATCTGTCGACAAAAGCCTGTAGTCTAGATGTACCCCTAGAGTAAGCAGGGCAGGGTTTTGGAGAACAGGGGGCAGTGGTGTTCAGTTTTGTATAGTCAGAAAGTTGGCAACCTTAGAATGGAGTGGGGCAGGATTATTTGTGCCCTTTTGCAGTAATAGAGTTATAGAGTTAGAAGGGAACACTAGTGTCAGAGAAGGGACCGCGAGTGCGAAAGGGAGAATATTATTAATTACCCTTTGGTAAGAGGTTCCTATTAAATATTCTTTTATAATATTTTTACATTGATGTTATTCATTCAAAAACAAAAACTGTGAAGGAAGAGTTAAGGTTGTTACAGGCAATTCAACCAATGTCACCCTTTTTTAGTGACAATAGGTTTGTTTGACAATAGTAATTTTTCAAAATTAAAAGAGGTATCTGGCAGTTTTCCTTCTATGAAAACTATCTAACTGGTTTTCAAAAGCAATATATAAAATGCACACAACAATACAAAAGTATCAGATGTAACAGGCACTCTTCGCAATGCCAGACAGACAATCAGGGGCTAATTCAGCAACTTACTTCTGCATGTGCCTAACTTTAAGGATTAAATCCTGACCCTATTGAAGTCAATGGGAGTTTTGCCATTGACTTCAAAGGGGGCAAGATTTAACCCTCTGTGGCTATGTCTACACTACAAGATTTTTGCGCAAAAATGGCCGTTTTTGCGCAAAAAGCTGCAGAGCGTCCACACCTCAAGCGCGTTTTTGCATAAGAAAATCTACAGTCAGTTGACAGAACAGAGGGCTTTTTGCAGTGTAGATATAACTCTAGAAGGCATAACTCCTTTTTGTGCTACATCTCTTGTGCAAAAAGGCATGTGTGGACGCTCCACAGGGGTTTCTTGTGCAAAAAGAGCCTATCCGAAAAAGCACAGGTGCTCTGATGGCCATTCTGTGAATGGCCATCAGAGTTTTCTTGCGCAAGAGCATCCATGCTGTGTGGACACGATGTGCTTTGAGCTGTGGACACGCTTTTGTGCCAGAAGTTTTTGTGCAAGAACTCTTCCACAACAACATCGGAAGAGATGACATACACCTGACTAACAACATCAACCTAAGTACTACACCTCTCACAGAGGTCAGAGTAGTGGGTGAATTATATCAATGGGATCTACATTATTGCTTTTTCTTTAATAGCATGAGTCATGCACAAAGATCTATATAAAAATAGATAATCCCTACCTCAACTTCTTCACTGCTCCAAACCATCTTTTGGGCAGGAGGAAAAGTTGTCTGGGGCCTTGCAGCTTCCTTCTGCTCCACTGCAGAGCTTGGATTTGGAAACTTGAAGCTTTGTTCCTCTCTTCTGACCATGAATGGTTGCTTCTCCTCTTTTGCCCAAACTTTCAGAATTTTTCTCTGAGGGATTGCCTTCATGTGCGGTACTATAGCAGAGCACTTCTGTGAAGACATTATGTTGACAAGAGAGGTGGTAGCTATGCTGGTAAGGGAAGTTCTCCCACCAACATAGCACTGCCTACATGGAGGGATTAGGTCAGTACAAAGGAGCTTGGATTTTTCACACCCCCGTGAGACATACTGATATGGCACTGTGGTATACACCTGGCTTGTATCTCTCTAGGTGATATCTCTCATCATCCACACCACTGTCTCTCTGTCCTGCCAATTTCCATTCTCTCCACTTTCCCCCTGCCTTCCAATAAGAGGAAAGAGTGTCTTATTCCAACTCAAGCAAACCCATTGTCTCATGCTGCTTTACCCTGAATAGATAACCTTTAAGTGCTATTGACCCACCATTGTGTCTGATCTGGGAGATACATATTTAAGGTTTGTCAGCAATAGTGGATAGATATAGGCATAGGGCATTTGCGATAGAGCAATTTTTATAGCAACCTCTTCATAATGACTTAATAATATCAACCAGCATTCATACATCATATGTACATAGATTCCCAAATCACTACAGGCAAACTGTATGGTTCTACATCTCTGTGCCATGCCAAATGATACCACAATCACGGCTATTTCACTGGAAGAAATAACTTTGGTCAGGCAAAGGGAGATTTTAATGCAAAGAGAAGGATGGAGGAGTAACAAGTTTATCACAATCCAGTAAAGTTGCAGACTACAGTTAGCTAAGAAGAGCTCATATACTGAAGAGCAAATAAGCATTGATTCCAAAGAAAAATCCTGCTACCATACTCTTTGTATATAGCCTTCAATCTAGAAACAATATGCTAAAAATACATCTGCTGATGAGGTCAGCAGCACCATCCCCTGAGAGGGTCATAAGGATGGGAACGAAATAATAATGCAGAATCAGAAAGAAATAGTTGCAGCACTGGAAAAATGCCAAGATCTTTTGTTCATATTTTCAGCTTTCCTAACCCCATCAAGATGAGATCTCTGTTCTATTGCTAAGGTGCCAAGAGCAGTTGTATGCGCTCTATAAAAAACATTATTATGTCAGACAGGGGAACAAATCATATTTTCAAATAAAAATGTATTGGAAAAAACAATTAACAGTGATTCAATACTAACATTTTGAATTTTTTCAAAAAAATTTGTAGAACTACTATTTTCCCAGGTTAAGA
This sequence comes from Pelochelys cantorii, assembly GCA_032595735.1. NCBI lineage: Eukaryota > Metazoa > Chordata > Testudines > Trionychidae > Pelochelys > Pelochelys cantorii. Next base: position 121,964,093 of record CM064326.1, on the reverse strand, counting down.
CAAAGATTTAGTTTTATTCTGGATAATGATGATTAATATGTTCCTGATTAGACAATTATGTCTGCATTTGTACGCTGGGGGCGGGAATTAAGATGTCCAAACTGAATTCATAGAATTGTGTTTAGCCCATATGCTGCTAGAGACCCTGATTCATGCATGACTCATAAGCTATTTTCTCAGTTATCCAGCCTGACCCCTTATGAGAAAGGAAATTGTGACAGTTCAGAGCCTTTTGCAAATAGGGCCTTTCACAAGACTGTGCTCCTAGATGTATCCAAAGAATAGTAAAAGAGGCTCCATTACTCTTGTTAAGTGTTTCCAAGAAGAATGAAGAAAAGAGTTTGGTTAAAAACTCTAATAGCTTTAAAGTACAAAAAGCTCCATGAGAGTGTGGGGTTGTTTGCAAGTTGATACGTATAGGTCCCTCCCTATGGCACAGAGAATAACTTCCTTTACAAGGGGCATCATGAGGCAGTAAACAGCAGAAGGGATACCTTGGACAGTTCAGGATCTAAGGAAATTCAACCTGCAGCATCATTCAGAGTCATGGGTGAACGAATCTGTTTCAGTGTGATGCCCTGTATAAAGGCTCAAGGAAAGAACTAGGTTTTTCACTTCTGCTCTTTCTACTGCTTTCTTCTAGGACAAAAGCCATGACTGGTGTGGAGAAAGTAAATAAGGAAAAGTTATTTACTTACTCCCGTAACTCAAGAACTAGGGGTCATCAAATGAAATTAATAGGTAGCAGGTTTAAAACAAACAAAAGGAAGAATTTCGTTACACAATGCACAGTCAACCTGTGGAACTCCTTGCCAGAGGATGCTGTGAAGTGCGAGAACATAACAGGGTTTAAAAAAGAACTAAATAAATTCATGGAGGACAGGTCCATCAATGGCTATTGGCCAGGCTGGGCAGGGATGGTGTCCCTAGCCTGTCAGAGGCTGGGAATGGGTAATATGAGATAAATTACTTGATGATTACCTGTTCTGTTCATTCCCTCTGGGGCACCTGGCACTTGGCCACTGTTGGAAGACAGGATCCTGGGCTGGATGGATCTTTGGCCTGATCCGGTATGGCTGTTCTTATGTTTTGTTGGGTTGGTACAGCCTGGGGAGCAGTCCTGCTCCTGAGGTCAGCCCTTTTCCCATGGTTGAAGAGGACAACCTGACCTCGCTGACCCTAATTGTCAAGAGGAAAGAGACATCATTTTTTTCACTAAAAAGACACAGATGAGGTTGGAACACTACACTTCCCAAAATGAGCACTACTGGTACCAAGGGGGACCTACACACACTCTTTTTGGGCTTCCATCTGCTCCCTCTGAAGTTGGTGGCAAAATTCCCAGTGACTTCACTTAAAGTAGGATCAGATGCCTTATTAGTATAGTATTGCCAACCCCAAATGTTCAAAAGTCACAAGTAAGGCTCACCAAACTTCATTGGATTCATTTTTAAATTATAAGATTATGTAAAAAATAATATATTTGGGGTTCTTTTCATTTGCCTTCTGCTTTTTGAGCCTGTAAGGTGCTCTGGGATCACATTTTGATTCTTTATCCACAGCCACAAGCACCAGACACTTATTTTTTGTTTAAAAACAAAGGCTGAAGTCATCCCATATCTACTTGACTCCAGAAGCTGGGGGTTTGAGGAAAATAATAATTAGCAGGAGACTCATGACAAAAATCATTAGAGTTGGCAACTTGCAAGAGAGCAAGTGCCCATTCTAGAAAAGGAAAAGCATTTAGAATTCAATGCAACAGATTAATTGCTAAGAAATTCTGAGTACAGTGTATTAGGTTTTTCAGTGGATCTGGGGTTGTTGATGTTGGCTTTATGGAGGGGTGAGGTCTTTTTTTGTTCTTTTGGAGGGGTTTAAAATCACTGGATCCTATTGTTTAGCTAAGTTGAACTAACAATGTTAATAAAAAACAGACAACGATGGTGCAGCTATACCACTGCTATTTCCTATGATTCAGAACAAGAAGCTGAAAGTATCTTGCATAACACACTTATTTCAATGGAGTTACACAAAGGATAAATTTGGCCCAAGAGATTTTTGGTTGTTTAGTCACTGCTTTTGAGCACAAAACTGTTATATTTAGAAACATGTAAAATGTGTTTCCAGCCACACCAAAATTAGACTAGTTTGAAGCTTCTGCTAAGAGATTTGTGTTTCCTTTATATTGCTCTGATACAAGTAGTCTTCAGAAAATAGTTTTATTTCATAATTTAATAATTGTTTACATTAGGGGAACAAGGCTGTATTTGTTTGAAAATCCTATGTTCCCATTACAGGGATTAATGAATGCTAATCACACTTTCCTGCTTTTATTAAAATCATCAGATCAATAGTTTTATTTTAAATTGGGGTTTTTTTAGAATTTGTTTTCTAACAACTTATTTATTACATATGAAATTGAGTGACAATTTGAATAAAAGTTAAGAAAGAAAGAAAGAATTGTTCTTTGTAGATGGCCATCCAAAGAGTAGCTCTAAGTGATCCTGAAAACACCCATGCATGTGTCTAGCTTTAAGCACATAAGAGTCACTTTGATGAAAGTGGAACTGCTCACATGCTTAAAATTAAGTATGTGCACAAGCGCAAAGGGAATCAGAGCTATAGTTTGTAACTGCTGATATTCTGAAATGGTTTGGTGATCCCACTGCAAGTTTGAAGACTGCAGACTTCTGGCTACGATACAAATCTCAATGACAATTGGTCCCTCTGCTTCCAGGTATAAGATAATCATCAATTGTGTTCCATGTAAAATTTTCCATTTGGCATATAGTATCGGTAGAATTGCATAATTGGGCACCATGGACCTGGGCTAAAGTCAATGGGAGTCTTTCCATATTCTTCAGTGGGAAATGAATTAGGGGGATGGACTATAAGGGCACTTCCCTCTGAGCATCTGACACTAGCCACTCTTGGAGACAGGCTATGTGCAGAGGCTAGGCGGGCTATTGAGCTATTCCTGCATGGCCAATTTCTAATTTCCTTTGTTAGATAAGTTATGGAAATAGTTGAAAAACAGTCTAATCAGAAGTCTCAGTGGAGTAGTCATGTTAATCTGTAATTTTAAAAAAATAAGTAATCCTGTAGCACCAGAGGGTACATCTACAAGCAGGGCTAAAGCCAAAATAAGCTACGCAACTTGAGCTACATCAGTTGTGTAGCTGATGTCGAAATAGCTTATTTCAGCTTTTGACACTGTCTACACAGCAGGAAGTCCGAGAAAGAGCACTTTTCCTCCGACTTCCCTTACGCCTCGCAAAATGAGGGATACTGGAGTTGGAGTAAGGAGTCCTCCAGCTAGACATTATTTTGACATTATGTTGAAATAATTAAGTTATTCTGAAATAACACTGCTGTGTAGACATACCTTAGAAACTAACAAAAATATATATAGTATGAAGAGGAAGTGGGTTTTGCCCATGAAAGCTCATGATAGTCTAATCAGAAGAAGCTCTGATTCTACAGCATAGCATTTCTCCCCATTCTACATTTATTTATTTATTTATTGGGTCAATGTTCCCTGGAAGCTGAGCACTTGGGCGGCCACCCAGAAGAGATTCAAATGCCACCCAGATAACTAGTAAAGAGCCCATAGTGACCACAGCCTGCAGTATGTGTTTCTACTGGTGGTGCACATCCTCACATGTCTCAGTGCACATGACAAAATTTATTCTGCACATGAATGGAAAAAATTAGAGGGAACACACACATTTGTGAGAGACATTATAATTGGCTTCTCTAGGGGAACTCTGATTTGAAAAAAAAAAGAGGTGGTCATTAATAATAGAGAATGAACCATTACAGGACTAAAACAAGCACAAGTCTGATAGCACCCTTTATGAAGAGAATTCTTTTAGTGCTTCCAAACAGGAAAGAAGACTGATAGCTCTAGCAATAAAGTCATTGGCATAACATGCATAAAACTAAAGATTTCCCTGCCCCACATTGGTCATCAGTTCTGTCTCTGACAGAAGACTACCTCCAACTGTGCTATGGCAAACAATTTTTGCTGACAAGAGAATAGTGCAAATTGGCAAAGGAAGTAAAAGTGGAGATTAATGGAATTTGAAAAAGTACTATAGATATTAACAAAACTCTAAAATGGACTGAATGCAATGCATGTGAGGTCAGCATTTATAGTTCTAAAATAATTCCTTTATGTACCTAATCATTATGGCCCAAAATACATACATAGAAATACATTGGTGATGAGTAGGGTGTTCACTGTGTTAAAGGCTTGGTCCACACTAGTGTGAAAAACCCACAACCCAGAGCGACACAGTTATATGGACTGCACTCCTAAGCTACGTCTACACTACGAGTTTTGCCAGAAGAGGCAATGCAAATAAAGCATGGATTAGCATTTTCTTGCGCTTCATTTGCATATTCTCTTCCAATCTGTTTTTGTGCTAGGGGTTTTTGAGCAAAAACAAGCAGTGTGAACGTTTCCTTTTTGTGCAAAAAAACCCACCCTTTTTGCACAAGATCCTTATGCCTCAAAAAAGGAGGCATACTGATCTTGCGGAAAAAGGGTTTTTTGCACAAAACAGCCACGGTAACACTGCCTGTTTTTGCGCAAAAACCCGTAGCACAAAAACGGAACGAAAGAGAGTATGCCAATGAAGCACGGGAAAATGCTAATCCGTGCTTCATTTGCATCGCCTCTTGCGGAAAAAGTCATCCTGTAGCCGTAGCCCTAGTGCAGACAGCATTGTGTTATTGTTGTTGACTTGTTTGTGACTCCCACCCTCCACTCTCAATAAGTGGCATTATTAAGGATGTACAAATAGGTTCAGTTGAAATACAAACTGCCCTAGACATTTGGCCAGAACTCAAACCAAACCACCTCTGAAATAGTGTAGATAAGTATTTCCCATCTATGCTTCCTGATTCAGGGATCAGAAGGGGAAGCTTGAATCCCATCACAAAAATCATTCTTGTGAAACTTCTGATATGAGTGGAAAGTCCGCACATTAGTAATGTTGTCTGAAAAGTCTGATCTCATGAGTAGCTCAGTTTTCCAGACCAAAGACTGGGATAGTTTTGATAAATTTTGGGGGACTGAAATGAACTAGATGTACTCTTTCACACTTATCCATATGTTGGTATTATGTAGCTCCGCAGGCAACTTTTCCAAACTAAAGCTGAAATTCAGTTAATTTTTTTTCTAATGTGATGCTCCAAATTTTCTTCCTGAAGCAGATGCTTAGCTGCTTCTCCTACGCAGGGTTAAATGATACCATTCTTTAAACAGGGGAATAATCTTAAGGTTAACATATATTCATAACTCAGCTAAATGTTTATTGAGCAGTACAAAAATAGACATGCATTCCTACTCTGTTTTTCCTCACATCTGGCTGAATGTAAGATTGATTTTCAAACACTTATACTATACTGTAAGGCAGGAATGATTGTGTGTTGGATATCCTCTGTAAAAAAGTGTCTAATTCTGCCTCATGTTGTTCTTGAAGAATTGATATATCTAGCCTATGCCGTGTTTATGTGTAGTATCAGCTTGCTGACAACCGTGGGGCAGGGAAACTTTTTGTCTTATGCATGATATGCCAATGACTTTTTTGCTAGAGCTATCCGTCACTTTGCCTCTTATGCCCTGTACAAATCATCTGTTGATATGCTAGCTCACTCTATTTTCCCAACCATATAAAAGACTTAATTTCAATTTTTACAGGGCAAAGAAGTCAGATTGCTTGATATCCTCTGGCAAGAAAATCATTGGCATATCATAAATAAGACGTATTCTGCATACTATATTACATAGAAATGTGACTGTGGTCCAAATTCTGTTCTATGGGGAGTGGGTGTAATACCAATTAAATAAATGATGTTTTCCATTTTTTATAAAAAGTGGCAATTATTTATTTCATTTAATTATTTCCTCATATTTGTTTCTTTTGATTTGTAATGCACGTTAACACATATCCATCTCAGGCTCTGAGCATCTTGCCATTACTTAAAATTACAGAATTTGCATGACCTACATTTCAATCAATTTTATTTTTACATTAAGAAAAGCAACAAAGCCAAGAAAGAAAAAAATATAAAGTCTCAAGTGCATATATCTCAATCTTGAAATGCCTCACAATATCACCTCCAGCAAGACAGTCCTCACTTTTAAAGGTACAGAAACAGTCATAATAGTTACATACTCCACAAAAGTCAATGGAATTTCTGCCCTCACAAGGGGGCAGAAATTAACTCTATCTTTAAGTCTGCCTTCTGAAATTTAATTTCTTGCCCACGTCAAACCATATTAGGTTGATCAATGTAAAACTGTATTTTTAAAATGGTTGAATGTATCTGACAGATATTTTAAAGGTTTAAATAACTGTATCTTGGGCATTTCCAATGCAATCTTTATTTTGCTAGTTAGGTGCCAAGAATGGTGTATAGTACAAATTCTATATTAATACATGCTTGATGCAGATGAACCTGAAAATCATTGTTACTTCACATCATTATTTATGTAATGGCCTTTGCAGTAGAGTATACCTTCTCCTTGTCTTGAGCATAAAGGGAACTCAGCCTGTCTGTTATCTCTAGATGTGTCTAGGCAGGCAGTTCAAAGTACAGGTGCAACTTGCATGTATAGCCTTTGAATTTGTGCTGTGGATGTAATGATGGGGAAAGGGATAAAAAAGATCATTTGGAAATATTCTTTCACTCGGTTTCTTTATCTTGTAAATTAGATTTCAAATGAAAAGATACAATATCAACCAGCAAAGGAGAAGCAGGCTCTTATGTCTCAAACTGCATTCCAAGAACTTATTAAAACAAGACTGTGTCTTTGTGACTTTCTGTTCACCTCAGACTTGAAAAGGAACATAACTGTAACTACTTTGCTACTCTTTTTGCCATCTAGTGAGGAAATAATCTTCCCTCACACTTATACTTGACCTGCAGCTCTCAAACTCCACATGGGCCTGTGTGAGTCTCTCTTCCAGCATTTGAATAAGGCAAGAATCACTCAATTCAAAACCAAACAGAAAGTTTAATACACAGGCAGATGGATCATCTGTATTTTAAAAATTACTAGCCAAGGGTCCAAGTCAAAGCCCACTGGAGTCAATCGGATTCTTTCTGTTGACTTCTGCAGGCTTTGAGTCAGACCTAAAGAAAGCTGTATGAAACCCAGTGGTTCAGATTAATATGAGCCTAACAAATAAAAACACATGAGTTTGAGGGCTAGATATCTTTGGTGTTTGGATTCAGCCTCCTCCCCATCAGGTCGAACAGGCCCCTGGATCAACCACTGTACTACCGAAGTCATCTGTCTGGATGGCTGGGGTCTTGGTTGGTGGCTCAGTCCTCCCAAGATCTTCAGAGACACTGGATGGCTACTCCCCTTAGGATGACTAGATCGCAAGTGTGAAAAATTGGGATGGGGTAGAAGGTAATAGGTGCTTAAATAACAAAAAGCCCCAAATATCAATACTGTCCCTATAAAATCAGGACATCTGGTCATCCTACACTTCTTGTATCTTCAGAGGACAGCCTAGTAAGCATGCTACCACCATCTTTTTTAGGAGTTCAAAGATATGCTTTGAAAGGAAAGCACTACCTGCATTCACTCCGCCTAAACAAATGTGGAACCTGAGCAACACTGCTGAACCCTATGAGCTGGTTGCTGGGAAAATCCTGAGAATTTGTGTGGAAAGAGGAGGAGGGTCACAGCAGTCTAGCTATATGGGAGGAATTGAGAAAAGGGCAGGACTGCCACCAGACAGAGGTTTTTAGATGGAAACTCAGCCCAGGTTCCCAATCCCCAGCAAACCTTTTTGCAAACTTCAGGGAGTTTTTTGTTCACTTTGGGCATTTCTACACTGCAGCTGGGTGGTAAGATTCCTACCACAGGTAAATATATGCACACAAGCACCATTCAAATTAGTAAAATAGCAGGAACGCTGTGGTGACATAAGTTAACCACCCAAGTCAGTAGCCAGGGAGTTGGGTACTGTACTTGAGTGTTTAGCCCAAGCCATGGCCCACACCATAACAGACCTAGCACTATTTTCAGTGTGCTAGCTAAAGCAGAGCTAGCACAAGCACATCTGCCTGCACTAGGAATAGCATCTCCCAGCTGCTATATAGGTACACCCAAAGAAATCTGAAATGAGGCAATCCCCGTGGTTCTAATGTTCATTATTTTGTTTATCTCTAGTCGGATTCTGCTTTGAGATTTTAGTGTATACTCTCAGTGTTACGTAGTTCTGTTTAGTAAGAGTTACTATTGTAGCATGGTAGTCAGTGTAATATTTCATTTTGTGCATGAGAAATTAAATTTTACTACTAGAGGTCCTTACTACAGCATCTCCATTGAGTTTTAGCTGTACTGAGTACGGATGTTAACTAACGATTAATTTACTAGTCAAGTGGTTGATGGAATTTCCATCAACTACTCAACTAGTCGATAGGGCACTTCTGCATTCCTCCTTTGAAATGTACAAGAGCCTCCACTGGGGCTCTTGTAAATTTTAAGGAGGAACGCGGAACTCCGCATGCAGCCCAAGGCCAGCGAGAAGTCCCGCTGACTCCGAGCTGTATGCGGGCGTGCCAGCTTTGAAATGTACAAGAGTCCGCAGGGGGCTCTTGTGCATTTCTAAGCAGAAGCACCCTCAGGGAGCCTGGAGTCCATGCTATGCTGCCGCTTTGAAATTCCATGTCGAGCCCGGGGTCAGCTGGGGACTCCCCACCTGACCCCAGGTTCCGTGCAGCATTTTCCCAGGACCCAGGGTCAGCTGCTGTGGTCTTGAACAGAATTGAATCTAGGAGCATATTAGTAATCGTGTACATTACCACTGCTAACATCAGCAATGTCCATTGTGGGAGCAAGAGGACATATTTGGCATTGGCTAGTCTTAATGTGAATGTAAGAATTTGCAGGTTATCAACGTGTGTAGTGAGGTGCTACACAAACTAAAGCTGGAAAAAAGGTAATGCCTTTACCTCCTTCTAGCTCCAGTATAGGGGATATGGCCCAGACCACAAAGGGATTTAGGCACTGCACCACTGCGTCTAACTTTTAGGAAACTAGAAAAATCACAGGAACAGCACTGTGGTTCACAAAGCGTGTTAGGCAGCACTGTGAAAAGGGTGAGTGAGAGAGTTGCCTTAGACTGTGACTAGGTAGAGAGAGCTTGCTGGTAGAGAGATGTTGATGACAGTGGGTGTGTCCTAAATCCTGCTCTCCCTCATGGATAGAAAATGAAGTCGGGGCTGTAGAGATACACCTGTCTCTGCTACTGATCCATAAATAGGAACCCACCACTTGCATTCAGGCAGCACAGGCACCTAAATAGTTTCTTTTGGGAATGAGGTATCCTTCTTGCTCGACAGGAAGTGGCTGAAGGAGGAAGAAAAGGAGCTGAGGACATTGGTGGGGATGGTGCCCAACTTTTAACTTTTAGTGTTGTGGTTACAGCTTTCTTTGGAGAGGTAGGAGACCCACATATATGTCCTTTTCCATCCCTGGCAGAGAGGAGGAAATTGGATGTGGGTGTCCAACATCCCAGTAAGTGTTCTAACTAAGGAGCTGAAAGGTGGGCAGCAGCAACACCACCTCTTGCTCCTTTTCTGGAGAGTGAACATGGCCAAATATGTTGGGTGGTCTCTAGCCATGCCTACTGTATCAGGTTCCGTATATGGCAGGTCTTCCCCTGGTTCATGAATCACTCTGGGGCTTAGTGAGAGATAGGCATCTGGATACTCAGAGAGAGGCAGCAGTGCTCATGCCCAGAAGCAGAAGTAGGCTCTGAGGAAACTTTTACCTTGAGAACTAAGGTGCTTCATGAGTTTCGGGGCCTTTGGGGCTTGGTGGTAATTTTGTGGAGGCAAAACTGGGATTTAGACATCCAAAGCTAAGTGTCTACATCCCTTTGTGGATCTCAGCCTGGGAGGGAAATGCATTTCAGCAAGAGTGCCCTGCACTCTAGCACCTGCCAATGGCCTCTGGAGGCCATGGACAGCTGGGCATAATTTAGTGCAGTCCTGGAGCTGCTGCAAATTGTGCTATGGGACTGGCATGATCCTGGGATAGGCTAGAATGGCAATTCATGTGGCCTGAAAACTAGGAAAACCATTTTTAAAGTTGTTTTAAAATAATTAAAGACCAAGATTTATTTTTTTACTCTCTCACTCATGTCTCTTTTAGTACCCAGTCTTGGTCCCTCTCAAGTTCCAATGCCTATAATAAATACTCAATTTGCCTGGAACCATGCTTTAATTAACTTTAATTTAATTCACATCAACACGGAGATTAAACCTCTGAAAGCAAATCACAAAATAATGGCATAGGAGCAAAAGTTCCTACAATCTGGGAAACATAATTTGAGTATGTTATGCTGGTAATCGTTCTAATAATCTGGTAACCCATACAAATAAAACTACTGTACATGTAAGCACCAGGTCTCAGCACCAGTTAATTCCCTTGAAATATACACTGAAAAAAAAAAAAAAGCACAGTTTCTGCATCTGAAAACTGCATGTTTTCCCCCATAGATTTATGGAAATTCAAAAAGATATTTTAATAATGCACAGGATAATGGTCCTTCCTACTTCATATAGTGCATTCAGAAATAAGGCATATTGTTCATTTCTTTGTACATCAACAACTACATGCTGCTGATACATTCACTTTCAAGTATCAGAGGGGTAGCTGTATTAGTCTGAATCTGCAAAAACAACGAGAAGTCCTGTGGCACCTTATAGACTAACAGATTTATTGGAGCATAAGCTTTCATGGGCAAAGACCCACTTTGTCAGAGGCACCTCACGAAGTGGGTCTTTGCCCACGAAAGCTTATGCTCCAATAAATCTGTTAGTCTATAAGGTGCCACAGGATTTCTCGTTATTCACTTTCAGAGGCTTGTCTAAATGGAAAAATGATGCTGAAAGGCTTAAACAGTGTCAGAGCTGGATTAATTACTTTTGGAGGGAACAGGGCTGTAGTCCAAAATCATCCAGCTACAGAGGTCCTTAACTTCACAAACGGCCAGCTAGAGAGAGATAAGTGACTTGCCGGTTACAATCTCAAGGATACTGCCAATTAGAAAAGGAATTCACATACTAAAGTTGTCAGTCTAGACAAAAGCCAGCACCTCTCTGTGCAATAAGTAATCTATGCTTCATATCTCAGTTACAGTCAGTGCTTTACACTCTGTAGTTCACAGAATGGGTCACATCTATATGTCCTTATAGATGCAATTCTCTTACTGAAGTCAAGGAATTTAGCTTGAGTAGGTATAGAATAAAGACTACACAGGAATCAGCCAGATATTTAAAGTTACACTATTGATGTTACGTATTCTTTTGTGAAGCGATCTAAATATAATCAACACAAGTTACTAAGAGAAGTTAAAATAACAATTGTGTTGAATTGAGTTCAGAATACTATATTCACCTTGATTCTACAGGCAATTAGGTGCTTAACTTTATCCTGGAAGCAAAACTAAACATATGCATAATTGTCACAGGAGGGCCTTATTTTGTAGCTACTCTTCCCTGGACTTTACTAGTACTAAGTAAACATGAAATCTGCATATTCTGCAGCAAGAAGTTATGTGTAAATGGATGGATACATGGAGAACACATAGTAGCTGAGAAAGTACACACTGAATGTGTTATGAGCTACCTGCCAGCCACACACTGGCAGCGGATAGAAGCCTCCTTAATCATTTATCTTTTGTGGTCTTCTTCATGCTGATTAAATGCTCATTCACTGACTGATAACAGCTGACAAATTCCAGTATACTGGAACAAAGCACTTAGTCTTATTTAGTCATATTTTGGAAAGCTGTTTATGTTTTTTCTCATTCTGATGAATACTGCCCCTATAATGAGCTTGGTAATTATTTACAACCTAAAGAAGCAGCAAAATATGTTTGGGTGCAGGATTTAATTAATGACAGCCTGACAGCTGGTGTGAAGGGGGGTGTGATTCCTAACTTTTCACGCAAACCCTTGTTACTAATAGTGGATTGTTGCAAGCATTAATAAATATATTCTATGATACATTTTAAGGCAGATGGTGAACATTGCAAGACATGTACATTACAGAAGGTGGGCATTTTTTACTAGTAAATAAAATGTAAGTAAAGATATAATCACATGGATATGGTTGACAACAAGGAATTGAGAAGAATTAGTACTGGCAAGATCTCTAAGTGGGAAACAGTAACACAAAGGTCAGTATTGAGACATACCTCTTATAGACAGCTCTTGCTCCCTTACATTGATTAATACCTTATTCTATGAGTAGGGCCATCAACTCCAGCATACTCCTTACTTACCTGTGTGGAAGACAGTATACATTCAACTGTCATTCATTTTGCTGATCACATTAACAGTGCAGAGGCTGCAAAAACTCTGAAGGGCAAAACCTAACTTGGTCTGGAGAGATTAGAACAAGCAGACTGGGTCAGAGAGCTCAGACTCTGTGCTAATTAAAGAGAAGAACTAATGTAAACAGGGGAGCAACTATCTGGAAACAAGTAAGCCCAAGATCTATGGGAGATCTAATTGAATACAATCTGAATCTGAAGTTTAACTCTGTTGGGGGGGAGTCTCTTATTCTCAGATGTCTCTAGATGGAATCCCAGAGAGTGGTGACAGTTAAATTACTGTAGATCACAGTTCCACCACCTACAAATAAGACATTGATACAATACAGTATTCTTAAACCTTGGGGAATGCAGTTCATATTTTGAATGCTATACTGTAATGAGATAATAGTAAGATACCATAAAGCAAATTTCCTGAAGTTTACTTTCTTTTTGAGCATTAGCTGTGACCACTTGACAAATGAGGGATTAATGGTGCTTCTCAGCTCTGATACAACTACACTTGGACTATTTTGAGCTTTTCTAGTCTCTACGCTTTAGGAATGTTAACAAGTATAAGGAGGGTTTCTTTTAATGAAAACACAATTACTTTTTCTGTGGAACAAATTATATACAACCATCATTTAATTCTTACAGCTGGGTCCCTTCAGAGCCACAGTATTTTGGTTGGAGGTTATCCAAGATTTCTACAACTGAAGATGTATCATTAATACTAGTGACATGCATGCTATTTAAGAAATGTAGGAAACAGTTTGGAATATAAAATCTTTACGTAGTGAAGATGACCTTCATGGCTGATTCTTTTCATGTGGGATGATATAGTGAGGCTGAAAGACCTCCCTCAGGTACTGAAGGATTTAATGCTCACTGGTGGGCACAGCCAAACCTGCCCCACCCTCCGCACAGGAATTGCAGGGACAGGGCTGCAAGTGAGAGAACAGGGCACTGCAGCTCAGTTGTGGTTGAGGGAAGGGGACAGACATCTCTCCAAGCCTTCTGTGGAACCTGTGGCTGGCCCCCTAGGAGCAAAGACATACCCTGATCACCAGAGGCAGAGGAGCCAAGGGAGCAACTGAAGGAAGTGTCATGTGACTACCAGACTACAGAGCTGACCCCCGCAGCAAGAGAGGGCCTCTCTCAGAGAGTGGTAGGATGCCAATGAGGGAAACCAGATCTTGATTGGATTGTACTGCTGGGAGGTGAGGCAATGTGCTTCAGCGATATTCCCACCAACCTGGTTGTGAGACCACCCGCCCCTGTTAGGGCCCTGGCTGGAGACCCAGTGAAGTAAGGTGAGCCCGGGTCCCCCTGTCCTATGCCACTGACTCCACCCTTGAGATTGGCAGCTCACTCACCTAAAGCCATAAGGCCTTGCTATAAGCTGTTCCCCTATTCTGCCCCATCCCAGGGATCGGAGTCCCCACTGCTACTGATTGCTCCAGCCATGAGGCTCTGTACTACAGACTGCTTTCCTGCGTTGCCCACAGCCAGGGGGCCAGAGACCCCTGCTCACCCTGCTGGGAGTGGGAAAGCCCATTGCAGGAGTGGAGGCAACTACAGATAGGTGGACAGGCAATTCACTAGTGCAACCACTGTTCTAGGAGAATCACAAACAGCTGAAATCTTTGCTTCAGTTGTTCAAATTGCCATGTATACTGGACTACTTTCCCTTTGGTCTGGCTGGGAGCCAGGAGAGAGTGGGTTGGACTTCACATGGCTCTCAGAACATTGCAATTTTGTAGAGGGGTCAAATCTCATGCCTGTTCCAGTGGTTGGAAATTGAGAAAGAAACTAGAAGTCCGAGAAGTCACAGACATTCCTGTACCCAATGTGGAAAAACAATAAGGCCCCATATTTTTATTATGCATTTGAGTTTCACTGTACACCCCTGTAATGGAGCCAAAGACTGAAGCCCTTCCAAGTATGTGTAAGGCCCTTAAAACAATGGTGCTACACCTTCATTTGGTTAAATGATCGTCTCAATGTTTAATCTTTTCAAATAAACAAAATGAGCTTTTTTCTTCAAACACTAAGTTCATAGCTGGGAACAAAAAGTTAAAAAGAGTCTGCTTCGTTAGAATGTTGTTTGCATAATTACCACTATGCTGCCGTTATGCAGCTGCTTGTATCTGCAGGTGTTAAACACTGGGCAACATTATTGCATCAATACTATAATTATAAAAAATACACTAACACAAATATTAAGAAGCTGCATTGTAAATGTGTCACATTTGGCCCATCATTCTGCTCCATTTTTGATCATTTTGTTCTTCTTTCTGATTCATTTGTAGCCTGTTTTGTTAAGTTTGTACATTGTTCTCATACAACCTGCATACTTCATTGTTATCTAGAGATTACAGCAGGAAAACAGGAATATTTGCTTCTGCCATTGACACTCTGTCCTTGGACAAGCCACAAACTCTCTGTACCTTTCTATGCCATCTATAAAGGTATAAATTCACCTCTCACAAGGGTGTTAAGCAGTCTTCCCTATAAGTTGAGCTCTTATGAAGCCACCCAGGAGAGATTCAAATGCCACCCAGCTGATTAGCAGAGCACTCACAGCACCCACAGCTAGCAGCAGTGTTTCTATAGGTGGTACACATCTGCACGTGCCTGGGTGCATATAACAAAAATTATTCTGCACATGAGTGGAGAAAATTAGAGGGAACATTGGTGCTAAGAAGCTAATTCATGAACATTTATAATGGTTGATAAGATATTCATATGAAAGTTCTGTAGAATTGCACACTTTTCATTATTTAAAACTTAATATTCCAACTACAGTAGTGGTTACTGTCAACTCACAGGGCTGTGGATAAACAGGATTATGGATTCGCTTCAACACAGAGTCAATTAGGGATAATTTGTTTTATTAGTCTCACTATGTCACTGCTACTACAGACAGAGTGCACATCAGCAAGCACTACAGAGCAATGCATATGAGTAAAAGGCACTTGGGATGCTTATGTCCCTTCTACTGCAGGGAGTCCCGTCCCTGATCCTTGCTTCAAGGGCCATGGTCTATGTGGCTCCAGCTAGGGGAATCCTGGGTACCCTCCAAGGTCTAGGTCCCTGGTGAAACTCACCAGGCACGGGACTCCCTATACTAGTTGTATTACAGTTGTTTACTGGGTGTGCACATACTGGCTCAATGTCATTCTTATCACTCTTATGAGCTGAGACGGAGGTCAAACTTGTTTACTGCTTAGTAGTTCCCCAGCTCAAGTGCATGGGTTAGAGCTGGTAGCTGGTGCTTGCGTTTATAGACTACAAGGCTGTACTAAGCTGTATACAGCAAGGATAGAAACTTCCATCCCAGCCTGCTGAGCTGCAGACCCCACATATTGCTTTTTATATGACAGTTACATGATGTATCATGTATCATGGGTAAAGGAGTTTCTTATAGGACTTGTGGAGAAAGATGACATGAAAGTCAGCCATCCACCCCTTCCCAATCTGTGCAGCCCAATCCCCACAGTGAATCCTGTTGAGGGGGATTCATGAGCTCAAGGGAAATGGTTCTATGAAGCTAACACTCTCCTCCATGTTAAACCCACTAAGCTCAGGTCCCTTGCAGTAACAAAACCAAGGGGGGTGATCTATCCCGATATCTGTGTCCTTTTATTTCACTCTTACCCAGTTTTCTTTACAACGCCTTCCAGGAAATAAGTGTACAAATTAGAGCATGCAGAAAGTCACACATTTAACACTCTTCACACGATTTGGATTCTTAACTTTGGCATTCAAGTAACCTTTATCACTATGAATATTTTTTCTCTTGTATTCTTGCCCTCAATATTACCACTTCCTTATTCATTTGTTTCTCAGAAATATCTCATACTCCTTCAAGAATTCATCCAACTAGGTATTATATCAGAATACTCCAGCAATTTGAATGCAGGCATGGAGAATATGCATGTAAATCAAACATGATCTACATTTTATAATGGTTTAATGATGCTCTTTGCAGCTTATCAAGATCATGTTTTCTCCTCAACATGGAACAAGGAACTTAATCAGACTAAGGGAAACAGCATGATCCCTAAAGCTACTCTTTGAGTAAGTGCTTCTCCCTGTGAAACTTCTGCCTGGAACTTTTCCCAGCCTCCTTCTTGCCTACAGATTTAAAGAAACATTACAAATGGCTTCATGGGATCCCACCCTTGCAATCTTCTCATCTGCATTTTCTAGCCATTCAGAAGCTGTTTCTCCACCTCCTCACTCTCCATAGCTGTGCCTGCAGCCACCTATCAAGCCATGCTGCCCAGTCTCTCCTTGGAAGCCAGCCCCCAGCTTGCTCCCTGCAGCCTGCTACTCACAAAGCATGTATGCCAGTTCCAGTTTCTGATTTCTGATGCCATCTGAAAGGTGTCACCATTTCTTGGTACAGTGAGTTACAGAGCCCCTTGCTGACACAATGCTAACCCATCTTTACTGGGATGGCTGGGATCGCATATACAGCTAGTCAGAAAATATGATTATTTATTCTTGGAAAATATCAACAAAAATGAAAAAAAGTTTTCATCAATGTTTTGTGTGGAAAAGTTTGACTTTGTGGCACAAAATTCAAAAACTGAAATAGTTCAGCTCAAAACTGAAATGTTTCCATTTCAGGAAGGCTATTGTGGTGCCTCACTAACTTTGGTTTGGTGCCTTATTCGCCTCTATACACTGGACTTCCTGGGTGGACTACATATCCCATGATGCACTAGAATCGCCCCACATGTTGAGATGGCTGTATCACGGGGCACCCTGGCCATTGTGCATGATGGGGAACACATGGGGGACACAGAAGGGAATGTGGACATGAGAAAATCAATATACAACTCCTATGAGGCATGAATCAATATGTGAATGAAAATATTTGGGGGGTTTGAATGCTTTTTTGGGGAGGGAGGGAAACAAGTTTCACCTAAACATTGAGCCGAAAACCTAATTTTCAACTGAATATTTTCAACAACAGTGAGTGCTGAGCCTTTTCTCGCCAGCCATTTTAAGGGGGATATGGGTTTTCAGTGTGGTAGGACACCAAATAACTTGGACAACTGATTACAAGATAGCAGTCTGTCTATAGGCTTTGAAATACTTTTCAAAACGAATAAATTAGTCATTTGTAGTTTATTACAATCTGGTCTGATTAAGTTTTCTCCACATGTAATCACATGATTCACATTACACTAAGTTTCTTATGGTTGTACTTGGACTTCAGTGCTTTACCAATGCTTGGGTTTACAATGGCTCTGCCATCAGTGGTTTGTAGATGCTGAGACCAGTAACTATTTTCGGGCATGAATGCACAGTCTCTAGTTCCTTGAGGAGCTGAACTTGACATTAGGCCTTGAAGGAGCTTACACTGAGTCAGTGTGCTATGCAAATTTAGTACTTCCCATCTTCTCTCATTCCAGGTCCGTATGAGAGAGAGAGAGAGACACACACACACCCCGATTTATTCCTCTCACAAGCTCCAGTCTCTCTGAGGGCTAATTTATTCACTGTGATGTATTTTAGTCACAGTAAAATCCTGGGAACAGAATACATCTTCTTTAACTCTGTCAGACAAGCAGTTTGTGTGTTATTAAGGGCAATTTATATCAGTCTTCAGCTAAGTTGAG
The DNA here is from genome assembly GCA_032595735.1 of Pelochelys cantorii. Taxonomy (NCBI): domain Eukaryota; kingdom Metazoa; phylum Chordata; order Testudines; family Trionychidae; genus Pelochelys; species Pelochelys cantorii. The sequence goes on along the minus strand of CM064326.1, from coordinate 121,946,104 downwards.
AGCAAGAGTTCAGTAATCTCATATCAAATAATAAGAGAAATGTGGTGATAATAAGGATGCACCTTATCATCATGAGTCAAAGTAATATGCAATAGTTTGTCTAAGAAAAATACTTGAAATGGGCCAATCTTAATTAAGGACAGGTCTCAAGCTGTGCATTGAGGTATACTCTAAATTATGCCATTAGTCATGCATACAACTCACATTAAATTTAGTCATCTCTATATATTTTTTAAAACTTTCCTGCGGGATGACAGAGTGACATCATCATGTCACTCTGAATCTCACCTGAGTCCTCCCTCCCTCCCCCTTCCCCTTTCCCCAGTGATCAGCTCCCTCCTCCTCCCCATCCCACCCCCCCGACAGCCGGGGGAGAGAGCAGGGCCTAGTGAGCCCCAAAAGTGGTCCCCTACCCCTCCCCCCCAGCAACTGGGGGAGAGCACAGGGCATGGTGATTTTTGGAAGGGGCCCCCCCTCCCCTCTGTCAGCTGGGGGAAGAGCATAGGGCCTGGCGAGGCCTCAGAGCAGCCCCCACCCCAGTGGCAGGGGGAAGAGCTGGGCACGTCCTTGCCCCAGCCCCGCTCCCTGGCGGCCAGGGGAGAGCTGGAGCAGCCTCAGGGCCAGGAGTAGGGGGGAAGAGCCAGGGCCAGGTTGGCCTTGGACCCTTCTAGTGGAGGTGGGCAGAGTGGCCCGGCCCGGCCCGGCCCAGCTCAGCCGCCAGGGAGAGAACCGGGCCTGCCTTGGCTCCGTCCAACTCCCCAGCAGCCAGAGGGAGAGAGCTGGGCCTGCCTCAGCCCTGCCCAGCCCCCCAGTGGCTGAGTGAAGGAGAGCTGGGGCTGGCCTGGCCTTGGGGAGGCTCAGCAGCTGGGGGGGAGAAGCAGGGCTGCCTACCCCTGGAGAGGGAGGTTGGCAAGCATAGCAAGCAGGGGGATGCAGACGCCTAGTATTTATTAAGACGGGGAGGGCAATAATTTTTTATGGGGGGGGGGGCCACTCCAAGATTTTGGAAAGTGGTTGAGGGCCACGCTCTTGCATGATATTAATGGAGATGCGGAGTCTGGGATGGAGGTTGGGTGCAGAAGGGAGCTTGGGGTAAGGGACTGGGGTACAGAAGGGAGACTGGAGTCTGGGAGAGAGTTGGGATGAAGCAGGCGGTTGTGACCTTGGGCAGGGGACTGGAGTGCAGGGGTTTGGGATGTGACCTAGGGTAGGAGGGGATTGTGATCTGGGGCAGGAGATTGTGGTGCCAGATCTGGGAGGGGGTGTGGGTGTAAGAGGGGGACAGAGGGTTTGGGTATGTTGAGAGGAGGGGGGGGCAAAGTTGGGGCAGGAAAGGGCTGGGGTGCCAGAAGCAGGCTGTGGCCGAGAGATTTACTTGCCAGCTGTGAAACTAGCCTGCCTGCCTGCAGAGCTTAAAATGTTTCCTAGCCAGCCAGCCTGCCTGGCCATGTGCTTCATGAAGAACTGAGCCCAGGAGAGGGAGTGTGGTTATTCTTAGCTGCCTGTTACTCCAAAAAGCAGCTCCCATTGGCCGCTTTCTGCTAGAAACCAGCCAATGGGAATGTGCTAGGAGTGGGGGTGGCTCCTAAAACTTCCCCCTCCCCTCCAGTTTCAAAATAGAAATGGAGCCGTGAAGCTGCATTTCACAGGGCAAGCTAGGGAGCCTGCCGGGGGCTCCCCATTGCTTCTGTGGGCCAGATCCGGTGGCTTGGCAGGCCAGATCCAGCCCGTGAGCTATATTTTGCCCAGGCTTGTATTAAGAGGAATATGTGCCCGTGTAGATGTCAAACTCCCTGAAATGCTATATTCTCACACAGTATTTACATCTCCTTTCTTATCAATATTGTGCCTAGGATATTCTCTGTGTCAGACTGCTTTGACATTAATGGTGTTTTCAATCCATTGAGAGTAATGTGGGAAAGTCAACAGATGATTTTACAAAAGAACCATCACGAGTACAATAATCAATATAAAGTCTAAGATTTATTTATAATAGACAAATGAAGATTAAAACTTTGAATACGGTACAAAAATAGAAGTGAGATGTGTAATATACATTGAACATTTTACCTTCTACATGGAATCTTTTTATTATCATTCATTATTATTATTTAGTGTTGCATAGTATTTAGAAAGCCTAGTCACGGCCCAGGACTCCATTGTGCTAGAATCTCTACAAACACAGAATACACTTCTGCCCATTAACACCACCATTGGTGTCCGCATGCTTTGTGCTTTATTATATCCCAATCCTTAGGTGATGCGTTTTCTTTTTAGGCATGCTCTCTTATCTCTATTTTTTGTTTGCAAGATGATTAAACAGACTGTTAGATATATAATTAAACGAAAGAAATCCTTAATGCATCATGTGAAACTGTACCTTGTTCTGCCTACATTCCTGTTGCTATGAGAGTGGCCTTACTTGCCTTATCTAGGCTATCCACGTAGGCATTTAAGCCATGCTTATCACCATAGTATTTTCTCTGCAGCAATTATAGAGCATTCTGATTAGCAAAGCACTCATTGGGAACATTGGAATTGCCATAGCAAATCAAAGCAATGGTCCATCCAGTGCATAGCCTGATCCAATACTGGCCAATAGAAAAAGAAAAGGGAAAGGGAAAGAATAATGGATAATTATGGAGTAACTTGCTCTTAACAGAAACTTCCTTTCTGATGCTAGGCTATTAATAGCTGATCTATGTCCTGAACCATGAGATGTTTATGGCCTTGGTAATATTGTATCTTGCCTTGTATAATGGTGGTACTCTTTCTGCATAATATTTAATAACTTTTAACCCTGCTAAGCTCTTGACCACAGTGCTAGCAGCGAGTTATAAAGGTTAACTATTCATGATGTAATTGGGGTCCTAATCTATACATCCAGTGTCACATTCTGCAATTGGTGTTGTGGTTTTGGAATGATAGAGCTGAAAAGAATTCAGTTTTCAGGTTTCTAGATCAGTGGTTCTCAACCAGGGGTATAAGTATGCCTGGATACATGCAGAAGTCTTCCAGGGGTACATCAAGGGCATGTCTACACAGCAGGCTAAACTCAAAATAAGCTATGCAACTTGAGCTACGCTAATTGAATAGCTTAAGTCAAAATAGCTTATGTCAGCTTTTGGCTCGGTCTACACAGCAGTTATTTCAAAACAGAGCACTCCTCCCTGAGTTCCCTTACTCCTCATACGAAGGTTGCAGGAGTCAGAGTAAGAAGTCCTCCAGCTCGCCATTATGTTGAAATAACTGCTTGTGTATAGACGCAGACTATGTTATTTTGGAATAAAGTCAGTTATTCCAAAATAACGCTGATGTGTTCACATAGCCCAACTTATCTATATATATGTATTTAATTTTACAATAGGCTACATAAAAATCACTAGTGCAGTCAATACAAACTACAATTTCGTACAGACAATGACTTGTTTATAGTGCTCTATATACTATCCACTGAAATGTAATACAATACTATATTCCAATCAATTTATGTCATGATTATGTGGTAAAAATTTAGAAAGTAAGTAATTATTCCATAATAGTGTGTTGTGTATTTTTAAGTGAGGTGAAACTTGGGGATACCTAGACAAATCAGACTCCTGGAAGAGGTAGTCTGGAAAGGTTGAGAGCCATTATTTTAAAATACATTTTAAAAACAACTTTACAGTGAATATATGTATCTATGTTAACAAATGTCCCTTGCTTATAAAAATATTCTAAAAATATACTCTTATTCTTAATCCTTAGAATTAAGGCTCTTCATATAACATGGAGTATTCAATTTTTAGTCAATCTTGTTTTTTAGTTTTCTTAATGATAGTTTATATATTTGGTAGGCAAATAGTGACATCTGCTGGTGAAAGTATGAGAATGACCCCTGAGTGCCTAGACTTCTCTCCCAGCAAACTCAATTACATTTATCACAACTACATGCAACCCCATGTGAAATAATCCCATGATTTTCTCTTCTTGGGAACATAACAGAATTTTTTTTTGTTTTCATATTTGCTTTTTTATCATGTTTATCTAACTGAGCTTCATTTGGCAAATTCAGATCTAAACAAATTAATTATTTAGTTAAAGTAATGATATAGGTCATTAAAACAGTGCTTTCTTTATGCCATTCAGTAGACATTATTTAACTTTTAATTGTTCAAGTGCATCAAGTTTTTTATCAGTGCCTTAATATGCATTTATCGCATCAGCCCAATGACCCATTGGCTCATGGAAATTTATATGGGGCTTCTAATGATGCAATGTTGAATGGATGGATAAACACGTTTCAGTCTATCTGCAGCATTACATGGTTCTGTCCTTTTACTCTCCCAAAGTAAGAGCTCCTATGATTTCTTTGTTGTCTCTTCTTTCATTACATTATTATTTACAGTATTGCATATTCAAAATTAAAGTGCCATTGTGGACTTGCTCATGAAAACCACACTGATGGCTGTGTTCTTACACACTCAGTGGGAATCCATCTCCAGTTCCAGTGTAAATTAATAAAAAAACGGAACAATGTGATTCCCCTGAATGAATTACACAACATTGCTATTATCTTTCCAAAACTTGTCTGGCAAGTATGGAGTCATCATGACATCACGATTAACATCATGAGAGACTAGATTATGTGGTAAACTGCACATTGTGGTTCTTTGAGTTTTTAGTTACTCATTTGTCATTCAAAAGTCTCACATTGCATCTTTCAAAATGTCCAAAAGCAAGATCAAGACATCATACCAGACTTTCTCCATGGACAGTGCCCATGTGTCTAAATGCATATGGTAAGGAGTGAGTCTTCAATTCCTGCAAGTTCCTTGTCACTTGACAGTTACTTTATTCTGAAACAACAGAATGGTCTGGAAGCACTTTATAGACTAACAAAACATGTAGATGGTATCATGAGCTTTCGTGGGCACAGCCCACTTCTTCAGATGATTGGAGTTTTGAGTTTAGGATGTGCAGACTCAAAATAAATAGGAGAGAAGGGGGGAGGAAAAAAAGGAAGGGGCAGGAAACAAGGAGCAGAGGGTATGAAAGTGATCCAGGAAAGAGAAGACTGAGGTTGTGACCTGAGTACAGGATTCCCAGAACCAGAAACTCTGGTCCTGTGCATGTCACTTAACCAGTTTTTCTATCTAGAATGCTGGAAATAGCTTTGCCTACCTCACAAAGATGTAGTGAGAAGTAACTAATCGGTTAATGTTTGTACTCTGTTTTGAAAGTGCTATGTTAAAAGCATCATCAACAACACAAAATCTGATCTTTGGCAGGTAATTGCTGACTTAGGTCTAACACTGATAGGTTATTGGTACGTTAAAGCCTATGGATAACTGAGTGGGAAATACGGAAGACAAGGTGAAATGGAAGGATACAATCAAGCTGGCCAATTTTCACTCAAACCAAAATTTACTTCAAACCCAGTCCTTTTGATTTGTCCGTGTGTTTTGACCAAACAATTGTTTCCTATCCGCAAAAAAAGAAAATTGAATGAGGTCTTCTATCAGTATGTTCTGCCACAGAATTAACTGGGCCTGCGCCAGAACTACTTCCTATGCCCTGTCTGCCTGCCCTTAGAAGGGAGATCTAGAAGAGGCAGTTAATTAGGACCCTATTGAGATATAGGATCCAGAGGGGTGACAGGCAATTATCTTCCACAGAGGATCACTTCATGCAGTTACCATGAAGTTCTACCTTGAGTCCACCCTTTTGTTTGAATTTCATATTGTTCTTCTGCTTGATAGATTGGTTGTTAGACTGTGACTTTGGTACATCTGCTGCTGCCTGTGGAACCTGAGGGTTCAGGTCCAAGTCATACCTCCAGCGAGGTGTAGAATGAACACACTGAATTCAGCTCCAGAATAGGGGAGTCTGGTAAATGATTCACAGTTCAGGAGTTCAGACCTTTCTAGAGTGTGGCACACACCTTAAAAGAGAGAGTGACATGTGGATGTCACCCCTCCCATTCTTATTCTTCTTTCTTCAAATGGAAGGAAACTTGTCTACTGTCCAGGAACTGAAATGAGTTTATCATCAAAGAGGACACCTTAACAAGCATGTAAGTTGGCATAAAGGGTGAGTAATTTGTATGTTTCTCTAAAAAACTGAATAATGCCTTACAAAAAATTGGTGTGTGAAATTAGTTATTCACCAAGTAATGCATCTTGGAAATAGAAGAGGAAATAACTGCAGATACTTTACATATGCCACACACACAATTTACACTCTATACTCATACAGCTGATCACATTCAGACTAGTCCTCGCTTGGCTCAAAAATTGGCATTACTCCAGAGGACAGAAGCCAGTGGCAATTGTTTCTTTGCACTAGGAGGATGTGTGAAGCAGTCTTCTATGCTTTACCTCAGGGAGAGGGTGATTGTATGTCCATTGCAGACTTACTGCAGTATAACTTTTTGTAGCAATTATGCATTTTGTATTGTATTCAAAGTGGTCCATCCTCCCCCCACACCCTCTTTTTTTTAATTTCTGTACCAGTTTTGGCCTATTTGTAATGAGATATGCACTGATCTTAAAGGAGACTAATGGCAAAGGATGGCCCCAAGCCTCAGCTCTGAACAAGGTCATCCTGGGCAGGGCAATATAATCACAGGGACTAATCAGAGATGTTGTCTAGGAACTGTGTACTGGTAAAATTGGCCTATTCAAGGCAAGCTTCTTGATTAGTCTGTTAAAAACAAAACATGAAGTAAGTCTGGAGTGAGATTCTCCATCAAAAAAATTGGAGAACAGACTGGTAGGGCTGTGAAGTGGCAAAAATTGCATGGAAGAATAAGATATTCAATGCCAGATCAATACATGTAAGCAGAGCTGGCCCTAGGCAAAATCAGACTAAGCAATTGCTCCCCCTGTTAATTAGTATGTGTTGGGTAGAAAACCAAGAAGGCGCCCAGGTGAAACTGAGGCAGCAATGCCTGAAAGGTAAGTTTCTGCTATAGTGAAATCCAGGATGTATGGCTTGCTTTTCAGATTGTTCATAATATATATTTCTTCCATCCAATCATTTATTTACCACTAAGTATGATCTCTAGGTAAGAATACTCTTGTGAGGCTACTCAAATTATTTTTCCGGTACGAACTACCTGTAATACCTTGTGTGCGGAGGCTAAATTATCTATAAAATTCCATTACGTGTGGGCTTTAATATATTTTGTTAGTCATCCACTCTGTTCTGCTTTGTCTATTCATAGCACTGAAACGATGAATTAACATGTATGCTGGGATCACAACAGGCCCTCACCACGCTAGATTTCAAAGTCACTGTATTGCTAATGAGCACTCAAGAGGTGGGTGGGCTGGCTGATGTCATGGTGCAGCATTACTATTAAATGCCTGAACGCTCAACTCAGACTGAATCTTGAGACTAGTAACAGCTCAACCACTCCCATACTAACATCCCATCATCCCAGAAGCACAGGCCACACGAGTAGCATGCTATGAGTTTTATGGTGACACTTCCATTGTTCTGAGAGGTTTGAGTTGCTCAAATCTGTAGAATAAATCATTCCCAACGAATGTGAAAAGTAGCAGAAACATGCTCCCTCTCATAGTGCGTGAGACTGGGCACCCCACAGGAATTATGTTATTCTGTTTTCTACATGTATTCTCTGGTAAGTATTGCAGGACTTCAGAGTGTACGCATCACAGGCACCTGTATTACTGTGTTCTTTCATAAAAGAACTCTGATGTGAAATCTAAGCGACTCTGTCTTCCACAAGGAAAGTCATGTTATGTTAAAGAGTCTCTGGCTCCGTGTTATGGGTTCCTGGGCACGAGCACCCTCGCCTGGGACAGGGCCCTGCGAGCCCCCCACCTATCTCAGTTTCCCCAAGAGATGGTTTTACAGGTGCAAGCCTTCACTCTCCTGTCCGAGGGCGAGGCCCTGCGAGCCCGCCGCCTATTCAGTATATATGGCACAAGGGTAACTCAGGAGGACCTTGGCCCTCCCGTAGGGGTCCAATACGAGTCCAAGGTCGTCGGTAATGGCCCGCGGGGCCAACGAGAAGGTGGCACGCCGCTGATACTTGCTGCACACGCTGAGGGAGGAAGGGGTTTAGGGGGACCTGGGCCCTCCCGCTCCACTGGGTCTCAACCCAGGGCCCTAAGGGTGGGGGTTGTTTGCCTTTATCCAGCTGACGGGGATCCAACCCGAAGCTCGCCAGCCCACGGGCACCAGAAACACTCTGCCCCGGGCTGCTTCCTAACCCCCTCCGGCTGCCCGGGCTCTCGGGAGAGTTCCCAGGGTCTTACCGACTCGCCGTCTTCCGGCTCCAACCTGGCACGGTCTCTGCCTCCCGTGGTCCATGGAGTCCTCCTCTGCGGAGTTGTGGAGGAGCCCCTCTGGCTGCCCAGGTGAGGGCTCCGATCCTCGCCCCCTCCCTGGCTGTCTTCCAAGCCCGATTTAAATGGCCCACCGGCAGACGTCACGGGGCGTCGCTCCGCCCCCTCAGCATCCCTCCGCTCGGGTGCGCATCAGCCATGCAGCGGGCCGCTGCTTCCACAAGTTGCGGCCACCTGACGGAGGCGTGGTCCTAAGACCCGCCAGCCGCGTCTCCGTGGCTTTGCCGGCTGCTGCTCCTCGGGAGGTCGGCCGACCGGGATGCCCCGGCTTCAGTGCGGGCCTCGGGGAGTCCATCACACTCCACAAGGAATAAGATCATAACAGAAACCTTTTTAAATGTGATAGTGTTAAACAGTTAAATATGATCTTTGTGAAAGTGGCCCTATTACCACCCACTACTAAACAGCCCTAAACATTCTTCAGGGTTTGTTTTAGAGAGGTCGGTTTGCTACATTTCTTGGCAAACACAGTAGGAAATTCATGCCAAAGTTTGGAGATATATTGTTACAATATACGGGTTATAAAGCACTTTAAAATGGAATCATTATATAAAATAACTAACCAAAACTTTTTTTACAAAAAAAAGACTATTCATCTTGTATTTTGCTAGACGACCCTTTGTGGTGGGGAGGAAAGGGTTAATGGTGTATTTCAGTTCCAAGATATGAACAAATGGTCACTTTTCCTGTTTTTGGTAGACACATGCAAGGAGAAAAAGAGACAGGATAGTAAAGGTGAGGGAAACACAGCTTTTGTTAGTATTCTCAAGATTTCATGTGGCAGGTCAGGCATGGACAGATGCTCTGGATTGTCAGGTGTGCTACAATAGCCATTGTCCTGGGCTCAGGGTCATCTCCTGGTCTGGGATGTCATCTGGTTTATCTAGTCCCTCTCCTTCATCGGTGTCTCTTAGACGGTGTAGAGCTGATAAAGGAGAGGGCTGACTTATCCCATTATGCTGATGCTATATGGTGCAGTTGACCTCAGGATCAAATGGAAAGCCAAGGGAGATGCTGAACAGGAGGAAAAATAATGGGGCAGTGTCGAGGGGCAGCTTCTCTTTTCCCCCCCTCGGGTCTACTGTGTGTCCCGCATACTCTACCCTGGGCTGTAGCCTGGCCCCAACTTTAGGGCCTGGTGGGCTGCACAACCAGAACTGGTCATATAGAAAGGCTCACTGGCCCTTTAAAGCTGGGTCCACTGGCCCCCTGGCCAGAGTCAATACACAAAGTCAATAGCTGGCCCTTTAAGGTAGGGCTTGTTGGCCCACTGGCCAGAGTCAATACACAAAGTCACGGGTAGGAGCTACACCCCTGGTAGGGGGACCCAGGCCCATCGTAGTCCACCAGGTCCCGGCTCAGGGCCCTGTGAGTGGCAGGAGGACTCACCACTTGCTCAGCGGGGAATCCGTCCGAAATGTGCCAAGGATTCTGGGGCGGGAGAGGCGGCTCCAGTCCCCTCCCTAGGCCGCTTCCTATCTGGTCCGGCAGGATAGAGTCCCAGGTGCTCACTGGGTCCACTACTTCCCTGGGGACTGCTTCTCCCTCATTGACAGCTGGGAAGACATCCCAACTGGCCCTCGGGTCTCTGCTGTCTTCCCTCTGATCGGCTGGCTGGTGCTGGTCAGGCGCTCCCCTCTGAGGTCCTTTCTCTCCGGCAGTCAGCCCAGACTGAGCCTCCTTCCAGGCTTTTATACCTGGGCTGTAGTCTGAGCATGCCCAGCAGAGTCGTGGGGGCAGGGCTTCTTCAGCCAGGTGGGCCTGATTAGGCTCAGCCTTCACAGTGCGAGACTGATAGACCCCGTCACAGGCAGAAAGGAACATCCAAGGGAAGGGGAGATAGAGCAGAATCTCATGTGTCTGGCTGCAGCCTTCGCTGGTCTGATGTTAGTGGCTTGGTTTGGATCTCATGATGTTGCAATGATTTTCAGGATCCACAGATAAAAAACAAGCCTCTGGAGTAGAACAAAAGCCTGAGTGCCTTCCCCTTCCTCCAGGATGTCACATGTTTCTGACCCTCACAGTATCTATTTTAGGGCACCAAAAAGAGGGGTGATGTGTGGAACAGTCCACCTTTTCATTATTAGGTTCACCAGTTAGACCGAACTTCAACATGCCAAGTTTGGTCTATAAACTTCCAATCCCACACTTCTGATTTACCAGTTCTGGCCTCAGCACAGTCTTTAAGTTATATGAGTAAAGTCTTTTTGTTTAAACTATCTCTGGTATTTCTGATTCTTACTTTTACTGATCTTTATAAAAAACTAGCAGGTGAGGCCCGTCGCTGACCAGGCAAAGTAATTTTACGTAGATGACACTTCTAGGAAAGTTCAAGAAATTAAATATATGTAATAGAATTTTTTATTAATGTGCTTGCAAAAGGGAAGTAAAAGAACAATTTCAAATTTGTAGGATTTCATCTTCAAGCATTATTCATTTTATTGAATAATTACCATACATAGTACATTTGAATCAGAAACTCATAAAGCTTTCATTACTCTTTCCATAACTAATTTGAATTATTTTGTGATTTGTAATAGTAAACATTTTCTTTGCACTAAAATGACAGTAGAATAGGCGACTCGATTTTAATTTTGTTAGCAAATACTTTTCTGAACTCTAATCATAATAGTCATGACTTTTTTCTGATGAAAACCAAAAATGATTATTTAAACCTTTCACCCAGCATATTTCGGTGTAAAAAGTAGTGCATTTAGCTAATTTAAGTGGCAGGATTGTTTATGCAAAGTTTGGTATCTGTAGGCAATTGTGAACTTTATTTTGCATAAACAAATCTACAAACAAACAAACTCTTCAAAATATATAATAGATTGCATGTTAACAGGGTGAGTTGGACCTCTCTTACCTTTTCCCATCACCATTCGTTATTACAGGTGATTGAATATTTCATATTCTTCCATCTAATAGTAGAAGTAGAAAATGCAGCTTCCATCTGATTTTCTTTTGTAATCACCTAGAAAGATACAGGCATAGCACACTGCAAGAATGTCTACACTTCAGTTAGACCCTGAAGCTGGCCCATGCCAGGTGATTCAGGCTCATGAAGCTTGAGCTAACCAGCTGTTTAACTGTGCTGCTGTTGTTCCGGATCAGGTTGCACCTGGGCTCTGGCTCCCTATCCCCTCACAGGGTCTCAGAGTGAGTCTGTAACTTGAGCCTGAATCTCTGCATGGAAAAAAAACCCAACCCCGTGAGCCCAGTTCAGCTGACATGGGCCCGCCACAGATGTCTAACTGCAGTTTAGACATACTTTATAGGCCTAGAAAATGTAGCTTGCCTTTCTGCTCAGAGTACTATTGTAAAAGGTGGACTTGTTTTGACTGGCTAGCCAGAACTTATCTCAGAAGGTGTTGAGGGGTGAGTTCCCCTCGTCCTGGGTCCCGCGGTCGAAACCCCCATGGGTCCACTTATTGGGGTCTGCGCAACCCAATGGCCAGCGTCTGAGTCTCTGAGGCCCCTTTGTCAGAGTCAATATGGCTCTGCAGCTCAGTCTTCACAGCAGGCTCCTTTACTGGGGGTAACTACAGCCCTGAGGCTTAGTCCTTGTAGCGCTCCCCTCTTGGGGTAAATACGGCCCTGAGGCCTAGTCCATCAGCTTCAGGGGCTACCTCTGCTTTGGAGCGCTGCAGAGGGAGGGGTAGGGGACCTGGGCCCTCCCACTCCACCGGGTCCCAGCCCAGGGCCCTGTGGGCAGTGGCTCGGGCCACGGCTCGCTCAGCAGGGCTCCCTCCCCACAACACACTGAGCACTTGGGGTTGCAATTCCCCACCCTGGGCCACTTCCTACCACCCCGCGCGTCTCCTCATCGATGTACCTCCAGCCTGTCTCTGGGGCCGTGGCTGCTGCGGCGGTGGTGGCTGCTGCGTCAGGTCGAGCTGCGTCAGCTCTTCCCGCTCTGGAGCTGGCTCCGCAGGTCCTTCCCCTTCAGCCGTCAGCCCTAAGTGAGCTGTCTTAGGGCCTCTTATACTCCAGCTCACCTGTGAGCATGCCCGGCAAGGCCGTGGGGGAGAGGCGCTTTCAGACAGCTGGGCCCAGCCCACAGTCTGTTCTACAGTGCGGGGCCAAGACGCCCCGTCATAGAAGGCAAAAAAGACAGGAAAGGAAAATGACATTATGGGAGGTCTACTAGCAAAAACCTAAAGCTTACTTCCCAGACACTATTGATGATTTAGCCAAATTTGATGGGAGAGGGTGCTGTCATCTGGTTCCCTCCCTCTCTGGCCAGGGGTGAATACATTTTTCAGGAATATGGCTGGTAGCCTCATCCTATTAAAACTAGCTAATCAAATCACACTCCTTTTGGTGACTCCTCCCATTTCCCAATGCCAAATCTGTATGAGTGGTACTACAACTTGTGTATGGGGTCATAGTACCACTTGGGTTTGAGCTGCCAGACTTCCATCATCACAAGGGAGTAGTCAGGCTAAAACTGAGTGAAGGTGGCAGAACCTTAATATCCAAATTACCCAGGGCCCCAACATTCTCTAATCCAGCACTGATTCTTTTTTCTTCAGAAAAACAATCTTTATTGAATTCTATATTTTCTAGCAATAGCACCTATTCCCAGAATCAAAAGCATCAAAAGCAAGATACAATTTAAAATTTCTTCCAAAAAAGTAAGAATAAATGCAATCAAGACACTCAACATGATTTTTTGTTAACTAGCTATACATATAAGTAAAGTACACAGTAAGTATTCAATATTCAGCACCTCTACCAATGGTGAGTGACCACTCATACAAACAAATAGAACACATTTAAGCAAGAAGATTGTTACACTGAGATTGATTCTGAGAGAGAAATTATGCCCCCTGTGTTGCAGCTGAATAGATAATCCTAATTCAATAGAACTCTGCTCCCCTTTCCTCTGTTGGTGACCTGTAGTGTTTTTGTGTGTTTTTTTTTTTTTACAAGGAGGACAAGTCTTTTTGGAAATATGAACCAATTGATAGTAGTGACAGAATATCTTGTATTTCTAGTGTAGGATAATATATCTCTTGGTAAACTCCAGAGTAATGAGTGAATTTGGTTATATTTGTGCAATATAATAAGTGCAGCTAAGGGGAAAAGCTGGAATTACAGAGAGGCTTGGTATTAATTATCATATCTCTTGGTAAATTTTTCCCAAAGAAAGCAAATGAAGGCCATATATAAAAGAAAGGTAATTACCTTTGAATTATAACATATTTGAATTATAACATAAATAACAAATATTTGAATTATAACATAAATAACATAAATACTTGAATATAAGAAATTGCCTGTAGGTGTCATGATGACAGGGTAACTTTATTTAGCAGACTCAAAAGCATAGGCACATGTCTTGTATTCTCTTTTTAAACTAGCACACAGCTTTCACTATGGGAGGAGTTAGCACATTAAACTGGGAAAATAATCATGCCATTGTTCCTTCATCCTACTTATATGAGCAATTCATTGCAGCCTTTATAGATTTTTATCACTTTTGCATAACTTAAATATTCAGCAATACTCTCCTTAAAAATACTCCACTGATTTGGATTTCTAATGGATCTTCAGCTCTCAGGAGGAAATTTCCTCTTTAAAAGAAGTTGAGAGAGAGAGAGACCGATTCTGCAATATTCAGAGATGGTCTTCTCTAGAACAAGAGATATATTAAGCCTGAACTTCCATAGGGTTCACTGCAAACAGATAATATGTTAAGATACAAACTTGTTCTATCTGCACTAATGTTTAAAACTTATTAGCCGACGTGTTTAACTAGTATGGGGTACATCTACACTACAGCATTATTTTGAAATATCTTATTTTGAAATAGTTAATTCAAAATAAGATATTTCGAAATACCTCATCGACACACAAAATGCATTTCGAAATAGCATTCTGCTATTTCAAAATAGCGCGTCCACACTGTTTGGATGCTGAATCGCATTTAAGGCCAGCTAAAATGCCCGGTTCCAGCAGGGCATCAGGTCAGTAGTTGCTTTGTGTGGCTGCTGTCTGAGGCTATCTGAGGCTTGTGCTTAAAGGGACCCCCCTGGACAGCCGGTTCTCAGCTTTTCCTGCTTGCTTGCCTACCTCACTGAGGGACAGCAAAGCATTTTTTTTCTCTGCTTGCTTTGGTTGCCCTGACTCGGGACACCACAGCACTCGGGACCATGGAGCCAGAGCTGCCCCTGGGCACTCTGGTGCTCATTTTGGATGTCTTGCTGCAAGCCTGGCTCCAATTGCTGGAGACTTCCTGGCAGCATCTGCTGCAGTCCAACTCCCAGGCCCTCTTCTGGACCCTCCTGGGGGCCGTGAAGGAGCAGCAGCAGCGTCTGGATGCCAGCGTGCCCCACCGCATCTGGCGTCTGGACACCAGCAGCGACTTGTGGGACCACATCGTCCTGGAGTGCTGGGGAGACCAACAATGGACCCAGAACTTCAGGATGAAGAAGGACACCTTTCTCGAGCTCTGCGAGTGGCTCGCCCCTGCTCTGCAGTGACGGGACATGCACATGAGGCCCACCATTCCCCTCCACAAGTGTGTGGCCATTGCCCTCTGGAAGCTCTCCATGCCAGATAGCTACCAATCCGTGGCGAACCAGTTCGGCGTGGGGAGATCCACCGTCGGAGCAGTGCTCATGCAGGTATGGCAATCTCTGGCCACTGTGCCAGGAGGGGGGGTGCAAGGAGGGGATGGGCTGCCCTAGCGAAAAGAGGGGGAGGTGGTGAAAGTCCCCTCCCCGGGAGGGTTTGGTCTGTCCCAGCCACACTACAGACTGCCTGCGTTGGCCAGGATTGCAGCGGGGGTTGCTCCTGGGAGTGGGGGCACAGGGCAGTGGAGGGGAAGGAGCACCTTCAGCCACCCTGGCACCCCAGTGACTCTCGGTGGTTTTGTGTGTCCCTCTGCAGGGGGTCAAGGTCATCAACAGAATGCTGCTCCACAGAGTCATCCATCTCACTGATGTGGACATGGTGATTGAGGGGTTTGATGCCCTGTGCTTCCCCAACTGCGGGGGGGGGGCAATCGACGGGACGCACATCCCCATCCGTGCCCTGGACCACCAGGCCTCCCTGTACATCAACCGGAAGGAATACTTCTCGGTCATCCTGCAGGCTGTGTTTGACCACCGGGGCCAGTTCGTGGACATTAACGTGGGCTGGTCCAGCAAAGCACACGATGCACGGGTTTACCGCAACTCCTCCGTGTGCCAAAGGCTGCATGCCGGGACTTTCTTCCCCGACCATCACATCAGAGTCAGGGACGTGGACATGCCTGTGTGTTTGGTGGGGGATGCGGCCTATCCCCTACAACTCTGGCTGATGAAACCCTACATGGGACACTTCAACCCCTCCCAACAGGTTTTTAATGCCGAGCTCGGCAGGGCCCACATTGTGGTGGAGGGGGCGTTTGGCTGGTTGAAGGTCCGTTTTAGATGCCTCCTCACCCGCTTGGACCTATCCGAACGGAATATTCCACATGTGGTGGCAGCATGTTGTGTGTTGCATAATTTGTGCAAAAGGAAGGGGGAGGCTTTCCTGACAGGCTGGATGGCAGAGGCCGACAACTTGGCTGGCCTCTACGCACAGCCTCTCATGGCTGCCAGCCGGGAGGCCCATCAGGGGGCTGTCCATATCCGGGAGGCCCTGCGGGACAGCTTCCACCCAGAGGAGGAGTGAAGTCTCCTTGGTGTGCCCCACTGGGGCCTTGTGCCTTATTCCACCCTCATGTCCTTCCACTTTCCCCTCCCTAAAGCCCCTTCCTGATGTAAAATAAAAACACGTGTGTTGCCAAAAACAAACTCTCTTTATTGACCATAACTGGGGTGACGGGGGAATGAGGGTGGGAGATGGGAGGGGGAAACCTAGGAGGAGAGAGCTGGAAGGGGGAGGCAAGAGGGAGGAGAAGCTCAGGGTTGGGGGTCTTGCTGGTCCACCTGTCTCCCAGCACTGTGGGTGCGGGGGCCTCGGCATCCCCAGGGGGGAGCGGGTATGGAGGGTGGGGAGGAAGAAGTGGGAGGGGGAGCAGGAGTGGGAGGAGGAGCGATAGCTGGGGCGGCTGCAGGGGCTGGAGCGGCAGCAGGCAGCAGTCTCTGCACCAGGGTCTGCAGGTGGTCGCAGATGGCATGGCCCTGGTCAAGCAGCTCCCGCAAGCTCTCCTGCCACAGCTGCAGGTCTTCCTGCACCCAGTGCTCCTGGCTGCAGACCTGCCTTCACAGTAACCCCAGGTGCTGCCGCTGGTATCCCTCCTGGTTCCGGGTGAGCCTGCTGGCCCAGGTGCGGGAGGATGTCCTGGGCAGGGTGGTGCGCCCTGCACTCGTAGCTGGTGCAGCTGTGGAGAAACACGAGAAGTGGTCAGTTATCCCTGGGGACACCGTGGGTGAAGCCCAGCCCCCCTCTGCAAGGCGAGGACAGCAGGTCTCTGCACCACCATGTCCTGCTATCCCCGGGAGTGTGAGCTGACCTGGGACTGTATTCATGCCCCTGTGCTGTATATAGTGTGGGTGTGGGGAGGGGGAAGGGGAGATGTCCCTTGCCTCTGTGTAGAGGGGGCTTCTGGAGGGAGGGCATTGTGCAGTGTCTCTCCCCAGGGTCAGGAGCATGTTATGTGCCTTCATATATACATGCGTGTGGGTAACAGGCCAGGGCCCCTGTGTGGCAGCCAGCCAGGGCCACATGCCCCAGCTGGCACGGCACATGCACAGGTTACTGCGTGATCTGTGGTCAGCAAGGCCCACACGCGCGGTTCCTGGGTTCCCTCTTCCCACCCCCCGCCCCGCATAAGGGAACAGTGATGGCACTCACATGTTGAGTCCTCCCTGGCCTTGGAAGACAGTGGTGACATGGCAACTGTGACAGCTCGGGGGTCTTGGATGAGGGCCACGCTCCCTCCAGGCTCCTGTGACTGCTGGCTGTCATCCTCCTCCTTCGTGCCCTGGTCAGGGCCCTCTGCCCCAGGGTCGATGACCACCTGAGGGGCACGGACCGTCCGGTCCCGCAGGATGCGGTCCAGGGCATCAAAATAGGGGAAAGGGTCTGGGTCTTCCCCTGGTTGAGAGCTGCCCCCTGTGGCCCTGGCATAGGCCTGCCTCAGCTCTTTTATTTTCATGCACACCTGCTCCTGGGTGTGCATGTGGCCTTTGGTGGCCAGGCTGTCAGCCATCCATCTGTAGATGGCCGCATTCCTGCATCTAGTACGGAGATCATGGACATTGGCAGCATCCCCTCAAACCTCAATCAGGTCCATGGTCTCCGCACTGGACCAGGAAGGCGCCCTCCTTTTGTGGCCCCTGGCAGGCTCCTGCAAGCTGCCAGACTGCTCCTGGGGAGCAGTGGAGGGCTGGGTGGCACTGGCTGGCTGGCTCATGCTGGCAACTGGGTCAGGGGCAGCGCTCGTGGGCTCTGGGCTGGCAGGCCTGGAGCTGACACAGGCCCTGTGGCCAAACAGACTCTACCCCTCTAAGGGCTCCAGGGCTGCGGGGGGGGGAAGAGGAGTTTTCCTAGTTTGGTCCAGAGTGGCCACCAGGGCACCCTGAGAAGGGCTGGAGGCCCCCTATTTTGAAATAAGCATCTACACAGCACTTATTTCAAATTAGCTATTTCGAATTTGGCGTTATTCCTCGTAGAATGAGGTTCACCAAATTTAAAATAAGTGTGCCGCTATTTCGAATTAATTTTGAAATAGCAGTTTGGCTGTATAGACACTAGGAAAGTTATTTCGAAATAACTTTGCTGTGTAGACATACCCATATTTACAAAATACCTTTTATTCTTTTCAATAAAAGCATCACAATACAAAAAAGGAAACATACACAGTGTAAGAGATCACAGAAATACCAGGTGTTATATACACCATACCAATTTATTATACATATGCTAAAACCATTTAACAGCCTTAAAGTTAAACTATAAAATATATTGTGATTGCATGTGGGTAAGGCAAGGTTTTCCCATATGCCCCTGAACACTGGCAAGTGTAGCATCTACTGTATCTGGCTGATCAGTTTCTTGGCTGCATTCTTACACCAGATGTTAAGTGAAAGACTATTGGCCAAGACTGGTAATAACGTAAACTTTGCTGGCTTAAATGTGCTTGTGATAACTTTCATGGTATGATTAAGCTGTGTGGCAGAGTTTACCCAAACTGAGACACAAGTTTGTATTTTCCAACTGAGTAGCAGACAGAAGACAGTTTCTGTGATCTCTTACACTACTTTAGTGATATGGTATTTACTTGTGATCTAGTGTAACCCCTAACTACACTGGTGATGGATCATGTGCCAGCCATTGACCATTCAAAAAAGATGTTAAACTCCAGCTGGCTCTGAGCATGATGTAAGTGGACACATGTTGACACAGTCCTTTGTATACTTGGTTTCAATTTCCATGCCTTGTCATATCACTATTCAGATTCTCTTCATTTATTTAGAGGCAACTGTCTCTTCAGGCCAAGCTAATATCATCAGCATACATAAACCATCTGGAGATGGTGTTTGGTAGATCACGTTGTGATAACTGGCCCTATAAATTTACCCTAAACATGAGCCCCACTGTAAAAAAAAAACTATAATAGATGCTGTTGGCAGAGAAAGGGAGAGGGAGTGCAAACGAGAGACAGGATGAATTAGTGCAAACCAAAAGGCATACTGATACAATTCAAGGATTGTGTTAAGACCATGCCTGGTGAAGAAGAGGTGTGGAAGTAAACCAAATTGGGTATTTTGAAAATTAGCCTTGACGATGAACAAAATTGAGGGAATGAGCTATTCCACCCTTCAGTCCCTTTTCAGGTCCTTGAATAATAAACCTTGGGAGGGAAAAATGCAGCCAGATGGACGGATGAAGGTGAATGTAATGCTGGATGACTGGAAGTAGATGAAGAAGGAAGTTTCACATCACAGCCACCATCTCTTGGGTTCCTAGACCACCTTTGTCCTAACCCTAACAGTCGTCCTGAGCAGACTGTGCCAGAGAGAGGGAGCCAGATGTCGCTGCCAATTCAGGCTAGATCCCGAATACCACCTCAGTGTGAGATGTCTCTCTCACCCCTCAAAGCGCCATTTTCTTCTCCACCTTATTTGTTTTCTTTGCTATACATCCTCTTTCATCACTGTCTCTAATAATAGTCTGGTGTAAATAGCCAAGACTGCATTTTTTGCAGCATTACGGTAAGCCTGTGACTACAAAGGCAGTTGCCAGTCTTGGAGTTGTGGATAAGACTATGTGCTGTGCTTGTGTTTTTCCAGAAAAAAAGGTTCTAACTAAGGGTCTGTCTGCCTTTCACAAGGCATAAGGGAGCGCTCGACAAAGGCTTCCACTGTCGACCGATCCGCGTCTTGCCTCGCACACTGTGCTGACGATCAGCTGAGCCGGCACAGCGTGGCGGCCATGTTTATTTTAATGAAGCTGGGGATGTTTAAATCCCGGCTTCTTTGACTATGTCAGGTAGCCTAGTTTACATACCTCTGTCGGCAGAGGCATGTAGTCTAGACATGCCCTAAGAGTCAACACCAGAGACAGAACCTGCATTTTTACCCTTGCATTTCTTGTCTTTCTTGTCTAACAGTTGTTAGTTCGAATTAATTTTCATAGGCGCTACACATGCAAACCACGAGTTCGAACTTAATTCGAACTAGCGGAGCGCTTAATTCGAACGAGGTAAACCTCATTCTACGAGGACTAACGCCTAGTTCGAATTAAGTAGTTCGAATTAAGGGCTGTGTAGCCACTTAATTCGAACTAGTTGGAGGCTAGCTCTTCCCAGCTTGCCCTGGTGGCCACTCTGGGCCAAGCCAGGGAAACTCTTCTGCCCCCCTCCCGGCCCCAGAGCCCTTAAAGGGGCACGGTCTGGCTACAGTGCCCGTGCCAGGTGCAAGCCTGCCAGCACCCAGCCAGCAGACCCTGCACCTGGCACGGCATGAGCCAGCCACCCGCTGCCACCCAGCCCTCCGCCTCTTCCCAGGACCAGGTTGGCAGCTCCCAGGAGCCTGCCTGGGGCCGCAAGAGGCGGGCGCCTGCCTGATCTAGTGTGGAGATCATGGACCTCATCGAGGTTTGGGGGGGAGACCTCCAACGTCCATGACCTCCGCACTAGGCACAGGAATGAGGCTGTCTAGGGCAGGATAGCTGCCAGCCTGGCCACCAAAGGCCACATGCGAACCCAGGAGCAGGTTTGCATGAAAATCAAGTTGGTCCAGTGAGACCCCTGACCCTGAGCCCTGAGCTTAGAACATAAGAACATAAGAACGGCCGTACTGGGTCAGACCAAAGGTCCATCTAGCCCAGTAGCCTGTCTGCCAACAGCGGTCAACACCGGTACCCCGGAGGGGATGGACCAAAGACAATGACCAAGCCATTTGTCTCGTGCCATTCATCTCCAGCCTTCCACAAACAGAGGCCAGGGACACCATTCCTACCCCCTGGCTAATAGCACTCCATGGACCCAACCTCCATGACTTTATCTAACTTCTCTTTAAACTCTGTTATAGTTCTAGCCTTCGCAGCCTCCTGTGGCAAGGAGTTCCGCAGGTTGACTATTTGCTTTGTGAAAAAGAACTTTCTTTTATTAGTTTGAAGCCTGCTACCCATTCATTTCATTTGGTGTCCTCTAGTCCTTATATTATGGGAACTAATGAAGAACTTTTCTTTATGCACCCTCTCCACACCACTCATGATTTTATATACCTCTATCATATCCCCCCTCAGTCTCCTCTTTTCTAAGCTGAAAAGTCCCAGTCTCTTTAGCCTCTCTTCATATGGGACCTGTTCCAAACCCCTAATCATTGTAGTTGCCCTTTTCTGAACCCTTTCCAAGGCCAAAATATCTTTTTTGAGGTGAGGAGACCACATCTCTACACAATACTGAAGATATGGCATACCATAGTTTTAGACTTCCCTCCTCCTTCTTCCCCTGGCTTCCCCCTTCCAGCTCCCTCCTCCCAGGTTTCCACCTCCCCTCTCCAACCCTCTCTCTTCCCCTTTCCCACCTCCTTTTCCCAGTCTTCCCAGAGGTTAATCCCCCCACCCCTAGTTTTGTTAAATAAAGATAGTTTCTATTTTTGAACACGTGTCCTTTATTTTTTATATCAGGAAGGGGGGCTAGGGAGGAGTAAGTGGAAGGAGGTGAGGGAGGAATGGGGCACGAGCCCCTGATGGGGAGGACCGGGGTGGCTCTGCGGGCTCCTCGGGATGGAAGCTCTCCTGCAGGGCCTCCTGGATTCTGACAGCCCCCCGATTGACACCCCCCCCCCGGATGGCAGCCTGCGGCAAGTGCAGCCAGGCTGATGGCCGAGTGCTGTGATGTGCCAAGCGTGGGCACTCAGGGCACTCCAAGACAGGACTGCTTTGCTGTCCCTCATCGAGGTAGACAAGCAAGCGGGGAACCCTGAGAACTGTCTGTCCGGGGTGGGGGTCGGGTCCCTTTAAGCACAGCCCTCGGCTAGCCTGAGGCAGCAGCTCCACGCTCTAAGTCCTGGTTCCGGCCAGCCTTAACTTCGGTTCAGGGTCCACTCAATGTGGACATGCTAGTTTGAATTAGCAAAACGCTAATTCGAACTAGTTTTTAGGTCTAGATGCACTAGTTCGAATTAGCTTAGTTCGAATTAACTAATTCGAATTAAGTTAGTTCGAATTAGTGCTGTCGTGTAGACATACCCTGTGTCTTCATCACTTAGGAAATTGAATCAGACTTTAACAGATTCTGAAAGTCCAACCATTCTCAGCTATCTTCTCTTTTCCTTAAAAACAATGGCTGTTGCCATCAAAAACAATGAGGAAGAGGACTTCCTACCCATGGGCTAGATCTGGCATTTTGCTTAATTTAATCTGGCCCATGGCAAGTCTCTGCACCATGGGCTGGAAACCCAAAGCCTTGGCTATCTTCACAGGGCTGGAGCATGAGCACCAACCGGCTGGAACAGGGCAAGTCTTGGCACACCAAGTTGAATGTTGGGGGGGGGGTTTTGGGTTTTTTAGGTGTTTTGCGTCTTACTTGGGAACAGGAGATTTTTTTGTGGAGTTTGGGGGATTGTTCTGTTTTTTGTTGTTTTTTTAAAATTCTTGCTTTTTACTTGTATGTGGCCACCCGACTGATTTTTATGTCACTCAATGGCCTAAACCAAAAAAATGTTCCTCACCCAATAAAAGAGTGTCAGGAAAGGGGGGATAGTTGTTCCTGAAAACACTTCAGCTGAAGGGAAAGTGGGCAGGGAATGTTGTTAAAACAAAAGCTTTTGTTAACATTTCAAACACTAGCTATAAGTATTTTTAATGGGGTTTGCCATGGTACTAAGCAAGCTGAGCTCTCTGTATACCAAACACAAACATGATTCAAAAAGGTTCAGTATTCAACAGTCCGTTCTTCTGGAATCTCTAGGTGCCAATTTTATGGCAAAGAGCCACCTGAAAACATCAAATTCAGCTGCCATGACAACCTATCTAGGAAGAACTCTTGATAGCTTGTCTAGCAAAGCAATGTGTCAAATGGTGTTCAAGACTGTTGAAAGGTAAAAAAAAAAGCTCAATTTTTTTCTCTTGAAAAACCAAATGAGTCAACACGTTACAACTATAGGGAGAAGAACACAGACAAGGTGGGCAGAGGGTGAGGAAATACAAAAGCAAGAGGGGGGGAAAGGGTGGAGAAGGAGGGCTGGACTAGCCATTTGGTGTTCCCTAATCAAATGTTTCTAAAATTAGAGTCCAAATCTCTTCAAATGTATGTAGTTGATCCTGGCAGTGAAAAGTGATCCTTTTTTGGCACCAAGTAAGAGAGGTCAAAAATATGGTGTCAGCATGGTTACTACTCTATATTCCAAAACCCACCATCACCGCAGGCTTATAGATGGAGAGGAGGAATCTAGTTCTGCCCAGCCTAATTTTGATGTTTCCTAGGCTACGTCTACACTGCACAGTTATTTCGGAATAAGGTATTCTGGAGTAGTTATTCCAAAATAGCTTATTTCAAAATAGCACATCTACACTGCAGGGAAGCCTCAAAATTAGTCTGAGGCAGACTTCCCTAATGTAGACATGCTATCTCAATTTAGAGCTCCAGGAGGCATAACTTAGAATGGCCCTGGTGAGGGGCTATTTCGAAACAGCAGCAGCGGAGCATCTATACATGCTTTATTTCGAAATAGCTGTTTCAGAATAGGCATTATTCTTTGTAGAATGAGGTTTACAGAATCCAGAATAAGCCGTCCGTTATTTCAAAATTATTTCAAAATAACAGAATTGCTGTGTAGACTCTCTCATAGTTATTTCAGAATGATGGCTGTTATTCCAATAACTTTGCTGTGTAGACACACCTCTAGTGATTTTTATTAAGATGTGTTTGATTTTAAAATAGTTTTATTCATTTTTTATAGTTGCAGGAAGTTAAGTGAGGGGAAAGGCTGGACAGGGGCAAGGCTGCAAGAGGTTTCCTGCACAGCCCAGGGACCCAGGACACTGGGTCGCAAAGTGCAAGTTGGCTGTGGTGCTGGCTCGGTAGAGCAGAGACTCCCAGCCAGAGCTAGAAGGACAAGAAAGTGGCTCAGGCTGCAAGGGAGGCTACCTTGCTGTTGAATTGTTCTAGCCTCGGGACAACCCCATTTGGCAGTGTGATGGCCTCACTGTAGCCACAGCTTGTCCTCTTCCACCTCAGAGTCCTGGCTGGGGGGATTCTGCTCCACTGTGCCAGGACTGCAGCCTTCCCCACATCTTGTTCCTTCAGGGATTGGTTGTTGCCGGCCCTGCACTAGTACAGGGAGCCCTCTGTAACCCTGCTGCCAAGGGAGTGAGGGAACTGGGCTGTGACAGTGGAATTGCGGGGAACAGCGCTGCCACAGGACTTGACACCTGTAGGGACTGGGCTACATTTACTCTGACATCTACAAATCGTTTTTTTTTCCAATCAGTTTTGGTTTGTGGCAGCTGAAATCAACATCTATCGATTTAAATTGAAACCTGCCAGGCCTATTCAGACATTCTTGTTAATAGTATTGGGGGGGGGGGAAAGAGTTAAGAACTGAATGGATATAGAGACCATACCATGTCAGCCCTAGACAGGCTGGGGGGCAAAATCAAATCAGTATCTTATATGCCTATATAAAAATGGAAGAAGTATGGGAAATAAGCAGGAAGAACTTAAAGTGCTAATAAATAAATACCACTATGACATAGTTGTAGAGACTTGGTGGGATAACACACATGATTGGAATATTAGTATAGAAGGTTACAGCTTGCTCAGAAAGGATAGGCAGGGAAAAGAGGGAGGTGGTGTTGCCTTATATATTAACAATGTATATACTTGGACTGAGGTGGAGATGGACATAGGAGACAGACTTGTTGAAAGTCTCTGGGTTAGGTTAAAAGAGGTAAAAACAAAGGTGATGTCATACTAGGGGTCTACTACAGATCACTTACCCAGGCAGAAGTGGTGGATAAGGCTTTTTTTTAAACAACTAACAAAAAAATTCAAAGCACAGGACTTGGTGGTGATGTGGGACTTTAACTATCCAGTCATCTGTTGAGAAACTAACACAACAGGGGACAGATTATCCAATAAATTCTTGGACTGCATTAGAGACAATTTATTATTTCAGAAGGTTAAGAAAGCTACTGGGGGGACCGGGGGGAGAATGCTGTTCTTGATTTGATTTTAACAAATAGGGAGGAGCTGGTTGAGAATTTGAAAGTGGAAGGCAGCCTGTCATTCTGGCATCAATCCTATGTGTAATAAAGGAATGGCTGAAACAGAACATGATTAAATAAGAGTAATAAAATTAATGCCAATCTATGTGGGTTTATGGAAAATAGATATTGTCAAACTAATTAGATTTGGGTAGCAGAAGGTCTTGAGATTACAAATTTGGTTAAAAAAATAGAATTGATATAGGACTGTGACGGGGCGGCTTCCGCACCCCGCACGGCCGAGACACCGTCCCCGGCATGCTGGGGAGAAGCGGCGGCTTCGCGCTGGGTCCGACACTGCACTTCCTGCTCAGCCGTGGCCAATGGGGGGGCCGAGGGTGCGAACGGGCAGGGAGCGCCCGAGTTCACAGAGCCCCTGCTAGAGCCGGGAAGCCGTGGGGCCGGCGGGCCGGCTCACCCGGAGGCGGCGCATGCGCGGAGCCTGCGGTGGCTCCGGCCCGAACCGGAGTTGACCGAGGGCCCGGGAGGGGGAGCGGCCAGAAGAGCTGACGCAGGCCCGTCCCCTGGCGCACCGGACGTCTCAGCGGCAGGATGCTTAAAAGAAGTGCCGACACCAGAGGCAAGGGAGGAGAGAGCAGAGGGAAGGAGGAAGGAGCTGCACGGTGCAGCGGAGAGCAGAGGAGACGGCGGGAGCAGCCTGTCAAGAGGTCTCCCGGAGGTGGAGAGAGCAGCCCCTCCGGGGGGAACCGGACTGGACTCACACAGCAGCTCAGCAGGGGAGGTAGGAAGTGATCCAGGGCAGGGTAACAAGCCCAGGGGGTTGGTGTGTTGCAGGGCGGATTTTTCCCCCACCAACAGGAACTGGGGGCTCGGTCCCCAGTCCTTAGGGCCCTGGGTCGGGGCTTGGAGTGAGGGGGGGCCCAAGCCCCCCTACCTCACCTCGCTGACCAGCTGTCTCGCCAGAGGAAAGGTGAATTTTGGAGAGGACCATCCCTGCCGGACGCGGTGCAGGGCGGGTGACGGAGAGCACACAACGGGGACGTTTCTCGCAGGACAGCTAAGGGGCATGGCCTGACAGGCCCCGGGCGGGGCACTCCCACCCGCCCCATAACAAGGACACTTACTCTCTTTAAGAGATTTGACTTGGTACCACAAGACATTTTGATGAAGAAACTGGAATAACACAAATTCAGCAGGGCACACAATAAATGCATTAAAAGCTGGTTAAGTGATGGATCTCAACATGCAATTGTAAATGAGTAATCATCACTGAATGAGTGTGTTCCTAATGGGATCTGGTTTTGGCCCTACACTCATTAATATTTTTATCAATGACCTTGCGAACAGGAACAGCTAACAGGGAGTTTGGAGAGGGAGTTCTCCAGGTAAAAGAGGAGTAAAAGCGGGACCCTTGTGGTAAGTGGCTGTCTGGAGTGTGTGTTTGTGTGTGGGGGAGTTATTTGCTGTGTGCTGAGCTTGTGTTTGTGTGTTTGGTTGGTTGGTTTGTTTGTTTGAAGGAGCTTCTAAAAGGTTTGAAATCTAGAAGCCTCTGTTAATTGGCTGAGCCTCAGTCAGGGGGAGGGGCTACCAGAGCTATATAAGCCTGTGACTCAGCAACCAGGTAGCTTACGAACAGGAACAGCTAACAGGGAGTTTGGAGAGGGAGTTTAGAGGGGGAGGTTAGAGGGCACTAGGGACTTCTGACCTTCTTAAAAACAACTCTTATAATAATCTATATTCCAGAGGTTTAAAAAGAATCCCAGTTTCTGCTTAAACTTATTCATTAGAAAAAGCCAGCAGCAGAGTGGGGGCTATCCTGTTTATTGCATCGAGTGTAACATGTATGATTACCTGCCCTGTGGGCGGGTGGCGTATGTGTGCACCCGTTGCAAGGAGCTCCTGACCCTCAGAGACCGGGTTCGGGCTTTGGAGGCCAGGGTGGCTGAACTGGAGGAGCTAAGGGAGGTAGAGAGATATTGTTGATGAGACTTTCCGGGACATTGTAGTACTGTCCCACCTCCAGTCTGAGAGCCCCAGTGCTCTTAAGGAGGATGAAAGTCTCAAGGAAACAGAGCA
This sequence comes from Pelochelys cantorii, assembly GCA_032595735.1. Lineage (NCBI taxonomy): Eukaryota > Metazoa > Chordata > Testudines > Trionychidae > Pelochelys > Pelochelys cantorii. Next base: position 121,919,054 of record CM064326.1, on the reverse strand, counting down.
TTTAATGGGAGCAGAGGGAAACCATCCCGTAGTTGGAACCCTCCTCCCAGAGGATGTTGCGGTATCCTCTTGCACTGAGGATACCTCTGAGGGGGAGGGAATGCCGGTTAGGAAGAGGCAGGTGTTAGTAGTGGGTGATTCAATTGTTAGAAACATAGATAGTTGGGTTTGTGATGACCGGGAGAACCGTATGGTCACTTGCCTGCCTGGTGCGAAGGTTGCGGATCTCTCGAGGCATCTAGATAGACTTATGCGTAGTGCTGGGGAGGAGCCGGTGGTCGTGGTACATGTAGGTACCAATGACGTAGGGAAGGGTAGGAGAGATGTCCTGGAGGCCAAATTTAGGCTGCTAGGAAAGAGACTGAAATCCAGGACCTCTATGGTGGCATTCTCGGAAATGCTTCCAGTTCTACGCGCAGGGCCAGGTAAGCGGGCAGAGCTTCAGAGTCTCAATGCGTGGATGAGACGATGGTGTAGGGAAGAGGGGTTTGGATTTATTAGGAACTGGGGACACTTTTGGGAGAGGGGGAGCCTATACAGGAAGGATGGGCTCCACCTAAACCAGGGTGGAACCAGACAGCTGGCACTAAACATTAAAAAGGCTGTAGAGCAGTTTTTAAACTAAGAGATGGGGGAAAGCCGATTGGTGCGGAGATGCACGTAAATCGGAGGGAGACTTCTCTTAGAGGAGAATCCATTGATAGAGAGTCTCTAAGCTGTAGTCAGAAAGAGAGGAGGGGAGAGGGCAAACCATGGGCCAGAGCAGACAAACAACCACATACAAAGGAATCCAATGCACCAGGGAAGGGCAGACAAATAAGCAGTGGCAAATTTTTAAAGTGCTTCTACACAAATGCTAGGAGTCTGACTAATAAGATGGGTGAACTAGAGTACCTAGTATTAAATGAGGAGATTGACATAATAGGCATCACTGAAACCTGGTGGAATGAGGAAAATCTGTGGGACACAATCATACCAGGATATAAAATATATCGAAAGGATAGAGCAGGCCGGGTGGGTGGTGGAGTGGCACTGTATGTGGAAGATAATGTAGAACCAAATGAAATAAAAATATTAAGTGAATCAACATGCTCAATAGAATCACTATGGATAGTAATTCCATGCTCCAATAATAAGAAATTAGCAGTAGGGATATATTACCGACCACCTGACCAGGACAGTGATACTGACATCGAAATGCTGAGGGAGATTAGAGAGGCTACCAAAATAAAGAACTCTATAATAATGGGGGATTTTAATTATCCCCATATTGACTGGGTACATGTCACCTCAGGAAGAGAAGCAGAGAGAAAATTTCTCAATGGCCTAAATGACTGCTTCTTGGAGCAGCTGGTGCAGGAACCCACAAGGGGACAGGCAATTCTCGATTTAGTCCTGAGTGGAGCGCAGGATCAGGTCCAGGAAATAACCGTTACAGGACCGCTTGGGAATACTGACCATAATATAATAACATTCAACATTCCTGTGGTGGGTAGAACACCTCAGCAGTCCAGCACCCTGGCATTTAATTTCAAAAAGGGGAATTACACAAAAATGAGGAGGCTAGTTAAACAGAAATTAAAAGGCACAGTGACTAGAGCCAATTCCCTGCAAGCTGCATGGAAACTTTTTAAAGACACCATAATAGAGGCCCAACTTAAATGTATACCCCAAGTTAAAAAACATAGCAAGAGACCTAAAAAAGTGTCACCGTGGCTTAACCACCATGTAAAAGAAGCAGTGAGGGACAAAAAGGCATCTTTTAAGAAGTGGAAGTCCAATCCTAGTGAGATAAATAGAAAGGAACATAAACACTGTCAAATCAAGTGTAAAAATGTAATAAGAAAAGCAAAAAAAAGATTTTGAGGAACAGCTAGCCAAAAACTCAAAAAGAAATAACAAAATGTTTTTTAAGTACATTAGAAGCAGGAAGCCTGCTAAAAAACCTGTGGGTCCCCTAAACGATCGAACTATAAAAGGCGCAATCAAGGACGATAAAGCCATTGCGGAGAAACTAAATTATTTCTTTGCTTCAGTCTTCACGGCTGAGGACGTTGGGGAGATTCCCAAATCTGCACCGTCCTTTGTGGGTGATGAATCTGAGGAACTGTCCCGGATTGAAGTGTCATTAGAGGAGGTTTTGGAACAAATAGAAAAACTTAATGTTAACAAATCTCCGGGACCGGATGGCATTCATCCAAGGGTTCTAAAAGAACTCAAATGGGAAATTGCTGAACTATTATCTGTGGTTTGTAACCTATCCCTTAAATCGACTTCTGTACCTAATGACTGGAAGGTAGCTAACGTGACACCAATATTTAAAAAGGGCTCCAGAGGCGATCCGGGCAATTACAGACCGGTAAGTCTAACTTCAGTACCGGGCAAATTAGTCGAAACAATAGTAAAGAATAAAATTGTGAAGCATGTAGAAGAACATAATTTGTTGGGCAAAAGTCAACATGGTTTCTGTAAAGGGAAATCCTGTCTTACTAATCTATTAGAGTTCTTTGAAGGGGTTAACAAACATGCGGACAAGGGGGATCCAGTAGATATAGTATACTTAGATTTTCAGAAAGCCTTTGACAAGGTCCCTCACCAAAGGCTCTTGTGTAAATTACATGGCCATGGGATAAGAGGGAATGTCCTTTCTTGGACTGAGAACTGGTTAAAAGACAGGAAACAAAGGGTAGGAATAAATGGTAAATTTTCAGAATGGAGGGGGTAACTAGTGGTGTCCCCCAAGGGTCGGTCCTAGGACCAATCCTGTTCAACTTATTCATAAATGATCTGGAGAAAGGGGTAAGCAGTGAGGTGGTAAAGTTTGCAGATGATACCAAACTGTTTAGGATGGTCAAGACAGAAGCAGACTGTGAAGGACTCCAAGAAGATCTCACCAAACTGAGTGATTGGGCAACAAAATGGCAAATGAAATTTAATGTGGATAAGTGTAAAGTAATGCACATCGGGAAAAATAACCCCAACTATATGTACAGTATGATGGGGGCTAATTTGGCTATGACAAATCAGGAAAGAGATCTTGGAGTTATCATGGACAGTTCTCTGAAAACTTCCATGCCGTGTGCAGCGGCGGTCAAAAAGGCAAATAGGATGCTAGGAATTATTAAGAAAGGGATAGAAAATAAGACCCAGAATATCTTACTGCCCCTGTATAAAACTATGGTATGCCCACATCTTGAATACTGTGTACAGATGTGGTCTCCTCACGTCAAAAAAGATATTTTGGCCTTGGAAAGGGTTCAGAAAAGGGCAACTAAAATGATTAGGGGTTTGGAATGGGTCCCATATGAGGAGCGGTTAAAGCGACTGGGACTTTTCAGTTTAGAAAAGAGGAGACTGAGGGGGGATATGATAGAGGTATATAAAATCATGAGTGGTGTGGAGAGGGCCGATAAAGAGAAGTTATTTATTAGTTCCCTAAATAGAAGAACTAGAGGACACCAAATGAAATTAATGGGTAACAGGTTTAAAACTAATAAAAGAAAGTTCTTCTTCACACAGCGTGTAGTCAGCCTGTGGAACTCCTTGCCAGAGGAGGCTGTGAAGGCTAGGACTATAATAGAGTTTAAAGAGAAGCTAGATAATTTCATGGAGGTTAGGTCCATAAAAGGCTATTAGCCAGGGAATAAAATGGTGTCCTTGGCCTCTGTTTGTCAGAGGCTGGAGAGGGATGGCAGGAGACAAATCGCTTGATCATTGTCTTTGGTCCACCCTCTCTGGGGCACCTGGTGCTGGCCACTGTTGGCAGACAGGATACTGGGCTAGATGGACCTTTGGTCTGACCCAGTACGGCCATTCTTATGTTCTTATGACCTAGAAGAAAACAAAATCACTACTCACAGCTTTCAAATGACATAAAAATTAAGGGAGTGCTAAATAATAAAGAGGACAGGTCACTGAGGGAAAGCAATCTGGAACTCTTAGGCCATATCTACACTAGAAAACTATTTCAAAATTACTTTAAATCAAATTTAACAAATTAAAACTAGCGTATCCTCACTATGGAGAAGCCTCAAAGTTAGTCCAAGGCAGGCTCCATTAATGTGGACGTGCTGCCTCGGACTTAGAGCCCCAGGAAACACTCTGGGGAGCTGCAGAAGTCCTCCAGGAGGCCAATAAGTTCCAATTAGCTGCATCGGAACATCCACACTACCATTATTTCAAAATTACTATTTTGGAATTAATTAGCGTTACTCCTCCTGAAAAACAAGAGTACAGCATTCAAATTCCACGGCCCATTATTTTAAAATAACAGGCCTGGTCGTGGGGATGCACCGCATTCAGAATAAGGTCCTAGCGGAGACCAGGGCCTAGTAAATGGGGTCCAAGCAAACCATATTCATTACAGTATGGCCAAATATAAATGTATATATCTAGTAACAAATTGTGCATGTTATATTTACAGAATGGGGGCCTCAATCCTGGGAAACAGTGCCTCTGAAAATGATTTGGGAAGCAGTACTTCTGAAAAAGACTTTGGATTCATATGGATAATCAACTGAACATGAGCTCCAAGTGCAGTAGTGTGGTCAAAAGAGCTAATGAGATCCTTAAATGCCTAAACAGGGGAGCCACGAGTTGGAGTAGTGAGATTACATTGGGCACTGATGTCACCAGAAATGGAATATTATGTCCAGTTTTGGTGTTCACAATTCAAGGAGGATGTTTAAAAAATTGGGAGTGTAAAGAGAAGAGCCATGAAAGTGATTAAAGTATTGGAAAACATGCTTTATAATGATTGATTCAAGGAATTCAGCCTGTTTTGCAATGAAAGAGAAGGGTGAGTGGTGACTTGATCAGTCTAGAAGAATCTACATGGAAAACAGATATTTGATACAAGAGGGCTCTTCAGTGTAGCCGGCAAAGGGATAATAAAACTCAGTGGCTGGAAGCTGAAGTAAGACAAATTCAGACTGGATATAAGGGGCAAATTTTTAACACTGAAGGTATTAAACCATGAAACAATTTACCAGAGTTCATGGTGGATTCCTCATCACTGGAAATCTTTAATTCAAGACTTGATTTATTTTAAAGATATGCTCTAGTTCTAATTAACTCAAGGAAGTTGTATAGCCTGTATTATGCAGAGAGCAGACTATATGATCACAATAGTTCCTTCTGGCACTAATCTATGAAAGAGCCTGGACTGAGTAGGAGAGCTGGCCAGAGAACAAGAGTTCAGTTTTGTGAGAAAAAAACATAAGGGGTTTTTACATCCGTTCTTGTTCAATGTGTAAGGATCTGTATATTATAATGGACTCCATTTTGTTATGCTGAACTCCATCTTGTTTCAAACAACTCCATCTTGGATTGTGCCCTGCACCAAAAACCAGTTTCATCTGTTTTTTCCCGCCAAGACTGAAATTACCAGAGGGGTGCACTACGCTGCACACGGCATGGGACATTTTGCACACGGCACAGAGACCGAGCACTCAGCACCCTTACTGCTTTTCCCGCCTAAGGAACTTTAAAAGAACTGTCACCTGAGGGGCTCTTGCTCTTCTCCTCCTGAACACTTCGCTGCTTGGTCCTCTGGTCCTCCAGTCCTTGGCTTGTTGCTGCTTCTGGTCATCCTGCTGTCACTCTGTGGCGAAGGCTCGCGTGAGGCCTACCATCCGGCTATAGGATAGAAGTTGCCTGAGGATTGGAATCTCTGAGCTGCTGTGGACGCCTCCCTCTATATCCTCCACCGAAGGGTGTGGGGATTTGTGTCTAGGGGACATCCAGCAGAGCTCTTAGGTTCCTTTGCCTCATTCCGGAATCCTGGTCCTTGTGATGAAAGCTCTCTGAAACCTAAGGAATCCGTGATTAGCCCAAACCGGAACAACATCTCCGTGGGATCACCAGTGTTCCTCCCTGACAGCAGGTTCCCTACTGAATGGTAGAAGGTCCTAGGCTTCCTCCATCTATAAGTGTTATCTTCCATCTGAGCCAGACACCTGTAAAGTATTTGAATACTTACCTTGTTGTATTGGGGAATTCTTTACTATCTTCTTCTCTCTTCTGGTTCGAGGGTGTGGGGTTGGTTTACTGGTTGTACTGGGGTTAATTTGTTCTTTGTTATCACATGCTGTGTACTGTTCAAATTCTTTAATAGATTGGTTAAATTTATATTTGAGTTGTGTTTTTATTGGGGCCATTAAAATCCACTGGTGATAGATACAGTGTTGGAGGACCTGTGCTTCTGGTGTCAGAAACAAAATTAAGATCAGATCCTAGTCTAAATTTTAAATTCTATTATCGTTACTGAGTTCCTGGGTAACAAATGCAGAATGAAAACAAAACATTTCTAAATATAGAGCAACCTACTCACCCCAGAATAGGAAAGTAGATAGGGTATGCACTGGGAGACCAAGGTACAAGTCCCTTCTCTGAATGAGGGAGGCATGACCCTGCCTCTCCGCTTTGCTATCATGAGTGCCTTAACCATGGGACAACAGAGTCTGTGGAAAGGTTTTATTTTGACAGAATCAGCATTTTCTGACAGAAAAATGTTTAGTTGAAAATTCCTGACCAGCCTTAGCAAACAACCCGGGAAGATTCTACTAACAAGACTCCGCCACATCACCTCAAATTCCAAATACCTTGATGCTTAATATACTCCCCAAAGCTTGGATATGATGCAGCAGAATTTCTCACACTCTCCATCATATCCTCCCAGGCAATTCCATTACATTTGAGTTCCCTCAGCTTGTGGAAGGGATGAGCTAGCCCTTAAACAAATTCAATTTACCTTCATGAAAAAACTGCAGGTATCACTGCATGAAGAACAGATGATTCAGGATATGTCCATACTTAAAATGCTACAGTGGTACTTTAGCTGTACTGGTGTAGAACAGGAAAAACTTAAAAAACAACAAATAGTCTGGCATCCGAACAACGTGACCGGTCCAGCAAAGTTGCTGATGGATGATCATTGCCTCGATACTGGTGGTCTTTGCCTCTTCCAGAACACTAATGTTAGTGCACCTGTCTTCCCATTTGATCTTCAAGATCTTGCGGAGGCAACGTTGGTGATACCTCTCGAGGACTTTCAAGTGATGTCTGTAGGTTGTCCAGATTTCAGACCCATATAATAGTGTTGGGAGAATGACGGCTTGATAGTCAAGAAGTTTGGTATCTGTTCAAATGTTGTGATCTTCAAAAATCCTGTGCTGTAAATGAGCAAAGGCTGCACTGGCACATCTCAGACGATGTTGGATTTCTACATCAATATCTGCCTTGGATGAAAGATAATTTCCAAAGGAGAGAAAATGATTGACATTCTCCAGTGCCTCTCTGTTGGTTTTAATAGATGGGATGTATGGTACCTCATTTGGAGAGGGCTGATGGAGCACTTTGGTCTTCTTGATGTTGAAGGTGAGCCCAAGACATGCATAAGCATCATCGAACACATTCAAAATAGTTTGAAGATCTTTCTCAGAATGGGCAAAAATTGCATTGTCATCAGCATACCGAAGATCCACAATAGATGTGGTGGAAATCTTACTCTTAACTTTCAGCCTGCTAAACCTAAACAGCTTTCCATCCATTCTGTAGATGATTTTAACACCAGCTGGAAGTTTCCCAGCATTTAGGTAAAAAACGACGGCAATAAAGACCATGAACATGGTTGGGGTGATGATACAGCCCTGTTTGACTCCTGTTTGTACTTTGAACAGTTCACTCCGGGAGCCAGTGCTGCTCAGAGCAATTGCTTTCATGTTGTCATGAGGCAACTTTAGGACATCAATAAATTTATCAGGACATCCATCCAATCTTTGAAAGTACAGTCCAAAGGGCATGGCGATTCACTGAGTCAAAGGCTTTAGTTAGATCAAGAAAAGCTATGTACAGTGGTTGGTTTTGCTCCCCACACTTTTCTTGTAGCTGCCATACAATGAAGATCATATCCACAGTACTACAGCATGGTCAGAAACCATTCTGTGACTGGTAAAATTTCTTCTGACAGGGGAAGAAGACAGGTTGCAAGGACCCGTGCCACAACTTTGCCTGCCTTGCCGGTTATCATAGAATCATAGAATACTAGAACTGGAAGGGACCTCAAGAGATCATCAAGTCCAGTCCCCTGCCCTTATGGCAGGACCAAGAACCATCTAGATCATCCCTGAGAAATGTCTATCCAACCTGCTCTTAAATATCTTCAGTGATAGCGATTCCACAACCTCCTAAGGTAATTTTGTTCCAGTGTTTAGCTACCCTGATAGGAAGTTTTTCCTAATGTCCAACCTAACCCTCCCATTGCTTCTTGTCCTATCATCAGAAGCCAAGGAGAACAAATTTTCTCCCTCTTCCTTATAACACCCTTTTAGGTACTTGAAAACTGCTATCATGTCCCCTCTCAGTCTTCTCTTTTCTAAATTAAACAAGACCAGTCTTCCATCATAGGTCATGTTTTCTAGATCTTTAATCATTTTTGTTGCTCTTCTCTGCACCTTCTACAAATTCTCCACATCCTTCTTGAAATGTGGTGCCCAGAACTGGACACAATACTCCAACTGAGGCCTAATCAGTGCAGACTAGAGCGGAAGAATTACTTCTCATGTCTTGTTCACAGTACTCCTGTTAATGCATCCCAGAATCATGTTTGCTTTTTTTGCCACAGTTTCACACTGTTTACTCATATTTAGCTTGTGGTCCACTATGACCCCTAGATCCCTTTCTGCAGTACTCCTTCCTAGAGAGTCACTTCCCATTCTGTATGTTGCTCAATTTCAACATCATTCTCATCAAATCAGTCCTGATGCTTGATCATCGCCACAACTCCTGAGGTTTACAGGATCTTTCAAAAAAGGCTTTTCTTTTCGAAAGAACCACGTCTAGACCACGGTTTCACTTTCGAAATAGCGTTTTTCAAAAAAACACCATGAAGTGATTATGCAAATGAAGCACGGGAAATTCAAATCCCGGTGTTGAGAAGGTTTAGGTTAATGGAGAAGGACGTTTCAAAATGGAGTGCAGATGCATGATGGGACATACAAAATGGAATCCATCAGGCCTGTAAGGACTTTTTGCCGCCAAAACAGTGTTTTGCACACGGCACCCCATCTATACACACTGCCCAGCTGCTGCACCCAGCACCACCTGTCTGCACCCGGCACGCTTTGTTTGCACTCAACCACCAAGAACTTTCCCGCCTCAGCTTCTTTAAAACCCCCAAGATCAAGAAGCTCTGGTTGGCAGTTTCTCCCCACCATTTGGAGAAGGAGGATCCCAAGACAGAGGTGACTGTGGTGAAGGCCCTGTTTAACCCTTCTGGTCCGGTTCCATTCCTGCCTGCCGTCCTCAGGGTGCTCTGGCCCACGCTGTGGTGAAAGCCCACTTAGTGAGCCTTTGCTACCTGCGCTCCTGGTAACACCATCAGGACTCCACAAGCCGTCTACTGCCGTTGTGACAAAAGCCCTCCGGCGTGCTGTCAGACTGCTTGTGCGCGAACTCAGTTGTGCAGATAGAGGCCTACTTCATCGTGCCTTCATTACACCAAGGACGCCTCAGTGTTCCTCCTCTGACAGCCAACAAGGCTGAAGGAGTTGTAGGTCCTGAGCTTCTGCAGTCCTCAGACAGACTGAGTATTAACAACATCTGTTTATTATTTCTGCTCTTTCTCCTGTTTTCAGAGGGTGAGGGTTGGTCTGTTAGCGTTGTGTTCTATTGTGTTATCTGTTATATACAATACAGTTCAATTGATTATTCAAATTTGGACGGAGTCTGTGTTTATTTAACATCTTGAGAGACCAACCGGTGATAGATATGGTATTTCCAGGCCGGATCTATCTTCTGGGACAAGGCAGTGTACAAGTCAGTTAACGCAGTTTACTCTAAGGGTATTATCACTGTGCCTTGCTGGTAACACCGGCTTCATTTGCAATTTCGGTAGGTCTTATTTACATCCCTCTTTCGAAAGAGGGATGTAGTCTAGACATAGCCTTAGTTGTATGAGCTTACATTCCTGCCATACACTCTTTCTTTTGATTACTATGTATAATGGTTTTCAGTGTATTGGGAATTATATGAATGAACACTGACACTTTACCATTAATTGCGCTATATCTGACAAAGTAATTAATTTCATGTGTTTGCTAATTACTTTTCAAAAGAAAATGAGTAGTTCTGTAGCATGTGAGCCCTGATCTACACTAGAGAGTTATTTTGAAATAATTTCCCTTATTTCAAAATAACAAGCAGAGCATCAACACTACCAAGCCCAGACTAATTTTGAGGCTTCCCTGTAGTGTTGACACAGTATTTTGAAATAGTTATGTTGGGAGTTATTATTTCAAAATAAGTTATTTTGAAATAATTTCCTAGTGTAGACATGTTCTTAGGATACGTCTACACTACAGAGAAGATCAAAGCTGCCGCTGTCAATCTTCCTGCGTTTGAATTAGCAGGTCTAGTGAAGACAGCTAATTCAAACTGAGAGGGGCATTCCAGTCAATGCCAGTAGTTCTGCTTCCATGAGGAGTAAGGGAAGGCGAAGGAAGAGTGTTCTCCCTTAGCCTGCCTGCAGTGTGGACAGCACCAAAAGTTGAGTTAATCTACTTCGACTTCAGCTACGCAGTTAGCATAGCCGTAGTTCCATATCTTAATTCGACCTTGTCCCATAGTGTAGACATACCCTCAGAGACTAACAAATATATTACATCATGAGCTTTCATCAGTAAAACCCACTTAATCAGATGAATTGGAGTGGAAATGACAGAATCGCTTTTCACTTTGCAAAAGGTTATTGTTTGTCTGTTCTGTTCCATCTTGAAGAAGAGTTCTTTGTTATCCTAGAATTCTACACATATCCTTTATGTGCCTGGAATGGAATTCCTATTCAAACTACAGTAGGACTTCACAGTTATGAAATCTCGGGAATGGAGGTTGTTCATATCTGAAACGTTTATACGTCTGAACAAAACATTACGGTTGTTCTTTCAAAAGTATACAACTGAACACTGATTTAATACAACTTTGAAAATTTACTATGCAGAAGAAAAATCTTGCTTTTAACAATCTTAATTTAAGTGAAACAAGCTCAGAAACAGTGTCCTTTGTAAAATGTTTTTTTAACTTTCCCATTATTTTTTAGCACAGGTTAAACCTCTCAAACCCAGGACTCTCTGGTCTGGCAACATTGGACCACGTATGTTCCAGGACCAGAGAGTCTCTGGCTATGTTTACGCTGCAGGTATTTGTCGGCAGAAAGTATGCTAATTAAGTGCTCATTAGCGTTTGTCACGCTGTCATTTGCATATCTTTGCCGATGCTTTTTGCGCAAGAAGTTTTTGCACAAAAACAAGCAGTGTAGACCCTCCTCAAAAAAGGAGGTATACAGGATCTTGCGCAAAATGGGGTTTTTGCGCAAAAAGGACCCGTCTACACTGCTTGTTTTTGTGCAAAAACCTCTTATGCAAAAAGCATCGGCAGAGATATGCAAATGACAGCGCAACAAATGCTAATGAGCACTTCATTAGCATACTCTCTGCCGACAAATACCTGCAGTGTAGATATAGCTTCAGTGGAGAGTTGGGACTGTTTGCACCATATCCTGTTTGCACCATGCATGTACTATTTTCCTCTGTCCTGAATTTTTGATGCACTATACTGTTAACTGTGCAATGAATAGTGAAGTTATTCTTGTATTAACTTTGCTTAGTAGTTTGCCAAAGTTGAGGATATTATAGGTACAATCAATTTTTCCTATATGGCCTCTTTTAAAAGACTGATGAAATGCTAGTTATTTTGATCAATCTAATTATACAATTCACTTGTCTATCTCTTTTTGGTACCAAATAGAAGTTGTCTTTGAGTCAAACACTCAACTTCAAGTAGTTTTTCATTCTCTTGGAGATCTATTGCCATGCTCTTTATCTATAACAATTTTTCATCTGTATCTGACAGGGGCATTGTACATCTTCCCATTAGTTATGGCAGCATCTGTAATCTATGCTTAATAGAAATCTCTTCTTCGTAGATAGCATAATTCATTAATTAAAAGTTGAGTGGGTATGTCAGATCTCTAGAAAATGAACCAAGCTGGCCACGCATCAGCCTGGCTCTCTTTAAGCAGAAAAGAAGAGAAAGTGAAGCCATAGCTTTGAAAACCAGAAGGCAAATATAAAGAAGATTGCAATGCACCAATTTGAGGAGAATGCTCACTGGTGATGGTGAAAGGAGAAATGTTTTTAACAAGAGTCTACCAAAAATATTGACATTTAGACCCTGCATCTCAAATAAATATAAATATTCCATTTCAGACAGGAAACTGTGAAACTGAGCCATTTTCTTTACAACATCTCATCATCTTAATATCATCTTAGACTGTGGTGGGGGAGGGGGTGCATCTTGGATCTGTCAACATTTATAGCAAACACTTATTGCCTTCAGTGGGACCATAAAGTAACTTTATTTTCAAAAGTCAGGACAACACTTTTCCTTAGGGTTGTGAAATAGTCATAGAAAAGATGGAAATAGGCTGCTTTTTTAAGTATATGTGTTTTCACTACTGCTACTTTTGACAAAAAAGTGACAAATGAATACTCCTTATACTGAAGACTTTTTCCCTCAGTAACTTAGGGTACGTCTAGACTACAGGCTTTTGTCGACAGAGGCTTTGTCGACAGATACTGTCGACAAAGCCTCTGTTGACAAAGAGCGTCTAGACTACATCCAGTTCTGTCGACAAAGCAAGCCGCTTTGTCGACATGAGAGTGTAGACGCAAAGGACAGTGTAGATGCAATAACGCCTTCTATCAACAGAACTCTGTCAACAAAAGGCGTTATTCCTCGTAGAATGAGGTTTACCACTGTCGACAAAACTGCCGAGTTCTGTCGATGTTATGTCAACAGAACTCGCTGGCAATGTAGACGCAGGTATACTTTTGTCGACAAAACCCTGTAGTCTAGACACACCCTTAGTGTTCTGTATGAGTACGATACAAACCAATAATATGTCATTGATTCACCCTAAACAAAAGGAGATCTTTACACTTCCATTTATGTAAAGGGGCCTGGTATAAATGAGAATGAGGCTCAAAGTCCATTCATGGAAGCAGGATTGGGCCCTTCTATCCTACACCAGTGACAATTGCAAATATGTATCAGTAATACATAAAGGGACTGAGCCACAAAAATTCTTTAAAATCAAAGGGTTCACTCAGCTCAGACCAAACACAACACTTGAAAAAATGCAAAAAAACAAGCTTTCTTACATGATCGTTGCCAATTCAGACTCTCCGCTGAAAAGGCAAAATATAATGCAAATTCAAAACTAAAAATAAAGGAGACAAGTCAGATATTTTTAGTTCAGGGACTTTTTGCTTTTTGCCTGGTGCCCTGCCTACTCTTCAAGCTTGGCTGTGCCCTTCAGATTTGCCATAAAAAGTTTGATGTGAAAGTTCAAGCTCTTATCTCTCTGTACTGGTAGAAGACCAAAATCCCAGATTCCAAGAGAACTGCTGAAACAAAATAAAATAAAAGGAGAGAATCAGTGAGTCAATAAATAAGGTCAGCCCTGGGCTGGACAAGTCTATACTAGAGAGAGGGGGAGCAGAAAAGGAAAAGTTAGAGGGAAGTGCTAAGAATTCACCCTCAGCAATAGTTCTGTTTTCAGAAGCATAAAAGAATAGGTCAGTCACTTTGTAGGAAACTAGAAGAACCCTCTTTATGCAGAAGGTAATTACTATAGAACCCATTAAAAAAGGCAATAGGCTGCAACCACTGCGGGGAATCCAAAACACAGTGGCGAAGTTAGTGAAATTATGCTGATAAACTTTACCTGAGGATGTAGCCCTCAGACCATGCTGATTTCTTATTGCTCTAGCCATAACATTCTCAGTGCTACCTTGTGCTTCTCCATCTGTTTGTTGTATCCACCTACATCTCTTTTCATATGTACGCTGTTAGGTCTTTGGGGGTAGGGACTTTCCATTATGTATACACAGTGCTTAGCATAATGGGAGCTTGATCCCAGATTTTGGGATGGAGGCACCCTGAGGCATTACATGCAATAATAATTCCAGGAAATTCCAGGGAATTCCAGCAACAGCCACTGTCCAGTCTAACCTTAATTGACACAACTAGGTTAGGCAATAACAGTGCTTCTGGTGCCAGGACAAAATTTTGTATAAACAAGCACCTTATTTACTAGGTCCAGTCAGCTTTTAGAAATAATTATACTGCACAGTTGAATTCTAGAGCCAAGATTTCATCTGCTGTTTCTCTGGCTGTAACCTGCAAATATGTCTCAAACTTTCCTTTGCCATTTGCCACTGTTTGGAGGGCTGTGTACCTTCAGTACAGTATGTATGAAAGTTGCTAAGGCATGAGTCTGGAAAAATACAAAAAAAAATTTCTCGTGATCATAAGAATGACCATATTGGGTCATACCAAAGGTCAATCTAGCCCTGCATCCTGTCTTCTCACAGTGGCCAGTGTCAGGTGCTCCTGAGAGAATGAACAGAACAGATAATCATCAAGTGATCCATTCCCTGTTACTCATTCCCAGCTTCTGGATAACAGAGGTTAGGGATAGCATCCATGTCCATCCTGGCTAATAGCTACTGATGGATCTATCCTCTGTGAATTTATCTGTTTCTTTTTTGAACCCTGTTATAGTCTTGGCCTTCACAACATCCTCTGGCAAGGAGTTCCACTGGTTGACTGTGTGTTGTATGAAGAAATACTTCCTTTTGTTTAAAACCTTCTGCCTCTTAATTTCATATGGTGTCCTTTAGTTCTTGTGTTAGGAGGAGTAAATACCACTTCTTTATCTACTTTCTCTACACCAGTCATGATTACAAAGACCTCTGTCATATGCCTCCTTAGCTGTCTCTTTTGCAGGCTGAAAAGTCCCACTCCTACTAATCTCTCCTCATATGAAAGCTGTTCCAAACCCCTAATCATTTTTGTTGCCCTTTTCTGAACCTTTTCCAATTCCAATATATCATTTTTGAGAAGGAACAACCATGTCTGCACACAGTTCTCATTTCCACGGATTTATATAGAGGCAATATGATATTTTCTGACTTATTCTCTATCCCTTTCTTAATTATTCTTTTTGGTTTTTTGATTGCTGCTGCACATTGAGTGGATGTTTTCTGAGAACTAACCACAATGACTCCAACATTTCTCTCTTGAGTGGTAACAGATAATTTAGACCCTATCATTTAATATGTATAGGTGGAATTATGTTTTCCAACGTTCATGACTTTGCATTTATTAACATTCAATTTCATCTGCCATTCTGTTGCCAAGTCACCCAGTTTTGAGAGATCTTTTTGTAGCTCTTTACAGTTTGCCTGGGACTTAACTATCTTGAGTAGTTTTGTATCATCTGCAGATTTTGCCACCTCACTGTTTACCCCTTTTTCCCAGCTAATTTATGAATATGTTGAATGGGACTATGGTGTGCTTACTGTTACTATAATATTTAAAAACAGAGTAAACTATCCATAATATTGTAACACGTTAATGGTCACTTACATGTACCCTAGTTGCCACTCTATTTCAGATGACCACTTGGAACATCTTGATGCTAACAGGGATTAGAGCAAAAAGCAAAGATCCTCTACTATTTGACCAGATGGAGAACTGTCTTTAACTCTTGGCATTATAGGACCAATGGCATGGAGCTATTCTTGCATGCAGTACAAGATAGTGGTGCACCCACAGCCACTAGCCAGTTTATTACAATTTTTAAAAAATAACCAGACTTCATTTTCCACTAACAAAATTATCGACATGTGTAAATTAAAAGCATGAAAGCTCAAACATGAGCAAGGCGTCTACCCATCCTCCTGTTTTGTGCATGGAAAATTGCATGATTATATATTTTTTCATACATTTGACAAATTCTAATACTTGACATTTCCATAGTTTCTCCTGGGGGTTTCTGGCCAGCACACACTGTCATGATGGCCACATCACCTTAAGAGAGGGTGCAGAATGGTTCCTTCACTCTGCCATCCAAAAAGGTGGAGGTTGGGTCATGACCCTGGACCCAGCAGTAGGCCCCAAGAACCTCATCCCCCACTTATTAGGGCATCACATCTAGCAGTTGTCTTGAAGACAGAAGGGTTAGGCTCCACTTCTCCAAAAGTCTCTCCTCCCCTTCCCTCTGAGATAACAAGCTTTTCCTGCTGCCAGCTCATGCAGTTAGTCCTCGTTTAAACACATTTTTGTGCAAGTATAAATTTCAGTTAAGTGGGGTAATTTTTAAAAATGTATTTATACCAGCACAACCTTTGATGTGGATGCCATTATACTAGTAGAAAGGCACCTTTATATTGGTGTAGGTTAATTACCCTTCCCATATAGGAATAAGCTAAACTGTTATACATAAGCACATTCATACCTCTGTACTGAGCCCACAAGGGGAGTTGTGCCCCTTCAACCATACCAACAGAGTCAAAGCAGCACACCTTGTATGCAATGCTTGCATTGTGTGCAAGTGGTAACAGTCTGTGTTGCAGTGCCAGAGAGTCAGGTGTCAAACCTTGCTGATTATGTGTGATTGGGAGGTTGTTTCTGTTGAACATAGTAGATGTTTTTAACCTCATGTCCTTTAAAAAAGAAATAAACTAGGTCAGGGGTCAGCAACCCCCGGCACAGGTGCTATTTTCCTTGGCATGTGAGGCGGGAGCTCAGCCCCACCTCTCTTCCCCCAGCAGCCGGGAGCCTGTGCCATTGTTCCTTTAATGTGTGTGCCTATGCAGAGGCGCACAAAAAATCTAAGCCCACCCACCTCTGCAGCAGCACTCACTTTCCTCCTGCTCCTGAAAGGTGAGTGTCCTGGCTTCTCCCACTGACAGGGATGGCCCAGGGCTCCATTGGGAAGAGTGGGTGAGTGAGTGGTTAGAGGACCTAAGAAGGGGGTGTTGAAGCCATGGGTGGCTTGAGGACCGGAAAGGGGCTGTTGCAGCTGCGGGCGACCAGTGCCATGTTGGAGACTAGCTGCTGCTGGGCCTGAGGCTGCATTGTGGAGAGGACAGTGATTCGGGCCTAGAACATGTGGTAGCCGGGCAAGTTGCTGCCATGGCATGTTGAAGCCAGGGGCGGCTTGGGGACTGAAAAGGGAGGGGTGTTGAAACCGTGGGTGGCTTGGGAACTGGAGCAGGGGTTTTGCAGCCACAGGCAGCCAGTGCCATGTTGGAAGCTGTCTGCCACTGGGGCTGAGGCCACATTGTGGGGCAGACAGCGATTCGGGCCTAGAACACATGGCGGCTGGGTGAGTAGCTGCTGCAGCATGTTGAAGCCGCAGCTGGGCGGATTGAGGACCCGGGGGTGTTGAAGTTGAGGGCAGCTTGGGGACCGTGGGGGGGGGTGTTGAGGCTGTGGGTGGCTTTGGGACAGGAAGGAGGGTGTTGCAGCTGCAGGCAAGCAAGTTGCTGCTGTTGGGGGTTGAAGCCAGGGGTTGGATATGTATTGCATATCCTGAAAAAACTATTGCTGTTTTCATATGCATAGTGCTGACTAGAAAAACTATTGCTCTTCAACTGTCTCCTGCTTCCCCCACGTGCACTAGCCTCGTGTTATTCTAAGGCAGCCAAAGCTGGAGGGAGGGAAGAAGCAAAGCCATCAAAATAGTAAATTAAAAAAAAATGTACATAGATCCTGACAGCAAGAAGAATTCATTCTCAGCAACTAATGGGATACCATCTCTGTGCACTATAGGGACAGTGATTCTTGTGGCCATTTCTCCCAGGTATTCCCACGTTCTGCCCATATTAACCCCATGTGCGGATAGTATACTTCTGACCCTACTAAAAACCGAGCATTGTTTTCCACAACCTGGACTTGCCATACTGGTTTTTCGGAACATTTTCGTTCGCACCCACCCCCAAACCCAGACTGTAGGAAAGTGGCTGAGGTCCAGTCCCCCTTAGCAACACCCTAGATGGTCAGGATATATCTGAGCTTAAGAAAGCAAAGTTAGATATTTGCTCATTTCAGCCTTCTTGGACAGACAAATACAGATTTGTTCAACATAAAGATCATGCTGTTTGTGTTCTATGTTGTAAGAGAGTTTGCTGCACATCAAGTGTCCAATGACATTTTCAAAGCATGAGAAACACTTCAAGGATGAGGCGGACAAGGCTGAGTCAATCAAACGGGCCATCATGAGGTTCGAAAAGCAAAGCAGTGTCTTCACTAACTTCTCTGTTATTAAATATCAAGCCACAAAGGGAAGTTACAAAATCATACGTTGTGTTGAAAAACATGGAAAGCCATTTACAGACGGAGATTATATAAAAGAGGCTTTTCTCAGTTGTTGGGATGTTTTGTTCAATGGCTTGCCCAATAAAGACATAATCATCTCCAGAATAAAAGACTTGCCTTTGTCTGCCAGTTCACTGGCAAGGTGCATAGGTGAAATGGCAGAAAACATTAACAAACAATAAATGGTGGAACTAAAAGAGGCAGTGGTATTTAGTGTTGTGTTTGATGAGTGTGTGGACTTAAGTGATGTACCACGGTTAGCACTTCTTGTGAGATACTGTGCCTCAGACAAAGTTCAGGAAGAGCTATGCATGGCACAACAACAGGAGAAGATATAGTGAAGATGTTTGTTAATCATTTTGAGGAAAGAGGAGTTGAAATCACAAAAATGTTTCTGTGACAACAGACACTGCCCCTGCTATAGTTGGAAAATGGAAGGGATTTGTAAGGATCATTGAGGATCACATTGGCCACCCAACAGTAAATTTTCATTGTATTATTCACCAAAATAATCTTTGTGCCAAGATTTCTAACTCTGAGCTTAATAATGTGATGACTACAGTGGTGAAGATTGTGAATGTTCTTGTTGCTCGATCTGCCTTGACACATCAGCAGTTTCAAGCCCTGCTTGAGGAAATGGATAGTGACTATAAGGACATTCTGCTTCACAGCAATGTTTGTTGGTTAAGCCGTGGGAAGGTTTTGATACTCTTTGTGGAGTGTCTTGATGCAATCAATATCTTTTGACCTTTTTCTGACAAAAACTACCCCGAACTGGATAATAACAAATGGCTCATGCAACTAATGTTTCTAACTGACATCACCATGCATCTAAACAAACTCAATCTCCATCTGCAGGAAGCAGGCCAAACTGTTATGGGTCTTTTTGAAACACGGAAGGCATTTGCTGCAAAACGTGCCATTTTTTCTCAGGACATTGACATCTCGACTTTCTGCTATTTCCAGCATCTTAAAGAGCTATTGAAACATCACACCATCAGTGTTGCTAAAATTAAAATTTACATGCAAGAACTCGCATCAGAATTTTCTGTCCGAGTTCAAGATTTCCAAAGCTTTTGGCCCAATGTTTTCCTTTCTGATCAAATGAGACAACTTTGCTGCCAGCGACATGGATTCAACAGTGTTTCAGTGAATGAGTGTTGAGGATTTCAAAATGCAGCTCATTGAATTGCAATGCTCAGAATTATGGGCCTCGAAGTTTAGGGATCTGCATCGCACACTTGAGGCTACCAAGATAGATCATAGGGTCTCTATTGGAATTCCTGTTGGGATTCCCTACCTGTGAAATTTGACTGGTTGAAGAAAGTGGCATTTTCACTGATCTCAGCCTTTTTATCTACGTACATTTGTGAACAGATATTTTCACATATGAAGACTGTTCTTTGTCCATCCCAGAGTCGGTTAACGACTGAACACTCAGAGGCTTGTGTGCTGCTTAAAGTATCAAACTATGAGCCCAAGATCAAAGAATTCAGCAAGGCAAAGCAAGGCCAATGATCACACTAAAAGGTAAGATCTGCATCTTAATTTACTTTTTAATGAAACTGATGTAAGTAGGACTATTATTGACGTTAAAAAGTATCACCGGCACTCGGACCTGTACATAGAGGTGAATAAGTCAAATCTCGGCATTCCACCTGTGAAAGGTTGCTGACTCCTGAACTATGAATGACATAGAAAAGCACTTAAGCTCTTTGAACAGCTTTTTGTTCTTTGTTTGTGCAGCACCTTGCACAATTCTTATGGCTCTTCGTCCATATGTGTTGTTTCAGTATGAATAATAATGATACATCAATGTTATTTTATTTGCAAAGTCAAGCACACATCAGGAAAACAAGACTTATGGCTCCCATGAAACCTTAAATTCTATCCTTTGTGTGACTTCATTATGATACAGGTTTTAATCCACAGGATACTTGCATATATCAGTATGTTCACTGAATGCACAAGGGGACCAAATTAAAGTTGCACAGGCAACAGTAAATCTGGCATTCCCTAATTTATGAGCCCTTGACTTGATGTCCTTGATGGGATTTTCAGTGGCTCCTTTGTTAAACTTCTGCAACCAAACTGAAGCAATGATTGTGATGAGTTCACTGCTGAAGATGGACAGTATCCACTCTTGGGATATAGCTTAGGCTATGTCTAGGCTATGAGGTTTTATTGGAAAAAGGTACGCAAATTGCGCGCCATAATTTGCGAACCTTTTTCCGATAGTTTTGTCTGAAGAGGCTTTTCCAAAATTTGGCCCGTCTACACTGGGCCAAATTTCAGAAAAACCTCCTCTTTCAGAAGAGCCCTTCTTCCTCATGGAAGGAGGAAGACAGGGCTTCTGAGAGAGCACTTCTGCTCTTCCGCAAAAAAAAGTGGAAGAGCAGACGCGTTCCCTGGATGCGGCAGAGTTTTTCCGGGATACTTTTGGTATCCTGGAAAAACCACGTAGTCTAGACATAGCCTAAATCATGCCAGATTTTGTTTCTATCGCTGAAACTCATGAATACTTCCGAAGACCAATTTTATTTTTTGTCTTTGGAATAAACAAGAGTGTACCATGTGTCAGATGTTTTTAATACATTTTTCCAGTGGAAGATTCCTTTGTTCAAAGTCTTTAACTTCCTCCCCAAATTTCATATTCCACAAATTGGACAAATCTGGGGCCAGTTCTGTTCAATATCTTCATCAAAGATTTAGATGATGGCATAGAGAGTCCAATTATTAAGTTTGCAGATGATACCAAGCTGGGAAGGGTTGCAAGTGCTTGGAGAATAAGGTCAACATTCAAAATGATCTGGACAAACTAGAGAAATGGTCTGAGGTAAATAGAATGAAGTTTAATAAGGACAAATGCAAAGTATGCCACTTATGAAGGAACAATCAGTTTCACACATTCAAAATACGAAGTGACTATGTAGGAAGGAGTGCTGCTGAAAGGGATTTATGGGTCATAGTGGACGACAAGTTAAACATGAGTCAACAATGTGACACTGTTGCAAAAAAATTAAACATGATTCTAGGATGCATTAATAATAGGACTGTTGTGAACAAGACATGAGAAGTCATTCTTCCGCTCTACTCTGTGCTGATTAGGCCCCAATTGAAGTATTGTGTCCAGTTCTGGGCACCACATTTCAGGAAAGATGTGGCAAAATTGTAGAAGGTCCAGAGAAGAGCAAAAAAAATGATTAAAGGTTTAGAAAACATGACCTATGATGGAAGACTGAAAGAACTGGTCTTGTTTAGTTTACAAAAGAGAAGATTGAGAGGGGACATGATAGCAGTTTTCAAGTATCTAAAAGTGTGTTACAAGGAGGGGGAAAAATTGTTCTCCTTGGCCTCTAATGATAGGACAAGAAGCAATGGGTTTAAATTGCAGCAAGGGAAGTTTAGGTTAGACACCAGGAAAAACTTCCTGCCTGTCAGGATGATTAGGTATTGGAATAAATTGCCTAAGGGGGGGTTGTGGAATCTCCCTCACTGGAGATATTTAAGAGTAGGTTATACAGACACCCTGTCAGGGATGATCTAGACAGTGCTTGGTCCTGCCATGAGGGCAGAGGACTGGACTCCATGACCTCTCAAATCCCTTTCAGTTCTAGTGTTCTATGATTCTATGATGATATGATGTTATGCTATCAATATACTATGTATACTTTTCAGAAACATGGTGTAAACATTGCCAGCAATAAGTGCAGATGAATGTGTTTCTTTACCACCCTGATGTCTCCTTCCTTGGTTATAGGACAATGTCTTGTTTATTTTATTATCATTTTAATAGGCAAACAAATGAACATTTCCCATTCCTTCACCTCTCCACACACAATCCTGAAATAAGGGTTTAATCACCAGCTAAGGTGAAAGAATGGTGTGAGAACACTTTGTTGAAATATTGGCAGTACATCAGGGCTGTCCTCAGATAAAATGCTTTTATATTTACACAATGACTTTCATCTAGCTGCATCCTAAAATATGTCTGTTAATTGATTTTTATGAACTACAGGTCAGATCATATCTAGCCTTCCCATTTACACATCTGGGAGCAGAATCAGGCTGGTTTACATGGAAGGAAGGCAGTAGTGTCAAAATGTCATCAATTCCCCACTCACCTGCTTCCAAATCAGTACATGATTTTCCATGCACACACCACAGGGTTGGAGCTCTGGCTTTGATGTGAGGGGAAGCGGCCGACTGGAAGGCAGATTAAGTCTGCTGTCAGCACACTGTGCAACTTCATTCCCCAGTCATTTCAAAGAACTTAAATGGGAAATTAATCCAGCTGGAACTTAATACTGACTTTTCCTGTATTAAATCTTCCTCTTTTGGAGGAAAGGGTAAGTGCAGGCTGGTAGTCAGTGATAGTATGACTGTTTAAAAAAACCTGGATATCACGTGAGAGGGTGGCCTAGACAGCAGTTGATGGTGACTGATTCATTTTCTACATAGATGCCCTAAGATCCATGGACTTTTTCCCACAGAACCTGAGATAACTGCTTATTTATGTACACATGTAAACCCCTTTCCCCTGTGGGGCTGATGTCTTGAGAACCCTGTGCTGTTTGCCCCCACAGAGTTTCTCAATAACTTCTCCCAATCTTTCATCCCCCCTCCAAGATTTCCCATAGAATGGGACAATTTAATCATATCATTCATGACTGAATTACAGGCGACTAACCTACATGAACTGGGGCCTAATATGGGAAAACAAGACTTTGGCACTCTTCCAAAAGTTTGCTAATTCTCTTCTTGAGAATTCTAGTCACCTCAGTTGACCTACCCTGGCAATGTGCTGTATGTGCTTTTGGCCTTGAGCCATATACCTAGAAATGATTTCTCATGCCACAGAAGATATTAGTTAACTAGATATTTTCATACACTAAATAACAGGCTAATAAATCTATATTGGGGACCCTAATGATGTCAGCCTTATTCATGAGAGTAGCCTAACTGACTTCAGTGAACCTACTGGTGTGAGTGAGCACTTTCCAAAGAGTGTAAGGGTTGAACAAATCATGAACTTATTATTTTTTAAAATAGTGTAAAGTTCAACTCTGCATTGCTGGGGTTGGGCACCAGAAATAAAATGATGGAACTTGTCTTTCCTCTGTTTTCAATTACCACCCCTCTTCCCCCCAGGAAACCCAGGCAATGTGAGAGAGGAAGATGCCTGATTCATAAGAACATAAGAATGGCCATACTGGGTCAGACCAAAGGTCCATCTAGTCCAGTATCCTGTCTGGCAACAGTGGCTAATACCAGATGCCCCAGAGGGAGGGAACACAACAGGTAATCATCACATGATCCCACCTCTGTCATCCATTTCCAGATAAACAGAGGCTAGGGACACCATTCCTACCCATCCTGGCTAATAGCCATTGATGGACCTAACCTTCATGAATCTATCTAGCTCTTCTTTGAACCCAGTTATAGTCCTAGTCTTCACAAAATCCTCTGGCAAAGAGTTCCACAGGTTGACTGTGCGCTGAGTGAAGAAAAACTTCCTTTTGTTTAGAAGCTTCAGGGGGTAGCCGAGTTAGTCTGTACAGGATAAAGTTAAAAAACAATAGAGGGTCTGGTAGCACTTTATAGACTAACAAAACATGTAGATGGTATCATGAGCTTTCGGGGGCACAGCCCACTTCTTCAGATGACCGGAGTTTTGAGTTTAGGATAACAGATGGCTGAGACATTATCAATCAAGCATTCAATAAAGGTGCCAACAGCTCTTTGTCTGTGTAGATTCTTGCATTAGTACCCTTCCTCTCTACTTGCTATCCTATGATCCTTATCTTCTTCTTGTAACTATCCAATCTTTAGGTGCTTATAGCTTACCATTTCTGCCTATTTGGTTTTCCCTTTGATATTTTCATACTCTCTGCTCCTAGTTTCCCGCCCCCTTCCATTTTTTTTACTTCCCCCCTCTCCCTTCTCCTCTATTTATTTTGGGTCTGCGCATCCTAAACTCAAAATTCCAGTCATCTGAAGAAGTGGGCTGTGCCCACGAAAGCTCATGATACCATCTACATGTTTTGTTAGTCTATGAAGTACTACCAGACCATCTGCTGTTTTTTAAGTTTTTCCTTTTGTTTGTTTTAAACCTGCTGCCTATTAATGTCATTTGGTTAGTTTTTATATTATGGGAACAAGTAAATAAATTTTCCTTATTCACTTTTTCCACATTCAAGTGCAGAGGAGAAAAAACAAGACTTGGTGAAATGAGCCAAGGGGGTGGATTGTCTAGATTGGGACAAGGAGCCTGAGTGGGGATGTGAAGGACAGGAGGCTGGAAGTAGAGAGATAAACTGGAGTTAGGAGGAAAGGGGAGACAAGGGACTGGGAATCAATGAATTGGGGGAAGCATGAGTGGAGGGAAACAGACAGATCAAAAGAGGAGCAGGGGCTAGAACAAGGATTTACTTAGGGTTACCATATTTCTCTATGCTGAATATGGGACACCTGGTAAAATTAGTCATATTCATGTGAGTTCAACTGTAGTCAATTAGAACTACACAGTACAAGCATTCAAATTAACATTAAGTTAACTGAGCCCCTATTAAAAAAACTGCATAATTTGATTCTTTTTGTTTACGTTCTTATCTTTAAGGCTTCAGGGTTCAGAAGGGGAGAGGTGACACACGGGTGATAGTCAGCTACCAAAATTTGTTTGACAAATGATATGTTGCATGACTACCACCACGTGCTCCCCTTCAAATCACTTCTAGAGAACATATATTTTTACATAAAACTTCAAGAAACAGAACTTCTGGAGATAATAGTAAAATAGCCTCCCACAGAACCATGTGCTGGCACCAGTCCTCTTCAACATATACACCAATGACCAGTCTGCATAGAGCAATACGAGGAGCTTCATATACGCCAATGACCTATGCATCATGTCACAGGAGAACTTTGCCACTGTCGAGAACAAATTGTGAGCACCCTCTCAACCTGAGGTTATGGAATGAAAGCCTATGTGCAGTTTAATGCACTGAAACAAGTCTGGAACCCCAGGAGGATCTTTCCAGAGGGGTCATAAAACTGGTCAATGTGGCGATGTCTGAACTGCCTGTGCATGCAAACTGGCAGATTAAAGACTAACATGACCAAATGGGGCTCCTCTCATATCAAAAATACATGTGGGTGCAGTAAAGTGCAGACAATGGAGCACCCGCTCATTTGCCAACTCCTTAGGGAGACCAGTACAAAGGAGAACCCTGCTGCAACAATGGAAAGAGTCATTGCTTGTGCACAGTGTCAGCAAAAACCCATCTAGTTTGTGACAAGGACACGTGAAGAAAAATTGACTTGTCGGTGGTTTCTGGATGTTGAGACAGCAGTAGTAGCCAAAATTGTTTTTATCATTTATATTTGTTATGGGGATTCTGAACTTTTCTTTGAGATGTAGCCTTTGCCAATTAGCCATGGTTACTGCAATGTACTTAACTTCGAGGTAAAGACCATAGCTATTGCAGAATACTGATACCCACTTACTTGTGATGTCTCTCACAGGGACCACATTATAATAATACTCCATGGACTTGGCTAATTCCTAATGTATTTTCCAGGTGCAAATCAAAAAGGTGGTTTTGATCTGTCAAGCACTGTAAGCTAAAGTCCTTACTTTGGTGAGAGCCTAGGAATTAGACTACAAATCCTTCCTTATTAACTCTAAGCCCAAATTTGAAACAAGTCTATGTGAATGACTAGTGAGTTATTCCACTGGCCCACTAGACCATAGTACAATAATAACCTGCTGGATCAGTTAAACCATGACATATTAATTAAATATTAGCAGACATTGTTTATTAAATGATTGATACTAGAGTAAAAATGACCTCCGTTGTCTGCATGCATTCTTCTAGAGCACTTAGACTAACATTTTCAAACATATCTTTTCAAATATTATGGTTCAACCTGTTTGTATTTCGTGTATCAAAATGCATACAAAAGTTAAAAATAAAAAACAAGGTAAAGATAAAAAGTTCTTCATAATTTAGTGAAAGAAATAAACATTTCAAAATAAGGCAATAGCTACATCAAACCCGGCTCTCCACACCATGTAGGACTGCTTGCCTAAGAAGGAAAATTTGGCTTGGGAAGTTGCTGCATATAACAGAATTTGCACTTTAATGAACTCATTTCAAAAGAGACTGAAGTTGTCATGGCCTACATATACAGTCTCTTGTTAAACTGGCATGTTATGTAGCACTTGCCAGGCTAACTACACTTTTTCACTGAACAATACAATAAATGGTAATGTAGAACGTACATCAATTGTCACTTATTGAGATACTCTGTTCACTTTTCTCTTGGTATAAATAACACGTGACTTCTATGAAAAGGAAACAAAGGTTGTTTGCTTTGTGGGTTTTTTTTTTTAAATTACCAATGTTAATGATCTTTTGTTTCTTTTGTGAAAATTCTAGATGAAGTATTCTTCCATTGTCCTTTACTATCCTCCAAAGTGGGACTGAGTCAGATCAACAACTGAGGTAAATACGCATAGCACAGATCTGGCCCTGAGTTTTTAAGTAATTTTAATAAACAATATCAAAATTAGTTTAAAATGGCCTTCATTGCACTGAGGCACTCCATTCAGGATTTCTCATGTTGACCATAAATTCTGCCAGTGAATACCCTTTATGAAGAATAATTTAGGTATGACAGATACAGTATTTCGGATAAGTATTTTCCTATGTAGTAGTTAATCCATAGGGCTCACTTACAAATACTGTATCTAAAAAGTATTGTTGCCAACATTAAAAAGTAAATAGTATTACATACTACCCTAACACTATGGCTGTGTTTACATTGGCGCAATCTTGTGCCAAAGTGGCCGCTTTTGCACAAAAACATGCTGCCTGTCCACACTGGCGGGGAGTTCTTGCGCAAGAACACTGACGTTCTAATGTGTGAAATCAGTGCTTCTTGAGCAAGAACTATGATGCTCCCGCTCAGGAATAAGCCCTCTTGCGCAACTGTTCTTGCGCAAGAGGCCAGTGTAGACAGGCAACATGAATTTCTTGCACAAGAAAGCCCGATGGCTAAAATGGCCATCGGAGCTTTCTTGCACAAGAGAGCATCTACAGTGGCACGGATGCTCTTGCACAAAAGCACGTCTCTTGCGCAAAGGCACATGTGTAGACGCTCTCTTGCGCAAATACTTTAACGCAAGAACTCTTGCGTTAAAGAGAATTTGCACAAGATCATGCCAATGTAGACATAGCCTATGGGTACAGCTACACAGCAGGGCTAAAGTCAGAATAAGCTACACAACCTCATCTACGTCAATTGTGTAGCTGAAATCGAAATAGCCTGTTTCAGCCTTTGGCACTGTCTACTCAGCAGGAAGTCGAAGGGAGAACACTCTTCCTTCAACTTCCCTTACTCCTCATGAAATGAGGGCTACTAGAGTCAGAGTAAGAAGTCCTCCAGCTCGACATTATTTCAAAATAAAGGCTTGCAGTGTAGATACACTCTTTGTTATTTTGGAATAACATCAGTTATTCTGAAATAACACTGCTGTGTAGACATAGCCTATGATTCTAGTTTTCACAAGTGATTACAACCACTTGTTATGTCAAGCAAATCTTAATTGAGGAATCTGTATAATTGTAATTATGGTTTTGGGAAAATGGAAGCCTTGGCAGAGAAGTCAAATCACAGAATTTTAATTCAATGGTAAAAAAAATGTTGTGTACACATCTTCTTTAGGTCCAGTAAGGAAAAAGCTAGCTTTTTGTTTTCGGAGGGGCGGGGGGGGAGCAACAAGGTGTTTCTTTTTTCCAGGTCACATTGCAGTGTAACAATGTTAATTGAGAATCAGAGAAAAATGCATTGAGCTGTTACCCAGGCAGGTGTTTTTGAAATGGAGTTTGTAATTCAAAATGGAGTCTGCTAATCCCTTTTCACCTCAGCAGTGCCTCTTCCTGCCAAAACCACTTTGAAGAAGGCTTTGCACTCCTCCCTCTCGCCTCTGCACACGGCATCAGGCCTGTGCATCCCGCACTAATACCACACGTGCGCATCCCAGTTATGCACCCGACCCTCTTTTCCTGTGCACACCACCCAATTACTTTGCACCCCGCACGCTAACCCATTTTCCCGCCTTAACCTCTTTATAAACCCATTTCTGAGGAAAGTTCGGGTTGCTTGGTTCTCCTTCGTCCGTCTGTGTGCGTCGTCGTCTACCCCTGAGGAGCCCATTCATCCATTCCTGCATGACCTGATTGGGACCATCCGGATCCAGTGGTGTTACCTCGAGGTGTGAGGGAAGCCTCCTCCTTTATCCAGCACTTTGGGATTTTGGATTATTATCACGGGTCCTGCTCACAAGGGACATTCAGACAAGGACTGGTGTCCACTAACTTCAAGCATCAGCTCACGTGGAGGGCGAGGATCCAGACTGCTCCGGAACCCGGACAATCATACCATCGAGGGATCTCCCTGTTGTCCTCCCTTGAGGCTTCCAAGTAGCTAAGAGGTAGAAGGTCACAGGCGTCCATCGCCGCCTTCTGTGCTTTAATTGTAAAGTATAATCCTTTTGTACCTGGGATCTTTCCTATCTCCTTTCTCTTCTGGGTTAGGGTGGGACGTTTACTGTTTTCCTGTTCATTAATACGTGTTCGTTTTCAAAATATATGGTTTGGCCCTAAACTTCTGTCTCAGACCTGATTTGTTCACCAGTGATAGATACGGATACCGGGTCAAATCTGGCTTCTGTGGGGAAGGCACATTAGGCTTTGATTAATTGCCCACAGCAATTGTTTACCTCTGCCTTCCGGGTAACAGAGCAAAATAACAACATATTGAATTTAGAAATATGAATGTAAATATTTTTAATAAACAAACTGTACAAAAGTAAATGTTGACCTGAAACAATGCGTTATCTCATACTTTACTTGCCAACAATAGAGAATCTTCAACATTTTTCACTTATTTTGTTTTTAATTTCAAATGAGAAAAGGGGTACTTTATACTATGGGGTAGAAAACATCATTCTAAAATAAACCAGTGCATTGTCAAATGGATTGATTTATAAAAATACTTTTTTCTTGACCTTGACCCCAACAAGAAGCAAAATCAATATTTACTTTTCACCTCCCTTCTTGTTGTAGCAAGCAGTAGCTTTTGGGTTCTGAATCATACATATATAGATTTACCAGCGCTTTTAATTTTTGCAAACATTTAATTGTCCTCACGAAAAAAAAATTGTCCTAATGAAATTTTTTTTGCAAGCATTTAATTGTCCTCATGAAAATTAAATCACCAAGCTTCCATAAAAAAAATTGAAAATACATGGCCGGTTTCTGTCAATATACAATAGCTCAGTAAGATGTTCCTCCAATGCAGGTAACATATACATTGATTTTCAACATCTGTTTTAAAATAGTGAAGCTTCCAAATGAGCTACTTGTTAAATCCCCAGTTGCCTGCACAGAAATACTAGGCTATTACCTGCTGCCTCTCTTAACAAAAGCAAGGTCAGCTCAACCTTTCAGGATTATGACATAATCCCAAGGGCACAGAATCACTTCTAGTTTGAGTCATCAGTGCAAATATGCCAACGAAGTACTTCATATTACTGTGTGTATTTCCTAGGCTCTTGGGGAACTGAACATTTACTAGTCAAAAATGACTATAGGTCACATTTAAGTTTTACTGTATTTATTTGGCCCTGATTCTCATTTACATTAAGACTACTTTATACTGCTCTGGCACCCATTTTACATCTACTTCAAGGCCCCTTTATACTCCTAGGCTGTGTCTATACTGGCGCGATCTTGCGCCAGAGCTATGCAAATGAGGCTCAGCGTGGAATATCGCCGAGCCTCATTTGCATTACTAATGAGCCGCCATTTTTGCGGAAGAGGCTCTTGCACAAGACGGAGCTGTCTATACTGCCCCTTCTTGCGCAAGAAAAACCCTCTTGCGCAAAGCCGTTATGCCTGAAAATAATCAGCATAACGGCTTTGAGCAAGAGGGTTTTTCTTGCACAAGAAGGGGCAGTGTAGACAGCTCTGTCTTGCGCAAGAGCCTCTTCCACAAAAATGGCGGCTCATTAGTTATGCAAACGAGGCTCGGCGATATTCCACGCTGAGCCTCATTTGCATAGCTCTGGCGCAAGATCGCGCCAGTATAGACACAGCCCTAGAGTAGTGTAAGCTTTAATAAGTTTCAGGACCATTTATTTCTAAGTATTTGTAAGATAGGTTAGTAAAGAAATTAGCCTATAGGTTTGCTGGGACTCTGGTCTTTAGCTACCAACAATATATACACAAAGCTAAATCAATGTAGATTTTACATTGATTTATAAAAGCAGGCAGCAAAGCTTGAGATCTCTGAGGAAACAGAGACTGATTCTTTGCATCTTTTATAATTGTAGCAACTAAGCATGAGTTTCTTACAGTCAAGATCATTTTGGCACCTGAGGCGGGGAGCTCCACATTTTGGCACCTGAGGTGGGGAGCTCAAATGACGCTCCCCTTCCCCCTCGCTTGTGCCAAAACTTTGAAAGGTCTCAATTCTGCCTTCTTCCTGTTCTTTGTGCCCTCCTTTCTACAGCACAGCACTCCACCATCTCTGTGCATCTAGAACAGAGAGAATACATATGCACCAGCAGCAGACACAATTTTCTACACTCTGGGTCGTAGTAGTGCTCCCCATAGTCTGGCACCTGAGGTGGCCGCCTCAGTTTGTCTCATGGTAAGGCCAGCCCTGGTCAAGATACCTGCAAGAAAAGCATACAGGACACAGTCCCGTCAATGAAACTTCAGTTCTCAAGATGGAATGAAAACACAATTAGATCAGCTACTAGCATAAGGGTTGTCACACTTTCTCCTGACAGCACTATTTCCTGCTGTTTCGTAAGTTTCCCCCTTTGCAGCAAGAAGTTAAGCTAATTGGAGGTTATGTGACAGAAGCAAACATGCAGCTCAGTCAGAGTCAGTACATTTTCGAGCAGATGCCAAGTTCTAACAGGTTGGATCACAAAGATCCCCTTGAGACTATCAACTGATGGGCTGATCATACCACTGAACAGTGTTCCCTCTAAGCTGTGTGCTAGTGGGGTCACTCAGAAGAGATTAAAATGCCACCCAGCTGATTAGCAAAGCATCCACAGCTAGGTTTTGTGTTTCTGTTGGTGGTGCACATAATGTTTATTCTGCACACAGATGGTAAAATCCAACATAGATGGAAAAGATTAGAGGGAATATTGCCACTGAGCCTGCCTACTTGCCCTCTAGAAAACATCACCACCCTGTCCTACTGAGCCAAAACCTCTGGTCACCTCCAGCAAAGGCACAGAGTTGGGATCACAGCTCATAGTAGAGCAACACAGACACTGACAACCGCTTAGCTCCGGAAAGGCTCAGTTAGAGGGACACAACAATCTTATAAATTTATTCCCTTTATCAATGAAAGGGAATAAATGCACGGCTGTTGTCTGTTTCCCATTCCCTCTCCCCCCAGCAACAATTATTTAAACTGGATTTAATAATAAACAAGTGATTTTATTAAATATAAAATGTAGGATTTAAGTGGCTGAAGTGATAACAAACAGACCAAAGTAGGTCGCTAAGCTAAAATAAAACAAAACATGACAGCTAAGATTAATACACTAAGAAACTTGTTACATGCAATTTCTTACTCTAATAGTAGTTTTAATCTTTTCTCAGAAGCAAAGCAGCCTTCTAGTCTGGGCCTGAACTTTCCCCCTGTTCAGTCTTAGATGTTTCCAGCAGTCGCCTTAATGATATGCAGGGAGTGTCTTCACGTCTGGCAGCTGCCAACTCCCCTATTGTTTGGTTCCCTGCCTATAAACAGATTTTGCCTAAAGTAGGAATCCTTTGTGTTCAGCTTGAACCCTTTCATATCCCCATGGAAAAGTACCACATCTAAAATGGGTTCAACTATAAGCTGATCTGGCCACGTTTTGGCAGGACCAACCGTATTTTCAGGTTTACAGGAAAAATATGACTATTCTCAGATAATTTTCTTGAGCACTGGGCCATCAAGTTCCTTGAGTACTGCTAATGGCCTTCACTAGGATATCTACGTACACACAGATTTATACCTCATATTTCTAACTTCAAATACAGGAATGAGACATACTCACAAATAGAATATACATAGACAAGAGATTACAAGGTCTCCAATTACAGGTTACATGCCACATTTTGCATAAAGCATTTTCGAGTTAAAAATATTTATATTCCAACATAAATTTCCATAAAAAATATGGGGACAAAATCACATGCATATCTCCCTTGTATGTTCCTTGGTAGTATGTTCCCATGGTTTGTACAACAAAAACTGTAGCAAGTTGGTGGAGCTTATCTTTCTATTTGGTATACTAACTTACCATCTTAAAGGTAAAAGCCAAAAGGTTCCCCTTATAAGAGCTTCATATAAGCAGCAACAAACAGAGTCAGAGCAAAGCTATAGGTTCTTCTCTGGAAAAACAACGTTAATTACAGCAGAAAATTGAAAGGAAATTAATTGTTTCAAGTGGCATTAACCTGGTATTAGAAAAAGTTGAACCTTGTGGCAAAATATATATGCTTTATTGCACGTGAAATCATATCTGGACCATCTGCAAACAGTGGGAACTTGGGCTTCACTGCAGACTCTAATCAGCTTTGAAAAGTTGAACATTTCCTTATTTCATCGCTTCTTGCTTGGCTCAAACTTGCTCCCTCTGAGGTGGAAGACCCAGGATCCAGTCCCCTTACTCTAAAGACCATTTAAGCATATATCAAAAGTGAAACAGATTCAGAAAACTTTGAGAAAACCCCACAACAGAATACCCTATAATTTACTAGTCAGCACATGCTAGTGAGAGGTGGGGGGGTGGAATTGAATCAGCAAGGTAAATGTTATAAAGTTGGCAGTATACCTCCTTCCGCTACTATGTATGGCATGAAACAGGCTTGTACCGCCTCACAAAGAAATATTTTAGGTGCCTAAACCACCCGACTCCAAGAATTTCCTGGTTGTGAATCATTAGCAGAGTTAGGAACCTGACTGTAGCCTGGATTTAAGCAGCCAATTCCATGAGGAACAGGCTTAGAACAAACCCCTTTTGTCAACATCTCCCTTCGGCTTATTTAGGTGGGTCCATGTCCATGTGTTGGCTTTTGTGGCTTATGTTCTTAGGCATTTGTCTCACTATAGATTTGTGGATTGCCTGTAGGTTAGGAATTGTGACACTCAACATTGCAATGGGTAAAATCTTTTTTACACTACCACAGGCAACTTCAGCTACGTTATTTCACGTAGCAGAAGTGGACGTACTTAGGTCTGATTACCACGGTATTTTTACCACAGTAAGTCGACAGCTGATGCTCTCCTATTGACTCCACTTACTCTTCTCATTTTGGTGGAGTACCGGAGTCAATGGGATAACGCTCAGAAGTTGATTTATTGCATCTACACTAGATTAGATGCAATAAATCGACCCCTGCTGGATCTTTCACTGCCTGTTGAGCTAGCTCATAGTGAAGACGTGCCCTGTCTTTTTGAGGATGTAGGCCTAACATCCCAGTATTGCTTTCACTGTAGTCAATGCCCAAACTCATATATGAACACATACCTTCAAAAGACAAAGAACCAAACAACAGAATATTCAGAGTTCTGCACATACAAAATTTGTATCTGCATCTGCAAAAATGAGCCATGAATATATGTGAATATAAAACAGATATATGCAAATGTGCAGGGTTCTAGATACTAAATTTGTATCTGCAACTGTATCAGCAAAAATGAGCCACAGATATCCACATATAAAGTGGATATCTGTGGATTTGCAGGGCTCTAAATATTCATCCCTAAACTTAATACATTCACATTAGGTCTAGTATAAGGTGACCACTGTTGTTGTATGGAAATCAGGGGAAACCCCACAAAATATAAGAGTGCTTTATTTTAAGGGACTTTTGGGAAATAATATTTTAGGCCGGTTCCCCACTGCTGCTGTCGAGACCGAAGCTTACTCTGCTCCCCCTACTGCAGGCATCGGCCCTGCAGGCACACTTAACTAGCTCCCCACAACTTAGACGGGTTACACAACCTCTCATGTCAAATTAATAAGGTCAGTCTCTTAAAATAAAATATTGGCCATCCTAATCTGGTACTACAGGTTTTAGAGAATAAAACAGATGTGGCCAACTGCTCTCCCCATCCATGGCGAATTGTGTCAGCCAATCTGTACTGCATTTAGATGTCCTGCTAGTTCCCTAGCATGTCCCCCATTCCCCCCTTCCATACCCACACCACACTTTCCTGCATTGAGGCCCATCCACCACTCCAGAACTTGAATGCAGGGGATGGAAAGGCCCCGCTCTAGGCGCTGTGGCGCTCATTTTCCACGGCTGCAGCGACAACTTGGCACTGCTGCTGCGCTTGGGCCCTGACATCTGCGTGCCACGGGCGGGAGAGTGGCGGGATTGGACATGCCACAGGCGAGGGGCGGGGAGGGTTTTGCAGACAAGTCTCCTGCGCCCCCCGATCTGCACGGCGCCCTAAAGCGCTTCCCCGCCGTCGCCCGCGGCGTTGCACCCCCAGGAGGGCCGAGTGGCGAGGCAGTTCCACGGGCGGGAGGATGGAGACGATAATAGGCGCGTGGGGCTAACTGTCCAGATCGCGCCGCTACAGCCTGTCCCTGCGCGCGCGGACCTCACACCCCTCTGCGCGGGGCCGGGTCTGGCACCTCCCCTACCCCGCAGGGCGCCGCCCCTGAAGCCGGTGGGCAGGTGCAGGGTGGCTGCCCCTCCTCCACTCCCGGCCCCGCTAACTAGGGGGTGGAGGCGACTGTGAGCGCGGCTCCACGGGCGGCAGGGAACTGCCCGACCCCAAGATGGCCACCGCGAGACCCGGCAGGGCCAACTTCCGCGTCCTTCCCCACCCCCTGCCCAATGGGAAAGGTGGGGGACTCTATGATTCCGGGCGGAAGGTAGAGCGTCCTGATCACGAGCGCGGCGCATGCCGGGATACCCTGCTATGCCCGCGAGTCCTCCGAGGCTGCGCCGCGCCGATATTCGCGTTTCGCCCAAGATGGTGGCGCTGGGCTCGGGGTGAGAGAGGCTCAGAGCGGGCCCTGCCCACCTCCCCGGCCGACCGCCGCCACTGCCAGACCCCCAGCCCGCCCCGCCGGCCTCGCCCGCCCTCCGGAGCCGCCGAGGCCGCAGCTCCCGGCCCCGCGGCGCAGCCCGGCCCGGCACAGGCAGCAGCGGCGCCGCCTCCCCCGCCCCGAGAGTAGCGCGGGCCCCGCATGAGCCTGGGGGCAGCAGCTGCAGCGTCAGGCCCGCGCCGGGGAGCAGGCCGCAGCGCACAGGTGCGTAGCGGGGCGGGGGGAGGCGCGGCCCGGACACGGGCGCCGCGGGGCCCAGGCCCGCGTGTCTCTGCTGGGGCAGTTTCGCTTTCGTCGCTGGGCTTTGCAGGGAGGCCTCCGCAGTCGGGGTGGGGCGGGGATGGAGCGCGCGGGGAGGTCGGCAGGAGATGGGGGTCAGTGGTGACCCCGAGGCCGGCTGGTGGGGGGGGGTTGTCCGTTGCCGGGGGGGGTGCAGTGGGGTAGAGTGCGGGGTGTCCGAGGGGCACATGATGTAGGAGGTCTCCTAAACATGGGGCTGCCGCTTTGTGACTGGGGGGTGAAGTGGAAGCAGGACCCACTGCTTTGGGCAGTAGCTGGGGCGATGTCAGGGCCCTGCTGTGTCACCCACTTCCTGTGTGACCTTGGGCACATCACTTAGCCTTGCTGGGTAAGTCTGTGTGGCCTTTTGGAACTCACCAGGAGCAGGCGTCCCAGCCTGGGAGCAACAGGCTTTGGATAGCAGGGCTTGTTCTGGTGCTTTAAAAACTGCTGCATAGACAGTGCCTAGAAGTTGGGGTGTGGTCTGAAGCTGGGGTTTTGACACCCTGGCCTCCACCCTGACCCCGGGGCTTCACAGCATTGTCCACCCAACTACTTTCAGTCTGTGAACCCAGGCCATGAGGCTTGCTCCTGTGGGTTCCAAACTATAAAGAACTGAGAGACAATCTTTAAAGTACAACTGCTAGAGCTATGGACAAACTTTATTAAATTGATTAGTTGTGTGTATGTAAACTATAAACACAAACCTTAAATGCTTATCTTGTTAAGGTTGTTACAGCTAAGGAAAGCTTTCCTATACTTTCTTAGTAATTCTGTTTGGAGGTTTTAAGCGTCTTTGGGCTGGAAATGTGTTCTGGGCATCACTCTGTGATCTGACACCTGTGTGTATGGACTTCAGTGGGCCTCTGTACACACAAAGGCCTGCTAGGATCATTTGCTGGATCTTAGGTTTGATGTCCTGTACCAATAAGACTAAGGTATCTGGGGGGGGGGGGGGGGGAAGAGAAACAGTTTTAGGGCAGAGACCTTGGTGGGTTTTTTTTATTGTATTTTACTGAGACGTGCCAAGCAGTTTTTATGTGCTACCAGATAGAACAAGTAATATAATACATCATGTGAACTGAAAACACAAAAAAGCTGGGAAACAGAATCTGTATCTATTAAACCTATCATTTTATGGTACTATGAAAATGTTTATTAGTGTGTGTGAACTGTAATCACATTTATCTTGTAACTTAAATCTCTCAAATGTTTGTATATGAAATTAATTTGAATGACTTTCCAAAATAACTTCCATCATATTGACTTATCTGAATATACAGATTTTAATTATTCCTAGTTCTGGTCACTTTTATCTGCACATTTCTGTCAGAATAATTCTAGTTTTGTGCCAACTGTTCTAATATAAACCACTCTTAAAACAATTGATAATGACATCATAAGGTAATATAGTGCACTACTCATCACAGTGGAGTTTAAAAGAAGATATTTGTTCTGTCTATGTTTCTATTTTCCATCACTACAGTATGAATACCTCCCAAAAAATTAAAAATAAAAATGCATAAGAATGGTAATACTGGCTTACACCAGTTATCCATCTAGCCAGTATCCTATCTTCTACAGTGGTGTTCAGGTGCTTCAGAGGGCATGAACAGAATACAGGCGGCCCCCGACTTGCGACACAAACGGTTCCCGGGGAAGTGTCGCAAGTCAGGGGCATCGTAACTCAAACCCTCATTTACGATAGGTGCTGTGTGCCGTCGTAAATGAGGGACTGAGGACATACGTCTGGGATTTTCGGTCCCCTCCACACTTACAACCATTTTTATAAGTGCGGGGGTCGTAACTTAGGCAGTTGCAACTTGGGAGTTTCCTGTAGATAATCAAGTGATCCATTTGGTGTCTTCTGTTCCCAGCTTCTGGCAAACAGAGGCTAGAGCCATTTAAGGGCATGATTTGCATACCTGCCCATTCTGGGCAATAGCCATTGAATGACCTCTCCATGAAATTATCTTGTTCTTTTTTGAACTTTGTTTTATTCCTGGCTTTCAAAATCCTTTGGCAGAGAATTCCACAGGTTAACCATGTGTTGTGTGAAGAAATCCTTCCTTTTGTTTGGTTTGAACCTGTGCCTCTTAATTTCATTTGGTGACCCCTAACTCTTGTGTTATGAGGAGTAAATAATACTTCCTTATTTACATTCTCCACGGTGGTCATGATTTTATAGACCTCTATCATATCCCGCCTTAGCTATCTCTTTTTCAAGTTGTAAAGTACCAATCTTATTTTTTTTCTTATGTAGAAGCCCTTGAATAACCCTAATAATCTTTGTTGCGATTTAGGGGTGTGAATGATGAACTGGTATGCATCACTGGTAAGTATCATCATTGTGGTTAACTGATGGGGGCTGGAACAGCCTTCTCCCACCATCCACAGGAGGCTGCTCCAGTCCAGAGGGGCCCACTGCGGGTGGGGGGGGCACTCTAGCCCAGTCGGAGCAGCCTCTGTCCTCAGCAGGCCTAGCCCAGCAGCCCTTGCCCATGGCAGGGCGGGCCTGGCCGTAGTAGCACCGTGTGTGGTGCGGCCCCCTGCTTGCCTCCATTTAATCAAGTTAACCACTTAAACTTAACTTTTAACTGATTAAACAGGATTTTACATCCCTATTGGCCTTTTTCAATTCCAGTATATATTTTATAAGATCTGGTGAGCATATATGTATGCAGTATTGAAGGTGTGAGCATATGGTGGATTTCTATATTGACAATGATATTTCCATTCTTTTTATTTATCCCTTTCCCAGTGATTTGCAATATTAGCTTTTTTGACTTTTTTACTAATGCTTAAGTAAAAATATTAATCTTCAATTCCTACAATTTAAGAGACATAGTTTGATTTGCTTGTAATTTATTTTTTGTTTTTATTTTAATGTATATGTGCTTCTGTCTCTGAGAAAAGATGTTATTGAAGGAAATTTAGGTTGAAGAAATTAGTTTGATACAGTAAAAGCTGTGTTATCCTGCCCCTAACCATCTGGAAAGTTCTATAAAACTAGTATTTCTGATCTTCATTGAAAGTCCCATTGGTGTGAGGCCAGAAAATTCCCTATCTCACTCCGTGTGGCTATCCAGAAGTGGCGACATGTCCCTGCTGCTCCTATGTGAAAAAATGGCCATGGAGGCTCTGTGCACTACCCAAGTGCTGGCTCTGCAGCTCCTGTTGTCCAGGAACTGCAACTGATGAGAGCTGTGGAGGTAGCAACTGCAGGCAGAAGCAGCGTGCAGAGCTGCATAGCTATGTCTCTGCCTAGAAGTAGCAGGGGCACGTTGCCACTTGCAGGGAGCACAACCTGAATCTAGGGCTGTAAAATCCCATTTAATTGGTTAACCCGTTAGATGTAATGATTATCTGGTTAACCAATTAAAGGGAGGGGCTGCTCCATCCCAGCAGTGGTCATTATTTTGGTTAACCCTTCCTAGATCTGGCACTCTGAAACCCCTCCTGTGTCCTAATGCCCTGCCCTGAAATCTCTTCCCCTTCCCCCCCCCCCCCCCCCCCCCCCCCCCCCGGTGCACACAGCCAGACTTGCTCCTCAAGCCCAAACCCTGCATCCTCTTCTGCACTGCTTGGCCGTAGCCTGGAGCCTCCTCCTGCATCCCAAACTTCTCATCTCTGGCCCACCCCATAGCTCATACCCCCCCCCCCCCCAGCTGGAACTCTCACCCCATCCCACACCTAACTCTGCCCCAGGCAAGATTCCCCTTGTTTTTCGCTTTACCCCAGAGTTCTCAATTTCAGCCCAGAGCTTGGAGCCCCTACCCACAATCCTAATTCTGAGTTAACCAGAATATTTGATTTATCAGCACCCCCCACCCCCACCCCAAGCCTCCAACATGTTGGATAACAAAGATTTTATTGTATTTAGCTCTGAAACTGGTCAGGACCATGGTCATTATTACTTTTTGTGGGAGTGAATTCCATAGGATAAATCTAACTCCTATAGAAATTCCAGCATTGTACCTCTTTCCTTTAAAAATGCACACCAGTTTGTTTAGAACTCATTCTACATATTACTGCAGTTACTTAAAGACAAATGTCAGCGATGTTCCCTGTGATGGGCAGTTTTATAGTTTTTAGCTAACTAATTAATGTAAAAATGTGTTTAAAAATGTATCCATGTAACTACTGAAAATCATAGCAGTTACATGCACTGCAGGCTCTGCAGTAGGGATGTTAGTTATCAATTAATTTAATAATCATGTAACCGCATCAAATCTTGGTGGTTGCACAGTTATTTGATAGTCCCTGGCGATGGAGCTGGTGGCTGATACAGAGGCAGATACAGAGGCAGCAGCAACCCATGTTCCAGCAGAGAACCTGAGCTTCCCACAGACAGAGGCTGTGCCAATATCCCATGGATGCTGCTACAGAGGCAGCAAGGGGAGGGGTGCATGAAGTCAGTAGGATTAACCAATAAGTCCAGGCTTATTGGCTAATTGTGAAGTCGACTACACGTTGACGTCCCTACTCTGCAGCATAAAGCTTAAATAAGTTTTATACTGCAGAGCCCACAGTGAAGCTCCCCGGGAACAGGGCCAGGGCTGCTGCTGGCCCCGCTACCGGGGAGGAGGGCAGCAAAACCACCTCCCCGAGAGCAGGGCTGGCAAGAGCTGCTACCGGCCTTGCTTCTGGGTAGGGTTTGCAGCAGCTCTCCAGCCTGCTTCCAGGGAACCAGCATGTCACCTGTGGCAGGGAGGAGGCCACTGGATCCACCATGGACAAGAGCTGCTCTATCGAGCCCCCCAGAGCTGGAGCAGCCCCCTACCTGGGTCCAGCGGGGAGTTACTACAGCCCCTGCCAGTTAACCAGAACCAGTAAGCCTCATCTGTTAAGGTTACCGTTAACCTTTTACATCCCTATCGATTAAAGAAAGATATTGGCAGGTAGTATTAAATTGGCCTTTCTAAAATAATATTTAAAGGTTGTATACAAATTGACGCAAATTGTAACCTGACCTAATTTGTCTTCTGTCTTTTTTTTCAGAAAGCTTAGGGGCTGTCCTTTTTATATTATGTTGGGCTGAAATGTATTACAGAACTTTGTAGCCAAGATAGATGTTTCTTAATTGAAGCTACACTTTTTGCATGCAACTTTTTATTAAAGTAGAATTTTGGTTGATTTCAGAAGCTATACAGTAAGGATATGATACTGTAACCATGTACATGGTTAACTGATGAAACTGGGCTCATCAGTTAACCTTCAAGGTTACATGCTGGCTCCCAGTATGCGTACACCAGCTTCCAGGAAGCCGCCTACCCTTCCTCCCCCCACCATGCTGACTCTGTATCAGAAACAGTAAAGGGAGGGAGGCCGGGTGGGAGCCCCCCATCCCTGTGTGTAACAGCTGAAAATTTCAGCAGTTACATGTTTACTTGATTAAACGCATTTTAACATCCATACTATACAGTAGAACCCTTACTTTAAATAAACCGTGCTCACTTTGAAAAAGTTAGAAAGCATTATGGTGATGTTATTGCAAAACCTCCGGGACCGGATGGCATTCATCCAAGGGTTCTAAAAGAACTCAAATGGGAAATTGCTGAACTATTATCTGTGCTTTGTAACCTATCCCTTAAATCGGCTTCTGTACCTAATGACTAGAAGGTAGCCAATGTGACACCAATATTTAAAAAGGGCTCGAGAGGCGATCAGGGCAATTACAGACCAATAAGTCTAACTTCAGTACCGGGCAAATTAGTCGAAACAATAGTAAAGAATAAAATTGTGAAACATGTAGAAGAACATAATTTGTTGGACAAAAGTCAACATGGTTTCTGTAAAGGGCAATCCTGTCTTACTAATCTATTAGAGTTCTTTGAAGGGGTTAACAAACATGCGGACAAGGGGGATCCAGTAGATATAGTATACTTAGATTTTCAGAAAGCCTTTGACAAGGTCCCTCACCAAAGGCTCTTGTGTAAATTACAAGGCCATGGGATAAGAGGGAAGGTCCTTTCTTGGATTGAGAACTGGTTGAAAGACAGGAAACAAAAGGTAGGAATAAATGGTAAATTTTCAGAATGGAGAGGGGTAACTAGTGGTGTCCCCCAAGGGTCAGTCCTAGGACCAATCCTGTTCAACTTATTCATAAATGATCTGGAGAAAGGGGTAAGCAATGAGGTGGTAAAGTTTGCAGATGATACCAAACTGTTTAGGATAGTCAAGACAGAAGCAGACTGTGAGGGACTCCAAGAAGATCTCACCAAACGAGTGATTGGGCAACAAAATGGCAAATGAAATTTAATGTGGATAAGTGTAAAGTAATGCACGTCGGGAAAAATAACCCCAACTATACGTACAGTATGATGGGGGCTAATTTGGCTACGACAAATCAGGAAAGAGATCTTGGAGTTATCGTGGACAGTTCTCTGAAAACTTCCACACAGTGTGCAGCGGCGGTCAAAAAGGCAAATAGGATGTTAGGAATTATTAAGAAAGGGATAGAAAATAAGACCCAGAATATCTTACTGCCCCTGTATAAAACTATGGTATGCCCACATCTTGAATAGTGTGTACAGATGTGGTCTCCTCACCTCAAAAAAGATATTTTGGCCTTGGAAAGGGTTCAGGAAAGGGCAACTAAAATGATTAGGGGTTTGGAACGGGTCCCATATGAGGAGAGGTTAAAGCGACTGGGACTTTTCAGTTTAGAAAAGAGGAGACTGAGGGGGGATATGATAGAGGTATATAAAATCATGAGTGGTGTGGAGAGGGCCGATAAAGAGAAGTTATTTATTAGTTCCCTAAATAGAAGAACTAGAGGACACCAAATGAAATTAATGGGTAGCAGGTTTAAAACTAATAAAAGAAAGTTCTTCTTCACACAGCGTGTAGTCAGCCTGTGGAACTCCTTGCCAGAGGAGGCTGTGAAGGCTAGGACTATAATAGAGTTTAAAGAGAAGCTAGATAATTTCATGGAGGTTAGGTCCATAAAAGGCTATTAGCCAGGGGATGAAATGGTGTCCTTGGCCTCTGTTTGTCAGAGGCTGGAGAGGGATGGCAGGAGACAAATCGCTTGATCATTGTCTTCGGTCCACCCTCTCTGGGGCACCTGGTGCTGGCCACTGTCGGCAGACAGGATACTGGGCTAGATGGACCTTTGGTCTGACCCAGTACGGCCGTTCTTATGTTCTTATGTAACCTTAATGGGCTTATCTGCCCTATGATACCTTCTAAATTTTCCCACCATAAATACCACCAGTCCCTGATAATTGTACTAGCATAGACAGGTTATTGGAATTTTAACTACCACCACATCAACTAAACCCATATACCTCTATTGCATTTTCAGTTCACTCTGAAAAGCTGTGCATCTTGTATATGGCTCAAATTTGTCAGCTTCATTTTTTGTAATAAATAATAGAGGAAAGCTATTCACTTCTTTGCTCTAGAAAAGTTTTCTTACCTGTTACTTCCTACAGTGATACGTTGCATGATATCTACAGCAGGTTTTGTGAGATGTGTAAATAATTTAATAGCTTAATTTATACTATTTAATAACCTGAATGCCAATTTAAGTGTTGATTTACAAATGCATCATGACACGATAGGTGGGATATTTTAATCCTGTATGTTTGCTTCAGCAGCTTCAATAATCCTTTGGATATGACACTTGTAATGTTTGATAAAATATGATGATTTGAATGTATAAAAATCAAGAAGTCTGGTTGATGAGCAACCACACCTTTTCTGCATTGCAAATATATTTTCTCATCTACTCACCTATTTGTAAAATAGGTGTAATACTTATGTAACTTATTGAGGTATTCTGAGATATTATGTACATTACTTTGATATCTGCCATAAAAAGCAGTTTATGGTACATAAACATAAACTATTTGTGTTAAAGCATACACAAACTATAGCTGTACTTTTCTTCTTTCTCTCCATCTCTCAAAAATATTATCAGTGAAAGCTGAAGATATTCAGAACTCATGGGCTTGGGTCAGTGTAATAAATTGAGCTCATAATGAATTAACACAAATTCTCATGAAGGAATAAGTCCTTTCTACAGCTGGTGGTGATAATCGGGTCCACTTGTAGTCCCCTCTTCGTAGATTATTCATGTAAGCCAGAGCTACTCAACATGCAGCCCATTTGTGGCCCACGGCGCAGTTTGGGTTTATGCAGGGCTCAACAAGCAGCCCGCGGGTGGGACCTTTTGAACATGGCCTCCAATGGGAACACGCTCCTCAATGGCAAGTCAATATAATGATCTTCCATTGATATGCATTTTAGTAGTTAAATTCCTGGACTGTCATTGCTCATTAAAAGTGCTGTCATATGGGTGGAAATCGGGTAAATATTGTATTTTATTACTATCAGCAGTACTGACTTAAATGAGGCCTCTGTGTTGTATAGTCTTGCTTTAATCTTTGTATTCATGCCTGTCAGTGTGAAAGAAGCTATTTGCATATATATATTTG
Source organism: Pelochelys cantorii (assembly GCA_032595735.1). Taxonomy (NCBI): domain Eukaryota; kingdom Metazoa; phylum Chordata; order Testudines; family Trionychidae; genus Pelochelys; species Pelochelys cantorii. Next base: position 121,874,960 of record CM064326.1, on the reverse strand, counting down.
CAAGTATATGCAACCACACTTAAGTTGTGGTCCTCGGCATGTGCTGTATCATTGTGGCCCCTGGAGCTTCCAAATTGAGTAGCCCTGATGTAAGTAGACCTACAACAACTTTGGCATAGAGCCCATGAGCCCAGAGAACAAGTACTTGTGCTTCTTTGGTGTGTGGTATTCCTTGGGCTATCCTTTCTGCTTTTGTCTTGCATATAATGAAACTGCCTGTGCACTATAAGTGCTTAATTTTCAGAGGTGTTGAGCATTAGCATTTCTCACTGATGTTAATTGGACTTGCTGTTGCAAGTATTTTGATTTCCTTTCCACCACCTCCCTACAGATGAATGGAAAAGGGGTTCCTCTGATGCTCCTTTGTCTCCCAGTCTTTCGTGGAGTAGGGATTTGGCATCTTATACACACATACTTAGGACAGGAAAGTGACAGAGAAGATATGGTGCTATTCAAACTGGTTACTTTGACATGAGTGGATGCTCTGTAACAAAGGAGACAGTGCAACATCTCTGTAGGGGGTTGAACATGAGAGAGTTTAGGTGTTCAGTTTTTCTCATAGTTATGAAACAGGTCCACACTTCTCTCCAGGAATGTTCACGCATGTAGTAGCTAGATCTCCAGAGGTATTTAGGGAAAACTGCCAGTACTTTACTGTATGTGTATGCTGCAGTAAAACACTCCTGTGTCTGCTGATATGCACTTGCAGATCCCAAGTTGCAAGGTTGTAAAATTGCATTGTAGCCATTCAGGATTGGGCTGGAATCAGGCTTCTGAGGTTCCAGACCAATCTCAAATATCTACACTGCAGTTTAATTGCCCTGCAAAGCCACAGCAGCTGTCAGTGGCCAGCTGCGGGTGTTTCATTGTAGTGCAGAGATACCCTTAAAGTTTAATATCTCTTCTGGTGCAGCCAGGGCTGCTACTTTGTGCTGTCATGGATGAGATGTTTCCAAGATCTACCTCCTATCTCTGCAGTAAGGGAGAAGCATTAGACAAGGACCATTGCACTCTAATGTTAACTAGAATTTTCTTGAAAGGAAAAAAATTCCAAACAGATCAATGAGATCCTGAAGAGAGGAATTTTGCTTTCATTACCAGCTTGAGGAGGAGTCAAAAGTAGTAAACGTGTCTGGTATTGTATAGGTAAGAGATTAAATGAAATAAAAATAACTTCACTTTTGTAGGAAAGATGACAGTACTGAACATGGAGAGGACAGATTTGAAATAGAGGAAGCTTGCAGGTTCCTTAGACTGCGGCATGGAAACAGGATTGAAGGAAGCAAATGTGAGAAATAAGCCAGGGTTGAGATTTAATAGTAATCAAGATAGAAAAGGTTCTATTGCTACCTTTACTTCCATGCTGCTGCTGATGATGATCATCCTCCCTTCACAGCAGGGCATCAGGAAAATGGCTTCTGGCTGGGACCGCAGTTCTGAAGGTAGCCCCCAGCCAGAAATAAGGGTGAAAATTACCATACCATACCATCCATACTTCTCCACTGCTGCATGTAGACCTGGGCCCTCAGGCAGCAGCTGCCACTTTCCAACCACCCAGCTCTGAATGCAGCACAGAAGTAAGGGTGTTAATATCACAATTCCCCTAAAATAACCTTGGGAGGGCCTCAGCATCTCCCTTTTGCATCAGGACCCCTAATTTGAAACACTGGTCTACCCCATGAAATCTGTATAGGATAGGATAAAAGCGCGCACAAGACCAGATTTCAGGCTCCATGACAAGTATATTTCAGGGCCATGAATTTGGTAGGGCCCTACTCATGTGTAAATTAATAGATCTGTAGATGTGAGTGTGTATTCATTTTGACACGTGGGGAGAGGAAGACTTTTATGTAAAGAGGAGGGGGACAGATTGTGGAGCAGGGAATAAAGGATAAAATGGCTTATTGATTAAACGATAATAAAATGAAACAGTAGTGTAAGAGAATAGATTCATTAGAATGAAGACAAATATGCTCCAGGAAGTAGTGATCTGCTTCTGTTTGAGGCTCCCCTAAGACATTCTCCCAAACTAATTCTAAAAAAGCATTTCATATCAACTGGAGGAAAAGACCAGTTGATTAAATATAAATGCCTCCTTTTTAACCATCGTTATGTAGGAATGAGGAGGTAAGTGGTCACTGTATTTGGCTTTTTATTTTTAAAAGACGAGTGTGCTTCCTCTTATCACTTTTACAGATCCCCTCGTTGGAAGAAACTAGAGATGGTGTCAGCTGCTTCGGTTTTTTTCTGCTACCTTTCTTCCCCTTTTCCCTCGCCTTTTGCAGAATGGTGGAGAACACAGAGGAAGAGCTACAACTGCTCAGCTGAGTAGAACTATATTGGGGTGTCTTTGAATCCTCACCTCAGCAGCTGAGGCAAGAGGAGTGAGCCAGCCACTTCTTTGAAGCATCCTGCTTTTTTTTTTTTTTTTTTTTTTAAGGGGGTGGGGGAACTGTATTTAAGAGAAACTTCTGAAACTAATCTGAACAGAAGACTTGGGCTTTCCTTGGTGGGTGGAAGAGACTTTATAGCCTTGATGTGTGCATTTGTTGTTGGGGATGTTAGATATAGTATAATTAAATAATCAGGTAACCGCATGAAACTTTAGCCATTATACAACTATTCAGTAGTCCTTGAAGGTGGGGCTGGAAGCCAGTGCACTCTGGGCCCCACTCCCAGGGAGCGTCCTGCAACTCCGCACTGCTGCCTGTCTATCAGAGGCAGCAGTGTGGGGTGGCAGGCAGATCCAGTCCATGAGGAGAGCTGGTTTAAAAAAACCAGCCCCCACCTGCCATCCTGCACTGCTGCCTCTGATAGAAGGGTAGAGGCAGCCTCTGTCCACATGGCGTCCAAGCTCCCTGCGGACAGAGGGTTATCCACAGCAGCAGCCCCTGTCCATGGGGAGCTCGCCCCCCCCCCATAGAGAGGATGAAGAGCCCCAGGCCCACCATGGACAGAGGCTGCTTTGCAGCAGCATCCCTTACTCCCTTCCCCCCGCCCTGCACTGCTGCCTCTAATAGGAGGAGGCAGCAGGGGGGAGGGGAGAAAATGCAGGAGGGTCCATGGAGCCGGCACACACCGAGAGCAGGCTTAAAAGCTGGCTCCCCACGTGTATTGGCTCCCACATGCCCCCTTCACCCTCTGCAGTGCTGCCTCTATCAGATACAGAGGCAGCGGGGGTGGAGGGTGGGAAATGCATGTCGTTGACAGGATTAACTGATAAACCCAGGCTTATTGGTTAATTGTGTAGTTGTCTACACATTGACATCCCTGTTTGCTGTCTCATAGCTACGTGAATTGTATCTAGCAAAGCAGTAAATTAATCTTCCAAGCTTGTCATTTGAAGGTGGTCTGTAGGGTTTCTTTGAGGACTAGAACTGAGAAGTCAGATACAAAGTGATCTCTTTGTAAAAGTGTTCACCCACCAATAATATGGTGTGTCTGTCTTATCTTTTTTGCCCCAAACAACTCCAAGAGAAATTCTACAATCTCATCTCCAACAGACCCACTCCAGGGACCTTCTACATGTTCCCTAAGATACATAAACAAGGGAATCCAAAAAGACTTCCCATATCTCGCCACAGCACTGTTACTAAAGGAGTACAGTAGAGTCCAGATTATCTGACCTTCGGTAATCCGACATTCCACTTTATCCGACCCTGCAGCTCCCAGGGACAAAGCGGTGCCGACAGGAGCGGCATCAGCGGCTCCAGGGCGCAGGCCGGGAGAATAGCCCTGCTCTCTGACCTGTCGCTCTCCTGGAGCCGCTAATGCCGCTCCTGCCGGCGCCACTTCGTCCCCGGGAGCTGCAGGGTCGGATAAAGCACGGGCCGGGAGAATGGCCCCGCTCGCTGCCCCGTCACTCTCCTGGAGCCGCTAATGCCTGCAGCTCCCGGGGACGAAGCGGCACCAGCAGGAGCAGCATCAGCGGCTCCAGGAGAGCGACGGGGCAGCGAGCGGGGCCATTCTCCCAGCCCGCACCCTGGAGCTGCTGATGCTGGTCCTGCTGGCGTCGCTTCATCCCCGGGAGCTGCAGGCATCAGCGGCTCCAGGAGAGCGATGGGGCAGCCAGTGGGGCCGTTCTCCCGGCCCGCACCCAGGAGCTGCAGGGAGGGAAGGGGCCGGGGCCAGGCAGCGATGGGGACCAAGCGGCCCCGGCTACAGTAGAGTCCCGATTATCCAACGTTTTCGGTAATCCACCTGTCAGTCCCGTTTAGGTTGGATAATCGGGACTCTACTGTATTACAACTCCTATCCTTAAACCGCTCACCAGACAAAGGGCCAGATTCCACCAGGACACAACCAACTTTCTTTGAAAACTGCAACATTAACATCTTCCGTCAGAACACCATCCTTGCCACCATTTGTGTCATTTCTCTGTAACCAGCATCCCTCACAATGACAGCATCATTACCTGTCTCAAATCCTTACAAAATATAATGGACAAGACATCCACAACAAACTCCTCTCCAAACTCATACATTTCATCTTCACCTGTAACAGTTCTACATTCATCCTCTGAACAGACAACCTAAACTTCCTCATAGATTCCCACCACCACTTCAATAAGCACCACCCATTAAACTCTCAAAACACTCCCACATGAGCATCAACTTCCTTTGCAACTTAATCAGCTTCAATAATGGAATACTACAAAGACCCCATGAATCACCACACCTTCTTTCACAGGTCCAGTAATCCCTCAAATGCATCAAGAAATCTGTTTGACAGCTAGGTGCTCATGTGTCATAGAATATGCTCTAAGAAGAAAGCCTGGTATATACTACTTAACACCACCTTCACCAAACAAGAATGCTCCACCAGAGAAGTAGATCACATCATGGAATGCATCACCCAAATATCATGAGTGAACTTGCTTCAATACAGAAATAAAAAGCACTCTGGCTATACCCCTCTGGTTATCACCTACCACCCCATTGTGGAATCATGTGGGGTACTGTCAAATAGATACAACTTGTACGCAATGGGAACAACATTCAGGAAAGATTTTTTTTTTCCAGAACTTCCTCTTCTAAGCTTCAAACAACCCCCAATCACTCTAAATTTATCACAAACAGGGCTCACCAACTCAGAGGCACAAAACCTTGCCAGAATATCAGTTGCAAAACCTGTGGATATTTCTCCACTGCTACAACAGTTAACATAACTCCCCTTTCAGGATTCATTGGTTCTAAACATACTTATCACAACCTCATCCAATGCACTAAATGTTCCAGTAACAACTACTTGGATGAAACTAGACAATCTCTATGTGCTCAAAGGAACTCTCATAGAGAACTTTTCACAAAGTGATTACTCTCTATCTGACCTCTCAGTCCTCAGCTTAAAAAAACAAACACTCCAAAAGACAAATCTGAAACCTTAAATTCATAACTTCAACAGACATTAAAAAATCATGAACTGAATAGAAACTCAGGATTTATGGCTTTCTATAACCCGCTTAATTTCCATGCTTCCCACCCCCAACCCTGCATTCCTTCACAAGTGACTGGAGAAGTGTTAGCAAGCTGCTTCCTTGTATGATCCCTTGAAATAAGCAATCTGTTTCACCTTGTATTTAGCTGTGACACTCTTGATTTCCTTTCTCCACTACAAACTTATATAGACTCAAGTTACATTGGTACATGGACACCAAAGTTAGCCATCACTTGTGCATGTACATACTTGGCTCCTGTCAGCAGTGTGCATATTCACCAAGTGTGCTTGTGTCAGTGTCAAGTGCGATGCATGATGGATAGGCATATCCTTGCACAACTCACCGCCATTAAGTGCATAACATTTCTGGAAGTTTTGGCAATGCATTATGGAGCCAAATGACTTGCATGGGATGACAGGGAACATAACTCAGATTTCCAGTTTGCAACTGCATCCATTCCATAATATTAGCCCACTATTCTTACTTTTTTTCCCCAAATTCCACAAACTCATGCAGTCCTCCTGGCTGTTTACCATCTCTGAAAGAAGCATGGAGTTTGCACAGCTCTGTGCTATTGCCATGACTATTAAAAGCACAGGGCGCACAATCCTGCAGCACCACAAAGAAAAACAAATGAGTAGGGAACAGCCTTCCTTGGAGGATAGCTGACTGTGGGACATAGCGAGAACCAATTTAAGGTTGTTGGTGGAGTTCACAGAGCAACTCTAGACAGTGGAGCACTGCTTCTGGGCCTGAGAAACACACACTTACAGGTGAGATGGCAATCATAATGCAGGTTTGGGATGATGCGCAAGGCCACATTTCTAGGTCTGCACTGAGCTCATCTCAGAATACAGGGACACCAAAATGAGAGTTCCACTAGTAGTAGAGAAGTGAGTTGTAATCACACTGTGGAAATGTGCAATTTTAGTTTGCTACTGGGGAGTCAGAACATTGCCTGCAGGAGCAGTTGCAAGTGTGCAGGGGTAGTAATCAACTCCAGCTATGCAAGACTGTGACTCGGGGCTACTTGCAAGGCATAGTTGATGGATTTGTAGCACTGGTGTTCCCAAACTGCAGTGTAGAGAGAGAGAGAGAGATATGGTGCCCACCTCCTGGTTTTGCCACCAGACCACCTTTCTACTGAGTACTTCAAGAAAAAGGGCTATTTTACTGTGGTTATGCAATCATTTGGTAGATCACTGGGGCTGCTTTACAGGTGCCAATGTGGGCTGATCAGAAAAGATACACAACATCTTTAAGAACATAGGACTCTTCAGAAACTACAAGCAGGGACTTTTTTTTCCTGACCAGCAGATTTTGAGTAGGTAAAAATGTTGAAATGCCTTTAGTGATCATGGGAGGGATTCAGCCTTCCCTGGCACATGAAGTCAAAACACCTGCCACCTTGACAGCACCAAGGAACCATTCAGCTATCAACTCAGCAGATGAAGAATGATGGTTGAATGTGCTTTTGGTCATCTGAATGGTCACTGGCTTCATTACTCACAAGATTGGACTTCCAGTGATATCCCAGAGCTGCTGTATCCATAATATATGTGAAACAAGGGGGGGACTTTCCCCCAGAATAGAGGTGGAAATGCTGTCTGCTGTGTTTTAACACCCAGTTAATAGGCTATTAGAAGAACTCAACATGCAGCTGTACTGTTCTAGGAGGCTTTGAAAGACAGTAAGCCAGAGTAGTGTGTGGTGTAGTATACCTCACGTGGCCCTGCTCTTTCTGTGGCCTGATAAGGATCATGTGGTGACTGTTATACATATAGGAATATAATGTTTCATGCACTTATTTTGTTTCATGTGATCCTGTGAGTGGTAAGTTTTCTGGTATGAACTGCTTTTCCACCAGAACAATTGAGTCAGTCCAAGAGAAAGCAGGTGGATTTTAACCATTTACTAAAAACTACAATAGAAGTAAGTACAGTCTTATTGCCTGTTGAGTGGTCCAGTGAGACATAGCAGTTGCAGGCAGATGTACCATTTTTGCTATTTCGAGTCTGTCACCACTCCACCACACAAAGAAGCTTTTAACACTTCCCTATATAACCAGTGGTAGGCAGTAATTTTTGATTGGGGGGGTTCCCACTCTCAAGAACCATAGAGCTCGAAGAGACCTTTGAAGGCCATCAAGTCCAGCCCCCTGCCCAAGGCAGAACCAATCCCAATTAAATCAACCCAGCCAGGGCTTTGTCAAGCTGAGACTTAAACGCCTCTAGGGATGGAGACTCCACTACTTCCCTAGGTAACCGATTCCAGTGCTTCACCACCCTCCTAGGGAAATAGTTTTTCCTAATATCCAACCTGGACCTCTCCCACTGCAACTTGAGACCATTGATTCTTGTTCTGCCATCCATCACTACTATGAACAGCCTTCTCCAGCCTCTTTGGAACCTCCCTTCAGAAAGTTGAAGGCTGCTATCAAATCCCCCCTCACTCTTCTCTTCTGCAGACTAAATAGACCCAACTCCCTCTGCCTCTCCTCATAGGTCATATGCTTCAGCCCCCTAATCATTTTGGTTGCCCTCCACTGGTCCCTCTCCAATGCATCCACATCCTTCCTGTAATTGGGGGCCCAGAACGGGACACAATACTCCAGATGTGGCCTCCAGAGCCGAGTAAAGAGGAATAATCACATCTCTGAATCGACTGGCAATGCTTCTCTTAATGCAACCTGGTATGCCATTAGCCTTCTTGGCTACAAGGGCACACTGTTGACTCATGTCCAGTTTCTCATCCACTGTAACCCCCAGGTCCTTTTCTACAGAACTGCTACTTAGCCGGTTGTCCCCAGCCTGTAACAGTGCTTGGGATTCTTCCGTCCCAAGTGCAGGACTCTTCACTTATCCTTGTTGAACCTCATCAGATTTCTTGTGGCCCAATCCTCCAATTTGTCTAAGTCACTCTGGACTCTATCCTTTCCCTCCAGCGTGTCTACCTCTCCCCCTAGCTTAGTGTCATCTGCAAACTTGCTGAGGGTGCAATCCATCCCCTCATCCAGGTCATTAATAAAGATGTTGAACAAAACCGGTCCCAGAACCGAACCTTGAGGCACTCTGCTAGAAACTGACCACCATCATGACATCGAGCCATTGATCACTACCTGCTGGGCCCGATCTTCCAGCCAGCTTTCTATCCATCTTACTGTCCGTTTATCCAATCCACATTCCCTTAACTTACTGGCAAGAATGTTGTGGGAGACCGTATCAAAAGCCTTGCTAAAGTCAAGGTATATCACATCCATTGACTACCCCATATCCACAGAGCCAGTTACCTCATCATAGAAGCTAATCAGATTGGTCAGGCACGACTTGCCCTTCATGAATCCATGCTGACTATTCCTGATCACCTGCCCCTCTTCCAAATGGATTCCTTGAGGATCCCCTCCATGATTTTTCCAGGGACTGAGGTATAGTTCCCTATAGTTCCCTGGATCGTCCTTCTTCCCTTTCTTAAAGATGGGCATTACATTTGCCTTTTTCCAGTCATCCGGGATCTCTCCTGATCTCCACAACTTTTCAAAGATAATGGCCAAAGGCTCCTCAATGACATTTGCCAACTCCCTCAGTACCCTCGGATGCATTAAGTCTGGACCCAGGGATTTGTGTATGTTTAGCTTTTCTAAATAGTTCCTAACCTGTTCTTTCCCTACCAAGGGCTGTCCACCTTCGTCCCATATTGTCACTTAGCGCATTAGTCTGGGAACTGACCTTGTCCATGAAGACAGAGGCAAAGAAAGCATTAAGTATTTCAGCTTTCCCCACATCATCTGTCACTAGGTTACTGCCCTCATCCAGTAGGGGCCCCACACCCTCTCTGATCACCTTCTTCTTGCTAACTTTGAATTAGCATTTGGTAACTGGTCAGAGACTGCACTTTTCTACGGTATTAATGGACAGTGCAGAGTCTGGGGTGGAATTTGGCTACAGAAAAGAGATCTGGATAGTGGATTTGGGTGCAGGAGGAGGTGTGGGTTCTGGGAGGGAGTTTGGGTTCAGGAGAAGTTTCTGACCTGCTGCAGGAGTTCAGGATGGGGGAAGGGAGGAGTTTTGGGTGCAGGAAGAGGTTGAGACCTGGGATGGGGGTGCAGGAGGGGGGTTATGACCTGGATCACACATTTGGGGAGAGTAGGGTTTGGGAGGAGGTTTGAGTGCAGGAGATGTTTCTGACCTGGAGAAGTGGTATAGGAAGGAATGAAGAGTCTGAGAAGGAGTTTAGATACAGGAGGGGGTTGTGGCTTGTGGCAGGGATGAAGGAGGGGGTGCAGAGGGCTTGGGTGCACAAGGGGATTGTGACTTAGGTAGTGGAGTGGAGTTTCAGATGCAAGTTCTGGCTTGGAGGCACTTACCATAGTGGCTCCTGACTGTGGCCCTGTGGGACTGTCTGGCAGGCTCCCTAGCTGCCGCAGCCCCAAACACCACTCAAAGTAGCTGGCTGCTGGGCCAGCATGTGTCTGCATGTTGCACCCCTTGGGATAAAGGAGCAGTAGGTTTCTGTGTGCTGCACATGCCTGCAAGCACTGGCCCTGTAGCTCCCATTGGCTGGTTTCCGGGCAGTGAGAGGCTGTGAAGATGGTGCTGGGGGCAGCATGTGGAGACCCACTCCCCACTTCCAAGGAGCATGTGCCGTACACAGACTTATGCTGGCCCCGGTAGCCAGCCACTTTGAGCGATGCTGCAGCACTCAAGGAGCCTGCCTGAGAGTCCCGCTGGAACACAGCAGGCCAGATCCAAATGTTTGGCAGGATGAATATACCTGTGAATGGTATTTTGCTCACCCCTGATATATATCCTAAGTTATGCGTGCACCTTGTGTGGGTATGGCCCAACCATATAGGCTAACTAGAAGGTCATCTAGGGCGATAGACTTTAAGGGACACCAAATTAGACGGCGGTCAATTTTTTCTCTCTTTAAAAATATATGCATCTGCTATCTCTTACAAAGTATCAAATATTGTACTTGTAAAACAGTACACCATTGCCATGTCAGAAACTGAGTTATATTATTTACTTTACGTTGTGGAGCATGGCTGTGTATGTAAATATAGTTAAAATATGTCTCAGAATAGCTTCAAAAGAGCACCATCTGGATTTGCTGCCTGGGGATGAGGTCTGGCAGTTCAGTCATTCTCAGTAGCCTCGTGTTGGCTAGTCATACAGTTGAGTCAGCGTTGCTCACTGCTTAGTGAAGGCCAGTCGGTGACCCGCAACAGCTGTTCTGCCATGTTACAAGCCACAATCCTGAAGATGCTGTGCCCACAAAGAATTTGTATTGTGTTGGATTTGAAAAATTGAAGAGGTTTTATGAAGATTCTAAAAGGAGAATCATAAGTACTTTTAAGATTGTGTATTTATTGTAGACTGTTACTGCTAAAGTAATAGTAAAGCCCTGACGGTTAATGTTAACAAATACCACTTAGCATAAACATTCCTTCTTTTCGAATTTTAATATTTGATAGAAATTCTGGCCTTCTGTTTCATTTTTGAATAGTTTTAAGTTAATGTTGAAATGATAAAATTAAAATTTACCAGATTTGTTACTGTGATGTCATTGCATGTCCAGTAACTCACCAGGAAAGATTTCAGTAGCTAGAAAGCTACATGCTCTTTTGTCCAGTGGCATTGCAAATTCATAATTTTTCCCTTTCTATGCATAATTTACTCCACTTCAATCATTCTTACTAATCTTTTTGATTCATTTGTCATTTAGTTTAATGTAAATAGTATTCTATTTTGTTTTCTATTTTGATAATTTAGTTGAAACACTTGCTTAAAATTTTTCAGAAAATTAACACCATGGCAGATAAAAAGAAACCACCTGGAGTTCAGTATCGTTTAAAGGAAAACTGAACAGATAAAAGAACAAGCAAAGCAAAAAAGTTCCTTCCTTGAAGTTCACAACATCAAGATGAAGGAAGCTTACTTCAATTTGGAGGCAGGTCACAGCATGAAACAAACACTGAAATTGAGAAAACGTATTTATCTGCGGACACTTGTGCCAAGGTTCAGGTTAAAAAAAACCTCAAGGGACCAAAAGGTTAAATGTGGAAGATGAACTTGCAAGCACCTTCTAGTATGGAGACCTTGCTACATGGCCTAGATGTGGTGATCATGTACAACACAATCTGGTGGAACATGGATCCAAACAAGTTCATGAATTTCATTTCCAGAAAGATGAAAATAAAATAAAATTCTCTGTACAACACTACAAGAGGAAACTCGCCAATGGAAAGAAAATTCATTGACAGGGGTTACATTATTCAGTGTCAAAAGACTCATTGTTTTGCTTCTGCTGAAAGCTGTTTAGTAGTCATGCAATTGGTACCTCACTGAAAACAGTTCAGAGATTGGAAAAATATATCTTCAATTCTGTCTTCTCATGAGAAAAGTCTTGAATATTTGGAAAATTCATAAAATTGGAAAGAACTTAAACTAGGATTAAAAAAAAAACTATTGAAGAAAATGTATATGTACTCAAGCTAGAAGAAAAGTGCTGGAGCCAATATTGGAGTGTCTGGTTACTTTAGTGTGTTCTTGGTGGGCAAAACCTGGCATTCCACAGGAGAAATGAAAAAAAAAAAAAAAAAGACAGTGCAGTAATGGAAACTTTTAAAGATTTTTTTTTTTTTAAGCTAGCTTTGTTTGATCCAGTCACGAAGGCGCATCTGTGTAAAATAAGTGATCTGGAAACACACATTCATTACCTTGGGAAAACTTCAGACTGAGATGATTCAGTTCCTAGCAAATGCTACTAACGAAAAGCTTAGAAGTTGCCCATTCTTCAAAATGCTTTTGAATAATTCTGGACTATGCACTAGACGTGAGGAATACTAAGCAGATGACAGTGATCATTTACTTTGTAGATGTACCAACATCTGCCGTTGAAGATAATGCTGAAGTGATAATAAAGGAACATTTTTGGGGGGTTGTACCATTGAAGGACACTGGTACTTCTATGACTGGATGTATTCTAGGAAAGTTCGAAGATATGTCATTGTCTGCTGGGAACTTACATGGCCAAGGCTATGATAGAGGAATAATATGAAGGGCAAAGACAGTGTTGTACAAAAGACCATAATAGAAATGAATTACTGGGTGCTTTATGTTCTTTGTAGGACACATTCCCTGAATTTGATTGTCAATGATGCTACCAGATGTTGTTTGGAGAGACACACAGTTTCTTTAACCTGGTGCAATGCATGTAAGTGAGTTGTTTTTTTCCAAATTCAGCACACCATTGAGAAGTTATTCCTGCCAATGTGCATTCCTAACTCTGAAACCATTATGTTAAATAAGATGGGCGAGTTGGATTGATGCCTCTAAGCCTCTTTGGTATGACCTTGGAAATGTCTTTGGTGCACTAATTGAAATTTTGGGTACTACCTTAACAGTGTCATTGCCAATACAATGCATGCAGCTGAAGAAGCTCCTGCAAATGGCTTTTGCAAGCTCAGATTAGTAGTTTCACTCTTTGTGATATATCTTGTTTGAGATTAACCTTACCAGTAAGAAACTTCAGACAAAGAAACTTCAGACCTCAACATACATTCTTCTATACAGCAGCCGCAACAGACCAAGAAGCTTCTGGAGGGATGCAGGAGTGATGAAGCATCTGAAAAGCCACTAGTAGATGCCCGTAAGCTTGTTGAAGGTTTGAAATACCAACAGACTTCAAGCCAGAACCAGCATGTATTCAGAGAAAGAAGCAGCAGCAGTTAACACATAAGAAAAAGATCAATCAGTTCAGGATCCAAAACAAAAATTTCTAAGTAAACTTCTACTTTTCAGTCCTAGATACTACAGTCCAGGCAAAGAATGATACGGCAGCTTGATTCAATATTTGGTTTTCTCAGTGATGTGCACAGTTTGCCAAATGAAATTTCAAAACCTATTAGAACATTGCTTGCAGCTAGAGTCAATATTACAACATGGAAATTCAAAAGATATTGATGCAGTAGATTTATGCAGTGAACTGAAGGCTATTTCACGACTTCCAGGACATCTTAATATCAAGATGTACTGAAGTTTATTTCTGAATACACTCACAGTTTTCCCAATATCTTCATTTCTCTTCAAATTCTCTTGACTCTTAAAGTTTCTGTGGTTAGTGGGGAACATAGCTTTTCAAAGTTAAAATTGATCTAAACACATTCCTTCATTCTTCCATGCTGAAAGAGAGACGTGTTGGATAGGCCACCAGCTCAAAATAGCTTCAAAACTTTGTTTCAAACTTATTTCTCAATTTGCAAAAGCAAAAACATGAAAGCAACGTTCGAAATGTTTACATAATCGATGGCCCAGTGCAAAAGGGTTACAACTCAAAAACAGACTTTATTTAGTATTAAGGAATAAAGATTTTCATATTTTCCAAAAAAATCAGTTCATTTGGAAGGAAGACAACTGTAACTTGAAATGCAACTGTTTATGGCGTTGACCAGAACTACTGTGTACAACTCAAAATGGTTGACATTTTAAAGTGTCAGCTGCTGGGCAGTTTATCCTATATGATTAATTGTATTAGGATTAATGAAAAGTAGAAAATATAAAATATTTTTTATTTTTGCATTGTTCATTTCAAATGCCAAGTAAATAAAGTTAACATTTCATTAAGACTTCTCATTTTTCTCTCTGTTGAATGTGGGGGGGAGGGCAACACCAAAGTCATAGTTTATCTAGGGTGCAAATAAGGCTAGGGCTGGTCCTGACCTTGTGATAGTTACAAGCACAAATACAACATGTCCACACATTACCAATCATGGCATCCCCTTCTGCTGGAAAACGTGAAATGCATGCTAAAAGTCTCAGAGGGATAGCCGTGTTAGTCTGTAACTTAAATAACAATGGTCCTGTGGCACCTTAGAGACTAGCAAAAATATATAAATAGTATCATGGGCTTTGGGCACAGCCCTCTTCTTCAGGTGACAAAAGGTGTGGGTGCTTTACTCCAGAGATACAGGATCCTTTAACAAAGTGTCTGTATGGGGGGCTCTTTGGTCCCCTAACAATTCTCACCTCTAGCCTCACTGTCGGGGGGGGGGGCAGGAAGGTCACACAAATACACAGCTGTACCCACATTTTAGTGTGCATCCTGATACCATTTCTGCACTGCCCAGTTAACTCCTTCATAATAAGTTGTAATTCCCATGCAAATAACATTGTCCCAGCATCAAGATTACAGTTAATGCTTTGAATTACATGTGTTACAACTGGATCACTACCTTGAGTATTTTGAAGGTTGACCAAACCATCAGAATGATTCATGTGACTAGTTTTTAACTGGCAGCTCTATTGCTTTTAATGGTAAACTTTTGAAGTTGGAAAAGGAGTAATGTTAGCAGCAAAAATAGTATTCCCCTCAAACTAGAGAGTCTCTTAATGGATGAATTATTAAAAGGTGATTTAACACATTTCCATGGCCTCTTTTTAACTTGGAATAATAACTAACCTTTATATTTGTAACAAATGTAAAATTAAGCCATTCCCCACAGTACATGCCTGCATAAATACTACAGTCCCCATCATACCAGGTTTTGGTAGTTACAGTAGATACAACTGAATTGGCAGAATGGATGTTCCATGCACAAAAAGACCATCTGTTACTATATGGTTTAGTAATTCAGTATTCTAAAACAAGTCTAGAAACATTTTTTCAGTACTGCACATGGCTCAAAGAGATTTTATTTCTCCCAGTTTGATCTGCCAATGAGAGCTCTGTCTGGACCACAGCCGCTCCTGAGCTGTTGAGCTCCCTGAGTGATGAATGGGTCTCCTATGTGTGCTCAGTGCTACTGGGCTCAGATAATTTCAGTCATTTCAAATAATCTCATAGCCATTCCTCCATAACGCCACATCATATATACCAATGTTTCCATAAGCATAAGGTGATGGTGATTAAGTATGAGTTTCCTGCCTATGTTTCTGAAAAAAAGCAAACAAAACCAAATAGCTTTTTGCTCTTCTATCCCCTAGAACTCTCTGATTTTTAGGATTTACCAAAGGGTTTAATTGTCCCTTGTGCTAACACTTTAACAGTCTTCCTTTTTTAGGTAAACATATTTGATAGGCAGAGGAATGTAGCTCATCAGCAATGAAATAAGGTGTCACCCAGGGAGGGAAGGATTATTTGACTCCCTACTTCAAGTCCTCTGTTACAGAGAAATCCTCTTTTCAGTTTCCATCTTCTTTTCTTCTGCCTGTTGAGTTGTTCTTTTGCTCACATTAGCAAATCTTAAATTCTTGGACTAAGTGAAAATATCAGCTGATACTACTGCTTGCCACTCTTCTGAGACAGGAGTGTACCAGATCTCTGGCAACTTCATTTATCTTTCCGTAAAGTTGTTAATTAGCTGCTGCTCAAGGAGCCATCAGAATCTGTGGTAATTTAATATTCCGGTCCTTTCCACTTTGTCAGGTTTTTTTAAATGTCTCTCTAATTGTGCAGTTTGAGTGCTTCATGTGTCCCATTGCTAGAGAATGGGAAGGGATGTGGACTCTGCTTGATACTGGATAACTTATGTACTAATTAGCTTACATCTCCCTTAAAATGGGATCCCTGGTCAAATCCAAATCCCCCACCTAGTATTACATGTTCAGTGAGACATCTAGCAGCATTTAAAGCAGTGCTAGTTTTTACAGGGAAAGCTTCAACCATTTTGTGAAAGTATCCTCTTACTGAGAGGTATTTATTTCCTCTAGATGTGATAGCAAAGGGCCCACTTGCACCCTAATCCATGGACCATGTAGCTCTGAGTTTAAGGGAATCTTGTTTCATCCCTAATCTGCATTGATAGCAACACACTGTAAGCAGTTTGCCACATTGGTCAATATCAGATTGTACTGTTTGAATGAACAATGCTGTACTGCTTTATCTGTGCAAGATACGTGATCTTGTTTTGTACATTTTTAGCAACTACTCACATCCACTAGCTTTGTGACTTTGCTATGAATAGAGCATCCCCTTTGGGTAGTACTCAGAGGAACTCCTACCTCATTATCTTTTTTTAAAGAGAGAGATTTCATAAATTGTTCTGCATTTCAGCAAGACTGTCTATTGTTTTGACTTCTTGCTACAACATTTTGTTGTAGAAACTGCCATTAGTGTCCATTTAATGCTTCCTGTTTAGGTTCAAAATTTGTTTGGTAGAACCTACTGCAGAGTGGAACATTCTTTTGATGAGCTTAAACTTTAATTGGCTAAGTTATACCTCTTCTCCTTTTTTAAAAGGGTAATTATGCAAATTTGCCATCTGAACTACATAGAGCATTTTCCTCCCATTCTGAGCCATGAAGATCCACCGAGAATCGGAACACAATTACAGATCTTTTTCTAAGAAAACATTTTCCAAAGCTCAGCACTCTGCAGCTAATTCAGCTTACTGTGCCAAAAAGATATTACATTTTCTTGCAATCACTGACAGGAGCTGTAAGTGCAAAGCCAATGTAGACTTTTCCATTAGTGGGATATAATGAATCATCTATAAACCACACTTAACTAAATTTTTTTGTTCAGGAAAAGGTTTCCCATCCCACATGAAGCTTCAGAAAGGTATTTTTTTCAGGTGGTCACTTGAAGTGGGCACTCCTATGAGGTTCCCACCTACCGTTAAACATAAAGCAGTTTTAGATGATCCAGGGTCTTTATCTGCAAATCTCAACCTATTAAAGCTAAAGTGCAGCAAGGCAGCAGAGAATTTGATACCTGTCCAACTTGGATTTGCCCAGAGAAAAGATATTTTAGAAGAGTATGAGGCTGTGTTACCTGTAAGCTGGGTGCTTGTGCAGCCACTCAGGAGAGAATCAGCTAAGTGGCATCCGAATAACACAGCACCCACAGCTAAGTTTGGTTTCTACTGGTGGTGCACATTTGCATATGCCTCAGTACACGTACATTTATTCTACCCATTGATGGAAAAGATTATAGGGAACATTGGTGTGAGGAGGACTAAGGATGTTAAGGACTAATCGACTAATCTATTCCCCCCCCCCTTCCCCCGCTGCCTCTGTTAGATAGAGGCAGCAAATGGGGGGAAAGAGGAGGTACTTCAAAGCAGCAGCGCCACACGGAGCCCGTACCTGGGCTCTGTGCGGTGTTGCCGCATTTAAACACTGCTGTGGCATTTGCGTGAAGCCCAGGGTTAGCTGGTGAGTTCCCAGCTAACCCTGGGTTCTGCAGAAATGCCATACGGAGCCTGGGATCAGCTGGGGAGTTCCCAGCTCACCCCAGGCTCCGCGTGGCATTTCAAAGCAGCAGCGCAGCATGAAGCCTGCAGTCAGCAGGGGACTCTGAGTCCCCCACTGACCCCAGACTTTATGAGGACACTTTTGCTTTGAAATGCACAAGAGCCCCCGCTGGGGACTCTTGTATGTTTCAAAACTGGCACACCACATGCAGCCAGGAGTCAGCAGAACTTCCTGCTCTCTCCAGGCTGCATGCGGAGTTCTTCATTCCTCCTTTGAAATGTACAAGAGCCCCAGCTCTTTCAAAGGAGGAATGGGGAAGTGCCTATGGACTAGTAGATGGAAATTCCATTGATTACTCGACTAGTAAATTACTTGATATTTAACATCCTTACTAAGGACTATGGGCATTCACTCTGAAAGGGTATGTCTAGACTACATGCCTCTGGCGACAGAGGCATGTAGATTAGGCTACCCGGCATAGGAAAATGAAGCGGCGATTTAAATAATTGCCACTTCATTTAAATTAAAATGGCTGCCACGCTGAGCCGATCAGCTCTTTGTCGGCTCAGCGCGCTAGTCTGGACGCTCCGCAGTCGACATCAAAGGCATTTGTCAACCGCCCCAGTATGCCTTGTGGGATGAGGTTTACCGGGGAGGTCGACAAATGCCTTTGATGTCGACCGCGGAGCGTCCAGACTAGCGTGCTGAGCCGACAAACAGCTGATCGGCTCAGCACGGCAGCCATTTTAATTTAAATGAAGTGGCGATTATTTAAATCGCCGCTTCATTTTCCTATGCCGGGTAGCCTAATCTACATGCCTCTGTCGCCAGAGGCATGTAGTCTAGACATACCCAAAGAGACTGAAAATCCCGAATAGCTCAATATACTGCTGGAACTTGATTTTTTTCACTTGCAGACATTTTTTTTTCTCTACTCAATTAGGAAACAGAGAAGTATCTGTGATATATTTATCTTATCTAACTGAAGTTGCATTAACACAGCAGAAAAAGCTGTAGTTGAAGCTCCTGCTTCTAAACTGAAAGGTTTTTGTAGATTAGGATGTGAAGTGCAGCTGTCCAGGCAGTTTTTTATTTTAAGTCCTGGACTGGTTGATTCTGTTCAGATTTCATTCCCAAATTTCTCCCTTCTTGAGAAAGCTCATATAGCAATTTATCAGTTTCATTAAAGACTGGAATGAATTCTCTGTTGAATCTTGCTAATTCCAGATAGGATCTCAAGTCATGTTCAGAGTATTAGGATGACTAAGATATCTAGGACTCGTCTATGTATTTTGTCCATTTCTGAGCCAACTAAATAATTTGTTACCATATACCAATACCTGATAAAGTTTCTAAAAGAGGAGCTAGAATCTTGGTCATGGCTGCAATTAAATCATGTGGGAAAGTTATTAAATCCATAAGGAAATAGGATCCATATAAACTGTGGACCTTTGTGCATTTAAGCAAACTTATATTAGCTTTCTGGAGTCACAGGGACAGACTAGAAGCCATTAGTTTAATCAAAAACAGAAAATGACTTCTTTCCATCTGTTACTCATTCAAGGAGGTCCTAAAAAGATGCCACCACAGGGGCAACTATAGGAGTTCATTGCTTAATAGTCAGTTGTTAGTCTCAAAGAACCATCCAGTTTATGAGCTGGCAAAAGAGAATTGGTTTTGTTGAGAGACCTGGTATTCCTTGGTCCCCTAATAACTTAATCGTTTAAGTAACAGTCTCATCTGCCTCCTCCTGCCTCCTTTTTCAGTGAAGGATCGCTTTCCACAATTAGCACTTTTCCACTGTGCTTTCCACAGTCTTGTTTATGGGATAGCCCACAATTTAGGGCATTAGCATATTAAGTGGTCCCATGGTTATTCTGGAGGATTAGGATAGATTCATTCGTGGTTCTCCTGTAATAAGTACCTTCCTTTGACTCAAGATTAGTTTCTATTCCCTTTCTAATCCACAAAAATTGTTTCCTATTATCAGTGATTGCATGAATGGCTGGAGACTGTCACTCCCAAGAATCCCTCCATCTGCCAAATTTTGTGTCAGTACTGAAATTTTAAAAGATATGAAGGGGTTGACCAGTGTATGCAGACAATTTATGTCTCCTGGGTTTTATGGACCCCATGTGCACTTCTTTCTACAGATAAGATACTATTTGTCTCCCTGTATTCATTAACCTGATTTTAACATTGGGGCAACCACAGGGAACCTTCTTTTGTTGGTGGGACAGGCTGCCCTATTGTGGAAAGGGAGGGATCACTAGGCTCCAGTGTTGGGTTACTTCTAAGGTTCAAGCTGTCCTGCCATGCTCACATACACAGGCCTGACAGCAGTCAGCATTTTGCCCTGGATATTGTTTGCATTAGCCATCAAGACAATCCTATTTCTAAAACCAGGATGGAATCCTATTATTAGCAATTTTTTATAGACCAGATTATCATAGTTGGCGTCAGAAGATAAAATCACAGCCTCCCCAAAAGCAAGCTCCAAAAGCATGACAAGTCTTTCTCCCTTTGTTTTGTGTTCTGTACGTTTTCTCCTAAGAGCATGGCACTAGATTATTTTTACCATCTTTTAATTGTGATTTCTCATTTAGATGCTTGTCAATAATTTCAGTGGTAATAACTGATTTGAGATTGAGTTTCAATGAAGCCACAACCACTAAACAAAATAAATTCATGACAAATCAAGGTTTTTATATTCTCTTCCCAGTTTGGAAGACAGCTGCAGTTAAAGGCCCCATGGACCGATAATGGTTTGAATTTGTTCAGGAAAAAGTCAAATGGTCTCATTTACCACTTCTTCGCAGTCACCATTTTGATCGTTATCCCCCCGTCTCTCTTTCTTTGGTCTGTTTCTGATATGATGGGGTCTAGTGACTGAGACCATTGGATTAGGGCAAGGGTTCTCAACCTGTTTACCATTGTGGACATCATCCAGTACTGCCAGTATGCAGTGCCCCGTGCAGACACAAAATTTTGTATCCACATCCAAATCCACAAAAAGGAGCCATGGATATTTGCATCCACATCTGCAGATGCGAGTACCAGCGGATATAAAGTAGATATCCACAGTTTTGCAGGGCTCTACCTGTATAGCTCTGAGGATGTCACATGGGCCTCAGCTGTGTGCTGATAGATTGCAAGAGTCCAAGGGCCACAAATTGAGAACCACTGAATTAGGGTGACAGTCTTGCTGATCTGGATCATCATGCCATAAATCATACTCATCATGTCCACTCGTAATCATAATCTCATAGTTGTTCCTTTGAGGAGGAGGGCGAGAACACTGTTGCGTGGGAGCCTATAATGGCAACCATCTTGTCTCTCAATTGGATTTATAATTTAGGAATGTTAGATTGCAGTGGCTGGGGGTGGCTGCCCTTTCCATCCCTGATTTTCCTGTAAGTTGGAAGGACAGATATCTTCATTCTTTTTATAATTCCCCTACTTTTTTTGCTCAAGTTGTTGGCAAATTTCTTGGATAGTATCATATTTTCATTGACTGTTCCCAGGGAGCTCAAAATGGAGGCTTGATCTGCCTGTCGACTGTTGTAATGCTGACCTTCCACCTAGTGGATTTGTAAAACCTTCAAGACTTTCAGGACCTGACTCAGTCTTTCATGGGTTTTGGTGCTAACTTTCCAGCATGCTTGAATGAGGATATTTAAATGTAAAGGGGCATTAGGAAAGTTGCCATCAATTTTCCCCATTGCTCTTCGAGCAAATCCCAGAGGGAATGATTGAGAGTCTGCCATGAAGGCATCTTGAGATCAGGAAGGCATCTTGTTGGAGGAGATGTAATTGAGTACTCTTCCTCCCCCCCCCCCCCCATCCTCTTTTCTAGAGAGATTTTAGCCCACTACAATCTGTCTTCGAGAGATTAAAATAGCTTCCCCCACCTGGATTGCAAGATTGCAATCTGTGTTCCCAGAGACTAAGTTTCAAATCTGGCAAGATCCATTGATACCCAGGCCATCAATTATTACAAACTGCCCTTCTTGTCACCGATGACCACAGAGTAATTCTGTCAAGATCAAGGGAGATCAAGTGGATTTTAACCATTTATTGACTGCTACCATAGAACCTAAATTTGTGATCCCTAGGCCACACTAACGCAGGTAAGTAGAAAATAACTCCTGGTGAAGCATACGAGTTGTAGGCAGATGAACCTTCCTCTCTGTTTAGAGTCTGCCATCCCTCCATTACACATCACAAAGAGAAACTCTAAAATATACGCTAAGTTATGCGTGTGACAGTTATGTGTACATAGCATGTTTGCTCATAGATATTGACATTTATACGTCTGGTCCGAAACTGTACCCACACAGCCGCCTCCTCCCCACAGGCCCAGAAAATGCAGTATCTCTTGTGTACTCTAGCTGGATTGCATATGGAGCATGAAGCAAGCATGATCAATTGGCCAGTTGCACTCAACTATGGACGGTTCTTAGATGTGTTTGCCATTCTGGGCAGCCGGTGTAGACTGTACACAATTAGGACACAGTAAGCTGTGATGTCAAAATAATTGGGTAGTGTAGAACAGGGTGGATTTGATTTAAATCACTGGTCAAGAAGACTCAATTTAATCATGGTTTTCTACATAAAAGTGCATTCTTGTTGGTTATTTATAATCTAATACATATTCTTCACAAATCAGATTGATGCAGGTTTCATTTTTTGTAAAGTACACACTATGAATTTTAAATGGTGATTTATTTTTAAAACTTTTCAGATTAGTTTTACAGCTATATTAGAAAATGAATGATTGGTTATTTCATTTACCAAAGATAATTGAAGCAGGTATTTATGAAGTCATTGGGAAGTGAACTATCTCCAGTTCTGCTAGTTAATCATTATTATTTGGAGGATTTTCTTACCATACTGTATTAAGAGAAGAACATCACAAAGCAGACATTTAAATTGTTATACTTAACTAAAACAATGTTGATTCTTTTTTCATCAACAGCAAACATATTTTAAGAAAACAAGCATTTGACTTTAGTTAAACATTCAAGTTTTTTAAAATAAGGTTTGTTTTGTTAAAATTGTTTACTAAACTCGTTAAATGAAATATTTAAAAACAAAATTTAAATGGACTGTCAGCCAGGTCAGCAAGAGAAACTTAAAATACTGGCTTCTGCAGCTAACTCAGTAATCTTCACCTTCACTTTCCTGTTTGCTCATAACCTGAAAAAGAAAGAAAAAAACAAGCTTTACTGCTTTTTCAGGTTCCCAACGATTTCTCAATTTTGGAATTAATTTGTCCAAAGGAAGAAAATATTCTTCTGCTGGTGTAGCAAGAAAGTACTGCTGTAGTGAGATTATCATTTCAAGTCTCTGAATCCAAGTGCTTAAGTGACTTTCGCTGGTGTGACTTTCTTTAAAACCTCATCAGAACATGTATATTTCTTGAATGATTCACCCTTAGTTCTGAAGTTCATTCAATTGGCATTATGGAGGAATGATTGCTGTGTATGCCCATGTCCTAGCCAATTCCTCCTCTTTAGCAGTTGAGGTTTGAGCCTGGTCCTGAATATTAAAAATATTTGCAAGAAAATGAGCTGGAGATAGTGCTTGTCCCATTCAGCTTTTTAAGGCTTGTGATTTAACTCTGTATTTTTCTCTTTTTAAGATCTCATGCAGTTCCTTCCAAATTCCAGAAGCATCAGCATAAAACAGCTATTTCCCTGCATTTTGTTCAAGATTACAGAAATAGGTTTTAGGGTATGCAGCATGTGTTCAACATTTCTCTTCAGCTCAATGTTGAAAATGTTGTCTGTGATAGTGCCATCTATTTTTTCACAATTTTGTTCACAAACTGTCATTAGGTTAGGGCAGGTCTTGGTATAGTGCTCAAAACAGTCCAATACTGGGTTCCAGCGCACGTCATGTGGGAGAGTTATCTTGGTTCCTCACACTTATTTCAGAGCAGCTGCTGCAAAGTGGTTATGGAAGTATTTTGCAATTTCAGCAACATTAGCCTTTATTTCTGGAACACTGAAGTCTTGGCTAGGAGGTGCATCAAATGAGCACTGCAAGTGTATGTTATTAGCTTGGGACTCGTCTAAATTTCTTTTCACCTTAGATACATTTGCAGCATTGTCTCTGACCAAGCTGCATACTAGAGATTTTTTTTTCACAGTTTATTATAGCTTTTACTGCTGCTACTTGTAAGAATTCTGATGTGTGTGTATTTCCTGATGCATCAATTGTTTCTGTGAGGAAGACATTCTCTCTTTCTGTTTGAAAGTCTCAGAAGGGTAGCAGTATTAGTCTAGAACTTTAAAAACGAGTAGTCCTCTAGCACCTTAGAGACTAACAAATATCTCATCTGAAGAAGTGAGTTGTGCCCACAAAAGCTCATATAAATAAAATTAATACATTTGTTAGTCTCTAAGGTGCTACACGACCACTCATTTTTTGTTGGTTTGGTTTTGTTTCTCTTTGTTAGAGACTGATATGGTTACCCCCTCTGAGTCCAGAAGGAAGACAGGCAGTCCTTAAAGAAAAAACTTAAAAAACAACATATAGCCTGGTAGCACTTTAAAGACTAACAAAACGTAGATGGTATCATGAGCTTTTGTGGGTACAGCCCACTTCTTCGGATGACCGCAGTGTTGGAAGTCCAGTATTCCCAAATTGGGTCTCTATTATGGTCTGCTGCCAATGTAAGTTTTCCCTTCTAGTGAGAGAATGGTATGGTACGTCTCAAATCAATGAAGTCTACACTCAGGAAAAAACTCAAGACTTACGGAATATACTGCTCAAAAAGTTTCACTTTTGTTTCTACTGCCTGTCCCTATCTTTTCACATTTATCTCCAGACTTCTCCTTGTTCAGATCTCTTCTGCCCCCAATAGTCTTCTGTTTGTTTGAACTTTTTGAGACTTTGCATTTTTAGACAGAGATAAGGGATTGATTCTGTGTATACACATTTGCAGAGGGACAATAGAGTTGAGATCTTTTATTTCTCACCTCTACTGTATATATTATTTATTTACAAATATTTTTGCTGTTAACAAACGTTATATCTGGAGACACAAATCCACAGTTTGAGAACTGGAAAACTAAGCATCTCTCATGGCTCCTTCCCCACTCTGGCACAACAAATGCAGAAGTGGGGGCCATCAATTACCCCAAAACCTTATTTACCAGGCTTTGGTATAAAACTTCCTGCCAAAATCTTAAAAACCTAGATTTTGGGA
This sequence comes from Pelochelys cantorii, assembly GCA_032595735.1. NCBI lineage: Eukaryota > Metazoa > Chordata > Testudines > Trionychidae > Pelochelys > Pelochelys cantorii. The sequence continues at coordinate 121,850,113 of CM064326.1, read as the reverse complement.
ATAAAACTTCCGCTGCCACCACCCAAATTAATAAAGAAACCAGGGGAGAGACCATTTGGGAAAATCTAACCCCTAAAGTAAAAAGCAGGACACCACCATTAACCAATACCAGGTTAATAAAAGGAAAAGAGAACTTTTATTATCACCACACTATTCCTGTTGGAAGCATAATGATTGGATGGAAAAGTAACAAAATAATATACTCATGCAGAAACTCCATGGGCCTAGAACTTAGTTACAAAGGAAAGCCAAAACATTTTTTACAAAGTGCACAGACAGCAGATCCTATACCCAAAGCATAAAACAATGAAACCTAATGGATTTATCTAAACTTTACCCTACTTACAGAAAGTGAAGAAAGAGTCTTTTCTTGGAGGGAGACATAGTGTCTGTCCCCCTCAATAGCTGGAGAGAACTGCCCCCAGAACAAAGGAGGGAAAAACCAAAATTTCCTTTGTCCCAGTTTGAAATTCCTACCTACATTCCTATTGGCCACTCTGCCTGGCTAGGTAAGGGACATAGTTAACCTCTTAGTCCCCAGGCTGCTGGCTAACCCTCATGATCATGACAACATCTCTGATGGTATCTTCTGAGCAATGAGTCCCATTGGGTAGATAGAAAGATTAACCTAAATAATCTCTACCGAAGCCTCTGGAAACCAATAAGACTGGATCCCTAATTCATGAACCTTTGGAACTCATTTACAAAACGTTTCTCAAACATTACATTAATATAGTGACTCGCACTATAGAATTAAAATTTATAATCCCTGTTTAATGTATCTTAATCAGAACTATTTTAGATAGGGTTTTTTCCCCTCAAAAAGCTTTTAATCAAAAAATCTGATCTAAATAAAAATATGATTTAAAAAAAAGATTAAATCATTGATTTTTATCCATCCTGGTGTAGACTAAGCCTGAGTACACTTCTCAGACCTGTAGAAGAACTCTGTGTAAGTTCAGAAGATTGTCTCTACAAGAGAAGTTGATCCAGTAAAAAATATTTTTTCACCCACCATGTCTCTATGAATATTTCATAGCAGTTCCAGTGTTCAAAGTCTTGATCCTAAAGGAAAGAGTTAGGATCGCTTGTAAACACCATATGTTGTTTTAAACTGAAGCTTATCATTACATATTTGTTGTTCTATTGCAATCAGATATCATTTTCCGCAAAACCTACTATGTTTAGGATGATGTAAGATAGAGAACCTAGTATAAGCCTGTAAACATGAAATATTCCACATGCATAGTTCTGTTCTTGGACTACAATGCTGCTTGTTCCACCACTGACCAAAGGGATGTTTATTTTAAACTAGGGTTTTTGTGTACATACACAATACTGAACAATATGTGTCTAGATTCCTTTAAAGTAACTGGAAGGGTTTTTTTAACCACTTGGTGCTGGTTGCAGTTGCACTTGCTGGTGACACTAATTCTGTCTGAGAGACCGTGGGCAAACTGTCTTTGTCCCCAGTTATCCCACTGTCTTTTTATATTGTAAACTCCTAGGGATAGGAACTATGTGTTTTCTAGAATTCCTAACATGGTAGGGTCTCAACCATAATTGTACTCTTTAGGAGTTACCCTTCTAATTGTGCTCATAAATACGTTAATTTATAGTACTTTTCTTGGTGTATGTTGCATTGTTAGCTGCATTCTGGATGTCCTCAAACAGAGAGGCACTGTCTTCCTTAGGTTCATCATGTGTATTAAGTTGATATGCATGGTATTGCTTTGCAGATTGCTATTTATCTTTTCAGGTTGCCAGCCACTTTGTTTGATACCTGATATTCCTATGTTCATCACAGTATTCTTGACATTCTTTCATTACTTATTTAGTCATTTGTAATCCTCTTCATGCTACTATTGAACTATATTGTAGTTCTTCAGTGCCTCTGGACCTCCCACGTATAGCAGTAGAGTACTTTGCTTTTTCAGATTCTATACAATGTCGCCTACTTCCAGGCAAATTGTAAACATTGCAGTCACCTCCATTTTATTCCTTTGCAGATTGAGGAATTCATGTGCTTTCCAATGATCCGTCTTTTTAAAAATTTGGACACAAAATAATAATGTGGCACACTGGTGCCAGTAAGAGTTAATTTTAAATCTTAATTTCCTCATCCCAGTCACATGTCATGGGTGTCACGATAGTTTTAAAATTATTCAGTAAAGTAGTAGCTTTGTTTCACATGTCGTCAAGCTATATTTTGAATCGAATTTAAGCCAAATTTTCATGTGGTTTGCATAACTGAATGAGATAACAATTCCACTTGTGAGCACATAACCTCATACTAGAATACTGTGTGTGTGTGTGTGTGTGTGTGTGTGTATCCAAAGACAACTCATCTTTATTAACGGAATCTGTGGGCTAATAATATTAAGAACTATTTGAAATAATTGCAGATATTTGTTGTTTGTGTGGAAAAAGTTTGGTCTTGAAAATTTTGCCCTATAGTTTGAAACTAAGAATATGTCTACACTAGCGTTTTTGTCAGTTTAATTTATGTCACCCCCTCTGAGTGACATAAGTTATGATGACAGAATCATCAATATGGAGACGATACTGTGGCAGTAGGAGATGCTCTCCAGCCATCATAGCTAACATTCCTCATTGAGGTGGTTTAAATATATTGATGGAAGAACTCTCCCATTTGTGTAGAGCATTCTTACAGTGGCATAGTGCATCAGTACAGCTGCGCCTCTGTGAGCTTGCTACACTAGACATAGTCTAAAAAAAACACAGTCTTACTTAGTGAGGGTAATTTGGGACAATTTACCTAGAGATGTGATGGATTTTCCATCATTTGACATCTTTAAATCAAGAATGGATATTTTTCTAAATGATGTGCTCTAGCTCAACCTGAAGTTATGGATTTGAGGCAGGAATTGCACGGTGAAATTCTGTGCCCTATGTTGAAAGTTAGACTAGATGATCACAGTGGTTCCTATTAGCCTTAAAATCTGTTAACAACTATAATTTCATTTTCAAAGTACCCAAAAGTACTAGAGAATGTTCTGTAGTAAATTAATTATATTTTCATTTTTTACCTATTGAACTACAGTTTCACAGCTTTAAAAGACTTGGCATTAATTCTGAGTGTTTCTTTGAAACCTATTTGCCCAAAAAGAAAATTCTAAAAGAGTAATTTAATTGCCACAGAAATAAAATAGAATAAAATAAGGTAATGTGCTAGGCACTTTTTTTTGTTTTATGCTCGAGTCCATTGTTAGTTACATCTCCTTGAAAAAGAATTCATTATAGCAGTGCCCTCACACCTGACACATTAAGGGTACGTCTAGACTACAGGCTTTTGTCGACAGATACTGTCGACAAAGCTTCTGTCAACAAAGAGCATCTAGACTACATCCAGTTCTGTTGACAAAGCAAGCCGCTTTGTCGACATGAGAGTGTAGACGCAAAGGACAGTGTAGATGCAATAACGCCTTCTGTCGACAGAGCTCTGTCGACAAAAGGCGTTATTCCTCGTAGAACGAGGTTTACAGCCGTTGACAAAACTGCTGAGTTCTGTCGACATTATGTCGACAGAACTCGGCGACAGTGTAGATGCAGGTATAGTTTTGTCGACAAAAGTCCACATGTTAACAAAACCCTGTAGTCTAGACACACCCTAAGTGCTCAGCAAAAACAAAAAAATGTAATTTCTTTTTCTTTACTATTGCTTTATAACGTGTAAAGGCAGCCTTAAACTTTTTTCAGTTACATATGTTAGTTTCTCGAAAGGCTTTGGCCAAGATCCTCCATCAAAGAGAGGGAAATGGATATTTATATTATATTATGTGGGTCTCTTGGGAAAGTCTTTTTACATCATTCAGGAGAATAGAAAAAGGCATTCTTTTTGTTTTGATTTTTCTGTTTCCCTTGACAAAGCATATGTTTGTAAATATTGTGTCTGTGAATCATAAAGAAGGTGCTTCTTTTGTGCACGTAAAATGGTTTGTGTTTTGAGAATATTCATTTAGAAAATGACACTTTTCAAGGCTGCTTTGTTTTGTTCCAGGTCTTGTTCCTCATTTCAAAAATTGAAATATGTTTTGTATTATAGGTTCAAAAACAGTGGAAATCCGTTTTATAATTTGCAAGGACAAACTTCTGAAGCTGTGAAAAAATATGGTATGTCTGCTGTTATTTTCATGTGTTGTATATGGAACTTGTCAACTGTCTCTTGAGTGTTGTAGTTGTTATCTTAAAAAAAACTTATGTATAAAAATGAGAGGTTGTAACAGACATTCCATTTCAGAGAAGTACAGATGTAGAATCTCTTATTTTCAAACATTTGAGTTGTAATAGCTCTTCCCTTATGATGCACAACAGTCACTTGACGCAAAATGTTGTAGCCTTGATGAGCCCCCTTTAAAGTAGTTTCACAAGCCTTAATATCCTGCTGTTACTATATACTTATGTGGATTGAATCAGAATTGACGCAACTTTTAATCTTTATTTAACTGCTGAACACATTTGCTAAATTTCTAGAAGTTTGAAATTTCAGTTTCATATTTAAAAGTTCAACATAAAAGATATACAACAGCCTTCAGTGCAAAAGCCAATATTAGATACAAATTAAAACATCAGAAAATGCAGAAATTAAGGTTATAATGGCAGTGTTAATGTGGTCCTATTGCACACAGTGTCTGTTTATACTTTTAACAGTGAAATCTAGAATTGAAAATATTATGTGTGCAATGTAGGAAAATTAATGTTTTAATTATTAACTTTTAAGATATCTTGACACTCATATTTTTTCCCAATACGTTTTTAATTGGTAAGTGAAGAAAATCAAAAAGCATTCAAAAGAGTTTCACAGCTAACTAGGTTTTCAATTGCACTATATTGTAGATACATAAAAATGTAGCTGCCGTACCATGGAATTCTAAAATATCCAAGTGCAGTAACCAGTAATGGACTGATAGGGGTGAGGAAATGTTTTTTATTCATGCTGAACCTAAGTTAAGAGCAACCTACCTGAAAGGAAATCTAGGAAAGAATTTGAAGTGCAAGGCTGACGGTATCTCATGTAGAGAAATAAATCAGAGTCCTCAAGGTAGCAATAGCAGATACAATTGAAAAAGTAAAAGGATCACCATATGGGGTCAGACAAATGGTTCAGTGGTTTTAATTGCACATGCCCAAAGTGTACAGAATGTTGGGGGTTTTTTTAAACAGTTTAAATGTGGGGAAGATTTAGTGTTCCTGTTGCAAGAACTGCTGAACACCTCTGGAGACGGAGGTGTGTGGTGATAGGGTTTGGGGTTTTTTTGGTTTTTTTTGGAGGGGGGGGTGTTAATAGCAACCTCAAAAATGTTTTGACTGAACTCAAATTTTGAAAGTTTTAGACCAGAAGGAAAGAGTTTTTTTAAGAGTTTTATGACCAATGTAAAACTGTTGAAAGGTGGTTTATAATGAAAGTTGAGTTACAACTTTAACTATAGACTTCACTTTCATGAAAGCTGTAACTCTTTGCAAGAACTGCGATGTTTCCATAATACAGTTGTACTTGCAAAATTTTAGGTATTGGTCCTCTGCTCTGTCAAGCAGGTAGCAGCTAGTGACTGATCAGTAATTTTTGCATCTACAGCACCTCTGAGACCCATAGACCTGCTTCTTGTTCTCCAAAAATTAGCTCTTCAATTGCAAAAAGTTTTGTGGATGGTGACAGCTCCTGTTGAAATGTGTAGGCCACTACTTTTATGCTGACTTTTCTCTGCTGTCCACTCTGCTCTGAATGATGTAACTGTTTGTCATGGTTTGTTTTTTTTTTTTAAACGTGGTTCCTGAAAGTGTACTAGACAATTTAGGCACTTAAGAAAATAAGGGCATGTTCCTTTCCCCATTTCAGAACTTTAAATCTAATTTTAGATATAGCAGATACCAAGAAGGATAGTGGTTACAGGAACATAATCAAATGGTTATTCAGGTGTAGTATCTGTACATCTTAGTAGTTGCAGAAAAGAAGGGTGGGGAAGAGAGGTGTGTGTATGACAGAGAGTGAGAGTGCTGTCACATCCTGCAGGTAACAGGGAGGAAGTTTGTATTTAGGACTGATCCAGGGGATGGTGAGGGCTAGTGAACAGAAACTGGGAAAGTAGTCTGCATACGAAGCAACATGTAAGAAGACAGGAGTGTGAGAAGGAATAAAATGGCTTGTCCTAGTGAATCAATGGCAGAACTGGGAAGCTTCAAAAAGTGTGGAGTCTTTAAGGATCACAGTGATCTGTTAAGTACTTCAATAAAGAGAATTAGTGACTATTGATGATGTTTGTCAGTTAGACCTTTTCTACAAGGGACCTTATGACCTGTTCAGCTAAAAGTGGGGAGGCTTGACTGGGTGACATGTACTGAACTTTCACGTGCACTCCTTGAACATTCACCAAATGTTTGTATGGTTTGGCCATTAGCAGATTTGGTAGTCAGTTGTAGAATGCTGAATCCTTTTCTACTTCAGAAGGCCATTTACCTTTGTTCATTTGTGTGTGAAGCTAGTTAGAGCGCTAAGGTCTGTACAGGTCAAAACGAGAGAGCTCACTGAAGGAAATTTCCTAGCTATTGCCCAGTGCTGGACTTTTGTGGCTATTAACTGAACACTGTTTTTGAAAGGAACTAAACTAAAATCAGATTTATTTTTTTCATTCACTTAGAACATCATTAACATATACACATGTTCAAACAAAAGACAGCGCTTGTCTAGAATAAATACTTCTGTACTAGGAGATCAACTTACATAAATATCAGTGTTGTATTTCTTTTTCTGAGCTGACTCTATCACAGGATATAGGATCCACATTTTTTTCCTATTCTGTACTCCTATCAAGTCCTGCTACGAGTGTGGTTTTGGGGTGGAGGAGAGAATGGGGTGATTTTGAGTGTTGAGGATTGTTTTTTATCCATTAATTTTGGTTTAGGGCAGATAATAGAAATAGGTAAGAGTCTAACTGGTTCCTTTTCAGACATGGAAGTAATCAGCTGGGGTGGTCCCAGGGCGCTTTGGGCACGAGTATTGCTGAGTTATCACTGGCTGCCACCTGCCTGACAGAGTAGAGGACCAACCCTACAATTTATGCCTGTGGAGCCAGATCACAGGAAACAATTGCCAGGTAAATTTTTTTTAAATGAAAGACGACTAAAAAAATCTGTAATATAAATGGGCTTGACACAGTAATGCAGGAGTTGGGGAACCTCTTTTGGATCGGGGAACCACGCACAAGTGAGAAGCAAAGCAAAAAAACAAAACCCCTCACTGATATGGCCCCAACTAAGGAGAAGGACACTCCCTACATTATCCTTGCACACCAGAGCCTAAGGGGGGCCAGCCTAGTAGATTGTGTGCTCCAGCCCCGCAGGGGGGGCTGTTGTGCCAGTGCAGGCTCCCCAATGCTGGGAGTGGGGGGGGGGAGGGCAAGCTAAGCCTCGGGGGGGCCCGGATCCAGGCGGCCCCTGGGCCTGAGGTTCCTCACCCCTGCTCTAATGAGATGTCCAAACACTGTAAGATTTATTGCTCCTGTCAAATATCTGACCAGTTTTATGCATGGACTTTGTTCATTCTGCTTTTGACGTGTTTTTTGGAAGAAACACGCAGCAAAAAAATAAGCTGCATGGAAGTCCCTGGAAACCCAGTAGTCTTTCTAAAAACAAATTAAAATAGTTATATTATTGAAACATTATCAAATACAATATTATACTGAGAGCTGAACAGTAATTCATGTTTATGTAATGTTTCCAAATTTTTGAGTGTTGATTATATTGAAATAAATATCTTCCATATGTTGGTGAAGTATGTGTGTTTGTTTTTACAGAGTTAACTAATTTCAGAGTTAATATTAAAATTGACTTATGTGGACCAGTTCCATCTGTTATAGTAAACTAGCTGGAGTTACCCGGCATTGCTCGGGGTGAGCGCTGGGGTCCTGCCGGGGGTGCCCCGTGTGAGGGGCGGGTGGGAGGGGCTGAGCACGGGACCTAGGGTGGGCAGAGAGGCCCAGCTCGCACCCAGGGCTGCAGGTGCCGCGGGGGGCAACGACCCCACTGCCTACCCCGAAACTTTTGCCCCGCCACCTGCCGCACCATGGGGCCACGCCGGGGGCTCCCCTCTCCCGCAGGCCGCAGTGAGCAGGTGCCGGGCTCCCAGCCACGTGACCAGGAAGCTGCGCTGGACCCCGGGCCGCTCCTAGCGCTGCCGCTGCCTCCCCGCTGGGCTCGCTCCTCTGCTCCCACAACCGCCCCATAGCGATGGCTGTGAGCTCTAGCCCGCTGCTTGGCAACTCTCGGCCGCCGCAAGAGGGGAGGGGTCCGGGCCAAGTAACATCACGGGTGGGAGGGAGGAGAGGGTTCCCCCGCCCTAGACGCGCCTGCGCAGTGGAACGGACTGGTAGAGGTGAGTGGGGCAGCTGCCACTCGGAGCACTGCCCCTCCCCTCACACCTCCGCCACCAGCCTTAGTGAGTGACTGTTCCTGCCACTTCCCCCAGGAAGCCACTTCTCCCCGCACTGCCAAAAGTACCTTAAAACCTTCTCCTGGAGGAAAGATTACCCCATGCAAAGTTTGGTTGCGGTAGCTCTTACAGTGCCCAAGTTATTTGCGCACAAACATTCTCCCTTATATATTAGATTAAAGTAGAAATAATAGGGACGCTATAATTCTTTTTGGCAGTATAGTCTTAAGTTTATCAGCTAAACCTATTTTTTTAGTACATATAATTATTTTACTTCTTTCTGTTATGTTTGTTCAGTGTCCTGGCTGGAAATATTAACATTTAGGGACTTATAACTGTTTCTGTTTATTCAGACTTGTTAAGCCTAGGGCTTAGTTCAGCTTAATGACTGGTGTGACGACCTGGTTTTAATCAGTGACCCAAAACTGCGATCACCCCGATGTCACCGAATGGCCACAGCTTGTAAAAGGTAAAAATAAAAATACTGGATTGTATTTTTGTGAATTAACTAAATATTCATTAGTGTAATACTTAAATAATAGTTGATTCATATGACCTGGAGATAATTGTATAAATTGAATACAGCCTTTGAAGGATAGTATGAAGGTTAATTGAGACTTAACATTTGACCCTACTTTTTTTCTTGTGTTACTATGAAATTGTAATTCTCCCTATGCTCCCTTAAATATCAGCATCCTAGCACTCATGTCCATCCTCCAACAGGCCACTGTATGCCAACGATCCAAGAAAAACATTGGTAAGAAGCAGATCACTATTTCAAGCTTCCAACTACTATTATAATATAAACAATTAATGATGAAAAATATTTTGCCAGCATATTATTAAAATATGCATTTAATTAGTGAGCGTTTTCTAAAAAACATTAGTCCAGGAAACTTGTTGATACTGAAATTCAGTAGACTTGCATACCTTTACTTTTCTCTCCTAGGGAGTTACAGTGGAGGTAAAAGGAGTGGCTTGCAGAATGGAGAAGTTGCTCCCAGTATTGTTGGAAGTGAGCCATCATTTGAATTTGCTAGCTCATGCTGCAGTATTCAGATTAGTTGGTGTCTTATGATCACAATTTCTGCAATCTAATTCAAGGTTGAAAGTTGTTAGAGCATTTGCTTTGGGGTCTTGTTTAAAACTGTTATTGTAAAGTAACTTAAAACTCCTCAGATTTTTAAACAAATGGCATTTGAAAGAGAACATTTCAGCATGCTATGTATTCTTAGAAAGTTTAATTAATTGTGTCTCCAGTATTTTACATATTTAGAAAAGCAGTACTATAATTTGTTAGTTCTGTTTCATATTAAAGAATAAATAGCTGCTCATCAAACTAGTGAACTTCTGGTTCTGTAATAAAATTTGATTTCCCACATTGTATGAATTAATGTTAAAGCTTAGCTTGAATTTTTTTAAACTTGACATGAATCTTTTATCCTCTATATATTAAAAATATATCCTGTCCTTTTTAATATCTGAAATTCTGTAAGAAAATTAATAATTCAATAAGTTATACTATAAACAGGGCCACTGGAAACCTAGGAAAAATAATTATTGGGACTTATCTTTTGCACTTACTTTGTATCTGCAGAAAAGGTTTTGCGAGACCCCATACTTGTTCTGAAGTTTTCATTTTTCCATAAACATAAAGGTCTCTGTTACTTAAATATAAGCAAATTGGTCAACCTATACAATAACTTGGAGTTGAGTATCTACACGTTAAAACTCTCTAAACTGGGACTCTCTGGTCAGACAACATCTGTGGTCTGGCATGGATGTCACAGGACGAGAGTGTCCTGGTGGGGGGCCAACAGCAGGGACCGTTACTGTAGCCTAGAATTAAGGCTATTGTTGAGAATGGAAGAGCCGCAGTGGATTAATATAAAACAAACGACTGAACCATACTGGCACACATCAAACAAACGCTGCCCATTCCTCTAGATGCTGCAGTTCTCCCAGTCAAGTTCACTTGTCTCTTTTTTGGACTAAGATTTAGTCAATGACTTTAATGCAGGTTCTGATTTCAGTCAGATGCTAGGAGACAAACATTTAACAGTTCTGAGTTTGACTAACGGGAGGCAAAGTTAGGCATCAGCTATGCTGAATTAAGCTGCAATCCCTTATGCCTTGTCATCATCTCTCTTTGCTCTATGTAAGAGAGCTTAGAGGCGGAAGAGCAAGAGGAGATATTAAAACACAGTTAATAGTATCAAAAGTTGTTTGCAAAATAATCAGCCTGGAAATGTTTGCTTTGTCTTTAACTATCTCTGTACAACGAAAGTGCATTAAATGCAGTATTAAAGCTTTACAAGACACTGTTTATAAAATGATTAAGATTTTTTTTGTAAATACAAAAAAAGATTAAAGCAACTAGATGGGCTGACAGGTGTTTTTTTCCTTGAGTTTTCGGTCATATGCGTATCACCAAGGTTCTCTCTAAGCTGTATGGTGACAGGGCTCCACAGCTGCTCAATGAGCCCCACCCAGCCAGGGGCTTACAGGTCCCTGCACAGAGCTGCCTAGCTAGGGGAGCTACCGGCTGGGAGAGACTTGGTGTTCAGTCTTCGGCAGGGAGCTGCTGCTGTAGCTGAGAGAGAAGTGCCCCATCCCCAGCCAGGCAGCTGGCTGGGCAGCGCTTACTAAGCATCTGTGGGGCTATGCTACCACACAGTTTAGAGGAAATCTTGAATATTACTGTAGTATGTAAGGGCTGATATTTGTAGTTCCAGAAGAGTGATTTGGTAATTCATATTTACTTAATAGATTTCATTTGCTTTATCATTTTTTATAATTTGAGGTGAGCTTGTACACCATTTAAATATAAACTATTTTTGTAACTAAAAATTCACTTCTGTATTTTGTTAAAACTTTTCTTCAGAAGAAAATCTCAATTACTCAGTAATATTGTTGGTAATGGTAATTAGCTAAGCATTTAGACTAAATCCATGCCTTTACTAGGCTATGTAATGCAATCAGAATTTTCTTCTCATCTGGGAAAGGCTGATTCCCACCGTCTCAGGAGCAGCTGTGAGAGTTGATAATTCTCATAACTAACAGTGCTGGAGAATGATTTTAGGTGAGGCAGTGTTTCTCCCCGACCCCCATTGGAGTGGAAGTGAACCTGATTGGGCTGGGCTGGGCTGGCTGAGCTATAACCAGTAAAGTGTGATGACGTATTGGGGCATGCTAGGGATGTTCACCTTCCAAGTCATCCATTTTAAGGTGGGAAGGAAGAGCAGAAAAATACCTGGAACCCCTTGGTCTCATCATCAATAGCTCTGGGATTATAGCAAGCCTATAGCTGCAGTTTATGGACACAACATTGTGAGGGAAGGGTGATTGGAATCTATATTTAGTCACTTCAAGTGGTGGGTACTTCCCACATTGCTTCTGTTGAATTGCTCTGTCTTTCTGTCCCCATGTAGGGCTCAATCATGTGCAAGATAAGGGTGTTAAATTGTGGTTAATTTACTAATCGACTAGTTGATAGGCACTTCCGCATTCCACCTTTGAAATGTACAAGAGTGCGCTTGTACATTTCAAAGGTGGAATGCGGAACACCACATGCAGCAGCGGGAAGCTTCGCTGACTCTGGGCTGCATGCGGGCGTGCCAGCTTTGAAATGTACAAGAGTCTCCAGTGTGGGCTCTTGTGCATTTCAAAGCAGAAGCGCACTCATGGAATGCGGGGTCAGGGGGGACTCAGAGTCCCCCGCTGACCCCAGGCTCCATGTTGCGCTGCTGATTTGAAATGCCGTGCGGAGCCCAGGGTCAGCTGAGGAGTCCCCAGCTGATCCCAGGCTCCACGCGGCATTTCAGCAGAACCCAGGATCGGGTGGGGAGTCCCCAGCTGACTGTGGGCTCTGCGCGGCATTTCTCCAGAACCTGGGGTCAGCTGAGGACTCCCCAGCTGATCCTGGGTTCCGTGGAAATGCCACACAGAACCTGGGATCAGGTGGGGAGTCCACAGCTGACCCCAGGCTCCAGGCAGCGCTGCCCCCTTTGAATGCCACCTCGGCGTTTCAGAGGGATAGCGCCACACATGATCCCGAGGTCAGCTGTGAGTGCTGCCCTTTGAAGTACTCCCTCCTCCCCTCCCCCCTTTGCTGCCTCTGTCTGATAGTGGCAGCAAGAGGGGTGGGGGGAGAGCTTAGTGCAAGGTCAGTCAGTTTGGGAGGGAACTTAAAGTAACTGAACTTACTGTGATGATCTGGCCCATAATTGACTGTAAAACCTGTAAGGGGAAAATGACTTGTAGAACTCAACTCCCTTTTGAGTCAGGGCCCGTAGTTTAAGAAATGTGTGTCTCCCCTCAGAAATGTGTGTCATCTAGAGTAAAAGCACACAAAAGACCAGATTTCACGAGGGAAGACTAGATTTTATAGTCCATGATGTGTTTTTCATGGCTTTGAATTTGGTAGGACCCTAGTTATAAGCCATGTTTTCCCTCAGTTTATCTAAACTAATGCAAATAAATAAGCAAGTTATATTTCAGTAACTTGTTTATACTGTTTTAACAGTAATATAAGTATTATTGAGCAAACAATATATATAACATTTTCTATACTGATTTTCCTATACAGTATGTTTTAATCACTTAGAATAAAGAATGATGCTTAATATTTCATTTTCGCATCTTGCAGATCACCAGGAGAACCTCACTCTGAAAACATTGAAACTAGCCGAATGTAAGTATAGCAAGCAGTAAATAGATTATTTTTGTGTACTGTGTTTTTAAAGGTGTTCTGAGCTAAATGTGACAGCCCCTTTTTTGCAAAAATAAACCTTTAAGTGTACATTTTAAAAACAAACAAGAAAATAATTTGGTTGTCTGCTTGTAAAATATGTGCTTTGTTGTTGTGGCAGAGTTGGTCCCAGGATGTTAGAGAGACAAGATGAGTTAAGTAATATCTTTTTATGGGATGAACATCTATGGGTGAGAGGTGCTTTTGTGCTACATAGAGCTCTTTTTCAGCCCTCTGTATAGCTCAAAAGCTTGTCACTCTCAGCCCAAAAAAGATACCACCTCATCCAGCTTGTCTGCAAGACCTATGCCTAATTGGTATTTTGCTCCAAAAGAGTAATATTTCCTCAGTCTATAAATTTAATTATCACTGAAATAAAAATATTTTTAGAAGTTTCATTTAGTATCAACCAGCAGGTGGTAGCATACTACAGGATCTAAAATTTACAACCTTGCATTTAGACCTAATAGCATGTCAAATTATACTCCTGAAGACGAGCTCTATGCAGCTCAAAAATTTCACCTTTACTAACAGAAGGGGATCCCATAAAAGGAGTTCTCACCCACCTGTGTGTCTGAATTACGTTCCTAGAGTTTTAACACCTCATTGCACACATTTGAAAACAAGTTGATTAGTCAGATACTTAGAAAGCAGCAGATTTTGCATATCATGGGAAGAAAGTTGCAGAACTACAGAGAGAGATACCTGACCTGATATGGACAAATGTATGTGTGCTTGTCCATGTTGATTATTGCAACTTGAAAGTTAGCTAAATTTCAAAGCAGTTTTATAATAATTAGATGTCTTTCCTGTTTCTACAAGCTGAATAGAATCTAAGGATCTGTCTTTATTGGCCCAGGTTGTGATTATTTCCAGTTTAACTGGAAGCACACTGAAGTTATGCAGAATATTCATTCATATTTCAAAATGAAAAAGAAATTTGAAAGCCAGTAAAACTACTGTAAAGTGAATAGTTAAATTATTTTCTACAAGTCAGCAGGGCACTTCTCAAGGGGATCTCTTTAAATTCTCTTATGGTTGGGGAGAAAAACTCCAGAATTTAAAAAAACAAAACCACAAATATTGTATATAAAAGCCTAGCTGACATATGAAGAGAGATGGTCCAAATGTATTTAATGGAGGAAGGATGACTTGGTGGTTAGGGCAGTAGTGTACAAGTTAGATTTAAGTTCAATTCCTTATCTGCCACAGTCATCCTCTGTGACATTGGATTGTCTCTCTCTTGAATGCCTCTTTCAAGGCTAGTGTACTACTGTGTTTGGTTTCTGTTCCCCCTCCTCCTTATTCTTTCCAGCGTGAGGACTTTGAAACCCCAGGAGTTTTGAGTGCTCTCATTTCCAACAATACAGCTTTTCTTGGGGTTGTACTTAGTACATAGTCATCTCTTTTGATGCTGCATTTTTGTCATCGCTTTTGAAAAAGTGGAGGAATGAAGACTCCAATAACTTCCAAATATATGCCCAAACATGTTCTTTACAGATAGGCATGAATGCTACTTGTCTGGTCAAGGACCGGGTGTATATACATTAGGTCATCTCTTTTTCAAATGTCACCCTGTGCCTTCAGTCCTGAACAGTAGGCAAAAGCCATCCTGGACCCTTCCAAAAATGAAAGTAAATCCAACACATAGTTAACTCAAGACACTCTAGCCATAGCCTCTGAATTAAATATCCACACTTAATAAAAAGACTGCATTGGCACAAGTTCCTTCATTGTAGGTCTAAAGACAGGCTATGTCTACAGCAATACAGATTGGATCTCCCAAGTCCAGCACCCTCAGGACATGGCCAGACCAGAAAAGGTCAGTGCCCTTCCACTGTGGACCTCCGGGCTCTAACCCCAACCCCCTCCCCTGGCCTCCAGGCTCCACCCTAGCTTCCAGCTCCCTGCCTGGCTCTGTCCTGACTACCATCTCTGGCCACCAGGTTCCAGTCCTGGGCTGCCGACTCCATGTCACCAACTCTGCTACCCCTGGTTCAAAGACTACTTATGAAGAAAACTGTCATCTGTCACATCAGGGAATTAACTGAGTCCTATTGTTAGTAGCATTCATTCTCCAGTCTATATCTAGGAAGTTAATTCCTCATTATGACACAATTCCAGGTAGTATTTATCTTTCTGATAATATTAAAGAGATCTCTGTTCATATATGATGCCAGCCATAGAGGTCTGTAGCAGACACCAACTGCTATCCCATAGAACTTCTTTTATAATTCTTTTCTTGAGTGACTTTGGCCCAAACAGATTTGTTTTGTCCATAGTATCAGTTGAAAAGAACAAGACGTCTTTCTGTGAATGTCTTCCATGGTCAATCATCACAAAATCTTCCTCAGAGCACCAGTCCTTGAGCCATCAGTTCATTATCTTGTCACACTTTCTCCCTCCTTCTGTAGAGCCTGATTATGCTTCCACATGTTTAAGCATCTTCTCAAGCCTAGCATAAATTACTCTTGATCTAGTTCATTGGGAATCTGCAAGGTTATTCATCCCGACATGCAACACAGTCAGTGGATTTTGTCCCCACTCTGATCAGGATCCTATGAGCTTTATGTCCCAATCTTGTTGTATCTTACAGATAAAGAACTCTTCTGTCTCTTAGGTCTAATGATAGGCCTCTCGGGGGTTCTTCATATGGAGTCTCTGGTCACATAGACCTGTCTCTTTCTTAGATGTTGGTGTGACTTTCATGTTCTGTCGCAGACTCTGTATCTCATCTTCATTTGTCCTTGGGTTCCAGTCTTTCCAGGTCATGTCCTTCCAGTCCAGGCCATTCTCTCATCTGCAGAGATTAGCTTCCTTGCTTTTCTTCCTGACCATCCCATCTTCCTTTTTCTTCTCCTTGTTCAATTCTGTTTCATCTCCACAGTGGTGAAATAGCTGGTCTTTTCCTATTCTTTGTGTTTGTAGTCATGTTCTTCTTTGGATCACTCTTCTCCACTGGCAGTCTGCAGTCCAAGTTCCTTTGTGGACACCTGATGAACAAATACTGAGTTGTTTTTGTACTGCCACCTCCTTTTGGATTAAATCATCACATCTCCTTCTGAATTCTATTCTCCAGCTGCATATCCACTCTGTGAATCTTCTCTACCATGAATCTATCATGTAGCAATTTATGCATAAGTCGCTTCCATCAGATATATGTACTACAGCTACCACATTTGACCATTTTCTTTGTCTCCTCTTGACTTTGGGACACTTCTAGTGTGCTGCCTCAGTAGCCATTGCTGTCTTCACTTCATAGTTCTTTCTTCTAGGAAAAAAAAAGAATAAAAATCCCTGTAAATGCCTGCCTCCAAACTCCCACAGAAATTCACTGTAATTCACTGAAATTCAGTGCTAGTTGTTCATGTTTCAGCTACAGTTGTTTAAAGAAGTGTTTTCTAAAAATATTCCAGTTGTATTGGTGATTTAAAGTGTTGCTTTACAAGATCATCTATTTGCACTTTATTGTATAAATAAAATGGATTAAATATTTATTTTTCTTCTGTTTTTTTACATAGAAAATTGGCACTGTTTCCTTCTACTTCCATAATTTCCATGCAATTTTTCATTGTGCTTATTTAAGAAAGGAATTGGATAAAATAGTGTTTCCTTGTTACTTTGAGTTCCTATTGAGCACATTAGTATAGGAGATTATAAACTTTAGTGAACATTAATTCATATGTTTCCTAAAGGTATTAAGATACTGATGCTGCTCTGTGCAAAAGAGTACATATATGCATTTTTAAAAATACACTCTATAATTCAAGATCTTGTTATGTTACATTACTACAAAATCTCTTGCTTCATTCCAAAATCTGTGGCTATATAAATCAAACACTTAAAGGTTGTTTTTATGCGCCACTTTATAACTGAGGCTAACATTAGATAACAAAACTTTGAAGTTTTAATTGTGAATTACTTGATGTGGTTTTAAATTTCTTCTAAGTCTGGTAAAATATTTATAAGTCTCTCATTTGACTTGCCTGGTCATGTATGTGTTGCACTTATATGTTTAGCTTATTTACCATTTCTGTGCAAGTGTTTGAGAAATCTAGATTCATGTACTATCATGTATTTAAATTATGTTCTCTTTCATTAAGAGGAAAACTGTTCTTGAATTGTTCGATAGAACCAATTATCCCCCATAATTTATTACAACTGTTTGCATACAAGCCTTAGATATTCTATATGCTATGATCTTGCAACCCAAATCATACTACTGAACTGTAGAAACTTATGAGGCTAGTTCCCAATAAAAATTGAAATACCTCTGAACTTGTGGTTATTTGTAATTTAATTATGACATATTTATAAAGAGATGTCTGTAAGCATTCTCTGTTTTTCTACAAAAACAGTATAAGTGAAAGTTTATTTACAATAAAAGCCAAGATTTCATATATCTCTTCATAATATCCAAAAGTAAAATTGTGAGGGGTTTTGGGAAAACTTACAGACATTTCTGGATGATACTAGACTTGCCAGAAAGATTATGGCTATGGATATTATGTTTCATTCAAACAATGTACAGTTGTAGCTAATTTTAATCTGAGGGAAGTCTGCATAGGATTTCTACTGTTTTGTTTGACTTCAGACTTTTCTACATTGGGGAATTTACTGATATTATCATAACACTGTAGTTGTACTGGTATAATTCCTCATATGGACAAACATTCCAAAATAAGAGTGCTTCTTTCCCTGTTTAGCTTATGTCACTTCCACATACTTTTTGCTCGACAGAAAAATAGTTAAAATAGAAGTATATTTAAATTGGTACAAAAATAGTGTTAGATGAGTCCTTAGTGTCAACATTAGGAATTTCATTGCTGATCTATCTCCAGATAGGTATTTATATTGCCTCTCCATTAGGAGATTTTTTTGTCATTATTCTTGGAATAGGGATGTTTAAGGATGTTACATTTACATTAATCAATTAATCGAATAGTCGATGTAATTTGCATTCCCTATTTGATTAGTTTATAAGGTCGCCTCCACCTCATTCGGTGTATTTAGGGCTAGATGTATTTTGCCATTTTTGAGAGAATAAGAAAGTTATAGTTCTTCCCCTCCAGTGGGAATATCCCCCTTCCCTCCCCAATGGGGATTATGCTCCAGACTCTAGGATATAAAAACTTTCTCCTGCCCATGTTCATTCTCTATGGGCGATGAGCACCAGAGGTGTCTTTGTTGCCATGGCACGGCACACATTGGGGCTCTCTGATCCCTCTGCAAGTCCTTCCCACCTCAAACCAGGGACGCTTGAGAGCTTTGCCTCTGTAGGTACTTGATGAAAGAAGCCATTAGACCAGAGCCCCTAATAAAGTGTCACTGGTGGTGAGTGCCCCTCTGAGCACCTCCTATCAGAGATATGAACAGGAAGCTGGGAGCCCTATGGGGCTGCCAGCCCTGCTGGTGGGTAGGGACCGTTCCAGTCTGGAGGGATCCCATTTAATCGGTTAACTGGTTAAATGTAACATTTAACTAGTTAATTGATTAAACAGGATTTTACATCCCTGTCTCCTATGCTCCGTATCCATTAGTACCAAAGAGAAAGGACAAGTCCCAACATAGGACAGAATTCCGTTTTGTTTCTAGAATGCTGTAAAAATGGAAATGTAATTTTTAAAGAAGCTACGTCTCACAGATTTCAATGGCAGTGGAAGGTGCTCAGCACCTAAAAGGTCCTAAATTAATCAGATTCTCAGCTTGGACAGACTTAAAGTCTGTCACTCTGGGTTTTTTTTAATAAAAATATTAAACTTACAAGACTTTCAGATCGTGTGACAGTGCTTATTCAAGATGCTGATAGGGTTTCAAAGTGAAATGTTGCCTGTAACATCACAGAACACTAATTCTAGATTTGGAAAATCGAGATACTTAGCTTCAGTTAATTTATACCTCGGTTTTAACTGAATGACCTAATTTTCCTCAGCAGAATTTTGATAGTAAACGTAAATATCACATTTGAATATAGAACTAAGAACTTTTAGTGCCAGAGAAACATTATAAAATCATGCTTCTCCTTCAGTTTACATATAACCTGCAACTAAATTGTGCATTTAAATATACTTTCTTTTGTCAAAATAAGAATCCTAAGTTTTCAAAATCACCTGGTGTGTATCCTTTGATTTAGAAGTGTTTTATTTCAGTGTCTGACTAATCTCAGCTTTGATAATTTGAATGAGCTTGTGTGTTGAAAGCCATACTAATCCTTGTGCTTACTGTTTGAATGTTTGGTACAGGAAGCGAGCAGCTGCAAAACATCTAATAGAACGCTACTACCACCAGTTAACTGAGGGCTGTGGAAATGAAGCCTGCACGAATGAATTTTGTGCTTCCTGTCCAACTTTTCACCGTATGGATAACAATGCAGCAGCCATTAAGGCCCTTGAGCTTTATAAGATTAATGCAAAACTGTGTGATCCTCATCCCTCCAAGAAAGGAACGAGTTCAGCTTACTTAGAAAACAATTCCAAAGGTGCCCATAACAACTCCTGTACTGACAGAAAAATGAACAAGAAGGAAACGCAAGGCCCGAGAGATGACTTTAAAGGTAAGGCATTCTATAATCTTTACAAAATAAAAATTCTGAAAAACTGTGTTGGAAGCTTGTAGATTGGTTGTTCTCATGTCAAGTATGCAGATCTGAAATTATAACTCTAGATAACATCTATAAACAGTTATACAGGACTTTGGGGTGAAGTAAATACTATAATATAAACTAGTGATTATAAGGATGTTTGGAATTGTTGGATAGCAATTAGTGGTTATGAATATCTAACTACTCTTACAATGGATATTGGTAGCTTATACAGAGGAAGAGAACCATGCTGGAATAGGCTAGATATTGCAGGAAATTGGATGAAGATTTCTGGAGACAGATGGGTTATATATGGAAGGAGAAGGCATAGAATTCAAGTATTGTGAATAAAATGCTAGAAAGGGAGCCTAAGGCTTTCAGTGGATGAGAGCTACAGGTTTGGTGTGGGGGGGAAAGAAGCCAGGCCATATTTAAAGTGATTGTTGCTACATAACCATTAAAGTATTCAGTATCTGGGCTGCATATTAGAATAAGATTTGTATAAATAATATAAAATAGCTGGATTCATGTCCAGAACTTATGCCAAGTTTGAGTATTCATTGCATCCCTGCTAAAATATATCTATGAAATAGATTATTATAGAAACATTTTTTTCTTTTGCCTTAAATTTCAAAAGTTGGTATTTTCATGTGCTCATATAGTAGGTGCTTTAATACTACCAGTTTACTGCTCAGTCACATGACTCCTCAATTGAATAGCGTCTCAAGATTGCACTTTCATTTTTTGCTCCTGAATTCTGTGTTTGGGAACAAACAGGGAAAGGAGGAAAGGAACTGCAAAAAGGCCAGCTAGGTTTCATGGTTTTCAGGCTTGGATGAGGCAGAGCCAGTTGAAATTGAGTCTATTCTAGAGTCTGGGTTTGGATTATACCTCGCCTTGCCACTAGGATGAGGAGGATTTATGGCCATACTCCAGAAAACCAGCCAGCCCTTACAGTGTGGCTCTGTGTTGAGCCTGTCAATGTTCCACATGCACAAATCATTAACCTACAGATAAGTTTGCTACGGTAAACACAAACTTGCTGGCTTAATGTCATGAATTTAAAAAAAAAAACCCTGAGGGTGTAAAATGTTAAGCCTGGGAGTTAATGGGAAAAAATACCTGTATTGTGGAAAAATCTTGTTTAAGACCTATGTGTATAGAAGCTAAAATGTGCTAAAACAAATTCATTTGTTAGAGATCTGGAAAAAAATAACATCCCCTGTTACATCATACTCTTTTGAACTCTTAAACTTACAAGGTTGGGGGACCATTTGTATTGGTCACTATAAACAAGAACTTAGTGAGAAATGGACTTGTCCCCTAATTGCTTATGGGGTTGAGGAAAGGGATCCAAGGTCTAAACAGAGAGATTGTCACGAGTGTCATGTTCTGCATTTTGTGTTGAGGGAACATTCTGTCTAATCTATATCTTTAATCTTTCTGTATTTATATTTAACAGGGTGTTTTTAGTTTCTCTGCTTTTTCACAGCTATGTGCACAAATTCTAGACAATGGTTTCCTTTGAACTCTGGAGGCAGACCAATCCTGTGAGTCACTGCTTCAGGCTAGGCCCCAACTTCTGCAGAATACGCCAGTATTGACCTGTCTCCATAGCTGCTTGGACAGAGTGAGTGCTGCAGAGCATTAGTGCCTAGAGGAAAAAAACTTCTGAAGTCCAGTTGAGGCTCCCAACTAGCTTTGGAACCAAAATTTACTTCTGAGGAATTTGAAATCCTGAATTACTGCAGTGGTCCTTCTGCAGCTGCAGTTGCTGAGGTAACAGCAATCAAACTTTAGAATGCCAAGGAAAAGGGTAAGCAGTCTGTTATTGCATTTGATTCTGAACAGCAACTTTGAAGTGACCAAATTCAAAATCTCAACAACTTCTCCAAAGCAAAGCCCACCAAGTCCTTTGTTAAACAAGCACCTGTGTTTGCCTTAGCTATCTGCACTACTGTCTATAAACCCAACAGTGAGCTTTCCCCTAACTGAGGCCAGCTTACAAAAGGAGCAGCCCCAATTAATAGAAGAAAGTGGGGGAGCTTTGTTTTATTTGTTGTTAAGAAGTGAGACCATTTTCTATTGGTCAGAACACTTCAGGAAAACAGTCACATCAGCTTCTGTCTCTTCAGCTAACTTTTTGGAAGGTTGCTTCTTTCTTTTGGGCTAAGTGTTCAAAGAGTGATTGGGAAGAGTTGTGTCAACCAGGGCTAGAATTTCTGCTGACTCATTGCTGAAAATTGTCTGTGGATATGCTTCATGTTACTGCTACTGACCGTGGCCCTAGCACCATGCTTTTTTCTGCTCTGGGACAACTCTCAGCAAGAACACATCATCTAGCACAGGAGTGGGCAATAATTTTTGATGGGAGGGGCGGCTACAAGATTTTGGTAAGTGGTCAAAGGCCGCACTTTTCTATAGCAGTAGTGTGGGATGTGGGGTGGAGGTTGGATGCAAAAGAGAGCTCGGGGAAGGGATCTGGGGTGCAGGAGAAGGTGTGGGGTCTGAGAGGGAGTTTTGGTGAAGGAGAGGGTTGTGATTTGGGGCAGGGGCTTGGAGTGCAGGAGAGGGGAGGGGTATAGGTGCAGGAGAGGATTCTGGCTTGTGAGAGGCATATTGGAGGGGGTGGAGAGTCTGGGAGGGAGTTGTGTCTTGAGGGAGGGGGGTGCAGAGGGTTTGGGTGATGGCCTGGAGCAGAGAGTTGGGATGCAGGGGTGGGAAGAGATGCCAGAGGCAGGCTGTTACCAGGAGGCGCTTACCTAGGCACAGTGTTCCCAGTAAGCTGCGTGGCAGCACAGCTTCACAGGTGATTAATCAACCCTGCCCAGTCAGTCAACTCTGTGCATGGAGCCCTGAGCTTCTGACCGGGTGGGGCTGCTTAATCACCTGTGAAGCTATGCTGCCCCACAGTTTAGAGGGAACGCTGCCTAGGTGTCTCCCGGCCTGCAGAATCCTGAGACAGCCTCCCTGCATGCCATTGGCCCCAGACCACTCAAAACGGCTGGCTATTCCCTGTGGCTCTCTGCTCCGGGGTGGTGGTGGGGGAAGTCTCACACTGCTCCAGTCTCCCTCCCCCCACACCCCCTAACAAAATCTCTTGGGTTGTGTCAGCCAGAAACTGGCCGTTTGAACTGATAGATTTTGCTGTAGGATGGGGACAGTGCAAAGCCTCCCTCTCTCCCCAATGCCCAGAGCAGAATGCCACGGGGAGCAGTCAGCCACTTGCTGCTGCTTCTATGCCTCAGCGTCCCAGCGGATCTAACGGCTTGGTGGGCCAGATCAGGCCCATCGGGGTCATATGTTGGCTGCCCCTGATCTAGCACAATTAACAGAGTAGGAACAAATGGTCAGCTTTTAACAAGGCAGAAGATTTGCAATGTAGTATCCCATGTTAGGATTGTTCTTTAATATATATCTTCAGGATCTGAGAAGCAGGGTAAAAAAAATTTGTATCAGAAGGATGCAACAAGGACAGGTAAATGAGTAACATAGTAGCAAATATATCCCTGTTAAAAATGGAAAGTAATGTACTTAAAAGAAATAACATGAACTACTTATATTGCTGGGTCCTAAGATGTAAGTGACTAGTCGACTACCTGATAAGCAAATGCTTATCGGGTAGTCGAGTAGGAAATTGACTAGTCGCTTCCTCCCACCTCTATCAGAGAGGCATCAAGTGGAGGAGCATGAGCCGGTGCTAGGGGGAGCTGGCTTAAAAGCCAGTGTCGTCCCGTCCCGTCCCACCCCACCCCCCAAGCTCTTCCTCTGCAAGGAGCAGCAGGGTCCCACTGCTGTTCCTCTCCCTTTGGAATGTATAAGAGCTGCCTGTGGCTCTTGAACATTTCAAAGGAAGAGGCACAGAGGGGAACCCAAGCCAGCAGGGACTGCTTTGCTCCCTGCTGGCGTGGGTTCCCGCTGCCTCTCTCCCTTTGAAATATGTTTAATGGCACTCAAAAAACAAACAATGTGTAAAGATATATAAAGAATGCCCAGCAAAATGTTTCCAAAAATAATGCCACTGTGAAAATCAGTGGTGCATTCTCATCTGGAATGCTGCATTCAGTTCTGATGGCTCTCTGGGCTCATCTAGACTACAGGGAACCGTCGAAAGAAGATATGCAAATTCCGCGGGAATTTGCATATCTTCTGATCGCACTTTCAAAAGCAGAGCTTTTGAAAGTGAAAGTAGTCAAGACGTGGCTTTTTCGGCTAACCCTCAACCCCCTTGTTGAAAAGCCTCTCTTCCTCAAAAAAGGAGGTTTATGTGGCTTTTCGACAAAGAGGGGGTTACTGAAAAAGCCGCATCTTAACTACTTTCACTTTCGAAAGCACTGCTTTCGAAAGTGCGATTGGAAGAAGATACGCAAATTTCCACCGAATTTGCACATCTTCTTTCGACCGTTCCCCATAGTCTAGATGAGCCCTCTCAAAATAATGGTAGAAATAGCTGTCCAGAGATGACAAATAGTTAGAGGCCTAAAAAAGCTTCCGTATAAAGAGAAAATGAAAAGATTGTTTTGTTTAGAGAAACTCCTAGTAAGAAGGAAGATGATAGAGAGAAAATAATGAATGGTACAAAAGTGATTTATCTGGTGATCCTATTTACACTTTTCGTAACATAGGGACATTCACTGAAATTGAAAGGCAACACACTTAATGCTAGAAGGAAAATATTGTGCATGACACATAAATGGAACTCATTGCTGTAAGACATTGAGATCAAGTGTTTAATATGTGTCATCTGTCCATATTGGTAGTGTGCATGATCCACAGTTGATTTAGAAAAGATGAAGGTGACAAAATTTAGACTGCTTATGTAACCTCATGCTACTGATAGAAACTTTCCTGTGGTCATTTTATTCTGTAATTGTTCACTGTGGGAATTCTTGCATCTGTTACTGATAATTATTTGAGAAGGTATTGGAGTGATCCAATATGATAGTAACTATGTTACTAATAATGTTACCAGTATGTAAACAAATTAACTGGCCTCCTTAATAAGTATGAAAATATAAAACTTGTGTTAAGTGTCTGGAATGTAAGCTATTTTTGTCAGAAACCTGATGCATTCATTAGATGTGTTTTTATCATGTTTTTCGAATGTTTATGTAGAAGAATACGATACATATGTTCTTATTGGAAGTGGAGGAGATTTGAAATGCATTATATTTCAACAATAATCACAGTCATGAAATGATCGATTTGTAATACAACTAATAACCTCTTTACACCAGAGCCAGTAAATTTAATGGTACATAAACCTGGTTTGAGATTTCTCATGTGGCATTTATCTGAAAATGTTTGAGATAGTTGACTAGCATTTTGTTTTTATATCACAATTTGATTTCTATATATATGCTGCAACAAACCTAAAGTATATTTCTTGTAGTTAATAGAATTACTTTATGGAACATTCGATACTATAGCTTTATATTTTACCAGTGTAATTTTTATGCGAGGAATGAATTTGCTTCGTTCCACATGGACAAGAAATTTGAGTCCTTCCTTTATTTTCAGAAACACAGTTCCTATAGGAACTTCCACAAAATATTAGAAAAGTTGGAGTTTGTTTTTTCTGCGCACACTTCTGTAACACTTATATGTTTGCAGTTTTCTCAAGTCTGCAACATATTCCTTAGAAAGTTAACTTTCCATTTTTCATTCTCTGTTTTGAGTAGCATAACATGAACTTAATCTTTTGCTTTCTCATGTACTATAGTAACTTCTTTTTTTTTTTTGTAAAACTGTAAGGTGTGCAAGATTTTTTGGTCTTTCACTTGCACCATTTATTTTACCTGCATAGACCTGTTAAGACTGGGAACTGATATTATGAAATAGTTTAAAAATCAATATGGTTTAAAAACTTTATAACAGTAATTAAACAATGCATGTATTATGATCCATAAAGTTAGCTGCAGCAGATTGTTCTATCATATAGCAATACATTTTAATGAAAGCAGTGTGAATACTAATGTAACACCATTTCCAGTTTGTGATGAACAAGTAAGTAGTCTTTGGAAAAGAACCCTAACTCATGAGAATGTTAAACAGCAATTACATAAGTTAGACATTGCTTAATTATCAGGTCTGGATAACTTGAATACAAGAGTTTTTTAAAAGAGCTGGATGCCGTCCTTGCTGAACCATTGATGTTGATTTTCACTAAGTATAGGAACCGTGGGAAAGTTCCTGAACTGGAAGAAGGCTAATGTTATCAATATTTTAAAAGAATAAACAGGGATGGCCCATGGAATGATAGGTCTGACAGTCTAATGTTTATCCTAGGCAAGATAAAGTGATGCAGAGTGATCTGGGTCCTCTCATAAGCTGGTCATAAGCAGTGAATGTACCTTAATTATAGATGTAAAAGGTTAACCAGTTACGCGGTAAGCATAAGTCTTACCAGCATGCTTATCTGGTAACCAGTTATCTATCTTATGAAGATCTCTATTTTTTAAAATGTTAAAATTTCTCGTGGTACCTTAAAATAGTTGCTGCTGAACAGTGACCACGCGTTTAGTAATTTTCAGCTTAGTTACTTTAATGTGCATTTGATCAATAATTGTTTAACAACTGTGCAAAGATTAATTAAAAACAGTGGTATCCTGTCCTATAACACCAAATGAGGGCAGTTTTATGAAATTACACTGGTGGGTTGGTCTTACGGCTTTAAGGTTTTTAATGTGTTATAAGTTATGCACATTTAAACATTTTACTGACTTTGTTTCCAGGATATAATACTATTATATGTTATCAAATGTATTTCAGTTTTCCCACAATTCTGCTATCTCATTAGTGCAATTGACTGCTAGGTCCCAGAGCTCCACAGAAGTAAGGAATAAAACATTAGAGTATGATGGATACTATAATAGATAAGTTTGTGTTTCTTTATTAATCAAATTACATAGTAAAGTTATCCTAAACTCATTCAAGACTATCGTAGAGTAGAAGGAATTAAATGTGAGGTTCTGGTAAAAAATTGTGTACATCATTGCAACTTGATAAAAAGTGAATGTATTTACTGAATCAAGTACATTTCAAATCTGGTCTCTTTTTTTTTTTTTTGAACTTTATAGATGTGACTTACCTAACAGAAGAGAAGGTAGATGAAATTCTTGAACTGTGTAGAGAGAAAGAGGATTATTCCCCTCTAATCCGTGTCATTGGGAGAGTGTTTTCTAGTGCTGAGGCATTGGTACAAAGTTTCCGAAAAGCCAAGCAGCATACCAAGGAAGAGTTGAAGTCTCTTCAAGGAAAGGATGAAGATAAGGATGAAGATGAAAAAGAAAAAGCTGCCTGTTCAGCTGCTGCAATGGAGGAAGATTCAGGAGCATCATCATCTTCGTCAAGAATAGGTGACAATACACAAGGAGATAACAACCTACAAAAATTAGGCCCTGATGAAGTATCTGTAGATATTGAAGCAGTCAGACGGGTCTACAATAGATTACTTTCTAATGAAAAAATAGAAGCTGCCTTTTTAAATGCACTTGTGTACTTGTCACCTAATGTGGAGTGTGACTTGACTTACCATAATGTGTACTCTCGGGATCCTAACTATCTGAATTTGTTTGTAATTGTTATGGAGAATGGTAATCTTCATAGCCCTGAATATCTGGAAATGGCTCTGCCATTGTTTTGCAAAGCAATGAGCAAGCTACCCCTTGCTGCTCAAGCAAAACTAGTCAGGTTGTGGTCTAAGTACAGTGCAGAGCAGATTCGGAGAATGATGGAAACATTTCAACAGCTTATCACCTACAAAGTTATAAGCAATGAATTCAGCAGCCGCAATCTAGTGAATGATGATGATGCCATTGTTGCAGCTTCAAAGTGCTTGAAAATGGTTTACTATGCAAATGTAGTTGGAGGGGATGTGGACACAGACCACAATGAAGAGGAAGATGAAGAGCCTCTCCCAGAATCCAGTGAATTAACTCTTCAAGAGCTTCTGGGTGAAGAAAGAAGAAATAAGAAAGGGCCTCGAGTGGACCCACTGGAAACTGAGCTTGGTGTAAAAACTATAGATTGCCGAAAACCACTTATCCCATTTGAAGAATTTATTAATGAACCACTGAATGATGTTCTAGAAATGGACAAAGACTACACTTTCTTCAAAGTAGAAACAGAAAACAAATTCTCTTTTATGACATGTCCCTTTATATTGAATGCTGTTACCAAGAACCTGGGATTGTATTATGACAATAGAATCCGCATGTACAGTGAACGACGCATAACTGTGCTCTACAGTTTAGTTCAAGGACAGCAGTTGAACCCATATTTGCGACTCAAAGTGAGACGTGATCACATCATAGATGATGCTCTTGTCAGGGTAAGTCGTTCGATAGTGTAAAACTTAAATATGTTGTGATGTAAAAGTAGCTAGAACCCTTCACTACCTCAAAAGCAAAAATGTAGTTACTAGTTATTAGGTTTCTTCAAGGTGAAATGCATCCTACAAGTTTACGGTCATATCCTGCGCACACTATTGGGGGTATAGCATCAAGGGATTATTGATATAGTAAGCATAGCCCTTCTGATGTTTGAAGACTTTGAACTTAAATTTCTAAACATCTTGTCCATTATTAGTACAGTATCCAGGATTGAATGCAACCATTGCTACTGGACGTTGGCATGCCAACTCTGTTCATATCTAGTAAAGCTCCTTATTTTCCTTTAAATTAATTTTATTTAAATTATCCTTTAGGCTGAAATGTTCTATATTCATTGTAGTCCAAAGGTGAATTTTATTTTCCAGGAAGGAGCTTTAACAAAAGCCATTTGATTGTTTTGTCTCTTTTATTTAAAAAAAATTGTTTTGAATGCGCAATGAGTAAATTAAAACATTCTTTTGGCTTTATCTAAGTATATTAGTAAACCACAGCTTGTAGTGCAGAAGGAAGAGCGGTAACCCCGTTGAAGCTTATTACTGTAAGGAAATGGTTTATTAAATTAAAACCCAGTATAGAAACAAAAATTGCTAGAACTGCTTTTGAGCACAAACGTATTAGTAGATTATGCAAAGCATCCACTATAGTCTCTAGTAGATAAATAAAATATGTGAAGAGAAGTGATCAACCCAAGGTTCACTCATCTCCTCAAATCACTTTTTCCTTTTCAGTTCTTTCCATGTGTTCTGCTGCTGTTTCCCTATACAGGTTGCACTTCTAAAAACCAGAACTCTCTGATCCAGATATTCCAGGATGAGAGAGTCCCAGTGCGTTGCTGGGGGTAGAGGGGCAGGGAGCCCGGCACGATGCACGGGGCTCCCTTGCACCCTTCTGCATCATCTTAGACCCTGCAGTCCCTCCACAGAAAAGTGCGGACCTTGACCACTTTTGAAAATTTTGGAGTGGCCCCCCACCAAAAATTACTACCCAACCCTGATCTACATGGTGCTTGGTCCTGCTGTGAGGGTAGGGGACTGCACTCGATGACCTCTTGAGTCCCTTTCAGTTCTAATATTTTATGATTATGACCAGACTGGGAAGAGACTTGTTTCAGCACTGAGAAACAGCCATGTTGCTGTAAAACATAACTTTACTCTGTGTACCCATCTTTTCTCATTTGAGTAAGAATGTGCTTAATGATTTCACTGCTTGAATGGTTTATAGCTATATCCAAATATGCAGTATTGTGTTAACCTAATGGAATTATTGCAATAACTCCAGGTGCTGCCCCACTTCAGGGCTTGATTACATAAAATCTACTATGTTGGGCCTACCTAGG
Source organism: Pelochelys cantorii (assembly GCA_032595735.1). Classification (NCBI taxonomy): domain Eukaryota; kingdom Metazoa; phylum Chordata; order Testudines; family Trionychidae; genus Pelochelys; species Pelochelys cantorii. Next base: position 121,820,608 of record CM064326.1, on the reverse strand, counting down.
CTCTGGTGTGAGGGGGGGAATGTCTTTCTCATCAGTTGGGGGCCACGTCGGTGAGGGGTTTTTTGTTTGGTGGTGTGTTTTCTTTTCTTTTCACTTGTGTACAATCCCTGGTTGATTTTTCTGTGGGTCAACAGCCCCCGAGCCAAAAATGGTTCTCCACCCCTGCGTGCATAAACTGTGGGAGCTAGCAGGAGGCAAAGTACACTTTTTCTGTTCATAATAATGAGAGGATAGCCTAAAACTAGATAGCAGTCAGTTTCAAAGGATAGAAGCTTCAGAGGGTAGCGGAGTTAGTCTGTACAGGATAAACGTAAACAACAAATGATCTAACAAAATACGTAGATGGTATCATGAGCTTTTGTGGGCACAGCCCACTTCTTCAGATGACCAGAGTTTGCAGAAGTGGGCTGTGCCCACGAAAGCTCATGATACCATCTACATGTTTTGTTAGTCTATAACAGTGATTCCCAACCTTTTTCCCCTGAAGGAACCCCTAAAATAATTTTTCATATCCCGGGGAACCCCTACCCCTACCCCTACGTTTGTTTGTCCAGAAAATGTTGACCGAGGGGAGTGCAATTCAATTACTGCTAAATTATTGTCAAGAAAATTTATTTGTAAAGCGCTGGTTTTTTATAGATAGATATGTCAGCTTACATTGTAAGAAAAAAAATTGGAGCATTTTTCCTGTCTTTTTTAATCTAATTTTTTTTTTTCAAATATCAAAATATCCAGTCAGTGTGACTTTTCATTTTTTGTGCAACTAGCTCAGCTACTAAATAACTTGCTTCTTGAGCCTTTTCACTGATAGTTACCCCCCTTCTCAAAAACTTTGTTGTTTTCCTTGTGAATCCAAAAGTTATTGAAAGTAATCAACTGTTTTATTTGACAAGTGGCCGTTATTAGTAGTGAAGTGTCGATTTAACTTGACCAGGGCCATAGCTGTGTGTTAGTTTTTCCCCACAAACAATGCACAATGGAATGGGGCAATTTTCATCTCCAGTTCATGTAAAACCCATGGCCAAGTAACTGTCATTCTAAAGGCGAATTTTTTTAATATCAGTCACTTCTCTTCCTGTTTCACTCGTACTTGCTTGTGATAATTTTGATTCATTTTCACTGCCCTCTCCTTCACTGACACGCCTTCTTTTCATATACTTCCACATTTTTTTTATTTTCGACAGCCGTATGAAAATACTGTTACGTAGGTGAGATTTTTGATACACAAAAACAATCACAGTTTCGGTAAAAACGTTAATTACAAAACTGCACAAAGACTACAAATCTATAAAATAGCGAATGACCATAACGTGCACTAGAAAAGACTAGAAACACGGAGAATTCTGGGAAGCAGAAGGGCAGACAACTAAATATAACCTTAGATACGAACTGATCAAAACAAAACAGAGGCAGCTGGTAGCGTATGAAGATTACTCCAGTATTGCCAATTGCCGGACAAAAATACCCATGATATTTCGATGGATATTTGGAATTGTTCACGGTATTTCAAAATTTTTATTTATTTATTCCACGATTTCTCGCGGAACCCCAGGGTTCCGCGGAACCCTGGTTGGGAAACACTGGTCTTTAAAATGCTACCAGACCATTTGTTGTTTAAGTTTCAATGGAGTATTAAATGCTGTACATTCATGAAGGAAGGTCTGATTGGGGAGGAAAAAAATACTGTATATACTCGAACATAAGCCATTTCGTTTATAAGCCGACCCCCCCAAATTTACAGAGGAAAAAATGGTAAAAAGTCACTGACCGGTTTATAAGCCAAATCCAGAGTACAGACATCCAGTCCCAGTTCCTCAGGGTCAGCTTCAGCAGGGAGGCTCTCAGCTGAACTTTTAGCTCTTCACACATTAGCACTGAGCTTTTAACACTTTCTGAACCACAGGAAGCAAGGCCCCCCACTGAAGGATTTGCTGGCTTCCAGGGAAGTGTTAAAAGCTCATTGTTTAAGTGTTATCCTTAAGAGTCTCTCAGCTAGCTAGCAAGTCCTTCAGCAGGTGTTGCTTTGTGCAACTTGGGAACCCTTCATAAGCTGATCCCTGCTCTTCACAGAAGGATTTTTTACTAAAAAAAAGTCAGCTTATGAATGAGTATGTACAGATGCAAAAAAGCACTCAAGGCTTGTCTATGCTTACAGTGCAACGGTACAGTTACACCAGTGAAGGTAGTAAAGACATTAACTATGTTGAAGGGAGAGCTTCTCCCGTTGGCAAAGATATTCCACTTCACTGCTACCTAGACCAGGGCTGGTATAAATATCTCATACAGCGCTATGAATAATCACAGTGACGTACTGACATAAATTGGTAGAATTTATAAAAAAATTTCATCTAAAGAAATGGGTTGTGCCCACGAAAGCTCATGATACCATCTACATGTTTTGTTAGTCTCTAAGGTGCTGCAAGACTATTTGCTGTTTAAGTTTTTTCAGTTACAGACTAACACGGCTACCCCCTGAATAAATTGGTAGTGTAGATCAAGCCTGAGAAGGAGATTGCTTATTATGGAAGGAGGTTGAAATTTCTATGACAAGAACAAAAAAACTGATTTCCTTGGCCTCCCAGTGTTAGTGTGAGGAACATGGGCATTTTCAACTGCCTCTGTTTTTATTGCTTTCTAATAAACCTCAATGAGTTCAGTTAAGACAAGCAGAATTAAATTGTGGTGTATGTTAGTGGCGTGAAAAACTACTGGCCATTAATGGAAATGAAGACTTCATTTTCCACCACTAAGGAAGAGAAGGCTCACTTCCTTTGTCAGGCAAGGGAACTGTGGGTGCTCTCTCCAACAAATGCAGTAAGAAATTCCACATAGGCTGGTATGGATGTGAAGGAATCCGTTAGACCTAAGGAATACCGTGTAAGGATTGAAAATGTGACACTTTGGTCTCTCGTGTAAGAGCAAAGTAAGGGAAATTAATTAGAACACTAATTTCCTGATACCTTACAGTTTGAGAGATAAATGGCATCAACTCCTAGTTTGAGTGCTTGCTCATGTCTATGCTATGGTTGGTGTGTACGTTTGCCACATGCACCAGTGTCAGAAATATTCCCCTTAATGATATCCATAGAAGATTAGCTGTGGCACCCCTCTCCCCCCCCACCGGGTGGCGATTGAATGGTACAGTATAATAAGGGTTACTGCAGGCTCCCCCCACCCTCCGTTCCTTCTTATCACCAGTGATGGTGCACAGAACGCTCCTTTATGTTAGCCAAGTGTTTGCCTTTTGCTGTGCATATTAACTTTTATATAATTGTTAATTTTAGCACTTTTCCTTCCCTTAATGTGTAGTTAAAGTTTAATGCTCCCTAAAAGGGGTTTTCCTCTGGACGGGGCATGCTTCTGACAAGGGATGTGAACGACTAGTCGACTAGTTGACTTATCTGATAAGCAGCCGCTTAGTCAACTAGTCACTCCCCTCCTCTCCCCACCCCTCCACCCCCTGCCTTTATCAGAAAGAGGCAGCAAGTGAGCTGGAAAAGAGGGGATACTTCAAAGCAGCAGCGCCGCATGAAGCCCAGTGTCAGCGAGTCCCCAGCTGACCCCAGGCTCCATGTGGTGCTTTTGCCTTTGTGTAACAACAGCCCTAAGGCTGTTGCTACACTTCAAAGGTAGAGGCACCCTATCGACCAATCAAATAGTTGATGCAAAATGCATTGACTATTTGATTAGTCAATTACTCGATATTTAACACCCCTACCTCTGATGGCTTAGTCTGTACAGGATATTCTGGTCTGTCTTTTCTTGCCGAAGTTGCAGGGCTTGACCCTTACTTCCATCAAGGGAGTGACTGCAGTCTTGGTTTTAACCTCTCAATCCAGGGGTCCTCTGTTTTCACACAAGATATTTCCTTAGTTCCTCAGAGACCTCAAAAGAATATTCCTTCCTACCAAGGATCCTGTCCTTCAATGGGACCTTAATATGGTCTTGTCCAGTCTCACAGGTCCTCCGTTCAAGCCTCTAGACTTCTGCTCCCTGTCACACCTCTCATGGAAGATAGCCTTTTTGGTGGAGATGACATTGGCCAGGTGCTTAAAGCACTGACCTCTGAGCCTTCATACACATTTGTTTTTAAAGAAAATATGCAACTTCATCCTCATCCTTCCTTTCTTTCAAAAGTGGTTTTCTATTCTAGGTTAACCGGGACATTTTCTTACCCTGAGCCACATAACTCTACCTAGGAAAGGTGCTTGCAATTGCTGGATGCCTGCTGAGCCACTAGCATTTTACCTGGTGCAGATTAAGCCTTTCCATAGGTCTACACAGCCCTTCATTGCTTTGGCAGATTGAATTGAAGGGCCTCCCAGTCCCCAATTGGATTACATCTTGCATCCAGATCTGTTATGACTTGGCCCTGCTGAGCCCAGGATGGCCAGGAGTCCGGAGAGAGAGTGGGCTGGCAGCAGTGGGGCCAGCAGCCAGGAATCTATCTGGAAGGGGAGGCAGGGGCTGGCATCAGGGGAGAGCCTGAAGGCCAGCAGCAGAGGGGCCTCCCCTGGTCCTCAAACTCCCTGATTTGGGACCAGTCAGGTCCTGAGGGTGTCAGACCAGGGTGGTTCATTCTGTACCTCAGTCCACAGATTCCTTACTTGATGCAATGTAGAAATCAGACTTTCTGAAAAGGCCAGGTTAAAATAACCTTTAAAACTTCCATATCAGCAGATTCAATCATTCATTTAATGTAAAATCCATTAGTATGACAAGAAAATCTCAGTGGAAAGATTCTTTGTTCCTCCTATCTTCTGTGATTCAAAAAACTTACAATACAGTGTTCGTTGCCAGCAACAGTTTACTTCAAAATCACTTATGCAGCCCCCATGTGTAAAATACTGCACACGTGTACAGTTATTTACACAAGTGTGGAAACGGCACTAAGATACACCACTGCAAGCTACTCCTTAATTTCATGCATCTGCATGTATTTCTGCTGGTACCAAAAACTCCAGTATAGGAAATCCATAAGGCTAATTGTTTCTGTTTTCTCCAACGGTGAAAGTAACTTAAAATGTATTATAGGTACTGTCCTATTGCAACTCAGATCCCTTCAAGCTCTTTAAATAACTCCCTGCTGACTTTTGCTGCAGCTCAGCCAGATTTTGCTGGAGCTGAGCACCAGGGCGCACCTGCTTGCTTTCACCTCTGGTTTTCTCAGGCCAAAAGAGTACTTGTTAGAAAAGTGATACGGTCCTATTAAAGATTCTTGTATAGAAACATCTGAATATTTCACAAAGATTCAATTATAGGATGAATTAATTTACATATATATGAAATCAGTGTATTTGTTTTGTTAAAGAAACTACATAAATAAGTACTAGAGACTTCTTGAGGGTTCTTCAGTAGCTTAATACTGGTGAGTCTGATTCGCTCAGTCCTTCCCTTTCTGGTTTTGTCTTTATTTTCATTTTTTATTCAGCGGGATTTAAATGTGGCAGACTGTTGAATGTAATGATTTTTTTCACTGAAGATTAACAGAAAGGGAGGTGATATACTAATGACATATTTGTATTGACCCAATAGCTAGAGATGATTGCCATGGAAAATCCTGCAGACTTGAAGAAGCAGTTATACGTGGAATTTGAAGGAGAGCAAGGGGTAGACGAAGGAGGTGTTTCCAAAGAGTTTTTTCAGCTAGTTGTGGAGGAAATCTTCAACCCAGATATTGGTATGCAATTTAATTATCTCATCTCTATGAAATCCATGCATACATAGTTTCTTCCCATACCTACTTCCTTATTATAGGTACTTATTTTTTTTTCCTGGGGGTCTTCTGAATCCCTCGTTGAGCCATAAGGGCATCTGATTCAGTTTGGGATCCTGCATCTGATACAGCCACCATCCAAAGGGCAACTAGAATGACTGTATTATTTTTTGCCACTAGTTGAAAGTTACCATTTCATTTTCCATTAAGGAAAGCAATATTGTTATTTCTGCCTGCTTCTTAAAACTTGAATCTAAACCTTCTTCCAGCTTGTCCATTGGCTGCAAGTTTTACTTCTACAGCTAGTAATCAAACCTTAGAAATAAAAATAAAATTCCAAATGCTGAAGACAAACCCAAATAAAGAGATGGGTTTTTTTAAGTTTTCAAGATCTGGCAATATAAAAAGGAATTAATTTTGTTCTCAGGTAGTGATGCTGACTTTAATTTTTGTTGAAAGTTTATAAATACTGTCAAATTCAAATCAATTTAAAAGAAAGTTTAGCAGTAGTTTCTCGTGTTACACCTGCCCCTGAGTTCCCCTACCAGTTTTTGTAGTTTACAATTACATTTGCCTTGTGCGTTGGCTTTTTAAAATGTTTTTATGTCCTCATCTCACTTCGCTCTCTACTGCTGTGTGAAAGATCTACTCAGATGAGAGTACTGACTAAAGAATATACACACTTCTACCCAAAAACATAAATTGAACTTGGAAAAAAAAGTCTGTCTAGTTGCTTAGAATTAAGTTTGTTTTAAAATTCATACACGTATGATTTATCTAGTTGAACATTCCCCTTTAAAACTGAATATAACAGAAGGGTGTTATGTGGGGATGAGGAAAGGGAAGAAATGTAAAAGGGATAGTTGGGTGTCCACTGTGTCCTCTAATTTAGGTTTTTAGAAAAACGTTTTTACAAAATTTAAAAGATCACTAGAGACTTTCCAAAACTTTTAAAAACTGTAATAAAAATAGTTCGATTACACAAATATTACCTTGTTATAACACAATCATTGCAAAACTTGAAAGTGAAACTTGATAGAAACAGGTGTGAAATTGGCTAGTTTCTTTTCATTGTTAAAAGTCAGAATAACAACAGCAAATAAGTTTTTTGGGTGCTTTCAGTTTCACTATTACAATGCATAATATAGGAAAGGAATTCACCTGATAGCTCATAAACATGACAATTACAGTTTTAACTGTTTTTGTATGCAACAACTTTTATACACCTGTTGTGCATGAAGTTTTTAAATTAAACATTTCAGGAAGTCTGTTTCTTTATCTGGTGCATTTCAGTGGACTTATTTCATGCATGCCTTTATGACCTATTCCGTGAACCTATATCCCTGTGTTAAAGTCTTCATCTAAACAGATGTCTTATTTCATTAAACTCAACACTTTGAAGAGTAAACAGAGATGCAGTTTTGGCCACTTTTTCATTCATTGTAATTTAGTTTGTTTTGAAATCTAGTTCCCCCCCCCCCCTTTTTTAAACGGGGGGCGGGGGGTGAGAGGAAATTCCATGCCTTTAGTTATACAGTCAAGGTTGATGGGATCAGCAACTAAACTGCCTGTAAACAAGCTTCTCATGCCAGCAGCAACCCTAAAGGGACCTCAAGGGAGGGAGAATGTATTTGAGTTACTAGTAGCCAAGTTAGAAGGGCAGAGAACAAACTACTATTGGGGAGCATTTGGGTTTGGCAGGCATCAGAGCTGGCAGTGAGATACCTAACTCTTGTCATTTTATAGAGCTGTCAGCCTCGCCAAGCCACTTCTCAATTAAATGTATTTTCAATTAATTTGTCATATTTCATATTGTGCATACCATAAACCTGCACCAACCAAAAAGGATCACATTCACAATCACCATTACATATGTATTAGATTGAAGGTTTTCTCCTGTTAGTCCCCTTTATGAAATCAGTGCACGAAATATATAGGTTATTGGTTTTTATTGAACAAATATTTAGAGAGATTTTTCAAAGGCACGCCATGCAGTAAAAGGGAAGATAATGGGAATTAATGCTTTGTGCCTTTGAAAATCTTTAATATGATAACAAAAACCTTCCGTGTGTAACTGTGATATCTAGAAAATTTTAAGTAGGAATCTTCTTTCATTTGATAGCAGCAGTTATTCCTAATTTTATCATGTCCCTTACAAAAGTGCATTCTTAAGTGTTGATGTTTTATAGAATTTTTTAGCTGAATAAAGCACAAACCTCCAAAAGCTAGCAAAATTGGTTACTCTTTAAATAAAAGAAAATTCAGTACCCATTTTGTGTACTCTCCACATAAACTAGAAGTACATATAAAAGTGTCATAGTTAACATAGGAAGCTTCTGATACCTTCCTAGTTTGTTCAGGACTTCAGGCAGCAAATTTATCTCAAACTCTGTGTGTGTGGGGGGGGGTCCTTGTCACGTGATGCTGGATACTTTAAGCCTTGCTTACTGCAGTTTATGCAGCAGGTATACCAGGTTTAAGAGATCTATAGCCATAGGAATTTAATCATTGCAGAGAGTAAAAGGTTAACAGGATGAAATTATCCAGACTCTTGCACAGAAAAAGTATATTATGAAGCTAGCACCAGAGTCGTGTAGGACTTTTGATTTGAATGTGAAATGTGATATGTCCCTGCATTTTTTCAGTGCCTACCATTAAAGAAACTCATCACACTCTACAAACTCCTGTTAGTTTGGCTTTAGCTCTCCCTGAGAGTTAAGAATTATCTGCAGTTTGAGACAGCTGATGCAGTGAGGCACAGAATATGATTTCACCAAGGTCACAGAGGAAATCTATCCTATTACGGGGTGGGAACCTCCTTGGTCCCAGACAGTGAAGTTTGCCAAATCAAGGGAGGCCAAAGTTCTCCTCTGGCCCTGCTCCCTGCCGCTGGCTCCACTGCCCCCATCCCTGCCAGGGCCGTGCTCCTCACCACAGGGGGCACCAGTACAGCTGCTCTCCTGGACTCCAGCCCCACTGCTTCTGGCGGGGCTGGGGTTTCACTTCTCACTGTGCTAGCTCAGGAAGGGCTGCACTCCCTGCTCTTGTTGGTTGGGGCTGTGCTTCTGTGTGCCAGCCCACTGCTTTCAGCCTGAACAGGGCTGCATTTCATACTGTGCCAACCTCACTAGGGCTGTGCTCCCACTCCCGCTGGCCAGTGCACTCCTGGGCACCGGTCCTACTGCCTTTGTCCTAGGCAGAGGTGTGCTCCCTGCCACCAGCCCCAGCAGGGGCTGTGTTCCCCACCATGCCGGCCTTGCTGCCACTAAGGCTGCACTCCCCACTGTCAGCCCAGTTCCTGAAGCTGGCCAGCTGGGGCTCTCTGGTCCAGCAATATCCATGGTGCTGTTGCCGGACGAGAGAGTCTCAGATTTTAGAGGTTTAACCTGTAGTGGGAATGGAACCTAGACCTTGGATCTTCTTTGCTGCACGTCTTTCAATTTGTGTAGTGAATGAGACAGGATGAGTTTCATTCACCCACCAAGCTGTGCACTGATGGCCTGATTACAATGGGATTTGGATAAGGCTCTGAATTAGGATCACATCCTATGGGGGGAAAAAATATTGATGATGTAATTAAATACTACCAACGCTCGATCTGACAGAATTAAGGTTTGTATTCAACAGTATAGATGAGTATTGATAAGTTATTTCCATTAATTCCCTTTATTTAGAGATTTATAGTGGATAACTTTAGACTTGTTTCTGTTTTCAGTTTGCACTGGATTTAGACTAAATATGACTCATTGGTGTTCAGAAAATATGAGAATTGGTATGGTATGATGAGATCATTTTTTGTTATCATAGCGCAATTCTGTGTATGACCTGCAACTAGAAATACAACTAAATAATTTCAGATTTTTCTACTTGCTTTTGTTTTGCATTTTTTAAGAGATAATATGCCATTATGGCATCACAGTTATGACATATGTGTAAGGCAGGGCTACTCAACTTTGGAAGCTCCGGGGGCCACAACGATACTCACAGCACATGCCAAGGGCCACAACTTAAGTGTGGTTGCATATACCTGCAAATATATATGCAAATAGCTCAGTTCACACTGATGGGCATGAATACAAAGATTAAGGCAAGACTACACAACACACAGGCCCCATTTAAATCAGTTCTGCTGATATTAATAAATGCAATATTTACCCAATTTGCACCCGTATGACAGCACTTTTAATGAGCAATGACAGTCCAGGAATTTAACTACTAAAACACATATCAACAGAAAACCATTATATTGACTACTTTTTTGTTTTGGCTCCCATTCGCGGGCCGCATGTTGAGCCACGCATAAACCCAAACTGCACCGTGGGCCGCAAACAAACACCCATGGGCCGCATGTTGAGTAGTCCTGGTGTAAGGTATCACCTCTGTGAATTTGAACAACCTCTGGGAGTGTTTCAGTGGTAGTGCAAGAAATTCTCAAAATCAGAATTTAGAGTGTTTGAGATTTTTGTATTCCAGTAGGTGTCATAAAAATAAACATGTATTTATTAGGAAATTAGTTACAGATGAGTTATCTTGCCCATTCCATATTAAAATCTGTTTAAAAGTCAATTTAAAATAGCCATGAAAAATTGTACTCATGAATAAAGTGAAGGGGAGTAAAAATTATTAGGTTTGTTATTGAAAATCATTATGGTAAAGGGGATGAAAATAAGTACATTTTTGTGCTGAGATCTGAGTTAATTATGACTTTTTAAAGCATACTGCAATCTTCATTATTTACAGTGGCTCTCATTGTTATTGTTTTGTAACAATCTTAATATGTTTTCTGTCTAATTTTTGATTGGTGAATAAAAATGTTAAAGTAACTTTTCCTTTTTGCCTTATCTGTGGTATCTTATGTACATGGATGTGGATAAACTAGTGTTCTAAATTATTCTCCCAACAGCAAATTCTGCAAGAGTTGCTCATTATTGTATGTTTTAAAACTGTTCCTTTTGCCTACAGAATGTATATGCCACCATTTTTCTTGCAGTGGTAATCTAGAAGACCACTTGATTCAGAAACTTCAGTGATTCAGAAAGCAGAATGCAGCCTTCACTTTACTTAGTGATGTGTTTCGTAGAGAAAATATACTTGTTCCAAGAACTGCTTGGTGTTTCCCGTTCATTGTGTTGCTGTCTGAGCGCTTGTTTACATTTGAAAGTTAATTTGGATTAAGGAGAGTCCACCTCTGCAATTATTCCTGAATAGGTATTCAGAAATAATTGCACATATTGACAGTCCCAAAGACTGCTTCTCTCTTTTATGTACCCTCCAACTGAATGAGATCTGTTAATATCCTTTTACAACCCTAGTTTCTGCAGGTGGACCAACTTTTGTGAATGGGTCACAATCTGGATTTGGAATTCACTTGCCCTGTTTAGCTGGAATTTGTTGACCTTCAAGCTTTTGTCAGTGGGGGACCGCTTTAGTGGGATACCTTGTTTTGTGATTTAGGGAATGTGATATTGCACTAGGGCCAGGGTCCTTTCTTGAGACCTCTGGATTCTACCATACCAGAGAGAAGCAGAACAGAAGTCCTCCAAATGACCTAGAATGTTTGGAGGGAAGCAGCCAAAGAGAGCTGCAGGGCCAGTGTCAGTCAGTTGCTGTCTAGAGCTGGAGGAGTGAAAACTGTGTTCGTGGCTGGCTAACTGAAGGAGCAGCAGAACCATGGACAGATTGGTTGCTGGCAGGGACTGAGGGAGCAAGAGGTAGCTCCTGGTTTCTAGGACTGAATAAGGACTGAGTCCAGTGAAGGCTGCAGGAAGACAGTATTTCCAGGGAAGAAGTCCTAGAGATATGCCCCATGCCAGGGTTGGGACTATTTAAAGACTGAGCCCACAGAGGGTTACCGAGATACTAACAGAGAGGTTCTGGGATAGACACCTGTTTGTCTGTATGCCCTAAAAGGGGTCTGTTCTGTTTGACATATAGACTGAGAGAGAAACTCGGCTGGAGGGCTGAGTTGTTGAAAACCCTCCTGAGAAACCACAGACAGGGTTCACCACAAATTGAGAGACTGCAAGATATGCACTCAATCAGAAGGCACGCGAGTGAGGTGGGTGCCACCCCACTGCAGGGAGACTTTGGGAGATTGGCTATATAACTGATGTATGTGTTACTGAAGGCTGGGATCATCACATTTTATAAATCTGGGGAAATAAATTCATGCTATGAATATGTACATTTTTTGATAAATACAAGACTAAATTTAAAATTAATTTTAGTTGTATATCTGGTGTAGATTGATTTTTTTAAGGTGGATTTTTAAACTGCTCTACATTTTTGTTTTTCTAAATATAAAAATAATCCTTTAAAATCATTTCTTATAGGTATGTTCACATATGATGAGTCTACAAAACTGTTTTGGTTTAACCCATCCTCTTTTGAAACTGAGGGTCAGTTTACGCTGATTGGCATAGTACTGGGTCTGGCTATTTACAATAACTGTATACTGGATGTACATTTTCCCATGGTTGTCTACAGGAAGCTGATGGGCAAAAAAGGAACTTTCCGTGATCTGGCAGATTCTCACCCTGTAAGTTCATTATGTTTCTAGAATTTATTGCTATAGATTGTAGGAAATATATGTTCATTTAATTTAATTTCATTTTTCAACACAAACTGACTCTCAGAATAAGACAAATAACCACAGAATGTGCCCACTAATGAGGTATGTGTCAAAAAGTAGATGATGGTATCAAGCACATATAATTTGGAAGAGTATGCATTTTCAAGCAATAGGATAGCTAATAGGTCTGGAGATCAAGCATTGCTGACTCTGCCTCACTGTATGAATATGGGCAAGTCACTTAACATGTGCAACAGCAAACCAGTCTTTAAAATGAGGAATATTGGTAAATAATCTTTTGTAAAGCATTTGTTAAAAATCCCTATGAAAGTGCAAAGCTGTAGCAACAGTGGTGTTTTTTTGTTTGTTTTTTAAGTATAAGGCAGTTGTGGCAGGTTGTGATTATTCACAAACTCTGGAAGCAGTTATCGGTTTTCTCACATGATCTTTGTAGTCTCACCATCTTAAAAACAGTAGAGATAAAGGAAGGAGGGAGGGTGCTTTTGCTGATGGCTGTATAATAGCAATAAACCACAGAAAGTATGTGTTAGTAGATGGTTAAAGCATATCTCACATATTGGGACTCAGCTGTCCTAGCTCGCACCTGTTGGCAGCTCTTACTACATTTAAAAAGCAGAGCCGCAGCGAATCCCCTTATTGACTAATCGAGTAGTCGATGGAAATTCCATCAACTACTCAGTTAGCTTCCTAACCACTATTTAACATGCCTAATAGTATCATGAGCTTTTGTGGACAAAACCCACTTCTTCAGATGAGATGATCTTGAGACATACAGGGAAAGTTCACTGTACTTTCTCTAACCTTCAGTTTGTATCTTTGTGCAATTCATACCTCTGTCACCTCATGGCAGTCCTTGAACTGTTGCTGCATATCCCCTGCTGCTGTGGGGATGTATTGCTAGGCAGCAACTCAGAGGTGCAGGGCTTGTTACTGCTTGAGCACAGGGACTCAGAGTGCTCCCCAAAACCTTTCAAATAACTTAAATTATTTTAATTCCACTTATGCAAGGCAATTACTGACCCTAACTTGTGCTTATTTTCAATGTGAGAGTCAAGTATTTAGTAATGCTTTAACTTCCTCTTCTTTGTGTTATGTACGCAAACATTTTTTCCTGGTATTTTTAGTAATTAAGTTGGGATTTGGTACAAAGTTGTGACTTCCCCTAAAAGGGTATAGCTGACCATCCAAGCATGTTTTTGACAATCAGTATCTAAAGCCCTACTTTGATTATCTTTGGCAATATATAGTCGAACTTGTATTTTACAACTGTCATTAAATGTTTTTATTTTATTAGGTTCTTTATCAGAGTTTGAGAGACTTGTTACAGTATGAAGGAAGTGTGGAAGATGATATGATGATAACTTTCCAAATATCTCATACGGATCTATTCGGCAATCCAATGATGCACGATTTAAAGGAAAATGGTGATAAAATCCCTATTACAAATGAAAACAGAAAGGTAACTCACAGGGCACTCTTGTCAGTGGAATGATCTTTGTCATTATGTGTAGCTCAGAATTTCAGTCGTTCTCTAGGCAAGTTACAGAAACATTCATTTCAGTTAGAGATAAATAGTTACATTTAAAATTCTAATAGTCCAGTTTAAGAAGCAGAAGAAAATACTTTTGTAAAATTCTCTAGCATGTATGATTTTGAAAATACCAGTTGAATATACAATTGTTGTACCATACATGTCTATATATAACAAGTCAAATATTTGTGTCTCTTTAATGTCAAGCAACTATCAACCTAGATATTTTTTCCGGATTAAGTTGTGCATGTACAGATTGCTGCGTAAACAGGTTATAAAACTAATATATTGAAATATGCATACCAAATTCTACATTATATATCTCCCCAAACAAATTTTGGACTCCGTATCTAAGGATCATCTTATAAGAAAATATGCCAGACCAAAAGACCATCTACTCTATCCTTTAGTTTAAACTTGTTGGTGAATGGTCTTAGATTTCATAAAAATGTAGATTTCTTCTTCGAGTGATTGCTCATGTGCATTCCCATATAGGTGTGTGTGCGCGCACCGTGCTCGCATCGTTGGAAGCTTTTCCCTCAGCAGTATCCTTAGGGCCAGCAGGGAGCCCCCTGGAGTGGCGCTAGTATATCAGCGCATATATACCCCTGCTTGTCCCCTCACCCACTCAGTTCCTTCTTACTGCCGTGACGTCATTGGAACAACCCTCAGCTTCTCCTCGAGTTGTTTTCCCTTGCTAATTCCTCTTCTTTGTTATCAACTTCAGTTAAGTACCCGTAAATCTGTTTGAAAAAACTTTCCTTTGTGTTTACTCTTTCACCCCGCTGCGGCACGCCATGCGCCTGTAGCAGGCCATGCGTGGCCCGCAAGGCTTCAAGCCCTGTAGGAGGTGCAGCAAGTCTATGCCGTGTATTGACCCACACTCCTCGTGTCTGAAGTGCCTGCGGGAATCACATATAACATCTGTGTGCAAGATTTGCAAAGTGTTCAAGCCCAGGACCAAACATGAGCGTGAATTGCGGCTCAAGGCGCTTCTAATGGGGGTGGCACTCTGGCCAGCACCGGCCTTGGCACCGGGGCCCAGCAGCGCACCGGCCTCAGTGCGTGACACCTCCCCAGCACCGCACAGAGCCAGGGGCCGCTCCCACTTGCCGGCACCGCCTAAGAGGAGGCGGCCTGCTAGGCGTCAGTCCCTGCTCAGGCACGTGCCCTCCGTGCACTCTACAGTGGGGCACGTGGCGCCAGTCAGTCCACATCCCAGACCTTCTAGGTCGGGCGACTATCCTTGTTGATGGGACGCCAGGCCCCCGAGACAACTTCCCAGGCCCGTCTACCCCGGAGGCTTTGGAGGCGGCAAGAGTACTCATCGAGTCGTCTCCCTCCTCTTCACCCACCTTGGCACCGCTCTCTCTCCACGGCACCATGAGAGTCGGTGCACGAGGTGCAAAGCCACTTGCCACATGCGGCACCACCCTTGGCTCCGCACACAGAGGCACCGGCACCAGACACGGCCCGCGTTACCCACCTGACGCCTGTGGCAAGCCCCTCCTCTCCCTCTCCTCTCCCCTTCCCCCCCCCCCCCACCGCCCCGGCACTGTGGCAAGCCTGAAGCCATGTCACAGCATGCCGCAGCACATTCAGCGTCTGCCCCACCATGGTCTGCATCGGACTGTTCTTCCAACTCTGAAGCGGAATCAGCACGGTCATCGAGGGCTTCCAGGTTCCGCTCACGGCACCAGTCCCAATCTTGGCACCTGTCCCGTCACCGTTCTTCTCCGCAGCACTTCCAACAGCAGTGGGGCCAGCCGATCCCAGTTCCGATGCTGCAACAGACTTGGCTTCCCCCAACCACCTGGGCAGTGGCCTTTTTGGACTCCCTGGGCCTACCATCAGATCCAGGGCTCCAGTGCTCCCAGACCGGCCTCTATCACTTCAGGCCCGTGGGTCCCTCTATCGGCTGCTCCTCTGGTCCGGTCTCCCACCTCGACGCACTCATTGCCTCCAGGCCAGTGGTCCCCGGGCCCAGGGGGGAGTACGGCCCCTTTAAGCCAGCCTCCCCCTCCTCCCTCTGGGGCCACTTCAGAGGGCTCAGGACGTATGGATGCCCCGGTGGGTGACATAGCAAAGGAGTCATCGTCCTCTACCCCGGACGAAGCGCTGGCCGATGCGCACCCCCCTCCTCCCCCCCCCCATGCCATCGATGGGTGCAGGGCCCATCAGGACCTGCTCCGCAACCTGGCTCAGAGTCTGGGGGTCCAGGCGGACAAGATCGCCAATGACTTGGATCCAACCATCGACATCTTGCAGGCAGATACCCCATCCAGAGTGGCGTTGCCTATCAACAAGACGGTCGCCAAGATTTCGGCAGCCCTGTGGCAGACCCCAGCTTCCATCCGGCCCATGGATAAGTGTGCAGAGCGGAGGTATTTCATCCCTCAGGAGGGTAACAAGCACCTCTTCTCCCACCCTCCCCCTGGCTCTCTGGTCATACAGGCGGTTAACCAGAGAGAGAGGCAGGGGCAACCCGCAGCTACCTCAAAAAACAGAGAGGCCAAGAAGACAGACTTATTGGGCAAAAAGGTCTACGCCTCCGGGGGCATCCAATACCAGATTGCCAACCAGCAGGTCCTTCTGTCCAGATATGGCTATAACACCTGGATGTCAATGGCCAAATTCGTGGACTTACTTCCCTGGGACTCCCAGGCAGAATATAAGGCCCTTCAGGAAGAGGGGAGGGCAATTTCTCGAGCAGCATTGCAAGCAGCACTCGATGTGGCTGATGCGGCTTCCTGGGTCATGGCCACCGGGGTAGTCCTATGCCGCAGCTCATGGCTCCAGGGCTCAGGGGTGCCGCCAGAGGTCCAAAATACAGTCCAGGACCTTCCTTTCGAAGGCACCCCTCTCTTCTCAGAGCAAACTGACCAGCGGCTACATGGCCTGAAGGACACGAGAGCCACATTGAAGTCCATAGGCCTACACACTCCTGCCACTCAGAGGCATTCGTATGTTAACAGGAATGCTACTAGAATGCCCCCACAGGGCCTACGCCCCGACTACACCTGACGTTGGGGCAGGGGTAATAATGGCAGGAACAACCGACGTCACTCCCACCCAGCCCAGGATTCCAACCAGGGGCCCTCCAGCAAACCCCCCGGACTCCAGCAGGGTTTTTGATGGGACCCCCAAGGGCCTTGTACCAGTCTCCCCATTCCCCTTCCGGGACCGCTTATCCTGCTTCCTCCAAGCCTGGCAGTCGGTTACATCAGACCGATGGGTCCTGGAGATAGTGGAATCGGGCTATGCTATTCCCTTCCTCTCGCCCCCACCTTCCCAGCCCCCTACCCTGTCCTTTTTCAGGGACCTCTCTCACGAGCCTCTGTTACAGGAGGAAGTAATTCACCTCCTCTCGTTAGGGGCAGTGGAATGCGTTCCCTCTCCCCCCCTTCCCCTCCCCCCGAATTTCGGAACAGGGACTTTTATTCCTGCTACTTTCTGGTCCCAAAAGTAAAAGGGGGTCTCCGCCCTATCCTGGACCTCAGAGCCCTAAACCTTTTCATCATCAAGAAAAAATTCAAAATGGTGACTCTGGCATCCATTATTTCTCTCCCTAGCACCTGGAGATTGGTATGCTGCCCTCAATTTGAAGGACGCTTACTTTTATCTTTCGATCGCGCCCTTCCACCGCAGGTTTCTACATTTCGCCATGGGTCAGGACCACTACCAATTCACAGCCCTTCCTTTTGGCATTTCTGCGGCTCCCCAGGTCTTCACCAAATGCATGGCAGTAGTGACCACCAAGCTCAGAAAAAGGGGAGTCCAAGTTTTCCCTTATTTGGACTATTGGCTCCTCAGGGGGGAGTCCGATACCCAGGTGAGAGACCACATCATCGTAGTCCACAAGCTCTTTCAAGAACTCGGTCTCCTTCTGAACCTGGACAAATCCACCTTAACTCCCACCCAGACAATAGAATTTGTGTGCACCACCCTGGATTCCTGGTCCCAGAAAGCCTCTCTACCCAGCTCCCATTTTCTCACGCTGCAATCAGTGGTCAAGTCACTTCAGAGCTTTCTGGAGACCACTGCCCAGACACACATGCGCCTTTTGGGCCTAATGGCCGCCTGCACTTATGTAGTGCAACATGCCAGGCTGTGCATGCGCCCGCTACAGACATGGCTATCGCAGGTCCACAGGCCGACTGTCCACTCCTGGGACAGGGTGTTAACCATCACTGCGCATGTTCTCGCTCTGGAGTGGTGAACACGTCAAGCGGAAGTCTGCTCAGGGGTCCCGTTCTCCTGACCAGTCCCATTAATCCGGCTTGAAACAGATGCGTCGGACACTGGTTGGGGAGCCCACCTCGTAGAACTGCACACCCAAGGTACGTGGTCCCCCCGCAAAATGTCCCTGCATATCAACATCAGGGAACTCAGAACAGTCCGACTGGCTTGTGCAATTTTCCTTCCCCAATTGAGGGGCAGG
The DNA here is from genome assembly GCA_032595735.1 of Pelochelys cantorii. Taxonomy (NCBI): domain Eukaryota; kingdom Metazoa; phylum Chordata; order Testudines; family Trionychidae; genus Pelochelys; species Pelochelys cantorii. Next base: position 121,802,328 of record CM064326.1, on the reverse strand, counting down.
TCGGTCCTCATCCTGTTGGATAACACTATGGCAGTAGCATATATAAACAAGCAGGGCGGGGCCCGATTCCCCTGCCTGTGCTCCGAGGCAGTCCACCTATGGGAGCTCTGTATCGGGGGCAGATATCCACCTGATGGCCTCGTACCTCCCGGGCTCACAGAACGTCCTGGCGGACACACTGAGCAGGTCATTTGCGAGCTACGAATGATCTCTGCGCTGGGACATCGCCCAAATCATTTTCCGTGCCTGGGGCTTTCCCCACCTGCACCTGTTTGCCACAGGACGGAACACCAAGTGTCCCCGCTACTGCTCCTTCGTGGGTCAGGGCCGGGGTTCCCTGGGAGATGCTCTCCTGCTTTGCTGGCTTCAGGGCCTCCTATACGCTTTCCTGCCATTCCCACTAGTCCATAGGGTCCTGTTGAAAGTGCGGGAGCTCAGAGCATTATTAATCCTAATTGCCCCAGCGTGGCCCCGGCAACATTGGTTCTCGACGCTCCTCAGCCTCTCGTGTGAAAGGCCCATAGCCCTCCCATTAGTTCCAGACCTCATATTCCAGGACTCGGGCAGACTTCACCACCCAGACCTCCAGTCCCTCTACTTGACAGTATGGAAGCTCCATGGCTAACAGCTCAGGAGCTCCAGTGCTCTCAGCGAGTCCAGGAAGTCCTACTGGGTAGCAGGAAACCCTCCACTAGATCCATGTACCTCACTAAGTGGAAGCGGTTCTGCTCTTGGGCATCCCAAAAGGAGGTACACCCAAGATGGACTCCAGTCCCCTTGGTCCTGGATTATCTGCTAGACCTCAGGTTCCAGCATCTCTCTTCCTCCTCCATTAAGGTCCACCTGGTGGCCATCTCGGCCTTCCACCCAGGGGAAGGGGGCAAAACGTTGTTTGCTAGCCCAATGGTTAACAGGTTCTTGAAAGGTATGGACAGGCTCTACCCGCATGTCCGACAACCCGTTCCCCAGTGGGACCTAAACTTGGTCCTCTCCTTTCCTGTTTGAGCCACTGGCTACGTGCCTCACTCCTTCACCTATCATACAAGGTCTCCCCCCTAGTGGCAATCACATCCGCAAGGGGAGTATCTGAGCTTAGGGCACTGACACCAGATCCCCCTTACATGATGTTTTTTAAGGACAAGGTTCGGCTCTGCCCCCATCCGGCTTTCCTGCGGAAGGTGGTCTCTTCATTCCACACTTCCCAGGATATTTTTCTGCCAGTTTTTTACCTGAAACCGCATGCATCTGGGAAAGAACAAGCCTTACACACATTAGATGTACGTAGGGTGTTAGCCTTTTATTTAGACAGGACCAAACCATTCCGAAAATCACCACAGCTTTTTGTAGCCTCTGGCCCTCTGCCTAGTTAGGTTCTGCTTTGGAGTCACCTATATTGGAAAGCACATGAGCAATCACTCGAAGAAGAAAGACGGTTACTTACCTCGTAACTGTGATTCTTCGAGATGTGTTGCTCATGTCCATTCCAAATCCCCGCCCACCACCCTTTCTGGAAATATACTGGTAAGAAGGAACAGAATGGGTGAGGGGACCAGCAAGGGTATATATGCCCTGATATACCGGTGCCAGTCCAGGGGGTTCCCTGCTGGCCCTAAGGATACTGCTGAGGGAAAAACTTCCGACGACGCGTGCACGCTGCGCGCACGCACCTCTATTGGAATAGACATGAGCAACACATCTCGAAGGATCACAGTTACGAGGTAAGTAACCGTTCTTATTGACAAATTTACACAAAATTTAGATATATATAGAAGTGAGTTTTGTCTTCTGAATCCTACCATTGTTTATGGTAGGTTAATATTTATTTACTGCTTGCTGTGTCCTACCACAGTCCTTCAGATTGATGGATGTGTATGTAGTAGGAAGAGAGACATTTTTTTCTTATTCATAAACTTGGTTTCTCAATGAAAATGTCCACCAATGGGGAAGAATCCACCTGAACTATTTTGTGTGTGCATGAGAATAATTTCTGCTTAAAAATCTGAGTACATGTGAAGTTGACAGATTTGTCCAGTCAGATCTTAGTTAGATCTCTGAGCTTGGTTGTAGGTGGGCCAAGTCCAGCAGTACACTCTGGCTTCTTTCCAGTAATGAGAAAACAAATGTATACAATGCCATGCAAGATTTGTTTTCCTTATTTAAAGCATTAGACAAAAATGTCTTGTTGGATATATCTTGTTTTTTGAAGGGAGTAGGGTTTGGCTTTTAACTATTAAATAATTTTTGGGATTATTGTTTTATAGGAGTTTGTTAATCTGTATGCAGACTACATTCTCAACAAATCAGTAGAAAAGCAGTTCAAAGCCTTTCGGAGAGGATTCCATATGGTGACCAACGAATCTCCGCTGAAATATTTATTTAGACCAGAGGAAATTGAATTACTTATTTGTGGAAGTAGGGTAAGAAAGTTAGAATGTGCAACTAAACAAATTGCTGGTTTTCTTATCCCAAAGATACAATTATGGGTGGTGATAAAATGTCTTACATTTACAGAATCTAGACTTTCAAGCACTAGAAGAAACTACAGAATATGATGGTGGCTATAGCAGAGACTCACTTATTATTAGGTAAGTTCTCTAACTTTTCAAGGGATAGGAAAGAAAACTATATTTTACTAAGTTTATGATAAAAAGGCAGCATCTGGAGTGTTAGGTTAGTGTTCTTGAAGTACAAAGTCCATTAGGAGCTAAGTATCTGTTGTTTTTATTAATAACAATAATAGTAATGAATTATCTGTAATTTCACTACGAGAAGAGTATTTGAATAAATTCAGCAAATGATAAGATGCTTAACATGCTGTTACAGAATAAGATCTTTAAACAAATAAAAAATTATCAAAACCTGTGGAAGAAACTGATGGGTAAAAATGGTTACTTTGCTTTTGCTATTTTTTTACTCTTTTGCTTTGTTGCAGAGAGATGAAAGGGACTCATTAGGTAATCCCCAGTTGGGTAGGATTGTTTCTTACACTGTGCTACCTTTTATTTGTCTAGTTTAGTAAAAATGTGTGTCATAAATGTCTAGGGCCTTTTCATCTTGCAGACTTTCCAATTAATTCTTCTCTTAGGATGAGAGAATATGTGAGAGCTATGCTGATGAAATTCCCCAGTAATTCATTAACCAAGCCTTCAAGAGAGAAGTTTCTTAGTACACAGCTGGGGACTCAGGTAGATTAGAATCCTTTGTGGTTGCTCTTAGGGGGTCGATGCTACTGTGCGCTCAGCCACATTCTTCTCACCCACAGAGCCCACGTTGCACAGAAGAGTTCTGTGGGGTCAGAAGTGGAATAATGTTATAGAGGGTTTACTATCCTCTTCTGGGAGAGGAGGGCATAATTCTTATAATCTTTGGCTGTCTACTTCCCCTGCGGCCCATGGTTGTCTTTATCTTCTAACCCTTCTCCTCCAGTCTTCCTACATCATTCTGGTATTGAGGTTCCCAGACTTCCTCTTCTGGGAGAGGAGGGCATAATTCTTATAATCTTTGGCTGTCTACTTCCCCTGCGGCCCATGGTTGTCTTTATCTTCTAACCCTTCTCCTCCAGTCTTCCTACATCATTCTGGTATTGAGGTTCCCAGATCTGAATAAAATATTTTGTGTGTAAGCTCTCACAAGTATAGAATATATTCAGATGATCTTCAGGACCATGAAATAAGAGATGGTGATGTTTTTGCTCAGTGATGAATTAGTCTAATAGGGTGGAAGTGTCATAAATTGTTCTGATAGGCCATTAGTGGGTACATTCATTATATCACATAATCCAAGTAAAAGGCCTTGAAACCATGCCATTTGTCAAGAATGAGGAAGTGCAAAATATTGTGTTTACCATAGTTATGATCATGGGAAAATGTAGTGGCTCAAAAACCTTCTGCATTGACATATAATCAGACTGACACTTTTCTGATAAATTACTTTTTTTGTTCCTCTAATATTGCAGGAGTCATCTTTTCTGATCTTTATTTTAACCTCAGTTTTTATCTTAAAACATAGTTGTTAAATTGACCATGACTCGAACTCCTTTAATCTAACCAATATTAATGTGGGCACTGCCCACGTCATCTGAAGAAGTGGGTTGTGCCCACGAAAGTTCATGATACCATCTACATGTTTTGTTAGCCTTTAAGGTGCTACGAGACTATTTGTTGTTTTTTAAGTTTTTCCTGTTACAGACTAACTTCCCTTTGAAGCTTTTTAATATTGATGTGTTTGGTATTATGACAGAAGGAAGAGAGAAACAGGATTATCAGAGAATAGACAATGAATGGCAATAAGGATAGTTGAAAAATATAGAAAATAAAAACAATATAGAAAACAAATGGCAGCCTCTGCAACTATTTACTAATTTTAAAATAGTCTGAAACACTTCTAAAAAGTTAACAATTTAACCTTCAAGGATTTTGAAATACTTCATCTGTATTTTCAAAACTACAGCAGTTAGCAAATGTTTGAATGTAATTTTGTTCTGTATGCTCAGTTTGTACGCTGATGTGTTAGAGCAGTGGTCCCCAACCTTTTGGCGCTGCTGGGGGCGGGGCCACGCGTGTGCTGCGCATCCTGGGGCGGGGCTGCGTGTCCCCCATGCGCCCGGGTCGGGGCCGTGCATGCGCCGTGCGCAGGGCCAACTCTAGGTTTTTTACCTCCCCAAGCAAAAACATTTTTGGCCCCCCTCTCCTCCCCCCCTCCCCCCACGCCCGCCCGCTGCTGCAGGACAGGAACTGAGGAGGAAAGCACCCCTTTCACCTGGTGGCTCTTTGACTCCCACCACGCCCTCCAGCCAAACCCAGCCTACATCTTGCCTTCCCTCCACACACATCCCGACCCCCCCCCCCCACACACACACCCACTCACCGAACCCAGTTTCCACCTCCTCTCCCCTCCCAGGCAAACTCGACCCCTCAGTGACCGGACGCAGTCTGCCCCCCATCTGTCCCCCACCTGATCCACCCTGTGCCCTCTCTTCCCTCCCAGCTAAACCCGATTTCCTCCCCCCCCCCCCACCGGACCCAGTCCACCCCCCTCTCCCACTTCCCCCCACAGAGCGAACTCCGTCTCCTTTCCCTCTCCCTGCCAAACCCTCATGTACCCTCCCCCCAGCACGTGCGGAAACGTCGGAGCGCCCTGAGGGAGGGGGTGAAAGTGGCACGGGTCCCCCTGGGGATGCGCGTGGACACAGTCGGGAAACATAAAGGGCAAGGCCAGGGACACCCCTCTCCTCTCCCCTCCCCCACCCCCACCCCGCCCAATCTCTGAGCCGGGGCAGGTGAGGCTCCCTCCAGCAGCTCCTTGCCACCAGACCAACCAGATGGGGCTGCAAAGTAGCTCTCACCTCCCCCTAGCCTAGGCACCTCTGCTTGAATCATCCTGGCCTGGGCAGGGCCTTCCTTCTGCCCAGCCCCACCAAGGCTGCAGCTCTCCCCTCCCTCCACAACCAGCACTGAGGTAGAGAAAAGAGGGAAAGAGTCGCCCCCCATTTGCCAATGTGCACTTCCCCCCCCTCCCCACACACACACACTCCTGCAAACTCCTTGGCCAAGGGTGCCCGCTCCGGCTGGAGGGGTCACTAGTAAGCGCGAGGCAGGCGGAGAGATGACCAAAGGCACCTGGCTCGCAGCGTGGTCCCTGTCTGCAGTGACCCGGGCTGCCCCTCGCCCGGCCCCAGATCGCTCTGTGCAGCCTGCCCTCCACAGCCCGGGGAGAGCGGTTCGCCCACCAGGGCCGTAGCGCTCCAGCGCTGCTGCTGTTCTCAAAGCCCATGGTGCGCCCCCCTGCACGTTGGGCCACACTGGCTGGTGCCAGTCAGAGGAGCGCGAACTATCCCCGGGCGCCGGAGTCTGCTTCATGGATGGGAGGCTCCCTCGGGCATTTCCTGCTCTGCTGCCACTGGGTGCTGGGCAGCGGCAACTGCACCGGGAAGGCGACTGGAGCAGCGCGTGGCCAGCGCTCCTGCTGGGGCCGCTCCGTTGCGACGCCCTCTCGCACTAACTTGAGGGCGCACTTTTCTCCCTGGTGCTGAGGGAAGGCAGTGAGGCAGCCCCGGAACCGTGATGTCATGACACCTCAGCCAATCACGCGGGGCTGCGAGCGTGACTTGCCCCACGTAGCCCGCCTGCCGAGGGTGGCTCGCTGCTGGCCCATCACGCGCTCTGCCGCCCCTCCCATTGCCTTGGGTGGCCACAGGGAGGCCCGCGTCGGGCGGTAAGGGTTAGGAGTTCTCTGGCCAGTGTCTCTCAGGGGCAGCCGGAATGCCTCTCCTGGCAATGTGCCGCCCCAATCATGTGCTTGGTTTGCTGGTGCCTAGAGCCAGCACTTGGCAGGCGCACATAAGTGCCCCGGTGGGCGCCATGGCATCCGCGGGCACCGCGTTGGGGACCACTGTGTTAGAGGATTAAATGTGGTGCCATATTTGATGATGATCTCAATTAACAGCTGCAAATTGCATAATTCTGACAATTGTGAAAGTTGCATACAAGAGGGGGTAGTCTTGTTTGTATCAAATACTCTTAATTTTTCTCTTGCTTTCTTAACTTTTTGTTTTTAATTTCCCCTCTATAGGGAATTCTGGGAAATAGTCCATTCGTTTACAGATGAGCAGAAAAGACTATTTTTGCAGTTCACAACAGGCACAGACAGAGCACCTGTAGGAGGACTTGGAAAATTAAAGATGATTATAGCCAAAAATGGCCCAGACACTGAAAGGTAAAATATTGACCTGTTTGGGGGGAAAAAAATATTTTGACTTCCTAAAAATTAAGACAAATTCTGCAAAGTGAAAATACCAGACATCAGATCTTTAGGTTAAAGCTAAGTATTTCTTATATTAGCGTTTTAATAACCTTGAGGTCACTGCATTATAAAATATTATGTGACAACAACAAGTATCAATTTTAAATCAAAACTGAAGTATTGTTCTTGCATATGTAAGCAGATGAAGTAGCATGGTGTTTCTCAAAGATGATGCTTATATGCATGTGTTGCACATTCCAATGACTGAATTGTTCCTTTTCTTTTTTTCCTCAGATTACCTACATCTCACACATGCTTTAATGTCCTTTTGCTTCCGGAATACTCAAGCAAAGAAAAGCTTAAAGAGAGATTGTTAAAGGCCATCACATATGCCAAAGGATTTGGCATGCTGTAATAAATAAATAAATATAACAAAAGGGATTAAAATTGGTGGTGATGATGTCCCTGTCAAAAAAGGCCATAAGATAGTGAGCTACAGTAGTCACCTGTGTTTGTGCCTCCCTTCTTTACTGGGGACACTGGGCTGGAACAGCAGATTTCAGCTGCTTATATGAACAAATTCTTTATTTTTTCTTTTAGCGTGAAAGTATTACATATTCTTTCACTTGTATGTACAGAGAGGTTTTCCTGAATATTTATTTTAAGGGTTAAATCACTTTTGCTTGTGTTTATTACTGCTTGAAGTTGAGCCTTTTTGAGTATTTACAAGAAAACAAACTGTACTCTCCCAAGGAAAATATTGCCATCATTTGTAGACCATGTAACCTTCAAGTATGTGCTATATTTTTGTCCCTGTATCTAATCAAATCAGGAACTGTACTTTTTTGAAGAGTTTGCTTTTGAAACTTGAAGTCTTGGAAAACAGTGTGATGCAATTACTGCTGTTCTAGCCCCCAAAGAGTTTCTGTTCAAAATCTTAATCAATAAAGATGGAAGGGAGAACTTGGAATGTTAAACTACAGCCTTGAGAACTTTACTTTAGTCACAGCACAACAATTAAAACTCATTTCACTATGTGTTGTCTTCACATGTCTTGTAATATATTGTGTTTTAATTAGCAAAACTTATTTCTTAGACTATGAAAGGGTAGGAGTTTTAGTTACATTGTTTTTAAAAAAAAAGTTTACTGGGGAAAGTGCATTTTCAGCCAAACAGCTTTAGAGTAGAGAGTGAAGTGTGTTGAAAAAAGGATAGGAAGTTTCTGTACTATAAACAAAAAGCATGTGGAAGTGCACTTAAAATGAAGTTTTATTATTAATTGCCTATTACGTTGACATTTTAAATAGACAATCCAAAGTCTTCCCTACATGTTATGTCATCGTCCTTATTTAATGAACTGTTGTTCCTTTATCAAGGCACATGATCAGCGTTGCAACATAATCAAAAGGGATGGCTACTGTACCTTATATGTTTCATCTGACAGTAGCCAAAATTGAAAATGACTAAAACTAACTTTTAAGGTCTACTTTATATTGTTTATTTCCCACTACAAATATACCATTAGAAAGGAAATACTAAGATTTTTCATCTGCTACATAAAATATACAATAGATTTTTTTTATTTAAATCTACAAATCATATCAACAGTAAATCCTTTACCCTTTGTAGTCTGTATGTGTAATGTTAACTTCTCCGGTTGCAATATAAAATAAAGGGATTATGCATTTTTAATGAAAAGGACACAATTGGCATATCTCGTTTGTCTGCAAGCAACAGCAAATGTGCAGAGCTGAGCTTGTGCCTTGACAATTGTTATGACTACTACAGATCAAATCCATTTGATGATTTGTGTGAAATTGGCATTAAAAGGCATAGTTTTGAAATCATTGGAGGGAGAAAAGATGTCTTTCAGGATTATTTTAATAAATTCTTTCTAGTAATAGAAACACAACTGTTATGTAACTATAATGCTGAATAAAACAGTGACATTTTTCACCATGGTTCAGTAAAAAGAAGATAGTGATTTCCTTACTTTTATAAATTAACAAGGGACATCATTGAACTATTTCTTTTGAAACCCTATTTAAAGTATACTATATGCTAAGGATTATACAAATGTAAAGCTCTCCAGCAATGACATAATGCAGTGTTGTCAATCCTGAGTATTCTAAAATCATGAGCCAGGCCCCAAACCAGGTCTTAAAAATGAGCTTCTTTTAAAAACAGATCATTTTTATCTGGCTTTTGAGCTTTGGGGCTGCACTTACAATATGTTTTAATGATTTTTCTCCACTGCTATGTATTTTGTTTAAATGAAAGCTGAAATTCTTACCTAATCACATCTGCAGGAGCCCGGGCTTTACAAATTCAATTCAAACATTGCAAATCTCTCACTATAACACTGCCTTACTGTATCATTTGGGCTCTTTGCCATCTTCCTGTGCTTTAGATGGGGAGAATAGATGATATTCCTGATTGCCTTGAGGTAGTTCATAAGTATGAAAAGTTCTTGATACCACATGTTTATCCTTGAGGTGTTCAAACCATATCCCTTTAATGTGATTTGCATAGGAAAAGCTCTGAATGATATTTACGTCCAGTTGTCTCTGTATAAAATTTCTGGTGATGGTTATTTTATATAGCTCCAAAAACATGCAAGGCATTTCGCAGTCAGGTAAAAAGACATGGTTCTTGCTCTGAATCAATTACATTCTAAATAGATGACAGCTTTATACTTTTTTCTCTAGTGTACATTATTTTAATGTTACTTTATAATTGTACTTGCTTTCAAAAGCATGAATTGCTTTTGAGGGGGCATTACCAGACACACGTGATCTTTCTAAAATTGCCAGACCTCTCGTTTAAAGATACTGAACCTTAGAGTTGAGTTTTATCTCCTTAGCACAGTGCTGGTGGAATTCTCTAGATGTCAAGGGGGTTTTTTTGGTGGTGTGTGTTTTGTTTTGTTTTTTTTTTTACCCTTGAGGGAGATAGAAGTAGCAGTAGTAAACCAGAACCTTCTCTGATAGATGTCCACCATAAATTCTGCCCAAAAGTGTTCAGTCAGTTTCATGTTCTGACCCTGTTAAGAAGAATTTCCCTCAAAGGACTGACTTTTCTTTCTTTGGCTTTTCAAGAGTCCAATAACATTGAATATCCTTCATGTTACTTAACTCCCAGGCCACTCTAGTACAATTAAAGTCCTACAACATTTATATTGGGAACTTGGTACACTTGTACAGCACTTCAAGGCCTTTTCCTACACATTTTGGTACACATTTTTTTTTTCTTCCCCAGAGATGGTGAGAGGGGCATTTTGGAATCTCCTCTTTTCTCCCCCCACACCTTGGTGTTTTTACTAGATTCACAGAGCTCTAGCACTACCTTTATCCTCAGTGCACACAGATATCATCATATCTTAGGCACCTGAATGCCCTACAGTCAGGCACCTACCCTGATTCACTGTCCTGTTTTGATGGCACTGAGGGAAGAAAAAACGTTGCTCATATGCTTCAAATGCTTGCCAAGGGGGCTCACCTCAACAGTTGGGAACATGAAGCTTGAAGTCTGTGATACTGACTTCTACCTTATCATATGCAGAAGGCACGCAACAAGGTTAGCAGCTCCCTGAGCTATCACTGACTCAAAGCAGCCTATATTGAAGTTTCCTGACTTTGCTTCAAAGCAGTTAATACAGAGGAGGAGAGATGACGTTAGTTCCTAGTGTCACCCTTCCTGACATGCAGTCATTCCTATCCTCTGCAAGGAAGCCATGAACCCTTAGGCTACGTCTACATTGTACTTTCTTGTGCAAGAACATATGCAAATGAGCTGCCATTTTTGCGCAAGGGGCTGTTGCCCAAGAAGGAGCAGTGTAGACTGCTCCTTCTGCAAAACCCCCCCTTGCGCAAGAGCCCTTCTGCCTGAAAATAAGCGGCAGAACGGCTTTTGTGCAAGAAGGAGCAGTGTAAACTGCTCCTTCTTCCGCAAAAGCCTCTTGCGCAAAAATGGCGGCTCCTTAAGTATGTAAATGAGGCACGGTGGTATTTATTGCTGTGCCTCATTTGCATATGTTCTTGCGCAAGAGAGCACGATGTAGATGTAGCCTTAGTGTCAACTTAGAAACACTCCTCTTGTGTGAGGTCAGCTGGGTTCTTATCTCAGTGCTGCAAGTTTACACATTGGCTGTGTCTAGACTGGCCAGTTTTTGCGCAAAAGCAGCCGCTTTTGCGCAAAAACTAGCCAGCTGTCTACACTGGCCACTTGAATTTGCGCAAGAGCACTGACGTTCTAATGTAAGAAATCAGTGCTGCTTGCGCAAATACTTTGACGCTCCCGTTCGGGCAAAAGTCCTTTTGCGCAAAAGCTTTTGCGCACAAGGGCCAGTGTAGACAGCTCAGTTTTGTTTTGCGCAAAAAAGCCCCAATGGCTAAAATGGCAATCGGGGCTTTCTTGCGCAAAAGCGCATCTAGATTGGCCACGGACGCTTTTGCGCAAAAGTGCTTTTGCGCAAAAGCATCCGTGCCAATCTAGATGCTCTCTTGCGCAAATGCTTTTAACGGAAAAGTTTTCCGTTAAAAGCATTTGCGCAAATTCATGCCAGTCTAGACGCAGCTACCGAGTCAGCACTTCAACACAAGAAAAGCTTAAGCTTCACCACTGGTGTTTAAAATACTCAGGCCCCTAATGTTGGTACTTTCTAATCTAGAGTATCTCGGGATTTCACAGCTTAGCCAACATGCCATTACCAGTACTCTGCTGACTGTCAGCAGAACTCTGGGACCTTTTGAAAATGTCCCGGGCAGCTGGTTTCCTCAAACACCACTCCTAGCATTCTGCAGGGTGGTCAGGAAGGGTGCAAGATTGTGTTTTCAAAAGATTGCCCTATGCACAAAAATGCTCCCGTGTTTTTCGGTAACATGAGATGCTGCAGGAAATTCACTCCCTTCTGGTACAGAAAGTCATCAAGACAAAGTCTTATGCTAGAAATGAATTATGAAATAAAAGCTCAGGGTAGTTGCCCTGAGCCATTATGCTTTAGGATGGAGGCCATGTGTATCCCTATTGGACACCTTCATGCACATGTAGGTACTCCCCAAATGCTTCAAAAGATTTGAAGTACTAGTTTCATATGTTACCATTGGGGATGCTATTAGGCTATGTCTACAGTGGCGGGTTCTTGCGCAAGAACGGCCGTTCTTGCGCAAGAATCCGCAGAGTGTCCGCACTGCCCACCCTCTCTTGCAGAAGAAGATTTACAGTACGGCGTGGTAAGAGAGGGCTTCTTGCGCAAGAGCTATGCTCTTTTTAACAGGTGTAAGCCCTCTTGCGGAAGAGGGCAGTGTGGACGCTCGGCAGGGGTTTCTTGTGCAAGAAAGCCCTATGGCTAAAATGGCCATCAGAGCTTTCTTGCGCAAGAGAGCATCCATACTGCCATGGGCTCTCTTGCGCAAAAAACACAGCTCGCACATGGCAGTGTGGACGTTTTCTTGTGCAAGACTTCTTGCACAAGAATCCTTGTGCAAGATGTTCTTGCGCAAGAAGCCGCCAGTGCAGACATAGCCTTAGTGTCTCGTGTTTTTACAAAATGGCTGGAGGGGGGTTAGTTGTGTCCTGTTTGCACAGCCTAGCAGCACACGTGTTCCCCTACTTGTGTAATTGGCTGATTGCGCCACTCAGAAATGTATCAAAGATTAATCCTTGTCATGGGGTGTTGAAGCAGGAATATGGACGTCACAGAGGTTTATGGTAAATTACCCAGAGGCCTGTTACTTACCTAGCAGACAATTGGAGTACATACTGGGTAAAAATTTCAGAAGTACCTAAGGCTTGGTCTACAATGCCAACTCATGACAATATAGCCGCGTCACTCAGGATGTAGAAAATCCATAACCTGAACATAATTTAGTTTATACTGTCATAACACACCATGGCTTCTCCTGGTGACATAGCTTACTGCTCCTTTGGAGAGGTGGAGTATATATGCTGACTGGAGAAACTTTCCTGTCAGTAAGTAGTGTCTTCTTTAAGGCCAGGCCTACACTAGAGTGGAAGGTCAACTTAAGATATGCAACTCCCACTATGTTAATTACGTAGTGGGAGTCAACATACCTTAAATCACCATCCACACAGCAGGAGATCGATGGGAGAAATGGGGTAAACAGTGAGGTGGCAAAATTTGCAGATGAACCAAACTGCTCAAGATAGTTAAGACCAAAGCAGACTGAAGAGCTTCAAAAAGATCTCGCCAAATTAAGTGATTGGGCAACAAAATGGCAAATGAAATTTAATGCTGACAAATGCAAAGTAATGCACGTTGGAAAAAATAATCCCAACTATATATACAATATGATGAGGACTAATTTGGCTACAACTACTCGAGAGAGATCTCGGAGTCATTGTGGATAGTTCTCTGAAAACATCCACTCAGTGTGCAGCAGCAGTCAAAAATTCAAATAGAATGTTAGGAGTCATTAAAAAAGGGATAGATAATAAGATAGAAAATATCTTATTGCCTCTATATAAAACCATGGTATGCTCACATCCTGAATGCTGCGTACAGATGTGGTCGCCTCATCTCAAAAATGATATATTGGCATTGGAAAAGGTTCAGAAAAGGGCAACAAAAATGATTAGGGGTTTGGAACAGGTCCCATATGAAAAGAGATTAAAAAGATTTGGACTTTTCAGTTTAGAAAAGAGGAGACTAAGGGGGGATATAATAGAGGTCTATAAAATCATGACTGGTATGGAAAAAGTGAATAAGGAAAAGTTATTTACTTATTCCCACAATACAAGAACTAGAGGTCACCAAATGAAATTAATAGGCAGCAGGTTTAAAAACAAAAGGAAGTTTTTCTTCACTCAGCGCACAGTCAACCTGTGGAACTCCTTACCAGAGGATGTGGTGAAGGCGAGAACTTTAACAGGGTTCAAAAAAGACCTACATAGATTCATGGAGGTTAGGTCCATCAATGGCTATTAGCCAGGATGGGTAGGAATGGTGTCCCTAGCCTCTGTTTCTCTGGAGGTGGATGACAGGGGAGGGATCACATGAGGATTACCTGTTGTGATCCCTCCCTCTGGGGCATCTGGTATTGGCCACTGTCGGCAGACAGAATACTAGGCTAGATGGATCTTTGGTCTGACCCAGTATGGCTGTTCTTATGAGCAAACACTTCTGTCGGCTTCCCTTACTCGTGCGGAGCAGGAGTACCGGTGCCAACAGGGGCATCCTCTGAGTTCAAATTAGCGGGTCTTCACTAGACCTGCTAAATCAAACCCTGGAAGATTGACCACGGCAGCGTCTATCTTCTAGACATGACCATAGTGCTTCAGCAGTGCAAGGGAACTATTGTTAATATAGGCAAGCCCCCAAAAAAGTGACTTAGCTAAGTCACTTAGGCACTTCTGACCATTTGCCATGTTAAACATTAGCTCAGACTTCTTTGCCTTGGACGGAATCCACAATATCACCATTTCCTTAGAGGTAAACCATGTGCCCCCAGGATATCTTCTTGTACTATGAATATTTTGGCTCACAGCCTCAACTGTGTTTGGGATAGCTATGGGCTCTCTTCATGTGAAACAATCTCACTGGACTTCATGGCAACAAATATCCTGGACTCCCACATCATATCTGGGCAACAGCTGAGCTCTGGCCTTCTCCACCCTGTTGGCATTCCAGTGACAATCGCCAGTATAAACAGTATCATAGACCAGAGACCCCCCTAGCATTCAGTGGAGAGACCACACCAGTATTTAAAGTTCCATGGGATGGGCTCTTCAACAGCAGGATCTGTTTGCGGCAAATAAGGATGGCTCTGTATGTTCTAATAACCTTAGAGACCAGTATCCCAGAAAAGGTGGCCTCATTGGAATGGTATAATGAGGCACAAGTTACACCTCTGTGGTCAGGAAATCTTATGGATGAGGAGGATGACTGCTGTCTCAAGATATCCCTACATGCCACATACCTATCATGGAAGAAGAATGTTGCGGCAGGCAGGCAGTTTGTGATTGAAATCTCCTCCCCAAGGGACCTATATCAGGAAGTAGCAAACAAGCTCTTTCTCCCGTGGAGCGAGATATTGATCCAGGGAGACGTCTCCCTCCATTTGTTATTAAAAGGTCTTGAAAGTTCTTTTAAAATACAATCAACTTTTTTCCAGTTAGTACATTTGCCAGGCATTGCTGTTACTTGAACATTGTCTTTGGTCCACCCCCTCTGGGGCACCTGGTGCTGGCCACTGTCGGCAGACAGGCTACTGGGCTAGATGGACCTATGGTCTGACCCAGTACGGCCGTTCTTATGTTATGTTCTTATGTTGAAGAACCACATGAGAAGATCTGGAGGTTCTATCTGTGTGTATGTTAAACTACGGGGGGAGGGTTTGAAAGAGGATATGCAAATTCTGTGGGAATTTGCATATCTTCTTCCGATCACTTTTTCAAAAGCGGGTCTTTCAAAAGTGAAAGTAGTCTGGACGCGGGGGGTGGGGCGTTGGAAAAAAAATCCCTTTTTTGAAAAACAGCGTAAACCTTGTTTTTTAGGAAGAGCGGTTTTTTCGAAAAAGGGGTTTTTTTCTGAAAAAAACGCATCCAGACTACTTTCACTTTCAGAAGACCTGCTTTCAAAAAAGCGATTGGAAGAAGATATGCAAATTCCTGCAGAATTTGCATATCCTCTTTCGGAAAAAATAATGTAGTTTAGGCATACCCTGTGTGATTTATAAATTCTGTTTGATAGCTGTTCTGAAGTAGTTAAGCTGTAGAATACCTCTAGTTTTGAGGGTAAGCCCTGATGGGTAAGCCTGAAAGGACACTGTAAATAAATCGGGGACAGCAGCTGATGATTAAGGGCTATCAGCACCTGAATAGGGTCTGTCTTGCAGAAAACAAGAGTAACTGCATCCTAAGGGAACCCAGCTCTTCCTGCCTTCCCTCTGCAGGAGTCTGATGATAGGTAGAAGACTGGAATAATCCTTAAGAGAGACAGAAGAGACAAAGCAGGAGTGTGAAAAGGAAACACAGGAGGAGGAGAACACAAGTCTGGGAGGACCTGAGGAGGAGCTGGATACCCAAAGCCACAGTAGGCATGCTGAGGAGAGAAAGCTCCTTGTTTCAGAACACAAACCATGTACTGGAGACAGTCCAGGAGACTGACCACAGCCCAAAGAATGCTTTGGCGTACTGAGGAAATGGAGGCAGGGGAAGTGAGTGTAGGGTTTATAATTTTTATGTAGATCTGTTTATTTCTCATGCTATCGAGGAGCAATGCTATGTTTGTGTCATGTGCAAAGTCTGTGTATGTTATATGCTGTGCCTACCATGTGGTCCCTTGAGGTAAACCAGAAGGCTCACACCTTTGGCTAGAGTCCTGAGTCAGAAGAAAGGTAGTCGGATCTATAGCACACTGGCTTAGTGTACAGGAGGAGGTTTTTTTTTTTTTTGAAAGCAGATTCCTACTCAATCAGTAGAAGTGCTTCCTGACAAAAGAGATATTATGAACTGCTTAAAAAACACTCCAATATCCTACTCTGGCTCTCAATACTATTGCAGTGTATCACCTGCCCCAAGTTTGCACCTCATAAATGCAAAGTTTTATCGTTCCAGAGACTGATTCTAAAGGACAATTCTGTTTTTAAATTTCAAAGAGCAGAGCCACTTGTGGCTGATAGGAAGTATGATGGAAGGGCCAAAAGGTGTGTCATTTCCCTGTCCAGGTCTACAGTAACCGGGATCTAATATATATTTGTATAACTTTGATTTCACATACATCAGTCCATCAGTGGCTATTAGCAAGGCTCCCTCTAAGCTGCATGGCAGCCCAGCCCCGCAGCTGCTTAATGAGCCTTGCCCAAGGGCTCAGGGCTGCTGCATGCAAAGATGCCTGGCTGGGGGAGGAATGGTGCCCCCAGCCTGTGTGTGTCACAAGCTGGGAAATGACAGGAGAGGGATCACTTGATGATGACCTGTTCTGTTCATTCTCTCTGGGCACCTGGTATTGGCCACTGTCGGCAGACAGGATACTGGGCTAGATGGACCTTTGGTCTGACCCAGTGTGGCTGTTCTTATGGAGGGTTATCATAGGGTACAGGATGAGAATGTAGCTGCATTCTTTATCTAAACACAGGAGAGTTTCAAGGCCAGTGTCCAAATGGTTGGCGAGCCTGAAACTTATTTTAGGAACAAAGGAGTGGAAGGGACCTCCTAGCACTTTGAGTTCAGTCCTTTGTTATTAGCAGGCAGTCCTGTTCATATTCTTCTATGTATATAATGCCATAAACTCACATAATAATGCCATAAACTCCAGTCAGCCTCTATTCATGTTAGGGTTGTAAAGGGTAAATTGGTTATCCGATTGCGTGATGCTTTCCAGATAACCAGTTACATAGCGGCCTGGCCAGGCCCACCATGCTGTGGGTGGGAGGGGTGCTCCAGCCCACCAGGCCTGCCACACCACGCCATGGGTGGGGGGTCTCCACCTGTGGCACAGTGCAGCAGGCCCAGTCTCTACCTGCAGTGCAGCAGGCTGAGCAGCCTGTGATGCAGGAGGCTGCACCAGCCCAGCCAGGCCCACCACAGCGCAGACAGGGGGGCCATTCCAGCCTGGCCAGACCCATTGCAGGATCCTGGTTAATGGGTTAAACCCAACGTTTAACCCGCTGACTTTTAAAACGGGATTTTAAATCCCTCATTCGCGTGAATGGGGCAGCTCTGTGGGCAGGTGGCCTTCAGTCTGCTGCTGTCCAGGGAGTTAACGAAGCAGACCATGAGCGTGTCTGCACTGTTGCTATAGTTTAGATTTAATCTCCAGTAAGGAAGCCAGCTTTTGCCTATCGTTGTTAATGTCGGTTTCCAAGCCTAAGGGGACCCAAATTCATGTGACTGCAAGTTTATTTGAAGATTTTGCCATTTTGAGGTGAGCTCCCTCCATATATATGTTTTAACGTGTTGCTTCACATTGTTCTGTCACATGTTGCTGGTTTCTTTTTCTTTGCGTGATAACCAGGAAATGTTGCTCTGTTTATGTGAGAATCCACTGAGAGGTAGTTTAAGAGCAGGGGTAGGGCTCAGGGTTCCCGCCCCAAACACCGGGGAGCTGGTGCTCCAGCCCTGAGCCCTCTCATAATTCCTCCCCCCCCGGGGGGGGGGGGGCTGGAGCAGCAGCACCAGCTCCCCGCTGCAGGGGGAGTGGGGGAGCCTCATGGGCTGGCAATTCCAGAGCCAGATCCTGTTTTATAGTAGCTGTTATTGGCTGGAAAGAGGGATGGTTGGCCTAATGAACAGGGTCCATTTCTGAACAGGGTCCATTTCCTCTGCTCCTGCTGCATATCCAGTAGTAAGCCCTGATTGGCCTGGTGTTTTCTCTCTAACTTCTCCAGCAGTCTTTCTGAATAATAATCTTTTAAAAAAGAGTCCTGCTACTGCTTCAGAGCTTTGACTTTTTGGACAAAAAGTTTGACTTTGTCATTAAAACCAGCTTCTACATTGGCCATGACCTGTACCTTGGCAAAGGGGGGCATTTCCACAGGTGTTTTACGCGACCCTAAAAAAAGATTCCTGGAGCTAGGTCTCAGTGCATGCTTTCCTGTGCTACCGCCGTCACTGTTATATGGGTGTCTTGGAAACTCTCCTTTCAGTCTCCTGCTCTCTGCTCTTGCTTTGGGGAAAACTGGTGCACTAAGCTCAGTGTTGTTGGCTTCAGGGTCCTGGTGCTGTGTGGTGGTTAGCACAGAAGACATGTCTGGTGTATAGTCACCTGCAAACTGCTTTCAGTCATATTCCTCATCTTTAGCAGTGTGGTATCCTGGGTCATCCAAATGAATTCGCTTGTCAATTCCCCACCACTGTCTAGAGTCTGGGAAGGGTTTAGTATCTGGATTACGCTCTTTTTCGCAGTTCTTCCTTAGATTGGCCACATCTAGTTTCATTTTACTCTCTGAGCCCTTTGGCCATTTTACAGATACGTCCTCATTCTCTCCTTCCTTGTCTTCATAGTCTCCATCGTCTTTCTGCCCAGCAGATGAGATTGAAGCCCCTTGAGATTGGAGTCTACATGGAGCAGACTTCATGCTGGGGCTCTGTCCGTGCTGTAAAACAGCTCTTACGGTGTTTTCACTATTACCTGTCACGGTGGGGTGAAAAGTGGAAAATGCGCTCGGGGTGAGCTGTTTGACCAGGTCCCAGTTGCCATGCAGCTTGGCATGAGCCAGTTCTGTCCTCCTCAGCTTGGAGGCAAATCGAGGGTACAAGATTTTCTAATCAAGTGTTAGGGAGTTTGCTGCCTGCTTTTTCATTGACTCCAGGATGCTGAGCTTCCTCTGGTAACAGGGCCTCTTCTCTGCAGTTGAAAGCAAAAGCTAACTGGGATTTTGCTCCTTTGGACTGAATTTTCT
The DNA here is from genome assembly GCA_032595735.1 of Pelochelys cantorii. Classification (NCBI taxonomy): domain Eukaryota; kingdom Metazoa; phylum Chordata; order Testudines; family Trionychidae; genus Pelochelys; species Pelochelys cantorii. Next base: position 121,783,225 of record CM064326.1, on the reverse strand, counting down.
CCCCCATTCTAGAAATAGCAGTTTAAAACTGCTCCTGGCAAGTGCCTCGGCTTTTGCTCTCTGCTGACTGCTGTCTGTCCTTTCCATGCTTGCCCATGTTTAGTTTTCTGTCCTCACTGCTGCTGGAGTTAAATATTAGCAAAAAGGCTTTTAAATCTGTCAGCCCTGAAGTCCTACACTGAGGCCCCAGAGTTTGTTGACAGACCTGGCCCATTACATGTTGTCAAGGAAAGACTGAAGCCTTTTAGAGAGGAGGGATGTGCTGTCCCTTTAAATGATAGCTTTAATGCTTTGGTAGTCCAATGAATAGGCCCACATCCAGCTGAGAAATGTATTTTGTAACAGGAAGCCGCACAATGTCTACAAACGGTGCCTTTGGAAACAAGCAGAAAGAAGAAGGTAAAAAGTAAATGCATCTTGTTGTCAGCAACCATCTTACTGGAAACCTTCGGGCTCTTTTTCACAGTAGCTAGTTTCAGAGTCTCTAAGGTGCCACAGGACTGCTCATAATGTGTAGCAGTTTGTTTTCAGACTTCTTAATCCTCACATATACATCTGTCAGGCGACTGAAGCAGTAATAAGAGACAGGGTCTAGATTAGCGCTACTCAACACATGGCCCGTGGGCCACATGTGACCCGCAGCCCATTTGTTTGCGGCCCGTGGTGCAGTTTGGGTTTATGCAGGGGCTCAACATGCAGCCTGCGGGTGGGAGCCAAAACAAAATAGTAGTCAATAGAATGGTCTTCTGATGAGATGCGTTTTAATAGTTAAATTCCTGGACTGTCATTGCTCATTAAAAGTGCTGTCATATGGGTGGAAATCGGGTAAATATTGCATTTTATTACTATCAGCAGAACTGATTTAAATGGGGCCTGTGTGTTGTATAGTCTTGCCTTAATCTTTGTGTTCATGTCCGTCACTGTGAACAAAGCCATTTGCATATATTTGCATATATATTTGCATGTATATGCAACCACACTTAAGTTGCCGCCCTCAGCATGTGCTGTGAGTATCAGTGTGGCCCCCGGAGTTTTCAAAGTTGAATAGCCCTGGTCTAGACTGTGAGGATTTTAAATACAGTCAAAAGACATTGTTCAGCACTGGCTTCCTTTCCTTTATTTAGCTTGTGGGAGAGCCAAAGGACAAGGGAACTGACCCTCCCCCTATGGTTACCCACTGCGGTGAACATGTAAATTCATGACTAAGGATGAGCTTTATCTGTCAAAATTATTTTAAAAATCAGTATCAAACTGCTAAGCATAAGCATATTGTGCTGAGGCAAAAGCCCCAGTTGAGCCAGTCCCAGAGTCCAGGAGATAATGAAATGGGGCTGATGTAGCTGTTGTCACCCTGACCATGAAGTTCCTAACAATAAAATGATACAAGCCCTGCAACATCTGGACAAGTTTGGAAAAAGCGGTTAGACTTTTGTGGGGGGGTTGGGGAGATGGTCTATTAGACAAAGGCCTTTCTCTTCCTAAAATAATGAATGGCTGTTGTCCACTAAAACTTACTAATGGCAGGCCTCCAAGGACAGGATCTGAGTTTAGGGAACAACCTTGTGAGCAACCTGTCTGTCCACACAGTATGCTCTTGCTATTCCCCCTTATTAGGTCTAATTTTTTTGTAAGTCTCTGCCATGGGATCTCCATCAGGCATAGCCAGAAATTATACCACCACCAGTGTGACATGTAGCAAAGTAAAACAGTATTTATTCCTTGCAGGCACAGTCAGCTTAGAAAGTAATTTGGGTAACACCGACAGATGGAACGAACAATATTTTGCTGCTATGCAGCAGCCCCGGCGGCCAGCTGGGGTGAGGGGTGTTTCTTCTGCCATACAGTGATCACACCACTGTGCTCAGTGAGGCGTGTTTCACAAGCAAACCTGGCACGAAGCTTCCTGATGTTATTGAGGGAAACAAAAAAACACAGCGACGTGCCTCCCGGGATGGCGCATTCAGCACAGCAGCAAAGAGAGAGGGTATGAAGTTGAAGTTGTAAAGGTTTGGTATAAACAGCGGTAGCACTCATGGGCTGGGGAGAGGGGCAGAGAGGGAGTGTTCATTTCATCACCGTTGTCTTTCATGTGGCTGTCTTAAAAACAAACACTAAAGTTATTAAACGCCTGTTTAGATGCAGACACCCCACTCCTTGTATGATTGGCCATTCTGTAATAATAAAAATGTGCTTATGTTAATTGCTTATCCATGTAGAAACAAACCGAGGCCTTAACACAGCAGCAGCACAAGAATTAAGAGGCAACACACTGAAGACAAAATGTTTGAGACTCCAGGGAAACCAAATGCCACCTCGTTGTCTGTCTGGGCTGTCACACACCACAATAGTTCCAGAGCAAGGCTGTCTTAAAGCAAACTGCTCCCTTTGCTTTCTGGGCATAAACCTTGAACCAAGCTTGACCAGCTTTTTGATGAGTGCTGCTGTCAGTGGCATTGGTGGGAGAGGGGTTTCTCACACAGCATGAGAGTGTGGTTAAAGAAAGAGGGAGAGGGAAAAGTTTCATCCTGGGACTAAATGTTGAGTGGCTGGCCTGTGTTTATTTGAACTGTGCACGCGCGCGCACACGCACACACACACACACACACACACACTCTATTTATAGCTAACTAGTGGTGTTTTGCACTTGGCAATTTATTGTTTTGGCTAATCAGGCAAAGATATTGCCCCATGGTTGCCCCTTCGCAATGTGCTAGATCACTAGCAGAAATAGACCAGTCCAAAGCCAGTGCTTTGCTATAGCAGTACAAACCAGTATGCATATTAAGGTGCCTACCAAGAGGGCCTAAAGAGTGGTGGTGTGTGTGTGTGTGTGTGTGTGTGTGTGTGTGTTCACACATAAACAGCTTTAGGGAGAGTGGCTCCTTTTTGAACAATGCTAACTTGCACTACTGCAAGCAGCCACCACCCCAAAATCCCTCACCACCCTCTCACAGTATGTCAGGAAACAGCCATGGCTGATGCATCAGCAGGGACAGTTTCAGGAAGCTGGCCTCTTTAAAGGTTTCTGACATTTATGGTATGTTGAAAACTATGCTAAAATTACAACCTATCACTTTCAGGGGTTTCCTGGTTCTGCCTACAGGCTCAGGGGCTCTCTAGGAAAGCCTGCAATCTAGGTTTCCAAAGTCAGCCTACAAACATGGAGCCTGGACTAAGGTGTCTTGACTTGTACCTTGTTGCCTGAGAAAGCAGCCTGCTTTATCTCGTTGGGTGTGGCTACACTGCAGGGCTTAACTCGAAATAAGTTATGCAACTTGAGCTACGTCAATTTTGTAGCTTATTTCGAAATAGGGAGCATCTACACAGCAGTTATTTCTAAATAGAGCACTCCTCCTCCGCCTTCCCTTACTTTTCGTACAGTGAGGGTTACAGGAGTTGGAGTAAGAAGCTTGACAGTATTTTGACACTGTTTCGAAATAACTGCCTGCTGTGTAGACACAGACTAAGTTATTTCAGACTAGCGCTAGTTATTTCGAAATAGTGTTGCAGTGTAGACGTACCCTTTCTGATTTGGGTTGTAGTGTGGTAGAATTCTGGTGTCTCAGAAACAATCTGGTTACATTGCAACATTCCAGGAATCATATTTTATGTTTTTAGCTACCTTCTCTATGTGTATGCCATGAACATAGCATACATTCTTCTAGAAACCATCCTACTAGCATAGGTCTGGTCCAATCATACCTCCTGTCTCACTATTCAGGACATCTTGGAGGCAGAGGGCCAGGAAAGGGAATGAGCGCTTGAAAGGGACAGGGTGAGATTTTTTTTTTTCTGGTAATAGAGGGTTTTGTGTTTTGTTGCTTTTTTGTAGGCCACTCTCATTGCTCACACTACAGCTCCTTGCATTCCCTCTACCATCCCATGCACTCCACCCATACCCTAAGCTCCCAGTGCACCATTTTCCCATCTCCTACTGGTATAGGCACTTCCTGCAGCTCTCCCATATCATGCCAGAGGTGCTGTGTACCCACTTGCCTATCACATCCCCCTGCCAGAGACTCTGCCTCCCATACTCTCTGCCCTCCCATTTTTACCTCCTTTCTTCCTGTGTTGATAAATTATCCAAAGTGTCAACATTTTATACACCAGCTGGATGATGGGCAGAGCTGAGTAAGGGGCTCTCATTCTGGAAGATGGGCTTGAGTGGCTGAGTGCTAGCAGTCTTGTTTGGTTGGTTGGTTTTGTTTTGATTACTGAGCTGATTGAATTTGATAGGGCTGTGAACCAGGTACTGGGGCCCTATGTGTCCGCCATTTCCACCTTCTGATTTTTCAGCAAATTCAAAAGGATTCTGCCTGCCGATGGCTGGAACATTTCTTAGAATTTTTGAATTGGTCGGTGTGATGCTCTGTGATTGAAATATGACCATTCATAGCATTAATATTGCCACTGTTAGACAATTACAACAAAACAAGTACAAAATATATCCTATAAGGCGTTAATGGAAAAGTTATGATTCGCTAAAGATGATTAGCCGTGTACCATCACTGTACCTAAAATTATGAATTTCACCTATACATCTGTATCCCAAATGTTTGTACCTAGGGTAACACCCACCATGTAAAATCTACCTTGACATCGGTCAGCTTTGTGTTGATGTCCCACTAAAGACAATTAACTCTCCCAGTGGGCCACATAAGAAACTTGTCCCACCCAGCATGACTTCCTGTGGATGCCTTAGCGCCCAAATGGCCAATGACTACCAGAAGAGATGTAAGTGCATGTGGCATGCTAATATGAAATGTGCATGTGAGCCTGGATTCCATCTTGTGTACTTTCTCATGAATTGTGCTGTGTTTTTTTGGGGACAATGAAATTCCACCCACATGATAGAGGATATAAACGACTCTAGAATCATCTCCTCTTTTCTGCTCTGATTCTATGGACTAAGTTTCCTCTTTCCTGCTCTGATTCTATGGACTAAGAACATGAAGGAAGATTCCAGTCTAGGAACAGAGGACCTTGAAATCTTCTGGAAGTTCCCAGAAACTTTACAAAACATCAATCTATGGCACTACTGCTACAGGAACTTTGCGATGATTGTATGTATATGATCTATTAACCATTTTTAACTCTCTTCTTTTTCTTATAAATAAACCTTGAGATTTTAGTTACTAAAGAATTAGTAAGATCTGAGTTAGATATTGACCTGGCTATGTGGCTAATCTCTTGAGATCAGGAGAAACCTTTGTTTGGTGACAATGGTTTTTAGTAACCACTCATCATGCAGCCTAGTGGTAGAGATAGGAGAGAGGTGAAATAAGGGTTGGACTACCTAAAAAGACTGCATTTTTTACTTCTTATTAACTAGTATAGAGAGACAGAAGTTTACTTTTGTTATTGGCTTGGTATATCAGGGTATGTCTACACTAGCTCGTTAGTTCGAGCTAGGTAGGCAAATGAGGGCAACCGGAGTTGCAAATGAAGCCCGGGATTTATATATCCCGGGCTTCATTTGCATGTTCCCGGGCGCCGCCATTTTTAAATCCCCCTTAGTCCGAACTCCGTGCCCGTGGTTACACGCGGCACGGACTAGGTAGTTCGAATTAAAGATCCTAATTTGAACTACCGTTACTCCTCGTTCCATTTTAATATTCTTCATTCCATGAGGAGTAATGGTAGTTCAAATTAGGATCTTTAATTCAAACTACCTAGTCCGTGCCGTGTGTAGCCGCAGGCACGGAGTTCGGACTAAGGGGGATTTTAAAATGGCGGCGCCTGGGAACATGCAAATGAAGCCCGGGATATTTAAATCCCGGGCTTCATTTGCAACTCCGGTTACCCTCACTTGCCTACCTAGCTCAAACTAACGAGCTAGTGTAGACATACCCTCTATGAAAAGAGTAACAACGTCTAAATATGATTTAAGAGACCATATTTGTTCCACCATGAAGAAAAATTGATTTTATCACCACAATGTATTAAAGATGCAAACTTTTATGATCCACAGTTGTGCACATCAGAGACATAAAACGTTAATGAAACCGTAACAACACAAAGATAAACATGATTGAAGCTGAAAGAAATTTCGTGCAATGACTATTAAAATAAGCAGAAACTAATATAGGCTAAATGTAATTTCTCAGCTGACAAGCTGAAGAGGCAGACCTGAACTATTTATGAGCATCAACCAGCAAATCTCTGTTTCTGTGGTTGCTCAAGATGCACTGCTGATCTGTCAGGGAATCTGTTTTGGTTGGCAAAAGGGAAAGTTTCCACTTCTCTGAATAATGATTATTGCATGTTTCCTAGGATATGTCTACACTACAGCATTACATTGGGGCAGCTTCTCTGCTACTGGCCCCTGGCTGCAGGAAGCTGCATGGCTGTGCTGCTGTCAGAGTTGGACTCCCAGCCAACAGCCACAGCACTTTGTGCAGCCAAGGAAGTTTCCCAGAGATGAGTCTGAACTAGCGCCAGAAGTGACCCCCTACAGGAAAGAGGAAGTCCCATACCTCCCCACCCACACCAGTACTAGCAGCTGGAGCTCAGTGCATAGTAGAAGCCCTCTAGTGCTAAAATAGCCCAATTTCATGGTCTATATAATGCATTGGCAGTAAAAATCCTCAATAAAATTCTGCTTAAATGCAGTGCGAGCATGATTGCACCTGAGATATTGTATTCACCAGAAAGCTGTGTGTCAACCTAGACTCCTAGAGCAATTTTAGAGGGGGGGAGCAAATAGAATTACTAGGAGCCTGAAGGGGTTGTCTTGAGGAAAATTAAAAGTAAATTTTGTCTGCCTGAGCTCAGTAATGATGAGCCATGGTAACATATATCTAAAAGCTGTAAATTTCAAGAAGAGAGAGGAAATCTTTAGGCTGGCATGAGGGCTTATTACCAGGAGTAATAAGATAAGGGAAGGAAATCTTAGGCTGAATTTCAGGACATGCGTCCTAACAGGAGCCAGGATCTTCCTCCTCTGAAGAAATACTTGCAAATGGAGTTTTGGGTGGAAAATCAGAGCAGAAAAATCTGCTCCTCCCTCACAACATTTTCCGCAATATGGGGTGCCCCATGCATTAAATGCCACAGTTCTGCCCCCAAAGCCTGATGAAATACCAGGGGATGGAGTGCAGGCCCTCAGTATGAAGGCAGATGGCTTTGTGGGTGGGTCGCTATATCTTTTCTCAGCTTTAATGAAGCCATGCTGTCAGGACTGCCAACCTCTTTGGGGTTCCCTTCATGCAAGGATTTTCCCAGAATGGAAAGGGCTAGGAAACTGTTAATGCACTCCAGTTAACATAACAGTTGCAGAGTGGAGAAACCATAATAGAGTTTCATTCAGGGTAAATTAAGCACCATTTGCTTGCATTATAAAGACGTTCCAATGACCACAGCATAGCACAGCAGACAGGAGTCATTTCAACATCTGTGGCATTCAAATAACTGGGTATTTTACATCATGTGATAGGTTATATAGCAAAGACAGACTTTCCTTTAAACCGGGTTCTTTAACATGTGCAAAGTGCACTGATGGGTAGTGTGGCTTTACTACATGTATTCAGCAGGCTACTAGCGTACCAAGGTAGAGGGTGTGGACATATACAGATCAGTCTCCTCATTCTGGCAGACTCCATACTTTACACATAATTTCCTGAACAATAAGAGCATGGAAAAAAATAAACAAAAATTAAATGGTCAAGAAAAAAACCTTTACATACCACATTAAAGATAATCTGAGCATGACTTGTAAGAAACACGTCATAAGTACAAAAGACCCAAATGACAATCCAAAGTCTCCTCCTAAAAACAAGATAAAAGGTAACAATTTCCTATTTACAAGAAAATATTGCTTTAATTAAAAACTCTAAAAACCATTCTCTTGGAGTCCATATAAAAATAAGAGTGTGTGTGTTTTCACATATATAATATGCTTATATATATTTATGGCTTTACAGGCTGCAATATTCTAGATTAAATGAGGGAATATAAATGAGCTATTAATTCTTTTTCTCAACTTCCTCGGTTTTTACAGACTCTTCCCCTCCATCAGATAAGAAGCCACTTCCATATTTCTTCACTTTGTTTTCCACTTTGGTGAGTCTCTGTTTTACTTTGAGTTGGGCTGAGTTGTATTCTGCCATGAGCCTAGCAAACCTAGTCTGTAGATTGTCCAGCGTGCTTTCAAGTCTTTCCACTTTTTCTTCCAAGTCTTTAGGGTCAGCTCCTGCTTTTGCTGCCTCCTCATCTATTAAATTGTCTTTCATCAGAATTTGCCGCCCTTTCTCTTCCAATGCCTTTTTGGCTTCAGGATATTCAGTGAGGGCTTCCATCAAATCGTCTTTGGACAAACAGAACAGATCAGAATAACCAATGCTTCTGATGTTGGCTGTCCTCCTGTTACCAGATTTGCTACCCTTGATGTTTAAAATGCTGATTTCACCAAAGTAGCTGCCATCACTTAGGACAACAAACTGTGTTATGCCATCATCTGCCACCACAGCCAACTTCCCCTCCTTAATGATATACATTTCCCTCCCAATATCCCCCTTTTTGCAGATGTAATCTCCAGGACTAAAGACTGTAGGTCTCAGCTTCAGCACTAGCTCAATAAGAAGTCCAGCTTCACAGTCCTGGAAGATGCGCACTTTCTTTAGCGTATCCAGATGGACGTTGATAGCAATTTCAGCCTTAAGTTTATCAGGCAGGTTTTTAAGAACTTCCTTCTCATCTACTGTTTTCTTATTGGTCCAGAGGTAATCAAACCACTTAATGACCCTGGCCTCCAAATCCTTTGTCACCTTTCGGAAATGCATATACTGTTTTATGGAATCAACTTTGGCCTGGAACTCTGCCCTGGAAGCATTCATGTTGGAAATCATAGAGCCTACATTACCAACAATGGTAGCAAAGATCAGCACACCCACCAAGAAGTCAATGACCACAAAGAGATACTCTTCATCTTTCACCGGAGGTGGGGTTTCTCCAATTGTTGTCAGTGTCAGTGTTGACCAATACAAACAGTAAATATACTTTCTGGCCAGACGTCCATGTTCTGGGTGGGTCACATTGGGATAAACCCAGGAGTCAGTCCCAAACCCAATAAGCTTTGAAATTGCAAAATATATACATGCATTCCAGTGGATGATGATGAGAATGTACAAGACAAGATTTCCAATCCGAAACATATTTGGATAGTTTGTCCTGGTTTCTGTGCGATCAAAAAATTCAAATAGCCTGGCAAACCTCAGCAAGCGATTAAAACGTAATTCAGGGTAGTTTGGCCCAAGTTTTAAATATGCCAGGTCTGTTGGTAAAAGAGAGAGCACGTCCAATCTGAACTGTACAGTAGTAGTGTAATGTTTTCTTAATTTCTTTTCATCTTGAACTAGTAAGCCTTGTTCAAGAAAGCCTTAAAAGAATTTTAAAAAAAGTTCTGTGTTAGAATACATAACAAGATGGGCCACAAACCTATAATTAGTCAGAAACAGTTTATAACTTATGCCTGAAGGATTCTTGCTTGCTTGCAAATACTGAAGATATTATTGGATTTGAAACTTATCATAATGCATATGGCCATTAATGTACTCTCCATAGGTTTCTGGTATGTTTAATAAAAAAGATATTGCATAAGTTTCATATTTAGTATAGGCTGAACCTCGGTTGTCCAGGACTCTCTGGTCTGGCAACATCCGTGGTCAGATATTGCTGGACTAGAGTCCCAGCCACAGAGGTTGCCAACGGCCGAGAGCTCAGCCGGTCTGGCAGCAGGCACCCTGCAGAGGCAGAGGTCTGGGGGCAGGAGGTGAGCCCTACCGTCCCTGAAGCCACTGCCGGCCGGAGCCACGGAGCCACTACTGGCCAGGGCTGTGGAGCCCGGCAGCTGGGATGGTGCTTTGCTGCCTGGGGGTAGGGAGCCCTAGCAGCTGCGGGCATGGAGCTGCTGCTGTCCGAAAGCAGAGGACCTCTGTGGCTGGAAGCAAAGCTCCACCATGCGGGGGCAGGGAGCCCCTGTGACCGTGGGTGCAGCGAGCCCTGGTGGCCATGGGCAGGGAGTCCCCCCAGTCTGAGCTAGGCTGCAGCCCTGAGAGGAGCTCTGCTAGCAGGCCAGGGGGAGGGCACTAGTCAGACCAGCAGCCAGATGGGGAGCCCTGGGACAGCCGGACCCTTACCTCCCCTGGTCCAGCAACCTCCCTCTTTCTGGATGTCTCAAGTCCCGAGGGTGCCAGACCAGGGAGGTCCAAGCTGGAGTAACAAAACTACAATAGCGCATAGAGGCCTCAACCAAGAATGGAACTCCATTGTGGTAAGCATTCTAGCAAGCCTGACTAGCTCGGTCAGGAGAGCATCAGGATCTTAACTTGCAGCAGCGGCAGCTGAGAGCCCTGGGCCCTTTGAATCACCGGGCCCCAGGACAACTGCCCCTTCTGTCCCAGTCCCATCAGTGGACCTGCACTTACTCATAGATTTATTGAGGCTACAGCCAGAAGTGACCATTGTGACCATTTAGTCTGACCTGTATAACACAAGCCAGAGAACTTCCCCACAATAATTTCAACAGCAGATATTTTAGAAAAACACCCAATCCTGATTTAAGAATAGTCAGTGATGGAGAATCGACCAAGCCCCCGGGTAAATTGTTTCAATGGTTAATTACTCTCACTCTTAAAAATGTACACCTTAGTTCCATTCTGAATTTGTCTAGCTCCAGTTTCAAGCCATTGGATCGTATTATGCCTTTCTCTGCTCGATTGAATGATTTATTATTAAATATTTGGTCACCATGTAGCTACTTACTAACTATAAAAAAATTTAAAAAACAACAAATAGTCTAGTAGCACCTTAAAGACTAACAAAACGTGTAGATGGTATCATGGGCTTTCGTGGGCACAATCCACTTCTTCAGGTGACAGGAGTCTAACAAATCCAGATCCAAGATAATCACCCCTTAATCTTCTCTTTGTTAAGCTAAATGAATGGACCTACAGTCTATCAGTATCAGGCAAGATTTCTAATCCTTCAGGCTTCAGTCATCCTTGTGGCTCTTCCCTGAATCTTCACAAATTTATCAACATCCTTCTTCAACTGTGAGCAGCAGAACTGGACATTGTATTCCAGCAGCAATCAAGCCAAAAGAGCCTAAGCTGTCAGATGAAGATCTGCAGAGCGTGGCTGAAAGCCCAGTTTCCAAAAGGAAACACAATGTTCAGAGCAGCTTCTTTTCTCTGGAAAGCTACTTAATTATTCAGAATCATTTTGGTTTTCTGAGATGGGCACTAGAATTTCCAATACACATCTTGATTTTGTACAAATTCAATTTATAAAAATTAATTTCTTGAAAATCAAAAATATATAAATACAGGATTTAAGGCTCCCACTAAATCCTAGTCCCATTACAATTGTTTAACACAGATTTTTAACATTGTGTCTTTCATTATTTGGTTTTGTCCACTACCCCTCTGAGACTTTTACAAAATAGTGACATGGACATGATGTGAAAGGACCTACTTTAAGCTGATGGAAGTCAACACTTCCCACTCTTCACAGAACACATTCCAGCACTTCACAGAAACCACTGCAGATGCCTGAACTGAAGTGACTGACTCTCAGTAGCATTTCCCCACCTTTGATATTCGCATCTCCATATCAAATACTGTGAATGAGACACGTCCACCTTGACTTAATTAGCTTCATTAACACTAGTCCTAAAATTCACAGGTAACTTCTTTTGCTGTTATAGATATATATCCCGAATTCTGTAATGTCCACTCCAACTCATCTAACGAAGTGGGTTTTACTCACAAATGTTCATAACCTACTAAATTTGTTAGTCTCTAAGGGGCCACAGGACTGCTCGTTTTCTTTACAGTTACAGACTAACACGGCTACCCCTCTCAGGGTATGTCTACACTGCATTCCTCTTTCAAGAGAGGAATGCAAATGCAGACAAACGAAACTGCAAATGAAGCATGGATTTGAATTTCCCGTGCTTCATTTGCATGATCGCGTCCGGGCGCTATTTCAAAATACCCTATTTAGAAAAAAGAAACGCTGTCTAGACGCAGTTATTTCAAAAGAAAACCCTTCTTTCGAAATTACCCTTAAACCTCCTTTTATAAGGAGTAAGGGTCATTTCGAAAGAAGGGTTTTCTTTTGAAATAATTGCGTCTAGACAGCGTTTCTTTTTTCGAAATAGGGTATTTCAAAATAGCGCCCGGACGCGATCATGCAAATGAAGCACGGGAAATTCAAATCCGTGCTTCATTTGCAATTTCATTCGTCTGCATTTGCATTCCTCTCTCGAAAGAGGAATGCAGTGTAGACATACCCTGAGACTTAATAGCATTTCTGCAACCAACCCAAAACTGTTGAATCAGCATTTTAGCTGTTCTGTGACAGCCCTTACAATCCTAATCAGAATAGTCACATGCCTCTGTATGCATTGCCGTACCAAGGAACTCCCATTTTCTCTTCAGTTGTTAGAAATTCCCCTTATAGCACATTACTCCACTGCGAAAGGGAACCTTTTTGGGTAGGATTGACCTCTTGTGGAAATACGGTGAATCTAAGTCTTAAGTCTTAAGGCTACATTGATTTGATAAATAAGTTGCATACTAAATGTAAACAATAGTGAGGCTAAGCATTTACTTTCTGCTGTGAATTGTTTAAATGTCTCTCAAGGCAACAGCAGATTTTTCCTCCCCCCTGCAACTATGGTCACCATTTTACTGATGTCATTTGCTGGGCTTAAAATAGATAACATTGCATGCACCATAGTATTAAAGTCTGGGTTACAATACACTGCAAGAGGAAAGTTGTCAGCAGTGACTGTCACAGCACTCTTGCTGGCATGGTATACTGGCCATGGTATACTCTTTTTTACAGTTAATAATTACCCTGTAGAATTCATTGCCACAAGCTATAATTAATGTCAAGACATCAGCAGGATTAAAAAACAGGACTCAACATTTATATGGATTTTAAAAATCCACCACTGTAATACATAGGATTGTGGGGGATTTTTTTAACTTTGGAAGGGATTCGAGGCAAGGAATAATCCTATCTCTAATTGATGGGTGTCAGGAAAAGTTTTTTCTAAACACAGGTTATTCCATAATTTCCCATATCAGAGTTTCCTGTGTTTTCTTCAGAAGCATATAGTTTTGTGTGTTGTTAGAGAGAGGATACTGAACTACAAGGACAATCCGCCATACCGATCCAGGAAGGCATGATACATGGTATGTCTGAAAACAACATATAACCTAAAAGGACTCACCTGTCCTGAATCTGATGAATATGTCCAGTATATAGATGATATCTGAGCAGTAGTCCAAGACTACCCATAGAATAACATGATTACTTTGTAGCTCATCAAAACAGGCTCTAAACAAACACAAAGATACAGAAGATTTAATTCCCCTTGTATAAGCAGGTGCAGAGAGTACTATATGTGTGTTCTAAAAACATATTAGCTAACCATTGCTGGTACTTCACAAGCTGTGGGCATCATGTCTGCACTGAAGTATTTCCTGTGAATTTAAATATAATGATTTAACATAATGGGACATTTCTAAACCAAAGGTCTTACGTAGCAGGGGGAAATGTCACATACATACACACACACACATTACTCTGTCTCAGTCCTCTCAGCATAGATCCTCAAGACTTTACATCACAGCATCAAGTCTGCAAGCTGGGGAGAACTGGACAGGAATTCATTCAGATCCCATCCAGGCAATTCCTGGCTCAACTGAAAGAAGACTTACTCCTGAGTGACATAGGGCACACCATCTCCCATGTCTCCCAGAGGCTAAATGGTCTGTCTCTATAGCAGTCCAACATGACTCTCATACACGGTCTCCGATTGTCCATTTAACATACTCCACTAATATCCACCTGCTATTGGAGAAACAGCCATGTCAAAATTCCTCATACTAATTTTAAATGACTCTTCTCTGTCCACTCCTCTATCATGCTTGCCATCCACAGCCTTTCTATCCCCGTATTGGCATTTACACATCTGATGGTTAGGAAAAGGAGACTACCATACGTTTCTCCATAAATGGTAAGAGTGCCTAGAGCAGGGATGGGCAAAATATAGTCTATGAGCTGGATCCAGCCTGTCACAATCCTCTGGGCCACCAATGTCCCAGTGGGAACCTCAGGCAAGCCGCCTGACTGCTGTGCTCCTGCACGCCACTTAAAGCAGCTAGCTGCTGGGGCCAGTGTTTGTCTCTGCAGCATGCACACTTCGGGGCATGGAGGTCTCTGCATGCTGCTCCCGCACCACCAGCACAATCCTCGCAGCTCCCATTGGCTGGAAACTGACCAATGGGAGCTGTCTGGGCCATGCTTACAGGTGCAGGCAGTTTGTGGAGCTTCCTCTCCTCACGGCGTGCACTACACAGAGACACACATCCTGGGCCCAGTAGCCGGACACTTTGAGTGGCGTGCAGAAGCGTAGTAGGCAGGAAGCCTGATCCCACTAAGCAGCTGAGTGGGAGCTGCCTAGCATAAGTGACTCCTGCACCTGACATCCTCACTTCCTTCCACATTGCAACTCCCTGCCCCAGTTACAACCTAAACCCTCTGCACCCCCTCCTGCACTCCTGCCTCTGATCACAACCACCTCCCAGACCCAGCACCCCCTTTTGCACCCCTCCTCCAGGTCAGAATCCTCTCCTATACCCAAAACCCTGCCAGAACCTGTACCCCCTGCTGTACCCCAATGCCCTCTCTCCCACATCCTACACCTCCTCTTATGCCCCAATACCCTACCAACCCCCTTTCTGTACACACCCTCCATCCCAGACCCTGCACATTCTCCATTAAAATCAATGAACAGTGCAGCCCTTGACCACTTACTAAATTCTTAGAGCGCCACCCTCCATCAAAAATTATTGCCAACCCTGGCCTCGAGCAATACCTTGACTGAGTGTCACTTTGTGCTGTAGCCACTAGATGGCCTACAGAAGCCATTGCAGGCACAGATTTTGGGATGCTTGCCTCAAGCCAAAGACTTTTTAGGCAGAAAGATGAAAATCATCAGGTCACAAATCCTAATGCATAATGAAGATGTATGAACTGTACAAAGAGGTTCTACGCAAAATCACCCAAGAAATTATTATAGAGAGGTAGAATGAGCCGATGGGGAATGACTCAAATTGTACCGTTCTAATAGCTACCTTTTATGAGAAAATAAAACTGGAATAAAGTCCAATAAGTCCAAAAGTCCCTCATCTGTAAAAGTAAAATTGTATCTTCTGCTATAACTGCCTCTGATGGCACCAAGCAAGTGGTAATCAAACTGCTATCCCAGGCAGCACCACACCTACAGGGTTGCGGTGCCCAGCACAACCCACCACAGGCCCCACCCACACCCCCATCTCTTCCTGCCCCTGCTCTGTCCCCACTTCACCTTTTCCCTCAAGCCCTTCCTCTTCTCTGCCCAGCCCCACCTTTTCCCACCCCTGCTCCACCCCCTTCTGTCCCCGTTGTACCCTTTCCTCCAATCCCCCTCCCTCAAGCAACACGTTCCAGGAGATTACAAGGCGGGGGTGGGGGAGAGCTAGCACTGGCAGCAGAAATAGGGACCCCTGTACTCACCATGGCGGTGGGAAGCCAAGTGATCCACCCCCGCCATTTGCATTCTCCCAAGCCCAGTTCCCAGCCGTGTTGCTCCAGGGAGCAGAGTGGGTTGGGGGCCACAGTGCTCCACTTCCTGTCACTGCGATGAAGCAGAATAACCCAGCTGAGAGATGGTGGACTGGAGTAGGCCGGGTGGGCCACTCTGCTTCCCGTGGCTTCTGCCTGCTGGTAAATGCAGGAGCGGGCTCGGCCACTGCTGCTGGCATCAGGTCCTCCCAAGCCATCCCCCAGGCTGCCCTGGCCCAATTGGAGCCCCAAAGCAGAGGCCTGGGGAGGCTACCCCAAACTGTCCTATAGACAGGATGGCTCTGATCCCAAGAAGGAAGAGAAGAGAATATTTCAGTGACAGGCACTCTGGGCTCCTATGAAAATGCAGGAAGCATGAAATGCACATTGTCAGCTTTTATTTTACAAAAGCAGAGATTTAAAATTGAAAAGAGAAAGGAGGGGTCATGTCCAGCCCTCTGCCCTGAGACCCGACCAATTAATCCTAGGCCATCCCTGACAGATGCTAAAACCATTAATGGCTCATTATTTCCCAGCCCACTCTTGTCTCCAACCTGGTCTCTCATGAAGGAATTAAATTCCACATTAATACAGGTTGGATCTCCCTGGTCTGGCACCCTCAGAACCTGAGTGGTCCCGAACAAGGGAGTGTGCCAGATCAGGAGAGGTCAGTCATTGAGCTCTCCTGAGGCTCCTCTCCTGGTCACAGATCTGTCCAGTGCACTGCCCCGAGCCCATTGCTGGGCTCTGCTGCCTCCAGCACTTTGGTAGGGCTCCTCTCCAGGCCACTGGCCCCACCCTGGCTGGTGGGACTCCCTGCCCGCAGACAAGCTCCTCTCTGAGCAGCCAGCCCCATTCCAGTCAGCAGGGCTTCATACCCCCAGCCAATGGGCTCCCAGCCATCCGGTCTCCGTTTTGTGCCCTTGGCCAGCGAGGCTTTGCTCTGCTCCCCCAGCTGGTGAAGCTTTGCTCTGGGCCAGCCTCACTCCAGCTGCAACAGGGCGCCACGTCCCTGGTCAGCATGATTCCCTGCCTCCGACTGCTGGACCTGCTCTGGCCAGCAGGGCTCCGCACCCTGGCAGCCAGGGCTTCCTGCCCCACGCAGCCAGCCTGCTGACCAGGCTCACTGCCTGCAGGCCACTGGTCCTATATGCTGCCAGCTGCTGGCAACCTCTGCAGGTGGGATTCTCTGGTCCAGCAACATCTGTAGTCTTGCTGGACTATGGATGTTGCTGGACCAAAGAGTCATGGACCACAGAGGTTCAACCTGTACTTCATCCACTTTGTCTCTCGAGTACCCTGGGTCCGACACAGCTACAACTACATTGCATCATGAAGAAACAGCTGTTAACAAGAGTTATTTTTTTATAATACAAAATGGAAGAGAAAGTCAGAGAATGCATGATGGTGTGGTGTGTTACAAAAGTTTTACCATCACCAGTTTAGCAGTTAAGTTCTGTGGGGAATTCCAAATAAATGCTGAAAAAACCTTGATAGTGCTCCATCCAGTCTGTGTGGAGGGACACATATTTTAACAAAAAACTATATAAAGAAAGCATCTTAAATGTCATTGCTAATATTTTTAGCTCCCTCTGCCTGGAACAACAAGCTACATTAGTTTCATGAGTCCAAATATACAGACTTGGAGGGAGGAAATACTCTTCAGAATCACCTATACAGCATATCAGGATTTTAAGGCCCAGGGAATTTGGGGCCTTTTACAGCTAAAGGCACAGAAAGAATTTCCATCTTTCTGGAATTTCCTCTTAGCAGTATAAAGCTCCTATTTATATCCCATGATCGGGTGTCAAGATTCCCATAGCACAATCCTGTCACTGATGCAGTACTGACTTGTCCTACACCTCAAGGGCTAGGAGTAGAACTTTGATCTGGCTTGTTGGGATACTTGTAAGAGGTGTGTGGGGGAGAGGGGGAATGGCAGCTGTTTTAATCTGTTCAAGGGGAGACAGATTAGTGAGCAGAGTCCAGACAGTCAAAGGTACATGATATATGCAAAGGGCTCTTAATTTTATCCCATAGATATAATTTCCACATATGTGATATGCATACGTAGGCATGTATGAATATTACATTTACACATGTTAGAAGCATAGAAGCTGGAATAAAGGATTTGGAACACGTACCTGACAGATTCTAAAACAGTCAAAAAATAAAAACATATCCTTAAGAAAATTCATTAGTGAATGAGCAATGCAGTAGTAGTTATGGGGATGTGAAAGTTAATGGGCACTCTGTTAAAATAAAAAAATCAAGTGCCCTTTTCCAGTTTCATACAAACAAGACACCCCTTCTGCAATCTCAGATAACCATTAAATATAAATCCATACCTGCACACTAGCATACACCAATTATAGAATACTGGGGTTGCGATTATGGTCAGCCACCTATAGTATAGGTTGCTTGAAGGATCAACCACAAAGATCTCCTTTTTCTTCCTGAAAAGTAAAACGTGCAGATTATTTTCATAAGGAGGCCATGTTTTTGTTCAGGAAGACTGAATACCCTTCCAGAAGACTGTAATAGTTGCAGCACATTTAGGCCACATCTTCACTACACAGATGAATGCTGCTGCAGTCGACCTTCTGGAGTTCGATTTAGTGTGTCTAGTGAAGATCCGCTAAATCGAACTCAGAGGGTGCCCCCGTCGGTGCCAGTACTCCTGCATCTTATGAAGAGGAAGGGATACCAATGGGAGTGTTTGCTTCCATTGATCTCCCACTGTGTGAACAGCGTGGAAACTCGATTTAAGATACAGCAACTACAGCTACATAATTAACGTAGCTGGAGTTGTGTATCTGGAGTCGACCTTCCACTGTTGTATAGGTCAGGCATGTATGATGTAGACATAGCACCAAAGGCCAGCCCTGCTGACATCCCAGATATTGCTCAGTACTGCAGCTCAAGCTTTTCTCATATGACTCAGTCTATTCCTGTTTGCCCCCAAATCCATAGCAATCAAAAGGAACTAGAAAAATCTACATAAATGTCAAAACAGCATAGCTGAAAGTGATTTAAAATGATCAACGCTCTTCTTGCAAGCCATCCCTTGTGTTTTAAGTAAGCCATCCCTCAGACCAGACTGAACAAGTTAAGAGCATCTTATCGTCATCCCTGCTTAAATTGTGAGGAAAGCCAGGGTCCCTTGCCCCAACAGGATCTTCCCCAAGAGCCCTTTGGAGATTTTCTCTAAACATAGGTTAAAATATTTATCTTTTCTATTTCCATTATAACAAGATGATCACTCTGCCTCTAACAACTTTGACATATTTATATGAATGAGAATCTAACAGGACAAAAAAATCTGCTAACTCCCTTTGAAATGGGGAATGATCTGTTTTCCTCTCTGCCTATTTGTCTCTCTCCGTCTGCCACCAATACTCGTAGCCTACTCCATTACCATTTTGCTCATAATTCATTTCGCCATTGTCAACCATTTAGTTGCGCTACAATTAATTTGTTGTTCTGAAATACTCTTTTACTGTTCCTAATCTTTAAAAAATGTTTTCTACTTACTTAAGGACCAAGAGTTTGACCCTACATTACTTGAAATCAATAGCAAAGCTTCCATTGACTGAAATGGTGGAGTATAGGTCCCAGTATTGTCTCCCTTATTTCTGGTGAGTAGTATCTTACTTTCACTCTGATTTCAATGCAGCTACTCCTACTGTAAGGCAATTCTAATCGTAAATAAGGTTGCAGTGCAGATGGAGGTATGCTTGTGAGAATGTGGAAATATTATATATATATACAATTGTGACCATGACATGTTTGTAAGGGGGGTGCTATCATTAAAAACTTCAATTCTGCACATTCATAATATAGGCATCTTTCTTTTAAAACCAAAAAGAATCCTATTTATCTTCCCACTTACCATAGATTGTTACCAATTTCTTCAAAAAGCCACAACAAAATTGTGACTCACTCTGTTCCCTGAGTCAAAAGGTCAATGCCTATCGTGCACTCTCCAAAGAATGATCCTTTCTCATATAAGTCTATCCTATTCTTTCCTCTGCTGCCTTGTTTCAAAGAACCTCAGACTTGTGTGAAAGGACAGTCCCCACTGGGCACTCTGGGAGGCTCACAGTGCTTCCTCTAGAAAAAAAAAGATTCCGCTCAAACAAAGCTTTGTTTTAGAGAGAAGATTCTATGTCCTGGAATGAGGAAGAATCCACCCAGAAGTGGCATTCTGAACTAAGGATACTACTGCATTATGGTACTTACTACACACTCTACACACGTGTGTGATGTATTTATTATAACACACTCTTGAAATCAGTGTTCATTCTGCACATACAACACATGCTCTTTCCATATTTTCTTCTTTACATGGCATTGCACTAAAGGCAACCCTAATTAAATGAGAACAGAATTTATAAATCATTAACTAAGGGTCAATTTTCTATTTACATAACAGTAAAGGCCACATGCACTGCCTAATGCAAGAAATTACAACCACATTGAAGTAAGTGGAGCTGCTTCTGCTCACAGAAGGGCAAATCATAGTAAATATAATTGACCACATCAAAATGGATTGAATATTCATCTAAATATTGTGGTTTTGTTCTGTGCCCATGTTAACTCTAAAGATATTCTTTACCATGACTAAGCCTGTACAGACTTGCAAAGGAGACCGCTGTTGACTAGTAGGGCCTAATAGGAAAAACTTAAAAAACAACAAAAGGTCTAATAGCACCTTAAAGACTAAGATGTAGATGGTATAATGAGCTTCATAAGCACAACCAACTTCTTCAGCTGACTGGAGTATTAGAAGTCCAGATCCAAGAATAAATAAGGGAAAAGGCGTGGGAGGCAGGGAGGGGGGAAAAAAAGATTGTTCAAGTAGTTACAAGAAGCTGATGAGAACAACTGGCACCTCCATTGCTTGCTTGCTTGGTTAAGCCTGATAGGCAAGGCAAGTACTTGAACAGCCAACTCAGGTGATCAGAGATCAACTGAATTCCCTTTACTGCTGAGTCTGAAGCAGGGGTGCTGGAACAGGGAAGCCCTGGTTCGCTGGGGCCTCATCACTTTATCAGCTGTAAGGGCAACCAATGGGAGGGAAGGGGTGGAGAGGAATGAGTAGGGGATGCAGTGTTGGGTGATGTGGTGGCACAGGGGCACGTGGAGTTGGGGAAGGAGCAGCACAATAGCAGGGGCTTGGGAAGAAGGGGCGGCACAAGGGCAGAACCTCAGGGGCAGAGGCAGTGAGGGGTTGGGGCCATGGTTCAGATGCCGGTCCCCACACACACACACTTTTAAGGAGCTTCCACCACTCCTGGTCTGAAGTTAGACCAACATAGTATTGGGAAGATGCCAGGGACAGGACTGATGAAGTGGGTTTTACCCACAAAATCTCATGATCTAATATATTTGTTAGTCTCTAAGGGCATGTCTAGACTACATCCCTCTTTTGAAAGAGGGAAGTAAATCAGACAGATCGAAATTGCAAATGAAGCCGGGATTTGAATTTCCCGTGCTTCATTTGTATAATGGCGGCCGCGCGTTCTTTCGAAAAAGGGCTTTTCAAAAGTGAAACCACCATCTAGAAGCGGTTCTTTCAGGGAAAAAAGAACCTTTTTTGAAAGATCCTATACATTTTTTGTGGAGTACAGGATCTTTTGAAAAGGGTTTTTTTTTTCAGAAGAACCGCATCTAGACGGCGGTTTCACTTTTGAAAAGCCCTTTTTCGAAAGAACGCGCGGCCGTCATTATGCAAATGAAGCACAGGAAATTCAAATCCTGGCTTCATTTGTAATTTTGATCTGTCTAATTTACATCCCTCTTTTGAAAGAGGGATGTAGTCTACACATGCCCTAAGGTGCCTCAGGACTGCTCGTTGTTTTCAAGGACGGGACTGTGTGCTTCGGAACATGCTGCTGGTTCCCTGAGCAGTTGCATAGTTTCAAAGTTGAAAATTTATTACAGCTTTGACATAAGAACACCCCTGGAGCCTGGGGAAACAAAACTGTAGCAGGAGCCTTCCTTTGAATACTTAACTACTGCATGTAAAGCTCTGTGGTGCAGGAGGTGTGTTACAATCATACATTCAATAGTAATACTTACTCCTCTTTTTTTTTATCATCTTTTTTGTCGTCTTTTTTCTCCTCTTTCTTTTCTTCCTTTTTTTCTTCTTTTTTCTCCTCCTTAACCTCTTTCTTTTCTTTGTTCTTGCTGCATAACATAGTGTAACATTTAGCAATGTTCCCAATTTACAGTCTAGGCTAGGCTAGAGGATGGAAGTTGAGGCAGGATAAAGAAGGCTCTGGAGTTGGGTTTTGCACCTACAGAAGAGGAAAGGACAGGGCTTCTCAACTAGGCTACTCACCATTTGGCATAAATGGGACCTGTATTACATGAACTATGCTGCAGAATTAACAACAGCGTGGTATTAAATCATGTAACCAGTTGGCTGATTTTGTGAGAGATTAACCCATGCTTTAACAATGTTTGCTTTGTTTACAGCGGAATATTTCCCATTTGCTTGACTCTTCAGGAAGCCAAAAAAATCTATTTCATGGCATGGATTTGAAATGATGTGATAGTCTCAAGATTTGCTTGGTCTTTTGACATACTTCAGCCCCAACAGCACCAACTACCTGTTTAAAGCTGTGATGGTAGTTAAGTAAAAAGGTTTGATTCTCCTCTCACACTTGTTTTGCTCTCATGTAACTCCCATCAAAATTATCTCTTACTTACAATAGTGCAAGAGAACCATAGCCAAAGGGGGCAATTGCCCTAGGGCCTGGCAATTCAAAGGTGCCCAGGGATCCCGGCCACCACCACTATTATTACGGTAGTGGGGACAGACAGAGCCCCCGGCCCTTTAAATTGCTGCTGGAGCACCAGGCTGGGCACTCTGTGTGGCTCTGAGGGCTGTGGGAAGGGGCATGCTGCAGTCCAGGAAGTACTGAAGGCTGGCAGCCCCAGCTCCACCCCTTCTGCCTGAGGCCTCACCCATTCCAAGGGTGCAGAGCCAGTCCCCCCACCTTGCCTGGGGGCCCATGGTGGCTGTCAGCCCTGCTGCCTAAGAACATGCCAATTTTAATGAAAGCACAGTATTTTGAGGGACAGGAGGACGGTATGAAAATATATTCACTAATTTTAAGATAAATGCAATTGGCTTAGGAATATCCCTTATCAGCTGATAATAAACATGAGTCCTGATACTCTCTGACCTCACTCCCATTGTGATGCAGCATGGCAGTGTTATTTGGAAGACCCCTGCCTTATTTTGCTGGCATAAGTCAAAATCCTAAAACCATCCCCATTTGCATTCTCCAAGGTGTTATTTAGAGGTTCACCAAATCAGGCTTGGGCATGCAGTGAAACTTCACTGGGGCCTATGAAAATCCACATGGCCAGGGAACACAAGTGTAGAGTGAAATAGTCTGTGTTGATTGATTAACTGAAAGAGCTCCTAAATTCCTACCCACACTAGGGCTACGTCTACACTGCAGAGTTTTTGCGCAAAACCGACCATTTTTGCGCAAAAACTTGAGGAGTGTCCACACTACAAGCACATTCTTGCACAAGAAAAAGTACAGTTAATCATAAGAATCGCAACAAGGCATGTATGGATGGGCAACAGGGATTTCTTGCGCAAGAAACCCCTATGGCTAAAATGGTCATCAGAGCTTTCTTGCACAAGAGAGCATCCACACTGCCATGGACGCTCTTGGGCAAAAGCACACAGCAGTGTGGATGCACTCTTGTGCAAGAACTTTTTGCGCAAGAACTCTTGCACAAAAAGTTCTTGCGCAAGAAGCCTGCAGTGTAGACGTAGCCTAAGATTTTGCACATCCCCTTATAACAGGACTAGCCTGTTTAGAACAGCAGAGGGTGCTAGTCACACATTTATTTTCTTTACCATTAGCCTCCTGATCTTGTGTGACTGCATTTTAAATTTAAATGTTGCCATTCCCACAAAGCTCTATGTTGTTCAGAAACACTCTTGGGTGTCACATTATTCATTTTAATAGCTAGCTACTATGCTTTTGTGCATGACATGAACCCCATTCATAACCACTATTCGTATTAACGCACTGGTCCATGATACTCAAAAGTGTTTGGCTCCCAAGGACAGTTGTATAACAAGGGCGCAATGTTTCTTTTTAAAAGAACTGTGCTGCTGAGCATTTATCAGCCTGATTATGCAAGGAAGATTCATTTGACATGGCTAAGCAATCAATATTTGTCAGCACCATTGAACCATGGAAGAGGTGTTTTGACAAAAATCAGTAGTTTACCCACTGATCAGTAGATGGCTGTTTTTATTGTACTGGGAAATGGAATTTCTCCTGACTGTCTCCATTTTCTCCATTTATTCACTGGGGGCTGGATTCATTCATCTCTTTGTTCAGACACTGCTCTATCTCCCTGCTCTACCCACAGTATCTATTGCTACAGCAACATTAGCACAGTGCAAAAATACTCTGAAGACTTGCCACTGAGGGTGACTCAAAAGGAAGGACAGGCCCCTCCTTTCTCCTATCCTGAGAGCTAGCACAGCCCCTGCATGGCACCTGTGAATTTGAAGGCCTCATCTCCGCTGCTTCACATATGGGCACTCTGTTGCTCCTTCCATCTTGACAAACCTGGAGCTTTAACAACACCTGCAGTTTATTTCCTCTGAGGTCTTATTAAGTCACCACCATTCACTTGAAAGGATATTCCTGTCTATTCCCTTTGACTAAAGGAAATGGAAAGGTCTTTTTGTCCCATTTTTCCTGGGTATACAGGGAAGAGATATCCGTTCGGGCTGGGAAAGACTTGCCTGCCTATACTCTTATAATCATATAATTATAATATTTAATAAAACGTAGTACTTACGTAATGTTTTTCATCTTTAAATTGCTCTACATATCAGCTATCTATTCCTTACACCACCCAGGTGAGATCAGATAAGTACTGAATCAATTTGGGGAAACTATAGCACTGATAGTCAAGTGACAAGCACAAGGCACAGCATGAGTCACTGTCAGAAATGGGGTTAGAATTTGTGTGTCTCAGTCCTATGCCCTGAAGCTTTGTCTCTACTACGAGGTTTTTGTGGCACAGCGTATGCTAATGTCGGACTCGTTAACATGAGTTGCAATGTCATTAGCATATTTTCTGCCGATGCTTTTTGCACAAGGGGTTTTTGCGCAAAAAGAAGCAGTGTAGCCACTTCCATTTTGTGCAAAACCCCCCTTTGGCACAAGATCCGTTTTTGCGCAAAGAGAAGTAGTGTAGCCGCTTCCATTTTGCACGGGAGAGGCATAAGGATCTTGTGCAAAAGGGGGGGTTTGCGCAAAACGGAAGTGGCTACACTGCTTCTTTTTGCGCAAAACCCGTTGTGCAAAAAGCATCGGCAGAAAATATGCTAATGACATCGTGACTCATGCTAACGAGTCTGTCGTTAGCATACTCTCTGCCGCAAAAACTTGTAGTATAGACATAGGTGAGAGTCGTAAGCCATGCTTCACACTTTTAGTTCTACTATTACTGTTCTACTGTAATAGCCCAAAATCCTGAGCATTGTAAACATTGTTGTAGTACACAGGGCATTTATTTTTAAATCAAGCACTCATAAGAAAAAAAAAGTCAGTTAAAGAGAAATAAGAATTTCTCCCAAGTATGGAATTTTGAAATGGAAAGAAGTTTTCGGAGAATGAACATTTTAAATTCACAGTGTATTGCTCAACAGTGAATTGTCTGCTTCCAATATGGACTTTTGGCCCTGGGGTTTTTTTATTTTGGTTTTTACCTAGGAAAGAAATGAAAAACAAGACTAGCCTCAAGGCAGGAACAAAACTGCTGCTGGTTGCTGTGCCATTTCCAGAGCTAGAGGGCAAGGGTCATTATCAGCTATAGTGTAGAGTGATTTCAGGTTACTGGAGCTCTTCACATTTTCTAGAACTCTTTCTTTGAAGGAATTAAATAGCCTGAGAAATCTAAAATTGGCTATTACTTCCATAGATTTCAAGGTCAGAAGGAAATGTTGTGATAATTTCTGTAAGACCTTGTGTATGACACAGGCCATAGAATTTCATCAAGCACCGACCCAAACAAAACAACTTTTAGTTTATCTAAACCATATCTTTGAGAAAGACATCCAATCCTGATTTAAACTGAGTGTGTCCAGAACTTCTGCATACCCTATATAATATCAGCTTTTAGCCACGGAAAAGGCACAAATGACAATGTGAAGTTATTTGAATATTTGATTTGAAAGCTGTGTGTCAATAAAAAAGAACACTGTTAAGAAAAATAATAGACAGGTCTCTCACCCATGAGTTTAAATGTCAGCAAGCCCATTAGTAATGTTGCAAAATCAGCCAGCCTGAATTTGAAGAGGTAGGGACTAGTAGTTGTTTAATCAGACACATGGAAAAGAAGGGAAGCTGCAAATAATTTCCCTGGAAACTCAGGCATATTTCCATAACTTATAAAACTAGATCTTTCTCTGCACTAATTCCATATATCAGGAAGAGGCTTAGAAAAAGATAAGCAGGAGTCTATAGCTACAATAGTCACTAATATGTTTTGAACAGGGAAGAGGGTAAGGAGCTGGTACATCAGAGGCAAGAAGGTGCTATGAAGCAAGCAGTGATGTACTTACTCTTCATTGTTGTTGTTGCTGTTGTTGATATTAAATCTGGCCAGGGACCAGTGACTGAAGCAAGTTAAATAGAACACAGTAAAAGAACAATATTGTACATTTTGTGCACATGTTTACCAACATGATAGACTGAGCTGCTGCTCCTACACATACTCTGAAAAGATTAGAAGTGCCAACTTTGACCGCAGCTGTAAGCCCTTTTGCGTAACTATGTAGGGTACCAATTGCCCTTGATCATGTGCAGAACATACACGTTTGTGACCATGTCAGAAGCACTTTAGCCTGCTCTCAGGCGTATTAATGCTTGACATCATGAGTCTCTCTATTTATAGCAGCATTCCCATTTGGCTGCTCTTATAAGTGTTTCTCAAGCCTTTCAAGTCTTCACAGAAGCAGTGCCAAGACTCCTGGAAAGACAGCAGAAATGCTTACTGTTGCTGCAAGATTAACTCTCCATAATGTCACAACAATTCTGAGCTGCTATCACATGGTAACAGAAGTGCAATTTGAGCTAGGGAAATGGGGTATCTCAGTATCTGGCTAGCTAAAGAAATAACATTGCTGGCACATGACCAGTTTTGTTTACTCTAATGGCTTTGAATCTGAAACACTAATGGGCTCCTGATACAGAAATCAGAAAATCTCTTGGCTGTTGGCTTGAGTGACTAGACTATAGTAGTATGACTAATCTAACAAAATATATTAGTCATGCAAAGAAATACACTGCTTCCAAGCTTGAATGATTAAGAAGCTATTTCAGTAAGGACGGGACTGTATTGATCTGTTGCAAACCTGTGTTCACTATAATATAAATTACCAGCTGTAAATTCAAACCAAATTCTTACCCATCTCAGACTATGCCACATGTGAGCCTGAGCTTCAAAGTAATGAGCCTGCCAAAAAGTTAAGTTCCATCCCTGTGTTTTGACAAACCACAACATTTTCTTTAGCCAACTGTATGGGGCTAATTTAAGCCTGTAAAGCCTGGTCTATGCTACAGAGTTAAGTTGATGCAAAGCAGCTTATGTTGACTTAATTATTTAAATTTCTACACTAAAATTTCATTCCAGCGATGTAACTACTCCACTGCAGCAACTTAATAACTCCACCTGCATAAGAGGCAGAGCCAATGTTGGTGTAGTTAGCTCAATGCAGTGTCAGTGTAAACCAGTGGTTCTCAACCAGCAATACCATTTATCCTGGAGGTACACAAAGGTTTTCCAGAGGGTACATCAACTTATCTAGATATTTGCCTAGTTTTACAATAGGTTTCATAAAAAAATACTAGCAAAGCTGGCACAAACTAAAATTTCATATGGTCAATGACTCTGCATACTATAAACTGAAATGTAAATGCAATATTTATATTCCAATTGATTTATTTTATAATTATATAGTAAAAATGAGAAACTAAGGAATTTTTCAATAGCAGTGTGCTGTGACACTTTTGTATTTTTGTAAGAAAGTAGTTTTTAAGTGAGGTGAAATGCAAGACAAATCAGACTACTGAAATGGGTACAGTAGTCTGAAAACGTTGAGAGCCCCAAGTGTAGATGCTGTATTACTTACCTCGATTGTTACAACTTTCAGAAAACTTCCCTGAATGCTTCACACAATCAGTACAATCTGTGCAAGTACTCCTAGTGAGGATGCAGACTATCAGCACAAGCAGTAAAATATAACATGCACATAAGCAATATAATTACTGCCGTGGCTGTATGCTGACATAATTTAGGTTGACTTAATTTTGTAGAGTAGACATGCATTAAGTCATGTATTACATTCACTTGCAAAGTGTAAGCCTGGAAACACATCAAGGGCTCACCTGAAGGTATTCGTTCATTTATTTTGAAAAAAGATTTCAGCCAAGACTAACCCTGCTTGTGACACAGATGAGTGAACACCTTTTAATGATTCATCTTTAACATTTTCTGATTTCTGGAGCAGAAGCCTATCAGTGATGTTTGAGTGAGTATGATTAAGTGTTACTGAATGTTGCACAAATACTTGTAGTGGAGTTTCTAAGCACTAGAGGCTAAGATCCAGATTCTAAATGTCTTTGCCTGGGGAACTGCTTTCATACCCAGCATACAGCAGCAGAGTGAGAGCTCTTTTGGGAAGTATTTTCAGCCCAAGTAGTAGGGATTAAAGTCCAGGTTAAGGGACTGTTCTGGCTTCTGGCATAAGCAATGTAAGCTAAAAACTCACCCTGAAACTGTCCAATACACTTTAGAAGAAGAAATCATCTTAAAGGAAACAATGTTCATTATTATCAGGCTCACACCACTGGTATATTCAAGGCTTGAATAGGATTGCATGGATTGTATAAGTGTTTACGCTACAACCAGCTTCTCACTGCAGAGTGGGAAAAAGTGAGAAAACCGGGGGCACACCAGTAGTTCAGGGGGACAAAGCATTTATTTTCTCCATTCAGGAACTGGGTTTGCAACTCTTACCTGATGAACAAACAGAGAAATAGCATTGCGTATTACTTGTACCAGAAGCGTCAACATCACCTGCATTTTGCACCCCTATGTAAGAATTTCTTATGTTATATCAGCTTCTGGAAAACTGCATTATTTATCTAAGTGCTTCTATAAACTACCTGCAACTGTGTTTCCATCTGTGAGGCTAAAGACCACAGAGTTGCAATTTCAAACTGCACCATGCCCTCCTCCACTGCTTATCCAGGGAGATCTGCCAAAGCAATGATTACCTTCAGCTAATTATGCCCAAGAATCTTGGCATAATAATCCCTAGAGAAATTAAATGTATTAAGCAACTCTAGCTCATTTCTGTCCCATTGGTCACTAAGCTCTATTCTATTGAAACTCATTTAATTTGATATGCTGACTTTGGGAAAGAGAGAGTTACTCACCGTGTGCAGTAACGAGGGTTTTTCAACATGTGTGTCCCTGTGGGTGCTCCACTCTAGGTGTTGGTGCGTCCTCATACCGGTGATGGGAGATCTTTTCTAGCAGTGCCCTGCCATGCCGCACACGTGCAGTAGTGTTTCCTCATGCCATTAGTGTCCATTAGTTGCGCACGCAGCGTGGTGTCTCTGTTCCTTCTCTCCCTTGGACGTGCACCAAAGAGGCTCAAAGGTAGAGGAGAAGGGTGGGTTGTGGAGCACCCACAGGGACACACATCTCAAAGAACTCCCATTATTGCACAGGGTGAATAACTCTCTTTTCTTCTTTAAGTGATGTCCTCATGGGTGTGCCACTCAAGGTGTCTGAAGAGCAGTGTCCATCTCGTGGAGGTGGGTTTTGGAGCCATGTCCCGGAGACAGTGGAGATGACAGCATGACCCACTGATGTTGCTGAGACTAGGCTGGATGTCAGAGCATAGTGTCTGGTGAAGGTGTATTCAGAGGACCAGGCTGCTGCTCTACAGATATCCTCAAGTGGGACATTGTTGAGGAAGGCTGTGGTTGATGTCACTGCTTGGGTAGAGTGAGCCATGATAACAGGTGTCAGTTGCTTGTTATGGATGGTGTAACAAGTATGGATGCAAGAAGAGATCCATTTTTATATTCGCTGCCAGGAGACAGCCCATCCTTTCAAGTGTTTGGCAAAGAAGATGAAAAGTCTTGTGGATTTTCTTGGACTTGGTCCTGTTAAGGTAAAAAGTGATCGCTCATCAGACGATGTCAGAGGGTATATAACACTGCTTGGACTTCACCGTTGTGCAGCTTTGGACAGAATGCAGGTAAGTGGATTGGTTCATTAATATGGAAGGGTGAGGGGGCTTTTGGGAGGAATTTTGGTTGAGGTCTGAGTGTGACCTTGTCGTTACTGAAAATAGCATCAAAGCTGCTATCTCGCGTACACATCGGCTGGAAGTGATGGCTACAAGAAAGGCTACTTTCACTGACAGATGAAACATGTGACAAGTGGTTCAAAGGTCAGTTTTGTGAGACTCTTAAGGACATGGCTGAGATCCCACAAAGGGATGGGTGGTCTCACTGTGGGGAACTTGTTTTGTAGGCTTGCTAAGAAATGTTTAGTCATGAGGTGTGAAAAAAAAGAGTCCTCATCCATTGGTTTATGAAACACTGCAGTTGCCTCAGAGTGGACTTTTATTGAACTAAAAGAGAGACCTGACTGCCACCATTTCAAGGAGGTAATCCAGTATGACTGGTAGGAGAGTGCTGGGAGGTGCGGTATTATGTTTTCCCTGTATCCATGTAGAGAATCTCTTCCATTTGTAAGTATAGGTTTTCCCAGTAGAATCTCATCAACTATTGATTAATATTTGTTTTACCTTGTCAGAGCAGGACGTTTCGGCATCATGGAGCCATGAGGGAGCCAGGCTTTGAGGTTAAGCGTGACTGGATCTGGATGGAGAGTCCTGCTGTGATGCTGGGATAGAAGAACACAATGTGGTGGGAATGCATGGGGAGCGGAGATCACCAGTCATTGCAAATATGGAAACCAGGTCTGCCCGGGCCACAATAGTGCTACTAGGATGACCCATGCTCGCTTCTCTCTGATTTTCATGATTATTCAATGTATCAAGGGTAACGTTGGGAATGCATACAGAAGTGGGGCTTCCCATTTGAGGAGAAATGCATCTCTTAGAGATCCCTTTCCTAGGGCTGCCCTGGAGCAAAACTGGTAACATTTGCAGTTGGATCGGGTCACTAAAAAGTTGATGTCGGGTTGACCCCACTTGGAGAACACTTCCTGGAGGGCTGTTGTGTCCAGTACCCACTTGTGTTGGTCTGAGAACAGACAGCTGAGATTACAGTAACATTGAGAACTTCTGGTAGGTAGGCTGCTATGGGGTAATTCAGTGCCATATGCACGAATTCCAAAGTTTCATTGCCTCGGTGCAGAGGGAGTTGGACCGTGCTCCTCCCTGGTGGTTGATGTAGTACATGCAAGATGTATTGTCTGTTAGGATGCGGATCACCTTCTTCTTGATGAGTGGAAGAAAATGAAGGCATGCGTAGCATACTGCTCTTAACTCCAGGAGTTCGATATGGAGTGTGCTTTCTTGGTAAGACCATTTGCCCTGAACAGTGTGGGACTCCAAGTGTGCTCCCTAGCCCACACAGGAAGTGTCTGTAGTTATGGTAATCATCAGGGAGATTTGTTGAAATCGGATGTCCTCTCGCATGGTGTGCAGCTATGTCCACCAATGTAGGGAAGATAGGATGTGGTGCGGTATATTGACTATTTTGTGAAGGGAGTCCCTGGAGGGGATGTAATCCGTAGCCAGCCATGCTTGGAGGCACCTCGTATAGAGCCTGGCTAGTCTCACCACATATGTTGTGGCCGCCATATGGCCAAGTATTTAGAGACAAGTGCGTACTGTCATAAGTGGTAAAACTTGTGCAGTATTTATAAAGGCAGTGAGTAAATCAAACCTGTGTTTGGGTAGTGTTGCTTTGGCTGTGATGGAGTCTAGTCAAGCTCCTATGAACTTAAGAGTCTGTGTGGGCTGCAATGTGGATTTTGATAATTGATATGGAATTCAAGGCTGAGTAGTAGAACGTATCCTGGGTATCTTGATAGGATGTGTCTTTGATAAGGCAGTCATCTAAATAGGGAAAAATTATCATTCCTGTGTGGTGGAGGTATGCCACTACTACAGCCAGGGTTTTTGAGAAGACTCTCAGTCCCGTTTATAAACCAAATGGAAGAACTCAATATTGGTAGTAGTTGGTTCCTACAGTAAAATGTAGGAAATGTCCGTGTGCTAGATGAATAGTTATCTGAAAATTAGCATCTTGGAGGTTGAGGGCCGAGAACCTATCTCCACTGTCTAACGCCAATATGATGGTTGCTAACGTGACCATCTTGAACCTTCAGTTCATTTCGTATTCGTTGAGTTTTCTGAGATCAGGTATGGGTCTCGACCCCCTGTCTTCTTCTGCATGAGGAAGTATTTTGAGTAAAACCCTCATCCATGATAAGCCAAAGAGACTAGTTCTATGGCCCCGATTTTTAGCAGACGTTGAACTTCTAGTTGTAGCAGGTTTTTGTGAGAAGGGCCCCTGAAGAGGGTTAGGGAGGGAGTGAGTGTGGGTAGGGGGAATAGATGTGAAAGGTATGGAGTAGTCCAAACTGATTATCTCTAGCACTCACCAGTCGGGTGTTATATCCATCCATGATTGGAAAAAGAACCGTAGCTGCTGGACAAACTGAACGTTGGATGGCATAGAAGGTGGCATAGGGGGGATGTTGCTTGAGCCCTCCAAACCTTCAGATTTGCTGTTTGGATGTGGATGGTTGGTTTGTGCTGGATTGTTGTTGATGCTGCAGTCTGCACTTTTGTTGTCTGTATCTTTGTTTAAAATTGTAGGATCTGTGAGACTGCCTATATGACTCCCATGGCCTTGAGTGGGAATTGTATCTCGAACACTTATTGGGCAGCGTGCACATCCCTAATGTTCTAAGGCATGGGTTCCCAAACTGGGGGGCGTGCATGAAGAAATTCCGGGGGGGGGCGTGAGGTGACCCAGCCCTTCCCCCCCTCAATTCCCCCCTCCCCCCAGGTTTTGCTGATATTTTTGTTTTTTGGCCCCAGTCAGTTCCTTTTTTTTTTAAGCTCAACAAGTTTTGTTGATGTCTGTGGGGGGGAGGGGCGTGAGGGTTTCTCAAAAATCAAAAAGGGGGTGTGATGCCGAAAAGTTTGGGAACCACTGTTCTAAGGGTAGTGTGTGAATCTTTCATAGAGTGTAACACCTCATTGGTTTTACTGGCAAATAAGTGGGACTTATCGAATGGAAGGTCCTCTACTTTGAGCTGCAGCTCCCTCAGTATACCCAAGGCTTGGAGCCATGAGGTTCTGCACATAACAACTGCCATAGCAGTGCTGTGTGCCACAGTGTCTGCCACGTCCAGGGCTGCCTGGAGTGCCGTGTGGGCAATAGTGTGGCCCCCCATGCATTATGGCTTGAAGATGAGGACACTTTTGTTCTGAGAGAAACTGGATGAGGTCTTGCAGTTTTGAATAATTGGTATGGTCATAGTCAGCCAGGAGTGACGAATAATTGGCTCTGTGTAGTTGTTAAATGGTTGAAAAGTAAACTTTTCTGCTCAGTATATCAAACTGGTAATGGTCTTTGTCCTGGGGGATAGGCCAGAACTGGGGATACTTGGCTCTGTGATATACAGCGTCTATCACCAAGGAGTTTGGGGGCAGACGCAAAAAAAAGAAAGTCCATACCCTTTGCAGGGACAAAATATTTTCTATCAGCACTCTTGTTTGTGGGCATAATTGAGGGGCGTGTCTGCCAAATGGTGTTGGCTGGGTTGAGAATGGCTTCGTCCATAGGTAGAGCTATCTTGGAGGATGTGGAAGGTTGCTGAATGTGAAGAAGCCTGTGTTGCTTCTCTTGCCCTTCTTGGAGGTCTATCTCCTGTGCATTGGTCATTCGATTGAATAACTCCTGAAACTGCTTTAGGTCGTCTGTAGGAATTGGGGTCATAGAGATGATTGTGGTACATGGGTGGACCTGGATGAACATGACTCCCAGGGAGAGCATCTCTGTGTCAGTGACGAGAACTTGCTTTGTGGTCCTATATCTGCCTTAGTAAGTGATATTGACAGTGCCGGTGAACCAGGGGAATATATTGAATGGGCTGATGATGCCAGTGAATGCATTGTCAACTGGACATCCATCTGAGTATGTTCAGTCTTGGTGAACCCTTGTGTGGTGCCAGCTTGGTAGGTGCTGCTGATGGTGCTGTTGGTGCCGGAGGCAGCGTCGGTATCGGTGCCCTTGGAGGTGGTGTGTCAGCACAGGTAGGCTTCAACACCATCTTTGTGCCCGTTTTGGTGTGATATTAGGTGCCGTGTCAGGCGACGGTGCCATCAGTGCAGATGTTGAGGCCAGTGCCAAGGACTTGTGCCTGGGTCTGGAATGTGCACGTTTGTGTGGTGTGCTATGTTTCATGGGCATGGTGCCGGAGGTGCTGGGCTTATCAGCAATGCTAGCACAAGAGGAGCTCAGTGCCGAGGGCAGGGATCTGGCTGGAGATGTCGTGGCCTTTGTCTTTGCCCTGTCTGAGGATGAGGAGGGATGATTCTTATCAGCAATTGGAATGTTTTCCCTCTCTTGAGTCTACGCTGAAGTGGGGGAGTCCTCTCAAGTTGGCTGGAGGGATTTCTCGTAAACTCTTGAGGCGATTTACTCAGTCCCATCTTGCTTGTGCCGTAAAATTGGAGCAGTATGGGCACTTCTGAGAGAGATGGTCTTCTCCCAGGCATTTTATACAAGAGGAGTGGCTGTCAGAGTCATCTCTACACAAGTTGCACCTCTTGAATCCTGGTGAACTAGGCATATTGAACTGGGGAGAATGCAGGGAAAATGAACTTTTTTTTAAGTTGTGGGGGTTTTGTTTTTTGGTTTTTAAATTAAAAATGGGGGGAAGCATCCAAAAACTTGGAGAAGGATAAAAACTTAGGAACCTTTCAAACTATTTTATCATTTTAGGTCCGAGGAGGATGACTGCCAATGAGCTCTGTCTGCTGCCGAGGACATTAGAGAAGGAACTGAGGCACCATGCCACGTGCACAACTAATGGACACTAACAGCACAAGGAGAAACTACTGCACATGCATGACACAGCAGGGCACTGCTAGAAAAGATCTCTGATGGCTGATGCGAGGACACACCAGAACCTAGAGTGGAGCACCCACAGGGACATCACTCAAAAAATAATTAGGGAAACCTTAGCTTGGATTATATTCGATATTGCTTCCTCCAGTTTTCTTGGAAGTTGGAAGACTTAAATTACTTTCAGCAAAGTTTCTGGAGATTATTAGTTATCCTACTCGATTCCGATCCTCAAATAAAACCTATCATGCTTACTTACATCCCATGCACAGAAAGAACATGATTATACCAAGACCATTCTTCTCCCACTAAAGTACAATCAGATCAACTTACCTTTTCACTTTGCCTGGCTGCTCATAGCTGCTCAAATTGGAGTGAGTGTTACTTTCCCTATTGGGTGCCTCTTTGAGATCTGGCCCTCGGATACGATCAAGGAAAGAATCTGGCCTTTGATCTTCATCGTGCAAATGTCCTCTTGCCCATGATCTCACAGATAAGATGAAACGGGATAGCCTTCAAGGAAGAGACACACAATGTTGTCTGAACAGACAAGAATCCTAGGGCTTGGCTCAAGGCTTCCCTCAGGGCCTGAGCTATCCCAGGCAGCAGCTAGAAACCCCTCTGCATAAAAGAAACTTGGGCAGAGAATATCCCAGAGAGGATTTTCACAGCTTCTGGACCCCTGTCACACCACTGAAATCTGACATTTTGCTATATAATACTAGCCACCTGCAGCAACTTCCACATCAGGGCCTCCCCATCCTCTCACATGGTAAAGAAACCAGGAAGGTACTTTATTCACCAGGCCTCAGTGTCCCTCACGAGCATGGCGTAGGATAGGAGCCAGAGAGACGTCACTAGCTGCCCGATCAGCAGGCAGCTTGCCAAGCGGGGGAGGGACTGGACATCATCAAGAGCTCTGGAAGCTTCTGACATTAGGAGTAATGTAAAGAGGTGAGGCATCCTGTGCTGTGGGGAGAGGGGAGATGTTGAATCCTCATATGATGACATACTCAGTGGTGGCCAAATGAAGTAAGGACAAAGAGTGATTGGATGGTGAAAAAGGATGGCCTGTGAATTGATTTCTGAAAAGTGACGGATGCTGGAAATTCAGATTAAGTGGACACTTACCCTTTAAGGACATTTTAGTGGGTTGAGAGTGTGGATGTATTTTATAAGTAACAGTGCAACCTGATTTTGTAAATCTCATCTGTGATGCTGGCAGACCACTTGTACGAGCTCTTACCAAGACTGTAGGCATTAGCTAAGAACTGAGAAACTGACAGTTGGACACTAGACAATTTACCTGTGTGTGTTGGTTTTGTTTAAAACAGGTATTAGTTTTATGAGAATGTTTAGTATTTAGACTCTATGAAATGCTCGTAAGTTGCTGCCTGTGTTAATCTCACTTGTAGTGCCTGTGTTCCATGCCATCAGAAAATATAGACGTTCTGCTTTATAACTTTGAAAAAATTTGTTCTGAACTTGTGAACCCAGACACAGGAATCCTTCCTCCCCTTCTTCCCCCACACCAGGCCCTTTGCAGGAGGACCATCACAATTTAAAAAGTCTCAGAGGCAGACTTTTGTTATTTTGAAATAATTTCCTAGTGTAGACGTGCCCTAAGAGACTAACAAAATTATATAGCATCATGATATTTCATGGGTAAATCCCACTTCATCAGGTTCTGTCCCATCCCACAGGTTCTGATGAAGTGGGTTTACCCACAAAAGATCACGATTCTATATAATTTTGTTAGTCTCTATGGTGCCACAGGGCTACTCATCACAATTTAAATGGGCATTACAAGACAAAAGCTTTGTTAATTGCCTCAACCACCCACACGGAAGCATATGCAGAAGGCCTCTTCCTATCTCTGAATACTGGAAGAGAGAAATAAAGATAGTGGATGTGAAGGTCCACTAATTTTCATCTTTTTCAGTGTTTCAGCCTTTTCTTGCTTGATTTCCCACAGGGCCAGAGAAACCAAACTGAAGCCAGAGAGCTCCAAGGGTTACTTCCTGGGTCTACCTGAAAGACACTTTGAATTGATAGATCTCTAAAGCTCTGTCACTCTTAGGATTTAGATAACTCATTTTTGTATATAGGTTTGATTGCTTTAACCTGTAAATAATTCTCTTTTTTCCCCCTTAGTTAATAACTCTTTACATAGTTTATTACAGGATTGGCTACAGGCCTTATCTTAGGTGTAAGATCTGGGATAAGTGACTGGTCTCTTGAGACTGGAAACAACCTGAATGTGGTGGGATTGCTCAGTGTAAGTGATCATTTATCACTAAGTCCAGTGTGTCTGAATGATATGACAGACTGGGGAGTCAAAGGGACTATCTGTGACTTCATAATAGAACTGCTACAGCGAGCCAGGAGTTGACATTTGTTACTAACTTGGTAAACTCTATTTATAGAGCATACCACCAGTTTGAAATATCTGCCCTGTTTTTGACATACTGTTCTGAAGTAGGCACTCATGGTTATGGGCTACTCCAGCCATCATGACATCATCTATATGCCTTCCTATTTCCCATTTGTAGCTTCTGACAGTTGTACCATGTAAATACTGGAGGGCAGACAATGGATCTATCTGTATGTTCTCTAAGGTGTCTATCATACAGTGTGCAAAATAGTTTGAAAGGTTTGAAAGGTTCCTCAGTTTTTATCCTTCTCCAAGTTTTTGGTTGCTTTCCCCCATTTTTAATTTAAAAAACCCCCCACAACTTAAAAAAAGTTTTTTTTCCCTGCATATGTGATGTTTATTTCACATAGTTAATGACTATATCAGGAGACAAACAGAATTCTGAATTCTGTTGAAATTCTTTAGATCAGACACAGAGGCCCCTATTTAAGAATGTGCTTAAATCATGTTCAACTTCAGATTCCCATTAACCTAAATGGGCCTTAGGCATATTCCTGAGTATAAGCATATGCTTAAGTTCTGTACTGGATAGAGAAGCTTTCCTGAATCTGGGCCAAAGTCAGCACCACCAACCTTTGTTGACTGAAGCTTCATATGCATCATAGATGTAATTTAATCCTAAAATACCCCCAAATCCCTGTATTCTCGAAGTCTACTATTCGCTTTCTTGTCAGAGCCATCCACCACCAAACCTGGGAGATAATAGTTATTATACTCTTATAACATACAAGTTAACAATCTGAAAAAATATCTTATATATTCCTTCACTTACTGTCTAACTTTACTAATTATTTTCCTCCTTATTCAATTAATTTTCAACTCTGATTAAACTTATTTCCTAATTGAACTAAAATGTGCTTATCTGCTTGAGCCAATTCACCAACCCCAGCACACAAAATTAAGCTATAAGGTACAAAATTAAGGTCAAAGCATCTTTTGTTCCATTTTATGTTTATTATAGGCTTTTCTGTTTCCAGATGGATTGAACTCATTTTCTAGTAAGTCTATGGCCACCACCTGGTCATCCCCCATTCAACACCTTTTGCAGATCTGCTACCCTTTACCATTCAGAATTAAGCTAATTAGCCAGTTACCTAGCCATTGCTCCAGCGCCTGTGGATGAACTCCTGCGGGATTCAGACAAGCCTCTTGTCTCCATGGAAATGACTCTCTGCAATTCTGAAGAAGTGTCCTCACACAATGAATTGTTCCTGCAAAATCAATTTTTAAAATGAAGGATTTTATTCAGCCTGCAATGCATTTGCCACACATTCAATTCTTCCACTTACATAATAAGGGACAATACTGTTCTCCCCATCATAAAGTCTACTGAAGCTAGGTACAAAGTGAACACGTCAAGTCTAGTTCACTAATTTTCCCCTCCCTCTGGACTACAGACATTTCTGCCCATCTATCTCGCCAGGCAGTAATGTCCTGGCCATTCAACCTGATGGATTTCATGTGCTTACAGTAGTGGTCTCCAACCTTTTTACACCCGAGATCACTTTTTAAATGTCAGAACAAGCCAAGACCTATAGCCCCATCCTTCCCCCCAAACCCCACCCCTTCCTTGAAGCCCTCTCTATTCTTCTCCTCTCCATCACTTGCTATCCCCAGCCCTTATACACTCTACACTGCTGCTTTTTTTTTCTGATTCTTCTGTAGGAAGAGGTTTTTCCAACATTTGGACCAAATGTCAGAAAAACCCGTTCTTTTGGAAGCCCTCTTATTCCTCATGGAATAATAAATACAGGGGTTATTGAAAGAGCATGTTTGCTCTTCCACTAAAAAAAGTGGAAGAACAAACGTGTCCCTAGATGTGGAAGAGTTTTTCCAGGATATCTTTGGAATCCCGGAAAAACTCCTGTAGTCTAGCCGTACCCTCAATGGGTTGAGACAGGAGATGCGGGCTCTGGGGTGGGAATGAGGGATTTGGGTGTGGGAAGGGCTGAGAGGTGCAAGCTCTGGGAGGGAATATGGATGCAGGAGGAAGTGAAGAAGGGGACACTGGCTTGGGGAGGGGGCTCCAGGCTGGGGAGTGTTGGGGTCAGATGGATGGTTGGGGTACTAAGCAAGCCACAGGCTTGTGGATGTGAGGGTGCAGGGATTTGGGTTGTGGTATGTGAGGGGCTCAGGGCAGGGGGGTCCAATGTATGACAGGCTCAGATCTAGGGTCGAGGGGGGGGAGTGCAGGAGTGTTATGATGCTGCAGCCAGATGGGGACTTGGCCCCAACTGGGGGTTTGTTGGCCAGGCTTCATTTTTAAATAAAATACTATGTCAAACACAAAAAGTTTCTGCATTGTCTTTATTTATGAGAAGGGCAGGGAACCTGTTTTGAGTCAGGGGACACTGACCCACAGAAAAGTCAGTTGGGGACCACACAAGTGAGATGCAAAAAAATAACTCCTCCAAAAAAAACCCCCAAGCCTCACTAATGTGGCCCTAACTGTGCTGGTGGGAGCAGGAGACATGTTACTGGGGAAGGGTGGTAGTGGGTGCTGGGGCAGGGGACAGGGTGCCAGTGGTGGCAGGGGACAGGGTGCTGGGGTGGGGGCAGGGTGCCAGTGGGGCCAGGGTGCCAGGGAGGGCAAAGGACAGGGTTCTGCAGCAGGGGACAGGGTGTCAGTGGGGGCAAGGGACAGGGTGTTGCTGGGGGCAGGGAGTCCCCCACACCCTCCTCCTCCTGGGATTCTTCCCACCTCCCCGCCCCCCGCAGAGCAGGGAAGCCCCAGTGTGTGCCTCCTCCAGGGCTGACTCCTCCCCCCACAAGTTCCTGGCACACCACAGACCTGGTGGAGGGGAGCAGCCAGTGCACTTCCGGAATCCCTGGAAGTGGCGCACAGCTGCAGGACTTCCGTCCACCCCACAGGATGCCAGCACTACCTCCATTGTCACTGGAGGTAGGTAGTGGGGCTTCTTGGGGGTGGAGGGAAATGGGGGGGCCCAAACGCCTCGTGAGGGACTGGTCGAGCCCTCATGATCGACCAGTCGATCCCCATCGACAGGTTGGTAACCACAGGCTTACATCTTAGCTTGGAATTAAACATCTTCACAAACCCTTTGTGAAAAGCAGCCACTCCTTGGGAAGCAGCACCCTCATTAGTTACTTGCTACTTATTTTCCCCCAGAAATGGGCATTTGTTCCTTAAGTGATCAGGGGAATTACAGTGATAACATCTCTTAGGCTCCTTTGTCTGTATAGGAGACCTGGGACTGGTAGCAGGGGAGTGTACTTGGGAAGCAGGGGAGTGTTCTGGGCTTCTGAGGCTAAATCACAAGCTGCTTTTTGTTCAAGCTATCTTAATTCCAAGGCTGTCTTGTGAGCAGCTTTTTGTTCAAGCTCTTTCAGTTCCATGGCCCCTTGATGGGCTTTTTCTTCTCTGTCTCTTTCAAGATGTTTTAATTCCGAGCCTCACTCATCAGCAGCTTTTTCCCAGACAATATGGGTTTCTATCTCAAGCCTCTTTAATTCCATTTGTCTCTTATGTTCTGCCTCCTTGTCTACTGATTGGATCCTTTGCAGTTCCAGTTTCTTCTGAACCTCACTCTCACTCATTTGCTGATTTTCCTACCTCTACTTCCCTTACCCGAAATAAGCAAACAGAAAAAACAAACAAGTAACCACTCTGTCTGTCCTCTAAAAGCCACCCTTAGAACACACTTAAAATCACTACTGGCATCCAGAGCAACCGGCTGTGTACATTTTCCCTGCTCGGTGCACCATTGTGATGGGGTGTGGTCACAGAAAACCTTTTAGAGCTGCTTCCCAATGTGCTGACAAAGCCACTGAAACTCACCTTCTTGCTCTCTGGGACTTCTCACCACCCTGTCCTGCTGGGCCAGAATGAAAGGACAATGTACACACTGATTGCTCCCCTAGGTAACAACTATTTATACTGGACTTGATAGTAAATAAAAGCAATTTTGTTAAGTACAAAGAGTAGGACTGAAGTGGTTGCAAGTGAAAACAGGCAGAGTAAAGTAAATTATAAATTTTAAATAACAGAAAACACATAGCTAGTTCCAACACCCAAAATCTTATAGCAAAATTGCCCTAAAACTGTTCTTATTTCAGCTAAACTTCCAAAACTGAGAAGATCTTTTTTTCCCTGGGGTCTCTAGTTCATTCTCTTGGGAGTAAAATGCCAGCCAAAGACAAAGAGCCTGAAAACTTTGCATCCTAAATAGATATCCTTTTGAGTGGGAATTCTGTTTCTGCATTCCCCCATCCATGGGAAATTAGCTGGTCAGACCTTACCGGTTGGGGTGGTCTCATGTCTTCCTAGCACCAATCACTGCTTAGACTTACAGGACAAAGGAGGCAATTTACCAGCAATTACCTAGACACTGAGGTGTCCCAGCATTGGAAACACCCTTAATGGCTTTCATTCTGCACATTTAAAACCATAAACCATTCCCTATTCCATATCACTAACTTTACATACAAGCGTGATACATACACCAAAATAAGATATACAGATTTAGCATGAAAATTGATAGGTTACATGAGGTATTTTGTCCAAAGCATCTTCAAATTATGCGTATTTGTATCTATAAAATAATTTCATAAAGCATGGGGTGGGGACCATCACAATAAGAATGTATATTAAAATGTTAAGGCTAACTAGTGTCCCTTAAGTGACTTGCTACAAGATATCAGAGTATGTTAGTATTAGAGTTGAGTGGTCTATATTTATTTAATATTCTTTCATTTATATATGGATTAGATACAGTGCTCCTGTCAGCTAATTGCTAAGTTATCTGCTAAAACACTAGAGTTTTCAAGTGCCTTAGTAGCCCTTGACATAGCATGCACAGATCACTCTCCCCCTACGAACATCTGAACTAGCATCCCTGCCCCTTACCTTGCCCAGGGGCCAAGCAAGTCTGTTAGCCCCTTTGCCTATACCCACACATTATGGGAGGATGCATTTTAAAAATCAGAGCTAGAGTTTTTTTGGTACAGTGGACTAGGTTAGTCACATACTTTCACTCTCAGTCACACTTGTAAGTTATAGAGACAAAACTCCTCTGTATATTATGTGGGGCAGAGACTATCTCTCTTATTTTTGTTGTACAGACGGTCCAGTTTGGCCAATGACACAAATCAGACATCAGAACTGGTAGCACACATAAACCTGTAGGGGAGAGGGAAGGGAGGGAAGAAGGAAGGAAGGAAGGAATTTTGCCTGCAAAAGGAATGTGGCCTAGCCTTAGGATCATCAGTAACTATGCAGCAGCGTCACAATGCAGAAAGAGAGGGTAACATGCACGTTTCCTGCCCCTTCCCCTGCAAAAATATCAAATTCTCTTCAGAATTATAGAAACATAGAAGCTAAGGAGGCACACTCATTCTTTCAGAGCTTTGTGCTGAAGGCTTTGACATTAATTTAGGTAAATTGCTTCCCTTTTTTTATTGTTGTTAACAGACATCAAGGTTAGGAACAGTGAGAGGGGAAGTGCCTA
The DNA here is from genome assembly GCA_032595735.1 of Pelochelys cantorii. Lineage (NCBI taxonomy): Eukaryota > Metazoa > Chordata > Testudines > Trionychidae > Pelochelys > Pelochelys cantorii. The sequence goes on along the minus strand of CM064326.1, from coordinate 121,740,512 downwards.
CAAAGAATTTAGGCCTGATCTATGCCTAAAACTTAGGCTAACCTAGCTACATGCTCAAGGATGTGAAAAACATTATTAAACCAATTTAAACCCTGGAATAGACACTACTAGAATTCTTCTGTCAAACTTGGCACCACCTCTCATGAGGGTGGATTTAATACAGAGACAGAAAAACCCCTAGGCTACGTCTACACTGCAGGATTTTTGCACAAGAACGGCTGTTCTTGCGCAAAAACGTGCAGAGCGTCTACACTGCACGTGCATTCTTGCACAAGTAAATTTACAGCAACGTGTCACAACAGAGGGCTTCTTGCACAAGAGTTATTCCTCTCCCCACGAGGAATAAGAGCTCTTGTGCAAGAAGGCAGTTGGACAGGCAATGGGTTTCTTGTGCAAGAAGCCCCTATGGCTAAAATGGCCATCAGAGCTTTCTTGCGCAAGAGAGCGTACACACTGCCATGGACACTCTTGTGCAAAAGCACATGGGAGTGTGGACATGCTCTCGCCCAAGACCTTTTGCGCAAGAACTCTTGCACGAAACAGTTCTTGCGCAAGAAGCCTACAGTGTAGATGTAGCCCTGTAGCCAGACAGAGGTCCCCGTCACATCCATCTTGCTTACCCCTCTCAGGTGCCTGGAGCACACAGGGCATAGAGAGCAATAAAATCAGCATAGTCTTTGAAACCTTGACAGAAGGCCCGGAGATGCTGGCTGCTGTGACCCTGGATGGCTGTAAACAGAGATACGCCAATTGTTGACCTGCAAGAGGCTGCGAGAACTGCCCTTGGCTAGCACTGATATTGATACGATCACAAGGCCGTCCTCGGGGGGGGGGTATTGCCCGCTGAGAAAAGAATGCCCAGTACTCCCAATTTAGTTATCTCTCTTACAAGTGTAAATTAAGTTCACAACTCCCTTGTAAGAACTGGCGTCACAAAGACGAACCAGCACCATTTGGCACCATAGATAAGAAAGGGAATGCGTGACCCCATGGGTATAAAGATGGGTCCAGCAGCACACTCACTCTGAGTGTCAATCTACCATCTACCTGCTGGTCGGGTTAGGTGATTGCCTCCCGAGGTCCACATGGGGACGCCCAGCCTCGTATTTGTCTTTCCCGGGGAACTGAGGGACCGATCCTGGCCTGACACGCTGGAATCGAGGGATGCAGAAGGGGGTAAAAATTGTACCTGTATGTGTCCTTTTGTTTTAGTGCATGCATAGAATAGAGCTCTTTAAAGATTAAGCTGTCACTTGGTACCGTTACTTTCCATCTTCCTTTTGTTTTCCTTTTGTAACCACTTTAAGATCTGTATTTGCTAGCAGTTAAGAAATAGAGCAATAGCCACTGTAACCACATGCTTTAGAAACCTCTTTAATAAATCTTTAACTGTTTAAGTTTTAACCTGACTCCTCCTGTTGCTGTAACAGAGCCAAACACAATTAAAAGAACTCTAGCCGGTCATAGGGGCAGATGCAGTGAGAGCTGGGCGTTTGGATTGTGTCGCCTCCAGGGGACAGATCCGTGGGGCACCTGTCAGGCTTCCCTAGGCTGCCCGCTGCGAAGGGACCGTGTGTCCTAGCAGTTAAAGTCTCAGGTGTAATAAGCTCTCCTGTAAACTCTCGGGGCACCTGCCAGCCTTTCACAGGCTGCCCGCTGCGAAGGGACCCCGGTCCTAGCAGTTGAAGACTCGGCTGTATAACACACACACACCACGCACTGCCCTGACCATCGGCTGACAAGCCCCAAAGATGTTCTTGCAATTTTCTACACTACAGTGCTATTGCAGCTGTGGCTCAGTAATGCTTATGGTGTAGTCATTCTCATACACTGAATGTGGGGGAAGGACAGAATTAGCTGGGGAAATCCAACCCCTGCTTTCAGTGTAAATACCTCACAGAGAAGGAAGATCCTGGAAAGACAGAGTAGGAACTTGAGACATTTTCTATAATTTGAACTGGGATTAGAGAGTAGGACACTTCTCTTTGTCAGGCCTGCAGCAGCAAAGACAGGACAACAGATGGACAGTTGGGTCTCTTCTTCTACTTCATGTTCCAACTTCTCTGTTCCACCTGCCTACCTGTTTTCTGTCTCCCTCTCCCCAGTAAACTACTGGGATTCTAGTCCTCTTCCATTCAAACTGAAAAATGAGAGACGTAATGGAATCAGAGATGTGGATTCTGCTTATCTTTGATAATGACTCACAGTTTATAACAAAAGCCTTAATGTGGGTTTGGGGATAAGAACCACCTTTTGAAATTTGTGAAAGACAACAGATGAAATGATGCATTACTAAACATGAGCTTCTGAAGTTCTCCATTCACCCACTCGCCTTTCAGCAATTCCAAACTTTCTAAATGTTCATACAAACACAGGACTTGTAAGCTATCTTGCCCTTGTTCATTTCAGTTACACTAGTAATGTTTTTGCAAAAAATTGAATGGACTTCACGGAGTGTTATAAAATTCCACAAATTCGTCTCGTGGTTGTTTAGAATTAGATTCTTACTCACAGCCTGACTAAGCCTACTTTGTCTCTTGATAAATAGCTCTCACTGAGTGTATATATCAGTTTAGTCTGCTGATTGATGTTACAAGGATATTTTATATTTTCCAGCAATCATCTTACAACTTTTTTCTATCTTTCACCTTCACACACAAGAATATCTAATCCAATTATCTTCAATGTGTCATCTCTTTTAAAGGAAGATGACATCTTTTTTACTCATCTGTAAATTCCTGTAATTAATGTTGACCATAGCAAACAGAATGCTTGAAATGAATGTCTTTCCAGGATTACCCGCATCCTGAGAGAGTGCAAATCATGTTACAGACATATATATTTCAGTCCCATTAGTGTCATAATTCAGTCTTTACCTCAGATGTTGTCATTGAATGCAGTGACTCAGTTATATATTTAAATCTTTAGGAAAATGCACTCACAGCTGCATCAATAATTCTATTCTGCAAACTGTCAGTCACTGGTATCTTTTACTAAAAGATCATAGGGGAAGGTAGGAAAGAATGATCCTTGCTTTCAGCTACATTTTCTCTGTTTTCCAGTGGTATCGCTGTGTACAGATGCAAACCAGTGCTAAGATTTGCAGTCATGATGTCTGCAGATCACCCCAAGTGAGGACATTGTGCAGCATCTCCAGGTCAAACAGGCCATTTTACATGAAATAAATGCACCTCCACTTTCACTATGCAACTGTGCACAGCCTGATATAGCCTGTGTTCAGGCAGAAGGTGTCTGCTCTATACAGAAGCAAATGGAAGGGATGCATAAGGGGGAAATGGATGCGTCTAGGCTCCCTTCTGGTCAATCGACATCCCATACCCATTATTCGCACACCAAATCCAGTCAGGCTAACATGTTTCTCCAGTCTTTGATCCCAAATAATAAACAAACCCCAGTTGTCGCCCCTAAGAGGCAAGCTTGGCTGAGATGATGTGCATCAGCAAGCACAAACCAAGCTGTATTTTGGCTGCTGTAAATGCACTGCAGAACATTCAGGATAAATCCTAATCTCCCTCCCCTCTTCATAGGCACAGGACTTGTCTAGACTGGGGAAACGAGTAGTATTTTATAACACAGTAACTCATTTGCTTATACATTATATACACTGCACATTCTCCAAGTCTACCCAAGACCACAGTTGGCCTTGAGCACAAAGGTGGCTGGTACAAAACCACCCTACAGGAGGAAGATATGAGGAGCCTGCAAAGCAACACACCACTCCTATGAGTCCACAGTCCTGCAAGGGGCTCCTTTTGCCCCAGACTGTCATTAGAGCCAGTGGATTTGCAAGTGTGCAGATTCAACTGCCATTACCCCTGGGGAAGCAGTAGCATGGCATGAAGAGAAAATCCCTTCTTCTCCAACCCTTCCAATTCATCACAGTTCAGAGCCCAAAAAATCAGTAGTGCCCTGCAAACAGGATTTGGTTTTCCTTAAGCATGTCTAATTCCTACTGAAGTGTTGTTACCCAAGGAATGCAAGCTTTAACTCCACAAACAGAAGTGATGGAAACTCCTACTGTTGTGCATTTTGCTAAGTATAGCCACCGCAATGACTGTTGAAACTGAGTTAACTTCACTCAGTCAAACACTGTGTGGGCAAGCATTCCCATAATTGCACTATAGAGGTGCCTCAAAATATACAACAATTACTCTCCTTACCTCTGATGAAAGCAATATATTACCTGCTAAAGCCATTTTCAATTCTTTCAATGTCTTCATCAGTGGTCCTAACGGACACCCTGTGCATCGCAGGGTAGGAGTTCTGGGTGTTGATTTTAGCCATTGTGCTTTACATATCAGCATCCAAATGACAGCTAAAACACAAGAATAACATTGTTAAGGACACAACAGAGATAAAATCTGTTAAATATTTAAAAAGTAATTTATTTTAAAAAACTCTGTTAGTAGTTTGTAAAAAGATCTTTAATGTAAAAAGATCTTTAATGATCTTTATAAATGTAATGTGACCACTACTTGGTACATTAAAACTAGACAGGGCAGAACATTTGTGAATGTCAATAAAAGATAGTTCTGCATTGGCAGAGACAAGGACTTGATGATTTAATAGATCTACTTACTGACACACATATTTTATATAATAAAATTACATTCAAACTCTTGTTAAGGAAACATTCAGGTTGAAAAGTCAAGCAAAAAAGTTAGGTAAAGCCTAAATTAAGGTTACCTGTGCAATCTGAATTTGTCCCTCCCTGCCTGCCTGTCTGCTATTCTGTTTCCTCCGCACATGTCCTATCTCCTGCCCTCCCTATCACACAAACAGGCACACACTCCCATCGTACCCCACTTCTGGCTCCTGCCCCGGTCCCCAGCATCCACTACAATTTCACTCCATCTGTTGCAGATCTCAGCTATTGTTCCCCTCTTACCAGTGAGCTCCTGACCTTTTCCCCAACCTCCCTACACCCACTCATCCCCTTCATCATCTCTCTGCATTCTGGTCAGATTGCTTCCTCTTTCTCCACCACACTTTCTGTGGAGACCATGGAGAGCACAGGAGGAACATCCACTGGTTGCAGTTCCTGGCCAATGGGAGCTGCAGAACCAGTGCTCAGGACATGGACAATACACAAGAGTTTCCCTGTCTTCCCATATGCCTAGGAGCTGCAAGAAACTGCCAGCTGCAGCTCAGGAGCCATGTGGAGTCAGGGCAGGTAGGGAGCCTGCCTTAGCCCCTCTGCACTGCTGATCAGTCATTTCATGGTCTGGTCACCAGTGCCAACTGGAGCCACCAGGATCCCTTTTTGACTAGGCATTTCCAATCGAAAACCAGATGTCTGGCCAACCTACTAGTAGCTGTGAGGAGATGGAACATGCTCAGCATGGACAGAATCTTTGAAGAATTTATCTGCCAAACTCTAACATCTCTGCTGAACATGGACAACTGAAATGTTTTTGAAGGCCTTAAAATTTAGCCAAATTACAACAGAGATGGAAAAAGGAATATCCCTGACACAACTGCCACTTAGCCCAATTTCAAGTCCTTGCTCCAAAGCATGGAGGCCCTAGAGTTTTTCAGTGAAACTTACAATGTTTTTTAACCTGGCAAAACACGATTTTTCTTGTTCTCAGAAATAGCTGAACCAGTCAGTAGGAACTTCCCCTCAAAATCAGCCTTAGGCAGACACATAGAACAACTAATAATGCATTTTTCAGTATAAATTTTCAGAAGAGGTTGTGCTAAAATTATTAAACCTTCAGGATTCAAACATTTCATAAATTCACTAAAGAGCTGCATATTCACCAACACCTCCCCCCCCAAAAGTATAGCCCCATAAATAACTCAACACTTTATTGCTTTATTTAAACACATCTACCATATACACACATGCATACATATGCAAGCATGGGCAGAATCATGGCTAGATACACATGAAGACACAATTGTGATTATTTTTGTTACATTATTTAATTTGTCTCAATTGCAAGAGTTCTGGGAACAGCCATTTTCCAAAATGTTAATTGGTGGTTAATTTCAAGATTTGAGAAGTTGTCATCCTTCTTCGGAACACTGTTGATGGTATCAAAGACTACCTCACCATTCAATTTACTAAAATCTGCAGATCTGTTTCATGACTTATGCTCTGCCACACCTTGATGGCTTTCAGCTGTGGAGTCATGAGGTGGACTACAAGGAAGAGGCCATGATGTCACAGCCACAAATCTCTCCATTTAAAACCAAACAACATGCGTGTTTGCTGGCAAATTATTAGACAAAGAGGGAGAATAGGGGAGAGAAGGAAAAAATTGCTTCCCCCTGCTAATGATTTGCTCCTGCAGCCTTTCCAGCATCTGTTATTAATTTCCATCTCTTTGAGCTGTACTAGATTCCAGGAAAGGCATCTTTTAATGATAGTGTGGCCAGCTGCCTGTATTTTTCTGCTGTCTATGCCCCTCTGCTCTCATGGCTAAGTCACTTTCTTCAAGCAGTTTCTTACACAAAAGCAGAGCACATTGCAGAGGAGATAAGTAAGCTAAGGTGACAACCTTTTGTCCAGTAGCACCTAGAATCTTGAAGCCCCCCCTAAACAATTTTTACTTTTACTCTAGGTTATTTTTTAAATGGGTGATATGGAAACAGAATAGCTACCAAGAATAGTAATGAACGGAGATGCACAGATCTCTATGCATTACTTCACTAGAAAATTACAGCAAGTTAGGATACAATCTTGAGGAGTTATGTTAAATAAGCATGACCATGCCTTTGGCATTGATATTTACCACCACCCAGTTGACATGATGACAAGCACAACTTGTCCATCTACACTGGCTACAAAGTCCTGGTCAACATAACTTAAAATTCATTAAGTCAACAGCCTAAAAGAGTACACAGCGTGCACAGACTCAAGAGCAATCTCTTTTTTATTATTATTTTCAGCCTTCATTTCTTCCTTTAAAAAACCCTCCCTGGGTTTTTTACATGCTTTTAGCTGCTCCTTCAGCCAGACTTTCTCACCCCTCATTCTGATCTCAGTTTCTTTGAGACCTCTCTTTCCAAACATACGTACCCTTCCTCAGAACAATATTCAGTCAGATTTCCTGGGCAGATTCACGTGTCTGAGGTGAGACGTATGTATCCAGTTAAATGAAGTGTCAGTTCACACTATCAATCACAGTGGGGTCTTAGCTCAACCCATCACTACGTTTCTCCCATCTGATTACAATATGTAACCCCCAAGGATCTGACCTAGGTTCCTGGAGCTTTGTATGCTGGTAGCTCAGGGAGAGACACAATGTCCCTGGTAGGGAAAGGCAACCAAGGGCAGATTCAAACTCTGCTCAGCAACCAATAAGGCAGAGGTCCCCAAACTGTGGGGTGCATCCCCACAAAAGGGTTCAGAGGAACATTAGGGGGGATGTGGCAGAGGCAGGCCAGCCCCTACAGGGGTGGAGAGGGAGTGTTACCCACTTCCAACCTGCCCCCAATTCTGCTCTGACCCCATCCCGAGCCACAGCCATGACCCTGCAGTTGTCCCCATTCCCCACCTCAGCATGACTCTACACCTGGCTGGGGACCTGGCTACTGGAACCAACTGCATCCCAGCTGTTGCTCTGCTCCTGACCCCATTCCCACCCCATGCTTCAGCACCCAGACATCTCTGGCCCTGCTCCCAGCCCCACCCTCAGCTGTGGCACCAGCCTCAGCCCCTTTAATTCTGACCATGCACCCCCAAGCCACTCCCTGCTCCCAGCCCCAACTCTGGGGGGGGGGGGTATACAGACAGGGGTGAAGGGGTGACTCAACTCTCAAAAGGAGTGAGCTGAGGAGAGGGGAGAACCCATTTTGGAGCAGTCTGGAGCAGGACTGGCTATGTGGGGAACTGGTGAGTCCCAGTCTTTCATGCAGGGTTCCTCCTGAAATTTGGCTGCTGGGGACCTGCAAGCAAAGTCCCTCAGCTTGAGCCTTTCCCTCTTCACAGTGACTCTCAGTTTGTAGAGCTTTGCTAGAAAACTTCTCTCAGCCAGGCTGAGTGAGCCCTCCCACTACCTACCGGAGATCAGCTACCACATGGCCAGCTCTGCTATGGCTGCTAGCCCAGGGAATGCTGCCTGCTGTGAGTGTGCCAGAACACTTGGGTGGAAGATTGGATTTGGGTATAGTTTTGTAACTTCACTTTGAGCCTTACACCCCTTGGTGGGGAGGAGAAACCCTGAGGCCAGAAGCAGCCTGACTTCTGCATGGAGAGGACACCTGCCAGCAATAATCATCAGCCCTTTTTCTGTGACTGAGGAGACCAGAGGCATCTCTGAATCTGAAGATCATTCACAGAGTTGGTGAGTACATCATCTTTTAGTTAAATCGTCAGGGAAATTTTTGTGCAACTTCTTGCCACTACCTGCCACTTCATCACTAATATCACTAGGATTTAGACTGGTGTGAAATCAACAGTCATACTGGTACACAATTGGAGTAATGGAGTGGTGAACAAAGCTGATGAGCTGTACGTAAACCAGAAGCAGTAAGTGGGAAAGCTCCACAACATATTAACAATTCCGCAAAGTCTTCAATCCTCCTGCTATACTGGTATGTATGTGTGTGTATACACATGCACACACATACGCAACCTTGACCAGATGGCAAAATCACATTGTGAATCTGTACAGTATCATGTTTGACAGGTCATTGCACCTTTAATTTAATTAACAATTCTCAACACTAAGCATGAGATTTTAAAAAGCACCTAAATCAGTTGGTGTGTCTAAATCCCTTAGCTATTTCTAAAAATCCTACCCTATAGTATACAAAAGTTGAGGGTATTTATCATCTCACAGAAGCAATGACCACTGCTCTTACCTGTTATGAAGGCATATTAAAATAGAAAATATGTGTAAAGGGTATACTACATAGATAATTAACATGGAAAGACTATAACACCATCCTTGTGAAAATTTAGAGAACATAAATAATAAATAACAGAAAATAAAATTATAATAGTCTTTGATCAGATAGCCAGCAATCTGATCAATCATAGGGATTGTTCCTGCAATTACTTACTTCTTCTGAGAACCAATTATGAAAATACTTCAGTGATAGGGTATGTGATGAATACTCAGATGGGTAAAGGACATAGGATTGTGCCACATGTAATTACAAAATGCACTTTGCTACAGCAAAAATATATAATAATGCTTATGTATTAGAAAATGAAGGATAACTTCCTGACATGCAGTCCTTACTCCCATAACTAATTCTCACTCCCATTAAAAGGTTCTTTTAAATCAATGAGACTATTCACATGAACATAATCATATATATAGTAGCCCACTGTCTGTGACTTTGTAACGCTGAAATGCTGGCTGTTCCCCCTGGGTGGCGCTGTTGTCTCCTACCGTGATGCTCAGCTGACTTCTGCGCTGCTCAGCCGGGCCGCCGCATGGGAGCAAGCAGCACAAGCAGCTGTTTGGGATCTGAGCTCCCCATGCAGCACCGGGGTGCTGCATGGGGAGCGCGGGCCCCAACCAGCCACTTGCGCCACTTGCTCCCATGCAGCTGCCCGGCTGGCTGAGCGGCGCAGAAGTCAGCTGAGCGCCACAGCGGGAGGCAACAGTGCCGTCCAGAGGGAACAGCCAGGGGTCGGGGCCTGGACGAGCGTGCATCTCTGATGTCAGGAAAAGGCGCCAGATTCAAAAGGAGGAAAGCGGAGCAGACACAGAGGACACGGAGGAGACAGAGAGGAGAACGGAGGAGGCAGAAGGCAGAGAGAGAGAGAGTGAGAGAGACGCAGCAGGAGGAGAAGAGAAACACAGAGTGAGAGGCGGGAGGGGGAGAAGAGAAAGAGAGAGAGAAGGAGAGAGAGGCAGGAGGCGGACGAGAGCTGAGAGAGAGAGAGAGGGTGAGGCAGTAGGAGAAGAGAGAGAGAGGCCGTTTGCACCGCTTGCTCCCACGCGGCCCGGCTGAGCGGCACAGAGGTCAGCCGAGCGCCATGGCAGGAGGTGAAGGGGGGCGGGGTGGTGATGTACACGCCCAGGGGGCGGGGCCTGGATAAGCATGCATCCCCGACGGAGACAGAGGAGAGCGGAGAAAGAGTGAAAGGCAGGAGGGGGAGAAGAGAAAGAGAGAGATGGAGAGAGAGGCAGAAGGTGGAGGAGAGCTGAGAGAGAGAGGGGGAGGCAGGAGAAGGAGGAGAGAGAGAGAGAGAGAGAGAGAGAGAGAGATGGAGCGAGAGACCGGAGGCTCAGGAGAGAAGACCGACTCGGAGGAGAGACCTGAAAATCCCATCTTATGCAGGCAGAAGGGAAAGGGCTCGTGGCAGGATGCTGGCCCTGACAGTTCTGAGCCACCCAGCAGCTTCCATAGCTTCACATTTGGGCCACAATGAGCAACTCCACTGTTCCCACTGAGCCCTCCACACTCCCAGGGAGAAGTCAGACAGCTCCCACGACCCTGCCAGGTGCTGAAAGAGGTGCTCACGTTCCTGGTCTGGTGCAGAGATCCTGGCCCTCACTGAGGTCTGGGGTGAGGAGGAAAACCTCCAGGATCTCTGCACCAGACACTGGAATGCAGATGTCCACAGGTGCGTAGCTGAGAGCCTGGCCACAAAGGGCCACATCTGCAACCAAGAGCAGGTGCGGATGAAAGTTCAGGAGTTCCACCAGGCCTATGCCAAGGCCAGGGAACATGGATCCCACTCTGGGGCTGAACACCACATGGACCTGCACTGCATCCTGGGGGGTGGGTCCGTCTCTTTCCCCCCCTTGGTAGTGGACTCAGGGCTGGAGATGCCCATTGTTGCCCTCCCAGGTGGCAGAGCCAGTGGTGAAGAGGAGGAGGAGGAAGAGGAGGAGGAGAAGGAGGTGGAAAGGGAGGACCTGGACAAGGAAAGCACCATCACCACGCTGACCCTGGAGCCAGTACCCCACGCCCTGGATGTGTCCGAGGCATGGGACTGGGAAGGCACATCAGGTGAGTGCTCTTACTTTCCTGAAACACACAGGGTGGAGGTGGAGGCAGCGAAGAGCTGGAGCACGCTCCTCGCTTGGCCTTCTCAGCTGGGAATCGTGCTGCTGTCCATGCATGTGCATGCACGTACAGCACCTGCCTGGGACACACAGCCCCAGGGGACTGCAACAGTGGACCACTGTGCTATTGCTCAGAGGGTTTGGGGAGGCCAGCCACACTCCTGATACACCCTCCCACCACAAGCCACTACTAGAAAGAAAGCTGGGGGTGTGGAGACACACACACACACGCTCAGCAGTGCCACACAGGGCACATGGGTATGCCTGCATGCTCAAGGCAGCACCCGCTACCAAGGACAGCGCTGTGAGGCGCAGGAGCATGTGCCGTTCACACACACCTCCCCCCCAACACCCTGCCCCACTCTCCTCCAGCGGGCAGGGATACAAGTCCTCTCCCCATGGGACACTGCCACTGCCGGACCCGGTATATGCATGGCACAGAGGGAAGCCCGCTGCCTCGTGGCCCCCCTCCCACCATAGAATCCTGGCCTGGCCGGCAACTTCCCATGCCTGCTTGACCTGACGACATGGAGATAGCGAGGCTCCCCCTTTGGACATCTGTGTCCCTGATGGAAAGGGCCTGCTGTCCAGGCTTCAGATGGCCTCGCTCCAAGCCCATCGCCTTCGTCTGACCCGAGAACTGTCAGTCTCAGCTCACAGTTGAGGGCAAGGCTTCAGGGACACTGTGAGGACTCCAGATGGGGGTGCAGGCTCTGGAGTGGGACTGTGGGGCACAAGAGGGGGCTCAGGCCTGGGGCAGAGAGCTAGGGTGGAGGAGAGGGCTCTGGTTGGGGGGTGCAGGCTCTGGGATAGGGCTGGGGCTGAGGAGTTTGAGGTATAAGAGGGTGCTCCAAGCTTAGACCAACAGGTTTGGAGAATAGGAGGGGGATCAAGGCTGAGGCAGTGGGTTGGGGCATGGAGTGATGAGGGCTCTGGCTGGGGATATGGGCTCTGGGACAGGACTAGGTATGAAGGATTTATGGGTCAAGAGGAGCTCTGGGTTGGGATCGAAGGATTCAGAGAGCAGGAGGGAAATCAGGGCTAGGGCAGAAGATTAGGGTGTGGGGGGGTCTCAAGGGTGCAAGCTCTGGACGGCGCTTACCTCAAGCAGCTCCCAGAAGCAGCAGCACATCACCCCCAGCTGCTACATGGAGGTGCGATCAGGCAGCTCTGTGTGCTGCCTTGTCCACAGGCACTGCCCCTGCAGCTCCCATTGGCCACAGTTCCAGTCAGTGGGAGCTGTGGGGGTGGTGCTTGGGGTGGAGGCGGCACATGGAGCTCTCTGGCTGCCCCTGCACATAAGAGCCAGAGTGGGGATGTGCCACTGCTTCTGGGAGATGTGCAGAGCCACAGCACACGTGGAGCAGTTCAAGCCTCTGATCCCACTCCCCAGTGGGAGCTCAAGGGCCAGATTAAAATGGCTGATGGGTTGGATGCAGCCCACGGGCCATAGTCAGCCCACCTCTGCCACTCCCTTGCATTCTGTGTCATCACTTACAGCTGGGAAAAGTGAGTGCTTAATGGAGATAAACCACTTCCAGATTAGAATGGTAGCACTTTACACACACTTTGCTGAGATGTATGTGACTACGCCAGGTACAAAGCAGCAGAGAATTCAAGCCCACAATATTCTCATTTGTTATAACATGAAGAGTTGTATACCTAGAGGGACAAATCCTAGTCCTATGGAAATCAATGGGAAAACTCACACTGACTTAAATGGGACCAGATTTTGGCCCGACTGTATCCATCTGTCTGTCTGTCTTAAATCTTTGTAGACATCCAATGCCAGCATTTTATGCATTATGATCAAGGTTAGTCACTGAAATATCTTGTCTTCTCGGAGCCCTTTCCACTTTGAGTACCGAAAACTAGAAAAGTAGTGTGAAAGCCATTAAAGTTGGGTATTTAAACTTGGGCGACTATGATAAAGCCATATTTACACACTTAAAATATGTATGTAGCCAGTAGTCAGTTAAAATAACTAAATGTGTATTTAAGCTCCTAAATCTGAATCTAAATGCCTAACTTAGGCACCCTAGTTTAGAAACTGGGCCCTCAATGTACTGCTGCAATCTTCAAATTTTCAGAATTCTGGGATTTGTCTTTAAGCACAGCATGTCAAGAATTCATTCATGGAAAACAAAACTGTGCCTCAGGTTTAAATACTTTTCAACAGAACCAAAGCATTTCCCAGGGTCAAACAACAAAACAAAATCTTGTAGCTGAAAACAACTTTAGCCCGTCTTACATCTTTATACAACAACTAAAGCAGTATTTTTACTTTGAAGAGATAAATGTTAGTTTCCAAAACAAAGTCAGTTATGGTCATCTGAAAGGACTGAATAATAATTGCACCTTTTATCCTGTTCCTTCCACATACATTAATCATTAAGATAAAAAACAAAGCTAAGTGAGAAATTTATATCATCCTGCTAAAAATACAATGAATTATATATAAAAGATAGCACTGCTTATTTCATATGAAAATAAATCAAGTACTCTTTAATCCTTCTTGCTTTTAGATTTGAACAGCAACTAATGTGTTGTTTGACATTAATGAACATAATAGAAGGTAGATTGACAACAAATATGGATTCAGATGAGATTTTACAATTTCAGTTTCAGATAAGCATCTGCTAATTTGGAAGAAAGGGTTTTGCACACCTGTCTGTACAAATGAGACCACTATAGACTTTGGAGTTCATTCACTGCTATTTCACTTTTTGTTTTGTGTTTATGTCATATGAAGCAAAATGGGGCCCCCCTTGTCCATGAAGGGGCCTTAAGCATTAATGCACAGGCCTGCCAACAGGCAGGTGGGGGACCAAAGGGAGTAGTTGCCCCGGGCCCCAGCATTCCAAAGGGGCCCAGGGCTCCTGGCTGCTACCACCGTAGGCCCTTTAAATCGCCACTGGAGCACCATGCAGCGTGCTCCGTGCAGCTCTTAGGGCTGCCTGGGAAAGTGGAGACATGGCAGGGCTTGCTCCAGGCAATGCTGAGGAAGGAAGGGACATGCTGAAGTCCTGGTAGCACTGACAGCCAGCTGCCTCTGGCCCCACCCCTTCTGACTGGCCCCACCCCTTCTGACTGAGCCAGCTGCCTCTGGCCCCACCCCTTCCGGGAGCACGACACCACATCTTGCCCACAGGCCCAACAAGGCTGTCAGCTCCCCTGCTGATGCATTACAAATCAACAATAATCAATACAATCAATAACAAGTGTATCTCTATTAAAAAATGAGGATTAATGTAATACTTAATCAGAACCATACAGCTTTGATATGTTCCAAATTCAGATACAGTCAAAATTCAGTGACATTCAAGCAAGACACACACACATACACACACACAAAATGTGCAAAATGAAGAAAAATTACATTTTCACGGTAAATAGAAATCTGCCTTCTTACTCACCTCTAGGCCTGATTCTCATTTACACAAATATCACTCTACACTGCTCTGGCAGTGGAAACGTACAAGAGAAGAAAATATATTTTCACAGTCAAAAGAGATAGTTTTACCAACTACACAACTGCAAGCCTATTAATTCCTACCCTTATAAACATAAAGCTAAATAACAATAAATAACATAAGAATCTGTATAACAAGAGATTTTGTAAATATTTAAATTATCCAGGCAGCAGTTATGCTGTGTACAGATTTACCTACACCATTTATATAAGACAGGCTCCAATCTGCTACTTCTCTGATAAGTCTTTTATACCTTGGCGTTTGACCTCCATGTAATTATCCTTCTTACAACATCACTTCATAATAGCTGGATTGGAGTGGTTGGCTATCCAAAAATACAACTGAAGGCCTGATTTTCCTGGCCTCATTGGGGCTGATTTAAGTAAACATGCCCACACTCCCCAAGCTGCAAGACCCAGGATGCAATAAGGCTATATCTAGACAGCAGCACTATTTCGGATACCAGAAGTATCCCAAAATAGCTATTCTGTGTCTTTAAACATGCCCGTTATTTCAAAATATATTTTGCATAGAGCAAATTGTGTAGCTTATTTCAAGGTAAAGGTGCAGTGTAGATGCACCCTAAGAGACTTAAGCTAAATTCCTATACCATGCCATGCATGAGGGAGAGAGTCATGGAAGTTTGATTCCTCAGCAAAAGAATAGTCTCATGTCATTGTTTATACTAGTATAACAACAGTTATAACAGTTTTGGAGTGGTGAATCAACCTTACCTAGTTACCTAAAGCTGGTATAAGGGAAATAATGGATGAAAATTCTCTGTTAAAGAAGAAGAGTAGGGAACAAGTTATGGTTGTGGAAATTAATGTTTATGTAAATAAATGGAGAATTTGTGTTTAATTATGCTTTGCACAAGTGTAAATGACCACATAAAGTACAAGAGAGTGGAGACCAGGTCCGTTTCCCCCACAAGGGCTCAAGTTATTATCCCAGGGTATGTCTACACTATAGCATTATTTCGAAATAGTTAATTCGAAATAAGTTATTTCGAAATAACGCGTCTACACACAAAATGCATTTCAAAATAGCCTTTTGCTATTTCAAAATAGTGTGTCCACACTGAGTGTATGCTGAATCGCATTTAAGGCTGGCCAGAACCAGGTCCGGCAGGGCATCAGGTCAGGAGTTATTTTGTGCGGCTGCTGCCTGAGGCTATCTGAAGCCTGTACTTAAAGGGACCCTCCCTGGATAGCCAGTTCTCAGCTTTCCCTGCTTGCTTGCCTACCTCGATGAGGGACAGCAAAGCATTTTGTCTCTGCATGCTCTGGTTGCCCTCACTCGGGACACCACAGCACTCTGCAACATGGAGCCAGAGCTGCCTCTGGGCACTCTGGTGCTTCTCGTGGATGTGTTGCTGCGAGCCTGGCTGCACTTTCTGCAGGCTGCCATCCAGGAGGTCCATCGGGGGGCTGTCAGTATCCAGGAGGCCCTGCAGGAGAGCTTCCACCCTGAGGAGCACTAAAAGCCTCCCTGGTCTGCCCCACTGGGGGCTTGTGCCTCATTCCTCCCTCACGTCCTTCCACTTACCCCTCCCTAACCCCCCTTCCTGATTTCAAATAAAATACACGTATTTTCATGAACACAAACTCTCTTTATTTAACAAAACTAGGGGGGAGGAATGAAACTCTGGTGAGACTGGGGAAAAGAGGTGGGAGAGGGGAGGGGGAAACCTGGGAGGAGGGAGCTGGCAGGGGGAGGCAAGGGGAAGAAGGGGGAGGGGAAGCTCAGGGCTCAGGGGTGGGGGGTCTCACCAGACCAACTTGATTTTCATGCAAACCTGCTCCTGGGTTTGCATGTGGCCTTTGGTGGCCAGGCTGGCAGCTATCCTGCCATAGATGGCTGCGTTCCTCCATCTAGTGTGGAGATCATGGATGTTGGGAGCATCCCACCCAAACCTGAATAAGGTCCATGATCTCCACCCTGGACCAGGAAGGCACCCGCCTTCTCCGGGCCCTGGCAGGCTCCAAGGATCTTGCAGACTTCTCCTGGGGAGCAGTGGAAGGCTGGCTGCCAGTGGCTTGCTGGCTCATGTTTTGGGGCCACTGGTTCAGGGGCAGTGACTGCTGGCTCTGGGCTGGCAGGCTTGGAGCTGGCACAGGTACTGTGGCCAGAGTCAACCCTTTTAAGGGCTCTGGAGAGGGGGGAGGGAGAGGAGTGTTCTTGGTTGAGGCTGGAGTGGCCATCAGGGCACCCTGGGAAGGCTGGATGCCCCCTATTCAAAATAAGTGTCTACACAGCACTTATTTCAAAATAGCTATTTTGAATTTGGCGTTACCAATTTCGAAATAAGCACGCCGCTATTTTGAATAAATTTTGAAATAGCAGTTTGGCTGTGTAGACGCTAGGAAAGTTATTTTGAAATAACAGCTGTTATTTCGAAATAACTTTGCTGTGTAGACACACCCACAGAGAATTCTCAGTCTGCACAAAATAGCTCCCATTCCACAGCACTAAAGTATGTTCTGAGCAAAAGAACTGTAAAACTAAACCCTCAGAGTGGCTGAACCTTTTCTATCAAGCTCCCTGATTCTGGAATTCTTTCTCCTGAACTCAAGGTAATTTTTATGTTCATTTTAATTTTGGTTTGTTGTTGTGACTTTGATTGTTGTTATAATACAGGCAAGATAGGAGTTTATTAGTGGTTCTGATCATCTTTGCTTTTAATGGAATGTTATAGTATGCTTCCTTGTTTTCATAATCTTTTTTTAAAATGTATTGTGCTTATAGACCATTTGGGCAATGGGCTTCAGGAAATTTAAAATATTACAATATTCAGCATGCTATTAGAGCATTTAAAACGCGTGGATACCAGCAGTGGAAGCAGAATGAAGGAGATGAAATGGATAAGAATAGAAGTATCCTGTGTTGTGTTGCTTACAAAACATTAATGCCCCAATCCTGAAGTAAAAATCGTGAGGGCAGTCCTCCATGTCCATGTGGAACTCCATTAAAGTCAATGTACTAAATTAAATAAAAAGACAAAAATAATATACTTTATTACCTTTTAAACATTGAGGGAATGTTATTGTCATGGAAAGCCTCGTCTGATTACACGTTCTACCAGAAAGAATAACCAAGATGGGCTGTCTGCTTATTTTTTTCAAGCAGCTTTGACAATTTGTTTTAATCTTGACATCTCTGCTATGCTGGGAATCCTTGACTAATAAAACATTGATTTTTGTGGTATTGATGAACTCATTAGATATGGTATGAGACTAAAATATCCATTTCAGTGGTAACCTAAACTATATTTCAACCCCCAACATTTTATCCCTGCATCAACAACACATGTACCTACCTTTCCATATCTGAAGTCATGTTGGTTCCAAATGATAGTTCCAAAAGCAACTAGGTGTCTAAGTCTTAATCTCACTAGGCATCCATCTGCCTTTTTAGGCACTTAAATATCTTTAAAAATTTGGCTTTTTAACTTCAAGCAATTTTAATTGTGGAAGTCAAAGGGACAATTTATGTGTTTAAGCACATGCTTAAATGCTTTACTGAACTGGGGACTTGTGCAAAAACCTAGTTGTATAAATGCAAACTTTAGCTTTATTGATGTAAAGGCTACTGGATCAATTCCAGCAAGATGAAAAGAGTATTAAATAGACTGTCTTACTCAGGCCTTTGGTGCTTTTCTTTTGAATTATTAAAGTAATAGTTTAAAACTGTAATTTGAACTATTCCTCTGAGGATTTTTTCAATAAAGGTTTTATTTAAACTCTTGTGAGTATTAGCCAAGTTATATGGCATTTTCTGTAATTTCTGGGGTCATTATCCCATTAAGTTCCAAAAAGTTTATATGTGCATCTTTTGTTAACCTTAGCAGGGATTATGCCTTTAAACAAAACCCACATAAATAATCTCTACAGTGCTTAAAATGCATGCATATATGCTATTGTACGTATACATGGTTGTATGTATGTACACATACCGTTTTAATGTAAAACAGAGTTACTGGACTAAAGTTCCCAAGACTGTCTTTGAATCATTAACTTAGTTGGACTTTTGCTTTTAGCTAAAGCTGAGTGCATAGCTCTTATCAAATAATTTGTTGGCTAAATAGAATGATTTGTTTCTTCTGTTTCTCAATTGACTCTGTGCAAATTTCAATTATATTCAAGATTTATTCACCATTTGATATTTTGCTAGATACTTTCTATGAATAATTATTGAATGGTAGATTTTTTTTCAGGAACAGTCAGTTATAAATATTCAACATAATATTATAAATTCAAATTCCAAACTGTGTTTAGTTTGATTGGATACCAAGATCACATGGGTTTGTATCTGTTCCATGACTAGATTAGCATAACACTTAAAAGCAGATTTCTCATGTTTACTTGTTCAGAATTAACTTTCTGAAAATGTTCTCTAACATTTGCCTAAAAATTGCTGTTTCTGAAAACATTTTTGATAATACATTTATTTGCTAGAATATTTGTGAAAAGTGAAACACAAAAGGGGCATGAAGACTGCTAAAGCCAATTCATATTTTATTTGAGTAATGTATTTATTTGAGTCATAGGATTTTTAAAATATTCACTCAGATTTGCTTTTAGCATACTTTATGTAGACTACCACAAGTGCATCTTGATTAGAAAGCCATAAAACCTCGTTTCTGTTATGTTTTAGATGTGATAGCAAGGTGTTCAGTAGAGGAGGATTTAAAAACACATTACCAAAAAGAGATACAAGATAATGTGTTGACCTGAAATGACAGACCCAGCCTGCAAATTGAATGACATAATCTGGGGTCAACAGAGGCACTATAGGCAAAGCTAAAGGAAGCTGGGATACAAGAGAGGATGTTCCAGCCATGGCAAATGTACATGTGTTCAGTTTTTCAAAGCTGATGACCTCCCTCCCACAAATTGTGTACTGTATGCTTACCATGATTACTATACCTTATTGGTTACCATGACAATCCCACTACTATATGAAAGGTTCATTTTTCTGATCAGCTTGTGAAGAGAGACAAGAGATATATAAAGGGTAATTTTACCCTCCGTCCTCCGTGAAGGTGATACAAAAGCAGCAAAGAAGGGAAATAATGAAAGCATACAGAAGATTGAAATAACTCAGATAACATTGACTTCTAAGATTATAATATTTGAAATCACAATTTACTCAACTGTAGCTATGAAAATTATAGAGCTCTAAATACAGTATCCGTATTACTACTTGTTTTTAATGTAATCTCTATGAAATAGAAAGGAAAGAATAAAAACAACAGTTAGCTACTAAAGAATATAAATATTTTTGGTATTTTTATTTCTCCAGCAGTTACAAAATTAATGTTCAAATAAACTGGCCCGAAGTTTCCTTTGGCTTTTGTCTTTAAGAATGAATGCATTGTATATTAAATAAATGCATGGATTAGAATGATCACTGTATAGTGTATATTGTCAGATACATCATAAACTTCTCTACACTAGGGGAGTTTTATAAAAATGTCTCATCGTTCTTAATAATACATCAGTTAACACACACATCAGTTTCACTGCTACACTAGGAACTCTAGTATAGAAGGTCCACTGGATGCCCTCACTGTTTTAAGAATGTGATTAGAGCTGTTATATGCATGACTTGATAATGCAGTGCTTAAAACACTGGCAGCAGACCATCTCTAGACTGATACTCCTAACTTTGCTAATGCTGGTGAAGCTGAATTGGAGTTGCAATAGTTGGGATATTTTTTCCAAAATGTGATAGACAAGATTTATGTGTATTTGTGAGTATGCTCCTACATTTTTGTGCCATTTCTGGATGTCATGTATTGTCAATTCAGGTAGTGGGGTAAATAATTCAAATCCAGTCTTGGGTCCTTAAAAAGAAACTGGGAGAGATTACTTTCTTTCTTTTCTTTTCTTTTCTTTTCTTTTCTTATTGGGGGACTGTTTGCTTTACATTTACTATTGTGTTAAGTTTTAAGATCTTCCTGCTTCCACTAAAGTAAATGACAAAACTTTCAAAATCTTTTCCATGGTTAAGTGTGTGTATTCACTGTTTAGGGGGAGAATTTGAGTTTGACAGTGTTTTTCATTAGGTTTCATTTGCATTTGTTTTTAGGACATTATTGATGCGCATGCTGAAAGCCAGCGCTGCCTGGTGATAAAACTACACCTCCCCATAAAAACAGTCCACTTCACTAAACAACAAACAAACGAAAAACGGGGCCTTATCCTGTAAGGTGCTCAGTACCCTCCCTTCCTAGCAACAGCAGGCCGGTATTCTGTGCCTTCATTTCAAAAGGGACTATTTGCAAAGTAAGCGATTACTCATTCCGGGGGGGGGGGGTTAATGAGGTCAGAATCCCACCCAAAGCTGCGTGCACTTTGCACCTTGCCATCCGCAGCATGCACCCTGGTTCCCCGAAGGGCAGGCCCAGGGCGCTGTAAAATCCCGCGTGGGCTATGCAAAGCTTGGGGCGGAGTTGGCAGCTGCTGGGGCAGGGAGCGAGCTGCTCCGAGAGAAGACTGAGAAAGAGCCCTGCGTGGCAGCCCCAGTGCTAGGTGCATTAAGACTAAAGGGAAAGCCCAGGAGCAAACCAAGAACCAGAAGCTCCAGGGTTTTACTCGCTTGTTAAGTTCTTTCCAAGGATCAAAGTAACAAGCACTTGTGTTGTGCGAGACACATTTCTGGCCGCCACGTCGAGCAAAATGTGACCACAACCCTGCCCCTCCCTCCTCCCGCCGCCCGTCAGCACGTCGCCAAGCGGGCAGCGCCCTGCCGGAGTGAGCCCGCTCACCGCAGCCACAGCCCAGCCCGGGGCTCTCCACGGCCCGGCACATGGAGCTGCTCAGCCGGGGGGCGCCGTCTCGCCATTGCGTCTGAGGAAAGCCGGGGTAACTTGTACACACACCCCGAGAGCTCTGTGTCACACACATACCCGCCCCCCCAGCTCCCCCCGTGTCACTCACACACACACACACACACACACACACACACACAGCTCTCACGCACAAACACACATGCATTCCCACACACGACACACGGTGAGAGCTCACACAGCTCTGTGGCACACAAATACACAGGCAGCTTTCCCACAGACACTCAGCTCTCTCACCTACATACACACACGCACTACAACACACACACACACACACAAACAGCTCTCTCTCTCTCTCTCTCTCTCTCACACACACACACACACACACACACAAACAGCTCTCTCTCTCTCTCTCTCTCTCTCTCACACACACACACACACACACACAAACAGCTCTCTCTCTCTCTCTCTCTCTCTCACACACACACACACACACACACACACAAACAGCTCTCTCTCTCTCTCTCTCTCTCTCTCTCACACACACACACCCGCGCATTGAGCGAGAGCCCGCTGGCAGCGCCCTACCTGCGGGTGTCCGGCGGGCACACAGGGGCTCCGGGCGTGGGCATCTCCCCGCGGGCGGCGAGAGGCGCTAGCAGCAGTGACTCAGTCCCGGCGGCGCTGAGCGAGCCCCGCCGCCGCCATCCAGCGCCGCTGCCCGGTCCCAGCTCCCAGGGCAGCCCCGGCACGGGGCCCGCTCAGCCGGCTGGGCGAGAGACTCGCCGCCTCGCCACAGCCCATACCCGGGCGCGGGGCTCCCCGCGCTGCCCTCAAGCGCCGAACTGCGGGTCAGCACCAGGGGCGGCGGACAGCTCCGGGCGGCCGGGCTCCGGGCACACACACACACACACACACACACACACACACACCCGCCTCCCTCCGCCTCCTCCCCCTGCCCCGCCCCCCACGCCCGGCTTGCCCCCCTCTTCCCCCAGCTCTTTAATCGGCCCCTGGAGCGCAGAGCAGAGGACGGGGCCCAGCCAACCCGGCCGCGGGGCCGCTGCGCTCTGCTCCCTGCCTGCAGCAAGCCCCCTAGGGCGGGAGAAGTGCGAGCCCCCCGCGGGCCAGGCTTAGCGCACAGTGCTGGGGCGCGGGAAGCGGCCTGTGAGGTGGGAATGGGGCCGCTGTCTGCGGTGGGGGTTAGGTATTAATGTAACCACGCTCTGGCTGAGCCCTTGCTCCTGGGGGAGGGTGCACCCCTTTAGCTCCCCCGCTCACAGGGATGCGACGGCCCCGGGCCCGGCGCAGCTCTATGTGGACACTCCTCCTTTACAAAGTTTCTCAGGGACGCCCACTGTGTAACGCGACAGCAAAGTCCAGGCATGTCCACTAGGAAGAGCCCAACCCCTGTGCTGAGCACCGTGTTTCCTGACGACTTGGCACTCTTGCTGAATTCTTAAAAGGAGGTCCTCCGCCTTGGAGGTGCAAGTTATGAGCAACAGACACGCCCTCCCTCTGTCCCTCCCTCCAGTCCTTTTGTTGTTGCTGTTGGTTTTTGTTTGGTTGGGATTTTTGTTTGTTTTCGCACTTGAGTTCCCGACAGGCTTTCATGCATCTTTAAACTTTATCTTATAAAGTCTGATTCCGCAAGGCTTTTTACCTTCCTCTCAGAGACAGTCAAAAGTACCACGAAAGCCGGAAACAAAAGATCAAAACGTTACAGG
The DNA here is from genome assembly GCA_032595735.1 of Pelochelys cantorii. Classification (NCBI taxonomy): domain Eukaryota; kingdom Metazoa; phylum Chordata; order Testudines; family Trionychidae; genus Pelochelys; species Pelochelys cantorii. The sequence continues at coordinate 121,717,519 of CM064326.1, read as the reverse complement.
AGTGCTGGAACAATGTTTACAGGGTGGTGTGGGGCTAAAAGCCACTAAACTAAACTGAATTCTATATAGAAACCATTTCATTTCAGGGGTGCTGTTGCGCCTCCCACAGCCCTAGCTCCAGCACCTATGTAACCTTAGGTACTAATATTCCATGTAACTAACATTCACGTTGGAAAAATGAGTTGACTAAAGCCATGCAATTCAACCCTGAAAGAGGCTTTGGCGCAGCTTCGTGGGTCTCAGCTGCAACTTTCTACAAATTCTTAATTCAAATGGGCTGAACATAAGAATGTGCCACATACTCTAGGGCCCCCATTTGCTTTTTTATTTTGATTTAAATAAAAGAAGACAGCTAGCCACTTTTCTAGGTATACTGACACTTCTTTTAAATAACAAAGACTAACTGCCCAACATTACAGCAAAACTCCAACACACAATAAGATTAAGTCAACCATCCAATAAATTAAGTAACAAAAACAAAACTGCCATCCACACCTTAAATGCTTCTTTACTTTAACCGCTCATTGCAGCATGCCAAGCCAAGGTAATGAGAGGCCGCTATTCTGGATTAATATGAGGGCAGTTCTAGAAGACTGAGGAATAAAATAGACAAAGAGCATCTTTTCCTACCATATCACTCTTCATGGTAGTAAGTGACTAGTACTATAACCAGCATTAGGGGAATTAAGGCTGAAGTGTTAGACAAAAGTATTATTCAATAATTCATGCTGTTCAATGCAGAGTAAGTGTCAAAATCATCCATGAGTTAAGAATAAGGTCTCATCTTAGATGTATTTATAGGTTAACACTGCTGCACTGATTTAAAAGTTGGGGCCCCAACTGGAAATTTGGTAAAGCACAAAGCTAAAAGAGATAGCTGAAGTAGTACTATGGCTGTTTTGTTTGCGTCCTACCTGAAATAAAGGAAATTGCCCAACCCAAATGGATCCAGTCCAATATTCCCTCTGATCTTTTCCATTCATGTGCACACAAAGGCATGTGTGAATGTGCACCACCAGTAGAAACCAAAAACCTATCTATATGGCTCTGCTAATCAGCTGGGCAGCATTTGAATCTCTCCTGAGCAGCCACACAAGCGCAGAGTTTACAGGGAATACTGGTCCAATCTGGTTGTTTGAACTTGGATTAGAGATGGGCAAGAGTAAATTCTTCCCATGTCATAAAATGACCATTGCCTACTGTGATTTGAGGTTTAATTTCACCCATTTTTACTGGGACAGGAGGTCCTGTTTAGATGGTCCACAAGTGTTTCTAGAGGGTTATTAAGGAGATTATAATTTCTCTGTCAGAGTATTGATGGACTGATAGAATTTTATAAAGATCTTTGGCTTTCTTACCTTCAACAGTGAGACCCTAATGCATCTTGGTTCCTGCGGGATCTGCAAAAGTGGGCAGGTAGATGGCTAGAGTGCCAGCAGAAGAATCTTGCATTGTCTGACCAGTTTGGCCAAAATTTTTTGATAAAAAATTTGATATTGTTCGTATGTGGGAGGTGAAGAGATTTCTTTTCCTCAACCAAAATCTACATAAAAATCTCTGGGGATAGCTGAGTTAGTCTGTACAAGATAAACATAAAAAAACAACAAATAGTCTGGTAGCACTTTATAGACTAACAAAACATGTGGATGGTATCATGAGCTTTCATGGGCACAGCACACTTCTTCAGATCACCAGAGTGTTGGATGTCCAGGACGAAAATAAATAGGGGAAAAGGGAGGGATTTGAGAGGTCCCTTCTCCCCCATTTATTTTGGTCCTTGACATCCAACACTCTGGTATTCTGAAGAAGTGGGCTGTGTCCACAAAAGCTCATGATACCATTCACATGTTTTGTTAGTCTTTAAAGTGCTACCAGACCATTTGTTGTTTTTTTAAGTTTATAAAAATCTCTGTGAGTAGATTTGTTTCAGGCACTAAAATCCTGGTTAAACTGGACATTGTCCTCTGACTCAGTGATTCCTGAGTCCCTCATTTTGAGGGAATTGTGTGTTACTTTGATGGTATAACCATACACATTCAGAGTGAACTATCTCAGTTTTGATGGGATTAAATGCTAAATCTGCTCTGCTTGTGCTCTCTGGACCAAAAAAGAGAAAGAGAGAGAGAGAGCAGAGAAATATGAAAGCCTAATTGAAATGAAGTGATTCAAAAAAGAAAATACTGTAAGGAATATATTTTGAGAGTTTTTGTTTTCTGCTAAACTGTTCTTTTGTTACCTTGTCATCTTACCTACATCCATTTGCTTGTTTCATCTACCTATTGTATTCTTTCTGATACGCAATTGTAGGTTCTTTGAGGTCAGGAATTGTCGTCATACAGCACCTAATATAATGAGGCCCTAATTCTAGACTCTACAACAACAATGAACAAGATGTTGAAAGGAGATTGTTCATTTTAAATCCCTCTGTTCTTGGCTGCCTTGCTTAAGACATTTAAAGGGGCAATATTTTCAGAGTTCTGAACAACCACCATTTAAAAGGTGCCTCAGGTTTGGCATGCCGAGAATGGAGACATCCAAAATTATTAACCCTTGAAAATCCAGGACAATAATAGCAAGTCACTAAAAATATATCCACATACAAAGTTATATTTCTAACCCAAATTCTGGGCCTGATCGTACAGCCTTTACCCATACAAGGAACTAACTGTAAGACTGGGTTCTCTGTCTCAAGTATTTGCACTTTGTAAAAAAAGTTAGCAATGCTTCTTGTACTGTTGGAATAACTGGACTGTATGATATTTTCACATATATAGACTTTAACATTACTCATTTCACTCACTGTATAACAATTGTTTAAGTTTTGTGAATTCATATTTTTTCATTTCAACATTCACTTTTTATTAAAAAATGGCTGAAAACACTAACAAAAACAATACATTCACATCTTGTATGACAAACAATATTTAGCAATGTACAAGGATTTTATGGCAGTAGTTTTCAATACAATCTCTTGTCACAGGGTGTAGTCCTCATTGCCAGACTGGGCACCTCCTCCTGATTGTGCTGGGGATTAGTTCCAGGCTGATGCCCACGTCCATAGTCTGCACACTGGCTCCCACCTACAGCTCCTCTCCCAGCTCCCAGAACCACAGCACCTCTTTGTGATACACTTCCCAACAAGGGGGAAACACAGATGATGAACTAGCCAGAGGGCTGTATCTCTAGCAGTCCAGCCACATCACCAGGGGCAAGTGGGGGAGGGTGGGCCTGCTGCTCCCCCAACTCTGGGCAGGGAGTTGTGGTAAATAGAAGCCTCCTGCTGCTTAGCTGTAACCACTGTCAATGCTGTTCTATTTCCCTGGGCCACTTCACTATCGCACCAGCACCTTCTTTGCCCTCACCTCAGGTTATTCTGCTACTTTGTCCAAGATGCTTACAGTTCTCTCAGCCCCTCCCAAGAATGAAGCCCTTACTCATTAGGCTTCCTGCAGCTACTCACCTATTCTGCCCTGCAGCTCCTTTTTATCTGAGCCTGCTGGTTCTGGATTGGTTGCTCCTTGCAACTACTCCCTGATTGGCTATGTTTCATGGAGCCTCTCTGGGCTACTTGGGGGACTCATCTCCATTGCTCCTTCAGGGCAGGGCATAGTTAATCCTTTTTATGCGTATGTGGGATTGCTTTTCAGAGGTGCTTCATAACCTCATCTTCCAATTAAGTCAATTAGAAAAAGAGGGACACAACAACTTTGAAAACCAGGAAAACAAAGCATAGGGATCATCCTTATTTTCCTTGTAAAAGTTTAACTATGCAGAGCTTCTTTCTGATGCATGCTTTTAATCATATGCAGGAAACTGTGACCTTAAAACAATTATGAGTATCTAAAAGCAGATATTATACTTCTAATCTATGAAGGGTACCATACTAGAAGGGTGCGTCTAGACAGCACCCTTCTGTCGGAATAAGCTACACAATTTGCACTATGCAAAAGAGCTTATTTTGAGATTTGGCGCTGTCTACACAGTGCCAAATTCCAAAATAAGGCACTATTCTAATAAATCCCTTAACTTTCATGGAACAAGGGTTACCGGGATGTGAGAATAGCGTGCTTGCTATTTCAGGAAAAAGCAGGTGCTTTTAAAGACGTGGTGTTGCTATTTTGGAGTACTTCTGGTATCCCAAAATAGCAACACAGTCTAGATGTACCCAAAGAGACCAAAAACAGAATGAAAGTATTTTATGGTTATGATGTAATATAGTGAAAAGAATAATGATCAAATGAAGTCACAACATCCACAGATGTACTGGCTTCTGTGGATATTGTGACTTCATTTGATCATTATGCTAGCCAATGGGTGATGCTAACAAAAAAGGAGTATTTTCTAAGCCCCAACCCTCTTGTGGAAATGGGCACTGAAGTCTGAGCTGCAGGGATGCACCCATCTCTGCTTGCATTCCCCAAATGGGAACCCACTACCTGGAGTCAAGCAGCCTGAGCACCTAAATTAGGGAGGAGGGGATGTGAAAATAGGTAGGAGGAGGTGTGAAAGTTGGACACCTGCCTCACTTTGCATACCCACAGCACTCACGTGGGAGGTGGAAGACTAAAGTTCAGTTCCTCCCTCTGACTGAGGAGGATAAGGGGTTTGAATTTTGTTCTGCCACATCTTAGGAGGGTGCTCTAACCAGTGGGCTATGCAGGGGTACCTGAGGCCCAGGGGCTGGATGCAGCTCCCAGCTTGCTTGGATCCATCCCCCGAGGCTCAGGGCTTCCCCCCCCCCCCAGCATTGTAGCCACTGGGTGGGTGGCTACATAGTATCTCTCTGCCACTGATTTGCTGTGTGATCTTGGGCAAATCACTTCACATCTCTGTGGCTCTGTCATTATCTGTCTTGTCTAACTGTAAGCTCTTTGCAGCAGGGACTGTTTCTTACTTTTAGGTGAGATCAGGGCCTTATTCTTCTGGGCACTGTAAAAATGAAAAGTGGATAAATTATCAATCTCAGACACTTCATCCTTTCCAACGTTCTGTTAATTCCCATATTACTTTCTCATGCTACAGTAGTTTTTGATACATTTGTACAATCATATTAAACCAGAGCCAAAACCAACACACACTCTAAATGCTTACAGCTGTAAGCTACATTATATCAAAATAGTTAACATTCAGTCAATCATAATCAAGCACTGTAGATCTGACTCACTGACCTAAAATCATTGATCTATGATAGATACCACTTGAAAACATGAATGCAAAGTACCATCTCTGATGTCAACAAATTATTTTATAGTTTTTTCTCTATGTAAAATCTCATTTCTATTCAAGTCTGAAAGCAATTTGGCCCTGAATCAGTGAACGTTTACACCTGAATTTGGAATTAAGAATTCTGGGCATTTCTTTATAATACCTAAAAGAAATTCAATCCCTTCTTTTCCAACACTTGTCCATGCTTTGACTGTCTGCTACCTTTTCCTATCTGTCTTTTTTATTCATATTTCACTCACCTTCAGTCTGTTCAGACCACCACAAGCAAAATTTTCCTCCCCTTTCAGTCCTTTGTTTGAATCCTTTCCTTGACTTCATGTAACCTTGCATGTTGAATTTGAGCTACTCATACTCACCTTCAAAGTACTGCACAACTCAGCCTCTGTCTACATCTTTGCTTTCATGTCTCCTTGCTTCTTGTTTTGCTTTGATTTGGACCAGGGCTTTTTATTTTCATTCTCTTGTTTTTAGTCTGACTTGGGTCTGATGTTTAGTTTTGTCCTTATTTGTTAAAATGCCATTGAAAGCCCCCAAGCTGAACCTATATCAAAAATTTTAATAAAAATGAAAGCTCTAATACATTATATTTAAATATTTGGACTTTCAAGTGGTTAAAATTATCACAACTAAACTTACTATTAAATAATAAAATAATAAAATTTATTTAAATATTTTAGATGTTTTTCTACATTTTCAAATATATTGATTTCAATTACAACACAATATGATGTATACAGTGCTCACTTTATGTTTACTGTTACACTGGTCTACAATTTTTTAGAAGTCGTCTGCTTCAGAGATAAAATGTGCTATTTATTATGTATTTTGACGTGCTGAATTCAAATATGACAATTAAAACAACTGATTGGCTACTGTTTCCAAGATATTTAAGCTTTTACATTTTACGTCTATGTATATTGTGTAGATAGTAGAGTTTTAATCATAAATTGTAAACCTAGGTCTTTTCATGTGTTTACGGTTGCTTTACATGATAATATTTCACCTGTCCTGTTTATGTAACACTTTAAAAATCAGCAAAAGGGTTATATAAATAAAATTTATTATGAAACAAAAGGCAAAAAACTATTATGTACATAGTTTAGTCCTATTCAGTGTCTACTCGGAGCTTCTTGGCTTGTCTCTTGTATTCATTAAATGGAGCATCTCTTGTCACTGTCCAGCAATAGTCTGCAAGCATTGATGGGCTTCATTTGCCCTGATAGCATTTCTCCATTGTTGCAATGTCCTGGTGAAATCGCTCGCCCTGCTTGTCGCTCACTGCTCCGCAGTTCGGTGGAAAAAAATCTAGACGAGAGTGCAAAAAATGTATTTTTAGTGACATGTTGCAACCAAGGCTTTTGTATGCCTTGAGGAGGTTTTCCACCAACAACCTGTAGTTGTCTGCCTTGTTGTTTCCGAGAAAATTTATTGCCACTAACTGGAAGGCTTTCCATGCCGTCTTTTCCTTGCCACGCAGTGCATGGTCAAATGCATCATCTCGAAGAAGTTCATGAATCTGAGGACCAACAAAGACACCTTCCTTTATCTTAGCTTCACTTAACCTTGGAAATTTTCCACAGAGGTACTTGAAAGCTGCTTGTGTTTTGTCCATGGTCTTGACAAAGTTCTTCATCAGACCCAGCTTGATGTGTAAGGGTGGTAACAAAATCTTCCTTGAGTCAACAAGTGGTGCGTGCTGAACACTTTTCCTCCCAGGCTCCAATGACTGTCGGAATGGCCAATCTATCTTGATGTAGTGGGAATCTCTTGCACGACTATCCCATTCGCAGAGAAAACAGCAGTACTTTGTGTATCCAGTCTGCAGACCTAGCAAGAGAGCAACAACCTTCAAATCACCACAAAGCTGCCACTGATGTTGGTCATAGTTTATGCACCTCAAAAGTTGTTTCATGTTGTCATAGGTTTCCTTCATATGGACTGCATGACCAACTGGAATTGATGGCAAAACATTGCCATTATGCAGCAAAACAGCTTTAAGACTTGTCTTCGATGAATCAATGAACAGTCTCCACTCATCTGGATCGTAAACGATGTTGAGGGCTGCCATCACACCATCGATGTTGTTGCAGGCTACAAGATCATCTTCCATGAAGAAGAATGGGACAAGATCCTTTTGACGGTCACGGAACATGGAAACCCTAACATCACCTGCCAGGAGATTCCACTGCTGTAGTCTGGAGCCCAACAGCTCTGCCTTACTCTTGGGTAGTTCCAAATCCCTGACAAGATCATTCAGTTCACCTTGTGTTATGAGGTGTGGTTCAGAGGAGGAGGATGGGAGATTCAGCAATGAAGTATGTCCTCTGGAATGGCGGCCAAAGAATGAAAGGGCATATGAATGTTTAGCATATCTGGCAAATAAATACCTTACAATGCCTGCTACAAAAGTGTCATGCAAACATTTGTTCTCACTTTCAGGTGACATTATAAAAAAGAAGCAGGTAGCATTATCTCCCATAAATGTAAACAAACTGGTTTCTCTAAGCAATTGGCTGAACAAGAAGTAGGACTGAGTGTACTTCTAGACTCTAACGTTTTGTATTGTTTTGTTTTTGGGTGGTTATATAAAAAAATCTACATTTGTAAGGTGCACTTTCACAATAAAGAGATTGCCCTACAGTACTTGAATGAGGTGAATTGAAAAATACTATTTTAATCATTTTTACAGTGCAAATATTTGCAATAAAAATAAATAGTGAGCACTGTACATTTTGTATTGTGTTGTAATTGAACGCAATACATTTGAAAATGTAGAAAAACTATCCAAAATATTTAATAAATTTAAATTGATATTCTATTTTAACAGTGCAATTAAAACTGTGATTAATTTTTAAATTGCAATTAATTTTTTAGTTATTCATGTGAGTTAAATATGATTTTGATAATGCCCACCTGGTTTGAAATTGAGATTAGAGCATACACTAATCCGTGGCTGCTTCTGTTAAGTTTTTCAAGGCTCTAGGACAGGCATATCAAACTCGAAGCCTAGTGAGGGCCGCACAAATAAAAATGGAAAGCTTTCAGGGCCAGATGGTTTGACCAAAAAAGAAAAAAATTTTTTTTTTTTTTTGCAAAAAAAAAAATTAAGTGCCAGGCAGAAGGCATCAATACCAGATACCTAGCAACTCTAGGGCCACCAAAGGAAACGTACTTTGTTGGAAAGTCATAGTTATTTATTTTATAGATTATGTTTTAGGTATATTTTATAATATTACAATAATTTGATGTGTAAAATTGTTATTTGCTCATATTAAATAATTTATAAATTAATTTTACATAATTTTTAATTTAAATATAAATTTAAGGTACTTTTAAATTTTGTATATGATACATAACTTGTTTTATTGAAATAAAAACAAGTATAGACCATGGTTAATCAAATAGAACAGGCTTCTGTGAAAATTTCAGATACTTTGTACATTTAAGATTTTGCATAAAGATATAATTATTCATGCAATTGCAAAAATTGACACTTATTTATATAAAATTAATATACATTGTGATTTTATTTGGGAATAAATAAATAAAAAACAAAATATTAACAAAATAACCCCTTCCTGTCCCCCAGAGCTAGGCCCCCCCCCAACCTAATGCCTCCCCCTCCCCCAGAGCCAGGCCCCCCAACTTAATACCTGGGTCCCAGAGTCGACGTTGCCGCCTGAGGCGCTGGGGTGGCGTGAGCACAGCGGCTAGCTGTGAGCACCTGCTGGAGCGCCCAGTCAGCCATGAGCACATGCGCAGATCGGCTCGGCCGGCTGTGAGCGCCTGCTGGAGAGCCCAGTGCAGAGCACCCAGTCGGCCAAGAGTGCGTGCGCAGAGCAGCCTGGCCGGCCGCGAGCAGTCACTGCAGTGCAGAGCAGCCTGGCCAGCTGTGAGTAGGCACGCGGCCATGTGCTCCGAGCGGCCAGCAGGCCGCACTTCATTCTTTTATAAAAATGTTCTGGCGGGCCACAAAAAAATCGATTGGGCCACATGCGGCCCTCCAAACACCAGTCTGACATGCCTGGTATAAGAGATATCAACTAGACCCATTATCCTTCTCTCTGATTAGCAGATTGTTTCTTGTTACTCTGCTCAGCACTGTTGTCTTGCTGTTTGGAATAACTAATGATCATGGGTGCCTACCCTCAGGGCAGACTGTCAAAAACAGGCAGACATCCCAAACTAGTGGTATGCTCTATAATTAGATTTCATCATGTAACAAATGTGAACTTCTGGATTACTGTAACAGTTTTACCACGGAGTCACATGAGCAAGAGAACTTGTCACTTTTCAAGGTTTGAAAAATTAACTAGTCAAAAGATTATTATGTTGAAATTATTCTATTTGCTGCTGCAGTGAGCCATACCCCCCCAAAAAAGGCTTGTAAACACAGGTATGCCATAGAACTGAAACACGGCCAACATGGCTTTTTCTTCTAATTTCAATCACATGATTTACTTGCGATTTTAGTGGTGACTTGGATACTCAAAATTACTAATGAGAGCACCTGGGTTCAAGGACAAGCTTTAGGATTCCACTTGAGCCTTTATCCTAATAATAATACTTTTAATATTTGGCTATTTCACTCCACTTTTTCTTCAGTGATCTGACAGTGCTGTATAAACATTAACTAGTTTCCTTCAAACACTTGAGGAAAAGCAAAGGATAATATAGTCATAATTTCACCACTAATTAAAAACAGGCCAGCTCCAGAGTGACAAGATGAAGCTATATAATACCACATGGAAAACGCAAATTACACAATAATTTAGTAAAGAAAATTAGATCCAATATTGGATCCTACTGAAACTGCAAGGAGGTATAGTATTAATATTCAAGCTAGGAGACAAAGGTTAATCCTCATGTTTATGAAAACTGTTACGGGATTGAGGACCGCAAACTGACCAGTACTTCATTTTATAGCTCATCTGAAAGGCAGCTGATCCAGAAGCAAACCACCTCCTGATTTCATGTCAGGGCACTGGTCCTTTAATAACTTAAAAAGAAAAGCACCAGCTACTGAATCCTACTCCCACTCATTGGATGCTTCCAAATCCTGGCCTGGCACAGTGAGAATGGGTATAGTCACATGAAAAGAAGGCATGGATGCACATCAGAGTTATTAAATGTGGTCTGTGCATAGTCACAACAGAGAGGTCCAATCGAATCCTGATTCCCAAAGATATGTTTGTATCAGTTCTGTTGCTAAAAGGGTGACCAGACAGCAAGTGAAAAACTAGGGCACTTTATCAGGTAAGGGGCATATATAAGACAAAGCCCCTAATATTGAAGCGGCTGGCCACCCTCTCAGCTTGCTGATGGGAGGAGATGCTGTTGGAACTTCATAACACCAGTACTAATAAACCGCAATACACTAGCACTCGGTAGTGACCATGATAATTAGGTTTCTAAATAGTTTCCATTATAACCACCTAATTATAGTTGCGCAGATGTTTCACAGTCACTCTTTAGGCTGAAATTTTCAAAGCTGGGTCTCTGTCCCATAGTTATTTTATATTTAATTAAGCAAAATCAGCAATGTCATTTTGAATGAGAATGTGAAACAAAACACATTTGTCAACATGTGCATATAAAATCATTATTTCTTTATGATGGCTACAGCCAAGATGGCTAAGGTTTGTAAACTGCAATTTGGCATTGGGTCTCCTTTCTCTACTGTCTCGGTATGATGTTTAATGAAAGCCAATCAGAGGGCACTACTTATTTCGAATCCAGATTGCTTTATTATACTCTGTACCCTTTTATGAAAGCCTTCTTGTTTTTCACTGAGTTCCAAATCTTTACCAGACATAAACTGATGTAGTCAGAGCCATCCCATCCACAGGGCTTTAGATGGCCTTGGGCAGCTGCCCCAATTATTCTATGGATGGGACAGTCCCCCATATTGATATTAGCCCATAGCCTGGGGGATTACCTGGATATTTGGTACAGGCGGTAGCAGGGTTGGGTCCCTCTGCACTCACCGAGGTAGTAGGAGCCACAGGAAGTAGCCTTCCCTGCTTCACCACCATCTCCCAGCCAGATTGTTCCACTTCACCATGGCGGGGAAGCAGAGCGCCCCGGCCCTGGCCCCGGCCCCAGACCACTCTGTTCCCCTGAGCAGCATAGGTTCAGGGGAATGGGCTCGAGTACTCAAGTTCCTGCCGCCATGGTGGAGTGGAGTGATCTGATTGGGAGATCTCAGTGGAAAGAAGGTTACTGAGTTGCTCAACTTCCCATGGCTTCCACCACCGCAGCGAGTGCAAGGGAGAGCCTGACACCTGCTGCTGTCCCATGCCAGCCCCTCCCCTCAATAACCTCCTGGTCATGTCTCTAAGGGGAGGGTGTTTCAGGCAAAGAGTGCAATGGAGGCGGAAGGGGGAGAACCAGGGGCGGGAAGAGGCAGGGTGGAGCAGGAGCTGGACTTGGGGGAAAGGATGGAATGGGGGTGGAGCAGGGGCAGGAAGAGGCCAGGCAGGGCCTGTAGTAGAGAGGGGGTTGCCCCGGCCCCTCACTGTCCTAGGAATGGCCCTGGATATAGCTCCAAAGAAATCGACAAGGCTATGCTGATTTACACCAGCTGAGGATATGCCCACAGATATCTGCAGTAAGGGACATTTATTTAAATTATGCAAATTGCTCTGGCAGCTCGGCTATGGCTGCAAAATGAATAAGCTCTGTTGCAGGAGAAAGTACCATGTTAATAGTTTTAGTTCTTTTCAATGTTTGCACATTGCTTTGACCTTTTTCTTCTGATTGCCCCACTTTGGTTTCTTCCCATGAGTATGCACAGCTATCTAAAATCATTGAACTCAAATCCTAAGCCAGGGAAGCTCATCTGGCTGCATTATCAAGTAAAAAAAAACCCCAAACTGGCCAGATTTTTCTAATAGGCTGCCAACATTCACACTCCTTTCAGTGAACCTGGACAGCAGTGTCACAGTTTGAAAGGCAAATGTCACTTATGGGGTTTCACTGAATTTTGTGTTGAGATTGCGGGTGTGAACAAACACAGAAATGCAAAGCAATAAAATAAAATAAAATAAAATCCCTGGCACCTAAACCACCGAGTTTTGCACAGCTCTCCTACAGCTTGATCTGATGAGTAGGGCCCTACCAAATTCACATCCTGTTTGGTCAATGTTATGATAATAAAATTTTTAAAATCATACATTTCAACTATTTCAACCTGAAATATCACAGTATTGTAATTAATAGGGGTCTTTACCCATAAAAGAGTTGAGGGGTCTCAAGGTCATTGTAGGGGGGTTGCAGTACTGCTACCCTTCTGTGCTGCTGCTGGTGGCAGCACTGCCTTCAGAGCTGGGCAGCTGAAGAAGGGCAGCTGCTGACTGGGAGCCCAGCTCTGAAAGCAGAGCCACTGCCGGCAGCAGCACAGAAGTAAAGATGGCATGGTATGGTATTGCCACCCTTCCACATTGCTGCCTGCCGAGCTGGGCTCTCAGTCAGCAGCTGCCAGTGTCTGGCTACCCAGCTCTGAAGGCTGTAGCACAGAAGTGATGGCAACATGATATGATATTGCCACCCTTTACTTCTGCTCTATTGCTGGTTGGACACTGCCTTCAGAGCTAGGGACCTAGCTAACAGTTGCCACCCAGTCGGCAAGGCAGCACAGAAGTGAGGGTGGCAATACCATGAACCTCCTAAAATAACCTTGTGTCCCTGGCAACTCCCTTTTATGTTAGGTCCCCCAGTTTGAGAAATGCTGATTTCCCCTATGAAATCTGTATTGTATAGGGCATGGTTAGTCAAGATCATGGGCTACATCCTAACTACCAAACTACCAGGTGCTTTTGAACAGACCCTGAAATCTTTTTTACTTATTTTCATTATTAGGGTTTTTTATTATTTTCTTTGGAGTCTGGACCTTGACCAAGAAATTTGGACCTTGACCAAAAATAACTGGTTATCCCTAGTATAGGGTGAAAGCACACAAAAGGCCATATTTCACAGGAGATCAGATTTCTTGATCCATGATGCATTTTTTTATGACAATGTATTTGGTAGGATCCTAGCTATGAGGAGTAAATCACCCTCAGCCACAGTTGGGAGTTGAAAGCTCTTGGCTTTTCACAAGATTAAACCTGTAAGGTGTAGGACAATGTTCAGTTTCTGTTTACCAAAAGGAAATGGAAATTCTTTGCCATTTCAAAGAAAAATGTAAGTTTAACACAGCATTGCAAAAAATAGCAAATTAACAGCAGTTCGATTCTGTTCCCATTTAAGTCAATGGAAAATATTCTATTGATTTGAGTGAGCACTGGACTGGGCTGATAATGTATAATTTAAAATCTTTTTTAGTAACTCCTGAAGTCATTCCTGTTAGTAGTATAGCCACAATACAAGCCACTGTAGGCTGCCTTTTCAGAAAATGTATTTTAAGCATCTAACATTGTATGGTTCTCTTCCTGACACAACTGCCAACACAAAGATATATTTGCATAAGAACAACCTCATGCAGTCATAGATCAGGAACTTTCAAGTGAGTGCTCAGATGTATTATCATATTATTTCTATAGCAGCACCAGCTACAGAGCAATGCACAGCAAAGCAAATAAGAAGTCTCTGCTTCAAGGAATTTACACCACCAGCACAGCATAACAGTATACAGTGGAATGGAGAGCATGCACCACATGGCACATGCTTATTGTACAAAGAATATTTCATGGATTAAGTGAGGGAGGGCTGGAAAGAAGCTTGAAGAATATTGATTAGGATGCCTTTGTGAGCATGAGGGTGATACAAAGAACAGTCTTTATTGGGTGAGGGAGGAAAAAGAACCGTTAAGAAAGCACCAGAAGAGCACAAGAGAAGTGGGAATGGAAGAGGGAGGAGCTCAGGATGGAAAGGTTCAAAATATTAACATTTTTAAAAATTAAAAATGGGGGGTTTTGCTAGGGATGTAAGTGACTACTCGAGTAGCCAACTACCTGATGAGTTTAGGCTTATTGGGTAGTAGAGTCACTACTCAATTACTCACTCCCCGCCCCACTTGCTGCTTCTGTATCAGGAGCCTCCGAAGCAGGAGCCAGTTCCCCCAGCACCGTTTCCGCGGAGGGGACCAAGGGCAAGCTGAAACTCAGAAGTCACAGCTCACACCAGGTCCCAGACTGCGGCTCTGCTTTTTAAATGTAGTAAGAGCCAGGTGGCTCCCAGCCCAACTCCTACTGCATTGAAACTACAGAGCCACAGTGGGGGTAGGTCCAGGACCCAGGAGAGCTCCTACTACATTTAAAAAGTAGAGCTGCAGCAGTCTGGGACCCAGCACGAGCTGGGACTACTGAGTTCCGGCTCGTGCCGGGTCCCAGACCTACCCCTGAGGTGGCTTTGCAGTTTAAATGTAGTAGGAGCTCTCCCTGAATGCCCAGCTCCTGCTATATTTAAATTGCAGAACCGCAGCTTATCGACTAATCGTGTACTTGATACTAATCATGTACTCAATACCCACTTCTTAACATCCTTCGGTTTTGCTCATAATTATGCACTGGTCAATGCTGTCTGAGAACTGACACATACCTCTGCCTCCCCCACTACCATACACTTGCACTATGGAAGTGGCTGATAAAAACAATGTTTTGTCAGCCATTCAAAATCAGGGCTGGATTTAGGGGAAGGAGATTCAGGCAACTGCCTGGGTTACTGGCTAGGAGAGAGCCAGGCTCACATATTTACCAATGCTAGCGTGCACATTTATTGTCTTATATGATAGGGATAAATCATGTACCCAAGTCATGAAACGGGCTACAAATGCAATAAAAATAAGGTATGAAAGTTTAACAAATGGAGGGCTGGCACCAAAGATGCTCCTTACCTGAGGTGCCATTTGGTCTAGGACTGGTCCTCTATCAATATTGCAGAAATACTCTGGTGCATCCACATGTTTGTTTTTTCAGGGAAAGTTCAGTGATGCTGATTTTTTATTCTTTTGGTAGCAGTTGTAGCATTTCTGGTCCTGTCTCACAATGATAAAGGGAAAGATTGAGCCACCGCACAGCAGAAAATCCAAGTCTTCCTTTTTATTCCGGAAAAATAAACCATAAAAATACCTCACAAATCCTGAGGGGTTGAGTCAGACCATTCCAGAGTTAAGGCAGATTTTCAGGGGAGATTTCAATTGAAATGGCGAACTGGTTGATGGTTGAAAGAAAATCCCATTTTTGCCTAAAGGGAAAAATAGTAATATTTTACTTATTACTTGTGTGCTGCTCTGGTGCTGGTATTTAAGAATAAAATGCCTATTGTTGTGTCTGCATGAGGAAGACACAGCACCTAGCTGAGGAGAGGCTGGCTTGAGGCATGAGAGGGAGTGAGAAGGGGGGAAATGGTTGCATAGTTTTTAAACTTTACTTTTAAAAACCTTCAAAGGTTTTTTGTTTTGTTTAATTTGCAAGTACCCATTTTCAAATAGCAGCATATCACAGCCAAGCCTGTGGGACTCTTTCCAAGGCAGTACATAATAATAAGAAGCAATTGAAGACATGGGGATAGGCAGAGCCAGAAACAGTGCAGGGCAGGCACAGGAGCAATCACAGGAGCAATCACAGCAATAGACATAAGCCTTGAGCAGCCTTCAGCCTAAGGTGCAACAGTGCTGGGCATAAGAACCCATTTGTTGGTTCCTCCAGTCTATCAGCAGTCTGGCCAGTCAGGTGATGCAACTATGACCCCTCTTGCTTACCTGGGAGGTGGCTCTTGCTGGTCCCAGGTTGAGCTGCAAACCTTATTTTCTGACCTAACTTTGGATAACACTTCCCATCTGCACATCTCACGGCAAATTACAATAGAACGTAGGTTTTATTATCTCCTTTTATATCTGAGGAAATTTACGTGATGTGACTTGTCCAGGGCCACACAGCAGGTGGGTGGTAGAGCTGGGATCAGGGTTTCTATGCTGCCTCCCTGGGGTTCAGTTTAATAGATTCATAAAATCACAGAACACTAGAACTGGAAGGGACCTCAAGAGGTCATCGAGTCCAGTCCCCTGTCCTCGCGGCAGGACCAAGCACTGCCTAGATCATTCCTGACAGGTGTCTGTCTAACCTGCTCTTGAATATCTCCAATGATGGAGATTCCACAACCTCCCTAGACAATATATCTCAGTGTTTAACCACCCTGACAGTTCAGAAGTTTTTCCTAATGTCCAGCCTAAACCTCCCTTGCTGCAGTTTAAGCCCATTGCTTCTTGTCCTGTCCTCAGAGGCCAAGGAGAACAATTTTTCTCCCTCCTCCTTGTGACACCCTTTTAGATACTTGAAACCCACTATCATGTCCCCTCTCAGTCTTCTCTTTTCTTTTCACAAAAGTTTGGTTTTTGTGAGGGAGCTAAGTCAGTGCGATTGCACAATGAATTATTCCTATTGTAGTGCACAGGCAGGTGATACAGGTAGGCTCTGCTGAGGTACTTCTAGATACATTTCACTAAGGACAGAAAAAGGCATCTGCCCTAAATTGGCCTGCACTCCCATGTGGTAAACAGGAGTTCTTTTCCAGGCCTTCGGTTTTAATTCTATGGCTTTTCAGGGGTGATGTGACTGGGAAGGGGATGTCTTGGCTTGGAACAGCCCCCCTCATGCCCTTCTGTGGAGAATGCAAGAGAAAAGTAAAGAGGAGTTTTCTTGTTTCTTGGTGGCTCTATGCTTCCCTCTGTTAGTCAGTACAAAGGGAAGCAAAGCAAGGACCTGAATCTGCAGACAAACAACACAAACACTCCTATTCGCAGAGCCTGGGGGTGCCTCCCAGCAGCATGTCTCTGGATTTTATACAGGCCCAATGACAGGGGAGGGGAGAGGAACAAGGGAGACAGTTGCCCCAGGGTTGGGTGATTCAAAGGGGCCCAGGACTCCCGGCGGTCACTGCTGCCACCCTGTAAATCGCTGCTAGAATGCCACACAAAGCACTTTGGGTAGCTCTTAGGGCTACCTAGGGAGCATGGGTGCCACTCTGAGTGACTCTGAGGGCTGGGAGAGCCCAGTGCTACAGTCCAGGTGGCTATGAGAGCTGGCTGCCCCTGCTCCATTCAAGGCCCTGCCCCCCCACACCTTGCCCAGGGGCCCATGGAAGCTGTTGGCCTCCCCCAGTTTTGAAGGGGAGGATACAGGGAGCAGTGAGTGACTAGTGAGAGCATCCACTCTACACAGCATGTTCCCCTCCCAGTTTGGCACATTCCCAAGCAAAGATCTGTACCAGAGTTAATGCTGCTTATCTCAATCCACAGCTTTTGACCCTCTCCAAAAAGAACAGGTGGCTATTAGTCTATGCCTTCCAATCTCTTGAGTGATTCATAGAGGCAGGGGCCCAGTGAACCATACAGAGGTAGTGTGAGTCTGTGCAGACACTTATATAACTGCAGAGATTTCCCTGTGGAACCTCAGGCTTCACAATTGAAGGCAAGTTGACTCCCAACAGTTCCCCACAGAGGAGAACAATGCTTTCACTTGTGGAGTTTTCAGAAGGGGAAGGAAGAAAATGTTAGTGCCTGGAAAGATCAGCAATGACAAATATCACCCCAATGGGTTAACAATAGCGATTTCTGGCACCACTACACTTTATGACCACTGTACCTCTCTCCTATCAATTCAGAAAGAGCTTCTTCTGTTACTACAGCACTCCAGGAACGTGTTTATTTCAAAACTTGTTGTTCATGACAAATCTACCTCTCTTTCTGCAAAGTCACCTGTCCGGATACTTTAGATTTCCAGCAACATGCCAGTCAGGTCTGAGGTGTGTGGAGAAGCACAGATTAGGACTGCTCCAAACAGCATAAATCAGCATTTAACTTAAGCTATTTAATAGGTGGTCCATTACCACACAAATAGAGCAAGGATAAAAGCTTGTTCCCTAAGGCTCCAATCCATCCTGTTTTAGGAAGACAATCGCTGTCAGTACCAAGCCTTGCTAATGAGTCTTGGAAAATCCAGCTGACAATCCATGGTCAAATGTTGCTAATCACAGATTAAAGTCATCTCCTTCATGAACTTGTAAATTCCTTTCCTTGGCTCCAACAGCAGCAACAGACTACTAGCTGGTTAATGGCCTGACAGAAATACCTGCAAATATGAATGGCGGGTCCTGAACTGATGCCTATAAATACTGCGCTAAATCTGCAGAGTGCTAAAATAACAAGGTAAATTTGAAAGCTAAAGCGGGTTAAAAAATCCAGATAGTCACCTGCTGTATTCACCTCATTAGCAAACATTCCAACAAGCCATCTCAGCATTAAAACAGAGAGCTGTGATGAACGCCAGTCATAGAGCAAAGAGGAAATGGAAGGGTCCTGTCGAGTTTCTATTTTGCTTTTGTTTTAGCCAGTCCCATTTTATTTCAAGTTAAACATGAGGCTCAGGGTGAAGCTTATTTGTCACTAATAAGAAATTGAACTGATTTAGATCAGAGCAATCTGGGAGTTTAATTTAAATTTAGAAATTACTGAGATACAGAACACAACACCTAAGTAAATGGCACAACTTTACCCTCATCCCGAAAATTCCCTACTGGTTCTTTGTTTACTTGACAACATTGATATTTATTTGATACCCACAAATGGAACATGGCATATGGCAACGATCCCTTCTGGCTTTGTAATCTGCGACAGCAACAATCTGATTTCAGGCAATTTAAACAAACAGAGCACTTCGAATATTGCTACCGTATGAACTGACCAATCACCCCCCCCCAAAAATTACAGAAATTGGATTATGTGAACTTAACATATTAGAGGTACTAAAATACTTTTTAAAAATATACTGCATATATTGAAATAAAGAAGCTGCTTCCATTTACTACTATGCTGTATAAAAAAATCTGCAGCCTCTTTAAAAAATTGCATCAGCTCTTTACGTCATACTTTTACATATCTTTCTGTTAATTGGGTTTTTTCTCCCCAGCAAATGCCCTCCTTCTGCTTATTCTCTATCCAGGGTATTATCACATTTCGTTGTGGGGGCAGAATAAGCCACTGTAGTGTGGTACAGAACTCTGGATTAGCATCTTGCAATGAGATTGCTACTAATCTTCTGATACCTTTAGTAAGTCAAAGAGAAATGTCAGTGCAGCTACTCCTGGGAAGAGAGATTTCTCAGGGCACTGATATGCTTTAAACAGAGACAAACCCCCCTTTAACAAAGGTGTGTTAAACAGTAAACAAAACTAAGAACCACATCTTAATCCCATGAGTCTGAAAACAGCTTGATAGAGAAGCTGGTAGGGACATGGAAGAATGCAAAGGGTTAGTCCTGCCAAAAACATGTTTAACTGATAAGGATTAACCCCCCATTACACTTAGACTTTCTAGGCAAGTTGCCTAATTTTGATTCTGACTTTAGTGTAGTGATGAGCAATGATTCCTCTAATTTTTTCCATCCATGTGCAGAATGAATTTTACATGAACCGAGGCACGTGCAGATGTGCACCACTAGTAGAACCACATGCCGCAGGCTGTGGGCTCTGTGGGAACTCTGCTAATCAGCTGCGAGGCATTTGAATCTCTCCTGGGTGGCCACCCAAGCGCCCATCTTATGGGGAACACTGGTGATGAGAATGGTCCTAAGGAAAGGCTCTATAGTTTCAAAAGAGGTTGCTTCTAATCTTTAGCACTCAAAAGATAAGTTCTTGAATACTTATTGCAAGAGGAATAAAATTAAAATCAAAGGAAGTGGTAAGATGGTAGACACTAGGGGTACATCGAACTGTGCAACTATTTCTGGATACTGGAGCTACCCTGCGTTTTCACAAGCTGCCCATTATTTCGAAATATTTTTCAAAATAATGGACATACTATTTCGGCATCCCAGTAACCCTCATCTCAAAATAGTGTGTTATTTCAAATGTTGGTGTTGTGTAGATGTGCCAAATTTCAAAATAGCCTATTTCAAAATTCAATCGAAATAAGATATGCCTAGAGCAAACTGCATATGTTATTTCAAGTGTAGGGTGCTGTGTAGATGCACCCTTGGAGTCTTTCCACTGATTAAAATGGAAGTTGGATCTAACCCTGGCTAAGAATTTCAAATAAAGCAAACTCCTGTTTAACTGGATTTCACTGTGAGCTGTGAATGGTCAGCATCTCTCAGGAACAAGTCCTAAGATTGTATTTTAAACTAGAACTACTTAAAAACCATGAAAAACAACAAGGAGTCCTGTGGCACCTCAGGGCACATATTCACTAGGAAATTATTTTGAAATAATAACTCCTGAAATAGAATTTTGAAATAAGCTTATTCCCCAAGGAAAGCAGGAGTTATTGTTTTGAAATAACCAGCCCCTTATTTAGAAATAATGGGCTTGGTAGTGTGGACGCTCTGCTTGTTATTTCAAAATAACTCCCTAATGTAGACCAGGGCTCAAAGACTAACAAATATATAGGATCATGAGCTTTTGTGGGTAAAACCCACTTCATCAGATGAGGTGGAATGGAAATAATAGAATCCAAGGTATTTAACAGCAAAAAAACATGCACTATTTTTTCCTAAATAATTCACACAGAGCTGATCAGCTCACTGATCACACAGGAGGGCATTAGCCTTCTAAAGATTAATTTCAGAGTTCTGTAAAAAAAAAAAGTGATTCCTTTGCAGGGCAATAACACATTCAGGGGACAACAGTACTTCATACAAGTCACTGAGTCTTTTCCATTGTGGCTAAATTTACTGATGCATAACATACAAGAATGAACAGTAGAGGGTGTTAGCTTAAAGGAAAACTCCAGTGTAATAGAGAACATATTCTAGTCACTATAACTGGTTACAAAAAGTAAATTATAAAGAGTAAATTGATATAAAAATTTTGAAGTGCAATTTTACTCAGAAGTAGATCAGTATAAACGACACTGTGAGGTAAGATGTCTTTTTCATCTCAGTTCATGGATAGGTATGTGCTATAGTTTTAAAAAAATCCTAATTGCTAACCTTACAAATTCAATGCACCCACTGAGCGAATAAATTTGGCGCTCTCTCATGTTTCTTCATCAATAATAAAGCTTCTTCAGTGCAAGGACGGTGCACTTCTACACAGTGCTTGGTCCTGCCGTGAGGGCAGCGGACTGGACTTGATGACCTCTTGAGGTCCCTTCCAGTTGTAGTACTCTATGATTCTATGAAATTATGTCTTCAGCTATACCTAGGCGCTCATTGGCAACTGTGCAGCCTCTTTGTCTTCAGTGGGTTTGCACAGATTGCTCTGACTGGAACTTGGTCCTGCAAAGTACAGAGCTCTTCTAAAAATGTTCTTAACACCTTCCCATGGGCTCCAATGGAAGTTTAGGGACAGATATTGAAAACAAATTTAGGCACTAGATGCAGCTTGTCACCTAGTGGGATTTTAGAAGAATCTAGCACCTAACATCCATTCAGAGCTAGACACCGAAATACTTTAAAAATTCCATTATGTACCTATCTGTAACTGGTGCCCAAGTACCTTCCACATAGCGCACATCACAGGAGTACTCACCTGAGACCTACACAACCAATTCTGTTCATATTACAGAAGAAGATACAACTCACTCTCAGCTTCATTGGCTTTTCCACATTAATAGGAGCAAAGAGCAGTAAAAACTTACTTCTCCCACTAATGTAAGTAAATATGATTTGGAATTCACACACCAAGCACAGCTGCTGATTAAGAAGATATCATTTTACATAGTGTATTTTCAAAATAAAATTGTATACAAGAGGCTGATTCTCCATGCACGGTTGAATTCATCCTTAGGAGTAGGCAATAGAGACTGAAGAGAATAAAGTACTGTAAACAGCAAGAAGGAAGCCACCGTCTTTATAATTCAGCAATTTAACATAAAAATGAAAAAAACTGGCTTTGCCATCACAAAGTTTCAAAATAGTTATTCTATGATAAATGTTGCCAGTTAAAACCATTTTTAGGCTTAAATTGTTAACTATTAAATTAATCCCTCATGGCATGTTTACACTTCAGGGCAAAAGACAAATTAAGATATGTAACTTCAGCTATGTCAATTGCATAACTGAAGGTGAAATAGCTTAAATCAGCTTTTGGAGCTGTCTACACAGCAGGAAGTTGAAGGAAGAACACTCTTCCTTCGACTTCCCTTACTCCTTATGAAATGAGGGTTACAGGAGTTGGAGTAAGAAGCCCTCCAGCTCAACATGATTTCAAAATAACAGTTTGCTGTGTAGACATCAGTTATTCTGAAATAATGCTACTGTTTAGACATACCCCCAGAAATGTGGAAATAAAGAACTTGCCCTACAGCAGCTTTTCAAAAGCATTTAAGACCTAGATTCTCAAATGTATTTCGGTGCTGAACTTCCATTTATTTTAGTGCCTGCATTTAAATACTTTTGAGGATCTGGGTCTTTTGAAGTACAGCTGATTCTTCCCAACTCAAACAGTCACACAGCCCTAGAGAAGCCCTCTTCTCATAATATTAACAGTCTCCTGCTGAGATACACTTGCTTCATTCAGTGGAGGGAGATGGCTACCTCTGTTTTAATTCTGTATCTCTGAAAAGAAAAACTTTTAAAAATTCTGTAATATATATATTACCATATTTATGATACTATAACTAGTCACTGAAGTCTCCATTTAACTAGAATAAGAGGCTGTAGTTAGGTCCTAGACACATAAGCATTCATTCATTACAAGTCTGGCATGCGTGCAGCTATAAACACACACACACACACACACACACACACACACACACACGCTAATATTAACTGTTCCCATGCATTTTAGATCACATGACATTTAGATCACAGATAAGATACATTTTCAGATCTGTGGCAGGATAAAATCATGAGAATATTATGGATGCTAATGGGGATAATGGTGATGAATTGGGATAAATTCCTTTCCACTATTTTTCAAATGTAGCCCTACATTTATGGTTGCTGTGGCAACAAAGATCATGATTGGAATGCCTTTGACCTAGGTACTGTATTAACACATAAGATGACAGCCACTGTCCTATAGAATTCGCAATATAAACTGACAAAGAGAGACAGAACAGCTGTAAAACATGCAGACAGTTATACAGTGTATAACTGAAGACAATTTCTAACTTTTATTCCTATTGAACACACTTGCTGCCTGCCCTGTATTAGCTGTTACCTAACTGTTCTCCTGTAACTAAATTTGTCTGACCTCTTTTTGTTCCTCTGAATTGTTAGAAGATATAGCCACTTGCCACTTGCCTGAGCATTCAGAACACAAATACAGACAGGATCACAAATAGGTTGGGAGAGAGAAAAGTCTGGGGAAGGTGTATTCTGTGGAAAAAAACAAGTAGGAATTCTGTTCAGTGTCTCTGCATGTTATGACTTTAAAAGCTTCACAGGTAAATGGCATGAGATTATTTATAATTTAAACTTTTTTTTAAATATCGATTGCTTCATTTTTAATTAAAACACATTTTTGTTGTGCAGAAGAAGCTCTGCTTGTTACCCACAAAACTCATTACTGAGAAAAAAAACCTACACTGATTCCATTCCTCTGTAAAACACTGGGATTCCAACGTAGGGGAGAGAGCAACCACATGGCAAGTGATGACAGGGCTTTGCACTCTCTCCTTGCTAAAAAACCCATGTCACCTTGCAGTCTAGGAAGTATAACCCATTGTTCTGTTGCTGTAAGATGCATGATCCCTGATGATCTGCTGCTCGTATACGTTCAATTAGGCAGAGGATCAAGTGACAGGAAAAGAGGCAAAAGAGGAGGAGAAGGCAGCGGCAGCTGTATCCCTGTTACAGAAATGTAGTGATGAATTATATGGAAACTGGCGTGTAACCATAGATTTGCCATTAGGCCACATGGACTGACAAAAAACTGCAGGGACTCAGCTACTCACATCAGTCAACATTAGGGATGTTAAATATCAGTTAATTGAATAGTTGAGTAACCTCATGAATTCTTATCGGTTAGTCGACTATTCTATAGTCCTCAGGGGTGGGGCTGGCAGCCAGTGTGCTCTGGCCTCACTCCCAAGAAGCCCCCTGCCACCCTGCACTGCTGCGTCTGTATCAGAGGCAGCAGCATGGGGTGCTAGGTGGGAGCTGGTCCACGAGGGGTGCCAGTTTAAAAACCAGATCCCTGCACAGACTGGCTGCCTGTCGCCCTGTGCTGATGCCTCTGACAAAGAGGCAGCAGCACGGAGTGGCAGCAGCCCCTGTCTGGGGGCGGGGCGGGGCCTGAGCTCCCAGACCTGGTGTGAGCCAGAACTGAGCCAAGCTGTCTGCCCGCCCAGCTCCTAGTATGCTTTAAATGCAGAGTTACAGCGAGGGTAGGTCCCGGATCTGGTGTGAACCAGGACTGAGCTGGGCTGCTGGCCAGCCTGCTAAAAAATTTACTGGCAAGGTGGGGGGGGGGGAGGGAAATGTGTGTAGTCTATAGTATTAACCTATAAGCTTTTGCTTATCGGTTAATCAGCTGCACTACTACATCCCTAGTCAATATGCAACAATCAGATGTTTACTTAATATTTTTTTTAAATACACAAATTAATGCTACAGTCATATGCACAAGTGAATTGTTTGTAAATACATACCCCAAAAAAGTATGCCAAAAGATTTATAAGCACCCACACTCTTCTTTAGACGATTGTGTGGATTAACCTATTTCCTTTGTCTGACAACTATCTGAGTTTCCTAAACAAAAGGAAGGTTGATGCCCGAGCCCTATCCTTGAAGAGCATGTCATCCCAAGGGAGAAGTTTTGAGCTGAAGGGGTTTCTCAGATTTAAATCTCAGGGACTTGAGCATAAAGTGAAAACTGTAAGCAATTGGTTGTGAGAGACACCTGCAGGAGAGTTTTATGGCAACTATTTTTTAGGACAAGGCAGCATTGCATTATCTGAAGTTTTTGCTAAAAAGCCATTATCTGTGTTGCTGGAACTTCAGTTCTCAGAAGTAGGACACGTGTACAAATTATACAAATAACACAGCCTGACTCCAAGATACTCATTTTTCAACCAAATGATAAATTCATCTACAAGGCCATAAAATCTGGTATGCTCAGCAAAGGAGCTACACTACTGCCATCTAATGAGGCCTGTGTTGTTATTGGTAAGTCATCACTTGAAGAGCTGTGGGGTTTCTTGCTCATGCTTGCAAACTACAAGGCTCTTTAGGGAAGTGACTCTGGAAAAACCTGCCTTGAACAAGGTGGGTTGAGCTGTGCTTCTCTTCTTCATAGGTCTGGCTTGACATGAGTAACTTGAAATAAATAACTTGATTCATTTCTTAGTGGGCATCACTGGGATTTGAACTGGGAAGCCAAGTGGAAAGAGGTCTCAAAGGGAATTCCAACATGTTTTCAGGAGCAGTCTGCTTTGTCTGTCTGTTTTGGGTTTCTTTTACATGGTCATTCTGAAGTTTAAGAAATAAAATAGTGATACCTCGCCATCCTTCAGCAAGATAGTTTATGTTTATTTAATTTCTCTGTGTTTATGCAATATATATAGCAAATAAAAGCAATTAAAACAGGTTACATACCCTACCTGGGTGGTTGGTCCATAACAGTACCACTGGTTCCAGCTAGAAGAGTTATTCCTTTAGCTCAGAAAAGAAGCAGCTCATGCTTTTAGGCCTGGGGGTCCCAATCATGCTGATATGACACAATGGCAAATGTTACAAAAATGCACTAAGCCTCCTCACCTTTTATATTTGTACATAGAAAGCCAAACTCTTTGTGACCCTAGGCATCCCTATATTCACACTAAGGCAATTCTGGTTATACATAATATGCTTTATGAGGGAACATTTGAAAACTAACGCCACACTGGTCAATATCATCGTGAAATATCTGTAACAAAATGTATTAGAAGTTAAGTAACCTCTATGGTGTTAATGGAACATGCCCTACCACCTATGTAGTAGAATTGACAGGTACTTTCCCCACCCTTTCTTTTTCTGTTATAAATTCTGGGTTCCTGTTATTTCCACTCCAGCTCATCTGAAGAAGTGGGTTTTGCCCATGAAAGCTCATGATGCTAAATATATTTCTGTTAGTCTGTAGGGTACCAAAGGACAACTCGTTGTTTTCAGTTTTGTCCTAGACAAAGGAATGTGGGTTTAATTTCAATTTACATAGCAGCAGAAAACAAAGCCAACAAGTGAAACCAGTGCAGGTTATCCTGAGTCTGAACTCGAGAGAAAGAAAATTAACATGATTCATCCACCCCTGAGGGACAGAGGAGACAACCTCAAGACACCTTTTCCAACTTTTGGGACGAAGACAATTCTTTTGGGTCTGAGATTCCATCTTGAGCATTTACTTTAAGGAAACATGTAAATCAAGCATAAATCGGCCCAACCAGCCTGTAAAAAACTGAAAAGTTAATGAGGGAAAAATCATCTTGAACGAAGACTCGTGAGAGTAAGTTTTAGGTTTTTAGATGCATGTTTTCACCTTTATTTAGATGCAACCATCTCTATTTGTGTTTTTTTTTTAAGTTTGGTATCACTTACTCCATGTTCTTTTGTTAATAAACTTGTTTTGCTTTCATCATAAAACATCAGTTGTAGGTAAGTTCAGCAAAAAGTGTGCTTCTTGAAGCAGGCTGGAATATTTTACTGTCTCTGTCAAGCCAGAAAACCTAATATATTTTCTGCGAGGACCTACTGAGGAAGACTAGACCCTGTAGGAGGATTATGTGGGGCAGGTTTGAGGCTTCAAGCCCTGGTTTACACTAAGGAGTTATTTTGAAATAACTCCCCTTATTTCAAAACAACAAGCAGAGCGTCCACATTACCAAGCCTGTTATTTCAAAATAACAGGCTGGTGATTTCAAAATAATAACTCTGCTTTCCACAAGGAATAACATTTATTTTGTTGGCTGCTGGCAGGCTATACTGAGGTCAAAGCTCTGAATCAAATCTGCATAGTTACAAGATACCCAGAGTTACAAGGCAGATATTGACTGAATCCCTTACTGGCCTAGGTGAAGCCCCAAATGTGTCAGCCACCTGAACAGACTTATTTCAGCTCAAGGAATACAAGAAAGAGCAAAAAAGTGCCCCCAAGTGAGAAGACATTGTGCATCCCCTCTTCAGTCAGCTTCTAACAACAAATAGCTGCTATCTCTGCAGAGACACAGAGATTGAAAAACTGAAGGGGCAGTATACATTTCAGGTGATAGGGCATAAGTAGCCTGTACTCACACCACATAATCTGCAAAAGCCTGGGTAAAGAACTCAGCTTAACAAAAAACTTGTGCTTTATTTCATCCTGAAGGGTAGTAAATTCAGGGGAAGCAGGCCACCAATGAGAACATCCTTCTGTTATATCCCACAAACACATCTGGAACTGCTCGGGCATCCCAGTTAATCTCAATTGCTGGACAAGAACACACAGAGAGGCTGTTTCTAAAATATACAGGGACCCAAACAATAAAGGGCTCTATAGATAAAAAACCACCACTTGCAATTGCGCCAAGAGGGCACGGGGTCTCTAGAGCCCAGGCACAGCAGGCCCTTTATGAGAAGTAT
Organism: Pelochelys cantorii; assembly: GCA_032595735.1. Taxonomy (NCBI): domain Eukaryota; kingdom Metazoa; phylum Chordata; order Testudines; family Trionychidae; genus Pelochelys; species Pelochelys cantorii. Next base: position 121,689,818 of record CM064326.1, on the reverse strand, counting down.
TCAGGCAGACATATTCTGCACCAGCTGAAACTTCAAAGTGTTCCTCGGGCATAATTGCAAATAGAGCATCTTGTAACAATCTAGTCCGAAGAGAAAGTTGAGCTTGACAAGTGGGAGTCTGATAGTTTTTACGCACCTTAGATACTACAAAACAGCTCACATTCATTTGGAATCATATTTAATCACGAACACAAACCTCATCCCAGGACCATAGAACGTTTTGCTAAAGTGTGTGAATGTTTTGGAACAAAACAGGGTCTATTTTTTAATAAACCTGAGTTAGGCTTCTTCAAAATCAGTGGGGATTTGTTAATCTGGACTCACTTTTGCCTGAGATTTGGGGCTTATTTGAACCTGAAACTCATAGCAAAACTTGGAATTAACATTGCAGAAATTTTATATTACCCTAAAATCAAAAGCTTTCCCTCTAATCTCCGATTAACTCGTTTATACTATTCCCATAAAAATAAATGACAGTAGTTACATTTAAAGAAATGTAGGAAAACTACAGTATAGTGTCACAGAAGAACATAGCCAGAGAGCTATATGCTGTGAAATAAACTCATTTTCAAATTATCAAAGAAGAAAAGCCCCATAGAAACAAGAGTCTGTGGAAAATCACCATATTCCTTTTTATGTTCAACTTAAATTGCTGGAACTGAAAAATGGAAAATCTGGTATGTCATCACTCATGCATTACTCTGGCACTCTGAGAAAAACAGATAAAGGCAGCCTAAGGAGATTTTCAGAAAAATCACTGCAGCATTTGCCATGAATCCTACTGAATCTTGTGTACTTAACCTAGTTCCACATTTGACCCTCTGTCTTCTCTACTGAAGCTACACACCATAAAACAAAGAGAAGGACCTTGAGTGCTTAATTTGCGATAAAAGAGGTGATGAGGGCCAACGATTTATTTTTACATTCACACTGGATCCTGAAGATGCACATGCACTTCTTTTTTCCTCACACACATCAGAAGGTGCAGCTACACTGTACCATAGCTTGAAATAAGATATGCAATTTGAACTACGCAAATTGTGTATCTTATTTAAATCTTATTTTGAAATAAGCTTTCATAATTTGGCGCTGTCTATACAGCACCATATTTTAAAATAACCTGCTATTCTGAAATGTCCCTTACTCCTCACGGAATGAGGTTTACAGGGATGTCGGAATAGTGAGCCCGTTATATTTTGGAATAACGGGCTTGCTGTGAAGACGCGGAATAGCTAAATTGGGAAACTCCAGGATCCTGAAATAGCATTGCAGTGTAAATGTAGCCACAGTGGCCACACCTGCAGTATATGCAAATAATTCCCAATGCCAATTACCAGCTCCAGGGGAACAGAGGGAAGGTGACATAGGCCACCTTCCATTTCTTCCTTTTAACAGTTTTCGATGGAAACTGGTAGGTGATGGCTGTAAGAGGACATGAAGAGTTTGTAAAGTAAAGTTGTGTATATTAAAAGGTAGATTGGGGCATTGCTGAAAGAGGGCGGAGTTAAGATTGCACGGAGAACTTCAACTGGGTATGTTCTAGTTTTCGGAAGTTTGAGTTTTGCCCAACTCAGCATTCTCAAGGGGATGACATTTCACCACACAATTTTAATTTCGTGTTCAGGTAAGTTTTTTTGCCATTCAAAGGTCTCCACAGAGCAGACAGAGCATATGTGGGAGGTGTCCTTAGCTACCCATTGTCCCCTCCACAAAAGCCCCTCAGAGCTAAAATAAGGGAGTGACAGACAACAGAGATAAAGACATAGGGTATGTCTACACTGCAAAGTTAATTCGAAATAACAGCCATTATTTCGAATTAACTTTAATAGCGTCTATACATGCAAACCGCTATTTCGAAATTAATTCGAAATAGCAGAGCGCTTAATTCGAATTTGGTAAACCTCATTCTACGAAGAGTAACGCCAAATTCAGAATAGCTATTTCGAATTAAGTGCTGTGTAGACACTTAATTTGAAATAGGGGGCCTCCAGCCCTTCCCAGGGAGCCCTGGTGGCCACCCTGGGCACAACCAGGAAAACTTACTCTCCTCACCCCCAGCCCCAGAGACATTAAAGGGGTAGACCCTGGCCACAGTGCCTGTGCCAGCTCCAAGCCTGCCAGCCCAGAGCCAGCAGTGGCCACTGGAGCCCTGGACCCAGTGGCCCCAAAACATGAGCCAGCAAGCCACTGGCAGCCAGCCCTCCACTGCTCCCCAGGAGCAGTCTGCCAGCTCCCAGGAGCCTGACAGGGGCTGGAGAAGGCGGGTGCCTTCCTGGTCCAGGGTGGAGATCATGGACCTTCTTCAGGTTTGGGGAGGGATGCCCCCAACGTCCATGATCTCCGCACTAGACAGAGGAATGCGGCCGTCTATGACAGGATAGCTGCCAGCCTGGCCACCAAAGGCCACATGCAAACCCAGGATCATGGTCCAGTGAGACCCCCAACCCTGGGCCCTGAGCTTCCCCTCCCCCTTTTTCCCCTTGCTTCCCCCTTCCAGCTCCCTCCTCCCAGGTTTCCCCCTCCCCTCTCCCACCCTCTCTCTTTCCCTCTCCCACCTCCTTTTCCCAATCTCCCCAGAGGTTCATCCCCACCCAGTTTTGTTCAATAAACCCAGTTTCTATTTTTGAACATACGTGTCTTTTCTTTGACATCAGAAAGGGGGGCTAGGGAGGGGTAAGTGGAAGGACGTGAGGGAGGAATGGGGCATGAGCCCCCAGTGGGGAGGACCAGGGTGGCTCCGAGGGCTCCTCCGGGTAGACGCTCTCCCGCAGGGCCTCCTGGATCCTGACAGCCCCCCATGCATGCCCCGGATAGCAGCCTGCAGCAAGTGCAGCCGGGCTGATGGCAACGACCCCATGAGATGCACCGGCGTGCCCAGGGGCAGCTCTGGCTCCATGTGGCCGAGTGCTATGGTGTCCCGAGTGCGGGCACTCAGGGCACTCCAAGACAGGACTGCTTTGCTGTCCCTCATCGAGGTAGACAAGCAAGCGGGGAACCCTGAGAACTGTCTGTCCGGGGTGAGGGTGGGGTCCCTTTAAGCACAGAGCTCAGTTAGCCTCAGGCAGCAGCCCCACACACTAAGTCCTAACCTGATGCCCTGCCGGCACTGGTTCCGGCCGGCCTTAACTTCGGTTCAGGGTCCACTCAGTGTGGACACGCTATTTCGAAATCGTTTTTGTGTATAGATGCGTTATTTCGAATTACCTTAATTTGAATTAACTATTTCAAATTAAGTTAACTCGAATTAACGCTGTAGTGTAGACATACCCATAGGGACTAAGCACCTATTTGTACATATCTGTAGGTATTTCCATAGCACACATCACTGTAATAATATCTCACATGCATTGAAGGGTTCAGTCTCAAAGGCAGTGTGATGTGGCAGATAGGCCCCACACTGCAAACAATGAAAGCCTGTGGATCCACCTGGCCCTTCCCTATTACACCTGAAGCCCATGTCAGGCAGAGAGAAAGAAGGGTGATAAAAGTTGAAGGGCTAGCCCAGTTCAGGCCTTCCCAGGTAGAACAACATAAGAACGGCCAGACTGGGTCAGACCAAAGGTCCATCTAGCCCAGTATCCTGTCTGTCAATAGTGGCCAATACCAGATGCCCCAAACGGAAGGAGCACAACAGGTAATCCTCACATGATCCCTCCCCTGTCATTCATTTACAGACAAAAAGAGTCTGGGGACACCATTCCTTCCCATCCTGGCTAATAGCCATTAATGGACCTAACCTCCATGAATCTATCTAGCTCTTTTTTGAACCCTGTTAAAGTCCTAGTCTTTATCTCATCCTCTGACAATGAGTTCCACAGGTTGACACTGCGCTTAGTGAAGAAAAACTTCCTTTTGTTTGTTTTAAACCTACTGCCTATCAATTTCATTTGGTGACCCCTAGTTCTTATATTGTGGAAATAAGTAAATAACTTTTCCTTATTCACTTTTTCCATACCCGTCATGATTTTATAGACCTCTATCATATCCCTCTCTTAGTCTCCTCTTTTCTAAGCTGAAAAGTCCAAGTCTTTTTAATCTCTTTTCATATGGGACCCGTTCCAAACCCCCAATCATTATTGTTGCCCTTCTCGGAACCTTTTCCAATGCCAATATATCTTTTTAGAAGAGAGCTCTGCTTCTCCTGATCTGAACAAGCCTGGCTGAAGCACAGAGACTGAGGGTATGCTGCAAAAAACCCCCACCGACAGCAGCAAGTCTTAGAGCAGGGGTGGGCAAAAGGGCCTCCGGGGGCCGGATCTGTTTAAGAGCTTGTGTTGGGCTCATGCCACAGGGCTAAAATCAGCCAGGTTCTGAACACAGCAACAGCGAGGGGTCTCACAGACCAGGCTCCAGCTTGAGCAGGAAGGTCTCAATGGCCATGTACAGTGCTGCTGCATGAGCCGCAGCCTGCAGAGCTAGACTCCAAGAATTGCTGCTGTGTAGATATATCCTGAGGTAGTTTGCTGGCTGGATGAGCCCCTGCTAGGACTGACCAGATCCTGAGAGATCAGCTGCAGTGCAGACTGCTTGAAAACAAGCCCTGAATAGAAGAGAGTGGGGTCCCTTTCAAGTCTCATCAGATGACCTAGTTTTGAGTTGCAGTTTTCTATTCCTGATTTATTTTGGACCAGAGCACGCTGGAAGGAGTAGGGCTGAAAAGTGTCATGGCTAGAGGGCCACCGCTACCTCAGAATTTGCAAGAAACAGTGGTCTACCAATGGAGAGCTGCAGCTGAGTGATGCACAAAGAGGCAACCCAGTCACATTATCCATATGGCAGCATATTGTAGGTGGCCCAATATCCACATAAAGAATAGGTTTAGTTAAATGGCTCAGAGCAGCATCACATTATTCTCTGTGCTCTGTGATTCTCATTTGAAGGGTCAGGCTTGTAGCTCATTGGCGTTCAGTCACAGGTAGGTAGCCAATTAGAGCTTAGCAAACAAGGTGGCAGTTTTGCCATTTGCTGGGGATAGGGATTGAGTGGATTGAGGGAACGACCCTCGGTATATCTCCAGGGACTGGGTCAAAGTTTCCTGCACTGCAGATCCATCTTTCTTGGAGTTTTGAAATCACACTGTTAGGTTACCAGTAAACATTTTTCTTCCATGCTTCTATGGCTGTTTCAAGTAGCCTGTTATAATCTGCTTATTTCCCCCCACCCTCCTTCCTTTGAAGCACCAGTGGATGGTTAGTGCCCAATGCCAGAGGCAGTATCTCTGACTTGAAGGATCAAAGGTCTGATCCAGAATGACAAATCCAATAGTATGTTCCAGGCTGGTAGGAAGACTAATCCTCTCTCAGATTCTCTTTTCTTCTCAGAGAGAAACAGTAGGGGAGGAAGGAGTATACACAGTGAGTAACATCCTAATTGTCAGCAGGGAATTACACAAGGGGGATTGAGAAACATCTTGCTGACAGAGCGTCATATTAACACTTTCCTTCCTATCACAGCTCAGTGCAAAGAAGGTGACGAAGATATAGTCTCTTGTTTATGTTCAGTGCTGTGTGAATCCCCAAACTTAACACATGCAGATTAAATCGGCCACAAAAGTATAAATCATGTAGACAGTTTCTAGACTTAATGAGAAAAAATTAAACAAAAAAAGTTTAGTTAAACTGACAGAAAATCCTTCAGGAGTCACAATAGGTAGAATTAATAGATGTTATCCCATGAAAGTATCAGAGGGGTAGCCGTGTTAGTCTGAATCTGCAAAAGCGGCGAGGAGTCCTGTGGCACCTTATAGACTAACTGAAGTGTTGGAGCATAAGCTTTCGTGGGCAAAGACCCACTTCGTCAGATGCATGTAGTGGAAATTTCCAGAGCCAGGTATAAATATGCAGGCCAGAATCAGGCTGGAGATGACGAGGTGGATCCAATCAGGGAGGATGAGGCCCACTTCTAGTAGCTGATCTGGAGGTGTGAATTCCAAGAGAGGAGAAGCTGCTTTTGTAGTTAGCAAGCCATTCACAGTCTTTGTTTAATCCTGAGTTTAACCCTTCTCTACCTACGCTACATCGATGACATCTTCATCATCTGGACCCATGGGAAGGAGACTGGAAGAATTTCACCACGATTTCAACAGCTTCCACCCCACCATCAAACTCAGCATGGACCAGTCTACACGGGAGGTCCATTTCCTGGACATCACGGTGCAAATAAGTGACAGTCACATCAATACCACCCTATACCAAAAGCCTACCGACCACTATGCTTACCTGCATGCCTCCAGCTTCCATCCCGGACACACCACACAATCCATTGTTTACAGCCAAGCACTGAGATACAACCGCATATGCTCCAACCCCTCAGACAGAGACCTACACCGACAAGATCTTCAACAAGCATTCTGTAAACTACGATACCCACACGAGGAAGTGAGGAGACAGATTGACAGAGCCAGACGTGTACCCAGAAGCCTCCTGCTATGGGACAAGCCCAAGAAAGAAACCAACAGAACACCATTGGCCATTACCTACAGTCCTCAGCTAAAACCTCTCCAACACATCATTAGTGATCTACAACCCATCCTGGACAATGATCCCTCGGTTTCACAGGCCTTGGGAGGTAGGCCAGTCCTTGCCCACAGACAACCCGCCAACCTGAAGCATATTCTCACCAGCAACTATACACCGCACCATAATAACTCTAACTCAGGAACCAATCCATGCAACAAACCTCGGTGCCAGCTCTGCCCACATATATACACCAGCAATACCATCACAGGACCTAACCAGATCAGCCATACTGTCACTGGTTCATTCTCCTGCACATCTACTAATGTAATATATGCCATCATGTGCCAACAATGCCCCACTGCTATATACATCGGTCAAACTGGACAGTTCCTACGTAAAAGAATCAATGGACACAAATCAGATATTAGGAATGGCAACGTACAAAAACCTGTAGGGGAACACTTCAATCTCCCTGGACACACAATTGCAGATCTAAAGGTAGCCATCCTTCAGCAAAAAAACTTCAGGACCAGACTTCAAAGAGAAACTGCTGAGCTACAGTTCATCTTCAAGTTTGACACAATCAACTCAGGATTAAACAAAGACTGTGAATGGCTTGCTAACTACAAAAGCAGCTTCTCCTCTCTTGGAATTCACACCTCCAGATCAGCTACTAGAAGTGGGCCTCATCCTCCCTGATTGGATCCACCTCGTCATCTCCTGCCTGATTCTGGCCTGCATATTTATACCTGGCTCTGGAAATTTCCACTACATGCATCTGATGAAGTGGGTCTTTGCCCACGAAAGCTTATGCTCCAACACTTCAGTTAGTCTATAAGGTGCCACAGGACTCCTCGCCGCTTATCCCATGAAAGGTGATCTTATGGGTCAAACTGCAGATCCAGAAAGGAACAACAATGTAGACCCTTAAATAACATAAAAATAGAAAATATCTTCTATCACTTTCCATAGCTCAACAACTAATCCATTCTTAAAAACTTCCTTATGTCTAAATTGCCAGGAAAGATCCATGAGCACCTCTTTATGAATTACGATCCCTCAAACATAGTGATAATACTTTCAGTCTTAAGACTCCTGTATGCTAACATTTTGATTTATATTTCTCACACATTAGGATTATATCCAGTAGAAAATGTTAGTTTCTCCCTGGACCAGATTTTCAAAGGGCCTTCAGCCTTTGGTTAGTGTACACCTTTGCATATGCAAGTGTTTGCACGTGCAGTTATTTTACACAATAGCACTGAACTATTTATGCCAAAATATGTATGCAAAATGCATTTGTATGCCACAGGGTTTAGACATGTTGGGCCAGATTTTCAAAGTACTTTGTATCCACAAATTGGACTCATTTAAAAAAAAAGAGCCAGTTCCCATTTAGGCACCTAGATGTAGTGGCCAAATTATCAGATAAGACCAGCACCTCATAGTTCCCATAAAGACCTTTCTCTCTTTGATACAAAGGGAGCAGCTAGGTTCTGAGTTGGGCTGGTGTAAATTTTCCATGGAGGTGGGGAATGGATTTATAGTTAAAGAATTTATCAGTGGAAAGTGTCTGTTTCAATTTCAGCCCTTTTTGTAGAAGAACTGAATGCCTGAAAACCAAAATATTTTGACAGAAAAACTAAATATAAATTTGGATATGGTACTGCAGTGCATCACAAGAGTTATAGTTTGGCAGTATCATGTCCCTAGTCTCCTCTATGGACCATGGTTCTCAGCTGTACTACATTTCCTATGATGTATGATGTCTGGAGACTCCCATGATGCACCACTTCTCCTCTTCAAGAGGGGAGAAGGCAAAGATGCACCATGGGAGATGTAATCCAATCAAGAAATCCTGCCTGTAGAAGAGAATGGGAGCAAAAGGTACCTGAACTGTAACTTCCTTGAAGACTCATAGTAGCATTTCTGAGCTGAAATTTTTAGGTTTCAAATTTTTACTGAACAAAGATTCCATGCAAAATTGAAAAAAAAAAAAGGTTTTATTTTTATTTTCTTCAAAAATTTCCACAGAATCCCCTCCCACAATCCATTTTCTGAATAGATCAATAAATATGGCCTATAAATTCCACCTCCTGTAGAACAAAGCAACTGCAGGTTCAATGCAATGAATACACAAATAGAATCACATTTTGATAAACTGGCCCTTTAAACTATAACTTAGCTATTTCTACAGATTGGGGTTTGTAACAGAGTCTAACTCCTTTACAACAAAAATCTTTGAAAGGGAAACTCTTCACTTATCACATTCACATACACGTAGAGAGGCAATCAGTCCCACTCACACATCTCCTCAGTGATGGCATTAGGTCAGATTCAGATTTCACATGTGCCGATTAATATATGAAACAATTCAACTGAAGCCAACGGTATTACAATACTATAGATTTCCTGAGATCAGAATTGGACATCTTGATTTTTGTCACACTTGCATAAGGTTTTACCAGAGAAATTTCATTACATTATTTTTTGGTAAGAGATTTTTCCCAAGATCAATGTACTTACATCAATGATTAGTGAAATTCCCAATGGGGTAAGCCACACATAGGCCCTGAAGCTATAGACTAAGATAAAAAGTAAAATGCAATGTATTTAACACATGGTATATAAATCATGGAAAAATATACCCACCTGATTGCTCTTTGTATCTCATTTTTGATAGGAGAGTATTCTATAGAACGTGTCTAAATCAAAGCACCTTTAAAAATACAGCATGAAGGGCAGACTTCTTCAGGCAAGATAGCATCATTAACCTCCAGTGCGAACAGTGTGTGATTGTATTCCAGAGCTGCTGAGTGCTTTTCAAGGGGTTAGCGCAGAACATATAAATGGAAACAAATATAACAAATCCATTATTTACTTTGAAGCTGTGTATTTAAGCTAATAAATTAGAAGAATTGTTTACATATCTTTGGCATAGACCAGGAGAAAAATTGGGTATTTGTCCATTGCTAAGGTCAGAGAACAAAAAAAAATGTTTTTTATTTAAATTAAGTACACAAAGGCAAACATTTCATCACATAGGCCAGACAGAGAGTGAATAAGGGAATAGAGAGCAGCTTTTAAAAAGTGTGTGTACAGTGAGGAGAAAGCTAGAAGTTTAAATAAAGGAGGTAAATGAGGACTAGAGATGTAAAATAGAAATCTGCTCAATAAAATATTTCAGCTAAATCATTTATATTTTACTTAAAATCTTACTAAAGTAATGAAAAATGAGTAAATGTTGGCAATTTCTGGGAATCTACTGCAAATGATACAGTTCGTTCATTTTGCTCAACTTGGCTATATGAGATTTCTTTTGTTGTTATGTATTACCACTGCACTAACTAAACTGTGAAAGGATCACAATTCTTCTATTTTCAGCTCCCTAAGTAAAGATTGATACTTCAGCATTCACATCATTTCAGGATGCTGTAAAAGCCACTCTTCTGTCCAACAAGTATTAAAACAAATTCATTTCACCCAAGAAATCCTCATTTAGGACCTAACCACATGAGATATGAAGCAACCTCACTTCCACTGGACACAATGCAGGATCCACACGCTCAGAGATAGCAAGATTTCCCTGCAGCTAGTGCTACTGCCAGAGGACAGTGAGAGGAGGGTCAATATTACACCATTTCAAAGCGTATTGCAGCTCTTGTTCTTCCTCTGCCTCCCACATCTCCTACTGGAGTGGTACAGTTCCCCACTGCCTACATTTCGGAGTGATATTTAAAAGGTAAAGACATTTGTAGACAGTGCAAATATAGATGAGCACCTGAAACTATGCCTTAAAAGGAACAATTTTGAGTTCTTTGGAATTCAAACAAATAAACTTCCATTCGTCTACCCCATTTTTGGTTACACAGCAGACCTTGCTTTCTTGCAATACCTTCCAATCACACACATCATTTTAGTTTCATCCTCCTTCAACTGATGTTTCTCTTTTATTTGTTTCTTTAGTGGAAGTCGCTGAAAGAGCAAGACAACTTCACAGAGACACAATTAGTCAGCCCATCTCTAAGTGCTGTGATGAATATATATTAAAAAAGAAAATCTTACACACACACCTAGTGTCATGTTAGCTCCTTTTTTTTTCTTTTCTTAATCCCTATGATAATCAATAAAATTAAATTATATCTGACAACCCATACATGCAGGACTGAAAGTATACAATGGTCTTTTCCTTTCAATAGAAGATAAATACTTCCTTTTCTTTTTCCCTATCTGTATTAGCCCTATGAACCCCACTGCCATAATATCTGAGCATCTCTCAGTCCTTAACGTATTTATCCTCACCACACGTCCAGCAGCTTCAACTAAAACGATATTTTTTTTGTGAAATGGTTGTGCTCAAGCCCCAATTCTCAGACACATTCTTCCAGTGACAAAAATCTGACTATCCCTTGAAAGGATAGTGGGAACTGGAGAGAAGATAACTGCAAAAGCAGCAAATAAAATAAACATTTGACACACCTCAACTTTTGTTTTCAGAGGAATGCTAGATTTCTTAGCACAGACAAACCAGTGGCAGCACAGGCGTGCATCTGAAAAATGACAGGTAAACTTGCCTCTCATCCGTCATGCAGCTAGCTTCCATGGATCTGGGGAAATCCCATACCAGAAAGTTTTTAATCAATGCTAAGTGGGAGGAAGGGTCTGCTTATAAAGGAACTATCCATACAAATGTTTCCCATTCCTTCCCACGATTGGGCAAATCTGCCCTAAGAGCCACAGCTGGACAAACATGCTCTGAAGTGCCATATTTCAATCCCTTCCACTGACAGAGAGAGGGGGGAGGAGGGAGAATTACATTTAATCACAATAAGTATGATTACCATTAGCAGCAATGAATGTTTTTACAGTGAGGGCAACTAATCTGTGGAACAACTTACCAATGGAGGTAGTGGATTTTTCATCATTTAAAGTCTTTAAATCTGTCAGTGCCTATAACATGGCTTTGTCTGATTTAATGGTTGGAGCCAAGAGTGAAGTCAGGGTCACCGTCACAGCAAGGGTCAAAGCCAGATTCAGCATCTGGGCTCAGGGAAAGGAAGCATGAACCAGAAACAAGCTGTGGTGACATGAACAAGGACAAGGCTGGTAGCAGGAATAATCTACATAGGATCCATTACAGCCCCCAAGTAAAGCCAATGGAAGACTCCAATTAATTTCAATAGGAAGTGGATCAGACCCAGAGACATGCCATCTCCCTTAAAAATCTTCCTTTTCCCAGTAGCTTATACTTTACTTCCTCCATAAATTTAGCTTCTCGACCTCTGTAGAAGGTCAAATAATACATTTCTCTGCATACACTTTATTTTGAGCTACAGCAGTATTCTTCAAAAGTATCAGAAAATACTTCATAGTGAGACACACCATAGATTATATTATTTGGAGTTCGATACAGAAGCTTCTTACTGAGGCAAAATATAAAGTCATAAGGAATATAGAAAACAATGACAGAAAATAATATCAGAACTCCAATATTTTTATTAGTTCCTTTTGTTAAAGTAGTACCTAATGGCCAGCCGAACACTGGATTCCACTATGTTAACTAAGCTCTTTACAAATATAGAATAATACAAAGTCCCTGCCCTCAAAGAGCTTACAGTCTAAATAATGATGCCCATCACTAAAGTTTCTGAGCGTTTCAATCTGCAAGTATACTTGCCAACAAATTTAAGAGACTGGGTGAATACAAGACGAAGACAGATGCATTAATGGGACAAGAAAGGAAAAAGTGACTGTGCGTTAGGGTAAATAGTAGGCTAAAAAATATTAAGATAAAAATGGAACAGAGAAAGCATAATAGCTTGGAGAAAGGGAATTCCAGGGGAGGGAGAGAGAAGATGACAACATGCAGACTGAGTTCATAAGGAAGAGAATATACAATATATATGGCCCTGTTTTCAAAAGTGTTGAACTTCTGTAGCTCCCACTAAAGTCACTGGATCCAAACTTGCAGGAGCTTAGGACTTCTGAAAACCAGGCTATTATATGCACTGGGCCAGCACCTGGATACACACAAGGGACATTTACAAATGTAAGCTAAGAGTCAGGAATCTGAAGCTCCTCTATGTATTGCCATGAAAATACCAGTCAAGTGAGAGCAATAATTGCACCCTGCAACGTGGAAGGCATTTGATTGTATAGTGCAGGTTAAGGAATAATGCTTATTGGTAAAATAACAAAAGCCACTGCAAACATGCTGTTATCTTGCGCAAAATTGAAGACATGCTGTCAAAGCTATGTTCCCTTCAATGTATTCACGGACATCATATTATTTTCTTTACTCAGTGCACAGATTTTCCAGAAACCTACTCAAAAAGTTATAAACAAGCCATCTGTCTCTCGCTACCTGAATCTGGACAGAAATGAGATTGGATAAACATAACATTATAGTATCAACTGATCTATTTGTTCCATGACAAATCTACATTTTCCACTCTCTGTGGGAAAACAGCTGACTACTGGTTTAACACTTTTTTCGTAGATGAACAGAGAACTATGACAGGGCGAGAACATTTTTTGAACCATTAACCTATACACAAAATCCAGAGGCCTCTCAATAGTCCTTTGCTATTCACAGCTGCACAGAAGGACAGGTCCAAGCTGAGATGAACTGACATCAACTGCCAATTAAACAAACCGTGACCAACAGATGGGAACACTCTGCTTTATTCCAGTGACATTATCTAAATGCCAAATGAGCTATCTGGAAAATGAGAAAGGGAAATAAGTGTGTCCCTGTAAATATGAACACCCAATCAGGGGACATAAGGCCATCCACTAGCCTGCCAGTTGTCACAGCTTCCCTCTTGAACAGTTTCTTACATGCTTTCATCAGCTGGATTTGTTGTGGAAGAGGAAATGCAATTAGCCTTTTCAAAGGTCTCACAGCTTCTTCATATAGCTTTGCTACAGTACTTTAATTCCCACCCCATTACAAAATAAAAAGGAGCATTTCTACCTAACACATTCACTAACACCTCACCTATTGCATCATATAACTGCATTCAAACTAGGGATGTTAAGGAGCAGTCGACTATCCAATAAGCAAATGCTTATTGGATAGTTGACAGAAAAATCATCACATTGAATGAAATCATGATGTCATTGAAGGTTGGTGGGCATTTTACTTCAGACTTGAATGCCAGGATTTCAGCCATATTATCTACTATATATTTGAGAGAGGCTATCTGTCTGTCTGTCTGTTCAAGAACTCCTCCTAAACAGTAAAAGCTAGAACTACAAAATTTGGTGTGCGGCTTCCTCTTATCATAACTTACAGCAAGGTAAGGGTTAGGTTGTGCCAGGACAATGGGATGTGCCTGGAATGGGATTGCTTCTCAGAAAACCAAACAGGAGAGAGACAGAAGCACCAGGCTGGTGAAAGGGGCCCAGTTGGGGGGGTCCCACCCTCCCCAGTACTGCCCCAGCTCTGAGCTTCCCACCGCCCAGGTGCCCTTTAGGGAGGGAAGGGGGACTGAAGCTCTCTCCCCTAGTTCATATGGGAACATTGCTGGCTGTTCCCCTTCATCATGGAGCAAGGGGAAAGTGCGCAGTTTGCTGCATTCCTAACTCTGGATGGTGAGCACAGGGGGCAGACGAACCTGGAGTGCACCAGCCAGGGGACATGTACCTCTCCCATGAGTATGCCCACTGGAACTGCAGCAACCATGGAGAGGCAATTCTCACCTGGTCCCAAGCTGCTGCAGTGAGATGGAGGTTGCAATAACAGAGGCATAGAATGTTATGCTTTAACTTATACAGGACTGTGATGGGGTTCACTCACCACTGTGGCACCTCCTTTCAGCTGTCCTAGGGAGTAGCTCTGCTACCCAGTGTGCCCCCTCCTGGCGCTCTCTCAACTGATATCACTTCTGCTCCTGGATCTATGTCGTTCCAATTACCAGGGGTACGTCTATACTACAGAGAAGATTGAAGCTGCCACTATCGATCTTCCAGGGTTTGAATTAGCAGGTCTAGTGAAGATACGCTAACTTGAAGTGAGGGGGCACTCTGGTCAATGCTGGTAGTCCTAGTTCCACAAGGAGTAAGGGAAGTCGAAGGGCTTCCTGCAGGGTGGATAGCGCCAAAAGTCGAGTTAAGTACTTCAACTTCAGCTATGCAATTAATGTAGCTGAAGTTGCGTATCTTAATTTGACCTTATCCCATAGTGTAGGCTTACCCATGGTGTCCTCTTCAGGACACAGTCTTCTGGCTGTATCATGCTCTGTTCTCCTCATTTCTGAGGGATCTGCAGTCTGCTGTCCAATCACTTCCCTCAGTGGCAACTGCAGCCAATTGTCTGCCCATTTCCTCCTTAGTGGGGAAGGGGAGAGAGTGAGGACCTGGGCCTGCCCACTACTCTAGGTCCTGCCCAGGGACTCTGCAGCTGGCTGCCACTTACTGTGTCCCCTCCAACTCCTCAGTTCTCTTCCCTGGGTCACTTGTCCATGGTCACCAGCAACCTGTTTGGCCTGGTCTCAGGGCTGCAGCATGCAAATCTCCAAAGCCAAGGAGCTGTCTTTTGCTTCCTTGCAGTCACTACTAGCAGCGCTGCTCTGCCCAGGGTGCTGAAGCTCCTTCCTCTTGTTAGGAGCCTGATTTTCCCTCTTAAAGCTTCAGGCAGCTACTGATCTTGTTCTACCCTTAAGTTCTTACATGGGCCTGCCAGGCCCTCACAGCCCCTCTCGAACTGGCTACCTCCTGCCTATGGTCCTCTTTAATTGGCTGCCTGCTGGATAGCCTCCCTATGGGTCTATTAATCCCTTATGCAGCAGTGTGGAGCAAATGCCTCATGGAGTCCTTATTCATTCAAGTCAGCAGATGTTTTCATGAGTAAGAACAGGCCTAGGCCACTGATTACTTGCAAACAGGAAACATTTAAGAATATTTTAACTAAAAGTATGCTGGTTTGTAGACATTTCAAAATCCTCTAACAAGTTTGCCTTTATTACATTCATACAGTACTCAAAAGCAGTGGATGTATTAGGCTTCATCAAGTAGATTTTTCCAGTTGAATACATTTACCGTGCTAGATAAAGAAATTAAGAACTATAGTGTGCAACTCATGATACTTTTGAAGACTACTGCTGTAGCTCAAAATAAATTGTATACAGAGAAATGTATTTGTTGATCTTCTACAGAGATCGACATGCTAAGTTTATTGGAGAAAGTAAAGTATAAGCTACTAGGAAAAGGAAGATTTTTGCAGGGAGTTTTACAGAGGAGTGTCTCTGGGTCTGATCCACTTCCTACTGAAATCAACTGGCTGTCCTGCAGATGTCAGCAAGGGATACATTATTCAGAAAAGTAGTCGATGTGGCCATTGCACAAGTGGAATGTGCAGTGACTGTCTAAGATGGGTCCTTATTCCGAAGTCGGTAGGAGGTGTGCAGTTCATCATCTACTTGGAGATATGTTGTGTGGAGACAGCTGTTCCCCTGTGGGGACCGGACATAGATAAATTCCTTGTCCTATCAGTGTAGAACGCAAGGGCTTGTCTTGCATCCAAAGTGTGTAGCATCGCTTCCCTGGGAGAACTGTGAGGTTTTGGATAATAAGTGGGTAAATAGATGGGTTCATTGCTATGGAAATTAGATATAACTTTGGGTAGGAATTTTGGATGAGGCCTGAGAATAACTTTATCCTTGGTAAAAAAAAACAACAGCATATGGCTGGTCTGCCATAAGAGTTGCGATTTCACTCACCCTCTTGGCTGACATGATCGGAACTATAAAGGTCACTTTAATCACCAGATGCTATTGACTGGCCCTCCTTTATTATAGATTATAATATAATTATCTTCTTTTACTCCAGAAGATCATTTAAGACAGTGTTTCTTAAACTGTGTTCCGTGGCACACTGGTGTGCCACGAGGCAGTTGGAGGTGTGCTGCGGAGAACAACAGAGTTCAAAATGGCCACCCTTAAAGGGACAGGTGACTCCCCCCGCCCCGACCCTATTTTTTTTGCTCAATAACTTTTCCCCAGCCTCTTTTTTTCCCCCCCCACAACAAAAAGTCCTTGGTGTTCCTCATAAAAAATAATTGTTTGGTGTTCTTCCGTCTTAAAAAGTTTAAGAAACACTGATTTAAGAGCTCTTGGAGTCTAGTGTAATTCACGTGATCATAATTTGCAAGTATGGCAGTATAGTTCAATATAGGGAATGCAGGGTAGCAGAGCAGTACACTTTCTTTACCAAAAATGTCCAGCCACCTGTCCTCCTTGTCCTAGGGCATAAATTTAAATTGTGGCCGCCTTAATCGATGATGGACCAAGTCCATGATCAATGAGTTAGGCTGGCACTGGGAGAAGAGAAAATCCATCCCCTTGGCCGGGACAAAATATTTTGCGATTAGTGGTAAGAATGGAGACTGGTGTTTGCCATATTGCCTCTGATGGTTCCATAAATGGCCTCATCAATTGGTAGAGATATTTTAGAGGATGTGGTAGGTTGTAGGATTTTCAATAACTTGTATTGTTTTTCTTGTACCTCCTGCAGTACAATATCCTGGGACTGTGCCACGCATTCGAATAAATTCTGAAATTGCTTAAGGTCATCTGCAGGGGGAAAGGAAGAGAAGAAAACAGCTTTGTCCAGAGATGAAGACGACTGAGGAACCAGAGATTGACTATCTGAATCTGAATGAGGCAAGTCGTCATCCTCATCTGCAGGCTCAGGTGAGTGCGGAAGGTGGGATGGGGAAGATTGTGCGGTGTGGCTGAAGAATGTGTTAGTGTATGTGCCTGGATTGCCACTGTCGACTCGTGTGAACAATGATGGTGCAAGGAGTGGATGCAATATTGGTTCCAGGGCTCCCAAGGTGGCCACTGAAGTTGGAACTGTTGTGGTGGATACAGCCACGGCTGGTTAAACCACGGATACTCTAGAGGATGGTGGGTTGGCTGGTTTCTAGTAGAATGCCACGATGCTACTAAACCCACTGGAGAGTAATACTGGAAGGAGGAGAACCTGCTCCTATGACCAGTGCCATGTCCAGTGCCTGGAGACGATGGTGTAGGTGAGAAAGAAATATTCTCAGAAGAGCGTTGGTGCAGACTGGATTCCACAATTATAGGAGAGCGGGGAGGTGAATTCATGCTCAGCGCCAGTGGTGTTGGTGCCAACGGCTGTAGTGTTCAGTGCCTCATGTGCGTATTCTTCTGGGAAGCCGTCTTCGACTCCAATGCCACTGTATGTTTGGGTGCCAACTGACAGTGGAAATTGGAGTGTTGTGTCGGTGCCAGGGTATCCACTGGCACAGGTGGTGGCAGCATATCAGCTTTGGTGGGTGCTGAGCAAGAAGCAGTCCTCTTCGGCTCCAACTCCACCCTGTTTGTAGGTGACATTCTCAGCTTTTCCACAGTGCCGGAGGCAGACAGCACCAATGAATGCATGGCACAGGATGCTGAAGGCAGGGACCATGAAAGAGAGTTCTGGGACTTACAGGAGTCCCTCGTAGGGGATGAGTTAGCCCTCTTGTGCGGAGTTGGTGGTTCAGAGGTTTTGCTGGGCTTGCACAGCTAAGGGAATCTCTCCCATAAGAGGTTTTTATGCCTCATCTCCTGGTCCTCTCACTCTCATAGTCATGTTTTGACAGTGTGGGCATTTCTGTGTCACATGACCCTTGCCCAGACATTTTATGCAGAAAGCATACTTGTCAGATACGAGCATCAAGTATCTGCAGGAGTCACACTTCAAGCTCTGGAATTTTGTAACTAATAAGTTAGTTAGTTATAATGAATGTATGTTATAGCAAAAGGCTTGGATTAAACTTAAACACAAGATGTAGGCCTCAGACAGACCAGGCAGGTGTGTTAGCTTAGCTCCAGCTCTGTTTGATGTTAACATGTTCTGATGTTAAAGTGATGGGATGGAATATTGTAATGCATAGTGATGTTAATATTAGATAAGGTCTTGTAATAGATAGAAAATCAATAGGAGTTTTGGCCTTTAAAATCTTCTCTCTAGAAATCAATGGAATGATGCATTCATAGGTCACAGCTCTGCAATCTTCACTCATGCTAACAAATACTTACTCATGCAAGTAATTCCATTGATTTAAACAGGAACATTTGTCTAAACGCTCATTAGTATGAGTGAGTGTTGCAAACCTGGGGTCTGAGTAAACAGCACATATAGGGCAGATGGTCAGCTGTTGTAAATTGCCAGTTTACACCATGTGAGGATCTGGCCCATGAGAAAAAATGATGCCAGGCGAATGGGGGTTTATTATTTATTAATTCATTTAAATAGAGTTAAAATAAATACTGGATGACGGGAATAAACTAGATGCAATACATCTGCCATTTAATAAAATATTTGACACTGACTCCTATATTTTTATTTGCAGATTTTCTTGGATATGATAATCACTATAATGTCCATTGAAAACTGGACATCTGCAAACAGAGAGTAACAATATACAGCAATGTATCAATTTGGAGGAATACACTCAATGAAATCCTATAGGGATCAGTGTAAGGACCAGTTTCATATAACAACTTTATTAAATGTATGAATATCAATAGTTCTGCTGCACTCCCCTCCATTCTGAGACACAGGGGTATGCAAAAAATAGTAATAAATGTGATGGTGCCCTAAAAAGGGTACTCTGAAGCATGTTCCACCTCACACCACCTAGAAGAATCTCCTTTAGAGGACTCAGGTGACCAAGACTCTGCAGATCTGGGTAAGGCATGGCTGGGTTGGGCCAAAGTGATAGTCACTCTCCTCAGATTCATCCCTCCTTCAACCTGCAGAGAAATAGTAACAGAAGAGGCTAATGGGATCTCATGTTCATTCATCTTCTACACACTGAAATACTGGAGAATTCAGTACATGGCTCCTAAGGAAGCTGTGTTGCTACAAGGACGGTGAGAAACCTGGGCAGTATTGTAGTATCATGCTACTTCAGTACCAGAGAGATGTAGGTAAATCAGATGGAACTGACATAAGAGCAATAAAAGATGAGTACGGATTTAATGATGACTGAGGAGTGAACATAATAAATATTGAGAGGGTCTAAGTAAGCACCCAGGATGTAGAGAAATTTGCTTAAAACTGATACAATGGGATGTAACTATAGGTTGAACCTCTCTAGTCCAGCACCCTCGAGACTTGACTGGTACTGAACCAGAGAGTTTGCTGGACCACGGGAGGTTAATATTGTCTAGCAGTGTTACCAACACTTCCATTGCTTAGTGGTCTCTTAGAAGACATTTAGGGGTAAGTTAGAACTGAATAACAGCACAAAACACTGAGAACCAGGACTGGTGGCTGTAAACAAACTTTATGGGACCAAGAGGAACTTGGCCACATGCATGATAAAGTGAACATCTGGCTTACTAAAATGATGCCAGACCATGGATGTTGCTGGACCAGAGAGTGACAGACTAGAGAGGTTCAATCTGTAGTATATATGAATAAAATCAAGAAAGCAAGCACATCCTGACACTGAGATTAGCTGGTCTGGGGAATCATCTCCCTGTGAAAATAATGTCAATTCCAACATTTGTAGCCTTGGAAACTAGACTGGACAAACCTCCTGAAAATATACTGTGGGGCCTTTTCTGTACTAGCAGGGGACTGGACTGAATGACCTAACAGGTCAGTTCCATTTCTACTATTTATGATTTTATTACTTTAATTAAATAATCTGTTCCCCACTTCTTTACCTTCAGTTTCCTCTTTGTCACTAGGCTGTGAATTTCTTCCTTTGGTTTTCATTTCCCTCCTGGAGATAAATAAAAGATCATCAGAGTCTGAAGTCTTCTCCTTAGGATGCTTTTTGCTTTCTGCTTTCCCTTTTTTCTTCTTTTTTCCCCCATCTTCATTCAATTTTTTTTCCTTTTCTGTTTCTTCTTCTAGAGATGAGTTCTGGGTGGATTTCTCGGCCTGTACATTTGGGCTAGAAATCAGAAGAGAAGATTCACTGATCTACATCTACGTTTGTGTGTGTAAATATGGTATATCATGCTATTTCAAAGTATTTATTGTCATTTTATTATTCTAACTTTGTATGACATCTTTCCCCACCACCAACCTCTCACAGTTTTGATAAGCACCCATTGTGCTGACAGTAGCCTTGTGAAGTGGCCAGAGTTCAAATGTTTTCTGACTCAACCTAACCTGCAAAACACAAAGACAGTCCCTGGCCCAGACACTCGACATTCTGAGATGTAGACAAAAGGATACAATACTTGTATGGGTGCTGAACATATGCACTGCACTGTCCACCTTGATGCCAGGCTCACTCTGTATGTACACTGTGTCTAGCACAATGTGGCCCTGATCTCAGTTGCTATTAGTACTAACAGTGTCAAACTTCTTGGCTCCCTTATTGATTAACTTCAATTGATTTTTGTTTATAAAAAATAGTGTTGCAAATTAACCCCTAATTAATTATACTCCAAACACTACAGAGTTTTCTAATCATAAATACAGGGATGTCCTATTAGAACATTTCAGATCTGAACAAACAACAGCTAAGAGATCATAAAGATTTTACAAAGCAAAAAAACCCCAAAACAATTTCTTTTCAAGCATTACTTTTGCATAGTATAATTAGCAAGCAAATGACAATACCAAGTAGTGATCTCAATAAGAACAGGCACATGCAAAGTAATCAGACTTTATACCTATTCTTTGCAGAGGAAGGAAGGAGACATCCTGTTCAGGTATCCATCATGAACCTATCTTACCCCACACATATCACAATCATCAAGTTTTAATGACAGACTCCACCCCTCTGTAAATAAGTCCCATATCACTGCAGCATGCACAGTAATAAAATACACTGAAAAGCAAAAGCTTAACTCAACTTCTGAGACAGCATCATATCTGTCTGATAGATGCATGGGAACCAATGAACTGTATGATGTGCTGTTGGAAGAATGAGCATGAAGCTGAGCATCACAGTGCTGATCTTTTTAGAATGCCACACGTAGCAAGTTTTAGCTAGGAACACATTCCATGGTTGACTAAAGTCCATGAAAACAAAAGCTATAATGGAAATGTTGCCACAAGCTTTATTCAAGCAGTACAACTGGCACAGCTAGCATTAGCACTGATTAATGTGCAGCTAATGAAATACAACTGTATAATGATTTTGAAAGCACAGTTTCTCATAAAAGAGGAAAACATTTAGGGCTGTCAATTGACGTGCATTAACGCCTGCAATTAACGCAGACCAGGATTAACGTGCTAAATTTTTTAATGCATTAATCGTAGGCGTTAATTCTGTGCTGCCCCTTTGAAGTGCCGCTGCGATGCTTCAAAAGGGCAGTGCAACACAGAGCCCAAGATCAGCTGGGGACTCCCCACTTGACCCTGGGCTCCACTGCCCCTTTGAAAAGCACAGAGGCGGCGTTTCAAAGGGGCAGATGCCTCACAGCTGAGCTGGGGATCAGCTGTGCGGTGGCTGCCCCTTAGAATCGCTGCCTCCATGTGTTTGAAAGGAGCAGTGGAACTTGGGGTCAGCTGGGGACTCCCCAGCTGACCCTGGGCTCCATGGCTGCCCCTTTGAAATGCCATCTTGGGGTTTCAAAGCAGCAGCGCTCCACAGCTGTGCGGTGCTGCCACTTCGAAGTACCCCTCGCCCCCTCCCCCTTTGTTGCCTCTATCAGATAGAGGCAGCAAAGGGGGGGGGGAAATCGACTAGGCCACTGGGCACTCCAGCTGATCTTGGGCTCCGTGTTGCGCTGCCCCTTTGATGCACCACCACAGCGCTTCAAAGGGGCAGCGCTTCATGGAGCCCGGGGTCAGCTGGGGACTCTAGCGGATTCCAGGCTCCATGCAGCGCTGCCCTGTTGAAATGCCGCAGCGGCATTTCAAAGGGGAGGAGTACACGATTAATTGCGTGATTAATCGTATTTAAATTTTTTAATTGCAGGATTAATCGCGATTAAATTTTTAAATCACTTGACAGCCCTAAAAACATTCCTTAGACATGGTGTGCTACACTACATAATTGTGTTAATCTGAGGCCACCTTCTCTCACCTTATAAAACACAATTCTACAGAGTGTAAAGTCATGATTCTGGTAACCTCAGACAGCCTATGGGCTGAGAAAGATTCCTCCCTAATTTTTAACATAATTAGGTCTTGTATGTAGCCAGTAGAATATGGGAGAGTTAGGTTTTAATAGTGGGTGGTTTTTTGGTGAAATACAAGATATTTTGTTCAACACAGTGTGATCATGCAATTATTTGTATTCCTTCTATAAATATGCAATTTATGAACTTTAACATCAGCAAATCCACAATCTTCCTCATTTTATCCATGATAACTACCACTAGAGTAGGACTGGATTCTGTTGTTCTTGGGAACTGATGGGATATATTTAATCATTTCTGTGAGGGCTCATACCAACCCAGGGTGTGTCTAGACTACACCTCTCTGTTGACAGACAGATCTAGATTAGGCATGTCGAAATTGCTAATAAAGCCAGGATTTAAATATCCCGTGCCTCATTAGCATAAACATGGCCACCGCTTTTTTCAAAACAGCATTTATTCGAAAAAACGGCAGTCTAGACGCGGCTCTGTTGAAAATAAACCCTTTTTCGACAGATCCTGTAAACCTCATCTATTTTCGATAGATCGGCGTCTAGACTGCTGTTTTTTTCCGAAAAAACGCCATTTCAAAAAAAAGTGGTGGCCATGTTTATGCTAATGAGGTGCAGGATATTTAAATCCTGGCTTCATTAGCAATTTCGACGTGCTTGATTTGCATCCCTCTGTCGACAAAGGGATGCACTCTAGACGTAGCCCCAATAACCCTCCAGTTTAAGGTCTTTGCCTGTAACACTAAATATTACATCATCTGGAACCCTTTAAAACAGCGGGGCATTTAAGTTTCTTTAAAATACCAATAATTTGATGTAAACAAGTATGATGTGAAATGTCTTCACTTGGAAGTACCCATCTAGTTACATGCATAAAAGTTTTTATTTAGGTATTTCAGGGGAGCTAAGACCCTGAAAATAGTGGGCTTCTCAAATGTAAAAATTCTTGAAGGTACCTGTGTTAGATTAACTGATACAGTATATAAAATTATAATTTCAAAGTTTCCATTTTAAGTTTCTAAAGTGTAGAAAATCTAGCAACAATGTCATAAAATCATTACAAGACAATTGAAAACAATACATGTAGCATGGTTGATTGTTACATAACTAGCAAAATCTGGACTTTGTTTAAGTGTGTGCTAAAAACTGCCTGAATTTGTGGAACGTAACCTAATAAAAAGAGGATACAAATCACAATGCACCTCAATAGACTATCCATCATTGTGTGCTGCAGAAACAATCCACTGTTTTGAATATTTTATTTAGATTGGAGTACTTTAATTTTTATCATCTGACAGATAAATTGGGGGCAAAAACACACAAATATCATAATCCACAATTAGTAGATTTGAATATGCACCTCCATTCATTATTTTAATCAGAGACCTGCCAGTTAGGTATCATTCATCTAAAATGAGCCTAATGGGCATATTTAGTTCCACACTACACAAATTTAGTGTTCTCACTACAACTGTTTTCCTGGAAAGTTCCCCTTTTTGTCAAGGAATAACCCAATTTTACCATTATTTGTATGTAACAATAGAAAATCAATTTGTCAGTAAAGTATATGTTTAAAGATGGAATGTAAAACTGATATCAAAGTACTTAGTCAAGAAACAAAGCATGTAAAATGAAATTATATTTATTTGCCTATGTATTTAATCATATTTTTGTAATCAGATTCTTCAGTTAGAATATACTCTTATGATGCTCAGTAGACACATGGAAAGGTTTCCACTATCTTAAGTGTTGCTATTTTTGATCCATCTCTACTACTCACTTGTCTGTTGTTATTTGGCTATGTGTGCTTAAGAAGTAGAATATCCTGTCCCTTAGCTTAGGTGTGTGGACAGAAGCCTGATTACCATCTGTGATACAGCAGGGGGTAGTAGGAGAATTGGAGAGGAGATATTATAAGTCCTAGGCTAATTAAGGCATGGTTCTTTTTAGACTAGGGAAGGTTACTGCAGGTTAATTGAAGCACCTGTAGCAAATTAAGACCATGTCAGGAACCTATTAAAAAACGCTTGTCCTAGACATATGGTGTCCAACGCACTAGCCATGTGGCTATTTTGGCCAGTTGAGTGTGGCTAGTTAGCTTGAACAATGTGGCTATTTAGCTGGTTGAGAGTGGCTAGTCCTCTATAGCAGTATCCACTATAGTGGCTATTGCTTCAGATCTGGTTGGACACCATAGTCCTAGACCAGTGGTCCCCAACACGGTGCCCGCGGGCACCATGGCGCCCGCCGGGGCATTTATGTGCACCTGCCTAGTGACCAGGGCCAGCCCGAGCCATTCTTGTGCACTGGGCCCCAGGTGCTTGTGCGGTGCTGCCCCCGGGCGCGCGGCGCATGCATGGCCCCCGCCCCCGGGCATGCGGCGCATGGGCAGCCCCCGCCCCAGGTGCATGCACAGCCCCACCCCCGGGCACCCAGCAGCCCCAAAAGGTTGGGGACCACTGCTAGACTATGAGGGCACATCTACACAGCTGGTCTAAAGCTGAATTAAGCTACTCAGCTTCAGCTACATCAATTGAGTAGCTTAAGTTGAAATACCTTAATCTGGCTTTTGGCGCTGTCTACACAGGAAGTCAAAAGAAGAATACTCTGCCTTCGACTTCCCTTACTCCTCCTAAAATGAGGGTTACCATGAATTGGATTAAGAAGTCCTCCAGCTCGACATTGTTTCAAAATAAATGCTTGTAGTGTAGACACACGTTATTTTGGAATAACATCAATTATTCTGAAATAACACTTCTGTGTAGATGTTAGATTGCTGTCTGCCATGGCCAGGAGGCTTGAGCCAGAAACTGCTATATAGCTTCTTTTGCACCTGACGCAGCAAGTCAGGGTGGCCTCACTCTGAGCTTGACAAAGGGGAACCTCTGGAATCAGAACTAGAGAACTTTCTACCCTTGGAGGCAGGCTTGTAGTTTTTCTTAGGTTGCTCTGACTTAGGAGGCAAATTATTTGATTGTCTGCAGTGTTGGACACCACTCTACCATGCTTGACCCCAAACAATAATTGGATTGATTTGAATAGATATCTGCTGTCGGGAGCTTGAGCCAAAGTTAGCATGCACTTGAACCACAGAACTAGTTGCCAGGACTTTTGCCTGAAGAAGAGCTCAGTGTAGCTCATAAGCTTGTGTCTTTCATCAACAGAAATTGGTCTAATAAGTTATTACCTCACTCACTTTTTTACTCGCGATGGTTTTTATTCTCAGGCTTGTGAAATCCATAGATCGGTCCACTACAAATTCAGTAGACAAGGATAAAATCTTTAATATTTATTTGAGTTTATTACAGTTGTACAAGGTCCACATTTTTTAGGTCATCACAGTGAGACCTGAGGGCAGCTCAAGACAATTTAAAGTCCATCTAAGAGGAGCATTTATCTTTTTTATCTATGGAGCCTTTGGGGAAGAAATCACCATTGGCATGGTTAATGTCACTGTGGCCCTGACCAGAGAGGAAAAAGAGCTCTATGTAAAATTAGGGATTACTGACTGAGCCTTTTCCCATCTCTGGGTGTTTGCCATTCCACCCTAAATAATTTCTTCAAAGGAATGAAGGGGAATGGCAAATTCTGTCCTGG
Source organism: Pelochelys cantorii (assembly GCA_032595735.1). NCBI lineage: Eukaryota > Metazoa > Chordata > Testudines > Trionychidae > Pelochelys > Pelochelys cantorii. The sequence continues at coordinate 121,663,682 of CM064326.1, read as the reverse complement.
TTTTGGGTGGGAAGTACTAACTCTTTGATTTGTCTGGTTTCTCCTCTTTCTCTGGATTTTGATGGGAGTCATCACTTTCTTTCTGATGGCTTCAGATACGTTTGGGAGAAAGAATCTCTTCTGTTTCACTGATCAGGTTTACTATATTGCACAGAGTTTTCATGTTCCCCCTTCTTTGGAGCCGGGAGAGTAGGAGCCACTGCCTCAATGCTGAAAGCCCAGAACAGGGTTTCTGCCACACAACACACAGACTGCTAACAAACTCTGAAATCTACTAGTTAAGTGTTCATGGCTCAATCTATATATAAAAGCCAAACAGAAACCCAAATTTATTGGAAATCAAAATAAATTCAGATTCTAATCGGAAAACATCAGCTGAGGTTAGTTCACCCTTTCCAAGCCATTCCCCAGACTAAAGCCCAATAAGACAGTATTCTAAATATATGTCGTAACTTGAAGTACTAGTTCATATGAGAAAACAGCCCCATGACTAACGCTATCTCCAACCCAACTTTCCTCACTTTGGAACTTTCTGTTCTTCAGAACCAAAGTAGCACCTCCCGCCAGTCTTCCCAAAACTATATGGTGCAGCTCCCAACCACGGAACAAAGGCATTGAGTAGACAGTTAATATCCTTCACATCCAAACACTTAGCGGATCAGACACAGCGACGTGTCCAGGACCATAAACCTGACCTGAACAAACCCTGTTCTAGTATAAAAAGTTACTTGTTATCATACTAAATATGGAAAATCCAAAGCAAAAATGAATACAAAATATGTTTCTTTGCTCCCCTATAATTTAGGATGCACACAACAGAAAGTTTATATATTTCAGTGCAAGCATACTCACAGCAGGCAATCCACCATATGAGCCATTCTTATATAACGGCAGGAACAGGCATACTTTGTTTGGCTGATTTTTATAAGTCCACTTCGTATACAGTGTGTCTGCAATAGCACAATCAAATTCATCCAGTTTAGATCAGAGACTTCTAAACCCCAGAAACAGCAACCAAGAATAAAGGAACACAAAAAATAGACACTTTAGTGCAACTGTAAGCAGCATCTGAAAAACCAAGATGACAATTTTCTACCGATAAATTCAATTTCTTTATAATACACAATGATAATAATCTCCCACAAACAAAGGTAATAAAACACACTTACATAGTTTTCTTTTATCCAATAAAAAATCCTTATTCTGTACATTTGTAGTATGAAGCCTGTGAAAGCCAATAAATGGATCGTGGAGAGTAGAATAATGTTTAATTTAAGGATAAATTATTCTATGGTAATTATCAGTTTGTCAATTATGTTGGTCCATTTCTTGGCTCTGAAATTTGATATGATTTTGGTCAGCTAAGAGGGTAAATGGAGCACTGTGCTCTTTAGCCAGGCCACTTATTTCTGCCTCATAAAAAAATGATAATAATGCCATGGCAAAGTTCACATCTGTTCACAGGTCAACTTACTTTCCTATTGTTGTACTTCAAAACTGTGTAGAGTTTATCATCTGTTTCAACTCTTTTTGGTGTTGCTATGACAACAGCAGGTAGATAATAATCATTTCCAGTTTGTCCCCCAGTTCTGGCGAATACATAGTCTCCAACCTATATGCCAGAAAAGAATTAGGTTCTTCATAGCACGCCAGTTTTAAATGATGGGTTTGACTATATAAAACAATATGCTAATCCATTTTAGTGGGTTAATATGGAACTGAAGTGGAAAAAAACAAAGGTAGCAATCATGCCATGTGCTGATTTCTCTCAACTCCCACTAGTTAAGCATCTCACAGGGATCATGCAATAAATCAGCATCTTATGGAAAAGTCCTAAAGAGTTTCAGAGGGATCAAGCTAACAGATTTCTATAAAAATTATTCTAACTTTTAATCCCTTAGAATTTAATATAGAAATTTTTTTTGTTTACATATTGGAAACATCATATGGAATTCTATGGCAGGAATATAATTTTTAATTGAATTATATAATAGGACTTTTGAAAACCTATATAAAGACTACAATTTTCTATTAAATTTTACAGGACACTTCCAAAATTGGATTCTCCTGACAGAATACAGATAAATATTATTAATAGCAGCAGGAGATACTTACATAGTGCAAGGAAATAATTAAGTCTTTGGTCTTAATTGTAACCAAGACAGGGTAGATCATTGCTTTTTGTACCAACATACTTGTCTCTTTTAAAATAAGCCCCATTTGAAAGAAGAATTGTGATAACAGATGATTAGCTAGCTAACTTAAATACAGAAATGGAATATGATTTTTTATTATTTTGTTTAGGGTTAGTAAAAGTGCTTATGTTGGATTAAGCATATACTATGAAAAATGAATAGCTAGAACCTGATGTATGTTATAGTGTAACAAGCCCTGTTAGGTTCCTATGCTCTGAGTATAAAGTAATTATGTGTATTGTTGAGAAACCATAAGACCACTTGTGCTGAATGAACTGCCAAAAGACACTATTTTAGATTGAAATCATTTGTATTTCTGCTGTACAAATGTGTGTGATTGTAAAGAGCAACGATTCTAAACTATCACATATCATAACAAGTGACAAACATAAGACATCCTGGAAATATGGAACCACAGGAAATTTCACTATGAATAGAGAATTTTCTTTAATATTGATAAATTTATCCAAAATACAGAAATGACCAAACTGTATCTGATCGTTGTGCCCATGTGTGAGCTGCAGAATACATTTAATGATGCACATGTCCTGCCTTAAAAAATAACAGTTTTTCACCTGAAGAGATGGGCAAGGCATAGCACCTCCTACAGGTATAATGAACTTTATTGGAACAATCTGTGTCTCTCCATGGTTGAAGTCCACAAGTGCTTCGGAGGAACTGATAGTCTTTATCACAGTCCCTAGGAGAAAAATACGAATAAATTCTATATTAATGTTATTTAAAGTACGTTTATCATTATGTAAGAATACTAAAAATCCTGTCCCTATACTTCCCACAGTAGAATCTATCATATTTGCACTATGTACATTGTACTATACAAGACATGCACAAAAAGAAAGCCTCCCCCCCCCAAAATAACTTATAAAGCCTGTGTTCTGCAAAATAATTATGCAAAAAAGAAAAAAAAAAAATCAGGAAACCTAGCTGCAGATCATTCAAGAAACCCAAAACAACTATCAAAACCTGCTGGCAGCCACTCAACACAAAAAGAAAAAAGTGGATTCAGCAACAATTCCCCAATCCATTACATTTCAACTCTAGGATAAACCATGATACCAGGACCCACAATATGCATAACAACACTGCAACATCATAAATATATCCAGGGTACCTCTTTCTGGAGCTGAACTATTTGTACTCTCCAAGGAATTGAACTTCTGCTCCACCACAGAACCTGATACAAATATTAACATGTGAAGAATGTGAAGGATTCATTCACTGACTTCACCTCTAAGAATTCTTTTACATAAGCCAGGACACCACCACCTACAACCTCCACCTCCCCACCAAGAGTCATGAGAAAAAAAAAGAATAATCTGACTGGACACCTCACAATGGATGAAACCACACCTTCATCATTACTTTGATTGCTTCTGGAAAAACAATTGATTGTGAAATCCACCACAATTGCTTCACAACCAAGATGATAGCTACACAGTCCCTGATACTCCACCACCAGATAGCGATCAAATCTGCAAACAGAGTTTTCAGTGTAGTTCTCAACTTGATTAATACATCAACAAAACCAACAGACAGTTCTCTGACAACACCTACTATAAAGAACTCAAAGAAGACCCCACACCACCACAATTTGCCTAGACTATCTTCACATCTTTGCCCAAAATCCCCAATAGAAACTCTGAAACATCTCCAGAATCCCCCCTGATACTCCAGGTCCTTCTACATGCTTTCCAAAACATACAAACAAGTGAACCCAGGCAACCTCTTACAGAAGGAATATCAGCACTTATAGAAACAGTCCTCCAACGACTCACCCACAAAGTGCCAGCTTTATCCAGGACACCACCCTTGCCCCATAGATGTCACCTTCCTATACAACATCCTTCACAATGATGGCTTTCATTCCTGCCTGAAATATTTGCAAGACATGAACAACACTCAGATATCCAACCCAAACACATTGCTACACTCATCCATTTTATCCTCACCCATAGGAATTTTACATTCAGCAACACTTTGTTCAATCCATGGGAATTGCCATAGTGTCACTATGCCTACATCTTTACAGGATACCTTGGAGGAAAAACTTGTGGGCAAATGCACCACGAAATCAATGATATTTTCATTTGCTGGACAGATGATCTACACTCCCTTACAGAATTTCCAACACAAGTTCAATCACCACCACCAATCCATCAACTCTTCCATACCAGCATCAATTTTATGGATAGCATGATCAACTTCAACAATGGAATTCTATAAACTATTACATATAAGAAACCCACAGATTACCACACCTACATTCACAGATCCAGTAACAACCCCAAACATACAAAAAAATCTGTTAACTACAGTCAGGCCTTCAAATATCTCTTAACACACTTAAAACTACATTCACCAAACAAGGACACTGCACCAGAGAATTAGATTGCATCAGAGAATCATAGAATCATAGAATACTTGAACTGGAAGGGACCTCGAGAAGTCATCAAGTTCAGTCTCCTGCCCTCATAGCAGGACCAAGTACCATGTAGATCATCATTCTAACCTGCTCTTAAATATCTCCAGTGTTGGAGATTCCACAACCTCCCTAGGCAAATAGAATCATAGTATACTAGAACTAGAATACATATTCCCAAATACACAAGGATAACCTGCTTCAATACAGGAGGAAAAAAACTCTCACCATACACCCCTTGTTTACACCACCCTACACTGGGATCCATACAGGGTATCACAAAACAGTTTCAACCCATACTTAATGGGCACCACATCCTTAAAGAAATCTTTCACAAGCTCCCTCTTCTGAAAATCTGGTCTTATATGTGAAAAGTAGCATACTAAATTCTAAAGAGTTTCAGCACAATGTTATTATTATAGCATTATCACTGGAACAATTCCAATATCTATCCTATGTTTTTACCTATAGCATTCTGAGAAAAAATAGTGAATGGACATTTCAGTAAATTTATACTGTACAGTCCCTATTCATGTTAAGGTAGGGAAAAAATTATCTCCCTTTTAAATCTCTTACCTTTCACTCATTTGATGTTTTACTGAATTAGCATTTGGGGATAAGATAGAGTGACTTTCCACTACACGATTAGAAAAAGAATATACACTAGCATCAGACCATTATCAACACTAACAGCTACAAAGCTAGATAAATAGCAAGATAGTTTTCTGATCCCAATTTAAACTTAAAGAATTCAGCCTGTAAGTATTTAGCTGAAAATTGTTATCGGGCAATCAAAGTATAGAAAAAAATAAGCCAAGCTAACAAAACGAATTAACTTTTCTCTGTATTTTATCTGTAGATGAAACAGTCTCTCTGTTGGTATATCCTTAATTAATTTTAATTTTTCCTGATTCAGTGTTCATGAATGTGAGGAACTAATAACACTGGTTGAAGAGTCAGATGTAGTGCACACATGCACAGAGCAAGTTTCCCCGCAAGATTTTCCTAATGCACTTTGATCCTCAAAATCCCAGCTGGTCAATTATTGCACCTCTCCTAAGGACAGACCCAATGCCATCAAATTACTAGTGAGATGTTCTTTGATGGAAACTGTCCTAGAACACTATGTCAATCATACAAAAAAGGCATATGGATTAGTTTGATCTTTTTCTTCAATATTATATCATGGGATACAATTTCACACTACAAACATTCTGACTTAAAATTCCACATAATAACAAAAACATCTAGTGAATATTCTGCAGACAGCAGATGGCCCAGCCTTTACTAAATCCTAAATGGAAATAAGCCAGCCTAGCAAGAAAAAGAAATATATTAACAGTCTTCCAATTTAAAATGTACTCCATTTTCCATCACCCTCTTCTTAAATAAACAGATCTATTGGTAGGGTGTCTGCAGGTTTTCTATACCATACTAGAAGCATTATGGGGAGAAAAGATGAAAAATCCAAAAATATGTACTGTAAAACAAATTAAAACTAAACCATCTGAAAGAGATTAGGTAATGTTTGCTTTTTCAGCAATCGTTCCAAAGATTTTTTTTACATTAAAATATACACAAACTTTATTTACCTGGAAAATAAAAGCCTGTAATGTCTGATCTTGCAATCACCTTTTGGCCTTTGAGAGTCTCAAACACTTTTCCTTTCAGTCTTTTCTTAGACTGTGCCTTTACATTCTCTTCTGTACATTTCTGTAATAGGGAAGATGAAAAGATATTACTTGTATTGATAACCCAATTAGCACACCTTTATCTTTTTTAATGAATTAAGCATTTGTGTAATTTCATGCTATGGATTAGATGTATTAAATATTGTTGATAATCCACCATAAGTACCAAGTGTCCTCAGTGAATATGGTAAACGACATAATAGGTATTGTTGCCAGCTCTTTCTATCATTAAGCCTAACTAGACCTTTTTAGAAGCTTCAGGAGGTACCTGAGTTAGCCTGTACAGGATAAACTTAAAAAACAACAAATGGTCTGGTAGCACTTTATAGACTAACAAAACATGTAGATGGTATCATGAGCTTTCATGGGCACAGCCCATTTCTTCAGATGTTTTTTAAGTTTAGACCTTTTTATTGCAAGATCCTATTTTCATACACTTGCAACATTGCTAATTAATTATCCAGGCTAAAATTTTCCATGCTGTGTGTCTGCCTTCAGATGAAGTATTTTGGAAAATCTCAACAAAAAACAGTTCACCTAAGAACAAGATAAGGGAAAAATGAAGGTTACTCCCCTGTCCAAGCGTCTTTGAGAAGGACTTTTTACCCGGGAATTTTAGAACCCAAAGCAATAGGCAGTCTTAGGAACAAATTAATGGGAACACAACAATTTTTGTTTGATAAATGATTAATACAAGTATGTATGCTTTTATTTAAAACTATAATTTATTAGATATTAAGCATGTATAGGTTTAGAATATTAAGATACAGTTACTTACAGTTTGGGATGGTTCTGAGTAATTATAAAGGGATTTTGAGGGAGGGGGGAATTAGCCTATGCGGAGATTAAATGTTTCCTTTAAAAAAAAAGGCAAATTTTTGCAGACTGCTTTGAGGTATTTATTTGTATTTAATTTTACTGTTAATTTTAATAAAATATATAATGTATGGAGAATTTAGTGGGTGAATATAATAATTGCATTTGGGTTTTTAATTTTTTAAATTTTAATACATCTGTTATTTTAAAATATTTTCAGTAGTTTAGCTATACTATGTTAGGGATATTTAAAATTAATATTATTATTTAATATTATATGTTTTGTTTTTATTAGTAAACTACAAATATGCCACTATTTTAATCTTGTTTTACAAAGGCTTAAGATTATTTTTAACTATGGTTTCTACTTAGCAATGTCTGTACATACAAAATGGCTGCCTGTCGTATATTTACATTCTGGGGTACACACAGAACTGTCAAATTCCAGGGTAACAGTCCCCTCCTTGCAGACTATATATTTTTAATATTTAAGATCTGCACATACAACAAGTTAAGTGGATTCCTTGCCAGCCGTCCCAAGGCTGTGCTCTGGGTTAATGGACTGGACTTCTACCCATTCTCCTCCTTGGTTACCCTCTTGGGGATCAATCTGCCTTGCTGTGGGGATGATGGGTACCTGCAGCTGTTCCAGTGTTTCAAGCAAGGGACCATTCAGGGACTGCCCAGAAGAGTCCAAGGGAAAAGAAACCATTCTTCTCATCTTTATAATGAGAAGGATACAAGCAGAGATGTACCTTTGTCTCACTCCTCCTCCTAAAGCTGACACCCATGAATCACAACCACTATTCTTTTCTGTTCTCTCAACATGTCTCTGAGAGCACCACTTTGTCTCTTACATTCCCCATGATCTGCCTGGGTCTTATCCTGGGAATTGTTTAGTAAGGCTCTAAAAGCAGATTCACTCTCAATTTTTTGTTGTTTTAATCCAGACACATCCTGCTCCAGGCTGTTACCCTCTTGCTCACTGTCATACCCCTGCTTATACAGTGTCATAGTCTGAGCTGCCCTCAGGCTGCATTTTTCTTTGTCTTTCTTAATTTTTTTTGAAACTTTGTTATTTCTGCCTTTAACTGCTTTCTCACTACCATCTGCCTACAGAGCTGCAGGAACGCTCTGGGACAAGTAAAGTTCCCAGGTGTCCAAAAAAACACTATCATGCTCCTGCATGAATCTGCTAAGCTGTTATCCAAATGCATTTCCACCTTTTCTTTCTTTCCAGATGTTCCCTGTATTTCTCATATACCCTTTTACTCAACCAGGCTTTACAGCCCGAGTCCTAAACTCAACAATAAAATATGACTAGAAATCAACTCACACTCTATAGCCTGGAAAACTGTAGATTGGAACACTGTTCCACTGCCCCCACCCCTCACTTATTGCAAAACAAACCACCTGTATAAATCATTCCCTTCCTCTCTACCACTCCTAGCAACTGGCTCACCAGATCTGTTACCTAGGTTATCAGAACCCAAAACAGTGGTAATTTAACTCTTTTATTTTAGGCGGTATTAGGAATAAATTAATGGGAGCAATTTCTGACTTATAAATAATTAATATAAGTAATTTAATTTGTGCTCTTATTTAAAACTACAATTTAGTAGATACTAAGCACAAACATGAGCAATATGTTTAGGACATTTTAGATTCATTTATCCACAGTCTGAAATGGTTTTGAGCAAGTCCAGGGGCCCTTTTTTCATCCAGTGGATGGGAAGTTTCCATGTTAGTTCTTTTCCCAAAGAAAAGCTCCCTTGGATTGCTTCAAGGTATTTACTTTTACCTGTTTTTAACAGTTAGCTTTAACAAAACACATAACCTATGACTTCTAGTGGGTTAACATAATAACTTTTATTGGTTTACTAATTTTTTTAATTTTTAAAACATTATTTATAATTTTTAAACATTTTAGTGTGTTAGCTATAACTATACATTAGGGACACCTAAAACAAAGTTGCAATTTATCTTTTTAATAACTTTTAATTTTATTTTTTATTTTGATTAATAAATTACAATATGCAGCTACTTGATCTTGTTTTACAAAGGCCTAACCTCATTCCTAGTTATGTGATATTTGGTTTTGACCTAGCAATGACTGAACATACAAAATTGCTGACTGCAATACTCTCAAGGTCAGGGGTACACATAGGAATGCCAAATTCCAGGGCAACAGACTCTGCATATTCACAGCCCTCTTTACAGAATATTGAATGTTTTAAGGTGAAGATATAAAAGGTGCATAAAGTTCCAGCTGCTCAGTTCTTTCCCAGTAATGTCAAACTCCTTTATAAATAGCTCTCCTGGGGTGGGGGGAGGAGGCAGGCATGGAGAATGAAAATGCAGAGTACATCTCAAAGAAGCTCTGATACAGATGAGTAGCCTTCATTTCTTTGAGTGTCACTTCTCCATATTCCCACTCATGGGAAAGATTGATAAGCAGTACCCCCAAGCAGGATTTGGTGAAATGCAAAGTTTACCAAATTTTGTATCAGATTCAGATTCTAAACTTAAAAAACAGTGTTACATACATGGATAGAAGTCCACATTACCACTTTACACATTTCTACTAAAGGAATATGAGTAGAAAAAGCCATATATACTCTCCTGGCAGAATGTGTCCTAATTTCTCAACTAAGGACAGCCTTTTTGATTCAAAAGTGATTTTAATACAATCTAACCCATCTAGAGAGCATTTGTATAGAAACAGCTTTTCCCTTAGGGTATGTCTACACTACAGCATTATTTCAAAATATCTTATTTTGAAATAACGCGTCTAGACACAAAATGCATTTTGAAATAGCATTTTGCTATTTCGAAATAGTGCGTCCACACTGATAGGACGCTGAATCGCATTTAAGGCTGTCTGGAACTGGTTCTGGCAGGGCATCAGGTCAGGAGTTAACCTCAGGCAACAGCCATACAAGGTATCTGAGACCTGTGCTTAAAGGGACCCGCCCCGGACAGCCGGTTCTAAGGTTTCCCTGCTTGCTTGCCTACCTCGCTGAGGGACAGTAAAGCATTTTTTTCTCTGCGTACTCTGGTTGCCCTCACTCAGGACACCAGAGTACTCTGCAGCATGGAGCCAGAGCCGCCCCGGGCACTCTGGTGGTTCTCCTGGACGTGTTGCTGCGAGCCTGGCAGCTCGTTCTGCAGGCAGTAACAGTCTCCCTGGTGTGCCCCACTGGGGGCTTGTGCCTCATTCTTCCCTCACGTCCTTCCACTTACCCTTCCCTAACCCCCCTTCCTGCTGTACAATAAAAGGCACGTGTTCATTACAACAAAGCCTCTTTATTGAACAAAACTGGGGGGGGGGGAATGAAACTGAGGTGAGACTGGGGAAAGAAGGTGGGAGAGGGTTGGAGGGAGGGTGGGAGAGGGGAGGAGGAAACCTGGGAGGAGGGAGCTGGCAGGGAGAGGCAAGGGGAGGAAGGGGGAGGAGAAGCTCAGGACTCAGGGTTGGGGGGGTCTCGCTGGCCCAACTGTCTCCCAGAATCGTGGGTGCGGGGGCCTCAGCATCCCTGGGGGTGTGGGGAGGAAGAAGCGGGAGGGGGAGAAGGAGTGGGAGGAGGAGCGGTAGCTGGGAAGGCAGCAGGGGCTGGAGCAGCAGGAGGCAGCAAGCTCTGCCCCAGGGTCGATGACCACTGGGGGGCACGGACCATCCTGCCCCCCAGGAAGTCGTCCATGGCATCAAAATAGGGGCAGGGGTCTGGGTCTGCCCCTGGTTGGGAGCTGACCCCTGTGGCCCTGGCATACGCCTGCCGCAGCTCCTTTAATTTCATGTCAACCTGTTTCTGGGTTTGCATGTGGCCTTTGGTGGCCAGGCTGGCAGCCCTCCGCCTGTAGACGGTTGCGTTCCTCTGTTTGCAGGAGATCATGGACATTGGAGGCATCCCCCCCAAACCTGAATTAGGTCCCTGATCTCCGCACTGGACCAGGAAGGTGCCTGCCTTTTCCGGCCCCTGGCAGGCTCCTGGGAGCTGGCAGACTGGTCCTGGGGAGTGGTGGAGGGCTGGCTGGCACTGGCTGCCTGGCTCATGCTGGGGCCACTGGGTCACGTGCAGCGACTGCTGGCTCTGGGCTGGCAGGCTTGGAGCTGGCACAGGCACTGTGGCCAGAGTCTACCCCTGTAAGGGCTCCAGGGAGCGGGGGAGGGAGAGGAGTTTTCTTGGTTGTGCCCAGAGTGGCCACCAGGGCACCCTAGGAAGGGCTGGAGGCCCCCTATTTCGATATAAGCGCCTACACAGCGCTTATTTCGAAATAGCAATTTTGAAATTGGTGCTATTACTCGTGGAATGAGGTTTATCAATTTCGAAATAAGCCCTCCGCTATTTCGATTTAATTTCGAAATAGCGGTTTGGCTGTGTAGACGCTGGTAAAGTTATTTCAAAATAATGGCTGTTATTTCGAAATAACTTTGCTGTGTAGTTTTTCTTTCATAAGCAATGAACAATTTATCAGACTGTCTAAACTGTTTGCGCATTTACACAGCAAACCCGTTATTTCAAAATAACGGGCTTCCTACTCTGACTTTTGTAACCCTCATTTCACAAGGAGTAAGGGAAGTCGAAGGAAGAGTGTTCTTCCTTTGATTTCACGCAGCGTAGACAGAGCTAAATGCCAAGTTAAGGTACTTCAACTTCAGCTATGCAATTAACGTAGCTGAAGTTGCATATCTTATTTCGACTTTAGCCCAAAGTGTTGACATACCCTAATGGTAAAAAAGCTATGGTATATACACATAAAACTAACTTATCTGAATAAAAATTGTGAATGTTGGATCATCCATCAATGCACAAACTTCACTTGTACGTCTGACAGATATAATGGCTATCAAAAACACAGTCTTAATAGACAAATAAAACAAATCACAGCTACCCAAAATCTCAAGACCGAGCTCATCAACTGCAAGAGTACTGTATCCAAAGCCCAAGACAGGATAGGGTGTTTTATTGGGAGGCATAAGTTGTTAAATCTTTTTAAAAGGCGATTTTCCCTCGATAGGTACATGACAAACAGATATGGCTGAGAGATGAGCCTTTACAGCAGACATCAAGAGATCTATCTTTTTTAAGTATAATAGCTATCATAAAACATAACTATAATTGTTACGATATGTGGAACTACAGAAATTCACCATCAAAACCTTTTCCATTTGTGAGTGTAACATTGTCTTGTAAATTCCTTTCTAGAATACATTCTGAACCTCCAATTAGTTTCTAAACTTCCCAGAGTCCCCTATGTTATTAAGTGGAGAGACTGAAGATCTGAATGATAAATCATGCATACTCCTGTGACAAATCCAGGGCTAGAAATAGTGGTTCCATTAGATTTCTTGACAGGTGAACTAAGTCCAAATAGCTGCATTAGCCAAATCGGCACTATTAAAATTACCTTGGCCTTGTGCCATCTTATTTTATTTATGACCTTTTGAATGTGGGAAATCAGAGGAAATGCATACTTTAGACTCTTGCCCCAATAAATTAGAAAGACATCTGATATTGACTCTCTGTCATAGCCTGATCTCAACCAAAAATTGATAATTTTTGTTGTTGCTGGATGCAAAAGTATCTCTTTGGATTCCCTTATAAACTGAAGAGGTATGTTACATCTTTCAAAGACCACTCATGCACCTGACATTTTGATCTGCTCAGCTGGTCTACAAGGGTATTTGGCTCCCTGGATACATGGATCACTATTGGGGGAAAACACTATAATCTATACTCCTTTTGTCTTCATGAATGACTGCAAATAATGACACACGAGACACCCCCCCCCCCATTTGCTCAGAGAATAACACTGTCATATTATCTGTTACTACTGGTGCTATCCTGTGTTGTACCTGAGGTAAAAATGCCTTTAAGGCCAACTTTTTCTTTTGGTGACAATGAGCTCTAGCAAATAGCTCATTGTTTAAATTCTGCCTCCCCTGGCCCCATACCCAACCCAATGTACATGCATTCGTAGTATCAGGTCTACACTGCGAAGAAAAGTCAGTAAAAATATACAAATTGTGAACTGCAATTTGCGTATCTTTTTCTACTTATCTGTTGAAAGAGGTTTTTCCAAAATTTGGCCCATCTACATGGTGCCAAATTTCAGAAAAACCTCCTCTTTTGGCACATCCCTTCTTCCTCATAGAATGAGGATCACAGGGATGGTGAAAGAACGCATCCACTTTTTCAGAAATTGTTCCGAAAAAGCAGACACGTTCCTTGGACGCGGCATAGCTTTTCCAGGATACTTCCAGTCAGATCCCCAAAATGTCTACAATAAATATAGCAAGGGGTCTTCAAAATTCCCATAGTTCTACTCAGATGTCTAATTCATCTTCTTTAAATAAGGCACAATTTCACAGACCTCAACACAGTGGCAACATGAATACAATACCAACAGAAGGTCAAAGCACAGAGTGAGGATAAACCACATCTTTAATTCAGTTGCAGGCTTACACAGAAAGCTGCTGTAACAAGGACATCCAAAAAGGATTACTACTGCTTTTAAGTAGTTGTCAAGTTACATAGTCCTGTTTAAAAATAAAGGTTTTATTTTAAATTTTAACAAGATAACATCAGACTATTTAGCTATTTGCTGAACAGACTTAAAAGAGTTTATTGATTGTCCATCATTCACAGTACTACCTACTACAGCAATTTTCATTCCATCATACACAAGCTATTTAAGGACTGTTGATAGTTACAGTCATATATTTCAACTGGCAGTTAAAATTATTTACATCCATTTAGTGGACTGAAGTGACAATTAGAAAAAAGCAGTAATCTTTTGAACAGTTTAAAGATTAGAAGCTTTATGCTTGTTTGCATTGCATAAATGGAATTCTAATTACATCTGCATTTCTGCCTCTCACTCTTAAAGCTTTTCAGTGGCAGATTAGCAATTACTGAAGATGGTGCTCTGATTAGGCCCTAAAGCAGGTTGACTCAGGATAAGTGATTGCACAATGTTAATCATATCATGGTTAGCAACATACACTGATACTTCGGAAGAGCAGAAAAATTACTAAGAATGAACAAATGAAACATGAACATGTTTCTGTTACTGTTCATCATTGTACTGATGTGAAAGGAGATGAAATAATAATCTAAACAGCAACATGACACGTTTAATATTTCCAGATAAAAATAAAATACATAAATCTGAGCCTATTTTTGACAATCTAGAAAGTATTTTTAAAACAAGATCCAAATCTCTGATAACTATGTTTCATTTTCAGAACAACATTTCTTAACATTCATAGGACACTGACTGTGAACCTCCAATGAGAGTGTGTGTGTGTGTGTGTGTATATGTACACACACACACACACACACACACACACACACACACACAATTCCTTAAAGCCACGCTCGTATCTTCTAAGATACAAATATCTATTTCAAACCCAAATGCCACTTCACCATGAGCAGTAAGGCAAAAGTAGTAAGGTACAAATTTCTTGTTCCTAACCTCCCAAACACTTACTCAAATCATAGAACACTAGAACAGGAAGGGACCTCAAGAGATCATCAAATCCAGTCCCCTGCTCTCACAGGACCAAGCACTGTCTAGATCAGTGTTTCCCAAATGGGGTTCCGTGGAACCCTGGGGTTCCGCAAAGTGAAAATAAGAGTTCCGTGAGAAAATTCCATTACATTCAGCCACCCTTCACCAGCACATACTTGTGTGAAACTGGGTTCTTGAATTATGCAGCAACAAAAACAAAATACAGAAATCAACTGAATGATGCGCCACTTATGCAAATCCAACTTTCCTGTATTAAACCACATATAAAAAGAATATGCCAAGAAAAGAAGAAAAAACACTCTTCGCATTGAAAACTGCCTCTATAATGCATATTATTTTTTAGCTTTATTTTTTGTACACATTAAATGTGATTTTTGTTTTTAAATATGTGCAATTAAACTAAATCTGGATCTCATGACCTTGTTTAGCATTGGTTTATCATTATCCTTACTTATTTGTGGTCTACTTTTTTAGCTCCATATATAAGTGTTATTAGGGGTTCTGCAAAATTCTTTCAAGTTTAAAAAGGTTCTGTGGCCAAATAAAATTGGGAAACACTGGTCTAGATCATCCCTGACAGATGTCTATCCAGCCTGCTCTTAAACATCTCCAGTGATGGTGATTCCACAACCTCCCTAGGCAATTTATTCCAGTGTTTAGCCACCCTGACAGTTAGGAAGTTTTTCCTAATGTCCAACCTAAATCCCCCTTGCTGCAATTTAAACCCATTGCTTTTTGTCCTATCATCAGAGGCCCAGGAGAACATTTTTTCTCCATCCTCTCTGTAACACCCTTTTAGATATTTGAAAAAAATGTGAAAATATGACATGATGCATATACTATTGAAGCTTGTTGCCTCTACACATTTGTGTACTACTGACAGCGATATTACCATTTACAGTTCTTGTAACATCCTGAGGACATCATATCCACATTCCTGACCAAGCCTTCAAAACACCCACGAAGAAACTGCCCCCATCAAGTCCAACTCCATTTTTAAGTTAACCCGTATCCATGGTAGAAGAGGATACATATGCAGTTCATAAAGCACAGATACGCTCCATAAGACACAATTATTTTACCACATTATGGAATCTTGATGCATTAAGTGACTGGGGACAAAACAACTTGTTTCAAGAAAAAACTCTAGTCTAGCTCTGTCCTTTAAAAAATTACAACAATTTTGATAGCTATCTTACAAATCATAAATCTCTTTTATGCCCCAGGGTTATTATCCAAGGCAAAAGTGTAGGGTGAGAGAAAAATGAGGACACAATACATCTTACCAAATTAATTTTAAAATTATGGAAAAACTGCTCTCTAAAATATCTTTTAGATTCATATTCCACCATTCATTCAATGTGTTATGGGCCCATGTTATTATACAAAGCCAATCCAATTTAAACATAATACAGAGTTCTTTTTATCTTCACATTAGTCTACAAAAAAAAGCCAACAACTAAGCATGAAACATAAGAGGATTACCTGGTATTTTCTAATACCCACAGAATAGTGATCATAGGACAGATGCTGCTCCTATTGAAATCAAAAGCAAAATTCCCATTGATTTCTGAGGCTACGTCTAGACTACCCCGCCACGTCCAGGAACGCGTTTGCTCTTCCGCTTTTTTTCGTGGAAGAGCAAACGTACTCTTTCGGGGAGCCCTTCTATGGTCCGTGGGGTGAAAGGAGTAAGAGTCAAAAGCTCTTTGCTTACTCTGAGAGAATGCTTAGTTAACCCATGCAAATTTAAGAACACTCACAATACAGCAGTTACAAGTTTCTCACATTATAAATGAACAATGTCATAATGGGTTCATCTTCATAGGGATAAAATGCCTGCAACTGGCTCAGATCAGATTACTCAGGCCGGTGGGGCTCAGGCTCTGGGGCTGAAAAATACAGCCATGTAGATGTCTGGGCTTAGGCTGTAGCCCAAGCTCTGGGACACATTCTGCTCAGGCATCTACACAGTAATTTTTCATCCTGCAACGCAAGCCCGATTCAGCTGACCTGGACCAGTCATAGGTCTTTTACCACTATGTAGACATACCCAGTGTGGGTGGGCAAATAGTATTTATACTGGTTGTCAATCCAAATCTTCCAGAAAAATGCCAGCATATGTTGATTATGATTGACCAAGATAACAAAAGAATATAGGCATGGCTTATTTCATAATGTCATAGAGACCAGTGAAGTGATTCTCAGCAGACTTCCAATGAGAATTTTTCTTATAGCTGCACAAGCATTCAGTTTCTGGTCCCAAGTGGCAATCATCCTAGGTCCGTTCAGAGAGTTCCTAGGTCTCTAGAGTTCTACATACAGGATGTATGTTATGATTCACTGAAGATGTCTGTTACACTGCAGTGACTCCAAAGCTGGTGTGTACACTGTATTTGTATGTTCAATAACATTTCAGAAAGCTGTAACTTTGTATATTCTCATGAGATATTTCTTTTGTCTTACTGACAGTTTAGCATTAAAGTTAAAATCATAGGGCCAGATTTATGATGGTGTCCAATCAGCATAGTTCCACTGCACTCAATAAAACTTTGGAATGTCACACAAGCATAGAATCTGGCTTGTAATGCTGCAAGTTGTCTTAACTTCCCTCATGCCCCAGGTCCCTTGGAATAACAGCTCTCATCTCTACCTTTATTTGTACTAATAAACTAACACACAAGTTTATTAGTACAAATAAAGCTTTGAGGCACTTGCAGTATAAAAAATGTTGACAAGATAGCATGGTGCCTTTCAAGGCTATGCACAATAGCAGCAGTGTCCAAGGGGGAGGGAGAGGGAATACAAGAGATTCTCGGGGGTGCAAAAAAACCTGGGATCCTGCGTGTTCCACAAGATTTGCTGACATAATAGCAAAGGCAGGATAAAAACAGAATGGGTATTACAAGGAGCAACAAGAGCATGAATTAAAACATCAGTCCTCCTGTCCTGCAAAGAACATGAATGCCTTGGCCAGCAGCTACCATGCTCCAGCTGCTGAGCTCTGAAGGCAGCATGCCTCCCACCCCCGACCCAGAAGCAGCAAATAAATAAGGAAGATGCAACAAATTCCATGAATGGAAATGGGGATCAAGGGGGCAGGACTAGAAAAGTTTGTGTACCACTGCACTAGAGCATTTTTAACTTCAAATGTTATCCTTAGTCTCCATTGTCAACAAACCAGACCCTGTTTTCATGAATGCATAAAAAACACTGCTAAATGACTGTACTGCTGAAAATTTTAAAAACCCAGAATACACAACGGCTTCGGATTCATTCTGGCCTGCAGATATTTAATGTGGATCACAATGTCTATAATTGTTCAACATCCCTATCACGAAACACGCCCCTGGTCTTTAGGCTCTCTCTATACTAATAGCTAGTGGCTTCTCCAAATCTTTCTGACATGTCCCTTTTCCATCACCACCTATTAGTGCCAATGCCTTTGTTAGAGAACTCAGTTTGGTACCAAAGTTCCCTGTACATTGCATGGCTGTGTAGCCGCACAGTTGTTTAACGAGCCCTGACAAGAGGCTCAGAGCTCATACACAGGCTGGGGGAGTGGCCCTCTCACTTAGCAGCAACAGCTGCCTGCTACAAACAGAGGAGCTCAGAGAGCAGGCAGGAATGAGAGATAAGGAGGATTGGGGTGAGGTGGTGATGGAGAGTTTGTTTGTGCTGTGTCCTGGGGTGAAGTGTGGGTAGAGAGTTTGTGCTGTGTGCCCTGTCCTAAATCCCCGCTAGGTTGCTGGTACCTGCAAGTCTAAGAAGCAGGATTTTATCCCAGCCCCCAGCTGGGTTGGAGGGAGCAAACTGCACAGAGGTAGGTGAGGGAAAAGAGGAGATGGGTGAATGCTGGCATCTATGCAGTGAGGTGGAGGTGGGCGAGGGGGGGAAATTGATTGAGGTATCCTGTCTCGCTGCTGTTCAGATGGGAAAATGAGACCCTTTCCGTCAGCTAGTGTGTGTGCGTGCGCGCGCCAGAACATTTGCATAATTACATTTCAAATAAAGTTTACATAGGAGTTAATGGCTTAAGGTAAGAAAGAAAAAGATTCTTTTAACAGAATTTTTTGGAGTGTTGCAGATATGGAAAACTCTGATCTTAATTTTTTTTAAATGCTATGTTACTAATTAATACATGGTAAATTGTATTGCATTAGGGCCAAATCTTTGCTACCTGATAGAGTTCTGGCTCTTAGGAGTCAGAAGTAGCAAATACTAGGCATGATGCAAGTTGTTTTGTAGGATGAAACCTTATTTGCAAGCTGTTTGAAACATGAGTCTGTCTACAAACCCGGAAGCCATGTATGAATTTGCTCTGGGGCTTCTATTCTTTGAGCTGGTGACACACACACACAAGGTGAAAGTTTCAAATGAGGAGAACTTTTATCTGTTTTCAAAGGTCTCTGTTTCACTTGTATTTGTATAGCATGGATCCTAAACATTCTCCAGCAAAACTGTAAAAGCCTGAATGAATGGCTTTTACTCTCCTTTCTAGTGTCAGTAAATACTATATTAATATTTGCAAGGAGAGCATGACTATTTCTAGTTGACTCAGATTTGTTTAGCATCTTAAAGCAGAGCTATGTGTGGACAGTATGCATTTTGGTGTGTTTACTAGCTTGAGTTATTAGAAAGGATGATAATACATGTACTCCAAAGATAGAGTTAATTTTCTTTTTATTTGATTTCATATTAAATAAACATTGTAAGCATTGCCCCGTGTTAATTATCCCTTGTTTTAATGTATTTTCTTCTACATCTATGGACGGTTTAATATATATATATTTATAATCTAGGTTTTTTGTTTGTAATGGTGGTGCACATCCACACATTACCTCAATATTGGTGTTGCACATAAGAAATTTCAACCTGCCTAGGGAAGAGTTAGAGGTACCTACACAATTCTGCACTCTAGCACCTGCTTTCTGTAGAGCCATGCTTTTTCTGAGGGAGGCAGAAGAGTCACCCTGAGATCTGAAACAGAAGGGACCACTCCCTCAGATGAAAAACAATGTTTAAACTTCTATGAAGGCACCACTGAGAGAAACAAACTTCTACAAATAACTCTACTTTAAACTAAGATACTAATAATTGTATCTGAGAAAAAATAAACTTATTGAGAGGTTGAGACCACACAGAGCTCAGAGGTGGTACTGCTTCATGTAACCAGGGAAGAGGCTACAGCCATGAGGCTTGAACACAGCCTCTCTAATGGTACTGGCAGGCAAATTTCTCCAGCTCCTGCATTCTGGGCATGCCACATCTATGTGGAATACAGTTTGCAAACAACTGTTTTCAGCAAACCTTCTCTTGCTACTCTAGCCTTCAGTGAAGAGTTAGATGTTGATTTCTGAGTACTCTGGCAACAAGACATTCACAATGATATCCCACAACTCAACTATTTCCTTAATCAACAGTGCAGAATTTTATTGATACAATACAAGGTCTAACTATTCACTTTGGATACAATTTCCCCCAATGGCCTCTTCATTACTTAAGCTTCATTGCAATCCTGTGATAAGAGTTTAAGTGGTGCACAGGGCCTAATGTGGCCCCTCTATATGGGAGCGAATTTCACGTTCAGGCTCCTATCCAAGAAGGTGAATTGATTCTTCTTTGTCTTAGGGAGTTTTCTGTTAATCAAAATGCTACTGAATTTAGTTATGTTTTTATTTGTGTAGTTGTAAGTAAAATATGTAGAGATTTTGAAAAATGAATTTCAGTACATAGAAAAATAAATAAATATGAGTAAATGCTCTTAGACTGTAAAAAGCTACCAACACAGAAATACACTACAAGAAGGTGTGGATGGAGAATCCAGATTACAACCTTTCACTAAGGACAAGGTTTTGCTCTTTAAAGACTTATTTGTATTCACGCTGGCACTAATGGTAGCAAGCATATTTGTGTTTCTACTGGGAAAAAGCAAAATTCTACTCTGAGGCTAACATGTTGCACACTTTGCTGTCATATCTTTAATCATGTTCAAATGCACGGCACAAGGATCCTTTTGAAGCGGCAATCTTTGAGAGGCCTGAGTCATTTAGAGATGTTTCAGTGTACTTTTATGTTTTTTTCTGAACAGGTTACTCTCAGCACCCACAACACATTGACTCTGACATTGAGCTGTCAAGTTTCAAACAGCATTTGACATACTAAGCACTCTTTGCTAGGCAATCAAGATTGCCATTCATGTCAGTATCACCTGCCACTTTTAGCAGACATTGGGATTGTCAAGAAGGGCCAAAACATCACAACCAGTGGAGATTAAAGAAACTGAGGGTTGTTTTTTTTTAAAGCAATATTCAAAGAAGTGATATTCAACCTGTGGGTGGCTCCCTCTGAAATCAAAGAGAACCACGTGTGCACATTCAAGAACAGAATTTTCCTCGTCAGCTATCCCTTGTATCTTTGGACAGGAAGATAAAGCCAAAGCCCTGTTTTCTTCGGAAGTAGGAGCTACTACAAACCCAACAAACACAAACTTTGGTCTCCCTTGTCATCATCCACTTGCTAAAATCAATTTGAATTTTGAAGTCTCAAATGGCAATTAGGTGCCCAACTTCCATGGACTTTCAATAGGAGATATATGCTTAACTACCATTGTTTCTTTGAAAATTTCCCTCATTCAGAAAACTTTTGGATGTGAAAAGCTGAACTGTTTATCTGCTAGAGACAAAGAGAGATTGGGCAATGATTCTTCCTAAGATTCTAAATGAGATTCATGATAAGCTGCTGGGTGAAACAGCACGACCCAACTATCTGGATTTGCATATTTGAAAACTATCAGCTGTCCAGCACAGGAAATATTGCTGCTTTTTATTAACAGACTACTAATGTGAACCATAGGTTATATTAGAAAAGAAACTATTGAGCAGAAGAACTATACTGATTTTGTGAGGTGTAAAGCACCCTCAAATCCCACTGAAACTATAAAGGCAAGTGAAAACATGAAAGGCCAGATCCTAATTTCCTATTCAAACTCCTAATTTCCAGTCTGGATCTAACCATCTTGCAGCACCAAACCGCTGTATTGTGGTTACTGTGAAAATGAGAGAAACTTAGGGAAATGTCTTCTATAGCCATTCTAAAAATTGTGATCACTAGTGTCCCTCGAAACTGAGCTACATTCTTAAGTTTATTTTTAGATTTCATATTATGCAACTGTTGCTAATTTAAGTAGCTGTCTCAGATCAATAAATATTTCATCACATGTTATTTTGAATCTAAGGACTAGATCAAATTGTTAATTCATTTAAAAATATTAATTGGAGAAGGAAAATTCTTTTCAAAGAAGTACTCATAGTAATAATCAGTTTAGCCTTGACAATTATTTTTTAAAAACTGCTTATTCATTTTTATACAAATTAAAAATATCCTTGTATATTTATATTTGCAAAAAAAATTCTAAAATAAAACCCAGAGGGCACAAATCTTTAGTTAATGAAAAGAAATATGGGGTATGTGTGTGTGCGTATCGTTTTATAGGTGTGAACTAAGAGCCCCCAGTGCCAGATGGCACAGTGTTACGATATTAACCCAAAAGGCGGCATGTAATATATCACTGGAAAACTAATAACTCAATGATCCTTAAAATCCTTGCGTGATATATGTTTGTTTAACCCACAAAGAACTTAACAGGTGTGTTTGAAATATGTGACTAAAATGTGTTTAGATGAGGCACTTCAGGCGGAATTGACAAATGGGTTTTCTCCAGACAAAGGAAAGAGACCAACACCTCAATCCAGATGTGGATAAATTCAGTAGGCTTCTCCAATGTATTGGAGATTGCAGGAAGAGATCATTAGCTGTGTCAAAATTACCAGGGGGGAAAGTGTCAGCTTGAAGTGTACACCAAACAGCCTGTGATCTACATCCAGCAGGACAAAAGGAACTTACCTGAGGATACCCTTCAAAAATACCCTTCAAAGATTAACTGGACTCCAAAGAGAGAGGAAGAAAAACCCTAAGTTATACTTCACCTAGAGAGACAAAAGGAAGCATACACTCTGAGCTCTGAAAGGTCGCAACTAGAATGCCTGGTCAGCCATGTTGGAAATCAGAAACACTTCTTTAAGCAAGAGACTCTAGTTTGTTAAAGTAGGTTTTAGTCTTAAACATCTATCTTCACGTTTGTTTGCTTGTAACCCTTTCTAGTTTTATTCCTTATACTTGCTATCACTTTTTTTTTTTTTTTTTTACTTTTACTATCAAACTAATTTAGTGCTTTGATTCAAATAAGAATGATTACCTTTACCCTGGTTAAGGTAATAAGCTGTTAAGTACTATCAGGTCCAGGAAATAACCGTTACAGGACCGCTTGGGAATAGTGACCATAATATAATAACATTCAACATTCCTGTGGTGGGTAGAATACCTCAGCAGTCCAGCACCCTGGCATTTAATTTCAAAAAGGGGAATTACACAAAAATGAGGAGGCTAGTTAAATAGAAATTAAAAGGCACAGTGACTAGAGCCAAATCCCTGCAAGCTGCATGGAAACTTTTTAAAGACACCATAATAGAGGCCCAACTTAAATGTATACCCCAAATTAAAAAACATAGCAAGAGACCTAAAAAAGTGTCACCGTGGCTTAACCATCATGTAAAAGAAGCAGTGAGGGACAAAAAGGCATCTTTTAAGAAGTGGAAGTCCAATCCTAGTGAGATAAATAGAAAGAAACATAAACACTGTCAAATCAAGTGTAAAAATGTAATAAGAAAAGCAAAAAAAGATTTTGAGGAACAGCTAGCCAAAAACTCAAAAAGAAATAACAAAATGTTTTTTAAGTACTTTAGAAACAGGAAGCCTGCTAAAAAACCTGTGGGTCCCCTAGACGATCGAACTATAAAAGGCGCAATCAAGGACGATAAAGCCATTGCGGAGAAACTAAATGATTTCTTTGCTTCAGTCTTCACGGCTGAGGATGTTGGGGAGATTCCCAAATCTGCACCGTCCTTTGTGGGTGATGAATCTGAGGAACTGTCCCGGATTGAAGTGTCATTAAAGGAAGTTTTGGAACAAATAAAAAAACTTAATGTTAACAAATCTCCGGGACCGGATGGCATTCATCCAAGGGTTCTAAAAGAACTCAAATGGGAAATTGCTGAACTATTATCTGTGGTTTGTAACCTATCCCTTAAATCGGCTTCCGTACCTAATGACTGGATGGTAGCCAACGTGACACCAATATTTAAAAAGGGCTCTAGAGGCGATCCGCGCAATTACAGACCGGTAAGTCTAACTTCAGTACCGGGCAAATTAGTCGAAACAATAGTAAAGAATAAAATTGTGAAGCATATAGAAGAACATAATTTGTTGGACAAAAGTCAACATGGTTTCTGTAAAGGGAAATCCTGTCTTACTAATCTACGAGAGTTCTTTGAAGGGGTTAACAAACATGCGGACAAGGGGGATCCAGTAGATATAGAATACTTAGATTTTCAGAAAGCCTTTGACAAGGTTCCTCACCAAAGGCTCTTGTGTAAATTACATGGCCATGGGATAAGAGGGAATGTCCTTTCTTGGACGGAGAACTGGCTAAAAGACAGGAAACAAAGGGTAGGAATAAATGGTAAATTTTCAGAATGGAGAGGGGTAACTAGTGGTGTCCCCCAAGGGTCGGTCCTAGGACCAATCCTGTTCAACTTATTCATAAATGATCTGGAGAAAGGGGTAAGCAGTGAGGTGGTAAAGTTTGCAGATGATACCAAACTGTTTAGGATAGTCAAGACAGAAGCAGACTGTGAGGGACTCCAAGAAGATCTCACCAAACTGAGTGATTGGGCAACAAAATGGCAAATGAAATTTAATGTGGATAAGTGTAAAGTAATGCACATCGGGAAAAATAACCCTAACTATACGTATGGTATGATGGGGGCTAATTTGGCTACGACAAATCAGGAAAGAGATCTTGGCGTTATCGTGGACAGTTCTCTGAAAACGTCCACACAGTGTGCAGCAGCAGTCAAAAAGGCAAATAGGATGCTAGGAATTATTAAGAAAGGGATAGAAAATAAGACCCAGAATATCTTACTGCCCCTGTATAAAACTATGGTACGCCCACATCTTGAATACTGTGTACAGATGTGGTCTCCTCACCTCAAAAAAGATATTTTGGCCTTGGAAAGGGTTCAGAAAAGGGCAACTAAAATGATTAGGGGTTTGGAACGGGTCCCATATGAGGAGAGGTTAAAGCGACTGGGACTTTTCAGTTTAGAAAAGAGGAGACTGAGGGAGGATATGATAGAGGTATATAAAATCATGAGTGGTGTGGAGAGGGCCGATAAAGAGAAGTTATTTATTAGTTCCCTAAATAGAAGAACTAGAGGACACCAAATGAAATTAATGGGTAGCAGGTTTAAAACTAATAAAAGAAAGTTCTTCTTCACACAGCGTGTAGTCAGCCTGTGGAACTCCTTGCCAGAGGAGGCTGTGAAGGCTAGGACTATAATAGAGTTTAAAGAGAAGCTAGATAATTTCATGGAGGTTAGGTCCATAAAAGGCTATTAGCCAGGGGATAAAATGGTGTCCTTGGCCTCTGTTTGTCAGAGGCTGGAGAGGGATGGCAGGAGACAAATCGCTTGATCATTGTCTTCGGTCCACCCTCTCTGGGGCACCTGGTGCTGGCCACTGTCGGCAGACAGGATACTGGGCTAGATGGACCTTTGGTCTGACCCAGTACGGCCATTCTTATGTTCTTATATCTCTTTAAGAAGCAGCTAATTTAATAACTTCTGCAAATGTTCGACAAGGGGCTTTGTCACTATAGGGTAGGCAGTTTTGGGCAAAATTTGGGACTGGGGAGGAATTGGAGTCACCTTGCAAAAGGTAACTAGGCAATGGAAGCCAGGGTATGACCCATCTGCTGGCTGTTAATGTCAGGGCTGTGAGCCACAGCAGCATAGCATTTAAGAATCCAGAGTTGCAGGGCAGGCAGTGACAAAGCCCTTACTAGTCTGGTCACAATAGGGAAACTAATTGTTTTACAAAAGAGTATGTGATCACTACAGCTTCATCTCCTTTTTAGAAGGATGACTAGCAACTCATATTCTTCCCCAGTCTGTACTGAGTAATGGTTAGTGCCAACCTATCAAGCAGCTAAGTGTGACAGGTGAAATTATGCAAGGAGCACACACTGAAGAATATTTGAAAGAAAATGTTTGATTGCCCTGCTAGTACAACCTACCATTTTACTGTGGTGGATGTGAGATTCAGAAGTCCTCTGAATTTTCCTTTTGACAGCTTCCTGAAGATCAGAGGCTTGTTGGAGGTATGTTAACCCTGCCAGTATCTCATCTTCCAAAAGTATCACATCATCATACAAAACAGGCCACCCCAGGTTTTCTAAGGCCTGTAGCAAAGCTTCCTTGTGTTCCATATATGAGACTGGCTGCTCCTGCTCAAACCTTTAAAAAAAAAAATCACAACAGTGTCCAATTATATATAGTAATGCTTTTCATCTTCAAGACACTTTCCAAACACTAAGTAATAAAGTAGCACACTGCCCTGTGAAGAAAATACAGCTTTTGTATCATTCTAACTGTATCAGTTTAAAACTCAGTCTGGCTAAAGTGCTATAAACCCCCAGTGCAGACACAGTCAAGAAGGTATTCATACTCAGTTTAGTTTATTCCTTGACAAACTGCCCCTGAGGTGCTACTCACTGGCTGAGCAGAGAAGGGTTTGCGCCAGTGCCAAAGAAGATGATGTCCCTGCCCTCCCAACTCTTTGCCATGCTACACCGAGCGCTAATTGATACTGGTAAGGTAAAGTGCATAATCCCTTTTACAACAGTCAACAGCAAAGAAGAAAAGCCTTCTCACTTTGTTACTGAATGGGTAGCAGATGAAAACTTAAGGATTACGTGCTACCTGGGTCATGGGAGTTTTTTAGAGGGTTTTGTTTTGTTTTGTTTTACCAGTAAGGCATAGACCTGAAAGTAAAATAATCTGGCCAGGACAGAAGCAGTCAAAAAAGTGTATTACAGATTTATGACCTGATACTCAGAGGCACTGAGCACCATAGCTCCCATACCATTAATAAATGTTTCAAAAATTAAATTGTTTAGCAAGACGACGAAAACTTACTTGTCTCTTTCCTCTTGAGATAGTACTCTCCAAATAATTAGATTTAGGCGCCTATTAAATAAAAGAAAAAATGTGAGGGAATGTAGTAAATATGGCTATATCTACACTACAGAGTTTTTTTGGAAAAACGGCCATTTTTCCAAAAAAACTTCATTTATGTCCACACTGCAATCGAGTTCTTTTGAAAAAAAAATCAAAAGAACAGAGGGGGTTTTCCGACATTGGTAAACCACTTTCTAACAATAAAGAAGCCTTTTTCCAAAAGAACTCTTTCAGAAAAAGGCATGTGTGGATGGGGAAGAGGGAGTTCTTTCGAAAGAAGAGGAAAGAGGAAAAAGCACAGGTGCCCCGGCGGCCACTCCATCCACAGCAATCATAGCTTAAATGCGAAACAGCATCCATTCAATGTGGACGCTGTCTTTCGAAAAAACAGTTCACTTTTTCGATGCGCTTTGGCAGTGTGGACACTCTCTTTCCAAAGAAGTTTTTTCAGAAGATCTCTTCTGGAAAAGCTTCTTCCAAAAGAAGCCTGCAGTCTAGATGTAGACTATGTGGCTGATTATCAAAATATCAATGAATAAACAAGAACACACAGTTCTAGCTACCACAGTGTTTTTCAAGTGGTCTGCAGATCCAATCTGAGAAACCTGCTAACAGGCCTCTGTGATTTGTTTATTTACTGGCTCCACAGCCATGGAGTACTGCTCCAGTTCGCTATTTGCAGCCAAGGGGGGCCATTGGAAGTGGTGTGGGCTGTGCTGCCACTTCCCACGGCTCCCCTTGGCTGCAAACGACGAACTGGAGCCAATCCATGGCTGCGGAGCCATTAAATAAACAAACCGCAGCAGCCAGTTAGCAGGTTTCTCAGAGTGGATCCTCGGAGCATTTTGAGAAATACTGATCTACCATGATCTGTATTCTGAAAGCACAAACTGTATTCTTATCATTCAACTATGAATTTATCATCTGCAAAAGGAGACAGGAAAACAACATCTTTCATCTAGCAGCAATATGACTATTTCAAGGTCACAGAGTAGTGGCATTCACTATTGTTTCCTGCAGGAACTTCAGTGGAGAGTTCAGTCCAGCATGCAGTAATCTAAACTAACCAATAGCACTGATTAAATGTCAGCCAAGAGCTGCCTCCCACAAGTTAAGAGCTTCAGCATGAAGGTACTTGAGAAACAATGTTAATTATTTTCCCCATTTAAAAATCAAATGCAATCACACCATTTAAATTTCTACTTCAGTCCTCTCTGCCTTCCTTTCTGCTGTGGTGAAAACAGAACTGCAGATCTCTAGCAAGCATTCTTAAAACTACAGTACCTACCTAAAGTGAAGAAATGGATTGATAAAGCCAAGGAGATACCCAGAAGTCACCTACTACAGGACAGACCCAGCAAAGAAAGCAACATAATGCCACTAGCCATTAGCTAGAGCCCCCAGCTAAAACCTCTCCTACACACATACACCCTGAAAAAAGATTTAAACAGAAACATGGAGTGGTTCTCACATTGTAATAGGTAATTTCCTTTTCAGGTATTCTCACCTCATACTGCTAGAGATAAGCCACATCCACTCTGATTTAAACAGCACTGATATCAAACTCCTATCCTTTTTTTTTTCTTTTCTCTTCAGCATCTGAGGCAGTGAGTTGTATTTCATAAAAGTTTACACCTAACAAATGTGTTAGTCTTTAAAGTGCCACGGGACTCGTTGTTTTGGCTGAAACAAACTAACACAGCTACCCTTCCGAAACCATTCTAGTTCTGTAATTTTAAAATCACAACAAGTTTTGTCTTTGTTTCAGATTATTTGTCTTTTTTTAAGCATAGATTACAAATTTCTACTAGCCAGTTTAAATTGTGTTTTATCCCTAAATGTCAACATCCCAACAATTGATCCATCACAATCTCTTATTTCATAATGCAGAAGCAAATTTCTGAGGGTCCTAGCTGCCATCATATAGAAAAGTGAACTCTGCTATATTATTGTTTGCAAATGTATGAACTGGCATCAGTTAATTCTCGAGAAGACTCAGACCCTTTCAAACACTTGTCTTTTTCCAGTCCTGGTGAATTAAACTGCTGTATTTTTTAAAGGCCTATACAAAATTAGATTCTGAACATGGGCTTCTGACTGATTCAGGTCATTCGCAATGGGGAAATAACAACCAGCTACTTCAGAATGTAAATCACTAGCACATTCATAATCTGCATTCTTAGCATGCTCAGCTATCTATTTCACACTTCTAAGATGCTTCACATTCATAACTAGCTCATTTGTAAACATTTGTGACTATTCAAGATCACACATGCTTTGGAGATCCCAGTTTTTTTCTCCTTTGCTAAAGGATGTTTCTTTGTGGGAACATGAAATTACTGCCATCATCACTTTCACCCTCTTAATTTTATGCTAATAGTCAAGCTATGTATGGTGAGGTTATTGCCATGGTTTCGTCTATTCTTCAAACTGGCATATACTAACCTATTGTCTAATTTATAGATGTCAAAATAAATTTGCAACTATTAACCAAGCTGAAGCCTAGCAAAACTTGCAAATTCAATTATCAGAAATGTAATGCTATATTCATAGCACCAAAGGCATGGTTAGTTGCTGTGTCAGATGGAAATGTGGCGTTATGATTTGTTACTTACATCCACCACAAGTGAAAATTTGGCATCCATATATCTAGGAAAGGAATGATTTCACCTTTTACATGTACACCACCCCCATTCTTAATGACATTTGCTAAACCTATTAAAATCACCATTACAGCCTTGCAACTGCAATGCTACAGTTTAATTAAACCCGTGTAACTATTTTATCAGCTTAGTTTTAAGGATTTATCATTTGAGAATTTGGGATT
This sequence comes from Pelochelys cantorii, assembly GCA_032595735.1. Classification (NCBI taxonomy): domain Eukaryota; kingdom Metazoa; phylum Chordata; order Testudines; family Trionychidae; genus Pelochelys; species Pelochelys cantorii. The sequence goes on along the minus strand of CM064326.1, from coordinate 121,634,037 downwards.
TTAGAAGACTGCTTTTACGAAAAATCGGTACATGTAGAAGAACCTTTGAGTTACAAACATCTCGGGAACAGAGGTTATTTATAATTCCGAAATCTTCATACCTCTGAACAAAATATTATGGTGGTTCATTCAGAAGTTTACAACTGAACATTGACTTATTATAGTTTAAAATTGTATTATGCACAAGAAAAAATGCTGCAATTCAAATAAGGGAGGCTTTGAAGCAACACATTGAAAATGAGAACCAGTAATGTATATCTCTGTAATTAGTACTGCAATGTTACATTACATCTAGTTTTCACAGGAAGCAATTGTGAAATCCGGAGGCTTAAATTCCAGTGAGCAAATGATTAAATTGCCTGTTTATGGCTTGGTAGTGCATGCTATCCCAATTTGTAGGGCACAGAAGTTAGATATTTAAAAACTTTGCTTTGATTTCAGAAGAAAACACTTACACACAAATGTGCTTCGTGAGCAAAGTACCACCAAGAAAGTGCAGACTTCCAGAGCTGTGTGTGTGTAGATGCAGCTATCATGTCCAAAGTTTTCCAAGAGCATGGAGTGAATGGGAAACTGATAAGTCCAAGAAAACAGAAAGGAGTATACTGGTGGACTTTAGATTGGGGATAGGGGCAGGAAAAGAGTTCTGAATATGCTGCAGAGAAGGGTGGGCATGCATCTGCTCAGTCTGCAGCACTATTAAGGACTTCAGCATCTGCACTTGTTCCTCCATGACACTGTAGCATCCTTAATGAACTCCTGATTTTCCTTTTTGTCCTGCCTTTCAGCTTCCCGCCATGCCCTGCATTCCCTTTCCTCTGCATTGGAGACATGCAGTACCCCTTAGAACAGTGGTCACCAACCAGTAGTTTGGGATCTACTGGTAGATCTTTGAGCCTCTGGTCCTTGATCCTGACTGGTTTTATCAAGTGCCAGCACTTCAGCTGCCCCTCCCCCTATTGCTACACACCTCCTGCTCTATGCCTTGGGATGCCCCTCCCCCTGGGGACCCTCCTACTTTCTGGGCAGGGGAGGGAGGAGAGGGGCACTTATGTCAAGATGCCCCCTCCCACTCTGTATCCTTTCTCCACAAAGCACAGAGGGGGCACAACAGGACTTGGGATGGAGTTTGCTGGCTGCTTTAGAGAGTGGGCCAGGGCAGGGGTAAGCCTGCCTTAGCCCCACTGCACCACCACCCAGGCGCCACCAGAGGTAAGCAATGCCCAGTTGGAGCCCACATCCCCAACTCCCACCCCAGTCATGAACCCTCTCCTGCTCGTCAAACCCCGAGCACCCACGCATCCAAACACCGTCCCAAAGCCTGCACCTAGAACCCTTCCTACATCCCAACTACCTGCCCCAGGCTCAGCTTTGCCCCTCTCACACTCCAGATCCCTTAATTCAAGAGCCTGCACCCCAGTCCTCTGCCTCAGTCTGGTGAAAGTGAGGGAGGATGAGGGAGGGAGGATGGAGCGAGCAAAAGTGGGGCCTCAGAGAAGGGGCGGGACAAGGGTATTTATATTTGAGGTAGATCTTGGACTGCACTTAAATTCAAAAAGTGATCTCATGCTTAAAAAGGTTGGAGACTACTGCCTTAGAACATGTCATCTGTGCTCCATCATGAGCACTTAATCTGGAGGAAACACTATGCCAGTTGTGTGGGGTGTCCCTTAAGGACACATCTGCAGAAGGACAAGAAATAATGCACAGAAGCATGCTTGGTAAGTTCATACAAAGCACTGCAACATTTCAGTAAAATACACCTCTGGTAGCATTACAATCACTTTTTCACTGACCATTAGCAAGCACACATCTTGGCGAATACCCAAATCATTGTGAGTGTTAGCTGGGAAATAGGAAGAGCTCTACATAGAGAAGAGAGCACTCTAGCAGAGTTGCAGTGCAGTCAAGTAGGGAAAAAAATTCTAAATTCTCCCACACTTTTCTAATGGCTGGAGTCATTGTAGCAGATCTCTCACTGCTGGGGGGGGTAAGTAGAGAAGCAAGAGCGCACCTATTACACACTTATGGATTCCACCCTGGTCCCTATGCTGTTCGCCTCTGTGAGGCTTTTGTCTCTGCACAAGTTGCTGCTGAATGGTGCGGAAAAAGTTCCTATAATAGAAGAGGAACAAAGAAGCTCTGGCAAGAAACATTCAAGCAGAGGATTGCTGAATACCTCCAAGAAAGTTTCCCAGAGATGTCTCTGGAGGATTCCTGTGAGATCTAAGTGTAAATCAACACTGTTTCCTGATCCGCTGAGCTGCACAGGGAAGTGTTCAACAGACAGAAACACAGCCAGCCTTGTACATTTCTATACCTTAAACCCACCACCTCATTACACAAAGCAGTCACTTACCAGGCATCTCTTCTGCTTCTTGCTCACTGGACAGCAACTACTGAGACTGGCTAAACATCTCTGGCATGGAGAGCAGGACCTAGCTGCCTGCCCTACTGGGCAATCCCACTGTAGGCTCCAAATCATCATCTAACTCTGTCATCTGGATTACATCCTTTTCAGCCACCTCAAGGCCCACCAGACTATCCACAGGGCTCATGGCAGTGCAAGTGGTGTTGCTGCCAATGATTGTGTCCAGCTCCTTATAGAACCAGCAGGTCTTGGGTGAAACACAGAGCACCAGGTTGCCTCCTTTGCCTTCTAGTATGCCTGCCTCCACTCCTTTATCTTCGCTCTGCACGGTGCCCTGATCATGGCCCTTTTCACACCAGTCTTGAGAAATCTGCCTATAGGTATTAAAATTTCTATGGCCAAAGCACTACCTCTTCTCCCCAAATACTGGGCAGATCCAGTAGCTCCACAGTGGTCCAAGAGGGAAAACATTTGGTGTGAGAAGCTATCCTAGTCACCTGGTAAGATGTGATAAGATCTTGCCATACCAAGCAAACAGGAAATGTAATTTTAAAAATTCCCAAAGCTGTAAAGAAGGAGAGGTTGTTTACCTGGTTGTTGACCTGGCTGCAGGGCAGCAGAATTGAAACTGTTGCCCACAGAGATCAGAATAGGCCTTCTGGGCACCTCCTGGAGACTTATTCAAGCCATAAAATTAAGCACCGTGTCTACATTGGCAACTTGTCAACAAAACTTTTGTTCAAAAAGCCTTATGTCTCTCATTGGGGTGGTTTTATTTTGTTGCCAAAATAGGTAATTTTTGCCACCAGAAGTAACATCATAGTTTTGCCAATATAAGCTGCCTTTTGTCAACAAAACTCTGTAGTGTTGACAAAGTCTAAAACTTGGGAAGCCAACACTGCAATTAGTCAAGAAAACAAGACTGACATCATAAATTAGTCATTAAATCTGTACATTTTATTAGAATAAAATCTGAGCAGACATACAGTTCATTAAAGTTTTTGTCCATAAAACCTTGTTAAGATTACTAATCTCATAATTTTCAAAAACCACAAACTTGAAAGCCACGAAATAAATAGTTAAGATTTAGAATATCATTTCAATGTCTATCTAGTTCTGCAAACAATAAGTATAACACAATGCTACTTTGGAAAAAACATACAAATAAGGGCCACCATCTTACAACATAAATGCATAAAGTTACTCTCCTAAATCCACAGTTAGGAGTCTAAATAAGTAGTCTGATTTTCAAAAGTGCCAAGCAGCCAACAGCAACACTGAGGATAATTATTTAGGCACCTAAATATGGATCTAGGAGCTTAACATTAGACACCAAGGGTGTGTCTACACAGAAAAGTTATTTTGGAATAAGGAGGTGGGCCACTACGACCACAAGCGTCTCTGGGTGCCAAAGACAGACGAAAAGTAGAACTCAGTATTGAAAGTGTTTGGTTCTGACTACGAATCTCAGGAAGCGCCTGTGTACTGGATGAATTGTGACATGGAAGTAGGCATCCAGCAGATCGAGGGAGGGAAGGAATTGAAGGGGCATTGAGTAACCTGATGTTATTAACTCAAGAACCAATCGATAGGTGGTGATGGTGACCCACCGTCTTTGGAATGGTTTTAGACGGTGACAGAATAACCAAGTCTCTTCACTTAGATGACCAGATAGTGGGATGGCTTGCAGACTGTTGACCAACGCGTCAAACTTGCTGCTTATTGTTCTGCTGGTTGGGCATCTTGTTGTTCTGTAGACGTCATTTTTGCAGACGCTGTCTAGGACGGTGCTGGTCAGTGGACCTATACGGAGGGGCTGAGTAAGGGAAGGGTCTGCATATCTGGTATGGAGTGTTGCGCTTGCGTCTGTATGAGGGTGTGTACATGCCCAATGTTCTTAAAGTTCTTATTGGTATGAAGGACCTCGTCAGTTTTCTCCGCAAAGGGCTTCTGTCTATCAAAGGTCCTCCACCTTCAACTGCAGTTCCTTGGGTACTCCCACAGATTGCAGCCAAGAAGCTCTGTGCATTACCACTAATGTGGCTGTTGTCCAGAAGATGTAATGCACAGAGATGTGGAAGATGTAATGTGCTGCTGTCATTGTGGTCAATTTCGTGTAATTATCGAAATTATGGTTCGCGAGGAGGGCCACATAGTTAACCATCCTCAGCATTAAAGTAGCTGAGGAATATACTTTTCTACCAAAAAGGTCTAATTTTTTACTGTGTCACTGGTATTGGTCCTATATTGTGGGTTCTTGGTCCTCTGCTGCGCTGCATCAACCACAAGAGAGTTGGATTGAGGGTGCGTAAAGAGGAAATCCATTCCCTTGGCAGGCACGAAATATTTATCAGCCTTCTTGTTGGTTGCTGGTACTGAGGCTGGAGTCTGCCACTTCTAAGATAGCCTTGCCCCTCGAGGGGCAAGGCAACTTTGGACTTTTAGGATGGCTGTAGATTTTTTAAAAGTAGGTGCTTGCTTTTGCTGTATCTCGATGAGCTGGACCTCCTGACTGTCCGCTACTCATTTAAAAAGGTCCTGGAATTGACAGAGATCATTGGATGGTGATGAGTCCCCTGGGATTATCGCCTCGTTGGGTGAAGACGAGGATGGGTCAGTTGGCGAAAGCTTCTGTGGCTGCTCGTGGTCCGAGAGCTGACCTTCCTCAGGCTCAGAAAGCTGGGATGGCTTAGGCACAGTTATGGGGGGGGTTAGGCTGGTGTGGAAGAGATTTGATCTGGCTCCCATCTGGTGTCTGATCTGTGGCAGCAAGGAGACCAATGCCAGAACAGTGAGGGGAAATAGAGTAGCATGACAGGTGGTGATATTCGTAGTAGGAGCAACCCTGGTGGCAGTTACAGTAGTATCTAAGCGGTGAGGAGTATCTTGAGGAAACCCACTCCTGCGGTCATCATGGTAGTAGGCGTACGTAGAAAGCCTGGGCAATGTGAGTGACCTTGACCTTTGCCTTGGTGACTTCGGAGACGTCGATATATGACGGTGCTGATAATAGTGATGGGGTCATGGAGGATTGTGGATCATCGAACTGCAGTGTTCCGAAGTAATACAGTGCCGCAGGTGGTCGTCTGATGGCACCAAAGGCACCGGAGAGGGAGACAAAGGCCCCAGAGAAAAGGTGACAGACTCAGGACTGGGTGAAGGAGTAATAGCCCTGCTTGACTTGCGCTGGGCTTTAGTCAGCGCCGATGGTTGTGGTATCACCGGTTCAGGTGAAGGCTGCAGAACAGGATGCCTGCTCGGTGCCGCACATGGTGCTGGTGTCGACTGCAGTGTGGATGGAGGTGCCGCGGGAGTCGGCGCCGCTGGTGCCGAGTGCACTGTCAGTGCCAGGTGTGGCCCTGGTGCCGATGTCACTATCGGCACTGGTTCCACCGCCAGCACCATCATCAGTGCCGTGGATGGTGTACAGGCTGGTGGTGGCGACCTCCGCGCTGGACTCAGATCCGGTGCCGATACACAATGGCTCGGTCTTGTTTTGCCATGATGGCGTAAGGGAGCCGTGCTTGACATGCCTGGCTTGTCTCCAGTGCTAATATGGGTTGGTGGCAGGGACCTTGTCGGAGAGGGCCTCTTCTTGGTCGAAGCATGGGAGCTGGACCGCGCGCTCTAAGAAACAGCGCAAATGGCACGAGAAGCCTGATGCGCACGCGCGGTCCGGCAGACCACTGTTGAAAGATCTCCGATTTGTGGCACCGGGGCAAACCCGACACCTACAGTGGAGCACCCACGGGGACACTACTCGAAGAAGAAGCTCAAATGCACAGAATGTTAAAATAAATCTTCGAGGAGACAGATTACTGAGCAAAGCACAAGTGAGGCAGTCAGACATGTAAAAACTCAGTTCACCATATGAAAAATGGTGTCAGCCTGGAAAAAGAGCAGACTTGCCTTTCATAGAATTTAATTGCTTGTTCCAGCTTCTCTTTATAGGCATCAAGATTCACTGCCTGCGGATTAATCAGTGTGATCCGCTTCTTGTCGGTGCTAATGTGGGCCAGAGATAACACCTACAACACAAAAAAGGTAAAGACTTCATTTATTGTGCTATTCTTTTATCTACCAGAATGCTGGAATGCCCCAACCTCAGGTATACAAGGCAAGCAGTTGATTGTGAGTGATCAAGTGTTTGGAGACTCATGAAACTGATACCCATCAAAGGTAATGAGGATGAAACATAACATTTGTTTCTGAATTAAGACATAAATTTTCTTGCACTGCTTGTACACAAATCTTATGAGCTACTGTGACCCCTGGAAACAAATGTTGGAACCCTGCAAATGAATTCTTATGAGGCAAGGGAAATTAAGCCAGCTAAATCTCTATTTAAATTCTAAATGAAAGAAGCAGCACTCTCTCCAGTCTTAATCTAATAGTTAAAGGGTAGCACAGAAAGGATGCAAACAAGATCCACAAAATGATATTATATTATATTATTTTAATACATCATTGTATTACACTTCTGTATAAAACACCAGCTTATTGCCATCTATTTCTACACAAAATGCAAATGGGAAATTTACTCATTTAAACATTTTGTGTGTCATATTTTATACTCTATGGGCTGATTTCCCAAGATATTTAGGTTCCTAAAGATGCAGATAGGTACCTACTGTGATTTCAAAAGATCAAAGTAGGTTAGATACTTAATTCCTCACCTATGTAGGCAATTTGGAAAATTGCATAAGGTACAATGTACATTTTTAGGTCTAAATGCCTGAAAATTTGGCTCCAGGTGTATAACAGTGGTTACAGAGGCATGTTTCATCATAAAAAAGAGCACAGCCACACACCCTGATAAGGGTGTGATGGCTGGATGACAGAAATCCCCTTGAGACTGTCATGTGATGGGCTGATCATACCACTGAGCCTGCCTACCTGCCCTGTGGGGTGCCCCACCACCCTGTCCTGTTGTGTGATGCTCTGGTCTCCCCCAGCAAAGGCACAGACTAGGGGTAACAGCCTGCCCCAAGAGAGCAATGCAGACACTGTTAATAGCTCAGCTCTGGGAGGGCTCAGTTACAGGAACTTGTCAGCACTCAGAAGCACAGCCCCAAATACGATAAAACCCCAAAATGAGTCCATCTTATTCTGTATAAAAGTTTTACACTGAGAAAAATCAGAGTTTGTTCTCTTTATCAATGAAAGAGAACTATGGAGTCCCCCTCCATAACTACTAGAGGGGGACTATACATTATGCTAAACAGCCAGAACACTTTTTTCTGGCTATGACATCGATGAGTTGAATAAAGAATTAATCTCTTTGAAATAGCTCAAGTGAAACTGCCATGGCAAAAGAACACATCAGCATGATGTCAATGAAAAATTGCCATGGAAACCTTTTTGCTTGCTTCTCTATTTCCAAAATAACAAATCTGATATTAGTGCATTAATGTTTGTAGAGGATGAAAATTAAAAAAAAAGTCCTCCAAGAAAGCAAAGAAGGATTCTAACCCCAACAAAACCAAGACCTAAGGAGAAATGTACAAAAAGTTTGTATTCTATTTATGATTCTGACTGGAGCTTTTCAAAGCATGGGAGCAACCCAGATTCTTAATGAAATTTCATAATTCCTTCACAAGCTCTATACCTGCAATCCTACCAAATTCACGGTCCATTTTGATCAACTTCACAACTACAGGATTTTTAAAATGATCAAATTAATGGACAGGATTGGCACCCTTACCTCTGCACTGCCATCAGAGCTGGGCTTCTGACCAGCAGCCACGGAACTTCCTTGAAGCCAAGGGAAGCTCCCAGAGGTAAGTCTGTCCCAGCCCCAGGAGTAGCCACTGCAGAAAAATATGAAGACCTGTCCCTCCCCAGCCAGCCAGGACTAGCAGCTGATACTCACCCTCCCCTACAACAGCCCAAATTCACAGGGAGATCAGATTTCATGGTCTGTGATGCATTTTTCATGGCTGTGAATTTGGTAGGGCCCTATTTATAGAAAGTCACACCCTGTTCTCAGCTTTTCCTTTAAGTGTTGGCAAAGTTGATTTCCAGAGGAGAATGGGTTCCAGGGCTGATAAAAATAATTCTGTTGACTCCACTTATCAGTAGTCCCAATTTCTTTTCTTACTTTACATACATATTCATGACCTACAATAATGCAGGCTTTAGCATTTCAGGCCGTAAGTTGACATTTAAAACAAATTTTTTTTAAAAACTCTTCAATTATGTGTAGGTTCATGTTTCATTATGAATATTTTACTCAGGTCTATATCATATCCCATTCACAAAGCCTTTACCTCCTCATTATTCAGTTTGGGTATGTCTACATTGCATTCCTCCTTCGAGGCAGGAATGTAAATGCAGACGAGCGAAATTGCAAATGAAGCATGGATTTGAATTTCCCGCGCTTCATTTGCATGATCACATTATGGCGCTATTTCGCAAAAAGAAACGCTGTCTAGACGCGGTTATTTCGAAAGAAAACCCTTCTTTTGAAATAACCCTTACTCTTTATAAAATGAGGTTTAAGGGTTATTTCGAAAGAAGGGTTTTCTTTCAAAATAACCATGTCTAGACAGCATTTCTTTTTTCAAAATAGCGCTATTTCGAAATAGCGCCATAACGTGATTATGCAAATGAAGTGCGGGAAATTCAAATCCACGCTTCATTTGCAATTTTGCTCGTCTGCATTTGCATTCCTCCCTTGAAGGAGGAATGCAGTGTAGACATACCCTTCAAGCTCATGTTCTCCAGTATTCCCACTACCATGTTGTTTTTGAAAAACATTTATTATTTAGAATTAACTGTGGCAAAATTTCAGTATGTATAGAGAATACACCAATATAAGAATTCATCCAGAGTAACCCTGCACAATAGGGATTGCCCTCTAAAGACGGCACAGTTTCACATTTCATGACAGATAATTCAGCAGGAATTATGAACCCTCAGAATCTCGCAAGAGGCAATTATCAAGACAGGAGCCTACATCATTCTAGTCTTTGCTTTTCTAAAAGTACTTGAGAATATGTGTAGCCCTCAGAACTCAGTGATCCAGGAAAGCTTCATTAGTTTACTAGCTGATTAACTGAGCCCATAATTCAGAGCGCCAATGATTTCACCAATATCATAAATGTCTATGGCCAATGAACAAATTTCAATGTGGTTATGCACTGTCACCAAGTTGTATATAAGCAAGAAATGCAAATAATATTAAGCTCTATTATCTTGTCACCCTGCAGGAAATAGAACTAATTAATAGAATTTTATTGTCTTAGTATCTGTTGTGAATAATTATTTCCAAATATACACAGTATATTTACTGTGAATAACACACACTCTACTGGGGACTCTTGGGCTACATCTAGATTACATGCCTCTGCCGACAGAGGCATGTAAAATAGGCTACCTGACATAGTCAATGAAGCAGGGATTTAAATATCCCTGGCTTCATTAAAATAAAAATGGCCTCTGAGCTGTGCACAGCCAGCTGATGCCATTGGCACAGCGTGCGAGTCAAGACTTGGAACGGTCGACAAGGGAAGCCTTTGTCGACCGCTCCCTTATGCCCCATGAAACGAGGTTTACAGGAGCAGTCAACAAAGGCTTCCCTTGTCGACCGATCCGCAGCTTAACTCACGCGCTGTGCCGACGATCAGCTGAGCTGGCACAGCGCGGTGGCCATTTTTATTTTAATGAAGCTGGGGATATTTAAATCCCCGCTTCATTGACTATGTCAGGTAGCCTATTTTACATGCCTTTGTCGGCAGAGGCATGTAATCTAGACATACCCTTGAGGACATAATTTTTCAATATTTATCTAGATGAATAATAAAAACCCTTCTGGCACCTTAAAGACTAACAGATTTACGTGGGCATAAGCTTTTGTGGGCAAAGATAGCAGGTCTTTGCCCACAAAAGCTCATGTCTAGATATATCTGTAAGTCTTTAAGATGCCACGGAACTCCTAGTTTTTGCAGATACAGACTAACACAGAGACCCCTCTGATAAAAACCCTTCTGTTAACAATGATAAATGTTAAGTTTCCCCCAAAAGAGCATAAGATTTTACCTCATCAAATACTTTAGAAACAACATGTTTGTCTAAAACCGGGATGTATTTTGTGCTGTGAGGAACAGCTGTGGGGGCTAAGGCATCCATTATGGTAAGTCGTCTAGCAACCAAACCATGAGTCTTTAACCAATGAGCCGAAGATGTATCTAGAGAACTAAAAATAAGAGATTGTGAGATGTAATATCAGATAGAAACATATTTGGTAATATAGCAGTTACTGAAAATAAATAAATATAAACCACCACCACTTCTGTGTGATGCAAGTACATACTCTTTAGATGTTCTTTTTGCCATCTTTTGTGTATTCAGCTCTGTGGAAAAATATTTGAAAACTTACAAAGGCATCAGGTAATGGCTTTTCACAAACACATACAACACATTGTAATTAGCAACAGCTCTATCTGAATCGATTGGAAGTGCTCCTAAGGATGTATAATAATGTTTATTAAGCTACTAAATTTATTCATGAGAATGAATCTTTCTTGGATTTCAGTTGTGGCTCTTGATCATTATCAACAGAGTTCCCACCCAGGTTTCACAAGAACTAATAAAAAACATAAAAGAGGATAGCACTAATGCTGTATCTACACTGTACACCTTACAACAGCACAACTAGGCTGCTGCAGCCAAGACATTATAAGATGTGCTGTATGGCTGCTTTTACTTTCAGCAACAGAATAAAACCACCTCCAAATGGGATAGTAGCTTCATTGACCAGCAATTTTGCAGAATACTTTAATTGAAGACTGTTGAAGGCACATCTGAATCGTGAATTTTCCTGAAGAGGGTGCATATCTAAGAATTGCTAATTGTAAAAAAAAAATATGTGGATATTGTATTTTAGTTTAATAAGATTTTTATACAGATTCACCTTAATTTAGCAATCCTGGCCATCCTGCCATTGACACTGTTATGTTCTAGAGCAGAGGTGGGGAACCTTTTTTGGGTCAGGGGCCACTGAGACACAGAAAAATCAGTCAGACGGAGGCAGCGGGGGCTGGAGCGCCAGCATGGACTCCCCAATGCTGGGGAGGGAGGAACCCTGAACCTCAGGGGACAGATCTCGGCAAGCCGGGGACTGCATCTAGCCCCTAAGCCTTAGATTCCCCACCCCTGTTCTATGGCCTGATTTGAGGAACAAGCTTGGTGAATCTTTCTTCTTGAGTTATAGGTTATAAATTTAATGAAAGTTAAAATAATTTTGAAGTGATAAAATTGGTCTTTTTCTATACTGGCCCTTTTGCTGCTGAAACTTTTCTTGCCTCCGAGTGTGAAAAAGCCCCCGTCTGAACAACAAAATTTTATCAACAACCCTACCTTCATGGAAAATGACCCTACCAAAGAGACTAGTAATAAATAATGTACAAAGATCGAGGGCCTCCTCCCCAAAAAAACAACAACATTCCTTCCCTTCAAAAGGATGCTGAACTGAATGCTATTTACAGATATGTGCATTGTTCAATGAGTACTCAGTGTTCAATGAGTATCCATCATATTTTAATATCTCATATTTACCATCCTGCTGAAAATGCTTCCTTGATCAGGCCAGTGAAACCTAGTCAGAATCCCTTTTTACTTCAGTTTAAAAACTTACCAACAATTCATCTCTGTCAAATGCTATACCACCAGATCTAAACAAATTATAATAATTAACTTGAATTCCCCCCGTTGTGATAACTTGCCTTTATAAATAGTATCAGATTTCAAACTATTTCTGGGCAAAAACCCCTTTCTTTCAGGACATATCCTCTCATCTGGCCTTTCTTCACAGGACCTCATTTGCTGACCCAGGATCCTCAGCAGACTAGTCTTCGTTTGCTCTGCAGGTATTCAGACAGAGATAAAAAGACAACTAATCTACATATCAAATGGCTTCCTGCAATTCGTGAAAACATAACACTTCTTTGGTTTTCATTCCATGCTCTTAAAAAATGAGCTGTCTTATACAAGCCCTCACAGATAATAACAGTATATAAGCACTAACTGGTTCTCTGTACTTTCCCAAAATTTATTAAAAAAAAAAAAAATCAATGCTGTAACTAATAACATACACATGTGAGCTCTTCACAGTACCTACAACCAAAGATTCACTTACTGTATTTGCATTAGATAGTAGAGATTTAATCTCTCCCTATTTACTTAACTGCTTACAGATTTTCAAATTTAAATCAAACTAGTTTAAATTAGGCATTCTCTTGCAGTGTGTGAAAGCCAACCATCACAGCACTGTGCCAAAAAGTGCAAATGACTGGACACTGACTAGTCTAAAGTAAATTTCCAAGATGAACAAAATGCAAAAACGAGGGAAGATAAATTAGAGTTTTAAGATAATTTATTGAATAGCCACACTTCAATTTAGATAGTTACCTGCATACAAAGCTGTCTTCCTTCTGACTGGACTGTCACAGCGAGTTTGCCATACATCTACTGTACGCTGGTGTGAAGTCAGCAATGGCTCTTCTGAGGCACAGTGTGGCCTAATGGTAGGAGAAGTGTTTGGCTCCTGAATGTGTGTGGTTACAGAGGATGCAGTAAGAGTCTGCTTATGCTGCCTGTTTATGAGTGATAAAGACAAAAATCAAGCAAATAAATAACCTTCAAGAGTAAAAATGCATTTGTAAGGAACCGCTTTTTAAACATTAAGTTTAAATGTATGCAACATTTAAATATGGATTTCAAATACTCTGTAAGATTACAAAATGATTGACATTATTTTACTACAGTCTTGATTTCATAAACAGGTTAACAATTTTAGTTTTACTAAGGTTCATGTAAAAAAATCTCTGAAAACATGTAAATAGTCTATCCTTTACTGAGGCCAGAATATGCTTTGAATTCTCAAGAGTGGAAGGGGGAAGAGTGAGCCACCTTACAAATAGATTTCAAATGAGCTTATTGATTGGTGTTGAATGTAGTGGTATTTTAGGAGGGAAACTGAACAGAGACCACAAGGCTCAAAATGGAATGAATGTACACCCGTGTTATGTGGGACCATAAACTGAAGGGACAAACTGTTTTTTTCCAAATAAGCAATCTCTGCAGGAGGCAGAAGAATGCTCAGATTATCTGAACTGGTTTATATTACTGCTGTCACCTTGGCTCATAAACCATTTTGTTCCAATTCCCCATATCTCTTTTTTTCTAGACTTGTTTTCATAAAGCTTATAACAATAGTATTATAATTAAAGATTTTTCAACATTTCTTTACAAAAAGAAAATGTGTTAACGAGAATGTCAGAATTGTGAAAGGAATAGAAGACAAGAAATTTAACAGTATTTTGAGTAACTTATAGAGCACTACAAGGGATAAAGCAATGTGAGTACATACTTATTTTCACAATCTTTTTCTCCATTATTCCAGTCCATCATCAGGCATTCAGTGTGAAAGGCCTGCACTTTCTCAAGATCTCTTTCTCCTTGTTCAATTTCTTTTTTTAAAAGATATATATCTTCACTCTGCCACAATGAAAATTAAATGTGTTGTTATAATTACACTTAAACAATCCAATAAATAAGTTTGGGTGTAGATTCACACAGAAAAAAGGAATGGCATTTTGGATTATTTGGATTTTTTTCTTTCAAAAGTTTCCCTCATTTCTAAAACAAAGTTTGCTTTGGTCCTTCACCATACATAGATTGCCCATTAGCATAAAATTAAGAGAGAGGAAAATGATGATGGCATGTTCCCACACAGAAATATCCTTTAGCAAAGGAGAGGCATTTTAATTAAATAAAGAGTTGTATCAGAATTAAACAGGTCAGGAAAACACATACAGCATCTACAAGGTAACAAAACGGTCCAAGAAACAGTAGAAAATTTGTACTTCATTGACCCAGGTCGTACCCATCTTGACACTTTTCACCTGCATCTCAACATTGGGTTCATGTGTGATATTTCTGAAATGCTCCAAGTACCATAATTTATAAAGGGCCTGTGATAGATGGAAGGAGTGCTGCCCTTTTCTAAACATTCCAGCATTCAGTAACTAAAAGGGTAAACCCAGAAAGCGTTGGCAGCAGGCCAGGAAAACCAATAAGAAGAAAGTGTTGAGATTTGAATTGAAAGGAAATCTGCCTGCTGTTTTCTCTTTTGTGGGAGTTTAAACCAGGCGCTTGGGGGAAAAGATTAATCAAACCAGGCAGGGATACCATGACTAGAAAAGGAATACTTCTACCTAGAATTGGACTGGAACTTGAAAATAAAGATATGTGAGTAGATAGGGAATATTTAATTAGATGTGATCAGATTATTTTCTTTGTTTTGTTGTTTGGTTAAACTCCTCTGTACTGAGTCCATGTACTTCCCCCCCACTTACACACTGTAACTAAAGCTGAATGCCAGAGAAGCAATTCTCTGTGCTTTAATCTGTTTTTCTAAGTTGCTCTATAACACCTAGCATCCAAGTATGCTTTACCAAGTATATCTTTTTACTTTGTTAATAAAATCACCTTTTTAAGACTATGAACTGATTCTTATGTCCTGGAAGGTAATAGGAGGTCTGTGTATACATGCCTAAAACTAAGAGGTGAACTATAAGAGATTAAAAGTTTGTTTTCTTTTTTTTCCCAAGCTCTTTTGTGGCAAAAGAGCATAGGGTACCCCTCTGGAAGAAGTTCCCAAGTGACTCTTCCTGGGTTTAAGAAAAAAGGGTTTTTCTTCGCTTGGGTAGTGTCAGCCTACCTCCCAACATCAAGTAATCTGCAATCTTGGGGTGTTTTTAAGCAGAAGCCTATAGAGTCATGGTATTTTTAAGGTCCGTTGCTGACCCCTACCTTCTTCACTCTTGACAGGGCTTAATTCCACAATGTGTTGTAATAATCTCACCTGTGCAAATTTGTGGACAATGGATGTAAAACATTACCAGTGCAAAATGGTAGCATTTTACACTGACTTTGCATAGGGGTAAGTAATTACATCAGGCATGGACTTACTGACTGGAGATAGCTTCCATCATTTACTGATGGCAATAATTATACATTGTTCCGTTTCTCTAGAAACACTTTGCATCAGCTCTACTGACAGCCATTTTTTTTAAAAAAATGATTATATTATGCATATATTCTCTTAACTAGCCATTAGTATTCTTAGACAGTCCTTAATACTGATTACTGTTCATATTTATAACTAATGTCAATGGGGGCAAAAGCACTCAGACTGAGCTTAAGGTACCTTTGATTTAATTTAATATGCAGGTTGAACCTCTCTAGTCCAGCACCCTTGGGACCTGACCGGTTCCAAACCAGAGAATTTTCTGAATCACGGGAGGCCAATATTGTCTAGCAGCATTACCAACACTCCACTACTTACTGGGTTGTTAGAAGACACTTAGGGTAAATTAGAGCTAAATAACAGCACAGAACACTGAAAGCTAGGACTGGTGACTGTAAACAAACTTTATGGGACTGCAGGAAACTTGGCCACACCAATGAAAAATAGACATCCAGCTAACTAAAATCATTCCAGACCAACAATAATGTAGAAAGTTCCGGACTAGAGAGGTTCAACCTGTATAGTAAAATAATAAATAGGACCAGGAGTTTTCTTCAACTTTAAAGCCAGGAATATAAGTACATAAACTACAAGGGTATGTCTACACTTGCACCCTCTTTCGAGAGAAGGATGCAAATGAAGACATTCAAAACTGCAAATGAAGCCGGTATATAAATATCCCATGTTTCATTTGCATATTCGCATTATGGCGCTATTTCAAAATAGCACTATTTCGAAATAACAGACGCTGTTAAGACGCGGTTATTTCGAGAGAAAACCCTTCTCTCAAAATAACTGGTAAACCTCATTGTAAGAGGAATAAGGGTTATTTCGAGAGAAGGGTTTTCTCTCGAAATAACAGATGATGTTAAGACGTGGTTATTTCGAAATAGCGCCATAATGCGAATATGCAAATGAAGCATGGGATATTTAAATCCCGGCTTCATTTGCAATTTTGAATGTCTTCATTTGCATCCTCTCTCGAAAGAGGGTGCAAGTGTAGACATACCCCAAGAGATTAATATGAAACCAAACTAATACTCCCCACACCCAAAAATCCCACCCATCTTTATCATGTCCCTGCCTTTCCAAACTTGTGATAAAGAGGTAGATCCCAAAGCATGCCTGGAAGGTGAACAAATTTTAGACCACAGATGGGATGGAGAGTGAATTCTGAAGATGGCTCTAGTACTGCCCTATTAATGTATGAGCACAGATTATACAAGCTTCATCCTTCCCACCTTTCCAGTACCTACTAGATTCACATAATCCACAGTGACTGAGCTGTAAGGGCATCTAATACATCCTATGGAATATTTTGTATTGCATTATTTCTAGTCTTGCTTCTCTGAATTACTGTCTGTGATGTACAAAATTTCATACTACTCTTGTTCCTAATTATGCATGTTCTTATTCCACTTTTCCTTGCATTTAGGGAAGTAATTAATTGGTTGATTTTTTTTTAAAACTATAATTATTCCTGAAAGTCCATGAAGAAATTTACTACTGGGGATTTTTAGTCTGAGCTTGTTAGTTACACTTTGTAGGCCAGTGCTGTTTTTGTAAATGTAGTGGTTACGGATCTAGTTTTATTTCCACCCTTCAGCGATAAACGTATGTCAAAATATTAGGTGTGAAACTCTCTTTAGCTATAGATATTTGCATTAATTAACAAGACATTTACTTTTGGGGTAAAAATCATAGATCAATTTCAGTTCAGGAGTAAGCATAACTCCCATCTGAGACACCAGGAATCACACCAGCTTTTTCCAGAGCAGACTTTACCTCCCGAAGTATTTAAACTACCAATAATCATATCAATATATACATTAAATGATAGTTGCAATTTAGATTTAATAAAATTCTAGCACTGTGCAATGGCAGGTCTGGTGCTTCAAGATCACTTTAGCCTGACCATGATTGATTATTAGCCTCTTTTCTAAGGATGCGTCTAGTACACTGCACCATTACTCTGGAAAAACAATACTAGTGTCCACACAGCCATTGCGTTATTTTGAAAGAAAATCTAAATAACAGACAGCTTTTTCTGATGTTAGTAAACCTTATTCCACGAGGAATAATGCCTCTTCTGAAAAAGCTTTTTCGGAAGAGGGTGGTGGGTGTGGATGCTCCACTGCTGCTATGTTGAAAAGCTCCTCACCAGGGCCATTCCAAGTTATTCCTCCCGAGTGCCTCCTGGGACTCTAAATCGAGATAGTGTGTCCACATTAAGGGAGCCCGCCTCAGACTAATTTTGAGGCTTCCCTCTAGTGTGGGCACTCTATTTCAAAATAAGCTATTCCAGAAGATATTTTCCGGAATAGCTTTTTCCGAAATAAACTTGCAGTGTAGACATACCCTAAGTCACATACCTATCAAGTTGCATATATGCAAGCTCTGTTGCCCCTTACACACCATAAAGATTCATATTCCAAAATTCAGCTTGAAATACTTACCACAGTAGGCTCTGGAGCATCAGGATCTGTCATGTAAATATTATAGTAATGAAATCGTCCCCCCGTTTCAGTTGACAGTTCATTCAAAAATTTATTAGCCTCTGTATCATCACAGTTGAAAGATATGGTATGAATAGGAATTTTTTGATGAAGTAGGATTTGGGCCAAAATTGTTTTTGGTGGCTGAAAAAGAAAAATAATAAGAAAAAGAAAAGAGAAAGAAAGTAAAAGAAAATAGTGTTAAATATGCTGCAGATAAACAACTATTTAATAAAACACTGCATAGAATTCCATTAGCTATTGCACTACTTGTAGCACCAATCCCTTCTGTAAAAGGCACAAAAAAAATATTTGAACATTTTCCTCGATATCTAAGAGTATCCTGGTTTATAACACTACCTAAAGCACTGATTTATCATTTGAGATCAAGCAACTCACTTCAGGTATCATTCAACTCATCTTTTAATTTAAGTAATACCTAAACTTTCCTGGATGCCAGACGTTGCAACAGAGCTGAATTTTTCTTGGTACAGTGAATGAATTACAGTAAATGAATTTTTAAAATGCCCTAATAAGCATATTGACCAGTTTTCGCACTGTAGTATAACTTAACATTTCAATTTTGTCAAATTTAGCACTTGTAGCTGAACAAGAGTTGCTTTCCTTTCAGTTTTGTTTGCTGCATTGTATCTTCTCAAACCTCAAGCCATTTTGTGCTAAAACAACACAACTTCATCTGCTATAAATATACTGGCACTTTTAAAAATCTCATTTCCACTTATATAAATCAAGAGTGTAAAGCTATTCCAGAATAGGGTGGGCAAAATATGGTCCATGGGCTGGATCCGGCCTTTTTAACATTTTTATCTGCCTGTCTCTCACAGAAGAGATTCAGCTGGGTGGCATGTGATTCACAGGGCTCATACAGCTAGCAGCAGGTATTTAAGTGCCCCGCCCCCTACATTGCTCCATCCTGCAGCTGCTCCCAGGACCCTCCTGATACTTGTGCAGACTGGGAAGGAGAGAATGGAAAGGAAGAGCTGATGTCAGTGTGTTCCCTCTGCTTATACCTCATCTTCACAGAGCAGGGATCAGAGAAAGGGCACTGAAGAAGACTCGGAGCAGCTGTGATTTGAGGTCTACTCTGAGGTGAGTGCTTTTCTTTAAGAGGCAGTGCACTGTTTGTGAGATTTCTCCTGCAGCCAGCTCACAAAGTCTCTTTTTCTCTGTCTGTCTCTCACATGCATACAGGCTGTCCCCCCACCCCACCCCACCCCAAAAGCCTCATGTATCTCATCTCTGCTGGGCTCAGGAACAGAGCACAAGAGCTTTCAGTAAGAGTCTAAGTGATTGTTTATGGTGTCTCTTCAGAAATGTATCCAGCAGCAGCCGATGCACAATCTCTGTCACACACTGTGCCACACACAAAGAATCGCTATGTCACACGCTGTGCCACATACTGTCTCACACACTCACCCAATCTGTCTCTCAAACACGGTAGGCTTGTCTACACTGGCAAGTTTTGTTGCCAAAAAACCCCTTCTGGCGACAAAACCCAGAGAACATTCACACTGTAACGCAACAAGTCATGAAAAATACCAGGTTTCAGCAACAAAAAACTTCCACCTTCGTGGAATTATGCAGTGTGTACTACAGGAGGCTTTTTTAAAGTATATTGAACTCCAGGATGCTTCCCACAATGCCCGATTAGCTGCTCTGGCCTGCACTTTGAACTCTGCTGCTTTGCAGCCATGTAAAAGAAATGTTCCCCTCCTCCTTGCAAGCCCAGAGAACTTTAAAATCCATTTTCTGCTGGCTGGTTCCTCGTGGAATGCTCCTTATGGCATCCTCTCAGGGAGCCAGGGGTAGCTATCACTCAAGACACTCTCCTGCTTGGAGTACCCCAGAGCTTTGGAGCTTAGTATGTGGAGTGAAGAATCTGCGCAATCACAATTGTGAGTGACTCACAGGAACTGGGACACATATGGTCACATTTCTTGAGCCCTATGTGAGTAGAGTATGACCAAGATACTCTGCAATGCAGAACCAAGCCAAGATAAACGAACTCCAGCAACTGTACCATAAACTGAAGGAGGCAAACTGCTGGTCTGGTGCCGCACCCAAGACATGCTGCTTTTATAAAGAACTGCATGCAATTCTGGGTGGGGACCCCACATCCACATGCAAGGACACTGTGGATACTTCCCATGACACAGAGTCAGCAGAAACAGGACTTAATCCAAAGGAAGAAGCTCTTCATGAAGAGGCAGAGGCAGACAAAGAGGAGGGGCTCACCCAAGAGTCACCCCATGAGGCAGGCAGCCAGGAACCATTCTCAAATCCCGAGGCCCATGCTGATTCTCAGCAACAGCTAGACATGGAGCATGACACAAGGCAAGAGAAGCAGGGTAAGTTACCCTATTGCAATGGGGAAGGGGGATGCAGGGGTTGACCAGTGGCTGTGTTTCTGTGAGCTGGCTAAGTCCTGCCTGGCTCAGCGTTATGTCCAAGCAGGGCTTTGATGCACAAAGAGATATCAATAGAGTCTTGTAGGAAGATGGCGTCGAAGCTTTTCCTGGTGTACTTTATTAATTTTCTCATGGAGATTCCATGGCAGGGCTGCAGTTTCCACCTTTCCTCCCAGGTTACAACATTCTCCCAAACCATTCCTCACTCTGTGCTGCCGGTACCAAGGTGGCACAGAATTGAATTGCATAAGGAGTGGGATGCCCCCCACTCACATCCAGAAGCAGGATATGCAAATTCCCGCAGAGCTTTCGAAAGTGAAAGTAGTCGGGACGTGGGGGTTTTTCGGCAAACCCCCCCTTTTTCGAAAAGCTGCATAAACCTCATTTTTTGAGGAAGAGTAGCTTTTCAAAAAATGGGGGGTGGGGGGGAGGTTGCCAAAAAAAACCATGTCCCGACTACTTTCCCACTGAATTTGCATATCCTCTTTCGAAACTTCAGCGTTGTCTAGACAAGCCCTCAGTAGGGAGAGGTCAGTCAGAGTAATGGCAGCCTGTGGACAAACGGGGGATTATTAGAATTGTTTCCATGTATGCTTCCTGCACAAGAGAGGACCACACTTGCTTATGCCCAACCTTCCTCCCTTCCTCTCTCCTCACCTTTAAAACTCACCATTTTCAGAATGTCTGCAGAGATCTGTGTTTGCCTCTAGGGTAACAGGGAAAGTGACAGGTTGTATTCAGAGAAGTGCACATTAGTAAAATGTTTCAATCTTTATTAGGAATAGAACAGTCACTCTATTGTTAATGGTTATTTTTCCAGACCAGACCTTGAGAAGGCAAATATGCTCCCCCCACTGACAGGCTCCATCAACTGGGGCAGAGGCCAGGCTTGACTCCACAGTGGGGGAGGTTGCAGAAGGGGCAGGGTCTCAGGCTTGCCTTCCCTAGTTGGGCTTTCTCCCACTACTCATGATGGTCATCCATAAACACCTGAAGTACAATCAAGAAGTAATCCGATTGATTTATTCTGTGGCAAGGTGGGGTGGCACTACAATGGGAATGTGTGTGCCATCATTTGCCCCATTACAGTTTGAAAAGACCATTTCTGCTAAATCAGACACTACTAGGTCATCCACATTTTCCAGAATCACAGTCCTACACAACAAAATGCAATTTATTGCCCTGCATACTTATATAAGTGCTGCCCCAATGGTCAACTTCGCCACTCCAGATTTGCAACTGAACCGTAGTAGTCAGGAGTCGCCAGCTTCCACAAACCAAGGACAACACATTTCTCTCATTCAGGTGTCCTTGTGTCGCAGTTCAGGGGCCAGCTCAGCATACAGCTCCAGGAAGGTTGCTTTACACATGCTAAAGCTCTGTAGCCACTGCTCTTTATCCCATACCTGCATGACAATGAAGTCCCACTACTCAGTGTTGGTTTCTGTAGCTCAAAATCAATGCTCTACTGTGCACAGCTGCTCTGTGACAGCCCAATGCAATGTCACTTCAGTTCTGTCCCTGTCACTCACACTGTCGTCTGCATCCGAGTCTTCTTCCTCAGACTAAATTCAAAAAGTAGCTCTGCTGCAATGAATGCTCTCCTAGTCATAGTGATCACAGCTTAGGAGAGAAGTCTGGGATCCATGATTTCTCACAGCAGATGTTGGAGTGCACAGCAAGAACTGGCAGTTTCAAATAGCGCAAAAGTAAGCCACAAACCCTGGGAGGGCTGTGAAGCAAAGAGATAGCTGACAGGACATGCTCCCAAAATGCCTTGTGTAACGTATATATTTTTGTTAGTCTCTAAGGTGCCATTTGTATGGCCTACTTTGTATGTGTTACTTGAGAATGGGAGGAAGTGTTGTAGCTGAAGGAGCATCTTACTATCTTCTTACTAGTCATTATCACTTTCTTATTCTCATGCAGAGAACAAGACTGCAAGGTTCCAGTTGTAATGCTGCAAAGGGGGGCAGGAGGTCTTAAAATCCAAATATATTAAATTTTCAATTTTTCTCCATTTCTTAATTCATGAGACTTTTTCTATGAATATTACAATATATACAAGTTTCACTATTTAATCTTCGATTTTAAAATATCCCATCAGCCTTTTAGGCAGCCACCAGTTGATTAAAAAAGCTTCCTACAGAATTATATTAGGTGCCATACATCAGATAAAACAGAGTTGCTGTTAAAGAGTTCAGGATATAAATCCATAATCCCCATTATCACTAGTTTAGAGATAGAATTAATCAACTTTGCAACAGACAACTTCAAATGATTGAGTCTCCTGGATATTGTTTTCATCCCTAAAGCTGTGCTTTGGCATTCTGCTACTACCACCACATCATCACACAACTCCATCCAGGGCCATCCCAAGAGTGCAGGGTGCAGGACAACCCGCCTCCACCCTAGGTCCTTCCCTACTTCTTCCCATCCCTGCTCTGCCCCCACCCCTCCTGCACTCCACCCCATTCCCTAAGTCCCATCCAAGCTCTGTCCCCAGCCTGCCTCTTCCCACTCCTGCTCTGGCCCTGGCCCACCCCTATTCCATCCCTTCCCCCACACTCCCTCCCCCAAGCAATGCGACCCTGGAAATTACTAGGGGACCTGGTGCCAGAAGAAGGGGTCACTGCCTGTGCTCACTGCAGTGACAGGAAGCGGAGTGACCCGGCTCCAACCCACTCAACTCCACTTCCCCAGGCCCAGCTCAGCCCAGGCAAAGAAGGCTCCTGGTCACTCCGCTTCCCATGGCTCCTGCTGGTGACTGTGGGGGCACACCCAGCCCCTGTTGTTGGTGCCAGGCCTCTGAGTAATCCCCCAGGCCATCTTGGGCCCTACGGGGCCCCCAAAGCATGGGGCCCTGAGCAGTCATCCCAAACCATCCCATGGATGAGGGGGTTCTCATTCCATTTCTATATTCTTGTTTCACAAATACCTGATCAGGTCTCCCATCAGTAAGAAGATAAATGGCTTGAGTGTCACTATCAGCAAGAGCAATCTGAAGTGCTTTGAGTGTATTTGTGGAACTTCCAACCTAAAAACCAAAATATGAGCGAGAGAGAGAGAAATACACAAAATATTGCTAAGCTGCTAAAACAGACCATGAGCTTTTTTTCTAGCAACTACAGGTACTATGATAAAGCAGTGAGATGAGATAAATTATGTGTTGAGTGTCAGCTGTTCAAAAAATTGATGCACATGGTAAAATAGTATAATTTGCACTAATTCAGTATTCCATGGCTGTGCAAACAAGTATAACTTTGGACTCAAAGGGCTGACGAGAGAGTTACTCACCTTGTACAGTAACTGCGGTTCTTCAAAATGGGTGTCTCGATGGGTTCTCCATTCTGGGTGAAAATCGTTGACCTTCAATAGGAGGACACATTTGGGCCACACATGATCTCTTCCTGTTTTGCACTACTCCTGGCTGCTACATAGCACAGAGCAACCAAACCACCCTCCACTCCTTATCCACCACAGCATGCATCTTTGAACTCCAAATCAGAAGGGAAGAGGATGAACAGTGGAGCACCCACAGGAATATCCATATTAAAATCTCAGTTACTACACAAGGTAAGTAACTCCTCCTCTTCCTCCTCCTGCTCCTCCTCTTCTTCAAAGAGTGTCCCTCTGGGTGCTCCATTTTAGTGACTACAAAGCAATGCCCTTAGTGAAAGGAAGGAGCTTTGCAAAGGATGTTCAGACAATGAATCCCAGTAGTTTGCTGCTCTCCTTTACTTTCTTTTTAAAGCCACCTTGTGATCTCAGGACTTATATGCACTAAGGATGTTAAATAGCGGTTAATTGACTAGTCGAGCAGTTCATGGAATTTCCATCGACTACTTGACTTGTCAATAGGCACTTCCGCATTCCTCCTCTGAAATGTACAAGAGCCCCCGCTAGAAGGCAGCAAGTGGAATATCCGCTGACTCCGGGCTACACGCGGTGTGCCAGCTTTGAAATGTACAAGAGTCCCCAGGCTCTATGCTGCGTTGCGGATTTGAAATGCCGCACAGAGCCGGGGTCACCTGGGGACTCACCAGCTGATCCTGGGCTCCCCGCAGCATTTCCCTAGAACCCAGGGATCAGCTGTGAGGTGCTACCTTTTGAATGCCACCTCTGCATTTCAAAGGGGCAGTGCTTCACAGCTGAGCCTGGGCTCAGCTATGCAGCGCTGCCCCTTTGAAGTACCCGTTCCCTGCCCCCCGCTGCCTCTATCTGATAGAGGCAGCGGGGGGGGGGGAGGGGGAGAAAATCTACTAGTCATCTGTTAACATCCTTAATATGCATCTTGTTTTTAAGAGCAGTGAAGGTCAACCACAGATGTCATGCTTGGAAATAGTTTGAAAAGTACAGGGAATAGCACAAGAACAAAAAGATAAAGAGCTGAGTGCATGACAGGAAATTCATAAAGACAACCAGGGTTGCCAGGTTTCCGGTTTACACCAGGACAGTCTGAAAATCACGTCTTTTGTCTGGTTAAAAAAAAATCCAGAAAATACTGGACATGTAAATATCTTCCCTTGGATGGAAGGCTGGTGGGGCCATTTTCCCCCTGCTGCGTCTGGCGGGGAGCACGCAAGAATTTAAAGGCACAGCATTTTTTTTTTTTTTTTGCTCAACAAGTCTGGTTCTCCTCCCCACCCCGCCCCATCCCCCCCCCCTTTTTTTTTTTTTTGCTCAACCAATTTTTTCCCCCCACCGTGCTTGGGATTTTTGTGAAGGTATCTGGCAAGCCTAAAGACAACCACTTAGCCAACCCTACTGAAAAAACAAAGAAAATGGATGTTCCTCACTGACTGGCTGAAATTATGCCAAATAGATGCCTTTTCAAAGTATGTCCAGCATTGCATGATATTGTTAAACATATGTGGCTTTAGTAAAGCAGTGATTTATTTGCAGGGAATGGAGGAAGTCCAGAAAATTCAGTTTCAAATGCACAAAACTATCTGTTCTCTGATTCTAAACATTCAATAAGTCCTTACTCAGAGCTTAATGTTTTCTCCTCCTCTCTATATACAGTTTCTTACAATTTACTAGATATATTAAGATATTCTCGTTATATTAGCTCACAGCTTCAAAATACTTATGCAGCTTCTTCACTTTGCCCACCCCAGGAACTCCACAAATAAATCACTTGAATAGGATACATATAATGATATTACTAAAGAATTTTAGTATCATAAGCACATGCTTTTTATGTTATATAATAAATATCCAATATAAAACTGTCAGACTATTCCAATACTCTGTCTCTCAGCTCCACTAAAAACAAATACAAACCCTATACAACTACTGCATAGAAATGCCTTTTAGAATTCCTCAGCAAACTTGCCACATTACCAGTCAAATTAACTTAAAGAAATATTATTATACAAATAGGGGGGGTAAGTGTAAATTAGATTATACATGTTCCTTTATATGTTCCTCTCTAATTTACCTCCAATTCTTTTATCCAAAGCCAAGCATCTTGCAAATTCTCTTCATTAACTTCAGTGAGTTTCTCTTGCCACGCTACTGCTTGAGCATCAAATTTCACAAAGTTAAATCTGTGTTTGTTTCTTAGCTGCTCCTGTAAGAGATAGTCAGTTGCACTTTCCTCACTATTTAAAAAAAAATGAACCCATGTTAAGTTTGGAGAGCAACATCCACAAGAGCAGTTCTCATTCACATATATTTGGTAGTATAATCCCAATAAATAATGACAAGTATTCTTTATACATATATGTTAGGTGGGGGATAAGTAGCATTACCTATTACAGGCAGGACCTCCCTGTTCTGGCACTCTCAGGAGACTCCCATCCTGGCTGGCAGCCCTGCTTCCCACCCCAGTCCTGCCAAGGCTGAGCTCCTGTCTGGGGTCAGGGCTGTACCCCCTCCCCTCCCCCATTGCACTGCGGGCGCCAGGCCCCACTGTCTCCAGCCCGGACAGGTCTGCACTCCCAGGCACCAGCCCCCACTGCCTGCGGCCCAGGCAGGGCTGTACTCTCCACCACACTGGCCTGCTGCCACCCAAGCTGCACTTCCATCCCCTGAACCTGGTCAGCCAGGGATCTCTTATCCAGCAATATCCGTGATCCTGCCAAACCATAGATGTCGCCAGACCAGAAAGTCCTGGACTTTAGAAGTTTAATCTGTATTTAGTTTGCCTGACATTTCCCATTATAAGACCCTCTGGTTGCTTATAATTTTGTCATGAATGATTTTCCACTTTGGAATGACAATGAGAATGAGAATGAGAATGACTGTGGTCTGGTAATTAGGGCACTTACCTTGAATGTGAGAAACCCAAGTTGTAACCCCTTTTCCTCATCAGGCAGAGGGGGGAATTAAAACATGGGTAAAGCTAAGAGTCAGTAACGGACTCCATGACTTTATGTGACCTCCGCAACATCAGCCCCCAGGGGCTATAAGTGCTAGGTGGAGGGATTTTGATTCCAGCCCCAAGTCACAGGCTTCTGTGCCCAAGTCCTAGCTGTGACTTACTAAAAATATCCCCGGCAAAATCTTAGCTTTAAACGTGGATCTCCCGGTGAATGCCCTCGCCTCTGAGCTAAAGATTATAAGGAAGGCAGTGGCACCACAACCACTTTCTCCTTCACCACCAGCTATTTCATAAATTCTTTGTTTTTGTCAAAATGCCTGAAAGTCCAAACAAAATGTTTACAGGTTGAAATGAAATGTTTCACTGCAACATTACCAAAATGTTTTTACTCTTTCAGTTCAGGCAAAATATACAGTGAACTCAGCACAAATTCACAAACTAGTCTGGTTAATCCCAAAGTTCACTTTGTGATAAACTATTTGTCAAAAAAAAGTGTCACCCACCTCTAATTACAAGCCTTTGGGGCAAAAAATCACAATTCACACACACTTAGTAGAGAGTTGCTAGCACATACCTAAGATCTCAACAGATTCCATCCACAGAGCGCATGATCCAGCCCAGGGCTGAGCTGGACTTTCACTACACCCTGTTCTCTGCTGCTGAGGGCTGACACTAGGTACCCAAACTGAGAGCTTTTTTAGGAAAATCTAATGTTTTTGCAAAACATTCCATTTTTTAAATGGATACATTTAACTGAAAACAATGGAAAGAAAGCTTCCATGAACTGTAAGTGCTAGAATTCCACTCGTATCAGGTCACTGGAATCCCCATTGTATCTAACCTGAATGAGCTGAAATATTTTCTCCTTCACAAGTGGAAGTTTGTTCTTCATAGACTGAGATGTGTCAATGAGAATATAGACATGATCTTCAAGCACATTCCCAAAGAGTCCTCTGCTTCCCCGCTGAAGCCATTTAACCCTAAAAAATAAATAAATAAAATAACTGGCAACTGAACATGGTGTCATGGTGTGAAAGGCAACATTTCAATAATATTTTGGACATAGACAGGGAGCAAAAAGCAATATGGTAACATTATAAAATCAATAATCTTCCAGAATGAGCAGACCCCTGATTCAGCATGAAACTTAAGCCCTTTAAACAACTGTAATGTTAGGCTTGTGTTTAAATTTCTTACTCAAATGGAGACTTAATCACATGCTTAATTTTAAATTAACTGGATTTAAGCACAGGCTTAAAGTTAAATGTGCGCTTGAGTGCTTTCCTGATTCATGCCTCTAACTAGTTCCATTGTAGGTTCCTCTGGAGAGCTGTAGCTCCTGCATACATTGTAGCGTGGGCTATTAACAAATGGTGCAATGGCCATGAAATAAAGATTACTTGCCTCTATGCAAGTTAAAAGGAGAACGATGCCACAGAAAATAAAATATTCCTTTCATATTTGCTGCTGAATGATATTTTTTCATTGAGTATTGCACAAAAGCATTTGATGTATGTTACCAAGCTTTCATGACTAATGGACAAGCCATTTAAAATAGAAAATCTATGCTGATGTCTTCAGACTTGAAATACAATATCCTTGACTCTCAAATCTTCTCCTAGGAGCTTTCACTGGCATGTAAATTTCAACCAGAAGATGATGAAGATAGGATAAACCAAGGAATAACAACAAAAACCTAAATGTTGCTAAATATATTTAGGCACTGATACCCTTGGTGGGAAGAAACATGAAAAACTATAGAGAAAAATCCTAGAACAATTATTTCTGTTATAATCCCTTACAGACAAATACAATAAGGGCCATATGATGCCTATTAATTGTACACCTGAGCACTGGGTGCGGCAGAGTGGCTGGCACTGCACCAGCAGATGCTCTGGGAAGGATTATGCTTTAGAGAAGCAAATGGCCTCTTGGAGCTCCTAGGGAGCTCCGCTGCTGAGCCATCTCTAGAACTAAGCACCTCTCTTTGGCCAGCCAGAAGATCTAGTTAGGGCAGAGAGCAGGGTGTGACAATCAGGATTCAGATACCCCAAGAGGGGAACAAAAGGTCTGATCCCCAAAGAATAAACAACTGAATCACATGGTGGTATACAATGTTATTGCGTATAAATATATAATCAAGAAAGATCTTTTATGAAATATTGTAATGTTCTCACCCCCATGATCATTGGGAGAGGTGTACGCATGTCCTGGCTATGAACATAAGAGTGCATATATGTTTTGAACAATGTGGCTGGGGTGCAATCTCACAACAGAGGGGTGAAGCAATCAGGCAGGAAATACAATATTGTATTTCAAATATGAAACACTGTCCAGATTAGCTGTTCACACAAAACTAACTTCAAGTACCCTTCCATTGCCCAGTTAGCAAGTGACAACAGTGGAATTAATGATGAAACACTGAAACATCTTGAAATGTTAACAAAACCCCCAGTCTTGGAAAATGAAGAGAGAAGGGAATTTCCACCATCTATGTATCCCCAGAGTCTCAGAGAAAGAAAAAAAAATTGCAAATCCTTATGAGAGAAGAGGTTTGAAGTGAAGGATATCCAAAAACTGAGTCTGCACCTAGGCATGGTGCTGTCCATGGAACTCTGGGGCACACTGCAAAACTGTTCAGTCAATAGGTAACTTACATTAGAAAAGGGAATTTATCTAAATAGAAAGCCTGAGACTGTGTCTTTATTCTCTGTGTGACTTGTATGTATTTGTTTTTTCCTCAAATTAATTTTTGAATCTCTGATTTTTCTATTATACAAACCTTTGTTTGGTTCTACTCCAAGAAGCAGGTCTCTGTTGTGCAAACTGCATGTGAGAGAGTCAATGTGAACCAATAACAGGTCAGTTTTCACACCTTTGGGGGTGACAAACCAGAGGGGAAAAATCCAAGTATCTGGTAGTTAAAAACTCGTGGAGATGGATTTGGGGAGAGTTGGGGCTAGAAGTGCTGTTGGAGGCACCCTGCAAAGAGTAACTAGGCTCTAAGACAGTGGTGGGCAACCTGCACCCCATCAGGGTAATCTGCTGGCAGGCCATGAGACCGTTTGTTTACGCTGACCCTCCACAGACATGGGCCCCCCCAAACCTCTCACTGGCTTTGGTTTGCTGTTCCCAGCCAATGGGAGCTGCAGGAAGCAGCAAGGGCCACAGGACATGCTGGTCACCACTTCCCGCAGTTCTTGCTGGCTGAGAACGGCAAACTGTGTCCAGTGGGAACTCCAGGGGGTTGTGCCTGCAGAGGGTCATGTAAACAAACTGTCTTGCAACCTCCCAGCAGGTTACCCTGATGGGCAGCATCAAGGGCGTAGCCATGAATGGGCCTGAGTGGGCTGTGGACCACGCACTTTGCATCCAGACTCAGCCCTGCAGCCCACCATGGCACTCCTCGTGCCCCAGATCTTGTCCCCCTCCGCCAGCCTGCTCCACACTCCAGCTGGGGAACAGGCTTGGAGGCATAACCCACTTCACAAGGCACACTAGCCAGGGAGTGGGGTTGAAGCTTGGGGGGGCTTACCCACTCTGCCAGGCATGCTTCCGCCATGGAGTGGGATGGAAAGCTCGCCCTGTTCCCTTCCTCTGCTGGATGCTCCAGCCAGAGAGTGGGATCAGGCCATTGGGGCTACACACTCTAGCCTGGAAGCAGGGTCAAGGGCTTGCTCCACTCCATTCACCTGCTTGGTGCTCCAGCCGTGGAGTGTCAGGAGCGGGGCTAGAACCCGCTTCTGGAGTGGAGTGCCAGGCAGGTAAGCAGAACAGGGCAAGCCCTCATGCATGGATCCTGTTCTCTGCGTATATCCCTAGGACCTCTGGTCAACATGTACAGACACAGACACACACCAGTATGCGAGGAGGCAGCCCAATGTCTCCTGTTCCCTCCAGCTCTCCCCTATTGGCTACACCACTGGGCCATGTGCAGCCCATCGCTGCTTTAAGTCATAACTGCATATCATTAAGGCACCCAAGATTACAGAGCAGATGGTGGACAGAATCCATTACTAATCTAAGTGATTCCCACAATGTACCAGAGAGTTATAGCCTAACCCCCACTCCACCTTTTCTTGGGGTGTGTACTACTAACTGGGAACAATCTGTGCTCAGAAGAGCAGAGGGATTGCAATTATTGCTGGCTCCTCTGCAAAGAGATACTCATAGACTTTAGACTTTAAGGTCAGAAGGGACCGTTATGATCATCTAGTCTGACCCCCTGCACAATGCAGGCCATAGAATCTCACCCACCCTCTCCTAGAATAATCTTCTCACCTATATCTCAGATATTGAAGTCCTCAAATGGTTTAAGGACCCCAAGATGCAGAGAATCCTCCAGCAAGTGATCCGTGCCCCATGCTACAGAGGAAGGCGAAAAACACTTGAGATGTTCTAATGGAAGGTGTTATACATGTGCAAACAATTATAAATTATCATCTATCTAACTTAGTATTTATTATTGTAGTGTCTGATTTGAAGAAGAAACTTTCAGCTCACAAATATTTGGAATAAATGCCTCTCTCGTTTCATTGTAAATTCTGAAAGTACCTTAGTGTCTTTTACTAAAAGGTAATTTTTCAACTTCTTATATTAATACTCCTCACTGATCATACACTCCTGGTTGCAGAAAACGACTGTTTTTCCTTCCACTCAGAAGAATGGAAGGTTACAAAACTGCTCAATCCATACATCAGTCTTTTCTAGTGAATGAATACTAAGTGATCCTACACATACACGTCAGACTTACAAAAGGTAACAACTGCTTTATAACTTTTATTGGGTGCTTACTAATTGGTTCCATCAGCCATGGCTGTAAAAACTTTAAACTTTTCTGCATTACTGCAAAGATCTGAACAGATTTAATTTGAAACCAATCTAACCTTCTTTCCATTTGTCCAAGAGCGTTCTTCATTCTCTCTTCATACTGCCTGTACTTCTCAGTAGAAACATACACATGAACCACAGATCCATCTTTCCAGTAAGTGTGTACAAATTTATCACAGTATTTGGCATGGATTATTTTCTTATTCGTCTCCTACAAGGGCAAGATGTTTTACAATTTGATCTCTGCAACATACTTAACAATATTTGAAAAAAAATACACTGAAAAGGCAGGGATCTATACCTGCTGCAACTGCATAGCTGCAGAAGTAGCCACAGACTATAAGCCTGTTCAAGACATTAGCTCCTGATAAGAAATCAATAGAAACTGTTTCCCTGTCCTCCTTGGCCTGCTCTTAGCTAGAAAGAACAGGAGAAGTAGTATAATGAAAAGTGCTCTGATAGAGTTTGGGAAAAGCAAGCAAAACACAGAATAATCCAATCCCACACATTTTGCTTTGAAACCTAGTAGTATTAGAGCATCTCTACCTCTCCTAGACCCATGTGGAACACAGAAGAAACTGGTAAACATTCATTTGCTCTATTCTACTGAGTTATGAAGATAAGGAAAAGCACGTTGAAACCATTCCCCCATCCTTTGTGGCAGATTACATGGTGGATGAGGAAAGAGACGCTAAGGTGCCCTTTTAGGGCAAAAAGAAGGTCACCTCCATTCCATTTCACATGAACATTTTCATCCTGTTCCATTAACAAAGTTTTATTGCAATCCTCCAAATAAGAATGGAGTGACAGACCACATGCTGTGTAAGAGGCTCATCTATAAAGTGTCATCACAAGTCTGAGGAAGCAGAAAACCAGACAAAAGCTAAAAAGAACACAGCATTTGAGGCATACTTCGCAGTACTTACAGCATCAGTTTGTAAAGATTCATCCTCTGGCTTGGCTTTTATGTCAACCACCCCGTCAGCATGCCGAAAAGTGCAGTCAGCTAGTGCCTCATACAAGGTCAGCTTCTGAGCTTTCAAGCCATTCTTCTGCAACCACTCTTTAGAAGTTATATAATCCTCAGGTTTTGTCTCAAGCACTGGAGGGTCAGTTTTGGTTGCTGATTTGAAAACATACATAACTAGTTGTACTAAATATAGTACACCAAAGAGTTTCTGTAAGCTATCAAAAAAGAAGATTAATATATACTTGGGCCAAAAATTACAAACCTGAGGCCTCTGTTTATCAGGGCTGGGAATGAGTGACAGGAGAGGGATGAGCTAACAGAGTTCAGCTATAAATCATACTTGAAAATAATGTTTTCTTTAATTACGTCTAGTGTATGATACAAATATTTTTAATTATATACAGTGATTATATATTAAAAATACATTAAAACAGTATTAAATTTGCCAAATCAAGCACTTATAAATTGGAACATGCCAGGATTAAAATTGTACATGTAACCTTAATTCAGGTCCTTTGCACATATTTATTAGGAAAATCTAGCACAACATCAGTATGTGGCAAACCCACACATGGAACTTAGTTCCATAGTATTATTCCAAAGTATGTCCTTTCTTTCCCTGAATCCCTCTGTCTCATTCACTGCCAAACCTGTGTACTGAATGAAGCAGAAGTTCTGTAGAACTAATAGCATGTGATTGTGTAATTATACACTGTACCTTAAGAACATAAGAATGAACATAGTAGGTCAAACCAAAGGTCCATCTAGCTCAGTATCCTGTCTTCTGACAGTGGCCAATGGCAGGTGCCCCAGAGGGGATGAACAGAACAGGTAATCAACAAATGATTCCTCTCCTGTCACTCATTCCCAGCCCTGACAAACAGAGGCCAAGGACACCTTCCCTGACAATGGAGTAGTTTTTGCTGAACCTTTCCAAAAGGCAAAGAGCAAGCATGGAAAAATTCACCCAGAAAGTTTAACAAAGTTAAAATAAACTGTAAATTGAAGCCTATAAAGGTAAGCACACAAAACCATAACTATAGATGTCACAACTGGCTCTGCTTATTATAAATGGCCTTAAAAAGAAAAATCATTCCTAAGCAGGCAGTTCATCAAAACGGCCACAAATGAAACAAATTAATCATGAACACAATGGTATCTTTCTAGAGGGAACTATAAACAATACCTTTTCCAGATACAGGCTGGTCAGACTCTGATAAAATTTTCTGAAGTTGTATCAGTGCATTTCTGGCCTCTTCCAACTCTTTCCAGATCAGGAAAACATCTTCTCTAACACCAGCTGATGTGGGATGAATAATGGACACTTTGATGCTTTCAGACAAACTCTGTTTTACATTTACACACACTCAACAACCGTTAAAATCAATGGAATTGCCTGGGTATCACTTTATTACCTTTTCCATAGGGTCCCTTTGCAGGAGGAACTCTTGTCTTTAACAGGTGTTCAGATATATATATATATATATATATATATATGAGCAGAGGAGCATCAGAAACAATGCTCCATTTAAGATGCACTGCCTGGGGCATAGCCTCAGAATAGAGGTATACAGCCTTCTGGGTTGGGCTGTTGGGTTTTCATTTTAGCTTGTTCCATGGTGAGAGGCAAATCCTTCATCTCAGCATAGGGAAACTTTACAAGGAAATTCTCTTGGAATTCCCCTATGGATGTTAATGCAGAAGGGAAAAATCCAGCCCTTCGTTCTTTTTTTTTTTTTTTTTTAAATTAAAACTGGCTTTTACTTGAGAAAGCCCAACCCTAAAATCTAAAAAAAGCAGACATTTTCTGTTGCTTCAAAATCCTAAAACTACTGAGCATATATATTTGAAACTTTAACAAATATTAAAGCAGTCCCCTACAGAGTAGGATTTGATCTGAGGAAGTGGGTCTGGCCCACGAAAGCTTATCACCTAATAAACCATCTTGTTAGTCTTTAAAGTGCTACATAGTCCTGTTTTTTGTTTCAGCTAGACTAGACTAACACGGCTACATCTCTATTACTATAATAGAACATATTGGAGATATAAAAGGATTAAATCATAAGTGCACCTTTCTCTAAAAACATATTAGTAGCCTAATGATGAATTACATATTACAATACTGAATTAATCCAACTATATCTTAACATCTTCTGGTCCTGTCCAGTGTACCCAAAGCAATTACAGGATATGCCACACTTGATAATATACTCAAGCCCATTTTTACTAAAACAAACTACAGGTTGTACCTCCCTTACCCGGGACTCCGACATGGACCACGGATGTTCCTGGACCACAGAGCCCAGGAAGATGGCGGTCTGGCGGCAGGGCAGGAGTACCGTAAGGGTCATCAGCGACTCTGCCGGGAGCACAGTGTTGACCTCCGGTCCTGGCCAGGGAGCTCTAAGCCCAGTGGCAGCCAGGGAGCTCGGGCTGTGTTTTGGCTCCAGAGGCTGGGGAACTCCAGCCCCAGCAGCAGCCAGGGAGCTCTGACCCAGGCTGCGGAGCTGCGGCCCCGTCCCTCCACCCAGCCGCAGAGCCAGGCAGCTGCAGAGCACTGCCCCAGCTGCGCAGCTCTGGTCATGGCACTCCAGCCCCGGCACTCCAGCCCCAGCAGCAGTGAGCCCAGGGGGCTGAGGCAGCAGCGGGGGCAGGCTGGAGCCCTAGCCCCGTGGCATCATGCCCATGAGGGGAGGGGCCTTCCCTGGCCCGGCAAATCCCCTCACTTGGGACCAGTAAGGTCCCGAGGGTGCTGGACTAGCGAGGTCCAACCTGTATCAGTTAATCTACACCAAATAAACCCACTCATTTCACCTGTTCAATAAACATCCTGGAATTGCCTTATACGAATATGCACAAATTTTGCAAGTACAGCAACACCATTTTAAATGTGAAATGCAGTTAATTTTCCACATCATATTTTATAATTAGTTTTAGTACACTGCCATCTCCTGGTATTTTCTTGTATTTCATGAGGTCTGTTTTAGCCAATGCAAGTTAATATGAAAATCAATTTCCCCAAAACTCATAAAAAGATCAAGCAAATTGAAACATTCCACGGCATAAAACTGAAAGCCAAATGTCTCTCACTGACCTCAGGAGAAAAATATTCTGATCAAAACACTTGATTCAGTTTTAATTCATTTTTAAAGAAACACCATGCTTAAAGCATCAGAGTTGGCAAAACTAAAGCAGAGTTATATAAGAAAATAAATGTGCTATAAATTTGCAATCAGCTACAACTATCAGGCCTTTAAACATGCACTAGTCACTGTGACGTGTAAATAAAACTATATAATATAAAATCAATCATCTGTATTATTAGAGGTACTGAACATAATGTTGCGCTAATGAATGCAACTCAGGTGGGAACTACTTCCATTGATTTAATCAGAAAAAGACATTTCCTTCTCAAATCATCATCTCCTACTAAAGGGGTTCCGATTTAATTTTGTGAAGGTTTTTAATGTTACCGTTGAAAAGCTGCAAGGCAGTCACTTTTAAAATGTTCTGCTGGCTTCTCTGCATCTTTCTAATGTAAATGTTTTGAAAACTTATTGTTTTTACTGATGATGTTTCAGCATGGTGTTGGGACTAAAACAGGTCAGTTAAAACCATTCAAAATGGAGGCAGTGAACTTTTGACCCAAGGACTCCATTTTGGTCAGAATGCCTGTCAGCAGCTGGAGAGTCTGAGCTGTGCTGGCTCTCATCAGCCATAACTGGTTTTTCCCGCCAAGCAGAACATGCCATCACCTCAGAGTTTCACACCACAGAAGCATTTTAAGGCCCTATGCAGCTGCTGAGGGGTGTGGCTTCTTCCATCTATGATCCTTTATGGAGGTTAGGTCCATAAAAGGCTATTAGCCAGAGGGTAGAAATGGTGTCCCTGGCCTCTATTTGTCAGAGGCTGGAGACGGATGGCACGAGACAAATCGCTTGATCATTGTCTTTGGTCCACCCCCTCTGGGGCACCTGATGCTGGCCACTGTCGGCAGACAGGCTACTGGGCTAGATGGACATTTGGTCTGACCCAGTACGGCCGTTCTTATGTTCTTTTCCTGTCAGCATCAGACTACCACAGCTGTGACAAGGAAGAGAGAAGAGTTACTATCAATGATCAGTGATCCACCACCATCACAGAAATTCTCCACAGGGATCTCCCTGGAGTTCTTCCCTGAGAGCTTTCAATTAGCTTTAGGGTAGTAGGTCTCAGGCCTCGGCAGCATGGCACCATCCAGCCTAATACCACTGGCACCTCAAAATGTAAAAGGGGTTTATTTTCTTGGGGTTCTTTTCTGTCTTCTCTTCTTTTCATCCTGACCAAAGGGAACATTTGGGCCCAGGCTTCATGCCTCTCTGATGAAATCCCTACACTGCTATATACTGTTATTTAGTCACAGTTGAGTAAGGATGCTTACTATCATTTGTGTTATTGTTTTGGTTCTTCCATGACATCCCCGTTTTTCCCAGTTATTGTAATTTAATTCCCTAGTACATTTTTATCTTAATTTAGGGTGTCCTTTATTTACACATCACACTGGGAAGGCACACTGAGGGGTTACTTCAACCGATGGTAGGTAGGGGAAAGGAGCCTGTATCCTCTGAAACAGGGAGCCTCCCTGATACAAGGGGTCACTTTTTAATTTCTATTTTCTTAGTGGCCCTTGCCCCTAGGTAACAATGGGATTCAGTATTACACTGTAAATCATTTATTGACGTTTATCACTTCTTTCTTTTATGTCCATTTAATAGCAGATGTACTTGATGTCAAATCCGTTAGATGATAAATGCATACGACTACAATCCAGCAACACAGAATATATTGTACCCAAGCAAACCAGGATTTACAAGACCAAGGACAAGATGTCAAAGCAGGTCCTACCTGGGGTCTAGTCCCCCACATCAACCCAGTCTCTCCAAAGACTGCCTAGCATCATGCCCAACAATCCCTTTTCCACCTGAAGGGATCAGCTCTCTCTTTTCTCTATCCCACATACGCAGGCAAATCCTCATACCCACATTCATCTTCTTCCACCTCAAAAGTCACAGGAAGAAAAAAAACTGCTCCTTGAGACTCCCCTCCTCCCCCCCAAGAACTCTCCCTCACAAATAAAAATACTGTATAATAATATACACTTCAGTGTCCTTTATATGCACAGTCTCCCAAGTGATCGCAATCAGACTGTCCTATTCTTCATCCTTGTTTTCTCCTGCCCTCCTCTCCGGTACTGGCTCTCCTGTTGACCAGGTCTTAATGTTCATTTTTCCCATTAAGTATTAATAGTCCTCAACAGCAATGCTGCTGGTGCCCACTTTTATTGCAATTACCCGATTTTCAATCATGGACATGGTATATCTGCTGGAAGCGGAGGGGGAAATCAAGAGCGGACCCACTCCAGCGGCACTGCTTGTCAGTTTAACTGTCTCCTTGGATCTACCTCAAGAACTCGACAGTTCCACTTCATAAAGGGAAGAGAACCCAGTGATGTCCATGGGGTTACATTGGAAATAGACAAAAGACAGCTGGACAAATATGCCTACAGTTTTTATATGTACTCTCTACTAGCAGCAGGAATGAAAGCTGAAAACTTAGTTTTCTTCTGCCTGATTTACCACTGTGTTGTCCTAATTTTGTGTCTATGTAACTCCACTGATTTCAGCAGAATTGCACCAACATTAAGCAAGAATACCACAAAGGTAAATCAAGCCCCATATTTCCTTTACACAACAAGCTTTTACTTCATGCCTAGCTAACATTTAAAATTATATCACTGACAGTGTAAAAAGAGTAAAATAGTCAATTAACTGTGTTCAAATCCATACTATGAGTAATATTTTTAAATTATTAACACAACTTTAGAATTGAGTCCAAGACATTAAAAAACCTTTTACTAACTATTTACTACTACTTATAGTGCCAGACATGTACTTCTCAATACAAATAAAGATGGGACTTTCTGCCTGAAGGGGCTTATAACCCAAAGTAGTGATAGCTAAAATGCTCAAAAGAGCAAGAAATAACTAAAAATTAAAAATTGTGAATATAGCATTTTAGCTTGGTTTGATTGTGTATAGCAAAGCATGTATAAATTCTACCATGTCTGTATATGTGTGTATACATATACACACATATTACCACTAACATTTTATCCCATCAAGCACCCAATTTCTACCTCCCAATTTCCGAACATCCTCACACCTATTCAAAACGCAATCTGTTCCAGTGTTAACCTCCCAACAGCTATCCCATCTTAAAGCCTGTTATTCCATGACATGAAAGTACCTTACAACTACCAGCAAAACAAAAAGCCCTGCCAAGCCAGCAACATTTTTAAAAGTGAAAGAAAGAAAGAAAGAAAGAATTAATTTATAGAAGATACTGGAATATTAATTAGTTCTGTGATCACTTGACTCAGATCAGGCTTTACAAAGGGACAAATAGACAAATGCAAGACAATTAGACATTTTAAGTTGCTCAAACTGAGACCAGGTCCACAATACAGTCAAAGGTCAGTTTAAGGTACACAATTCCAGCTACGTGAAAAATATAGCTCAAGTCGACGTACCTTAAGCTGAGTTTCATCGCTGTCCTCACAGCGGGAGGTCAAGAAATGCTCCTGTCGACTTCCCTTACCCTTCACAAGGAGTAGGATTTCCATCATTGACAGGGGAGCCTCTAGCATTCAATTTAGTGGATCTTTAGCAGAAGTGCTAAATCAAACTCCAGAAGATCGACTGCCACAGCATCGATCTTCTGAGAAATGAAGATGTGGCCTTGTTTTGAATACAAGCCAAGATAGGGAATTTAACTTCTTCCAGCACTTCCCTGCCTCAGACACTGTGTGGCAGTAGAACACAGCAGCATTATTTAAAGTGTTGATGTTTAAAGGCAAAACTTCAAAAATTAACCA
Source organism: Pelochelys cantorii (assembly GCA_032595735.1). Taxonomy (NCBI): domain Eukaryota; kingdom Metazoa; phylum Chordata; order Testudines; family Trionychidae; genus Pelochelys; species Pelochelys cantorii. The sequence goes on along the minus strand of CM064326.1, from coordinate 121,594,668 downwards.
GGTGGGGCCAAGGGGTTTGGAGTGTAGGATGGGACTCTGGGCTGAAGCAGGGGTTTGGAGTGTGAGAGAGGATACAGGCTCTGGGCTGGGGTGTAAGCACCAGGGTGGACGAAAGGTGAGGGCTACACCTGGAGGTACCAGCTCAGGATGAGCCCCAGGCTGGGGCCAAGTAGTTCAGAGTAGTTCAGGAAGTGTCTCAGGGCTGAGAGTTGTGGCATGGGAAGAGGTGTGAGATCCAGCCAATGGAAGCTGCAGAGCTGATGCTCAGGATTGGGGCAGTGCATGGAGCCCTAGTGACTGCCTCTACACCTAGGATCTTGAGCAACATGCTCTCTGCTTTCCAGGAGCTACACAGAGCTTCATAGGGACCTTGCCAGCCCTGTACTAAGGATGTTAAATTGTGGATAATTGACTAGTTGAGTAGCCGATGGAATTTCCATCGACTACTCGATAGTCACTTCCGCATTCCACTAGTCCAGTGGTTCCCAAACTTTTCGGCATCACGCCCCCCTTTTTGATTTTTGAGAAACCCTCACGCCCCCCCTCCCAAAAAAATAGCAGCAAAACTTGGGGTGGGATTGACGGGGGGGGTGTGGCTGGGTCATCTCGTGTCCCCCCTGGAATTTCTTCACCACCACCCCCAGGGGGGCATGCCCCCCCAGTTTGGGAACCCATGCACTAGTTGATAGTCACTTCCACATCCCACTGGGGCTCTTGTACATTTCAAAGGAGGAATGCAGAACTCCGCGTGTAGCCCGGGGCCAGCGGGAAGTCCTACTGACTCCGGGCTGCATGCGGGCATGCCAGCTTTGAAGTGTACAAGAGACCCCAGCAGGGACTCTTGTGCATTTCCAAGTCATGAAGCCTGGGGTCAGCGGGGAACTCAGAGTCCCCTGCTGACCCTGGGCTCCATGCTGCACTGCATGCAGCATGGAGCCTGGAGTCAGCTAGGGACTCCTCAGCTGACCCCAGGTTCCGAGCAGCACTTCCCCAGAACAGGGTCAGCTGGGGAGTCCCCAGTTGACCCTGGGTTCTGGGGAAATGCCATGGGGAACCCCAGGCTCCACGCCGCTACCCCTTTGAAACACTGAGGCGGTGTTTCAAAGGGGCAGCCGCCGCACAGCTGATCCCCGGTTCAGCTGTGCGGCGCTGCCCCTTTAAAACGCCGCCTCGATGATTCAAAGGGGCAGCGCCATGGAGCCTGGGGGTCAGCTGGAGACTCCCTAGCTGATCCCGGGTTCCCCGTGGCATTTCCCCAGAACCCAGGGTCAGCTGGGGACTCCTCAGCTGATCCCGGGTTCTGCTGAAATGATGCAAGGATCCAACCTTTTCTGATTCAGTCAGGTCTCATGCTCACTTTCTAAATGGCTACAGGATGTGAAAATTAGACCCCTGTCTGAAATTAACGGAATGTTCTTAAGTAGTTCATTTTTCACCCATTGAAGAATATTAGCTGAACAGGAGTAAAAAATTGAGTTTTGTATTTGCCAAATAATGACACACTGTGGGAACCTAGAAGACTCTCAGATGTTTTCATCTGTGAAATAGCCTCCTTCAGTCCATAAAATGGAACAAAAAGATTCAGTTTACTGCTGTTGCATTCACAATGCAAAGAGACAGCATCAGAACCTCCATGTTCTTCTCTTTAATGTACATAAAACAGAACATTCAGAAGAGTAAATCTCTAGCTCTAAACTGATGTCACTCAGTGGTGTGAAAAAAAGCCCCAAGTGACAGGTTTCACCAGAAGAAGCACAGCACTATGTCAGTGGGAAAGCTTGTACCATCAACATAGCTACTGCCATTCCTTGAGGTGCATTTTACTGCGTCAATGGGAATGCTCTCTCCCACTGGAATAGAGTGACTATATGAGCAATATTACACCAGCGCAGTTGCGTCAGTACACCTTTGCCACTGTAAACATAGCCTCAGTTTCCAATTATTTCCTTTTACTCCACATATGCAAAAAACACTTTCTAAACACAGTAGAGGCTAATCAGCAGTTCTATTATTATTGCCTTCTGCATCATTCAACGAGGCAACCTAACACAAAAGACTTCAGACGTGCAAGAACAGAGTAATCATGTCAAATATTTTATGCTCCAAAAGGATTTAGAATCTAGACACAGCTGGAGCTTTCTGATTGGCTGTCAGTGATGCCATAACCATGACTATAATGCTTAGTAATTGCACAAGGCTAATTTGCTTCCTTTTTAACTTGTAAATGCTAGTCCACAATAGCACTAAGACATACCATACAATGGATTTCAAAGGGATTACTTCACTTTTGGGCGATTAAAGCTACTCATCATTCATCTTTAGAAACAGTGGCATAGAAGTAATTTCAGATATGCAGCATACCTTTATCCATCTATTAAAATGCTCCCACCACATCCCCAGCATAGGTATAGCTGCACCTTTCCCTCTTTCCAAACAAAATGATCTTGTTTTTTTCTCATCTCATATACACAAAGCTTTGTCCATTTCTCCCTTCTTCCTTCTCCCTCTGATCACTTGCATGGTTCCCTCCCTTTTCTTCAGAGAGACCAGCCATTTGTCCTGCCCTCTCTCCCAGATGGTGAAGTGGGAGCATTGCTCAGGCTTATTTTTATTAACACTTAACTAAATTTCCTAAATTGCACTGTGATTCCTCTGAAGGTTTTAAGAAAGAACAGCCTTTATTATTTTTACCTATAGGCACCTTTCCTTTCAATTTTCTTGAATTCTGGGTAGTTAGACTGTCTCCATCCTCTTCACTCTTTTGTACAAGTCCAATGACATCTATGTGGTCAGTTCTCTCAGCAAATGCATGGAATCTGTAATATAAAATAGGTTTTCAACTCTAAGTAATTTATGTAAATCATCCTTAGTTTATCCCTTCATTATGTACCTCTGAGCATCTTTGCTGTCCTTCTGTAGAACTAATTGATTTCTTGTTACTCTATATCCATATAGTGAAGAGGCCAGAAATTGGGTACTTGAGAAGAGGGAATACCGTTCTTCCATATGAAGACACTAGCATAAATGCTCTAAATTGTTTAATTATTCATGTCAATGCATCAAGCTTATTATTAGCTCTTACCTGATGCAGCATGCTGATCAGGAATATTTGTTCAAGTATCCAAGATGACCCTGGAGTCTTTTTAATCAGAATACCCTGCAAGTAGAGAGCCCCACAAGTGCCTTTATTTAACTACTGATTCATATGCCTGGGAGATAGGCAGAGCTCAACTAACCTCATGAAAGGAATAACATCCCCCATGTTATCTAACACTCTGAGGATATATTTCCATGGGTCTTGAGCCATATCATCTAATTAATGTAGGCCCCATTGAAAGGGAAAGAAATAGACTTTCCCAAAACAGGGATGTACAAGAAACAAAGACAGTAGATATTGGGCCAGGGATCCCTGGCTAGACATGTGGAACAACTAGACCTGCACTTACCTGCAAGCTCCCTTTTAGTTGCACAGAGCACAGCTACCCAGGTACAAGGTGTTACTGCTGGTCCATCAAGCATTAACATTCACACTAGACTTCTGCAGAATTATTTAAGGCTCAGGAGGCCCTCCCCAATCCTCACAGCGTCAAGAACCTCAAAGCCATGGGCCTGAGGGACAGGATGCCGGGGGGGGGAGGGGGAGGAGGGGTGATGGCAGAAAGGGGCTGGGTTTGGGGTCCAGTAATGGACAGGAACCCCCCTGGCCTACTATGAGTCTCAAGTTGGATTGCGCAATCACCTCAGCCAGGACTGACCCGCGGTCTGGGAGTTTGAAACCCTTGCTCTACAATGTGGCATTCCTGAAGAGGAATTGCCACAATGCCATATTTATTTATTAGGATTATGGTTGTGCCTAAAGGCCTAAATCAGGTTTGATGATCAAATCACCTACAACTGCTAGAAAGAATGGGCATTTTCTGGTCATTGTAAATGCGTTTACAAGGTGTACGGAAGCTATTCTGACTTAACACTGTACAGCCATCACCACAGCTCAGGTTCTAACCAAGCAGATGTTCTCCAGGTGGCATCTTCTCAAGGCTATGGATAGTGAAAATGGTCTACCATGCACGGGAAAGGTGACCAAGAAGATTTGTAAGACACTGGAACGTGATCAGAAATTCCATCTACCATGCTACCCTCAGAGTTTGGAGTCTATGACTAGAAGGGAGATGAGTTATTCATTATCTTGGTGATGGACAGAGTGCACTGTAACAGAGCAGTAGGTCAAGGAATTGGTACAGCACATACAAAAGATGCACAAGATGGTTGCAAGAAGCCTAAGGGAGGCCCAACAACAACAACAACAAAAGATAATTGGTGGCCAAGCCTCTGGCAAAGCATATAAGTAGGAGATAAACTCTGTGCAATATGTCTCAAATAAAAAGCCCTTTCCAAAAGCTACTCGGGAGAGTTTCTACTATGTAACGGACAAGACTATTCCATCCATGGTTCAGAAAAAGGATTTGGGGGCGGGGGGGGGGTGTAAAACAATGATTGTTTACTATGCATCTGAAACCATATAGAAGGAAGGACAGAGGGAATCTATTGATATAAAAAGAGGAAGTGACAATAACTGTTTTCTCTTGCAGGTGGTGATTACCATGGGAGGTATATTATGCACTGCTTTGGGGTCCATGGTATTCATGACACAGCAGAGGAACAAGGTTGTAACAGCGCACAAAAGGGAGAAAGCCACACTAGCCTTATGATTTCCAGATAATCATGCAGGACAGCCTACATAGTTCGGGTACAGGCAGAACTGCAACCAAGGTGGAAACTTCTGCAGCACAAGCAAGTCTCAGGAGCAGGAACTTGGACTGAGGGACCCAAAAGGGGCAGTGTGCTTACATTATAGCATGCATTTAACAGTTCTTTAGCAGATCATCAAAACCTACTACTGCTCATGAGTCCAGCTACTATGCCAGGAAAGTGACTGAGATTTTGACCTTTTCTCTGAAAGCGATTAAGAACAGGCAGAGTACCACCACTGCTTCTGAACATACTGGCATGTAATACTACTTCATATTCTAGAATGGAAGCAAGATGAACCAGGCTCAGAAATGGAAGCAGGACCTGACAATGGACTAATGATAAGTTCAGAATATCATATAATGTACAATAATATTACAGATATCATTTGGTACTCCACACTGAATGCAACCAATTTTACATTCCCACAGCAGCTCCATCATGCAAAAATGTGTGTGTGCTTCTGTAGGCAAACAGTAGTAAATGTGGTGCAAAATTTCAGATAATCAATGGATGGAGTGGAACTGGAGGAAATTTGGTGGCCTGAGGAGGGAAAGAGAGAAAAGAGATACAGGAATAATACAAGGAGTTGGGGTACTGGGCATATCAGCATGGAATCATATGCTGCTCTCACTCCACTTTCCTTAGAATCATGAAATCTATCATATCATGATCACTTTCACACAAATTGCTTTTAAGTTTCAGATTAGCAACCAATTCCTGTCTGTTAGATGGAATTAAGTCTAAAACAGCTATCCTTTCAGTTATTTTACTCCATTGTGTGAAACAAGAAATTGCCCCCAATATATCCAGGAACTTGTGGACATGTTGTACTTTGCCATATTAGTTTTCCAACAGTTACCTAGCACAGCTGCTAACTATGATCACTGCAGCCTCTGCATAATGCTACAGATTGTAATTAAGTCAATAATATGTTTGCTTTATGGTTATTTCTCCAACCCCACTCCACCCATTTCATTGTCTCATCTACCTCCTATGTCTTGTCATAACTTTAACTGTGAGCTAGAGGTTGTCTTTTTACTATGTGTTTGTACAATACCTAATACAAAAGGGTTATGAATTCCTCACTATTGCCCACAGCTATTACTGCAATGCAGTATCGAAAACAATTAACCAGTCATCTGTTTCAGCATATTTGTGTGTGCATCTTTTTCTCCTACACTTTTTTTCTGCATAGCCAAGAATAGGAGGAGTTGACAGATAGCTAACTGTACAAATGAGAAACAGGCTTAGAGAGAGACCAGGAGTATATGGGTGGAGGGGGATTTGGTCTGAGCACAAGAACACCTGAATTTTCATTCCAGCACTTACAATCATTTCCTCTATGAACTTAAGCAAATTACTTAATCTATTTGTCTCAGTTTTATCATTAGTAAAATTGGAATAATACTCACTTACCTCCCAGGTAAGTTGTATGGATTCACATGTTCCTATTGTATAGTCCTTCAAAAGTACTGAAATCACTAACTAATAGTAGTAGTGTTCTCCATACCTTCCAGAGGTTAGATGGCTCAGCTCCTTTAGGAAAAGAATGGTTTCTTCCTCCTTAGCATTAAAAGATACTGTGTGGATTGGGTATGAGCTGTTAGAAACCTTCTGCAAGAGTAGCTGTTTCATGTCCTTTGGAAAATCACCCACAGCAAAGTAATAAACAGCTTCAACCTATGGTAGACACATTATGCATAGTATTAAAAGAAGAATAGGAAGACTTATTTTTCCTACAGCTGCTTTGGATTTATACTAACGCTGCATTGTGTTGACAAGAGGAAAGAAAAATCAGAGCTGATTCATTATGAGGGCCATGAGGCTAACAGAGGTTGGGCTCTCCTCCTCACTTTCACCTCTGCTTTGCACCAGTGTGTCAGTGGAGTTACACTAGCACAAAACTGGCTGAAGTGCCAGATGAACCAGTCCCAACACCATCACACCATAATAGTGGAGACAGAATATGGCGCTAACTGCAGCACCTCAGGCACTGTGTATGTATTGGTAAATGATCACTTTTAAAAAGAAGCCGCTCTAGGTCCCCACACTGGACCACACACTAAGGGAAATAAGAGAAGATAATACTAACTGAGCCTGGGAAGGTACTCAAGAACCAATCTGTGTCTTCATGCTCTGGTGAGGTATAGCACCACAGAAAAACAGATTCAATACTCCATTAGATCTAGTGATTGTTTCCTTCTTTGCCTTCTAAAGGGTATGTGTACCCTTTAAACTGAGGCTGTAAATCCAAGTTCAAGCATGCTAAAAGTAGAGTGTAGGTTCAGTTGCAAAGTGATGGGAGAGGCTAGCTACCCCGAGAAGATACCTAACATCTTGGACCACTATATACTTGAGTACCAAGCCTGTCCCACCATTCACACTGCCACTGCTACATTATTTTTAGCAGAGTAGCTCAATCAGGGCTAGCACGTGTATGTCTCTTTGAACTAGGAATTATAGCCACAGCTCAAAATGTAGACACAATCTTAAAGAGCAGGGGAGATGACAGCCATGCTGGGCCCTTGGGCAAGGTGGGGGTGTGTGTGAAGGAAACTGGCTCCATGCTCCCAGAAGTAGCAATGTTAAATTTAGATGAATTAACTAATTGGATAGCCGATGAGATTTCCATCGACTATTTGATTAATCTATAAGGGCGCCTCTACCTTTGAACTACCAGGCTCTTGCTACAGTTCAAAGGCGGAAGCTCTGCAGGGAGCGGGGGCTTCCTTTTGAAACGTACAAGAGCCCCATTAGGTCTCTTGTACATTTCAAAAGCAGAATCGCAGCAGAAGTGGTGCAAGCAGAGACTGTTTCAGTCCCCACTCGCACCATTTCCACTATGCCTCTACCTCCCCTGCCCTCTACGGAGACGGTGTTAGGGGGAACTGACTTTTAAGCTGTGAATCCATACAACTTACCTGGGAGGTAAGTGAGTATTATTCCTTAGCACCGGCTCCTGCTCCACCCCCTTGCTGCCTCTCTCTGCTAGAGGCAGCAAGAGGAGGGGGAGCAACTAGCCGCATCACTAGTCGACTAGCCAATAAGCATTTGCTTATCAGCTAGTCAACTAGTCGGTTACATCGCTATCCAGAAGGGGTGGGGCTGAGGGCGGGCAGCACTAAGGGCTGCCTGGACAGCAGTGCCCCTTCCAGCACTGCCTGAAGCATCCCGCATGGTGCCCCCACCACTCCCGACAGCCCTAAAAGCTGCCTGGAGCACTGTGACAGTGATTTAAAGGGCTCAGGGCACTGCTGTTGCCACAGCAGCAGCAGGAACCCGAGGCCCCTTTGAATTACCAGGCCCCAGGGCAACTGCCTCCTTTGCCCTCCCATTGGCAGGCCTGTTAATGGAGTTCTTGTACATTTCAAAAGGAAGCCCCCGCTCCCTGCAGTGGCTTCCAGTTTAATTTTCATATCAACTTACACAAGTCAAGACTCATCCAGGGTGACATCCATCCATGGTAGAGAAACATGAAGCCTACATGACCCTTTATATCCCACTTAAAATAATTTCTTAAAGTCAAGACTCAAGTGGAACCTTGTATTCACCTTTTGCATATCCCCAGTGGAAACTGATAACTCAGTCCAAACTCAGAGGACCAAATGTACTACTGAATTTGCTTTAAGCAAGTTGTACCAGTTTTCACCAGAAATGACTTTTGCCTAATGTGTCTTCACTGCCACAGGTGTGGGGTTGTTACATACTCTGTGTTCTTGGCAAACCAGATCATAGTATCCAATCTGTCTGAAAGACCACTCCCCACTCTCTTCCCCAGCTTCTGCAATGAATAGGCAGGGGAAGACATGCCTAAACTCCTCCAGAAACTCCCCAAGCCTCATTTACATCACAGATGGAACAGAAAAGCATCTCCATTGGCATATAGAATGGAGAACAGCAATTCCAAGGCAAGAACCACACTGAACTCTAGGACACAGAGACCAGGAAAGCATTGTCTAATGGGAAATCTCTGCTCTAAATGCTAATGAACCCAGGCCTGCACACACCCAGAGCAATAATTATCAGACCAATTCTAGTAATAAATCCTCTATTGGTATCCAAATTACTGACACTGCCTGACTGCATTATGAGCTCCCTGAAAGGAACACTCAGGAATGATCAATGTCTACTGTCTAGCCTTAAAAAAAACCACCACCAACTTTTGAATACTTCCCTGAACCATCTGTTTACCCATAAACGAATCTAGTGTTCCCCCTTGAACCATTTTTGTTTCTCTACAAAAACCCATGCCCTAGTAAAGTGTTCTGATGCCTGGATCTAAATTCTACATCAGTTCCATTGGGACTTCATCTTCTCCTCACTGATCTTGCTGAGGGCTCTGTCTTGCCTGTCTCCAACACTCTGGATGCCTAGCTACCATCAACACCTGAGAACCCTGATCAATTCAAGATTCATGGAGTGGTAAGATCCATCCCTCTCTCAGTATATCCTTCTGACCCTGCCTTATGTGATCAGTTAAGGTTTGCTAGCCCTAACATCTGTAATCAGATTTAAGTTAGATTTAATATTGTAACTGTTTTGTTTGGCTCCCCTTGGATGGTTACTACCTGGAAATAAATAATTGTCATGGTTAAGTTGGTTGCTTCTCTCTCTTTCTCTCCCCCACCCTTTTTGTGGGGTTTTTTTGGCTTTCCCCATTCATTCTACAACAACACTCCTTGCACCTAAGCTAAAGATCCCTGTAGCACCCAAATACCCTGGGGTTTTGCTCATCAAATGGGTTATTAGCAGAATGGTTGTTGCATGAAAGTGGGGATAAGAAAGTGCTGAACCTGGGGGGTATGAGAGGATGGCAGCTTAAAGTGCTTTTTAACCCAGACCACTGAGTTCAAGGGCACATGAGGGTCACAGCCTGGCATTGTTGTCCAACCCAGCCTACTGAGCCCAGGGACATATAAGGGGTCAGCTTGTTGAGTGCTGATTAACCAGCCCCCTCATATGTGCTCTGTGAGAGTATGTGTTCATCTGATTCTAAGACTGGAAGAACCCAGTTCTGGGGAACTTAGGTCCTGCAGGATAGCTCCATTGGGAAAGAGTTGGCAGAAGGAAAAAGTAGAGCTCTGTTTGAGAACACACGTGACACAAGCAGCACATTGATAGAATTATCAACCTTCACCTCTGATTTCAGAAGAGTAATCCTAATAAATGAGCATACCGCAAAGAAATGGGTAAATCTGGAAGCAGAGTGGCTGGCTTAAATGATGGTGTTTATATTTATATCTTTTGGCTTTCTTTTAAGGAGTAACATAATATGGCCCTTTAAAAATAAATAGATTTAATGGCAAAAATATATAGGGTATTGGTAAATATGGGTTGTTAATCTACTGGAAAGTAATACCTTCTAGATAGCCACAAGTTCTCTCTTTAGCCCATCATAATTCATTAGAATAAAACTTGCAATCCAGTTCTTCCACTCAGTATTCTTGAGTTTACTGGAGAGTTCAGAAGAGATGTATAAACTTACTGTATTATCACTTATGGCTTCCAACAGAGCCTCAGCAGAGCTAGTGTGTCTGATGGCTGGCATATGGTCCAACTTCCAGAGCCATTTAACAGCTGACTCTATAGAATATTCAGACAGAGGAACAGCTTTCTGTTGCCACTTCACAAGATCTTGTGCAGTGCTAAAAATAACATTAATGATTATTCAGGAGTAATAAGGAGCCACCAGCAACATACAACAGCAGAGCTCAAAATATTTTGACTTTATTAGACTTTTAATGATAATAAGCCACCAATTCTTGAGGTTGTGGTATTCCATTGACAGCACAGTGGTTGAAATACACATTTCTAAAAACTAACTAGCAATAAGATAGAGAAGCAAAATACCTCATAATCCACTACAAGTTTGAAAATTAGCTTCTAAGGCAGATATTACCCAAGCAGAATTAAGATAACTAAAGAACATAAAGAGGCAGCAAGAGCAGGGGGAAGGAAGAGGGTGTGCTGGGGGGGAGCCGTGGGAGGGGGCAGCGTTCTAACTTTGAAGTGTACAAAGTGGAAGCGCCTGCATGGAGCTCGAGGTCAGCAGACTCCCCCCCCCCGGCCCCACACGGTGTTTCAATCTTTGAAATGCACAAAAGCCCATGCTGGGACACTGCACTAGTCCTTACTGACTAATTGAATAGTCGAGGGAAATCCCAGTGACTATTTGATTAGTTAATTAATCAAAATTGAACATCCCTACTACTGACAGTGGCCAATACCAGATGCTCCAGAGGGCGTGAACAGAACAGGTAATGATAAAGTGTTGCTCATCCCAGCTTCAGGCAAATGGAGGCTACGGTTATCATCCCTGCCCACCTTGACTACTGATGGGCCTATCTGCCGTTAATTTATTTAGTTCTTTTTTAAGCCAGTTATAGTCTTGGCCTTTACAACATCCTCTGGCAGAGTTCCACAGGTTGACTATGCATTGTGTGAAGCAGTACTTCCTTTGTTTGTTTTAAACGTGCTGCCTCTTAATTTCATTTGGTGACCTCTTGTGTTCTGAGGAGTAAATAGCACTTCCTTATCTACTTACTTTACACCAGTCACGATTTTATACATTTTTATTTTATAAATAATGCTGCTTTAAGATCAGTTTCTAGAGCATCTCTCTCCTTAAACAAGCTAGAACCAATATAAAAGATCTGAGAAGTAGCAAACTATACAGGCTGGTGGGATGTGGTGAGAAGAAAACAGAAATACTCCAACAATAAGTGTTGCCAAGATAAAAAAAAATTACCATGTTCTCTAAAAATTGACTTATTGTGTCACCTTTGTGAATGATGAGTGATTTTTTAGCCTCCATACCATCTGTAATGGGATTAATACTTCCCTACCTACCAAACCAGAAAGTTGGGATGCTGAGTTCATTGGCGTTTTTAAAGTGCTTTGAAGTTTTTGCTTTGAAGGTGTTACAAACGTGCACAGTGTGCATGCATGTGTGTGTACAAAAGGAAAAAAGAAAAACAAGTGGCTCGAATGTCTGTAACATTCCAGAAAGCATGATTCTGGAGAGTTTCTAGCAAATCTGGGATAGTAATGATGTATCATCACAGAAATTTTTATAAAAGATAACATATATTTTTGTGCTAAATACTCCACAGCTTGATAAATTCACTTTATTGTGCCTCAATTTTTATATAACTTTACAGATCACCTTTTAAAAAATGTTGTGGGTGTTTTTCAAAGGCTATATAAGCTCACTTGTTCAAACCTCAGATTTATTGGGAGGCGGCACTGGAATCAAGTCTGTGGCATAAATTGTGTACAAAATTACGTTAGGAGTCACAATCTAATTTTAATAGACTTTCTGAAGCCAATTTTCAAAATAGTACCCAGCTGTTCACAAACCTTAGCGTACACATGACTTGCACACACACAAGCTTCCATCCTTATGTGAATGTAAATCCTGTTTTGCATGTGCAAACATTTATATTAATAAAAGTTTGCACATGTGTAACGCCAGCAGACCCAGATCATCTGCAGGTAGAATCAAACCTGGAACCACTGGAGTTTAGTGCATGAGCTTCTATCACATGAGCTAAAAGCTTAGGCAGTAGAGCAGCCTCATTGTTCTCTCTGTAGGTGGTCTCACTGGGCATGGTATACTGTGAGTTACACATGCATATGAATCTGGAAAACTAGGCCTCTTTGTCGCTAAGTACAAATTAATTTACTCATTCTAGGAATGGAATCTGGTCTCTTGGTTAAGGCACTGCACTGGGACTCAAGATATCTGGTTTTGTTTCCCAGATCTACTGCTGTACGATTTACTGTGTGACACTGGGAAAAAAATCACTATTTCTCTGCAGCATGGTGTCCCGCCTATAAAATTTGGACATCAATACTTCCTTTCTCCCAATCTGTCTTGTTTCTTTAGGGAACAAACAGTCTTGGACATATGATACCTAACATAGTGAGGTGCTCAACTTAGCAGTAGCTTTTAGGCCCGTGGTGTCCAACATGCTAGCCACTAGCCACACGTGGCTATTTGGCCGGTTGAGTGTGGCTAGTTTGCCTCAGAACTGGTTGGACACCATGGCTTTAGGCACTACCACAATACAAACAATAATAATGATCATGGCTACTGCAGCAAGTCTATCATCAGAATACAGATCTATACTCTATAGTGCTCCTTTTAATCTCATTAACTAAAAGTAGGAAATAAATACCATTTCCCTTACCAAATGAGGTTAAACTTGGCGAGCTGGGCCACTTGCTGTGAGAGGACCATAGAAAGCGCATCACGGCATAGGTCAAATTCTGTTCCACACACAGTACCAAAGTCCAGAACAATGGTGATGCACGATTCCTGAATCACTCCAAATATCTGCCGACTTTCCCCAGTTAGCCATTCCATTCTCTGCTTGTACAGCTCAATAGCTCCAGTTAGACAGTCCACAAAATGAAGAATTAGCTCTTTTTTGGCTGTCAGCTTTATTTAAATATAAGAGAATGAAAACAAAGATCGAAACAAATAACTCAAAGCAATCCCAAATCCAGCAAAGCTGCAATGACTGATTTATAGTGCCAGATATGCCAGCCAAGGTAGCAAGAGAAACAACCAGTTTTTCTTCCACTAATTCAGCAGCAAATACTTGACAAATGCCTCTGAATCACTCACATACAATGGAAAAGCCACTGTGCTTTATTCTGATTGCATTCCACAATATTTAAAACAAGTTCAGAGCAATGTCAACTAGTTTGCATGACTTGTTTGTGAATAGATCAGAGCAAGGTAAGCGACTTAAAAGAAATGGGGGCATTGAGGGTGGGAAAAGATTGCAGAGCAGATGAATAAATAAACTGGGAACACTTGGAAACTAGTTATTAAGTTAGGGCAAGATTGTGACTTGTTCTTAAAATGCTGTGTGGGGGAATAAGGGGATGTACAGTTCTTTTCTGGGGCAGTATAATCTCAATCTTGTTCATAAGAAACAACGGAAGAAAATTAAAAGTGTTTCTTTGTCGAGCCAGTGTTTCTGTTCTGTTTCCAAACATTGTTGGGCCTAAATATTTATATTGAGGCATTTGGTACAAATTTCAGGAATGCAAATTAAATATAAAAATTTATTTTCCATAAGCCCCAGCCCAATCAATAAAATAAGCAAAGCCAAGACCCACAACTGGAAAGAAAAATAATTGGATAACAAAAGGGAAATAAACCGAAGACCTTCTTTCTAGACCTTAAGACATTTGCCTCTAGGCAAAGTTATAGGCCAGGGATGGGGAACCTAAGGCCTGCCCCCGGCTTGTCTGGATCCGGCCCCAGGGCTCAGGGTTCCCCTCCCCCCCCCCCAGTCTTGGGGAGTAGTTACTCGACTAGTCAACTAGTCGCTTACGACCCTAAGTGAAGTTAGGCCTAACAGCCTGTAAATATCAGGATCACCTTTGAAGCCTTCTTTTAAAAACCGAGATCACATTAGCTATCCTCCAGTCATCTGGCAGAGAAGCCAATTTAAGCAACAGATTGACCTATTTCTCTTTATTTGTTCCAAAACATCTTCTACTGACATCTCAGTCTGGGGCATTTCCTCACATTGTCAAGGGACTAGATGACTATCCGATAAGCTTTTGCTTGTCGGATAGTTGACTAGTCACTGACATCCCTATTACTGAGCAGTTCAGCTAAATTTGTTTTAAACCTAAATCAAGAATTGTCACTCCCCTTATGGATTACAGGGCTAACTGCTCCAAGAAGCAGTCTTTAATGGTGTCTAAAAGTCTCATCTCTGCATCTCATCCTGAGGTGACATGTACCTGGTCAACATGGAGATAGCTGAAATCCCCTATTATTACTGGGTTTTCTGTGTTTGTAGCTCTCTAAATTCCCTGAGCATTCCACAGTCAACATTTCCATCCTGGTCGTGGGAGGTGGGGAGGTCAGTAGTATATTCCTACTTGTTATTCAAGCATGGAATAATTATCCATAGAGATTCCGTGCTACAGATTGATTCATTTAACATGGTTACTAAATTTAACTCTATGCTAATTTATGTAAGCTCATTTACATGCTACTCCCCCACATTCCAGAGATTCTCCAAGAGCTAATATGCAGGCTTGGAGACTAAAAGTTTTTAAAATAAAATTCTGTCAGAAATAGAAACTTTGAGCTCTCCCTCAGAGTGTCATTAGGCAAACCTCCATTGTCTAGTTCCTACCTTACACTATCTATTGATGCTATTTGAGGTGCCCCAGTAGTCCTGAAAACCATTTCTCAGGAACATACAGCAGTCTGATGGGCTAACACAGGATTAGGTGTTAAAAACTGAACTGGTCACAGAAAAGACGGTGGACTAACTCTGAGAAATTGTATGTTGCGCCAGCTTTACACTTGATGGATGTTCTGGATGCTTGATAACTGGGGAGGGATTCTGGATATCAGAGGATGATATGCTATTCATTTTTTAAGTCTTTACTTTTATGAATTAATTTTTTTCTTAGTCACTGATGCACAGATTTCTTCACACTCCATCTTTTCAAATAATGGGACAGATAGCAGCTACTACTAACATGCTCCTTAGAGCACAAGTCTGGGCAGAGTTCCATCAAACTGTATTCACAGACTAGTTGAAGTCCTTTGTGTCCTCCTGCTGGCACTAAATGATCAGTTATGACATCACAATATGTTTCTTCATCTGAGTGCCTCCATTTGTTTTACTGGTAACCACTCAGTTTAGTCCTATTCCTTTTAAGCTTTCTCCCTTTCATTATAGGGTAAATCTATTACTTAGAAATTTCAGGATATTCTTCAAAGCTTTACTCCAAATTTCATATGGGCTAGTGTATCACCAGCCATCAGAAAAGCAACCCAGCTTCTGTATCATTAATCATTTGGTGCAACAGAAATAAAAATCAGCAAAAGATAAAGTTCCCATTTTGGATATACATCAATTTCCTGGCAACATTTCTTCAGCAGCGGAGACACTTCAATCACTGACATTATCTTTTAAATAGGGGAAAGTTATTACTCTATTGAACCAAAATCAGTCACACTTACATTATATACTCTGCCATCTTGTGCTCTCAAATATTGAGGAAACAGACCATCTGCATACCGAGAAGCCACAAATTTCCCCAAGGTGGACACATAATCTACATTCAAGATTATAAATGGTTTCAAGTTAGAGATTATTTTTATTATAAACTGTTTTTCTAAATCATATGCAAAAGAACAGAGAATAAATGGCACTATCATTAAATTATTTTCTGTTGGTAAGCCAAATAACATTTTTACAGCTATCTAAAAACCAAATTCACCAATGCCTCTATTGAAGGGTCAGTAAGATTTTTTGGATAAAAGGGAAGTTTTTCCACTAAGTGTTACATGTTTCATTGCCAGATAGATCCTAAAAAGAATTACTATTTGAATTTAGGTACATGCAACTAGGATAGAGGATTTGTACTATCCGTGTGATGTTGGTGAGCTTTAAAAATATTCTATTTATATTGAGTTGTAAAAATTATTTTTGTTTTCTAGAATCATGTCTAGTTATATCTAATGGGCAGAGGGGAAAAGTATCATCTTGCTTACTGGAAACAAGGTACTTGGGACTTCAGATTTCTGAAATTCAACTTTTGTATTCTCCATTTACCTCATAAATGCAAGTACAAGTATTTGTCAGTCAAAAGAGAAAAAAACATGAATGGATGATGCTCTCCCATGACATATATTGAAAGGAGCAAAAGTAAATGCAGCAGAAGGCATGTATACATTGCAACTGAAAATATGCTATTTGCAGTACAGGTAACATAACTGCACTGATAGTTTTAAACTAACTAGTGCACTAAAAACAACAACAAAGATGCAGAGGCAGCAGGAACTTCAGCATGTGCTAGCAATGTGACTATGTCCCTAGAAGGGCTCATATAGCTCATTAGAGGCTGGTGCCACTATGTTTATGCTGCTGTTTTTATCATGCTAGTTAGATCAAAATTAGCACAGATATGCCTACCTGGGCTGCAAATCAAATCTTCAATTGCATACCCTGAAGAAGAAAAAGCATGTTCTCTGCTCCCATGATAACAAAAATTTCTTGGCAGTAGCTCTACATAACTGGGACTCCATTGACAGAAAAACATAGGGCGTGGTAATATTTAAGAGCCAGGAATAGCTATTCTGTATAGCTTGTTCCTCTGCTAACCCAGTGGCTTTCTGCTGGTGAAACTTACTATAAGAAGCATTCACTTCTTGGAGCATTGTCTAACTCCTTAATCCAGAAAAGAGTGAGTGTACAACCTCTAGCCTTCTACTAATGAATGCAACTCTTCTAGCAGGGGAGAACACAGTTTTGCTGGATGTGCAGTGCTAAACTCTGAATTCTTCAGGGTCCAAGCCAGCTAAGTTTGTAAACTCAACAGCTAAAACCAATTCTTAATGCATTACAACTACTGCATTTTAAACAGCAAATTCTTAATGTCAGGGAATGCTTTATTGTGCTCTGCAAAGCATTATTATGTAAATGATTTATAATCATGCTCTCTCACAAACTCTCTCCGCCAACTGTTGCACAACTGGGAAAAAATGGTTACTTACTTTCATAAGTGTTCTTCAAAATGTGTTGCTGACGTCCATTCCACATCCCACCCACCTCCCCAGCGTCGGAGCATTCTGGCAAGAAGGAACTAAGGGGATGGAGGACCAGTGGGGGTATATATGCACCTATATACCAGCACCACTCCAGGGGGCTCCCCTGCTGGCCTGATGGATACCACTAAGGGAAAACTCTCCGACAATCCATGCACGCAGTGCGTGCACACCTAAGTGGAATGGACATGAGCACTTGAAGAAGAATTACAATTTTTATTTGATATTGTACAGCTTGACTTTGCAAGAAAAAAGCCTGATTTTAAATCAGGTATTGAATTATCTGCCTAAAAATTATACAAATGGTCAACTGGAAGGACAATAATAGTTTATGGCATGGAGCTCAGGAGAATCTTTGCATTTTCAGTCCACAAAGGATAGGGTCCTTATGGCAGTTACATTTTCAGGCTCTAGGAAAAAGAGTAGGAAAAGAGCAGAGAGAAAGGGTATTCTCTTTAATCAGCACCATCATTTTTCTCACTTTAATCTTGATCCCAGATAGTACCAAGAAAAGAAAGAATGTTAAAGGCTCCACAACATATACCGTGTTGCTAAAAAACCATGGAAGTCTGGACTATTCCAAATCAAGATTTAGTTTTTACCATTGGCTTCCCTCATACCTTCCCTGTGCTGAAATCCAATTTGAGATAAAATCTGAGAGAGGGACAGTTTGTTTCTCTTGAGTCCATGAAGCTGAAGCCATTTACTGGATGAGATGAGAGGCTGTACATCCAAGTTCCACAACGTGTTTTTCAGTCGCTTTTCCTTTTCTTTTGACTTCCCTTTGTGGGCAATGTCAGAATCAGACTTTTCTTGTTCTCTTTCATAGTTCATATCAAAGGTAACCTCTATAAAGAGAGAAAAGGAAAAAAAACAGTGTTGAGATTTACCAAAAAATTGTTTATTCTCTTCCACCATCACTTCTCTCACCAGTCCTCTTCCCAAGCATTTTTATACTTATCTCTCTACCTTTTTCTCATTATACAGAAACGTGTGTTTAACTATGGAAAGTCACCTTCAATTCCATGTTTCCCAGCTACCATATCCCTCTTCCTCCTCCATGCACATTCACTTCACTAAATTGGATTTAATCACCAAAAATTGCTCTTTTTTTCCAAAACAAAAGTGTTGGGAAGGCTACATCCAGTATGCCAGTAAGCAATCCTTCAAATCCATAAGAAACTTCACCCTAAACATTGGGACCGTGTACTAATAATAGGCAATCATAACATGCACATCAAGTGCCTTGTACTGTAAATCATCAAAGAATACATGCAAAGTAGATCTGCTTCTTAAGATACTCACGGTCACTCCAGGCAACTCTTTTACACAGATTGCCGGTCATTCTGGACTTCTTGATTTTGGGTCCTTCTTGTTTTCCTCTTAAAAACCTGAAGAATTAAAACCAAACAAATAGTATTCAATGCAAAATCATTCAGAAGCCTGATCATAATTGAGACCTAGGCAATTACAAGTATAAAATTAATAAAACAGCTTGTACCACAAAGAATTTACCATCTAGAGTAGGGAAGGGTCACCTGTGGCCCAAGCAGCCCATCGGACCTTTTAATCCTGCCCTTGAACTCCCATCAGGGAGCAGGGTTGAGAGCTTGCCTCGCTTCGTTCCCCAGTAGCTCCACACAGCTCCCAGAAGCAGGGACAGCCAGGGGGCTTTGTATGCTACCCCCGCCCCAAGCACCAGCACTGCAACTCCTATTAGCCAGGAACGACAGCCAAAGGCAGCTAGGAGCCAGTGCCTGCAGACAGGGCATCAGTGCACAGAGCTCTGTGGCCCTGCCTCTGTGTGGGAGCCGGGGGGGGGACGATGGGGGGGACAGGCGGCTGCTTCAGGTATGCAGTAGGGATGTTAAATATTAGTTAATTGAATAGTTGATTAACCTCATGAATTCTTATCAGTTAGTTGACTATTCTATAGTCCCCAGACAGCCCCTTTCTGGGGGGTGGGGTGATCTGAGCTCCCGGATCCAGCACAAGTCAGAACTGAGCTGGGCTACTTTAAATGCAGAGCCGCGGTGGGGGTAGGCCCAGGACCCAGTGCAAGCTGGGACTGAGCTGGGCTGCTGGCCAGCCTGCTAAAAAAATTTACTGGCAAAGGGGTAGGGGGGAAATGCATGTAGTCTATAGCATTAACCAATCAGCTTTTGCTTATCAGTTAATCAACTATACTATTACATCCCTAATAAGCACTGCCTACCTCCTGCACCTTGAGCACCCCGTGTGTCCCAAATCCCTTCCTAAGCTCTGATCCACTCTCGCCCCCCCCCAAAATGCCTCCATCCTAGCCTGGAGTACCCTCCTGCACCCCAAATCTCTCATCCCCAGCCCTACCCCAGAGTCTGCACCCCAGCCACAGCCCTCACCCTCACCCTCCCACGCCATGTGCCTCACACACTTACCGCAGCCAACCCGCTACACTGTTTCCATACTAAGATGTGGCATTCAGGCCAAAAAGTTTGCCCCCTCTTGTCTAGAAAGCCAGGTTTAGAAACACATGAGTAGCTCAAATCATGCAGGTTGTCCCATTAGATAACATCATGCACATGTGTGACTGCAATATAAGGTCTTAAATGTGGAAAAAAATGTAACAAAAAGGCAGGGGGTGAGACAGGTGAAAGTAACAAGAACACAGGATTGCATATATTGGCTGACTATGCAATTTTGAGACATCAAGATTTTCAAGTTTTATTTTTTTTTTTAAATAAAACAAATGAACAAGAAATATTTATGAATCACTATCAGGCTACCTGCTACTGCTGTCATTAGGGAGTTTGCCATAGGCATTACTGCAGAGATAGAATAAATTACAGTATACCTAATCTGTAACAAAAGGACTATTCCTCCTCCTTTGCAGAATCAAGTGTTATTTTTATCTTTTACATAACTATTTTATCAACTATTATAATCTAGGAACCTTAGTTCTTAGCAATTCTGGTAAGAAAAAAAGCAAGTCTTCTTTGCAACTTTATATGTTAGGCATATATGCCATATGTACAGAATAATTTTATTTTAGCTTAATAAAATTACTCATTATTAGCAAGGTTTAGCTGTCAATATAACATCCAAAGACAATCACTCTTATTGGACAACTAAAGGAGATATGTTTTTGCAGGGGAACAGCTATTTGTGTGATTTCTAACCAGAAATAGATGAGGTTTGTTATCATAGCAGCCTCATGTTAACAACTAAACTGGACAGCATTTTCAACAGTCCTCTGCATTTGAGTTGTGGATCCCAGAAACCATCCAATTTTTGCAGCAGCACAGAGGTTTGACTATAGATTTTTCTTCATTTTATAGTGTAAATACCACTCCTGCTCATCTCAGATGAACAGCATCTGCACATGAAATGAATTTTGGGGGGGAGGGGGGGTGGGGAGTTGTCTACACAAAGAAACTTTGACAAGAGTATGAAATGGCTTCACAGAAATATCAAATGTGCCTTTCCTTTAGATTTGAGGTTAATCAGCTGACCTTGAACCCAAATTCTGAACCAAAAAAGATTTTTATATTCAATAAAATTCACCTTTATCCTTTCACTCTTCCCAATACAGAAAGGTCCCCTGTACCTTTGCTTACTGTACATCTTGAGTTCTTAACTTGCGCTGGGAAAACTAGACTATTTGATAAATACAAGAACACCTTGGGAAAGCCTGGGGGATTTCAAGACTGGAATAGAACCAATGAGAATCTGGCAAAGTGTGAGCCCCTGGCATGGAACATGTAGTCAGGGGGCTAAGATAGAAGGCTGTTTCATGTGGAGGGAGGGAGTTAGGAAAGGATGAGATCTGGAACGAGTTGAAAGATTATGAGGAGAGGGGGAACACAGAAAGGGCTGTTAAGGATCTGACACCTATCCCATGTCTTGGGCTCGGAGAAGTTGCTAGGACATTTTTAGAAGTCAGGAGCCATGCAGAAGTGATGGGTCGTGAAACACAGCACATGATAATGCACTACTCGAGGGAAGGAAAAGACATACCCAGGGGAGGAGGAGATCGAGGGAGATGTATGGCTCCACAGCTTGATTTTCTGACCGCCCACGACTACAGCTCCCCTTGCAAACCAGCCATGAGTGCGGAAGGACAGTAGGGGCTGCACTAGCCTAGTCTTACCTCTCGCCTTCCACCAGACCGTGGGGTGTTTTAAGGGCAGCTCAGCAACAGCCCCCAGAAGCTTGGGGCTTTAGGGCTGTCCGTGAGGAAGGAAGAATAACGACAACGAACATTTAATTTGCTGCTGGGCGGGGTGGGGCCCGGGGGCAGCCCCAGGCGCATCAGGAGAGGGCTCCAGCGGCAGGGGGGAGGAGGGAAGAGGTGCGGGTTTAACCCCGCCGGGCGGGCACTGCAGCTCCGCTCCCCACGTGGAAACGTGACATTCCATCCCGGCCACAGCGGCGCCCCCTGCCGGCCCCCCGCCGCCGCGGCCCGCGCAAACTCCCCTCACCTGGCTTCCGCCGCCGCCGCTCCCCACCCATTGTGACGAACGCGGCGGGTTCCAAGGCGCGGCCGCCCCAGTGTTGACGCTGGAGACAGCTGGGTTGCTAAGGCGGGGCCAAGGGCTGCCGGGGCGGGGGTGCCGAGGCAAGCGCCGGTCCGGGGCTCGCGCCAAGCGCCCAGCCCGAGCAGTGCGCCTCGGCCACGCAAGTAGCAGGCTCCCCGCAAGGTGTTGGAGCTAGGGATGCTGCAAGCAAGCACTCCCGTCTTGACGTGGTTTCCATCGGAATCCGCGTTTACAGTTTGGCTCAGTAGCTCGCAGCTTCCCCCCCCCCCCCCCCACACACACACAAGGTGTCCCAGCATCCCTGCGTAACCCTCTGTTCGCGGGACTGGGTGTACTCCTGGGGACATGTTTTCATTGCCACTAATGTGCACGGATCGATTTTGCTCAAGCTGACCCCTGACAAGCACTGGTGATTTGCAGGGCGCCCTGTGTTTTATCTATTTCTTTACTCACGTTATCAGGGCAGGGTGAGACAAATGGTTCTTGGTTCAGACATTTTGAAAATCACCTGAGAATTTAAATACCAAAGCTGGGGGGGGGGGCTTCTTTTGCTTGGGTTGCAGGTTAAACCAAATTTGCTCCCTACTTGTCCTTCCAAGCTCCTGAGACAAGTCATCACCACTGTTGTATCAGTATATTAGTGCAGTGGTAGCCATGGTAGTCCCAGGATGCTAGAGACACAAGGGGGATGAGGTAATTTTTATTGGCTCAACTTCTGTAGGTGAGAGAGACAAGCTTTTGAGCCACACCAAAGAACAGGGGCTCTGTAGGGCTAGAAAACTTCTGTTGGTGACAGAGACAAGCTAAGATATTACCTCACCCACCCTGTCTCCCGAGTATTAGTAACACATTTATTTACTTAGTCACATCAAAAGGTAGTAAAAGCTGATGATACAATACACAGTTCAGGAACAAAAGGGCCACAAGCATATCCATGTTCATATTTATAAATATCAAAACCAGCAAATCACAGCAGTTACTCCTACTCATGGTTGCTTAGTAAACAGCAATAGAAAAGAAGAGCCTTATAATATGTACAGTTCAAATATGTACACTGCTGCTTTCTTACTTGGTTTCTTCATATGTTTAGAATTGAGAATTTAAAGACTACAGTGAACTTGCTAAGTCATCAGCTGTCCCCTGGGGGCAGAAAAGGTGCTCAGCCATGAAAAAGTTTTGCATTATATCATAAGAACATAAGAACATAAGAATGGCCATACTGGGTCAGACCAAAGGTCCATCGAGCCCAGCATCCCATCTGCCGACGGTGGCCAATGCCAGGTGCCCCAGAGAAGGAGAACAGAAGACAATGATCAAGTGATTTATCTCCTGCCATCCATCTCCTGACCTTGTTATGAAGGCTAGGGCACCATACTTTATCCCTGGCTAATAGCCATTTATGGACCTAACCTGCAAAAATGTATCAAGCTCTTTTTTAAACCCTAATAGAGTCCTGGCCTTCACAGCCTCCTCGGGCAAGGAGTTCCACAGGTTGACTGTGCGCTGTGTGAAGAAAAATTTCCTTTTATTAGTTTTGAACCTACTACCCATCAATTTCATTTGGTGTCCCCTAGTTCTTGTATTATGGGAAAAGGTAAATAATTTTTCTATAATCACTTTCTCCACACCATTCATGATTTTATATACCTCTATCATATCGCCCCTCAATCGCCTTTTTTCCAAACTGAAAAGTCCCAGTCTCTCTAGCCTCTCCCCATATGGGACCCTTTCCAAGCCCCTAATCATCTTAGTCGCCCTTTTCTGAACCTTTTCTAATGCCAATATATCTTTTTTGAGGTGAGGAGACCACATCTGCACGCAGTACTCGAGATGTGGGCGTACCATAGTTTTATATAGGGGAAGTATGATATATTTTGTCTTATTATCTATCCCTTTTTTAATAATTCCTAACATCCTATTTGCCTTACTAACTGCCGCTGCACACTGCGTGGATGTCTTCATAGAACTATCCACTATAACTCCAAGATCCCTTTCCTGATCTGTCGTAGCTAAATTTGACCCCATCATGTAGTACGTGTAATTTGGGTTATTTTTTCCAACATGCATTACCTTACACTTACCCACATTAAATTTCATTTGCCATTTTGCTGCCCAATCACTCAGTTTGCTGAGATCTTTTTGTAGTTCTTCACAATCCCTTTTGCTTTTGACTGTCCTGAACAACTTTGTGTCATCTGCAAACTTGGCCACCTCACTGCTTACCTCATTTTCTAGATCATTGATGAACAAGTTGAACAGGATTGGTCCCAGTACTGACCCCTGGGGAACACCACTAGTTACCCTCCTCCATTGTGAAAATTTACCATTTATTCCCACCCTTTGTTTTCTGTCTTTTAACCAATTCTTGATCCATGAAAGGACCTTTCCTCCTATCCCATGACCACCTAATTTATGTAAAAGCCTTTGGTGTGGGACCGTGTCAAAGGCTTTCTGGAAATCTAGGTATATTATATCCACTGGGTGCCCCTTGTCCGCATGTTTATTAACCCCTTCAAAGAATTCTAACAGATTAGTTAGACATGACTTCCCTCTGCAGAAACCATGCTGACTTTTGCCCAACAATTCGTGCTCTTCTATGTGCCTTGCAGTTTTACTCTTTACTAGTGTTTCTACTAATTTGCCTGGTACTGATGTTAAACTTATCGGTCTATAATTGCCAGGATCTCCTCTAGAGCCTTTTTTAAATATTGGTGTTATATTGGCCATCTTCCAGTCATTTGGTACCAACGCGGATTTAAAGGATAGGTTACAAACCACTGTTAATAACTCCGCAATTTCACATTTGAGTCTCCGTCTGGTCCCGGAGACTTGTTACTATTCAGCTTATCAATTAATTCCATAACCTCCTCTAATGTCACTTCAATCTGAGTGAGTTCCTCAGATTTGTCACCTAAAAAGGCTGGCTCAGATTTAGGAACCTCTGTAACATCCTCAGCCGTGAAGACTGAAGCAAAGAAATCATTTAATCGCTCCGCAATGGCACTGTCTTCCTTGATCGCTCCTTTTATATCTTTATCATCCAAGGGCCCCACTGCTTTTTTAGCGGGCTTTCTGCTTCTAATGTATTTAAAAAACATTTTACTATCATTTTTTGAATTTTTGGCTAGCTGTTCCTCAAACTCTTTTTTGGCTTTTCTTACTACATTATGACACTTAATTTGGGAGTGTTTATGTTCCTTTCTATTTTCCTCACTAGGATTTGACTTCCACTTTTTAAAAGCTGCCCTTTTCTCTCTCACTGCCTTTTTAACATGGCTGTTTAGCCATGGTGGTTCTTTGTTAGGTCTCTTACTGTGTTTTTTTATTTGGGGTATACATTTAAGTTGGGCCTCTAGTATCAATTAAATACATACTGAATGTTCTGTGCATTGTTTTAGATATTGAGATTACCATAGTATAAGGTTTTCCAGTGGGAAGAAAATTGGTTATGTTTTAGCCATTCATTTTTCTTGAAAGTGCAACTCAAGATTGAGCTAGAGGCATAAAAACACATTCTGCCCACTTTTCTGCTTTGCTTTTGCAGCTGTTGGTAATGAAGTTTCTCTTCAAAGACCTCAGATGAAAGTTAATTGAGGTAATTTTCTCTGCACTATTCCAAAAAGTAATCATAGCAACAATCATAGCTATACATACAGTGATTGCAGGATAAAAAAAAAAGTTTAAGTAAACATTGAAATGTTCTCTAATTTTCCATGCTTGTAGACTGCAAAACCCCTAAATTGGACAGGGCTACACCTACACTAAACAAAAAAAAATTCTTAAGCTTGCTGTTTATAGTGATCTTGTAGTCATAATATGAGAGAGAGAGAAAGAGAGAGAGAGGGCAGATGAGATAATATCTTTTATTGGAGCACCTTCTCTTAGTGGAACCTTGTATCCTCCATCTGCAGAAGTTGGCCCAATAAAAGATATCTCATGGTGACTGTTAAGATCAGCTGGTTGATTCTGGATGTCTAGATAAAACTCTCTAGGACCAGAAAATAAGACATTCACTGCCCACCAAACAAACATGAATGTGTCCCAATTCACTACACATCCCGTCTTCATTCATTGCACATACCATCAAACTTGTGCAGAGAATGAGTCATAGTGTCATAAAATCTAAGGCCAGGAGGCATCACCAGATGATCTAGCAACCTCCTGTATATTACAGGCCACCAGCACCACCCAGCACTCATACATTAAACCAACAACTAAAATTAGATCAAAGTCCAGGAGACTAGACTATTTATTATGTGTCACAGGCGGAAAATAGGAAGGACTAAGGTGCACTTAATGCCTGAGGCCTTCCAGTCTCCTCTCAAGAAAAGGGTTCTCCAGATGCAGAGCTATACCTAGAAGGGCATGGGGGCATCCCCCCAACCTGCACCACCACCACTTCACCCCTTTCTCCAAACCTAGGGTTGCCAGATGGTTTCAATAAAAATACCAGACACACTTGACATTACATCACAATCTACATTACATCTTATTTAGAAAATACCAGACATTTGTATTTTCTCATTTATATTTTCTCAGTTTGTTTCCTGAACAGAAAGCTCAAATACTGCTGTCCGGATCAAAACCGGACACCTGGCAACCCTACTTCCACTGCTGCTTCTCCCCTGCCCTGCCTTTTCCTGTTCCTGCTCTACTCCCACCCCACCTCCACTCCACAATCCCTTCCTCTGAGAGACAGAAGGAGCTGGAGATTTACCAGGGGTTGTGGTATGGGGGAGCAGCAGGGGTTGAGCCCTCCTGTGCTCACCACAGTGGCAGGAAGTGGAGTGCCCTGTCGGACCTCAGCCAGCTGTGCTCTCTTCTCCCAAGCCCTCAGAGTAGAGTAGAGTAGAGCAGAGTGTGTGCGGGGGGGGGGAACGGGGGGGACTGGGGTACTCTGCTTCCTGACACCATGGTGAAGCACAGTGACTTAGCTGGGAGATGGCAGCAGAGCAGGCCTGCTGGGTTATTCTGTTTTCTGAGACTCCTGCCACTGCAATGAGTATGGGGGAGCCTGAATCCTGCTGCCATCTCATACCAGACCCCCCCAGGTAATCCCTAAGGCTGCTAACTTTGATATGGGGGGGCTTTTATGCCCATAGGATGGTTGGGGTGGCTGCCGCTGAGCCCCCCAAAGCATGGGGCCTGAGGTGACCACCCCAAACAATCCTATGGATGAAATGGCTCTGCCCAAATGCTGTCTAGTGAATGAAGCAAAGCTCAAAATGGCGGACAGTAAGTGAAACAGGGATTCACTCATTGAACAGAGAAGATAAAAATAAATATTGAACAACTGACTCATCCCACTTATGCACTGAATTTGACAGGAGCCCTGTAGAAAGAGTTTATAATATCAACAATGGCAAAATAATATATCTTATAATTAAAAAATGCATCATAATGTATGCACTAAAGGGACAGAGTTAAGGCTGCACTAGCAATCATAACTTCAGTTTGTCCTTGTTTTTGAATGCTTTACTTTAGCAACCCAAATTTTGTAGCATATTTTTGTATAGCTAAAACTTGGCATAGACTGCTTTTTTTTCCTGGAACTATTTGCTTTTTAATTTCTTAGAGAAGAATATTTTTTCAACCACAATGAAAGGATACCCAACTTTTTTCCCTGCTCCTAAAATTTCAAGTTTCCTGTTTTTTTCCTTTAGAAAATTTTCTGCCGTTATTTCAAGTAATGAAAACAGGACTTGGCATTATAGTATAGCATTTTATGTATGCCAAGCATGGCACATGGCATAAATATCAGGAAATTACTACTTTACTGATTAAAGAGACATATTCTTATATAATAACAAAGAGTCTTGTGGCACCTTAAAGACTAACATATTTATTAGGGCATAAGCTTTCATGGATGGCAGCTCACTTTGTAGGATGCAAGCTTATGTCCTAACAAATTTGTTAGTCTTTAATAAGCCACAAGACTCCTCATTGTTTTTGCTAAAACAGACTAACATGACTATCTCTCTGATTCTTATATAATAAATCTTCAAACTCTGTCTACTAATTACTATGAAGAGCTAACTTCAACAGGAAGTTTAATTTTGACACATCCTGCAGGACACTCTGCAGTGTCACCCTTCCTGTTGACTCAAGACACATACACTCACAAGAACAGATTAAGGCTGAGAAAGTAACCAGGCTACATTACCGCAGCATCCATTCTGTGTTTATTTATAAGTTATTTCTACTGATAGTTTAAAAATCTTACCCTAGAGTCTGGCTTAGCATTGAAATAATATATTGTTCAGTGTGTGGGCATAAAAAGAAAATCAAGATAATGCAGTTGCAAGGCTTTATTATTTTCCCACATAGACAATACTGTCTCATCGAGTACTTCCTGAAAAAAATAGTTTTAAATTCCCAGGCATTAACGTTAGTTAATTAGACTATACCACCCTCTATTGGGAAACGTTCTATTGTAACATACATGGCAGCTAGTAGCACAAGGAAAATGGCTTACACAGATTCATCTCCCAATTTTACAAAAAGTCTGCTATAACAATAGATGTGCCCTTCTCCGCTATTCACTGAATATTTTTTCCCATTTGTCCCATGAGGAGGGCCCTGCCAAGTTCATGATCCATTTTTGTAAATTTCATTGTCATGGAATTTTAAACATCTTGAATTTCACAGTTTCAGATATTTAAATCTTAAGTTTCATGGCGTTGCAAGAATGAATATATATTTTAAAACTGAAAAATATAAACACATAAAGCCCGTAAGTCAGCATTTCTCAAACGGGGTGTCCTGATCCAAAAGGGGATTGCAAGGCTTTTGTAGTGAGGAGTCACAATACTGCCACTCTTGCTTCCACCCTCCCTTTGGTGCTGGGCAGCCAGAGAACAGGTGTCTGATACCCAGCTCTGAAGACAGCCCCCCAGCAGCAACAGTGCAGATGTAAGGATGGCAATACACAATAGCATTCCACCCTTACTTGTGCACAGTTGCTGGTGGCAGTTCTGTCTTCAGAGCTGGGCATCTGGCCAGCACCTGCCATTCCTCAGCTGCCCAGCTCTGAAGTCAGTGCAGAAGTAAGGGTGGCAATAACTCAACCCCCTTACAATAGCCTTGCAAGTCCTTTTTGGGTCAGGACCTCCAGTCTGGAAAATACTTGTACTTTTGTACACTTTCTCCCTATAATATAGTATAGAAGAAAAGTACACAAAAGACCAGATTTCATGGTGTGTGACATGTTTTTCATGGTCATGAATTTAGTCAGGTCCTCACTAGGGATGTTAAATATCGGTTAATTCAATAGTTGAGTAACTTCATGAATTCTTATCAGTTAGTCGACTATTCTATAGTCCCCAGGGGCAGGGCCAGCAGCCATTGCGCTCCTGCCCCGCTCCCAAGGACTGGCCTGCCCTCTGTGGGAAGTGGTCCATGAGGGGAGCCAGTCTAAAAACCAGCTCCCCTTGCGGACCAGCTGCCTGTCACCCTGCGCTGCTTCCTCTGATTAAGAGGCAGCAGCCTCTGTCTAGGGGGAGTCTGAGCTCCCAGACCTGGCAAGAGCTAGAAATTAGCTGGGCTGCCTGCCTACCTGACTCTTAATGCAGTTTTAATGCAGAGTTGCAGTGGGGGTAGGTCCCAGACCCAGTACTGAGCTGGGCTGCTGTCCAGCCTGCTAAAATATTTACTGTCGGGGGGAGAGGGGAAAAGGGGAAATGAGCTTTTGTTTATTGGTTAATTGGTTAAACAACTACACTATTACATCCCTAGTCCTCACCATGATGTGATTGGCCTTAGAAGGAGAACTGGGCAAAATTATTCAATTATTTCAGAGAACACAGTTTTTGCTAAAAAATACATTTTTCAAAACTCAGAAACTATTCACACTTGACAAATAGCTTTGGGGGGAAAAAAACACCTGTTTTTTTAAGTCAAAGTATTTCTTTACTTTTTTAAAACATTTTGGTTCAACTTTTTCACTTTGATATATTTCATATACACTTTTTCCATTTTAAAAAAGCATTTTGTTTTTTAAAATGGTGAAAAGAACTCAAAAAGAGCAGAATCAAAATGAAAAGTTTGGAAAAAATTGATTTGAATTAACCTAAAATATTATGGTCAATTAAAAACTATTATTTTTCCAATTTTAGGTTCAACAATAAATATAATAAAAGTGGCTTCAGTTCAAATTAAATCCAACTTTTTTTCTTGGCACAAACTGAACAAGCAATTATTTGTTCACCTCTATTAAATGAAATATATTACAGAGGATCCAGGCTCTATTTCTTCTGAGCTACATGCTTTCACAATCATGCACCGTGATGGTGGGCACCAAACACTTTGCTGAATTGGAGACAGTCCCATCACTCAGCAGGAGATCCCCAAGTTAAGAGATGTGTAGAGGCTCTTCCTTGCCACCTGATCAAATTAAATGCTCATGTATAATTATACTAACAATTACTAGGGTTTTTCCTCCTCTCATCATATCCAACTGCAGCATTTTAATTAAAATTGAACTAGTATTCAGATATATCAGCTTCAATTTTCTATAATATTTCAAGTTACATCATATATTTATAATGTGGGTTTCTATCAAACACAATGCATGTAAACCTAATATTTCCAGTTATTAATTTCTTACAGTGCTGCCTGTAACTGCATCTATTTACAAAGGCTTAATAGCTATTCATATTATTCACAAATTCAGTAAACTAACTTGAAGGACTAGTGATTTCCAATATCTGTTGTTTTGTATAGCCCTGGTTCATAGCATTCTGTCTGGAATATCAATGGGATCTCTTGTCTAGTGCGCTGAAGTGTGACAGAGAAGCTGGTGTTCACTACTCTCTGTCAGCAATTCATCAGGCCTGACATACTTACCAGACCTCACATGTTATTGTCATGCCATAGACCTGAAAGGTGGCATGCATGATAGTGTGTGTGTGTATGTGTATTTATATATGTACATTGTAAAACTCATAACTCATTAAACACTAATATTATTGCAAGATGCATGGATGGTAACAGATGCAAAATTACAAATGTGCTGAAATTTTTAGCAAACCATGTATAAGTCCAGTCTTCCCCATACAAAGTAATATTTATTTGTTTATCTGACCAGCCTGGGGTCATCAGGCAGAGATAATGAAAGTCCGTTTACGCAGAAGATAAACCAGGTCCTCAGTGTAGAAGAAATAGCCCATTACAGGGCTCTGAATCTCAAATAATAAGCAATTTAAGCAACTATTTGTGTATAATATTAATATATTACAGAATTGTATTGAGTAATGTATTTCATGAAAGCCTGTGACATGCTGGTGATTATTGTAGAAGGTATGTATTAGCATTATATGTGGAATTAGGAATGTTTACTGATATTATGTGACCAAGCACAGAAACAGGAGGGAAGGTAGCATAGTGGAATCAAAATAATGGAAGCCCATTTACATACAAACCATCAGGGAGATAGGTAGTCCACAGGAAGGGAAGAACAATAGGAGGCCATACTGCCTTTTAGAAAGGGCCAATGAACTCTGAGAAATATTAGGGAAAACAAAGAGTCATTTTGGCAACTTTCACCTAGATAGACAAGGAAAACCAGCACCTTGTACTTCTGTGAAAGGTTCTGACTGACAGAAAGCCAGCCATGTATGGAAGGAAGAAAGATTGGTAAGAAATCTACCTTGAATAAAGAGTGTAGCTTGTTAAGTTAGCTTTAGCTACTACAAAGCATATTTTATTTTTATTTTCTATTATCATTTTTGTCTTTATCCCTTATGTATGATCTCACTTATAACCTATCATTCTGTAAATAAGTCTGTTTTATTTTGAACTGAAGGCAACCTATTGCTGTGTTTGACTTACACTGATCATTTATTCCACTTAACATAATTAAGTTATGATTTTGTCTCTTTAAAGAAGCAGCAAACCTTCTTACAACTCTGAGGCTGTCTACACTGCAGTTCTTTGCAAACCGCAATTTGCGTACCTTTTTCTGATTCTTTTTTCGGAAGAGGCTTTTCCGACATTTGGCCAGTCTATATGGGGCTAAATGTGGGAAAAAACCTCCTCTTTCGGAAGAGCCCTTATTCCTCATAAAATAAGGAATACAGGGCTTCCAAAAGAACGCACCTGCATTCCCTGGACATGGCAGAGTTTTTCAGGGATACCTCTGGTACCCTGGAAAAACTCTGTAGTGTAGACATAACCTGAGTGTTCCAGGGGAGGGCTGGACACTTCAAGGATGATTCTGAAGAAATGTGGACTTGGGAGTGTGTTGGGGTCCAGCAAGTAGTAACCAAAGCTAGAGGAAGTCAGGAAGCACTGAACCAAGGCTGTATAGCACACAGATACATAGGGAACTGCATGCTTGTCAGCTGGCTGTTGGTATCCAGGCTGTAAGCCACAGCTGCAGAACATTTAAAGCAGTCAGAGTTGCAGGGCAGGCAGTGACACAGCCCCTTATTGGTCTGGGTTGAATCCCAGAATATCATATCACATTAGTGCCTCTGAGCCAGAGTCTAACATTCTTATTCATGTTGGGTAACAAATTCCTCTATGAGTAGTCCCATTTACTTCAACAGGCTATTTGTGGAGTATGGTGTGACACTGGCAGACCAGGTGCCAACTCAAGCCAAAGCCCAGGGCTTCAATGAACAAATACCTAGCTGGAAACCAGTTGGGATGACTTGTGCGTTAGCACTGTTAAAGCAGATATTGAATGTATTTAGTGCTTGGATTTTATGAAATGCTTTGATTTGTTGCATTCATTAATCATAGAATACTAGAACTGGAAGGGACCTCTAGAGGTCATCGAGTCCAGTCCCCTGCCCCCACGGCAGGACTGAGCACATTCTAGAATCTAGATCATCCCTGATAGATGTCTGTCCAGCCTGCTCTTAAATATCTCCAGTGATGGTTTTTCCACAACCTCCCTAGGCAATTTATTCCAGTGTTTAACCACCCTGACAGTTAGGAAGTTTTTCCTAATGTCCAATTTAAACCTCCCTTGTTGCAGTTTAAGTACATTGCTTCTTGTCCTATCAGAGGCCAAGGAGAACAAATTTTCTCCCTCCTCTTGTGACACCCTTTTAGATACCTGAAAACTGCTATCATGTCCCCTCTCACTCTTCTCCTTTCCTGATACTGATTTGATTCTGTCCTCGTCCCTCCTTTATCTCTGCTATTATAGCCCATGCTCCCTCCCATTTCTGACTCATCTCCCATGTCTCCATGTTTTTCGTTTACCTGTGGGCTTTGGTCACCTGCCCCCTTGAACCTAGTTTAAAGCCCTTTTTACTGGGTTAGTTAGTCTGTGTCAAAATACTCTCTTCTCTTCCTCAAAAGATGAACCCCATCCCTGCTTAGCAGTCCTTCTTGGAACAGCATCCCATGGTCAAGGAAGCCCAAGCACTCCTGGCAAAACCATCTTTGCAGCCAAGTATTCACCTCTAGGATGCACCTGTCTCTGCCTGGGTCCCTACCTTTGATAGGAAGGACTGAAGAGAATACCACCTGTGCTCTAAACTCCTTCACCCGTACTCCCAGTGCCCTATAGTCACTCTTGATCCGCTCATAGTCATACCTTGAAGTATCATTCATGCCCACATGAATGAGTAGCTTAGGGTAGTAGTGAGAGGGCGGGATGATCCTTGACAATGCCTCCATAATGTCTCGGATAAGGATTCCTGGCAGGCAGCATACCTCCCAAGATGACATCTCAGGGCAACAGATGGATGCCTCCATCCCCCCCCTCCAACCACCACTACCCTACATTTCCTCCTCACAGTGGTGGCTGCAGACCTCCCAGCCTTGGGGGTACAGAGCTTCTCTTCTGCTTTAGGGGGTGATTCTTTGTCTCCCATATCCAGAAGAGTGTAACAGTTCTCCAGAACTATGGTGGGAGGGTTGGGAGCAGGCATGGAGCACTGCCTGCTGCCAGAAGTGACCTGCTGCCAGTGTCCCCCTGAGTCAGAGCCATCTCCTTCTGCATCAATGGGGTCTCAGCAGTCTTTTGTAGTGGGATAGCTTCCTCAGCTGTCTCCACAGGAATACTTTCAAGGTATTCCTCATGGACTCGGATGCTCCTCAGACTAGGCACCTCCTCTGGTAGCTCTCCTATCTGCTTCTTGAGAGATTCCACCAGCAGGCACCTTTCACATTAGATGGTCTCCCCAGCATGTATTTCAGTAAGTGGGAATTGCAAGCCACAGTCCCTACAAAACTACACCAGGACCTGGGTAGAGGCATCCATGGTCAGGTCATCTGTCTAGTTAAAGGTGCAGATGGAGGAGACAGAAGCAATGCTGGCACAGGTGTTGTGGGTCTTCCTAACTATATTAGGATTCCCTCTCAAACTCCCCTGTCTGCAGCCCCCATCCGCTTCACTCTCCTGATCACTCTGCCTCTGGCTTTTAAAGCCTGCTCATCTACCCCCTCATTAGTCACACAGGAGAAGGCATAATCTCACTTATAATATCTGAATCCCATGTTATCAGGCAACATTTAAGTGTTTGTTTTATGAGCGTTTGCTGTGAAACTGGAAACCACACCTCTACTCAGGAGAGAAGCATTACCTAGTATGGAAGGCTAGTTTACTAAAAGAGGTGTCATCTCCTGCTCAACAAAAGAAGGTTCATGGACACCAGATGAACCATTGTGGCAATTCAGCAGACATTTTGAACTCTTTGGAAAGGAATAAAAATCTCTGACTACAAGGAATTGTATCACTGTGCTGCTTAGAATTTGGAGTGGGCAATGTTTCTAAACATAAGCAAAAAATCCCCAAGCCACTTAACTTGGACTAGCCCTAAAGTCAGAGGTGGATTAGAGCTTCGTAAGGCCCTCAGCCAAAGTAAGTGAAGGCCCCTCCCCACTCCAAAGGGTGCTGGAACAATTTTTACAGTGGGAGTGCTGACAGTCAAGGTAATTTTGAAAGAAGCGTTTCTTTTTTCGAAAGAGGGTATTTCGAAATAGCGCCCGGATACGATTATGCAAATGAAGTGCAGGAAATTCAAATCTGTACTTCGTTTGCAATTTTGCTCGGCTGCATTTGCATTCTTCTCCCAAAAAAGGAATGCAGTGTAGACATACCCTCACTGAACCAAATTAAATCCAGTATATAATGGAAACCACTTCAAGCCAGGGGTGCAGCACACCCCACCCTTCTAGTTCCAGCTAAGGATGTTAAATATTGATTAATTGACTAATTGACTGCATTTTGCATCAACTATTCAATTAGTCAATAGGGCGCCTTCACCTTTGAAATGTAGCAACAACCCTAGGGCTGTTGCTACACTTCAAAGGCGAAAGTGCCTCATAGAGCCCGGGGTCAGCAGGGGAGTCCCCACCTGATCCTGGGCTCCAGGTGGTGCTGCTACTTTGAAATGCTGTGTGCAGCCTGGGGACACCCCAGCTGGCCCCAGGCCGTACACTGCGTTTCAAAGCAGCAATGCCGCATGGAGCCCAAGGTCTGGCCCCAGGCTCCAAGCAGCGCTGCCACTTTGAAGTACCCCCGCCTCTTCCCCCCACCTTGTTGCTTCTTTCTGATAGAGGCAGCAAGGTGGGGGGGAGGGAGAAGGGGCGGAAGCAACTAGTCGACTAGCCTAACGACTAGTCCTTCACATCCCTAGTTCCAGCACCTATGCCCAACCCTGCTGCCTGCAGACCACCCTATCCCCTGATACTCCTGCCAGAAAGCAGGGTCAATGGCACCATTTTTATGAAGGTCCTCAACTGGCCAGGGCCTCTGAGCACAGACTCTTTTGGCCCAGTAGCTAATCTGCCACTCACTAAAGGACATATAGGTCTTGCATATTACAGCATCTTCTATTACATTTTGGAACTTCAGACTAACTCATTTGCATTTATATATTTTACCTGTGTTATCCTTGTAAATACCTCTCTTTTTCCTAGTTAATAAATCTTTAGCTAGTTTATTAACAGAATTGCCTACAAGCATTTTCTTTGATGAGAGATCTAAGGTACAATAGACATGGAGTAAATGACTGGTCCTTTGGGACTGGGAATAACCTGAATATTGTTGTGATTGTTTGTATAAGGGACCTCCTATCACAACGGCAGCCTTGCCTGGGTGGCAAGATAGACAGGAGTGCCCAAGAGGACTGTCTGTGACTCCATGTTAAGGCTGTAAGAGTGCTTGAGGAGTTCACACTTGTTACTGGGTTGGTGAACTATAACTATAAGAAAAAACACAGCAAATTTGAGGGTTGTGCCTTGGTTTGTAACAATTTGTCCTGAGGTTGGCACCCACTTGTGACAGTCTGACATATGGTACTATTCAGCATGAACAAAGGTATGAGAATCTGGCTTCCAACTGTTCTTTAAAAGTCCACCTCACACAGAGGAGCATAGTCCAATTAATATAATAGCCTCTGAATGCATTACAGAGATGTTGAGAGCAGGAAAGCCCATTATAGTTTGCATCAATGAAAAAGCATCAGCAGATTCAAATTACAAGGCTATCAGCACTGCTATTACCAGTTCCGCCGATGTCTCAGAAATAGAGAGATGTTCTAGCTGTCTAGCACATCGAATTAGCCAATTAGTGCATATGCCTCAAGAACACCACATTATCTCCAAGACATATAACCTGAAGCCAAATGGGGGAAGAGTAGCTGGGATCTATGTATAGAAGATTGAGAAGATCCATCTTGAGAATGTTTTCCCCCTTTTTAATTTTGGAGAAGTTACCATACTCATTTTTCTTTGTGTTCCTTTGTATTTTTCGTTTATAGCACAAGTGCCTAGAATCCTATTATTATTAGGTGCTTTTTATGTTATGTATAAATCTAAATAAATAAAAACAGTGTATTTGCCCCAGGACAATGCAGTACTTATTAAGTTAATAAATATATTAGGCCTTGATTCCAGCAACACTTAAGTACATTTTGAAATTTAACCACATTTGTAAATGTTGGTCAGATCAGAACTTTAGATTTCTTGATATATTTGCCCAAAGCAATTATATTAACTTTGCTATGACCTGTATCCTTGGTATATTCTTATAGAGATAATGTCTCTATTTCCATTACCTGATAGTTAATCTTTCATTTGTATTTACTGCAGGTAATATCAAAGAAACCGTGTGTATCCTTTCTTCTAAACTGCCTCCTTGTAGAATAGTGAGATCACATGGGCCATGGCACATCTTCCATTAAAAAAATTTCTAGGTGATGTTTTTCAAAGACACGACACATTAATATCTAAGCAGCACTTTAAGAAAACATTAAGTATCCAGTTATTCTATGGTGGTAATCCAATGTCTCAATTAGAGCTGGTTGAAAATTTTTCAGTGGGACATTATTCTATCAGAAAATGCCAATTTGCCAAAGTTGTCTTTTTCCCGTTGTCATTGGAACATAAGTGAAATTCAGAAAGAAGTCAGGCAGGTTTCTATTGGAAATCTACCTGGTTTCCTGCTAGCTCATCCTTCTGTGTCCTCGACATCCACCTAGAAGGCTGAATGAGGGAACTGCGGGTCTGAAAGCTCAGGAGCCCTGCTTCCCAGGCTCCTGTC
The DNA here is from genome assembly GCA_032595735.1 of Pelochelys cantorii. Classification (NCBI taxonomy): domain Eukaryota; kingdom Metazoa; phylum Chordata; order Testudines; family Trionychidae; genus Pelochelys; species Pelochelys cantorii. The sequence goes on along the minus strand of CM064326.1, from coordinate 121,557,302 downwards.
TCCACAACAGCTCAAGCTCCCAAGGCTTCCAGCTCCCTTTTAGTTGACTTTGCAGCCTGAAACAAAATGTCATTTTGACTCTTTTTTAAATTAAATTTTAGAACTACCATTCCACAGGATATTTTGAAATGTTCATTTCTTGTTACACTTTGACATGGAACAGGCAATCCAGTTCCCAATCAGCTCCAATCTCAGTTTTGAATCAGCTTTAAACCATCAGTAAGGCCAATTTTCTACAAAATGTTATATAGCTATTAACTGGTGAACAAAGGATTAATATCAACTCTGCTTGTCCATCCCATTGCACAGAGTTCAGGGGAAGACTACAACAATGGCTATTTGTGAGGTAAAGTGGGGAAATTACTTTGGGAAGGTCAGGACTGTGTTGAACCCCAAGACATTTATTTTTCTTCATAGTGGTAGCCTATAGATATAGGCAATTGCTAGGTAAGGCACAGGTATAATTTAAGTCAGTAATGCAGGGAGCCTACAAACCTCAAGGCCTATAAGATAAAAGCTTAGCTAACTGATCAAGGCATAAGGTACAAAAAGCCTTAGCATAGGCAGTTAACCAGGAGTAACCCCAGATCATAAGACAGATTAACGTAATGACTTCACTGCTGACAGGTAACCACAAGATGCCCATTTGTACCAGCTTACGATATGTTTATGTTCGGAACATCAGCAGATGTCTGGCCACAATAATGTCACAGAACTAACTGACACATATGCTAAAATACCTGAGGTGAAAGGCCCAGTGGTCTAAGATTGAAAAGCCCTTCAATGTTAATAGGGTGTGGAAGTTTAAATAAGGAAAAGGGTCTGAAACCCTTATTGAATGTTCAACAGGCATAGTGGCCTCAGCATAACACATTATAAAAATTGTCTCCCAGCCTGCGTGCCTTAGGAGATGCCAGGATGATGACCTCTGATGGTGATGAGGAAGATGACTAACACTTTAATTTTTTCAGCAAGGGATGGTGTGAGTATATGGATACCTGGTTGGAGTGTTTATGACTTTGTTAATTGGGCTGAATAAAGGTGTTATAAGCACAAAATGCCTTTCCAAATTGTAATTGTCTCCTTTGCGCATGTTGGAGTTCCATAATCTATTATATATTTCGAAGAGTTAGTTTGTTTGTGGATTTATTTGTGCAAAATAAAGTCATACTTTGTGATTACCTACAGATACCAAATTTTGCATAAACAATCCTGCCACTTATGTTAGCTGAATGCGCTACTTTTTACACCAGAATATGTAGGGTGAAAGGTTTAAATAATTATTTTTGTTTTTCATTAGAAAAAAAGTCATGACTATTGTGATTAGAGTTCATAAAAATATTTGCTAACAGAATTAAAATTGAGTCACCTATTCAACTGCCATTTCAGTGCAAAGAAAGTTTTTACTGTTACAAAGCACAAAATAATTCAAAAATATTCAAAATAATTCAAAATTAGTTATGGAAAGAGTAATGGAAGCTTTACGAGTTTCTGATTCAAATTTACTATGTATGGAAATTATTCAATAAAATGAATAATGTTTGAAGTTGAAATCCTACAAATTTAAAACTATTCTTTTACTTCCCTTTTGCAAGCACATAATTAAATATATGTAAACAGAATTTTTTATTTCTTGAACTTTCCTATAGGTGTAATCTACACAAAATGACTTTGCCCGGTCAATATCAGGCCTCACCTGCTAGTTATAATAATCATTCTAATAACTTTGGATCTGATCTCAGGATTAACCCTCCCAATCCACAGAATGTTCATTGGGATTTCAAATTGATTGATATAATTAATACACAACACAGCCTGATGTATTTAGACTTTTTACTGTATTTTCACTTGAGAAAAAAAGACTTTCTGATTAGGTTCTTAATACTGAGACAATTTCCAATAGACAAACCACTTTAAAATATCTGCAGTAATGCCAGTAAAACTTTATGCAACCTCTAATAAATGCCAACTTTAATTAAACAACTGCTTTTTGCAGGTCTCTTGGGTGGTTGCTTAAGTCAGGTTTTGCTGTAATATACAAAATATTTATAAATATTAGTCACAATGCATATCAACTCCCAAAGCCACCCATGTTGACTTAACCTGCATTAAAGTGCTGTCTAAATCACAATGAGCTTGCAATTAAAATAACAGGGCTGAACAAATCCGTGTATCTACTCGCCCGTGGCAAGTAGATTTCAGCCGGTCGCTCCGTTCACCGGCGGCGCGCGCATGCGCAGTGCAGGTTTGGCGCATGTGTGGTGCAGGGCTGGTGAGTGTATTTCGCCACAGTTTGTCGAGCCTTGAATATGTATATAAAGCTCTCAGTACACATTGTACAGTACAGTAAGTGAACTGCGCCCCCCTCAAAAAAAAAAAAAAAAAAGATTCCTACCCTGAGGAGTTTTAAGTCTAGGGGTAAAATGGATACTATTCAGGAAAATTGAACAGTCTTGTCAGAACAGTTTAGCGATCAGCCATGGATGGAGCAGGGACAGGAACAGGTACAGAGTACTGCAAGGATAGTCTGTCAGAATTACCAGGCAGCTGGGAGTATACCTAAAAATGTACTGGTAGTTAACCTTGAGCAGACTGGCATGACTGCTTTAATTAGGAGCCAAGCCAATAGCCCTGCTTTGGAGGGTCACCTGGTTAAAACACTTGCTTGAGGATTGGCTGGACCCATAGGATTTGCAGGTGATTCATCAGGCTCAGGACACTCATCGCATATCTAGATTTAGCTGACTTTGATTACAACAAACATATTTTCAAGCCAGTCCACAATGACTGATGATTAAATGTGTTTGTATTTATGGCATTACTTTCATGTGATGTAAAAATGTGATGACATTACTTCAATGGCAAAGAATCATAGAAAAATTGCTTTCTTCTAACACTGAGCAAGGGACTCTATTTAATAACAAGCTACCCTCTTCTCACCCTCTGTCTCTTTACTTCACTGTAAAATTCTGCCTTCTTCCCTGACGTCCTATTACAGACTTAAAAGAAGCAGTACTTGCCTTCACAGTAACAACCCCCTTTCCAAACTTGGACATCACAGACAGAAAGGGAAGAAGTGCAGCTCAGCACTCTCACCCTAAATATAGTTCCAGTGCCACTATCAAAAAGTTTTTTTTTAAATATTACCAATAACTTGGAAACCATAGACTACCAAGACCCAGTCACTAACATTCATTAAATTGAATGATCTACTAGTTTAGAATTAAACAAATCCAGCTATTCAACCATGACAAGACATAATTAATTCCCAATCCACATTCCAATCAGTAAATAAGACCTGAATTTTGTACCAGAGACTTTAGGGGTATGTCTACACAGCAGTCCCTATAACAACTCATGATATTTCAAAATAACAAAGTGAGCATCCACACAGCAAGCCCGTTATTTCAAAATAACAGGCTTCTTATTCTGAGTTCTGTAACCCTCATTTCACGAGGAATAATGCCTGTTTTAAAACAGTTATTTCAAAATAAGGTGTGTTTAGACAGGGCAGCTGTGGTTAGACAGGGCAGCTGTGGTTAGACAGGGCAGCTGTGGTTAGACAGGGCAGCTGTGGTTATTTTGAAATAAGTGGCCTCCAGAGCTCTCCACAGGTGCCCTGGTGGCCACTCTGTCCACACGCATCAGAACTCTATAGTTCCCCTTCAGCCCTTAAAGCTGCAGCCACAGGGGAAAAGTCTTGTGGCGCAATGCAAGCCCTACTAGCCTGTGCCACACACCAATGCCCTGCTCTGCCTTCCCTACTGCCATGGCAGACTCCAGCATGCCTCCTAAGCCCTCCACAGCTGCTAGCACTGTTGCAGCCAGTTCCCAATTCCCTGCCCAGGGACGAAAGAGGAAGGCACCATCCTGATCTGATGCAGAGATCCTGAATCTCATTGAGGTCTGGGGGGAGGAGGCAAACCTCCAGTATCTCTACACCAAACATAGGAATGCGGACATATACGGCCAGATGACCAACAGCCTGGGCCAGAAGGGACACACCCACACCCAGGAACAGGTGCAAGTGAAAGTAAAGGAGCTGAGGCAGGCTTATACCAAGGCCAGGGAGCACACCTCCTGCTCTGGGGTGGCACCCCACTCCTTCCTCTATTTCAAGCACCGCCACTGCATCCTGTGGGGAAGGGGGTGTCAGTCCCTTCCCCCACCTTGTTGTGGACTCTGGGCTACAGACACCTGTCTCCAACCTCCCAGAGAGTGTGACTGCGGACAAGAAGGAGGAAGTGGTGTAGAAGGAGGAAGTTGAGGAGGCCAGCATCAACACCTTGCTCGGACAAGGCTGGGGAAGGCCCATCAGATGAGCTGCATTACTTTCCCTAGACATACCTGGGCAGAAGTGGTGAGGGGCTACACGCTCCTCACCCGGCCTTCTCAGCCTGGGGATCACACAGCAACCTGTGCATGTGGGTGCACATGGAGCAACAGTCCGGAGCAGACAGCCACAATGAGGCTGCCACACAGGAACTTTGCACTCCTGCTCACAAGGGTTCTGGAGAAACCAGTCTTACTCCCGACCCCATGGTGAGACACCTTCCCACCACAACCCACCACTAAGGATGTTGGGGTCATGGACACACACAGCAGTGCTGCACACGGGCATGCCAACACCCAAGCAAGCGTGGTGAGGCGGAGAACACTGAGCCCCTGCCAGGGGAGCCTGCCGGGACAGGGAGGAAGTGGAGAGTAACCCAGTAGCACCTCCTTAGCAAGCAGCATCTGCCACTCACACACAGCTTCCCCAACACCCTCCCCCACCTCCTCCAGTAGGTAGCAGTACAAGTCCTCTCCCTGTGGGATGCCACCACTGCCAGACCCAGCATGTGTGCGGCACAGAGGGAAGCTGAGCTGCCCCATTGCCCCCCTCCCACCCACAGGCTCCTGGCCTGTCCATGGGAGAAGTGAGGCCCCCCTGGGACATCTGTGCCCCTGCAGGAAAGGGCCCACTGTCTAGGCCACAGATGGACTTGCTCAAAGCACTTCGCCTTCATCTGAGCTGAGACCTCCAGAGCCATGTGGGCAACATGCAGTAACTGCACAAGAATGTGCGGCATGAGGTCTAAAAGCTGGCGTCTGCTTTCCAGCAGGTCCAGCTCCATGGCTAAAGTACTGTGGTGTCCACAAGGGCAACCAGAGCAGGCAGCGGGAAGAGTGTGCTGTCCCTCAAGAAGGTAGGCAATGGAGAAGAACCTGAGCCACACCTATGCAGGGGGGTCCCCTTTAAGCATGAGCCTTAGCCAGCCTCAGTCAGCCACTCCAGGAAGTGACTGCTGTCCTGATGAACTGCCCAAAGTGCTCCAGGGGGACTTTAAATGCGATTGAGGCTCCAATCGATGTTAGATGCTCTATTTTGAAACAGCTCAGCGCTATTTCAATGAGCATTTGTAGTGTAGACGTGCAATTTCAAAATAAGCCATTTCAGAATTTTTATTCCTAAATTGCTTATTTTGAAATAAGCATGTAGTGTAGACGTGCCCTAGATGTATGCTTCACTGCCCCCATGCTATTGGCCAAGCACAATCATTATAGTATCCCTGGTTTGTTTATTTTGATATTAAACTTATTGGCTATATCTATACTGCCCATTTTGCGCAACAAATATGCAAATGAGGCGAAGCGTGGAATATCGCCACACCTCAATTGCATAATTAATTAGGCTCAATTTTTTGCGCAAAAAGCCCCTCTTGTGCAAGAGCCATTCTTCCTGAAAAAAATGTGGAAGAACAGCTCTTGCACAAAAGGGGGTTTTTGCGCAAAAAGGAGCCGTGTAGATAGCTCCTTTTTGCGCTAAGCCCTTTTGCACAAAAATGGAGCCTCATTAATTATGCAAATGAGGCACTGCAATATTCCATCCTTTGCCTCATTTGCATATTTTTGCGCAAAGTGGGGCTTTGTAGATATAGCCATTGTGTTTTACTTTGCCCCCAGAATTTGTGTGCTGCAGATTGTCATATTGGAAAATGCATAGCTGTCTCTCAGAAGCTAGTAGGGGAACGTTGGGAGATTTTGGCAAGTGGGGGATTTGAAACCAAAAGTTGAGTATTTGGTAATGGGAAGAGACACATGTTCTTTCCCCTTCCCTATTCTCTTGATTTCAGTGAAGTATCTCTCTAGTCACGAAGAGCACTTAAACACATGCTGAACTTTAAGCACACGCTGAAGTGCTTTCCTGAATGGGATGGACTCACACATTTGATTTGTTACTTTTCTGAAAGAGTATTTGATAGAAGTTAAGGTCACTTTAAGTTTGGGATGGGTAAAATTCCTCACCCCTTCTCAAATAGTTCTTGAAAACAACTAGCTCCTGCCATCCTGTTTCAATAGCTGGTATGAATCCAACAACAGTGGAGAAGCCGGAAGTTTCCGCTAAAATGATGAACAGCAATGAAATGGTTAATGTTGATGTGTTAAGTTGGCATTACAAGGTTTCATTGTTAATTTCTGATTGAGATTAAAATTTAAACTAAATCCTCCTTCCCTGTATCACTAACAAGAAAGGTGTCTTGTAGCATCTTTACAGTGATCTGCCTCAGGACTCCAGTTCCCAGCAGTTACCAGTACAGACTGAAGGCTGTAATCAGCTTTGTTTAAATTCACTATTATGTTACTTTTAAACAATTTTATTCCACTTTTTCACATCAGGATTTGCTGTTTGCCTAGTGTCTTCTATTTAATATCTCAAGTATGTTATATCCTCATCCTTTCCGACAGCATTGTTTTGAGTAACTAGTTCAATTTCAGGCAATTTTTTTTCTTACTTATTTGAATGTTCATTTGATAAGATTATATAAGGCAATTATAATGTTGGTGAGTGATTAATGGCTGAAGTGAAATGAATACCCTCTGCTATAAGCACAAAGCCATATCCTATTATACAGAAAGACAAAAAAGATTTAGCAAGCCATAATAATAAAAATGTACTTTTTATGCCTTTTAAAGTTTTTATGCCTTTTATGGTTGGTTGGATTGGGTTTTTTACTTTCCACTGTTACTTTGCAGGAGTGGTTTAAATTAATAAGTGTTCAGAGCTGGGTTCAAAGTATTATTAATCATACAAATGGTGCTGTATGAAAAGATAAATATGGGTGTGTTCACAAGATAAGGGTCTGAATGCAAAATGTTTTGCTGAATGCAAATGCATATTTGTGCACAAAAATATGGGATATGCAAGTACAAAAGATGCATATACAGATTTTTTAGTTGAAAATCATAGTCTTGAAATTATGATCTATAGTGACAATAGGGATTTTAATTTTACTGTCATCTGAGAGAGGAAAATGTTTGAATATTCTGCATTCTCATGGTCTGAAATAATCCCTTCAGAGTCAACTCCTAAAGGCTTGTATATTAGGGAACTCCATTGTGTTTAACTTTGTTATGTTTGTGACTGAAAAATGTTTAGATTTGCTATTCTGCTGGGTATATTGTAATAAAAAGAGGAATTTGTGTTTTTTACTTTTCCTTTTTTTAAAAAAAAATGTCTTGGGTTTCATCTGGTTATTGTCTCCTGCAACATGGCACACACTTAAAAGACAAGAATCTTTTCCTCTTTGGAGACTAACTCAGGCTGAAATAGCTCTTTCTCCAAGAGAAACCTCTTTCAGATTTCAGAAGTACATTAAAGTGTTATGGCTATCCATATAGATTACAACTGCCTTTTTATATTACCACTGTTCAGAGCCATCCAGCCCACAGGATGTGTCGGGGCAGCTGACCCATGCCTTGGGGACCCTGTGGAGCCCAGGATGACCCAGGGGACTAGTAGGGGGCCTGATGCTGGCAGCAGGGATTGAGCCCCTCTCCCCTGTGCCCTGTATTCAACCATGACTATCGTGGAAAGCTTGGGCAGGCACTTAGGGGAAGGGATGGAGTGGGACAGTGCAGGGGGGAGAAGAGGTAGGGCAGGGCCTGGGGTATATGAGTGGGATTATCCCAGGCCCACAGCCCCCTAGAGACTGCACTGCCACTGTTCTTGACCCTAAGATTAGTTTGTTGTGTTAAGGAGGGTACTATGGTGTGAAAGATGCACATTGTGCAATGACATGCATCTGACGAAGTGGGTCTTTGCCCATGAAAGCTTATGTTCCAACACTTCGGTTAGTCTATAAGGTGCCACAGGACTCCTCGCTGCTTTTGCAGATTCAGACTAACACGACTACCCCTCTGATATTGTGCAATGTGTGTCTCTGGTAGTTAATTATTACTGTATATTTCTTTCACAGAAATATGATTGATTCAGATGTAAGCAGGGACTGAACTGCTGCTTGCTATCAGCCAGCTAAAAGGAGGGGTGGGTGTGCCCACTACAATTGTTTAGCTCTGCAAGGTAATTAACTGTTAACTGTTATGTAAATACAGCTCAGGAGAGAATCTGAGGTGTGGCTATGTAAATCCCATTCAGCCAGGGCTGATGGAAGGTCAGTGTTGGAATGGAATGTGGAGAATTGTATATAATTTGGGACTGTTGTGGGGGTCACTAATCATGCTACCCCTAAATGTGGGAACTGTAAAACATGCCACCAGTGCTTGCAGGAGAGACACCACCATCATGGTAAGAGGTCTCGGAAGAACAAGCCTCCCCGCTTCCAGAGTTGTGTAAACTGAGCTGGGAGAAAGGGTTAAAGGGTTTGAGTTAGCCTGCTTTGCACCTGCCAGGTGTGAGCTATAAGACTAGTCCAGCCTACACCTTTCCCCCTTTGTTTTAAGGACAGACCTAAAGCAGACTCCCTGAGGAGACTTTTCTTTTGCTAGTCCAGTGAAAGCTGGATTCATTTGCCAGTGGAGCTGGTAGCTAAAGAGTTGAAATCATTGAGAGCTGAAATCACTGGTTTGGCTGAGAGCCAAGCCTATTGCAGCCAGTGAAGTGGCAGCATGGTGTGGCGGCAGCAGACAAGGAGTGGCAGCAGGCGAGGCGAGGCGTGGCGACCAGCAGCTGCAGCAGATGAGGAGCGGCGGCAGGTGCCCAGTGGAGCATCCAGTGGCGTGGGACAAGACAGCTGGTGGAGCATGGTGGAGTTTCATAGAAGGTGCCCCCTTATATCCCCCTACCCCCATTTCTACCCAGGTTGGGAGGTGAAACCCTGCGGGACCGGATGGCATTCATCCAAGGGTTCTAAAAGAACTCAAATGGGAAATTGCTGAACTATTATCTGTGGTTTGTAACCTATCCCTTAAATCGGCTTCCGTACCTAATGACTGGAAGGTAGCCAACGTGACACCAATATTTAAAAAGGGCTCTAGAGGCGATCCGGGCAATTACAGACCGGTAAGTCTAACTTCAGTACCGGGCAAATTAGTCGAAACAATAGTAAAGAATAAAATTGTGAAGCATGTAGAAGAACATAATTTGTTGGACAAAAGTCAACATGGGTTTTGTAAAGGGAAATCCTGTCTTACTAATCTATTAGAGTTCTTTGAAGGGGTTAACAAACATGCGGACAAGGGGGATCCAGTAGATATAGTATACTTAGATTTCCAGAAAGCCTTTGACAAGGTCCCTCACCAAAGGCTCTTGTGTAAATTACATGGCCATGGGATAAGAGGGAAGGTCCTTTCTTGGATTGAGAACTGGTTAAAAGACAGGAAACAAAGGGTAGGAATAAATGGTAAATTTTCAGAGTGGAGAGGGGTAACTAGTGGTGTCCCCCAAGGGTCAGTCCTAGGACCAATCCTGTTCAACTTATTCATAAATGATCTGGAGAAAGGGGTAAGCAGTGAGGTGGTAAAGTTTGCGGATGATACCAAACTGTTTAGGATAGTCAAGACAGAAGCAGACTGTAAGGGACTCCAAGAAGATCTCACCAAACTGAGTGATTGGGCAACAAAATGGCAAATGAAATTTAATGTGGATAAGTGTAAAGTAATGCACATTGGGAAAAATAACCCCAACTATACGTACAGTATGATGGGGGCTAATTTGGCTACGACAAATCAGGAAAGAGATCTTGGAGTTATCGTGGACAGTTCTCTGAAAACTTCCACACAGTGTGCAGCGGCGGTCAAAAAGGCAAATAGGATGCTAGGTATTATTAAGAAAGGGATAGAAAATAAGACCCGGAATATCTTACTGCCCCTGTATAAAACTATGGTACGCCCACATCTTGAATACTGTGTACAGATGTGGTCTCCTCACCTCAAAAAAGATATTTTGGCCTTGGAAAGGGTTCAGAAAAGGGCAACTAAATTGATTAGGGGTTTGGAACGGGTCCCATATGAGGAGAGGTTAAAGCGACTGGGACTTTTCAGTTTAGAAAAGAGGAGACTGAGGGGGGATATGATAGAGGTGTATAAAATCATGAGTGGTATGGAGAGGGCCGATAAAGAAAAGTTATTTATTAGTTCCCTAAATAGAAGAACTAGAGGACACCAAATGAAATTAATGGGTAGCAGGTTTAAAACTAATAAAAGAAAGTTCTTCTTCACACAGCGTGTAGTCAGCATGTGGAACTCCTTGCCAGAGGAGGCTGTGAAGGCTAGGACTATAACAGAGTTTAAAGAGAAGCTAGATAATTTCATGGAGGTTAGGTCCATAAAAGGCTATTAGCCAGGGGATAAAATGGTGTCCTTGGCCTCTGTTTGACAGAGGCTGGAGAGGGATGGCAGGAGACAAAGCGCTTGATCATTGTCTTCGGTCCACCCCCTCTGGGGCACCTGGTGCTGGCCACTGTCGGCAGACAGGATACTGGGCTAGATGGACCTTTGGTCTGACCCGGTACGGCCGTTCTTATGTTCTTATGAACTTTAGGACTCTGGGTGGCACGGACCAGGGACAGAGACTTTTGGGGTGTTGGACTCTTTGGACTTCGGGCAATTCTTGGCTAGGGCGGGGGGGGGGGGCCTTGGCTCTTGTTTGGGTTATGAACTCTGTTTGTGGTGTTTTCCCCAAGTTAGTGCTGTATGACTTCTCTCTCTGTTTCATTAAATGTTTCTTTCCTACACTCAGACTCAGTGCTTGCGAGTGGGGAAGCATTGCCTCTCAGAGGCACCCAGGGGTGTGTGAATTTCCCAGATTACTGGGGGGGGGGGCTTGAGCCAGTTCTATGTGAGATGGACCCCAAGATATTGAACCCAGCCCTGGTTACTGCCAGGCCTACCTGGCAGAAGGGTTACACACACATAATTTTAATTGATCAATTCAATTCATGTTAGAACTCTTGAACTCAGATGGGTTCATTCAATTGAAAAAGTAATAGGACAACTGCCTCATTCATTTGTGTTTCCAACCACGGCAATATAGAAACAATAGTTTGCGTATGTGTATGTACGTTATATGAAAAAGACAAGGTGGATGAGGGAGTATCTTTTAGTGGAGCAGTATCTGTTGGGGAAAGACTAGAAACATGGGTTTGAGCTACACTGAGCTCTTTTGGGAAAGGAGAAGGGGGAGGAAGGAAGTAACCAGGGCATCACAGCTGTATACAAAATGCAACAGATTGTTTAGCATAAGTAATTCACACACATTAGAGGCCATTCAGGGTGAAGTGGGCAATTAACATCTCTGCAATCATAGGACAATGGCTATGGCTGCACTAGAGAGTTCACACAACAGTACAGCTGCAGCTGCACCACTGTAAGCTGCTTAGTAGCTGCTCTAAATTGATGAGAGATTCTCCCTCCCCCCCTCCAGCACCCCACTTCCCCAACAACATTCCCCTCCCCCCGAGCTTAGGTTCAGGGCTGGCAACAGACTTCACTAGACCCTGGGAAACATATGGTGGGCTCATCTCTGGGCACTCTGGAAGCAGGGCCACATTATCCATTAGGCTAATAGCATTAGGCCCTCCCATTGTTTTGGCAAGAGGCAAGGGCAAGGCAGGGACAAAGCTGGGGCAGGCACTTAGGGAAAGGGGTGGAGTGTGGCAGGGCTGCGGAGAAGAGATAGGGCGGGGCCTGAGATAGATGAGGGGGATTGTCCCAGGCCCACAGCCCCCTAGGGACTGCCAGTTGAGGAAGAGGGAGTGAGGTTGCTCACATGGCCCTGCTAGAGCTTAGAGCACTCCTGCCAGCAAGAAAGACAAGGCAAAGCAGCTCTCTGTGGCTTAGGAGGAGCCCCCTCACTCCCTGACAGAACAGCAAGCAACAGGCAGCACTGGTAGGAACTGAGGGGAGGCTTCAGCTCCTTCTGCCCTTCCTAAAGGCCACTGGGGAGGCAGGGCCAGCCCACAACATTTTGGCACCTGAGGTGGGGAGCTCAAATAATGCCCCCATGGCCCCTCGCTTGGGCCAAAACTTTGAAAGGTCTCAACTCTCTGGCTATGTCTACACTGGCACGATCTTGCACCAGAAATATGCAAATGAGGCTAAGCGTGGAATATCACCAAGCCTCATTTGCATATCTAATGAAACACCATTTTTTTCAGAAGAGGCTCTTGCGCAACAAGGAGCATCTACACTGCCCCTTCTTGCGCAAGAAAATCCCTCTTGCGCAATACCGTTCTGCCTGAAAAGTAATAGGTGTAACGGTATTGCACAAGAGGGTTTTTCTTGCGCAAGAAGGGGCAGTGTAGACGCTCCTTCTTGTGCAAGAGCCTCTTCTGAAAAAAATGGCGGCTCAGATATGCAAATGAGGCTCGGCGATATTCCACGCTTAGCCTCATTTGCATATTTCTGGCACAAGATCGCGCCAGTGTAGACATAGCCTCTGGGTCCTAGTGGCGCCCCCCACAGTCTGGCACCTGAGGCGGCTGCCTCAGTTTGCCTCATGGTAAGGCCAGCCCTGGAGAGGGGAGTGGGGGGTGTCAGGCAGTCCTGGACCAGTGTGGGGTGCACCTCCAGCCAGCCTGTTTTACCCACCTGCTGCATAGCACAGCAGCCTGCAGGAGAGCTCCAGGAGCCCCGCTGGGAGTACACCCACCTCCTCCTGCAGCAGAGGACCCTAGCTGGATCTTACTGCATTGGTACCCCACCTTACTGTCACTTCTGGTTTCATTTCAAAAACTGAAAACTAACTATACCTGAAGTGAATCTCTTTTCTGCCCCAACTCAAACTAATTTTTTTCTTAAGTGGGAAATGTTGGGTAAGCATAGAATGACTGCGATTTGAGAAGAGAATGAAACAAAGGCCAATTCCTGGGGACAGTTACATTTTTGTAGCCTTATTGACTTCAGGCCAGTGTCCAGGAGAACAGATTTTTGCAGAAGACTAGATTTAGATCCCTTCTGCTTTTTCACACCTGGATATGCAGAATCTCCTTTACTTTCCTCCCCAGTGAACATTTTAAAGGTGGGGGGGGGAAGGGGAGAGGGCAAGGTCTGTCTGCCTCTGTTTGATTCTTCTTCATTCTATTCCAGCCTAGTATACAATCCCACCACTACCAAACCTGATGGTTCTTTTGAGATGTTAATTTTCAAAAAAGTATTTTTGTTAAGGAGGCAGAAAGCACAACAGGAGATAGTTCTGTTTTGTCTTACTCAAACACTGAAGTGCGGGAGACTGAACCACATGGGCTCAAGAGGTCCCTTCCAGTCCTATAATTCTAATTGTGGAAGAGCTAATGAATACAGAGGATATGCATTTAGGTGGCTGGCTACAGACAGGACACTGTGGCTATGTCTACACTGCACAGTTATTCCGGAATAATTATTCCAGAATAGCTTATTTTGAAATAGCACGTCTACGTTAGGGAAGCCTGCCTCAGACTAATTTTGAGACTTCCCTGCAGTGTAGACACGCTCTCTCGATTTAGAGTCCCAGGAGGAATAGCTTAGAATGGCCCTAGTGAGGGGCTATTTCGAAATAGCAGCAGTGCAGCGTCTACACACACCTTATTTCAAAATAGCTATTTTGGAAGAGGTGGTATTCTTCGTAGAATGAGGTTTACAGAAGTCGGAATAAGCCATCCGTTATTTCAAAATACCGGAATTGCTGTGTAGATGCTCACGTAGTTATTTTGGAATAATGGCTGTTATTCCAAAATAACTTTGCTGTGTAAATGCACCCAGAAGTAGTAGATCCCCCAGCTCGCTAGCTTCCACATTAACCAAAAGCCATCTAGTGGTAGCTAGAGTCCCCACACAGGGACCAGGTCTTATCAAACATCTGTACTCAGGTGATCTCCCAGTTAAATTGAAGAAATGCTTTAGTAAAATCTGTTAGATTCATATTACTCTCAGTTATAGAGAGAGAGAAAAGATGATGAAAGCTTATCTATTTGGATGTACCAAATTATCACTGAATCCAGTGTGACAGAATGGTTCCTAAATGTTGAAACTGCATTACAACTGTATGTGTCACGAATAATCACTAACTTTAGCTGAGAATGTTCCTTTTCTCTTCTAACAAGGATAAAAATGTCCTCTGATCCACCACGACTCAAGAGCATCTCTGTGCTTTGTCCCTCTTGACCATTGAGAATGAAACGGTCAGGTCTTTGAACTATAACAACATCATTCATGACTTTGCCACAGCTAAAGTGTGTGTGGAGGGGGAGGCGCGGAGAGATTGTCTGGGTGTAGTGAGTAAAATAAATGTGTTAATTTCACACAAATATATACAGAGAAAAGTGTTTGATGACTTCATAATTTTTTACAATATGTAATTTATACTTAGGCTCTTCCCTCCCACTAGCTTTAGGTCTTTCATAACCTTAAAGCGGCCCTGCGTGGAAGGGGTGGAACTTTTGATGGAAGGGGTGGGGTTAGGGTAGCCAGCCTCAGCACAGCCCAGACGGCACCATGCCTCCCCCAGCACCACCTAAACAGTACTGCATGGGGCTCTGGCTGCGATTTAAAGGCCCCGGTGCTCTGGCCACTTCTGCTACGATGGCAGCCCAGAGGCCCGGGGCCTTTTAAATTGCTGGGGCCCTGGACAACTGCTCCCACCCCTCTCCACCCCAATTCCTCCCCCATCAGTGGTCCTGATTAGGTCACTCCCCTGTGTGCCATAAGTTATATTGACAATACATGATTGTATAGACATAACCAAAGGAGGGTTACAAATTGACCATTGCCCCCTATTAAGTCCATTTTTTGTGTTTAGCAAAGTTATGAATTTAAGCTCCCAACTTCATCTTTCGAAGGTGTCGTGCAGGTTTCCCTGAGGACTGAGAAGACCACATATGGAATGATAGTTTTGTAATACTGTTTCCCTGTATATAGTGGAGATGGGCCTGGGGAATTTATGGAGTATTTCCAAGGCTGTCAATAGCTCTGGGACCTTTGGAAGCCATAGCAGAGGGGGAGGGATTGGGGAACTTTTTTTGCTATCTGTAGCCAGACATGAACCCCATCTTGTTTCCCCCCCCCCCAGAGAGCAAGAGAAAGGCCGTCAGCCTTTGATGCCCTGGGAACGCAGGGGTGCTGCTTGTCTCTGACTCTAATAAACAGAAACCAGACAGTAAATGGGCTAGCTGACGACCCGGGGACCTCCTGCCGCCCTGATGGCTAGCACCAGTAATTGACACGCCTACACTGTCCCAGGAGAGGAATCTTCGCCCATCACATACTAGAAGTGCCCATTGTCTGCAGTTTCCCAGGTGTGAATTATGCTTTGCACCCTTTGTGGGAAACTTGGCATTCAAAGCCATTTTTCCTAATTGGCCACTTGAGACCAGGAAGAAGCCTACGTGACCCAAGGGGTATAAAGAGGGGTTCAGTAGCCCACCCCATTTGAGCTCCAATCTATACCTGCTGGCAGGTATATGTTGTCTCCCGAGGTCTGTGGGACGCCCAGCCTCGCCCTACTTCTTCCCGAGGGATTGAGAGAAAGACGCTGGCCACGCCAAGTCTGGAACGCAGGGGTGAGAATTATACCTGCAATGTGTTTCTTATGTGTACACTTTAATTTAGTTACTCTATTATAAGTTTCACTAATCAACCTGTTTCACTTCTATTGTAAACAAGAAAAATAAGATTGTGCCCTCATTCACTTTATAAGTTTAAATATATATATATTGAACCAAGTTTTCTTTCTTTTCTTTCTCCTACAAATAAGCAAGTGTGGTTTGAGTTTCTGACTTGAACGCGTGCTGCTGTACCCGAACCGAACACAAACAAAAGAACTCCAGCTGGTCATAAGGGACAGATATAGGGAGAGCTTGAGCGTTGGATCGTGTCGCTTCCAGGGGACAGATCCGTTGGGGCACCTCTCAGCCTCCCCAGGCTGCCCACTGCGACGGGACTTTGTGTCCTAGCAGTCAAAGTCTGAGGTGTAAAGCTCTCCCTGTAAACTCTGGGGCGTCTGTCAGCCTGTTGGTTGCCCACTGCAAAGGATCCCGATCCTAGCAGTAAAGACACGGACGTTAAACTCTTTGGGGCACCCGTCAACCTCCTCCAGGTTGCCCACTGCTAAGGGATCCCACTCCTAGCAGTTAAAGTCTCGGGTGTATAGCGCTCACACACCACTCACTGCCCTGACCACCGGCTGACACTATCGAGGACCACTGATCCACAGGGGGAGGGAACCACACACAGGCCACACACCCTGAGTCTCCATGCTCCCCTCGTATCCCCCCCCCCCCCAGTGGGATGACCCAACCCTCACAGCTCCAGCCCTGTAGGGAGAGAGGAGATGGAAGCTCTGGGGGGTGGGGGGCCAGAAATGAGGGGTTCAAGTGCAGAAGGTGCCTCAAGATTTGGGCAGGAGCTGGGCTGCAGCAGAGGACAAAGGCTGTGTGTGGGGGGCAGGCTCTGGGTATAACCCACACACCTGAGGTGGTTCACTGTCCAACATAATGGCACTTAGACCATTTACAGCAAGAGATAAGAACAAGGGAGCGCTACAGCCTAAGTTAAGCAGCAGAGGCGCTTATACTAAACTCCCGAGGTCCCAGGTTCAAATCTGCCCAGTGGTAGTTACATGAATTAGGAATGAATGGTTTGGAGTGTCTAGGGGGCCTCTGGGTTTGGAGGCCAGGAGTGGGTTCAGGTCTAGGGTAGAGGGTTGGAGTGCAGTGTCTGGGAGGGTGTTAGGATGCAGGAGGGGGTTCCAGCATGGGGTGAGGGGGTTGATAGGTGGGTTGTGCCACATGGGCAGAACGCACAAGTGAGGCAGCTCCTGGTCAGTGAAGCAGCAGGCCTAAGGTGGCTCCCTAGTGCTGCATGAAGCTGCTGATATGTCTGCCCCCTCCCCTAAGCAGGGGCCCAGGTGGTTCTGTGTGGTACATGTTACTTGCCCCTACAGCTCCCATTGACTGCCTTTCCTGGCCACTGGGAACTTAGGAGCCTACTGCCACTTCCCTCTGTTAGTAGACACAGAGCTTCCCTTATCGCCTGTGTGTTTAGAGGCTGCAGGGACATGCTGAGGCTTCCAATCTATGGCACAGAGATTTGCTGCAGGCCAGATGACGTTAGGCAGCAGGCTGAATGTGGCCCCTGGGCTAGAGGTTCCCCACCTCTGCTCTGGAGGGAATACTGAGTGTCATAGCGGTTCAAGGTCTATGCGAGTAGGAATTCTGCCAGGAAATGCCCACGTTTTACATTGAATTAGGGAACTCCTTTAGTTCCAACTCCCATCAGCACTAAAAAGGCATCTTTTCCAATTTCCAGTCCTGTGGAGTTGGGAGAACAAATAGCCAGTAGCCCATTGATTTCTAACCCCCACGTGGATACTAAGCTAACCACAAACTGTCCAAAAATGAAACACTGAAACAAGAAATGAAATTGACCACAAGTCTAACATCCGCTTGTTCTTAAAATTCATACCCATTCAAAGTGATCCCAGCTGCTGCTTAAAAGTGAATCTGAGAACAACCAATCAAACAAAGAAAAATGCATAACTGCATATTTGAACAAACTGGGAGAGCAAATTAAATGATAGTTGAATTAAATATAACTTTACTGTATAAAGGTATCTTAGTGATGTAAGAGGCAGGCTGGAAATAGTGTGGACCCAAAAGACTGCTTCACGGAGGATAGGTCCCTACGCTCTGGGTGTCCGTGTACTTAACCCCTTCTTGTTTAGTATGGGGCATCTCCACACTGTGGGCAGAGGAAGCCATATCCCCTCACCCTTACTGGGCATGCTCCAACAACTGCTGCAGTATTAAAAGGAGTAGCTAAGCTCAGTCTAGAGTCTAGACTGACCACCAGAGAGAGGATGCACACCACAGGCTCCAGCCAGAGAGCAGCTGAAGCCACAGGCCATGGAAACCAGAGGCTCCAGGCAGATGTCTACATGCTATGGATGCTGGTGGGGGGCTGGAGCTGCCAGGAGCAGTGCAGGCTGAGGGACCCAGAAATGCTGAAGACATCCTCACTCCAGCATTGGGAGATACAGGAGAAAGTAGCCCAGGAGAACTAGTCAGTGAACCAGTTAGAGAACTGGATCCCTGCTGACTGTGGCACACATTTGCCATTGCCAAAGCCCTGAGCTGGGACCCAGTGGACAGGGAGAGCCCATGTCCCCCTACCCTGGCCACTACCACCTCCTTAGTGGTCACCCACTTCCCTAACTCTGACTGTTAGGCTGCACCGCCCTGGTAAGAAGGGCAACAATATTGACTCCGGCCACTACACAACTGGGCTGAGGACATCAGGCATATTGACTGTATCCACTAGGCCATACAGCCTGAGAGAGAGAGAATGAACAGTTCTGTTGTCTGACCACTGAGCCACACTGCCCTAAGGCAATTACATTGACACTGGCTGCTAGGCCATACAGCCTGAGGGAGAGGGCAACTATTGACTCCGGCCATAGTGCCATACTGCTGGAACAAGTAGGGAAGGCAGGCAGACTTAGTGCAGCCACAACATCCTTGACCTACCCCAAATGGGGACGGAGTGTAATTGCCTCACAAGAGTGTCCTTAGCCTCTGACATTCAGAACCTGTGAGCAGAAGACAGGATGCATCATTCAATGATTGCCTGTTTTGTTCATTCCTTTTGAAACACCTGACAGTGAAGACAGGTTACTGGGCTTACTGGATCTTTGGTATGACCAATAGGGCTGTTCTTATGTGCTATTTGCCTTCTAGGAATTGCATCCCACTCCTGACTCTGAGATGAGCCAAGATTGTTGGAAGAATGCTATTGATCAAGGATGATGATTCACAGTACCTGCCAACCAGTGTAACTGTCAAGACAAAGCACCATGGCAATCTGACAATGGCTGTGAAGATAATTGTGCCCTTTTTGTGGAACTTGCACAATGCATTGGCTTAGCTTGCAAAGTTATATGTTAAAGCAGCATCAGAGACAGGATAATAGGACTCTAACCCTAAGCACCAAACCTTTTCAAAGCCCTGTACACATACCTTCCAGTATTGTAAGTGCTAGTGTAAAACCATCCTATTCTTTAGGTGGTTCATGGCAGCTGCCCCAGGCCCTCCACTTTGGGGGGCCCCATGGCAGCTGCCTCAACCATCCTATGGATGGGTCCAGGGCAGTTTGGGGTGGGGGGGGGGGGATTACCTGGAGGCCTGGGATGGGGCAACAGCAGGGGTCTGACACCTACCCACCCACCGCAGCAGTGGGAGCTGGAGCAACCCAGCAGCCTGCTACGATCTGCCCTTCCTGCCAGTCTCTCCCAGGCCACTGCACTCAACCTCACCGTGGCAGCAGGAAGCAGAGTGCCCTGACCAAGGCGCTCTGCTTCCTGCCACTGTAGTGAAGCAGAGTGGAGCAGTCTGGGAGAGGGCTGTGAGGCAGAGTGGAGCAGGTTACCAGGTCACTCCAGCTACCACCACCAGGGTGAACATGGGAGCCAAGCTGCCTGCAGCCACCCTGAGCCAGTCCCCTGGTAATCTCCCAGCTCATGTTGCTGGGGGAGTGGGCTTCAGAAAAAGGGGTAGAGCAGCAGCACGGGTGGGGCCTGCAGCAGGAGAGAGGGGGTGCCCTGGGCCTGTGCCCCCCCCTTCCAGATTTGGCCCTGTGCTAGTGCCTTTAACAGAAGTCAAGAGACTCATGTGAGGCTACACAAGTCACGAATGGGCCAAGGTTAGAACTCAGCTACTACTGATTCATAGCCTCATGATTAGGGATGGACAATAAGCTGGAGAACCCTTTGCCAGCATTAGCCCCTGGTGAGCCTCCAGTGCTTTATTTACCTGCACATCTGCAGATATGACCACCTGCAGCTCCCATTGGACACAGATCACTGTTTCTAGCCAATGGGAGCTATGGGAAGCTGTGTCCTGGTCGGCATCACTTCCTGCAGCTCCCATTGGCCAGGAATGGTGATCTGTGGCCAACAGGAGCTGCAAGTGGACATTCCTGGGGACACACAGGTAAAGCATTGGTACTACAGCAGGGGCTAACCCTGTTCAGTCTATGGGCTGCTTATTGCTCATCTGTGCTCATGATCATTGCCCTAGATTACATTGCATTCATATCTGTGGAGCCCCATCTTCATATGGCATCAATGGCAAAACTTCTAGTGACTGCAGTGGATGCAGGATGATGCCTTTAGTGGAGGTACTTTAACCCAGTGATGTTTCAAAATCCTGCATTTTAAGATTAGTCTGTATCATTAGCAAAGGCGTATTGTTTATTGAAATGACAAGCAGGCTTTACATAAAACCAAGTTCCAGCTGTCAGATTTCCTTTAAATACATGCTGTTCTTTTAAGTTGGAAGCTTTAAGGGTATACTCCTGCCTTATAAATCAGCAAGTTTATTCTCCAGCTATTTTTGCCAAACCTTGAGAAGAATCCATTTAGCAGTGCAGTGGTAATGCAATATGGAGTAACCAACTTCAGCCTGCAAGGCTGGGTGGTGGATATTATTCAAATATATATTCTGGTAGCACCAAGAGACTGTGTGCTAGATGCCTTTTTTTTTTTTTATATATGTATTTTTATAGATATGAGGAACTTTGTTCCTTGCCTCAGAAAATAAAATCTAAAGCCAAATCTACACCGGCACATTACAGTGCAGTAAATCAGCTCCCAACACTAACTGAGGTATTCACACTGGCAAAGCATTAAGTGCACACTAACTCTGCAGTTGCTGTGCTCTAGGTCAGTGTTACTCAACTTTTTATAAAGTACCCCCTGTACCTACAGTTTTCAGACATACTTTTTTCCTACCATTGCACCACATTTGTTTAAACAACTTAATCGTAGTCATGCAGGTGATGAAATTTGTGTAAAAAGTACAAAAATAAAGCGCTGTAAAAAACTTAATTCAGTTTTCTCCAAATTTCAGTTGTGTTGCTCTGGGACTTTGGCTGCTGAAAATCTGGGCTCCCGCTCAGCCTATTATGTGGGCTGGCAAGGGACCAAGCAGCTATCAGAAAACCAGGCAGGTTCTGAATGGCCTGTCTGCGTTCTGTCAAATAGTACTATAGCTGCAAAACAATTTGATTTCCACAAATCAGCAAGTTCTGACCAAAAACATTTCAGAGGAATTTTCAACCAGCTCTAACCACAGCCCTAACTAAGTTGTTCCAGTGTTAGTTACTCCCACTGATCAAATGGATTAACAGATTAATTAGCATAAGTCTGAGATAGTTGCATTACCCTGGAGCTTATGTTTCGTATTCATGTCTCCAGTTTGCCACTGCAACGTCTGGTGATCTTTCATTAGCATCTTTATTTCCTATAGACCTTCCTTAGACTTCAAAGAGCAAACGTGTCCTAACTAATCAGCTATCAGATGTGGCCAGGCTGCAGCACAGGAAGGCAGCAGCAGTAACATGAAGCTCTGAACAGTTTTATTTTTAGGTTCCTGCTTTGTTTTTTCTCTGTAAATATAACTAAATGAGAACTGGCTATGTGTGGCACATTTCCCATGCAAATTCTACATAGGATGATGCTTATGGTCCTCTGTTGTGATGAATGAGAAATACAGGCATAGCTGCAAGGGCACCCATCCAAGAACAGGATATACATGAATTGAGATCTCCATGACAATGTTTAAAGTAGCTTCCTCTATTGGCACATAAAATAGTACTTAGACTATGATTCATGTAGTAGGGGGTCTAATTCAAAATCTGAGATAAATCAATGAGAAGCACCCATTTAAGTAGGGTTTACATCACACTTTGATATTTTGGTAATAAATATTTAGCATTTAAGGTCTGATCCTTCTCCTGCATAATTCTCATTGACTTCAAAGATGCCGGATTGACCTTTTAATTCCTTTAAAGCTAAGATCTTGGAAAGGCTGTTGTATGTGCCCCAAGAAATAATGTAAAACCAAATGCGTCATAGCAATGTCCATTGTTATTTGACTGACACCACCTCCTTCAGATCAAACTCAGAGCGCCTAAACCTCCCTCAGTCCCTTCCTTCTCCCTCCATTCTTGATCACTGTAGACTGCACCATCTTTCTGCCATCTCTCAGGCCTGTAATCAGGGCCTCATCTTCAATTCAGAACTCTAGGTCCTCACATCTCGGTTATATCTAAAGCTCATCAAATCTTTCCTCATAAAATCTAAGTCACAGCCTTTCCTCTCCATCTACACAGCTAAAATTCTCATCCTACCTTTCTCATTTGTGTCTCAATTATTGCAACATCCTTTTCTCTGGCTTTGACAAATAGTCTTGCTGCACTAATATCCATTCAGAATGCTGCTGCAAAAGTCATTTTCCTAGCCCATTGCTTTGACCATGTCACCCCTCCTCTTTGCTTCTCTTCACTGGCTCCCCTTTTTTCTGTTGCAGGTAGCTTGTGGTTGATGCATTTATTTTTCAAGGCCTTTCATGGTTAAGCCCCACTACATCTCTCAATTGCTATCAAGCTGTCAACTCACTAATCGGCCCATGGTGACCCTACTGCCAATCCTGCTGACCAATGTTTTATTGTACTCTGTCTCTTGTTTTATACTTAAAACTGTTAACTCTGAGACAAGGATTCTCTTATCTGTATGTACAGGGTCTACCACAATTTCTCAATGACTACGTCCCCTAGTTGATATGGTGTCAGGGCTGTTAACTCTGGTACTCTGAGTGCTGAAGGTGGGGGCCTGCAAAGAGCTCATTGATGCCAATGCATGTGTTTGCAAGAGTCGGCAAATTACCTTAAACACACACGATACATTTTGTAGTTTTTGCTTTCTAATTTGAGCTTCTGGGGAGGGGGGGGGGGGAAAATCAAAAGAACAGAGGAGTTTGACATAGAAAGAGGCTTACCAATGGAGGAAGAAGCCTTTTTGCAAAAGAGCTCTTTGGAAAAAGGCACATATGGACAAGAAGAGGAAAGAGGAAAAAAAGCACAGGTACCATGGTGGCCATTCCGTCCACAGTAATCACAGCTTAAATGTGAGATAGTGTCCATTCATTCAGTGTGGATGCTCTTTTGAAAAAGCAGATTGCTTTTTCAATGCACTTGGTAGTGTGGATGCTCTCTTTTGGAAGAAGTTTTTTCAGAAGATCTTTTCCGGAAAAGCTTCTGACAGAAGCCAGCCGTCTAGATGTAGCCTGGGAGGACTAGAAGGGGGAAGAATGATGACTCAAAAGTGACTGACTCTCCTATACATACACACACAAGCACATTAGACATCCATACAGAAGGTTATTTCCATGATGGAAATAAGAGAATGGCCTTAGGCCCTGTGGGAGGGAAGTATAATGAATTTGATTAGGGGGAAGAACAAATGTAAAAGTTGTCTATACCCCACACTGAGATCAGTGGGAGCTGAATCTAGGGATATTAAATTTCATTTAATCAAGCAGTCGATGGAAATTCCAGTGATTAGTTGATAAGGGGAAAATTGCAGAGCCGCAGCGGGGTTAGCTCCCAGGCTCAGGAGCTAACTCCTGCAGCTCTGCTGCCTGGCTCTTACTACATTTAACAGGTGGAGATGCAGCACAGAACCGGGCACGAGCTAGGAAGCAGCAAATTCCCAGCTTGCACCCAGTCCCCCACTGTGGCTCTTCCTTTTAAAGTCAGAGGCACAGCATCTGGGACAGAGTACAAGCCAGGACAGCTGATTCCTAGCCTGTGCCCCGGTCTCCCATGGAGACAGTGTTGGGGAAGGAGGGAACCGGCTTTTAAGCCAGCTTCCCCCAGCACTTGACAAGTGACTTACATCCCTAGCTGCATCAATTTTTTTATTCCAGAGCTAAATTTGGTCCATTGCTCCAGATTAAAGAGCCATATGCTGACTGCCTGGGGTGCTTAATTATGCACCATAAAACCTACCTACAGAAGGAAAATGGAGTGGAAGTTTGCCATCCCAATTCTGGTTCCCACAAACTCATGGGAAAAAAAAAAGCCACAAAATAAGGACTGGGGACGGACACACACACACACACACACACACACACGTAATTCGTACAAGTTGAGAAGATAAATCAGTGGCAACGGCACAATAGTGAGGCATCCACTAGGGATGTAAGTGACTAGTTGACTGATAAGCAAAAGCTGCCTCTATCAGAGGCAGCAAGATGGGGGAGTAGGAGCAGGTACTGGCTGGAGGGGACAGAAGAGGCAGGGGGTAGCGGGAACTAGGCTTGTGCCAGGAATCTGCTGATTCCCAGCTCACACCCAGTCCCAGATGATGTGCCTCTGCTTTTTAAAATGTATTAAGAGCCTGCTAGCTCTTAATACATTTAAAAATCAGAAGCGCAGCGAGGGGAACCTGGCACAAGCCAGGACAGCTGATTCTCGGCTCACATCAGGTCTCCCACTGCAGTCCAGCCTTTTAAATGTATTAAGAGCCAGCCAGTAAGCAAGGGAGCCGCAGTGGGGTTAGCTCCTGCAGGCTCTTAATATGTTTAAAAGGCTGAAGCACAGTGTGTGCTGGGAACACAACAACATGAGCCAGGAATCAGCTGTCCCGGCTCATACTGGGTCCCCCCTGCTGTGCTTTGGCCTTTTAAATGTTTTAAGAGCTTGCAGGCTCTTAATACATTTAAAAGGCAGAGCCACAGCAGGTTAGCTCCCAGGGCTGGGAGCTAACCCCACTGTGGCTCCCCCACTTATTGACTAATTGATGGAAAATCCATTAACTATTCGATTAGTTGATTAAACTAAATTTAACATCCCCAGCATCCACATGTGTGGATTTCATCCATTTTTGGTGGAATTTAAACAAGGAATCATAACTTGGCCTCAAATCTTCTTAAATTCATTTTGTATTTTAAGATGTCCCTGCTGTGGTCTGGGTATTAAAAACATTTAGCAAAATGCTCTTCTCCTGCTCACTGTTCAGAAGTTCAAGCCAGATTGGAGGAAAAAAAAAAAAAAAAAAAAAAAAAAAAAAGTTGACGGGGCAAAATTCCTGTTACAGTCTAAAACGTCTCCCTTCCATTAATAAACTCCACACACTGTGCCTAACTGCGGATTGTGTTCTGAAGTAAAGTGAGTCATGATGATGCTATAATAATGTTACCTTTAAATGTCAGCTATTATTCTATGCTAAGATCTCTCAACATTGTCCTCTTCAGAAAGTTAAATGGGAGAGTTCCACTGCATTAGACAAACACAATACAAATTATCTCCAAAGAAACTACATTTGGCCTTTCTTTTCCTCTACGACAGCATTAAAGAGAAAACACATTCCATCTTTAAATATAAATGTAATGTTAACCTTCACAACATTGTCTATTGCACTTGAGGAAAAGGTCAAAACATTTTTTCTTGTTGTGTTAGGATTAGAAATGTCAAACCTTCCCACCTGAGTGTTCACACTGGTCTCCTGATCCTTCCCAATTCCACAGCAGCAGCACCACCACAAGCTAGCAGAAGTATGCGTCAGTATTTTTCCTTATGACAAAAAGGAAAAGATTGATTGGCAAACTGCTCTTAATGCTGTTGCTATAACAGGAAACCTATTAATGGCCAGCCCAGTTACCTAGGAGCAATGTTCTGCAGAAACCACAGGATCAACTTTCAGGCCACAGGCCAAGTTGTGACTCATTTACACCTATGCAAATCTGGTGTCATTCCCCTGACTGTCCATAGACAAGTCCTTAATTAAAAATTGTACCACTTTACCTATGGACTCCCCTCCACACACACCTGCTGAGCATCAAGCACATGGAAAGTGTTGGCTGTAAGGACATTAAATCAAAATGAAGTCTATGGACTAAGGTGAAATCAAAATGGAACCTAAGAGGACCTGAGACTTTTGCCACCAAAACCATCAGTTGCACACAGCATGTGTCTGTGCATGCAGTACCATCATGCTGCACATGGACCTCTAATTTTGCCCTCTGCACGCTACTCCTTTGCACTAGAGACCTTTGGTGTTTTCCCGCTTAAGGAGCTTTAAAAGAAAGGACCCCTGAGACAGTCAGGTTGGTTCAGGTTCCTGTTCAGTGGCAGTTTCCATCTGGAGGTGGTTTGCTGTTATCAGAGACGGGGGCGAAGGCCGGGACCAGCTTCAACTCCACCACTACCAACAGGGTGCTCTGGTTCACTGCTGTAGTAATTGCTTGGTGCTGTGGACCCTAGCTACCTGCTGGACCAAAGCCCACCACCCAGTCAGTCCTTCTCTGTTTATTGTGGCAAAGGCCCGCTCTGGAGACAAGAACTGTTTACCATTGTGGTGTGCACACACACACACACACACACACACACACACCCCCCTACCTTACCATCAGCTGTTGTCATAACAGTGGCAGATCATCATTGGACTCCTCAGTGTTCCTCCCCTAAGGCTACCCCTAGCCAACGGGTAGAAGGTCCTGAGCCTCATGCAGCCATCAGGCAGACTGAGTAGAGTTCTCTTGTTTATTTGCTGTTCTATTATATCTGGGGTAAGAGGTTGGTTTTATGCAGTGTTATTTCCTCTGGTTATTGTTTGTGGTGTTATCTGTTGTATTCTACAATATATTTTTAAATTCCTACACGTGTCTGTTTATTCAGACTGGAGAAATCCACCAGGGATGGATATGGTGGTATCCAGGTCGGACCACCTTCTGCGACAAAGGCATTTTACATCAGTTCAGATCAGGCCCCACTAAGTTTGGTTTACTAGTGTACCTTTGCTAGTAACAAGAGGGAAATAAACTATCCCAATACAAGGCCTCTTTAGTCTGACATAACTGTGTACACACTAGAGGTTGTAACGATGTAATTATATTAGTTTAAAAAAAAAAAATCACATCTCTAATATAGTTACACCAGTACGGAGACTGTAGCCTTAGGCTTGGCTTATACTACAGTTCAGTCAAGATAAAACAGCTTACATTGACCTAATTAGATGGGTGTCTACACTTGAGTCTTTCTTCCCCCAAAGTAAGTGACCTGCTGACCCAACGTAACAGAACCACAATAGGGCATGTGTCAGTGTAGTCAACACTATGCCGTGTCTATATAGTATTACAGAGTCAAAATCAGAAGGCTATTAAAAAAAAAAAAAAGTAGTCCTATTGGAGTTTGGGAGGTGGGTGGACAGCATTCCACCCACATTTAAAGGCCCTAGCCCCGGCCTACAGGGAGGATCCACAGAATCCAAAACACCAGACAATTACGGGGGACAACTGAGAAAAAACAGCAACAGGTATGCAGGTCAAAGGGCTAAAACAAGAAACAGGATGGGGACAACTGAGCTGAGAACCCCAGATAGCACCCACTGCCCCTTGAATGCCTCGAGAGAGCCTGTGGATGCCGCTCAGTGGAACTTTGCCCAGATGAGTGAATGGATACAGGAACGGAAATAGGCCCCATAGTCCCCTCCTTCAGCCAACCTCTGCTCTCTGGTCTTACAGATTGTCATCTTGGCCATAGCCAGGAGGAGGTGGTTCTGCAACTTTGTGGAGCCACGGATGGGGTATATATAAATTAATAAGTGAGGGGAGAAGTGCAGCCAGAACCTCAACAAGAGGTTCTGGAGGAGCTGAAAAGGGGCTGTAACCATGTGCGCCAGGGTCTCCATGCCACAGAAGGGGCAAGTGTTGGGAAATGGGTGAACTGCACCAAATACATGCCTGTGCTTCCAGCACTATGGAGGATTAGCCAGCTGATGTCCCCAGTGGGCAACAGAACCAAAGGCGGAGTAGAGATTGGTCCACCATGACTCCCCACCCTCTGTTGGTGGTAAGAGGTCCCACCACTTGGTATCTGGGTGGGACACAAGGGTGGGGAGGAGTGTGAAGCACGAGCATGCACAGATGACTTTTTGGTGTGGTTCAAAAGGGGACCAGCCGCAATGCATGCACCTGGCTTGTGTGGTGATGGGGAGGTGGTCAGGAAGGCATGTGGGGGCTGGGGACCAATGGAAAAAACCCAAGGGCCAGGGGTGAGGGGCGGGCAATATGTACCCTCTTGCAGGACCTAGTCGAGATAAAGCCGAGCAGTGGGCAGCAAAGCATCCCTCACCTTCTGAGGTATGTGTTGGGGATTATGAAGGGTGAAGAGCCCCTTGTGCTGGGTGAGTGCCAGAGGATCCACCCAGTCTCCCAGGCTGTAGTCCAGGAGGTCTCCAATCCTGGTGACTTCTGTCAGGACCAGCTTCTGGTGCACCGAGGGGGAACTCCACTGCCTACACACAAGGAGGTCTGCCCCCACATGGGCTCCCAAGGACCTGGTCACTGAAAAGCAGCTTTCAGGTCTGGAGAAGGTCCTGATAGAAGGCTGGCAGCTGAGAGAGGTCTCAAGTAAAGGAGCTGCTGGTCATAGAGCCCTCAGAAGCAGCAAAGGAAAGCGTGCGCCAGCGTGCTTCACGCCAGACTACCTACATCAAATAGGAGCCTCTGCAGAGCCTGGAGGTAGAGGACATAGACCCGCATGCGCAAACACATCAGGCCCTGCCCTCCCTCCTCCAGGGGAAGATGGGGAACCCCTGCAAAGACCCAATGCAGTCCTGGCCAGAAGAACTGCAGCATCAGCTGCTGGATGTTGAGACAGTGCCAGAGCATGGACAGAACCAGCTGGTTAAGCACCAGTGCCCTCCCATGCAGGGAGAGGCACCGTAGCAGTCCTGTCCATCTCTGCTCAGTCACCCTGGACAATAAACCTTGCCAATTCAGCAGGAAGGGATGCATGGCAGAAAGAAAAACACCAAGATAGAGCAGTGGATCCATGTTCCACTGGATGGCCTGGAACGTGGGTGGGAGGGCGCTCGCCTGCCACCCAGCCCCAACCACCAGGCCAGAGCTCGACTCAGTTGACCCGGATGGAGGAATCTGCTGAGTAAGCAGCTTGGCAGGCCTCCACCTCATGCCAGGTCGACTGGGTGCTGGACATGAGGAGCACATTGTCAGTGTATGCCAACAGGACCAGCCACATCTCCGGTTCAGAGCACTAACCTGTCAACCTCTTGTGAAGGAGATGGAGAAAGGGCTCAACGGCCAGAGTATACAGCCGGCCTGACAGACAGCCTTGATGCACTCCCTGCCCGAAGCTGACCGGTGCCATCAGGATCCGGTTGAGTTTGACCAAGCACTCTACGGAAGCATACAGCACCTGGAGAAACCCCACTAAGTGGGACATGAAGCCAAAGGCCTGCAGCGTTCTGTGGAAGTACCCATGGTCCATCTGGTCGAACTCTCTCCTGATCCAAGGACAGGAGGGCGAACGACTGACCAAGTCTAGTTTAGAGCAGGAGCCCCCATGCTAGGGAGAGAGCCCCAGCTGTGAGCTCAGTGCAGGGCTCAATTTCAGAACATGGAGCCTACAAGCCCTGATGCTCGGAGCCCCAGGCAGCTGCAAAATTGATAAGAATGTCAGTGTCAGTGCCAGTAGGCTCTGTGAACCCACATGGGGCTCATTGCTCCTTCTCTCACTTGGAGGTGGGGGAAGCTCCAGACAGCTATCAATGTCCCATACTCAGCTGCCAGGGCTCCAGAATGCTTCCCTTCAGCCAGTGCAAGCATTCCTGACGAGGATGTGCACCATTAGCAGGAGGAGGCTAGGGTGGACACC
Source organism: Pelochelys cantorii (assembly GCA_032595735.1). NCBI lineage: Eukaryota > Metazoa > Chordata > Testudines > Trionychidae > Pelochelys > Pelochelys cantorii. Next base: position 121,527,593 of record CM064326.1, on the reverse strand, counting down.
AACAGCCAACTGAATTACTGCAGTGGCTGTAGGCTGACCTAAATAATGTTGACTTCATTTTGTAGTCTAGACAAGCCCTTAGTTACTTCAAGCGTATATGCATGCAGGTTCTGGCTCAGGTCTCTAGTTCCCTGGTTCTACAAGGGTTCAGAGCACTTTAGCCTACTACACTAAGGGGGAGGGAATGCCTTGTTACTCAGTAGTAGCTGAGTTCTGATTCAAAGCACTGGAATCCTAACTCGTCACTTCTATGTAGGCAACAAAACCATGGGTCCAGTATGAGGGGACTCAAGAATGGGAAGGATTCAAAGTTGAAGGAAATATGGGTGTCCTTAGAATGCCATCTAGAAAGTGAAGAAACCCAGAAGGTAAGGGACAACCAGAGGCATCTCTGTAGGCCATATGACAGAAGACAAAGTCAAGGCATGGCCTGTGTTTCAGGGACATGGTCCCAAGGTAGCAAGGACTGAACAACAAAGGAAGGTTGTGTGTGTGGAGTGCAGGGGGGGGGGGCCGGTTTAATAACAGATCTGAAGGAGAGTGACAGAGCTGATGGAGGTGGGACGGTGAAGTTTTGATCAGGCTCCATGCTTGTTTTTCCTGCCCACCAATGCTAAGTGGAAGTAAAGGATATACAAGAGCTCAAATTAGTGCTTGCAACAGCTCAGAATTGCTACCCAAAGTTAAGCAAAGCAAACTGGTACACTCGGGAATGCCACATCACCTGTCTTCTTGGGTGTGCAGAGAGCTAGCACCAGCTGTATGAACTGTTTACTCAAGAGTTCTTGCTCTATGCTTCATAGCATGATTCAGAGGTTCTACCCTTCAAAAGACTTACATCTGATTCTTGCACCTGCTTTTATATCTGTCCTGGTATTTTGCCCAAGAGGGCAAAAGCACTGTCAGTGCCAACACAGTAGCATTACAAGCCAAGTTTTCAAAAACTGCTGCTAAAATTGTGCCTGCAGTTTTGCACCCATAATTATTTTTACCCACATTTTGTGTTTGCAAGTGTAGTTTTTGCAAGCAAATCCTAGTTTCTGAACATAGGAAAACTTGAACTTGAAGATTTGGGAATGCTAAGTTGCAGGCACAATTCTACAGTCTGTAGTTTTCCTAATGTAAAAAAAATTCTCTGTAGACATACTGAAGTGCCTTAATGTGGCAAATTATGGTTTTCAAATACATGAAACATACAAAGACACAGAATCATAAATATAAATAAATTTTATATTGCAGCTGCAGAGAGTATCACAACCTTGCAAATATCTAGTGTTGAGGATAGCAGACTGCTAAGTGTAGTAACATGCTAGATTTCACAACATGCAAGAAATCATGCCAGATTTACATCCTGTATTATAGATAGTAGACTTTCAGAAGCAATTCCTCATCTGTTGTCTTCTAAATATATTTTAAAAGAATTTTGTATGAAGGTTATGATAAGTGGATCAATAGCAGTCAGTACTCCTGCATTACAATTCTAATTCTGTCATTGATCTGTTGTGGATTTAACCTTTAACTGTAAAGTGGTTTTAATACTCACCAACTACACAGGAATCTTGTGCAGTTGGATCAGATAATGTTTTTACACATGTTTTGAAATCCTCAGATTGTAGCAGTTATGTAGGGAAAATAAAAGTATTAATAGAGGTGTATAAAATCATGAGTGGTATGGAGAGGGCCGATAAAGAAAAGTTATTTATTAGTTCCCTAAATAGAAGAACTAGAGGACACCAAATGAAATTAATGGGTAGCAGGTTTAAAACTAATAAAAGAAAGTTCTTCTTCACACAGCGTGTAGTCAGCATGTGGAACTCCTTGCCAGAGAGCTGTGAAGGCTAGGACTATAACAGAGTTTAAAGAGAAGCTAGATAATTTCATGGAGGTTAGGTCCATAAAAGGCTATTAGCCAGGGATAAAATGGTGTCCTTGGCCTCTGTTTGACAGAGGCTGGAGAGGGATGGCAGGAGACAAAGCGCTTGATCATTGTCTTCGGTCCACTCTGGGGCACCTGGTGCTGGCCACTGTCGGCAGACAGGATACTGGCTAGATGGACCTTTGGTCTGACCCGGTACGGCCTTATGTTCTTATGTTCTTATGTAATATAATATAAATATAAAACTATAGGCTGAGTGTATGGTATACAGATCAGGATCCATGAAATACCTTAAGCTTTTGGGTCTGACGCAGAGCCAAACCTGTTCAGGCAAGTTCAGACTCTAGCATTCCATCCTGAGTCACCTCCCACTTCAAACATGCTCATGTACAAGATTCTGATTTTGCCTGATCTCTATATTAAACTTGTTACAACTGATGCTATGCAAATGCGATGGAGCGTTTTCAATGTGGGGTTTATTATAAAAATGTAGGCTGTTGTGGCAGTTAAATCATTAAGCAACTAATACATTCTCTCAGATTTCCCTCCCCCCCCGTGGGAATTTGATCTGATTGTTGATAATCCTTGCATCACTATCAGATGTTGCTTCAGGCATGAACAAGGCTTTCTCTATCATGCTGTTTCCAGAATAGCTCCCTTTGTGTTTCTGATGCATCTCCAGCTGCAGTGTAGACGTAATTCCCAGGTTGGGTGGACGCACACATGCTAGTTTTGATGAAGTTAGTACATTCACAAATAGTATTGCTGCAGTGGCACAGGCAACAGTATGGGCTAGCTGCCCAAATACAATCTTCTCCAAGAACCAAAGAAAGTACTGGGGCAACTAGCCCATGCAACTGTGGCTTCACTGATATTCTCAGTGAACTAGCTCAGTCAAATTTACAACTCCAGCTACAGTATGGATGCACCTTTAGACTCAATTATTTAACGAAGACAGATTACTGGGTGATCATTCAACCTCCAGTCTGGAGGACCAGTGGACTTTCTTCATCTGGTCACTACCCTCTGACCTGTCCAGCTTGGGTCACTCTTGCACAGCTCTCAGGGAAGATATTGTAACAGACAGGGAAGGTATGGCTGTTATACAAACTCCTTTATAACATATAGGACAAAGGTGCTTGCTGAAGATTTATTGCCCTTTTTCCCCCACCAAAATAATTCAGATCACAATATTGCCTTTACTTTACCTCCCAAAATCTAATCTGGTTCACACTGATGCTGGGCCTACTCACTGGAAATGCTTTGCTTGTGAAATTCCCCCACTGAGGTGTTTTCAGAATTTTTGAGCATGTCCTATTTATTTCAGTGCTCTGTGACCACTTCTCTGTTCCCATCTACCCCTCCTTTGCATAGCTAGGTTTGGATTTCGATGCTGTTTGTGCTTGAGCCCCAGAATCCCAAACCCTAATCCAGTTTGGGATTAATGAAGTTGTTTTTGAAGAGTACCTTGAAAATAATGCAATATTTGAAAGCTATTTTGTTTTCATTCCTTCTTTGGTTTTGCCTCAGCAGTCCATATGATGCTCTATTTGTGCTTTTCATTTTATAATCCTGTGTTTAGGTCTTCAGAGCAGGTGAATTTATCCCTGTGCACAGAGTCAACACAAGGTATAAGTATCACTTAAACCTTAATTTGCGGTATTAAGAGGGAATTAAATATTGCCTGGGCATTATTCTGAATCTCTACACAGCTGAATTTCATCTTTTTAAAGTAGTAAACTCACAAGAGGTGGGTTTTTTGCCTTTTTTCAATTAGCAATCAATCGTACTGGCTATAGAAGGTATAGGGGGAAAATGATGTAATTTACTATAATCCTTAGTAAATCAAAAGATTGCTTTGAGAGGATACAGAGATATCTACAGAAAGCCTTAGGTCTGCATAGCATGAAGCCACATGGGGACCATAGACATTTGAGAACTACATTCATGAGAACAGAAATCACAACATCCCTGGCCCAATATCCCACTGCAACTCCTTGCCCCAGTCACCCATCTTCCCTTTTTAATTTTTGAACGCCTGGGAATACAAGGAAATATGGGATATTACATTTGAAAGCACACCAGATCCATCAAATCCCAGTTTTGAATGGCATCAGAATCCACTGTCTACAAATATATGCAAAAAATCAAAGGGAAATACAAAAGCAAATGAACCTCAAATTTATCTTTAAAAGAGGAAAGAAGTTACAACTGATCTTCAGGAAGGGAAGTCATAAATGTAGGGTGAGCACAAGAAGGACCTGACAGAATGGTCCTTTAAAATCCTAGGCCCTGTGGCTCAAAATACATTTGGTATATGCTTGGGGCTACCCTCATCTGTAAATATCTGCATATATTCTGATAAGTTAGTAGGGATCTGAGAGATGAGATAGGGTTTTGCATCTTGCAAAGCACATCAATCCATCCATTATAACAAGTTGCCAGCGACAAACATCTTTTAAGAACTGCAGTGCTGCCACATGTGAGGTGCAAGCGTCTGCCCTCTTGAACTCAGAGTCAAGATTTTTAAATGGAGAACTGAAAGAGGTCCACCCCCAGAGCAAAGAGGAAGTCAATCACTGATGGAGAACCATAATTAATATGCTGCTGTATGGAACAAAAATAAAAGATAGGGGAAGACCAAAAAGCAGAAGCATGTACCCAAAGGAAGGCCAACTATGAGGATGAGTCAAACTATCTGAGAAGCACGGAAAATCCAGACATCCACCCTCAGTCTATCACACAATACATAGCTGAATTCAGAAGCAAAGAAAGTGTCCTAGTGCTCTGAAAAAAAAAAGACCCTGTCAATGGAAGCATCAACAGATCTGAGCTCTCCTGTAGGACATTTTTTAAAATAAATTAAAAGCAAGCATTTCAGAAATAAATGAGGCAGGAATAGATAGAATCAGTTCCTTTCTAGTGCTACAGCATTAATCAAATCAGATGCAAGGTCCTGCTGTACAAGCAGAACCAAATGGGCAGACTCCAGAACCAGCCCAGAGCTCCACTGTCTTCAGCCCACAGATCAGCTTAACTTGCAGGATCAGAGACTCAATGACTAACAAAATAGAAATTGACACCACATGTATGGCACAATCACCGATTTATTTCCTTTATGTGCCTGACCTGTGGCCCTAACTAGCTCAGGAATTGACAGAGATAATATTAAGAGAAGATCCCTTCACTTCCCATGAATATTTGGGTTCTCTGTGGATTTTCAAGTATGGATGCCTAAAGTTAGGCATCTAAATCTGTATTTAGGCACCTGAATAAATGGCCTGATTTTCAAGTGTGCTGATTATCCAGAAGCTCCCATTAAAGTCAGTTTTTCTTTCTTGGTGAAGAGCAGCTGGCTACTGCTCTTCACCCAGGTGCTGATCTCCTGTTAGCATTAGGACATCCTTGTGATGTTATTGGTTACCAGAAATGAGATATATGTCATGGTCTATATCCCTACTTAGAATTGGAATTGTATTTAATTAAAATTGTGAATTTATGACACTTTACTTAAATATCATGAACTGGCCTGGATAACACTTCAGAAATCTTGGTCCTTTGCAATTTGGACGATCAAAAGACTGGAACCTCATAAAGTCACTGTTCCCAGATCAGTGTTGTCTGTGACTATCTTGCATGTGGTCCCTGGGCTTGGGGCTCACCCCCCACTTTGATTCAAATAGTGCCCTCCTGAAGTGGGGAGCCTGTGCTGACCCTCTGCCAGGTTGGGGGGGGCAGGGGGGGCGAGAAAAGCAAGCTCCACATGCCAGATCCAGCTGCTGGAGAAGGAAGCAGCTGTGTGTGCTACTGTTCTCCCTTCCCTTTGCTGGGGGAAGGGCTGCACAGGAAAAGGCTCTCCAGAGGCTTTCCCCTCTGCTCCTATTGACTGGTATCACGGCCAATGGGAGCAGCAGAAGGCATGGAGTCAGGTAAGTGCTCCCCCATCCCTCACATGCCCAGACCCCGAATCCCATTCCCCTCATGCACCCCCATCTGGCCAGACCCCACACTCCCACCTGTACCCTCTCTCCCACTGATTTCCCCCCCCCTCACACACACACACACACACAGTGCCTGCACCCTACTTCTCACCTTCAACCTGCTCCTGTACCCTACTTCCTGGCCATACTCCGCACCCACTCCTGCACCCATTTTGTCATTATGGGTGGCTGGCTGGTTGGAAAGGTCTGTGTTGAGCAGGGTGGGACTCAGGCCAAAATATTTGAGAACCACTGTCCTAGATGAAGGTTTGTGCCACTTGCAACAATTTCTTTCACTGGACATTTTGAGGACTGTTCTCAAGCTGTAGTGGAGGTTCTGTCTGCAAGTATGGGGTTTGATCCTGCAAGGTATTAACTACTCTGACCCTGATCCAGAAACACATTTAAGCCCATACTTAAGTGTAAGTATGAGTAGCCCTCTTCACTGACATGACTTGTGTGTTTAATGTTAATTCAGCTTTTAAGTGTTTTACTAGATTGCAGCCAAAGTGCTCAATACCTTACAGGCCTAAACCCAGGGTGAGAGGCATAAAATGAGGTATGAAGTTAATGAGGTAATGTGTGGGACAGGAGCTGAGGAGCAACATACTGGAGGGACAGTCACAACCACAGGATTGTCAGGCAAGAGCATTCCACTGTGTGAGTGGGGTAAATAAAGGACAGACATAGTATTTAGTGACAGCCCAAATAGCACTGCTTATAATAGTGCTACTACAGGTGCCATTATTGTGGCTAGAATATTCTTTAGTTTCTTTTTAAGAGGAAAGAAGAGGCATTTCATTAAGTGCTCAAGCTAAAATGTTATGTGTTTTCAGGGCTGGTACTAAAACTGAACAGTAAATTCAGTGAAACAGTAGGTGATTGGTATATTACCAAGATGATCAGAAGCTGACCATCTCTCTCAGTGCAATAAATTACTTTATACAGTTACTTCTTAAAATATTAAATTCTTGAAAGTGAAGTATTTACTTGTTTTCTCAATAGTTTAAGAACCATAAGAGAATTTATCTGGTAATTTAGATACGATAGAAGAATTCAAATTTTAATATCCCCCATACTAAATATCTAGTGGATAATGCAATCATAAGCAACATGTAACATGGGTTTGCACAGACTGGAAGTTGACAAACTTGATTTTTTAATGGAATTACAGAATTAGTACTTGAAGAAAACATGGTAGATGTAATATATGGGAATAATTTATTCAGGATTTGAAATAAATGTCTTAAAATTAATTGATGTAAAGTGCAACCAATTTCTGCCAGCTGATCCTTTCCACCCAGCTCAACCCACTTATTCCAGTTGTGGAATAATGATGAGGTGGCATAGTATCACAGCTTGAGTTTAAGTGGATTCTACAGGGTTTTGGCATTAGGGCCATTTTTAGGGCAAGATTCTGATCCATTTATTTCAGTGCATTGCAGAGTAACTTGGTACTCAGTGTAACAGGAATTACTCATGGACTAATATGCTATTCAGTAAAAACAACAAGCAGTCCTTTGGCATGTTGGACCTGACATATATTAGAGCATGATTTTGAGAGAGTAAAACCCACTTTTACCGACAAAAGCTCAGAGACTAACAACTGTATTAGATCATAAATTGCCACAGGACTGCTCCATGTTTTTAAAGTTACAGATTAACAAAGCTACCCTCTAATGCTATTCAGTGCAAGGGTATCAGACCATGGCAATGATCTGGAAGATTGAGGGAAGCAGCATGTTTATAATATGTACAGATACTAAATTTTGAGATGGAAATATAATATAGGGGGCTCTAAACTGACTTAAAAAAATTGCAGAACATAGCAAAATGAGACCCTGCTTGGGGGAAATACAACCTGGTACATCTGAAACACACAAATATCAATGGGAGGAAAAAATCTGGAAAGCAGCAGTTCAGAAAGAGACATTGGGTGATACAGTAATGCAAATCTGATGGGATTTCAGGATGCATTATTTCAGCAGAAAAGCTAGTTCACTCTTCAGCTGCATAAACAGAGACATCAATTCACAGAACTTGAAAATAATGATCCCCCTCTCTCTAGCTCTGGGGCCTAGTAGGATACAACTTAGCCAGCTAAATCAAGCTACAAGGTGTTTCCCTACAGCTACACTAGGAAACAGGTCAAATTTAAGTTAGGATTAATGTGTAAACTAACCCTCAAGTGAACTTGATCACTTTTCTTAGTCAAGACAAAACCCCCCTAAGGGCTCTGATCTGTCTACAACTGGAATACTGAATTGATTTCTGAGCACTACCTTAAAAAGGACAACTGGAGACAGTTTAAAGAAGAACAAAAAAAAAAAAATGATCTGGAGGAATGTCTTTATGGAAAGATTAAAACAAATAAATATGCAGTTACATTAAAAGAATGACTAAGTAGGGTCATGTTAACAGTCTAAAAATATTTAAATAATGTAAACATTAAGGATGGAGTGGAAGTATTTAGACAGGTACACATGGGTGTGAGCAATTAAATGAAAATAAATTTTAGAATTAATATCAGGAAATACTTCCTGACAGGGAAGTGTATTAGGCTGTGAATCTTCCAAAGGAAGTGGATGAAACCTGTTTAGCTAGGACATTTAAAACAGGAATGGAAAAAAATGCTAACAAGTGCTATAGAGAGCAAATCTATTGACAGGAAAATGGACTGGATGATCTAATTAATTTTTTTTTTTTTGCTATGTCTTACTTACAAGAAAATCATCAATTAGTTATTTTCAACATATTTATAGGAGCACAGAGCAAGTAACTCAGATCTACTCCTATCTCCTGAAGGTTGACAACCAATATAACACCTTTATGTGTGATTTGTGTTCTTTAGTACACTTTCTCTGCCACTCAAGCTAACAAAGCTGACAGCCATAGCAAAACTGAGGTGTGGCTAGCCATTGCAAAACCTGCATGGCTGATATTTTGCTATGGAACTGGCTCTAACTATCATCTAATTAAGGCACCTCTTGAAATTAATTGGCTAATTATTGCTGTAATTTCTGTTGAGCAGCAGTTTTATTCCCATAGAACATATACATGCTTTGAAAAGCTATATTTCATCCCATTATGATTTATAGTCAAGTTGATTTTTCATAAAAATCTTGACAGTAATTCTGTTGTTCACTGGGAAACTAGGCTAATTTACTCTCAATACAGAAGTATTTTCCTGCCATCAAAATATATTAATACATCCTGCTCCTGTTTAAATGCAACTGAGAACTAAAATTGAACTTTGAATATATATAAATACTGTATATATACACACCACTCAGGAACCTACTGTAAAGAATCAAACATTTTTAAGCATATAATCAAAATTTATTCCCTAATTAATCTGATCAGAATACTTTATCATTTACAGACCTTGAGCCCTATTTTACTATTTTCCCCTCCACAGAACTCTTAGGCTATGTCTACACTGGCGGGTTATTGCGCAAGAATGGCCATTCTTCCGGAAAGTGTCCACACTGCCTGCCGTTCTTGCGCAAGGAAATTTACAGTATGATGTGGTGAGAGGCATCTTGCGCAAGAGCTATGCTCTTTTCTAACAGGTGTAAGCTCTCTTGCGCAGGAGCTTTTGTGCAAGGGGGTAGTATGGACGCTCGGCATGGATTTCTTGCGCAAGAAACCCCTATGGCTAAAATGGCCAGAGTGTCCACGCTGCAATGGACACTCTTGTGCAAAAGCACATCTCGCATATGGCAGTGTGGACGTTTCCTTGTGCAAGGGTTCTTGTGCAAGAAGTCGTGCGCAAGAACCCTTGCACAAGAACCCTTGCACAAGAACCCGCAAGTGTAGACATAGCCTTACTGAAAACAGTGGAAGTTTTGAACAAAGATGAAGCAGAGAATATGGCCTAAGGGCTGTTTGTTTTCTAGCTATTTAATAATATCCTACTCAAAAGTTTTTGTACAGAACATCTGAAAACTGCAAACATTTTTATGCTCTAACACTCCAGGTATACAAAAACCATACATTGTTAGTTATTAAGCTTATAATGTTTCTTGCATGTTTTATTGCCATTAATTTTTTTTCCCCATAAAAAGTTCAGTTGGTGCTTCCTCCTTTAGTCTGAGTGAGATTTTGTCCCTTATTTTCAAGGGAATTCCCACTGATTTCAATGGGATTTCTTAGGAAGAAAGAAACTATGCTGTGAATAAAGATGACAGAACTTTGTCTCGAGTATTTTACAGTGGACTTAAGACATAAAAAGTAGAGAAATAGTTTATCAGAAAAGAGAACCCGTATGCAACAGAAGACTGATTAAGGGGGCAATAATTAAGGGTGAGATTGTGCAATACAATACACAACTCTTCTGCCACGTGGAGGGGGTTCAATATCTAGGGGATTCCTTTTCAACAATATAACACAGAACTGGCTCAAGACCCCACCCAGTAACCTAGGAAAATTACACACCATCCTGCGTGCATCGGAGTTGGAAGCAATACTTCCCCACTCATAAGCACACACTCTGAGTGTAGAAAAGAAACTTTTACTGAAAGGAGAGAAGTCACAACTTTAACTAGGAAAAATGACACAGGATTCATAAACAAAATTGTGAGCAGGACACACACACACACACACACACCCCCCCCCCCCAGAGTGCATAGCGCAGAGTCTTTCCTCATATCCTTGAGTTCTACAAACAAACGTTCCTTTACTGTGCTCTACTCTGTTCCCTCACCATACCCCACTCACAGTGTTTGTCCTTGGTCAGTGAGAATCCAAGGTTCAGAGGTACATCAATGTGAGTTCACTTCCCACCCCAGAGAAGAAGGCACCTTAATTGCTCTGGCTGACCACTCTTCTGCCATGATTCCTCACTGTTTGGCTGCCCCACCCATGGCTACCATCTGCCAACTGCTTGCCACTTTTGCCAGCCACCTGCCAGTTACCTTCTGCTGCTACTTCTGTATGAAGCTGAAAAAAATGTGAGTTTGATGGGAACATGGCTGAATTCCTACGGTGTTGTCTCCACTAAGGGACTCACTATGGACCCATATCCAACTGGGGAGGGGCTCAAAGAGACATGAGGAAGTACAGTGGTTCTTGGATTTTAATAATCATAGAATACTAGAATTGGAATGGACTTCTAATGGTCATTAAGTCCAGTCACCTGCCCTCAAGGTGACTTGAAGACATCTAACCTTTCTAAGTAATTTTTAACTTGTTCTATAGATTAATCAAAAGATTTGTAGGCTGGTCACCCCTATGATGGTACTCCTGTAAAAAGGAGCATGATTCATCTGTTCCTCAGAAGTTCAGCCTACTTTTGATCAGCTGAACAGAGCATCCATCCTTCCCACCCAGACTCCATCGGACCATTAATTGTGGAAGCTGACTTGTCAAATTTTGCCATATGCAGAGTTGTCTCGGCCAGTGAGCTCCCGTAGTCAACTTCACCCATATGCCTTTTATGCCTGCAAACTGACTGTGGCAGAGAAGATTATAACATCTGGGACACAGAGTTACGGGCAATCAAAGCAACACTAAAGAATGACATCACCTCCTAGAGGCAGTCAGTTCCCAGTCCAGGTTCTCACAAACCTTAAGAATCTATTGTCTCTCTGGACGACCACACACCTCAATCAATGGTGAATTTGGTTTTGTTGCAACCTAGCAACCTAGAAATGAGAAGGCAGATACTCTGTCCCACAAAAAGGTGTACCAATAGACTGGCATGGAACATCTCTTCACGGTCCTTAATGCATACAACTGTTTTTACAGGTCAGTTGACTGGAATCTAATGCATCTGTTCTCAGCTCTTCTGTGACCTCTTTGTGACTCAGATCCTGGATAACACAAATACCCCTGGTAGTCTGGTTCCAATTCAAGCTATAAGATAGCATCTTCTGCAACAGGGCTACTCAACTTTAGAAGCCCCAGGGGCCACAGTGATACTCACAGCACATGCCAAGGGCCGCAACTTAAGTGTTGTTGCATATACATCCAGATATAGATGCAAATAGCTTCTTTCACACTGACAAGCATGAATACAAAGATTAAGACAAGACTATACAACACACAGGCCCCATTTAAGTCAGTTCTGCTGATATTAATAAAATGCAATATTTACCCAATTTCCACCCATATGACAGCACTTTTAATGAGCAATGACAGTCCAGGAATTTAACTACTAAAACACATATCAACAGAAGACCATGATATTGACTCACTGTTGTGGAGCATATTCCCAGTGGAGGTCTGTCAAGGGGTGCATTCCCCCTCAGCATTGGGGCCGCCTCACCGCATAATGTCCCCACACATCAGCCCTTCTGTCCAGTCACTATGACCCTCTACTAGGGTATATATGGCCTTTGAGGCCTAGGCAAAGTTCATGCCCCTCTACCAGGGCATATACAGCCCTTGAGGCCTACACACCAAAAAAGCCTCTCCTGGCCAGGGAGTCATTTGTCCAGGGTAGGGAAGAGGGTGACAGGGGACCCAGGCCCTTCCTCTCCACTGGATCCCAGCCCAGGGCCCTTTAGGCAGGGACTATTGCTCCTGCCCGCTCGACAGGGAATCTGGCCGCTACACACCAAGCCACTTTATCAGGCCTTTGCCCTGGGCTGCTTCCTACCATGCCCTGGCTCCCCTGTGGTCTGCTTGCCTCCAAGGCCAGTCCTTATTGGAGGCAGGGGCTGGTACTGGGGTTACAGGCACTCCTCCCTCCCTCCCAGGCAGTGGTGGCTGCTGCCTTTGCTCCAAGTCAATTGCAGCTCTGAGATCAGCTGCTGACCTACACCTTCCTCCCAGCTGCCTTCTTCCCTGCAGGGCTTGCTCTCTCTCCTTTTATACTCTGGCTCTGCTAGGAGCATGCCCAGCAGAGCTGGATGGGCGGGGCCTTCTCAACCAGCTGGGCCTGGGCTACTCTCTGCCCTTCAGTGCGGGGCCTGTCTGCCCCATCACAAAGTTATGTTCAAAGGATCCCACCCATGGGCCGCACGTTGAGCATAATCCCAAACTGCACCATGGGCCGCAAACAAACAGGCCATGTGTTGAGTAGCCTTGCCCAAACCACACCGCGGGCCACAAACAAACAGGCTGCGGGCCACATGCTGAGTAGCCCTGCTCTACAACAAAGATTGTATTTAAGTTCTGGTGGGCCAATTTAGACTCCAGGTCCTGAAACTGTCATAACATACCAGTCTCAAATCACTTTAGCCAATCCAGTATGTAAGGCCTGATATTGCAGAGTTTTGGGTGTTCTGGCTCATGTGCATACATCAAAAGGTGTGCAAGTCTCTGTGACATTTGCTCCCAAACAAAGAGCTGGCACTTGAAACCACTCATCCTTCTCCAGCCTTTGCCCACTTCCCCCCAAGCCCTGATCAACTGATTCTATAAACTCTGTTGTGGAGCTGCCTCAATCTCAAGAGCAAATGGTAATCCTAATCATAGTCAATCTCCTAACTAAAATTAACATTTTGTTTCACATTGCACCATCCCAACTGCTCCAGAAAACAGAAATAGCACACCTCTTCCTGGAAAATATCTTCCCCTATCATGGGCTACCAACTGATATTATGCTGGACCATGGTCTCCTGTTTCTCTCACGTTTTCCACAAGAGTTTCTATGGCTTTTCAGCATAAAGTCCCTCATCTTTTCTGCCTACTGGTTGCAGCCCAATAGGCAAACAGAACAAGTCAACTGGGTTTTAGAACATTACCCATATTGTTTCTTGAATTACCACTATGATGATTGTTTTATCTGTTTCACTTTGTGGAATTCAGTCTTAACAATGCAATTTATAACTCAGCACAACAAAATTCATTCTCAATTTGAGCCTGACATACCCATGAGCTCCCCAATACCTTGAGCTACAGACTGAGCTGCTCATCTGTACCAAGAACACCAAAAGCTCAAGGAGCAATTGAGATCCATAAAAGAAACTTACAAACACCATGCTCTCCAAGTCATCAGACCTCTTTCAACATAGCTGTGAGGGATGAGGTGAAGTGCAGTGATGATTTAACCTGGTAATATTCCAAATAAAAATCTCCTAAAACATTCTTGTCACTTCACATTGACTCTGTAGACACAATAAATCCCCCAGAATCAAAAGGGGCTAACCTGGAATTAGACCCCTTTGAGTTCCTGAATCTTTTTCAGTTTCTAAAAATGATATGATTTTAAGAATTTCAACCTTAACAAGAAGAGTTAAAAATGCTGTAGTGGTGAGGAACTGGAGGGTTATGGACACATATTGTCATATGGAATGTTTCACTCTAATTTTGCCCAGGTCAGTAGTTAATGAAAGCTGTTCTGTGACCCACTTAAGGTGACATGACTGATGGTCTCAGACCTGTTCTTAGAAGAGAAGGCCAACATGAAAGTCATGACCAAACGCTGCTGCCTTCTTGGCAGTCTTAGCATTTAAAACCATAGAATTGTCTAAATGTGCACGGAGACCAAATTTCTCATCCAATCCCATTGCATTGTTTATGCATGTGCTGTACGTACCCCAGGGATAAATACTCTTATGTTGACATTACACCTAGCATCCCACTGTATTTCAAATTTGCATCACAAAATTTCAAACGTGAAGTTTTAGTGCAGCGATGGCCAACCCACAGTTTGTGCAAGCTGCATGCTGCTCAGAAATAAAAAATTTGCAGCTCCTGATGGAACCAGGACGGAACCCGGAACTGTTCAGGTCAGCTGCTTTCATGGCCGGACCACTATGAGCATGCTCACGGCCCGTGCTGTTCTGTTCACAGCCACCAGCGCACTGCATCATCATATCCTGCACATGCAGGCCAGGTCGCAGTCAGAATCCCAGCCTGCACGTGCTAGCAGCCAGCCACTGAGTGCAGTTAGCGGCTTCGGCAGTGGCGTGGGCTCCGGGACCTGGGCATAAGGTTGGGGCGGGAGGGAAGAGAATTGGGTTAGAGCAGAGGGGAGATGCCTGGCTGTGGAGAAGGGGAGGGGAGGGCAGGGGGATCAGGTTGTGGGTGTGTGCATGGTGTCCTGGCCAGCACATGCTCAAAGCCGGCTGCTCAGCACACATGCCCAGCAACTGTAGGAAGATAGACTCATAGACTCATAGACTTTAAGGTCAGAAGGGACCATTATGATCATCTAGTCTGACCCCCCGCACAATGCAGGCCGCATAATCTCACCCACCCACTCCTAGAATAATCCTCACCCCTATATCTCAGATATTGAAGCCCTCAAATAGTTTGAAGACCCCAAGATGCTGAGAATCCTCCAGCTGTGATCTGTACCCCATGCTACAGAGGAAGGCGAAAAACCTCCAGGGCCTCTGCCAATCTACCCTGGAGGAAAATTCCTTCCCGACCCCAAATATGGCGATCAGCTAAACCCTGAGCATGTGGGCAAGACTCCCCAGCCAGACACCCAGAAAGTTCTTTATAGTAACCCCTATCATCCCTCCATTGACCTATTTACCACTGATAATGACTAGTCAATTAGTTACCAAGACCATGTTATCTTGTCAAACCATCCCTTCATAAACCCATCTAGTTTAATTTTGAAGCCAGGTAGATCTTTTGCCCCCACTACTTCCCTTGGAAGGCCATTCCAGAACCTCACTCCTCTAATGGTTAGAAACCTTCGTCTAATCTCAAGTCTAAACTTCCTACTAGCCAGCTTATATCCATTTGTTCTTGTGTCCACATTAGTATTAAACTTAAATAATTCCTCTCCCTCCCTAGTATTTATCCCTCTAATATATTTAAAGAGTGCAATCATATCCCCCCTCAGCCTTCTTTTGGTTAAGGTAAACAAGCCAAGCTCCCTGAGTCTCCTTTCATAAGACAGGTTCTCCATTCCTCGAATCATCCTAGTGGCCCTTCTTTGTACCTGTTCTAATTTGAATTCATCCTTCTTAAACATGGGAGACCAGAACTGCACACAGTATTCCAAATGAGGTCTCACCAATGCCTTGTATAATGGCACTAACACCTCCTTATCCCTACTGGAAATACCTCGCCTAATACATCCCAAGACCATATTAGCCTTTTTCACAGCCATGTCACAGTGGCGGCTCATAGTCATCCTATAATCAACCAGGACTCCGAGGTCCTTCTCCTCCTCCGTTACTTCCAACTGATGTGTCCCCAGCTCATAACTAAAATTCTTGTTATTAATGCCTAAATGCATAACCTTACACTTCTCACTGTTAAATTTCATCCTATTGCTATCACTCCAATTTACAAGGTCATCCAAATCTTTCTGTATGATATCCCGATCCTTTTCTGAATTAGCAATACCTCCCAACTTTGTGTCATCTGCAAATTTTATCAGGACACTTCCACTTTTGGTGCCAAGGTCAGCAATAAAAAGATTAAATAAAATTGGCCCCAAAACTGATCCCTGAGGAACTCCGCTAGTAACCTTCCTCCAACCTGACAGTTCCCCTTTCAATATGACCCGCTGTAGTCTCCCCTTTAACCAGTTGCTTATCCACCTCTCAACTTTCATATTAATCCCTATTTTTTCCAATTTAACCAATAATTCCCCATGTGGTACTGTATCAAATGCCTTACTAAAATCGAGGTAGATTAAATCCACTGCATTTCCTTTATCTAAAAAATCTGTTACTGTCTCAAAAAAAGAGATCAGATTGGTTTGGCACGATCTACCTTTTGTAAAACCATGTTGCAACTTATCCCAATTGCCATTAACCTCAATGTCTCTAACTATTTTCTCCTTCAAAATTTTTTCCAAGATCTTGCATGCTACAGATGTCAAACTAACAGGCCTATAGTTACCCGGGTCACTTTTTTTTCCTCTCTTAAAAATAGGAACTATATTAGCAATTCTCCAATCAAATGGTACAACCCCTAAGTTTAGAGATTTATTAAAAATTTTTGCTAATGGACCTGCAATTTCATGTGCCAGTTCCTTTAATATTCTTGGATGAAGATTATCTGGGCCCCCCGATTTACTCCCATTAAGCTGTTCAAGTTTGGCTTTTACCTCAGATATGGTAATATCTACCTCTATATCCTTAGTCCCATTTGTTATATTACCATTATCCCTAAGCTCTTCACTAGCCTCATTAAAGACTGAAGCAAAGTATTTGTTTAGATATTGGGCCATTCCTAAATTATCCTTAACCTCCACTCCATCCTTAGTAATTAGCGGTCCTACTTCTTCTGTGTGTAGTGGCAGCAGCTCTGGCTCCGGGACCCAGACATAAGGTTGGGGGGGAAGGGGATTGGGTTAGAGTGGGGAGGGGAGGTGTCTGGCTCTGGGGAAGGAGAGGGGAAGGGGATTGGGTTAGAGCGGGTGCGGGGGGGGAGTAGGAATCCCGGTACTGCATGCCAGCTCCAAATTCTCAGAAAGCATGCGGCTGTCATGGAGAGCAGAGGAAGAGCACGTGCTTCCTGAGAAGCTGGAACTGGCATGAAGTCTCCGGATTCCTACACACACACAGGCATGAAGTCTCCGGATTCTCTCTCTCTCTCTCACACACACGGGAAGGAAATCTCTCTAGGATCCCCAGGTACCAGTCAAGCTGTCCCTGTCCCTGTCCCTTCCCCCTGGCCAGATCCCCCCACCAGCATCCTGTCCCCTGCCCTAGCACCCTGCCTCCTGCCGCAGCACCCACCAGCACCCTGCCCCTGCCCCCACCAGCACAGTTGGGGCCACATTAGTGAGGCTTGGGGTTTTTTGGAGGGGTTGTTTTTTGCATCTCACTTGTGTGGCTGCGACTGACTTTTGAGTCAGAGGTTACTGACCCACAGAAAACAGGTTCCCCACCCCTCTCATAAATAAAGACAACTCTGAAACATGTTGTGTTTGACATAATATTTTATTTAAAAATGAAGCATGGCCAACAAGCCCCCAGTTGGGGCCAAGCCCCCATCTGGCCGTAGCATCATAACACTCCTGCACCCCCCCCCGAGACCGCAAACCTGAGCCTAACATACACTGGAATCCCCTGTCCTGAGCTCTCACATCCCCAAACTCCTGCACCCCCCCACATCTCCAGTCTTCAGCCTCAACACTCCTGTACCATCCACACACCACAAATCTGTCCTGAGCCCATCATACTCCCAGCCTCCCTGCCCTGAGCCCCTCATACACCCCAGCCCAAACTCCTGCACCCTCACAGCCACAAGCCTGCGGCTTGCTCATCACCCCAACCCTCTAGCTGACCCCAACACTGTCCAGCCTGGAGCCCCCTCCCTGGGATGGCGTACCTGCACCCCGGCGTGGTCTTTTTTTCTTTTTTTTTTTGCTCAAAAACTTTCCCCTTCATAGCTCTTCGCATTCTGTCCACCACTATTTTGGCTCTTCGTCTCTAATGGGTTGGCCACCCCTGTTGTAGTGGCATGAGTGTTGCTCACGCTTACTGAAAAAGGAGTGCAATCTCTCTTGTCTCTCATGCACTACACTGTGTTCTTGCCTTACCAACGGGTTGGAGGGAACGTTAATTCCCTCCTTGTTCTCATTTTATTGCTTACATACATAAGAAGTACCACGTCATGCAGTCAGGGGGAAAGGACAATTTGCTCCCATGCCTTTGAGACTATGAATGTCCACACATGGGTGGTAGGACTCATACGTTCAGTACTGTACCTAGTCAGACAGAGCTTGTAGCCTTTGGGGTTCTCAAGGCAGCAGCAGTTAAACCAGGAGGGGGACAATAGGCTGGGGTGGGAAAGACACAAAATCGAGAGGATCTCCTTCCCCGTAGGAAGCGGCCTCCCAGGCCTGCAGGGGTCTCTGCGCTGAGCCGGCCTCCCTCCCTCCCTCCGTTCGTTCATTCATTCATCCGTCCCCTCCTCTCCCTCAGGCTCGAGCAAGAAGTGCAGGAGGCCGGAATATAGAATGTCCCAACGCACCATGGAGAATAGACAGCAGCAGGGCCAGAGCGTCGAAGTATACGAGGACTGTGCCTCCGCCGCCATCTTGGATCCGGGCACGAAGGCCCAGGTTCGCCGCACCGCCTCCCCCACAGGTCTGCGTCGCAAAGGGCTGGAGTTTCACCACCAATCATTTCACGGCAGCGGGGAGGAGTCGCCTGTTTCCGGGATGCATGAGCCGCTCCGCAGCGTGTCGCGCCTCCCCTGCCCTCACCTAAGATGGCGGCTCTCCCACCCCCTGCGGCCCTTTCCCTGCGCGGCGGGGGCGGCACCGGGCCCGCCCCCTGCTCGGGTGGGTGGGGGCGTGTGCGCGCCAGGCGCCCGCCCGCCGCGGCCGTGACTGACACTCGCACGCGCCCCGAGACGCAGAGAGCCCGGAGCCCGGTTCGCAGGGCCCCGCCGAGACGCAGACCCCGCGGCGGCGGCAGCGCGATGACGGCCAGGCGGGCGGTAGCGGCGGCGGCCCGCGGCCCAGGCTCTGCCTTCCCGGCGCCCGCCGCCGCCCCCCGGTTTGGAGCAGCGCTGCGGCTGCTGGTGGCGCTGATCGCGCACACGGCCCGGGCCCAGCAGGAAGGTGAGAGGCGCCGCCGTCCCCCTCGCGCCGGCTCCCGGGTTCCGCCGTTACCTTTGGGGCCTGGCCGCGGAGCGGGGACCCGACCCCGGCAGCCTGCGCCGGCCCGGGTTGGGGAGCGGCGCCGGGACGGGGGGGTTGCTCGGGGGGGTTGCGGGGAGCCGCAGCGCTAGTGCCGCTGGCGGTAACTGAGCTGGGGAAGCGGCTTTCCGGGCTGAACGAGCCTCAGTGTCCGGGCCGCTCCCCCCCCCCCCCCTTTCGGCCGGGCCCCTGTGCGGGAAGGGGGGCGGGGTGTCTCCTCGCGGCCGCGCTGCGGGCAGGGCGCCCGGCGCTGCCAGCTCACAGGTCGGGGCTGGTCTCCAGGCTGCCCTTCCCGGGCTGTCACTGCCGGCTTGACGCGCTCGGTCTGGGCCCGGGGCCAGACTTTGGGCCGGGGGGCTGGGTGCGGGAGGGACGGGTCAGGGCTGGCCGCTGAGGCTTATCCGTAGGTTTTCGGAAGGCAGCTGACATTGAGGTGAACTTGCAAATGGGCTTCACATCGGGACTTGCCCTGAGGCGCGGCAGGGGGAAGCCTCGTAAAACACCTTCCCCTGCGGGCGCTTCCCCGTGCTTAAGTTCGAAGGCAGCTGGCTGTTGTGCGATTGTTTTCTATAGTTACCTCCCTTACACACGCACTGCTCCAGTAAGAGCCTCCTCAGGACTTTTGACAGGCTGAGCCTAGTCACTGTGTAAGGTAGAGAGTAATTTTGGCAAGTTGGGTTGAAATCCAGAAAAGGATTTTTACCTTTGGTGTGTTAAAACTCCTCTAGCACTCTTTTTTGCTGGCTCACTTTACTTTTAAGATGGTTGACCAGAAATGCTACATTTGTTGTTGCTGAGATGTGCCTTCTAGTATTGTAGAGGGGCCTACTGGAATAGGTAAAATGCAAGTGTGTTTTTAAGGGTACAAAAAGCAACATTTAAATATCAGTGTTATTGTTTATAATATAAACGTATATTGTGCTGACTTCAGGCTTATATGCTGAAGCAATTTCTGTATTAAGCAAGAAGTGGAGATCCACATACAAGAGACAGGACAGAAATGTGTCCGAATTGAAGCCCAGAAAAAGGGAGACTGGTAGGGACCTGGGAAGTACAAGAAGGAGGGGAGATGGATGGCCTGGAGAGACCATCTCCGGTTTTGAAGTGAGGAGAAAGCAGCACAGGTTTTTCTGCTGGAAAAAAAGGGATATATACACAAATATCAGAATACATTTAGTTAAAATTCCATTTTCTAATAAAAGAATCAATTCTAATAATTACCTAATTTGTTTTTGGTAGATTTTAAGGTGGCACTGTTAAGGTGATATGACAGTGACAGAATCACAGCAGAGAGCTGAGTGCCTTTATTGTTCAATAAGACTGTGGTGTTTTCTCAGTCATTGGTGGTTCAAATTTTGAAGCTTCCAAAATGTAGTAATTTTCATGTCTGATATTTAATTATAACCCTTCTGGCATATGTTAACTAATATGTATCTAGGCAGCTCTTCATGGAAACAAATAATCTCCAAATATAACACCATTGATCTGTGCTGTAGAGTAACTTGCCACCTTAACATGGCTGTCTTATGTTGACTCTTCAGAAGGGCAGTTACCTTCATTCATTGGGCAATTCTATATTGACATTCTCTGAGAAACAAATACAATCCAAGACTCAAGACCAAAGTTTGAGCAGGTGCAACTGAGCTCTTTCAAAAAAGTGATATAGCTTTGTGAATAGTTAAATGCACTTTTATCTGGATATCTTTTGCCTGTATATTTATCCCAGCCATACTCTGGCCATCTCCACAGTGTGAATTGGACATCCATGCTCTAGAAGACTCCTTTTGTGATTTGTGATGTGCCTGGGTTGGAAGCCTTGGATAATGTGAATAGTGAAGCTTTAAAACAGGTGTGGGGAACTTCTTTTGGGTTGGAGGCTGTTGGCCCACAGAAAGATTAGTCGGGGACTGCACAAAAGTGAGAAGCAAAATCCTCACTGATGTGGCCCTTGACTGAAAAGCAGAAAAGTAGTTAGATACTATGGGCCTCCCTAGGCTCTGGGGTAGGGCCAATAATGAGGGGTTCAGTGTGTGGGAGGGGGCTCCCAGGAAGTGGATTTGGGGTGAGGGGTCTTGGTGTAGGGGGTGCAGGAGCAGGGAAGTGGACGAGTGGGCTGGGTGTGAAGGTCTTAGAGGGAGGTGTAGGGTGCAGAGCCAAGTGGGATTTGGGGGTCTGGGCAGGAGAGGGATGCAGAAGCGGGGTGGGGTCTGAGTGATGGGGGGGGAAGAGCACTTATCTGGCACAGCTCCCTGGGGATGCACATGGCTCCATGTCCCTTGCCATGCCCAGGTACTGCCTCCTGCCCCCTGCTGCTCCTATTGATTTTTGGGTACTAACTGGTGAAGATCTAAAACCTGACAATGCATAGAAGTGGTTCTAGTCCTTGCTGTCAGTATAAGTCTCTTGTAGGGATGTAAAGTCCTGTTTAACCGGTTAAGTGCTTAACTGGGATTTCACTGGTGGGGGGCAGCTCCAGCTTGGCCAGAACACAATGTCGCAAGCTGCTTCAGCCAGACCAAGCCTGCACCACGGGCTGCTTCAGCTGGGCTCAGCGCCGGGCTTACTGGTTACATCTCTAGTGTCTGAAATTTGTGCCTAATGGAACTTTATGTAGTCTGAATTGGGACATGTTCAGGAAGAGTTTTAATTTTGCTTTCTAGCAGCTCATCTGGAACCTCTGCCACTCAGCTATTGATAGCATTTACCTCATCTTCAACATGTACAATTGTTGTGTATTTGTTCTCTTTGTATTCAATATAGAACTTTATACAAAATGCTGAGCGTGGAGAACAACTTTCCAGAATAATGCAGCACAAAATCCCTTCATTGCAACTGGGCAACTGACTAATGGGCAACCTACTAAGTTAGCTTCTGATAGCCCCTTTACCTGTCATATCACAAGACTGGAGCAGAGAGAGCAGGAGTGTTAGAGTGACTTAGTCCCTGACAATATAACTCTTTAGTGCTCATATTGGAACAGGTTTTATTTAAATAAACCTAATAGCTGACATGTCAGCTTGAGCAAATAATACCTTTGACTTATTTGACTTATACTCTTTGACTTATACTTTTCTTATACTTTTGATATTTATCTTTGCCATAAATAGGCAACTGGACATAAATGGTAGTTAAGATTGACTGTACTGGGATCCAGAAAATCCTCTTCTGTTTTCAGTTATGCTGAAAGCTTCCTATGTGACATTGGAGAAGTCTCTGTCTCTCTGCTTTTGCTAACATTTATAAAATAGGAAAAATAATACTTCCCTACATGATAGGAGTATCAGAAAGATAAATTCATTAGTATTGGTAAGCTGCTCAGGTACTACAGTGATGAGTACCATAGGGGAAAAGACTATAAAAAAATAAGTCTTTTCATTCCTTATTCTGCTTTCAAAATTCATGTAAGGCACAGTAAAGTAAATTTATTTTAACATTCAAGCGTTGTGGCCATGAGAGTCCAAAATGTAATTTGATATAGCAACCTCAGCATTGAACTCAAAGATGCTTATTCTATTATACTGAATTAGCACATGAAAATAATAAACATGAAGCAAGCAACTGTTAATGAAGCAGAAGTGATAAATGTTTACCTTGTCATTGAGAAATTGTAGATAATTGAGAAGCTAAGTGATTTGTGCTATATCTTGCTGTTTCAAGGTGTGATGAATATTATGGTCTTTCATCTAAGGAAACTTGTCATTTCTATTGGAAAGGAGAAGTAAGCAGTTGCCGTATTTGCTAGTCCCATTAACCATATTCTTGGGCAGTTAGACAAATTAAATACAGTAGGCGGCTCTTGCACATTTCAAAGTGGAAGCACCCGCATAGAGCCCAGAGTCAGTGGGACTTGCCGCTGGCCCCTGGCTGCACTCAGCATTCCAGCTTTGAAATGTACAAGAGTCCCCAGCTGGGGCTCTTGTGCATTTCAAAGCGGAAGCACCCACATGGAGCCTGGGGTCAGTGGGGGACTCAGAGTCCCCCACTGAACCCGGGTTCCATGTGGTGCTGCCACTTGGAAATGCCATGCAGAGCCGGGGTTAGCTGGGGAGTCAGCTGACCCCGGGCTCTGCGCGCTTTGAAATGCTGCACTGGAGCCTGGTATCAGCTGGAGAGTCCCCAGCTCATCCCAGGCTCTGCTCGGCATTTCAAAGTGACAGCACTGCACAGAGCCCCAGGATCAGCTGGAGACTTGCCAGCTGACTCCAGGTTCCGCGGAAATGCCGCAGGGAGCCTGGGGTCAGGTAGGGAGTCTCCATCTCACCCTGGGCTCTGTGTGGCGCTGCTGCTTTGAAATGCTGCAGCAGCGTTTCAAAGGGTCAGTGCCACACGGAGCCCAGAATAAGCTGTGTGGTGCTGCCGCTTTGGAGTACCCCTTCTCCCCCACTCCCCCTTTGCTGCCTCTGATAGAGACAGCAGTGAGGGAGAGGGAATTGACTAGTCAACTCAGGGCCGGATTAAGACCTTTAGAGTCCCTAAGCACTGAAAAGATTATGGTGCCCCCCCCCCCATATGTAATTCAAAATAAAAACAACACTATACCGTAAAATCTCATTTTTATTTTTATTTTTTTGGTGCCCCCATGTTGCTGGTGCCGTAAGCACGTGCTTAGTCTGCCTATTGGGTAATCCAGCCCTGAGTCAACTTGACTATCTGGTAAGCATTTGCTTATCGAATAGTCGACAAGTCCTTAACATCCTTATTCCCACAATACAAGAAGTAGGGGTTAAGTAATTAACTTTTTCTTATTCACTTTTTCCACACCAGTCATGATTTTATAGATCTCTATCATATCCCTCCTTAGTTTCCTCTTTTCTAAGCTAAAAAGTCCAAGTCTTTTTAATCTCTCTTCATATGGGACCTGTTCCAAACCCGTAATCATTTTTATTGACCTTTTCTGAACCTTTTACAGTGCCAATATATCTTTTTTGAGATGAGGCAACTACATCTGTACGCAGTATTCAAGATGTGGACGTACCATGGTTTTATATAGAGGCAATAAGATATTCTCTGTCATATTCTCTATCCCTTTTTAATGATTCCTAATGTTCTATTTGCTTTTTGGACTGCTGCTGCACATTAAGTGGATGTTTTCAGAGAACTATCTACAATGACTCCAAGATCTTGAGTAGTTGTAGCCAAATTAGTCCCCATCATATTGTATGTATAATTGGGATTGTTTTTTCCAATGTGCATTACTTTACATTTATCAACATTAATTTTCATTTGCCATTTTATTGCCCAATCACTTAGTTTGGTGAGATCTTTTTGAAGCTCTTCACAGTCTGCTTTGGTCTTAACTATTTTGAACAGTTTGGTATCATCTGCACATTTTGCCTCTTCACTGTTTACCCCTTTCTCTAGATCATTGATAAATAAGTTGAATGGGACTGGTCCCATTGAACCGTTGAATGGACCGCTGGGGGAAGCCACTAGTTACCTCTCTCCACTCTGAAAACTTACCATTTATTCCTACCCTTCATTTTCCATCTTTTAACCAGTTATCAGTCCATGAAAGGACCTTTCCTCTTATCCCATGATAACTTACTTAAGAGCCTTTGGTGAGGGACCTTGTCAAAGGCTTTCTGGAAATCTAAGTATACTATATCCACTGGATCTTTGTCAAAGAACTCTAGCAGATTAGTAAGGCATGATTTCCCTTAACAGAAATCATGTTGACTTCCCCCCACAAATTATGTTCATCTGTCTGTCTGACAATTTTATTCTTTAGTATAGTTCCAACTAATTTGCCCGGTACTGACGTTAGACTTACCGGTCTTTAATTGCCAGTATCACCTCTTAGAGCCCTTTTTAAATATTGATGTCACCTTAACTATCTTCCAGTCATTCAGTACAGAAGCTGATTTAAGGGATAGGTTACGAACCAGAGTTAATAGTTCTTCAATTTCCCATTTGAGTTCTTTCAGAACTCTTGGGAGAATACCATCTGGTCCTGGTGACTTGTTGTTAAGTTTATCAATTTGTTCCAAAACCTCCTCTAATGACATCTCAATGTGGGACAATTCCTCAGATTGGTCACCTAAAAAGAATGGCTCAGGTTTGGGAATCTTCCCCAATATCCTCAGCCATGAAGACTGAAGCAAATAATTCATTTAGCTTCTCCACAATGACTTTATCATCTTTGAATGCTTATTTAGCATCTTGATCGTCCAAGGGCCCCACAGATTGTTTAGCCGTCGTCTTGCTTCTGATGTGCTTAAGCATTTTGCTGTTACTCTGGGAGTTTTTGGCTTGCTGTTCTTCAAACTCCTTTTTGGCTTTTCTTACTATATTTTTACACTTAATTTGATAGTTTATGCTCCTTTCTATTTTCCTCGCTAGAATTTGACTTCTACTTTTTAAAATGTCTTTTTCTGTCACTGCTTTTTTTTTTTTTTTCACTTGGTTGTTAAGCCACAGCTGCCCACTTTTGGTTCTCTTACTGTGTTTTTTAATTTGGGGTATACATATAAGTTATATTATATATTGTATTATGTTGGACCATGGGAGATCATACAGCTGCATTGGTACAGTTGTGCTGCTCTAACATCTCTAGTGTAAACATGGCCTTAGAGTTTCATCTGCCACCTGAAACCTGAGCATATGTGAAAGAATTTCCATTCGTAGGTGATGGCTTGCTCAATGCAAGGACTGATATCCTAGAGAAGATTAGGTGCTAGATAAGAAGCTAGTTTGCTAGGGGTTTATTTATCCTTAAGGAGAACGTTTGGAGTTTGTCTTTAATTATTGTATACTGCAGAACACTTCATCAGTTTGTATTTCATACAAAGATGCTATTATTTGTGCAAACAACTTCCAGTTCAAGAGTAGCAGAGGTAAAAAGAGCAGCAAGCAAATAAAAGACAAATAAATCATACCCTTTTCTTCTGTGTCAGGCCTTAGACCACAAGTGTGACATGAGGCGTTAGTGCTGCAAAGCAGTCTTCCACATTTCTGAGCATCAGTTTTCTCCCTCCAATAATTGAGGTTGTATCCATATAGACAAGTGGATCCTGGAAGTAGTACAAAGAGGCTGTCCCATATAATTTGACACCAAAGCTCCCCTTCTTATCTCATCAGGAATCCCCTTATGATTACCCACTTTTTTGCAGTAGTAGAGTCAGAAAATCAGAGGAAAGGTATGCTTTGAAATCAAAGTATCAGAAAGCACCTTAAACCTGAGAGCTCTCATCTCCTTCATCAGAAAGTTAAAAAATTGTTCATGCTGATTCTATCATTTATAATTCTGTCTCTCCCCTGCCCTGTGTTGAGCTTTCTATTTAAAAAAGGACTCATATCCCCATGTCTCTCTGGCTTTCACATTGCAAATACCTTTGCTTCTTTGTGGGAAGGAATGGAGGAGGATGACTATCAGGTTAGAATCATTCCATATGATCTTTTATCACCTTGTAGTGAGGCGGAGTAGCTGCTCACTGACCCAGAGGGAGAAAATCTCCTCTGTGAGCCCTCTTGGGCAGAGCCTGACTCCACCTGCTCACCTGACAAGAAGTCAGGGGGTATGGCTGGCAGTATAAGAAGCCAGCCCAGGAGCTCAGTTGGGCCCAAGATGCCAGAGGAACCAAATATCTGCCCTGTGCTTCCAAGCTGGGAGGCTGCTGAGAGCTTGCAGGAGGCTGAGGACTTGGCCTGGACCACCAGGACCCCAGATGGACTTTGCCTGGGAGGAACTTTAACCTCTGTCAGAGCTGTCAAACCCTAACACCCCAGAGGACCTGTTGGAGGCCCGAGGATGTGCAGAGGGGGAAAATGGAAGAAGCCCAGAGATAGCCGACAGTAATCTGGCCAATCCAGAGCACTCATCACTGCATTGAGGTGAGGATCCCCCTGACCCAGCAGCAGGCTATTCTGTGCTATTAGGGCCCTGGGCTGGGACGCAATAGAGCAAGTGGGCCTGTGTCCCCCCTGTCACCCAACCGCTGAATGGCAGTCTTCCCCCTCTGCCACGTCAGGCTAACTGCTTGTGCTTGCTGGACCTCTGCTGGAACAAGGAGACTTGATTGCTTGTTTACCACACTGTCAGCTACTAACTGTATAGACTGACTTTTAGTTCGCCATCCCGCCCTGTACGAGGGCCTGGGCAACTCTGACTATTTGCCATCCCGCCCTGACCCCGGGCTGGGGCCCCATAGAGCCTGGACTGTTGGCTCAGCCTGAGTGTCAGCCCGAGACCCTGGACTAGAGTTGACAGGCTGTGAAGAAGGCAGTTGTTCCATTAACTGTTGCTCTGGTTTGACCACAGGCCCGAGGGTAACAACTACGGGAACTCAGTGGACTGAGGTGGAGTGGCTGCTCACTGACCCAGAGGGGAAGTGCCCCTCCAAGCCCTGGCAGGATGCACACCTATTGTATGTTTACGAAATATTTAATTGTGGTAGCAGTATCTAAGATAAGGTATACATGAATAACTTATATGACAGTCACATAAAAGCGTTATGAGAGAGCTTGTCTAGTGATATGATTAGCACTTGTTTCCATTTGGACAAACTGGATTTGGGAATAAATTACCAAAAAGAAGAAAAATCTCACTAAATTCCTACTAAAAAAAAATCCCCTTCATTGGGAAAGATCTGACTTTACAAACAGGTAGAGCCTTCCTACTAGAAGGAAGAATACTGAAAATTCAGTCCGCTATACTGAGACCTCAAGAATTCTTGCTGGATAGTAATGTTATTCTTCAGTCTGGTGGACTTCCCAGGCTGTTGCATATACAGATCCCATCCCATTCTTGACTCAAGATGAAATTTCTGTCAGCAAAACATGATCTCATGAAGCTCAGTCATGTTCTCAAAGTTGACTCCCCACCAGAGAAGGAGCACAGTTTCCTGAGAGCATTTGATCCCCTTGCTTCATCTACAAGTATCACATTCAGTGCCTCCAACTTTTGGAGCGGAGCTTATTTTAACAACTTAAAAATTCATAGTTATTGGGACTGTAGGGAGAAGATGCGTACTACATACTACTTTTGAGGGCAGTTTAATGGACTGTCAAGGCTTTCCTTCCTCACTGGCAAGGCATAGTAGTCTAACTTGTTACAAATAACACAAAAGCAGTGTCCTATGAAAAGAAGCAGTGTAGTTAATTCCATTAATCTGTGCAGAGACGCTCTAATACTATGGAACCGGTGTATCGTCACAGTTTACCACAGAGCCCTACATCAGGTGGGCAAAAACAACAACTTGACAGGTCAAATTAGCAGGGACAGAAGAAAATAGAGCACGAGTGGTCTGTGAACACATCAAAAGATGCGGCAGGGGGTTGCCGAGTTGGTCTGTACAGGATTAACTTAAACAACAAATGGTTTGGCAGCACTTTATAGACTAGCAACACATGTAGATGGTATCATGAGCTTTCGTGGGCACAGCCCACTTCTTCAGATGACCGGAGCCCACAAAAGCTTATGATACCATCTACATGTGTTGCTAGTCTATAAAGTGCTGCCAAACCATTTGTTGTTGTTTTTTTAAGTACATCAAAAGATGACACTTTTGGTCTCTGGGTTATCTGTAAATAGAACTGTTTGCAGGGAAAGCACAATATCAAGCGTCAAAGTTCTGTTTGAGAGCTGGAGAGCATTCCATTTCAAATGCATTTCTACTCAACTGGTTTTCTCTCATCCAAGAGTAACAAAGAACGTGTAAAGCAAGACACAACCAATAAGAATATAGTTATGACAGTGGTTTCCAAACTTCCTTCATCTTTCCAGAGGACTATATTACTTACGTATCACTGTGGTACCTAGGAGCCCCAATTATGAACTAGGACCTCATTGTTCTGGATGCTGGACAAACATAGAACTAAAAGATTCTCTTTTTCCCTGTCACCATAGACTTGTTATCTCAGAACAGCGATATTTATCACACCAAACTTCCATTCAGTACACCTGATAGCGTGGGGCATAGGACTTCTGTAGATATGTCAACAGAATTGGCACGTCTTGATTGTTTCAGGAAATCAACTTGCAAGGTCTATGACTTCAAGTGGAAAAGGCTTACAGCTCAGGTATCCAGTAACATACTCAAAGCTTCAGCTACAACCCAGCCTCTTATTACTTAGCTTGAAACTTTCTGATCTCCGCTTCTTGTTTGTGAAAATTCATTTAGCTCTATGTGTTTACTGCATACTAATTGATAACAGGACTGTATTTACTCAAGGCACAGTAAAGAGATTTATTTATAAAAGGCCTAGTAAACATCTATCCTCCAGTCAAAGGTTCAGTTCCATCATGGGATTTTAATTTAGTGCTTACTCAATTTATGAAACTGCCCTTTGAGCCTCTGAATGTTCACTGTTTATCAGTCAAAACAGCATTTATAATAGTGGTAGCATCTGCCAGAAGAGTAAGCAAACTACATGCTGATGACTGATGTGCCCGTCACAATTTTCTGCAAAGCCAAAGTTATTTCCATCCCACACTAAATTCTTGCCTAAAGTGGTTATTGATTTTCATCCCAGCTAATCATTTATCTATCAATATTCCTTCCCAGACCTCATGCAAACATCCACATACCAAATACTAACAGCCTTCCACATAACTAGAACCAAAGCGTTTTAAAAGGTCACCAAATCTTCATTTTTGAAGTATGGCCTACCTTTTATTTTGTAACTATCTATGGGGGTTATGCTATGCAGTGAACAGAACTACAGATTGCCTCCGTTCCTCTCCCTTTTCCAGATACGGATTAGATACATTCCACAAGAGCAAAAATGGCCTCCATGACTTGCCAAAGGCATATTCCTGTTGTGGAAATCTGCAGAGCTGCGACACAGCTTTTGTAAACACATCACTAAATGCTGTGCATTACACCAGAGGTGGGCAAATACTGGCCCATAGGCCAGATACAATCCGCCATGGTTAGCTCCTGGCAGGCCCCCACTGCTGTGTTTACCTGCATGGCCTCAGGTACTGGTGATTGGAGCAGGGATGGGGAAAGCCAGGGTAGGGGGTTTGTCCTGGCCTCTGTAACCTATGTACCACTAGGTTACTCCTGCGCCCTATAGAGATGACTCTGCCGGGTGCAGCCCGCCATAGAGATGTAAAAGGTTTACCAGTTTACCTGTGGAGACTGCTTCAGTGTTATGGGGGCCCGCTGCGGACAGGGGCTGCTCCAGAAGAGCTGATGTGCTACTAAGGATGTGTAAGAAGGAAAAAGTTAGATCCCTGTGTCAATACACAATGTATATCCACAGAGCTGCAGCACTCTAGTGACAACGTGTGAGACTAGCAGGGTCACAGCCAGCAATTGGGCCAAGAGTCACAGTGGCAAAAGCAGCAACATATTGGGCTGCTGCTCACAGGAGCTAGCTCCTAGTCTGGGTGCTGCTGTGCAGCCTCCAGCCTGCCTACTGGGGTGGGCACCAGACCAGTAGCTGTCCCTGGTCACACTAGTGTATGCATGCGACTTGCATACTCCTGGATAGGAGTCCCATCCACACTGTGCCTTTGAGTTCTTATGGGTATTGTTGGTAATCTGTGCATTGGAACAAAAGATCTTGTAAGCATGGGTAACCTTCATGAAAACACTTAATCTTTTTCCACTAGTAGGCATACATATTTTTTGAACTGTTTTTTGCCCAGCATATCATGTTAGTTAAATTTCTTGCTCTTTTGAAAGAAAAACCTTGGCATGCTTTTTCTAGCTCTTAAAAAGTGACAGGTTCCTTAGACTAGGCCCATTTGAACAGGGCCAGGATTATTAAAGCAAACCACCCTCCATCCACCTCTTCTTCCTCTCCCTCCGTTCCCCCTGCTGCAAAGCTAAACTAAAAGTGGAAGAGACAAGTGTCCAGCTATAGAAAAAAGAAATCATGTAATAACTCACAGAAAGCACTAACGGAAGAGCTGCTGTATTAAAAAGGAATAGCTAAGGGTGTCTGTCAGGCTCTTTGTCTCAATGTTTTCCTGTCTTGAGTTTTAAAACTAATATGTACAAATTGTGATAATTTAGGACAAAACAAATGCATTGTTCTTGGTCAACAAAAGTTACTTTTTCAATTTATTGTAATGTTCGCACTTTAAAAAAAAAAAGAGTCCTAGTTGGTGCACTTTTAGCCTTATATTAAATCTCTACTTCAGTTTTAGAGTACGGTTTAACTATCACTCAGTACTTTCCACGTGAATGTTAGCCCTTTGCTAGGGAAGGGGGCGGAAACAGGGTAGATGTTGTTTAAGGTGGTGCTGATAGAGAAGTGAAAAGAGCAAATGAAAGTTTGTGTGACATGTTGTTAGTCTCAGTCCAGTTCCCCATGGATGTTTTGCAGGGGGTCTGTGCTGTTCTCTTACATGTATATTTATAATCTTAGCCATGATGGTTTTATCTAGACTCTCTATAGAGAAGATCTTATTTTCTCTGTGCATGAACCACTGTAAAGGAAGAAAATAAGTCTACTTTCAACACTATTTTTATTCTTGGGAGAAATGGATAGTGTGCTGTGAAATTTCTACATAGGGTGCCCTCACTCAGGGCAACTTTTCATCAAAAACATAGACATTCCAAATGTATGCTCCTATCTTGTTTTCCTATTGCGTCATATCATTGCATGTATTAGCCACTTAAGACATATTACTTTTTTCCCTCATGCCTTCCACATGATGCTCAATTTCCTTCTCATAGGTTATTCGTCATCCTATTGGTAATGTCCGTTCTATTGCATGGACTACAACTTTGTCAGAAAATCTAAGTGTTTTGTTTGAGCAACACAAAATGCACTTTGGCTCATTTGAACCAAATAAGTTGTGTTTAAAAAAACCCTATGATCTCTGTTTCGAGTGGACTCAATTTTTGTACTTGTTGGGGGAAAGATTGGAAAGACTAAAGTAGCATGTTTCTGTGTCAGATACAGTCAAGGCTATAAAACTTACTCATGGAGTTCTAGTTATACTAATATGCTAATGAGTGTAATACATGATACGAATCTTGATATGATGACAATGACATAGACATACAGTATGTGACATTGAATACATTGTAATTGGCTCGTGGTTATAATTAGCTTATAGTGAGTTTAGTCACTGAGACAGTGGGCTGGAAAATACATTAATTTAAAGATTAATGTAGGGTACCAAAGACTGCTTAAAAAATCATCAGCTTTTACTCATTTCAGTAAAACTTAAAAAACAACAAATGGTCTGGTAGCACTTTATAAACTAACAAAACATGTAGATTGTATCATGAGGTTTCGTGGGCACAGTCCACTTCTTCAGATGACCAGAGTTTTGCACTTTGGTGAGTTAGAAATCACAGTAACAGACACGTTTGGAAATGATTCAGAGAAAATAAGACATACAAGGGAAAGGATTAGAATTGGGAATAGTCATTTTAAAGAAAAGACAGAGGGGAGACAGTGATTTAATAAATATATAAAGAAATATTTTTTAAAAGA
Source organism: Pelochelys cantorii (assembly GCA_032595735.1). NCBI lineage: Eukaryota > Metazoa > Chordata > Testudines > Trionychidae > Pelochelys > Pelochelys cantorii. The sequence goes on along the minus strand of CM064326.1, from coordinate 121,494,826 downwards.
ATATGGAACAATTCTTCCCCCTAACATAAAAATAAAAGGTGGAAATAATATGGTGCCTGCTTACCATTACTTCGATTATTCTACTTGTGTATACTGTCTTTCTGGTCTCCTTTACCTCATTTATTTCACTGACCTCAAAAAAATGAAGTGAATCTCTGTCTTCAGGTGGTAGGAGGCATGATAAATTTTAGGGGCATTGGGCTGAATGAGCTTTACTCAGTTTAGTTTATTGGTTGCACAATGCATCTTTCAATTTTTGGTGTTCGTTAGGAAGTTATGGTGCAAAGTGCCACCTTGTTTTGGAGAAACGTTTTCTCCCCAAACTAACCCTTCTTAATTTGGTGCATTATAGATCTTATTGTTTGTGTCCTGGTCCAAGCATGTTATGTTCTTTTGTACAGGGATGAAGATTGCGATCTATACTTGAAAAATGGTATTTCCTTAATAGGGAATGAGAGAAAAATATAGTTACGTGCATATTTGTGTTGATTTAGGGCAAGAAACCTTAGGTTAGTGGTATTGTCAAATAGTACTGCCTGTAGCTATATCAACCTGAAGGATGGCGACATAGGCAAGAAATTACATATTTTTACAGTACTTTAAGCTAGGCCCTTTACAGTTTAAAAACCACCATGGTTCCTGACCTAAAGAGTTCAGTCTAAACATGCGACATGACAAGGGAAGATCAAAATAGAGGGAAGTAAAGGAATGACTTTGTGACCATCTAGGTCAGGAATGGGGAATTTTTTTGGGATCAGGAGCTGCTGACCCTCAGGAAAATCAGTCAGGGGCCACACGCAAGTGAGAACCAAAAAAACCAAACCAACCAACCCTAACTCGTGGCCCCTGACGGAGAAGCAGAAAGACGCTTCCCACATACCTTTCTCACACCAGAGCCTAGGGGGGCTCAGGCTAGATAGATTTTGTGTCTTCCCCCCCCTCCCCCCCAAGTCTGGAGTGGACCCAAAAATGAGAGGTTCATTGGGTGCGAGGAGGCTGCTGGGAAGTGGGCCTGGGACATGGGGTCTAGGACGGAGGGTGAAGGAGTGGGTTGGGGTTTGGTGAGTCTGGAAGGATGGTAGGGTACAGGAGCAGCTGGGGATGGGAGGGCTGGGTGGGAGGTAGGGTGCAGGAGCAGAATAAGGGTGTGGGGTCTGGGTGGGAGGGGGTGCAGGAGCAAGATGGTTGGGCAGGGTTTGGGAAATGGGGCAGTTACCTCTCTCAGCTCCCCGAGGACACACATGGCTCCATGTTCCCTGCTGTTTCTATTAGCCACTCAGAACATCAGGGAAAAACCTCAAGGCGGTGGTTTTCTGCTGTGCTGTTTCCCCAACCAGGGGGAGGAGAGGCAGCGTATGGAGCCACTTTGTCCCCCTTTGTGGGCTGGATTCTGCCCCAGCTTGCCTGACTGGTCTGCAAGGCTCGGGACTCCCCCTGCAAGAGAGGCTGTGGAGGGGTCCACTGGGCTGGAGCACCAGTGCCAGCTCCCCAGTGCTGGGCAGGGGAATCCTGAGCCTGATGGGCCGGATCCAGGCATGTCGGGGACCACATCTAGCCCCCAGGCCTTAGGTTCTCTGTCCCTGATATAGCTACTTACATGGGCGTCATCACTGTAATGTTTCAGTGTCTGGTGACTGTCACCAAAATGAGTGTTCCTTGGTTCTGCACATCTTGTTTAACATTTGTTTTTAAAGAGTTACACTTCAGAAAGGATTATTTCAAGCTGTGGAAAAGAGGGAAATTTAAATCATACATGCAACAGCATATTTGCTAAACTTGATGAGCTTGCTTACTTCAGTATTTATTGAACAGAAATCCATATTTCATTATGCAAGTGTTCAGAAAGCAGCTTTTAGTATAAAAACATTGGATCAAAATTATACTATCCAACTGAATGTTAATGCATCCTTGTGAAATTGTCTTTGGTCTGATGTATATTTAACTTTTAGACTACTAAATTTGTTTTCAGAAGTTTAGAGATTTATTAAGATTTTCGTGTATATGCGCAGCATTTTCCCCATGTGTTTTCTTTGCCTTCTGTAGCAGTGTTTCTCAAAGTGGTGTGAGAAACCACTTTGAGAAATGTGCTAACAGGCTACTCCAGTTTGCTTTGCAGCTCCCATTGGCTCCGGTTCATTGTTTGCAGCCAAAGGGAGCCATGGGAAGCAGCGTGGGCCGGGCCATCACTTCCTGCAGCTCCCCTTGTCTGCAAACGGCAAACCAGAGCCAATGGGAACAAACTGGTGCGGCCAGTTAGCATGTTTCTCAAAGTGGTTTCACAGACCACTTTGAGAAACACTGTTCTATAGTAACATCATAATCTGAATGATTGTAGATTTCAGTTTATTATAGGGGGGAAAAAACTTTTCACTGTCCCAACAATCAACTTAGAAGAAAGGTATTTGAGTGACTTAAGGTGAGTGAATAGAAAGGAAGACACAAAGTTGCTTAAAAGGAAAGCTGTCTTAAATGAAGAATTTGTTTTTGTGGTTGCATCTTGCACACCATATGTATTCTGGCTGTTAGTGATATCTTCAACACTTTTACCAGGTGCTGTCTGTGGTATAACTTCTATCAGTGATACGCAGTTATCTACTTTACAGAAGACCCCTCTGCCTATCTTAAAGATGGGGAAGCTGCCTGTAAGGGAAATTTTTTAAAATACAACTGAATTTTCCAAGATGCCTCATCTGCATTTAGTGACTTCAATCTGAGGTGGGAGTCTGAGAAGTTGCATGCAATACAAATGTAATGTTGTTAAACTGCAGTTATTCACTCAAGTTTTACTTTGCTTTATGAAATGTAAACAAGGTTTTAGAGTCAGTGAGTATGTCACCTAAAATAAAAGGTTTAACCACAGAAGCTTTAACCACAGCCTGACTTGGAAGCTACCAATGCTGTGAAGCATTGTTGCAGAGCTTGGCTGCTGGCTGTGACTTTATTTAGCTATAACTGTCACTCGCTGTCTGAAAAGATGTGTTGTGAAGTGATATAATGATGGACGCTTTTATTTAAAACAGTCACCCACTTAAACACAAAGCAGCAGATGGTGCCAAAGGTTTATGACGTATGAAATACAAAAATGACTTGGGGAGTGGCTGAGGAAGCTTGTGGGTTTAACACCACTCACGCTACTTCTTAGGACTCTGATAAAATTATAGTGTATGAACTGTTGTGTGTTAAGTTACAGTAGTGACTTTTGGAAAATTGTGTTTTGTTTACAAATTAGAATTTCCAGAAGCTACAGTCATTTCAGCATGCAGTTCAAGACATCTGATTTTTTTTTTTTTTTTTTTTTTTAAGTGTGGCATGCATTGGGAGAAAGAGCTCTTTGCCTCTCTTGCTGCGTTATGATGTATACAGAAGGTGTGAAAGTGGTATTTTAACAGGAGTTAGGTGTTCCAGAATTGTTGCATTGTACTTGGGTCCTGTCTACCCTGTGTGTTTTCCTCCCAAAGATTTTAAAACTGGAGAATTTACAGAATTGTCATAATAAATAACAAGTCACTGAAGGCATGTTCTTACTCACAAATTCTTAACAGTTTTTTGTTAACACAGATGTACCTAAAATTGTAATGAGAAGTGGTGGATCTTTTTAACTAAAGATTCAACCCAGTGCCATCTCTCATTTTTGTTCCTCAGTTAAAAGGATAGAGCTTTGAATCCCCTTGAAATTCTCCAGGATAAATTTGTGGGTGGAGTATGGTTAAAAATGGATTATTTAATAAAGCTTTTCTGCCAGCCATCTTTTTCTACTTACTTCTTCCGTTGCATCTCATCTTTAAAGTCCTGGATGGTCTGGGTTTAAGAATTATAGAAGACAAAAAATAATGGAGTGTATGAGAACTTGCCTCTTATAATTGTATTAGCAATTAGTTTGACTTGAAGACTCATGTTCTGAGTTACTAGAATTAAATGTTTCTCAACTGAACTTTGATTTGGGATTCAGAGTCCAAAATGCGCTTGATATTGTAGTATAGGAAATAAATTAAATGGATCTTGGGTTTTTTTTAATGTAGTTTGCAGTCTTGTAAGTAAGTGCCTGATTGTGACGATGATAGGCACTCTGTAATACAAAATACAGTTAATAGATTAAGAACATTCACTACTTTTTGTTTGCATATTTAACATTACACGGCAGTATTTGGAAGACATTAAGGTTGGAACTCAAATACACGCTAGCTAATTCAAAGCTAAGGCTGACACTGGATGACCTGTTCCTCCTCTTGTCACTGTTAAATAGAGTCCTGCCTTGTTACACAAACATGTATCTGCATCTGATCTGCAGATAATTTTTGCAGATATCTGCAGATTTGCAGGATTCTCTTCAGGTAGCTGGGCTGATGTGAAGGTGATGCCTCGTAGTTGTAGTCTGGGTGGGGGAGCCATGTGGAATGCTGTGGAGAGCCTGCGCAGAGCCACCAGCCTCATCTGAGTGGGGAATTGGGGGGTGGGGACATGGCCAGGGGCTGCTCTCAGTGACCACGCCACAGGCAGGTGGAGGATCTGACATGGCTGCCTGGCTGGACTCCATGCTGGCCTTGTCCTCAGAGAGGGGATCACTGGCAGCTGTGGGGAGCACAGTGGCCCCTCTACCTGTTCTGGGTAGGGGATCCAAGTAGCCCCCTGCTCAGGGAAGGTGGAGGGACCCAGGCTCCTCACACAGCTGCCAGGCAGGGTGGCTCTTTCCCAGCCTGGCTGTAGCCAGCTTAGAGCTGCCTCCTGGCCAAAATAAGAGCTGGGCAGACAGGTGTGTGGAGCCACTGCCAACCCTCCACATACCCTAGGTGGGGGGCCCAAGCAGCCTCTGGCCCATGTCCCTGCCCCTAAGTGCCTCTATGCAGTATCCCTGCCTCTCGGATACTCTGCCCACATAAGGTGGAGGATTGGTACCATGGTTCCTCACAACGGCTTGCAGGACTCTCACTGTTGGAGGTTTGCGTAGATAGAAAATTTGTATCTGTATCCGCGCTGCTATCGGCAGAAATGGTCCACGGATATCTGCATCTGCAGATAACATGCGAATATAAAGCAATACCTGCAGATTTTCATTAGGGATGTTAGATATAGTGTAACTGAATAATCGTGTAACCATATGAAGTTTTAGCAGTTACACAGCTATTCAATAGTCTCCAGAGGTAGGGCTGGCAGCCAGTTCGCTCCCAGCCCCCCTTGCCAAACCGTTTTGCTGCCTCTGTCACAGAGGCAACAGTGCAGGGTAGTGGGTGGGAGCCAGTCTGTGAGGGAAACCGGTTTAAAAGACAGAGGCACCAGCATGGGGTGGCAACAGTGCCTGCCTGTGAGGCGCCTGAGCTTTCCATGGCTGGAGGCTGCACCAGCATCCCACGGAACAGCCCCTGTCTATGCCAAGCCTGGGGCTGTCGCAGACAGAGGCTGGTCCACGGCAGCCTCCCCTGCTCCCTCCAATAGAGGCAGCAGTGGGGTAGGGAGAATCAGAGCTGGTGCATGCCTCCCCTGCCCTCTTTGTCCCCACCGCCTCTGTGGGAGACAGCAAGGGATGAGGAGGCAGCTCTGCGGAGCCAGCATGCATGGAGAGTGAGCTTAAAAGCTGGCTTCCCACACACATCAACTGCTGCCTGCGTGCTCCCACCCCACACAGCTGCCTCTGATGGAGAGGCAGCAGTACAGGGGACCAGGCAGCTCTGCGTGAGCTGATATGTGCGTGAAACTGGCTTGAGAGCTGACTTCCCGACTTCCCACATGTACCACTCCTACCTACCCTTCTGTGCACTGCTGCCTCTCTATCCAAAGCACCAGTGCAGGGGTTGGGGAGGGCAGGCAGCTCTGTGGGATATGGTGCTTGTGGGGAGCTGGCTTAAAAGCTGGCTCCCCATAGGCACTGGCTCCTGCCTCCGACACAGAGGTGGCAAGGGGGTGGGGAGTGCATGTAATCAACAAGATTAATTGATAAGCCTATGCTGATCAGTTAATTGTGTAGTCAACTACAGGTTGACATCCCTATTTTGCAGGGGTCTACTGATAAGATACTGCAGACCATCTTTACACCGCAATTAATTATTTGGAGTGCCTCATTAAGGATGTAAAAGGTTAACCAGTGAGCCTCACCCTGAGAGAGGCTTACTATTTCTGGTTAACCTATAAAGGCTGGAGCAGCTCTCTGTTCACCCTGGGCAGGAGGCTGCTCCAGCCCTGTCTGGCCTGCTGGAGCAGCCACTGTCCGTGGTGGGTCTGGCCCTTCCCTCCTCCTGCCGCAGGTTACACGCTGGCTACCTGGGCAGTCTTTGCCGGCCCTGTTCCTGTGGTGGTGGCTTTGCTGCAGCTCTGCAGTTATAAAGCTTATTTAAGCTTTATATTGCAGAGCCTGCCATGCGTGTAACTGCTATGATTTTTTAGCAGTTACACAGTTAAATTTGTAAACAGAGTTTTGCATCCCTACTCCACATTACACTAAAGTATACCAGAATAATCTGGGCTATATTTGCAGCCTTGTATTTGAAACTTTGCTTCTGAGTTCTGAAGTTTTGTTGAGTGGCAAAGCAATGCTGTAAAGTGACATCATGGAGATCTGTATCCTCGTCTCACTTTACAAGTAAAAAAAAAAACAAAAAAACCCAAGCTTTTTCTAACTTAATTTGTAAATTCACCATGAGAATTCAAAAGCAACCTGTGTTCTTTATCAGTAATAAAGATTCTGAAACTGGAATGCAAAATATTATCAGTGTGTAAGACAGGATAGCGTAGATTGTTTCTTCCATAGCTGCACTGTAAGGAAAACAACATTTTGTTAGCAAAATTATTTGAAAGCACTCTGAGTCAGCAATTATATTAAAGTACTGTTTTTTACATAGCACCATATTAATAGACTAGACTTCTGAGACTTTTTTTATAAACTAAACTCCATAATTAAATTGAGTAAATAAGTTGGATAATAGTATATTTTGCTTTAGTTGCTGAAACAGAAGCGAAGAGGCCAAGAATGGTCTCTTATTGGTTTAATGGCAGCACGGTATAACTCGGGGCTGACTACTTCTCTCTCTTGGTGGTAGTGGCTGAATATTGTGCAGTGAATCAAACTTTGAAAGGAGCTGGACAATGTTTGAGCTAAAATGTTAATTAAATACCTCCTTTTAAAAGAGAGTTCCACTACCACTCCTTTCCCATCATCTAATGCACTATCTTCTCCTTAGCCCTCTGGTCATCTGAAGAAATGGGCTGTGCCCACGAAAGCTTGTGATACCAACTACATGTTTTGTTAGTCTATAAAGTGCTACCAGACCGTTTGCAGTTCTTTATAGTTAGAGCTGATTGGGAAACCAAACTTCAGGTCTGCACAAATGTGAGGGTTTTTTGCCTCAAATGAGATAGAACATCACAATTTAAAACAGGGGTGGGGAACTGTTTTTTGGGTCTGGAGCCTCTGACCCTGAAAAATCAGTTGGGGGGCCACACACAAAAGCCCCTCACTGCTATGACCCCCAACTGAGAAGGAGAAAGACACCCCCCACATTCTCCTTGTAGAGCAGGGCCTTAGGGAACCATGGGAACCAGGCTAGTGGATTTTGTGTGCTCCAGCCCCGTGAAAAGATGGTTGGGGGGGGGGCTGGGGGTGAAGTGTTAGCACAGGCTCCCCAATGCTGGGGTGGGGGAAGGAGCCCTGAGCTTCAGTGGCTGGTTCCAGGTAAGGGGCCTTAGATTCCCCGCCCCTGGTTTAAAATGTTCAGAATTGAAATTCAGCAATTGGTTTCATTTTAAAACACTGAATGTACTATTTTGAAGTGAATTCTGCTCTTTGGTACCTCTAGCTGCCCATCTAGTTGGCTGCTGTGAAGATGGTGGCCCTGGCTGCTGCAGATTGAATTTGTACAAGTCTGGTCAATTCTACCACTGACATGCTGCTGTAAGTAGCAGTGAAATTAATAATTTATGAATTCTAGTCATCAGTGGCCAGGGTTTACAAAGTTCCTTGACTCCATAGTGGCCCCCTGATGGGCTGCTGTGAATCCAGAAAGCCTGGAATTTCTTGGTTCTTGGTCCTCACTAGTAGGACTATCCAGGTGATAAGGTGCCAGGAAGAGGGGAAGCCCTGAGTGCACTTTCTCCAAAGTGGAGACTGGGACTGCTGGCTGTACTACAGGCTACCAACGGCCTTGGGAGCTGAGAAATCTCTCTCACAGTGCGTCAGTGGATTCAAGTAGCCAGTAGTCCCCAGTTCCAAGGCACTATGCATGGCTGGGCTGCCCCAGAACTAGATGGATGAACAAGCAGGAAAACAGGCAGGGTTCCATCAGAAGTTTGAGTCAGTTTCCTCCAAATGTTTAGATTTTGATGAACTAGTAAATTCTTCTGGGAAAAATGTTTCAACTTTGTTGACCATCTCTACTTCTGATATGAAATGAACCTTAAGTATTTGATTTTTTTTATTTAACTTCATAATACACTCTTGTTGTATATCTGTAGCTATTCACTACTCTAAAGTCTTTTAGGATATAAAGGAAGTCAAAATGAAGGCAGAGAGCTGAAGTAGATGAGTTCTAGTCAGTTTTAAAATAGACATTTGAGAATGAGGCTAAGTTACTATTTCAGTTACATTTAAGTGTTTGACCATGATATTCACTACTGATGCTTATTGATTAAAAATCGCAGTATTGTAGATGATTAGCTATGGTTGTGCTTTCTTGATGAATAAGCAACTTGGATGAGTTGCTAACTTGTAATTTAACTGTCTTCCGGTTATACTAGAAAAATTAGAGTGCTTTTGTAGAGAACTTGATATTGAGCTGTGCATCTTTGGAGGGATAAACAGAAAATGAGTCACTAATATGTGGTATGGAAGCTCTTGTTATTGCCCTTCATCTTTCATAGGTAGGGCCCTACCAAATTCATGGCCATGAAAACACATTGTGAAATCTGGTCTTTTGTGTGCTTTTACCTTATACTACATCGCAGGGCAGGCTCGCTGATGGGGGAGGCAAAAGGAGTAATTGCCCCCTTTTCCCAGAGCTCCTGGCTTCCACTGTTGCTACCACAGCAGTGGCAGTCAGAGTCCCAGGTCCCTTTGATTTGCTGTGGAAGCGCTGTAGCACCGTTCAGTGTGGTTCTGAGGGCTGGGAGAGAAGTCACTGCTGCCCTCTGGGCGGCGCGAAGGGCTGACTGTCACCTCCATCAAGAATTATTGCCACTACTGCTCTGGATAGTTAACAAACAAAATGATTTCACAGGGGAAACCAATTTTGCTCAAATTGGACCCTCCTTTAATAACCTTTTGGACCCTCCCAAGTCTTTTGCATCAAGATCATTACAATTACAAGACAGTGAAATTTTAGATTAAAATAGCTGAAATCAGGAAATCAGGAAATTTATTATTTTTTTTTAAATCATAGGAGCATGAAATTGAACAAAATGGGCCACGAATTTATTAGGGCCCTATTCACATATGGTAAATGCCTGGGATTTTCAGGGGGTGGGGGCTGAACACTCATGTAGCAGTAGTTTTCAAATCAACTCTAGACGGCAAATATAACACGTCCAGTTGCATTTGTTCATGTTATGGAATTAGAGTATATTTCTGTAAGTAATTAGCTTTCCCTTTACTTCACAGCTTTCATCCAGTCGGATAGCATAATAGAAGTGCTACGTTTCAATGAAGGAGGCCTACTGCAGGTAAACATTCATGAAGTAAGACCATCTCAGTTTAAAATTTTAGATCACTTCTGTCTTATCACATCTGTACATTTCATCTTTTTGTAACTTGCTAGCTGCTGTTCAAAGTCTTTTGGTTTAGTGGATCTTGATTTAAGTAAATTAGTACTGCTAAAATTGTAAATTTTCTTAAATGACTTCAGCATGGTACTTTTTCCTGTTGTCTTCCTGTAAGCAGGTGAATAATTAAACTGCATAGTATGAGCAATTGTATGGACATTAGATATGGACATCACAAAGTTTGTGTCTACACTGGGCATAATTTTTGCTAAATTTTCCACCATTACTACTGCTTTTTCATCCCATTAGTGGTAAGAGTGACTGGCAGAGGGGAGAGAGAGACTATCAGTGTAGAAAGATTTCTAGGTGCTTGCCACTGGGTTTAGGTGCTGTTATTGATCTGTCATACACACCTATTCTGAGCAGGGCTTAAAACACCATTGGCTGTCAGTACCTCATTTGTGCTAGCACTCTTATCTTTAATTCTACCAGTGCAGATTAAGCACTAATAACTTAGGTTCCTTTGCATTTGGCAGGGCTTTTTTGAGTTCTTTGTTTCTTGCTCACAACCTTTTAATGGCAACTGGCCAGCTGTGTACTTCCTTAGTACCTGATGTTATATCCAAAAATAACAATAGTGCCTTTGACTTGATGCAGATAAATTGATCAGCAATGAAATTGCTCATGTTGAGATTAAACTGTCATTGGATTTCGGTGTTAACACCTTTGATGAACAAGGTAATTTGTTTCTTTAAGCTTTTGTTTCAGGCTATCTATAGCTCATCCATTTTGAAGGTTTTCACAACCGTTTTGGGTAGAGATCTAATTTAAGGTCTCATTTAAAAAAATTATGGAGCACAATCTCATGGCAAGGCATATGGGTGCATAATCACATTTATACATGGAACTCTGTTTAGTTTTCAAGGTCCTGTGTGTATGTGAGTTGCAGTTATTTAGCTAAATGTATGGTTTAACTAAAATCCATTGTAAATAGGTACAAATCCCTCTGTGGATACTCTGACTTTGACTTTAATGTCTTGTTTAAAATGGTTCTTTGAGTTAGGAAAAACAGAAACAAGCCTGGTTTCAGCTGAAATAAGTGTCCTTCTAGGGTTTTGTATTAGTTTAACTAAATAAATCAGATTAAAGTCATACCTTAAAATGAATTTGTGCAACTTCTTCATGTAGACAAGTTCCATGTTTCTCATTCATTGCTAGCACAAATGGGAAGATGATTGATTAAATTCATGACAACCAAGAGCTCTTTTGGCACTTGGTCTTTGGGTAGTTAAGCTTTAAATTCAGTAGTGCTTGCAAGTTTGGTGTTGATGAAGAACCATATAATTCTGAGTTTGACTCGGTTATTTGTTTCAGGGTTTTATGGAGATTGTGAACTCTACTTGCAGTATACCTGAGCTGGAAAAGCTGTTAATGCTGAAGTATACAATGGGCCAGTGGTCACCAACCAGTAGATCAGGATCTACTGGTAGATCTTGGAGCCTTTGACAGGTTATCCTGACGGATATGGCTAGGAGGCTATCAAGTGCCATCACTTCAGCTGCCTCTCTCAGCAGTGCCATGCTGCTTCTGCCTTCTGCCATGGAGCTGCCCCCCCAGCCTCTTGCTTGCTGTGCAGGGCATGGGAAGAAGTGGGGGGGAGGAGAAGGTGCTGATGTCAGGGTGCCTCTCCCTCCACAGAGTGGGGGGGGAGGGGGAGTATGGAGAGAGTTTGCCAGCTGCTTTTGGGAGTGGTGCGGGGTAAGCCTGCCTTAGCCCCACTGCACCACTACCCAGAAGCCACCCGTGGTAAGCAATGCCCAACTAGAACCCCGGCCCCAGTCCTGAACCCTAAACCCCTGCCCTAGCCCTGAATCTCCCTGCACCTAAACTCCCGCCCAGAGCCTGTCCCCTGCACTCCCTCCTGCACTTCAACTCCCTGCCCCAGGCTCAGCTCAGAATCCTTTAGCCCAAGATCAGAGTCTGCATGCATCTCCTTTCCCCGACCCCCAGCCTGACAAGAGGGAGGGAGGATGGAATAAGCTGGGGTGGGGCCTTGGAGAAGGGGCGGGAAGGAGGCAGGGCAAGGGTGTTTGGGTTTGAGGTGGATCCTGACTTACATTTAAACTCAAAACGTGATCTCATGCTTAAAAAGTTTGGAGACCGCTGCAACAGGCACTAGGAGAGTCCTACTACTGACATAATCATCAAGAACAAAAGGTTTCTGGTTAATAGTTATAAAATATATCACAGGGCTCACAGATCTCAGCCACTGAAACCTGAATAATCCAGGGTTTACACCGGGGTGGGGAACTTTTTTGGTGTCGGGGACCACTCACCAACAGAAAAATCAGATGGGCTGCACAAAGGTGAGAAGCAAAAAAAGTTGTTAAAATTCAGCATCTCACTGATGTGGTCCCTGACTGAGAAGGAGAAAGACACTCCTCGCATTCCCCTCACACACCAGTGCCTATTGGGTCTGGGGCTAGTAGATTTTGTGAGCCCCCCCCAGGCTCTGGAGTGGGGCCAAAAATGAGTTCAGTATATGGGAGTGGGCTGCCAGGAAGCAGGCTTGGGGTGTAAGATATGGGCGGGAGGGAGGATGCAGGAGTGGATTGGGGGTTGATGGGTCTGGGAGGGTGCAGGAGCAGAGTGGGAGTGTGGGGTCTGGGTGAGAAGGTACGTTCAGGAGTGGCTTGAGGGTGAGGGATCTGCCCAGGAAGTAGGGTGCAGGAGCGGGGGTGGGGGTCTGAGTGAGATGGGGGGGTGAAGCACTGGAGTGCTAACTCTGGCTCACCAATACCGGAGGGGGGGAAAGGCCCAAGCCTTGTGGGGGGCTGGATCCAGGCAAGCCCGGGGCCTAAGATTTCCGACCCAGTGGTTTATACCAATTAAGTTCAGCCAGGAAGTGTATGGAGAATGTAGCATTTATTGGTTAATTACCTGTTTTAGTGATATTACGTTCTATGCTGGCAGGTCAATAATGCTTGCATCTATTGTTAGTCATGTACTCAGTAACTTAAAATTCTCCTAAAGTTCTCTGATGCTTGGAGGACCCAAGAAACAGGGTTTGCTCACAATGTTAGCATTTGGGTATTTGAGCTTCTTTCTAACCTGAAATTTCAAAAGTGTTTCACTCCTGCATACTGCTTGTTAATTGAGTGGGCAGCAGAAATGACTTCCTTTTTCTGTTCACTAGCTGAGGCATCATAATCAGCCAGGTAGCCTTAGGGAATGGAGCAGCCTTCTGTTCATCCAGATCGACCTTGGTAGAACTAGAGACAGAAGTGGTGCAATAGAATGCTGTAGAAGGTGGGGAAAACATCTAGAGGGAGCCTAGAGTTGGGAGTGGGACTGGAGGAGAGTGGCAACCTCACATTTGTAGAGGACTGAGTTGAATATCTATGAGCAGAAAATGGGAAGAATGCAGGCACTAGCTGCTTAAGAGTCACCCTGTTAGCTGGGGTGGGAACAAGGGATCAGGAATTGCGAAGATATTTAATATTTACATTGCTGAAGTGCCTAGAGGCAGGGCCTGTTGTGCAAATTACTAAGTCATCTAGAAATATAGTGAATGACATCCCTACCCAAAAGACCCTGTAATTTTTAAGGATCTCTTCAAAGTCTGGCTTTGAGGAAGCATTTTCACAGTCTGTCAGTATACTTATTTGAAGACTTCATGGCTGTTTCAGGCACACTCAGCATGTGTGTGAAACTGTTTATGGGTGTCACTGTTAGCACAGGGGCAATGTGGAGATCTCCCTAGTCCTTTTGTCAGTGATAGTGGCATTTAGCTTACTTTGTATCACCGTTAGCAGTATCTGTGGTCAGATTTAAGTGGCACTCTGTGCCAGTTCTCGGGAAATCTAATTGTTAAAACTCTTTTCAACATTATAGTCTACATTGTATTTGCAAGATGAATAGGCAGCCTGTGGTGAGCACTTTTTAACATATGGAAAACTAATAATTATTCATGTACTGTAAAGTAAAAATATAGTTCTGGATTTTTGTCAAATTTTCCAAATTATTCCCTGGTTTTCCTAACAAAACTTTTTAGGAAAAATTTAGATGGTGAGAAGGTAAGAAATTTTATCTTCAAAATGGAAAAAAATCTCATAACTAACTACAGCGTGGTTTCGTGTGACTTAGGGCATGTCTACAAAGCAGGGCAAAAGTTGAATTAAGCTATGCAACTTAAGCTGTGCAACTGACGTAGCTCAACTCGAAATAGCTTAATTCATCTTTTGGTGCTGTCTATGCAGCAGGAAGTCGAAGAAAGAACACTCTTCCTTTGACTTCCCTTACTCATTGTAAAATGAGGGTTACAGGAGTCTCGGAGTAAGAAGTTCTCCAGCTCGACATTATTTTGAAATAATGTCTTGTAATGTAGATACGCTTTTTGTTACTTTGGAATCAGGTCAGTTATTCTGAAATAACACTCTGTATGCATATCCTTAGCTTCTATTTCAAAATTTAATAGATGACAATCATTTATGTTTCTTATATAAAACACTAATAGTTACTAGGGATCACCTTACTGAATGATGCTTACTTTGCACTGGTTAACCAATACCTGGGAGCAGCCCGCCTCTTCTCTCTCTCTTCCCCCCCCCCCCCCACCCCCACCCCCAGCCGGCCTGTGGACCATCATGGGTGGAGGGCTCTAGCCTCCTGGGGGGTCCAGGAGCAGAAGCCAGCTGCTGTTGCCACCTGTGGGAGCCAGGAGTCTTGCATGCTAGGGGCTGGGAGCATAAACTGACCCTTTCCTCACACAAGGGGGCCAGCTGCTGGCTCCTGCTGCCCTCCCTCCCCCCACAGGCAGGGGAGCCAACAGTGAATGCCCAATTAATTGGTTAAACCTATGGTTTAATTGGTTAACTGATTAATGGGAATTTTACATTCCTAACTGTGTTGCATTTTGATTAGTACAGGTTGGACCTCCCTGGTCCAGCAACCTTGGGACCTGATTGGTAACAGATGAGAATTTTTTTTTTTTTCTGGACCAGGGGAGGTCATTTCAGGCCCTCTGCTGCTGGTCCCTCCTGCTGTCCCTCCCTCCCCCCAGGCTTTGCTGGAACTCTGATCCTGGAACGTCTGTGGTCATGTCAGACCATAGTTGTTAGAGGTGCAAACTGTACCATGTAAAAACAACTAGTTCCATAGAATGAAGCTTCCTCAATGTATAACACTTCCTCAATATATAACACTATCCATTATAGTATTATGGCAGTTTTAATTACTTATCTATGTTCTAGTGGTTTTTTGTACATCATCTAGCACAATGGTTTCTCTGTTGGTCCTTATACATTGCTATAATAAAAATATGTACAGCTGACACTATATACAATTTGCATTCAAAAAAATTCAAATTATAATTGATTAGAGAAAATAACCTTTATATAAAATGCAAATTAAAATTGTTGCAATTAAGGTTTAAGAATGCAAATGACTAGGAAAGGTAAGTAGCAAATATGTATTCAGTTATTAGAATGTGTATCCTCACCCTACAAATTCTAATACCACTGAGAGCCACGAGACCTGTTTATGCACTTTATCATCATAGCCATCTAATTATACATACCATAGTTAAAGATATACATATTTCAGGAATTTGTGAGATGTGTATGCGGGTGGCTCAGAGATAATGTTGTTGACCCATGCACTGACAGTTTTTCATATGCCACCATAATCATGTAAAGTTCTTGTCATGTATTTTTAACTGTACCATTAGCAATAGTTATTGTCCAGGAACTGTGTGTGTTTTTATGGACCTTTTAAGGGTAGGGTGTTTGCACATATTTGGCTAAACATTACCAGTCTTATTTTTTGGCAAAATACTAGAAAGTTTCTTCAAACTTCTGAAAATGTTAAAGTGACCTTATAAAATCACTTGGAAAATATCAGTCAGAGTTGTTCATGCAGTCTTAATTATGTACCCTTGGCTGTGTCTAGACTACAGGATTTTTTCGAAAAAAGTGGACATTTTTTTGAAAAAATGTCACCTGCATCTAGACTGCCGTTGCGTTCTTTCGAAATTAAATCAAAAGAATGCAGCGGGTTTTTCGACAGCGGTAAACCTAATTTTATGAGGAAGAATGCCTTTTTTTCGAAAGAGCTCTTTTGAAAAAAGGCATACTTGAACGCAAACAGGGCTTTTTCGAAAGAGAGCATCCAGATTGCCTGGGCGCTCTTTCGAAAAAGCGGATTGCTTTTTTGAAAGTGTTATGGCTGTCTAGACCAGTGTTTCTTAACTTTTGTGTGTGTGTGTGTGTGTGTGTGTGTGTGTGTGTGTGTCATGGCCCCCTTCTGAGCCTCATTCATCATACGCCTGGCAGTTAAGTTTGGGTGGTCCCCTCAAACTTACTGTGGCCCCCTAATGTTCCGTTTTTTTCCATGTGGCCCCCTAGAAGTAAGGCGTGGCCCCCTGGGGAGCCATACGGCCCACGTTGAGAATAACTGGTCTAGATGATCTCTTTCGAAAGAGGCTTGTAGTCTAGACATACCCCTTGTGTTTGTGTGTAATAGTCTTATTATCTGTTCATATACTATTTCTGTAAACAGTATATAGTCATACAAATATTTTTTCTATAACTTTTCTAAGGTGCACCATTTAAGTGAACGATGTGAGTGTGTACACTGTATACTAAGCTCTGTTAAGTGCTTGGTTCATTCTCCCCACAGTTTACATCTAAATTAAGACATATAATTAGACAATAGTACATAATGATAGAATTTGCCATGCACTTGCAGATTATATTTTCAGGGCTAACATTCAGAATATAGCTTTTTTGTATAAAGTTTGTATTCTAGCAGCCTTAATTGTAAGTTAGTAAACTAACTGTGGCTTGCATTGTTTGTTGCAGGTCAAATTTTATTCACACTCTCCGAAAGTAGAAACAAACTTCAGTGATTTATTCTTCTTTTAAAAATGTACTTACTTAGCAAATCTGGTATAGAAAGGTAAAAGCCAAAATATTTGTACTGTTCAAAGGCCAGTTGTCTTGAGTTATCATTATATAGTATATTGTCTCAAGCTATTTGATTATGATGATTTCTTGCTGTAACAGCAAGCTATTTTTCTCATAGTTTTGTAGATTTTAATAGGATGTTGTGTCATGGTTACACATTTCAGCTGATCCAATGCAACTCATCAGAGAAAATGTATTTACCATAAGTTCAACTTGCATATCTTTTCAGAGAACAGCTGTTTTTATGAAAGCTATGAACTATGTAGTGTCTATTTCTGTAGTGTTATGGTGCACCATTGTGACGTTGTTCTTGGGTATCACTATTCAAGACTGAGCATTCACCTCTTTATACTTCATGTAAGTTCTTGACTATCAGAGTCTTTCTCGGTCACTTGATGCTCTAGAATGAGGATCATAGCAATAATTTAAGGTTTTTTTTAATTAAAAAAAAAACTTGTCTGAAGGTCAGGTATTTACTGAAGCATTCAGGTATTTATTGAAGTTCTGCATACAAAATCAGTTGATATTAAGAAAAATTGTATTAAACACTCTTCGGTGTCCTCTCTTTGAGGAAGTAATGTGCATATCTGGGCAAGAAGCAAACTTTTATATCCTGGAGGGGATTTACTTACATAGTAGACAGATTACATAAGTGCAGTGTGTTGCACAATTTTCTCTTTATCTCCTGATATTGAAAGGAAAATTAGTCTTGTTACTGATTTTTAAGACCAAAGTATGTGTGTATATATATACTTGGAAAATACACTTTCAGTAGAACACTGCTAATTCATATTAGTTGGGAGCCCATTACAAATCACTGCACTGAGATTTTGACCACCAAAAGCAAGGAAAATGTCCCAAAATGTATCTTTATTGTTTATAATGCTTAGTATAATTTGCCTGCATCTGGCACCCCAGCTCCCTCTCCCACCAACCCCTCCTTTTCTCTCCCCCCCCCTCCCCCCCCACTGCAGCCCTATCCCATGTAATCCAAACCATTTGCACTCCTGCTCCCAGACCTTACTCCCCCTCCTATTCCACTCCTCCAGGTCGCAACCCCCTGCCAGATCCTGCATCCCCGTCTCCTGTCCTGAGTCACAGCCCCCTCTTTCACACAAACTCCCTCCCAGATCCCACACCCCTCCTCCATCTCAATCCCTTACTCCAAGCTCACTTCTGCACTCATCCTCCATCCCAGACTCCCCACCTCCTTCAATAATATTATGGAAGAGTGCAGCGCTTGACCACTTACTAAATTCTTGGGGTGCCCCACCTCCCGGCAAAAAGTAATGCTCACCCCTGCACTACTATGATGATCTGCTTGCCTTAAAGGAACAATGTAGATGACTTAAGAGCAAATATTTAGATTGGCATATATACCTGAATTAACGTGATAACTAGGGGTTTGCTGTGTACATTTTGCAGATTTGGTCACATCCTCCCATGTTCTGGACCCCAATCTATGTCCTAAGGGACTATATACAGTGTTCTAAATGTTTGACCTTTCTTAAATAGCTTCTGTTTAAAGTACCAGTGAACTTCAATGTTTTTCCTCCAAAATACGGATCAGGTGAAACCAGGGATTGAAAATTGTGCAAACATGACAACTTGAGTCTTGGGTGAGTAAATGTATGATCTGATATTTTGGTCAGAATAGCTAGAAAAATCTTTACACCAGTAGACAACTGTCATTTTAGGCTTCCTGCCTTACATCATTAATTTCTAGTCTTGATTCAAGACAATATAACTTCAATTTCAAGATAAATTTCAAGAGTGGTGATAATTTTAGATCTTCAAAATGTTGATAGTACTTTTGTTTATCAGTTGGATGTTTTACTGTCATGGTAACAAAGGGAGACTGGCTAGAGGTGAACAGCTTAGTCAATAACAAAGTTGTATCTGTAGATTTCCTAAAATTAAACTTGCTCTAAAATTTAAAATTGTAATGTGGTATAGCTTTTGTTGGGCCTCCTTTGAGATGGCCTGTGAGTTACTCCAAACAACGTCAGTGAAAACTTCACTCTACGCTAACCTTAACTTTTTTTCCCACAATAGAGACTTAAGTCACAAATAAATCTTTCCAAGAGGATTTAGCAAGTCAAAGTAATCAAATTGTGCAAGAGGGATGTTGGCAGTTCTTCATCTATTCAAAAGCTGTCTGAAAAGTTTGCCGGCATCTCCTGCTACTGAAAGAGAGATATACCTGAGGGCAAGGAAAGGGAAATGTATAGAAATAAGCTAGAATTGCTGTATGTGACCTATGTTAAGGCTGAATGACGCTTTACCTCTCATCTGACAAACTGTATCTTTAAAGACAAAGACAAATACCTTTTAACTTTCAGAATAAACTCTTCAGATTTGCTTGTTTGTCAGTAGCTGTGAAGTGTGCGCTAAGGGCTGCCCTTGTCACCTAAAAAAGGTATTCACCATAAACTCAAGGCAACCCAGAAGATGAGTGTTTGGGGGGAGTTTTTGTCAAATGGTTTTCTTATGCACTCAAGTAGGGCAGCTATCTTGTAGGCTAGTGATCTGCTTCTCACCTTAAATGGCTGTTAGGTATTATTGCTAGTGCAGGACATCTTACTCGCAAAGAATAAAGACACTCTAGATTCTTCTATTAATTGTTCAGATAACCTCAAGCTCACTCTAAGGCCGTGTCTATGATATAAATCTTAAAAGTGGCAAAGCTGTACTGATGCAGCAGGGCTGCCATAAGTTCACTTATGCAATCTCTCTCTCATGTTGGCCTAACTAAACCACCACCAATGAGCAGCGCAATAGCTAATTTGGCAGGAGATGCTCTCCCGCCAACATAGCACTGTCCACACCATCACTTCTGTCAGCAAAACTGTGTCACTCAGGGAGTGTGCTTTTCATACCTGGGGCTACATACGTTATATCCACCAAAATGCTAATGTAGTCAGCCTAAAACTCTTCAGTCAGTGTTTGGGTTTTTTCTGCTATAGTCATAGATATGCAGAATAGGGATAGTGTATAGACGTTTAAATGATTAACTGATGAGACTAGGCTTATCGGTTAATTCAGATGACTACATGCAACACCCCCCGCCCCTTGCTGCCTCTGTATCAGGAGCTCCATCTATCATCCAGTGTGGGGAGTCAGGGGCTTCCCAGGAGTGCAGCCGGGAGCACACTGGTTACTGGTTCTGCCATGGGGATCATTTTAGTAATCATGTAACCATTAAATTATTACACAATTACTAAAAAAAAAATTGAAAAAAAATCTAAAATCTCTAATGTGGAATTCCTCTCAAAAGTTGACTGCTGTAAAAGGGAGTAAGGGCATGTCTTCACTACAGGCTGGATCTATGAGCAGCAGTCAGTTTGGTGGGGGTCGATTTATTGCATCTCTACTAGATGTGGTAGATCAACCACTTAGCACTCTCCCATCTGCTCTGGTACGGTACTAAAATGAGAAGAGTAAGTGGAGCTGACAGGACAGCGTCCTGAGTTGTCAACTTACCATTGTGAAGATACCATGATAAAGCATATTTAAGTACATTATTCAAGTAGCTGAAGATGCATAGCTTTGGATGACAGCTCATAGATAAGGCCTGAGTCTTGACTTGCACATACCAGTTGAAGGCACTGAAGGGCCAGATGAAATAGAAAGTAATAATAAAAATAACTGTGTAGCAGGCCTGGGCAAAATATGGCCCGCAGGCTGGATCCAGCCCACCAAGCCACCAGATCTGGCCCGTGGATGCAGCAGAGAGCCCTAGGCAGGCTTCACTGTTTTTCCTGCAGTCCCTCACACTATTCAGAAAAGTGGCTGCTGGGCTGTTTCTCTTTCAAAACTGTAATCCTGTAGCAGATGGGGGGGAAGGTTTCAGGCGCTGCCCCTGCCCCCAGCATAATCTTTTGGGTTGGTTTCTGACCGCAAACTGGCCAATGGGAGCTGCCTGTTGGAATAACAGGCAGCACATGAAGCAACACGCCTCCCTCCCCTCCAGTTCAGATATTCACACAAGCATATGGCCCTGCAGCTTTTGCAGGCATGGGGCAGGCTGGCTGAAATGTTTTAAGCTCTGCAAGCATTCAGATCTGCAGGCAGGCAGGCTGGTTGGGTTGCTGGCTGGTAAGTTTCCTGGCCAGAGCCTGCCTTTGGCACCCCAGCCTCTCCCTTCCCCAACACTGCCCCGCTACTCAGCATACCCAATCCACTAGTTAAGGTAACCTACTGATTTTAGTTTATGTACTAATAAATCTGTTAGTCTCTAAGGGTATGTGTAGACTACATGCCTCTGGTGACAGAGGCACGTAGATTAGGCTACCCAGCATAGGAAAATGAAGCGGCGATTTAAATAATCGCCGCTTCATTTAAATTTAAATGGCTGCCGCGCCGAGCCAGTCAGCTGTTTGTCGGCTCAGCGTGGTAGTCTGGACGCTCCGCGGTTGACATCAAAGGCATTTGTCGACCTCCCTGGTATGCCTCGTGGGATGAGGTTTACCGGGGAGCTTGACAAATGCCTTTGATGTCGACTGCGGAGCATCCAGACTAGCGAGCTGAGCCGACAAACAGCTGATCGGCTCAGCGCGGCAGCCATTTAAATTTAAATGAAGCGGCGATTATTTAAATCGCCGCTTCATTTTCCTGTGCCGGGTAGCCTAATCTACATGCCTCTGTCGCCAGAGGCATGTAGTCTAGACATACCCTCAGATGCCACAGGACTCCTAATTGTTTTAGGGTATTTGATTTTTATTACCTTGACCAAGATATTCATTAATGCTGTATTTAAATCTTCTGTTTAACTTAGCCTCTGCTACACATTATTGAGCTCTAAGATACCTCCTTACTAACCCGGCAATTGCCTTGTAAGAGCTCAGCTGTAGCATAACAAGCAGCTTTTGTACTACTGGAAAATATGCCTTAATAACAAACAGCAATGCATGTGAAAGATCCCTAGTATGTCATGACTGGGAATGACTTTTGAAATTTAGTTTTAAAATAGTGTATAGACGTTCTTACATAGGAATTAACCATTTTAGGTATTTGAAGAAAACTCTAAGTAGCTTAAAAGAAATCTAAAACTGGGAAGTGATAGTAGCTTAAGAGCTTTCTCCATCCTTTTCTACTAGCTTATCAACCAGTGGAGATGGGATATTCCAGCAAATTTTGTGATTTCAACCTCTTTTGAGGCTTGGTTTTGCCAAAGTTGTTACAATATTGGCTGAGTCCTCCTTGGGGACAGTCACCAGATTGTTAATTAGACATAACCTTTGGATCCCTCATGTATCCAAGACAGTTGGATCAGAGCAGAGTCCAGGCACTGTCTTGTTGTCTAGGGTACACTCCTAAGTACAGACTCCATGTGTAAAACCGTTCCTTGCAATGTGAAGCTTCATAGTCCAAATATCATAGGCCCTGAAACCACTGTTAAATCTCCTGAAAATCCTGAGCTGCTTATGTATGTTCCCCCAGAATTCCCTCTTCACCTCTGGTAATAGAGAATGTTTTTATATTTTTAAATACAGCAGTTAACCTTCCTCCCACCCATTCAATCCCATCTCCTGTTTTTGGGAGGGTTGTCTTTAGATTCTTGTACAGGTTGCAGCTCTCTACACCGGGACTCTCTTGTCCAGCAATATCCCTGGTCCGGCAGGACCACAGATTGCCGAATGAGAGAGCCCCAAGGCAGAAGGGCCAGCTTCTGAGAGCCCAGCGCACATCGAGGCTGGTGGTAGTGGGGTGAGGGCCTCAGCAGCCCGGCAGCAGTAACAGGGCAGAGGCAGCCCAGCAGCCCAGCTGTGACCAGGACAGCCCATGTCTTGCTGGCCTGGCAATAGGGTTGCCAGATACTTTCACAAAAAAATCCCGAACGTGGCGGGAATTAATTGAGCCAAAAAAAACCCCAAAAACCGGGGGACCAAACTTGTTGAGCAAAACAAAAAAGTCCAGTATTTTGTGTTTTACCAGACAGGGGCCACAAATACCGGACTGTCCAGGCAAAAACCAGACACCTGGCAACCCTACCTGGCAATGGGGTTATGCTGTGGTAGTTCGAGAGGGGCTGTGTGCTAGCCCGGCAGTGGGGATAGAGCTGCAGCAGCCTGGCTGGCAGCAAGGCTTGGCCGTGACAGGCCAGCAGGGAAGCCTGCCTGCAACAGTGGAGCCGGGGGTGCAGCAGTTCAGCAGCCCAATCGAAGTCGCAATCCGGCTGGCAGCGAGGCCAGTGCCATGGCAGCAGTGGGGCTGGAGCAGCACCTATGGCAGCGGGCCTGGGGCAGCTGTGTCATCCGGCTGGCAGCGGGGCCAAAGGGGCTGGTGGCAGGAAGGGCAGCAGGCTTGTGGCAGGGGACCTTCCCTAGTCCAGCAAATTCCCTCATCCAGGACCACTCAGGTCCCAAGGGATCCCTGAGGTCCAACCTATTCTGCGCTAATCACCATAGTAAAGTGCCTGCTGTGGCTACTCTTGAAGAACAAGAAATTAATTTAGGTGCTATTTTCACTTAAATCTGTCATATTAGTGTGAAGTTATTAGCATTGGAATAAATTTGGCAATAAATTACTAGGCACTATGGCCACAGTCACCCTGTTGGTTTGTGTTTTGAACCAGCCAAGATTAGTGTCTTTTTCTCATCTACTTTGAGTTCTACTTCCTTCTTTATTTTAAATTAATCCAAACTGTTGGACTTTTTGATGACTTCTGTGTAATAAGAAGGCCACTACGTGCTAGTACTTTTTCTTTCCTCCAGTTGCCGCTCCTTCCAGCCCTACTCACAAGGGCCTTACATTTCTAGAGAAGAAAAACTCCATAAACTAGATATCATGGGATTTGTAATCTTGAGGGGGAGAGATATTTACAGAATTAAATGCTTTGTCCTTAATTCAGCACTGCAAAAGTGAGAGCCCATATATTAGGTAGAAAAGTTTCAAAATAAAGCCCATGTTCCTTTTTTTAAAAGAATTCAGGGTTATATTAGGGAGTTCTTGTTCCAGGTTAGTAAGTAAGTAGTATTTTATCCATCAATTTCAGACAGTTCAAGGTGCAAATCATACTCAACCAATAACACAGGGTGAAGTGTTCTGAGAACTGTTACACATCTCAAATGCATTAACATACAAGACTACTTTGGGGAACTGCAGGTGCTCTGCAGTTACGATCAGGGCATTTTAATTTAGGTATCTAAAAATAAGTACTGGAATTAGACATTTTCAACTGTGTAACATAGGACTACTTACTATAGTTACCACCATCCTACCACTTTTCCAGAGATACCTTTTTTGAAAAAAGTCCAAGGCTTGGGGTCAACCAGAGGGCTTGAGTATGTATCCTCTTGAATATTTGGGTTATTTTATAACCTGAAATTTTACTCAGGGACTCAAAAATGGTGCCTTTTTATTAAATTACCCTACTTAGTTTATCTTTATAAGATTAATTTTTTTTCACTTGTTTTACCTAGATTTAAGAATTCATTTCCCACTAAATTAGTTATGTATTTGGGAAGCATAGCTGCTAAAAGTAAAGATGAACACATCTTGGAATTGTTCCCAGGTAAAACTACTGTGGATAAAACTTATTTGTGTTAGTTCAGATAACAAACTCTGCCTTTTCAGCTATCTCGGAGGAATTGACAAACAGCTAATGTTAGTTTGTGCAAAAATTCCTATCATGAAGTGGAAGTCATGGATGTGAAAGAGGAGTCGACTAGTCGATTAACTGATTAGCCTAGGTTTATTGGTTAATCTAGCTGACTACTGGCATTCTCTCCCCCCCCCCCCCCCCCCTTTGCTGCCTCTACCAGCACCGGCTCTGTGGTGCTGCCTGCCCCTGCCCGCACTGCTGCCTCTATCAGATACAGCAGGGAGGGGGGAGGCAAGGGAGGCTGCTTCAGTTTAAAAACCAGCTCCCCTTGTCAACCGGATGCCTGCCGCCTCACACTGCTGCCTCTGATACAGAGGAAGACAGCAGCCTCCTGGCCATGGGGGCAGGGGTCTGAGCTCCCCATGGACAGAGGCTACTGGGGGGGTAGAGAGGGTGGTGGAGGCTGCCGCAAAGCAGCTCTCCCCTCTCCCCAGCAGGCTCTGTCTGCAGGGAGCTCAGACCCCCCCACATATAGGGGCTACTGCCACCCTGTGCTGCTGCCTCTGATTCAGCAGGCAGGCAGTCTGCATGGGGAGCTGGGTTTTAAACAGTCTCCCCCTCGTGGACCAACTCCCACCTGCCACCTCACACTGCTGCCTCTGATACAGTGTGGGGTGGCAGAGGGCCCCCTGGGAGTGGGACCGCATTGCACTGGCTGCGGGTCCCACCCCTGGCGACTATAGAATAGTCGACTAACCGCTAAGAATTCATGCAGTTACTTAACTATTCTGTTATCCGCTATTTAACATCCCTAGTGGAAGTAACAATGAAACTCCTACCACAGAAGATTGACTAAAAGGAGCCTTTTATTTCTAAGTGAAAGAAGAGACCTGTGTCTGTAAATGACACCATCAAGTTTGCTAAATGGCATTCAGTTACTCTGTAAATTATAGAAGCTTTCATACATCTCATTATTTGTAATCTTGTCCAGGTGCAATCTTGTCCTGGACAGTGTTAACTGTACCACTAACTTTTCCTGGTATGTAGGTGAGATTTCACAAATTTTTCCTTTACCTTTTTTTATGCTAATATATGCTCTTTTTGAATACTCTCTCTCAGGAAAGAGGGATCTATTTTGTATGTACAGTAAAAATGTACATTCAAAAATATATGTATAGGGAACAATATTTCTTTCAGTGCAGCACTGCCTTCACTGTAAAGTGTGGATTGGGAAGGAATAACTGATGCATAGTTTTAGTTCTTGGCAGTCATGCTGACAGCTGGTGGAGAGGTGGACCAAGTCGGGCAGGAAAAAGAGCATGCCAAGCTCCAACACAGAAATCTCTCAAATTCATTTGATGCTGGAAGAATAAAAATTGTCCAAAAGGAGAGTATATGGTTGAAAAGCCTTGTATTATGGATTTTGCATGACTGCAGATTACTGATCAGTTTTATTAAATGCCAATTATAGAAGCTGCCACATCAGATTTGCCTTTGCTTTAGTTGTGCAATGATTTAGTTATACTCATGAGCTGTTCATGTTGCCATGGTATCACTTTACCCTGGTTCACCTTGATTTCAAAAGAATCATTGAGATTTGAGTCTCATTTTACATGTATTACATTTAACCCAGGCAGTCAAGTAGGCAAAATAACATGTTTTCTGTATAAATGTAAGTCTTTGTTTAGTGATCTTCATTTTTACTTCCTGTTTACAATTTAATACATTGAAAATCTGTTTAGTGTTCTGTTCAGTGATATACAAAGTTTGTGGTCTGTCTTAGTCTAGGAAACACCATAATTTCTTAAATTTAGTTTCAAAATGTAAGATCAGAAATTTGCATATGTATAATAAGCCATTTAAATTACTAATGGAGTAGAAGACAACTCACAACAATAGCTACAGAAATGCTTATATCACAGTTAATACAAGTTTAAGAAACATTTCCAATTATGTGTCTCTTCTCAGAAGTTTGATTCTACCTTCTACTTACTCCTGACTTCAAATTGGTCTGCTAAATCCTGGTTTAAGACTGACATCAGATGTGTTGTTTGTTTGGGAATTGGTTCACTTGAGATTGTATTATGTGAAGATGGGGATGCTAAAAAGTGGATAATTGTGCAACCGCTAAAGCCAGTTGCTGGCTCATACTGGCTCTCTCCTGTCACCTCTACTCCTAGGGAGCCAGCTGCTGCCCTACACCGCTGCCTCTGATAAAAAGACAGCAGTGTGGAGCAGCAGACAGCTTCTTACGGTCTCGTGCATGCTGGAAGCCAGTTTTGAAGCTTCAAAGCCAGCTCCTTGCATGCACTATCTGCCCTGCCCCGCCCCATGCTGCTGCCTCTGTATCAGGGGCAGCAACATGGGATGGCAACTAGCTCCCCAGGAGCGGAGTGGGAGCCTATGTATAACGGTTAATGGTAACTAAGAAGCCCAGGCTTATCGGTTAACCATTTAATCGGTTATACTTTTATAACCCTAGCTGAAGAATAAAGGCATCATAAAATTTGCTCTGAATACTTGTGACAATGAAGCTGGCTGGCAAGGATGTGGTATTGGGCAAATCTTTCTCAGCAGTCTTGCCGCTGGACGTAGGCCTACCCAGAAATCCTCTAGTGGCATTGTTCAGAGGTTTTAGTCAAGTTTTTACCAAGCCACTGTATTACTCAGTTTAGAGCAGTTTAAAGGATCACCACCTAAAGATCAGAACAAGGGACTGAAAGTAAAGATTCTTTTCCTATGGGTGCTCTGCTGCAGGTGTATCTGTGTGCCTGCATCTCTAATTGAAGAATTTATGTAGCAGTGTCCATTCTGCCTACGCATGCACCCTCCCTCTCGTGTTCTGCCTTGCGGTTATCTCACACTGCACAGGCAAGTCACCTTTAGTTCCTTCTCAACATCCTTTGGCCTGTGACAGAGCAAGTAGCTGTGCAGTTTGTTTACTTTCTCTCCTTAAAATTCATAGTGTTTAGTTTATAGTTTTTAGAGTTGCCATTCCTTTTTGCAGTACCATTAGAACAGTGTCTTGGCTTTCCACCTTCCCAGACTACTGCACCCCTTTCATGAATCTGATTTTTCTCATGTATCCCAAGTTTTACCTCACTTTAAAACCCCTTTCTTACACAATTGGACAGAAAATACAAAAGTGTCATCCTAGCACAACATTAATGAAAAATTGCTTGCTTTCTCATTTTTGCCATATAATAATAAATACATTGGAATGTAAACAGTGTATGTAAAACAGTATAAGCAAGCCATTGTCTGTATGAAATTTTGGTTTATACTGACCTCATCAGTGCTTATGTAGCCTTATTATCAAACTAGACAAATATCTAGATGTGTTGATGTACCACCAGGAAGACCTCTGACTACCTGCAGGAGTATATGTACTCCTGGATGAGAACCACTTTCAACCTATTCACCATTGTGGGATGCATATGCAGTTCTCTGTGTTTCGTGGAGAGCATCCACACAGTATATATTTTACCTGTGCGGCCCTGAGAATGTCACATGGACCGCAGCTGTGGCTGATTGGGCCGTATATGGGCCACAGGTTGAAAACCAGTGTTCTAGAGCTTCTGTTCCTCAATTCTTAAAGGCCAACCATGATTTTTCTTGCATTTGTTGTGGGATTACCCACAAACGGACATGCTTGGTTTCCCCAGCTTCAAAAGGTACTTCTCTTGCAGAAAGGCAATTCCCACGGCAGACAGACACTTTTGCTGCATCTGCTGCCTGGGAGAAGCACATACTGGATCTAGAGCTGAAACTGATGACTGCTTCAGTGTCTCTAGGTCACTTGGGGGACTTAGCTCCACTGCTCCTTTTCTGAAATGGGTTTGGCTGGATCCTGAGGCCTGCAGCAGGGAGCCTCTGAGCCTAGTCCACCCCATCACACTGACTTCAAACCAGTGTATGATCCCTGGTTCCGAGCCCTCAGGACAAAAATTGTGCCCGGAACCTTCAACCTCCAGAGAGGGAGAATTGCATAGAAAGTCAGCTGATTCACTCCAGCAGAGTCTCTAGAAATAGCAAGCCTTCAAACTGAGCTCTTGATGAGCCAAAGGAGATCCCCAGCACATTCGGTCACCTCAGCACTAACAGCTCCAAAACACGATACCCAGAAAACATAGTGACCACTGGATACAAGCTCTGCTGTGATGTCTGAAGACCTAAGGGGCATAGGCTCTGAAGTGGTGACACCACCTGCTGAAGATAAAAGACCATGCCATCCCTACAAAATTTTATAAAAAAATACTCTTGGAACCAAGTGCTTCAAAGCAGCCCTACTCAGAAGCTCTCTTTCAGTTCATCTATTGATAGTCTGTCATGCTAACAACACTCAGACATAGTTGACGCTTAGTTTAAGCCTTTGAGTTGAAGGTATTATAATATTGATGATGCTGTTTAATGGATTTGAATTTATACAGTACTTGAACTAGGGATATAATAGTGTAGTCAATTAACCAATAAGCAAAAGCATATAAGTTAATGCTATAGAATACACTCATTTTCCCCCCCCCTGGGCCGCCCCCCCCCCCCCCTGTTAGTAAATTTTTAAGCAGCCCAGCTCAGTTCTGGCTTACACTAGGTCTGGGATCTACCCCTGCTGCTGCTCTGCATTTAAAGTGTATTAAGAGCCCAGCTCAGTTCCGGTTCGCACTGGGTTCAGGAGCTCAGACACTCCCCCTCCCCCCCCCTTAGACAGGGGCTGCTGCCTCTTTTTCAGAGGCAGCAGCATTGGGCAGCTGGCAGCTGGTCCACAAGGGGAACTGGCTCCCCTTGTGGGCCAGCTTTCACCTGGCACGCCGCGCTGTTGCCTCTGTTACAGTGGCTGCCGCCCGCGCCCCGAGGACTATAGACTAGTCAATAAAATAGATAACAATTCATGAGGTTACTCGACTATTCAATTAACCAATATTTAACATCCCTTACTTGGACTAGTACTATTCTGTTGCCCAGATCTCTAGGACAAGCAAAAGTGCTTTCTGAGCTGTTGACAATTTTGCTTCCTTCCAGGTAGAGTTCAATGGAAGATTTTATAGGTGGGTTGAATATCTAGTGTAATAGTTCTATACTGCAAGTCATAGAAGAGAGTAGCTTTATGTGCTTCCTCAGGAGTAGAGGAAGAAAAGGACTTCTGAGTTCTTCTACACCTCCTGGTCTCTGACAAGGGGATGGTTCTAGCTGATATCACTCATGCAAATAATGCCTTGGAAGAGTGGGATGGGGCTAAGAAGGAATGTTTTACCTTGCTTACCTGATGCCAAGGCTTTTATCTGAATGTGTTTTCTGTTAGTCAGATAGAAATCAAAGTACTGAGGAGGGAGAACATAGATTCTATCAGGGCTTTCAGCAACAATTAAATTTTCTAGCTAAGCCTAAGTAAGCTATGCACCAATTCATAGAGCCTTTCAGCCATCATAACTTGAGGTTTAGTTTGATTTGGTTTTGAGAGAGAATAAATCTTGCAAGTATAGACCATAGCTGTATAGTACAAAGGTAAGGAAAGTAAGTAGTAGTTCAATTTGTCAACCAACCCAAAGTATGTAGTGTAGTTTAAAAAAAAAAAAAAAAAAAAAAATAATAGTGATTCCTAGATTCAACATTCCTGTGGTGGGTAGAACACCTCAGCAGTCCAGCACCATTGCATTTAATTTCAAAAAGGGAGATTACACAAAAATGAGGAGGCTACTTAAACAGAAATTAAAAGGCACAGTGACTAGAGCCAAATCCCTGCAAGCTGCATGGAAACTTTTTAAAGACACCATAATAGAGGCCCAACTTAAATGTATACTCCAAATTAAAAAACATAGCAAGAGACCTAAAAAAGTGTCACCGTGGCTTAACCACCATGTAAAAGAAGCAGTGAGGGACAAAAAGGCATCTTTTAAGAAGTGGAAGTCCAATCCTAGTGAGATAAATAGAAAGGAACATAAACACTGTCAAATCAAGTGTAAAAATGTAATAAGAAAAGCAAAAAAAGATTGAGGAACAGCTAGCCAAAAACTCAAAAAGAAATAACGAAATGTTTTTTAAGTACATTAGAAGCAGGAAGCCTGCTAAAAAACCTGTGGGTCCCCTAGACGATCGAACTATAAAAGGCGCAATCAAGGGCGATAAAGCCATTGCGGAGAAACTAAATGATTTCTTTGCTTCAGTCTTCACGGCTGAGGACGTTGGGGAGATTCCCAAATCTGCACCGTCCTTTGTGGGTGATGAATCTGAGGAACTGTCCCGGATTGAAGTGTCATTAGAGGAGGTTTTGGAACAAATAGAAAAACTTAATGTTAACAAATCTCCGGGACCGGATGGCATTCATCCAAGGGTTCTAAAAGAACTCAAATGGGAAATTGCTGAACTATTATCTGTGGTTTGTAACCTATCCCTTAAATCGGCTTCCGTACCTAATGACTGGAAGGTAGCCAACGTGACACCAATATTTAAAAAGGGCTCTAGAGGCGATCCGGGCAATTACAGACCAGTAAGTCTAACTTCAGTACCGGGCAAATTAGTCGAAACAATAGTAAAGAATAAAATTGTGAAGCATATAGAAGAACATAATTTGTTGGACAAAAGTCAACATGGTTTCTGTAAAGGGAAATCCTGTCTTACTAATCTACGAGAGTTCTTTGAAGGGGTTAACAAACATGCGGACAAGGGGGATCCAGTAGATGTAGTATACTTAGATTTTCAGAAAGCCTTTGACAAGGTCCCTCACCAAAGGCTCTTGTGTAAATTACATGGCCATGGGATAAGAGGGAATGTCCTTTCTTGGACTGAGAACTGGTTAAAAGACAGGAAACAAAGGGTAGGAATAAATGGTAAATTTTCAGAATGGAGAGGGGTAACTAGTGGTGTCCCCCAAGGGTCGGTCCTAGGACCAATCCTGTTCAACTTATTCATAAATGATCTGGAGAAAGGGGTAAGCAGTGAGGTGGTAAAGTTTGCAGATGATACCAAACTGTTTAGGATAGTCAAGACAGAAGCAGACTGTGAGGGACTCCAAGAAGATCTCACCAAACTGAGTGATTGAGCAACAAAATGGCAAATGAAATTTAATGTGGATAAGTGTAAAGTAATGCACATCGGGGAAAAATAACCCCAACTATACGTACGGTATGATGGGGGCTAATTTGGCTACGACAAATCAGGAAAGATCTTGGAGTTATCGTGGATAGTTCTCTGAAAACTTCCACACAGTGTGCAGCAGCGGTCAAAAAGGCAAATAGGATGCTAGGAATTATTAAGAAAGGGATAGAAAATAAGACCCAGCATATCTTACTGCCCCTGTATAAAACTATGGTACGCCCACATCTTGAATACTGTGTACAGATGTGGTCTCCTCACCTCAAAAAAGATATTTTGGCCTTGGAAAGGGTTCAGAAAAGGGCAACTAAAATGATTAGGGGTTTGGAACGGGTCCCATATGAGGAGAGGTTAAAGCGACTGGGGCTTTTCAGTTTAGAAAAGAGGAGACTGAGGGGGGATATGATAGAGGTATATAAAATCATGAGTGGTGTGGAGAGGGCCGATAAAGAGAAGTTATTTATTAGTTCCCTAAATAGAAGAACTAGAGGACACCAAATGAAATTAATGGGTAGCAGGTTTAAAACTAATAAAAGAAAGTTCTTCTTCACACAGCATGTAGTCAGCCTGTGGAACTCCTTGCCAGAGGAGGCTGTGAAGGCTAGGACTATAATAGAGTTTAAAGAGAAGCTAGATAATTTCATGGAGGTTAGGTCCATAAAAGACTATTAGCCAGGGGATAAAATGGTCTCCTTGGCCTCTGTTTGTCAGAGGCTGGAGAGGGATGGCAGGAGACAAATCGCTTGATCATTGTCTTCGGTCCACCCTCTCTGGGGCACCTGGTGCTGGCCACTGTCAGCAGATAGGATACTGGGCTAGATGGACCTTTGGTCTGACCCAGTACGGCCGTTCTTATGTTCTTATGTAGCTGTTGAAAAACACAGTCTTATTCTAGGAGGCAGATTATTGCCTTTTTAATACTTCCAGGTGGGTGGTAGTGGTGTAGTTATTTTTTAACAGTTTGACAGCTGGTACCAGATGTAGCAATAGAATTTGCATATAAATCATTGACTTGCATGCTATCTAGCTTGCCATTTTTGTACCAATCGCAGTCCTATATAACAAAGATTTTTAAAAATACCTAAATTCTTGAAACTATGAATACATGAGAAAAATTACTCTTTATTGCATATTCTTGACATCCTGGTTTAATGGTGACATTCATCAAATACTGAGATTGGTAAAGCAAAAATGTACAGTCTCAATAATGAGATTTTTGCTTTTCTAAGACTGTATCCTTAAAAGGACTCCAAACAAGTTTTGTTTTGGGGTTGTCTGCTGTGTATGACATATGGCTCTTTAAACTTCAAAGTTTAATGCTGTTTGCTGTCTGAATTTTCTTTTCATTTCTACAGCTTATGTTGGGCTTTCATTTGATTTATACAGTGACCTTTGTGTAAGAATTTCTTATCCCCAGGTTAGCTCTTGGTAACAGGTAGCATAGCCATATTTTCCTCTCCTTCTGTCCCTTATAATGTTGCCCTTTTTTAGAATTTCTCTTCTCCCTTTTCAATCTTCCTGAACTACATATCACCTAGTGTTTCATGTTCCTGATAAGATTTCAGGAATCATCACTGGTTGCTTGATTCCTGACTGGAATTTCAGGGTGTTTTGGTTAAACCAATGAGTAGTCCGGTGGCACCTGAGAGACTAAAACATACGTAGGATTGTGAGCTTCTGTAGGTAAAACCCACTTCATTAAATAGTGAGTTAATTGCTTGATTTGTAGGTAAACAGTTGGCAGAGACAGATGCAGAACTTTGTCTTTTTAAAAGATTGTTCTAATTAATTATTAACATTGAATTTTTTTAAAGATGGAAAACATTTTTTATATCAAGCCTTGCAATCTTAACTATTTTTTATTCCTGTTACAGACTGACACAACTATTGGCCTCAGCTCATATCAACAGAAAAGGTAAGGTGTGTTTGAGAGTAAGATGCTTGCTTCTAATGAATTCTCCCTGTGAAGTTTGTGATTCTCGATAACAAAAAAAAAATTTTTTTTGTGCAAGTCGCTGTTAGAAGAAAGTTAACTTAAATCTAAATCTTGTGCCTTTTTTATATTTAGTTATCTGTTTAAATTTCATGTCTGTTCTATCTGCCAATTGGAAACCTTTTATTTGGCTAATGTTCAAATACAAAAACATTCTAATGTATAGTGTGCATCCTGTTTCTGAGCATCTCACTTCATGTATTTGGCAGAAGTGAGGACACTTCAATGTCTGCAACTCACAAAGGAAAAAAGAGCAGCACTACATAAGTCTATTTAACAAGGAAAATTTAGGCAGAATATCTTGGAGAATGCCTTGACAATTATCTTTCTTAGTTTGGGGAATAAAGTGGTGGAAGCCTAGTTGCTTAAGACTCTAAATTGAACAAAAGATGAATGTAGCACAGGGAACAATCCTCCACAGCAGAGATGGGGTTTGGCCGATTCTGCCCTTTAGGTGTTCTGCTAAAGGTGATCTAGGAGGTAAGAGTTGTAATCTCTATTTTGCTGTTGTAAATAGATTACTTAAATCTTTACATACCTCTTGCTGTACAAAATTACCATAGCAACTGCCGCACATCTGGGATGGGGGATGTAGGAGTGCAGTGATCGACTCACAAGTCTTTGTTTTTCTTAAATGCATGGATTGTCCATCTTTGTATTTTGAAAGTTTTATCTTTTGAAACTACCATGAAAACTTTTATTTGACTTGGTCTGGGGAACAAATGGAGTGTCTGTAATAGGACATTTCTCATGCATAGTGTCATATTGCTGACCTGTTGGAAATGTAGCAATACTTAGCTACATTGTGTAAAAACTGTGAGACCAGTAACTTACTGGTGCCTATAGCAGGCTCAGATCCCCTGCTGGTTCTAATGTAAAATGTGTTGTGCAGCTGTGCCAGAGAGTATAAGAGACACTGGATGTGGTTTAATTAAGCCACCACTTGATTTGTAAATGTCAGGGAGTACCCCTCCCAAAAAAGTACGGTACAAGTAATTACATAATCACTTACAAATAACCATGGGTGGGTCTGCTGTCAGCTTTCTCCCTTTACCAACCCTGGTCCCCAGCCAACCCACTGCTGGACTCTCACTCTCCTCCATCACATATGGGGATTATATCACAAATGGGGGCCTATAAATAGGGATGTGAACACGTAACTGTAAGCCTGGGCTCATCAGTTAAAGTTCATAGTTACATGCAGGATCCCAGTACACATGGGGAGCTGGCTCCCCACATGCACCAACTGGTGCAGCTCCCTGCATGCACCAACTCATGGGATGTCACATAGTTAGGAGCTGGTTTAAAAACTGGCTCCTGGTACACACCAGCTTCCGGGAAGCCAACTGCTGCCTCGTGTATAACTGCTGAATTTTTCAGCAACTACAGTTATTTGCACACATTTTACCATCCCTAATATAAAGGGTGGTTTTGGCTCCCAGCCATATCAGTCATAAAAGCTTCATAACCCCATTTTTCCTGCTCCTCTAAAGATTTGATTTAAATCTTTTACTAGTCTGTTTTTATTTGATCACCCTATACCTTCTCTAGGGAGTATTTGACATCTGCCACAAGGAGTCACTAGCGTTTAGCTTGGCTGTCTTCCTTGTACCTAGCTGGTTCCCAGACTTTTACTAATACTCTGTTTGTTTAGTATTGGCCAAAAATGTGTCAGCTTCCAAATCTGACAGTTGGCCCTAAACTCCCTGAATAATACTGATGCCCCATATGCTATGTCCGGATAAGAAATTACTGACTCCATTCCATGCCATATATGAATTTGGCCATCTCCCTATTCATATACTTCCTAGTCTCATCAACCAAAGAGGGCTTCACAGCTCCCCACTATGCCCTGCGTTGCAACATGTCCAACCAAATAATTATTACTCATAGGAGAAGTTCCAGAGTCAGATCTCTCTTAGTTCTGAACATTAAGTCTACCTCTTTGTAAATTCCCAAATCTGGGAACCACGTATGCCCTCGCACCCTTTACAGGGCTGAGTCCCAAAAAATGCCTCTCCTCACATGTTAGCTTTGGATTGCTTCACCACTGAGGCCCAGCTCTGAATCTCCAGACAACCTGGAAGCCTGCTTACATGCCTAGTAAACAATATTGTGCCTGCAGATCCACACCACCATCTGCATGGCCCATCTGTCAGTATCTGGAATGCAGAGACAAAGGAAAATTAACATTGATTCCCCCACCTCATGTACATTCTGTATCCTTAAGAATATCAACATCCGATTGCTTAAATTGCTGTAGTTCTCAGGTCCAACTGGGCTGCTGCTGCTGCCCTGATCCTGAATGAATGGGAACCAAATTCATGTGCTGGAAGCCTCAACCTCATCAGTCTGTCATAAAAACGTGAACAAAACAGTATATTGTGAGAGGACTCCCTCACAGGAACCAAGAAAGATCCATCTGTCCTTAGCCTTATTGCTACATATGCCCTCACACACTCCACAGAGCAGATCCACAGTACTGTAGAATAATAGATTCACACTGGCCACATTGACTCATCCTCAACATTACTATCATGAATCACCCTCCGAACACATTTCTCAGTTCCAGAGCCCTTCCAGAAGAATCCCTACAGGACCCCAGTATAGTTTGCAGATCTTAAAAGCTCTCAAACCCTCCTCCCTAAACAAGGCCATCTCCTGTCTACAAAGACACACGAGCTCTAGGATCTATGCAAGATCCCTAAGCATATCAATAGGATACATTTAGTCCCATCACTAACTAAAGCAGGTGCTTCAAGATTACCCTGCTAGAAACCTCCAGACTAAAATTCCACAACAAGACTCTGGCTCCTGACAAATAAGGACCAGTAAGCAAGTGGAGATGATTGGTGAAGCCAGTTGCCAGGTTAACACCACCATGAGCTGCAGTAACCCCCTGTTCCTGTGTAATGGGCTCTATCGGTGACAGGCCGTCCTGTTCCTGAAATTGCACAAAATAATTAAAACTTTCTTACAGCTCAGAAATGTTTATAGAACCACTGATCTCTATACTACACTGATAGCAAGGTTCCCTAGTGGCCGCAAATAACATGTCATCTAAGTAATGCACTACCTGCCTTAATATCCCACTGCTCAGTGAATACTGTACTTTCACAGATGCTGAACATATTGCCTAGTCCCCTGGACACAGCTTTATCAAATTGTCCTTTAAACTTTTGGGTTTATCTGTCAGTCAGAAGGATGCACCATCAGTAGCTGAAAAGCAGACGATATGCTTTTTCCTTACCACCATGGACCTAAATAGTCTCCACTCTCTTCTGGTCACCTTGAAGGGGGGGTATGGATCAGTGTCACAAGGCTGACTTGGTCTGAAGCATCCACAGCAAGTCAATCTCTGGCTGTTAAGGGGCAAGCTAAATGACCATACTCATGACTTCATGCATGGTGAGTCATACATTGACTCACGTACTGACAATTACTAACTATTTAATGCAAATTTGTTGTTAATATGGGGTCGCTTCTCCCTGTTCATATTTTTATTCCACTGGTGGGTTGTCCACTTGTGTTATCACAATCAAGGGTGATCAGATGCCCTGATTTTATAGGACTACGCTGAATATTTGGGGATTTGTGTTACGTAGATACCCCACACCCTATCCTGATTTTTCAGTCTGGTTCCCCTGTCTCAGTCCCCATCTTGGTTCTCTGTGTAAACGACATATATGCTCATAATCTTTTTCTACTGTTAAAAATTGTCTTTTCTGATTATGCTAGTTGGTATGCAGTCGGCTTTAATTGAATGGGTTAAACTTTGTTCCTCTTTGAAAATATTTTGAAAAAGTTATTTACTTTTCAGTTGTTTGATGAAAAGATTTTTATAACTAGACTCCATGAGATCTGCATTATTTTATTTTTTTTTCCCCCTCAAACAAACGACTCATTTTGTGTGGTGTTTGGCTGTTGGGAACCACACCTCTATGAATCACTTCAATTTTTGCCAGTTCTTACTGCTTTATAAAAATCTGTAAACTGCAAAAGAGTTCATTTTTAGTGGTCTGTTTTTATCCTATAAACAGAATAATAATCTGAATTAAGAAAAAGTTTCATCTTAGGTTGCCTATCATGTATAGATAGCTATTACAGGCATACACAGTCAAATTAATCCTTTAATTCTACTTTTTCATTCTTTTGGGAATTTGTTCTGCCTTGAATTGATCTTAGTTTTTTGACAGGGCCTTAAAATCAACAAATTAGATGATTACTAATAGCAAGGATCTGAAAATCTTTATCACATAAAGAATCAGCAGTAGTCTTCTACAAGCGCAGTTTTTAACATGTGAATTCTCATAATGCTGACTGCCTATGTGCTAAGTTTTTATTACAAATTGTGAGGTATAGTGGCAAAAAAAGAATGGTACATGAGTTTGTGTGCATGCAATTTTTAATGCCTTTTAAACAACCTGAGAAAGAGCTAAGAGGCATTGGAAGTACAGGATGTATTGCACAGTTGAGGACGGGTGATGTACAGGTTCCTGCAGCAGGACTACTTCAGTCTTGACCTTAAAACTCCGTCTCAATTTTAGGCCTCTTGAGTATTCATTAACTAGTGTTCTCTGCTGAGAGAGCCAACCTAATTCCTTTTCACACAGTGCTCCACAAACTTTCCAATAGGTTCAGATCTTATGAAAATGGCAAGGTGTAAATCGTTCTTAAGAATGAAAATTCAAATTCCAGTGTTCATGTTCCTAGCAAGGCCTTTGGCTTGCTTCAAAGCACTATTTTTAATACAACTTTCACGCTGTTATCATTAGTACTGAGGTATTGGAAAGCGTAAAGAACAGCTGCAGTTTAGAATGGGTCATACTGATGCTATCTGAGTAATAGATACTTGCCTTAAAAGTATATGCAGTAATAGGTGGATTCTCTCACCTGAGACTCTTTGGTTTCTGACTCCCGCTAGAAACATGTATGTTGGTCTCTCTTTTTTAAATCACAAATGTTGTCCTATTACTTCTAACTTGAATACTTAAACCACATCTTAATTTATAATTAGGCACATGAATGGCCTGAGTTTGAAGGAATAGTTGGTAAAGCTCCTGTTTGATTTAAGTGGAAAATATTAGCACTCTGACCACAGAGGTGTCTAACTTCAAGCATCAGGTTTGAAAATTTCAAATGTTGGTGTACTTGTATCTTAAGTGTCCTGTTTTAACTTTTCCTTTGAAAATTATTTTCAAAATATCTTGGATAAGACTAGCTAGGAAGTAAATTCTGATCACTAAATCGGTCTTCCTTTGTCAATTTAAATATGCTTGGGGCAAAGACAACATTACAGGAAAAACCAACAGCATGCAGAAATAATCATACCCTGACATAGCCAGAATTTTTGCTTGATGCTTCCTCTTACACGTCTTAGACATTATATTGAGAACTTCAGTAATAAACATTTTCTTTTAGAAATTAAGCCAGAAACCAAGAAGTATATTTGAATAATGTTTCATGCTCCTGTATGCCTTTAGGGCACAGACTTGAATGCTGTATTTCAATTTAAAAGCAAATATTTACATTTGTACTATAAAGTTGTAGCCATTAAAAATTTCAGTTTAATCCCTTTTTAGTTTGCAGTTCTTTACCAAGGGTCTCTATTAGACCAAGGTTTCTCATTCTGTGGGTCAAGACTTAAAACTGTCACCAGAAAGTCAAAAATTAGTGTAGACAACGAGAAGTCCTGTGGCACCTTGTAGACCAACAGATTTATTGGAGCAAAGACCCACTTCATCAGATGGATTTGGTGGAAATTCCAGAGGCAGGTGTAAATATACAGGCACATGAAAAGAAAGGCGTACCAGTCAAGAGGAAGGCCAGAGATAACGAGGTCAATTCAGTCAGGGAGGATGTGGCCCACTTCTAGCAGCTGATGTGGAGGTGTGAATACCAAGAGAGGAGAAACTGCTTTTGTAGCTGGCTAGCCATTCAGTCTTTGTTTAATCCTAAATTGATAGCATCAAATTTGCAAATGAATTGGAGCTCTGCAGCTTCTCTTTGAAGTCTGTGTTTGAAGTTTTTTTTGTTGCAGGATGGCTACTTTTAAATCTGCTACTGTGTGGGAGATTGAAGTGTTCTCCTACTGTTTTTTGTATGTTACCATTCCTGATACCTGATTTGTGTCCATTTATTCTTTTACGTAGGGACTGTCCAGTTTGGCCAGTGTGTTTGGCCAATGTATATGGCAGAGGGGCATTGCTGGTACATGATGGCATATAATTACATTGGTAGATGTGTAGGTGAATCAGCCCGTGATGGTGTGGCTGATGTGGTTAGGTCCTGTGATGGTGTCGCTAGTGTAGATATGTGGGCAGAGTTGGCACCGAGGCTTATTACAGGGATCCTGACCCCAAGGACAGTGGGAGGCTCTGTATTGCAGTTATAGAGACAGCCTCTCACTCACCCTGAAGTAGTGGCTCTAGTCCCATGAGACTTGCTGACCTTGGCTTTGCCACTTCTGACATTGTCACCTGCACACTGGGTCACAGCACTGTCCAGGTTTTCACTTTGTCGCACTGTACAACATAAATCTCTCTTTAGCCCGGTCTAATAATGTGATGGTGCAGAAAACAACTTGATGCTAATGATCTAAACAAAAGTTTCACATGTATTTCATCACTTTCTTTATTTATAACATTCACAGAAGAAAACAACATTGGCTGACATGATTGCTAAGATGCAGAATATTGTGAGGTTATGGGACAATGAGAGTTGAGGTCATTCAGTGATGGGGTCCGGTCCCTAAATTTGAGTGAATTTACTGAAAATGAAAAAGCTCTTAGGTTTTGCGAGGCAGTCACAGTTCAAACTCATTTCTCTACTTCATTTTCTCTGCCATCCTTGTAAATTGGGGGGAAAATTTCAAACTCATTCAAATCCTACCACTGTGTTAAAAGGAAAAGTTTATTTAATGCTACGCTATTGCTCTTATTCTAAGCACTTCTCACTTTTCTCATTCCCTTATCTCATCTGTAAACTTGTGATGAAGCACAGCACAAAACTCACTGTTAGAGAACTTTCATGTTTTGTTTACAGAAAAATTTGACAAGATTCCTTCATTCAGGATTTCTTAACTCAGACTCTCAGCACTGGGTTCAGAGAGCAGCCTTTTACCCAAGCAGCCTTCCCCCCCCATCCTCCTAGTTCTGGTGCATCTGTTTTTATGGCTCCTTTTTTAATCACCTGTGAGAGCTTCATTAACGGCTCACTGGTCAGGGATTAGGTAGGAACAATGTACTGTCATAATTAGAATCTTAAAGTCTCTTTGAATTTAAGCTTGAAACACGTTCTTACCTTGCATGTCAATTTATATAAAATTCATTTAAACAGTATGCTTGACTTTTAAAAATAAAGCTGGTTTAAAAAAACAAATCTTGGCACTTATTGTGTAATATTATCTCTACTTTTGTTAAATGAGCATGTGTGGTAGTAACAGTTTACACATGCAGCGTTGAGCAGTTTATACAACTAAGCCATTAGGTTCTTGCAATACTAGGGATGTTAAAAGGCTTAATGTTTAATTGGGTGAACCTGCAACTGTTGAAATTTTCAGTGGTTACACTCAGGACAGGACAGTTTGCTCTTGCCTGCCTCCCCCCAGCCCTGCTGCTTCTGATATAAAGGCAGCAGGTGAGGGGGAAGGAGTACATATGGGGAATCAGCTTTTAAGCCAGCAGGGAGCCTGCATGTAACCATGAAGGTTAACCGATGAGCTTAGGGTCATCGGTTAACTGTGTACATAGTTTCACTTTCACATCTCTATGTAATACCACATATTTT
The DNA here is from genome assembly GCA_032595735.1 of Pelochelys cantorii. NCBI lineage: Eukaryota > Metazoa > Chordata > Testudines > Trionychidae > Pelochelys > Pelochelys cantorii. The sequence goes on along the minus strand of CM064326.1, from coordinate 121,453,764 downwards.
TACTAGGACAACAATTTCAACAGCAGTTTGTGGACTGACACTTATCTTACCATAGTTTTAATAACTGTTATTTTGTGAATTGTTGGGTTAAGTATTTAATCCTTAATGCACAAAATTGTCTATGTAAACTAGCATAAAAATATTATCTGAACAATTGTCAACAAAAACTCATGTGATTCAAGTTGCATCCTTCAAAAATAACTGCTGTGTATATGTAAGGATCATCTTAATGAAAGTGCAGCTAAATATGTATAATTATATTTAGCCCAGTCTGATTTTTTTAAGAACTTTTTAAAACCACATAATTAAAGGATACTCCTAAAGCTTCAGCATATCCTTGATTTACTCGTTGCTGCTTATTGCATGCAGTTAAATGTAATGGGCCTGTTTTGCTATTCCAGGAAGGATGGTGTAACAGATTTAAAGACTCTTTAAATGTATGTATTTTGTGGGGTTTAAATCAGCCCTTAATCTTGGTGCAAAATGTTTTTTTGTGTTTGATTTAAAAGAACAATTCTGGTATGAGAAATTTAGTGTGATCATATTAGACATCTGAATACAATGACATTATGAATCTTTATTTAATATTCAGACTCCTTAGGCCCAGATAGTGTCTTTAATCTCCTCCAGCAGAAAGGGAGTTGATAGCTATATTAAAAGAAGAGAGAGCTTCATGGGTTGTATGTCAGTGTGTCCCACTTTCCTGGAGTGTGTGTGTCAGGAGAACATTGAGTTCTGGCACTTCCTCACCTTTAAAACAGCCCCATTAGGGCCAACCTGATTCAGGTTTTAAGCCATCTTTCTCCCAACTAGTGATGTAAGTGACTAGTCAACTATCCGATAAGCAAATGTTTATCGAATAGTCGAGTAGTGACTGAACCAGTCACTTGCCCCCCCATATCAGAGAGAGGCAGCAAGGGGCGGGGAGCAGAAGCCGGTTCCCCACAGCACTGTCACTGCGGGGGGCAGGAGAGGCAGAGGCACAGCGGGAAATGGCGTGAGTGGGGACTGCTGCAGTCCCCTCTTGTGCCAGTTTGCACTGCAGGCACTTCTGGGGCTCTTGTACATTTCATAAGCAGAAGTGCTTCAGGGAGCATGGGGCGAGCAGGGACTCAAGCAGTCGCCGCTCCCCCGTGCTCTCTGCGGTGTACCCTGCTTTCCCCCCTCCCCCCTTCCGCTGCCTCTTATCTGTCAGAGGCAGCAGGGGGGAGATAGGAGATGCTGCTATGAAGCAGTCCCTGTCTGCAGGGGTCCCAGAGGGGAGCTGGGTCCCCCCATGGACAGGGGCTGTTTGTTATTCCCAAGCAACCCCTGTTTGTGGCAGCCAGAACTTGAGCTGATTTCCTGCGCCACTGGGCTCTTACTACTGCATTTAAAATGCGGAGCTGCAGCACGGGTGGCTCTGGAGCTAGCACAAGCCAGGACTGCTCAGTCCCAGCTCCAGTTGGTGCCTCTGGAGCTACCCCTGCTGCAGCTCTGCAGAGGCCCTTATTGACTAATCATACCGTCAACACAAATTGTATCAACTATATGATTAGTTAAATAATTGCATTTTAACATCCTTACTCCCAACTTAACTGATGGGTTGTCATCCTTGGGATGCACTCTGGAAGCTATGGGAACCATGGTGTCCCTCTCCATTATGCAGCTGGGTTGGGGACAAAGCCAGCCTTACCCAGTTCCTCTTATCACCAATCTTGATAGCAAAATGATCTGGACAAACTTGAGAAATGGCCTGAGGTAAATAGGAAAAAGTTGAATAGGGACAAATGCAAAGTACTCCACTTAAGAAGGAACAGTTAGTTTCTTACATACAGAGTGGGAAGTGATTGTCTAGGAAGGAGTGCTCCAGAAAGGGATCTAGGGTCATAGTGGACCACAAGCTAAATATGAATCAACAGTGTGACACTGTTGCAAAAAAAGCAAACATGATTCTGGGATGCATTAACAGGAGTGTTGTGAGCAAGACACGAGAAGTCATTCTTCCACTCTACTCTGCACTGATTAGGTCTCAGTTGGAGTATTGAGTCCAGTTCTGGGCATCACATTTCAGGAAATATGTGGAGAAATTTGAGAAGGTCCAGAGAAGAGCAACAAAAATGATTAAAGGTCTAGAAAACAAGACCTCTGAGGGCAGACTGAAAGAATTGGGCTTGTTTAATTTAGGAGAGAAGACCTGAGAGGGGACATAATAGCAGTTTTCAAGGATCTAAAAGGATGTTACAAGGAGGAGGGAGGGAAAAATTGTTCTCCTTGACTGCTGATGTTAGGACAAGAAGCAATGGGCTTAAATTGCAGCAAGGGAGGTTTAGGTTGGACATTAGGAAAAATTTTGTAACTGTCAGGGTGGTTAAACACTTGAATTAAGTTGCCTAGGGAAGTTGTGGAATCTCAATCCTTGGAGATATTTAAGAGCAGACTGGACAGACATCTGTCAGGGATGATCTAGATCATGCTTGGTCCTGCCATGAGGGCAGGGGACTGGACTTGATGATTTCTCGAGATCCCTTCCATTTGTTGTATTCTATGATTCTATAACCTTTCAAGAAAGATCTTGGCATCATTGTGGAGAGTTCTCTGAAAACATTCACTCAATGTGCAGTGGCAGTCAAAAAAGCAAATAGAATCATTTGGATTAGGAATCATTTAAAAAGGGGTAGAGAATAAGATGATTTTATTGCCGCTGTATAAATCCATGGCACGCCTACATCTTGAATACAGCATACAGATGTGGTCGCCTCATCTCAAAAAAGATATATTGGCACTGGAAAAGGTTCAGAAAAGGGCAACAGATTATTTTGGTTTTTGAATAGGTGCCATATGAAGAGAGATTAAAAAAACTTGGACTTTTTAGCTTAGTAAAGAGGAGACTAAAGGGGGATATGATAAAGGTCTATAAAATCATGACAAGTATGTAGAAAGTGAATAAGGAAAAGTTATTTACTTGTTCCCATAACATATGAATTAGAGGTCACCAAACGAAATTGAGATAGCAGGTTTAAAACAAACAAAAGGAAGTTTTTCTTCATGCGGCACACAGTCAACCTGTGGAACTCCTTGCCAGAGGATGTTGTGAAGACCAGGACTTTTATCTAGTTCTTTTTTGAACCTTGTTAATTCATGGAGGTTAGGTCCCTCAATGCTCATTATGCAGGAATGATGTCCCTAGCCTCTGCTTGTCAGAGGTTGGAAATTGATGACAGACGAGGGATCACTTGTTAATTACCTGTTCTGTTCACTCTCTCTGGGGCACCTGGTATTGGCCACTGTTGGAAGACAGGATACTGGGCTACATGGATCTTTGGTCTGACCCAGTATGGTTGTTCTTATGTTTCTATTGAATTAGACCATTTTTACTTCATATTGTATTTTAGATTTTCAGAAAGCCTTTGTCAAGGTCCCTCAGCAAAGACACTTAAGCAAAGTAAGCAATCCTGGAATAAGAGAGAATGTCCTCTCATGGATTGGAAATTGCCTAAAAGATAGGAAACAAAGGATAGGCATAGTCCGTTTTCAGAATGGAGCGAGATAAACAGTAGTGTCCCACAGGGATCTGTACTGGGACCAGTTCTGTTGAACATATGCAGGACTGCTGAAACTTCACCGGGCCCTGAGCAAGGTGGGGGTGGGGGTCAGTTCCACATCTGGAAGGGGTGGGGCCTTGGGTAGAAAGAGTGGGCATAGCAATTTAAAGAGCTGGGGGCCCTATCTCTTGCCATTACTGCTATAGCAGCAGTGGTATCCAGGAGCTTGATACCGTTTTAAATCACCAGGCCCCAAGGCAGCTGCCCCTTGAACCACTCCTGTCATCAGGCCTGAACATATCCAAAAATAAAAACTGGTCAAACCGTTTTTTTCTGCCTGCCCCTATTGTCAACATTTCATGGCTACATTGCTAACACTCTGACAACAGAGCAAAGCTAGATGGGTAAGCATCCCACAGTGCAGTGTTGTAGGAACGCAGAACTGAACCCTGCGCTTCTCGGGATTCCCTGATAGCTCTGTGAACTCTCTGTTCTCAGCAATGTCAAAGCAGCACAGCAGGCACTCCAGCCCTCCCCCTGCAGTAGCAGTCTGCCTGTGCTGTGTTCCTAGTGCAGGGCAGAATAGGAGTGTTCCAATGATTTGCTCTTTGTTCCCCAAATGGATACGGTCATCAGCTATGAGATACTTCCTGGAGCTTTGAAAGGGAAGGACCTGCAGGGCAGCAGAGATCACAAAACACTGAACACAGCCGTCAGAGAAGGCATTGTGGGATACTGGCGGAAGCCAGTTCTGTTGACAGAACAAACAGCAGAGTCCACGCTGGTTCTCTGTTGACAATAAAGGGAAGGGAAAAGACAAAAGTCTCTCGCAAGGCAGAAGTTTTTTGTTGCCAAAACTGCATGTTTTTCCTAACTAAAGTTGCATTGCAGTGTGAATGCTCTCACTGATTTGTTGCCAAAAGGCAATTTTTGGTGACAAAACGTGCCAGTGTAGACAAGCCCCTGGAGTACCACCTATGTTGATATTCATATTCCAGACATAACCCAACAACCTATCTTACTGGGTAAGTTTGTAATCTATGGACCTATGAATGGAGACTTGACCGCAATAAGTAACTTCCCTGTTCCCCATCCCAGTGACTGCTGGTATATCGCATAAGGATAGTAAAGAATATTATATTGATATTTCAGCTAAAATGAACAGTGAAATGTCATAACAAATCCCAAATGGATGTGACCTTGAGATAGATAGATAGATAATTTGAGTTTGTCCATTATTGGCAGTCTTGTTATTTCACCTATGCTTTTGGCACCAACATGATTGCTGGCATGTACTAAAGATGTAAAAAACATTTAATTGGTTAACCAGTTAAACAGAATTTTTAACTGGTTATCCGATTTAAAGGCGGCAGGGGGTGGGGGAAACCTGGTGCCCCATGGAGCAGATACGCTGAGTTGAAGGGGGGCTAAGAGGTACTCTTGTGGTACTCCTGCAAGTGTGCACAGTTCATGGCCTCCACAGATTTCTTTGCTTCCTGCAGAAAAATTACTTCTTATGGAGAAGTAAAGAGATGTCACAAGAGCAGTCACAAGTTCTTTCCCAGCATTGCAGGTAGGTTCCGTGTGAGCAGCCAGTAGGGATGTAAAATCACTGGATGGTCATGTGTGTGAGACACACATACACGCACTCTGTGCTTGTGGCACACTTGGTGTGGAAGATCAGGGCCTTGAGGTATTTCTGAGGAAGTAGGTGTAGGGCAGGCTCTGTCCTATGAGGCAGAGCAGAATTAAGCAGCCTGCCTGCTTAGTGAATTGCTCTTAGTGAATTCCCCCAGGAGTATAAAACAGGTGTAAAAATTGCAAGGCTTCCTTACGTGGTCTGAGTGGTGGGAAAGGAGCCTTATTGTAAAGGCCATTATGGCCTTTTATATCCCTATCATACATTAGTGATTAGAGCGGGTCTAATTTTTGGACTGAGGACATTTCTTATAAAAAAAAAAAATGGTCCATTAACTGTTTGCTGTTGACTTTTATGCAGGTGGTCAGTAGTCAATATAAATTGAGTTTGAGTCCCCAGCTCTCACTTGCTCTTCAGTTGCCTCTGTTGTAACGTTGAGCATATGGATGCATATATTTGTTGACTAATAACTGAAAGTAAAGGTTCAATACTAGCAACATTGCTATTAGGCAGAGGTGGGTTGGGGATTTTCTTAATGCTCTCCAATCCCATTCTCCATCCATAGTACTGTAGTTTAAATAAATTGTCAAAATTGAAACTACTTTGATTATATTGTGCTGTTTTAATAAATAACATATGCAGAATTTTAAAATGTGCAGTATTTTTACTTTTGTGATGCAAAATTTTATTTTTGGCTCAGAATTCCACCACGAGTATGAGGGTAGTTATCACCCTAAACTTCAGTGCCTTAATGGGAGCCGGGCAGTCTGGGTGCAGAGCCAGCCAGTGTGGAGTGGCTACTACTCTGGCTGGTGCCATGGAGAGTGTAGTGTAGCGTTCCCGTCTCCTCCTAGTGGCAGCTTCCAGCCACTTTTGACTGCTTGCACAGCCAATAAGAGCCACCCTGGCAGGGGGACCTGGTTCTGGGAGAGCCTTCATGGAGGTGTGACCATGGGGGATGACCTTCCTGGCACAGCCCTTAGCTACCCTATCCCTTGCACCCTGAGCTATGCCCGTGCTTTGGTACCTTCCAGATAAGCATCACCTGTTCCCTGGCATTGGAGAAAATGAGGGACCCTCATATGAGGGAATGAAGGTGCATGGCATAGGAGAGAGTAATGGGAGATATACAGAGCCCCCTTGGATGAGTAGGGAGGGGAATGGGGCACCCAGAGCTCTTTCATTGTAGGAATGAGTGAGTGTGAGTGTGTGTTTGCAGGCATTCCTAAAACTGAATGGGATAGGAGTGTGAGACCTGGCGAATTTGAAGGAGGAATGGAGGGACATAAGGAGCCCCAAGCGTGTGCAATGCACTCAACCTACAGAAGCAACAAAGCATGCAACCCTCCTGTTCATTGACAGTTATCTTAATGGAGTGTGGAGCCCTTCAGTTTTAATGACTTAGGCTGTTGCAGTCACCCACATGGGGTGAGTTCTCATGCATGTCAAAGATGTTACCAACTTGTGTTCGTTAACAGCCAATTCTGTTGCTCATAACAGGAAGACACAAACCTTTACTGAAAGTGAACTTAAAGTGGGAAAATAACTTGTTTGCATGAAACCTCAGGGGTAGTTAGGTGAAAGTGTAGAACATCGCGCATATTGTAGGCAGAAAATTGCAAACGTTATCTGTTGCAGTTAAGATAAATGTGGAGCATCTATTTTCCTAGATCAATTCTTATTGAATGAGATATGACTAATGCAATGTTGGGAAGATGTTACTCATAGTACAGTGGCAAAAATTCTGGCACTCTGCTGAAAGACTTGAAAGTAAACTGCACCTAGTTATAAAAATGGTAACTTAATGCTCAGTTTTCTAGAATTTAAGGAATTTTTTTTTTATGAACACTACACCTCTGTTTGATTGTAGGATATCTTCTGAAATTATAAGTTGGGAGAGCTGAGCCATCAAATGAATTAAAATAGATAGTATTTAGCCAAGTACAAGTCAAAAGGAGGCTTTGGGAGATAGAATGCCAATGTTTAAAAGTGGAAAGAGTGTTGAGACTCTGCATTTATAGTGTTACTTGGGCAGATTTGGAGTGGCAAGTGTTTTAAATTCTTAAATGAGTAGTCCTGTGGCACCTTAGACTAACAAAAATATATATAGTATCACGAGCGAAGGTGCCATAGGACTACTCATTCTTTTTAAAGTTAGACTAAGACCGCTACCCCTCAGACTTCTTAAATTTCTTAGTAATGACTGGATACGTTCTCTAGGAACACTTTAAAAGGTTCCATGTACAAACCTAAAATACTTGCCTATGTTACACTCTGAGACATAATTTGAGACGTGAATAGAATGGAAATGGATACACCACCTCTTGTTCCACAGACATAGTAAAGTATTCTGAAATAAATAACGTCTTTCAAAGTAAATATGTAATAGAATGTGATAAGCCCAATTGTATAATTACAACTAACACAAAGTGTGCAACTACTTGAGATCTAAAATGTAACTTTTAGGTGTCAGTGTTTCAGTATTATGTGCCTAAACAGATTTTTTTTTCTAAAAAAAGCTATTTAGTAGGCCATTTAGTGACCTATTTAAGTGCCTGGATATGGACTTATGAGTGTCTCTTTAGGCATCAAATGAAAAATATTTTCAAAATTGATTTGCTGAGAATGTCTTCCATTTTATTTCAAACCATTTATCTTGGTTTCTGCCTCACCATCAGCCTCTGTTGCTTTCTGATTTGACATTGACCAAAAGACGGTGATACATGAGTTGCATAAAGATATTTCAGATTAGGATAAACTAAATATTAAAATGCACGTTTGTGTGGCATGTGTGGAAAAGTTTTTGGTGGGATAGATTAAACAATAGTGATAAAGGCCATTAGAGGAAAAGGACACAGTTTAAAAATTGGAAATAAAAATCTTAGGAACATAGAAGTATAAACTTTGGCAAGTTAAGAGTCCAAGCAGAGTGAGGCAATCCAAATAAAATTTAAAGAACAACTAGTAAAAGACATTTAACACTCGTAATAATTTCAGATTAATAACTCAGAAGCAGGAATGTGCTAAAGAAGCACTCGAGGAAGACAATGCTATTGCAGACAAGCTAAATTAATTATTTTCATTGGTCTTCACTGCAGAGGATGTTAGAGAGATTCCTCAATCCTAATCCTGAGATTTGTGACTTATAAAGAATGGAACTGTCCCAGACTAAGGCATCAGTAGAGGAGATTTTGGGACAGATTGATAAGTCACTGAGACCAGATCAGAGGCAGTGAGTATAAGAACACAGAGGGTGCTAAGTCTCCCCAAACAGGGTGTCTTGGAGTGCCGCTGCTGAAAAGTTGCCTGGAACATGGCCCAGCCCATCCTCTGTTCCAAGAATCCCTTCCCCTCATCCTTTTTCCTCGTGGCCTGACCCACACTGCTCCTCTTTCCCTCCAGTGCTTCGTCTCTTTCCCCCAGGGCTTCCCCTGCCTGCTGCTCATGGTTCTTTGATCCCCTCCCGAGACACCATTGATTCTGCCCCTCTGCTCCTGAGGCCCTCCTGCCCATTTTTCATGCCTTTCTGCCTCTTCCTCCAAGGCCCCTGCAGCTTGCTACCAGTGGAGAGGAGTGGGCAGGCAGGGGGGGACATGAGCAGCAGGTAACTTGGGGGCAAAGGTCTTGGGGTGGGGCTTGGGGGGAGGGGTGGGGGAGAGATTTCCAGCTTTCTTGACCAACTCCCTAAATGCAGGAGTCATGTACTGCCCATGGACCAGATGGTATTCACCCAAGAGTATTAATGGAACTAAAATATGAAATTGCAGAATTACTAACTGTGGCATATTAACCTATCACTTAAATTAACTTCAGTACCAGGTGACTGGAGGATATGCCAATTTTTAAAAGAAGGCTTCAGAGGCAATCTAGCAGTTATAGGCTGTTAAAGCCTGTCTGCAGTACCAGGCAAATTACTTGACACTAATAAATAACAGAATTATCAGACACGTAGATGAACATGATTTGATGGGAAGTGTCAACATGACTTTTGTAAAGGGAAATCATGCCTCATCAATCTACTAGAATTCTTTTAGGGTTAGCATATATGTGGACAAGAGTGATCCAGTAGATATAGCGTACTTAGATTTTTAGAAAGCCTTGGACAAGGTTTCTCACCAAAGGCTATTAAGCAAAGTAAGCAGTCCTGGGTTATGAGGGAAGGTCTTCTCATGGATCAGTAATTGGTTAAAAGATAGGAAACAGAGGGTAGGAATTAATAGTTTTCAAAATGAAAAGCTGTAAACAGAGATGCCTCTAGGGATCTGTAAGAGCAGGGCTGTTAAATGATCTGGAAAAAGGGATAAACGGTGAGGTGGCAAAATTTACAGATGATACAAATGTACTAAAATAGCTTAAGTCCAAAGCAGACTGCAAAGAATTACAAAAGGGATCTCAAAAAAGTGGATGATTTTGCAATAAAATGGCAGATTGCATTAATCAACATTAAATTTGAAGTAATGCACACTGGAAAACACAATTCCAGCTATATGTATAAAGTGGGCTTTAAATTAGCTGTTACCAGTCAAGAAAGAGATCATAGAATAGTCTTCATGTGTGGGTCTCTGAAAACATCTGTTCTGTATGTTGCAGCAGTCAAAAATGCCAATAATGTTAGGAACCATTAGGAAAGGGATAGATAATAAAACAATAAATATATAATACCAGTATATAAATAAGTGGTATGCCCCCACTTTGTATATTGCAGGGGTGAGCAATAATTTTTTTGCTAGGGGCCACTTCAGAAATTTTTGAAGTGACCCTGGGCTGCACCGGAAGGGGCGGGCCAGGATACTTCCCTGCTTCCTCACCCACAGACCATGATTGGTCTGGGGGTGGAGGAGCACATGAAGTCTTTGCCCCCCCCCCCCCCGAGGTTCCTCCTAGATGCCCATGCCCCTGGGGTGGGAGGAGACTGTGTGCTCCCTGTTCTGCCCCCAGGCCAATCAAGGCTTGGGGATGGGGGAATGCGCAAAGTCTCCCCCTGCCCTGCCAGGAGCATGTGGTGCTTCTAAGCGCTGCGTGCTCCTTGCAGGGCGGGGGCAGGATAGAGGAAATTTTGCACACTTTCCCCTGTCCCTAGACCCTAATTGACCTGGGGGTGGGAGAATGCACAAAGCCTCCTCTCCACCTGCCAGGCCAATCAGGGCTTGGGGACAGGGGGAGCATGCAAAATTTCCTCTGCCTTGCAAGGAGCACACGGTGCTTAGAAGTGCCACATGCTCCTGGCAGGGCAGGAGGAGACTTTGAGTGCTCCCCCACCCCCAAGCCCTGATTGGCCTGGGGGTGGGGGAGCAGCAGGGCCTCCGTGGGCCGGATCAGCCCGCTTGGTGGGCTGGATCTGGCCTGCGGAGGCCCTTTTGCCCACCCCTGGTCTAAGTCATACTGGTTGAAGGCACCAGTGAACTCCTTCCTGCATAGCACTCCATCTCATATTTGCTTGGCCTCCAATAGAGATTACTAGGTTAGGTAATTACTTGTTCCCCCTGCTTCTTTTATTAATTTTCTGGGAGATGAGGGGAAAGCATAGTCCCTGACTCGGGAGGAGAATGGGGGACTCTGGTAGAGGGAGGGGGGAGTTGAGGGGCATGCAGCCTTAGGCAGGAGGGTGAATATTGGGTGGTCGCAATAAAGCGGGGATTTGCGAGTGGCACAGAAGAAAGGAGCTTGTGTGGTGCAATGGAGGAATGGAGCAGTGCAATGGAGGAATCCAGCATGTGATATAAACTTGGCCTACCGAAGCTTTGAAGTATGTGACCCCCACCCCCACATCAGTGTTTCTCAACCAGTGGTACGAGTACCCTTAGGGGTACTTGAGAGAAGCCTGGGGGGTACATCAACACAACTGAAATTTGAAGAAAACTGAATTTTTGTGTTAAGTTTTACAGCGCTTCTTTATTTTTGTACTTTTTACACCCAAAAATTTCATCTCCCGCCTGACTACGATTAAGTTGTTTAAGCAAATGTGTTTCAATGGTAGAAAAAAAAATTTGTGTCTGAAAGCTGTAGGTACTGGGGATACTTATAATTTTTTTAAAAGGGGTACTTTATAAAAAGAAGTTGAGAAACACTGCCCTACATTACCTGAGGATACTGCATTTCATATTAAAACTTAATGTTAGGCATGAACATTTGATAATTACTTTGTGTTCTGAAACACTCTTAATATTGTGATAATACAAATAAATTTAGTGAACCTGTATTACACTTCCTTGTGCAGGGGGAAGCAATACGGCACTGCTAGGATGGTGTTGAGCAGAGGTGGGCAAAAGCCTCTCAGCAGGCGGGATCTGGCCTGCTTTGGGCTTTGATCCGGCCTGCAAGGCAATTACAGGCCCCACCCCTTAACAGGTGTGTGTTAGGGGATGGGAGGGAGAGAAGCTCAGCCCTGCCCCTCCACCTCCCGCGCAGCCTCTGGAGAGGAGGCAGTGCTGGGGCTGAGGCTTCAAAGTAGGGCTGGCCCCGGAGGCCCTGCTACCGCGGCCTGGGGCAGACCCTGGAGGCTGGAGGCACCCCTGTCACAGCACCTCCAGGCCCGGCCCATGGCTGCAGCAGCAGAACCTCCAGGGCAGCGGGGCCTTCCTCTGGGGCATCCGGGACAGCGTGGCTGCAGCGGTTGCTGCAAGGGGGCATGAAGCCAGGTAAGGTTCCCCCAATCCCGTCATTTCCCTCCCCCTCAGACCCTGCACCCCCAGCTTGCTCCAACACCCTCCCTTGTTCTTGTACCCTCTCTCCTGACCACACACTGCACCCGTCTCTTGTTCATGTTTCCTCCACCTGGCCAGACACCCTACTCTGAGCCTGCTTGTGCACCTCAGCTCCCTCCCAGATCCTGTACCACATACCTATCCTACTTGCTGGCAGCCCTGTCTCACGCACTGTACCACTCATTTTTATCCCTACCCCAGAGCCTAAGGAGGTCCTTAAAATCCACTAACTCCAGAACCCTGGAAAAGGTTCTATGGGAAGCCCGGAACCTCAGTTTCCCCCTTCCCTTAACCCCATGAGGCTGGGGCACCAGAGGAGTGAGATGTCTCAGTTGGGGCCACATCAGTGGGCATTGGGGGGTTCTGGAGGAGTTTTTTTGCTTCTCACTTGTGTGGCCCTGAACTGATTTTTTGTTTTTGTTTTTTTTTTGTTTGGTTTTTTTTTTTTTTTGGTGGGTCAGTGACCCCCGACCCAAAAAGGGTTCCCCACCCCTCCCATAAATAAAGAAAACATTGAAAACTTTTTGGACATATTCAAAATGAAGTTTGATAAACTAACATGAGAGAGTTAAAATGCTTAATCTTTCATAATTTAAATTAAACTGTTCTTACTAGCGGCAGCTGGTTCAGAAAATAAGGTCACCATACCCAGCAGGGTAGTACGAGGCTCCGGCCCTTCCGCCAGAGGACCTGCCCCTTTCAGGTAGGCCCGCAGCCACTTCTGAATTTTGTGAAGTGGCCCCCCCTTCCAAAATTATTGCTCACCTCTGGTGTTGAGGCTGCTGTGCTAATTTGCTTTGTAGTGATTTTGATGTTGGGTATCTGTCAAAATGTTGCTTTCTAGTTAAGACCCACTGTATGAAAATTTGATTTTAGCTTGTCTTTCCATATAAAATATTAGATTATCTTTCTTCGTGCTCCCTCTTCGAATGCCTCTTCTGCTTGCTTATTGTCACCTGCAACAAATTAAAGCTTCTGTTCTAATCTTTTTCAGGCCATGAATGGCTGCTCCTACTACATATCTCTATTTATCCCTATTCCACTCAACACTCTATACCTAAAACCTTCCAGTATCCTTCCACAGTGCCCCTTCTTGTATGCTGTCCCTTGTGGTTAGAATGGTTCATCTCTGACCATGTTCCAGATTATGACCTTCTCCTTCAGATATCTACATTCTTGAGAGACCTTCTAGTGGTAACCTGGCAAGATTTTTGTGCAAACTGAGGCTTGTGAAGTTGCCTATTATATTGTCTGAACTAGACTGTAAATTCCTTGGGGCAGGGATTGGGTAGGTTTTTTTCTGTAATGTTTGTGAAGAGTCAATGTTCTCATACAAGTACAATTAGAAGTAAGTTCCTTTTTTTTTTTTTTTTCTTTTTTTTTTTTTAAGCAGGGTCCAGCAATTGCAATAAGATTGGACAATCAGTACTATTGAGTTAATGTTGCTAATTAGTGCTCACCAGCTTGTTTTTTAATTTTAAAAGTGAAGTTAAAAGTCCTCAATATGTCCTTGCAAATCAAATCCCTAACTTTACAGGCAGAGATCCAAGAATTGAAAAACTGGTATCTAGCCAGTTAGATCAGCTGATTACCTAATGCCTTTAGTAAACTAGTTGTGGACTGTTTGCCTATTCTGTGTGATTAAGCAAACAGTTTACAACAGAATGTATAACTAAACTGTTCCCTTGTGTAGTCACCTCTAAAAGGACTCACATTTTTGTAACTACTTCTCCTTGTGTTTTGAAATCAGTAGAAGAAAAAATCTCATTGATTCATTCCAACGTTTGTGAATATATCGTCAAATTTAAGCGCTTAGATTTTGAAGGAAATTGTATAAAATCCAATTATTTCTCCCATCCTTCACTTCCTTACGTTTATCATCAGTAGATCTGTGAAATATAAGTGCCATAATCTGGACCTGTCCTATCAGCTCACAGTGGAATAACAAATGATTTTAAACCAATTTTTAAAAGCAATATTTTAAATTTAAATCAGATGTATTTTACATCCTTTAAAATGGGAAGAAAGTGAGGTCTTAAATTGTTTAAGTGGCTGTTTTGTACTTGTTCCTTAAACTTTCTTCTAACTACTCAAAATTAACATAAAATATTAAATTCTACTAAGAAATTTTATGCTTACAGTCCTCATACATACTGAAGAAATGCATAGGGAAAACAGAACTCTGGTTTGCATTTCCCCATTTCAATTTCCTCAGCACTCTTAAGATTCTTTGGGATTAAATCAGGGTCCTCAATGGAGTCCATGGTCTCACCCCCCCCTGCACATAGACAGTCTCTCTCAGGAGTAAAAGTAACTTAACATTTCTCACAGGTACTGTCCTATTGCAGCCCGGGTCCTTGCCAGTTTTTTAAATAGCTCCCTGCTGGCTTTTGCTTAGGGATTTTAAATATCAGTTAATGGAATAGTCGATTAACCTCATGATTTCTTCAGTTACTTGACTATTCTATAGTCCCCAAGGGTGGGGCTGGCAGCCAGTGTGCCAGTGTCCCACTCCCAAGGAGCCCCCTGCCACTCTGCGCTGCTGCCTTTGTATCAGAGGCAGCATTGCAGGGTGCCAGGCAGGAGCTGGTCCACAAGGGGAGCCAGTTTAAAAACCAGCTCCCCTTGTGGACTGGCTGCCTGTCGCCCAGTGTTACTGCCTCTGATAAAGAGGCCACAGTGTAGGGTGACAGCAGCCCCTGTGTAAGGGGGTGGGGGTCTGAGCTCCTGGACCCAGCGCAAGCTGGAACTGAGCTGAGCTGCCTGCCCACCTGGCTCCTAACACACTTTAAATGCAGAGCTCAGCAGGGGTAGGTCCTGGACCTGGCACAACCCAGGCTGCTGGCCAGCCTGCTAAAAAATGTACTGGTGAGGGTGTGTGTGAATGTATATAGTCTATAGCATTAACCGATACGCTTGTGCTTATCAGTTAATCGACTATACTATTACATCCCTACTTTTGCTGCAGCTCAGCCATCTCTTGCCCGAGCTGCGCACCAGGGCGCACCCACTTATTTACACCTGGTCTCTCTCTGTTCTTTGCACCTGGCTTCCTTTCTTCTTCCTTGGCTGGTCCCTCAGTTAAACAAAACTGAATCCCTCTGCTGTGAAAGCATGGCTCTCTGATCCTCTGTCCTTCCCAACCTGTTTCTCTCATTTCCTCTCACCTGCCCAGTCTGTATAGTTTTAAATGTTAGCAACAACTCTAAGTTTTTTTGATTTCCTGTTTGGAGATTTCTCCACTTTCTATGCACCATCCCTGCAGACTGACTTGGTTGAATTGTTTCAGAGGGGTAGCTGAGTTAGCCTGTCACAGGAAAAACTTAAAAAACAACAAATGGTCTGGTAGCACTTTAAAGACTAACAAAACATGTAGATGGGTTTCCCAGTTCAAGCAACCCTCCTTAACATACCTTTTGAGTAGACACAGTATGATTTAAGGGTAATGACTTTTCATTGTCCCTCGTCTGGAAAATGGATTACAGGTGGTTCTGACAGAACGTGGCTAATAAGCTATACACCGAGGCATGAAATGATAAAGCAGTTTCATAACAGTCTGAATTCATATATTTTACATAGGTAAATTCTCCAGACTCTCATGGTGGCTTAAACTGCACCTTTCCTGTGGATGCACAAATTCAGGTCTGCTTAGAGAAGTTTCTTATACACAGCTGAATATCTCTGTTAGAATTTAGTCCTATATGTGTCTCCTAAACAGATCCAAACTTAATTGATCTTTTCAGTAGTGTGGTTCAGTTTTTTGTTAAATCTCTTGAGCATGAATGGAAATGTACAAAATCAAAGTAACAGAATCTGCATTATGGCATCTGTGTGACCCAGCGTTTCTCAAACTGTGGGTCCCGATCCCCCAGGGGGTTGCGAGCAACTGAGAGGGTGGATGCAGCAATGGAGAGGGGGGGTCACGAGCAACTGAGAGAGGGGTTGCAGTATCACAAGTTTGAGAACCCCTGCTGTGGCCCCTTAATTGCTGAATTCTAAAGCAGCTATGGATATGCCCAACTGTCCTGACCATCTGTAATTGGCTTAGTTACATGGAAGAGCCTCACTAATTTTCTCACATGGCCATTCCTCTCTTCTAATTTCAGCACTGAGCTGTTAAATCTTTGCTGACAACGCATCCTGCTAAGATTTCATTGGTTTTACAAACATATTAATGGATTGGTCATGGCCAAGGAATTAATTTGTCTGTTACTTTGATTTTGTAATTGGTTCCCCCAAGAACACCAGGGTGGGAACTTGGACATGTGTCCTTAAACTTGATCAGCATTTAGCTTTTCTGTGAAGTACAATGAGAGACACTTAAGTTCACATTATGTGCACAATTTCTTTTCAGATTACTGTCACGATTACAAGGCTAGTTGCACTCCTGGCCCTCTTCTGATCTATCTACCTGCACTCCCTCAGGTGCAGGGGGACTTCACCTATTTTAGGATACAAATCAGGTCCTGAGCTGCTTCTTCCCTGCCCCCCCCCCCCCCCCAGGCAGAGCCCGTGGGTTGGATCCAGGCCTAAGCTTGTTTAGATCCTGCCCCTGAGGCTTGGGGCTCCCTCCCCCCCCCCCCCCCCCCGGTGCTGCTAGTCCCTCCCACAGGGCTGCAGTGACGGCACTGGCTCCCTACTGAGGGGGACCGGTAGGAGCCCCAGGCCTTGTGGGCCAGAGTCTGTCCCAGATCCAACCGATGGGCTCTGCCTAACGGGGAGAAAGCGGCTCCCCACACTGCTACTACCCCTTCCTCTCCCCTAGGTGGGGAAATGGCAGCACAGCAAAGTGCTGCCTGGAGGCTTTTCCCTTGCCACTCCAATTGCTCTTAATCATGGCTAATATGAGCAGTTGAGGGCAATGCCTGGGAGAGGCGGGGGACACAGAAGAACCAGGTTTATCTCCGGAGAGCTGTGCCACGTAAGCGCTTCTCCATTGCCCAGACCTCGCACAACCACCCCGCTTCTGCACCCTCCCTCCTGCCAGGACCCTGCACCCACACTCTGCTCCTGCACCCTACCTCCCATATCCCTCCCACTCCCAACCCACTCCTGCATTGTCCCTCCAACCCAGACGTCATGCCCCAAGCCCGCTTCCCAGCAGCCCCCTTCCACACTGAACCACTCATTTTTGGTCCCATCCCAGAGTCTATTAGCCCAGGCAGCTCTGGTGTGCAAGATGAATGAGAGGAGTGTCTTTCGGGGGCTTCATCAGTGAGGTGTGTAGTTTTTTGTTTTGCTTTGTTGGGTTTTTTGGGGGGGGGGTTGTGTGTGTGTGTGTGTCACTTTTGTGCAGTTCTCAACCAATTTTTCTGTGACCCTTGACCCAAGAAAAGTTTCCCCATTCCTGTCAACTGATGCAGGGATCCCTTCGAGCTTGAGCCTATCTGTTTGTGCCATGGTTAGTTAGCCCCATAGTGAGAACCTCGGCAACCCATGTCAGCTGACCAAAAGCCAGTTTTGAGTGTTTAATTGCCATTTTCAAGGGGCCGCTGACAAAGCTGGTCTTATTTTTTTTTTTTTTTTAAACCATCTGGCAATCCTACGGGCGAGCCGGGCAGTCACCCAAGGCCACCAATTGGATAGGACCGGCCCTGAGTGTCACATGCCCTATACCTCAACTGTGCTTGCCCAGTAGGAGCGACGGAGTTTGGCACCTGTGGAGCTTCCCTTTGGGAGTCTGTGACCAGTAGTATTGTGGGCCACACGGCTTTCTTAAAATCAATGTGAACAGAGCATTCAGAGACAATTTTAAAACAAGTCTTTACACATGCCTATATTGATTAGAGGCTGCTTAGCCTCCAATGGACATTTTTCACCCACTCTTTGTATGTAGTAGGTTTCTAGCAGGTCGGGCTTGTGTATCAGATATGGACTACAGAGCTTCCATTCAGAGATACACTTGAGAAGTATTCCAGAAGATCCTTTAAAGTACTGCCAGGTAGGGTTGAGGTTAGCTGAAGTTAAGGTACAGTAAAACCTCAAAGTTATGAACACCAGAGTTACTAAGTGAGTAGTTAACCACACACCTCATTTAAAACCAGAAGTATGCCATCAGGCAGCAGAAGCACCGAGGGAAAAAAAATCAAATACTGTGCTAAATGTGAACTACTTAAAAAAAGAGGGAAAGTGTAAAAAACAGATTTGACAATGTAAAGAAACTGTTTTTGTGCTTGCTTCATTTAAATAAAGATGGTTAAACACAGCATTTTTCTTCTGCATAGTGAAGTTTCAAAGCTTTCTTAGATTCAAATGTAAACTTTTGAAAGAAATAACTGCATTTTAATAGTGCAGTTATGAGCAACCTCCATTCCCAAGGTGTCCTTAATTCTGAGGTCCTTAATTCTATGTGTTGTACACAGTGCCACTTAGTGGCTGAAGATTATAATGTGGTTTAGCATTCCAGTAGTTATCTGGGCAGTCCTTACTACTTCAGACACTCCCAGAAACTGAACAGTGCCCCTCTCCTCTTGAGAGATTCTTCCTTTAAAACCAGCCACAGTCCTTTTGATGTACTGGCTCCCAGACCTTTTCCCGTTTTGCTGAGAGGTAGCTAATCTTGAACCATTTTCCTCCTTCCTGCTTGTTTTCCTTACAGCTCCCTTTTAAACTAAACCAATATATTTATACACTAAAGCAATGACCAGATTAGCATACAGTACTCATAAATTATAGAGCAGCTCCAACTCAGTCGCATCTACTTCATTCAAAGTGAAGTAAAATATTTTAGAGCCAGAAAGCCAAGTTTAATTTCACATTGAAATTTATTACTCTTCTTGTTCCTCTTTGTAACGTGGTTTTGGTTCTGTAAGAGACTGATCGTGTGCATGAAATACTGTCATATGTTCTAATAGGAGGACATTGATATATTTCCCTAATATTGCATCTTGGTATTTTGTTTGTATTGAACAAACTTTGCGACCGGGTGCTCGCGAACAGGGTGAGTGCTAACAGGAGGGAGTTTTGAGAGGGGAGTTTTGGGGGGAGCCAGTGACTTCTATTGCCCTTAAACTAAATCCTTTATAACAACCTCTATCTGAAACATTTAATTAACCCTCATATATAATTAGAGTAGGAAATGGAGGCAGAAGCCCAGCAGCAGAGTGGGGGCTATCCTGTTTATTGTGTCGAGTGCAGTATGTATGACTACCTACCCTGTGGGTGGGTGGCGTATGTGTGCGCTCGATGCAAGGAGCTCCTGGCCCTCAGAGACCGAGTGCGTGCTTTGGAGGCCAGGGTGGCTGAACTAGAGGAGCTAAGGAAGGTAGAGGTG
The DNA here is from genome assembly GCA_032595735.1 of Pelochelys cantorii. Lineage (NCBI taxonomy): Eukaryota > Metazoa > Chordata > Testudines > Trionychidae > Pelochelys > Pelochelys cantorii. The sequence continues at coordinate 121,434,624 of CM064326.1, read as the reverse complement.
TTTGTGGATGAGACTTTCCGGGACATAGTAGGGCTGTCCCACCTCCAATCTGACAGTCCTGATGCTGTTACGGAGGATGAAAGGCTCAGGGAAGGAGAGCAGTCAATGGGAGCAGAGGGAAACCATCCTATAGTTGGGACCCTCCTTCCAGAGGGTGATGTTGTATCCTCTCGTGCCGAGGATACTTCTCCGGGGGAGGGAGCTCCAGCTGTTAGGAAGAAGCAGGTTTTAGTAGTGGGGGATTCGATCATTAGAAATATAGATAGTTGGGTTTGTGATGACCGGGAGAACCGTATGGTTACTTGCCTGCCTGGTGCGAAGGTTGCGGATCTCTCGAGGCATCTAGACAGGCTTATGGGCAGTGCTGGGGAGGAGCCGGTCGTCGTGGTACATGTTGGTACCAATGACATAGGGAAGGGTAGAAGAGATGTTCTGGAGGCCAAATTTAGGTTACTAGGAAAGAGACTGAAATCCAGAACATCTTTGGTGGCATTCTCTGAAATGCTTCCAGTTCCACGCGCAGGGCCAGATAGACAGGCAGAACTTCAGAGTCTCAATGCGTGGATGAGGGGTTTAGATTTATTAGGAACTGGGGACACTTTTGGGGTAGGGGGAGCCTATACAGGAATGATGGGCTCCACCTAAATCGAGGTGGATCCAGACTGCTGGCATTAAACATTAAAAAGGTCGTAGAGCAGTTTTTAAACTAAGAGGTGGGGGAAAGCCGATTGGTGCGGGGGAGCACCTGGATCGGACGGAGACTTCTCTTACACGAGGCTCCATAGGTAGGGATTCCCTAGAAGTTAGTCAGATAGGGAACGTGGGAAATAATATATGGGCAAGATCAGATGTGAAACAATCGTGCATAAAAAAATCCAATGTGTCTGAGAAAGGCGGACATATAAATAGTGGTAGTTTTCTAACATGCTTTTACACTAATGCTAGGAGTCTGTCTAATAAGATGGGTGAACTGGAGTACCTCATATCAAAGGAGGAAGTTGACATAATAGGCATCTCAGAAACATGGTGGAATGAGGACAATCAGTGGGACACTATCATACCGGGATATAAATTATATCGGAAAGACAGAACAGGTCGTGCGGGTGGCGGAGTGGTACTATATGTGAAGGATAATATAGAATCAAATGAAGTAAAAATCCTAAAGGAATCAAAATGTTCCATAGAATCATTATGGATAACAATTCATTCCTCTAATATGAATATGGCATTAGGAATATATTACCGACCACCTAACCAGGACAGTGATAGTGATGCTGAAATGATAAGGGAGATTAGAGAGGCTACCAAAATAAAAAACACAGTAATAATAGGAGATTTCAATTATCCCCATATTGATTGGGTGCATGTCACCTCAGGACGGGATTCAGAGATTAAATTTCTTGATGCCTTAAATGACTGCTTCTTGGAGCAGCTAGTACAGGAACCCACAAGGGGAGAGTCGATTCTCGACCTAGTCTTGACTGGAACGCAGGATCTGGTCCAAGAGGTAACTGTTACTGGACCGCTTGGAAATAGTGACCACAATATAATAACTTTTAATATTCCTGTGTTGGGAAGAACACCGCAGCGGTCAAACACTCTGGCATTTAATTTCAAAAAGGGGAATTACACTAAAATGAGGAAGCTAGTTAAACAGAAACTAAAAGGGAGAGTAATTAAACTAAAATCCCTGGAAGCTGCATGGGAACTGTTTAAAGACACCATACTAGAGGCCCAACTTAAATGTATACCCCAAATAAAAAAACACAGTAAGAGACCTAACAAAGAACCACCATGGCTAAACAGCCATGTTAAAAAGGCAGTGAGAGAGAAAAGGGCAGCTTTTAAAAAGTGGAAGTCAAATCCTAGTGAGGAAAATAGAAAGGAACATAAACACTCCCAAATTAAGTGTCATAATGTAGTAAGAAAAGCCAAAAAAGAGTTTGAGGAACAGCTAGCCAAAAATTCAAAAAATGATAGTAAAATGTTTTTTAAATACATTAGAAGCAGGAAGCCCGCTAAAAAAGCAGTGGGGCCCTTGGATGATAAAGATATAAAAGGAGCGATCAAGGAAGACAGTGCCATTGCGGAGCGATTAAATGATTTCTTTGCTTCAGTCTTCACGGCTGAGGATGTTACAGAGGTTCCTAAATCTGAGCCAGCCTTTTTAGGTGACAAATCTGAGGAACTCACTCAGACTGAAGTGACATTAGAGGAGGTTATGGAATTAATTGATAAGCTGAATAGTAACAAGTCTCCGGGACCAGACGGCATTCACCCAAGGGTTCTGAAAGAACTCAAATGTGAAATTGCGGAGTTATTAACAGTGGTTTGTAACCTATCCTTTAAATCCACTTTGGTACCAAATGACTGGAAGATGGCCAATATAACACCAATATTTAAAAAAGGCTCTAGAGGAGATCCTGGCAATTATAGACCGATAAGTTTAACATCAGTACCAGGCAAATTAGTAGAAACACTAGTAAAGAGTAAAATTGCAAGGCACATAGAAGAGCACGAATTGTTGGGCAAAAGTCAGCATGGTTTCTGCAGAGGGAAGTCGTGTCTAACTAATCTGTTAGAATTCTTTGAAGGGGTTAATAAACATGCGGACAAGGGGCACCCAGTGGATATAATATACCTAGATTTCCAGAAAGCCTTTGACACGGTCCCACACCAAAGGCTTTTACGTAAATTAGGTGGTCATGGGATAGGAGGAAAGGTCCTTTCATGGATCAAGAATTGGTTAAAAGACAGAAAACAAAGGGTGGGAATAAATGGTAAATTTTCACAATGGAGGAGGGTAACTAGTGGTGTTCCCCAGGGGTCAGTACTGGGACCAATCCTGTTCAACTTGTTCATCAATGATCTAGAAAATGAGGTAAGCAGTGAGGTGGCCAAGTTTGCAGATGACACAAAGTTGTTCAGGACAGTCAAAAGCAAAAGGGATTGTGAAGAACTACAAAAAGATCTCAGCAAACTGAGTGATTGGGCAGCAAAATGGCAAATGAAATTTAATGTGGGTAAGTGTAAGGTAATGCATGTTGGAAAAAATAACCCAAATTACACGTACTACATGATGGGGTCAAATTTAGCTACGACAGATCAGGAAAGGGATCTTGGAGTTATAGTGGATAGTTCTATGAAGACATCCACGCAGTGTGCAGCGGCAGTTAGTAAGGCAAATAGGATGTTAGGAATTATTAAAAAAGGGATAGATAATAAGACAAAAGATATCATACTTCCCCTATATAAAACTATGGTACGCCCACATCTCGAGTACTGCGTGCAGATGTGGTCTCCTCACCTCAAAAAAGATATATTGGCATTAGAAAAGGTTCAGAAAAGGGCGACTAAGATGATTAGGGGCTTGGAAAGGGTCCCATATGGGGAGAGGCTAGAGAGACTGGGACTTTTCAGTTTGGAAAAAAGGCGATTGAGGGGCGATATGATAGAGGTATATAAAATCATGAATGGTGTGGAGAAAGTGATTATAGAAAAATTATTTACCTTTTCCCATAATACAAGAACTAGGGGACACCAAATGAAATTGATGGGTAGTAGGTTCAAAACTAATAAAAGGAAATTTTTCTTCACACAGCGCACAGTCAACCTGTGGAACTCCTTGCCCGAGGAGGCTGTGAAGGCCAGGACTCTATTAGGGTTTAAAAAAGAGCTTGATAAATTTTTGCAGGTTAGGTCCATAAATGGCTATTAGCCAGGGATAAAGTATGGTGCCCTAGCCTTCATAACAAGGGCAGGAGATGGATGGCAGGAGATAAATCACTTGATCATTGTCTTCTGTTCTCCTTCTCTGGGGCACCTGGCATTGGCCACCGTCGGCAGATGGGATGCTGGGCTCGATGGACCTTTGGTCTGACCCAGTATGGCCATTCTTATGTTCTTATGTTCTTATGAAATGGATATAATTATGGAGGGAAAAATTAAAATGTTAGCTTAAACAATGTCCATTTAAGATGTATACTCTTAACATAACATAATCCTGCTTAAGTCTCTGCATTTGATAGACTGCATTCAAAATAGTTCTCAGATCTGTACACTTAAAACTCACATCCATTGAGTTTATTCATACATTTATGCACTGAAGAGCTACATAGTAACAATATGAGTAAATGAAATATGACCTTTACTGATTGGACAAATTTCTTAGGTTCTTCCTTCATCTGAAGTACTCGTAACAGTATTAGCCTTCTGAAATTACTTGCTAGGAAAGGAAGAAATGTGTGAAGAGAGAATGTATTTATTGTTGCTACTTCTGTTACAGAGCCTTATTTTTTTCCCCACAGTGTATCCCTGTACCGGGGGAATTGCAGACCTATCCGGTTTGAACCACCAATGCTGGATTTCCGTGAACAGTAAGTTGGGAAGCTTTTTATTTCTGTTCTAGTTAGAAGACAAATACAGAAATTAGCATAAAGAACATATACTTGATTGGCAGAACTTTAAATGTCTATCCATAATTGCAACTGGTTTTGCTATACTCATCACCATGGGATCTCGACCATCTTTGACTCCTAACTAAAACTAGGCTTTAACTCGTTTTTACAGTTGGTCTAACATGTGGAGAAATAGTTTGTTTTAAGCTGTGTCTGCTTTCATTGCATGCTACATTGAAGCTAACTGGATTACTTCCTATTTGTAGGAAAGAGTTAATGGCACAAATGTGGGGGATGTAGACGAGTGCAGGCTTTTGAGTGGAAGCTTTTGTATGCGTGCTCAAGGTGGAATATTACACTTATCCTGAGTTTTTTGTTAACCTGTGGAGGGAAAGAAATCATGTTTAATTTGTGAAAGTGGTTGCCCAGGAATACCTTATGCATATGGAAGTATCCTTCTCCATCTTTTAGTAAATAAGTCACTAAACATTCAAGCTATATGGAAGTGCTTTATTTTACAAGTATTAGTTAATGGCCTTTGTCAGTGCAATGAATAGATTATATAGGCTAACGTGTCACATTTATATTAGCACATTGTTACAAAAAGAATCTGAAAGGAAAAACTAACCAACCATCTTAGGTTTCTCTATATTTCAGTACTTTGATTTGGGAACGTTGTTTTTTAAATGTCTATATATAACTGACTGACTAGTTATTTGTTTATTTTGTTTATGCAAAAATGTACAATACAGGTGTGTCATATTAGTCACATTTGCTTTAATCACAACATTTGATTTAATATAATTCATATAATACCACTAATATAAATAATGCAATACAGTAAATTCAGTAAGTTTAGACTACTCATGTATAACTTTTTCCATGACAGAGGTATGATTATATGGTCTTGCTGAATCAGAATAAAGTAAATGAATAGGGAAATTTCTGAAGTTCTGTGAATACACAGCAATCTTAACTGTGTTTAAAATTTTTATAAAGCTTTTTATCATGATGTTAAAAACTTCTACTCCTTTACTTTAAAGAAAAATCTCGCATAGTAAATTTGCTCTTCATTATGCTTCCGGTTTTTTTTATATAAACTTATCCTTCTGGAACTCTATTACTTTGAAACAAGTAAGTTAATATAGATCTGAAACACTGACAAAATTGTGCAAGTTTATGACCTGCAAAGAGCATGCAGTTCTGGAGAATTAGTACCAAATGATGTGGGCTTTCAACCAACTACGGAAATTTCTCAACTAAAAGTTGTAATGGAATTGTGAGAGTCAGACTTTGGTTTATTAAATGCTTTCTTTACTTTTTAAAAATTCAAATCTGTCATTTTTACCTGCTGCAGAAAGTTGAAATGCTTTGCTGCAATTATAACTTTTTCAGGTGCTTGTTCATGTCGATTCCAATTAGGTGTGTGCCTGCATACACGCACAGTAGCAGAAAGATTTTTTTCCTCTAGCAGTTAGCTGTAGGGTTGACCTGGGCACCTCCGGGAGTTGCACCTTCATGACACACAATATAGAGCTCTGCCAACCTGCCACCCCCTCAATTCCTTCTTTGCTCCAGTGAGGATTAGCTGGGACCTCCCTGTGCTCTTGTCTCAAAGTGCAACAGGAGTCTATTTACTACACAGTTCTTATTAGTTCCTCTAGTGATAATTAGTAGTGGTAGTAAATAATTCATTAGCATTAGTGTGCCTTGGGGGGGGGATATCCTGTCCCATGCTCTTTTGATGCTGAGACATGCCCAGGTCTCCGGGCTTTAAAGCCTGTGAAACCTGCGGCAGGTGTATGCCCAGAAACGATCCTCACATTGGCTGATCAAAGAGCATTCCAGGACTGAAGTGGAAGCTCAGATCATCTTCATCAGACCCACCTTTGGCAATCTGGGTCTCCTACATGAAGTGAAATCTTAGCCCTAGCCACAAGGCTAAGAATATTCTGGGGCAGAGATCTTTCAGTCTGTCAGGTTGAAGGTGGTGTTCTTTTTATAAATAGTCATTGGAGCAGGGGCTTGAACTTGCATCTTTCACCTTCTAGGCGCGTGTTTTAACCACTAGCCTGGAGAGTCAGTCTTGCTTTTTATTTAGCCCACTAACTATTCATTGTGTCATTCATAAATGAACACTGGTATTCTATGTCTCAGGTGAGTGCTCAAGCCACTAGTCTAAAAGTTAGAAAGTGGCACCACCATCTCCTCTTCCTGTCATTTGTAAATGACATCAAAGTTCCGAAAGAAATTTTGGTCAAAACTATTTGGTAAATTTGCAGATAGTTTTGGGTCAATTGAAACTACATTGTTTATTTGTGTAAAAATAAATCAGTTGTGTTTTATATCCCAGCAGATATGTGCTGTATGTTTATATATTCAATTTGTTTATCCTTTGAAAATAGCCCATATATTCTCTGCATACACCATATAAGTTTAAATTTTAGATCTTGGCTTTTTCAGAGAAATGAATACATATGAAATGTCTCATTACTGACCTGATTTTTTTCAAACTTCATTTCCGTATTTATGACTGCACTGAATTGCATGGAAAGTATGAATTGCAGGTATGAGGTTGTATCATTCTCAACTGAAATCTTACTTGAAAATTTGGCCATACAATGTTGAATAATATCTGTTGGTTGAAAAATCTCAGAGAGGTAGCCATGTTAGTCTGTAACTTTAAAAATGAGTGGTCCTGTGGCACCTTAGAGACTGACCAAAATATATAGAATCATTCTAGAAGGTTGTGCCCACGAAAGCTCATGATTCTATATATTTTGGTTAATCTCTAAGGTGCCACAGGACCACTCATTGTTTTTGTCTGTTAGTTGAGTGAGTACTGTGCAGAGTAAACTCAAACATCTAGGGCTCAGTATGTATTTACTTACATTTTTTGTAATTTAATAGCTGCATGGTAAAACCAGGAGTACACAATGTGTTATGTTACTGTAATTATCCAACATATGCTTTTTATTATATATTAGAGCTTTTGCCAGACCACTTGTTAATCAGCAGTCCTCATCTGTATGATTCTGGAGTGTCCGATCTTTTTTAATCTGTGATTCTTATCTGTCACTTCTCGCTGCGTTCAAAATGCTTTGGAACAGAACCCTGCTGGGCCAGGAATCATGCCAAAATCAAATTTGATCTTGTAGCAAAACTATGTGAAAAGGAGAGAAGATGGAAATGTATCCATTGACTTCAAAAACTTTAACAAAAGCCAAAAGTTCTGTTCTTGACACTCCTCACTTCTAACTAGAAAAAAACCCAGTACTTTTATGTTAGACACATTCTGGATCCGTTCCTTTATTGATTTGCTTGAGAGATGTATTTGTTACGCTGCTTTTTTATAAGATGCCTTATTGATATAAATGACCATCTACAGAAAGAGAACAGTTGTCCTGAAATGCAGTAACTACATTTTGGGTCTTTAAAAGAATTTGCTGTAATTATTTATTTTTTTTAAAGAATAAAAATGGTTAGGAAAAACCTGAGTGCTCGTGTACAATTGCTTTGACTACACCATACTTGGAGTATGGTCTGAATCAATGCAATTACGCCATCTTCCTAGCAGCACTACTCACTTTTTCCAGGCAAACTTTAGGCCAGTGGATGTATAGCTACTTTAAAGTGTTTGTATACACTTTTTATCCATCTTCCTCCAATTTTGTGCCACAATTTTAACATAAACATATTTATGGTTTTGAATGTATAAATCATAGGCTTCATAAATCTTGCTATAGTAACTTTCTGAGAAACTAATCAAACTATTGATAATCAATCTGGTTTGAACACCCTTGTACATCATGCCCTTCAGAATCAGGACCTATGAAATACTTAAATTCATTGCCAAAAAGCTTGATTAGTGCAGCATTAAGGTTGCTTACTGCTGGCTCATGCTCTTTCCAAACATCAAGGGGGCTAACCTGAGACCCCTGAAAGCAGAGTTAATCTTAACTCTGATTTCTGAATGATGTATACAGTACAGTTACTTGCCACAGCTACTTCCAGTATACACTATGCATGTCAGTGTTTGAAGAGGAATGATGTAGAATTATGTTGGACACAATGGGGAAAATAGTAGATTTTGTTAGTTTGGTCATATTTGATTGTCCCTTTTGTGTGCTTGGTAGGGCTAGAAAAGTGGAAGAGAAAAAATGCTCATCTTAGGCTGTAAATACCACATGTTTGAACTGGAGGTAAAAGGGGAAGAGGAGTAGCTCCGAAGTCTCCATCCCATATTGAGAGTCTGCTGTAGTGAGAAGGGGCTCTACACACACATCTGCAGCATATGCTTACAGATGTGTAAACTGGCCCATTCATTTCATTCAGATGAGAACATGCCTTTGAGAAGTACTCCATAGAGATGATTATACCTTGAAACAGTAGCTCTGAGAGAGTGAACTGCCTCATTCATATCAGTGGGAGTTCTTCCCCTAATCTCATCACTGTACCTGTGGATGTACCAAACATGTCCCAGCTCCTTATCTTAGTCTTAGCACACTGTACCTCTGGCATGCACTGAAATGCCCTTTCCCAGCTTCCAGCACAGGCCCATTTTATCATGCCTAGTGATGTCCTGGAGGAGTTTAGTGAGGCTGTCCTAGCAAAGAGAAACAGTTCTTCCTGGCCAGAAATATATTACTGGCCTGTCTGGTGTCATTTTTCCATAGCCTCGCCTGTATCAGCCTAGTGCCACACCACCATAGCTGGCTTCATTACCTGACCTAATACTACCCACCAGAGTGTCCCCAGGTGGAACACAGGCAGTCAATTAGAGTGTTGTGACCTGATGTATTGAATGAAATTCCTGATCTTTTAAATGTGAAACGTCATATATTGTGTCAGTTGATGACATATACATGGTGAGTTTGATTTTAAAAATAGTTGTCTTCAGTATGCTTATTTCACCAATTTAGGATTTTTCCAACAGATAACTTTTAAGCACTGCATTGCTATGTCACTGTGGGTCAATATTTGGGATGTAGGCAACTAGTCGACTACCTAATAAGCAAATGCTTATTGGCAGGGCTTGACAAACCGTGGCAAAATCTACTCTATCAGAGGCTATGTCTAGACTACAAGCCTCTTTTGAAAGAGAGCATTTAGACTGCAACCCCTTCTTTTGAAAAAGCGAGCCACTTTTTCGAAAGAGAGCACCCAGGCAGTCTGAATGCTCTCTTTCGAAGAAGCCCTGTTTGCATTCAAGAACACCTTTTTTTGAAAGAGCACTTTCGAAAAAAGGCATTCTTCCTCATAAAATGAGGTTACCGCGGTCGAAAAAACTGCGGCATTCTTTCGATTTAATTTCGAAAGAACATGGCGGCAGTCTAGATGCAGGTGAAGTTTTTTCAAAAAAAATCCTGTAATCTAGACATACCCAGAGAGAGGCAGCAAACGGGGGGAGCATGAGCTGGTGCTGGGGGGAGCCAGTTTAAAAGGTCCTCCCCCCAGAGCACCATCTCTGCAGAGGGCAGGGGACAGCGGGGAAATGGTATGAGCGAGGACTGAAATAGTACCATTCATACTGATCCCCACTGCTGCTGCTCTCTCTCTGGAATGTACAAGAGCTGCCTGAGTGGAGTGGAGGGGACCTGTGCCAACAAGGACTGCTTTGCTCCCCCAGTGGGAGTTCCTGCTGCCTTTCTCCCTTTGAAATGTACAAAAGCAATTCATCCTGTAAAACCATGCCATTGAGGCTGTTGGATCATGTTTAACAGACTAGGAAAGTCTTCAAATGGTAGTGAAATCTGCCTTCTGTGGCAAAGTGTATCTGCGGAATGGTCTTGCCTCACTTGTTGAAAAGCATTTGCCACATCTCAACCCATGCCTAATGTTTTCTTATGTTTATGTTCTACATGCCAAACAGAGCTGGTCTTAGGGGCAGGCGAGCCAGGCAGTCTCCCGGGGCTGCGATTTTCAAGGGGCTGCCGACAGAGCCCGCCGGAAGCCCTTTCGGTCCTTCCCCTCCTCTGCCCCCTCCCCACCCCCCGCCGACAAATTTTCCCAAGGTTTTTTAATTTGTTTTGGGGGTTTTTTCCCACCTGGGCCTGCCAATTGGTTAGGACTAGCCCTGATGCCAAACTTTGTTTTAATTTTCTGTTTATCACTGCAAATAAGTTTCACCTTGCTTGCAAACTTTATGCTTTTAATATCTGGTAGGCAGTTTTTGCTCTGAATAGAATAGAGAACAGCTTTGTCTAAACTTAAAAAGAAATTGCTAGTTAATGTTTAAATTGAATATCTAAACCTTTCTGCAATCTTGTGATTTAAGAGTAAGGGAATAAGAAGCAGATGAGACCCTTGTTTCTTCAAGAGCTCTATTGATCTCTAATAGGGAGATGGTGAAAATAATAATCACTTCTTTTCTTTTAGCAGGTGTTTTATAGATTTCAGGGTGGTTTTATAAGGTAGCTGTAATACAGAACCAAATGTGCATTTTTCAGGTTTTTAATACACAAGAGTATTTGATTAGTCTTTACATTTTAGACATGCTCAGGGTAATATAAAATATTTTTCTTCCCTCTTTGTAATAGACTTTAATTCACATCTGTTTTGGAGTTGGTTAAAAATTTAATCAGAAAACAGTTCCACTGGTTGATAAAACCTCAATATGTGAAGTTGATCCAGTTTGTTTTGTATTTGTGAGGCATTTTATTTTAGCATGACATGCTTTCAGACCAGATAATGCAGTTAAAAACCTTATAACTTGGGTTCAATTCATTCGGGGTGACATGACTGGATAATGAGCTGCTCCCAGTATTTCAGCTGCGGAACATGGAAGACTAATTGAAAACAGGCTGTTATATTTTTCTTTGTATCTGAGCTTAACGTAAATTTATATCTTAAAAAAAATCAGGCTTATTTTAATCTAACATTTATTTGTTGGACACTGCAAATATTGGTTCAAAAGGGTACCTTATAAAAATACTTGTACTTGTTACATTAAAACTTGGAGACTAAGAATCTGTCTCTGATAGTGCAGTAATGTTGCTACCTTTCTGCTGTATTTCACCTCTTAGACTGACACAGCTAAACTCAGAAAAGTAACTTGCCCATGCTGCTCAGACCACCTGTTACATACCTGTGAGTGCAGAACAGTGCATTCCTTTTAGCGCTTTGGTCTTGTTTACTGTCTTGCTTTCTAAGAAGCTGTGGTAAGAATGCAAAGCTGTACTATTAATAATAGATGTGAATTGACCAAAAGTATGAATAGATAACCTTTCCATTTAGGGCAAATAGGGTGTTGCATGTGTCATTGAAGTCACCGTAGTCTCCTTTGCTTAGGTCTCTTTCACAGGAAGCTTTTCTTTAGACTGTTTCAGCAGTTGCCAAAGGTGATTCTGGGGAAGGAGTTTGTCGACTGCTTCAGAATTCATAAAGTTTCTATCTAGAACCAGAACAGACCTGTTGGAGGGGCTAGACTTCTCTTTCCTTGAACAAGATGAAATGAACAAGAATAAAATGAAAATCACGATCTTTTCATTCTTCCCCATTCTCCCACAAAGGGAAAGTGGAAGGGGAGATATGCTAAGGCAGAATGGGAATTCCTGCTGAGATTACATTTTTAACTTTTAATAGTCAAATGAAATCTTACATATTTCAGAAGACAGTCTGCATTCGTTTGAAGTCCCAAACTAGGTATAGATTGAAAAGAAGCCAGAGACGTTTACAGAAAGGGTCTTTTCCTAACAACCTATCCTTGCCCTCCCCCATTAAACAGATGGAAATCTCCAAGAATTATTTTTGAGCCATCAACCAGGAAGGACCCTTGTAAGTTTAGCTGGGGTTCTGTATGGTTCAGTGCCAGGGACTTATCCACATCTTTACCTCTAAAGAAGAGAGTAAATTCCATATTTTAACGATTCTAGCAGCTATTTATTTCAGATAAAAGTATTGATGCCAACAAGTTCTCTTCCAGATTTATAATTTCAGTTATCAATTGCTACATGTAGCTGCCTTTCTAGAAAGTCATAGAAAGTGCACAGTGAGAAGATAGTATTTCAATGGAATAAAAATAACTTGTTAGTAACCATATCCTTGTTTAACACCTTGACCTTTTAGCTACAGGATGCTTAGCACAGGATACACTTATTACTTCATAAGTAGGAAACACCTGCCAGTTATCTAAGTAATGAATTGATTATGATGCAGGTTGATTATTATCCCTCAGTTATCTGTTAAACTCTTGTTTAACAGTCAACAAAATTATTGTTTCACATTTGGAACCTAAAATGAAAAGTTACAGAAACAACTGCATAATTACACTAGCATTCGTTAAGTCAGCTGGTAATGAGACAAAATTAACTTTGGTTGCCAGAATCTTTTGGTTTGTATGAAACTATTAACCAGAATTTCTGGATAGTGTCTACTATAATTGAGGTGTATATTATTTGAATAGGCACAGATTAGGGATGTGAAGAACTAGTCGACTATCCAATAAGCAAATACTTATCGGATAGTCGACAAGCTTGTCGACTAGTTGCTCCTTCTCCCCCCCCCATCTCTATCAGAAAGAGATAGCAAGGGGGAGGAGGAAGGAGGTACTTTAAAGTGATAGCACCGCATGGAGCTAGGGGCCAGACCCCAAGCTCCACGTGGTGCAGGCTCTTTGAAATACCGCTGCAGGAGCCCGGTGTCAGGCCCCTCACGGTGTTTCAAAGCTGCAGCACCACGTGGAGTCTGGGATCAGGTGGGACTCTTGGGCTCCATGTGGCGCTTCCACTTTGAAACACCAGGAGTGGGCTCCTGCAGCACTTCAAAGTGGCAGCAGTACAAGGAGCCCAGGATCAGCTGGGGAGTCCCCAACTGACCCCTGGCTCCACGTGGCACTTTTGCCTTTAAAGTTTAGCAACAGCCATAGGGCTGTTTCTACACATCAAAGGCAGACACGCCCTATCATCTAGTCGAATAGTTGATGCAAAATGCATCGACTATTCGATTAGTCAGTTACCTGCAATTTAATATCCCTAGCACAGATTGAAGTTTTAGGGAGCAAGTACATAGATGAGAGTTGAATGTAACTTTCATAGACGGACTAGGAGTAAACTTGTTGGTTACATTCATATAAGCCTCAGCATGATTTATGTGAAATGTATGTATTATGAGGTATAAAACAAATTGCTTCAGAGATATTGATGTTTGGGGTATGTTCAGATACTACAGTGAGCGCCACAGAGAAGTATATAATCAAATAAGTAATTAAAATACAGAAAAAGAGCAAGCCTGTAAGGGATTCTGCTTCTCTTATTTTCACATGAGACTTTCAAGTATTGCTTCATAATCGTTTTAATGAGGACTTACGTACGTGCATTCTTTTCACTTCTATATTTACATTTATTGTCCAATCTTCTGTGATATGAAATCCAGTAATAATTCTGTCTAATAAAAGCATTCTGACCAGATGTTGATCTTTTTTCTTCTTTTTTTGACAGGCCAGTTGGGATGCCAAAAATGGAAAAAGTTTATCTACATAACCCTAGTTCAGAAGAAACTATTATATTAGTATCAATATCTGCTACAACATCACATTTTCATGCATCATTCTTTCAAAATAGGGTGAGTTACTCTGCTTTTTAAAATTATTCTGTTTTAATTATGACTTTGAAAACTTTTTCTTAATAATGAGTAGCTTTTGTTTTAAACAAAATTCCTGGTGGATAACTAAAACATTATGGATTCTTCAGTTGTTTTGATCTCATCCCAGTTACTAAGACTGATAAAACATCTTAGAGTTTCTAAAGGTATTTTCAGCAATTAAATAAGGTCTAATTGCAGTTATGACTTGTACGCTTTCCTTTATGAATCCTGATTTTTTTTTTTTCTCCCCAAAGGATGCCAAACTATGCCAGATTGTATAATTCTCATAAGAACCTTCACTTCTTTTGGAGGACATTAGGAAACTGCTTTTCCTGTGTTCATTAGTAAATCATATTAAATTGGCCAGAGGAGTTGCTAGCTTATACTGAGATGTCAGGGTACGTCTACTAATGTATTTTAAAATTGGTAGGCTGTTTCTCAGCACTAGTGCTGTCAGTGATTTAAGATAAGTTTAGGCTGGGTATGGATGTTTTTACTACTGTCAGTCTTATTCTGTTAGAACAGAATAATTTTCAAGTGTAGGCCTTGAAATAAAGAGCAGAGTTTAGGGTGGTGATTTGTTTTAAATTACAATACAGGTTGCTAATCATTGTTTATACGGGTTGGACCTCCCTGGTCCGGCACTCTTGGGACCTGACCGGTCCCGGATGAGGGATTTTGCTGGCCCAGGGTAGGTCACTTCTGGTCCCCCTGCCACCACTCTCTCCCTTTCCCCCCACCCGCCCCCAGCTCTGGCCCAGCTCGCTGTTTTCCCAGCTAGCTCCTCACCTGCTGCTGACCCCTCTGCCCTGCCGACCTCTTCCCCCGCCCCAGTCAGCTGTGCACTGGGGCTCTTGGCCCCACCAGGCAGCTGCACACCACTTCTCTGGGCCCCATAGACCTGTTTCAGCAGCGGCTTCCAGCACCATTGGGCCGTTGCTGTGAACTCCACTGCAACTCCCAGCCCCCGCCAAGCAGCCACATACCAGGTCTCTGAACCCTGCTGGGCAGCCCTGCTGGCAACTCACTACAGGCAGCCTGCTGGCCCCGTAGGGCTTCCTGCTGCTGGCCCTCCACTGGGATTCTCAGGTCCTGCAACATCCAGATCATGGACGTTGCTGGACCAGAGAGTCCCTGTTTAGAGAGTTTCAACCTGTACTACTTTACTTTATACAATCCTAGAATATTAGGATTGGAAGAGACCTCAGGAAGTCATCTAGTCCAACCCGCTGATCAAAGCAGGACCAGCCCCAACTAAAGAAATGTTTACGTTCTAATCCTCTCTTTCCAATAAAGTTACTGCTAATTTTTTGAAGCTTTATTGAAATCTTTAGGACACTTTTATCTTATTTTGACAATCAAGCTTGATCTTTTTTAAAAGTTGCTTTTCCAGGCCATAGCTTCATTAAAACCCTTAAACTGTCTTTATCTTACATTAAAGCTGCCCAGTCAGCACCCTTTGTATCATTTATTTTTCTGTATTGGTTTTTGCTCGTTTATTTGAAGTACTTCTGGGGTGAACAATTGAAACTCTTCTGCCTTTAACCTGATCCTTAATCTTAATTGGTCATTGCTGCCTCCTTGTTCATTAAAGTCAGTCAGTTTACTCCTTTGGTGCCTATCAGCAGTCGGGAGAACAGAGTGTAGGCTCATGATAACATGCAGCGCTCCCCACCTGCTGTGCTGCTGCCTCTGTACACAGGCAGCAGTGCGAGGGTAGGGGACAGGCAGAAGCCATTGCTCGCAGGGAGCGGGTTCCCATGGAGCTGCATGTGCCCCCACCTCCCTGCAGCAGCACCGCTGGTGGTGGGGAGATGGGTGCCAGTACTCGCTGTTGGAGCACTGGGGGGGAGGGATGGCAGGCAGCTCCACAGGATGCTGGCTTCCACCTTCCGTCCATATTGCTGCCTCTGATGCAGAGGTGGCAGCTTGGGAGGCAGGGCAGGTGGCTGAGTGGGAGCTGCCTCCTCCCCCCCCGCCCCCGCCCCCGCATGTAAACAGGTAACCACTGAAAATTTCAATGGTTACATTTTTACCAAAATGAACATTGTAACATCCCTACTGTGCACTTTCCCCTTGTATGCTGACAAAGGGAAACAGCAATTTTCCTGTATGAATTGGAGGGGGGGCTTCAGTCCCCTAACCCTCTTGAAAGAGTGCCTGGGGGTGGGAGACTTAGGGCTTGGGCAGTCCTGGATGCGGGGGGGGGGGAAGGGGCGTTGTGTAATCTACCCCTTTCCCCTGCTTAGTGATTCCATCTGTTTTCTCTATGGCTTTATGAAAAGCAAACCCATTCCAGGAACATCCTTTTTTCTTGGCACAACCAAATCCTTACCTTGGTTTAACTTAAGAGGAAGCTGCATACCGAATTTGGTGATCCTAGCTCTTACCCTTTAGGAGGAGTCCTTGAACAAGTAAGATAAGACTTTCTCAAACATATAGTAGATGGTGACTGTCAAAATTAGCTTACCATTTCCCCCTAAAACAGTTACAAGGACTTTCTATTTAAAAAAGTAAAAAAACCACAGTTTGGACAGAGCTAAAAAATTGGCACATCTGTGCATAGTGTGAGTTTTTTCTAAACAAATGATCTGTTGTCATTTCCTAAAAGTGATGGATCAGATCAAGAGGACAGAAGAAAAAGTGGGGATACCTTTTATTTTTTCTCCACTTAAAGACAACAAACATACACTTTCTTTTATTTTAATGTGTAGGTGAGATGATAGGTGGTATGATGTTTCTGATTATTTAGCATTGCTGTTTAGGTGGTAAAAATGCCTTTTGATAATCTGTGCCCAAATCCTGTACTCTAATGTATAATTATGGAATGCTTTGGTCCTCAGTGTTGAATACTCATATTAATGTGATGGGTTGTCACCCCTGGATGCAGTTTGGGAGCCACTGGAACCACTTTCCATCCCTAACAATTTACCTGAGTTGGCCTCTCTCATACTGCTCTCCAGGCCATGTTATAACCCAACACAACAGTAGGTGGTGCCACACACTCAATTTAGTTATCTGAATGCTTTATCTAAGCCAGTGGTTCCCAACCTTTTTTATAGTGGGAACCTGCAAGCCCATTCACAAACTTTTAGCGGACCGGCACCATTTTATTTACATATTCATTATGCAAATAATAAATATTCAAATATGCAAATAAAATGGTGCCGATCTGCCAAAAGTTTGTGAATGGGTTTGCTGGTCTGCGGTATAAAAAGCCCTGGATCCCAGAGCCAGCCCTAACCCCTAGAGCCCCTCAACCCTCCACTACTTCCCCATGCTAGCCACTGACCCCAGAGTCGCCTGCACCCAACCAGGACATCCGGTTGCCTGTTGGGCCACTCACCCTGCAGCTGTGTGGGGAACTCCAGTGGGTAAAGCTCATTAGCAGCTGGGGGCATGGCCTGGCAGTATGCCACGGCCCAGCAGGCAGGGGTTTAGTCCACCACCAGTCCACAGACCAGTGGTTGGGAACCACTGACCTAAGCCACTCAGGAACAAACAGGAGGCCCCCAGCCAACTTCCCATCTCCCCAGAATTGCACCCATTGCTGGAGTATAAGACCAGAATTATACCATCTTGCACTGCACAGGGATCTGTATGATGTAACTCATTAATTCTCTCCCCTAAGCATGGGGAAGATAGGCGACAGACAGATGTGATTTTCAGAGCTAAGATTCCTAAACTCATCACTCAAACTGAGCGATTAAGATAAAACAAGTGTATTAACTACAGAAAGATAGATTTTAATCTGTTCAAAGCAGATTACCTAGTAAATAAACAAAAATGCAAACTCAGTCTAATATACTACATAGATAGGGTTTGAATTAGCATTATCTCAATATCTCACCCTGACTGAGGATACAAGCAGTCCACCAAGTTTTTCTACACAGTCTAGAAAACCCTTTATGCTGGGATCAGCACTTCCTTGAGCTCAGTGTTTGTTCCTCCAGTGTTTCTTCTGTTCGGTTGTGAGGGGGTCGGCCAAGAAATATCAATCCCCATCTTTATAATCTTTCTAAATGGTGGCAACTCTTAATTCCATGCAGTTCCCAGCTCAGTTTGTGGAAGAATACAGGTATCAAAATGGAATTTAGTATCCTGTGGTCTGGTCATGTGCTCTTGCATGCCTTGCTGAGTCATTGTGGCTATTATCCACAGGTCAAATTTGCCATGAAGTGCACTGGAGGGGATTCTTGATTATAACGTGTGACACTGTTTATTTGAAAGCTGTAATGTCCTAGCTAAATGTTCTTATTTTTCTCATTGACTTTACTTTTCAGAAAATTCTTCCAGGAGGGAACACGTCTTTTGATGTTGTTTTCCTTGCAAGAGTAGTGGGGAATGTAGAGAACACTTTATTTATTAACACTTCTAATCATGGGGTATTTACTTACCAGGTAAGAGAAGAAATGGAAAAATAATCTTTTTAGCATTCTTAAAAATAGATAACCATATAGGTCTGTGAATATCTTTTGTGAATATGTTTAGTGGCTGGTATAAAAAAAGATTGTTCAGATATCTCTGAGAGGTGCCAAGAAATGGAAAAAGTGCCGTAGAACTTGTTGCTTGACTGTGAGCGTTAATACCATAAGCACCATTATTCTGACACATAGCTGTATATTAATACCTCATCAAAATCTAATATGAACATTCTGTCTCAAGAGTTTCCTGAAGACAAAGGTATGCACTAGCTTACCTATTGTAACCATAAGGTTGTATCTGTTCCTGATTGGGGCAATATTTTGGATAGAATTTTTTCCTTCGGTGTTGTGTTGGAGGTTTATAAGTTAAAGTTAACAGCCTGATCCCCATACGCATGTTAAATAGTGCCTTTCTCCAGTAGTCCCCTAAAGTCACTGAACTACTTGTGAATGCTGTTCAGTGAAAACTAGGGGGCTGTGCCCCCTGCTCGCTACACTCTTCAACCCCCCTCCCACCTTTCTAGAGCACCAGGGAAGGGGGAGGCCGCATGGAGCAGCCCCCGGCACATGGGGCTCCCAGACCCATGCTGGCCCCGCAGCTGGGATTGCTGCCACCAGCAGTTCCCAGCCCTAGGGCTAAGGCCTGCTCTCAGGCACTTGTTAATTGATACCCAGTAAGCATTACCTGGTAAGGGTGATGCTTACCAGGTAATTGGTTACCTGTTCACATCCCTAGTGGGCGCACCAAGACCTAACCCCCAGGTGAGGTGAGGAGATGGAGTGTGGATGGAGGACTGGGAGCCGAAGCGAAGCATGGGAAACACCCCCCCCCCCCCCCCCGGGCGAGCTTTTATGCCCAGAGCCAGTGAAGTGGGAGAAAGGTGCGCGGCCAGCAGCCCTTCATAAAACCTGAGCACGCTGCAGCACCCCCTTCACTCCTACTTCCCGCACCAGTGCTGACCTGACATTTGTCACACTCAATGTTCAATGTTTGTGTGTCAGTAGTTAGCTGAGGTGGCTGGCATAGAAATAATTTTGGATGTTCACTGAAACACTAAAATAAACATGGATTTCCATCATGCCTTTTTAAAATTAATTTTCAGAGTTAGAGCACACTTGAAATTGATGGCACTATTTGAAAAATTGCTGAGTCTGTTCCCTAAACACATTTGTCAGATGTAATGCTACTTGCAGAAACTAAGACTTTTTCCCTCTGGTTTGAAACAGGTATTTGGTGTTGGGGTCCCGAACCCTTATCGGTTGCGCCCTTTTATTGGGGCAAGAGTTCCTGTAAATAGCAGTTTTTCTCCTATAATAAATATACACAATCCCCACAGTGAACCTTTGCAGGTGAGCATCAGAGGACAATTACATGTGTGGTTTTTTTACAGTGTTCTGTGAAATATGTTGAATATTTGTTTTGAAATTGCATACAAATTATGTAGTGTGGTTTCTTTAGCCATGCTTTCCTCCCCTCTCCCTGGCCCTTCCCCCTTTCCTTCAAAACTTCTTTCCTGGTAGTTTGAGCCCTGCATGCTCTGTTTAAAATACATTAAATAAAAAGATGCTCATAACTGATTTGATTATTGCCTAATTTAATATTTTAAGAGCTATGTTTAAAGAAGTGTACAAATAAAATGGTTTAGAAATTTAGTGCTGAATCTTGCAAATTTTCAGCACTTGCATAGCTTTCCATGCAAATCTCTAGAATCATAGGAATTTATCACAAGCAGAAAATTGAATATAAGCTTGCATAATTTGGGTTCCTATGTGAAACTGCTCTCAGAAGAGGAAATTTAAAGTAGAAAAAGCATGAAATTAGCTAATTTTAAAATTGCCTTTCATAATATTTGTGTAAAATTAAACATGACTCTAAAGTTATTGTGTGCTTAATGTTTGCCTTCACTGTTAAAGAAAAACATTGATGCAAACAAAATGCTGAATATTTTCAAAACAGAGTAAAGGAAAGGGACTCATTGAACACAGATAAGTCACTTAATTTCTCTGTGCATCTGTTCTCAACTGTAAAATTAAGTATAATCATTCTTAACCACTTTTGTAGTGTTGATTTATGGATGAAAAAAATACTGTAAATTTTAAAAACATTAATAATAAATACCTTCTGAGGGCAAAAGTGTTTCAACTTTCAAATATACTTAATGTTGGAAGCAGTAGTTCTGCCTTCCTAGAAAAGAAAACAGATCATCCACTGATGTGATTTCTGTAAATGTGGCACCTTATGCACTACAAATTTTGTTATATATTAGATGTAGAAGGTGCCTGTTTACTAAAAGCTTAACACTGTAATTATCTGAAATCGGCAAAATCTAACTTGTCAGAATTGGAATAGATCCAGCATTCTGTGCTGTTGTGCCTAACTGCTGATCTGTTGCACTATATATTAGATTATAATTTCACCTAACTAATGAAAACTCTTTTTAATGTTTGTTTTTTTGTGATAGGTGGTAGAAATGTATTCAAGTGGAGGTGATCTCCATCTAGAGCTTCCAACAGGTCAACAAGGGGGTACAAAAAAACTCTGGGTGAGTGGTAATATATTTTGTAACCAATTCTATATTCATTTTGGCTTGTTGATTTTTCTTCAGTAACTATTTTAAAAGTAAATAAATCATAAGAATTGAAGTCAGTGGCAATTCATGCAGGCAGTTATTTAATTACAGTTGTCTACTCTTGTTATGTTTTTCTGGAAATCAGAAAATATACAGTGATTCATGTTGGTGTTATGATGCCACCTGAACATTGTCATGTATAGGATGTCAAATTATGTATGTGTATGATTGTTGCAAGATGAAAGATTCCCAAACACAAACTTCCAAATGTAGACGCTTAGTTTATGCATCCCTGGGTGAAGGGAAGTACTGTCACCATTCTAGCGATGGGCTTAATTTAAAAAATACCTTTTTATAGAGGTGTACTGTACGTTCGTTTCATCTCTACCTCCATTTTGAGATGAGTGGTGCTCTTTTGAAGGAGGGACTTACTCATGCTTTTATCCTTCAGTAGGAGGTTCTATAAAGAAAAGAAAATATTACAGCTGCTTAAAACTACATCTTTAAGATACAAAGTGCAATATGTTAGAAATGTATGATTGCAGTGCACAAAGTTTGATTATTAAACAGTGTATAAATCACTTTAGAATTTTCTTTGCTGTAGTGGAAAACCTTTATTAAAGGAGAAAAATGTATTCTTTTTCTGGGAGGGGGAAAAAAACCTGTATATTGTGTTGAATAAAAGCATACACCCACACTTGGTTATTTTTGATGGAAATAGAAGTTATGTTGCTTTTGTATTAGACTGTGTATTTGTGCTGTTAAAATTCTCCTTTTAAATATGAATTCCATCTAGTGTGAATACAACAGAATTCTACAGTTATGTTTGTTTGTTTTTTTCTGAAGAGGGCTGAAGAATTCTTCTGGCCACTTCCAGAGTCTCGAGAAACTCTGTTGCAAGGCAACCTATACTTTTTACTCCAGCAGAAGAGGGCTGAGTATGACCTCTTTCTAACGCACCACTTTCAGTGCCCCAGTAGCATTGCTAGAGACCAGCACGTGGCATACTTTTTCTGAGACCAAACATGCTGATGCAGAAATCTGAGTCTATTTTTGTACAGGGCTGTTGCAAGATTGCTAGCTACCTTTTTTCTTTGTTTATAAATATCCAATTATAACCAAGCCCAATATAGTGGTTATTCTTTTTAGAGCAGAACATTGTCTACTAATAAAAAAAATCATACCAAATATTCTGTTTTTTTACAATATGTGTTTGTAGCAGTCATATTGAATATACTGCATTCTTATTTGTGATTATTTCAAAAGGAAATTCCCCCTTATGAAACAAAAGGAGTGATGAGAGCCAGTTTTTCTTCAAGAGAAGCAGATAATCATACAGCCTTCATAAGAATAAAAACAAATGCCTCACACAACACAGAATTTATCATTCTTCCTGTTGAAGTAGAGGTTACGACAGGTTTGTGGAAAATACAGTATTCAAATTATTCAGTTTATTTTGTTGTTCTAAAATAAGAAAATATTTATTTTTTTCATTTCCTTTTTTTATGTAAAGCTCCAGGAATCTATTCATCAACAGAAATGCTAGATTTTGGTACTCTACGAACGCAAGGTAAATTGTACTTAACATTTCAGTTTCTATGTCTTATAAATAAAATCCTGTAGAAAATAAGTATAGAACATATTCTAAACTTAACAGTTCTGCATTGATAAACATTATTTGTGGAGGGTAATGGTGAACCCTCAAGATCTTTTCTGTCTTCAGAGGTGGGGATATATTTAAATGCAATTAAAGGAAAACTAAGGGGTTGCACCCATTGCCTGCTATACTTGCCAACCCCCCTCTCTCTGGCCGCTTTTTTATGTCATTCTGTTGCACATCAGGAGAAACTTTTATATATGAGACGCAACTTTTTTCAAATGCCATTTAAAACGAATCCCCCCACCTAATAATTAACAATCTACAATGTAGTAAAAAATATGGGGCAAAATAGACATCCACAAAACCTAACATCAGATGAAACAAAAAAAACCCTTGGCATCTGCAATCACATCAGATCCAAGCTTGTGTGCAAAAATGTTATCTGTACATACAGATAGTCAGGTAAATGTATCTGTGCATATGCAAATAATTTGCAAATAATAATGGTGCTATCATGGAGAGAGTAGCCTGCATAATTGTATACACCTAATTCTGGTAACAAGGCCCATACTGTTTACCTCCTTAACTTTTGAGTGGGCTTTTAGTTTTGTAGGTGACTTAAGAGTTTAATGTTAAATATGAGAGTTCAGTATTTTTCATTTGTACACGCTTAAAAAATTTCAAAAGGAAGTGCGGACAACGGATCAAAAACCATTGTTCTGACTTAATCTTCATTCATTTGAATATAGGTCAGTTTCATGATTATGAAATCTTAGCACAAATGTTTATATAGTTAGAGGTTATATGTTAGCAGAGAATCGGTTAATCTTCAGTATATATGTCAGAAGAAGCAATATAGGTGTCATTCTTCTGAGATGATGATAACTTGCAGCGTTAACAAAAAAAAATTATTTCTGGTGGAGAGGCAAAAGACCGAAGTCGTAGTGGGTTTGTTTTGTTTTGGTGATATTGCTTCTGAAATGTTGTGTTACTTTGATTCTTTCATTTTATATGGGATGATGTAAATTTAGTCTTGTGAATATTGGTGCAGCAGATCTGCAATTGTTCATTGTAACATTATTAACCTGCTGATTTCTTTTTGATATAGAAATCAGAATGATTAAAGTACACAACCTACTTAATACATAGAAGCATAGTTTTAAAAATGTAACATGCTCTTATGAATAACAAGGTTGTGAGTGGTTGACCTGGTTTTAGAACAGATTTCAAATTAAATAATGGCTGATCATGCAGAACTCTGGTTGGAACAGATTCCTTTTTTGTATGATAGATTATATAGTAGTAAGACCCGATAGTTAATATGTCTTTGTTTTTTAACAGATATGCCAAAAATTTTAAATCTACATTTATTAAATTCAGGAACAAAGGATGTACCAATTACAGTAAGTTTTATTTCCTTTTAATTTCATGAGTTATATTTAATTTTATGAAAGGAAGAGGACTCTCTCTAAACTTTCATTCACTGACATTATTGTTCAAGGTTGAGTTCTAGAAAGCATACTTTGTTTCTTTTCCCTGAATTGGCATCCCAAGCTTCCAAACAGTCCATTGGCTCGTTATCGGGTACAAGTTGATATCTTTTTGAGATTGATTCTAGAAATTGCAACACATTTCACTTAATTGCTTAAGTTTTTACCTTCATTCTCAGTTCAAACTCTCTGTCTACCTTCTTAGTCTTTAAAGCATATGTCCCAAGTTTGCCCATTAAAGCAGCATATCCTGACCTGCTGTGTATAATGCATTGGCTGCCTGAAGCATCTCCTGTCACCAATTAGCAAGCTGCAGTTGGTCTAGCAGGAAAGATGATGAATGGGTTAACTCTAGGACCTGCCATACTCCTGTCCTTTCCCCAGCCCCAGCGGAAGCCTGAGTCCTGGCCCTGCTCCTCTACTCTTGCTCCATCTGAGCAAAGTACACTTCAGCAGAAGCCTACTAAAAGGTCCCAGCCACCTGAAGTGCCTAAACATTTTAGTTTGCCAATAGCAGCTTCTGCAGGAGGGGCACGTCCCCTGGGCTTTCTATCTTCCTCCCCTCGCAAGATTGTGTAGACTTTTGGAATTTATCTGCATTTGTTGTTTTGCCGCTGGTATTGGCCCTAACCTTATCCTGCCCTTGTTCTACCACTACTGCCCTTTCTCTGCCTAGCTTCTCTCCCTGGCTTCTGTGCTTCTCACTTTTTCTTCCCTCTTCCACCTCCCCCAATCTTTTAGCCTTACAGTCACCCCTCTTTCCACCACTCTTGAATCCCATTGAATGCCCCTCTAAATACAAGATCTAATACAAAAGCTAAAGAACATAAACCTATCAAGATATGTAATAATGTGAAATAATCTTTGCAACCACATCTTGTTCTTGTTTCTTTTATCATTCCCTTCCATCCCCCACATTGCCGCCTTCTTCCTTTTCTTTTCCCTTTTGAATTGTGCCTGTTTGTTTTGGGGGGGGACAGGAACTGTTACTTTTGTGGTCTGTAAAGTCTCTTGCATACTTCATGAATGCAACATACATTATTTTGCTAGTTATACTAGTGGCTTGAATCTAAATGTGGAGTTGAATCATGACTGCCTTCATGCATCTCCAGCAGAGGTCCATTTATGTATTGAGGCTTTGATATCTGCATAAGGGTAGATTTATATCTTGTTCTTGAGCATTATGAAATGATTTGATTATTTCATTTTGCAAGTTACTGTAAACCTGTTTCAGAGGAAATTGTATGTTACTTTTTTACTCATTGAGTTTTTGGCTCCGCTTACGTTTTCCATACTGTCCACTTTTACAAGTTGTTACCATTTCAAGATAAATGTTTTAACACCTTGATAAATATGATATCTTTTTCAAGGTTTTGGACAGGGATTTATATTTTGATGTGTACCCAAGTCCTTGAACATAATCTGAAAGATGTTTTTATTCAAAAGAATCAACTATTGTATTGGTGTGATATTTATGAACTACAGTCATTTAGCGTTTTAGAGAAGTCTTGAATTTCGATTATTTTGCCAGTGGAACTGATTCCAAAGCAGCTAGTGTTAGACTCTTATGCATAGGGCTCCTTCTAAAACAGTTTAAAACATGTACTGTTGCCTCTCTGGATCTAGTGTTCCAAAGCAGGTCACAAGCAAGAACAAGTGTGTCACAAATTTCATTTTAATGTTACAAGAAAAGACCGTCTATATTTAGTGTATGTCTAAGCTGGCAGCTAGTGAAGCGAAGTATCCGCAGGTTATAAATGTATGTGCTAATAGTATTGTAGCCAAAATTACCATTTTCTTTCTGTCTTTCTTTCTGTCTTTCACTTTGTAGCTAGGCCAGTGTAACATGTTACCTGGCAGCAGTGTTCTCTGTAAACTGAGCACTTGGGCGGCCACCCAGGAGAGATTAGCAGAGCACCCACAGCTGGGTTGCATGTGTTTGTTGGTGGTGCACATCTGCCCATGCCTCGGTGCACGTATCGTAATGTATTCTGCCCATGGATGGAAAAAAAATTAGAGGGAACCTTGCCTGTTAGTGCAGGTTGAACCTCTCTAGTACAGCTCCCTCAGGAACTGACCAGTGCTGAACCAGAGAATTTTCTGGACACAGGAGGTCAGTATTGCCTAGTAGCATTACCAACACTTCCCCTGCTTTACTGGGCTCTTAGATGATATCTAGGGGGTAAATTAGAGCTCAATAACACAGAACACTGAGAACCAGGGCTGGTGGCTGTAAGCAGACTTTGTGGGAAACTTGGCAACACCCATGACAAGTGGACATCCAGCTACCCAGAGCACATGTTGCCGAACCAGCGTGTGCCAGACTAGAGAGGTTCAACCTCTAGAAGCCTATAGAAAACTAAAGGCAAAGTCACTTTGACTAGTTCTGAATTCTGTGGCTGTTCAAAGAACTTAGACTTGGTTTTTATGCTGGAGAGAATCATATTTACATTCCTTTTGACTGGATAATATTTAGCAGCCTTTTAGTTGTTCAACTGTGACAGTGTCAGTTTTTTCTAATAAATTTATTTCATTGGCTAGTGTCAGTTTATATTCTAGAATGAACACTTAACAGTTCTGTAGCTTGATAAGTTTCTTTTCTAAACCCATTTGGTTGCTAGAACAGAACTTTGCTCATGTTGACTCAGTAAATGTTAGTACAGAAATGTTGCTCTTCCTGTATAAAGTAATTTGAAAGTTCTGTTCTGTAGGGGAATTTTCATTCATGTGGGGAGAGTAGCATGATGAAATCCATCATTGGAATATGAGAGTACAATTTACCTACCAAAGTATATAAACCTTATCATTTTCCCAGTGCTTCAAAACAGAAATAACTGTTTTACTCCTTTCCAGTCTACATGGGAAATAGCTTGATTCGTCCGTAGGTGGTTTTGCTTATGTGTGTATGTCTGTTATTTGGGGGGCAGAAGGCAAGAGACAAAATTAATGGGAAGCTAAATTAAATCAGTGCTTTCCGAAAGGCTAATCATCCTAGTTATTATGCAGTAAGATTTCAGTTTCTGTGAAAGTTGGCAAGTTTAAATCCCCCTTTAGGTTGAGGATTCAGTCTGGAGTTTAGCTGTCAGTTTTTGAGTCCAAGGTTAATTGAAGGCTGGGGAAGGAGGAGAAAGAATTTTCCAGTTCTTTCACCATAACTATACTGTGGCTTCATTGTTCACATTCCCAAAAAGACATAGGAGGTATAATTTTTAAAATGTTGATTGGGCACACAGCAAAAATTAGTGTCATTTAATAAGGCTGGATTGGTAAGTTTGAACATCAGTATGGAAGTCTGAATGCAGCAGTCCATGCCACATCCAGATATTGGTGTAGTTTTGCTACTTGAAACTCTTCCTCTTTGCTTGTGTGGTGATATGACTGTTACTTTTATGAGGTTCATGAGCAAACAGCTTCTGGTTTACATAGACAGGGACCGATGGCTCAGCAGTCTTGGTGAGAGGGCTTTAGTTTTAGTGTTTCCTAGGGATGTAATAGTATAGTTGATTAACTGATTAACCTATAAGCAAAAGCTTATAGGTTAACGCTATAGACTACATGCATTTCTTCTCTCCCTCCCCCCTCCCATCAGTAAATTTTTTAGCAGGGTGGCCAGCAGCCCAGCTCAGTACTTGTTTGAGACAGGTTCAGGACCTACCCCTGCTGTGGCTCTGCATTTAAAGTGTATTATGAGGCAGGCAGCCCAGCTCAGTCCTGGCTCACGCCGGGTCCAGGAGCTCAGGACCCCCCCCAGACAAGGGCTCCTGCTGCCTCTTTATCAGAGGCAACAGCACAGGGTGACAGGCACAGGGTCTGTGAAGGGAGCTGATTTTTAAACTGGCTCCCCTCACAGACCAGCTCCTGCCTGATACTCCGTGCTGCTGCTTCTGATACAAAGGCAGCAGCACAGTGTGGCAGGTAGCTCCTTGGGAGTGAGATGCACTGGCTGCTGGCCCCGCCCCCAGAGACTATAGAATAGTCTACTAACTGATAAGAATTCATGAGGTTACTCGACTGTTCAATTAACCAATATTTAACATCCCTAGTGTTTCCTCTGCCCTCTTCTGGGTGCAAATTTGGTGACTTTCAAGGAACACTACAAGAAACTTATTTTCTTAGGTGGTGTTTGGAGGAGAGTTTTTAATTTGGGGGGAAATGAAATTTTGTGTTAGATTCAAAAAGGCCTTTGAGGAGACTGATTGTTCCTTAATCACTCTTTGACTTGACTTAATTTGCTTTTAATTTTTTTAATCCACATGGAGAATTTGAGAGCTACATATGAAAAGAATTAAGGAATTTTGGACAGCAACAAAATTTAGTAATACAAAGATTAATTCCTTTCAGTGAATTTTATCCACGAGGTAAGCATTTTGAGGAGTGGACCTACAGAACTTTAGTGCATTTCCAAAGTTGAGTACACACATTTCTAAGCTTTGCTACTTTCCTGACAGAACTACATAAAGAATCTTGTACAAAGAACAAGCTGTCCTTTTAAATATTTCTAAACTTTAATTGCTGGATATAACTTTGTCATTTCCAACTTTGGCTGTGAAGAGAAAAGTTAGTGTGTTTCATTCAGGAGAATACGCAAGAGCCATTAAAAACTCTTTGCTTTAGGAGAGGTACAAATGGCCATAATATGTGGGGGGTTTTTTTCTGCACATGTTTATAGCTACTTCAGAGGTTTATTATTTTGCAACACACACAGTCCTCTCCAAGAGTCTAATATATATGATCCATTAACAGACACCACAAAGTCAACTCTACTACACCAGTGCAGATTTGGGAATAAAGCCTAATACTTCCTAATCCAAATACACAAGCCCCTTCCACTTAACTAATGGAGACCGTTTGTAAGCTATAGAGTAGAACCTCAGAGTTACAAGCACCTGACAAATGAAAGTTGTTTTGTAACTCCGAACAAACCATTATGGTGGTTCTTTCAAAAGTTTATAACGGGACATTGACTTAATGCAGCTTTGAAATAAAAAAAAATGTTTTCTCTTTATTTTTAGTAGTTTCTCATTTAAACATAGTATAGTAGTGTATTTGCTTTTTGGGTTTGGTTGTGGGTTTTACTTTTTGTTTTTGTGTTTTGTTTTGTTTCTGCAGCTGTCTGTGTACTTCCAGTTCAAAATGAGGTGTGTGGTTGACTGGTCTGTTCGTAACTCTGAGGTTCTAGTGTAGTAGTATTAGTTAGATTGTTGCATCGACAAGCCAGCCACTCAAGGGCACCAGATCTAGTTTGGACAGGTCTGATATCTCATATAGCAGAAGGCAGTAATATACATGTACAAGATTTTAGGAAATGGCTCCAAATCTTCATCTCAGAATTTAAATGAAGAAAATCCGAGCATCTTATATTAAATGACATAGTATTGATATATAGAGATCTCTAACCACTCTGTTGTATGGCCGTTTGGTACCTTTATAAATAAGCTGCGACTAATCACAGTAACAGAATGACTTTCTAACCATGTCCGTAGATTGTTCCATATCTTCAAAACTATTTCCGCTCTGTTCAGAACATTAAAATGTGGTTGGAATCTGAAAAGTGACCCTGTAGAATTCTTACTAAAATTGTAGAATATGACATGCCCAAATAAATTTTCTCTGTATTAATTAACTTTCTTTCTAACTGCCAGCTCTGCAAATTCAACCTACACTGAGTAAAGCTGGGTTCATTTTGCCTTGTGAAACATCAAATGGTGCAACCTTTCTACTGGTGAACTTTAAATAATTAATAGTTCTTTTGATGTGTGAACCAGAAAAAAATCAAGGTTTTTCCTGTAGCAGTGTTGGCAACAGTAAAAAATAGTAAAATATTAGCTCTTAGAAAAGTAAGATACAATATGCACAAGGAATGAGTTTTATCTCTTTTTTTTTTTTTTTTTTTTTTTTTAACGTAGTCACTTTTCTGCCATAACCACACTTAGATTCACCTAATATAGTTAGTGGGTAATACAGAGCTTTGCACTTCACTGAATATTAACTTATTGGGTAATTCAGAGTACTTTGACAAGTTCCTAAGCCTCTTAAACTTCATTGTAGTGTAAAATAGCTGCAAATGCTGTTCCCTCACCCATTTCAGAAAATACCTAACAGCTGTGCACTGTTTTGGTAGTGGCTGTACGTTTTCAGTAAATTAACTGTTTAATATTTTGACTTTTATTTGCAGAGTGTTAGAGCCACGCCACAAAATGAAGCGTTAACAGTACACTTTAAGCCAGTTACGTTAAAAGCTTCTGAAAGTAAATATACAAAAGTTGCAAGCATCAGTTTTGATGGTAAGTGTTGTTTGTTCTTAGAATTTTAAAACATTTTCTGAAGAGCTATAGAAATTTCATGAAAAACTTTGAGAAATACTTAAGAAGAATGTATGTCCTGTATTATATTTTCTAGGGAAAGAGTAATTCCTTCTCATATGCAAGAATTTTGTTAATAAGATTTAAAAACTGGTTTATTAGGAAAAAATTATGGCATGTAAAATGGGAATGTTAAATTGTGGGTAATCAGCCAATCGAGTAGTTGATAGAAATTCCATCGACTACTCAATTAGTCAATAAGAGGGGAAACTGCAGAGCCACATCGGGTTTAGCTCCCAGCCAGGGAGCTAACCCAGCTGTGCCTCTACTTTTTAAATGTAAAAGGCAGAGATGTAGCAGGGAGGACCAGGCACAAGCTGGGAATCAGCAGTTTCCTGGCTCGCTCCTGCTCCCCCTCGCTGCACTGGTAACTCTTAATAAATTTAAAAAGCAGAGGCGCAGCATCCCCCGCTATACCTTTGCCTCTTTTGCTCCCCCAGATGGTGCTGGGGGCAGCCAGCTTAAAAGCCCCCTCCCAGCACCAGCTCCTGCACTCCCTTCCTCCCTTGCTGCCTCTCTCTGGTAGAGGCAGGAAACAGACCGGGCGGGGGGGGGGGGGCGCGGGCATGGGGGAGTGACTAGTTGAGTCACTATTCGACTACCCAATGAGCATATGCTTAATGGGTAGTCGACTAGTCGCTTACATCCCTGATGTAAACAGTTTGTTAATAGCGGGATTAGATGAATCCTCAAATACTCTCAGCTTGCAAACATTTTAAAAAAAACTGAATACAGGTTGCACCTCCCTAATCAGGACTCTCTGGTCTGGCAACTTCTGTGGTCCTAGTGGACCACGGATGTTCTTGATCCAGAGAGCCACAGTGACTAGGAGTTGTGCAGCAGGAGGATTGGCATTTGGGAGCGCGGTGGGCCTGGTGGGGGCCCAGCAGGAGAGCCAAGGCTATGGCAGCCCAGCAAGGGAGCTGTGGCTGCAGCTGCAGCAGCACAATAGCCTGATGGGGGGCCACTGGGGCCATGGCATTGCAGCAGCCTGGCAGGGTGGCAACAGGGTGATTGGGTTGGTGGGCCACTGGCATTGGACCTCCTCTGGTCTGGCAAATTCTCTCGTTTGGGACCAGTCAGATCCTGAGGATATTGGACTAGGGAGTTCCAACTGGTAGTATGCATAAGCAGAATTCTCTATAGAATATATCCGTTTTTAGTTGACTGTTAAAGAATGGTAAAGGTGTATCTGCATTTCAGCAAAGCAGGATACTCTTACACTTCAGTAATAAGAATTTGGACAGGATACATCATTTCTAGGATCTACAGTATTTTCAACATCAGATCAGAAAAATTTCAATTTGGGGCTATTCCCGAAAATGTGAAAATAATTCTGTGAACTGTGGCATCCTCTCCAACATTCTGCTGTGAGTTTTACGTTTATATTATTCTGCAAGACTACTGTGCAGAACAGAACTTGTGCTGGTATTCTTTCCATCAAGGAGAACACATACTGCTCACAGTGGCTATTGTGTATATTCCCTCTGGTCCATTAAACTTGATGTTGCATTTCTTTTTCCAACCTAACCTTACATGGTTAATATTGCCTGCAGTTTTATAGGGTAAAGCACATAAAACATACCTGTGTTCTACCACATTTTTTTGAGATATCAGAATAAGTGTTTAAGGCATTCAAAAGTTCTCAGAGTATTTGTTCAAGTGCATTCCAATCGGGGTGGGGTGGGGTGGGGTGTGGTGTGGTGTGCGCTCGTGCATAGTAGCCGTAAAAATTTTCCTCTAGCAACTAGCTGTAGGGTCAGCTTCCATGCCTCCTGAAGTGTTACCAAAATGGCCACCAATATAGGGCAGCACTGACTCTTCCCTCTTCAGTTCCTTCTTACCGCCAAGGACATTAACTAGAGCATCCCCTGCTCCAAGCAGACTAGCACCTTTCTCATTCTGTTGTAAATAATTTAGTCTAGTCTTTATAGTTTAGTAGCAGTTAGTTGTAAAATAAGTGGGGGGTTCCCCTTGCAGTTCATTTAGAATTGTTCTTGGGGCATGCCTCATTCCCCAGGTTTCAAGGTGTGCCAGTACTGCTCTAACTGCATGCTAAAGAGAGACCTACACTCCTCCTGCCTGAAGTACTTGGGAAAGGGTCACCAGATCTGCAGGGAATTGAGGCCAAGAACCGTAAGGGAAAGGGAACAGCAGCTCAGTATCCTTCTCATGGAGGCAGCCTCATGTCTCCAATCAGATCCCAGTGCCAGACACAACATCCCTTGTCCAGCGAGGGATCGTAGCTGATTGCCAGCATCAATCAGATCAGCATCAAGAAGAGCCACCCTTCTCTTTGGTCATCTTATTCAGAGTCTGAATCACTCTTACAGATCAGGGTATACGGGAAGTCGGTGGCTGTCATCTCGGCATCAGAGGAGACCTCAGCTATCCCAGTGGGCACCCCAGTGGCCATTTTTGATCCCCTGGGCCTTCCACCAAGGACAGGATAGGAGCTAACGGTTACACTCCGGAGTGGCACCTGTGATGTCAGCCACTTCATCCCACCACAGGCAACTGAGCAGTGGGTGAAATTTGTAGCCCTGGCACTAAGCATGCCACTGATTCATGCCTCTTTGGCATCGTAGCAGGTTGCAACCATTGCAGTCACTGTGGGCCAGGATCACTAATTGATGCAGGCACCAACACAGATGACATTACCAACATGGTACCCTGGTTGAGACCACAAGCTACACTGACCCAGATGCGAAGAACTGACTCTAAGCATGTTGCCGTGCAGTCAACTCCAGGGCATTGTTTGGGACTCCTCCACCTGTCGCTTCACTGCTGGCACCAACCAGAGCTATGGGCCCAGCACCCTCGGATGTGAGAGACTCTGAAGGAGATGATGTCAGGGAACAACCACCGCCTCTAATAGAATCATTTTGCATCTCGTCTGATGAAGCAGTGGCGGGTTTGACTGTGGCCCTGGCCCTTGCAGGACCCCAGAGTCTTCAACAGCTGTTGGATAGGGTGACTCAAGGGTTAGGCATCCAAGCAGAGGATGCAGAAGATAATGCTGAGCCTATAATCAATATACTAGGTCCATCAGGCCAATCCAGAATTTCCTTGACCCTATGGCAAACCTCTGCCTCACCTCAGAAAAGGGCAACAAAAATGATTAGAGGTTTGGAATGGATGCCATATGAAGAGAGATTTAAAAAAACTGGGACTTTTCAGCTTAGAAAAGAGGAGACCAAAAGGGAGCAGTATGATAGAAGTCTATAAATCATGACAGGCATGGAGAAAGTGAAATAAGGAAAAGAGATTTACTTGTTCCCATCACGTAAGAACTAGGTGTCACCAAATGAAAATAACAGGTAGCAGGTTTAAAACAAACACAGGAAGTGTTTTTTTTTCCATGCAGCACGCAGTTAAACCTGTGGAACTCCTTGCTAGAGGATGTTGTGGAGACAGTACTTTAACAAGTTTCAAAAAAAAACCTAGATACATTCATGGATGTTACATCCATCAATGTCTATTAGTCAGGATGGGTCAGAGGTTGAAAATGGATGACAGGAGAGGGATCACTTGTTGATTACCTGTTCTGTTCACTCCCTCTGGGGCACCTGGGATTGGCTGCTGTTGGAAGACAGGTTACTAGGCTAGATGGACCTTTGGTCTGACCTAGTATGGCCGTTCTTATGCTGCAGCCCTTGGCCAAGAAAAATGAAAGATATATCCCTTTGTGGGGACAAAGTAACAAGTATTTTTACCCTCACACCCCAACTTCTTGTTCATGGATGTGACTAATCAAAGGGAGAGACATTGCTTCCAAGGGCCTTCTCCGAAGAATAAGAAGGTGAAGCATCTAGACCTGACTGCAAGGTTTATTCAATGGGCGGGGAAGGTTAGGAGCACAGGGAAAAGAGGTTTACTCCTGGTATTTCCTGATACCGAAACACAACGTGGAAGGTGTCTCAGACCCATTCTCGACCTGCGGGAACTAAACAAATTCATAGAAAGATGCAAATTCCACACGGTCTCGCTAGCCTTCATTATTCACTCTGGATCTGGCAGATTGGTTTGCCACCCATAACTAAAGAATGCATATTTTCACATAGCGATTATCCACTCGCACAGGAAGTATGTGAGGTTTGTGGTGAATAGGAACCACTATCAATTTACAGTTCTGCCATTTAGCCTCTCTGCAGTGTCTCCCCCGCCCTCCCCCCCCCATATTTGCTAAGTGCATGATGGTGGTGGCGGCAGCTTTTCTGCACAAGCACCAAATCCCAAGTTTTTCCATACTTAGATAACTGGCTCTTCAGAGCCTGGTCCAGTTCCCAGCTTGTGGCACAACTACACAACTGCAGTTCATCAGGACTACGTTCTACAATCTCTAGGACACAAACTGGATAGTCTATATGCCAAATAAAAATGGGCGGAGATCAGATCTCAGGAATGGTAACACACATAAACCTGTAGGGGAACATTTTAACAACCCTGGACATTCAGTAATGGATTTGAAGTAGCCATCTTTCTTCAAAATAATTTCAAAACCAGATTACAAAGGGAGACAACTGAATTGGAGTTCATTTGCAAATTCATCACTATCACCTTAGGATTGAATAAGGATTTCAACAGGTTAATGCAGGGGTTCTCAAACTTTGTGATACTGCGACCCCCCTCTAAGTTGCTCGTGACCCCCCCAGGGGGTTGGGACCCATAGTTTGAGATACGCGGAGTTAATGCATTACAAAGGCAATTTCCCTTCTCTGGATATTCATATTTTCACACCAAATCCTGTGAATGACCCAATTCCACCTTGACTTGATTAGCTTCTTCAACACAAGCAACTTAGTCCTTATATATACACCTCTACTTCTGTAACTTTCAGTGCATCTGATAAAGTGCAGTAGTTCCAGTTTTTACCCACAAAAGCTGATGCCCTAATAAATCTGTTAGCCTCTAAGATGCCACAGGACTCCTTGTAGTTTTTGCAGATACAGACTAATACAAGTACCCCTCTGAGACTTTCTAAACCAAGTGTCTCCTGTGGTAGCAACAGCTAAACTTAACACTGTTCTTTGGAATAAGGAATATGAAGATAGAGATGATGTGGGTTTTAAATAACTTTGTCCTAGTATGTGGGTGACTGTTACCCATCTGCTTATGCATATAAAAAAATGAGAGTTTTTAGTATTTTATGTATAAATCACTGAGGTGAGAGAAATGATTCAACTACTGGTTTGCAGCAGTTAGCTTTTAATGGCTTAATTAAATTTGAAAAATGAATACTAGCTATTTTATTTACTATTTTATGTAAATAAAGTGATCACAAATTTACTTTATTCTACATGTACAGCATCAAAAGCAAAAAGACCTGCTCAGTCTTCTGGAAAAATAACTGTTAAAGCAAAAGAGAAGAGTTATTCAAAACTTGAAATTCCATATCAAGTAGAAATATTAGATGGGTAAGTCTGCATACTTTAAGTGCTGATGAAAAATTAACACCTAGAATCAGCTGTTTTTCTCTTTTATTGTGTTTTGTGGAATAATGTTTTTGCCCACATATTTTATCTATGGCGTTCTTCCAATAGAACATGTTCCAATTTTAACTTTCTTGGGAGAATAGATGAGCCACTGTTACTCAGTAATACATAAACTAATTTGAAGATTTGGACTCTGGCTTTCATGAGTCATTTTTCTAAGTGGCTTACAGCTACGTATATCATAGTTTCAGACACAAACTTATATCACTTGCTCCTCTGTTTTAAAAACAGTGGTTCTCAAAGTGGCCCATGGACCCTTGGGGAAATTATGGGGGTAGGAAGAGGGGGTGCAGTGAGGATGGGGCCTGAGGCTGAGTGCAGGTTGAACACCCTCCTGGAAAAATTAGAAGCAAGTTTGGGGGGGTCCATGAAACTTTTTAAATCAAAATGAGGGTTCTCAGGTTGCTCAAGTTTGAAAACTGCTGTTCAAAAACTTGGAACAACTACTGTTTTGTGCTTGGATTGCCCTGCCACTGTAGCCTGAAGCAAGAGTGGAAAAGACACAATTTTACAGTCAGATTTTAACAAAATTTAAAGCTCACCTATGAAAATATATCAGGGATACTCCTCTCCTTATTCGTTGTTACTCAACGGTAAATGCAAGTTTGCTTTCTAATAATAATATAACTGAGGAGTTGCTCTGTAACTAACAGCATTGTTACTATTCTCTTACAGCAAACAGTTTGTTATAAGGGTTCAGTAGTAAATGTGTAGATCAAAATGTTGCTTATAAAAATTCTTCTGCCAAAATTGATTCATTTTCCTTAATAGTTCCATTAATGCATGCATTTTAAAATATTTTTTTCACACCCTACGTTTCATTTTAAAGTAATTTTACTGTACTGTGTGTGAACTTCTGATCTTATTAATTTATGATGATCAAATATTCAAAGCTCACAAAATACTATATCCATGTAGTAGTGAAATAAGAAGTCACTATACAGTGGGAGAACGATCCCTTTTGTGTGAATTAACTACTTTTAGTCTGCAGTAAAGAGCACAAGAGAATTTTTTAGGCAAGTCTTAAGTTTTTGATACATTTTTCTGATTAAATAGGTATTTGGGATTTGATCATGCAGCCACATTGTTTCATATCCGGGACAGTCCTGCTGATTCTGTGCAAAGGCCAATATATCTTACAAATACATTCAGTTTTGCAGTCCTCATTCATGATGTGGTGTTACCAGAGGAAGTAAAAACAATGTTTAAAGTAAGTCCAATTCCAATGAAAGCTTTACATATTTTAAATATTTAAATTAACTGTACTATATTAAATTTTAACATTGGTCTTATTTCTTCACTAATTTAGGTCCAGAACTTCAGCAAACCAGTCTTGATCCCACCTAATGAATCCATATATATTTTCACACTTTATTTTATGCCTTCCACATCATCTGTTCATATAGATAACAATATTTTACTTATCACCAATGCTTCCAAATTTCAACTACCTGTGCGAGCATATACAGGTTTTTTAGATGTAAGTATTTATTTTTCCTTGAAATTTCATGCAAGGTCAAAGAATACCTGATACTAACTTGGTTTTGTTTCTCCATGGTGGCTGTTCAGTTCCTTTGTGATTCAAAACAACAAATGAACAAAAAAGTAAACTAAATTTTGCTGCCCCTTTCACCACAAGCTTCTCAACATACTAAATAATTTGTTGGGGATTGGGTTAATGTGATGGGTTTTCCTCCTGTTTTTTCCACATTTTCTCAGTTATGTAGTTTTAGTTTACATATAGAGTAAAGCATAGTCCCAGTTTTTTAATGCTTTCCCTTATTAATGTATTTGCTAGTGAATGATTTTGAATGTACTGTGTATTTTGAAGTGCATCTACAATGTCTTTCTTAATCTTTCTAGTACTTTGTATTGCCTCCTAAACTCGAGGAACGTTTCATAGATTTTGGCATATTGAGTGCCACAGAAACTACTAGCATTTTATTTGCAATCATCAACAGTAATCCCATTGAGGTAAGCATCAACATATTTTAAATTACTGTTTGTTCTGTAATACATTTTTGTATCTGTCATTGCTGAGATTGTCATCTTTGTCTTTTTTAAGCTGGCTATAAAAAGCTGGCATGTTATAGGGGATGGCTTGGCTGTAGAACTCCTGGTTACTGAAAAAGGCAATAGAACCACAATAATTGCCAACATTCCAGAGCTAGAAAATGCCAGTGTATCTGATGAATCTTCAGTAAGTAAGCCCTTTTTCTTGAGTCCTTAATTAACAGCTCCATGTAGCACATTTATAAGTGATAATATAGCAATGAATGACTTAAGTACAAGTTAGACCTCTATTATCCGGCACCCTTGGGACCTAACCAGTCCCGGACTAGAGAAGGTTACCTGCCACAGCCCCCAGCTGCTGACTCTGCCAGCTGGGGAAGGGGGCGGGGGGATTGCCTCCAGCCCCTGCTAGGTTGTTGGCACCACTGCTGCTGCCTTGGCCAAACTGCCTACTAGACTTTAGCAGCACACGCTGCTGCGGGCTGGTTCTGGCCCTGCTTGGGCTGCCAGGGGCAGCCAAGTGCTAGGGCTCTGGTCCCACCCCCACAGCAGCCTGTGGACCCAGGCCCCACTTCCGCAGGCTATCCAGGACTTTGATCCCACCCTGCCATATGTTTCTGGGGATGCCGCCCACCCCAGTCCTACTGCGATGGGTTGCCGAGAGTGCAGGGTCTGCCCTGCAGCAGCCCGCAAGCTCTGGCCCCACTTCTATGGGCTGCCTGGGGCTCTGGCCCCAGGCCTGCATTGCTATGGGCTGTTGCAGGCTTGGTCCTGTGCTGCCAGGGGCTGCCCTGACCCAGTCCCAGTGCCACAGGTTGTCAAGAGCTGCCGGGGGCTGCTGCTGGCTCCAGCTGCACTGCTGGCTGCTGCCAGCTCCTGCCCCATCCCACTGCTTCAGCCCAGCCCTTCTTGGATTGCCCTCCTGCCACTAGGCTACCATGATTCTCTGATCAAGGAACTTCCATGATCTGCCAGACCATAGATGTTGCTGGACCAGAGAATACCAGTTTTGGGAGGTGCAGCCTGTATAACTTTCTTTCATTAAGCTATTAGTAGGATAATGTACAAGGTAGCATGTTTTGAGTAGAAGGAAAAATAAATTTGTTCGTATGTGGGGTAATTGATGTCTAAGGATACACTTGATGGGTTGATGAGTTTCTAAAATAAAATTCTCAGAAAGCTGAATCTTGGTATACATGCTTCCTGCATCATTGCTTAGTAATTATTTCCCTAGTCACTTTCTAGAGATGAATGAACTTTGTGAACTAGGGAAGTGATAGTGATTCAAGCAAATAGCAGTAGGTTTCACTCTACTTTCCTCACCTGCTCTTATGAAATATAAGGGTACACATGGAGATGCAAAGATGGGCTCACCTGTGAGTGCTTTTGTTTACATAATGTGCCCACTGCAATCTTTATGCCAGTGGGTCTTTGTCCAACTAGTTGGAAGAAAGGGTGCATTGCCCCTTTAAGGGCTCCCTTGCAGCAGGAGGGGAGAAAAGAATAAAGTTGTGGCCTAATTAAGCCAAATCTGTGGCCTCTTGTCTGTCTTCTGATACAGATGGACATGAGACAGAAACGGTTATTTTTATATTGTTTTAGATTTTATTTTTACAGGCCACTTGCAGGAATTGACCGTTGACGCACTGCACTATCAGTGTTTCTGCTTACAGTATTAAATCATAATACCATTATTCACATCACTGCATGGCAGCCAGGAATCCGAAGCTTGAGTTTGCTGTTCTTACTATAGTTAATAATTCATTGTGCCCTCTGTCATGATATATTGTTACAGTAGCTGTGGGGAATTATACTAGTATATTTTTTCTGTGTAACAGGAATTTCACGGAAGCAGAGAGTAGCAAAAATATCCTTACATTTTGAGAAACTGTATTCTGTTTTGAACAGTTAGGCCTTATAAAGGGAAACTTTAGAAATATTATTTTAGGTAACACTGTAAGTGTTCATAGTGGCTTGCAAACAAATTTTAAAAACATTTCCCCTGGGCTGAGAAATTTGCAGTCCATTTAGTCAGAATACTGAGTTGAAAGAAAAAGTTATTTTGTAGCCAGTGTGTGTAATTTAAACAGATTCTGTACTGGTATATAGAACTTACCATTTTTTAGGTTTGCTTACTCATAATATTTCTGTTTAAATATATTGGGAAAATGTGGCATAAAATAAAAATGAAACATATTTCTGTCACTTACAGGTAATATTAACATCTGGTTATTATGCTGTGTTTAGAGTAAAACTAATAGCAAAAGAACTTGAAGGAATTCATGATGGAGCCATACAAATCACAACTGATTATGAGGTATATTAATTGTGCACCTAAATGACAGTGGTGCTGCCACTGATAAATTAATTGTTATATTTTGTTTTTTGTGTAAAAGCCATTTCATCCTATTGTGAATTGGCACTTTTTGCTATACTTGAACGTTTTTAATTGACTGAGAGATTAATTATCAAAAGTAGCTCTTATAGTGTTGCAGTAATTCCTTGCTGCTGCTAGCCACATTAGTAATTAAGTGCAAAGTCATAAAAGTTCCATTGATGACATGTCTGGATCCCTGTGGCTAGATTACTTTATAAAGTATATGTTGCAATGATTCACAGTGGTACTGTATTTGCTCTGAAGTTATTTTTAAAAAGGCAAATTTCACTCGGCTTTCCACTTAGCTTCTGGAATTTGTGTTTCAATCTATTATGCAATCAGATAAGTCCAAGTGCATTGAGGCTCATTGCATATTCAATGCAGCACAGAATGGATCTTTTGATGTGATACATTATATTGTCATCACAATGTATCATGTCAGTTGTTTGTGTGAAAGCATAATATCTCAGATTTTTGTAACCTCCTTTTGAGACATAGAATGTCTATCAGTCCGCAATATGGAGTCATACAGTTATTGGCACGAGGTAATAAAAAGTTACTTTACTTGACCTTTTTGGTTTTCAGTGCTAATATCCAGAAAATAAGATATATTCTAATACCTGCAATAAGAGGAGCAACCTTGCAGTGTATAATGGGATTGCTTTAATTTTTAACAGAATTTGTTAAAGACTAACTTTCAAGGTCTATAAATGTGTGTTGATACTGCGTGCTATATTGTGAACATTCTGTTTGTTTTTGTGGGTATATGGAGCTATG
Organism: Pelochelys cantorii; assembly: GCA_032595735.1. NCBI lineage: Eukaryota > Metazoa > Chordata > Testudines > Trionychidae > Pelochelys > Pelochelys cantorii. Next base: position 121,393,537 of record CM064326.1, on the reverse strand, counting down.
AAGCTTGGTATTTTATGGCATATTTTGGATGCAGCTAGGAAAAAAAGGATCTTTTAAAAAATGTTCAGGTATTCTGTGTTTGGCAGAAATAATATTGGCATTTGTTTGCTTATGCACAGATGCATACATATTTGACCCTTCAGGCAACTGTCAAATCTTCTGATTCTGAGGACTTTTTGGACTGATATCTTAATCTATAATATTATTTATATATATTCCAATCACTAAAACTGATGTTTGTGTATATAGCTATATTTTAGCTAATAATTCGCTATCATTTATAGTGCTTCTAGAGCAATTTAATATCTCCTGTGTAAACAAGTGCAGTATTTTTGAGAAGATGCCATTGTATTTTCCTAGAAGGAACAAAAATGTTGTTTCTTACACTGAAATGTAGTAAATTGCTTGTATGTTTTGTTCTGCCTTGCATGGAGTTGAATATACAATGATAGAATGAGTGTGATTAAGGAAAAATGTGCTTGTTAATCTTTTTGTGATAAAAATTTTACTTGAGAAATGAAAATTGGCTGAAGAATCAAGATATTTGGCTGGATGATATGTTAAAATAATCATCCTTGTATTAAACTTTACACATAGGATTGTCATATTATGTCAAGTTTGTTGTCTTTATTCTGTGTAAATAAGAAACATAATTAATAGAACTTTAGATTTTTAAGAAAATGCTTTGGTGTAATTAAAAATAGAAATAAAAGGATGAATAGGCATACTTATAAAGATTCCATTTGGGGAATGTATATTACTAAACTTCTTTTGTTCTTTCAGATTTTAACAATTCCTGTGAAGGCTGTAATTGCTGTGGGTTCACTGACTTGCTCTCCTAAACACATTCACCTTCCACCTTCCTTTCCAGTAAGATACTTGGTTTACAATATTTTACTTGTTTTTTTTTCTCCTGATCCTTTTCAGGTGCAACTTCCCTTATGATTTGCTTTCTTGTAAATTTCTATGCTAGAAGGAACAGTGGTGATAATTCTTAAACTCTCATTAACCAGCATTACAGAAGCTTTTTCATACCATAGTTGGCATGAGACACAACTCAACTCCTCTTGTATTAGATCACATGAATAGAGCCTGGGATATTGATTTCTTTTCCAGATTTGGCTCTTTTTTGAGCTTTATTATGTTGTAGCTGTAGTTAGTTATTTTTCCTCGTTCCTTCTGCATTATTTCCAGGAATAAGAGAAGGGCATCTAATTATATTCACTATTAGGGATGTTAAACAGTTAACCTGTAAGCAAGAGGCTTACTGGTAATTTTACGAGTTAATGGGCTCTTGCTAGTGAATTCCAGTAGGCTGAAGCAGCCCTAGCTGTGGAGCGGCCAGTGATTGGTCGGTTGGTGGGACCCCACTATTGCAGCTGGCCCATACGGCCACGGCAGGACTGGCAGCAGGCCCCAAGTTAAACAGTTAGCTGGTTAAGCATTAACTGTTAACCGGTTAACCGTTTTAACATCCCTTTCAGCTTTATCAGGGGTGGAGAACCTAAGGCCCCGGGGGGCTGGAAGCAGCCCCTGGCTTGCCTGTGTCCGACGCCTAAGTGTCATTTATAAAACAGTGTTTTGATTAAAATAACTATTAGTCCCAAATTGCCCATTGATAAAAGATGGGTGTATTTGCACAACTTCATGGATGGGGCTCTGGAGTGTGTCCATTCATCAGGACAAAGCCATGCAGTAAACTATTCCTTCATTCACCAGTCATCGCTTTTTGGAAAAAAAAAATTGTTCTTGTTTGGGACACTGCAAGAATTCCTTGAGCCTATAGCCATCCTTGGAGCTTGCAGGTCCACAGTTGTGCCTCACTTCCATTCCTCACCCCATCTCCGGTACTGAGATATATAAAGGGTAAATCTCAGATTTCATTTGAGGGAAAGAAGTAAGTTTTTAGTCCTCTTCCTTGCAATAAAACCTGCAAATGACACTTAGGTGAGTCATCTAACTCTTCTGCTTTAAAATGATGAAATGTTACTGACCTGCTTTATGGATAACCTAAGCGTGTAGAAAAACTTGGAATTTCAATTTTTTTCTGTTAAACATCTGTTTTTCATCAACTTTTTTGAAAGCTTCATTCAGTTTTAGACTGTGATTATAATGATTTAGTAGTAAGTGTTTCTAAAGCACTACATCAGTTCTAAATTTTACCATGTACACACTCATAACTCATTGGTAGCCCAGAGAGTATTGCACTCCAGAATCTCACATTATTGTCCTTTTCAAAATACTTCTATATGTTTGCACCTAAGCACCAGTTCCACCAGAATCAGCTGGTTCTCCTTCCCTTTCATGGGTTGGGTAGAACCTAAAATCCAGCTCTTGCTCACATTCTTTTGGCCCTTGTAATGTAAAAGGAGTCAGATAAATTTGGGTAATATCTAAAAAAATCATTTTACTAATCCTCCTCAGAATAATTAGGGTGATTCTTTGTATAGTAGTATGATATATTGAGAGAGAAATTGGTTCTGATTGGGACAATATGGGAGGTAAGAACCAAAAATTGTGCATGTCTTCTCCAAAATGCTATGGTAGGTAAATCCTATGTGGGTAGAGATTAATTTCTGATGTCTTGCCTGTTGTGAGTGAGGGAAATGTACACAGTATATACAGTATTTTTTTTCCTTTTTTTTTTTTTAGGGGAAAATAGTTCATCAGAGTTTAAATATTATGAATTCCTTCTCTCAGAAGGTAAAAATACAACATTTACGTTCTCTGTCTGAAGATGTGCGGTTTTATTACAAGAGATTAAGGAGCAATAAAGAAGATTTAGAGCCAGGAAAAAAATCAAAGGTTGGAGATTTTTATATATTGCTTAGAATTAATAGGTGGGTTTTCTTTAAACATAACACATTGGCAGTTTTGGAGTTATTGGATACATTTACTTTCTCTATTTTAGTCATCATGGATGCTTGTTTGATTAATTATTCTTGTACAATTTGCAGATAGCAAATATATATTTTGATCCTGGATTACAGTGCGGGAATCACTGTTACGTTGGATTGCCTTTCTTATTTAAATGTAAGTAATTTTCATTTCTGCAATTAAAATATCAAATTTAATCCACCCTTAATATTGAGGGGTTGTATAAAAATGTGTTTTTGTTTTTAGCTGAACCTAAAATTCAGCACAGCTTAACGATGCAAGAAGATGCATGGGATTCAGACTGGGATTTGCATGAGAACTTGTTCAGAATGTGGGCGGGAATCAGTGAGAACTCAGATCATAGGTGAGTGTATATTTGCCCTGTGGCCTGTGAATCACTTGATACTCTTTGATTTGTGTGGCATGTTTACAGTATCGAATTGTGTTAGGAGAGATGGGCAAGAAATAGTTGCTAAATTTGCTCTTAAAGAGTTTGAAAGGGAAGAAATGACACTTGAAAAGTGCCATTTGGCTTATGTAAATCAACTAGTGTGAATTTGTAGTTGACTGACTAACTTTGTAAACTAGAAGATGAAAAGAAACCCCAGCCTACAAAGTATCCCTAAAATGCCTGGTATGGCTTGTGCAAAATAGCTGCTATACTCCAGTTTAATCTAGGTGATCTCCCTTTACCGGTGTACTAAAATTGCTTCTTTTCGGTGGTGAGCAAAATAACCCATTAATTTTATATAAAGTGTTTTGAGATACAATATCTTTCAAAAAAGTAGTATGAAGGGTGTTGATTTTAGTGACTAAAAACCTATTCAAGCTAATGCTTAAGAAGTGGAACTGTTATGTGGTGCTACTTTGCACAGTTTAAGCATCTGCCATATTTAATGCATGAAGTGGCTGCTTTTAATAGTGGATGAAATGTTCAGTGTCTCAGAAGGATATTGTGTGGATTAGTTAACGTTGGCAAAGTGCTTTCGAGTTGCTATTTATTGTGAACTTAGCTTGGATTTTATTAATGTTCTAGACTTTGTGAAAATATAAAAAAGACATTGGTAATGAGGTAATGAAATATTGCAATAGAAATACATCAACAACATAAGAGTATGTGCCTGTCACATCCCTCAGAAAGCACAATAGTAAGTCTTAAAGGAAGAGAAATATGACCCTATCAGAATTGCCTGAACTTATCTACTTTTTGCAGTTTACAGTGAAGGCTATATAATATTTGAGGAAGAGGGAAAATGCATCTCTAAATAGTTACATGGTACAGTGAATAAAGCCATCTAAATTCTGTTAAAGAAACAAATACAGAGAAACTTTAAACAAAGAAAGGGACATGCTCATCTGGACAGACCTCGCTCTGGTACTGAAGCCCAGAGTGATAACATCATACCATTTGCAGGCCTTTTCTGGAGTGCTTGAGACCTACTGAACCCTGGCTATTTATGTATACCTCCCATGCTCTTACCTGCCAACTGAATCACCAGCACCACCAAGTGTGGTTTTTAGTATTGGGTTTGTCTGTCCCTTACTTGGTGAGAATCTCTGGGTCTGACTGCTCATCACACTTCTCTTTCAGTTCTATATTTTCCATAAGCATGACATTGGAGCTCAAGAGAGGGGGTGTGCACTGAGCAGCTAGGCCGGAGAAGAAACCATTAATGGAGCAATAGGAAAACTAAAGTGGGAATACAGAAAAGTTTAAGGTCTTAGTGCAGTTAGGCTAAATGGCTAATCCCCTGTCTTAAACTGGAATCAAATTGTAGCCACATCATCAGACAAACATGTATCCTCAGTACAGCCATCCTTAAGCATTCAAATATCATGACTTAAGCCTCAATAAGGGTATGTCTCTACTGCAGAGTTTTTTTCGGAAAAACAGCCATTTTTCCAAAAAAAAGTCACTTATGTCCACACTGCAATCGTGTTCTTTCGACAAAAAGTTGAAACAACAGGGTTTTTTCCAACAGTGGTAAGCCTCCTTTCTACGAGGAAGAATGACTTTTCGGAAAGAGCTCAGCTTCCCAGAGAGGCTGGAGTTACGAAATACACGGGCATCGTGTGCCCTGCCTGACCACCCAACAAAAATGTCAGTAAACTGTCCACGGTGGCCAACCGGGTCCTGCAGCACCATTGAGAAGTAGCCCTTCCTGTTAATATACTGGGCTGCTCGATGTTGTGGTGCGCAGATTGGAATATGGGTTCCATTTATGGCTCCACCACAGTTCGGGAACCCCAGGGAGGCAAATCCTGTGATGACTGGGTCCAGGTTTCCCAGGTGGATGACCCTGTGCAGCAGGTTGGAGTTGATGGCCCTCACAACCTGCAGAAGGAGACAAACACACACACAAAACAGAGAATGAGAAGGAGTGCCTGAGCCTTTGGGAGGTGCCCCCCTTCCCCAAAACCTCTGGAGCCAACCTTCCCCCCCCCCCCCCCAGCAGCAGGGCTGTGTGAGGGCGGGACAGCACAACCCCCGCCCCCCCGAGACCCCCTTTCCAGGACTCGCCCCCCCCCCCCCCCCCCCAAGCCCCCGGGCAGGGACTGCATCCCCAGAGTGCCTTGGGGGTGGTGAGCTTCCATATGGTGATGGTGACCCACTCATCCAGGCGGATGATGGGCCACAGGTGAGTGTCGCTTCATCAGAGGGCAGAGGCAAGCGAGGCACACACTCCAAAAAGGTGGACTTCTGTATGTGGAAGTTTTGGAGCCACTGCTGGTTGTCCCACTGCTCCATAACCAACCAGTCCCACCAGTCAGAACTGGTGTCCAGCCTCGAGAAAAGTCTCTCCACTGTGGGGTGTGGTTGCCCAGTTCTTGCTCCCGCACACACGGAGAGGGTCTCAAGAATGATCTTGGTGTCGAGCTTGTGCAGGGCCATGAAGGCAGCTGGCACAAACTGCTGCAGAAACTACAGCATGGCCGTGTGGGGCCATTGCATGCCCAGGGGCAGCTCTGGCTCCATGGCAAAAAGAAAAAAGCTGTGGCATTCAAAAAAGCTGGGCAACCAGAGCACACACTTCAAGAGCTTTGCTGTCCCTCAGAGAGGTAGGCAAGCACGCAGCAGAAGCAGAAATGGCTCTCCAGGAATGTCCCTTTAGGTGCGTGTGTCAGCTAGGCTTAGGCAACAGCACACAGAAGCAACTGGTGACCTAATGCCCTGCCTGCACCGGTTCTGGGTGGCCTTATGGGAGATAGCGTCCATGTTGATTGGATGCGATCTTTCAAAAAAGCAGATCGCTTTTTTGATGCGCTTTTGCTGTGTAGATGCTCTCTTTCGGAAGAAGTTTTTAGGAAGATCTCTTCTGGAAAAGCTTCTTCCACCAAAAGAAGCCTTCAGTCTAGATGTAGCCATAATTGTGATTGCATTCAACCTCTCTCTCTCTCTCTCTCTCTGTCTCTCTCAAAAAGTTGAGAACCCAGAATTTTCCAGAAGTGAGAGCTGGTAGGTAGGCTGGACAGACTATAGCCATTAATTCATTTTTGTGCCATAAAACACCTTTGTAACAAAAGAATATTCTGGTACCTGAAGAAAGTAAATACAGGTAAAGCACAGATGTTTTACAAAAGTAAAAATATACTGGAGAATTGTGCATTCCAAAATATTTGTATTTTCCAGAATGCATGAAAAGTGAACAAAATGTTGCTGTTTGGCTATTGACATTCCACTGTCAAATCATGGTGGATTTTATAACTTTTTTTTTTCTTTTTTTTTTTATTAAGATTGAGTGCCATGTTTGAAGTGGACACTGATCTCCAGAAGGATGTAATATTGAAAATCACAGCCGAACTGGCCTGGCCATCCATACTCAGCTCACAACGCCATTTAAGTTTCCCACTTACCAATACCAACAGCTCATCAGTAAGTATATGTGTGTTACTAGGGACGTTTTATAGTGACACAGCATAGTTTTAAATAGGTCTTAATGTTTGGAAAAGTTTCACTATATTAGTAATTAATATTAATGTAAATGTCAAATTGTTGTGTTTGTATTAGGAAGAAGAAATTCTTCTAGAAAACCCTGCAGATGTTCCTGTCTATGTTCAGTTCCTTCCCTTAGCTCTGTATTCCAACCCATCAGCTTTTGTAGACAAATTAATAGAGCGGTAAGTATAGTTTGGAATATTTAAACTCCTTTTGTGTTGATGCCAGATATTGCTTTGGGGGGGGAGGGGTGGAATCAACACAGCAGTTATCAACAACAGTGGTGTTGTAGAGAGAATTCAGAGCTATAGTATAAATGGGAAATGAAAAGATAAAGAAACTTTAGTATACCTCCTTTGCCAGCCATCAGTTTGTGGCAGCACTGATGAGCTAAGCAAATGCTTCACATTTTCTGCTTTGGAACACAGAGTGGACAAGAGAGACCAAGCAAATAAGAAAAATGAGTGGCCATTTTATAAATGTAGTCTTCTTTACAGTTGCCTTAATATAAATCCTAGACTTTTGGTTAGTGCTGAAATCCAACAAATATTTTAAAGTGTTATACAGGGCCTCTTGTCAGTTACATGAACTTCATTAATACCTGGATATTCTATCTGACTGTAATACAGTTTATAAGATGCATATATTTATATTTCAGGTTTAATTTGAGTAAGCCAACAAATTTCAATTTAAGGACACTAGAATTCCAGGTTTCCAGAAACTCTGTGAGTATTTCAGAATACTTACTTTTATTCAAACTTTTTATATAGCCACACAAATATTGTATAATAAAGGTGCAGACATAGACTTCAGAATTATGAATGACATCTGATGATTGTTGGATATGTTAACAGAAATTGTAAAACAGTTTTCTTGAAAATTTGGTGTGTACTTCAAATTTAACTTTTTTCCCTTTATGTTGAGTCTTTTATGTAATCATAGACTTAAAGATTGAAAAATAACGTATTGGCTTATTTATTCATCCCCTTACTGATTTACAAATATTCCCTAAAGAATAGTTTCAGATGCTAGTTTTAAATACCAGCTAGTGGGACATCCATCACTTCACTCTTGGTTCAGAACTTTTTGACAGTCAAAATTGTACTTGTGATCCCCCTCCAAGCAGTTGTTCTTCTCTAATGTATAAATAGATATTCTTTTTTTCTCCAATTAGTCAGTTTAAGCTATTCCTACTTGTTTGTTTTACTTTCTTATATAAACGAGTGTTTTCTTACAATAAGATGATTAGGAAAAAGTCACTTTAGAAATAGGGCTGTCAATTGACCTGCATTAATGCCTGCGATTAACGCAAGACAGGATTAACGCGTTAAAAAAATCAAAGCATTTATCACAAGCGTTAATTCTGTGCTGCCTCTTTGAAGTGCTGCTCTGGCACTTCAAAGAGGCTTTGCAACATCTCCTAATGCGCTGCCCGTTTGAAGTGCTGCTCTGGCATCTTAAAGGGGCAGCACTGTATGGAGTCCAGGGTTAGCTGGGAACTCCAGCTGATCACGGACTCCATACAGCGCTGCCCAGTTGAATCTCTGCTGCAGCATTTCAAAGGGGAGTTGCACGCGATTAATTACTATTAAAATTTTTAATCACTTGACAGCCCTATTTAGAAAATTTTCCATTTTAGGTTTGTGTTGTCCTTTTGCCTTTGAGGTAGACAGGTTCACAATTACAATGTGTTCTGAAGATTTAATAATTGTATACCACTTAAAAGATGTGAAGTACTATATAATTGCAAAGTTGTAATATTAGTGTTAGAGATGCACATGAAAGAAACCCTTGAATGTCTCTGGGTTTTAAGAACCCAGGTGTATGTAGTGTGGGTCTTATTGCTATCATTTGTCATGGTGAATTTGTTGTACGGATTTGAAGTTAGTAATAAAAGTAGAATTTTGTTGCTGTAGATCTTTTGTTTTTTCTATTAAAGTCTATGGTAGCTTAAAAGTTAAATAACTAATGTTGCATTTCAGCTGGTGGCAGTGTAACTACAATCTGTTCTTCTTGCCTGATCAGACTCTCCTTGATTTAAGACTATTTGTATCTTATTTGAAGGGAACTTAAAGTTGATGATGGATGTTCTCCTGAATAAATGTTTGTATGTAACCAAAAAAAAAAAAAGTTACCTTTGAGATCTGATAGAGAATTAAAAGACTTTAGGCAAATCGAGTATTTTAAACAACTTCATCGGGAAGCACGTTTTGATATGAGAATTTTTTTAGAAAATAACAGTTTGCAAGTACTCAGTAGAATCTATACAAAATTCCCTATTTTTAAAAGTGGTTTTTATTTTTCATTGTCTTAAGGTTCAGCCATTGCAGAGCACTACAGGATTTGCAGAGGGTTTATCTCGACATTCAGTTTTAAACGTAGTTTTAAAGCCTGGGGAACGAAAATCTGTCAAAGTAAAATTTACTCCAGTTCTTAATAAGACTGTGACATCATTAATTATCATCAGGTATGGTAGGTCTGTGTGAATTGGGTTTGAGTTATTTGTGTAGGTTACACATTTTAACGTGTGAATAATAAATTGATCCATTGTTTCAAGATTAACTATAGGATCTCCAGGGTTTAGAATGATGGATTTAGTTTGTATATGTTACACTGCGATTTACAGTAGTCAAAGGCATTCAGTTAATAACTTCCAGTATTCATGTATCGCTCATATGTTTTCTACATTAAGTTGTTAAAATTCTTTTGAGTTCATCTATACTTTTGTATTGAAAGTAGGGACTTGTCAAAACTATTTGTCTTAAAATATTCTTGTTTAAATAAATGGGTTTAGTGTTTGAAAGAAGTATGTAGGAATTCATGAGTTTCTTTACCGAAGTGTTTTTTATCCTTTGTTTTTGCAAAGAATTATGCATGGGAATAAGTGTTTACTCATATATGTAAAACTGCTCTAGGATTGGGATATAAGGTTACAGTTTGTGAACATGTTTGCGACAGCCGTAGAGTGCATAATTTTGCTAAATGTTTCTTCTTTCCCTATTCCCTTTATACAGAAATAATTTGACTGTAATAGATACTATAATGGTAGAAGGCCAAGGAACAACTGAAAGCCTGAGGGTTGCAGGTAGGCCTCCTGGGCCAGGAAGTTCTTTACGTTTTAAGATCACTGAAGCATTATTAAAAGACTGTTCAGAAAGTGAGTATTCTAGGAAGACCTATTGCACTGAACAGAAAATCTCATAACTTCTAGTGTATATAACTACCAATATCTGCAGTAACTAGAAAATATAATTTTCCTTCTTGTTTTATAATGTCTAGATCAGGGTTTCCCAACCTATGGGTCGGGACCCAAATATGGGTTGCCATTACATTTCAGAAGGGTTGCCAGGTGTCTCCCCAGGTGGCTCTTAAGGAGGCATTCACACATTTTTTTGAATTGCCCTGGGTCACCAAGTTTTCCTGAATTGTCAAAATGGGTCCCCACCTGGAAAAGATTGGGAACCGCTGATCTAGATGAAGTGAATCTTAAAAATACATAAAATGTGTGAATTTCAATATGCAAGCAATATTTCTGAGCAAAATTTTTTATTTTTCATGAAGTCTTGGGTATTTTGTTACTGACAAAATTAAGAAATGTAAACATACAGATGAAGGTATTGTAGAATTTTACTTGAATTTAAAGTGATGGATACTAGAGGCTATACAACCTCAATTTTTAAGAGCAAAAGAGTGGAGACAGACAAAAGTAGCAAAGAACTTGCTACAATGGCCCCAACTATCTCAATGGGAGAATAGTCGAACCAAAACAGCAACAGCTCTGTGTCTTCCTGAGTCCCTTAGAAGCTCTCAATAACTGTGAACAGTTTGTGAGAGGGTTAGGGAAAGGAGAGGGTGATTGCTCAGGGCAGTTTCCCTGTAAGAACTAATTCTCTAACAAATATTTATGGGAGGCCCACTATCTGACATGTTCTCTCACGTACTGCTCCACACTCTGAAGCCTACTTGTGAGAGAGGGGACTGTGATGGCCCTGAATGCCCATATCTCCAGAGGAATTGGGACTCAGGAACTAGTCAAGAAGATCTGGCCGTCAGCCTTTGCTAGATATCCATGGTATGTCTGGCTATTCATAAAGAAATGTACATGATTAGACAAACCCTTCTCCATTGAGTGATGTGTTGAAAACTGTGTTCTAACCTCTAAATATGTATTTATTTTCCACGAGCAGTGTAATCTCTTAAAAGGCCACATTCCTCTTAAAGATACTGACTTTGTTGTCTTTGAAGTCATCCATGAGCTTTATTTTCAGGACAGAAAAGAATTTAGTGTGAGTACAGATCATACTGCCCACTCTATCTGAAAATAATGTTTACAAAGTTCAGTTAAATGCTGCTAATACAGGAGCGAAGCAGACAGTAAAGTACACATGCAAAGTAGACAGAGTAATGAACAATACCATACACCGATACACATTTTGGGGTGAGTAGGTTTATTAACAGGTTATAAACAGTCTCAATTCATTAGCTTTCTCCAGTTTTTAATGAGGAAATAGAATGCTATGGAATTGGACAACAACTATTCTACTTAACAGCCATCGGACAGTATTTGCAGAGACTTCTGTTGCAATATCTTGTCCAAAGGTCAGGACTTCTGACCACACACCATTTCCTACCTAACACTATTTCCTAGTGTTGCTTTTGGGCTTAGCGAGGATGGCAGAAACAGAATTATGCAACATTTTTTCTAGATAATGCATTTACTGCACTGTTGCTGGTTTAACATAATCCTAATTGTTTTGTTCTGTATCTTTTTTAGAAATGAAATTAAAAGAACCAAATTTCACACTGAAAAGAACATTCAAAGTGGAGAACACAGGGCAGCTTCAGGTTAATGTGAAGTCCATGGAAATCAGTGGATATACATGTGAGGGATATGGATTTAAAGTTGTTAACTGTCAGGAGTTTGCACTAAGTGCCAATGCTTCTAAAGACATTGTCATATTGTAAGTACATTATTGTTGAAGAGTGAAGCCATTTTCCTTGTATAGATGAGAATAGTCTTACATTAGGAAATGCATATACAAAAGCTTTATTCAGTAAGAAATTGGAGTTGGTTAAATCCCCTTTTAAAAAAAAAATTAAATTTTGAGCTTCTTAATTTTCTTCTGTACAAAGATTGCAAAACTTAATTTCTTCTCTAAAAGTGGAATCAACTGTTTGCAAGAACTTGAGATTTCATAGCTGAGTACAGTATTGTATTTACAGGACGGTGATAAACCAACTTGGAATTTTTGTAATATGCCTCTGTTTATACAGCTTCATTTAGGGATAACATAGAATATAGACATGTCCTTTTGGTTCATTGCAATGTGTACTGAAGAGGATCCATTTCTGTATGAGTGGCCCTATCATAATGTATAGCATTTTTACCCTGGAGGCTTTGTGTAGGCAGCAGTGACTGAAATGTAGGGAGTGTTTTAATTAGAAGTTGGATACAAGAAAGGACCCTCTATTCCAAAAATTCTTTGGGCCCTGCTGGTATTTAATACTTCTATTACTTACTAATTGATTAGCCTTTACTTAAAAATTCAAAGAATTTAAGACTGTGTAAAGGAACAGTCCAATTGTCTAGTCTGGCCTTCATTTAGCACAGGCCATAGAATTTCACCTAGTAATACCTGCATCAAGCTCAGTTGTTGGCAATGGGGCTACAGCATAGCTTTCTAGAACAATACAGTAATTCCTTGCTTAACACATGTCCGCTTAACACGTTTTCGTGATAGCACGATTATTTTTGGGAACATTTTTCAAACAACACAAGCTGTCCCCGCAATAACATGATTTCCCCTAGGGCCGGCCATTGGCCGGCAGCTGCGTGAGGCTTTCCCTGCAAAGCAGCAGAGGTTCTCTGCTCACCGTGCCATTCCCCAGCGACCCCCTCTGGCCGGATGCTTCGCTCCCTCTCCTCCGCCCCCCCCGCTTGCAGCTGGCGGCTGGGTTTCCCCAGCTCGCCGGTCACCGGCAGCTGCGCGGGGGTTCGTCTGCCTCCTTACAAAGCGGCGGAGGTTCTCCGCTCGCCGCGCAGTTCCCTGGCGACCCCCCTCTGGCCTTGCGTCCGGCCAGAAGGGGTCATCGGGGAACTGCGTGGCGAGCGGAGAACCTCCACCGCTTTGTAAGGAGGCAGACGAACCCCCGCGCAGCTGCCGGTGACCGGCGAGCTGGGGAAACCCAGCTGCAAGCGGAGGAGAGGGAGCGAGGCATCCGGCCAGAGGGGGTTACCGGGGAACGGCGTGGTGAGCGGCGAACCTCCGGAGGCAGGGTAAGCCCTGAGCAGCTGCTGGTGACCGGCCAGCTGGGGAAACCCAGCGCCTGCTGCAAGCCCCCTCCCCTGTCCTTCCCTTCCCTTCCCCAGAGCCAAACACCTCCCCTCCCTGCTATAACCCAGTCCCCTTTCTCCCCCAACCTTATGTCCCAGTCCCAGCTGCTAACAAATGCAGGCTGGAGCTGCAAGCGCACATGCGCTTGAAATGCAACCCCCACCTTTTCCATTATTTTCAATGGGAAAATTGACCCCGCATAACACATTTTCACTTAGCATGATCATTTTCTGAAACGTATCTACCGTGTTAAATGAGGAATTACTGTATTCAATCTTGACTTGAAGTGACAAACTTTCCACTTCCTTTGATAATCTGTTTCATTGCTTAATTATGATATCACTAAAATTTTGTATTTTTTACATAATTTTAGTTTGATTTTTTTCTTAAAGAAAAAAAATGATCCAGATAGAATTCCAAGCATTGTATCTAGTTGGCTTAATCTGCAAGATAAATCTATCCTCTCATACTGTCTTATTTCTAGGCCTTAATCTTCCCCCTCTTACTGAATATCTTTTTTCTTTTTGTATACTTGTTAGGCTGATTTCATTGTTTAAGTTATTCAAATAATATGCATAGATACTATTTGGCTAGGATGTATGGGAAACTAATTATCATTTTACTGATTCAGTCAGTTTCAGCAAACCTCCCCAAATTTCAGTCATTGAAGTAACAATTATTTTTTTAAATATGAAAAGGGTAAATAATTTACATTATTCATCCAACTTAAACTGTTTTACCAGACTTAATATATGAACAGTTGTAACAATGTGCACTTACTTTTTTAGGTTTACACCAGATTTCACTGCTTCCAGAGTAATTCGTGAACTGAAGTTCATTACAGCAGGAGGCTCTGAATTTATATTTGTATTGAATGCATCCCTGCCATATCATATGTTAGCAACATGTGCAGAAGCCCTGCCCAGACCCAACTGGGAGTTGGCACTGTACATAATTATCTCAGGAATTATGAGGTATGAGTTGCTTGTACCTACATAATGTACATTGAGTTGTCTGATTATGAATACAAAATACAGAGCGCTGATGCTTAGATTTTAGTATAATTTAGGATACATTTTGCATACAGTGCAATTGATAATTGATGTAAAATATTTTATTATGATAAGGAAGTTAGGGGAAAAAAGGTGCAGATTACTATGGATTTTGGGCTAATACCATGATGTTGGGAATTGTAACTTTCTGTGCAAAACTAGTATAAAATAGTTTGTTTGCCCAGAACATCTTTGCTACGATCTAATATTGTACTTGTGTTAATCCTGATGATTGTTGATAGCTGTAACTAAACCAGACTTCAATCAAGTTATGAACTGAGACAATGTTGTTAAACATGGCTCCTTTTGGAGATGAGAAGATACTCTTCGGTAGTGCTGCACATTAAGGATATATGACCCAAAGATAAAGACTTAAGTTTAGCAGCAAATACCTTTTGAATGATTTAATTCTGCTGCCATCTCTGTGTGTGACAAACAACTGGTGATACTAATAATGGAATTTCTGAGAACCTGAAGGACATAGTTCAGTCATATGTAAAACATTTAAAATAGGATACCATCAGTTATTTAGGTTACATAGTAGCCTCTGAATACACCAGATTACAAAAAGTGCAGAATCTTTCAGAAAATGTCATTGAATTTACCATCATAAAAGAGATTACTAGCCTTTGAATTGAAAATGTATTACGCTCCGTAGGCTGAAGTGCACTACCTCAGATTAGTTTGTGAAATCTGAAAAAAACTTCCCTCCCCACCTACCCAGGATGTTACAACGCATGGTATTACTGTTTCAAAAAGTAGTGTTTTCCTTTTAGTGAATATTGAATTAGTGTCCCAGCATAAGAAATACTGTGGTACTGTAAGTGTTTGGTATACACAGGAACACTTTCGCCAGATGTTGTGAACCTGAAGAGTAGTCCTAATCGTATTTCCTCTGCAACCCATCTTTTATAGTGATACTGGCTCCTAAGTTTAGTTTAGATCTGTGCAAAGGTGATTGGCTGAAGAAGTGGGCTGTGCCCACGAAAGCTCATGATACCATCTTCATGTTTTGTTAGTCTTTAAAGTGCCACCAGACTATTTTTTGGGTTTTTTTAAGTTTATCATATTTTCAGTGTTTTGTGAACAATTGAAGGAATGGATAAAGGAGGTTAAAGCATGATGGAATAGTTTGTTGACATACATTCCAACACTTCGCCTTTTGAGCAGTACAGCTTCATAGTTTTTCTCCCCCTAAATAGTTGCTGACTACTTGCAACCTTAACTTTAGCTTAATAGTTTGTTCACTGTGTAGATAATACAGGGGTCATTGTTGTAACATTTGCTGTTCAAATTGTACAGCTTTCTGTGGGATTTTGTATATGCTTTGTAGTACAGGTTGGAACTCTCTGGTCCAGCACCCTCGGGACCTGACTGGTCCCAAACGAGGGAATTTGCTGGACCAGAGGAAGTCCCCTGCTATCTGCTCCCCATACCACCTTCCCTCCCCACTGCTGGCCCCAGCAGCCACTCCCTCCCCCCTCCATGCTGCTGCAGCCCTGGCACCCCGAACTGCCCTGACCCCGCTATCAGGGCTACCGCATCCCTGGCCCTGGCCCTACTACCACGGTTGCTGCAACTGCCATGTCCCTGACCCTGCTAATGGGGCTGCCGCAGCCCCTACTGCAGTACCAGGGCTCTGTTGCCAGTCCCAGCCCAGCCTCACCAGGTTCTGAACTGCCAGCCTTCTTGCCACTGGGGCTCCCATCCAGGACTCCCTCGTCCAGGAAAACCCATGGTCTTGCTGGACCATGGATGTTGCCAGATGAGGGAGTCCCGGTTTTGGGAGGTCCAATCTGTATTTTGTTAGACAAAGTTACAAAACACTGTCTCACCACATGCTTATAACTACAATATAAGTACCAGTACCTCTAACCTCATGGAAGGATCCAGGGGACAAGCTGTAGGCCCAAGTACCAAATACAAATAAACAAGAGGTTATTTGGTCATAACATAACTAATTCACTTTTTTTCTTGACAAATTCCCTTGTTAGCTTTAAATGGTGCAGGAGCTGATCAAGACAGTGTGCAGCCTTTCAGATGAGATGTAATCCTTCAGTTCTTAACTCCTTGTAGTTATTAAATGTCCTGTGGCCTTTTTTTGCACAAATAGCAATGTTAGCCCTTATGTCCAGATCTAGTTCCATTTTGAGTTGTTGGTCTGCCTCCCTAAAGTCTCTGTGCATTTCCAGTTGAAGTGGTATTCTTCATTGCCATCTGCCCTAAATTAATACTATTTTGTGTTGTAGTAGCACATAACAGCCTCGCTGGGGCCCATTTTGCTAGGCAGCATGCAAACACATAGTGAGTGAGTCCCTTCCAGGAAGAGCTTACAATCTAAATAGACAAAGTATGTAGTAGCCTTTTTTTTAACCCAAGCAAGAGTGTGTTATATAAACACTTACTGAGGGGGGAAAAAAAGAATGAATGTATGGTTATTTGCTGCATGTGTTCAATAGTGCTTTTAGTCTGCACACTAAATCTGTTGACAGTATTTTAATCCATCTAGTATCATTTTATTTGCTTATGACATTTTTACCCAAGAATTAAAATTTATCCTGTTTTCTGTGTATCAAATCAGATACTAACTTATGCTCCTCCCCTCATTTCCTCTCCGCTCCCCCTGGGTACCGTTTTGGCCTTGACAGGAATTAGTAACTAAGGCCAGAATTCTACTCTTTTAAATAGCATTGATCTGGAGAGGTTTCCCTGTTTGATTAATCTGTTTTCCTTAACTCTTTTACTGCATCTTTGTGTAACTTTTTTTTGTCAATTGGTACTTCATTTTACACAGTGGAAATATCAAGAAGCTGTCAAAAATTTGGGAGGAGGAGAAGAGAGCCAGGGTGACTGAAACAAGTTAATTTCTGCTTCAGAAACCGTTCTCTCTTCCCACCAGAGATGGAATTGTCAACCTTTAGCATGCAATCCATCAGGAGGATAATCTGGTTGTCTGCAAGACATTTTGTTTACATTGACTGTCCAAAGGCACAGCCCTCCCTCTAGAGCTCCGAGTGACTGCAGTTCAGCATTTCCAGCCATTGGTGAGAAGCTGCGGGGGGCTGTGCCTGCAGACCATTAACATAAACAAAACATCTTGCAGCCCACCAGTGGATTACCCCTGATGGACTGCATACCAAAGTTTGTCAACCCCTGTACCAGAGATACTTCTAAGTCCACCTGGAAGCTTACACTTCTTCCATGATGTGGTGATATGCACAAACACAAGTGCATAACGCCTGGACATTAGTGTCTGGAGTAGCTTCCTGTTTGCTTCTTGGTGGAATTCAGAAGTTTTATAATTTTCTTTTAGTGCCACTGGCCTTGTGCTTAGTTATTTGGAAGACTACCTCTCACCCTGTATCGTACTGCAGCAGATCATTATCTGGGAGAGGCTGTACATAAATTTGAACACTCAGTGAACAATGGCAAGGCTCTCTCTGTTGAGGGTCCCTGCTCTTGGAATAAATTCCTTTGCAGTGTTCCAGAGCAGTTAGTGGACCCCCCCGGACACGGCATTTAACTAAGGGCTTGTCTACATTGGGAAGCTATTGCAAAATAAGCGAGGCTGTGCATTTAAAGTCCAGTAGTTATTCTGCACTAACTTCCCATATGGACATTCTTATTAGTAGGGATGTAAGAATTTAACCATTTAAACAGTTAACTGATAAACATCAGTTACGGCGAAACTCTTCACTGACCTGTACCAGCTCCCAACTTCCAGCCCTGTTCCCAGGGAGCCAGTTGCCGCCCCATGCTGTAAGCTCTTCAGTATAAAGTTTATACTGCAGAGCCCACAGCGCAGCTGGCTCCCCAGTAGCGGGGCTGGGAGCTAGTAGGGCTCTGCAGTATCAGAGCGCTCAGTGTGGGGGAGCAGCCAGCTTCCCAGAAGCAGGGCTGGGAGCTGATGCACATCGGGAACCAGCTTGTACTGTGTATATCATACTGAGATACTATAAGCCAGCTGCTGGCCCTGCAGTGTAAGCCTTACTACAGAGCCCACAGCATGTGTAACTGCTAAGATTTTTAAGATACATAGTTAGTTTTTAACCATTTTTACATCCCTCCTTATTAGTACATGTAGTACAGTATAAGTGTGTCTACCTGGGGAACTAATCCAGGCGGTTTCCCCATATAGAAGAGCATAACTTATTTTTTCCATAGCTTTTTTTCATTTGAGGATAATGTGTATGTCTCTTGTCTTTGCACTTTAATTGTAACTCCCATAGTGAAATGTGTACACTGAGGTGTTAAATAGTTGTGTCTCTCACTAGGATTTTGCTCTTTTCGCCAACATATAAAATTGCTTTTGGGGTACTATTAACCTTTTAGCTTTTGATTTGTTGGCAGAAAATGCATCATCTTTGACATGTAGCATTCAGCCTTGTCATTCCTAAAATAACAAAACCAATGTGGGTTTTTTTTTCCTGTTTCCTATAGTGTACTTTTTCTCTTGGTAATTGGAACAGCCTATTTAGATGCTCAAGGAATTTGGGAGCCATTCAGGAGGCGCCTGTCCTTTGAGGCATCAAACCCTCCCTTTGATATGGGAAGGCCATTTGATCTCAGGAGAATCGTTGGAATTTCATCTGATGGAAAGTAAGTACAAATGAATATGGACAAGACCACTTGGAAAGTAATATTTCTCCCTAGTACAAGAAATTAATCAAAGTTACTCTCCTAACAAAAGGGACTGGTAATACAGCAATAACTTGAGGGCATCCAAATAGTGTGGAA
Organism: Pelochelys cantorii; assembly: GCA_032595735.1. Lineage (NCBI taxonomy): Eukaryota > Metazoa > Chordata > Testudines > Trionychidae > Pelochelys > Pelochelys cantorii. Next base: position 121,374,599 of record CM064326.1, on the reverse strand, counting down.
GATGAAAGAATTCTAGCTTTTTATAAAAGTCAGCATGAGAAATTACATAGAACCTGTTTAAAAAAAAAACTAACAAACAAATATAATGCACCAGACTGGGGCAAATTTTTTTCTGCTTTGGACTCTCTGCTAGGGCAAGGTTGTCAATAGACAAACATGGACCAAATTTGAACTGACAGTTGCTTTTGAACAGACTGTGAAATCTTTTTATTTATGATTGTTGTTGTGATGTGGAAAGTGCTTCTCTGGAGCCTGGACCATGACTATACCTTTACAAAAAATAGACTAGCCCAGAGAGCTTTTTTTGAAAAGAAAACGCACCTAATATTCTTTCCCACTTGTACTATGTGGTATTGTTGTCATTTGTCCACAATTGTAAATAAGTGAATAGTGGATATTATGTATTAATGATTTGTCAGTTGAACCTTAAGGGGGGTTTTTTGTTGCATATCTATAAGCAGCCAAGAACTGTGTAGTTTAGGATTACTAACCGATATAATTACTCTTCTTTACATAAAGAAATAAACAGTTACTGTGTTTTTAAACCACACTTATTGTGTATTTAAATCTTCTTCCAGCTTGAATGCACTTGGATCGGATTCTAATCACAGTTCCTCCAGAGGAATCTATGGAGCAGGTGGTTCCTCATCACGATCCAGCACAGGAAGTCATAAGCAATGCAATCCAACAGCACATCTGCACAGCAATAGAAATTCAACAGATGTTGAAAATGTTAAAACTAAAAACAATTCAAATGTTGGTAGCAGGACTTCCCTACAGGCAGCTTCCATGCAGTCATCTAACAGAGCAGGTCCCCTTATCCTGGATTCAAGTGCTGTAGCTCAGAATCATGCAGTAGGCAGAAGATCCAGGGGGGCGAAGCAGAGCCAACAAACAAACCAGCAGCATTCTCATGCTCTGCTAGAACAACACTCCCAACAGCCAATACCAACAGTGCCTCAGCAACAAGAGCTACAGACTGAAAGTTCATTGTCACAATCACCACTTCTTAGCCCTTCACACCCCGAATGTCCTAGCAACACAAGGCACAGCTCAGAGGATTCAGATATTGCTGGTCTTATAGAAACCATGGACAAAGAGTTTGACCACCCAGAATCCCCTTCCCCAGATGTGTTCACAGAGCAGCCCCCTTCTCCAATAACAAAAAACAAAGGTAATACAACTGTGCTTTGCTTAGTGATATGGGTGACACATTATGACAGCCAGGAGTGAGAGTTGAAGTGGTAAATATAAAATTTTACAGTTTCATAGTGAAAGCTGCTAACTTCTCAACTGTACCAGAACTTTCATGCATGATCCTCAGAAGGGATCATACACTTCCTCTCTCTCTCGATAATATTGGCATTGTCCATTCAACATTGGACACAGTTTCTTTGCAAGTTTTATATGAAATAGGTTTTTACTGAAAACCAATGGATAGATTTAGAAATCTTTTTAAATTACTTTTTTTCTGGCTTTTGGCATATAATTAGTTTTGGGAAAGTGAAGCGAGCGTCTAAAAACTGAAAAGTGGGCTTAGTGAATCAATACAGTATTGTCAGAAAGGAATTTTTTATGCCTAGCACTTGCAGTTGTGACAGAAAGTCTTCAACATTAGGCCATCTGCAAGTTAATAAATGATACCTGTTTGATTTTATTTTTTATACCGTTTTAATCTCTGTATGAAGGTAGGTTGCCTTTATAGTTCTTTAAATGTGCACCTTTTAATTTGTCAAATGCTCTTAAAGAACATACATTGATTATTTTGATTTTACACAATCTTTATAACAAATTTTGAGTTTAATAGAAATTTATCCTTAAGGTGTAAATATTCATTAATGTAGCTGTGATTGTGCTGATGTCCAAAACTCTTTTCTGATTAGCCAGTTGAATGTAACACACATGTCTGAAGGGTCACCCTAGTTAAAAAGAATACTAGATTTAAAATTGCAGAGGTTTCCTTTTTTTTTTTTTTTTTTTTAGACTTGTCTTTTTTGGTGGGGGAGGTAAGACATTTAGACAGACTTGTTTCCATAGAATATTACTAGTGCCTTTCATACGCACAATATAAAATTAGAGATGCATGTAAGTGGGGGAAGAGAACAGAAAGGATAAAATTAGAAATCCTGGAATGAGACTGTATCATCACAACGGAGCAATTTTATCTTGTATTGTAATGATTAAAAAATATAACATAGTAAAAACATTATGGACAGGTGGTATTAAATATTCCTGATGGATACAAAGTGTTGGCTGTGCTTAAGAATAGGTGCCTCTAGAATTCCAACAGTATCAGGGTCTAGTGGAATTATGGAGACTATAGTTTTTATTTCTAAAAACTTGGAAATAAAGTTGGTGTCTTTTAACGACTGAATGACTAGCATGATTTAACTGCTATTTTCATATTTGTTTCCTAGTTGTAACCGTTCTCAGCAAAGTATGTATTGGAAGATTATCTTAACACATTTAGGAGGAAAATAGTTGTTCTAAATATTGCAAGTTCCAGACTTTTATTTACCCATTTTTCAAGCAGTATGCATTTGCTGTTTTGTCTATCAGGTTCAGCAAAAGTCTAAATGAAGTTAGCACATTTCACATAGAAGTGCCAATGTATCATTTATAAGACATCATTTTTTTCTCTTGTAACTTTTTCCTAATTCTAAATACCTTTTGAGAAATCCATATTTCTATAAAAAGCAGCCAGTCAGCAGCCTTGATCATTTCTGCTTGGGAATGAAGACCTGTAGTAAACTTTTTTTTTTCTGCTTTCAGACAAGTATTTGTGTTAACTTTTCATCTTCTCAAACAAAATGCATTTATATATAAAAAGCTCTTCATCCTCACAAGTCTACCCAGAACTAATATTTTCTATACAGTTTTGAGTTGCACAATTTGAATTATAAAAGCGCAGTGCAATTGATGATAAAAACTTGTTCATTTCCAATCTCCCTCTAATACACTTTTTTTAAAGATTTCTTTATTTAGATATTTGCTTCATCCATTAGGACTTGTTTTTTACAAAATTTGTGGCCAATTCTTCAAGCAATTGTGCATATGAGGAAGTGTGCTCAGATACCTTCAGCGTAAAATTGTGTGAAACCAAAAAGAAATATTTAAATATAATTTGTTGCAGAGACTGGTGGATGATTTTAACTGCTATATCTAACTTTATAGATAAGTCCATGGATTTTTTTTAAATACATTTTTTCTTGTTTTGTCCTGTAGCAATATTCAAAACATTTGGGCTTAAATGCAGGAGGGGAAGGAGGTTTTTGTAGTAAAATGGTATAGCTCAGAGAATAAAATGTGTGTCATACTGGTTATAGTCTCTCATAAGAACCTTGTACTATTTGTAAATACCCATAGCCAATCTTATTACTACAGTTTTCGACCAAAAAATGCACAGCTGATGTCTGTAGAGCAGTTCCATTTCTCATTTGTCTGTTAAAGTGATAAAACTTTCATAGTGATTTCTAAAATGATTGTTGTCAAAATCAATCTGATATGGTGAAATTGTAATATAAAATGTTACAGAATTCAAACAGAACTCTGGTCACATGGTAGCTCCCTGTGACTCTTTGCTATGTGGCCAGTGTCTAGAGAAGGTGGGTAATGTTGGTAGGATCAAGGAGAGTAAATATGTGAGTACTGGTATTGGTCAAAAGGTAGGTTCGACACTATTTGCATAGATGAAGTGAAGTGGTATAAACACATACGTGCAGAAGTCTGACATTTCACTTTTAACCACCATATTATACAGAGAAAATGTTAAAAGGCTAAGGTATTCTAATGCTAAGGCAGTCTAATTCTCCTTAAGAGTTACAGCTGGTTTGGGAGGCTTAGCAATGGATTGTTTTTCAGTGCACCAAGTGGCGCTAAATACTTCGTCTTGGAGCACAGCTGCTAATCTGGAGCTGTCCTTATCTCCTTAGGAAAAGGGAAACCATTCCAGCGCAAATCTAAACCACAGAAGAAGAGGGAAGAAAAGGAGAGAAGAGGAAAGGGAAAGCAACAGGAGGATGAACTGAAAGATTCTTTGGCAGATGATGACAGTTCGTCAACCACCACAGAAACCTCCAATCCAGACACAGAACCGCTTCTGAAGGAGGTACAGAACTGTTAAAGGGATAGAAGGGTGCTTCCCTCATATACCTAGTGGTGCACCTAGGTAGAAAGCATGGATTCTTCCTTTAGAGAAAAGAGAACTAGAACATGCTTGCATCTCTATCTTATTTCACACACAGAGGCCAAATGATGCTAGGTAATCTGCCGCAGCATTTCAACCACTGGTATTTGGTCAAATGGTCATGATAATGGTTTTGTCTCAAAACATGAATTGTAAAATCAACATAAAACTAACTAGAGAATAGAATACTGAAGCCAAATTTTGGGCACGTTTTTAATTTGATGAACTTATTACATCTAGAATCCTGCTATTTTAAAAGCAAAGCTGATTAAATACATGTTAAAATATTTAGGATTCAGTTTGATCAGTTTTGCTTTTCAAGATGGCGAGTCATTAATTTGACAGTGTAATTATATCCCCTCAGTTGAAAAGCCATAGAGGTTCTGTAAAATGAGAGAAAAGAACTCAAATAGTGAAGTTGCTTGAATCTGCTATTTCTTTACTTAAAAGCATCTTTTCTTGAGTGCTCGCTCGTGTTCATTCCGTGTTAGGTATATGTGCTCGCCACCTGCACAGGTGCCAGAAGTTTTTCCCTCCGTATCTGTAGAGGACTAGCTCTGGCACCCCCTGGAGCAGCATTTGTATGGCATGGCATAAGGGGTGTGGACAATTCCCACTGCCCTTCTTTCCATCTTATCACCAGTGACAGTACTAGAACGTTCCTTTAGTTCAGCAAGCTTTTTTTTTTCTCCCGATGTATTCATTGCAAACTTTCTGTTGTAAATAGTTACATCAGTTAGATAACTCCCATACTGTGTTATTTAGTTATAGGGTCCCAGATGGGGGCCGGTGTTGTGTAGGATCACAGATGGGACTTAGCTTTAGGCTGAGGCATGCCCTGCTCTCTGGGGTTTACTCAACCTGTGCAAAACACCTATGCCAGTCAGTGACATCTCTCCATCTCCCTCTCCCTCCCCCCCTCCCCCCCCCATTATTTAAGGCAGTGTTTCTCAACCAGTGGTACGAGTACTCTTAGGGGTACTTGAGAGAAGTCTGGGGGGTACGTTAACACAACTGAAATTTGGAGAACTGAATTTTTGTTTTAAGTTTTACAGCGCTTTATTATTTTTGTACTTACACCCAAAAATTTCATCGCCCGCCTGGCTACGATTAAGTTGTTTAAACAAATGTGTTGCAACACTAGAAAAAAATGTTGTGGGTCTGAAAACTGTAGGTACTGGAGGTACTTATACTTTTTTTGGGGGGGGGAAAGGGTACTTTATAAAAAAAGGTTGAGAAACACTGTTTTAAGGCACTTAGGGCAGTACCATATTATCATCAGATGGTATATCTGCAAAAGTCTTAAGCTTTGTCTGAGGCTTGGTCTACACAATGTGAGCTTTTAGTGATATGGCCTTGTCACTAAAAGTCAGGTAGTATGAATGCTGTTTGTGAGCACTTTTTCTGACAAACTTCCACCACCCCGTGAGCACTATTGGCTTTGCTGGCAGGAGAGCGTTATTGCCAACAAGCACTATGCATGGCAAGACTTTTGTCATTTGAGGGGGGAGTGGTTTTGACCACTGATAAACAATTAGTCTTGTTGCTCAATTGCCAATGTTAGACACAGCCTGAGAGAGAGCGAGAGATCCAACTTAGTGCTCATTATGGAGTTGGCACTGGCTCTGGAGCAGCCACAGTTGAACTCCATGCACAGCACCACAGCTTTGCTGCAGAGCTCCCTGCTGATACCATCATTGGACAGGCAAAAATCTACCTCCCTGGTACAGGCCAGTCAGAAGAGAAAGACCGGTGATCTGCTCACAAGAGCAAGGAGAGTGCAGGAAGCAAGCCTAAACCCATGAAGGGCAGCTCATCACCGCCAAGTGGGAGTTGGGCCCCAGCTTCAGTTGAGCATGTAAGCCCATCCTGGGACTCAACTGCCACCCCAGAAAGCAGCATGGGAGTCCATCACCTGAAGATACTGTCAACTCCAGAGGCCCTACAAGTGGCGCAGAATATTCTGTTCTTCTGTGTCACCCATTCCAGCCACAGCAGCTGCCAGAACAAGGGGTAAGCCTGTCCTTGGACCATTCTCTTGGTCCCCAGCAGTGTGGCTTCACTTGCTACCGCAGGTAATGTCCCACCAGTGCTTGCCCTCTCAGAGCCACCTTGCATTGCATGTAGAGCTGCCTTCTAGTCAGAGCCTTTGGCACTAGTCTTTGGGTAAACATGACCCTGCAAGCCCAGGAGTGTCATAGCTGTTCCCTTCCATTTGATGCTAGTCTTGTGAAAACCTCTGTCAAGACTCGGTACCAGTCACCGGCCTATAGACCTAGGTTGCTGTACCAACATACGCACCTGACATTGCAGCATCAGTTATGCTCCCACTCCTGCTCTATTTGGCATCAACCAGCATTCAGTGTAGATTGCTCCCAGAGGGGTCCTCAATGGAGTCCCATTTGACACCATGCATCTGTCAGTGTCACTGATGTCAGATGTCTCAGACCTCAGCTGGGGAATGCATCTTGGTGTGCTGTGGGTGTAAGGTACCCCTTAACATCAAAGGACTCGTGGTGGTTTGTCTAGCCTGCACAGTTCTTGTCCTGCAGTTATCTGGTCAAATGGTTTAAGTGCTGACTGACAACATGGCCTCCATGTTTTACATCACCAGGAAAGGGGGAGCTCACTCATTGGCCCTCTGCCTATCAGATTTCTGCCTCCTGCATGCGATCCACCTAGAGGCCCCTGTCAGGAATACACTGGTAAATTGCTGCAGCAGTTCCTCTTCTCACCACAAGTAGTCACTCAAAAGTGGTCCACTTGCTTTTCCTGAGATAGAAGAACTCCCCAGGTAGATATGTTTACCACCAGGCAGAACAACATGTGTCATCAATTTTGCTCCCTGCATCGTCTCCCGAGTCCTGTCCAAAATCAAGAGGGACAAGACTCAAGTCACTGTATTGCCCTGGCATGGCTGCACCAGTATTGGTTCAGCATGCTATGCTGTTGGATCTGGCAGTAACTCTCCTCAGTAGCCACTGCCAGACTGCCCAGATTCCTCTCACAAGATCAAGGTTGCCTCCTGCATCCCACCCTCACCTTCCTCTACCTCACATTGTGGATGCTGCATGGTTGGTCCCAGAGGAGCAAGCCCACTCCAAGGAGGTGCAGCAAATCTTTTTAAAGTAGAAAATTCTCCACTAAGCAACTTACCTGGCAAAGTGGATGAGATTCTCCCACTGGGCGTCTGAGCATAGGATCTCCCCAATGTGCTCTTTGCTGCAGCCCATTCTGGAATACCTGCTCCTTTAAAAATCAGGGCTTGGCCCTCTCTTCTATAAAGGTTCGTCTGGTGGCCATCTCATTTTCATCTACCAATCCAGGGTAAACTGGTGTTCTTGCATGAGATGTTAGTCAGATTCCTGAAGGGCCTTGAAAGTCCCTTCCTTCCTGTTAGGGGATCCTGTCCCATATTGGGACCTCAATCTGGTTCTTTCCAGACTCTCAGGTCTGGTCTTTGACCCCTTGGGTTCTTGTTCTCTTTCCCAGTTGGTGGAAAGTCACCTTCCTTGTGACTGTAATGCTGGCTAGATGAGTGTCATAGATTAAAGCACTGACCTCGGAACTGCTGTGTACTGTCTCCTACACTGATAAACTACAGTGGTAATCCCATCCAGCCTTCTTGGCAAAGATGGTGGTGTTGTTTTCATATCAAATCAGGACATTTTCCTCCTGGTGTTCTGTCCTAAGCTGCACAAGATCAGTAAAGAGAAGCTGTGTATGCCTTGGACATCTGCTGTGCAGTGGCATTTTACCTGAACCATGCCAAATCCTTTCGTAAGTTGACACAGCTCTTCATTGTGACAGTAGACAGAATGAAGGGCCTTCTGGTGTCCTTTCAGAGGATCTCCAACTGGATCACCTCCTGTGTCCTGACCAGTTACAAGATAGCGCATGTCCCACTGCCACCTCTGATAAGGGCCCACTTGATGAGAGCATAAGCGTCCTTGGCAGCCTTCCTGGCACATGTTCCCCTCCAGGATATTTACAGAGCCACATCATGGTCTTTGGCAGAGCTGAGTTTCAAAGCTTTATGTCTATGAACGCCTACCCACCTCCATTAGTATTGCTTAGAAGCCATCTCACATGGCATGGACATGAGCAAACACTTAAAGACAGTTACCTGTTCCATAACTGGTGGTGTTTGAGATGTGTTGCTCGTGTCTTCTGTTCCATGACCTGCCTTCCTTTCCCGCTGTCAGAGTTGCAGCAAGGAACTGAGTGTGGGGGGAACAGTTGGTATTGCTCAGACCGTGTCATACACATGCCACTCCAGGGCTGGTCTTTGGGATACCACAGAGGAAGAAACTTGGAGCACTAGTGCATGTGGCGAGTGCATGCACCTAACATGATAGGAGCAACAAATCTCAAACACCAGTTACAGAAAAAATCTTTTATCTAGTTGAGATATCAGACCATCTCAGTTTTGAGCCATCTATCAAATGCAGCCTGGGTCATCAAAGTTACCATTCTCTGACTGACCACTGACTATACGAACCAAGTTGTCACAGTCCACAGTCCATAACTAGCATCCCTTTTAACAATTTCACCAAAAGTCTAAATGAAGATGGAGTTTGAGCTACCTTCCTGTTCCTAGAATGGCCCCCCAAATCAGGTTTACAGTGCTAATCTGGGGAAGTTTTCACTGCTGCTGCCCATTCTATACTGTTTCTGTAGATAAGCAGATGTTGAAATCCTCTGGGAAGGTCAATAGCCTTTTGATAGGCATTACATTCACTTTAAGGATGGAGGGGAATGATCATTGTGAAGTGGTGAATTATTATCTATAAGGCAAATTACTCACAATTGCCAATGCCACTTTCTGTCTGTGGTTTTTATTGGAGCAGGAGCTTTCAGTTACCATTCTTAGTGTTTGTTACTGTCTTGCCTTTCTGCAGGAACCAGAAAAGCAAAAGGGAAAACAAGCCATGCCAGAAAAGCATGAAAGTGAAATATTCCAAAAAAAACAGAGGGGGAAAAAAGTATCAAATGTCAAGAAAGAAATTCCAGCAGAAGTGAAATCCAGGTGAGCGTAATTTTAAGGATTTCTTTCCAGTTAGGAAGGAAATGTGAAGGTAGAGCTTTCTGTGGTTTCCAAGTTTTTAGGCTGCTAGCTTGTTCAGAAAAACCTACTTGTAGCAGCAGTAACCTTACTTGTCTTCCTTCCTAATGTTGGAGAATATCTGTTCTGTAAATGTAAGTAATCATCTGACAGGAATGCTGTGCATCGAGATACATGCTAGCTCTTGAATAGTGAATCATCTGCAATAATGAGACACTTTTTTGGTAAATGAGCTTATGTAGAAAAACAGATTTGGCCATTCATCATGTACTGCAGTTATGTAATAAAGTGTATGAGTCACACCTGTGCTTGAGATCAGATATTCTAGGTATCGCCAACCAGCAGATCAGGATCTACTGGTAGAGTCTGGAGCCTCTAACAGGTGATCCTGACTGGTTTGGCCAGGAGGTTATCAAGTGCCAGCACTTCAGCTGCCCTTCCCCCCCATTGCTGTGCTGCTCCTGCCCTCTGTCTTGGAGCACCTTGCCTTTCAGAGTGAGACACACTGAGGAGGAGGCTGCTGAGATGTCAGGGTGTTCTCCTCCCTTCACCCCTGAACTCCATCTCCATAAAGTGAGCAGGGTGGAATGAGGGCAGGGCCTCAGAAGGATGGGGAAGGCAGCGGGGCATCAGTATTTGGGTTTGAAGTAGATTCTGGATTGACTTAAATTCAAAAAGTGATCTTGTGCTTGAAAAGATTGGAGACCACTGCTCTAGGTGGAATTATAGTCTCAGGATTTTCCTGTTGAATCTTATAATTAGGGCCCTTCCACATACCGTTTCATTTAAAATTAGTTTAACTGGTTCATCTGTTTACATCTGAAATTTCACGATGTTAGTAACTGTGGGGTTCTGTCCCAAAAGGTGATCAGGGTTGGGGGGGGCTGAGGGATTGCCACCCTCACTTCTGCCCTGCTGCTAATGGAGGACCCTGCAGCTAGAGAGCAGAGGCTGTTGGTGCTGGCTTTAGAGTTTGGCCATCACCCAAGCAGTACAGAATCAATGGTCACAGATTGGTTGGGGGCGGGGGGGTGTTGCATGGGTCCAGTTTTCCTAGCAGTCTCTTGCCCCGGTGGAGAGGATAACAGCTGGAGTCACAGGTTCTTGGCATGGGGTGAGTACTGGTGTCCCAGGTGGAGCTGGGACCTACCCGCACAGTGTGGGATGTGAGACAGCTGGAACTGTGTGTGTGACAGCTCCAGATGCAGCCTGCCTGGATGGGAGCAAAGAGGAGGGTTGGTTCCTGCAAGCAGGGGAGATCCCAGAGATGGGTTGAAGCAGTCCCTGCAGAGGAAGAAGAAATCAGAATTCTGGGCCAGGACTAGCACTGAAACCCTGTGCAGGGTAGGGCCTTTAGCTGGGTACCAGATTTCACCAGGGAGATTATAGTTCATGGTCTGTGATGCATTTTTTCAACACTGTCAGTTTGGTAGCATCCTATTTATAATTTATGCATCAGATTCTTGGATTGGTTATCTGGAAAGTCTATTGCTCCCTCTCCCTTTTGTGTAATGCTAGAATGATTTTTACTTTGCCTCTGCATCATCTGTGCTGACAGAGAAGCTTAGTCTTACTATACCCATTTCTTTGTCATGCTGCTGACTTTAGAGTTTTATAAAATCACAAATACCACACCTTCTGAATTGTGTAATGGAAGGAATGCAGGATATTAGCTTGTGTTCCCTAGGAGTTGTGGCAAATCAATACTAGATTAGCAGACATCTTGAGTGAGTGTACACATTGATTTCCTTCAGACTACTTCTGAAAATACTTCCTAATGTAGTTTCTCCCCTCCCCCCTTTCTTTCACCACTATCATATGTTGTTTGCTTTTCATATGATAGACAGGTATTAATAAATAATTGTGTTATGACAGCATCCAAAGATCATACTTGAAGTTGTGTTGGGTGAGAGTCTACCTGCCCTAAAGAGCTTATGTTATGACTGGGGAGTAGGGATAAAATATACAAGACGCAATGATGGAAGTAGCAGGCATGTTTGAGCTACCTACCTAGCTGTGGCAGTGTTGCACCATCACAAAGCTCCTGTATGAAAAAAATCGGGGGTTTTGGAGATGAAGCTAGTTCACAGGCCCTTATAGGTCTATGGGGCAGTAGCATCAAAGGTCAGCTAGTTTGGAGGATGACACAAATGGGATGAGGAGGAGGGGAGGAGTTTGGGTGCAAGGTGATGTAGGAGGAGATATAGACAAAGGTGGAGTTACAATTATGGAGAACTTTGAATGGGAAGAGAAGTTTGACATAAACAAGAAAGCCCATTGCAGAAATTCAAAGAGGAGAAAAGACTTAGAGCAGCAGGAGTAGATGATCTTGGCGGCTGCAGTCAGTATGGACTAAAGGCAGGGGAGTTATGAGGCAAGTTAGAGAAGACGACACATAAAACTACATGGCGTGTAAAGGTGAAACTCTTCTTCAACACTTCATCCAGCAACACAGAATAAATCTGTTCATGTTTTCACTTTAGTTCCTTGGAGTTACCATATACTTCCCCACTAGAAAACAAACAACGCAAAACCTTTTCATCCAAGATGTCTCTTCAGCACATGCTAGCAAATGGGTCCAAATCAAGAAACCTCCAGAAAACAAGAGGTACAGTATATCAGTTGCTATAAAAAAACAAGCTTTTGGGGGGAGGGTTGTAGGTTTGGAGAATTTTTCTTGAATTACACAAACTTGTTTTTAATTTTTAGTTTTTAGAGTTTTAGCTTCCTAGATCTCTGTACAAGGAGACGGTGCATCTCTTAATGGCCATGGGCTTGCTCTGGTTTGGTTTTTTTTGTTGTTTTTTGGTACAGGTCCAAACAATAAGTTAATGGACAGCAGGCCATCAACACTAGCAAAATTTCTCCCCACTGGCTCTGGACAGGAACTAGGCAATACCAGCAGTTCAGAAGGGGAAAAAGATTCTCCACCACCAGAGTGGGACTGCGTGCCACTTCACAAAGCAGGCAGCTGTAAGTACAGTTACTGAACAGCAGGAGACTACCGTGTTCTGTAGCACTTACAAGGACTGTTGTTTAGATCTTCTCATCCACCCTCCCCACACAAGCCTTTCCTGATTGTTCAGTAGTGGCCCCCGTTTTGACAGTAAGTAATGGTAATGTGGAGGTCTGAAAATTAGAGGTAGAACCTTGATTTTTTTCGACAGATTTTTCTTTGTCAATGGGTAAAATTGTGGAAAAGTTGAGAATTGACGATGATAGGGAGAATATTCATGCAGCTGTTCATCGGAAAACAGAATGCACCATTCTTTTGAAATGTGGGCTCCATTTTATCAAGTCCAGTATAGCTGAGGTTATTTGTATATCCCAGGGAAGCATTGCATTTCCATAGCAGCCAGCACCCCCAGTAAGGACCAATGCACCTTATGCTCAGTTCTGTACAGACATAAAATAGGCCCTCTCCCAAAGAGCTTACTAAGAAGGCTCTACAATCTTATTTCCCTTCCCTACAATGCAAACTAGCTTTATCTGAGTCTTTCATCCAAGCTGTACCCCAAAACTGCTTATAGATACAAATAATATGAGGAGAGTGTTCTATTGGGACCAGGGAAAACTTTTCCTCTACCTTGAAGCCAAAAGCTACATGTCAATCATTTGTTCTTCTTCGAGGACTGTACCTGTGGGCTCTTCACTGTAGGGCTATGTCTATACTGCTGCATCTTCCGCAAATGAGGCGAAGCATGGAATATCACCGCCTCATTAGCATAATTAATGAGGCTCCATTTTTGCGCAAGAGGCTTTTGTGCAAAAACTCCCTCTTGTGCAATAGCCATTCTTCCTGAAAAAAAGAGGAAGAACGGCTCTTGCTCAAGAGGAGGTTTTTGCGCAGAAAGGAGCCATGTAGACGGCTCCTTTTTGCGCAAAAGCCTCTTGCACAAAAACAGAGCCTAATTAATTATGCAAATGAGGCACAGCAAAATTCCATGCTTCACCTCATTTGCATATATTTTTGCACAATAGGGGGCAGTATAGACATAGCCCTCATGTTTCGGCACCTCTGTGCTTCTAAACAGAACTTTTTGGCAGCAGTACTCCCCGCGCTGTCAACCATCACCTCAGTTCCTTCTCAAGTGCTCCTGGTTCAGTCGGAACAGAACAGTGCTCCAGGATAGCTTATCTAGAGTTCAGAGATACTATTAGTCACAGTGGTTATTTTCCCCCAATCAATTGTTAGGCTTAAAAAAAAATCTTTTATTAGTTATTTACTATCGTTATAGATTTTAGGAAAATATGTCAAGGTCACCAGGCTTCAAGAGATGCCAGACCTACAGGATGTCCATTCCAATATCGGATGGACATACACCGTGCATCAGATGCCTGGGCAGGGAACACTCACCAAAATCCTGCCATCGCTGCAAAAAGCTCTTTGCCAGATCGCTTAAGATAAGAGAGCTCCAGCTTAAGCTCCTTTCAATGAAGAAGACAGACAGACCAACGTTGGAGCCTCCTTCAACAACATCACTGCCCTGTACATCTCCAACGGTGGTGTCAGGCCAGGGCACAGCACCGAGAGACAAGCCCTCTAAAAAGACAGTGAAGAGGAAGCATTCTTCACCTCCTGCTGACAGGCCAACAAAGAAGACATCCCTGCAGCACAAGCCCTCTGCAACCAGGGCTACAGCCTCCAGGGACACGCAAGTACTAGTGAAGTCCAGCAAGGACAAGCCCTGAGGGGCAGACTCCTCTAAGGCTGCATGCCCTGCAGTGTCTGTGACGAAACACAAGAAGACTGCTTCTGCATTGTCAGTACCAAAGGCCCCAGTACCGGTGAAACCAGCACCTGTGATGCCATCCCAACCTATGGCAAAAAGGTGACCGGATCTGACTTTGGTTACTCCCAAGTCAGTACCGAGGCTCCATACCAAGAGTTCCCTGGCACACTCAACATCTAAGGTGCATGAGGATCCGGTACCGCAGCACACGCAGCCTCCTGTACCGTTGATGCCGGTGTTCTTGCAGCCAAGACAACTCACAACGCAGCAAGACCTGGCAGTAATGTCGGTACCGAGCACACTGCTCTTCAATACCAACGCAACACCATTGTCACTGGGCCCAGCAGATTAGCTACTCCTGTGAACTCAGTTCTGCGCTTCTCCAGCGACAGTGAGGATAAGCAAGATACACCATTCTCTCCACACCATTCCTCGCCTAAGCCAACGGTACAGGCTCAGCAGCAGGTTGTCCAGACACAAATGCGGTAACCTTTTCTTTCGCTTCCCTCTATCCCACTCCTGCAACTATGGCAGGGATGGGATCCATGGGCCACAGTCAAAAGCAGAAGTACCACCCCCTGTGATGCCACAACCACAAGTGGCTTCTAAGCTCCCTCCACTGCCTGCGTCCGAGTTGATGCAAGAGGATATCAATGATCTAGAGACCAAAGATGAAGAGCTGATGCCCTGTGTCTCATTTCTTCATCCTCCCTGGATGAATCTATTATGCCACCCCACCTACCATGGGTGACAACTTCAGATCATTTCAGGACCTGTACAAGAGGGTCGCAGACTTGCTTGACATCTCTTTAGTCAAGGTCCCAGATGTACAGCATAAATTGATGGACATACTTCAGGCCTCTCCCTTGGGCAAGATAGCATTGCCAGTTAATGAAGAGCTATCCTTGACCCTGCTAAGATCCTATGGCAAACTCCAGTTTCTGTTCCACCCACATCCAAGAGGGCAGATAGAAAATATCGGTTTACAATATTTGACAAAAACAAGGTCATACTCGGACCACATCCAAAATTGCTTCCAAAGATAGTCTCATGTTTTCATCTCAACGAGCCTATATAATTTACCAGTCTTCCATCAGAAGCCTCATCCAAATGCCAACGCGTCAAGACTCCGCTCATTGTACGTCAGACGGGCCATTGCACTTTACCTAGATAGGACAAGACAATTTAGACAATCACACAAGCTGTTTGTATCATAGTAGACCGCTTTAAAGGGCAAGCGGTATCCAAATAAATTATCTCCAAGTGGATCGTGAACTGCATTTGCAAATGCTATGCCATCAGCAAAGTCGCATTACCTACACCTGTAGGGGCACATTCCACAAGAGTGATAGGCACATCAACAGCCGCCTTGCATAATGTGCCCATCTGAGACGTATGCAGGGCAGCAACATGGGCCTCCACACATACCTTTACAAAGCATTATGCATTAGATACTTACCATTCACAGTGTACCTCTTTTGGGACATCAGTCCTCTCAGTGTCCGTCAGTGAGATCCGAAGCCCCTCCTTCCTGGAGGCTAAAGGTACTGCTCCATAGTCCCCCCCAGGGACACTCCTCGAAGAAGAAAAGAGAGGTTACTCACCTTGTGCAGTAACTGGTGTTCTTCAAGATGGGTGTCCCCATGGCACCCAGGGGAAGTACTGTGCCAAAAAGTTCCGATTAGAAGTGTAGGGGCGCCAAAACACCTACAGTGGAACACCCACAGAGACACCAATCCTGAAGAACACCAGTTACTGCAGAAGGTGAGTAACGTCTCTTTTATGCAGTCAGGCTTTGAGGGCTGTGTTAGGTACCAACTAATGACTGATTCTTCAGGGCAGGACATGAAACCAGAAAAACAATCAAACCCTGTTTATGCCAACAGCGGAGGGGGGGAAACTGTGAAAATGCAATGTTCCTGCCTGCCTCCACTTTCTCAGGAAGATCTACGTTACTGGTGGCACAGATTTCTTTGGATGTAAATATATGCCTCTTGTAGTGATTATAGATGTATTTGTTGATTTGTTTTGGCCTTCCTGCCTCCTGGATATCTAGTCATCTTTCCTGGACTCATGTGTTTCAGCCACAAAACAGTGGAAGATAATTGGGGAGCTCTAGTAGGTGTAGGTGGAAAGTAGAGTGGAAGCGGACATGGTTCCACTTCCTTGGTGCGTAAAAGAGAAGCAGCTGCATTCTGCATTGAGTGAACAGGCACTAATGGAGACCAGCATGATAGCTCCACCTCTGCTGAAATTTTCATCCTAAGGCATGGATGTGTAGAGATGTGGGAGAATAGCAGTTCATGTCAGAGTGATGTTAATAGTATAGACAGTGGAGGAAAGTAGAAGATTTTTAATTGGGGAAATGGAATTATGTTTGAAGATGCACCTTTCTTTACCCATTGCATGCTTTACATATAACTCACTTTACCTGCTGCCTTTGTTCCACTTTGCTATCCCAAAGGGATGTAGCCAAACCTATTCCTATACAGAATCTGTGTGGTCCTGCAGCAATTTTAATTAGCAGCTAAATCAGTATGAGCTTCATGTGAGCTGCAATGTGCATCAATTTTTTCACTGACATCTCAGAAATCTGTCAGAGTAAATCTGGTTCTGGATCTAGCAGTATTTTTTTCAGCATTATTGACCTATAAGTGATTACAAAAACAAACAAAGCCTTGAGAATTAGAACTCTGGGAAGGGTTGACATGCAATGCTGTTGGAAAACTGCATTTTCACAGAAGATTTTTTACTGCATGTTTCAACAAAAGTGATAAGTATCTTTTTCACCTGACTGAAATCTACACATATTCCTTGGTGTGAGGCCAGATGAGCACAATTTGAAAGCTTATAAGAGAATTAGAAAAAACTTAAACAACAAAAAGTCTAATTTTTAAGTTTTTCCTGTTACAGACTAATTCGGCTACCCCTCTGAAACTAGAGAATTAAGAGGCTATTATAAAAGCAGTTTTTGCTGAAGTTTTGTCACTAGTACTACTGTCAGCTTTCCTCAGCCCAATTTTTTGTGACATTATATGGTTTGATATTCATTTCACTTAATTCTCCTTTTTTTTCTATGATAATTTAATATATGAATATTTGACATACAACTGTTGTTACATGAATATATTTGAATACAAGAATTTCTGGGAACTTCAGAAGGAGATACAGTAAATAGAACATCAGAAAGGATAACAAATCTCCTTACAAGTAGCCCGTGTGGTGAACTGAATACTATAAGACCTTTTTTTGTTTGGTTTCCCAGCTATGGACAACCTTTATAAACTGTCTCTGCAAACTCTCAACGCAGATGCTTTCTTGAAACAACGACAGACCTCACCAACTCCTACTTCTCCATCTCCACCCCCTGCAAATCTAGCTTTTGTGCCACGGAACACTTACAGTAGTATTGTGAACAGTAGTTGCAGCAAGTAAGTTGAATCTCTACTTTGTGTTAACAAATTAGAGGTGGAAAAAGCAGTCCGGTTATCTGCCTCTGCCAGTATATTTCTCAATGCATTTTCACTCCCTTTTAATACTCTTTCCCTTTCCCATACAGGGGTCTGTGGTTCTTGATTTAAAGTGCTCTGAGTTTGTTCTTGTATATGTACCACATCCAGTAATTTTGCAATGGGTTAGGGTTTCTTAAATTTGATTCTTCAGTGTGGCAGATTGGGAAAATTGTTATCATCGACCACTGCTTGAGGTTGAAAAGCTGCTATGACCTCTGTATCCATGATTTTACTGCTGCTGCTTTTGGAAATCTAAAATTGATATAATTCCTCTTCCATTTGCATTTGAAGCTATTTGATTGCTATTGGGCAAAGTGTATTGATTCACTGTAAGGTGACAGACAATGATTTTTCCCGTTAAGGTTTCTCTAATCTTAATACATTTTCCAATTAGCCACTGCAATGCTGGCTGAAAATAATTCAGCTGACTTCTTCAAGAAATCCACTTGCGCCAGTATGTTCAGCACAGAAATTTCAAAATTCTTTAACTTCTATTGTCATCCCCATTTATCTCCCTTTTGTGATGATCTGTTATTTCCTTTAGGCTAATGTCTATTGTTTCTTTGTAGGAAACCCAAATGGCAGGTTTAGGGTTAAAACATTGCAGCAGTGCTGCTGTAGCACTTCAGTGATGATTACTTTGCTGATAGGAAAGATTTTTCCATAGGCATAGTTAATCCACCTCTGCAAGAGGTAGTAGCTATTTTGAGGGAAGAAACCCTCCTGTTAACATAGTGCTGCCCATACCAGGGGGATAGATCATTATAATTGCATCTCTTTTTTCATGCTCCAGAGCGACAAAATTATACCAGTGTAAGTTTACAGCGTAGACTTGACCTGACATTGTCTTGATTTTACTGTATTTAGCTGGTTTATTGAAAAGAATGATCAACCTACATTCCTTTTATTCAATAAGAACACAATATAATTACAGATGTATTATTGTAATCTATTTACAGGACATTTGTACTTTAATGAGCATACATTTATCAAACTGCAAAAGTAATATTTCATGCATATTACGATACAGGTATTATCTCAGATCTGTGTAGTACTTTCAAAAGCTCGGGCTCTTCCATGTAACACTGATAAGGTATTACTAATATGGGTGCGTCTCATAAAAATTCCTGATAATCTTAACTTTATATTCAATAGGAAAAAACTAGAAATACAGGCAATTTAAAGGTATATGTCCTAATTATTCCATGTCAGCAATTGCACATGATCTGTTTTTAAAAGCATAGATTATATGAAATTGACTGATTGTACTGATTGGTGCCATTCTGCTGTAAGCTATTATAAGCACATAGGGAAAAAAGTAAGCAGCTGCATTTCCCGTAAAGCTATATTTCTATAGCCCAACTGTTGTTGATAGCCAGAAAAGATTGATTCCCTCCTGCATTTTCTTTTGATAAAAAGATTTTCTGTTGCTACTGAATGGTGTAATTTCAATATTATTCCTTATAATGGGAGAGCTTTCTGCCCTAATGTATAAAAATATCCATATTTTATTTCTTGGGCACAGTTAATAATTTTTACTGAATCAGTCATATATATCTACAAATCAAATTTAAAAATCCAACAGCTAAAGTTAGATCCTCTATTCCTGCTTTTGTAGACGTTGATTAAATAACATTAAAATACAGTAAGTTACCTTGATTTTTTTATTTATTTTTTTTACATTTCCCTTCAGTGTTTGCAGTATTTCCTGGTATATCCAGGGCACAGTGAAATACTGAGATAATGTTATAGAACATTAGAACATGGTTAATCTTTTAAGAATGACCTTTCTACTCAGATTTCATGTGACTTAATTTTTCTCAAAATTTGATGCCTAAAGTATGGCTGCATTTTAACAGCCTTTCTTACCATCTTACAATAGCAAAACTAGCAAATAGTCTTGTTAAATTTTATCAAGTCGGGACTGGCTCAGTCATCTGCTCGTTTAAGAGTACTTAGGGCCTTATCCAAAGTCCATTGAAATCAATTAAAAGACTTCTATTAAAATTAGTGAGAATTGGCCGTGGCTCTTAATCAGTGTGATGTCTAAATTTTTATCCAGTGTTTGGGTAGATGTGCTTGTTTTTGTGGAGATTAAAATTACTGAAATTGACAATGCTGTCCTCTCCTAAACAGTACTCTGAAATTTAATTTGGGAGTTGTAATCCCAAGTAATTAGAATGCAGAGATAAATTTCTTGATCCCTTAAATGACTGCTTCTTGGAGCAGCTGGATCTGGAGCCCACAAGGGGAGAGGCAATTCTTGACATAGTCTTAAGTGGAGTGCAGGATCTGATCCAGGAGGTAAATATAACTGGACAGCTTGGAAATAGTGACCATAATGTAATAAAATTTGACATCCCTATGGTGGGAAAAATGCCTCAGCAGCCCAACATTCTGGCATTTAATTTCAGAAAGGGGAACTACACAAAAATGAGGCGGTTAAACAGAAATTAAAAGATACAGGGACAAAAGTAAAATCCCTGCAAACTGCATGCAGACTTTCCAAAGTCAGCATAATAGAGGCCCAACTTAAATGTATACCCCAAATTAAAAACACAGTAAGAGAGCCAAAAGAGTGCCACCATGGCTTAACAACCAAGTAAAAGAATCAGTGAGAGATGAAAAAGGCGTTGTTTAAAAGGTGGAAGTTAAATCCTAGAGAGAAAAATAGAAAGGAGCATAAACTCTGTCAAATTCAGTGTAAAAATATAAGAAAAGCCAAAAAGGAGTTTGAAGAACAGCTAGCCAAAAGCTCAAAGTAATAGCAACACATTTTTAAGTACATCAGAATCAGGAAGCCTGCTAAACCACCAGTGAGGCCCCCGGATGATTGAGATGCCAAAGGAGCTCTTAAAGACGATAAGGTCATTGCAGAGAAACTAAATGAATTCTTTGTTTTGATCTTCACGGCTGAGGATGTTACAGAGATTTCCAAACCTGAGCCATTCTTTTTAAGTGACAAGTCTGAAGAATTGTCCAAGATTGAGGTGTCACTAGAGGAGGTTTTGGAACAGATTGATAAACTAGCCAGTAACCTGTCACAAGGACTAAATGGTATTCTCCCAGGAGTTCTGAAAGAACTCAAATGGAAAGTTGCTGAACTCTTAACTATGGTTTGTAACGGATCCTTTAAATCAGCTTCTGTACCCAGTGACTGGAAGATAGCTAATTTGACAGCTAATTTGACACCAATATTTTAAAAGGGCTCTAGAGGTGATTCTGGCAATTACAGACCAGTAAGTCTAATGTCAGTACTGGGCAAATTAGTTGAAACGATAGTAAAGAATCAAATTGTCAGACACATAGATGAACATAACTTGTTGGGGAAAAGTCAACATTGTTTCTGTAAAGGGAAATCATGCCTTAATAATCTACTAGAGTTCTTTGAGGGGGTCAACAAACATGTGGACAAGGGGGGATCCAATGGATATAGTATACTTAGATTTCCAGAAAGCCTTTGACAAGGTCCCTCACCAAAGGCTCTTAAATAAAGTAAATTGTCATGGGATAAGAGGGAAGGTCCTCTCGTGGATTGATAACTGGTTAAAAGACAGGAAACAAAGGATAGGAATAAATGGTAAGTTTTCAGAGTTGAGCGGTGTAACTAGTGTGGTCCCCCAAGGATCTGTCCTGGGACCAATCCTATTCAACCTATTTATAAATGATCTGGAGAAAGGGGTAAACAGTGAGGAGGCAAAATTTGCAGATGATACTAAACTGCTCAAAATAGTTAAGACCAAAGCAGACTGTAAAGAGCTTCAAAAAGATCTTACCAAACTAAGTGATTGGGCAATAAAATGGCAAATGAAATTTAATGTTGATAAATGTAAAGGAATGTACATTAGAAAAAGTAATCTGAACTCTACATACAAAATGATGGAGACTAATTTAGCTATAACTACTCAAGAAAGATCTTGGCGTCATTGTGGCTAGTTCTCTGAAAACATCCACTCAATGTGCAGCAGCAGTCAAAAAAGCTAACAGAATGTTAGGAATAATTAAAGGGATAGAGAATAAGACAGAGAATATCTTATTGCCTCTATATAAAACCATGGTACGCCCACATCTTGAATACTGCGTACAGATGTGGTCGCCTCATCTCAAAAAAGATATATTGGCATCGGAAAAGAGTAACAACAATTATTAGGGTTTTGGAATGGGTTTCATATGATGAGAGATTAAAAAGACTGGGACTTTTCATCTTAGAAAAGAGGAGTCTAAGGGGGGGTTGGATATGCTAGAGGTCTATAAAATCGTGACTGGTATGGAAAAAGTGAATAAGGAAGAGTTATTTACTTGTTCCGTAACATAAGAACTAGGGTTAGCCAAATGAAATTAATAGGTAGCAGGTTTAAAACAAAAGGAAATTTTTCTTCATGCAGCACATGGTCAACGTATGGAACTTCTTGTTAGAGGATGGTGTGAAGACCAGGACTTTAACAGGGTTAAAAAGAACTAGATAAATTCATGGAGGTTAAGTCTATCAATGCTTATTATTAGCCAGGCTGGATAGGAATGGAGTCTCTAGCCTCTGTTTGTCAGAGGCTGGGAAAGGATGACAGGAGAGGGATCACTTGATGATTACCTGTTCTGTTCACTCCCTCTGGGGCAGTGCTTCTTAACCTTACTGCATCCTGCACCCCTTTGGTTCTCAGAATGTTCTCGCACCCCTTATTAAAAATTGTTATTAAAAAAGTAGGTCAGTTTTAAACCTAAGATGCCAGATTTTTATGATACATGTCTCACACCCCCAGAAAGGGCATCTCGCACCCTCAGGGGGTGCATGCACCTCAGGTTAAGAACCACTGCTCTGGGGCATCTGCCATTGGCCACTATTGAAAGACAGGACACTGGGCTAGATGGACCTTTGGTCTGACCCAGCATGGACATTCTTATGTTCTTATGTAATTAGTTTTTTAAAAAGTTAACATGCGGTGAGGAGCACTTGTCATGACCAGGAGTAGGTGCTGTAGAGACAAAACAAAAAGACTGTCCCTCCCTTGAACAGCCTATGTATACAGACTTATGGAGTCTAAATAGAAGATGGAGATACTGAATGAATACAGACAGATGGGAGAGTACAAGGACACAGTGGTATCACACTGGTCAGTCTACTAGGCAATGGGCTCCACACACCAGCCAACTAACTCTTTAAATTTTTTGTAGGCATCATATCTTTGCAGATGTTTACACAGAGCTCCTCCAAGTTTGAGATTTGGAAGAAAGCACAAAGGAGTGTCTATTTGAAAATGTAGTAAGTGGCCGGTGAATTGGAGGTATTTGCTGACTGGAAGCAGGAGTCAACATTTCAATACTGAATGAGAGCTCATAGATGGTAGAATGAGAATAGGTGTGAAGGCTCTTGAAAACGAAGACAAGAAGCTTAGCTTTGGTGTGAATGACCAGTGGAGAGATTCAGAGTAAAGGGTGACACGAACAAAGCAATAGGCCACTAATATGATCTTAAGATTCAGAATGGATATCAGTAGGGTAAGATGGCATTTTTTTCAAGGCCAGGGAGAGAGATGTTGCAGTATTATAGAGGAGAGCATGGATGAGAGCTTTAGCTATGTGGATGGCTTCTGTTCCTCCTCAACAGTCTCCCAGACACCATGTCACATTAAAGGACCAGGAAAGGAAACCTGCCAAGGAAGTTACTGAACAGTTTAATATTTCTTCTTTCACTCTGTATGAAGCTGTTGTCTCGTGTTTACTATTTCAGACAGTTTCAAGATCTGATAATCCCCATTTAGAACTAGTGGAGGAAATACAGCACAAACTGTTAGACCTGTTGTTAGCATGGGTAGCTGTCTCTATCACATGCTTTCTGGAAATTACCAGGTCCAAATGGCAGACTCCTGCTACTGCTCCCCCAACCCCAACAGCTAAAAGACCAGAAAATAGTATTATGTCCCAGCTGGGCAGAACATAACACCACCTGTTGCAACTATTAGTTTTAGAATTCTAAGCTACAGAAAGTTTATTGTATCAATGCTAGAAGCATGAATTCAAATCTGATGAGCCGTTACAACCTGTATATTCAGAGAAAAAGAATTACAATAATTTTTACATTCACCTACCTGTGTCGTTCACCCCGTATACCAACTGTAGTTCATCTTCCAAGGATGTCCTCCATATCTTATAGGAATCCAACCCTTCTTGCCTTCATTTTCTAGGTCCAAACAAATCTTTTTTTCCAGATTAAGAAAGCTAATGTTTCCTCTAGACTAGACCTCAGCAGTGCTGGTGCTTGGAGCCTCATGTTTGCAATCATTTAAGAGTAACTCCTTTGCTTGATTTATATAGTTAAACTGTTGACATTTGGTCATTCTAATCAGACCTAAATGTCAGCAGGGTAACTAAAACCTGGACTTTGGGAATTTGTGTGGTATTGTATTCTGGCCCAAAATGTCAGGCTATTTCTGCAATAACTTTATATCATTACAAAGCCAGTTAAATACTAGTCCTGAAAACTTCCTTTTGTATTATTGTGCTGACTCCCAACACTTTACCTTTTTTTTTTTTTTCTTCTTTTCAGTGAAGCAAAAAGCAAACAGCTTAATAGTGCCAAACACAAGTTGGCAAAAGCAGCTTCTCTCCCTGGCAGGAACGGAAACCCCACTTTTGCTGCTGTAGCTGCAGGTTATGACAAGAGCCCAGGTAATGGAACTGTTTTGGAGTAATATCAGAGTTGACTGATGTTCTTGTACCATTTCATTGCTTTATTCAATTTGAATTCATTGTTGCAGGTGGTAGTGGATTAGCAAAGGTTTCACCAAATAAAACAGATGTTTCTGGCAATATCAGCATTTCTCACACACCAGTTGACAGTGATGGCTCTGACAGGTAACTAATTTACTTCTAAAAACCCAATCCCTTCACCTTCCCTATAAAAACTTTAGGGGATACACATGAAATCAACAGAGGCATTCTTTGCATAGCTAGGAGGCACACACTTTTGTTCCTAGAAGGGATACATTTTTTTTTATTTCAGAAGTGGATATCAGACAATGGTCTTCTAAACACGATCATTAGCATGCTCAAGTTTTAGAACTAAATGGATGACTTGGAAGTAGGGCAGCAATTCTCAATTGTGGGTAAAGACCCCATTTTAATGTGTGTGTCAGTGCTAGAGTTAGACTTAATGGGGCCCTGGGCCTTGGAGCTCGGACTATCAGCCCTCTGCTCAATGCTGAATCCCTCAAACTTTTGGGGCAGCAGGGATCAGGTGATCTCAGGCTGCAGTCCCTCCTCCTGGAGTCATGTAATTTTTGTTATCAGAAGGGGGTCACAGTGCAATGAAATTTGAGAACCCCTGAAATGGGGGAAAATATCTTTCGTGGCCTCTGATTCTTATGCTGTATAATGCTGTCTTTTTCCCTTTGCCAGGCAGATATATCTACATCCCTATCCAAGCAATAGGGAATCCATGTGGCTTTCTCAGCATCTTGAGAAGCATGCACTTAGTTCACCTGTTAGAGCCTGTTGGTGGAATTTCTGACCACAGCGCAGGGGAGCCAAGTGTTTTCTCCCCTAATTTAACCTTGAGGACAGGAATGGTGACACTGTTTCCCAGTTTTGAGGGCAGAAACACAGCGTAGTCAGATTAAATGATACTTCCTAGTTGGCACCATGACCTTAATTAAAAGGGGATGGATGTTTGCATCAGCATGGTTACTAAAACAATGGACAAGAGGAAGAAATGAGCTCTGAGGGAGAATGTGTTTGTCACAGAGCTAATACCTAGTTCTTACTCCATAACAGCTATCAGCTAGGCTTTTGCTTTCCTGACCAAACTGCTTCTCCCCTCATCACATTTGTTAACATTTATTAAATTTAAATTGAGAAACTACAATCTTAGTAATTGAATGGCTTTCTTTTAAGGGATCTTTTAAATAATTTAGAACCTAGACTTGCACCTGTCTGGTGCAGAATCTCCCCTAGATAGGGACAACAAAAACTTCTGAGAATTTGAGCAAGCGCTATTGTCAAATGTGTACTTGAGATAACTGTACTGCTCTATTTCCAGTTAACTGCTGATGCAGAGAAGCCTTTCTCTCATAAGACAGGTGCAAACAGAAAAGTAAACCAAAAGGCTTTCTGAAACTGTTAGGGCCAGATGAGAGAGATCTAAATTAACAGAGTGCAATAATGCTGAGTTACAAAAAAAAAACCAAAAAAACACAGAGTATGGTAAAATACTTGATCACTTCAAAAACAAGTAGTCATGTGGTACCTTAGAGACTAACAAAACTATATGTACAGTATCATGAGATTTTGTCAGCACAGCCCACTTCAGATGAGCTTGAGTGGAGAAAAAAAGATGAGCTTTTTTTTCTGCTCAGGCTCTTCTGTGGAAGTGGGTTTTGCCCATGAAAGCTCATGATACCGTTTATATATTTTTGTTAGTCTCTAAGGTGCCACAGGACTACAGATTTTTAAAGTTACAGATTAACACGGCTATGCCTAAGAGACTTGGTCGCTTCAGTTCTCTTTACACCTGGTATCCTATTTCAACTACGTTTCCTAACAGTAAATCTGTTTCCCACAATGTCTATATATACAGCAGTAAGCTTTTATCATTAGTGATCCAATTTGAGCATTAACTCTGTGTATTGTTCCGCCCTCTTTATGTTTTTAGTTCTGGTTTGTGGAGTCCCATCAGCAACCCTAGCAGCCCAGACTTCACACCCCTCAATTCATTCTCAGCATTCGGAAACTCTTTCAACTTAACTGGGGGTGAGTAAATAAACAAGGAAGTGTGAAAAATTCTTCATTCCTTTCTCCATGTTGGAAATATAAAAATAGTTCTTTAGGTTTTTTTTGTTTAAGGGGAGAGATTGTTAGAAGTATGGTAGAATAGTCTAATACAGTGGGTTTTCAACCAGAGGGATGCATAACCCATGAGATGTATGCAGTAGGGATGAGAATGGTTAACTGATACCTAGAAGCATCCTGTTGCAGGCAGAGAGCTGCGTCAGCCCTGTGGGGGCCAGGAGCAGAAGTGGGAGGGAGGTGGGGAGGGTGAGAGCAGTCCCCTTTTGAGATCTCACTTAATTGGCTAACCAGTTAAACCTACTGATTAACCAGGATTTTACATCCCTAGTATGCAGAGTTCTTCCAGGGGGTACATCAACTCATCTAGATATTTGCCTAGTTTTACAATAGGCTACATAAAAAGCATGAGAAAAGTCAGTACAAACTAAAATTTCGTACACTAACTTGTTTATATGGCTCTATCCACTAAAATATAAGTACAATATTTATATTACAATTGAGTTATAATTAGTATTGTGAAAGGAAGCAATCTTTCAGTATATTTGTGCTGTGACACTTTTTTGTGTTTTTATGTCTGATTTTTTTAACCAAGTATAGAATAGCATGGAATCCTAGGGCTGGAAGAGACCTCAGGAGGTCATCGAGTCCAGCCCTCTGCCCAAAGCAGGACCAACCCCAACTAAATCATCCCAGCCAGGGCTTTGTCAAGTCGGGACTTAAAATCCTCTAGGGATGGAGATTCCACCACCTCCCTAGGTAACCCATTCCAGTGCTTCACCTCCCTCCTAGTGAAATAGTTTTTCCTAATAGCCAACCTATACCTCCCCCACTGTAACTTGAGATCATTTCTCCTTGTTCTGCCATCCATCACTACTGAGAACAGCCTCTCTCCTTCTTTGGAACCTCCCTTCAGGCAGTTGAAGGCTGCTATCAAATCCCCCCTCACTCTTCTCTTCTGCAGACTAAATAAGCCCAAATCCCTCAGCCTCTCCTTGTAGGTCATGTGCTCTAGCTCTCTAATCATTTTGGTCACCCTCCACTGTACCCTCTCCAATGCATCCATATCCTTTCTGTAGTGGGGGGCCCCGAACTGGACACACTACTCCTGTGCCTAATAAAGGGAAATAATAACTTATTTAGATCTGCTGGAAATGCTCCTCTTAATGCACCCTTATATGTCATTTAGCCTTCTTGGCTACAAGGGCACACTGACTCATATCCAGCTTCTCATCCACTGTAATTCCCAGGTGCTTTTCTGCTGAACTGCTTCTTAGCCAGTCTGTCCCCAGCCTGTAACAATGCTTGGGATTCTTCCGTCCCAAGTGCAGGACTCTACACTTGTCCTTGTTGAACCTGATCAGATTTCTTTTGGCCCAATCCTCTAATTTGTTTAGGTCAGTCTTGGGCACTATCCCTGCCCTCTGTATGCACCTCTTTCCCCTAGCTTAGTGTCATCCACAAACTTGCTGAGGGTGCAATCCATCCCCTCATTTAGGTCATTAATAAAGATGTTGAACAAAACCGGCTCTAGAACCCATCCTTGGGGCACTCCACTTGAAACTGACCACCAACCGTTCATTGAGCTGTTGATCACTACCCATTGGGCCCAATAATCTAGCCAGCTTTCCATCCATTTTACAGTCCATTTATCCAAGCCATACTTCCTTAACTTGCTAGCAAGAATATTGTGGGAGACTGTATCAAAAGTTTTGCTAAAGTCAAGGTATATCACCTCCACTGATTTTCCCCATGTCCACATAGCCAGTTACCTCATCATAGAAGCTGATCAGGTTGGTCAGGCATGACTTGCCCTTTGTGAATCCATGCTGACTATTCCTGATCACCAGGGCTCGCCAAGCGGTGGCGAGCTCCGCTTGCCAGCCACGTGGTTCTGCGAGCTGCGCATGAGCAGATCGTGCTGTGCATGCGCAGATTGCGCGGTGCCGGCTGTGCCAGCTTGTAATCTACTCGCCACGGGTGAGTAGATTACATGATTTGTCGAGCCCCGCTGATCACTTTCCCCTCTTCCAAGTGCTTCAAAATGGATTCCTTGAGGATCCCCTCCATGATTTTTCTGGGGACTGAGGTAAGGCTGACTAGTCTGTAGTTCCCTGGATTGTCCTTCAATTTTTTAAAGGTGGACACTACATTTGCCTTTTTCTAGTCATCCAAGACTTCTCCCGATCTCCACAAGTTTTCAAAGATAATGGCCAAAGGCTCTGCAATGACATTTGTCAACTCCCTCAGTATCCTCAGATGCATTAAATCTGGAGCCGTGGATTTGTGTACGTCCAGCTTTTCTAAATAGTTCTGAACCTGTTCCTTCTCCACTGAGGGCTGCCCACTCCTTCCCATACTGTGTTGCCTAGTGCAGTAGTCTGGGATCTGACGACCTCTGTGAAGACAGAGGCAAAAAAAGCATTGAGTACTTCAGCTTTTCCCACATCATCTGCCATTAGGTTACCTCCCTGATCCAGTAATGGCCCCACGCCTTCTCTGATCACTGTCTTATTGCTAACATGCCTGTAGAAACCTTTCTTGTTACCCTTCACGTCCCTTGCTAGCTGCAATTCCAATTGTGCTTTTTAAGTGATGTGAAACTTGGCGTATGTAAGGCAAATCAAATTCCTAAAAGAGGTACAGTAGTATTGAAAGATTGAGAGCCACTGATCTAGTATCTGAGCCCAGAAGAAATTAATAACTTATTTTGATATTACTTATGTGCTAAAACTGTAGGTACAGTGACATTCTGGTTTTGATTGTCTTAAGACAAAGAGAGGCAATAGATATTTGCTGCTTCACTTAATTAGAAACAGGCTGAGATTATCCTCCTATTTTTGATTCAATGAAATCAAAAGGTAGAGAATTCAAAATTAATAAAAAGAAACCAGTTACATTCAATTCATAATTAAGATGGATTCAAAATTATACAATCTAATTATTGATTCCACAAAATGTTGAGTCAAAATGGGATTAGAAGTTTATTTAGATAACAAGGCTATGCAGAGTTTTAGCAGTTAATGGAAAGTGTTTGTAAAGGGGTCAAGGAATCTAGATTCCTGGCATTGAGTTAATATGCAGCAACCATTAAAGAGCTATTGAACTCTGTTGTGTGTATGTAGTACCCACTATACTGTGGAAAATCATACACTGTATATTTCCCCTGCTATTTTAAATACAATACTAATGTTTTTGTTTCTTTTCCTACCTTTTTAGAGGTTTTCAGCAAACTTGGGCTCCCTCGATCTGCTTATGGCCAGGATATGCAACGAAACTGGAGTGAATTTAATAACATCCCTTCATCCATCTGGGACTCTTCAGCTACAGGTCCTGTACCCTCCTGGCCAACAAATTCAGGTTCCCCAACTCACACAACTCCAGTAAGTACACAGGCTCTATAATCTTTTAGCCATGTGACTTAATTAGTATCCAGAGTCTTTTTAATTGAGTGCTGCTGAAAGTTTGGTTGCTCTTCATCTGAAGGGTTGACAAGGAAGAACTTAATCCCCATTTTATGTAGTCAGAATAGCTGTTGAACGAAAAAAATTTAAAGATACATGGGTGCTGTAAGAACCAATGAAAAAGATCTGTTCACCTGCAGGTAGATCTTAGGGCCAGTCTTACAGCAAAGTTGCAAACACTTGGAATTTTTATAAAACCACTTGTTTGGTACTCAAGTAGCTTCTTCCAGCATTAGACATATGCACTCCTATAGTGCTCCTATCTATTCTGCACCAAAAGCCAGGTGCATTTGCTCTATCACTGATAACTGCATGAAAGTGGAAGGAGTATCTTTAAGAATAGCCAAGGTGACATTTGGCAAATCTCGATTCTGCTTGGTAGCCCCATTATCTTTCAAAATTCTAAATCACTGCTGTCCAAGACATGATATTTTCATACCCATTTTTCAGGAGTTGCAAATTTTCCTAATACTGCAGCTTTAAAACAAAGGCCATAAATGCAGATAAAGAAAAAATCAGAAACTGAAGGGTAGACTCTTTGCTGACAATGACTTTAGCCACATAAGTCTTCCATATAGCTAGCTAGAAAGAATAGATCTGACATTTAGACAGGTAGTAGTAACTTCATTCTCTTTTCCTTGCATTCCATGTTTTGCTTATCTATTATGAAGAATCTGATAGTCAGGACAGCAGTGGGGAATGATGTTTTAAACTATATCATCACATGCTTTCTCTTATTAAAGTTAATACAGCTTATAGGAAAATTAGTTTTCTCCCCATTTCAATGTAGTGTTTCCTCTTATGGAGGAGTTTAGGTGGCGTAACGCTACCCCATTGTTGCTAACCCCTGTACTCAATGTTTTAGTGTCATGGGTAGAGCCCTGCACGGAAACAAAAATGTGGATCTGCATCTGCCAGGCTCAGCTTCTCATCTGATCCCAATTTGTGGTTCGGATTTTACTTGTTTCTGCTCAACAAATCTGGAGGGGAGGAAGGAGGGAACACAGATGAGCAAGGAGAGAGGGCAGAGTTGTGCAGGGAAGGGAGAGGCAGCATGAAAGCAGGGACTAAGAGGCAGCAAGGACCCAGGGTCTGGGCTCCACAGGTCATTGCTTACCAAGCGAGGGGCCAGACAGGGCCAGCGCTTAGCTCCTCCTGCAGGGAGATCTAGAATGCAGCTTCTTGTGTCCTTTCCCTGTCAGCAGTTCAGAGGCCTGCCCTACTCCCCTTTTCCCCCCTCCATCTGGCGGCGGGGAGGGGGAGCCCTGCACAGGCATCCACTCCACTATCTGTGCTTATGCAGGGCTCTTGTCGTGGGAGAGTTTATTAACACTTGACCAACCTCTGCAGTTACTGCTTAAATCACTCACCCCCATTCTCAGTGGTTTTCTTTTGCTCATTCATAGTTTCTAAAAAGTTTTCATGTGGGAGCAGGGATGACTTCTCCACTGGAAAAAAAATTACAAAAATGAAGAGCTTAAACATTCAAAAAGAGAATCTGAGGATTCAAAATTCAGATTACTACTAAATTTTCCATGATGAGTTTTGATTTGTTTTGCCCTCAAATGCAGAATTCATTGGTATGTGATTGTTTAACATACAAAATCTTACCAGGCTTTTATCTCAGGATTAGAAAGCAAAGGTACCGTGAAATCCAGTGCATCTGATAATTTTAGAACTAATCATGTCTGAACTAATTGAATGTTAGTTTGAAAGCAAACATGCGAAGAGAACAATGACTAAGACTGTTAAAATTTTTATAATTGTAACTAATGCAGCATTTATTTTTCTGTACTTCAGTCGATCCTTGGCAACCCCAGCGGCCTGTGGTCTACCACCACTCCGTTCAGCAATTCTATTTGGTCAAGTAACCTCAACAGCAGCCTTCCCTTCACCACTTCAGCAAATACATTATCTGGTATTGATCTGATGGGTAGTGAAAACTCCCCTGCTCCTCCTCCACCTGCTGCTGCCAGTGTTACTAACCCGGCTGAAGACATGGGACAGACGTATAATCCCTGGCGAATTTGGAGCCCTGCAATTGGAAGAAGAAGCTCAGATCCTTGGTCTAACACCCATTATCCTCATGAAAACTAAAATTAGGCTATACAAAGGGACATTTATCCAGATCATGATACAATTCTGAATATGCCATTTTTGGAACATCATTTTCAGGCTATTACCATTGCTTTTTTCTTCCCCTTTTGCAACACCGTTGAACCAGCCATGCTTTCATTAAAGTCTACTTTGCAATTATGATAGTGAGAGATCACAGTTAAGCTTGTAAAAGTCAGTGTGATGACAAACCAAACTTCAACTAAGATTTATAAATTGGAAGAGCTTTCATTGGTTTTCTATTTTATCATCTTCCATTCATTATTTGGGAGACAATTTGAATTAGAAAATGGTCCCAGCATGCAACAATTTTATCAAAGTACCAGTTCTGGTTTTTAATTTTTTTTCCAGTATTATGCTCCAAGATCTAATTTTTTAAAAAAGCACCTTGTGCTAAAAATGCAGAGTATTTTTTTAAAATAAAGTCGTCTTTGTTAACAGGTTCTAAGAATGTAAAAACATTAAGAACAAAAATGGCTGAATGTAAAAGGATTCATTCTGTTAAGACTGTATACACTTCTGTCTTGTTTGTACATTTGTAAACCTGAATGCATTTTTAAGTTGAACTGAAATGCACATAGCCAAGACTTGTGGAAGGAACAAGATACCCTGTGCATTTCTTAAAGATACAACTTTGGGTTGTATTTCAAAATAAAAAAAATGCTTTTTTCAAAAACTGTTGTATTTCTGTGCTCCAGGCTCTGATTCAGATTTCCATATGTGCTTATCTGTTTGGCCATAATGGATTCAGGGCAAATTAAATTGGCTTTAAACTGGAACCCTACTGCCTAAAAACCACATTCTGGTTCAGGTTGTTTTCAGAGCAGTGTAATTCATATAGGTGACCTGCACCAATATTAGATTTGTTGTATAGAAGAACACTCTGTAAAAACACCAATTGAGTGTTAAACGTGCTTTTGAAAGCCAGCTGCTGTAAAGTTACTGGCAACAGGCTAGGTGGCGGCAGCTACACCTTTAGTCTGGCAGTTGCTCTTCTTGTCAGTGAGTCACTAAGCACATTGTGTCCTCCAGAGCTTTGTGTGTTGGGCTTGCAGATTAACAAAATGTACAAGTGAATGTAATGCCCTTTTCCAGCAGTGAATCAAGTATGTCCTTTACACAGTGCTTCCTAGGGGATAAAAGCTGCAGAAGGTGGCAAAAGGTACACTTGATTTTGTTTTCACTCACTCTGCAATCTCTCCTGCTATTGCTTGTGCAACCTGGAGAAGGAAGACTACTTTTGCTGCTGCTACTCAATGCTGTCTCAGCAAGAGCAGTAAAGCAGACAAGAATTGTGTTGGCATTAGTTGTTCTTGCTACCACTGGACAAAGCTAGAGGTAGGAATTTCTGAAAAAGGAACTTTAGAAATGCAGGAAAGGAATACAACTGGCAATTCCTCATTGTAGAGTTCAGGCTGACAGCTCGATCTTTGAGTTCACCAACCGTTCTTTTATATACTGTGTTCTGCTATCTTTTGGTAACTAAAAAATCATTTACAAGGCAGCCAGCTCTTTATTTGCACCCTGTGGACAAGAGCCACTGACATGTCCTATCACTTTTTCCTCAGCCATTCTGCAGCTTTTTTCAGAGGAAAAGGAACAATTAAATCTGTGTCAAATATAGGTTGGTCATTAAAGCAGAATAGGTTCTTCCTTTTTCCAGTAGATCTTTGTAAGAAGCTATTACAGTAATTCCTCATTTAACACTATAGATATGTTTCAGAAAATGATCGTGTTAAAACGTGTTATGCGGGGTCAATTTTCCCATTGAAAATAATGGAAAAGGTGGGGGTTGTGTTTCAAGCGGTGGTGTCTGTTGGGACTGGGACATAAGGTTGGGGGAGAAAGAGGACTGGGTTACAGCAGGGAGGGGGAGGTGTTTGGCTCTGGGGAAGGGAAGGGAAGGAGAGGGGAGGGAGGAGAGGAGAGGGGAGGGAGATTGGGTTAGGAGTATGCCCCTGTGACGGGTCTGCTGGGACCTGCACTGCATCTGGCGAGGGGGGGGTCGCTGGGGAATGGCGCAATGAACCATCTGCTGCTTTGCAGGGAGGCAGGGGAAGCCCTGCGCAGCCATGGGCAATGGGCTGGCTGGGGAAATTGTGTTATTCCGGGGACGGTCGTGTAATTCAAAAAACGTTCCCTAAAAAAAAATCGTGCTATCGTGAAAACATGTTAAGCGGGCATGTGTTGTATCAGGTACAGTAATTCCTCATTTAACAATAAGCCTCCATCTACAATGTTTTTTAACAAAATTTATGTATGTATTATGCAAAATATCAACAAGCCTTGATTTATTTTGACTATCTGGCTGAAGCACCCTCAAGTGCTAAATGTGACATCAGGAAAATTATTTGCTACTTTAAGGGACTGGCATCCCCAAAGACTCTGCTTCTTAGTATGAGACTGGAACACAGTTTGAGTTTTGGCTTTTCCCTGTGGGACATTTCTATTCCAAATGTCTCATTTCCCTTCAGTTTCTAGCAAATCACAAAGTGGGTGGGACTTGCTTTAGAATATTCTCAAACTCCAATTACACAAAGCAGCAAAAGTGAATCTACAGAAGTCACAACAGAACTTAAACAAAAGGATAGGCAATTTTACCTTCTTGAGAGATGCAGGTATACAAGGTTCCTACTCTAAGGAGAGATTATTCAGGTTTTTCACTCTCTGAAAGTCTTCTGGCAGTACTCCTGGTTTCGATGAAAGCTCTTTGGTTTTCATAAAATCATAGAAATGTATGGCTGGAAGGCAGCTCTAGCAGTCATCTAGTCTAACCTGCTGCTGACAAGGACTAAATATGTATTGATCATCCCAGAAAATATCTAGCCTGTTCTTAAAAAGCTCCAATGACAACTGTTCTGCTATCTCATTTGGACACTTATTCAAGTATTTAACTATCCTTAAAGTTTAGAAGGTCTTTTCCTAATAGCTAACAAATATCCCTCTGGCAGATTAAGCCCATTACTTCTTGCTGTACCTTCAATGTGTAAGGAAAGTATGGTAACTGATTACACAGTGCTTTTCAAATCAGCCCTTAACAATGTTGAAGACTCAGCAGATCCACCCCAATTTTCTTTTCTCAAGTCTAAACCTACTCTAACTTGTCCACTTCCTAAAATGTGGAGCCCAGAACTATGCACAGTACTCCAGCTGAGGCCTCACCAGTGTTGAGACGAGCAGGACAACTAACTGATTTTCCTCAATAAAATGAGAGACAGCCTCAAGGATATAATTGATTTATTTGAGCTAATTTCTGGATGTTTTGACAGATATGTTGGGAAAATTCTCAGGAAAAAAAATCTTGTAGGCACAATCTCAAAGCAGATGTCTTTGTCTGGCTAGTCTAATGTGTAACAAATAGTCATGCTTCATAAAAAGCAGATGAGCTCTACATAAAGACAAATGTTTTGAGTGTGAGGAAGCTGCCTTATGTCTAGTTCCAATTAATTCTCTATGAAATAATTTGAGGGAAAAGACCAAAACAGTATTCACCACAGTGATGTGTTGCACAGGGAAGGCTGCAACATTTAATTTTAACCTAATTAAGAATAAACTAGGCTTGCTCTGACTAATGCTGTTAAATGTCCCTGGATTCAGAAGCGAGGAACACCTGATAAATCTGTATCTGTCACCAGTGATTTCTTTAATAAACAGGCAGACACTGAATTTAGGGCCAAACCATGTATTGTCAGAATTGTTCAAAAACAGCATACACAGGAAATGACGAACACCCTAACCTTAGAAGAAAGCAGACAGAAAATCCTTCAAACAAAAGGAAATATACATTACAAATGGTTGATGTACAGCCATTGCTCATGATCTGCAACGCTGTGGCTAGTGTTAAGCCTTAGCAGAGGATCAGTGAGGAGATCCCTCGAAACCGGTATCCAGACCTTTCCAACACAGGACTGTTCAAGAGTTCTTGACCTCTCAGAATGTAGTTTTCCACTGGATCCAGGGGCATATGACTCTTCATTACATTCACTTAGTCCAAAATGGTGGTAGCAGTGACACAAATGTTCAACTGCCACTATCCCTGGTCTCAATTCCCAGACGTGGGACTTCTCCATATACAGGTGGCCCTCAGGATAGCTATACTGCTGAGCCCACACTACTGCACTCACGATGATGATAAGAATCAACCAATCTCATTCATACATAGACACAGACAGGATGGAGTAGACGAACAAACCCACTCACAACGAACAAGACAAACGAACCAAGCGAACCCACGAACAAACCCGAACTGAACAGAACAGGGGTTTTATTAACATTTGGGCAGGAAAAGGTCCATGGGTGTTGAGCACCTATGAAGGGCTATATGCAACCTTTGGGTGGTGTGTAGCTTCTAGGGGGCCAATTTTGAGAGGGATGCAAGAGAGGACTGAGTGCAAACACTGGCTTTGGTGGGAAAACTCCTCTCCCTGCTTTCATGGTCTCACAAAATGGAACCCATCAGAGATTCTGTTTTGAATAAACTCCCTGACTAGAACACTCATAAATTTATCCATAGTAACAGATGGCTGAAGTCCACTGCCTGGGTTCTGTGAGGAACTTCTTGGTCTGAATCTGTCTGCCTCTGGAGCTGAGATGTGGGCGTTGGGAACACGTTGATGCGATCTATAAAAGCCTTTTCTTTAAAAAGGGCTAGTGCCAATAAAGTGCTTTTAGCTGTGCTCATGCAACCCTAAAATGAGAAGTACCACTAGAGTAGTGGTTCTCAGCCTTCAGGGCATGTAACCTCCTTAGGGCCATGTAGGTAGTACTGGATGCAGCCCACAATGGTAAACAGATTGAGACCCATTGCGCTAAAATCTTGAGAGCTCAGCATAAAATAAGCGATTCAACCTGAAAAATGCACGTTATTGTAAAACAGCTACAGGATATTCTAACCCACAGGTGGGCAAAAAAGGAATGCCCAAATGAGAGAGAAATTTGGCCCACTTGTAATGTCCCTACCGGCTTTGTGAATAGCTCCAAAGAGATGACCTCACATACTGCATTTGTCCGTGAAGAAATGTCAACACATTGGAAGAATGGTCAAGTTAATCAACCAAATTGAACAAAAGAACTATGGAGAACCTGGGAATAAAGCTGAAAAGACATAGCATTATGCTTACAAGAAGCACACAGGATCTTTAAGGGGAAAAGACAAGACACCACATTTATTAAGAATATAATTCTAAAGCAGCTAGCATATACATTCCAAAGTCAGACACACACATACATGTCCTGCGGATGGTGTATAGTGACCAGTCTGTCATGACTCAAGTCCGTTTTGCTGCCCAGGCAAGGCTGACTGAAGCTATGTCTACACTGTGGGGCTATGTCTACACTGGCGGCTTCTTGTGCAAGAACAACTGTTCCTGCACAAAAGCTTGCCGGGTGTCTACACTGCACGCGCATTCTTCGCAAGTAAATTTACAGTCTAGCTTTGGAAAACAGGGCTTCTTCCAGACGAGTTATTCCTCTCCCCATGAGGAATAAGCCCTCTTGAGCAAGAGGGCAGTGTAGACAGGCAACATGAATTTCTTGCACAAAAAACCCCTATGGCTAAAATGGCCATCAGAGCTTTCTTGTGCAAGAGAGTGTCCACTCCGCCATAGATGCTCTTGCACAAAAGCACATGGCAGTGTAGACACGCTCTTGTGGAAGACTTTTTGCGGGAGAACTCTTCCACAAAACAGTTCTTGCGCAAGAAGCTGCCAGTGTAGACATAGCCTGGGGGTTTTCCAGCATATCAGAGAAATAAGGGCTCCTCTGAAAGAGGAGGCTTTTCTGCTATTTGGCCCCATCTACACAAGGCCAAATGTCTAAAAGGTCTCTTTTGGAAAAAGCTATGCAAATTGTGCAGCGCAATTTGCGTAACTTTTTCACCAAAGAAAGGCGACAGTGTAGACCTAGCCTGAGTGAGGAGTCTGGGTTCCTCTAAGGTTTGGCGTGTAGGACCAAATCCAGAGTGTAATGGCCAGAGTGCCCCTTCTTGTACATGTAAGTTCCCATTTGAGTTTGAGTATTGCCATGTCGTACTGTAATCATTCATCCTTAAATTGTGTTAATCTCAAGTTTTTCCATAGTTATCCTCTGATGGTTATTCGGCACCCTTAGAGACTAACAAAACATGTTGATGGTATCATGAGCTTTTGAGGGCACAACCTATTTTTTCAGATGAATGAATGTGACTCCATCTGAAGAAGTGGGTTGTGCCCCCAAATGCTTATGATACCATCACCATGTTTTGTTAAAGTGCTGCAATACTATTAGTTAAGTTTTTCCAGACTAACATGACTACCCCTCTGAAGCATTTGATGGTTGTCAGGTTTCCCATTGTTGTCTGGGGGTGTCTGCCTCTCTCCAGGGTTCATGAATGCTGCTAATTCAATTCAGTCTTAGACACAACAGCTGTTTCCTCATTATCTTCAAGATTCCCACTTTTTCTTGACCACCTGGGCATATGTGATTGCTTTTACACTTACACACATCTCCACTCACACCAAACAATGTACAGAGCATTCCAGATAAGGATCACATAGTTACTAGAAAAAACTTAAAAAATCATCATTTTGCAGCACCTTAAAGACTAACAAAACATGTAGCTGGTATGAGCTTTTTTTGCACACAACCCACTTCTTCAGTTACTAGAAGAGACAACTTGGTTTACAATGCAGACATGAGGTCAACTTAATTTGTAAAGCTAACCAGAAAACCTTACAGTAAACATTAGAGACACAGTGATATAGAAGCATACAGAACTCATAAGCAAGTTGTCATACATCAAACATATTAATACTAAAATACATTTTGCTACAATATTGCACTTGTCCAAATGACAGTAAATGGGGAATATAAAATCACAAAGTTTGGATGTAGCACAGACTCAACAATATTAAACTTGGACTGGAATGTAGCTGAAATTTCCTAATGCTATAGATGAAATAATGTACTTTGGGAAGGTTACAGTGCAAGAAACCCTGGGCCTAGGGCTGACCTGACCTAATAGACACTATACATAGCAGGGGTGTTTAAACTCCTGGCTTCTGAGCCATCTGCTGGAGTGATTGTACAATCCAGCCTAGGACTCCCACCCCTTCCTGCTGTCCCCTCCCCCCCCATGGCTAACTGTCCTGAGGAAGCAGCTTTGGAAATCAGCAGGGGGAGCTGGTGCTGTGCAGCAGTCATACCCCCTCCTCCCCCCACTATGTTCCCCATGGCAGCAGGAGGTGTTAGGGAAGCAGAGTGAATGCACTTGCCCAGTGTGCTCCACTTCTCTTCCCCCTGCCTCATGCTTCTTGCACAGAGTGCAAGTTGGGGGAGGGGGGAGGGTGCAACTGCTGCCACCATGTAGTGCCAGTCCTCCCCTGAAGCTGTGTTCTCGGGATGGGCAAGTTGATGGCAGGAAGGGGAGTCCCAGATGGCACAATCACTCCAGCCTGGGATGAGCCATGGGCTAGGAGACTCCAATATACATAGATCTAACTCACTTATAGCTATGCTTCACAAGGAAAGCTCACACTTGAACTGTACAGTGTTTGATTCCAAAATAATATAAACTTGCATACGTGTTTTAGAGTTTATGGTTTTCCCTGAATACTTTAGTACCTGACTGTGAGCATGGGACTGGGTTAAAAGTTGTGCTATGCTATACAGCTCTTGCTATTGCAACTTGTGTTGTCTGAATAATGCCACCAACCATGGAGGGTAGAAAATTTTCCTCTGTGTTGTCTTTCCATTGCTGCTGCTTGCTGTGCTAACATGACCCCTTTCCTTTTGCTGCTTCCTGCTTTCTTATTAATGTAACCCTGTGCATCTAGTTTTTATATGCAGGCTTGACTACAAATATGAACAGCAATTTCTACTCCATTTCTGAACCCACGCAGCGGCACTGATTGTGAACAAGAGCAGCAGCAGAAGAGCTGTAGAAGCTTGAGCTGGTCTGTCCTCATGAAAGGCGGCTGCTATGCTACACAAAAATGTATGTATGTCCAGTTCCCTAGGAAAACACATGATATCTATTTTCCAAGTAGTAATTTACATTCATTTCTCACTGAAAAGCACACCCACGCTCTGTCACTCCAATCCATCATATTCCAAACTTTCATTGTGCTGAGGTGTGGACAAGCAAATGTTTGAACAGAGCGCAGGAGAGTTTTTGGTATACACACATCTGTTCAGGCTATTTTTTATCCCCTAGTGTAAACCTGAGCCATGAAGTCACTTTTATTTTTGTATGTTAACCTGGGTTACCTGTATCAGAGCTTCTCTTCAGTAGTTACATTAAGTTTGATACAGGCTGCAAATAGCTCAAAGGGCCAGGATTGCTGCCTGAATCTTGAAGGTAAAGGGAAGCTCAGACCATGTACCCTGTGCAACTGCAGGAAGGGAAGTGATGAGCTAGAATGTGTTACAAAGCCCACACCCCCACTTCCATTATTCTCCTGCACCAGCTTTATGGCCACACATATGAAGCAGCCCATGCCACTACTGAATCTCTACCTCAACACCAGGAAAGAAAATTTCTTGTTGAACCACCCTGCACCTTCCAAACCTTGGAAGAAGTGGAAGCCATTATGCAAACCCAGAGCAAGGCAACAGAGCCAGACAGCACACCAGCTGAAATGTACAAGTTTGGAGGAGAACAACAGGTCAGGAAGTTCCACAAACTTTTCCTTCAGATCTGGTATAATGAGAGGATTCCAGAAGACTTAAGAACTGCTAATATTGTTACAATCTTTGAGAAAGTTTTCACACTCCAATGTATTTCCTATTTGGGCATTGGCTTGCTGACGTACAGCAGGAAAAATACTTGCCTATATCCTCTTAATTTGATTACTTCCTCTTGTTGAAGAAATCTTGCCAGAATCTCAGTGCAGTTTTAGAGCATCTCATGGGACAAATGACGTGATCATTGTTGCCCACCACATCCAGGATAAGCCTCAGGAGTCGAACTGGGACCAGTACATGACCTTAATTGATTTGATCAAGGCTTTTGATGCTTCCAATCACAAAGCCCTGTGGAAGGTGCTAGCCAAAGTTGTCTGCCCTCCAAAATGTAAGGTCACAAGGCTTCTCCCTAATCAGATGACTGAAATGGTTCTCTGTAATGTCTTTGAAATTTGAAATTTTTAAGTTTTCTACTAAAATAATTGAAAATATGCAATTGGGTGTCTTATACTCCACTAATGCAACAAATCTAATTAAATGCAATTAAGCTTATACATCTACTTTAATTCCACTTTCCTCTGCTTAAATGTTTTACCACTGCGCAGCTACTTCACTATTGATCAGGAATTTGGTCCAACTATTTCATTTTAAGCATAGATAGAGGCAAGACAGGTGTTGAGGTGGGCAAACTACAGCCTGCTGGACTGCATATAGCCTGTCAGGGTTTTTAATCCAGCAATTAGGATTACCAGTCCTGCAGCAGGTAACGGCCCTATGCCACTGCAGGAAGAATCCAGCATATCCTGCAGCCCCTAGAATGGAAGGTACAGAGAGCTCCACACACTATCTTCATCAGCAGGAACCCTTTCTGCAAGTCCCGATTGGCTAGGCATGGGGAACCACAGCCAATGGAAGGTGTGGGAGCAGTTTTGCAGAACAGGGCAAACTGCAGAGCCATGTGCTCCATCCCCATGAGCTGCTGCTGGACATACCAGACTTCTGGGAGTGGCACAGAGCCAAGGGAGGGCAGACTGCCATAGTCCTGCTGCACTGCTAACTAGGAGCTGTCTGAGGTAAATGGCAGTTAGCTGGAGTCTGTCCCCTGAATCTGTCCTGTATGCTAAACCCAGCACTGAAACTCCCTCCTGCACCCCAAGTCCCTGCCCTGAGCCCTCCCACACCCCAACCTTTGTCGCAGCCCTACATTCATGGCTTGATATACAATTTCCCTACCCATTTATGGCCCTAGAGCCATAAAGTTTGCCAACCCCTATGTTAAGGGTATGAGACTGTCTAGAACTGCTTACCTGGAGCAATAACAGCTGAAAGGAATTCCCCCCATCATAGCAATTCTCAAAGTGGGGTCCGCAAGGGCACACCAAGGAGATAAGCAGAGTCAATGCTGCCATGGCTCCAGGAGGGCTGTCAGT
Organism: Pelochelys cantorii; assembly: GCA_032595735.1. Classification (NCBI taxonomy): domain Eukaryota; kingdom Metazoa; phylum Chordata; order Testudines; family Trionychidae; genus Pelochelys; species Pelochelys cantorii. The sequence continues at coordinate 121,332,655 of CM064326.1, read as the reverse complement.
CATTAGTGGGGTCACTGGCCCTGCTGATAAATTTCACTTCACACTGTGGAATCACATGTGGTGCCACCCTGCCCCCTCCATCTCCCTCTTAATATTAGATGGAGGCAGCAAGACAGCTGAGATAGGGCCCAGCCTCTTTCCTAAGACACGCCTCCTTCCACACCTGTGGGTGTTTAAATTCCTTTGCCATCTGTATTTCTTCTGATAAAGACCCCTTGCAGTGGGCATGTGCAAAACTGCCTCAGTCTTGCTGCCTGGCATCTAATGCATGCCCAAGTCCTGGCAGGATACTTAAACTAGGTTTTCCTCTGCCAATATTCTTTGCAGTGCCTGCTCTAGTAGGCACTGTCAGGGCATGGAGAATTGGGGTATGTCTACACTACATGGCTCCGTCGACGGAGCCATGTAGATGAGCTTTGTAGACATAGCAAAATGAAGCGGCGATTTAAATAATCGCCGCTTTATTTACATCAAAATGGCTGCCGTGCTGTGCCGATCAGCTGTTTGTCGGCTCAGCGCGGTAGTCTGGACGCTCGGCAGTCGACATCAAAAGCCTTTGTCAACCAGCCCGGTAAACCTCATCCCACGAGGCATAATGGGGCGGTCGACAAAGGCTTTTGATGTCGACTGTCGGCTCAGCGCGGTAGTCTGGATGCTCGGCAGTCGACATCAAAAGCCTTTGTTGACCGTCCCGTTATGTCTCGTGGGATGAGGTTTACCGGGCCGGTCGACAAAGGCTTTTGATGTCGACTGCCGAGCATCCAGACTACCGCGCTGAGCCGACAAACAGCTGATCGGCACAGCGTGGCAGCCATTTTGATGTAAATGAAGTGGCAATTATTTAAATCGCCGCTTCATTTTGCTATGTCTACAAAGCTCATCTACATGGCTCCGTCGATGGAGCCATGTAGTGTAGACATACCCTTTGATCGGGTTTCAGACAAACACAGGCCTGAGAGGAGGTGGCAAGGTATTGGGTATTCTACTTAATAACATGAAAGGATTAGGTTTTTACTGGAAAATGTCAATTTCACCGTACACACAAAACAATGAAAAAATATTTCTATTCATATCCCAATTTACAGATAGAAAAAGTAATGAAAATATTGCTTGAGAACTAAGTGATTTAAGGATATTTACTTTGTATATTTTGATAGGCAATGTTGTCCATTTATGTTTTAATGGGTACTTTTTTATTTCAAGGTCTACTATCATTTTAATATTGTCTGACTCCACCTCCAATCTATCTCCCACATATATGAACATTTAAATCAATAAAATTTAAAAACAGAAATCAATGTTATCCATCATTTTATATATATTAAAGCTTTTTATGAACAACAGTAGGTTTAGGCAGCCTCAAAAATTTTAAATAAAAATGGGGGTCCTCAGTTTGCGATCTACTGCCCAGTCATGAATAAATGCATTTGTATCACTTCCCCCCCCCCCCCCTGGCTTTCTTTAACCAAGAGATTTTTATGATGAATTTTGGCTCAAATTGTCAAACTATAAAACATATGTAAGAGAGTCATTAGGTGTTAATAGCAGTCTGAGTCATGCAAGTCAGTCTCACATACACCACCAACCCATGATGCTGGTGAATATGAAAGGAACTCTTATTATTTTTGTCATTATTGCTTATAAAGCTTCACAGGCATCCAAGAAAAATCCCTGAACAGTTTGTGACTTGGTTTGACTTCTAAATCCTCTTCTTTAATCAGTAGGTTTTTTGTTGTTCTAATCTGTAGCTTAGCAACAGCTATTGAGGACCTATATATTTGTTTATCGCTTTACTTTAAGAAATATTATTGCACAAGTTCCTGCATATATACTCTATAACGTACAATCCCACTGTTAGCTGTTTCATAAATCTTCAGTGGCTGATCATTACACAAAAAGGGGTTCTGTGGTTTCTGTCATCCAAAGGGCAGCCTACTCCTGCCCGTGAAAGACAGAATGGTATGGCCAAGTGCTGACAGAAAAAATAAACTTAATCTATTCATGCAAAGAAGAAATAAAAGGTCATTTAGAGATTAAAATAAGAGCCCACAATGTTGCAAGTATCTCCATTTTATTTTTTTCTTTTGTAAGTGACATTGTGACTTATACATGTGGCTGTTACGTAAGCAATAATGTCAATTTCCAGACTAGAACAATAAAACTATCACCTCAGATTTATACTGCAGACACTCAAAGGAAATGCAGATGAAATGTACTGGTGAATTTAAGACTAAATTCAGAGAATCTTCAGTTAATATGCATTCTTGTCACAATCTGTAGCAGAACTGAGGATTAAAGATGTAAAAAGTTAGCTGGTAAGCCTCACTGGTAACAGGTGAGGTTTACCAGTTCCAATAAACTGAAGCAGCTCCCCATCTGCCCCAGGCAGGAGGCTGCTTCAGCCCTGGGTCCCCTGGAGCAGCCTCTTGTCCATGGCGGGCATTCACACACAACCGTTTGCAAGTTACATGCTGGCAAACTGCACAGTTTGATGGCTCTCAAAAAGCAGTTATTTTCCATTTTTTCAAATTCCTAAAACTAGTATAATCATTTATAGAGAAGAAACAGAAAATACATCCTGAGTGTGTTCTAGATTTTGCATTTCTGGCAGACATGCTGCTGCATTTGGATAAACTAAATGTTAGGTTTCCAAAGAAAATTCCAGGTGCTGTCTGATCTAGTGCAAAGTGTATCTTTCATTCATGAACTGCAGTTGTTTCATAGACAAAAGCTTGAGGGAGAGCTGACACGTCCCCTGAATGTCACAACTTCAAGTCATATCAAAAGAAGATGGAGCAGAATCCCTAAAAAAAAGGAGCACAACTAGATATGCAAGCGCAATTAAAGATCTTAAGGACAGTTTAGAGGCAAGATTACAAGATTTGTAAGCGGAAAAGACCTCAAATCAGATTTCCAATCCACGCTTTTAGTGCCGAAGCCAATTTTCTGAAGCCCCCTTTAGTCACTGACATACACACAAACATTACATATTACTGTGGCTCTTTGGCAATTTATATTGGTAAATTATGGTTCCCTTCTCAGGTTCAGGATAGACACTGACGAATTCATCACTGGAGCAAACAACATAAGCCACAAAATCAAAGGGTCATTTGACTGCACATCTAGTAATTTGATCTATGCCATCAAATGCCAACAGTGTCCCACTACTATATATACTGGACAAACTGGACGGTCTCTGCGGGAAAGAATCAATGGACACAAATCGGATATATATAAAGGGAACACACAGAAGCCTGCTGGTGAACATTTATGCTTGCCTAACCACAGTTTAACAGACCCGCAGGTGGCTTTCTTGTCATAGGCCAGCTCCACAAGCCAGATTCATAGGGAAGGACTGGAATCCCAGTTCATCCACAAATTCAATTCACATGCTAATGGACTCAATCGTGATATGGGCTGGCTAGGACACTACCTACTTAATAACCACTGAAGGTGCTAACAGCTTGCTGAGTGGTATCCTTCCTGTCTTAGCAATCTGACTTTGATTTTTATCTGCTTAGGTTTAAGTACCCATTCTCCAGATACTTAATGATGCTCTGTTTCACACCCCCGTTTTTTCTTTTTCGCCCCCCTCTGCTTCCCCTCTCCTATTTATTTCGAGGTTTCATATCCCAAACTCATAACTCTGGTCATCTGAAGAAGTGGGCTGTGCCCACGAAAGCTCATGATACCATCTACATGTTTTGTTAGTCTATAAAGTGCTACCAGACCATTTGTTGTTTTTTCTGTAAGGATATGTCTACACAGCAAAGTTATTTCAAAATAACAGCCCTTATTTTGAAATAACTTTCCTAGCATCTACACAGCCAAACTGCTATTTCGAAATAAATTCGAAATAGCGGAGTGCTTATTTCGAATTTTATAAACCTCATTCTACGAGGCATAACACCAAATTTGAAATACCTATTTCGAAATAAGTGCTATGTAGACACTTATTTTGAAATCGGGAACCTCCAGCCTTCCCAGGGTGCCCTGGTGGCCACTCCAGCCTCAACCAAGAACACTTCTCTCCCTCCCCCGCCCCGGAGCCCTTAAAGGGGTAGACTCTGGCCAGTCACTGCCCCTGACCTAGTGGCCCCAAAACATGAACCAGCAAGCCACTGGCAGCCAGCCCTCCACCGCTCCTCAGGAGCAGTCTGCCAGCTCCCAGGAGCCTGCCAGGGCCCGGAGAAGGTGGGTGCCTTCCTGGTCTAGGGTGGAGATCATGGACCTTATTCAGGTCATCCATGATCTCCGCACTAGATGGAGGAATGTGGCCATCTATGGCAGGATAGCTGCCAGCCTGGCCACCAAAGGCCACATGCAAATCCAGGAGCAGGTTTGCATGAAAATCAAGTTAGTCCGGCAAGACCCCCAACCCTGAGCTTCCCCTTGCTTCCCCCTTCCAGCTCCCTCCTCCCAGGTTTCCCCCTCTCCTCTCCCACTCTCTCTTCTCCCCTCTCCCGGCTCCTTTCTCACCAGAGTTTCATTCCCTCCGCCCCAGTTTTGTTAAATAAAGAGAGTTTGTGTTCATGAAAATACATGTGTTTTATTTGACATCAGGAAAGGGGGTTAGGGAGGAGTAAGTGGAAGGAATGAGGTACAAGCCCCCAGTGGAGCAGACCAGGGAGGCTCTTAGTGCTCCTCTGAGTGGAAGCTCTCCTGCAGGGCCTCCTGGATACTGACAGCCCCCGATGGACCTCCTGGATGGCAGCCTGCAGAAAGTGCAGCCAGGCTCACAGCAATGTGACCAAGAGAAGCACCAGAGTGCCCAGGGGCAGCTCTGGCTCCATGTTGCAGAGTGCTGTGGTGTCTTGAGTGAGGGCAGCCAGAGCATGCAGAGACAAAATGCTTTGCTGTCCCTCATCGAGGTAGACAAACAAGCAGGGAAACCTGAGAACTGGCTGTCTGGGGACGGGGAGGGTCCCTTTAAGCACAGACCTCAGATAACCTCAGGCAGCAGCCCCACACAGTAAGTCCTGACCTGGCACCCTGCTGGAACTGGTTCCGGCCAGCTATAAATGCGATTCAGAGTCCACTCAGTGTGGACACGCTATTTCGAAATGCTTTTTGTGTGTAGACGTGTTATTTTGAAATAAGCTATTTTGAAATAACACTGTAGTGTAGACATACCCTCACAGACTAACTTGACTACCCCCTGAAGCTCTTGTCTTAATATATTATTTCTAAATACAATGGAATTATGCTATGTTGTGTGTCATGTATCATAGATATTCTTGTTTATTAAATATATTATAACTGATTATTTTCATTAAACAAATATTGCTTTGTTTTCAAAGAATTACTGCTTGAATATCAATCCTTTATGTGGAAGGCTATATCCAAGGGTTAACAGAGCTAATCTGTTCTAGGGAGTTCTCAGAAGGCTAGAAACAAACTCCATGATAAAACTCCGACAATTCCTCTTAAGACAGGCCACCTCCCATTACCGCAGGCCAAATTGACAATTGGTTTATAGTTCTAGGCAAGTCATTATTGGGGTACATTGGGTCCAAATTTGGTGGTAATAAAAGTTAACTAAAAATAAGTGTATGCAGTCTGTGACAGTATCTATGAATCTAAAGATATCTGTACCACTGGAGTAACTAGACTTACAGTCACAGTTGAAGATAAATTTCCCAATCTTGTTAATCAGACAGCAAAATGTTATTCTAAAGCAGCAATGAGAAGTGCCTTGAACTTCTCTAAGTCACACTTATTAATGACAAAAGCTTTATTTTCCTTCTTAAGGTGACCAGTCATATCCACTACCATCATTCCTCTCGTTAGCGAACCATTGAGCTCCACACTTACAGGAGCTTTTATGGATTCTGTGATAAAGTTCTCATCAACTGCAGCAGCCATAGCATAGGAATCACAAGACACAAATCCTGAAGTCTCCAAGTTGTTGACTGATTTTTTGCGTAATGAGTCAATGTATTTTATAGTGTGAGCAAATATTTTCTTCACGAACTTTGCTTTTCTGGTGTCCTGATTAACCCACTCATGATAGAATTCCTGTAAACCAAAAGAATAATTCTGGCAATTAAAAAATTGATATTGATACAGTTATTTTTATATTCAAAGTTAGGATGCACTGATATAGGAACCACTCATATAACCTTATCGATATGGCCATTGCTCTGCATCCATGCAGACCAATTTTCAACAGATTTACTTTTAACATGAATTTATATGAAATATTTGGCATCTTACCCAAGACAGTGAATTGTGACATGTAAATTCCCATGTTGCTATGTAAGTAGGGCATGTGAACTCATTTAAAACAATATATGCAGCTTCTGGATCAGTAGTAAAATTGAATTCTCCACAGACTGTAATATTTCCTCTGGCTAACAAAACAAACATAAATCAAAAAAGTAACTGTTTAAAATATTTGCTTATTTTCTTCAATCATTTTACTATTCAATATCAAAACTTACAATATTTACTGCACTTTGTCCAATAAGCTCAAAAAAAATTGTAACACAAAAAGAGTATGTCCAAAACACACCATATTGTAGCATTAAAATATTACCATAAATTTATTATTACTATAACATTTATTTTATTATAATATTTTAGCATTAAATTATTTCCATAAATACATTTTTAATACCATGAAAAGTACAACTTCAAGTAAAGGTCATTAAAAGGTATTATCTGCAAATCCAATTACTAAAAATCAAGGAAATTACTCATTATCGCAACATTAACATCTATATCAACCTCATTTCCCATAACTAACCTAATACACAAATGCAGGCAGTCTAACATCTGTACAAAAAAGGCTAAACAACTTCTACATAAGCATACCGGAGTTGTTAGTTAAGATGTTTGCCTACTGATCGTGTATAAATTACTTACATTCTATATTTCCACCCATGATGAATATATTTTTGAGCTTCTTAGGAAATGTTGGATCCAATTTCACTGCCAAAGCTAGATTAGTCAAAGGACCCGTGGCAACTAGAGAAATCTGCAAAACAAATAACACACCACTCCATTTCTTTACATGTTACTCCAATGAAAACAAACCAATAGAATCATAGAGCTGGAAGAGACCTCAGGAGGTCATCAAGTCCAGCCCCCTGCTCTAGGCAGGACCAATCCCAACTAAATCAACCCAGCCAGGGCTTGGTCAAGCCGAGACTTAAACACCTCTAGGGATGGAGACTCCATTATTTCCCTAGGTAACCCATTCCAGTGCTTCACTACCCTCCTAGTGAAATAGTTTTTCCTAATATCCAGCCTGGACCTCTCCCACCACAACTTGAGACCACTGCTCCTTGTTCTGCCATCTGTCACTACTGAGAACAGCCTCTCTCCATCCTCTTTGGAACCTCCCTTCAGGAAGTTGAAGGCTGCTATCAAATCCCCCCCTCACTCTTCGCTTCTGCAGACTAAACAGACCCAACTCCCTCAGCCTCTCCTCATAAGTCATATGCTCCAGCCCCCTAATCATTTTCCTTGCCCTCTGCTGGACCCTCTCCAATGCGTCCACATCCTTTTTGTAGTGGGGGGCCCAGAACTGGACACAATACTCCAGATGTGGCCTCACCAGAGCCGAATAAAGGGGAATAATGACATCTCTGGATCTGCTGGCAATGCTCCTCTTAATGCAACCTAATATGCCATTAGCCTTCTTGGCTACAAGGGCACACTGTTGACTCATATCCAGCTTCTCATCCACTGTAACCCCAAGGTCCTTTTCTACAGAACTACCACTTAACTGGTTGGTCCCCAGCTTGTAACTATGCTTGGGATTCTTCCGTCCCAAGTGCAGGACTCTGCACTTGTCCTTGTTGAACTTCATCAGATTTCTTGTGGCCCAATCTTCCAATTTGTCTAAGTCACTCTGGACCCTGTCTCTGCCCTCAAGCGTATCTACCTCTCCCCCTAGCTTAGTGTCATCTGCAAACTTGCTGAGGGTGCAATCCATCCCCTCATCCAGGTCATTAATAAAGATATTGAACAAAACCGGTCCTAGAACCGAACCTTGGGGCACTCCGCTAGAAACTGACCGCCATCCCGACATCGAGCCGTTGATCGCTACCCACTGGGCCTGGCCTTCTAGCCATCTTTCTATCCGTCTTACTGTCCATTTATCCAATCCACATTCCCTTAACTTTCTGGCAAGAATATTGTGGGAGACCGTATCAAAAGCCTTGCTAAAGTCAAGGTAGATCACATCCACTGACTTTCCCACGTCCACAGAGCCAGTTACCTCATCATAGAAGCTAATCAAATTGGTCAGGCACGACTTGCCCTTTGTGAATCCATGCTGACTATTCCTAATCACTTTCCTCTCTTCCAAGTGCCTCAAAATGGATTCCTTAAGGACCCCTTCCATGATTTTTCCAGGAACCAAGGTAAGACTGACTGGCCTATAGTTCCCTGGATCGTCCTTCTTCCCTTTTTTGAAGATGGGCATTACATTTGCCTTTTTCCAATCATCCGGGATTGCTCCCGATCTCCACAGCTTTTCAAAGATAATGGCCAAAGGCTCCTCAATGACATTTGCCACCTCCCTCAGTACCCTCGGATGCATTAAGTCCGGACCCCTGGATTTGTGTACGTTTAGCTTTTCTAAATAGTTCCTAACCTGTTCTTTACCCACCACGGGCTGTCCATCTTCATCCCATCTTGCATCACTTGGTTCCTGGACTTCCGCGCTGACCTTGTCCGTGAATACAGAGGCAAAGAAAGCATTGAGTACTTCAGCTTTCCCCACATCATCTGTCACTAGGTTACCTCCTTCATCCAGTAGGGGCCGCACACCCTCTTTGATCACCTTCTTCTTGTTAACATGCCTGTAGAAACCTTTCTTGTTATCCTCCACATCCTTAGCCAGTCGCAATTCCATTTGCGCTTTCGCCTTCCTGATAACCCCCCGGCATTCTCGAGCTATACATTTAAACCCCTCCCTGGTCATTTGTCCAAGTTTCCACTTTTTGTAAGCTCCCTTTTTGTGCTTAAGTTCACCAAGGATTTCCCCCATAAGCCAATCTGGTCTCCTACCATTTTTGCCTCTCTTGCTACGCATCGGGATGGTTTCTTTCTGTGCCTTCAATAAGGCTTCTTTAAAATACTGCCAGCTGTCCTGGACTCCTTTCCCCTTCATGTTAGCATCCCAGGGGATTCTGCCCATCAGATCTCCGAGGGAGTCAAAATCTGCTTTTTTGAAGTCCAAGGTGTGTATTTTACTACTCTCTTTTCTTCCTCTGGTCAGGATCCTGAAATCTACCATCTCATGATCACTGCTTCCCAGGTTGTCACCCACCTCTACTTCCCCTATTAGTTCCTCCCTGTTTGTGAGCAGAAGGTCAAGCTGCGCATGGCCCCTGGTCGGATCCTTCAGCACTTGTACCAAGAAGTTATCCCCAACATTCTCCAAAAACTTCCTGGATTGCCTGTGTACTGCTGTATTGGTTTCCCAACAGATGTCAGGGTGATTAAAGTCCCCCACGAGAACCAGGGCCTGCGATCTGGAAGCTTCTCTCAGTTGTCCGAAGAAAGCCTCATCTACCTGATTTGGTGGCCTGTAGCAGACAGCAACCACAACATCACTGCTGTTGTTTGCTCCTTTAAACTTAACCCATAGACTCTCAACAGGTTTTTCTCCCTCTTTATACTGGAGTTCAGAGCAATCATACTGCTCTCTTACATATAGTGCAACTCCTCCTCCTTTTCTCCCCTGCCTGTTCTTCCTGAACAGTTTATACCATTCCATGACAGCGCTCCAGTCATGCAAGTCATCCCACCAAGTCTCTGTTATCCCAATTAAATCATATTTATTGGACTGGGCCAGGCCTCCAGTTCTTCCTGTTTGTTGCCCAGGCTTCTCGCATTAGTGCACAAATACCTCAGGTAACCAGTTGATTGCCCTATCTTCTCCATTCGAAACAGGGGTCCTCCTTTCTTGCTCGTTCCTCTCTGCATTTCTTCCTGGTATCTGACTTTCCCACTCCCCTCAGGGTTTTGGTCACCATCCCCCGACGAACCTAGTTTAAAGCCCTCCTCACTAGGTTTGCAAGCCTGCCCGCGAAGATGCTCCTTCCTCTCTTGGTTAGGTGGATCCCATCTCTTCCTAACAATCCTTGCGCCCGGAACAGAGTCCCATGGTCGAAGAAACCAAAGCCCTCTCTGAGACACCAGCTGCGCAACCACGCATTTACGTCCTCAATTCGACGATCCCTGCCCAGTCCTTTCCCTTCAACAGGGAGGATGGACGAGAACACCACTTGCACTCCGAATTCTTGGATCCTTTTTCCCAGCACTACATAATCCGCAGTAACCCACTCAAGGTCATTCTTGGCCGTATCCTTAGTTCCCACGTGGAGAAGCAGGAAGGGGTAGCGATCCGAAGGTTTGATCTGTTTGGTAAGCCTCTCAATCACATCCTGAATGCAAGCTCCCAGTAAGCAGCACACCTCTCGAGATTCCAGGTCCAGACGGCAAAGGGATGGCTCAGTCCCTCTTAGGAGGGAGTCCCCGACCACCACCACCCGTCGTTTTCTTTTGGGGGTGGTGGCCGTGGAACCCCCATCCCTAGGACTACGCATCCCATGCCTTCCAGTAGATGGTGTTCCCTTCCGGTTTCTTCCTTGTGAGGTCCCTTCCAAAGCATTCACCACCGCAGAGCCTGTGGAGAGAGCCTGAAAGCGATTACTTACCTCTATAGCATTGGGGGATTCCCATGCTGGCCTTTTTCCCCTTCTAGAAGTTACATGCTGCCAGTTCTCTTCCTGGTCACATACTGCCCGCCCTGACTCTTCCGCCTCCCGTACTTGAAGGATTAAATGCTGTCTTCTATCGAGGAAGTCTTCATCCTCTCTGATTGAGAGTAGGGTCGACACTTGGGCCTCCAGTCCTCTAATTTTTTCCTCCAAAATGGCGACCAGCTTGCACTTAGTGCAGATGAAATCCATTCTTTCTTCCGGGAGGAAGACAAACATGGCACACACTGTGCAGGTAACAACAGCAGACCCATCACCATCCATCCCTGCTGTCCTGGAGAAGGGATTTAAAAAGAAAGGCAAGAGAACCTCGCACCCTTCCCTCTCCCTCTCTGCACTCACCTGTTCGCAAGCTCCTTGGTCGCTTGCCCAAGGAGCCTTATAAAGCCCTGGACTGCCTGAAAGTCCCTCCCCCTACCAAGGCTCAGCCAATCAGCAGAGGCTTCTAGAATTCAAACTCTAATTAGAAGCCAACAGTTTCCACCTGCCAATCACAGCACCAGCCAATCACAGCACACACTCCATGAAGGGGAGGGGGAGGGCAAAGGGGAAGTGGAAAAAAAAAGAAAAAAAAGCCTCACTCACAAACATAGGGGGAAAAAACAACAAAAACAAAAAAAAGAATACACACCAACCCTTACTCACAAACACAAGCTCAGCACACAGCAAGAAAGCCCCAAACACAAGACACACTTCCCTCAAGAGTCCTGTATCTGCTTCTCCTCTACCTGGAGAACTCCCTCTCTAAAGCTTCACTCAAAAACAGAGAGAAGAGAAAAAAAAACCCACCACCACACACCAACAAACACAAGCTCAGCACACAGTAAGAAAGCCCCAATAACAACACACACTTCCCTCAAGAGTCCTGTATCTGCTTCTCCTTTACCTGGAGAACTCCCTCTCTAACCTCCCTGTTAGCCCAGATCATATTTTTCTAAGTTGCTTGTTTTAAATACTTGTTTACATTTCTGTTCAAGTAACACTCTACCTCTATGACTTCATCTATTAATGATGGATTACTTTTGCTATAAGAGTAACACGGGGTTTCTTTTGGAACTCTAACTTCTCTGGGATTCCCAGACATCTGTAGAAGGGATGTCAGCGACAAGTCGACTCTCTGACAAGCTAAGGCTTATGCTTGACTAATCACTTCCCCCCCGCTTACTGCTGCTATCAGAGGTAGCAAGGGGGAAGCAGGAACTGGTGCTGTGGAGAGCCAGCTTAAAAGTTGGTTCCTGCCGGCACCCTCTCCACTGGGGGGCAGGGAAGGCAGGGGGCTAAGTGGGGACTGGGCACGAGCCTGCTGGATCTTAATACATTTTAAAAACAGAAGCGCAGTGGTGGGGACCTGGTGCAAGCTGGGAATCAGCTGTCCCGGCTCGCATCGAGTCCCCACTGTGCTTCAGCCTTTTAAAGTATTAAGAGCTTGCTGGCTCTTAATACATTTAAAAGGCAGAGCCACAGCAGGGTTAGCTCCCTCTCTTGAAAATAATCAAAATGCCAATAACACGTGGAAGGGGAGGGATGAAGACAACCTATTAGACCAGTGGTCTCCAACCTTTTTACACCCAAGATCACTTTTTAAATGTCAGGGCAAGCCAAGAACTACCCCACCCCTTCCCCAAGATCCCACTCCTTCTTTGAGACTCCGTCCTCTGCGTTCCCCTTCTCTCCATCACTTGCTGTCCCCAGCACTTACTCACTCTCACTGGGTTGAGACAGGATGTGTGGGCTCTGGGGTGGGAATGAGGGAGTTGGGTGTGGAAAGGGGTGAGAGGTCCAAGCTCTGGGAGGAAATTTGGATACAGGAGGAGGTGGAGAAGGGGATGCTGGCTCGGAGGGGGCTCCAGGCTGGAGAGTACTGGGGTCAGGTGGAGGGTTTGGGTGCTGAGCAAGCTGCAGACTTGTGGATATCAGGGTGTAGGAGTTTGGGGTGTATGAGGGGCTCAGGGCAGGGGGGTTGGGTATATGATGGGCTCAGGGGACAGGTTTGTGGTATGTAGATGGTGCAGGAGTGTTACAGCACAAGACTGAGGATGTGGGAGGTGCAGGAGTTTGGGGATATGAGGGGTTCAGGGCAGGGGGTTCAGGTGTATGATGGGCTTAGGGTTGGTGTGGGGGGGGTGCAGGAGTGTTATGATGCTATGGCCAGATGGGACATGGTCCCAACTGGGGGCTTGTTGGCCAGGCTTCATTTTTAAATAAAACATTTTGTGTTGGATATCATATTTTAACATTGTCTTTATTTATGGGATGGGTGGGGAACCTGTTTTGGGTCAGGGGCCACTGACCCACAGAAAAATCAATCAGGGACCACACAAGTGAGATGCAAAAAAAAACGACGCCTCAAAAAAAAAAAAAAATCCAATCCTCACTGATGTGGCCCCAGCTGAGACACCTCACTCCTCTGACACTCCAGCTCCATGGTGAGGGAAGGGGTAGGGAGGATTGAGGTTCAAGGCCTCAGGCCAGGTAATTCTTCTGGGATTCTAGGGTAAGTGGATTTTGTGCCTCCCCTCCTCCCCCCAGGCTCTGGTTCAGTGTGGCGGACAGAGCCGCAGTGAGTGGGATAGGGATGGGGTGGGGGGTAGAATCTCGGTGGGAAGTAGGGTACAGAAGCAAGCTGGGGGTAGGTGTCTGGCCAGAAGGAACGGGGCAGGAACAGGGTGCTGGTGGGTGTCTGCCCAGGAGAGAGGGGGCAGGGGCAGCTCGGCCAGTACCTGGGGAGTCTCCAGGGATGAGGATCTCTCGGAAAGGACCTGCAGGCAGCACTGGAAGAAGCCCACATGCAGCTCTTTTAAGAAATCCAGCTGCTCCGGATCCTCCACTGCCATCTGAAACCCCACCCCCAACCCTGCCTCCCTGGTGCATGGGGGAAGGAAGGCAAGACAAGAAAGCGTGTGCATTGCTGAGGGGAGGAGCAGCGCACACACTTCCCGAGAAACCAGATCTGACCCAGAGCTACAAGACTTCTCCCCCCATGCTGCCGCTCGAAGCCGGCTTTGGCTCCAATTTTGCGAGGAGCGGGAGGCTATAGTGCTAGCACAGGCTCCTCGTTGCAGGTGGGGAAAGCAAGAGGGGAGGAGCTGGGAACACTGCATCAAAATTGATTGGCAGTGCCTCCTCAATCGACCACTGTAGTAGACCTATTTTACAGTGGCTCTGAAGAAATCTTTGGTTTATAGGATTCTCTGACTGCTAGATACAAGCACCTAGAAAAAACAGGTTTGGGGAAAGGGGATTTAAAATTATTTGAGTGTAGAGAAATGAACTGACTTGTAACAGCTATTACAAAGAAAATGGTGTTACACAAACTGAGGTATATTATAAGGTACTTTTCCAGTTAATATTTATCCCTGTTTAACAGCTTTGTTACAACATAACAGCAGCCATACTGGGTCAGACCAAAGGTCCACATAGCCCAGTATTTTGTCTTCTGACAGTGGTCAGTGTCAGGTGCTCCAGAGGGAATGAACAAAACAGGTCATCATTAAGAGATCCATCCCCTGTTGCTCATTCCCAGCTTCTTACAACAGTGACTAGGGACATCATTCCTGCCCATCCTGGCTAATAGCCATTGACGGACCTATCCATGAATTTATCAAACTTTTTTGAACCAAAACGAAGTATCATGATAGTTTGTGGCTCCTACAGGGATTTTAAATTTCTAATGAAAATCCAAAAAACCTGCTAAATCAAAGGCACAGAGGGTCTTCTTAGCTATTATAAAAGATTGATACTTTGTGCTTACGTAGTAGAAGTTGAAAAAGATCAGGCAGAAGGAAATCTTATTGAAATATATAGCTAAAAGAGGATCACAACAAAATGAGTGAGGGCATGTTTTGGTTAAGCAACAAAAAACAAGCAAACATATGGATTCTTCTAAATATTAAATAAAGATTTTATTCCTCTGGAAAAAGGGGAGGTAAACTGGTGTCAAATTCTTTTGCTACAGAATTACCTGACTAAATGGACTAATTACTTGGACACCAGTGACTTGGGACTAGATGTTTAATTATGTTTATTCATACCAGGGTTAAACTGAATGCTAAATTTCAACAATTTTTTCCAGCCCCAAAACAATTTTTTCCAGTAAAATACTATGAACTGCTAGGAGAAAGTAGCAGGTCAACTTCCATTGGATCTGGATCTTCCATAGGGTTAGAAAGGCAAAATAATTTCAGCTGCTTGCTGTCTTCTGTTATTGCATAAAAAAATAAATAACATTCTCACCTGACCAGGCTTCTCACTGACAAGTCTTAACATTGCAATCACAGCATGTTCTTTCTGTAGATGCTCTAATCCTGGAGCATTCAGATCAGGTACATCACCCAAACCATCTCTTCCATGAAACAAAGTGCCTTCCACAGGACCACCAAGTAAAGGAGCAGAAGCCCCTTGATAAACTGGAATCTAAACAACGTGTAAGTTACAAAAACAGACTAAATACAAGATGGCGGCACATCACCTAAAGGCATCTTGACTTAACATTATCCTTGTACCACTACCAATATTTTTATTTACAGTATTAACTCTGTTGATATATAAATGCATATAATCTGTTGTAAGGGACAGATTGTGTGCGTGTATGGAGAAAGTCTCAAAAGAAGTGGTTGTTTATTATTCATGATATCTTCTTGTTACTAAATGGCTAGGAAGTACTTGGCATGCTCTTCAGGCAGTCTAATCTGAGAAGGAACAAAGAATGGATGTATAACTAGAAAGCGTAAAGAGAACTAATTTTAAGACCGTGAAACCACCTGCTTCAATCACCGGAGAAGCTAGCATATTGCATTACCCTCCCTTCACCTGAAGCTCTAAAGGGTAGGACCTAGAGACCAAAAAAGGAGCGTCTGCTAGGGATGTAAAATCCCAGTTACTAAATTAATCCGCTAAACATTAGGTTTTCCTAGCATTTAACTGGTTAGCTGACTAAAGCAGGATCCCGGGCTGGGGACCACTCCAACCTGGCTCCCAACTCCTGCTGGAGCAGCCTCTGCCCACGGCAGATCTGAGCTCGACGCAGACAGAGGCAGAACAGCCCCTGCCTGTGGGGCGCCCAGGCCTCCTGTGGACAGAGCTACTGTGGCCTGGGCTCCTTGTGGACAGTCATATTTTGAAAGAAGGTCTAGCTAGTTAGCCACCTTCATTTGGAAATGAGCAGTGAATTGGAGATGAGCAGTGAAGTACACCTTGCAGATGAATTGCTACAGCTTATTTGGATCCTTTTTTCTTAATATCAATTTAAAAGGTCCCTGCTATTTTGTCCTCTCCTGTTGTTCTGACCCTAGAAAAGAACTCAGTGTTGGATGTAAATAGAAAAATCAAATATGCAGCAGGAACCTAGTGTCTATTGTCCGCTCTTTTTTACATGAATGGGGTGGATACAAATGTATGTCAAATGGATTGTGCAGGCTCTAGTACACCTTTATTAATGTGAATGTTCATGATGAGCCTATCTGTTGGAGAAGACTGCAGAATGACTTAAGAGTTTTTTGTACTTTTCTAGACATACATTTCCACAGGTATATCTCAGCAAACTGGGATGACTTACATCAAAGCAATTTAATCAGCAAGCAGGAAACACTTAAATAACTGATTTTAGTCTTATTTTGCTTTGTAATTTTTTTGTTATTTTCCTAAAGAATGGTTGATTCTGACCAGTTGGTATTCACTAAAACATGTTGATTTGGAACCAAAGATAGCCTTTACATTAAATTTAGTACTACTTTTTGCTGACCAAAAGGCTACACTATACATATACTTGCACATGTTCACAGACACGCACTATTTAAGCAAATATAACTTTTAAATTAAATATATTCAGATTCTTATTACAGTAGTCCCGATTATCCGACCTTTGCTTATCCGACATTCTGCTTTATCTGACATAGCCATACAATGTGCTATGTACAGCGCACATGTACTGTATAACAAAGCAGAAAACTCTGAACCAGGGATCCAGCCCTGACTTGCCCTCTGCGCCCCAAAGAGAAGAACATCATTGTAACCCTGGAACATACCCGTTTCCGTATTATCCGACATTTTCGTTAATCCGACCACCTATCGGTCCCGTTTAGGTCGGATAATCAGGACTCTACTGTATTTATATTTTTCTTATGTTAAGAAATATCAATCACCATTTTTTTTCAGATAAGGAATAATTTTTTGTTTGTGATTTGTGACAATTTGAATGGAAATTCAAATTCCATTAAAGATCCACAAAAGAGAATTTTAAATTATATTTATTATTAAGAAAACTAGCTTAAATGTGCTGGATACATACAATTTTTTATCAAAACGTGCTTTGCACCTATAAGTGTTTTATTAAGCAAATTATTATCTCTAGCTCGTGAACTGAACAGATTTCTTCTAATCGCCATCTCTCTCAAGATTTTAGAACTCATTCTCTCACATCTATGCTACAGGTTGTACTTCCCTAAACAGGGACTCTCTCGCCAGTTCCAGCCCTATGCAGGGCTGCTGGACCACAGCAGGGCCAGTGGGAGGGAGGATGGCATCCGGCAACACCAGCCAGAGCTGGCAGCCCAGCTGGGCCAGAGACAAAGGAAGCCCACCAGGCTAGAAGCAGAGCCGGCAGTGGGCTGTTGGGTTGGTGGCAGGAAACCAACCTGATCCAGCAAATTCCCTCATTCGAAATGGGTCAGGTCCTGAGGGTGTCAGACCAGGGAGGTCCATTCTGTCGTTGCTGCAGGAAGAAGGAGCTGAAGGACATTTGGGCCTGCTTAATCCTTTCTGCCCATTAACAGAAAGGTGGAAGGGAGCACGAAAGCATCCAAGGCACAAGCATGGTCCCAAAGAACACTGCTGGCCAAAAGAATCCAAATCCCATGTGCATGGAGTATATGGAATCCATGTGAACAATCACTTAAAGAAGCAATATTAAAGGATTAGTTCCAAAGAATATCATAGCAGTGATCAAATCAGTGGCACTAAACGGGCAGAGAATTCACACCAGCCAGGAAAAAATACATACATATAGAACTTTTTTTAAAAGGACCTATGAAATTACTATTGCTATTTCTGATGAAACAATACACAAAGCAAAAATTACCCTACATAAGCAAAGAAATTATATATGGAGGCAAAATTGCAAAAGATGACCCTATGCCAGTTGATGATTTTTAATAGGGCTGTCAAGCAATTTAAAAAATTAATCGCAATTAATCACACAATTAAAAATATTAATCATGATTAATCACACTGTTGAACAATAATAAAACTCCAGCTGACCCCAGGTTCCATGCAGCACTGCCTCTTTGAAATGCCGCTGTGGCGATTCAAAGGGGCAGCTCTCGGAGCCCCGGATCAGCTGTGCAGCGCTGCCCCTTTGAAACACTGCCGCAGCGTTTCAAAGGGCAGTGCTGTGGGAGCCTGGGATCAGCTGATCCTGGGCTTCTTTCACGCTGCCCCTTTGAAACACCGTGGCAGCATTTCAAAAGGGACAGCACCATGGAAACACTTGTGATTAATGAGCGTTAAAAAATTAATGAGTTAATTCTGCCCTGCGTTAATTGTAGGCATTAACTGACAGCCCTAATTTTTAAGCAAGACCTGGCACCCATTCCATACATTTAAGGGACTGATTACCTCAAGCCTGTTACAAACTTGTAGCACACGAAGTACATTTTTGCAGACATTTTCCAACTGTGTGTTTCCATAACAACATGTAATTCCCAGGATTTCAACATTGGAAGATACTAAAGCCATCATTATGGCTTGAGCATCATCAACGCCACAGTCAGCATCAATCAACAGTGACTTCTTCGCCATTTTAAAATACCTAAAAAACATTTACAAGCAGATTAGACAACTAACCTAATAATTAAGATTAAGGTACAGTAGTTCATGCAGAGGAAAAAATATTCTAAGGATATGGCTACAGTTTTAACTGGGCTTTAATTCAACCGCTTACAAATTATTTGCCAAAACATTTTTCTACAGACATTTGCTTTCAGTTTATATCTGACTTTTTTATAATGCTTTATGATACATAGCATAAGAATCCATTCCACCTTTATTTTTAAGAGAAAATGTCAAGAATCACTAATTTGTAAATCAGGATCTTAAAAATAAGTTCTTAACTGAAGCTTTTGAAAAGTTTTTGTAAATTAACTACAGTATTTGTGCAGTAACAAAAAAAAAAAATCAGCCATGAGCATGTTTATTCACACCCAATTAAAATAACTGAAGATATTGTAAATCACCACCTAATGCCAGTTTATTTTAAAATTGAGATGATTTCTTAATCCCAATGAAGAAGTCAGTAGTAATGTGGCAAACAAGTAAATTATAACCTGGGAGAGGGTAGAGATAGTATATATATAAAAGGGTGGTGGGAGAGAAAGCATCCAAAACTGAGGGAAAGAAACCAGCTCAAAATTATATGAGCTGGCCCACAACTTTAATACCTACCTTCCTTAAAGCTTCCTTTTGAAACATAAAATAGCATATAGTTGTCTCCACTGCAATTATCTTAAATTAGATTAGGAAATATTATTTATACTCAGTAGAACTGCAACCATTTTCTGCAACTGTAAATTCTTGTATCTTTGGCACCAACTTCTATTTTTTCCCAGGAAGTCTCCACAGTGCTGCCTGAAGGCCCTGCCTCTTGCCCCCAACTCCACCCCCTTCTCAAGGCCCCCCGCTGTGCTCTCTGCTCCCCCCACAAACCCTTCCCGATCCACCAAACAACTGTTTGATGACAGCTGCTGATCAATGGTGTGGTAGTGGCGCCAACCAGCTGTTTGGTGGTACCCCAATAAACTCATCTAAGGTTGCTGCCAAATAACTGTGGCTGGTGGGTACTAAGCACCCACGGAGTCAGCACCTATTCATCTGTCACATCTTGTTGACATTAGTGGTATTGCCATATTTGCTTTCTGTGACTTAGCTTGTCTCTGAAGTTCAAAGTCCACCCTTTTAACTTTACTCAGAACTTCACTGATTTCCCTCCTGTCCAAGGTTCCCTCTAAACTGCACAGGAGCACGGCCTGGCAGCCGTTTAATGAGCCCACACCTCCAGGGGCTCAGAGCTCCCTGCACAGAGCTGCCTGGCTGGGAAAGGGGCACTTCTCTCTCACCTAAAGCAGCTGCTCCCAACACTACTTCTTTCGCTATGCTTCCCTGGGAAAGTTCTTTGTTTTCATCTTTTGGAGCCACTATTAAATTTGCTCCAATACTTTTGGAGAAAAGTTGCTATTAGGAACGCGTATTGACATACTCCCCAGTCACACATCCCAAGGCATTCCTGCAAGAGTTATATTCAGTTCTTTCTCCTCCTACTTCATCTCTAATAAGATGCTCAGTCCTGCTTGCTTGGACCTGTTTGAGAAGTCTTTTGGCAGAGAAGACTAAATTTTTTTTTGTCATTGTCTCTCAACATTATAGTCACCCAACTAATACTACTACATTGTTCTACTTGAGCAATAGTGGGAGAATACTATCCCAAAACAGGTGCTGTCAGGTGCCTTAGGTAACCAGTTTCTAGAAATCAGCATAACTCCTACTGATTTTACAGCACAAGAATATATGTAAAATGCCAGGAAAAGTGTTTTGCTAAAACCTGTTGTCAGCATGGAACCATGACCTCTGGAATGGTGGCTGAAGCAAGAAGGGACATACTAATGTTTAACATATCTGGCACCTGAATACCTTGCAATGCCAGCTGCAAAAGTGCTATGCAAACAACTGTTCTCACTTATAGGTGACATTGTAAGTAAATAGAAGGCAGCATTATCTCCTGCAAATGTAAACACACTTATTTGTCTTAGTGGTTGGCTGAAGAAGTAAGACTGACTGGACTTGTATGTTCTAAAGTTTTACTGTTTTTGAAGTGCAGTTACGTAAAAAAATAATCTACATCTGTAGGTCAGACTTTGAAGATAAAGAGCCTGTGCTACATTCCTTGTATTAGGTCAGTAGTCACCAACTGGTCAATTGCCATCGACTGATCAATCATGGCACCCCTATGGGACAATCGGCGCAGCCAGCTGGCCAGACGGCTTCCCCTCTTTGATCCAGCCCAGGTGGACTACAGTGCAGCCTCAGTGGGCTGAATGCCCTGACCAGCTGGGCTGAAGCAAACAGGGGCAGCCACCCAGCCATGGCTTTCAGCCTGGGTGGCTTACCCCTGTTTGCTCCAGTCCAGTTGGCCACAGCTTTCTTCAGCCTGCCGAGGCTGCACCATGGTCCAGCTGGGTTGGATCAAAGAGGGGTGCCCACCCATCCAGCTGGCCATGTGATTGCTGGCTGGGTGGCTGCCCTTCTTTGAGCCAGCCCAGCTGGAGCATGGCGCAGCCTCAGCAGGATGAAAGTTGTGGCCCACAAGGCTGCGCCCCGCTCCAACTGGGCTGGAGCAAAGAAGGGCAGCCGCCTGGAAAGAGGCGCGCGTACAAACATACGCATGTGTCCCCACTCTTGCCTCCTGCTCCGGGAGGGGGCTGGGCAGCTGGCACACATGGCACACACCGCGCTGTTCCCCAAAGGCTGTGTGCCGGGTCAGAGAGCCCTTTCCCTCACTGCACCTAGGCAGGTTGTGTGCAAGGTTGCACCTGGCCCAACTGAAGCCAGTCCTGGGTGGTCTGGGCTCTGCCTGCCCCAGCCCCCACCCTGGAGCCACTGCCTGCAGGCAAAGTGCTGGGCCGGGCAGGGAAGAGACTCTGCCCCCTCCTCCTCCTCACCCCAGCTCTGCTCCCTGGAGGCTGCGAGTCCCAACGCTGCTGTCCTGCCAGTGAGTGCGCTGGGGGCACAGGGATGTGCGGACAGCAGGGGGGGTGAAGGAGGATTCAGGGGAAGGATGGGAGGAGGCAGGGGTTGCACTGTGGGGCATGGGGCGATGCAGGGGATCAGGCTGGGGGGGGATCATGGGGCTGAGAGGAACAAGGCTGGAACAGAGGGAAGATATGAGAAGGGATCCAATTTACTTTGCAGAAGCTGCACTTTCCTTTACTCCCCACTTCTTTGCCTCCTTCCCCAACCAGCTATTTGGCTGCATTCTCACCCTCTCACCTTTTCTGCTTTATTGCCCCAACCCCCTCCTGCCCCCAAGCTCCCTCTCATACCCCCACCCCACACCTTCTCTTGCTGCCAAACTCCCTTCCAGACCCTGCACCCCACCTCTCACCCAGATCCTGCATCCTTATCCCACTCATTGGCAGCCCTGTCCTGAACACTGAGCCCCGCATTTTTGCCCTGAACACTGAGCCCCTCATTGAGCCCCCACCCCAGAGCCTAAGGGGGTCCACAAAATCCACTAATTCTGGAACCCCAGAAAAGTAAATCTGGCCTATGGAAAGCCATGAACCTCAGTCCTCCCTGCCCCTTCCTCTCACCATGTGGAGACTGGAGTGCCAGAGGAGTGAGGTGTCTCAGTTGGGGGCCACGTCAGTGAGGGTTGGGGGTTTGGGGAGTTTTTCTGCTTCTCACTTGTGTGGTCTCCAACTGATTTTTCTGTGGGTCAGTGGCCCCTGACCCAAAAAAGGTTCCCCACCCCTGCCATAAAGACAGACAATGTTGAAACTTTTTGTGCTGGACACAATGTTTTACTTTATTTAAAATGAAGTTGGATCAACTAACATGACAAAGTTAAAATGCGTAATCTGTTTAATAATTTAAATTAAACCATTCTCCCCATCAGCAGCACTAGCAAAATGGCTCAGGTACAATTAAGTAATTAATGGCAAATTTCCATTAGCAACAGGTAGTCCACAGAAAAGTTTGGAGAGGGTGGGGCCTCAAGAAAGGGGTGGAGTCTCAGGGAAGTGACCCTGCCCCCCCCCATTCAATCCAATTGAGTCTTGAAGGTGAAAGGCTCATCCATCCCAGATTTTTTGCAATGACAATATCTATCCTGCAAGCACTGCTGTCATCTTTTCCAATTCCTACATTTGGGGTTAACTTTCTTTGTGACCACACAACAGCCAAATTAATTACAACAGGCAAAAATCCATTCTTAACAATTGACCATCCATCATGCGTATAGCACTAGCTGACATTGAATTACATAACCACACCCAGGATTTCTTTCCTATTCCAGCATGAGCTGTATTTACATTCATGATGTAAAACACTAGTCGACTATCTGATAAGCATTTGCTTATCGGACAGTATGTTGACTGGTCAACAAGTCAATTACCCCATCTCGTTGATGCCTCTATAAAATGGCACTGCCACTTTGAAACCCACAGGCTACATCTACACTGTGCCTAGCTTGAGGAAGAGGAAATGCAAATGAAGTGCAAGAAGTTGCTAATGAGAACTTCATTTGTATGTTGTCTTCTGCAAGATAGGCACAGTGTAGACCTAGCCCATGACAGCTTTTCAAAGGGGCAGATGTTGCACAGCTGATCCTCAATAAGGTGTGTGGCTGCTGCCACTTTAAAATGCCACCTGTGTGCCTTTCAAATGGGGCAGCTGTGGAGCCTGAGGTCAGCTGGGGATTTCCCAGTTGATCCCAGGCTCCTGGCTGCATTTCCCCAGAACCTGGTGTCAGCTGGTGAGTCCCCACCTGAGCCAGGCCTCCACAGCACCTACCCCTTTGAATCGCCACAGGGTCTCTTGTGTATTTCAAAGCGGGCACACACATGTAGCCTGGAGTCAGTGGGAATTCCCGCTGGCCCCGGGCTGTACGCAGAGTTCCACCTTCCTCCTTTGAAATGTACAAGAGCCCCTGTACATTTCAAAGGAGGAAGGCGGAAGTGCACATCAATTAGTCAATGGAAATGTCATCAACTAGTCAACTGCTGTGACAGGGTCAGTCCTACTCCTGGGCCCCAGACCCATATTCAGTCCACAATCTCCTGTCTAGGTACTGCAGCACAGGTTTTGCCTACCCCTTTCTTTGGTAAAATCACTGTCAGCTTCTGGTCAGCTTGGGCTGGGTTACCAGTCCTCCCCAGTTACCTCCTGGCTTCTCTGCTGGGGAAGGGAGACCAAACATTCCCTGTTAGAGTTCCTCACCTTGCTCCTCTTTTGGCAAAAACTGCTGTTCTCTTTGTCAGCGTCTTCCACTCCTTATCAGTAGTACCTCCACCTCTACAAGTCCTCACTCATGTCAGGTCACCCCTCCCTCCCACACAGGGAAGGCTTTTAAAGTGGTCCTCTGGCAGCCTTAATCAGCTCACCTGGCCCTTATTTGATTTACAGTCACCCTATCTCAGCTGCCCCTAATTAACCCTCCCCCTTTCAGAGAGAGCCCTATAACCTGTCCTATTACACCGCATTTTAAGATACTTAATTTACATATCAACAGTAGAATTCCTTGCGGGACTATACAACTGAGGCCATGTCTGGACTTCAGGCTTTTTGCACAAAAGCCTTTTTAAAGAAGAGATCTTCCTTAAAAATTCTTCCGCAAGAGAGCATCCACACTGCAAAAGTGCATAGAGAAAGCAATCGGCTTTTTCGAAAGATAGCGACCAGACTGAATGGACGCTCTTTTGAAATTAAACTGATTGCTATGCACAGAATGTCCACCAGGGCACCTGTGTTTTTTTCTCCTGCCTCTGTTTGCACAAAAAAACCCTCTTCCTCGTCCACACACACCTTTTTGCGAAAGAGCTCACTGACAGAAAGGCATTCTTCATCATAGAATGAGGAATTCCTACACTGGAAAAACCCTTCTGTTCTTTCGCTTTTATTGTGCAAAAACGCACTTGAGGTGTGGACATAACTCCAGTTTTGTCAGAAAAACAGCCGTTTCTCCAACAAAACTGTACTTGAAACATACCCTGAGTGAGCATTACCACACACACGACGCATTTCCCCTTTCATCTTGCTGCCTTGGAAGCAGTGGTTGTTTATATTTTTTGGATTCAATCTAGCCATATTTCGTAACTCATAAAGATTTACAAATTATGCACATCATCTGTTGTTTTCTTATTTGTGTCTTGTGATTGGCCTATGATATCTGCAGTCTTGATTTAGCCTTACTTTTATTAGATTTATGCACTATACACCCTGTACCTTCCAAATGTCCTTTCACTCTAATAAGGACGGATACTTACTGTGTGCACTGAACTATTTTATTATGTGGAAGTTGGAGGTGAATGTTTTTCCGTATACTGATTCCGAAAGTGTTCATGTAGTGTTATTGTGAAACTGTTTTCAAGAAACTTATTAACACTTCTGCTACTTAATTCCTGATAGCTATAAAGCAAACTTAAAAAATCAAGTATTTAAACTGAATGTGCTTAGTAATGTCAATTGTGCAAAGATTTTTGATAGACCCTGGCTAATTACTCATAGTACGTGGGTAAGACACAGTGGCATAAGAGGGAAAGGTGTTGGTTAGACCGGAAACAGCAGATAGGGTGATATATGGTGAACAAGTGAGACAATCTGAAAGCAAGTGTGTTTATAAGCAGTAAGTCATTGCAAGCCATGAAGACAGAGACATGGACAGGATTTCTATGCAGGTACAGAAACTGAAAAAGACAAATTCAAAACCCATTTATACAGTCTGATACTGCACTGCATACAAATTTCAGATTCTTCATGAAACGATGAACCAAAGAATCTGCATCTTGCTCGACAAGCAAAATCGTGCAACATAGCAAACAAACTGATGGGCACAACTGAATCCCAAATTGTCATTATAATTTGTGAATTATGTGCCTGTCGAGGGGCAACCTACTATAAGAGACCCCTCAAGCTTCATCCCCCTTGCAGCCTACCTGTTGGAGTCTGAACACGTGTTCTCCCCTCCATACACAGTCTTTATAGTAGGGTTAATATGGCCTTTCAGACTACAGGCCTGTAGGCAAATTTGACTCCGTCGAGCCAGCTACGGAGGGAGTAGAGGTACCTAGGCTCTCCAACTCTAGTGGGTTGCAGGCCAGAACTCTGTAGGCAGTGGCTGAGGCTGCTGCCTCCCTCAGCAAGGAATCCTGCCACAACATGCTGAACGCTCCGGATAAACTCCCTATCCTGGTCTACTTCCTACTGTGGTCTGGTGGACATGTTCCTAGGGTTGCCAGGTGTCCGGTATTCACCCGGACAGTCCGGTATTTTCACTTCCTGTCCGGTAAAAAAATTCAGAAAATACCGGACACCTAAGATATCCGGTATTTTCTGATTTTTTTCCCTGGCCAGGAGGCGAAAATGCCGGGCACCTGGCAACCCTACAAACACTCAGCGCCTGGCCTCCCCCACCCCCCTTCTGGCCCCCAACACCCCCAGACCCCATGCTTACCTGGTTCTGCAAGGCTGCTGGCACAAAATGGCTGCCGCAAAAAGACCAAGGGGAAGCAATGACTCCCCTGGGTCTTAGTGCTCAACCACTCCCCTGTTTTCAGGAGGCATAAGGGATCTGTTGAAAAATGTTTTCTTTCTCAACAGCTCCCCCTCTAGACTGCCGCTTTTTGCCGACAAAGTGCTGAGTCGGCAAAAACGGTGGCCATTTTATGCAAATTATGTGTGGGATATTTAAATCCCCGCTTCATTTGCAATGTCAACCTGCCTAATCTGCATCCCTCTGCCAACAGAGGGATGCAGTCTAGACATACCCTAAGAGGTTCCTCCCATGAACGGAATTAATTTTGTGTTGTGCACCAGTCCTGAGTTCATGTGGCTTGTTTGGACATGTGCCACTGTGGCACCCAAGTTATTAATAAATATCTTATAAACCTCTTCCTTTTCTCTCTGCTGCCCTGTCTCCTCCCCTTATTCCATCAGCTCCCCTGGTGCCTGCTGCCCCCCCACCCCTCACCCTCCTCTGCTGTCCTGCCTCCTGCCCTTCTCAATGCCCTCAGCCCTCGTGGGACCTGCCCCCCTGCATCAGCCCTTCTCTCCCCCCTGTGCCCACTCCTCCAGTAGCCCCACTCTGATCATGTGAGCTACCCCTCCTCATCCCCTCTCCTAACATCTACCTCTACACATCCACCATCCCGCTCTCCTGTGTTTCTGGTCCCTCCCCTGCAGGTGTCTGCCCTTCTTCTTCACTCCCAGAATTCCCTGGCACCTGCATCTTCCCCCTGCACCCTCCTGGTGCCTCCTCCTTCCCTCACTGCCCTGGCTCCTCTTGCCCTCTTTTTACCTGATGCCCATCTCTTCACCACCCTCTGCCCCAGTTCCCCTCTGCCCCTCTGTGCCCTCACACATGACTTGCTCCATCCCTGCCTTCCTCATGCCCACCCCTCCTTTCAACCCTTCTCCCAGCACCTCCTCCTCCCCCCTCTTGCCCCCAGTGCCTCTCCCCTCTCCTCTCCCAGCATCACCTTGTCCCCTCCACCTTTCCACCCCCACTGACACCTCCCCTCCCTCCTCCTGCCCTTTTCCTCATTGTCTCCACTTGGCCCCCTGGCATTTGTCTCTCCTTCACCCTGTCTCTTGGTGCCTTCCCCTTTCTTCTCCTGCCCTGCCCCCCTCCCCTCAGAACAAGCCCCTTCCTCTCTCACCTCCCTTCCCCCTAGTTTTCCCCCTACCCCTCCCCCACCTTCTGCCTTCCAGTTTGCGGGACTGGAGTCTGTGGTCGGGCCCCAGAAGTCCCTGCAGCCAGGCCTGGAGCTGGGCAACCCACAGTGCTAATTTTACTGCAGTCCCCGCACCAGCTTTGGCTCACATTAGCAGGCATATGGCGGTGGAGGGGAAGCCCCCACCCCACCCAGACCCAGCTTGTGGAGCGCGGCTGTGTGAGCGGGTCCGTGCACTGCCGCTCCCCCAGTAGGGTGGGAAGGGCCGGGGGAGAAAGGGCTGTGCACAGAGCGCACCGGCAGAGCCCGAGCGCTCCCCGCTCTGCAGCGCTCAAGCCTGGCTCTGCGCGGGCTCTGCCGGGACTCCGGTGACAGCTCCCAGGAGCAGCTTGCCATGTTTATCCCCCTCCCCCTCTCCCGCAGCAGCGGCAGCAGCCTGTGGATGGAGGAGGCTGAGCTGGAGGCTGCACACGGCGGAAGCAGTCCTGCAGCAGAAGGGAAGGGCCATTTGGAGGGGGGAGGGGGTTCATGCCAGATGGCTGCGCATGCTGCTGGGCAGCTTGGCACTCCAGATACTGCGCGCCACCAGCATCAGCCCTGGGTGCCCGCGCAAAGCAGCAAGGGAGCTGCTTACATGCTGGATGGGTGCGGGGCATTGCTGCTGCACCGTGCTAGTGCTGGGTGTCTGCAAGGGTGTCCCAGAGAGGGGAGGAAATGGTGGTGCTGTTTGTAGCCGGATCCCAACGGGTTTTCCAGGACATTTGCTGCCTTTATCGGGACACCAGGACAGAACCCTTAAATCCGGGACTGTCCCAGAAAAAAAAGGGCAGCATGGTCACCGTACCTAGTATAGATGCAGTTAAACTGGTGTAAAGTAATATGGGTTCACCCCCAAATTCACACCAGTATGGTGTGTAGTGCAGTGTAGTGTATTCCTACAAATTTATTCTAAAAAATCATTATCATAGAACATCATCCTCACTTAAGGGATATACCAATTTAACTATACTGGTACAGGTTGGACCTCTCCAGTGCAGCAACCTCAGGACCTGACTGGTCCCAAATGAGGGAATTTGCCAGACCATGGAAGGTCCACTGTCACCGGCCTCCCAGGATACTGCCCCTCCCTCTGGCTGGCTCCGCTCCAGTCCCCCTGACACTGGGCTCCAGCCCTGCTGCTACAGAGCTTGGGCTTTGCACGCTGCCACCAGTAGGCTGGGTCTTTCTGGGGATGGAGCTCCCCTGTCCCCGTAGCCCTGCTTCTGCCCCACCTGGCTGAGGCTTCTCAGAGACTAAGCTCTGCAGCTGCCCTGCTGCTGTGCCCCGCCAGGGCTTACCGGGGTTGGGGCTCACTGGCTGCTGGCAGCCCTGCTGCTGCCGTGCCCCCACCAGGGTTCCCCTGGTACTGTGCTCTGGGGCTGCATTGCTGCTGCTGCGCCAGGACAGGGCTCACCAGGGACGGGGCTAACTGGACCACAGATGTTGCCAGACCAGAGAGTCCCAGATTTAAGAGGTTTAACCTGTAATAAAATCAACCTCCATAACCAAAAACCCTTTATAGACCCATCCTAAAAACAATATTCTATCATTTAAAAACATGCTTTGGGAAGCAGATTCATACTGTCTCCTCGAATCCAATGTGTATTTGGTTAAAAAAGCATTTATGAAGCTTACAATAGAAAAAAGACAGCTCCCAAAAATGATCTTTGAAGATACCTACCTGGCAAGCTTCCCAGCTAGAAAGGCTACCACTGTAAGGGCTTAAAATCGTTTTTGTTTCACAGTTACCTCTTTGCATTACACTATTAAAAGGTAACCATTAGTACCATGTTGATAATCTGCTCTGAAATCTTATAAAGCAGATTTACAACATAAGTAAATTAGTCAAGCATGACTTTTCCTTCTCAAAACTATTACCTATGTTGTCATGTCATGATATTTCTCTTCAAGGTGATCTCTTATTAATTCCCAGCAATATCCCCACAACTGATATTAAATTAGCATATAGTTACCAGGTATGTTTTGTGCTGCTTCTCAAATCTGGTGTTCTGCTTATTGCTTTCCAAGTA
Source organism: Pelochelys cantorii (assembly GCA_032595735.1). Classification (NCBI taxonomy): domain Eukaryota; kingdom Metazoa; phylum Chordata; order Testudines; family Trionychidae; genus Pelochelys; species Pelochelys cantorii. The sequence continues at coordinate 121,303,411 of CM064326.1, read as the reverse complement.
TGTTGCAATTTGATCTGGAAGTAAAGAACTTTGTAACATACCACTTAATAATTTACTGGAAAAAAGAAGTTGTGTGTGTGTGTGTGTATATATATATTAACTTGGGACTCTTCGGCTTACTCAGTATGTTGGCATATGATGAAATTCTATTGGTTATATATTTGAAAGCTCAGATCTTTGCACTTCTCGGTTTTCCTCCACTATAAAAATAGATGCCAAATAACTATCAAGCCTACCACATTCTAGATTTCTTTCACGATTCAGGGCCTGACTTTGCACTCAATGTTTTGTTACAATAGGACCCAGTGACAAACCATAAAGCATCAGGGGTTGACCCGTGGATGTATATTGCCAAAGGGAGAGTCCATCTAAAGGCCACAGCTGAGATTGGCATTCCAGTGTGCTAGCCACTTCAGACACGGAGACAATCCCTGGCCACAGGAGCTATGTCTACACAGCAGCGTTATTTCGGAATAATTGACATTATTCCGAAATAACAAAGAGCATGTCTACACTGCAAGCCATTATTTCAAAATAATGTTGAGCTGGTGGACTTCTTACTCTGACTCCTGTAACCCTCATTTCACGAGGAGTAAGGGAAGTCGAAGGAAGCGTGTTCTTCCTTGGACTTCCTGCTGTGTCGACAGCGCCAAAAGCTCAAGTTGCATAGCTTAATTCCACTTTAGCCTTGCTGTGTAGACACACCCAGGGATTTTGTAGTCTAAATAGACAAAGGGTGAAAGGGGAAACTGAAGCACAGAGTCTTGCCCAAACTAAAGTAACAGGTCACTGGCAAAGCCAGGAATAGAAGAGATCTTCTAACTTACAGCTCAATGCCTTATCCACGAGATCACATTGCCTTTTCTTATAAAACAATCCAGCTGTAGCCTCCCTTTACCAATGGGTTTACAAAAAAAAAAAAAAAAAAAAAAAATCAGCTATTTTTGTAATTTGACATTTCTTTGGGGAATTTTGAGATTCTTTATAACTTGTTTCATTTTTATGGCTAAAATAACCCTTCCTTATTAAATTTTGGAAGCCTTTATACTAATATTTACATATTTAATCACATTTGTTGCTATGACCTCTGAACTCATCTGGGTTTCACTGGGATAAATTTAAAATTGTGTGTTTTGGAATATTGGGTCAAGAGCCAGGAGTTCAGATCCCAATGCTAACGGACTCCCTTAGTAGCCTCAGACATGTCTCTTGCTCTTTGTGCTTCACTTTTCCCAAGAGGATGAAAATATATCCAAATTTTCTGAGTGTTCATGAGTTTCAGTATCAGCACCTGTTCATCACAGTCTGTATCTAATAATAGTTATGTACCTAATAATGGTTATTTTTATTAATACAACTATTTTCATGGGGAGTAAGTACAGATTAGAAGCCTTCCTGTACTATAAATATTTACACTGGGATGTATACTCTCTCTCCTTAGCTAATGCAGTCCAAATATCTGTTTCCAATTAGAATATTCATTGAGAGCATTCACAAAGGCAAACATAATATAGCACACGACACATTAAACAAAATTATTGTAAGAAATCTCTTTACTAGATATAATACATTGTCCTTGCTATTGGAAAGCTTTGTTACAAGAGACAGTGAAAGATAACTCAAAACTAATAAGCATACATGTTTACTAATAAGGACTTGATTTCTTTCACAGTAGCTGGCAGATCTGCTTCCTCATTATAAGAGGCCTATCTCAGAACCTTCTTCGTTTTGTGATACCAGGATTGGCTGAACCCTTTATCTAGCTAAGATACATCTCAGATGAAGCTCTTTGGCATACATAAGTTTATAGAATCAATGGCTACTGATTTAATTTTGTTCTTGGGTTATCAGGTCACTGGAAAACTTCATGCTTTATAATCAGGAAACATAAAAATCAAAGCACTTGTGAGGAGCTCTTTGTTAAGAGATTTTTACCCTTTGAATTCCCATTTTCATATTCTGTGTTTTAGTTCAGCCTTGCATACTTCAAACCTTTTTACTTCACTTGGAGCCAATGGACCAAGCAGAATATTTTATCAATCACACAGTTAATGAAAAGTTCACTTCTTGACTCATGATTTTAAAATTAATTTTGTTCTCATAGGGTAGAAATGAGGGATGAGCAAGAAGGAGGGGAGAGTGCAGGGAAAAGCCATGTTTATACCTCCCAAAGAATCAGTCAAGGATCTTTGTTTTGTTAAGAGCATAGATTCAGACACACCAGGGAGCAGAAAGAGACAGCAAATGCTAAACATCAGAGGTTGTCAAAAATGATGATTCTGAAACTAGTATTCATGACTGAATTACACACATAAAGAGACAGAAATCCCACCTAAGTAATCCCTACTGGAGTAATATTCTTTATTCTCTAAGCGGTTTCCAGCATTCCAGAGGTTGAAATAAAAAATGTTTCTAGAGACCATACATAATGAATGACTGGTTTGTGTCCATTCTAAATGGGGGATTTAATTATTAGAATAGCTGTGTTTGTGATAAATGGGAGAACCACATGGTAAATTACTTGGCAGTGCAAAGGCTGTGGACCACTTGAGACATCTTAATAGACTCATGCACAGTGCTGGGAGGAGCTTGTGGTTGTAGTACATTCGGGTACCAAAATATAAGGAAAGGTAAAAGAGGGATCCTGAAGGCCAAATTTAGGCTTCTCGTTAAGAGATTAAAGTCCAGGTACTTCATGTCAGCATTCTCTGAAATGCTTCCCATTAAAGGCACAGGCTAGAAAAGAGATAACTAGAAAAGAGTTATAGAAAGAGATAACTACTAGAAAGAGGCACAAAAACTAACATTTTTTTCAATACATCTGCCAGTTAGTAGGGCCACTGGACTGCTGAGGTGCTAAAGGAGTGGTGCCCTAAATGTGTGGCATGTCCTTCTAGTAGGGATGTAAAATTCCAGTTAACCGCTTAACTGGGATCCTGGACGGGGGGAGGGGAGGCACTCCAGCCCAGCTGGGCTTGCTGCACTGTAGGCCTGCTCCAGGCAGGCCAGGCCCACCACACCATGGGTGGGGGATGCTCCAGCCCAGCCAAGCTGGAACAACCCGCAGCTGGGCTGCAGGTTAACCAGTTACCAATAAGTATCACCCAGTAAGAATTATGCTTATTGGTTAATAGGGTAACCGGGTACATCCCTGTCCTCTAGAGGGACATGGAAGAATGTCCAAGGGGGAACAGCAGGCTGAGACAGCCCCCCCTTCTCTGCACCCACCTACACTCGGGCCTCTACCTGGCCCCAGAGCTGCCTGCAGCTTCCCTTCCAACACCAGCTTAGAGTTTCCAGGTTGCCCACAGTAAACAGCCTCCGTTACTGGGGGCAGGAAGAGCAGCAACTGCTGATGGAGCCTGGAGAAGCTCTCAGCAATGGCTCTGGAAGAGAGAGGTACTAGAAGCTCCACTCACCCCAAGCATGACTCGCCCTTTCCCCTTCTGCCCCATTCACACATTCCCCCCACGGGAGAAAAAGACCAGGTAAAGGAGGCACAATCAAAAAAGTCTGGAGATCACTGTGCTAAAGGAACAGTCAAGAAAGACAAGGCTAAATGAATTCTTTGCATTAGTTTACACTGCAGCAAATCTGGAGGAGATTCTCATCCTGAGCCATGCTCTTTAAGTGAAAAAAACTGAGGCCACATATATACTTAGCTGTGGATCAACACTCCAGAAGTTGATCTTTTGGCATTCAATTTAGTGGGTCTAGTAAGGACCCACTAAATCAAACGCTGAGGGTGCCCCCCTCGGAGCCAATACTCCTACTTCTCATGAGAAGTAAAAGAAATCAATGTGAGCATTTCTCCTGTTGACCTCCCGCTGTGGGGATGGCGCCAAAGTTTGAATCAAGGTATGTTGACTCCAGCTATTCAATTAACATAACTGGAGTTGTGTATCTTAAATTAAACTTATCCTGTAGTGTAGACCTGGCATGAGGAACTATCCTAGACTGAAGTGTCAATAGAGGAGGTGTTAGAACAAATTGATAAATTAAATAGTAAAATATCACCAGGACCTGATAGCATTCACCCAAGAGTTTTGAAGAAGCTCAAATATGAAATTGTAGAACTACTATGTGTGGCATGTAACCTATCACTTAGATATCACTTACTTACAGAGGACATCCAGGCAATTACAGACTGGTAAGCCTAAATTCAGTACCAGCAAATTGGTTGAAACTACAGTAAAGAACAGAATTTTCAGATGCACAGATGAACACAGTATGTTGAAGAGTCAACACAGCTTTTGTATCAGAAAATCATGCCTCGCTAGTTCATTAGAATTCTTTGACATTGTCAACACATGTGGACAAGGGTGATTTAATGGATATAATGTACTTGAACTTTCATAAAGCCTTTGACGAGATCCTCATCAAACGCTCTTTAGCAAAATAGACAGTCGGAAGCTAAGGAGGGAAGGTCCTTTCATGGATCAGTAACTTATTAAAAGACAGAGAACAAAGCATAGGAATATATGGTCAGTCTTAAGAAAAGAGAGAGGTAAATAGTGAAGTTGCTTAGGGATCTGTACAGGGACCAGTGCTGTTCAAAATATTCATAGAACACATACAGGGAAACATAATCCGAACAATACATGTACAATGATAGGGTCTAAATTAGCTGTTACCACTTAAGAGAAAGATCTTGGTGTCATTGTAAATAGTTTTCTGAAAACATCTGCTCCATGTGCAGCAGCAAATCAAAAAAGCAAACAAGATGTTAGGAATCATTAGAAAAAAATAGAAAAGAAGACAGAAAATATCATAACGTTAGTATATAAATTCATGGTATGCCCACATCTTGAATACCACATGCAGTTCTGATAACCTCACCTCTAAAACATATATATATTAGGATTGGAAAAGTCAGAGAAAAGAAACAAAAATAATTAGTGGTACAAACACTTCCATATGAGAAAAGATTAAAAAGACTAGGACTGTTCATTTTAGAAAAGAGGTGATTAAAAGGTGAATTCATAGAAGTCTATAAAACCTTATGTGGTATGGAGAAAGTGAGTAAGGAAGTGTTATTTACCCCTTCCCATAACTCAAGAACTAAGGGTCCCCCAATTCAATTAACAGGCAGCAAGAACTTGTAAAGGTCAAAATTATAACTGGGTTAAAAAGAGAATTAGATAAAGTTCATGCAGGACAGGTCCATTAATGGCTATTAGCCAACAGGATGAGGGATGTAACTCCACAGTTTGCATGACTTTGAACCTCTGACTGCCAGAAGATTGAGAGGATGGATCACTTGATAAGTTACCCTGTTCTGTTCATTCTCTCTGAAGCACTTGGCAATGGACATTGTCAAAAGTGGTCTAGATGGACCATTGGTCTGGCCCAGAATGGTCATTCACATCTTATCACTTTAAAAAATGTTATCAAATAATTACACAAGTTAAGAACACATCAAGCATATTAACCTTTGACGCTAACTTCTTCTTACTGTTCTCATAGGTTTAAATAAAAAATAGAAATTATAAATTATAACTCTGGATTTATATACAATAATAAATAAAACGCCTGAAAGAGGAAAGAAATCAAAGTAGTTCCTATTCAGCAGTAAGATTTTTGCTGATCCCTTGATGTACATGGCAAGAAACTTTCCAAGCTTGCATGAAGCAGCAAACTTCACCAAAGTAGAGCAACTGAGTACATGTCCTAGTTACTAATAATGCATTTTCACATTTATAATTTAGAGGTAATAGAATTACTAAAAATACATTGAAAAGGATACATCAAGGTGACTTTCAACCTCAGGGTCTGATACTTTCTCTCTGCAGTTTCAGCATTTGCACTAGCAATTCATTTGCTTTTTAAGTCCACATTTCTTACCATTATCCTTCAACTCCCAGAGTACTCCCTTTCACACTCAGCCCATCCCTTTTAAAAGGCAGTCCTCAGCTTTAATGAGACCACCCCCCCTCCATTAAGATACCATTCTCCTCATTCCCACTGAAGCTTCTCCTAAAACTTGACAGTCCTGCCATGATCTCTCTCATCTCACTGAGGCCATCTGAATTAATGAGCACAGATGAGGAAGGCCTTAGTTCTAATCTAGGCTCTGCCACTGATTGGCATGTGTCCTTTAGCAAGTTACTTCACCTCCACACCTCAGCTTCTCCATTGGGAAAATAGGGATAATTATACATACACTACCTCATTGGACAGGGTGAATATTAATATTAAATATTTGTAACATATTTTGACCATGTCAAGTGACACATAAATGCTAAATTATCCAATGCCTACAGTTATTGGTGCTTTGTGAGTTGCTTAAATCATCATTTTATTTTTTTTAGAGATGGAGAAAGAGACTCCTTCAAATTCCCAGTCTCATGAACAAGACTTCATTTTGATTCAAATGGTTCCAATGATCACTGCAAAGACAAGGATACACATTATTGTAACACAGAGAGAAAGAAGCCAACACTTAATTGTACAATACTTGACACAACAGGAATCAGTTCTTTCTGGGGCCTTTGATTGCCACCATAACACAAATAAATAATAATACATAGGAACATCTTAGCTCTTACTCATTGGTTGCAGAAGCCAGAACTTTATAAAAAGCATCTTGATGTTGTGGAAGGCATAATACAAGCAAATAAAGAGAATGGCAGACATTTATAAATGGAATATTAATATTGATATGAATAAATACAATGAAATACCAGTTTTGTATTTTGGAAATGTCAAACTTTGGAAATGCATAAAGGAAAAACAGAGATTCTATCTATCTACACAAATAATAATTTAACTACACAAATGAGCGATCTTAGCCACAACAAATTCCATGCCCTGCTAACACAAGCTCCTAAGCACATACTGCACTTCAAATACAGAAGAGGATCCCATGGAACATGAGTCGTAGTGACATAGCAAGAAATTTGTCTGCACTTTAAAATAATTTGAGAGAGCAAGTGAGCAACACGGATGTCTATGGCCTCCCATCCTGGGAGGGCACCGGTCAGCTCCCTCCAGTCATTGTAGAGTCCGGCCAAGACACGCCCGGCATCAGCCTCCACGAGGGCAAGGTTGAGGAGGAGCAGCAGGCCAGCCATGCCTGCCAGCCAGGAGCTGCTCCTCACCCTGGAGCCTGTGCCCCCAATCCCAGGAGGTCTCCCAGGCATCGGACGAACCCAGGGAAGGCAGTTCAGGTGAGTTCCATAACTTTCCCTATACACATGCAGGGGCAGGTGATGAGTGTGCAGCCCCTCGTAGCCTCTCTCTCAGCCTACTTGGCCTAGGGGGTGCACATGGAGCGTCAGTCTGGAGAACTCAGCCCCATCACGCTCTCACACAAGAACCCCTCGGTCCTTCTCACAAGGTTCCTGCCTTACTCCGGCCTTTGTGGTGGGACACCTTCCCACGCCATGCCACCACTAAGGAGGCGGGGGTCATAGAACCACACAATAGTGCTGCACACAGGAAAGGCTCATGCCCGCAATCAGGCAGCATCCACTCCCAGACAAGCGCAGCAATGCGGAGGAGACAGATCCCCTGCATGAGAACCTGCTGGAGGAGGACGAGGAGGGGACCCCAGTAGGACTCTCTCAGGCAAGCAACCTCTGCCGCTTACACAAACCTTCTGTGAACCTTCCCCCCCCCACAATGGGCAGGGATAGAAGTTTTCTCTCTGTGGGATGCCACCAGTGCCAGACCTGGCATGTGTGGGGGACACAAGGAGGCCAAACCACTCCCTTTCCCCCTCCCCCCACAAGCTTCTGGCCTGGCCAGCACCCTTCCACGCCTGCTTGTCCCTGGGCCATGGGTGCTCTGATGCTCCCCTGGGACGTCCGTGCCCCTGCTGGAAAGTGCCCACTGTCTAGGCAATGTATGGCCTTGCTCGAAGCACATCATGATTGTCTGAACCAAGACCTTCAGTGTAGGCTCAGGGATGAGGGCTGGGCTTCATGCACAGTGTCTCCTGGGATGACTGCCCTTGTCACTTCTCTTCACAGCTGGGCCAGCTGTGAGTATGGCGCATCCACCACCTCCCGTGCCATCTTCCCGACTCTGCAGGATTCGCCAGAGAAAGAGAGCCCAGAAGGACCTGCTGTGGGAAAAGATGGCCTGCCTCCAGTCATTTGTCCAGGGGCTCGCTGACAAGCATCAGGAGCAGGCCACTAACCAGGAGGAACTGGGCCGACTGGGAGCAGCAGCAGGCCACCTGGGAGCAGCTGTCCAGCCAGCATGAGTCCAAGTGCTCCTCCCTCACCTCAGTGATGCAGTGCATGGCTTCATGCATGGAGCGGGCCACCCCCACCCTTACCCCCTGGTTTGTCCTTCTAGCCCCCCCAGGGTCCCCCGAACCCAGGGTGGTGGGACCTCCAGGGCAGCCGAGACTTCCACAACTGACTGAGGCAGGTACCATGCCCATCCCCATCCCTGAGCCCCCTCCCCACTCTTCCTGCCTCCTCCCCCCATTCTAGATTCTTTCCCCAGTGCCTCCCCTGTTTTATATCCCTCAAATAAACATAGTTGTTTGTTTTTAAAAAAGGCTTTTTTTATTTGTTCTGCAGGGGAGGGGGGAAGATGGGAAGAGAGGGCAGGGGAAGGGAGAGGTGGAGGAGGAAAGGCACATAGGAGCAATACACGGGCCCCTTGTGGAGAGGCCCGGGGGAGAGTCTCATGGATGGCCTTGGCTGAAATTCTCCCTCAAAGCCTCCTGGCTGCGCACAGTCCCTGATGTGCTCGCTGAATGGAAGTGGTGTCCAACTGCTAGTAAGCCTTGGCCAGCCTCTGTCCCCCACCATGGGAGGAAAAAGTCTCCCCCTTGCTCTTGCAAAGGTAGTGGAGCACACAGCAGACCACTACCACAAAGGGGATGTTTCACTTGCTGAGGTCCAGGTGGCTGAGTAGACTCCTGAACCTCCCCTTCAAGCAGCCAAATGCACACTCCACAACCATGCAGCACCTGCTGAGACTGGCGTTGAAGTTCTCCTTGGTGGGGTCCAGGCTGCCCATGTAGGGCTTCCTAAGTCAGGGGAGCAAGGGGTAAGCTGTCACCCAGGATGCATATAGACATGTCTACATCCCTGACCCTGATGGTGCAGCTGGAGAAAAAAGCGCTGATGTGCATCTTCTGAAACAGACATGAGTTCCGGAAGATGTGGGCATCTTGTGCCTTCCTCGACCACCCAATGTCTATGTCCATAAACCAGCCCTTATGGTACACCAGGGCCTACAGTACCTTTGAAAAGTACCCCTTCCTGTTGATATAGTCTGAGTCACGGTGGTCAGGGGGCTAGGAGGGGCATGTGGGTGCCATCTATGGCCCCCCTTGTAGTTGTGGAAGCCCATGGTGGGAAAGCCATCAACGATGGTGTCGATGTTGCCCAGAATGACGACCCTCTGCAGCAGCATGTGGTTGATGGCCTTGGCTACCTGCAGGGGCATAGACCCAACTGTGGATTTCCCCATGCTAAACTGGTTCCTGACGGAGTGGTTGCTGTCTGGCATGGCGACCTTTCACAGGGCAATGGCGACATGTTTCTGCAGGGGGATGGTGGGTCACAGCCAGGTGTCCTGACACCTGAGAGCAGAGGCGAGCCACTCGCAGAGCTGCAGGAAGGTGGCCTTCCGCATGCGGAAGTTCTGAAGCCACTGCTGGTCATCCCATCGCTGCAGGACAGTGTGCTCCCACCAGTCCAAACTGGTCTCCCTCCGCCAGAAGTGGTGTTCTGCGGTGCCCAGAGGGTTTAGGGGCATTTGCAGCAGCAGGAGCACCAGGATCTGGGTGGAGGGGTCCTCTAGTTGGGGCTGGTCATCATTCTGCTGGAGCAGCATGTGGGGGCAGTGTGGAAGAACTGCACTATGAGGCGCAGCACGAGGCCCGTGAGCATGGCACTGCTTTGCAGCATCTCTGTCTCTATGACATAAGTGCTGTGGCATCTGCAAGGGCAACCAGAGCACACTGCATCGGTGTGGTGTCCCGCGAGGGGGGAGGCAGTATAGGAGTGGCATGTGAGATGTGGCTGTAGAGAGGAGCCTCTGAAAGCTCATGTCTCGGCTTGCCTGACCAAGCAGCCATAGGAAGTGGTGCCCTCCCCAGAGTGCTTCTGTATTTGGTGTGTAGGACTGTGTATTAAGTCTGACCTACTGTCTCTGGGGATTTGTTTGGAAGAGCATTACTACATCAAACAGTCGTGGAGTTTCATTACACATATTCCAATCCATAAAACAATTGCACCATTACTACACTTTTGTAGTTAGTTTAATGCATGCTATATAATATAGTATACCTAATTTTTCTCTGATTGCGTAATCCAATTCCATAAATAACATTTGTGCTATTGTTTTGATGGGACTGTGCACTAAGAATTTGCATTAATGTGCAGAAAGATAATGTGGAATGGGTGAAATTTTCTACCACACAGAGGCCTGCCATAAGGCATAAGAACTACCTTGCTCCTGTGGACCATCAGGTTTGTGCTATCTATCTGCACAGAGCTGAATTATATCCAACCAGAATACTGCAGCTCTTGTACAGTGTTCTCTCTTCATAGAATCAGAGGGTTGGAAGAGAACTTTTATTCAGTTGTACATGGGATATACTTTTAAAAAGCCGGAAACTCAACATAAAACTCTAGCACAAATACTCAAGATTAAACTTCATCTCACAAAATAAAATCATTCAGTGTGAAAGTTGCACTTTCATCTGTAACTAATCCTCTCACACTTAGGAGCCGTTTTGCAGTTTATGCTGCACAATATCTGAAACCGTTTGCCTAAGCACAGCAAGATAAGAAGCCTGAGTAAAAATGGGTAAAAGCCTGGGTAAAAACTCTGTGGTCATGTCTTCATTGTTGAGTAACTCATGGTATCAACATTCAAATTAGTTTAGCTCAAGTGAGAGCAGCAGGCATATTGTGAAATGAGACTTCAAACTGTGTAAAGCAATTGTGTCAGCAGCTGAGGAGTGGTGCTAACCTAGCCAACTTGAGTAAAAAGTCCCACTGCACTCATGCTATGGGTTTGTGCATGTGATGGGGTTTCAAGTTAGAGGCAACACTCAGATTATAACATGAGTTAACTTGATAGTGATGTCAAGCCCCGGGTATGCTATTTTCTGTGGGTCCACATGAAATCCAAAATGGTATTTTTATACAGATTCAAAAAATGTATTAAAAAGGACACAGATAAATACTATTTTATTTTATCTAGCTTCAGGGGGTAGCTGAGTTAGTCTGTACAGGATAAACTTAAAAAACAACAAATAATCTGGTAGCACTTTATAGACTAAGAAAACATAGAGATGGTATCATGAGCTTTCGTGGGCACAGCCCACTTGTTCAGATGACCGGAGTTTTGAGTTTAGGATGTCCAGACCCAAAATAAATAGGGGAGAAGGGAGGGGGGGAAGGAAAAAAAATGGAAGGGGGCAGGAACAAGAAGCAGAGGTTATGTAAATATCAAAGGGAAAACCAAACAGGCAAAACTGGTAATCTATAAGCACCTAAAAATTGGATAGTTAAAAGAAGCAGATAAGGATCATAGGATAGCAATTAGAGAGGAAATGTACTCACACAAGAATCTACACAGACAAAGAGCTGTTGGCACCTTCATTGTTTGTTTGGTTGATAATGCCCCAGCCATCCATTATCTCGATTCAGGCCATAGGTGTGAGAAATAAATTTGTGGATGAATTGTAAATTCAAGTGGTATCCTTCCTGTCTTAGGACTCTATCTATTGACTGATTTTTATCTGCTTAGGTTTAAGTACCCATTCTCCAGATACTTAATGATGCTCTGTCTCCCACCCCCCTCCCCTTTTCTTTCTTTCCCCCCTCCCCTTCCCCTCTCCTATTTATTTTGAATTTTCATATCCCCAACTCAAAACTCCGGTCATCTGAAGAAGTGGGCTGTGCCCACGAAAGCTCATGATACCATCTACATGTTTTGTTAGTCTGTAAAGTGCTACCAGACCATTTGATGTATAAGAAGGAAAGCTCTGGCCTTAAACTCTGCATTTGGTCCTGCAAGCCAAGCCTCAGAGGAGCCTCGAATCGTGATCGAAAGACCCCGAACTCCTCACTCACTCAGCCTAGCCTGGCTAGCAAGACTGACTTGAGCCACAACAGACTGGTCATTATACACCGTCTGTAGGACCCCCCCCGTGTGTGTGTATGTGAGCTTGTGTTTATGAAGAATATGCTAACTGCTTTGATATTGTATGCTTAATAAATGCTGCGTCTCACCTTTTCCCCTAAAAAGATCCTGTGTGATTCTTATAAGCATAACAGTAGCAACCACTGTGCAGCTCTCTTTCATTGATGAAGATTGCCAGTGGGGACTCTTGTGCATTTCAAAGTGAAAGTGCCCTCATGGAGCCTGGGATCAGCAGGGGACTCAGAGTCCCCCACTGACCCTAGGCTCCATGCTGCGCTACTGCTTTGTAATGCCACATGGAACTCAGGATCAGCTGTGGACTTCCCAGCTGACCTCGGGTTCCATGCGGTGCTGCCGCCTTGAAATGCCGAGGCAGCATTTCAAAGGGGCAGCACTGCACAGCTGAGCCCAGGATCAGCCATGCGACGCTGCCACTTTGAAGTACCCTCTCTTCCCCCCTACTTTGCTGCCTGTGTCTGATAGAGGCAGCAAGATGGGGGGAATCGACTAGTCGACTAATCCTTAACATCCTTATTTGGGAGTTGGTTTCCTGGGTGCTGAGCCCTTAGAACTGAGTCCTCCCAGAACTGAAGTGGTTCAGTGTCTGCACTGCTCTGCAGGGGGGTGATAACCCCAACTCTGTGCCTTGTGTGTGGGGGGAGACCAGAGGACATGGCCTAGCAGAAAAGGGTGGTGGGGACCCCCAGAGAGCAAGAAAGCAGGCGTGAGTGGCATGATCACCACACTGGGGAACAATTCCACAGGGACTTCTCGGATTGCATCCTGTCACAGTGGCACAGGGAGCAGGGTAGGGTGCACAGCTGGTTGCTCTGTATGTTAGGAGTGATTTTAAGTGTGTTGTAAGGGTGGTGGATGAGATTAGACAAAGTGGTTACTGGTTGTTATTTTCCACTTGCTTATTTTGGGTAAGGGAAATAGAATAGGAGAATCAGCAAAACGAGAGGGAGGTTCAAAAGAAACTGGAACTTCACAGAGCCCAAGTGGCAAAGCAGGAAGCAGAATATAAAAGACAAATGGAATGAAAGAGGCTTGAGATAGAAGTGCAAGCTGCCAGGGACAAGGCTGCCCGAAGGAGCCCTGGAATTGAAAAAGTTTGAAAAGGATGAAGAAGCAGCCCAACAATCTGCTTGACCGCAGAAGGAGAAAGAGAGACCGCAAAAACTCTGCTGGACTGGAAGAGTCAGCATCCTGACTCAGCAGGATCCACTCCTCCAAATATCCATGAGTAGGATCAACTGCGCCCATCTTATGATGAATCTGCAGATATCTCTGAATATTTCATCACCTTTGAAAGACTGTGTACCATGCACTCAATTCCTGAGGAGCAGAAAATGATCACTCTAGTTGCAAAACTGAAAGGGAGAGCCTTGGACGTAATTCAGTAAGATGCCTATTGATGATGCTTCAAACTATGGTACATTCAAAGGATTTGATTTTAAAATAGTTTCAGATTACACCTGAAACTTACAGGATGAAATTTATATCCATTAAAAGAGGGGCTGGGCTCAGTAATGTGGCTTATGTGAACCAAATGAAAGATCTGCTCAATAAGTGGGTGAGGAGGGAACGGATCACAAGCTCTGAAGATATGTGGAATCTGGTTGTTCAGGAACAGTTCCTGGGCATGGTTAATGATGATGTAAAGCAGTGTCTGTGGGGTCAAAATGGTTGAGTCTGTGGAATTTCTTGCCGTTCTGCTGACCAGTATAAGCAATCAGCCCTTCACCTTCAGGCGGTTTTTAAAATTGCCTGGCACACCCTAAAAGGATATAAAACAACTTACCTGGGAGGAAGCAACCACTGTTCATATCTCTTTCATTGATAAGGAGGGCTGGCCTAACCTTACGTGCTTTCCCCGTGTACAACTTTTACACAAGGTAAGACGGATTTATTGGGGGTTGTTGGTCCCATTTGGGGGTTGGTTTCCTGGCTGCTGAGCCCTTTGAACTAAGTCCTCCCAAAGCTGAAGAGGTTCAGTGTCTGCACTGTTCTGCAGGGGGAAATAACCCCAACTCTGTGCCTAGTCTGGGGGAGGCCTATTCAACGTATTTATAAAACATCTGGAGAAAGAAGTAAACACTGAGGTGGCAAAATCTGCAGACGATACTAAACTGCTCAAGATAGTTAAGACCAAAACAGACTGTGAAGAGCTTCAAAAAGATCTCACCAAACTAAGCGATTGGGCAATAAAATGGCAAATGAAATTTAATGTTGATAAATGCAAAGTAATGCACATTGGAAAAAATAATCCCAACTACACATACAAAATGATGGGGACTAATTTAGCTATAACTAGTCAAGAGAGAGATCTTGGAGTCACTGTGCAAGGACTTTAACAAGGTTCAAAGAAGAACTAGATAAATTGATGGAGGTTAGATCCATCAATTCTTATTTTAATAGTCAGGTTGGGTAGAAATGGTGTCCCTAGCCTCTGCTTGTTAGAGGCTGGGAATGGATGACAGGAGAGGGATCACTTGAGATACATCTACACAGCAGGGCTAAAGTCGAATTAAGCTATGCAACTTCAACTACGTCAATTGCGTAGCTTAAGTCAAAATAGCTTAACTTGGCTTTTGGCACTGTCTACACAGCAGGAAGTGGAAGGAAGAACACTCTTCCTTTCATTTCCCTTACTCCTTCTGAAATGAGAGTTACAGGAGTCAGAGTAAGAAGTCCTCTAGCTCGACATTATTTTGAAATAAAGGCTCGTAGTGTAGACGCGCACTATGTTATTTCGGAATAACATCAGTTATTTCTGTGATTGCATGGCTTGTCACAGATGGTGTTTTCACAAGATCTAAAAAATGAATAGCAACATTTTATTCATATAAATGTGTAAAATATATTCATCAAAGATCCAATGCTTTCCCATTAGATAAATATTAAAAGATAGGTCAAGTTTGGAGCCAAGGATCTTAAAAGTGTTGATTTAATATAAATTAAATGTATGCATTTAAAAATAAGTCATAATCTCAATATTCTTGTCAATTTTTTTATTGTTTTTCATCCTAAAGACTAGCACATTTACAGCATACATGGATTGGATAAACTAGGAATATATAAAACACTATCCATATGTTTATGATATATTAATACTGCCCAAACCAAATAAATAAAATATTTTAGTGCACAAAGCCTGGCAAATACAACTGTGTTGGGACAAAACAGTATTGTATTATACAGTAATTTTACATATATAAATGAAACAAAAGGCAACTGAGCAGTGGGTGCTTTCACAGAACATACACAGAACATACCTGGCTATATTTTTTTTAACCTTTGTATGTTTTGTAATTTAAAAAATGTACTAAAAAACAGTAGACAGAACTTCATTTTACAGTACTCCTTAATGTCTTTCCTGTGAAACAGAAAAGCTTAAACTCTCATGAGACGATTCCTATATGTTTAGTTACAGTTCCACAGTTTTTCTTTTTAGAAGAACTGCTTAATATCGTACTGTTCAATATGCCCTTTAAGCAAGCCTATTTATGTGCATGTAAAAACAATGTCATATATATATATATAAAAATATTAGATGAACCAGGATCCTTTACATGAAGTATATAGAAATTATAATATTCTCCACAAAATAATGCAGTACTTAAGTTTGGTGTTCTACCCCTTTAAAAAGGTGACTAAAAAGCATGCACGTAAAGAGTTTCGGAATTCATTCAGATTAGGTTTTGAATAATTAGATTATTCAAAATAAATAAAGGTCACTGTAATTTAGAGTGGATTTAATTACTAATTACTCCAAAATGCTAATGAACAGATCTAATAACGGTAATAACTCCCTTACATTATTCCTCTGCCAAAACTGAACACAGAGTTCCAGTGTAACAATGTAAGAATTTATATATATGCCTAACTACATGACTGAAAAATATATAAAATAAACTGATCAACTAAATGTCACCAGTGAGAAACTCAGAGTTCTACAGTACAGATTACATTACAAGAAATGTGGCATTTAATACAGAATAGGGATTGCTGGTTGAACAGAACGAATGGAATAATATAAATCCAAAGGATCCTTACTGAAGGATTTTTTTGACATGCATTTGTTTTACACATTGTCAAAAAACAAACACAGGTTGTTCCATTAGGGGTGATCAGAGCCACTGGAGTTCCCAAGGACTGTTTCTGCTATAGCCATAAATTAATTATTCAGAACAGGGACAGGATAATTAATACTTTTTACAGACTTCTAGACTTGTGCATATCTTGCACAGTAGTCACCATTTTATTGTCCTAGTAAGGGTAAAATAATAATAATAATAATAAAAAAGCCAAAACAGTCTAACTGGCAGGTGTGACACATTGCTAAATGTTGAACTGCAAAAAGCAAAATGTGAAAAAATACAGTCCTTAACCCTGCCCCCCAATTTATTTATGGGAACAGGACGAACATGATTGATAGAGCAGTGAGAACAGACAAACACCAAGAAGACAGAGAAAGAAAACTGCCACATACATATCTGTCGGTTGTTATTCAGTTATGAATAAACTGAACATATTTTCCATTTTAAGACCTGTTTCTTTAGAATCCGAGGGGAAGGAAGGACTTGACTATTTTATACTGGGCTAAATGTGGCTAAGGAAGATTAATCCAGAAAAAATCTGGAAATTAATGTTTCCTTTTTTTTAAAAGAATGTATACCCTTTACAGAGACTATTTTCAATGAGATCTGTTGAACATTTCTTACTGGACGCTTATATGGTCATCTTAATCATGAGATGGAACAAGTATGAGATTTTAACACATTAACAATTACTTTGTATCAAAATAGGACATTGCCAGATTCATCAGAAATATGTTAAGACAATCATAATCCCTGCACATTATTCTGACAGAGCTCAGCTGGGTAAAATGCAATACTAAACAGAAATATTTTTTTTGATGGAATGATTTGGCAGTGGTGGGCATTTATAGAGAGCACTGTTGGGTTAGCAATTATTGAAGTATATATAAAAAATTCAGATAACACAATGGACCTGGAAATAATATAAAAAGCTATGGAAAATGTGTTATTTAATACATAATACCATGAAATGTACTGACTTGCCTGTTATAGTACAAGTTACATTACTGTAATGGGATAAATCTATTTGAATTTTACAATATTGTTTGTTAGCACTCACCACTAATCAAGTGCAATCACATAAGTGTTTGAAAAATTTAAGTTGAAAAAAGTTTCTGAAATCAAATAAGGTGATTGTGGGTGCAATCCTGTTCCCACTAAAGTCAATGGGAACTTTGGATTAAGTTGGAGCAGGATAGGACCTCGTATCTGGCCTTGTATATTACATTACTAACTCCATGTATGAAAGATAGCAATATATATACAGTAAATATTTTAAGCGCCGGACTTTTATTGTCCTGATAGCCTTTTCTAAAAATTAAACCTTTGATGCTTGATTGTAACAATGCATTTTACACTCATGAGACTGTCCAGGGTCCAATTAATTTACTATTTACAACTTTGAGGTTTTATACTCAGTTTTAAAAAGTATTATGAAAATCTTAATCTCAAATCAACTCAGTATAAAAAGATGTTATGTAAAACACCTGCCTAAATGCCATTCATAAAGTTCTTGACCATCCTGGAGATACCAAGCTATTTGCATGTAGGCAATTATTCAGTGCTACAATATTTGTACATCTTACATACACTGAAGGCTATTTAAATGGGCGGAGAGTCATCAAGCTAATCTCAAGCTAAGGTGTCAGAATAATCTTCATAGATTCCAATTCAATAATGTAACATGCTCATTATAACCGAGTGAAACATACAAAAATTGGTTATCCTGGTCCTGATGACAAATTCATATATTAAACTAAAGTGTAGCCCGTGTTTTAATGGAACAGCTACAGGACACAGTATGCTTATGTTTCAACTTTTCCATAAGTTCCTTCTGGAGGCCTGTAATACTTTGGGAAAGCCTTCAGTTGCAGGGAATTAAATGCATACTTGCGACATCCAACATTCTTCATTGTATTTTCTCTTCGACAACCCTCACTGGGGAAAAAAAACAAGCACAAAAAATGACAGAAGTAAAAAGGAAAATAAATAAATAAATAAACGACTTAAACTAAGATGAAATGAACTGGTTATTTCATAGCATTAAAAAAGTTGATTAGATTTAATTGGGTGTTTGGATCATTTGTCATTGGAAATATTAAAAATGGTGGCTCATTAAACGATGCTATTAAGAAGCACACAGAATGAACACATGCTATGTTTGATTGCTAGTTTTGCATTTCTAAAAAGCAGCAGTGTATCTAATGGAACAAACTTTATATATTTGACATGGTTTCATGTATTTCAGTGTACTTTCACTGTGAAGTTTAAATGCCATTTCATTGCAATTTGGATCCCAAGAAACCTGCTGAAACACAGTTCTGCTAATTTGTTAGTAAATTAAGTTAATAAAGAAAAACTGCTGGTCTCTGAACAGAATGTTTAAAATAAATTTATTGTTCCCTGTATGCCAGTATTATGAAAGCTTACTTAAAGAGCAGAGTGAATACAAAAATAATGACTTTCCAGATAGCTTTGCATGCATAAATTAGTTTGAAAATCAACAAACTGTACTAACAGAATCTAAATCCTGAAATGGCAGCTTCGTATGTGTGCAAAATAAAGATTGGCTCTATGTACAGTTATCACACAAAACTGTTCAGAGTTTAGATTACAAAGCCTTTCCTAATGTTGCTATGTAGTTGCTCCATACTGTGGAGAGGCTCTGTGCTATAATGAAAGTTACCCCACCGATAAGGCTTCTATACAATGGTTCTGAAATCCACTGCAAATTCCCTTTGTATGCAAAATCCTTGTTTTCCAAAAACAGACTTATAAAAAGGAAGCACTTTTTAAAAAAAATGTAGGTTATAAGTTAGCTTAGGTTCTTAAGAGAATGTTTTCTTCTTTCTCAGTACAGAAGGTAAAAAAATGGATAATGATAATGGTTTAATGCTCTAACTCAGTGTTTCTCAAAGTGGGCCACAGGTCAGCTTTGGCAAAGCCACTAGTGGGCCCATGCTGCTTTGTTTAGCCAACCACTAAATGGTTCCCCTTGGCTGGAAAGGGCAAGCCAGAGCCAATGAGAGCTATGAGGTTCCGTGGCTATGGAACCTTTGGGTAAACAAAGTGGTGCAGGCCCACTTTGAGAAACACTGCTCTAACTTGATGGTGAAAAGTACACCATACCAGCGTATGGCTGAAATGCTATATAAATTCCTATTTTAAAGACAGATGAAAAGCAGCATGTAACATATCCCAGGTACGCCACAGTAACTTAATTTAAAAGGTTGGTTTGGATTTTGTTTATTTTTGAAAATCTCCTAACATTAGGTCATTGTTGGGCTTATCTGATTTTGGTTAATTACATGTTTGTAACTTTATTATTTGTTGCCTGTTTTTAATGTATTAATGCATTTAGCATTCTTAACTTTGTCTCCTAAGACCATCCTATTTAAAATTTGAAGATTGCCTATATTACAGTGGTTCCCAAACTTTTTGGCAGCATGCCCCCTTTCTGATTTTTGAGAAACCCTCACGCCCCCCCCCTTCCCAATAGCAGCAAAGCTTGTTGAGCAAAAAAGCCATTAAAATATACCTCTTTACGGGATCTGCTTTCATTTTCTTGGACTTTTTAAAAATTGTAATTAAAACCTTAAGTTTAAAATGTATACGCTATCATACTAATATGTTCGCCACATTTACGAGACTTGGATAAATTTTGTACAATGTATGCCTTGTGGGGGTATCATTTGAAAACACATAATCTGCTGAACATTATTGACTGTGAACATTACTCTCCTGGTCAAATTGCTGTGAAGTTATAAGATTTGGTTACAAAGCATTGCTAAATATGTTCTAAGGCTAAGAAAAGCAGACCTAAGCCAGTTTCTCAGAGACAGAGAGACACTGGCAGTCTAGCCAAGTGTTAAAGAGCTGTCATCTGCTTAAGCAGTTGTTCTCCAGCAATGGGAAAGTGTGAATAAGAAATGTACATTCCATCCCAAGGACTGGTCAGACCTTGCATCCACAAAAGACTACTTGTTGTCTGCACCCCAGCTGGGGGTAATCCTCAAAGAGAGGAAGATGGTATCAGAATCAGAGACAGTGGCCTCCCATTTCTCTCTCTCCTCTTTCTTTTCTGTTTACAACATCAACAACTTTCAAAGATCTGAACTAAGAAGGAAGGGTTCCAGGCTGAAAGGAGACTCAGCCTGTGAAATGTACTGCAGCGTATGGTGAAACAAAACCTTTTGCTTTTAAATTCACTTAGATTATTAAATTAGGTATTAGCTTGCATTTTACTCCTTTGTTTTCTTTTGTAACCAATTCTGACTTTCATGTATCACCACTTGTAATCATTTACAATCTATCTTTTTGTAGTTCATAGAGTTATCATATTATTTTATCTTAACTAGTGTGTTTGGATATGTGGGAAGCACCATTTGGGATGGTGCATTATCATTTTCCTTTGATGAAATGACAGACTTCCTATGTGCGTGTAGAGTTCAGAAAGGTACTGAGTAGTAGAAGATGCATATTTCTGGAGGAACAAGGCTGGGATTAAGAATTTGTGGGTGATGCCCTTATATTATAGTCCATGAATGACTGATCAGAGCACTCATATAATTTAGCTGGGAGCAATTCTGAATACTGACAGTGGTGTGAGCAGATAATATGTTAAGACTAGTTAGAAAAAAATCAGTAAAATGATTTGTTAAGGAGTGGATGTTCTGACACCCTGGGTAATGTCACAGTGATAGTAGCATGGTACACAAAACAGAAAGTTAGGGTATTCAATGGTAAGGTTAGCATTGTTTAGAATGCATTCACCATGACTAGTTATTGCATATTTCTGAAGTGAGTCACAGTGATAGAACGGCAGGGGCTTTCTCTCCTGTGGATGTGAGGACAACACTGTTAGGATGTAGATATTCAGGACTGTCTGTAAAGGCCTATATTTTAATATTTTCGGTGTATTCTTATCATTTAGCTAGTTAGAGGTATATAAAAACAAAGAATCAAACAAAGAATCAAAATCTCATTCTGCCTGTGTATGTGCCTTCTCTCACTGTAACAGTCTGAGGCCTTGTTTTTTGGCTAAGCAGCAGGAGTAGCCATAAACTGAAACATATGGTCACGTTCTAAACCAGTCACTTTGACATAAGGTAGTATTAGGCTGTTAAGAAGGCAAGCCAATCTCACACCTCCAGATAAAGAAAAGACCCTCGAATGTTTAAAGAAATCGTAGTGTAATAGCGTTCTGTCTGGAAAGAACTCACTTATTAATAGATGCAGTTGTGAAACCCTCATTTCTTTAGTGTTTTGTGTTTATGGTGCACACTTTTCTATTATTAATTTGTATGGTGTCTGGTTTTTTAATTGTTTCTGTCTGCTGGATAATTAACTTATTTGGGTGTAAATCAATCAAGGTGGTGGGATATATTTGGGCAGGGAATTGTGTTACAGTGAGTTAGGACTGGTTAATAAAATTTCAGTAAAATGATTGGTTAAGACATAGCTGAGATTATCACTATATAAATTGGAGCAAATAGGAAGTTGGGAAAAAAAAAAGGAAAATGGAATCATGCTTGCTGAAAGCTAACCCCAATAAACACTGAATTGTCTGCACTTCAGACTTCTGGTATTGTGGCTCTCTGTCTGTGTGAGAAGAACCAGGGAATTGGGCAGGTGAAGGGAAAAGCCCTTTAACAAACATATATGCTACCATATATCATCTTCTATGCCATATTTTTAGCTGCTGTAAACCATCAGTTTCAATAGAACTATGTCAGTTTATTCCAACTGAGGATGTAGCTTATTGTTTGACTGGAAACACTGATGACCAGAAATATTAATTCATGAGTCATGTTCTGTTAGGTGACCTAACTGTGAACATAAATCCTTATTTTATGCCTGGGATTCCTAGACACAACTGGATAAGTTGGTACTGTACCAACTGGTATCAAGTTTCCTAAATTTTATTGGCTTTCATTCTATCTTTAATATAATCTTAAATGTGATTTAAAATATATTTTGATATGTGACCACAAAGGCATAACTATAATTGTTATTTTTACCTTAAATGTAGGAGTTAGTTTTACCTTAAATCAATTAAAATTTACCACACTTTTACCCTAGTATCTGTCATCATTTAATTAAATGAATGTGAAAGCTCCTGCCCAAAGGTAACCAGCTGAATTAAAAAGATACAGTATAACCCTCTTGCCACCATCAAAATTTACTAAAGACTGTTCTAAAGTGCAAAGAATGGAGATCTAGTGCTGTTTAATACATCTCAGCTAATGGCACTTATGTTTATTACACATTCATTCATATGACATAACAGTCTTCTCATTAGAGATCCTATGGAAGGGTTTGAATCAAGCAACGTGTCAAGTACTCTTGTAAAAAGCTGAGCATCCACAACTCCCACTGAGTTCACTGTGAGTTCAGGGCACTTGGCACTGTGCAGGACAGGGACAGTAGTGAAGAACCAGAATCTTAATTTAATTATGTTATAATTTTCATGGAAAATGCAATTCTTCTGGTCATGGAATGTTAGCAGCATGCACTAAGCTTTTCAGTTCTGGAGACCTGGGTTTAAATATAGGCTAGGTCACAGAGGATAAAATCTAGGTGCCAAAGAAATCAAATTGAATTAAGTAAGCCTAGGTTTCACCCAAAGTGAGACTAATCAGAGTTTGATCTTGCAAGATGATGAGCATGTTTGTCCCAATCCACCAAAGCAAAGCATTTGAACTTGCTGCATTTTAAGCACAGGAATATTCCCATTGACTTCTATAGGACCAGTCAAGTTCAAAGTTAAGCATGTACTTGTGAGCTGGGGCTACTGTGCTCAGCACTTTGCAATATTCAGGCCATTGCCCACACTGGATTTTTATTCATATAATAAAAACACAGAATTTGGCACAAAAGGCAGGCTGTTCAGGGGACAAACAAGGCTGGAATCAGAAGAGTGTGAAGAACAGGACTGAGATGCAGCAGCAGAGTAATTTATACTTGCCACCCATCAGATTTTTATTTTCCAGGGCTGGTCTGCCATTGGTTTCAGTTTCATCAGCAATAAGCCTTCCCAAACTCACTTCAGGTTGTTATAAACATAAACTATAAATTTAAACAGATTCACTTTTTTTTTTAAACACAAGAGAGCCTCTGGGGTGAGGAAGGGATGGAAACCAGGAGATGCTGAACTGTATAATCTGATTTGGTGAAGACACAAAGAAAATACAGCCATGTACTTTCTGATTCAGTTATAAAAGGAAATTAAACTTTTCCTGAATATAGAAGTCTATTCTAACCTGAATATTACATAGCTGCTTTTTCATCTTGCATTATTACTGGTCAGAAATTCTTATAAAAAACCATTAAAATGAATATAAAAGTTACATCTACCTAGGCTTTCTGAATGCTACCATATTCCTATTTGAGCGAATTAAAGCAATTATGATAGAAATTACAAATTAACTCACTGTCATCTATTTACCTACCTATGTCCTTATGTGGCTCTCATAACCATAATGTCTATTCACCTAGCAAATATTTAAGTATAGAAATAACAGTAATACTTTATTGTCACTGCTAAAAAAATGCAGATGCATTGGCTTTGTAGTTCATTGTTGGTTAGTCCACATGCTAAAAGAGCTAACTAATATTCCTCTTTTCTTGCCTGGTTTATTAAATGTCAACATAATTAACTTATAAGTTATTATCCTGCTTCCAAATTCTCTTTTATAATTTGAAAATGGAGCATCCTTCCCCAAGGAAGAATAAATGGATAATGGATCATTAGCAGCCTATTTTTACTACACACTCTCCTTTTCTGAGAGTCATTCACCTAAATATATTACCAAAATGTACACCTATAAACGTAATGAAATAATATTGCATGCAGTATACTGCAATTAAAGTTTTTCTTGAGTGGGTAAATATATGCTATTGTAATAGATTTAAACATGAGAAAGGAACAAGACTGGGTTCTGCAAACTGTTTTCTACTGTAATTTAGAGAATATGCTTTGAATGGAAGTAGAAAGGTGTCAGATTTGTTTATATAGGTACATCTGTTATAAACCCCACCTATATTTTTTACAGTTTTCTCTCCATACCTCATAAAAATGAAAGGTAAGGTTAGCATACACTTAAAGATTATACAAAAAGATACAAATATTTTTCAGACAGCGTTCCTTTCTCTGGAATACATGAAACAAGTAACACAAAACTGTATATACGAGAGAGACTCTTAGATCTGAATGTAAGAGAAATATTTGGTAAGAGAAACTGATCTTCAGGCCAGCTAAAGTAACGAGGTAACAGCCAACTTCAGACTATGTTACAAGCACTGAAAGCGTAACAATAAATTTAAACTTTCAATACAATTCCTCTTGATAAAATAATTTGATGTATATTTACAGTTTAGTACAATATAAACATAAAAATGTAAGGCATAATAATAATTATTCTTGGCAGACAATGCTATGACACATTCCTTTGTCCAGCAGATATCAGGTGGCAATACATATTGAAGCACTTTTACTTATTTTGTTTTTTTAACTTGTCTTCATTTGCAACGTAATCGGGCCACCAGGTATGCTATGCTCAGAAACAGCCACACAATCAGTAAATTGGGGCTCAGTGCTAGTAAAGGAATAGAGTAGAGGAGGCTGGGGTCCAGCCTGAAATCTCGGATGGGCACCAAGCCACTCAAGTTCTTCTGGGTGACTATCTCCCGTGTTCCAATGCTGTGAAAAGGAAGAAGTTTGGGAGAAGGGAAAATAAAACAGAAAGGCAGACATGCAACGAATGTCTCAAAAGAGATGGGAAAACAAGGTGACCAGAAAATGAAAGGAAAAACATGGAAGAAGCCACAATAAAATCAAAACATGGAGTAAAGGAAGAGTGAGTAATACCAAAATAAAAATCACCACAATTACAGATAAAAGGAGAGAGAAAGAGAATAAAAAGAGAAAAATAAGAAAAAATACTGTAGTCTACTGAAAATAAATACATGTAGGTTGAACAAGAATGGTTTTCCATGTTCATTCTCTCATTTGGCCAAGCAATATTCCATGCTGCTCTGCCATGCTGCCACATGCTGCAAAGAAATGGAGCTCTGAAAAGCAACCTGAACATGAATAACCATTGTAGTATTTGACCCTTTCAAACATGCTTCAATACGACTTGCAGTGAATTAATTCAACAGCCTCTGACCTGTCTATTACAATGCAACAGATCAGATATTTTTCTTCAAAATGAATTCTTCTTCTCAAAATGCACACATTTGGGCAGTGTTTGATGTATGCAAGTGGGGACATAGGCAATGAGGGAATCCCCAGGTCTCAGAATAATTGTCTCAAATAGGCCCTCACTACCTAGACTGTTTTTGAACAGAGGGCCAACAGCAGAGAATATTTGTCCAGGTTAGCTGAGGTTTCTCAGCCCACCTCTTCATTTTGGATCACAGTTCTGTTCCAACTACTGTCCTTTTTCATTATGCTGTAAACACCTGCAATTCTGGAGTCTAATCTTGTGAGTTAACAAGAGCCTCTGGTTCAAGGTACTGAGGAACCTCAACTCTCTTTGGCAGATAGTAAGATCTCAGAAACTTCCTGCAGGTCCCTCGTTTAAGCAAAATGACAGGGGCAGACACACATCTCTGTGTCTTCCCAAACCCTGGAAAGAGAGTAGGCATAGAAACATGCCCAAAGCAACTTCCCCTACCTGGCCTGTTAGTGAATGGTAGTGGATGAGGAGACTGTCTATGAGAAGTTAGAGAGCAAAAAGTAGAATATATCTGGGATAAATTGGTGGGAATCAATACATATTGGGGGCAAATCAGATGTAAAGAGAATGCTGGGGAGTGGATCAAGGCAATATTACATAGATTTGAGTGTGAGTAGGGGAGGCAGTGAATGGAGGGCTAGAGCTGAATGGAAAATGTGATCAGTGTTAGAGATATTAGACTGAGTGTGGGGGCAAAGCAAAGATTTTTGATCTTGGAAGATGAAACAGAATATGGGGAAGGAGGGAGAGAGGGTCTGAGAAGATAACAGGAGGGTACAGAACAGAGAAGGAGGGAAGAAGCAGCACTGAAAGTAACAGGAAGACATACATCAAGGTTCAAAACCAGAGAACAGAAAATGAAGAGAAGGGTGGAAAAAGGAAAGGAAAAGAAAGAACAAAAGCACTGGAGATGCAGGGCTTTTCTATGCTTGAAATGGTACAGCGGCATGGCTGCACCACTGCAGTTGCCACACTGGGGCACTTCAGCATAACACTTCCTACCCTGACAGGAGGAGGAGTAGCTAGGTTGGCAGAAAAATTCTTCCATCTATTAAGAGCTGCTTACAAACTGGGGACTTGGTCACCTTAACTATGCCATTCATGGATGTTGATTGCTCACCTCTTTATCAACTCACATAAGATAAAACTGAATACCACTGGCATCCAGGTCAGTTAGAGTTATTCCTGGCTCATGCAGACATCTCTAAAAGGCAAAAAATGCTACCTTTGGAAACTTGATTGTGCCTAGCAGTATGTGTTTCACTTGACAAAGCAAAATGTACGTAGTGAGAATAACTCTAGAAAGGAAAGAGAAATGTAGGAGGAAAGTTCCTTGCTAATCTGGTGCTTGAATGTGACCTAAGGCTAATGGCAAAATTTCACTTTAAAACAGATCCTTTTCCTTCTATGTTATCCTTATACTAATGATCATTAATACCACAGAAAAGATCCAACTTAGCTGCTAGAGGGTGATTAGATCCAAATACATTGGATGACAGTCAGACTTTGGATCTTGATGGGGGAGGCTTTTTTTGCCTTTTATGCACTATCGGGTACAGAATTTCTACCATATATCAGTTTGTAACATTTTTACTACTTTTCTACGACTGTGTCAAGATACCTCAACTTCTAACATCAAGGGATAAATGCACAGGCTTCATACATAGAATGAATAAGTCTACTATCACAAAATCATTAAATTAAGTGAGGGAGACAAAGATTACAACCAATCAAATCTAGGCATGAAATCGTTCAAAAAACAAAAATTTACCAGAGTAAGAGGTTGTGGCTGCTATCACATGAAGTATTTTCGTGTAGGCTATTGAAGATTAAGAAAGGGTCAAATAGCAAAAACATACAGAAAGGATAAGAGAATTGAACACTTTAGAGAATTTGGTGAGAAGACACACAGTACAGTACATTCAGTAAGAGTGAATGTCAAAAACAGGACTTAACAGCATTGTTGAACTACATTAATAGTGACTAAAACTGGATTTCTTATCCTTTCTTTTGGTATGTGAAATACAGATTTTTTCAGCAGTGCTTGAAACAAGGCATTGAACAACAGTAAACAGATTTTTTTTAAAGTATTTAACTCTGCAAACACGTCTGCTGCTTCAGAATACGGAACATTGTTAAACTGATATGACAACAGAACACTGACAGGTTTTGATGGGATTTGGTTGCTGCATCATGAAACACTCATAACGACAATTTGCCCAGCGAGCAAACTGTTTCTCTGCTAAGGAGGAAGCATAGCAAACCAGTGCAACCTGCAGATGTGTATTCTTTACAGAAAAAAAGAACAGAATGGCCATCTCTGAGAAAATTGCCTGATCAAAAACTGAATTAAAAAGACAGCACCATAATGGCAGGTGAGAGACTATCACAATCATTGTGACTTTGAAGTGGGCTTGAGACTTCTATACTCAACTGCTAGCTCAGCACTGACCATCTGCTTGGAAGTTCTCTCTTACGTGTTTCTCTGAACACTTTCAATACATTGTGGAAATCTAAGGTGAAAAACTGTTTCTTTCCCTTTAAAAAGCACCTTGCGCAAAATTGGCGATAATTAATTTTCTTTTGCACAGGTCAAGAAATTTAAGATTGAGAGAGAGAGAAGGTCTGATAGCTGGATATAGCCCGGGGGGGTTATTTTACTTTGCTATTTGATGGAACTGATCCTTTCTCAGAAAGAGACAACCACTCATCTGCAGTTTACATGGATCCTGAATTAGGAATAAGTGACAAGTGAGCAATCCAACTCTTACCTCCTCATGCACTCCAGTGCCTGCGTGAAGACCTGAGGAGCCATTCCATGTTCATGCTGCAGGATCAAGCACTGCTCCAGGGTCACTGACATAGCTGTCCTGTCCTTGGCACTTTTACAACTTGTAAATCGAACACCGTTTAATCTGCGGCATATCTAAAAGGGCGACATATAATTAATTATTTCTTCATTGTGGGAAACACTCTAGCTATGTGAACACACTTATTTTCCACTCCCCAACCCCCATATAATACAAATTGCATTTTGCATCAGCCCCTACTTTAGCTCTCCAATGTCAAAAGTCTTCGAATTAGAAGCAGAGTGCATTTTATATTTTAGTTACTGGTGTTGTGGGAAGACATTACACTGAAATGGGAGTAACATTTGTCTTTAATTGTGGACAAAGCTTTCTGATAGTGTTTTTATATTTTTAATCTAATGATTTCTGACCTTTACTTGTCAAACTGGTCTCTATTATTCCATAGGCCAGGGGAGAATAGTGAAAGAGTCTGTGGGGAAAGACAACTTCCAACTCTTCCATCAAAACAACCTTTAATATCTGTCTCAGGAATTCGTTGGATTGAAAAGTGGATGGTTTCTTTTTCCACCTTAGAGACTTGAGGCAGAGACCACTTAAAATCTACTTGCAACAAAACAGGGAAATCTGGATACACAGGTTACAAACATTAACTTGAAAGAAGAAAGGGGAGCATATACGGTAATGTATAAAAAAAGATTGTCAGAATGTGGTGATAATCAGAATGATAAATACCTCAGCAGCTTGCCAAAGAATATCAACATTCTTATTTTTTCTTGCATGTACATTCTGTCCCAGAAACCTTAACAGTTCAGGCAGGCACGTCTGACTACGAGATCGAGGTAGGCCTACAAAATAAAAACATCTCCTTGTCAGTGGTTAGTAGTTATACAACGGTAACGTCTCAGGGCTGTGCTGAACTCTTATGTGTACCAGCTAGAACAGCGATGGGTAATCTAGGCTAGTGAGTGGGCCGTATGAGTGGTCCTGCTTCCTCTCAGTGGGCCACAAGGTTGTCATAACAGAGACGTACTCCCAAGATAGTTTTGCTAGAATTTGTGGGGTGTGCCGATTGAACCGTAGTAGTGCTTTGATGGGATGCAGAGGGAGTGCACGGCTCTAACAGGCAATATTATGTGCAATCAGCATGCACCTCACTTTCTATGCCTTTGCTTTATGTGCGTGTCACTTTAGTAATACTGGCAGGAAAAAGCCTACACGGACAGAACCCAGCAGAATCTGGCAATCCTGCACAGAAGCAATGGTAAACAAAATGTCTTATGGGCTACACATACAACCCTGATGGGCTGCAGGTTGCTCAACACTGAGCTAGAACCTCTGGCATGTTCTCTTCAATTCATCAGAGCTTTGCAACTCTGACTGCTTAGTGCTACTAGCAACCCAAATTGAAGCTTCATTTAAAGCTAAACTAAACTGCATAAACTATATTCACAGGATTTCAGTCTCTGGGAACTCAAAGTCTGACTGCAAAGTAATCGCACAGGAACACAGGATTGGTTTTCTGTTCTATATGTTGGGTGTCATATTTCCCTCCTCAAGAGGCCACAGCAAATTGCATTGGTCCCTGCAAGAACTCTGGAAATCACATTTTACTTTCTGCTCTCCCGTCAGTGTCCAACATCACAGCACCCACAAACCTTCAGATTCCTGGTTAGAAAGATTAGCTGGTCAGAGAAGCCATTACTGAGTGAAGTAAGGCTCTCTCCTGGTAAGGCTCTGCTTGCTGCTCATTGTTTATTAGGACTGAACTCAGATTAATTAAGGTCTTTGATTAGACTCCTACTGAAGGAAACTGACAGCCCTTCAAAATGCTATGGAAATTTCAATGGTCACCTCTCTTAATCCAAATGTTATACATCATTTAGTGCACACATATCAAAGCCCTGGATACAGCAATTATTACATAGTAACCACATTGTACACATCCTAAAACTGCAACTAGATAAATGAGGTGACACATACTGCTAAGAGAATTATTATCTGACAAAATAAACAGGCTATGAACCATGTGGTACAGTTTTTGGGCCATGTCTCTTCTCTCAGATGGTACCAAGGCTCCAGCAAGCAGTGAGAATAGTTACTGCTAATGGTCTGCCCTGCTGGCTCCCTACACAGATAGACTGCCTGCTCTGGGGAAGGTTTACAGGCTGCCGTTCCAAATGTTTCTCAAGAGGACAAAGTGGAGAAGTACTCTTCAAAACCTTCTCCAACCAGGAGTAATTCATGTTCTGGCAATCCTGTGCTGCTTGGATCCTGCAAGTCTGGAGGGCCCAGGATCCTGTTGGAAGTCTCTTCTGGCAGTAGGAGAAATGCAGAGAACTTGGTCTTGGGAGGTACTGACCCTGACTCACTCTTCTGAGTATCCATTTAAGTGATCTTGTGTATCTCAGAGCACTTCTTACCTTGAACAAAGGAACAGCCATTTCACGTGTACTTATGTAGTTGCTGATATGCTTTGCAGTACCATGCCTGCTGGGGAAACTTAGAGACTCTCCTTGCCCTGCCAGAGCTGGGCACGGGCTCATGGAGAACATGTTTCAGCTGGTAACCCTCCTCAAATTCTGCCACTATGTGCTCAGAACAGAAGCAGGAAGATAACTGCCCTCACTTCCTTCCCTCCCACAAGCATACATCTGGTTCTACTCCAGCTTTTCATAGGATGCCCCAGAGACTTCTACTGAGGCACCTGGAATGTCCCAATTTTTCACATAATTAAACAGAGAATCTGGTAAATACAGAATCACAAAACAATTGTAGATGTATTATAAAGCCAAACAGAATGTTTTCCTGTTAAACACGAAGCAAACAGTCTAGTGGCTGGAAATTCAGTGTGATGAATGGTACGTGGAGTGAAGAGAAAAGTCAAATGGGTACAGACACTATCAAAACTGTTCTTTTGCTCAAAGTGCCTATTAGTGACACTTCTACAATGTTTTAAGATACAATTACACAAAACACGAAGTTACTGAAGGAAACTGTTTAGTGTAGGAAATAGGTACCCTTTGGTGTTGAGGAGGAAGCTGGAAATAGAAGCACCAGACTAAAGATATTAAATTTAGATTAATCAACTAATCGAACAGTCGACACGATTTGCATCAACTATTTGATTAGTCGACAAGGGCACCTCTGCCTTTGAAATGTAGCAAGAGCCCCTGGTGGCTCTTGATACATTTCAAAGACGGAAGCCCGGCAGGAGCAGGGGGCAATCAGGGGACTCAGGCAGTTTCCGGTTGGCCCTGTGTTCCCTGCTTTTGAAATGTACAAGAGCCCCCTTTGCTTGAGTTTCCCGCTCGCCCTCTGCTCCAGCGGCACTTCCACCTTGGAAATGTAGCAAGAGCCCAGCTCTTGCTACATTTCAAAGGCGGAAGCAGCGCCAGTTCCCCACTGCGCTCCTGCCCCCAGATGGTGTTGGGGGGAGCCACCTTTTAAGCCAGCGCTCCCCTGCACTGGCTCCCCCTCCCCACCTTGCTGCCTCTCTTTGATAGAGGCAGCAAGGGTGAGAGGAAGCGACTAGTCGAGTTTACTATCCAATAAGCATTTGCTTATCAGATAGTCGACTAGTCAACTAGTCGCTTACATCCCTACACTAGACCCCATTTTTAAAAGTGAGACGTGCTTTTGTCATTGGAATGATTATTTCAGCACCATAAAGACACCATCACAGAGGTGTCCCAGGTTTTTCATTCTGAAAGTATCATAGTTCCTGCCAGGCCAACATAAGACACAATCAGGAGATGTGGGAGAGGAGGACACTGACAGTAGGGGAGGGACAATAAAAAAAGATGGAGCTGCAGTGAGAGTCAAAAAGAAACTAGGGAAGACCAGAAGAAGACTGGTGGACAAGATGACAGGACATGTTCTATTCTTTCTAACTTAGTAGATCTCTCACAGGGTGAAGAAAACAGACGTTGGGAAAAGGAATTCTCAGGAAAGAAAGAGCTTCAAAGTGACTGCAAAGTAGTGCCAACTGACTTCTATCTTATTTTGGGGTCCCATGCAAATATGCTTACATGCCAGTCACACATGAAAAAGAAAAATGAGCAAGAAGTCTGCCCTAATACAGAGGGGGGATTTGACTTGAAGCCTCTAAAACCTGCCTTAGCAACATGCTCTTCATGCTTTGGAGCAACCTCACAGGCTACAAATGCTATAATTTCACAGGAGCTTAAAAGGAAAGGCAAGAGGAAAGGTGTGTCCCCAGGGTGTGCAGTGTTCCCTTTAAGGTGTGCGCCAGCGCCAGAATTTGAGGCCCGCCCACCTCCTCAGCAGAGCCGTGCAGTGGCTGCTCAGCTGTTCTGGGGCAGGGCCACTTGGCGGGCAACTGCCCTGCCCCAGGAGCAGCTGCGCAGCCACCATGTGGCCCTGGCCCTAGCTTCAGCCCTTCCCCAGGGCTAGAGCTGCGGGCTGCGTGGCATGTGGCGGTTTCTTTGGCAGCCCTGGCCAGGATCAGAGCTGGAGCCACGTCACAGGTGGCTGCTCCTCTGGTGGCCCTGGCCAGAGCTGAAGCCACGTTGTGGACAGCTGGTGGCTGCTCCTCCAGTGGCTGCAGTTAGGGCCAGCGCTAGAGCCAGAGCCGTATTGCAGACGGCTGCTCCTCCAGCGGCCCCAGCTGGGGCTGGAGCCAGAGCAGTGTTGCAGGCAGCCAGCAGCTGCTCCAGCACTGCACAGAAGCACTGCTAGGGGAGGTGCCACAAACAAAAGGCATGAGCGCCATCCCTCTGAGTAGTCTGAGGCAAAAGGCATGGTGCAGACATGTATTTTAAACAACCCCACAGTTACAGTAAGTAGCCATTTCTTTTAATTTGTGCCAAAGGAAAATACTCGATTCCCTCTTTATCTTGCACAAAAGAAAGACTTGGGAGAGTTTGCTTACAGTGTGACCATGATACGCTGAATTGTCTAAACAGAGTTAATTTATGCCCCTGAAGATTGTGCTTTGCTGACTTGTGCTTCAAAACTGCCCTCTGGGAAAAGACATGAATCTAAAAAGTGGCTGTCACCACATCATCCTGTGTTTGGTTGGATTTTGGGTGCTTTGACGGAATTCTCTTTTGCTTAGTGGGCCTTGCCAAAAACTACCTCATGTTTGGCAAGATGGCTTGCTGTCTTTTCTGAATGTCAAACAAACTGCAAACTGATCTATCCTGGTGGGTCTCTGGAATCCCAGACAGCATTAAGGCTTCAAAATCTGTATTTCAGGGATGGGGAATCCAAAGCATAGACTTCAATAGCCTATTGAGTAAATGTAAAGGGGTCCCCTCTCGTGAACACCTCTTGGTGGCCAGGCATGTCTGCACCTTCTCTGCCCAGCTGTTCTCTGGGAGTGGAAGTGTCCCCGGAGGCTTTCTGGTCAGTTGCCTGGGACCAGGCTTCTTACCCTGTTGCGGAATGGGGGGACAGACCCAGGCCCACCCTCTCCTCTGGGTCCCAGGCCAGGGACTCTGTAAGTAGCAGTTGCCTGCTGCATCTCAATGGAGTCTGTTGCCTTCTCATTCCCTGAGCCATTTTCCCGGGGAAGCTGCTCTGTTCAGCCCTTTCCCTCAGGCTTTGTGGTCAAGTTCTCCCTGGACCCTGTCCAGAGTTCTGCAAGATGTTGCAGCTAGTCTTCAGCAGCTGGACCTGGTCTCTGACTCAGTCTGAAGTCCAGCTCCCACTAGGAGCTGTCCGAAGTGCTGCTGTTCTTTCAGTCAGCCCTTAGGTCTGCCTGGGTCAAGCTCCAGCAAGGAGCTGCCAGGCCCTGCCCCAGAAGCTTCTTTTATATTGGCTTGCTGGACCCTGACTGGCTACCGGTGAAGCAGCCACTCTAGTCTGCTTGGAGGACCTCTTTTTGGCTCTTCTCCCTGGGGCAGGGTGCAGCAAGGCCTCCAGCCACAGCAGGGCGTCAGGCCTAGTCCATCCCGTCACAGTGAGGTTTCCTAATTTTCCAAAAGATTCAGGTGATCTCAGAGACCTTTTCAAATTCAGGGTTGTTCGTATTTTATATGCTATTAATTTTGCTCTCCCTTATCAGTTACTTCTGTTCGTTTCATTCTTTTTATAGATAAACAGTCAGCTTTGACCAACTGATACCTTAGTTTGCTCTGCCAATCCCTCAGAATCTACTCTGACATAGAAAGCAGTTATTACCTCAGTTTTTTTGTTGCAAAGTAGTTTCAGAATTAATCTCCATTTGAGAATTTCACTTTCTTCTATTTGCCATTTACACCATCAGAATGCCTTGACCTAGGCTGGCGTATTTATTTCATCAGCACTGGCAAGCAGAGTTGACACCAGTGAATATTAACATCCCTGCAGTTTTTGGACACACTGGAGCACCAAGTTATTCATAAACGAATTGACCATGACATAACCAAGATGCTACGCTACAAGTCGGGGATGGTTTATAATACTTAGTCTGGTCATAAATGTAGGGGATTGGATTTAAGATGATCTCTTGAGATCCCTTCGAAACCTACAATTCTTTGATCCCAAGTAGAGGCCACAACCAACATGCTGAAAATTTAGTGTGGCGCAAGTATCTTAACTAGTTTAATGTCCTTGGGCAGTTTGAAACACTTTAAAGCCTTGAAAGTGTTTAAGCCAGGGGTGAAGAACCTTTTTTTGAGTCAGGATCTGCTGATCCCCAGAAAAATCAGTCAGGCCCAGCTTAGTAGATTTTGTGTGCTCCAGCCCCATGGGGGGAAACGGGGCTGGAGCACCAGTGCAGGCTCACCAATGCTGAGGGGGAACCCTGGGCCTCAGGGGCCAGATCCAGGCAAGCCGCAGGTTCCCCACCCCAGGTTTAAGCCTAAAATGCTTTATAATTTTAAAGCTTAAGCTGCTGTAAGGATGTAAAGATTGCCCTTTGTTCCATTGCCAAAGTGAAGAGCTATCCACTGTAATGGTGATGATTCCCCCTTGGCAAGGGAGTGAAGAAGAGCAAGCTCCTATCCTCTGCTACTTGTGGGAACTGTAATGTGTTGTACTTGTAGATATATATATTTTTTTCAGCATCTACCCATAAGTGTAGGCAGTTTAACCTTCTTAACACAATTCTGTAACAATATAAAATCTAAAAAAATACTTGATAACTGAACCTGACCATGCAATAATATCCATCTGAGTCATCACACTGTGTGTATCATATCCTTCAGGTCTCCTCTTTGACCTGTTCCCCCAACGTCAGTGGAAAAAATGGGCTTTGTGGCATGCTCAGATGGAAAAGCTGACGCGTTTTTTCGGCATCCCTGTAAACCTCATTTTATGAGGAAGAAGGGATGTTTCAAAAAAGGGTTTTTTTCCCCCCCAACATTTGGCCCAGTCGACAGGCCAAATGTCGGAAAAGCCTCTTCCAAAAAAAGAATCACAAAAAGTTCACAATTTGTGTATCTTTTTCCGATAGAACTGTGTAGTTTAGACATAGCCTGAGCTGCTACTACTACTACTACCACTACTTTGGATCTAATAAGACTCTGAAAAGGCAAACTGGTGTTGCAAAGAGTAGATATGTTCCCTCTGTCAGGGATCCTGTACCACTCTCACTACTGCATTTTGGTGCGTCCCCAAACCTCCTGACCAACATCACTTGTCTTTTGTCTGCTTTGAGTGTGTCAGCTAGCCTTCAGTTAGCCCCTGGTTCAGAGATATCAGGTCATCCATTCCCCCCCATACAAGCCTGAAAAGAGAAGAAAGTGATGTGGAGCTATGTATTGTTGTCATACTAAATATATCAAAGCCCTGTGTTCTCACTAGCCTTCCAGCGACCTGATCGTCAATCTTCCTGTTCAGACGAACAAACAGGCTGTTAGGGGGATCACTTATTGAGAGTTCTTGGAGCAAATGAGCAGTTGCCCAAAGTTACTGTGTGGGATCTGTAAGAAAGGAGCAAAGCCAGTGACTCATCCAGTCTTCCTGTGATTTGCAGATGTCAGCAAAATCTTGTGATCACTGGTTATAACAGCTTCTTGTGGATTTACAGGAATCAGCAACAGTATCCATAGTGTTGTGTCGCAGCGCAGCACAGGTCTTTAAGAAAAACAGCTTATTGTTCAAACTTTGCAGGTATGTGTGTGTGTGTCTGGGTGATGTCTTGTTACCTTTTCTGTAACTGGTGGCATGATACAGTACATCAGCAGTTGGGGTCAGTGGGCGAAAGTTCTGACTTAACTGCTCTTTTTATTCTTTGTGATTGGGAAAGATCTGTTTTAGTATCCTTCCTTCCGTAACATTAAAATACATTAAACATTAA
Source organism: Pelochelys cantorii (assembly GCA_032595735.1). NCBI lineage: Eukaryota > Metazoa > Chordata > Testudines > Trionychidae > Pelochelys > Pelochelys cantorii. The sequence continues at coordinate 121,266,888 of CM064326.1, read as the reverse complement.
AAAAATACATAATATGTGTTAGTAATTGGTGGATACCACGGTGGCACACATCTGAACAAGCGTACATGTCTTCAATAATGGTGCAGAAGACAAAACTCACTCCGCTCATGGATGGAAAATCTTAGAGGGAACACTGAGGGTGTGGTGTCTCGATCACACAACAAACCATCATGCATGTGGGGAATACTACCATAGCAGCAGGCAGAATTTCTGTCACGGTGCCAGCTGTGAAAACACTCACTTTTCTAATTTCCCACCCAGCATGCATACATTTTATAAACAAACATACCATTTAGAAAAGGCTAAAAGTTCAGAGTGAGCCTCAAAGCATTTTAAAACAACTCTATTTAACTCTGCAATTGCAAACACATAGCTTCATCACTGCTTTGGTGCCATTGATACTGGTGTATTTTCAATATTGAAACAATTAATTTGATAAAAGCTAGTCAGCTATTTAAATGAAAAATACTAGGTCTACCTGCTATAAGTTACAGAGTACTTACAATCATCAGGCAAAACTTCCTTGAACTGTTCAAAATAGGAATTCAACCGAACTAAACTCTCCATGTTAATTATTTCTTGTAGTGAGGTGTCTCCAAACCTTTCAAGATAAGAAAAGGGCACAACATTAGCCCAGATACACCTTTACTCCTTTTCTTTTCTGACACTTAAGATTAAGATGGTGACTTACAGATTCAACTTGTGAAATTCCTGAAAGTCCAAACCTCTTCTCAGACAGTGAGGACTGCACTATAAAAAGCTGAAGAGATTTATTCCAGGAATAAAATTATATGTAGGTGCATACACACCCACTCAGCCTATGGCAGTCAATATTTAAAACTTGGTTCCTTGATTTTTCAATATTAAAATCCCATTTATTTAGAAATTTAAATTTAATTTGGTTTGGGAATATACCATTTCAAACTTTTGCTGAGAACTTTTGCCCTGTTGCCTTGCCAAAGACAGGAAAAGACATGTGACTAAGAAGCATGCTTTTATTTACCCAGCATTTGTTTTCTTTTAGGACAATAATGCAAGGTATTCCACCATTGCAGAAATGTATTTCCAGCAGGGTAAAAGATTACCTAACGTCAGTTAAGCTTGAATTTTTGTGACTGGATATGTACTTCTCTGCTAGGGTTTGCTGCTCATTGATTCCCACGTTGAAGAGAACAGGCTGAACTCTCAGTAACATGCCGCTCTGAATCTCTCGGGGCAATGAATCAAACAAGGCGCTTGGCAAAGGAATCCTCACATTAAATCCATCACTTCAAACAAACAAATGGAAAATATTACAACTGAGAAACTTGCTTACTGATCTGTATTCTTAAAAATGTGACATTTCTTTTTGCATAGAATAATAGCTGAACATGCTGCAAATTACTGAGAGGGTATCAAAGACATGCTAGTGCTTTTAAGCGCCGAAGGTCAGAAAAGAAAGCAGTTTAAAAAACTGCAGCACTCAGCTTATGCCCTGATGAGTGTTCCAATAGTTTCTTCTTACCTGTCAAAAACTACTTTTCATTTAATTTAGTACTGCAGAGCGCACACAGCTCTAGTAGAACAAGCTGGATTTTAGTGTGCCTCACACACCATCAACAGTTTCCCTCAACATAAAACTAACAAAACAAAAATACACGGTTTTAGAAATTATGCTTCAATTCTCTGTAGTCTAACTGAAAGTGAAAAGACATGCACATGTCAAGATCCAATGACCCCATTATCTTGTTTTGCCCTTGTACTAGTTTATAATCACATAGTTCTTGTATTTCTCTTCTCTTATTTGACTAAAAGTATATCAGTTATTACAATCACAGCTAAAAGATAAGGAAACCCCTTTAGTTCAACCATGATCCTGCCCTTCCCTTTAAGGCCCACTCCCGATACCAGCTCCCTGCGGGCAGTTATCTGCATTTATGGCAAGTCCTGTTGATTTCAATGGAACTTTGTATTGGTACAAAGGTCGGCTTGTTTTGTGCCAGGCGCAGGACTGTGGCCTGACTAAATATCGGGTTGAACTGTCCGATTTAAATAAACTTAAAAACAACAAATGGTCTGGTAGGACTTTATAGACTAACAAAACATGTAGATGGTATCGTGAGCTTTCATGCGCACAGCCCACTTCTTCAGATGACCGGAGTTTTGAGTTTAAGATGTGCAGACCCAAAATAAATAGGGGAGAACAGGGAAGGAAAAGAAAAGAAGGGAGTGGGAAACAAGGAGCAGAGGGTACGAAAATATCAGAGGGAAAAACAAGTAGGCAGAGCTGGTAGTCTATAAGCACCTAAAGATTAGATAGTTAAAAAGTGCTAAAGACTGGATAGTTGAAAGAGATAGTCTTTAGGTGCTTATAGACTACCAGTTCTGCCTACTTGTTTTTCCCTCTGATATTTTCATACCCTCTTCTCCTTGTTTCCCATCCCCTTCTTTTTTTTCCTTCCCCCCCCCTTTCCTTTCTCCCCTATTTATTTTGGGTCTGCACATTCTAAACTCAAAACTCCAGTCATCTGAAGAAGTGGGATGTGCCCAAGAAAGCTCATGATACCATCTACATGTTTTGTTAGTCTATAAAGTGCTACCAGACCATTTGTTGTTTTTTAAGTTTATCCTGTACAAACTGACTTGGCTACCCCCTGAAGCTGTCCAATTTAATGTATTGTTCTGGTGGTGTAAAAGCTTTGCTATTTTCACCAGAATAACACTGTAACAAATCCTAGTGTATAATGACAAATAGCCTTTTGTTAACTCAAATAGACTTTTTAGTATTTGACTTTTTTTTACACCGAGACTTCAAAAATGCCTGAAATCCTTGTGATTATGAAAAGCCAGGACAAATTAATATTTTCACATGAAAACAAGTTTATCATCTTTTTGGCTTCATCTTGTTATGCACTTTCGAGTTTAGCTGTCTGTGAAATAAGTAACAGTAAAAATTAATCAAGATCAGCTCCACAGTCATTCTGTTTGAAATGTTGGGATTATAAAATATATAAAGAAACTGGCTGTTTTCCACTTGAGGTTCAAGTATATTTTTATCTCCCCTTCTTCAAGTCCCACTGTCCCCCCTCCTCTGTGTTTTTTTTGTTTTTTTTTTTTTTACCGATTTCCTGTAATGACTGGCAGCATGTCAGCAGATGCATTTGATGTGGCCTGAGTTACTTTAAAGGTAACATTCCTCAAATCCATTATTCCCAAATTCATGTCCTCCAGCATTGCTAGCTCTTCACCTAAATCAAGGAGCAGAAAAGTAGATTTCAGTAATTACTTTCCATGAATTACCAATTTACTCTTATCCAGTCTCAAGATATGTGCTTGATATGATCAGGGTTCACCAGCATTATGAAGAAATTGTGTGGGGTGAAGAAATTAGGAGATCTTTATCCCTCACCTGGATCTACATGGGTAGCCCCTGCCTCCATGCTAAAAACCTTTGATATTAACGAGCCTCCCACAAGCACAAAGATTAGTAAGCCCTGATCTGATTGCAGGACTGGGCTATTACTTAGCTTTATGAGTCTTGATAAAGATGGAAAACACATCCATGGCTAAAACCATGAAGTATACTTTATGTTCTGAATAAATGCTTCAGAAGCTGGTCGTATCCATAATCATGATATTCTGTCAATTTGTCATCAGCTAAAAATATATTAATTTCATACTACACTGTAGTATGAGTGGATACTGGATTTATTCAGAGTGTCATATATCTTACAGGCTCTCTTTCTATTACATAATTAAGGAGATTCATGAAAGTCCAGATTATATTTTTTCAAATAGTTCCTCTTAACTTGGATGGAGTTTAATTTCATTTCTTTTCAGAAAAGAACAAGTATGACAAAGTAACCATAGTCTTTTTATGAAATGTTGACAATTTAAATAAAAGAAATATAAAGCTTCTCTTTCAGTAGTTGACTAAATATTTAACCAATAACTTTGTTTTGTGGTTCAGTTCAAAATTCCGTTTTGTAGCTGAACTGCAAGTTACTGTATATACTCGACCAGAAGCTGAATTTTTTTTGGTAAAACATCACACTGGGAAGAGCGGGGGTCAGCTTATGATTGGCTCATTGTGCTTCACATTTTCTTCTACTGGGGAGAAGATCAGCAAAGTCCAATTCCCAGGCATGAAGCCTGTCAACTCCCAGTCACTGCTGTTCGGCATTTCAGGTCAACAGGAGTGGTGGGAAGTGGAGGCCAGCAAGTCCCTCCACCCATGCTGCTTTGCGTGGCTCCCATTGGCTGGCAACAGCAGCCAACGGGAGCCGTAGGAGGCAGCGCAGGCTGAGGGACATTCTGGCTGCAGGCACAGAGCCTCTCAGCTCCCATTGGCTGGGAAGAGAGAACAGCAGCCAATGGAAACCGAAAGGCTCCATGCCTGCAGCCAGCACATCTCTCAGCCTGCACTGACGTGATGTGACTGGAAGTTTGTACACCGCCAATACAGAATCAGCTTATAAACAAGTCATGGACTTTTTAACATTTTTTTGTCCCGTAAGGTGGGGGGTCAGCTTATGAACAAACAGGCTTATGTTTAAGTATATACGGTATTTCAAATCCTGCACACTCATTCTGCAACTGTGGCCTATATTAAGCTGAACTTGTCAATTCATAAAGAGTGTTATGCCCCATGTAGAGTGACTTTACCATATGTGCTCAAAAGGCTTTCAAACTGCGCCAGCAGACCAATGGTGTACAGTTGTCTCAGGAATCCATCATCATGTAGGCAGTTCCTCAGCTTGATAATGAAACCGCAAATAAGAGCTGTAAGCTACAGAAGAGAATACAAAGTAAAATAACTCCAGATAATATGTATGTCTAACCTAAAATGAAAGCATCATAGTATCTGTGAGATGCTGTAACAGCTGTCAAACTGATATTTGTTTTCTTTATAAGTGAGGCACCTGCCTCACCGTTAAAAATAGGGATGTTAAAAATCGTTTAATTTAGTAATCACGTAACCACAACAATTCTTAGTGGTTACATGACTATTTAATACCCCCTGTGGGCAGGACCAGCAGGAAGTGCACTCCCGACTCCACTTCTGGGGAGCTGAAGGGTGGCAGGTGAGAGCTGGTCCACAAGGATGGGATGCCAGAGCAGCCTCTGTCTGCAGGGAGCTCGAGCCCCTCACAGACAGGGGCTGCTGCCACCCCACACTGCTGCCTCTGATACAGAGGCAGCAACAAGAGGTGGCAGGTGGGAGCCGGGTTTTAAACCAGCTCCCCACAGGGACCGGCTCCTGCCTGCCATCCTGCATTGCTGCTTCTATATCAGAAGCAGCAGCGCAGGATGGCAGATGGCTCCCTGTGTGCTCTTCATTTAAAACTCAGACTGGCGGCCTGGGACTGAGCCAGCCTGCCAGTCTGAGTATTAAATGTCGAGCATGTGGGGGAGAGGAAGGTTGTTGCGGTTAACTGGAACCGTTAACTGATAAGCAATAGCTTATCTGTTAAACGGTTATCCTGCTAGCCATTAACATCCCTAGTTCAAGAGAAATCTTAATAAAAATGGGAAATATTTTATTTGGTTTACTGGAATATTGACATCATCCTGAAAACTCTCCAAAGATGGGATTCCTGTTGACTTCAGGTCTATTAGTTTTCTTCACATCACTAGGTGCATTAGAATCAAAGATATATTAAATTATCTCCAAGATTTCCTTGGAAAACAATTTCAGTTAAGGAGTAAGAGATGCAACTAGTTCGAAGTCTAAAATTTACATTTAGTATTAACAAAAATTATTCCACTGACATTTTAAAAAAAGTTTAAAGGCAACAATGTCTGTTTTTATTATGCAAAATTTCCCTATAGTGCTATGAACCACAGAACACCTGCTGACTTCAGTGAAGCACCTGGTGCTGAGTACCTCTCAGGATCAGGCCCTAATACTGTCATGGAGTCTTAACTACATGTTTGTAATAACACTGTCATTTCCAAGGCAACTGACTGATGCCACTAACACAGGATTATGATTTCATTGCAGAATTAAGCCAAAGGAAGTAAGTTAAGAAATTTATGAGGGGAAATTTTTTTTTTTATTCAAAACAAAGATCTTGTTAAAATCTTGTAGTTTACAGAAATTGCCCATCTTATGAATTGCTTTTTCTATAAAATAGTCTCTGAATTTATCCCTATCTGGATAGAAGATGAGGCTGTTTGAACTATTTAAACTAGGTAATGGTTTCTGTAAAATTAAACTTGATGATATGAGGTTATTAGACAAAGCATAAAGAGAGCACAAAGATTTAAAATCTGAAGCAATGTCTGTAAAGAGACTGTGAGTGTGTTTTGTTCTATGTGTAGTGGGTTACTAGACTGAACCTCCAATTTAGCTTATGTCAAACAGCACTGATGTGTTTAAGCAAAGTGTGTGTGGCTATGACAGGGCACAGAATGATCTACTTGCCTACTCACCAATAGCAAGTTGTCAGATTTCCCTGGTGAATAGGAGAACTGTAAATATAAATCATTTAACATTTAAGCTTTAATTTAAAATGTTATGGCTCCCAATAGTAGCAGATGTGAACCAATACCTGAACTTCCGAACCTGAGACCTCGAGAAAATACCTACCTGAGTCAGCAGGGAGACTGCTCCAGTACTTGTGCTGCTGCTCCTGCTAAGAGCTGTTCCAAGCTGCAAAACTGAGTGAAAACTGACTGCCATCTAGTTTTCATTTCCACTATTCAAAACCCCAAGGGCAGCAGTAAAACTCACAATAATCATGTCAGTTTCACTCTGTTATTGCTTGAGAATGGCAGGAGAAACAGCAGAGACAGGCTCTGGAGCTATTCACAGAGGGAGGAGATCCTGGACAGTGGAAGCTTGAGGAGGAGGGCAGAAGGCACAGAGTAGTCAGAAGACTACGGGCAAGTCTACACTACAGCACTCCACTGGTGCAGCTGCACAGCTGTACCAAATCTGGTGAAGAGACACTATCCTGACAAGGAGTGCTCTCCAATCGGCATAATTACTCCACCTAGATGAAAAGCAGAAGCTACGTCAGTGGGAGAAGCTCTCCCGCTGACACAGCACTGATGTAGACAATGTTTAGGTTGATCGAACCTTTGTCGATCAGGGGGATTCTTTTTCACACCCCTGAGTGATGCAAGTTAGATCAAATTAAGCAGTAGTGGAGACCAGATCTATCAGGTGGGAGAAGAGAGTGTGAAAGCTCCTTCTATCTTTCAGCAGACAGACATGTGTGAAGCTATTCAAATTTTTCAGACATCTACTAGTCAGAGTCAGACATAAAAGTCTGAGCCCCCAAGCAGGTTCCAGGGACAACACTTGAGTAGAAATCTCAGCACCCCCACCTTTCCAAGCAGCTGGTGTTGGGAGCCGGACTTCTCTCCAGGGTACCCTAAAGACACATCTACTCTGCAGTCAGAGGTGTGACTACAGCTCAGAGACACATACCCACTCTTGCTTACTTTAGCTATCTCACTAAAACTAGCAGTGACATGACTGCATGCACAGGGCACCCAAGAGGGTTTGTAACAGCCCATGCAGCCATGTCTTCTCTGCTATTTTTAGCTGTGCTAACTAGGTGAAAGGTAGTGCATGCATTCTTACGCACATTTCAAATTACATCTCCACCTGCAGCGTAGCTATAGCCTTAGACCTTGTTGGTTCCCTCCTCTTTAAATCCTTCCACTGATAGCTGATACATTTGTCAGTTTTGCACTCGATGCAGGCAACAATCTATTGTGGATCAGGAAGAAATCTTTTGCTGATCATGTTTTTTTCTCCTTCCACCTATTCTGTTTGGTTGGTTTTTACATAACAATGCTTATATACTGCAGTATAACTAATTGAAGTGTTTTGTCTAAATTTGCATAATTTTACATGAATATGCAGGACAGAGATGGCAGACAATTCATTTTAGTGGTAGATACATACATGCAGTACTATTTTTCCTATGGCTCTATCTCAACAACACTGTACATAAGAGGGGAGGCTGCATTTGATTTCTACACTGCTCCTAAGGCAGGAAGTACACAAGATCATTACCAGTTCTAACCACTTTAATCTCTCAGAGTCTTTAAAAAATAATCACAACTCTAACTGTAATCATATCACCCAACTTCCTTGCTTACTGTTTGGCAGAAGACAACATCTCTCCGATACTGAAGGCTCAGGCAAAGAGCTATTGTAGGAGCGCTATCTTGCATTAACAAAAAGACCATGGCTTTCTTTGCCTTGTCACTCATCATGGCTACACAGTCAGTGAGTGTTGTCAGCAAGGGGTAAAGAGCCTCACTCCATTCACCTGGTCAAAAAATAAATTAAAAAGGCATTGTAAATACTAGCATTTTGAAAATGAAAAAATGATAAAAGCCATTGTCCTAAGACACTTTCTGACTCAATTTAAAGAACACTATTGATAATAGGTATTTAGCATAATCTAACAGCAGTTTATTGTTCCTGGCTAGCCCATTTATTTCCAGTGCTATTCACTATCGTATTATAATGTGCTTAAGAGATGTTATTACAAAACAATGATAAAGGCTGTTTTACTGTGTAAGCCTGGGGTGGCGGACATTCCTGAGCATATATTAGCTGCTATATTTGCCTACAGAGAGCAGGAAGCAGAATAACTGATTTGTAAAGCACTATGAAAGGGGCTATAGGAAGAAAAGAAGCCAAATTGTATTCTATAACCGATATACAGTATAGCTAATTGCTACTAAATTTCTTCTGACCCTTGGTGTAAAAAAGGCTTCTCCTACATCTATTCTATCATTCTACAGTACTTACATAGCTCCTCCCACCCCAGCACCTGAGAGTCTTCAGTGTATTTAGCCTCATAGTCATAACACCCCATGAGGTCCTATTATCCTCACTTTACAGCAAGATTTTGTGATTTCTCCAAGATCATGAAGGAAGTCAACAACAGAGCAGGGGACTGAACCGAAGTTTCCAGATCCCCAGGCTAGTATCCTAACCGCTGCACCACAGATCCTCTCTAAGATTCATTTACCAGAAAAAGCTCCAGTAGTTTCATTTTTCCATTATTCTACTCCTTCCTCCCCCTCCCATCTTAACCATCCTCCGATTTTTTAAGCCCACTTTCATCATTCTGCAAAAAAAGTAAAATCAGACATTGCATCAAAACTTTTTCCATAACAGAAGACAGGGTAAAGAAAGGTGTCCTGCTTTTGGTCTTTTTTAAAATAGAAATTTAAAAAGGGAAAGCTGCTATTTAAAATCAGATTTATTTTTAACATGCAGAACAGCCCAGGACTAGCTGGCCGCACCATACAAGGTGATGTACAGATCATAATCATGCAAAAAAAGGATCACTTCAGGCCTCTGACAGGAAGCTGTTCAGGACTTCAATTGACATCTATGGTTAAGAGCCAACACAAATACAAGTTTCCCTGATAACCATCCAAAGAGGGAAGTTATGGAAACTTGCTAACAAAAACATCATAAATGACAAGTCCAGCAGCACTATGCTTTAAAACCTCATCCTATGGAGTAGGCAGACAGATAATTTAATAAACGGAATGAAGGGAAGTGATTTGGATCTGTTCCACTGGATATAATTGTCTATCTTTAATTGCAGGAAGGCTCAGAAGAGCTAACTGAAAGAATTAAAGCCTATCTTTTATGCTCTATTATATAGTTTTCCCAAAATAATCAAATGACCTAACATGGAACTATGAACCCTCAGAAAGCAAAATATTTCTCAATATTTGTTTTAAAGAGCTTTGTATAAAAGGATAAAAATGGAAAATATCTTCTAGAATGTAACTGCTCTCATACATGGAAATATTTAACTTTTAAGATAATCCTGGGCAAGTTAAAAATCAAAATGATTGTTTTTGTCAACAAATCACTTAAAAACATGGATATCTGTTTTAATCAAACAGTAAATCAGTAGCATTATAGAAAACAGAATTCCTAAAGATATTTTTTCCAAGGTGACAACATAAATTCTCATGGATCTGTGAGAGTGCACTAACCTTTCCTCTAGTTGTATATTTTAGGGATGTAATAGTATAGTCAATTAACCAATAAGAAAAAAGCTTATAGGTTAATACTGTAGACTACATGCATCTTCCCCCCCACTTGCCAGTAAATTTTTTAGCAGGCTGGCCAGCAGCCTGACTCAGTCCTGGCTCGTGCCGGGTCCAGGACGTACCCCCACTGTGACTCTGCATTTAAAGTTTATTAGGAGCCAGGCAGGCAGGCAGCCTGGTTCAGGTCCAGCTTGCACTGGGTCTGGGAGCTCAGAGTCCCCCAGACAGGGGCTGCTGCCACCCCATGCTGCTGCCTCTCTATCAGAGGCAGCAGTGTGGGGTGGCAGGAGGCCAGTCTGTGAGGGGAACTGGTTTTTAAACTGGCTTCTTTCACGGACCAGCTCCCGCATAGCACCACACCAAGGCCTCCTCGGGAGTGGGGCCAGAGCACACTGACTGCTGGCCCCACTCCGGGGACTATAAAATAGCTGAGTAACTAATAAGAATTCATGAGGTTAAAAGATTATTCAATTAACCAGTATTTAACATCCCTAGTATGTTTTATTTATAGTTTGGGACATCAATCCTGAAATTCAGATCTTGTTCAGGGGACTGAGACTAGAAGCAGGAAGGCCTGGGAATGACCTAACTGGAGGGTCAAATGGATGGATTTTGTTTTGGGACTCAGAGTTTTACTTTTTAGTTTATTTTATCGGAAAAAACACAGTCCCCAAGAAGGAGTTTTGTGAAAGGACCAATAGGATGTGCTGAGTCTAAGAAGACCCATGAGCTGCAACAGGGTGGGAGATGCCCAATCTAGTGACAGGCAGATCTATAGTTAGGGACCAGGGTAAATCATAGTTCCACTGAAGTTAATAATAGCTTTGAAAGTAAATGGGAGGTATGGACAGGAAAGAGGGGGTGGGGCAATTACACTGATTTACAGCAGCTGAAGATCTGGTCCAAAAAATTCAAAGTTGCCTTGTGTTTATTTTGTTTATAATACCCCTCCCCTTTTTAAAATAAAAGTTTCTAACTTATTTTAAAAAGTTGTTTCAGACTGAATGCCTAATCTGAGAGTCCTCACTCAGAGACAGCACTCATGGAAGTCAATGGCAGTCTTGCCTGGTAAAGGAAGTCAGGATTTGGCTCCATATGTTTTCTCTATTTTTCTTATTGCTATTAGGAAGCCAGGAAGAAGGACTGAATAGGAGAGACCTCCAGGGACATATTGCTTTGCATAGGGAAGAGCCTATGGAAATAATGAGACAAAAAGAATGCAGCTGAGGCAGGAAATCACTACATAGGGGAGGAAGAGAAAGAGCTATAGAGCTGAGAGGTTGTGATGATGGGACATGGCACACAGAAATTAGATACTCAGGTGACCTATTAAGTCAGACAGTTACTCCTCTTAGGATTACCGCGTACAGACCCTATTGCTTTTGTCTCTGGAAAGTCTACATAACAATGTGCACACACAGCAGTGAGGCCACGTGCTGTTGTTTTCTTTTTAAAGTTTATATCTTTCTTTTCTACAGCAATACAAATAATATAGCAATAAAGGTAGGGTCATATATCAAACTACTGAGCACCTGGAGCTGCATTTAATTCTGGCAAGAGCTGTAGGTACTCAGCAGTTCTGAAAAATCAGATTATTCATTCAGGTGCTGTCTTAGGGTGCATCTAGACAGCACCCTTCTGTCGGAATAAGCTAAGCAATTTGCACTATGCAAATCCCGTAATTTATTCCAAGTCTAAACTGAAAGAGCTTATTTTGAAATTGGGCGCTATCTACATAGTGCCAAATTTCAAAATACGGCACTATTCCAACAAATCCCTTAACCCTTATGGAACGCTGGAATAGCGCACCTACTATTTCCGGAAATAGCGGGTGCTTTTAAAGAAGTGGTGTTGCTCTTTTTTTATACTTCCAGTATCCCAAAAGAGCCACACAGTCTAGACGTACCCTTAAGCATTTAGCCCTGATTCAGCAGTGTTCAAATCCATCCCTATTCAACAATATATTGAAGCATGCCTTCAAGTCTCACTGACTTTAATGAGAATTACATACATGCTTAAGTGCTTTGCTGAACTGGGCATTTCGAGATTACAAAATGAAGTCTATCTAATTTATGTGAGCATACAGCAACTGTGGTAATTGCATTGTTTGTGCAAGTCCACACATTGCTCCTTGCGCCAGTGTATGTCCCCCTCAAGAGCACTTGTGCCAACTGAACTGTCAGCGTGGGGCATTGTGGGATGGGTTCTGACACAGCAGCTGATGTAAGTAATGCAGTGTCTATTCCCACACCATGTTAAACTGCCTACATTGATGTTGACTCTGTGCCTTTTGTGGAAGTGGAATTAAGTCAGTGCAATGAGTGAATTACATCAGTGGGAGCAAAATTTTAATGTAGATCCTTGCAGAGTTAGGCTGACATTAGCTGCCCTGCATTGACCTATTTTCATAGTTTAAACCAGGGTTTACTTATATAATTTAGGTACCCCCGTTTTCAACATGGTTGCCCTGATTTGCTATTCCTCTGCTAGAAGTGGATTCTGCTCACCTACTTGTCTCAAAAGGGTGTTTACAAGATAGTAGTACTACTACTAATAATGATGATAATGTTTGTATTACATTTAGAAGACTAAAATCACTGTGTTGTCTTGGCAACACCAGTGAATAAGGATAAACATACATAATCTATAACATAGGATAATTTTTATACTGTAGGTATGGTACAAAGAGATGAAAGTTATATCTGCTTGGGGGTCAGTTTCAAGGACATGGTCTTAATTCCTTGAAGATTTCATTTGAACCAGAGGACATGACTTATGTGTCAGTTCAGAAATCAACTCTCTGCTCTTCTCCCAAACTGAGAGAGAAATCACAGTGATTTAATAGGAAACAGAGGCAATATTTAAGCAGAATAATTTAGGGCTTGTGAATATAATTTTCTAGTGTTGTGTGGAGGAGACATAGTTTAATTTCATTTTCTATTTCAAATGTGTGTTCTGAAACTTAAGTTTGCAATGGCCTACAATGCTGTGGCATACCCACAAAGTATTGCCCCCCATTATCCAATCAGATTGCTCTATTTCCTAATCTCCATTCAGAATACTAAATTTAGCATCCAATAAATATCATTATCTTATGTCTATTGAAATCAATAATCAGATTATAACTGATATCCATGGTCTTTGGAACAGTCACTATCTTACCACTTCTCAGATCAATTTACTAGAACTTGTCAATTAGAGAAATTAAAGGTAGTGTCACTGAACATTTCTCTATCTACATATAAAAGCTACCAAACTCTACAGTGAGCCTGTTCCCCTTCTGTTTAGGAAAATAATAACTTATCAGATTTCACAGTGAGATGATATATGTTTATAGAAGTTAAGTGATACATGTAGTTATTTCTTCTTCCATGTCTTCTTCCTACCTTGTTTTTATTTGGTAAAAAGGCAATGATTGGAAAAAAAGCCCCCTTTCCCTGCACTCCATCAAATGCAGTATTAGATAACTCACCAGCAAAACACTTGTTCCATTGTTAAATACAAACAAAAATTGCAATTTGCAGAAGCCATGAATGGAAAAAGCACATACCTGGGCTGGATTCTTCAGGAGGGGGGCTGCAATCTGCACAGAAATGGAGGTGCAACATGCATGATTAAGGAGCAGCAACACAGTCTCAACATAAGCAACTCAAATGCTCAGTGCAGGGTTCTCAAACATTTTCACAGAATGGACCACAACTTAACAGAGATATTGCCTCATGGACTACCTCTCCTCCCAGTATGATTATGTGGACCACTTCTCCCCACTATTCATGATCACATCATAACCATGTGGCAGCTACAGCAATTGCTTACAGGGAAAATAATATTAGGGAAGCATTTTTAGCTGCTTTTAAAATTTGATTTAGCAATTGACAAGAGGGAGAAGAAGCCAAGTACCATGGGACCAGCTTGCTGTCTGTGGACCATCAGCAAGTGTTCCGTAGACCATAAATGCACGGACCACAGTTTGAGAACCACTGGCTCAGTGCAACTGTAGGATAAGCTTGCAGTAAGGCAGCTAAAACAGAACAGCAAAAGATCAGCAATACATTTAAAGTACCAGAGCATTTAACAGATAGTGACATTAATGCACTCTAACTGCAACAGTGATTAGAATCACTACTCTGCCATTTCATAATATTTAGTTTGTGTTGTACAATTTATAAATCTGTTCACTCTGACCAGTACTGGGTGTATATCAAAGGCCCAAACATACTCCCCTCTGAAGCTTGTGGGAGATTTGTACTGCCTCCAATGCGAGGATGGAGCCCTCAGACAGGAATATAGTCAAAATTTAATAACTCCAGTCGCAACATATCCTGAAATACTGAATTTTTTAATAGATTAACAAAACTTGAAACTTGTGTTATGTTAATATCAGGAGTTTTTGGTAAAGGAAGCAGATAATAGAGAATACCAAATTCAATAGAAGTCCTGGAGACTAACACCTGAGCTAGAACTACTCCTCTGGATCAACAAGACCTGCATGACATTGAGTAAAGATTTTAGGCAGGGGACTGGACTCAATGACCTTTCAAGGTCCCTTCCAGTTCTATGAGATAGGTATATCTCCATATATTATAGGGGGGAGGGATAAAGCCAGGGTTGTGAGTTCAATCCTTGAGGGGGCCATTTAGGGATCTGGGCAAATCTGTCAGGGATGGTACTTGGTCCTGCCGTGAGGGCAGGGGACTGGACTTGGTGACCTCTCAAGGTCCCTTCCAGTTCTATGAGATAGGTATATCTCCATATATTATATTATATTATTATATTAGTCATAGGAAAAAAATCAGTTTTTAGCAAATATCTGAAGTGGTTATAACATTTTATTTTAAAAATATTTCTTAGGCTTTGTGGAGAAGTCTCTTTTTTTACTCTTTCAGAAAATGTTTCCCTTCACAATTCACCCAGCATGGAAAATACTTTCAACAAAACTTTACCGTGCTTGGTTTAGAACTGTTTGGGTTTTTGTTTTGTTTTGTTTTGTTTCTTTAATACCAAGTTATTATTATTCTCAGGTCAATGGTTGAATAAATTAAATATGTTTCCCTCACAAGTACTTATGGAAAGGAGGGTATTTCTAGTCAAAGAAGTACAATGCTTCTGAAGGCTTGTCTTCACATACCGTACTACTATAGTGCTGTATGCGAACATGCTCCCATGCCAATAGTAGTCGGCACAGCTAATCCACTAACTCAAGAGATGGTATCGATGTCGACGGGAGACGCTCTCCCTTCAACACAGCGCTTTCTACATGGGGAGTTGTATCAGTATAACTAACATTGCTCAGGCATGTGAATTAGTCAGACCCCCTGCAGTAAGACCTGGCCTGAGCTTGCTTAAGACTGATAAGAATCAGAGGCAATTACCAACAGGTCCACAGGCAAACACCCATCCAGGTGATTCCAAGGCAAATATATAAGGTCCTAAAGGAAGCATGCTCCAAATGGCTATCTGGCAGGCAATGTTCCCATTGTCAGTAGTTTCAACGGATTGCTCCTGCTCCACACTAGTCAGACCCTACTGTAGCCTGCACCTCAGCCTGCTGCATAGCAACTCTGATAGGAAGAATTTTAAAAAGGTGCCAGAGCCCTAAATTTTGCAATTGAGCCTCTCTCTGACTCACTGCACCATTCTTAATATTAGCTGTGGGAAACTGCTTCTGGCATCCAGAAAAAAAACCAAACCAACCAAACATGGCTTAAAGATTTAAAAAGAATAGGTAAAATCCTAGTCCCACTGAAATCAATGGTAATATTGATGTCAATGGGGCCACGGGTTCACTCAATATCAGGGACTATTTCCCTACCAGCAACTGCTAGGGTCCAGTCCTGCTCCCAGAAAAGTTAAAGGGAATCACCAATAGACTTTGGTGGCACTTTATTTGCAGTGGCTTCCAATTAATTTCTGGTACAATTCAAGTTGGTTTTGACCTATAGAATACCTGGGATCCAGGCTACTG
Organism: Pelochelys cantorii; assembly: GCA_032595735.1. NCBI lineage: Eukaryota > Metazoa > Chordata > Testudines > Trionychidae > Pelochelys > Pelochelys cantorii. The sequence continues at coordinate 121,250,897 of CM064326.1, read as the reverse complement.
CAGAAACTGCTTCTTTCCTCATGGGGGTGTCAACGTGTAGACAACCACATGACTAACCAATAAGCCTGGTCTTATCGCTTATTCCTGTCCACGACATCATTTCCCCCCCCCCCCCACCTTGTTGCCTCTGATTCAGAAGCAGCAAGAGGGGGAAGGCGGGAGCCAGTACCCATGAGCTTAAAGCTGGCTCTCCAAAAGCACTGGATCCATCTGCCCTTCCCCCGACCCCCCCTCAGTGCTGCCTCTGATAGAGAGGCAGCAGTGTAGAGGATTAGGGGGGCAGGCGGGAGCTAATACGCGTGGGAAGCCACCTTTTAAGCTGGCTCTCCACGCATGCCGGCTCCGTCACCCACTGCCTCCCCCTTTGCTGCCTCCTGTTGGGGAGGGCTGGCAAGAGCTGGTGCTGCCTGCTCCCCTTCCCGGAACTACGGCCTCTATCAGAAGCAGCAGCGGGGAGAACGTAGGGGAGGTCGTTGCGAAGCATCCTCTGTCTGCGGTGGGCCCAGCCTTGCTGCGGACAGAGGCTGCTCCATGATAGCAACCCCTCTCTGTGGGGGGGGGAGGGAGGGGCAAGCTCCCTGCAGACAGGGGCTGCTGCCACCCTGTGCTGCTGCCTCTCTATCAGAGGCAGCAGCATAGGGGGGCAGACGGGAGCTGGACTGCACAGGGAGCTGTTTTTAAAATCAGCTCCCCTTGCGGACTGGCTCCTGGCTGCCACAACGTGCTGCTGCCTCTGATAGAGTGTAAGCAGTGTGGGGTGACAGGGGGCTCCCCAGGAGTGGGACCGGAGCACACTGGCTCTCCCCGGCCCCTGGGGACTATTGAAAAGTCATGTAACCAATAATATTTCATGCAATTACACGACTATTCAATTACATGTTATCTAACATCCCTACTCCTCATAATCTATAACTGAGATCAGTACTGAGCGTGACAGGTTTGTGCAACTAGGAGACAGGGTCAATGTTCTCTCTAACATTTTCCATCTGTGTGTGGAATCAATTTTTTATGTACATTGGAGCATATACAGATGTGCACCACCTCTGATAGAGAGGAAGCAGTGTAGAGGATTAGGGGGGCAGGCAGGAGCCAACTGTGCCCATTGACATTTGTTGATTCATCACGTTACTTTTCTCAGCCAGTAAGTGGTCAGGAAAGGGTTGATGAGTGAATCAATAGAAGGTATCACCACACATAGTTGTTACTAGATCACTCTAAGACAGAGTAATACATTACTACTAAAATGCTATCTATTTAACATATATAATCATTAAGTTAAAGGAGTCCACCTTCCAGCCCGTGTGTGCTGTAATGCAATCTGTGGAAGAGGTCTACTAAGTAGTCTTATCTTTTAAAGTTATCTTTACAAATTACATTGGATCCACACATCTTATTGAGATATACGTTCACATGGTCCTTCATATATTTAAGCAAGTATCAACTTATGTAATTGTTGTTCTGATGCTCAAACAAATGATGCAGAAAGAAAATAAACAATTTATATATCACGGTTACTCAAAAATATAGGATATTCTCAAAAAACCTTGGCAATTTAGGACATTCGGCAAATCAAATGTAACAGATATTCAATTCTACATGATATGCTGTAAAAAAGTTATTTTTAATACAAATGTTTTTATTTAGTTTTTAAGTTCACATCTCTTATTGTGCTAAAATATTAATAGTGGAATGAACATGAAGTCACAGGCATGCAAAAATAGTGGAAGGAAGAGCCATGAAACATCATGGAGTATGAAACACAGAAAAGGTGATTTGGGTTTTGAGCATTTCCAAGATTATGCTCTGCTTGATCTGTTCTATGAAAATGATTATCATGAAAACTATTTTTAAAAAAGTAACACAAAAATAAAGTTATTCTGAAATTTCATGCAAGGGTAGGAAACTTGTAAAACTAAAACAGAGCTGGGATTAGTTTAAGTATTTATCTCAGTCACATGCTTAAGACATTATTTATTCACAGTATATTTAGCACTGAACTTATAGTTTTGATAGCCTTATTTAGTTTATAGCTAAACTATCAGAAGAATGGAATATAATAATATTTCAATTTCTATGCTTTATGCTCACTTCTACTAGATAAAATCCAACTGCTTGACTACTTTGATACCACATATTCCCATGACTTTGCTTAAATGCTTGTGATAATTTTAAGGCCACATTATCATGCAAACCAACAGTTACTTTTAAATAGCTACTTAGCTACTGCATTCTTTTACTCGGTTATACACTCTAATACACAAGCTCACAATTACAACTTAAGGTTGATCCAAATACCACTGAACTCACTGAAAAGGCAGCTAGATTGGGTCCTATAACTGTCCCAGACAATCACAACGTGGTGAGGTGGGGGTGAAAACTTGCCAGGAGCCCCTCCTTCCTTCAGGCTTCCTCATGGAACATACCTATCAACTGGAGTGCAGCAGGGGTACTTGTAGCACTATTGACAGCCCCAAGTGACCAGTAAGTCTGCTGGGATTGGAGGCGCTTGGAAAATTGCACTAGTGGAAAGGTGAGAGGGCACAGACACCACACCTTTTCAAACCGCACTGCAGAGGCCACTAGTCAGCGTACTTTGCCTTTCCCTACTCCTCCAGGCCCCTGAAGGCATTTTGCCCATTTTGTCATTTTACACATGGGTGAACTGACACTCCAAGAGCTTACAGCCAAAACGTTCCAAGAAAGGTGCTGTTCTGTATGCACCTAAATTCATATTTCGCCAAAGTGGCTTGATTTTTCAAAATTCTCATTGAATTCAAAGGGAACTACAACTCTGGCACCTTGGAAATTTAGGTCACTCCGATTTGGGTGCCTAAGTACAAATTTAACTGCCTCACTTTAAGGCACCCAGACTTGGAAAAAAATAAGCATAAGTGACCTGCCCAAAGCCATGCAGCAAATCAGCAGCAGAGCCAGATGTGGAACTCAAGAATTTCTGGCTCCTTGTCATATGCTCAGCCAACAACATGCTGCAGCCCTTCATAAATAAGCATGTTGTCCTCATTCACCTGAGAGATACTGATCTGCTCATTAAGTGAATGAGTATGAGGATAAAATATCACACACAATTTAAAAATCTAATACACCTACCTGTACTTAGCTCACTCCTCTGCAACCTCTTACCCAGCAGTACTTTTGTAACACCTTTCCTGCACTCTCATTTAGCTGCACCCTGTACGGCCTGATCTATAGGCTGAGTAATATATCAGGCTATGATGCTTTCCAGATTTATTCTATTCCTCTGAAATCTGGAACCTCAGCTCTCAAAACACCATGGATTTCTGACCCTGTCTATTTAAAACATTTAGAATTTGACATAAAGGTGAATTAAAAGGTTGAAGAATCATGCCAACATAGAGCAAAGCAGAACTGGTGTCTGTCATACGCACTTGTGTTTCTGTGGGAAGAGCATGCAGAGGATGAGATGGTTGAAGATGGTGGTGAGGATGAGGATGATGATGAGGGTGAGGTCTCATCTAAGCTTTGTGGATTTATCCAGTAGGCACGCGTATCCCGATTACCTTTCTTACTAGTACAGCTGATGTCACACTGGAAAACATCTTCACAACTGTCACTGTGCAAACGCTCTTTCTGGAGAAGTTTGTCCACTCGTTGAATAATGCAATCCAGACTTTTGTCAACATTCAACCAAACTTTTTCCTTGAAAGAAAAATGTCCCCTTTTGAATTAAAACAATCCCAGCATTACATGACAAGTACATTCACAAAAAAAGTGATACTTTGCCCACTGTGGTTCTAGACCCCACTGCTTAGGAAAATTTGCCCTTTGCCACTGCATACACACGTACACATTCCATATGTATTTACAAAAGTTAAAGCAACATCCATGTGATAAACTGCAAAGCTTTGTGATAATCTGCCCACTAATTTATCTCTCCAGCAATTATTTCAACTTCAAATGTGTGTGTGTATATATGTAAATTCTTACACACACTCACTCTACTGTGGTATAAACATTTTTTTTTTTTACATATACCCACACACCCATCATATCTCACACACACTATTATAGGAGAATGTAAAATCAATAAGCCATCAAGTACAGAAGGAAAATTTAACATCATTGTTACATGATGTGTGTTGTATCCAATATATACTTTTAACAGAGTAAGAAAATAAATAATTGTAGGGCATTATTAGTAACTTAATGAACTTTAGGGATTCATTTGAAGGCCACTGAGGGGATCAACCCTATGAGAGAATATTTTAGTGATAGCCCTGAAATACATTTTGACATTATTTCTTTTCCCTTTGTATTTCATAGAGTTAACCGCTATTCTAATAAATTTCAATGGTTTTCACAAAGATTGCATTCACTTTCATTTCCTTTTCTACTACACTACACTGTTAGGACAGATCAATTCTCATTTAAATTGGAAACATTATAAGAAAAGTTATTTGATTCTTGGTGTGACCTGTTTTAAAAGGCATATCAAATAAAACAGAAACAGAAATCTTAAATATTTAGATTAAAAAAATCAGTAAAGCCTTTGAAAAGCTGTTTTTCATAACTAATATATATGAATATATTGTGAGAGGGTGTTTTGGTTTTTGGCTGCATGTGGAAGATGATAAAGGGACATCCTGCATAATACTGCTTAATTGTTTCATGAAAAAGAGTACTCAATTAATCCTTAATATAGAGCTGACTGTGGGACAGCTGGGTGGCCCAACGGACAAAGGACAGATCTCTACTTATAACATTGTACCAATGCATCTGTGCTGCTGTAGTATTTAAGTGGAGATGCCCCTACACTGACAGGAGAGAGCTCTCCTGTCGGCATAGTTAATCCACCTCCCTAAGAGATGGCAGCTATGTCGATGGGAGAAGCTCTTTTGTCAACATTTAGCACTATCTACTCGGGGTGGTTCGGTATAACAATGCTGCTCAGTGGTATTGATTTTTCACATCCCTGGGCAATATAGTTATACCAACACTGGTCTGTAATGTAGGCCTGTGTCTGCTATTAATCAAGGGTGTGTCTAGACTACATGCCTCTGGCAACAGAGGCATGTAGATTAGGCTACCCGGCATAGAAAAATGAAGTGGCGATTTAAATAATCGCCGCTTCATTTAAATTAAAATGGCTGCCGCGCTGTGCCAATCAGCTGTTTGTCAGCTCAGCGTGGTAGTCTGGACGCTCCGCGGTCGACATCAAAGGCATTTGTCGACCTCCCCGGTATGCCTCGTGGGATGAGGTTTATACTGGCACCGCAATGACACCTTTCCCCATAGTGTAGATGCAGTTTATAGTGACCGAAGGCATTTTTCCATTGCTGTAGGAACCCCACCTTCCTAAGCTACAGCAGCTAGGTCAAGCAAAGCATTCTTTCATCAACCTAATTACATCTACACTTAAAATATAGGCTGGCACTCAGGGGTGTGAATTTTTAATTCCCCATAATGCCATACCTACATCAACCTACATTTTAAGTGTAGACCAGGCCTAAGACATGCAGTGATGTGCTCCAAAATAAAACTTATAGATCTCTATGACCAATAGTTAGCAGCTACATGCTAAGGGGCACAGACCTAGGAAATAAAGGGATGCTAAAAGAGAAACAAGGAGATGGCATTAGCAGGACGCATCCCTCCATTCAGAAAACCTACCCATTCTTCTTCATGCCAGTCCACCTGCAGAGAAGAACGGCTATTTCGTCCCGTCCATCTTGCCACAAGGGTGTCTTGGTCATTCCTTAGCATCACTTGTTCCCCTTCTCCAGAAGTTGGAGATGCCTTTGAGGCTATATAATCTGGCCTTGCAGCATTTAATCCATGTATTGAATTTGCCAACAACTTGCAATCACAGACAGTAACAAGCTGCCGTGTCTAAAAATGACAGAAAACAGAATCCGAAAACATTTTCACTTTTAAATCCTTATTTATGTTCTTGTTTTTTCATTAAAAAAAAACCTACCCTTGTTTTGAGTTTGTTCTTATTTTATGGCAGGGCCTTAGAAGGATGTATGGGAAGCAAAAATATGAAGTGTAGTTTTAAAAATGTGTACTGACATTTTAGGACTACACTTGCTGAATATTTAACAAATACCTACAGTTCCTAGTGCCTCCACTTAGAACCAGCACTTCATTTTCTGTTAAGTGAAACAGTCTTAAAAACATTCTCAGGCATCTTTATACAGTCCTCAGAAATTGGTCTCCTCTGGAATGACAATGTTTCATTAATACAGTATCCCATCTCAGTCAATGGCTAATGTTGGGTGCTTAGGAGGAAGGCATGTAACATCCCTGTCATTGTGTAAGACTATATCTTGGGTGGAATTTCTTCCTTATTCTGGCAAAAGATGTACTTAAGCACTGAAGCATGAGGATTGCTGACCTAACTTTCACCTAGATAACTTAACATCAGGTACTAGTCTTATTCACCTATTTAAAAAAAACCTTATTAAACAATGTGTCTTAACAGTATCCGACAGCAGAAAATCCATACGTCAGAGGGGGTGGAGTCGGCAGCAGGGGGCCAGGAATGACCTCCCCTGGTCCAGCAAAATCCCTCATCCAGAACCAGTCAAGTCCCAAAGGTGCCGGACCAGGGAGGTCCAACCTGTATTAACTGGTATTTTAATTTCAGCACATGCATTCTTGCATGATGGGAAATTATACAGGCATCCGGAGTGTGTAGACAGCAAACTGACTGCCAAATGTGTTTTGTCATAAGACACAGCTTATTTATTAGCTATACTTTCTTAGAACTCTGAATCCAAACAAAGAGCTCTATACAACTGCAATTGTTCTTGTTCCTGTGAATAAGTTCCATTCTAATTGCCTATTCAGTTCATTTTTATTAAGAGGAGTCAAGTATTAATTGGACAATGTCTACAACTTGCCTGAAGTTCATGTAATTAGTATTCCCCTTATTATATAAATTAAATGATAGCGAAGACACCTTGTGGTGTTCCAGTTCCTTTAGGCTCCTGTTGCATGACAGCTTACTCAGAAAGGAGCTCAACAAACCATACAGTGGTGATAGAGACACAAATATGAAAATGAATTTAGAATTTTCATCTCTAGGATGTTGTGACTGGACACATAGAGGCAATACCATAAACCTGGGGAAGGAAGCCAGTGGGTGTCATTCTTCCTTCTCAATCCTCACCACTCCATCCATGTGAAGTAGAGGCAAGAGTGAGTGGAAGATAGGGATGTGAATGGTTAACTGGTTAATGGGTGAGGCTTACTGGTTCCAGGTAACTGGTGGGAACGGGAGCAGCCCCCGTCTGCAGCAGGGTGGGGGGAGGGTCACTCCAGCCTAGTTGGGCTGGAGCGGTCCCCCTGCCTACCTCCTCTTTAATCGGTTAACTGGTTAAACATTATGTTTAACAGGCTAACCAATTAAATGGGATCTTATATCCCTACTGGAAGATAAGAAAAAATCTGAATAAATGATGGCAAATTCACAACTCCCACCTGGATTGACTTTTCAGTTGGGTCCCGGTGAGGCCACAACAGAGACCATTTCTGGATTTTTTTTCAGGGAGCTCACAAAAAAAGGGAGCTTCAGAATGCGTTTCACTTCACTTTCAACCATGATTTTCTTTTGTTTCGTTATTCTCCTACCTTATCTGCCAAAATGGCAAGCGTTCTCTCAAGGCCGTTAGCTGATCTATCCTTGGCAGCTCTCGAGAGCCTTTCAGCATAGTAACTGACTTGAGTTTTGAGGGTATTGATTTGCGCAATAATCTCCTTTGCTCTAATAATGTCCTGTGGTATGTATATGATAGACTGGGAGCTTGTTGAAGTGCTGAAAGAGAAACAATTGAAAGATAATCTATCAGAAGATATAAATAACTCTAGTCACTCTTCTTCATGCCGGAAAAGGAATTGCAGACAACAAAATGTACCTAACCTAACAATTAACTGTGGAAGACCAATGGATAATCAAACAGCAGGAATACTTGTTCCTGAGCACCTCTGTATATAATGAAAACATTCAGAGGCAGATTTACTAAATACTTATGTTAAATGACTGTTCTCACAGATCACCTAAGGAGGGACAATTTTCTGAGGAGAATCTGTATGACACATTTTACCAACAGAAACAGAACCAGTTGTTTAGGTTGCTTTCCCCACTCTCCCTCTTCCCAAAATGCAGATATTTTACACAGTTACATCTGATACCTCTTTCCCAGGTTATGAATTATAGTGTTGTCTGCACACAACTGTATCTCTAACTACACCAGCGCAGTTAAACTTATACCTCCCATCCCAGTGTGGACAGAGTTTTACTGTTATCAAAGTACTTTCGTCAGCATAGCTTGTTCACAGATGAGAAGAACAGACTAGGCCAGTAAAATGCATCTTTATATCAGTGTAACTGCATCCTCATTAGGATTGGCCCATTATAACTATTTTGTAGGACAAAATCACACCTCTACCTGAAATAGTTATACCAGTAGAAAGTGTCTAATTGTGAAACTTGGCTGTGGGACTATACAATAGCAGTGGAGACATACAGCTCTAACTGGAACCCCATGAAGTCCTAGACCCTCTGGCTCCAGCCTGAGCTGGAACATCTACATTGCAATGTTATAGCCCCACAGCCAAGTTTCATGATTAGACATTTTCTACCAGTGTAACTATATCAGGTAGAGGTGTGATTCCCTCCCTCCCCCCCACCAAATAGTTACAATGGGTCAATCCTAATATGGATGCAGTTACACTGATATAAAGATGCATTTTACTAGCGTAGTCTATTTTTCTTCTCATCTGTGAATAAGCTATACTAGTGTAAGTACTTTGATACTGGTATAACTGTGTCCACACTAAGGTTGGTTGTATAGCTTTAACTATGCAGTTGGAGTCAAGTTGGAGTCAGCTGACATGGTCTAGCTGCAGATGTTTTATTGCCTTTGTCTCTGCTCAAGGTATAACCAGCGTGTTTTCCTATTCTGGATGAAGTGCCAAATCAGAGATGCCTAAACTGGTACAAGTTAATTTATTTCTCCTACTCATGTTTCCTATAATTAATGGCTTCACTGTAGCCATTAGACATGAAAGTACCTGTTGTTAACGTAAGTGTCAGTAGTTGGGTGGACAAAGCCATGCTGAACACATTAGAGAACCTAATTTCCCAAGTGCAACTGTCCCAAATCATCATCTTTGAGGAATCTGAAGTCTTTTGCTTTGGGAAAAGGGAGAGGGAGTTATGCCATGGGCTGGGAACATATCTTATTTTTTTTATAAACTTTTCCAAGGGAAATAGAGGAATGTATATTCTCTTTTATAGCGTGTCTATGGGATAATGCAGGAGCCTCTCATAAGGCACAGTTAAAAAGCTACTGTCCCAGAAGTCAGTCTGAAGGCATTTTCATAGGTAAACAGATTTTAAGGCCAGAATGGACCATTATGGTTATCCAGTCTGACTTCCTTTAGAAGAGTAATAATCACAAGGATGTAATGCGGAAGTAACCCCTAAAACAGGCATCATTTTGTGTTCTTCTGGTCACACACCTTTCTATAGGGAACAAAAGGAGCTCTCATCCCCTATACTCTTATCCATAAATGAAACAGATCTCCTTTGTAAGGACACTTTTACTGCCTAATGAGTCAAGTCTGCTCCACGGTGACCAGTGTTATTGCTGACAATTCCTCTTAGCCATTTCTTTCCATTACAGGAAGGTTAACATGCAGATAGATGATGTATTTGGCAGGAAGGCCATGCAGTATATTCAGATAAGAGTCTTATTAAAAAATAAATACACTTCTCTGGGATGGTCAGAGGAAAGAAACTATTATGGCATGAAGTGCACATGTATCCACTTTCCAATCTGCAATCACTCTTTTAAATGAACAGCTGTCATTCTGCATAAGCAAGCTATCTCTGTTATGTTTAATAAATCCTTATCCTCAAAAAGCCCACAAGCTCCACATCACTAGATGTGGAAAGTTATAAATGAACAATTTACAGTCTGTGGTGCTTTCAGAAGATATATATGGTCTAATCTGTAGGCCTCATCCAAAACCCTGCTGGCAATGAGAAGTTTTCTATTGACTTCACTGGACTTCAGATCAGGCCATAAGAAGTATGGTCATAATGAATAATAATCAGCAAATCAACTCCAAATACTTTAGCTCAGGGCAGAAGCACTATTTCACCATCAAATGATTGATTGACCTTTCACTTGTTCTCCTATGGCACTGAATAAAGTAGGAATAAAATTAAGGGGGAAAACTGCACAAAGGTTAAGAACAAGTGCTTGCGTGCAGAGATTAATTTCAAAATTGTAAACCAGGCCAACTGCAACATCATAGTCTTAAAGTCGTGTGTTGTCTCATCCAATAGAAGTGAAAGGTTAAAAAACAGTTCAAAAACAGTTCTGTGTAGCTTCCTCTCTGTTATTTATTTTTCATTGGAAGTTACAGAGGAACATATGAACACATATTATTCTAATTTGCAGTCTCCTGATTTCATAAAAATCAGAGAGTGGTATGAAGTTAGCTGTTCATTACAAAATAAAAGTTGCAGTTGGAAGGACAAATTCATTCATTTATCATGTTCTACTAAGCAGCTGCAGTCACTTACAGCATAATTAATGATGTTACAATGCACAACATTAAAAAAATTTGCATACGTTAAAATACACCAATGTTTGCCTCATCCCAAAAGAAAAAAACTCTCTCCACAAACTCTCAGAAACAGAAAACTCACCAACATTCCTCATAACTGCTAAAAAAACAAAACCAAAATAAAATTAGCAGATTGTTTGCAAATACTGAAAGCAGAAAACAAAGCAAAGTAAGTTTGGGAAAATATTTTAAATTGCTTAATATTTTCAATAAGGCGTGTACATATGATTAAACTTGTAAGCAAATATACACATACTGCAGAATGACAGGCAAATGTGTTGTATTCTCTCAAGGTGCTGTAAGCGTACAAGGAATATTCTAACCAAAAAGTAGAAAAAGTAAAAGTCATTTGTACATAACACTGATGAAAAAGGTGGAATTAAATTCTACTGTGCTTGTTTGTATAGCAGCAAAGAAGTCCACACAAAACAAACCTCTGACTACTACTAGTTTTTCCTATCTATTAATAGTGGGTTCTATTTTCCCCTTTAAAGCACATCATCCCTAAAAATGCTACTGAGACCTGTGTGTGAATGAGGCAAGATTAGACTCTCAATAAATTTTATTAGTTACCAAAACATGTTCTATAGATTTTAATATAACTTGTGATAAGACATCCAAATGATGGGATCTTGGTATTGACACTCTTGGCCTAAGGACATTCAGAAACTCAAACATGTAAGGCCAGAAGGGACCACTATAACTATCTAGCTTTATTTCCTACATAATACAGTGCACAGAACTAACACTGGCTGCACAAACTGACTCTGTCACTGCAGATTGTTCAGTCAATGTTACACCTGATACATAGTATTTTTTGCATGTACCGAAGTGGAGGTATTTTGTGTTACTGATTTTTTATTTATCATAATATTCCGGGCTTCCTTCTCAAAAGATGAAACCCTGATGCTTGTTTTAAGAACTATTTTATGGTTCTAGTTTTATACATTAGGTTTACGATGGGATGCCTGAATTACACATATAGGCCAAACCTCTTTGAGTCAATGCATTTTAGTTTTACAAGTTCCAAGACACCTCATTTTTCATTCTGCTTGCAAGCCGTAAAAGATCAGAGTAAGGACTAATCCGAGACAGTGATGCCTGGTTAAGCAGTGAAAATGAAATGCAACAAACGTACTTGATTTTCTGTGCTTCTGATCAAATATATTTTAAGATTATCTTCATATGTACAATTTTTCTCCCTGCTCCCTTACATCTGATATGGAGATTATCTCAAGTCTTATTACAAAACCACTCTAAATTAATGTTATAATAGGATACACCCAATAGACTGAATAAGGAAACTTAGGGAATAGAAAAAGGACTTGTAATTTGTGCTCCCTTCTGGCAAATTATACTGCTAACAGGAAAGTTACGCTCAAATACAGGAACAGAAGACCTACAGCTTTGTGAAGGCCCAGAAGAAAAATGCAGGATGAAAATGGAGGTTTTGAATAGATTTAATGGAAAAAACACATCAGTGGTTTAGATGCTTAGATAGGTCAGTGATGCGGGCCCTAGGAGTAACTAAGTAGACAAATATAGAACAGTTTTGAACGCAGATTTTGGTATCAACAACAAGAAAAAGTTCGGCCTAGCCTATTGGATGTATACACTTGCTAGTCCCATCCTGGCACATGCTGTAAGTCAGATGCTGTTTTAGTGCTGGCCTCAATACTGTACTGTTACATGCATTAATCTGATTTCAAGGTGTCAACCAGCACTGCACGTAGCCCTATCCATTACCCAAATTAGTGCCACGGATAGTACAATTCAGTAGCCTCCAGAAATACAGAATTGAGGTTGGTGTCTAGGTGGTCCCGTCTCTCTGTGCCTTCATGCCAGCTCCTTGAAGCGGCACTACTAAAGTTTCCCCTTGGCTGCAGTTGCTCCTGTAGCTCCAAAAGGGGGATTTTACAGGTAAGATAATGCAGCCCAGAGTTCTATTATCTGTCTCTTGAAAGCTCCTTGGATAGGTCTACACTACAGCTGGGAAAGTGCCTCCCAGCCTGGGTAGAAAAGACACATGCTAATTCTACTCATACTAGCAGACTAAAAATAGCAGTGTGGACACAGGCACTGGGAACAACAAGGTCTAGCTGCCCCATCCCCTGAGTCCTTTTATTCAGGTCGCTAGCCTGTGCCACTGTCTATGCTGTAACAGCTACACCTCTATTTCTAGTGTGCTAGCTCAAGCAGAACTGGCACAGGTCTGTCATCTGGGCTGCACGGGCATGTCTCCCTGCTGCACAGTAGAGAGATGCCAGAAGGGAGACGGTGTGTGCCTTCCCCTTCAGCACACCTTCTCAGCATGGGCCTTCTCAAGTTCTGCCTCAGCCTGCAGTGTGAATGGCTACCTCCCCCTGCTCCCGCCCACCCAGAGAGGCCTTGGTAGGATAGGAGGTGGGGGGAAAGAATAGTGTAACAGAGGTGAATGATCCCTTCTGCAGGGCAGAAAGAGGGAGCTCAATGTACAGAGGATTCTCTTTAGGCATGCATCTATGGGGCACACTCTGGTCTAATATTTTTATTGTAATATGGATGGAGAACAATTAGTAACTACGCAGAAGCAAAAGCCTGGGGCAATATAGAAACACCCGGAGCAACTGGCCCCAAACTAAATCCAAATTCATAAGTTAATAAGAAATTTACCCTTGAGGAACTGCTGCTGCCTTGGGGAAAGGGGAGGTAGAACAAGTCAACTGATCTGTCTTTGCATAGAGTCCTGAAGTTCTAGGGGAAGGATCAGAGGGGTCTCAGCATCTTGTGGTTTTAGGAAATCAGTCACAAATTAGGATATAGCCCAAGACAAAATTTACTTTGACTGGTCTGGAAAATGCTTCCCAGATGTGCTGACGAAGCAAGCTAAGGAGAGTGAAAGTATCAAATGGAACATATCTAAAGAGAGTTCCCATATTTTCTGCGTCCACAACCAGACAGAATTTAAACTCAACTAAACCAAATCCAACACATAAGTTGTTCAGTTTAGCTAGTTTAACAACTGTCCTGTAATATTAAATATTCCACAAAATAATATGAAAAGCAACTGTTGTTAAACAAAACAAAAACAAAAACAAAAAAAACCCAATGGAAAACCCTATTTTTTCCTTTTTTGAAAAAAGCATAGCATAATCTTCCTAGTATTTGGTGGAACTTCCAAATGAAGGTGCTACAAAAATATGGAATGGGATGATTTTACAAAGCCTGGAGATTAAGAAAAGACAATTGATGAGTTTTATTATAATAACTCTTCTACTTACTGCTTCTTTGCTTCTTCAAATTTATGCAGCTTTTTCCGTAGACCCCCCGATTTAAAGCCTTGGCAGTGAGCTGCTGGTGCTCCTATGGTTACTATGTCGTAATTCTCATCTGGGTGGACAAAAAGTGCTTACAAAGGAAAGTTCACCATCTTTACTTTGGCTGAATCTGTGGAAATTCAAACTATTCAAAGGTAATTTCTCAAATACTCCTGAGAGAGACTAAAGTCTTCAGAACACTTTAGAGTGTTAAAAAATTTGAAACTGTGCTCGTGGCCTTGAGAAACTGCCATGTGCTCCCAAATGAGAGACCCCACTTGAAGCCTGGACCCCGGTTTCTCGTTTTGGAAGACCGACAAAGATAATATTCCAATATTGGGAGATGGAGGATTAACCTTCATACCTATCATCCCTTCTCTCTGGAGGATACACAAGGTAGCTATGGGTCGGCAGATGGATGTGGCTGAGCATTAAATGAAAGGAGAAAATTAGGCTTTTTACAAAGAAACAAGCTCAACCTAAACAAATTAATATCTTTTTACACATCTAACGTGCTGCACACATGATGGCCCCTCACAAATTAAATGGGCCTCCAATATCCTGACAACCAGAAACGATCCTGGTAGCTCCTAAAGCCAAAAGGGATTCAGCAGCTTAATGCAGTAGACACAGCGCACAGATGGAAGATGGGAGATTTTGGTTCTGTCCCCTTGTTCTGATGCTGCTGTGCTATATGACCTTGGACAAGCTGGTCTGCTCTTTGGTTTTATCATTGATAAAACAAGGGTAATTATATGTACTCTATAGTAAAGTGCTTTGAGATCTAAGAATGGTATCTGCTATTCCAATGTTAAGTAATATTACTACTACATAGAAGCTGCATTGTTTTGAGGAGCACTTAGCTGTGGATGGTGGAAACCCAAAAATAGAGAATAATGTCTTCACGCACGTGTGAGAGAGAGAGAGAGAGAGAGAGAGAGAGAGAGAGAGAGAGAGAAGTACCTGATCCTGCATCATCCTGGACTCTCATTCTCTGTATGTGTAAATTTGTGGGCACGAATTCCAATTTTTTATCAGCTTTCAAGCTACTTGCTTTAAACGAAGGTCCTGAGAAATGCAGCAGAAAAATATTTATTCTATATCTGCCCTATAAAACCATGTCCAATGCCAGTGTCAAAATACCAGCAAGTGTAGAGTGGGTCTACTTTCAAACACATGTCAAACATTAGGGGGGAAGTAACACTGACGGATAGTATGACTTGCTGACTAGCAGAGGTTTGCAAAGCACATTTGGTCAGCAACAAGTGTCACTCACCCACAGCAATGGCTAGGGGAACTGGATGGTGCCAGCAGCAAGGAAGGGAGACAGCTATAGAGTGCACCAGACTGGCTCCTCGCCACTTGGGAGTCTCTGGCACTTATTGACCAAAACTGTATGATCACAAAAGTGAAGTAGCAACACAGACTTAGTTTAAAATTCACTTGCCAGACCCTGTGACCAACCTTCAGGGACAGGAAGAATATGTGATATTGGAGGGAAATGTCTAATAAAACAGATACTAATGCATAGTCATATACATTGGTTTCATTGTATTCTGATAGAATATGGTCTCTCTGTACACAAGTACTGGAAGAGTGTACGTGAATGCAGTGGAAGAACCTGGAGAATATCATCTTTTAAAAAAATACCCAAAATCTTCTGATAGCAAGGGGTGAAGAAATCAGTCCCATCAGAACAACATTTATGAAAGCAATCAGCAGACAAAACAACTCTTCTAATGCACTTCATCTAGCCGACGTATGAGAATTAATTTGTTCCTATCTCTATACTCATTTCACTCCAATTTTGAGTAATTTATACAGGGTATAGTATGAAAAATACTATAACTAATATGGAGGATATTTACAATTGAGGCATTCCAGGTCCCTGTACAATTACTGGATTACTTTATTTATTAATAATAAATATCATCCCTAGTTACTAGATCTGGTGGAGTCCAAATACTAACCTAAGAAGAATGAGTTGGAGTTAGAGATTTACTTAAGCACTGGTTCAGGAAGTTTCAAACACATGCTTAGCTCCCTTGCAGAACTGTGGTCTAAATGGCTATCAAAATAAATTTATATTTTAGCACTGAGCTATTGTTTTCTCTCACTGTTGCAGATCCCTGGAATCAACCCAGCAAAGCACCTAAGCACACACTTGACTTTAAGCATGGGAAAAGTTTCACTGACTTCAGCAGAATGTTTATCATGCGTTGCTCGATTAAGGCTTTAGACCAGCGGTTCTCAAGCTTTAGGTTAGGACCCCATAATGGGTTGGGATCCCATTGTAATGGAATTGTCAGGGTTGTCTTAGACTTACTGAGGCCCAGGGTCAAAGCCAAAGTCCAAATCCTGCCACCCAGAGCGGAAGCTGAAGCTCTCGGGCTTCAACCCTAGGTAGTGCGACTCTGCTTACATAACCCCTGTCTGGGGCTGAAGCCCTTGGGTTTTGAGCTCCCCACTGGGGCTATGTCTAGACTGCAGAGTTAGATCGGAAAAAGATACGCAAATTGCAAACTGCAATTTGCGTATCTTTTTCTGCTTTTTTCTTCAGAAGAGGCTTTTTCAAAATTTGGCCCATCTACACAGGGAAAAACCTCCTCTTTCGGAACATCTCTTATTCCTCATACAATGAGGAATACAGGGATGCCGAAAGAATGCGTCTGCTTTTTCGGAAACTATTCCGTAAAAGCGGAAGCATTCCTTGGATGCGGCAGAGCTTTTCCGGGAAAAGCTCCGCAGTGTAGAAATACCTTGGGACTGCAGGGCTTTGGCCTTAGCTCCCCCACCTTGCCCCAGGTTGGTGGGGCTCAGGCTTTGTCCTCCCCCTCCCGCCCTCAGGGTTGTGTAGTAATTTTTGTTGTCAGAAGGGGGTTGCTGTAGAATGAAGTTTGAGAACCCCTGTCTTAGACAAAAAGCAAATACGCAATAGTGTTAAAGTTGCTCCATTATGCACAAAGCTATATCAGCTCAGTAATTAACATTGTAATATACCGTCACCCGCATACATGCCTGCCCTTCCAACAACCTGAGGTGGGATGCACGCAGCAACTTCAGGATTTGTGCACACACACACACACACTGATACTTTCTGACCTACTTTCCTGGGATTTGACTTTATTTTCACTGATTGGTCTGAGTCTTCTGAATTGGAATATCACATGAAAATCATCCTTCCTCCTATTGGTTACTGCTGTTCTCTGCTTTCAAGGTGACAATTTTTCCCCTGTGCAGGGAGGCCAGTACAAAGCCTACATACCACTGACAGCTAGTCCCACTTAACACTTCAAAATAAAACTTACATGATACCTAAACCTTTATGCTGGCCCCCTGAACATGGGGAATTTCACCATGAGTGAAGACAGTGTATGTTAAAACAGCATTCTTGAACTATGAATGAACCCCATCCTCCTCCACTCATGTCAACAGGAGTTATGGATGTAGAATAAAAGTATATAATATGTCCTGACAGGAATACATAATAAGAAGGGGGGTACAAAAGTGAACAAAATACACCCAGTCATTTCCTCCATTCTAAATGAAAAGCTGGACTAATATTAGGGTAAATAAAGTTATATCATTCCTCATGATAATACCCCTAATACTTTAGAGCGAGCTAAGTATAAAAAAACCCCAAAACGAGCATCTATCAAAGATTTGGGAATTCTTGGAATAAAAACTAAAACCTGGATCATGTAGTATATTATTATGTGTACTGTATAAGATATAGTAAAAGTTCTAAAAGTAGTATTAATATAAGCAGTCAGAATTGTATTGGGGAGTTCTGAAAATAGCTCTTTACCTATAAAAGGTTAGTTTCAGTTTATTATTCTTAAGCTGAATCAGCACCCTAAACTTTGTAGAGTGTGTGTACGTGTGCACATGCACACACTCAAATAAAACTCCCGAGGGAATTCTTTGCCGAAAAAATGCAAATTCTGTGCATAATATATTAGAATTCTGCAAATTTTATTTGTCAATAAATAAAGGTCGAGACTCCAGGCCACTGACTGCACAGAGGTAGATCACCCTGCAGCTCTCCCCTACCACCCAGGATACAAACTCAGCAGTGAGGCTGCCACTTACCCTGACACAGTGCAAGGGCTGGGCCCGCCTAGGAAATAGCCTGGGCCTCTGCCCTTCTGCACAAGGTGCACCAGGTGTGGGCAAGCAAGCTTAGCCTGGTAGGATCCAAACGTCGAGGGATCTAGGTGTGGGTGAGAAGGCTCTGAATACGGTAATCAGTGCCTGGACAGCTCGGTGGTGGGGCTGTTTGTGTGTGGAATCTGGATACACAGGGGCTTATTGGGAGTTTTCAGGTGCAGGGGCAATAGGACTCTGCAGAGGGTCTCTGCAGGAGCTCAGTAGGAGGGCAGGTGCTAGGGCAGTGGGGCTCGGTGGGATGGGAGTCTAGGTGCAGCCAGTTGGGAACCAGTGGGGTGGGGATCTGGGTATGTGGGGCTCATCTGAATGGTCCAGTGCAGGGAGGTGGGGCTCAATGGGGTAAGAGTTCAAGTCTGGGGGGCTCACCAAGGGACGGTCTATGTGCAGGGTTGGGGTTCCAGATGCAGGGGGGTGGAACTTGGTGTGGGGGTTCAGATGTAGGGAACTGGGGTTCAGTAGGAGGATCTGGGTGCAGGGGCCTTCTGATGCTGGGGACGGAGCTGGTCAGGGTGGGGGTTCCGATGTGGAGAATTTATGGGGGGATTCTGGGTATAGAGTGCTAAGGCTTGGTGCGGGCCCATTTATGGGGGTTGGGTGGATGGGGGAGAAACTCCCTGTTTGGTACCTCTCCCCTACAGCTGAAGAGCCATGGCAGCTGAGAGGAGAGGAGGGGCAAAGGTGGAACTTCCTCTGGTTGGGAGAGATTTCTAGGGTGGTTGTGACCTGAACCTGGCACTGGCAGGAGCAGTCCTATCCACTCCTGCCCCCAGCCCAGCTAGCACTAACATCTGTGCTCAGTGCATGGCAGGAACCAGCAGGCAGGGCTTCCCAAACTCCCTAAGTCTGCATTTCTCCAACTGTGGGTCCCGACCCCCCAGGGGGGTCGCAAGCAACTTACAGGGGGGTCGTGGTATCACAAAGTTTGAGAACCCCTGCCCTAAGTGATTTATCTGTGCCCACGCTGCTGGGGAGGGATACTTGACCAGTCCTGAGGCTACCCTCTGCTTCCCAGTCAGAAGTCATTTTAATGTGGAGAAGCAAAGAAATCTGTGGGGACATTAATTTGCGTGTGCATAGAGGCGCAGAATTCCCTCAGAAGTAATACAATGTATTACTTACCACTAAGCATATATATTACTTAGCTCTAATTACATGACATTTAGAGGAGAGTAATGCTAATGGAAACTCACGGAAGAGAATTTGTGTGATAAAATTAATAATAAAATAACAAGAATAATTTAATTTAATTTAATTCATTTTTAAGGAAACATCATATTGCTTTTTCTTTTTTGGACCTCACTCATTGTCCCCTCTTTTGTATGTTAAGTTGCACAAATGACTATAATATTTATAAATTAGCTTCTTTGTACAATCACTATAAAACTTTAATAGAGAGTTCAAACATTCTGTTTATTGATTTTCCGTAACAAACCAAGACTAAAACAACCTTTTGGGCTCTGAATCTTTGTTTTAAAAGGAAAGTACGAAGTTATAAATGAAACTTATTATCCTTTATTACTGAAAATAAATTTGCTGACCTTTGTACTGATGCAAGTCAGTTAGGTTTTCCTGATAAGTCAGTATAATCGTTTGGTACTGAGTAACTATTTGTCGACGAAGGCTCTCCCAACAGGGAGAGAGCTCTCCCAGTTCTTCTAGTTCACAAACCCTACAAGAAGAAAGAAAAATGTCTTGAACTCAATTGTACATCCGAGCAAGAATTAAAATGCAAGCAATGTCAACATAGCAGATTCCTCTTGGGGAAACAGCAGGCTTGGGAGGGATGCCTGACCACTCTTGCGGTTCCATTTGCTTCCCTGTGAGAAATATTTTTTCTTCAGGGAAGCAAAGAAATCTGTGGAGGACGAAATTCCATGGGAAGAATTCCAGGCACAAGGGAATGTTTCAAAGCATACCTCCCAATACACCAGAATAGACAAAATTAAGATGCCTGCTTTCTTTCCCTCCATTTATCCAGAGTTTTCAATAAGGGATAGATCCCAATTGGGCTCCTATATGGCCACCTGAGTGTGAGCAAGAAGCCTACCCTCTTCATGTGGCTGCACAGTTTCTACGCTCTGGGAAGAACAGGAAGTGCTTGCTTCTGCTCCCCCTAGGAATAAGGATAAGGGGAGAAGGAGGTGGGGACATGGCTACCCCCTGAATCCATCCAGTGCAGTGTGATGGGGGGCAGTTCAAAGTCTATTAGGCTGCTTCTCTGCCTTCCAGATCCTATCTTACATCTTCCCTCATCTCCCCATACTGAGAAGCAACTGTCAGCAGCTATCATCTCCCCTTTCTTTTTATGAGGGGAGAGGGAATAAAAGATCTGGAAGGTGGGGAAGCAGCTTCATAGGATAAGCTGCAGAAAGCTGCTTCCTCATCAGTGAGATCCTATATACAGTTCACACACATGCCCAAAGATGCTCCTCCTGAAAGACACGGTGAGACAGACAGCTGCTGCTACAGGCGTGGTGTAGATAAAAGACAGAGCCTGCATCCAGGGTTGGATACCAGTTGATTCTTGCAGATGCAGACTGAGATTTCTGTATCTGTACCAGGCTCTACTCATCTGAAACACAACTTTGGATAGCAGCCAAGGGAATCAGATCTAGGAGCTTCTTTTCTAGGCTCTCTCAAGATCTGTGCATAACTTGAGAATTCATCTGTGCAGTTGACAGAATAATTCTCAATTAATTATATTGTATTTTAGCACATTATAAAAATTAAGCAAATTTGTCAATCCTCCAATAAGCCAATGAGTTGACTGTCAACAGGCAACATACAGTATCCACCCATTAATCATAGATTTTGAGGCCAGAAGGAACTGTCATGATCATCTAGTCAGACCCTCCTGGAAAACAGGCAATATAATTTTGTTCAGTGATTCCGGCAGCAGGTCCATGGTTTAAAGACCTCAAGCGAGGTGGAATCCATCACATCCCATAGTTAGATGTACCACGCTGGAATGGACATACCACGAAGTGCAGTATCAATAGTAGGTAGATGTATCCCCCTGGCTCCATCATCCTGTTACTCTTCACATAGAGCTTCTGTGCAGAAGAGTTCTACATGAGTGGCACTATCATCAGGCCCCCTGAACACACACAGACTTGAAGGACAGAAGGGACCATCATGATCACTTCATTCGACCTCCTGCACATTGCAGACCACAGAACCTCACCCACCCAGTAATGCAGTAGGCTCATAACTTGTGGCTGACTTAAGGACTTTAAAATACAGAGAACAGAGATACAGAGAACGCACCATTTACTCTAGTTCAAACCAGCGTGTGACCTGGGTCCCATGCTGCAGAAGGCAGCTAGAGTCTCTGCCAATTTGGCCCGGTGAAAAATTCCTTTCTCTCCTGGTGGTTAGGTAGACCCTGAGCATGTGGGGGAGACCTACTAGCTAGACACCTGGGAAAGACTTCTCATTAGTAAGTCAGAGCCCTCCCCATTTAGTGCCCCATTTATGGCCACTGAAGACATTGGCTAATTGCCTACAATGACAATGGCCCACCCATGACTGCTATCTCATCATACCATCCCCTCCATAAAACGTATTAAGCTCAGTCTTAAAACAAGTTACGTTTTTTACAACCTCCATTCCTGTCAGAAAGCTGTCCCACAATTTCTCGATCTTCTGGCAAGAAACTGTCTAATTTCAAACCTAATTTTATTGCTGGCCAGTTTATATCCATTTGTTCTGTGCCAGCATTAGCCCTTAATTTAATAATTCCTTTCCCTTCATGGTGTTTATGTCTCTGATGTATTTATAGAGAGCAAATATGTCTCCCCTCATCCTTCATTTGGTTAGGCTAAACAAGCCAAGCACTTTAAGTCTCCTCCCATAAGATAGGTTCTTTACTCCTCTGATCATTCCAATAGCATCTCTCTGCACCTGTCCCAGTTTGAATTAATCTTTCTTAAACATGGGAGACCAGATTTGCACACAGTATTCCATGTGAGGTTTCACCAGTGCCCAGTATAACTGTTGTAACATTTCCTTCATCTCTAATGGAAATATCTAGCTCATGCATTCTAGAATTGCAATAACCCTTTCCCATCGCTGCATCACATTGTAAGCTCATAGCCATTCTGTGATAGATCAATATACTCAGGTCTTTCTCTACCTCTTTTGCTTCCAACTAATATAACCACAATTTATAGCAAAGACTCTTGTTGTTGTCCCCAAGTGCATAACCTTGCACTTTGCGTTATTAAATTTCCATTTCTATTTCTCCAGTTTTCAAGATTGGCCAGAGGTGTCATCTTGGGGGGTATGAATGAGCAGGGTGAAGTTACAAGATCTTGGCAGGGCAGTGAGGGAGGGAGCTGGCGGGTGTGGGGTCTCGGCTTATGGGGGTGGGGGCCATTGATTGGAATAACGGAGACTTGGTGGGATGATTCACATGACTGGAGCACTGTCATGGAAGGGTATAAACTGTTCAGGAAGAACAGACAGGGGAGAAAAGGAGGAGTTGTTGCACTGTATGTAAGAGAGCAGTATGATTGCTCATACTATATAGAGGGAGAAAAGCCTGTTGAGAGTCTATGGGTTAAGTTTAGAGGTGGAAGCAACAGGGATGATGTTGTGGTTGGTGTGTGCTACAGACCACCAGATCAGGTGTATGAGGTAGACGAGGCCTTCTTCAGACAAGTAAGAGAAGCTTCCAAATCGCAGGCCCTAGTTCTTATGGGGGACTTCAATCACCCTGACACCTGTTGGGAGACCAATACAGCAGTACACAGTCAATCCAGGAAGTTTTTGGAGAATGTTGGGGATAACTTCTTGGTACAAGTACTGAAGGAACCGACCAGGGGCCTTGCGCAGCTTGACCTGCTGCTCACAAACAGGGAAGAACTAGTAGGAGAAGTAAAGGTGGGTGACAACCTGGGAAGGAGTGATCATGAGATGGTAGATTTCAGGATCCTGACAAAAGGAAGAAAGGAGAGTAGCAAAATACACACCCTGGACTTCAGAAAAGCAGATTTTGACTCTCTCAGAGAACTGATGGGCAAGATTCCCTGGGATGCTAACATGAAGGAGAAAGGAGTCCAGGAGAGCTGGCAGTATTTTAAAGAAGCCTTACTAAAGACACAGGAAGAAACCATCCCGATGCGCAGTAAGAAAAGCAAATATGGTAGGTGACCAGATTGGCTTACTGGGGAAATCCTTGGTGATCTTAAACACAAAAAGAAAGCTTACAAGAAGTGGAAACTTGGACAGATGAGTAGGGAGGAATACAAATACATTGCTTGAGAATGCAGGGGAGTTATCAGGAAGGCAAAAGCGCAACTGGAATTGCAGCTAGCAAGGAATGTGAAGGGTAACAAGAAAGGTTTCTACAGGCATGTTAGCAATAAGAGTGTGATCACAGAGGATGTGGGGCCCTTACTGGATGACAGAGGTAATCAGTACTTTTTCTTTTTTTTAAACAAACAAAAAAAAAAGGTGCTGGTACTCCAGAGGAAAAATTGTTGAGCTCTGACTGGAGGTGCTAGTACTGCATCTGGAGGTGCCGGTACTGCGTACGGGGCAGTACCGTCACAAAAAAAGCACTGGAGGTAACCTAGTGACAGATGATGTGGGAAAAGCTGAAGTACTCAATGCTTTCTTCACAGACAAGGTCAGCTCCCAGACTAATGCACTGGGCAACGCAGTATGGGAAGGAGGTGGGCAGCCCTCGGTGGAGAAAAGAACAGGTTAGAAACTATTTAGAAAAGCTCCATGGGTCCGGATTTAATGCATCCGAAGGTACTGAGGGAGTTGGCAAATGTCACTGCAGAGCCTTTGGCCATTACCTCTGAAAACTCATGGAGATCGGGAGAGGTCTTGGATGACTGGAAAAAGGCAAATGTAGTGCCCCCATCTTTAAAAAATGGAAGAAGGACAATCCAGGGAAATACAGACCAGTCAGCCTTACCTCAGTCCCCAGAAAAATCATGGAGGGGATCCTCAAGGAATCCATTTTGAAGCACTTGGAAGAGGGGAAAGTGATCAGGAATAGTCAACATGGATTCACCAAGAGCAAGTCATGCCTGACCAATCTGATTAGCTTCTATGATGAGGTAACTGGCTCTGTGGATATGGGAAAGTCAGTGGATGTGATGTACCTTGACTTTAGCAAAGCATTTGATACGGTCTCCCACAATATTCTTGCCAGCAAGTTAAGGAATTATGGATTGGATAAATGGACTGTAAGAAGGAAAAAGTTGGCTAGACTGTCGGGCCAACGGGTAGTGGTTAATGACTCGATGTCAGGTTGGTGGTTGGTTTCTAGCAGAGTGCACCAAGGATTGGTTCAAGAGCCGGTTTTGTTCAACATCTTTATTAATGACCTGGATGAGGGGATGGATTGCACCCTCAGCCAGTTTGCGGAGACACTAAACTAGGGGGAGAGGTAGATACACGGGAAGGCAGGGATAGGGTCCAGAGTGACCTAGACAGATTGGAGGACTGGGCCAAAAGAAATCTGATGAGGTTCAACAAGGAAAAGTGCAGAGTCTTGCACGTGGGATGGAAGAATCCCAAGCATTGTTACAGGCTGGAGACGGACTGGCTAAGTAGCAGTTCTGCAGAAAAGAACCTGGGGATTACAGTGGATGAGAAGCTGGATATGAATCAAAAGTGTGCCCTTGTAGCCAAGAAGGCTAATGGCATATTAGGTTGTATTAGGAGGAGCATTGCCAGCAGATCTAGAGAATTGATTATTTCCCTTTATTTGGCTCTGGTGAGGCCACATCTGGAGTATCGTATCCAGTTCTGAGCCCCCCACTATAGAAAGGATGTGGACGCATTGGAGAGGGTCCAGCGGAGGGCTATGAAAATGATTAGGAGGCTAGAGCACATGACTTACGTGGAGCGGCTCAGGAATTTGGGCTTATTTAGTCTGCAGAAGCGAAGAGTGAGGGGGGATTTGATAGCAGCCTTGAACTTCCTGAAGGGAAGTTCCAAAGAAGATGGAGAGAGGCTGCTCTAAGTAGTGACGGATGACAGAACTAGGAGCAATGGTCTCAAGTTACAATGGGGGAGGTCTAGATTGGATATTAGGAAAAGCTATTTCACTAGGAGAGTGGTGAAGCACTGGAATGGGTTACCTAGGGAGGTGGTGGAATCTCCATCCCGAGAGGTTTTTAAGTCTCGGCTTGACAAAGCCCTGGCTGGGTTGATTCAGTTGGGATTGGTCCTGCCTTGGGCAGGGGGCTGGACTTGATGACCTCCTGAGGTCTCTTCCAGCTCTATGATTCTATTATTCTAACTTTGCATGGCTCCCAGCACCATAGCTCAGGCATTGCCTACAGCTACTTTTTAAAATCTAGTTAATTAGTTTTACATTAATCGCATGAGTTAACTACAATTAATTAATTTTCATGCCATTCTATAAGTGGAGAGTTTGCCCTCACCTGCAATGCTGGCTGTGTTCACTGTTGTTCACCTACTTTCAAAAAGATGCAGCAGACATAGAGAGATTTGTGAGCCAGGCAGTGAAAATGATCAGAGACCCAGAAAGGCTGTGTGTGAAGAAAGACTGAACAGACTGGGGCAGCATCGTGCTGACAGCAGACAGTCCCCTGGGGCATGCCAATGCTACACACGCGAATGAGTAAGCAGGCACAAATTGGGGGCTTGGATAGCAGAGGGGATGCAGCGTAGTCCGGTAGGATGGGGTCAGGCTTGAATAGTGGAGGGATGTGGGGCAGGCCAGGAGGGGGGCTGAGTTGGGCTTGGATGGCAGAGGAGATGCAGCACAGCCTGGGGGGGGGGGTGGACTTGGATGGCAGAGGGGACCCAGCCCCAGCAGCTCCTTCCTGGTGGCACAGCCCCCCCCGGGATGTGAACTGGGAGCCGGAGCTGGAGCAGCCCATGCCCGGAGGGGATGGCACCGAGGTGGCCACAACAAGCGGCTGAAGACGGAGGTGGGTGACAGCAACATGTGGATGCTGATAACGTGGTGACGTCATTCTGTCATCCCACAGGAAATTTTTATATATAAGTATAGACAGAGAGAGAGAGAGATGATACAAACGCATACAACTGAGGTCTGTAGTTTCCCAGATCACTTTTTCTCCCCTTTCTTAAATATAGGTACGACTGGTTGGACTGCTATAATCTGGATTTCCCTCATCAAGCAACATCTGTGATTCAGCCTCCATGGGTGCTCCAAGGCTGGAGTACTCATGAGGAAAAGCCAGGGCCCACGCTCTCAGCAACTGCTCCCATGCCCTTCCGGAGTGCTACAAATAGCTGATTTGCAGCGTTCAAGTTCAGGGAAGGAAGGAGAAGAGTGGGGATGTGGGAGGTGCTCGGGTGAAGAGGGAGCTTGGCTGTGGAGTCCCCCGGCTGGCAGCCCGCCAGCTCGCACTGGGAACCAGGAGTGCAGCCCTGCCGGCTGCAGGACTCCACCGTATGGCTATGCCACCACAGCGATCCACAGCTGCCCTGCCTCTTCCGCAGAGTGGCCCTCTCCACCTCCCGCTCCATCAGCAGAGAAGCCAGCACTGACCTCCCCTGGTCTAGCAAATTGCCTGGTTTGGGACTGATCAGGTCCAGAAGGTGCCAGACCACAGAGGCTCAACCTCTATATTAGGGAGCCTTTCAGAGGTGGACTGAGCCCATGATCCTAAACTCAAACAGCTAAACAGGACCAAATCAAGGGGCCGAGATAATCTCCATCCAAGAATGTTAACAGAACTGGCACGTGAAACTGAAAGTCCAAGGCAAAGACATATCATGACTCCATAAATATCGGGGGAGGCGGGGGGGGGAGGTGGGATGTGTGTGTGTGTGTGTGTGTGTGTCTGTCTGTCTGGGGCAGTCCAGAGCAGCTCCTGGTCCTCCAGCCTGGCCATGGCGGGTGGTAGGGCCGCCCTCCCCCACCTGTCTCCCTTTTATCAGTTAAATGGTTAAACATAAATTTTAATTGGTTAACCAATTAAACGGGATTTAACATCCTTAACCAGAACTAATATACTACTGAAAAGGCTATGCAATTGCATATGCCTGATACAGTTCATAGCCAATCTAGTGGTGATGTGAAGGTATTGGCTTTGTTACAGTAACAGGGCCCCGTGATCAAGTTGCTGCAGTCTCCCTGGCAGCTCAGCATGTCACTGCGGTATGACAACACATGTGAATTTGTTCACCCTTACCTTGCAGCATCTTCTTCAAGCAGAAGCTTCACAAACTGTCTGGGATGTGCAGTGACAGTACACTCTCAGCCATCTGCTCCAAGATTCTCAGGTGGTTCCCATCCGTTGTGGGGAAGCGATACATTCGACAAATGGCACCCCCAAACACTAAAATAGTGAAGCCGTGTTATGTAAATTGTGAGGTTTGAACTCTGGGTTTACAAAGTCTCGCCTTACCCATTAACTTAAGCTACACTGGCTAAATTCAATATTGGGCGCATGTAAAAATCCAGTTTAACTCCGCCACCTATCTAGCTTTTTCAAATACAATTTTTATAAGAGGGAGCTTTCTACTCACAGCCAAAGAACGCCCCCCTCCCCCATCCAAAGGTAGTAAAAAATGTTAAAGGAAAAAAGGGATAATTAATGTTCTGAATTTCATCACAATGATCTTTTTCTAATATATAAGCTTGTAAGAGGAGAGACTGGTCATGGTAGATGAGCATCATGGCAAACAACACCTAAGATATTTTGCTTCATAAAGTATTGTTTGTATTACAAAGGGCTGTAGAGTGGGTGGCAAAATACATTATTCTTAGGGGGGGGGCCTCAATTCAGCAACAAAACCCTATTCAACTTCAAACACATGCTTGAGTGGTTTGCTGGCCTGGGGCTATGATGGAGGCAATAAGAGATTAAGCTGCCATCGATACTGGAAACATGCTTGAATTGTCAATTCACACAGAGCAAGGATAGCAATCTGATAGTAGGTGAGTTATCGATTTCAGCTGTTTACCTGATTTTAGCAACGCATCTTTCCGTAATGAGGCATATTTGGATCTGATTCCTAAAGATTCTGTTAAACTTTCATCAACTGGCAGTACAGTCTAAAAGACAGAAACAGTAACGTCTTTACAACGTAAAATCTCAACACCAACTCAAGCTAAGCTGGTGAGACTCAATCTAAAGACATGAAGGCAACATTCAAAACAGAGAATATTTAAAATAAATAATCCATGCATGTTTATTGTGGACAATCAGTATCCTGATTGCAAGGTGAAATACTAAAAACATTGGATCCTCAGATAAATGACCCAGTTTTTATTTATACGGCAAAGCATCTAGTACACTTCTGAGTGTTATAAAAATTATGGGCTGGATCCTCAGCTGCAATAATTAGCACAACTTTATACATCTGGCCCAATAAATAACATTGGTAATCCACATTCTGTAGCCATTACAGTATACAGATATTACGCCAGATGTATTCGTAATACAGAGTATTCAGTATTAAACATGTTCTCCAAGTAGGCAGACAACTATATATATCTGCTCTACAGAGCATACTTTGTGACTATCAAAAAAAAATCAAGAGTTAAGATAATAGTGTGGTCTGTTCTTTTAAACTATTTGATTGTATTTCTACTTCATAAGATGTCCTTCTGGAACTTCCATTTTCACAGTTTCTAATCATCTAGGTTTATGGGTTTGCTTGATACTGCCCTTCAGATTTACAAATGAACATCACTAAATTTTTTGTAAAAATCAGGTACTTCCCACAGATAAGCATCATGCACTGTAGGTAGCGGTTTGGAGGTTTGTTTGGGGGTTTGTTTTAGGGCATGAAGTAATACAAGCCAGGGTCATTAAGGGCAGACAGAATAAGAACCCTGTCCATCCTACCATCATCAAGAACTTACACCCTTTTTTATAAAGCTGTGATGATCTCAGGCTTTGCCCCAAGTATTCTATCAGATTAAATCAATTGTTAGATTAACCAGCTAATATTTGTACAGTACTTTGAAAATGTAAAGGGTTATAAGTGGTAAGTAGAATTAGTAAGTGATTGGGTAGAGGGGGAGGCAATTTGCACACAAACATTATCTATATTCTATAACGTTGTCTTCAGCAATCCTGTGTCTATCTGAGGTTTATACAATGTTCTCACACACCCTCCCATTAATGGTGTCAGGAGACCTGGTTACAGGAGGAGGCTTTTGGTCTGTTTTTTCTTCCATTTGCCATCCTATAACTGTGATGTTACCTACACGATCACTTTCAGCAGACCTGCAAAAAACAAGTTGTGGTATTTTGTAAGAAAGGGATCTGTTTATCAATAGGAGACCCATTACTGCTACAGAAAGCATACTTATAATATGCAGATATAAGTAAACCAATTTGAAATGATAGGTATTGAGTGATACCAATAGGAAGACATTAATCTCATTCAGTAAAGATATTATATAGGTTTGCTGACTGTATGTGATCTTATAAACACACACACACACACACACACACACCCCCATACCCCGTCTGCATGCCAGTGCGATTTGATGGCATACACAAAGAGAAAATAAATAAAGCGCACTTTCAATTTATGGAATTAAAGACAATTTAGTGTTCTCATTCCCTGTTCCCTGCACATTTTGCCACCAAAAATCTATTCCAATACTTGAAAAGATTCTTGTGATTTACATGATTTAAACATCACACAATAACTGATTTTCATTAGAAGAGCCCTGGAACTTTCAACACTAATTTCTAATTAAACATCAAAAATAATTTTTACAACATGGTCCCTCCAAATTTCACTGTTAGGAATGTTAGTTTTATGTTACGAACCTTAGTGTTAAATGTAACCTGTGGCTCTTCTCCTGCAGTAATTCTTTTACAGTGAACATTCCAGAACCTAATAAATACATCTGAAAAGAGGAGCATTATTAGCATAGAAATTTAAATTCATTAAAGCACCTGTCCATAAGCACAAGTAGGGCACAATGATTAAACACTACAATTATAAATAAAAATGTAAGAACAAAATACTGTACTATTAAGAACAACAAATAACAACAAACTACCCAGCCAGATGCAGAAAGCCTAAAAACAAAACAAACAAAACCCTACTACCTTAGGGATTTTCCCTTGAGGAAACAAAACCTTCTATTTCTCTGAGCTTGATGGAAAGGACTCTCCTCTATGCACAGAAGCCAGACCAAAGGGCATGGAAACGGTGCAGACTTGCATGGAAGAGGAATGGGGATGATAGTCTATGATGATATTTCTATGTTAACAGGTCAGAGAACAAGCTCAGTATTTCCATCCAGGCAATAATAATGAAGGCCCTGTTTGTTCTCCCTGCCCCAAAGGCATCTGGGCAAGAGAGAGGATTGGGTGGGCCTCAGAAAGATCAGGGAGACATACCATCCTGCCACTGACTCCCCAAGACTCTACAATCTCAGACTGTATTGTCTGTTCTGTGGAGCCTTCCCACCAAGACTCTTAGGCAGCTACAGATAGGGGGAGTCACGGAGACATCAATGGAGCCACAGTGCCAGGGAGTCAAGGGAGAGCAGGCAATGGCTCCAAGAGTCAGCACAGATGCAGATTAAGATTTATAGGGGCCCTGGGAACAAAGAACATTTCCCCCCCCCCCCCCCTCACAACACACACCATCAGGCCCCAGGGACATCAGAACCAGGCGTTCCCAGGGGCATGGCCCACTCACTTTTTAATGTGGGCATAGTAACTTCAGGCAGGTGCAGAGAAGTGGCAACAGGGGCTGCATTTTGTATAGGGGGAGCTGATCACCTTCCCCAGGAGGGGGTCTCAGATGGCGCTTAGTCCCCTTTTGCCATGGGGTCCTGCCCCTGCTCCTCCTATTCCCAAGGCTCTGCTACCTCGCCAGGCCGGAAGCCAAAGCCAGGCCATGATAAGAACCTCCAGAGAGCCTGGGTCCCACAGAGCCCCCAGCTTGTGTCTTTGCCCTGCCAGGGTGTGCAGCCCAGGGCAGATGTAAAGTTTGGGGATGCAATGGATGGGAGGAGTACTACCCTTTTATAGACATCCCATCCATTCAGTTAACTACATTGTCTGTAAGGGGTCAGTGGGTCTCCAGGAAGTGTTGGCAGGGAGCCAGGAGAGCCAATGGGAAGAGAGTATATTTTAATTAGGAGGAAAAAAAGCAGTGATATGCCTGCTTCAGTCTTTGAGTGGCCAGAGGAGAGACACAGAGAAGGATTAAGCCAGAAACCAGGAATGGAATTTCCAGCTATATGCAACCCTAGAAAAGACTGAACCTTGGAACAACACAATGTAAGTGAACAGGGAATGGTTAGCTAGACACCATTAGGTTATTTCCTTTATTTTTTGGTTTGTGGGATTCCGCTATGCTTCCTCCCGTACGCTGTAACATTTAAATTGAATCTTAAGGAAGCAATTCTCTGTGTTTTTAATCTACCTTGTTTCAGTTACTCAATAACACCGAGCAACCAAGTATGCTTTACAAAGTATGTCTTCTTTGTTTTGTTCAGAAAATCACCTTTTTAAAACTATGATCCAATTCCTGTGTCCTAGACGTCATGAGTTTGTGTGCATGTGCCTGGGACTGAAAGATCAGCCATTAAGAAATTGCAGTTTGTTCTCAAGCTCTCTCCTGAGAGAGGCTTGAAGAGTTTGGGGATACCCCACTAAAAGAAATTCCCAAGTGCGTTTTCATGAATTCTCAAAAGCGGTTTTTTATTTGGGTGATGGCACTGTACCACCCAAGGTCAAGGAATCTGTGATCTTGGGGAGTTTTTAAGCCGAAGCCTTTTGTGGCAAAGTATTTTGAAGTCTCTTGCAGATTCCCATTTTTTGCACTCAAAGTACCAGAGTGGGAACAGCCTTAAGAGTGGCCCAAACACTCTGCCCAGGTGGAGGGTCTGGGGCTTCCCACAGCAGCCAAGGTTCCCCAGGCAACAAAAACTACTAAAAAATCAAGGAGCTTTCCCCTTCCTCTTCATCCACAACTTGAAAGTGTGCTCATTTTGGGGAAAAAATTTGCAATGATAGAGCCCACTTTTTGAGAAAAAGTGGGTTTGCGCGCAGACTGCTGGGTTTTTCATTTTTTTCGATGAATAACTGTATAAATTAAAAATTACTATGAAGCAAAATTTAGTGTTTGTGGAGCTGCAAACATTTTCACAAAAAATCCTGAAAACACTTAAAAAATTTCACACTAATTTGAGGACAATAGAGACTTTATGGTTCTAATTTAGAACTAGGTACAGGTTGGGCCTCCCTGGTCTGACCTCCCTGACCCTGAGGATCTGACCGGTCACGGATGAGGGATTTTGCCAGACCAAGGGAGGTCATATCTGGATCCCCTGCTATCGGCTCCCACCAGCCCTGGATCAGCTGCCAGCCTCCTAGCTGGCTCCCTCTTGCTGCCAGCCTTGCTGCCCTGCTGGCCCCCCCACTTCTTTCCGTGATATACCGGGCAGCCCAGCTCCCTGTGTGCTGAGCTCCTGGCCCTGTGGGGCAGCCCTGCTGCAGTGCGCTGATCTCCTGGCCCCATCAAACAGTCCTGCTGGGTTGTGCCTCGCTGCTTAGTTGTAGTGCACCAGGCAGCCCAGCAGTAGGGAGCTCAGAGGGCTGCCCTCCCCCAGGACTCTCAGGTCCTAGAACATCTGTGGTCCTGCTGGACAACGGATGTTGCTGGTCCAGGGAGTCCCAGGTTACAGAAGTTCAACCTGTACTATAAGGTTGAAGAGAACACAAAGATGGCACCTTCCACTTTAAATGTGTAGGATACATTCCAGCCTTTAAATGTGTAGAATACACCAAATTAAGAGCTTTGCGGTGGGTCCCAATGTAAAAAGACAGGTTTCCTCATATCTGAGGTGAAAATCCAGCACTTTGGTTTAATTTACAGCAACAGAAATGACAGAAGGATTATAAAGGGATATATAAGTGAACTTACTGTTCCCTGAGATCTATCTTTGACGTCATACACAGAAAGTTTGATTTGCGTCATTTGATTGATAAGAGAGTCTTGAAAAAAGGCAATACTGCTTAGAAAGATAGGATTATTTGTTCCCTATAATCATAAACAAAAAAGAAGTAATATTAGTGCAGTTTGTGATATATGCTGAAAAAATATTGGTTATGCTAGCTCCAACCTTAAATCAAGAGCAGTAATACACCACTACTTACCTCAATAATTTCTGTCTGTGCATGCTTTGTCCAGAATGCCTGAGGAGGTGTAGTGACACTCACTGCGACAAAAGTATTTGGTTTTCGCTCTAGCGACGGTGTGAGCAACTCACTGCAAACTTTAGAGATTTAAGAATATCAATTTCAGAGTCATGTTTTTTCTGACACTGTTCCAGAATTCTACAGTTCTCATACACATGTACAATACAAAGAGTGGGCAAGCGATAGAGTCTCACATTTTCAGAATGCTTCTATTTTGTGGCATCAGTACAGTACTCGCATTTGTGCATGCAAACAGCAATTGCACATGAAGATCAGGTACTCCAATTTGCAATCACCCATTATGCAAATGTGGATATTTTTACACACAAAAAAAATAACATGTACATACCAGGACATGCTGTGGGGTTTAAAGTTGCAATTTAAAGTTAGTCTCTCCCAAGGGAACTGCTGTCAGAGGTTGGTGGTGCAACCATCAACCTCACCCATCCTTCCTTTCAAGTACCATTTTTCTTAAAGGCCCAAAGGGATATTTCCAGTGGGAAGCTCATAGGCATAGTGTTCATGAAATAAGCCTGCAGTCTTCTCCACTAATTGCTTAATAGGACCGTCTCATGGGATATCATTGGGAGTGCCTGAATACCAACCACCTGTCTACATTGTAAATTGAGGTAAATGTTCCATCAAAACAAGAGGGCACTTTTACTTCCACAAAAAAATTCGTGTCCTTTCATTATTTCAATATTTATCACTGTGGAGGGGTCATAGAAGAGGATTCTTCTTCTAAAAAATGTGCCTTCTATATAGCTAAACAGAACTTTGGTATTAAGGCTGAAAATCCATGTTGCCTCCAGTGGGGATACCATCATTATGACTAGAGAAATAAGCTGAGTTAGATAATATCTTTTTCTGTTGGTGAGAGGGGGAAACTTCCAAGCTTACACAGAGCTCTTTTTCAGGACCTGCAGAAAAGCACTGTAGTAAGCTCAAAAGTTTTTCTCCTCTCATCAAAAGAAGCTGTCTTACGAAGACAAATTACCTCATTCACTTTCTGTTTCTAATATCTTGGGACCAACACAGCTACAAAAATACTGAATATAGAATTACTAGCACTTTTACCCAGTACTTAACTCAATTTTTATTTTGAAAATAAAAGGAAAATGTACATGCTTTAATTAAATGATTGTATTTTTCAACAGTTATTTTGATGAAGTTAATTTTTATTTCAGATTTCTTTAAAAAGGGATTGCTAACATTTTTCCATTTACTTGTTTTTTAAGAAATTTTAAATGGAAATTCCATCAAGTGTATTTTTTTCTTCATCCCTATAAACTCTTGTTATTTGCTATGTTTTAACAAAAAAAGGTGACAATTAATGTGGTTTGCAATAACATTTTCTTCTAGTTCTCAAACCTTATGCATTGATTTAGCTGTACCAAATCAAAGAACTACTCCTAAATGTCTCCATTTTATCTCTTTTCTGTAAGGTTTATTGAGAAGCAATTCTATTTGCAGGTTTATCCTATTTTTCTGTCTCATCTTGGTTAAGTCCAGGGGTGAAAGTAAATTAAATTTCTTACAGGTACTATCATATTGCAACCTCCCCAGATGGAGTCCTGAGGGCAGGAGGTGGGTGAGGGGGTTGTAATACAACAGTATCTGTAAGAAATTAAAGTGTGGGGTGGAGTGCAGGGAACTCAAGTGTCAGGATGTGGGTGGGCTCAAGGCAGGTGGTGGGGATGTTGGGGGACTCAGGGCAGGGGGCTGGAGGTGTAGGGGGGCAGGAGTCAAGGATGGGGGCCAAGGAGGGGCTCATGGTAAGGGGTTGGTGTGTGTGCTGGGATGCAGGAATCAGGGTGGACGGTGAGAAGGGGTCATGGCAGGGGGTTGGTATGTGTGATGGCATGCAGGAGTCAGGGCTGGGAGTGAGGAGGAGCTCAGGGACAGTTGTGTGTATGTGCGGAGGGTAGTGGGGATGGGGGCGGGGGAGGGGAGTCCCCAACAGTCATACTAGGGCTGTTTGTTCTTCCCCTTTCAGTCCCTGTCAGGGATCAAAAGTAAAGTGCACAACTTGTCTTCCCCCTGCCCTCCCCAGCCAGAGGGAGGAATGCAGCAAACTGTGCACTTTCCCCTCACTCCCTCACAGTAACAAAAGGGGAACAGCTTGCACCGTCCCTGTATGAATCTGGGGTCAGGGGCTCCCTCCAACCTAAAGGGTGCCTGGGGGGAGTGGGAGGCTCAAGGCTTGGGCAGTCCCAGACGGGTAAGGATGAATGCCCTCTGTCACCCCCTTTTACCAGCCTGGTGAGTCTATCTCTTTCAGTATGGTTTTATGAGAAGTAATCCCATTCCAAGCACATCCCATTTTCCTGGCTCAACCAAACTTTTACCCCGCTTTAAGTTATGATAAGAGGAAGCTGAATACTTAATTTGGTGGTTAAGCTCTTAGGGTACGTCTACGCTAGCCCCCTAGATCGATCTAGGGAGGCTAATGAGGGCGACCGGAATTGCAAATCAAGCCCGGGATTTAAATATCCCGTGCTTGATTTGCATGTTCCCGGCCGGTTGCCATTTTAGAAATTGACAAGCCCGAAGTAACTGCCCGCGTCTACACGCGGCAGTGAAATGGTATTCCGGAATAAAGCTCTAAATCGAATTAGGTGGTATTCCTCGTGGAATGAGGTTTACCACCTAATTTGATTTAGGGCTTTATTCCGGAATCCCATTTCACTGCCGCGTGTAGACGCAGGAAGTTACTTCAGGCTAGTCAATTTCTAAAATGGTGACCGGCTGGGAACATGCAAATCAAGCGCGGGATATTTAAATCTCGGGCTTGATTTGCAATTCCGGTCGCCCTCATTAGCCTCCCTAGATCGATCTAGGGGGCTAGTGTAGATGTACCCTTACAGTTTAGGAGGACAAACTCTACTACATATAGTAGATGCCTACATTTTCCCCACCATGGCCCAAGTTATTACTAAAATTTGATGGATTAGATGTATAGCATTTACTCTACAATTTTATCTGTGCTAGGTAAACCCTTGATGTAACTTAAATATCATTGCAGTGCTGAGTACTTATTTGTTTTCTTTGCTTACCTATCAGACAGGAGCTGAAGTAGGGATATTAGGAAGCATATAATTCTGTAATCATGTAACTGACAAAATGTTGTGGGTTACATGATTAACCAATCAGTAGCTCTGCATTTAAAGGAGCTTGAGAGCTGGTGGGCAGGCATGTTGGCTCAGTCCTGGCTTGTGCCATGTCCCGGCAGCTATCCCCAATGTGGCTCTGCATTTAAAGGAGCTTGAGAGCCGGCAGGCAAGCACTCTGGCTCAGTCCTGGCTCACACCGGGCCTGACAGCTACCCCCACTGCAGCTCTGCAATAAAGGATGCAGCACCACAGTGGGAGTAGCTGTTGGATCCAGCGTGAGCTGGGACTGAGCCAGTGTGCTTGTCCACCGGCTCCCAGGCTCCTTTAAATGCAGAACTGTGAGGGGAGAAGGGATTTGCGTGACGTCGATTAACCAGCTACATTATTACATCCCTAAGCTGAAGGCATAAAAAAGAAAGTAATTCACATTCTGTGGAATGACAATGGAAGATTCAGATCCAGTCTTAAATATACATATTACTCATTTCCAATTTTCGTTTAGAAAACAGCTCTCAGATCATAAAGCTTTCAAATTTTTTGTAAGCCAGCTACTCAGCCAGGAATGTGCTCTACAAATGGAACTTTTGAATACTCATTGAGAAGCTGCATTTCTTCAAGACTTCTTGTTGGGTTAACTGATGCACAAAGGAGCCAGACGACTTGCCTAAAGGCATTCAACCAGCCAAATTTTAACCATGTTAGAAATCAAGACATTTCTGGGGCCCATATTAACCACATGACTACAGGAAAGAATGTATCATTAGCAATGGATAACCGCTGGAAAACACTGTCCTCTGTCTTAAAGAGTCATGAAAACTACTGACCTAAGCTGAACTCTAAAATTGGCTCATCTGGATCCTGGATGTTCCCTGTAGAGCAGAAAAATTAGTATAAGATCAATTCTCCATTGTTCTCATGCAATTCTTGATTTGTAGTTACAGTTAGAGAGGGGAAACATTTAAGGGAAGAAGTTAAATCTATAGAACATTTTATGCTGACTTTTTTGTTCAATTAATCTTGAAATTAAAAAAAATACTTACATGTTACATATTCAACCTATAAAGTCCCAAATTCAAATAGATATTATGTAGTTTGATAAAAAATAAGGCATAGTTATGTGTTTTTATAATACCGTAAGTGACTTAGGAGCCTAAGTCCCATTTTCAAAAGCAACAAATACTTAGAATCCTAATGCTCATTGAAAGGCACCTCTATTAACGAAATTGTCTATACCAGAAACTGTCTATACTAGAAAGAAGAACTATTTTAAGGATGCCGGCATAGTTAAAATGGAGTAACTCTCCTAGGGTGGAAGCAGTTACACAGGTATGAAGGTGCTTATACCAGTATAACTACCCTGTCACAGGAAGGGGAATCAGCTATAGCACTGTAAGGGACCTAGATCATGGGTAACTGAATCTATGTTAGGGCTTGTACCAGTATAATCATATCTGTTAAAAAAAAAAATCACATCCTTAACCAACATAACTATACTGGGATCATATTCAAGTGTTGTCTCAGCTTTAAGTCACTTAGAAGCTGTTGAAGATTTTCAATGATGATCCCTCAAGGTCAAGGATGATCTCTTTCAGAGGCGTTATTTTTCCTGGGTCCTTAAACGACTGAGGAGTCCAATCTGAGCCACAGGCTTGTTGGCAGACATTGTAGGCGATGTTGAAAGACAGGGTTGGGACGAGGTTACTCCACCAATCACTGGCTCCTCTCATGACATGGGTGATTTGGACACTGCTCAGATCCTGTGTTCTGACAATGACATAGTTTAGAAGGTCCCTCTGTTTTGAGCAGGAGTAGGGGTTTATAAACTGTTTTGTACTTGTTGCTTTGTCTGAAGATTGTGTTTATGATCATAAGATCGTGCTCTGCACATTTGCTGAGCAGAAGGATGCCACTAGAATTGGTTTTGCCCACTCCTTGCTTCCCAACGGTGTTACTACATAAGCTAGAGTTTTGGCCAACCAAAGGGATTACCTTATTTGCTTTTCGAACGGATGACAACATTTTATCAAGGTCAGTGTAGGAGCATTCTTCCTGTTCTTCAGAATCAAGTGTTGGTGCACAGGCACTGATGATAGTGGCAAATAACTTATTAACCAGTTGGATACGGAGGGTCATAAGGTGCTCGTTGAGATCAAAGGGGAGCACTGTCAGCCAGTTGACTAGAAGGTACTTGATTGCAAAGCCAACACCGTGTGTTTGGCTGTCACCTGCTAGTTTTCCTTTCCAAAAGAAAATGTAACCATAGCCTTCTTCCCGCAACTGGCCTTCATCTGCATGTTTCGTTTAGCTGAGAGCAATGATGTCGATGTTGTATCTTGAGAGTTCTCGGGCAACAATTGCTGTTCAGTGTTCAGGTCTTTCGCTTCTGGATTAGTCTAGTAGGGTATGGACATTCCAAGCGGCAAGAAACATTTTTATTTTTTGACTGCATTAGGAGTAATCCCTTGGGACGCGGTAACAGTCAGCTATGGTGCGACAGCCTATATTTGGGGCATCTTTCCTAGCCCCTTCCCCGTATGGGGTGTGCAGAGGGGTTCCTAACAAGGCCTGCTCAGTCATGCTTGCTGCTGTCAAAAATGCCCCTCCCATCCAGTCCAAGGGCACACAATGACCATCTTGCGGTCACCACCTGCATGTGTGTCTGCAACTAGGGACTTCTGATGATCACTTCATCAGTCCCCATTGCCACTTTCCCAGCTCCACAGGACTTTTATAGATAGGGGTGCAGGAAAGTTCTTCCTGTGAAAGAAGCCTGCGTGTGAGTAGTTTAATGTGGGAGAGCTGTTGAGCACCAGCAGCCACACAAATATTGACAGAAGAGGCACCTGTGTCCGGTGGGCAAAGGGGTCGAGATGACCAGGAGTTTCTCCTCTCTTGTAGCCTTCATCCACCTTTGTAGCCACTGAGAGGTGATTCTGCTTCATCTGTATGTTCTACCAATGAGATTTTATATTGGGTTGTGTTGGGCTGCCCTTTGGCTTCAACCTTACCACCAGGAGTACAGGACTCCAGATGGCATTGCTGTTAGGGTCTTAAGTATACACAAGCTTCTGTACCACATCAAAGTGGCAGCCCAAGAAGTGTTCACGATTTTATCCAGTGCCTAAAGTGGGGTTAACCAGATAGTTCACACAAACATATGCATACTTCTTCTCTTGCTCCCATCCTCTCTGTCTCTGACCCTTGTTCTGAAACTGTTTTCCTGTGGCTTGTCCAATGATCATGAAGGATCTAGCCCTCTTCTCTACCGGCCCACCGCCACTTCTAGTTCCTTGCCTATAAAATAGGGCTAAATAAGTTTTTAAAGACAGTCTATTGGTATTTGAATTTCAGGATAATCCCTCCATTGTATACAATGAGGATAAACAGGGATGTTTAAAACTTCCAACAAACAATGGAAAGATTTTAAAAATATAATAAGTACGTCTGAAAGGAACAGTAGGTAGGCACGAGGTGATGCAAAGATGCTTACCTGCCAGAGACAGACCTAGCATGTCAGAGGCAATGTCTATAGTGGAGGCCCGTTGCACAGTGCGGGATTTTGCACTAAGGTGGGGGCTGTGTTCTCTTGCTGTCATTTTGTCATGAAGAACACGTCTCTTCTAACTGCCCAACGTTAGTGATTTGTCTTGATGAAGTATCAGAGTACTGCAGATTGTCACACCTGCTGCAATATCACCATGCTAAGCATAACTAAAACAAAATCAAAATGGCCAATTGTCAACTCACTGTAACAGCTGCAAATCCATAGTTTTAAGATTACTTTAATTCTGATGGAAAGCTAAATGCTGATGAAATGAAAGATAACTTAACTCACATGATTCATTCTTCTGTACGATTTTTAATGAAAACTTTCTAAACACAGTACAACTTGCAAAAAAAGGCTTTTCCATCAGAGATCAGGGTTCAGAGTTACCTATTAAACAAAGGGAAGAATGCAGCTGTTGTGTTAAGTTATTACATCTTTAATGAAGCTTAGTGGTTCTCATAACCCTTAAGGACTGTGAGTAAATTTGTCAGATGGGGCCTCTTTCTGCAGAAATAGGACAACAGATAAAGGCAGAGGGAGAATGTTCAATAGAATATAAATAAAGAATAGGAAATGCTGTGGGTAGCAGTCAACAAACTATTCCATTTTAGAATTCGCCACCAATGAAAGAGGTGTATCTAAAAAGATCAGGGATATTTTATATTGCAGCATTGTAGCCTGTTGTTTGTAAGATTAATTATTAATAAACCTCCTTACCAACAGGCAAGTTATTAACAATGTTAATAATCATTACATTTTTATACCAACTCACATTCCAACTGAAGACAATTTTAAAATGGAAGAAGAAACATTTTCATGCACAATGAAGCTGTTGAACTCCTTGCAACATGATATAAAATAGTTCCATAACATATAAAAATAATGCCAACATTCACAGTGCACATTAGGCACAATAAATACAAGGGAGTTGAGATCTTTTTTTCCCAAATGGTGCCAGAAAAAAAGAGACATTGGCTAAGGATGTTTAATTGCAGTTATCTGGCTAATTGTTTAGTCGATATAATTTGTATCGACTGCACGACTAGTCGATAAGGACCACTCTGCAGAGCCGCAGCAGGAGCCGGCTCGAGCCAAAACTAAGCAGTCCCAGCTCCTGCTGGCTCCAGGAGCCACTTGTGCTGTAGCTCTACATTTTAAATGTGGTAAGAGCCTGGTAGTCCATCAGGCTCTTGCTATATTTAAAATGTAGAGGTGCAGCGTCCCAGACCAGCGTGAGCCGGGACTGCTCGGTCCTCGCTCACGCTGAGTCCAGCAGCTTCTGTTTGCAGCGCCCAGCCTGGTCTGCCAAGAACAGGGGCTGCTGCTGGAGCAGCCCCCGTGTGCGGCCAGCCTGGGCTACCATAAATAGGGGCTGCTTGGAAGCAGCAGCCCCTGTCCACAGGAGGGCTCAGCTCCCCGCTGGGATCCCCGCAGACAACGGTTGCTGCCGGAGCAGCCTCCACTATCCCCCCACTGCCTCTGATAAAAGGTGGAGGGGAGGGGGACAGATAGCACTGCGGAGATGGTGCTGAGGGGAACTGGCTTTTAAGCTGGTTCCCCCCAGCACTGGCTCCTACCTCCCCCCCCTTGCTGTCTCTCACAGAGGCAGCGGGCGGGGGGGGGAGCAGTATGTGAAGTGAGTAGTTGATACTTATTGGGTAGTCAATTACTCCCTAAAATTCCTAATGTGGGCCAACACAGGCAAGAAGAGAAAAGTATGATCTATTCTAAGGCATGCTAAATTTGGTTACAATGATTAATTTGAAGGGTTCTTTCCACCCTCAGCTACATTAACACAGCAGTTATTAAACTTTTGTATCTATTTCATAACAACTGTTGGGGCAAGTCCTTCCATTTATGGAGAACAAGAAGAAAAATACAATAAATGGAAATGTAGTGATTGTGATCACATATGCATAATTCTTGCTTCTGATGCCCCCATAACACTTCATTCTATCATTAAAACCTTTCAACCGCTCTGGACATTAGAGCATTTTTTTTTTCTGTACAGGGTTATAAGAAATAATAAGGACACTATGTGTGAGCAACTAGATTTTAAAACAGGAAGCTCACTTGGGGATGGATGGAGAGAAGGGAATGTTGACTATCTGCTCCCAAAAACAGATGGGCCACCCTCTAACTCATTTAAAAATAAATAGCTTTCCTTGTACTCAAGAAATTATGCATCAACTGAAAGTGCTTACAAATCAATGGAGTGATATGAAAAAAAGGAAAACCGATTAAACAGGAAAACCAAAAAGATGGGAGACTTACATATGTCATCCTCAAAAGTATTAGCATGCATTATAACTAACTATATTCTTACCATAGCATGACAGTCAGGAATTGAAGCAGATCGTTTTCCAATTCTTCTAATTCATATTATGGTTAGTAAAGAGGCAGTCATTCCAGAAGAGTATTTAATTTCACAAGATTTGCTCAAGTAGGAAATCTGTCATAACTCTCTGCCAGTTTCCAAATCCTCACACTCCCCCTAGTTTGTTTTCCTTGGAGTATCAGATTTTAGCTAATTGCTTCTGTATATAAAATGATTGCTTAATGGTGACTAACTCTATTAACTTCAGTGTTTTAACAGAATGTAACACTGCCACAAAAGTAGGATCTAGGCACAGTGCCATAAAGGAACAAATCATACAAATACTTTAATTTTGTGGATAAATAATATGTTCTTATTACAGTAGGTCAAGAAACAGCTTGAGTAGGTAAGGGAGACTGACACTTCTCCAGGCCAAACGTGTGCAACTACTGACACTCTTAAAGGGATCAATATTCAAAACTGAAAAGTTATACATTATCTTAATTTTCAAGCTGAAGAACTACTATTTTAAGTGGTACCAAATATGAAATTTCATAGACAATTCATACTGACATACTCACTGAGGGCTGTTTTCCTCCTGCCAGAGAGTGCGGTTTTGCATGTCTTAAAATCAGGTTTAAGGTCACATCTAAAAATAAACAAAGCAGCATTCATAAATGTATGCTCTGAAGTCACGTCTACACTACAGAGAATATCGACCCTCCAAAGGTCGATCTTCTGGCGTTCAATTTAGTGGATCTAGAGGAGACCCCCAAATTGAATGCTGAGTGCAGCCCCCACCGGCGTCCTGTACTCTTCCCTTGTGAGGAGCAAGGGAAGCCAATGGTAGCATGTGCTCCCATAGGCCTCCTGCAGCGTAGACACTGGTGGCTCGGCTTAAGGTAAGCTGAACCCAGCTATGCATTTTGTCTAGCTGCATGACGTACCTCAAGTCAACCTGCCTGGTCTAGTGCAGACCAAGGCTTACATTTTTATGAAGATTTAGATAATTTCAAAGTGGCATTTTATCTAGGATTGCCAGGTGTCCGGTTTTGAACTAGACAGTCCGGTATTTGAGCTTTCTGTTCGGGAAACAAATTGAGAAAATATAAATGTCCATTATTTTCTAAATAAGATGTAATGTAGATTGTGATGTAATGTCAAGTGTGTCCGGTATTTTTGTTGAAACCATCTGGCAACCCTAATTTTATCAAATAATTGCATTTCTACTCCGAATGCCCCATTTCCTTATTATTAGGCTACGTCTACACTACGAGTTTTCTTGGCAAAAATATGCTGAGGGACTCATCTGAATGAGTTGCGATTTCATTTGCATATTTTCTGCTGATCCGTTTTTGTGCAAAAACAAGCAGTGTAGATGTTTTCTTTTTGCGCAAAAAACCCTTTTCCCGCAAGATCGGTAAACCTCCTTTTTTGGGGCATAAGGATCTTGCGGAAGAAGGGGTTTTTGTGCAAAAAGAAAACACCCACGCTGCTTGTTTTTGCGCAAAACCCCCGCAAAAACGGATCGGCAGAAAATATGCAAATGAGATCGCAAGTCATGCAAATGAGTCCCTCATTAGCATATTTTGCCGAGAAAACTCGTAGTGTAGACGTAGCCCTAGACAGCTGCCTATGTGCTTCCTACTTGTGACATAGTTTTGCTGTGTGATAAGCTTTCTGACGGATTTAGCAATAGCATGTAAGTTTGGCAGACAGCTTACTTCCCCACAAAATTAGCAAGGGCATCAGCCAGTCATAACAAAGAGTAACAAACTGACACTAAGGGGGACTGCATCTGGTAAGTGGATGGGACAACAGAAAGAAAAATATAGGAAGAAAAATATGCTAAAATGTTTACACAAAAGTCTAGTACTATAAAAAGCTTTAATATATAAATGACAGAATGTGAATGTGGGTATTTATTTTTTCCTACTACTCAGGCTTTTCTATAGCTAATTCTGGAATCAAACCCACAACTTCTAAAACACTTTGTAAAAGCTGGCAACAAGCCTCACAAAAAGAAAAAGAAGTTAATTATAAATACATTATGGGATAACTGAAGGATTGTATTTGTTAGTGGTTCAGTTTCTACAAAGTAAATTAAGGCCCTACAAATCAGAAGATGGAATTAGAAAAATTTAAACTTAGAAGGAGTATGGAAATGGAGTGGGAGAACTACACTTTTTTTTTTTTTTTAATTTTTGCTTTAATTGTGATCCACACAGGTCATATCGATGCTACAAATTGTGTTTGATGCAAACTGTGGTTGTGTCGGCGTACAGCTTTTGAAGTTTGTATAATCACTTGGAAGGCATATTTGGCTGCTTGTGTCTGTGCTGCATGTAGTCACTAAGGGTG
Organism: Pelochelys cantorii; assembly: GCA_032595735.1. Classification (NCBI taxonomy): domain Eukaryota; kingdom Metazoa; phylum Chordata; order Testudines; family Trionychidae; genus Pelochelys; species Pelochelys cantorii. Next base: position 121,206,321 of record CM064326.1, on the reverse strand, counting down.
CACTACACAACAGCGTTATTTCGGAATAACGGCCGTTATTCCAAAATAACAATGCAAGCGTCTACACAGCAATTCTGTTATTTCAAAATAAATTCAAATAACGGATAACTTATTCTGATTTCTGTAAACCTCATTCCACAAGGAATAACGCAAATTCAAAAATAGCTATTTCAAAATAGCTGTAGTGTGGACACTCCACTGCTGCTATTTCAAAATAGCTCCTCCCCAGGGCCATTCAAAGTAATTACTCCCTAGTGCTTCCTGGGGCTCTAAATCAAGGTAGCGCATCCATATTAGGGGAGCCTGCCTTGGACTAATTTTGAGGCTTCTGTTGAGAAGGTTAAGATTAATGGAGAAGGACGTTTTAAAATGGAGTGCAGATGCATGATGGGACATACAAAATGGAAACCATCAGGCCTGTAAGGACTTTTGCCGCCAAAATAGTGTTTTGCACACGGCACCCATCCATGCACACTGCCCAGCTGCTGCACCCAGCACCACCTGTCTGCACCCGGCACGCTTTGTTTGCACTCAACCACCAAGAACTTTCCCGCCTCAGCTTCTTTAAAACCCCTAAGATCAAGAAGCTCTGGTCTGCAGTCTCTCCCCACCATTGGAGAAGGAGGATCCCAAGACAGAGGTGACTGTGGTGAAGGCCCTGTTTAACCCTTCTGGTCCGGTTCCATTCCTGCCTGCCGTCCTCAGGGTGCTCTGGCCCACGCTGTGGTGAAAGCCCAGTTAGTGAGCCTTTGCTACCTGCGCTCCTGGTAACACCATCAGGACTCCACAAGCCGTCTACTGCCGTTGTGACAAAAGCCCTCCGGCGTGCTGTCAGACTGCTTGTGCGCGAACTCAGTTGTGCAGATAGAGGCCTACTTCATCGTGCCTTCATTACACCAAGGACGCCTCAGTGTTCCTCCTCTGACAGCCAACAAGGCTGAAGGAGTTGTAGGTCCTGAGCTTCTGCAGTCCTCAGACAGACTGAGTATTAACAACATCTGTTTATTATTTCTGTTCTTTCTCCTGTTTTCAGAGGGTGAGGGTTGGTCTGTTAGTGTTGTGTTCTATTGTGTTATCTGTTATATCCAATACAGTTCAATTGATTATTCAAATTTGGACCGGAGTCTGTGTTTATTTAACATCTCGAGAGATCAACCGGTGATAGATACGGTATTTCCACGCCGGATCTATCTTCTGGGACAAGGCAGTGTACAAGTCAGTTAACGCAGTTTTCTCTAAGGGTATTAGCAGTGTGCCTTGCTGGTAACACTTCCCTATAGTGTAGATGCACTCTTTCAAAACAAGCTATTTTGGAGTATTTCTTCTGGAATAGCTTATTCCAAAATAAGTGTGGTGTAGATGTACCCTAGGAGAGTTTGTGTCAATGCAAAGTGCAGCACACCAGAGGTAGCACCTGTTTTCCATTTGCAGCTGTCTGGTGAAATGCCTTTTGGAAATTTTTGCTATGTGGGCTAAAAATGACTTACCTATGGATCTCCGGGAGCTAAGAGTCAAGCTCCCAGCCTGCAACTACCTCCATTGCATCATCATAGCCATATCCCATAATATTTTCACTTTAAAAAAAAAACCCCACAATCCCTCATCGGACTTTTTGGTATCTGTCATCTCTGACAGAACACAGAGCTCTACAATATTCACAGGAACATTCAAATACTGCACAAGTGATTCATCTGTATTTGCAGATTGTCAGGAAAAACCACAGCAACCAGGATGGTCAGGATTTTTTTTTTTTTGAGGATAGTTTGCTGAGGAACATAGTAAAAAGCAATTTAAGGTTGCTTGTGGCATTCACAGAGCAGCTGCACCTGGTGGAATGCCACTTCGGGGCCCAAGAGACAAGCACTGATTGGTGGGATTGCATCATAATGCAGGGTTGGGAAGCTGAGCAGTGGCGACAGAACTTTCAGACGGGAAAGGCCACATGTCTGGACCTGTATGATGAGCTTGCCCCATCCCTCCAGTGCATGGACACCGGAATGAGAGCTGACATGACTGTCCAGAAACAACTGACACTTGCACTCTGGAAGCAATCCCAAATTGCTACAAGTCAGTGGGAAATCACTTTGAAGTGGGAAAAATCCAGAAGGGCTACTGCCACACAAGTATGTAGGGCCATTCTTGGCTCCTGCTATACAGGACTGTGCCTCTTGGCAATAAACAAGACATAGCAGATATAGTTGCAGCAATAAGGTTTCCAAACTGCCATCAGGCAATAAACAGCATAGTCCTATTTTAACACCAGCCACCTTGCCACATCAACAGAAAGGGCTACTTTTTTATGGCAATGCAAGCCATGGGGCGCATCTCAGGCTGGGCTGCTCAGGGAGGGTGCATGATATTCACATCTTTAAGAACGCAGGACTGCTCAGAAAGCTGCAAGTGGGGATAGTCTTTCCTAGCCGGCAACACTGATATGTCTGTCAATAGTGATTCTGGGGGACCTAGCTTACCCCTTACTCTCTGGCTCATGCAGCCATATATCAGCCACATCAATGGCACCAAGGAAAGCTAGAAGTACCAGCTCAGGAAGTGCAGAATGGTTGGCAAATGCGCTTTTGGTAGACAGAAGGAACAGTGGCGGTGCTTATTCATTAGACTCGATCTCAGTGAGAAACATATTCCCATGCTTACAGCTTCTTGCTGTGTCCTGAATGCTATCTGTGAGGCAAAGGGGGGAAAGATGGAGATAGAGCAGCTCTCAGCTGACTTTCAACAGCCAGACATAAGAGCTATTACAAGAGCCTAACATGCAGCTGCACAGCTGAGAGAGGCTTTGAGAGAGAATTTTAAATGGTCAGTCATAGTAGTGTTCTGTGCTGGACTGTTCTCTGAGCTTGGAGATTTGGCTGCTGCTGAGAACTGTGTCGTGCTTTCCATATCTTTATAAATATCATTGGGCATGTATTCTTGAAGCTATGGATAACATGGTACTTGATGTGCACTTGCAAGTGTGCTTTGTATGCTGATAGTCTCTCTGCAATATTTGTTGTGAACTGATAGAGATAATTCGATTTTCAAAAAAAAAAAAAAAAATCAAACCCAGAAGTTCCCTGAGTGGGGAAAAAAAGTTTTGCAAAATACCCACAGGAAATTTTAACAAGCTAGCAGGGTGAAAATTTAAAATTGGAGAGGAAGTTAACATTTACATCCATTTCAGTGCACCAATGCTGTCAACTGCAGCTTTGCATCCACCAACTGTGGTTTTCACAGGTCAATGTATGTGAAACTGTGGTTTCCCATGCTGTCCCTCAGCATGAAGTGATAAGGATAAAAATGCAGCCTCTGATGCCGTGTGACATGTTGCACGGGGGAAGACGCAGAAACCATGCAATTCTCCAAGGACTGCAAAGGGTGCGGAGTCTAGGATTTTTGGAGCATTTGGAATTTCCACCATTATGTCTAGGGAATCCTGGGCATTTCTCCAGTCTGCTGTTTCCTTCTGCATGCTGTCAGTCTTATGGTCCTCTAAACTTTTCATTCATAGTTGGATGCAACACTGGCTTTCAGGATCTTTCAGAACATGTTCTCTGAGGGTGCTATGGAGGCAACCCTCAATGCTACCATGCCAGAAGCTACTGATAAAAACAGACTGTGGTATCACTGGTGTCATGCTGTCTGGAGCTACCATGAGTGCTTGCCTCGGAGCAGCATGGCAAAAATAGGGCAGACATGCCAAACTGGTGAGGTGCTCTATAATTAGATTTCACCAAGCCAGTAACAAATGTGAAAGCCTAGATCACTATTACAGTCTTACTATGGAGTCACACACAGTCTTTTCAGACCATCCAGTCTATCTTGCCACACAAACTGAACTTAGTGATAAATGGTTATTTATGCCAGAAATCACATCACATTCAAGTTGCTTCAAGTCACAAGAAACCGGTCACTCTAGCTCCGCTGATATCCTAGATCTTATACCAAACACAAAGCCCGTAGCCAATTCTATAATAAACCATCTAAATATTTATTAAACTAGGAAAGAGAAATAAGAGTTATTTACAGGTTAAAGTAAGAAAATACAGGCATACAAATGAGTCACCATCTCATTTCCAAGAGTGACAATGCTATAGTGATCTGTCAATTCACGGTGTCTTTCTAGGCAGACCCAGGAGACGTCCCCTAGAGATCTCTGGCTTCAGGTTAGAGATGGACAGACACAGAAAAAATGTCTAAACTATATAGTAGACTAATGACCAGATTGCTTCCTTCTGATATGCAAAACAGTTGTCCCACCATATAAAGCTAGTGGCCCCAATGACACACATAGTCCTGTCAGTATGCCAAGCAAACCCAGTCTTGAGCATGGAAACTGAGCCATCACATATGTAGATTATGAATTTGTCCAATGAAAAAAATGATCCATTGTTGACAATGGGTGTAACTGATTCAGTACTGAACACTTTGCTGCAAGTGAACGTGTCAATCATAGTTTCTGGAGTGGTACAGAATAGTGTTTGCTGTTGTCCACACTAGCAGCCACACCATGTTTCAGCTGCATCCACAGTGGTCATTGTTGCCAGTAGCACGTCATTTTTATCACACAGAAAAGGCTTGTTGCTAAGAGTGCATCCTGCCATTTGAACAATACTCACCTCCTCCACCTACCGGCTAGGGATGTAATAGTGTAGTCGATTAACCGACAAGCAAAAGCCTATTGGTTAATGCTATAGACTACATGCATTTTGTACCCTTCCCACCTGCCAGTAAATTTTTTAGCAGGGTGGCCAGCAGCCCAGCTCAGACCTGGCTCACACCAGGTCTGGGACCTACCCCTCTGTGGCTCTGCATTTAAAGTATATTAGGAGCCAGGTAGGCAAGCAGCCCGGTTCAGTTCTGGCTTGTGCCGGGTCTGGGAGCTCAGCTCCTCCCCTGGACAGGGGCTGTTGTGACCCTGTGCTGCTGCCTCTGTATCAGAGGCAGCAGCCTTGGTGTCAGGCAGCTGGTCTGCAAGGGGAGCTGATTTTTAAACTGGCTCCCCTTGCGGATCAGCTCCTGCCTGACACCTCATGCTGCTAGCTCTGATATAGAGGCAGCAGCAGTGGAGTGGCAAGGAGCTCCTCAGGAGTGGGGCCAGAGTAAACTGGCTTCTGGTCCCACCCCCGGGGACTACAGAATAGTCGATTAACCATGAATTCTTATTGAGGTTATTGACTATTCAATTAACCAATATTTAACATCCCTACTACCAACCCTGTAAACAGGATCCAAAAAGCTGGTCTTTATCGGATACCACTTCAAGCACCCTACAAAATCCACTAAAGATGCATTCTCTGCTTGGCTGTATCTTTCCATATGCCACAGTCGTGAGATTTAAAACTGTCCCCTCCGCAACTATGATATGCATTCCAACAATCTGAATGATCTTGTGCAAATGCAGGTTCTCTCTCTGCCCCAAATTCTGACTTTCACAACTAATATCCTCATTTATGTCTCAGTAGCTTTACAAGTATAAATCCCTGCTTCGGGCTTCACAACCTTCTGGAAAATAGGTTAATCACCATCCCCAAGATACAGCAAATGAGTCAGCAAAGACCAATCCCTTTTCATCATGAACCTCCCTCTTCTTTTCTAGCCTCTGCTCCCCCTATTCAGAGGCAGATTTACCATTAGGCCAATTGTTCCCTGGCACCAGGCCCAAACTTAGAAGGTCCCTGTTTCTCTCCCTTCCTCCCAGCTGTGCTGTGCAGTGGAAGCTTGAAGGGCATCATAGGGAGCCAAGCTACCCTGGGAACTGTAGGTCCTTAGCCAGCTCCCTGTCAGAGAGCTGGCACTGGAGCAGGAAAGGGACTACATTTCCCAGCATTCCCTTGGCCTCTAGCAACAGGAAAAGAAGGGAGAAGGAGGGTTTGGGGGAAACTGTGAGCCCTGCACAGCAGCTTGCTGTGACTGGGGGCTGGCTGCTGGAAGAGGTGGGGCTGTGAGTGGGGAGCATGTGTGCATAGGGAATAAGCAGCTGTGGCCCAGATCTCACCCTCAGAAGCCTTCCCCAGACTGGATTAGGGATGTTAGTGGCCTCAGTTTGCTGCCCCCAAAGAAGGAATTGAGTGAGCTGAGTGGACAATGCACTTCTATCTGCAGCCTAGCAAGAGTGGTATGTGGACCCCACCAAGAGAAGTTAATACAGGCCTGGGAAAAATATGGCCCGCGGGCCGGATCCAGTCCACCAAGCCACTGGATACAGCCTGCGGAGGCAGCAGGGAGCCCCAGGCAGGCTCCTTTGCTTGCTCCGCACACCACTCAGAAACATGGCTGCTGGGCCCTGTTTCTGTTACAAAACTGGAGGGGAGAGGGGAAAGCTAAAGGAGCTTCCCCTGTCCCCAGCACATTTCTGGCCAGAGACTGGCCAATGGGAGCTGTCTGTTTGAATAACAGGCAGCCAAGAAGAACCACACCCCCTCTCCTTGGCTCAGTTATTCACACAAACACATGGCCAGGCAGGCTGGCTGGCTGCGAAACATTTTAAGCTCTGAAAACCTTAGCTCTGCAGGCAGGCAGGCAGGCAGGTTTGGCTGCTGGCTGGTAAGTCTCCTGGCCAGAGCCTGCATCTGGCACACCAGCCCCTTCCTTCCCCAAACCCTCTGCCCACCCAATCAACATACCCAAACCCTCTGCCCCCCTCTTGCACCCACACCCCCTACCAGATCTGGCACCCCAATCTCCTGTCCTAGATCATAATCCCCTCCTACCCTACGTCACATCCCAAACCCCTGCACTCCAGTCCCCTGCCCTAGGTCACAACCACCTCCTTTACCCAAACTACCTCCAGACCCCATTCTCCCTCCTGAACAATAATCTCTTACCCCAAGCTCCCTTCTGCACCTAACCTTCATCCCAGACCCCACATCTCCTCCATTAATATAATGGAAGAGTACAGCCCTCAACCTCTTTCCAAAATCTTGGAGTGGCCCCCCCGTCAAAAATTATTGCCCACTCCTGGGTTAATATGATAAGTGAGGGAGGGAAGTCTCTACAGAGGGTCTGGGCAGCTTTAGGTACAATACTAGGCACATAGGAAGATTTGACTATTTCCACAGTCATGGAAGCAGAAATGGGCTTTTCCTTTCCAGTTTTATATAATGCTTAGAAAGGGACTCTAGCAGGTGCCTTCCAGATTTGAACAGGAGTGCTCAAGTGTAATTTGAGCTGCTGTTACATCATTTCTCCAAAATCAAATACTGATCCACTGCAATTTGTTGTAGAAAAAATAGGATAAAATTGAGCAACAAATGTTGGCATCTTCCCAGTGCTAACTGGGCCTAGAATTGCAAATTTCAACCACCATTACCATTATTTTTTTAAGTTTTCTTCTTTTCAAAAGAAGACAGTAATATTGCATTGGTGATTTCCCCCCAGGAAAAAAAAAAGAGTGGAACAAAGGCAATTTAACTTTTCCTCATCTTGTGGGGCAGTCTTACAATATGGATCCAAATATCCTCCAATCACACAAACAACAATTTGTTCCACTTCACTGGGTGTTGGGATAGGGATTTGTCAAAACTGATCAGGCAGCTGCTGCCTATGGAACTTTATTAAGCTGAGACCAGGGCCACATGCAGTGACTGGTGAAATAGGGTGATCCTGGAGACATGGCTATGGAATGTCTGGATAAGGAAGGAGGTAAATCTGTGGGGAGTTTCCCCTGATCACTATGACATTTCTGCTCACTGTGGACACTGGTAAACCCAGATGGGTGTACAGCTCAATAAGAAAAACTGGGGGCTGAGGAAGCTGTGTATACAATCTTGCAGAGATGTGTGATCAAAATGAAAAAATGCCTCTGAGACGGAGTACCGGGTATACTATAGCACTGCCACATCAGGCCCACACTTGGAAGGGGCCAGTAACAACTACGTGGGGACCCACAAGTATGTTTAGCACTGGGCCCTCAAAATATTAATCCAGCCGTGCTCTCACTCTCCCTGCACATATTCCACATATGTAAATAACTATGGGAACAGGGGTAACCAACATTCACAGAAAGGCAGTAACCAATATTCACAGAACACCACTCCACATACAATAAAACCTGAAACCAAATAAAACCCTCTATTTTCTCTCAACACTATTTCAGCAGCTTTCAAACTTTTTGAGCTGAACCCCACTTTTGAGCGACAAAAATAGATACATGCAAGGCTGGGTGGCCCCTTGGTGTAAGTCAGGGTGTGGACAGGATGCTCCCACCCTGAGACATACTACATGGGGCTGGCATCATGGTAGCTCCCAAAACATCCCTCTGTGCCCCTCTATGGGGGGCATGCCAAGTTTGAAAATGTCTGCTCTATTTCAATGCCACTGCATATGCTCTGGCCACAGAGCCACATATCAGGATTGGGAAAGGGGTAGCAGCAGTGGAGGAATCTCTGTCACTGACTTACATGTGTGAAAAAACAAAACACATTCTCATAATCACTGACAGTCTATCACTGTGGCCTGGAAACTTACAAATGGGACTAAATATTCACCACACTGCCTATTAACAGTTATGTCCAACCACATCAGTGCAGATCACCGCACTCCTACCAAAGCACGGCATTCCACGAGTACTTGTGAGCCAACCAAAAATGGACAAAATACTTTTGAAGATTGGCCAGACGCTGTCACCATGTGAGGAATTTATCATCACTTCCACAAAGGAGTTATGGGCGATGGAGGTCTTGCTGAGGCCTGACCTACCATAATTTTCATAACTGTCTGTCTGGACATAAATGCCAGACAGACATAAATTACCACTCTGCCAAACCAGGCTAAAAAAGCGGCTCCTGTCCAATGTGCTTTGGGAATCAGAAGAGTAGCTCCAGTTCACTGGCTCTCTCAGTTCGCTTCCTAGGAAGAACATTCCCGTGCTTGGAGACCATTTCATCCATTTGCAAGGAACCTATGAAAGCCACTGTCCAAGGAGCTTGTAAAAGTAAGCATTCAGACCCACATTTTGACCACCTGTTAGGCCAGGGGTGGGCAAAAGGGCCTCTGCGGGCTGGATCTGGCCCGCCAAGTGGGTTGATCTGGCCCGCAGAAGCCCTGCCGCTCCCCTGCCCCCAGGCCAATTAGGGTCTGGGGGCAGGGAAGCGCCCAAAGCTTCCTCCCATCCTGTGAGCAGCATGTAGTGCTTTGAAGCGCTGCACACTGCTCACAGGGAGAGAGGAGACGTCACATGCTCCCCCGCCCTCAAGCCCTGATTGCCCTGGGGGCAAGAGGAGTGCGCAAAGTTTCCTCCGCCCTCCCCTCGGCCCTGCCAGGAGCGCATAGCACTTCAAAGTGCCATACACTCGCACGGGGGACGGGGGGCAGGGCGAAGGAAGCTTCATGCAGCTCCCCCGTTCCCCAGGCCAATCAGGACTTGGGGGCGGGGGAACACGTGACGTCTCCTCCCGCCCTGCGAGCAGCACGTGGCACTTTGAAGTGCCATGTGCTCTTTGCAGGGTGCGGGAGGAGGCTTTGTGCGCTCCCCAGCCCACCCCCCCCAGGCCAATCTGAGCCTGGGGATGGGGGAGTGTGTGAAGCCTCTTCCTGCCCTGCCAGGGGCATGGGTGCCTAGTGGGAAGGGGGTCAAAGGGGCTACCCCACCCACAGACCAATTATGGTCTGGGGGTGGGGAAGCCCAGAAGCATTCTGGCCCTGCCTCTTCCGGGCTGGCCCGGGGCAAAAATTATTGCCCACACCTGTGCTAGGTAGTGGGCACAAGAGCCAGTCCTGCGACATTAAGCCAGCTGAGAGTACCTCCCCACCAAGAGAATTCTCACCTACCAATGCTGGCCAGAATCCAGACTTTTTGCATAATCTGAGCAGCACAAGAGGCTGTGTTCTAACTGAGACATTGGTCCTTTGTCTATAATCAAGGGACCCCCTCATCTATTGTTAGTTAGCTCAGGGATCCCCTCTTTGAGAAGAGTTTTTCGTACCATGAAACAAAAAGGTCATCCCAATAGTGCCCAACCAGCAGTTACCAATCATTCTCACTCTTTAAAACTCACCCAGGGATTAAGCTAAAATTGAGTGCCTGTGGGTGGCAAGAAACGCCCCTGCTGGAGGGCAGGCAGTGCATTACTGCAAACGAATACAAATACATTTATAGAGCGTGGAAAACCCCCAACACATGCTTTCTTGACATTTAGACTAAGTGGCACATCAACTACAGGAAGTGATTTTCTTCCTTTTCCCACACACCCTTCCTCACCTACTTAGATATGACCTATAAACCACAGTTTTTCTTCTTGATCATCCTGCAAAAGCTATTAGAAGTTTCAAGAAACTCAATTAATCTAGAAACTAATTTTAATCATGCTGTGATATTAGGGAGCATTTAACTGGAAACTTCAATTTAGGCCATTTAATTAGTCAGCTCCTTGTGTAAATGAAGACCATTTGTACATATTCACAACTGAAATATAAACTACAGACTTGCTTTAAAAAAACCCTCTCATTAATTTAATTTACTCATGATCACGGTTTTCCCATTTCTTGAGTTCTATCTGCATTAATACAAAATATGTACGCCTACATCTGAAAGCAAGTATTAATTACAGAAATAAATAGCTTGGTAAGCAGAGAGATCTCAGATTCAATAAGTAAAAAGAACAAAAAGCATGGTTATGTTGTTTTGCATAATTTCTATACAGTTTCATCAACTAAAGGCAAGAATAATGCCACTGAAATCATAAGCCTTGCTTCAATAGTGTGTGAAATTCAACAACCAATCATTTGACAAAAAACAGAAACAAGTTAGTTTTCACCTTTCAAATATATCTATCATTTAATATTTTTTTACCCTCTTCCCATGAAATATGGAGGCTACTTTCCGATACAGTTCCTGGTTCATGGAGTGATTTGTCTATAGCCCTGCAGCCCAGGATTGGGTGTAAATCATAAAGGACCTCTTTGCAAATCTACGGTTGTATAGAACTTGTATCATGAAAGAAAGAGAAAGTTGAATGACTGCCCACTTCCTCCACAATGCAGGCTGCTCTCCGCACATCAGGCTATGCTCAAGTCTCTCTACTGGCTCCTGGTCAATTTTAACAGCCAGTGTCAGGCCTTGGACCTAATCTTCAAAGCAATTCCTGGACTAAGAGCCAGTTACATTAAAGATACTTGCGCTTTTGTGGGCCAAAGCACAGCACATGAAGCCCAGGACAAAGCATGTATGAGAGCTAGGATCAAAACATTCTTGGTAGAGGAGATCGAGCTAATGAATACATTTTTAGAACAGCATTTCTCAGCCTGCAGAGAGAGTAAAAACCTGCAGAGAAACAAAAATTGAAAAAATGGTCAAAATTGGCCACTCTGGTCTAGCAGTGAGCGGGGCTGGCTGAGGGAGAGGATAAGACAGACAGTGCAGGAGTGCTCCTGTCCGTAAGCAGCTGGTGAGTGCTCCAGAAGGGCAGAGGCAGGAGAGTGGGTCTATGGGCAGATTTGCAGGCTCTAAGAAATAGGAGTTTGCAGAGGTGCTGCAGCACCTCCAGATTTAAAGTGAAACTCTGTTCTTGACCTGATGCTTTGGTTCCTGGCTGCTGGCCTGTGCCCAGCGCTTTGCTCCTGGCCCAGCACCAAGGTCCTGATTCTCAGCTGCCCAGCTCAACGAGACTCAGGTCCAGAGATCCCGGGTTCTGGGTCTGCTGCTCACTACCACAGCCCTGCTCTATGGAGGAGTCTCTGTGGTGGGGGGTATGTCTCTGGGCATAGGGGACTGTGGTTCTCAATTTGCAGCCTATGTAACGCATTGCGGGGCACATAACAGTTGAGAACCACTGTTTTAGAATCTGACTAACTTTAGAAAACATTGCAAAATGTTTGTCTTCAAAAAGCCAATTCAGTAGAGTAAGAATGACACTTAAAACTGACATGCCCTTCTATCTAAAAACCCCCACAATAAAAAAGCCTGTAACAAACAAATTCACAAACCAACCAACCAAAACAAACCACAAATAGAATTATTACTCCATAAAAGGGAGGCAAGCCATATGCTCCATGAAGTCCAGTGTAATTTACTGCACTAATATAAATATATAAATGCATGTTTCCATCAACTTTCAATTGGTACTTAAGTTTAATCTGTCTTCAGTAAACCCTCCCACATATATATTACATAATGAAATAAATTATTATTATTTGCAATATTGGACTAACCATTTAAGAAGAATTCATAAGAACAATTTAAGAATCTTCATTCAGAAGATTAATATCATAGTATTTAGGGTAAGAAAATATTTTGCTACACATATTTCATATATGATGCAGGCACTGAATATAGCAGTACCTAATATTATCACTGATCTAGGATTAAACTGATGTCTTTGTAGTGAAATAACTGTTTTAGTTCCAGAGATCTGTTACTCTTTTGTTTCTCTCATTTATAATTTCTGGTAAATTAACAGATAGTAATGTGTAGAATCATAGAATCATAGAATACTAGGACTGGAAGGGACCTCGAGAGGTCATCGAGTCCAGTCCCCTGCCCTCATGGCAGGACCAAATACTGTCTAGACCATCCCTGCTAGACATTTATCTAACCTACTCTTAAATATCTCCAGAGATGGAGATTCCACAACCTTCCTGGGCAATTTATTCCAGTGTTTGACTACCCTGACAGTTAGGAACTTTTTCCTAATGTCCAACCTAAACCTCCCTTGCTGCAGTTTAAGCCCATTGCTTCTTGTTCTGTCCTCAGAGGCCAAGATGAACAAGTTTTCTCCCTCCTCCTTATGACACCCTTTTAGATACCTGAAAACTGCTATCATGTCCCCCCCTCAATCTTCTCTTTTCCAAACTAAACAAACCCAATTCTTTCAGCCTTCCTTCATAGGTCATGTTCTCTAGACCTTTAATCATTCTTGTTGCCCTTTTCTGGACCCTCTCCAATTTCTCCACATCTTTCTTGAAATGCGGTGCCCAGAACTGGACACAATACTCCAACTGAGGCCTAACCAGCGCAGAGTAGAGCGGAAGAATGACTTCTCGTGTCTTGCTCACAACACACCTGTTAATGCATCCCAGAATCATGTTTGCTTTTTTTGCCACAGCATCACCCTGCTGACTCATATTCAGTTTGTGGTCCACTATAACCCCTAGATCCCTTTCTGCCGTACTCCTTTCTAGACAGTCGCTTCCCATTCTGTATGTGTGAGACTGATTGTTCCTTCCTAAGTGGAGCACTTTGCATTTGTCTTTATTAAACTTCATCCTGTTTACCTCAGACCATTTCTCCAATTTGTCCAGATCATTTTGAATTATGACCCTATTCTCCAGAGCAGTCGCAACCCCTCCCAGCTTGGTATCATCTGCAAACTTAATAAGCGTACTTTCTACGCCAATATCTAAATCGTTGATGAAGATATTGAAGAGAGCCGGTCCCAAAACAGACCCCTGCGGAACCCCACTTGTTATACCTTTCCAGCGGGATTGTGAACCATTAATAACTGCTCTCTGAGTACGGTTATCCAGCCAGTTATGCACCTACCTTATAGTAGCCCCATCTAAGTTGTATTTGCCTAGTTTATTGATAAGAATATCATGCGAGACCGTATCAAACGCCTTACTAAAGTCTAGGTATACCATATCCACCGCTTCTCCCCTATCCACAAGACTCGTTATCCTATCAAAGAAAGCTATCAGATTGGTTTGACATGATTTGTTCTTTACACATCCATGCTGGCTGTTCCCTATCACCTTGCCACCTTCCAAGTGTTTACAGATGATTTCCTTAATTCCTTGCTCCATTATCTTCCCTGGCACAGAAGCTAAACTAACTGGTCTGTAGTTTCCTGGGTTGTTCTTATTTCCCTTTTTATAAATGGGCACTATATTTGTCCTTTTCCAGTCTTCTAGAATCTCTCCTGTCTCCCATGATTTTCCAAAGATGATAGCTAGAGGCTCAGATACCTACTCTATCAGCTCCTTGAGTATTCTAGGATGCATTTCATCAGGCCCTGTTGACTTGCAGGCATCTAACTTTTCTAAGTGATTTTTAACTTGTTTTTTTTAATTTTATCTTCTAAACCTACCCCCTTCCCACTAGCATTCATTATGTTGGGCATTCTTCAGACTTCTCGGTGAAGACCAAAACAAAGAAGTCATTAAACATCTCTGCCATTTCCAAGTTTCCTTTATATAGAGATATAAAGAGAATTGGAACTGCAAACTCAGTACAGTTGAACCTCTCTAGTCCAGACCTCTCAAGTCCAGAACTCTCTGGTTCAGAAACATTTGTCTCCCAGAATGATTTAAGTTAGCTGGATGTCCACTTTTCATGGGTGTGATCAAGTTTCCATGGTCCCATAAAGTTTGTTTACAGCCACCAGTCCCAGTGTTCTGTGCTCTTATTTAGCTCTTATTTACCCCTAAATGTCTTCTAAGAGCCCAATAAACAGTGGAAGTGTTGGTAATGCTGCTAGACTATACTGACTTCCTGTGGTCCGGAAAATTCTCTGGTTCAGAACTGGTCGGGGCCAGATTACAAAGGTTTAACCTGTATTTCATTAATCTGAGAGTATATTTTGCAGTAAAATCTGTTCAGGCAACATTCAAACAATATGCAAGGATGACATTTTCCTAGGTTTCATAAGATCATGCTGGTCTGAGTTCTGGGGACTGTGCCAACTGCCACCTGAGGGCTTGTTTGTTTCCTTGCTACAATGCCAGCCTCCCACCACAAGAGAGTGTCATGGATGGCACATGAAATGGGGTGGCTGCGGCTTTCTCTGCTTCATGCGGAACTGACATCAAGAGATTTTGGACTGTTCTTCTTACTTGGTGGTGGTGACATCTGCATGCAGAAAGGCAGGGGGCTCTCAGGCACAGAGGAGGAGGGCAGAACAGTTCCCCTTCCTGGTCATATAATCCCAGTGAAGGGTAAGTATAACCCTCTCACTGGTTTACCTTTCCAAGATCTTATTGGGATGCTGGGGGGGGGGGGAGGGAGCGGGGGCAGGGGGGGAAGAGGCCATTGGAGAAAAGAAGCAGGGTACTGATTATCTCCACCTCCCTCCTGCCCATATAAAGAAAGTAGGAGATAATGCCCCTGGAAGTTGCAAGTGGGGAATGGGATTAGGCCTGGATTTCTCCCCAGAATACTCTAAGAGGGCTAGAAGGCCAGTGAGTCTCCAAGGAAGCGCCAGGAATTTCAGTCACATCCAATACTAGCTGGGGAAAAACACAACTGATGATCAGAGAAGTCTGGGACAAGTAGAAGTGCTATCTGGGCAAGTGAAAGCACCAGGTTTCCTGACTGCCAGGCAGTGGTGAATATATGGAGATATACCTATCTCCTAGAACTGGAAGGTCATTGAGTCCAGTCCCCTGCCCTCATGGCAGGACCAAGTACCATCCCTGACAGATTTGCCCCAGATCCCTAAAGAGTGCCCTCAAGGACTGAACTCACAACTGTGGGTTTAGCAGGCCAATGCTCAAACCACTGAGCTAACCCGCCCCCTCTGAGAGTAACTTAACATTTCATACAGATACTGTCCTATTGCAACCTGAATCCCTGCCAGCTCTTTAAATAGCTCCCTGCTGGCTTTTGCTGCAGCTCAGCTAGTTCTTGCAGGAGCTGAGCACCAGGGTGCACCCGCTTACTTTCACCTCTGCTTCCAGACCAGGACATGAGGGAAGCTGGATGCAAGCTGAATGCCGGCAGGCCCAGCAACAAAAAAAAGGTGGGCTGGAAGGGGCTGAGTGAGAGTGAAGTGAAACAAACTGAGTTACCCTTCAATAAGTGATAGAAAGAGCTAACATCTTGAGCTCATTAACTGTACGCTGCAAATAATGCCTTGGAAGCAGGGCCTGAGACAAAGCTCCACTTTGCATGTGTTCAGTGCAGGGAGGGACCATCAGAGGACTGTGGGAATGGGAACCCTGGAAAAGACTGTTCACGTCAGAATTTTTGGTTATAATCGGGAAGTTTGAAGAGTTTTTTGCCATAAAAGCAAATACTTTCATTTTCTAGGCAAGCCAGAACAGCCATGGGGCAGTTTTCAGAGCACTACAAACCCCCACTACAGGTCATCACCAGCAACAGAACCCAAGACCTCAAGCACCAAAAAAAAAGCTCTCAATTAATTGAACTAAACTCCATTAGCATGCGCTAGTTGTAGGTTCTTATCCTCAATGTGACCCACGCAACAGAAGGGAATATGACACAATTTAGCCAATACGTTGCACAAAATCAGCTGTCCTAGCCACTGCTGCAAGACACGAGTATAATTCAAAAAAGAGAAAATAAAAGCTATAATTCAAAAAGAGAAAATAAAAGCATAGGCAACAGCTAGAAAGTTCATCGGTAGCTACATTTTTGCCAGAAATATAAATAGCACTGTAATTTGGTTCCCAAGCCAGCATAGGTTTTATTGTAAAATAAACTATAATTTGGTTATGTGCTGCTGCAAAACACAACTTAAACACAAAATAAAACTCCAATTTATTTTAGGAGAGAGGACTTACAGCCCTTGACAATTACCAGGTAGTTTAATTTTTTAAATTGGTTCTTGCCTTTAAAAACCGCTATGGCTATGTCTATACTGCAGCCTTTGTCAGCAGAGACAATGCAAATGAAGTGCTCATTAGCATTTCTTGTGCTCTCATTTGCATAGTCCCTTCCTACCCATTTTGCAGAAGAGGTTTTTGCACAAAAAACAGTGTAGATGGAGCCATTTTACGCAAAAAAAACCCCTTTTGCCCTGACTACACTGTGGGTTTTTTTGCGCAAAAACCTCTTTCGCAAAATGGATTGGAAGAGACTATGCAAATGAGAGCATGAGAAATGCTAATGAGCGCCTAATTTGCCTTGTCTCTACCGACAAAGGCTGCAGTGTAGACGTAGCTCATAAGAAAAAGTTACATACACACACTCTTGGGTGATTTAAAAATATTTTGAAAAAATATCAGCCTGCTTCTGTTTGGATTTTCGTTTTAGAAAAACCAGTAAAGATTGAAGCAGCAGAGATTAATGCTGAAGACGTGGGCTAAGTCTTGAGTAAGTGAGAACTACATGAGCACAAGAGAATGCTAAGGAATATGAGGAACTTAAAACTGCATATACTTGAAGAAATGGGAGCTCTCAAGGTGGAATCAGAATGAAACATCAGCAAAATATCTTATATGCTTGATTTAAATAGTTCTCCAGTATAACTGAGTCTGGTATTCACATACTTTCTGTATGAATATTGTTTTCTTACCAGTCTTCTCAAATGGAAATTTTTTCACTCCCCAGATGGAAGTTTTCAGAATAAACAGAAAGTTGAATTTGGCTAGAGTAAAGAACTATAGCTATTTGCGAAAGTGTGATTACACAAGGCATCTACTGTATACTGTTTGAGCATTGGCCTGCTAAACCCAGAGTTGTGAGTTCAGTCCTTGAGGGGGCCATTTAGGGATCTAGGGCAAATCTGTCAGGGATGGTACTTGGTCCTGCCATGAGGGCAGGGGACTGGACTAGATGATCTCTCAAGGTCCCTTCCAGTTCTATGACATAGGTATATCTCCATAAAAAAAAAAATCATCATAGTGGGTATTAAGTTGTTTTCCATGTAAAACAATGGGGAAAGATTACATAAGGTAAGAAAGTTTGCTAGGGATTGCAAGAGTCCTTTGAATGAATACCCACAGTTTAAGGTGTGACATCAAAGACATATCTGAAAATTGTGTGGTAATTCTCTATTTAGAAAGTTTATTCCTCTTTATTTTTTGAAATACTGCAGATGAGAGTGTTTTTTCAAGAGGGGGAGTGATTTTTTTTAGTGCATCTGTATAGATTATATTATTTTCCTAGAGCAGTGTTTCTCAACATTTTTTTATAAAGTACCCCCTTTTTTTAAAAAAAATTATAAGTATCCCCAGTACCTACAGTTTTCAGACACACAAAATTTTTTTCTACTGTTGTAACACATTTGTTTAGACAACTTAATCGTAGCCTGGCCAGCAATAACATTTTTGGGTGTAAAAAGTACAAAAAATAAAAAAATGCTGTAAAACTTAAAACAAAAATTCAGTTTTCTCCAAATTTCAGTTGTGTTGACGTACCCCCCAAAATTCTCTCAAGTACCTCCAAGGGTACTCATACCACTAGTTGAGAAACACTGGCCCAGAGCACTAATTTGCTGAAGGGCCAGGCAGATAAACAGTTCAGTCAAAAGCCCAGAGAAAAAAATTAACAGTCCTACACATAGGTTTTCTAGACCGTTAAACATTTTTGTTGCTCTTCTCTGGGCCTTCTCCAGTTTCTCAACATCTTTCCTGATTTGTGGAACCCCTGGACACAATATTCCACTTAAGACCTAATCAGCTCAGAGCAGAGTGGGAAAATGATTTCTAATGTCTTGCTTAGAACACTCCTGTTAACACATTCCGGAATCATATTTGCTTTTTTTGAAACAGTTGTCACACCGTTGACTCATATTTATCTTGTGGCCACTATGACCCCTAGGATCCCTTTCTGCAGTACTCCTTCTTAGACAGTCACTTCCCATTCTGTATGTGTGAAACTGATTGTTCCTTCCTAAGCAAAGTACTTTGCATTTGTCCTTATTAAACTTCATCCTATTTACCTCAGACCATTTCTGCAGTTTATCTAGATCATTTTGAATTATAATCCTGTCCTCCAAAGCACTTGCAAATCGCATCATGGTATCATCCGCAAACTTTATAAGTGTACAAAACACACACAGAGGAGGAAGCAGAATTCAATCATAGAATCATAAAAACTAGAACAGGAAGGGACCTCCAGAAGTCAACCCCTGCCCTCAGGGTAGGACCATGCACTGTTTAGATCAGGCAAGTCAAACTTGAAGCCTACTGAGGGCCGCACAAACGAAAACTGATAGGTGCCAGGCAGAAGGCACCAATACCCGACACCTGGCAACCCAAGCCAAGACAAATGTACTTTGTCGGAAAGTCGTAGTTATTTATGATTATAGATTATGTTTTAGGTATATTTTACAATATTACAATAATTTGATGTGTAAAATTGTAATTTGACATAATTTTTAATTTAAATATAAATTTAAGGTACTTTTAAATTTTGTATATGATACATAACTTGTTTTGTTGAAATAAAAACAAGTATAGACCATGGTTAATCAAATAGAACAGGCTTCTGTGAAAATTTCAGATACTTTGTAAGTTTGAGATTTTGCATAAAGATTTAATTATTCATGCAATTGACATTTATTGATATAAAAATGGAAATTTATTGATATAAAATTAATATAAATTTTGTGATTTTATTTGGAAATACATAAATAAAAACAAAATATTAACAAAATAACCCCTTCCTCTCCCCCAGAGCCAGGCACTCCCATACCCCTGTTCTAACCCAATCCCCCTCCATTCCCCGAGAGCCAGGCCCCCCCAACCTACTGCCTTTCCCCCTCCCCCAGAGCCAGGCACTCTCAGCCCCCCAACCTAATGCCTCCTCCCTCCCCCATAGCCAGGCACTCCCAGACCCCCCAAACTAATGCCTCCTTCCTCCCCAAGAGCCAGCACCCCCCCAACCTAATGCCTCCTCCTTCCTCCATAGCCAGGCACTCCCAGCCCCCCAACCTAATGCCTCCTTCCTCCCCCAGAGCCAGCACCCCCCCAATCTAATGCCTCCCCCCTCCCCCAGAGCCAGGCTCTCCCAGCTTCCCCCAGTCTAATACCTGGGTCCCGGAGTCAACGTTGACACCTGAGGTGCTGGGGCAGCATAAGCACAGTGGCCAGCTGTGAGTGCCTGCTAGAGAACCCCGCGCAGAGCGCCCAGCCAGCCGTGAGTGTGTGTGCAGAGCAGCCCGGCCGGCAGTGAGCGCCTGCTGGAGAGCCCAGCGCAGAGCGCCCAGCCACCCAACAGCGCGTGTGCAGAGCAGCCCGGCTGGCTGTGAGCAGGCACTTGGCCACATGCTCTGAATAGCCAGCAGGCCGCACTTCATTCTTCTTTAAAAATGTTCTGGCGGGCCGCAAAAAATTTTGATCGGGCAGCATGCAGCCCTCCAAACACCAGTCTGACATGCCTGGTCTAGATCATCCCTGACAGATGTCTGTCTAACCTGCTCTTGAATATCTCCAGAGATGGAGATTCCACAACCTCCCTAGGCAACTTATTCCAGTGTTTAACCACCCTGACAATTAGGAAGTTTTTCTTAATGTCCATCCTAAACCTCCCTTGCTGCAGTTTAAGCCCATTGCTTCTTGTCCTAAGAAACAATGGGGGAGAAAGTACTTGCATGCTCTTCTTACTGCCCAGAGTTCTAAAATGTTGATGTGCAGGCTTGACTCTGAAGGAGTCCATCTTCCCTGTGTGCTGTGACCGTTGGTGTGTGTACCCCAGCCAACTAACTTTCCTCTGAAGCAAGGAGAGCATGAGGCACATATGGTGAATTTTGACCTGGTCTGCCCTTAGAAGGGTTACCCATTGCTAAAACCTGATATCAAACATAGATTGATCTTTGTCTTTGGTGATCTGCTACTCAGCTGCACTGTTTGCTGTCATCAGCAACAGGTTAGTTTACAAGAGTGGAGACGACCTGGCTGTGCATTGTAAGTGGAATTTTTAACCAGAAATTGCCAGTCCCATTAGCATTATTTTTGTGTGGTATAATCATTTCTGAACAGTTACGGACTGTCAATACTGCTATACACAAGCTCTCAAGTTTGCACTGAACTCAGAGATTGCGTAAGAAGCCCTTACAGACACACAATTTGAGATCCCATAACAGCACAATAGCCACAAACTGCATTTTATGATCCAGCCTCTGATCACTGTGAAACATTCTATGCTTTTATCATATTATACCTGCTTACAGTAAACATATAGTGATTCCCCTCCCGCCCCCCCCACACACACAGCCACCATAGCCAAATCACATGCATCTTTGGCAAATGAGATACTCATATTCCAAATATCACAAACCCATAACATTTTATTTTATGTTATTTCCAGATGGAAGGGGATTAAACAACCTTGTAAAGAAGATAAATTATTTATATGGTTGATTGGTTTGGAGTGTTTGATTTTTTCTAAAAGAGATACCCACTTTTATTAAAAGTAATCTACAAACTGAAAGAACTATTTAGAAACCTGACTAAATTTGTGGCATGATTCAATTCCCATGATAGCAGGCCTTCTTAAATGTTATATGAATCACAAAATTAGCACTGTAGCTAAGATTGGAAAATAGTTTCAGTTACAGACGCCTATTTTCATATCTACATAACTTTCCAAAACATTCACCTTTCATTCTGAAATTTTCCATCTTTGGTACCTGTCAAAAGGTGACTTTGTTTTTGGAAAGTGTGAGCAAAATTCCTTCTGGGAATTTTGAGTTTTGTAAGGGAAAGTACATGAATGATAATCATTTTTCCAACTTAAATAAAAATAAGTGCCATGCTTTCTCAACGAAGACAACTGAAAACAACCAGAGTTTGAAACTGGGCAATGTAAATGCCACTTAATGAAGTTCCCGTCTGTGACCAAATATAAAACAAAGATGGATTTGATAACAGTGAGATCAGTGAAAAAGTCATTGCTCAGTTGGCATCTGCTATGTTGGCATGGCTCAGTTGGCATCTGCTAAGCTTTTTTTTAAAGAAGAGGCAAATGAAATCCTAACCATTCCATGGTATCACAATTAGAGATATTAAAATGTGTTTATTTAGGTAAATGTGTAACTACTGAAAATGGGCATGGGCTCATCAGTTAACCATATACACATTTACATCTTCACATCTCTACTCACCAGAAACCACCCACACGTGCGCATGCACATTAAAAAGTCATGAACTACACCCTAAAAAATCATGAGTCTGGCTCAAAACTCAGTAAAGAGCCCTAATCTCAGTAAAGAGCCCTTGTTTTTTTGATCTGACTCCTGATTTGAACGTCAGCCACACACTCCCAGTTGTGGGCGTGAGAGAGAAAGAGACACAATGAGAGTGCTGTTAACTCTCGCATATTTATAGTTAATGAGGTGTTGGCCCATGCAGCAAGAGTTCTCACCACAGCCATGTTTTTCAACCTTTTAGGGCTCAGAAACTATTGGCAAAACTTGATGGCCTGTTGCAACAGAGATTTACCTGGACATGTCCCCAGACTTTATTCCCCCATAGGGCGTCTATTGAAAGGGACTATTTCACAGGCTCCCGACAGATGTTGCTGCGAAGGGGGGCTTCCCCAGCTGTTAACTAGAGAGAGGAAAGGAGGGGCAGAGAACCAAGATAATCTCCAAAACACACAGCCCTCATGATGACTCATGGAGGGACAAGGGGCAAAAGATGAGGGGGATCTGGGAGTAAATCTGGGGATGTAGTGAGAAAGGAATTGGGATTCTGGGAGAGATGAGTCAGGAACCTGGGGGAAGGATATGGGGTAGAAGGTTGGTGAGGTGACAACTCCCCAGAAGACACAAAGCTCTCCCCCCAACCCATGGGAGGATTTAGAAACCTAGGGGGGAGGGCTGGAGGAAGGAGCTGGGAGGAAGCAGAGGGGAGGATGGGTGGTTTGACAGAGAGTGAGTCACCTGGCTGATAAGAAGGGTACATGGGGGGGTGGGGGGGGTGGGGAGTGTCCAGACAAGGGAGCATAATGGGGGTTTGGAAGACTGGGTGTTGTCTGGCTGCGGAGAATGGAACAATGCATGGGGGAGGGGGAGCACTGGAGAAAGTGGAACCAATTGCTCCCTCTCAGTTCCTGTTCGGTGGAGCTGGCTGGCTCAGCTCCTTGCTCTGGACACTGCAGCCTTTGGGAACAGCTAGGCTACATCTGTGAGAAAAGTTTTGAGATCTGGTATGTGAGGTTGCAGTCCATTCGCTCAGATTTCACCAGCCTACCCCCAACCCTCATAATCATGACAGAAAGGCCAGATCTGAGCGGTGATCCCTCCAGCCAGGTCACACAATCAAAATGAACCCCTTCCAGGGTAACCAAAGTCCAACAAAACCATCTATCTGCTCTCACCAGCATCTTAAGCCCAGGCTCTGGGCCTTTAAAATTCAGGCACCTCTCACTGAGGCTGTCAAAGGATGCTTGTTACCTTCTTGGGGTTTATACCATTTTACCAGCGGTCTATGGAGGAAGCCAAACCAAACCAATGCTCTGTGTTCCAAACCAAGGACACTATATAAACAGCAACCACATACCACTACAGTTCATTGCTGCTATTTCCCTAGGTCTTTTCCAGCTTGGTCCCTTTATCTTTGCTCATTATCACAGGGTTAAAGTTCTCAGGTCCTCTCTTTCCCAGCTTTAGCCAATGCAGCCAGCACCAAACGCTGGCTATCCCTCAAGTTCCTCTGACCAGAGAGGAGCCTTCTGCCTTGCCCTTCTGGTCCCAGACTGGAACTGACCTAAAGTCCCACAGCTTCTTTTATCTGAGTCTGCTGGGCTCTGATTGGCTGCTTCCGTGACATCTTCCTAGGCATGCCTGAAAGACCCACCTTAGCCACTCCTTTCCTGGGATGCATCTACACTGCACCCATAGCGCGAAATAAGCTATGCAATTTGAGCTATGCAAACTGTGTAGCTCATTGCAAGTCAATTTCAAAATAGTTTATTTATTGCTCATGGAATGAGGTTTACAAGGATGTTGGAATAGCGAGCCTGTTATATTTTGAAATAATGGGCACGCTGTTAAGACACGGGATAGCTATTTCAGGATACCTCTGGTATCCCAAAATAGCTCTACAGTGTAGACATAGCACTGGGATGGAGTGCAGTAGGACCATGGGGCCTCCAGGAGGGGCCACAAAGGCCTGGTACAACCTCTCACAATTACACAAGCACTCAGTTATATTTGTTTTTTTTTGAAAAGCTGTGTGGCAAAGAGAGGTGGTTAGTGCATATTAGAGGTGCGGATCCTAACACCCGCTTTGCCTGAAGTGACCTTGTGCAAAAACTTTATCTGTGTGATTAGTGAATGACAGTTAACTTTGAGATATGAAACACCTAGCAAGGGGCATAAAAGACAATAAGAAAGAGTTCTTTAAATACATTACAAGCAAGAGAAAGAAGGAAAGTGAAGGTCCTCTACTTAGCAAGTAAGAAAAGGTAATAACTGATGACATCAACAAGAGTCAACTGCTGCATTTAATGCCTATTTTTCTTCAGTCTTCACTAAAAAGATTAATGGTGACTAGATGCTTAATACAATTAATGTTAACAACAAGGGGAAAGAAATGGAAGCCAAAATGGGGAAGGTTAGAGAATATGTGGAGAAGTTAGATATATCCAGGTTGGCTGGGCTAGATGAAATTCATCCTAGGGTTCTTACGGAACTAGCTGAAGTAATCTTGGAAACATTAGCAATTATCTCTGAGAACTCCTAGAGGACCATTGAAGTCCCAAAAGATTGGAGTAGGGAAAATACAGTACCTATCTTTAAAAAGAGAAAAAAAGAGGGCATGAAGATTTCTAAACCAGTCAGTCTAACTTTGATACCCGGAAAAATACTAAAGCAAGGTATTAAACAATCAACTTGTAAGCACTTGCAGGATAATAGGGCTACAAGGAATAACCAGCATGGATTTGTGAAGAACAAATCATGTCAAACTAACCTAATTTCCTTCTTTGACAGGGTTACTGGCCTAGTGGCCAAGGGCAAAAGGAATGAATGTGACATATCTTGAATTTAATAAACTTTAACAATTTCACATGACGTTCTCGTAAGCAAATGAGGGAAATGGCATCTAGATTAAATTGCTATGGGGGGGGGAGGATGTATTACAAGAGTAGTTATCATTGCTTTGCTGTCAAATTGCAAGGCTGAGGGATGTATCTAGTGGGGTTTCACAGGGTCAGTCCTAGGTTTGGTACTACAGGTTGGACCTCCAAAAACCAGGACTCTCTTGTCTAGCAACATCTGTGGTCTGGCGGAACCACGGATTTTCCTGGACCAGGGAGGGAGTCCTGGCTGGGAGCCCCAGTGGTAAGAAGACTGGTGGCTCGGGGCTGCGGCTGAAGCCCCAATAGCGGGGCAGGGGATGTGGCAGCCCCAGTAGCAGGGCCAGGGCCAGGCATGCAGCAGCCCCAGTAGCGGGGCTAGGGCCAGGAATGCGGTAGCCCAGTAGCGGAGCCAGGGCCGGGAACGTGGCAGCCACAGCAGCCCCAGTAGCGGGGCCAGGGACGCAGCAGCATGGCAGCCTGGCGGGGGAGAGGCTAGGGCCAGCAGCCGGGAAGAGAGGCGGGCTGGGGAGCCGGTAGCAGGGGACTTCCCCTGGTCCAGCAAATTCCCTCGTTTGGGCCTGGTCAGGTCCCGAGGGTGCCAGACCAGAGAGGTCCAACCTGCTTTTAATATTTTCATTAATGACTTGGATAATGGAACGAAGAGTATGTTTACAAAACTTGCAGAGGATACCACACTGGGAAGGACTACATGTACTTCAGAGAACAAAAAAGGAATTGAAAACAATCTTGACAAATCAGAAAATTCTTTTAAGCTGGCTCCCCGCACGTACTGGCTCCCATTGAGCTGGTTGCATCCCCTTCCCTCCTGTGTTGCTGCCTCTGTATCAGAGGCAGCAGCAAGGGGTGGAGGCAGCTGGTTCCCTGTGTGCACTGGTTCCTATGGAGCCGCCTCCCCCTCACATGTAAACGTCTAAGCACTGAAAATTTCAGCAGTTACATGTTTATAAATATAAGTGCATTTTACATCCGTAACAAAAACAACAAAACAGAATCAGAAAAGCTGATGTATGTGGACAGGTTTAAAAACTGGTCATGTTCAATCTTGAGAAAAGAGTAACCTCATAACAGTTTTGAAATATGTTTAGGGATGATTGTGCTGTCTACTGAAGGTCGGACAAAAACTAATGGGTTTGGTCTGTAACAAGGGAAACTTAGGTTGAATGTTTGGAGGACTTTCTAATTACATGGGAAGTTAGTTCTGGAATAGGGGAGGTTGTGGAATCCTTGTCAAGGGAGGTTTTCAAGAAAAAAATTGGACAAACACCTGTCAGGGACAGTCTGGGTTTACTTGGTACTGCTTCATTGCAGGGGACTGGATTTGATGACTATGAGGGGTCTAGGGTTGCCAGGTGTCCGGTATTGAACCAGACAGCCTGGTATTTGCACCTTCTGTCTGGTAAAAAAGTTCTGTTTTTCTAAGGCCCGGCTCACCCGATGGAAGGCTGCTTGGGACATACTCAGCTCGCACTGGCTGGGGAGGAGGGAGCTTTGAGCAGCCCTGGTTTTTCCCCAGCATTTTTTTGGGGGGGCGGAGTTCGGTATTTTTTGTGAAACCATCTGGCAACCCTAGAGGGGTCCCTGCTAGGCCTGCAGTTCTAAAATAATCACACTACACTTGTGCTAATCATTGGCAGACTTCAAACACAGAGAAGTTTTGATAAATTACTAGTAACTTTATAGCAGAACAATTTCAACTTTTGTAACCAGAAAAAAAAAAAAAAAAGATTTAGAACCAAATCTGACACTCAGTTACAACACAGTAAATCTCAGTGCTCTCTCAAAGACCCCTCTGGACTATTCCAGGGTCTTATCTAGACAGGGAAACTGAATGGACATTAAAACAGTTAGCTAACATCACTTTGCTACTAATGTAGACCATCATATTTAAAAATGTATTATCTGGGTATGCTCAACTGTAGGGCCTACTTAAACAGCTTTAAAATACACACTATTTCCCTAGTTTAGCCATGTTCAAGATTCACCGTGTTGTAAGTGAAGACAGAGTTTGGCCCATGCTTCTTTGACTAATTTTTCACAATCCCAATCTGACAGATCATGAACAGAGTACACTGTAGGAGTTAGCATTTTACTGCCTGCTATGTTTTTGTTCTGAACTCCTTCTGGGGCTCAGACCATATGGGCCTGGCTGCTGATATTTATCAGCATAGGTTATTTTTAACTGTCACGTGTTTAATTTTTTCCTTTTGTTACTTTTAAAGAAAATAAGTTCAGCACGGAAAACATTTTATTCATCTTGTTCTAGATATTTTATAATCATTATACCGAATTACCACATCCTAGTGCTACTGAAGGATGCAGCTGGCTGTAGAATGGTCTTTTTTTATTCTGCGATGATCCTATTAACGGCCTTTAAAACATAAAGTGAAATGAAAGATTTATATTGTGATAACCAAGGACCTGCATGGTAGTTATGAGGAGGGTAAAAGCACAGTTTTAAAACAAGATGCAGGTATAAACTACCTTTGCTTTACATTGGCTTAAGAAGAAACTGAAAATGCCTTTTGTTTGATGCCTAGCCAGGCCTCCACTGTACTATAGTAAAACATTCAAGTATTCAATTACAGATTAATTACAAATATAACTTGGACTACCATTAGCTATATTTCTCCATAAAGCTGAAGAAATAGCAAAAAACAAATGTGATAAAGCATGATTATTTACCACGGGATACAGTAACTTAAAAATCACACTTCAATTTTTGCACCATTGTTATAAACACCTAAGGACTTCTCTACACAAGGACATTGACTGGCAACAAATATGCTACTATAGCTATGACAGTATAATTCCCCCATGTGCACACACTGTTCTGGAATAAAAATGACTGATTGTATTCGAGAACAGTCTATTTACTCACTTTTTTCCTGGAACATAACATCCACATGTGGGGGTTATACTGGCATAACTACAGTGATAGAACTATAGCGATGCTGGTCAGTTTTCCTGTGAAGATAAGCCCTAAGATTGCTATAAATGAAAATTATTAGAGAAGACCAATATCTACTCTGTTCCTTCTGTTTCTCTACTTTGTGCCTTTGACAACACTGGGTGTATAGTCAATTTGCTAGTTTTGTGAGAGTGAGTCTTTCATCCAAGAACATGAACGTGATTTAAATGGGAAAAATCCACAAAAATTAGGAAAAGGACTGAGTAGCAGCAGTAGTAATTTTTTTAGTGAATACAATAGATTTTAAGATGATGGCACAAAGCAACACAAAACATATACAATTAAATTATAATTCTGATTTCATTAATATGAATGAATTTATATTTTTAAAAAATTCAATATATTTTATTCTTGCAGACAACATAACTTAGAAACCTCAAGCTGCTCTACAGGATGCTTGATTGGTAGGTACAAAGTAGTGAAATACCTGCCTGTTCTGGTTTTGACTCCCAAAGGTTCACTATGTGAAGCAGCTCTCTAGCTTCTCACAGAGATGCACTACCACAATGCAAACCTATCCTCAAAAAACTCCAGTGGCTCTCTATCAATTTCAAGATCCTATCAAAACTGCCTTTCTTTTTTGTAAGACCCACTATAGATTTGCTCCTACTAGCATCTGTGGTATTCGGATATGATGATGACCTACATAGACTAGATCAGAACATGTTAGGGACTTCGTTTCCAACTCTCCTACTTCCTCTTCATCATTTCAGATTTCCAGTGGCTATTTCTTCTCTATACTCCTGTGTGCTCTCCAAAGCAGCTATACAGACGCACTGTAGTTCTGCTGATGCTGTGTGGCTGCTTGGGCCAGCCTCATACCTGGGAGGAGAAGAGGGTCAAGCAGATTTGTACTTGGGTGGGTAGAGGCCATTATGCTATGTTTAGCACACTGGCTTGAACAGAGCTAGTGAGAGTCACTCTATCCGTTCTGGAAAGCATGCTCCCAACTGCTGTGTAAATATCCCCGTAAGAATGCCTTCTCTTCAGCAACACCTTAGGAAACAATCCTAGGCATCCACACCCCATTTACTCTCCCTCTACTTTCAGGAATCAGAAACTCTTTTTTCCCTTTCTCTTGTTTTTTTTTTTTTTTTTTAATAAAACTGCAAGAAGAGTGACAGTTTTATTTAACTTTGCAACTATTATTTAACCCCAACAAAGCATTTGGGGATGAAATGTATGGAAGATACTACAGAAAACAAATCTGAATTATAATGCTCATAGCTCAGAAATAAATAGCTTTTCTTCATGAATGTTGGTAAATGCCAGACTATATTGTGTAGATTTCACAGTTGATTTCATAAAAGAAACCCCAGGACGGAAAAGAAATTGTACAATACTGTGAGTTACTGTGAGGATGGATGGCAATTCAGAGATGAAATGTCAAGTTTCAAGCTACTGCAAATCATTACACATAACAGAAACATTTACAAAAGACCAATGTAACAGCACCTCAGAATTACTTTTCTATGGTTATTTACCTGTTTTAGATTTATTGGCTATGATCTCACTCTTAATCTAGCATTAAGCATTTTTATGAGATAGAGGCAGCAAAGGGGGGGGGGGGGAGGGAGGGGAGGGGTACTTCAAAGTGGCAGCGCTGCATAGCAGTGAGGCGCTGCCGCTTTAAAACCCCAAGGCGGCTGTGTGGCAGCTGCCCCTTTAAAACACCGCCTCCACGTGTTTCAAAGGGGCAGCAGTGGAGCCCGGCATCAGCTGGGGACTCCCCATCCAATCCCGGGCTCTGCATGGCATTTCCCCAGAACCTGGGGTCAGTTGGGGAGTCCCCAGCTGAACCTGGACTCCACGGCAGCTGCCCCTTTAAAATGCCACCTCTGGACTCCCCAGCTGATCCTGGGCTCCCCGCGGCATCTCCCCAGAACCCGGGATCAGCTAGGGAGTCCCCAGCTGACCTCGAGTTCTGGGGAAATGCTGTGCAGAGCCTGGGGTTAGCTGGGGACTCTCCAGCTGTCCCTGGGCTCCACGTGGCACTTCCCCAGAACCCAGGGCGGTTCTGGGGAAGTGCCGTGCGGAACCCTGGGTCAGCTGGGGAGTCCTCAGCTGACCCCAGGCTCCATGCGATATGCAGCGCAGCATGGAGCCCAGGGCCAGCGGGGGACTCTGAGTCCCCCACTGACCCCAGGATCCATGGCTTTGAAATGCACAAGAGCCCCTGTTGGGGACTCTTGTGCATTTGAAAGCAGGCACCGGGTGCAGCCCAGAGTCAACAGGACTTCCCGCTAGTCCCGGGCTGTACACGGAGTTCCGCATTCCTCCTTTGAAATGTACAAGAGCCCCTTTGGGGATTCTTGTACATTTCAAAGTACGAATGTGGAAGTGCCTATCGACTAGTCGATGGAAATTCCATCAACTAGTCAATTATCCGCATTTTAACATCCTTATAGTATACTGGTCAATAGGTTACAAAATAATTATTTTCTGCATTCATAATCCAGAAATATGAAGGAGGGAAGAAAGGAAACAGTGGTTCATTTTTAATTCTAAATACTGCTTCCTGGGTAGCCACTGGGTCATGCGTTAGTAGTGGCCTTCTAAAAACAAACAAAAACAAAATCTCAGCACAGGGTAACTTTACCATATTATAACAATTTAAATCACTCTGAAAAGCCTGGAACATATTTTTCCATCAGTGTGAAGAATAATTTTTGTAATGTGAACCAAGGCAAGTGCAAATGTGCACCACCAGTAGAAACACATGCTACTGGCTGTGGGTGCTCTGCTTATCAGCTGGGCAGCATTTGAATCTTTCCCAGGGGCTGCCCAAGCAATCAGATTGTAGGGAACAATACTCTGCTCTTGTTTTGGGGCTTTTCAGCAGGAAACAAAACCACGGTAAGAACTTAATTGCAATGGTGTGATGTTCCAAAGAGAGCTGGGTTTGAAATGGTTTTCCTATCCTGCAAATATTTTTGAGATTTAAACATTTTTCCCTATCTTAAAAAAATGATAGTAATAATCTCAAATATATTACAAACCAAAAAAAAAAAAAAATCAGGATGTTTCCTTTTTGATTGTTTCAAAGTGTTTTGATTTGAAACATATGACAATAGGTTTTTTATTCTAATTTCAACTATTGAAAGAAAAGGTCACTTTGAATAAAAAAATGGAAAAAAATGGTTAAGAAAATGTCAAAACAAGACAGACTATTTAAAATGATTTTTTTCTCCATTTTTTAAAATGGGAAATTCATTGCACCAGACACTATTTTACACAGTTTCGGTTTCAACATCAGCATTTTTCAACACACACAAAAAATCATATTTTCCAACCAGCTTTAGTTCCAAGCAAATAAAGATACTGTCTTTCCAGAGGCAGCAGCGTAAACTTGGTCCTAGGGAGGAGTTTGCTTGTCTCAGAAGTAGTAAGTACTAGCCATTGCTGGAGAACAAGGTGTGAAAGCAAATGGATCCGTGATCTGACCTGGTAATGTATGTCTTTCCTGTGTTTATACACATATCTCTTCCACCACTTGGACGGTATTTTTTTTTATTTCCTTATAACAGGAACACCAAACAAAAGCCCACAAGGTGTCTAAAGAATAAAGATGCTATTTTGAGAGATTACAAATTGTTTACTGCAACAGCACTAGAGGAGTCATTTTACAATATTTTATGCAGTTTCACTGCTGCTCTTCTCAATAAGTGTGTGGGATTTTGTTCTTATCTGTTTTCCCCCTTCATTAAGGGCTCAACCTTGCAAACTCTGACTCCAAAGTCTAATTTTAGGTATGGTTTTCAAATTAGGGATGTAAAATCCCATTTAATTGGTTAACTGGTTAAACAAAATGTTAACCAATTAAAGGAGGGGAGGGGTAAGTGGAGTGCTCCAGCCAGCTCATCCAACCTGGCTGGAGAAGCCCCTGCCTGTAGGGTTGCCAGATGGTTTCACAAAAAATACCGAACCGCCCACAAAAAAAACACCAGGAAAAAATTCTGTGTATGTGTGTGTGTGGGGGGGGGGGGGGGGAGAGAGAATAAGAACCAGGGCTGAAATGCAGTCGTGGCCCCTTTAATTAGGCTCCCCGCTCCCTCTGCCCCCAGCATGTCCCAAGCAGCCTTCCAGGGAAAAACAGATAATTTTCTGAATTTTTTTACCGGACGGAAGGTGCAAATATTGGGCTGTC
Organism: Pelochelys cantorii; assembly: GCA_032595735.1. Taxonomy (NCBI): domain Eukaryota; kingdom Metazoa; phylum Chordata; order Testudines; family Trionychidae; genus Pelochelys; species Pelochelys cantorii. The sequence goes on along the minus strand of CM064326.1, from coordinate 121,174,545 downwards.
TGGTTCAATACTGGACATCTGGCAACCCTACCTGCCTGTGCTGCTGCCCCAGGCCTGCTTTGGACAGGAGCTGCTCTGGATAGCAGGAGCAGCCCTCGTCCATGGCAGGCCCTGCGGGGCTGGAGCAGTCCCTTGCCCACAGTGGGCTGGGAGCTGTTCCAGTCCCCACCGGTTAACTTTTCACATCCCTACTCTACACTTAATACTTATATTAGCATAGCTAATTAGCGATGCTGGTCAGGGATGTGAAAAACCCACAGCCCCTAGCAACATAACGACATGAAACTTTCCAGTGCAGATCTAGCTATGCTGATGAAAGAGTGCTTTTAGCTAACTAATGTTGAGGGCAGTGATGCTCCTACACCAGCAGAAAAACTTTTTGTATCGGTGTATGCTGGGTTTACCATAAGGGACTATGTCATTAGTAACTATGCCAATACAGGCTCTGTTGGCTAGATATAGCCTCACTCGCATGTATCGTTCCACTGACTTCACATGAATTATGTGGGGACAAACATTCTCAATATTGGGCCCCAGAGATGCCTCCAATGAAGCAAAGATAACTCATGCCATTCATTTCAACAAGGGACGGATCAAGAATTTATTGGAAGCATCATACGTGGTGAGAACATAAAACCCACTAACCCCTATGTTATGGAGTTTGCATATCTGCCGTCTATATATACTGTTCACATTACCACATCACCTCATTTTTTCCTAAGAATTTCATGAGAAGTACAAAATGGTGCGATGAAACTGGGAAGTGCTCTAGATAATGTGTAATTGGAATAAACAAAAAAATGCTGAAACAAAAACAAACAAGCTGGTGAGGACTGGCAGCCAGGAGACCTGTAGGGTCCAGGAGCTCAGCTGGGCAGGATGCAGTGCAGCTGGCAGCTTGAAGCCCTGCTACGGAAGTCCAGCCAGGCCAGTGGCAGGGGGGGGCCGGTGCGCCAGCATGCTTCAGCAGGGCTGGCTAGACAGCAGGTGCTGGTGGCCATGAGTCCAGCGGGGCTGGCATGGCATGGGAGCCGGGAGCCCGGTGAGGCAGCAGAGCTGGTGGCAGGAGGGGAGTCATCTTGGAGGCCAGTGGCGGGGGGGGGGGGGGGCGACTGGGCTGGCAGCAGTGGGGCTGGCAGCCCTGCTGTGGCTGAGAGCCCAGCTGGGCCAGTGGTGGGGGGAGGGAGCTGGTAGCTGGGCCAGAAGCAGAGCTGGGCTGGGGGGACTGGTGGCAGAGAGGCCAGAATTGACCTCCCCTGGTCCAGCAAACTCCCTCATTCGGGACTGGTCAAGTCCCAAGGGCACCAGGCTGGGGAGGTCCAACCTGTATCAGTGTTTATTTGAAAATGTTAAAACAGGTCAAAATAGGTAAAAACTGAAACTGAAGGGTGGCAGAGAGGTGCTCGGTGGTTCTTGTAGGCTACACAGCATTGGGGCACTGACCATGCAGTAATCTGGTGGTTTCAGCAGCTGAGATCCAGCTCCCCACCTGTCTCGCTCCTCCCAGCGCAGATGAAGTGGATGTGGCCACACGGAAAGGCTGGGATCAGTGAGGGTCTCTGCCCAGAATGGGGGTCACTCTCTAGAAGCCGCATCCTTTGCCTCCCTGTTCACTAATTTCAACTCTCCAATCACACAAACCTGAACACCCTTGTCCCGCTCCTACCCCAAGCCCTTGGCCCATCCCTTCTCCAAGGCCTTGCCTCCATTAACTCCACCTTCCCTCCCTCCATAACTCGTTCTCCCTTGCCCACACTCACTTTCACTAGGCTGGGGCAGGAGGTTTGGGTGAGGGCTCTGGCTTGTCATGTGGGCTCTGGGGCGGGGATGGGGATGAGGTTTGTGGTGCACTAGGGGCTCTGAGCTGAGGCAGGGGTTTAGGGTGCAGGGGGGCAGGGAGTGAGGGCTCCAGCTAGGACTACGGGCTCTGGGTGAGGCCAGAAACGAGGGGATCAGGGTACAGGAGAGGGCTCCTGGCTCAGGCAGGGAGTTGAGGTGTGGTGGGATAAGGGCTCCAGAGGGGGCTGTAGGCTCTGGGGTGAGGCTGGGAATGAGGGGTTTAGGGTACAGGACGGGGCTCAAGACTGGGTCAGGGGTTCAGGAGGGTATGGGGGTCCATGGTGCGGGCTCCAGGAGGGAGTCTGGGTGTATGAGAGGACTCCAAGCTGGGGTACAGGGCTGGAGCAAGGTGTTGGGGTCCTGATGGCACTTACAGTGGCTCCCAGGAAGTGGCCACCAGGTCTCTGCAGCCCCTGGACAGAGGGGTCAGGAAGGCTCCACATGCTGCTCGCACACAAACAGGCACCACCCCTGCAGTTTCCACAGGTCGCAGTTCTCAGCTGGCTGGGGGTGCGGGCTCTGCAGTGGGGCTGTGATGAGGATGCAGGAGGGGGCTCCAGGCTCGGGCCAAAGGGCATGGAGCGCAAGAGCAAATTCAGAGCAGGAGGGTGGGGTGAGGTGCAGGGTCTAGGCAGGAGTTAGGGTGCAGGAAGGGGCTCAGGGTTGGAGTGGGGGGTCTAGGAGGGAGCTAGAGTGGTGGAGGGAGCTCCATGCTGCTCCACACTCACCTGCAGGCACCGCTGCCTCACAGCTCCCATTGGCCACAATTCCCAGCCAATGAGAACTGTGGAGACAGAGCTTTCCCATGCTCATGGTGATGCCGTGGGGCGGGGGGGCGGGGGGGGGAGAAACAGCAGCATGTGGAGCCACCTGCCCCTTCCCCCACAAGGAAGGCCTGGCCCAGAATACAGGGGCTTTAGGAGCTGCAGCCCCTAAAGCTCCTTTCCTAATCTGGCCCTGCAGCTGGGGCCAGGAGTGCAGCCCCTGCCCCTGCCGTGGCAGCTCCCTGTGCAGCAGCCCTGAGCACCTGCACTAGGCTTATAAGGCAGCTGCGGGGCTGCACAATCTAGAGGGAACTTTGCTTGGGGCGGGGACAGTGTGCAGAGCTCCCCTGCACCTCGGGGCCACAAGGACCTGTTGGCTGCTTCTGGAAGCTGCACAGAGCCAGGCAGGCAGGGAGTCTGCCTTAGCACCAGGCCTCCTCAGCACCACGAACTAATGGCTTGGTCAGCGGTGCCAACCAGAGCCACCAGGATCCCTTTTCGACCAGGCGTTCCAGTTGAATGCTGGACACCTGCAACCTTACTGTTCGCAGACTCCGCACCTGCCTCCTCAGCATGTCACAGCAGTGAACTGTCGACTGGTGGCTGCTGCATCTGCACCGCAGGAAGACAAAATGGGCAGGGAGACAGGAAGTGGATGGGGCAGTGCTGAATGGCCAGGGTCAGGAGGGGGACCGGGGATGCAGGCTCAAAGATGCAGTTTTTTCTTCCTCTCTTGACTCTGGCCCTTCAGCACAGCCCCATCCACCTTCCCTGTAAAAATATTCCTGAGTCTCTAAAAATCCAGAATTTGGGTCACAAGTGTTAAATCCCAAATGTTGGTTGTGTCAAAACCCAGGAAATCTGAGTGAAAGTCAAGGGTCCTACCCATTCACTCTGCAGGAAGAATGTAGGAAAAAGCAACTGCCCCACACTGTTAGAAATGTTGATGTGGCTAAAGGGGTCAGACTGGTATTTCATCATGCCACTGCTAACTGATACAGAGTGGGCCTCTCTAGTCCAGCACCCTGACTGGTCCCGAATGAGGGCATTTGCTGGATCAGGGAAGGCCCCTGCTGCCGGCTTTCTAGTCTCTGCTGGCTCCGCTTTCGGCTCTGGCTAGTCACCCTGCTAACGGCCCCAGCCGGGCTGCCTGCCAATGGTCCCAGCTCAGTGAGCTGCTCGGGTCCAGCTCCTCTGCCGGGCTGCCATCCCCATCCCCGCCCTCACCCCCAGTCTGCCACAGCCCGGTCCCTTGCCACACTGTCATGGCCCTGAAACTGACTCTTCTACTGGGCTGCCACACGGCCCCAGCTTCAGCTCCGGCTCCCCGGTGTGCATGGCTCTGGCCCCCTGCCAGGCTGCCACATGAGCCTGTCTCCCCTTCCGGACTGCTACTCCACCCCAGCCCTGGCTCCCCTGCTGGGCTGCTGCTAGTCCTGCCGAGCTCCCAAGGGCTCCCAGCAGCCAGCCCTCCTACTGCCTGACTCCTGGCCACCAGGGCTCTCTGGCCTGGGACCATCCATGGTCCGGCACCATAAAGTCCTGGTTTAGGGAGGTGTAACCTGTATTTTGAGCAGGTGTCCTACAGTAGCTTTGGGTGGGGGAGAGAGGAAAGGTTTGCTCTAGTTTCCTCTGTTTCTCTCTCCCTGCAGTGGGTCAGGCAGGGTGTCTCCCACTCTAACTACAGTACTCTTCCCCCAGACCTCACAGCAGGAGCTTCCTTAGGCCTGAATATCATGATTCATCTTCCACGGCTTCCACTGAAGCTGCTCCTCTTGTAGCTTCCCCAGGGTTGGAGCCGGCTTCAGCAGACAGCAGAACACTGCGCATGCACATACTCTTGCTGTTGTTTGCACAGATTTCAGAAATAAGAGACTATGTTTATTGGCCAGAAACAAACAAGTTGAAGCAAAATAAAAACCAAGCAATACAGACAGAAACTGTTTCTAGGGCAGAGATTCTAAATATACCTTATTTACCATTAGTAAACGTAAGATGACAGTATTTCTTTAATAAAACAACATGACTGAGAAATAACTCCCACATTTTAGCACATGGCTGCACCATACCCCGTACCATCATCTTCAATTCTCACTCTCAGCGCTGCTGCTCTAACAGCACATTTCGGTTCCAACCTACTGACAACTCTGTTCATAATCCCGGTTTCTCCTCTACTGTGGCAGTGTTCCCCTTTAGAAATCATCGTGTGCCTGTTTTTACAACAGAACAATAACCCCTCAGTACATTCAGGGAATCATTAATTATCCAGAGAAAAAGAAAAACGGTCACGCTCCATCTGAGCTTCCTTCCAAATAAACTTACCACAAACTTTTTCTCTGATCAATGTAATTTTTCCTTAGAACTCTACAGCAGGAGTTGCCAACCTATGGCTCACGCTCAGCCCCTCCACCCCTCTGCAATGGGGAGCCCATGCTGGTGATCCAGCCTCACACCCCTTGTTGGAGCCAGTGCTGGCTTCCTGTGGGGGGCGGGAAAGCCTGAGACTCTGCGCCAGATCCGACTTGTGGGGAAGCACCCGCATGCGCTGCTCCTCCCCGCCCCACAGCAACACGCACACTTCCTTATCCACCCTACCTTCCCCCATGCTCCAGGGAGGAGGAACATGGGAGCTGCGCGGCTCCCCCTTGCCTCGTGATCACATGTAGCTGTGTGGATGTGCTGGTGATGCACATTGAGTGTGCAGGCCCTGAGAGAGGGGGCAGGCAGCTAAAATGGTGGTGGAGGATCTGGACTTAGGGGACAAGGAGCAGATAGATTTCCTCAAGGAGTGGCATGTACCACCTCAGCTGCTCCTGCCCCAACTCTCACCTGCACCTGCTCCTGCACCCTCTCCTAGCCAGACACCTGCCAGCACCCTGCTCCTGCTCCCTCTGCCCTGGCCAGATACCTACCCCCAGCTTGGTTCTGCACCCTACCTCCAACCCAGTTTCTGCACCCCCATCCTTATCCTTCTCCCTGGCAACTCTGTCCCACACACTGGACCCCTCAATTTTTGGCCCCACCCCAGAGTCTAGGGGCCCACAAAATCCACTAACCCTGGAATCCCAGAAGAGTTAATCTGGCCTGAGGCCTTGAACCTCAGTCCTCCCTGCCCTCCCCTCACCGTGGGGCTGGAACACTGAGGAGTGAAGTGTCTCAGTTGGGGGCCACATCAGTGAGGATTGGAGGTTTTGGGGGGTTGGATTTTTGCTTCTCAATTGTGTGGTCCCCGAATGATTTTTCTCGTGCATCAGTGGCCCCTGCTCCAAAAAAGGTTCCCCACCCCTGCCATAAATAAAGATAACGTGGAAACCTTTTGTGTTGGACATAATATTTTACCCTCTACCCTGAGCCCTTCATACCCTCACATCCCCAAGCTCCTGTGCCCCCACATCTCAGTCCCCTGCCATAACACTCCTGTATCACCCACACACCCCAAACCTGTGCCCTGAGCCCATCATACACCCAACTCCCCTTGCTCTGAGCTCCTCATACAGCGCAACCAAGATCCCCAGCCCCCACAAGATTGACAGAAGACAGCCTGATGCACGCATGAAGTTGGATTTGACTAGTTATGATGTAAACTTCAAAGAAATGTGTGAAAAGATGCAATACCAGAAGTACCATTAAATAAAGTCTGTGAGTACGTTTCATTTATGTTATTATTAATCATTATGTCAATTATCTATAATATTAAGTTGTATATTTTCAGTCATGCAAATGGGCATTCTTATATGGCTCTTTGTTGACCACTAGTTCTGAATTTTGATGTAGTTTGACTCTTTGGTTTGAAAAGGCCTGATCTAGAGATCATTGTTCCCTGTAAGCTGAGGCTTGGGTAGCCACCCAGGAGAGATCCAAATGCCGCCCACCTGATTAGCAGAGTGCCCACAGCACCCACAGCCAGCATCTGCACATGGGTAAGTACAACTACATCACTCAGGAATTTCCACACCTTGAGCAACATAGTTATACCAACATAAGTTAGTAGTATAGACCAACCCTCACGCACACATTTTTCAAACACTAACAAACTGTGTGTGTGTGTGGGGGGGGGGGTATTAGAGCTTGAAAAGTGTGTAGGTTTTTGAATGTGCAAAGTTACATATGCAGAAAAGGAGGTTGGTCTGAGACCCTGTGGGGAAAAGAAATCACAGCTGAAATTTTCAAACTTGGGTATCTGAATTGGAGATATCTAATCAGGACAGCACATAAATATAAGCTTAATTTTAAGCACGTGCTAATAATCCTACTGAAGTCAATGGGACTTAACTACATGTTGAAGTTCTTTCCTTATCTGAGATTTTAAAGAGGCCTGCATTTTTAAGATTGTGAACACTGACAGCTGCCAGAGACTTCACGCAGAGGGGTAGCCATGTTAGTTTGTAGATGTAAAAACAAGAAGTCCTGTGGCACCTTAAAGACTAAGGTGGGGGATTAGCTTTCATGGGTAAAAACTACTTCATCAGATGCATTGGTGTGGAAATTACAGAGGCAGGGATATATATCAAAAGAAGGGAGTTACTTCTAAAGTGTAGGACTAGTGTTAACAAAGCCAATTCAGTCAGAGTGAATGTGGCTCATTCGCAACAGCTGATGAGGAGTTGTGACTACCAAAAGAGGGAAAATTGCCTTTGTAATGCAATTTTGGAATGTGCCTAAATCCATATTTAATCCTAATTTGATCATGTTAAATTTGGAAATGAATTGCAGTTCTGCTGTCTCTCTTTGTAGTCTGGGTTGAAGTTTTTGCAGGTGCTCAGCAATCTCTGCAAATCAGGGCACTTCTAGTGAGATGCCAAAATATGGATTAGGCACTCAGGATTTAAAAAAATCTAGTTTCAGGGTTTTAATAGTCAACTGCCATCCCCAATAAAAGCTACTAAAAGCCATGTTCCAGAACCCAACCTAAGCAGAAATGTCTTCCTTGCTAGAAAAATACAATCTTGGGTGGGTCAAAGTATTTTCGTAGACAATTAACTGTGAAGGTGCTCTTCAGGTGGATTTGGATTAAGTTATCGATGATTTCAATATTTTGAATTAAACACGTAATACTGCAATACTAGTAGCTATCCTATTAAAAAATGTATGTTTTATTATGGATAAAACAGGAGACTTTAATAGATGGGTTCTGGAAACTTTTTAACCTAAGTACTGCAGTATTTTTACAGTGAAAATGACTACATGGATTTTCACTGAAGCAAATGTAAACAAGGACAGTAGGGGAATCCAAACTCTTAACTCCTTGATACAAGAGCTACACTGAATTCCGGGAAATCTCTCATTCACTTTTCATGTTGAACAAAATGCAGAACGTTGCAGAACGCCTGGTGAGTTTAATGTTTTGTCAGAAGAAACACAGATCAGAGTTGTAAAGGCATATACAAAGGACAGTTCATCCTGATCACACCCTCATACTCAAGGCCTTCAAAACAAAGCTTCTGATCTTTTCTTCCCAATCCTCCCTCATGCCAATAACCTCAATGTCATTAGACTCTTCTTTGCCTGTGATAGTGTTTTCCTCAGCTTTAGAGATCATGGGGTTAAATACCCATTAGTTGCGCTTTGTCCTCTGCAACTAGGAGGTGACTGATTAATTGCCTCCAGTCCAAAGGAGACAGAGCAAGGCTGTTTAAGTAGCTAAGGGAGCTCAGTTTAGGGAGTCTGTGAGGTGTTAAAGGTTTGACCACCTGGCAGCCATTTGTAAAGGAACAATGAGGTTTAGCGTCTCAGAGGGTAGCCGTGTTAATCTATAACTATAGCTATAACTTTAAAAACAACAAGTAGTCCTGTGGCACCTTAGAGACTAATAAAAATATATATAGTATCATGAGCTTTCATGGGTAAAATGAGCAGGGCTCGACAAACCGCTGAATCTACTCGCCCGTGGCGAGTAGATTTCAGCCAGTCACGCCGTGAGCCCCATTCACCAGCGCTTCACGCATGCAGTGTGCCGGTCTTGCGCATGTGCAGTGCGGGGCTGGCGAGTGGCTCTCGCCGGGGTTTGTCTAGCCCTGAAAATGAGGTACAATAAATGGGGAGGAAACGACTTACATAAGAACTGTGTAGAACAAACAGAATTTAAAGGCTGCAAAGATTGGGGGATAGCACAGTGGAGCATATGAAGGATGTGCAGTAGCTGAATGATCTAGAGAAATTTTAAAAAAATTCAAATGTTCAAAATATCATATATGGAGGCTACCAAAAGGTAACCACTGCAGGAAACAGAAAAAGAAAATTGTTAAGTTCTGTTCCATTAATTTATGGAGGTTTTAATGTATCTGATTTTAAGTTGCACAATTTTTTCCTTGCACTGGTTTTGTTACTGAATACAGTTCTACTATTTGGAAAATAATTCATCTTTTATTAGTTCACAACATATGCTTCAGAGTGCCTAGCAGTTTGGTAAACACCCACTTATTACTGTACAGTGTGACAATTCATAGGATGACAAAAACAATATAATAATCATAAATGTACAGCAAACACTGCAAAGTTAGTAAGTGCATTGGCAGTGTTATGTTCAGAGACCTACACCAAGAACCACACAGGCCCTACAAGAACAGAGTCTGGTGCAGCACAGTACCTACAATGCATCTCTGTGGCTCGTGGTTAAAGTGCTCTTTCAAAACCTCCTTGAGCTACATAGCTTGGTGTTGAGCTCTTCTAGTATCTCCTGTGTCTGGCTGTTCAAACTCAGCAGACTGCCATTCCACTTTTACTCTTCACCCTGGCAGAAACTCTCCCCCTTTTGCTTCACAGATTTTATGCAAGATACAGCAGGCAGCTATAACCATTGGGATATTTTTCTCACCAAGATCCAATCTTGTGAATAAACAATGTCAGCTTCCCCTCAATCTATCAATTTGACAGTTAGGAATTTTTTCCTCCTGTCCAATCTCAACCTCTCTTGCTGCAATTTAAGCCCATTGCTTCTTGTCTTATCAGAAGTTAACAAGAACATTTTTTCCCTCGCAATGTTTTTTAAACGCAAAAGCTGCTCAAAGTTTGAAAGGAAAAGCAAAAACCAAAGTAGGCAACGATAGTATTGCATTTCAAAGCCTTTTCAATCTTATTTTTAAAAGATGTCTTTTCTTCGGCTTGGTAATGGGCAACTTGCCTGTGAGGACCTCATTGCAAGATCAGTGCCTTAGCTGAGAGAGACACTGAATTAGGACAATATGCTGTCCCTACAGAGATGTCCCAAATGCAGCTAACTTTGTTGTTCTAACTCCTTTCTTATAGATTTCTGTGACAGAATGTACAGGGGTCTCAAGAGGACTATGACGTTCTGCTCTAATTTCATCAGTAAGAAGCACTGCTGAACTGGATGGGACTGCAGGATGACTCCAGGAAATGCTTTTAATGCAGAGTATCTCACAATGATTAGAAGGGGCAGTAAAGATAAAACAAGCCACTAGTTTTACTGCAATTCATTTTAATCCCCATACAGCTGTAGTACTAAGCTCAGGGGTCTGGAAATGCTTCCTGCTACTGGCAAATACCACCACAAAGGTCCCCTTTTAGGAACCAGAAAGACCTGCATATCCATGCACAATTCCCAAATTATTTTTTCCTGAACTTTTCTGGATATAATATAGGGGGGAAACCCGTCATCTAAGCTGATAAAGTATCCAGTTGTGCATTGTATTTCCATTTGTTAAGTTCCATTTGGCTCAAAACATTCACTAGCACTGAGTTTGAATTCCAGATTTAAGTATACCAGTAATTAGTCACCTATCCAGGCTTTTAGATCACTGCCCAAGGACACCTTTCTGATACAGGCAGAGCAGTTATAGGATGAGGAAGTGCATTCTTTGACTCCAGCAGAGGCAAATGGTGCAGTCCGATCTAAGTAAGTTTGCTCCCTCACCTACAGAAAGGCTCACACCATTGCACAGCAGAAATTGGGAAGGGAAACTGCAGGGAAGCCATTACTGAGCACAGCAGATCCCCAACCTATTAATTCAGTGTAGAACTCCACACCAGGACATTCTGCTGGCCTCAAGAGCGCCAAGGGGGAAGTCTCTGAGGGCCTCTGGGCAGGATGGAGGGGGAAGTTCTGCACTCCCAGAAGGGGCGTGGCCTCAGGTAGGGCCAGGGGGAAGGGGGTAGGGCCAGAGCCAGCCCTCCATGCTGTGCAGAGTGCAAATCGCCCCTCCCCAGCCTTCATACTGCATGGAGTGTGTGGCACAGCACTCTGAGCAGCAATTTAAAGGGTCTGGAGCTCTGGCTGCTGCCATAGTAGCAGTGGTTAGGGTTGCCACATGGTTTCAACAAAAATACCAGACACACTTGACATTACATCACAATCTACATTACATCTTATTTAGAAAATGTTGGACATTTATATTTTTTTCTCATTTATATTTTCTGAATTTGTTTCCCGAACAGAAAGCTAAATTACTGGACTGTCCGGTTCAAAACTGGATACCTGGCAACCCTAGCAGTGATGGTGGCCGGGAGCCCTGGGCCCCTTTGAATTCCCAGGCCCTGGGGCAGTTGCCTCCTTGCCCCCATCCCCAGCAGGCCTGGCTGTCTTCTAGTGGATAAGGCACTAGATTAGGAGTCAGGACACCTGTGTTCTGTTCCCATCTCTACCACTGGACTGCTGTGTGATTTATACTGTAATTAAGCTCTGAGAGGATGGGACTGTCTCTTATGGTGTACTTGTGCTGTGTCTAGCACAATGAGGCACCTCTCTTGGGAGATGCCACAAGTGATATATTAATAATAATAATGAATCTGCCTTCCCTGACTCTCTCATCATCTACTTGTGAGAACGTTCATTCTGTGGACCATATCAAAGAGATCTACAGTCACAACATTCAAGTGGTCCAAGGAACTTACTCTGAGCACTGTAGCTTAAGACTATCCCTGTACTTGTCAGGATGAGCAGGTTGCAGCAGCTTGCAGAAGCAGGCAAAGACAGAACAAGTAGAGCTATGAAAATTCGTGGATATCCACTTTATATCCGCAGGTATCCAAATTAAAGGACGTAGATGCAGATATCTGCAGCCCATTTTTGCAGAGACTGATGCGGATACAAATTTTGTATCTAGAACCCTGCAATTCTGTGGATATCCACTTTATATCTGCGGATCTCCTCATTCATGGATGTGGATATGGATATTTGCGGATTGTTTTTGCAGATGTGCACGTGGGTGCAGATACTAGTTTTGTATCCACGCAGGGCTCTAAGAACAAGCATTAGAGCAGAATGTGTCGTGCAGGATGGATGATGAGGGAAGAGAGTGCAAAGAGTTCTGAAGGGAGGAGAGAGCTTAGCAGACTGGAACCCTTTCAAGGGAACTGGATTGGTCTATCAATGAAGACTACTTTTAAAAAAAAATTTAACCTCTGCAGATTTTCAAACATAACAAAACCTCTCAAAGACAAAGAATTGTTCACATTATTAACATAGCATAGATGTCCACACGGTGCGAATGCTATTGAAACAACACACAGAATTTGCAGGATGCTATTAGAACTCCATTGCTTGAGATGCTGAAGTTCCCACCTGGAATGTGTGTATCTGTTTCCCTGAAATTTAGGTTTAAAACTTTCCGTTTTTCCACATCATCACTCGCTATAATCATAACCACTAAAGGTGAGTTACCTTACTCCATCTTCAGCAGCTAAAATCCAACACACGCATCCAGACTCAATTTGTCCTTTTTAAATAAAACCTGAAAGACAATAAAAAAAAGAATCTCCATGTGGAACCATAATAGTAAGAATACAGAAAATTACTTTGATATGAAATGAATATATGGCCACAGCCACAAAAATATAATTCCCTGAAAAAGGTGAATCAAGATTACTTTTTTCCTTTTGAAATTTAATGTCTCAATATCTGGAGAAGGAATCTAGACCATAGACCACTATTGAAAAGAAAACATATTAAGATGCAAGGTGCAACAGAAATTTCAGAAGCCATGTACTGTCATTGCAAAGTCTTAGAGGCTGTGATTCACGTCTTCTTTCTACTATAAAAATATAAATTTAAAATAGAATATATAGCTATACAGCAGGATTCCAGGAATGTCACTCTGTGTGTTACCCTAAACCCTATTATGGCTGTAGAGTCTGTGGGAAGAGATGAAAACAGATCCAAGAATGACGGAGAGATCTATTTTCATCAGAATATCACCAGACTGCAATGTCACTAGGTTTCACTGTATATAACCATCCAATGTTAAGTTCTCAGCCATTTTGGCTTTAAGAATTACACCCCATTGTATAGCTACAGTAAGGCATGTATCTATGCCAGGACAAGAGTCCTAAACCATTGTAATATCTTAGGTAATTCAATCATTTAAAGGAAACTGCACAGATGGTAGCTCAACTACCATATCTTTATGCCCTACTTTTACCTGCACAAAAACAATATCCGAGCAACAGGGGTTCCCAACCACCGATCCGTAGACAGGCGAAGGGACGGGTGAACCCCTGCCTGCCAGGCCATGCCCCCAGCTGCTAATGAGCCCTGCCCACTGGGATTCTCCACAAGGTAAGTGGCCCAGCGGGCCACCGGGTGTGCTGCGGCTGCAGCTGGGGCCGCAGCAAGGCTGTCCCTACTGGGGCAGCCTCACTGTGGCCCTGGTTCCTGCTCCAGTGGCCGCTACATGGCCCGGCTGGTGGGGCTGCAAGATGGGCAGCTGCAGCGCCTGGCTCCAGCTGAGCGCCATGGCAGCCGAGTTCCACGTGGCGCTTGGCCCCAGCTAAGTGCTGCCCAGCTGGGCTCCATGTGGTGCTTGGCCTCGGCCAATCGCTGCAGCTGTGCACAGCTGGGGCCATGTGCCACGTGGAGCCCAGCTGCTTTGCAGCCCTCCTGTGCACAGGGAAACGCTCTGCGCTCAGCTGGCAGCTGGGAGGCAGCAGCAGGGTGAGGTGAGGGGGATGGGGCAGGCATGGGCCTCTAGGGGCAGGGCTAGTGCTGGGGGGCTGACACTGAGGGGCATCGTGACATCCAGAATGAGGAGCTGGCACGGGGGGGCCTCTTAGGGGGGGCTAATAGTGAGGGGACTAGGGGGTGGGGCTGGCACTGGGGACAGGGCTAATATTGTGGACTGGGGGCTGGCACAGGGGGAACCTGGGGTGACTGGGTGCATTGGGGCTCTGGAAACAGGAGGCTGGCACTGAGGGGGGCTGGCACTAAGGGGCTCTGAGGGCAAGAGCCTGGCACTGGGGGGTTGGGTGCAAATAAAATGTTACTGGTCTGCCAAAAGTTTGTGAATGGGTTTGCCAGTCCCCGGTATAAAAAAAGATTGGGAACCACTGTCCTAGCACAGCTCCAACTAAACACAGATCAACACAACCACCCACACAACACAACCAATAACCCCAAACATCACTGATTGTCCATTGCGTCACTATGATGCAATGGAAACAATTGCAATCATGGTTGAGAGATACTTCTGAAGAACAGCACGAGGTCCAGTCATCATTGGATTTTGTAACCTGTTACCAACCAATTAAATTGTCAGCCATTTTCAGCTTTTACACACAACTTTATGAATTACTCTTGTGCAACAGCACAGACTTTCAGTTACTAGTAAATATGAAAAAGCTCATTAATCACTATTAAATCCTGCAATTACACTGAGGGGACATCCACTCCACAAAAGCAAGCAAATGAAACCAAACCATAGCACCAAGTCTCACAGCCTGGGTCAACTGACTCAGGCTTATTATAGGAGGCTAAATATAGCTGTTTAGACAATCCCACTAAGGCTGGAGCCTGGACTTTGAGAACTTCTGCCCGCACTGGGCTTTAGAACCTGGGCTCCAGCCCAAGCAAGAAAATCTACAGAGCTATTTTTAGTTTCATCGCATAGGATCCCTGGGCTCGAGTCAGTTGACCCATCATTGCTGCCACAGAATATTTTGCAGCATAGATATAGCCTAAACCTCAGGTAAGACGAAGCTTTTGCATGGATGCACCCACATTATTCCACTGAGGTTGAGTTTGCACATAAGTCTACAGGTGCTTGGTGTAGGGCGGCCCACTTCCTCATTTGTCAAACCAGACACCGAGTGCTCGGAACTCCTCTGCCCCCTGCTCCACCGATTTCCCTCAAGGCCCTGTCCCCTGCTCCCCTTTCCCCTGCTCCCCCACCACCATTGCTGGCTGCTCTTTCCACCGCCTTCCCCTGACAGCACAGCAGGGCTCCAGGGGTGCCTGGGGAAGGACGCTGGAGAGAGAGCTGGGCTGTAGGGGTGAGTAACTGAGGTAAGATGGGGGAGGGAGAGCTCTGCTCTGGGGGTGGAGAGGTGATGGGTACAGGGAAGAGAGCCATGCTCTGGGGCTGGAGGGGTGAGTGGAGCAGCCTGGGGCAGGGTAAACCTCACTTGGAGCAGGAGTGGGGAGTTGCTGGTACCTCTCTGCACTGGAGCCATTCCTGAATCCTCCACTGCTCCTCCAGACTCCAACAGCAGCTGCTACTCTTCCCACCCCTTGATGGTGAAGGCCCAAGTATTGCAGTTAACTGACTTTTAGTGTCCAGTCAGCCGTGCTACATGGCCAACACTAGATTTCCTTTACAACCAGACTTTCTGCTCAAAAACTGGACACCTGGCAGCCTTTTTGTCTAGCTTCTGCCATCCAGACAATGAGCCCACCTAGTACCTCTGTTACAGGTTCCTATCCCCAGCTGTCCTGCCTGCTCTCTCTCAGCACAGCTTCTGTGGATCCACAGCTCCAGTGACACCTCCCCCCTGCCCCGGGCTATGTCTACACTATAGGGCTTTATTGGAAAAAGGTACGCAAATAGGTTTTCTGATAGTTTTTTCGGAAGAGGCTTTCCCGAAATTTGGCCCATCTATACTGGGACAAATTTTGGAAAAAACCCTCTTTCAGAAGAGCCTTTCTTCCTCGTTGGAGGAGGAAGACAGGGCTTCTGAAAGAGCGTGTCTGCTCTTCTGCAAAAAAAAAAAAAAAAAAAAAGTGGAAGAGCAGACGCGTTCCTGGACACGGTGGAGTTTTTCTGGGATACCTCCACTATCCCGGAAAAACCCCGTAGTCTAGACATAGCCCCAAGGCCCTCCTCAGAAGAGGGCTCCCTACACCGGCACCCTACAATGAAAGGGCCTCCATAGTGTATAACTAGCAATTGAACTGAGCCCACTGACTCATTTTCCACAGACCACCAAACAATCCAGGGGAAACAACTTTCACTCACTACAGACTCAGGTTAGGTTCAAGCCTGGAGGTGGAAAAAAAAAATTCTGTTTCTCGCTGCCCATCCCTGGACTTACTCAGACTTGAAAGGTAGAGCACCATTTAAAAATATGTTCCTGCATCTATTTATATTGAAACTAACCACCATGGAATCACCTGAACTGTAGGAATTTTAAAGCCTAGTCCTTATAAATCAAAATTCAAGAAGCATCATCAAGAAAAATCTCTGACAAATCCATAATGAAATCCCATAATGCAGCAGCAAAGTCCTCTCCCATGAAGATTCTGCATCTGGTTCTATCCCCACTGTGAAAACACAGCATGCACCATATTATGATGCTATAGCAACAAAGGAACTGCCCTGAGCATACATAATTCAGTTCAACACTGAATAAATACTGTCCCTCTTTCATACATGGCATGAGAAACTGTGGAAACTCTTCCCTGTGAGAAAGAAACCAGAATTTACCAGAGTCCACATGACCTGGCTGCCTGCATCAGTGCTAACTTCCCATTAGCAAAAACATCATTGCATAGCATATGCTGGGACAGCACAGTGTAGCTGAAGCCAGATCCAGCATCAGCAGCTTCAGAGAAACTAACTAGCCTGGTAAGCAGGGCATTCATCACACTTTGCTGAAGTACAGTCACGTCCCTTTAAGTAAGTGACTGTGTAAGATAATCCCCTGGTACAAAGTCCCATTGGAATTAGTGGTGTGTATGTCATACATTGGCAAGAACTGCACAAAATACGAAGTAATGCATTATTGCACTAATGCCATATCATACTGAATGCAGAAACATGAGGGGAGCCAAAAGAGTGTCTTTGTCATGATAGTCTGACATCTTTCTGTGCTTCTCCATATCCCAAATAATAAATGACAAATGTCTTAACTGCCTGTTAAGAAGCCAGTAAATTATTTTATGAATTAAAACGTTTTATTTGAAGAACACAAAAAATACTTCAATTTGATCTATTTTATGCATTTCATGACAATAATGGGTAAAATATTTCAGCTGAAACACTGGAGCCATATTTGTGCACTATTGCATCTTAAACACATTTTTATATTATGTTGCACATAAGGTTGTGAAGCTAATAGGTGCTCATATTCAACAGGCATTTCTCAAACAAGATTCTTAAGCTGTTTTGAAAAACACATTTTAACAACTGAAAACATCAATTAAAAAAAAATGACCAGCAGCATCTTAAACAAACTTGTAAAGTTTGGGGGAAGACTCATACATAAAAACAATTAACATCACTGGTTTTATGTGACACTCCAACTAAAAAGCATTAACCATTTTATGTTATTGTTTATCAATACAGTCTATTACATAAGGTTTTACATTGCCATCATCAACATGGTATGGGAGTGCCTTTTAGAGCAGTAGTTCTCAACCAGGAATACATGTACCCCTGGGAATAATCAGAAGTCTTCTGAAGGTACATCAGTTTATCTAGATATTTGCCTAGTTTTACAACAGGCTACACAAAATGCATTAGTGAAACCAGTATAAAATTTCGTACAATGACTTGTTTGTACTGTTCTATATACCATACACTGAAAGGTAAGTACAATATTTGTATTCAGATTGATTTTTATTTTATAACTATATGGTAAAAATGAAAAACCACACCCCTCCTGCCCCCCAAGTACCAGGATTTTTCATTTAGTGTAGGAAGGGGAAATTATGTTTAACCATTTTTCATTAATAGTTGTGCTGTATATTTTTGTCTGATTGTGTAACCAAGTAGTTCTTTAAGTGAGGTGAAACTTGACTTGTATGCAAGACAAATTGGATTCCTGAAATGGGTGTGCTAGTCTGGAAAGCTTGAGAATCACTGATTTAGAAAATGGCATCGGTTCATAGGAGAGTTCTATACAAGTTTTCTTTCCCTATTAAAGGGACAGGCAGGATTATGTACGCCAGAGGTGAGTTAATGTGTATACATTGCTCCAACAAAAGGAGGACACCACATAAACCTGAAATTTCACTCAGGTTATGTGAAGACTAGAAAAAATTACCATGTTTAGAAATGTGTTAGTTCACCATTTCTCAAATTGGGATCCATGGACTCCTGGGGTACCCAAGGGTACTCCAGGGGTTCCACAACTCCACTGAGAAACTCTTATCCCTCCCTCCGAGCCCCTTCTTCACGCCAGGGAATCCCTGGCATGAAGGAGGCACAGGAAGGGTAAGGGAGGAGTGGATGGCAATGTCTCTGTGGCTCCTGGGGAGGGAAGGGGGGGGTCTCCACACACCGCCCCTGCAACTCCCATTGGGCAGGAACTATGGATAATGGGAGCTGCATGGGTAGTGCCTAGGGCAGAGGTAGCCTGTGATGATCCCCTGCCTTTCCCACCTAGGAGCCAGAGGGGTGTGCCAGCTGGGAGCTGCCTCAGATAAGTACCAACCCCCTGACCCTCTCCTGCACCTCAACCAACCTTCTCCCCCAGACCAGAGCCTACCCCCAAACTCTTAGAGCCTGCACACCCCTGCATTCTACCCCTCTGCCCCAGCCCATAGACCACACCCTTCTGCCCCCCAAGTCCCAGGATTTTTCATTGAGTGTAGGAAGGGGAAATTATATTTAAAAATGTGTAGTTAGTTTTAGTCAACCCTAGGATCCTTTCTACTCTGAGCTGTACTCAAAGGTAACATTGTATTATTAATCATTATTATTAAAATTGAATTTTTTGAGAATCTGCTTGGGCGTTCCCCACTTGTGGCACAATTATAGCATGGGCCCAATTTCCATTTCCATTTCCGCTTTAATTCCAGCTATAAGTAGATGACCTTCACGGCTTATTTTTTCATTCATTTGGGCTTTTCCAATTATTATTAAGCCAGTGTAGTCCATAGGGACGTGAAATTTAGATTAACTAATTGAATAGTCGATGGGATGGGGCTCTTGTACATTTCAAAAGCAGAATCGGAGCAGAACCAGCGCGAGCAGAGACTATTTCAGTCCCTGCTCGTACCGTTTCCACTGCACCTCTACCTCCCCTGTCCGCTGTGGAGACAGTGCTGGGGGGAACCAGCTTTTAAATGGCTCCTGCTCTGCCCCCTTGCTGCCTCTTTCTGATAGAGGCAGCAAGGGGGGGGGGGAGCAAGTAATTGTACCACTAGTCGCTTACATCCCTAGTAGTCCAATGTCATCATTTACAACAGAAAGAAACTAGGCGGGCCACTGACACCAAGTGACATCTCTCCTGCTCAACACTGTACTGCATTTATAATCAAATTACTTTGCAATAGCAATATGATATGGCAGTGTAAGAAAATGCACTCTCATATTACACCAGAGCTAGGACTTTTTGCAGACATTCTGCCTGTGGCCTTCTGCAGGAAGAGAAAGGTGGTGACACAAAAAAGGTGCTTCGTGCCTTGATGGTCTTACTGCTTAAATTAAAAGTCTATGGAAACTGGCTTGCAATCCACTTATCACTATATTCCTAAGTCCAGTATTTGCTGCCAAATTTTGAAAACCCTCCAGGGTCCCTCACTGCAAAAAGTAGAATACTGATGGCACCTCTGTTGACAGGACTGCAGACACCCCAAGTCTCTAACTGCAGATCTGGGAAAGTAATAAACTTATTATCTGTTAACATAAATATTAAGGCTACTGTACAAATGGACAAAAACACAATTCTAAGCTTCTATTGCCATCAAGTCTTGCTCATGCCATTATCTTTATTGCAGCACATACGGCATGTAACAGCACCCACTGCTGAGGAAACTCCAGAAAAACAGCCACAAAGGGTACATTCATTATTGTGGGAATGAGTATTCATATTGAAAATTCCCCACTTCTTCCCCACGGCTGCTCACTCCCTCCATGTCCCACAGACCAGGGACAACAAAAGCCAGGCTCTTCTGGAAGGAGGAAGCAAGTAATTATTTTCCCTAATAATGAACTGCATAAATACAGCCAAACTATGTCTGAGACTACCCGTGATGCTGTGGGTGGTTCTGCTCCCTTACAAAAGGGCTAGTTTACTGCAGCCCTTACTGAGCTGTAAGACTCCACTTAGTGGCTTGCTTCTGCTCATATTCTTATTCCAGTCATAGTTACTACACTGGTGGAGAAATTCAACTTAAGAGATGCAACTTCAGCTACAAGAATAGTGTAGCTGGAGGCGATGTACCTTAAACAGAATTTCTGCGGTGGCCCCACTGCAGGAGGTCAAAGGGAGAGACTCTCCTGTCGACTTCCCTTATTCCTCACAACCCCATGTAGTACTGGGGTCAACAGAGGTGCCATCAGCATTCAATTGAGTGGGTCCTTGCTAGACCCATTAAATCAAACCCCAGAAGACTGATCTCCAGAGAGTGGATCTCCAGGTAAGTATAGACAAGGCCATAGGGTGGGAGAACAGGCACTACCCACCAGACACTCCAGCCTGTGAGCAAGGAGGGAATGAAGGAGGAAAGACCCTGGCTCTACCCCCACTCCCTTTAGCATAAAAAAACTAGCTGATATGTGCTATGAAAGTAGCTTACTTCTCTCCCAGAGTAATGTGGGTGCAAGGTTGGAATTGAGACTGTATGAATCGCTCTTCTTTCAAGGTCAGCTCCTGGGGCAGTGCAGCTATACACTGCTCTTTACTCAGGTCATATTGTTTAGAATCTAGGCCAAAGGGATTTTTTTCCCCAACATGTGTTACGCACTTGCATTTCATTAATCAGCCTGAAAATTTGGACAATCCTTTTCTTTCCTACGTCAAGCTGTCCTCACTCCAGCTGTGATGTACAGCTGAAGGGTGACAGAATACATTGTATATTGCAACTGTGTTCTGCCTGTCCCCATTTTCTTTATTGTTTCAGAATCTTAGCCCATTTTATAGTAATGGGGGGGAGGGACTATTTTCCTGGGAATTTTTAATTTTCCTGAATTATCACCTTGTTATAAAGAGGAAGAGGATAAATTGTTCTCCTTAACCCAGTAGTGGGCAAGATACAGCCTGTGGGTAGCATCCAGCCCGCAGGCCTCCCCACCAGAACCCTCAGGCACAGAGCAGCTCTAGAGTCGCCCCATGCTGTTTAAGCGGTTGGCTGCTCCCAGTGGCTCTCTGCTCCAGGCACTGGAGTGAGGGAGAGGATTCACAGAAAATAGCCAGTGGGAGCTGAGAGATTTTGCTAGAGGCAGGGACAATGCATAAAGCCCTCCCCCCCCCCCGCCGGTGCCTGGAATGGAGAACCTCAGGGAGCAACCAGCTATTTCGAGCAGCCTGGGGCAGCAGGCAGGTAGCTCTGCCCCCCACTCCCTTGGGTCCTGCAGTCCTACTAGGCTGCTGGCTGGGAGCCACCTAGGTAAGTGCCACAGTCTGTGTCTGACATTCCAGCTGCTGCTCTCCACAACTCCCTGCCTCAAGTCACCACCCCCTCCTGCCCCAGGTCACCATCCAAACCCTCTGCAGCCCATCTCCTCGTTCCCCAAGTCACAACTCACTCACTCCTCACCCCCTCCAATACCCCTCCACCAGGCCAGAATCCTTTTTTGCACCCATATGCCCTCCCAGACCCTGCACACCGAGCCCCTGCCCCAGATCACAACTAGGGATGTGAATGCTTAACCAGTAAGTCTCACCCTTAATGGGTGAGGCTTACTGGTTAAGGTTAATTGGTGGGGGCTGGAGCAGCTCTCTGCCTACTGCAGGCAGGGAGCTACTCCACCCCCACGGCCGGGGTAAGGGGGAGGGTTGAGCTGCTCCGCAACTCCCCCGCCCTCCTCCATCTCCTTCAATCGGTTAACTGGTTAAACAATATGTTTAACCAATTAACCAAACTCAACCAATTAACCAATTTACATTCCTAATCACAGCCCTCTTCTTCGCCCAACCCCCGCCCCAACCCCACACCCTCTCCTGTACACCAGTTCTCTACTCCAAGCTCCCTTTTGCACCTAACATCCGTCCCAGACCTTGCACCCCCTCCATAGAAAAGTGCAGCCATTGACCACTTACCAAAATCTTGGAGTAGCCCTAATCAAAAATTATTGCCCATCCCTGTCATAACCACTGAGAACAAGAAAAGAAGCAGTGGGCTTAAATTGCGACAAGGAAAATTTAAATTAGATGTTAGGAAATACTTCCATACCCTAAGGATAGTTAAGCACTGGAACAAATTACCTACAGAGGATATGGACTCTCCATCATTAGAGCTTTGTAACAGCAGGATAAACAAATACCCATCAGGAATGGGTTTAGCTGCTACTTAGTTCTGTCCCAGTACATGGACTAGATGGCTTATCAAGGTCCCAGTTAGTCCTACATTTCTATGACCTGTAATTTGCCTAGATACACTCCTACAAATATTAATGATCAATCTTCTCATGGCTCCTGTAGTGAGTGTTCTTGAAAATATTAATTTATACTACACGGTAGCACAATTACACCAAAATAGGCATTAAGGAAAAAGCAAAAAAAAATATTTTGTTGGTTCAGCTCCAAAAGACGATTTCATTCTCACTTGCATTACATATATTACTTGTACTTAACTTGTAGCTCCCCTTTTGTGCACTTTGGGATGAGAGAAAGCACAGGACCATGGTAGCTCCTCCCAGTAAACACTTGCACACCTCTGCAACTCAATCATTCTCCCAGTGTACAGTGTTGTCCTATAAATTAAGAATCATGGGGAACAAGATTACAGAATAAGGTTCCAAACTTGAAAACTGCTCTGCAAGAGCAGATCCTGCATGCGTGTTCTCTTTTAAATGTAAAAGAAAGACTCTGTTTTGTCATCACAGATGTACTATAGACCAGCCCAGTGAATTAGGCTACATCTAGACTGCAGCGCTTTTCTGGGTTACTTCTAGTATCCCGGAAAAGCAATGCTGCATCCAAGGAACACGTCTGCTTTTTGGAAAATTTTTTGAAAAGGCAGATGTGCTCTTCCACCATCCCTGTAAACCTCATTTTACGAGGAAGAAGGGATGTGTCGCAAGAGGACTTTTTTTCTGAAATTTGACACCATGTAGACGTGCCTTCGTAATACAGCATGACCTCATTAGCCGGACGAGAGAAAGGAGGAAGTAACTTCGAAGAACAGAGTGAAAATTCTGAATGAGGATGGGTCACATCTGCCGGACTCATAGGTGGGAGGGTGGAGCCTATGCTGAATTAGTGGACAGCAACATACAAAAACAGACGTGATACATAGAGAGTTTTAATTTTCTAGACTTGTGTGTCAAATGTGAAAATTCTCTGCTAGTGACAGGAATCTGCCAAAACTTGGCTGCAATGTTCTATGACATCTCATCCATATACCATACTTCTCCCTCTCTCTCCTTATTTTCTCAGTTTGAGAGATCTTGCTTAACAAGCACTCGTACAGATCAAGCCAACGTGCGCATTACCTCCCCAGAAAAGAGGGGGGGAAAGTTAGGCTTCTGTCTTCTGATTTTTCTATGTATTTATTTTTCAATTAAAAACTCCCACTTTCTGCTGCATTGTTTACCAAAATTTGTCACAAACTGCCATACTTCTGCCACAACAAGCCACTGAGCTCCAGGGACCTTGTCTATAGTCTTTTGACAAAGAGCATACAGGGAGTGAAAGTAAAAGTGACCAGCTACCATCCTGTTCAGTCTCACTGTATGGAGAAGCATGAGAAGCAACTACAGAATAAATATGTTTTTTCCCCCCAATGGACACAACTGATCTTAAAATCTGAGCAAAAACATACCCGACACAGAATACATCTAGCTGTAAACAATCTTTCTTTGAAAGTTTTAGTTATTTCCAAGACATTAAAAGTAATGGGGTCTAATGCAGACTAAGTAGCCATGGGATACCAGGGAAGTAATGAACATTAAAAAGTCATGGGAAATGAGTGAAGATCTTCTCACAGGTCAGTAACTGGTTAAAGGATAGCAAACCAAGGGTAGGAATAAATAGTCAGTTTTCACAATCGAGAGCGGTAAACTGCAGGGTCCCTCAAGGATCTGTACTGGCAGAGCCGTCCCATCCACAAGACAGTTCAGGGGAATGCCCTGGGTTCTGTGCTTTGGGGCCTGTTGGGATGGTCCCCCATATGGCTGATAGCCGCAGGGCCCAGAGCAGCCTGGGGATTACTGAAGGGGCCTGGTGCAGGGCAGCAGCAGGGGTTCTGCCTCTCCCCCCTCCCTGTATTCCCTGAGGCAGTGCGAACTGGAACGAACCAGCAGCCTGCTTTGCTCCACTGCCATCTCCCAGCTAGGGTGCTCCACTTCATCATGGCAGCAGGAAGCAGAGAGCCTGGGTTCTGGCCCACTCTGCTTCCCTGAGCAATGTAGGGTTCAGAAGAGTAAACTGCAGCTACTCAGCTATGAGATGGTAGCGGAGGGGAGCAGGCTGCTGGATCACTCTGGCTCCTGCCACCACAGTAATTGCGGGGAGCCCAACCCTTGCTGCCACCCATACCAGGCCTCCCCAGTAAACCTCCGGCTTGTATGCAATGGGAGCAGAAGGGGGCAGAGCAGGCTGGGGCTTGGGAAAGGGGTACAATGGAAGCGGGGCAGAGGAGGGAAGAGAAAAGTCAGGGTGGAGCCTGGGGCAGGGGAGGATTGCCCATGATTCTGCACCTGGGATGGGGGAGTTGCCCAATGTACTGGAACCTCTGCTGTTGAACGTATTCAATTATGATGTGGAAAAAGGGATAAATAGTGAAGTGGCAAAGTTTGCAGACAATACAAATTATTCAAGATAGCGAAGTCCAAAGCAGGTGGTGAGAAGATAACAAAGGGCTCTCACAAAACTGGGTGGCAGACTGGGCAACAAAATGGCAGATGAAATTAAACACTGAAAATGCAAAATAATACACATTAGAAAAAATAATCCCAACTACCCCTATCTATAATGATGGATATTAAATGAGCTATTACCATCCAACAAAGAGATCTGGAGTCTCCATGCACAGTTCTCTGAAAACTGCCACTCAGTGCACAGCTGCAGTGATAGAGACAGGTAAAAGACAGACAAGGTAAAGCGTGCAAATGAAACAAAACACCGGAAAAACAGGAAAAAATATTTCACACCATTTCTCATTTTGATAAAATGGTGCACTATGATAGCTACTGCCATGGTACTACCTTGTATTACCGGGGATTTGCTCTCAGTTCTCACAATACCAACAAGATTTACCAAGGTCAATACACGGATGGGAAGTCTCCAAAGTAAGACCCTTAAGTGCTTCAAGATATTATGTTGGTAATTTAATAGGTGGCTTCCTTTCATCAGAGTCTCCACAGTTCCCAGTGCCTAGGGACTCGAATTTTATGCACTCCATACTAAAGTTCTCACTTCCCTGAAGCTTCAACTGTGTACAGAATTCTTCACTCTAACTGTAGCATTACATGTGCTTTTAAGCAATCAGTTCATTTCATTGTCTCCTTTACTGTGGGTGAAAGGTATATGAATAAACTGTAAATAAACAGTTTGCACAATGAATCAATAAAGTCTATAGAACACTTTGGGAAAAGATGAGCTCTGTAAACAGAAGTTGTTATAAATCTGTTGATCTCCTCTCACCACATTTTTCAAGAATGTTCTACTCACATGGAAAATTTTAAGGCAAATCATTTTTGTACCCATTTAGTACTGGGACATTACTTGATCTGTTTCTCCACAATAATCAGAGAAGGGAAAATACCCTTTTAGGCACAAGACGTTACTCAAGCTATATTACAAATTCAAACGTTGGCCACTTTCCACACCACTATCCATTTACTATTTAAACTGTCAGCACAATTTCCTTGAACTCAGTAGTATATAGAGTAAATCTCCTGTTTGGCCCCACAATCTTTTATATCACCAGAGTAAAAACATCACAGACCCACATTCACCAATGAAGTTGCACCAGCATAGGAAAACAATTAAAAACCTTTGTAGTGTAAGATCCACTTTAAAATTGAAAAATCTAATAAAATATTAGAATACTAATAAAACAGAAATTCTACAACAACATGCTCATCGCCTGACTTGGGATCATTTAAGAAGACTCTCATTGAACATACACAACTCAATATAATTCTTCTGGCCAAACATTATGTAGGAAATAAAAAAAAATCAGTACAAAACTACCATGCTATTATTATTCTACATCTTTTTCAGGGAATAACATTGTTACTAGTGAATTATATGACTTTTGGAATTAAGAGTCAGATAGATTCTAGAGCCTGAAACATGTCAGAAGAAATAGTTTGGATCATGTTGTAGTTTAAGAAGCTCGGGATTAAAATACATTTGTTATCTGTTATATAGGAATTTATTCTAGTTGCAGACTTTTTAATGCCATCTAAAATCTGGGTGTTGAGAATTAATTCCTATAACCAGGGATATTTTTTCATCTGAGTCATTGCCCAAGTAATTCATGGAAGTTTATATGTTCCCTTGTTCACTTTTACCTGTAACAGTTCTACAATCAATCCTGTGACATTACTAAATATTACTCAGAAAATAATCTGAATTAAGAATTAAGTGCCATTTTTTTTAGTTCAACACTCATGGTAACTCCCCAGTCATATGTGACTTTGTACTTTATCACTACACTAACATCCTTTGAAGCCTGAACAGCATATGCAAGAGATGCAGTACAAAACCAAAATGAAAACTGAGCTAACTCCAGACTTCTGCATTCTACCTGACTGTAGGGGACACTCAGCACAGAAATAACATGGCATGAACTGAAGCCCCAATCTCACTTAAACAGAGCACACTGAGCCAGATTCATCCCTGTGCTGGCTCTGAGGTGGCTATTAAAGGCTAGATCAGCAGCAGCTCAGTCCTTGAGGGTTGAACCCTGTGCTCCCATGACACTGTGGATCTTGTTCAGTCAGGGATTAGGCACAGATTTGCCTTGGCGATACTTTCTTCCATCCCCTGTAACGCTCCCTACGCAGGGAACTCCTGGAGAGGGAGCCCACAGAGGGCAGAATTAGTTCAGTACCTGGCAGAGAGGCACTGATAGTCACAGGAGTGAGGGGGGTTTACACCTGTTTTACGTTTCCTTTCTACCAAGAAAGTGCAAAGGAGCCTTAGGGCAATGATGGCCTGTGTCCTTTTCGGGAGAGCAGAGAGAGAGACCAAGCTACACTGGCTTTTTCCCTGTTCTTTTAAAACCCTGGGAACAGTTCTAATCCAAACAGGCAGCTTTATCAACTGGAGACCAGGAAAACTGTAGAAACAAAGCAAATGCTTCTGCCTCTCCATGAAACAAGGGACTGTAAAGCAACTGATTTACCTTTCTATAGCTTGACACCATGACTAATTAGTCAATTAGAAAGAAAATTGGATTTTTAATAAATGAAATGTATCAGAATTACAAACACAAGTTTGGGTTGCTCAAATACAGGAATTTCATTTCCACTACAAACACTCAATTTCCAATGTTTACTCCTCCCCCTCCCCACCCACACAGATAGGAAAAAAAAATTCTTGTGTCTAAACTACTAACCCAACTCCTCCTTTTCTTCCCCCTGCAACAATTTTGAGTTAAAAACAAAACCAGCATGGATGTTTTGAGCCCCTGGACTACTTAAGACAAACAGACATGATTATTTGGTTTTCTTTAGTGGACTGTAGACACAATCATTTCTAAACTTCAAGTATCACAGAAAGTTTGTTTCTAAAATACATCAATCACTTCCCCCTCCTCATTTTGAAAAAAGAGATACAGTAATTTCATTTCAGTAACAAGACTAATCAAGGGTATTACCCAGTCTTTTTAGAGAGTCAAGTCATGATTATGAGCACTCCAAAGTAGCTGGGGGAGCTTGCGCTTCCCACAACATCAAGTGTCAAAGAGTTTCGGAATGTAAGTTTGGTGTGAGATGCTTGTATGTTCTCCTTGTTCTCCTCCTAGTTTTTCAGTTTATTCTCAAGGACAAAACCAGTGTTTTCTGTGCAAAGTATTTCTCCTCAGTGGAAGACAAAAGCACTGTGAATAAGTAATGAGTCACTGGGAGAGAGAGAGCAAGAACATGAAAATGACCCTGTAGTGTAGCTTGGCAGTGAGAGCCAGGGTTGTTAAAATGTTTTTAATTTTGTAAACATGGTAACTGCTGAAATTTACTGCAGTTACAGGTTTACATGCAGGGGGCAGGCGGAAGCTGGTGCTTGTGGGGAGCTGGCTTTTAAGCTGGCTCCTCAAGGGCACCAGCTCCTGCCTTCCTCCTCTCCACCCTATCCCCCCATGTTGCTGCCTCTGTGGCAAGGTAGTTTTTTTTTTTTTTTTTTTTTATAAAGTTTGGAGTTAACATAGCGCTCTGTTGCACTGCAGTGGGCTCTTCTGAAGTCACAAACAGCAAGACTCATTTGTGAACAAAAGCATGGTAAAGACAGGCTGCATTCAGGGAACTGTCATTTGTACTAAATATGTTAATTTGTTTTGAAAATGTTAACTGCTAGTACTTCAGTTGTGTATCTCAGTCGCAATATTGAAAACACCCCCCACTGAAGTTCTTAAAAGAATTCCACTTTTTTTTCTTACTCAGTTTATAGATTGGAACCAGACAGAATACACATTCTACATACTCATCATACATACATTCAAAATAGGGTTATAAAATCCAGTTTAATTGATTAAACAGGTAAAGGCAGTGCTGCCACTGCATTTAACCAATTAAAGGAGGTATGGGTGGGGGGGGGGCACTCCAGTGGGGAGGTTGGTGTCAGCACCCCCACTCTTGAAAATGTTCCTGTGCAATTGTCATTGATTGAAAATCTCCTTTGGGAGAAGGAGAGTCAAGAGCTGAATTTCTAAAGACCATTTCCATACTACAGCCTTTTAACTCCAATGCCACCTAATGTCAAAGGGTATGTCTACACTAGCCCCCCAGTTGGAACTAGGGAGGCTAATGTAGGCATTCGAAGTTGCAAATCAAGCCCGGGATTTAAATATCCCGCGCTTGGTTTGCATCTTCCCGGCCGGTCGCCACTTTTTGAAATTTACAAGTCCAGACTAACTGCCCGCGTCTACACGCGGCAGGGACCCGGTAGTTCGAAATAAAGCCCTAGTTCGAACTACCTGTTATTCCTCCTGGAATGAGGTTTAACAGGTAGTTCGAACTAGGGCTTTATTTCGAACTACCGGGTCCCTGCCGCATGTAGACGCGGGCAGTTAGTCCGGACTTGTAAATTTCAAAAATGGCGACCGGCTGGGAAGATGCAAACCAAGCGCGGGATATTTAAATCCCGGGCTTGATTTGCAACTTCGAATGCCTACATTAGCCTCCCTAGTTCGAACTGGGGGGCTAGTGTAGACATACCCTAACAGTATTATAAGAACACTGACTGAAGTAAAGAAATGTGTTACACTCACCTTTCGTAAAATGATAGGAAACAAATTAGAAACTCCCTAATTCACAGCAATGACAGAAAACCATGGTGAATTAATACATTTTATATATTCCCAAGTAATTAATTAATCAGAAAAGAAACAAAAGAAAAGGTGGCACAATTCTGAAAATTGTAATTTACATTGATTTTAATGCTTCATAGTACACAAGCAAACAAGGCATGGTAAAAGTAAGTGCATCTTAGTGGTGCGAGACCTCACTGCTGAACCCTCTCTGCTAATAAAACTTTGAAAAATTAGGAACATGTGTCCCTTTTGCACAACTTAGAAAGAATGCGGATGAATGCCATTCTCTTGTACTCCAGTATGATCCAGTCAGTGGCCAGGTTTCTAATGGACCTTCTTTCTGAGATTAAAAGTGCAACACAACAGGTGATCAGGTTGCAATAGGTTATTAAGTGCAATTACCAACTTCATGATGTGGTGCAACCTAATAGACAACTACCTTCTAAATCCAAAATACATGAGGAAATATGCCATAAATATAAAACAAAACTTAAACATGACTGCAGCTGAAAAAGAAAGATTAACACGAGGACTTGTGAAAGGTAGGACACTACTTCAGACCAAAACTGGTGAAATACAGTAACCTGTTAGGAGGAGTATAGCAAAAGCTCAGAACTTAGTTGGAATCCACACAAGGATTATTAGCAATTTTGGTATGATGCAAAAACTGTACTCCTTATAGTGAATGCCAGTTTATGAAAACGCAACACTTTCATCACTTTGCAAGTTTCTGAGCCTGAGGAACTGACTAGCACATGCACTATTCTTTGCAAATAACCACCATTAGTACAGAATATATTGTGAAAGTGTTATTTGACAGTACAGAAAGGGGAGAAAGCAGCAACTGAAGATACAATTTTCAGTACTTCAATGGAGTTAACCTAAGCAACACTTACATTGAGGCAGTCAGGTAAGATCACACCCAGCACCATACATGCACAACTTTAACATGCTGGGTAAACTAATGGTGTGATATGAAATTTAAATAATTATTACAGTGATCCTGGCAAGGCTGTTTTTGATTCTGTAACTTCAAAATTTTGGAAGCGGGCAAATCTGATTTTAATGCATTAACTTGAACTGTAGTGCTTTCCAAATAATACTGTGTAATAATGCTCATTGCCCTAGTATCTCACAGTTTTACTCTTCTGAAAGAGGTCCTCTATCCTTAACATGGCTGCCATTCATTACATAACATAGGGTGCCCTAGTGAATGAGCGTATCGTTTTGTTTTGTAGTGCATGTACCGCCCATTAGCCATATGATTCTCTATATGCCATTTCAAGCAGCAGAGATTATGCTCAGCAATAATAAGTTGCGGGGATCAGAATCCTCTGAGGAAAAGCAATGCATATAAATTTAACCTTCACAAGCTATCCCTCCCTCTTTCCCATCTCTCTCCCTCTAATGAACAACAAGCATTCTTACCTTTTAAAAAAAATTTATGAACATAAACTGATCTTGCTCAGCAGAGCCTCCCGAATTTCAGCCATGCCTGCAAAAATATCTTGGCACAATTATCTCCTGCAGCAGGTAATCAATATCAGCCTGCTTCTTCTACAGCCAGAGCTGCTCCATTTGAATTCTAGCTAATGTGAACACTGACAGCGTGAGTCATATTAGCCACTCCCAGCAGATGGAGGGCTGCATGGGAAGTTAAAGTTTCACACATTTGTTACACACACACACACACACACACACACACACACACACACACACACACACACACACACACACACACACACACACACACACACACACACACACACACACACACACACACACACACACACACACACACACACACACACACACACACACAGTCTCTCTACCTCTAGGCTGTTTCTTTCACGAGAGGTCTTAACAGCTTCATTACCCGCTGCGTACATTTACTACATCAACTCAGCATACTTCATTATTAACTGCAAATTCAAGAAGTTCACTTCTCTCCTCACCCGAAACATTATTTTTATTTTAAATGTAAAAGGTTGCTGTGCAAGCCTTGCCAACCTCTGCAAGTGTCTAATACTACAGCTACTGAAAGTGTATAATCCTGGCAAAAGTCTCATCACAAACCTCTGAGCTGAGACCAGAAACAGAGAAGATGGGGGATGGGGAGAAATTCAAGTAGCTCACGGAATTTCCTAAACACAGAAAATTTCATTGGGGTGAATTTCCTTCATATACATAAAGCCCAAACCATTGTGTTTCCAGACAGCAAAGTGTCAAGGGAAAAGCAGATTTGGGGGTGTGAAAACCATTGAATTTATTTATACATTTCTAATGAATCAAGCACCATAGACTATGTGGGCAAGCCCACTGCGCCAACCTGGGACCAGGGGCTATTGTGCTGAGCCTATAACCTCCACCCATACTCCAGCCTCTATGCCTATATTGGGGTGACAGGATCCAAGAAGGGGCCGATCCCACTGTTCCTCCTACAGCCTGCCCCCCATCACTGCCCTCCATGTGGAGCTAGCACAGAGACACTTTGCACAGCACTCTAGAGCAGGGGTCTCAAACTCAATTTAACCTTAGGGACAGAGCCAGACCTCAAATCCACCTAGTGGACCAGCCATCTGGCAGGGCTTGCAGGGGGGTATCTCCCGGCTTCACCTGCCAATTCGTGTGTGTCCCTTTCTCCCCCGCAACACATCCCCTGGCCCTGCCTGCCACCTTCAGGCAAATAAAAAACCTCTGGGAGCCCCTGGCTGCCACCACCACCAGCAACATAGCAGGGCTCAAGCAGCTTCCAGCTGCTAACTCCATGCCACTGCTGGCACATCCCTGCGGCCTGGGAGAGGTGTGTGCAGAGTCTGTAGGATGGTTTGGGGTAGCCACCGTAGGTCTCACACTTTGGGGGCCCTCTGGAGGCTGTTCCAGCCATCCTATGGACGGGACAGCCCCTGATTCTCAGGTTAGCCCGCAGGGCCCTGGTTGGGCTAGGACTGGCAGCAGGGGTCAGGCCCCCCTGCACTCTTACTGCAGCAGCGGGAGCTGCAGGGAAGTGGAGCAGTGTACCAGCCTGCTCTGCTCCACCGCCATCTCCCAGGCCAGCCCGGTCACATCTCTTCACTGCAGCACCTCATGGGCAGGCCAGATTGTGGGACTGCTTGTTCCATAGATGGCCTGCAGGCCATGAATTTGAGACCCCTGCTACAGAGGAACAGAGGCCCTTGAACTGTGCAGCCCCAATCCAGGATTTAAACAGCACAGACGACCTCATGCTACTGAATTTCACCCTGGAAAGAGTACATTTTTAAAAGGCACCAGTTGCATACAAATAAATAAAATAATAATAATATTTATTAAGTAATTATTATTATTATTATGTTCACACTTCCATAAATACACTGCTCCCCCAGCTTTCAACAAAGGGCACATCTACCCAGCAGGGTTAAAACCAAAATAAGCTGTGCAACTTGAGCTACATCAGTTGCGTAGCTTAAGTTGAAATAGCTTATTTTGGCTTTTGGCGCTGTCCACACAGTAGGAAGTGGACACACTCTTCTTCTGACTTCCCTTACTCCTCATAAAGTGAGGGTTACAGGAGTCGGAGCAAGAAGTCCTCCAGCTCTACATTATTTCAACATTATGTCAAAATAACTGCTTGCTGTGTAGACACGGACTGTGTGATTTTGGAATAATGTCATTTATTCCGAAATAACGCGGCTGTGTAGTCATCGCCTTGGTTAACAAACTACTGAACTGCCTTATTACACCAGGGCAGTCGGAATGCCTTCAAAACACATGGACACTTGTAACTCAACAGCACAAAGTAACAAAAAATGATGGGACAACTAGAACATCTTTGTCAAAACCTTTCATACTTGGGTTTATCTTTTCTTGGTAGGATGACTATTCTTTACAGCAGAACCTACTGACCAAGATAATGGTGCTATTAAAATTTACAGACCTGTGTCTCAGTCCCTTTCTATAAACATCCTAGATAATTTAGAAAAAAAGCCATTTGGTTTCTGTCAAAGCATTTATATCAGGAGATCTTTCACCAAACACCGTAAACATCTGACTGGATCTCTCCCAGACAGATAAATTTCCACTGAGGCTTCTCACTGAAGTAGTAACGCCCAGAGCAAAAACCACAAGACAACCAAGAACACACAGTGCATTTCCTTACAACTGTGCAAACACCAAGGAAATCATGAGATAAAAGAAGTTCACACTCCATACAATGCCTATCTACAAGCCTCATCCTATTAAACATGATGCTCAACCACACAAACATCATCTTTAATGCACTGAATTTCAGTTCAATAACATTATCATCCCTCTCTGCTCACAAAGAACTAAGCTGAACTTATATCACCAATATGGCTATTGGAGCATCTGTTGGGAGTGAGTGGTGAGGAAGAACATAAGAACATAAGAATGGCCATACTGGGTCAGACCAAGGTCCATCGAGCCCAGCATCCCATCTGCCGACGGTGGCCAATGCCAGGTGCCCCAGAGAAGGAGAACAGAAGACAATGATCAAGTGATTTATCTCCTGCCATCCATCTCCTGCCCTTGTTATGAAGGCTAGGGCACCATACTTTATCCCTGGCTAATAGCCATTTATGGACCTAACCTGCAAAAATTTATCAAGCTCTTTTTTAAACCCTAATAGAGTCCTGGCCTTCACAGCCTCCTCGGGCAAGGAGTTCCACAGGTTGACTGTGCGCTGTGTGAAGAAAAATTTCCTTTTATTAGTTTTGAACCTACTACCCATCAATTTCATTTGGTGTCCCCTAGTTCTTGTATTATGGGAAAAGGTAAATAATTTTTCTATAATCACTTTCTCCACACCATTCATGATTTTATATACCTCTATCATATCGCCCCTCAATCGCCTTTTTTCCAAACTGAAAAGTCCCAGTCTCTCTAGCCTCTCCCCATATGGGACCCTTTCCAAGCCCCTAATCATCTTAGTCGCCCTTTTCTGAACCTTTTCTAATGCCAATAGGAAGGAAGGAGACAGTGGTGTTGGTTTCCACAGGGCTACCTTTTATGGAAATCTGCTCTTTGATCAGAAAGAGCGTCTACACTTGCACTAGTTGTATATGCTGAATGGACACGGAGAGAGGAGGGCTGCAGGCTGTCTGTGCTCAGGAAGGGGGGGAGTGCAGGCCACTTGTGCTCCAGGGTGGCTGGGGAAGGCTGTGGGGTTGTGGGCCACCAATGCTGGGAGGTGGGGGGAGCTTGGCTGCCATGGGCACTGGGGGCTTGGACAGAAGAGGCAGGGCTGGGACCTTACCCCCTCCCCCTCCCCCCGCCAGCTCTAGGTTCACCCACTGCCCATGCTCACCAGCATAGCTGCACATGCATACCCAGGGTCACAAATGCCTCCGGCATGGAACATTCAAGAGATGGTGTATGTGACTGATGTGTGTATGTGTTTGGGGGAGGAGGGTCTGTGGAGGCAGAGCTCCAAACCAG
This sequence comes from Pelochelys cantorii, assembly GCA_032595735.1. Classification (NCBI taxonomy): domain Eukaryota; kingdom Metazoa; phylum Chordata; order Testudines; family Trionychidae; genus Pelochelys; species Pelochelys cantorii. The sequence goes on along the minus strand of CM064326.1, from coordinate 121,139,973 downwards.
CAAAAGAAATACTGTATCTATGCCAAAATTACACAGGGCATGATGGATTAGGGCTGCACCAGGGACACACAGTAAATGCCATGAAAATAAATGAGCTTAGACAAGCATACCATAGGACAAGACTGGTTCTGAGCCACATACATGGGAGTTGGACAGCATGTACCCATAGCCACCCAAAACAACGTTTTAATCCCATGAGGCATTGGGACTGTTGTCCAGAGTTCCAGTCTGTTGCAGGAATGGAGTGATAGCTACACACAGCACACTGCCCCATGAGTTGATGCAATTCCTGGCAGTAAGCATGTGCTCTGAAACACGGACACCTAGTGAGGAATGCAAAATCCCATTTGTTAAATCAGAAGCTCAATGTTGAATTAAATAATATCAGCCTAATTTTGTAGTGTACACATGTCCTGAGATCACTGCTGCTTCTCAACCATGAGGTCTCCAGCAGCGTTGCATTTCTCCCTCATGGCATAGCTGTGTACAGAGACCAGACTGAATAGCATCCTTAAGACTGCACAATCAAAACAGCCAACAGGCATTACTAAGACAGCGCAAACAGACCTAGCTCTAGACAAAAGGTACCCCAACTAAGGAGTGTCATTAGCGTGCCCCCTTCCATTTGTTAAACTTTTGAGAACCTGATTTTTATTGCATTGGTAGCCGATTTCATGATTTTGATGCATGATTTGCACGCATGATTTATCCCAGTCATAAAAGGACTGCATTCACGTGGTAGGAACCTGTAGAGCTGTATTTTAATTTTAAGAATGACTGAAAATGTAGTAATATCAAGAAACTGAACTGTATACAAACATTGGGTGGGCTTGCATTAAAGAGTGTTATAGTAGGTGACAGACTTAGAATGTTATCCCTAGTCCAGGCTTGCACAACTTGGAAAGCAGCGAGGGCCATATTACTCCAAAGAAAACAGCTGTGGGACGCAAGTAGGGATGCTCTCCCAAAAAATACCGAACACGTAGGCTAAAAATATTTGTCAAGCCAAAAAAACCCACACCTTCCAGTTTGTGGGGCTGCCAGAGCCGCCCTCTGGTTCACGCCCCGCCTCCTCACACTGGAGCTGCAGGCAGGCAGCCCAGCAGCGATAATTGCCACACTTCCTCCTCCCCGGCAGCGTTCCACTCCTCCGCAAGGCCGTAGTTGTGCAGGCTGTATGTTGTGCAGACCTGCCCTAGTCCTTTAGTTCAAAAAGTCATCTTCCTTGCTGCCTCTGTGTACTTAAACACAGTGTCAGAGAGATCTAAGGACTGGCCAATGGCATTCTTAAATGATAAAACAGGGAAAGTATGTTCTGCAGTCTTAGAAAGCCGTCAAATATTATGTGTTAAATATTGCACAAAAAGTAACAGTATCTCTTTTATATTGTTGTAGGTTCGATCGATATCCTTGGTGTGTCATTAAATATGCCCTATATTAGTCACTACTTATACGCGTCAAGTCTTAAAATACAAATACACAGTAAAACAAGGCTCATAGTATCACAGCTGGACTCTCTCTTCACTTTGTTCATATATTTCACTAACTGGTGACACCCTGCCCCTTATAAATCCACTGATATCATTCTAGGAGGTTCAGTGAAAAGGTCATTCTCAGAAAGTCTGGAAGGTTCAATGAGATTCTACGAAGATCCAGAACATTCTGGGAAGATAGTGAAAAATGAATCTGCATACAGAATACTTGAAGTAATAGGCTAGGGTGCATGTTAACAAATACTAGAATTAACATTCAGATTTACACATGATTTTAGGGGAAGAAGAAGTTACTCACCTTGTGCAGTAACGATGGTTCTTCGAGATGCGCGTCCCGTGGGTGCTCCACTGTAGGTGTTGGGCTTGTCCCAGCGCTGCAGATCGGAGATCTTTTCTAGCCGTAGTCTGCCGGACCACGCATGCACGAAGGGCGGCTCATGGTTTTTCGCGCCGTTTGAGCGTGGGCGGTCCGGCTCCCGCCAGTTCCTCCTGCCTCTTGACCTGAAAGATATAAAATAGAGAAACTCCGAAGAGGGGAGGAAGGCGGGTCGTGGAGCACCCACGGGACACGCATCTCGAAGAACCATCGTTACTGCATAAGGTGAGTAACTTCTTCTTCAAGCAGTGTCCCGGGGGTGCTCCACTGTAGGTGAATGTACAGCAGTAGCTCGCGAATGGAGACGGGTTTGGAGCTAGTATGCCATAGCAGAGGATAACACCGCTGACGCCACCGCTGAATCCGGTATTAAGAGATTGGGGATGGCGTAATGTGTAGCGAAGGTTAAGTTGGAAGACCACGTAGCAGCTCTACAAATATCTCTCAAAGGAGCTCCCTTGAGGAACGCAGTGGACGTTGCGACAGACCAAGTCGAGTGGGCCCTCAATGTCGATGGCAGTGGTTTGCTACGCAGGTTATAACAACTCCTTATATATTGTACAATAATGGAGGAGATGCATTGCGCGGATAATGGGTGACCTTTAGTACGGTCCGCTATTGATATTAGTAGTGAGTCCGCCGTTCAAAAAGGTCTGGTTCTCTCGATATAGAAGGCGAGTGCATGTCTGACATCCAAAGTGTGTAGGTGCGCGTGTTCAGGTGAAGGATGTGGTTTGGGGTGGAAGATAGGCATAACTATAGGTTTGTTGATGTGAAAACAAGAGATCGCTTTAGGGAGAAAACGTGGTTGCGGTAGCAATATCACCCCTTGGTGTGTAAATATCGTATAGGGAGGAGAGGCTGATAGAGCAGCTAGTTCACTGACTCTCCTCACGGAAGTAACTGCTAGCAAGAAAACAACCTTCATGGACAGGTTATGAAGATTGCATGTTGCTAGTGGTTCGAAGGGTTTGCCCGTCAAAGTATTCAGGACCATTTCGAGATCCCAAGGGTCCGCAGGTTGGGTATAATGTGGGTACAAGTTGGCCATTCCTTTCAGGAACCTTTTCATTATCGGATGGGAGAATACTGAACATCCCTTGACAGGTTGGTGAAAAGCCGTTATTGCAGCAACATGTACTTTAATGGAAGCGTAGGTAAGGCTGGAATTTTTGAGGTGCACGAGGTAGTCTAGGATGCACTGTATGGGTGCAGAGATCGGATCCAGGCCCTTTTGGAAACACCATGATGAGAAGCGGGACCATTTTGAGAGGTAAGTAGTTCGCGTAGATAATTTTCTACTGTTTAGTAATATGTGTTTGACAGATTGCGAACATGCTACCTCTGATTGTTGGAATCAACTAGGTACCACGCTGTGAGTGCGAGATGGTCCACCTGCGGATGGAGCAGGGAGCGATGATTCTGTGAAAGCAGATCGTGTTGTATTGGTAGAGGATATGGAGGACGTATCGATATACGATGGAGGTAGGGATACCACGTTTGTCATGGCCAGGAGGGGGCTATTAGGATCACCACGGCTCCTTCCCAAATAATTTTCTCCACAACCCTGGGTATCAAAGGTGTGGGTGGAAATGCGTACAGTAGGTGACGCCCCCAGTTGTATACGAAAGCGTCCCCTATTGAATCTCGCCCAATTCCCACTCTCGAGCAATACTGAGGACATTTTGCGTTGCAATGAGTGGCAAATAGGTCTACTGACGGAAATCCCCAATGTTGAAATATCGCAGAAAGCACTGTGGGATGTAACTCCCACTCGTGGTTGAGAGAAAAATGTCTGCTGAGGGCGTCGGCAGTAACATTGTGCTGACCTGGGAGATACTCTGCGATTAAAGAAACATTGTGACGGTTGCACATGTTCCACAGACGTACCGCTTCTGCGCACAAGGAGTGGGATCTGGCTCCACCCTGCTTGTTTATATAATAAATGGTCGTCATATTGTCTGTAAGGATTCGTATGACTTGTCCTCGAATGATGGGAAGGAAATGTTGGCAGGCTTTGTACACTGCCCTGAGTTCCAGAAAGTTGATGTGCATCAACGATTCGTTGGGAGTCCATAGACCTTGTATTTGTCCGTGCCCGAGGTGCGCACCCCATCCGATGAGTGACGCATCTGTTGTAAGCTGCGCTGACGGCTGAGGGCGATGAAAGGGCACGCCCGACATTAGATTGCCTGGAACTGTCCACCAAGCTAGTGACGCTTTGACTTGGGTGGAAATCGTTACTGTCATATGGATGTCGCGTGCGTTGGGGGGGCAAATCCCTGCCATCCAATGTTGAAGGCAGCGAAAACGTAACCTTGCGTGTTTGACTACATATGTTGTGGAAGCCATGTGTCCCATAAGTTGTAGACACCATAGTATGGGAACCATTGGGCTGATGAGCAAGATCTGGATCAAATCCTGAATTGTCTGAAACCTTTCTATCAGTAATGATGCACGCTCGCGTGTAGAGTTGAGACGAGCGCCTATGAATTGTATTGATTGGTGCAGTTCCAAGGAGGACTTTGGGATATTGAGAATGAGACCCAGCGCCTCGAAGACTACGTGTGTGATCTCTGTAGCATGGCGTGCTTCCTGCAGTGACTGGGCTCTGATTAAGCAATTGTCGAGGTATAGAAAAATCATTATGCGTAGACGACGAAGATACGCGGTCACTATGGCAAGGGTCTTGGAGAAAACCCGTGGAGCCGACGAGAGACCGAACGACAGGACCTTGTACTGGAAATGGTCTGTACTGATTTGGAAGCGTAGGAATCTCCTGTGTGCCAGATGAATTGCAATGTGAAAATATGCGTCTTGGAGATCGAGGGATGTGAACCAGTCCCTGTTCTGAAGTGCTGGGATGATTGTAGCCAAGGTAACCATTCGGAATCGTTGTTTTCGTAAGTAACGGTTGAGACCGTGAAGATCTAGTATTGGTCTCCATCCCCGTGATTTCTTTTCCGTTATGAAATATCGGGAATAAAAACCTCTGCCCTTGAACTCGTTTGGAACAGGCTCTATTGCTCCAACAGCGAGTAGACAAGTAACCTCTTGCCTGAGCAAGAGCTCGTGAGATGGGTCCCTGAAAAGGCACAGGGCGGGGGGGAGGCGGGAGGCAGTGACGTGAATGGGATGGTGAAACCAAGGCGAATTGTTTGAAGGACCCATTTGTTGGCGGTGACGTAGGCCCATCAATGGAGATACGGCCTCAAGCGGTGGTGGAAGATCGCCTTTGTAGCACTCAGACTGGTAATAGTAGGAATGGTTCTCAATCCCTCGAGTGGCGCGTCAAACCTGCTGTCTATTACCCTGTTGGGAAGACGCTTTGGTGGTGGACGTCTTCGCTGTTGACGTTGTCTACCCCTTTGTTGTTCGTGTGGCCTATATGGAGGAGGTTGACGCAGAGGGGGTCTTTGCCTTTGGTAGGGGGTGTATCGTTTCCTATGGTACGGAGGCGTGTACATGCCCAACGTTTTTAAAGTGGTCCTGGAATCTTTCCCCGAGTGGAGGAGTTGGTCCGTCTTATCGGAGAAGAGATTCTGTCTGTCGAAGGGTAAATCCTCGACTTTTGATAAAAGGTCCTTGGGGGCGGACAACTGCTGCAGCCAAGATGCTCTGCGCATAACGACCGATGTAGCAGTCGTGCGCGCTGCAGTGTCGGCTGTATCCAGGGCAACATGTAGAGCCATTCTAGAGGCTGCGTAGCCCTCTTGTATTACCGCCTTCAAGATGTCCCGTTTGGCCTCTGGAAGGTGTTGAAGCAGCGGTATAAGTTTGCTGTTGTAATTGTCGAAATTGTGATTCGCCAACAGTGCTGAATAGTTGGCCATACGCAGAGTGAGTGTTGCGGAAGAATATACTTTGCGACCAAATAAGTCAAGGCGCTTACTATCCCTGTCTGCGGCAGTAGGCTTATGTTGAGGCATCTTTGCTTTTTGTTGTACTGCATCCACAAGCAATGAATTGGGCTGTGGATGAGTAAAAAGGAATTCCATCCCCTTAGCGGGGACGGAATACTTTTTAATCCGCCTTTTTGTTCGTGGGTGGGGCAGGCAGCTGCCAAATATCGTCGGCTATTTCAAGAATAGCTGCGTCTAACGGCAATGAGATCTTGGGCTGGTGAGACCGCTTAATATTACGGAGGAGGTGGTGTTGTTTCTGTTGCACGTCCCCCATCTGCAGATTTTGACTCTCTGCCACTCTCTTAAAAAGCTCTTGAAACTGATGTAGGTCATCCGAGGGTGAGGTGTCTCCTTGAAAAACTGCATCGTCTGGGGACGATGAAGATTGATCCGTAGGTGATCGATCAGGTTCGGGATCTAGAGTGGAAAGAGGTTGATGAGTGTGAGAAGGAGACCCGGAGGGAGTTGGTGGTCTTGAAGATGCGGGAGGAGCAGAATGCTCTCGGGTGAGAGAGGAGCGGGAGTGTGTCTGAGGGGACCGGTGATGATGAGACAACGACCTATGGTTATAGTAGGGCGACGTGGAACGACGGGACCTCTTAGAATAGTCAGAATGGGTCGAAAACACGGGTGATCTTGGAGACCGTGATCTCTCTCTATAATAGGCGTTGTAGCTGGATGAGCGACGATCATGGTGGTAGAAATGTCGTGGAGAAAGATGGCCGGTACGGGAGTACCCAGAGTACGCTGGGGATAGTGACCGTACTTCAGGCGAGAACTCCGGACTTGGTGACAGAGAAGATAGTTTCCTGGATCTGTGGGTAGGTAATGCCAGCAACTGTTCCGGTGGAGAGGAAGTTGGGGTGGAGAGTACAGAGTGAGGGATTATCTCCACTGGTATTGAAGAAGATGGTGCCGAAGTTCTCTGTGTCACCGAGGGGTGTGCCAATGTAGATTGTGTCGGCACCGAGGACCGTGATGGGCCGGAGTGATGTTTGGAAGGAGGGGATTGCCTCAGTTCCGGAGACTGTCTCAAAGGGGAAGGCTGTCCCGGTGCCGGTGGGCGCCTTCCTAAAGAAGGAAGCCTCTGTACCGACGATCGGTCTGGTGCCGAAGGGCGACCGGGTGCCGGCAAACGTGCCGGTGGGGAGGGACACTCCAGTGCCGGTGAACGCCTCGCTGGTGATCGGCGTCTCCGTGCCCGCAAGTGTGAAGGGGGCGAAGGACTTCTAGGCGCCGATGACTGACTCGGTGCCGGCGACCTTGTAGGAGAGGAAGGGTGCTCAGGTGTCACAGAGCATCTCTGCGCCGAGGTCCCGGTGCTGTTTGTCTTGGAGGCACCGCATGTGCCCGGGGCGAAGAGCGACTCTGAGCTGGCGATCGTGCCAGAGAATGAGTCGGTGCTGAAGAGCGCCCCTGTGCCGAGGAGTGGCTCGGTGCCACAGGCCGCTTCGAGGAGTGGCTCGGTGCCGGGGAACGGCTCAGTACTGGGGAGTGTCCCGCACCGGGAGAGGTTCTCGAAGCCGTGGAGGTCACTGGAGGCGGTTTGGAGACTGAGAGAACAGATGAGACCGTGGAGCCCGATATAGAGGGGCTCGGAGCCGACTTACTCCGGCTGTCTTTCGGCTCTACAGCAGTGCGTGCGGTAGTTGCCGCTGATGTCCCTAGCTTATCACCGACTCTCGTCCGTGAAGGCAGGAGGGATCGTACTGGAGACGGTTTCCTCTTTGTCTTCTTAGTTTGTTCTGTATGCCCCTTTGGTGGTTGGGTTTGGGGCTGCAGGGCTTTGTCAAATAAGAGGATCTTCAATCGCATGTCCCTGTCTCTTCTTGCTCTGGCTATGAGTTTAGAGCAATGGGGACATTTTTGGGGTATGTGGCCTTCCCCGAGGCACCTGATACACAGGGAATGGCCGTCGGAGGCAGGCATTGCCTCGCGGCACTCGCCACACTTCTTAAACCCTGGCATTGAGAATTAACAGTATAACTATTGAAGAAATTTTTTTTTAAAACAACTAGAACTATTAACTATAAGTAAGAAAGAACTATAACTTTTAACTATATATAAAGACTAATGATAAGCTCTCTCTATCTTTGTGAAACAGGAGTTCACGAGAGAGCAGTTATTCCGTCCACGGCCGAGGACAGTCAGGAGGAACTAGCGGGAGCCAGACCACCCACGCTCAAACGGTGCGAAAAGCCACGAGCCGCACTTCGCGCATGCGTGGTCCGGGAGACTACGGCTAGAAAAGATCTCCGATCTGCAGCGCCAGGACAAGCCCGACACCTACAGTGGAGCACCACGGGACACTGCTTGAAGAAGAATCATTTTAGCGCACCACTAGCAAAAATTTAATGAAAGAATACAAAGAAATTAGGGATGTAATAGTGTAGTCGATTAACCAATAAGCAAAAACTTATAAGTTAATGCTATAGACTACATGCACTCCCCCTCCCGCTGCCAGTAAATTTTTTAGAGGGCTGGCCAGCAGCCCGGCTCAGTCCTGGCTCATGCCGGGTCCGGGACCTACCTTCGCTGGGACTCTGCATTTAAAGTGTATTAGGAGCCAGGCGAGCAGGCAGTCTGGCTCAGTTCTGGCTCATGCCAGGTCTGGAAGCTCAGCTCCCACCTCCACTCCGGACAGGGGCTGCTGCCACTCCATGCTGCTGCCTCTATATCAGAGGCAGCAACGTGAGACGACAGGCAGCCAGTCCACAAGGGGAGCTGGTTTTTAAACTGACTCCCCTCGCGGACCAGCTCCCATGTGGCACCTCGCACTGCTGCCTCTGATACAGAGGCAGCAGCGCAGAGCGGCAGGGAGTACTCAGGAGTGGGGCCGGAACGCACTGGCTGCAGGCCCCCCCCCCCCCCCACCGAGGACTGTAGAATAGTCGAGTAAACAATAAGAATTCATGAGGTTAATCGACTATTCAATTAATGATATTTAACATCCTTAAAATAAATCAATTTTTTTTCCACTGAAACTCTGCTGCAGTTGCTCTCAAGAAGCCAATTGTTTTTCACTGCTTAGTTAGATAAGCGGAAAGTACTTCCATCACAGAAGTTACTTAGTTGGGTGCGACATTTGAAGTATAGTCTCATGTCTCTAGGGGATGCCAGACTACAGCAGAGTAAGCTCTTTCTCTTTCCTTTCCCTCTTGAAGGATAGCTTCTCACTTCTTTGGTTGACAATCACAGCAACAAGAGAAGAGGGTCTTTCATTCCTGTTGAACATCCTGATCCATCATTCAGGTGTCCTGGGAAGACATGCTCATTTTCTCTTTTTCTCGCTCTCATCCTCAGATAAGCTATATATATATAAAAAACACAAGACAAGCTTGCTCAGTAACAAAGCAGAAATCCTGTCTTGGAGAGTGATTTAAAGATAATAAGTTTAACATGATTAGACAAACTCAAGTTTCTAGACACAAGGATGTATTTAAAATAGCTCAGAATACACAGGCATTTTGGTTTTAGGGTAGCTCACAACAATGAAAGTAATTTGTGTTCGGATGTACCATAGAGTTAGTGCCATATACACAAGCATGAACTATCTTCATGTTATATACTTTTTTCTGTTACACCTTCAAATGCACAATCCACCACATACACCATAAAAGGACATCTGTCTGGCACTATTAGTATTAATCACGTAGCCTCCATATCAACACACAAAAAAGAATCATTGGACTCTTGAAGATGTGGTCTTTGAGAAGGCATAAACAAGAAGTTTTAGAATGGCTCATGCCTCATGAAAAACAATTTGGTTTAGAAAGGTTTCTTCCTCCACAACCATTATTATTTCAAGGGATGAATACAGTACTGGGAGATCTATAAATTCCTGCTCTGTTTTTTGCATTTATTCTGAAATGAGGCCCAGGTAAGGTCCGATCAAGCTCTGTTAGCTTTCTTTTTCTAACTGAAATGGCATATTTGAGCCAAGGCACTGCAGCAGAGTGCTGGCACAGGAAAGAAAGCTATTGCATTTTGATAAGAGACCACCAAACTTCTATGAAGCATGAATTCAAATGGAATCTACAAATGGGGTTGTAAGACTGAGCTGTCTCCAATGAGAGATTTTGTGTAGAAGGCACTTTCACATAGTGGACTGAGACTAGGTCTACACTAAGGGACAAAGTCAAACTAAGATATGCAACTCCAGCTATGTGAATAGTGTAGCTGGAGTAGATGTACCTTAGTTTGACTTACCACAAAGTCCACACTACAGGAAGTCAACAGGAGAAACTTTCCCATTGACTTCTCTTACCCCTCGTGACCTGGTGGAGTACTGGAGTCAACAGAAGAGCAATCAGTGTTTGATTTAGTGGGTCCTTACTAGACCACTAAATCAACCTCCAGGAGACCAATTCCCCACAGCGCTGATCTCCCAGTAAGTGGAGACAAGACCTGAGCTACTTATCCTTTTCCTTTTCCCTTTCAGAATCACAACATCTAAAGACATTCAATAGCAGCCACCGCTGTAGTATCTAGGCACTTTCTAAGCAAATGAAATCCACATAGTGAAGTCCCTAGTAAAACACTTGAATTCTTCTTCTGCTGCTCTCCCTGTCTAAAAGAGGTTCTCAGTGGGAAATAGTTTTTTTTTTTTTTAAATACCATCCTGCCGACTATGGTGGAAATGCTCTGCCAAAGAGAACAGTCTTGCTGGCTACCATGAAGGCAGTCACAATCTAGATTAATCTGATTTCCCCTGGCAGTGCATTGCATGTCAAAACCCCCGTGGTGAGAACACTCCAGTTCTAATGGGCTTCATCCTGAGTTTTCTTAGCTGCACAGTCTCAGTCTCTTGCTAGAAGATGTAACCAGTGATGGAGATGGACCCTGACCCACTGGTGACATGATGATCAGAATCAAAGCCTTAACCTGGCAATGGAAGCAGACTGCGAACCAGTGGAGGAATCCACAATGAACTCTCCTGCAATGCAGCCACATCATGCCCCGGCTGGAGCCTCTACACTACGTCCTCCTTTCACGTTAGATACAGCAAGTTTCAGTAACACAGCCTGAAAGTGATTAATACAACTCACGGTAGCCAGATCCGCAACCAGGAGGTAAGAGGCAAAGTTTCCTAGCAAGAAAGAGGTGGAAAAGAGTTTTTTGCCACTGATTCTATCTGGTTGTTCAGGCTTTACAGAACAGAAACAAACTCCAAGGCTTTGCAGTACTTTGATAAGGGTGAACAGATTGATAAAAGAGGAAAACAGTCTTTCCCCCTCTGACCAGGCTCACGTTCACTTTGTCTAACTGTTGTTATTTGTGTGACAGTAGCACCAAGAGGTCCTACCAGAAATCACGATCATGCTGTGCTAGGCACTGCACATATACAGCATATATGAGAGCTTGCCCCAAAGAGCTTACCATATATGAGACAAAGAAGGAGAAAGGAAGTATTATTATCCCATTTGCAGATGGGAAATTCAGAACCCGGGAGGTTAAGTGACTTGCTCAAGGTCACACAGGAAGTATGTAGAAGAGCCAGGAATTTAAACCAGATTTCCAGTGTCTAGGTTCCGTGTCTTAGCCTTATAAGACCATCAGTCCTTTTGTTTAGTTTCAGCCACATCCCCGCAGGTGATTATTTCTTGTGAACACTGTGATTTGCTTGTAATGATGATGGTTGTTCCTGTGCAACATTAAACAGACGAATGAGAGTATCATTGGGAACAGAGCCTGTGGCATCTAACTTCCCCTAGAAGTGGTCAGGTGCAGACACTGAAGAGGAGAAGCTGTAGAGCAGATGCTTGAGGAACTTGCCATATAATGGCAGAGCAGTAGTTACCTATCACCGCACTCTGGGGTCTGATGGAGATGAATGACTAGTGTTATTGTAGTGGTTGCCATTTAATTTTAGCCATGTCACACAGGTGTGTCAGCAGCACCTTGTGGTCAGCTCTGTTGAAAGCTACAAAGACGCTGAGTACTATGGGGACTGAGACAAGGCCTATATCCATTGCCAGGAAGAGGTCACGTTGCAGTGGTAATAGGGTTATCTCTGAGTCATGACCTATTTTTCAAGTATTTTATTTACCCCAAAAGAATTCACAGCTATAACTACCCTACACTGAGAAGGGACAATAGAATCAGTAAGACAGAACACACTATACACACATCTTAGAGCAAAGTACTTTGCCTCTTTGATGGAAAAGCTTTGACATAATCACTCTTGTTCTTTGTATGCTCCCTACTAATATCCCAGGAAAGTTCATCCCACTTCAGGAGCAACTTCCCTGAATTGCAAAAGATACAAATGATACAAGGTCTCAGAGGAGTAACATACTAGTTTGTAATTTAAAAAAAACAACAATGAGCAGTCCTGTGGCACCTCAGAGACTAACAAATACTGGTTGGACCTCTCTGGTCCGGCACCCTTGGGACCTGATTGGTCCCAAATGGGGGGGATTTGCTGGGCCAGGGAAAGTCCCTCCCCTTCTGTCCTGTGCTGGCACTGGATTAGGGCACTAGCCCACCCCCACTGCTGCCCCAGCTCCCAGGGGCTCTCTAGATGCCACCAGCCCCACTGCTGCTGGGGCTGGAGCGCCACGGCCGGAGCTCCGCAGCCAGGGAAGAGCTCTGTAGCTGCCTGGCTGAGCGGCTGGGGAGGAACTGCACAGCCAGGGCTGGGACAGAGTGCCAGGGCCGGAACTCCATGGCTGGAGCCACAGCTCCCTTGCTGTCACTGAGGCTGGGGCTGGAGCTCCCCAGACGCTGGAGCCAGAGCAAGGCTGGGGCTGGAGTTCTGCTGCCACTCCTGGGACCAGAACTTCCCACCATGCTGCCCATTTCCCCTCCCACAAACACTCTGGGCTCCTGGCTGAGTTGCCAGTGCCCCCTACGGTGCTCCTGCCCCACTGTCAAACCTCCCTGTTCCTGGGTTCTGTGCTCCACGAACATCTGTGGTCCATGCTGGACCACACATGTTGCCGGACAAGGGAGTCCCAGTTAAGGGTGGCATATCATGTATCATGAACTATCATGGATAAAATCCAAGGATATTGTATGGACAGACAGAATGTCAAGACACAGAATACGTCTTAGCCAAAACTCATTTGCCCCTCCAGTTCATCGCCTATCTAAAATCGATCCTGTGACAACTAAGCTGTTACTGTGAAACAGACTGATGCTAGGCAGGAAATGAGCAGCAGGAGCAGACGTCTTTTTCATGGGTGCATTCCATGTCCTGATATATATTTCTGTTTACACAGCTGTCTTGTATCTTTTGTACCTTTGCTACCCCTCGTACTCCTTTAAAAATTCAGCAGAGAGCCAGATTCAGTTATCCTGCTCCTGCACAGGTCTCTGGTGACAAAAAGAAACAACAACAAAAACATGTGGAAAAAGAATAAAGAAAGGAAGGGTTTTTTAAGTGGTGTCCTGCTAGAGTGGAAGCCTGCTAGAGCTAACCCTGCTAGAGCTAACCCTGGTGAATTGCTAGAGCTAACCCTGGTGAACTGCTGCCCTTTTATTGTCCACTCCTATTCTAGATGAAAAGACATTTCCTTAAATGTGTACCATATTTGCAAAGTTCAAACCAAAGCATACTTATTTTTATCTACTATGATTGTTTCTCTCTACCCCTTTCTCTGACCATTGTGTACTATACATCTTTTCTGCTGAGTCTCCAGCAATTATATAATTATTTCAACTGAAAAGCTATATTAATCTGTGAATCCTAACAAAAGTAATTGTCAACCCCAAGAGTGAATTCATTTTCAGGCGGTGACATGCTATTCTGTGTCATGAACACTGCCATTCCATACACTACTGAACAATGTTATGCACTTGTGAATTGTTTACATACACCAGTTCTACATTCTCTGCATTAAGTTTCCTGTGTGCTCACAATGCAGGACTTGCAAATCTTATACTATTTTGCATTATACATTGATTGTTAGGTTCTTCAGATGCCAGAGAATGCACCATTGTTCATGCCTGGAGAAGTATTTTCGCATACTCCACTGTTCACTTTCTGCATTGTGTAAATCAAACTGGAGAAAAAAAGGAACCAAATGTAATGATAGTTTGCTTTGTCTTTTCCATGGTAACATGTTATCAAACTTATTTGTCTTTTTGGTCCACCACCATCGTTTCTAAAAAAATATGGATTATATCAACCAAAACACCACAGAATATCAGGCCTTGTTTTTAAAAACTATATTTTTCAAAGCATACAAAAATGGCTTCCCAGCTTTGTTTACGATAAGTAATTCCATCCAAATTCATACACAATCTGTTGCGAGTTAACCTGCCCCAAAACAATGCTGCAATCTACCTAACAATACATGCCTACATATATCTAAGGGCCCAGTTCAGCTACTCTCACGCATATTGGTTAGTACCTTACCAGGCAAGCAGTCCCATTGACTAGTGAAAGAAAAGGTTTCAGGATTAAGCCTTAAAAGTCTGTTGGTTAGTAACATATATTTCAAAATGATGAGTGCCAACACTATTAAAGAACAGGTTTCTTTCTCTCCCTCAAGTCAATTATTTCCCTTGTCAAAAAGCAACTCATGACTCAGTCAATCATAGGGTTGCCAGATGGTTGAAACAAAAATACTGAACACCACACTGTATGGTGTACTCCGGGAGGCTTTGTGGGCTGGAGAGGGCTGGTGTGGCACACTTTTGGGCAGTGCTGAGGGCTGGCTGCACCTGGCCGTGCCCATTTTACCAGAAGCCCCACCCCTTCCAGGGAGAATGAGGCCAGCCTTCCCGCACCTTGTCCAGGGGGTTGACATAGCTATTGGCTCCCCGTGTGCTCAGTAGCAGTATCCTACTCTGAAAACAGTCCCATTGAAATCAATGGGCTCCCTTCACAGAGTAAGGGACTAAGCAATTTGCACAAGGGGTATCAGTACCCACCGAACCATCCCAACTCTGCAGAAAATCATGACAACAGCACTTCCCATAAACACTGGCTTAGTTTCAGCAGCCCAGTGAGAATGCCTACTCTTAAGACAATTTAAAATGTCTTTTAAATTGAAGTGAGGCAATTCAGTTTTCACTCACTCTTTTCTACCTTCTCTAAATTCTACTTATCTTTCGTACTTATATGGTCCCCATTGTCTTCGTATCCAAAAACCTCACTATCTGTAACCTCAACACTGCTGTGAAGTTAGGAAGTGCTGTGGCACCCAGTGACAGTGTGCCATCACAGAAGTCCCCTTAGGATTGTTCCCTGATGTGCTGATTACACCACTGATGCCCACCTTCTTGTTCTCTGGGGCTCCCCATCACCCTGTCCTGTGGGGCCAGATCCTCCGGTCTCTCCCAGACAAGGCACAGAACTGGGGTAGCCGCCCCTTTGAGGAGCAATGCAGACACTGAACCACTTCAGCTCTAGGAAAGCTCAGTTCTAGGGCTCAGCACGCAGGAAATCCCCAAAAGTGATCAAATTCCCAAATAAATATTTCTCTGTGTAAAAGTTTTACCCAGGTAAAAGCCCTCTTTATCAATGAAAGAGAGGTATTCATAATTGTTCTGCCCCAGCAAACAATTATTTACACTGAGCGTGACAGTAAACAAAAGTGTTTTAGTAAGTACAAAAAGTAGGATTTAAGTGACTGCAAGTGAAAAGAGATATATCAAAGTAAGTTACTAAATTAAAATGAATATAACACACGTAACGTAGCTAGTTCTAAATCATTCAGAAATTTATTACATGCAAGTTCTTATCCTAAACAACTATTCTTATTTCAGGTAGAAGATTCACATTAGAGATGATCTTTACTCTGACTTGGGTCTACAGCCTTTCAGAGTTCTTCAAGTACTGTACCCTCTCAGGGTGTGTGAAATACAACCACTCACCTTCTTACAATGGTGTATCTGAAGTGCTTTTGCTAGCCTTAGATTTTGGGAACACTCCGGAAGTGACTCCAGAAAACCACTTTTAAGGAAGAGCTATTGAGAATGCAAGATCACTTGTGTAAGTCTGGGCAAATGGGAATTAAGGCACAAGCAATACAGGGATGTTCTAGTCCAGACCTCTTCCTTACTTCAACCCAAAATATCATTCATTCTCTGTTTTCTTTTCTTAGGAAAGAGAAACTCTGCAAAGATGTTAGTCCCTAATCCCACAAAAAGGGTTTTCTCAAATGGAATATGGACACAATCTTCTTCTTAATTTGCCAGGTGTATCGGGTTTGAACCGATGCTAGCAAAGATACCATTCTGAGTAAAGGGAAAGATGATGAAAGTCATCGAGTTTTCTATAAGAACAAAGAGGTATTCACAATACATTCTTCCCCAAATTTTGTTCCAGAACCATTAAACTACACTGCTCTCCGTTTGCTTTCTCTCACAGGCTACAGCACTCCTACGCTAGTCAGCTAGGAAGTAATAAGTGGATAAGCACAGAGGAAGTGTCTGACTCTCAGTTCAGCTCCCTTTGCCATTGCCAGGCATAGTAGTGTCAGAACCAATCAAAATATCCCAGCCTCTTTAAAGAAACTTTTCTATGGCCTCCACCTATGCCTGTGGGAGGACTCTGAATATATGCAGATTGCAGTTCAGTCTAACAACTGTGGTTATGATGAAAAAGGAAACTGAAGCAACATTAAAATTAAAGGAAGAACAGCTAAGCTACTCACGCATTATATTTTTAAAGAGTTTAAAAAAAAAAACCAACCTGGTTTAAAAACAGACAAGATCCTCAGAGCACCCAGCACCTTTTTTGCAGCAATCTTAGCCTTTTAGGAAGCATACAATAGATTTAAATGTTACAAATATTGCTCTAACACCAATTCAAAGCAGTCTTCTTGCTACCAATCATTACACATGTGAGCTACAAACTTATTTCAGCAGCTCAGTTGGGTTTCCCAATGTATTTATTACACATTTTCCACCTCAGCCTCTCTCCCCTCCAAAAAAAACCCAAAAAACCCTTAGTGATATCATTGCACTTTAAAAAAGTGCAACCTCCTGCTGAACCTTTTTACAAAACACAGAATCCAAAACATCAGTGTGAGAAATATTTGCAATTTTACGGAGTTTTAATGTAAAGCCACAATCACTTTTTAATCCACAGAAATAATTAGATTAACTTTGCACATAATTTGAAAAAAAAAAACCAGGGTAGGGACACATTTTGAGTTTATTAAGTTTAACAACACTTTTAAAAAAGCCTATTCAAACCTATTAGTAACAATTGGCAATAAGAGTGTTAAAATAAAGGGAAAAGAAAAATATGCATCTCCTTTGTAAACATTTGTCATTAAAATGGTTCAGTAAAAAGGGGAGTATATTAAAAAGGGAACTGGAAAGCCAACCCAGAAAATCTATTTATTTCTCCTACAAATGCCGACTGTTCCATTGATGAGGCTTGGAAGAGCATTTACAACACAAACAAGTATCTTTTAAAATTCTATAAAAGTACTATAGATTTCATACTTCAGAATTTTTAATGCAACCTGCCATACATTCTCTTGGTCTGGATTGGAAAACTATTAAACAGAATTAACAAAAATGTCCAAGACAAAATCAAAGGATACAATGAGCTGAAATCTCCACTGATGATACCAAACAAGAGAAGGTCAACAGAGGCAATGAAATTCTGAGGAGTAAGTTTATGTGCTAAGGCAGCCTAAACACTCGCCAGTGAGACCAGCGGGTGACAGGATGGCTCAGAATAAGAGTGGATATAAATAGAGAGGAAGGATTTCATAATTAGCTATGGGATTTTTCTGAAAAACATAACTGGAAGAGAGGTCAGAACTTGAGAACCAAGTCTCTGTCAGGCAAGAGACGCAAAGGAGTTTAAGCAGTGGGTTTCCTGGTTAATATATCAAGACAGTCTGAAGGCAGAGGGCAGTTGGAAGTGGTCTCACTAGGGAGGAGATTACTGTATTCCTGAGGAAAGGGAAGGAAGTTAGTGATATGGTGGGGCTTAGTAGTGGTTGTGTTGTTAAAAAGGAATTGTACACACAGCTCAGCTGTGTTGTGGTATGATGCTAATATGACAACAGGAGAGCAATGCAAAGAGAGAAAACAGTGGTAAAGAAGGACAGATAGAAGGGCAAGAAAGGCTGATACGAGAGAAGGGCTGCAAAGACAAATGAGAACAGAGAGAACAGAAACTGGGGAGGAGAAAGAAAGAATAGGTAGGTAAGTTGATAGAATAAAAACAGGCAGCATAGAAAAATGAAGATTTGGATAATGCTCTGGAATGGGGCAGGGAGAAAGGCAAAGGGGAAACTAAGCTGGAGCAGCAGGACAGGTGGGAGATGAAAGGAGACATCCAAAAACTTTATACAAATGACAATTTGGGGGGAGAGTCTAACATTTGCCAAGTGTAGTGGGAAATCTCCTTTTTCACTCACTAAAACTCTCCTCCACTCTACCATTCTAAAAAAAACAACAAATAAAGTCTTCACAGCACTTATTCATTCTCATTCAAAGTGAGAAGGGCTCGGCCTCTAATAAGGCCAACCAAAGAGCTGTTCTGCAATTACAGCTGCTCAAGTCTTGTCTGTTCCAGTTTGGGAAAGGGCCCAAACTGAGCCTTTCCATTTGGCTTGCAGGTTTTAGAGGTGAACAAACAGCTTCTGGTGTGATTAAAATCTGGAGTTTGACCAAGAAGAATGATGGATTCCATGAGGTTCTAAACCAAGAGTTCCAAAACTCTTTCCCTCGCATGGAATGTGACTCAGTAGAGTAGAGAGATTTGTCCCAGAGATTCCACCTCCCTTCCCATTCATAGCCATGTAGTATCTTTGTGGCTAAAACAGCAGTTGTACACCTGGGAAAGTAACATGAGCAAAGTATTCAATGTACATTAGCATTTTTAATGTAATTTAGAAAACAAGGGAAAGTCATGGAACCTGCCACCACCCCAAGGGTTAGAGTTTGGGAACTGCTGGACTGAACTATATCTTAGGAGCTTACCAATATTTTTTTTATTTTGTCTGCACATTTCTAATACATAGGTAAGCAAATCTCCTATGAGCCCAGTAAATTGTTCCCATTATACCGTAGCTCAGCTAAAGGAAAACCCATGCTTGGAATATCAAGTCTGGATTAGGGATGTGAATGGTTTAAGGTTCCAGTTAACTGGTGGGAACTGGAGCTGCTCCAGGGCCACAGAGTCCACCAAAGGCAGGGGCACTCGAGCCCGGCCAAAGCAGCCTCTGTCCCCGACGGGCCTGGTCTAGGCATACCACATGCAGAGGTGCTCCAGCCAACCAGCCCAGCCCCTGTTCACATACCCCTCGCCCCCCCCCCCCGACGTGTTTAAAAATAACCTTTCCATGGTTTTTGTCCTGTTATGCAACAACTTGGACAAATATAATTTGAATATTTGCCTTCTGAAAATCTTGCACAAATAAAAACAGGAGAATGAAAACCTACCTTGGGAAACAACTGCATGTGCAGATAAAACACGAGTTGACTCGTGAGCAGGGATGTTAAATATCGATTAATTGACAATCGAATAGTTGATGGGATTTTCATCGACTATTTGATTAGTCGATAAGGACTAGCGCGCGTTCCACCTTTGAAATGTACAAGAGCCCCATGGGGAATCTTGTACATTTCAAAGCAGAAATGCCTGCATGGAGCCTGGGGTCAGTGGGGGACTCTCCACTGGCCTGGGGCTCCACTTTGCATTCCAACTATGAAATGTACAAAAGCCTCAGGGCTCTTGTACATTTCAAAGCAGACGTGCCTGCATGAAGCCTAGGGTCAGCTGGGGATTCCCCACTGGCCCCAGCTCCATGTGGCATTTCAGTCTTTGCAATGCACAAGAGCCCCTGCTGGTGCTCTTGTACATTTCAAGGAGGAAGCGTTGCTGCTGCGCCACTGCCCCATCCCACGGAGCTGGAGGGAGCCAGCTTTTAAGCCGTATTCCCCCAGCATCTCCTTCCTCTTCCCCCGTTGCTACCTCTTTTTGATAGAGACAGCAAGGAAGGGGGGGAGAAGAGACTAGTCAACTAATGTGTCATCTATCCAATAAGCTTTTGCTTATCGGATAGTCAACTAGTTGATTAGTTATTTACATCCCTACTCCTGAGGCCATAATATGTCAACAGGAAGAAAAAGGGAATTCAAGTAACTAGTGTTTCCACAGACTGTTTCAATGCATGGGTTGAATGTTCCCCCTAAATATTCGTGGAGGAAAGGAGCCAAGGTCCCACAAAGCCTGAGGCTTCTGTGATGCTTCATCACCAGCTCCTGAACTTATTGATAATACAGCTCTCTGAAGTTGTTTTCCTGCAACACTATGTACTCCTTTACAGGAGCAGCAGGATGCACAATGCCAAAGCAGCATTAACTTCTGCCAGGAAACTCAGAAGAAATTCAACTTGTTTTGAGAGAGATGTGTTGTACACAATGGCTACTCTCCTGCCCTGTCCACTTCCTGACATATTTTCACCCTCTCAGGAGCTATCACAGAACAGCTTACTTTAGCTCCCGGGGAGAAAGCTGATGAGCATGGGAAGAAGGAATATGCCACAGACCTACTGCTTTCTCCTTCAGTAGGTTTTGGAGTCTGTCCTCCTCTTTTTGGTTCAGCAGAAGTTCCTTGGTCTTTTGCTGGCTAGCAGCATATAGGCTTGGCGGTGGGAAAGGAGAACAACACAAAAGCAGCAATTTTGTGTTCACGTTTCAATCAGTGGCTGCCTTTTTCCTGAAAATGAATGACAGCATCTAGCACGTGAGGTCCAAGCATCTGATTTAAACCCAGTGTAACCAGGGAATAAAGTAACAGAGTGAAGATTTTCCCTTTTCTTGTGTAACCCTCAATGTACTATAATAGTTGTGTCAAACAGGTCAAACTTACCGTTTCAGAACAGCCTAAAATTAATCCTAATGGAACATCACTGGTTGGATAACTTCCCTGCAATGCTCTGATATTCTCCTGGGGGCAGCATTGAGAGCAGCTGGTGTTGAACATGAAGTCTCCAAGCTAGGGGTGTGCAACAATTTTTGATGGGGGGAGGGCACTCCAAGATTTTAGAAAGTGGTCAAGGGCTGCAATCTTCCATGATAATAACGGAGATGCAGGGTCTGGGATGGAGGTTGGGTGCAGAAGGAGCTTGAAGTAAGGGAATGGGGTGCAGGAGAGAGACTGGAGTCTGGGAGGGAGTTGGGATGAAGCAGGTGGTTGTGACCTTAGGCAGGGGTTTGGGATGTGACCTAGGTTAGGAGGGGATTGTGATCTGGGGCAGGAGACTGGGGTGCCAGATCTGGGAGGGGGTGTAAGTATAAGAGGGGGACAGAGAGTTGGGGCAGGAAAGGGCTGGGGTGCCAGAAGCAGACTGTGGCCAAGAGACTTACTTGCCAGCTGCCAAATTAGCCTGCCTGCCTGCAGAGCTTAAAATGTTTCCTACCTGCTGACCTGGCCATGTGCTTCATGAAGAACGGAGTCCAGGAGAGGGGGCGTGGTTATTCTTAGCTGCCTGTCATTCCAACAAGCAGCTCCCATTGGCCAGTTTCTGCCAGAAACTGGCCAATGGGAATGTGCTGGGGGCAGGGCAGGTCTTAAAACTTCCCCCTCTCCTCCAGTTTTAAAACAGAAATGGAGCCCTGCAGCCACACTTCTGCACTCCGTGTGGGGCAAGCTGGGGAGCCTGCCTGGGGCTCCCCACTGCCTCTGTAGGCTGGATTCAGTGGCTTGATGGGCCGGATTCAGCCCGTGGGCCATATTTTGCCCAGGCCAGCTCCAAGCTAATCACTAAATTGGTGCCAAAGTCCCAGTGCGTCTCTAGTATTATTTATACGAATAGATGTGAAAGATTTAGGAAATTAGTATTACTCTCCCCTCCCCCACTCTTATCAAAAGCAAAAGACAGGCTCTGCAGTTCACACATAATAAATGGTGGAAGTGACATTCCTTATTTTAGGAAAAGATCATATAGTGGAGCAGCAATAAATAGTGTTAAGTCCTCCAGAAAATACTTATCATATTAATGGTCTGATTCAGCATTCAAAAACACAGCCCATTTCCCACACTATGGAGACTCACACATGCCACTAAAGGGGATTTTGTTAGATCTCTTAAAGCTTCTAAAATGTGGCATTTTCTGTCCAATCTCCCAGAATACAAGTCTAAGCTTTTAAGAGATAAAAAGACAAGATTAAATCAGTCAGCTAGAACAAACTAATTAAACATTTCAGAAGACTATTTTTCATGGTACTCTACAGTTCATCTCTATCATGCCAAGTCTGTCATCTTTGTCACCTTTTAATGATTAAAATAGACTTGACACAAAATTATGCACAGCTGATTACGTACCTGGAAATGTGTCTGTACCCAAGCGAAAATTTAAGTAGTATAGGTAAAAAACAGAATATTCTCTTGGCAACTTTTAAAGAAAGTAAACTTTATTCAGGGCATATGACTACATTTACAAGAAATCCTGTAATGATCAGGAGTCATTTTACTTAGAACAAGAGACTGTACAGCCTACAAAGCTTGTTAGTCTTCTAAGAAGCACACAGTATTTTTTAGGGGAAAAGGCAATATGCTGTAATTAATTACAGCCTGCTGGTGCAAAACTTACTAATCCTAATTAAAACAACTGCTATAAAAAGGCACTGTTTTGCCATGGCTTTTGGGTTCTAGCTTGCCAAAATCCTGGCACATCGGTCCGTACTGATAAAGTCCCGCTCCTCTCTTGCACTCCACCTAACTGGCCACTAAGGCAATGCAAGCAACAAACTAGTAATTATAACATCAACAGAATGATATCTGTGTGGGGTGGGGGTGTAAATGAATGCATATGCTTTTTACTTTGTATTCTCAATGAACACGGCGTATTGCCTTTTCCCTAAAAAAAATCCTGTGTGTTTCTTATAAGCATAACAAGCTGGCATTATTTTAGAATTGGTTTTATTAAGTACAGCAAATGCATATTCACATTTTTGACACAGAGGTATTGTTTCTGCAGTGATGGGTGTCATAGGATGGCTTCCCCATTAAGGGGAAATGGAACTATCATCACCTGTGATTCAATTAGTTTGCCTCCCAGATTGGGAAGATCTAGAAAAGTGTACCCAATGGGACATGTGACTCAACCAAGCCTTCTGTAGAAGAGATGGAGTTGTCAGAAGGTTCCAGTAGGTTGCAGAGAGCCATTCATCTGTTGGCAGGAAAAGCAGCCAGAGTGGCTTCTTGCCTCAGCTAGTGGTTTTCCCCATCGACCTGCAGGAGAGTTTGTAAATCTGAAGATTTGGCAAATCAACCTTGAGACCAAAAGCTAGAGCAGAAACACTGTAATCCAGCATGTCCGTGTAGAATCCCTTCCAGGAATGCCAACCACATAGTGAAAGTAAAATCTTGTTGTGTCCTTTGAGTGTGATGAATTCCTTACACTGATTCACTGCACTACAGGGAGTGTTTGCTCCACCCCCCACTTTCTTTGTATGTAAATGTATCAAATTAAAACCAGCACATTACAGTTCTCAGCTGCAAAAGGTCAATTAAATTTCTGAAAATGAACCTTTGTTCTCTCCTTCTAATTAGCAGCCAGGCAAAAATAAGTTCTAATTCACTATCATTAATGAGTCTAGAGACAGATGCATGAGGTAGAATGAGTACATCTTATTTTTCATACGCTGCAAGTGATCTAGCAGGATAAAAAATTAAGTCTTAAAAGACTGATCTGAATAAGAGACTGAGTGAATATGGCAGATGTCATGCAGAATACTCCATGTGTATCAAAGCTTAATTTTATTAAAAAAAAACCAAAACAGTATTTTCCCCAAAGAACAGTTTAGAAAGTTCCTCTCCACTATTAGGCAAAACTTGTAAAACGGATGGCTCTGGAATATACATTATTTATAAGATCAAGAACACATATTCCTGCTCATCCAGAAATATAATTTATGCTATCATGTGCCGACAATGTCCGTCTGCTATGTACATTGGACAAACGTCTCAGACACTTCGCCAAAGAATCAATGCACACAAAACAGATATTAGACAGGATCACAAAGAAAAAACAGTTTCTTGCCATTTCAACCAGAAAGGGCATTGTCTCAACGACCTGATTACCTGCATCCTGCTTCAAAGACCTTTTAACACCAGACTTGAAAGAGAATCCTCTGAACTGTCATTCATGCTTAAATTTGACACTTTACACCTAGGTCTTAACAAGGACACTAACTACCTTACCCATTACAAAGATAGCTTCCCCAATTATCACCTCTAATATCATTAGCTCACAGACATTTACCTCCCCCCCATCCCCCTTCTGTTCTGAAATTTGATTTGTCCTTTTCATGTGTGTTCATTTTTTTGATTGTATCCTTTGGTATATATGGTCGTGCCAATTTTCTTCCACAATTTGATCTGAGGAAGTGGGTCTGGCCCACAAAAGCTCATCACCTAATAAACCGTCTTGTTAGTCTTTAAAAAGCTACATAGTCCTGTTTTTTGTTTCAGTTAGACCAGACTAACACGGCTACATATCTATTACAAATATACACAAGTAATTCACCTCAGGAATAATGTTGACACCTCAGACTAGGAAAGCCAGTCAACAAGATTAGGTGTTATTTAGCTTTTGTGACAGCAAAGAGAAGTCACTAACCTGTGAAAGCCACAGAGGAAGGTAAATCTGTTGACCTGCAATACAATCCCTGGGTGAGATTATTACATCACATAAAACAACAAAATGTGAATAGCTGCAGGAATCCCAGACATGCAGGCTAAGGGACACCTTATTCCCCCTTCTCCACCCCATTTCTGTAAGGGCAGGAACATTGGTGCAGCTGGGCTTCCTGCATGGAGCCCGGGGGGCAGTCCAGCTCCAAATGGGCTGCCCTGGCAGCAGGCAGCAGCCCAGCTGTGAACAGGGAGGACTTTCTTGTCAGTTTTATGCTCCCACCATGAAGCTGTGAAATTCACATGCATGACACCCAAAGTAATGCAACGCAGTATCCATTTGGACACCGAGTTAGCTTAACACACTGACAGAAGCCCTACGCTTTTCATGGAGATGGAGTTATGTCAGTGTAGTATGGCCCTTACAGCAATGGGAGGGAGGCTGTAGTGTGTATGCAGACACAGTTAGGTCAACATAAGCTGCCTTACTTACCTAACTGCATGGGTGCTGGAACTAGGGGTGCTATTGCACCTCCTGGCTTAAAGTTGTTTCCATCATATACAGGGGTTACAGTTTTGTTCAATGACTCTCACCACCTCCCTTACACAAAAAGGTCCCGTACTCCAACCTAACTGTCGTGTAGACCAGGGCTCTGAAGCTGAATGGAGAGCAGTCTTGTAAGATTTCCTATTAGTGACCTAGTATGGAGCAGCATGGAGCACTCTCAACCTACTGTTCTGAAGAGTGCTCTCTGTTCAGTTGCTCCTGTCCTCTGGCTACTGTCCTTGGCATTTTATACCCATATATCTGCAAACAAAGCCACTTCGGCTTCCGAATCCCTCTCACACCAACTCACTGAAATCTTTTCCAATAGTTTTTCGATTTGTCCTGGGGAAAGTTTAACAATGCTTACCCTTCCCCGCCCAGTTATGAATAATTCTATTAGGGAAAAGTTCTAATTCTCTCACTCCTTGGGGTAGCACCTCACAGCACAAGTCATCTCACCGAAGCAAAGTTAGTTACTATTCAACATGAATAAGAGTATAAAAATCTAACCCTTAAAACTAATGTTCATTTAATATCTAGTCCTCGTTGGAATTACAGGATGGGAAGCATTGGCACTGGAAGTGTCAGGGGGTGGGGGGTGACCATGGCCCCAGCACTTTGAAAAGCAGAAGGACCATACCCTCCCACTTCTTCAAGTGCACTTTGAGAAAAACATGATCGTACTGCTAATGGCCAGAAGGCATTACAAGATTGGATCAGATGTCTTCCTAGATATCCACTGCAATCCTAAATAATCATGTAATCACTTGATCAAAATTGCTTCATAGCTATTGTATTGTATATATTTAATACACCCTGTTGATGATGATTGTTAGGTATTCTACAAATATATATTTTGATTTTATTTTTTATTAAACATTTTAAAAATCATTTAATAAGGTAGCTCTTAAATGGGGGAATGTTCACTTTTTCTCAGAGTTGTTTGGTATTATTAATACTTATTTTGGGGACGACTTTTTTTCATGAAGGGTTAAATTTAAGGTTACAGTTGTTAAAATATGCATTATATAGAAACAAGGATGTTTCAATTGTAATGTTGCAGAATTGCTAGTTACAGTTCAATAATAAATAGAAATAATAGTAGCGTATATGAAGTAAAATGATAAATGTGAAGTATAGTACATGAAGTGCAAAAATAAAATGCAGTTACAATGTTTAGAACTAAAGTTGTCTAATTTTTTATAGGTACTATAATCGTATCTTAATGTTATTCATGTTTCAGTTTTACTCTGCAGGATAGTTAAGTGATATTTTAATACACCCTACCGCCAACTTCTACAAAGGTTCCAGTATCTGGATCCTTGGTGGGAAGGATCCAGATACTAGATGTGGGGTATCGAAACTAGGAACTCACAGGGAAACTGACAATCAGAGAAGAAGAACAGGATATGCTCAATCAAGATATGATTATTTCTTGAGAATACAATCATTTTGCAAATCAGGCCTCTTTGATTATCTAAAGCATGGGCTCCCAAACTGGGGGGGCATGAAGAAATTCCAGGGGGGGCACGAGGCACCCCGGCTCCCCCTCCCCCAATAAGTTTTGCTGTCCCAGTCAGTTCTTTTCTTTCTTTTTTGCTCAACAAGTTTTGCTGCTATTTGGGGGGGGGGGAGGGAAAGGGGAGGGTGTGTATGTGTGTGAGGGTTTTTCAAAAATCAAAAACGGGGGCATGATGCTGAAAAGTTTGGGAACCACTGATCTAAAGTATAGGAAATATAATAATGGTCAAACTCCTGTGATTGGTCCTGGTGCTCTGATTGGCTGAGCAAATTCATTTCAGCAATGAACATTATGAATACTATTAAAAATGCTCTGAAAATGAAGGTACTCGGATGGTCCATCAACACACATGCATTCCATCGCCCATAAAGCACACGATAGTAAGGCCTAGTTTGTCTGTACACCAAATTGTTGTTTGTTAAATCTAAAAGAATTGGATTACATGTGATGATATATAAATAAATGGGAGCGATGAGAGAAAATCCACTGCAAAATTTAGTACACCTAAAAATCCTTCCTAGCAATTGTTTTCTTATTCTACATATTTAATACAGTACTTACAATGTTCTAGAACGACTTACAATGTTCTAGAACTCAAAATGATTTTTAAAATAAAAGAAGTTTAATTGTGTTAAATCTCAAGTGATTTAAACACAATGAAACCAATAAGCATCCTCACGTCCCAAGAGAACATTCATTAATATCTCCAAGGTAAGGAATACAATTCTGCTCTACCTTCATTAAAGGATTGAGACACTAATTTTTTTTATAGTCCATTGGGTGGCTGCTTAAATTTGCTTTAAAATATTCGATTCTTATTCTTGTTTTTGTAATGTCTTCTGATCCACCTACCCACATTCCAAAACACAAAAAATGAGAAAGAGAAAAATAAAAAGTTTCATGCTGAACCTGCAAAACTCCTTTCCTATTTCCATCACCTACTGTACCAACACAGAATGTCTAGATTTCTTCATTTGGGTTATGTTGTCAACACCCTTGACCAAGGATCTGTAGCGCCTTAGTTGTTTGCACGTTATTTAAGTCCAAGCTGATAGTATCAAACTTATAAATGAATTCCAGTTCAACAGTCTCCCTCTGTAATTAGGTGATAAAATTCCTTTGTAGAAAAATGGCTATTTTTAGATCCATTATAGGATTTTTATTAGCCAATTACAGAGGGAGATTGCTGAACTGGAATTCATTTACAAGTTCGACACTATCAACTTGGACTTGAATAAAAATTTTAACTGGTTAACGTACTACAAAGGCAATTTCCCCTGCCTTTGATATTCAGATTTACACATCAAAAGCTATGAATGGGACACATCCAGCCTGACTCAATTAGCTTCATTGACACTGGTCCTATAATTGACAGGTAACTCTTTTTGCTGTTATCTATACTCTGAATTCTGTAATTTCCTCTGCACCTCATCTGATGAAGTGGGTTTTACCCACAAAATCTTGTGATAAAATATATTTGTCAGTCTCTAAGGTGCCATAGGACTGCTCTTTGTTTTTAAAATTACAGACTAACACAGCTACCCCCTAAGATTTTATGCACTAAAAAGGCATTTTACTATTATTTCTCCTCCCCCCCAGAGGCTTTACTGTAAAACTGCAATTAGTGCCCACTCCTGCACAACAAAAATAAGGTGCAAAGACAGAGTTCTAGTCTTGTAGGTCTGGGGCAGAGGGCACAGCACAATCTGAAAAAGCCGGCAGGAG
Source organism: Pelochelys cantorii (assembly GCA_032595735.1). NCBI lineage: Eukaryota > Metazoa > Chordata > Testudines > Trionychidae > Pelochelys > Pelochelys cantorii. The sequence continues at coordinate 121,111,843 of CM064326.1, read as the reverse complement.
TAGAGGTAAATAGATTTCAGGATTCAAGGATAAAGGGTAGGGGCAGGGCAGGAGCTGAAATAATATTTTTCCTGTACTTCCACCAGTAAGAACTAGACCTTTGATACTTAGTTCTTGGACTGCCACAGAATGTTAACTATATTGTTTTCACTTTCATTTTTTATTCTTGATTAAAACAAAGTCTGGCACATCCCAATAATATTTTTCAGTCTCTATACTTGGATTGTTATCATGCACTGTGCTTGCCTTCCCTATTTTAAATTTCCAAAGATTTACATTCCATCAACAAACAGCCTCATTAATACTTGTATATGGATGGATCCTCTATATAATGTATGAATGTTTTTTATGTACAGCATAATTATGTCATAGTTTCACCAATATTTTATATCTGTAATGACAGATGCATTCTATCCATATAAATAGAATATAAACCATTTCCTTCTTTCCCAATCATATTTTGGTTTAAGGTTATAAATTTGTAGCAGCAACTACCAGGTACAAAAATCATAGTAAATGGTTATCAGAATTCAATGAAAATCTCCATTTTCAGGGTAGTTAAAAAAAAATGAACAGTAAAGCTTTTATAAACTGAAACAGCTGTTAAAGATCCAAAATCATGTGTAGAGATTTCATGAATATAAGAAGTCAATTAAATACCTCTCAGACATTTTCTAAGATACCTTATTCTGCCAAGAAATATTTGGAACAGCAGGACTGGCCCTTAAAAACATAATGAAAGAGTCTGTATTTCATGTGATACAGAAGACATCTGTCTCTGTTTAAAACTTCAAGGAGTGAAATTGGACTGTAGATCATGTGACACATAGGTTTAATTGCCTACAAACAATCATGACTGATTGAAACCTCAATAGGAAGTCAATTAAGCAAACTGCAAAGCATAAAGCAATCGTTAAATATATATTAAATCAAACAGATGCTCTAGAAAACAAAAGAAATCATCCCCAAAACGTGTGTGTTATCTACATTTTCCTTACAACTATATTTAAAGGTGCTTTTTCTACACCAGCTTCAGATGAGATTTACACAACACTAACGGCCTGATTCTAGCTCCCATTGAAGTACTGTATAGATGGGAATCTTTCCACTGAGTTCAGTGTGAGATGGGTCGGACCCAGAGCAAAGGAAAAGAACCCTGGTTAGAAAAGATCACCTGCGTAGTGTCTGGTTTTAGTTGTCTGTGGTACAAAACATCAGAAGCAGAGCACACAGAACCCGGAATTTGAGATTTATCAGGTAAAGGAAGGGCTGATTTTCCAATACAATTTTATTTTATAGTATATCTGTCATCAATAAGTCAATGTATAACTTTCCAATTAAGAAAAAAATGTAAATTTTAGAAAGATTAAATTTGTTACTCTGGCTCTTCTCCAGACTTTCCAACCTCAGTTTCCTTTCTTCTCTGTTACACAGATAAAGCACTTGTCATGGCTACTAAAGCCCAACTACAATATTTTTTCTCCTGGAGAGGTATGTGTATATGAACACTCAATAGCATTATTGCATTAGGCAAGTCCAATCTGTAAATAATTATTCTTACCTGTTCTAGAATAATATATTCTGCTTATTAATGTTTTTTCTTACATATGATGCCTCGAAGAAGAAAGCTGTTGATAGATCAAAAGGAACTTATATTCCTTTGATGTGATTTTCCACTCTTTGAAAAGGGTGTCTTTGGTAACACACTGCACAGTTGCAGATATGAGAAGCTTTATTATTTCAGAGAATCTAAAAACCCATTTTAAGGTTAACAGCAATTATGCACAAACACACACATTATTATAATAATTTACTTTCACTATTCAGGCTGTTTCCTTTTTGCACTTTAGTTTGCTTGTGCAATGAAAACAGATTGGTCAGTACCGTTTTTAGGTTCACATGCACTAGCACAATTTTGCTGTTTTAATATTCCCAACACTGCCAGGAAATATTTTCACACAAAAAAAAAAAAAAAAAAAAAAAACACACATGCACAGAACCGTTCCCACTGCAATTACAAACCAACATCTCTCTCATTTTATTTTGTAAAACCACACAAACATTTAAAACATGTAAACAATAAATCTGGGGCTAATGTTACTCAGCTTAAACTCATTCAAATTTCCAAAATGTGTGGCAAACCTGACAGCTAACTAGTAATGTGTCTCAGAGTGATCTCTGAAAGCAGTGCTTCATCTCACCTCCTCAGATCAGCAGTGTTGAAAATCCAGTATTCTCAAGTCAGGATCAGGAGGTATTTTGTGTACAACCAACCCGTCTGCAGTGCTTGCTAGGAATAGATGGACAGCATCCCATTCAATCCAGTCCTTTTCCGTCAAAAGACTGGTAGCAGAGCACACACGAGTGTATATGCATGTATACACACTTACAGTGGAAAGAGGTGTGGCAAGAGAAAGGAGAACCTGAGGACACTGACAGGAAAGAGTACTCACACTCAAACCATAACAAGTCAATTTTTACGGTGTCACCTTGATATTTTCAGCATTTTAAAAGAAATTAACCAAAGAATATAAGTAAGTCCTCACCAAACACTGGAAACATATTGCCTCTATTAAAATCTGTCACCCTCCCTCCGTATGCAGTCTAAAATTAGATCTGGGATTAAAAAATACATCAAGTGAATCTTATAGGATTTGTTTTGTTTTGGGAGGAAGATTTTAAATATTTAAAATGTTTAATTTATTTTCACCTTATCACGTTGTCTGGAATGTTCCCTGCAACATAATTGTAATTTTAGAACTTTATTGTGAGGATGGGGCTAAGGATACAGCAAAGAAACAATGTAACATTCAGAATAAAAAGCCTGAATAATCTGAACAAACTAAATTCCTGAAACTACATGAGGCAATTTATATCATGTCTGAAGCAAAACATAAACAAAAACACTTGAAATGTGTCAGAACCAGAATAGAGAAGGAATGCTTGTCTGATATAAATGCCATATCTACCTATATTGGAGCTCAATTATTAACTGCACATGCGAATACAATAATCCTCTCTTCCTTCCTCTGCCTATTTAATCTGCAGATAATGTGTCAATGTAACAATATATCTGAAGACAAACAAAAAACAATTCCACTAGGTCACAGATTGCATTTCCCCAGGCACTGTCTTTAGAGGCTTCTTTTTCAAATGAAAACTCCACAAATTCAGGTATAAGAGAACCAGAAGAAAAAGAGCTCTTTTTTGATCACATGTGACTGAAATGTAATTTTACACTAACTCAAGAAATTAGTCTTTCCTCATCCTCTCCATTCCTTCTTTCACGATATCAAAGATTGTTTTGCTTTCACTCTTAAATTCTTTACTAAATTTGAAGTGAAAGCAACTCTGAAACAATGTACATGTAAAATAAGATTAGAAAAGGTTCTGAAAATACCTATGAAAATAACTTTTTAAATTAGAACTGAAACCTCTTTCAAGGCATACATTAAAGCTCAAACTGAAAATAAACATCCTCTTATTTTCAGCTCACCGCTCATCAATTTACATTTCTGAAAAAAGAAATACCATTTGAATCATGACCATGTCATTCAAGTTAAAAAAAAAAAAAGATAAATTTAGAATAGCAAAAATAAACAGTTGGTCCAGAAGAATTTGCTAAAGTCTGTTTTTATAGAGGGAAAAGGAACTTCCTTCTCTAAGTCTTTTAAAGTATTTCTGTTCTTTAAGATTTGACACTGCCTCTTCTGATTACTACAGAAGCATGGTATAGACTATTTAATAGCAGCACCGTACGTGAGTGGAGATGCCAAGTTACTGCCAGGCCCAAAGGACCAATCACTTACCCCAAGTCACTGACATCTTAAATCTGAAACCAGAAACTATGCCTGCTATTAATAAACTACATAAAGTCCATTCAGCATAAAGGCAACTACAGATTAGACCTCAGTAGTTCAGCATCCCCAAACCAAAGAGTATGTCAGATCCGGGCAGGTCAATCCCAGGCCCCTCCTGCTGGCCTCCAGGGTCTCATGGAGGGGCTGCCATTCTTCGGGCCTCTGGGCTCCCCTCCCAGCCCTGGCCCCAGGCCCAGCTCCAGCTGCTGGCCACGCTTCCCGGCTCCCACCCCAGCTGCTCTTCTGTCCTTACTGCTGGCCCTGGCCATGCTGCTGGCCCTGCCACTGGCCCCGGCCTTACAGCTGGCCCCAGCCCTTGGTCGTGCTCCCTGGCCCCGGCTGCACTTCCAGCCCGGCCACCGGCCCTAGCACCATACTCCCCAGCCCTGCCCTCTGGCTGTGCTCCCTGACCTGCTGCCAGACCCAGTTGCGCTCCCTGGCTCCGCCACTGGCCGTGGCCCTGGCTGAGCTCCTTGGCCCTGCTGCCAGCTCTTGCCCTGGCCACTGGTGGCCTGCACTCCCTCTCTCATCCAGCAACATCTGTGGTCCTGTTGGACCACGGATGTCACTGGACCAATGAATCCTGAACCAGAGAGATCCTACCTGCAGTTTCTTGTTTGGAGTTTATCTCCCTACTGCTGCTCTGTGCTGCAAACTGACGGAGGAATCCACCTGTCTGACTCATCTTCATAAGAAAGAAAGTGAAGCAACCATCTTTTGTCCTTTTCAATGTCCCAAAATAGTCTGTCTGGACCTTCCCTGTTGCAAAGGATGTAACACCTGTGTTGCAGCTCAATACTTCAAACTCATCATTGTGTGTCTCTCTCCTATCTGATGAGTTTTATAGTCACCAAGGCTCACTATATAACTGCTCATATATTATCTTATGATATGGGATGCACACACATTAAATAAAGTCCAAACAATAAACATGTGCTTATAATTCTAATACCTATTATAACAACAGTAGCATATAGATGAACCAGACTGATTCCAATAATGTATTTATCAGTGTTCAACTGAGCTAGGGGAACTTTAGCATGAGCTAACTTCATATTGGAGTTCCTTCAAAATTCTTGGGTGAATACCGTCTGGTCCTGCTAACTTATTTATTACTCTTTATCACTCTGTTCCAAAACTTTCTATAGTGACATCGCAATCTAGAACAGATTAATCTGCCACCTTAAAAGAATGGCTCAATTGTGGGAACCTTCCTCGCATCTTCTGCAGCGAAGACCTATCGAAAGAATGCATTTCGCTTCTCTTCACCTACATTGCCTTCCTTCAGTGTCCCTTTAACACGCTGATCATCCCAGTGTCCCCACTGATTGTTTGGCAGCTTCCTGCTTCCAATGTACTTAAAAAAATGTTGCTATTAATGTTTGTGTCTTTGCTAGCTGACATTTTTTAATGCATCGGGGCTCTCTTGCGGGAGACCTCATTAGCAACAAAAACTCTGTCTACACTTAACAGTTTAAAGCACAGCCGGGGCAGTGCTTTAAACTGAATGTGGGGCTGTGGCTACATGTAAACCACTTCCATGAGGTGAATCACTAACAGTGCTATAGCCCGATTCACACTGACACTTTACAGCCTTGTAACTTGCTGCATGGGGCACGTGTGCACATGCATTTTCACACCCTGAGCCAGAAAGTTACAGGGTTGTAAAGTGCCAGTGTAGACTTGGTCTAAGATAGTGTGAGAACCTTGAAATCTGGTTTCCATCTGGGTTTAGCAGTAGCCCAACAAGAACTACAACCTCAAGACAGAACAACTCTTTCCCAATTGTGAAAATGAAGTGCTCATAACCAATATGATGTACTGTATTATAAAAACCAAATGGATCAAACTGGAAAAGAGCAGATAATCGCAGACTGAACTATTTCTTGTTTTCTCTCTAGATTAAGACTATAACACCTCTGCTGTAAAGACTAGTTATATCCGTAATACTAACATAACTACTTCCCTACAGAGCTGGATTAAAATAATTTGGGGTTCAACACATCGGCTGCTGCATTTGGATGCTGATGGCCTCTCTTCTTCCCCAGGAAAAAGGTCTCAGAGTTAACACCTTCCTGAAATGCATGGAGCATTTTGCACCTCTCAGAGCTATTATTTCAGACTGTCCCCAACGAAGGCAGATGTCCCTGTACTGGTTACTCTCAAGTTGTTTTCAAACTTTTTCTTCACAATCACAAGAGCTAGAAATGTCAATTTAATCAAACAAACAAACACTCTGAGATTCTGAATCTAAACAAATGACTCCTGGAATCAGGACCCTAGACACAGGCCTGTAGGACCTGTACTTTAACTGTGCCCTAGTTCCACCAGGCTTAAATCATGACTCATTTTTTAAAAAAAAAGAGAGAGAGAGAGAGAGAGAGAGAGAGAGAGAGGGGTCAGCCTTTCCCAGAGTCAGGTTGTAGGCTTCTGATCTCAGCACTGATCCCATAGTAAGAACTCCTAGTTCCAAGGGAATGAGAGTTTAACCTAGTTTAGGAAATGAGATGAGAAACCTATTCAGCATACACAAAAGAACACCACTTCACCAAGACAGGCCACTATGGTTTCCCTCTCTCATGCCTTACTGTCAGTGGCTTGAATATCCTTCTGCATCTAGAAAAGACTATTATCCATAGCTCTAGAATACTGCTGCCAAGGATCAATTCTAATCTGGACTCTCTGTCACCATTTGGCAGTCAGTATGGATTCAACAATACCAAAAACATAATTCAGCATCTCTCACACAGTTTTGAAAACTGTGACTGCAGTTTCACACGTGCTAAGTCTAGTAGGTAGTCATCTGCAAAATCTCAGACTCATACATTCAAAGACAAGATATCCAGCTAAGCATCGGAGTTGTGGGAGTTCAATTAAATAAGTAAATGATCCACTGTAATACTATTGCACAGATGCCCATTATAAAGAGATTAAGAGCTCAACCTTAAAAAAATCTCAACTTTATTTTTATTAAGGTTCATAACAAAGACATCTCAAAGTGCTGTACAACTTACAACAGAACTCTGAGTGATACAAAAAGTACTGCTATTTCTCCAAACTAAAATCAAATTAAAAGACAGAACAACTTCTAAGAATTCAGCTAGTTGATTATGATATGACATTTAATTATCCCAATCAATTATTTAAATTGAGTGTCAAATTCCAGGAACTCTGCATTTTCCTATTTCCTCCTGCATTTTACATAAAATGAGAAAACTGCCCACAATGTGGGCAAATCTTCTCTATTGCATAGTACTTTTACTGGCGAAACAAGCAACACCAAGGAAAGAAGTAGAAAAGACAGTGCATCACAGTCCTAATCAACAATATTGTCATCTTGGCTTAAAAGCCAAACTCAGGATAGTAAGGGAGCAAACAGCAGCAGACTTTCCTTGATTCGCTTTTTATCTTTAATGTTCCAATTGAATTGCCATTTCTAGCTAAAAGTAAAATAGAAAGAGGTAAAAGCAAGCAGCCTGGATATGCAAATTCAGGTAGTCTTGGAGGCAGAAGCAAATTCTCTTAGCTTTTATTATCAGAAGATCACAGATGTGAACTAGTGGAGTGGAGAAACTCAATTTTCTAACAAATCTGGAAAAAAACCACCCTAAAATCTGTTTTCTACTGTGTTTCAAGATAGGGAGTTACTCACCTTGTGCAGTAATGAGTGTTCTTCGAGATGTGTGTCCCCGTGGGTGCTCCACTCTAGGTGAAGGGTTGCCCTGAGCTGCAGATCGGCAGTTTCCCCCAGTTTCCCCGATTGGGCCGCGCATGCCAGGAGGCGTCTCGAGCCCTTCCCGCCTCCTGCAGCGCGCAGCTCAACCCCCTCTCTTTCAGTTCCTTGTCTCCGCTCGAGTAATTTAGACTCCAAGCAGAGGGGAGGAAGGGAGGGTCGTGGAGCACCCACGGGGACACACATCTCGAAGAACACTCGTTACTGCACAAGGTGAGTAACTCCCTTTTCTTCTTCAAGTAGTGTCCCCGTGGGTGCTCCACTCTAGGTGACGACAAAGCAGTATTCAATATATGGCTGGAGGGAGCCAGAGTCAGTGTTTAGCAGTAGTGGAGAGCACCGCTGTTGCAACTGTGGAGTCATCTTTGAGTTGTGGCAGGACAGCATAATGTTTGGCAAAGGTATGGTCTGAAGACCATGTTGCTGCCCGGTAAATGTCTCTTAAGGGGACATTGTTCAAAAAGGCTGTAGAAGCAGCCGTCACTCAAGTGGAATGCGCTCGTGGTGGGCGTTGTAGTGGTTTATTGCCCAGAGAGTGGCACTTAATTATGCATGTCGATATCCACCTCGAGATTCATTGTGATGATATAGGTGTTCCTTTGGATCGTTTGGCAATGGAAATAAAGTCTTTTGGATTTACGAAATGGTTTTGTTCTTTCCAGGAAGAAGGCCAGTGCCCTTCGAATGTCCAGAGTATGGCATCCTTCTGAGAAACATGTGGTTTTGGGAAAAAGGCAGATAGTACGTTGACATGGAATTCTGTGTAGACCTTTGGCAAAAATGTTGGATGGGGTCTAAGTATGACCCTGTCCTTTGTGAAAACTGTATAAGGGGGTTCTGACATTAATGCCCCAAGTTCACTCACCCTCCTCACGGAGGTGATGGCTAAGAGGAAGCAGACTTTCATAAAAAGAAAGGGGAGTGGTACTGTTGCCAATGGCTCAAAGAGAGGTCTGGTGAGGTAGTCTAGAACATGATTTAGGTCCCATAAGGAACCCCTGCCAGAAGATTGTTCGGTATTATCCACCATCGTAGGGATGCAAGAACGTTTGGTGGAATGGTAACCCTCTTGTTTCGAGGGTGTCGTGACGGAATATAAACGGTTGCTACCCAGAGTTGAAAGCATCAAAAGTGCAGGTGAGCATGGTGGACCATGTAGGTGGTGGAAGCCATGTGTCCCATTAGTCGGAGACAGGTCAGTACTGTGGTGGTGGGAGTTGTGAGCATCCCGCTTATAATTTCCTGTATAGTTGTGAAGCATTGTCGAGGTAGGTATGCTCGAGCTGTAACTGAGTCCAGGCGTGCGCCAATGAACTCTGTATCTTGAACTGGGTGCAACGTTGATTTGTGTTTGTTGATTAGAAGGCCTAGACAATTGAGGAGGGCTACGGTGATATGTATCATAGAGGCGGTTTCGTCCTGCGACAATCCCTTTATAAGGCAGTCATCTAGGTATGGGAATATGATGACATTCTGTTGTCTGAGGTATGTGGTTACAACTGCTAGTACCTTCGAAAATACCCTCAGAGCTGATGAGAGACCGAAAGGGAGAACTTTGTACTGGAAGTGTTCTGGGCTGAGTGTAAAGCGTAGGTAGCATCTCTGGGCTGGGTGGATGGTTATATGGAAGTAGGCATCTTGCAGGTCGAGGGCTGCGAACCAGTCCCTTTGATCTAGCGCAGGAATAATTGTTGTGAGAGTGACCATCTTGAAACGTTGTTTCTTGAGAAACTTGTTCAGTTTGCGGAGGTCCAATACAGGCCTCCAGCCCCCTGTTCTTTTCTTGGTTAAGAAACAGTTCAAGTAAAATCCTCTCCCGTGGAACTCTTCAGGTACCCTTTCTATAGCTCTGATAGTGAGGAGCCGATTGATCTCTTGTTTTAGTAGGGTCTCGTGAGAGTGGTCCCTGAAGAGGGACGGGGTAGGGGGAAGGGTAGGTGGAATAGCAGTAAATGGGATGGTATAGCCTACTCGAATTATCTCTAGAACCCAGCGGTCCGATGTTATGGATTCCCATTGTGGAAGGAACGGCCACAAACGGTGGGTAAATAGATGGCCATGTTGAACTGGTGCCAGATCATAAGGGAAGTCTTGCAGACCCTCGACCACATCTTCAAATTTGCTGCTTGGAGGGTAGGGTAGTTGGTGGGCAGCCCTGGTTGGGGCGCCTTCTGGGAGCTCATTGTCTTGGTCTGGTGTCCTCATAGGGCCTCTGTGGTCAATTGTATTGCCTGTATCGGTTGTATGAGTTATACGGAGTGTATCGTCTGCATTTGTAGGGCGGCATGTACATGGCCAACGTGCGAAGTGTGATCTTAGAATTTTTGCCGTTATGGAGCATTTTGTCTGTAGTAGATGCAAACAACTTTTGCTTGTCAAATGGTAAGTCTTCTACTTTGGGCTGAAGTTCGCGGGGAACTCCAGATGACTGAAGCCAAGAAGCTCTATGTATCACCACTGCCGTAGCTGTGACTCTGGCTGCGGTGTCAGCAACATCCATTGCGGTTTGGAGAGTGGTGCGGGCAATCATATGGCCCTTGTGGACTATTGCTTTCAAGATGGATCTTTTGGACTCAGGGAGATGTGGTATCAATTCTCCTAGTTTTGAATAATTGTCGAAGTCATGATTTGCTAACAGAGCAGAGTAATTTGATATTCTGAGTTGTAGGATGGAAGAGGAGTATATTTTCTTGCCAAACAAGTCCAACTTTTTGTGGTCTTTGTCCGCGCTGCCCATCCTGTATTGTGGGAGCTTTGCTCGTTGTTGTGCTGAGTCCACGACTAAGGAATTAGGTTGTGGGTGTGTGAAGAGAAAGTCGTTGTCTTTTGATGGAACAAAGTACTTTCTATCGATTTTTCTATTAGTTGGTTGAATGGATGCGGGTGTCTTCCACAAGTCCTCTGAAGTCTCCATGATTGCCTTGTCTATTGGTAGGGCAATCTTGCTATGTAATGTAGGTTCTTTAGTAGTTGGTACTGTTTCTTTTGCACTTCTTGCAGGGAGACGTGTTGGCTTGTCGCTACTCTCTTGAATAGTTCCTGGAACTGTTTCAGGTCATCAGTTGCTACAGTGTCTGATGGTACAATAGCGTCATCCAGTTGTGCACGGAGGGTATCAGAGTGTGTGACGTCTATTGAATGAATGTCTGATTCATTGTCCGAAATCCGTTCCGCCTCTTCCTCCGAATGACTTGCTGAGGGTAGGGGCTGTGGCCGAGGCAAGCTTCTCCGGGATGGAGTGGAACGAGCTGGGGACCGATGTCTGTATGGCTCCCAGTGGTCCCAGGACCCCCATTGCGGTGGATAAGGTGGGGGTGGGTAAGGCCAGCATGAGTGCCATGGACTCTGCTGTGGTAGAGCCCTGTAGTAGTAGGAGCGAGACTTCCTAGGCGAAGCATGCCGCAAGGAATACACCATGTGACGGTCATCATCAAGAAGGGGAGCCTCTTGAAGGGACAATAGTGATATAGACCCAGGAGGGGACTGTCTTGATGGAGACCTCCCAGGTGAATAAGACGTGGAAGGCAGGCATGGATACTGATGCCTGCTATGCGTGTCAGTTTCCTGCTGGGGCTGATCTCTAGCAGCCTCATCTGGCTGCTTGTCTGTCTCTGCTGTCAGCGTTGGTGCAGCGTCATGCTGCTTAGCTGTAGCTGGTGCTGGCATCTTAGCAAGCTGAAGATTCTTCTGCTGCAGTGCTGTAGCTTTAATCGGCGCCGCAGCTTTAAGCAGTGCCAGGGCTTTTGGTGGTGCTGAGGCTTGAAGCAGCACTGGGGCTGGAAGCGGTGCCGCCGTCTGAAGCAGCACCGGCTTTTCTTGCCATGCCGGCTGCCTGGAGCGCTCCTGGGACAGCTCAGATATGGCGCGCACTGGTCCCGAGTGTGAGGATCGTCCTGCTGCCTTAGTGGAAGGGGTCCTCACATTGTGCTGTGCCTCTCCTCTGCGTTTTGGGGAGGAAGAGGCTGGAAGGGAGTGGGATGGTGAGGCTCTGCATCTCGGCTCACTCCTGGAGGGGGGGCTCCTGCCACGCTGTCGCCTGTCCCTCGGTAGACTGTAAAGCCTTTTCAAATAAGATCATTCTCAGGCAGAGCTCTCGGTCTTTCCTGGCTCTCGCTGTGAGTGAGTTACAATGAGTGCAGCTGTGGGGAGAGTGAGTTTCCCCCAGGCAGCGAATGCACTTTGAATGGCCGTCTGAAGCCGGCATAGGCTCGCAGCACTGGTCACATTTTTTAAAACCTGAGGAGCTGGACATGGCCGGTTCTCTCCTCCTTCACCTTATTCTGTTGTTTATTTTTGTTTTTCTCTGTTGTTATCATCGTTGTCATCTGTTTCTTTTATTTATTTGTTTTCTTTTCTTTCTTTATTTTGTTGAATAACCAGGAGAGCGCCGGGTCACAGATAAAGTTTCTAAAATATATACAGCTCACGCCTCCCTTGTCCGGCATCCTCAGGACCTGAGTGGTCCCAAACAACATAAAATTTGCCAGACGAGGGGAGGTCAAGGCTCCCTACAAGGCTGTAGGCTCTGCTCTTGCCTGGAGCTGTGCTCCTTGCCGCTGCCTCCAGCCTCACACTGTGCCAGGCCTGACTGGGGCTGCATCCCTCACTGCCTCCCTTGCTGCCTCCAGCCCGCCCGGCAGGAGCTGTGCTGCCCCTCCCCTCCCCCCACTGGCCTGGGCTGCATGCCTTGCTGACTCCAGCCCCAACTGGGGCTGAGCTCCCTGCTGCTGGCCCCAGATGGAATTACGCTCCTGCACCTGCCAGCCCCAGCCAAGCCTGCGCTGCCCAGCCCAGGCTGCGCTTTTGAACCTGGACAACTCTCTGATCCAACAATATTTGTGGTTCTGCCACACCATGGATGTTGCCGAACCAGAAAGTCCTGGATTTTAGAGGTTCAGCCTGTAGTAGATTGCAGGTCAACCAATCCAGACTGATAGGTACAGTCACCTTCACTCTGAGGCCATGTCTGCACTCAAAACTTCAAAGGGAATACCAATGTTCATTAGGGGACTGATGTGGTTTTTTTACAATATTTCTAAACCAGTAAAAGCCTCCATATAGATGCAATTATACTAGGAAAAAAGTGGTTTTGCCAGTACAGTTTATTTTATCTGGGGTGCCAGGATATGCTGTGTCTACACAAAGAGGATTTGCCAGCATAGCTATCCTAGTGAACCTTTTCTAGCATAGGTTAGGTGTGATGGCTATTCAGCAGTGACAAATGTGATTACACATTTCAGCATGTTCTGTATCCCTCTCTCCTTCCACATTCTTACCAAGAAAATTTTCTCCACTCTATCCTCTATCTCCAGGCGTAAGGATCACACAACACTGCTTCTCCCACTGCAGCTCAGATCCCACTTCTTTAACATCTTTTCTACACACTATCCTCTTTTCCATGATCCACATTTATTCACCTCTCATGTTAATTGAACACATTTCTCCATGCCCTCTCTTACAACAATGTGCCTTCTTCAGGTTCCCACCTACAGCATTCGTTGTCCTCCAAACCTGCGCCCCCATCAACATGCCTTACTTCCGTGTACACTCCAGTTTTAAACACAGGTATGTGTCAATGCTAATGTGTATAAATAGGACACAGATAAATATTAATACATATCAACATTTAAGAGCTGAACAGGGGCTTTGTGGGTAGGAGAAACTTGGGGAGCAGGAAGAAGACTGAATAAGAGTGAGTAGGGCTTTTGGTATAGAGGCAGCTATAGAAGTGATGGGAAATGGGTCTTCAATGGGGGGACCCAGGAAACAATGTGTCTGAGTGGGGAGGGAAACTGAGTCAACAAAGGGTGGAAAATACACATTCACCTGGACACCTACCAACAGTGATGACTTTTAGCACTAACACACACTTCCTTAAACACTTGGTACGTGCCCCCCCCCACCCCTGAATGAAAATTTCCATTAAATACTGGTTGAGGTTGAACCAATTTAATGTTCCATAATCATTAAAAAAATCACCATAATGACAGGAAATATATAGTTGCATTCTTCTCTGCAACCTACAGCCAGTATTTCATTTTCACATTACCTCGCCCACATCTCCTGCCGCCCCCTCCTCCATGCAAAATATGCAGTCCGTTAACTTCAATCACAAGTACCAAGTCTGAAAGATAGGTCTGAATCTTCCCTCATTACATCACAGATACCTATATTACAGCCAGTAACTTCCCAGAAAGAAACTCTATTGCAAAGTATTTCCGCTCTATAAAAAATTGCTCCATTAACAGTTATCCAGCATAATACATTTAAACAGGTGAACTAAATATACCTTACATGTCTTCAACTTCAAAGCAGCATCAATGTTGTTATACATATGATCACAATGGCGCCTTACACCCCTACCTATAAAACATTTGCCATCATTAGAAAACATTCTTGTCTAATCAAGCCACAAGGTCAGAGATAAAGATGGCTCGGTTATATGGACACAGAGAAAAGAGGCACATGGAGTAGGTGGTGAATGTGGGCAAGGTAATGTGGAGATAAAATCAGGGTTGTGGGTTTCAAGGGATTGCTTAACTAGGGTCTTTCTGGATTTATAGTGGTTTTGCTTGCACAACAGTCACTAGGGCAACCCTTAACTGTTTTTAACTACTTATTTCATTTGTGAGAATTAATCAGCTTTGCAATTTTTTTTTGCCCATACTAACATTTTTTAAATAAAAAATGAATGAGAAAAACAACATCCATTTTTCCATGATCAATTTTCATAGTAAACAACAGATTTAGTGTCTAGGACAGTACATCTGTACGCCAGTTCTGCCGTGCTATATATATTATCTGCACATCACACCCACAACCAATATCTGATTCTACAGGTGTCCCCACAGAAACCAATGTAGGAACTCGTGTTTATTTCTGTTATTCCTTTATGTCGCTGCTTCTAAAGCTATAGCAAATTCCTATCTGTAACTCTGATTCATTATGATAGTCTACATATATCTCCTAATTTTATATTAATTAATATTGGCACAGTGCATTATCAGTATGCATTGCTAAGCATTATTACTTCAGATACCTTCAAACTTATTTTACAGAAAGTCAGTTCCTTCCCTCTTTCATTTTGTTTCTGAACAGTGTAAATCCCTCAACACTGAGCTGCCCAGTCACTTTCACACTATCTGTTTCTATTAATACAATAATACTGAAATTTTCTCTGCATTCACAGTTCCAATTCCCCTGTTTTTTATTGCCTTGCTTCTTGAAATTGTATGAATACCTTAGCAAACTCCTTAGTGATTTTACTCCCTTCATTCTGGTGGATCTTTTAATATTTCCTCCAACACCCCACTCTATTGCTAATAGAAATAAATAATTTAATCCCTGATGACCGATTCATCTTGTTTCAAATGATTTTAACCTCCTTCCTGGCCTCTGTGTGCATTTTGCCTCTTTTCCTTTTTCTCCCAATCCATTAGTTAAACTGTCCCACACAAAGGTCTCCTCTCAACCAGCATCCTATTCAGCTCCAGTCCATCCCACCCGCACAATGGTAACTTACTCTTTCAGATTGGAATCATAATGCCCAATCCTTGACCCTTTGGATTCCATAGGCAGAACTGGATTTCTCAGAAAATTACAGAGATGGCTTCACTTCCTTTCCCTTCAGCGATTGGTATTTATTTCTTCCCTTCCACCTTGAAATTGCTTGGCACACTAATTACGAGGGGTGAAGATACTCACCCTCCAGACCCTTTTAATGTTACAAGGGAAGGGACTGTCACAAGGAAAGATGAGGTGTTTCATCTCCTTCATGTCTGGGCACCCTGCCTTCACAGCACTCCTACCCAGGCACCAGGGAAAAAGAAGGGCAAAGGCAAGCATAGCTTTATTCACCTCTGGCTACCCCCAACACCTGGGACTGCCAAATGTCAGTTTGAGCCCTAGCATAAATCAGAGCTGCCACAGGCTCAATCTCATTTACAACAGCTTGCAATGGCTCGTTTTATTATCTGTCTGGAGAGAAAGAGGCAAAATTCCCCACACATATTGCCACATGGCAACAGAGAAATTTAAGGACGAAAAAAAGGGGAGGAATGGATTTGCAGCCACCTGTGTTATTCCCGAGGGGCTTTTTTCCAGCTGCCTAGCCATTTAACCCCAACACACTGCTACTAAGGCCAGTAGGGTCAGCCCCATCTCCTTTTGTCTCTCCTTGGACAGTCACATGAGTAACAAGAACATCCAAATTTACTACTGTAAGAGTGAGTTGACTGATTAACTGACTAATGCAAGCAAAGGAGGAACTTTCACTCCAGGAGAGTTATATCCGCAAGGGAAGTGCTACGTGCATGGACAGCAAAGACTCGATTCTCCCCGAGGGGAATCTGTAAATTGCCTTGGAGCATAGTAGTGGAGGTAAAGCATGACATTGGAGCATTTCTGTGCTCTGGTGTCTTGTTTAGCAACCTGAAAGAGATAACTTTCTTGGTTAAGTAAGAAATCAGACTGATTAGCAAAATGTTGGGATGGGCTGTCAGCTGCTGCTACA
This sequence comes from Pelochelys cantorii, assembly GCA_032595735.1. NCBI lineage: Eukaryota > Metazoa > Chordata > Testudines > Trionychidae > Pelochelys > Pelochelys cantorii. The sequence goes on along the minus strand of CM064326.1, from coordinate 121,095,738 downwards.
AAAGTGAGGAAGCAAAGTTGTTTCAGATTGCCAGAAAGGGCTTTAGCACATGTGAGAGAGAGGAAGAAAGATCAACTCAAAACCACAGGTATCTTCCAACAATGCAGGTCGATTAAAATACTTGTGTCTTCTATTGTATACTCGTTTATTTGCCTCCGACTTATAGTCTCCTATGGTATCTGCCTCACACTGCCTCTTGAGAACAGCTCTTCTGTAAAAGCTCTGTCTGTAGGAGGATTGGCTGAGCAGCTGCTCAAGGGGGAGCAGAGACCCTTGCTCAGCTGGGAGCCTATTCTCCCCAGGCAAGATTACCCTGCTTGGAGGTTAACTGGCATTGTAGCAGCCATTGAAAAGCAATGCAATTCCCTGCAAGTACATACAGCAAATTTAAAGCTCTAGCTGAGCCTATGATGTTTCTATAACGGCTTTATTTATGCTCCACCAAATCACTGTTATATGTCTAGTCGTGCTATCTAATGAATGCTGATGCCATTGCTCATTTGGGGCCCAATACTGCAGGATGTTGAACACCTCATTTCACGCTGAAACCAATAGGTTCCCCTGTACCGAGACACAATGGGCCCTCTACCATTCCTGGGCTACTGCATTATGACCAGCTGAGGCAAGAGAATTATTGAACATTTTATCCAATCAAAACCATCTAATTCGTAAGTTATACATATATGGTGTTTTCTGACTAAAATTTTCTCTAAGCTTAATCAGATAGCAGTATGAATTAGGGCTGCCATTTTTGGTTGGACATATTCCTGGAGATTTCATCATGATACAATCTTCAGTTAAAGATTAATCTTTAATTCCAGGACAACCCCGGAGGGCTGGCAATCCTAATATGAATCCACCAACAATTTCAGCACAAGATTTATTTAGTATGAGAAACCACTTTTATATGTATTGTTAATTACATTTCCCTGAGCTAGCTTTTTATATACTATACCAACAAGAATGCAACATCCTTTTGGGCATAATAAGATTGTTCTCTCCTGGCACCAAAACCTCCTGGAAACACAGATTTGTAGTCTGATATTAATGTATTTAGTACAGAACACTTTAGACAGAGCAACACACAGTCACGGAAAAAACAACATGAAAACTAGATTGAGGCTTAAAATAGAACTTCTCACAAAATGAAGCAAGAACTTCAGTTTAAATCTTGTGCTGAAGGCCTTTTTATTCTAATGTAAAAGGGACTCCTACATGTTAAATAATCTTAATGGAAACATGGTTCTTACCAGCTCCTCTTGGAAAATGAAATAATTAACTTTGCTAAAATACAAGTGGCTAAATCAGGCATCTACTAATATAGAAAAAATAAACTACTCTTTGTGAATTTTCTTCTTGCAAATATTTGAAATATACATGAGTTTTAATTTTAGTAACACCATGAAATAAAGGTATATTCCCTTCAGCTACAGTTTTTTTCAGGTCTTTTAAGCTAAGCAGGATCAGGTCACTGGTCAATCACTACCCACAGTCCAGATACAATTCATGAATTTTCAGTGGCTCACTGCTTCTTCTGCTATCTCAGACTACCATCTTTTTCTAATTTGACCATCTGTGTCCTTCAAATTTTCATTGGATTGGTCTAGTAAAACATGGGAACAGTTGCTGAATCCAATCTGATCTGCATTTCTTTTAGGGATGCTAAAATGTGAGTAATTGTGTAAACATATAACTGCTGAAAAATTCAGCAGTTACACTGTTACATGCACCCACAGCCAGCTCCCTGCGAGCCCGTGCATGCTGCTTATCCCAGGCTTATCAGTTAACCATTTACATGCTTTTATGTCATACCTAGTTTCTTTGTCTTTGAACCTCCACATTGCTATAAACCGTGGTGTCCAACATGCTAGCCACATGTGGCTATTTGGCCAGTTGAATGTGGCAAGTTGGCTTGAACACTGTGACTATTTGGCTGGTTGAGTGTGGCTAGTTGGCTATAGCAGTAGCCACTATAGTGGCTACTGCTTCAGAACTGGTGGGACACCATGTCTATAAACACTCTTGCTGTCTGCCTTTGTGATCTTTTTACTTGAAGTTGTAATGTGGTCACTAAAAGATAATGACCTGAGCCAACATCTGCTCCTTTGCTAACTCTAAGATCCCTCCAGAAAGGCATCCATACCTCACATACACACACACGATCTATATGGCTGACAGTCACAGCTGGTGATCTCAGTGTGACCCTGTGAATCTTCTCGTGCTAGAAGAGACTGCCTCCTATCTTTAGATTGTTTTTGCCACAGAGATGTAAGAGCTTGTTTGCCTTATCAGTTTAGATATCTTCTGCTGCAGTGCCTAATAACACCTTCCCAGCCAATCCAGCCCAAAATTGCCAGTTTGGGCACTGGAGTTGCCTACCAAGTTGATGTCATGGTTCAGTACATCATCAAATATTTGCTGCACCTGTGCATGGAATGTATGCTTTTCACTCTTCACATTTCCTACAGCAATATGTTGGTGCATATACTCTGATTATTGCATGCTTGTCATGTCTTGTTTGCAACCTGACTGTTATTCTATTGTTCACTGGCTCCCAAGCCTGCAGGGGCTTTGTTGTGAAATTATCCAACATAATTATCTCTTTTGTCCATTCTGCATCCCAAGTACAGTAGAACTGTTTAACCACACCTCCATTATCCAGATCTCTCTATTAACTCAACCACCTGGGGCTGTTAGCAACTGGAAGAGCTCCAGCTCTCAGCATGACAGAAGGTGCCCTACTGCCCGGGGCTGACAACCTGAGCCCTATCACCCATTCTCTGGTTTATCTGCATTTTTGGTTATCCAACCTGGCCTTGGTTCCAATTAGGGATGTAAGCAACTAGTCGACTATCTGATAAGCAGAGAAAGGCAGCAAGGGGAGAGGGCAGGAGCTGGCTTAAAAGCTGGTTCCCCCCAGCACTGTCTCTGCGGGGGGCAGAGGTAGAGGGAAACGGCACAAGCAGGGACTGAGGCAGTCTCCGCTCGCGCCGGTTCTGCTGCGATTCTGCTTTTGAAATGTACTGATTTTAAGAAAGCATATCATACCCTGTGGATTATTGCTAGCTACAAGATCCCAGACAAGCTGATCAACATAACTAGTTTCTATGATGGAAATAGATGTGCAATTAAATTGGATGCAGGCCTGAATCTGGTAGTTCGATACTATGTCTGGAATTAGACAAGAGTGTGTGCTACCACCAATCCTCTTAGCATTAGCAACACACTGAGTGATAAAGTAAGCAACAAAAGGCAACATGGATGAGATAAAATGGGTTAGTGGAGATGAGTTAAACACCCTAGAGAGACACAGGCAACCCTGCAGCTTTTGAATGTTTGACTGTGCAAGCTTAATAATGTTCTGTTATCATAAGTGGGGGGGTTTGGTATGTGATAAAGATGTAAATTACCATATAGGATTAAAAATAGTGTCTGACTACTACCATAGTGAACTGGCTTACTTACATGTACAGCACTGTCTTCTACTCTGCACTCAACACTGTAACATTGCCAGAATCCTTGAGCTCAACTGGCAGGGGCCTATGATTTGGGGGCAGGAACAAAATTCTACCCCTACTGTCCTCTTGAAGTTCCAAGCAGACGTAAAGTGCAGCATAATGAGAAGCACAAAACCCCAGGTAGCTACAATTGTATTCAGGAACATGATGCACAGAGAGCAGTGTGGTCCCATATTATTGGTTCCCTGCTCCTGGTTTCCAGCTGTTAAACTGGTTTTAAATGCAGCTAAATACATGTCACTATCTATTTGCAATGGCATGACTTAGAATAAAAAGGACTGGAAGGGTAAAGCATCCACAAAATAATCCTTCTTTTAAAGATATAAACGATACTAGGAAACGTTCAAGAAACCCTGTAGCAGTTGCTGTTTGTAAGTAGTTTTCCAATGGAAGGCCAGATTTTATAGAGTGCTACGTATAACATTTCCACAGGATTTTATATATGATACATTTTTTAAATAAGTGCTATAGAGATTTTTTTAAATAACATGGACACAGCAAACTGTCAGCAGAACTGACAACATACTACTACTTATCAGCCTCAAATTATAGTGAAAATACAGTTTTTCAATGACAGAATTCATACTGAATAATTTTCATGTAAATGTGAAGAGACCTTATCATGAGCATTTCAAAACGCCAACAAAAAAGTATTTGCATTGTATCAATTCTAACTGCCTCCAACATATAATTTCAAAGCCAAAGCACTACATTGCTATCCTTCCTTTCAACACTTTCTGCACAGAAATTGCATTCTAGAGATGAACAAATTAGAATTTTTTAAATGTTTTCCCTACATTTTCTCCAGTAAAAATCCACAATTTTCACATTAATTATCAAAATTTGTTTTTCTTCAACTGATGGTTGATCATTGTTCTCATTGTTAGGGAGAGACAATTTAGTTTATCAATGGGAGGCTATACATTTAAATGCAAATTAAAGCAAGAGTGGGTGTTTTTCCTGAAAGAGATACCCTAGCTCAACAAGTATTATGGACTTGATGCAAGAATTATTGGGTGAAGATCTATGGTCCATGTTCTGCAGGAGGTCAGACTAGATTATCACAACGATCCATTGTACCCTTAGAATTCTATAAAATATGGTCTATAATCCACATTATTTGATACCAATAGTGAGCTCAGCACTATAATGTGCATAAAATGACTGTTCCTGCCTAAAGGAGTTTACACTGAAAGATTACATAAATAGATGGGATGCACTAAGAAATCCAGGAATATGGGACCATTTTGTTTTTCCCTTCCCTCATTATTAATTCAGTTGTTATTGGAATCAGAGAAGCAGTTTTTGTTACTGTTTTTAAAAGTTTGATGTGAATGAAGAACCAGAGAAAGACCATTCCATGCCTAGTGGACAAATGCAAAGCAAGTGCGGGGGGGGGGGGGAACAAATGGGGTACCAAGGCAGGCATATATTATAAAACCTAGTAAAACCTTATGAAAGCTGTTCACTTGACACAGTTTGCCAATTTTAAAAATCTCACTATGGCTCTCCTTCTTGAAGGTTATTTGTGAAAACACTTACAAAGCCTACATCCACCACACATACCAGCAACAGTTAATCCTCAATGGCCTGCAACGCCCAGCTGCAGGTCACACCTGGGGAGGAGAGGCCATTGGAATATCCCTATGGCTCTCCTTCTTGAAGGTTATTTGTGAAAACACTTACAAAGCCTACATCCACCACACATACCAGCAACAGTTAATAATTACAGAAGCACCTTTGAGCCATAGGACCACAAAAAGACAATACCTCATCATTAGCAGTAATGAAGTACCTACACTATATGTTTCCCCAGAGCAAGGATTCTAACTGTGAAGGCAAAGATGCAGAACTCATTCTTGATAAATCTAATAGTTTTCTGATGCTATTACTCTCCGTGATTTATAGGTTATGCATTAGATAGAAAAACTTCCCTCCAGAAATGCCAGTCACCAAATTCAACTGCCATATGCTACACCTTAGCTATGGAGCAGTACATATTACAGGAAATTTCACTTATCTGGAGCAGAATCACCCTGCAAACAGTTTATTCAAATATAAGATTAGTATTTGTTTCTTAGCACTGAGAAATAAAACAAGTAAATGATACATGGCAGAAGTGTTTGCAAACAAGTAGAGACATCCTTCATAAGTCTGGAATACAATGTACAGTAGACTTCTGATAATCCGGAACCTTTGGGACCTAGGTGGTGCCGGATTATCGGATATGCCGGACTACCAGGAGGTACTATAAGCTGGTTTTTTTTATATATATATATATATATATATATATATATATATATATATATATATATATATATAACACACACACACACACACACACTGTATATCAAAGTATTTTAACCCTTTTTATTGTACATACTGTAATGCATAAATTTAGTCATAGAATGAAAGATCAAATGTACAGTATAGTACTCACCATTATTGTTGCGAAGCCTTTGAATACAGAAAACAGAGGATACTATGTACAGTAGTGTGCAGCACTGGCTAATCACTTAAACTATTAATACAGTAACTTAAAACACTTAATACAGTACTTTATTCACTTAAACACAAAAATTATACACTTCAACACTAATACAGTCTGTAAATTATTCACTTAAACACTAAAAAACCCACTAGGCTCTTGTCATTTTGATGCCGGACTATCGGGAATGCGGTACAATTGGATGCCGGACTATTGGAGTTTTACTGTAGTTTGCTTCACTGTATTTGCAACCGTCCATCTACAAACTACCCTAACTTATTCTAAATATGCTGCCAAGCAAATTTAGGATCAATTATAAAAAATAAAACAATTTTTAAAAAAATTCTTGTTGAGTCTTTGCACATACACTGTCCAGGATCAGAACCATTAGAGTGCAAAGTGTAATGTATACTTATTCTTAATATAATAAGCATAGTTGTATTATACATATGGATAAATGTATTTTCCAAACAAAGCTTTCTCCAACTGCTCCAAGACACTGGCCACTACCCTATCCCCCCCTAGAGTCAAAGTTCACTCTCTTCCTGCTTTTTTACTTTTATTAACAATCAAAACAATGAAAAAGTCTAGTCTAAAACTGCTTCCAGGGACTCTAGATTAGAGCGGAGGATCAGCCCACCTCAATTGTTCTATGACCAGACCCCAGATCCCTCTGTCAGGAAAGACCAGGTTAGACATCTGCTTCCTCTCTTCTTATTCCCTAAGGGCTTGATATTCCTGGCAGAAGTTGTGGATCTAGGCCAAATACAGCCTATCTGCAGGACTAACATCCCTTCTTACACAGTCCTCCCCATTACAAATTAGTCTTCAAGAACTCTAGAACTGAGCACCATAATTCTCTTCCCACAGTTTATTTTCTGTTTCCCATATGCCTAGGGTTGCCAGATGGTTGAAACAAAAATATCAAACACCCCCTCCCCCCCTCAAAAAAAACCACCGGGAAAAAATTCTGAAGGAAAAAAAAAAGGGGGGGGGGGAAGAGACCAAAGTTGTTGGCGGGGGGGGGGGGGAGGGGGGGGGAAAGGACTCCAAGACTTATTAAGCAAAAAAAACAAAAACAAAAACAAAAACACAACAGCATTAAAACAGCATGTGCCCTTTAAGAGTGAGTGCAGGGATAGGAACGGGAGCGGTTGAGCACTAAGACCCAGGGGCAGCCATTTTGTGCCAGCAGCCTTGCAGAACCAGGTAAGCATGGGGGCTGGGGTCAGGAGGCTGGGGGTGTTGGGGGCCGGAGGCCAGGCGCTGAGTGTTTGTAGGGTTGCCAGGTGCCCAGCATTTTTGCCTCCTGGCTGCGGAAAAAAAACCAGAAAATACCGGACATCTTTGGTGTCCGGTATCTCTGAATTTTTTTACCAGACAGGAGGCGAAAATACCGGACTGTCCGGGTGAATACTGGACACCTGGCAACCCTACTGCCCCATTACTCCTGCCTCCCTAATTCTTCTTTTCTCCTCTTTCTCTATATTCTGTTCCTTCCCACCCCTGTTCTATCCTCACTATGGGAGGGCTATTCCTTTGCACTCTGCTGGGCCTGCTCCACTACATTTGTCTGCAACAAGTGAGCAGAACTTACAACAACTGAGACAGTGTCAGCTCTCACACTTCAGACCTCACTGTCAACATGACAGAACTGGAAGGCACAGCCAAGAAAGCGGCAGCCGTCATAATAAATGCAAGGCAACTGAGAGGAACATATTTTTATCAATATGCAAGACATCACCAGCATATCAATGGTCCCCTTTTAAATAAGTGTATCCCATTTTTAGTTAAAAAAACAAAACAAAAAAACCCCTTAAACAACGAATGATCCTGTAGCACCTTAAAGACTAACCAAAACACAGCTACACCCTGAGCCCATTTTTAGTAGTCTGTCTTAATGAGATTTTACTATTTATGAGAATAATACTGATTATTTGGACATTAAGATGCATGCACCCTGCTATCTAAGGAAAACTCAGCTACACAAACATCTTTATTAATGCATTCTGAGCAACCAAAATGTGTGTGATAGGTCAGTTTTACACATTTAAACAAATAGTTCTTCCATCTAAGGTAAGCATTACTGCTCCTTGTTTGTTATGTATTGTGAATCTGCTAAACAGCATGGGTGTTGAGCAATCCAAATGGGCAGACATTTAGTGATGGGTATTCAGTGGGGAAAAAAAAAAAAAAAAAAAAAAAAAAAGAACCCTCTTCCTGGTTGGAGCATGCCTTTATCGCCAGCTTCAAAAGAATTTTGAAAGTGCTAATAGAGACTGTTGGTAACTTCCTTTCTCTATAACAGACAGAAAAGCAACTGCCTTAATGGAAATGAGTGTAAATAGGAGCCCAGAATGCTCAACTACTCTATACTGATTGTTCCAACATGATTAAACCTTAATTTTTGAAGAAGAGCTAGGGAGCTGCCTGACGAGGGTTTTTTTATAGTGTCTTGTTTAGGGTAACCTAATTAGTGCAATGCAAACCACAAGAGTCAACTGTAGCAGTATTATCCCTCTACAAAGTGAGCATTGTCCTCTTAGCAGCTCTTCTTATGTACAATGCTCATCTCTGTCTTTCCCATTTTATTTGGCCTACTCTTCACTTTCAACCTGATTTCTTCTTTGTCTCTCTTCATTTATTCCTCTCCCTCATGTGATTTGGTGACTGTGAGGAAGGATTTCCAAATAACTTGTGAAGCAGCACAAGTAAGAGAACTAGCTATGGAAGTGATGGGGAGGCAGCTGTGGCTGCAGCAGACTGGTCTGAAGAAGGGATGTTAGCAAATGTTTATTTCTGTAAACATCTAAACCACTGAATTTTTCAGTAGTTACATGTTTACACAAAGGAGGGCAGGTGGGAGTCAGCTCACAGGGAGCTGGCTTTTAAGATAGCCCCTACCTGCCCCCGCCTTGCCGCTTCTGATACAGAGGCAGCAGCGGGAGGGCAGGAGGCTCTGTGGAACCTGTAGGTGCAGGGAGCTGGCTTGAAAGCCAGCTTCCCGTTTGTACCACCTGACACCCCCCTCTGCATTGCTGCCTCTCTATGGCTATGTCTACACTGGTGGGTTACTGAGCAAGAAGGGCCGTTCTTCCGCAGAGCATCCACACTGCGCACTCGCTCTTACGCAAGAAGTTTTACAGTAAAGCATGGTAAGAGAGGGCATCTTGCGCAAGAGCTACGCTCTTTTCTAACAGGTGTAAGTCCTCTTGAGCAAGAGGGCAGTGTGGACGCGCAACAGGAGTTTCTTGTGCAAGAAAGCCCTATGGCTAAAATGGCCATCAGAGCTTTCTTGCGCAAGAGAGCGTCCACACTGCCATGGATGCTCTTGCGCAAAAGCACAACTCACACATGGCAGTGTGGACGTGTTCTTGCACGAGAACCCTTGTGCAAGAAGCCGCCAGTGTAGACATAGCCCATCAGAGGCAGCAGCACAGGGGCAGGTGGCTCCATGGAAGCCAGTGCTCGACTTTTAAGCTGGCTCCCCCAATCGCTGGCTCCCCCCACATTGGCTGCCTCTGTGGAAGGCAGCAAGCGGAGGGCACATGGCACTGTGGGAACCAGCTTGCACAGAAAGTGGGCACCAACTCTCACCTTCCCACCCCCTTGCTGCCTCTGATATAGATTACTTCCCCCAAAACTATGCTTACCAAAGCAAGCCAGAGTGTGGACAGTATTTGGCAAAAGTATTTTTCTGAGACTGGGGGATTTTCCTAATCTCTTACAATAAGTGTTGATCCAGGTTATTGGAGAATAGCTAGAATATTTATTTGGGCTTTTGCAGTACTGAGATAAGGGCAGTTAATGAGACAGGAGGTAAGATACCTTCTTTAAAGTCTCAACACATGCTCCATATACGTTTCTGTAGTTAAGAAATATATATGGCACAAGCGCAGAGAGCTGAAAATAGAACTGAAACTAATTGAACCTGGTACAATTTGGCTAGGAGGGGATTAGCAACAAACTCTATTTCTAAATCTGGACTAGCCTACACAAAGTTCTAGGGTTTAAACTATTTAAGTTTATACACATGTAAAGGTCTGCTGCATTTCCACCTCAGTCTCAACTCTCCTCCAAAAACATCTGTCAGGAATGGTCAAGCTATTAGGTGTTCTACCCTGAGTGTAGGGGACTGGACTAGATGACCTGCTGAGGTCCCAAACAGTCCTGCACTTCTATGATTCTATGCAAATTAGGGGAAGGGGTGGAAGACAAGTGTTTCTGTGCTGAGAAGCTATCACTCTCAGGGGTTTGGCAGGCTGCCTTCTCTGGAATGCTCCTACAGCTCTTAGTCATCATCCCCTGATATCTAAATGAGACTCAGATGCAAGAAATCTGTGCATCTGATCAAAGTCCCTGTCTTGAGGCAGCTTCACTAATGTGCAATGAAGGAATTAGTATGCTTGCTATCTACATCCTAGGATTCTATTGCAGTGCTGAGCTCTATCCCCTTTCTCCTGCTGGGCTTTTATCAGATTCGGCAGGTTTTGCCTCCACTTCTTATGCAGCCCAGCATTGACCTTCCAAAGCCAAAATCTGTTCTGCAGCCTCTGCTAGCCACACAGTCAGATCCTGCCGCATCATCTGAACTGTTCCCAGAATGGACTGTACGCTAGTGATGGCATCAGAAGTAGTTCTACACTAGCGAGCCTGCTGTGTTTGGACAGGTAGATGTGTCATGGTTTTTTGTCTCAACTCTTGACATTCTTTGCTCCATCAGAGATTTGGAAGATCTTGCTGTCATCCCTGTAAGTTCAAGTGCTTCTTAAAAATGTTCTAGACATTTTTTTGGGTAAGGGTGAATTAGGTGAACATATAATTTATAGGGGTCTTAGGTCACAGAGTTCAGAAGTAGGCAGCCATCTTTCTTCTACAGTTCAAAGGACTCCTGATGATAATTTTTTTCATTGGCATGCCCAAAAGATACTAGTGCACATTATGGATTGTTTTGAATGATCCAATTTTAATACAAATTCACTCCAGTGTAAAGCTGTCATATGTCAGTCTTTAGGAAACATATATGGCACAGGTGCAGAGAGCTGAAAATAGCGTGCTACAATAGAAACTAGTTGAACCTGGTACTATTTGGCTGGAAGGGGAGAGGCAGCAAACTGCACTTCTAAATTTGGACTAGCTAATGCAAAGTTCTTGGGGTTAAAATATTGTAGTTTATACCCACGTAAAGATCCACTGCACTTCCACACCAGTCTCAGCTCCCCTCCAACATTTAGCACTAGTGTTGAGTTTAGTGAGACTAGAAGGGAAATAATGGTCTTGTATTCCCTTAGGACAGGACTGGCCAATAAAACAGCAGTGGTTTAACAAGCCGTGGCAGGCTACCACTGCTGTAGTTACTTGCACCTCCACAGGTACAGGCGGTTGCAGCTCCCGTTGGCTGTGGATCGCTGTTCCCAGCCAGTGGAAGCTGCAGGAACTGGCATGGACAAAGGATGTTAAAATGTGATTATCTGGCTAATTGTATAGTTGATATAATTTGTACTAACAATAAGATTAGCCTCTGCAGAGCCGCAGCGGAGGTGGCTCCAGGAGCCGACTCAAGCCACGAATGAGCAGTCCTGGCTCCTTCCAACCCCAGAGCCACCCACACTGCGGCTCTGCAGTGTAACTGTAGTCAGAGTCATTGGGCTCTGAGTACATTTACAATGCAGAGGCGCAGGGACCAGCATGCGCCGGGACTGCTCAGTCCCGACTCGTGCTGAGTCCAGCAGCCCCTGTTCGAGGCAGACAGCCCTGGTCGCCGCAAACAGGGGCAGCACTAACCCCTGTTCATGGCAGCCAGGGCTGGCCGCAGACAGGGGCTGCTATGCAGCAGCATCCCCTATTCTCCCCTATTTCCTCTGATAGAGGCAGTGGGAAAAGGGGGCAGGTGGTGCCCCCAGAGACGGTGCTGAGTGGAACACGCTTTTAAGCCAGTTCCCCCCAGCACTGGCTCCTGTCCCCCCCCCCTCCTTGCTGCCCCTCTCTGATAGAGGCAGCAAGGAGGGGGGAAGCGACTAGTTGAGTCAACTAGTCGCTTACATCCCTTGCATGGACCAGGGCACCATTTCCTGCAGCTTTTGTTGGCTGGGAATGGCGATCTGTGGCAAATGGGAGCTGCAATCAACCATGCCTATAGAAGCGCAGGTAACTATAGCAGCAGCAGCAGCCCACCAGGGGCTAACCCTGGAGAACCAGATCCAGCCCATGGGCCAGTATTTGCCCACTACTGCATCAGGAGTTCCCAGGGACCAAGCAACCTGTTGAACTGAATCTTCAGAAGAAAAATAGAGCTCAACAGTGTGCTTTTAGAAACAGGAGGCGTTAAGACAAACACAAGCAGAAAAGCAGTTTTCACAGGGGGAAAGAGAGTCTTGTTTCCAGGACAACCTGCACTTTTAAGCTCACCTCAACTGACGTGACAGAGTTAAGAGTTTTAATCAAATATACATACACAACCACCGCTATCATTCCCTGTGGTTTAGGCAACCACAATCTATCAGGATTTTTATAAAAAAGAACTAGATAAATTCATGGAGGATAGGTCCATCAATGGCTATTAGCATCAAGATTTTGGTAAATGGCCAAGGACCATGCTATTTTATGGAGGGGGTGTGGAGTCTGGGACAGATTTTGGGTGCTAAAGGAAACTTGGGGTAGGAGCTTGGGGTGCAGGAGAGGGTGTGGAGTCTGAAAGGGAGTTTGGGTGGAGCAGGGGTTTGATCTGGGGCTTGAGGTGCAGGGTCTGGGAGCAGGTATGGGGTCAGGAAAGGATTCTGGCCTGGGGGAAGGGTGTAGGAGAGGGAGCAGGGTCTGGAAGGGAGTTGTGAACTGGGATGGGGGAGGAGGGGCCGGTACAGAGGGTTTGCATGATGTGAGGCAGGAGGGGGGTGACCTGGGGCAGAAAGTTGGAGTGCAGGAGGGGGTGGGATCTGGCTGGGAGGCACTTAGCTGGCAGGCCAGCAGTCTCCAACCTTTTTACACCCAAGATCACTTTTTAAATGTCAGAACAAGCCAAGATCTACCGCCCCATCCTTCCCCAAGACCCCACCCCTTCCTTGAAGCCCCACCCTCTCTATTCTCCTCCTCTCCATCACTTGCTATCCCCACCCCCTATACACTCTACCCTGCCGCTTTTTTTCCGATTCTTCTGTAGGAAGAGGTTTTTCCAACATTTGGCCTGTCTAGACTGGACCAAATGTCAGAAAAACCCCTTCTTTCGGAAGCCCCCTTATTCCTCGTGGAACGAGGAACACAGGGGTTACTTAAAGAGCATGTTGCTCTTCCACTAAAAAAAGCAGAAGAACAAATGCATCCCTGGATGCGGAAGAGTTTTTCCGGGATATCTCTGGAATCCCGGAAAAACTCCTGCAGTCTAACCGTACCCTCAATGGGTTGAGACAGGAGATGTGGGCTCTGGGGTGGGAATGAGGGATTTCGGTGTGGGAAGGGGTGAGAGGTGCAAGCTCTGGGAGGAAATTTGGATGCAGGAGGAGGTGGAGAAGGGGGCACTGGCTCGGGGAGGGGGCTCCAGGCTGGGGAGTGTAGGGGTCAGATGGATGGTTGGGGTACTAAGCAAGCCACAGGTTTGTGGACGTGAGGGTGCAGGAATTTGGGTTGGGGTATGAGAGGGGCTCAAGGCAGGGGGGTCTAGTGTATGATAGGCTCAGATCTAGGGTCTGGGGAGGGGGGCAGGATTGTTATGATGCTGAGGCCAGATGGGGGCTTGGCCCCAATTGGGGGTTTGTTGGCCAGGCTTCATTTTTAAATAAAATACTATGTCAAACACAAAAAGATTCTGCATTGTCTTTATTTATGAGAAGGGCGGGGAACCTGTTTTGAGTCGGGGTCCCTGACCCACAGAAAAGTCAGTTGGGGGCCACACAAGTGAGATGCAAAAAAAATAACTCCTCCAAAACCCCCCCAAGCCTCACTAATGTGGCCCCAACTGTGCTGGTGGGAGCAGGGGACATGATACTAGGGAAGGGTGCTAGTGGGTGCTGGGGCAGGGTGCCAGTGGGGGCAGGGTGCCAGGGGGACAGGGGGAACAGGGTTCTGCCACAGGAGACAGGGTGCCAGTGGGGGCAAGGGACAGGGAGTCCCCTGCACCCACCTCCTCCCGTGACTCCTTCCTCCTCCAGCCCCGGCACGCGCGTCCTCCCGGGACAACTCCCACCTCCCGCAGAGCAGGGAAGCCCAGGCGCGCACCTCCTTCAGGGACTTCCCCCCACCCCCTGCAAGTTCCCGGCACACCACAGACCTGGGGGAGGGGAGCAGCCAGCACACTTCCGGAACCCCCGGAAGTGGCGCGCAGCTGCAGGACTTTTGTCCATCACACGAAGCCGGCACTACCTCCATTGTTGCTGGAGGTAAGTAGTGGGGCTTCTTGGGGGTGGGGGAAAAACGGGGGACCCCGAACGCCTCACGATCGACCAGTCGATCGCGATCGATGGGTTGGTGACCACGGCCCTAGGTGCTTTCAGGCAGGCTCCCTGCCCGAGGCCACTCAAAGCGGCCAGCTGCTTCATATGCCTATCTGTGCTACTGTGCTGGGGGAGGGAGGCTTTGTTCACTGCCTCCACCCCTAGCTCAATCTCTCAGCTCCCACTGGCTGGGACCGGAAGCCTTCCCCACTGGCGTGCGGCACATTGAGGCACACGGAGCAGCCAGATGCTTTGAGCTAGGGCTGCTCCCTGCCTGAGGGTCCTGGCAGGGCAGGCCAGATTCAAAGGCTTGGAGGGCCAGATCTTACCCACCCCTGCCCTAGCCTGTGTCTGTCAGAAGCTGGGAGGGGGCAATAGGGGATGGATCATTTGATTACATGTTCGGTTCATTCCCATTGGGCATCTGGCATTGGCCACTGTCAGAAGACAGAGTTCTGGGCTAGATGGACCTCTGGTCTGATCCACTAGAGTTGTTCTTCTAAAGATAGCTCTCTGCTATTGATATACTCTGGTCTTGCACATGGATTAAAAAAAAATCCAAGGTAAGTAGAAAACAAATAGGCAGTCTGCCTCCTTTTAGGGTTTGTCTGCACGTGGAAATTTATCGTGACCAGAATGGATGTTGCAGAATAAACTATTCCAAAATAGCTCGCTGTGTGGACACTCATATTCCAGAAGAATGCCTTTTTCCATTTTAGATTAATCCATTTTCAAAGTGGATGCTCTCTCAAATTTTGTCCTCCTCCTCCATCACCTACTTCAGTCATGGGCCTATCATTATTTGTCCTGTTCTTTGTCCACATGTCTATAATCCTGATACTGTGGCTTTTTCTGCCTCTTGCCTGATAATTTCACTTGAAAGGCAAAGATCACAAAAGCCATCATGCACCCCTGTACAAACTAACAATTCGTTTGTAGGTCAGGATTTGGAGCAGGTGAGGTTCTAACTTATTTTTTTTAGTGATGGGAGGAAACTCCACCAACTTCAGCCCTAAAGTAACATCAGGTGGAGTTTCCAACCCAGAAATATCACTTGCAAAGGAGGAAGGAGGAGGCGGCGGAGGCAGATGCAACATATTGTACCATTTTTAACCTATCAGTGTTAGAATCAAAGTACTTCTGCAAAAACAGACATACAATTTAGATTGTAAATCACTCTAGTGCAAAGACCATATCATCAAGTATTTCTAAACTAACAGCACTATAGCAATAAAAAAAAGAGGTGACAGTGTCCATGCTAACATTAAAGAACAGGTTCTGTGATAAAATATCCTGAAACATGGATGAAAAAAAAATGACAACAAAACTGTCACATCATAAAACATTCAAATCAATTGTTGGCAGGGCTAATTACAAAAATCAGTTTTGACGTTCTGCATCTGTTTGCAAGATAGTGATTTATATGCATCTATTTTTTCCTCCAAAACACTACATGCATCAGACAGCTATTTTAAAGTGCTCACAGAAGCCCACTTCTCAAGATCAAAAATACAGAAAACAAAAAGATGTTGGCATGGGGGGGAAAAAAATCAATACAGCTCACAAGCAGCTGAACTCGTAAGCAGCAAGTTAGAAATATTTTTTGTTTTAATCTGAGAGAGACCTTGACAATGCCCTGTTAAATAAACATTAAGCATCAGAAACCTGTTCAAAATGGACACTGCATACGAACACCTCAATCCACGGGCTTAAGCAGGGAAACTCTACATCGCCCCTTGTCTGGGTAGAAAACACAGCATACCCCTGATTGCTCCTCCTGAGCTTAGCGGAGGCCCCGGTATCCGCCTGCCCGGCCTGCAGGGCAGCCGGCCCACACAGCTGCCGCGCGGGCAGGTCTGGTTTGCAATTCTGGTTTCGGTCCCTCCCTGCGAACTGATGCGCCCTAGATCTCTGCACCAGCCAATCGCCAGGCACAAGCCGAGCTGCTGTCACCCGCGCCCAGCCCGGGGGCAGCGGCGCGGAGCAGGCAGCCTCCAGGGCGGTCGCCGGGGCACCGCGAGCGCCGCAGCCCCGCTCGGATGCAAAAGCGCCCGCAGCCCGGTGCCTTGTCACAAAAGCCGCCCCCCCCCCTCCCCCTCCTCCGACACCGCGGACACCTGCCAGGCTGCAAGGGCTGAGCGGAGCCGAGCGGCCCCCTGCCAGAGCCAGAGCAGGCGGGGCGCGGTCCAGAGCAGGAACCGCTGCACCTCCCGGCTGCTGCCCGCTGGCCCCGCGCCCGCGCCCCTCCCGTGCATCCGCCGCCGGGGGGAGGAGGGGCAGCGAGAGCCCGCTTACCTCCGCCGCCGCCCCTCGCCTCAGCCGCTCCCGCCCAACATGGCTCGTCCTCGCAGCCGCCCCCACCCCGCAGCCGCGGCGCCAGCGGCCGGAGGCGCAGACAGCAGGCGCAGCAGCTCCCCGGTTGTGACGGCACAGGCAGCCCGGCCCCTCCTCCCGCCGCAGCGGCGGCTCGGCCCCCTACCGGCCTACTCCTGCCAGGGCAGCCTCTGCGGCGCCGCGCTGCTGAAATCCCCTCCCTTGTCCAGCATGCCCACGAGCCTCCTGGGGCCGGGCTGCTGGGACAGCGGGCACAGCGGGGTGGGCTGAGAGCTACTGAACCAAGCTGTAGGGCCTGTGTAAATGGGAACCCCTTCTGCAGCGCCCCGGCGCTTGTGTTTTCACCTGCTGCAGGCCAAGGGCCATGCTTCACAAGGGGCCCGGCTTGCCTTGTGCAAGCCAGAACGCACTTCTGAGCACAACCAGGCGGGTGCTCCATGCTGTGCAAGGTCCGTAAAGAGCTGCTCCCGGCCCAGCTTTCTCTGACACTTCAATGAAGGCATGCTATCAGCAACCACACCCGCAAGCTGTGGCCACCCATCCCTGTGAACAGTACGGCTGCCAACCTCAAACTTTCAGAGGTGAGGGAGCCTGGTCCCCACCCTAAAAAATTAACTGGAAAATCATGAATGCTCTAAAAATAGAGATGTTGTATAGGGGTGTTCTGTTTTTTAGCTTTCTTGGTGAATCCAGTCACATCTTCAAGCTTTGCTTTAAAACCATGAAGGTTAGAAAGTTATTTTACTGTCCCCATCTCCCACACAATGAAGCTGAAGGTTTCACCTCAGTGCCCAGGAAACTGGACTGTAAGTAAACATCAACTATCCTATAAGTAAGTGTCAACTTGATGAAACAGCAGCTGCAGTTTATGGATGCAGTTGCTGATAGCATGAGTTCACTGAAGTGGCAGAAGCAGCTGGGTTAGAGAGTGGCTCTTTTTGTACCTTGCACAACAGGGTGCACCCTACTTGCTGACTGTGCTCAGAGGTGCATTTTGGCTTGCACAAGGCAAGCAGGGCCCCGCCCTTGCAAAGCCATGAAATCACACCTGTTGACAACACTGCAGGAAGTCTGACCTGTAAACATCCAGGTGTGTCATTTACTTTAAAAAGGGCAAAATAAAAGGCATCCAAAGAGATATTTAAATTTTGTACAAAACATCGCCTTACTTGTTTCCTCTCCAATTATTTTTGGTTTGATTTAAACATTTCAGATGTTCATGTTTCAAAAACTTCAGGAAAACTAACCAGTTCCTTCTCCATGTCCACTTTAAAGTGCAAAAGTAAACTAACGGCACACACAGGGAAAAAGAAAATTATGTTTTGACCATTGCCGATTTATATTAAAGTCGTGCTTTTAACAAAAACAAAGATTTAAGATGAGATATGCACCAACCTCTCTAAAATAAAGATAATTAGTCCCAATCCTGCAAGAAGTCATATGCAGAAGGACTTCTTTGCCTGCTGGTAGTCTAATTCTCCATACATGGACCATGCAAAAAGCCCCATTGAAGTAACTGATGATGTGTGTGGACAACAATGTTCACTGATTTTTAAGAGGATACAGTTCAGAGTATAGAAGTACAGCATATTTCTTATCTCCCCTCTTATGTGGCCATGCTCAACAGTGCTGCCTTGATAACTAGTGCAATTTACTCACCACATACATTGAAAATGCTAAATCGGGTTTAAACTCCATTTGTTAATCAATGTATACCATATGTATGGCAGTGACTATAGGTCAGAGGTGTTCAGCTTACGAATAAGAACATAAGAGCTACCATACTGGGTCAGACCAAAGGTCTATCTAGCCCAGTTATCCTGTCTTTTAACAGTGGCCAATGCCAGATACCCCAGAGTGAGTGAACACAACAGGTAATCATCACATGATTTTACCAGCTAAGTACATCATTCTTACTCATCCTGGCTAATATCATTGATGGACCTAAACTCAATGAATGTATCTAGCCTTTTTTGGAACCCTGTTAAAGTCTTGGTTTTCACAGCATCCTCTGGCAAAGAGTTCCACAGATTGACTGTGCTGTGTGAAGAAAAACTTCCTTTTGTTTTAAACCTACTAGCTATTAATCTCATTTGGTGACTCCTAATTCTTATATTTTGGGAACAAGTAAATAACTTTTCCTTATTCACTTTTTCCTCACCAGTCTTGATTTTATAAACCTTTATCCTGTCCCCTATTTGTGTTCTCTTTTCTAAACTGAAAAGTCCAAGTCTTTTTAATCTCTCTTCATATGGGACCTGCTCCAAACCCCTAATCATTGTTGTTGCCCTTCTCTGAACCTTTTCCAATGCCAATATATCTTTTTTGAGATGAGGCAATCACATCTGTATGCAGTATTCAAGATGTGGCTGTATGATGGTTTTATATAGAGGCAACAAGCTATTCTCTGTCTTATTCTCCATCCCTTTTTTAATGATTCCTAACATTGTTTGCTTTTTTGACTGCCACTGCACACTGAGTGGATGTTTTCAGAGAATTCTCCACAATGACTCCAAGATCTCTCTCTTAAGTGTCCAACAAGTGTCCAATTTGTTCAGCTAAAGGCCAAACATATTACAGCAGAACCCCATTTATACAATCTAGTTGGGACCAGGGCCAGATCCAGTAATCAAAAATGCAGATAATCAGGAGAATGAGCAGGGCTTTGGCTGTCAGCCTTAGGAGGCGGCTGGGCTCTGGCTGTCAGTCCCACCACCTGATTCAGTTCACATGGACAGGCAGATAATTGAGGCTCAGATAACAGGGGCTGTACTGTATTTTGAAAAGTTCTGAGGACCACAATTGACATTTTTAAGACAAGCTTTCTGCTTCATTCCATTTCCTGTTCATAGCTTAGGGAATATAATTAGAACAAGTGCTACCCCCAAGTCACCTGTTCTAGATTCCCCTTAACAGTTGACAGCTAGCTCCCATGTGTAGGGAACATGTTGAGATGAAGAATGGCTGGAACATACTACGACAATAAAACCTCACAAATACAAACACCAGTGCTATGGTCACTATGTGAAACTAGAAGCTACCAATCAGCCAGCAACTGAGAGGAAAAAAGCAACTACTGTACTGTGCCTATATTGCATCTTAAAGGTAGGCATATCTGGGCTGCTTGTTCCCACTTCAACCTCACCTCCACTTGTGGAACAGCCACTGACAGCAAGACACTGGAGCCAGCAGAGCAGGAGCAGCACTGTCTACACAGCTTTCACCTGTCTCTCCACCCCAGCCTCCCACCATCAGAAGGGAGACACTGTTTTCACACACATATCCATCCCTGCCTGCAAGGGGACAAGCTTGCAAACTTATACTGCTGCTGAATCCTAGCCTGGAGCGTGAACTGCTGGATCTGGAGCCAGAACAGTGCTTTGTTCAGAATTATAAACATGCATGGCCTGTAGAGTACTGTTGTTAGCTACTGGCTCATCCTAGAGCAGCCCCCAGGCTGACGCAGAGAATCAGAGAGCCATAGGGTTACATGGAAAGTAATGGTAGACAAAGCCTCCTACTATCTCCCTGCATTGACTTGGCTAATTCAAACACAAACAAAATCAAGAAGGTAGCTCAGAGAGTCTATTTTCAATTAATAATCAAACAAATGTTTTTAACATTTGCCTGTAGCCACAAGTTAAAGCCTTGAGGGCCACGGATCTTAATGAAGGAACACTATATATTTAAAAATGCATAAACCATCATTCAAATTAAACAATCTTTCATGTCTACCATAAAAAAATGAAAGAGCCTGTTTTGGAGGGATTATCTGCTCATAAAACACTTGAGTGCATAGCCAGAAGGTCAAATATGCTCTGTTAGATCAAGATGGAAAATGAGTTTCAAAATAGGGAGTCCTCCACAAAGTATGCACTGCCACCAACATCCTCATGTATAAATTTAGGAATTTCAGCTCTAGGGTTCCTGATGATCTCAACTGCCAGGTTTAGAGAGAAAGAGGAACTTCATCTGATACCCAGGACCAACAGCTTTGTACAGATTCTCTCCTAGTACTGCACAACATGAATCTAAAGAGAGGATCACAGATGTTCTGTGCTCCATGCCTGAAGCACACACACTTCCTATTTATCCTCACTGTTGCCCACCATGCCAAGGACCAAATTATCTCCTCTGACCTAGACCTCTATATTTACAATTTGCAATAGTATTATTCAACCCTCTTGATCACCCTGGAATGGTCACTAAAGGAGTGCAGCTGGATATGAGAGTAAAAACTGTCAAAGCAGGTTGCAACACACATTCACTGAATAATGATATTTGCCTAACCCCAAGCCCTCAAAAAAGGCTTGAGGGAAAAACAGTTTCCCAGCCCCAAATTAAAAAAATAACCCTTTCATAAGCCTTACCACCCCAGGTATGAATTTAAAAGACATTATACAATGGAGTAAAAACATTTTACAAGAACACAATTTAAAATTAGAATCTGTGAAATAAGTAACCATCTTCAGCCTGTAAGCAAGTGGGGGAGACGTAACTAATTTTCAATGCTACCAAAAACGCCAACTTCCCAGTTTCAGCATTCAGTTGGCCTTATTTATTTACAGTTTCTTTCCCAATTCTTATTAGAGCTCTATTAAAAAGGAGATCAACAGTAAATTAAAAAACATTTGAATTTAGGGCTGGCTGTAATGTCTTCCTAAATCGTTTGAAATTTGTTTGATTAATCTCATCAAACCCCCCACCCATATTTATTAAAATACTGGGTTAGAAAAATGTCTTAAATACATCACCTGCTAATGCTAGTTACTCATAATTGTGTTCCTGTCTCTAAGCAGTAGTTTCTTCTCCCTTCATATCCATGAGAAATGTTATTAATCAATCTATTTTAAGTTCTAAAAATAAAATACAGGGCAGTGCAAGAAACAACTTTTCATATATCTAATATTTTTCTGAAAAATCCACATACAGCAGGAAATATCAGGGACATGGTGTCATGAACAAAATCAGAAGATTCATGATAGGGCAGAATTAGAAGATTTTCAGGAATTTCAGAAATTTTTTACATTGTTCTGATGTTTGCATGAAAGCCATGCCCAGCACCAGCTAAAACAAAAACTCTTTGAGAGACCTGAAGAATATGGAAATACAGGGAGGGAAAGGGAAAATATAAAAGTTTTACAAATTGTGATTATATATTAAAATATAAACAAGGTTATAGTATCAATCTGAAGTGTCTAGTTACTCAAGCTTCAATTGTGGAGAATGATGTAAGGCAAGCCTCATGTTATGATGTAAGGATAATAGGTGTACTTATATTGTTTGTCCACACCTTTCAGGTGCCAGACACATGCAGGTATTTGCTATAGCTGCACTATCTGGGCTGCAATTATATCATAAATAAAATACTTGTTATAATTCTTTTAAACTTAATTTTCACACCCCAAATTTTAAAATACTGGAGACTTTAGAAGCTTTTCAATATCTACTGAAGCTGAATTTTAGAAATAGACACTTTCAATGCTCAGAAGGCAACCAGCCAGTGAAACCACTGAATGGTTTTATTTCTCAGATTACCTGGCAGTCTGACTGGTTTACGCCCTTCCCCCCCCCCCCCCAAAAAATGTATTTTAGAAGCCTAGATTTTTTTGCTCATCCAACCAGAGTTTACATAAACCTAAAAATGA
The DNA here is from genome assembly GCA_032595735.1 of Pelochelys cantorii. NCBI lineage: Eukaryota > Metazoa > Chordata > Testudines > Trionychidae > Pelochelys > Pelochelys cantorii. The sequence goes on along the minus strand of CM064326.1, from coordinate 121,073,327 downwards.
AGAGTCAGAAGACAACTAAGAAAGAAACATCTTACTTTTACTTTCATCAGCTGAACAATGGGAGTGTCTATTACCCATTTGTATGTTGGTGTGGGCACAGAGCTAAACTGAGTAACAGGAGACCCTACCCTGAAGAGTTTACAATTTAAGAGTTAGAAAGTTGGGCCCCAATCCTGCAAATACTTAACACATAATTAATTTAGTTTCATGATGCTTGCAATTATGAAAGTGCATAACTGTTTGCAGGACTGGGGCCATAGACTGAACACCATAGGAAAACTAGATGTGGTAATAACCTAAACATTTATTTAAAATTCATAATATATTGGGATTTTCAAAAGCACCTGACTCTCCTGTTGAAGTCTACAGGAGTTAGGCCAATAATGACTGCTTTAGAAATCTGCATCCTAAACTAATTCTTAGTAATAATGTCATTATTTAATATCAGAGATAGTGGAGACAACTGTACTGATTTTAAAAACAAAATTCCCCTCTGGACCTATTCAACTTTTTACACTTTTTTTAAAGAATAAGATTATAAAGTAGCTGGTTAATTCATCATCATTATCACCACCATTACTTTCAGGTTCTGCACCTCCAAATTCTGGCCAGTGAAGGAACTAGCTAAAGACAGCAAAGCAAAGATAAGCAACATTTGTTGGATATTCGACACACTAATCAACTAGTCCTCCCCCCCCCCCCCCCGAGTCCCACTGCCTCTATCAGAAAGAGGCAGCAAGGGGGGCGGAGGGGGAAGAAAGAGGCGGCGTGCCAAGGAAGCCAGCTTAAAAGCCAGTTCTCCCAAGCTCCAGCTCTGTGGGTGGGGGCAGGGGTGCAGCAATGTACCAGAGTCCCTACTGGGACTCTGGTACATTTCAAAGCGGAAGCACCAAATGGAGCCTGGGACCAGCGGGGGACTAAGTCCCCCACTGAGCCCCAGGCTCCATGTGGCATTTCAATCTTTGAAATACACAAGAGCCCCCATTTATACTTTGGTCTTCCAGTTGAATTACATTATAACTTTTGCAGTTATACAATCTTGTGAATTAAATAGTATAAAAAGAACATGTGGAAATCCTGGGAGTTTAAATAAAACAATTTTACCATGAAAAAGCAGTCACAATTTAAATGAATGTAGATGACAATTTGAAAATTATACACCCATATATAAATTTTAGAGTACAGAAAAGAGTAAGAATGCAGGAACAAAACACATATTAAAAAGTATAAAGTTTGTGATACAGCATTAATATTCAATGCATAATTAAAAACAAATATTTTAAATTGTGGTCCAGTATGTAAAGTTGGTTTTTTGAGTAGTAAGAGGGAGATCCAGCATAACCTCAAAGGAACCTAGAGGCTGTTGCTGGCACATTACAAGAACGTCAACCAGTATCTTCTTAGCTGTGGGTCGGAGAGAAAAACATGGTATTTATTTACTTACTCCTCACATACAAGTCTTCATCTGTATACATGAGTTAATATGAGGAAGATGAACTATAATTCTCTTAAAAGCTATGGCTGTTTTTCCAAAAGACCAGAGACATGTTAATTTTTAAGAGTAACCTCAACTTTAATTTAGTTCTTCAGAAGTGAAAGTCTACAGTGTATTAGAAAACTTACAGCAAGCATCATATTACACAAGGAATGTTATGGGGGGGGGGGCGGGATGAAGAGATGGTGTCACACTTCTTGGGAACTAGACAGGTACCAACTGCACTCTAATCAATTGTTACACCACACTAGTAAGCAAAATAAGCCACACTTTCCCAGAGGCTAATGTACATTTCACTGTGTATGTCAGCTCTGCTAACCTGGGAAACAAGGGAATTATCTTAGGTTTCCTGAATGATGCTGCTGAACATTAGTCAAGCAGCCTATCAATTTCAATCATTTTATAATATTTAATTCTGACTATGTCTTATGATTTTAGATAAATACAACTATAAACCCCCAAAATAAAAAGAAATCTCAATTTCAAAACAAGCTGACTCAGCTGAAGATTGCTACAGCTTATTTTAGATTTTGCACAGCTTATTCAAAATGCATTAGGGTATTCATAGCACTCCAAACTGCCCGCCAAATGTTGGATTTCTTTTGAGTATTTTAGATGTATGTCAGCCTCAATGTATCAGAATTCTTGAAAGTAGGTATTTTCCATGAGAATACTTCATGACTGGGAAGATGCAGCAATTGTACTCTTCTTATTTTAGTCTCTGTATTTAGCATAAGGCACCCATAATCGCCCATGCTTCGCTCTCTTCATAAAGGCTTCAGTATCCCTTCCTTCCTCTGAATCTTGCTCTGGTATCCAACTAAAGATTGAAGAATAATTAAGTCAACATACTGCAAAAAATAAAATATTACTATTAGAACTGCTTTGCAGCATCTGCATTTCTATTTCTGGCACTTCAGTGATTTTCTTTATTCTATCTGTTTTTGAAGAGAATAAAAGGTTTCTCCATAAAAAAGACACAAGACAAGTGTGATAGCACATGGTAATGCTGTCTTCAGAAATCTTACTCAATTAATACTAAAGACAAAAGGTGTGCTGTGGCAAATGGCAGTATCAATGGCTCATTGTCCACAGGAGCGCTCTCCTGTGAACACAAATATGAGTAATAAGAGTTGGAAGTATTTTGTCCGCAAAAGTGCCAACTAAAGTGTTTATACTGCCAGACTTTGAGTAACATGGCCATGTCACTAAAAGTTGTGTAGCATAGACATAGCAATCCCCAGTAAGGCTGGGACAATATAAAAAGGAACCTACAGAGTAAAATATGGGTTAAAAAAAAATTCAATCTAATATAGGGATATTAAAATGTGTTTATTTTTGTAAACATGTAACTGATTAAATTTACAGTGGTTACACATTTACACGCAGGGGAGGAGGAGGCAGGAGCTGGTGCTCATGGGGAGCCAGCTTTTAAGCACCTGCTTCCACCTACCTGCCCCCCTGCTGCTGCAACTGTGGGAGGCAGTAGTGAGGAGGTGGGAGGGGGTGCGTGTGGCTCCATGGGAGCGGACATGTGCAGGGAGCCAGTTTAAAAGCTGGATTTCTGTGTGTACTGGCTCTTGCCTGCCCACCCCACCCCCGCTGCCTCTATATCAGATGCAGCAGGCGGTTCCACAGGACCTGGTATGCACAGGAAGCCAGTTTAAAAGCTGGCTCCCCACATGCACCGGCTCCCTCCTCCGCTTCTGATACAAAGGCAGCCGGCGGGGGGGGGGGGGGGGGGAGGGGAGAGGATATAAACCTTAGGATTAACCTATGAGTCCTGGTGCTTCAGTTAACTGTGTACTTGTTCACCTCCCTAATCTCATTAACTAGAATTCACTGCTACAGCAGTAGAAAAAGTTAGATAAACCTAAAAGATTGACCATACTACACCAGTAACCATACTGTTGTCATGTTTAGGAAGAGAAACTCAGATAGGACCAATTTCATATCTCAGTTGAACATTGATAAATACGTAGCTGAAATCAGTCTGGCTCATCAATGTATTACTATTGTTAAAATAGGCATTAGAATTATAAATAAAGTCTAAACACTAAACATATGCTTATAATAGGCATCTCACTGTGGTACTTCAGCACTAGCTTCCCAAAAGGAGAATTTGATACTCAATCATAAACCTGATTTACAGCTCCTTAAAGTAACAATCATTTAGTTTCAACGGGACAGCCATATTAGTCTGTTTCAGCAAAAACAACAACGAGGTTGATGGCATTTTAAACGCTAACAAATTTATTAGGGTATAAGCTTTCAGGAGATATGGGATGTAAGTGACTAGTCGACTATCTGATAAGCATAAGCTTATCGGCTAATTGACTAGTGACACGACTAGTCGCTTCCCCCCTTGCTGCCTCTATCAGAGGCACAAGGGGGGGGAGCAGGAGCCAGTCCTACGGGGAAGCTGGCTTAAAAGCCAGTTCCCCACAGCACCGTCTCCGCAGGGGACAGGGAAAGTAGAGGCACAGTGGGAAATGGTGCAAGCAGGGACTGAAACAATCTCCGCTTGCACCAGTTCTGCTCTGATTCTGCTTTTAAAACGTACAAGAGCTCTGCAGGAAGCGCAGGGCCACCTTTTGAAATATACAAGAGCCCCGTGGGCTCCTCTACATTACAAAGGTTCAGGCGCTACAGTAAGTGTGGGGCCAGTCCCCCGCTGGCCCTGCGCTCCCTGTGGGGCTTCCTCTTTTCAACTGTAGCGAGAGCTGGGCAGGGCTCTTGCTACAGTTCAAAAGCAGAGGTACCCTTGTAGGTTCAATTCATTAATTAATCTAAATTTAATATCCCTACATGAGATATTAATTATTACCTAAGTACATTACGTTAAAACTACAAAACTTCAAGTGGAAAGCAGAAGTCTATTACCATAGTAAAATTATCCTTTAATGAGTTTCCAATTACAATTAGGACAGATAAGGAGCTATTCTACTTAGTAATGCCAATTTGAGTAATTTTAATGGTGTCTTCTTGCATGTCAGATTTTTTTAGAAAAGAAAAAAGTCAAAAAAGGCTAAAAGAACAATCAAGCCACTTACCATTGACCTTTTGCACTCAAAAAATGAAACCTGCAAATTTCTGCAGTGTCCTTCCTTCAAGCATTGTCTGGGGCTTTTTCCTTCCTGTCACATGAAATATAACAGCATAAGAATCCAGTGTATTTTTCAGTGGAAAGGATACTACAGACAAAACACCTTTAAAAAGTTCTATGCACACAGTTGAAATTCTGTCCAAGATCTTTTAACTTGGGTTGTTTGCTGTGGTAAGCTCTACGTAAATGGTGATGAGAGTTGTGAAAGTCCAGATAATAATTTTCTCTCCTCCCCACTCCTAAGGCACATGCTTCTATCAGTAAAATGAATAATAGTCTAACTGGATACACATCTTTTGGGGGAATTTAGATTTATTCAAGGTGTACTTAATGTAAAACTAAAAGCACGTTATCACCACCAAAAGACCAAAAAACCCAGAACAGTATTAATTGTGCTGGTGAAAGGTGTCAATTAGACAGCCTTGGAGACAAAAGTTTTCTGCTTATCTACACAATACATAACAACAGGCAACAGCAGAGTATGCTTCCATATAATATCCTGCTAATATGCTTGAATCCTAACTGATGGGACCATATTTAGGGGATGAAAGTTTTTTCAGTCTCCATTAGGGATGTTAAGTTGCGATTAATTTGCTAGTCTAGTACTAGATGGAATTTCCATTGACTACTCGACTAGTCAATAAGCACTTCTTCATTCCGCCTCTGAAATATACAAGAGCCCCAGTGGGGGTTCATGTGCACTTCAGAGTTGGGACACCGCGTGGAGCTTGGGATCAGCGGGGGACTCAGAGTCCCGTGCTAGCCCCAGACTCCATGCTGTGCTTCTTCTCTGAAATGCACAAGAGCCCCCACTGGGACTCGTGTACATTTCAAAGCTGGCATGCCGCATGGAGCCCGGGGCCAGCAGGGAGACCCTTGCTGACCCCAGGCTCCATGCTGCGCTTCCTCTTTGAAATGTACAAGAGTCCCCATCAAGGGCTCTTGTGCATTTCAAAGCTGGCATGTCATGTGGAGCCCAGGGCCAGCTGACTCCAGGCTGCATGCAGTGCTGCCTCTTAAGTACCCTCCTCTTCTTCCCCCCCCCCACCACCTTGCTGCCGCTATCTGATATCGGGAGGAGCGTGCAAGTCTCTAGTGCCATGCACCCCTTGCAGGGTGGAAGCAGGGAGTGAGACACTTTGCGTGCTCCTCCTGACCCCAGACCCTGATGGCCTGGGTTGGAGGCAGCTAGCAAAGTCTCCTCCTGCCCTGCAAGGGAGCAGGTGCCTAGAGGAGCTGCCAGCTTTTCAGTACATTTGGCAGTTCTCGCTAGGCAGGGAAGGATGGGGGGCAAAGACTTGAAGCGCTCTCCCACCTCAGGCCAATCAGGGTCTGTGGGAGGGACAGCATGGAAATGTCTTGGCCCCTTCCGGGGTGGCCTGAGATCTTTTAAAAAATTAGTGAAGTGGCCCCCCCATCTAAAATTATTGCCCACCCCTGCCTTATCAGAAAGTCAACTAGTCGCTTACATCTCTACACTGACCCACAGAAAAGTCAGCCAGGGGCCACAAACAAGTCAGAAGCAAAAACAACCCCCAAAAAGCCCATAACCCTCACAGACCTGGCCCTCAAAACCCCTCATCTCCAACTGAGAAGGAAAAAAAAAAAGACACTCCTGTTAAGCCCCAGCCCCAGAAGGAAGGGGGTGGGAAGAGGCACTGATGTTCAGGGCTGGTGTGGGGAGCTGCCAGGAAGCGGGTGGGGGGTTCTGGGTGGGAGGGTGTGAAATTTGGTTGGGACACAGGATGCAGAAGTGGGCTGGAAGTGGGCGTTGTGGGCAAGAGGCAGAGTGCAAGTGTGGTGACTGGGTGGGAAGCAGGGTACAGCAGCAGCCTGCGGGTGAAAGTGGGGTCTGGCCAGAAGGGAGGGTGCAGGATTTGGATGGCAGAGTACAGGAGTGGGGTTGGAGTGTAGGGCCTGGGCAAGAGGAAGGATGCAGCAGTGGGGTAGAGGTGTGGAGGGTCTAGGTGGTATGGGATAGAGGACGGTGGTGCTTACTTGGTCCAACGACAAAGAGAACCCCCTGATTAGCTAAGCCTGTGGCTCTCCACTTTTCCACACCCCTTTTAGGAGTCTGATTTGTCTTGTGTACCCCCAAATTTCACCTCAACAACTTGCTTACAAAATCAGGCCTAAAAATGCAAATGCGCCACAGGCTGCTCTTAGCGGGAACCTGCTTCATGTCTCGTTTGCAGCGCATCGTTACGCGCAGGCTGGAGCGAGGAGAAATGCCACACTCGCACTGCAGCCAGGGCGTGACAGAGAAGTCACTGCCTTTCAAGTCTGTTCTCCACTCTGGCACTATGAATGCAGGAGTTGGGGGCCTGCAAGAGTGCTCCAGCACCTTGCTTCTACAGGCACTGGTTATAAAAACTTCCCCCCCAAATCCTAATACTCAGATTTTGGGGAACCTGCTGCCACCATCAAATGCTTTTGATCCCCCAAATTAAAAAAAAACAAAAACCACATACACAAACAGGGGTGGACACTTGAAACCAACCCCAGGAGTACCCCAAGCTCTTCTCCCCCAAAAGAGCTTGAAAAAGAAAATAGAAAAACAAGCTGTAGTCTCTGGAAGCTGACCCCTCAGCTTTGCGGTGGTGAATGCTTTGGAAGGGACCTCACAAGGAAGAAACGGGAAGGGAACACCATCTACTGGAAGGCATGGGATGCATAGTCCTAGGGATGGGGGTACCATGACCACCACCCCCAAAAGAAGACAACGGGTGGTGGTGATCGGGGACTCCCTCCTAAGAGGGACTGAGCCATCTATCTGCCGTCTGGACCTGGAATCTCGAGAGGTGTGCTGCTTACCAGGAGCTCGAATTCAGGATGTGACTGAGAGGCTTACAAAACTGATCAAACCTTCGGATCACTACCCCTTCCTGCTTCTCCATGTGGGAACTAACGATACGGCCAAGAATGACCTTGAGCGGGTTACTGCAGGTTATGTAGCACTGGGAAGAAGGATCAAAGAATTCGGAGTGCAAGTGGTGTTCTCGTCCATCCTCCCTGTTGAAGGGGAAGGAGTGGGCAGGGATCGTCGAATCGAGGACGTAAATGCGTGGTTGCACAGGTGGTGTCTCAGAGAGGGCTTTGGTTTCTTCGACCATGGGACTCTGTTCCGGGCACAAGGATTGTTAGGAAGAGATGGGATCCACCTAACCAAGAGAGGAAGGAGCATCTTCGCGGGCAGGCTTCCAAACCTAGTGAGGAGGGCTTTAAACTAGGTTCGTCGGGGGATGGTGACCAAAACCCTGAGGGGAGTGGGAAAGTCGGATACCAGGAAGAAATGCAGAGAGGAACGAGCAACAAAGGAGGACCCCTGATTCGAATGGAGAAAATAGGGTGATCAACTGGTTACCTGAGGTGTTTGGACACCAATGCGAGAAGCCTGGGGAACAAACAGGAAGAATTGGAGGCCCTGGCCCAGTCCAAGAAATATGATTTAATTGGTATAACAGAGACTTGGTGGGATGACTTGCATGACTGGAGCGCTGTCATGGAAGGGTATAAACTGTTCAGGAAGAACAGACAGGGGAGAAAAGGAGGAGGAGTTGCACTGTATGTAAGAGAGCAGTATGATTGCTCAGAACTCCAGTATATAGAGGGAGAAAAGCCTGTTGAGAGTCTATGCGTTAAGTTTAGAGGTACAAACAGCAGCAGTGATGTTGTGGTTGGTGTCTGCTACAGGCCACCGAATGAGGTGGATGAGGTAGATAAGGCTTTCTTTGGACAACTGAGAGAAGCTTCCAGATCGCAGACCGTGGTTCTCATGGGGGACTTTAATCACCCTGACATCTGTTGGGAAACCAATACGGCAGTACACAGGCAATCCAGGAAATTTTTGGAGAATGTTGGGGATAACTTCTTGGTACAAGAGCTGAAGGATTCAACCAGGGGCCATGCGCAGCTTGACCTTCTGCTCACAAACAGGAAGGAACTAATAGGGGAAGTAGAAGTGGGTGACAACCTTGGAAGCAGTGATCATGAGATGGTAGATGTCAGGATTCTGACCAAAGGAAGACAAGAGAGTAGTAAAATACACACCTTAGACTTCAGAAAAGCAAACTCTGACTCCCTCAGAGACCTGATGGGCAGGATTCCCTGGGATGCTTACATGAAAGGGAAAGGAGTGGAGAAGAGCTGGCAAGGGCAAGTCGTGCCTGACAATCTGATTAGTTTCTAAGATGAGGTAACTGGCTCTGTAGACATGGGAAAGTCAGTGGATGTGATATACCTTGACTTTAGCAAGGCTTTTGATACGGACTCCCACAATATTCTTGCCAGCAAGTTAAGGAATGTGGATTGGATAAATGGACCGTAAAATGGATAGAAAGCTGGCTAGAAGGTCGGACCCAGCGGGTAGTGATCAACGGCTTGATGTCAGGATGGCGGTTGGTTTCGAGCGGAGTGCGCCTAATGGTTCGGTTCTAGGACTGGTTTTGTTCAATATCTTTATTAATGACCTGGATGAGGGGATGGACTGCATCCTCAGCAAGTTTGCAGAGGACACTAAGCTAGGGGGAGAGGTAGATACGCTTGAGGGAAGGGATAGGGTCCTGCAGTAACCCACTCAAGGTCATTCTTGGCCGTATTGTTAGGGTCAGAGTGACTTAGACAAACTGGAGGATTGGGCCATAAGAAATCTGATGAGGTTCGACAAGGACAAGTGCAGAGTCCTGCACTTGGGATGGAAGAATCCCAAGCATTGTTACAGGCTGGGGACCAAATGGCTAAGTAGTAGTTCTGCAGAAAAGGACCTGGGGGTTACAGTGGATGAGAAGCTGGATATGAGTCAACAGTGTGCCCTTTTAGCCAAGAAGGCTAATGGCATATTAGGTTGCATTAGGAGGAGCATTGCCAGCAGATCCAGAGATGTCATTATTCCCCTTTATTTGGCTCTTGTGAGGCCACATCTGGAGTATTGTGTTCAGTTCTGGGCCCCCCACTACAAAAAGGATGTGGATGCATTAGAGAAGGTCCAGCGGAGGGTAACTAAAATGATTAGGGTGCTGGAGCATATGACCTACAATGAGAGACTGAGGGAGTTGGGTCTGTTTAGTCTGCAGAATTGAAGAGTGAGGGGGATTTGATACCAGCCTTCAACTTCCTGAAGGGAGGTTCCAAAGAGGCTGGAGAAAGGCTGTTTTCAGTAGTGACAGATGGCAGAACAAGGAGCAATGGTCTCAAGTTGTGGCGGGAGAGGTCCAGGTTGGATATTAGGAAAAACTATTTCCCTAGGAGGGTGGTGAAGCACTAGAATAGGTTACCTAGGGAAGTAGTGGTGTCTCCATCCCTAGAGATCTTTAAGTCTTGGCTTGACAAAGCCCTGGCTGGGTTGATTTAGTTGGGATTGGTCCTGCCTAGGGCAGAGGGGTAGACTTGATGACCTTCTGAGGTCTCTTCCAGTTCTATGGGTCTATGATACACACAGACAGACCTTCCAGGACACAAGAATCAACCAATACCAGTTAATTAGAATAAAAAACCCCCAATCTTTTATTATCAAAACAAAACTACAGTTGCAAACATATTAAATGGACTAGATGGAGAGAGCCTCCGTTTGATATAGATACTAGTCTCTGGGCTGTAATCCTTAGTTATAAAAGAGAACTACAATTAGCCAGCTCAGACATGATTTCCAAACCCTAGTGGACTATCTAAACTTTTCCCCACTTACATTTTAAGAAGTCCCTTCTTGGAGAGAGGGAGAGAGAGAGAGAGAGAAAGAGAAGCATCTCCCATCTCAATACCTGGGAGAAATTGCTCTGCCCTCAAACAAACGAGAGAGAGATTGAGACACTCTCCTCTGTCCCCGTTTGAAATTCCTACCTGCCTTGTTACTGGCCGATTGCCCGACCAGCAGACCCCTTTGTTCGGTACCCGGGTTAACCCCTTAGTCCCCAGGGGCTGGCCAGAACGCCTGATTAACACACTGCCCACGTTTTCCCTCCTAACCAATGGCGCGAGCTGCTGCTGGCGCCTGCGGTAAAACCAGACCGGTAACGACAGGCGCCCTCCCCCAGCCCCCAGCCCCCAGCCCGCTGCGCACCGCGGGGCGCCGGCCCTGCCCCGGCCGCCCTACCTGGACGAGGCAGGGGGACTCGAGCAGGCACTGACGCAGGTCCTCCCGCACCCCCGCACAGGCCCGCCCGTCCTCCTCCTTCTCCTCGTAGTACTTGGGCATCCCAGCAACGCGCCCGCGCGCAGCGGCGGCTCCTCACTCCCGCGCCTCCCTCCTCGCCCGGCGGGCCGCCGCCATCTTGTTGCCCTTTCACCCGGGCCTGTCCCGCCAGGACAGGAACTGCCGTACCCGGCATGCACCGCGCTGCAGGGTCACGACCCGTGTCAGGAGGCCACGTGCCCCGCTACGTTGCCGGAAGCAGCTGGAGTTTGCTGTGGGTGCGCGCGGGCCCGGGAGACCCTTGCGCGCTGTGTCTGGGAGGGGCGGGGCCGGAGCGGCAGGTGAGCAGCCGCGGGGAGGGAGGGGAGAGTCCTCGCCGCCAGGGCACGCGGGGCTGCACAACGCGCGCGCGGCTTGGCGAGGGCGACCCGGGATCCCGCCTGCGCCACAAACCGCTGACGCCCCACGCACGCGCCCGCGCCGCTGCTGGCCGCAGCTCGAGGCACGCGCAGGGATCAGTGCACCCCGCAGGAGCCGGCCCGGCGGGAGCTGGGGGGCTGTCCCCACGCGCGGGCCTCAAAGGATTGCCCGGGAGACGGGAGCTGAGGGCGGCCCCGCCCCTACTCCGGGCGCAGCGGCTCAGGTGGGGGTGGGGAGCAGGGACTCGAACCCGCGTCAGTGGAGCATTTTCTCTCCTTCCTGCTCCGGGTCTAACTGTCTCCGGTGTTGGGGGCTGGGCAGGAAGCGCCCCCAGGTCGGATTGGCAGCGACCTCAAGGTTGAGGGGTGGGGGTTGCCTTCCCCTGCAGCGTGTGAGTGGGGATCCCTTGCTAGGGCTGTGCACTTGCCTGCCATTGCAGGGACCTCAGGCTGTCTTGGGCAGTACAGCTGAACTGTCATTCATGCTTAAATTTGACACTTTATGACTGGGTCTTAACAAAGATGCGAATTATCTCACCCATTACAAAGATAGCTTCCCCAATTATCACCCCTAATGTCATTACCTCACAGACACTAACTTTCCCCCCTCACCCCTCCTCTGTTCTTAAATCTGATTCGTCAATTTTATATGTGTTCACTTTTTTTTGATTGTATCACTTTGGTATATATGGTCGTGCCAATTTTCTTCCACAAATTGATCTGAGGAATGGATCTGGCCCACAAAAGCTCATCACCTAATAAACCATCTTGTTAGTCTTTAAAGTGCTGCATAGTCCTGTCTTTTGTTTCAGCCCCCAGAAAGTGGCAGTAGCTGTCTGAGTAGGTGAGTGCCCGCTCTCCCCCCCACTGTCCTAGCACTGACCACACTGGCACTTTTGTCTGCCAAATGTAAGTCGGTTGAGGTTACGCATTTTTCACCGTCTTGTCCAACAAAAGTTTGATTGAAAAAGTTTTGCCAACGACAGTGCTAGTGTAGACAAAGCTTTAGTCCCTCCTATTCTCTGCTGTGACACATCATAGTCTAGTATTCTTAGAAGAGGCAGTAATATTTTGGTTGTTGGGTTTAGCCTAGGGTTCTGGATGTGTTGGTGGCCTGTGAAATACAGAAGGTTGAACTAAACTATCTGGTGGTCCTTTCAGGCCCTTAAAGTATGATATTTATAGGTGTGAGGTCAAGACCCTTTTCCAATGATTAATTATTCAAACAAAGTTGAACAGTTTCAACAGGACAGATTGAGTGATCTACCCCAGAGTACCCAACAATAAGTGTTTAGAGGGCACTCTCCTGAAACATGGGAGACTTGAGTTCTCGCCTCAGGCAAATGAAACCCTGGATTCAAAATTCCCTCACAGCCTGGGTAAGTGCCCTACCCACTGGGCTGAAGTTTATAAGGGGACACCCTCTTACCTTGTCTTCCTTATGTGGTGTTTATTGCATAAAAGGGCTTCGATGGGGAGAAGGTTCATGGCTTTGAAGCCTAAGCAGACAGGTAGGTGCCTGCTTCCAGACCAAAAGTACATGCCTATGTTTCTTTGAGGAGTGGGGCACCATGAATTTTTATCTGAAATAATTAAAATATAATGGAGTGTAAAATATAATATCTTGAATATTAAAACATTTAAGGGGAATTGTAAAACCATGTCTTTATATTTGGTACTCCTAGAGTGTACTGTTCCATGGTGTTGTACAAAGATTGTCTTACTTGCCTACTGCATTGGGGTGCTAAGTATTTGTGTTACACATGGAAAGGGAAGGAACAGAGGTTGCATAAAGTCAAAGTCCACACAGTGAATTAATAGTAGATTGGCATTTTAATTTATGTATTATTTACACACCAGGATTGATGCCGATCTCTAAATCGTGCTGTATCAATACATTAAATAATTCAACTTTCTGCTGCCTAAAAATAATGCACAGAGACACATTTTGAAAGGAGCTAGCCTACAGTTCTGCATGTTCGCTTTTGCTGGTACAAATGGTAGTATTTAAGTAGCTACTTGCCTGATTATCCTTCCAAATCAGTTGTACAGTGTATCTAAATGCCATAATTAACACTACATAATTTAAAATGGTTGTAATTTCCCTCTGCTATCATTTCAGATTATGTAAAATACATTCATTTTATTTTTCAAAATCTTTCAGAAAAATGTTGCCAACCACCTCCCAAAACCAGGGCAACGGTGCCTTAAACTCCAGGGATGCAGCGAGACATACGGCTGGTGCAAAACGATATAAATACCTGAGGAGGCTCTTTCACTTCCGACAGATGGACTTTGAGTTTGCTGTTTGGCAGATGCTTTATCTGTTCACTTCACCACAGAAAGTTTATAGAAACTTTCACTACCGGAAACAAACAAAGGACCAGTGGGCAAGAGATGATCCTGCTTTCTTGGTGTTGCTGAGTATCTGGCTGTGTGGTGAGTGTCAGTTTCCGTGATCAGCAAAAATGAGGTGGGCAAAGAGGAAGAATTGGGCACTAGCCTAAGATTAATGAGGCCTGGGTTCAGGTTCTTGCTCTGCCATAGACTTTATATAACCTTGGGCAACTCATTTCATCTCCCTGTGCATTACTTCTCCATCTGTAAAATGTGGTTATTAGTAGTTCTCAAGCTTACATGAGCGTTGTGAGAATAAACACATTAAAAAGTTTGTGTGCGCAAATATTACAGTGAAAATGGCTATTTATGTACCTAATAGAGAAGATTTTTTCTCTTCTCAGTAAAATTGCAGGAATGTACCTTTGCAGGATTTTTTTTAGCACCCTGGGTTTTTTATTGTAGACGCCCTTAATCAGAATGGAAAAGCTGAAGAGCTATTTAAATCAAAGGATACAGTAATCATCAGGGCTCGACAAACCACGGCGAGAGCTACTCGCCAGCCCCACACCGCGCATGTGCCAGACTGGTGCTGCGCATGCGTGCAGCGCTGGTGAATGGGACGCACGGAGCGACCGGCTGAAATCTACTCGTCACGGGCGAGTAGAATCAGTGGTTTGTCGAGCCCTGGTAATCATTAGGAATTAGAGAACCAGGGTAAATCGGCTGGCTGTATCTAGAATCCTCTAAGATTCTTTATATTTATTATAATCGAGTCTTGCCTCTGTTCTGTGTTTGAAACTGTATGGGTTTCAACATAAACAATGAGAAGTCCTGTGTCACCTTATAGACTAACAGATTTATTGGAGTGTAAGCTTTCTGGGGCAAAGACCCACTTTGTCAGATGCATGACATGTCTCTGACGAAGTTGGTCTTTCCCCATGAAAGATTATGCTCCAATAAATCTGTTCGTCTATAAGGTGACACAGGACTTCTTGTTGTTTATGCAGATTCAAACTAACACGGCTACCCCCTCTGATACTTGTATGGGTTTCAGTAATTGTCAAAGAAAGACAACCTCAGGAATGAATGACTATTCTTTTCTTTTAAAAATAATTGAATATTTGTATGATTAGAAAATGGGATGTGCAAGCATAGAACAAAAAGACAGTCACTAATGTTGAACCCATTACATGCAAAGTCCCCTTTACAAGAGCTCTGTCCTTAGTCCCATTCTGTCTCCCTCTATACCTTATCTGTGGGTCATCTTATCCACTAACATAAATATGCTGACAGCTCACAGATCTACCTTTCTACCCCTGACCAGTCTCTTTCTGTTCAAACTAAAATCTTGAATTGTGTCTCTGACATCCCTCATAGGTATCTATCTGCCAGCTCAAGCTAAGCATGACTAAAACAGAGCTCCTAATTTGCAACCTGCCTATACCTTCCTACTACCTCCTGACTGTGGACAACCTCACTATCCTGCCTGTCATTCAGAAATATAACCCAGATTATCATCTTGACTCAGATCTTTCACTAGGTCTAAGGATAGGCCTTTCTTATCCATCCGCACAGCTAAAACTCGTCAAAGGTGTCATCATCTCATGTTTCAATTACTGTAACATCCTCTCTGTCCTTGACAAATACACTCTTGTCTCGTGCCTATCCATTCATAATGCTGCTGAAAAGATCATTTTCCAAGCCTGCAATTTGACCATGTCACCCTCCCCTCTCTTCAAATCCCTCCACTGGCTGATTCTTTGCTATCACATCAAACATAAGCTTTTGAGGCTCTTCATGGTGAGTTCCTAATCATCTCTCGTTCAACCTCCCTATACCTTCACTACTGTCTCATTGTAGACTCCACCTGTCTCTTATCTATTTGCTGTCTCTTATCTGATACTTAGCTTGTAAGCCCCTAGGGGCAGAGACTCACTGTATGGCACCTACCACACGGGGGTTGTGGTTTATAGCTAGGGATCCTAGGTACTTTTATAAAACAAATAATAAATAACACTAATGACCAAAACCGTAGTAAGACATTGTGTACTTCAGGCATTCCCAATCAAGAGGAAAATCTTTAGCGTGTAAGTTTCTGTTCTGTTGGCCTTTTAAAAAGCAAGAGGGGAAACATCACATTCAGTCCATTTTTGACAGAGCATAGTATCGTCATATAAAAGCTGTTACTTCTGAAATTCTAATGTTCTTGTGGTTGCATGGGAAATATTTCCTAGATCCTTTTGTGTTTCATGGACATTTTCCCGAAACTGCTAAAGGAACTCCATAAGCATGTGTCTTTTTGTATACTGCACTTTCATTCAACTAAAATGGACTGGAAATCTGAATGCCAGTCTTAAGGACAATACACTGTCATGTGGTTTTGTGTAACTGAAAGCAATGTGTCTTCTGGTCTGCATGTTGCTCTTCTTCTGTACTTCTGCTTAAAGTATATTCGTTTAAAAATGTGAGATTAGTTCAATGACAGCTTCCACATACTGAATCTAAGCCAACCACAGTATACACAAGTGGTACGGTATGCAGCATTTGAAAAGAAAAAGTGGCTGCCTTGCAGAAGATCTTAGAGGTAAGGAGGAAAAAAGGGGAAAGCGTTAAGGTTTCAGGAAACCCTCTTCAAAGGGTTACCATTGGAACATCAGTGTGTGAAGGATTGGCATTGTATAGTGATGCAGCATTTTTCCAGATTGCAAGGATTAATCTCTCTCCTTTTCCTCCTCCCCTCTCCAGTGTCCACAATAGGATTTGGATTTGTGCTGAACATGGGATTTTTTGAAATGATAAAGCTTCTTCTTTGGGTTGTGTTTATTGACTGTGTGGGTGTTGGCCTTCTAATAGCAACTTTAATGTGGTAAGTAAATAATTCCATCTAAAACTAAACTGTACATTGCTACAGTTGAAATTTCCCTGCTGCTGAGGCATTGTACTTCAAACTATATGACTTTGCTCAGACAAGAGGATTAAGAGTTTTCATTGGCTGTGAATAGAGTGCTGTTGTTGGGAAAGAGTACTAATAAAGGTGTACTTTGCTTGACCTCCTCCTGCAAAAAACGGTTAACTTAAAGGAAATTTGTCATTTGTACCCTGCCCTATATTTTCTTGCAGAGTTGGTCTTCAACAATGCTGGAGAGATCAAGACATTTTTTTAATTACCTTGTTGGGCTTTAATAAATCACATTCTTGTAAACATGTGGTTACTTGTTTGGTATTCTCATTGTTTAATGGGACACTGTAAAATCAACCCACTCTTCTGCTGAACTATTTTAGCTATTGTCACAAGTAATTCCTGGGGTGACTATAACTGTTTATGCATTTGTCAGCTTCTCTGCTCCTGTGGTCACTATCACTTTTTGTCTCCTGCCAGATCATGACATCAGTATTATGCCCTGTTCTGGAAAGAGTTCATATGCAGGCTCTTTTTCAGGCCTGGGAAGATGTCTTTCAGAGAAGTGGGTGGGTTCCCTTGTTCTTCAGACCATTGCAGGAGCCTGGGAGAGTAGTTGGGAAACTTCCTTTTTACCCAAGCCCTTCCTTTTAGGACACCTGCACGGAGTGGTAGTCATTTCTCTTCGTTATCCATGGTGCCCTGTATGGGATTGGGAGGGGCACTTAATTCTCTCCCTTGAGCCACAATAAAATGGACAAGGTAGATGACATGCAGTAGAGAGGTTCTCTTTCCCTCTTCATTTTTCTATGGGGTGAGGGGAAACAGGCCCCTTTCCTCACTCCCCTCTCCATCATGCGGTGGAAATTTGCCTAGGAAAATTAGGTTAAGCTATGGATTTGGTCGGTAATATTACAACCAGAAACCATGTCTTCCCTCTGTTGTATTTGGATGCAGCAAATAATTTCATACTCATATCAAGAATCCATATTTTAAGTATTTTGTAGACTTTTTGGTGGAGGTGAGACATTTATTAAATGAGGTAACTTGGATGCCTTCTGTCTGTAAAATTGAATGCAATCAAGATATCTTTTTAAAGGAAACTGGAACATGTAGGCTAGGCCTGGCCTTTTTTGGGAAGTCAGTGCTTGGACAACTGACAGTTCTTCAGTATCTTGTAATTACACCAGCAGTCTTTGCAAAAGGAAGCTGCTGCCCTCCTGTGCACAATGTTTGCACTTTCTACTAAGCACCAAAGAGTATAACTACTTCTGAGAGAGAGATGGGCTAACAAAAGGCTCGTCTACAAAGTCTTTTTTTTGTAGGCTACTATGCTTTCTTTACATCTTAGAGAAACAATTCTCCAGCCATGTTTGAAAGCACTGTAGTTATGAATTAAATGGAAAAGATTTGAGTTTTTTTTCCAGTTACTTTAATTATCAGTGGTGATGTCACATCAACATTATAACTTTAGAAAATATGAAGGTGCAAAATTATTTCACAACTTTATTTCTTTTTCCAAATAGGTTTATTTCTAATAAGTACTTGGTAAAGCAACAGAGCAGAGACTATGAGGTGGAATGGGGATATGCTTTCGATGTTCATCTGAATGCTTTCTATCCACTTCTAGTCATTTTGCATTTTATCCAACTGTTTTTCATCAATTGTGAGTAAAGCATCCTTTTTCATGCTTTTTACTGTGGTGTAGGGCATCAAGCAGGTAGCTGAGAGCAATTGTCTTCTCTCTTACAGATGTTATCTCATCAACCTCATTCGTGGGCTATTTTGTTGGGAATACAGTATGGCTGATTGCGATTGGTTATTATATCTATGTAACATTTCTAGGATACAGTGGTAAGTAATTTCCAAAACTACTACTCTAATTTGTGAACTCATAAGTAAGCAATGATCATCTCTCAACTAGGTATGTGAACAACTAGTCGACTATCCGATAAGCAAATGCTTATTGGATGGTTGACCCGCTAGTCAACTAGTTCCTTCCCCTGCGTTGCTGCCTCTACTAAAAAGAGGCAGCAAGGGGTTGGGGGGAAGAAGAGGGGATGCTCCAAAGTGATGGTGCTGCGGCTTTGAAATACCGCATGCAGTCCAGGCCGTCCCGAGCTGGCCTGGGCTCCATGTGACATTTCAAAGTGGCAGTGCCGCATGGACCCCGGGGTCAGCCCATATGGCCCTGCTGCTTTGAAACACCATGTGGAGTCTGACACTGGGCTATGGTGTTTCAAAGTGGCAGCACCGTGTGGCGCTTGGGTGAGGTGGGGACTCCCCAGCTGACCCTGGGTTTCATGCAGTGCTGCTGCTTTGAAATGCTGCAGGGAGTGCGGGGGACTGCTTGAGTCCCCCTCTGACCCCATGCTCTTTTGCCTCTGACCACGCAGCGCTTTTGCCTTTGAAGTGTAGCAACAGCCCTGAGCTTTGCTGCACTTCAAAGGCAGAGGTGCCCTTATCAGCTAATTGAATAGTCAATGCAAATTGCATTGACTATTTGATTAGTCAGTTAATCAAAATTTTATATCCCTACTCTTAGCAGAAGTAGAAAAATTCAGTGTGGATTTACTTTTAAGCTATCCCTTCTAGACAGATGTCTTCTAGTATTCACTGTATAATGAAGCAGTTCCACATGCTCCCTTGGCAAATTAATGTTTTTCTGAACATAGCTTTTTCCCCAGTTCCTTTCTAAACCTAATATTGCCTCTGTCCTTGGAGTTAATTTGTAATCCTTTGCCAAGCTTGCTAGGTATTCCCTTAACTAAGTGTCCAAACTGGATTAATGTTTATGCTTGAAAGATTTATGTGGTGTTAAAACACTGCACAAGAGATTATTACTCATTGACGCTGGCCATTGTATTATACTAGCAAACCTCAAGACCCATATTAGTTTTGGACTCTGATTGACTAAAGAAGTTAGTAATGTACTGAAATCATTCAGCAGGTTGGCTTTATTATTGTACACAGATCTACCTCAGTTACTCTTCTACTCTGGTAGAAGCTATTCTGTATCTAGGCAAAGGGCTACAGAATCAGCATGGCAGGGCTGGCTGACTGGACACGCACTTTTAACCAAACTGTTAAATTGATAGAATGCTGGCATTGCAGCCTCTCTGCAGGGTTGTCCTAGATGCAACAGTTTATGGCTTTAGTCTATTAATTCACCTAACTGCTGGTTTTAAATTCTGCAGTCTGATCATAATTTTATTTCTTTTCTAGCATTGCCATTTTTGAAGAACACTGTTATCCTTTTGTATCCATTTGCACTCTTAATTCTGCTGTATGTGCTCTCATTAGCACTGGGATGGAACTTCACCAAGACACTTTGTACTTTCTATGAGTTCAGAGTGAAATAAAAACAGGACTTCATATGTCTGTGTAGTTTCTTAGCTGCTGGCAGCCTGAACAGCTGAGACATCTTGTAAATGGTTGTAAATTTTGTCTTTGTAGATAAGTGTAAAGAGCTTTGTGTCGACTGCAATTTTTAATGATTAAAATATTTACAAACAGTAAAAATGTTAATTGTGTATGAATACTTTTGCAGTACATTCCTAGACACAAACTGTCTGTACTTTTTTGTAATATCCCATTAAAAGTCATCAGTGAGAATTGCTAAGTACTATATTAAGTTAGTGGATGAGGCAGTCAGATGATGGTAATTTTAAGTCACTTTGAAGAAAAAGTGGTTGGTGTATTATTGTGTATACTGATGTTTAATGCTTCTTTGGTTCAGTTACATTTAATGCCTGCTGCTGAGGCACATGCTTTGCTACTCACATATTCTATGGTCTTAGTCTGTACTGTGCATGAGCCACGTCTTCCACTCCTAGCTGCTGGAGTCAGCCAAAGCAAGGGTTCCTGCATGTGCATAGGTGGTGAAATTGAGCCCACCATTATGGATCTAGAAAGGTTCAACCAAGACCCCTGTCTGTACTTTAGGGATACTGACTTAAGTCAGTGATTTTCAAAGTATGGGTTGCAGCAAGTCAGGTACTGGGCCACCTTGCTGGGTGACCAGTGGGGGTGCTAAGGCCAGCTTCCTCCTTGTCCTGGCACTGCAGACTATAGTGTACCCTAGAAACAGTCAGCAGGGCAGGCTCTTGAAGCCCATCCACTGTTGCTTGGCAGTGCCTAGAACCAGAACAGGAACCAGCCAATGGGTGTGTGGAGCCAGAACTTGGGCAGCCTGTGGAGCTGGACCTGCTGCTTGTCCATGATTTCAGGACAGATAGGAAGCCTGCCTTACCATCCCACTAATTCACTGACTGGGAGCTACTGGAGGTAAGCCTGTGCCCCAACAATCCCGTCCCAGCCCTGAGCCCCTCAAGCTAGAAACCCTTCCTGCACCCTCAGCCCCATCCCTCAGCCTGTGCCACACTTCCCTACGAGGGATATTAAAATTATATTAATCAACTAATCAAATAGTGGATGGAATTTCCATTGACTATTCAATTAGTCCATAAGGGTGTTCCTGCTTTGAAATGTAGCAAGAGCTGCCTGGCTGTTGCTACATTCAAAAGGCAGAAGTGCCCTGGTGTTCCACCTTTGAAATGCACAAGAGCCCTTGCAGGGGCTCTTGTGCATTTCAAAGATTGAAACTCTGCATGGATCCTTGGGGCCAGTGGGGAATCCCCCACTGGCCCCAGGCTGTGCTTTTGCTTTGAAATGTACAAGAGCCCCAGTGTGGATTCTTGTACATTTCAAAGGTAGAATGCTGCTGCTGCTGCACCCCTGCCCCCTCCCATGGAGCTGGAGGGAACAGGCTTTTAAGCCTGCTCCCCCTCTTCCTACCTCTTTCTGATAGAGGCAGCGGGGGGAGTGACTAATCACTTACTCCATCCACCATCTTAAATCCCTCTGCCCCCCTTCCCAGCCTGCACTCTAGTCAAAAGATACAATTACGCTGGGTCACAGGCATCAATTTTCTTCAACTAGGTTGTGAGAAAAAAAGTTTGAAAACTACTGACTTAAGTGCAAAAAGGCAGAGATGGTGAGTGAGAGAAAGCACTCCCATAGCAGGCACCTCTAGACATTCAGTTTTGCATAAACTATTTTTCCCCTTTTCTGAGTGGCTGCTCCAAGTCCCTCCCTCTCTCCACCTCACACATTTCCATTATCTAGTCCTAAGCAAACTCACCCCTCCAAAGTGTGGAATTGACAATTGTTCATTCTGCTTGTATTCCACCCCTTCACCATGGCTATGTCTAGACTGGCATGATTTTCCGCAAATGCTTTTAACGGAAAAGTTTTTCCGTTAAAAGCATTTGCGGAAAAGAGCGTCTAGATTGGCACGGACACTCTTCCGCAAAAGCACTTTTTGCGGAAAAGCGTCCGTGCCAATCTAGACGCGCTTTTGTGCAAGAAAGCCCCGATCGCCATTTTAGCCATCGGGGCTTTTTTTGCGCAAAACAATTCTGGGTTGTTTACACTGGCCCTCTTGCGCAAAAACATTTGCGCAAGAGGGCTTTTGCCCGAACAGGAGCATCATAGTATTTGCGCAAGAACACTGACGATCATACATTAGATCGTCAGCGTTCTTGCGCAAATTCAAGCAGCCAGTCTAAACAGCAGGCAAGTTTTTCACAAAAGCGGCTGATTTTCCGGAAAAACTGGCCCGTCTAGACACAGCCCATGTGTCTTGTCTATGTAAGCTTAGGAACAGGGACTGTGTTATTTTCATACAGGGCCTAGCACAATGGAAGTATTGTAATAAAGATGACTAACTTTTTCACAGCCTTTTCATGTTTGAAATTTGGACTCACTTTAAAATATTGCTACATATTGGGTCTTAGGGACAGAAGTCTATCAGTTTATAAGAACTACAAAACAGTTTATTTTAAAGCCTTTATTTCAAATATACATGGACAGCTGTGGCACATAGAAACATTGATGAAAGGCACAGTTGACATGACCCATATCAGGGTATCAAATATAGCAGCAAGTTTTAAACAAAACTAGCCAGTTTATAAAAATCTATTATAGCAGCTAATGTGGGTTTGGTTAATGAAAACATGGGGGAAAGTGTACAGATTAAGTTTAGCCAGAAAATGTTTTAGGACTGTACTAGATTCCACAATGCAGGAGTACACACAGACATCCTCCCTCTCTTCCCCCAAAAAGAACCTGAAAATGAAGATAGCAATTTTCTAAAAGTAGTGCTCAGTATCAAACTCAAGCACCAGATTTTCATTTCAAAAAGGATGTTATTAAACAGCAAACTAGTTACAATAAGACTTCAATATCTGATTACCAGAATTTGAACTAAGAAAAAACTACATTTAACTTAAAATACCTAAATCTGGTGGCAGTTCATTTTACAGTACTGTATCAGCCACTGTTAAGATTTGAAGAGAATGTATTCCAAGTCATCTATTGAAATCTCAGCAAACACTGATCAACAGGGAAAAAAATGTACCATTTCAACAAGTAAAGCACTAAATATACCTTTGATCCTGGGGAGGCTGGGAATTCCTGTTGTGATCAGCTGTAAACTGGCACAACAATGAGAGCTCCTGACCTGCAGGCAGCCACCAATTAAACACTTGTTAAAAAAGCAACCCTTCCTTACGTCATAGGAATGTTTAGCACCAGTGATGATTATGCTAACTACCATTAAAGTTAATAGTAATGATGTTTTTCAATTAGGACTTGATCCTGCACCAATAAAATTAATGGAAGTAGGATAACTGCATGTCATGTAAAGATATCAAAATTTGTCCCCTTGAAACAAAGTTTCATAGTTCTCAACATTAAGCTAACTCTAGCTCAATGCTTACAGTAGAAATCACAAAAAACCCACTCAAGAACACTGAAATCAAGAAACATGATATATAATGACATTCGTGGTGTATTCACACCAATCAAATTCTATTTCTAAAAGCAGCAGCATAGCAGAACAGTCTTTTGGTATTAAACTAACACTTGCAAATATGAATGAGCATAACAATACTTTAAAATGTTTTTTTAGTCCAATTTGTAAAGGATCTTTGTTAAGAAGAAACCTAAAACTTAAGTACACGCTTGATTTCATGAACAATGGTATTGGAAAGAATTTGTATTCTTGTTTTCAGAGGAAAGCACAGATTAGAAGCACAAGATACAGATTAATACTATACTCCTTTTGGACCAGATATTTCCAACAAAAATATCAAGGAATTACTGAAGAGATTTTATCCTTGCTGGGAAAAAAGTGACAGAAAAATGTACAAAACTGTCTAGTCTTAGCAAAAGACTAAACATAATCCCTCAACATAGTCAAAGCCTAGCCAGTATCTGACAAGAGATCCTCATGATATTCTAGTCTAAATTTTTAAAAGGCTAAATAAAAGGAATGATGGATGAGAATTCTAATCTGGTCCATTACTACTACTACCTGCCTTGAACTTTGCCAAATCACCATGGGTAGAGAGGGAAAAAAAAAAATCACATTTATCCCTATTACTATAAATATTAGTTTTCAATTAATGCAAATAAAAGGTTTATGTCTCTAATAGAGCAGAAAGCCTATAGTAGTTTTTTCAAAAGCACACTTGTAATCTAAGATGTTTTGACATGGAGCCAAATCCTGCTTACATTACTCTCACAAAAATCTTCAACAAGACTATTAGGGCATGTCTGTATAGGAAATTACTTCAAAATAACTTATTTTGAAATAACTCCCAAAATAACTAACTATTTCAAAATAGCATGTCCACGCTACAGCCTTAAAATTAGTCCAAGGCAGGCTCCCTTAATGTGGACACACTACCTCAATTTAGAGCCCCAGAAAGCACTAGGGAGTAATTACTTTGAATGACTCTGGGGAGTAGTTATTTTGAAATAGAAGCAGTGAAGCACTCTACTGCTATTTTGAAATAAGTTATTCTTCGTGGAAAACAGGAATAACTATTTCAAAATAATGGGCTTGGTAGTGTGGACACCCAGCTTATTTTGAAATAACTCCCTAGTGTAGACCGGCGCTTAGCAAGACAAACAGAATTTAGTTATGAATAGACCAACTCTTTGCAACTGCTGTGGGCCCTGCTAAAGGTCACCTGTTCAAAAAAGCCAGTATTTTAAGAAAAAGCTCTAATGGGCATCAATCTGGGGATTTAAACTTGATCAGAAAATTAAGCTGTCTGGAAATGCAAAAATATGCCAACTCTTTCAAAAAAGCTTTACATTTCCTTAAGCTACATAACTTTAGAAGAAGCTAATACCACTCAATCTACTGGAAAGCTACATCCTATATAGAAATGCTTAAGGCTGAACTTAAAGGTCACTGAAAATGAAAATGTAGAAAAAATCCTAAGGATATTAAAATCTATAGTAAATCCAAGCCATTGAGATGAGCTCTTCTGTTAGATACTACTGTTTCTGATTGATAGATTGCACATAAGTATATATGGAGTATCTATTAATCATAAATCATGGGGGAATGCAAAACACAAACTGGCTTAATGTCCAGCAATATTGGAAATGCTCTTATTCTACCATAAATAGGTAGATCTCCAAAAAGGAAAGCATACCACTTTAGAGTGATTTGTGAATCAGAATTTTTGAGATTTTAGAGTCTAAAACACTGGTATGTAGAGATATTTCTCTACAAAAAGTAAAGCTAATTTTTCCTTTACCTTCTCCTAATTTAAGGGACAAACTCTCAGGAAATCAGCATTCTTTTACTTGATTACATCAGGTCCGAATTTCATCTACAAAACCTATCTGCTCCCTAAATCATTTATAATAAATGATTTATAATAAATTCACTTTTATTGTTGTGGCACATTCATTTAGTAAAAATGCAAATCCGTCATAGTATCCCAGGGTATTTCTTGCTCCAGCTAGCAAAGATCCAACAAAACAGAATATTGATTAATCCTTTTAAAATAATCAGTTTATCAAATAGGAGGAAATGGATGACAATTTAGGAGTTTCAACTCAGTAATCTGACCACTAGAAAAAAAGTTATTCATAAAAATATGGGACAGAGCTAACAAACACTATTTACACCACAAAAATGTGATGAGTTTGGAGTGAGTTTCTATACATATAGAAAGTTTCTTATATGAACATTGCTTTAGGAACAGCAGGGCTGATGGAATAAGCTCATAAGAAGACACTGCTCAGAGGAAAGGCACCTAATAATGGTACAGGCAAATTTATTATAAATCGTTTTAATTTCATGGACCAATAAGACAATAATTGGCAACAAAAAAAGTGCATGTTATGTTCAGAAACATGTATCTAACTAAAAATTAAGTAATGATACAAAATTTAATAAATAGCTATAGTTTAAATTATTGGCACCATTCCCACGTACAATTGGGGAAAAATAATTATCCATATCTCTGCTGAGATGTGATGAAAAACCTATTAGATTTTAATTAACTGTTAAATGGCATTACAGTTATGAATAGTGCTGTAGCAGCACAAACAGCTAACACAGACTGTCTGGGCTGCTCACCAGTTAAACAAGCATTGTTCTTTTCCTTGAAGTGCAAAAGGCAGGAAACTGACTTTGGGCCTGATCTTACTAAAATCAAAGAAAATCTTTTCATTGATTCCCATGGAACTTGTATAGGACTCACCCTTTCAAAAAATCAAGTCACTATAACATTCACATAAGGTAAATACTGAAATAAAAACTTTTTACAAGAGACCTATAATGAAGTCAATTACAGGTGTCTAATTGCTATTATTTTTTCCTGATAAAAACTTCATGTATTCATTTAAAGTACTGAACAGAATGAATGGGTATGAGACAAAATTTAAAATTTACAGCACAAAAATAAGGAATGCTTCTTTTCAGAGAATGAATTCATGTAGTTTAGGAACTGTCTACAAGGTTTTTAAAATGGGATAGTTTGGTATTGAAATCTTTTTAAAATGTGACAGATTAGACTTAATCTTTGCAGATTTAGAATTTATGTTATACTGAAATATTAAGATTCTTCAACATGCTTTTTATGTGGCTATGCCTTGTAATCAATGGAATACGGTAGCTCACAAGGATAATGTTCTTCAGAATTGTGGTAATTAAGGCATTCTTATGCCTTTGAGCAATATAGGTTTTGTGGTACAAAGATAATTTAGAAACTTGATTTAGTTTTCTTAACCATGGCAGTTTAATTGAAACAAGGTCTTTTTTTATTTTTGCAGTTGCAAAGAAAAATGTAGAAAGATACTTTAAGCCAGACAATCTGTTAGAAACACTATATCAATTTAAAATTTTACTGCATAAAAATATGTAGTTTTCAAATTATTTTAATAAATTAAATATCCCTAATGTTTTAATATATATCTCTCTCTATATATATCTTTATATATAGATATATCCTGATAATCTATAAGAGGGTTTTATTGTAACAAAATAAATGGAATTCCAAAAGTCCCCCCTTCATAAAATGCATTTAATTATATTTTTTCATCTTCAAGAAATGTAAGAATATGTACAACTTCTCTGTATTACTGTACTACCAAAACATATGGATTAAGAGTAGCAGGCTTCTGCAAACATAAAATGGCACAGTCATGTAAAAACGCAGGACAACTTGGATCTCAGAGGAATTATCAATGTGGAGCATCAGCTTCTTGTTGGATAAAGAAAGGCTACTTACAATTTTCTCATCTACAGTAGATTTCACATGAAAAATAAAAGAGAACTGGAATAAGGTGCATGCTCAATATTTCCAATTTGTGACTTATTAAAGATGTGAAAAAGTTTGCAAAGATTTTCTCTTTCTTCCAAGCAGAATCTGATCAGGTTGTGACTTTCTTAATGTGAATCTAAAATGAATTGAAAAAAAAAATCACATTAAAAAAATCCACAATTTTTAGTGCATTACACTAATTCTTAAAGTTTTATAAAAGGGAAAAAACTTTGTGATTAATTCAAAATTCTTGGCTTCAAATATACTGATGCAATTAACAGACATCTCATATTTGATGTTTTGATTTTAAAAGGGATAAAGCAGTGGTCTCCAACCTTTTTACACCCAAGATCACTTTTTAAATGATAGAACAAGCCAAGATCTACTGCCCCATCCTTCCCCCAAGACTCCGCCCCTTCCTTGAAGCCCCGCCCTCTCTATTCTCCTCCTCTCCATCACTTGCTATCCCCAACCCTTATACTGCTTCCCCCCCCCCCAATTCTTCTGCAGGAAGAGGTTTTCCCAATATTTGGTCTGTCTAGACTGGACCAAATGTCAGAAAAAAACCTTCTTTTGGAAGCCCCCTTATTCCTCGTGGAAAGAGGAATACAGGGGTTACCGAAAGAGCATGTTTGCTCTTCCACTAAAAAAAAAGCAGAAGAACAAACGCATCTCTGGATGCAGAAGAGTTCTTCTGGGATATCTCTGGAATCCTGAAAAACTCCTGCAGTCTAGCTGTACCCTCGCTGGGTTGAGACGGGATGTGTAGGCTCTGGGGTGGGAATGAGGGATTTGGGTGTGGGAAGGGGTGAGAGGTGCAAGCTCTGGGAGGAAATCTGGCTGCAGGAAGAGGTGGAGAAGGGGACTCTGGCTTGGGGAGGGGGTTCCAGGCTGGGCAGTGTTGGGGTCAGATGGAGGGTTGGGGTACTAAGCAAGCCACAGGCTTGTGGATGTGAGGGTGCAGGGCAAGGGGTTCCAGTGTATAATAGGCTCAGATCTAGGGTCTGGGGAAAAGGGGGGTGCAGGAGTGTTATGATGCTTGGCCAGATGGGGGCTTGGCCCCAATTGGGAGTTTGTTGGCCAGGCTTCATTTTTAAATAAAATACTATGTCAAACACAAAAAGTTTCTGCATTGTCTTTATTTCTGAGAAGGGTGGGGAACCTGTTTTGAGTCAGGGGTTACTAACCTACAGAAAAGTCAGTTGGGGCCACACAAATGAGATGCAAAAAAAAAAAAACTTCTCCAACCCCCCCCCCCCCCCCCACCTCACTAATGTGGCTCCAACTGGTGGGATCAGGGGACATGGTACCGGGGAAGGGTGCTAGTGGGTGCTGGGGCAGGGGACAGGGTGCCAGGAGTGCAGGGGACAGGGTTCTGCGGCAGGGGACAGGGTGCCAGTGGGGACAGGGTTCTGCAGCTGGGGACAGGGTGCCAGGGGCAGGGTGCCAGTGGGGACAGAGTCCCCTGCACCTGCCTCCTCCCAGGACTCCCTCTCCCCCCACCCCCCCCTTGCAGAGGAGGGATGCCCTGTCACATGTCCCCTGCGGGGCCGGCGCACTCCTCCCATGGAGCAAGGAAGCCCCCGCACGTGCCCCCTCTGGGACTGACCTCCCCCCCCACACCCTGCAGAGAAGGGAAGTCCCAGCGCATGCCTCTGGGGACTCCCCCGTAACCTCCCGGCACGCCATAGACCTGGGTCAAGGAAGCAGCCAGCGCATTTCCAGAACCCCCGGAAGTGATGCGCAGCTCAGGACTTCCGTCCACCCAGCAGGAAGCCGCCACTACCGCCACTGTCGCTGGAGGTAGGTAGTGGGGCTTCTTGGGGGTGAGGGGAAACGGGGGGCTCAGAACGCCTCACGATTGACTGGTCGAGGCCTCGCAATCAACGGGTTGGTGACCATGGGGATAAAGGATACAGTATCTCACCTCATTCAGAATTGCCCAGACTGGTGAGTTTTGTATTACTGAAAGCCGAAGTGATGAAATAGGGTTTAGATTTGGATCAACTGTCCCTTCTGCTATACCACTTTCGAATTTACCTTTAAAATGAGCAAAAGCATATCCTGAATAAACAACCTCCAGACAAATATGAGATCTAGTTGTAGAAAGACTTCTAAATAGTGAATTCAATAAATGGATTTTCAATGCTATAGTCATGAATTTGCTGCAGTAATTCACCATAAATAAGGGTGAGGGTTTTGTTTTGGCTTAAACCTAATAGTAGGAGGATAGAACCTTATACCACCACCCAAAAATCTGCCATAATGTCTGAGCTCTTTGCTTCCAGCTTCGGCTTTTCATTGGCAAATGCTGCAGTACATACATCCTCAGCACACTGATTATGCAGCAGAGGCACTAATAAGGAATTAAAAATCTTATTCAGTGTCACTGGGGGGGGGTGGGGAGGGGCTCAATACTTCTGAAAAATCAAGCCATTTTTGGGTAGGAAACTAAATGTTGATTCAGAGGTCTAGTTTTAGGCAACCAACTTTTAAATTTTGACTTAAGTATATTAAAACTACATTAAACATTTACAGATATTGGTATTCCCTACTGGTAGAAACTTTGATTATATCAAGATGAATAAATATGATGATGTAAAGGCTACTAATAGACTAAAAAGAAAACAAATAAAAACTTTAGCTATACTTTTAAAAGTGATTAATACAATCCTTTTCACTTTGTCCTAGGAATATTAGATATCAGGTATTTGAATAGCCATGTAATCATATAAAATCTTATTGGTTACACAACTATTCTATAGTCTCCAGGGGCAGGGCTGGCAACCAGTGCACTCCGGCCCCACTCCCGGGGAGCTCCCTGCCACCCCACACTGCTGCCTCTGTATCAATTTTAAAAAAGCTCCCCTCGCGGACTGGCTGCCTGCCACCCTGCACAGCTGCCTCTGATATAGAGGCAGCAGCGTGGGATGGCAGGCAGCTCCGGTCCACAGGTGGACAGAGGCAGGATGCGGAGCAGCCTCTGTCCATAAGAAGCTTGGACCCCTGCAGACCGGGTACTACCGTGATGCAGCCTCTGCCCATGGCAGGCCCATGCCTACCACAGACAGAGGCTGTCTTGTGACAGCCCCCTCTGCCCCCCAGCCTCCTTTGAAGACAGCTCCCCCTAGCACTGGCTCAGAGGCAGCAAGGGGGGGGGGGAATGCGAGTAGTTGACAAGATTAACTGGTAAGCCTAGGCTTACTGGTTAATTGTCTAGTCGACTACTCGTTGACATCCCTACTTTGTTCAGTAAATCTAACTGAAAAGGGCAAGTAACATTTACAAGGTGAGTTACCCAATGTGAATGACCGAAAACACATGAAGGCTTTTAAAACAATTTTTTACTAATTGACATAGTAATAAAACACTTCTATTTCATTTGTAAAATAATCAACACCACTATTCTATGGTAAAGAGTTTTACCTATCCTGAAATAACCATCCTCTAAACGTTTGTCTTTGGTTTCTTTGCTTAATACCAAGTCTTCATTCTAAAATAAAACAGTCACAAAACAAAATTAGAACACTTATTCAGCATATACCTAATAAATTTGTAAGTTAGAGCAAAATGTGGGTGCTCTTGTTCTCTATTAGAACACTTGACTAAAAACTTTGAACCAGTCTACTGTTTTCATGAGCAAACAGATGCTATTTATAACACAGACTTTTTCTGAAGAAAAAAAAAAAAACTGTTCCAGAACTGACTGTATTTGGCTTCAGGGTAGAAGATAAAAGTACCAGGAAAAGCACCACACATAACAATTCATGTTGAAAGGAGCAGGATATTACAGATACTGGCACACACAATAGAAAAGACACTCAGGGTAAAGCCTGCTCCATGGCTGACTTGGGGAGAAAGGAATTAAGAAACTTCTCCATCCAAAGCACACATGTGAATAAGATCTATCAAATTCAAGGTCCATTTTGGTAACGTTCATGGACATAGGATTTTAAAAGTCATAAATTTCATTTCAGCTATTCAAATGTGAATTTTTACAACAGGGATCGGCAGCCTTCTGTCAATCTTATGGCAGGGCGTTAGGGATGTGGGGGTGCAGGAATCTGGGTTGGGATGTATGGGGGCTCAGGGCAGGGGTTTGGACGTAGGATTGGCTTAGGGCAGAAGGTTGGGGTGTGTGGGGGTGCAGGAGCATTATGGCAGGGGGCTGGGGTATGAGGGGTATGATGGGCTCAGGACACAGTTGGTGTATGGGTGGGGTGCAAGGAGTTTTATGGCAGGGGACTAGGGATGTGGGGGTACAGGAGTCTGAGGATGTGGGCGTATGAGGGGCTCAGGACAGGGGGTTCAGGTGTATGATGGGTTCGGGGTTGGTATGTATGTGGGAGTGCAGGAGCGTTATGATGCTGCAGCCAGATGGAGGTTGGGCCCCAATTGGGGACTTGTTGGAGAGGCTTCATTTTAAAATAGAGTAAAATATTATGTCCAACACAAAAGGTTTCAATATTGTCTTTATTTATGGCAGGGGTGGGGAACCTTTTTGGGGTTGGTGGCCACTGAGTTTGGGTGAAGGAGGCAGTTGCGATCTATGGCACGGGATTGAGGTGCAGGGATTTAGACTGTGACCTAGGACAGGAGTGGGCTGTGACTTACGGCAAGGAACTGGGATGCAGCGGTTTGGTTTGTGACCTAGGGCAGGGAATTACAGTGCAGGTGTTTGGATTGTGACCTAGGGCAGGAGGGGACTATGATCTGGGGCAGGGGGTTGGGGTGCAGGGTCTGAGGGGGGGGTATTGGCTCAAGAGGGGGGCAGAGGGTTTGGCTCATGTGGGAGGGAGGCAGAGGGCTGAGGAAAGGGAGGGAGGTGCGGGCTGGGGTGACAGAGGCAGAATCTACCCAGGAGACTTAGCAGTGAGACACCAGAGCAGCAACGCAGCACACTTCTCAGGAGCCTGTCCTGCCCTTGCCTAAGCTGCATGGCCATGTGCTCTGTTAATAAGAGCCTGAGGGGAGGGGGGATTGGTGCTTCGTGTGCTGCCTGTTCTTGAAACAGACAGCTTCCATTGGTCAGAAACCATCTGTCATGGCTCCTTCCCCACTCTGGCATGATACATGCAGAAGTGGGGGCCAGCAAGTGTACCCCAAAACCTTTTCTACCAGGCTTTGGTATAAACTTCCCCCCAAAATCTTAAAACCCTAGATTTTGGGAATAAAACTTCTGCTGCCACCACCCAAATATTAATAAATATACCAGGGGAGAGACCATTTGGGAAATCTCACCCCTAAAATAAAAATCAGGGCACACAATTAACCAATGCTAGGTTAATAAAAAGAAAAGAGAAAGCTTATTATTACCACAATATTCCTGTTGCAAGCATTGTGACTAGATAGAATAATAACAAAATATACTCATGGAGAACCTCCAGGGGCCTAGAACTTAGTTACAAAGAAAAGCCAAAACATTTCCTAAATTGTGCACAGACAGCAGATCCCATACCCAAACCTTAAAACAATAAAACCTGACGGATTTATCTAAACTTTACCCTACTTACAGAAAATGAAGAATTGTTTCTTGGGGAGAGAGGCATGTCTGTCTGCCTCTCTCTGTAGCTGCCGAGGCGCTCTCAAAGACAAAGGAGGAAAAACACAAAATTCCTTTGTCCCAGTTTGAAAAAGTCCTACCTACATTCCTATTGGGCCACTCCACCTGGCTAGGTATAGTTAACCCTTTATTCTCCCGGCTGCTGGCCCTCTCTCATAATCATGACACCATCCAATGGGATTGTGCTAGGGGTGGAAGGAGTTATGAAGCACCACTCCCCTCTCCTCTCCCACTCACAGTTTATCAAACACAAATGGCCCCACAACTGTTTCTCTGAGCAGGGTGTGGGGGTGGGGCAAGCACGGGAATCTGTGTCCGCAGGCTGAGTTGTTTTGTCCAGGCCTGCTGTAGCACCAGCACATGGGCTCCCTGCTGGGGGAGAGGGGAAGGGGATAAGGGAGGGCTGAGCCTGAGCTTCAAAAGAGCCATATCTGGTTCCCTTGTGAGCCATATTTGCCTTGCGAGCCATAGGTTGCCAACCCCTGTTTTACTGTGTTGTAATTATAGTGGTCCCACCCCAGAAAGGAGTTGTGGGAGGTTGCAAGATTATTGTAGGGGGGTTGTGGTATTGGTACTCTTATTTGTCTGCTGCTGGTGGTGGCAGCATTGCTTTCAGAGGTGGGCAGCTAGAGAGCAACAGCTGCTGGCCATGAACCCAACTCTGAGGGTAGAGTTGCTGCCATCACCAGTAGCAGCACAAACGTAAGAATGGCATGGTATGTTATTGCCACTGTTACTTCTGCAATGTTTCCTACAGAGCTGGGTCCTCAGTCAGCAGCTGCCCAGTTCCGAAGGCAGGACAGGATTAAGGGTGGCAACACTGCAACCTTCCCTACAACAGCCCTATGACACCTCCTCTCCCGCAACTCCCTTTTAAGAGGTTTTTCATTATCATGAATTTGGTATGGCCCTAACTCATGACACATGTCATATGTTAATCTTAAAAAAGGTCTAGCCAATCTTCCTGATATATTCACAAATAAATCAGATATGCTCATTGTACTTCTATAGATGGTTTTTGTTCTCATCTGCAGTTTCAGGAAGCAGGATCAGAAATCATTCACCTACCATGATGGGGCTGATTGCTTGTTCTACAAACAGCATGTTTCAAAAGGTTTGTAACTCTTGAGCTATACACCAATAGCTAACTTATATGGGGACATCCGGAAAATTAATCAAAATTACCAAAACGTGATTCTGAAGTAGTTTAGTTATAGCACATTAAATCCCTGTATGGATTAATTATTCAGAATTAAAGCGGCCTTAATGCAATGTAGTTTAATTCACTTTGGAAGTGAATGTGATTCAGCTAATCCACTTCAAATTCACACCTTTAGTTAATTCGGATTAATTTTTCTGGATATCCACATGTAGACGAGTCCTCAGGTCACTTTTTCAAACTTTTCTCTTTAATCACTAGGGCTAGAATATTATTTTTTGTTTTCCTTTAAAAAAAGCTAATATCCTTATTAATCACTTGACTCAAGAAACTAGGAATTTAAGAAAAACAATTATGGCAAGACGAACGATAAAATCACAAGAGTTGGCGACGCATTTAGCCCCCTTTGTGGGCTTCTAGTTGTCTTTCTGTATATCTCTGAGCTCTACTTCGATATGTAAACAGTATGATTAAATGCAAACTATTAAAATTAATTTTAATGTTTAGAACTGTAAATATGATAAAGGGGAAAGGGAGATCAAGATACAATCTGATTTACAACACCCTTTACCTGCTCCTGTCTGAAATGTTTTCTCTCTTCCATGTGACCTCCAAGATAAAGCTTGCAAACTTAAATCAAATTAGCTCTACCCAGTAGAATATAAAGATAAGGAGCTAAATTGAGGTCTAATATTAGCAGGTTTAACTCCGTTTTGTACCTCTTTTTGCCGGTTCTGAATATGGCTAAAGCTATTTCCAGTGTGAAATAATGCAGCTCTTAAAACAACATTTGCATTTTGATAAGTTACTTTAAGTTTCACTTTTAAAAATATGTTAATACATTTGGCCTCTTCCAACACAAGAGAATGGGAAGAAAGAAGATCTTGTTTTGATTAAAATTGTGAAGTAATATCTCACAAGTGCTGAAGGTAGGATTTATGTGAGAGGCAGGTAGGAATAAAGTACAGTAGAGAACAATACCAAGATGATCACTGCTCTGATATAATTTTGAATAATCATGTTACTCTTCAGACACAATGGTCAGGGTTCTTACAGCTGAAAATATCTGCATCAGCTGTGTATCAATTGCTGTGAAATCAGACAAATACTTTAGATTATTCTTTTATATGTATATGGCAATAACTCTCTTTGTGAAGTAATGTCTTTGCTGTTGGAATAGAAATGTTTATGGTGAAAGACTACAGATTCAGTGATTCAAGTCTGACTTCAGTCTGGAATTGACTGCATTCACTGAATTGCCATTTTGAGGTAAAATCCAGGCTGTTTGCGTAAAAGGAATAGAAAGTTTCAGACTCTGTTCTATTAACTTGACAATTTGGATCCCACAATATCTGCTTAGCTTGATTTATGCCAAGATCTTTAAGACTGGACAGCATGTGGATGAAAAATGAGGAAGCAGAGTGAAGTCAATTCCTCCAAAATCCAACTCTTAAAATACAAAGTACCAGCCACTAAGCAAAAGTAGATGAGTAAACACTGCTCTCCTCCTCCAGATTACCTATTTCCCTTTACCAAACTTTACTCTTAATGAAAGTCTGCTCTTTGTTAATAAGGTCTGTTTAAAGTAAAGAGAAATAATGTGATAAGAAATTTTCAATTCCAATAAGACAGACACCTATATTTTCCCAACCCAATGATATCATTAGAAATTAGGAGTTTTGCTTTCACTCTAATGTAAAAAGGAGAGATATTAATGTAGTCGTCATACCTTAAAAGGCAGAACATCCACTGTAGTATTTAGTAGTATATCTCCTGGATGCTCTGGGTTGCCACTATGAAATAAGTATCTGTAAATACAAAATTAAACATAAATGGTCTGCACATCCCAGTCACTGTTGGCTTAATAAGTAACATTAAACAATATTATGGAAGTGACACTGGAAGATGATCCCAGTGCAACTATGAAAATCAACTGAAAATTAGTTTTACACACTAATGTACAGGAAAGTTCTGCTTTAATGGAAGGTACTGAGTTTAAAAAAAAAAAAAAAAAACCACCCACCCACCTTTGGTCACTTTTTAAACAGATTTAAGTATTACTAGAACTTATACCTAGGAAAACAGTCATATAAAGCCGGTCTTGACACCTTAGAGTTATCCTGTGCGACAAAGGGGTCTGGGAGGCAAGATGGTCCATTTAATAGAATATAGGATTGGGAGTCAGGAAAATTCAATTTATTCTTAGCTCCGCTGCTGACCAGTTGTGTAACCATGGGCAATTCACATAGGCCCACTGCAACCCATCTTTCCCAACTACAAAATGAATACTAAACTCCTTCCATAACAGACGGACATCTACACATGAAAAATGCTATGTAGTAAATGCTGTTGTCATCATATGGAAATTTGCTCATCATAGCAAAAGCTACTGAATAAGCACTAACCAAAATCACAAATTCCAACAACAAGGCTACGTAGTTTATTAGCATAATTGTATTTACACATCTATGTTCATAACTATATGTACAGCAGGACTTTACTCCAAATTGAGCCTCCTATGGTCGATTTTCTAAGTGATGTGTCCACACAGCCAAGCCTGTTGCACCGTCCTTAGGGGCCAGTGAAGTTTATTCCTGTAGTCCTGCTCTTCACTAGGAGTAACTCTATTCCCGACCATGCATGGTTGAAGTGACACTAGCATAGATGCAGTGTTGCCAGAAATTCGATGCTATTGACCTCCAGGCGGCCTCCCGCAGCTGTCTGATCTGACTGCTCTGGCCACAACTTCCACCTCTACTACTCTCCCACCAAGCTCAGAAAGCTCAGTGAACTGTGGAATGGCCTGTCCCCTGTGGCCAGCTTTGCAAGCAAGCAGCACACCGCAGAACATGTATTCCTCCAGCAATCCATCAGCCACTGCAATGACAGCAGGTACTTCTCCTCCTGTGGTCTCCACTTCCTGACGGTGCAGAAGACCACCAGCCTGAAGTGTACAGGAGATCTTGGACTTCGTTGAGATGTGGGGAGAAGAAGCCATCCTCAGTGAGCTCTGAATCAGCAAGAGGAATGCCGAGATCTGCAGCATGATCGCAAGCTGCCTCAGAGAAAAAGGCTATTCCAGGGATGCCCAGCAGTTGAGGGTAAATATCAAGGAACTCTGCAGTTGTATCACAAGGCCAAGAAGGAGAGCAGATGCTCTGGGGTGGCACCTCACACCTGCTGCTGCTATGAGCAGCTGGATGTCATTTGGGGGAGGAGGGAGCCAGCTCCCCCAGCATGGTTGTTGAGTCCAGACAAGACAAGCCTGGCATCAGCTAGGAGAGTGGGCTGGCAGAGGGGCACGATAAGATGGAGGAGACTAGCCAGCTGCCAATGCCAGAGATCCAGGAGCTGGACATGATGGTAGAGCTGGTCTTCCCATCCCAAGACATCTCCCAGGCCATCGATGACCCCAGGTAGAGCACTTCTGGGGAGTTCACAGACTTTGTCTAACTACAAGCAGGTTCAGGCAACAGGGTGTGTGGTGTGGCACACTCTCTATCCATCTATGCAGTGTGGGAGGCGGGGGGTGTATGGAACAGCTTATTTACATGTCTGCAGATGGTGCATGAGTCTTGTTTGCACAGCTTCATGAAGCTCTCACATGGGAACTCTTTGATCCTTGTCACAAGGTTTTTGGAAAGGCCAGCTTTATGCCATCCTCTGCAGTAGGACACCTTCCCATGCCAAGCCACCAATGAATGGTCTAGCATCAATGAACTTCAAAGCAGTGTAGCATATGGCCCAGGTTTATGGCCACATTCAGTCATCACTCGTCATTCAGAGAAGATTGGTATCTCACATGGCAACCTGGAGGGAGGAGGAGGAGGAGAACCTATAGCACTCTCCCCAGGAGACCACGTGTGCCAGACACACATCCTCCCCTCATGTGGGCAGGAAAAGAAGCAGTGTCCCCAGGAAGCCCCAGGTGCTGGACCTGGCATGTGTCAGACACAGTGGAAAGCCGCCCTCTGCCACCATCCCCTTCCAACTCTTTACTGGTTGAACTGCAGGGTTGGGATGGAGGATTAAAGGGAGACACAGGGAATACAGGGGCAACTTGGAGTGCCACGGGGGAAGAGTCTCACAACTGGCCTTGCATAAAAGTGTCCTTCCAGGCATCTCTGATTCACATTGCACCTTGCTGTGGTCTCTTTATGGTGCTGGTGTCCATCTGCTCAAACTTTCTGTCTAGGCACTCTGCCTCATGCCTCCTCCCCCTGCCAGAAATGTCTCCCCCTTGTTCTTACACTGGTTATGGAGTACACAACAAACCAACACCACAAAGGGAATGTTGTGTTCACTGAGACTCCTGAACCTCCCCCTTAAATATCTGAACACATATACCACCACCATTCTGCACCTACTCAGCCTGTTAAACTCCTCCTGCTGAGGTCCAGGCTGCCCATATAGGGCTTCACGAGACAGGTGAGCAAGGGGTAGGTTGAGTTGCCCAAGATCACCATAGGCATGTCCATCTCTCCCACGTTGATTGTCCAGTCTGGGAAAAAAGTGCCTACGTGCATCTTTCAGAAGAGGCAGGCGTTCCAAAAGATGCGTGCATCATGCACTTTCCCAACCATTCCATGTATATGTCAGTGAAATGGCCTTTGTGATCCACCAGTGCTTGCAGAACCATGGAGAAGTGCTCCTTCTGGTTGATGTTCTCCAAGGCAGGGTGGTCAGGGGCCAGGATGGGGAATGTTCTATCTATGGTCCCACCACAGTTAGGGAAGTCCCTTGTAGCAAAACCATCCACTATGGCAGGGGTTGGCAAAAGGGCCTCTGCAGGCTGGATCTGGCCTGCCAAGTGGGTGGATCTGGCCCGTGGAGGCCCTGCTGCTCCCATTCCCAGGCCAATTAGGGCCCGGGGGACGTGTGAAGCCTTCTCTGCTCTGCCCCCGCCCTGCGAGCAGCGCATGATGCTTGAAAGCACTGCGTGCTCCTGGCAGGGCAGGAGGAAGCTTTGCGTGCTCCCCTGCTCCCAGGCCCTAACTGGCCTAGGGAGGACAGCGAGGGAAGTCTTCTCCCACATCAGGGGCATGGGCACCTTGGGGGAACGTGCGGTGGGCACAGGCACTCCCTCACCTCCAGACCAATCATTGTCTGGGGGTGGGGAACCTGGAAATATCTTGGCCTTGCCCCTTCCGCTCGATACCCTGCCCCTTCCTGTGCGGCCCGGGGCCACTTCAAAAATTTTCGAAATGGCCTCCAGCAAAAAATTATTGCCCATCCCTGCACTATGGTGTCCACATTCTCCAGAGTCACTACCCTCCATAGCAGAATGTTATTTGATGACCTTGGCTGCTTGTATGACAAGAGCCCCAACTGTACATTTCCCCACCCCAAACTGATTCCCGACTGACCAGTAGCTGCCTGGCAT
Organism: Pelochelys cantorii; assembly: GCA_032595735.1. NCBI lineage: Eukaryota > Metazoa > Chordata > Testudines > Trionychidae > Pelochelys > Pelochelys cantorii. Next base: position 121,034,202 of record CM064326.1, on the reverse strand, counting down.
GGCAAGCTTCCATAGGGCAATTGCCACACACTTCTGCCTGGTTAGAGTGGGTCTCATGCAGGTATGCTGGCGCCTCAGGGTAGGGGCAAGCCATTTATAGAGTTTCAGGAACATGGCCTTCCGCATATGGAACTTTTGCAGCTACTGCTGATTGTCCCATCTCTGCATGACGATGCAGTTCCAGTAGTCTGAGCTCATCTTTGGATGCCAGAACCAGTGTTGCACTGTGTCCATAACACTGACTGGTGACTGTGCTAGCATGAGTGCCAGGCCTTGCCTGAGCAGGGTCTCTGTGCCATGTCAAGCTTTGCACTCATTCTCCTGCGGGTGGAGCAACATGGTGCTGTACTTCGAAAGCATATACGAGGCACATCATGACGCACATGAGATTGACAATGCTTTCTAGCACACTGCTCCATGCTTGCTGTACTCTTGCATCCGCACTGGCAATCAGGGCACCAAAAGGTGCAAGCACACTGTGTCCCCTTTATCTCATGCAAGAGGGAAGGACTAGAGTGCCTTACGGGACACAGACGACATGAACCCCTCTAACCACCTGCAGCAGAGTTTTGGACCCAGCAGACACCAAAAGCATAGCCCAGACTGCCAAGCTACCCATGATGCATCACTCTCTGAATCAACAGCAGGCTCCAGAATGGGGACATGCTACTTCGGAAAACATTTGATTCTTGCCCATAGTGAAGACATGCCTTCTCAAAATCAGGTGCCCAGAAAACGACCAAGATAGATTTTACCTTATCTCATAGTGTAGACATGACCTTATTTCCTACCACTTAAACTCTCACAACTTAATCTGAGACAATGCCCATTATGTACCACATGTATGTTTTGAACTCTGTAACCTAGACTTGTAGTGTTAGATAACAAAAGCTTAACCCCAGATGCACAGTGTCTTTTCTTTAAACCTGTGTTACGTGAACTTGATTTCAAACATCACCTTCAATAATTTTTTTAAATCTCATGCAGTGAACTAAATGTCCCAACAACAAATGTGGATGAAATCAGACAATCACTACTCTATTAAATGAACTCACACAGGAAAATGAAAAGACAAATACACCCTATCACCTGTGGGTGAACACTTTTCATCCTCAAAAAAACCTGCACAACATGTTCAAAAGTCGAGCCTAGGAACTTAAATTCATAACTTTGTTAGACACTAACCATCATGGACTGAACAGTCACATTGGATTTATGGCTTATTACAGCAATCTGTAACCCAATGAACTCTTTCTTCCTTTTGTCCTGTGACTTCAGGGATATTAATTGGCCAGTTCATGTTGAATGATCTCTTACAATATATGCTAACTACTTATGCTAAACAATCCATTTTGCATTTAGCTATGATACTCAAAGTTCCTTACCCAGACCTGAAGAATAGCTCTGTGTGACTTGAAAGTTTGCCTTCCTCACAAACAGAAGCTGGTTCAGTAGAAGATATAATCTCACATCCTTTGTCTCTCTATCATTAGGGAACTGACACAGCTCATAGGCACTGATTCGGAGTGCTCCAGAGTTGGAGCACCCACTGGAGGAAAAAAAAAAAAAGGTGGGGGCTGAGTACTGTTCCCTGTAAGCTGAACACTTGGGTGGCTACCCATAAAAGATTCAAATGCTGCCCAGTTGGTTAGCAGAGCACCATAGCACCCACGACTGGCAGCACATCCTCACAAGCCTAGGTGCACATAACATTTATTCTGCTCCTGGATGGAAAAAATTAGAGGGAACACTAATGCTGAGCACCCACTGGTGGGGCCTCTCCCCTCTTCAGCACTTCTCCCCAGCAGCTGGCCCCACTTATCAGCTTGTCCCTGTCCTCCTCCCCACAGTGCCTCTGGCACACTGACAAACAGTTAATGGCAGCAGGCTGGAAACACTGGGAGAGAGGGGAGCAGAAGGCACGCTTGAGCTTTGTACGGCCCACATGCCAGGAGTGGAAGGAGTGGGACCACCCACTGAGAGTCTCTGGAAGCAGAGCTGGGCAGGGAGCAGAAGCTGTCACCTCCCTAACCAGGCTCTCTCAGGCAGCTGCTGGGCACAGCTTCAGAGAAATGACTGAGGGGGCTGGCATTAAAAATGGCTCCCCAACTGCCCCACACTTAGAGTCCTGCCTGTCAGTGAGAGTGGGAGAACATACCGGGGGGTTGGGGGGAGGGAATAGGTATAGTGGGAGGACAAAGCACTTCCCCAGGTACCTTGAGACAGTGAGAGCACATGGTGGCCCCAGGTCTGGGCACAGGGCTGTACATGTGACCTGTCATTTAGAATGTGCCCCCCCACTACAGGGAAGCACCAGCTGAATATGGAGCCCCCTTGGAGGAGGGGGCAGAACAAGGGCAGGAAAAAGTAGGGTGGAGTAGACATGGGAGAAGATGTGGAGTGGGTCATCAAGCACCCTCCAGGAAATCTTTGGAAGCCAGCACCTATGACACAGCTGCATGCAATACTGCAAGCATTCCTTTTAACACTGAGTTTAAAACATACACTATGTGAATGAGAAACAACAGCATTTTTTACCACTAGATGGTATCTATTGCTTGGGAATTTATTAAAGCCATTCATTTATATTAACAGAAAACAGACTACTTTCCTAAGATTATTGTCTGTGCAGCTGCTTATAAAAATGACATCTCAATACACCTAATTTAACAGGCTTTTGTTATTCTTAATGAATCTAAATAAATATGATGCAAAATCTTTGAACACTGAAGCCCTCATTTCAACTGAAATGTAAAGTAAGCACCTAACACGCTACATACACATCACCCAGTTAAAACTAATTCAACAATTTATCAACTAAAATTATGAAAAAAATCACTCAATTTATTATAATGTAATCAGACATTAAATGTCCAATTTATCATTATTTACCGTGCCTAGAGCTGGATAAATAGTTGTCATTAATCCACATAATCTGAAAGTTTTTTTTTTTTTTTTTGCTGATCAGTGATCCTTACAAAAAATCTTCACTAAAAGAAAGAGAGGAAATGTGTTCTCTCTAGTCCTGATCAGGGATGTAAGCGACTAGCTGAATAGTCAACTACCTGATAAGCGTAGGTTTATCGGGTAGCTGAGTCACTACTTGACTAGTCACTTCTTCCTCCCCCTCACTTGGGGGAGCAGGAGCCGGTGCTGGGGGGGGGCAGAGGGAGTTGTCTTAAAAGCCAGTTCCCCTCCCCTTCCAGCACTGTCTCTGTAGGGGGGCATGAGAGGCAGAGGCACGGTGGGGGATCAGGCACGAGCCGGGATTCAGCTGTCCCCGCTCTTGCCTGGTCCCAGATGCTGTGCCTCTTCTTTTTAAATATTCCGCGATTCAGTCCTGTGCCTCTGCCTTTTAAATGTAGCAAGAGCCAGGCAGCTCTTGCTACATTTAAAAGGCAGAGACACAGCAGAGTTAGCTAACCCCATTGCAGTTCTGCAATTTCTCCCCCTATAGACTAATCGAGTAGTCGATGGAAATTCCATCAAGTACTTGATTAGCTGATTAAACGCAATTTAACATCCTTAGTACTGACTTGGGAAAACATATCTGTTCAGAAGTTTCAGAAGGGAAGCTGTGTTAGTCTGTAACTAGAAAAACCCAAACAATTAATAGCCTTGCAGCACCTTAGAGACTAACAAAAAATGTGGATGGTATCACAAGTTTCATGGGCACAACCCATGAAAGCTCATGATACCATCTACGCTTTTTGTTAATATCTATTCAGGCCAGACAGTACATGCTTAACTTTAAACACCTACTTTCTTAAATAGGGACATTTTCTGATACAGTGATAACAGACAAAAATTCCTAAAACAGGATTAGGGCCCTGAAAGAGACAGACAGCCAAATTCTTGATACATGCAAATTCCATTGACTTCAATGGCATACATAGGGTACAACAGGAATGGCACAAGAGTATCAGAACGGAATTTACTCCAGAGACATTGGCTCTGTAAACTCTTTAAGAAAAAAATATGTGTTCTTTTTAACTATTAAATGCTCATTATAGGAGTTTACACAATGCTAACAGACACAGAATGTATCATACATAGGCCCTTAATCTGAAGATTTTATCACATAAAAAGTCTTATTGAAATTAATGGAGAGCTTTTCCTGGATTAAGGACTGCAAAATCAAACTTGTAATCCTTTTATTAAACATCTATGAAATCTCAAAAACATACAAGGAGTACATATTTCAGCTTCTACTCTAGGTCTCAGTGATATGTATGACAAAATTACAGCACAGAATCATAGAACAGTCCAACCGCCCGCTTAAAACATGGCCAACTCCAAAATCATCCGAAGAAGCAAGGAAGCCCAGAAAGATATTTCTGTTTAAAAAGCACATTTAGATGTATTCTGATGTATACACATTCTAACATTATAGTCATCAGTGGGAGTTTACTGAGGCAACATTTCCCTTACCACTCTCACTTGCCAATATTTTTTCATAAGGGAAACTCTTCAAACATTCAAATGCATAAAATGCTCTTGCAGAGAAGCCAACATAGTATTTTTCATCACATTTTAACTCTTAAATATTACTTCTGACAGCAGCGCAGAGCTAGGAACAATCGCCAAAGAAATTACTCTATAGTCATCAAGCTGTGTGAATTAATGCTGAAAATATTCCACTGTAGCAGTTCTTTCCCTGATGTTTTATTAACGTTTAAACACTAGGGGGTGATTTTGTTCATTTACAGCAATTATCAAGCTCCACTTTATCAACACTGCAACACACAGAAAGTTAACATGACGCTGGTATGATTTTCACAAATGATTGACTTAAGTGAGTTACTAGGCTTACTTCCCTCCAAAATTATCCTTTTCATGTATCTCTCTTCCTCAATGAAAATACATACGTGTAATTTCTTTGACAGATCAAGTCTACTACCATAATCAAAGAATGCATACAAAATATAAAGTTATGCATGATAGTATATTCTTGTACCTCAGATTTATAAGAATTATATTTCTCTTAAAGATAAAATGAATTGACAGTAGGTCAAAATGTGGTTGCTGTTATACTGTGTGCCATTTAACTAGCTATCTTGCAGTAAGCTTGCCTTCCTCTCAGTGGATAATAATCACAAGGCCCAAGAGGAGATGAGCTACAAAACATTTTCCTCGCTGCAAGAGTTGACTGATGTGTAGAGAGATGTGCTTTTGGTTAATGAATTATTAAGACACCTGGCCTGGGATTTAACTGATGACAGGCTATGAGAACATTGAAAATCCGTATTTTTTTTCCTGCTTGAGTGACATTTTTCTTGTTACTAACATCATTAGGAATAGTGTCTCATCTGTCTCCTATTTCAACTCAATTTCCTCAGAATCATTATTTAACATTAAAATTCTAGAAAGCTCACCTGTGCTCGTATATATTATTCCTAACTGAAGTGAAAATTGCTACATTATTCTCCTCTTAAAAATGAAAGCTATAAAAACATTTTAGCTACAAACTTAAACATGCAAAAGTTCAGATATTCTAAAATAAAAGTTTGTCTATGAAAAGTACTATTAATTTTTTATTTTGTAAATGTAACATGAAGCGACTCCATAAAAATGGAACTGTAAAAAGCTGCTTTATCCCATCACCTTCTTTGTAAGAAGTGTAGGTCAGAGTTAATAAGAGAAAGTTACTCACCTCAATAGTAACTGATGTTCTTTGAGATGAGTGTCTACCACCGAGCCTTAGATTGAAGATTTCAGAGCAGTCCCTAGGGCTGCACATGCACTCATCTGCAGCCATATGCTCCTAAGTGACAGGCATTGCGCAATGTGCGAACCCTCCCCCCCACCCCCCGGATCCTTCTCTACCCCAGAACGATGCCTGAGAGGAGGCTAGAATTCTGAAGTAGAGGAGAAGAAGGGAGGGTTGTTGAGCACCCACGGGGACAGAGCTCGAAGAACATCAGTTACTATTGAGATGAGTAACCTTCTCCTCTTCTTCGAGAAATGTTCCAGTGGGTGCTCCACATTAGGTGATTACAAAGCTATTCCTGATTAGGGACATAGAGACTTTGGATCTGGCAGAAATGCAGTAGAAAGGACCGCCTTAGCACGTTTCAGGTTGGAGAAAGGTCCCTGAATAAGTGTGTAGTGCTTGCAAACATGTGGTCTGACAACCATGTAGCAGCTGCATAAATGTCACTTATGGGTACTTTGTGGAGGAATGCTGTTGAGGCAGCGAGTGTGTCTTTATGCTGTCTGTATTGGGCACCTCTACTTGGGAGTAACAGAGCTTGATACAGTCCAAAATCCAGTGGGAGAGTCTCTGTGACAAGAGGGACTGGACCTCATTGTGGTTCGCTATCGACACAAACAGTTTCAGAGATGCTCAAAAAGGTCTAGTTTGTTGCAGGTAGAAAGAGAGGGCTCTGCGCAGATCAAGGGTGTGCATCTTTATCTCGAAGGAATTGGCGGTTTGGGGAAAAAGGTAGGAAGGTGTATTGTCTGATTGAGGTGGAAGGATGAGCATACTGTGGGGAGGAATTTGGGGTAGGTACATAAAATGACCTTGTCTTTAAAAAAGATGGTGTATGGGGGGGATCAGCCATTAGGACTGCGACCTCTCCCACTTGTCTCACGGAGGAAATGGCTATGAAGAAAATGGTTTTCATGGATAAGTGTAATAGTGAGGTGGTGGCCATTGGTTCGATAGGTGAGTTAAAGCGTTCAATACTAAATGCAGGTCCCACGGTTGTGTTGGTGGATTGATGCACCTGCTGTTGTGTTCAGGTGTCCAACAGGTGTACCACAGTAATATTTATGTTGTATTTCAGGCACCAGTTCCAAAGTGCTGTGGCCTCTCTGCAAAGTGCTCGAGATTGGGCCCCGCCCCAACGATTTATATAAAACACTGCTGCAACATTGTCTATGTATAGTCTGACATGACTGTTGACGATGAATGGAAGGAATTTCACACACGCATTCCTGACTGAACAGAGTTCCAGGACATTTGTATGTAGGTTCTTGTCACTATTGGACCACCAACCCTGGGCTGTGTGATGTCGTAGGTGGGCACCACACCATGTAAGAGATGCATCTGTCATCATGAAGACGGATGGTTCCGATGGATGGAAGGGGACTCCAGAATAAAGGTTGTGTGGACTTGGCCACCACTGCAGGGATTTCTTTACAAGTATTGGGAGGACTAGAGATTTGGATAATGAGTGGATATTGGGCATATAAACCTGCACCAGCCATCCTTGTAAACATCTCATGTGAAGGCGAGCATTGCTGACAACAGAATTGCACGCTGCCATGTGCTCCAACAGCCGAAGACATTCTATTGCTGTTTTGCGGGGGCTGGATCATAAGATGTTTACCAAGGCCACAATTTGTTGAAAAACGGTCTGTAGGGAGAGATGCGGTGGCCCTTGATGAGTCAAGGCATGCTCCTATAAATTGGATCTTTTGTGTAGGAGACAGCGTTGATTTGGCTTTATTTAATTGAAGGCCAAGGTGTTGGAATAAGTGTCTTGTGATTGACAGTGAATGGCAGGAGTGGTACTGTTCATCCTTTTTTATTTCCAGATCATTGATAAATATGCTGAACTGCACTGGTCCATGTACAGATCCTTAGGGAATCTTGCTTTCTACATTGTGAAAGCTGACCCACATATTTGTACATTTTTAACCAGTTACTGATCCATGAGAACAGCTTGCCTCTTCTCATGACTGCTTATTTTGCTTAAGAAATTTTGGTGAGGATCTCCTTCTGGGGCCCCCCCCCTTTTTTTTTAATGTTACATTAAATATCTTTCTGTTATCTGGTACAGAGATTGATTTCAGTGATACATACTGTAGTTATTGGTACCGCAGTTTCATATTTGAGTTTTTTCAGAACTCTAAGGTCAATATCATATGGTCCTGGTGACTTAGAATCATAGATCACTAGAACTGGAAGGGACCTTGAGAGGTCATCGAGTCTAGTCCCCTGCCCTCATGACAGGATCCAGTACTATCTAGATCATCCCAGATGGATGTCTGTCTAATCTGTTCTTAAATATCTCCAGAGATGGAGATTCCACAACCTCCCTAGGCAACTTATTCCAGTGTTTAACCACCCTGACAGTTAGGAAGTTTTTCCTAATGTCCAACCTAAATCTCCCTTGCTGCAGTTTAAGCCCATTGCTTTTTGACTTCTTATTGTTCAGTTTATCAATCTGTTCTAAAAATCTTTTCTACTGACAGAGACCAATTTGGGATGGATGTGTTGCCCAAAAGAACAGCTCTGATGTGAATATCTCCCCCATATCCTCTGAACTGAAGACTAGTGCAAAAACTTAATTTAGCTTCTTTGCAAGGACCTTATTTTCTCTGAGTCCTATCAAGAGAGGACCATTATATTGACTACTTTTTTGTTTTGGCTTCACAATTTTAACAAATCAAACAAAAACTGTCAATACAATATTTACTGAAATATAAGTACAATCAATGTGAAGTTAAAGGCACCGAGGGGAGAAGTGGCATGGCTAAAAAAGGAACCCAGGAATCCTGCTTCCCAGAATCCCTTCTTTTCCCCTGCATGCCTCCCCAAGTACCAGCTCCCATAGTCCTCACAGAGCTGAGAAGGAACCCCCAAATCTAACCAACAGACCCACTGCCTACCTACAGGAAAGGAAAGAAGTCAGAAGTTTTAATGCCAAGTTCCCTGCTCTAACCCAGTGCCCTTGCTCTCCCCCAGCCAGGCACCCCAGCCCCCTGCTCCAACCCAATGTCCCTCCCCTCCCCCAGAAGCAGACACCACCAGCCTCCCTGCTCTAACTCAATGCCCTTTCCCTCCCACAGAGACAGGGAAATAAATCTAGTGGAGCACAGGGTAATGCTCTGGGTCTCACCGGAACCACATGCTTTTCCCTCCAGGCACTGGGGCACATGCACAGAGCGGTTGTGAATGGTCTGGACGTGTAGCTCTGAAGGCATGGCCACTGAAGGCATGTGCTACCGCCCCCTCCACAATCCCTTTTGCAGGGCAAAAAATCCTGGGCATTTTTTGCCTTTTAAAAAACCCATCCGGATGGTGATTTCACATGTGAAAACAAGGACACGTCTGGGAAAAACCAGACATATGGTAACCCTACCCAAGCCCCAGCTCAGCCCTCTCATATCCTGGCCTCGCTGCCTGACTCTGCTGTCACCTTGCCACGTCTCTTGCTACCCAGCTCTGCCACTGCCTTGCCATGTGCCTCACTGCCTGGGTCTCCCGCTGCCTCTTGCCACCCCCGGCAGCTCCTGCGCACGCGCCAACGCAGCCTGGCTCAGTGCGGCACCACACGGCTCCACTCGCGGGGAGGCACTGCTGCAGCAGCCAACATGGCAGGTGTGCTCTGCCGCCCCTTCCCCGGCAGCTCCCGTGCACACGCCGACGTGGCCTGGCTTAGTGCCGCGCCGCGCGGCTCCACTCATGGGGAGCTGCTGCTGCTGTGACAGGTGTGCTCTGCCACCATCTCTTGCTGCCCCCCCGCTGGATGGCAGCTCCCGCACATGCAGCCTGTTTCAATGTGGTGCCGTGTGGCTTGGCTTGCAGGGAGGCACTGACGCTGGAGCCCACTGCGATGAGGCAGGCAGGCGGCCCGGGAAGCATCTCAAGGCACCACAGGCCACATGCAAACGGGCCATGTGTTGAGTAGCCCTGGTCTAAGTCATGTTCATTTTTGAAGCACAAAGTTTACTTTTGACATTTTCCAGCAAGTTTGGAACATTTGTCAAATCTGCCCAGTTGCTTCTGACACATCCTAATAAAACAAGTATCTAAGCAAAATAAAGATCAACTAGTTCCAATCCCCTTCCCCAAAATTCATAGCTTCCAAAAGAGTGCATTTTTTCAAAAATGGATAAATAAGCTTAAAAAATATTGTTCATGTCCATGTAACTTTGAAACAAATTTTGAAGTTGATTAAAAGCCTACCACTGAATTCATACACACTAGCTCAGTGATTTTCAAAGTGGTCTGTGAAACCTGTTAATTGGCCATGCCAGTTTGTTTATTTACCAGCACTGTGGTCATGGAGCATCACAGCTTGCATTGGCTCCATTTTACTGTTTGCAGCCAAGGGGAGCAGTGGGAAGCGGCGTCGGCCAGGCTGCCGCTTCCCGCGGCTCCCCTTGGCTGCAAACAATGAAATAGAGCCTATAGGAGTCGCAAGGCTCTATGGCCCCGGCAAATAAACAAACCGGCACAGTCAGTTAACAGGTTTCTCAAAGTGGTTTTGTGGACCACTCTGAGAAACACTGCACTAGCTGAAAGTTGTCCATTTCATATTATTGCCACAGGTAAAAGGTATTGACTTTGATATGATAAAGTGTCACGTATGTACCCCTGTAAGGTACATTCCATTCATGGCTAACAAATACACCTGAAGAAAATACTTTTCTAAGCAACAAAAGAGGAATTTTTAATGTTTTCACCTCTCAAATGACCTGCATTTCATAGGTCAGACTTATTAGAGCAAAAATTACAATGTGAGGAAAATATCAAACTCAAATGAATCTGAGATCTTTAAGATCTGTTAAGGGGATGATGAGTCTTCAGCAAAGTTTGCCAACCCAGTGGCAACTTAAATAAAATTACTTCATTAACAGTTTTTTAAAAAAAGAGTATTATTTTCTTGCCTTAGCTGGCCAAAAAGTTAAAAAAAAATAGAAAAGGGCACTGCTCTGCATGAAAATATTAAATCATAAATTCAAGCACTGATACAAATACAAAAAACACATCAAGTTGGAGTAAAATATAGTGCTTGAAAACAAGTCACCTTCAACTGATTGGAACAGACTCCATTTGCAGTCTTTTTAACTACTGGCAGGAGTAAGGGATGTTATACTTCTAGAGAAGGTTACAGAAATAGGTTTTACAGCAAAATATACTCAATAAAATACAGAATCAATTACAAAGAACAAAGTTGACTCAAGCAAATTTTAACTGAACTTCAAAGTATCCATTTAACCTGATACCTTGTATAAAATTACATTTTTGTTATAGTTCCTCAATCCTATCCTGAAGCATATTCACTCAGCAAGCGTCTTTAGCTGTGAGACCAAAAGACAAAGTGATTACTAACCTTTCTACATTGACTGGTTTGTCAAATTTAAATAGGATATAATCCCCAGCAATTGGTGTAACAGCCCAGAAAAAATCCTCCCCCATATACGTTTTTTCAAGAGTATGTCCTTGGTAGACTTTTAAAGATGTAGAAACTTCTGCAGGTGGGTTCACATGAATTTTATGTAGTAATGGTTTCAGGAAGTCTTTATCCTAATTGAAAGAAAGACAAGCATGCTATTAAGCTGGTCGGGAAGTCTCTTTTCCCAAGTGGCTAAGTTTTGCTGGTACAGTACTTAAAGACAAATTGAAAACAAAGGGCAACTAATGTATTATCCATTTTCTCCATTGTATATTTCAGACCTTGTATTTATGAATTAAAAGGTAATAGTATTACAGATAAAAGGTTAGAGATCAAAAACGAGGGAACACATGCAGGAGTTTAAAAAAAATAAGAGTTGAGTTAAGCAGTCTATTCTGTGGTAGCCAGGTTTTATTAGGCTTAATTCCAATAAGAGTATATAATATATTACATTCGAAAATGTTAAACTATAGTAAAAACTTAATTTTCTCATCTGATGAAAAATCCCTTATCTGGAAGGGAAGGGAAGTTTTAGCTACTAACCGTGAGTTTCTGGATCTTTCCTGCTAAGGAGGAGTGCAGACCAACATGTTGGAAAAGGGAAGGCCTAAAGCGAATACGTAGATTAGATTTCTGTCGATCACAATGTTTCTTGAAATAAAATTAAGAAAAAAATCAATGAGTTTTTATTGAAATTGTATGATCTATAATTCATGAACCAATACAAATGATAAGAAACCAGAACTATATATTTTGTTCCTAATATTATCTCTTTTCATTGCCTGAGAACACCATTGGGTTATTCATTCTGGTTAAAATGTATTCCTCTTCTCTCTTGCAAAAAGGCTCAGTAAATAGATTCTGTACAGAGGAGCTACATGAGAAATTATCTACCAATCTGTAGGTGGAGTGCAGGGCAGCCTGTAACCCCTCCACAACTGCTTTCCCAATCAAATAGGTAATTTCTATACAGCCTTCACACAGAACCACCCTTGGGATTTACAGGCCCCTATGCAGTACTATTAAACTGGTGGCCCTATGCCCAATGACAGCTGACGGGGTAGGAGGTGAGAAAGGGGAGAGACAATTTTTTAGAGGTGTGATTTTATAGTATTCCGCAACACACTGACATATTTTAAAGCACATTTTAAACAAAGGTCCTGCGGACTAAGACAGTAAATTCAGAAACTGACAGTGCTGAATGCCTGCTTCATTAGCACTTGAATGGCTCTTTCACAGATTCACTGTTCTGCTACTTGGTTTGGCAGGCTTTTTAACTTAAATAGATCCTCTCAGGAGGAAGCAGCCACAGAAAAGGGACAGAAAGAGGTGGGTGGATGGACAATTAGATCCAGTGGTGTCCCAAATTTTCAGATGCCCTACACAACTGTGTATCTTGCCTATGAGTAAGGATAGCCTTGCTTTCTCATGACGATACATGACCAATAAGTCTGTATAATCTCAGGCAGTATGCTCTCTTCTCTCCCCTTTCCACTCTGTGACAAGACTAATGGGATTTTCCTTTTGATCCAACTATCTACCAGGGATTGGACCTGTCAAAGTTGCTGAGTAATTCTGTTCATTCAGGCTAAGTCTAGACTACACTGATCTATCGCAGCACAATTTGCATACCTTTTTCCGATTATTTTTTTGGAAGAAGCTTTTCCGAAATCTGGCCCGCCTATACTGGGCCAAATTTCAGAAAAGCCCTTCTTCCTCATGGAAGGAGGAAGACAGGGCTTCTGAAAGAACGTGTCTACTCTTTCACAAAAAAAAGCGGAAGAGCAGATGCGTTCCCTGGATGTGGAGGAGTTTTTCCCGGATACCTCCAGTACCCTGGAAAAACCCCAGTGTAGGCATAGCCTCATAGTGATAAGGGAAAATTGTTAACCACAGAGGGATTGAAAGTGGAATTAATGGCACTTGTAGGAAAACACTGAAACATCAAACCTGGGCAGAAAACTCAGGGAAAGATTCATGTTTAATTCTTGTTTCTAGTGCCGGTGAATCTAATTCTTATGTATGGGATAAAACTGGACTATACTCTGACTACAGTGTTCTGTTTAGAGCAATCTGCTAATGTGCTCCCATATTCTCTATTTATACTGGTCTGTACGACAACTGTGCTATGCACAGAGACACTTTATATGTATTCTCTCAACAGCTGTTACGCACATGCAGCAGAACTAAAGTGGTTCAGATGCACCGTACCTCTTAACTGATGGATGAATTTTACCCCTAGCGTTTTTAATACACAAAAACCTGAACAAAAAAGAAGCAGTTGTAACCTAGAAACACTCTGCTGGCAAATACACATGCAAAATAGTACTTTGGATATAAAACATTTTTGTTCTAATAAGAGTTCTCTTTAGAGGATCCAAGGCACTAGTGCAAAGCATACTAATAATTGCAAAACGGCTCTCTTAAGTGCCAAAGATAATGAGGAATCTAGAATCTTGAACCATAAAATTGTGATTGTTTAAAAAACTGCCTCTCTTACAAAAGGAGTCTCCAGTATTTTAAAGACCTGCAGCTATTCTATAATATATGTAAACACTTTATTTTAGTAAGTAATTTTAAATATTTTTTCAGAGGACTTCAAAGGTTTCCCCCACATTCCCTTTCAAAGTCTCTCACAGTATAGCCATTATTCTTTTGGTTATTGAGACCTGGAGGAGACTATTAATGGGACTAGTCAGTAATGCTTCTTCACTGGACAGAGAACTTTTGATGTGGCAAGATGAGGTACACTCTATCGGGCTACAAGAACTACCTCCACAGGCATGTGGTAGCCTAAAGATGAAGAAAACTTAGGTGAAATCCTCACCTACTGAAATCAATGGAAAAACTTGCACTGACTTCAAAAGTACCAGGAATTTAAAAATTAAAGTGGTCTTAAATGTTTTAGCTGCAGAATATTAAATATAGTAGGTGAAACTGCTAACTGTTTTAGGACTTTTAGGCACAAAAGTGTGTTTTCCCAAAACTGCATTTCTAGGCGCCTCAAATGTGAAATATTAAGAAATCTAAGAAAACCATTTCTTTGTTCTCTGAGATCTCCAAAACTCTTACAGATTCAGATTTAATCATAGACTGAGATTTGTGCTGGGATATGAAGGAACCATGAAAAGAATCAGTACATCACATACTACTACTCAGATTCACAGAAAACAAAGCTCTTTATCAAGAAAAAACATTGAAAGCTATATAACAAAAACAGAACTTACTGCATCTTTTTCAGGGTTGCAGACTTTCACCCAGAGTATATGATCTAAGAGCCAATCAATAGGTTTCTCCTTATAAAACATAAATATGAACTCTACAATAAGAGTGATATCTGGAGATTGGAACATTTTACCTGTAAAGATATTATTCTAAATTAATAACAGTTATTCTGAAACAACTCTTTGGTGATCATGAGAGTAGAGGCTACCTTGTTTGTGCCAAGGCAAGTTTTATTACTGTCTCTACACTCAGAAATCACAGCTAATATCACAAAAGGGCATGTCAACAAGTTTTGTAAAACTCTATAAAACATGAAGACTTCTTAAAACAACTCTTTATGGAATTACAAATCCCAACATCTTTAAAACACTCAATTTACATTAAAAAAAACCTCCATATAAATACAGAAATTTTCAACAATTCCAAGAACAGAGAGCTTCAGAATACAAAAGTCAAACTTAAAGGGGATCAGATTTCTGTAAACTATTTGCAATACTATATTGAAGATTATTTCGCCGTATTCAAAATATTTATTTTCTGTTTCTATAGAGAAGTGGGCAATTGAGAGCGTGGGATTCAAAAAAAGTATTAAGTGGAAAATTTGCTATTACTTATTATCACCTTCTACAGAATGACAGAATACTAGAATTGGAAGGGACCTTGAGAGGTCATCGAGTCCAGTCCCCTATCCTCATGGCAGGACCAAATACTGTATAGACCATCCCTGATAGATGTCTACCTAACCTGCTCTTAAACATCTCCAGAGATGTGGATTCCACAACCTCCCTAGGCAATTTATTTCAGTGTTTAACCACCCTGACAGGAAGTTTTGTCCAATTGTCCTAATATCCAACCTAAACTTCCCTTGCTGCAGTTTAAGCCCATTGCTTCTCGTTCTATCATCAGAGGCCAAGGAGAACAATTTTTCTCCCTCTTCCTTATAATAATACCCTTTTAGATACTTGAAAACCGCTATTATGTCCCCTCTCAGTCTTCTCCTTTCTAAACTAAACAAGCCCAATTCTTTCAGTCTTCCCTCATAGCTCATGTTCTCTAGATCTTTAATCATTTCTGTTGCTCTTCTCTGGACCTTCTCAAATTTCTCCACATATTTCCTGAAATGTGGTGCCCAGAACTGGATGCAATACTCAAATTGAGACCTAATCAGCGCAAAGTAGAACGGAAGAATGACTTCTCGTGTCTTGCTCACAACAATTCTGTTAATGCATCCCAGAATCGTGTTTGCTTTTTTTGCAACAGTATCACACTGTTGACTCACATTTAGTTTGTGGTCCACTATGATATGACCCCTAGATCCCTTTCTGTAGTACTTCTTCCTAGAGAGTCGTTTCTCATTCTGTATGTGTGAAACTGATTGTTCCTTCCTAAGTGGAGTACTTTGCATTTGTCCTTATTAAACTTTATCCTATTTACCTCAGACCATTTCTTCAGTTTGTCCAGATCTTTTTGAATTATGACCCTATCCTTCAAAGTAGTTGCAACTCTTCCCAGCTTGGTATCATCTGCAAACTTAGTAAGAGTACTCTCTATGCCAGAGCTACTCAACTTTGGATGCCCCGGGGGCCACAATGATACTTACAGCACATGCCGAGGACTGCAACTTAAGTGTGGTTGCATATACATGCAAATAGCTTCTTTCACACCAACAGGCATGAATACAAAGCACTTCCCACAATGCCCCTGCGCTCCTGGCACCTCCTCCCTGGGGGCTAGAAACGCCAACACTCTGTACCCATCTGTTCCAGCCAGCCTGTCCGCTTGTGTCTGTCAGTGCTCACCCCGCCTGGGAGACACCTCGCCATTGTGGAGTGTGTTCCCAGTGGAAGCCACGTTCAAAGGATCCCACTTGTGGGCTGCATGTTGAGCCCTGCATAAACCCAAATTGCACTGTGGGCCCAAAACAAATGGGCCGCAGGCGGCATGTGGCCCATGGGCCACGTGTTGAGTAGCCCTGCTCTATGCCAATATCTAAATCGTTAATGAAGATATTGAACAGAACTGGTCCCCAAACAGACCCCTGCGGAACTCCACTTGTTATGCCCTTCCAGCATGATTGTGCACCATTAATATCTACTCTCTGAGAATGGTTATCCAGCCACCTATGCACCCACTTTATAGTAGCCCCATCTAAAATATATTTGCCTAGTTCACTGATAAGGTCATGCAAGACACCATATCAAATGCCTTACTGAAGTCTAGGTATACTATGTCCACCACTTCTCCCTAATCCACAACATTTGTTATCCTATCAAAGAAAGGTATCAGATTCGTTTCACATGATTTATTCTTTACAAATCCATGCTGGCTGTCACCTATCACCTTGTTTTCTTCCAGATATTTGCAGTTGAATTCCTTAATTACCTGCTCCATTATCTTTTCCTGGCACAGAAGACAAACTGACTGGTCTGTAGTTTCCTGGGTTGTTCTTATTTCCCTTTTTATAGATGGGCACTATATTTGCCCTTTTCTGGTTTTCTGGAATTTCTCCTGACTTCCATAATTTTTCTCTTCATATTTGCTATTACCTATGTTTGGCAGGAGCTAGACCATGTTTGTGGAGAGCGGATGAATGTAGATCCAAATTTTATATCCAGGCCACTGTAAATCTGTGGACATCCTCTTCATATTTGTGGACCATGTTTGGGATCTGATGCAGATACAAATTTTTTATTCGCGTAAGGCTCTACTCATAGGGCTATACATTGCATGTCCCAAATTCTAAGCATAAACAAGGATTCAGCACGTGGTAAATTTTTAAATATTTTGCCTTTTCAGTCTCACAAAAAATTGCAAATGGCAAGCTCTGGCATACCACAAGACATTCCAGCTTGTACTATGCTAATTAAGCAAATCTATAACTAATTTTACATTAGTTGTAAAAACCACAGATTCTGATACAAAATCTACATTAAGGGCACGTCTACACAGCAGGGCTAAAGTTGAATTAAGATGCGGAACTTCAGCTATGTCAATTGTGCAGCTGAAATTGAAATAGCGTAATTTGGCTTTTGGTGCAATCTACACAGCAGGAAGTCAAAGGAAGAACACTCTTCCTTCAACTTCCTTTACTCCTCATGAAATGAGAGTTATAGAAGTTGGAGAAAGAAGTCCTCCATCTCAACATTATTTCGAAATAATAGCTTGTTGTGTAGATGTGCACTTTGTTATTTCAAAATAACATCAGTTATTCCAAAATAACGCTGCTATGAGACTAGTTAAGTCTGTAAAGGAAATTAAAAAACCTTAATTATGGATTTTACTTGGGTTTATCTCCTCAATCCAGAAACTGAGATCCATGGCATTCTAGGCTGCAGTCCAGTCTCTTCAGACAAAGGTTGGGCAGTCACAGAAAGTTACAAGGTGTACAGAAAATTCTTTAGCAGGAGAGCTGAATTAGAGAACAGAAGATCTCAAATAAATAAACTTTTAGCTCTCCACTTTAGTCTGGTCATTTTCCTGTTTTCACTCCTGCCCATTTTGGAGCTATGAAACTAATAAGAAGTATTTTACCCTGTGCGACTCCAGATGAAGACACACACTTGTTTTTGCCTGGCTTAAGAAAAGGGAGTTACTCACCTTGTGCAGTAACGTCTGTTCTTCGAGGTGCCCCCCCCCCCCCCGTGGGTGCTCCACATATGGTGTCGGGCTCGTCCCGGCACCGCACATTGGAGTTTTTTCTAAGCAGTTGCTAGTCGGGCCGTGCATGTGCAGCAAGTGTCTCACGCTGCCAGCAGTTTGACAGTTGAGCGCAGCCCGACCCCCTCCCCTCAGTTCCTCGTCTATCGCAGAGAAGATGTACTCCGAGTAGCAGGGAGGAAGGGAGGGTTGTGGAGCACCCACGGGGGAGGGGGCACCTCGAAGAACAGAAGTTACTGCACAAGGTGAGTAACTCCCTTTTCTTCTTCGAGTGATGTCCCCTTGGGTGCTCCACGTATGGTGACTACCAAGCAGTGTCCCGTGTGGTTGGTGGGACTCGGAGTTACTATTTAATGGCTGCAGACAGAACCGCTGTAGCCACCGCTGTATCATTTGCCAATTGGGACATTACTGAATAATGTTTAGAGAGTGTGTGGTTAGAGGACCACATGGCTGCTCAGTAAATGTCTCATAGAGGCACATTTTTTAAAGAATGCCATGGATGCTGTAATAGCCCGAGTAAAATGGGCTCTCAGTAGAGTTGGCAGTAGTTTACCAGAGAGTAAATGGCATTGAGAATGCAAGTCACTATCAATTTTGAAATTTGCTGAAAGGCGAGTCATAGCAATAAAGAGTCATGGGGTCTTGCAAAAGCCTCGGGTTCTGTCACTATAAAAAGCCAAATCTCTTTGTACATCCCTTGAATACAGCATTGCCCCTCCGATCAAAGCATGAGGTTTTGGGAAGAATGTGGGCAAGACAATGGGTTCACTGTGGAAGCTTGTGCCGACCTTTGGAAGGAACTCTGGGTGCGGCCTCAAAGTCACTTTGTCCTTACTAAACACTGTATAAGGCATGCCCTCTATTAGTGTGCCTATTTCACTGGCTCATCTCGTGTAAGTTATAGCTATAAGAAGAGAACTTTCATGGTGAGTAGTGAAAGAGTATATGAACCCATTGTCTCAAAGAAGGGCTTAATGAGAGCAGTCAATACCAGCTTACGGTCCCATGTAGCGGTTGGCACCCTAAGAGGAGGGTAGAGATTGTGAAGACTTCTGAGGAACCTCTGTGATAGTGGGTCTGCGAACATGAAAACCCCCTCAATCTGTTCATGGAAAGCCTAGATGGCAGCAAGGTGGACCCTGATCGAAGAGATGGATAACCCAGAGATGGATCGAAGAGATGGATGTGTAAGTAGTCCAGAATGGTTTGCACTGGAGCTTCATTGGGGTGGACTTGTGTCTGCTGACACCAGGAGTATGTCTAGACTACATGGCTCTGGCGACAGAGCCATGTAGATTAGTTTACTAGACATACCCAAATGAAGCCGCGATTTAAATAATCGCGGCTTCACTTACATGAAAATAGCTGTCCCGGCACAGCGGTGCAGTCTAGACGTGCCGCGGTCAACAGGGAAGCCTCTGTTGACCGCTCCGTTATGCCTCGTGAAACGCGGCTTCACTTGGGTATGTCTAGTAAACTAATCTACATGGTTCTGGCGACAGAGCCATGTAGTCTAGACATACCCCAGGAGATGATATACCTACATTTTTGCAGGTAAGTTGCCTTGGTGGACAGTCTCCTGCTGTGTAGTAGAATATCCTTCACCTGCTCAGAACACTGAACCTTATGGTCATGGAACCCTCAAGGAACCATGCACAGAGATGTAGCGACTGCGGTTTTGGGTGACACAGCTTGCCTCCGTTCTGGAATAGGAGGTCATAGCAAAGTGGTAGTGGGTGAGCTGGTTGGAGAGACAAGTCCTGAAGGGCTGGATACCAAATCTGTCTGGAACAAGCAGGGGCTATCAAAATAACCCGAGCGCCATTAAACTGAATTTTTGCACAACACCCTGGGAATCAATGGAATTGGGGGAAAGGCATAATATAATGGTTCATCCCATGTAAGGAGAAACACGTCGCCCTTGGATCCCCCGCCCAATCCTGTTCAAGAACAAAACTGGGGACATTTGGTGGTGTTTGGTGTCGTGAAGAGATCCATGATGGGATAGCCCCATTTGTGGAAGATGATATCTGTGACTGCTTGGTGGAGTTCCCACTCAGGCTTGCGAACAGGAATTGCTAACAGGGAGTTTGGAGAGGGAGTTCTCCAGGTGAAAGAGGAGTAAAAACGGGACCCTTGTGGTAAGTGGCTGTCTGGAGTGTGTGTTTGTGTGTGGGGGAGTTATTTGCTGTGTGCAGAGCTTGTGTTTATCTGTTTGGTTGGTTGGTTTGATTGTTTGATTGCTTGAAGGAGCTTCTAAAAGGTTTGAAGTCTAGAAGCCTCTGTTAATTGGCTAAGCCTCAGTCAGGGGGAGGGGCTACCAGAGCTATATAAGCCTGTGACTCAGCGACCAGGGAGCTTGCGAACAGGAATTGCTAACAGGGAGTTTGGAGAGGGAGGTTAGAGGGCACTAGTGACTTCTGGCCTTCTTTAAAACATAACTCTTATCGTAATCTATATTCCAGAGGTTTAAAAAGAATCCCAGTTTATACTTAAACTTGTTCATTAGAAAAATGGAGACAGAAGCCCAGCAGCAGAGTGGGGGCTATCCTGTTTATTGCGTCGAGTGTAACATGTATGATTACCTGCCCTGTGGGCGGGTGGCGTATGTGTGCACCCGTTGCAAGGAGCTCCTGACCCTCAGAGACCGAGTTCGGGCTTTGGAGGCCAGGGTGGCTGAACTGGAGGAGCTAAGGGAGGTAGAGAGATTTGTGGATGAGACTTTCTGGGACACTGTAGTACTGTCCCACCTCCAGTCTGAGAGCCCCAGTGCTCTTAAGGAGGATGAAAGTCTCAAGGGAACAGAGCATTCAATGGGAGCAGAGGGAAACCATCCCGTAGTTGGGACCCTCCTCCCAGAGGATGTTGCGGTATCCTCTCGCACTGAGGATACCTCTGAGGGGGAGGGAAAGCCAGTTTGGAAGAGGCAGGTGTTAGTAGTGGGTGATTCGATCGTTAGAAACATAGATAGTTGGGTTTGTGATGACCGGGAGAACCGTATGGTCACTTGCCTGCCTGGTGCGAAGGTTGCGGATCTCTCGAGGCATCTAGATAGACTTATGTGTAGTGCTGGGGAGGAGCCGGTGGTCGTGGTACATGTAGGTACCAATGACGTAGGGAAGGGTAGGAGAGATGTCCTGGAGGCCAAATTTAGGCTGCTAGGAAAGAGACTGAAATCCAGGACCTCTATGGTGGCGTTCTCGGAAATGCTTCCGGTTCCACGCGCAGGGCCGGGTAGGCAGGCAGAGATTCAGAATCTCAATGCGTGGATGAGACGATGGTGTAGGGAAGAGGGGTTTGGATTTATTAGGAACTGGGGACACTTTTGGGAGAGGGGGAGCCTATACAGGAAGGATGGGCTCCACCTAAACCAGGGTGGAACCAGACTGCTGGCACTAAACATTAAAAAGGCCGTAGAGCAGTTTTTAAACTGAGAGATGGGGGAAAGCCGATTGGTGTGGAGATGCACGTAAATCGGAGGGAGACTACTCTTAGAGGAGAATCCATTGATAGAGATTCTCTAAGCTGTAGTCAGAAAGAGAGGAGGGGAGAGGGCAAACCATGGGCCAGAGCAGACAAACAACCGTGTACAAAGGAATCCAATGCATCAGGGAAGGGCAGACAAATAAGCAGTGGCAAATTTTTAAAGTGCTTCTACACAAATGCTAGGAGTCTGACTAATAAGATGGGTGAACTAGAGTACCTAGTATTAAATGAGGAGGTTGACATAATAGGCATCACTGAAACCTGGTGGAATGAGGAAAATCTGTGGGACACAATCATACCGGGATATAAAATATATCGAAAGGATAGAGCAGGCCGGGTGGGTGGCGGAGTGGCACTGTATGTGAAAGATAATGTAGAATCAAATGAAATAAAAATATTAAATGAATCAACATGTTCAATAGAATCGCTATGGATAGTAATTCCATGCTCCAAAAATAAGAAATTAGCAGTAGGGATATATTACCGACCACCTGACCAGGACAGGGATACTGACATTGAAATGCTGAGGGAGATTAGAGAGGCTACCAAAACAAAGAACTCTATAATAATGGGGGATTTTAATTACCCCCATATTGACTGGATACATGTCACCTCAGGAAGAGAAGCGGAGATAAAATTTCTCAATGGCTTAAATGACTGCTTCTTGGAGCAGCTAGTGCAGGAACCCACAAGGGGAGAGGCAATTCTCGATTTAGTCCTGAGTGGAGCGCAGGAACAGGTCCAGGAAATAACCGTTACAGGACCGCTTGGGAATAGTGACCATAATATAATAACATTCAACATTCCTGTGGTGGGAAGAACACCTCAGCAGACCAGCACCCTGGCATTTAATTTCAAAAAGGGGAATTACACAAAAATGAGGAGGTTAGTTAAACAGAAATTAAAAGGCACAGTGACTAGAGCCAAATCCCTGCAAGCTGCATGGAAACTTCTTAAAGACACCATAATAGAGGCCCAACTTAAATGTATACCCCAAATTAAAAAACATAGCAAGAGACCTAAAAAAGAGTCACCGTGGCTTAACCACCATGTAAAAGAAGCAGTGAGGGACAAAAAGGCATCTTTTAAGAAGTGGAAGTCCAATCCTAGTGAGATAAATAGAAAGGAACATAAACACTGTCAAATCAAGTGTAAAAATGTAATAAGAAAAGCAAAAAAAGATTTTGAGGAACAGCTAGCCAAAAACTCAGAAAGAAATAACAAAATGTTTTTTAAGTACATCAGAAGCAGGAAGCCTGCTAAAAAACCTGTGGGTCCCCTAGACGATCGAACTATAAAAGGCGCAATCAAGGACGATAAAGCCATTGCGGAGAAACTAAATGATTTCTTTGCTTCAGTCTTCACGGCTGAGGACGTTGGGGAGATTCCCAAATCTGCACCGTCCTTTGTGGGTAATGAATCTGAGGAACTGTCCCGGATTGAGGTGTCATTAGAGGAGGTTTTGGAACAAATAGAAAAACTTAATGTTAACAAATCTCCGGGACCGGATGGCATTCATCCAAGGGTTCTAAAAGAACTCAAATGGGAAATTGCTGAACTATTATCTGTGGTTTGTAACCTATCCCTTAAATCGGCTTCCGTACCTAATGACTGGAAGGTAGCCAACGTGACACCAATATTTAAAAAGGGCTCTAGAGGCGATCCGGGCAATTACAGACCGGTAAGTCTAACTTCAGTACCGGGCAAATTAGTCGAAACAATAGTAAAGAATAAAATTGTGAAGCATGTAGAAGAACATAATTTGTTGGACAAAAGTCAACATGGGTTTTGTAAAGGGAAATCCTGTCTTACTAATCTATTAGAGTTCTTTGAAGGGGTTAACAAACATGCGGACAAGGGGGATCCAGTAGATATAGTATACTTAGATTTCCAGAAAGCCTTTGACAAGGTCCCTCACCAAAGGCTCTTGTGTAAATTACATGGCCATGGGATAAGAGGGAAGGTCCTTTCTTGGATTGAGAACTGGTTAAAAGACAGGAAACAAAGGGTAGGAATAAATGGTAAATTTTCAGAGTGGAGAGGGGTAACTAGTGGTGTCCCCCAAGGGTCAGTCCTAGGACCAATCCTGTTCAACTTATTCATAAATGATCTGGAGAAAGGGGTAAGCAGTGAGGTGGTAAAGTTTGCGGATGATACCAAACTGTTTAGGATAGTCAAGACAGAAGCAGACTGTAAGGGACTCCAAGAAGATCTCACCAAACTGAGTGATTGGGCAACAAAATGGCAAATGAAATTTAATGTGGATAAGTGTAAAGTAATGCACATTGGGAAAAATAACCCCAACTATACGTACAGTATGATGGGGGCTAATTTGGCTACGACAAATCAGGAAAGAGATCTTGGAGTTATCGTGGACAGTTCTCTGAAAACTTCCACACAGTGTGCAGCGGCGGTCAAAAAGGCAAATAGGATGCTAGGTATTATTAAGAAAGGGATAGAAAATAAGACCCGGAATATCTTACTGCCCCTGTATAAAACTATGGTACGCCCACATCTTGAATACTGTGTACAGATGTGGTCTCCTCACCTCAAAAAAGATATTTTGGCCTTGGAAAGGGTTCAGAAAAGGGCAACTAAATTGATTAGGGGTTTGGAACGGGTCCCATATGAGGAGAGGTTAAAGCGACTGGGACTTTTCAGTTTAGAAAAGAGGAGACTGAGGGGGGATATGATAGAGGTGTATAAAATCATGAGTGGTATGGAGAGGGCCGATAAAGAAAAGTTATTTATTAGTTCCCTAAATAGAAGAACTAGAGGACACCAAATGAAATTAATGGGTAGCAGGTTTAAAACTAATAAAAGAAAGTTCTTCTTCACACAGCGTGTAGTCAGCATGTGGAACTCCTTGCCAGAGGAGGCTGTGAAGGCTAGGACTATAACAGAGTTTAAAGAGAAGCTAGATAATTTCATGGAGGTTAGGTCCATAAAAGGCTATTAGCCAGGGGATAAAATGGTGTCCTTGGCCTCTGTTTGACAGAGGCTGGAGAGGGATGGCAGGAGACAAAGCGCTTGATCATTGTCTTCGGTCCACCCCCTCTGGGGCACCTGGTGCTGGCCACTGTCGGCAGACAGGATACTGGGCTAGATGGACCTTTGGTCTGACCCGGTACGGCCGTTCTTATGTTCTTATGTTCTTATGGTGAATTGTAAAGTTGTGGCTTAGGGCATCCACTATGGTGTTGTTGACCCCTGGTAAGTACATGGCTTTCAGGGTAACATTGTGCCTCATGCACCACTTCCAGAGGCAGACTGCCTCTGTGCACAGAGCTCTGGGACACGCTCCCCCCCTGCCTGTTTAGGTAACAGGCAGTGGTCGTGCTGTCTGAGAGAACACGAATTACGCAGTTGGTTATGGAAGGGTCAGAGTGCCTGTAGGCATTTCTTACAGCCCCAAGCTCCAGAATGTTGATGTGTAACCGAGCCTCGTTTGGCAGCCATTTGCCCTGGGCAGTTTTGCTTTGGAAGTGTGCACCCCAACACAGTAGTGAAGCGTCTGTGGTAATTTGTATGGCAGGCTCCTCCTGTAAAAATAGGATTCCAGTTAAGAGGTTGTATGGACATGTCTACCAGCTGAGTGACTGCAGTACTTGCTCTGGCACAAGCACCGGTTTATGCAACGAATGACGTGAGGGCATGTAAACCAATGCTAGCCAATGCTGTAAGGCATGGGAATGGAGGCATGCATACTGTATCACATATGTGGTGGCCGTCATGTACCCCATGAGTTGAAGAAAAGTACAGACTGTGGTGGATGGGTTTGCGATAAGGGGAAGAACTCAAATCTCAAATGGCCTGGAACCTGTGTTGCGGAAGATATGCCCTGGCTGATATGGCATCTAGTCTTGCTGCTATGAATTCTAAGTCCTGAACTGGACTGAGTGTTGATTTCTGTTTGTTGATTAAGAGCTCCAGCAGGTTGAATGGTTGCTTGGTCTTTGTTATGTTGATCTCTTCCCCTTGTGAACGACCTCTCAGTAAGCAGTCATCGAGGTAAGGAGAAATCATTACCCCCTGTTGTGTGAGGCATGCAGCCACAAGTGCTAGGACTTTGGGGAATACTCGCAGGGCAGATGACAGGCCAAAGAGAAGGACCTTGTATTGAAAATGGTCCCCACCTGCTGTAAAATGAAAGAAATGTCTGTGTGATGGATGTATTGCAATGTGAAAATATGCATCTTGTAGGACGAAGACTGCAAACCAGTCCCCTCTGTCCAGCGCTGGTATGATTGTAGTCCGCGTGATCATTTTGAATCTCTGCTTTCGGAGGAACTTGTTTTGTTTGCAGAGGTCTAGGATTGGTCTCCAGCCTCCTGTACACTTCTGGGTCAGGAAATAGGTGGAGTAGAGCCCCCTTCCCCAGTATGGTTCGGGTACCTCCTCTATAGCTCCTAGATGAAGAAGCAGGTTGGTTTCTTGTTTGAGGGGTATCTCATGAGATGAGTCCCTGAAGAGGGATGGGGTAGTGGAAAGGGTATGATGGAGGGAGTTGAATGGAATCGAATATCCCATGCGGATAATTTCTATGACCCGCTGGTCAGATGTTATGCAGGCCCATGATGAAGGAATGAGCGTAATCTATGGTCGAATACATGGTTTTGGTCTTGTTGCACTGGATGGTTGGGGAGGTTGGCATACCCTCAATCAATGTTTCAAATTTGCTGCTTCAGGGTCTGGCCACCAGAGGGACATGGTTGTTGTTTGTGGTTCCTCTGGGTGCGCTGCCTGGTGCAACTGTACTCATTTGGTTTGTACTGAGTACGGCTGTAGTACGAGTCCCTGCTTTTATTGTAGAGGGTGTAGCACCTGCACCTGTACAGTGGTGTGTACATTCCCAGAGTACACAAGGTGGTGCGCATGTTTTTGCTGTTGTGTTGAATCTCATCAGTGTTGCTGGCAAAAAGCTTGTGCTCGTCGAAGGGGAGATCTTCTATCTTTGACTGCAGTTCTTTTGGCACCCCCATGGCCTGAAGCCATGATGTTCTTCTCATCATGACTGCTGTAGCCATTGT
Organism: Pelochelys cantorii; assembly: GCA_032595735.1. Lineage (NCBI taxonomy): Eukaryota > Metazoa > Chordata > Testudines > Trionychidae > Pelochelys > Pelochelys cantorii. The sequence continues at coordinate 121,007,666 of CM064326.1, read as the reverse complement.
TCTCGCTGCTGTGTCCACCACGTCAATCACAGACAGCAGTGCTGTATGGGCAGTTGCGTGGCCCTCACGTATGACTGCCCTGAGTATGGGCTTCTTGGTATCAGGCAGATGCTCTATCAGGTCTGTTAGTTTGGAGTAGCTGTCAAAGTTGTGATTTGCCAGACATGCTGAGTAATTGGCTATTCTAAGCTGCAGGCTGGTAGATGGGTAGACCTTCTTTCTGAATTGGTCTAGCCTCTTGTACTCCTTGTTGCCATTATTTGATCTAAGGTGAGGGGCCGTTGGCTTGCCGCAGTGATGGCCAGTGAGTTTAGCTGAGGATGGGAGAAAGGGAAATCTAGATCTTTAGGTGGGACAAGATATTTCTTGTCCGCCTTTTGCAGGTCGGCTGAGCCAATGCTAGCGTTTGCCAGATGTCTCCAGAGATCTCCATAATTGCTTCATCTATGGGCAATGCGATTCTGCCCTGTGATGATGGGTGGATATTCTTCAGGAGATCATGCTGTTTCTGCTTAACCTCCTGACGTTTTATTTCTTGTGATGTAGCAACCCTCTTAAAAAGGTCCTGGAATTGTTTCAGGTCCACTATCATATTATCATCATCCAGGACTATGGCATCCTATGGAGGGGAAGTGGGACTGTCTTGTGACTGTGCCAGCCGAGTGTCATCCTGATCATCAGCTAATTGGCCTTCCTCCTCCTCCTCCTCCTCTGGTATGGCTACCATAGTGTGGGATGACGAAACTGGTGATTGCCTTTTTCCTGAGGATGGGGCAGTAAAGTGGCATTTGCGTGGTGCCCAGCAATCCGAAGGTGCCCACTGTGGCTGGTAATGTGGCTGTGGGTAATACCAGCTTGGGTGCCACGGTGGGTGATACAGTCATGGGGTGTAGTGATGCCCTTGCAGAGATGAAGTGAAGGATGCCTGCTGGGAGGAGAATGCACTCTTCTCATCATAGATCTCTGTTGAGTACCCCTGTCCCTGCTTTGGTGCTGAATAGGATGGGTAGGGTGCCGGGGACTGTTCCCTTGATGTAGGCAGGGGAGGGGAGTCATCTGTGCTTGGTATAGTTCCCCCTTAGCCCTGTGCAGTCTGCTTCTGTTTCAAAGCCCATCTGCTTAGCCTGCGGGCTAAACTCCTGCTGTAATGAAGGCAGTGGAGAGGCAGGTGCACTAAGCGGCAGCACCGAGGCTTTGCGTGTCCTCTGTGTAGGCAGCACCGCTTCTCTAGCCGGTGCCAAGCTGAGCGGCGGCACCGAGGGTTTGCAGGGCCGCTTTGAAGCCGGCTCTGCTGCTTCATCCGGTGCTGCACGTGCCTGTGCCTGTCTCCATGCCGGAGGCTGCCTGTGAGTTTCTCCCGGTGCAGGGAGAGATCTTGCAGCTAGTCCGTGCCTGGCCGGTGTCGAGGCAGATGACTCTAAGGCTGCCACGACCCTCCCATTCATTCTGGGGGATGGAGCCTGCGGCAGGCATCTGGCAGGGGAAATCCTGCTCCTTTGATGTGCCTTCAGCATTAAAGAGGCTGATTTGCACCTGGGGATCTGTGTCCTTTGATCCTGAGCAACTTCTACTTGGGCCTCTCCATACGGGACATACGGAGCCTAAGCCTTCTGTCCTCTCTCGCTCTTGCAGGCAGGGTTTTACAATGGTCGCATTCCTGAGGACTGTGTGCCTCCCCCAAGCATTTGGCACAGCAGCTGTGCCTGTCTGAGGCTGGGATAGGATTGCTGCAGCCACCGCACTTTTTAAAGACTTGTGAGGCAGGCATATTCCAGCTGTTGGTGATTGGGTGGAGGCGGAGGAGGTTAGTGAAGCTGCTGACTCCTTGTTGATGTGAGGGTGTCAGGTTGTGAAGGTTTTATCTATGAGGAGAAAAGTGCCTAAAGCGGCAGGGCTCCGTCTACAGCCAAGGGCGATAGAAGAGGAACCGAGGGGAGGGGATCGGGCTGCGCTCAACTGTCAAACTGCCGGCAGCGTGAGACACCTGCTGCATATGTGCAGCCTTGACTAGCAACTGCTTAGAAAAAACTCCCATCTGAGGTGCCAGGACAAGACCGACACCATACGTGGAGCACCCACGGGGACATCACCTGAAGAACTGGAAAATTTCCTCCTCTCATTTGTTGAGGTTCCTGTCTCCCCAGTGCTTTTGTTGTCCGAACCTACCAGCTCATTATCAAATGTACAGATCACCACTTCTGCTGTTTTGGAGCTTCAGGGGGTAGCCAAGTTAGTGCTACCAGACCATTTGCTTGCTGTTTTTATTTCTGCTGGTTTGGTTTGGGGAAAGGTTGCTGGCTGATGTGTTTCAACTCAGTCAGTACCCAGTTTGCTTGCTATACAGCCCAGTTAAAGGTTATATTTCCCCCAATTCCTATGGGGGAGCATATTAAAGGACATGCATGAGAGGAACATATTAAAAACATGTTTGATACTAAGCTAACTTGAAGGGAAAGCAGGTTCTTTAAATAAAGACAAAATTCTGAAATCAAGAGTCTAATTTTACATTCACTGTTTCCCACTACTTTAATACAATGAACTGAGAAAAGTATGCGAGCAGAGAACTAGGTCTTCAATTTGAATTGTTGGGAGCGAAGGAAAAACATTCAGGATTATATTTCACTAGCCCCATTTCAGATTCCTCTTCCTGTTGTGTGTTCAACTAACGATACTTGTATTGGAATCAGTGATGCTGACTAACTAATGGAAAATTGTCATACCTTCTCCGAATCAGCTTCCAATGTTGTCATTGTGGGGGGTCTAGTTCATTATGGTTAAATTAGATCAAACCAGACTGACTGTAGTTGTATCAGATTTCAAAGCATTAAATCCCTTTGAAATTTTTTTCAGTTGCATTTATGTAAGTTTTGTGTGTCTCAGTAAAATCTCATTATTATATACAGTAGGAAACATTTATTTTCATGACAGAATCTAAGATTCTGGAGTCTGTATTTTCTCTCTCAGCTTTGTCTTTATCCTAAACATTATAAACAATAGGTGGTATTTGGGGGCAGGCTCTGGAAGTCTCATGGTCGCTCAAAGTGGCAGCAGGAGGGATAGGATAGAAACTTTTTGCAAAAGAGAATAATTTTTATGGTCTTGATTGGCCTGGGGAGGGGGAGAATGCAAAGCCTCCTCCCGCCCTGTCACGTGCTCCTCTCAGGGAGAGAGTAGGGCGGAGGAAACCTCGCGCACGCCTCCTGCCCCGAGACCAATCAGGGCTTGGGGGCAGGGGGAAGCAGCAGGGTCTCCAGGGGCCCGATCAACCCACTTGGCGGATTGGATCCAGCCTGCAGAGGCCCTTTTGCCCACCCCGATCTATAGGTAGCCACAATTATTGTAGTGTATAGTTACAGCATATAGCAATACAAGTCAATCTGCTATTATTCCCTGTGCCACTTTCAGTATAAAGAAGGTAGTTTTAAGATAACTACTAGCTGAATTTTTTCTTTTCAAACTACTGTACAGGATATTTTTCTTACCAATGAAACCGAGCTGAGAAAATTCTAAAATCATCCAATCTTCAGACGAGAGCTGAAGTGCAAAATTTTTTATCGTGCTGAAGTAATTCTGCTTGACAACAATGTCATCTTCAAGCTAGAGGAATCAAACATTTGTATTAACACAACGCAGGAAAAGCAAAGCAAAAGGTAGTACAGCAAAGAAAAAGTAGTCATAAAATATATTTCTTATTTGTATTTATCCATAGATTTTTAGTGCAATCACCACACTTGTATCCAGGTATATCACACAACAATTATTGCTGTAAAAGCATGACCACAGGCCACCCATTTGAGGATAATTAATTTGGAGACTCTTTTTAATAAAAATCCAGGTATGTATACACATGAACTATTTGGGACAAGATAAGAATTAACTAGACAGTTTTTTTAAAAAAATTATCTTTAGAAGTATATAATACCCAGATAAAGATTCCATTGAGGGCGTATTTAGCTGCTGCTAAATTACAAAATATCAACAGTGCTCTCTAATCCTTCCTCAGAAATCTGTAGCAATATTAAATACTTTAGTACACAAGTGCTGTGAATTTGCTTGACGTTGCTACTTTTTGGCACAAAACAGAACTGCATCAAAAGGGAAAGAACCATTTTTTAACTTCTAGAATGTTTTATTTGTTATTTGTCCTAGCACATTTCTTAGGTGGAAAACTAAGTATCTATTTCATGCATTTTATAAGGGCCAATAAAAATAACAGCTTGAAAACAGAAGTTATAAGCCCATTCCCTCAACAGCAATTATCTCAGCAAATGAAGAAAATGATCATCACAGAAAATAAGCATAGAAATGTTTATATAACTCAAAGCAGCATAATTTCCATTTTAGAATTATGCTTATGAAGCAAATACTGGCATGATTAAACCATTTTTTAAAAAAAGTCAAATGTTCCATAGTGAGAGTTCTGGACTCTATCCCCAAAATTGCTCACTTCCACTTACAGCTGTTGCCTGTAGTGGATATGCTGAATACTAGTACTCGTACATACATCTCTTCCTATTGTGTATTTTGTTTGCAGGCACATAAATGACTAATAGTGAGTTTCCAGATACAGACAAATTGGTTGTATTCTTGCTTTACTTCATATGAATATATATATTATTTGTAACAAAACTGACATCATAGCAGATGACTACACAATAGTTTACAAAATGGCATAAAACACACAAGGTGAATGAGGTGATCTTTTATTGAACCACCTTCTGCTGGTGAGAGAGACAAGCTTTTAAGTTTATAGAGAGCTCTTATTTCAAATCTCATTGAAGCTGGCCCAATAAAAGATTTACTGTGTCTCTCTAATATTCTAAGACAAACTTGACAGCAACAATGCTGTATATATGAAATGGCATGTCAACTGTGAGGACTACTAAAGTTAAATGAAAAAAACCGATAAGTATAAAAAAGGATTAATCTCACTGATTTTTTTTATTCTTCATGGATTTATTATCACGAATATAAATGGTAAGAATCTGTTTGAGTGATTCGCCACAGTGTGAGAATAAGATAGTCCATAAAGTGCATTACTTGTATTTACTATATGTATCAGGGTAGCATTCAAAGGTTCCAGTCCGGATAGGAGCCCCATTGTGGTTGGTGCTGTAAAAATCCATGGACAGGACCACATCTTACTAACAGCTTAACTACTGTCTTATAACTGCATCCATTAGTGTATTGTGAGATAGAAAGCCGAAGTTTATGTGCCTTTAACCATCCTAAAAGACAACACTGAAGGGACTAAGTATATTGTGCAAAATCTGAATAAAGAGAAGGAATTTTACACTTTTGTTATTTTGTTAGCTTTTAACACCTTTATTTATACATCTTTATGGTATAATCTAATCTAACTGAAAGGCCAATCAGATCATCATTCTCTAATGCCATTGTTAAACAGTAAATGTAGGGTGCAACATGGGTATTGCTGTCCCACTTTGATCTGAGCAGCTATTCAAACTTTGGGGCTCTGGTGATGTTCCAATTGCAAGTAAAACTGATGGAATCTGGTAATCTCCTTGATGCAATCTTGTTTATTTGCAAGGCTTGTACAAAATCCTGCTTGTCTGAATGCAGGAGGAACAAAAAGCAAAAGGGAATGTTTTTTAAGTTTACAACCCCAAGCATCTATAAGCCAACACCAGATCAAAACTCTTTCCCTACCTTTTTTCATAATCAAGCGTTCACAGGAATTATCGCTTGACTTTCTTTTTAACTCTGCCTTTCTTTCTGTTTTTAGTTTGTGTGTGTTCTTTCAGACACCTGGTCAAAATACCCAGGGGAACTCCTCTGTCCACTTGGTGCCAGTTTCTGGGTAATATCTAATAAAGCTTGTTTTAGTTGTAACCCCTTAGCTGTATCTTACAATTATCATAAAGGGAGGGTGCATTCACACATCAGTTTGAATACGGTTTTAGCTCAAACCATAACAAGGTTTCACCCATTTAAAAAAATGTGTCAATTTAAAAAAAATCTCATTTTAATTCACCTTCATTTTGGGACCCATAATTTTCTTCTGTTTCCCTGTGTAAAAATAGAAGTCTCATACTGTGATCAGGTGGTTTTGTGTGTCAGTAGGGGGCAATCATGGCACCAAATGCTGCTTGAAGAAAACATGCTGCTCTTTTACTAATAGCAGCTCAAGCCTTAAATGTATTTGATAAAGAAGTGATGATGTAGGGTGACCAAATGTCCCATTTTTAAAGGGACAGTCCTGCAAATGTGTTGCCTTTTCTTAAAAACAGGCAAATTGTCCCATATTTTCTGTCCTCCAGACCCACCCCCTCAGATTAGTACCGGTGGATCCAGCTGATGGCCAGATCTCTGCTCACCAGCTGCCTTCCCACCAGCAGTGAGCGTGGGAGTCTAGTGACTGACTATGGAAGTGGATGTGCAAAGCTGGTGATCGGGCAAAGATGCAGCGCACAGGGCTGGCTGCTTCCCTTGTTGCTCCATCCGCGCAGCCCAGCTGCATACCGGCTCTCCTCCAGCAGGGTCCTGCCCCCGTCCAGTTTCCAAGTGGCATTGTCTGTGTACTACTGTGGTTGGTGAATGTGGACCCACACCAGACAGGAGCTAGTTATGTGTCACCTCTGTTGCCCACCCATCAGCCCTTTACATGTTCTCCCTCTCACTATCTTCTCCCTGCTTTGCCTCATTGTCTCTCCAGCCCCACTGCTTCTCCATATTCCCACTAGTAGGGCTGGTCCCACTTACAACACTATGCTGAGAACCAGACCTGGTCACTCACCAGCGGCCTGGCAAGCAGGCTCCTTCCTTGCCCCACTGGGGCAAGGAATCTCAGGAAAGCTAAAGACTCTCTGGCTCAGGGCACTGGCCAGGACCTGCACGTGCCAAAGCCCTGCACAGCACTGGCATGGGGAAGTCTCTCCACCTGTCAGCTAAGCTCTGGAATGCTGGGTGGGTGGAGGAGGAGTAATTTCCAACCTGTTCGCACCCCAAATCTGCAGGCTCCTCAACTATCCCAGGGCAGTGTCTTAGCATCCTCTTCACCCACCAGATCCACGGGCCCTAGCGCACACAGCATCCTTAAGGCTTAACCCTTTCCTGCCCAGGCTGTAGTGGGGGAGGGGAGGAAGAGAAGGATGCAGCTGGGTTATGTCAGTGGCCAGCAGCAGCCTGAATAAATTAGCTGCCTTTTGACACTGCACTGGCAGGAAGGTGTCAAAGCTACTTCCACCTATGTGGAAGAGAAGAAGAGATGAGCTTAGCAAAGACATGGGCCAGGTCATCCCTCTCCCTCCCACCCCCCAACTCCTCCTCCACCGGGACAGGAAGCAGCACCTGTCCTTTCCTCCCTACCTCCTGCCTATGGGAGATGAAAGGTTCCATGCCTGCAGCCAGCACTAGGATTGCAGTGACAAACAGGCAGGGGAGACCGTATGGCTGAGCTACATGCAGCCAAGGTAGAAGACCAGTGGACAGGAGCCCATTAGCTAATAGAAGCTGCAGGAAGCAGTGTGGGCTGAGGAATGTCTGGCTGCATGCATGGAGCCTCTCAGTTTCCATTGGCTGGGAACAGCGAACAGCAGCCACTGGGAGCTGAAAGGCTTTGTTCCTGCAGCCAGCACATCCCTCAGGCCGTGCTGACGGTGACAAGCTGGGACTGGAAGTCTGTACACTGGAGTCAGCTTATAAACAGGTCATTGACTTAACATTTTTCTTCCTGTGACATTTTTGGTGGGGGTCAGTTTATGAACGGACTTATGTTTGAGTTTATACAGTAGGTTTCCAATTTAGCCAGTGCAAGTAATTCAATTTACACACATTCACTAATAACCATAACTGCAATAACCTTCCAAATATATAGTCATTCTATTTATATTCTATTTAGGTTTTTACGATGTACCCATCACCATGGTATTTCAGGCTCTTTTGAATAGCATCAAAGAAAAGAGATTTACCTGAATATAATAAATACCCTTTTTCTGGGCATACATCATAAGAAAACAATAATCCAAGTTTTGTTTTGTTCGCCATCTGAAATTAAATGTTAAAAAGGCCAAGGAATTATAAACTAAAAATTATTTCACAACACAATGAATTGCATTATAAAAAGATGACAAGTTATTACATATTATCTGAATCTAAGAACAATTAGATCCAGCATTATTCCCTCAGAAAAGCTTCCGTCTGGCAGGAAAAAACAACAACCCCAAGCAGGTCAATTCACCCCATGTATGCTGCAACACAGCGAGAGGAATGGCCCAACCGAATTGGATCTTTTGCAGCTATTTGAGCTTTCTCTAAAAATATATTGGTAACTAAACAATATCACTGAATAAGTGACAAGGAGTCCTGTAGCACCTTATAGACTAACAGATGTTTTGGAGCATAAGCTTTCGTGGGCAAAGACCCACTTTGTCAGATGCATGACTACATGCATCTGACGAAGTGGGTCTTTGCCCACGAAAGCTTATGCTCCAATACATCTGTTAGTCTATAAGGTGCTACAGAACTCCTTGTCGCTTTTGCAGATCCAGACTAACATGGCTACCCCTCTAATATTACTGAATATAGTTTTATTCCTGACAGCACAAAGGAAAACAGAAAACAAGAACAGACAGCCTACATGATGTTAAACAACAAGAATTTTCTACGCTGTTATATTCTGGACTCCCACCGCATTAAACAAAAACCACAAAACTTAACATTAGGCTTCTACACCCAAGAAAAAACACACACAGGCAGTGCTTCACTGGGATTCACTTGTGTGTTTTTCTTTCAAGAATTAGAGCCTTAGTTTCTACATTACTTCAAGGATTATACAAAAATGTTTCCAGAATTCAGTCTGGCATTACATAAACAAGAAAAGTCTGAGGGAAAAATCTTACCTGACTCTCTCTTTTGAGTCTCCAAATGTCTCTTTTAAATTTGTCAAATCAGGATAGTAAGATGCAGGCGGGGATATTATTTCCACCAAGCCAGAACCGATTTCTGTAGAAAATCTATCATCAGAAACATCAAGTGAATAAGTGCAATGGGACTATTTATTATTGGTGCAGTTTCTGTGTCCACATAAAATATATTTGTAATCAACTGGAACAAATGCATAATTATACCTTCACAGACATCAGAATGAAACCTCATCTTTTAATTTTTATGATTTGCAGGATTTGTGTCTAGTAAAATTACATTCTTAATGTGACAGCATAATACAGCAGATTAATTTTTTAAACAGGCAACATAAAACAAAACTAGCATAAAAGTTATTTTTTAAGTGAGTCTTCCTAGACAGTACCTATTATCTAATTCTATTACATTAACCAGAATATAATGTCAATTTATTAAATACTTGGGCTTTCCCTTCTACACCTCAATTTAAGCATACTACTGCAAAGGAGAAAATGAATGCAGATGTCATAAAATCCATTTATATCATGCTAACCCAATCCATTTATGTCATGCCAAATCCACTTAATCCCATTTACTGTTTTACAGTTTAATCTTCTGAATTACTTTTCCTTGATTTGTCTTCATGTGCTTATTTTTTCTAAAACCAAAACAACCTTGAGGAAAAAAAAAAGGAAGTAACCAAAATATTTCCCTCATACCACAGCTTTGTTAAGAAAACAAAACAACTCCCCAAACTTACTCTTTCTCTAGGCTTGCTACAACACTGTGTACGTAGTCAAGATCTGTCTGGAAAGAGAAAACACAGCAATTTTGTAACTACACTTTTCCCCTTTAAAAAAAAAGATCTTAAATAGTAACATTTCACAACCATTTTTAGAACACAAGGTGCTAAACAATACAGGGATTTTTTTTTTAAACTGGAGACATGCAATTAAAAATAGTTATACTTTTTAAATGTCTGCTGCAAAAACTTTTTAGTGGGGTCTGAGATGTAATGAGATTCATGCCAAAAGAGTTAAAAGTAATTTTTACTAAACCTACAAAAAGATACATCTGTGAAGCGTACTATTTAGTAAAATGGCTAATTAAAAATCATAAGAAAAATTTCAGGTATAATATCTGTGTTGCTTTCAGGTGAATTTGTAGTGAAGTAACTAGAACCCAAGACTCCTTCATAATTTGGGGGAGGGGGGTGTTTTGGGAATGGAATAGTGCCAATATCTGCGCTGAGAGGAGCAGTGAGTGGGGCTTGAAGGCATATCTTGGTACTGGGAAGCATTTTGGCTCTAGTGCTGGCATGGGTTTCAGCACTGATATTATTGGGCCTGTCTTCCTTGCCATAGATGGTAGTGCTGGTGTCTTAGTACTATCCTTTGTTGATGTTGAGGGTTTCTTTCTCAGTCCAGAATCCTTTCTACAGGATACACATATTGACTCTCCAAGCTGTGTTTTCACTTGGTGCAGGCATGCCTTTCTGCTCTGGAAGATGGAGTTGCGTGTCTCTTCCCCAATTGGCACGGAGGACTTTGGCATCAAGCAACGGTCAGTGATGCTAGTGCCTGCATAGATGGTTTTGGTTCCTCCTTCACTGTCCTTTTCCTCTAGAACCAGGGGTGGGGTGCCTAACTGTCAGAACACTTGGCTAAGATAAACTTCTTAGTTACTGTTTGGATTGAGGAATGCAGACATCCTTCAAAGCTACTCCCATGGATTGCTCCAAGAGGTGTAGTTTGACCTTCACATCCCAGGATTTCTGAGTGCAGGACAAAAAGAGCAGCAGATACTATACTTAATAGGGGATACATGGATGCTTCTCCAAGATAGAACAGGCATCTGCTTTGTTAATCTACAATGGGCTTTCATACACTGAAGAAAGACAAGGTTTGAACCCAGTGAGTTTTGAATATACCAGTGTTTCTCAGCCTGTGAGTTAGGACACAAAATGGGTCATGACCCCATTTCAACAGAGTCACCAGGGTTGGTGTTCGACTTGCTGGAGCCAGACAATGCAGCCAGAACACTGGGGCCCAGGGATAAAGCCGAAATCTGGGCAGTGGGGCTCAGGTTAAGGTCCCCACCTGGTGCTAAAACCCATATGCTTTGGCTCCCCTACCCAGGGTAGCGGGGTTCAGGCTTCAGCTTCCGTCTCCCTTCCAGGGGTCATGTAGTAATTTTTGTTGTCAGAAAGGGATTGCAGTGCAATGACATTTGAGAACTCCTGAGGTACACTATAGCTACTGGTTGCCACAAAGCACCTCTCCCTGCTGTACAGTGGGATGCCCAGGAGGATTTCCTCCATCTGTATTAATTTATTTTTTTCTGTCAGGATGGAAGAGTAAGACCAAAAAAAGTTAAATGAAGAAATTAACTAATGGGAGACCTGAAGAAGACACTTCTTCACCTGAGAAGAGTTACAGATAATCAGAAGTGGGTTGAGCCACAGACCAGATTCTGTTTCACTCCATGGGCACAGAGAGATTTGAGGGAGGGGCATGGCCACTCTGCCCTTTACTTCCTTGTATGGGTGCACAAAAAGGCATAGGGCACACACAGACACTGCTAGTCAAAAGATTCCAAGCTTACATCTATGTAGCTCATACATACCTACAATGGGATCTATGCATACATGAAGAACTACAAGTTTTTAGGAAAAATATTTTAACAGATAAACAATTTTTCTACAACTAGATGACTAGAAGTCAGATTATTTGTCTGGGAAATAAAGACATAAAAACTGTAATTGATAGTACCTATTAAGGCCTCAACTCACATGCGTAAGCCTCTATTCAGGAAAGCACTCTTCCATGAATCAGGTTCTAAATTTTACAAGAGACAAATTTCTACTAGCAATTTCTTAAGTCTAATTAAATTTTGCATAAATATCTTGCAACTTTAAGTTAAATTAAATCCTGACCTTTTATAAGGTGTGGGTCACCAACATTCTACACCTGCCATATTACACAACATATTCTTCTGTAATATGTAGCCATGGATATGGGAAAAGTGAGCCTTTGAGTTTATAAATCAAAGTTGAAAACCAGTCTTTGTTACAGATATTAATTTAATACTTTGAGAAACTAATTATTAATTTTCAAAGGAAATTTTCTAGCCTTTTACAAATCAAAGCTGATTCTGGAAGTTCATCAAAATGTTTTATTTACAGCCTCTTGCTGGTTATTCTTACAAATGATGGAAAACAAAAAGATAATTTATACTCTTCTTTTTATGTGCTCATAACTCAGATTAGCATTAATGAGCTATGTCCATTGAAAGGCAAATATGAACCAAGAATTTCTATAGCAATATTAATCCTGTTTAAGGTTACTAGCCTTAAGGCTACAGCCCCTAAAGCCCCTTTTTTTATTCTGACCCTGCTGATGAGGCCAGATTAGTGCGCCTCTTCTCCAGTCATGGCAGCTCCATACACAGACACCCATGAGCCCCTGCACAGGGCTTATTAGGTAGCTGTGCAGCTTACAGGGAACCCTGATACAATAACATATCATCCTTACTTCTGAATTGTTTCTGGTGGCACCTCTGCATTAGAGCTGGGCTCCTGGTCAGAAGCAACTACTCTCCAGCTCCCCAGTTCTGAAGGCAGCACTGCTGCCAGCAGCAATAGCTATTTAAGGGTAGCAATACTGCAACACCCCCTACAATAGCTTCACAACAATACCACTACTTTTTGGTAAAGGACCCTTACAATTAAAACTGAAATGTCAGGATGTTGTATTTATGATTTTTAAATTCCTGTGACTGTGAAATTGACTAAGAGAGACAATGAATTTGGTAGGACCCTACTTATATCTGACTAGTGACTTCCTTTCAGATATGTATCACTTGCTCATCCTAGAAAAGATAAAAACTTTTGTCTATTAATTGAGGCAGATCTTATTTTCTGAAAACGTTTTAAGGATGAATCCAAAATATATCCAGAGACAGATGTGTAGGGGAGAAAATGAAGAAATAAACAAATTTCCCCTTTAAAGGGGCAAATTCAATGTAGTGATGAGCCAAACCAGAAAATCCAAAATGAGTCTCTAAACAGATGGGATATATCAATGTGTGTTGGAGAGTCACCAAAGAAAGAAACTTGGGAAAGACTCCCAATCTGACCCTGTAGCCAAAAGGCCAGTAAGAATAAATTCATTTTACATCTAGTTGGCACTGGTGCTCCTGTAGGAGTGGGATTTTATATTTGTATTTCAGGTTTAATAATGTAGTAATGTATGACTTAATTTTATCCTGCCAGCCACCCTCATTGGTAGAAATACATCTGACAGACCACTAGGCCCTTTAGTTAAATATACATTTTTTTGTTTTAAGATTTAGTAATTGAGAGACAAGATTTTGTATTGTGTCTATGTTAATGAGATTAGAAATATTGAAGGCCCAGGCCTTCAATGTGAACTGTTTTGATTACAAGATTTAGTAAGGTTTAATTTACAATGCTTTTTGCTTTTGCTCAATATAAAACACTGCTGTTTGTATCTGTGAAAGACTGTTTGTGTGAATGAAGAATGTATAATCAGAAAGATGAGATGTGAAGGCCATTGTTAAAACCAGACGGTCAAGAGAAGAGGGGGCGAAGAGACTTACCAACACCAAAGAATCATCAGTGCGTATCCATGATCAGGGATTGGCAGGTTGACAACTAAAGTGGAGTTGGCACCCCTAAAGACAATTGATTAAGTAATCCAGGACAGGATGAGCCTCTCAGAGGTGTTTTGGAATGTTAACATCGAAAGATAACACCAATTAAGGAGTAACCAGTCATAAGCTGACACAGCGAAATCCATAGACTTCAACAGAGGAAAGAGGATTATAAGAACAGGGTGCTTTGCTATGGGACTTTGGGTTTGTTTTGCCACCAACTCCACGAGCATCGGATCGCGACCGACAAAGCCCGGATCCCCTCTGCGATCAATCTGGCTGGCCACTCGATTGATCCAGACTGGTAACTATAATATCAGGGGAGGAGAGAGAGTGAGTGTGTGAGTGAGAGAGAGAGAGAATGCTAACTGTTGTATTCTCAATAAATGCGGCATACTGCCTTCTCCCCTTTAAAGGATCTTGTGTGCTTTGTATGGACATAACACTACTACTGCTGGAATACTGTCTCCAGTTCTGGTGCCTTCAATGAAGAGGATGTTGATAAACTGGAGATGGTTCAGAGAAGAACCATGAAAATTATTAAAGGATTAGAAAACATGCCCCTATGATGGACTCAAAAAGCTCAATCTATGTATCTTAAGGAAAAAGTTAAGTGATGACTAGATTAGAGTTTATAGTCGCCCATACAGGAAACCAGTTTTTAATAATGCACTTTTTTTCTGCTAAAGAGAAAGATATAACATGGTCCAATGGCATAAGCTGAAGACAAATTCGCACTGGAAATAAGGATCCTGATGGATTCTCCCTCACTGACAATTTTAAAATCAAGCTTAGATGTTCTTCTAAAAGACATACTTCAGGAAATATCTGGGATAAACTGTATGGACTATGTTATACAGGACATACCTTATAACCAGAATGGTTCATTCTGGCCACAGAATCTGTGAATCTTTAAACTATATGAACAACGAAAAGCCCTGTGGCACCTCAATACTCTTGATTGGTACTCTTTTCTTATGCCTGTATATTTATACCTGCCTTTGGAATTTCCACTACATTCATTTGACGAAGTGGGTCTTTGCCCATGAAAGTGTATGCTCCAATAAATCTGTTAGTCTATAAGGTGCCACAGGACTTCTCGTTGTTTTTGCAGATTCAAACTAACACTGATACTTTAATGATATGATTGCATACTATTTTTTTCCACCAGACTTCTGACTCATTCAATGAATTGAATGGACACTGCTCAGGGAATGAATCAAGACTGTGCAATGTATAAGCCTACTGTCTGTAGAACTTCTGCTTTACTGGACTTTGGAAACTATCATGAGAGAGGGGGAAGAGAAAGGATGGTCTCATGTTAAGGCAGTTGAATGCCCTGCTGGAGAACAGGATTCTATCCTTGCCTCATCTACAAAGTTACTATATGAAGCTAGACATATTTTTTAAACCAAATTTTTCCACAGGTAGCCACTGATTATGTATTAGTTTTCTGGGTGCCCAACTTCAGGCACTTAGGGCCTGATTTACACAAGTGCTGAGTACTCAGAATCCCAACTTAAATCAATGCCATCTGTTCTCTGAACTTATAAAATGCTAACATACTCTGAAAAACTAAGTTCTAGTTATGTACTCAGATGTAATAGATTTAGTTTTGGCCTTAATATCGAGCTTCACATCTTCAGATGTAAAAATGGGGTAATAATACCATATTACCTTATAGGAATGATGTAAGAATAAATTGAACAGACAACCTTTATTCTATCGTTTCCTAACTTTTGAGTTTCCAGTCTTAATATTCTTTTAATGTCATTTTTTCAACATACTATGTATAAAGTTAAACTAGTATGAAGTTAAGTTTATAGGGAAAGGAAGAGGAACATGGCTAGTGAGCTTGGGGAAATTCAAATGAGAGACTTTAAAAATGGATCATTCAACATGCTGTAGCCAGACAGAAACCCCCCCCCCCCCCCAAACATCCTTGGGAGAGAGAAATCCTTGAGAGCGAAACTCTGTCTTCAAAGGCTCCAGGGCCTCCAGAGGTGCTGGAATAACAATGGCCCTGGATGCTAGACAGGAACCAGACAACAGCGACAATTGGGCCAGCAGGCGGTCGGGGGCCTTGGGCTACCTTTGGCTGGTACCAGTATTGATACACCTACACACACCGTCCCAGAAAAGGAATCTGCCACCCCATCAGAAAAAAGGATGTCTAGCCCTAATGATTTAGTTACCTCCACCTCACAGGTGCAAATTAAGCTTTGGACGCCCTGTGGGAATGGGCGTCACAAAGACGTTCCAACTTAATTGGCATTTTAATGACAAGAGAAGCATCTACGTGACCACAGGGGTATAAAGTGGGGCCCTGTGACCCACTAATTGGAGATCCACCCATATAGCTGCTGGTCAGGCGGTCTTGGACCCCCGCGACTTTAGGGACGCCTTCGTCTCATATCGACTGCTTCCCATTGGGATTGAGAGAAACGCTGGCTTCGCCGGAGTAAGGATTGCAGGGGTGAGAATATACCGGCTAGGTGTCTATTTTTGCGCACATTCAATAAGAGCTCAGAGAACCAAAAGCGTTTCATGGTACCTTTAAGTGACTTTTCATTGTATTTTCTGCCTTGCCTTTTGTAGTGGCTGTGTCATCTGTAACACAGCAGCAACATTTAACAGCTAAGCTTGCCTTGTAACAATAAAATAGTAATTGTTTAAGCTTTTAACCTGACTCCTCCTGTTGCTGTAACAGAACCAAACACAAATCAAAAAGAACCATAGCCAGTCAGGGGTAAACGCAGTAAGAGCTGAGCGTTGAGTTGTGCCACCTCCATGGGGCAGGCTCTTTGAGGCACCCGTCAGCCTCCCTGGCTTGCCCACTGCAAAGGGACTTTTGTCCTAACAGTCAAAGACTCGGGTGTATCTTTGGGGCGCCCGTCAGTCTCCCTGGCTGCCCGCTGCGAAGGGACTCTGTCCTAGCAGCTAAAGACTCGGGTGTGATAGGGCTCACAGACCACTCACTACCCCGGCCACCGGCTAACACATGCAAAGGGCAAGAAGTGAGACATGTGTAATGGGAAGGGAGGGACAAAAACAGAGGTGTACCTTATTATATTTTACCCATATGTCTGAATTAAAGATCATTGATTATTTTAATACAGTCTTTTGAGCATACAGTATATTAAAAATTGATTGCTTTACCCCACTCAGTAAACAGTGTCCCACTTTACATACTAACTGAATGTAGATGGCCTCCAATAAGACATGCATAACTTTGCAAACTAGTTCTGGTCTCTCACCATACTGCATTCCGGGAACTACTTTTCTTACTAAAATAATATAGGGTTGCAGGAACAAAACCAGACTTGTATTAGTAGACCTGGCATATATGGTTAGTGAACAAAATGTGTTTTGAAAAGTGTTGGGAAATCTCAGTACTGCTTTTGTGGAGAGCAAGATAGCATATGAAGGAGTACATTTATGCTGTTACAGTTAAGGCTGTTTTAGGAATTTCTTACAAGCCTTACATTTATTAGTTTATACTACAACTCAGCCATAATAATTATTCTGTGTTGACATTGGCACACAGTGTCAGCCCTGGAGAAAACTGTTTTCATGATTAGTATAAACGCTAAAGCTTTTGCTTAAAAAATGCTATGATCTGGAACACTATATTTATTTGTATTTTAAGATCATTAGTGCTAAAAGTAAAATTTTTCAAGCTATAAAATCATAACATAGCTTGTTTTTGCAATTAATACACAGGCATGGAAAACTGAGTTAGAAGTTACAGAATCAGCTGTTGGCTCTTTCATAGACTGCATAATCTTGAGTGACTGTTTGTGCAGCAAAGTACCCTCTATTGGTGAGATTTCTAAAGCATACCAACTTGTTGTCCACTACTAACTGGTCCACCCAAACCCTGCTAGTGTACAGAGTCACCTCTTGTGCTTTCATATAATATCTACATTAAAGCACCATATACAATGTATAGTGCTCACCAGCAGGGACTACGTGGAGCTGCTCATGCACTACAGAATCACACTCCTGTGGTAGGGATGCAGGAGTGTAGCCGTTTAAACGGGTATCCAATAAGCACGAAATTCTCAGTTACCCAAATGGCTACACGCAGCTCCCGGTCCAATATCAGAGGCAGCAGCACAGGGCGGAAAGTGGGAGCTGGTAAGAACTGGAAAGCAGCTAAAAAGCTGTCTCCCCGCATGCACTGACTCCAGGGGAACTGCCTGCTGCCCCATGCTGCTGCCTCTATCAAATCAGCAGCATAGAGCAGCAACTGGCTCCCCACGAGCAGGGTAGCAGGCAGGAGCTGGTGCATGCCAGCTCCTGGGAAGCTGGTGGCCATGCCAAGTGAAACCGTGTAACCGCTGAAAATTTCAGCAATTACATGGTTAATCAGTTACATGCATTTTAACATCCCTACCCCATAGTGCACAGTGCTGCACTGTCTAGACAAGCCCCAAGTCGCTTCGTGTCTATGTTCTGTTTTGTAAAAAGGGATAGCAGTGTTCAAAATGCCTGTAAATGCATTTTTTAACAATGCAGTGTCTTATGGTACACTGGTTCCTAAATTTCTGAAAAGTCAATATATTAGAAAGGATTTTTGAATGGTCCTTGTATAACCAAACTTCAAGTACAATATATCGTATGTATTCAAAAAACATACATCTGCCAGCAGGATGTTGACACCGCATCAGAGGCTCATACAACTGCACATCCACTAATGTGATCTATGCCATCAAGTGTCAACAATGCCCCTCTGCCATGTATATTGGCCAAACTGGACAATATCTACGACAAAGGATCAATGGACACAAATCAGATTTTCGAAATGGTAACACACAGAAACCTGTTAGGGAAATTGTAACTTGCCTGGGCACTCATTAATGGATCTAAAAGTGACTATACTATTACAAGGAAATTTCAAAAACAAGCTGGAGCGGGAAGCTGTAGAACTTGCCTTCATTTGCATATCTGACACCTTTAATCAAGGTTTGAACAAAGACCTAAACTGGATGGGCCGCTACATTCAACACCTCAATGACATCAAAAGCTAAGCATCAGGCACTTACAGCCCACTCTATTTGCCTCCTTTAGCATGTTCAAAAGCTTCAGAGGAATAGCCAAATTAGTCTGTAACAGGAAAAACTTAAACAAATAGACTAGTAGCACCTTAAAGACTAACAAAACATGTAGATGGTATTATGAGCTTTTGTGGGTGTAACCCACTTCTTTAGGAGTGGGCTGTGCCCACAAAAGCTCATGTTACCATCTACATGTTTTGTTAGTCTTTAAGGTGCTATTAGGCTATTTGTTGTTTTTTAAGTTTTTCATTTAGCATGTACACTAATTGACAATATTTTTCCTTCTCTTTCCCTTCTCATCCCCTCTTTTTCTGCTATTTATGTGTACCTCTGGACCCTTTGCTCCATTCATCTGAAGAAGTGGATTGTGCCCACAAAAGCTCATTATACCATCTACATTTTTTGTTAGTCTTTAAGGTGCTGCAGGACCATTCATTGTTTAAGTTTTTTCAGTTACAGACTAACATGGCTACCCAAGGAGACTTAAGCAGCTACTAAAGTTAGACACTTTTAAAATTAGCAGGCCTGGATAGCTTGCATCTAAGACTTTCAAAAGAGATAACCAAAGACTCAATGGACCAACATTTATTGAAAAATGTTGATTTTCAATAAATCTTGGAATGCTGGGGAGGTTCCAGAAGACCAAAAGAAAGATATATTAGGCCAATATTTTTAAAAGGTTAACAGGAGACTGAAGTAACTAGAGCTCTGACAATCTGGAAATCATGGGTAAGACAATGGAACTGCTCATATGGGACTCCGTAAAGAATTAAAGGTCAGTAATATAATTAATGCCAATTAACATGGATTTATGGAAAATAGATCCCATCAAACTGCCTAAATTTTTTAAATCAGATTACAAGTTTGGTTGATAGAGGCAACAGTGATGACATAATACATGTAGATTTCTATAAGGGATAAGATCTGGTACTGCATAACATTTTCATTAAAAACTAGGATATAAAATGAATATAATATATGTAAAATGAATTCGAAGATGACTATGATAAATCTCACAACAGTTGAAAATAGGCAATCATCAAAGAACAGGTGTGTTTCTAGTAGGATTAGTTCTTGGCCTTACATGAGTTAATATCTTTATAAATGATGTCAAATAAAACAAAATCATCACTGATAAAAATTAGAATTTGATCAAAACTTGGAGAAGTGATAACAAATGAAGAGGGTAGGTCACTGATTCAGAGCAATATGGAGTGCTTGGTAAACCTGAGTTCAAGAAAACAATATACATTTTAATATGGCTAATTGTAAATATATACATTGAGGAATGAAGAATGTAAGCCATACTTACAGAAAAAGGACTAACTTGGAAAGCAGTGACTTAAAAAAAAGACTTGAAGGTCACAATCACAGAATGGGAAGGAACTTCAAGAGGCCATCAAGTAACTTGGTAAAGAAACGTTGGCAGAAATGTTTTTCAAGATGCCTATGTCCCTTTAAAGAGCTAATGAATGTCTCATACTTCAACTTATTGGTGAATTTTTTTTTTTTTTTTTTTTAAAACAGAGGAGGCAGACGCTGGCCTAAAGGCTGAATCACTTCCTTGTTTTTAAGTGTGCCCTCCTACTCTTCCTGAAGTGAGTGGCAAAACCACTATGGGCTTCACTAGGAGTATAACTGCAACCCAGGACAGGGAAGAGGCAAAGAATCTGCCTGCTCTTTAGCTAGCTTACAAAAATATATTAAAAAAAACCTGGTGATTCTAACTCTCGACATTCCTTAACGTTTATGAATATAAAATATTAATCTAGAAAAAATTTGGGAATAAAACATAGGTCAAAATGAGCAACAATGAAGGGGTCAGGGCATAGCAGAAAAAGATCTTCTGGCTATTGACATAAACCTCAGACAAATTAGATGTGGAAGCAACAGAGGCATTCTGTAGTTACTGGGAAAATTAGCTTTGCCATATACTGATATTGGATGAAATAAAAATCCATAAGCAGTGAAAGACCCAGAGCTACAGATGTAATTCTCACAGATGGCAAACTGTTATATTTGGCACCATCTTCCTCTCTGTTAGAAGTGGTTATACGTTTTCATGTGGTCATACAAGTTTTCTGTTGCAGGTTTCCAACAGTGCATTAGAAGCCTGATCATGTTTCTATTAAATCAATGGCAAAATCCTCTGACATTAGTGGTACAAGTTCATGCTTTTAATTAAAAGTAGTGGTCTGTCCTTCAAATAACCACAGATAACTCTCAATAGAGCTACCAATTCCAAGCTGTAGAAGCTGGCAAAAAGGTTGTGTACAGTTGGCTTACTCAGTGAGAAATGTTTCTTCTTCATTAAAGGAGAGTTTACAGAGGCAAAATGTATACTATGCTCACAAGAAGTTGGATCTTAAGAAAAATATAAAATACAGCAAAAGGAATAGTAAAGACGGGGGGAGGGGAAGGAAAGGAAAGGAAAGCTAGGCCAGGCAAAAGTTAGTGACATGTATACTGCCTGGACATGCCAGGGATTCAAATCCAGGTTCTCAGTCTAGTCTTTCACACCTGGGCCAACAATACACAAGGATGTATTTGAAAAAGTATACTGTGGTGTTCTTAAGGCAACACCTTGAGGACAGCTGATAAATGTGGTACCAGTGACTGACTCCAGATGAAGTAATATCCAGCCCTCCTCTTCCAGAAATTAGAGAGCCATGGGGTCAACACTAGCCATTAGTGGCTATTTGGCCAGTTGAGTGTGGACAGCTGGCTTGAACAATGTGGCTATTTGGCCGTTTGAGCGAGGCTAGTTCGCTATAGCAATAGCCACTGTAGTGGCTACTGCTTCAGAACTGGCTGTACACCACAATTATAGAGGCTGTTTAAAACTTTGAAGTTCGTTTATTTACATGCATGCATGTGGCTTTTATTAATCAGAATCTTGGGACACCTCACAAAATGTGAATTATTTTCATACCCTCATCCCTTAAGGTGTATTTCCGGATGTGGTGTACTGTCCCTCTAGCGGCACTGAAACCACTTAGAGAGAATAATGAATCTGCTCTACTGCCTTAGCTGATAGCCAGCTAGCTTTCAGTTCATGCAGTAGAGGCTCATGCACTAAGCTCCAGAGGTCCAAGGTTTGGCTCTGCTTGTCGATGTTACAAAAGGACGAATTCATGACCCCATGGAAAACAGAGGCATAGAAACGTGATTTATTTAAAGTCACATCAGAATGATAGAGTTCAATCCAGATCTCTTGACTCCTGTTCTTTACTTTTGGCAGAATGGTTATCAGATAACTGTAATTCTCAGAGCAAACAATCCCTCTTCTTCATCACACTAGCAATACAAAACAGAAAAAGGGAAACATCCATCTACATTTTTACAGGTTGAAATGAGAAAAATTTTAACTAGTAGGAATTTTAGCATCTTTAATGTAATTCAGGACAAAACTGCATGCAGCAATAAATTCACTATGAATTTTCATATTCATTCCACTCATGCTGTTACCAATCAGCATGCCCCAAGAACTTTTTCTGCAGTTTACGAAGATTGACAGCTACCCAAATGTAATATTCAGACAAATAGTCATGGTTGACAGGCAGGAAAAAGGGAGATCAATATGACCTAGAATGACTCCCAGGTTGTTCAAATATAACATGTCAAATGGAGTGATCTAAAACATTTAAAAGGAGGCATTAGAATTTGCTGAATTCTCAGTGTGTTTTGATAACAGAACTATAGCCACTTGAGTGTTCGTTTCGCTCCACCCTCACTCACAGAAAGGTTCTGGCTGACATAAGCTGAAGTAAATACCGTCACTGTACAATTGTAGGCTCATTCAATAAATAGTTTTCACATTGCCCCTAAAACGGATAGTACTGAGCCCCTGTGGTGAAAAAATCACACTGCTTCATGAGTAAACTATACAGTTAGATGTGTAAGAATCAGTCCTTTATAAACCCTGCCACACTGTGTAACTCAGATCACAATTTGTCAAGGAGAGCACACAGTTCTAAAAAGAGATTTGCGGACTCTGCAGCAACTGATAAAATTCTTCCTAAGAGACACTTGTTCTTGGTTGTCCTTTTAATGCAAGCTAGAACATCTGGTGTACTCAACAACGATAAACCAGCTTTCCAAACTGTCCAATGAAATCTTGTTTGAATGGTGTCCACCAAAAGACTAGGTTCACAAAATATTAATCTTTTACCAGGATAAACATATTGTCCAGAAAAACAAACACATCTGTCAACACTATTATGCATTATGGACAAAATCCTCAGCACAGTACCCAGAGTAGGAGGATTAGGCACATGTATAAAAGAGGAATCCTCCCCACCAAGCTAGAGCCCTGCAGAGGCTACTTAAGCCCAACAGCTGCCGTAGTGTTCTCCAGCATCATCACATGCCACTGTCATCAGTGGGAAATGGAGCCTCTGGATCTTCCTCCACTTTCTTTTTTTTGAACAGAAAGTCCTTCATACACACAATTTCAAGGTGATGTCTCTCAGTATAACATATGAACCATGCACTCTGCCACCTCATGCACCAGCACAGAAAAAAAAAGTTACCTACCTTTTGTAGCTATTGTTCTTCAAGTATTGCTCATCTCCATTCCAAAAGATGTGCATGTCCTGCGTGCACAGTCATTGGAAAATTTTTCCCTTAGTGCTACCCATTGCATTGGCAGTGGTGCCCCCTGGCATGGCGCCTTCAAGGAACAATATATAGAACACTGCTGACCCCTCCCACCCTCTCAGTTTCTTCTTGCCAAATTAATCAGAGGACAGGTGCGTGGAGTCTAAAATGGACATAAGCAACACATCTTGAAGAATATTTACGAAAGGTAGGTAACCATTTTTTCTTCTTCAGGTGATTGCTCATGTGCAATAGGTGACTCACCAGCAGTTTCCACGGAAAAGGGGTCAGAAATCACCTAGTTGCTGCCTGCAGGACTGCCCTGCAAAGGCCACATCATCTCATTTCTGCTTGGTGCAATGTCAAGATGTGACTGGATTACCATGCGGCTGCCCAGCAGATACTCTGGATAAAGACCTATGCAAGGAATGCTACCAAGGAAGATTGTGCCCTCATTAAATGAGCTATCAGGGTCAGCACCAGGACCTTGACCAGGTTGTAAAAGATTCTGATGCAATAAAAAGATGTCCTGGTTTATATGGAAGTGGGAGACCACCTTAGGCAAGAATGCTGGATGAAGATGAAGTTGCACCTTAAAAAGACAGTGTATGGTGGTTCCAAGATGAGGTCTCAGACTCCACGACCTGAGGTGATGGCCACCAGGAAAAGCCACCTTCCAGGAGAAGTAGGACAAGAGGCTCATCACCAGAAGTTTGAATGGGAAACCCCTAAGCTTAGAAAGGACCAGGTTCAGGTTTCTTTGGGGAACCAGTTCTTTGACAAGGGCTAGATCTTGAGGAATCCCCTGACAAGAGTTTCCAAAGACATAATTACCCCCTTCTCTAGGGTAAAACATGGAGATGACTGCTAGGTGGATCCTGATGGATGAAATGCAGGTACAGAAGGTAGTCTAAAATAACAGGAAATAGGGCCTTACTGCAGGCAAACCTCCTGTTCAGCAATCCAGATGGAGAAGCGCTTCCACTTTGCTGGGTATGTTTACCGGGTAAAAGGTTTAAGGCTACCCAAGAAGACCTCACGGACTGGGTCCAAGCACTGCTGCTCCAGTAAGATCAAAAACAGGATCATGCCATGAGATGGAGAGACTGCAGTTAGGTGGTCATGGTCTCGGGTGATCAGGACCAGAGGCAATGCCAGCAGCCTATCCACCAACAGGTTCAGTAACATCATGATGAACCACTGCTGTCTGGGCCACACCAGGGCCATCAGGATGAGGGACACCTTGTCCTGTTTGACCTTGAGGAGAATCCTATGTATGAGTAGGAGGATTAGGCACTTGGACAACATATAAGAGAAGAATTCGCTCCAAGCTAGAGCTCTGCACAGGCTACTTGAGCTCAACAGCTGTAGTAGTGCTCTCCAATGTATGTGGGGGAAAGGTGGGAACACATACAGGAGGTAGCTCAACTAGAACAGGTGAAATGTATCTGACAGAGATGTCTGCCTGTGATTTTAAAAGGAGCAGAACAGGTGGCACTTCACAACCAGGAGCAACGAGAAGAGGTCCACCTGGGGATGATCTCACCTGAGAAAGATGGACAAGGCAATGTCTGCCCTAAGCAATCATTCATAGGTGCTTGAACAAGAATCTGTTCTGTATCCCTAGTAGGTGTGAAGCATGCAGGTGGATGTGACAGGAGATGCAAGTAAAAGGCTTTGTGGCACAGAGGAGAGGAGCAAACACAAACCTGTATGTTTATATAAAATATCATTGCAGTATTGTCTGTCAAAGATGCACTGACCCTGCAGCTGGGTATGTAATGCCTAGCAGGCAAAGCATTCTGCCCCCAGCTCCCTGATGTTGAGGTGCAGCGAAAGTTCCAATAGGGACCAAATCCTGTTATCTGAGTGTGCCAAGGTGTGTCCCTCACCCTGTGTTGGAAGAATTTGTGGGCTGGGGCTTGCGGTAGAGTACCCCTGCATTTACCACCTAAAGCAGCAAACACCAGGACAGGGACTGGAGGAGAGGGACCAGGGTGGTCACCAATCTGTCTATCAAATCTCTGCTTGGCCTGTAAATCCCCACCAGCCACAACTGCAGTGGACACAGGCATAGCCTGGTGTGCTGAACCACATAAGTACTGACCATCATTGCCCCAGGAATCATATACAGATCCTTACTATGGAAGTGCGGAACTGCTGACGGAGGTCAGACATTGCGTGAAAGCAGCCCTTGGGCACAAGGAGGCTGTTGCCTATAAACCCTATCCTTTGAGTCATAACTAGGGTTGACTTGGACTCTTTTTAGGAGAAGACCTAGGTCAGTGAAGACTGTCCTCACTAGGGCAACGCGAGCCAGAATCCACTCTCTGGACTCGCCTTTGATGAGCCAGTTGTCTAGGTATGGGTAGACATGCACGTGATGCTTCCAGAGGAAAGTTGCCATGACCACCAAGCATTTTGTGAACACCTGAGGTATCACAGAAAAGCAGAAAGGGAGCATCATAAACTAATAACAGTGGTCACTGACCACAAACTTGAGAAATTTTCTGTGGGCTGGGTTTATAGAAATGTGGAAGTACACATCCTTCAAGCTGAAGGTGGTATACCAATTCTCTGGATCCAGGGAAGACATGGTTGTGGCTAAGGAGACTATCCAAAACTTGAACTTCTTGATAAAGATATTGAGGTTCTGCGGGTCCAGAAAGGGTCTAAACTTGTGCTTGGCCTTGGGAACAATAAAATCTGAGACACCTCCTTTGTGGCACCCAATGCGAGGAGTGCTTGCACCTCCTGCATAAGGAGATGCTCATGAGAAGGGTTCCTGAAGAGAGATGGGTAAGCTGGGTGTGTGGGAAGGAATAGAACTGGATAGAGTATTCTGCCCCTACTCCTGGTCAAGACTCAGCAGAGTGAGGTGATCTGGGCCCAGGCATGGTAGAAATGGGATAATCGGTTGCCAAACCAAAAAATACACAATATGGAAACTAGTGCTCCATTCTTGGGCACACTCTCAAAAGCTGAGTTTTGTCCTGGGGGTTGCTTAGTGTCCCCTTGATCCTGGCCTGAGACAGAGTGGGACTGGTGCCTCTTGTGATTCTGGTTCCTATGCCTGAAAGAATTGTGTCTTGGTTGTCCAGAGTAGATGCAGGCAGTGGTCTGGGTCTTGAAGTACTTCCTCTGGAGTGCAGGGGTGTGGAGCCCCCAGGATTTAAGGGTAACCCTAGAATCTTTCAGACTGTGCAGGCAGGAGTCAATGCTCTCTGTGAATAGCAGGGTAGTCAAAAGGCAGGTCTTGGAAAGTAGTCTAGATGTCCAGAGAGATGCCAAAGACCTGCAACCATGAGCCTTCTCTCATGGTTATAGCTGTGAGCATTGTACAGGCCACTAAGTCAGCAGATTCCAGGATTGCCTGCAGGGAGATTCTGGCAACCTGTTTGTCCTCCTCTAAATTGGCTGAAAATTCCTGGTGGGAGTCAGTGGAAAGAAGCTTCTGAAACTTAGCAAGGGGACTCCAGGAGTTAAAGGAATAGCAGTTCAGCACCACCTACTGGTTGGCTACCCACAGTTGTAGACCCCTGGTGGAATAAACCTGACACTCAAAGAGGTCTAGCTTTTTAACTTCCTTCAACTTGAGTGCAGGCCCTGGCTACCCCTGCTGCTCCTTGTGGTTCACTGTTTCCACCACAAGGGAGCCCAGCCCAGCTATGGGTGCACAAAGAGGCGCCCATACCCTTGTGCAGCATGAATGCCCTTGGCTCCAGGAGGTATGGATGCCAGGGTTTGCCATAACACCTTTGTAGTGTTCTGGACTGTCTTAAATGGAAGGGCCACTCTTGAAGGACCCTCTGCGGAGAGGATGTAAACCAGTGTCAGCATCCTTGATGATCTCCTCCACCTGCAACTGCAGAATTTGTTCCACTTGCCATCAGAAGTACTCCCTGCTATCCCTGGGAGGAAGCGTGGTGGTGGAGATAGCAGCCACTGCCTCTTCTGGCAATGAGGACAACAAGGCCTGTGGAAGAGGAGCTTGCTGACCTTCTTGCTCCCCAGGGAGAGTGTCAGGGACTGCCAGCTTTTCTGTAGCTGACTCCAGTATTAGTGCCGTACACCGTGCCAGAAGAGAGGGCCTGATGCCATGCTCGGTGGCGCAGGTTCAGGTGTGTACACATGCTCTTTTTGAGAATGTTGTTAATCTCAGGTAGCAAACAGTGGGGCATGGACATCAGACATGGCCACAGAGGGCAGCTCTTGTGTTTAGTGGCAGGCCCATGGAGTCCACAAGGGCCAATGGAAAAGTACTTGCCTCTGTTGCTGCCGCCAGTGCAACCAAAGGGCTACAGTGCCAGGAATGTAAGCAGTACTGGCTTCGTCTGGACATGGAGGACTTCTAACCCAAGTCCAACAAATATTCAGAGACTGGCCATGGCAGCAATGGCACTGAGGAGTAGGAACAGTCCCGCATGCTTGAACCCAGCTGTGGTGAGGGGAGGTGGCAGTGGACTCTCAAGGCATCTTTATGTGGTGCTGAAGGTGCTGCACCAAGATCAGTGCACTGCTCACACCGGAGCTGGTGCCAACTCCAGCATAGGTGGAAGACAGATAGCTATCTCCATGAGTACGAACTTCAGGCGATAGTCATATTCTTTTTTAGTTTGAGGCCTAAAGCTCTGGCAAATGGGGCACTTAAGTGCTTTGGAGATGGCCATCAAACAGCTAAGGCAGGAGGAGTGTGGATCACCCCTGAACTTAGACTTCCCACAGTTCTCAAGATTTGAACCCCTGAAATTGCAGTATGTCCCAATTAGGGGAACTGTACCTCTCCTTCCCCCTGGCTAACTAATGCTACCTAACTACAGAACTGAAAAACTGAAAACTGAAGAACTAATGACAATGGATACCAAAACATGCTTGCAGAGCAAAAGCAATAAGAGGCTCCAGAGACTGTCACTGGAAGGATGGGGGAGGGGAGGTGTCAGTAGTGTCCTATATACTGCTCCCTTAAGGCACCACGTGCTAGGGAGCTCCATAACCAGCCCAATGGGTACCACTAAAGGAAAAGTTTTCATATAATCATGCATGCAACATGCACACCTCTGTTGAAGTGCACATAAGCAATCACTTAAAGAATCAAAAACATTATTCTATAACCATGTATGTGTCCTTGTGGAACATTCAAACCAATTTTTAGAAATAGAACAATAAAATGATTGAAAAATATATGTGATTACCTCTCCTATGAAGACAACCATAACACAATCCAACTTCTCTTCTGGAGATAATTTATCAATGAGAGAGTGAAGAGTTTCTGTCAGGTAAGACTTTACTTTTCTCTTCACGGTGGGAATTCCCATTACAACTGAAACTGAAATAAAATAATCAAATATACAATTCATATATAAGTCTTATCTAACAAAGCATTTATTAAAAAATACACTCAAAATATTAAGAGATGACATGGTAGTACCCAAAAACGATTTCAAAGCATACCAGCATCATTGATAATACAATAAATAAAAACAAAAACAAAATCAATTCACAGAGGAAATGCAGCCAGCCAAAAAAAAAAAAAAAAAGAAAAAAAACCCAGATGCTGAAAGTGTCACAATATTAATTTATTGTTAAGATGAGTACAACCATGGTATCTGTTAGTTATAACTGCATGGAGACTGAACCTGCACCCCGACCCTGTTTTTCATTAGTTATCCCAAGTAATCAGTTGGAACTCTGGTCCAGTGGTCCCTCCCACAGAGCTGAGGAGGGGCCTTATGCAGTGAGCAGACTTGT
Organism: Pelochelys cantorii; assembly: GCA_032595735.1. Lineage (NCBI taxonomy): Eukaryota > Metazoa > Chordata > Testudines > Trionychidae > Pelochelys > Pelochelys cantorii. The sequence continues at coordinate 120,978,723 of CM064326.1, read as the reverse complement.
GCTCACCCATCTCCCAGGATTTCAGATAGTCTTCATGGAGACTGACACAAAGTAAACTAGAATCTTTTTCCAGAGTTTAGCCTCCCAATTTGGTACAACCATTTTTCACAAATAAAAAACAACTAGAGAAGAAAAATATTAAATAACTTTTGCAGAAGAAACTTATAAATAGATCCGCATCAGCCAGGCTTAACTCATCATCCAATCCACAATCTGGATTTGTCTTTCATTTGCATTTGCACAACAAGCTAACTGGAGGGGAGGGAGCATAGATGAGTTGAGGGGTGGCATCTTGCAGGGAAGAGGCAGGCAGCATGAGAGCAGAGACTGGGGGTAAGGGGCAGCACAAGGGCAGGGTGAGGAACTTGAGAGGGAGTGGGGAATGGAAGGAAGGGAACATACTTGCATCTCATGCTGCTACTGCCAGGGGCTCATGAGCAATGGCACCTGGCAGCAGCAGATTCTGTCAGATCACAGCAGGACAGAGGGGTACTGTCTTTAGGCCCTGCCCACAGGGCTTTCCACACCCTGAAACAGGGCAGTGCTTTTTTGGGAGCCCTCCTCCTCTCCCAAATATGGTTTGCCTCTCCTACACATGCTCCCAGCTGCACCAGCTGGCAAAACAGAACAGCGCATAGGGAAGGCAGTGTGTCCCCGCAAGCTAGACCTGGGGCCCCCTCAGGCCAGTGCTCTCCATTCCCTGCTTATAGTGCAGGGACCTTCCCTGGCGCCCTCTCCCCGCCACCGCTGTGCCTCTGCCTGGCTGTTCAATCTTCATGATCCTTAGCCCACCCCCCAATACACAGGGCTGCCCTCCCACAGAGCACAATAGGTAGAGGGAATGAAAGGGATGAGTAGGACTATGTGCATTAGTGAGGAAGCCCAGTGGCTCTGTGCTGAAAAAAGCTGTACTTAAATACAAGTGGATCTCACTTTTAAATACAAAAAAATCAGGTTAGAGCTGAAAATACTAATCGGCTTTAACTACTCATCCTCTTGTGCCTACAAACTCTCTCTGAAAGGTATCTGATGTTAAATTCTGGATTGAGTAGAAATGCCTATAAGGTAGGCACAACAGAAAGACAGAAGGGTGATGAAGCATATCTTAATTTTTCTACTAGTACTGGGACCCTTGATTTTAATATATATATTTTTACACAATTTACATTTGAAATATACAGTTTGCATTACCCAGTGGAAGAAGTCTGAGTCCTCCACTTTGCCAGTTAATAAATATAAATAGGGCCCTACCAAATTAATGATACTTCTTCTAAATTTCATGGAGATAGCATTTTCAAAATCGTGAAATTCATAGTTTCTGATACAACTGAACCTCTGTGATTCGGGTGCCTATGATCCAGGAACACTCATGGTTCAAACTCTGGCAAGGGGAAAAAGAAGTAGCTCTGTACACTGCTACTCTGCCCCTCCCCTCCACCCCGTAGGGGGAAAGACAACACAGCAAAGTGCTGGTCTGCAGGCTTTTCCCCTGCTGTTCCCATAGTGGCAGAAGGCGTGCCTGGTAGCGACATGGGGCACAAAACCACATATGCCCCCAGGAGTAGGGTACTTACCCTTTCCCCCTCATGCCCAGACCTCGCATTCCAACCCCCCCATCACCATTCATTACTGCGAACACCCATGGTCCAGAAAATTCCATAATCCAGCACGGCCAATTTCCCAAGACTGCCAGATATAAGCAGGTCAAGTGTATTTCAATCTTAAATTTCATGGTGTTTTAAAATACATATTTGTGTTTTCTTATGACAGAAAAACATAAACACAAAGTCCTTATATCAGCATCTCTCACACTGGAGGTCCTGACCCAAGAGGGAGGATCACAAGGCTATTGAAATGGAGTCACAGTCTCACCACCCTTGCTTCTACACTGCCTTTAGTGCTGGTAGCCAGAGAGCAGATATCTAAATTCCCAGCTCTGAAGGCAGCACCTCCACTGGCAGCAGCGCAGAAGTAGAGGTGGAAATACACCATACCATTCCACCATTACTTCTGCACAGCTGCTAATGACAGTGCTGTCTCAGAGCTGTACATCTGACCAGCTCCTGTCACGCTCGATGCCCAGCTCTGCAGGTAGTGCAAAAGTAAGGGTTTCAATACCACGATCCCCTTACAATAGCTCTACAGGACCCCTAGTCTGAAAAACACCATGTACTTTTGTGAGCTTTTCCCCTATCATACAGTATAGCGTAAAATTACACAAAGACCAGATTTCATGGTTCATGATGTGTTTTTCACAGCCTTGAATTTAGGCCATGTAACATATAATATGTTTAATTCAATTTTGTTAGTGTGTGATTGAGAATATAAGACTTGATTCTGCACATTTGATATACATGCATGCATCTTTTTAAAAGCACAGAATCTAACCCACAGGACACAAAGAAGACCGTATCTGTAAGTATTACTATCAAAACAAGGAAGCTTCAATTACGAGAGAATCAGCAGCTTCAGATCAAAACGGCAGACATCGATTAATGTGTGGGGCCTTCATGCCTTATAGACATGCAGACATGCTTTCAAGTACATGACCCTTGTTGGGCATTATCTGTTTTAAGGGCTGCAGCTGTAGGAATGGAATTATGTGAAAGCCTACTGATTAAGAAGGAGCAGAACTTTTAAAGATTAACCAACTTGTTTTGGTGAATATGTTATTTATAAAGCATGAGGAATCAGTAAAACTAAAAACATATAAACTAACATTAGAAGTGTTCTTCTCCTCTAATCAAGGTCCAACTTAAGGAAAAGACCAAGCTAATTATCATTCAGTACCCATAATTCCAAGTCCACTGAGTTATACATTGCAATTTATTTTGGGTATACCAGACACACCAGCTTTGAAAGTGTTAGATTCATGCTTGTTTATCTATATTTCTGAATAGCTGAACAGAATTGTTAGAAAACTAGTTTTGGAGCCTATAGTATTTCCATGCCTTGTTAATTTTCATAAATCTCATTAAAAGATAACACAAATTGATCCAGATTAAATGCTTTTGTTTGTATACCTTAGCACCTGGGGCAGTGAGAGATCTGCGATAATGCAGTAAAGAGCAAAACTGAAGCCAACTTCTTTCATCTTGGATTCAGTGCGAGTTCTAAGAGATCATACAAATAAAATTACAGCTACCAAAAACCACAAATTATATTGCCAAAACAAAATTAGGAAGTCCTTCAGACATACTTATATCTAGCATAATAATTTAAATTATGTCAGCATACCGCCTGTTCGTCCCAAGCCAATCTGCACTGAAGGTTGAAGGCTTCCTTCATTCTTCAGCAAATGAGGCAAATGGTAATAGATATTTGGCACTTGAAGAGATTTTCTGCTTGTTAGCTCTTTTAACAATTTCAGTGTTTCATCTGCAAACACATACAAAAACAGTAATGCAAAAAATTAATCAGAGAGGCTATACATCCATGTAGTAATAAACCATATGCAACTTCAAGACTAATCATTCATTCTTGCTTTGTTTGAGTTAGGGACCTTTTTTCATGTGTGTGTACTAGGAAGTAAAGGCTTTTCAGTTTTTAATTTTTTAAAATACTTATGAACAAGATTGATTTTTAATAGTTTTCTGGAAATAAGAACATCATACGTACATCATCACATGTGAGTTACAATGTGCTATGACCAGTGACAGAGGAAAGAACTCACCTTGAATAGAATCGGCTATAAATTTTTATCTTGAGTACGTCTTTATATTATACATTATATTGGGTTTATTATAACCCAAAAATTCAAAATTATGTGTACCTATTCTTACAGCCCTGGTCTACATTAGATTATCTCAGAATAATCCCCCCTCCCCAAGGTCAACATTTATAAGAGGTGCGTCCACACTACCAAGCCTATTATTTCGAAACAGGCTGCAGAATTCAAACTCTGTTATGTACTTGTGCTTTTCATCAGGAGTATTGTTAATTCTGAAACAACAGTAGTGCAGATACTTTGGTGCTGCTAATTTGAACTAAATGGCCTCTGGAGACCTCCCACACCTGGCATCTCCACCGCTCTCCTCTCCTGAGAAGCTCTAAAACTCCAGGGAGCAGGAGAAGGGCTTGTCCCATGTGGCCAGCTGTGCAAGCGATCAGGACACAGAGAGAGACATGAGCAACCCCAATGCTCCCTCTGACAACTGCCAGCACTTCTGCTGCTCCCACAACCTCCACTGCCCACGGACACAGAAGAGCTCCAGCCTGGACTGGTGCGGAGATCTTGGACCTCACTGAGGTGTGGGGGGGAGGAGCCCAACCTCCAGGATCTCCACTCCAAGAAGCGTAATGCTGACACCTATGGCAGGATCGCTGCCAGCCTGGCCAAGAAAGGGCACAGAAGGAGACTCGAGCAGTGTTGGCTCAAAATAAAAGAGCTGTGCCAGGTCTACCACAAGGCCAGGAAGCAGCATGGATGCTCTGGGGCAGCACTGCATACCTACTGCTGCTATGAGGAGCTGGTCCTCATCTTGAAGATGGTCTCCCCTCCCAGGATATTTCCCAGGCTTCTGACAAACGTGTGGAAGGCACTTTTGGTGAGTTCTCTAACTTCCCCTATTTACAAGGGGGTCAGGCAACAGGCTGTGAGGTGCTGCTCTCCTCAGCCTGAGGGTTGCACAAGAACTTGTTCATGTGTGTGCACATAAAGTGTCAATATGGAGCACTCAGTACCATGAAGCTCTCACACAGGAAGCTGGAGAGGCCTGCCTTACTTTGCCTTCTGTGGTAGGACACCTTCTCATGCCAAGCTACCACTAAGTAGGGATGTTAAGTAGCGATTAATTTGCTAGGAAATTCCATCGACTACTCGACAAGCACTTCATGTTCCGCCTTTGAAATGTACAAAAGCCCCAGTGGGCAAAAGTTGGACTCTTTTGCAGGGGACTCCTGTGCATTTCAAAGCAGAAGCGCAGCATAGCTTGCATATTAGGATTGTGCACTCATTGAATTGGAGTCTGGGAATCATCTGATGACCCTTACATTTTGAGAATCATGGAAAACTTACCAGCTTTAAGCAATAATTATATACAGTTCTTGTTAATTTTGAGGATTTGCCTCATAATTTGATGAAAAGGAATAAGTTGTAATTACTTTTAAATATGGAATTACCAGTTTTGCAAAAAAGTTTAACAAATGTTTGCTGCTACTTACAAATGCTTTGCATTGCTTAAAAGGCAAACTTTAGAAATATAGAATCCCCAAATCAGATCTTGGTAGGTGATGATTTCATCCTACTTTTAAATGTACCAAGCTATAATTTTTAATTATTCTCATGCATTATGCTAACAATTTAAAATCTTAACCAGTGTTTTGTATAGTGTGTATTTATTTAAAAGCAATTTAGTTCATCTTTAAATGTTTATATAAATTGCTTCATGTGCATGGATTACTAGTTTCCTTTTTAAAGTTACTTATGATACATTTTAAGCTAAAACTGATATAACACAAACTGCTGCCAGATTACCCGTATTTGAAAGCACCCAGAAATCCCAAACCCATCTTGCTAGGCACTTAACCTAGTATACAATTGAAGGAAGGCGTGGAGGAAGAGGGAGGGATACCAGAGATAAAAAACATTGTTACATAAACGGCCTTTATGCACAGCTTCCAAGCATTTGTTTTTAGGATATTTTGCTCTTTATTAATTATATACAATAGAAATCAGTAATCTAGAGATGTAAATCATTAAGTTAAAAAAAAATATCATGGCTCGTACCCGAAAAACTGTTTAATGCATCTTTGCTTCCATTTGTTTCTGCTACTGCACGTCTGAATTGCTCCAAAATGGCATTTAGCTCAGAGGAACGCTGCAGGGTTCTATGCTCAGCAATACGAAGACGTTCCTTCAAAGCATGAAATTCTCGTTGATACGCAATCAGCTTCTCTAGTAGAAAAAAAAAAGTCTGGTTATTTACTTTTGAAGATATTTCATCTGCTTTGCACTCCCCAAATACTGCACTTATATAAAACAATTTTGTTGCAAACTTTGGGCCTACAGTCTCTGAACAGGTAGAAAAATAATAGTTATTTTGTGGAAGGCTGAACAACCGCCATCAAATTACTAAGTTAGATGCAACATACTCCTGTTAACCTCAGTGTTTCTCAACAAGGGATACACTGAGGCCTTCAGAAGGAGGGGGGACCGAGGAGTATATCGACTCATCTTGATATCTGCCTGTTTTTACAACATGTGACAAAGGCACAAGCGAAGTCAGTACAGAGTAAAATTTCATGCAATCATCTGTTTGTATCACTTTATATACTGAAATGTAACTATAGTATTTATATGCCAATTGATTTATTTTCTAATTATATGGTAAAATGAGAAGATAAGCAATTTTTCCCCAATAGTGTACTGAGACACTTTTGTATTTTCATGTCCCATTTTGAAAACAAGTACAGGTTGGACCTCCCTGGGTGAGCACCCTTGAGAACTGAGTCATCCCGGATCACAGAGTTTGCCAGACCAAGGGAGGTAAGTGTTCCCTTGCTGGCTGCCCCACTGCCAGCTCATCTCTCTGGGGTTCCCAAAGCTGGGGCTCCCTGCGTTGCTGCTGCCCCACTAAACCTGGCCCAGCTGAGACTCCCCACCCTTGCTGCTCCACTGTACCGGGTGGTTCCCAGGGGTTCCCGAGCCAGGGTTGCCCAGCCACCACCAACCTACCCACCTCTGGGGGTTCCTCAGAGTTCCCTAACCCCAGGCTGCCTGGCTGCTGGCAACCCTGTTGTGGCAGCCTGGACCTGCTGCCACTGGAGATTTCCCAGGGTTCCCCAACCGGGGCCACCAGGACAGCCCTGCTGCCATCAGAGATTCCCCTACTGGGGCTGGACTCCCCAGCTGCTGCCTGGCTCCGCCACTGGGGTTCCCCAGCTGCTGCCTGGCCCCACTGCCGCTTGGGATTTCACAGTCAGGGCTGCCCAGCCATCCCACAGGGAGGTCTCCAGGGTTCTCCGACTGTTGCTAGGGCTCTCCACCCGCGTGACCATGCTGGCATCGGGGGTTTCTCCAGCCAGGGCAGAGGCTCCCCGATGCCACCTGGCCCCACTGACGCCAGGGTTCTCCTACCTAGCCACTGCTAGCCCAGCTGGGATTCTGCAGACCCTAAATTCTCCAGGCTGGCTCCCACTCCTGGGGCTCTTTGGTCCAGCAATATCCATGGCCTTGCTGGACCACGGATGTTGCTAGACCAGAGAGTCCTGGGTTTGGGAGGTTCAACCTGTAGTTTTTAAGTGAAATAAAAACAGCAGTACACAAGACAAATAAGACTCCTGAATAGGATATAGTCATCTGGAAAGGTTGAAAACCACTGATTTAGATGACATGGTAATTAAGCAGATACTTGTTGTAGTACAATCTAATACCCCAAACTTTTGGGACCAAAGTATCATATAAACTTAATTTTCAGAGTGAAATAACACAGACCCTATTCATTATTTGCATCAGTTAGAGGCGTTAGTACAGCTGTAGCAGCCTCAGATTGGCAGCACTACTGACTTATTTTAAAAAAAAAAAAAAGATTGAAGCCAGACATGCACTTGGAAAGTTTGCAAAAGATATATATTTTTTGAATAATTTGTATGAATGAATAAATGGAGTTTGGCAATATAGTTCGACTTTAATTATTTAAACCTTTAGAACTACCTTGCCAGCAACAATCCCTCATGACTAAAGCTGTGGATTCCTACTAAAAATATTAGTACAGGTTGAACCTCCCAAATCCGGGACTCTCTGGTCCAGGATGACTCAGGTCCCAAAGGTGCCAGACCAGGGAGGTCCAACCTGTAATCAAATATGTTTCTAGGCAAATACACCTTCATCTTTTCTTTTTTTAAGGTAGAGAGAAAAGAGCTACAGTCAAAACAAAACCCTTTCAGTGATATCTTAAGTCAGCAGTTCAGCTTAAGGTATGTAGAATATATAACTGGAGTCAGCTTACTTTAAACTGAGCTTGGCAGTGTCCCCACAATGGGAGGCTGATAGAAGGAAACGCTCCCGTTGGCTCCCCTTACTCCTTGCAAAAAGGAGGAATACCAGATGCCAGCAGGAGTGCCCTATGAGTTTGATTTAGCAGGTCTTAACTAGACTCACTAAATCTATGGCTGAAAGATTGATTGTGGCAGTGACAATCTTCCTTTTAATGTACACAAGGCCTTACATACTCTAGGACCTAACCACCCAAGAAGCATCTCAGGTTTCAATGACCCTTTCTCTTCCAATCTTCCCTTCACTGTTGCCCTCTTCATTTTGCCAGCCTATCAGCTCCCTGTTTTGAAGATCCCAATCTGATCACATAGCAGCTCCACCTCTCACCTCAATCCATTTCTTCCTTCTTCTCTAGTCAACGGATGCTCCAACTATTTATCTGTAATTCAGGGGTGATCTCATATGCCAATTTCTGAAGAAGGTCATAACCCTAACCTCTACTTCATTAAGTTAAAGTTTTGCAGGTAAAAATCTTGCTGTTAAAAAAGAGTAATACAGCACAATTTCTTTTTTATCCACATATTGCTCATCTTCCCTGGTTCATCATAAAGATTGAGTTTATTTTTTGTCTTTCTAGTTTACCCATATTTTACATATATTTTCTCTCTGTACTTAGGATGTATTATCCATTTAATATTTTGAAAACCTAATTAGTTAGAAATATCCTCTATTTAGAAAAGAACAGAACATAATTCTCAAGCCTCTTTGATACGCGTCAGTTTGTTTTGCACAGAATAACACACAAAATGGTCTATTGCTTCCTGCCAGAAAACCCAGGCAGCTAATTGAAAAAAGAATTATTGCTTAGTTAGCTGTATCAAGATACACCATAAAGAAATACTTTTAGAGCAGGATTTGAATTGTATCCAGTAAGAGAGCCCTGGAGCCTCTCTCTGAATGTTGAGAAAAACTATTGAATAGCCAACTTCTCAGTAAGGGTATACAACCCATTCTGTGCACTGAATGAGGAAGAGGTCCTTTAAAAAAAACAGTAGCAGATCATGTAATTAAAAACTGCATCATACTGCATAATCAAAATAGGACTAAAATAAGATTGCACAGACAACCTTAATTCTGGCACTTCCTAACTATTGAGTACTTGACTTTCTAAGCTTAAAAATGTTATTTGAACATAGTTTTGTGCAGCTACTATATTAGATATACACACATTTTACACACATCGTGGCATTTTCTTGAACAGTAATATATATATATATATATATATATATATATATATATATATATATATTCCTATCACTGATTTGTTTGCAACCTTATTTTCATCAACGTTATCTGTGAAGTTTTAAAATCCATTAATTAGTTATGGAACTAGGGAGAGAAGGAAGCTGAGGAGCGAGTGAATTCCCCCATCTTCCACAATTTTTAAGATCTGACACTGCAAGGCTTGTTAATGTACATCTTCTAACAACTTAAAGAAAATAGCTCATCTCTGGATACTTCACAAGATGCCCAAGAATAGTGCTCATACGCTCCATAACTCAGGCCTAGTCTACCCTAGGAGTTTAGGCTGAACCTAGCTGCATAAGGTCAATTTTCTAAACAATGCGACCACTAGGGATGTTAGATATTGTGTAACTGAATAATCATGTAACTGCACCAAATCTTAGCAATTACATGATTATTCGATAGCCCCCAAGGGTGGGTCTGGCAGCCAATGTGCTCTGGTCCCACTCCCTGGGAGCCCCCTGCCACCCCAGGCAGCTGCCTCTCATACAGGGGCAACAGTGTAGGGCTGCAGTAGCCTCTGTCCACAGGGGATCTAAGCTCCCCACAGACAGAGGCTGTGCTGACATTCCAAGAAGCAGCCTCAGTCTGCAGTGAGCCCAGGCCCACCATGGACAGAGGCTGCTCCACTTCAGCCTCCCCCACTGCCTCCCCGTGCTGCTGTCTGTGGAAGGGAGGGGAGAGGCACCAGTGAGGAGGATGAGGGGTGCAGGTGTAAGCCAGCTTTCAAGCCAACTCCCGACACATATCGGCTCATGTGGAGCCGCTTGCCCTCCCATATTGCTGCCTCTCTTTCAGAGGCACCAGTGGGGGCAGGGGGCAAGCGGGAGCAGATACATGCGGGGAGCTAGCTTTTAAGCCAGCTCTCCACACCTGCCAGCTCTGCATAGCCACCTGTCTCTCCCCCCCACCCCACCCCATCCCACCCCTTGCTGCCTCCATTACCTTTACAGAGACCTTCACTGTATGTTAACAGTTTGGGGTTAGGGAACCTAGGACCTGGAGGGGAGGGAACTCAAGGGCAGCCTCATACACAATCTACAGGGCTTCAGGAGGCAAAAGACTGTCCTTTTCACATTTCTGAGCTCCTCCCTGCCTCCTTCAGGCTCCCACTATGGACTTCTTTTCTTTCCCTGCTGTCTTCCCAAAATACAAATGCATGATCCCTGAACAACAATCTCTATTACTTATACTGCAGGGGTGGGGTGGAGAATTACAGAGAAACACAGTGAATGCAGAGGCACCTCACTGAGAGAAATGTGCATGACTCTCAAAACTGGCCATTCATAAAACTTTCTTTCAAAGCCTCTCTGATTTGCACTTCCCCATGCTGTGCTCTTCTTATCGCCCTGGTGTCTGGCTACTCAAAATCTCTGGCTAGAAGCGCTCTACCTCAGCTCTCCACTCTGCCAGACAGCTTTCCCCCTTGCTCTCACAAAGATTATGGAGCACACAAAAGGCTGCCACCACAAAGGGAATGTTGCAACCTACTCAGCAGACTTCTAAAACTTCCCTTTAAATGCCCAAAAGCACATTCAACCATCATTCTTCACTTGCTCAGCCTGTCGTCAAACTGCTCCTTACTGCAGTCAAAGCTGCCTAGGTATGGCTTTATGATCCACGGGAGGAAGGGATAGGCTAGGTTGCCAAGGATCACTATTGGCATTTCCACTTCTCCAATTCTGATTTTACAGTCTGGGAAGAGTTCCCAAGTGCACCTTTCTGAAGACGCAGGTGTTCCTAAAGATGTGCACATCATGCACCTCTCCTGACTATCTCATGTTGATGTTGATTAAATGCCCGTTGTGATCTACCAGCACCTGTAGCACCATCAAGAAGTACCCCTTGCTGTTTATGTACTTTTTGGCAAGGGGGTCACAGGACAAGATGGGGATGTGTGTTCCATCTATCAGCCCACCGCAGTTAGGGAACCCCATGGCAGCAAAGCCTTCCACTACGGTAGCTACATTTCCCAAAGTCACAATTCTCCATAGCAGAAAGGAATTGATTGCTGTGGCTACTTATATAACAACAGCCTCCACTGTAGATTTCCCCATTCTGAATTGATTCCCAATTGATCAGTAGCTGTCTGGCATTACAAGCTTCCATAGGACAATGGCCATGCACTTCCATGGTCAGAAGGGGTCTCATTCGGGTGTCCCTCAGCTGCAGGGCAGGAGAAAACCACTCACAAAGTTCTAAGAAAATGGCTTTGCGCATTCAGCAGTTTTGTAGCCACTGCTGATAATCCCATATCTGCAGCACTATGCAACCCCACCTGTCTGTGCTTGTCTCACAGCACCAGAACTGGCATTCCACTGTGTCCAGAGGATCAACTGGCGGTTGTGTTTCCATCAACGCAAGGGCTTGCCTGTACAGTGAGTTCATGGGATCCCGAGATTCATCCTCTTCCTGGTGGAGTGACGTGCATATGGCTCTTGACATACTGAACCATTAGGCACATTAAGATAGACACCATCATCACAATGGTTTGATGCAAAATGGAATCCGTGCTCGTGCTACTGTGGTGTCTGTGTGGGTAACCAGGGCCAAAAAAGACACAAAAAGACTGTTTCCCACTGATCTCAAGCAAAAGGGGGGAGGAAGTATATGGGCACATTATGGGACACTGACAACATGAACCCAGAACTGCCCACTGCATAGTTTTGGTACCAGTGTGCACTGGGAGCATAACCCAGAATGCAAAATGGCACAGGGACTGTGGGATAGCTACCCACAATGCATCATTCTCAAAGTCAACAGCAGTCTCCCTAACGGGGATGTACTACTTGAATTCTTCCCCACAGTGGGAACACGGAGATTCGACTTTGCAAAATAGGGTGACCAGAAATCAACCTTAGCAGAGCTGACCTCATCTTGTAGTCCAGAAATGGCCTCAAGTGGCGCACAAATATTTCCTCCCATTCTCCCCTTACCAACAATGGAATTCACCCCCACACTGGGGCCATGAGCAGCAAGAGGCAGAGCCATAAGTGGGGACTCAGATGGAGCCATGCTGGGGGCAGGGGAACTGAGCCAGAGCAGAGTAGGAGGCAGGGCACGGCTGAGTGATACTCCCTCCCTGCCCCCCCCCCATCTCCAAAGGGGCAGGCCATTGCTTCAAACAATACTACGTTAAGGTGTGTTAGGTACTTTTTACTGTGCAATCTGTGTGAACCAATTAATGTGAAACATTAGTGCACTTTAGAAATCACACTCCCATCATTTACACTGCTGCTTCATGTAAACAAGCCCTCAGTTTTTCCAGCTGATAGCAACAGGACTCCTTGTGGATCATCTATGGGAAGCTCGTCCGGAAGTTCTTTGAGTAGAGAAAGCAAAAAAATCCACTGTTTTCACCTCTGCTTTCTCCTGCAGCAAGGAGGTAGGCCGTAGCTCTCCCACGTAATCCTCATGCACTATGACATCCTTCTCTGTGTCCCTCCCACCCCCCCTGCCCTACTCCTCCAATTCATGGCGCTCACACAAGCATCAGGTCTGCAGAGGGTTAGAAGGGAATAATAAACTAGAACTTAGAGAGACTGGGGGAGTAGATAAGGCTCAGTAAGACACTGCCATTTTAGAGTTTGATTAACCACACTTCAAAATAAAGCTGAATCAGGGAATGCTTACACGCACAGTGCTGCAGTTTTACCAAAACAGCTGCACCACTGCAGCATGTCTGATGAAGATGCTCTATGATGACAGGAGAGAGTTCTCCCATCAGCATAATGTCTGCCAGAGCCAATAGCTATATTGGTGGGAGAAACTCGCCCACCAATACAGCGCTGCGCACATGAGCAGTTATGTTGATGAACTTACGTAGCTCGGGGGCGGGGAGATTTATTCACAACTCTGTGTGACAAATTATGCCAACATAGGCTGTAATGTAGACAGTCTCACACTGACTATGCCCCTCCAAAAAGTAAAGAAATGAAAGAAAATGGTTTAAAAAAGTCATGCCTATGTCTTCTTGTAGTATTTCAAAACATTAATCCATTATTTCTCTTATTCATTTCTGGGACCCTTTTTACACAATGTAAAGGAAACAATAACAGGATGTTTTTGCAATTGCAACAATAAACCTCTATCAAAAGACTTCTGAAGGAAGAAATAGTCCGAGGATTCTTAAACCACCTCAATTATTTATCACTACACAAAAATTGTACCCGAAGATTTTCAAAAAACGGATGTAATCGAAGAACCTCATTTAGAACCTCTGAGTGCTCCACCCTTTTGAAAAATGAAAGTCACTTATTTAGCTGCTTAACTATTGATTTATGTGACTAACATCAGCAGGCATTTTTTCAAAAATCTTGTTTGTTACTGTGACGGGGTGTATCAACCCTGGACTGTAGCTGACAAAATGACCTTGGCCCAGATGGTGGAGAAAGCCCCACCCCCACAGCCCTGCTGGGCATGCTTCAACTGGAGACTGACTATAAAAGCCTCTGGAGCAGCTCAGTCAGGGCTGACTACTGAAGAAGCTCCTGGGGAGGAAGTGCAGCCACACCGAACAGCGGCAGCCATGCCAAGAGGTGCTACTTGAGGAGCTACCGAACTGGAGTGAGATGATGGGGAAGATATCTGCCAGGTTCCAGAAGGAAATAGCCCAGGGCGGGGAATTGTGGCAAAGTGTTGTGGCAGGATTCCCCACTGAGCAAGCAATGGATGGAACCACTGCCAACAGGGCCCTGGGCTGGGACCTGGTGGAGTGGGAGATCCCGGGTCTCCCTACCCCTGCCATACATGTACCTGTGTGGGGGAATTTTCCCCACATATGGACTTGGGCCATTGGGCTGTATTACCTTGAGTAACAGTGACTTGCATGTGGACTGGGGTTATTGGGCCATAATACCCTGAGAAAAGGGCCAAGGGTATAGACTGAGGCTGCCTAGCTGCCCTGTAAAATGACTTGGTGACGGTCAATGCGCCCCACCAAAGGACATTAGGCTCATGGAGTCTCCAAGGGTTGGTCGCCCCTCAACAGTTATCTTTAGCTGTGTGAGACACATTTTCTTTTCTTTTTTGTCAACTAAAATATTAAATAAATTTTGCAGACCACATGGCTAGGTGACATGTTTTTCAACTTCTGTTCAAGCCCCATCAGTGGATTATTTTTAAATTAAGGGAAAACAGAACAAAAAACTTTCAGTTAATTAAACAGTACTTGCATAAACACTTCAAGTCACTACTTCACCTGTACCACTCTCCCGCATTCACAAGGAGTGAAGCAAAAACATAGAACTAATTACACAAGCCTCTTTTGCAACTCAAATTAGGCTTTATAAGATGTTGATGTCCATCCATTTGTCCTGTAAACATTATAAAAATAGAGTCAATGATGTAGTCAATTTTTAACTCATTTTGATAGTTCAATGTTTTATTGCTCAAACGTTTCCTGGTTCATTTCTTTGAAATTAAAGAACTAAACTGATTTCTTGAGACAAGTAGAAATGTAACAGAAGATTTGGTGTTTAAAAAACCCAGTAGGTTTTACATCTTGGTCCTTGATATTTTTATTTAAGAAACATTTACTGCTTTTCAATAAAAATGGAAAGTTGATGCTATGCCATACACTTTGCTTTTGAAAGTCAAATGGATCAAATAAAAATATCAATACTCAATAACTGCTAATATGTAATTTCTCAATAAGAAAATAATTTCTAAGAACTGAATGTTTTAATTCTTTGTCAATTTTCATTCAGCCAGCACACCCTCAGTAATTAAAAATAAATGTTCCCTCTGGCTTAGTATTCTGCATTTCCTGGAAAATTAATAGTCTGCTTGTTTAGAAGTTTGTTTTTTCCCATCTATTTTCCCTGGATCAAAGCCGTTCTCATGAACATGCAGAGTCAAGAACCCAGACATGCTCTTTCGGGAGCTTGATTCTTGTGTGCCTTCTCATCAAAATGCAACAGGAATTCCACTAGACCTCAAGAGAAGAACACACTCCATAAGCTACAAATGTTGTCCTTCTCCTTGCAGGCTCAGCCCACATACATTCTTTATTATATGGTTAGTTTTTAATTTCAGTTCTGGTCAGCTAACAAATTATGTATTACTATAGACGCCAATTTTTCAAAATCAGCAAGAATCTGAAAATCAGTGAGTTTTTCACTGGTTCTTAAGTTATATTTTTCTTTATTACTATTCCAGTGTGTTAAAATGAATGCATTTCAAACTCTTGATGATTTTAACAGGTAAGTGTTCCCTTAGCAAGAAAATGGGGAAAGCAAAGAAATAAGAAAAATAGAGAAAAAACATACTGTAGTTTTATTGTGTGTGTATATGTATGTCTGGCAGACTATCTAAATACTGCAGCAGAAGCAGCCTAAATAGTAGGCCAATAGACCAGAAAGTCCTGAATATCAACATTTTAAATGAAAAATATTCTGAACATCAAAACGTCTAAAACTCTCTCCAGACTTTGCTGCAGTAATGTTACAGTGTTGAAGATTAAAGCCTTAGAGCTTTAAAAACTGTCAATAGCCCTAGGATTAAATGAACAATCTACTGCAGTGTTTCCCAATTGGTGTTCCGCAAAGCGAAAGTAGGGGTTCCGCGAGGAGCCGGCACTCCTCTGCCCCCTCTGAAAGAGAGAGAGATGGCTAGCCAGCTTCTTAAAGAAGCAGCACACTTGTTTCCCCCTCCTCCCTGGTGACGCAGAGGCGTAGTGAGGCAGGGGCAGAGGGGAACAGTTGCTCCCAGCCGGACAGGGGTGACCCCACATGACCCACAGCGGGGAGAGAAGCACTTCTGCTCCCCAAAGGAGCCAGTGTGCACTGCCTGAACAGCTGGGGCAGTGGCACCCGGTAATTTAGTTCCGCAGCCTTTCTGCGCGGTGGGGGGAGGTCAGGAGACCCGGGTCTGCGCAGCTCCGACTGTGCAGGCAGTGCTCTCCGCCCTGGGACTCCCCGCACCCTCCTGCCCCCCCCCCCCCCGCAGGATGGCATCATGAAAGTAAGTTGCTGGGGTGCAACAGCCCCTGCTGTTCAGGCAGCGTGCGTGCCAGCTGTTTGGGGAGGGGAAGTGCAGTCGCACACTTCCTGGAACCCAGAGGTGCTGCAGGATTGTTAGGTACTGGTCCCAGCTGCCCCCGTCCCCTGCCCAGACCCCCCCACGAGTACCCTGTCCCCACCAGCACTGTCCCCAGCACCCAGCAGAACCCTGTCCCCGGCCCCAGCATCCTGCCACCCACCCCAGGACCCTGTCCCTGGCCCCAGCACCCTGCCAGTCACCCAGCACCCAGCAGCACCCTGTCCCCAGCCCCAGCCATCCACCCTACCACCCAGAAGCACCCTGTCCCCAGCCTCAGAACCTTGCCATCCACCCTAGCACCTAGCAGCACCCTGTCCCCAGCCCCAGCACCTTGCCATCCATCCTAGCACCACCCTGTCCCTGGCCCCAGCACCCTGCCATCCACTTTAGCACTCAGCAGTACCCTGCCATGCACCCTAGCACCCAGCAGTACCCTGTCCCTAGCACCCTGCCACCCATCCTAGCACCCACCAGCACCCTGTTCCTTGTCCCAGCACCCTGCCACCCACTCCAGTGCCCAGCAGGACCATGTCCCTGACCCCAGCATCCTACCCCAGTACCCCGCCACCTGTGCCAGCATCCTGCCACCCAGCAGCACCCTCTCCCCGGCCCCAGCACCCACTAGCACCCTGTCCCCGGCCCCCACCAGCACAGTTGGGACCACATTAGTGAGGCGTGGAAGTTTTGGAGGGTTTTTTTTGCATCTCACTTGTGTGGCCCCAACTGACTTTTCTGTGGTCAGTGACCCTTGACTCAAAACGGGTTCCCCGCCCCCCTCATAAAGACAATGCTAAAATCTTTTGAGTTTGACATAATATTTTATTTAAAAATGAAGCCTGGCCAACATGCCTCCAATTGGGGTCAAATCCCCATCTCACTGCAGCATCTTAACACTCCTGCACCATCTGACCCCAAATCTGAGCCTATCATACACTGGAACCCCCTGTCCTGAGCCTCTTACATCCCCAAACTCCTGCATCCTCACATCCTCAGTCTTCTGCCACAACACTCCTGCACCATCCACACACCACAAATCTGTGTCCTGAGCCCATCATACTCACAACCTCCTTGCCCTGAGCCCCTCACATATCCAACCCAAACTACTGCACCCTCATATCCACAAGCCTGTGACTTGCTTGGCACCCCAACCTTCCACCTAAGCCAGGCACTCCCCAGCCTAGAGCCCCCTCCCCGAGCCAGCATCCCCTTCTCCTGCATCCAAATTCCCTCCCAGAGCTTGTACTTCTCACCCCTTCCCACACCCAAATCCCTCATTCCCACCCCAGAGCCCGCACCTCCTGTCTCAACCCAGTGAGAGTGTATAAGGGCTGGGGATAGCAAGTGATGGAGAGGAGGGAAACAGAGAGGATGGGGCCTCAAAGGGGTGGGGTATTACGGAAGGAATGTGATTTTCATGCATTGGTGGGTTCCCCTCTCTTTTTTTCTGCTTGACAAACCTAGGGATTCCTTGAAATTCTGAAAAGGGTTCCATGGCCAAATAAGGTTGGGAAACACTGATCTACTGCACAATCACTTTCATAGTGGTACACAAACAAGTCCAAAATACAATAAATAAAGTTAAGTCCTTGTGCCTTAGGCTATCAGATTTCATGATACACCACTCTTGAGACTAGAAATCCTACGAAGAAATCAAGAAAGTATAACCGGATAGGCTTTTATCTTATAGACAGTGATATAACTAAAGCAGTAAGTTGTTTAAGAACAAAGTTCTCATTACTGTTTAGAGGTATTCTAGTATTTTTTATGATTTACCTTCTGCACCCTTGTTGATATCATTAAAGGATAAGATTCTGACTACATTATTGCTTTTACCAAAATAGTAATTGTTTTAATATAGCATTCACATGTATTCAAAGTTAGAACATAGCTCCTAAATCATGATAGGTATGGACGGGCAAACAAACTTAGACTAAGGCGAAAGGGGAAAATCATGATCCTCTAGCCTAACTTTCTGCACACTGCAAGCCACAGAACCTCATCCACCAAACTCCAAGCTATGTCTACATTACAGAGTTTTTTTGGAAAAACAACTGTTTTTCCGAAAAAACTTCACTTACGTCCGCAATGCAATCGCGTTCTTTCAAAAAAAAAAGAAAATCGAAAGAACAGAGGGGGTTTTCCAACATTGGCAAACCTCTTTATACAAGGAAGAATCCTTTTTCCAAAAGATCTCTTTCGGAAAAAGACGTGTGTGGACAGGGAAGAGGGAAAGAAGAGGAAAGCACAGGTGCCCTGGTGGCCACTCCATCTATAGTAATCATAGCTTAAATGTGAGATAGCGTCCAGATTGAATGGATGCTATCTTTCAAAAAAGCAGATCGCTTTTTTGATGCGCTTTGGCAGTGTGGATGCTCTCTTTCGGAAGAAGTTTTTTCGAAAGATCTCTTCCGGAAAAGCTTCTTCCAAAAGAAGCCTGCAGTCCAGACGTAGCCCCTGTAATAGACCCATAACTTTTGGCCAGAGGTGGAGAGTAACTAAGTAGAAAAACTTTGTTACACTACTCAAGTACATTTTTTCAGTATTTGTACTCTACTCAAGTAATTTATTTTTGTGAAACTTCGACTTTTACTCAAGTAGTTTTTTTAGAAAATATCATATTTTTTACTGCACTACAATTTCCGGAAGCACTTCGTTACTCACTACTTTCATCATTCTGATTTGCCTAAGCACAGCTTCTTGTGCAAGCACCCAATCATCCAAAAAAAATAACTAATCTACAAGCACAATGACCCTGCCAAAAATGAAGCCTTCTAACAGCCCCATTAACACCTTTTCATTCAAAAACAGTATCTATACAGGAGCTTCAGGAGGTAGCCGGTTAGTCTGTTACAGAAAAAAAACAACAAATGGTCTGGCAGCACTTTATAGACTAACTAGCTCATGATACCAGCTACATGTTTTGTTAGTATCTATGCAGGCACTGCCAGCCTGAGATCTGAGCAATCAGGGTGGCTGCCCAGGGCGATGTGCTGAGGGGGTGCATTTGAATGGTCTCATGTAACCTTACCTGGGGCCAGCCAGCTAAATAGGAGGGAAACCCAGCAGCCACCTCAGCCAAGATCAGGGAGGACAGAGGCACTTACTTGAGTCAGGTAAATCCTCTGCTCTGGTGGGAGCTGCAGCAGCAGGGTGGGTGCCCGGGGCAGGAGCTCCCCATTCTCCCTGGGACAGAGGGTCCCCTGTAGAAGCCAGGCTGTGCTGGAAGAGGCTCAGGGTGGGCAGTTGAGTTTGGTGGGGACTGAAGAATTGTGTCTGTGTGCGCAGCTTCCCTCTGTGTGCTGGCTGGGAGGGATTTGGAGCAACCCTGCTATCTGGGTGTATGCTAATGTGGAGCAGGTGTGGATCACCCTCTCCCTTTTTCCCCTTTCCCCCCAAGAGTCCCATGGAGGAACTGAGGAAAGCTGGGCTACTGGCTCAGGAGGGGGGGGTATAACACTAAGTTGTTGGGGGAGACCTTTAAATTGCCCCCCCCCGCCCCATGAGCAGCTGGACTTGTCCTCCTGCTTCCCTGGCTGGCTCAGAAGTTTTGCTCACTTTTTTGGGGTGGGCAGGGGAGGGGGGGAGCTGCTGCTGCTTCCCCAATGGGAGGCAGGTGGGTGCAGAAGAGATGAGTGTTACTGAAATCAGCTCTCCCATGTGTCCCCTAGGGAAATGAGTCACGGTGGGTGATGTCTGGCTGGATGGTTGAAACACATTTGCCTTCCATTCAATTCTTAATGGCCTATCCACACCCTCAGGTTTTGTTTATATTTTCACTACAAATTGTATTTATCAGTAGGCTGAAATTTCTCAGGTCAGGGGGCCTCATTGAAGCTGTTTCTGAGCAGTGTTGTTCTTTCATTAAGATTAACAATAAGGAAATTTTCTTTGTTCCCATTTTAACCTGCAAACCTTCTTTATGCTCTGGAAGTCACTGGGGTTCCTAGTGTGAAAATCTGAAGATAAGGTAATAGAGATGTAGCTGTGTTAGTCTGGTCTTGCTGAAACAAAAGACAGGACTATGCAGCACTTTAAAGACTAACAAGATGGTTTATTAGGTGATGAGCTTTCGTGGGCCAGACCCACTTCCTCAGATCAAATTGTGGAAGAAAATTGGCATGACAATATACCAAAGGGATACAATCAAAAAAAGTGAACACACATAACATTGACAAATCAGATTTTAGAACAGAGAGGGGGTGAGGTTAGTATCTATGAGATAATGATATTAGGGGTGATAATTGGGGAAGCTATCTTTGTAATGGGTAAGGTAGTTAGCATCTCTGTTAAGGCCCATTTGTAAAGTGTCAAATTTAAGCATGAATGACAGTTCTGAGGTTTCCCTTTGTAGTCTGGTGTTAAAGTCTCTTTGAAGCAGGATACATGTAGTTAGGTCATTGAGACAATGCCCAGTCTGGTTGAAATGACAAGAAACTGTTTTTTCTTTGTGAAACTGTCTGATGTCTGATTTGTGTGCATTGATTCTTTGGCCAAGTGTCTGAGAAGTTTGTCCAATATATATAGCAGACGGACACTGTTGGCATAAATTATATTTCCGGATGAACAGGAATGTGTGTTCCTCTCACTCACTCACTCACAGTGTATGAAAAATAAAGGTGCCTTATGGTAACTCAGGTAGTTAACCAGAGATTTCCATAGGATGGCTACTTTTTACTTCTGGATATTTGAGTACAATATGTGATATTTTTGTACTTTTACTCAAGTAGTTTTCCAGAAGGAAACTTTGACTTTTACTTATTTACATTTTTTTTCAAAGTAGCAATACTTTTACAAGTAACTTTTTGGGGTACTTTATCCACCACTGCCTCTGGCTGTGCTTCTGAAGTCCTCAAATCTTGGTTTAAAGACTTCAAGTTAGAGACTCCACTATTTATACTAGTCCTAGCCTGCAAGTGACCATGCTGCAGAGGAAGGTGAAAAACCCTCAGGTGGGGAAAATGTATTTAACAGAAACCAGACTGACATGTTATACTTTGTTACCTTAGCTTTGCATCTGATTTGTATGTATTTCCCTAACTATTATTTTCTCCTGTAAAAACAAGCAATCAAAATAAAGTGGTTAGCCTATTTAACAGATGTCAATAGCCTTACTCATCTAAAGTTTGACATATTTGTCATCTTGCAAGTTTTTAGTACTAACACATGCTTTCAGAACAAACTGTACAGTAGGAGATTGTCAACCTTTGCTACATTAATTCTCTCAGTCTGCTATGCCTACTAAACTCAAACTGAACCTTTTTCAGTGGAGCTCAAATTCCGATGTGAGATGCAGAGAATTATCTTCAAAACAAAACTGTAGTCATACACATCAGAATCAAAAGTAAAAATGTATTTGAAACAATTCCTACCTACCTATGTCCAGAAATCATGACCTATGAGGGAACACTGAAAGAACTGGGCTTGTTTAGTTTAGAAAAGAAAAGAGAGAGAGGACATGATATCAGTTTTCAAGTACAGGTTGGACCTCGCTGGTCCGGCACTGTTGGGACCTGATTGGTCCCAAATAAGGGAATTTGCCATATCAGGGGAGGTCCCCTGCCACTCGTCTCCCATGAAACTGCCCCTCCCCTCTGGCTGGTTCCGCTCCAGCCCCACAGCCACTGGGTTCCAGCCCTGCTGCTACAGAGCGTGGGCTCGACACACTGCCACCACTGGCTGGCACTCTGGGGATGGAGCTCCTCAGCCACCGCAGACCCGCTTCTGCCCCGCCCAGCCGAGGCTTTTCGGGGATAGGGCTCCGCGGCTGCCTTGCTGCTGCTGCACCCAGCTGGGGCTTCCCAGGGACGGGGCTCACTGGCTGCCCCACTACTGCCGCACCATGACAGGGCTCACCGGTCCCACTGCTGCTCCACCCAGCTGGGGCTCCCTGGGGATGGGGCTCTGCGGCTGCCACGCTGGGATGGGGCTTGCTGGTCCTGCTACTGCCCTGCCTGGCTAGGACTCTCTGGGGACAGGGGCTCATCAGTCTGATGGTGGGCTCACCTCCTCTGGACTCCCTAATTGGCTCGCATTCCTGGGGCAGGGGCTCTCTGGTCCAGCAACATCTGTGATCCTGTTGGACCACAGATGTTGTTGAACCAGAGAGTCACAGATTTAAGAGGTTCATAGAATCATAGAGCTGGTAGAGACCTCAGGAGGTCATCAAGTCCAGCGCCCTACCCAAAGCAGAACCAATCCCAAATGAATCAACCCAGCCAGGGCTTTGTCAAGCTGAGACTTAAAAACCTCTGGGGATGGAGATTCCACCACCTCCCTAGGTAACCCATTCTAGTGCTTCACCACCCTCCTAGTGAAACAGTTTTTCCTAATATCCAACCTAGACTTCCCCCACTGTAACTTGAGACCACTGCTCCTTGTTCTGCCATCTGTCACTACTGAGAACAGCCTCTCTCCATCTGCTTTGGAAGCTCCCTTCAGGAAACTGAAAGCTGCTATCAAATCCCCCCTCACTCTTCTGCAGACCAAATAAGCCCAAATCCCTCAGCTTCTCCTCATAGGTCATGTGCTCCAGGCCCCTAATCATTTTGGTTGCCCTCCTCTGGACCCTCTCCAATACATCCACATCCTTTCTATAGTGGGGAGGAAGGGGGGCCCAGACCTGGATACAATACTCCAGATGTGGTCTCACCAGAGCCAAATAAAGGGGCATAATCATTTCTCTAGATCTGCTGGTAATGCTCCTCCTAATGCAACCTAATATTCCATTTGCCTTCTTAGCTACAAGGATACACTGTTGACTCATATCCAGCTTCTCGTCCATTGTAATCCCCAGGTTCTTTTCTGCCAAACTACTATACCTACCGGGTGTTACAAAAAGAGGGGGGAGAAAAATTGTTCTCCTTGGCTGCTGCTGATAGGATAAGCAGCAATGGGCTTAAACTGCAGCAAGGGAGGTTTAGGTTGGACATGAGGAAAAACTTCTTAACTATCAAGGTGGTTAAACATTGGAATAAATTGCTCAGGGAGGTTGTGGAATCTGGAGATATTTAAGAGCAGGTTGATTGAATCATAGAACTGGAAGAGACCTCGAGAGGTCATCGAGTCCAGTCCCCTGCCCTCACGGCAGGATCCAGTACCATCTAGACCATCCCTAACAGACATCTATCAGGAATGCTTTAGACAGTGCTTGGTCCTTCCGCAAGGGCAGCGGGTTGGACTTGATGATCTCTCAAGGTCCCTTCCAGTTCTAGTATTCTATGATTCTGTGTTCCCAGTCTAATGTAATCATGGAACCACACGATACTTAACAAAATCTGAAAATTTCATAGATTCACAGAGTAAGACCAGACAGGTCCACTGTGACATCTAGCCTGAAATGCTAGCATGAAATTTACCAATCTGTAATTAAAAAGTTAAATACATATTTTAAAAATAAATCTCATCACAACTGAAGCTACTGTTACTTGGTTTCTTCGCAAGTATTTCTATGGGGATTATCACCCACACTAATAACAGATAAAAGATACATTTTTAATATTCAGTTAAAATATTTTCATTGTCTATTTTTTTCCCCAAGAGTCTGAGCAATTAAAAAACTAGTTTGAAGACAGGCTAGTTGCTTGTAAGTCAGTTTTTAAATAAACTATACTTTCAAGTACCCACATACAACACAATGCTTTAAAAAATGCAGAGGTGTATTTTTACAAATTTCTTTCCAGAGAATGTCTATTTTAACTCTTGGAAATATCTGTATTTGTCTTAGGTTTCATAAAAGATCATTTTTACAAAATCTCATTCTGTTATTATGCATATAGGCTAGAGTCTTCAATTACCTTGATGAATCAATTGGTAACTCCCCTTGAACTACTATACCTATGAACCATCTGGAATTAAGTCTTTTTACCCAGTGTTAAGAAATTACACAGAAATATGGTCTACATAGTGTATTAAAAATGCTCCTGTTTAAAAAAAGTCACATACGTACATGGAAGGGAAGTAATTGGAAGCATTGGGATATACAAAATCCCTCACAAAACAAAACAAAATACACAGAAATGTATCCCAATTTAAAAAATTTTAAAGAATATGGCTTATAGTTGTCACCACAGGTGATAGGATTGGTAAAATGCCAGAAAGAGCGCCCACACTGAGAACTATTTCAGAATAGCATAATTCAAAGTAGATATTCTGATCAATTTCCCTGTATACTAAGCCGTAATATAGGTCAAACCTCTCTAGTCTGGCAACGTCCGTTGTCTGGCATAACTTTAGTTAGCCAGATGTCTACTTATCACGGGTGTGGCCAAGTTCCCTGTAGTCTCAAAGTTTGTTTAAACCCACAAGTCCTGGTACTCAGTGTTCTATACTGTTATTTAGCTCTAATTTAGGGATGTCATCAAGTAGACAACTACACGATTAACCAATAAGCCTGGTTTTAGCGATTAATCTTGTTGACTACACACATTTCAGCCTCCCTCCCCCTTGCAGCCTCTCATCAGAGGCAGCAAGGGGGGGGGAGAGTGAGTGCCAGTGAGGAGCTGACTTTAAGCCAATTCCCCCGGAGCACTGATAGAGAGGCAGCAGCACAGAGGGTGAGGGGGGTAGGCTGGAGCCGATTTTCAAACAGGCTCCGCTTGCATGCCAGCTCTGCGGACCCAACCCTCCAGCTGCCTCCTACCAAAGATTCCCCCCAGCACTAGCTCTGCGGTGCCACCTGCCCCCCCACTGTGCTGCTGCCTCCATCAGAGGCAGCAGCACGGGAGGTCAGGGGCCAGGGGAGGCTGCCGCAAAGCAGCCTCTGTCTGTGATGGACCTGAGCTCCCTGCAGACAGGGGCTGCTCCATGGCAGGGGGCTGCTGCTGCTGCTGCAGAGTAAACTCTGTCTGTGGGAGCCTGAGCCCTGCAGACAGGGACTACTGCCACCCTGCACCACTACCTCTGTATCATGCAAACAGCTACAAGCATGGCTGGGAGCTCTTTCTGTTCAGCGTTTCAACAAGTGCAGTCATCACTGAAGCATGAAGGTGCACATAAATGTTTAGCATATCTGGCACGTAAGTACTTTGCAACGATGGGTACAAATGTGCCATGCAAATACTTGCTCTTGCTTGTAAATAAAAAGGAGGCAGCATTATCTCCCATTAATGTAAATAAACTTCTTTGTGTTAGGAACTGACTGAATAAGAAGTAGGCCTAAATTAACTTGTAGGTTCTTATTTTGTTTTAGAGTGCAGTTGCATTACATAAAAAAATCTACACTTGTAAATTGTACTTTTATAATAAATAGACTGCACTACAGTACTGTATGAGGTGAATTGAAAAATGTTATTTTTTAAAGTGCAAACATTTCATTTGATATTCTATTATTAACACTGATTAATCACAATTAATTTTTAATCAACTTAATTTGTTTTAAGTTAATCACTTGAATGAACTTCAATCAATCGACAGTCCTAGTTAAAATATGATGCAACAATACAATTATGATTAGGTTGTTTAGTGTGTATAGCCTCCATTAGCTGAAAGATTTTTAAAGACAGATGAGCTTTTTTCCCCAAGTATGATTTTGTTATTTTAATCAAGTATTTTTTCTTCAAATTCTAAAAAAGAAAATCTCCAAGGAAAAGCCTTAGTACTTCAGTATTCCCAAAACTGTTACAACCCAAATGCTAAAGTCTCTCCCCATTTGTCAGAAAAGATTAAAGAACTGACATTTCTGTAGTGAGGTCTTGAATTTTACAAAAATATTATGCTTATAATCCAATATCCTATGACATCCTAAATATAAAAAGTGAAATGCATCAAATGAGCGAATTCTGTGAGTCAGCATTACTTTTTAAAATATATTTATTAATTTAGATGCTACTCCATTTGAAGTCAATGGTAACTTGTCCATCAATTTAAATAAAAGAAGGAACAGGGTCCTTACTATCCAATTCACAAATTAGTTTGCAATGCATATTGAATCATTTAGTACTACTTAGCAGGTTCTACTTTATTGCTGACTCTGTTCAAAGTCTTCTATTGTTATAGCCCACCTAACATGTTAGAAGAGAAGCTATTTAATAAGGCTCTATCAGCTTCTGTGGAAGAACACAAGGAGCAGCTGTACACTTGAAAATCTAACATTTGCTGTGTTTGGAATTGCTTTGTATACATTTGCCAAATGATGCAAGTGAGCTGTACAGATACCGCTTTAATAGGACACGCATAAGAGGCTGCATTCAGGTTGCTGTTTTTATTAGTGGGGGTGTAACATCGCCAGGCTCTGTCTCTCTCATCCTATCCACCCACCCATCCACACAACTATAAAAAGCCTCAAAATGGTCTCGTATTTTCTTTTCTTTCATTTAATGAGAAAGCGCTCATGTACATGTTTGTGAACTGTGCATCTTTTTTTTTCTGGTGACACAACTAACTCCAATGATGATACTGGATATTGGGTGTATCATATACTCCACAACAGGTGTCAGCAACCTTTTCAAACCAAAGAGCCAAACATCAAAATTCAGAACAAGTGGTCAACGAAGAGCAGTATTAAGAATGCCCATTTGCATGACTAAAAATATACAACTTAATATTATTGATAACTGACATGATGAATAATAGCATAAAAGAAACATTGTACTCACAGACTTTATTTAATGGGACTTCTGCCGCTGCATCTTTTCATGTATTTCTTTGAAGTTTACATCATAACTGGTCAAATTCAGGTTCATGCATGTATTCAAGCTACATCATAATAATGCATTTTTAAAATTCTGAATTAATTTTTCATTTTAATTTAAAAAGTTGCATGCATTTTGGGAATGACAAAAGAGACATATTTGGTTCCACACTGAGCCATATTTGCCTCAAGAGCCATAGAGTGGAGACCCCTGCTCCACAATGTACTCAAACACTAAAAAAGCCCAAACTTTCATTCTCGCTAATCTACCCAAAGTAAAATTTTTAAGCAGTACAACGTAGCTTCTACGTTTTGTGCAAACACTTCAGCCTACAATTCTGAGGACACACTCTACAATCAAGGTGTGCACATTAGGGACCTGATCTTCCATCTAATATGTTGCTCTTCTGACATCTTTCCCCTCAGGGAGATGGGGAAAAGAAAGCTGTTTATGCCTAGAGCCTCTTCTTTCCCAATCCTGCCAGGCTCCTTACCTGGTCAGGGAAATAGAGCAAAAGCAAGCCAACCCAGACTGGGCTGCTGAGACAGTGTCTGCACCCTGCCCACCCAAGTTGCACATCCTGCTTGTCTTCTTTCCTGCTTTAGGGAGGGTAATCAGATAATTCCACCTGGACTAGGCTCTGAGGCATAAAATTCACTCTGCACAGAGCCAGCCAAGATCCTCAATGCAATGCTTAGTAATGGGATGAACAAACTGGGGCTTCCTTTTGTGTCTGGCTTTTCTAGGGTCAGCTCGCTCTATGGAGTCCACAGAGACATCCGCTGATACAAACACCTCAGCAGAAGTGAAGTGGAAGAGATCTGCCCTAAAATCA
Source organism: Pelochelys cantorii (assembly GCA_032595735.1). Taxonomy (NCBI): domain Eukaryota; kingdom Metazoa; phylum Chordata; order Testudines; family Trionychidae; genus Pelochelys; species Pelochelys cantorii. The sequence goes on along the minus strand of CM064326.1, from coordinate 120,950,978 downwards.
AATCCAGCCCTGGGATAAAGCTGAGGGTTAACAGTCTGTTTAAAAAACCTAGGGCTGTCAATTGCAGTTAACACAATTGATTAACACAAAATAAATTACTGATTTTTTGTAAACAATGTTGATTGCAAACCTCTATTTTGACCCACTTCACTTACTTCATCACGGGGTGGAGTTTGGCACAGTTCTACTATGTTCTGCAGTGATTAATATTAAAAAAAAGTAACAGCGCAAAGTAGCAAAAAGTATGGACTTTTGAATGGGGAATTTTTTTTTTAAACATACAGATGGCTCTCTGGTTATCTGTAGTAATTGCAAAGCTGAATTCCAATACCAAAGTACTTCAAGTCTGCATACCACTAATGCCCTAAACATGCTTTCTTCTCCAGTTCCTGTACTATAGGTAGCCCACTGATGTCCCACCAGCCATGACAGAGTACACTTACAGAGTTTCAGGAACATTACAAACCCATGATCAAACAAAGTACATAGCTTAACCAATGCTCTTGTAAACTGGATAGCTATGGACTGCAGATCACTCAACACTGCAAACATGAGAGAGCTAAGAGATATTATTCAAATTGCATCTTCCAATCAGTCACGCACCTTGCCCTCCCTAGGAACCATTTGTATCACAAATATATGACCTATATTACAACCACAGTTCCTGCTAAGATGTGCACCTGCATGGCCGTGCACAAAAAATTTTTTCCCCCACCCACCTCATCTGGAGAGCTGTGCAACAGCACTTGCACAGCAGGCAGCTGCTCTGGTGGGTGAAGCCAGGTAAGAGATATGGTCAGGGAGCCGCAGTGAAGGGGGGGGGTGGGACCTGTCATGGCCACATGGCAGGGGGAGGGTCTGCTCTGGTGGCCGGGGCTGCCACATGGCACGGGGGGGGGGGGAGGGGGAAGAAGAGACGACCCTGCTCCGGCAGCTGGGAACATGTGCATGTTAATAAATTGGAGGCCATGGTGGCACACACACTCATACTAACCAGCATACATGACCGCATTATTAGTGCACAAGCCAAAACTCACTCTGATCGTGGTTGGAAAATCTTAGCGGGAACACTGACCACAACAGGAAGACTTACAAAGTTAGAACTTCTGAAAAATGAACTAGTTGTTGCTTTGACTGTTGATCACTGGACATCCTGGAGCAATCACAGATATCTTGCCGTCACGGTATACCTGACTGATGCTACATAGACACTATAGTCATTTCCTTTAACAGTAAATGAAGAGGCATTATGCTGAAACTTTTGCAACATCCAAGAAATATTCTGCACAAGAATGAAATATTCAATAAAAGGTAACAATTAGTACTGACAGCGCACATAATGACAACAGCAGCCAGTCATTTGCCTTTTAAAGACAATGTGCATCACTCAGTCTACAGCTATACACAATAGTTTTGAAAAACTGCTGGCAAAATATGGAAAATTTGTTAGCCATTTCAAACACAGTCCAGCTAATAATACAGAGCTAGAAATGTAACAAGCAGTAAACAGATAGAAACAAGTTGAACAAGTAGTATTGAATGGACTTTGTTTTATTTTTGAGAGCAGTTAAATAAAATAATAGAGAAAATAGTTTTTTTCTGCTGTACATTAGCACGAACTCATTTTCAATATTGTCTCAGGGGAACTCTGCTGAAAATAATTTTCCACTATGGTTCACCTTCCTAGCATAGAAAGGCTTTTGTGACACTCATCTGACAGTTACAACACACAGAGTTATGTTAAAAAATTGTTGACATAATGCAAACATGTATCATCCATGTTTGTGCCTTGAAACTGCTTAAAGTTGATGTATGGCATGCTTGAAATGTCGGAAATGAACGGACATGGATGACTACTTCCATGGGCTAATTAGCAACCTCACTCCTGACTGAAATGAGCTACTTTTAGAACAACAAAGCCTTTTAAAGTAAGCTCCCGAGAGTTATTGAATCTGAAGCAGAAGATTAATCAGCTATTGAAATAAACAAAGCAATATATAGTAAATGTTAACAATATAGATGCTAAAAATAGATATTCTTAAAGAAACTGCCTGGGATCAAATTTCATTAGGCATTCTTATTCGCCAGTTTTATTCTCCGGGCCTCAAGAGCTATAGATATTCATAATGTTGATCTGCATATTTTTATTACTTTAAAAAAAGGTTTTCAGCTTACTTCTTTCAAATTGATGTCTGTTTTAAAGTATTTTATTCTATTCATCTATGCAACTCAGGATAATTTTCCTGCTGCATTTTTAGATACGTCAAAGCTATCAAATCTCTCTATTATCCTTCAAGAAGTGAAATAGTCACAAGTAGTTATGGAAAATGGCTGTTATACATCTCTATTTACTAACACATTCCCAATCACAAAACTCTCTCTCTCTCTCTTTTTCCATCAACCAAATACAATTATTTTCTGGTAGCAAAAACCTTTGAGAGAATGGAGTATTCTGAATCTTGTATATCTACAGAAAGCAGTGCAAGGCAGCTGAGCTAGAATGCCCCCACATCCAGTAATGTAACTGTAGCAGTTACTATTTATACTCTATAGCTGATTTTGAAGCTTCATAGCAAGTCTTCATTGTGGGCAAACCATTTGCCCAGGTCACACCTTGTCACTCTCTGAGAACAGCACAGAAGCTAGGGAAGTTACAAATATAGAAGTCAAACATAGCCCTATGGATTCACTAGCTCATAAACACAAGACCAAGCAATGTGCTGGCTATGAGGGCAGTGTCCTTTGGATACGAGTGTTTAGTCCAGCTTTATTTAGTAGAGAAGTTCCTTATTAAAATAACAATTGGTCCAGACTGATGTGTCCTATGGTTCTAGAGGAAGAGCTGGTAGAGGTGCATGTGTTACCAGTAGAGACTATGGTATTTACATTTAACTATCCACTAAGTGTTTTAAACTAGAATTCTGTCACCATTAAAAAGCAAAGTTACTCACCTTGGTGCAGTAACTGTCGTTCTTCGAGATGTGTCCTCCCGTGGGTGCTCTACTGTAGGTGCTGGGTTTGCCCCGGCACCGCAGGATGGAGATCTTTCGAGCTGTAGTTGGTCGGACCACACATGTGCGGGGGTGTCTCGCAGCATTTGCGCAATCTGGTTCCAACCAGTTCCTTGATCCCACCTCAGAATCTGAGACACAGAAAACAGACTCCGAAGTGGGGAGGTGAGTGGGTAGTGGAGCACCCACTGGGACACACATCTTGAAGAACAGTTACTGCACCAAGGTGAGTAACTTCGCTTTCTTCTTTGAGTGATGTCCCCGTGGGTGCTCCACTGTAGGTGACTGAGTAGCAGTACCCACCCATGAAAAGGAAGGTGGGATTCGGAGGCCCTTATCTGTTTATGGATGAAAGCACTGCGGAATCCGGAATCCATCTACGCTGAATAGCGTAGTGTTTGGCAAATGTGTAGTAAAAGGCCCAGCTGGCTGCCCTACAGATATTGGAAAGGGGAACACCTCTAAGGAAAGCAGTGAAAGATGCCATGGCTCTCAGAGTGGACTCTAGGACGTTGTGGCAGTGGTACATTACATATAGCGTAGCACTGGGTTATGCAGTAAACAATAATGTTTGTTATTCTCTGGGATGATATAAGCTTACCTCTAGAGCGTTCAGCTAGGGAGACTAGTAATCAGTCTGTCTTCCTAAAAGACTCAGTGTGTTCTACATAGAAGGCTAGGGCTCTACGGGCGTCTAGCGTGTGGAGAGTTGCCTCACGTGGTGAGGCATGCGGTTTTGGGTAAAATTCAAGTAGAACCACTGGTTCGTTAAGGTGGAAATCAGAACAGACCTTAGGGATAAAGGCTGGATGGTGTCTGAGGATCACACTATCCTTGTTGAAAACGGTGTACGGGAGAACCGCCGTAAGCGCTGAAAACTCACTTGCTCTACATGCTGAGGTGATGGCGATAAAAAAGACCAATTTTGTCGTCAACGTCTGGAGAGGTATTGTGGCTAATGGCTCAAAAGGTGGTGCCATAAGAGTTCCAAGTACTAAGTCCAAGCTCCACAATGGAGAGGGAGTACATAGAGGAGGGTTCAGGTTTATTAGCCCCTTGAGAAATCTCTTTGTCAGAGGGTGAGCAAATAAAGAAACGCCATCAATTGGATGTCGAAAGGCTGTCATTGCCGCGAGATGGACTCTTAGGGACACTAAGGCTAATCCTGTTTTCTTCAGGTGCATCATATAGTCCAGATGGTGTGGATCGGGGCTGTCTGAGGATCCATATGGTGCTTGGAGCACCAAAAAGTGAACCTACACCATTTAGCAAGGGAAGCAGATCATGTATTTTGACTCCTACTGTGGATTAGGATGTCCTCGACCTGATCAGAGCACAGAGTTTCGGATGCATTTAGCCAGCTAAGTACCACGCTGGGAGGTGAAGGGTATGCAATTGCAGATGCAGGAGAGCGCCTTGGATTTGCATTAGCAAGTTCGGGATCAGTGGGAACGGATGCGAGGGGTACACTGCCAAGCGTAGGAGGAATGGATACCAGTGTGGTCGTGCCCATGCAGGTGCTAGTAATATTACTGTGGCCCTATTGAGTTTGATTTTTGGAGGACTCTTGAGATAAGAGGTGTGGGTGGAAAAGCGTACATGAGGGGTCTGCTCCAGTCAAGAAGAAAGGCGTCTTCCTAAAGAATTGCGACCGAGGCCCGCTCTGGAACAATAAAGGTGACATTTCATGTTGTCGTCAGTGACGACTAGGTCTATCAGAGGCGTACCCCACCGGTGAAAGAGGGAATGGAGGACTCCAGGGTGGATCTCTCATTTGTGATCTAGCATGAAATTCCTGCCGAGAGAATCGTGTTGCTGATGCCAGGTAAATAAGATGCCACAAGTATTGTGCCATTGGCAATGCACCAGTTCCATAGTCGGACTGCCACCGCACATAGAGACCAAGAGCGCGCACCTCCCTGATGATTTATATAATACATAGTCACTATGTTGTCCATGAAAATGCTCACTGTGCAACTGCAGATGTGGGTGTGGAAATGTCTGCAAGCGTTGGCGACTGCTCTCAGCTCCAAGAGGTTTATGTGAAGTAAAGTCTCTTGGGGTGGCCATCGGCCCTGTATGGAGAGTTTGCTCATGTGAGCACCCCATCCAATGAGGGAGGCATCTGTGGTAATATGGCAACAAGGTTGCGGTCACTGAAACGGAGTTCCTGACAATAAGTTCCCGTCTCGGATCCACCAGTGGAGAGAAGATCTGACTGTGGAAGGAATGAGCACCAACCTGCATACGTTGTGCTTCATAGGATTGTAGATTGTAATCAGCCAGTGTTGCAACAGACAAAAGTGCAGTCTGGCATGATGGATGACTTATGTAGTGGAGGCCATGTGGCCCATAAGTTTGAGTACTGTGAGAACCTGTACTGAACACTTGTAGAGGAGCTCGTCCTATAGTTCTTGTATTGCTGGAAATCTGCTGATGGGTAAGTATGCTCTTGCAGCCATGGAGTCGAGGTGAGCTCCTATAAACTCTAGATTTTGAGTAGGTTGAAGCGTCAATTTGTCTTTGTTGATGAGGAGACCTAAGAGAAGGAAAGTCTGGCCAGTAATCTGCAGCATTTCAGAAACTTCCACTGACGAACATCCTTTTATAAGGCAGTCGTCTAGGCAGGGATATATTACTACTCTTCTGCGTCGAAGGTGTGCAGCTACTACCGAAAGTGTTTTTGTGAACACTCTGGGTGCTGTGGAGAGGCCAAACGGTAGAACTCGACATTGAAAGTGGTCTGTACCGATTGTGAAGTGGAGAAATCTCTATGTGCAGGATGAATCGTAATGTGAAAATAAGCGTCTTTGAGGTCGAAAGCAGCAAACCAGTTGCCCTGATCGAGGGCTGGTAGTATGGAGGCCAGTGTTACCATCTTGAAGCATTGTTTGCAGAGATATTTTTTCAATTGACGGAGGTCCAGTATAGGTCTCCATCCGTCGGTTTTCTTTTGTACGAGAAAATGGCGGGAGTAGAACCCCCTCACTTGAAATTGATATGGTACTCTTTCTACCGCACGTATATGCAGCAGGTGTGCAATTTCGGTACTTAGTAAGTCTTCATGAGAGGGGTCCCTGAAGAGGGACAGGGATGGTGGGGTTGTAGGAGGAATAGAGCAGAACGGAATGGTGTATCCGGATTGAATTATCTCCAAAACGCGCTTGTCGGTGGTAATGTCAGTCCACTGATGATAAAAAGGGCTGCAGGTGATGGTGAAAGATGTGGGTAGAGTCATCTGGTTGAATGGATGGGACTGTCTGCTTACTCTCGACCAAGGCATCAAACCTACTGCTTGTTGCCAGGCTGTGTCTGCGAACGATTATTGAGGTTACGACATCTCAGAGGTCTCTGGCATTAGCGTGGTTGGTCAAAAGGGTGGTGTTGGTGTTGCCATTGCTGCCTCATGTGCAAATAGTCACAGCACCTTTGAAAGGGTGTATAGTGCCTCCTTCTATATGGGGGGAGGGGGTATACATTCCCAAAGATCGAAGGGTTGTCCTAGAATCTTTACTGGAATGGAAGACTGTAACTGTCTTTTCTCCGAATAGTTTGTCTCTCTCAAACGGTAAGTTTTCCACTTTTGTTTGCAGCTCCCTGAAGACTCCTGCAGATTGAAGAAAGGAAGCCCTCCTCATATCTACAGCCGTAGCTGTGGTGCAAGCTGCAGTGTCTGCCACATCCATGGCAATTTGCAAGCTGGCCCGCATGGACGCGTAGCCCTCTTGTACGATGGACTTCAGCAGTGGATTCCGGGAGTGCCTCCATCAGAGCCATCAGTTTGGAGTAATTATCGAAGTTATGGTTCGATAAATGTGCTAGATAATTGGCTATTCTGAGGAGCAGGGTTGAAGCAGTATAAACTTTTCTCCTGAATAAATCAAGTCTCTTGGACTCTCTGGCTGCTGCGTTGTCCTTGTATTGAGGCGCCTTTTCTCTTTAGTGTGCTGCGTCAACTACAAAGGGAGTTAGGCTGAGGGTGAGTGAAAAAAAAAAATGAAGACCCTTTAGGGGGTATGAAGTACTTTGTGTCTACCCGTTTACTAGTAGGGAGGGCAGATGCTGGGGTTTGCCAGAGTTCATTGGCAACCTCAAGTATGGCCTCATCTAAAGGTATAGCCAGCTTACCACTCTGGGTGGTCTGAAGGTTCTTAAGGAGAGGATGTTGCTTCTCCTTTATTTCTGTTAGTTGTATCTCCTGGGAAACCCAGGATCTCTTCAAGAGAGTGGTGAACTGCCTTAGGTCATCCTGGGGGGGGGGGGGGTGGAAGACATCCCTGGGGACAACTGCCTCATCTGGCAAGGACTGGTCTATGGGAGACACCTCGGGTGGCTGTGCCTCTGTTGTCGTAAGTCATTCCTCTTCTTGATCAGGAGGGAGAGGTTGGGGCGGCAGTGGCTCATGAACCAGGAATGGGGGAGCCAAAAAAGGAGAGTGTCTCGATAAAGAATAGCCCGCAGTAGATCTTGGTGGAGATCTGGGCTAATAATAGTGATGGCGGTGGTGAGGTGAATAATCCCTATGGTAGTCATGGCGCTCATAATAATCATGATGATAGTACGAGGATCGTGAAGGGGACCGCCTGTAGGGGTGATACCTTCTGTAGTCATGTCGAGAAGATGATCTGGGTGAGCATAACGATGGGGTAGGAGAGTAGGATCTTCTCAGAGGTGGTGATGGAGAAGCCGAGAATTGACGGTAGTATCTGCGGGTATCCCTTGGTGGAGTAAGGAAGGGAGATGGGAGCCTATCCGGAGATGTGTACCTCTCAGACAACCAGGGTGATCTTCTGCTGGATGGTGGGGGTGGAGAAGGTGACGGCGCCAGTGAAAACATTAAAGGTGGAGAGTTGGGGGATGGACTACAGTGGTGGTGCGATTTGGCTCACTCCGGCACCAAGGCCGGCGCCACTTGTTCAGGCGGTGATCTCTCTGGTGCCGAGCATGACTCCGAGGATGTCGAAGCGGCACGTATCGATGCCGACTGGGCATGCGGCTCCGCTGCAACAGATGGTGCCGATGGCTTCAGAACAGAGACCGCCGGTGCCGCTGCTGTTGAAGGCGAAGCCAAATGGCATGAAGTCGCCAGCAGGTCAATCTTTTTGGCTTGGGAGGTCGAGGTTGAAGTGGCGCGGGCAGTCATACCCAAAGTGCCTGGCTTGGACCCTGTGCTAATCCTGCCATGGGAAGTTAATGGCAGTGATCTAGTGGGAGAGGGCTTAGACTTTCGCAGTAGTGCCGTAGTCGGCGAGGAGGCTCTTCTCTTTTGAGCTTGCTGGGTGGCTTGAGGAGGAGAGGCTGATCCTTCAGGCTGGAGTGCCTTGTCAAAGAGGATAATATGGAACCTCATTTCTCTATCATGGCAGGCTCTAGCCGTGAGTTTCGAGCAATGTACGCACTTCTGTGGTACATGGCCCTCGCCGAGGCAACAGATATATGCCACATGGCCATCTGAGGCAGGCATGGCGTCGTGGAAGATGGAGCATTTTTTTGAATCCTGGGGATCCAGGCGTATTTTTTTTGAATATGTAAGAATGAGCATGAACTATATACAGCAAGAGAAACAACAATAACGATAGAAAAGGGGGAGAAGGAGGACTTTAACTGTTTTTTCTTTTTTTCTTAAACTGGGAGGTAAGTAAAATGGGTCAAGAGTAACAGAGGAAGAAGCAAGAAGAGGTATAACTAGGAGGAAGAAAAACTGATTGTTTCACAAACTGCTGTCAACAAGAGAGAGAGAGAAGTTCACTACGTCTGCAGCCTGAGGCAGCTTCAAGGAACTGGTTAGAACCGGATCGCGTAGCATGGGAGAGCGTGAACGCCGCGAGACACGCCCGCACATGCGCAGTCCAGCCAACTACGGCTTGAAAGATCTCCATCCTGCGGCGCCGGGGCAAGGCCAGCACCTACAGTGGAGTACCCACGGGGACATCACTTGAAGAAGAAAGAATGTGGCAGAGGTTAGCATGGTCAAAGTTGCTAAGTTCTTGCCCGACTTAGCTAGGCCTATGGGGGAGAGAGTCCCATACAGCAAGACCCTTAAAAAGATTTATGTAATTGATATGTTATATGCTGATCCTAACACTGGAATGACTTTTGATACAGGCTATGGATTTCTCTCTCTCCAGCAACTTCAAGGATCAGTAAACTATTAACCTACGGACTAGAAAGCTGCTAACTGTGAAGATCCTAGTACTGTCTGCTGAAAGGTCCTGAAGTATTGAAAGGACTGAGATGCTGCCATTCTTCTCATGCTCTGAAGAGTCCTGATGACACAAACACATTATGACTACAATATGAAAATCGTCTCTAAGAGAAAATCACAGAAAATGCATTTTGATATGTGCTTTCAAATACGGGAATATAAATGTTATGTTGGACCCTTATGCTGAATATGTAAAGTGAGAAACAAAAATAATACCAGTAGATTTATTGCCTAACAGTTCGTTTAAAAGTTATTCATAGTATTCCAAATGCTAATTGCTATGTTTCCTGTCATTTATAATGTTTTCTGTATGCATAAATGTTTGTTTTTATTAAGAAACGGTATAGTATTTCTCTCTCTCACACTCTGAAATTGTCTAGAACTTGTTAGGATTTCACACACAATAGCCTTAAGTTTAATTTTGTGTAATGCTTTCTAAAACGATAGAACTCTTCCTTGTGCTGAAACAAAGAATTAAGATGAAGTACAAGAAGAATGAAGATGTTGCATAATTATAGACAGGGCTCGACAAACCGCAGCGAGATCTACTCGCCAGCCCCGCACCGCGCATGCGCCAGACCAGCACTGAGCATGCGCGCAGCGCCGGTGAACGGGACAAATGGAGCAACCGGCAGAAATCTACTCGCCACGGGCGAGTAGAAACAGCGGTTTGTCAAGCCCTGATTACAGATAATATTGCCATTTCACCTCCCCCTTCCCTATTACATTTACAAAATAGAAGTATATTCATACAGTAAAACAGTTCTGTTTTTATATTTGATACTCCCTGAAGCAATTCTCATAACGTGACCACAAGTCTGATGATATTTAGTATTTTTTCTCAGAATCCCAGTTACTGGAATCAAAAGACAATATGACTCTCTTATTGCAATTAAAAAATAAAAAGCAACTTCATGGTCAGGATGCACATTGTGGGACACTTCCTGGGGGCCAAATGAAGCGATTAAAGCAGGCATGGTATCGACACTGGCTCTTTCTTGATAAGAAAGGAAAGGGTGAATAATGTCTTTCGTATGGGTGAAAGTATTTTGTCACTGAAATCAGGCCGATTTCCCCAACAAAAGTTGCACTGCAGTGTGTACATACTCTGTTTTGTCATCAAAAGGCATTTTTAGTGACAAAACTGGAAAGTGTAGACAAAGCCTTAGCCCCATTGTTGGTGGAAGGCAACCCTCTAATCTTTTCTATGTGTGGATTTTTTCTATATGCGGAATAAATTTTTACGTACACCGAGGCATATGTGAATGTGCACTAGGGATGTTAAATTTCAATTAGTCGATAAGGGGTTGCTAGCTATCCCACTGCTCCTTCTCCCTTTGAAATATACAAAAGCCTGTGGCTTTTGTACATTCCAAAGGGAGAGGAGCAGCAGTTGGACCAGTGCGAGCGGGAGTGTTTCAATCCCCGCTCACGCCATTTCCCTGCTGCCTCCTGCCTCCCCTACAGAGATGGTGATGTGTAGGAGACTGGCTTTTAAGCCAGCTCCCCCCAGCACTGGTTTGTGCTGTCTCCTTTGCTGCCTCTCTCTGATAGAGGCAGCAAGGAGTGGGGGGAAGTGACTAGTCAAATTCCTACTACACTCCCCAATAAGCATTTGCTTATTGGGTAGTTGACTAGTTGCTTACATCCCTAATGTCCACCACCGACAGAAATACAAAATCTAGCTATGAGTGCTCTGTTAATCATCTGGGTGGCATTTTAATTTGTCCTGAGCAGCTGCTCAAGCGCACAGCTTACAGAGAACACTGGTGGAAGGATGGCAGTAAATACTTTTATAATCTTCCATTCACAAAGCTTCAGATTTGGGGATAGATTCCTATACATCATAAGTTACAAGATTTTTCAAACCTAGATTTTAAAAGGAAACAATTTTAACATCTAGCTTTTTACTATTTCCCCCCTCTTTTACACTTTAAAATGATCTTGGTCAATGAGTACAGTCCAATAACTCTTGTTTTTGTTTTCTACCTCTACCCAACTTTGTGGTTTGAATGCATCAGCACAGTACTGAAATGTCCTAGCCGAAAACTTTGGAGTTTGAATTTACAAGGTTCTAAATACCTTCAACTCTCATTTTAAGGAAATAAATCAAAGCAAACAAAAATAATTTCACTGAATCTTTTAAAATTGCTTTAATAAAACCATTTCTAATAAGAGGTGGTTACACATCTTTAATACAAAATCTAAAATTTTAGACTAGAATATCTTAAAATATTCCTAGCAAAAACTGTCCTTCTACTGAATCATGAAACAAAGGAATAACAATAGAGTATAAAAAAAGGATATGTCCTTACAAAATGTACAATTTTCTCATAGAATTCTAAAACAGTCACAATTTCATTGACCTAGAAGAAAATAAAATGAAGGGAAAGAGGTGAAATGGCTTGATTTATCATATATGCTGAACTAGTTGTCATTGTGAATGTTCATACTGATTTGGCACACTTTTCATATTTTATTTGTAAAAGCACAACACAGAAACTTGAGGTTATAAATTATTTCACTTGATAATTCAACATACTAAAAAAATTATGACTGTCAGTCCAGAAAAAATATGTTGTTTCTAAACATCACATAAAGAAGTTTTCCTAGAAGATTAGCAGTTATTCCTTGTTCAAATTGCAAGGTTGACTTGATTTTCTTGTTGTCTAAGTGAAGCTGTTGTGTCTCCACTTTAAAGGAGATACACAGAGCCTTGCAAATTTGCAGATATCTGCATCTCATTTTTGTGGCTGCAGATACAAATTCTGTATTCATGCAGGGGTCTAGATATACGGTAAGTAACTTCACATACTAATCATTCTTTAACAAGAACTTAGGGGGCTGTGCCCACTGCTCACTACACTCGCCAACACCCCCCACCCCCAGCGGCTTTCACGGCCAGAGAGCATGATGATGTAATTCTGTCACCTAGCAGGGAAAACCATTTTAGGGAGAGCGAGAGATTTAAAGGACCTAAATGAAACAAATTCATAAGTTTTGCTTTCAAGAACAGATGTAAAAATATAGCAGTCAGTTTTTCAATTCACATACAGAAAACAAAGTAAGCACTCAAGCAAGATGGGAAAAATTCTAGTATTCAAATCCAAATTTAGGAACACGTCTTGGCTCAAAATCCTTCTGCACAGACTTCAAAATATATACATTTCACAAAGGATTTCCTGACACCAGTCAAGCAGCATTTTTAAAAAACAACAGCCATGTAGCTTCCCTTTATAATAATATTAAGACTTTAAATTGCACTTTGCATCCATACCCAAATCACTTAAAGAAAAGTGACAATAATCATTATCCTCATTTTCAGCTGAAGGCGCAGCTCCCACCTGTGGTGCAGATTAGGTTCTGCCCGCTAATTTCAAAGAAAATGGAAACCTCATAGAACTGCAAGACTCACAAAAGAATTTTCAGTTACAATCAATTCTAAGAGTAGTTTCTCCACTATAATTACTCATAGAACTGGCAAGTGAAATCAAAATTTAAAATCATGATGCATGTTATCACTTACACAATTTCTAATTGTTTTTGAAGTTTTTTGTGCAGAGGAAGCTGCCAGTTCAACCCTTCTTTCCTTAACAAGCGGTAACTGTTCTTCAGATAATGAGCTGCATTTATATTCTGCTCATGACTGAAATGAAGATTACACTAAAAGCACTTTTAAATATGTTCTCAAAAAAGGAAGATTCTATGAAATAAGGAGACCCTAGTTACCTTCTAAATAAGTAAAGTAACAACAAGCTACAGGTTGAACCTCTCTAAACTGGGACTCAGACAATGGATGTTGTTGAACCAGAAAGACTCAGTGGAGGGCCAGAGGCAGGACCCCTGGGGGGTGCAGGAACCCCGCCAGGTAGGCTGCAGGGAAGCCATCAGTTGGAAGCCCTACCATGGGAGTCCAGCTGAGCTGGTGGCAAGGTAGCAGGAACACCAGAAGACTCCAGTGGGGCAGCAGTCTGCTGTGGTGGGACCGGGAACCCTGGTGGTGGGGCAGAAGTGGGGCCAGGACCCCCAGCGGCGGGACCATGGCCTGCCGTAGCAGAACTTGCGGGGGTAGGAGCCCCAGCAGCAGGGCTGGTTGAATGTTGAACCCCAAAGGGTGACCAGAGATCTGCCACATGGGGGCTGGGAGTCCTGGCAGCAGAACTATGGGCTGGTGAGGCCAGTGTTGCTACAGCAGGGTTGGTGGGGCTGCGAACAAAGGTGGTGATGCAGTGGCTTGCCACGGCAGAGCTGAGAGCTCCAGTGGTGGAACCATGGGCTGCAGTGGCGCTAGTGGCAGGTGGGGAGCTGGCCAGGAGGCCAGGCCAGGAATGCAGCTGTGCTAGGGGAAGCTGGTGGCGGGAGGGCCAGAAATGACCTCCCCTGGTCCAACAAAATCCCTCCTTTGGGACCACTCTGGTACCGGATCAAGGTGGTCCCACCCATACTTTTTATTTTGCTTCCAAAATTCTGATAACTCTTCAAGTATTGTACTAGTCATTTACACCAGGATACAATCAATGGGGAATTTTTTTAAAAAAAGCTTATATATTGTGAACCTTATCTATTGAGGATGAATACAGGAAGTAACACAGACACACTAGGAGTACGTCTACACTGCAAGGCTATTTTGGGATACCAGAGGTATCCCAAAATAGCTACCCCGCGTCTACACAAGCCGCCCATTATTTCGAAATATTTTCTGAAATAACATGCGCACTATGTTGGCATCCCGGTAACCCTTGTTCCACGAGGATTAAGGAATGTCTCGAAATAGCACATTATTTCAAAATTTGATGCTGTATAGATGTGCCAAATTTCAAAATAAGATAGGCAATTTGCGTAGTGCAAATTGCCTATCCTATTTCGAATTTGGGTGTGTCTACACAGCACCCTGATAACTAAACACCTGATAAACACCTGATAACTGTGAGCAACAATCCTCCTGAACCAAAGATAAAAACAGTTTACTTGGAGTGTAGATGAGACAAATCCTTGGTCAGCACCAATCAGGAAAAAGTCAAATCTTCACCATAGATTAGTTTTATGAGAAGCAATCCCATTGCAGGCACATCTCCTTTTCCTGGCACAACCAAACTCTTATGTTGCTTTAAGTTATGGTAAAAGGAAGCTGTATACTAAATATGGTGGTCCTAGCTTATACAGCTTCAGGGGGTAGCCAAGTTAGTCTGTACAGGATAAACTTAAACAACAAATAGTCTGGTAGCACTGTAAAGACTAAGAAATATGTAGATGGTATCATGAGCTTTCGTGGGCACAGCCCACTTCTTCAGATGACCGGAGTTAATCTATAAAGTGCTACCAGACCATTTGTTGTTTTTTTCTGTAACAGACTAACTCGGCTACCCCCTGAAGCTCTTTAAAACATATAGTAGATTATAGCAAAAATCTGACAGTTTTGAAACAGACACAGCGTTTCAAATAGCCTAATGCTAGTAATGGCACAGGTGCCAACTCTATCAAGGAGTGTTTAATTTTTACAGTTGATAGAATTACTGGGAACAGGTTTTACTCTCTCCTGCTGTGATTTATTTTCTACGCACTTCTATATATTCACGGTACAAAACAGAAAGGACATGAATTTTATAACACAACATCTCATGCTCATCTCTCTCTCACTAATGAAAAACATGGTGGGCCAACCATTTGTAGGAGATACTATCATTGTAACAAAACATAAGAAAATCCGGACTCCTCCTAAGGAGCTCACGTCAAGAGAAGCATATGGTTCTCTCTCTGTGCCTTGGCTACAACCAATAATGAAAATTAAGTACTTGCTTTATGTGGAAAGAATTCTTGCAGCTTAAATGTTGCCAATTTAGTTCTTTATTGCATTGTAGGTTGATTTTTTATTATTATTTTTAAAAATAATTCTAATATTTGATTTTTTTCCTCTGACTACTAACATAACCAGTGTTCGCACTTGTTACTCAGTGGATTGTGCTGACCTGTACACTAATATTTTTCAGTTTTTTTGGTCCAAGTCCTGGTTATTTGGTTTGTACTTTATTCTCAATGTCAAGAAATAATATTGACTATATTAGATTTTCTCTTCACAGAAGAGATAGTGAAACAAAAAATTTCTCATATTCCAAAATCACATGTTGAATGAGTTCCAGCGTAAATACCCAATACCTTTGATCCTCAGAGATTAGCAAGAATTAAGGTTTCATATAATTCAGTCTTCTCCCTTAAAAAAAAACTAGTACAAAAGAAAAGGTACTAGTTTCTGCTACAGATGATGCTTTTTTTCCCAATATATTACACTATTAAGTCTCACTGCAAATCATGGTCTCTCTTTTGATCACTATTACCATATCCCATACCCATGTGTGTATTCAGAGCATTATCACAATTTTAAAATTTCAAAATTGAAAAAAATACCTTTAATTTAAAAACCAACACACACACACAGGACTACATGGAAAATACACAATGACTTCATTCACCATGATGCACAAAATGAAATTCTCCCAATTAATTTTCTGAGCAAGGCAAACTTAGCAAGTTTTTTTACAGTATCATAAAGAATTAAAGTATACTTATTTTTCATTAATATGTAGGTTTTAATTAATTATCTGAATAGGATATTACTAGGGGATGGTGTCCCCTGCTTGCTACACTTGCCAACCCCCATTTCCAGGGGTAGGTAGCCCCAGCTTTCCCCCCTCCAGCCACCGGTGGGGGAAGACCTAGGCTGGTCTGGCTCCCTCCCTCAGGTGGCTTGGGGTGGGGGGGGGAGGCAGACCTAGGCTGCAGCTAGCCCAGCTCTCTCCCTCCAGTCAGGGGTTGGGTAGGACTGAGGCTGAATATTAAAAACACTATTTTTCTTATAGGAAAACCAGTGGCCACGTCTACACTACATGCTTCTTGCGCAAGAGCACGTCCACACCTCAAAGCACATCGCAAAAGCGATGTGCTTTTGCGCAAGATTGTCTCCACGCTGTATGGACGCTCTTGCGCAAGAAAGCTCGGACGGCCATTCACAGAATGGCCATCAGAGCACCTGTGCTTTTTCCCATAGAAACCCCTCTGGAGCGTCCATACTTGCCTTTTTGCACAAGAACTCTTGCACAAAGGGGAGTTATGCCTCGTAAAAGGAGGTTTACCTATGGTGGAAAAAGCCCTCTGTTCTGCCGTTTTACTCTTGATTTCCTTGCGCAAAAGCACATTTGTGGTGCAGATGCTCCATGGGTTTTTGCGCAAAAACAGCTGGTTTTGAGCAAAAACCTTGCAGTATAGATGTAGCCAGTGTGTATACATACACAAATCAATCAATGTAATATCACGCATGCTCCCTTCCACCTCATCACTTTCAAATATATACCAAGAACAGACTAACAGATCAATCAGCATTTTAAATTTCTTCTAATTTAATAAATACAACTTTTTGCACATCAGAAACATAATGCCGTCTTTCTAGCATTCAACAAATATTTATTATTTGTGACAAATCCAGACTAGCTGGCTGTCGCAATCTAATGAAGGGCAGATATACAGGACACTGGATAAACAGTTTATACTCCCTGAATAAATGCTCAGAGTCTACTGCCACATAATTAAAGCTGGCAGACACCTGAGGCTTGTTAGTAGCTGGCCTGAAGGAGCAGGCTAATCAGACCCCTGCAGCCAATTAAACCCCGGGGCAGTTGCTATAAAAGGTTTTCCCTGGAAAGGAAGGGGGAAGGAGAAGAGGGACGGAATGAGAAGAGGAAGTGTGTTTGTAGAGAAGTTGAGAAGGGAAAGAGTCAGTCAGGTACCAGAGGGAAAGTATTAGGGGAGCATTTGGGGAAGTGGCCCAGGGAAAAAGCTGCTGTTCTGGGACTAGAGGGTAAAACCAGAGCAGTTACAGCTGCCTAGGGTCCCTGGGCCATAACCCTGAGTAGGGGGCGGGCCTGGGTTCCCCCCACACCACATGAAGACCTAACTCTGGGGAAAGGAGACCCAGGAATTATGAAGGGTTTTCCCCCTCCCCATTCATTGACTTTGCCAATAATGACAATGGCTCAATAAGCTGTAACCCTGACCTCTAGAAAAACATAAAAGAGGCAGCATAGAGGGTCACTGAGAGCCTCTGGGGCATATAACTACCACCTAAGGAGCACAGGACCCAAGGGGCACAGCCAGAACTTTGCCACACATTTTAATATTTAAAACAAAGAGAAATGTAATTCATTAAATATTCTGAAGATGACTTGTGTTCTAACACATGTAAGAAAATTTTTAAAAATATATTTTGCCTCTTCCCAGTTTCTCTACTCTGGTGTGGGGCTTCACAAAGAATGAGGTTAATAGGACAACGTTTCATGTAGAATTCCAGAACTATTTGATGGGTGAATTGCAGGTGTAGTCATAAAAGACCACGCTGTCTTTATAAAATAATTGTGTAATGAGTGGCCCCCAATTCTCCATTCATCTGGTCATGGTAATAACCAGGGCTCGACAAATAATGTAATCTACTTGCCCGTGGCGAGTAGATTACAACCCAGAAGAGCCGGCACAGAGCGAGCTGCGCATGCGCAGAACGTAGAACCGTGCGAAACTGCGCAGCTGGCAAGTGGGGCTCACCACCGCTTGGCGAGCCCTGGTAATAACAATAAGAAAGGCAACCTTCATAAACTGGTGAAGCATCCAACAACTGGCCTCAGGTTAAAAGGTGGTTTGGTAAGTGTTAAAAGTACTACATTAAGGTTCCATTGAAAGGCTGGTTTTAATACTGGTGGTAGAGTTCCAATTAAGCCTTTTAAGGAACTGGAGGTGACTGGGTGAGTAAAGACAGAGTAGACATCTGTTGAATGGTGAGATATACCAGGTGAATCTGTTTCAAGCTAAGGGAAAACGATCCACTATGTTGAGAGTAAGGAAGTAACCCAAGCTATCAGGAATACTCTGTTTCTGCAGACACACAGTGCTGATGGGCCAAGAGAGAAAAATGTTCGTACTTGGCTAAATATTTTCTGGTAGAGTTCTTTCTGTCATTATTAAAAATGGCTTGTATAGTTTTGCCACAGAAACATTTTAGGTTCAATCCCCATTCAAACACCAAGCTATGAGGTAAAGCGCTTCTAGGTTGGAATGTTTGACCCCACCATTTTCTGAGCAAGAGATTCAGGAAAGGATGAATATGATATGACCAGCCAAGCTCACATATGCAGGAGATCCAAGAACCAGAACTGTGTGGGCCATGTAAGCACAATCAGAATGTCTCAAGGTTTTTTCTCCTGTCAAATCTTCCACAGTGCCTGAGAAACCAGCAAAAGAAAAGGCAGATGGTTGTTATATTGTCAGACTTTAAGAGAATGCAGTGAGATTGGATTAATGGTAAGAATGCCCTGCATGCTTCAGAGAGTGCTCTGAGTTCTAGGAAGTATTTATGCACATCCCGATTTCATGAGGTGTCTAAGTATTCTGTCCTGTGTTACCATCCAGGTGAGACTCTCAACCTAACAGAGGCACCTCTGATTACTATCTTGTTGACTGCGGAGACTAGGAAAAAAATCCACTCATACACACTTGTACAGGATCTTGTTACAGAGATTATTATCTTAATAGGGATTGTTCCTTCAGTGTTCATACAATGTTTGCTAAGCGTATATATGCAGTTCAAAGCCAGGCCTTCAGGCACCATAGGTGGATTCTGACAAATGGTATTAAATAAATACAAGATGCCTGGTGACCAGGAAAGTACAGCAATTCTAAACCAATGTTTGAGGGTTGTGTGTTACCTGATGTATCAGGCTGCCCGTGGCTTGGAATCTGTCCACAGAAGGTAAGCCTTTGTGCTGACTAAGTATAAGATCACACACACACACGATCTATAGTCTGGGTCAGTCAGGGTAGACTTTTCCATGCTCACAGAGATTCACCAGGATGTTAAGAAACTGAGTAGTGATTAATTCAGTGATATGTCTTCTAAATGTATTTTACATATAAGAAGCCAGTCATCTAGATATGGGAAGATGACAGAATCACCCCATCTGAGTTATGCTACTACTATAGAAAATATTTTTGTGAAGACCCTTGGTATAGTTGTTAGACCAAATGGGACTACAGATATATGGATAGGGATCAGAACCTACCACAAATCTTAGGAATCTTTTGTGGGAAGGGTGAATATCGATATGAAAGTATTCATCTTTCATCTCAAGAACTGCAAATCACATGCCTTTTTAGGGAGGGTATAATCAATGCCAGTGTAACCATGCAAAATTTTAGCTTGTGAATAAAGAAACTGAGTTCACAAGTCGAAAACGGATTACCGGTCCACTTATTCAAAATAAAACCTTCTTCTTTGATGCTGAAGAGGTGGACTCTATTTCTCCCTATTAGAATTTCTCCATCTCCTGAAAGCAGATCTCCTCATGCGAGTGGTAGCCATTAGGGATGTGAAAGTGTAACCTTTTTACATGGTTAACTGAGCCTGGGCTCATTGGCTAACATGTAGTTACATGCAGCCCCCCTCAATCCTTCCACACTGCTGCCTCTATATCAGAGGCAGCAGCACTGGGGAGTGGGGGAAAGCCGGTATGTGCGAGGAGCCAGTTTTTAAGCTGGTTCCTCACATGCACCAGTTCCTGTGGAGCTGTTTCCACCATTCCCCCCCCCCCCCACACACACACACTCCTTCCCCACACTGTTGCCTCTGATACAGAGGCAGCAGCACAGGGTGGCAGGCAGAAGCTGTCTGCCTCCCCCCACGTGTTACTGCTGAAATTTTCAGCAGAATTGGGTCTCTTTCATTTGGAAAAGAGAAGATTGAGAGGGGACACAATAGCAGTTTTCAAAGACCTAAAGGGGTGTTACAAGGAGGAAGGACAAAAATTATTCTCCTTATCTGGTGATATGACAAGAAGCAATTGCATAAATTGCTTAAATTGCAGCATGGAAGGTTTACATTGGACATTAGGAAAAGCTTCCTAACTATCAGGGTAGTTAAGCATTGGAATAAATTGCCAAAGAAGGTTGTGGAATCTCCATAATTAGAGACACTGAAGAGCAGGTTAGATAAACATCCACCAGGAATGATCTAGATAGTGCTTGCTCCTGTTGTGAGGGCAGGGGACTGGCCTCGATGACTCTCAAAGTCCCTTCAGGTTCTAGTATTCTATGATTCCAAGAAAACTTCGGAAAGTATCCGCCAAAACAGCTCTTGGAATTAGATGGAAATGGCACCAACTTTGGTTCAAAGCTCCTGAGCATCTCGTTAAAAGCATCTTTGCTCAGAGTGGATGGGGCTGCACATCTTAATTTTTGTACCTTCTGACATTTAATAAGGTGGCTCATAAGAGCTCTGGTGGTAGAACTACTACAGTAAAGGTCTCTGCTTGTAAGGCTACTTATGGTCAGGGATGTAAAATCCTGGTTAACCAATTAAGTGGGATCCTGTTCCCATCCCCGGCTTCTGCTCCCAGCAGGCCACAGGCAGGTGGTTGCCCAAGTACCAGTTAACCAGTACCTGGTAAACATCACCCAGTAAGGGTGATGCTTACTAAGTAACCAGTTACCCATTCACATCTCTACTTATGGTACCTACCCCTTTGCGGGTATATACCATACAGAATCTGGATATTATGCATATGCGTCTGATAGCCCAAATTAAGGCCAATATAAGCAATCGCATTAAGTTAGGAGGATCCCTAAGGCTTTGGGTCCAAAGGAGGGAGTCTCCAGTTGGATGGCCAAGACTCTTGATACCCTGTGTCAAGGCTGTTTCACACACTGGCACTGCGAGTGCAGAAGATGTGGGCCCACAAAAGACCTTAAAATACCTTGCCACTAACGGCTTCTGTTTAAGAACTCCCCAACGTTATAGACTCCCTCGCTGCCATCACCCAAATGCAAAAACCCCTTTAAGCCAAGAAACAGCACTTGGGAACTTCTCCCTGTAGGTAACCCCAAGCTCTTAACTCGCTCTTTGGAGAGAGCTTGGAAGCAAACCGTAATCTCTTAATAGCTGACCTTCAGTTTAGGCACATGGACACAGAAACTCCTGTTTTCTCTTAGGACACAGGAATCAGTCTTAAAAAGCTAATGTTATTAATAAAACAAAGAAAGATATACCCTTCTCATCCATCCTTCATACCCTGCCTGGGCTCAACTCCTTCAGTGGAGGGAAAAGTGGTCCCTAAGGTGATCCTTACCAAGTTAAATCAAATTACTCCTAGAATATAGCACCTGCCCAGTTTTCCAATAAATCTCAATAATACTGCAAAAATTTATATTTAAGAGTTTTGGGACAAATGACTAGCACTCTTGGTAAAGCACCACAAAAACCACCAGTGAGAAGGAGTCTCAGCAAACAAAGTAAATTTTTGCATAGTGTTTTTCCATTTATATATTTAAAAAATAGCATACTGGCTGTATTACTATGACTACACACATCATCAATTGGGGGTAACCATTACATGCATACATAATTTAGATTTATGTATTTAGATGCATAGGTATTCTAATGGACTAACTGAATGATGGATCAATAGATTGGAGGAAAGCATTTAGTGAAATGAAAAGGCCTTTCTTACGCAGAAAACACACTAACTCAGTGACAACGTCAGCATCTTAAAACCAGAGTAGTTGGATGTGGCGCCAGTGTAAAAAGCTGTCAAAACATCCATGTTTTGAAATTCTCATTATTTAAGAATCAAACCATTTCTTAAATTACAAAAAAACACAACAACAAAATACTATGCACCCACCAGGGTTATATAAAGAATTACTACAAAAAACGTCATGTCAATTTAAGATGAAATTAGGTGAGAGAAGAAACTTTGTCTTGTGTAACAGTCTGAAACAAAATGAGAAAGCTCAGCTAACGAGACATAACACATATGCCCCCACTTCAAACTGATTCTTGAACTTGTAATGTAATCAGCACGTAACTCTCTATTTGGTATCCAAACAAAATACAAGCACTGCATTTTGACGTATTTAAATTATTTAAGCTGTAAGGGTTTTTTAATGACATTTCATGTTTATTGTGCCTTGCTGACATTCAAATCAAATCACCCAGCTTAAAAGTAAAAAACATCCTTATAAACTCAACCTAAGATCTGAACTCTGGCTCAGGTTACCCTTACCAACAATAAAAAGTTTGCAAATCAAACTCTGCCCTCAGTTACATTTGAGCACCTTCCTTATGTTAAGATACTGACTGTCCTTAGTTAGACTTGTGCAATATGATTGCCTTCAGGGACTACACAGATTTGTTTGAAAGAATGCGGGTTATAAAGTTTGAACCTAATTTTGGTGATAGTGTGCAAGTCAGAAAATCTCACTCTCAATTTGGCTCTATATGTGGACAACAAAAGAAATAGTATCAAAGAAATGGAAATTCTTTATCATGGACAATGGTGCTACCTGCCAGTATGTGTGAGCGAGTACAATTCTCTGACAAAAGCTAATAAATAAATCTTTTTAGGCAATATCTATAAACTTTGGGACTAACTACCTGCAACATACAGGACATACTGAATGGATCTGCAGCAATGGGGTTCCCAAATCGCTTGGGGGAAACAGACAACATGCACGTTCCTATTTTGGCACCTGTCCTTGCCACAGAGTACATCAATAGAATGGGCTACTTTTCTATGGTTAAGCACTAGGTGGTTCACCAGGGACACTCTACTTTAAGGGTGGCCAACCCATTTAACAAAGAGAGCCAAAACAGCGGCGGAAAAAATGAGAAGAGACGCACCAGAATTGTCAAGAAAAAAGGCCCCACAACAGAATTGTTGAGCAAAAACAAAAAATTTTTAAAAAGGGTTTTTTTTAAAAAGAGGAGGCTGCCCCTTTAAGACTGCTGCCATCTTGGGTGCCATTTTTAAAACCCCGCAGCTCCGACACAGTAAGCACAGGGAAGCCAGGGGAAGAGCCGGCAAGGGCCATTAGGGTGGGGGGGGCCACAGGAGCAGCTTCACAAGCTGCACTTTTGGGGGGGCAAGAGCTGCATGAGGCTCAAGAGCCACAGGTTGGCCATGGCTGCTCTACTTGCATCAGTGTGGGTTTCTCAGGAAAGGTGCATAACATCTTTAAGAACCCAAAACTGTTCAGAAGATTGCAATCACAGACATTCTCTCTCAACCAATGAATTACCACTGGCAATACTGAAATGTCAATAGTGATCCTTCAGGACCCAGCATACCCCTTGCTCCCATGGCTCATGAAGCTATACACAGGCCACCTTGATAGTACAAATGAAAGTCAACTATTGGCAGAGCAGGTGCAGAAATACAGGTATGAGAACTTTCTGGTAGATTGCATTCCGGATCCCCGATGACCCAGTGGCCGCTGCACTGCCACTGTCAGGGCGCTGGGCCTGCGTCCCCCGAACACTCCTCCCCTCAGGTGGCAGGTTTCCCCCTGTGGGGGCAAAACCCATGCGCCTGTTGGCTCTCCACCAGCAAGGAGACCCGGACCCTTGCCCTGCTGGGACCCGGATGGAGCTTTAAACTGTTGTTGAACTGCTTGTGGTAAACTTTTGTCTGTCTGCCCCACCCTAACCCAGGGCTGGGCCTTATAAACTGCTTGTCCAGGCTGCACCCCAGGCTAGTCCCTTAACTGTTGATCTGCAGCTCTGCCTGAATTGAAGGCCGGGTCTTATAAACTGTCTCTCAGGCTTGAGACCCTGACTGTTTAAAGTGCTTATTTGGTGCTCGCCCTGACCAATGGCGCAGCCATTATAAATTGTTGCTCAGCCTACAGCTAAAACTGAGACGTGCCAGGCAAACTGTTTACTGACTGTGACACTGCAACTGGGCAGTATAGGGAGTCGGCATGGCCTCCCGCTGATGTGGATCCTTTACATACCAATGCCCTTCACTGAGAATGAACCTGCTAAAACAGACTCTATCAGAACAAAATTAATCTGATCTTTTAAAAAAATGGTTTACACATTTTAAAGTGACTTGAGATAACAGTAATAGAATCCTGAAAGCGTAAGTTTTGTAAAATCTAATACACACACACACACACACACACACACACACACTTCCTTTCTGAGTAATATAAAGATGAAATTAGTGAATGTGTCATGTGAAGAGGTCAAACTGGAAATATTTTACATTTCCCTTAAAAAGCAGGAGAAAAAAAAAATCTCTCAAAAGATGTTGAATGGCAGTTTGCCATTTCAATCACCAAATCATTAGGAAAAAAATAGAATGTGGCACCAAAAAGTAATGTTTATATTCTCAAACTTGGCCCACTAGGCAACTGTCACAGGAAAAATTAGAGAGAGCATCTGTTACGCCTGCAAATGTGCAATGGAGATAAGCTATCCTCCCTAAAATAGCCCTTTCCCTAAGAAAAAAAAAAAAAGTATTTTGTTTCTCTCCACAGAAATATGTTTTCAAACAAAAACAACAGGCATTCCTCCAGGTTGATTTTCTGACTGCAAGAACAGATGTATATTTCTCATCAAAATAGTACTCTTGAGCAAAAGTAGTCAACATTCAGTTTACAGCTTACTAGTATTAAAGCATCTGGGGGAAAAAACAGCATATGTTGCATCATTCACTACTCCTTCACTCATATCTAGAGTTCAGTTCCTTTTGCTTCACAAAACATGTCTTACCTTTACCATTTTGCCACGCAGTGTACCACGACAAACTGAGAAAAGAAGTGATGAAAACTAATACGGTGGCCACAGTTCCATTTCGGAGCCTCATCTCATTTCAACATCACACTTGTTTATATGGTATTTGCAATTTGGATTTATCACTTGAAGTTTATTCCACCACCAGCATCACTTGATTATTATTATCTCATTTGAAAAGCTCCGTAAAACCAGTCCAGAAGTTACATCACTTCAAACTTCTACTTGACTCACTCAAAAGCCTTCATAAAGTAAACTTCTTTATGCTTCTACTCCTGTTTACAAAGAGAACAAAATTGATCAGGAAGAGACACAAAAATACATTCTTAAGCAGTTGCACCTCTATATCAAAACACATAATAGAAACACCATAAATACTACAATGCTTTTTAAAAGGGGGATAAAATTTAATATGGAACAGACTCATTAAGTCTCCTTTTCTGTCCCCCATTTTTGGGTGCTTACTTCAAACCTGACTTCTACTTCACATACTAATTTGTCCTTTCCATTAAAACTTTTTTGAAAAGTTGCAGTTAACACATTGTTTGCATGTCATAAATATCTATAACATTAGTATTTGTTATGGCAGTATCAAATGGCCCAAACAGGACTAATCCTCATCATTCAAGGAGCTGCACAGGTGAATAGTACAACAGAAATAAGCTCTTTGAGAAAAAGGCCTCAATCCTGTAATGCACTGCATATAGATAACTAGTGCAGCTGCACAGCATGCCACTGAAATCAACAAGACTGTGCAAGTACAGTGGTACACCTGTGAACAGTGAATTGAAGGATTCTAAGTTAGCAATGTAGCATTTTAGTTAACTTTCCTGAGCCATTATAGGCTGCATAGGAACCCAAAATAGTGTTAGTGAGATGCACAGACGACAATATGCCAGAATCAATTCTATACCATTCAGTCCAGTGCAGGAAAGTGCTCCTTAAGCCTACACCAGCTAACAGCAGGAATCAGCTGAAAATACTACACTCTGGCCATAACCTATCTGTCACCATACCACAACCTTTCACACCAGAGTATAGTGCAGGTACTAGCTTTGCCAATATTGCCCCAGACAATAACTCCATTTACTGGGAAATTCTAAGCACTGAGCAAATCAAAGGACCCAAAACATGCCAATGTCTGATTTTTTGTAAGTAGCAGAGAAAGCTGGAGGGCTTTCCTCATACCACATTACATAATTATGAAATGGCATAAACATGAAGCCTACATACCGGATACTGTTTTTTTAAGATATTGCTCATATTTCTATTTCAAATTCCCTCTGACAGACATTTGCTACTCAGCTGTCGATAACTGAAAAATGTAAGTCGACAGAAATTAAGAATTTATAATTTCTCATTCTAACGGGTCATTTATCATTGACCCAAAGGAAAAATCTTTGTATTACACCTGCACCTAAAGACCCCAGTTAAGTGGGGTCCTGTTGTGTCAACAGCTGTAAAAACACATAGTAAGAGAAAGA
Organism: Pelochelys cantorii; assembly: GCA_032595735.1. Lineage (NCBI taxonomy): Eukaryota > Metazoa > Chordata > Testudines > Trionychidae > Pelochelys > Pelochelys cantorii. The sequence continues at coordinate 120,924,671 of CM064326.1, read as the reverse complement.
TCCTTGGGCAGAGAGCTTACAACTGAGCAAGATGTACCAAGAGAAGGGCTGGGAAACAAGTGGCCCATGGACCAGATGCAGGCCACCAGGGTTAGTCCCTTGCAGGCCACCAGCTGCTTTATTTACCTGCGAGTCTGCAGGTACACCTGCTAGCAGCTCCCACTGGGCACATTTCACCATTCCCAGCCAGTGGGAGCTGCAGGAAGCGGTGGCCTGGCTGCTTATTTCCCACTCGTGACCAAAAATATGTCACAATGGAGAGAAGAAAGTAACATTTATAAACATCATTATGGAGACTAGAACCAAACAATTTTCAGTTTACAGATCTTTTCTTAAATGGTATAAAAATATTAATATCAGACACCCTCACAATCTTTTTCACTTGGTAATTTACCATTAGTATAATGGTTGTAGTGATCCTGAGGAAATTTAAGAACAGACTTGGGCAGTTGCTTTACATGAAGATAATTGTGGGAGAAATGAATAAATGTGATAAAGATTGACACTGAGAGAGCACCTGGCATAATGCAATAAGATATAAGACTAGACAAATAAAAAGGGCAGAGTTGTGAAGGACACTGTAACAGAGACAAGACGACTGAATTTGATGTGAAAGAAGAGAGAAAGAATGAGAACAGAGTCAAAAAAAGGACTGACATGGTTTGAATTATAGATCAGGAAAAATTATTTTACCATCTCCATTTTAAACATTCTGAAGGAGACAAGATGAACATAAGGAAGGTCAGAGAGTAGGTTGCAGTTGTCAAGTCAGAAGATGAAGGTCTAAATGAGAGTTAAAGTAGCATGGACAGAGAGAAAAGATTGGATCTTGGAAGGGTTAAGGGGAAAAAAGCAGTGAGATTTGTATATGGCTTGGATGTGTAAGATTAAAAAGGAGGAGGAATAAAAAATGACTACTAGATGACAGGCCTAACTGACAGGGAGGTTAATAATGTCAACAATGCTGACAGTAACAGTGATAGGTTGATTTTACAGTTATTATAAACCTGAAGTAATATCTAGTGGTCCCAATCAGGACTGGGATCCCACTGTTCTGTACAAACTCATAGAAGACACTGTCATTGCCTTAAGAGTTTTAAGGAGACAAGACATATATATGAACATTTCAAACAGCAGCAGCAGAAAGAGGAAGGAAGTAAGTAGTACAGGCCCTAGATCACATAAATATTGTGGGTTTCGGTTGGTTGGCTTTGTTCTTATGCTGTTCTCTCCCTGCCCCCTCCTTTTTTCCACCCATAACCTAGTTAACATTATTTAGAGGTAGTACACTTCAGAGCAGGGGTCAGCAACCGGGCCTCTGCGGGCCAGATCCGACCCGCCAAGTGAGTTGATACAGCCCATGGAGGCCCTGCCATGCCCCCGACCCCAAGCCAATTAGGGCCTATGGGAGGGGGAAGTGCACGAAGATTCCTCTGCCCTGCCAGGAGCACGCGGTGCTTAAAAGGACCACATGCTCCTGGCAGGGTGGGAGGAGACTTCGCGCACTCCCCTGCCCCCAAGCCTTGATTGGCCTGGGGATGGAGGGGAGCACATGAAGTTTCCTCCCAGCCCCCAGGGCATGGGCACCTAGGGGGAACCCTTGGGGGGGGGGGCAAAGACTTCAGATGCTTTCCCACCCCCAGACCAATTATGGCCTATGGGTGGAGAAGCAGGGAAGTATCCTGGCCCCGGCCCTTCGGTGCAGCCCGGGGCCACTTCAAAAATTTCTGAAGTGGCCCCTGGCAAAACAATTATTGCTCACCCCTACTTTAGAGACTGCACACCCTAAGATCTTATCAATACTAGAAAGGTTGCACCAATTTAACTAAAATCTTAAATCGATATAGTTAACCCAATGCATTCCCCAATATATTTGTAGTTCAGTAACACTTATCCCTCAGACATTGATTTAGTTTACAATAATTAGTAAATTACATAAGAACAGTCATACTGGGTCAGACTAAAGGTCTATCTAGCCCAGTATCCTGTCTTTCAACAGTGGCCAATGCCAGATGCCCCAGAGGGAGAGAACAAAACAGGGAATCATCACATAATCCCTCTCCTGTCATCCATTACCAGCTTCTGACAGAGGCTGGGGACACCATTCCTACCTATCCTGGCTTATAGCTATTGATGGACCTAATTTAACTAGTTCTTTCTTGAATCCTGTTAAAGTCCTGGTCTTCACAACCTCCTCTGGCAAGGAGTTCCACAGGCCAATCATGCGCTGTATGATGAAAAACTTCCTTTTCTTTGTTTTAAACCTGCTACCTATTAATTTCATTTGGTGACCCCAAGTTCTTATGTTACAGGAACAAGTAAATAACCTTTCCTTATTCACATTTTCCATACCAGTCATGATTTTATAGACATCTATCATATCCCCCTTTAGTCTCCTCTTTTCTAAGCTGAAAAGTCCAAGTCTTTTTAATCTCTCTTTATAGGGGACCTGTTCCAAACCCCTAATCATTTTTGTATCCTTTTCTGAACTTTTCCAATGCCAATATATCTTTTTTGAGATGAGGCAACCACATCTGTACACAGTATTCAAGATGTGGGTGTACCACTAGTTACCTCTCACCATTATGAAAACTTACCATTTTTTTCCTATCCTTTGTTTCCTGTCTTTTTAACCTGTTACCAATCCATGAGAGGACCTTCCCTCTTATCCCATGAGAGCTTACTTTACTTACAAGCCTTTGGTGAGGGACGCTGTCAAAGGCTTTCTGGAAATCTAAGTATACTATACCCATTGGATCCCCCTTGTCCACATGTTTGTTTGACCCCCTCAAAGAACTCTAGTAAATTATTAAGGCATGATTTCCCTTTACAGAAACCATGTTGACTTCCCCCAACAAATTATATTCATCTATGTGTCTGACAATTTTATTCTTTACTATAGTTCTAACTAATTTGCCCACTATTGATGTTAGACTTACCAGTCTGTAACTGCCATGATCACCTCTAGAGCCCTTTTTTAAATGTTGGTGTCATATTAGCTATCTTCCACTCATTGGGTACGGAAGCTGATTACAACCCATAGGTAATAGTTTCTCAATTTCCCATTTGAGTTCTTTCAGAACTCTTGGGTGAATGCCATCTGGTCCTGGTGACCTGTTACTGTTAAGTTTATCAATTTGTTCCAAAACCTCCTCTAATGACACCTCAATCTAGTACAATTCCAGAGATTTGTCACCTGAAAAGAATGGCTCAGGTTTGGGAATCTCCCTAACATCCTTAGCTGTGAAGACTGAAGCAGCAAAGAATTTATTTAGTTTCTCTGCAAAGAGCTTATCGTCTTTGAGTGTTCCTTCGGCATCTTGATCGTCCAGGGGCCCCGCACTGGTTGTTTAGCAGGCTTCCTGCTTCTGAGGTACTTAAACATTTTGCTATTACTTTTTGAGTTTCTGGCTAGCTGTTCTTCAAACTCCTTTTTGGCTTTTCTTATTTTACTAATTTGACAGTTTGTTCCTTTCTATTTTCCTCACTAGGATTTAACTTCCACTTTTTAAACAATTTCTTTTAAGGCAAATTAATTTAGCAAAGTTCGTTTAAAAGAAGGTTCAACCAGTTTATATATGTTTATACTATGTGATTTCTACCAATTTATCTACTTGTATTTAAATCAGTGAAACTTCTCCACTCGAGAGATGTCCCAGGGATCCCAACTATGGACAATGTGAATAAATGCCTGACATCGTGAGGCTCTTAAGGCAATGGCAGTTGAGAGCCCTCAGTATCTCTCAAGAAGCCATCAAACTTAAATTGGCTAGTGGCTAGATGCTTCCAGACACCTCTGGTCAATAAGCAGGAGTAAGTTTCTGTTTGCCAAAACCTGTTGTGTTAATGCACCAATTCTGAACAGTCCAAGTGTGCATAAGCAGGGACGGATTAAGGCATGGGCTAGCTGGGTAGCTGTCCAGGGCCCCAACCTATGGGGGGCGCCTGATGGCAGCTGTAAGGGGCGCACAGCGCCCCTTAAAGCTACCATCAGGCGGCACGCGCCCAGCTCCTGGATCGCGGGCTGCAGCAGCTCCCAGCGGCCACCCTACAGCGGCCGCCCGGGGCGGGGCCGCATTAACCCCCGCAGCGCCGGCCAGCAGCACCCTTCCCCCTGCGGCCACAGGGCCCTGCACAGCTAGGCTCGGTCTGCTCCAAGCTGCGCGCCAGCGGCGGTAGCCGGGCTGGGCTGGGCCAGGCACGTGCATCCTGTCACCGCCAGCTCTGCGCGCCCTCCCCCACGTGCCGGGCGGGGGCGGGGCCACGCAGGCACCCTTCCCCACATGCAGGGGCAGAGCCACACATGCACCCTCCCCCACATGCAGGGCGCAATTAAACTGTCTGCCCGGGGTGCCGGAATGGCTCGGTCCGGCCCTGTGCATAAGTCTGTGGTATCAAGACCAAAACAACCTTGTGATTCTGAGGAAACCTTAAACACATTTTGAAGCACAAGTACTTTAGAAAACATAATTCACAATAGCAAAAGTTTAAAAGCTGTTTTGTATATTATTTAAAAAGAAAACAAGAGAAATTAATGGGTACATTCTCATTACAGCTTTTTTAAAGCTTTCCTTTCATTAAAGCATTTTTCTGTTTTTATGGTTGGGAGCAGGAGTGTAAGCACAAAACTGGGAATGAAAACTGAATACATTCTAATCTGAGTTGATACTGGCTGTCTCTGTTGCCTCTAAGCAGGAAACCTCTTGGCTGTGTCTACACTGGCACGATCTTGTGCAAAAGCGGCCGCTCTTGTGCAAAAACTTGCTGCCTGTCTACACTGGCCGCGTGTTCTTGCGCAAGTAAACTGACGTGCTAATGTATGAAATCAGGGCTTCTTGCGCCAGAACTCTGACGCTCCCACTCAGGAATAAGCCCTTTTGCACAACTGTTCTTGCGCAAGAAGCCAGTGTAGACAGGCAACATGAATTTCTTGCGCAAGAAAGCCCGATGATTAAAATGGCCATCAGAGCTTTCTTGCGCAAGAGCGCGTCTACACTGGCATGGACGCTCTTGCGCAAAAGCACATGCCAGTGTAGACACTCTCTTGTGGAAGAGTTTTTGCAGAAGAACGCTTCCGCAAAAGAGTTTTTGCGCAAGATCACGCCAGTGTAGACACAGCCCTCTAGTACAGTTCTCCCCTCTGTAAAAATGAAGGTGCCAGCACCTACTTCACGGGATGGGTTTGAGAATTAAAGCTAACATTTGTAAGTCACTTTGAAGAAAGCCTCATGTGCATCACGTTCAATAATAAAAACAGTATAATCAGGGAGCATTAGCAGAGCAGCTCAAGACTGACAGATAACATAACCACCATGACAACTTTAGCCAATCCAGGAGGCAAGGCCAGCACTACAAGACCAACCCCCGCCCCGGGCAAATCCTTGATCACAAGAGACGTGAAGGCTGGACCCCGTTCCCCTTGCTCTCTTCAACGGTCTTGTTCGCATCTGTTCGCTGAGGAAGTTTCTCTCTTACCCGCCTCCCTGCAGCTCGCTACCCCACCACGCCGCCGGGGCAGGGGGAGGGGGAAGGGGAGGGGGAAACGCAGCGCGCGCACCTGCCAATCGCCCCCACGCGCCCCTAGCCAGGCAGCATCGGCAGCGGCGCGAAATAACTGTCGCCGCGGGGAGGAGCTTGCGGAGATGCGACCCCGATCCCAGCCCATCGCACGCACCGCGCCAGGGCGGGGAGACCCCGTTAAGGACCCGAGGCGCGCTCGCGGCAGCCCCCTCCCCCCAGGTAACAGCACGGGGTGAGCAGGGTCAGCCGGCGGCTCAGCCCGGGGCCCCACCTGCCCGCCCGGGGGACGAGGGAGGGGGCGTGTCCCGGCCGCCGCGCTCACCTGCGTCCCGGCTCCCGCGCGGGGTGGCCGGGGGCGGGGGTGAGGCTGGCTCGCCGGCAGCGGCTGAGGCGGCTCTCGCCGGGCCACGAGCTGCGCAGCCCGCGCCGCTTCCGCCCACCCCATGGAGAGGCGGCCGCTCGTTCCGCCCGCGACGCCCAGAGCCCGCCCCTGCCAGCTCGCCGGGCTGCCCATTGGCCGCGGCCGGCTAACCGGCAACTGGCAGAGAGGGGCCCTGTCATTGGCTTGGACTTCTGTCACTCTCGATTCTCGGGCTATAAATAAAATGTCGCGCGACGGAGTCGCTGAGTGGCGCATTGTGCGTGGAGGCAGCAGTGCGCTGATGTTCCTGCCAGCAGGCACCTTGCTGTGCAATGCAGCTCCCCTCCCCCCCCCCCCCCCCCCCCGCAGGCTCTGTAGGGGTGCCAGATGTTCAGTTTTGAAGCAGACAGTCCAATATTTGAGTTTTCTGTTCCAGGAAACAAACAAACAGAGAAAATATAAGTGTCCAGTATTTTCTAAATAAAAGGTCATGTAGGTTGTGATGTAATGTCAAGTACATCTGCTATTTTTGTGGAAACTATCTGGCAACCCAGGCAGCTATGGGCAGCGAGTTACATGGGCTGATGGTGCCCATGCTCCAGCAATATTCAGAGGTGGGGGCCCTGCTCCACCAATCTTTGGAGCTGGGTCTCTCTTGCCCTGCTTGGAGCGAGCCCCACCATGCGTCCTCCCTCCCCGGCCCCACAGCATCTCTCCCCTGGCCCGGTCCCTGGCGTGTGCAACTTTCAGGAGTCAGGACAGCAGAGGAGGGTGAGGAGTTGGGGGGGGGGGGGCAGTAGGCACCAGGGGAGCTGATGGAACAAGGAGAGGAGACATGGCAGCAAAGAGAAAAGGGAAAAGGTTTAAAAATATTTATTAATAACTTGGGTGCCACAGTGGCACATCCAAACAAGCCACATGAACTCAGTACTGGTGCACAACACAAAATTCATTCTGCTCATGGGAGGAACCTCTTAGGCTATGTCTACACTGGCGGTTTCTTGTGCAAGAAATCTTGCGCAAGAACATGTCCACACTGCCATGTGCGAGCTGTGCTCTTGCACAAGAGCATCCATGGCAGTGTGGATGCTCTCTTGCCCAAGAAAGCTCACCTCACATAAAATTATTTTACATCCCTACTAAGCACATTACATGTTGTAGCAATTGTGTGGCTGAAACAATTGTTTAAAGTTACATGTTTACTAAAATACTTTACCGTGGGTGGGCTGGCAGCCAGTGTGTTCCTGGCCGCACTCCTATGGCGCCCCCGATGCCCTGTGTCGCTGCCTCTAATACAGGACCTTTATAGGTGCTCAGCCTACCCACGGAGCTCATGCTCATAGGGAGCTGTCTTTTAAGCTGGCTCCCCCTGGGCACCAGCTCCCATCTTTGTTTCCCCCCTGCCCTCTCAAACACACACCAGGCCTCTGGAAAGCAACAAGGATGCTTCACATTACTAATTGATTTGTTGATCATCTGGTATGTCTGGGAGTCTTCTGTTAACTAGTCCATAACACACAACTGCAGCACCATGTGAAAGTTATCATCCACCAACCTGAACTGGTATTAGGGTCCTACTAAATTTATGGCCATGAAAAATACATCACAGAAATCTGGCTTCTTGTGTGTGTTTTAACCTGTGCCATACAGATTTCAAGGGGGAGACTAGTGTTTTTCAGATTGGGGATCCTGACCCAAAAATGGAGTTTCAAGGTTATTTGGGAGAGGGTTGTAGTATTGCCATCCTTATTTCTGTTCTGCCTTCTGAGCTGGGGGCTAGAGAGTGGCAGCTGATGGCCAGACACCCAACTCTGAAGACAGCACCCCACAAGTAACAGTGCAGGAGTAAGTAAGTATGGAAATACTATACCATCCCATCCTTCCGCCTTGCTGCTGACAGCAGCTTTGCCTTCAGACCTGGCTCCCACCATTCTGCAGTGGCCCAGCTCTGAAGGCAGCACTGCCACCAGCAGCAATGAAGTAATAAGGGTAGCAGTACAACTCACTTTATAATAACCATGTGACACCACCACAACTCTTAGGTCAGGACCAGATGGCATTCACCCAAAAATTCTGAAAGAACTTAAAATGTAAAATTGCAGAACTTCTAGCATTAAAGAGATAATGGCAATCAACGGTCTAACAGTATCTCAGCATAAGAAAGATCTGCTAGAGCATATATAAATGTCAAACTGAAGTCAAAGTGTTATAAGAAACATCTGATTTGTGGTAGAGTAGATTAGTGACTATTTGTTATAGCAAATGACTGGTATTCATTATCTAATGGAGCCATAAGGTTGTCCCTGTTCATAGAGTTTGGAACTCCCTTTACCAGGCAACCTATACTTTCTGACTTTTCAGCAGTGTGCAGCCTTGTTTGTACCTAGGTCCAGAACCCAAAATAGAAACAGCCAGACCAGCTGATGAAATTGAAGTCCTTGATGGGCTCAGGTAAAGAGAAATAATATATCGAATAAAGAATTTGAATTTCTGGTTCAGTCCACTAATATCTATACACACAAACTCACAAATGTAAAATATAAGCTGAAAATCATTTCACAATTTTAATTTAAAAACAAGCTTATGCTAATAGAGAAGAAGCTTCTTGAAAGAAGCTTCTACATGTAAATGTTAACCAACTTCATCTTGCAGTTTTGCATGTCTCTTATTCATACTTCATCCTTTCTCCAATACCTCTAAGAACACAGGAAGTGCAGTTCCAGAATATTTTGGAGAACTAGACCCATCCTTTAGGAATCTCCTACTGGGTGAACAGAAAACAAAACAAAAAATCCCACAACTCACACTGAGAATGATTCTCCATTCACTGACATTGATGTAAATTAGTAATTATTCCACTGAAGTCAATGGAATTACACAAGTCAAAGGGAGAGCTGAAATAGACCCAATGGCTATGTCTACACAGGCAGGTTCTTGCGCAAGAACCCTTGTGCAAGAACACGTCCATATTGCCATGTGCTTTTGAGCAAGAGTATCCATGGCAGTGTGGACACTGTCTTGCGCAAGAACGCTCTGATGGCCATTTTAGCCATAGGGCTTTCAGCGCAAGAAACCCCTGCCATGCATCCACATTGCCTTCTTCTGCAAGAGCTCTTGTGTAAGAGAGCTTACACTACTTAGAAAAGAGCATAGCTCTTGCACAAGAAGCCCTCTCTTACCACACTTTACTGTAAACCTTCTTGCGCAAGAGCGGGCGGGCAGTGTGGATGCTCTGCGGAAGAACGGCCATTCTTGCACAAGATTCCTCCAGTGTAGACACAGCCAATATGTGTGTAGTTTTATTTTCTATGCCTACAAACACAGAATAGCTAGAGCCCCCACAACATGACCTGGGAAATTTACACAGCATCCCAGGTGCCTCTGAAAGGCAATATTCCCTACTTATAAGCACAGTCTTAATGTAAAAAATAAAAACTTAATAAAAGGAGGGAAGCAACTCCATGTTAATTTGGGCAACCACCTCAGACAGGATTAATAAACATAAACCATGAGTAAAAAACCCACACCTAAGTAGGTGAAGCCCTTTTCCCCTCAGGTTCTTTAATCCGGCAGCCCAAAAGTCCCTTTCATGTACCCCACTCACAGTTGCTGTCCTTGACCAATGCAGGCCCAGAGTTTAGAAGAGCATATGCAGAGTTTATCTCCTACCTGGGGGAATTGGTAAAGAGGTGCCTTATTTGCTCTGCTGTTCACTTGCTGCCACCCTGATAGCCACTTGCGGCTGGCTGGCTGCCTGCTCACTACTCTTGCCATGCCTCTCCACCAGCTGCCCTGATGGCTATCTGCTCATCACTCTTGGCACAAACTGCCTTGTTGGCTGCTCATTTGCCAGTTGCCTGTCAGTCACCTTCTCTGCCATCTGCCTCTCTGCTGGGACCTCCACACATCAGTCCCTTAGCAATTTTCAAATCTTTGCAGGACGATCAGAAACACTGCCCCATCTCCACTGATTTCAGTTCTCCCTGATTTTTAGCTCTTAGCAGGCAGGGCAGAAGCACACAGTCCTATCACAATTGATTTCAGCTCTGATTGAGCATTTAAGGAGGCATCTAATGAAGATGCATTAGCTCTTTTTTTTTTCTAATGGCGGGAGGAGACAGATTAAACCAGTTCATGAAGGACCTGCAAAACATTTGCAGTCTCCTGGCTAGGACATACCTGTCCCCACTCCTCTTACTTTCACAGGGATTTGACATTTGAATGTCTGGCTTAAGGGATTCTTTCAACTGAGGGTGACCCTCTCACTTGGGACAGGTTAAGCACAGTCCTTCATTCCTGTATTGCTACACTAGTTACAATGTTGGTAACAGTATTTCACTACCCCTGCACTCAATAATTAAAGTGATTTGTAGCCAACACCAGCCAAAACTGATTACGTTGACACTGTTGGAAAAGAATAAACAGATGAGCCAGAGGCAGCTGGAGTAACAGGGACTTCTTTATTGCAGATACTTGTTCTGCCTCGGGACCCCACCTCCACCTGGGGTCCGAATGAACAGAGGGAGTCCAAACATACTCTTATCGTAGCATGCAAATACACCTACACATTACATCACCCTATAAATCTTAATTTGGTAATGCAAACACCCACATAAAGCATAAACATAACCATGTGATGAATATTATTAGCCCTCCCCTGTTTACACATTTACTAGATTTTGCTGAAGTTAGCCCATTATGGGAGGGGGAAGGGGTTGAAGGATCTGTGACCGTGAAGGGTATATATCAGAGTGATGGGGAACAGATATGAGTAATAGGGGGATGCCATTGCTTCACAGAGAAGGTGTTCATTAAACTCTTCAGGTCATAGCTGCAGCTTATCTCTACATGGCCTGTATCTGCCCCTAACAAGCAGGGAGAAGGAAAAGCAGTGTCTGCCTATACCAGGCCCACCATAGCCTAGCAACTACTACCCAGACTCTAGATTTAACTCTTGTACTCCCCAACAGACACCATTCTATCTGCTGATTATCTAAACAGGGCCGGAGCAAACTGTATTTATACAAATACACCCAAACCCCCGTCCCAGTGAGCTGTCAGGGAAGCAATTCATTCTGACCCTGCTTACATTGAATGCCCCAAATGCCGCTTTAAGGTTGCTCACTGGTGCCTTGTGCCAAAGTGGAGAATGGTTAAACTTATACCTAGGAAAAGAGGAATTGAAACAAACTTAACATCGCTGAGAACCAAGAAATCCAGAGTGAAGGTAGGACCCACCAGCTGATGCCTTGGCAACAGTTGCTACAGAATGCACTGGCTGTAATGCACGTTCATCCCATTGCTGCTCTGGCATCATCTCCTGTCTGCTTGTCCAGCACAGCCAGTTCTCTCACCTCAGGCCTTCCTCCCACAAAGAGAGAAGCATCAGGATGGGACCAGAGGTTGAGGCACCAAGAAGAGGATGAAGAAACAGTGCAGGGATTAGCATGGAATCAGTGGGTATGTTTTTTATGAAGAGGGGGACAGATATGGAGGGCATGAACGTGGCAAATGTTGAGAACAGTGCGGAACCTCCCGTCCTCCCACGATATGCCCCTGCAAAGCTGGGATCCCCTCTTTCCTGCACTGCTCCAACACCCACCGCCTTTCCCTTTCGGTGCTCAGACCTTCCAATACCCCCTCCACGCTGCTGCCATATTGCCTCCAGCATGGACTAACATCTGACAATGCACTGCTCTGATCACATACACACTGCTTCGAGTCCCCAGCTCCACCCCTTTTTTCTTGCCCTTCCAGTTTGCTAGTAAGCTTGGCAGGGTCATGGGACAGATCTTGAGTCATCATTCCCACATCTGACCATTATTTCCGCCAAATGACAAATCCCAAACAGGGAACCTACAGACTAATTATTAGTAAATCTAGACCAGTTTATAGCTGTCAAGCTTCAAAAAACATGCACCAAAAATCATGAACCTCGAACACTTATGCAGTTTCTATATAGACAGACACAAAAATATTAGTGTTAACAAAAGCCAACAACTCCAAGTCAGTACTGAAATTATATATAAATTAAGTAGGCTATTTCCTTTTCCACAGATCCAGTAGGAGCATTAGATGCCAGCCCAAGGCCCAAATCTACCCCTATGGTATACAGGTAACTGCCATTGTCAGTGGCAAGTGAGCTATCAACATTACATCCTATAAAAGAAATACTGTTCAATATTAAAGTCCCTCAGTGACATCAAAATGCAAATCCTCAAAGATATTTAGGCACCTAACTCTCACCGAAGTCATCAAGAGTTAGGTGCTTAATAACTTGAAGGATCTGGGCCTAAATATTGTGCGACTATGGAGATGAATGCTGCTCCCACCTACACAGTAGGAGTTATACATATATTAGAATGAATGGTGACTGGCCCTAAAAGCAAGAATTAACACAAATGAAAGTCAAAAGAATTTCTGGCAGACAGAGTACTCCAAACAATTAATAAACTGCTTCTGAGGTTGATAAAATGCCTGAGGTGACAATTTTGATAACTTCAAACATTATATTGCTAGCATGTGCATGTCATGAATAGTATTTCTGTGTTTCTAGTATTCCTATCTTGAAAGGAACAAATCTACAACAAATTATAACATTTGACATGTCTTTAATAATACAACGGCACTCTTGCTGCAGTATATAGAAGCATAGAGAGTATTCATTAATGTATTAACCAAGCATCAGACTACACCATAATTTAAGTATATATACACACAATTAAATCTTAAAGCTATGTAGGGCCAGATTATGCCCCTAAAATACAGCACTGAATAGGGGACTGCAGAGTCACACTACTTCAGGGCAAGCACCTGTTGCAAATGGTCACTGCATCTCTCTGAGAGGCTGTCATGTGCACACACACTTCCGTAGCTAGGCATGACCCGGAGTCTTCCCCATTCTTTTTGGGGAGGCAGTGCCTCTTGGAACATTCCTGAGTTTCCCAGCACTCAAGGGATTATTTGAACTGTGATGTGGTCAGCTGTTAAACAGGAGGCACAAGTGGAAATGGGAAAGTCAGTGGCTGTGATATACCTTGACTTTAGCAAGGCTTTTGATATGGTCTCCCACAATATTCTTGCCAGCAAGTTAAGGGAATGTGGATTGGATAAATGGACGGTAAGATGGATAGAAAGCTGGCTAGAAGGCCAGGCCCAGCGGGTAGTGATCAACGGCTCGATGTCAGGATGGCGGTCGGTTTCTAGCGGAGTGCCCCAAGGTTGGGTTCTAGGACCAGTTTTGTTCAATATCTTTATTAAATGACCTGGATGAGGGGATGGATTGCACCCTCAGCAAGTTTGCAGATGACACTAAGCTAGGGGGAGAGGTAGATACGCTGGAGGTCAGGGATAGAGTCCAGAGTGACTTAGACAAATTGGAGGATTGGGCCACAAGAAATCTGATAAGGTTCAACAAGGACAAGTGCAGAGTCCTGCACTTGGGATGGAAGAATCCCAAGCATTGTTACAGGCTGGGGACCAACCAGCTAAGTAGTAGTTCTGCAGAAAAGGACCTTGGGGTTACAGTGGATGAGAAGCTGGATATGAGTCAACAGTGTGCCCTTGTAGCCAAGAAGCTAATGGCATATTAGGTTGCATTAAGAGGAGCATTGCCAGCAGATCCAGAGATGTCATTATTCCCCTTTATTTGGCTCTGGTGAGGCCACATCTGGAGTATTGTGTCCAGTTCTGGGCCCCCCACTACAAAAAGGATGTGGACGCATTGGAGAGGGTCCAGTGGAGGACAACCAAAATGATTAGGGGGCTGGAGCATATGAGCTATGAGGAGAGGCTGAGGGAGTTGGGTCTGTTTAGTCTGCAGAAGCGAAGAGTGAGGGGGGATTTGATAACAGCCTTCAACTTCCTGAAGGGAGGTTCCAAAGAGGATGGAGAAAGGCTGTTCTCAGTAGTGACGGATGGCAGAACAAGGAGCAATGGTCTTAAGTTGTGGTGGGAGAGGTCCAGGTTGGATATTAGGAAAAACTATTTCACTAGGAGAGTGGTGAAGCACTGGAATGGGTTACCTAAGGAAGCGTGGAGTCTCCATCCCTAGAGGTATTTAAGTCTCGGCTTGACAAAGCCCTGACTGGGTTGATCTAGTTGGGATTGGTCCTGCCTAGAGCAGGGGGCTGGACTTGATGACCTCCTGAGGTCTCTTTCAGCTCTATGGTTCTGTGAAAGAGTGGGGGAAGTTTCACTTTCCATCCCTCTTACATTGAGGCTACCTATAATCCGGCCTTAAACCTATAACATAACTCCTTCCATTTCACCTAAGCCAATGTTTAGGATGGGGCGGGGAACCTAAGGCCTGAGGGCCAGATGTGGCCCCTGGCTTGCCTGTATCTGACCCCCAAGGCTTGGGGCTCCCCCCCCCAGCATTGGGGAGCCTGTACTGATGCTCCAGTCCCCATACTGTCCCTCATGAGGCTGAAGCACACAAAATTTACTTGCCTGGGCCCTCTTAGGCTATGGTGTATGAGGAGAAGGTGGTGGGTGTCTTTCTCCTTGGGGGCCATGTCAGTGAGAGTTTGGGTGTGTTTTTTTTCTTTTTTGCTTCACCTGTGTGCGGCCCCTGACTGATTTTTCTGTGGGTCAGGAGGCCCCCCCATTCCAAAAAAGGCTCCCTACCTCTGGTTTAGGATAAAACTAATATCTGCTGCTAATTACTGACCATCATAAACAAATTCAGTCTACACACAGGAATGTCATCTAAGCATTTTTGCCTATAACTGGAACACTGGGTTTCCTGGCATTTGCCTAATGTTTAATTACTTAGAACATAAAATGTGTGTCTTTTAAAAACATTTTTATAAAATGTCTCAATTAAATACCACACTTATCTGCAGTACGAAAGTCTTTCAAAAAACATTTGTCAAAGAAAAATCAGTAACTACATCAAAATGTACTGCTTTCCAAGGAATCTCCAAGTGGGACAAGACAGAAATCAATACAAACTATGGCATGTGAGTGAGCAAAAAACACCCCCCAATACAGCAATTTAGCTACTGAATCTGGCAATTTCAAGTAGACAGAATTCAGAGGTTTAATTTGCTCATTCATCTGTGTATCTGTTCCTTGAAAGACCAAATCAGTAATATAGATCTTGCTGAGAAGTTCATTAATATTGACTGAGGTTAAATTAGGACTAGCAGAAGGCCTATTGCATACTCTGGAATGGATGGACATAGGCTCAACCTCTCAATCAGGGACAGAGAATGAAAAAAAAAAAAAAAAAGACAGAACAACCAATGGACAAGAGTGATAGTCATAGGGCTAAAACGAGAGATTCAGTGGAGGATAACAAGCAGAGAACCCTGAGCAGCACTTGCTGCTCCTCAGAGAAGTCCAAGGTGACAGTGAATGCTGCCCAAAGACATGTGGCAACGATGTGTCAGAAACAAGCCCCACAGTTGCAGACACACACTCTCCTGCCAAGCCATTGAGCCTTGTCCTTCTAGTTTGGTGAATAGCCATCTTGGCCAGTGCCAAGTAGGAGGTTGACAAGGAGATCTTGAAAATTTGTGGGGCCATGAATGGGGCGCGCAAATACCAGGAGTGTGATGATACATGCTCAGCAAGAGGTTCTGGATGAGCCCAACAAGAGACTGCAGCCTGACACGTTCTGCATAATTGCTCCATAGAATCCTTTTCCTCACAAAAGGAGCACGTTATGGGAGATTCCACAAACCATACCAACTGCACACATGTAATTGGTGCTGCATGGAGGAGCCACCAAATGAGATTCCCAGTGGACCATGGAACTAAGGTGTAATACAGGTTGAACCCCTAGGGCTCCCTACTCTCTGCAGACAAGAAGTCCTTCAACTTTGTGTCAGAGCAGAAGCTGAGGGCCAGGAAGTGAATAGTATGGAGCATGAGTGCATCTAGAGATTAGTGAGGCAGGGTTGAGAGATGCATTCAGCCTGCTTAGGGGTATGCATTAGAGGCTGATGGGGAGCCCATGGAGTGGGGACCTGATGGCAGCATCTGGGAGGCCAAGCGTGAGCAGAGAGAGGCGTCCCAAAGAACTTGATTAAAATAAGCGTGAGGGGCAAGGCTGTCCTCTCTTGAAGCATGCAGTGGGGTTGTATGTGGGGAGAGCAACCCCATGCACTGGCCAAGCACCATGATATTTCGAATGTAGTCCAAGAGGTCCCTGATGCTGGTGACTCCACCCAGCACCAAACTCTAGCACTACAAGGCAGAATCAACCACCTGCACATGAAAGTGTGTGTTGTGTATCGTTAGTTCACCAAGGCAGTCTTCCCCCTCAGTGGCCACCACAGACCTGATTGCTGAAAACAGATTCCAGGTCTTGAGGAAATCCTGATTAACTAGCAGCCCAGGTGTTGATAAAATTACTGCTGATCATATCGAAGCCCTCAGAGGAAGGTGTGTGCCAGCACACGCCATGCTTGATTATAAGCACCACAAAGGAGTCTTTGTAGGGCCTACAGGCAGAATGCACGGACCTGGCTGTGAATGCAAACCTGGCTCCACCCACTCTCTCCCAAGGCCTGTGTGGGATAGATGGCCTGGGGAATTGGCTCTAACACAAAGAGCCTCAACTGCTTGAACTAAAAGAACCAATCCTATCAGCTTAACATCTGAAAACTCATAAATCTCTGTACAGACCAGCCCCTACAGAAAGAAACTTGTGAATGTCACTGGATTAGAATCTGATTTCCAAACAAGGCCAAAAAAAAAATTAAAGAGTTAGCCAAGGACACCAAGTACAAAAGCTACTGTGATGAGCCAAGACAGGTTTATTCCACAAAACTATTTACATAATTTGTCATTGATACAGATAAACAGATTCTGATTATACCTGCAGACATACTGACTAATTGTATTGAAATCAATCATCAACATCTAAGTGGAAGCATAAAATTCAAAGGTTATTTTATTTAGCAGCAAGGAAGATTTTTATTTTTTCTTCTAAGTTAAGACATTATACTTTAGCAGCATTTCAATTAATTACTTGCAAAAGGTTCTCTCATGTCCTTCCACTTTCTCGTGAATTCACTTATTACCTTCAACTGAGGGTTCTTTTTTTTTTAGAGTCACCACTTTTCTCATAAGGCTGCATAAAGCAAGCAAAGAAACCTTCACTTCCCTGCCTATATTTATGAGGTAACATCTAGGGGTCAATATGAGTGACTATTCCAGAGCACTCCACTAGCAGTCATATCAAACAGGAACTCAATGAAAGACTTACCTAGAAGGATAATTTCCTCGGATCAACCTATAACTGGGAGAAACACCTAGAAAAACTAGCACAAATTTGCTTTTTCATATAACTGACCTCCAGGACCACCACCATGGGGGGCAAAAGGGGCAATTGCTCCAGTACCTGGAGATTCAAAGGGGCCCAGAGCTCCCAAGCACTGCAAATGCTCAGCTGCTCTAGGCCTGCAGTGGCTGTTGACCCCACTGCTGACTTCCTGACCACCATTTTCTCATATCAAACAACATTTAAGTCCACATCAATGAATGCCAACTGTGAAGGGTGCCATTCTGTAAAGAGAATAAAAGATTGAAGCACGCTCCCCTCCCTATAATGGTGCATCATCGCCTCTCAAGAGTACTTCCTGTCAAGTGTGCACAAACCTGCACTCTGCACACAGTGCCCCCATCAGCTGTTAACCTCATCAGGTGGGTCTTCACTGGCTCAGCTCTCTGGCCAAGTCACACATGGCCTAAGCACACGAAGGAACCCCTTCCAGGGCAAAAGGGCCATCACATTCTGTCCTCAGTCCCTTCTGGGCTAACTTTAACGCCGTGTCTGCCCTGGTATAGAGTAGTGCCCCCAGGTCTTTCTCCCTGGAGACTAAGTCCCACCCTTCCCTTGAGCCCATAAGTGCCAACTATGTGGGTGCTCTGTGGCTGAATCACCCACAGCCATTCCCCATCCTTGCTCATTAAATGCTGGGGAGGGGGTCATTGCCACTTGACAGCTGATGGGGGCTGTACTGCTGCCACCTGACAGCTGATGGGGGAGGAGGTGCTGCCCAGCAGTTGCTGTTTTCAAGGAGGGTATGGAGGAGATCAGAGGGTAGATGGGGGCCTTGGAGAGGGGGCAGTTAGAGGGAGAGCAAAGGCAGGGACTTGGGGGATAGAGGTGGAGTAGGGGCAGAGCCTCAAGGCAAAGGAGGGGTTGAGAAGCCCCATGAAAAAGGAAAAGTCAGTGCCTGTGCTTGTGCTTGGACTGTCTCAGGGCTCAGGCTACCCTACCAGTGGCCTGTGTAGGAACCCAGGCCAGCCCACTACTCTGGATCCCAGGCCAGGGACTGTACAAATAGCAGCCATGTGCTACTTTCTGTAATAGTTGCTGCTGCTATTCCCTGGGCCACTTCCCACAAAGCTTTTTCATCTTCACCCTTAGCACAGGGCTTAATATCTCAACTCCTCTCCTTACCTTTCTGGTTCCAGCCAGCAACTGAGCTGGTTAAGTCCTGCAGCTTCTTTTAATTGGGCCTGCTGTGCTCTGATTGGCCGCTTTAGGAAGGCCTGGAGGACACACTTTCACTGCTCTTTTCCTGGGATAGGAGGTGGTGGAAATGAGAGGCCTCCAGCAGTACACCCCATTGCACCCTGCTTTACTGCTTCCATAGTGAAGGTCTACTTGCACTGTTCTGCTATCAGTGATCTCAAGGTAAAAATTCTATGCCTCATTGTAATCAGATTGTTAAAAGGTAAAGTGTGGAGTCAGAAGTAATCTCAAAAACCAGGACTCTCTCTTGAAGACAACTGAAAGCATCATTTATTGCTGGGGCCATTTTGAAACCAGTTGTACCAGTTATTGTCCTGCTTTCCTTTGTCCCGAATGGGCTGTGCTCAATATCTGAACCAGACTTAAAGGAATCAAGTTACTATTCAGCAACAGGCAGCCTACTGCTGGACTGTGGCATCACAACAAATGGAGAAAGCAACAAAGGACAATTTAGGGAGGAGCACTTTGTAAACATCAGCAAACCCACTTCGCATCCCTCCTTAAAATTCTCCTTTTGTGATAAAGCCCACAAATGTCTTGACATTGGTTAGACTGCTGGTGTGCTCAGGCTATTGCTTATCATTCTGTCCAATATTGTCTGATTATGTCCTAGAGTCCCCTTCTTAGTCTGTCTGTAGCCAGATGTGGTCTCTTGTCTACTAATTCTGTAAGCTGCTTGGGGGATTTTCTTTTTGTTCAGTGTTTGCACAGTGCCTATCACAGTAGGGTCTTGGTTCATGTCTGGGGCTCCTGGGTGTTCCAGTAATACAAATAAATAATAACAGGAAAATAAGCTTCTCTGTGCAGAGCCGATGCTCTGTTAAGCCAGAAGCAGCTGGCCATGTCATCTAATATTCTTTTCTTCTTTCTTTTTTAACAAGATAGTGTTGTGTTTCCTTTCTCTTCCTTTTGGGTTTTGGAAAGAGGATGATGATGTTGCTTTTGATTTTCCACTGGTATTATGATGGATAAGAGGAATAAACTGCAGGAGGGTTGTGTATTCTCCTATGCATTCATCTCATTCACTTGTTTACAAGCTGCCCTCCTGAACTATTACAGCTACCTCCTGCTTCCTTTGTGCTAGTCATTCTTACTTAAAGTCAGAATGAAACACTGTAAATAAAGGCATGTTCCAAAGAAAGGGCCTAATTCTGTAAACACTTATTACATGTGAGTTACTTTACAAGCTCAGTAAGACTGTTTGCTTGTACACAGTTACCCATGTGTATTTGCAGGACTGGGGCTGAAGTGTGTCCTTCCTGCGTTATTCTAAAATGCAAATGCTACAGGTGAATAAAAAAAGTGAATAACTGTTCAATGGAGGGGCTAAATTGGACATGCTCAGGGCCTTATTCTTTACTCCCCTCTCTGTGTAGGT
Source organism: Pelochelys cantorii (assembly GCA_032595735.1). Lineage (NCBI taxonomy): Eukaryota > Metazoa > Chordata > Testudines > Trionychidae > Pelochelys > Pelochelys cantorii. The sequence continues at coordinate 120,904,919 of CM064326.1, read as the reverse complement.
AACATGCCCATAGAAGTTCACTCCTGCCTGGGGAGTATAGAATAAAGTCCAATGAGTTAATAAGGACCTCAAAGTTATTTTGGCAGAGAAAAAATGTTTTCTTCTGGGACGTGATTGGCTGAAATTCTTCTGCTATAATTGTGGATACTTTCCACTGCTCCTTTTGGTTGGAGATGGCATTAGTCCAGGAGACAAACTTGCCAGGGTAAGGGCTGGGGTGAATGTGGGTCTCTAATTGGTTCACTTGAAAAGTGTGAAGAAATGAAAGTTTACCTGATGATTCTGCAATCCTTAGTCATGTTGGGCACTTACTCATGCAGTCAATTGATTTAAAAGGGACCATCACATGAGTAACCAATGTTATGTATGCAGATATCAATCATCCAGGACAACAGAATTCTGAATTGTGGTTAGGAGGCCTTCCAGGATTCCCTTTCTGATTTCCTCTCTCAGCCTTAACCTTGTCCATGCTGCTCCACGTGCCAACATAAGAGCATGAAAGTTGTCCCAGTCTCCTTCCACAGCTGAGCAGCTATTTCATGTGTGCTCCCAGTACCTGCCCCTATGGACAACAAGGAGCAATACCCAAGTCCAATAACCTGCCCAATCCATTGAGTAGAATTTAATTTTCTAGTAGTCAGTCACGAAGGATTTATTTTCTGATTCTTCTCAAAGCAGATGATAGCCCCTATATTTTCTTTCACTGTCTTTTCCTCATCAGGATATTTCTCCCATAGATTTTGTTTTCAGGGGCAGCTTTATGGAGTTAGTTACAGATTAATTACAAACTCCTGGAAATCAACAGACCAGAAAGAGTCTAGAATTCAGTGGGTACACCAGGCATCATTTGAATTAATAGGCATTTGGATACCATCTGTAGACAGGTACTGCCATTCCAGGGGATCCCCCACCAATGGCCTGAGACAATCCTGCAGATGCCGAGCTTCGGTTTCCCTGTGAGGTTCCCTCTCTGCTCATGGCACCTCCTGCTGTTTGCTCTGGGGATTAGCTCCATCTCTCAGGTGTACCCTCCTCAGTAGTCTCTCCAGCTGTCTTCTCTCTGTATGCAGCCTCTCTTGCTCTCACTGCTGCCGCTTTCAGTCTGTGACTTGGCCCTCCACTAAGTCCCTCCCCTTCTGGGGAAAATCACATCTTTCCAGACCAGCTGTCCAGCAAGTTCTCCCCTGCCCTGAACCACTATCCAGTGGCTGGTAGGAGAACCCAGGCCTGCCCTCTAAACTAGGCTCCAGGCCAAGGACCCTAATACATGCAGCCTAGGCATGTACTGCCTGTGACCTTATTGCTGTTTCCCTGGGGTTTTTGCTACCTGATTCCCCACTTCTCTGGGTTCACCAGCTCTTCCACAACCTCCTCTTATGGGGTGTGTGCAGCCTGCCTTCCTGCAGCCACAAACGCTCCTCCCTCTTTCCAGGGAATAGTTGTCCTCCCCTAGTAGCCACTTCTCTTGCTTTCTAGCCAATTACCTGCCTTTTTACAGCCCCACCTGTTCCTGTCCCGGTGATCCTGTTCCTCAACAATTTGCTCCACATCCCATCACAGTTCGAAAAAACCTCCAAACACTACACTTGCATCCAGAGTCTCTAAAATAGTATTTGCCCCCTTCCCCATGGAGTCTAATTAATTGAACTCAATACAGCTTCCAAAAGGGCTGGGTTTGGTGCCCTCCCCCCAGTTCAGCATTTAACAGCCCTCCTTCTAGGGCATGTATTTCAAATCCTGGCTCCCCCCCGCACACACACATACTGTCCTTCTCCCAGCACTGATGGCTTCATGGAACCATCTTCCTCTCTTACAATTCCTAATTCAATTGTTTTCCAGCCTTCATCTGCCTCCCTGGACACAAAGATCCTGGTAACTGGCCTCTCACATTATTTTCTAGGGCAGCACCCCATTACACTATGCCATGTGTGTGTTATAGAACAGAATGCCATTCATTAGACTTACTGACATACAGCATGTATAATTTTATTTGCAAAGAATCCACCCTACAAAGGAGGATTAAACATTTGAATCCATCCTAATTTTTCTGACACAAACAGAATGAACTCAATGAAAGGTATAGAAAGCAAAGGTAAAGGATAGAATGTTTTCAAAACCTACTTTGTTTTAACAAAATTTTCCACAGACCTTACTGAATTCACTCACAGTTCTTGGGTATATTTTGGATCCTGGTGAGAGGAAACTGTTAAACATTTTCCTGGATGACTTCCATTTAAGCTGCTTTAAACTAGGTAGGGGAGGTTCTGAAAATAAAGCCAATGTACATAAAGAACTGGAAGGTTTAGGTAAAATATGGACATTGAAAGATATTGCAAAGCAAGAACATATGGAAGGGATTACAGACATACACATCACCTTAATACCTCTGTATTGGAGAATTACCTAGTTATAAGAATTAATAAAAAAGATCTTCTGATAATATTTCAGGTTTTTTATGTCAGACAATAAAACATCATACAGTAGAACCTCACTAATTTACACTAATTACTGAGACATCAGTGAATGCTGGGAATGTGAAAGTGAGGGTGAAATTCATCCATGTGAAGAGAGCCATCATAAAGCCTATGCACCACTGAAGACCCACATAAGGCCCATTCTGAAGTCTTAAATTGTCCACAGACCTTATGGTCATGTCTAAACTACATCCTTCTTTCGAAAGAGGGATGTAAATTAGGCAGATCGGAAGTGCAAATGAAGCTGGGATTTAAATATCCTGTGCTTCATTTGCATAATCGTATCACAGCATTCTTTCGAAAAAGGGTATTTCGAAAGTGAAACCGCCATCTAGACACGGTTCTTTAAAAAAAAACAAACCCTTTTTAAAAGATCCTGTACTCATTTTTTGAGTACTGGATCTTTCGAAAAAGGGTTTTTTTTTTCAAAAGAACTGTGTCTAGATGGCAGTTTCACTTTCGAAATATCCTTTTTCGAAAGAACGCTGTGACGCGATTATGCAAATGAAGCACAGGATATTTAAATCCCCGCTTCATTTGCACTTTCGATCTGCCTAATTTACATCCCTCTTTCGAAAGAGGGATGTAGTTTAGACATAGCCTATGCCTGCTCTCTAAACGGGTGAATTTCACCTTAGGATGTTATGGAAGATGCAGCACTGCCAAATCTTCTCAGAGTTGCTTGCTTTTCACACAATACAAACCTGTGAAGTTAACCATAAACAGAGTTCTGTAATTAACCCTTGTCTCCCAAGGTAGAGTGTTCATCATGGATACAAAGCAAACATTCTGGCAATTTTATTATACTCTTTGAGACAAACAGGCTATTAATGGTATCACAAAATAACATTGATGTTTGCTAAAGTATTGTTGAACATTTTTACTGATAAGATTTAAATATCTATTTGTCTCTGAAAAGTAGAACAGTTTTAGTAAATATTTTCTCTGTTAAACACTACAGACTGCATAGTTCCATTTTGAAGTAAAGTCCAGAGAGATGTTTTAGCCTTAAAAATGTATTTATTACATTTTGTTATATAACATTAAAATTGTTTATTTGTGATTTTATTTTACTTAAAATTACTGAGCTAAATGTTAAGAGGTAGCTATATTACAATAAGAAAAAGAGTAAACACTGTTAAGTCACCATATCTACAGTTTTCTGCATTCAGAAACATACAACACACAATTTCATTTACACTATATGCAGTACTTTAGCACTGGGGTGACAGCCACCTCCAGAACTTGAACTTGATCATTAAACAGTAAGAAGAGTTGGTTTTAAACAACACATGGTCCATCACTTTGGGAGGAGGGGGGAAAAAAGCTCCTAAGGATTTCTGTTCTTTACTTCCTTTTTTTCTTTGTGTTTTAATTTCATTAAAACTAAATTACTTTATGAGAAAAGGTCATGAATTAACCTTGGGTTTTTTAAATATTATTTCAGTAGATTTGCTATTGGATGCTGTACAGTACTTGCAGTTGAGCAAAATGGACTATGTTCAGTCAGTCATATTGCTTCTGGGCTGGAAAAATACAGTGACATCTACAGTAAAATTGATCACCATTCTTTCTACACATTGAAGAATATAAACCATAAATCAGTTTGCCTAATACATTTGTATTACATCTTGGGATTGCCAGCTACAATACATTTGGCTGAAAGAAGATATGTACGAGTGCAAAACTATTTAAGATCTTTCCCATGTTGCTGTTGGTGACAGAATAGCAATTGTCTATAGCAGAGTCACATGACTTTTTGATCTAAAAGAAACCCCAGCACAGGATAATATTGACACTATAATCTATCTGAAGCAAAATCAGACCCTACATTTGAGATATTTAAATTGATTCTGTTTCGATGGGTTAGCACTTTAATATTTGAGCAAGGACCATATAGTAGTATTGAGCACCTTGTAAAACCAAAGCTAGTTCCCATCAAAATCACTGGAAGTCTTAATTTGATCTCAATGGATCTACAAGCAGGCTCCTAGCAGCCAACTGTCACTGTTCCTGGCAAAGTCAAGTTAGAGAAAATATTGAACATAAAGGATGTATTATCCTGGCCACACTGAGGTCAGTGGCAAAATTCACACTGTCTTCAATGGGGTAGGGTTCCATCCAGAAAGTGGCAAGGTCAGGCCCACATTAGAGTTGTGTTTGTCAAATAATTCCAGTTAAACATTTATATTATCATGATCTGATAGTGGCCAATACACAAACAGCTAATGAGCAGTGTTAACAATCTCCCGTTACAGTGTTAATAATGATTGCAACGAAGAGTTCAACAAGATTTAACCAAGACATTGGTCTTGGGCAAATTTAATGAGAGGGAAATACCCAATGTATATAGGCAGAATGTTTCACTAAGTTGGTGTGTGTCCTTAAAGTAGCTTATTCTTAAATAATTTCTGGTAGCATCCTGACTGCTACAGGATGTTTAAGGTAAACTTTTTGACTGCATTTATTGCACTCTTTTCCAAAGCTTTATAACAAAACCCTTCTGATGTACCATAGATTCTTCTTTGTGATTAATTAATCTATAGAAGTTAAATTACATGAACTACTGACATCAAAATTGCATATACTATTGGTCTGAGATGTACTGTCCTATTTTATAATCTGTGGCATATCACTCCAAGCTTGGGATTTCTTTTTGGCAAGTTCCATCCACGATGGCTGATCAGGAGCAGAGTGACTGACTTTCTTAAACTGGTTCATATCTTCTTTTTCTACCAGCACTGAGGACTGAGCTATTGTGAAAAAATATATATATGTTAGCTTGATGCTTACCAACAGACCTCATCAGTTTCTTACGGAATAAAACCTTTATATTTCACATGGAAACTTATTCTGCAGTGCCTTAGCAAAGAATTAAAATTGTACTATAGATCTAAGGCAACATGCACATGCACTTGCCTTCTTTTCAAGGGGGCAATTTAGGTCCCAATTCATGATGCATCCAATACCCTCAACTCACATTGACTTCAGTGAGAACTGAAGTAGCTACAGAATTGGCCCATTATAAGCAGCATTCTTTCAAATAAAACTGTGTTAAATAAATAAAGTTAATTCTTGCCCTCACTGCAACTAGTGGCAAATGGGAGACAGACTAGACACTGGGGAGCAGATCCTGCAAACACTTAAGCACATGGATAGTTTTGGCTCATATGAGCAAAGTCATTCACGTGCTTCATAGTTTGCAGGGCTGGAGCCTACATCAGTTTTTCGAGCATTTGTTTTCATACCAGGAATAGTACGTGACAGTGAGTTGGTTCTTGGCAGTGGCTCTTTCACTTCAGACTTTGTCTCATTCCTCTGTTCTTCTGAAGAAGCCTTAGTTGTAAAATGTGAAGGTTTGCTCCTGATGAAGTCTGCTTGTTGCTTCACTGGCCACTAATTACAATGAGGGAAAAAAGCAAGTCGAAAAGATTTAAATAATTCAGCAGAAAATAGTAGGAATTAAAAAAAACAAAACAAAACAAAACATAAGCAACACAACAGTGAACAAGATGCTCTTGCATAACAATGGAAAAGTCTTGTCACACACTTGTTCCATTTATTTCACTCAAATTACCAGTTCATAAAGCTCTTAAGATTTTGGGATTTGTTTCCAGGACTCTTATTTTGCAATTTAAAAAAAAAAACCCTCTATATTTTGTCTTATTTACAGCAATGTTCACAATGTTATTTTTACTGAAAATTTATTCTAAGACATATGCATCTTTCTGCTAACATGAAGAGACAGGAGTCACACCTGGCAGAAAATGGTTTGAGGTACACTTGGGGGAGTAGTGGCTTCACAGTATGCTTCTCTTTCTTCTTTCCAACTCTGAGTTTAGTGTGCAGGTAGTGAAGGGGCTTAGGGTTGTGGTTAGAGGTTCTTTGAGGCAGCATTTCCTTTAGATCTTCAGGAATTTTCTGAAGGAAGGCCATGCTAACCACATCAATATATTCTCCCATGGGTTCCCATACTGTCCTGTGAAACTCCACCGTGGCAGAAATCCATAGTAATGTTTTTGGAAGGAGCCCAGTTGCCACGTGGGCAGAGATAATGGAAGCAGTGTAGTGGCATTGGGCCTCATGCCATATTGTCAGCAGGATCCCAGGGGAACCAACAGGCTAGGAGGGTCACATCCCTTTAGTTGTTCTGTGGGGGCCAATCTACATGGCATGATCTCCAGGATACAAGGCAACCTGAAATCAAGAGTCTCAGAGGGGTAGCCGCGTTAGTCTGTAACTGAAAAAACTTAAAAAACAACAAATAGTTCTGCAGCACATTAGAGACTAAAATAACATGTAGATGGTATCATGAACTTTCCTGCCCACAATCCACTTCTTCACAGCATCAGAGCTGAAGAAATGGGCTGTGCCCACCAAAGCTCCTGATACCATCTATATTTTTGTTAGTCTCTAAGATGATGCAGAACGACTTGTTGTTTCTTAAGTTTTTTGAAATCAAGAGATTCCTAAACCTTACATGGGAATTTCTCACACAGGGAATGATTTAACCCTCTATGTTTTAGGAGTCATGAATGGGTACAAACTTTATTACAGTTTATAATCTCATCTGGACACATCATTAGGGAAATTTCTTGTCAATCACACTGTCATTATATATCATTTGTCATCTTTTAGAAAGGCTTCTTTTAAAACTTTAGAATACAATACACTACCCATAACTACCATCAGGAGAGCTTACTGGAAGGAATTATTTAGCATGAGTTTTCTATGAGGCAATGCTAGCTAATAGATAGAGACAACATTTCTCATAAATCTCATTTATCATTGTAAAAGAGCCAAAATCTAGATCTCGCGTTTGTCATTGAGTCGCACACAGAAAAGTTATTTTTACCTTATTTCATTTCTCCAGACACTGAAAATGGTTGAGTAGGAGGTTTTGAAACCAAGCTGTTCAGTGAGGCTTAAAATCACTGTGAAGATTTAGGATTACTATAAAATGTGGGGGGCGGGGCTTAAAGACAAACAAAAAAGAACAGATTCCCTCAGTAGGGACAGACCAGATTTTAGCATATCCACAAAGCTAGGCCTGATCCTGCCAGCATTTAAGCAGATAAATAATTTTACACTCAAGAAGCAATCCCATGACCACTACAGGGACTATGCATGTGTACAAGTATTTCCAGGATCAGAATCTTCATAAATAAGCATTAATAATAATTAGAATTTGCAGAATTATTTAATAGCAACCGATCCAAATCAAGAATGCTACAGCAATTTTACACAAAAACATTAAGCAAGCTTGCTTATAAGCACCTCCAGTCTTTCCTTCTCCTTATTTTGTTTTTCCGTGTCTGGCTTAACATCTTCAGCCACAAGTTTCTCTTCTTTATTGAGTTCTGGCTCCTGTTGCATGCCTCTCTGCTTCTGTCTTGCTATAGTAATCCAGGCTGGTGTTGACTGGCTATCAGTTGCTCCTGCAGAGTCTGCTGTAATCACTGGGGAAGGCACAGTCTTCTCTGTTGACAGATTCATTTGGAAACAAGGTTATTTGAAAGAAAACCTTAATTCATTTTAGCTCCTCCACTTTCTCAGTCCACTGATTTGTTATTACAGGAAATTAAAAAATTATTCTATTTTGATCCTTTTAGGTGGTTTGATATCACTGTTCATTATTCACTTTGTTAAATTGCAATTTGACTTGTAAGAGATGCTTTCTTTAGCTTTGTCCAGAGTGTTACACCATGTCGCTCCACTCATATGAGTGACATACAGGAGCAGGAACAACACTGCAACTGTCAGCTGCAACCTGTCAACAGCTGTCTACTTTTGATCTTGCCCTCTCTCTCTCCTAAATACCAAGGCACAGCTTCAACAGCACTAAAAAGAGTGAAATGTTAAAATGGAAAACCACAAAAATGAATGCATCCGGCTGTGAAACATGGCCAGAAGGAGGGGATAAGTAGCCTAAAGACCAAATGACCCAATCTTTAGGGACATACTGGTAGATAAGGTTTGTGTTTTTGTGTGTGTACAGGTATATTGTTAAAGGTTAATAATGTAGCCCAGTGGCAGGGAACCTTTTCTGGGTCGGGGGCTGCTGACCTACAGAAAAATCAGTTGGGGGGCTGCACAAAAGTGAGAAGCAAAAAACAACAAAAACCAAAAACAAACTCTCACAGACGTGGCCCCTGATTGAGAAGGAGACAGATATTCCCCACATTCCCTTTGCACACCAGAGCATAGGGGGGACCAAGCTAGTAGATTTTGTGTGCTCCAGCCCCAAGGGGAGATGGTGGGGTTCAAGAGCACTAGAATGGACGGCTCCCCAGTGCCAGAGGGGAGAGCCACAAGCCTCAGGGGCTGGATCCAGGCAAGCTGGGAGCTGCATCCAGCCCCCAGACCTTGGGTTCCCTGCACCTGATTTAACCAAGCGGTTCCTGTCTATAATGTATTCATGTCTAGGTTGAAGTGTATAGCAAATAATCTGTGAATGGTAGAAAGCAATTGCCTTATGTCAATCCATATAAATAATTACTGGTGATGTTTGGAAATAGGTCTGTTTGGTCTCCAGGATTCCCTATTGTTCACCTAACACACTGAACTGTGGAGAGAAGCCTGGGGGACTATATAAAGACCCTTGGGACCTGATCCTTTTTATTTCAGATCTGCTTAAGCTTCATTAGAAGTTTGAGTCACAAGATTTGAGATCTCCAAGCTTGCTTGGATTCACCCTGAATATGAACACTGACTATAATCTATGGAGTAATTCTGTAGTTGCAAGGAGCTTTTACAAAGCTTGACATAACTATATGCATGTCTGTAAGTATGCTGATCTTTTAACTAATACTCTCTCTTTTCTAATACATTTTAGGTTAGTTCATAAGAATTGGCTATAAGCATGTATTTGGGATACGATCTGAAATATTAATTAACCTGGGAGGTTAATGTGTTTGATTCTTTGGGATATGTAGAACTTTCTTATATGATGAATAAGATCTTCAGTGAGCCTCATCATATTTGACTTTGGTCCTGGTGAAGGCCTAAAGCTGAAGTGTTTTAAAGGAGCTACGTTGTTGGCTTCTGAATAACCATTAAGATATCATAGAGGCCATCTTGGTAAATCTAAATATTGGAATAACCACCAGTTCTGGGGAGTGGTTTTAATACTAGAGACTGCAGAAGTTAGGAGTTCTTCTGTAAATGTTATTACTGTATTTCCTATCACTCTGTAATGACACTTTCTGACAGTATTGATTCTTCAGTTACTAGTGACACACAAATGCCTGATACTTTAAGACTTGATCCTGTTGCCATCTAAATCACTGGCAAGACTTCCATTGACTTGCTGTGTAGAGGAGCAGGCCCACAATTAGTTAGGGTTTTAGGGTTGTGTTAACTTTTCTTGTATCTTTTTAAGCACTGTGGGTACATCAAGACTACATGCCTCTGCCGACAGAGGATGTAAAATAGACTACCCAACATAGTCAATGAAATGGGGATTTAAATATCCCTGGCTTCATTAAAATAAAAATGGCCGCCGCGCTGTGCTGGCTCAGCTAGCTGATTGTCGGCACAGCGTGCGAGTCAATACGTGGATTGGTCGACAAGGGAAGCCTTTGTTGACCACTCCCTTATGCCTCGTGAAATTCCACAGGAATTTGCATATCTTCTTCCAATCACACTTTTGAAAGCAGAGCTTTCGAAAGTGAAAGTAGTTAAGTGTCACACAAATGTGTGTTCGCTTTTTCAGCGAAATCCCCCCCTTTGTTGAAAAGCCACGTAAACCTCCTTTTTTGAGGAAGAGAGGCTTTTCGACAAAGGGGGGCGTTCACTGAAAAACCCAAATCTTAACTACTTTCACTTTCAAAAGCTCTGCTTTCAAAAGTGTGATCAGAAGAAGATATGCAAATTCCACGGGAATTTGCATATCTTCTTTTGACCATTCCCCATAGTCTAGATGAGCCCTAGGGGTACGTCTACACAGCAGCGTTATTTCGGAATAACTGACATTATTTCAAAATAACATAGTGCAAGTCCACACAGTAAGACCTTATTTTGAAATAATGTCGTGCTGGAAGACTTCTTACTCCGACCGACTCATGGTAACCCTCATTTCATAAGGAGTAAGGGAAGTCTAAGGAAGAGTGTTCTTCCTTCAACTTCCTGTGTGCAAACAGCGCCAAAAGTCGAGTTAAGCTATTTTGACTTCAGCTATGCAACTGACGTTGCTGAAGTTGTGTATCTTAATTTGACTTTAATCCTGCTGTGTAGATGTACCCTAAGGTGCTACAGGACTGCTCATTTTTTATAGTCATTGAAGCAACCAAAGCAGGGACATTTGGGCATCCCGAGACCTTCCCACATTTCTGGATGGACACTCTCTGTCCTTTGCTGATTGGCTCCAACTCTCTCCACCATCACAGTCTCTTCACCTCAGCTTCACTTCACCCTGTACCCTCTTTTCTACTGCCCTGGCTCCCTCATTCCCTTCATTGTCCCCTTTCCATTTAACTCACCATCTCTGAATTAAACTAAAAAATCATGGTACTAACACATGCTCTTTACTGCTATCACACTACTCACTCTGCTTGTGTGTTCATTTGTTTCTCCCCACCCTGTGTCTGTCTTGTCTATTTGGAGTGCCTGCTTCTCTGTTGGTATGCTGCCTAGCACAATTCAGCCTATTCGTGGCTAGCTTGTAGGCACTTCCATAAGAAACATAACAACATCTGAGGTTGCCCAGATTTAAAACATTTATCAGCACACGGAGGGGAACCATGCATGCTTTCCCCCAGGTAATAAGGTGTGGGCACCCCTCTGGTAATAGGCAAAGTGGCATGTTTAATCCTAAGTCACTTAGTCATAAATCACTTCCATCCAAAACTAACATCTCCACCTGTTCCTTCAGCATTTCCTAATGGATGTCTGTTCATCAGTGTTACAAGGTCTCCCTGCCCCCAGCAGAGAGAACCACCCCGTTCAGTGTCTCTACCCCTACTAATAGTCAAAAGTCCCTGCCTGACACCGAACGGCCTTGGTCAAATCCCTTAACCTTGTCCTGAGTCTCCTTCACGCAGGGAGGGGACGGAGGTCTGGGCCCGCCCTTGCTCCAGACCTCAGCCCAGGACCCTAAGAACAAGCACAGTCGCTGCCTGTTCAGCCAGTGGGGTCGCTCCCCCCAACTCACTGGCCTGCGGGCTATCCTTCTCCCTGTCCTAGGCTACTTCTTCCCCTCCTGCCGAGCCCTCCTGGGCTAGCTCCCCCTGGAGTCTGGGATCTGTTCCGCCTCCACTCCCGTCCTCCCGCCGGTCCGTCTCCCCCTTCCAGCGGGCAAGTGTCCCGCTTTTCAAAGCCGGCGCCCTGCAGCTGGGACGCCAGCGCAGGCGCACTCCTGCCAGTCAGCTGGCTGCCCGCGGCGCCGGGGCTGGAAGCTGCTTTAGTGAGGGGTGCGGGACCCTCGCTGTGGGTCCCCGACACCCCGTCACAATCAGCTTATGCTCAAAACTGAGCTCGCAGTCTTTCCACCCAAGCACTTGCCCTTCCCCTACTTCAGTAATCATGGACACGGCCAACATCCTCCTCCTTATTCAGGTGCATAAACTGGGCAGCTGTCTCATATATATATGTCTCATATATATTTAGTCATAAATATATATGACTAAACCATACTTCAAATCCTGTTGCTCTTTTCTGTGGAGTATATCTAAGATCAGTGCCTTGCCTCTCTGCCCACACACCTAAAACACTAATTTAGGCCTTCATCTCACTCTTCATTACTATATTCTCCTCCTTTATGGCCTTGACCTACGCCGTCTTACAGGCCTTCTGATTCACCTTGAATAACCCTGTTCTTATCTCTTTCAGTCATGAGACTGTCAATGTACGTTTTTGACTTGTGATGTGGCAAGTCAAAGGATCAGGAAATAGAGATAGTCAGGGTAGAACCAAGAGTCCTTGGTAGCAATGTTTCCCCTCATTTATTTCCATCCATATGGAAATAAGGGACTGAATGAATGCTTCCATTACAGCCAGCTGGAATGGGAGAGAAACCCTGGGTGTGTCTGTGTAAATACAGTTTGCTCCTGCTTTGCTTAGGTTTGTTAGATAGTCGGCTGTTACAATGGTGTTTTGCTCATTGTAATAGGCTTGGCTGGTGTTGGGTCACAAACTGTGTTAACACAAAGTAAAATGTCTGTAATTGTTGTGGGAATACAAAAGAACAAAGTCTATGCTTCACCTGGCACAAAAGAGAGACACTGTCAGTGTAAATAAACTTGGATGGACAGAGGCTCCCATCTCAGAGCCCTGTGAGATTAAGCTGGGACTGGCAGGACTCTGAGTCAGCAGGCTACATGACCTCCAGGTGTGAGCTGTACGACTAGTTCAACCTGTTTCTCCCCGCTGGTTCAATGATAGAGCTAAAGAAAGGCTTCATAAAGAGTCTCTTTTATTATTTAAATTTAGTCCAGTGGATGCTGGAGTCTCCTGTGGCTGGACTGTGCTTTGGGCCAAGAGCTGAAATCACTAGGTTTGGCCGAGAGCCAAATCCATAAGCCAGTGGAAGATGCAACGAGCAGCGGCAGCACAATGAGCAGCCAACAGAGCGGTGATGGAGAAATGTGATGAGTGGCCAGCAGAGCAGTTGCCAGCAAAGTACAATGAATATCCAGCAGAGCAGCACCAGAGAGCAGTAAGCAAGTGGATGGTGAGTGACAGGGTGGAGTAAGATGCCTCCTTATCTCCCTCCCATTCAGGGTGGGAGGTGAACTCTGTGGATGCACCTCTGAACTCTGGGTCGTCATGACTAAGTGCAGTGATTCTGAGTGGGGTGCAGAGAAGGGCTGGGCATGAGAAGGGAACATTTAGGTTGCTGGACCTAAGAACCTAAGTGGAAAAGGACATCGCCCAACCTGCTTGGGATGAGACTGTGACTCATGGTGTTTGGTTATGAACTCTGTCTGTGGTGTTTCCCAAATTAATGCCATGTTATTTCCCTCCCCTTTTATTAAAGGTTTCTTTTCTACACTCGGACTCTGTGCCTGCGAGTGGGGAAGCATTGCCTCCCAGAGGTGCCTGGGGTGTTGTGTGAATTTCCCAGGTTACTGGGTGGGGGCTTGAGCCAGTTCTGTGTTGGATGGATGGAGAGGAACCTCTAGATATTGAACCCAGCCCTGGCTGATGCTGGTGCTACCTGGCAGAAGGGTTACACCTGGAATAAATTTGGTTATATGCACCAAGGCATGTGCAGATGTGCACACCAGTAGAAACACATGCTGCCAGCTATGGGTGCTCTGCTAATCAACTGGGTGGAATTTGAATCTCTCCTGGGTAGCTGCCCAAGTGCTCAGTTTCAATAGCTTGGTAATATTTTTTTTTTAATTAAGGCCAAGGTACAGTAAAACTTGGTAGCAAGCTTTAGCATAAATCAATTATTTCTGCTTATTACTCACAGGAAGAATAGCCAAGAGTTCCAGGACTTGTATATTCCGTTTCTTATGGAGATAGGGAGTCCTGCAGGGGGAGGGGAGGACACAGGCTTGGAAGTCAGAAGATGGGTTTTTCCTAGCTCTTCCATGGAGTGTGATACTGGGCATACCACATAATCTCCCTGTGCCTTGGTTTCCCCATTTGTACAATAGAACTAAATATATTCCCCTTTGGATTACACTTTGAGATCTATGGATTAAAAACATTGCATTAATGCTGAATACTATTCCTGTGGTTTTTACTTCACTATGTAGAAAAAATCATTTAAGATATTTAAAAATAGTTATTGAATGACTTTGTCAAGTAATAAAGGGTAGTGATTCAGAATCACATTCAGTCATTCAGAATATGTCAGCACTCATGGCTGAGCTTTTTGTTTCTTTAAAACTAATTTGACATAAGGGGTTTTGAAAGAACAATTGAAATCCTTCTTCCTTTTGAATGAAGTTTTCCTTCATTTTGGAAACCTGTCAATGTAGACTGTATACCCTTATCTTCATCCTTGTGTGAAGGTTATTCTTTAATATATTTATCTCTAGTTATTTGAACAATAAGATTAAACCTGTAGAATTAATCTTTAGATATAAAAGGAATTTTGTTGTTGACATATTTACTAGGTGAGTATGAGTGATTTTGCACACGTGAAAGGTGAAAAAGGAAAATTATTATTTAATAATTGGTCACTGTTATCCATATGTAGTCCGATATTACTTACAATATACTTGAAAATTATTTTCTCCAACTCTAAGTTAAAGTAACTGATGCTTCAAGGTTTAATTTTTCAGAGGTAGCCTCAAGTCCTACTCCTATATATTTGTGTCAAATATTTGCAGGCACAAAAATTACAGATGTATTTTATAGCACTAGTGTGACAGGGTCAGAACAGAAGGCTATAGGAAAAAGAGTGGAGAAGAGATTGATAAGCCTCAGACTGAGGAGATCTCTGTTCCCAGAGTAACAGGGAGGGGCTGGTTTAGAATCAGCAGAGGCAATCGGGGCCAATTGACCAGGCCTGCAGAGTCAGGCCAGCCTAGGCTAATTAGGACACCTGGGGGTAATTAAGAAAGCAAGTTCAGACTGTCTATAAAAGAAATTTTCCCTACAGTTGGGATGTATGAGTAGCTGAGAAGATGGAGGAAGGTGCTACTAGGAGTAGGAGGAAAGGAGACAACAACTGAACACTAGGAGAACAAACCAGAGAGAAGGAAGGTGTGGGGAAGTAGCCCAGGGGTCTTGGAGATGTCTCATAGCAGGTGTTGAGCATTCACACAGGCAGCTACTATTACAGGGCCCTGGGCTGGAACCTGGAGTAAAGGGTGGGCCTGGGTTCCTCCCACCCCCCAACTTCCCATTTCCACTTGGGGGAAAAGGATTGTGGAGTTTATTCTCTGTTTTACTATTTGCTGGCCAATAATAAAAAGAGCTCAGCAAACTAACGCCCTAAGTGTGGTGCCTAAAACTGGGATGCTGTGAGCCTCTGAGGCAATCTGCCAGGAAGTGCAGGACCCACTGAGTTTTCATAGGAGCTGTGTCACACTAGGATGTCTAAGTATCTGAAAACAAGGAGCTTACATATCTAAAGTTTGTAAAATATGTCTATATTTCCTCACTGCTAGAACATCATGCTGGTGCAGTCAGACTGAATTTGAGGTCTTTTTGAAAGTCATGACTTTAATATGCAAGCAAAGCCACCCCATATATTCCAAGCATATCTTTAAAAGCAATGCAAATATTTTTGTAGGGGTGGGGAAACACATATACATAACTGTGCCATTGCTTTATTATAGTGTTTGTGGAAGAACATTTCATTCCACTTTAGTTTAGTTTATCTTTGTTCATTCATAAATAAGCAAGTTATTTTAAGAGGCTTCATAATGTATATGACATTAAGGATATCTCAGCTTACATATTTTCCTTTGTTTTTTAACATACCATATGTTTCTCTCAGTGTACACATCATATGCTTTCAGAGATGCTTAGTCTGATATGAAAGGTCTTATGAAGCAGTTCTGACATCTTTTTTTCTCTTACCTTCTGTGCAACATGAACTGTAAGTTTTGATTAGATCCATAACAGACTGCCAAGACAATTTATTACAGAGAAAACTACTACCTTTACATCAAAAAGTCTATTTGCTTTCTTGGAAAAAGAGTTCTACTAAAAAATAGTCTGAGGCAACTAGAAAGACAACATCTTCTGAAGAGAAGTAAGCTTCCTACATACATTGTTTTAATGAAATCCTGGTTAAATTAAAAACAAGGTGTCTTTTTTATGCAGTAAGATAGAGAGAAGTACTTTTGTGATCAATATATTCTTTTGCTCTTCCTTGAATTCCTTTCTAGAATATCACCCTGACTACAATTTCTCAACACAATTACTTTTATTTTTATAACTTTTGAGTGAATCTGAAAGGCACACACAGTGTTTTTCTACAGTGATAGGGTTTTTTATGATTTGTGCATTCATTTATCCTAAGAAACAATATAGCATGCTGTCCACTCAGAAGAATACCTAATTGCTTTACAAATGATGGCCCTGATCTTACAAATATTGAGGGGTATGCATAACTTCCTTCATGAGAATTTAGATTTTAAAGACCTACTAGGTTACTACTCACAGATAAAGAAATATACATGCTTAAGTGTTTTTGCCAGCTGGTGTGAGGTGATAGTTCACTAACAAGGTTTAAGTGCATAGAATTCCATTAATGGGAGTTCTTTGTCATATTTGGTTTCCTATAGAAAAAAATCTTTTAAAAAATCACTGAAATGAAGCTTTAAAAAAAAAAACTTTAAAAACAACGAATGGTCCTATAGCACCTTAGAGATGAACCAAAAAATATAGCTAGTATCATGAGCTTTCATAGGCACAACCCACATCATCTGAAAAAGTGGGTTGTGCCCACAAAAGCTCATGATACTATCTATATTTTTTTAGTTCATCTCTGAGTTGCTATAGGACCATTCTTCTTCTTTTTTTTTAATTTTTAAAGTTACAGACTAATATGGCTACCCCTCTGAAATGGAGCTAGTTCAGGGTTTGAGAACCGCAAGTGAGAACTGAATACTCCATGGTGCCAAAGAGGGAAATTAGGGTACGTCTACACTACAGTGTTAATTCGAGTTAACTTAATTCGAAATAGTTAATTTGAATTAAGCTAATTCGAATTAACGCATCTACACACAAAACCTGTTTCGAAATAGCACGTCCACACTGAGTGGACCCTGAACCGAAGTTAAGGCTGGCCGGAACCACTGCCGGCAGGGCATCAGGTTAGGACTTAGTGTGTGGGGCTGCTGCCTGAGGCTAACTGAGCTCCGTGCTTAAAGGGACCCTACCCCCACCCCGGACAGACAATTCTCAGGGTTCCCCGCTTGCTTGTCTACCTCGATGAGGGACAGCAAAGCAATCCTATCTTGGAGTGCCCTGAGTGCCCGCACTCAGGGCACCACAGCACGTGGCCACATGGAACCAGAGCTGCCCCTGAGCACACCGGTATGTCTCGTGGGGTCGCTGCCATCAGCCCGGCTGCACTTGCTGCAGGCTGCCATCTGGGGGGGTCCATTGAGGGGCTGTCAGGATCCAGGAGGCCCCGAAGGAGAACGTCCACCCCTCAGAGCCCTCAGAGGCACCCCGGTCCTCCCCACCAGGGGCTCGTGCCCCATTCCTCCCTCATGTCCTTCCACTTACCCCTCCCTAGCCTCCCTTCCTGATGTCAAACAAAAGACATGTATGTTCAAAAATAGAAACTGGGTTTATTGAACAAAACTGGGGAGGGGGGTGAACCTCTGGGGAGACTGGGGAAAGGAGGCGGGGGAGGGGGAAACCTGGGAAAAGGGAGCTGGAAGGGGGAAGCAAGGGGAAGAAGGGGGAGGGGAAGCTCAGGGCTCAGGATTGGGAGTCTCGCTGGACCAACTTGATTTTCATGCAAACCTGCTTCTGGGTTCGCATGTGGCATTTGGTGGCCAGGCTGGCAGCTATCCTGCCATACACGGCCGCATTCCTCCATCTAGTGCAGAGATCATGGACATTGGGGGCATCCCCCCCAAACATGAATAAGGTCCATGATCTCCACCCTGGACCAGGAGGGCGCCCGCCTTCTCCAGCCCCTGTCAGGTTCCTGGGAGCTGGCAGACAGCTCCTGGGGAGCGGTGGAGGGCTGGCTGCCAGTGGCTTGCTGGCTCATGTTTTGGGGCCACTGGGTCAGGGGCCACGGTGGCCACTGCTGGCTCTGGGCTGGCAGGCTTGGAGCTGGCACAGGCACTGTGGCCAGGGTCTACCCCTTTAATGGCTCTGGGGCTGGGGGAGAGGAGAGTAAGTTTTCCTGATTGTGCCCAGAGTGGCCACCAGGGCTCCCTGGGAAGGGCTGGAGGACCCCTACTTCGAATTAAGTGTCTATGCAGCACTTAATTCGAAATAGCTATTTCGAATTTGGCATTACTCCTCGTAGAATGAGGTTTACCAAATTTGAATTAAGCGCTCCGCTATTTCGAATTAATTTCAAAATAGCGGTTTGCATGTATAGACGCTATTAAAGTTAATTTGAAATAATGGCTGTTATTTCGAATTAACTTTGCAGTGTAGACAAACCCTTATAGATTTAAAATAAAATCACAGTTTTGAGGTAACATACTTGCAAGTATTCTGAGACTCAACTTGAATATTACTTGAACGTTTTTCACCATGATTAATCTTATTTCTGACAATTACATTATTTCCTTGTATATTAGCCCCATGAGCCCGACTCTGAAAAACTCCCAATGACTTAAAGTGGAAGAAGGAACAGGCTGTGTGTGAATTGTTGCTGGTTTTCCATAAATAGACACTATCCTTTTTGGCTTGTTATATGGGATTTCAGCATTTGGAGGATCTTTATTTTTATTGCTACCTGCATCAGACAATTTATCTCCACAGAAATAAAGTCATAGATTGTTCCTGCTAGATTTACAATCAGCTCATCCATTTGGATCCTATGTACATCTCAGACAACTTACTCCACTCAGCACCTGCACAGTACATCCTACATCCAAAATTAGACCAAAGTATTCCAGTCCACAGGAAACTAGACTATTATGTGCACAGGACAGAACAGGAGGGACTTGGTAGGTAAGTGAAGACGGGTGAATATGGCTAATGGATTTTCAGCTATGTACTTTCAAAATGTATTGCTAATTTTTAAGTCAACATGTATGTTAGGTTACGGCCTGACAGGCAGTCAGGCACTTGAAGTGCAGAGCCGAACTGCAGCTCCAAGACGGAGGGAGGGCTCCTACCTGTGGGTAATACAGACTGCTTTCAACGCTGTACACCTGCCCTGCTCTGTTGACCAATATGCATAGAATCATAGAACTGGAAGGGACCTCAAGGGATCATCAAGTCCAGTCCCCTGCCCTCATGGCAGGACCAAGCACACTCTAGATCAGTGATCTTCAACCTTTTAAACCACAAGATCACTTTTTTGATTCAAGTGCAATGTAAGATCTACCTCAAACCCAAATACCTTTGCTCCACTTCCTTCCCACCCCTTCTTTGAGGTCCTGCCCTTGCCCCACCCCTTCTCCAAGGCCTCACTCTGCTCACTCCATCCGCCTTCCTTCCTCATCCTCACTCACTTTCACCAGGCTGGGGTAGGGAGTTGGGGTGCAGGTTCTGGTCTTAGGCCAAGGCATATGGAGTGTGGGAGGGGCTCTGGACTTCGCCCAGGGTGGGGGATGGGGTTCCAGGAGGGGTTTCAGACTGCAAGCTCTGGGAAGGAGTTTGGGTGCAGGGGGACTCATGTCTGGGGCAGGCGGCTGGGTATAGGAAGAGGTTCAGGGCTGGGACAGGGGTTCAGCATGCAGGCTGCCTCCAAGTGGTGGAGCAGTGAGGTTAAGGCAGACTTACTCCTGCCCTGGCCCTGCACCACTCCTGAAAGCAGCTGGCATGTACAGCAACAGCTCCATGGCACCATGTGCTGCTCCTCAGCTACGGGTACTGAGCCCGCAGCTTCTATTGGCCACAGTTCCCCCTGCTCTGCCTTTCTCAGGGGCTGCACGGATACACCAGCCACTTCCAGGAGCAGCAATTGGCCACAGGGAAAATTACTCCCATTAGGCGTTTTAAAACTCACTGCTCAAGGAATTAAAATGAAAATCTCTAGCTGCCAAGGAGCGGTGGGAAGCCCTGGCTGCCATGAGAAGAGAGTCACAGCAGGAGCATCCCTGAGCTATGTTGCCACTGAGAGCAGCCAACCCCACAGTGCAGGGAATGGGTGACCCGTCCCAACATGGGGGACAGCAGCTTACAGGGGGGCACCTTAGCCCCCTTTTGCCATCAACTTTGCTTTCCCTGGCTGGCATCTGTGCCCCAGTTTCCTCCTCTGAAATCACTGAATCTCCTGCTCCCACTCGCCAGGCATTCACACCTCAATCCAGCCCCTGATCCCTCATTCCACCCCCAAGCCGCATGTGCTACCCCCTCATCTGCCCTCCCCCTTCAGCCCATGGCCACTAGCGGGTCCCAGGTTACCCCCGCTTCAAGCCAGATGGGCCCAGCCACCCCCCCCAACTCCAAACTGTTGAAAGCCCTGCCTCCTGTGATTCCCCCCCTCATCCTGCCCCTCCCCCTCATCCTCAATCTTGCACAGGACCTTCCCCTCCCCTCCTCTCCAAAAAATGCACAGAGCAGACAAAAACTCAAGCTAACCCACTTTGCAAGCAGTAAAAGAAGTAACCCCCCCCACACACACTTGAGTGTTGGGTCAGAAGATGAGAGGGGAGGGAAGGACTCTCTATGTGTGTGTGTGTGTGTGTGTGTGTGTGTGTGTGTGTGTGTAAGGACTCTGTGTGTGTGTGTGTGTGTGTGTGTGTGTGTGTGTGTGTGAGAGAGAGAGAGAGAGAGAGAGAGAGAGAGAATGACAGACACACACTGTGTGTGTGTGAGACAGATTAGCATTGCCAAGCTCCTTCCATCCTCTTCCTTCTGTGTGGAGATAGGGTACAAGAGTGGTGGGAGGAGGGACACCCTGACATTAGTGTCCCCCTTTTCCCTCCCACACCCTGCACAGCAAGCAGGAGGCTTCAGGGGGCAGCTCCATAGCAAAGAGCAGGGGCAGCATGATAGTGGGTCAAGGGACAACTGAAGTGCTGTGCTTGATAACTTCCCAGCCAAACCAGTCAGGATCAGCTGTCAGAGGCTCCAAGATCTACCAGTAGATCCCAATCTATAGGTTGGTGACCAGTGATCTAGATCATCCCTGATAGATGTCTGTCTAACCTGCTCTTAAATATCTACAGTGATGGAGATTCCACAACATCCCTAGGCAATTTATTCCAGTGCTTAACCACCCTGACTGTTAGGAAATTTTTCCTAATGTCCAACCTAAACCTCCCTTGCTGCAATTTAAGCCCATTGCTTCTTGTCCTACCATCAGAGGCCAAGGAGAACAATTTTTCTCCCTCTTCTTTGTGACACCCTTTTAGATACTCAAAAACAGCTATCATGTCCCCTCTCAGTCATCTCTTTTCTAAACTAAACAAACCGAGTTCTTTCAGTCATCCTTCATAAGTCATATTTTCTAGACCTTTAATCATTTTTGGTGCTCTTCTGTGGACCCTCTCTAATGGGAAGAGTATAGTCCTCTCTTCCTTTGTTCCCCTCCTTTGGGGCGCATAGTGCTTCTGTGGGTGCATTGAGGGTGCAATGCCCGAACACAAGGATGTCACCTATCAGGGAAGGCCTAGATTAGGGATGTTAAAATGCAGGTAACTGGCTAACCGTGTCTCCCTGGGAACTGGTGCATGCTGTCTACAGCTCTATGGGTTGTTCCCATGTCTACTGGCTCCCACCTGCTGCCCTACACACCAGACCAGGAGCTGTGTGTAACCATTTGGGTAAACAACAAGCTCATGCTTATTGGTTACTCATTTATACAGCTACACTCTTTCATTCTTAGTCTAAGATAATACTTAGTCCTGCCATGAATGCAGGGAGCTAGAAGTAGACGACTTCTCAAGCTCCCTTCCAGTCCTACGAGTCTATACTTCTGAGATAGGGAGCACAAAGGGCTGTAGAAGTCTGCTTGTGCCACCCTCACACATGCAGTCCTACAAAGGCTAACGACAGTTTTTGCTGGTTAGTGTGTGTCATTTGTCCCACTTGGCACCTGATCCACAGAGGATGTGAATCTGTTACATTCCCACACTGCGGAGCTCGGCTCGTTAGCTCAAGCTGTAAAGATTCATGCCTTTAGCCCTGAAGGTCCCCAGGGCCAGCCAACATAACAGCAACCACACCATTTAAAAAAGTTTCCTGTTCCATTTAGAGGCACACAGCCATCAAGCCATCCCCAACTATCATCACAGTTCCTTCTTGCAGCCTTGAGTGCTGGTTATGGTTGGATGTGGAATGGCCATGCCACCATCTTTAACAAACACTTTATCACTAGTTCTCTAGGTAACTGGAAAAATCTAGAGTTTTAACTGACTAGAAGGAATCATGTTGCTGTTGCAAACCCTGGGCAGGGCAATCTTACTCTCTCCAAATGGCTAGTTGTGCAATTTATTTCTCCATTCAGCACAACTAGACCAGCATCCTTTTGCAGCCCAGCAGCCACTCATTAGCAGCCAAGGCTTTTGAAAGGATAATGAACTTAAAGGATAGAAGTGGGTGGCTGCCAGCACTGACAGAGGTTTGGAAAATGCAGTGACAAGTGGGAGACAGCAAAGCTGATGGCCCTGCATACCCAGGACCAGATTTTGTCATCAAGCCACTCATTCCTGTGGAGAGCTATGCTCTGGCATGGGTTTGGTAGTGGGCTACAGCTCTTTGGGTTGTCTCTGCTGGCAGCTAAAAAGAATAGCGAATTTGCATGTACTTTAGGTTAGCGTCAACAATTAGCCAGACAGGTCATCACACTGCTCCACCAATTAATCTGTTCTTATTGGTTATCTCAGTGGCCAGAGCTTAGTCATGCCCTGTAAGTTTTGAACATGACCCTAGTTAGTGTAGTAGTGTAGCAGTTCTCAATAGGGGGCCTGTAACTCCCTGGGGGTTTGCAAATCCTTTCAGTGGGGCTGCGGGACCCCATGGCTAAAACTCAGAGCCTGAGACCCACTACCTCCCCTGCAAGGCTGAAGTCAGGAGCCACAGGGTTGCAGCCCCAATCCCTGGCACTCCCCATGAGGCTGATGCTGAGAGGGTACAGCAGGGCTAAATTCCAGAGCTCTGAGCCCCAGTGTTCCCTATGGGGCAGACACCCTGAGCCCATGGACAGAGTTGGGAGGACACAAGGTGTTACCCATCTGAAATTATGGTGCAAGAGCAGGCAGTCCTAGGGCACTTCCACTGCCTGCATCCCTGCAATTCCTTCTCTCCCCGCCCCTGGCCAAGTTGGAGTTGGGAAGCTGGAGCCAGGAAGTGTGGTGCAGCTGCTGCTCTGGCTGGTGCCATGGAGCAGGCAGTCAAGACATTCCTTCAGCTCCTGCTGCTGCTGGTGGGTTTGAGGACCCAGCTCTGTGGCTGGCAGAACCCTTGGGGAACAGTGACTGCAGGAGCCCCCTCCTGGCATACAACCCTCAGTTACCCCACCTCCACACCTTGAACTACCCCTGCCTGCACACAGCCCCCAGCTACTCCCTCCATGCACCCTGAGTTGTTTTCAAACTTTTTGAGATCAGCCTCCCATCTTTGAGTTATAATTTTTTACTGTAACCCCACCTACCCTGTCAGGGGGCTGGCCTGCTGTGGTGAGTCAAGAAGTGCAGGTGGTGCTTCCGTCACCGATCCTGCTGTGTGGAGCTGGCTTGTGCCCTGCTAGCCCCTGCACACCCAAAACAGCAGCCATAGTGTCTGAGCCCCACCCTCAGTCCAGAGCCTCGAGTTCTCTCTGGGCCCTGCAGTTTTTATAACATGTTGTGGGGCACCTCAGAAGAGAGAAGGCTGAGAACCCTGCAGTACTGCACTGCCCCAGAGCCAGCATCTCAGGGTGTTGGGGGAGCACACCTGCTGCTATACCCCCATCAGCGCATGCTGCATAATGTCCCTTCCAAACTAGCTGGGTATTTAGTGAGGATGGGCCCAGCCTGCATACTTAACTGAAGAGGACTTATCCATATGCCAACCCACTGTCACACGATAAGCAATACCAGGACAAACAGAGCCATGACCAGATTTCTAAGCACTATGGACCACAGGTGAGCAATATAGAGCAGTCTGTTCCATAGTGAAACTAACAATGTCCCCAATTAGCTCCTGCTAACATGCCAGAATACATTTCTATTCTATTTATTTCCTTGCCCCACAGCTATTCAGTGAATACACATGAAATAGCATGATGGCTTCTTTTATATGCTTAACAGGTTTCATACAGTTATGAAATGGTCCAGGGTTCTTATATCAGCATTTCCTATCTTATACTAAATATATTTGTAACCCTAGGCCAGCTATCTCAGCCTTGCTTACAGTGAGCAAGCAATGAGAAAGCCTTTCAAAGTAGTTTATGGAAGACCATAAATAAATAATGTGCCAAGCACGCCAAACAATAAGCAAACCACCTTCAATGTCCCTGCTGAAAAGAAGGACTGTGCCTTTGAGAGGTCTGAGTCATCTGTACCCTGAAAGGCTTGTTTGCACCTGCAGAATGTTTCTTTTGGAACTGCCCTCCAGCAGCTCCAACAATAGCTCTTTTCCTGTTAAATCAATGTAGTCAACTTGATTTTTTTTTTTTTTTTTTTTTTTTTGCACTGGCTGATTTTTAATGGGTGCTTGGACAAAAGGTTTTGAACTATAGAGTGATGTTCTTTAAAAAAAAAAAGCCAGTAAAAATATTCAATAAGGGACTTTGTACATGCCTTTGATATCCACAAAGGCCTTCTCAACAAGGGAGAGTGGACAGGTCTGAGAGCAGCATTGCTAAATCTGTCTCTCCCTACCACCATCACACACCGCTTGCTTGCCTGCCTCCTAAGCAGCAATGAGGTACGGTCTCCCAATTTCACCACCCCCACCAGGTTCCCACTGCTTCCTGGCACACCACTGGGGGCTGGGGTGTGAGGAATCTGGAGGGTACTACCCCTCTCCCCCACTTTTACCACTCCCCAGCTCTGTGCAGGAGTCTGGAGAGAGAAGATAGGAACTACCATGGCCATCCTCCTAGCTGTTCTTACTTCCTGGCTCAATGCAGAGGTCCTGGGAAAAGGAAACACCATCCTGGCACCAAATGGAGAAATAGCAGCAGCAGTTCTGTTACTGAGTTTCTGTGGGGAAAGCATGTCCTTGAGCTCCTTGCCATGTGTGCTGCACGAGAATGTTCTTAGTACCGTAGCGTATGACTAATGGGGTCGACACTCGCCAGCTCCCTGCGTCCCCAGAAGGGGCGTAGCCTGAGGCAGAAGGAGTGGAGCTAGGGCTAGGTTCCCCCAGTCAGCCCTTAGAGCCACTCACAGTGCACCACACCTACCCTATGCAGCCCTCTATGCTGCCAGGAATGTGCAGCGTGAGCCTCCGGCAGCAATTTAAAAGGTGTGAGGTTTTGGTTGCCACAGTGGCAGTGGCCAGGAGCCCAATCACTGGGCCCTTCACGCTCCCTGTCAGCAGGCCTGCATATGACACAGGAAGTCCAACGACTCATCAACAAAACCACAAAGCTGGGTGTAGACAAAAGGCTGTCAAATTCACAGAGGAAACACTCTGGGCCAAATCCTCAGCTGGTATAAATATGGAAATCAACAGAACTACATTGGATTTACAGCAGCTGAGGATCTGAACCAATGGAAATAATTATTTCCCTGTAACTTCTTTCACTGACAGTTCAAACACCACCTATAATAGTAAGCAGAATCTCTTCAGAGAGAGGTGTGATTTTCAAAGTGACAGAATCCCTATAACTAAAGAGCAGCCAGTAAAGTTTTCTGCATGTTTCCCAGTAAGATTATTTATCATTTCACTCCAACAGCAATAAAATGTTATAAAATTGTCACCAGCAAGCCCTGGGTTTCAGATAAAAGAGGAGTATTAAATCTAACCAGACTGAATGTGGCTGTATGTCATGTCAGTCAACAATCTTTCAAGTATTCTAAAATATGCTTACAAAAGAATGTTAAAAACATCTGTTGGTTGTGTGTGGAGAGGTTGTTTTGCTTTAATACAGAATCCTTATTAATTCTAAACCCAGGAGAAATCAGCTCCTCAGTAGATTTGGACCACAGTACATCATCTGATGCGGCCACATACACCTAAACTTTGGCTAATTGCTGATTTGGGTCTCAGATCTTTCTATACAGTGCCACCACAGTATAACACCACCACAAAGTTCAAATAGCACTGAACTGGGGAAGTTCACATTCAGATTATAGACTTGGACCTACTTCTGCACTGCAGCAGATCTGGTCATGAAAATCTCTAGCTACTTTTTGAGTCAGTATTAAAAAATATTGCTAAACTTTAAAACACACACATTCAAATCATGGCAAAAATTCCGTTAAACTTCCTACTACCTTACTAGAGAAATCTCAGTGAGAAACCCGAGTGTGGCCACTGGCCAGAAGGATATTCATGGTCATATTTTCATCTTGCTTTGGTATACTATAAGGGATGGTTTTGGAAAATTCTTACATATTGTAGAGTCCTATCTCCCTTGCACTTTCTTTCAAACATGTTTGTGAGTCATGGCTTGGCTCTTCCAGTACCCTGGCCATTATCAGAAGCTTTAATATTTCTTATTAAGGCTCGAACCCTGCAGTTGCCTCTGTAGGTGGACTACTGGGCTTGAGCAGAGCCAGTTGCAAGATCAGAGCCTAACGGTCAGGTCCTCTAAAGCATTTCACTGAAGTTAGGCACCTAAATACATTTAAGGACCTGGGCCTAAGTCATTATCGCTGACCACCAGGAAAGTGAGCCTTTGGAAATAGAAGAGAAATACCACTTTGCTATGTAACTTTCCATTAGCACAACTGGGACACTGCTTCAACCTGCTCCAGAATATCTTGCCTGGCTTCCACAAAGCCAGAGATATAATCAGCTCAAGTGATTATGAAATATTACTTTGCTGACATCAGTCTCTGTTTCCCTTTGAGAAGTAGTAGAGATTTCATTTCTCATTTTTTGTTGCAACATTTCATTTCTGTTAGGCTGCAACTGCACAAATGTTCTGCTTAGGCAAACAGATTGGTAAGTTGAGCAAAGGAACAAATGTAAGGAATGCATTACTGCTAGAAGAAATCTTCATTGTTTTAAAGCAGGGATGTCAGTGGTTAACTGGTGGCCCAGCCAGGCTAGAGCAGCTCTCGACCTACCTATAGTGTGATGCATTGGGACTGGCCCAACTGAAGCAGCTTGTGGTATGGAGTGGGGGGCAAAGGGGGCGCTCCATCTTGGCTGGGCCCATCACACCATGGGCGAGAGGAGCTTCAGCCCAGCTGGGCCCCCCGCCTGTCCCTGTTTAAGTGGTTAACCAGTTAATCAGTTAACCAGTCAAACGTCAGATTAAGTAGGATTTTATATCCCTGTTTCAAAGAGAAGTATAACTTTCAAGACCATGAAAATCCCTTTCTGAATTCAAATGAGCTCAGATAACTATATAAAATATCAGGAGTCTTACCAGGCACTTTTGAAAGATATGATTTTTTCTCCAAGTTTCTGTCTTTACTTCTGGATTCAGGAGATTTAGTAACTTTTTCTTGCTTTTCCATGTTCACATTACTGTTTGCAATAGTTACATTTTGCAAAACAGGCTTCCTAGGCAATGGAGGTTTTGTGCTAAGCAGTTCAGAGGACTTTGTTTTAGATTTTCTGCTGTCATTCCCAGAGCCACCGATATTTACATCAGCTGTTTTTTTGACTGATGCCTTTTCAGCTTTTAGAAGTGACGCCAATCCCTCTTTTTCTAAATTAATCTCTGCACTGTATCTTTTAAACCCCGTTGATTCTGGTGAAGAGCTTTCTCTGTATTTCAAGGATAGTGAAGTAGATCTAAGTTTTACTCGAAAAGGACTTTTATCTTCACAGTCTGGTTGGCACGGGGATACCACAACAGAGCCACTTTGCACTGGAATTTCACCAATGGCCTGAGACACACAGCTAGCCACCATATTGTCTGCTGCTTTGCCCATGACCTCGGAGTCAGAATCTGCCAGTGACACCTGCTTTTTGACATCATTGTTTTCCTCCTTTAGCTCCGTGCCCACCTGCACATTGTCTTCCAGCTTCTCATTTCTTGAGAAGAGCTTTGTTTTTGGGAGGGGTAATTTGGTATTTAATGCACTTTCACATTCTGAGTTTTCTTTCAGGTTGAGGCTGCCAGCCCTGGGTCTCTCCCAGGCTGATGACACTGAAAATTTTCTCAAGACACTGAGTTCATTGGCAGCTTTCTCCATTTTTTTCTCCAATATTGCCTCCCTGTGTCCCAGAGACTGACTGTTTTCCTTGTCAGAGGTGGCTGGTTCTTGACTGGGCTTAGTTTGCTCCAGAGCCCAGGAAGCAGGTGACCCCAGCTGTGATAAAGCAGGCAGTGGGATATCAGAGGAAACACAGGGTGAGTCTGTGAGCTGATAAGATCCTTTAGGTAATTGCTTGCTGGAAACTGGCAATGCAGCAGACTCCTTCATTGTTTCCTTATAACAGGATGTTTCCATGGGTATTTTACCACCCTCCTGTATATATTTTTCTGGCCCTCCCAAACAAGAAAAACTGCCAGTACTGGTTGAAGTGTCCTCTTTAGACAGCAAGTTATTCAGGGAAGACCCAGTAAGAAACTGTTTATTTTCTTTATTTAAAGTATTAACTGATACCTCACATATGTTTTCAGGGGACACACTCAGAGATCCTGAGGGCTCTTTTCCCCTTTGTGTCTCTCCATCTGGAGACAGAATCAGGGTTATTCCGTTTTCTTTAAGTTCTAAAGGAGAAGGATAATCTGACTCAGACTGTGTTAATGCCAGCATAGTTTGGCAGCCCGCAGGATCATTCTCAAGTAACAAGGCTTCCTGTACAACAGCAGACTCAGAAGCGAACTGCCGTGTGGGAGGCCTTTCGTCTCCATGTCTGGAACTATGGGGAAAATCTTCAGGCATTTCAGATCTCTGCCAAGAGGCCACGTCACTTGTCACAGCTATGCTGCGTGTCAGTTTCTGATAGCTGGTGGTGAAGATTTCGTGTGTCAAGTCTGCCAGCATCTCTTCCCCATCATTCTCCTCTTCTTCTGGGGTGTAGTTCAAGTCATTCAGAGACTCTGATTGTGTCCGCTACAAAGAGCAAACAATTATTAAAATTTTATTATTTCTTTATAATATCATATATTGTAATCTATTTATTGGTTTAGTGTGTGGCAAATTCCACAGTCTGGCAACTGCTTTCCAAACAGAGGGGAAGACAGTCCCTGTCTTGAATTCATAGCTAATCTACTATACATTTTAGAGAGAGTTTTTCTGTCTGTCTCCTAAATGGTAAGAGCTATGACCACCAAATATAGTATACAGTTTTCTCTCATCATAACTTAAAGCAACATAAGAGTTTGGGTTGTGCCAGAACAATGGGATGTGCCTGGAATGGGACTGCTTTTCATAAAACCAAACAGAAAACAGAGTCACTAAAGAAAGTACAGTCCTCAAAACTGACATAACTGAGTGAATATTGAAAGAGACTGAATCAAGCCAGAAAAATAGGATGAACTTATTGTTTCTCAATAAACCTTACAGAAAAGAGAAAAAGCACAGAGAAATTTGTAGTAGTGCTCTGTTTGGCACTACTGGGCAATGCTAGGTAAATCTGCTAGTTAGTTTATATTTAAGCACTATATGCTCACTTCATTGCATTATAATTGGCAAGCTGTATTATATGAGTAATAAATTTCTAATCAAACCATCAAGCAATCAAATTAAGATGTCATTTCTTACCCCTACATAATTAACCTCTTTGATGCCTTAATATCCATAGCCAATATTCAGCAAAGCAGGCGCTATAGGACTCTGGGGACAAGTTTTTGGGATTGGATTCACCAATGCAATTTGTCTACATTGTGATGTTCTAAAGGCAAAAGAAGCAACTACATCCTGCCATTACAAATCAAACACACCCTTCTTTGTAAGACCTGACCTTTGAGTGGCAAGTCTATGCAAAGGGAAGAGCAGAATAAAAGTATTAAGTAAGATCATAGGGCAACAACTGTAAGATAATGCACAGCAGATGGTCTTATTTTTGGTCAAATTGTGACACACCCTTGCACTCTTTTGTAGGTTGTGTTTGAATTTCTGTGTTCTTTCAAGTAAAAATATTTCATGGCAGCTTATAAAGCATCTATTTATTTGGGAGGGCTTTTTGATAGTGCATTAGATAAGTTTTTGCAAATATGTACTTAGGACTGGCTGAATATATAGGATTATTTCAAAAGCTTTTTTATTAACATGTAGAATATGTATTTTTGTACAGTGCCTTTGATTGCTTACTGATCCATTGTCCTCTCTTGTGTAAATCCATATTACAGATGTAGGTACTAATTTGAGGAATACAAAGCCTGCATTCTAAAGTGAATTATGTCTCACCCTGCTGCTCCCAGTTTTGCAAACTACAAAGTTGCCATGCTATCTGGTATAAAAGTTTGTCTATGCCAAATAAGGGTCCAGTAATATAAAAACTATATGTAGATCAGTACAGCAGTATTCAGGCAAAGCTGTATGAGGAAAAATTACTAGGGGTAAGATCTACTGAACAGCATAAGAGCTTTCTAAAGGAAATCATGGAGGCTCCATCTCTTTTGTCATTTAAGACAGGACCGGACAAAATAATAGTAAATATACTTTGGCGACACTCCTGCACCAGCAGAAAAGAATGGATTAGATAGATCTTTGCACTGGTGCTTTTCATGCTTCTCTGATACAGTCTCCATTGTCATTACGCATAGTTCGAGACTGCTTTTTCAAGCACAAAAGTTGCTCACTGTTTTTGAAAAAATAACATTCTTTTGATATCATAGTTGGGGAAAGTGCTATTTATGTCTTTAAACAAGACAATTTGACTTTTTTTTTTTACAAAAAAGGTTCAAAATATCCAAATACACTAATGCAAATAATGTATTAAAGAGCTTGTACAATTTTAATTAAAAACATCATGATTTGAGACAGAATTAGAAAAGGGTGTACTAAAATGGCTGTCTTTTTGCTCAGCAAAACTGCACTGACATACAATTTTTTTGTGGGGGCATATATTTTGCTCAGTTTTCCACCTTACTGGTGAATCCACACAAGGGTTACATGACCGGATTGTTGTACACGGCAGATTAAAATAACCGATATTCCCAAGAACCAGAACTTGGCTCCAATAGATAGCCCACCTGATCTCTTATTTGTGTGCCTTTCTAAAGGTAAAATAGTCCAATTGGCTTGGTTTGGTTTTTTTAAGCCCTATAACAATTTTTTTCTAAGGTTCAGATTTGACAGACCAAATTTCCCTCCAGAAAAATAGGTTACAATCTATCTATGTTCTGTTTTTTTAAAAACGAGTAACACATCCTAGTAGAGCCTCAACTTTATCACCGCCTCACTGTTAAACACTGCATAACACCTCATGGGAAGTTTAAAAAGAAATGTGGCCATAAATCCCTATAGCAAGAGAATTAACAAGTAATCGCTTCTCACAATGTGCAGCTTGCACATTGCTCTTAGGGGCTCTCTTCCGGATTCATATACAACACTCATTAAACGTTAGTGATTAGAAAGCAATGAAATATCCACTCACAGCTCTGGCACTACTTAAGTGCTTACAGAGGCTGAAATAAGAATGGCAAGTCATGTAAGAATTTGTAAAAGTTGAACCTCTGAAATCCGGGACCCTCTGGTCTGGCAACACCATAGTCCGGCAGGACCACAGATGTTGCTGGATCAGAGAGCCTCAGAGCCTGTGAGCACGAACTGGCTGGAAGCCCCGTCCCATGGGAGCCCCAGCCAACGGGACAGCAGTGGGGCAGGTAGCAGCAAAAGCAGGGCAGCTGGCCAGCCCTGTCCTTGGGGATCCTGGCAGAGCACAGCAAAGTGGGGTAGCCAGTAAGCACCATCCCACGGGTGCGATAGAAGTGGGGCAGCCTGCAAGCTTCATCCCTGAGGATTCACAGGCGGGGAGTGGGGAGAAGTGGGGCTGCGGCAGCTGGGGAGCTCCAGCAGGCCGGAGTCCAAGTCCAAGCTCTGCAGGCTGGAGCCCAGTGGCAGTGGTGCTGTAGCAGAACCAACTGCAGGAAGGGAGAGCATCCTGGGAGGCCGGTGGCAGGGGTCCACACTACATCTGGCAAATTGCCTCATTCGGGATGGGTCAGGTCCCCAGGATCCCGGTTAAGGGAGATCCAGCCTGTCGTTTAAAGTCAGTGCTGAGTTTTCCATTTGTTTTTATAGTTACCGAAGGAAGTCTTCTCATTTTACTAGATCTCTGGTTCCGCGGTTTGATTGAAAGCTTGTGTTTAGCAGCAGAATTATCCAAGCAAGTAGCGAAATCAGGCGGAGAGTCAAAATCAGCTGCAGGTGAGCTGCTGCTGTCAGATGTTTGGGGAGACATAGCTTTAGCACTTGAATGCCTATGGAATAGTTGGCCTTCTGTAGAGCAGGGCCTAGAAGAAGGAACTGATATGACCTAAAAAAAAAAATCCCAAAAGAGAACATTAAACATAGAAACCAAACTACGAAAACAGGTATTTATCAGAGAAAAGACTTGTTTACTTGGGTCTGGTTTTTTTTTTAACTTCTATTTCAATTGCACTGCAATTATTAGCTTTTGCTACACTGTGATAGCAGTTTTCTATGTTAACAGTTACTTAGAATCTTTTCCAATAGACTGGCTATTGCAATAAAGTGTAACTGTTAAATTGCAAACCTACGACAAATGAAAAAAAAGTGTCAACATGTTTGAGAAAAGAAATTATGAAGAACTTCAAAGGCCAATCCTCCTATGTTAGCTCCCTTTCTGACTCCTGCCTACAATGCTAGAAGATTTACAAGTCCCCTTCCAATCCTACATCCCTCTCTAAGAAAACAATGTCAAAGGTTAGTGTCCCCAATATTTAATCGATGTGTATTTTTTCAGTTTATTTGCATTTGGTAAATCAATGAGTTTTTTCTCCAAACAGAATATTTCACACACACACACCCCACTCCCTAAAATAAAATATCATGGCCTGCTTGCAGCCTGGAATTTCTAACCACTACAACAATCTATCCAGAAATTATTTGCTGCCATCTTTAGGATTTGGTACTTTCCTGCCAAAGGAGTTCAACTTTTCAACCTTCCATAAATGTAATATGCAAGTTCCAAGGTTTATGCATACTTCTCAGTGTCTACTCAGATATGAAATTAGGATCATCTTACAAAATGAATTTTTAAAGTAGTTTTTCTCTTTCAATAATTAAATTCTTCAAAATAAGAAAAAAGGATATTGCCAAGGCATCAGTCTTATCTATCACCATTCATAGTAGCCATGTGGAAGCTTGAAACTGAAATATATTCCCTTATTGCAGTTTTTCCCTTCTTTGTTCTTTGTGCTTTTACCCAAGTATGCTTGGCTGCTGCCAGATATATATTTTTTCTCCCAGATAAGGGTAGTGAAATATTTATTTTGCTTATGGAGAAATATCAACATTTGTACGCAGTGTGCAAAAGATTCCTGTGTTATGCCCTGCAGCCAAATGGCATTCTTTTGTATATAAAGGATCTGTTCCGGCTCCTCTTGAAATCAATGGAAAAACTCCCCCAGACTTAGTTTTAACTAATTTGGACTGAAGTTCTCTCTACAATATCTGCAATTTACTATGCATACATGACTAATGTATAACAGTGATACATGGGTACATTACCCATTCGTAACTTACAGTGAATAACATTTGACATTTCAGCTCTTTGATAAAGGCACAGCACCTGTTCACCCGAAGGACTAACAAGACTGCCCAGTGCCCACCCTCTCTGCCCCTTCTTGATCAGTTGGAGGTCAGACCTGAGATAATACTAACACTGAGCATTAAATCAGAACACTAAAGAACAGTTTCTGTCATTTCATTTACAATTCAGCATTTGAATTGAGTGCCAGGCATATGTTTGCTGCAGACACGGTATGCCAGGTTATGGCTGCCTTGTGTGCACGTATAAAAAGGAGGAGAAGGTTGAGAGAGCCCTTTCCAAGAAGAGCACACTGCTAGGGGACAGCCATCATTCCACTGGCTGCACGGGAAAGAGAACAGGGCCCGTAGCCCTTGAGAGGAGCCAACCTCAGTGGGGGAGTATCTGGCAGCAGTAAAACCAAGACACCACCTTCCCACTTCAAACAAAGCAAGCTCTCTTGGCTGTGAATGGAGAGAGGATGACTCAGGCTACATCTTTTTCAAAGTGTAGCAGGTCCTGTTGCCCAGCATGTGCCCTTCCACAGCCCAGGAGAGAAGCTGTCACTGGGGTAAAGTGTTTCTCTCTCGCCCCCCGCCCTCCAATGAAGCCCAATCTCTTAGAAGTTATAGCTAAATCCTGGATCTGGCAGGAATGCATTCACATTGTTGTGCTTCCTGGGTGTACCGTGAATTGGCCCAAATACATTTACAAAGTATGTATACCTGTTTTCAGGTCCCCTGAACCCTCAGTGTTACCTAATTTTTTTCTAAAATGAGTTAAAATTCCACTTTGCTCAGTTAAAAAAAAAAGCATTTCATTCTGTTGATAAGGAATTTTAACTGTTTATGCTAGCACAACAAGCATTAAAAAAAGCAAACAGCTATAATATATACAAAAGCTTGTTCCTGCAACAAACAGAAAACAAAGTAACATATTTAAGCCTTACATTCCTTAAAAGACTAATATATATGTTGCTTGCTCCTTGATACATTTGGTGGAAGTTACCTGTTCTTCTTCTTCACTGCCTGTTCCAGCTAAACTCAAAGAGCTAGGATGCTTGTGAGAGTCAGAGAACTGTGGGATGGAATGAGGAAGAGATTCAGTAAAAGATGACAAACGAGATGGGTTTCTAACAGAAAACTTCTACACATAATACTAACAGAGATACTGATGATCTAAGCTACTGTCCAGTATACAAATTTCTAAGAATTAGTGAGGAGTTTGCAAACATAGAAGACGCAGGAAAAGAATGAAGGATTCATTAAATAGTACATCACAAAATTATCTTTTAAAAATAATTACAAATTCTTGAAAGTTTCTTCTTCCCATGTTGGGGAACACGGAGTTAAGAGTGAGAGACTCTGCTTTTACTGACTGATTCAGGAAAAACTACAGATTTTTCCATCCATTTATTATTTCCTGGCTGTTCTATAATTCCTGCAAACACTCTCTTTCTCTTTCTGGGTTGCTACAGTGGCTGGCTACAATAACCCGATACACATAATCACAATCTAAAGAGAAGAGTGACATAAACTTCCAGGAGCTACTGCAGCTGACAACCTATTGCCCATATGGTTTTATGCATAGACATTTGTAGAAGCCACTCCCGCTCTGTAGAAGTCTTACCACTGGTCTCCAAAATGACATGTGCTTGATGTGTAGACTCCACTTCTTTTTTTTAGTGCTTAATTTCCTGGTTTTGATAGGCCTGTCATTTACATTCTAGACTGGGAGACACAGAACTTAAACAGCTTTCTTATGGAAATAGTGTTTTGTGAAGGCAAGGCTTTCTAAATTGTCCAACCAGTTCAGATGGAGAAAGCAAACTTGATGAAGGACAGCAAAACGAAATCATTTATCCTACCCTTTCACACAATAAAGAATGCTCAATTAGCAAAGTCCAGTCCACAAGTGTTGACATTTGTCAGTATCATAATCTACTCACCCTTGTTGCTGTGCTGGAACTTAAAATGTCATGGAGCAAAGACATTTCTGGAGGACTCCTGGGTAACCCATCGTCCTCAGAACTAGTCCCAGCATCATCCAGCCGCTTTGCATGAATTCCAAAAGGAGGTGGTGGCCCCAGTTTCATGCTTTGTTGGAGTTTCAACTGCCATATGACACGGAAATACATTTTGAATGTTTTTTTTCTACATTATCTGACTCCGTCCACTCCATTATTTACTTTGATTTTAACTCTACACAACAAGATACAACTGAATGAGCCAGAGCATAGAGCACCTCCATTTCAAGTTCTCCCTGGGTACAAAACAGCTCATATACTTGACCACTATAATTCAGGTTGAATCAAGAGAAGGTAATGGTGTCGGATTAACAAATTATGCACAAATGTAATTCTGGTTACTTAGCAGAAACCAAAAGTTCAGTTATAAACAATTCTAAAAAAGTTAAGCTTGAAAGAGACTCAATTTCTGTTATTTTAAAAGAATGTCTTGTGTTACCTGTAAAGCTCTAATCCGATCGGAAACATTATCCTGAGAAAACACTCGTACTGGCCGAGTAGGCTCTTGCACAGGCTCAGGAATGAAAATGCTGTCATGCGAAAAAGCTCTGCTTCCCATAATACCTTTGTGGGTTCTAGGATAATATAAGAAGTTAGTGAAAATGTATATGCTTGCTTTTTTAATCCTGTTACTGGATACTTAATTCTTAGATTAACTAAAAAGGATCTTGTAAATGGTGATATCAGATAAAGTGTGCATATCATGTGTTATGACTGAAATTCTAAATTGCTTATTGAAAAAACAATGGTCACAACATTCAGATAAACCTGTACTGTACCTTAAAAAGAAAACAACTTGAAAGCACTAACATCTGTAATGCTTATAAAACAGACTACTAAAATCCTGGTAGTAAAACCCTGAAGAATTTAACAGAATAATTATAGTTACTATAGTGGGCTTTTCTTTACAAATCCTACTACATTATATAAAGAATTACATCCCCCCTATAGAATTACATAGATTTTGAATGAAAAGGGGGGGAAAAAACTATAGAAAGGATATTGTTTTCTAATTCAATTCTAAGTGTTTTTAAAAATAGTTTCTATAGAACACTGTTAGTTTCTTCTCTATTAAAGCTATAAGGTTTATCCATGAATAATTTTACACATCTGTGTGCACTATTTGTTCCCTTTTACACTCTCGAGTCCCGATAAGGTTCTCCATATACAGATTTCCCCTCTACCAGTCTGTACTAACATCTTCACCGATCTGTTTCCTTCTGAGGAAAGCCATGACATGGGGGGGGCCGTGGGAGAGAAAAGAGGGGAATCCTAGCAGCACAACTCTGATGTGGCAGCCCTCCATCCCCAACTCCACTGGCTATATGGGACTTGTTTCTAGACATGGATCCCCTGGGATCGGCTAGGTTAAAGATGGTAATCTGTGTAGAGATGGTGGGGCAATTTATATTGTGGGAAGGAACAAGCTGAGGCCTTGGCATTATGGCCTTGTGATAGGACATCTGCCCCTGCACTGGCCCTTTAAGGTACTGAAGCAGGTACTGCTAATGAGGGCCCAGCTGGGGCTATACAAAGAAGGGCTCCTGGTGTGAGAGGGGAGGACTTGCTCTTGCTCTGGCTGGAGACCAGGGGTCCCTGGGAAACAGGAGGCTTCCTGGAGGTTGAGCAGTGCTGGGAAAGGAAGGCAGAGCTGGGGAAGCTCTTGCCAGGCAAGCTCTCAGGCTGCAGGGCCTGAAGCAAGGCCTGAGGCTATTAGGGCTGCAGAGAGGCAGCCAAGGTAGACAAAGGCAGCAGGTCCATACACCCTTATCAAAGATGAGTGGCCATTTGGTCATTTCAGACTGCAGTTTGCCCCTGAGGCAGGGGCTAGATGAAGACTGACAGTGGGTCACTGAGGCAAGAAGAGTAGAAGGGAACTGGGGCTGTATCTACATTGGTACGATCTTGTGCAAAAGCGCCCGCTTTTGCGCCAAAACTTGCTGCCTGTCTACACTGGCCGCGAGTTCTTGCGCAAGAACACTGACGTTCTAATGTATGAAATCAGGGCTTCTTGCGCAAGAACTATGATGCTCCCGCTCAGGAATAAGCCCTCTTGCGCAACTGTTCTTGCGCAAGAGGCCAGTGTAGACAGGCAACATGAATTTATTGCGCAAGAAAGCCCTCTGGTTAAAATGGCCATCAGAGCTTTCTTGTGCAAGAGAGTGTCTACACTGGCAGGGATGCTGTTGCGCAAAAGCACATCTCTTGCGCAAAGGCACATGCCAGTCTAGACGCTCTCTTCTGGAAGAGTTTTTGCACAAGAACTCTTCTGCAAAAGAGTTCTTGCGCAAAATCATGCGAGTGTAGATGTAGCCTGGGTGTTCCCTGGGAGGGAAGGACACTGGAGTGCAGAGACTCATAAACACCCCACCCTCTGGAAGGGGGTCAAGAGACACTAGAGTGGGCACTGATGGAGGGCAGTGTCCTGAAGAGGACGCCACGGGTCTGGAAGGGAGAGAGAAGTGAGGACACAGGGAGACACCGTCAAAGGAAGGCCCCCTGCGAGTTTGTGAGCTAATTCCCAGTGCTACCTGAAGGAGGTGCCATGGCGGTGAGTCCACCCTGTGATGCGCCTGGATACTGCAAGTGGATCTAAGAGCTTGGACACTTCTACTCATAGGGAGTCCCACTGACTTCAACAAGACTCCAGGGTGATAGACTGACTTGCCCACACAGAACCAATTGCAATATGGAACCTATGCATGCAATGCTGTTAATCTTCCTGGAACTTGCAAACTAAATTTTTCAGGAACACTTGCTTGTGGGCTTACAGAGGAGATGTGGGAATCCTTCTCTCAATTTACTTCTGATATTAGCATTTTACTTCTGGTTTCTGAGGGAAGTAGCAAGTAACTGCCTCTACAAATGTTTTGCATGGTCACTCCTATGTCTTGTTTCCTCCTGAGAACGGTAAGGTGCTGCCCTGGGTCACTCAGGTAGTTGTTAAAGGCTCTGTCCTAATCATTTTAAGTGCATGGCAGAGTAGTAGCACTGGGTGGCTGCTAACCTTTCCAATCACAGTCAAAATACTTGCAATTGCGAATCTGACTCTGTTTAACAGATGGTGGTGGTATTATTTATTTGTATTACTACTGCACCTAGATTTTCTTCTTTCCCTCCTTTTTTAATAAATAAATAAATAAAGCCCAAACATTTGCAAAACTTAATGTAAAATTTTGGGACTCATAACTGTTAGTTTATAGCATTCGAATCTTGAGGAGATTATAAAAAAAAAATCACTGCTACCAGTAAATTAAAAAAAAATCAGAACACTGTGTTGCCTGAAACTGAGAAACAGCTAGAGGGACATAAGGGAACATAAATGTGGATGAGGGGTGA
This sequence comes from Pelochelys cantorii, assembly GCA_032595735.1. Classification (NCBI taxonomy): domain Eukaryota; kingdom Metazoa; phylum Chordata; order Testudines; family Trionychidae; genus Pelochelys; species Pelochelys cantorii. The sequence continues at coordinate 120,865,805 of CM064326.1, read as the reverse complement.
AATTTCCTTGCAGTGAAAACTATAAATATATTTGATAAAACAATAGGTGGAAAGAGATGATCTGTACTCCAGTTGCAGAAGGAAGGAAAGCCTGCTGCTTGTGCCCAGTATATCAGAGACATTACAAGAAGTGTATGTAAGTGAAAATGTGAGCTCAATAACACAGTCAAGGTCAGAGAGAGACTTATAGAAGTTTGCTAAGTGCCAGCCAGGGCTGTTAAGGTTCCTTTATGCATCTATATTATCCAAGACTGAAATAATAGCTGGAAAATCAATGTTGTATGAGCACATATATCCTTGTTTTTTTAATTGCTCCAGCTTTTTTCAGGACAAGTGAGCTTTCTAAATGGGCACTGGAGGTTTATAAAATGTCCCAACAAATCTTGAGAGACAGAATTAATTTTTTCTTCTTTTAGAATATTTAATTGCCTTTGTTTCTAATACCAAAATTAAAAAAACAAACAAACCAAACAACAAAAAACCCCAACAACTTAACAAAAGCAGAGCATGAGAACAAAAACTCAGAGAGCTATTCCACACATTCCAATATAATAAGTCTGAGTTACAGAGCATGCAGAGAAGGTCTGACCATTACTGCTCTTAAGGGTTTTTGTTGAGCAAGAATACAACAACTCTGCTGTATCTATGGCTGCCAATTTAGATATTCTTGCGTAACCCCCAGGCTTTCACACTGAAGACCAAGCAGGAGGAATCTTACTACTGCCAATACTACAAAAATGTAAGGTTTCTTATAAAAAGATTATTTGGTTGTGTGGCGCTGCCTAGTGGTAACACTGTCTAATGTCACTTTAAATGGACAAGTATCAGATGGGTGCTAGTTTGTATCTGCAAAAACAATAAGGAGTCCTGTGGCACTGTAAAGATTAACAGATTTGGGCATCAGCTTTCATGGATAAAAACCCACTTCTTGACTTGTTAGTCTTAAAGGTGCCACAGGACTCTTCATTGCTTGTTTTGTTTAGCTAAACAGTGCATTTTGCAATATTTGATATCCAGTACCTACACACACCTCCAAAAATAGCATCTCTTTTTCTTGGCTGTGTAACCAAGGATTCTGACATAACCAGAATCTTGTTCATGAGTAATCACTGTCCATTAAAATAAGAACTTTCTTTCTGAGCAGCTATCCCTACTTAAAGTAGTGCATTGCAACAAATAATGAGCCTTTCCCTTTGTCTGTATATTAAATTCAATGTTTTAATGTTATGCCATATGCCTCATATGGTTTATATGTTATAGATTAAAAATAGAGAAAATTGTTCAAAAACACTTAAGTGATTAAGGAACCCACGTCCCATTTTCAAAATGAACTTTGGGTCAGATTTTCAACAACATTTACATCCCTGGAGATGCAGAAAGAACCCCTAGGGAGATTTTCAGACGTGCCTATGCATAGTAGGCACCTACTTTTCATTAGCTTCAATGGGATTTAGCTACCTAACCTGTTTTGACACTTTTGAAGATTCCACTAAGTGACTAGCTCTGTCTTGAAGAACACAAATATAATGTTTATGGATTAAACATCCATAAACATCCCTTTCAGAGAGGGAATCGTGTTGGTCTGTTTGGGTACATTTAAAAATTTCATCATAAAGCTTATTTTTCCTCAGATGACGGTTTAAAAAATATTAGTAATGTTGCACTAACTCATATTTACTTGCATTATTACAATCAGTATTTTCCCTAAAGAAAATAAGGTGCCTGAGAATGTGGCTTTAGGAATAAGAATTGGAGGTAAGCACTTGGATATTTAATCCATAAACATCATTCTGTCTTTTGGACAAGCAATTGTTTATTTGTTAGTGAATAACAGTTAAAAGACTTACTCAAGTTCATCTTCAGAATCATAGCCAAGGTGCAAGGGCTCTGAGGCTGTAACATCACTAGCTGACTGGCATGGTTTCAGAGTGCTGTTCCCTGAAGATGGTACGGTTTCTTTCCTTTTCCTTTTCCCAAAGAACTTTTTGAAAGATTTGAACTTTGACTTTTTCTTTCCTAAATAAAGAAATGTTAAGGAGAGTCTATATAACAGTTTTAAAATTCTAAGAAAAAAGTCACAATTCTCCATAATATTCCATAGCATTTCTTTATAAGAAGTTCTTTTTAGGAGAGACAGCTTGGCCCACAATGGTTTTTTGTATTAACAAGTCTTAAGTCTAAATTAATTATTATTATTATTATTCTTCATAGAACTGGAAGGGTCATCGAGTCCAGTCCTCTACCCTCACGGCAGGACCAAGCACTGTCTAGACCATCCCTGACAGGTATCTGTCTAACCTGCTCTTAAATATCTCCTGTGATGGAGATTCCACAACCACCCTAGGCAATTTATTCCAGTGTTTAACCACCCTGACAGGAAGTTTTTCCTAATGTCCAACCTAAACCTCCCTTGCTGCAATTTACACTCATTGCTTCTTGTCCTATCATCAAAGGCCAATGAGAATAATTTTTCTCCCTTTTCCTTGTAACACTCTTTTAGATACTTAAATTTAGATACTTATTATTATTATTATTATTAGCTGGCAAAATGTGCTATGCTGCCAATAACCTAAAATACAGGAAATCGGACCTTTTAAAATACCGTTTCTATCTGCCTCTTCAGATAAGATTTGATAATAATTAGACCATGAAGAAAAAACACTGTTTGTTAACTAGCTGGGCTACAGAGATGGAATTATAATACTTTGTTTAGCAAACTAAACAGTTAAGATAAGGACAAAATTGTTTCCAAATGGCAAAACTAATTTAAATGCAAAAATGTCACATTGGGTGGAAAATGCAGTGTCAGGAGGCTAATGCTTTAATAGCATCAGTTTTATAACAAATCCAATATATTTTAAATGGTAATTATGTAACTCAGTGGTTCTCAGAATACTAAAACAGGAATTAAGCAATAATCTTGAAATGTGATGCTATGCTGCTCAGAGGGGAGAGAGCTTAAATATGGATAATTCCAGCCTTCTTGTGATAAAAATTAGCTTCTTACCCAAAGCAATCCAACAACAACAAAACCCAAACATTTGCACAAGTATTTTGCAGGGACATCATGCACACATTTCAAACATCAGAGATTATAACAGTCACTAGAGGCAAAGGGTGAAAAGTCAGACATGCTGCAAGTCCACTGACGTGAAAAGAATTATGCTAACTTACACAACACCTGAATTTCATACAGAGAAAGTGTCTTAATTTAAGCATCTGAAAATGTCCCAAAATTATAATTCTGAGTGCGAGAGAACTCATTTCCTACATAAATAGAATCACTACCTTGAGGAGCCCAGTACTGAAACTCAAGAATTCTAACAGTGAATGAATACTTTCATATACACAGGGAAAGTAGACACTGTACCTGAATTGTCCTCACCACATCCTTCAGCTTCTCGCAATTTAGCATCCATTATCCTTGTGGAACTCATGTGACAGTCACTGATGTAAGAAAAAAAATGTATTTATTTGTTTTAAAGAAAAGTTAGTTTAAATGGGTCATTTGATTACTATAAAATGATACATGTAAGTGTATACACCCAGACTGATAAACATCACTCATGAGGCAAAATGCTTTAAGTAATATTGGAATGAATTCTATAGGATATTATAGTTATCCCCAATCCTACTCCTATTTCATTCTCAGAGCACTCTGTCACTGGCTTCAGCGGACAGAAAATGAAATCTTAAACTTCTTCCATAGTGTGTGAATCACCTCTTCAGAGAGAATTTTTTTTTGGTTTATCTCCCCTCCTATTTGCAATTGTCTTTTTTGGTAATATCTATAGACAGTGGACCTTGCAGTCCCTGTATAAACTACAGACAAGGCTTAGCTGGTGCACACTGGCATAGCTCCATTCACTTTGATTAACATGAGCTGAAGATCAGGCATATTATAGATCCTAAACATCCTATGGTGCATAGACCACTTGTTCTGTGCATATTTGGAATTCACTTTGTCAAGTAAATTTTTGGATGATAAAACAATTTGGTGACAAGTATGTAAACAGAGAAGTTTCTAGAGGGATCAGAAAAAAATATTAGACGTACCAAAAATGTCAGAAAGGGTCACACTGAAACGTTAAAAAAAGTCACAAGGAAATTAACAATATTACTTGTCCATTTTTAGAAAAAAAAATCATTCTGTAGTCAGTAAGTGAGCATTGCAAATTTGGGGCAGATGCACTATATTATTTACACTTATCAAAGTACCTAACCCTGTATTAGAAATAAATCTCACTATTATTTTAAACTACAAAGTATCTACAATGCCTGTATGCCAGCACCCTAAAATCTAGCAAGACTTTCATTAGGATGTCAAATCACAAAGGTGTGGGAATGTTCAGTTGATAAACATTTGTGGATGGATTCAGAACCGGCATTTGATTTAGCAGTTAAAGACTTATCACAACCATACACATTAATTTGCATGAAAGAACACAATGCTCAGTGGAGCAGAAGGTCAGTAGTTTCTCATTAAAGTTATTATGTTATGAAAACATACTGTGTCACTATGACAACAAGGGTGTGTCTGTATCTTGATGATTACCAGTCACACTCCTGCAGGGGAAAGAGTTTTAGGCTGGCATTGGCAAATAAGGATTTAGTTGCTTACTTAAATGAGCATTTGCATTTTCCTGCTGAATTGCAAAACAGGAATCACAAATGGATGAAATGCAAATGAAAACATGTTGGGTGCGTCTAGACTGGCAAGATTTTGCGCAAAAGCAGACACTTTTGTGCAAAAACTTGCCGCCTGTCTACACTGGCCGCGAGAATTTGCGCAAGAGCACTGACGTTCTAATGTAAGAATTCAGTGCTTCTTGCGCAAATACTTTGATGCTCCCGCTCAGGGATAAGCCCTCTTGCGCAAGAATACTTGCGCAAGAGGGCCAGTGTAGACAGGCACCTTAATTTTTTGCGCAAGAAAGCCCGATGGCTAAAATGGCCATCGGAGATTTCTTGCGCAAAAGTGCGTCTATACTGGGCACGGATGCTTTTGTGCAAAAGCACTTTTTGCCCAAAAGCATCCGTGCCAATCTAGACGCTCTTTTGCGGAAATACTTTTAACGGAAAAACTTTTCCGTTAAAAGTATTTCCGCAAAATCATGCCAGTCTAGACGCAGCCGTTATGTGGTATTTAATTTTGTCTAGAGAGTATGGTACAACAGAGTCAGGATTCCTGGAGTCTATTCTCATTCAGCCACTGATTCTCTATGGGATTTTGGATGAGTTATAGATGTAAGCAGGGGCTGAACTGCTGCTTGCTATCAGCCAGCTAAAAGGAGAGACCTGCCCTGGGCGTGGGTGTGCCCACTACAATTGTTTAGCTCTGCAAGATAATTAACTGTTAACTGTTGACATGTAAATACAGCTCATGCCAGGAGGGGGAGGGAATACGAGGTGTGGCTATGTAAATCCAATTCAGCCAGGGCTGATGGAGGATCAGTGTTGGAATGGAATGTGGTGTATTGTAAATAATTTGGGGCTGTTGTGGGGGGTCACAAATCATGCTACCCCTAAATGTGGGATCTGTAAAACATGACATCAGTGCTTACAGGAGAGGCACCATCACTGTAAGAGGTCTCCGAGAAATAAGCCTCCCCCCTTCCAGAGTTGAGTGAACTGAGCTGGGGGGAAGGGTTAAAGGGCTTGAGTCAGTCTGCTTCATACCTGTCAGGGGTGAGCTGTAAGACTGGCCCAACCTGCCTCTTTCCCCCTTTGTTTTAAGGACAGACCTAAAGCAGACTCCATGAGGAGTCTTTTTGCTAGTCCAGTGGAAGCTGGAATCCTTTGCCAGTCTAGGTGGTAGTTAAAGAGTTGAAATCACTAAGAGCTGAAATCACTGGTTTGGCTGGGAGCCAGACCCATTGCAGCCAGTGAAGCAGCGGCGGACAGCAGAGTGGCTGGTGGGAGCGGTGGCAGGTGACCAGCGGCGTGGCGTGGCTGGTAGGCACGGCAGCAGGTGAGGAGTGGCAGCAGGCAACCAGCGGCGCGGTGCGGCTGGTAGGAGCGGCGGCAGGTGACCAGAGGCGCGTCCAGTGGAGTGGGACGAGACAGCTAGTGGAGCATGGCGGAGTGGCTCACGTTAAAGACTGCAGCAGAACCCTACGGAGAGGTGGGGCCATCGGCCTCGGACCACGTAAGGTGCCCCTATCTATCCCCCACCCCCATTTCTACCCAGGTTGGGAGGTAAAACCCTGCAGGTTAACTTTTGGACTCTGGGCAGCACTGACCAGGGACAGAGACTTTTGGGGTGTCGGACTTTTGGACTTTGGGTGATTCTTGGCTGGGGGGTGGGGGCCTTAGCTCATGTTTGAGCTATGAACTCTGTTTGTGGTATTTTCCCAAGTTAATGCCATATGACTTCTCTCGGGCTACGTCTACATTTGCATGATCTTGCGCAAATACTCTTTAACGCAAGAGTTCTTGCATTAAAGTATTTGTGCAAGAGAGCGACTGCACTGGCATGTGCCGTTGCGCAAGAGATGTGCTTTTGCGCAAGAGCATCCGTGCCAGTGTAGATGCTTTCTTGCGCAAGAAATTCATGTTGCCTATCTACACTGGCCTCTTGTGCAAGAACAGTTGCACAAGAGGGCTTATTCCTGAGCGGGAGCATCATAGTTCTTGCGCAAGAAGCACTGATTTCACACATTAGAACGTCAGTGTTCTTGCGCAAGAACTCCCCGCCAGTGTAGACAGGCAGCATGTTTTTGCGCAAAAGCGGCCGCTTTTGCGCAAAATCATGCCAATACAGACACAGCCTCTCTGTTTCATTAAATGTTTCTTTCCTACACTCAGACTCTGTGCTTGCGAGTGGGGAAGCATTGCCTCTCAGAGGCACCCAGGGGTGTGTGAATTTCCCAGGTTACTGGGTGGGGGCTCGAGCCGGTTCTGTGTGTGAGATGGACTCCTAGATATTGAACCCGTCCCTGGTTGCTGCCAGGTCTACCTGGCAGAAGGGTTACATATAGAATCAGATTTTCAAAACTGCCTTCTAAAGTCTCAGTTCTGCAAAACATTTAGGCACAAGTTTAACTCTGAGAACATACTTAAATCCTGTTGACTTCAGTTGGGAAAAAGGTAGATTTAATTCAACTGGGCAAACATATAACTTTCCTGAACTGGATCCAGCACTGTGTTAAGAAGCAGCCAGTCAGTCATTGGTTGCACCAGCTGGTTAGGCCAAACTGATATGGTTTACAAACAAAACAGAGTATGAGAAAATTGTCCAGTGTTTGCCCATTATATTCACCCTATTCTATTCACCGGGTGGTTTTCTGTTATATTCAGCTGTAATGCAAAAACCTCCCAGAGCTATAGCTTGTAAGATACAGAAACATGGAAGTAATAATTGTAAATCCACTTGAGCAAGGGGTGATGTTATGATCATGGACTGAAATGGCAGTTACACATACCAGTGTGTTAATCTGTAAGTTAAGTACACCTCACTATTACAGTGGTGAAAGGGCTATATATGGTCATAGAGGGCTGAGCATGGGCAGATGATGCTTGGGCCTTAACAGGGCAGTTGCTATGTAGTCCAGAGATGCTCTCGCCTTGGCCTCTTCCACTGCTGTCTACTTCTTTACTACTTGACCCTTCAACTCATTGATGAACCTGGACCAGCGGACACTGTGGCATGCTCGAGACAGAGCTGGTCCTTTTGTCTCTTCCCACCAGCTCCTCAACCAAAGGTGTGACTATGCAATTCAAAGAGCATATGCATAGAATGCTACCCCAGAAAAGAGAATACAGAACTGCTGTTATCGCTAGGATCTTTTCTAATTTTATCCATTATTTTAATAAAGGTATCTAAGATTTTACTTTTCCTTCTGAGTGAGTGTCTGTCCTCCACCCTCAAGGCTCCCCGCACGACACTGAACTCCATAGCGTGAGTTGTGTATAGCCTGATTCTGGAGCGAGCACCTAATCAGTCAGATCAATTGGTAATTAATCCCAACATTAACAACCTTTAAAAGGATAAACTTAAAAAACAACAAATGGTCTGGTAGCACTTTATAGACTAATGAAACATGTAGATGGTAACATGGGCTGTGCCCACAAAAGCTCATGTTACCATCTACATGTTTTGTTAGTCTATAAAGTGCTACCAGACTATCTGTTGTTCTTTAAGTTTATCCTGTAGGGTATGTCTACACTACAGTGTTATTTCAAAATATCTTATTTCAAAATAGTTAATTCAAAATAGCTTACTTCGAAATAACACATCTACACACAAAATGCATTTCAAAATAGCGTTTTGCTATTTCGAAATAGCACGTCCACACTGAGTGGACACTGAATTGCATTGAAGGCCGGCCGGAACCAGGTCCAGCAGGGCATCAGGTCAGGAGTTTATTTGTGTGGCTGCTGCCTGAGGCTATCTCAGGCTTGTGCTTAAAGGGACCCCCACCCCGGGCAGCCAGTTCTCAGCTTTCCCTGCTTGCTTGCCTACCTCAATGAGGGACAGCAAAGCATTCGTGTCTCTGCGTGCTCTGGTTACGCTCACTTGGCACACCACAGCACTCTGCAACATGGAGCCGGAACTGCCCCTGGGCACTCTGGTGCTTCTCGTGAACGCGTTGCTGCGAGCCTGGCTGCACTTTCTGCAGGCTGCCGTCAGTATCCAGGAGGCCCTGTGGGAGACTTCCATCCTGAGGAGCACTAAGAGCCTACCTGGTCTGCCCCACTGGGGGCTTGTGCTTCATTCTTCCCCCACATCATTCCACTTACCCTCCCAGCCCCCCTTCCTGATGTCAAATAAAATACACTTATTTTCATGAACACACACTCTCTTTATTTAACAAAACTGGGGGTGGGGGATGAAACTGGCGAGACTGGAGAAAGAAGGTGGGAGAGGGAAGGGGGAAACCTGGGAGGAAGGAGGTAGAAGGGGGAAGAAGGGGGAGAAGAAGCTCAGGGTTGGGGGTCTTGCCGGACCAACTTGATTTTCATGCAAACCTGCTCCTGGGTTCGCATGTGGCCTTTGGTGGCCAGGCTGGCAGCTATCCTGCCATAGATGGCCACGTTCCTCCGTCTAGTGCGGAGATCATGGACGTTGGGGGCATCCCCCCCCCAAACCTAAGTAAGGTCCACCCTGATCTTCACCCTGGACCAGGAAGGCGCCCGCCTTCTCCAGGCCCTGGCAGGCTCCTGAGAGCTGGCAGACTGCTCCTGGGGAGTGGCGGAGGGTTGGCTGCCAGTGGCTTGCTGGCTCATGTTTTGGGACCACTGGGTCAGGGGCAGTGGCCCTCTTGGGGAGGGAGAGGAGTGTTCTTGTTTGAGGCTGGAGTTGCCACCAGGGCACCCTGGGAAGGCTGGAGGCCCCGTATTTCGAAATAAGTGTCTACACAGCACTTATTTTGAAATAGCTATTTCTAATTTGGCGTTCTTCCTCGTAGAATGAGCTTTACCAAATTCGAAATAAGTGCTCCACTATTTTGAATTTATTTTGAAATAGCGGTTTGGCTGTGTAGATGCTAGTAAAGTTAATTTGAAATAACGACTGTTATTTCGAATTAACTTTGATGCGTAGACATACCCGTACAGACTAACTCGGCTACCCCCTGAACCTTAAAAAAGGCCAGGCAATATCATCCAGGGCAGTTTACATCTGTGTATAAGAGGTTTGGAGGGAGGAGCTAAAACTCCCTCAAATTACAAAAGCTGGCCAGGCAAGGGGCAATTGCTGGATGTGGCACGGGTCACCTCCCTTTGGAGGCACATTGGCCAGGAGCACAGGAAGCTGCCTGGGGGAGGTAGTGGTGTCCAGACTGTGGCCCTGCCCAGCATCACTTCACCTCTTCCCCCTGCCTGCCTCCAGTGTGGTACTATGGCTCTCCCTGCCCGCAGGCATGTCCCTGGACTACCCATGGTGCTGCACTTGGCCAGGTGGAGAGTCTGGGGCAGGATGCTGGTGGGATGGTGTCAGTGCAGCTGCTTGCACAGCGCAGGTGCCTGTGCCTGGCTCCCCTCAGCGCTAACCCAGGGAGGCGGCACTTCCCTGGCTCGGTTGGAGGCTGGCACCCATTGGCAATGGGAACCGCATGAGCCACACCGCCCTCTGCACTGCCAGGGGAAACAGCAGCAGCCATGGAGCTCCTGCCTCCTGAGGACTAGCTCTGGCTTAACCTGAGCTCCGCAGGGAGCTGCCCCCGCAAGCTGCCTCTCCTGGATACAGCACAGGCCTCTCCCCCTTCTTCTCTCAGTGCCCCATGCAGTGTGATCAGGAGCTGACCTTATTGAAAATAGCAACCTCGGTGAACTTGTTTTTTGGTGCCTCTGGCCCTTAGAGGTGCATTGCTCCCCATTGCCTCTGAGGGTTCCTCACTCACATTGCCCCTAATCCCTGTGCCCATGTGGGGAAACTGAGCTAGCTGCACAGAGCAGCTGGTGCTACTGCTCACTGTCCCTGTCCCCTGGGGCAATGTTCCTTTGCACCTCCATTTGCATCCAGTTTGCTTTCCCCATAAGGGAAGGGCAGCTCCTGATACTTGCCTCACTGCCTCCTAAGGTGAGGAAAGTGACTTGCATGCACAGAGTGCTTAGGGTTGTGCCTTGCTCTCCCCTCACAGCCCCTTAAGGAAAGGCAGAGGAACATCGGGGGGAGGGGGGGAGGGAGAAGAAGGCAGTATCTGTTTGTCACTATTCACCTCTTCCCCCATGCACTTCTGCCAGGAAGAAGTAGCGAGAAGTCTGGGTGCCCTCTAATGGCAATTCCCTGCCAGCTGGGAGCAGTTTCTGACCACACTGGCACTGTGCATCTCTGTGCTGCTGCATGGTGTTACAGGGCAGTCACGAAGGGTGGCCTAAGGCTGAGCCCTGGGGGCGGGGAGCATAATGGGGTAGTAAGAAACCTGAAGAGGGGACAGTAAGAAGCCCCAGGGGACATTAGGGTAGTAAGGAGCTCAGGATGGATGGGAAGAGGCAATAAGGAATAGCAGAGAACCAGGCTGGGGTTGGGCAGTGAAGAGAAGGCAAGGCCATTGGGGGAAAAGAGGAAGCATGGAACAGGGCATCCGGCAGAAGCTAAGTGGAGAGAGGGCCATGGTCCAGAGCAGTGTTTCCTCTAACATTTCCTATCCTTGGGCGGGTTGAATTTTCTTATGTGCAACACCAATACTGAGGTAGAATGTGTGTGTGTGTGTGGATGTGCACCACCAATACAAACAAAACACACACATAATTTTAAGCAGGAAAAAATCTTAAAACAAGGGATATTTAACATGGAGTAATGCATGCGACATTTAATATGAAATTAAATAAAGAAAATGAATACTACCCTTGGAGTACATGTATCAACCTTTCTAACAGCTCAAGCTAGTACTTGCTACTTCTGACTCATAAGAGCCAGAATTCTATCAAATAGCAAAGATCTGGCCTTAATGCAATACAATATACCATGGATTAATTAGTAACACAGATTTTTAAAATATCATTAAATTCAGAGTTTTAGATACCTGCAACACTCCAAAAACATTCTGTTAAAAGAATCTTTTTCTTTCTTATCTTAAGCCATTAACACCTTATGCAAACTTTGTTTGAAACACAATCATGCAAATGTTTTGGCGCACACACTTCCTTTGCAGCCTGCTCCCCCCGCAACCCAGTCAGACAGAGAGGACTGCAGCTAGCCAGACACCCAAAACAAACTGCCCCCTGCCTCCACCTCACTGCACAGATGCCAGCACCCATCTCTCCTCTCTTTCCCCAACCTACACCTATGCAGTCAGCCCCTTATCTCTCCCTTCCCAGGAGGCTTGAGTGCTAAGTTTCTGCTTCTCTCTCCTTCTGCAGAGGGATGTTCTAAACCAGTGTTTCTGAAAGCGTTCTACAAAATCACTTTCAGAAACACATTAACAGGCCGCCGCAGGTGTTTATGTACCGGCGCCGCAGCCACAGAGCCTCGCAGCTCCCATTGGCTCTGTTTCGTCCTTTGCAACCAAGGGGAGCCGCGGGAAGCAGCGTGGAACACTTTCAGAAACACTGGTCTAAACGCCCCTCTGATTCCTCATCAGCCAATTAATTAATTCCTCTCACTCCATCTCCCCAGCCACTAATTGTCTCCTTATCTTCCTTTTTACCGGCTCTTGGAGCACCTCAATTCAAGCAGGCAGCTAGCTCCATTTAGCTGTTTGCTCAGTGAGATGCCCCTCCCCCTCCAAATCAGCTGAGCTCCCTGCCTGCGTGGGACTTCTGAACTGCTGCGCAAGCACGCAGCTTACAGGGAACCTTGGTCCAGACATTGCCAACCAATGTTCCCTCTAATTTTTTCCATCCATGTGCAGAATAAATGTTACATGCACTGAAGCATATGAAGATGTGCACAACCAGTAGAAACACATGCTGCCAGCTGTGGTTTGCTCTGCTAATCAGCTGGGCAGCATCTGAATCTTGTAGCCAGCTGGACACGGCCATCTCCACCCCCCATTGGTTCTGGCTCTCTCAATACAATTTATGTTAGGCTTCCTGTTATATTAAAGCTGTTAATGCCAGACTTTGCTTAGAAACCACACTGCTTAATTATATCTGTGGTTATGAATATGTATGTAATCTATGGAATGAGTGAAGAAGTGTGAATATGAAACACCCAATCAAACAGCAGTTCAACCCCTGCAAAGTATGTAAATTAACGTGATGAGCGGCCAGGTAGGAATCTCTTTTCAGAAGCGATGTAATAGCACACGAAACTCAGGATTGAACTAGAGGCAATAAGGTCTTCCCGTGGATCCAGAGGGACTCTAGGGAGGTTACACCTGGCCAGCTCCAGCCACCTGTGAAATTGGAAGTAATCTATGCCACACCTGCAGCCTGCCTCCACACTTCCAGCATGAATGTGATGTGTGTGTGAGCATTACCGTACCCTTAAGAATCTGTATTAATAAAAAAGTTTCAGCGCTGTTCTAGCCCACCCTTTGTTTGGGTTTTCCCCTTGGCTTTTCCAAGGACAGGTAACAAATCTCTCCTCGGTGGCCACCAAAGCATTCAGCTTATAGGGAACACTGCCACCCGGCCCCCACTTCTAGGCAGCTTCTGGTGCTCCACAGCCTCCCCAAAGCAAAGATTCATGTAACACTTATGTGTCTATTGTTTCATGTGTTCAGTTAGGCACTAATCCTGAGTTGTTGCGCTGCATCAGTAACACTACAAACTGCTTAAACTGCCCTCTTACATGATCCTGTCCTAGCTAGAGAAAGACTGATCACACCACTAATAGCATTTTTGCATTTTTTCCACAATGATATGCTCCAGATAGTCAGTTAATCAATTTATTACAAAACATTGTCACATAACAAATTGCAAAATATTACAATGCTGACTTTTTCAGTACCAAACTTTTCCTAGAAGAGATAATTTCTTCATCTCTTTGTCCTTCTTCCTTCCTGACCACTTTTCAAAAATTAACTCATTTCAGATGTAAGACTTTAGAGTTGAGAGAAAAAGATAAAAGAAGAGAATGCAAGAGATAATGTGGTCATGTGCTAACTGTAAATCTTCTGAGTGTACCAACCTGAGGAGAGGGAGGAAAATCAGCAACTGGACAAAATGACAACTGAGCTGAGTGTCAGTAACGTAGACCCGCTGTTTTTGTTTCTGCTTTGACATTCTACTGCTAGTGAAAAACTTCAATATAAAGAATATTTTAAAAGCATAGATAAAAATAACTTCAGTGGGTGGAGGATCTGGCCCTTAATCTTCAAAATATTGTGAAATGGACTAAAATGTGTACCTTTAGATTACAGCATTGTGCTAATGTGGGCTCAGGTAGGCAAATGCAGACATTCTTGAGCCATCAAGGAAGCCCAAAAGCCAGACAAAATCTTTAGCTGCAGAAGCTGAAGCAACAGAAGCCATACCAAATCCAGGGAATAAGCACCCAACTGGGGGGATCTCTATTCTTCTCCACAGATCTAGTCTTGACATAAGGGGCATCTTCCATAGGTCAGGTTCCTCACAATCCCCTCCCCAATCATATGACTCAGAGAAGGTAAAATCAGGACCTTTAGGAATGAAGCAAGTTCACAAATCCATAAAACACTTGTCCCGTGGTGTCCAACCAGTTCTGAAGCAGTAGCCACTATAGTGGCTGCTGCTGTAGTGAACTAGCCACATCCAACCAGCCAAATAACCACATGTGACTAGTGACTAGCATGTTGGACACCACGGCACTTATCCTACAGCAGACCAGAAGAAGCAGCCCCCAGAGCAGGCGATTTAGGGTACAACTGAGGGTTTCCCTAGCTGTTTCCACAGATTTAATCTGAGGTTAAGCCCCACACAGTACTTTCCCTGCAGTCATAGATGGGTAGGAAGATAAAAGTGAGAACCTTTAGGAAGGAGCAAGCCCAGAAAATGAACAGAGCTTCTCTAGCAACAGCAGAGGAAGGAAAAGACCTTCATGGGCCTCTGGACAGTTGTGATGCTCCACTGCCCTGAACTTCTGGCACGCCAGACTTACTGTGATGTCAGATTAATCAAATCCCAGGAGATCAGAATTTGGAGTGATCAGGTTCAAAAACAAAACAATTTTTTACCTTCATAATAGCCAGCTAAACCCCAAGTTTATCTCTGATAATAGGGAGGATCATGAAGATACCACGGTAGGCAGAAGGAGGAATCTGCAAGATCACTGGAGGGGAAGGGGGAAAAATCAAGTGAATATCCACTAGTGAAAAGCACAACCCGACTCAATATCCAGTCCAGCTGAAACCTCTAGTGACAAGTGCCTTCTACCCGACTCTCTCTTCCTGGCTTCCAAACCCTTCTTCAACTTCCCCAGTGACAAGCACTTTCAAACCAACCACTACCTCCGCCCTTCTGTTGATAAATCCTCCTGTACCTACTAACATTAAAACCCCACCAAACCCACACATCTCCAGCTATAAAACTTTTCTGCACATCCCTCACGACACATTATAATACAGGTTGCACCTTTACAAACCAGGACTCTTTGGTGTGGCAACGTCAATGGTCCAGAAGGACCATGGATGTTCCAGGATCAGAGAGTCCCTGCACACTGCGGCCGGGGGGGGGGGGGGGGGGGGCTGGGCCTGGGAGCCCATCGTGATGTGGGGGTGCCCAGTGAGCAGGCCAGCTAGGCTGCCCAGGGGGTGGGCACTGGAAACCAGGAACCCGCTGTACTGCTACGGGGAGTCTGGGAGCCTGGAAGGTCGGAGCATGATCCATCAGGGCTTCCTGGAGAAGCCAGTGGGGCAGCAGGGTAGGGGGTGGGGCCAGCAGCAGGGGAGTCAGAAATTACCTTTCCAGTCTGGCAAAATCCCTCATCTAGGACCACTCAGGTCCTGAGGGTGCTGAAACAGGGAGGTCCAACCTGTATTAAGAAAAATGCTTTTTTTTTAGTCTCCTGTGAAGTGAGCCAGGAGTTCCCTATCTTCTTCTCATGCCCCAGTCTGAAACCTGGGCCTCCTGTTCACGGAATTCAGGCAAACAGAGGTACCATTTGGTGGTTTGCTCTTTCCTTCGCAAGAGGAGCAGAGCCAAGGGGCACCAACATGTCTCTATTACAAAACCAAAGATGTAGAAGCAGGAAACCCTGACAGAGGCAGCACTAGCTCTGACTACTGAAACCATCGTGGCTACTGATCTGTACAAAGGCACCTGTTTTCCTCCCCCCTACCAATTAATTCCCCCCTTTCATATTGCCATATTGGTAGTGACCTCTCAGGCATAGGGGACTAGTTTGTACGACACCAAATTGAACATGGCCCAAGATCCCTGCTGGTATTGTCGTACTACCTAAGGACCTAAAGGCTATGTCTACACTGGCGGCTTCTTGTGCAAGAACATCTTGCTCAAGGGTTCTTGTGCAAGAAGTCTTGCGCAAGAAAACATCCACACTGCCATGTGCGAGTTGTGCTTTTGCGCAAGAGCACCCATGGCAGTGTGGACGCTCTCTTGCGCAAGAAAGCTCTGATGGCCATTTTAGCCATAGGGCTTTCTTGCGCAAGAAATCCCTGCCGAGCGTCCACACTGCCCTCTTGCGCAAGAGCTCCTGCGCAAGAGGGCTTACACCAGTTAAAAAAGAGCACAGCTCTTGTACAAGAAGCCCTCTCTTACCACGCCGTACTGTAAATTTCCTTGCGCAAGAGCGGGCGGGCAGTGTGGATGCTCTGCGGATTCTTGCGCAAGAACGGCCATACTTGCACAAGAAGCCGCAAGTGTAGACATAGCCAAAATATAATATGAGAAGAGCAGAAAAGTAGATGAGGGAGTTGGAATACACCTGCTTTCACACGCACCCTTAAAGACTTGTGCATAACATCTGCCGTGACCAGTGTTTCAGTCATCACAGAGCAGGACAGAAAAATAACAACATTATGCACCTACTGCCTCTTCTGTTTTCTTATGAGAGTGCTTGCTCAGATATGCTAGACATGGCTTCTTTGTTTAATTCTTTTACTTTGATTTGGCAGTGCACATTTTACTTCAGTCACCAGACAACCTGAACTCTCATCCCTGGTGCATTTGTAATTCTAGATTTCTAAAGAATGTGCAGACCCTCGGTGAAGAATCCTCAGAAGACCTAATGCTGCAGCAGCACATTCCATTCTCTATTACAAACACAACCCATTTCCACAGAGGGTGGGGAAGGGGGAAATCTGCTACTTTTCTCCTTCATACTTCCAAACCACAACAAAGAGCATTCTTTTTTCTATGAGTCAAAAGAAAAGGAGAGAAACGCTTTATAAACATTCCTCCAGAACCACCTGTTAGAACAGGGCTACTCAACTTTGGAAGCCCCGAGGCCACAATGATACTTACAGCACATGCCAAGGGCCACAACTTAAGTGTGGTTGCATATACATGCAAATATACATGCAAATATATGAAAATAGCTTTTTTCACACTGATGGGCATGAATACAAAGATTAAGCCTTAAGTTGTGCTACCGGACCCAAATGTGGCCAGTGTGAGCCAGTCAGCACCTCTGAGGCTCTGCCCACAAGGCTAAGCAGAGAGCACTTCCCCCAATGCCCCGGCGCTCCTGGCACCTCCTCCCTGGGGGCTAGAAATGTTGACACCCCGTACCCATCTGTTCCAGCCAGCCCATCCGCTTGCGTCTTTCAGTGCTCACCCTGCCTGGGAGATGCCTCACCGTTGTGGAGCGTGTTCCCAGTGGAGGCCATATTCAAAGGATCCCACCCGCAGGCCACGTGTTGAGCCTCGCGTAAACCCAAACCACACAGCAGGCTGCAAACAAACGGGGCCGCCTGTTGAGTAGCCCTGTGTTAGAAAATAAATTGGGGAAAGGAGACTGCACATTTGTAACAATTAATATACAGAGTGACACATCTAAAGTCAGAAAGGACCACTGTAAGTGTGTAGTCTGACACATAACACAGCCCACAGAATTGCACCCAGAGATTCCTGCAATGGAGGAAATTATTCTTCCCTATCATGTAACTGAAAGCTATTGAGCTCAATAACATACGGTTAGAAGAGAGTATGTCTTGTAAAAAGTCATGCCTTGTGCAAGAGATAGCTTTAGCTTCCACCCCTTCCAGACAGGATGCAAATAAAAGCAAAATGCCACCTAAAAAATCATATGGGGGAAAAAGAGAAAGTTTAGGAGGCACAGCAAAATCAACACAAAATACACTAAATTCATTACATAATCCCTCCACACATTAATTTTTTTCTTTGTTACAAAGTTCCTGATTTAAAAAAAAGTTTTTCATTTTTATTCTATACAGTAGAAAGCATTGTAATGACTGTCTGATATGGTAACAGAATAGTGTCTCCTTCCTTTCTTGGAGCAAACACTGGAATGATGAGTGCACGGCTATGCTGTATGAAGTTTCAAGACCCCAGAAAGTCAGAATGTTGTTACAGCATAGTTAGCAGCATGAACAGCTAAATAGTTACACGTTTCATGTATGCTTCGCGGATAGAAATGAACTATAGATTTTGCTCTTAAAATGGGATTAAAATAGTATCTAATATACCTCCTAAAAAAACCCCTCCTATAGCTTAAAAAAGAACCTTGTTCCATGGACAGTGCAGTATTTCACACATCAGCATGCTACAGTGACTGAGAGCTGAGTTTCAGTACAAGTATTGTAAACTTACTGCACATACCCTTTGAAACCAGTAAAGAAAAAGTAGAATGTCTTAGTTTAAATACAGAATTACATCTAAATTCCACAGTCAGCAATCACAATTATACTTGAATTTCATTATAGGCACATTCCTGAAACTATTTTACTAAAGCAATTGTTTAAAGGCCTATTAGTATTCAGATTTAGTAGAAAGTCAAATTGTTATTGAGTCTAAATGGCTTCATAAATTATATGCTACCTTTTGTGCAATTTAATGTTCTTTCCTTTCACTTTGAAGCCAGGAATATAAAACTATACATACATACACACACTCACTTTCTAGGTGAAAGAAACTCTCCTGAAAGTAAGCCCTGAAGAATTGCACAGCATTGTACATCAATTAGACCCTTTTAAGGCTTGATCCTCTGAAATGTTGAGATCAATGGGAGTTTATGAATGCCTGGCACTTTGCAGGAAGTGCTTTGTACTTCAGAGGATCAGGCCCTTACGTGAGCTTTAGCTGCTATTAACAAAGCTCAGTGGACCAAATTAGTCACAGGAATTGCACCTGCATACAGAAGGTTTGAACCCAGCCCATTGTTCATACATCCTGCACATTTTAATCATTTCTGAGCCTTTCCATGATGCATTGACTATTTGCTTCCAACTTTATAATGTGTGATCCAATCAGTGAATTTTCTTAAGCTCCATTAGGGACTAACAGTAACAAAATCTTTTCACATTTCACTGTAATCTCTACATGCAGTACCTTCCTGCATTGCACAGTTATATCCCAAGGCCAATTGCTGTTGTTTTGAAAAGTGAAGACTGCAAAGTAAGAGACAAAGTCCATGCCATAGTAGAGAACTGGACACTTCTTAAAGTCTAGACTTCCTAAAGTACAAAGGTAAAAACAGTCTAAGTAAATGTCTGTACAGAAAATAGAAATAGGCCAAACATTGCTTATTATAAACAAAGAAAGCCATTAGTGGACACAGAGTTAAACAGTATCATGATTAGATGATCCTTTTTGTTTCTGTAGAAAGAAATGCCAGCATGGCATCTAATATGAGACAGAGTCTGAGAAGGCTGATTTCTATTATCTACTCATCCAGGATGCCAATACTGCCCCCCCTACCTGCTGCCTATAGTTTTTACTTCATTCTAGACCACATCACTCTGCACAATCTGCTGCTATTATGCTCTGACCTGAAGTCACCTCGGATGCACTTGTAAAAAGAAGCCATGTTTCCAGTCCCTGGACCAGTCCTCCTCCTTAATCATCCTAGCAACAGGTAGCTGGGAAAAGCAAGTGGGATATGGATGCTGTAACACCAGTCTGAAGAAAAGGTGTTTTCACGGGGAGCATGGGCACCTTCTCCCCCATTCTTCACTCCTCCCCACATTCACTCTCAAGATCTTCACCTGACAATTCGGAGTCCAGCATTTTCCCCAACATACACAAACAATATCCAGGAAGTGCTGCCACTGCCAACGCAATCTCAACTGCTGAAATCTCCCCAGGCAACAGAATTCACTTACTTAACAATAACTATTACCCAGTAAACACATTCCACATGCTCTCATTTCACTAAACCCAGGGGCCTAAAGCAAAGCAAAACAGGTTGCTGCTGAACACTTTGCACTAGACTCACTCTAAAAGAGTACACGCAGTAGCTTTTTAATGATAATTACTGCTACTTTATTTAATTCCCCTCTCCTCCCTGCTGCTGAATGTGACACTCTTGTGCTGAGCCCAGGCTGGAGGTGGATAAATTACATTCTAGGGGTGTTCCTGCTTTCTCCATCATGACTGCATGTCAACCTGATAACATTAGCTCAGGGGAAATGGCAAGAGATTTTGAATACAAGCCATATCCACAGAGTTGCCTCCAAATTGATTTCAGCATCTCTCCAAAACAAGATCTAAATTGGAGAACCTTTTCAAAATGAAAGTAGAGGATTAATTTTGTGGTCAGCATGAAGGGCTACTTTCTGTCCACTTCCTATCAAGCTACATTGTTATGTTCCTCCTCCTGTGTTAATCTTTCTCCTAAGTTTAATCAAAAAGCACCATGAGCTTTTTACAAATTAACAGATTCTGTTAGTCTGGTAGACTCCTCACTTTCTACATACAAACCTTTTATTCTTAATACCTGTTTATGCAATTCACTATATTTGTATTTTAATGTTAGAAATAGACAATTTTTTCAGGCAACCAATCTTTTTCCTATCTTGGAATTTAGAAAAATAAATATTATCTCTGCTCCAGATTAAAGATATGAACTCAGAATTGACATGGGAATGCTATCTCAAACAGTGGAACTAGAGTCAAAAGGGCCAAGTTCCCAGAGGGAATGTTACTCCGGGGGCACCACCACAACAGCAGGGAAAGCAGGACATATGAGGAAAACAACTCAGCCACAAGGACAGACTAGTGCAGAGTGCACGGGATTTAATACACTTCCACTTGTTCAACTGAACCTGCACTCAGCTTCACTCTTTGCTAATGGAACAGGGTGCTAATGTCGGAGCTGTGATTTCTCTATAGTGCAGCAGCTGGCAGTGTGAGCCATGGAATTCAGTATGAATCCCCCTGGATTTTGCAGACACAAACCTAGCCCAGAAATGGAGCCAATGGAACGAAGCGCTCAAGCTGTTCACAGGCCTGAAACTGTGAAGCAACAGAGGATTCTCAAAAGAAACTAATCTGAAGGGGAGGGGATAGACTTCTATATTACTAGTCTTAAACACTCTGGCTGCTGCATGTAGTTTTGGGGATCTGACAGACCCCCCCCTGTTTTCGGACTGGACAGTCTGTGGCACTTGGGATCACTACCTGCGGAAGTGGCTGCTCCGGAAGGATGATGTCACATTAGACAGACGTTTAAACATGGGGTGTAGTGTGGAATACTCAAGAGAAAGGACCATAGCTCTAGAAGGCACAACACCCCCAGGAGGACATGCAGTGAGACAACAGCAAAGGACAGCATGTGACCGGGTGGGCCTAGTGAGATGCATTTGTGACACAGCAATTTTCTACAATACCCTGGACAAACCTTATTGAATTAAGTTAAGCCTTACTGAATGAGGTTTAAAGTATCTTAGCAGTCCATTGTATTACAAATGTGTATGTGCTATTGTGGGACTATATGAAGCTTCTTTAGGAGGAAAAGCAGATTAACACAATCTCTGGAAAGTACTGCGAACTTCAAAGGCCATGTTAAACAATGTAGCAAACAGGACCGACCTTTAGGGAATATCTGGAGAAGAGGGATTCCTGGGAAGTACCAGGCAGATGATTGCAAACTCACATCTACAAACTTAGCCTTTGATGCTTTGCACTGGTGGGGGGCTTTCATCTGCCAATCACCTGCTATGTGTGGACAGTTCAAAAATCCAAACTGAACTCTCAAGGAACCAACAGACAAAAGTCTGAGTTTAAGATAGCTCATAGCCTTCTTTCATCCAGTAAAGTGACAGGATTTCTGGTCCACAGAAGATGCCCATTGTCAAGGACAGTTTGGAAGGACTTTTGCCTTCCAAGGGCCAATAAAACTGTGGTCTTGTCTAAGCAAAGGGGCTGATAAACTTGGGACCACAGGAAAACCCCTGGGTGGCATTTTTGAAGAACTGTTCCTACTAGAGCTCATGTTAGTGCTGGGTTGATTTCTGGTAAGCTTATTAGCATGTGTGTAGGTGCTTTTATTGTTTCTATGTGTTTTCTCTGCAATGTGTGCATTACACTGTTATTGGAAGAGAAGAAAAGGCAAAAAGAAGCCCTCTTAGATAGCCTGTCTTTTGCCAGGAGTAGCACTGTGAATGCAAGAAACTGGTCAGCCTGAAAATACCCCAGATCAGGAGGGAGAGACAGACATGGGTCTCTACCCAAGAGAGGCAATGACCAGGGGAACCAGAGGCCACAAGTGGTGTCCTTGCTGAACAACTGAGGGGAAACACAGGTGCAGTTACCTGCCACTGTGACAGCATTTACTGTGAGAGACAGCATGAGCAGGTAATGGAGTAGTGCCCCATACTACAATAGCATTGCCTGTTGTGTGTCAAGTTGAACCATTTTAGCAGTGAGCTCAGAGGAAAAACTCAGTCAGACTTGTACAAAGGAGGACTGGCACAGCAGACAGCAGTGATGACACCATGACTCTCTCACTGAGTCTGACAACTTGTGAGGTACAGACTGTCAGGCCAGGAAAGCCACAAGGGACAACACTAACTTCTGTGCATGCAACAATGTTGACAAGAAAGGACCCTGTGTGATTTCAGTTGGAGAGCAGGGCCTCCTACAGTTATGATTCCTCGGCATGAATTAGACTCAAACACCCATTACAAAGATCAGACACAATCTAATAATTCAGCCTATAGGAAAATGTGACTTCATCGTAACTAACCCAAAAACCAATAGATGGTGCCTATTGAAGTTTGTGGTGGCAGATGATAAACACCACAGGCTCTTTTGGAGGAATACAGCCATATTTACAAGCCACAGATCTTATCAGGGTGTAGTATCTGAATTTTATAGCTGTTGTGCAAGATGCAAAAAGAGGAGTTCCATGGACAATGGCAACCATTTTAAAAGTAGATGAGGATGTTTTCAAAGGCGGCAGTAGCCTTGAAGGAAAGCCATGACAGAAAGTAGACCCCACAATGGAACCTGTGTGCTTACTACTATGGAAAAATGTCAGCGATGCTACATAACCCAGCAAGGACCTCAAAAGTCTGAAGAGCAGGGGTATCATCACAGCCGTGGAGACCACTGCAGCCTGGGTATAATAGTGATAAAGACGACATTGGGCAAATCATGCAACTGCAGACGCAAAGCCACTAAATCAGGCACTGAAAAGATGCCAATATCCAATGCCCACAATTGATTACATCTTTCCAGACCTTCCCAAGGCCAAAATCTTTGATGTGAGGAGTGTGTTTTGGCACATAAACGTGGATAAAGAAGCCCTTGTCCTGAAATATTACCAGCCAGGAACGCTGCTGGCATGCCAGTGTGGTGCACTTGAAAAAGGCTTCGGTATAGCTTTTTTGCAGGAGCAGCTAGTTACTACCAGAGCCCTGTCGGAGAATGAATGGGGATATGCCCAAAGCAAAGGAGCTTCTGCCTGTGGTATCTGGAGTGGAGCAATTCCATCAGTATACATATGGCCACCCAGTAATAGTCCAATCAGACCACAAGCCCTTAGAGACAATCCATGGCAAAGCACCTTCTTAGTGTTCCCAAGAGACTGCAGCAGAGACTGATGAGTCTCCAGTGCTACCAAGTAGCGATCAGACTGTCCAGGATAGTCACTGGTGTTAATGGGCACCCAAAGCAGGACATATATACTCAGCATCTGTGAACTGGGGGAAGGGAATTAGGACAATGAATCCATTAACACACTGCATTATCTCCTAATTTTAACAGTGAAACCAATGGAAATCCACAAGGCTATGGAAAAAGACATCCAACTACAGGCTGTCAAAAGACCCATCCTAGCCAGGTGGCCAAAAGATAAAAGCTAAGTACTGATAGGAGCAGAACCTTATATGCAAATTAAAGCTGAGCTGAGTGTGCAGGATGGAATCGTATTTTGAAAACAGAGAACGGTTGTCCCTGCTGGTTTATGTAGGGATGTCTGACACCACCATCTGTGTGATTACTGCCAGCAGAAAGAGACTCTGTTTCCACATGAGCTGCTCACCTGACCCCGGTGGGAGCAAACTTATTTACCTTCAAGGAAAGGCAGCACTTCATTACTGATTATTAGTCAAATTCCTGGGAGGTTGATGCCCTTCCTTACACAAGAAGCAAGTCGGTAGTTTGTAAAATGATGGTCCCGTTTGTGACATTCAGCATTCGTGAGCCTGTATTCACCAACAATGAACTGCAATTTGCCTTGGAAGAATTCAAGGAAGGTCAGATCCCTTGTTAGCATCTTTGGCCCCTGGGAATACCCCATCAAATGGGTACCAAAACAGTCCAGTGCAAGCACTGGTGGAACAAAGGGTCAATACCCTGTTCCCAATGAGGGGAGACCTGCTTCAACCAAAAGGATGGAGTAGAGATGTCCCTCCGTCAGAGAAAGCAGGCACTAGAATAAGAGCAGTAGCCAAAGGCCTATTGATCCTGAAAACAGCACTCCTGTGAGGATCTAGCCATTAAAGAGATAGCAGAAGGAGTGGACTAAAGGAGTCAAGAGGAATGCAGGCAGAGGCACCCAGGTTACACAAGGTGATTACACAAGAGACAGACAAGTGATCTGAAGGAAAAGGGGGCACTCACAAGGCAGAAGACAACACCCAGAGAGAGCTTACAGCAGTGTTTCTTAAACTTTTTAAGACTGAGGAACACAAAACAATTTTTTTTTTTTAAATGAGGAACACCAAGGATTTTTTGTTGAGCAAAAAAAAAAAAAATCGCCTCCCCTTTTAAGGGTGGCCATTTTGAATTCTATTGTTTAAGAGACACTGGCTTACAGAGATCATTTCAGAACAGAGAGACTACCCACCAGAAGCTAAGCCCACCGCAGCCCTTCATTGGAGCATATGAAGATTCTTTTGTTACTAGCTTCCCGCACAAAATGCTGGTGATACTGGTGAAGATTATCACTCCTCACGTGCAGATCTCTTGTACAGGAGAGGGTTTGAAGATTCTGTCACTGGAGCAGCACAGCAGAAGTATTAAAGCACCCAGTCAGCTAGCTTTCCCCCGCCCTTCTCTCTGTCACCCCAAAACACGTACCCACAGCAGTGTGAAGTTACATACTTGGGATGAGGTTTTTGTTTGTTTTACAGCAAACAACATTCTGATACACAGAAAAGTCATGGCAAAAGGGAGATACTGTGAAAGTGGTGTAAAAAAAAGGCACAAGTTATTTTATATGCTTTAGGAATTCATGTTTACGCTTTTCAGTATGTATTTGGGACCCCAGTATCAGAATCGAGATATCCAGGTCAAAATTTTCTTATGTGGTCACTATTTTGGATGCCTCATTTGAGACCTGTTGGGCTTGTTTTCAGAACTGCTGAGCACTGAAAGTCTCAGCAAAAGCAACTGTAAGTAACTCAGCAGATCTGAAAATTAAGTGTTGCACATCTCAAATTAAGGAATTCCAAGCTAGAGACCAACACTTAAAAAATGGTTGCAAGTTAAAGATTTCCAGTCTTCAATATCTATTACTCAGATTGTAAGGAAATCATTATAAACTCACATGCAAATGAACTAACTGCAAATACAGTAAAAGCTGTATTATCTGGCCCTGTACCAACCAGAAAGCTCTATAAACCAGCATATCTAATCTTCATAGAACATTCAGTTTATGGTCCGGTTGGCACAGGGTTGTCAGGTTCCCTAACCGGGCACCACATGGCTGCCTAGGAGAAGCAACATGTCCTGGCTGCTCTTAGGTGCAGGAACAGCCACGAGGGGTTCAGAGTGTGGGAGGGGGTGTAGGGCATGGGCTCTGAAAAGCTGTTTGGATGTGGGAGTAGTGTTCGAGACATGTCCCTCCTGCTTCTGGCAAAGGCACAGTTAGGCAGCTCTGAGCACTGCCCCCGCCCCGAGCACTGGCTCTGTAGCTCCCACTGGCCAGGAACCACCACCAAAAGAACAAGTGGGGGTGGTACCTGTAGGCAGAGGCAGCACACAGAGCCACCTAGCTGTGCTTCTGCCAGGAGCAGTGATATGTCACTACTTGCTGGGAGCCACCAGAGGTGAGCAACCCCCAGATCTGGCACCCCCAAACCCCTCCAGCATATCAATTCCCTTCCCCAAACTCCCTTCCAGAGCCTGCACCCAGCACCCCATTCACATCCAAACTCACTCCCTCAGTTAACTGGAACTTTTTGCTGCCAATCTCTCAACATGCTGGATACAAAAAGCTTTTACTGTACAACTTTAGGCTACATATTGCAAAGATAGAAAGTCAGGCCCTCAGCTGGTGTAACTCAGCCCAAGGCCCCTGTAATCAATGAAGCTATGCCAATTTACAACAGCTGGGGATCAAACTGTATAGGATGGTAAAGAAAATTAAC
Organism: Pelochelys cantorii; assembly: GCA_032595735.1. Taxonomy (NCBI): domain Eukaryota; kingdom Metazoa; phylum Chordata; order Testudines; family Trionychidae; genus Pelochelys; species Pelochelys cantorii. The sequence continues at coordinate 120,839,700 of CM064326.1, read as the reverse complement.
ATACACAAAGTTAGAAGTGTACATTTCAAGATTTTTGAAAGTATGAAAACAAGAATTTCTGTAAAAATCTGTCCTTTAGAAAACTGACTAGCCACATAATCAATAACGGATAAGAGTTTCAATATATATTACATGAACTTTAGTGTAGATTTATAATGTAAAAGAAAGGGAGCTAGCACAAGAAGGGGAAAATAATCTAGCTTCTAGTTATTTTGAGAACAGTGCAAAGTCTGTTCTCCTTTACTAACAAGTTTCCACTTGTACACTAGTGAGATAGAAATAAAAAGCAGCAACATACAGCTTTTAAATACAACAGGCAATGCATGTCAGTGACTGCAAACAACGCTTACCTAAAAAACCTTAATTATTTCTCTTTTGGTAAACATGCTACTTATATATAACAGCCAAGTTCAGAAAGGACAGGGCAACAATAACTCCCAATCACTTAAGGATTTTTCATTAGTAAATATGACAATAAATTAACTAGAGAAGTTTAAAGGTTGTTTCTTGCACTTCATAAAACAAATCAGCAAACAATATAGGGAGCCAGTTCATGTTTCCACCTAATTATTCTTCCTTACCACCTGATGAAACTTTAATAAGTAAAAAGACAGCACAACATTTGTACAATTTACTGTTGTTCAGCTAAGTAACTAAGAAACATATTACAACACAAGGAAGTTAACCTCCAAGCAGATCATACATGAACTTTAACTGCTTACCTGTATATGTTCTTGTTTTGCCAGATTCAATCTAAAACAAAACGTTGCTGGTGTGTATAGCAAAATCCCTCGCTTTGTCAAATATCTAAGTACTAAACAAAAACATGGGCACTTTTAAGTTCACACAAAAGGATTCTGAAGATGTTTTGATTCCATTTGACTTGGGCAACACATCATATACTTCAGGAACAACCAGACACCAAGCTATGCCAATGAGATACTCCCAAAGTATGAGTCATTAATACTGCCCTGATCCTCTATCTGACGCTGAACAATTCAGTCAAAGGAGAAAGCACCAATATCCCAGAGTTGCTAGGAAACAGGGAGGGAGTTCCTGACTTGAATTCCTAGCTGAGTTTGATGTTGCCCAGGAAGCTTAGGTTCTGATGACTTCCTTGAAATACCAGAGTTTAATATGCACACAGAGATTGTCCAGAGCAAAAGTTATCACTTAACTTTTAAAAGATAGCAGCAAAGAAACATCAGGTGCAAACAACAATAAAATCATTTCTGTAACGGTAAGGCACCACTCATGAAAGCATTAAGGTCATTTACAAAAACCTATGGTGAATTAGCTGTTTTACCAAAAAATGCTGGGGAAATGTTATCCTTATAATCAGATTTTTGTGCTTCACTAATCCAAATGATGGTCAAATTACTTAGTTACAGAAGCAATAAATAAATAAATACATCCCTCCAAATGAATGTAACATTAGTGCAGTGTTGTGTTAGTGAAATTAAACACACAAAAATCAGGAAATACAAAAGTAAAGGTTCTGATTGCTAAATAAATTGGCCCAAATAGCCCTCACTGTAAAATATATTAAAAGACACCCTAAAGCTCTAAAAATTGTGCTCCGAATATTGCATATGTGCAATGCAGCAAATTAATGTTGCCACAAACCCTTTACTTTTGCATTTTATGCATTTAAATATTAAAAGCCATTACCTCACCACTCTATTAATTACTATATTTTGCATTTAATTTCCTGTGTGTGTTGAAAACAAACAAAAGGGCCGGCAAAGAGGAGAGAAAGATGAAGACAAGAGGAAAAGGACCCATATTTACCTTCTTCCGAGATGCACCAGCATGTTTCTTGTAAGGGTTACAAAAGGGCTTCTATGAAGCTCATATGCCTTGAAGTTCACAATTGTGCCCCAATCCTAAACCAGCCACCTAGCTGTGCACTGCAAAAATATATAAAAAGGAAGAAGGTGTCTCGCCAGTGAACAATATTCCTTCCCAAAGTCTGGCGTAGCCTCATAGGCCTTCACATAGGAAGTCAACGGTGAGAAGGATGGAAGTTGGTGCAACAGCAGTTTTTTCAGCCTATCTGGACACTTTCCCATCCCGCAGTCATATTCCCATACCCAGCTATTTCCTTCATTTCACAGGAGATCTGCACTTGTTCCATAGAGTGGGTCCAAGTATCTGCACCCGTGGAAGTGCATATACTACCATAATGAGTGTGTTTTGGAGGAATGGTGTGGTATTTATAAGACCCACACAGAGGGCTCTGCCAAAGAACAGTGGGGGACCCCATCCCTGGCTTGGCTTGAAAACAAACCCTGGCAGGAAAAGGGCAAGTGTGGGAATCCATTCCTCAGTTAGTGCAAGAGATCCAAACATCCTTCTAGATGCACAAACATGTTCTGTAGCATGGAAGATATGTATATAGATGTGTGGGCTAATAGTCAAGAAGGGTATGAGAGCATTAGTTGGGTGGAGGGCAGAAATGTGCAGGTTATAGCTGAAAAAGTCCAACTATGTGCTCAACTTTTTTTCAAAATGTGTTCATCTTATTTTACATGCTTTTGTATCTGGAAGTGCAAGGGGAAAGATCGTGTTGTTTTCAGACACTGGTAACTTTGTTAATTTAAAACAATTTTCCTTTTCAAGATTAGTAAACATATGCTTCCCTGCTTACATGGACAAGATCCAGTTGCAAACTTCAGCTTTTAAGATATCTGACTTTGGGGAGGAGAGGGACTACAGTTTATACGTCCAGCAGGTGGTCACAGTATTGCTCACAATATTTTTGTTTCACTAACAAAGTACCTGCAAGCTGGTCAAAGTAGCACATTTGAATAAATGATCATTAGCTGAAGTAAACAAAAATATTTGTTCTTGCCTTTATTTTGGAAATTTGAAAAATTATTTAGAAAATGGAAAAGAGGCTTATTTGTGCCCACTATAAAAGAACTGAAATTATAATTGTATATTGTTTTAGAAATGCAAACATTTAAAAACATATTCATTACTCAGTTGAATTAAATATTTAAAAGCGAGTTAAATCTAGTAGATGGCATACGCTGACATGAAGTATTTTAATGCAGTACAGAAACTGTATAAAACTTTTTACACTATTTCAGCACAATAATTTTGAACCTGAGCCTTTTCTATGACAATCAGTCAATAGAAACAGAATTAGGTCCTTACAGGCCACTGCTTAGCAGGGAATGGCTTAGAAGAGGTGACTGAGTATTAAAGTCCCGATTCAGCAAGATATTTAAGTATAGGCCTCAATGAAATGAACAGGACAACCTATTACTTAAAGTTAGGCACATGCTTTAGTATGTTTCTGAGTATGACCCAGAGACTGGAATGTTTGTAGGAGAGTAATGGTTCTTTCACTCATTTACTCTGTGTTACCTTTCTTCAGAAATTGAAGAACATAGTGGATATATTAATGCCATGCTGAGACTGCTTAAAAGTGCTAAATAAAATAATCATGGCACACGCATCAGTGAGATTCAAATTAAGATAGATTTTTAAAAAGCAACAAGAGAAAGCAATTATAGTTAACTGTATATCAACTGGAGTAAACAGAGTACAAAAGTCAAACTATAACTCTTACCTACTGTAAAAGAAAACTCGATATGCATGAATAGAAATATTGAGGTCACAGTTACAATTTTACTAATATGAATATTATCATGACCTTTTTAAAATAAAAAGTATATTTTAGACACGGAAATAGTACCACACAGATTAATCAAAATGACATACGGATTCAAGGATACTAGTTATTGAAGTTATAGAGAAACTAAGTCTGTATTCTTTGTAAGTGAGATTAAGAATGGACCTGATTCCAATATATTTGTCCTACACATTTTATCCCAAAATGTGCTACAGAAATAAGTAGCAAAACAATCAGACAGTAACTGGCAGAAGTTACACAAAACAGAGGTGAAAAGGCATGTGGTGAATAAATGCCATCAGTCATGAGACCAGCAATGTAGAACAAGAGAAGCGTATTTCCCAGTTGCAATCCTTCATAGCAAGATGCAATGAAATGCCCTGTACTCTTGTGTTACATCCCTAGCTTTAAGCGAGTAGTCGAGTCGACTACTCACATTTCCTCCCCTCCCTTCCTCCCCTCCCTTGCTGCCTCTGATACAGGCCTCTGTGGTGCCATCTGGTGCAGCAGCGCAGTCCTCTGCTGCAGAGGCAGCAGCGCAGGGGAAGGGAGAACAGGGGGAGGCTGCCACAAAGCAGCCTCTGCCTGCGGCAGGCCCAGGCTCCCTGCGGAGCAGCCCCTGTCCGCGGGGGGTCCTAGCTCCCCGCTGGAACCTCCCACAGATAGGGGCTGCTGCCGTGAAGCAGCCCCTGACTATGGCAGTCTGCACAGGCTGTGAAGAAAGGCTGCTCTGGCAGCAGCATCTGTTCGTGGCCAGCCCAGGCCACCATGGACAGAGGCTGCTTTACGGCAGCAGCTCTGTCTGCAGGGGGCGGAGTCCTAGCTCCCCACAGGGACTGTTGGACCCAGCAAGTTGTGGAGCAGAGTGAAGTCTGTTACACACAATAGTACTGTAAGTTATCATGTTGAAAGCAATGGCTGCAAGGGTGTTGGATGGTTCTTTCCACAAGTCCAGGGAGGGTTAGACCCTGGAGGGCATAGAAACTGGTTTAGCCTGTTGCTGTTTGGAGAGTAGACAGATTGGCAAATGTCTCATGAGCAACTGGGCATGTGGAGTCACATCTGTGCATGCTGCCATGTGCCTAAGAAGCTGGAGGCAACTCCTGGCAAGTATTTGCGGGCTGGCCTGGACTGTCTCCATGGAGACTCATTAGGGTGTTGGATCGGCGCAGCAGGAGGAATGCTCTCACTTGCACCATTTTGAGTTCATCACCAATGAACTCGACATTGTTCTGGGTTCAAAGTTGATTTCTGGGTGTTGATTTCTTGGTGGCCTGCAGGGCGTCTTGGAAGAAATGAGCCCGCAGAAGACAGTTGTCCAGGTACGGGTAGATGGCAATACCTAATGTGTATAGGAACACTGATACGATGGAGAGGACCTTGAAAAAGGGTGTGGATGAGAGGCCAAATAAGATCACTCTCTAATGGTCCTGCCCAAAGATTAAATCAGAGGAATTTCCTATGAGGCTGTTGGACTGAAACATAAGTTGGTTTTTGGTCCTAAACCTACAAGAAGCCTGTTTCCTTGCTCCAGAGACAGAATAATGGCTGCTAGTGTCACCATTTTGAACTTTTGTGCCTTCACGTATCTATGTAGTGCTCTAACATCTAGTATGTGTCTTCACCTTCCTTTGTCTTGGGAATCAGAAAACGCACACTGCTGTGTGGAAGAGACTCCTGTCTAGGAGCGCGTAAAGTGTTTGCACACACAAAAGTGTAACCAGGGATAATTGTTGATGAATCTGCTGCCTGCCCCAATGGGCAGGACTGAGGGTAGCACAGTCATGTCAGGGGAGCTGCCCAGACTGGGCGCTGGCTCATGCGAGTGGTGGTCCAACAGGTGGCTGCTTTCACTGCTGCATCTGTTAATATAAATGTTTATATCCATGCAGGGCTTTAATTGCCTCCCCTCTGATATTTGCTGGTGGGACAGTTTGTGTACAGAGCTCCACTCTGGGGCGCTGGACACAGAAGCCATATTGGAATGTCTAGTGGACCCTCTCTGGGAGACACTCAATGCCCAGGAAACATGGGGCTTGTAGACTGCCCATGGATCCCAGTACAGGCACTTGCGGGGCGTGGGGGCACATGGGTGGTAGTACCCAGAGGTACCTGGAAGACTGAGGGTCAGAGTGTAGGTGCAGTTGGGGAGGTCCCAAGGACCAATTAGTGGGGACTCTGGGTCCTCCACAACCACAAGGTCTCTCAAGAAACAGAACTCCTGGGTCCTATTATGGGCGGTGCACTCTGAAGAGGGCTGTTTTGAAGAACTCGGTGTAAAGGTTTTTTTTGTTATTGCTGATTTTTTAAGAGGCAGTAAAGTCTCCGTCCTTATCTCAGGTAAGTGACATTATTGGATTTTTGAGATGGACATGCAACAATGATTTGCTGCAACCACTGTTGTATGTTTGCATGAAATCTTGTAAAAAGTGGGCCAAGAGAGGTCTCTATCGAAAGCTTATGCTTTGTTGATTCTGTTTATCCTGCTCATATGCCTGTATCATCTTTGTATTTGAAGTTATGAGTGTTGTCTTTATACTTGTATTTCAAATGTTTACTTCTGGCAGTGTATCAACAGACTTCGCGCACCTACTGCAAAAGGCTGACTAGTCATGTGAATAGCAATAATTTGCTGACAATGAACCTTAAACGGTGCCAATTCATATGAGGAACTTTGTTGTGAATGTTCAGACCAGCATGTGAGCAATGGCTGCCAAGGACTGAGTCATGCATGGACAGGTAACTTATGTGAAAAACTCCATCTTGGGCTTTCTTTCACACAAAGAGAACAATGGAATTTCCACCACATGGGCAAGGGTATAAAGAGGGCTCTGGGGGTTCTTCCTTCTTGGTCTTCACTCCAGTTCATCACTTCAGAAGCATCTTTGCTATGAACTGAGCTTGGAAGGACTGATGACCCATCCTAACAAAGGATGTATTCCAGAAGCTTATAAGATAGATGATTATTCCCTCTCTGCTACAAGTCTGCACCAGGAATTTTATAATTGGTGTATGTAATTTGTTTCCTTTAACAATTTTGCTCTCAACCTTTTCTTTCTTTCTTTTATTAAGAAGCCGTTAGATTTTAGATTCTAAATGATTGGCACAGCAAGCTCTTTTGGGTAAGAGCTGAGGTATAAATTGACCTGGGAATGTGGCTGGTCCTTTGGGATCGGTAGAACCTGTTTGGATTTGGTGAGTTTGGTGAGATTGGTTTTCATAACCTCATATCACTCCATTGAGGGGTTTGGAGGTGGGGGCTCCGATTGCATGGTTCACCTAGGGCGCCAGTTGCTGGCAGCTAGTCTAGGGCCACCCCTGCATATCAGTGTAAAGAGTGGAACTGCTTGTGGCACAGGAGAAGCGGGTATGTGTAGGGGATTGCTTGTGTGACTTCTTGCTGGCCAGAGTGGCAACAGAAGTGCTCTTTGTGACTGGTTTGGTGTGCCTTATAGTGGAGGACCCCAGTCTTGGGCTGTAAGCAGCCCAGTCTTTAAGCAATTCATCCTGATTTGATCCTCTAGAAAATCTGTTATATTACAGGTGGCAATGTTGCTTCAGTGTCTTTGTCCTTTGGATCGTTAGGCAATACAACAGAGTTCATAATACCGGGTCCCTGAGATTTCTGGGTATGTGCTTCGGAGGCATTGGCGCCGAGGTGACTGAACATGCCAGGGATCCCCTCTGGCTGGTCAAAGACTTGGCTAACGGGCTCACAGCCTATTTTCTGGAGCTTTTGTGGGAGAAGTCAGTCAACTTTCTCCATCAATTCCACCTCTATAGAGGCTGAAGGCTCCAGGGACAACCTTTATCCTGGAGAGGATTTAGGGCCAGGGTCAGATGCCAATCTCAGAGCACCTTCCAGAAGATATTTTAACTTCAGCTCCTGGTCCTTTTGGGATCTAGCCTTTAGTGTTCGCAGAAGGTGCACTTCTGTGGAATGTGCATCTCTCTAATGCACTGGCCACAACAAGACTGTCAGTCTCTCACTGGAATTGCCTCCTGCAGGACAGGCTCCTCTTGATGCTGGAGAAACCTGGCATACGCCTACCAAGGGCAAAAGGTGGGAGGGGGAGGGAATGGTAAAAGAAAAAAAAATGAAAAATAGAAGCTCTACAGATACTAAAAAAGGAAACTAAGAATCATTGTGAACTATAACTATAGGCTACCAAAAAAAGTCAAGTAGTCAATGGGACTGCTACATGTTTTATTTGAGGCCAAAGGCAGCTGAGAAGGAATTGTGGGTGACACAGCCTTGAGGCAGACCACAATGGAGAGAGGAAGGGAGGGTGCATGTGTGGTCTGAACAAATGCTGCTACCTAAATTCTCCAACTGGAGGTGGAGGGGTGCAGAGCAGCAACAGAGGCACCACTCCAAGGTTGAGGAGGAAGGCATTCCAGTTAAACTGTTCTTTCCTAGGAGCTCTGCCTGTGTCAACCATTAAAACAATAGTTGGCAGATTTGAATGAGATCTGAGTCCTTTCCAAAGAAGATATTTCTGAAGAACAAAACTTGTAGATAAGCAAGGTAAGGGTTAAAGACAAAATGAATCATAGATTTTCAAAAAATATGCGTACTTCACTAAAACAGAAATGCTTTGTAAAACTAGACTCTTTAAAATAGCTTCCTTTTATCCTGCAAGGTCAAAATCTGTCATCCAAATATCTATGAAATGGGTAGCTTTACAGTAATTGAGATATTACTTAGTCCAGTCACATCCCAGCATACATCACTAATACAGTACTGAGAAATCTCCTGGCTGCTCAAATCCAGAATGAGCCGTGTGGAGCATTGATTCACACTGACGAATTGTAACCAAGCAACACTGACATTTTCACTCTAGTCTGTTGTTAATCTGACTTGGAAAGAATAGCCACTCTTGGTCATCAGAAGAATAGCACTGAAAAACTGCCAAACTCTGGAGTCCCCTAATTAAAGCATTCCACCATTCTAATGCTAGATATGGCAAATCTTTAACCAAAATGTAACAGAAATGGACTGTTGTGTCTCTCTCAATAAAAAGATAGTGACATGCTTGACAGCAGCAAATACATTCCTGTGGTCCCAGAGTGTCTCATAAATAATTTTACAGCTTCAAATTTACTTACCACAAGAACAGCAGGGTGATGAATTAATCACCAGAGCAATGGTCAGAAATACTGTCTTTGTGTTAGCTCAGTTATCATGTGTGAGGGGAAAATAAAGACAACTCAGAGTTTCTCAAAGTTTGTTGACAATTACTAACCAGTAATATAACAGATGGGACTCCAAAATGAACTGAGTACTTGAAAAAAATTCTTGAAGTGTTTGTTTTTGACTGATTTTAAACCTTGCTATAATTGTTAAGTGTGAATGTCTGAATTTAGTGTGATGAAAAAAATCCATGCTGTTAATCACGCTCACTATTATGACTGATTTATGAACCTTACTAGCAACAAAGCAGGGACCAAGTGTACATTTTTGCTCCTTTTGGCACTGGATTTTTATAGCAGTCAGATCTGTTGTCCTTTACACTGCTTAATGCTACAAGTACAGATAACAGGAAACAAAGTTCACATTGTAAAATGTTTGCCAGTTGGCCGTTATAGGAATAATTTGTGAAGATGATATTCCCTATCAATAAAACTATCTATTCAGGTTCTCCAGTACTACTAATGGTGTGTTGTCATCATGTCAAAGAAATATAATGGTCATACATGAAATAAAAGTTCAAGAGAAACCTGACTCTTGTTTTGACAACTTAAAAGACATACTAGCAGATGGGTGTATTTTTTGTGTATTTGTAAATGTGGAATGACAGAAATGCTAACACTCTCCGCATAATCTCTGTGCTTCAAAATCAAACTGCTTGAAACCAAAATCAAATTACCTGAAATCAAACTTCCAACAAGAATAGAAAGTGTTACACTCATACAAAACTCCATTTCCTGTCTTATTAACATTGTTTTGTTTAAATGTTCAAACACAAAATAGCACCTTGTCCCTTTCCTGTGAATAAAAATACCGTAATGAAAAGTTACAAAATTATGACAGTATTATTTTATGAGCAAAGAATGATAAGCAACTTATTCCTTTTATTTACTAACTTGCCCCTTTTATTTTTGTGGGTTAGGAAAAACAGACATACATTAAATAATAAAAAAATACTTCTACAAGACAGGACTGTAAAAATGTGTATCACCTTTACCGATCTCTCATCATTTTGAAAATAATTTGGTCACATCTAATCCTTTCTTTTTCGTCATCCCCCAATAAGATGACTAACAGCCCTATCTTTTCTTCATAAATTAGATTCTTCAGATGGAGTATTATATTTACATCTTATACCTCACTCTTGTGCTAGGGTGAACAATATTGTATATCACACTCTATATAGGATACAACCAGTACCCTAAAAGGTCAAATTTTGTTTCTTGTTTTGTATTCTCCACTAAAGCTACCACATGTCTTACTTATAGTTTCTTAATTCTGCTGATGGTTTCAACCTCCATAAAACTTCCTAAGGGTCAAATTCTGCCTGGTATGAGGTAATGAATTCCCAGTGACTTCAACATGGTTGTTTGTGTACACCTGGGGCAAAATTTGGCCTTATGTTCTTTAATATGCCAAATGATTTAATTTAGCACATATTCCCTAGATTGGCTCTTTCCCCTCAGGCTCATTCTTTTACATTACATTTGCCATCTGCTGGTCCAATCACCTAAATGATCCACATATTTTTGAATCTAAACAGATTGATTCATTCTTGTCATCTGTTTGCCTCTGAGTGGTGTGATAGGCAGACAGCAGATATGTGCAAGATTATGCAACAACAGTGGGAATTCTTTTCTCTGCACTCCTTTGATAGTGGCTGTCCAGGAGAGCAGAAGGAAAGTATGAGAGGGAATGAAAAGTGAAGCCAGAGTGAAGAACAGAAATCTAGACCAGCGGCTTTCAAACTTTTTACCCTCGTGACTCAGTTGAAAAAAACTGTTGATGACCATGACCCAGCATAATTTGACTAAAGTGTGGGCTCTGGGGTAGGGATGTTAAACTTCAATTAGTCAGTGTGTGTGGGGGGATGCTCACTATCCCGGCTGTGCATTTGCCTTTTAAATGTAAAGAGCTCATGGCTCTTACTACATTTAAAAGGCAGAGACGCAGTGGGGAACCTGGCATGAGCGGGGACTCAAGCAGTTCCCACTTGCACCATTTCCCCTGCTGCCCCTCTGCCTCCCCTGGTCCCTGTGGAGACAGAGCTGGGGGAAATCGGCTTTACGGTGGCTCCTCCCAGCACCAGCTCCTGCTTCCCCCATTGCTGCCTCTGATACAAAGGCAGCAAGGGGGGAGGGAGAAGCGACTAGTTGAGTAGTGACTCAACTACCCGATAGCCTAGGATTACCAGGTAGTCGACTAGTCTCTTACATTCCTACTCCAGGGTGGGGATGAGGGGGAAAGCTTTGGGCTGTAGGAGGGGGCTCCAGCTTTTGGGGATGGGCCAGCACTAGGGCAGCAGGTGCTTACCTCGAGTGGCTCCCGATCAGTGGTGCAGCAGGGGTGGTAAGGCAGGCTTCCTGCTTCTTCTGGCACCACAGACCATGCTCCATCCCAGAAGCAGCAGGTTCCCAGCCAATGGGAGTGTAGAGCTAGTGCGGAGGGCAGGTGCACTGTGTGGAGCCCTGCACGCTCTTCTCCCCCCGCACCCATCTGGGAGCTAGGCCTGCTTCTGAGATGCAGCGCAGTCTACGGTGCCAGGGCAGGCAGGAATCCTGCCTTAGGACCCCCCTTGATCACCCTGCAGCAATGAGACCCAGTGCCTGATATTCCACGACCCAGTACTAGGTTGTGACCCATAGTTTGAAAACCACTGATCTAGATTAAATAAACAATATGGTCCTAGTGGCAGTCAAGAGGAAGCACAACCATTTCCTTTTACAGTAAAGGATGCCATGATATGTTGCATATCAGAGCAAGGAGCACAAAAATGCACATGTGGGTCCAAGAGAGATTGGTGCTCTGTTAGTGAAAACCCAGACTTGATGCTGCACTTGACCATTTTTCTGAGTCTAGTCTAGGGAGACTAACATGCTAACTCTTTTCATGCCTGCCAGCATAGACGATTTGAAACCAAGTTGTTACTGAGCAGATGTTACTGAGCACATGTTGTCTGTTTTGTTAATTCAGATGGTAAGCTTTTAGTGCAGGGATTTTGTCTCTTGTGGTCATATAGTTCCTGTACAATGGAGCCCTTATTTTGGTTGAATCTTCTTGGGGCAACTGTAATGTAAATAAATAGTAAACATGTGATATTCAGTTCATTTTCACATTCTCAGTTATTAGGGATGTTAAAATGTGTTTAATTAAGTAACAGTGCAATGGCTGAAAATTTCAGTGGTTACACGCAGACAGCAGTTGGCTCCCTGGGAGCCAGTGCACACAGATAGCCAGCTTTTAAGCCAGCTCCCACCTGCTTTTCCCCCACCCCGAGGGCTGGCCTTACCATGAGGCGAACTGAGGCAGCCGCCTCAGGTGCCAGACTGTGGGGGGGCGCCACTAGGACCCAGAATGTAGAAAATTGTGTCTGCTGCTGGTGCATATGTATTCTCTCTGCTCTAGATGCACAGAGATGGTGGAGTGCTGTGCTGAAGGAAGAAGGGCACAAGAGACATAACAGGCAGGCAGGAGAAAGGGTGAGAGGGAATAACAGAAAGCAGCAGGAACTGCAGGAAGAGAGAGGAGGAGGAGCCTCTTATGTACCTCTCTAGCACCTCCAGGAGCCTGGACTGATTAACACCAGCTTCTCAGGGAGCTTCCTGTTTCCTTCTGCTTCCCTGAACCCACTTGAGGAGAACAGGCAGTCAACTGAAGTAGTAGGAGCCAGTTAGGCCCTTAAGATGCTGATATCTTCCCTCACTCAGGTCCTGCTACCAGCCTGCTTATTTGTTCCCTTCAACTGAGTGTTGAGAGCCACTATAGCTGGCACAGAACAGCAGTCATGAGTGAAAGAAGAAAACGCCCCTCTGGGGCAGCATTCAGAAAAAGAAAGAAAGCAAAGGAAGCTTTTCTAGCTAAGCAGGAAGGAGCTCTCCTGAGATACATAGACAGAAATGTTCACGGTGAGCCTTCCAGCCCCAGTGAGGATGTGAGTGGTGAGGAGATGCCTGATCTTCCAGTTAGTCAGAGTGCAGGTGACCTGGCAGCTACTGCAGCATCCATATCTCCATCTCAAATGGATGTATCCATGCACATTCCTGAAGAAAAGTGTAGATCAGAGAAGAGTGCGGTGGAGGCGCAAGAAACAGCTGCTGCTGAGTTTAGTTCCTTGGTCTAAGTGATCCAGGACTGTGGACCCACTGGAGCAGTAACCTGAGGGACTTTCTTGTACTGCATGGGCCACAGCAAGTGAAAAACTTCATGTTCCCCAAAGACAATGAAAATAGAAGTTTCCATCGAACACATTACTGGCGTGAAATCCCCAATGGCAACAAAGTGAAGAGGCCATGGCTTATGTACTCAAAAACCCAGAATGCTGCATACTGTTTTTGTTGCAAACTCTTCCAGTCTAATGTTCCAGCCACACTGGGTTCTACAAGAACAAAGGACTGGAAAAATCTGGCCAGAAATCTGGCATGCCATGAGAAGGCAGCAAATCACCAGAGAGCATTCTATGGGTAGAAAGAGCTTGAGATGAGACTACGGTTAAAGGCCACCATAAATGATCGCATCAAGAGAAGATTGCATCAGAGTGTCTTTACAGGTAAAATGTTCTGAAAAGGCTCATTGCCATTGTGAGAATGTTTGCTACCCAAAACCTAGCACTGTGTGGCACTTCAGATCAGCTGTACGTGCCAAACAATGGAAACTTCCTTAAAATTGTGGAGCTGATGGCTGAGTTTGATGCTGTACTCCAGGAGAATCTAAGAAGAGTCACCACCTAAGAAATGTACACACACCACTACCTTGGAAAAACAATTCAAAATGAGATCATACAGTTACTGGCAACAAAAGTCAAACAGAAGATTGTGTGTGACAGATCTGAAGTCAGCAAGATATTACTCTGTTATTCTGGACTGAACACCTGACATCAGCATACGGAACAAATGACTTTAATGGTGCGTTTTGTAACAACAACAGAACCTAGTGAAAATGTCCCTGCAATGGTGACTGTCAGAGAGCATTTTCTAGAATTTATTGACATTGATGATATTACAGGAGCTGGTATGACAAATGTGCTTCTTAAAGATATGGGAATTGCAATAGCTTACATGAGAGGTCAGGGCTACGATAATGGTGCCAACATGAGAGGAAAGAACAGAGGAGTGCAGACCCGGATCCTAGAGTTAAACCCTTGAGCTTTTTTTGTCCCATGCAGTTCTCATTCATTGAACTTGGTGGTCAGTGATGCAGCATCAGCTTCTAGTGAGGCTGCTGAATTTTTTAATGTAATTCAAAGCATCTAATGTATTTTTCTCTGCATCAACTCACTGACAGCAAATTTTGAAGCAACATCTGGGAACATCCTCTCTGACACTGAAACCACTGAGTGCCACACGATGAGAAAGTCGAGTGGAGGTGATAAAGCCTATCAAACACCAAATTGGGAAGACAGATGATGCCATAGTTACCATTATAAAGGATAATGCTATGACAGGAACTGTTCGTGGGAGAACAGTGGCAGAGGGAAATGGAATCACCAGAAACATACATACCTTCAAATTTCTGTATGGCGTAGTGTCGTGGCATGACATACTGTTTGAAATAAATGTTGTAAGCAAGAGACTCCAAGGTGTTGACCTTGATATATCTGGAGCAATGGAACAACTGGACAAAGCAAAGTCATACCTACAGTCTAACCAGTCAGATGAGGGATTTCAAAATGTTCTGAAGAGTGCACAGAAGTTGGCAGAGGAACTTCACACTGAAGCTATTTTCCCACCCATTCAAGAATACAAGAGTCACCGAAGAAGACGACATTTTGATTACGAGGCACGGGATAATCCCATAAGAGATCCCAAACAACAATTCAAAGTTGAATTCTTTAACCAAGTGCTAGATTGTGCAATACAGTCAGTTGAAGAATGTTTCATGCAGCTCAAGGAACACAGCAGTATATTTGAGATGTTGTATGATATTCCAAAACTCCTCACTATACCTGAAGACCTACACCAGCAATGCAGGGCACTAGAGACAGTGTTGACACATGATGACATGTGCGATATTGATGCGAGTGATTTAGGTGATGAACTGAAAGCCCTTTCAAGATATATTTCAGCAGGATCAACTCCAAAGGCTGTTCTGGAATATATGTGCACAAATAAGATGACCACCCTCTTTCCAAATGCTTTTGTTGCTCTGCGCATACTTCTAACACTTCCTGTAACAGTTGCCAGTGGAGAACGCAGCTTCTCCAAGCTGAAGTTAATAAAAACACATCTACACTCCACAATGACACAGGAGAGGCTGGTTGGCCTTGCAACCATCTCAAAAGAGCATGAGCTGGCCCGGGCTGTGGACCTTCAGGAAGCAGTTCAAATCTTTGCAACCAAGAAGGCACGGAAAGCACCACTTTGATTATTCAAACCAATAAAAATGCCAGCGTTTACTATGTTGACAAGAAAAGTTATATTTGCAGTTCAGGCGTTTGAAAGTTAAGTGTTACTTAACATTTTTGAACAAAGCATTTTAAATTGTTAGTTCTCCTTTATTGGGGTAGGTAGCAGAGCAGTACCATGATAGGAGTAGAACAGGAAGAAGGCAGAATTGAGACCTTTCAAAATTTTGGCCCAAGTAAGGGGGCATGGGGCATCATTTAAGTTCCCCGCCTCAGATGCCAAAATGTTGTGGGCCAACCCTGCCCACCCCCACACTGCTGCCTCTGATACAGCTTTTAAGATGGTTCCCAATACATACTGGGAACCTGTGTGTAACCGCAAAGGTTAACCAATTAGCCCAGGCTCATCGGTTAACTGTGCACATGGTTACACTTTCACACCTCTATCAGTGATGTTGCCACAACTGCTCACACAAAGTTGACACACAAAATAAAAGGTCCAGTATGGCTTCCGAGAAACTGTATCTACAACAGCAGTGCAGAAAATTAAAACTTTTAAATTCTTTCATTATGGCTGTCCTCAAAATATTTTAAAGAGAAAAACAGTCACTTCCTATTTTCATGAAACAAAATAAATAACTACTGTGTATCTGAAGCAGCAATCACAAAATGCTAATGCTTCAGAAATCCTGGTTTAACTGACTGCTTCTCTACATAGTTTCATGGAGTACATAAAATTGTCTTTTACTATTTCTTCATCTATATTTTCTGTCAGCTCATAGACATCTGTCCAATGTAACTAATGTAAATTTTATATCACCTATGATTGCATTAACGTGCATAGTAGAATCCTTGAAGATTTCTTAATATTTAGATAATTTAACTCAAATTTTCCATTTGACTTCTAATCTCAGCTATGTTTTTGTTACCCCTTTTCAACCCAAGCAGCTAATCAAAGTTTGGGGCGCTGGGAACATTGCAGTTGGGAGTAGAAACTGATGATGGAGTCTGGTATTTCCTATGATGCAATCTTGTTTTTACAAAGATGATACCAAATTCTGCTTCTGTGCATGCAGGAGGAAACAAAAATAAAAGCATCAGTTTCTTAACTTCCAAGCCTAATCTTCTTTCTGCCACCACACCACTCCAGAACATTCTTCTAGGCTTCTCCGAGGGTCACACTGTGTTTACATGCTGCTGCTTTGCTTTCTCTCTCCCTTCTGAGGATATTACTATATTGCAGCCACAATATCTACACAGCTACAGCACAGCAGCTGTGACACTGGCACCGTAGCACAGACTCTTCCGACACTCACAGAAGGGGCATTTCCATCTATGTAGTTAATCCACCTCTCCAAGAGATGGCAACTTAGTTGATGGAGAAATTCTTCTGTCAACCTAGCTGCATCTATGCTGATGATCGGGTTGACCTAACTATAGTACTCAGGATGCCAAATTTTCACAGCCCTGAGCATCACCAATAAGTCAATCTAATATTTAATTGTAGACCAGGTCTAGAACTCTGATTCTTGACTACACACCTCTCCCCCCAACCCCGCACTACTTCTTTTCACACATACATACCTGTCAGAACAATACTCTATTAGATCCTCTGCCCACACCATGCTAATTTCTGGGCACGCTGTATTAGGCGTTGTTTGGGATGTTGCCCCCTTTAAATGTCTCAATTTCAAGTGAAGAGCATCAGTTTCAATGAGGTTTTTACTGAACCTACAGCATTTAACTCAGCTTGCAACATTTATTAACCAACCTCCCCCAGTTGTCTGATGTCTCTGATCCAATGCCCACTAAAATCAATTAATAAATTCTGAATTACTTCAATGGGTGTAAAATCAGGCTGAATTAAATTATAGTGCAATCTACAAAAAAGACACTTCATTTCTTTTGCAGCACAAATTTCCTTCACTATTGAACTAGACTCCTGCTCCTACCCTTATTGTAATCTGATACATCTGTGTGATCTAGGAAGTGCCAAAGGAGAAAATAAATTTCCTGAAATTCCCAAGCTGTCTTGTCCATTTCACATTAATGGTTTGCATGCAAAAGATAACCTGGGTTTTGTCTGTCAATCATAGTTAATGAAATTCATAGGCAAATTATGAAATGTTACTGATGATCTGAGAAGCTAAAACAATTTTTTAAATGTATGTGCTGGAGAGGTGTAAGATAACACTCTGAATCTTAAGTATGGTCTATAACTGAAAGCTGTTGCAGTACATTTATGTTGGATAGTGGAGTGATTTTTTTAAACTTATTTACCAGTACAAACCCTACTATGAATGCAGTTGTACAATACAAAGATGAATTATATCCAGCTATCACATATGTGGATATGCTATAGTCATATATGTACTTTTATATTGTATAGCTGTGTCCCAGGGAGTTGGAGGGGCAAGGGAAGGACTTTAAGTATTCCGATATGATTAAAGTGGTAAAACTTTTATATGTAGAAAAACCCTTAGGGGGGTACTGTCAAAACAAAAATCACATTTCCAATTGATGATATTGGATGTACTGTTGTTGGAAGTAACCCATAAAATTATTACAATGGAAAATGGTAAGAAACCTTGGGGGGTTTTACTCTCTTTTTTCAGTTGGTTAACTGTGCATTTGACAGTATTTTAAGAGTCATCAGTCTCACCGTTTTGTTGCTGGTGCAGGCTTTGCCTTAAGTACTGCAAAGTATTTAACAGGAAGAGAAATAGAAAAGCTGGATCTGAAGAGGCAGCAGGGCAGCATGCCACAACGGGGATTGAAAAAGAAGAGGGATTGCCATTCTTAGGCTTGTTCAAGGGAACCTTCTAAATATCAACAAGGAAACAGACTTAACTTTTAAGAGGTAAAAGTCTTTCGGTTTTTTAAAGACCGGGACATATTGTCTACTGGTTACTGGATCACAAAACTGATTTTTTGTTAAATTAGTCAGTAGCAAGACATTCAAGTTGACAATGATCCTTTAACAAAGTACTTGTATGATGATTTCATGAAATTCTTTGATATAGCAAAGGTTCTTGAGTTTATTTACCATCCTTCTGTAAACATGTGAGCCCAATATAAGGCAGTGATGGACAATACAGTCTAGTGAGCAGGCTGCAGGAGCAGCTCTCCATCTTAATGGGCCACAAGATTGTTGTAACCAAGACAGTTGCCTGGGATAGGGTAGTTTTGCTCATAGCTCTTGTGTACCTAGAATTTGTGGTGTGTGCTGACTGAACCACAGCAGCACTATGATTGGCTGCAGAGGGATCACACAGCTCTCACAGTCAATGTTGCATGTGTAACCCACACACCTAGGCTGTGTCTAAACTACATCCCTTTCTCGAAAAAGGGATGTAAATCAGACACTTTGAAATTGCACATGAAGCTGGGATTTAAATTTCCTATGCTTCATTTGCATAATGGCAGCGCGGTTTTTTCAAAAAGGGGCTTTTTGAAAGAAAAATGGCTATTTAGATGAGGATTGTTCGAAAATAAAACCCTTTTTCGAAAGATCCTGTACACCTCATTTTTTCAGGCACACAGGATCTTTCGAAAAAGGGTTTTATTTTCGAACAATCCCCATCTAAACAGCTGGTTTTCTTTCGAAAAGCACCTTTCGGAAAAAAACGCGGCCGGCATTATGCAATGAAGCACAGGAACTTTAAATCCTGGCTTCATTTACAATTTCAAAGTGTCTAATTTACATCCCTTTTTCGAGAAAAAAGGGATGTAATCTAGATGTACCCTTAGTGTGGTTCACTGTCCCATGCAGTGGCACGTAGAGTACTTACAGCGAGAGATGACAACAAGGGAGCTCTAAAGCCTAAGCTGAGAGCCAGCTGGCTTTTAGCTCAAGCAATAGAGGCTCTTATACTAAGCTCCAGAGATCCCAGGTTCAAATCTGCCTGGTGGCAGTTACCTGTGCAATCAGCATGCATGTCCTTGCTTTACATGCTTGTCTCTTTAGTAATATTGGCAGAGAAAAAAAGACACAGAGAAACGAGCAGAATGTGGCAACCAACAACAAACTGTCTTATGGGCAACATACAGAATCCCAGGGGACTGCATGTGGCCCTTGGACCACAGGTTGCCTACCACTGGGATAAGCAAAAGAATGGGCTTTATTGTTGATGTTAAAGTTTCCTTCACATGTATGTAATACTTTAAAGGTATTGATCTATAACTTTATCTTTTTATAACATTGGTTTTCTAAGTCTTTTCTATTCTCCTTAATATTAGATTTGGAACAACAGACACAGTTGCCCATATTTTAGCTGGTTTGAAAAGCCTAAAAGTTTGACCAGTTCTATGTGAACTAGTACACATCTGGGTTTTTTAAAACTATGCAAGATTAGTATTATTCCATATGACATGGTCCAAAATGCCTTTTAAATGTCCACATTAATTTCCATTCAGGTTTTCATTGTAAAAAAAATGGCACATTCAATATAATCCTCAAGCTTACACCTATGATTATATTTATGTTGTTATAGGTGGATGGGTAGAACAACCTTCTCACTGCCCCCACTCCATCCCTTTCCCTCAGCTCCTGCCCCATCTCTTCCTGCCCCACTTTGAACCCATTCCACCCCTTTCCCCAAGTTCCTGCCCCGAGCAATGCCGCCTGTGGATTAGCCAGGGGACCCAGTACTGACAGCAGGGGTCAAGCCCACTTCCACACTCACTGGCAGTGGTAGGAAGTGAAGCCACCCAGCCTGCTCCACTGCCTCCCAGCCGCACTGCTCTGATTCCCGGCGCAAGTGAGTGTGGGGGAAGTTGCATCCCTTCCCCTAAGCCACCCTCCCCAACAGGGGCGGCCCGTGGATGTAGGCAACTTCAGCAGTTGCCTAGGGCACCGCGTCTAACGCAGCGCCGAATGATGACATCACGCCATTGAGGGCTATGGAGGCGGGGGCGCTGATTGCGCATTCCGCCTAGGACGCCAGTTGCCAGCAGCTCTCCTCAAGCCGCTCCTGTTCCCCAGTACAGCTGGGAGCTGGGTGAGCAGACTGGGCTAAGACCAGATCACTCCACTTCCAACCACCGCCAGTGAGTGTGGGGGTGGGCCTGAACCCTGCTGTCTCTCTGCCCTGCTCCTGCCTCTGGGGTTGCCCCACACACAGCTACTGCCCCCACAACCCACCCACTGCAGGGCCCGGTGGGAGGGTAAAGGTTCTTGGACTTCAGAGGACACCAGAACTGAGAGGGATGGCCCTGCTCTACATACTTGTGTTATTTGTTTATATTCATCCTTTGTAATTTGACCTAGAGTCCACTTTTTGTAGGACTTCTGTTTGATTTTTAGATCATTTAAGATCTCTTGATTAAGCCACGGTGGTCTTTTGCCATACTCCCTATATTTCCTATGCAGCAGAATAGTTTGCTCTTGTGCCCTTAATAATGTCCCTGTGAAAAACTGCCAACTCTCTTCAGTTGTTTTTCCTCTTAGTCTTGCTTCCCATGGGACCTACCAACTCCCTGAGTTTGCTAAAGTCTGCCTTCCTGAAATCCTTTGTCTTTTTTTTGCTGTTCTGCCTCCTGCCATTCCTTAGAATTATGAACTCTGTGGTTTCATGATCACTTTCACCCAAGCTACTTTCTGTTTTCAAATTCTCAATCAGTTCCTCCCTATCTGTCAAAATCAAAATCCCCCCAGTAGGTTTCTCCACCTTCTGGAATAAAAAATTGTCTGCATTACATTCTTTGTTGGGTAATCGGTGCCCTGCTGTGATATTTTCCCAACAGGTGTCTGAGTAGTTGAAGTCCCCACCACCACCAAGTCCTGTGCTTTAGATGATTTTGTTAGATCAGGCTTTAAAAAAAAAACAAAAAAACCCCACCCCGACTCCTCTTCCTGGTTAGGTTGTCTGTAACAGACCCCTACCATGACATCATCCTTGTTTTTACTCTTTCATCCTTTCCTAGACTTTCAACAAGTCTGTTTTCTATTTCCATCTCAACCTTAGTCCCAACTGTATATGTTGTTTAATATACAATATATAAAATGAATAGACAGAAGACTTAAAACTAACGAAATACTTCCTTTTGTCAGCCTGTGGAACTCTTTGCTAAGAGATGTTATGAAGGCCAAAACTATGACGGGGTCTAATAAGAACTAGGTAACGTTCATGGAGGTTAGGCCCATCAATAGTTAATTAACCAGGATGGGCAGGTGTCATAACCCTGAGGGTTGGTCAGCAGCCTGGGGACAAAGGGGTTAACTATGTCCCTGTACCTAGCCACGTCTCTGCTCAGCCAATAGAAATGCAGATAGGGATTTCAAACTGAGAACAAAGGAATTTTTGGATTTTCCCTCCTTTGTCTCTGAGTCAGTTTGCTCTCTAGATATTGAGGGAGACAGACAACATGTCTCTCTCCAAGAAAAGACTCTTCACCATCTGTAAGTAGGGTAAAGTTTAGATAAGTCCGTTAGGTTTTATTGTTTTATGGTTTGGGAAATGGGATCTGATGTCTGTGCTGTTAGAAATGGGTTTTCCTCTCCTTTGTAACTAAGTTTTGGCCCATGGGAGTCCCCCATGAGTATATTAATTGATGACTTTTCCATCTAGTCATTATGCTTGCAACAAGAGTATTGTTTTGATAATAAAAGTTCTTTTTTTTTTATTAACCTGGTATTGATTCAGTTCTGTGTCCTGGAAAATCAATCTGTGGGATCTGCATGCCTCTGACTAGGGGATAGCAGCCACAGACTGCACTTTATATTTTCTTTCTTTTTCAAGCTCTTTGGAGAAAAGAACTTGGGGTGCCCTGGGGTTGGTTTCAAGTGTCCACTCCTGTTTGTGAGTTCAAAAGCACTTGATGGTGGCAGCGGATTTTATCCCCAAAATCTAGGTTTTTAGGATTTTGGGGGGAAGTTTTATACCAAAGCCTGGAAAGATAAGGTTTTGGGGTACTTCTGTGGGCCCCCACTTCTGCATTCATCATGCCACAGTGGGGAATCAGCCTTGACAGCAGGTATCCAACACCTTGTTCTGCTTGGCCCTTGCCTCTGTTTGCCAGAAGCTGGGAGTGGGCAATAGGAGTGGCTTAGTTGGTGATTACCTATTCTGTTCATTCCCTCTGGGGCACCTAGCATTGACCAATATGGGAAAACAGGATAGTGGGCTAGACTGACCTTTGGCCATTCTGATATTCTTAAATACAGTTCAGATGTATCTGTCCCCTGCTGTAACCCACTAGACTCCACTCCTCTCCAAGAGCTTGAGTCCATGAGTCCCGACGGGGTATCTCTCTCCCCAGAGTTATTAACAAAATAAGATGAGTTAAAATTTTAAACCTAACCAGTGTCCCTTAAGTGACTTGTCACAAGATGTCAGAATGGATTATTAGAGCAGAGTGGGGCTAATATTTATTTAATTTTCTTTTTTATATACAGGAATTAGATTCAGGGCTCATGTCAGATAATTGCTAAGTTATCTGTCAAAAAGTGCCTATGTAACCCCTGGAATCAATGTTAAATTTACCCCCCCCCCCAAAACAAAATCTGAAATGTCATTGTGGGTTTGTATATCCCATCACAGAGCCTTATACATTTTTGTTGATTATATTAAGTTACACAGGAGATGTTCAAAGACTATAATCGTCTCAAAACAGTTTGTCAATAAACATTTTCTTTCCATACCCCATCATTCTAGTACACATGCCATTAAACTCTCTTGATCTTTAATTTTGTAAGGCACCCAACACTTTAATCCCATGGAAACATTACCAGATTGACAGCTCTCAGATCAAGCTCCTCAGTTACACAGTAGACTATAATGTCTCCATAATCTCATCTTCAGTAGTTTTTCATCGCTTGCCTTTCTTTCTCTCTCTGAAATTATTATTGCACTATAATTTCAAATGAAAAGAGAAATGTACACAAAACATATTAATTATTTTAAGGTTGTGACAACACAGATAAAAGGAAATTCAACGTTATAGCCCAGATTCTGACTTTGTATCCAAGCCTTGTTCTGTGTTGCTTAAGGGTAGCCTGAGCCCTAGATTAGTGTATGATCAGTTACAAAAGACATTTTCACAAATGCCTATGTACAAGTAGAGGATGGATCTATAGATTCCACTTTGAATATCCTTGTTGGTTTGTTTTACAATGGTAAAAAAAGTTAAAGATAGGATGCTGCATGTTCACATCCGATTTCCCAGCTGACTGCAATGTCTGTCTGACTCATTAGGTCTGTGAGATTCACTCGGTGTAATAGGAAGAACATGAAACGTCTGAGAAAACTATATGATTGGGAAAGGCAAAACATATTCCCTCCTGGAAATACATAATGCTGATCAGATCTGGCACTGGAGATGACCTACTCCCTGAACAAACCTTACTAAACAATTGCCTGGACTTTTCATTTTCTAGTGGGGCAAATTAAGCCTCCATGTTCAGCATCTAGCTAAAATATTGTTAAATTGACTGAGTTTTCTGCCACATTAAGCCATCTCACAGTGCAGATATGTCAAGTCATTTTTGATTGAGGACAAGACAGAAGTAGGAACTGTTTGAAGTACTAGAGGAATAAAAGCCCACACAGATAGAATAGTAACTGTAAGGCTTGTTCCTCTAGGCAGGAATAATGGAAAGTTATGTCTACTTCTGAGGTATCTCAGACTGTCTCCGATTCAGGGCAATACATACATGATCTTTAAACAAATCAGACAAGCATGGAACAATTTTTATCCCTGAATGAATAAATTCCCTGGGGCACATAGCTACAGAAAAATCAATGGGTAATTCTGTTAGGTCTAACTTTGAATACATTACCAAACTTGCTTATATAATTAACCTTAAAGCCACAAAACTGTCACTATAGTTTATCAGATTTGTATGAGCAGTTATTAGCAACACCCAGTATATCATCCACTCACAACAGTTCTGGGAACTAAATTGGGCTTGATCATCTCAGAGTTATGATTAGGGTTATGATCTAATACTGAAAAAATAAGATGGAAACAATGGTATGTCTGCTCTCTTTTGAATGTGCATATGTCCCAGGGAACTTACTTTTTATTCCCTACCCTTTATGATCCCACATCACTATGTCCTGCTGCCTGCCTAATTAATATTAGCTGGAATTCCCCTGGAGAAGCATAGGATTTTTCCTCACATCTCTTCACAGTAATCAGTGGTCTTTCCTGCCCTAAAGACTTGAAACACTCCCTGCTAATGGATAAGAAATCACATACAGGTCTCTCATAATTAGGGTCCGACCAAAATTCACAATCCATTTTGGTCAATTTCACAAATGATTTCAAATTGTAAATTTCATTATTTCAACTATTTAAATCTGTAAAAACCCTGTGTTTTAATCACAGGGGTCCTGATGCAAAAAGGGGGCAAGGTCACCACCACCAGCAGCAGCGCAGAAGCAAGGATGGCATAGCATAGTATTACCATCTCTCCTACTGCTGGCAGGGAACCACCCTCGGAGCTGGGTGCCTGGCCATGAGGTGCTGCTCTGAGTCGCCCAGCTCTGAAGGCAGTGCATAAGTAAGGGTGGCAATGCTGCGACCCACCTAAATTAACCTTATGACCCTCTCTGCAACTGCTTTTTGGGTCAAGACTCCCAATTTAAGAAATGCTGGTCTCCCCTGTGAACTCTGTATAGTATAGATTAAAGGCACACAAAAGACCAGATTTCATGATTTGAGGCACATTTTTCATAGCTGTAATTTGGGAGGCTCCTACATGTAACAACAGTTACTCTACTATTCTATTACCCAATATCTAACATCCCTAATTTTCACATATTTCCACTTGAAAATCTTCATTCAAATTCAGACTGGAGCAAGTAAATATGACTCCCTTGGAAACCTATGAAATAAATTCTGCAGCATTTTAAATGACAGCACAAACTGGTCAGAAGACAGTTAAAAGTAGCAAAGTAGTTTAACTTACATTAATATGGCATACAGTAAAAGTGCTTTTCAGAAAGCAACTGAAAAACAACCAACCAGTCATAAAATGAGAAAAGGCTCACTGATTCATATACAGGTTGGACCTCCCTGGTCCAGCACCCTTAGGACCTGACTCATCCTGAATGAGGGAATTTGCTGGATCAGGGAAGGTCTCCTGCCACCGGCCTCCTAGGATGCTGCCCCTCCCTCTGGCTGGCTCTGCTCCAGCCCTGCTACTACAGGGCTTGGGCTTGGCTCTGGCCTGCTTCTGCCCCCTGGCAGGGGCTCTCCGGGTATGGAGCTCTTCAGCTGCCACAGCCCCACTTCTGTTCCACCTGGATGGGGCTTTCCGGAGACAAGATTCTGCAGCTGCCCTGCTGCTACTGCGCCCAGCTGGGGCTCCCTAGGACGGGGCTCACCAGTCCTGATGGTGGGACTCCCCGCTACTGGACTCCCGACCAGACTGCATTCCCAGGCTCCAGGGCTCTCTGGTCCAGCAACATCCGTGATCATGCCAGACCACGAATGTTGCTGGACCAAGGAGTCCCAGATTTAGGAGGTTCAACCTGTACTCAGAACTCTGTACTCTCAACATTCACAGATGGTAAAACATCGTGTACATTGACTACTTCACTAGAGAAAAAAATCCAAGCATTTTAAATAATAATTTTCTCATAAATTTACCTCAGCATTCAATGATATTATAGAGCAATATATAATTAAGTAGAACATACTGTTAGGAAGGGTATTTTATATCTACTTTCCCCTCATTTGGGGAAATCAGTGAAAAAGGCCTAAGCTAAGACAAAAAGACACATGTTTATGGTCTCATGTGGTACTGAAGGCTGACATTTGTGAAGATTGTGACTGATAAAGATGCAAACGAGAGAACACCTGAGTTGGGCCAGCAGGGAGATCCTGTTGACATTATTTTTGTTTGTCATGTTGTTTTAGAATGGCTTGAAAAAATCAGCCTGTTACATAATTAGAGAATACTGAATTGGATAATATTTTCTTTGAGTTACTATTCCATCTTCCTACAAACCAACTACTTGGAGTGAATGACAGCACACAAATATACCTGCTGATGGTGTTACCTGTGTCCACTTATAGATTGTTCATGATGAGTGGAGAAAACAGACCTTTTCCTGAATTAAACCTCTTTTGCATGTTACGAGTCTAAATTTTCAAAAGTAATTTTGATCCTTCAGTTTTTTTGAGACTTGAGACACCTAAAAGGGGCCTGATTTTCTGAAAGTGCTGAGCACCAGCTACCTGAAAATCAGGCCTCTACTTCCTGGATGGGTATTCAAAAATCAGGGAACCCCAAAAACATCATTAATCATTTTTGAAAATCACCCCACTTTACTTCTGTGCTTTTAACTCCAACTTTCCTGATTGTGTTACAATGTCTACTTTCAAGCATTTGCAGGCGTAATTTTACTGATTATGTTGTTTAACTTTACCTCTGTACACAGTGCAATGAACTGGCAATATCTAGCTACCACACCTGGTGTGAATGGACCAGGCAAGAAATAAGTAGGGGCAGGTCTATGTGTGGATTAGGAGGGTGGTCACCAATTTATCTCCAGAGGTCTCTTCCAACCCTATGATTCTAACTTCATTCTGATATTCCCACCCCTGCGGATTGGCTAGTTTTTGGTTCAGCCACACAAAGAGAGGGAAAGCAATGTAAACATTTTCCACCCTCACCAGAAAACAGCTAGAGAGAGAGAATACAAACACCAGGATTTACGTGCAAATAACTGAAAGCTGTCAAAGGGTATGTCTACACTACATGGCTCCATCGACGGAGCCATGTAGATGAGGGTTGTAGACATAGCAAAATGAAGCAGCGATTTAAATAATCGCCGCTTCACTTACATCAAAATGGCTTCTACGCTGTGCCGATCAGCTGTTTGTTGGCACAGTGCAGGAGTCTGGACGCTCGGCGGTCGACATCAGAAGCCTTTGTCGACCGCCCCGGTAAACCTTATCCCACGAGGCATAAAGGGGCGGTCGACAAAGGCTTCTGATGTCGACCGCCAAGCGTCCAGACTCCCACGCTGTGCCAACAAACAGCTGATCGGCACAGCGCGGCAGCCATTTTGATGTAAATGAAGTGGCAATTATTTAAATCGCCGCTTCATTTTGCTATGTCTACAACCCTCATCTACATGGCTCCGTCGACAGAGCCATGTAGTGTAGACATATCCAAACTAAAAAGCCTGATTTGCTTTAAAGGCAGCAAAACAGAATAAAGACTAAGGGGATTTGTCTTTCATTTCTTTCCCTCTGTGCCATGCCTATCTGTGAGGTATATGAATGTTCACCTGTGCAAAATGAGGATACCTAGATAACCTGGAGAGTGATTGACTGATTTCAGTAGTTTGCTTAGTCAGTGTCAACTGATTAACTCCAACATTTTTCTCACCTGCCCTTTTGATCGCCTCCATTTTATGTGTTTGTTCAGGATGCTTTCTGTTGAACCCATTTTTAACCAGTCTCTAGATCATTTTGCTTGGTTAAAGAAACCAAGGGAACTACATTATACGTTGATGCTACCTTCCTTAGTTTCTCTGCTCATAACACCACTCCATATACATCTTCCTCCTTGTTTTTATTTTAAAAATGACTCTCTAGTAACCCCTTTCTCACCCCAAAAGAGTGGCTAGGTATATCTTGGGCTGACCCTCTCTTCACCCTTTCCCTGTGTGAATCTCAGTTAAACCTCTAAGGATATCCCAAGTTTCCCCCACTTCAAAGCTCCAGATCATGAACCCATGCAGGCTGCTTTTGGGTCAGTCTTTTAAGCCTAGCAAAGTGCCACGAGTGTTATTTTTGAACAAGAGAAGGTGCTCCAATGCTTGAATACAGGGCCTCTATAGCAGCCACCAGCCTCTAATGCTAAAGACTCAGTAAAAATCAAACCTATGTTTTCTGCAGCACAGAAAACTATCACTAGTCAATGGGCTGGCCCCAACTTTCTCTATGTAATACAATTCTATACCACCAAGTCTTTGGTAGTTCAACTCTGGTTGAACTAGCAGGAAAGTATGCACTGGAAATTTCCTCCCCTGCCTCTCCTTCCCCTCCCACAAAGTTCTTCTGCACAACACTTTAGGAGGCCCAGTGACCATTCAATAGAAACCCAACCTTGTTTGATAATTGTGTGATCTTTAACTCAATTTGTAATACCACATACATTTGTAGGTTTCAATGAAAAGTATGTCAAAGTCTTAGAAACAATTTGAGATGAGCCTAAATCTAAACTTTAAATCCAAACAGACCATAAATATGGGGATATTTGAAGTCTAGATCAGAATAGTGTGGCTTTGAACCTGTGATGGAACCAGCTCATACCAATTCCCCACATCTCAACTGAATCCTGCCAAATGCATAGATGAAACCAGTCTGGCTCACCTGTGTGTTAGTGCTGTGAAAGTTGGTATCAAAAGTGTATGGAAGAGTTTAATGCATACCCCAACTCACAATCATTCAATAAAACCTAATATCACATATAACATTGGTATTCCATATTGTAAGGTAATATTTGAACCTTTGCTTTTGAAACCTCTGTAACTGTGTAAGGAGAGTGACGTTAACTACAGTACAACTCCATTGGTCCGGCATCCAATGCTCCGGCACTCCTGATGGTCCGGCACCATCAGGAACCCGGAAGTGCTCTGGCTGCCGGACAATTGGAGCTGCTCTGCGCCCGGCTTCCCCGATTCAGCCGCTGCTGAAACTGACCAGCAGCTGAATCGGGGAAGCTGGGGGCAGCACCCCAGCTGCTCTGCCCCAGGCCTCCCCAAGTCAGCCGCTGCTGAAACTGACCAGCTGCTGATTCTGGTCAGCCGCTGGTCAGTTTCAGCAGTGGCTGAATCCGGACGCCTAGGGCAGAGCAGCTGGGGTGCTGCAGGGTTGGTCCCATAGCGCCCGCCCCTTGGCGCTGCGGGACCAACCCTGCAGCACCCCAGCTGCTCTGCCCCAGGCGTCCCCAATTCAGCTGCTGCTGAAACTGACCAGCAGCAGCTGAATGGGGGACGCCTGGGGCAGAGCCAGACTATCGGAAAGGGGGGCTATGAGGGGTCTGGGGTGGCATCCCCCCACCCCACCCCAGACCCCTCATAGCCCCCCCTTCCGATAGTCAGTCATATTTGATAATCCGCCCCCCCCCCCGGTCCTAAAGGTGCCGGATTATCGGAAGTTTACTGTAGTATAAAACGCTGGTCTCCAGCAGAAGGTGTTACGTGCTGCCCGATAAGGAAGGCAGACAGACTGGAGTCCACCACAGGACTGTCTGTGATTACAAGTTAAGTTTATAGTCCAGTTGGCATAGGGCCAGCAGGCTCCCTACCTGGATCCTTGGGAGAGGTGACATGTCCTTGCTATTCCTATAGTGCATGAGGAGTTTACACTTGATAGCTGGCTGGTGAAATCTAAGTATAGAACTCACAACCAATTTGGCGTGTGTCCTGCTTAATAATAGGGTACCCTGCAGTTAATAATCATGCTCTTCAGGCAGGGCCTGACAGAGTCATTAGCAACAAGTGAACGTTTTAAACAAATCACTCCCATAACATCAGAATTTTGAGTATTTCAAACCCCAAACACAACTACTTAGTGTACTGTAATTCTGTCGACAGCCTCTGCCCTTGTACTACTTAATGGCTATTGTATAAATGGAGAGGAACAAAGAACATGTACAAGTACTGGCATTTCCATTGTGTCTCTTAAGATCGGGATTCTGTCTATTCACCGAGTAAAATGCTGCACATCACTAGTGAGGGTGGCAGAACTGGCCCCACAGTGTTCAATATATGCAACATGAGGCTAGAATGGTTATAATTCCTAACAACAGTATTTTTAAATTGGTTGTCCATGTGCAACCATGCTAGTGGCAGAGAGCTTGAAAGATTCTAGCAGATGGTATCTATTTGGGCCATGCTTGCAGTCTACCCTGTCGCACTCAGAGCAGAGAGCATGAAAGGGGACAGGCCATCAACTGCCTTTCAGTTTCATCCTATAATTTTGTCTTTGTCTAGTCACTCAGCTTCTCAGTCCTGGGAGCAAGTGGGACCAGAGGCAAATAAGGGAAAGAAACTTGGAGGAGGGAAGGAGGCAAGAAGCAGATTCATCAGTCCCCTTTCTAGCCTGCAGCTTGGAATCATGCATCCACAGATTCTGCCTTAATCTAATGACGTGAACTGTGTACTTTTCTCCTAAAAGCGGGGATTGCTTGAGGGAAAACTGATGGGTAAGAAGGGACTTTCACGTCTTCTTATCCTGAAAGTCTGACAACACCAAATCCCAGTCAGACGTTAAAGAATTTTGATTACTTGAGTAGCTATAAAAAAAGGAAGCATCTAAGGAAAGTGCTCTTGGCTGCATCGAAAGACAGCTTTTTCTACTGAAGCTCTCTTTGTATTTTTGGCTAAGATGTGAAAGGAAGCATTTTAAAAAGACAAGAACGCTGCTGAGAGTACATAAAGTTATCAAGAACCGTACCAGATATGCAAAGCACAGTAAAGCACTTACTCTGAAAATTAACATGTTTTGAAAAGCACAGTTTCTATGAAAAAACTAGTAACTCGCTTTGCTTATAATTTGGAACTCAAGAAAATACTGGGTAGAGAAAAAGCTGTAGAAATCTCCAATGCCTAAAAATGCTGGAGTAAAATGGAGGGTTGTTCTCCCATCACAGTCTAATTCCCCTTTTGTCACAGCAGCCCTACAGTCTATTCTTGCTGTTGACAGAAAAAAAAAATGAGGTGAGAACAATCTCTTTCACCTCCAAAATCATCATTTGATACAACGGCATCAGCAATTCATGAGTTAGAATCGTGAGGGTATTAGTCAACATGAAGAACAGTTTTATAATATGGGCCCAGGAGAATATGGGGTGAAATTCTGATTCCATAGGAGTCAAAATTCTCTTAGATTTAATAGTCATTCCATTGACTTCTGTGAGACTGCTCACCGCATAAGCACTATGTCTAGAAATGCTTGCAAGAGATGTAAGCAGTCCCATTCCTCACAGTGGGGTGTTAACTTTGAAACCTACCAATGATTATTTAAATCTTAGCACCAATAATACTTTAACATTTGGTCTCATTGGTAGAAACATCCAGCTAATGTTTTCACATCACAATCCCAAACTGCCTCCCACAATTCTACAGGTGCCAAAAGACACTCCCCCCACCTCCCCTAGTCCTTACTAAACTGCCTAGATTTCCATCATCTCTCTGTGATAATTTATCCAACAGATGTAGGCATTTTCAGTTCAATATTCTGCACTACAACAGTCATTTAAAATGGACTGAAAATTAAATTAAATTACCTAGGGATTACCACAATGACTGTATTTATATCTAATTCAATTAAAAAACCTTCATTTTAAATTCACCTGAAGCAGTCAGTGGATCTCTAGCCTTCTGCTCTGCAGTTCTGTAAAATCCAAAGCCCAAAACTATAGAGTTCAAATCAAGCTTGCCATTGAGTGCACCAGACCTGGGCTATTAAAACCTCACTATTTAAAGGGTGTAGTGAAGAAAACAAAATCCCCAGAATCCAAAATTGTGCAATGGGGAAGAGATTCCAAATGAGTTCTGTGGGCCTGGTAGTAAACAGAGGCCCACAGGAAATCCATGTCTTCCTTATGGACAATAAATCCTATTACAGCAATATGGGTGTCAAAGTGCTCTCCTTCACTCAGTCTTTTGCTTGAGCTTATGCTGAGTTTTATTTTTTATATTAAAACCCTACAATAAGAGGAAACATTTAATAGTTTGGGCTGTTTCGTGGTGATCTTTGGAAGGGAAGTAAATTAACTTATACTTCAGTTTGCATTTGTTTGGGATTATTAATTCTATTTCAGAATCTGCACAGTTATAAAAGGAGACTAGTGTAGTAAATGAATATGTTAAAATCTTAGTGAGAGCTAGCCTTGGTCTGCTGATTTGAGACAAGGATCATTGTGTTCAAATCAGTGTATGTTAAAAATTCTCAGCAAACCAAAACAAACATGTTCAGTTCAACTGCACCTAGGGCTCTGGAAAGGCACTTTTAGACATCTAAATTCAGAAAGTTAAATTATTTGGTGTTGACAGATAAGTTTTGAGGCAAATCTGCTTTCCTGCCCCCCCAAGTAAATAGACCCCACAGGACAGCAGAACTGATGCATTCCAGCTGTGCAGGGGGTCCATGCTAGGATGGAGAGTAATATTCACCCTCTATACACTCAGAAGAGAGTCTCCATCCATAGTAGCTCTGAGATGGGTTTTGGCTGGTGTGGGGCTGTTGGATACTCTGCAGTCTGAAATGGGACAACATGGTTGAGATTATATGATGTGGTTGCCTGAGATAGCAGAGGACTATACTTGATGACTCAAGAGGAATGTTCCAGTATTATATTCTTAATGACGCCATCATTCGATGCCTTTAGAAAACTCCTACACCACACCTATTTATTCAGTCTTACTACATAGATGGAGAATTTGACCCAAATCATTAGCTCTGGTTGACACCACACTAACACTAGTGCACCTGTAATGCAACTTTCTCACTACAGTAAATATTTGGCTGAGATGTTTTGATTATTTTGTCATATTTCCTTCTTCAACAGTTCAAATACCCAGTCCCTGCCCTTATGGACATTTCTTTCCTATCAACCATTTAATACATTTCCATCTTTAATGATATTTCTGTAAATTATACAGAGGGGTCAACAGACTTTCCAGGCCCATGTGCAAGGTGGGGGAGGGGGGTCCGGTTCCACACTCCTGAAAGGGGAGTGGCCTTGGTCAGAAGGGACAGGCCTGGCACAGCCAGTCCTCGGTGCCCTCCCTCCCCCCGAGCACATCATGCTGCAATCCCTCACCCGGGTTCTGGCTGCTGCCATTCCTGCAGTAACAGCGGCAGCGGCTGAGAGCCCCAGGTCCTTTGGAATCGCTGGGGCCCAGGGCAACTGTAACATTTAATATTCTGTTGGTTGTCCCTCTTGCTGGTGGGAATGTCTTAGAATGTCACTAGTATTCTGATCCTGCAATGAGCATCAAGTATGCACACCCATCTGTATGGAGCTTGTTCATGGACTGGGGGCATTGATTCTCCTCCCACTCCCACCATTCTAAATGTGTAAGTCAGGTGCATCTCTACCATAGCCAACGGGCCTGCATTATAGTGAGAGAAATACCAGGCCCAGTAAACTTGGAAGAATATATACAGATATAAAAAAATCGATTTTAAAACATGTAAAACGGAGAAGTTGCAAAACAACAACAACAAAGAAACAAATGCAATTTTTCTATTGTCATAATATAAACAGTCAACCAAATTAATTACCTAGCAATACAATCAACAGAATTCTTGTTTTATTGCCAGATCAACATGAATGCATATGCTTCCTTCTCTACGATAAGGCCACAGAGATATGAAATTGCTTCATTTCAATGATTACAAAGCTAAAAGGAAAGTGCATGTAATAATAATGCAATTTCCCCTTCACTAATCTAATATTTGCCCTTTGGAAACTGCTGATGAGAATCTGCATCTACTCTGAAATTTGCATAAATACAAACTATGCCCTATTTCTGGAAAAGAATTGACCTCCTGAGATTAGCAGGGGTGAAGAAACAAGGTGTGGTAAATTACTGCAATGGAAATAATGATAAACAACCTTATTAGAATCAAATAGAATTTACAGTGTACGGTTACCATTTTTGGACTATGAACAAATTACATCGACAATAATATGAGGCTGACCACACATAAATGAGTGTTTTAAAGGTGGCAAATACCAGGGATAAACAGACATGAAGCACAATATAAGATTCCCACCCAATGGGCATACATACACAGATTATGACACAATTTACAGAGGCAAAAAAGAAGTAGAGGGAGAAAATTTGTGGAAGATCTCAAGCATGTAAGTTAGGGTAACTATTTACATTTAGATGAAGTGTGCAGAAGACTACAGACCAGGCCTTCTAAACTGGTATTCATACTGTTGCTAGCTAGAGATCCAAGACCCTCATATTCTACAGATTGAAAAAGGAAGAATTAGAAGGCAAGACTGATGGAAATTATGAATATGATTTAAAATCCATAAGTGGAGATGCATATTTATTAACTTAGTGTTAATAAGATTAAAAATCTGAATAATTTAAATAATTATTTTTTCAATTTAAGAGCGACAAACCCTCTCGCTCTGTCACTGCATTTTTTAAAAGTTAGTAAGTTCTAAGAAAGACTTGGCCACATATATTTTACATTTACCACAGTCAATATTTAAGTATAGCAATTAAATTACACTATACTTGTATTTTATTATAAAAATGTGAGCAGTTTTAGCAAATGACCTGCCAAAATAATTTAAGAATATGAATTAGTGACTTGATAAGCAATATTTCACAATACATGCACGCAACCACCTCTGAGATCTTATAGGACAGTTTAAGGACTTATGCAGATTTTCCTTTAATTTTTTTTTCACCATTTACTCTTGCTATAAATAGTTATAGCCTCCTGAGAGAGAAAGCCATAGCTTTTCATCACTAAAAAACAGACCTCAGAGCTATACCCATCTTGCACAATCTAAAGGCAATGGAGGACATTCAATGAAAATGTAAACTTTGTGAAAATATAGACTCGTACAAATTTACTGTCAGTGTTTAATAATGAAATATACACCATTCAAATATCTCCTATTTACATGGGAAAATAAATCTGCGAATGCCTTACAAAAAGAGGTCTCTTCTACACTTTACACTGAAATGTCTGCTATAACTCAGAATGTTTTAAATACCTCATTCTATATATGCTTTGCATAAAAAAGCTATTATAAATTACCCTAGAACTACTGGCTACATAAAAATGGGAAATACAAAATCTTTCCGGCCTTCTGGAAACTTTGGAAATGAACCTGCATTTCCTGCACTGAAGTCACTGGAAGTGCCAGGCTTGTAAGACATACAGAATCAGCATCATAAATGTAAATGGCTCTCTTTCATTACCTTTCCAAAATTAGAGAGATACATTATACAATTATTGTTTACACAGAAGAATTTTTATTAAAGCTAATGTTTGAAATCAAGTTCACGTTACACAAGTTAAAAGGAAGGCGCTGTACAAGCTTGGGTTACAAGAAATTATAAGTATCAGTTACACAGTTCACAGATACATAGGGTACATAACCAGCATTGTCCCAGATTAAAGATGTGTGAATTTTTAAAGCATCAGTGAATAAATGTTCTCAGGTCACCCATACAGTATATAGAGTCAGAAGCAGTGAAGCAGAGAGGCACAAGTGGAGTGTGTCTCTTGGTCTGGCAGCAGGGCCGCTGATGGGGGTGGGGCAACTATCCCAGGGCCAGGCGATTCAAAGGGGCCAGGGGCTCCTGGGCGCTGCTACTGTGGTAGGAGCCCTGAGCTCTTTAAATCCCTGGCAGAGCCCTGGGCAGCATGTTCTGCACAGCCCTGGAGGGTAAGGGGGGTACGGTATGGTTGGTGTTAAGAGCCACCTGCCCCAATCTCACCCTTTCCACCCAAGGCTTCGTCCCTTCCAGGAGAGCAGAGCTGCCCCCCTGGCCACTTCCCAAGGGGCCAGGCAAGTCTGTTGGCTTGCCTGTCCGTTCGTTTCCAGTGGGTCTTCTGGGGTAAGATACAGTCTCTCAGGGAAGGAATTGGGTTATTTCTCTGACCGTGTCCCACGTTGGCATTCCTGTTCACGTGTCCTGGTACTGACAGTGTCCTGTGATGTGTTCCATGTAAATGTCTCTGGACCACCGGAGGGCACTGGACACCATCAGCTGCCTCATGAGCTGGGCATAGCACTGACCAACTTACACACTCTCAGCACTGGCTCACTGTGAGGGGGCCACACGCCCAAGGCTCCCACAGTCAGGGTGTAGATCTGGACTTCATAGCCCTGGGCTCTCAGGATGTCCACCAGCGGGGTGTATTTTTCCACTCTCTGAGCTCACGCTGAGTGGAAGGCCAGGGTCCTGTTCTTGAAGGGCAGCGTGATGTCCACCATGATGATGGTCTTCTGCTCCTCGTTGGTCACAACGATATTGGGTCATAACAGGCTGTCTGTTCAGGGGATGGCAGAATCAACGGCAATCTTCCCCAGGGATGGCTTTGGCCTGCCGGTCCTGGATGGCATTGTAGTGGAGCTGCCAGGGGGCAGCATATCACTGGCAAAGCCGCACTTCTTGCCGCACTTGTCCGGTCCCTGTGGCGGACGGCTCGGTTGAGGGGAACACAGTTGAGCCAGGCTCTCTGGACGAACCACCAGCTGGCAAATTGGGTGAAGCTGCCCCCAGGGAGGAAATGATTGTTGACATCCCACTTGCTGGTTACCTCAAACACCTTGCCCTGGTCCAACTTCTGCTTAAAGTTCTTGGTGTAATGACAGCAGAGGGCATCTTTAGGGTCCTCTATAGTACATTGGAGGGGGAAATTCTCAAAGGAGTTATATCTGGGATGAATTTAAACCAAAGGCTTTAACTTGGTCTACATGTTTCTTAGCTGCCTTGCTCTTCCTGCACTCAGTCACATGTATACAGGGGAATGTAAAATGCTACAATGCTCTTTCCCCAAGCATTTCTGTTTACAAAGGCAGCAAGATAGCCATGGCTTCATTTCATTCCCAGCAGGTGCTCATGAAGTGCACCCAAAAACCCTCTGACAATGCAGAAAGCCTCTCCAATTAATTCCAAATTACCCCATTGAAAACAATTTTGCTGCATTATTTTCCTACCCCCTCTTCACCAATTCTGGAGAAAAATGTCAGAGAAAATATCTTTCAGGGGCATTATTTTAAGCCCTTTCCCAACACTGCTTTGTCTCCTACTTGCATTGTAACCACTGTGTTGTCTATGCCCCATCCTGCTCTGAGTTGGTAGTGCACCAGTGGGAGAGTTTGAAGAAAAATGTGAATGTACACAAGGCGGTATGCAGAGGAAACTTCACACACAATCAATCTACAACTTTTCATAGAATCCTAGGGCTGGAAGAGACCCCAGGAGGCCATCAAGTCCAGCCCCCTGCCCAAGGCAGGACCAATCCCAACTAAATCAACCCAGCCAGGGCTTTGTCAAGCCGAGACTTAAACACCTCTGGGGATGGAGATTCCACCCGCTCCCTAGGTAACCCATTCCAGTGCTTCACCACCCTCCTAGTGAAACAGTTGTTCCTAATGTCCCAGAGAAGCAGGCTGGGGCTGTAACTCGCCTGGCTGACTATGCTCAGGCTCATGCCTCACTGGAGGCTCGTGCCACGCTGTGATTCAGAACAAGCAGCTTCCTCTCCCTGGGCAGGGGAGAGCTGCTCCGGGGAGGGAGAGGAGCGGGGACAGGGGAGGCTCTCACTGGGGCTCCGACCCACACGCTCAGGTCATCTCGACAGGGTGGTGGCGCGGCAAAGCCAGGCCTCCCGCTTAGCCCGGGCCAGCGCACTTCTGAGAGGAGGCGCCGGCCTGCGCAGCGGCGGCTGGGTCACCCCGTGAAGTCCAAGGGAAGGCGCCAGCACTCACCTGCCGCCTGCCTGTGAGACCAAGGCTGCAGCCTTCCCAGCAGCGGCTCCCGCGGGCCCCACACCCTCCCGCAGGCGGGAAAGCTGCTCGGGGCTTGCGCCGCCCGGGAGGGGGTCGCGCCGGAGCCCGAGCACCTGCAGCGCCGCGCCCAGCCCGGCCGCTCTCGAGCGGCGTGGTCCGAGGAGGAAGGGAGCTGCCTGCCGCCCGCTGCCGGAGAAGAGGCGCCCCGGGGAAGCAGTGGGCAGGAAGGCGGCAGTCGCCGGGGCACTGGGCTCCAGCCTCCTCTGTGAGGAGCCCTTGGGAAGCTGCTTCCCTCTGTGGGAGCCCAGGAGCGCGCCACGCACCGCCCCAGCAGGCAGGTTTACTTTGGAAAGCGGCTGGAAAAGCCAGTGTCTGGCAGCCCCTGGCGCCGCGTACCCAGCTGGCCTCGGCCCAAAATCCCATGGGCCTGTCGGCGGGGCTAAGAGCGCGGGATGTTGCCCTCTCCGCTAATCCTAGCAACGGGAGAATCCGGGCCAGGGAATCGAAGCAGCGCTGCTGTTTCAAAGCCTCCCTCTTTGCAAGAGCTGTTTCTGAAAGGCTCGTGCCTTTGCTCTCAGATTTCTGGCAGGTTTAACTTGTCTTCAGGGTGAACTAACAACGTGTAGAAACGTTAAGAATAAGGTGACACCTCCTCCCCTCCCCCATCTCCCTTGGAAACCTGACCAGTTAGTAATTTAGAAAGTTTTTCCTAATATCCAGTCTACAGGTCTCTTGCAGCAGATTAAGGCCACAATTTCTTGCCTTCAGTCATGTTTGAAACTTTTTTGTGGTTAATCTGCTGAATTAGAGGGACTTTTTGATATTGGCAGGCACCACTGCAGAGATGGTGCTGTAGAGCCAGCTTTTAATCTGCTCCTGTTCCCTGCCCCCCACTTGCTGCCTTTCATACAGAGGCAGCAAGGGAAGCAAGTAGTTGAGTATTTGACTCGACTACTCAATAACCTTCGACTTATCAGGTAGTCAAGTATTTGACTCCTCGCTTACATCCCTACTGGGATCAAGTGATCCATCACTTTACTTAGAAGTGTAACGTCAGCCAATAAATAGCATAAGTGAATGCAAACAGAAATCCAGGCAGAGATCCTCTAGGTCAGGGGTCTCAAACTCCTGGCCTGCAGACCATGCAGCTGCAGCAGATTCACAATCCCACCCAAGAGTACCCAGGTGCTTGTCCAATCCCACTGACCAATCCCTGCCCTTCTCATGTTACCCTGGCCCTGAGGGACATAGATTTAGGGCTTACTAGGGGGGCTGGTGTGGGGCAACAATAGTTGTGGGAACTGCAGGGAAGTGGAGTGCACTTGGGCCCACTGTGTGAAAAGGGCTCTGGTGCATCCATTGTTAGGTTGTGTCCACCAGTAGAGCAAGTCTGACTTAGAGCAGTGTTACAAAGCATCTTTTTAGGCAGTGTGTGGTATGTAGACAATTCTTTACCAGACCCAAGTGTAAAGATACTGCATGTCATACTACAAATATGGTTGTTTCCATATGGCCCAATAGGAGGCAGGTCTGTTTTGGTATTTATGTACCATTCAATCTGGTCAGTTCTAGTAATGCTTTAGCCTCTATCTAGAGTGTCAAGATGCACCCCGATGAACTGCAATTACTGTATGGGTGTCAATGTTGAATTTTGTACATTGAGTTGTAGTCTGAGCTGCAAGAAGAATGTGATTGTCATGTTCATAGTGTCTATAGCATCTGCCCACATGGTTGTGTTTAAACTGTCAATACTCCAAATAGGGAAAAATTGCTTATGCTTGCTTGCAGAGGTTTGCTGACACTAACTGTGAGCACTCTGGAAAACACCCCAAGTGCTGTTCAAAGGCCAAATGGCCAAACCTTGTATTTTATCACCAGAGTAAATGTGAGGATTCTCTTGCATGTGGGATGTATGGTTATGTGAAAACAGGTAGCTTGGAGGCTGAGGAATAGGAATGTGAATGGTTAACTGATAAGCATCACCTGTTAAGGGTGATGCTTACCAGTTATGGCAGAGATTGTTCCAGCCTGGCTGGGAGCAGCCCCTGTCTGCAGCTCACCTGCGCTGGGTCTGCCACAAATGGGGACCACTCCAGCCCACACCCTCTCCCCATTTAATCTGTTAACTGGTTAAAAATATACTAGTTAACTAACTAAATGGGATTTTACATCCCTATTGAGGACTGAAAACCAGTATCCCTGTTCCAGTGCTGGTATTATTGTTGCTAATGTGAACATCCTAAACCTTTGGACCTTTACAACTTTGTTGAGTTCTCTGAAGTCTAAAATACACCTGCATTCACCATTTTTCTGGTTTAAACAGTGAGAGTAAAAATCTTCCTCTGTGTTGTAGAGGTACCTGTTCCATGATGCCCTCATTCCCTCTCCTCCCCCAGGCCAGCACGAACCCAAGCCACAGCTCAATTCCATCCCCATATTGGGCTCTTCCCTCATTCCCTCTCTGCCCCTGACCAGTTCCACCACCATCTGCAGCTCCACTCCACCCCATGCCACTCCTAGGCCAGCTCTGCCTCCAGCCACAGCTCCTTTCCCATTCCCAGTTCCACCCCCTGCTCTGCCTTCCAGGCTATTGTTTTCTTTCTGGGAAATTAGGGAGCATTTAAAAATCAGTCATAACAAATCTAGCTCTAGTCTTTTTTGTGGAGTCCCTATTGCCATGTCAAAAGATGAGTCAAATTACACAGAAAGCAGTTCTGCTGAATAAGGAGAGGGTGGTGGTTTACATAGTCATTTTTCTAATCATACATTTTAAAAATGAAAAGTATTACAGTGCATAGGAGATAGCTACAATTTTCTTTAAGGACAGCTGCCCATTGGAATGGCCACATTTTAAAATATCACAGCAGTGTAAGTAGATTAGATCATCCATACTTAGACAAATTTTTGCCCAACTGGCTTAAGACAGCCTCTTTCCCTACAACAGAAGAGATATAAAAAGGATCAAGTGTATTTCCTGCGTTATTCAAAGAAAAACTGGCTTTGCCAATTTAAAATAAAATTTTAGAGACAACTGCAAAAGTACAATAGAATAATTATTTTTAAAAAACCACACACACTGAAAAGTGACTCCAGAAAACTTTCACTGCTGCTATTTTCTGTTCTGTTTATTTTGCTCCTTTTTCTATACCTGATTGTCCTGCACCTGGGAGCAGAAGAGCTAAAAGAAAGGCAAACTTAAGAAAGCAGCAAAGTTGCAGGGCAACTCTAAAAAAAAAAAGTATGCTGCTTTTTTTGTGTTTTATATATAATTGCATGAGTATGTGTTTTATCTCTTATGAAAATATTTATCTTCCTCACACCTCCAACAAAAAACACTGGGAGTGACAGTTACTAACCATTCTCATGTGAGACACAGAAAACCTCAGACTAATTTTTGGACTTTATTTTCAGGTTTTTTATTTGACTATTTACAAATGTTAACTGTTTGCACTCATAAACTTAAAAAACAACAAATGGTCTGGTAGCACTTTATAGACTAACAAAACATGCCCCTGAAGCTTGTATACACTCAGGGTGTGTCTAGACTACATGGCTCCGTCGATGGAGCCATGTAGATGAGTGTACTCGGCAAAGGGAAATGAAGCGGCGATTTAAATAATTGCCACTTCATTTATATAAAAATGGCCGCCGTGCTGTGCCAATCAGCTGATTGTCAGCACAGCGCGGTAGTCTTGACGGGGATCAGCCGACCCCAGAACCCTTTGTCATCAGATCCTGTGCTCCAGCTGGTTGAGCACTCCGGCAGTCTCCTGATTCAGTGCGGGGATGAGCTCTTGCAGCCAGTCAGCTGGGGGGACCTGTTGCGGTTCACAGGCCCTCTCAAAGGAGCTGAGGAACCCGTCCATGTCCCCCACGTCCTTCAATTGGGCCACCACGAGCTTCTCCAAGCGTCTGGCTGCCCTGGGTCCTTGGGGCCCCTCCCCACTCAGCGCAGCCAGGGCCCCGCCGTTTCTCTGCTCTGCCATGGCCAGCTCGTGCTGTCGCTGCTTCTCTCGGTCCTGTACTTCTAATTCCTTCATCCGCAGCTGGATCTCCAGCCGCTGCAGCTCTGCTGGGCTGGCCCCTCCCCTGGACGAACTGCAGTTGGCAGGGCTTCCCTGGGAGGCTGTCCCGTTTCCCCGGCGGGCTTCAGTCCTCTGCCCCCCCCCGGGAGCGACAGAGGGTTCTGGGGTCGGCTGATCCCTGTCTAGACTACCGCACTGTGCCGACAATCAGCTGATTGGTGCAGCGGCCATTTTGATGTAAATGAAGCGGCGATTATTTAAATCGCCGCTTCATTTTCCTTTGCCGAGTACACTCATCTACATGGCTCAGATGTAGTCTAGACAAACCCTCAGAGTGTTTTTTACCTTCTGAAAGACACAACTGTATTAAGAAAGCCTTACAGATGCTGACAATGTTTCAGCTAAGGATACGTGTTTTTAATCCCAAATTACATGTTCCATGGACATAAGGAAATTAAAATATTTTCCTCAGCTCATTCAAGTAGTAATACTTTTCTGTTTGAAATATGTCCCAAACTCAAAACCCATCTTGAACTTTCTGCTACAGAAATTGTTTTCAGGCAGTAACATGCTCAGGCAATTACAATTTTTGCTGCTGCTAGAGTTAAAACAAAAAACAGGACTATGTAGCACTTTAAAGACTAACAAGATGGTTTATTAGGTGATGAGCTTTCGTGGGCCAGACCCACTTCCTCAGATCAAATTGTGGAAGAAAATAGGCATGACCATATATACCAAAGGGATACAATAAAAAAAAGTGAACACACATAAAAAAGGACAAATCAAATTTCAGAACAGAAGGAGGGTAAAGTGGGGGGGGAGTAAATGTCTGTGAGCTAATGATATTAGAGGTGATAATTGGGGAAGCTATCTTTGTAATGGGTAAGGTAATTAGCGTCTTTGTTAAGACCCCAGCGTAAAGTGTCAAATTTAAGCATGAATGACAGTTCAGAGGTTTCTCTTTCAAGCCTGGTGTGAAAATGTCTTTGAAGCAGTATGCAGGTAATCAAGTCATTGAGACAATGCCCTTTCTGGTTGAAATGGCAAGAAACTGTTTTTTCTTTGTGATACTGTCTGATATCCGTTTTGTGTGCATTGATTCTTTGGTGAAGCGTCTGAGACATTTGTCCAATGTACATAGCAGACGGACACTGTCAGCACATGATGATATAGATTATATTTCTGGATGAGCAGGAATATGTGTTCTTGATCTTATAACTGAATTGGTTAGGTCCAATAATGGTGTCAGCAGAGTAAATATGTGGACAAAGCTGGCAACAGGGTTTGTTGCAAGGAAAGGTCCCAGGGTTGGTATTAGTGTGGTATGTCCTGTGGTTGTTGGTAAGAATCATCCTGAGGTTAGGTGGTTGTCTGTAGGAGACTATGGGTCTGTCTCCCAGAGCCTCTCGGAATGTAGTATCCTGTTCTAGTATAGGCTGTAGTTTATTGATAATATGTTGGACGGGTTTAAGTTGGGGGCTATAGGTGATGA
Organism: Pelochelys cantorii; assembly: GCA_032595735.1. Lineage (NCBI taxonomy): Eukaryota > Metazoa > Chordata > Testudines > Trionychidae > Pelochelys > Pelochelys cantorii. Next base: position 120,796,538 of record CM064326.1, on the reverse strand, counting down.
CAAATGGTGTTCTATTGTTGGTTTTCTTGGGTCTGTCTTGAAGTAGATTGTTTCTGGGTATTCGTCTGGCTCTTTCAATTTGTGTTTTTATTTCTCCAGGTGGGTAATTGAGGTTTGTAAATGCTTGGTAGAGATCCTGAAGTTTCTGGTCTCTGTCAGTGGGATTAGAGCAGATGCGGTTGTATCGAAGGGCTTGGCTATAGATGATGGATCGTATGGTGTGTTCTGGATGGGAGCTGGAGGCATGAAGGTAACTGTATGAGTCAGTGGGTTTTCTGTAGAGAGTGGTGTCTAATTTACCGTTGGTGATTTGTACTGTGGTATCCAGGAAATGGATCTCTCGTGTAGAATGGTCCAGGCTGAGATTGATGGTGGGGTGTAGGTTGTTAAAATCTCTGTGGAATGTCTCCAGTGTTTCTTGGTTGTGGGTCCAGATCATAAAGATGTCATCGATGTAGCATAAGTATAGAAGGGGTAAAAGGGGACGGGATCTGAGGAAACGTTGTTCTAAGTCAGCCATAAAGATGTTAGCGTACTGTGGGGCCATGCGGGTACCCATGGCTGTGCCACTGATCTGGAGGTATATGTTGTCCTCAAAATGGAAATAATTGTGGGTGAGAACAAAGTTACATAGGTCTGCTGCCAGATTGGCGGTGGTGTCCTCTGGGATAGTGTTTCTAATAGCTTGTAATCCATCTTCATGTGGGATGTTGGTGTATAGAGCTTCTACATCCATGGTAGCAAGGATGGTGTTATCAGGGAGGTTATCGATGTTTTGTAGTTTTCTCAGGAAGTCAGTAGTATCTCAGAGATAGCTGGGAGTGTTGGTTGCGTAGGGTTTGAGAAGAGAGTCTACATAGCTGGATAATCCAGTAGTGAGCGTGCCGATACCTGAGATGATGGGACGTCCGGGGTGTCCCAGTTTATGGATTTTGGGAAGCAGATAGAACAATCCTGGTCGGGGTTCAGAAGGTGTTTCTGAGTGTATTTGGTCCCGAGTAGATGTAGGGAGGTCTTTAAGGAGACAGTGTAAGTTTCTTTTGGTATTCTGAGGTGGGATCAGAGGAGAGAGGTTTGTAAAATGTGGTGTTGGAGAGTTGTCTGGTTGCCTCCTGGTTATAGTCGGACTTATTCATAATGACCACAGCACCCCCTTTGTCAGCTGGTTTGATTATAATGTCCGGGTTGTTTTTGAGACTCTGGATAGCATAGTGTTCAGCACGGCTGAGACTGTGTGTCGCTTGTTGTTGTTTGTGAATAATGTCAGTCTGTGCATTGTTGTGGAAGCTTTGTATATAGAAATCCAGATTGTAATTCCGACCGTCAGGGGGAGTCCATATAGAATTATTTTTCCTTTGGTGTTGACAGGCGGGATCTGGTTGGTCAGACTGATGTTCATTGATAGTTTGGAAATATTCTCGTAGGCGGAGGCGGCAAAAGAAAGCCTCAAGGTCACCACAGAATTGAATCCAGTTTGTGGGGGAGGTGGGGCAGAAAGAGAGACCCCGGGATAAGACAGACTCTTCTGCTGGGTTGAGTTTGTAGCTGGAGAGGTTAATAATATTATCTGGTGGGTTGAGGTAGTTGCTGTTGTAGCTTGTGCTGTGGAGCAATTTAGAAAGTTTATTGTCTTTTCTTTGTTGTAGGGAATAGAAGTGCGTATAGTAGATTTCTTGTCTGGTGGAACAAAAGTCTTGTAAGATGTGAGTCGGTGTGGATGTTTGTCTTGAGATGAGAATCTCTAGATTAGAGATGTCATTCTTGATGTTTTTCTGTTTCTTGTATAAAATACTTATCAGGTGGTTCCTTAGTTTCTTGGATAGTGTGAAGCAGAGTCTCTCACTGTAGTCAGTACAGTATGTTGATCTTAATGGATTGTTCACTTTCAGTCCTTTGGGTACGATGTCCATCTTTTTGCACTTGGAAAGAACGATGATGTCTGTCTGTATCTGTGCAAGTTTTTTCATATGGTTGATGGATTTCCATTCCAGACGGCTAAATGCAGTGCCTTGCATGTAGAATAGTAATAGAGATGTAGCCGTGTTAGTCTAGTCTAGCTGAAACAAAAAACAGGACTATGTAGCACTTTAAAGATTAACAAGATGGTTTATTAGGTGATGAGCTTTCGTGGGCCAGACCCACTTCCTCAGATCAAATTGTGGAAGAAAATAGGCATGACCATATATACCAAAGGGATACAATCAAAAAAAGTGAACACATGTAAAAAGGACAAATCAAATTTCAGAACAGAGGGGGGGATAAGGAAGGGGGGGAGGTAAATGTCTGTGAGTTAATGATATTAGAGGTGATAATTGGGGAAGCTATCTTTGTAATGGGTAAGGTAATTAGCGTCTTTGTTAAGACCCCGGCGTAAAGTGTCAAATTTAAGTATGAATGACAGTTCTTACTAATTCATTCATTTCCCTTTTATACATTGCCTCTGCTGGGAATCAGCTAGTAGTTGTAGAGGTTCATATAAAATATTTGTTTAATATATAAGAATATACTCTCCTCAAATACTTACTACCTATTAAAGTAGTTGTGAATTAAATATTTTATTTCCTTACAGACACTCCGGTACAGATCAATAAGAAAGAGTAATATACCTGTTTAAGTCCTTGGGGCACTGGACACCAAGTATATATTTTTGTTAAATCATTTTTATTCATAATGAGATAGCTTTCCCTTCTGTATCATGATATTAACCCTTAATAGGTTATTTAAAAGCATTTCCCATGCATTTATGAATGTGTACTTGAAAACCTCTTTTAAGGCTTGAAAAATCTTATTTCTGAACTAAGTATACTTCTTTTTATGTAGGCTTAAGAGGCACCTGGAATGGCCCTATTTTCTGCCGCAGGCCTTGCTGCTATGTAACACTCTTCCTTCTGTAAACCGCTTGTAGTATGTCTAAGCATTGGGCTGGATTAGTCGATGAGCTATAGACCTCTAGTTCTAGTGCCAGGATTCTGCTACCAAAATAATCTCCACACTGGGGGCATTTTTACCTGGTGAAAAACTGAAATTAAAAGAAGCTGGCTGAGCACAGATTGGAGAATTTGAACTCTCTCTAGAAGCAGCCATCAGCAGCTGTTTGGGGAGGTGAGGGGTAGAAAAAATTAATCTGATTGACCAATTTGCTTTGAAACAGCACAATAAATCCCATTGGTTTAGACCAGGGCTACTCAGCACGCAGCCCGTGGGCCGCATGTGGCCCGTGGCCCCTTTTCATGCGGCCTGAGGTGCCTTGAGCCGCTTCCTAGGGCTCATTGCTAGGGCTCCAGCGCCAGTGCCAAGCTGAGCGGCTTTGAGCCAGGCCACGTGCGCAGGAGCTGCCAGCTGGCAGGGGGGTGGCAAGAGGCAGCAGCCCTGCCATGTCTACCACAGTGGCAGTGCCTCCCCATGAGCAGAGCGGCGTGGCACGGCATTGACACAAGCCGTGGCTGTGCATGTGCGGGAGCTACCGGCCGGTGGGGGGTGGTGCGTGTGGCAAAAGGTAGCGGCAAAGTGCGCCTGCCACAGTGGCAGTGCCTCCCCGAGCCAGGCCACGTCGGCACATTCGCAGGAGCTGCTGGGGGTGGCAAGAGGCATTAAAAGTGCTGTCATATGTGTGGAAATCGGGTAAATATTGCACTTTATTAATATCAGAACTGACTTAAATGGGGCCTTTGTGTTGTGTAGTCTTGTCTTAATCTTTGTATTCATGCCCGTCAGTATGAAAGAAGCTATTTGCATATATTTGCATAAATACTTGCATATATTTACTTGCTTAAGTTGTGGCCCTCGGCATGTGCTGTGGATATCATTGTGGCCCCCGGGGCTTCCAAAGTTGAGGAGCCCTGGTTTAGACTGTCCATATGATAAATCAATAGAATCATAGGATTGGAAGAGACCTGGAGAGGTCATCTAGTCCAGCCCCCTGCACTAATGACACTACTAAGCATTATCTAGACCATCCCTGACAGTTATATGTCTAACCTGCTCTTAAAAATCTCCAGCGATGGAGATTCCACAACCTCCCCATGCAAGTTATTCTAGTGTGAACGACCCTGACAGGAAGTTTTTCCAAATGTCCAGCCTAAATTTCCCTTGCAATTTCAGATCATTGTTCCTCATCCTATCTGCACTAGGTAAGAACAAATTTTCTCCTTCCTCCCTGTAACAACCTTTTAGATACTTAAAAATTGTTATCGTGTCTCCTCTCAGTCTTCTCTTTTCCAGACTAAACAAACCCAGGCTACGTCTACACTGCAGGCTTTTTGCGCAAGAGGTATGCTTTTGCGCAAGAGCATCCATGGCAGTGTGACGCTCTCTTGCGCAATAAAGCTCTGATGGCCATTTTAGCCACAGGGGTTTCTTGCGCAAGAAACCCTTGTTGTCTGTCCACACTGCCTTCTTGCACAAGAGCTCTTGCGTAAGAGGGCTTATTTGTTGTGGGGAGAGGAATAACTCTCGTGCAAGAGGCCCTCTCTTCTGATGCGTTACTGTAAATTTACTTGCGTAAGAACACGCGTGCACTGCAGATGCTCCACAAGTTTTTGCGCAAGAACAGCCATTCTTGCGCAAAAAGCCTGTAGTGTAGATGTAGCCCCCAGTGTTTTCAATCTTGCCTTATAGGTTATGTTTTCCAGACCTTGAATAATTTTTGTTGCTCTTCTCTGGAATTTCTCTAATTTGTTCATATCTTTATTGAAATGTGGCACTCATAACTGGAGACAATGCTCCAGTTGAGGCCTAAACAGTACTCCACAGAGTAGAGTAGTCAGCATGGATTCACAAAGGGCAAGTCTAAGTGCCTGACCAATCTGATTAGCTTCTATGATGGTCGTGCCTGACAAACTGATTAGCTTCTATGATGAGGTAACTGGCTCTGTAGACATAGGAAAGTCAGTGGATGTGATATACCTTGACTTTAGCAAGGCTTTTGATACGGACTCCCACAATATTCTTGTCAGCAAGTTAAGGGAATGTGGATTGGATAAATGGACGGTAAGATGGATAGAAAGCTGGCTAGAAGGTCAGGCCCAGCGGGTAGTGATCAACGGCTCGATGTCAGGATGGAGATCGGTTTCTAGCGGAGTACCCCAAGGTTCGGTTCTAGGACTGGTTTTGTTCAGTATCTTTATTAATGACCTGGATGAGGGGATGGATTGCACCCTCAGCAAGTTTGCAGATGACACTAAGCTAGGGGGAGAGGTAGATACACTTGAGGGCAGAGATAGGATCCAGAGTGACTTAGACAAATTGGAGGATTGGGCCACAAGAAATCTGATGAGGTTCAACAAGGACAAGTGCAGAGTCCTGCACTTGGGATGGAAGAATCCCAAGCATTGTTACAGGCTGGGGACCAACCAGCTTAGTAGTAGTTTTGCAGAAAAGGACCTGGGGATTACAGTGGATGAGAAGCTGGATATGAGTCAACAGTGTGCCCTTGTAGCCAAGAAGGCTAATGGCATATTAGGTTGCATTAGGAGGAGCATTGCCAGCAGATCCAGAGATGTCATTATTCCCCTTTATTCGGCTCTTGTGAGGCCACATCTGGAGTATTGTGTCCAGTTCTGGGCCCCCCCACTACAAAAAGGATGTGGACGCATTGGAGTGGGTCCAGCGGAGGGCAACCAAAACGATTAGGGGGCTGGAGCATATGATCTACAAGGAGAGGCTGAGGGAGTTGGGTCTGTTTAGTCTGCAGAAGCAAAGAGTGAGGGGGGATTTGATAGCAGAATTTCAACTTCCTGAAGGGAGGTTCCGAAGAGGATGGAGAGAGGCTGTTCTCCATAGTGACAGATGGCAGAATAAGGAACAATCGTCTCAAGTTGCAGTGGGAGAGGTCCAGGTTGGATATTAGGAAAAACTATTTCACTAGGAGAGTGATGAAGCACTGGAATGGGTTACCTAGGGAAGTAATGGAGTCTCCATCCCTAGAGATTTTTAAGTCTTGGCTTGACAAAGCCCTGTCTGGGTTGATTTAGTTGGGATTGGTTCTGCCTAGGGCAAGGGGCTGGACTTGATGACCTTCTGAGGTCTCTTCCAGCTCTGTGGTTGTGTGATTCTATGATAATTACTTCTTGGGTCATGCCTATAATGCCCCTGCTAATAAATTCCAGAATAATGTTTGCCTTTTTTTTTTTTTTGGCAAGTGGTACACTGTTGACTCATATTTAATCTTGTGATCCCAGATCCCTTTCTGCAGTACTTCTTAGGCAATCGTTTCCCATTTTGTATGTTTGCAACTGATTGTTCCTTTCTAAGTAGATTACTTTGAAGTTACCGTTTTGAATTTCATCTTATTTACTTCAATCCATTTCACCAGATCACTTTAAATTTTAATCCTATCCTGCAAAGCACTTGCAACCCCTTCCAGCTTGGTATTACCTGCAAAATGTATAACCGTACACTTTATGCTATTATCTAAATAATTGATGAAGATATTGAACAGAACCCAACTCAGAACTGATCCCTGCGGACTCCACTCATGATGCCCTTCCTGCATGTTTGAACCGTTGATAATTACTCTGTAGGAACAGTTTTCAAACCAGTTTTGCACCCATCTTACAGTAGCTCTATTTAGGTTGCATTTCCCTAGTTTGTTTTTGAGAAGGTCATGAGTTAGAATCAAAAGCTTTACTGAAGTCAAGATAAATCACAAATACTACATCCCGCTTATCCACCAGTCTTATTACCCTAAATAAGCTATCAGGTTGATTAGACATGATTTGTTCTTGACTAATCCATGCTGACTGTTACTTACCACCTTACTATCTTCTAGTTGTTTGCAAATTGATTACTTAATTATTTGCTTCATTATATTTCCAAGTATGGAAGTTAAGCTGACTTGTCTGTAGTTCCCCGAGTTTAATAAAAGGCTGCTTGCAGGAATTGTTCAAAGAGATGCTGAAATGGTTGTTGTCTAGCAAGTGTTATGGATTTCTCCTGCTGGGTTGCTGGAACTATAAAAGGTAATGGGAGTAGTGTTTTGTATAAGCCACTTCCCTCTGAAAAAGAAAATTGGATGAAGCACATGACATGAGATTACTGACGCACTCTACTGTTAACTGTGATTCTAGTTAATAGTAAGTGATGTTTCAGTAAAAAAACCCTTTCTGTTTGCTTACCCTGAAACTGTGTTCACAGCCTTGAATAAGCAAAACCCAGTAAAATACAAATCACTGGATGAATTCATCACATATGAACCAAGAATGGCTGCTAATCACATAATATTTTAATTCTATTTGAAATACTTCAGCAAGTTTTATTACACAAACTCAAATTTTATAGCATTGCATAAATAGTTGAGAACAAGTTAAATAAAATTTAACAGATTTAGTATGATTTTATTCATTCTAGAAAATAAAATTAGGTTTTCAAAGTCAGATATGTAAAAATTACTGTTCAGATTATTTGCAAATAATAAAGTGATTACATGAAATATGAAAGCATAAAAACATTACAGTACCTGTAGTTAGTGTGCCTAAATGTCAAATGCAATATACCAACAACAACTGTTACATAAATGGATTATTTTTATATTTCCAAACAATAATCCTATAATAAGATGACAAGAAAACTGCTCTACCACCAAGATCCCACAGTATGAGGAAAGATAAACCACTGCAAAATGTTATATAAACAATTAAATCTGGACACATTCACCATACTTTCCTGTTGTAATCTTTTTAATAATTGCTCTTTTCACCCCTTAAAAGGCTGCTGTCAGAAGTAGTAGAAAACTATAAATAGTTCAGTTCATTACACAGTTTTCATTTTGGAAATGAAGCAGAAAGTTTAACATACTTGAATGAAGTAACAGTCTGAAGACTTTTAGAATATACTGTTATAGCATATGAACCAAGTGAACTAATACTGTCCAAAGCTCCTCATCAGCCTATATCTGAACAAGAATGTCAGCAAGGTTTTAGTTTCTTGTTTAAGTTACACTGGTAATTCGCAAACTAAAGCAAATTCAGTTTATTTCTCAGATATATTTTTTGCCCTTCCCACCCTTTCATTCTCTGATCTCAGTTTCAGTTAAATGGGGTGATCGTGCCTGTTCCAGCCCATAGATCCTGTCAAATTTTTCATCATGCATAAATATAGAACCAAATACTCCTTGAAACCAGACTGAAACCACTCCCAAATCCATGACAAAAAGCAATCTTCTGTTTATGTTTCTCTTCCCCAGTCCATTTCACCTCTGAGATCTTAGTTTCTATGTACAGCCTATACTGCATATATAGGAGAGCTCCATGTATAGGAGAGTCAAATTCTGGTTCACTTAGTGTTTTCTAAACAAAAGCCAGCCATGAACATTATTATGGAATTATCATATCTAATACTGTTATTTTGAAGCAGTATTCCCTTAATCTGGTTCTTATTTAAAAAGGCAATACCAACAAGTTTCTTAAAATATTTTTTAGCTTGTACTTTTTGTTGGATAGTACATCATCAACAATTAACTGATTTTTCTATGCACCCACATAGCACTGTTTTCATTAACACGAATAATTGAAAAATTATGTTTCTTGGGGTGGACAAAGCTTTGTATACCACGTACAGTCCTGAGGATACCTCATTTTTTTTCTTACTTAACCTCTCTCACTTCATGCCCTTAAGTTACAGACATAAATTTTATGGACAAGGATAATCAAGTTACCTTCAGGCTCCCTCAACTATCAGACTGCAGCCTCGCTGCTGGCACAGATTATTCCTTCTCTCTCTTATTCTGGAGTTGATTGAAGAATACCTAGCCTGTCACCAGCCCAATGAACAAAAGCCCTTATTCATACCAATAGTGCCATTAATGTTAGTGGGGCTACCCATGTGGTTTAGTACTAGTCACTTAAATAAAGATAGCAGAATCAAGCCTCAAACATTAAACCAGGTCTGCCAAACAGAAGATTAGAGCATTGTTGCATGACAACAAGGCTAAACTTAAGCATTCTTGTTATAATATATATATGTATATATATATATATATATGTTACAAACAATTGTTTTTGCACATTATTTCTCAAAATAGTTTAAAAAATTTTAAGAACACTTTCTTTCACTATAAAAAGCTTTGATATGTGCTGTGCATACCAGTAGGTTTCAGAGAAGTGAGTGGCATTTAAAAGCCACACAAATGATGTATATGTACATATCAGAGGAAGGATGCATGCACTTATAGTAAACACATGAGAGTAAACCATTAGAATGACTGATCCTTCTTGCCCCCAAAGAAAAAAAAAAGACCACATAAAACATTTTCAAAATGTTTTCCTATGTTACTATGGCCACAAGGGTGAAGAAATCTCCTTAAAAATTAAGGGAAAGAGCCAAATGGAAACTTATTGGAAATAAAATAAATTATTTTCATGGTTTCCATATATGGAAATGGTAAACACTTACAGGTTATAGCATGGAGAAAGTTTTACCCAGACTTTAAAATTCTTATTAAAATCCATATATAATATCAAAGTTCTAAAATTACTTGGATGAGTTTAATAAAACCTGTCAAGCCTTTGCCTTGCACCTGAAGAACACAAGAATCAAATGTCACCTACCTCCTAAAACTAGTATTAGTTTTCTTTGAAATTGTAAGCAAATTATGTATAAAAATAAATGTTTATTTTAAATACAAGTATCTAAATTAATACATTTTAAGAGCTTAGCAAAGTTATAGTAATATGCTCACTCATTAAATAGTCCTCCCATAGTATGCATATATTTGTAGCAGACATACTAATTTTCTTAAATGAGTAATAGGTTTACTGTCTTTGAAATAAAAATTAATAAAACCTGATATTACCGAGATATATCAAAATGCAAAACTAAGGAATTAAGAGAAGAACATGCCCCATCTTGAAGACTAGGCTTCGTACGTGCTTTCAATTATAAACACAACACAAATTAGCAAAAATACAACCCAATTTACAATATATATTTGGAATTAGAAATACATGCAGATTTTTTTAAAGTTTTGTATTGTTATACTCTTCTTCATTTTCCCTGCTGCAGTATACATTTTTAACAGTGAAATATAAAATATTTCTTTTGTGCTTTATTAGCATACACATGCAGCAGTGTGCATGTCTCCTTTTTTCTTTTGAAAAGGATCACTGTGATATGGCACGAAATAATAAAGGTTAGCTATATAAAAAAATACAAAACATCAAGGCTGATTTCTTTACATTGACCAAAATAAAATAACTTCAAAGTACGTTTTCTTACATTCAGTAAGTATATTTAACAAAATCTAGCAGTCAGCTGGGAAAAACAATTGTCAGAAAGCTCTGAGTTCAATTTTCAACCTGCAGCTTTTTAGACGACATGCTGATTCTTTCCAGATCATCCTGAGTAATGCTAGAAGTCCCTGAATGTAGAATTCCTACGAGAGAAGAAAAGGTATGCAGTTTAATTGTGTGTATAGTCACTTAATATACAAATCCATTCAGTGGTTTGTGTGTGTATGAACTTTACTGGCTTAATTCCTCAAGCCTGCTTTGTATGTAACTCCTATTCACTCCAACAAGGAATCCATGTGCAGAGGATTTGCAGGATTAAACAGTAATAGCTTAATTTTCAGAGATAATGAGCACCCAAAATACTGACTGAAGTCAATGGCAACTATGGACTCTTCCACATCTCTGATAAATCAGGCTATAACTGTCTTTCCTACTTCCTGAACATGACAGTATATACATAGCATTTGAGTTCACTTTACAGAAAAGTACCATTTTATGGGCAGCGGAAACTCATGAGAAAAGTGCACTGAATATTATGAAACCAAGATAGAAGAAAAGAGAGAAGAAAATGAGAAAATAACAGGGAGAAGTCAGTCATTGTCTGATATACATCTGATATCACAATCATACTGAAGCAAAAATATGTTAATTGGTTGACTTAGTCACCAATCAAATTAGTTAGTTACTTGATCTGTTTTTCTGAGAAGCAGGAAGGTAGGAGTAGTGAAAGAGCAGTGCTGGTAATGTAAGCATTGGTGTGGACTCCCAGTATATTTTAGATACCACAGAAACAGATTTGAGCTATGAAAAAAGGCCTCTCCTTCCAATGGCGAATTGTGTCTATTTTGTCCAGTGATTTGTCTAGTTATGAATGATTCAAATGATAAATGAGATACCATCACTTCTGTAGAAGGACTATTTCATGGTATAACTTACAGGTGGAAAATAGTTTTATTAAGTCCTAATTGTACCTGTTTGAACGACCATAAGCAATTTTTCTACTTTGCTGATTTTACTAACCTTAAGCTTTCTACTATATACTAATATTCATTTGATCAAGATACTTATTTTACATTGTTTTCTTTTTTCAATTCAGGCTCTTAATGACTGTGGCTGCAATCTGTCCAGTTTGTCTAAGCTGTCAAAGAACTGGGCAAGGAACTGAAGGAGTTATTGCTACTTCAAACATTCAAGTCCCAAAACCCAAACAAAAGGAACAAAGAAAAACAACTCAAAAAGTATATTCCTTTGAAAATTGAAGGCTTTGTAATACACAACCCTTTGTCTAGCTAAAACAAATTAAAAATAATTTTATTAAACCAGCAGAAATTCTTAAGTGGACAAACTTCAATTGTTTCACATCAATTTAAATTAATTCAGTAACTTAAACCAGTGGAACGTTTATATGTAGACAACACCTAAGAAAGAACTATATCTTCCCCTTGGCTAATGCCTGAAGACCATGCTGGGTATTATTTGTTTCTTGAATGACTTACCCATCTAAAGACCTGTCCAGAGTCCAATCAGGAGATCGATGGAGAGAACGTTCAGGTGATGATGTCCTTAAAGTAGAGCTTAATTGGTATGAAGTAGTAAGACTCTGGCGACGAAGTTCTTGTACAGCACGTTCCCTACATCAAAATGATAATTTATTTTAAAGGACACATTATCAACAGAGGAGCAAAGCCTTTCTATAAGACTCTACTTTAGATCCAAAATAGTCTTATGTTATAATATGGAGTGCAATAAAAAAGAGGGTGCATAAATGTTTTGTCAGCACAGCTCAATAGAGAGCACTCAACATATAAATCACAAAGTGGTAGGCAGAAATACAGTTGAACCCTGTTTATCTGACCCTCCATATTATTTGAACAGCCAGCGGACACACATCCAGATGTGACTGATATCTTCTGTGGCCATTAGACAATGCTGTGGCTTCTCACTTTCCCATCCTCTGGATTATCCGAATTTTTGACTATCTGATTTGGTACCTGTCCCCCAGTTAGATTGGATAAACAGGGTTTTACTGTACTGCACAAGGCTTGGACACATACCCAATGCACTAAAGAGAAACTGTTCTGCACTCTTAGCAATATTTATCCACTAGAAGAAATACTAAGCAGAAAATTCTTTTGCACTTCTCTGGTGGTTGCCCAGATTAAAGCTAAAAATCCCTTAACAGTGAGGGTAATCCCAATCTCTTTCTCAGCCAATGTTTTCTTTCTTGCACTCTTTGGGGTTCTGCAAGAGCATGTAATAACTGCTCCATTTCCCTATGGGCAATGCCATAGGTGTTTCTAACACATTACTTTTTAAGACTACTTAATTGTCTGGATTATGAAAAATATTATAAAGCCCAAATGTTTATTCTATTCATTCTACTGGTGCCCGAAATCAGAATTTTCTGATACAAAATATATTGCTATCTGTGCTATACAAGGAAGACATCAGTATATTAATGCAAGATAAAACAGTATTAAATAGATTTTGGAGGTATGTTCACAAAATGATCTGTTAAAGCAAATATTCTGATCGATAGAGAAAAACAGCACTATCCAACTCCTCTCTGCCTCCACCCAGCTCTGGCTTCAGCTGCAGCTTCATTCCAAATCCAGCCCAGCTAAATTCAGTCTCAGCCCCCTATTCTGCCCTGAGCTGTAGCTTCATACCACCCTCTCTTCCATCACTAGCCCTATTCCATCCCCTGTACATTCGTAGCTCAGCTCTGTTCTCATTTCCTCTCTGCTCCCAGGCCAGCTCTGCCTCTCATCCCAGCTCCTTTCCCAGCACCAGTTCTGCCCCTCGCTCCGCCTTCAGCCCAAGCTCTTCTGCTGAGTCAACTATGCAGTAATGGAGGCATAGGCACTGCTCCCCCTCATCTTAGGTCCTGCCTTCACTGCATCCTTTCCCCCACCCTGCCTCTTCCCTTCTCCACTCTATTCTAGACCCCAACAACATTCCACTCCTTCCCCAGGGCCCATCCCGCCTCTCACCACCTCTTCCTGCCTCTGCCACCCTGCACGTTTGCCTCCAGTCCCACCCCTGTCTTGTCCCCATCCCGCCCCTCCCCACCTCTTCCTGGCCCCTCTCCTTAGCATGCAACATCCTCACTACTCCCTCTCCCTCCCAGTGCCTCCTGTATGCTGCAGAACAGCTGACTGCGGTGAGCAGGAGGTGCTGGAAGGGAGGGGGGGGAGAAATTGATCAGCAGGGCCACTAGCTGGTGTGAAATATCAGAGGAATAGCTGTGTTAGTCTGAATCTGCCTAAACAACGAGAAGTCCTGTGACACCTTAGGGTATGTCTACACAAGAAAGTTATTTCGAAATAACTTTCCTAGCATCTACACAGCCAAACCGCTATTTCAAAATAAATTTGAAATAGCAGAGGGCTTATTTCGAATTTGGTAAACCTCATTCTATGAGGAATAACACCAAATTTGAAATAGCTATTTCGAAATAAGTGCTGTGTAGACACTTACTTCGAAATAGGGGGCCTCCAGCCTTTCCAGGGAGCCCTGGTGGCCACTCCAGCCTCAACCAAGAACACTCCACTCCCTCCCCTGCTCCCCGGAGCCCTTAAAGGGGTAGACTCTAGACAGAGTGCCTATGCCAGCTCCAAGCCTGCCAGCCCAGAGCCAGCAGTCACTGCCCCTGACCCAGTGGCCCCAAAACATGAGCCAGCAAGCCACTGGCAGCCAACCCTCCACCGCTCCCCAGGAGCAGTCTGCCAGCTCCCAGGAGCCTGCCAGGGCCCGGAGAAGGCGGGCACCTTCCTGGTCCAGGGCGGAGATCATGGACCTTATTCAGGTTTGGGGGGGATGCCCCCAACGTCCATGATCTCCGCACTAGACGGAGGAACGCGGCCATCTATGGCAGGATATCTGCCAGCCTGGCAACCAAAGGCCATATGCAAATCCAGGAGAAGGTCTGCATGACAATCAAGTTGGCCCGGTGAGACCCCCAACCCTGAGCTTCCCCTCCTCCTCCTTCCCTTGCTTCCCCCTTCCAGCTCCCTTCTCCCAGGTTGCCCCCTCCCCTCTCCCACCCTCTCTCTTCCCCTCTCCCGCCTCCTTTCCCCAGTCTCACCAGAGTTTCATTCCCTCCCCCCGAGTTTTGTTAAATAAAGAGAGTTTGTGTTCATGAAAATATATGTATTTTATTTTACATCAGGAAGAGGGGTTAGGGAGGGGTAAGTGGAAGGACATGAGGGAGGAATGAGGCATAAGCCCCCAGTGGGGCAGACCAGGGAGGCTCTTAGTGCTCCTCAGGGTGGAAGCTCTCCCGCAGGGCCTCCTGGATAGTGACAGCCCCCCGATGGACCTCCTGGATGGCAGCCTGCAGAAAGTGCAGCCAGGCTTGCAGCAATGCATCCAAGAGAAGCACCAGAGTGCCCAGGGGCAGCTCTGGCTCCATGTTGCAGAGTGCTGTGATGTCCCAAGTGAGGGCAACCAGAGAACGCAGAGACAAAATGCTTTGCTGTCCCTCATCAAGGTAGACAAGCAAGCAGGGAAACATGAGAACTGGCTGTCCAGGGGGGTCCCTTTAAGCACAGACCTCAGATAGCCTCAGGCAGCAGCCCCACACAGCAAGTCCTGACCTGGTGCCCTGCCGGAACTAGTTCTGGCCAGCCTTAAATGCGATTCAGAGTCCCCTCAGTGTGGATGCACTATTTCGAAATAGCAAAATGCTATTTCGAAATGCATTTTGTGTGTAGACACGTTATTTCAAAATAAGCTATTTCGAAATAACTTTTGAAATAAGCTATTTCGAAATAACACTGTAGCGTAGACATACCCTTATAGACTAACAAATTTATTGGAACATAAGCTTTTGTGGGCAAAGACCCACTTCGTCAGATGCATGTAGTGGAAATTCCAGAGGCAGGTATAAATATACAGGCATATGAAAAGAGTACCAATCAAGAGTAAGGCTAGAGATAACGAGGTCAATTCAGTCAGGGAGGATGAGGCCCACTTCTAGCAGCAGATGTGGAGGTGTGAACACCAAGAGAGGAGAAACTGCTTTTGTAGTTCACTAGCCTTTCACAGTCTTTGTTTAATCCTAAACTGATAGTGTCAAATTTGCAAATGAATTGTAGCTCTGCAGTTTCTCTTTGAAGTCTGTTTTTGAAGTTTTTTTGTTGCAGGATGGCTACTTTTAAATCTGCTACTGTGTGTCCAGGGAGATTGAAGTGTTCTCCTATAGATTTTTGTATGTTACCATTCCTGATATTTGATTTGTGTCCATTTATTCTTTTACGTAGGGACTGTCCAGTTTGGCCGATGTATATGGCAGAGGGGCATTGTTGGCACGTGATGGCATATATTACATTGGTAGATGTGCAGGTGAATGAGCCCATGATGGTGTGGCTGATGTGGTTAGGTCCTGTGATGGTGTCACTGGTGTAAATATGTGGGCAGAGTTGGCACCGAGGTTTGTTGCAGGGATTGGTTCCTGAATTAGAGTTACTGTGGTGTGGTGTATAGTTGCTGGTGAGAATTTGCTTCAGGTTGGTGGGCTATCTGTGCGTGAGGACTGGCCTGCCTCCTAAGGTCTGTGAAAATGAGGGATCATTGTCCAGGATGGGTTATAGATCACTGATGAGGCGTTGGAGAGGTTTTAGCTGGGGACTGTAGGTGATGGCCAGTGGTGTTCTGTTATTTTCTTTGTTGGTCCTGTCTTGTAGCAGGAGGCTTTTGGATACACATCTGGCTCTGTCAATCTGTTTCCTCACTTTCTCGGGAGGGTACTGTAGTTTTAAGAATGCTTGGGGAAGATCTTGTAGGTGTTTGTCTCTGTCTGAGGGGTTGGAGCAAATGCTTAAGCACTAAGGTACAACTGCATTTTAAAGGCCAACTACAAACCTGGTGGAATGAGGAAAATCTGTGGGACACAATCATACCGGGATATAAAATAGAGCAGGCCGTGTGGGGGGCGGAGTGGCACTGTATGTGAAAGATAATGTAGAATCAAATGAAATAAAAATATTAAATGAATCAACATGTTCAATAGAATCGCTATGGATAGTAATTCCATGCTCCAATAATAAGAAATTAGCAGTAGGGATATATTATCGACCACCTGATCAGGACAGCGATAATGACATTGAAATGCTGAGGGAGATTAGAGAGGCTACCAAAATAAAGAACTCTATAATAATGGGGGATTTTAATTATCTCCATATTGACTGGGTACATGTCACCTCAGGAAGAGAAGCAGAGATAAAATTTCTCAATGGCTTAAATGACTGCTTCTTGGAGCAGCTGGTACAGGAACCCACAAGGGGAGAGGCAATTCTCGATTTAGTCCTGAGTGGAGCGCAGGATCAGGTCCAGGAGATAACCGTTACAGGACCGCTTGGGAATAGTGACCATAATATAATAACATTTAACATTCCTGTGGTGGGAAGAACACCTCAGCAGTCCAGAACTCTGGCATTTAATTTCAAAAAAGGGAATTACACAAAAATGAGGAGGTTAGTTAAACAGAAATTAAAAGGCACAGTGACTAGAGCCAAATCCCTGCAAGCTGCGTGGAAACTTTTTAAAGACACCATAATAGAGGCCCAACTTAAATGTATACCCCAAATTAAAAAACATAGCAAGAGACCTAAAAAAGAGTCACCGTGGCTTAACCACCATGTAAAAGAAGCAGTGAGGGACAAAAAGGCATCCTTTAAGAAGTGGAAGTCCAATCCTAGTGAGATAAATAGAAAGGAATATAAACACTGTCAAATCAAGTGTAAAAATGTAATAAGAAAAGCAAAAAAAGATTTTGAGGAACAGCTCAAAAAGAAAACTCAAAAAGAAATGACAAAATGTTTTTTAAGTACAGAAGCAGGAAGCCTGCTTAAAAACCTGTGGGTCCCCTAGACGATCAAGATATAAAAGGAGCAATCAAGGACGATAAAGCCATTGCAGAGAAACGAAATGATTTCTTTGCTTCAGTCTTCACGGCTGAGGATGTTAGGGAGATTCCCAAATCTGCACCATCCTTTGTGGGTAATGAATCTGAGGAACTGTCCCGGATTGAAGTGTCATTAGAGGAGGTTTTGGAACAAATAGAAAAACTTAATGTCAACAAATCTCCGGGACCGGATGGCATTCATCCAAGGGTTCTAAAAGAACTCAAATAGGAAATTGCTGAACTATAATCTGTGGTTTGTAACCTATCCTTTAAATCGGCTTCTGTACCTAATGACTGGAAGGTAGCTAACGTGACACCAATATTTAAAAAGGGCTCTAGAGGTGATCCTGGCAATTACAGACCGGTAAGTCTAACTTCAGTACCGGGCAAATTAGTCGAAACAATAGTAAAGAATAAAATTGTGAGGCACGTAGAAGAACATAATTTGTTGGGCAAAAGTCAACATGGTTTCTGTAAAGGGAAATCCTGTCTTACTAATCTATTAGAATTCTTTGAAGGGGTTAACAAACATGCAGACAAGAGGGACCCAGTAGATATAGTATACTTAGATTTTCAGAAAGCCTTTGACAAGGTCCCTCACCAAAGGCTCTTGTGTAAATTACATTGCCATGGGATAAGAGGGAAGGGCCTTTCATGGATTGAGAACTGGTTAAAAGACAGGAAACAAAGGGTAGGAATAAATGGTAAATTTTCAGAATGGAGAGGGGTAACTAGTGGTGTCCCCCAAGGGTCAGTCCTGGGACCAATCCTGTTCAACTTATTCATAAATGATCTGGAGAAAGGGGTAAGCAGTGAGGTGGTAAAGTTTGCGAATGATACCAAACTGTTTAGGATAGTCAAGACAGAAGCAGACTGTGAGGGACTCCAAAAAGATTTTGCCAAACTGAGTGATTGGGCAACAAAATGGCAAATGAAATTTAATGTGGATAAGTGTAAAGTAATGCACATTGGGAAAAATAACCCCAACTATACGTACAGTATGATGGGGGCTAATTTGGCTATGACAAATCAGGAAAGAGATCTTGGAGTTATCGTGGATAGTTCCCTGAAAACTTCCACACAGTGTGCAGCAGCGGTCAAAAAGGCAAATAGGATGCTAGGAATTATTAAGAAAGGGATAGAAAATAAGACCCAGAATATCTTACTGCCCCTGTATAAAACTATGGTACGCCCACATCTTGAATACTGTGTACAGATGTGGTCTCCTCACCTCAAAAAAGATATTTTGGCCTTGGAAAGGGTTCAGAGAAGGGCAACTAAAATGATTAGGGGTTTGGAACGGGTCCCATATGAAGAGAGGTTAAAACGACTGGGACTTTTCAGTTTAGAAAAGAGGAGACTGAGGGGGGATATGATAGAGGTATATAAAATCACGAGTGGTGTGGAGAGGGCAAATAAAGAAAAGTTATTTATTAGTTCCCATAATAGAAGAACTAGAGGACACCAAATGAAGTTAATGGGTAGCAGGTTTAAAACTAATAAAAGAAAGTTCTTCTTCACACAGCGTGTAATCAACCTGTGGAACTCCTTGCCAGAGGAGGCTGTGAAGGCTGGGACTATAACAGAGTTTAAAGAGAAGCTAGATAATTTCGTGGAGGTTAGGTCCATAAAAGGCTATTAGCCAGGGGATAGAAATGGTGTCCCTGGCCTCTGTTTGTCAGAGGCTGGAGAGGGATGGCAGGAGACAAATCGCTTGATCATTGTCTTTGGTCCACCCTCTCTGGGGCACCTGGTGTTGGCCACTGTCGGCAGACAGGCTACTGGGCTAGATGGACCTTTGGTCTGACCCAGTACGGCCGTTCTTATGTTCTCTCTTTCTTCTCCTCCCTTTCTAGGTTTGTTCAGATTAGCTAGCACTTCCAAAGTTAAGGTGGGGATAGTGTGGAAAGAAAGCATATGAGAACTGTCAAGAGGTTGTTTTGTTTGAAAAGCAGTTGTATTGATCTATTAGTATTCAAGTATTACAATATGATCAATTGGCTATAGGAGCATTATGGGTAACAGTTTTTCAATTAACATTTTTCAGGTTTAAAATTTTGTTTGCAGGTTTTTGCCATAGCCCTGGGATTAAAATAAACATGGACCCTGATTTGACTGCTTATAAATAATAAAACTAATACAGTGGCAGCACAATGGCATTGAACCCATATCACCCACATTGAATCCACATCACCCAGTACCTTAAATATTTGGCCATCTTTCTTCTCAATTAGTCTAATTGTACTATACACTTCATCTAAAATAACATGGGTGATTAAGAGTAGTACAAAAACGTACACTTGCCTTTCAAAGCGCTCTGTTCCCAGCTGCCTTTTGGTGATATCTAGCTCCGACTCTAGTTGAGTTGTTGTATTTCTGAGCTGGGCAAAATCTCTACTCTGAATAGCACTGTAAAGGACATAAAATTGCATGTGCTTAAGAAAAAATGGGCTATTATAACCTTCCAAATACATCAATATACACAATTTAGTCATTAAGGGCCGTACTGGAGTGCAGTTCACATTAACAGTTTAAAAAAGGAGTTAAATAAAAATCTAAAGGGGAAACATAGTGTATGGTACAATTGCTAAACCAAAAGCAGGGATTAAATCTTCAACTTTTTCCATTTAAAAAAAATATTCAGATGATCTAACTGCTCAAAAATATAAATGAAAATAAGCAATATATGTATGTACATCAGAAGACAGACAAAAATTAGTTCTGTTCATATAATAATGTAGTTTTTATCTCTTGGTCATTTACTCACAGTTTATTCTCAGACAGCAAAAGCTGCTCTTTAAGAAGCTGAATTTCAGATTCCTTTTCTTGTTTGGCTATTTGAGACTGGAATTCTTTCTCTCGGTTAGACACCAGCAAAGATTCCAGATTTTTCACAGAGATCCTTTCATTAGCTAGTTGTTTCCTGAGAAGTTCTACTTCAGAAC
The DNA here is from genome assembly GCA_032595735.1 of Pelochelys cantorii. Taxonomy (NCBI): domain Eukaryota; kingdom Metazoa; phylum Chordata; order Testudines; family Trionychidae; genus Pelochelys; species Pelochelys cantorii. The sequence continues at coordinate 120,776,460 of CM064326.1, read as the reverse complement.
GAGAAGACTCCCATTCACTCTGCAGCTGAAAGACAAGATTTACAGGCCTTTCATTAATATCTACTTAGCCTATTAACCATTCTTTAATGTACTGTTTCAATTTTTAATTTAAAATTGCAGGATGGCTGCTGAAATGTAAATCATCTTTCCAGGTCTCAGATTTCCAACTTTCTACTACCCCGCAGTCAAAAAATTCAGTTTCCTGTCCTCTCAATTTTCACAATGTAGTTCTATATAGATCAATACAAAAATCTGCAGCACATGGAAAATGTTAAAAGTTTGGAATCAGCATAAATGTAATTATGAAATACATGGTATAAGGCACACTAGAATATGCAGAATACTGTAATAACAGTATTATTCACGACCACTTTAATTCATAAATATTTCCAATTTTGCATATACTTTGTGCTGCCATAGACTTTTTAGTTTGTTGCTAATTTCTGTAATGGAATGCTGTAGAAAGTAGGGACCTGTGTGGCAGAGTATACATAGCTTTGGGTAAAATGTACATAAACGGTGTGCAAAGTGAGACACAGATTCTGCAACATTCCTTCCTCTCCACAATCACTAATAGCCCTCCTATTTGATAAGCTCATGAAAGGATCCAGCAAATCTGGTAATCTCACTCAGACCTCATACAGAGGGTAGTCAATAGGCAGATTGCAGGCCTAATCTATAGAATCCTGCAAATCTGTGGAAATCCACATTATATCCATGGACCATTTTTGTAGATCTTGGACAGGATACATACGATACAAACTCTTGTATATACATAGGGTTCTACTAATATAGACTGCCAGATGCTTTTGAAAGGACCCCAGAATTCTTTTATTTACTTATTATCATCATGGTGGGTTTTTTGTATTATTTTCTCTGGAGGAAATTTTGTTCTTCTTAAACCCTTGTACTCTGAGTGGAGCATAGGTCATCTACAAGTCTCCTCCACTTCACTCTGTCTTGAGACAAAACTTCTAGCTGACTCCAGGAGTACCCCAGTTGTTGTCCTTCAATCTCAGCAGATCTTCTCCAGGTTGTCTGAGGTCTTCCTCTTTTGCGTTTTCCTTGCGGTTTCCACGTGAGAGCTTGGTGGACTATGCTGGATGATGGTTTTCTGAGAGTGTGGCTTAGCCATCTCCACTTTCTCCTCTTGATTTGAATGACAAGTGGTTCTTGTCCTGCTCTGTTCCAAAGCTCCTCATTTGTGACAAAGTCTTTCCTGTTCTTGATCACAATGGACTGGATTATGAGCAGGACAACAGATGGCCATCAACGGGGCATTGAGTGGACACTTTTCAAACAGCTAGAGGACATTGATTTTGCTGACGATGTCCATGAAAGCATGGAAGAAAAGGTTGCAACACTAAAAAAACTGCCTCAATGATTGGACTGAGCATTAACAAGGGAAAGGCCAAGACAATGAGGATCAATCAGTTCAACAAAAACACCATCACACTGGGAGGGAATGACCTGGAAGATGTGGAGCAGTTCATCTACTTGGGGAGTATTATGGGCAGAGATGGAGGAACAGACAAGGATATCAGTGCTAGGATAGGGAAAGCAACAGCTGCATTCAAGACTCTTCGTCCCATATGGAGTTCACAAATAATATCTGTGAAGACAAAACTGCAAATCTTCAACACAAATGTGAAGCGTGTGCTCATGTATGGATGCGAGACCTGGCATACTAAAAAGTCTTAAATCATAAGCTACACACATACATAAATAGATGCCTGAGGTACAGCCTTCACATCAAATGGAAGAAATTTGGACCTTGACAAAAAATAACTAACTACCTAGTTATACAGTATAGGGCTTCCCCTACACGTTGTATCTGAGTGTCCCCTACATTCTTTTGCAGGAGATCTGAAGAACATTTATCAGCTCACTCTTGAAGCAATATTCTGTCTATCAAGCTTAGATATAAATTTGTAATTATTGCTACCTATCCCAGCCATATGAAAGAAGGTGGCTTCCCCTATCAGAACTACTTACTTTTGACATGAAAAGCTGCAGAATATGCAAGATTCGACTAAAACAATTGACCTACAACCCAGCAAAGAGACTACCAGACCTCACAATATTATCTTTAAAGGTAGTGGGTCTGTAATAAAGGAGAGGAAAAATAAAGGAGAATGCTGGAAGTCAGGGACAGAAAAGAGGAATGATCTAGTTATGTTGGGAGGAGGGACAAAAGGAAAATAAAAAAAGACAGGGAACGACACAGGGGAAGCATTATACTGAAAATATCTGAGCAGTATGAAAAGCAGCCAGGTTCTTCAGAGTTTGGGCATCTCAATGTTAATTCTGGGAAAAGTCTGTGCTAGCAGCCAGCTGCTCCAAAGAAAGATGCACCAGGTATATGGATTTAAAATCTAAGGTTCACATTGTCAGAAGTGACTGGTAATTTTAGCTTCCTCCATTTCTGAGATGTTCAACTTAAGACACCTCAAGGGGCCTGATTTTCAGAAAGTACTGTGCATCTGCCCTCTGAAGACCATGCCCTTTTGATACATTTCAAGTCATCACCAGTCCTTTTGAAAATTTAGACCCAAGGCACCAAAAAAATTCTCTTATATATATTTGGAAGAAAAATTAAATTTCAGTTTATATTATTTTACATACCCTTTCTACTTCTTGAGCTGTAGAGTTTAGCTGCCGATTTAAGAGTTCTTTGCTAGAGTCTAATTTAATACACAGCTCTCGTGTAGATGTGAGATCCGCAAGTACAGAGACTTTCTCCAGCTGTACATTCTGAAGTTCCTCTTCCATTTTCATGAGAGACTTGTTTATGGTAGAAATCTGTGACTTGTAGGCTTTTTCTGTTGATAAGTGCTGCCAAAACCAAATGATCTAAGTTAAGTAACAACTTGTACTAAAAACTATTTAATACTATGCACAAACCTGACATTGCCAGAAAACAATCCATGTTGATTTTGAGAAACCTTCCATGGAAAATAAAAAAAACCTTGTGCATTCTTTTGTAAAACTTAGAACTTCTGAAAGATTTTAGAGTAAGTTTTAAAATAAAACTTTTCACACCTCTTGTATTGAATAACTATAGAAAACCTTGTTTATGATCATAAAGTTGTCACTGACACTTTGGAATCCATTTGGGATTTTGCAGTGCTGTGGAGTGGATAATCTTCAGAATTCTGTTTTCAGCTCGATCTTTAGTTTCATAGCAGAACTACTTATCTGAACAATAAATAAATACTTTGTTTGTATGTACAGAAAACAGACTGAAAAGGAAAAAATGAATATTTAGATATTGTGAATAATACTTACATTGCTGTTACTTGTAAAATGAGATATTCCTATGGAAGTGACCAAAAATAAATCACAGCAAAGAAGCATTCACAAGATCACAGCCACAGGTCTTCTCACTAACATCCTTGTTTAGGGAGAGCACATCCTGGTTTACTAAGTATGTTCCAATTTGAGGAGACAGTACCAGTGTCCTGGCCTTAAGAACGGCCATACTGGGGCAGACCAAAGGTCTGTCTAGCCCAGTATCCAGACTGTCTGCTCACATGGCCAATACCAAATGCCCCAGAGGGAGGGAACACAACAGGTAATCTTCACGTGATCCCTCCCCTGTCACCCACCTCTGGAGAAACAGAGGCTAAGGACACCATTCCTAGCCATCCTGGCTAACAGCCATTGATGGACCTAACCTCCATGAATCTATCTAGCTCTTTTAAAGAGCTGTTAAAGTCCTAGTCTTCACCACATTCTCTGGCAAGGAGTTTCACAGGTTGGCTGTGCGCTGAGTGAAGAAAAACTTCCTTTTGTTTGGATTAAACCTGTTGCTGAATAATTTCATTTGGTGACCCTTAGTTCTTATATTGTGGGAACAAGTAAATAACTTTTCCTTATTCACTTTTTCCATGCCAGTCATGATTTTATAGACCTCTATCATATCCCCCCCTTAGTCTCTTCTTTTCTAAGCTGAAAAGTCCCAGTCTTTTTAATCTCTCTTCATATGGGACCCATTTCAAATCCCCAGTCTTTTTTGTTGCCCTTTTCTGAACCTTTTCCAATGCTAATATATCTTTTTTGAGATGAGGTGACTACATCTGTATGCAATATTCAAGATGTGGGCATACCATGGATTTATATAGAAGCAATAAGATATTCTCTGTTTTACTCTCTATCACTTTTTTAATGATTCCTAACCTTCTATTTGCTTTTTTGACTGCCACTGCACACTGAGTGGATGTTTTCAGAGAACTATCCACAATGACTCCAAGATTTCTCTCTTGAGTAGCTGTAGCTAAATTAGTCCCCATCATATTGTATGTATAGTTGGGATTACTTTTTTCCAATGTGCCTTACTCTTACATTTATCAACATTTAATTTCATTTGCCATTTTGTCGCCCAATCTCTTAGCTTGGTGAGATCTTTTTGAAGGTCTGTACAGTCTGCTTTGGGCTTAACTATCTTGAAGAGTTTGGTATCATCTGCAAATTTTGCTACCTCATTCTCTACCCCTTTCTCTCGATCATTTATAAATAAGTTGAATAGGATTGGTCCCAGGACAGATCCTTGGGGGACCCCACTAGTTACCTCTCTCCACTCTGAAAACTTACCATTTATTCCTACCCTTTGTTTCCTGTCTTTTAATCAGTTATCAGTCCATGAGAGGACCTTCCCTTTTATCCCATGACAACTTACTTTACTTAGAGCCTTTGGTGAGGGACCTCATCAAAGGTTTTCTGGAAATCTAAGTATATTATATCCACTGGATCCCCCTTGTCCACATGTTTATTGACCCCCTCAAAATATTCTAGTAGATTAGTAAGGCACAATCTCTCTTTACAGAAACCATGTTGACTCTTCCCCAATAAATTATGTTCATGTATGTGTCTGACAATTTTATTCTTTACTACTATTTCAACAAACTTGCCCAGTACTGACGTTAGACTTACCCGTTTGTAATTGCCAGGATCACCTCTAGAGCCCTTTTTAAATATTGGTGTCACGTTAGTTATCTTCCAGTCTTTAGGACAGAAGCTGATTTAAAGGGTAGGTTACAAACCACAGTTCTAATTGAACTGGAATCAGTTCTAATAGAACTGGGTTTTTGTCCCAGTTTTACTGAATCCCCCAAACATTTGGTCCCATGTTAAAGGTATTTGTTGCTATGCTCAGTATTGCAACTCCTAACTGATTCAGGAGTTTAAATTTCATTTTCAAATGGGAATTAGGCATTTAGAAGTCTAAATTCTATCAAGAGCCTCCTAAATCAGTGATTAACAGAATTCCAACCTATGCGGCTATAAGATACAACATGGTCCAGGATTTCTCATACAAATTTGTCCTCTGTCCCCTCCTTCTGTGCAATATGCAGTAGAAGACGGTATTACAAGAAATATTTAAACAACTATAGAGTTAAGATATTGCCAGGCACTGTTTGGATCAGGGTCATCTATGAAGATACTATGCCAGCTTACTTGCTCAATCTCTGTTTCAAGGGACTCCATTCTTTCTTTCAGCCTACGGCTCTCAGAGTCAGTATTGAGGAGCATCAGTCTGACAGAGCTGCAATCTCCTTCTGCTTGGTGAAATTTTGTTTCCCAGCTTTCTGCCTGTTCATTGGCCCTGCGGTAGCTCTCTGAAAGTTCACGGTTCTCTCTCTCCTAAAATACAGAATTTGATTTTTAAAAAAACCCTGATTTCTGTACTGAGTAATACCAAATAAACAGGAAGCATAATATCTATAGAGAAGAAAAAAAAAGTGCCTGCCCTTTTAGCCAGGACATCCAATAAAAGGTTTCTCAAGAGGCAGAATGTTTTGTATCTTTTTACATGGGTTTATCTATAGCCACATTTTTAAGTTAAATGATAAAAATGAATTTCTTCAGTACAATGATATGCCTCATTCATATTTTAAAATTAAAAACTCCTGAAGAGACACATAAATGATTGGAATAATGTCATAGTTCTGCAAATAAGTGATTTTCAACTCTGTGTACTAAATCCTAGAAATACCAAGTTACAAGTTCTAACATTTATAGATAGTAGGGGGCTGCGCCCCCTGCTCGCTATGCTTGCCACCCCCTATCGGGGGAAGGGGGAAGGAGCAACCTGGGGGTGCAGGGTCTCAGTGGAATGGGTGAGAGGTCTGAGGAGAGAGTCAGGCTTGGATGGTGGAGGGGACGTCGGGCAGCCCGGAGGGTGGGGGTCTCAGATGGTAGAGGGGACCAGGTGCGGCCCAAAGGAGCGTGGGGTGGGCTCGGATGATGGAGGGGACCTGGCGCGGCCTGGGGGCACAGATGGTAGAGGGAACTCAGCCCCAGCAGCGCAACCCCCTGGGGATTAAAGCACGAGCCGGAGCAGCCTATGCCCAGAGGGGATGGCACCGAGGCTGGCCACAGCAAGCGGCTGAGGATGGAGGCGGGTGATGGCGGTGGCATGTGGACGCAGATGACATGATGACATCACTCTGTCCCCCAGGAAATGTTTTTATATTTATAAAGAGAGAGATTATTGAAATATACTTAGAGTGGTTCATATTGAAAAAAATCTGGTGAATTACAACCACTTCGTGGAATAGTGTCAGCATTATTATTAATGGGAGTTGTGTGCCCATTGTGTTGTGTACAGCCACTCCCCAAATCAATAGAGCCAAAGAATACCATGGGAGCAAACAGGAGATTTGTGACTGAACTCAAAGTCCCTGGACATTAATTAGATCAGGGCTACTCAACACGTGGCCCATGGGCCACATGCGGACCACGGCCCATTTGTTTGCGGCCCGTGGTGCAGTTTGGATATGTGCGGCCCACAGGTGGGAGCCAAAACAAAAAAAGTAGTCAATATAATGGTCTTCTGTTGATATGTGTTTTAATAGTTAAATTCCTAGACTGTCATTATTCATTGATAGTGCTGTCATATGGGTAGAAATCAGGTAAATATTGCATTTTATTAATAGCAGAACTGACTTAAATAGGGCCAGCTTGTTGTGTAGTCTTGCCTTAATCTATGTATTCATGCCCATCGGTGTGAAAGAAGCTATTTGCATATATTTGCTTATAGATGCAACTACGCTTAAGTTGAGGCCCTCAGCATGTGCTGTATCATTGTGGCCCCTGGAGCTTCCAAAGTTGAGTAGCCCTGAATTAGATGCTACATTTCAATCACTATTGATCCAGTCTGGTATTAAACTAATGACCTGGGGATGCAAGGCAGCCAGTTTCTGCATCATCCAGTATCCCATTTTATGGGCTTAAAAAAAAAAACCCCGAACAAACCACAATAATCAGTAAAGTACTCTTCTTCCTTGCTTGCGTAATGCAAAAGAATTAAAACTGCAACTCAGCTTTTGTTACCTGTGTAGTTTTTTCTAATTGTCTCACCTACATACTCATTCTTACCATAGAATTCAAAGTGCTCTTCAATCTGGCAATATCTGTGCTTGAATCCTGTACTTTCAACTTCATATCATCAAACTCATTCTGACACTTTGCAAATTTTTGGTATACACTCTGTGAAGAAATAGTTTTTCCACAAATTTAACATACTCTTCATATCTCTTTAGACTCTTATTCCATTTTATTACCAGGTAACTATTGAATATTGCTTTGATGCATAGTTTTTTATGGTTAAAAGAGGCAAAAAATTATAAACTCAAACTTTTCAGCTGTGCAAACAGATATCAGAAAATATTAACACGATTATACTTCCAGTTAATTTTCAGATTAATTTTTTATCAATGTCATAAAAGGACATTTAAATCTGTTACAAAACACAACATTCTGCAAAAAAAACCATAGTTGGCTAATATAAGACAAAAACAATGATTTATAAAAAGGAGCAAAGATAGTTGGTGCTAAAGCTCTTCAACAAAATAACAAAAGGTTAGGGGAGAAGAGGTGACCTCTTAGATAGGATTTTAAAAAGTTCTGATTTATTTGTGAGACAGAGTGAAGGATAAAACTGTTCCATAGGGCAAGAGCAAAATGATTAAATCTACAAAGCACTTCCTTTTGGTCTAATGAAAATTGACTGATTATAGCAGGCTGATTTTCTTCCCTCCAACTGCTGCCACAGGAATCTAGACTCATCACTGCAAAGAAAAATCTGGAACCCTATAAAAGTAACTTGAAACAAGAAGCCGCAACAAAGTTTTGCTCTCTCTCCCAGCTGGTCTACACACAAAAATTAAACCAAATACCAATACTTATAACACAGCCTTTTAAGAATGTCCACACAAGGAGGGGTTGCACTAATTTTAATAAAATTAATTCAGAAATGTATTTAATCAATGCAATTTCTGAGAGCACATAAAGCATACGTTATACCACTGCTATTTAAGAAGAAAAGAGCAAATGTGAGTTTCCTTCAAGCTCCTATTTAGCAAAGTGATCTAGCACAAGCAAGGAAGAATGTCAATGAAAGAAAAGAATAAAACATTCAAGACATCAGAGAAGACCACTAAGTGACTGGGCAGCATACGCAGAAGAACAGTGAACCAAATTGCAGGAAAACATCTGCAGAGCAAAAAGGGCATCCAGACGACAGGGAAACATACACAGGGGAGAAGACATGCATGCATGAGAGAAACGTGCAAGAAAGAAGAGGAGAAAAAGGAACAAAAGTCATGGGAGGGAGAGATAAAAGGAAGAATGAAAGATAATAGTGTAATACTTGTTTTCAAAAGGAAAGAAATCTCTTCAAGATGTGTTGTTCGTATCCCTTTTTATCAGGTGTGCATGCACTGTGTATATGATCATCAGAAAGTTTTTCCCTTAGCAGCACACACTGGGTTGGCTGTGCTAAGCCTGATGAGTCTTCCCCTTTCAGTTCCTTCTCACTAACTACTCCTGGTTACAACACATCTTGAAGAACAGTTACGAGAAGAGTGATAGAGATGCAGCCGTGTTAGTCTGGTCTAACACGAAAGCTCATCACCTAATAAACAATCTTGTTAGTCTTTAAAGTGCTACATAGTTCTGTCTTTTGTTTCAGTTACGAGAAGGTGAGTGTTTTTTCTTCGAGTGCTTGTTAATATCAATTCCAATCAGGTGACCTCCAAGGTTTTCCCCAGAGCTAGGGTCAGAGTTAAGGAATCATTGGAAAACCCCTCTGTCAAAAGTAACTATCGTGTTGTGAGAGAAACGCTGAGACTGAGAGCCCTTTCATGCTATCCACTGCTGCCACAAACAGTTCAATTTTCTGAATGGCTTGGTGCACTCAATTTAGAATGATAGTGCCCTTCTAACAGCTAGTGCTTAGAGCTGTCATTCTCTAGCATTGCTGTGTTGCTTGGGGTAAAAAATGGGCAGACAATTTCCTTGTGTTATATGGAACCAGGTCACCACCTAGGGGAGGAAGGCTGGATGAGTGGAGTCCTGCATGGATACAAATGTCTACCCACAGATGTGGTTATTTGCGGATAGACATTGGTATCCACTAATGTGCAGGGCTCTACTCCCAGAAAATGCTGCGGCTAAAGGAGACAAGCATGGTGTCACCACTCCCAGGAGCTAGTGTCCCATACTGGCAGCTCTTCCCAGCCATGCAGCTGTACTGCCACCAACTTTGCTACTAGTGGGGCTGTAGTGCCCCAAACAGGAGATGTAGCTGGGGATGGAGTTGGGAGTGGTACAGTCTCATAGTCAGGAGGAGTTTCCAGTGAGTAGCTGCCTTCACAGGCAGACCTTTATATTCACAGGGGGCTCTGTGGGTGAAGCTGAGTTTCACCTTGTCCTTACAGAAGACCATGTAAAGGGAGGGGAGGGGTCCAAAGTTAGTGCTTTCAGCTCAGACATCCTCCTGGCTGATGTCACAGCAACCAGGAAAGCCACTTTCCAGGAGAGAGTAGAGAAAAAGTAACTAATGGCTCAAAAGGGGGTCCTATAAGTCTAGCTAATACCAGGTTTAGGTTACAGGCAGGTATTGGCTGTCATACCTGTGAGAAAAGAGTAAACATATTCCACTTCTAATCTTGATAGCTCCTATCTGGAGCTGGAGAACTATGGAGGCACCAACCTCTGCTGAATGTGCCATTGCTGAATGGTGTGCCAATGAGGATTGTTGATACTTGGCCAGGATCAGGAATCACTGCCATTCTGTCAGTGCCAGGGAATGGTGCTACTTCATCCATGCTGGGGGTACCAACTGTGACTGGGATTGATAGCAAGTGGGACTGGCACCTAGGAGAACGGCTCTGGCCATTGAGGGAAAATGGCATAACATAGCTGTGTTCCCCCTTAATGGCAGCATTGAACGCTTGTCCTTAACAGCACCGCCATCTCAGTGCGGTAGCTTCAAAAGTGTCAGGGTGGATGGGAAATCTAATTCCTCCACCTGAGATTGGAGGATACAGATTAGATGCTGACTTGACAGAAGCACAATGGGAACCAAAGTCAATAGCCCTGGCTCCTGAGTCTTGGACACTCACTGTTCCTACTGGGGATGAACTACTGTTAGCCTGGAAGGCTGAGATGCCCTTGTTGGTGAATGGCCCTGCTCAGCCTTCTCCTTCTGCCTACATGGCATCGGCGAATGAAAACAGTGCCAGGAACTCTATGGTGCTGAGGATCACTGGGCTGCTTTTTAGGGTGCTCCATACTGATTCACTTGGATCCACAATTTGCAGTCAGAAAGCAGACTCCATTAAGATTTGTTTTAATCTAAAATACCTCTCTTTCTTGATCCTTGTCGAAATGACAGATTTTACAGCTTTATGTTTGGTGTGCTTCTGTGAGGCACTTCAAACACTCGTCAGGTGGGTCACTTGGCATAGACTTGCCACATAGCTTAAACCCCTGGTCTGAGTTATGCTCTTGAGCCAAGTGGAGGAAAGAGAAAGGATAGAACCCTGGTCCATAACCGAAACAGAATACTCTTAACTAGGAGAAACGTTAAATAACTATGGAACTAACTAACGAGATAAAGGAGCACTTGCCAGGCAAGACAAACACTGTTCCAATGACCATCATGGAGGTAAGAAGGAACCGAAGGGGGGAAGGGTCAGCAGGGCTTTATATTAAGCACCATGGAGGCACCACTCCAAGGAGCTCCACATCTGACCCAATGGGTGCAGTTAAGGAGAAAAGTTTCCAATGATCATGTATCCAGCATGCATACACCTAACTGAAATCGATGTGAACAAGCACACGGAGAAGAACATTTGTCACCTAAAAGACAACTAAAATACTAAATACTTTCTTAATATTACTTTTCTATGTAAGAAATTGGTGTAGTAGCCCCTGAAGATACTCTCTGTAATCTACTCTAAGAAAAAAAATTGAGAATCTCTGACTGAAAAGCTTATTTCTCACCCCTTGCAGAAGGTAATTGAGGTGTAGGAGGAAACTGAGCATGATAATATCAGAGCTGAGATTAGAAACCAGTCAGCAGATCTGAATTTAGTTCTTTTGCATATAAATAGCACATAAATTACATGCAACACTTTGGGAAATTTCCAATTTTACCTTTCAGCATAGTTTTTTGTACATAGATATACCTGATTTTCCTTCTTAACTCTATGAAGTTGCTCCTGTAACCTATCGTTCTCTTGAGCTAATGATTCTCTGTCCCTTCCAGTCTGAGCAAGTTCATTATTGGTTTCATCCAGTTGTTGACGCAATCTGGTGATATCTTCCTCACAGATGCAAAGAGCCTCAGCAGACTGTCTATGCAGCAAATAAGATAGGGATGTAATAAGCATTTAAATTAATAAAATAATAATAATTAATCCAACAAGACTGATATGTTTTCAAAGAGTGAAAGAGTTTACAAATAAATATTAAGCAAAACAGGTCTAAAATGAAAAGTGATGTTTAATCTTCTTACTATATATTTTAGAAATGTGCATCTGTCTGTCTGTCTGCCTGTGAGTCCATTGTTCAAAAACTTCTCCTAATGGGTAAGAGCTAGGACAACTAAATTTGGCATACTGCTTCCTCTTATCCTCATTTAAAGCAAGGTAAGGGTTTGCTTGTGCAAGGACAATGGGATGTGTGAGGATGTGATGGTTTCTCATCAAACAGAAAGGGAAGGATGTGATAGCAAGGACAGTTATACTCTCTCAAATGACCAGAGGAAGCTGCAAGCACCTCAGCCCCAAGGAGCAGCTGGCAGGAGGCTACACAGCCCCTTCCACACTAGGCCAGCCCCAGGGAGCAGCTGGGCTGCATGGCCCCTGCCACCCCAAGCTGGTGCTGGGGAAAAACCAGCAGCCAGGTAGTGTGGCTGCTGCTGCCCCAGGCCAGCTCTAGGGGACAGATGGTGGGCCATCTGTGTTGGCTGCCTCCACTCCTGCCCTGAACCCCCACATACCTTCCAACTCCATACATTCTGGAACCCCTTTCTCTTGCCCTGAGCCCCTCCTCACCTCCAACCCTGACTCCTGCCCCCCCCACACCCTGAGTCCCCTTGCCCTGAGTCCCTCTTTACCCCCCAACCTTGACTCTTTTACCCCTCATGTTCCCAGCCCCCTACCCTGAGCCTACCAAATCCCCAAGCTCCTGTCCTGACTCCTGCACCCCACATACCCCCGGCCCTGAAGGAACCGAGTAACACCAGGCAAATCTTCCAGTAAGAAGATAAACTAGAAATAATTTATTTGTTAATACATTTTGATTTCAGTGTCTATGCTCACAATGTAATATTTTCACATACTTTATAGTAGTCAAACTAAAACCTCTGTGATGCTGTACTTGGAATCTGAGACTTACTTTGATGATTGCTCCATCTCAGAAATGAGATCCTTCAAACCTGAAATGGTCTCTTCCTTGAAAAGAAATAAAACGTTTAGTAAAACTTATTGCTCCTAGTTAATGAATGAAAAAGACTGAGCAAAATCAGAAATACTGTTTTTCTTCTTGGCTCTCAGTATTTCAATGCTTGATTAATTGTTTATATTGAAACTTACAAGCTCATTCTGATTTTGCAAAACTTCACTATATATTTTATAGAGAATCACTGTGTCAATATTATATACTTTGGCATAAAGGCAGTACATTACTATGGCCAGCACATGTAAAAGTCTAATTACTTATTTGCCACTGGTAAATGGAGAAATCAATAATATTAACTTTTGCAGAATCTAATTTTTTAAAACTTTCCTTTCTTCAACCTCCATGGTTACAAAGATAATTTCCTGAATATGAACCAAATGTTAACACAGTGCTATCTTTGGAAGACTGCTAACAATTAACTCTGTCTTCTCATAACTTTCTTATAATGCAGCTAAATGAAAACTAATGAGTGTCAGCTTTTACTGCTACCATTTAATTTTGCTGACAGCAGGGATACCGACAAGAATCAAATCAATTTCATTCTGCTGCTTCTGGGGGGGGAACAACAAACAAAAGCAGCAGAGGCAGGTTAGGGAAGAGGACCCAAAACTGGATGGACATACTTCCCCCTACTGGAGCAAATAAGATGATCTTGTCCACTGATTAACTGGCACAAATTTATTCGTGATTCAGGGGCCCCATTCCCTATAAAGAGAAACAATTTTTGAAAGAACATTTATTTTTCCTAATGCTTCAATGACAGGAAAGTTGTTGCTGCTATGCTGCTAGCTTATGGGCCATCCTGCAAGGTACTGAGCATCCTTAAAACGATTTAGTTAAAACTGGTGTAGACAAGTTTATTTATGTTTTAAGAGTGATTTCTTTCACTTTAGGTTTAACCAACACTCAATCAAGTTTAAACTCAACTGAACACTCTTAAATTGAAATAATAATGTCCACACAGAGTTCAGTTTAAATTAAATTAAATCAGTGAAACTTTCTTATGTAGACAAGCCCTTAGTATGCAAAGGATGTTATTATTCAGACCCAACTGCAATAAAAAAGGGCAATACAATTTTGGGCTGAATAAACAAAACCGTAATTCATGGGAAAGGGAGGATATAGACCATTTCTGTACAGCTACGGTACGAACAACTCATCTAATGAAGTAGGTCTTACGAAAGCACATGATATTATATATTTTTGTTAGTCTCTAAGGCTATGTCTAGACTGCAGGGCATTTCTGGTATACCAGAGGTATCCCGGAAAAGCTCTGCCACGTCCAAGGAACACATCCACTTTTTTGGAACAGTTTCTGAAAAAATGGACGTTCTTTTGGCATCCCTGTATTCCTCTCGATTGAGAGGAATAAGGGATGTTCCGACAGAGGAGTGTAGACGGGCCAAATTTCAGAAAAGCCTCTTTCGGAAAACAGTGGAAAAAGATATGCAAATCTGACTCTTTTTGTATGTAGACATAGCCTAAGGTGCCACATGACTACTCATTGTTTTTAAAGTTACAGACTACACAGCTATCCCTCTGAGATGGGAATAAAGTATTCATCTCATGAGTCATCTTTTTGTTAATGAAGTGTGCAGAACTGGAAAGACAACTGATGTCGCTACAGATCTTGTGGAGTGTACTGTAGCCTGTGAGGGGGGCTATAGGTCATACTATTGGTAGCAGAGCTGAATGTAATCTGAAATCCATTTGGAAAGTCTCTCCTTAGAAATGGTTTTGCCTTTGAAGTAGTCCATGGTGAAGAACAGCCATTTAGTAGTTTCCTAAACAATTTGGCCTGTTCTAGATAAAAGGCTGCTGTCCTTCTGATGTCCAGGGTGTGCAAAATCACTTCCTGCCTGTCCTTGTGAGGCTTAGGGATGACTTTGAGAAGATGGATAGGATGACTGATGTGAAAGGAAGAAAGGACCATGCTGATGCTATCGATTCTGATCTTGTGCAAGACCCTGGACAACAATGAGATGGGAAGAGATGCTTGCCATGGAATGAAAAATGCATCACTGCTGGATCCTGATTCCAGACCCACTCTGGAGGAAAAAGCTGGACATTTGCTGTTTTATGCTGATTAAGTCTATTGTGGGGAAATCTCCATAGCTGAAATGTGCTCTGGATTATTCAGGCATTGATTTCTCACTCATAGTCAAGAATGAAGAAGTTACTCACCTTCATGCAGTAATGATGGTTCTTCGAGATGGGTTCCTGTGGGTATTCAACTGATGGTGTCGGGCTTGTCCCGGCACCGCAGCTCGGAGACTTTCAATAGCTGTGTTCAGCCGGGTCGCACATGCGCGATCTACAGCTTGTGCCATTCGCACCCTTTGATCATCGCGTGCACCCGGCTCCCGCTCAGTTCCTCTCACTGTTTGGTATCTGCAAAGATACAAAAAACAACAACTCTGGAATGGGGAGGAAGGGCGGGACGTGGAGCACCACGGGGACCCATCTCGAAGAACCATCGTTACTGCACTAAGGTGAGTAACTTCTTCTTCTTTGAGTGGTCCCCGTGGGTGCTCCACTGATGGTGACTATGTAGCAGTACCCCCTGTTACGTTCCCAGAGTTAAGGTTTGTCAATGACAGAAAGTACTGCTGAAGCCACCGAGGAATCAGCTACCCACCGCTGAACTATTGGGTAGTTGTTCATAAAGGTCAAGTTTGAGGACCATGTGGCTGCCCTGCAGATGTTCAGCAGTGAGACTCCGCGGACAAAGGCAGTGGATGTTGCTACTGCCCTGGTGGAGTGTGCCCTAGGTAAGGTCTGAAGGGGCTTGCTGCAGATCGAGTAACAGGTAGTGATGCAAGAAACGATGATCCTCGAAAGACGCTGGGAGAATAATGGGTTGCCCTTGGAGCGATCCGCTATGGATACTATTAGGCGGTCGGTTTTGCACCAGGTTCGTGTTCTGTCGATATAAAATGCTATAGCTTGACGTACATCGAGGGTATGGAGTAGCAATTCTCAAGCAGAGGCATGCGATTTTGGATAAAAGCCCGGAAAAATGATAGGTTCATTAACATGAAATTGTGAAGCAACTTTTGGGATGAAGGCTGGAGGAGTGCACAACATAATCAAGTCTCTGTTGAAAACTGTGAAGGGTGGCATTGCCATTAGTGCTGCCAATTCAATAACCCTATGGACAGACATGATTGCTGATAGGAATACCACCTTCATGGTGAGCATGGATAGTGATGTTGTGGCTAAAGGCTCAAAGGGCGGGTACATCAGAGTCTCTAGTACCAAGTCCAAGCTCCAAGAGGAGTTCGGGTCTTTGGGGAGGTTTAAGGTTTGCTATTCCCTTAAGTAATCTCTGGGTCAAAGGGTGGGCAAAGATCGAATGCCCATCGATGGAAGGCGGTAATTGCCGATAGGTATACCCTCAGGGTAGAGATAGTGAGACCTGTTTGATCAAGAGATAGAATGTAATAGAGGATTTTATGCATTGGTGCCAAGTATGGTTCGATGTCGTGGTTATTACACCAAGCCACAAATCTTTTCCATTTTGCCAGGTATGTCTTCCCTGTACATTCTCTCCTACTGTTCAACAGTACCACCTTCATTGCCTCTGAACAAAGGCACTCCTCTATGTCGAACCAGCTAGGAGTCATGCTGTCAAATGGAGGGTCTCTGGTCTCGGATGTAGCAGGGAACAGTGGTTCTGAGAGAGAAGATCTGGAAGGAGGGGCAAAGGACGTGGTGGTAGCAGGGACATCCCGTGGAGAAACGGGTACTGAGGCGGTCTTGCCCAAGCCGGTGCAAGGAGAATGACTCGGGCTGAGTCCTCTCTGATTTTCTGTATCACACTCGGTATAAGCACTGTCGGTGGGAACGCATAGAGCAGAGGTCCTTCCCAAAGGACAAGCAGTGCTTCTCCAAGGGACCCTTTGCCTACACCCCCTCTCGAACAGTATATGTGACATTTCCTGTTGTCGGAGGTCGCGAAGAGGTCTATCTGAGGCGACCCCAAGCATGGAAGATGCGGTTCAGAACATCAGGACAAATTTCCCATTCGAGGTCATGAGGGAAATATCTGCTGAGTGCATCCGCCATGACATTGCTCGTGCCTGGTAAGTAGGACACTATTAGGATGATGCGGTTTCGCACGTACCAGTTCCATAAGTGGACTGCTTGTGCGCAGAGTAGTCGGAAACGCGCTCCTCGTTGACGATTGATATAATACATAGTGGCTATATTGTTCATAAGAACCCGGACGGTCGTACTGGTAATGTGCATCCGGAAATATTTGCAAGCGAGGAATATGGCTTTTAGTTCCAGGAGATTGATATGTAAAACGGCCTCCGTTGAAGACCATCTCCCTTGCACAGACATGCCATTGATGTGTGTGCCCCAGCCCAGAAGGAAGGCATCTGTAGTCAGCTGGCTTGATGGCTGTTGACATTTGAATGGAACCCCCGCTAGTAGGTTTTTGGGGTTCAACCACCAACCTAGTGATCTGTGAACTAGAGTGATTGGATTTATTACTTTGTGAGCATCATATTTCGTTGGAGTATATACTGATGCCAACCAATGCTGCAGGCAGCGGACATGAAGTCTTGCATGGTGAACCACAAAGGTGGTGGCAGCCATATGTACCATGAGATGGAGACACATGAGCATGGTCACTGCAGGGGCATGGATGACAACAGTGGCTAGTCCTTGTATAATCTGAAAACGCTCTTGAGGTAAGTATGCATGAGAGGTGGTGGAATCCAGTTGTGCTCCTATAAAATTTATTATCTGTGTGGGATCTGTGCTCAATTTTTGCTCATTGATTATGAGTCCAAGTGATTAGAAGGTTTGTCTGGCTACTGTGATCATGTGTAGTGTCTCTTGCCTCGACGTGCCTTTTATAAGGCAGTCGTCGAGATACGGGAATATGATTACACCTCTGTGCCACAGGTGAGCTGCTACAACTGCCAGAGTCTTCGAAAAAACCCTGGGGGCCGATGCAAGGCCAAACGGTAGCACGCGGTATTGAAAATGACTGCTGCCATTGGTGAAGCTGAGGAAATGTCTGCGAGCTGGATGGATAGCTATATGAAAATACGCGTCTTGCAAGTCGAGGGCTGCAAACCAATTGTCCTTGTCCAATGATGGTATTATTGTGGAAAGGGACACCATTTTGAACCTTTGACGGCAGAGGTACTTGTTCAACTTCCTGAGGTCAAGGATAGGCCTCCACCCTCCGGTTTTTTTCTCTGTGAGAAAATACCGCAAATAGAACCCTCTTCCTCTGAACTCAGGAGGAACGGCCTCTATAGCTCCTATGGACAGCAGATGCTGGGACTCTTCCTTCAACAGGGTCTCATGAGATGGGTCGCTGAAGAGGGACACGGTTGGTGGATTTGTCGGTGGTATGGTGGTGAAGGGGGTGGTGAGCCCGGATATCACGAGTTGTAATACCCAGCGGTCTGATGTAATAGCCGCCCATTGAGCTTGAAAAGAACAAAGTCGATGGTGAAAGAGGTAGGTGACCTGCTGTTTCATCTTTATTGGAAGGACTTGCTGCATGCCCTCGACGGAACCATCAAACTTGCTGCTTTGAATTTTGTTTGTTGGCTGTACAGTGTGGTTGGGGTCGTCTGCACTGTGGGCATTGTCTTGCACGCGACTGGTCTATAGGTGGTTGTTGATGTTGTTGCCTCTGAAAGGGGTAGTCGTACCTCCTTTGATAGGGATAGTACCTCCTGCGTCTAAAGGGAGGTGTATACATCCCCAAAGTACAGAGCATTGAGTGGGAATTCTTTCCCGAATGGAGGACCTCATCTGCTTTTTCGGCAAATAGTTTGTTTCTATCAAACGGGAGGTCTTCCACTTTTGTCTGAAGCTCCTTGGGGACCGCCGCAGAGGTAAGCCAGGACGAGCGCCTCATAGCTATTGCTGTCGCAGTGGTGCGGGCCACTGTGTCTGCCACATCTAATGAAATTTGTAAGCCTACTAGCACTGCTGCAAAACCTTTTGCACATAGGACTTTAAGAGGGGGCACTTGGTTTCTGGCAGATACTGAAGGAGCTGTGCTATCTTCTCATAGTTATCAAAGTTGTGGTTAGATAACAAGGCAGCATAATTTGCTATGCGTAAGAGCAGGGTTGTGGAAGAATATACTTTTCTACCAAATATGTCTAACTTTTTTACATCCGGCGTTGTCTTGTACTGAGATGTTTTGGCATGCTGTTGTGCTATGTCTACCATCAAAGAGTTCGGCTGTGGGTGATTAAACAGGAACTCCAGATTTTTGGAAGAAACAAAATATTTCTTGTCCGCTCTCCTGCAGGTCGGTGGTACCAACGCTGGTGTCTGCCAAATGACCTCCACAGCCTCCATGATGGCTTCGTTGATAGGGATGGCAACTTTCACACTCTGTCTTGGGTGGTGTCCCCGTTGGTGCTCCACTCCAGGTGACTACAAAGCGGTATTCAATATGTGTGGCTGGAGGGAGCCGGAGTCAGTGTTTAGCAGTGATGGAGAGCACCGCTGTAGCAACCACTGAATCAGCACTGCGTGGCAAGATGGCATAATGTTTGGCAAAGGTATGGTCTGATGACCATGTCGCTGCCTGGTAAATGTCTCTTAAAGGGACACTGTTCAAAAAGGCTGTGGAAGCAGCCATAGCTCAAGTGGAATGTGCTTATGGTGGGCATCGTAGTGGTTTGTTGGTCGGGGTGTGATATCTGACTATGCATGTCGCTATCCACTTTGAAATTCGTTGTGATGAGATGGCTGTGCCCTTGGATCGTTCAGTGATGGAAATAAAGAGTCTTTGGGATTTACGGAATGATTTTGTTCTTTCCAAGAAGAAGGCCAAAGCCCATTGAATGTCTAAAGTATGTAAGCTAGCATCCTTTTGTGAGACATGAGGTTTTGGGGAAAAGGTAGGTAGTACGATAGGTTCATTCAGATGGAATTCCATACAGACCTTTGGTAGGAATGCTGGATGAGGCCTCAATGTGACCCTATCTTTTGTGAAAACTGTGTATGGGGGTTCTGCCATTAATGCCCCAAGTTCACTTACTCTCCTAAATAAGGTGATGGCTAGCAGGAAGCACACTTCCATAAAAAGGAAAGGAAGTGGCATGGTAGCCAGTGGTTTGAAGGGAAGCCTGGTGAGGTGATCCAGGACAAGATCTAGGTCCCATAAGGGAGGTGGGGCCCTATAGGGTGGGTATACATTGTGAAGTCCCTTAAGGAATCTCTTCGTGATAAGATGGGCAAATATGGAGAAGCCATCCACTGAGGTGTGGAATGCTGTTATTGCAGAGAGGTGGACTCTTAGAGAAGAAATTAACAGTCCCGATGCTTTAAGGTCTAGAATGTAGTCAAGGATGATATTTAATGGAGAGACACGGGGTTCTACTTTAGCCCGCTGACACCAGTGGGAGAATCGTGTCTATTTTTGCAAAGTAAGTTTTGCGTGTGGATGGTCTCCTACTATGGAGGAGGATCTCCTTCACTTGCTGAGAACACTGGTCTTCTATCTCTGTGAAGCAGAGAGAAGCCATGTCTGAAGATGTAGGGTATGGAGTTGTGGGTGCAGTATCCTCCCATTGTCCTGAGACAGAAGATCTGCCCGGTGTGGTAATGGATTAGGAGGCTGAACTGCTAGCCTGTAGAGGTAGGGATACCAAGTTTGATGGGACCATGAAGGAGCTATCAGGATGACTACGGCTTCGTCCCTGTAGATTTTGCGTAGGACTCGTGAGATGAGCAGTATGGGGGGGAAGGCGTAATGTAGGGGGACTGTCCATTTGATGAGAAAGGCATCCCCCAGAGAATGCTTGCCAAGTCCCGCCCGTGAGCAGAATTGGGGACACTTGGTATTCCAGGTAAAAGCAAAAAGATCTATAGATGGCCATCCCCATTTGTGGAATATTGAATTGGTGACCTCCATATGTAACTCCCACTCGTGGTCTAAGGTAATGTTGTGGCTGAGAGAATCCGTTTTGGTGTTGTTCACCCCAGATAGGGAGGATGCTATGAGAGTGACTTGGTTGTGGATGCACCAGTTGCACAGGTGGACAGCTTCCACGCAGATGTTGTCCGTTAGGATGCGGACTATGCAATTGGCAATTTCGGGAGCAAAATGTGCACAGGCATTTCTTACTGCCCTCAATTCAAGGAGGTTGATGTGTAGTGATGTCTCGCTCAGAGACCACCTGCCCTGAACCCCTTGGTTGTCCATATGTGCTCCCCAGCCGAGGAGGGATTCGTCCGTGGTAATTTGGATAGTGCGTTCGGTTTGCTGGAATGGAACCCCTGCCAGAAGATTGTCGAGTACTGTCCACCATCACAGGGATGCGAGGACATTTGGTGGAATGGTAACCCTCTTGTTCCGAGGGTCTTGTGATGGGATGTAAATGGTTTCTACCCAAAGTTAAAAGCAGCGAAAGCGTAGGCGAGCGTGATGAACTACGTAAGTAGTGGCAGCCATGCTGCCCATTAGCTGGAGGCAGGTAAGTATTGTGGTGGTAGGGGTTGTAAATATAATGTTTATTATTTCTTGTATAGTTGTAAAACGTTGTCGAGGTAGGTACGGTCAAGCTGTGATTGAGTTCAGGCGTGTGCCAATAAACTCTATGTCTTGGACTGGATGCAATGTTGATTGTGTTCATTGACTAGAAGGCCTAGACGACTGAGGAGGGCTCTGGTTGTGCTTATCATGGAGGCGGTTTCATCCCGTGACGATCCCTTTATAAGGCAGTCGTCTAGGTAGGGAAATATGATGATGTCCTGTTGTCTGAGGTATGCAGCAACAACAGCGAGTACCTTCAAAAATACTCTCAGAGCTGATGAAAGGCTGAAAGGGAGAACTTTGTACTGGAAATGTTCTGGTCCAAGGGTAAAGCGTAGGTAGCGTCTGTGTGCTGGATGGATGGCTACGTGAAAGTACGCGTCTTGCAGGTCGAGGGCTGTGAACCAGTACCCTTGATCTAGCGCAGGAATGATCATTGTGAGTGTGACCATCTTGAAACATTGTTTCTTGAGAAACTTGTTCAATTTGCAGAGATCTAATATAGGTCTCCAACCCCCTGTTTTTTTCTCTGTCAAGAAATAGTTCGAGTAGAACCCCTTTTCGTGGAATTCCTCGGGTACCCTCTCTATGGCTCCGATTGTAAGGAGGCAATTGATCTCTTGTTTTAGTAGGGTCTCATGAGAGTGGTCCTTGAAGAGGGACGGGGTAGGGGATAAGGTTGGTGGGATAGTAGTAAATGGGATGGTATAGCCTACTCGAATTATCTCTAGAACCCAGCGGTCCGATGTTATAGATTCCCATTGTGGAAGGAACAGACGTGGATAAAAAGATGACCATGTTGTCCTGGTGTCAGATCGTGAGGGAGGTCTTGCAGACCCTCGACCACATCTTCAAATTTGCTGCTTTGAGGTTTGAGTAGCTGGAGGGCGGCCTTGGTTGGAGTGCCTTCTCTGAGCCCGTTGCCTTGGTCTGGTATCTG
The DNA here is from genome assembly GCA_032595735.1 of Pelochelys cantorii. Lineage (NCBI taxonomy): Eukaryota > Metazoa > Chordata > Testudines > Trionychidae > Pelochelys > Pelochelys cantorii. The sequence continues at coordinate 120,754,240 of CM064326.1, read as the reverse complement.
CGTAGGGCCTCTGTGGTAAATTGTATTGCCTGTATCTGTTTCGGTTGTATGGGTTATATGGGTTGTAACATTTCCATTTATAAGGTGGTGTGTACGTGCCCAAAGTGCGAAGTGTGGTTCTTGAATTTTTGCTGTTGCAGAGAATTTCATCCGTCGTAGCTGCAAATAACTTTAACGTGTCGAACGGCAAGTCTTCTACTTTGGGTTGGAGTTCACAGAGAACCCCAGAGGACTGTAGCCAGGAGGCCCTGCGCATTACCACAGTAGAGTGGTGCGAACGATTGTATGCCCTTCATGGACTATTGCTTTCAGAATTGATCTTTTGGATTCAGGGAGATGTGGCATCAGTTCTCCTAATTTTTAGAATAATTGTCAAAATCATGATTTGCTAGCAGAGCAGAATAATTTGAGCTTCTTAGTTGTAAGGTGGAAGAGGAGTAGATTTTCTTGCCGAATAAATCTAACTTCTTGTGGTCCTTGTCCTGGTTGCCGGTTCTGTATTGCGGTAGCTTAGCTCTTTGTTGTGCTGATTCCACAACTAACGAGTTTGCTTGTAGATGTGCAAACAAAAATTCATTGTCCTTTGGGGGAACAAAGTACTTTCTGTCAACCCTTTTATTAGTTGGTTGAATGGATGCAGGTGCTTTCCACAGTTCTTCCGAAGTTTCCATGATTGCCTCGTCTATTGGTAAGGCAATTTTGCCATGTAGTGTGGGGTGTAGGTTTTTTAACAATTGGTGCTGTTTTTCCTGTACTTCTTGCAGGGAAACGTGTTGACTTGTTGCTACTCTTAAATAATTCTTGAAATTGTTTGAGGTCGTCAATTGCTACAGAGTCAGATGGTATAACTGCCTCATCTACTTGTGACACCAGGTTATCAGAGCACATCACATCCATTGTGTGAATGTCTGATTCATTATCCGAAATTTGTTCATCCTCCTCCTCTGAATGATTTGTAGGAGGTAGGGGCTGTGGCTGGGGCAACCTTTTCCTTGATGGTGTAGAGTGGGTTGAGGACCAGCATCTATATGGGTCCCAATGGTCCCAGGGCTCCCAGTATGGTGGATAAGGTGGGGGTGGGTAAGCCCAGTATGGGTGCAAGGGGCTTTGCTGTGGTACAGCCCTGTAGTGATATGAACGTGATCTCCTAGGCAATGTGTGACGCGAGGAGAATATTGTGTCTCGGTCTTCATCAGCTAAAAGAACCTTCTTGAAGTGATATTGGTGACCTAGATCTATGTGGAGAATGTCTGGGTAGAGATCTCGCAGGTGAGTGCTCTGCAGAAGGCAGGCATGGATGTTGCTGCCTGCTGTGACTTTCAGCAGTGGCTTGAGGCTGTTCTATAGCAGCGTCTGGCTGCCTATCTGTGCTGGCTGTCGGTGTAGAGTCATGCGGCACCGATGGAGCCGGTGCCAGCTTTACAGAGTGTACTGCTTTCTTTTACGGCACCGCGGCTTTAAGCGGCACCCCGGCTTTAAGCAGCACCGGCTTTTCCTGCCGCGCCGGCTGTTTAGAGTTCTCTTGGGCTTTTGCCGGCTCCAAGGAAGCGCACATCGGTTCCAGTGCTCAGTGAGAGGATCTTCCAGCTGCTTTACTTGCAGGGGTCCTCAAACTGCACCGTGCTTCTCCTCTGCTGTGTTTTGGGGAAGAGGAAGGTGGAAGAGAGTGAGATGGTGAGGCTCTCTGTCTTGAAATGCTTTTCGCAAATGGGGGGAGTTCTTGTCGGGTTGCCCCCTGCTCTTCAGTAGGTTGTAAAGCCTTTTCAAATAAAATCATTCTCAGGCGGAGCTCTCTGTCTTTTCTGGCTCTCGCCGTGAGGAAAGCACAACGTGTACAGGTCTGGGGTGAGTGGGTTTCCCCCCAGACATCGGATACATTTTGCATGGCCATCTGAAGCCGGCATGGGCTTGCGGCACTGTTCACATTTTTTAAATCCTGAGGAGCCAGACATATCTAGTTGTCTCCTCCTTCTCTCTTATTTTGCTGTTTGTTTATCTGTCTTTATTTATTTCTGTCTCTTCTTTTGTCATCGTCTTCTTCTCTTCTCTCTCTTTTTTTTTTTAAAAGTTGCTGTGAGAGCCCCAGTTCACAGAGGCTTTGCGCGGGAGCAGGTTCAAACCCCCTGAGGGGAGATTTTAATTAGCTTTCTTATTATTTTATTTTTTTAAGGAAAACAAGGGAAACTAACTTGGAACTACAACAGGGGAAACTAGCTATGACTGGGGGCAGGGAGCCTTGAAAGCAGCTGCCACCATGCGCAAGGCAGAACTGGGGAACCCCAGGAGCAGCTGACACTTTGCCCAGGGTTGGGGGGCAGGGAACAGAGCCCCAGGAGCAGACTGGGGGCAGCAGTGCCAGGCAAATAGGCCACAGAAGGTCAGGCCTCTGGGTTTTCCCAGGGCAGCAGCCAGGAAGGGAGCCCTAGGAGAGCCCAGATGTCTGACCTCCCCTGGTCCAGCAAATTCCCTAGTTCGGGACCACTCCTGTCCCCACGGTGCTGGATCAGGGAGGTTCAAACCTGTAGTTTAACCTAGTTCAGCCAAGAAGAGTAGTAAAAAACCCCATCTCTTGGCATTGTTAAAATTAGACTGTATAAAACACTGAAGGACGGGGAGCTCAACACTGGCTAACTCAGTTGCAATTGAAGTCAACAGGTTTTTTTAATAGACTTTAATGGAAGCAGAGCTTGGCTAACAGATAGCACTTTTGAGGATCCCAATGAAGAGGTGACCTAATGGGTCATTAGCATATATAATATTATGATAAATATTTTAATACTAATAAATCAATAAGTATATAGAAATTTACATGCAAGAACATACTTTAATTGCCAGGGCTTCTTGAAAGGAAGCAATTTTTTCAGTTTTTTCATCCATACATTCTTGTAAGGAATCCTTTTCTGTATCCAGTTCAGCAATAGTTTCTTTGAGAATATGGATTTCTTCTTGTTGTGCAAGATTTTGTTTCGAAAAGTTATCTGCACATATAAAGGCCTCATTAACTCTGTTTAAAATACTCATTTTCCATAGCTTGATACACTTCTAAACAACAAGAAAACACAACTAAGGCCCAGAACCAGCAAATCAATTAAGCATGATGATAGATACAGAAACAGACACACTAATGTCAATGAGACTACTAACATACTCAGTGCCCATGCTTGAGTGCTAATTAAAACCCAAAAAGGGCAGTGAGTATTCCAAACAAGAGTATTCAGAATGAGTAACTAAAGAAAACTAACATATTCACAATAAAATGTCATATAAATAATGCAAGACACTTTTAGTAGGCTGTAACTGAGCTATATGACAGTAAGGTTAAATCTATACTGCAGTTAGGAGCATGCATCCCAGCAGACAAATACTAGCTCTACTCAAGTTAATGTTCTAAAAATAACAGTGTGGACATGGCAGCATGGGCTAGCTGCCTAAATACAGTCATGCCAGACCCCTTGGGTATATACTTCGGTAGCTAGCCCAAACCACACCCCGTGCTACTGCATCCACACTAACATTTTTAGAGTGCTAATTAGAGCAGAGCTAGCATGTCTAATTAGCAGAGTGCTAATTGGAGCAGAGCTAGCATCAGTGCTGAAAAGCAGGGCTCCCAGCTGCACTGCAGCTACACACATACAGATGTAAGCAGGGTCTGAATGAATGTGCCTCTGATACCTAGCTGGGGAAGGGCAGAGACTTCTGGAGCAAATTGTATTTAAATGAGCACACCTACTCTACCAAGAAATCCAGAAGAAGAGCTATGTTGTTCAAAGTGATGAACTTTGGCTTCTGGGTTACAAATCACTTTAGTGCTGAATGCCAGGGTAGTGAAATGATATTATCAATGTTGTTATCTTTATTGTCTGAATAAAGAAGAGCAGAATTGTGTTGATCCTAGTCCAAATGAGGGGATCACTTTTAGCTGAAAGGATCTCATTAACACCATGACCTCAAGTGCCAGAGCCCCGTGAAAATCAGAAAGGTGTGACAGGCTGCCTGCCAGATGTGAACTCTCCCTGAGGGTCCCCTCCCCTGTCTGTTTTAATTGGTTCCTCCCCAAAGTTCAAAGATAGAGCTAAATAGGCTTCATTATTTTGTTAATGCTTATATTCTAAAAGAGCTGAAATCACTTGTTATGAGGCAGTGTTTATGCCCAGCCTGCTGAGAGCTAAAAGTCACTAAGACACTGACCTACAGAGGTTCCTGCGAAGGTAACTGACTGACAGTGGCAAAAAAAGAGTCAGACAGCAGGAACATCTGGCAGGGGAGCCAGGCAGCAAGGTACAACAGCAGGTGAGGTGGCCAGGTGATGAGGAACAGCAGCTGGCAGAGAGGCTAGCCAGGGCAAGTGCTCAAATGGTAGAGCAAGCAAGGTGCCTTTTTTCTCAGGTGGGAAGTGAACTCACACAGTTAACACCATTGAACTCTGGGTCCTCACTGACCAAGGACAACCACTATGAGTGGAGTATGGTCAGGGAGCAGAGTGAGGTCACAAAAAAAGAGCTTCTGGTTGCATAACATAAAAGCATGAGGCAGAAGACTTTGCACCATGCACTCTGGGGTGAGTGTCCTGCTCATAGTTTTATGTTATGAATCCTGATTTTGGCATATTCCCTAATTAATGTCAGGTGACTTCTCTCATTTCTTAAAAGTTTCTTTTTTACACTCAGACTGCGCTTGCAAGTGGGAATGTAGTGCATCTCAGAGGTGCCTAGGTTACTAGAGGGATGGGGCAAGCCTGTTATGTTTGTATTGTTGAAAAGAAACACTAGATACTTGACCCTGGTTGCTGCCGGCTCCACCTGGCAGAAGGATTACATATACATACTCTCTCAGGAGTGGCCAAACTATAGCTCACCAGCCACATGCAGCTCTTTTCCAACTGAGTATGACTCAGAGTCCCCCCCACATCTCTCCATTCTCCACCTACCAGACTTTGGGGGAGGGGAGAGAAAAACCTTGGGAGCTTTGTCTTACAGCAGTGGTGGTATAGTAGGGGTTTTTGCCCAATAGGGAGTCAAGGCTCAGGTCTGTTTCCGAGAAGGGAGGAGAGTCTTGGAGCTGAAGCCCTGCAGGATACACTTGCCAGGGCTTGAGGCTTCAGCAGGAGTGGGGCTGAAGCCCCAATCCTTGACTGCCAGAAGGTGAGTTCTAGTTCTCAAATTTCTGTGGCTTGGAGGGACAGCAAAGCAAACATAGACCATGCTCTACCTATAACTTGTGAGAAATTATCATAAGTTCTAGTAGTCAAGAAATAATTAATGAAATGTTTTGACACACAATGAATGGTGACATGCATATGCATTTTACATACAAGGCAACTACACTAAAAGAAAATTATTAAGACTGTAAGTCAAGCACTCAAAAAAGTTATAACAGACCAGAATTAAGGTTGCTTGTGCTACTCTAGTTTAGTCCCATTGTGCATACATATTATCATACATTCTTTAGTTATATCATCATAGTTTTTCTCTGCCTCATTGAGTGTATAGAATAAGTGGTGCTCACTTAAATACTGCATAGCATTTCACTGTTTTCTCCTACTGTATGTGTGGCTCCAAGACTGAATTATTGCATACCGTTCACATTCTGCTTTGAAGACATTGTTACTAATTTCATCCTGAGTTTTTCTTTGGTACTCATCTGAATGCTTGTAACATTAATTTATTTTTACAGCACCCTTGTAAGATAACAGGGCATTATTGTCCCTATTTAACCACAAGGAACTAAGATGCAAAAAGACATTGAAGTCAAAAGTATCCAAAGTGACTAATGTAAGACACTGAGAACTTGTATGTAGTATAGCACTTAATATGTGCAAAGAAAAGTTGCACTGAATTCCATTGCAGCTGTGAATGCTCCTCAAATTTGCAAATCAGGCCTCAGGATCTCAGGTTTGGCACCCAGAAAATGAGGAATAATTAGTGACCACTTGTAAAAAGTTTGGTTTAATTGACTTTCCTAGCATCACACAGGAACTGAATGGCAGAGCAAGGATAGAATCAAATTCCCCATGACAGCATTCAGCTACCCCAACCATGAGACCGCTCTTTCTGTGATTCCCCTGCCCCATTCATTGCACACATTCCACCAGAATGGAACCAAATGATTTGGTGGTTGGTGGGGGGGGGCATGGTAATATGCAATTCAGGCTCTCACCTGTAGTTCATCAGTTCACATTCATACTCAATATCTGTTATTAGGCTGTTACGGCTGTTTGGGACTCTCAATTTATCCCTAGAGTAGCAATGAGCACTGTCAGGAGTTCTCTGCTCACTGTCTCCCTCAGAATCCCAGATTCTTTATCTTTCACCTCATTCTTGCTCCTGTTTTTTCTTTTGTTGCCCCAGATACTTTCTTGTAGCTTCAGCTTAGTGGTTCCTCACTCTCAATTAAGGGGTGAGCCTTTAGGTATGGGTGGGCTTCAGCTTGCCTGCCCCAGTGGTACAAATAGCACATACCATCAAAAGGTATACTCCGCAACTACGAGCATGTCTACACAGCAATATTATTTCGAAATAACCTGTGTCTACACAGCAGGCAGTTATTTTGAAATAATGTCGAAATACTGTCAAGCTGGAGGACTTCTTACTCTGACTCCTGTAACCCTCATTGTGCAAGGAGTAAGGGAAGTTGGAGGAAGAGTCCTTCTATTTCGAAATAAGTGCTGTGTAAATGCTCCCAATTTCAAAATAAACTGTTTTGAAATAAGCTACACAATTGACGTAGCTCAATATGCGTAGCTTATTTCGTATTAACCCCTGCTGTGTAGATGCACCCTCAGCAGCCTAATTCAGATTTCTTGTTAAGTTACACATCTGAGCAGAATTCCTCTGGGCAGCGTACACCGACTCCTTTGATGCCTCAGAGGAACATGCATACTATCAGGAGTTCTCTGCACTGTATCCCCTCCCAGTTTCCTAATTGTTAGCCTTTGACCTTAACTCCTGTACCTGTTTTTTTTTCTATTTACCCCCAGAATTTATTTGTGGCATGGGTCCCTCTTGGTTTAAGGGATTTTTAGTTTGGAGGGAGGGAGGAAGGGACGGAGGTCCCTTATCTCCCAGCAATCACAACAGGTACACATAAGCAACTGAAAACAAAATATGATACAACAGAAAATGTTGAATAACCTTAACTGTAGGTTTTGCCACCTGTAAAAAAATTTCTTTTTTTTGGTAAACTGCTGCAGTTTTCTTTGGTGAGTATAGATGATGTTGACTGATCTAGAAAGTGGTTATACAGTACTCTTTAATTAGGTTCTAGTTTGGTCAATTATCCGCAAATTGCCCCACCATTCTTGCACCCTTCTCTTTTTCCTGACTTGAGCATATTGCTCAGAATGTCAGCTGAAAATTTATTCTAGCAACTTGCATCCTTAGTTAAAGGAACAGTCCTTAGAAGTGCTGTCTCAGTACACTACAGGATTGGGAGCCATGGTTTGTGTAAACAAATATTACTGATAAGCCCAAACAAAGCAGATGGGCAACAAAACTTATTGTTCAACTAATGAGCAGTTTATCTTAATTAAGCTCATCTCAGATAAGGAGAAAACTCCTAAGAACTGAAAATTATTTTCTGTTTATTGACGAACATAAGAATAAAATAGCATTTTGATGTACCCGTATTCATTTAGCCATAAAGTAAAAGACTAATTTAATGTTGAATTTCTGATGATGAATTAATTTCTTTGCCTTTGTACTACTGGAACACTTAATAGTGTAAAATAAAATTGTGGAGCAAACTTTTTTATATAACATGGAAGAAGTGAGAGAAAACAATACTACTATTAATTTTAACTAATATCTAACTCACCAATTTTTTCATCCAAAACCATAATTTTCTCCTGGGTAAGTTGTAATTCATATTTTTTTTTAGCAAGATGTCGCTGTGTCTCTGAAAGACTCTGTTCTGTCTTTTCATTTAATAAGCTGTAGAAGTATTAAGAGTGACAGCTTTAATACAAACACTGTATATTAATATGGCTTTTCTCACATTTTGTAATGTCACCACAATCGCTGAAGTTAAGCGAATCAGAAATTTGAGATATTTCAGGTCATCTTGGATATTGCATCAACATGTATCTTAGTCTGTCTTTAGTAGGAAGGCTAGTCCATACCGGTCAAAAATCCCATAGAATTAGAGGGGTTTCAAGAGAACATACAACACAAATAATGAGTAAGATTTAAAAGCTTTTAATCAACTACAAGCTCTCCTTAGAAATTGCCCAAGACTGGGACAGGAAAGTTACACTGTTATAAATCATGACAGAGGTGCACTTACAGCCGTGGTCACCAACCCGTCAATCACGATCGACCAGTCTATCGTGAGGCATTCGGGACCCCTCCCATTTCTCCCCACCCCGAAGAAGTCCCAAAGGAGGTAGTGCCGGCTTCCTGCAGGGTGGACGGAAGTCCAACAGCTACGTGCCACTTCCGGGGTTTGAGGAAGTGCGCAGGCTGCTCTCCCTCCCCCAAATAGCTGGCGCCGTACCACAAGGCAGGTCTGTGGCACGCTGGGGACTCTGAGCGGGGGGGAGGTAGTAGTCCCCAGAGGAGGCACGCACCGGGTCTTCCCTCCTCCGTGTGGGTGGGGGGTTAGAAGTCCTGAGAAGAGGCGTGTGACCGGACTTCCCTTATCTGGGGAGGAGAAGTCCCTGGAGGAGGCGCGTGCTGGGGACTCCCTGTCCCCTGCAGCAGAACCCACTGGCACCCTGTCCCCTGCCGCAGAACCCACTGGCACACTGTTCCCACTGGCATCTCATCCCCTGCTGCAGAACCCACTAGCACCCTTCCCCAGTACCATGTCCTCTGCTTCCACCACCACAGTTGGGGCCACATTAGTGAGGTGGGGGGGGAGTGTTGGAGGAGTTATTTTTTTGCATCTCACTTGTGTGGCCCCAACTGACTTTTCTGTGGGTCAGTGACCCCTGACTCAAAACAGGTTCCCCGCCCTTCTCATAAATAAAGACAATGCTGAAACTTTTTGTGTTTGACATAATATTTTATTTAAAAATGAAGCCTGGCCAACAAACCCCCAATTGGGGCCAAGCCCCCATCTGGCCGCAGCATTATAACATTCCTGTATCCCGCGCCCCGGACCCTAGATCTGAGCCTATCATACACTGGAACCCCCTGTCCTGAGCCTCTCACATCCCCAAACTCCTGCAGCCCCACATCCTCAGTCTTCTGCCACAACACTCCTGCACCATCCACACACCTGCAAATCTGCACCATCCACACACTGCCCATCTTACTCCAAATCTCCCTGCCCTGAACCCCTCACATACTCCAACCCAAACTCCTGCACCCTCACATCCACAAGCATGTGGCTTGCTCAGTAACCCAACCCCAACACTCTCCATCCTGGAGCCCTCTCCCCGAACCAGCATCCCCTTCTCCACCTCCTCCTGCATCCAAATTCCCTCCCAGACCTTGCACCTCTCACCCCTTCCTACACCGAAATCCCTCATTCCCACCCCAGAGCCCACACATCCTGTCTCAACCCAGTGAGGGTATGGCTAAACTGCAGGAGTTTTTCCGAGATTCCAGAGGTATCCCGGAAAAACTGTTCTGTGTCCAGGGATGTGTTTGTTTTTCCACTTTTTTTAGCGGAACAGCAAACATGCTCTTTCGGTAACCTCTGTATTCCTTGTTCCATGAGGAATAAGGGGGCTTCCGAAAGAAGGGTTTTTTCTGACATTTGGCCCAGTCAAGACAGAATCGGAAAAAAAAAAGCGGCAGTGTTGCCGTACCCTGAGAGTGTATAAGGGCTGGGATAGCATGTGATGGAGAGGAGGAGAACAGAGGATGGGGCTTCAAGGAGGGAGTGGTAGATCTTGGCTTGTTCTGACATTTAAAAAGTGATCATGGACGTAAAAAGGTTGGAGACCACTGACTTACTGAGTATCATCTATAAATTTTGCCACTTCACTGTTTATCTCTTTCTCCGGATCACTTATGTGAACATATTGAATAGGATTTATCCCAGTACGAATCCGGGGGGGACATCACTAGTTATCTCTCTCCATTCTGAAAACTAACCATGTATTCCTGCTCTTTGTTTCCTATCTTTTAACCAGTTATCAATCTGGAAATCTAAGTAACTATATTCACTGGATCCCCCTTGTCCACATGCTTGTTGACTGCCTCCAAGAACTCTTAATAGATTAGTAAGGCATGATATCCCTTTGCAGAAACCATGTTGACTTTTCCCCCAACAAATTTGTCTGTCTTCTGTACATGATTCTGTGCCACCTTCTCCTCTTCTTTTCCACATCTCTGTACATGCTTCCCCCTTTTGTTAATCTTGCTTCCCCTTTGTTGATCTTTCTTCCCTCTTGCACATGCTGCCAAATTTACCTTCTTCACTATTTCTCTCCTGAGTGTAGCTCATGCCTCTTGTCCCACTGCGGCTTTTAGTATTGGCTAGAAGCTCCAGTAAGATTGGTAGTTCTAGTCTTAAAAGAAGCTCCAATATCATTTACCCCTCTTGCTGCCTCTCTCAATGACAGAGGGCAGCTAGAGGAGGCTGAAAACCTAGCTATTACATGAAATGTATGTTTGTTTTTATATTTAAGAAAAGAAAGGTCTTAAAAGAATTACAAAACAAATAAAAATTAGCAGCTGATTCAACAATATCCAACAAAACTTAATCCTTATACATTCCTAGAAAAATCCCATACCCCATATAAACCAAAACTGTTATCAAATTTTACCTTTCACAAAAGCCAGAGAAAATAAATATACCTCGCAGCATGCTGTGAAAGTCAACAAATCTAGGCTATATCAGACCAAGGTGAAGGCTGGGGAAAGGAAGAGAGTTGATTACCAAGATGAGGGCCCCTCATAAGAACACTGTTATAAGCTCCTTTAAATTAATAGAATAGCTTTGAAACACAGTGGATATATGATTATTTTATAATTGCAGTCATTTTTATGTGTATGCTTTTATGTACCTTAGTGAAGCACATTCTGCTTTTTGTCTGCTGAGCTCACTTTCTGAATCCAGTGCCCTTCTTGCCAATATTTTCATCTCCATTTCCACAGAATCTATGGTCTCTTTCATCAATGCTATTTTTGATATTTGTTCCAAACGTTCACTGTCAAGCTATAGGAGTAAAATGACTAGACATTAAGAACTGCAGAAATATGTCTTGTATAGAGTATTTCTTCTTAGTGTTCAAATTCTACTCTGTGCTCAGGGGCTGATTCAAAACCCACTGATCAATGGAAAGAAATTGGAGTACACATCTCATCTTTCTTAAAGTATATCTATGTACTTGGCACAGAACAGCACTAGCAAAACAATATTATTTGCCTGAGACAGATCACAGAAAGAAAGTGTCAGATCTTGCATCTCTAGTAGTAGTTTGCCATGTTAATGAAAGTCTTGGTTTGATTATTATACCTATCCATAAAAGTCATATCATGCCTAAAAGAGTTAAAAATCACTGAGTGGGATAATGTAACATGATAATGAGTGAAAGAATCACAGTGCAGTAAAATCACTGCATCAAAAATGCTAGACATCACTGTCTCTTGAGCAAAGACACAACAGAGAGGTAGAACATAAGGCTCCAATTTAATTTTTATTAAGCTATCCTTGTAGTCCCTCAATTCTGTAATCCAGAAACAAACACTAATTCCAGAATTTCAATTATGATTCCTTGTAAACCATCATTAAAATCAGATTATTTCAAAAAGATGATAGCTTGTTTAGTAAACAGTTTCTGCTTAATATTTAAAGAAATCATCTGCTCCAATCTACTGAAAGTTTTAACACTCTAAATGTAAGCAGGGTCTGAATGAATTCCTCTGACAGCTAGCTGGAAGTGGAAGAAGCTTTAGGAGCAAACTGTATTTACATGAACCCATCTACTATGTCAATATATCCAGCAGGTTGAACAATGCAGCTGTTCTAAGTGATCACTATGTCTTTTGGGTTACAAATCACTTTAATACTGAATGCAGTGCTAGTAAAATGTTATCAATATTGTTATATTTATTGTGTAACTACAGGGAAGCAGATGACTTGTCCTGAATGAGGGAGTCACCCTCAGCAGAAAGAACTTTGTTAAGCTAGGAACTGGAATGCCAGAGCCTGCCAAAGTAAAAGAGGTTGAGACAGGTGTCCCAGCCAGGAGGTGTGGGCTCTCCATAGAGATCCTTGGACTGGTTTAACCTGTTTCTCACCACTTTTCAAAGAAAGAGCTAAACAGACTTCATTAGGAGCCTCTATTATTTTAAATGCTCAATCAAAAATGAAATCAGTTGTGGTGGGACTGTGTTTCTGATTGCAAAGTGCTAAAAATCACTGAGAATTGAAATAATTTGAAATGGTGGAGAATTTCTGCCCAGCCTGCAAAGATCTGAAAACTACTAAAAGATTAATGGGCAGAGGTCACAGCAGAAGGGAGGTGGCAGTAGAAGATGACTGGTTGACAAGTGGCTGGTCAGGCAGTGAGGAACTGCAGACAGCAGGACAGCCAATCGACAAGGACTGAAGTTGGCAGGGCGGCCAGGTAATGAGGAGCAGTGACTGACAGGGCAGCCAGCCAAACCAAGTGCTCAGATTATGGAGCAAGCAAGGTGCCTTCTCTATGGATGGGGGTGAGCTCACATAGATGTGCTTCAGAACTCTGGGTCCTCACTGACCAAGGACAACCATTGTGCGTGGGGTATACTGAATCCTAGGGCTGGAAGAGACCTCAGGAGGTCATCAAGTCCGGCATCTTGCCCAAAGCAGGACCAATCCTAACTAAATCATCCCAGCTAGGACTTTAAACCTCTTGGGATGGAGATTCTACCACCTCCCTAGGTAACTCATTCCAGTGCTTCACCACTCTCCTAGTGAAATAGTTTTTCATTATATTCAACCTAGACCTCCCCCACTGTAACTTGAGATCATTGCTCCTCGTTCTGCCATCTGTTACTACTGAGAACAGCCTCTCTCCATCCTCTTTGCAACCTCCTTTCAGGAAGTTGAAGGCTGCTATCAAATCCCCCCTCACTCTTCAATTCTGCAGACTAAATAAGCCTAAATTCCTCAGCCTCTCCTCATAGATCATGTGCTCCAGTCCCTAATCATTTTGGTTGCCCACTGCTGGACCCTCTCCAAGGTGTTCACATCCTTTCTGTAGTGGGGGCCCCAGAACTAGATACAGTACTCCAGATGTGGCCTCACCAGTGCCGAATAAAGTGGAATAATCACTTCTCTAGATCTGCTGGAAATGCTCCTCCTAATGAACCCTAATATGCCATTAGCCTTCTTGACTACAAGGGCATACTGGTAACTCATATCCAGCTTCTCATCCACTATAATCCCCAGGTCCTTTTCTGCCAAACTGCTGCTTTGCCAGTCGGTCCCCAGCCCGGTGAAGGAGTAGAGGGGCACTGAAAAGGAACTTTTGATTGTAGAACTAAAGAACATGAAGCAGAACATGAGGCAGAATTGTCCTGCTCACAATTCTGTTATTAACAATCCCCTTGTGGAATTTTCCCTAATTAATGTTGGGGGACTTTCCTCCTTTCATAACAAGTTTTTCTACACTCAGCCTCTGTGCTTGCAGGTTAAGAAGTATTGTCTCTCAGAAGTGCCCAGAGGTGGTGTGTAATTTTCTCAAATTACTATGTGGGGGCTAGAGCCAGTTCTATGTTGTATCAATGGAAAGGAACCTCTAAATATTGAGCCTGGCCCTGGCTGCTGCTGACTCCACCTAGTATAAGGGTTTGCAGAAAAAAATATCCTACAAATTCTCCACCTTCTTCTCTCTTAGTTTATTGATTCACTACGTTATTCTGATCAATAGTCAAACCATTTGAGAGCAAATCAATAGGACTCCTGTATATTCATCAGATCTCTCAACATTAAAATTACAAGATCTGAATATCAGTGTACCAACCTCCATGTTTATCAAGCAAATTGCAGAAAGAAAAGGGTGTCCCTTAAGCAAGGGGATTTCCAAGAGGATGCAGAGTACAGAGCAATTATTTAAACTTGTAATCACAACTTAAATTCTCAGTGTTTATTTCTCAAAGACTCTTTCTCCACTCCCAGGTCTCTCGCAGAAATGAAGCCCTGTGGCCCAGGGATCACGCGAGTTTCAGAATATTTATTAGCGCTCCACTCTAGTGTCCCATGGCGAGTAGATTTTAGCCCGGCACGGTGCCACAGCGCAATCAGCGCATGTGCAGTGCGGTCTGCGCATGCGCAGCATGCCAAACTGTGAGGCTGGTGAGTGGGGCTCACCACCACTTGTCAAGCCCTGGTTATTGGTATATTAGAATCTCACTTTGGGTACATCTACACTTGCTCCCTAGTTCGAGCTAGGGATGCAAATGTAGCCGACCGAAATTGCGAATGAAGCGGGGATTTAAATATCCCGCGCTTCATTAGCATAATCTCACCCACGTGTTATTCTGCTCAACAGCTGATTCGAACCAGGAAGTACACTCCGGGACACATTAGTTCAAATCAAACCCCTTGGTTCGAACTAATGTTACTCCTCAAAAAACACTATAATCTTTGAAATTATATACTTAATATGTACATTTCCTTTATTAAAGTTTTCTTTTATAAATTAAGGGCTCAATCCTGTGAACACTTTACTCACTTGAACAGTCAAATTGACTTAAATGGGACTATCAGGGCACGTATGCCTGTATATATGCCTGTAAAAAGCAGGCACTAAACCTATACCTGAAGACCTTTAACAATAAATGTCATTTTTATGACATTAAAAACAAATCTATATTTAAATAAGATACAGTTTCCTTACATTTTGAACAGTTGATTCCAGCTCTTCAATTCTCTGTTCCAGATGAGCCTTCTCATTAAATGCAGTCTCCTGGGCAATCTGTTTAAAACAGAAGCAAAAAGTGCACACAAAACATTACTTTTAAAATTCACTGCATATATTTAGTAGAGGTTGAAACACTCTAGTCCAGTACCCTTGGGACCTGACTACTGCCAAACCAGACAATTGCTGAACCATGGGAGGTCAATATTGTCTAGCAGCCTTACCACCACTTCCATTGCTTACTGGGCTCTTAGAAGACAATTAGGGGTAAATTAGAGCTAAATATTAGCACAGAACACTGAGAAGCCAGGACTGGTGGCTGAAAACAAATCTTATGGACCATGAGAAACGTGGCCACACCCTCAATAAGTGGACATCCAACTTACTAAAAGCATGCTGGACCACAGAGTGCTGGACTAGAGAGGTTCAATCTGTTTAATCGCATATTTATTCAAATGAACACTACATTGCAAACTTAACTATACTATTATGCTTATAATAAGGTTGGACAAAAATCAGACCTTCAACCTCTCCCTGAGGCTATCTCGTTCTGTGGTCATCCTTCGGAAGTCAGAAAGAGCTGTATCCCTTTCTGACTCCACACGTCTCAAGATAGCCTGGGCTGTTACAGTATTTTTAGAAGTCTTGGGGGACTTGATAACATCTCGGCGAAGTCGGGATATTTCTTCCTGTGCCTGTTAAACATATTATATTGGAAATGTGCAACGGATAATGTACTGTATTACAGACAACCTATTTTATAAGTAAGGCCAGACAAAAAAATTTCCATTAAAACTTAACAGAAAATTGGATTGTTCACTCAGTGTTTTGCTAAAAAGTCTGCTTTCAGCAGAAAATTTAGATTTTCCATGAAAAAAACTAAGCACCTGAACATTCCAATGATGCATTACGGCTCTCTTCAAGAAAGACTATGGTACTTCATGGGAGATATAGTCTGAAAAGGAAGCTTGGCCTATAGAAGAAAATAAAAGCATGAAGCACCTGTACTACAACTCCCATAAGATGTTGCAGTAGCATGCACAAATCATTTTTGGCATAAATAATTGAGTTTTTGTTTTTTCAAAAAAAATCACTGTTTAAAAAAAATTCTGACCAGATTTAAATCACAAGACGTGAGTAGAGATACAAGTGTATTTCAACAATGTTGTGAGTAATCAGATCATAATCTGAAAGTATTGACTCATGAATGTATTCTTCAGTTCAGAAAACCATACTTATTTAGGACAGCATTCATGAACAAACTTAAACTGAAGTCAAGGGGACTAAAACACCCACTTAAGGGCCACCCCAAAAAAGGGATAAACTTCAACCATAGAATTTTCCAGAGTAGATGAGACCCGAATTTCTAATGCAAGAGACTAAAATATTTTTTCCTTTAAAGTATTGCAAATATTATTTTTCCAATGTCTCACTCTCCTATGAATAAAATTACCCGATCATAAAGAATGATGATTTTGTCTCTCTCAGCTGTTAGAACCTTGATGTTACCCTGAATTTCTGCCATGTGGCGCTCATATTTTTCCAGCATTGTCTTAAGTTCTTCACGTTCTCTGAATATTTTCATAATTTCTGGATCCAGACTCATTCCCTTAAAAATGTCAAAAAAGTTTAATAATGAGAAACAAATTTTTTTACACATTTCCAGTACTTTAGGGTTTGAAACTACTTCTGCAACAACAACAACAACAACACACACACAAAGTAGAAAGCCTAGCATCAAACAGATTCAACACAATCAAACCTAAATGTATATTCATTTCTATCAATATTATATATTAAATAAAAACATTAAATGGAGATTGGAAATCTCTTTCATATGCAAAAACAGTCTCGGATCAATCTGACTCAGTATTCTCTATTCATTTTATACAAGTTGAACCTCTTTAATCTGGGACATTCTGGTCCAGCAGAATCACGTATATTGTTGGACCAGAGAGCCCTGGCAGCTGGGAGTCCAGCAGGGCTGGCCTTACCATGAGGCGAACTGAGGTGGCTGCCTCAGGTGCCAGACTGTGGGGGGGAAGGGAGGAACGCCACTAGGACCCAGAGTGTAGAAAATTGTGTCTGCTGCTGGGTGCATATGTATTCTCTCTGCTCTAGATGCACAGAGATGGTAGAGTGCCATGAGAGGAGTAGAACAGGAAGAAGGCAGAACTGAGACCTTTCAAAGTTTTGGCCCAATTGAGGGGACATGGGGGCATCATTTGAGCTCCCCGCCTCAGGTGCCAAAATGTTGTGGGCCGGCCCTGGAGTCCAGAGTCCAGAAGCAGGGCCAGGAGCAGAGCTGGGCTAGTGGCAGGGGTCAGCGGCCCAAGTGCAGGGAGCTTGGTGGCTGGGGCTGGCGGCAGAGGCCAGCTGGAGGCAGGGAGTCCTGGTCAGTGGAGCAGGAGTCCAGCCAGGGAGCCTGGCAGCCAGGGCCGTGGAAACCAGCCAGGGGCAGGAGGCCCTGCAGCTGGTGCCGTCAGTGGAGTCCAGCAGCCAGATTTCAGTACAAAATAAATGCATGGCTGCTATAATATAATATATTCCAAACTTACCTGGATAGGTGAAGAATGTTTTGAAATGGTGCTCCGAGTGGGGCTGCGCTTAGGACTTGAAGATGTGTTTTGAAACATCTTCCTCAAATTCTCAGCTTCACTTTTATAATAATCTCTGTCCTCCTCCAATGTCCTGATAAAGGTATCAAGTCTTGAAGGAGACTTCCCTAGTACTTTTTCAGTTTCTGTTTCTAAAATAACCTTAAGTGCCAAAATGAAAAATGCGGTCATTGAAATAGGTTTGAAAATGTAATGCACTTATTTTTCAACACAAGGTGGATAAACATACTCTTCAAAATACTAAAGTGAGGTAACTATTTATTTTAAAATAAATGTGGCTTCGTTATTTTGAAGCCCTGCCTGAATATTTGCACATTCATATTCCGAAACATTTCCCCGAGTTCAATATGTCTCTCTATAGCTGATCTAACAGGATGTTAAGTTATTTAGTTTCCTCCATCTTATCTCTGAACTACTTTTCCTTTTACAAGAGTTCTCTTTGAAACTTTCAGCATCCCAATTATAACAAAGATTGTGTATACTTAGATGGCAACTTGAGAATGCTTTTTGCTTAAAAGGTAATATGTCCTGAGCTCAGAAACTCCAAGACAAAATGGGGAAGTGATGATTAACCCTTGATACAGTACCATCAAGTTAACAGGAAACACCATTAAACTATTGACTTGTCATAATTAGACACTAATATAACTACTACTGCAACAAGGCAAAACATGGTGCTACCTTGTCTGGTGTGGGTAGCAGATGGTGAATTTTTAGGATGACAGTCAACTGAAAAGTAGGTAATTATGTTAATTAAAGGCAACTGCAAAGAACAATTGGTGTGGCTTATTTGTTTAATGATGTGTAAAGATTTACACATTTTTCTGCTTGTTTTTATAACTTTAAAAGGGCTAGGAATGTCAAGTTTAGTTTTGAGTGACATCTTCCTTAATTTTGAGTGACAACTATTTGGAGGTCTCAGATGTGGACTTGGAGGGAAGGGGGAAGTTAAGACTTTATATGAGCAGGAAGAAGTGCTGAGTCTTTAACAATGATATCTTTTCTCCTAAGTGTTTTTAATTAATTTAATTTAAATACATGTTAAACTGAATATGAATTACTTTCTCTTTCACTCCAGTTTGACCTGATTAGAGTCATTTATGTTATAAACCTATTAGTTCTCCAGTCATCAACAGATTCTTTCAGGAAAAACAAGATAGAGGGATTTTCTAATGGAAAAGAAAAAGCAGGGAAGAGAGCCTGAAAGGGTGTTTTAAATATGCACTCATTACTGTTGGACGATAAACCAAATGTTTAGTTTTACGAGTCACCTTTAAAAAGTGTTGAATACTCATAAAATAAGATTTGTACACCATTCCTGTGTTTTGGCTGACAAAATCCCATTTCAATATCAGCTCATTTTAATCACACAGGAAGCTAGATAGCCTTTTTGTGTCGTTATAGTTGTGCTAAATTAAGATGTGCTATAAATACCTGTCTCAATTTAGCACAACTAACAACACAAAAAGGCTATTTTGCTTGCCAGTGTTTAATGACAAGATCACAGGAAAATCTTCCTGGAGTCCAACTCTCCTGGGCTCTTAATTCCCACAATTCCTACTCATAGGATCAAAGCCATTAAGGTCCTAATCTGGCAGTGAGGACTGAAAAGGGATCCTTTGATGGGGAGTTCATTAAAGTATTGGGGTCTAAGGAGCAAGTGTAATTACCAAAAGCCTTATACTGTAAACGTGGACATTTGTGAAAAAGCTTACTACATAGAGGTCTATGTGATCTTGATAACTTCAAAAAATTACTTTGTAGTTAAATGAAAGAGTCTATTAGTTACACCAATTTAATCTGGAAGCAAATTACCGGTATATACATCCATTTTTAGAAGTTTTTCTTGCTGATAAACTATTTATTAGACTTTTATATATTTGCATATATTTCCAAATGTCATTGTGCAACACTGTAGTTATTAATATTTGGATAAGACAGAATATTAAAATAATTGTTTAACGGCTAAAATACTGACTGCATTTCACATACACAGAATTCTGTTTAGGAGTAGTCAGAGCAATTAAAATTTGGATTTTGTAGAAAACTTAATGAAACTCTCAAAAAAATCCAATATAAAAGATAAATTATAGCCCAATTTAAAAATGAGATTTACAAATATACACCAAAATGGAAATTCTCTCCATAATCTTTCTTTTTTAGTTTACCAGTGAAAACAAAAAGACACATGTACTTATATTGGTATTAATTGCTCTTTGAAAGTAATAACCTATATAAATGCATAGCTGCAAAAATACTAAGAATACAGATTTAACTTACAGATTTAAGTATTTTGATTGTGTGCTCCAGCTTTCTAATATTGTTTTGCTGGCATCTAATTTGAGTCTAGAATAAAAAGTAATAAAGATTAAATGTATTTATTTACAGATAGTAAGGTGAAATTACAGCATTTTTGTCTAATTTTCTGATTTTTTGAAGCATCTAGTTGTAACTCTTCCAGGTTTGTTGGACAGGAGACACCATTTAAGATGATGAAACTTTAAAGGATTAACTAAAACAAAACAATGCAGTCAATTAGAAAGTTGCCTGCATTAGGGATGTGAATGGGTAACCCACTAACTGATTACCTAGCAAGCATCACCCTTAATGCCCACCCGCAGCCTACTGTGGATAGAGGGCTACTCCAGCCCCAGGGGCTGGGAGTCGGCAACCTCATGCAAGGCGGAAGCAGAAGCCAAAGGGCAGGAGATGGGTAGAGACTGCCACTTCCATCCCCACACAAGGCTGCCAACTCCCAGCCTAAGCAGGCTGGGAGCCAGCAGCCCCATGTGGGGCTAGAAGCAGCTGCGCTGGAGTAGCCCCAGCCAGTAGTGTTTAACTGGTTAACTAATTAAACTGGATTTTACATCCCTACCCTACATAAATTGTACAGGATCAGGACAAAGAAGAAGCAGTGTCTATCTGGTTCAGTAAAAACAAGGTGCAGGATCCCCTTTCACCAGATCTGCATTTTCAATACATTTTTGGAAATGGTATCAGTTTGAGTATTCCAAGGGACTAAGATGAATAAGCATGTAGTTACGTTAACAACACGTGCATAGCACAGCCTACCTTCCTTCTGAACAGTGTTAATATATTTTTTTCACCACTTTGTGAAATCAAAAGCATTTCTTAACAACAACTATTAAAACTTTCATCCCTCAACCATATTGGCACAGAAGTGGACATTTAAAAAAAATGGCAAGAATGTATGCTACTTTCTTCCTTCCAGAACCCACAATAAAATGTTAATTCCAACCATTTTAAATTACTATATTCCAGTCATTACAGCCTCAATCTTGCAATCAGTTCCACACAGGGGGTATGTCTACACCTGCACCCTAGTTCGAACTAGGGATGCAAATGTAGGCATTCGAAATAGTCAGTGAAGCAGGGATTTAAATATCCCGTGCTTCATTAGCATGATCTCACCAGTGCGTTACTCCGACTGCCAGCTGTTTCAAAAGTGAAAGTGCGCTCCAGGACACGTTAGTTCGAACCAAACTCCTTAGTTCGAACTAACGTTACTCCTCATTTTTTGAGTACTCAAAAAGTACTAAAAAATGAGGAGTAACGTTAGTTCGAACCAAGGGGTTTGGTTCGAACTAACGCGTCCCAGTGTGCACTTTCACTTTCGAAACAGCTGGGAGTCGGAGTAATGCGTCGGCGAGATCATGCTAATGAAGCACGGGATATTTAAATCCCCGCTTCATTGACTATTTCGAATGCCTACATTTGCATCCCTAGTTTGAACTAGAGTGCAAGTGTAAACATACCCAGGGAGACTTCTAAGTGCACCCAGAGCCACCCTGTCCATAGGATGATTTGAAGTAGCTGCCCCAGGCCCTGCACATTGGGCGCTCCCGCATTGGCCGCTTCGACTGTCCTATGAATGGTACCTGCGGGGCCCAGAGCAGCCCGGAGAATTACCTGGGGAGTCTGGCATGGGCAGCAGCTGGAGGCAGGCCTCCCTGCACTCACTACAGCGGCAAGCGCCAGAGCGACCAGTCAGCCTGTTCCATTCTGCCACCCATCTCCCAGCCCACGGTGCTTTGCTTCATCTATGGCAGTGGCAAGCAGGGCAACCTGGCTGCAGCCTCAGGGCACTCCACTTCCCACCACCATGGTGAAGCAGAACATAGCAGGCTGAGAAATGGGCAGTGGGTAGGGTGGAGTGGAGCAGGCTGCCAAATCACTCCAGCTCCTGCCACCATAGTAAGTGCAGGAAGCCCGACCCCGGCTGCCACACCACATCTAGCACCCACAGTAATCCTCCTGGCTCACGTTGCTCAGGGCAGGGGGCTTCAGGCAAGGGGTGCAATGGGGGTGGATCGGGAATGGAGCTTAAGGAAGGGGTGGAGTGGGGGCAGGACCAATGGTAGGGGGTTGCCTCAGGCCCTGCATCCCACAAGGGACAGTCCTGAGTGCACCCAAAGTCTCACTGAGCCCAACAGGACTTCTTACAAGCACAGGGGCCTGTTCACATGGATATGATGCACAACTGGGACCTTCATGGATTTTCTAGTTCTAAAATAAGTTACAAAAATCTGAAGCTCTGGATGTTGTCTTTCATGTGAGTTACTCTTCTCCCATTTTATGTAGACGGGCACAAAATTTAATTCAATATATGGGAATGTTATAATTTACTACAAAAATTCATTTTCTAAATATTCACCCTAGGACAGATCTTCAGCTGATATAAGTTTCATATTGCCTCTTACTTCAGTTGAACTCTGATAATTTACTTCATCATCTGAGGATCTGGACCTCTTTTTAATAAATTCAACAAGCCACAAAACACTAATGTTCTCTCTCTCACATTCACACATACAGTTAACTGAAATGGTACTCTTTCCTCATCTGCTGAAAAAATTCAAATGTCAACTCTCAAAATGGTCAGGCATATACTTAAATAATTTAATTTAGGGTAAGGGAAGGGTTCTTGTATTGCTCTGGAACAAATTAACTTTATTTATTTTGAGCTCAGAGAAGCCAGTTTTTCATATTTCAGTCTCTACAGCAGTACTGCCCAAATGTGTCACATTGGCTAGATAGTCTTTCCAGATATAGATGTACTTCCACAAATCAGGAGATGTGTGATAGCCTCCTCTTGACCTCTCTTCATGGTTACACGCAGGGCCCCCTCTGTACTGCTGGCTCTGCATCTGCTTAAAACCACCTTCCCTCTGCATGTAACGTGTAACCACTGAAATTTTCAGTGGTTACATGTTTACCAGAATAAATACATTTTAACATTCCTAATCTAATATATAAAGGAGAATGTTTGTATGTTTGTGCTCTAACTTGGACACTATAAGAGCTACCGCAACCGAACTTTGCATGGGATAACCTTTTATCCAGGAGAAGGTATTAAGGTACTGTGGGAAGGAAGAGATGAGAGATGGACGCCTCTCCCCAGGGCTGCATGGAGCTTGGCAGTGTGGGGAGAAGCGGCTTCCCGGGGGAAGCGGCGGGGAGAGCCGCTCACTAAGGCCAGCGGAGGAATAACCTGTCATCCAGGAGGTTTTAAGGGACTGTGGGAGGGAAGAGATGAGAGACCAATGCCTCTCCCCGGGGCTGCACGGAGCTTGGCAGTGCGGGGAGAAGCGGCTTCCCAGGGGAAGCGGCAGGGACAGTCACTCACTAAGGCTGGCGGAGGGACAAGGAAGTGGAGGGTGGGCTCGGGCGCCAGCAGCAGGCACACGGCTCCCTTTCCCCTCCCTCCCCTCAGGCTCCTCATCTCAGTTATATCAACTGTCCAGAGCAATGCCGGGTAACTCCAGCTAGTTTAAACATAATTCCTTGTCCTTGGACATTCAGTCTAACCCGTTATTGGGAACCCTATTCAACACTTACCAGGTTGGAATGTTCCAATCTTCACTCCCCAATACTCCTCCTCTCCTTTATTCATTTGTGAGTTTTAAAATTAATATTTTAAATTAAGACAAACAAAAATAACTTACCATCAGGCAGAGACCACGGCTATAAAGTTTCAACCCAAAAGGTTGAATTTTGTAAACTTACTGGCTCCCACTATAATATACGTATTTTATTTCGAATTAAATACCTTTGCTTCCTCAAGCTCCTGGTCAGCAGTATCCAATACTAATTCTTTTTCTTTTTCCAGCTGTTCAGCTAGTTCATCAACTACAGCAAGTTCTTTGCACAGATACTCATTCTTATTAGTTAGACTGTCCACCTGACTCTCCACCACCTGCTTATTATCAAGCAGTTGCATAACATGTTGCTCTAAATCATGGTTTTTCTTCTTTAGTTCATCAATCTACTAGGACCAAGAAGAACAAAGACATTTACTTTTCTTAATCTCAGAAGACATACACAGGAGGCATTTCCCAGCAGAAATATTTATTTACACTAAACTGAATGCATAGTAAGACAGTGACAAGCCCAAACTTTTCATTAATTTACACCAGAAACATTTTGTACAGATGTAAATGACTATACAAAGGTAATGGCAGTGAGGAAGCAGACTGCTAAATTTCAGGGTTGAAATTAGAAATCTGATTCTGTGTCTCTTATCCATCCTAACTGTTATCCTTTGATAGCAGCTCCACAGCTTTCTTGCTTGTCTTCTCTATGTGATGTGTCTCACAGGGCTATCCATTTGCTTTATGGAAATATGCTTCTGAATATGCATAATTGGAATATGCTTCATGCAAAACATTTCATTTGTCATTTGAAAAGCTGTAATCTGCTGAATGTGTATATTTTATTTGTGTGCATGTAACATTACTGTATTTGAAATGAGAAATATGAAGTATAAACCTGTTTTACTCATATAGGCATCCTAAGTGAGGGCAATTAAGGAAAGTTCGGAAACTTGATGTCTCATGGATAAGGACAACAATCTACATAAGGGTTTGTTTTTTCCTTTGGACCTGTCCATAGGAGTGGTTGAGAGTAGCCACAAGGACATGTGTTTAGGTCACCTGATGCTGGGACCCATCTTGGTCCTTGTACTTCTCCACTGAAGGTGAAAAAAAATGTAAACTGAACACAAAGGGTTTTCTGCCTTGGGCAAAAATCTACATAAAGGTGGGAAACCAGACAATAGGGGCAGCTGCCAGACGTCAGGACATCCCTGCTTACCACCAAGATGACTAGTGGAAATATCTAAGACTAAATAGGGGGAAGGATCAGACGCAGGTTGGGAGGCTTTCCAGCCTGTGAAAAAGATGATCAGAACTACTGTTAGGGTAAGGTACTGCATGGAATGAGTTTCTTAGAGTATTAGGTTTAGTTGGTGTGTTTTATTTTGCTTAGTAGCTTACTTTGCTCTGTGTGCTATTACTTGCAACCATTTAAATCCTACTTTTTTAATAAATCACTTTTGTGTATTAATAAACTCAGTGTAAATAACTGATACCTTGGAGGGGGCAAGCAGCTGTGCATATCTCTCTTTATGCAAAAAAGAGGGTGGACAATATGAACTCGCTCAGTATAAAACTTGGATGCATTTATCTAAAGTTCTGGTCCCACTGGGGCTGTAAATTTAGGTACTGTGGCAAGACCCTTTAACTAAGCCATCTGAGCTGTTATTAACATCTGTATTACACTGCTATGGGTTGTGATCCCACCTTTGTGTCAGTGTTGAAGGAGGCAGGAGGGCCTGGCTTAATAAAACAGA
Source organism: Pelochelys cantorii (assembly GCA_032595735.1). Classification (NCBI taxonomy): domain Eukaryota; kingdom Metazoa; phylum Chordata; order Testudines; family Trionychidae; genus Pelochelys; species Pelochelys cantorii. The sequence continues at coordinate 120,729,177 of CM064326.1, read as the reverse complement.
ACCCAGAAAGATGGGCTGAGTGATATTTCAACATCTTCAAGTGTCAGTCTCAAGGAAATCTCTGTAACCGAACCCATCACAATGTGTACACCATTTGTTGGGCTCCCAGTGTGACATGTAACCCCTAGCATTGGGGACACCCTTTGTCACCCTCACAAACTGAGCTGTTACAATAGTATTCCTCTAATACTTCTGGGAGAGGAAAGCGCTCTTTAGCTCTGCCTGAATATCAACTAGTCTTGCTCACAGCAGTATTTGCAGGTGTCTTTTCCACAATCTGCATGTGGGATCTATGTCCTTCATGTGGTAAAAGCTAGAGGAATATACTAGGTCCGTTATTGGTGAAGACTGTTACTATCTCCCTAAAAGGCAGGGCAGGATATGTAATGTTCTTTAGGAAACTGCTTAAGAAACAATCATATGCCTGTGACCTTGCCACCTTTCAGTCTCCTCTGACCCTCTCACTTTTGGGGAAGGTCACTGAGAAGGTTGTGGCAGACACTCAGGCAATCGCTTGAATCCTTAGATTTTAGAGATCTCAGTCAGTCAGGTGTTAGACCTAGCATGGAATAAAAACTGCACTGGTGAAGAATCTCATAGTAATTAGTAAGGATTAAGCGTTCATAATGATATTATTGGATCAGTCAGCTGCAATCAACATCAATAACCACAACAATTTATTGGGATATCTGCAGACATGAATAGCAGCCAACAGAATCATTCTTATCTGCGAGGCCTCAAAAATGGTGTGGGTGAAATGTTTCTTTTAGAGGATTCTATCCATTGTAGGGAGACCATATGTCCCATTTTGGCAGGAACAGTTCCTTTTTTCACTGTCTCAGCCATCCCTACTTTATCACCAAAACTATGCATTTGTGCCAGCTGTAAGGTAAGGATATTAAATATCGATTAATTGAATAGTCAATTAACCTCATGTATTCTTATCAGTTACTCGATTATTCCTTAGTCCCTGGGGGTGGGACCAGCTGTATCAGAGGCAGCAGCATGGGGTGCCAGACAGGAGCTGGTCCATGAAGGGAGCCAGTTTAAAAACCAGCTCTCCTCACGGACCGTCTGCCTGTCGCCCCATGCTGCTGCCTCTGTATCAGAGGCAGTAGCGTGGGGTGGCAGCAGCCCCTGTCCAGGGGGCAGGTCTGAACTCCTGGACCCGGCATGAGCCGGAACTGAAATGAGCTGCTGGCCAGCCTGCTAAAATATTTTCTAGCAATGGGTGGGGAGGGGAAATGTGTGTACTCTACAGCATTAACCAATAAACTTTTGTTTATTGGCTAAACAACTATACTATTACATTCCTACTGTAAGGCAGAGTGAAGATCAGCAGCTGCTGCAGGAGATGAGTTGAAGGCAGCACTGTCTGCCAGCAGTAAAGCAGAGAGCGGTGGCTTCTGCCTAGGACACAGCTGAAAGCAACCATGCCCACCAGCAAGGGTGTGGAGAAATTTGCTGTTGGTGCCTTCAGAGCTGACCCTCCAAGGGTCAGGAGGCTAGCCACAGTCCTAGTGCAGAGCTCAGCAGGTCAGCCCCAGCTCTGGGTGGTGTAGAGCTCAGGCCTACGCTAGCCCTTGGCAGCATGGGGAGGGCAACTCTTACAAGCTTCGTATAGCAGGTAGGAGAGGGAGGGCAGTTCAGGTGAGCTCCAGGCTGTCCTGTTCTTATTTTAAGAAATATCATCATCCTTGTCATTTGGGATACTGCCAGGGCTAATTTTGTCACCCCTATTGTTCAACTCATATACAATATTAACAGAGTTAGCAAGGAAATATGAGTTGCAACTGAAGAGAATCAGCTTCACATTTCCCCCACAACTGATCCAGCTCATCCCGTGGAATGATTAACCTAACACAGTTAAGAAGTAGAATGGATAAAGGTGAAGTGGTTGAGTCTTCAGACAAAACCAAAGTAATGTCAGCAAGGACAAAATCTGCACACTTGGTTGCAGGGAATACATTATTTGTTTACATGTCTTTATAGTTATAGTTATAACATGACCAACATTAAAAAAATGACAAAAACAACAAAGATGAAACCAGCAGCTGCTCAACACCTTCAAACCTGAACTAACCAACCACAGTAAAAAAAATTTCCACTACCCCCACACGCACCCTATATCATCCTCTCTGTCTCCAAAACCTGGCTAAATAAACAGGCCCAGAAGCATGCTCTAAAGGTCATTTGATTAACCTATTCGATTAGGTGATAAGGGCACCTCCGACACTGAACTGTAGCAAGAGCCCTGCTGGCTCTTGCTACAGTTCAAAAGCAGAAGCCCAGCAGGGAGCAGGGGGTTTGCAGGGGGCTGGCCACCCATTCCCTGTAGCACCTGACCCTTTGAAATGTACAAGAGCCCTAGCGGGGCTCTCATATATTTCAAAGACAGAATCACAGCAGAACCAGCAGGAGTAGAGACTGCTTCAGTCCCTGCACGTACCATTTCCTGCTGTGCCTCTACCTTCCGTCCCCGTCCCCCCCGGAGACGGTGCTGGGGGGAACCAGCTTTAAAGCACCGCAGCACCGGCTCCTGCTCCCCTCCCTTGCTTCTTGTCTCTCTGATAGAGGCAGCAAAGGGGGGAAGCAACTAATTGCATCACTAATTGACTATCTGATAAGCTTACTAGATTGATTTGATTCAGTAACTCTTCAGTAAGAAAAATCTTGCCAGCTCTACAGATTGACACTGATTTAAATAACTAATGTTAGTGCCGAGTTATTTCATTATATAAAATTCTCAGAATTTCTGTTCTTACAAACTGCCACCAAAGCAAAAAGAAGAAAATAAAACAACCTTTAAATGCAGTTTATGGATGACTTTGTCATTGTTCTTAGCCTTTTCCTCCAATTTAAAAGGTTTCTCACTGTCAGATGCTGGATCCCTTCTATGATTTTCTCTTGTTGTTACCTTTTGGGGGGAACGGAAAATAGTGTAAAAAATCCATCTGTGGAATGGTATTTTAGGCATCAATCATGAACTGTGACCTTTGAAAATGGGAGAAGACATTATCTGGTAGATATTTCATATAATTTCCCCTTAAGGTACTTAACACCACACACTGTAAGAACATCCTGAACTAACATTGTTCATGATCTAAGAGGATGCACCAGAGAAGCTAAAAGTTTTGTCCATTTCATTTTTAAAAACAAACAAAAGGGTTTAGTTTAGTCTGATTGTGTAGTGCAATTGTTCTACAACCCCATGCAAGCAACCTAGATTTTGTCACTAGTCTCTTGATCCACTGACTAGGGAGGGTGACGTAACTCTAAAGCATACAGATTTTCCATTTCTTTGGCATCAATTAATAGGCACCATCTTTTACAAGCATAACAAAATAGCAAACATAAAAGCAAATATAAAAAACATTTCAAGAGAAAATGTATATCATCAGGGCCCCATACTACAAAGGCCTGATATTTTCACTTGGGAAAATCAGTAGCATAGAAGCAATAAGACTCAAATCTGAAGCTGAGAGTAAACAGGATCCCATAAATGAGTGTGTGTAAATATACAAAAAAAAAACCAAAAACAAAACCAACCCACAAACAAAAGACAAAAACAAAAATCCTTACATTTAACCTAATTCTACCAGCTGCTTCAGGGGGTAGCCGAGTTAGTCTGTATAGGACAAACTTAAAAAACAAATGGTCTGGTAGCACATTATAGACTAACAAAACATGTAGATTTAGGTATAACCTGAATAAAGCAGTAATAGAAGAATATATTGAAAACTAGTTTCAAACTTCTGAACAGCCTGAATACCAAAAGGAAAAAGTGGAAAGTTGGACAAGAAAGCCATTACAATAGTCAAGCTAAGAAATAACTGAGTCATACATCTACATCAATTTAGTAACAAACACAAAATATTACAAATATTAAAATCCACACATTTTAATTATTGACTTAACATATAAAACATAAGAATTAACATGGAATTAAACCACAATTTATAAAAATGGGAATTAGGGCTTAATCCAAAACCAGTGAAATCAACTGGAGTATTTCCATTGACTTCAGTATGTGCTGGATCCGTAAAGCAGAAAACAAAAGAATACTGTTTGGAAGGAAAAAAAGTATTGTTAGTACTTATATTTTGTTCATAATAAGAAATAAAAGCAGCCTGTTGCTGTCCTAAAACAATAAATAAATAAAGTTACAGTTCATATATAAATGATACTTAAAGCATCAGAATGAAGGAAAAACAAAGCAGTGGATCCAAAATAGAACCTTACAGAATACCCACTGATTATTCACAGGAGTGAAACAAATTCCTGTTGTAAAACCAAAAGATAGATTACTGAGCTAAAACTCCAGTTATGTGCATGAATTAAGGTTGTTGCATACCAAATACATGCCCTGATCTTGCAAACTCTTCCACAAGCATGTAACTTTACATGCAAGTAGTGCCATTGACTTCAATGCATTTAAGTATTTGCAGGATTGGGGCCTCCTACACAACTGAAGTGCAATGCTCCTATCAGTTGTCAAATATTATAGAAAAAAAAAGAGAGAGAAGCCAGCTAGAGACACCCCAGAATAAAAGAGTATAACAAGCAAGCAAAGTGAACAATGTGATGGCAGAAGAGTCATACTATGTTAATTTTACAATTGTTTTTGAGGGGTGTTCCTTCTGAAGGGATAAGCTGAATGCAAAGAAAAGGGTATGGAGGTGAAAGTGATGGGGCAGGTAAGAAGAGGAAACTGAATGCACTGTGAGAAAAAGAGGTTTAGAGCAAACAGAACGGGATGGAGAAAGTCTAGTCAAAACTGCAGAAAGTTAGAACACATCTATACAGCAGCGTTCTTTTGGAATAACTGATGTTATTTCAAAGTAACAAAGTGCACATATACACAGCAAGCCGTTATTTCAAAATAATTTTGGGATGGAGGACTTCTTACTCCGACTCCCGTAACACTCATTTCACGAGGAGTATGAGAAGTCGAAGTTGAAAGAAGAACGTTTTTCCTTTGACTTCCTGCTGTGCCAAAGGCCGAATTAAGCTATTTCGACTTCAGCTATACAATTGACTGCAGTGTAGATGTGCCCTAAAAACCCAAAAGTCTCTATTTGTGCAGCTTCACCTACCAACTGGAGTAGTCCTGAAATAACCACTAGATCTAGTCCTGAAAAATCAAAACTATCTTGTCCATTAGACTGTAAACTCTTCAGGGCAGAGGCAATCACGGTGAGGCCTCGCTGGCTTTATAGCACTACCACAATAAACAAGATTATTAGTAATGAATCATTAATAATAAGCCCAAGGATCTCAAAACATACGACAAACTCTTTGAGGCAGTAGTGGGTAGATTATTATTATTTTATAGAATAACAAATTTAGTAGAGAACCAGCTCTAGAGAGTCAAATTATTAGGAAAGTTATTGTAATAAAAAATAGCAAAACTGACCACATGTATTCAGCATTTTAAACAAACTAAAAAATAGGACAAATGCTAGTAATTAAGGCTACATCTACGTCACCGGGAGGCATAAGGATCTTGCGCAAAAGGGTTTTTTTGCGCAAAAAGGAGCCATCTACACAGTACTTTTTTGCACAAAAACCTCTTGCACAAAAGGAATCCGAGGAGGAAATGCAAACGAGAGCATGACATATGCAAATGAGCGCTCCATTTGCATTTCCTCTTGCAGAAGAGGATCGTAGTATAGACGTAACCTAAGAATTTGAGTCTACTCCCATTAAATTTGAATTTCCCCAGTGATTTCAAAGAAACCGGATTGGGCTATAAAAATGAGTGGGGCAAATTGGTTCAGTTAAAAAAAGTGGTCATGCTTTGGAAGGAAATGTAATGATACACTTTATATCACAGACAATACACATGCACCCTGATTGCCTAGTAATGAGCACATAAAAATAAAAATCAGTTACTGAATGTAAAAATAATAGTATTTATCACAAATTGCAATGAAAGATATTAGATGCAAAATACTGCATAAAGGTTAGAGTCTGCTGCTATAAAAAAAATTAGAAATCACTGGATCCAGCTCTGAAAAAAGCAAAACTAGCCTTTCACATGTTAAAAGTATCTAACCAAGCGTGGATAAATTTGTTTTTAGCTATTTCTTTCTAAACTACTAGATCAGATCTACTGGGGGGGGGGGGGAGAACAAAACAGAAGTGATGCTTTCATAGTCCCTTACTAAAACTTCCTAACTTATTCATTGCGGGAAACATTCTATCTATCCACTGTCTTGAGAAAGTAGATAAATCAGAAGGTTTTGCTGTAATAACCTTTCAGAATTCTCTTTGCCTGAGCCGCTGTGGGTGACTGGAGGGGGACAGAGATTAACCAGTAAATAAAATAACTTTTCTCTACCCTGATCACTGTTGGTGAGAAAGCAGCTTTCGTGCCCGTGCTACTATATTCTGAAATTCTGCAAAACCTGTGCAGATTTGCCCATGGCTTTGTGGGTTTGTTTTTTTTTTAAAGCGAACTCCACTGTCTGCACAGAAGAGGCTGTACAGTAAAGACAAGGAGCTTACCCATCGTTGTCTAGCCACACAGGACGCTACGGGCACTCAAAGCCCAACGTCTCTCCATGCCCCCTGCCTGCCAGCCAGAGTCAAGCCGTCACCATGGTGATTGCGGGGCCACCCCGCGCCTCGCTTCCCCAGGCGGCGCGGGAGCAAAGGCTGGTGCCCTCCCGCGCGCTCTGGGAACCCGCCCCGCGCCGGGTCTTACAGGAGGAGGGCGGGGAGGGAGCAGGGGGGGGGGGGTCTTCCCAGCGCAGGCTGCGCCCGCCCCCGCACGGCGTAGGGGTTCCCCCCCCCATCCGGGGAGGGGGGGTCCGTACCTGTGGGGCACGCGCCGCTTTCCTCCTCCTGCGCCTCGGGGACTTTGTGGCGCTCATGGCGGCGGCTCCCCCGGCTCTGGCCCGGCTCCGCCGCCCCCTCGCACTTACCCGCCGCGGCGCCCGCCCCTCCCGGCAGCCCAATCAGAGAGCCCCCGCAGCCAGCCGGGCCTGGGATGGGGGGGGGGGCAACCGCTCAGAGAGCTCCCCCCACCTGCCCCGGGCTCCGACCAGCCGCCCCTCGGAGCCACCGGCTCCCCCCACCCCCTGCGCCTCTCCTGTTACCTGCTGCATTAACCCCTGCGCTCCTCTCCCGGCCCCCGCCCCGTTCTAAGCCGCGCGCTCCACCCCACACGCACCCCCCCCCCAACCGTCGCTCGCGCACACAGCGGGCGGTGCGGCGCGCGCTAGCCCCGTGCCCTTCAGCCTCTCTCTCCCCGCGGCTCGTGCGGGCAGCCTCGCTGCAGAGCCGCGCGCCAATGGCTATTTATAACCCCCCCTTTGCAGAGCCAGGGGGCTCGCTGCGGCCCCGTTAATGCACTGGGCGGGGGGGGGGGGCAGATTTAGCGCCCACCTGACTCAGGCTCGGAGTGAGCGCAGCCAGCGGCAGCTTTAAACCAGGCGCCGAAGCCAGCCTCAGAACCCCACTCACAACTGCACCTGCGGTCTCGGGGCAGCGGGGAGGTGCCCAGGGAGTTTCCACCGCAGCATGAATCCCCTTCTCTCTGCGCTCTGGCCCGCGCCCGCGCTGCTGAAGTTGAGATGCGCTTTTTGTTTCAAAGGCAACTCCTAAATGCCGTGAGAGCCACATCCATGCTGCGATTGACTTGAATGTGCTGACCCTAGGGGCGTGGGAGAACTGGATACTGTTATGTCGGTCATTTGAGATTCAGCTCTCCCCCGCCCTCCCCCAAATAACCGCCAGATTTTTACAAAATCAAGAGATCCTTATGGCGTTTTTATGCACACCTGGAGATGAGACTGTGGCTCTGATAGTTCCCCCTTCCCTCCGCAACTAAGCTCCCTCTCTTGGCATTTATCTCACCTAGTGCGTGGTACTCACCTCTGCACTTGTGGAGGAGCTGAAAATAATTATCAAAGCAAGAGTTGGTTCATCAGAACAGCCTATGCTCAACGCCCACAGCCTAAAGGAATTGAAACGTGCCTGTGGAGCAAGAGCAGGTAAAGGGGTAAGTGGTAAGAGGGCAGTGGCCAGTGCATCTGACATTGATCACTGATGGAATACAGGATACACGGGGCTAGATGAGTGGTTCTCACGCTGCTTCCCGCAGCTCCTCCTGGCTGCAAAGGATGGAAAGGAAACAATGGGAGCCGCCAGGCTCCGTGGCCGTGGTGCCGGTACATAAACAAACCGGGACGGCCAGTTAAAGTGTTTCTGAAAGTGTTTCCATGGTACACTTTCAGAAACACTGATCTAGATGGTGCTTGGTCCCGCTGTGAGGGCAGGGGATTGGACTGGATGACCTTTCAAGGTCTCTTCCAGTTCTAGTATTCTATGAGTATATGACCCCAAATACACTGGGAGAAAAATCTCTTCCAGATCCTGCAGGTGGCCAGCTGAAACCCTGAGGCATGAGCTTTTAGGAACATAAGACAAACTGGAAATGAGTCCCACACTCTCAATGCTGTCAAAGCCTGTTCCCTACCATCACAGGTGTTAAGGGACAAGAAGATTTGTCATTCCCCTGGGACCTCTTGCACCATTAATGCCTGCCATTGTCCAGAAAAAGTGTGAAGGTGGCGCTCCTGACAGACTTCTTTGAAGATTACAAGAGCTGAGCTGATGGAAAATGGGAAAGACCTGCACCATCTCTTCCTCCAACAGGTTTTAGCACAGGGAGTTTGTATCCAGAACATTCTGCATGGCAAACTGTCTGCCACTAGCCACCACTGAGCATCTGTACAAACACATACCTGTATTTAGACAGAGATAATTCCCTCCTGGGGATTAGGAGCTAGCAGCATCTTTGAAAAACAACTCCACCCACAAAGCATGGGCGAAGCCTGAGCAACTAAACCTCAAGAATCCTCCAGGCAGTATCAGGAACACTCTTCCTCTCCTTGTTTTCATCTCTGACAGGTCAGCATCATCATTGCTTTTCATCTCTGTCGCAGCAGAAAGTATCTGATAAGAAAATCTGTATTATCTAACACAATATTTAGTCTCCAAAATAGAAATGAAATTACAGGACATGATTTCATAGCCTTCCCCGAAATTCTTCACTATGAAAAATTCATTTGTAGGGGAAATATCTTTTATCTGTGTTTTATTCTTGAACTTTTGATTTTTTTTCCTCTGAAGTGAAATCCAACTAAATGAGTATCTCTTAAAGGAATAGTGCTAATAAAGAATGCATTTTCTGTGCACCAACCAAAATGTTGTGAGGAAATGGAGACTGGACACTATACAGAAGAGTGTTTTCAGAAGGAGAAGAGGTGACAGCAGCACTTTTGAAAGATAGGAAAGACAGAGATGGTGTGATTAGCTGTGATCTGTGAGGATTAGGAAGCAGGAGGATAGAAATGAGTGTAGATAGAGCATCAGTTAGGGGGAGATGCTTTTGTTTACAGAGGAGATGGAACATAGTGATGGCTTTGACCTCACCTTCCCATATAAAGACTGCATTAAAAGAGAGAGAGAACTTTATACAAAGTCCAGTTCCTACTAAATGGTGAGAAGAGAGAGAGAAATACGGTGTGCACTTTATAATTTTAGAAGGGATTCATAGATACCATTTGATAGGAGTTTGCTCCCCACATTGGTCCAAAATAGCCCCAATTTGGCAACTTTTGTAGATGGTCTGCAGAATACATTTATTGGAGAGACTGTTTGGAAAGGACTTGAGGGCATGCTTCCCAGATTGATGAAGAGGGGTTTTTTTTGTAGGTGAATTATTATTTTAAAGATGTTGGGGTTTGTTTGGTTTTTGGTTGAATTAGTTATGTTAGGACACTGAAAGCTTTCTATAAGTATATTATTTTATGTATATATTATTTTCATATTGTGGAATACCCATCTTACATCTTGTATATACGTACACACACATACACACACCCTACACCCCCTCCTCAGTTGTGGGTACAGGTGACAGAAATGAGGTTCTCTGCAGGGTGGCTGGACTTACTATCCAAGATAGAGTGAGGAGTGCAGTTATTTGGGAGGCCCTAGGAGTAGAGCTGCTATTCCTTCAGACTGAGAGGAGCTAGTTGATGTGGTTTGGGCACCTGATAAGGATCCATCTGGGAGGCTTCCGTTGGGACTCTACTAGTCACATCCCACTGGGCAGAGGCCCCAAGGCTAACCCATGACATACTGGAGGGATAATATTTCTAGCCTGAGAATTCTGGGGAATCCTTCTGGGAAGAGCTGGAACCTGTTACAGAGGAAAAGGAGGTAAGGTCCTCCCTGCTCTCTATGCAGCTGCTATGACCCTGACCAGGAAAAACAGCATAAAGAAAAAGAAGATTTTTTATTTAAATATAGATAGATAAAAACTTACACAGATAAACAGATAACATTAGTGGGAGGAGAGATTGAAAGGGTACTCTTTTACATAGAAGGTCAAAAAAGAGTGAGGCCCTTAGATCCAAAACAGTACGGGAATAATATATATTAGTGACTTTCCAAATTAAGAAGATTGTAAATTCCTCAGATCACTTAGTGAAGAAGGTATTCTTAATATTAATATGTCTATTGGTGTATAGATATGTTGGTGCTCCTTTCAAAGTAGAAAGGATATGGGACACTATTCTGGGGTGCTCATAAATAAGGCCCAATCCTTAAATTGATCCCTGTGATGGGGTGGTCACCCACACTGGTGAACAAGGGGTTGAACATCCAATGAGGGGGATACTTGAGGCAGCAACGAGAGCTCTGCTGGCCTGAGGGAGCTCACTCTGCCCTGGTCTACACTAGGGAGTTATTTTGAAATAACCCCCTTATTTTGAAATAATAAGCAGAGCGTCCACACTATCAAGCCCATTATTTTGAAATAACGGACTGGTTATTTCAAAATCTGTGCTCCTGCTTTCCTTGGGGAATGTTTATTTTGAAATAGTTTAGTTATTTTGAAATAGCGTTAGTGTGGACGCTCCGCTGCTGCTATTTCGAAATAACTACTCCCCAGAGAAATTCAAAGTAATTACTCCCCAGTGCTTCCTTGGGCTCTCAGTCGATGTAGCACATCCACAATAGTCTGCCTTGGACTAATTTTGAGGCTTCCCTGTAGTGGGGACATACTATTTCAATTCTGTTATTTCTGGAGTTATTATTTCAAATTTAGTTATTTCAAAATAATTTCCTAGTGTAGACATGCTCTCTCACTCCAACTTTGGAAAGAAAAGGACTGAGGGAAAGGTTCCTTGGACAGAGCAGTGCTGAGAAACACCAGGGGGAGCCAAAGAAGTTCTGGCCTAACTCCCAGGCTGAAAGACATGGGTCTAAGAAGGTACTAGGGCTGCAGAGAGACAGCCAGAAAGGAATAGGAAGCAGGTCCGTCCCCGTTGCTGATGGTGAGTTACCAGTTCAGACCAGTTTGGTCCTGATGAAAGGGGCTAGATGAAGAATGGCAATGGATCACTGAAGAAAGTGAATGGGCGTAAGGGTAACTGAGTTCCCTAGGAGGGGAGGACTCCTGAATATGGCTGCTGTCACGGGGCAGTACCCAGGAGAAGGGGCAGTGCTGTCTGGGAGGGACGAGATTATGAAGGGACAAGTAACAGCAGGAGAAACACCAACCAGAAGAGGACATTTCTGGATGGTGAAAGATAATTCCCAGGACAGGCCAGCGGGAGGTGACACATAGTGAGTCAAACCTGTTATGATTCCTTACTGATGTAAGCTAAATTGATATCAGACAGGTTTACATCAATTTAAGAAATCCATGCAAGGGTTTACCACAGTTTAACTAAATCAATATAATATATGCCCTTAGTTTAGAATTTAGATAATGACATTTTTATTTTAAACAAGATGTAAGCTGTTAATTCCTACTTAATGTACATCAGAACTCTTATGCTTGCAAGAAAATAAGTGAATCCATATTTCCAATAACATTACATTAATATCAGCCGAGAAGCAGATTTTTCCCCTTTGTTTTAATTTGTGTTAACTGAGTTCCTGTACTCTTTCTATTTTTTCCTAATACTTTATCTTTTTCAAATATTTTTCTAATATTCTGCATAGGATTTTTATAACAATCAAGTTGAAGCAAAACATCCTGGCTAATCCTGTTTTTTGACCTTCAAGATGCCTCCTTGTATGTTCCTCTGATTGCCTTGTAATTGCACCATGGGCTTCTGCTTCAGTAAATCCAATACTCCAATATTAGTCCTACAGAATGATCCAAAAATGGGGAATACTACAGAGGATTATTTACTGCAAAACACTGAGGGAATCCAATTAGGAACCAGGACTGCCTTATTCCAAAATACAGAAAAAAATAAGTTTGAAGAGACAGAAAACAGCATTAGAAGTAATGAAGAAACTCACACAGATTCTTATTCTAGTAATGCATTGCACTCTGTGACTTACGTTAAAGAAAATGATGGCTTAGAAATGACTGATGTGGAATAAAGTTTGATGGTATAATTCAGGACATGATCCAGCCTGAACAATTGGATATGGCATAAAATACTCTATTTAATCTACCAAATAAAAGCCAAAAAATGTTTAATAGTTGAATCAAATAACCCCTATCTAATGTGCTTTTGGCATCAAGACCTATATTTTGGCAATCTTTGGAGTAAATGTTATTATTGTTGCATGTTCACTCTTCCCATCTACCTCAGATCAAACGTCTTAAAGAATATTCTTCATGGAAGTGTGATGGGGTATACAAAAACACACTGGTCCCAAAGTGGTCAAATGACAATACTGGGTCTAAATAGCCCCACCCCTCCTGCCTGTAGAGCATCTTTCAACTGAAGAGGTAGCTTACAGGAAACTACCAAGCTCAGAAGGAGGAGGGTGGGGAGAATGACAGACCTGCCCTAAGAGCTCCTGGACAAAGGTGTTGAAAAAGCATTCCTGTGAGGAACAGGGCTGCATGACGAGACCAATAGGGACAGAAAGTTTAGTTATCTTTTATTTTTCTTTTGTTATCTTATACTGGATTTGGAGCCATGGGAAGAGACAGATAATAAGAAGATACCCAGAGAGGATATCTCTGAGGGCACTGTAGGGTACTGGACACTTTTGATCCTCATAGAGTCCTGTGTTGGAGCTCAGTAGAGTCGAAGGGCCTGGGATCTTCTACCAACTGCAACAGGGGCATAAGCCGCATTCCATTCTCATGCCCTCTTGTCCCTCCATGATAAGAAAGCATGGACAGCTCAGGTGAGGAACTGGACTGACAGGACTCCCCACTGAGAGGTGTTATTGGCTGCACTACCCACTGGACCACTTGGCCCTGTGAGGACTCTATTACAGGGAGGTACAGGTTGTACCTCCCTTAACCGGGACTCCTTGGTCCAGCAACATCCATGGTCCAGTATGGACCATGGATGTTCCTGGACCACAGAGCCCAGGACGAGAGAGCTCTGGCAGTGGGGCAGGAGCGCCGTAAGGTGTGTGTGGAGGATGTGTGTGTGGAGTGTGTGTGTGTGGAGAGTGTGTGTGGAGGATGGATGGCATGGTGGGGAGTTCTGACCACAGTGGAACTCCCTGACCCCAGCAGTCATGGAGCTCTAGCTTGGCCATGGCCGTGGACCTCCAGCCCCAGCCAGAGAGCTCTGACCCTAGCAGCAGCCAGGGAGCTCTGGCTCTGTCCCTGGAGTTCCACCGCGTTCTGGCTCCAGCGGCGGGGGCACTCCAGCCCCAGCAGCATCCAGGGAGCTCTAGCCGGGCAGTGGAGCTCCAGCCTCCATCTCTCCGCCTTGGCTGCAGAATTCCAGCCCCAGCTGCAGAGCCAGGCAGCTGCGGAGTTGTACCCCAACTGTGGAGCTCTGGCCATGGTGCTCCGGCCCTAACAGCAGCGGGGCTGAGGCAGCAGTGGGGGCAGTCTGGAGCCGTAGCATGGTGGTAGCATGGCCATGAAGGGAGGGACCTTCCCTGGTCCAGCAAATCCTTGGCTATGTCTACACAGCTTCCCTCTTCCGCGAAAGCCTATGCAAATGAAGCACGGATTAGCATATTGCCATGCTTCATTTGCATAATTAATTAGGAGCCATTTTTGTGCAAGAGGTTTTTGCGCAAAAAGGTGCCGTCTACACGGCGCCTTTTTGTGCAAAAAACCCCTCTTGCACAAGAGCCGTTCTTCCTGAAAAAATGAGGAAGAATGGCTCTTGTGCAAGAGGGGGTTTTTGCGCAAAAAAGTGCTGTGTAGATGGTGCCTTTTTGTGCAAAAATGGCTCCTAATTAATTATGCAAATGAAGCGTGGCAAAATGCTAATTCGTGCTTCATTTGCATAGGCTTTTGTGGAAGAGGGAAGCTGTGTAGATGTAGCCCTCATTTGGAACCAGTCAGGTCCCGAGGGTGCCAGACCAGCGAGGTACAACCTGGAATGTCTTTCCTTCAAAGGAGAGAAATCCTTCTATTCTTCAGCATAGGTGACTCCCGTATAGGATCATATATCAGCTCTCCGATGAATATAGGTGACCCATGGTAGCACTCAGGAGATGCACCGCTGCTCATGCCCCTGCCAAAATTTTAATTGCATCAGTGGCTTCTGTTGGTGGAGAAGAGTTTGCATATATCTTGATACATTCTGAACCAAAATAAAATACCCAGTCAGAAAGACTTCCTTTCCTATTTTGTTCTTTTGACCTATTGGACATATAGACCTTGTGACATCCTGGCACTCCCTTATTTTGTTGTACACTGTTGTATAATTAGGATATGTTTGGCACAAAGTACACCTTGTGAGGTATTATTCTAAAAGTCTTGATCTGCTAGACATTAGTATCTCCTTGAATAAGCTATCTTAGGGGAAGTTATGAAGTTTGGCTATGTATGTGTTATTGAAACATGTGAGGCTGAAAACATCCACAAGCAGCTTTTCATGTACAACAGTAAAAAGGCAAACAATGTGAATGGCTTGTCGAAGAAATGCACAAGCACAAGGATTACCCCAGAAACTGGGTACAACAGAAACATCTCAGACAGTACTACACAATGGGAATTGTTTGACCCAGGTCACAACAAAGGAGCTTTCCAGCTAGTGGGAAGAAGATATAAAAGAGGGAAATGACATGATGTTTCCTCATTCTCCCTACAACAACATACCTGGGACACCTAAGGAACAAAGACTAAACTGGGGAAAGTGATGGACCCAGGCTAAAGGGATTTCTCGCCTGTGTTTGAAATCCTGGGAAACCCAAGCTACAAAGCAAAGACAGTTGCTACAGGTTGATCCTCTCTAGTCCAGCATCTTTGGGATCTGACCGTTGCCAAACCAAAGAATTTGCTGAACCACGGGAGGTCAATATTGTATAGCAATATTACCACCACTTCCACTACTTACTGGGCTCTTAGAAGACATTTGGGGGTAAATTAAAGCAAAATAATAGCACAGAACACTGAAAGCCAGGACTGGTGCCTGTAAACAAACTTCATGGGACTGTGGGAAACTTAGCAGCACCCATGATAATTGGACATCCAGCTAACTAAAAAGTTGCTGAACAAGAGAGATTCAACCTGTAGTTTATATCCTACCTATCTAGCATATTAAGCTCAATTTGCAATTTTTTAATGTGTTAAGTAACCTGCTCTGATCTGTTTGCTATCATTTACAATCAATTTTTTTGTAGTTAATAAACTTATTTTAATGTGTGCATTGGAGTAAGGTGTCTGGGGGAAATCTCAGCTTGGTTACCACAAGTGTGTTTGGTCTCTTTACATTGAGGGAGAAGCAGAGCAGTTATTAAACCCATATATTGGCCAGATTAACCATGTCAGGATGATACTGCTCTGGAATCCTATGCTGGGAAGCTAATGGTTAGAAAGCCTATATGTACCCGGACACTGATCTTGGGTGAGTGCCCCCTACCTGTGTGAATGCTGGTGAAAGTTAAAGCACGGAGGGCTTTGCAGCTTGTCACAACAATAAATCATGAGAGGGGGCCCAGGCTAGTGGGTCAGAGAGCTCAGTGAACTGGGGGAAGTGAAGGTCCCAGGCTAAAGCCTGTTATTATCCATTGGTGCCTATGTGTCACCCTTCACTGTCTGAATTCCAGACTGGATACACTGTCCCTGCTCACACAACATTTTTCACACCTTGTATTTTTAATTGCACGATGCATATATTCAGGGCCAAATCCTAGATTCATGACACTAATAACAAAACTCACATGGTTTGGCTCTCATTTTAAAATTGTAGATAATACTACAAAGATTTTCTACGTATTGTGCTCTTCAGGGTCATCTAGTGGTAAAGATGGGAACATCACCATAGCAGATTTCCAAAAGTCAAGCACCACCATGCTTATGACTTAAAATATCAGTGACTTGGTATTTGTAAGTGATGATAAAGGTGTCAAGTCTCACAAGATGTCGTGTATCCTTAGCAGCAACCTGGGGAATCTGTTTAGTTTATGAAATTCTGTGTGAAAATGTGACCTCTGTATGTAATTTTGCCAAGCTTCAAACTCCATTTTGAAGATGTGGCCTTTTACTTTTTCTGTGCTTTTACCACCATGTTGGATTGAAATTCTAACAGATAGTGATACAGGGCTTACAACAGAGGATTTTTAAGGATGGCTCTCTAATCAAATACAAACATCCTGAAGACTAGGGATGTAAAAATGTATAAAAATATTAACGATGTAACCAATAAAAATTACGTGTTACCGGGGTGGGGATGTAGGAGTAGGGAAGGAAGGGTGTTGGCTTTTGGCCTCATGGGCTGCTGGCCTTGCGGGATCCCAATCCCATGGGCCTGCTTGGCTGCCAGCTCCCAGCTCCGCAGGCTGCTGGCCTTATGGGTTTCCATTGCGCAGCCCCATGGACTCCCAAGAAAAGTTGCAAAATGTAACTGTTAACAGGAACTGATGCTTATCAGTTAACTGGATAACCTCTTACATTCCTACTAGAGATCGGCTTTTGTCCAGGAGGACTGGTTAGGTAGAGGACAAGTCTCCTGGCAATGAATTCACCTGATAAGGGTCTGTAAATAATCAGCTGAGGGGTATACTCTAGGAACCACCAGACAAGGACTAGATGGTTATAAAATGGCAGGAGCTGATGTGGCCATTTTCACCAGATCAAGCAGAGAGAAGCTGCTGTGGGAGTCTGAGGCAGGAACCAGGAATCCCTACCTACCTGAACAGAGTCCTGAGGATTTTGAAGTGAAAGGTGAACTAGAGTGAGGGGCATTACATTCACAATGTTTGTTTCCTAAAAGATCTGTGTTCTGTGTATTTCTTTTGTTCATATACAAGGGTATTAGAATCTTATGGAGGGTAGTATTAGAATCGTATGCAAACTATCTGTTTTGTGTTATATCAACTGCATGCAGGAGCATCGATAGCCTCTGTGGGCCCTTGGAAGAGGGGAGCAGCTCTGTGTTCCTGGAAGGAGTGGGGCCGGAGGCAGCCAGACATCTACATTGCCTGGAGTGCAGTGTCCCCACCGTCCCTCCAGTCCTCAGAGCAAGTTAAAGGGCCCTGGGCTCCTTTGAATCGTGGGGCTTCAGGGCAATTGCCCCCTTTACTCCCTGTCAGCGGGCTTGTCCACATGCCCCTTGGAGAAGTAAACTGTGAGTCTAGAACGCCTATGCATCTGGAATTTCCAGCAGAGGATGTGTTTATTCTATGGAGGAACCTGATGGATCTGAAATGGTTCCAAGGGTTGGGAAAGGGGCTGGATGGTTGTAACTCTCAGGAGGGAATGCTAGATGGAGAATGTGCAAGCTTTCTGTTCCCTGCAACAGCTGAACTCACTCTGGAGTTCCTAGGGTTGCCAGATGGTTTCAACAAAAATACCAGACACACTTGACATTACATCACAATCTATATTACATCTTATTTAGAAAATACCGGACATTTATATTTTCTCAATTTGTTTCCAGAACAGAAAGCTCAAATACTGGACTGTCTGGTTCAAAACCAGACACGTGGCAAACCTAGGGGTTCCTTTCTCAGTCTAATTACTCCAATCCCAAGCACTGCTGCTCAATTCCAGCTACAGGCCAAAGTCCCTCTCAAGGCTGCTTATCCATCTGCCTAAATGGAAAGAAAGACAAGCCACTGACTTCAGATGGGCTCCCTACCAGCCCTCTTAAGCAATTATTTCCCCCTTTGTCTGAGGCCACCTTTATCTTTTCAAGCTCTTTTTCAAGTAGAGCAATGCTCTGCAAATGTGTCTGATTCTGTACTACTTGAATGCAGGGACACTTGCTAGGCTTGCTGGCAGTGGGACAGAGTGTGTCCCATCACACATACATTCATCTTTTGTTTCAGTCTATCCCATAACCTGTTATCTTTAGATAATGTGGAATATTTAACCACCATTCCCTCCTTCAATTTCTTATATCAAACCATACATGAAGATGCATTCCTTCTGCCTTGGCCAGCTTCAGTTGTAGTAAAGTAATGGTGACAAAACTCTAGCAGCCCTTGTGGGAACTGCTTTACAGCCATATTCTACTATCTGCCACTATCTAGTGCAGGCCTGGGCAAAATACGGCCCGCGGGCTGGATCCAGCCTGCCAAGCCATCGGATTCAGCCTGTGGAAGCTGCAGGGAGCGGGCAGGCTGCCCGCTTGCCTTGCCCCACCCGCACGCCACTCAGAAATACGTCTGAAGGGTTGTTCCACTTTAAAAACTGAGCCCAGAGGGGAGAGGGGGAAGCTTTAGGAGCTGCTCCCACCCCCAGCACAATCCTATTGGCCGGCTTCTGGCAGAAACTGGTCAATGGTAGCTGTCTGTTTCAATAACAGGCAGTCATGAAGCACAAGGGGCTCATAGTTATTCACAGAGCACATGGTTGCAGCCTGTGCAGGGGCAGCGCAGGCAGGGGCTAATTCAGGAAAGGTCTGCTGGCTGGTAAGTTTCCTGGCCAAAGCCTGTCTCTGTCACCCTAGCTCCTGCCTTCCCCACTCCTGCCTCCCTACTCCGCATACCCAAATGCTCTGCCCCCTCGTGCACTCATACTCCCTCCCAGCTCTGGCATCTGAATCCCCTGCCCCAGATCTCAGTCCCCTCCTGCCCTAGCTCACAATCCAAACTCCTGCACACCCTCCTGTACTCCAATTCCCTGCCCTAGGTCACAATCCAAACCCCTACACTCCAGTCCAGTGCCCGAGGTCACAACTGCATCCTCCACCCAAACTCCCTCCCTTACCCCAAGCTCCTTTCTGCACCTAACCTCTAACCTAGACCCCACACCTTCTCCATCAATATAATGGAAGAATGCGGCCCTTGACCACTTTCCAAATTATTGGACTGGCCCCCCAATAAAAAAATATTGCTCATCCCTGATCTAGTGGAATATGAACTTGCCAATCAGATATCTGATCATTATTGATTTTTAATATTTTAACACAATGAAGACAAACTCATGAAAAAATTTCTCAATCATCTGTAATGCAATAGAACAAAAAATCCCTACCTTGCCCAAAAAGTAAATAAACTCTTGAAGTTACATTCCAGAATGGAGAAGAAGCTTATAGAGAAACTACACAATGGTTATCAAATTAAGGCTATTGTAATAAAGAATACTTTGCACTTAGGTTTTTTCAAAGATGAATCTTAAAACAATTACAAACATGGAAAAGGATTACTGGCTCAGTTTTACAGATAGGGAAAGCAAAGTGTGAAACAATAAATTATTTGGACAACACTTGCAAAGTTAGAGGCATATTCAGAATCAAAGAGACTTGTACAGTGAATTAGGGACACTTAAAATAAAAGGAAACAGATTTCAAATGTCTATTTCAAAAACAGTATAGTCATGTTGATCCCAGGATATGAGATAGACAAAAGAGGGCAAGATCATATCTTTTATCCATACTGTGTTGGTGAAAGAGAGGAGCTTTAAGCTATACAAAACTCTTCTTTAGGCCTCAGCATGGTAACTGGAGGGCTACAACGAAATAAAAAAACAAGTGGAACATATTGTCAAGCACAAGGGGTTGCAAGAAATCATTCGGGATAAAATGGGCAATTAACAACTCTGCAGTTATAGGACAAAGAAAGGATAGTAGGGTGGAAAATGGTTGTAATGAGCTACCAAGTCACTGGTTCTACTGGTTTTTAAGGTCAGGAAACATTATGAGTTCAATTTCCAAGGTTCATTTTTTGAAGCCGTTGTGCAAGTTTCCTCGGAGGCCAAAGACTGAATGGAGCCATCGCTTTGTGACAAGTACTCGTCTATAGTGGACAAGCTGTTCCTGTCTTTTATCGTTTTGGGGTTTTTAGCCAAACCACAGAGGACTGTCTCTTGCCCCAGCAGAGGCCGATCGCCCATAGAGCAAAGCCCCCCGCCTAACCCCAGCCCGGTTCGACGCCGCAGACCCAGGGCCGCGCAGCTCCCTCCCTCGCGGCGCCCACGGGCACCCCCAGCAGCTCTGCAGAGCCAGCTCCCGCCCGCCCAAGATCGCGCCCGATCATGTGACCTGCAGGGGGTGGGCTCGGCTGGCAAGCCCCGCCCCCTTCCCGTGAGAGGGGACGCGGTGTCTCCTCTTCTCTCTTCCCCCGGGTCACCGGGCGATTCGCGGGGGAGGGGAATGTCAGGCCCCAGCTGCCGCGCGGGGCCGGAAGGCTTTGGGAAGCGCACCCAGGACAGACGCTCAAATAACGGGCCCCGGCGCACATGTGGGTGAGCCGGAAGCGATTGGCACCCCTTCCCCCCACCTCAAGCGGGGTTTCCCGCTCTCCCGGCAGGCCCGGGCCCGCCGCTTGTCTGCGTCGCAGCGCTGCCCGGGCCCCTTGGGCTATAGGTAATGGCGGGGCACGTTCAGCCCGTCCCCCGGGAGCCGCTGAGCCCTCGCCCAGCTCAGACAGGCGAGCAATTGGGCGTGTAGCCGAACTAGGTCCGCTCCGCTCCCTGAGGCAGAGCGGGGGCGTATTGATAAGACGATGTGAGACCATTCACACTGGCAATTTAAATCTAATGAGCTAGACCCCTTACTGACTTCTTAAAAAGTAGACCTAAACATTAATGGTAGATTATATTGTTAAATATTTACTGGTAATGACAATGTTGCAAAGCTTCCATTCGTGAGGGGAAAACAAATATCAGATACTGTATTTTTCTCCTCCGCAGGCTTCTAGTAATATGCAGGAAGTGGAAACCACTTTCTGCAGTCTCATCTTAGGTATTGGCCCTGCCCCAGTGCTGGAATGCCATCCTTGGATTTGGAAGCAGGAAAACCACCTTGTAAAAACATTCAGTGCGGTGGCATCTCTATTTTTGGTATCCAGGGAAGAAAGTGATTATGGCATGATTGCTATTAGTAATATGTTTGTACTAAAAGAGTGCAGAATATGAACATCTCACAGCTGATTTTGACAGACCTGCCTCTCCTACAAACTTTCTGAGAATTGTATTGAAAATATGGTAATCCTGTTGTCCCTGAAGAACTGTTTTCAGCTACATTATAGCCTCAAGATTCCAGCAGCTGGCTTCAGGTATTCAGCAAATAGAGGACTTATTATACAGTCTGTTTCTAGTGATATTTATCAGAATTTGGCAGTGGAAGATTGGATTCATGACAATATGAATTTAGAGGATAGACATGTTCTTTTCATGTGGAGAAATTCTCCCACTGTGGTGATTGGGAGACACCAGAATCCTTGGCAAGAGTGTAATCTCAAGATAATGAGAGAAAAAAACATAAAACTAGCCAGAAGGAGAAGTGGGGGAGGGACAGTTTACCATGATCTGGGCAATATCAATTTGACTTTCTTCACATCCAAGAAAAAATATGAAAGAATGGAAAACCTAAAATTAGTTGTTAGGGCTCTAAAAGCCTTGCGACCCCAGTTTGATGTGCATGCCACTGAGAGATATGATCTGCTGCTAAATGGGAATTTTAAAATCTCAGGTACAGCTGCAAAGCTAGGAAGGACTGCAGCTTACCATCACTGCACTTTACTTTGCAATGCGGATAGGTTTCTTTTATCTTCTGTGCTGAAGAGTCCTTATAAGGGGATAAAAAGCAATGCCACTCCTAGCATGCCTGCATTAGTGAAAAATCTCTTTGAAGAGGATCCTACTTTAACATGTGAGATTGTCATGGATGCTATTGCTGCAGAATATGCGAGATGCCATCAAATTGACCATTGTATTACTTTAATAAACCCAGGTGATGAGACAGTTTTCCCTGGAATTAACATGAAAACCAAAGAACTCCAAACATGGGACTGGATATATGGCAAGACACCAAAGTTTAGTATTAGAACTTGCTTTAACATGGTGTATAAACAGTCTCTCCTTGAAGTTAAAGTGGATATACAAGTAAAGCATGGAAGAATTGAAGCTTGTAACATAGATTTGCCAGAGCAGTGGCTACCACCAGCAATGTGCAGTGAACTAGAAAAGAACCTAACTGGCAGTAAACTTTGCCCAAGTGAAACCGCAGCATTAGCAAGTACTTTGCTGAGAGTATGTCCACAAAACTATGAGTTGCACAGCAAGTGGAGTCTCTTATGTGAGACTGTGATGACGCTAATGTGATTTTAATAATGAAAGTGTATACAGTCACATCTTTGCTATTGACTAGTGCATGATTTACTAAAAATGTAAAATAAAATCTGGTTATTTTATACAAGTTGATTATGCTTTAGTTTGTGCAACTACTACTTAGACTGATAAAACTAAATATGTTGTCACATGAAACTCAATTACTTAAGATGGAACATGTACATAGTCATCCAAGTACAGGAAGATACTTCAGACCAGATTTATATGCTAAAAGTTCACATTTCAGAGGCAGTGACTTCAAAGATATTCTGGATTTGGATAGGAGAATTTATATTTAAAAGACTGTAAAGTCCCAAGTCTAATATGAGGTGGTATTTTGATAGCTTTAAAAGTTAATCTTATACATGGAGTATCCTCTATCTACATTTTAGGCTTTGGACTAAACTTTACTCTAGACTTCCATCTTATGGGCTACATTAAAAATAGTTAAGATGTCTTAAAAAAAGTAAAAACACAGTGACCATCTCAGATATGCAGAACTGGATTTGGATTCCTGTGCTTTTGCTTTCAGGGCTGGTTCTAGTCCTCAACAGGAAGGATAAATGGCCATAAAGCAGGGACACATTATTAGCCTGATCAAGTATGGCACATTTGTTTTGGCTATCTTCTATTTACAGGTATTTAAGCCTATCAAAACATATATTCCCATTAGTACTGAAATAAGTTGATCACTGAAATAGAAGGCTTCTGAAAGCTGTTAAATTCCAGTGTGATGGCCATTTGGTACCTCAGAGGACTCTGCACAATATTCACTGATTTTTACAGCTCTCCTCGTCTTAGAACAGGGGTAGGCAATTTTTGACAGGGGGCTGCTCTGAGATTTTTGAAAGTGGTTGAGGGCCCCACACTTCCATATTAATGGAAGAGGTGGGGGGGGCTGGAATGGAGGTGGGTGCAGAAGGGAGCTTGGGGTAAGGGATTGGGGTGTAGTAGGGAGAATGGAGTCTGGGTGAAGGACACAATTGTGACCTGGGACAGGGAACTGGGGTGCAGGTTTTGGGATGTGACCTAGAGTAGGAGGGGATTGTGATCTTGGACAGGAGACTGGGATACCAGTTCTGGGAGGGGGTATAGGTGCATGTGGGTGTAGCAGGGCGGGAGTAGGGGGCAAATGATTGGGGGAGGGAGGAGCTGGGGTACCAGAGGTAGGTTCTGGCCAAACAGGTAGCTCCCACTGACCAGTTTCTGTCCAGAAACTGGCCCATAGGATTGTGCTGGGGGCAGGAGCAGCATCTGAATCTTCCTCCTCCTCTCTGGACTCAAAGAGAAAGCGCCCCACAGCTGCATTTGAGTGGGCTGTGGGGCAAGCAGGGGAGGCTGCCTGGGGCTCCCCACTGCCTCACCGGGCTGGATCCAGTGGCTTGGTAGGCCAGATGCGGCCCGTAGGCTGTATTTTCCCCAGGCCTGTTTTAGAAGGAAACAATTGGGCTGTATCTAATTAACTAAGCTACAATATAATGTTTTCCATAAGTCCTATTTTTCTTTAAAATTAAGACATTGAATGATGCCTGACCTCCATAGATTTGGATTTTCTGCATTGGAACAAAATGATCTAACTTCGTGGTGTATGTACAGTTCACAGAAATGTGACTAGTCTCAAGCATTTAAATGTGCTGCACTGCTAATTCATGACATGATACAGAAAAACCTCAGTTTTGAACACATTGGTAATTAAAGCTGTTTAATTCTGAAATGTTAAATTCTAGACAATGTTACAGTTCTTTCAAAAGTAACATAGGCTAACTACAACAACAGGCTTCACTATGTAGAAGAAAAATGCTGCTATCTTAATATAAATAAGACAAGCACAGAAACAGTTTATTTACCTTGACAGTATTTTACAACTTCCCATTTTAAAAGCTTAAATTTAAACACAGTACTGTACTTTTTTGGGGGGGAGGGGGAGTTTGTCTATGCTGCTGTCCAATTGCATACCTCCTGTTCAAAATAAATATTGTAGAGCTGCTCTAAGACAGATTTATTCCCATAAGCTATGTCTAGACTATGGAATTTTTCCGGGATTCCTCTGGTGCTGGGCACTCTGGTCCAGGGAATGCATCTGCTCTTCTGATGTTTTTTGTGGAAGAGCAGATGCGCTCTTTCAGAAACTCTGCCTTCATTTCACGAGGAAGAAGGGCTCTTCTGAAAGAGGAGGCTTTTGCGAAACTTGGCCCAGTGTAGACGGGCCAAATTTTGGAAAAGTCTTTTCCAAAAAAAACATTTGGGAAAAGTACGCAAAATGCAGCGCGTGATTTGTGTACTGTTTTCTGAAAAAAGTGGCAGTCTAGATGTAGCCATAGTGTTGCCTAAAGCTACACAATTTGAATGTTATTAGTGTAATTCAAATCAATGTAGCTTAGATCTACTTACTGCAGTGTCCACAGTATGCTAGGTCAATAGAAGAAACTCTTTCATCCACTCCCTTTACACATCTTGTTCTCATGGAGTACCCAAGTTGAAATAAGTGAGCCGCATAGGGTCTATTTACCCCCTAGTGGAAATATATCCTCAGTTTAACTGCTGGTCTTTAACTGAGATTCTACTGTATCTTGCTTTAACTCATTTCTTTAGAAATTACTAGAGGGATGTGCCCCCTGCTCACTACACTCACCAACCCCCCACCCCTCGCTGTCCTTAATCTTGCACTGAGCCCAGCTGCGTGCCTTCCATGGCCTCAAGTCACTTGCACCCTTCTCTGCTCCTGCCCCACCACAGCCCTGAATGGCCCCTCTATCCCAACACTCTCAGCCCATCCTGCCCTTCAGTTGCCAGCTGTTCTTTCCCACCCCCACACACTCCCTGCTCCTGCCCCACCCACCAATAAAGTAGTTCATTCATGTGCAGAATTCATAGCCTCTCCTAGCAGTTAGCATGGGTCTACAGCGAAGTGATGTCAGGGAGGGCTGTGCTCTATGGGCTTGTGGACCTCACAGCTGCCTCTAGACTGGCAAGATTTTGCGCAAAATCTACACTGGCCACTTGAATTTGCGCAAGAGCACTGACATTCTAATGTAAGAAATCAGTGCTTCTTGCGCAAATACTTTGACGCTCCCGTTCGGGCAAAAGTCCTTTTGAGCAAAAGGGCCAGTGTAGACAGCTCAGATTTGTTTTGCGCAAAAAAGCCTCGATGGCTAAAATGGCGATCGGGGCTTTCTTACGCAAAACTGCATCTAGATTGGCCAGGGATGCTTTTGCGCAAAAGCATCCATGCCAATCTAGACATGCTTTTGTGCAAATACTTTTAACGGAAAAACTTTTCCGTTAAAAGTATTTGCGGAAAATCATGCCAGTCTAGATGTAGCCCACGTGTAAATGAAAACCAGTAAAATGGGGCCAAACTCCAAGCAAACCCCCTTTGTTCCAAGTGCTCCTGGTAGTGAGAGGCAAGGGCGGGGTTACATGCGAGAGGCCAGGTAGGGAGAGAATTCCCTGCTCGCCGTAGTTATTGCCTGTCTTTGCATGGCAGCAGCGCCTGAGATGTGCCCTTCCAGCTGGCAAGCAAGCTCCCGCTGCAGGGTTGGGACATGCTCCATGTGAACAGGGCCCAATGGAGAGACATGGAACCATGTGGGAGTTTCCATCTTTGTGCACCTGTGCCCTACTGAGAATGAGATTTAGATCACACTGGAAGAGATCCTAGTGGAGTAATCTGGGCTGCTAGTCCTTATCCTGGAGCTCCATGGCCCACTGCCCATCCCCCCCTCCATCTCTATACCACCATTCCCCTGCCTCCATTCCTACACCTACCATCCTTCCCTGACCCCTCCCCCTCTACACTCTCACACTGCCCATCCTCCTGCCTCCACTCCTATCTCACCATCCCTCCCTACATACACGTATGCCCCTTTCTCCCTCCCTATGCACACGCTGCCCCTCCAACAAATGGGCAGCCCAACAAGCAAAGACACGACCTACCCAGATTTCCCTTTGGGTTCTACAGCTAAAACTGTTCCTGTGTGCAAGTAGCCCCTTCTCCCATCTGTCTGGCCCCATGGAACACCTGCCACTGAGCAGGGCCTGGACTGCTTCTGCTTTCCCCCCAGTTCCACTCCACACATCACTTGGGCTAAGGAGTGAGGCACAAGGGCCAGTGTGTGGCCAGATGCTGCACGTCTCCCCTCTGGCCCACAGTGTGAGTCCAATGCCTGTGCACTGGGGAGGAGGGAAGGAGTGCAGCTTGCAGCTCCCCAGAGCACGGGGAAGGATGAAGAAGGAGGTTTCGTAGCTGAGGGTGGAGGCACGCAGAGTGATGTGGTGATGTCACTTTGTAGTCCCACAGGAAAAATTGTTATATATACAGAGAAATTTTGATTCAAACAAACGACAAGTTATCAAAAATATAAAAATTTATTCCATAAAAATATACAGTACATAGAATTGAGAGAAATTAAAAGCAGGCATTTTAAGCTTGTAAGAGCAGTAATTAAATAGAAATATTTGGTCATGTTTTCTTTGTGTGTTTAGTATGAAAGACATCCACTGTTGTTTCATGACATGGTCTCAAATCAAAGTCACAGTATCCAAGGCAAAATCGACCCTGCAGAAAGGAACACAGTTTTAGAATAAGTCATCTCGTAGTTCAAATTCATTCAAAAGTAAAGACACACTTACTTGTGGTTTCTTAAAATAATCAAGCCCTCTTCCAATCTTAATCATCCATCCATTGTTGAATCTATTTTAAAAATTCACATTGTAAACTTGAAGACGGAGTAGCAAACTGTTCATACATTTAACACAAGGTATTCAAATTCCCCCTACCATTTCAATCACAATTACTTCTTCAAGTAGATGCCAACTATGTAATACAGTAGTGTCCTTTTAAAAGTATTTAAACTATATCCTGTGGGTCTCAATGTTGAATACAATGTAAAACTATGAAGAACTTATTTTACTGGCTAAAGTAACTGCCTGCTGTTTTTATTGAGGTTTGTAAGCATGGTCAGAGACAACTTGTGAGGATTAAATAATCTGGAATTAATTAGTTTTCTGCATCACTCACCTTATTTCTCGATCATGGATTGAAGATGAAAATGAGACATTCAGTGTTATTCCATAGTTCTTTAGCGACTGCTTTATTTCTTCTAGGCAACTTGTCTGCTGATTCTTTCCATTGCCCTGTTCAAGAGTAAAAGTTGTTTTTCCACCATGCATGTTCTGATTGTGTCCATTTATCTTTTGTCATTCACTAACACCACTTTGTTATTTTGTCCAAGACTCAACATGCTTTATAAACGCAGATAATTTATCCTCATTTTTGTAAATTGCATGACTGCGGCACAATAACTGCCATGACCAAGAACACACAGCAAACCACAACAGATTACAGATAAGGACTCAATTCCCTCTTCTGGTCCCATGCTCTAACCACTAGATGTGCTGTGTCCCACATACACAGGATTATGTGTTCAGACTAAGATTTGGGCTAGAATGAGTACTATGACAATGAGAGGGTTTATACTTGTCATAACCCTTAAAGATCAAAATGTATCCAGCTCTTTCTTATTAGTGTCACAGCAGAATTTTTTTAAATGGTGTTTCTTACAGTAGACAGGCAAATATGACAATACAAACATCTCTTTTTCCATGGATACTTCCACTTGGGATTCCATGTAAGTAAATTGTTAGATTATTCACTGCACTGTTTGTTAAATCCTCTTGACCTGCTACTGGTATATGTGAATAAACAGATCTTATACAAGAAGTCTAGATACTTACATCTTCATAGGAAGTGCGGAGGTGGATAGTTCTCACTTTGCAGGGCCCCTTAACAAGCATCTCACAGAATTGTAAGAAGTTGTACAACTGTAAGAGTTAGATTATTTAATAACTAAAAAAATTTTTATATATATATATTTTACAGAGAGAGAGGGGCTACATTCAAGATTCACTTGCCTGGTGAATATGCCTAATGTATGGATCCTCTACCCAAACTTCTGTAACAGTCTCATTAAGGTAGTCTTGGAAAACCTTCTCATAGCTGAAACCTGTTGCATTCTCTTCAATTTTAATTTGCTTGTGGTATTTACCATCTAAAAAAAGCATATTTCACGCAACAAGACAGTTCAATCATACATATGTATTATGCAAAACCTATGTAACTGTATCATAACTTCAGATGTACAAGTGCATCATTTCATGAATTTTTTTTAAAAAATTCCAGTACAACTTCATACCTTCTCTCTCTTTTGCAATACATTTTTTAATTGCTTCAGCTCTTTCCATGTAGGCAGGTATTTTTTGTCTGTAATGAGATTTTTTTGTTTCATCTTTTGTACCTGTAAATAAAAAATATTATCTCAAAAAAGGATGATAGCTATGTCTGGTAGTTAATCTTCTATAGTCCCCACAATAAAAAATTCTCAAATATATTTTGTATTTAACAGTGTACAGAAAAGGAGAGAAATCCTTGGCTGGACCTACATCCATGCCCAAGACTCAGTCCCTTTATTGTTTGGTTCTCAGTATTTTTTATTGTGTGTATATCTAGGCGTGGCAGATTTTTTAAAAAATTAATTTTGGCAGATACTTTCAAGGTTTATTTTTAAGCACTTTTTAACATTTATCAATTTAAAATTTTCATAGTTTCAGGAAAACTCTGGAGGGTGTTAAAACTACTATTTAACAACACTAGGTGTTGAGATTCAATAAGATAATTTTTTTTATGGTTAACCTGGAAATTATTAACAACACATGTCAAAATACACAAAGTTAGTGTCCTTAAATCAAATTTTCAAGCAGATGTGTGAATGACAGAGCAAGGAGAATTTAACAAGTATGTACTAGAAACATGGCATTTCTTTAAAAAAAAAAAAAAAAAGTAAGAGGGAGCTTGTCTACACTCAAAATGCTTCAATAGTGCTGCTGTAGCATCTTCACTGAAGTGCTATCTACTCTACCAGGAGAAGTTCTCCCTGATGTAGGTAATCTCTAATCCAGTGGTCACCAACCAGATGATCAGGATCTACTGGTAGATCTTGGAACCTCTGATAGGTGATCTTTACTGGTTTGGCCAAGAGTTATCAAGCACCGCACTTCAGCTGCCCCTCCCCCCACTGCTGCACATCTCCTGCCCTTTGCCTTGGAACTGTCCCCCTCTCCCACCCTATATTCTATCTCCACAGAACGGAGGTGAGATGAACAACAGGGTTTGGGGTGCAGGGAGTTTGCTGGTTGCTTTTGAGAGTTGTGCAGGGCCAGGGAAGGGGTGAGCCTGCCTTAGCCCTACTGTACCACCACACAGGAGCCACCTGTGGTAGGAAGCAGTAGGGATGTAATAGTGTAATTTAGTGGGGGGTACAGTCCATTCGCTGGTTGCTATGCTTGGGATGTGGGCTGTGGCCTCTGTCTGTAAGCACTGCCCAGCGGGGCGGTCACCGTGAGGGCCCTCATGTCACATAGACCATGGCCCAACCAGTTCTCACCGGAGAGGGAAGGAGTTTGAACAAAGGAAGGGTGTGGTTTGGGGAAGAGTCGGTCTTGGCTGGGAAAACATGGAGAGAAGAGACTAAGCTGAGTACTGGGAGTTCAGGGGCCTGTGGACCCCTACTCCAAAGGGTCTGAGGCTACCTGGCCCCTCACTTCGATGCCCACATAGAACCCGGGCTGGGCCGTACCTCACAGAAGCAATAAATCCTTCTACTCGCTGGCGGAATCTCATCTTGGTGTAGACGGGGTGCAGGATCAGAGGGTACCCGTCATGCCGCCACAAATAGTGTAGTTGATTAACGGATAAGCAAAAGCTTATAGGTTAATACTACGCGCATTCCTCCCCCCCCCAACCTCCCACCTGCCAGTACATTTTTTAGCAGGCTGGCCAGCATCATCCCAGCTCAGTTCTGGCTCACGCCGGGTCCGGGACCTACCCCCAGTGTGGCTCTGCATGTAAAGTGTATTAGGAGTCAGGTAGACAGGCAGCCGGGTTCAGGTCTGGCTCGTGGCCAGAGGCAGCAGCCCTGGGCAACAGGCAGCTGGTCTGCGAGGGGAGATGATTTTTAAACTGGCTCCTCTTGCAGACCAGCTCCTGCCTAGCACCTCACACTGCTGGCTCTGATACAGAGGCAGCAGCGTGGAGTGGTAGGGGGCTCTTCGGGAGTGGGGTCGGAGTGCACTGGCTTCTGGCCCCATCCCTGGGGACTATAGAATAGTTAACTAACCAAAAAGAATTAATGAGGTTAATTGACTAATCAATTAACCAATATTTAACATCCCTAGTAAGAAGTGTCCAGCTGGAGCCTGCATCCTGAATCCCTGTCCCAGTCATGTACCCTCTCCTGCACCTCAAGCCCCTGACCTGAGCCCTCCTAGACCCAAACTCCCTTACAGAGCTTCACCCTGAACCTCCTCCTGCACCCCAACTCCTGCCCCAGGCTCAGCTCAGAGCTCCCTTACACTCCAAATCCCTTAGTCCAAGACCAGAGCCTGCACCCCAACCCTCTGCCCCTGCCTCATGGAAAGGAGGAATGATGGAGTGAGCAGGGGCAGGGCCTTGGAGAAGGGGCACAAAGGAGGCGGGGCAAAGATATTTGGGTTTGAGGGAGATCCTGGATTGCACTTATATTCAAAAAGTGATCTCATCCTTTAAAAGGTTGGAGACCACTGCTCTAATCTATCTAGCACTGTCCACACCAGTGGTTAGGCTGCTTTAATTGTAAATTCCCCAGTGATTTAGTTACTGACCTAATTTCCTAATGTAGACCAGTCATTAGACATTTAGGAATAAGGATATAATTTTGTCACAGAATGTGACTTCCAAAGACCTCCATGACTTCAGCTGGGAGCTGCAAGGTCCCATGGCTTCCTGCAGTGGCAAGGAGCTGGGTACCCCCAATGGCAAGAGGGACCAGGCAAGCTCTGAGCTGCTAAGGGCAGTAGGGGTACCTGGCACAGGTGGCAGGGCACTAAAGGAATAGCTGTAGCCCGTTAACCATTCCCATTTTATCACGGATAGTTTTAGTAAAAAAGTCAGGGACAGAACATGAGCCTCTGAATTTTTCTTTCTTAACCATGACCCATCCCTAACTTTTAGTAAAATATCCATGACAAAATCTTAAGCCTTATTTATTAACAGTGATGCCCAAGGCAGGCACATAAAATAATTATAACATGCACCTCACTGCCTTTATGTTAAAGTCATTAGGGCTCCTCCACTCTTAAAAAGCTGCAATGCACACCTGTGCCCCTTCAGCATAGACACTTCGGGGGAGGGGGGGGCGGAGAGAGAGGAAGGGTTCTTTCAACAATATAGCTAATCCACCTCCCAAGAGCTATAGCTAACTTGCCAAAAGAATGTTTCTAGCGCTGTCTACACAGGGATTTAGGTGGGTTTAACTACACCATACGGTTGGGGGTGGGTGGGTGGATTTTTCACACCCTGGACCAATACAATTAAGCCAGCTTAGTTTTCTAATGTAGACCAAGGCTCCCTTGTGCCACGCACCCTCTGCAGCCCACGAGAACGTGACAGTCCCCAGCCCCAAACGTCTGCCAGCTCAGGGGCGAGCAGCGTTAGCTCTGGCTGGGAGGTTGCAGCGGGCCGGGCAGGTGGGGGCGTCTAGCCCGTTGGTACCTTTCAGCACCCGCAGCAGCAGGTCGATCCCCTCCTGGTAACACACCAGCGACTCCTGGAAGCGGGACGCCGAGTCCAGCTCCACCGCCCGCTTCAGCGCCGCCACCGCCGCGGGCTCCAGCGCCGCCACCGCGTCCGGCCCATCCTGGGACATTGGGAGGGGGCGCGGGGCAGCAGCGCGTCACGCGCCGAGCGGGGATCGAACCCCAGCTGGGCCAAGCCTGCGCACGCGCGCTAGCAGCCACCACGGGCAGCAGCCAGGTGCGGTCCTGGAGGAAATAAGGTCACGTGATTTTTCCCAAGTACCCCTCCCCCCCGCCCCCGGAAGCGGCGGCGGTGTCTCGCTTTATTCCTTCCCCTTCCCCGCCTCGGAACCACAGTGTGGTGCTTTCTGCACGCGGACCTTAGGGACCGCTGTAGCGGCGTTCCGGGCCAACATGGCGGCGGCCGTGCTGGGCTGCGTTGCTAAGAGACCCCTGGCCGCCTGGCGAGTGAGTGAGGCGCAAGGCCGCGGCGGGTCCCTCTGGTTTGGAGGGGGCTTCCCGCCAACCGCCCTGGCCCCTCGCGCAGGGCTGGGCCTTCCCCTTCTCCGGGCCTCCTGGGCCACGCTAGGGCGCGCTGCAGCCTGATTTCTCCCCCCCCGCCCCCCCCCCCCCGGTGAGCTGCGCGGGAGGGGGGGAGAGGTAGATACGCTGGAGGGCAGGGATAGAGTCCAGAGTGACTTAGACAAATTGGAGGATTGGGCCACAAGAAATCTGATGAGGTTCAACAAGGACAAGTGCAGAGTCCTGCACTTGGGATGGAAGAATCCCAAGCATTGTTACAGGCTGGGGACTGACCAGCTAAGTAGTAGTTCTGCAGAAAAGGACCTGGGGATTACAGTGGATGAGAAGCTGGATATGAGTTAACAGTGTGCCCTTGTAGCCAAGAAGGCTAATGGCATATTAGGTTGCATTAAGAGGAGCGTTGCCATCAGATCCAGAGATGTCATTATACCCCTTTATTTGGCTCTGGTGAGGCCACATCTGGAGTATTGTGTCCAGTTCTGGGCCCCCCCACTACAAAAAGGATGTGGACGCACTGGAGAGGGTCCAGCGGAGGGCAACCAAAATGATTAGGGGGCTGGAGCATATGACCTACAAGGAGAGGCTGAGGGAGTTGGGTCTGTTTAGTCTGCAGAAGCGAAGAGTGAGGGGGGATTTGATAGCAGCCTTCAGCTTCCTGAAGGGAGGTTCCAAAGAGGATGGAGAGAGGCTGTTCTCAGTAGTGACGGATGACAGAACAAGGAGCAATGGTCTTAAGTTGTGGTGGGAGAGGTCCAGGTTGGATATTAGGAAAACTATTACACTAGGAGAGTGGTGAAACACTGGAATGGGTTACCTAGGGAAGTAGTGGAATCTCCATCCCTAGAGGTATTTAAGTCTCGGCTTGACAAAGCCCTGACTTGGTTGATCTAGTTGGGATTGGTCCTGCCTAGGGCAGGGGGCTGGACTTGATGACCTCCTGAGGTCTCTTTCAGCTCTATGGTTCTATGGCTGAGCGCTCTCCGAGTGCGTGTCCTGGCCGCTTAGGTTTTCCGTCCACTTCTGAAGGGCCAGTCGCGCTCTGGGGAAACCAGGTCGGGTGTCCTCATTATTCTAGGACACCGGGATTAGAATCCCAGGCTTTAAAAGGATTCAGAAGCATTTGGTTTCCTTCTGAAAGGATATGCTACATTTCTTCGAGTCAAAGCCCCTGCTGATGCAATAAGTGCACAACAGTGTGTCAGTTATTTTGTTTAAACTGGGAGTCTGAATGGGTAACCGGTTAACGAGTGATGCTGACCAGGAACCAGTTAACCGGTACTCAGGATCAGGCCCCCCCCCCCCCCACCTGCTGCCTGCCATGGGCAGAAGGCTGCTCCATCCCTGCAGAAAGACATGGTGAGAACTGGCTGCCCCACATGCGGGGGAGTGGAGACAGCCCTAAGCTCAGGGGGAGGGTAGCATCAGCAACCCCAAGTGTGGGGGGAGGCAGGAGCAGAAGCTGGTCCCTCACATGCAGGATCCTCCTTATGCAGTTAATCAGTTTAACCAGTTAACTGATTAACTGGGATCTTACATCTCTAGTTTGAACAATGGGACCATGATCCTAATTTTAGTCATTATACATTTTTATGCACAATACAAATGGTAACTTTATTCTTGAATAAATTTGACACAACATACTGTTTTTTTGTTTTTTGTTTAGAATCTGGCAAAAAGCAGCATGGAGTCACTGAACTGGACAGGATGGATTCGCCATAAATTTACTAAATCAAGAATTCCAGCTTCAGTAAGCCCAATATTTAAGGATTTGAAAGCATGTTTGGGTTTTATTTTTAGTTTTCTCAATAGTAATTTGTAAGAGTATTGCACAATTCTGTTAAATCAGCGAGATATGCACTCAAGTTCTTGTGTGAAAATCCAGTATCCAATTGTAGCTAATTTTATTTCTGAAATATGGCATTCTTGAATAATAAGCTTGTCACAGTGATCTTACAAATTCAAGTCCTGGGTCTATAACTGGATCTTTGCTCTTGTACAGGGGCCACTGAAGTGTCCAGGTATGTGATTGTAGAATCATGATCCCAAACTTTTTGTGTCTTTCTGCAAACTGTGATGAGGAAACACCACCAAATTTTAGAAATTTAGCAAGGGTTGTCCCGCTTTCTTTTTTGTGAAAGACCAAAAGTATATTTTAGCAGAGTATTTTTACAGCAAGATACTTTTGGATTCAGTAAATGTTTAAAAATAAACAAAGATATTTATTTTGTGAACTATGTATTTGTAGGTATTTCAGCCACAACCTTCAGATCATGAAAAATATGGAGGTGATCCTCAGCAGCCTCACAAATTGCATCTTATCACTAGAATCAGAACTGGAATAGGCCGTCCCTATTGGGAAAAGAAGATAATACATGATCTTGGACTGGATAAAGTATGCTTTTTAAATTACTTCATGTTTCTCATGCACATCAGTAAAGTAATTAGCCTAGAAATTTAGGACAAAATTCTTTCAGATTTGATCCTGATTCCACAAATGTTTATGCATGTGCTTAATATGACTACAGTGAGAAATCCCATTGAAATCAAAAGAACAACACACAATGGTAAAGTTGAGTCAACAGGTAGGCATTTGCACAATTGGAGTCTAGATATGTGGTAATGTGTTTAAAATTCAAATATATTTATGAATGCTTGTTCTTATGCTGGTGTCATATTAATCAGTGCTGATGAGTATTGGGCAACCCTGGTATGTTAGTGAATATGTTTTTGCTAAAATTCATTAAACTTTAGAGATTCACTAACTTACTCTCAATAAGATGTGATTTTCCCAAAGTAATTTAATTTTGTGTACATATCTTCTTTTATTGATATATGAATGCTTCAGTTTAATATTCACTTCCTAGCGACATATATGGCTTTTTGAAGTGAGTTTGTATTTTGCTTTGTTTACAGAGATTTCAGCCCAGAGTGCACAAAAATATCCCATCTGTGAATGCAAAACTGAAAGTCATAAAGCATCTGATAAGGTTTGTTAACTGTTCCTTTAACCAGCAACAATTAAAATAAACTGTTAGCATAGTCCAGGTTTTAACAAATTCTCTTGTCTGTAGAATACAACCTCTGAAATTACCTCATGGAATTCCAACAGAAGAGGAAATGTCAGATACCTTCCTGAAGAGCACAGGAGAATTAGTAATTCGGCGTCGTCTGAAACCAGTGGAACAAAAAGCAATTATGTCATAGTATGCACTGACTATTCCCACTTTTATAAAATAAATTATTTAACTGATAAATTGGATTAAGTATTAAGGAATGATTAAAATGAAACTCAACCTGTCCATGAGTAGCACAGTTTACTGTCTCTATCTTTGCTTCAGTCTTCACGGCTGAGGATATTGGGGAGATTCCCAAACCTGAGCCATTCTTTTTCGGTGACAAATCTGAGGAATTGTCCCAGATTGAAGTGTTATTAGAGGAGGTTTTGTAACAAATTGATAAACTTAATAGTGACAAGTCACCGGGACCAGATGGCATTCACCGAAGAGTTCTGAAAGAACTCAAATGGGAAATTGCGGAACTATTAACTGTGGTTTGTAACCTATCCTTTAAATCAACTTCCGTACCTAATGACTGGAAGATAGTTAAAGTGACGCCAATATTTAAAAAGGGCTCTAGAGGTGATCCTGGCAATTACAGACCGGTAAGTCTAACGTCAGTACTGGGAAAATTAGTTGAAACTATAGTAAGGAATAAAATTGTTCAACACATAGATGAACATAATTTATTGGCGGAAAGTCAACATGGTTTCTGTAAAGGGAAATCATGCTTTACTAATCTGCTAGAGTTCTTTGAGGGGGGTCAACAAACATGTGGACAAGGGCGATCCAGTGGATATAGAATACTTAGATTTCCAGAAAGCCTTTGACAAGGTCCCTCAAAAAAGGCTGTTAAGTAAAGTAAGTTGTCATGGGAGAAGAGGGAAGGTCTTTTCGTGGATTGATAACTCATTAAAAGACAGGAAACAAAAGGTAGGAATAAATGGTAAGTTTTCCGAATGGAGAGAGATAACTAGTGGGGCCCCCAGAGATCTGTCTTGGGACCAGTCCTATTCCGTTTATTTATAAATGATCTGGAGAAAGGGGTAAACAGTGAGGTGGCAAAATTTGCAGATGATACTAAACTGCTCAGGATAGTTAAGACCAAAGCAGATTGTGAAGAGCTTCAAAAAGATCTCACCAAACTAAGTGATTGGGCAACAAAGTGGCAAATGAAATTAAACGTTGGAAAAAATAATCCCAACAATACGTACAATATGATGGGGACTAATTTAGTTACAACTCCTCAAGAGAGAGATCTTGGAGTCATTGTGGATAGTTCTCTGAAAACATCCACTCAGGAGGCAGCAGCAGTAAAAAAGCAAATAGAATGTTAGGAATCAAAAAAGGGATAGAGAATAAGACAGAGAATATCTTATATAGAGGCATTAAAACCATGGTGCGCTCACATCTTGAATACTGCGTGCAGATGTGGTCACCTCATCTCAAAAAGGATATATTGGCATTGAAAAAGGTACAGAAAAGGGCAACAAAAATGATTAGGGGTTTGGAACATGTTCCCTATGAAGAGAGATTAAAAAGACTGGGATTTTTCATCTCAGAAAAGAGGGGACTAAGGGGGGATATGATAGAGGTATCATGAATGGTATGGAAAAAGTAAATAAGGAAAAAGTATTTACTTATTCCCACAATATAAGAACTACGGGTCACTGTGTGAAATTAATAGGCACCATGTTTAAAACAAATAAAAGGAAGTTTTTCTTCGCTCAGCGCACAGTCAAACTGTGGAACTCCTTGCCAGAGGATGTGGTGAAGGCTAGGACTTTAACAGGGTTCAAAAAAGTGCTAGATAGATTCATGGAGGTTAGATTCATCAATGCTTATTAGTGAGAATGGGTAGGAATGGTGTCCCTAGCCTCTGTTTCTCTGGAGGTGTATGACGGGAGGGATCACGTGAGGATTACCTGTTGTGTTCCCTCCCTCTGGGGCATCTGGTATTGGCCACTGTTGGCAGAGAGGATACTGGGCTGGATGGACCATTGGTCTGACCTACTATGGCTGTTCTTATGTCTGTCTCTAAAAGTTTTAAATAAGGCCTTGAAACAACTATTCCTTAATTAAACAAGGACTAGGACATTTAGAGATGAGAAAAAGCCTGTTACCCCATCAGGAAGTGGAAATGAACCTGAACCAATTCTGAGAATTTTTTGGCATGAACTCTAACTGAAAACCTCAGTTGCATCGCACCAAATTTGAGGTGAACCCAAAATCACAATATCTGGTTCAAAATAACAGATGCAGTAAGCGGGTGTTGAGGAAGGATCTCTCTCTATTCCAACTCTAGAGAAAGGGAGGCAGAGATTGCCTTTCAAGGTAACTACTGGAAGAGGAGCTGGGGAGAGAGGAATTCTGGGATTTGTAGTTCTGTCTTATTTTGTCCAAATAAGATTGGAAGGGAACTACAGCTCCTAAAACATTTCCCTCTTCTCTTTGCCTCCTCCTTCCTGCTGAGTGCTTTGTGTTTTGCTGTTCAAGTTACCAAGATTTTATTGGGCATTCTCTGTGATGAAATAAATTTTGTCACCTCTGGGGTAAGATATGACTGACCGAGTTCCAGAGGATGGTGTATACAGTGTTCAAATAAGTTATTTTAAAAATATTTTTCTAGAGTGAAAGAAATATTTGTAATAGTCTTTTATACTTGCGTTGTAACTCCTAGCAATAGTGTGTCACATTCATATCTGGTCACGCTAGGGATGTAAGCTTATTGGTTAGCACTGTCGACAAGTTGCATCTCCCCACCCTGCTGCGGCTCTGTAATATTAAGGAACGGGGCAAAGACACTGGCTCAGTCCCTGCTCCCGCGAGTGTGTGATCACTCTGCATAACTTTTCCTGCTGCTGCTCCTCATTGAAAGGGATAAGGGAGCCGGTGCACAAAGTCTTGAGACCCATGGGAAGAGGGACTGAGCCAGCGTCTTTGCGTCCCAACTCCCCTGTTCCTTACAGGGCAGAGCCACAGTGGGGGAAGTTAATCTGGGACTGGCGTGAGCTAGACTGCGCACTGGAAGTGCCTACCCTTATTGACTAAGCAAGTAGTCGATAAAAAATGTATCGACTACTTGATTAGGAAAATAATTGCATTTTAACATTCTTAGTCCAAATAGGTTCAGATGAGTTGAATTGGTTGCTGAATCATCATTCTAAGTTAGCATCTGAACTAAGGATGTGAAGGAGTAGTTGACTAGTTGTTTACCACCCCCATGCTGCCTCTATCAGAAAAAGGCAGCATTGGGAGGGGTAGAGGTGGAGGTACTTCAAAGCGGCAGTGCCACTTGGAGCCTGGGGCCAGACCCTGGGCTCCATGCGGCACTGCCGCTTTGAAATGCCACGAGCAGCCTGGAGCCAGCTGGTGTGTCCCCAGGCTACATGCAGTGTTTCAAAGTGGCAACACCACATGGAGCCCAGGGTCAGCAGGGGAGTCCCCCGCTGATCCTGGGCTTCGTGCAGCTCTGCTGCTTTGAAGTGCCACGGGGAGGCTGGTGTCAGGCTTCTCACGGCATTTCAAAGCGGCAGTGCCACACACAGCCAAGGGTCAGCGGGGGAATCCTCAGCTGACCCGGTCTCCACACGGCACTTTCGCCTTTGAAGTATAGCAACAGCCCTAGGACTGTTGTTACACTTCAAAGGCGGAGGCACTTTATCGACTAATCGAATAGCCGATGCAAAATGCATCAACTATTCGATTAGTTGATATTTAACATCCCTAATTTGAAACAGAGAGTTCATCAATATTTCTTAATAGTATTGCCACCCATCCAGATTTTACCTGGACGATCAGGTTTTTTACTTCCATGTCTAGGTGTCATTTAGGGTTGCCAGATGCCTTGTTTTCACCTGGAAAGGCTATTCAAAAATGGGACCTGGTAACCCTAAATGATATCTGAACCAAAAAGTCTGGTTACTTTGGGGCAGAGGGAGGCACTCCCTGTTGTAAGCGAAGGCCAAGTTAGACTAATCAGATAAGTTCATTTTGGATATCTAAATAGTTCAAGGAACATTAAGTTAATCCTCATAACAAATTTTAACCATGATACAGGTAGTCGGGATAAATGGCTGATAAGAGCAATTTGTCCTTTTTTGGGGGGGGGGGTAGTATAATTGGCCCCCTGTTATCACTCATTTTTAATCCAGGCTTCTAACTCATTTGGTAGGGTGGACAATTTTCCATCTTACGTATACCGTTCTTGACCTTAATTCTAAGCCTGTGAAGTGTTTTGAAGCTCATAGTTTAATACTTTTCAGCTGTTGTTCTGGTGTCCATTGTGGGAATTTTTTCTCCATTTCCTTTACTATACCACATACAAAGATTTTTTTTTATCTTATGCGATATGTTCTTTGCTGTCCCATGCATCGACAGGGTTATGGGATTGTTGTCAAATTAGAAGAGTAAAACAGGAATATCTTGGCACCAAAAGGACATTTTTTTTCTCTTTATTTTAATGGGATGTGGCTTTTATTACATTTTCCCCTTGCTCTTTTCTCTGTGGGCCTACTGTTCACATAGTGCCTGTAATGAAAGAGGGTACGTTTACACAACAGTGCTAAAGTTGAATTAAGCTACACAACTTTAGATACATCAATTGTGTAGCTTAATTCGGTTTTTGGCACTGTCTACCATCAGGAAGTCAAAGGAAAAACATTCTTCCTTCAACTTCCTTTACTTGTGAAATGAGTTACCATGTGTCAGAGTAAGAAGTCCTCCAGCTTGACATTAGTTTGAAATAAAGTTTGTAGTGTAAATGCGCATAATAATGCTGCTGTGTAGTTGTACCCATAGACATTGAAACAGACACATACATATAGAGAAAGAGGGGTAATGGCTTTCGTAAAAATTCACAGCATATTGTGGAAAATAAAAATTTTGTAATCTTAATTATTAGGATATGACTCAACAAATAGAATAGGTTAAGTATCAGGGCTGAAAGTAACTTTCGTACAGGTACTCTCCTATTGCAATCCCCCCTCGGGAAAGCTCAATGTAGGTGTGGGAGAGTAGTGATAAGACAATACCTGTAAGAAATTTAAATGTGGGGTGGAGTGCAGGGTGCTCATGGTGGAGAGGTGCACAAATCAGGTGGAGGGCTCAGGGCAGAGAGCTGGGATGTTGGTGGGGGGGGTCATAGGCTGGAGTTATGAGGGGTGCAGAAGTCAAGGTTGGGGAATCTGAGGGGCTCCTGCCATCTGGAAGGAAATCCATTCCAAACAAAGCTCCTAGTATAATTTCTGAAAAAGTACAGGTAATAAGATGGAATTGAGTATCTCATGCCTGAGTCAAATGATTTAGTCACATGCCTTTTCATGCTTCACTGAGTCATAGCTGGGCCATTAATCGTACTCTAGTCCAGAGGTCAGCAACCTGTGGCACACAAGCTGATTTTTCAGTGGCATGCACGGCAGGAGCTCAGCCCTGCCCCTACTTCCTTGTCCTCCCTCTTCCGTGGCAGCAGGTTAGGCTGCGGTGGGAGGGTCCACAGCAGTTTCTGCAAGGAGGTGCGAAGCCAGGTAAGCATTCCCCCTCATGCGCAGACCCCCACACTCTAATCCTCCTCACTCCTCTTCCCCCGCCAAGACCCTGCACCCCCAGCTTGCTCGAACACTCTCCCTTGTTCCTGCACCCTCCCTCCTAGCCTGGCCAGACACCTACCCCCACCCTGCTCCTGTATCCACTGTTGTTCCTGCACCCTTCCTCCTGGCCATACACTGCACCCTCCCTTGCTCCTGCTCCCCTCACCCGGCCAGATATCCTACTTCTAGTCTGCTTCTGTACCCTACCTCCCACCCAGACCTCGCAACCTCTCCTTCTTCTGTACCCTCCCTCCCTCCCAGATTCTGCACCCCATCCCTATCCCACTTGCTGGCAGCCCTGTCTTGCACACTGAACCCCTCATTTTTGTCCCTACCCCAGAGCCTAAGGGGGTCTATAAAATCCACTAATTCCAGAACCCCAGAAAAGTAAATCTGGTCTATGGGAAGCCCTGAACCTCAGTCTTCCCTGTCCCTTCCCCTTGCCCCACGAGGTTGGAGTGTCAGAGGAGTGAGGTGTCTCAGTTGGGGGCCACATCAGTGAGGGTTGGGGGTTTGGGGAAGAGTTTTTGCTTCTCACTTGTGTGTCCCCAACTGATTTTTCTGTGGGTCAGTAGCCCCGAACCCAAAAAAGGTTCCCCAGCACTGTCATAAATAAAGAAAACATTGAAACCTTTAGTGTTGGACATAAAATTCATATTTTACTTTATTTAAAATGAAGTTTGATAAACTAACATGAGAAAGTTAAAACGCTTAATCTGTTTAATAATTAAAATTAAACCGTTCTTCCTAGCTGTAGCTGGTTCAGAAAATATGGTCACCGTACCCAGCCTGCTCTTTCCCCCTTTCCCCCTGGCACGCAGATCTGTAAATAAAAGTAAATAAGTTCAATCTTGGCATGCCAGTTCTGAAAGGTTGCCGAACTCTGCTCTAGTTAAAACTTTCAAATGAAAGTCCATCAAGTGTGGATGGGTCTTTTCCATGCTCCATTGTGATCCAAGTGTTCCCTCATAGACCATTCACCTTGAATAGTCTAGGGTTACCATATTTGAATTTTCAAAAAAGAGGACACTCCTGAGAGGGAGTGTATCAGTATCTACCAACTCATGTTGTATATACTATATAACACATGAATACAATGTGAGTTGGTAGGTACTGATACAGATACACTCCCTCTCAGGAGTGTCCTCTTTTTTGAAAGTCCTAGAATAGTCCCTTCACAGTGTGCTGGCTAAATACCTTTGGGGTATTAAAACATAAGCAAATCAACCCATTTGAAATACAGGTAAGTGGTCAATATTCAAAATGTCCCCAGCTGACCCCAGGCTTCACGGCTATGCCTCTTTGAAACGCCGAGGCAGCATTTCAAAGTGGCAGCTGCTGCACAGCTGATCCCTGGCTCAGCTGTGTGGCAGTGCCCCTTAAAAATGCTGTCTTGGATCAGCCCGGGATCAGCTCTGTGGAGGCTGCCCCTTTTAAAAGCTGCCTCCGTGTTTCAAAGGGGCAGCTGTGGAGCCCCGGGTCAGCGGGGGACTCCCCAGCTGATAAGGATGTCTGGGTTCCCCACTGACCCCGGGCTCCATGGCTTTGAAATGCACACAAGCCCCTGCTGGGGACTCTTGTATATTTCAAAGCAGGCACCCACATGCAGCCTGGAGTCAGTGGGACGTCCTGCTGACCCTGGGCTGTACAGGGAGTTCCGCATTCCTCATTTGAAATGTACAAGAGCCCCAGCGGGGGCTTTTGTATATTTCAAAGGAGGAATGCGGAAGTGCCTATCGATTAGTCGCGTAGTCGATGGAAATTCCATTGACTATTCAACTAGTCAATTAACCGCAATTTAACATCCTTATCGGTGGTCACACAAGTAAGAAGCAAAAAACAAAAAAACAAACCCTCAGTGATTGTAGCCAGACAGGCACCCCCCCTTGCAACATCCATCTTGCTTGCCCCTCTGAGGTGCCTGGAGCATACAGGGCATAGAAAGCAATAAAATCAGCATAGTCTTTGATGCCTTGACAGAAGGCCTGGATATGCTGGCTGCTGTGACCCTGGATGGCTGTAAACAGAGATACGCCAATTGCTGACCTCGAGGCTGCAAGAACTGCCTTGGCTGGCACCTATATTGATACGAACACCCAGCCGTCCTCGGGGGGGGGGGAGGGGAGGGAAATCGCCCGCTGAGCAAAGAATGTCCAGTACTCCCAATTTAGTTATCTCTCTTACAAGTGTAAATTAAGTTCACAACTCCCTTGTAAGAGCTGGCGTCACAAAGACGAACCAGCACCATTTGGAGCCATAGATAAGGAAGAGAATACGTAACGCCCTGTGTATAGAGATGGGTTCAGCAGCACACTCACTTTGAGTGTCAGTCTACCATCTGCCTGCTGGTCGGGTTAGGTAATTGCCTCCCGAGGTTCCACGGGGATACCCACCTCGTATTCGTCTTTCCAAGGAATTGAGAGACTGATCCTGGCCTGACATGCTGGAATTGAGAGACGCAGAAGGGGGTAAAAATTGTACCCATATGTGTCCTTTTGTTTTAGTGCATGCATAGAATAGAGCTTTTTAAAGATTAAGCTGTCACTTGGTACCATTATTTTCTATCTCCTTTTTCCTTTGTAACCATTTTAAGATCTGAATTTGCTAGCAGTTAAGAAAGTAGAGCAATAGCCATTGTAACCACATGCTTTTTATAAGCCCCTTTAATAAACCTGTAACTGTTTAAGCTTTAACCTGACTCCTCCTGTTGCTGTAACAGAACCAAACACAATTAAAAGAACGCCAGCCGGTCATAGAGGCAGACGCAGTAAGAGCTGGGTGTTTGGATTGTGTCGCCTCCACAGGACAGATCCTTTGGGGCATCTGTCGGCCTTCCACAGGCCGCCTGCTGCGAAGGGACCCCAGTCCTAGCAGCTAAAGACATGGATGTAAAAGCTCTCCCTGCAAACTTCTGGGGTGCCCGTCAGCCTCTGGCTCCCCGCTGCGAAGGGACCCCGGTCCTAGCAGTTGAAGACTCGGCTGTATAACACACACGCACACCACGCACTGCCCTGACCATCGGCTGACAGTGATGTGGTAACCAACTGAGGAAAGGAGAAAAGTACTCCCCACGTTTCCCTCACACTCCAGATCCTAAGGGACCCAGCATAGTAGATTTTATGTGCTTCCGCCCTGGGGGGATGGTGCGGGGTGCAACTCCCCAGTGCAGGTGGGGCCCTGAGCCTGAGGGGCTGGATTCAAGCAAGACCCGGGCCTTAGTTTCCCCATCCTTGCTCTAGAGTGAGGTC
This sequence comes from Pelochelys cantorii, assembly GCA_032595735.1. Lineage (NCBI taxonomy): Eukaryota > Metazoa > Chordata > Testudines > Trionychidae > Pelochelys > Pelochelys cantorii. The sequence continues at coordinate 120,684,671 of CM064326.1, read as the reverse complement.
TGTCCTATGCTCATCTGTAAAATGCTAGGAGCTGACAATTGGAACAGCTTCCTTAGTTATGGACATCACCTCTTCTGGCCCTGAAGGTTTCTTGCCTTTCTCTGCCATGAAGGAGTTAGATTTAACCTTCCTTGCCACCGCCCACCCCTCCCAAAGACACAGTTTCCTGCCGCAGAGGCATCAGAAAAGGCCTTCATTTCCCTCAGTGGTTTCTGGGATTTTGCCACTCTCCTCTGGGATCCCTTTTTGTTGCAGGTAACCCCATTAACAGTCTTAGCCACATGAAAAGAATCATTCCCAAGGATTTCAGCAGGGATATTATCCATCACCCCCACAGTCAAATCACTTTCTAAACTTTCCCTTTCCACATATGCACTAGATAACTGCCCAGGAACCCTAAATCCTCCTAACAACATTTGAGCAGGTAACATGTCAGTCTCTTGGACCACATTTTGCTTACCCAGAGAGCTGTGCCCTGGATTCTCTCCCTCCTATGCACTCCTGTCATTTACCCTGACAAACTTAGTATGTTCTGTACCTGGCTCTGCAGGGCCAGTCAGCTAACTGCAGGTGTTTCTGTGCTAATAACAGCTGCATTGACATGGATTGGATAGGGCTCACTTTCTTTCAGTTTAGGGCGCAGGTTCCTCAGGCACTCAGTGGAGTTGCATGGATACACCTCTGTGGGCTCTCCTCCTTCACAGGAGTTTGTGATAGGTATTGCCAGGAGAGCAATGATTGTAGGGTGATGAGTTCTTACGGACCCAACTATTTTCTGTTTTCCCAGGGGTGAAGCAGGATCCCAACGCAGCAGTGCCATAGGAGCAGCAAAGATTTAGTCACAGGAAATTTTACTAAAAGGTCAGGGGCTGTGAATTTTTGTTTCTTGCCTGTGACCTATCTATAGCTTTTACTAAAAATACCCATGACTAAATTTTAGTCTGATGATGTGGGATGGACAGATGGAATCTAACAGGCTATACAGGCTGAATTTTGTGTTGAATAATGCCTATTAGGCTATTTTTACCTATTAGGCTATTTTTGTAAGATGTTAATGAAGCTCAGAATGATCATTTGGGTTTTCTGGAATATGGAATTCTGTGAGTTTTCTAGCATGACAGTGAGATTGATGAGGGAATTGTTTTTTTCTCTTGGTGGTAAAGTAGTCTTTCCACTGATGTCAATGGTAACTAATTCAAGCCCTTGGGCTCTTAAATGAATTGACCAGATTTTCTAAAGTCACTTGCTGGAACACTGGGAGCAAGTGGATCCTGAATGCACTCCAGAAAAACCACTCCACTGCAGATCATGAAGTCAAAAAAGTGTAAGACATGCTGTACTGGATTAACATTTTCGCAAGATGCTTATCACTCCTTTTCATTTTATTTTGATCAAGGCCTTTGACAGTAACAGAAAAGCCATAATCTCATGTACCTCAAATTTCTTTCATTTGAGTCCCTTCAAAGTTTATCTGCTTTAAATATATTACTGTCATTGTGACAGGGCCCTCTGCTCTGCCTCTGCTCAACTCCACAGAATGCTCAGAGACCCTTGTGCTGGTCAAGCAGTTTTTGTAGTTTCTTTATACCACTTTCATACTATCTACATCTCTGCTTCAACAGTCCTAGGAAGCCTGCCAGATCCTGCAACAAACAGGGAAGAAACATCTCTCCCCCCTTTCTACTTGCCTCTTGTGCCTGTTGGTAGCCTCTAATGGCTTGATTATCCTTCCAGCTCTCCTTCCCTCACAAATTAGGCACAGCTCTCTTTAAGCAGCCCTTCTCCAGTACTCCTTTCTAGACAATCACTTCCCATTCTGTATGTGTGAAACTGATTGTTCCTTCCTCAGTGGAGTACTTTGCATTTGTCCTTATTAAACTAGCTGCTTACCAGAGGAGGTTCCCCCCCTCTTCCTCCTCCTGGTAGGATCGCATGCGAGACATCAGTCTTCTCCACATCACCACGCTTGATTGAGAGCAAATGCTGACTGAATGTGGGCATGAACGTGGGCTGAATGCTGCACTGCTGTATGGTTCCATGAGCCCAGACTACCTCCTGGTGGCTTGGTGTGGGATGGCGTCCTACTGTGGAGGATGGCATAAAGCAGGCCTCCCCAGAAATGTTGTGAGAAGGATCGAGGGGTTCCTGTGTGAAAGCTTCATGGAGCTGAGTACTCATGACTGGCACTCCATCTGGAGTGGAGATGCACGTAGAAGCTGTTCCGCACCCCCCATGCTCAGCAGTTTGAAAGAGAGCATGCCCCACCACAGCCTATTACCTGACCCCACCTGTAATTAGAGAACTCAGAAGAAGTGCCCTCCCTGAAGTCATTGCTGGCCAAGGAGATGCCCTGGGAGGGGGAACCAAGCTCCAAGGTGAGGAGCAGCTCCTGGATCTTGGGCATGGTTGTCTGGCTGGTCTCTTCCTTCTCCTCCTTGTGCGGCTCTGCCACCCCACCCTCCTGCAGAGTGATGCTAGGTGTGTCTTGGGCAGACTCAGTGACCTGGGTAGGTGCGGTGGCTGCCCCCACTAGAATGGCATCCAACTAGTCAGAAAAGTAGCAGGTGTGAGGTGCCACTCCAGAGCATCTGCTCTGCTCCTTGGCCTTCTGGTAGGACTGCCTGAGCAACTTGATCTTGAGTCTACACTGCTTCAGGGTCCTGGTATGTCCTTTGGCTGAGAAGTGGGTGGTGATCCTGCTGTAGATGTCAGCATTCCATTTCTTTGCCTGGAGGTTGTGGAGAATGGACTCCTCCCTCCCAGACCTTGCTGAGGTCCAGTATCTCCTGTGCACTGCATCCCTGTTCAATAGAGGCTGTGGGAGCAGAAGTGTTCGCAGCTGCTTGAGCGTTCAAGAGGGCATTGGGGGCATTCATGTCTCCGTATGCTGGTCATTTGCACAGGGCTCATGAAGCTGGCCACATGGGATGGATCTTTCTGTGGTCCCTGGGGCTATTTGAGCTCCGTGAGAGGAGAGCAATGGAGATGCCAGGTGTGGCCAGAGCAGTCATAGCGAACAGGTGCGGGATGCCTCCCAGGTGCCAGTGGGTTCAGATTTCTGGCACTGCAGCATCTATACTACTATAATTTTGGACATGTATAGTTGGGAATAGCGTTGTTCCTCGTGAAAAGCAGGACTATGGCATTTGACTTCTGCGGCTCCTTACGACAGAACAATGGGCTTGGTAGTGTGGACACGTCGCTTTTATAAGTGACTGCAGGGCCACCAGAACAACACTTCCGGTATGTCAAGACTACATGGCTCTGTCGCCAGAACCATATAGATTAGTTTACTAGACATACCCAAATGAAGCCACGATTTAAATAATCGCGGCTTCATTTACATGAAAATGGCTGCCGTGCTGTGCCGGGAATCAGCTGTCCCGGCACAGTGGGGCAGCCTAGATGCGCCGTGGTCGACAGGAAAGCCTCTGTCGACTGCTCCGTTATGCCTCGTGAAACGAGGTTTACCGGAGCGGTCGACAGAGGCTTCCCTGTCGACCACGGCACGTCTAGACTCTCCCGCTGTGCCGGCACAGCTGATTCCCGGCACAGCGCGGCAGCCATTTTCATGTAAATGAAGCCGTGATTATTTAAATCGCGGCTTCATTTGGGTATGTCTAGTAAACTAATCTATATGGCTCTGGCGACAGAGCCATGTAGTCTAGACATACTCTTCAATGGCTGACTACACTCCATTGCAGAGACAGACAAATCATAGGCTACATGTGTGATCTGGCATGCTTACAGGACAGTTCTACTGCAGCCTGTTTGCAAGAATCTTTGCATGTAAATTAAGAGGATGCAGTTTAGTATTTCTGTGCTTACTAAATGCATTGGTGAAGATGGTTTTCCATTTAGAAAAAAGAAATACAACATTTCGTTGGTGTATTTGGTTAATCAGTGGTCCCCAACCTTTTGGGGCTGCCGGGCGCCCGGGGCGGGGGCCGCGCATTTGCCGTGCGCCCGGGGCGGGGGCCACTCATGCGCTTGGTGCCCGGGGCGCAAGAATGGCTCGGGCCGGCCCTGTTCACTAGGCGGGCGCACATAAATGCCCCGGTGGGTGCCATGGCACCCATGGGCACCACGTTGGGGACCTCTGGGTTAAGTGTTTCTTGTTAGGCTCCCAGGAAACATGGTTACACATGCTTCTATGAATCTAAAGAAAGATACAAATGTTCACGATTAACTTTAATTGAAAACATGGATAATGGAGACTAATGATATGGGAAATTATAATGTTTGACTGGACAAGTGGAATCTAACAAGCTACCAGTTGTATTGTCAATTGAATAATTAACAGTAGAGTTATCTTTTAGTTTTTTTGTTCGTAAAACATATGTCCACAAATCCAGAATGATTATCTAGGCTTTCAGGAATATAGAAACCTGTAAAACTGTTGAGGTGCCATATGCCAACATGAATGTTTTCACTTTTTTTGTTTATAGTAAAACCGTCTTCCCATTGACTCAATAGACATTGGTTCAGACTCTTTTGGTCAAGTCAAAGACACTATTTTAAAAAACTCTCCTTATCCTGTAGCTTCCACTGGGAGCAAGTGAACTCTGAATGCACTCCAGAAAAAGTGCTCAATTTCGGATATTAAAGTCAAGAATGTAAGATCGTGCTGTGTTGGATACTGTCACATTATTGGATTTTAATGTGAGCAGGCAGATCATTGTTGCACCCACTACTGTGAGTTTGCCCTAAATTCTGTGCAAAGTGGGTCATGTGAGGTGTCTAATTAAAGCTTATGCTATGCTGATTCTATTTGTGCTACTCATATGCGTGTATGTTTTTGTATGTAAAGTTATGAATATGGGCTCTGTACTTATATTTTAAATGTTTTCTGTCTGGGAGATAGTGCCAGGTGTCACCCACCTATTGTGAGGTTTGGCGACCCAGTGGATGCTGCATGGACAATGGCTCTTAAATGTTGCCAGTTGATACCTGAGGAGCACACAATGGCCCCTTGCCTAATTAGGACATACCTGGGTACTCCATGGCTCCTTGCCTAAAAAGGACATGGTGATCATGCGATCAGCTCCATTTTGGGAGATACCATCACTCATGAGAACAATGGATTTCCCTCCTCATGGGCATGATTATAAAAGTATCCTAGGGGGTGCCTCCATCTTTTTCTTCGCTCCTGCCCTCTGTTCCAGAAGCCCCTTTGCTAAGGACAGAGGGCCCAGAAGGATTTTAAAGAGAAGCTAGAGTTTAAAGAGAAGCTAGATAATTTCATGGAGGTTAGGTCCATAAAAGGCTATTAGCCAGGGGATAAAATGGTGTCCTTGGCCTCTGTTTGTCAGAGGCTGGAGAGGGATGACAGGAAACAAATCGCTTGATCATTGTCTTCGGTCCACCCTCTCTGGGGCACCTGGTGCTGGCCGCTGTCGGCAGACAGGATACTGGGCTAGATGGACCTTTGGTCTGACCCAGTACGGCCATTCTTATGTTCTTATGATTCATTGACCCATCCTAGCATAGGACATACACCAAAGACTTTTAAGGTAGCAGTTTGTAAAATCTCTGCTAAGAGATTGCATCAAGAACTTGGTGACTGATGTTTGTAATGTGCTCTCTTTTACAATCTTACACTCAACCTTTTCTTCCTTTTTATTAATAAACTTTTGGCATTTAGATTCTAAAGGACTGGCCCAGCGTGCTCTTCTTGGATAAAGTCAGAGGTATAAATTGACCTGGGACAGCGGTTGGTCCTTTGGGATCGGGAGAACCTGTTCAGAGTTGGTGATATTGGCTTTATAACCTTTTCTCTGTATAAGGAGTGTTGGTGGTTGTGGCACAGGTAAAGATGAGGGCTGCATCTAGACTGGCATGATTTTGCGGAAATACTTTTAACGGAAAAGTTTTTCCGTTAAAAGTATTTCTGCAAAAGAGTGTCTAGATTGGTCCTGGAGCTATCGTTATAATGATGCGCTTTTGCGCAAAAGCGCGTCTACATTGGCAGGACGCTTTTGCGCAAAAGCAGAAGCCCGGAACCATTTTGAAGAGGGCAAAAGGGCACCAGCCCTTTCCGGGGGCGGGGGCTGGAGCTCCTTTGAGACACGTGCTTAAAGGGATCTCCCTGGACAGCCGTTTCTCTCCTGCTGCGTGCTATAGGACCTCTTGCAGGGACTGACAGCCGTAGCAGTTTTGGTGGTTGCCCTCTGCCTTTTAGGACACCACTGCCTTTTGCCACTTAGTGCCTTTGCCTGGTTTTTTTTCATCTCCCTTGTTTTTTCTGCCATGGAGCCAGGGGTGGCCATGTGCCTGCTCTGGCCCCTTCTGGCCATTTTGGAGTTCCTGCAGCTGGTGCTCCAGGCTGCTGCCCTCCTGTTCCAGGACCTGGAGGCACAGATCGCTTTGGACTCCCTCACCAGGGAGGCCATGGCATCCCTGTGGCATCCCCACCCCAGCGTGGAGAGGCCACTGTGGAGACTGGACACCAGTAAGGACTGGTGGGACCGGCTGGTCCTGGGGCAATGGGATGACCAGCAATGGCTCCCGAACTTTCGCATGTGAAAGCGGACGTTCCTGGAGCTATGTGCCTGGCTCGCCCCTACGCTCCAAAGAACCACCACCCGGCTGCAGGCACCCATCCCCGTCAACAAGAGGGTCGCCATCGCAGTCTGGAAGCTGGCCACCCCAGACAGCTACCAATCGGTGGCACACCAGTTCGGGGTGGGCAGATCCATCGTCGGTGTCGTCGTGATGGAGGTAAGTCCCAGGGGGAGTGGGGAGTGGGGTGGGGGGAGGGTGCTGCATTCCATGCCCAGGGGCAGCCAAGACTCCAGGCTGGGTCACCCAGGGGTTTGGGCTGTCCCTCCCTTGCACAGACCTGCTGGTGGGGGTGGGGGGCCGTGGGGTGAGGGGCCCCTGGTGTGTGTGTGTGCGTGAGCACAGAGGGCATCACGGGGGGGGCCCAAGGGAGCGCACACTCACCCTGCCTTATGTGATGTGTTCCCCTGTGTTTCTCTGCACCCTTCTGCAGGTCGTCCATGCCATCAACGACGTCCTGCTCCCGAGAGTCATCCGCCGGCGCGACGTGGACGCTACGGTGGCCGGCTTCGCTGCCCTCGGGTTCCCCAACTGCGGGGGAGCCCTGGATGCAACCCACATCCCCGTCCGGGCCCCGGAGCATCGAGCAGTCCATTTCACAAACAGGAAGGGGTACTGCTCGATTGTACTCCAGGCCCTCGTGGACCGCCATGGCTGCTTCCTGGACGTTTATACGGGCTGGTCTGGCAGGGGCACACAACTCCCGCATACTACGCAACTCCGGACTGTTTCGCAGGCTGGAGGTGGGCACCTACTTCCCCTGGCAGGAGTTTACTGTCGGGGATGTGCCTATGCCCATCTGTGTCATCGGGGACGCGGCCTACACCCTGCTGCCCTGCCTAATGCGGCCCTACACGGGGCAGCCGGACCAGAACTGGGCCCGGTTCAACGACCGCCTCAACCGGGCCCGCAATCAAGTGGAGTGTGCCTTCGGCTGCTTGAAAGCCCGCTTCCGGTGTTTGCTCACCCGTCTCGAGATGGGTGAGCGAAATGTCACGGAGGTAGTGGCTGCGTGCTGTGTGCTCCACAATGTTGTGGAGCGGAGTGGGGAGGCCTTCCTCCCCGCATGGATGGCAGCCAAGGGCCAGGCGTACGAACAGCCCCGCACAGCTGCCATCTGCCAGGTGCACCAGGATGGGATGCGCATCCGGGAGGCCCTGACGGACATGTTCTCCCAGGCCCCATAGTAGGGTCACCTCGGTCTCCCTTTACAACTCCCTCCCATCCCCAACCCTTCCCCCTCCCCTCCCCTTCCCTTACCTCCCAATAAACACCAAACACAGTTTTTCTTGAACACAAAAACTTGTCTTTTTTTTTATTTACAATGGGGAGAGGGGAGACCTTGAACTGGGAGGGGAGGAGACCTTCAACTGGGAGGGGGAGGAGCTACTCCTGGGAGGGGTGGCCCCTGCGACCGCTCCTGCGGGGGTGGACCTGCACAGGGGGGCAGGCTGCACAGGGAGGTGGGCAGGAGGGGCAGGAGCAGGAGGGACAGGGACAGGAGCAGGAGGGACAGGGCAGGAGGGGCCATTGCAGGAGGGACAGGGACAGGAGCAGGAGGGGCCATTGCAGGAGGGGGCAGGGGCAGTGTTAGGGGAGGGATGGCAGGTGCATGGGGCAAGGCCATGCCATAATGGATGGCATGGCCAATGTGTGCAGTGAGGGTGGCTATTGAATCTGCCATGCGGATGCAGTGGGCCTGGAAGGAGCCCCAGGCCTCCTGGCACCACTGCACGTCCGCCTCCATGCTCCGAGTGATGGCTGCCTCGACGCGCTCGACGGCCTGCACGTGGCGCCGAAGGAGCTGGTCCCGGTGGCGGAGCTGCCGCCGTGGTGGTTGGGCGGCTGGGGGTGCTGCTGCTGCTGCTGCTGCAGGGCTAGAGGGTTCCCGGCTTGTGCTTGGTCCTGCTGCAGGGAACAGAAGAAAGGATGGTTCAGTCAGGCAGCCCGGCCACTGTCCCCACACCTCATGCCCTCCACCCTTGAGCCCAGGTGACCCCACAGTAGTGTGGCTTGGGCCCACTTGGTTACCCCCCCGTGTTGTATGTTTGCATACAGGACTGCCCTTGGAGTAGGGTCATCCTCCATGTATTGGAACCACCGGTCTGTGTCCTGGCCCCTTGGAGAGTGGGAGGGCACTTGTGTTGTGTTAACCTGTGGAACTCCCTGCTGGTGGAGGCTGTGAGGCTTTGGGCTAATCAATGGTGTTTGACAGTGAGCGAGATGAATCCCCACACAGTGCCTGGGAGCACATCTAGCAGATGTGGTCTGGGGTCTCAGATCCCCATCACATGGGATGTCTCCTGGACGGAACCAGGAGAGTGACTGGGGAGTGTACCATCCTTGCAGCAAAACTCAGGCGGCCCTAGGGCCGGCCTGAGCGCTTTCCTCCCTCCCCCTCCCACTAGTCCTCACACACGTAGCCCAGGGACATGTGTGGCCACAATGGGGACTTCCCTCAGGGGTCCAGCCAAGGCACCGGGAGCAAGCAAGGGGCTCAGTGGGGGCCACGCTCATGGGGCTGTGATGCTGCGGTTTTCCCAGGAGCAGCAGCTGGCTGTGCCTCACAGCCAGGCATGGGACAGTGTGCTGTTCTGTGTGCTGCACCCTTGCGGAGGTGCGGGCTCTGGCCTGAGCCCCTGGGGCCCTGGCTGGTTCCAGCCGGCATCCACCGTTCCTCCTGGTCCCGCTGGATGTGTGTGAGCAGCACGGTCATAGGCGTGCCCTGGAGCTGCCTGCTGCAGCCACATGGTTGCACGTGCTGCATACTGCCTAACGCTACACAGCCCGTGCAGCTCACGTGGCCTGAGTGACGTGCTCTCCCCCTCCTCCCTCTGGGCGCCTGGCTGCCCCCCCCCCCGCCCTTGTGAGTGCAAAGTGCAACACTCACCGGTGGATCCTTTCCCGGCCTCCGAGGACGCACGGGACACGTCGGGGCTGCCGGAGGGGGCCTGCAAGGTGGCAGTGCTGGCCTCGTCCTCTGACCCACTGCTGCTGTCTCCTTCCCCCGCCTCGGTGGTCCTGGTGACGGGGGGGGGGGCGCATGCTGCTGTCCACAGCGACGTCCGGTGCCTGCGGTGCTGGCTGGCCCAGGATGGCGTGGAGCCGCTGGTAGTGGGGGCAGGTGTCGGCTCCTGCCCCCTGGCCCGGACTTGCTCGGACTTGCTCCAGGGTCCGAGCTGGATGGCCCTGCTGGGTGAGCGCCTGGGCCATGCGGGCAAAAATGTCCACATTGCGGCGACGGGAGCGGGTGCTGTGCAGGGCTTCCTCCTCCTGCCAGAGGTCCATGAGGGCTTCCAGCTCCCCTGACGACCAGGATGGGGCCCGTCTTTTTCTGGCGCTGGGGGCCTCCTGTGCTGGGGGTGTGGGTGCCTGATCCCCCCCTGGAGCTGCCCATCATGCTCTGGGTGGCGTTGGTGACAGCAGGGGCCACGTGGCAGAGCTCTGGCCAGAGGTCTGAGAAGGACTTCTGCCTCGTGACCTTAGCAGCCTGCGTCTGCTTTAAGGGGGTTCGGGTTACCAGGAAGTCCGGGAGCTGCTTGCAGCTACGGAGCCTGCAAATGGCCACTAGGGCTTTTTTCAGTTTAGCCTGCTTTTGCGCAAAACGTCTTAGCTGCCTGTCTACACTGGCCCTCTTGCACAAAAACATTTGCGCAAGAGGGCTTTTTCCTGAACGGGAGCGTCAGAGTATTTGCACAAGAAGCACTGATTTCGCACAGTAGAACGTCAGTGCTCTTGCGCAAATTCTCGCGGCCAGTATAGACAGCTGGCAAGTTTTTGCGCAAAAGCAATTGCTTTTGCGCAAAATCTTGCCAGTCTAGACGCACCTGAGGTGTCTAAGCAGATTGCTCTTGAAACTTCTTGCTGGCCAGAGTGGCAGCTGAAGTGCTCTGTGTGACTGGTTTGGAGAAGGACCCCAGTCTTGGGCTGTAAGTAGCCCTGGTTCTTCTTCAAGTGGTTGCTCATGTCCATTCGAATCAGGTGTGCGCACCGCGTGCACCGCGTCTTCCGGAGCATTTTCCCTAGCGGTACCCGTAGCGCTGGCAGGGCGCCCCCTGGAGTGGCGCCGCTATGGAGGGGCATAAGTACCCCTGCCGGCACTCCCCCACCTCAGTTCCTTCTTACCGCCCGTGACGGTTGATGGAGCGTGTCTCTCTCTTACATTAGTTAATGGTTCCCGTTTCTCTTAGCATTGTAAATAGTTCAATTAGTTAGGTAGTTAGTGTTTACTTCGTTCTTTGTTCTTCCTCCCCCTTCGGGGGTGAGGAATGCCAGGGCCGCAAGGCTTCAAGCCGTGCGCTGTCTGTGTGAAGTTCATGCCCAAAGGAGACCCGCACGACAGCTGTCTGAAGTGTCTGGGTGAGAGCCATCTTACGGACGCCTGTAAGATCTGTAAATCTTTCAAGCCGCGCACTAAAAGGGAGAGAGTTTCTCGCCTTAAACTCCTCCTCATGGAGACGGCTTTACAGCCGGCACTGGCTGGGCACCCTGCGGTGCACAGTGCACCAGCGTCCACGCACGATGCTCCGCCCCGGGCCCGGGCCCCGGCATCAAGGACCTGGCACCGGTCTCACTCTCCGGCATCGAAGAAGTCGAAAAAGGCTCGCAGGAGGTCCCCGTCTCGAAAAATCACGCCGGACCTGCACCATGGTGCCGACTCACCGGTGCACACATCCTCTACGGTGCACCGTAAGTGAGCGGAACGTCCCTCTAGTCCAGGGCAATTGCCCCCGCACCGCCCGTCCATGCCGGACACCTTTGAGGCAGCGCAGGACCTTATCAGTCTCACCACCTCCCCTCTGTCGTCAGTTGAGGCGGAAGGGTCAAAGTCGCCTTCGCCAGAGGCCATGTTGGCTCTGGCTTCACCTCCGCACCGGCAAGACCGGCAGGCTCAGGCCACTTATGTGACGGAACCGTCCCTCGTGGGACCAGTACCGCTTGCCTCGGTATCGATGCCGTTCTCGACGCCGGCTCCCAAGCCTCACTCAGCACCCGACTGGGTTCGGCTTACCTCGGTGTTGGGATCTCTCCTGGCCCCCCTGTTGGCTGCACCAGTGCCATACCACCCTAGCCTTGTGGCAACGTCTGCGGCACCGTCATCTTCGACACCGGCTCAGAGTACTCTTCTGGGACTGTCCCTTCTCGCGTCGGCACCGGGCTCTTCAGCACCGACGCACATCATGGCACCGTCGCAAGCGCTGGCACCGACCATGTGGACCCTGCCGGTGCCCCAGCCGACGGTGATGTCAACCTCTTTGGGGTTCGTCTCAGCACCGTCATGCTCCGCACCGGAGGTGCAACCAGCACCGGGCCCACCGGCACCTCTTTCAGCACCAATAACGCTTTCAGCACCGGGACTGGGTCCCCCGGTGCCGCAACAGTCATCGGTGCTCCCGGTACCGCAACCCTCGGTACCTCAACAGCTTTTTGTTCCCCCGGTGTCACAGCAGGCACCGGCACCGGCACCGGCACCGACACCAGCACGTCCCCGCCGTGCCCATGCGGGCAAGCCTGAGTCCATGGCCAGGTTTGCTCCTCTGTCGGCTACAGGTCACTCCTCGTCGGCGCCCCCCTGGCCCGACTCCAATTATTCGTCGGATTCCGATGCGACATCCCTCAGGTCCGGGTCCTTGGGAGCCTCTTCGCCCCATAGATCCCATTCCCGGCACCGACGTGACCGTTCACAGATGCAGCAGACGTGGCCGCCTCATCCGCAGTGGCCTTTCTGGACACCGTGGGCTTACCACCAGTGGCAAGGGCCCATGCCCCCCTCTGTGGTGTCAGGAGCCTCGGGTCGCCGAATGCAGCCATTGGCGTCGTCGCGACCGCCTCCTTCCCCCCAGAGGCCGCCAATGTCAGACCCTGTGGCACAGGCACAGGCCTCGGTGCCAGAGCCATGTCTTCAGGCGGTACCGTGTGCCCAACCGGTGCCGCACGCGGCTCCTGCGCTACATCCGGCACCGATACAGGAGTCGTTGTCATCATCGTCTCCTGATGAAGCCCTGGCGGATCCTGCACCGGCGCTGCCTACTATGGATGCCCGAGCGCATGAGGAGCTGCTCAGGTGTCTGGCTTCCAACCTGGGTGTCCCGGTGGAGCCAGTCGTGGAGGACACGGACCCTATGATCGATATTCTTTCAGATGACGCGCCCACCCGTTTGGCTTTGCCGCTTAATAAAACGGTGGCAAAAATTACCAATGCCCTGTGGCAAACACCGGCGACCCTGACCCCTACCTTTAAAAGGTGTCGAGAGGCGCTACTATGTTCCCCAGTTGGGGCACGAGCACTTGTACGCCCAACCTGTCCCTGGGTCCTTGGTTGTCCACGCAGCGGCCCAAAGAGAAAAACTCCCCCAGCTGGGGCCGTCCCCGAAAGCTAGGGAGCCCAAGCACCTTGACTTAATGGGCCGGAAAGTGTAAGCCACTGGTGGGGTGCAACTCTGCATCGCTAACCAGCAGGCGATGCTAAGTCGTTACGCTTTTAATACATGGCAGGCCATGGATAAATTCAAAGATAAGCTCCCTGCCGAGACCCATCAGGAGTTTCTGGCCATGACTTCTGAGGGTAAGGCCATCGCCTGCACAGCCCTCCAGGCTTCCCTCGATGCGGTTGACTCTGCAGCCCGCACCATGGCGTCAGGTGTAGTTATGCGCCGTGGTGCGTGGCTGCAAGTCTCTGGAATACCTCCTGATGTCCAGTCTACTATCCAAGATCTGCCTTTCGATGGCAAGGCGTTATTCTCGGATCATACGGACTCGAGGCTCCATACCCTCAAGGACACGAGGTCTACCTTTCAATCCTTGGGGATCCACACTCCAGCTCCTCAGCGTCGTCAGTTGCCCTACAGACATCAGGGGAGACCGCAGTCCCAGATTCCCCTTGGGGATTACTGGAGATGCCGTCCTCGTGCTTCCGGTGGGTACGGGGACAGCTGCGGGTCCATCATCCTCAAGGGGGCGTAGGCATCGCCCGAGAGGAGACAACCCCCATGGGGTTGGCCAAGGTCCCTCCCAACAGCAAAAACATCAGTTTTGACAGGCTCCCAGAGAGTTGCGCACCAACCTCCCACCCTGGCCCCCCATTTGGGGCCAGGTTATCCCGGTTTGCTCGAGCCAGGGCAAAAATCACAAACGACGCCTGGGTCCTAAACATAGTCAGGAGTGGCTATACCATCCCTTTTTTGGGCTCACCCCCTTCCAACCCACCTTCCCCGTCCCTTTTCAGGAACACCTCTCATGAAGTCACCCTCCGCCAGGAGGTACTGGTGCTCCTCCAAAAGGGAGCGGTAGAGAGGGTTCCTTCGCACCTGGAGGGCAAGGGTTTTTACTCCCAATATGTCATAGTCCCCAAACCCAAGGGCGGTGTCCGTCCCATCTTAGACCTAAGGGATCTGAACAAGGCGGTCATGAAATCCAAATTCAGAATGGTAACCCTGGCTTCTGTCATTCCGGTTCTACAGTTAGGAGATTGGTACGCCACTCTCGATCTCAGGGATGTTTACTTCCATGTGGCGATAAGACCCTGCCACAGGAGGTTCCGCCATTTCATTGTCTCCTGGTGCCATTTCCAGTTTACTGTGCTCCCATTTGGCCTTTCTACAGCACCCAGGGTTTTTACGAAATGCATGGCAGTCGTGGCGGCTTTCCTCCGCAAATCAGGGGTACACGTGTTCCCGTACCTGGACGACTGGCTCATCCGTGGTCGGTCCTACAAACAAGTAGAGGCCCATGTGTCCCTCACAAGGGCCCTCTTCGTAAGGCTGGGACTTATGCTGAACGAGGAAAAGTCATTGTTGACCCCCTCTCAGCGCATCAAATTCGTGGGTGCCCTCCTGGATGCCATGTTGGCGAGGGCGTTTCTCCCCAGAGCCAGGTTCCTGGCCATAGTGGAGCTGGGCTCTGAACTGACTCGGTCCCCTATCACGATTGCCCGGGTCTGCTCAAGGTTGCTGGGGCACATGGCGGCGTGCACGTACGTGGTACGCCATGCTCGAATGAGACTCAGAACTCTGCAGGCTTCGTTGGCAAGAGCATTCAACCAATCCAGGGGCCTCTGGGACACGGTTCTTACAGTGCCCCCGGAGGTAATAGTTTCCCAACAATGGTGGACTCAGGAGTCTGTGGTGTGCAGCGGGATCCCCTTCTCCGTGCCTCCCCCCTCTCTCACTCTGGCCACAGACGCTTCGGACCTGGATTGGGGAGCACACCTGGGGTGCCACAGGACCCAGGGTCTCTGGTCCCCTACAGAGCGGGCCCTTCACATAAATGTACGGGAGCTCAGAGCAGTCAGGAGAACGTGCGAGACCTTCCTGTCGAAGCTCTCTCGCCGCTCCGTTCTAGTCCGCCTAGACAACACGGCAGCTGTATTTTACATCAACAGACAGGGGGGTGCCCGGTCGCCTCCCCTCTGTCGCGAGGGCCTGCGCCTCTGGGACCTGTGGGTGTCCAGCACAACATAGCTTTGCAGGCAGAATACCTACCGGGGTGCAAAAATTTGCTGGCCGATGCTCTGAGCAGGTCCTTCGGAGCCCACGAGTGGTCTCTCAAGGACTCTGTTCTTCACCAGGTCTTCTGCAGGTGGGGCTATCCCCTTCTAGACCTGTTTGCCGTGGCATGCAATACCAAGTGCCAGAATTATTGCTCCCTGCTGGGGCTAAGGGAACACTCCTGGGGGGATGCCATGACGGTGACGTGGCCAGCAGGCACCCTTTATGCTTTCCCTCCATTTCCCCTAATTCCCAGGGTCCTGACCAGGGCCAGGACCTTCGGGTCCACAATTGTCCTGAGAGCCCCCCGCTGGCCCAGGCAATTCTGGTTCCCTATACTGATGGACATGCTCGCCAAGGAGCCTATAATGCTCCCACCAGCCCGGGATCTCTTGACCCAACTGTGGGACGGGTGAATCATGGTTCATCCGAATCTCCAGTCTCTACACCTAACGGCCTGGTTTATCCGTGGTTGATTCTACCTGAAAGGGAATGTTCCCAGGAGGTACAGATGGTGCTCCTAAGTAGTAGAAAACCATCTACCAGACGGTCGTATGCTGCCAAGTGGCGGCGCTTCTCGTCTTGGGCGTCCTGAAGGGGAGTGCACCCGTCCTGTGCACCTGTTCCATCCATTCTGAACTACCTTTTTGAACTTAGGTCCAGTGGCCTCTCTGCCTCCTCTATCAAGGTCCATGTGACATCTCTCTCCGCCTTCCATGTGGGTTCGGCAGGAGTTTTCTCTGTTCTCTGACCCTGTGGTCAAAAGGTTCCTTAAGGGTTTGGATAAGTTGTATCCCTCGGTTAGACCCCCTCTCCCCGCGTGGGACCTTAACCTCGTTTTGTCTAGACTTGTGTTGCCCCCCTTTGAGCCGCTGGCCACTTGTTCCTTGAAGCACCTCTCCATGAAGGTCGCGTTCATTGTGGCCATTACATCGGCTCGCAGGGTCTCTGAGCTGAGGGCCTTAACGGTAAATCTGCCCTACCTGGTTTTCTCCGATCATAATGTGAGGCTCCACCCTCACCCGGCTTTCCTCCCTAAGGTGGTGTCACCTTTTCATTTGTCCCAGGAGATCTACCTCCTGGTATTCTTCCCAAAGCCCCATGCCTCCTCTAAGGAGCAAGTGCTACATTCCCTGGATGCTAGGCGTGCACTAGCTTTTTATAGCGATAGGACTAAACCCTTTCGCACATCCACACAATTGGTTATTGCTGTCGCTGACAGAATGAAAGGGCTCCCCATATCAACCCAGAGGTTGTCCAATTGGGTCGCGGGATGTATCAGGGAGTGTTATGCCTTAGCCGGAAAGGTCCTGCCCCAGCTTACAGAACATTCCACCAGGGCGCAGGCGTCCTCTGTAGCTTTTGGGGCACAGGTTCCAATTACTGAGATCTGCAGGGCAGCCACGTGGTCGTCACTCCACACCTTTATGGCGCTGGCACAGCAGGCTAGAGAGGATGCAAGTGTGGGCGCTGCAGTCCTCAGCTCTGTTTTGTAAACATGCCTTTTCCTGTACTGTTGCACTTTCTACGGTTTTTTTATGCTGTTCGCTTAGTTGAATAAATTTGTTGGATTGTTCAACTCTTGTGGACATCTCTTTTTCAGTGCTCCGACCCCTCCTCCTCTAAGTGGGGTTGGCTTGGAAGTCACCTGATTCGAATGGACACGAGCAACCACTCAAAGAAGAAAAGAACGGTTACTTACCTGTAACTGTTGTTCTTCGAGATGTGTTGCTCATGTCCATTCGATTCCCCACTACCTCCCCTTCGTCGGAGCATCTGGCAAGAAGGAACTGAGGTGGGGGAGTGCCGGCAGGGGTACTTATGCCCCGCCGTAGCAGCGCCACTCCAGGGGGCGCCCTGCCGGTGCTACGGGTACCGCTAGGGAAAACGCTCCGGAAGACGCGGTGCACGCAGTGCGCACACCTGATTCGAATGGACATGAGCAACACATCTTGAAGAACAACAGTTACAGGTAAGTAACTGTTCTTTTCGAAGTAGTTTGCCCTGATTTGACCCTCTTAGTGGTGTCCCAGACCCCCTGTTACGTTACAGATAGTACTAATGTTTTCTCAAGGCATTTTCTCAAGATAAAACTAATGTTTTATCATTACTGTTCATTTACACCTGGTCTACACTAAGGGATAAGTTCGAATTAAGCTATGCAACTCCAGCTACGTTAATTGCGTTGCTTAAGTCGAAGTATCTTAACTTGAATTTTGGCAATGTCCATACTGTGGGAAGTTGAAGGGAGCACACTTGGTCCTCAAAGAAGCTGGACTACTGGTATCAATGGGAATCACCCTTTCAGTTTGAATTAATGTTTCTTCACTAGACTCGCTAATTCGAATCTCAGAAGATCAACTGTGGCTGCTTTTATCTTACTTGTAATGTAGACATGGACTTAAGGAAGTGTTAAGGCCTTTGAAAGGAGAGAAGACCCATGGTCTCACGTAGCTCAAATTTCTTTCATTTGATTTTTTTTTATTTGATTTGCTTTAAATATCTCATTGTACTTATCCAACCTTTACTAATGCAACTGATAAGATGAGCATTGGAATCTTGCTTCATTTGCTAACACATTTTTCTTCAATTTCCATTTGCTTATTTTTGTTCCGTTAAAGCATTCATCCCAGGCTATGGACATTTCCATGAAAAAGTAAAAGGTGTGTCAATAAAATCCCCACATGCAATAAGTTTACAGATGTGTGTCCAGCTATCGTGAAAAATTGTCAAATTAAATCACTAAAAGATTGGGGAAGAAAGCATTTATTTTCAAAGAGATCACTTTCCCTTTTTAGTTATGCCAACAGCAGACGAGATACATAATTTCTATGATTAAAATTAGGAAGGTAGAAAACTAACAGCTAGACAGAGCAGTTTTAATAACTCAAAGAAATAATCAGAATAGGATATTATCAATGTTTCCTTAGAGACCAAATGTTTTGAAGTTACTGGAGGTAAGCAGGGTCTGAATCAATGCTTCCATTACAGCCAGCTATAATGAATGTATTACTGATTGCAGAATTTGTCCAAGAATGCAAACCCATATTTAAGCAAGTCTTACCACTGCCATCAATGGGCCAACATGCATCAATAAGGATTTTCTAGATACAGCTTTTCATCTTTCCCCAAACATAGTATCTCATTAACATCAGATTGATAAATTGTGGTGCCTATGATTATCTGAAAGAAGAGAACGTCCAGATTCAGTAACCCTCTTTTTTGTAAAACTTGGCTCGTGCAGTGACATCGCTGGCATAGTCATTGCCAGGTGTGCCAATATCCATATTATCATAACTTTGGACATTTCCTATTCCTCCATTGTAGGCAGAAACCCCACCTGAAACAAAACACCAAAATAGTGAGCACAGTCAATAGAAATGAGTTTAGGGGAAAGGGGGAATTACAAGTATTCAGAGGTGGCAGGTTTGTATAATTTTTGGTGGTGCCCCATTAGCCACACCCCCTGACAACCACGCCCCTGACTCCCGTTAACCATGCCCCTGACCCCCGTTAGCCAGGCCTCTGGAGGTAACATGCTCGGTGCAAGATGGACACATGACCAGAAGTAAAAAGTGTCATGTCACCCCTCTCGAAGGACTTTTCCCACCATCCTCCTACCAAAAGGGATTAGTTTGGCCCCCACCAAACCCCTCTCATGCAACTATCCTGCAATTGCATTAACCCAGCGTGTGTGACATTAACTCGGGGGCAGAGAGGCTGGGGGAAGTGTTCCCTCTAAGGCTATGTCTACACTCGTGGCTTCTTACGCAAGTACAGCCATTCTTGCACAAGAGCCCACAGAGCATCCAGACTGCCTGCCTGCTCTTGTGCAAGGAAATTTGCAGTATGGCGCGGTAAGAGAGGGCGTCTTGCACAAGAGCTATGCTCTTTTCTAACAGGTGTAAGCTCTCTTGCGCAAGAGGGCAGTGTGGATGCTCGGCAGGGATTTCTTGCGCAAGAAACCCCTATGGCTAAAATGGCCATGGATGCTCTTGCGCAAAAGCACAGCTTGCAGTGTGGACGTGTTCTTGTGCAAGACTTCTTGCACAAGAACCCTTGCACAAGATGTTCTTGTGCAAGAAGCCGCCAGTGTAGACATAGACTAAGAGTTTCCTCCCATGAGCAGAATGAATTTTGTGTTGTGCACCAGTACTGAGTTCATGTGGCTTGTTTGGATGTGCCACTGTGGCACCCAAGTTATTAATAAATATTTTATAAACCTTTACCTTTTCTCTCTGCTGCCATGTCTCCTTCCCTTGCTCCATCAGCTCCCCTGATGCCTGCTGCCTCCCAGCTCCTCACCCTCTGCTGTCCTGACTCCTGCTCTTCTCCCTGCCTTCATCCCTCCTGAGACCTGCCCCCCGCACCAGCCCTTCTCTCCCCCCGTGCCCACGCCTCCATTAGCCCCACTCTGATCATGTGAGCTACCCATCCTCATCCCCTCTCCTAACACCTCCCTCTACACACCTGCCCTGCCTCTCTCCTCTGGTGCTGGTCCCTCCCCTGCAGGTGTCTGCCCTTCTGCTTCACCCCCAGAATCTCCTGGCACCTGCACCTTCCCTTACCCCTATACCCTTCTGGTGCTTCCCCCTTCCCTCACTACCCCTGCCCCCTTTGCCCTCTTTTTCCCTGATGCCCACCCCCTCACCACCCTCTGCTCCCGTTCCCTTCATGCCCCTCTATGCCCTAACACATGACTTGCTCCATCCCCACCTTTCTCATGCCCATCCCTTCTTTCAAGCCTTCTCCCAGCACCTCCCCTCCCCCTCTAGCCCCCAATGCCCTTACTCTCTCCTCTCCCAGCATCACCCTGTCCCCCTTCCCACTGACACCTCCCCTCCTGCCCTTTTCCTCATTGTCTGCACTTGGCCCCCTGGCATTTGTCTCTCCTGCACCCTGCCCCTTGGTGCCTTCCCCTTTCTTCCCCCTCCCCCTCCCCACAAGCCCCTTCCTCTCCCACCCCTTCCCCTATTTTCCCCCTCCCTCTCCGCACAAGCCCCTTCCTCTCCCACCCCTTCCCTTATTTCCCCCTCTCCCTCTGCACAAGCCCCTTCCTCTCCCACCCCTTCCACTATTTTCCCCCTCCCCCTCCGCAGAAGCCCCTTACTTTCCCACCCCTTCCCCCTAGTTTCCCCCTAGTTTTCTTCCTTTCTCACCCCTCCCCTACCTTCTGCCTTCCACTTTGTGGGGCTGGAGTCTGCACTCGGGCCCTGGACTCTGAACTCAGAGCTAGGCCGCGTGGCGCAACGCCACACTGAGCAGTATTAAAGTCCCGGGCCGTGATGTCACGTCACGCCTGGGCGTCTCCCTGCTCACCTGCAAACGTTGCACATAGCAGCAGCAGCCGGCAGCACGCGCCGGCAAGGGGGAGCCGGACTGAAAGCTGTGCACGGCAGGGATGGTCCAGGGCCAGGGTGGGAGGACGCGCGGGGGGGCCGGCAGGTGGGGGTTGGGGCCTGCTCCCGGCAGGGCTGGGGGAGAGACCCAGCTCCAAATATTGGTGGAACAGGACCCCTGGCTCTGAATATTGCTGGAGCATGGGCACCACGAGCCCATATAACTTGCTGCCTATGCAAGTATCTCCTGTGCAGTGTTGGAAATCTACCATACAACACTGTCCTAAAGAATGGGACACTGTCTACTTCTTGGTTTTCCCATTGTTTGAGCAAACTGCATCAGTGGTGAAAAATTGTGAAATTCTTTTAAATGCTTATTCTAAAGTTTCAGTAACACAAACTTGTAAAAGGGGTTGTCAGATTTTCCCTTAGTTCCAGGTATAAACACAGATATGTACTGTACCTTTCAGCTGTTGTTCCATTGTCCATTTGGGGAACTTTGCCTTGATTCCATTTATCATGCCAATAAGAATTCGTGTAGCATCAAGCAGATAGTCTTCACCATTCCACCGTCCAACAATTTTATGATTGTTTTTATCAACCTAGAAAAGCCAGAGGGGAAAAAGAGGATGTGTTTAAACTGTCTATTTCTCTCAATATAATCTATGTTATTTTAGTTGTCAAATTTTATTTGATAAACCAATTTTTGGTAATGTCCATGGATCTTCACTGCATTTCCTGTTGTACACTGAGCGGACTCCACGGGATAGTACATTGGACTGGGCTAATGAAAAAGGATGTCTTATAATGCATCGTCTTTTCCATTTCAAATTGTAGTTATGTATTTGGCTTCTACTGCTGCAATGTCTGGTGCTGCAGTTTGTGGGCCACACTTCTTGCCCCAAGGAGGAAGTTAAGGGTTTTATCCAGGAAAAATCTTCTTGATTTCTCATCCTTAAAGACTTTAATCCTTCTGAATAGTCTCACTGACTTCATTATAAACATAGAATGCCACAGACGACAAAGGCCTGGCTAAATTCAAAGAAATGCAAAAGTTCAGAATGAACCATAAATTTACACTCTGTTCTTTTGTTGTTGGATTATCACTGACAGTCTTAACAGAAGCAGTGTACACTAAGCGGTGATAGACAGGTGCATGTTTTAAATTCTGTTATCATCCCTAAGGACTTTGTGGATAAAGCCTGCCCTGTCATTCTGAACCTGCCAGTTTTCACCTTGTCTTTTTATCTGATGCTTTCCCCCTAACTTGCTGCTGCCACTAAGGACTTCACTTTTCTTGTACAGAAAGGAAAAATGTGTAGCCTCTCTGGGAACTTCTGTTAACCCATAGCATTAGCTGACGTTTAAACTGCATCACAAGAAGCAACCTTTGCACTCCCAGGCCTGGCATGTGCTGCTGCCTCATCTAAGGTTCACCGTGTAGGAGAGTGTCATGTATTGATCTCAGCCTGGGGCTAATGAGACATGAAACAAGCCAAGTCTGTGGAAACACTTTGCTACACAATAGTATTTTATGGATTGTTACTGACCTGCATCAAACCAAAAGCATTTCCGTTATCACCCCAGCCATTCTTTAGGGAAGCTCCAGCATGAGACTCTCGAGAGATGATACCAGCAATCAGAGCTGGATCCACACATGTTTTTAGGCCAGTGCTTTATAGACCTATCATATTCATTCTTGTCCAGCCCCTATCTAAGGTGAACAATCCCAGTCTTTCTTCACATGAGAATTCTTCCAGTCCCTTGGTCACACTAGCATTGCTGTTCTCTGAATCTCCACCTGCAATTTCTTTCTTGACATGAGGTGACCTGCACTGTGCATTGCGTTCCAGATGGGCCCATGCCATTGATTTACATAAAGGCATTGTACAAGGTTTGGTGATGCTTTCCATCCCTTTCCTTCTGAATCTTACTTTTTTTTTTTTTAACCAGAGCCAGCACTGAGTAGAGGTTTTCACTGAGCTGTCGACAGTGACACACAGATCTCTTTCTTGAGCTGATACAGTTAATTTAGAGCTTGGTAAGGTGTACAAGTAGTACCCTTTTTTTCCAGGGCTTAAATTCAGCTAGATTGGTCAGACTGGAGCTCTGGTTAATATTTTCAACACCCCTCAAATTTGTACAGCATGTTTGGCGGGGGAGGGGAGGAAGACTCCAGGAAATACTCTATAAGAATTGAAGCCCTTTTTGTCTTCTTCCAATATTATTGTTTTGTGTTTATTTAGTTTCACTTACTGTCATGTTGACCACTCACCTACTTTGTTTAGGTCCCTCTGAAATTCCTCACAGTCATCCCTGGTTCTGACTAACCTTAATAACTATGTGTTGTCTGCAGATTTTGCTGCCTCCCTGCTTACACCCCTTCCCAGATCATTAACAAAGGCATTAAGCATTATGGGGTCTTATTGGGAAACTTGAGGTGCCTACCTATTTATTAACATTTTAGCATGATGGAAACTGGCCATTTAATCCTACCCTTTTCTTTCTTTTTTAGCTAATTTTTAATCTACCATAATACTTTGAGACTCAGCCCATGACAACTTATTTAGTACCTCATGTATGGAATTCTGGGCTTTTTGAAGTCTAACTAAATGAAGTGAACTCGTCCTCTTTTCTCCATTACTTTCCTGACAGTCAATTAGTGATTAGTGAGATGTGGATTTTTTTTTCTTTGCAGAACCTGTGCTGGTAAGCTGTTATAACATTATCATCTTCCAGGTGTGTGTGTAACCCACATGCCTATGGGGTGTGGTTCACTGTCCCATGTAGTGGCTCTTAAACCACTTACAGCAAGAGCTAACAATGAGTGAGCTCTATAGCCTAAGCTGAGAACTAGCTATAGAAGCTCCTATATTTAGCTTCAAATGTCCCAGGTTCCAATTTGCCCACTTGCACTTACAGTTGTTATGCTGTTCTTTTTCTGTAATGATTAGTGTGAACATCACCACCACCAATAATTGGCACTAACTCTTTATCTTAGTGTTAAGTTGTTGTTGTGTATGTTGTTACAGTGTATTTGGCTGGGGTGTGGGCAGCTTAGCAAAACAGTAGAAAGAGAGCCTGCAGCATGGGGCCTGGTGTGAGGTCAAAAGCCTGAATCAAAGTCAGCAAAAGCCATGCTATGAGCAAAAGTCAAGTCTTATCATAAAACAGATTCTTTCTTACAAGGTAACTGTTTGATCAATGCACTTGACAATGACATGACTAATGCTGCTAAATCAGAGGCACTCCTAACAGGTACTAGGTGCAGGGTATTCACGTGAAGACATTCCAGAGGGGGGTCTACGGGCGTAACCCAATATAGAGTTAAGATGTAAATACAGTCCTGAAAGATAGTACAGGAACTCGCTGCCCCCAAGTAAGATGAGGATAGGATCATGGACAGAAATGGCTTTTTTTGAAGCAACAGATACAATCCTGAGATAGTTACTGACCCTACCCATTGTAACATGTAACTCCTTTGCACCAATGTATCAAAAGAAATAGCAGGAGGAGCACCTTTGTCCAGCTGAGGGGGCAGCAGAAAATGGTGGTGTGACTGAGCTGGTCCATCGTGGCACGCATATTTGAGTGAGTTTTCCTGTAGAGTCTGTAGGATACTAGGGACTGTGCTTCATTAACAATAAACCTGGCTGAGTGCCTTCATCAGAAAACTGACTCTGGTCTTTCTGGGTAGTTCTGCTCAGGGCTGCTGAACCAGCTGTCTGTGCAGTCCTGGGATGATGCATAGGGAGAACACCACACACAGCAGCTGACAACAAAGCAGGAAGTTTAGTCTTGACTCTGTGCTTGATGTGGAATTTGCAGTGATCCAATGAGTCATATGCAAGTTGTGAGCACTTGGGAGCAGCCTGGGATGCGAACTAAGGTGTTAAGATACCACCGAGTCAGCCTATTTCACCAGCCTGGGCCCTGCTTAAGCCCTGTCTTGCTAAGCCAGGCACTAAAGCCTCCTCTAGCAAAGCTCAGAACTAGGGTCACAGCCAGCTACAGAAACTACCGTCACTGAGAACAGTTCTGGGAAACTCAACTTCAGTGACTTACTATAGCATCCAGATTTCCCTTCCCCTTTGTAGTACATACTCAAAGTTATATGAAGTTCACCTCAATGTGAGGGAAGATATGCACAGACTATCCCTGCCCACCCCTGCCAGTAAGAAATTACATGAACTGGGTTGTATTATAAACCAGAAATAGGTTTACTAACTATGAAAAGATATATTTAAGTGGCTAAAGAGGTAGCAAACAGAATAAAGCACACAATAATAATACAAAGCCACAATCCATGCTAAATTCACCAAAGAAACTGGTTACAACTAATAATTTCTCACCCTAGACATTATTTGACTTCACAGGTCAGAGGTGTCTTTTCTGGCCTGGGTCTAGCAGTTCTTCCCCCATCAGTTCAGTTCCAGTCTTTTTGTTTCCAAGTATCCCTTTGGGTGAGGAGGCAGAGGTAAGGCAAAGTGAAGACAAACACGGATTTCCTTTCCTGCCTCATTGAATTTTCACAAGGTGGGAAGTCTTTGTTTGATTGCATCTCTTGCCCCCCCACTCCTGCCCCATGGAACAGTTTACCAGACCAAGGAGTTTGATTAGTATCACGTGACCAGGTCATCTGACTCTGTCATTTATGAGTCAGTAGAATTCTGGAAGGCCAAGCCTTTTCACAATCTATTGCACTAGCTCATGGGCCATCAAGGCCTGTCTGGCTTTTCCAGTGTAGCCCCAGAACGGTCAACTGTGACCCAAAAAGCAAATATAAAAAACAGATACATAAGTCAGAATTCATAGCTTTGTGTACAAAAATGATCTCTTACATGAACTATGATGCATAAAGCATAACTCAATTATACCATATTTTGCATAAAACATATCTTGGTTATAAGCATATTTTCATAAAACATCTGCAATGCCACATCACACAGATATTGCAACTTTTGCCAAAGAAGAAACTTGCCATGCAGATGAAACTGGCATCTGTGAGTACTTGACAGATTTTGAGATGTTTATTCTTTATGAAGGAGTGAACTTCTGAGAAAGCAGTAAAGGACTTTCCCTTCTCGACTGTTATTGGAAGGAGATCAGATCCACCGCCATGGGCAGCACACATGCGAGGTTACTTCTGTGCTGCAGCAGTCCCAGAATTGGGCTTCAGGCTCCTGCACAAGCCCAGGGCAACCTTCCCTGCAGGGGATGGCTTCAGCCAGGGCTCAGGGTTGTGGTTGCCACACCTCACAGCTCCTGTCCCTGCAGCTTCTGCCTAGCTCTGGGCTAGGGATGTGAACTACTAGTCGACTTAGCAATGCTTATCAGTTGACTAGTTGCTCCCCCCTCCCCTTGCCTCCGCTATCAGAAAGAGGCAGCAGGGGAGGGAACGAGGTGGGGATGATTCAAAGCAGCAGTGCTGCGTGGAGCCTGGGGCCAGATCCTGGGCTCCACACCGCGCTGCTGCTTTCAAATGTTGCGTGCAGCCTGGGGCCAGCTAGGGACTTCTCCACTGACCCTGGGATCCGTGCAACGCTGCCGCTTTCAAATGCCACGCGGAGCATGAGGCCAGCGGGGGACTGCTTGAGTCGCCTGCTGCCCCATGCTCCCCGCAGCGCTTTTGCCTTTGAAGTATAGCAACAGCCCTGCGGCAGTTGCTACACTTCAAAGGTGGCGGCACTCTTATTGGCCATTTGATTAGCCAATTAACCTAAATTTTAATTTAGCAGCTCAGAGCCTAAACAGGAACCCTCCACATGCTGCCCAGAAAAGCAGCTTCTGGGCCATTTGAATCTTCACACATGGCCCCTTCCCCCAGCACAATCCCGTTGGCCTCTTTCTGGCCAATGGGAGCTTCTTGTTTGAAGGACAGGTAGCATGTGAAGCACCCTTCCTCCTCTCCTGAGGCTCTTATTCACTGACACGCCTGGCCCATGCAGCTGGTGCAAGGCAAACAGGGACACTGCCTGAGAAACATGCTGGGCTGGGGTCACCCAAGTAAGTCTCCCAGCCAGAGCCTGCCTCTAGCACCCTAGTCCCTCTGTCCCTCCCTCAACCCTCTACCCCACATAAGCCAAACCCTCCATTCCCCTTCTGAACCCATACCCTCTCCCAGACCCTGTATCCCAATCCTTCGCCCCAGGTCACAAGCACTTGCTGCTCTAGGTCACAATCAGAACCCCTGTAACCCCCTTATGCAGTCTAGTCCCCTGCCCCAAGTCACAACTGCCTCTTTCACCCAAACCTCACATGCCCTCCTGCAAAAAATCCCTTACCACAAGATCCCGTTTGCACCCAACCTCCATTCCAGACCCCATACCTCCTCCATGAATATCATGGAAGGGTGTGGCCCTTGACCGCTTACAAAAATCTTGAGGTGGCCCCCCACATCAAAAATTATTGCCCACCCATGCTATAACTCCTTGTTTTGGTGATTTGGCATTACCAAATTGCACATAGGCCTGTGTTCTCATTACAGCCTCATTAGTAGAAGTCATCTGAAACCTGCCTTGGACTAAAGACAGTCCTTAGAAATTATTCAATGATTATAATAGTCTCTGCCTTAGTCAATGAATTAATGTTGGCCTGGAACCATTTTTTTGCCAGGTACCATAGCCAATGGCCCACGGTGCCACCAAACAAAGGTGAATTTCCCAGGGAAATGCTCTATTCTAGTGTAGGGCTGGTGTGGTTCTGGAGTCTGCCTCTGTTTTATCTAGAATGGCCTTTTCTACCATTTGTGTAGGACTACCAGCAGGCAAAGGCTGGTATGAGCTTTTCCTGAAAGGAAGGGGGCCACACAAGCTGCCCAAGGGGATCCAGTCGTTGCTGTTGTGACTGCTGCCTTCTTAAAACTGTACAAATACACCTTGACTCATCATTGGGACTGAATTTTGACAGATCCAATAGCTGCTGGATTTCTCTTCTTTGTGAGCCAACCACCTGAGTTCCTGGGTTCACTTCTTAAGGCACAGCAGGAAATGCTCCTGTAAAACATGCTGAGCGTCTCACTACTGTAAACGTTAGAATGACTGCACTGGGTCAGACCAATGGTCCATCTAGCTCAGTATCCTGTCTTTTGGCAGGGGCCAGTGCCAGGCGCTTTTTACTTTGCTTATCTGGTTTTACATGGACTATTATCATTATCCAACCTTTGCTAACTTTCCAACTGGAAAGATGAATATTTGACTCTTGCTGCATTTGCTACTATTCTTACTCAGTATGTATCCTTATTTCAGTCTGATTAAAGGTATCCATCCCCCCATACTGTCTGTTTACACACAGGTGTTCAGTCAAGCACATTGACAGAGGAATGAGGCAACATCCTTGGACCCTTTAAATCAATGCCAAAGCCCTGTGAGGTGCTCTACAGAGCCTTGGGCGGCACATTCCTGAGGGTGCTAAGGGCCAACTGCCAAGGACCTGCCCCCTCCAACTGAGGCCCCGCCCCTTCTGAGAGTATGGTACCACACCCTCAGTTTGCCTAGGGCCCAGCCTGTCTGTTGGCTTACAGATGTATAGTTGCAAGGAAAATTATCAAAATAAATCAGGAATTTAAAGTATAGGCTTCCTTCCCCCCACTGATTACTTTCCTCTTTTATTGTTAAGACAGCAGGAAATACTGAAATATCTCATGTTGTTGTTGCTCGAAATTTGGAAGACAGATGATTATGAATAGCCAGACAGAGCAGCTGTAATAATTCAGAACTTTATTAAAACTCTTATCCTATTTCTATTCCTTTTGGTAAGACCAAGACCACATTTGTTCTGAAGTTACCATATAACACCAAGACTGGAAAATATAAAAATTTGGTAGCTGAGTCTGTAAACTCTTATTTACAGAACTGTAACTAGGAATTTTTGCACCTGGGGCAAAATATTAATTATGCCCCACCTCGCCTAAGGGTTAGCATATGTCTCTCTCTTTACTTTTGAAGATTATTTTTACTTTGTGTCTTTGTGTCCCTGCTTATGATGCACCTGAGGAAATTGCCCCACTTGCCCCACCCTTTTTACAACCCTGCTTATTTAAGCAAGCATGCAAAAAGAGAACTCCCATATTCAGTATCCATTTCTCTTATAAAACTTGGCTCGTGCAACCACATCATTGGCATAATCCTGGTGAGTTGTGCCATTATCCACTCCAGGATAGTTATGGACATTGCCTGGTCCTGTATTGTAGGCAGAAATCCCACCTGAAACAATAAAAGGGAATTTTTAAATTACATACAGACAAAAAATAAAAATAAAAATAAAAATTCCAGCTAAATCTATCTTTTTATTTAGGATATTAAAAATAAAGTAAAGAAATTAGCTGTGCATGAATTTATTACACTGTAATTAAATAAAAGGAGGCTGTCTGCTGAGTCCACCCAGAATTAGAGGGCTTTAGGGTTTTTATGTGAACAAGTGGCAGTAGCTTGGTGAACCATTTGGTTAAGCACATTCAAATTGACACACTAAATCTTTGAACCAGGCCTATTTTTAATAGAACACAAGCCCCAATTACCATGTTTACATTCAGTCCTGCAAATAATTTTAAGTAAGGGAGAAAATTAAAACACAAACTAGCATTTAATTCTGCTCCCTTTCGTGAATCTCTGCTCCATATTGTAGTGCACAATTTTGCAGTCACGTGAAGCTTTGTCCCATTTCTAAAAATGCACTCCACACCTACACTCCTACAATGATATAGGGATAATTTCTGGAAGGATTCAAATAAAATGCAAGCTCTCATTGCCTTCAAAGGCACCAGGATTTTACTGATGGTGAATTAGTAGATGCCTAAATGTCTGTATAAACTAGATTGAGGAGGTGGGAATGGATTTATAAATGTTCCCCACGCAGTGTTGGAAACCCACCACAGTGTATTGTGTCAAAGAACGAAAAAAAAACCCTGCTGTAACTGACTAATCTAGTTTTGCTGCCAAACTATGCAAAATCAGAAAGTAGATAACCAGCGTCCATGGTGAAAAGAAAATGATACTTAGAAATAAAAAGCATTTAAAATATCAGTTACAAAAAAAAACCCTTTAACATGATTTTTGTGCTAGAAGTCTCCTTAGCTCCTGGCCTGAAAACAGTCTATATTGTACCTTTCAGCTGTTGTTCCTTGGTCCATTCAGAGAACTTTGCTTCAGTTTTGTTAATCATATCAGCAAGGATGCCTGTCGCCTGATCGAGATGTTCCTGGCTATTCCATGATCCGACTGGTCTATGGTAGCGTTTATCAACCTAGATGGTACAGAGAGAACACTACTACTGAAAAAGATGATGTATTTCTGCTGTTCTTCCCTCCCAGAACACTCTACACGACTGTCTCAAACTGTGGTTGAGAAATTACTCAAATATTCAACTTTACTGTCTTCTCGCTGTAATCCCAACACAAACACTGAGGGAGAGTACATTGGATGGTGCTAATGAAGAAGGGTTTATCCTAATACGCATCTTCTTTGCCATTTCAAGCTATAGTCATTAATTATCTGGCTAGCACTGAGCAATGCCTGCTGCTGCAGTACATCTGCCCCATATCTCCTGATTCAAGAAGCGTATACTGTGAAGGCATGGAGATCAGCAGAGGGATGGGCTATAATGGCTGCCTGAAGTCTGAGGCGATGTCTCGACTGCCGTTTTTTTCAGCAGAAGATATGCAAAGTGCGCTCTCATTTGCATATCTTTTCCCAATCCTTTTTGCGGAAGAGGTTTTTCCGATAACACTGCTCTACAGCCAAAATGCTTCTGAAATAAATGTAGTCAAACTTTACTAATTCTGGGTCACTGAGAACGAAAATGATGCTTAAAATTGT
Organism: Pelochelys cantorii; assembly: GCA_032595735.1. Classification (NCBI taxonomy): domain Eukaryota; kingdom Metazoa; phylum Chordata; order Testudines; family Trionychidae; genus Pelochelys; species Pelochelys cantorii. The sequence goes on along the minus strand of CM064326.1, from coordinate 120,654,470 downwards.
TGATTGGCTCTAGTCTTCAAGATATGCTATTGGGTCAGTATATACGACCCTTGACTTGGGAATGGCGGAGGATAAGTGAGTTATAAAGGGAAGGGATCTCAACTTAAACCAGAAATGACTAAAATACATCTTTGACTGGATCTATGAATAAATCTGACTGGGTTTGGACAGTACTTGCTTTTTAGGCAAAACAATGAATGATGCAATCTGAAGCTGGTATTGCGTCATACATGATATGAATTGCATCATGTTATTCCTAGAAGTCATGGATGATGCAATCATAACGAAGCTTACATCACTCTGCTGAACAAATTGCCCTATATCAGCTCTAGAAATCATACAGTGTCGTGCTCTCTTATTTGTCAGTGTTTGATTTTGCAAAGGGACACGTTTCTATTTAGCCAAAGTGAGCAGAGATGCCTCGTACTTGTGTGAACAGTGCAGATAACTTCTGCTATGTTTGTGGTGAAGTGATTTTTGCATCACAAAAGCGTAGTATAACCACTATGGTTAAGAAAGCCTATCACCTTTATTTTGGCTGCAAAATTGGAGATCAGGACAAGAGGTGGGCCCCACACATATGCTGCAACACTTGTGCAGCAAATCTTTGCCAGTGGTTGAACAGGAAAAGGAAATCTATGCCTTTTGCAGTGCCAACGATTTGGAGAGAGCCAACAGATCATACCAGCAATTGTTACTTCTGCATGGTGCCTCCAGTTGGGAAAGGTGTGTCAAAGAAGAAAAAAGTGGACCGTGCATTATCCAAACCATCAGCTATATGCCCAGTACCCCACGGAAAAGGACTGCCGGTTCCTGATGCACCAGAATCATTCTCACTGAGTCAGACGAGGAAGAGGAAGAGGAAGAGGATGAAACTTCTGGTCCTGAACCATCAATGTCACAGGACCCACATTTTCTCCCATCCTCCTCCTCTGAACCACACCTCATAACACAAGGTGAACTGAATGATCTTGTCAGGGATTTGGAACTACCCAAGAGTAAGGCAGAGCTGTTGGGCTCCAGACTACAGCAGTGGAATCTCCTGGCAGGTGATGTTAGGGTTTCCATGTTCCGTGACCATCAAAAGGATCTTGTCCCATTCTTCTTCATGGAAGGTGATCTTGTAGCCTGCAACAACATCGATGGTGTGATGGCAGCCCTCAACATCGTTCACGATCCAGATGAGTGGAGACTGTTCATCGATTCATCGAAGACGAGTCTTAAAGCTGTTTTGCTGCATAATGGCAATGTTTTGCCATCAATTCCAGTTGGTCATGCAGTCCATATGAAGAAAACCTATGACAACATGAAACAACTTTTGAGGTGCATAAACTATGACCAACATCAGTGGCAGCTTTGTGACTATTTGAAGGTTGTTGCTCTCTTGCTTGGTCTGCAGACTGGATACACAAAGGACTGCTGTTTTCTCTGCGAATGGGATAGTTGTGCAAGAGATTCCCGCTACATCAAGATAGATTGACCACTCCGACAGTCATTGGAGCCTGGGAGGAAAAGTGTTCAACATCCACCACTTGTTGACTCAAGGAAGATTTTGTTACCACCCTTACACATCAAGCTGGGTCTGATGAAGAACTTTGTCAAGGCCATGGACAAAAACACAAGCAGCTTTCAAGTACCTCCGTGGAAAATTTCCAAGGTTAAGTGAAGCTAAGATAAAGGAAGGTGTCTTTGTTGGTCCTCAGATTCGTGAACTTCTTCGAGATGATGCATTTGACCATGCACTGCGTGGCAAGGAAAAGACGGCATGGAAAGCCTTCCAGTTAGTGGCAATAAATTTTCTCGGAAACAACAAGGCAGACAACTACAGGTTGTTGGTGGAAAACTTCCTCAAGGCATACAAAAGCCTTGGTTGCAACATGTCACTAAAAATACATTTTTTGCACTCTCCTCTAGATTTTTTTCCACCGAACTGCGGAGCAGTGAGCGACGAGCACGGCGAGCGATTTCACCAGGACATTGCAACAATGGAGAAACGCTATCAGGGCAAATGGAGCCCATCAATGCTTGCAGACTATTGCTGGACAGTGACAAGAGATGCTCCATTTAATGAATACAAGAGACAAGCCAAGAAGCGCCAAGTAGACACTGAATAGGACTAAACTATGTACATAATAGTTTTTTGCCTTTTGTTTCATAATACATTTTATTTATATAACCCTTTTGCTGATTTTTAAAGTGTTACATAAACAGGACAGGTGAAATATTATCATGTAAAGCAACCATAAACACATGAAAAGACCTAGGTTTACAATTTATGATTAAACCTCTACTATCTACACAATATACATAGACGTAAAATGTAAAAACTTAAATATCTTGGAAACAGTAGCCAATCAGTTGTTTTAATTGTCATATTTGAATTCAGCACATCAAAATACATAATAAATAGCACATTTTATCTCTGAAGCAGACGACTTCTAAAATATTGTAGACCAGTGTAATAGGCCCTGCGTAGATGGGGCCAAATGTTGGAAAAAAGCCCTCTTTCGAAAGATCCCTTATTCCTCGTAAATCAAGGTTTACAGGGTCTTTTGAAGGAGGGAATAGCAAAGACATCTTCCTCCATCCACCCCTACGCCTTCTAAATTCCCCCCAATATTTGGGAGCACAAACTGCAGAAGGTGGATTTCTCGCATGCCCAAATCTAAACATTTAAGAGATACCTCATTGATAGCTTTTCTGGCTCACAGTGTGAAGAAGCCACACAGCTTCCAAGAGAGTACATGGCAGCCAAATCAGGAAAAAATGCCAAGGGCAGAATACAATCAAATAGCTATTAAGGTGGATATATGAGAGGCGATCCCTGAGATTAAGGCCACAAGAGATGATCTGACAACAAGTAAAAATGGAAATTACTGCCTTAGAAGATGTAGATAGTCTGAGAGGAGTAGCTGTGTTAGTCTGTAAGGCTACATCTACATTGCACCATTATTTCGAGATATCCTAAAATAGCTCTCTCATGTCTTCACAGCAGTCCAGTTATTTCAGGTTCGTTAATCCGATGCCCCTGTAAATCTCATTCTATTAGGAATAAGGGACATTTTGGAATAGCACTTTATTTAAAAATTTGGCACTTGTGTAAACAGTGCCAAATAACGAAATAAGCTTTTTTGAAATAGCATTGAAATAAGATACGCAATTTGTGTAGCTCAAATTGCATATCTTATTTTGAGATACTGTGCAGTGCAGATGCACACTAACTTTAAAAACACTGAGTAGTCCTGTGGCACCTTATAGATTTTGTTCAAGACCAAGAAAACAGTTAAATTTTCCATCTGCAAATTTGATATTGTTACTCTGGGTTTGAACAAAAACATTGACTGGATGTCGCATTATAAAGCCAGTTTCCCCTGCATTAAGCACCTGACATGTATTGGTACAAATTATATGATTTTCAATTCTTTCTAGTGTCTTAAGCTCTGGAGAAGAACACACTTTTTTGTTTTTCTTAAGTTAGAGAGGCTCCTGTGACAACATTTGGAAACATCTGGCTTAAGAGATTCAAGAACATTATATTATTCTTCTATCAGCAGAAAGGAGTTACACACCAAAATGAAAGATGTGCCACTTTTCCTGCTTATTCTAAAAACTTCTGTAGCTTAGATACTCCCAGGTTTTTTCTGCATAAATCAAGAGCTTGATGTAGCTGGCTTGACAAAGGGAAACAAAATTGACCACGAGACTATCAATAAAGAAATAACAGAGGATGATATTTATCTGCTTTTCATACTGTCGGTAGGCTCAAAACTCCAGGGCTGATGGCTTTCCAGTTGAATTATATAAGGCATTTAAAGTGGCATTAGTAGATCTGTTGAGAGAAACAGCTATTCTTTCATACTTTGTGTAAGATCTTTCCCTAGAAGAAGGTACGGCTGTCTTTCTCTCTAAAGTTGAAACAAATCTGACTGTATGCAGCTCTTGTTGGCCCATATTACTGATGAATCATGGCATAAGTATTTTAGCCAAAATACTAGCTACAGAGTGCAGTCCATGTTCTCATCTTATATAAATCCAGATCAAAGTGGAGTCATTTTATACTGGTCAGATGGCAGTCAGGCAATATTCTGAGAGTACAGGGCTAAGGACAGAAATGCCAGACCTCTAGGAAAGGGGAAGGGGGCTGGCTCTGGACCCTTCTGGAAGGAATAAGGCCTCACGCAGAAGAGGTGGGCTGGAGGTTAGCCTTCCCCTACCAGCCCTTCAGCGCTACCTGTCCTTCCTGAAAGGGCCTAGGGTTTTGGCCACCGCTGTAGCACCGCTAGCAGCCGGGAGCTCTGAGCCCCTTTGAAACTCCAGGCCGAGGTAATAGCCCCCTTTGCTCCCTCTCCCCCGCCATCAGTAGCCCTAGTACTTAGAAGCACCCATATTGCCAGATCAGCAAAACGTTACCTGAAGCAGAGAGAGTTTGACAGAATAGTGTTGAAAGTCCTATCTTACGTGCACACTGGTTCCCACTTCCTTAATCAGATAGCTGCACTTTACACCTGCCCCCTGCGAGGCAGTGTTCCCCGTTTGAATTACAGGGGACTTGTCCATTGTCTCCTTTACTTTCTGCACTGGCCACGGAGCTTTCTGCACACAGGAAAAGGATCAGCAAATCTCTCACAGCAATAAAGCTTGAAGGAACCTCTTGGAAACAAATGCTGCATGCGCTACAATTATTTTTAAGGAAATCTGACTTGGGAAACATCTGGATTTACAGTAAACTATGTCAAGCCTGAAATACTAGTTGTCAATTTACCAGACTCTGAGAAGTCATTCCTTCTGAAAACACTTGGGTTCAAATGGGCAGTAAACATCTGTCACTTGGGAATTCCAATATCAAACAGCCCACAAAAGCTCTATGATGTATGTCAAGCCACTACTTCAGCAAAAGAAAAAAAAAAGATGTGAAATGCTGGGGGACGTATGCTATTTTGGGTTGGAAAAGAATAGACACACTCAACATATACATTTTACGAAGGATCTTTTTCTTGTTTCAAAATCTTTCTGTGGTCTTCCCAACTAAAATCCTAGCAGGAACACAGAGGATGTTATAAGAATTCCTTTAGAATAAGAAAATATCAAGAATAAATACAGATATGTTGTACAGACCCATTGAACAGAATGGATTAGATGTTCCAAACAGTCTGATACTATCAAGACATCCAGCTCAAAGAGAGAGGGGCTCTAACCCAGCCAAACATCGCCACAATTTTCTTGTCCAATAGTGACCCAATGGTAACATCACTAGATTACCATGTATTAATACAAAAAAATCATGCTCTCCCAAAATTACATGCATGCTAGAGCAAAGGCTATTCTGTGCATTTGGGATGGAGCTAGAAATAAGACATTATTTCACTCACTAGTGATACCCTTGCAAATAATCTAGATCACAAACCAGTGATCTTTAAAAATTGGGAGAGCTATGGGATGGATATGATTGGACGTCCGATCAATAAAGAAACTTTTCTAATCCATTTAGAGAGCAAAACTAATATTAGGTGGCCCATTCTTCCATTACAATAAAGTAAGGCATGTTTTCAACTTTCTAAGAAAGCTGTTTTATACAGAAACATAGCTATAATACAAGCAATGGCAACTGGTCAATTATGAAACAAAAAAGTTATAACTAATAAACGTCAACCCTCATAGCCAGCATTCATAGCAAACAAAAAACAAAAAAAAGTTTGTATATGACACGTTGGGAAAAGGCTCTGTGTAGATAAATACCCTTAAAGGAATGGGGGTTAGAGAGACAGACACAGACAAGTGTTGGAGAAAGAATAGCGAAAGAGGACATTTTTAGAGATAGGGGATAAGCATTGGACAAACTGGTGAATGAGAATGTGTGCAATATGGTCATAAGCTAGTACTGAGATACAATTTGCACCCAAATATCAAGAAATCATTGGCTATTTATTTCCAAACAATCATTTGGAATCCTCCTGGGGCCCTCCTAGAAGAACTAGTCACACAAAAGAAAATGAAGAATGAATCTTTCACATGCTCACAGCAGTTGGGCTACTGATACCTCTCCGTGGAGAAAGAAAAATAGTGAAGCCCTTAAAGAATGGCATGGCAGGTTGTTATGGAAAAATTAATGGACCTATTACGTACTCAGCCAAAGAAACCGAAGACAAATAGATGCTTAGATGTTTAGTTACCATTTGTTCAACACTCAGAGCACATCCACCTGCAACATAAGCAGAACAGCTGTCCAGTGTCTTTGAATATTACAATTAATAGGTATTCCTGCTCTATATAATGTCTTCAGAGATTCTACTCTGTTTAACAAAAATCACTACCAATGCCATCAGATGCTGTAATGAGGTAATATGGTAACAAATAGAGAGGTCAGATGTATGTACTACTTCATAATGTCTCTAAACAAAAGCTTGCAACTTTAATGACTGTTATTTTGTTCTCGTATTTACACAGCAGGGATTTGTAACCCTGTTAATGATGATGGGTGATCACTTGTTGCCAAGTATGATCATCTTCCATGGGAGTTATGGACCCTCTGGTGACTGATACAGCTTGTGTTTCAAGGATTGGCCTTATTACAGTGAGGACAGATGTTTCCAGGTACAGCAGGAGGCTGCTGACCATGATAGAAGCCAGTCTCCCCTTCCTCTGTGCCTCTTCCCCTCCTTGGCTTGTCAGTGGGCAAATCTGAAATGCAAGGAGCCATTGCATAGGACTAGTCTCCATTTTGAGTGATCCTGAGTGAGTGTCTCCCAAGTATCAGTGTCAATGTTGCACTTAAGTTATTCTTTAGCAAGTCTTTATAATGCTTCTGTTGTCCTCCCACGTTACGGTATCCCTCTTTCATCTGAGAAAACATGTCCTGTTTTGGGAAGTGATGGTCTGGCATTTGAACAACGTGACCGGTCCAGAAAAGTTGCTGATGGATGATCATTGCCTCAATACTGGTGGTCTTTGCCTCTTCCAGAGCACTGATGTTAGTGCACCTGTCTTCCCATTTGATCTTCAAGGGGCAGCATTGGTGATACTTCAAGGACTTTTAAGTGATGTCTGTAGGTTGTCCAGGTTTCAGACCCATACAATAGTGCTGGGAGAATGATGGCTTGATAGAAAAGAAGTTTGGTCACTGTCTGAATGTTGTGATCTTCAAAAACCCCATGCCTCAAATGAAAAAAGGCTGCACTGGCACAGCTCAGATGATATTGGATTTCTACACCAATATCTGCCTTCAATGAAAAATAACCTCCAAGGTAGAGAAAATGAGTGACATTCTCCAGTGCCTCTCCATCAATTTTAGTAGGTGAGGCACATGGTATTTCATTTGGAGAGGGCTGATGGAGCAGTTTGGTTTTCTTGATGTTGAGGATGAGACCAAGACATACATAAGCATCAGCAAACACATTCAAGATTGCCTGAAGATCTCTCTCAGAGTAGCAAAAATTGCCTTGTAATCAGCATACTGAAGCTTGATGTGGTGGAAATCTTACTCTTAGCTTTCAGACTGCTAAGCCTAAACAGCTTTCCATCCATTCTGTAGATGATTTCAACACCTGCTGGGAGCTTCCCAGCAATGAGGTAAAAAAAATGACGGCAATAAAAACGGCAAACATGCTTAAAGCGATAATACAGCCCTGTTTGACTCCTGTTTGTACTTTGAAAGGTTCACTCTAGGAGCCAGTGCTGCTCAGAACAGTCACTTTCATGTTGTCATGAAGCAACTTTAGGCCATTGATGTATTTATCCGGACATCCTGTTTTAACCTTGTTAATATTTCCTAAATAAATACAAATGATAAATGGAATGTCTGGGTGAAAAGGTAAAATGTTCAACCTGGTTAGGTTTAACAAGAGTCAGTTTCTCCACTGCGTTGTCTGACATATGCCAGAGCAATACATTGCTGCCTCAACACTAATGCATTTTCTGGCAGTAAGCCAAGTATCAATCCCTACCTGGGCTACAGTATCGAGAAATACCTAGCCTTAGTTTATTGACATTTACTCACCTGCATCAAACCAAATGCATTTCCATGATCACCCCAGCCATTCTCTAGAACATGTCCAGCATGTGACTCTCGGGAGATGATACCAGCAACCACAGCTGGATCCATATCATGTTTTCTGGCAGCACTAATAATCATGGGTTTATATCTGTTCATTCTATCCAAGTCCTTCCGAGCAATCTCCTCTGAAGCACGGACTCCTGTAGTAAGTGGAAAAGTAATCAGATATTTTCTTACTACAATATCAGCAACAGATTTCCTAAGCACAGAGCTCCATTATGCTCTCTAACAGCTCTTCTGCAACTTGTGTGTTCTGCATTAAGTATTATGGAAGTTAGTGATGTGTCCAGGCAAAATAAATTGTGCCTGGAAATAATTTGCAAAATCTGGGTTTAATTCTTATTTCCTTATGTTGCCAGATGAAGGTGAATAGGCTTCCTGAGGAGCTGGAGGGGGAGTGTGCTCAGACACAATAGCGAAGTCAGCTGCAACCTGTCACTCTCTGGATAATGCAGGAGTGATGTTGAAAGGGGTAAGAGGAGTCACATTGAACCCTTTATGGTCAGAAAGACAAGACTGTGATACGGGGCTTCAAAGTTCAGACGTGAATTCAAAAGAGTGGGATTCTTAGGGACAGATGCAGAATGGGGGGCCGACAGACTTGCTAGGACATTGGACTGGGGAGGGAGAGGGGTAGCTCTGTGCTCTCAGAAGGGCAGGGCAGGGCTGGGGAAGGAAGCAAGCCCTCAGCACTGCCCAGAACACTACTACTCCAGCCCCTCCCTCATCTCTAATTGCTGCCTGGAGTGCACCTTACAGTGTTCCGGCAACAATTTAAAGGGCCTGGGGCTCCGGCCGCCACTGTTCCTGCGGTAGTGGTAGTGGTGGCTGGAAGGCCTGGGCCTTTTGAATGGCTGGGGGCAGGGAAGTCTCAGCACCATTTCATCCTCCATTAGGAGGCAATTTCAATCCTACTCAGCATGGGCGGGTTTGGCAGTCAGTCCAATTTTGTTTCTAGAGTGAAAGACCAGGGAGTTCCTTCATTTTTTACCAACAATACCAGATAAACTGTTGATCTGATGTACAGTAGCAGGTGTAAAACAGCAAGGACTAAACAAAAGTCAGGGAGTGAGGAAATTCCTCACTGCCAATCCCCCTCTGCTACGGATTTAAGTCACATGGGCCAAACTTTAATACTTTAAATCGCTGTTAATTCTGGATGCTTCAGAGACATCCTGGGCCTAGTTTTTGAGAGTCGGAAGTATTCACAGCTCCTGATAATTTTAGCCAGTGCTTGTGAGAGCACTTCTGGAAATCAGACCTAAGTGTCTGAATTGCACTCCTGGGGGGGGAAAGCCTGAAGTCATGTGTGAAAAAGTTCATCACCTCTCTGTGCCAAAATCATTCCTTCAGTAACTGCATTAAAGACAGTGGAGTTATACCAAAAATCTTAAGTCCTTCTGTCTTAATTTCTTTATCTGTAAAATAAGGACAATGGTATTTGGCCAACAGGAACGTTATGAGGTTTAATCAATTAATTCTAATAAAGTACTTTACAGAAGTGAAGTACTGTGCATCATTGTGACGACTCTGTGTGCTAAAATATAGCAACCAAACAGCAGCTATTACTCACCACAATAGCTTAAGCCTTCTGGTCTTGCAGTTGTACTGGAAGCCCCAGTGGTATCAACTTCATTTATGTCTCCATAGCGTCCAGTTTCACTTTCAGAAGAGCCTGAAAAGTTAAAAGAAGAGATTTTAGTTTAAGGACATTTTGTGGACATAAGAAAAGCAAAAATAATCCAAACTCATTAATCAGATTTTGCTCCACTCTCAGATGGGTTCTGTTCCGTTAGTTGTGGGGTCTGAGTTGAATTCTCTGGGAGTGGAGGACTTGCTAGCCAGGAGAGTCAGCCTGTGTGTAGAAGTCCTGTGCAAAGTGAGATCTCTTTTAATTTGGCTCTTAAACAGGCTAGAGATTAAAACCTCTTACCCTCCATATCAGGTGCCCCTCACGCAGAACATCCTATTACCATTTCTGAGAAGAGTCACCCTTGATATGAAGTGCCAAATTAGTCAGAAATGGTTTATTTATATTCCATTTGCTCTTGAAGCAAATTCATTGATCCCACACAGGAGCTGCCTAAGTCCCCTGAGGAAACATCAGGACCTGCTTTTATTTTTGGAGCCACGAGACTCAGCCTCAGTTGTTTGGACACACAAGGGACAAGCAGCCCAACCATTCCTCCCTACTTGCCTGTACCCTGTATGAGACTTGGGGCAGCTGGTCCATTGGTTGACCATAGTGGTATTTTGCCTTTTTCTCTGGGACTACTGACTCCACATGATAGCAGGGAGTAGAGTCCCAAAGAGGCAGAGCCAGAGCCAGAGCCAGAGCTCTGCACTCCAAGTCTGGAGCCAAGGTTACAGTCATGTTTCTGTCCAGAGAAAGATGTCCAGCATGAGAGAGGGGCTCCCCTCCTCCGAGGGGATGCTAGAGAAGTAAAACCTATCCTACGCCCCATCCTCACAACAATCTTACATGGTTTCTTTGGCAGTGAGTGCAATGAAATATAAAGAGGCTCCAGACTCACCAGTGAGACCCATGGTTGTCAGAATGGATAGAACAGGGATGGTTCTTCTCAAGCTCCCAAGAGAGTCAGAAAATAAATCCAAATCTGCAAAGAAATCAAAATATCTCATTTTGCAGTACTAATGTGAAGAAGTTCTGTTGTCAGACCCATTCAGAGGTTAATAATGGCTGTATGATGGCCAATTGAGCTGACTGCAATAAGGTTCTTTCCCCACAATTAGGCTGCAGAATTAAACTATGGAATTTGATAGCCTGAGGCTCCCCAAAAGGTATGTCTACACTATAGCTTTTTTTCCCCAGAGAAAGCTATGCAAATTGTGCTCTGCAATTTGTGTAGCTTTTTCCAATTGCTTTTCTGGAAGAGGCTTTTCTGACATTTAGCCCCATAGGAAATGGCCTCCTATTACCACCTTTCTCATTTACTTCAGTGAAACTCTGCCTGAGAAATGACTCAGCATTTGCTCTTTAGTGGTTGTTAATGTGTCTCTGCTGATGATTCATATTATTTTACAGAAAACTAGAGTCATGGAGCCAGGTACAAAGCAGTTTAAAGATGATAATCAGCTGCTATAAATGCCCCTTTTTTCTATGCCATGGTAACTTGCATACTCTGTGCAGATGTTTGCTAAAAATCACCATTTCTTTGAGCAGGGGATTATCTTTAAATTGCCTTGTAGCTGCTCCATGACTCTAGTTTTCTGTAAAATAATCTGGATCATCAGCAGGTGCCTTTTATCCAGTGACCGGCAGAGACACATTAACAACCACTAAAGAGCAAATTCTAGAGTCATTTCTCACTGAAGTAAAAGAGAAAAGAAATGGACTCCCCTTACCACTCATAGAAAGGGGCTCCATTTCAGATTTTGTGGAGTGGAGTGTTTTGTGTACGCCATGAGGTGGGGGAGGAGAGTGAAAGTATGGAGAGGGGGAGACTGAAGACAGAGGCTTCAGCAGTGTTACTGAGAATGGTCAGTACAAGCCAAGCACCAAATGGGGAGGGAGGAACCCTATTTCCTCCTCTAACATTTTCTACTCTTTGGTACCAAGTCATTTCTTATTAAGATGTTCCGCTACTCCCCTCTGGCTTACAGTCTGTACCTGGTGCTGCCCTGTGTCCTTCCATGCTCAACCAAACTTACACAATTATCACTGGTCTACAATTTTTTAGAAGTTGTCTGCTTCAGAGATAAAATGTGCTATTTATTATGTATTTTGATGTGCTGAATTCAAATATGACAATTAAAACAACTGATTGGCTACTGTTTCCAAGATATTTAAGTTTTTACATTGTATGTCTATGTATATTGTGTAGATAGTAGAGTTTTAATGATAAATTGTAAACCTAGGTCTTTTCATGTGTTTATGGTTGCTTTACATGATAATATTTCACCTGTCCTGTTTATGTAACACTTTAAAAATCAGCAATAAAATTTATTATGAAACAAAAGGCAAAAAACTATTATGTACATAGTTTAGTCCTATTCAGTTCACCTTGTGTTATGCGGTATGGTTCAGAGGAAGAGGATGGGAGAAAATGTGGGTCCTGTGACATTGATGGTTCAGGACCAGAAGTTTCATCCTCTTCCTCGTCTGACTCAAGTGAGAATGATTCTGGTGCATCAGGAACCGGCAGTCCTTCTCCGTGGGGTACTGGGCATATAGCTGATGGAATGTTTGGATAATGCACAGTCCACTTTTTCTTCTTTGACACACCTTTCCCAACTGGAGGCACCATGCAGAAGTAACAATTGCTGGTATGATCTGTTGGCTCTCTCCAAATCGTTGGCACTGCAAAAGGCATAGATTTCCTTTTCCTGTTCAAGCACGGGCGAAGATTTGTTGCACAAGTGTTGCAGCATATGTGTGGGGCCCACCTCTTGTCCTGATCTCCAATTTTGCAGCCAAAATAAAGGTGATAGGCTTTCTTAACCATAGTGGTTATACTACGCTTTTGTGATGCAAAAATCACTTCACCACAAACATAGCAGAAGTTATCTGCACTGTTCACACAAGTACGAGGCATCTCTGCTCACTTTGGTTAAACAGAAACGTGTCCCTTTGCAAAATCAAACACTGACAAATAAGAGAGCACGACACTGTATGATTTCTAGAGCTGATATAGGGCAATTTGTTCAGCAGAGTGATGTAAGCTTCGTTATGATTGCATCATCCATGACTTCTAGGAATAACATGATGCAATTCATATAATGTATGACGCAATACCAGCTTCAGATTGCATCATTCATTGTTTTGCCTAAAAAGCAAGTACTGTCCAAACCCAGTCAGATTTATTCATAGATCCAGTCAAAGATGTATTTTAGTCATTTCTGGTTTAAATTGAGATCCCTTCCCTTTATAACTCACTTATCCTCCGCCATTCCCAAGTCAAGGGTCGTATATACTGACCCAATAGCATATCTTGAAGACTAGAGCCAATCAACAATTTTAAGCATCATTTTCGTTCTCAGTGACCCAGAATTAGTAAAGTTTGACTACATTTATTTCAGAAGCATTTTGGCTATAGAGCAGTGTTATCAATAGGGTCTCTTTCTTGGCTCCTGTGTTACTGAACCAAAGTCTTGCTCACTAGTTTCCAGGCCTGTTGTTTTTATGTTACAGGCCTTTATTCAGGCCTGCTGACTCCATGTTACCAACCCTCAACTTACTGCACCAGGGTGCTGGCAAGACCACTGACACTCACCTTCCTACTCTCTGGGACTTCTTGCTATCCTATCCTGCTGGGCCAGCTCTCAGCATTGGCTGGGGAAGACCAGAGATCAATGCCCCCTCCCCCTCAGGAGCAGGACAGACACTGAAACTCTTCAAGTACCAGGAAAATGCAAGTTTGGGCCCAGCTTCCTGGGACACCACTCCCCAAATGGGATCACACCCCCAAATGAATTATTTAGGTAAGCCCCCTTTAACAGGAAAGGGAAATGTACAATGACTACTCCCCCGAGTAATAATTATTTACACTGGGATTGATAGTAAATAAAAGTGATTTTATTAAGTGCAAGAAGTAGGATTTAAGTGGTTATAAGTGAGAACAGGCAGAGCAAAGTAGGTTACAAATTTAAAATAACAGAAAATACTTAGATAATTTTAACACCAAAACCTCAGTACAAACTTATTACAAACTCACCCTAAAATTGTTTTTATTCCAGCTAAGCCTCCAAACCCAGGGAAGTTCCCTCTCCCTGGGGTCTTTAGTTCCTTCCCTTGTCTGTGTCATGCCTGCCAGACAAAGACCTGCTCGCTTCCTATTGTTTTATAGATCCCACTTTGGGCAGGATTTCTGTTTCTTCTCAAATTAGCAGGGACCAGCAGTCTAACTGGGAATCAGGACAGAGCACAGACAAATTATCCATACCTCACCACAGGACAAACTCCAGACTCACATCATGCAGTCAGCATCTTACCTCCCCCTTCCCAGAAGGTTTGAAAGTGCTGAGTTTCTGCCTCTCTCCTTGTGCAGATAGGACTCTCCACCCCTCTGACTTCCCCTCAGCCACTTACTTACTTACTTACTTACTTACTCACTCCCTCCCTTCCTTCCTTCCTTCCTTCCTCCCCAGCCACTTATTCTCTCCTTATCTCTCCTCTTCATCTGCTCTGGGAGCTGCTCAGTTTCAAGCATGCAGCTGCCTTCAGTTAGCTGCTTGCTTAGTGAGACAATGCCTGTCCCCCTGCTGGTCAGCTGAGCTCCTTGCCTGCATGGAGCTTCTGAGTGGAGCTTAGATAACTGCTGTGCAGCCATGCAGGTGCACAGCTTATAGAGAACTAAACCCCCCCCCCCCCCACAAACACACACACATCATCTTTGTCCAGTGGCTGCCACAGTACTGGAAAACTCTACTTTTTTTTTGGCAGACAACTTAGCAGTTAGTTGACAGGAGCACCTTATCTAATTACTATACAGGCCATCCTCGCTATAAGATCCAAGATGATACATTCCAGAAAACTTGGATTTATAGCAAAACAACTTAAAGTGGGGAATTTTTTCCCCATGGCTGACTTCCATTTGTGCAAATTGTTTTTTGTTATTTTGAGTGACTTAAGAGTGGGGAATGGGAGGACTTATAATGCATCAGTTCCTACAAGTGTCAACGACTATAAGATGGAATGGATGTATACTGGGGTGACGTATAGTGGGAATACCCTGTATATAAGAAAGAAAATTAAATAAATATTAGACCCATTCAGCTCTAACACTAACATATTCTGACATCTTGTGGCAAGTCACTTAAGGGACACTGGTTAGCCTTAACATTTTAATATATATTCTTACTTTGTTACTAACTCTGTGAAGAGAGAGAGACCCTGTCAAGACTCTTGGACTCTAGCTCAGCTCTGGAAGGTGATTGGGATCTAGTGGGTTACAGCAAGCTGGCAGATACATTTTAGCTCTATGTAAGAACATCAGAATGGCCATACTGGGTCAGACAAAAGGTATTTCTAACTTAGTATCCTGTCCTCCAACAGTGGCCAATGCCTGGTGCTTCAGAAGGAATAAAGAGAAGAGGCATCATAATGATCCCTCCCCTGTCACCCATTCCCAGCTTCTGGCAAATAGAACCTAGCAACACCATCCCTGCCCATTCTGGTTATTCGCCATTGATGGACCTATCCTCCTTGAACTTACTTTGTTCTTATTGGAAACCTGTTATAGTTTGGGCCTTTCCACCATCCCCTCGTAAAGAGTTCCACAACTTGAATGTGAAACAATAATTTACTGTGTTTGTTTTACATCTGCTGCCTATAAATGTAATTGAGTCAGCTTATTGTGTTATGTTTGTGAAGGAATGAATAACATTTCCTTATTCTATTTTGCCACACTGTTCATGATTTTCTAGTCATCTAACAGATCTAACATATCCCCACTTTAGTTAGTTCTCTTCTAAGTTGAAAATTCCTAGTCTTGTTAATCTTCACTCCTATGGAGGCTGTTCCTTACCAAAGTTCCCTCTAAAATGCATGGCAACAGAGCTTCACAGGTGATTAATCAGCCCTGCCCAGTTAGACGCTCAGGGCTCTGTGCATGGGCAGGGCTAATTAATCACCTGTGAAGAGCACTGTTCCTATACCCTATTAATTTCTGTTGCCCTTTCTGTACCTTTTCCAAATACAATATATCTTTGCAATATGGTATTTTGTCTTATTATCTAATCCTTTCCTAATGATTTCCAATATTCTGTTAGCTTTTTAGTTTTTAGACAGCCAGTGCACATTGAACAGATGTTTTCAGGGAACTATCCACAGGGATTCCAAGATCTCTTTCTTAAGTGGTAACAGATATTTTGTATCTATAGTTAGGATTATATTTTTCCATGTGCATTACTTTGCATGTATCAACACTGAATTCCATCTGCCTTTGTGTTGCCTAATCACTGAATTTTGTGAAATCCTTATATCACTCTTTGCAGTCATTTTTGGATTAGTTCCTGTTCACTCCTTTTTTGAGAAGGTGAGATTGGGTTCTAAAACCCCGCACCTGTGTGTTAGGCCCAGGGCTGTTAGGGGCACGGATAGGGCTGGGGTGTCAGAGGGGTTTTGCTCGTGAGGCTTCTGGCTGGCCAGACAGGCAGCTGAAGTGCTCTGTGCGACTGGTTTGTGGCCTATTTGGGAAGGGCCTCCAGTCTGGGGCTGTAAGGAGCCCCAAGTTCGAGCAATTCGCCCTGAGCGGATGCCCTCAGCTGTGCCCAGACCCGGCCCGGTCTGTCACAACTGGAATACCCAGCCTTTTGTTATTGTTAATCACCCTGCCCCTCCCTCTTTTTATAATAAATCCCCTTCCCCCAAGGCAAAACTGAAAGCAGCTCAAACTCTGTTGCGTTTAAAAACTGCCTCTGGAGTCAGGGCATGCAGCTTTAAGCAGACCTCAGGTCTAAACTTGGGAAGGAGGGCTACTGCCCCTGATCCCCTAAATGGCATACTTGCCCATAGGATTTTACTAATGAGTAAAATAGAGACTAGTCCATATGACATAGTATTTCACTCACCTGTCTTCAGTTTCTCTTCTAGAACAGGGGGGATGCAGTGACAGAAGTCTCAGAATTCCATACTTAGTGTGTATTAAGTCTGCACACTGAAACTGAGCATGCTCAATAAGAGCTGCTGTTGCTGTTGCCTTCACTTTGCCCTTATATGGATTCAGACGCTACTTCTGGGTCTTTACAAGCATTAAAAAGGAGTTCAGAGGGCAGAGTGGAGAGATGGGCAGAGTATCAATAGGGAGCAGAAATTAAGTGGCCTGGGGTGGGGAGGGAGTCAGGTAACTTTAGGGTGAGGCAGAAGAGGGATTGGAAGGGAAAAATCAGATGGGGGATGATTGGAGTTGGGGTTTGGCTGGGGGCAGGGGAGATGCTGTCCACCTCTGGGGGGAGGGGTTGCCCTCACACAGAGAGAGGCAAAGGCGGTAGCAGTGACCCAGGAAGATGAGCCACCTGCAGAATGTACAAAAGCAGGGGTGGGGGAGGGCAGAGAGGAGGTTTTATTTCCTCTCTCCGGATTAAATGTACCAGCGCGGGAGCACAGGGCTGCTTCCTGTTTGTGCTCTTAAAACAGTGCAGCCATCCTAATGCCTTGGCTCACCCTGCCAGCCCCTGCAGCGCTTTTTTTCTGCACTGCTACAGTACAGGGGACTGAATGCTGTAAAGAAGGGGTGGGGTACTTAAGGCCAAGGGGCTGGTTATGGCCCCTGGCTTGCCTGGATTTGGCCCCCGAGGGTCGAGACTCCCCTCTAGCAAATGTGTGCTGGGTCAGGGAGGTCAGATCCTCCCCCCTCTCCCCCCAACCCAAGCCATGAGCCGGGCTTCTCAGCTGCTGCACTCTCCCAGGCAGCCTCTCAAATTTTTACAGCATGTTTGGGGGGAATGAGGGGGGAAGACTCCAGGAAATATTGTGTAAGAATTTAAGCCCTTTTTGTCTTCTTCCAATATGCATTGCTTTGTGTTTATTGATGTTGAATTTCATTTACTGTCATGTTGACCACTCTCCTGTGTGGGTCCCTCTGAAATTCCTCACAGTCTTCCCTGGTCCTGACTAACCTTAATAACTAGGCTATGTCTAGACTGCAGGCTTCTTACACAAGAAGCTTTTTTGGAAGAGATCTTCTGCAAAAACTTCTTGCACAAGAGCGCATCCACACTGAAAACTTTTGCGCAAGAGAGCGATGTGCTTTTGTGCTAGAGAGTGTCCAGACTCCTAGGGTGCTCCCTCGGAAAAAAGGCCACCCAGAACCACGTCAGGCGGGCTTTAGGTCACCAATTGCTTCCGAGGGCTGGTGCCAGAGCCTTGCAGAGACATGTGCTTAAAGAGACCCCTCTGTTCAGCCATTTCTTTGCTGCTGCTGCCTACTTGAAGACCTCTTGGAGGGACAGCTAAGCTTCAGCAGTGCCTGCTGTGGTTGCCCTGTGCTTTTTGGGGATGCCATAGCTTTTTTCTGTAGTGTGCCATGGAGCGGGAGCTGCCCCTGGGCAAGCAATGGGCTTACACGGCCATGCTGTAGTTTTTGCAGATTTTGCTGCTAGCTGCCTTCCTCTTCCTGAATGGCCTGGACCTGCACCCTGAGCTCCTTCTGGGGACTCTCTCGGTGACTGCAGCTGCTCCACTATGGCAACCGCACCCCACTACACAGAGAAGGCTCTGGAAGCTGGAGACCAGCTCGGACTGGTGGGACCAGCTGGTCCTGGAGCAGTGGGATGACCAGCAGTGGGTGCAGAACTTTAGAATACACAAGGCCACCTTCCTAGAGCTCTGCCCCCCGCCCCCCCCCAGAGACGCGAAACCCACCTGCGGCCTGCCATCCCCCTGCAGAAGCGGGTTGCAATTGCCCTGTGAAAGCTCGCCACCCCAGACAGTTACCCGTCAGTGGGCAACCAGTTTGGGGTGGGGAAGTCCACCGTTGGGGCCCTCCTGATGGAGATAAGGAGCTCTCGGGCTGCAGTCCCTGCACAGGGTGTGGGGGAGAGGGAGAGTGTTGGATAAGGGGGAACTTCGGGAGAGTGGGACTGGGTACTGTAGGGGGTGGAGTGGGTATGGAGGGAAAGCCCTGTCCCCAGGGGGCTTGTGCATCCTGCCTTCACACAGCCCTGCTGTTGGCGGGGGGCGGGGGGGGAGGAGTGAGATCATAGGAGGTGGCTCCTGGGAGGTTTTGGGTGGGGCACAGGAGGGGAGGGGGATGGGCACCTCCCATGGGCTCAGTCACCCCATCTCATTCTCTGTTTTGTATGTTTGTGTGTCTCCTTCTGCAGGTGGTGAGGGCTATCAGCACCCTGCTGCTATGGAGAGTCGTCCGTCTGGAGGACCTAGACGCAACCGTGGCTGGATTTGCTTCCCTGGGATTCTCCAACTGTGGAGGAGCCATTGATGGGACACACATCCCAATCAGAGCGCCAGACCAACCTGCATCCTGTTAGGATGGAGGTTAGGTCCATAAAAGGCTATTAGCCAGGGGATAGAAATGGTGTCCCTGGCCTCTGTTTGTCAGTGGCTGGAGATGGATGGCACGAGACAAATCGCTTGATCATTGTCTTCAGTCCACCTGGTGCTGGCCACTGCCGGCAGACAGGCTACTGGGCTAGATGGACCTTTGGTCTGACCCAGTATGGCCGTTCTTATGTTCTTATGTTCATCAAGCAACCCAGTTTACAAATGGGAAGGGCTACTCTTCTGTTATCCTGCAGGCCCTGGTGGACCACCGGGGCCAATTCATGGACATTTTTGTGGAGTGGTCGTGCAGGGCACACAGTGCCTGAGTCTTTCGGAACTCTAGCCTATGCCACAAGCTGCAGGTGGGCACTTTTTTCCCACACCGGGACTTTGCGGTGGGCGACATGCAAATGCCACTGTGCATAGTGGGGGATGCGGCATACCCCCTCATGTCCTGGCTGATGAAGCTATACACTGGCCACCTTGATCCCAGCAGGGACCTTTTCAATGCCTGCCTCAACCAAGGAGGATGCAGGTTGAGTGTGCCTTCGGGCACCTCAAGGCATGCTTCCGCTGCCTCCTCACCCACCTGGATGTAGGGGAGCAGAATATCCCCGAGGTGATAGCCCCATTCTGTGT
Source organism: Pelochelys cantorii (assembly GCA_032595735.1). Taxonomy (NCBI): domain Eukaryota; kingdom Metazoa; phylum Chordata; order Testudines; family Trionychidae; genus Pelochelys; species Pelochelys cantorii. The sequence continues at coordinate 120,634,818 of CM064326.1, read as the reverse complement.
GCGCCACAATCTTGTGGAGCACAAGGGGGAGGCCTTCCTCCTGGGGTGGGGAACAGATGCTGGCCACAAGGGCCATGTGTTTGAGCAGCCCTGGGCAGCTACCACCTGCCAGGCCCATCAGTGGGGTGCGCATCTGGGAGGCCCTGAGGTAGAGGTTCTCTGAAGCACCCCAGTAATTCTCCCCAGGGCCTCCCCAACAGGGGCCTCTGCCTTTTAGCTCTCTCCCTTCCCCCTCTCAATCCCTTCCCTTACCTCTTCCCTGACTTCCCAATAAACACTCCTGTTTGGTTCCAAAACAAAAAGAGTCTTTTTTTATTAAACATAAAGAGAAGGTGGGTAGGGCGAGGAGGGGACTCTGAACTGGGAGGGGGGACTCTGAACTGGGACAGAGGGTTAGGACTGTGATGGGGTGGTCAGGACTGGGAGGAGGAGTGGGGCAGCTCGTGGCACCCCTGCGGATGCAGGGGCCTCATCGGGGTTGTGCTGGTCCCTGGGCCACAAAGGGCTGGGCAGGAGGGGAGGCTAGAGTGGGGTCAGGGTTGGCAGGGGGGACAGCAGGAGGGGCCATAGGCATCACTTGGGGCGGGGGCATATGCCAGCCCCCCCGCTATGCCTCTGCTCCCTCCCTTAGACATTGCTAAGGGAGGGAGCAGAGGCATAGCGGGGGGGCTGGCGGATGGGCAATGGCCATGGGGGGGGGGCAGGAGGGTGGAATCCAGGAGCAGCAGCATCAGGCGGGTGTGCTGCCAGGTGGGACATGATGCCTCACATGGTGTCACAACGTGACATCAGTTGGTCCCAGGCGCGCTCCCACCACTGCAGGTCGGCATTGACCCTGCATGCCAGGGTCTGCCGGATGTCCCATAGGGCACTGACATGCTGGCTCATCAGGCCCTCCTGCACCCTGGCCTGTCTGCGGGTCCCCCAGACTCTGGCAGGTGGCTGTGGGGCTGTGGCTTGGTCCTCGGTCCCAACTGGCCCGGCTGTGGAGAACAAACAGAGGGAGAGGTGGTCAGTCATCCCTGCAGACACTGGCCCTGAGGCCATGCCCTCCTCTGTGAGCGGCGACCACAACAGTCCATGGCCCACAGGCGGGGGATGCTCCTGGTGTAAGGCCATGTGTTGCCCTGTCTCACAGGGGCTCCGACATGCCCTGAGGTCCGTGCTGCTCTCTTTCCCCCTCCCCCGCCCCCAACAAACACCAGGGACAGGCAGGTAAGGGAAGTGTCCTGCCACAGTGGGATCCCCTCATGGGTGCCAGAGGAGCCGGGAACAGCCTGGCCCTCCCTGGGGTCTGCACAGGCAGCTGCAGTTTGCTGGGCTGTCTGTGGGAGTGGCTGCTGCCTTGCATGTGCAGGCATGCCTGCATGCTATGCGTAGCACTCCTCGGTCTGTGTGGGGTTGTGCCTGCACCCTTGTGGCGAGCCTGCTTCCAGCCAGGTGTGCCCCCCCACCCCAAGGGCAGGATGTGAGTGGCCTCTCCCAAGCCAGGCAGCAGGATCCCGGGCATGTTCAGGGTCTGCCTGCTGTGTTCACATGCCATACACTCATGCTGCATGTGGTCGCACGTGCACAGACTGCAGCACCATGTGAAGCCCGAGCAGCCCGATACTTGCCCCCCCACTCCCTGTGTGCCTGCCTCCCCTGCCCTGTGTGTGTGACAACTCACCTGAAGAGGAGGCCTGGGAGATATCCTGGCTGGCAGTGACCGGTTCGAAGGACAGGGTCACAGTCCCTGCCTCCTGCTCCTCTTCCTCTGCCTGGGGGTGGCCCTGGCCCTCCAGCTCATCCTCGTGTGCGCTGCGCTCAGTGGCCCTCATGTACCCCAGATGGAGCTCCTTCACCTTGCTCCGGACCTGCTCTATGGTCCAGGCAGGGTGACCTCGCTCCGCTAGGGATACAGCCATCTGAGAATAAATCTCGGCATTGTGCCACTTGGCCCAGCGATCTTTCAGGAACTCCTTGCCCCACAATTTGAGGAGGGCCTCAATCTTAGGCCTGAACCAAGTTGGGGCATGCCTTTTGGGGCTTCCCCCCAGGACCTGGGGGAGGTCCTGGGACCTTTATGGCTGCTCCCTGGAAGGGCTAGGTGGGGTCTTGCGGGGCTTGTGGCTCTGCCATGGGTGGCAATGGAAGAGAGAACCGCATGGTGAGGCACCTGCTCTCTGGCCAGCTTCCTGCCATAAGGCTTGTCCAGGGTGCCTGCAGCTTTAAGAAGGGCCAGCAGACAGGAACCATAGAGTTCTGATTAGCTTGGACGGAGTGGCCACCATGGCACCTGTTTTTTTTCCTGGAGGCCATTTCTTGTGCAAAAACCCCTGTTTCCCATCCACACAGACCTTTTTGTACAAGAACTGTTGCACATAAAAGAGTTATTCCTTATAGAAAGAGGAATAACTATTGCACAAAAACCCCTCCGTTCTTTCGATTGTTTTGAACAAAAATGCGCTTGAGGTGTGGATGCTCCGTGAGTTTTTGCACAAAAACTCTGTAGTGTAGACATAGCCTCTGTGTCTTCTGCAGATTTTGCTGCCTCCTTGCTTACACCCCTTCCCAGATCATTAATAAAGACATTAAGCATTATGGGATTTTATTTGGAACCTTGAGGCACCCACCTGTTGACCTTTCACCATAATGGAAACTGACCATTTAATCCTACTCTTTTTTCTTTCTTTTTTTTTTAGCTAACTTTTGATCTACCACAATACTTTGAGCCTCACCCAATAGCAACTTGTTCAGTATCTCTTGTGTGGGACTCTGTCAAAGGCCTTTTGAAGCCTCACTGAATGATGTAAATTGGTCCTCTTTTGTCCACTGTTTTCCTGAAATAGTTGAACAATTCCAAGTGATTAGTGAGACATGTTTTTTCTTTGAAGAACTTGTGCTGGTAAGCGGTTATAACATTATGATCTTCCGGGTGTTTGTTATGCTTTATCTGTAATGATTAGTGTGGACCTCACCACTATCAATAGCTGGCACTAGGTCTTTATCTTAGTGTTAAGTTGTTGTGTATGTTGTTACAGTGTATTTGGCTGGGGTGTGAGCAGCTTAGAAATACAGGTGACCCAAGACTTAAAACCGCCTGACTTACAACACCCCTCCCACATTTACAACCATATTTTCATGCAAGATAGCTCCTAAAACCCCCCAATGTATGTCCGCAGCTCACATTTATGATGGTGTATGATGCAGACTACACACATCATCTCAAAACAGGAAACGTACAAAGTCAGTCAGACTCTCCAGTCTGCAGCTGCTGCTTGAACTGCATGCGTCTCCACCACATCGGTCTTCACTTTTTAGTTATTTTTGTGCATTATTTGAACTATTTAGTTTCGTTTTTTTCCATTTCCATAGTCAATTTTTGTATTTTTAGGGTATGAAATGGGTTTCCAGGAATGGAACTGCCATTTATAACATTGTGCCTGTGGGAAATAAGGGTTCGACTTACAACGGCTCGACTTACGATGGTTTTCCAGGAACCAATTAGGTCGTAAGTAAGGAGGTTGCCTGTATAGTAGAAAGAGAGTCTGCAGCATGGGCCCTGGTGTGAGGCCTAAGGCCTGAACCAAAGTCAGCAAAAGCCATGCTATGAGCAAAAGTCAGGCCTTGTCATAAAACAGATTCTTTCTTACAAGTTAACCTCATGGTCCATGAACATGACAATGACATGACTAATACTGCTAAATCAGAGGCACTCCTAAGAGGTATTGGGTGCAGGGTATTCATGTAGGCTATGTCCATACTGCCACTTTTTGGGGCAGAAAATATGCTAATGAGGGACCCATTTGCATGGGTCGTGATCTCATTTACTTTTTTTTGTGCAGAAACCCTGCTTTGCACAAGATCCTTATGCCTCACTCCATCCACACTGCTTGTTTTTGCGAAAAAACCCCTAGCGCAAAAACAAATGGCAGAAAATATGCAAATGAGATAGCAACTCATACAAATGAGTCCCTCATTAGCATATTTTCTGCCACAAAAAGTGGCAGTGTAGATGTAGCCGTAAAGACGTTCCAGAGGGGGTCTACAGGTGCAACCCAATACAGAGTTAAGATGCAAATACAGTCCCGAGAGATAGTACAGGAGATAGTACACTGCCTCCAAGTAAAATGAAAATAGGATGTTGGACAGAAATGTTATGTTTGAAGCAACAGATACAATGGATAGGGCACATAACTATTTCAGGATTGTAACATGTAACTTCTTTGCACCAATGTATCAAAAGAAATAGTAGGAGGGGCAGCAGAAGATCCTGGTGTGACTGAGCTGGTCCATTGTGGCAGGCATATTTGAGTGCATTTTCCTATAGAGCAGCGGTGGCCAACCCATTCCAGACGAAGAGCCACAATAGCAGTGAAGACAGCGTGAACAGCCAAGGCAAAGTTGTTGAGCCAAAAAAAAAAAAAAAAGGGCAGGGCTGAGGTGGGGGGAAATAGGTGGTACACCGTCCCATAGCTACTGCTTTGCTTTTTTTTTTTTTGGCTCAACAACTTTGCCCCAGCTCTTCACGCTGTCTCCACTGCTGTTGTGGCTCACAAAAAAAGCACTGGGAAGGGGTGAGAGGTGCAAGCTCTGGGAGGGAATTTGGGTGCAGGAGGAAGTAGAGAAGAGGATGCTGGCTCAGGGAGGGGGCTCCAGGCTGGTCAGTGTTGGGGTCAGGTGTAGGGTTGGGGTGCTGAGCAAGCTGCAGGCTTGTGACTGTGAGGGTGCAGGAGTTTGGGCTGGGGTTCATGAGGGGGCTCAGGGGAAGGAGGCTGGGATTATGATGAGCTCAGGACACAGATTTGTGGTGTGTGGATGGTGCAGGAGTGTTGTGGCAGAAGACTGGAGATGTGGGGGGTGCAGGAGTTTGGGGATGTGAGAGGCTCAGGACAGGGGTTTCCAGTGTACGATGGGCTCAGGTTTGAGGTGTGGGGGGTGCAGGAGTGTTATGATGCTGCAGCCAGATGTGGGCTTGGCCCCAAGTGGGGCTTGTTGGCCAGGCTTCATTTTTAAATAAAATATTATGTCAAACACAAAAGGTTTCAGCATTGTCTTTATTTATGAGAGGGGTGGGGAACCTGTTTTGAGTCAAGGGTCACTGACCCACAGAAAAGTCAGTCAGGGCCACACAAATGAGATGCAAAAAACCCACCCCCCCAAAACCCCCCAAGCCTCACTAATGTGGCCCCAACTGCTGGTGGGGGCAGCAGACAGGGTGCTGGGGCAAGGTACTCGTGGGGGGGGGGATCTTCCAGGGGGCGGGGACAGAGACAACTGGGGCCAGTACTTGCAGATCCCAGGCCTCAGGAAGCACATGGGCTGCTCTTCCCCTCCCCTAAACAGCTGGTGCACTTCCTGAAATGCCGTCTCTGTCACTCTACCAGGGACTTCCTTCACCCCTGCTGCCTGACTGTGCAGGGTGTGGGTGTGTAGGAGTCCCAGGACTGCATGCCAGCTCCAACTTCTCAGGAAGTGTGCGCTTTTCCTCTGCTCCCCACGACAGCCACGTCCTTCCTGAGAAGTTGGAGCTGGCATGCAGTCCCACGATTCTTACTCCCTCCTCCATCCGCTGCTGCGCAGGCAGGCAGCAGGGGGAAAAGTCCCCAGTGTAGCCACAGACCCAGCATTTCAGGAAGAGTGCCAGCTATTTAGGGGAGGTAAGAGTAGCCTGCTCTAACCCAATCCTCCTCCCCTTCCCCAAAGCTAGGCACACCCCCCCCCCCCAACCCAACTCCCCTCTCCTCCCCATCCCCAGAGCCAGGCACATACAACCCCCAACCCAATTCCCCCCTCCCCCTTTATAACCTAATTCTTGGGTCCTGGAGCCATCCGCAGCTGCACGTCTCCCTCCAGGCGCTGGGGTGCGTGCACTGAGCAGCCGGCTTTGAGCATGACCTGGCTGGGATGCCATATGCAACCCAATCTCCCTTCCCTTCCCTTCCCCAGAGCCAGACACCTCCCCTCCCTGCTGTAACCTAATCCCCCTCCCCCCCAACCTTATGCTCAGGTCCTGGAGCCAGAGCCACTGCACCACATCCAGGACGCCATGCGTACCATCCCTCCTGCCAGCCCGCCCGATCCCCCCCTTCCCTTCTCTGGAGCCAGGCATCTCTCCCCCCCGCCCCAACCTTATGCCTGGGTCCTGAATCCGCTGCTGAAGCCACTGCCTACACTCAGCAGCCGGCTGCTAGCATGTGCAGGCTGGGACATGGTATGCGACCCAGCATGCATGTGCAGGATAGGACACAGTGCGCTGAGGGCCGTGAGTGGAACGGCGCGGGCCGTGAGCACATGAGGCTCACAGCAGCCCAGACATGAGAGCGGCTGACCTGAGTGGTTCCAGGTTCCGTCCCAGTTCCGTCAGGAGCCACAATTATTTTCTTCATGAGCCTCGGGTTGGCCACCCCTGCTATAGAGTCTGTAGGATACTAGGGACTGTGCTTCATTAACAATAAACCTAGCCGAGTGCCTTCATCAGCAAACTGACTCTAGTATTTCTTGGTAGTTCTGCTGAGGGCTGCTGAACCAACTGTCCTTGCAGAGCTGGGATGATACACGGGGGCTAAGTCAAAACTATGAGTTTTCTCAGCAAAAAATATGCTAATGAGGTACTGATTTTCTTTTTGCGCAAAACCCCCTTTTTCTGCAAGATCGGTATACCTCCTTTTTTGGGGCATAAGATCTTGTGGAAAAAGGGGTTTTTGTGCAAAAAGAAAACATCCACACTGCTTGTTTTTTCGCAAAAACCCCAGCGCAAAAATGGATTAGCAGAAAATATGCAAATGAGATTGTTACCCTTGCAAATGAGTCCCTCGTTAGCATATTTTTTGCCAAGAAAACTCGTAGTGTAGACGTAGCCAGGGAGAACAACACACACAGCAGCTGACAAAAAAGCAGGAAGATCAGTCCTGACTCTATGCTTGATGTGGGATTTGCAGTGATCCAATGAGTCATACGCAAGTTGTGAGCATTTGTGAGCAGCCTGGGATGCCTACTGAGATGTTAAGATACCACTGAGTCAGCCTATTTCACCAGCCTGGGCCCCCTTTAAGCCCTGTCTTGCTGAGCCAGGCACTAAGGCCTCCTCTAGCAAAGCTTACAGGTAGGGTCACAGTCAGCTACAGAAAATACCGTCCCTGAGAACAGTTCTGGGGAGCCTCAGCTTCAGGGACTTACTACAGCATCCAGATTTCCCTTCCCCCTTGGGATACATGCCCAAAGTTATACAAGGTTCGTCTCAATGTGAGGGAAGCTATGCCCAGACTCTCTCTGCCCACCCCTGCAAGTTAGAAATTGCATGAAATGGATTATATTATTAACTGGAAATGAGGAGTAAGGGTTATTTCGAAGGAAGGGGTTTATCTCGAAATAACCCCATTTTTTTCTCGAAATTGCGCTATTCTGCAGTAGCGCCATAACACAATTATGCAAATAAAGCACGGGAAATTCAGATCCACACTTCATTTGCAATTTTGGGTGTCTGCATTTGCATTCCTCTCTCGGAAGAGGAATGCAGTGTAGACATATCCTGACACACCTGGCCCATGCAGTCAGTGTGGGTGCAGGGCAAGCAGGGATGCTGCCTGAGAAACTTGCTGGCGTGGGGTCACCCAGGCAAGTCCCCCAGCCAGAGCCTGCCTCTGGCACTCCAGCCCCTCTGTCCCTCCCTCAACCCTCTACCCCACATAAGTCAAACCCTCTGTTCCCCTTCTGAACCCATACCCCCTCCCACAGCCTGAATCCCAATCCTTCGCCCCAGGCCACAACCCCCTCCTGTCCTATGTCACATCCTGTCCTAGGGCACATCTTGCAGCCCTTTGTGTAGCCCAATCCTGTATCCCAGGTCACAATCCCTTTCTGCCGTAGGTCATAACCCAAACCCCAGTCATCTGCCCCAGGTAACAACTGCCTCCTTCATCCAAACTCCCTCCAAAACCTCACATGCCCTCCTGTGCACCAACCCCTCCCACAAGATGCCTTTTGCGCACAACCTCCATCCCAGACCCTGCACCTCCTCCATTAATATCATGGAAGAGTATGGCCCTTGATCACTTTCCAAACTCTTGGAGTGGCCCCCCATCAAAAATTATTGCACACTTCTGTTCTAACTCCTTGTTTGGGTGCTTTGGCAGCACCAAATTGCATATAGGCCTGTGTTGTCATTACAGCCTCATTGGAAGAAGTCCACTGAAACCTCTGGAACCAGCTTTGGACTCTATCAGGCAGGATCCTTAGAAATTATTCCACAATTATAATGTCCTCTGCCTTTTCCAATTAATTCATGTTGGGTTGCAACTGTTTTGTTGCCATGTATCATAGCCATGGTGCCAGCAAACAAAGGCGTATTTCTCAGGGAAAAGCTCTACTCTAGTGCAGGGCTGGTGTGGGCCTGGCAGGTCTGTTGGTTTGCTGATGTACAGCTACAATGAAAAACAAATTATCAGGGATTTAAAGTACAGGTTTCCTTCCCCCAACTGATTACTTTCCTCTTTTATTGTTAAGACAGCAACAAATACTGAAATAGCTCATGTTGTTGCTTGAAATTTGGAAGACAGATGATTATGAATAGTCAGACAGAGCAGCTGTAATAATTCAGAGAATCAATCAGATAGGATAGAACATTATTAAAACGCTTATTTCTGTTCCTTTTGCTAAGGCCAAGACCAAGTTTATTTTAAAGATACCATATGTCATGATCATGAGGGTTAGCCAGCAGCCTGAGGATTAAGGGGTTAACTTTATCTAACCCAGGTAGAGTTGGCCAATAGGAATGTAGGTAGGAATTTCAAACTGGGACAGGGGAATTTTTGGTTTTTCCCTCTCCTTTGTCCTGGGCAGTTTTCTGTACAGCCACTGAGGGAGTCAGACAGAATGTCTCCCTCCAAGAATAGACTCTTCACTCTTCTGTAAGTAGGGTAAAGTTTAGATAAATCCATTAAGTTTTATTGGTTTATGGTTTGGGAAATGGGATCTGATGTCTGTGCATTTAAAATGGGTTTTTCTCTCTTTTGCAACTAAGTTTGGGCCCGTGGTGGAATTCCCCTTGAGTATATTACTTTGTAACTTTACAATCTAGTCATTATGCTTGCAACAAGAATATTGTGGTGATAATAAAAATTCTTTCTCTTTTCTTTTTATTAACCTGGTATTGGTTAATTTTTGTGTCCTGGTTTGTACTTTAGGGGTGAGATTTCCCAAGTGATCTCTCCCCTGATTTTCTTATCATTAGTTGGGTGGTGGCAGTGGAGTTTTTATCCCCAAAATCTAGGTTGTTAAGATTTTGGGGGGGAAGTTTTTTTACCAAAGCTTGGAAAGATAAGGTTTTGGGGTACTTTTGCAGGCCCCCACTTCTGCATTTATCGTGCCAGAGTGGGGAAGGAGCCATGACATGGTGGCTAGCGGTGGGATCATTTTGAGACCCCAGGATTTTAAAAGGACACAGGTTTTTCTTTTGAGTTGCAAGTTTTGCAGGTTTTTTTCCCTCTTGTTTTTTTTTTCTTTTGTTTTCTGTGCTGCCTTGGGGAGAGGCAGACAGAAGGTTAACCTTAAGCCAGACATCAGATCCCATTTCCCAAACCATAAAACAATAAAACCTAACAGAGACATTCTGACTCCCTCAGTAGCTGGACAGAAAACTGCCCAGGACAAAGGAGGGAAAAAACAAAAATTCCTTTGTCCCAATTTGAAATTCCTACCTACTTTCCTATTGGCCAGCTCTACCTGCGTTAGGTATAGTTAACCCCTTAGTCCCCAAGCTGCTGTCTAACCCTCATGATCATGACACCATATAACACCAAGACTATATAATATAAACATTTGGTGGCTGAGACTGCAAACTCTTACTTAGAGCACTGTAACTAGGTATTTTTGCACCAGGGTAAAATATTAATTATGCCTCTCCTTCTTAGGTTGACATGCATCACGCTCTTTACTTTTGCAGCTTATTATTTTTACTTCTTGTGTCTTAGCATCCCTGATTATGAGAAAAGTGCCACACTTGCCCCACCCTTTTTATGACCCCGCTTATATAAGCAAGCAAGCACTATTGTGTATCTGAAAGGAGAACTCCCACATTCAGTATCCATTTCTCTTATAAAACTTGGCTCGTGCAACTACGTCACTGGCATAATCATTGTGGGTTGTGCCAATATCCATTCCAGAATAGGTTCGGACATTTCTTAGCCCTGCGTTGTAGGCAGAAATCCCAGCTGAAATGACAAAAGGGAATTTTTAAATTACAAATGTAAAAGATCCAGCCAGATGTGTCTTGTTTTTCTTTAGCATATTAAAAATGATAAAGAAATTAGCTGTGCATGAATTTTTATTACACTATAACTGCATAAAAGGAAGCTGTTTGCTGAATCCATCCACAATGAGAGGGCTTTTGGGTTTTGATGTGAACAAGTGTCAGTGGCTTGGTGAGCCATTTGGCTAAGCACATGCAAATAGAAACCCTCAATCTTTAGCCAAGGCCTGTTCTTAATAGAATATAAGACCCAATGCCACGTTATTTTACAGTCAGCCCCGCAAATAATTGTATAGGAAAAAATTAAAACATGAACGTGCATTTCATTCTGCTCCACATTGTATGCACAATTTTACAGACCCCTGTCCAGTTCCTAAAAATGCACCCCTAATCACACACCTACAAAGGTATAGGGAGAATTTCTAGAATGATTCAAATAAATTGCAAAACTCTTATTTCCTTCAAAGGCACCAGGATTTTACTAATGGTGAATTAGTAGACGCCTAAATGTCAATATAAACTCGATTGGGTGGATGGGTGGATTTATAAACATTCCCCTTGCAGTGTTGGAAACCCACCACATAGTATTGTGCTACAGCTGTGGTCTCCAACATTTTTACACCCAAGATCACTTTTTAAATGACAGAACAAGCCAAGCTCTACCGCCCCGCCCCTTCCTTGAACCCCCGCCAGTGCCGGCTTGAGCCATTCTTGCGCCCCGGGCAGTGGGCGCGTGGCACATGCGTGGGTCTGCCCCGGGCACATGGTGCATGTGCGGCCCCCACCCCCGAGCGCACGGCGCCCCTTACAGCTGTAATCAGGTGCCATGCAGACCCCGCCCCCGGGCTGTAAGGGGCGCCATGTGCCTGGGGGTGGGGGCCGCGCGGTGCCCCTTACAGCTGCAATCAGGTGCCCCCCATAGGTTGTCGCCCCGGGCAGCTGCCCAGCTAGCCCCCCCCTTAATCTGGCCCTGAGCCCCGCCCTCTCTATTCTGCTCCTCTCCATCACTTGCTATCCCCAACCCTTATACTGTTGCTTTTTTTCCCCAATTCTTCTGCAGGAAGAGGTTTTTCCAACATTTGGCCTGTCTAGACTGGACCAAATGTCAGAAAAACCCTTCTTTTGGAAGCCCCCTTATTCCTCATGGTGAATAAAGAGCATGTTTGCTCTTCCACTAAAAAAAGTGGAAGAACAAACACGTCCCTGGATGCAGAAGAGTCTTTCTGGGATATCTCCGGAATCCTGAAAAACTCCTGCAGTCTAGCCGTACCCTCACTGGGTTGAGACAGGATGTGTAGGCTGTGGGGTGGGAATGAGGGATTTGGGTGTGGGAAGGGGTGAGAGGTGCAAGCTCTGGGAGGAAATCTGGATGCAGGAGGAGGTGGAGAAGGGGGCACTGGCTCGGGGAGGGGGCTCCAGGCTGGGCAGTGTTGGGGTCAGATGGAGGGTTGGGGTAATAAGCAACCCACAGGCTTGTGGATGTGAGGGTTCAGGAATTTGGGTTGGGGTATGTGAGGAGCTCAGGGCAGGGGGTTCCAGTGTATGATAGGCTCAGATCTAGGGTCTGGGGGAAGAGGGAGTGCAGGAGTGTTCTGATGCTGTGGCCAGATGGGGGCTTGGTTCGCCAGGCTTCATTTTTAAATAAAATACTATGTCAAACACAAAAAGTTTCTGCATTGTCTTTATTTCTGAGAGGGGCAGGGAACCTGTTTTGAGTCAGGGGTCACTGACCCAAAGTAAAGTCAGTTGGGGCCACACAAGTGAGATGCAAAAGAAAAAAACCTCCTCCAAACCCCTCCCAAGCCTCACTAATGTGGCTCCAACTGTGCTGATGAGAGCAGGGACATGGTTCTGGGGAAGGGTGCTACTGGGTCTTGGGGCAGGGGACAGGGTGCCAGTGGGGGCAGGATTCTGTGGCTGGGGGCAGGGGAGAGAGGACAGGGTGCCGGGAGGGCAGGGGACAGGGTTCTGTGGCAGGGGATCAGTGGGGGCAGAGAGTCCCCTGCACCAGCCTCCTCACAGGATTCTCCCCCCCAGAGGAGGGAAGACCTGTTGCACACTCTTCCAGTCCTGTCTCCCTTCTCCCGCGGAGCAGGGAAGCCCGCGTGCGACCCCCCCACCCCACGGAGGAAGGAAGCCCTGTCGCGTGCCTTCCCCTGGGACTCCACCCCCATCCCCCACAGAGGAGGGAAGCTCCGGCGTGTGTCTCCTCTGGGGATTCCTAACTCCTCTTGCCCCTCCCCAGAGGAGGGAAGCCCCAGCGCGCGCCTCCCACCGGGATTCCTCCCCTGTCCCCTGCGGAGGAGGGAAGCCCCAGCACGCATCTTTCCCCGGGACTCCTACCTCCTCCCCCCGCGCAACAGGTCCCTGGCGTGCCACAGACCTGGAGGAGGGGAGCAGGCAGTGCACTTCCGGAAACCCCAGAAGTGGCGTGCAGCTGCTGACTTCCGTCCACCCTGCGGGAAGCCGGCACTACCTCCATTGTCGCTGGTGGTAGGTAGTTGGGCTTCTTGGGAGTGGGGGGAATTGGGGAGGCCCTGAACACCTCGCGATCGACTGGTCGAGCCTTCCCGATCGACCAGTTGATCGCGATCGACGGGTTGGTGACCACGGTGCTACAGAATGGGACAAACTGCTGAAATTGACTATGCACAATCAGAAAGTAGACAAACTGCATCCCCGGTGAAATATGATACTTGGAATAATAACCATTTAAAAATATCAGTAACAAAAGGAACTTTTAACATGATTTTTGTGCTACAAGTCCCCTTAGCTCCTGGACTGAGTACAGTACCTTTCAGCTGTTGTTCCTTGGTCCATTCAGGGAACTTTGCTTGGCTTCCCTTAATCATATCAGCAAGGATGTCTGTCCCCTGATTGAAATGTTCCTGGCTATTCCATGATCCAACTGGTGTATGGAAGCGTTTATCAACCTAGAAGGGCCAGAGAGAACATTACTTCTGAAAAAGATGATGTATTTCTGCTGTTCTTTTCTCCCAGCACACTGTACATGACTCAGGCTACGTCTATACTGTGGGTGTTTTGCAGAAGAGGAAATGCGAATGGGTGCTCATTTGCATATCTCACACGCTCATTTGCATATCTTCTTCTGATCCCTTTTGTGGAACAGATTTTTGTGGAAAAAAAAGCCCTGTGTAGACGGGGCCATTTGTCGGAAAAAAAACCCCTTATTCCTCAGTCACTGTGGTCTCTGACTGAGAAGAAGACATTTCCCACATACCAGAGTATGGGGAGAGGGGAGGACAGCCTAGAGTTTGTGTGCTCCATCCCTCAGGGGGCAGAAGGAGGCTGGAGCACGGGCTCCCCAATACTGGGGGGCGCCTTGAGCCTCAGGGGCTGGATGCCGGCAAGCCAAGTGCTGCATCCGGCCTCTGGGCCTGAGGATCCCCACCCCGATCGAAAAAATCTTGGAGGAGTAGCTGTGTTAGTCTGTAACTTTAAAAACAATGGGTAGTCCTGTGGCATCTTACAGAATTTGCTCAAGGCCAGGGAAACAGTGTGAAATCTTCATCTGCAAATTTGATACTGTTTCTCTGGGTTTGAACAAAAACAGTAATTGGATGTCAGATTACAAAGCCAGTCTTTCCTGCATTAAACACTTCATTTTTACGTCAAAAGCTAAGTATGGGGCACTTTCAGTCCTCTTAATTAGCCTCTTTATCTCCAGTCCTACACCTCAGAGATACCTTTTTTTTCTGTTATAAAATACTTGATTTCTGTCATTAGGAATGTAACATTTCAATTATTTGGCTAATTGAATAGTTGATGGGATGCCCAGCTCCATATGGTGCTGCTACTTTGAAGCACCCCCTTCTTTCCTGCCCCTTGCTACCTCTTTGATAGGAAGCGACTAGTCGACTCCTGTGTCGACTATCCAATAAACAAATGCTTATTGGATAGTCGACTAGTTGTTCACATTCCTATCTCTCATTCCTCTCTAGCTCGACATCTGATGACGTGGATTTTACCCATAAAAGCTCATGATATTATATATATTTTTCATTGTTTCTAAGGTGCCACAGGACTACTTGTTATTTTTAGAAAGATCTAGTCACTGTCCTAGAGACTGGTTTAGGAGAAGCAAGTGAGAGAGGGAGCTGTAGAGCTACATGGCATTGATGAAACAGAGAAAGAGGGGCATCGTAAACTGGATGATACAGAAGAAATATCATGAAGTTAAGTGACCCCCTGAAAATGCTGCAGGAAGAAACCCATTCCTGTACGTGGAAACTTTAAGTACGGAGTTGTGAAATCTGAGCTTTCTGGAAGAGGTGAGGGTGGAGAGGACATGTGGGGACTGCTCCTCCCAATCTGGGCCTAATAATAATAGATCCAGGACTTGACCCTCCTGTGTGAACCTGCCCCTGATTGCATGATGCGCGTAAGATCCCATCTGATGAGGGAATGCCATTTTAAAGAACACATGATCCTGTCCCTGCCAGCATGACCTTGTATGCAAAATGCTTAGTACACGCTGATGCTGCATCTATTACTAAATACCACTGTTGGTAGCCTCAGATGCTAGGATTGGATTGCTGTCCCTCACTGTCATGTTTTTGGATTTTAAAGTGAGGAGACAGATCACTGGTGCACCCCCGGGAGTGTGCGTTTGGCTCAAATTCTGTACAAAGTGGGCCATGTGGGTGTCAAATGAAAGCTTATGCTCTACTGATTCTACATAGGCAACTCGTGTACTTGTATGATTTCTATTTGTGAAGTTATGAATATGGGCTCTGTGCTTGTACTGTAAATGTTCTCTGTCTGGGAGAGAGCAATGGGCCTGGACTGCCTATTGTGAGGAAGGATTGTTCAGTGAATAGCTGTGTTAATTAGCACTGCTCCATGGACAATGTCTCTCGGAGTGGTCAATATACACCTGAGGAACGCATGTGGAAACCTGCAGACTGGCCAGTACCTCATGGTTGCTGGCATGTGAAATACAGATAGGTCACTTGATCATGTGACCAGCTCAAGTTTGGGAGATACCAGAGATATAAAAGTGCCATGAGGCTGTTTCCATTTTGTCTTCAGTCTTGCTACTGATCCCAGATGCAGTCTTGCTAGGGACAGAGAACTGGGAAGGACTGCTGACCCATCCTAACATAGGATATACACCAGAGACTTTTATGCTATCAGAGATGTTACAAACTGCTAAGAGCCTGCATTAAGAACTTGGTGATTGATGTATGTAATGTACTCTCCTTAACAATCTTACTCTCAACCTTTTCTTTCTTTTATTAATAAAACTTTAGATTTTAGAGTCTCGAGGATTGGCTCAGCGTGCTCTCGTGGGTAAGATCTAAAGTGTAAATTGACCTGGGACTGTGGTAGGTTCTTTGGGACCGGGAGGATCTGTTCAGAGTTGGTGAGACTGGGTTCTATAATCTCTCACCTGTGTGTAAGGCCTGGGGCTGATTGTGACACAGGGAGAGCTGGAGTGTCTGAGGGGTTTTGCTCGTGAGGCTTCCTGCTGGCCAGATTGGCAGCTAAAGCGCTCTGTGTGACTCGTTTGTGACTATTTTGGGAAAGGTCTCCAGTTGAGGGCTATAAGTAGCCCTGGTTTTGAGCAATTCGCCCTGAGCTGACGGCCTCAGTGGTGCCCAGACCCGCCCAGTCTCTCTCACTCACAAAGGCTATGGCAGGGCTTTCTGGCTGCTGCAGAGAGGCTATTCTCATTGTGAGCACAGAGCAGGAATGGTGCATCTGTCCTCATTGGCTAAAGCTGTGGTGGGGCAGGTAGGGAGTAGTTCAGGGGCAACAGCTGTCTTCTCCTTTTACTTTCCTGCACTGGGAGAGGGGAGTCACAGAGATGAACTATGCCCGGGGTTGAAGGGCAGGACCTCAGACCAGAAGATCATAACAGTCCCTTCTGATCTTGCAGTTTCTGATTGTTCACCCTCTCTTTAGCTAGCTGCCGTGCTTGGGTGAAGAGTCTCAAGAGGACAGAAACAGTCTACTGGACAGGCAATAGGGCTGGAGACATCTCTACCTTTCTGTATTGCAACCCTGTATCACACTACTTTGTACAGCCAGACAAGCTCTCTCCTCCTACTGACGAGGAAGTGCTGGTTGGTATAGACACCATCAATACTTGTTTGCTGTTATGATTTCCTACGCATTTGTGTAGTTTTACTTTAGCTGCTTCAATCTGTTTTCTTTTTGAACAGAGCTGGGAGCTAACCAATGTGCTTTCTGAAATAAAAAACAATATCTTTGACACTCAGGGTATGTCTAGACTGCACCCCTCTGCCGGCAGAGTGATGCAGATTAAGCAGGTCGAAATTGCTAATGAAGCGGGGATTTAAATATCCCTCACTTCATTAGCATAAAAATGGCCACCACTTTTTTCGGCATGAAGCTTTGTCGGAGAAAAGCGGCAGTCTACAGGATCTATGGGAAAAGGCTTTCTTTAGCGAAAGATCAGCCTCTAGACTGCCGCTTTTCTCTGACAAAACTCCGTGCGGAAAAAAAGTGGCAGCTATTTTTATGCTAATGAAGCACAGGATATTTAAATCCGTGCTTCATTAGCAATTTCGACCTGCCTAATCTTCATCCCTCTGCCGGCAGAGTGGTGCAGTCTTGACATACCCTCATACGCTATAGTTATATTGATCAAAGCCCTTATATTTTATTAATTGTATTTGTACATATTATAAGATTTTCAGTTCTTTCTGGTGTCTTAATAAACTCTGGGGAAACACCACACACTTCTTGTTTTTCTTAACTTAGAGAGGCTCCTGTGACAACATTTGGAAACTCCTGGCTTAAGACATTCAAGAACAATATATATTTCTCTAGAGCTGTAATTAGCAGAAGGGAGCTACACACCATAATGAAAGATGTGCTACTTTTTCTGCTTATTCTAAGAACCTCTCTAGCTCAGATACTCCAAGCTCTGGAGTTATTCAGAAATTCCTGGAAGTAGGTGGCTTGACAAAGGGAAACAAAATTGACTAAGGGAATATCTACACTGCAGGGCTTAACGCGAAATAAGCTACGCAAATTGAGCTACGTCAATTGGGAAGCTTATTTTGAAATAGTGTATTTCAAAATTGGGAGCATCTACACAGCACTTATTTTGAAATAGAGCACTCTTCCTCCGACTTCTCTTATTCCTCATACAATGAGGGTTATAGGAGTTGGAGTAAGAAGTCCCCCAGGTTGACAATATTTTGACACTATTTTGAAATAACTGCCTGCTCTGTAGACGGGGGCTAAGTAATTTCACAATAGCACTAGTTATTTTGAAATAGTGTTGCAGTGTGGAAGTACCAAAAGAGACTTTCAATGAAGAAATAACAGAAGACAACATTTAGAGCCAATAGAAAAACAGTTAAGCTCCAGGGCTGATGGCTTTCCAGCTGAATTATATACGGAATTTGAGGTGACATTCATGGATCTGTTGAGAGAAACAGTTATTGTTCTAGGGAAAGATCTTACACAACCCATGAAAGAAGTGTGGAAGCAGGAAAAGGGAAAAAGGGGATTTGTGCGTAGCCATCTCAGGTTTGTTAGAAGTGGAGCAAAAGACAAGCTAACCAGGCAAGAGTTGTAAGAGATGCTGCCTTCGCCTTGTCCTTAGCAGATAAGGATGGAATGCTGACTTAAGCTGGAACCTTGAGATAAGGAAGCATCTGGAAGGAGTTGTATAAACAAATAGATAACCGTTAGCCGTTGATGTATATAACGGGAAGGTATATATACTTGTCTTTTACTGCTTGTACTTTGAAGATCTGCCTAAGGAAGGGGGACCCCCTGTCCGACCGCAGTCTTCCCTTGCAATTGCTCAAATAAACAGCCTCTGACTTGTTGCTTACAAACTCAGAATGAGGACTTGTTTTCTTCCACAGAAGGTACGGCTGTCATTCTCTCTAACGTTGGAACAGATCTGACTATATACAGCTCTTATTGGCCCACATCACTGCTGAATCATGGCATAAGTATTTGAGCCAAAATACTAGCTACTGAGTGCAGTCCATGCTCTCATCTTATATAAATCCAGATCAAAGTGGAGTCATTTAACACCAGTCAAATGTCAGTCAAGCAATATTCTGAGAGTACAGTGCTGAGGACAGAAATGCCAGACCCCTGGGAAAGTTGAGGAGAGGGGTTGGCTCTGGATACTCCTGGAAGGGATGGGGCCCCAGGTGGAAGAGGTGGCCTGGGGGTTAGTCTTCTCCTGCTAGCCCTTTAGTGCTACCTGGCCTGCCTGAAAGGGTCTAGGGTTCTGGCCACTGCTGCAGTGGCAGCCAGGAACTCTGGACCCCTTTGAAACTCTGGGCCATGGGGCAATTGCCCCCTTTGCTCCTGTCACCCCCATTGGTGGCTGTGGTACTTGGAAGCACCCATATTGCCAGATCAGCAAAATGTCACCTGAAGCAGAGAGAATTTTTGACAGAACAGTGTTGCAAGTCCTGTCTTGTGTGCACACTGGTTCCCAGTTCCTTAAACAGATAACTGTACTTTACACCTGCGCAAAAAGCAGCCCTGCAAGGCAGTGTTCCCATTTTGAACTACACATAGGGACTAGTCCATTGTCTCCTTTACTTTCTGCACTGGCCACGGAGCTTTCTGCACACAGGAAAAAGATCAGCAAATCTCTCACAACAATAAAGCTTGCAGGAACCCCTGGGAAACAAGTGCTGTATGCACTACAATTATTTTTAAAGAAATCTCTGACTTGGGGAACACCTGGATTTACAGTAAACTGTGCAAAGCCTGAAATACTAGTTTTCAATTTACCAGACTCTGAGAAGTCATTCCTTCTGAAAACATTTGGGTTCAAATTTCTGTATGTCACTTAGGAATTCAACTATCAAACAGCCCACAAAAGCTCTATGATGTATATGTCAAGCCACCACTTCAGCAAAAGAAAAAAGATGTGAAATGCTGGGAGACATAAGCTATTTTGGGTTGAAAAAGAATAGACAACATACACATTTTACTAAGGATATCTTTCTTGTTTCAAAATCTTTCTGTAGTCTTCCCAACTAAAACCCTATCAGGAACACAGAGGATGTTGTAAGAAATCCTGTAGAACAAGAAAAGATCAAGAATAAATTCAGATACTTTGTACAGACCAACTGAACAGCGTGGATTAGCTGTTCGTAACAGTCTGATACTATCAAGTCAGCCATCTCAAAGCTGTAGTGTTCTGGAAGGAGAGAGGGGCTCTAATCCAGCCAAACACTGGGTCATTATTGGACAAAAAAGTTGTGGCAATGTAAACATCACTAGATTATTATGGATTAATACAAAAAAATCACGCTCTCCCAAAATGACATGCATGCTAGGCATTTGGGATGGAACTAGAAATAAGATAAATTATTTCCCCTTGCTACTGATACCCTTGCAAATAGTCTAGATCAGAAACCAGCGATCTTTAAAAATTGGGAGAGCCGTGGGATGGATATGATTGAACGACTGGTCAATAAAGAAACTTTTCTAACAATTTAGAGAGCAAAACTAACATTAACTGCCCCATTCTTCCATGGTGCCACTACTATAAAGTTAGGCTTGTTTTCATCTTTCTAAGAAAGATGTTTTATACAGAAACATAACTCTAACAGAAGCAATGGCAACTGGTCAATTATGAAACAAAAAAGTTATAACTAATATCAACCTCCATAGTCAGATTTCTTACCAAAAAAAAGTTTGTATATGACACATGGGGAAAAGGCTCTGTGTAGATAAATAACCTTAAAGGAATGGGGTTAGAGAGACTGAGACACAGACAAGTGTTGGAGAAAGAGAAGTGAAAGAGGACATTTTTAGAGATAGGGGATAAGCATTGGACAAAGTGGTGAAGGAGAATGTGTACACATATGGTCATAAGCTAGTATTGAGGTACAATGTGTACCAAATAACAACAAATCATTGGCTATTTATTCCTGAATGAGCCTCTGGAATCCTCCTGGGGCCTTCCTAGTAGAACTAGTCACACAAAAGAAAATGAAGGATGAATCTTTCATATGCTCACAGCAGTTGGGCTACTGATACCTCTCAGCAGAGAAAGAAACATAGTGAAGCCCTCAACGAATGGTATGGGAGGTTGTTATGCAAAAATGTATGGACCTGTTATGGGCCATAAGAACCAAAGACAAATAGATGCTCAGGTGAGTAGTTACCATTTGTTCAACACTCAGAGTACATCCACCTACAAGAAAAAACAGCACAGATGTCCTATTTCCTTGAATACTACAATTAATGGGTATTCTTGCTCTGTTCAATGTATGTGATCAGAGATTCCACTCTGTTTAACAAAATCACTACCAATGCCATCATAGATGCTGTAATGAGGCAATACGGTAACAAATACAGAGGTCAGATGTCTGTAGCAATGCATAATGTCTCTTTACATGAAAGCTTGAAATGTTAATGGCTCTTGATTTGTTCTGGTATTTACCTAGCAGGGATTTGCAACCCTGTTAATACTACCTAAATAAATAATACAAATGAGAAATGGAACTTCTGGGTGGAAAGGTAAAATGTTGAACCTGGTTAGGTTGAACAAGAAGCAGCCTCTCTCCTGCCCGGTCTGACATATGCCAGAGCAATGCATTGTTGCCTCAACACTAATGCATTTTCTGGCAGTGGGCCAAGTATCAATCTCTGCCTGGGCTGCAGTACAGAAAATGCACCTGGCTCCCTGCCAAGTGCTTGGCTGTGCTTAGTCTTAGTTTATTGACAATTACTGACCTGCATCGAACCAAATCCATTTCCACCATCACCCCAGCCATCCTTTAGGGCAGCTCCAGCATGTGACTCTCGGGAGACGATACCAGCAACCACAGCCGGATCCATGCCACTTTGTCTGGCAGCGTTGACAATCTCGCTTTTATGTCTGTTCATTCTACCCAAGTCCCTCCGAGCAATCTCTTCTGAAGCACGAACTCCTGTAGTAAGTGGAAAAGTAATCAGATGGTTTCTTATTGCAATATCAGCAAGAGATTTCCGAAGCACAGAGCTTCATTCTCCTCTCTCATTGCTCGTGTGCAACTTGCGTGTTCTGCATTAAGTATTATGAATTTAAATGTTGTGTCCAGGCAAAATAAATTGTACCTGGAAGTAATTTGTAAAATATGGATCTAATTCTTATTTCGTTAGGCCTCCGGGTGAAGGTGAACAGGCTCCCTGAGGAGCTGGAGGGGGAGTGTGCTCAGACACGATACCTAAATCGGCCGCAACCTGTCACTCTCTGGATAACGCAAGGGTGATTTTGACAGGGGCTAAGAGGAGTCACATTGAACCCTTTATGGCCAGAAAGATAAGACGGGGCTTCAAAGCTGGGAGGTGAATTCAAAAGAGTGGGATTCCTAGGGACAGATGCAGAGCGAGGGGCCGACAGACTTGCTAGGATGTTGAACTGGGGAGGGGAGGAGTAGCTCCATGCTCTCAGAAGAGGCAGGGCTGGGGAGGCCAGCCCCCAGCACTGCCCAGAGCGCTACTACTCCAGCCCCTCCCCCCATCCCTAAGAGATGCCCAGAGCGCACCCCTACAGAGCTCGGGCAGCAATTTAAAGGGCCTGGGGCTCCGGCCGCCACAGTTCCTGCAGTAGTGGTGGTGTGGCTGGGAGACCTGGGCCCTTTTGAATAGCTGGGGCCAGGGGAGTCTCAGCACCATTTCGTCCTGCAGTAGGAGGCAATTTCAATCCTACTCAGCATGGGCGGGTTTGGCAGTCAGTCCAATTTTGTTTCTAGAGTGAAAGACCAGGGAGTTCCTTCATTTTTTACCGACAATACCAGATAAACTGTTGATCTGATGTACACGTAGCAGGTGTAAAACAGCAAGGACTAAACAACAGTTGGGGAGTGAGGAAATTCCTCACTGCCAATCCCCCTCTGCTACTGATCTGTGATAAGCCTTGAGAGAGTCACTTGGGCCAAACTTTAATAAGTGGCTGTTAATTCTGGATGCTTCAGAGACACCTTGGGCCTAGTTTTTGAGGGCTGGAAGTAATCACAGCTCCTGATAACTTTAACTAGAGGTGCTTGTGTGAGCACTTCTGGAAATCAGACCTAAGTGTCTGAGTTGCACTCCTGAAAAGAAATCCAGGAGCCACATGTGAAAAAATTGACCATCACCTCTTTGTGCCAAAATCATTCCTAGTATAACTGCATTAAAGACAGTGGAGTTATGCCAAAATCTTAAGTCCTCCTCTCTGTCTTAATTTCTTTATCTGTAAAATGAGGAGAATGATATGTAGCCAAGAGGAATGTTATGAGGTTTAATCAATTAATTCTTGCAAAATACTTTACAGGAGTGAAATTGTGATGACTCTGTGTGCTAAAATACAGCAACCAAACAGCAGCCATTACTCACCACAGTTGCTTAAGCCTTCTGCTCTTGCAGTTTCACAGGAAGCCCCAGTGGTATCGACTTTGTTTATGTCACCATAGCGTCCAGTCTGACTTTCACAAGTACCTGAAAATTAAATGGAAATATTTCAATTTAAGGACTTTTCATTAACATAAATGTGAAAAGATTCAAAGTCAAGAATCAGACTCTCCTCCATTCTCAGGTGGGTTCTCTTTCATAGGTTTTGGAGTCTGGGTTGAGTTCTCTGGGAGTGGAGGTGTTGCTAGCCAGGAGTCACTGCCTGTGTGAAGGAGAAGTCTTGTGCAAAGTGAGATCTCTTCTAATTTGGCTCTAAAAGAGGCTAGAGATGAAAACCTCTTGCTCTCCTTATCAGGTGTCCCTCACACAGAACATCCTATTACCACTTCTGAGAAGAGTCACCCTTGATATTAAGAACCAAATTAGTCAGAAATGTTTTATTTATATTCCATTTGCACTTGAAACAAAATCATTCCTACCACACAGGAGCTGCCTGAATCCTCTGAGGAAACAGCAGGACCCGCTTTTATTTTTGGAGCCCTGGGACTCAGCCTCAGTTGTTTGGACACACAAGGGACAAGCAGACCAACCCTTCCTATTGGCCTGTACCCTACGTGAGACTATGGGGAACTGGTCCATTGGTTGGCTGTGGGGAGTGTTTTGCCTTTTTCTCTTGGACTGCTTTGACTCCATGTGCCAGCAAGGAGCAAATTCCCAAAGAGGTAGAGCCATGGTCTGCACCCCCAGTCTGGATCCAAGGCTACAGTCAAGCTGTTGTCCAGAGAAGGATGTTCAGTGTGAGAGAGGGGCTGCCCTCTACCAGGGGATGCCAGAGAGGTAAAACCTATCCCACACCCCATCCCCACAACAATCTTACACGGTTGATTTGGCAGTGAGCTCAGTGAAATAGAAAGAGACCCCAGACTCACCAAAAAGGGCAGCAAGGCCCAGAATCATCAGTGTGAGTAGCATGGGGACGGTTCTTCTCAAGCACCCAAGAGAGGGAGAAAATAAATCCAAATCTGCAAAGAAATCAAAATATCTCACTGTGCAGTACTAGTGTGAAGAAATTCTGTTGTCTGACCCTTTTAGAAGTTAATAATGACTGTATGATGGCCAATTGATCTGACTGTAATAAGGTTCTTTCCTCACAATTAGGCTACAGAATTAAACTATGGAGTTTGTTTTTGGGCACTTTTGGGGAGCCTCAGTGTGGATGGCAGGGAAACTCACATTGAGGACCAAATAAATTGTGGGATTCCTTTATCAAAATAAGGAACAAAGCCAATAAAAATCCCAACTACATAAAACTATATAGATAATACAGTGTTGGGGCTCTCAGTGGTATCATTCCTTACATAAGCTTTTAGAATTACATACTCACACCCTTCCTTAAGGACCTTGTGGTAAGAGACAACAGACCAGAATTGTCTGTACCATGCCACTTTGTGCAATGCACCAAGTTCATCAGTGCACTGAAGGGTCACAAGAACATAAGAATGGCCATTCCGGGTCAGACCAAAGGTCCATTTAGCCCAGTATCTTATATGCTGACAGAAGCCAATACCAGATACCCCAGAGGGAGGGATCACAACAGGTAATCTTCATGTGACCCCTCCCCGTCACCCTGTCATCCATTTCCAGAGAAACAGAGGCTAGAGACACCATTCCTAGCCATCCTGGCTAGCAGCCATTGATGGACCTAACCTCCATGATTCTATCTAGCTCTTCTTTGAACACTGTTAAAGTCCGTAGCCTTCCCCATATCTCTGGCAAGGAGTTCCATAGGTTGACTGTGCGCTGAGTGAAGGAAAACCTCCTTTTGTTTGTTTTAAACCTGCTGCCTATTAATTTCATTTGGTGACCCTAGTTCTTATCTTGTGGGAATAAGCATACAGCTTTTCCTTATTCACTTTTTTCATACCAGTCCTGATTGTATAGACCTCTATCATATCCCTCCTTAGTCTCCTCTTTTCTAAACTGAAAAGTCCAAGTCTTTTTAATCTCTCTTCATATCGGACCCATTCCAAACTCCTAATCATTTTTGTTGCCCTTTTCTGAACCTTTTCCAATGCCAATATATCTTTTCTGAGATGAGGCAACCACATCTGTTCGCAGTATTCAGGATGTGGGCATACCATGGTTTTATATAGCGGCAATAAGATATTTTCTGTCTTATTCTCTATCCGTTTTTTAATGATTCCTAACATTCAGTCTGCTTTTTTGACTGCCACTGCACACTGAGTGGATGTTATCAGAGAAATATCCACAATGACTCCAAAATCTCTCTCTTGTGCAGTTGTAGCCGAGTTAGTCCCCATCATATTGTAGTGTGGTTGGGATTATATTTTCCAATGTGCATTACTTTACATTTATCAACATTAAATTTCATTTGCCATTCTGTTGCCCAATCACTTAGCTTGGTGAGATCTTTTTGAAGCTCTTCACAGTCTGCTTTGGTCTTAACTATCTTGAGCAGTTCGGTAAGTTCTGCAAATTTTGCCACCTCACTATTTACCCATTTCTCTAGATCATTTATAAATAAGTTGAATAGGAAGGGTCGCAGGACAGATCCTTGGGGAATCCCACTAGTTACCTCTCTCCATAAACTTACCATTTATTTCTACCCTTTGTTTCCTGTCTTTCAACCAGCTCTCAATCCCTGAGAGGATCTTCCCTCTTATCCCATGGCAATGTACTTTACTTAGGAGCCTTTGGTGAGGGACCTTGTCAAAGGCTTTCTGGAAATCTAACTATTCTATATCCACTGGATCCCCCTTGTCCACATTTGTTGAACCCCTCAAAGAACTCTAGCAGATTAGTAAGGCATGATTTCCCTTTAGAGAAACCATGTTGACTTAATGTTCATCCATGTGTCTGACAATTTTATTCTTTACTATACTTTAAACTAATTTGCCCAGGACTGTCATTAGATTTACCGGTCTGTAATTGCCAGGATCACCTCTAGAGCCCTTTTTAAATATTGGCATCATGTTAGCTATCTTCCAGTCACGAGGTACGGAAGTTGATTTAAAGGATAGGTTACAAACCGCAGTTAATAGTTCTGCAATTTCCCATTTGAGTTCTTGCAGAACTTTTAGGTGAATGTCATCTGGTCCTGGTTACTTGTTACTGTCAAGTTTATCAATTTGTTCCCAAACCTCCTCTAATGACAAGGTCAAGTGGTAGAAAGCTGACAGTGATAGAAGAAGCCCAGAACTCTCTGCCACGTGGTGGTTGCTTTATTATAGGACCTGAGCATCATCATCAGCTCATGCTCCATGGCCAAATTTAGCCTTTTCACCCACCTACTATTGAGGTGTTCAGTTTCTATGGACAAAAAGTTGTCCTATGGCACCTTGGAGACTAAAAACTATACAGTATCATGAGCTTTTATGGGTGAAACATGGGCATTGTCCATGAAAGCTCATGATACTTTACATATTTTGTTAGTCTCTAAGGGTATGTCTACACTGCCACCCTAGTTCGAACTAGGGTGGCTAATGTAGGCATTCAAAGTTGCAAATGAAGCCCAGGATTTAAATATCCCGGGCTTCATTTGCATCTTGCCGGGTGGGCACCATTTTTAAATGCCCTTAGTTCGAACTCCGTGCCCGTGGCTACACGCGGCACGGAGTAGGTAGTTCGAATTAGGATCTCTAATTCGAACTACCGGTACTCCTCGAACTACCTACTCCGTGCCGCATGTAGCCGCGGGCACGGAGTTCGAACTAAGGGCATTTAAAAATGGCGCCCGCCCGGCAAGATGCAAATGAAGCCCGAGATATTTAAATCCCGGGCTTCATTTGCAACTTCGAATGCCTACATTAGCCACCCTAGTTCGAACTAGGGTGGCAGTGTAGACATACCCTAAGTTGCCACAAGACTACTTGTTGTTTTTTAAGTTACAAATTAACACAGCTACCCCTCTGAGTCTTGATTCTATAGGTTAATGTAGTGATCAATGTAACTGCCATCTGAGCTCACTATCATAACTGCCACCCTTTCTGTAAGTGGATTTGTGGCTGTTATTTTGATGTTCCTTGCAGCAGCATTTACTGGTAAATTCGAAGGGTATGTCTATGCTTGCTCCCTATCTCAAGATAGGGATGCAAATGTAGTGTACCGAAATTGCTAATGAAGCAGGAAAGCAGACCGGCTGCAGATCCTGGATTTAAATATTCCACGCTTAATTAGCATAATCGTGTCCGGCTGCCATTTTGAAATCGCGTTATTGCAAAATAAAATGCCCTGTGTAACAGCGTTATTTCGAGAGAAAACCCTTCTCTCAAAATAACTGTTAAACCTCATTGTATGAGGAGTAACAATTATTTACTCCTCATACAACAGATATAACCTAACTTCCTAGCATTGAACAAGCTCTCCTTAGTTCTCTAAATCTGAAGGTAACCATTAGGCTATTTAGCTAAGCCAAAGCTTGTCGCCTGTTATGCTTAATTATACTTATGCCAACTTATGTTAACTCACTTCAGCAACATGCCTCACAGCATACAGGCCTGTAGCTTTCTAGCATTACAGCTGAATACAATGAAAGCAGAATGTACCTAAAGTAAGGCAGTGAATATAACAAAGTGCAGCTACCTCTGTGGGCTACAGTACAAAGAAAGCATATTTGAAATGCTGGGGCATTGTTCTTGGCTGACTGTGCAAACACTGAGACAGAAATGGGGGGTGGGAAACAAGGAGCAGAGGGTCTGGAAATATCCAAGGGAAAAACAGGAAGGCAGAACTAGCAATCAGTAAGCTAGTTCAATGAGAATTGAACTTGCGGATCAATTGTAATTAGCTTGTATAGATATGTGGGTAGAGTTGGCAGAGTTGGTTCCTGGGAACCCAGTCCTGCAATCAGCCACAGTGCTAACTCTGTCCACATATCTATACAAGCGAATTCATCACTGGAGCCAACAACATAAGCTACCAAATCAAAAGGTCATTTGATTGCACATCCACTGCTATATATATTGGACAAACTGGATAGTCCCTGCAGGAAAGAATCAATGGACACAAATCAGATATATGTAGAGGGAACATACAGAAACCTGTTGGGGAACACTTGAATCTACCTAATCACTGTTTAAAAGATCTTCAAGTAGCTATCTTGTCACAAACCAATTCTACTAGCCAAATACACCGAGAGGCGTTGGAATTACAATTCATCTGCAAGTTCAATTCTCATGCTGATGCCCCAATCGTGATGAGGGATGGTTGGGACATTATCAACCTAACATTCAGTGAAGGCGCAAACAGCTCTTTGTGTAGGTTCCTGTGCTAGTACCCTTCCTGTCTATTGCCTTTTATTCTTATTTACTTCATTGTAACTATCCAATCTTCTGGTGCTTCCTGATTGTGGGTCTGCCTTCCTGTTTTTCCCTTTGATATTTCCATACCCTCTGCTCCTTGTTTCCTACTGCCCTCCTTTTTTCTATCCCCCCTCTCCCTTCTCCCCTATTTATTTTGGGTCTGCACATCCTAAACTAAATCCTAAATGAGTAAAATAGAGACTAGTCCCACTGTCTAATGAGTAAAATAGAGACTAGTTTACATGACATAGTATTTCACTCACCTGTCTTCAGTTTCTCTTCTAGAACAGGGGGGATGCAGTGACAGAAGTCTCAGAATTTGATACTTAGTGTGTATTAAGTCTGCACCCTGGAACTGAGCATGCTCAGTAAGAGCTGCTGTTGCTGCTGCCTTCACTTTGCCCTTATATGGATTCAGACGCTACTTCTGGGTCTTTACAAGCATTAAAAAGGAGTTCAGAGGGCAGAGTGGAGAGATGGGCAGAGTATCAATAGGGAGCAGAAATTAAGTGGCCTGGGGTGGGGAGGGGGTCAGGTAACTTTAGGGTGAGGCAGAAGAGGGATTGGAAGGGAAAAATCAGATGGGGGATGATTGGAGTTGGGGTTTGGCTGGGGGCAGGGGAGATGCTGTCCACCTTTGGGGGGAGGGGTTGCCCTCACACAGAGAGAGGCAAAGGCGGTAGCAGTGACCCAGGAAGATGAGCCACCTGCGGAATGTACAAAAGCAGGGGTGGGGGAGGGCAGAGAGGAGGTTTTATTTCCTCTCTCCGGATGAAACGTACCAGCGCGGGAGCACAGGGCTGCTTCCTGTTTGTGCTCTTAAAACAGTGCAGCCATCCTAATGCCTTGGCTCGCCCTGCCAGCCCCTGCAGCACTTTTTCCTGCACTGCTACAGTACAGGGGACTGAATGCTGTAAAGAAGGGGTGGAGTACCTAAGGCCCAGGGGCTGGTTATGGCCCCTGGCTTGCCTGGATTTGGCCCCCGAGGGTCGAGACTCCCCTCTAGCAAATGTGTGCTGGATCAGGGAGGTCAGATCCTCCCCCACCCCAATGCCATGAGCCTTGCTTCTCAGCTGCTGCACTCTCCTAGGCAGCCTCCAGTCACTCTGCTCGCACCCAGTGTAACAATATGGCTTTACTGTAGCCATGTTGGAAGGCCTGTGCTGGGCCTGAACCAAAGCCTTCTTCTGCAGCCAGACTGAAGAGCAGCAGCCATTAGATGTAAGGTCTGGAGTCACATACTCACATTCCATCCTAATTGTATTAAAAAGTGTCACACCAAGCTGTGAGGAGGGGACTTTGTCCTGATAGCTCCTCCACTGTCACTAGATAAAGAAACAGATCTCAAGATGGGTAAAGAAAACTTAAGTAACACCATTCTGTCTGGCAAGAAACTGCTTATCAATAGAGAATGTTGTGGAATCTTCATTCTATGATCATTGTCATTACACTTTCCTATTGTTTGACTGTGTGATCTCTGTCTGGTTTGTAACTGTTTCTGTCTGCTGTATAATTAATTTTTGCAAGGTGTAAATCAATTAAGGTGGTGGATTATGATTGGTTAGGTAATTTTGTTATGATTGATTAGTAAAACAATACTAAAATAATTGGATAAGGCATAGCTAAGCAAGACTCAGGTTTTATTATATAAACTGGGATCCAAGAAGGAGACCAAGGAGAAGATCAGAAGTAACAGAAGCAGAAGGAAAGAAGAAAAGGCTGGAAGAAGACCAGGAACACCAAAAGAAGGGGGAAGACCTGGAAAAGAAGAACTCACCTCCGAGACACAGTCTAAGACCAGAGAGACTGATATTGCCTGGCCAACAGGGGAAGTCTTCCTGCACCCAGATTGGTGAACATGACACTGTGTGCTTAGTATGTGTATTCTGCTTGTTTGGGAATTGTCAATAAATTGAGGATAAGGATATTACTGTGTGACGCTCTTTCAGTGGCTAAAGATCCTGCAAAACCCACAGGAAGATGCACCCTGAGCCCCAGGAATTGGGTAAGGGTGGGTGTGTAAATTAACAGGGTTGCACCTTGAGCCCTAGGAACTGGGTATAGGTGTGTGTGTCCCTACAGTGTGGAAGAGATAGAGATATTTGTGCGGGTAACACTGGGGAAAGGAGACACAGCCCACATGGTGCAGAGACAGAGCCCACTAGTCAAGTAATAGGGTGGGGAGGGAAGGGAGGGAAGAAGAGGGGGAGGTCCAGCAGCACTCTCACCAATCCCAAGCTGCCTGGGATGCTATTTGCTGCCTGGTGCAGCGCTTTGGGACAGACAGACAGCCTGACCCAGGTAACATGGGATGGGGAAGAAGTGGGGTGAAGAGAACAGGCAAGCCCCAGACTACAGGAGGAGTCATGTGACAGTGGGGAGATCACAGGGCCGGTGCCCCCTTTCAGTCCTGTCTCACTAGTCGCCTATGTGCTGAGTCATCATCATCTGACACTGCTGTTACATGAAACATATGGGAGAATGTTGCTAAAACTGAGCCAAGAGGTACAATTCTCCCCAAAAGAGTTGTGTCACAAATGTAATTAGCGCATTTTTAATGAACGTCATCTTGTATTGGAATGTGGCTGAAGCATGAAGAGACATATGAATGT
Source organism: Pelochelys cantorii (assembly GCA_032595735.1). NCBI lineage: Eukaryota > Metazoa > Chordata > Testudines > Trionychidae > Pelochelys > Pelochelys cantorii. The sequence goes on along the minus strand of CM064326.1, from coordinate 120,604,297 downwards.
TCATTATATCTAGTATGTAAATATCTTGCAATGCCTGCTACAAATTTGCCAAGCAAATGCCTGTTCTCTCTTTCTGGTGACATTATAAATATAAAGTGGGCAGTATTATCTCCTATAACAGTAAATAATTTTTTTTCTCTAAGGGTGTGTCTAAACTACACCCCTCTGTCGGCAGAGGGATGTAGATTAGGCACATCGAAAGTGCAAATGAAGCTGGGATTTAACTGTCTCCATGTTGCAGAGTGCTGTGGTGTCCTGAGTGAGGACAACCAGAGCACACAGAGACAAAATGCTTTGCTGTCCCTCATTGAGGTAGGCAAGCAAGCAGGGAAAGCTGAGAACTGGCTGTCCGGGGGCCGGGGGGGGGGGGGCAGTCCCTTTAAGCACAGGCCTCAGATAGCCTCAGGCAGCAGCCACACAATGTAACTCCTGACCTGATACCCTGACGGACCTGGTTCTGGCCAGCCTTAAATGTGATTCAGTGTCCACTCGGTGTGGACGCGCTATTTTGAAATAGCAAAAAGATATTTCGAAATGCATTTTGTGTGTAGACGCATTATTTCGAAATAAGCTATTTAGAAATAACGCTGTAGTGTAGACATACCCTAAGTAGATAAATGATAAAAAACATGCTTACATTTAGCAGCATTACCAGCACTTCCATTACTTGCTGGTCTCTTAGAAGACATTTTGGAGTAATTTAGAGCTGAATAACAGCACAGAACACTGAGAGCCAGGACTGGTAGTTGTAAACAATTATGAGACCACAAGAAACTTGGCCACACCCATGATAAGTGGACATCCGGATAACTAAAATCATGTCGACCAACAGTGTTTCCAGACCAGAAAGTGCCAGACTGGAGAGGTTCAACCTGTAGTTAAAAGAAGAAATGAAATTTCTGGGGGGAAGGATACATACTCGGCCTCTTCAGGGAATTCCATGAACTGCAGGGAATTAATGGATGCTGATAATGCAGCACAAGCAGCAGCCTCTCTAGTCCCCGGTCTGACATACCCCAGTGCAATGTGCTGCCGCCCCAGCAGTAGTGCATTTTATAGGTTTGTGCCAACATTTCGGCCTGAGCTGAACTATATTGAAATGCAGCAGGCTTCTTGCCAAACACCCTTAGCTATGCACTTATTCTTGGGTTATGGATAATTACCGACCTGCATCAAACCAAATCCATATCCATAATCATCCCAGCTGTTATCTAGGACAGTTCCAGCATGCAACTCTTGAGAGATGATTGCAGCAATCGCACCTGGATCCACACATTTTTTTGAGACAGTGCTCTTAATGATGGTTTTATATTTGTTCATATTCTACTAAGTCCCTCACAGCGATCTTTTCTGATGCAGTAACCCCTGCGATAAAGGTACGAGTAAAGGTATTTTAAAATGGTGTTAGCATCAACCTGAGATTTCAAAAGCAAAGAGCTCTGTTGTGCCATCTGACAGCTCCAATGAGACTGATGTGCATAGTGCCTTTTGCAGAATGAATTTTAACAGTGTGTCAAACCCAAAAAACCCCTAGAGCCTTGAAATAATATTGAAAAGCTGGGTTTAATTCCTGTATCTTTAGGCCTCAAGATGAAGGTGAATTGACTTTCTGGGGAAATAGCAGGGGAGTGTGTTCATACCTTCTCAGAGAAAGCAACAGAAACCCCGTCTCCCTCTGGATGATGCAGAAGTGAAAGCAACAGGGCTTGAGAGGAGCCACATCTGCCCCTCTATGGGATGGCTCCCCTGTGGGGGTTTTTCAGAAGAAGGTATGCAAATTGCGCTCACATTTGCATATCTTCTTCCGATTCTTTTCCCAGAAAAGGCTTTTTTGATATTAGGCCTGTCTACACAGAGCCAAATGTCAGAAAACCCTCCTCTTTCGAAAGCCCCTGTAAACCTCGCTTTACGAGGAATAAGGGGGCTTTCAAAAGGGTTTTTTCCCGACATTTGGCCCCATGTAGATGGGCCAAATATCGGAAAAGCCTGTTCCAGGAAAAGAATCGGAAGAAGATATGCAAATACGAGCAAATTTCCACACCTTCTTCCAAACCCTCCTCCCCCCACTAGTGTAGCCATACACTATATGGCCAGAAGAATAGGGCTGTAATACAGGGCTTCAAACAGAGTGGAAGATTTAAACTAGAAGAAATTGTGCAACTCTTAGGCTACATCTACACTGCAGCGCTATGTATCGTGAGGTATCCGAAATAGCTATTCCCCATCTTTTGAGTGCCCCTGTTATTTAGAAATGTATAGGGCTCACTATTCCAATGTCCCTGTAAACCTCATTGCATGAGGAGTAAGGGATGTTTGGAAATAAGCGCTGTGTAGACTGCACCAAATTTCAAAATAAGCTGTTTTGAAATTGACTTGAAATAAGGTACACAATTTGTATAGCTCAAATTGCATAGCATATTTTGAGCTACTGGTGCAGTGTAAACACACCTTTAGAGACTGATGCAAAAGACTTATCTTGGGGCACAGGTGGGAGGGTGCAATTTTATAAAGTAGTTCCCAATAGGTGCACTATCATCTCCATTTCTTTGAGTCTCGGCGCTATTTCATGGTACATTAGAAGGGAATCTCGATCTTAGTCAGCATGGGTGGGGTTGGCATTAAGTCTTATTTAATTTGTAGAGTGAAAGACTCAGGAGCTCCTTTAACTTTTACAATAATAGCATGATGAGCTATTATTTTTGGAGTCCTGGGATTTTGGGCACACAAGGTACAAGAAGCCATATGTGAGACTGTGGCGAACTGGTCCTTTGTGTTGGCAGGGAAAGTATTTCTTTTTCTTCTTTTTTTTCTTTTTCTCTTTTCTTCACAGCTTTAACCACATCCCATTTGTTTCCAGAAGGGATCATTCACCAACAGAGGCTGTACTCCAAGTCTGGAGCCAAGGTTACATTCTGGCTGCTGTGCAGAGAAGAATGCTTAGGGAGATAGAGGTGATCTCCCCCACCTTAAGGGTGTGCCAGAGAGATAAACCCAATCACATTCCTGTTGTGATCATTGGGCCTCCAAATTTACTCCAACTGCAAGCCCAACTATTCCAAGGAAGTGAAAGAACACAGACAGTCACTGTAACAGTTGATAACAGGAAATATTATAGGAAATGGTGTCAAGTATCAGAGGGGTAGCCGTGTTAGTCTGAATCTGCAAAAAGCGGCGAGGAGTCCTGTGGCACCTTATAGACTAACTGAAGTGTTGGAGCATAAGCTTTTGTGGGCAAAGACCCACTTCTTGCATCTGACGAAGTGGGTCTTTGCCCATGAAAGCTTATGCTCCAACACTTCAGTTAGTCTATAAGGTGCCACAGGACTTCTTGCCACTTTTTATAGGAAATGGTGTGAAAGCAAGTATTAGTACAAACAAAAAGACCTTATGATATAACTCAAGGACTGTATTAAGATTATTCCGGTAAAGAGAACAGTATGAGACCGAAAATTGGTCTGCCAAATATTAAGTCTAATTAATGGACAAAAGAATGAACGAATTGGGTATTCCATCTGTTCCTCCCATTTGGAATTCTTATGGAAAGACACATTGGGGGAGAAAGATTGACTACTTGAGTGAGCTTCACCATCAAGGCTGGCTCCTTCACCATATCCTGGGGCCTTGGGCTTTGTCATTTTAATCTCGAGAGAAGTCCTGGGCCAAACAGGGCCAAAGAGGGGGAACCAGGTGACATGGCCACTTCTACCTTTTTCTGCTGAATTTCAACCACCACCTGAGGTGTGAAACTTATTTTTCCCTCTTTCCTTCTTCTCACAAGAGCCTGGTTTGGCTGACCAACCCTGTGTGTTTTCGATCATGGCTAGAAGAGTCTGACAAGAAAGAGGGACCTAAAAGCCTGATGCTGATGCAAGTTTGATACATCTGGCAGTGGCTGATAAGACCTTGTTCTGTGCCTATGTTTCTCCACCCGTGAGATTGCAAGTGAGAGTCAACTACCATTTCTACTTTTGTGTTCATTTCTGTGTCCCTTTTGTGTGTGTTTCGTTTTGTTTGGTCTTCTTAGGAAGCGGGATTGGACTTTATCAACAACAGCAACACCAGTTGCAGCCTCTCCCAACTATCTTCTCTTTTCCCCAAAAAGCACCTTAATTACCATGCTTGATACCATCAAAATGACAGTCAGACAAGGATTTTTTTTTTCTTTGAAAAATTCCCTCCAGCTCCAGGGAAAGGGAGCAAGAGATGTTAATAGTTTACATTGCAGTTGCTTTAATTGTATTTCCTTCTTTTTGGTAGAAATGGTCAGACCTCAGCTTGAACCAGAGCCATTGGGTGGCCCTTTGTGTATTGATTACCATCTCATCAATGCACGCGAGTTGATCATATGATGCTCTCAGCATTGGATCTTCCTGCTGATCTTGTGGAAAGTCCCCCGAGTCTAGTGACATGGGGTCCTCTTCTAGAGATGACCAGGACAGGGGCATTGCCTCTGGTGCCTTGTTCTCTGGTGCCTCCTCCTCGTCCGCTGGCTCCCAAGGGTGGGGCTCCTGTGGCTCTTCACAGAGGAGGTCTCCATCAAGCCCTGTCTGGGTGGGTGGTCCCCCGAGTCTGGCCTCTCGAAGGAGGGTAGTAAACCCTGGCCAATCGCGGCCCAAGACAATGGGATAGGCTAAAGCGGGGGCCACCCCTACCATCATCTCTTCGGTCTCTCCATGGATGGTTAGGAGGACCCTAGCCCTGGGATAAGCTTTTACGTTACCATGAATGCACTTCAGATGCAGCTTCCCTTCTGGCGCTATGGCAGCCGGGAGGACGTCTTTACCAACGGGGGTCTGGCTACATCCTGAATCTAGGAGGGCTATCACCTGCTGGGACTCTGCCTGTTCAACAGTCCTGAGTGTTGCTAGGCCGGGTGGGCGAGCCAGGGTTTCAGCCGTACGGACCTGGCCATAGCTACAGTCCATTTCCTGTCGGAGCTGTCAGTGCTGGGTGCCCAGTGGTGTTGAGCAGCCATCTGTTGAGCCAATAGCTGCTGCTGTTGTTGCTGGCCATCTGCCAGAAACTTAAGAATTTTATCCCACTGCATGTTAGTCAGGGAGAGGGAAAGAATTTTTTTTTCTTTTGGTCCACTGAGGCACGCCCTCAGCCTCTTATGTCAGGGGCAGGATCTGTGCCCATGTTCCCCACCAAGTGTAGCCGGGTTGGCTTCCCAGAGGGGTTCCTCCGGATCAGTGGGCGGCCACTCAGCGCCCCACTCCAGCAAGGAGGAGGAGCAGGGTGTGGCTGCTGCTTCTCTTCTCCACTCCAGAGCACCCTTTCCTCCCTCTCGCCCTTGCCCTGCCTGCTGCTGGGAGTCCTCCTGAACCTGCCTGTCTGCTGCCGCTGAACCTCTCCCTCCCTGGACTGCTGCTACCATCACCCCCCACAGCTTGATGCTGTCTGGGGAGGCCTGCCGGCCTGCCCTCCTGAGGGAGGGGCGAAGAGGACCCCACCAGCACCCGCCACCTGGAGGCCTTCCCTGGCTGGCTGCCACCCACCCGCCGCTGCTGCTGCTTCTGCACCACCTGCACCCCACCACAGAGGAGAAGAAGACGACCACCATTTGGACTGTGAGGGGGTTTGTTTATTGAAACTGAGATTTTTCACCTGCTCCTGGGGTAGTGGTGAACTGAGTTGTTAAGAGGAAGCCCTCCCCCAAGTCCAGCTGCCCCCCCCCACTGCCACCACCCCCAACATCTCCTCCACCACCTTTAATACCTGAACTCTCTCTTCACCCCTCGACGGGGCTGCCGCTCTATTTGAGACTGAGCTGCTGCAGCAACAGGCGAGGTTGAGCCCCCACAAGCACTCAAGGGTGTGCTTCCTCCCCACCCCCTTGGATTTGGCCCCCCTCCCTCAGCTACATTGGCAGGGGCCTCCCTTACCCAGACTTACCCCCTACCTCAGCAGCTTGTTTCCCTCCCCACTGCCTACCCTGCCCTGCTAGCCCAGTTCGTTTTTCCCTCCCCCACAAGGTTGCTTACCCACCATGCCCAGCCCCAGAGTTTGTTGCCTTCCACACCCCTGCCCAGCTAGCCTGTTGCTGTGTGTGTGTTAGGGCTGACAGCTCTATTCTTTTTATATTTGCATTTTAGGTTTGGCAATATAGTAATATAGCAATATACATTTAATATTGTATTGAATTAAGTCCTTTTAGTTAAGTATATATCTCCTATATCTCCTTGTTTTAAAGTGTAGTACGTAAAGAGACAGAGTTCTGGGTATTGTGACTACATTAATGAGATTAGAAATATCGAAGGCCTGGGCCTTCCATGTGAATTGTTTTGATTTTGCTTTTACTTAATATAAAACAGTATTGTTTACCTTTGAAGGATTCTGTGTGAGAGACTGTTTGTATGAATGAGATACGGTGTGAAGGTCATCATTAGAGCCAGCTGGCCAGAGAAGGGGAGAATGTGGGGTGAAGACAAACTGTAAAAGACAGACTGCGAAGAGCAGAGAAACCGTCAGTGTGTACCCACGGTCAAAGAAAGGATCAGATTGGCAGATTGATGAACCTTGAAGCAGAGCGGGCACCCCCAAAAGGATGATTGATTACAGGATGAGCCTTGAAGACATGTTTGGGAACGATTGACATCAACAAGATAACATTCTGGTTACAAACTGACAGAGCAGGATCCATGGATTTTAACAGAGAAGAAGGATTATAAATAGCAGGGTGCTTTGCTATGGAACTTTGGGTTTGTCTGCCACACTGTCTCGAGAGGAGTATCGGATCGATCGACCGACAAGGCCCTGCTTCCCCCTGTGCTCAGTCTAGCTGGCCACTAGATTGACACAGACTCTGGACTGGTAACTATATCATCTGGCAGAACTGTGTATGCATGATGTTTTGTGTGTATGTGTGTGATTGAAAAGCATATGCAACTGTTGTATTCTCAATAAATGCGGCGTACTGCCTTTTCCCCCCATAAAAGATCTTGTGTGCTTCGTTTAAGCATAACACTTGCCCCTCCCCTCCCAGCTGTAGCCTTGCCTCCTTCCGCCTCAACTCACCCAGTAGTTCCCTCCTCTCTCAGCCTCCCACTAGCCCTTTGCACCCTGGTCCCCCCTCCTCCCCAAGCGCTTGTGCCCCATCCCTCCCTTTTTAGTTAGCTCCCAATATACTGCACCCCGCTTAATGACCCCATAGTTCCCCCTTGTACCCCAGTGCAGCCTGAGGAGCCGGCCCCCACCCTGCACCTGCTACTGCATCCCCTGCCCCATCCTGCCAGCCCCCTCCTCCTCCGTCTCCAGCCTTACAGGGAAAAGTGGTTGATGGCTCCTCAGTTCCCCATTTGTCTTCCGCCTCCGCTAGCACCCTCCCTCCCTGCAATCAGTCCAGAGGGAGGGAGTGGTTGCTTTTCCCTTCCTCCTCCCTTCCCAGTTGTGAATCCCCTTCCCTCACGTCCCTACCCCTCCCTCTAGTGCCCTCCTCCTCTGCCGCAGCCTTACAGGGAGGAGTGGCTGCTAGCTCACCTTTCCTCAGTTCCCCCACCAGCACCCTTCTTCCACTAGTGCCCTCCCTCCCTGCCAACAACTTGGTGGGAGGGAGTGGTTGCTTCCCCCTTTTTTTTCCTTCAGTTCCCCTACCGTACCCTCCCCCCCACCCCTTGCTTTCGTGCCGTCCTCCTCTGCCTTCAGTCGGTGGGGAGGAGTGGCTGTTGCTCCCTTCCCTCAGTTGCTCCCTTTCCCCCAAGTTCGGTGCCATCCTCCAATCTAGCAGGGAGGAGTGGCTAGCACCTCTCCCTGGACCCCTTCCCCATTGAACACCCTCCTCCTCTGCCTCTGCCTTAGCGAGGAGGAGTGGTTGGTTCCCTCTCACTACCCCAACCCCAGTAGTCCCCATCCCTCCCCTGCCGGCTGATTGGCGGGGAGGAGAAGTTGATCCTCTAGCCCGTTCCTCACAATTTCTGCCTCCTCCAACCCCCCCCCACCATGATGGAGGAGGCCCTCTGCTCCCTCTCCTATCCCCGCAGATCCCAACATTCCCCCGATGCCACCGACCCCGCAGACTGCTGCGGCCGACCTCCTGAACCCTGGTCCAGGTTCCACCACTGCCATAGCTGATGCTCCCTCTGATGTGGGTGAGCCTTCCACCTTGGCCAGCAAAAAGGGCCAGGGGAAGAAAAAGGGCCAAGGCCTGGCCCGGAAGGCCAAACCCTCCATGGCTGAGGCCGCCCTGCCTGCTGCGGCCCCGTCACCTGCCACAGCCCCTCCTTCCCTGTTGTTCCCCCCCACCGGCTCTGGGGGCGATCCACCCTCAGCCCCCAGAGCGTATGCCCAGGTGGCCACCCACTGCCACCCCCCCCCCCGCATGCTACCCCATTATCCACCCCGACCACCGCCTCCAGCTCCATCCCTGGTGGCTGGGGCCCCTTTCCCACCATGACCAGGAGGTACGGTGTATGCTGCCTCCTGGTCACTGCCTCACCCACATGGAAACTTATGTGCGGGTGTTGGCGAGGGTGGTGGGGGCTTTGGCTGTGGTGGCCTCCAAGATGTACTGCAAGGTGGTGTTCTTCCTTGCCTCGGAGGCTGCCACCCAGGAGGTGGTGGAGAGGGGCTTGGCGGTGGGGGCGTGCATGTGCCCCTCAAGCTGCTGGAGGACGTGGGCGTACGGGTGGTCCTCACTTCTGTTCCTCCTTCCCTCCCCAGTGCTGCCCTGCTGACTGCCCTCTCCACCCTGGGGCAGGCCATCTCCACCAGCAGCCCTCTCCCTCGCCACATCTTGTCCTTCCGCTGGCAGGTACAACTGTAAATGCTGCCGGCGGCGCGGAACGGGGTTGTGCTCAAGGGGTCCTTCATGATGCCCTACCAGGGGGCCCTCTACCAGGTCCATTACTCAATGGGGGGAGACCCGGTGCTTTCTCTGCCAGGCGATGGGGCACGTCCGCAGGGACTGCCCTCTGGCCCGGGCAGAGGAGGTATCCGGGGCTCCCGGGGCCCGGGAGGGCATCAGCCCTAACACCGCCAGCCCCCCGGTAGTCTGGCCTCCGTGGCTGCCCCTCCTCCAACCGACAGCTCTGTTCGGGAGCTGGAGGCACCCCCTCTGGCGTGTCCGGGCGAGCAGGTGCATCCCGCCTCCGTTCAATCTGTTTCTGTGGGGCCCGAGGGGGAGCGGGTGGCGCGGTCACTGCCGGGCGAGGGAGGGGGTGTCACGTTACTGGATTTTTAAGAGGAGCAGCCAGATCACTGCTGCACCCATGGGGGGATATTTGCCCCAAGTATATACAAAGGGGGCCATGTGAGGTATCACATGAAAGCTTCTGTTCTACTGGTTCTGTATATGCTATTCATGTACTTGTATAATATCTGTATGTGGAGTTATAAACATGTACTCTGTAGAGATGCTGGAAAATTCTCTGTCTATGGCTGAGCAATGGGCAAGGAATGCTCAGCCAATGGCTATGCTGATTAGCGAGGCTCCAGGGACAATAGATCTCTAAGTGCCAGAGACACACCTGAAGAATGAATTTGGATTACCTGCAGACCAGCCAGAATAAGGGTTGCTGGCTTGGGACACAAGGATAGGTCACTGACCATGTGACCTGCAATGACCTAATCTGGCCAGGAAGTTGCCAGGAGAGGTATATAAGTGCCATGTGGCACCCTCCATCTGGTCTTCAGTTTTGCTCTTGATCCCAGATGCAGCCTTGCAGGGAGCAAGAAGTCGGAAAGAACCGTGGACCCATCCTGACATCGGATGTACACCAGAGACTTTTAAGACACCAGGGACTATAACAGTTTATAACATCTCTGCTAAGAGCCTGCATCGAGAACTGGGTGATTTGATGCATGTAATGTATTATCCTTTACAACCTTACTCTCATGCTTTTCTTTCTTTTAGTAATAAATCTTTAGGCTATGTCTAGACTGGCGTGATCTTGCGCCAGAGCTATGCAAATGAGGCTCAGAGTGGAATATCGCCGAGCCTCATTTGCATAACTAATGAGCCGCCATTTTTGCGGAAGAGGCTCTTGCGCAAGACGGAGCTGTCTACACTGCCCTGTCTTGCGCAAGAAAAACCCTCTTGCACAAAGCCGTTATGCTGATTATTTTCAGGCATAACGGCTTTGCGCAAGAGGGTTTTTCTTGCGCAAGACGGGGCAGTGTAGACAGCTCCGTCTTGCGCAAGAGCCTCTTCCGCAAAAATGGAGGCTCATTAGTTATGCAAATGAGGCTCGGCGATATTCCACTCTGAGCCTCATTTGCATAGCTCTGGCGCAAGATCGCGCCAGTATAGACACAGCCTCTGATTTTAGATTCTAAAGGATTGGCTCAGCGTGGTCTTGTGGGTAAGATCCAGAGTGTAAATTGACTTGGGAACTGTAGCTGGTTTCTTGGGACTGGAAGAACCCATTGGGGGTAGGTGAGATTGGGTTCTACAACCCCTCACCTGTGTGTTAGGCCCGGGGTTGATTGGGACACAGGAAGAGCTGGGATGTCAGAGGGGTTTTGCTCATGAGGCTTCAGGCTGGCAGCTGAAGTGCTCTGTGTGACTGGTTTGTGGCTTATTTGGGAAGGGCCTCCAGTCTGGGGCTGTAAAGAGCACCGAATTTGAGCAATTCGCCCTGAGCGGACGCCCTCAGCTGTGCCCAGACCTGGCCCGGTCCGTTACAGAGGGCTCCCCCCAGGGGGAGGTTTCCCTACCTCCCTCTCTCCTTCCCTTGCCTCCCCGCCCCCCCCAAAAAAAATCTGTGCCCCCTGGCCTTGCCCCTGCTGACCAGCCCTCGATCTCCACCTTGGAGGGCTGGATGCTCATTTGGGGCAAGCGCAGAGCCCGTGGTCCGTAGTCTCAATCTTCCCCATCTGATGAGGAGGGTTGGAAGGCCCCCTTCCGAAAAATACCGAGGGGGGCCAGTGCTACCAAGAACGCCCCTGACAAGAGCCAGCAGGAGGTGCTGGCCGAGGAAGCCATGGCAGTGAGGGGGGAAGGCACTGTCCCCCCTAAGGAGCCCATCCCGAGGAGGCCTCGGGTGGAGTTCCCCTGGCCCTATTACCATCTGCGCCCTCCACCACCACCGCCGAGGTAATTGTTGCCACCGCGGCCAACAAGAAGGGCTCTGGGGCCATGGGGAGGGGCTGACGTTGAACTTGGTCAATGTTTATGCCCCAAATGCAGGCCCAGACCGGGTCACCTTTTTTCAGTGGGTGCCCACCTTCCTCGCCACCCTGGATCCTCGTGAATGCTTGGTCCTGGGCAGGGATTTCAACACCACCCTCGAGGACTGGGACCATGCAGGAGTAGAGAACTGCCAGGGTGCAGCAGGTGTCCTCAGGGAAATTGTGGACCATCACTCCCTGGTGGACGTCTGGCACGACCACAACCCAGATGATGATACCACCTTCACGTTCGTCCAGGTGGGAGACGATCAGTCGAGCCACTCCCGGTTGGCCCACACCTATATATCCCAATTCCATCTGGCACAAGCCCACTCCTCCAGCATCCAGCTGGTCCCATTCACAGACCACCACTTGGCGTCCGAGAAAGCCTCTCTGAGTTTGGAGAGGCTAGGGCCGGCCTATTAGCACTTCAGTAATAGCCTGCTGGAGGATGTGGGCTTTGTGGTGTCCTTCCAGGAATTCTGGCTGGTGTGGCGGGGGCAGCGGCGATGGTGGGACATGGGGAAGGTGCACGCCCAGTTCTTCTGCTGTGACTATTCCCAGGGCGCCAGCCAGCGGAGGAATGCGCTGATAGAGCAGTTGGAGCGGGAGGTTTTGAATCTTGAGAGACGCCTGGTATCCAACCCCAAGGATCCACCCTCCGCAAGGTGTACCAGGAGAAGGGGGAGGAACTCCGGGCCCTCGAGGGCCACTGGGCCGGGGATGCCTTTTTTCGATCCCGCATCCGTCTCCTTTGGGAGATGAATCGCAGCTCCTGCTTCTTCTACACCCTGGAGAAAAAGAGGGCGGCTAAAAAGCACATCACCTGCCTTTTGGCAGAGGATGGCACCACCCTCACAGATCCAGAGATGTGTGGAAGGGCCAGGGCCTTCTACCCTAGTTTGTTCCCCCCGGATCCAACTGAAGCTGACGCCTAGAGGGTGCTCTGGACCGAACTCCCGACGGTCAGTGCGGGCGACTGGGGCCGGCTAGAGCAGTCTCTCACTCCGGCCGAGTTCTCAGATGCCCTCTGTCTCATGCTCACTAACAAAACCCCGGGCATGGATGGGCTGACTGTGGAGTTCTACGCATGTTCTGGAACATCCTTGGCCCAGACCTCGTCACCATCTGGGCCGAATCCTTGGAAAGCGGGGTCCTCACTCTGTTGTGCAGGTGAGTCATGCTCGCCTTGCTTCTGAAGAGGGGAGACCTCTGTGACTCGCTCTTCAGCACAGACTATAAGGTCGTAGCAAAAGCCATCTTGCTGCAACTGCAGTCCATGCTGGCGGATGTGATCCACCCCGACCAGACCTACACCATCCCGGGCCATAGCATCTTCTATAATCTGTACTTGGTCTGGGATCTCTTGGCCAGGAGTGGCCCGAGGCCAGCTGCGGCAGCTGGCACCCTAGGTGGAAGGCGTGATTGGCGCCCCTGCCTGCACGGCCGTCAATGGCTGTGACGTAATCACGGGGCGCCCCGGTGCCCCGTGACTTCATCATCAGGCGCCCGGGCCGGCGACACCTTAGGCAACTGCCTAGTTTGCCTAGGTTCACAGGCCGCCCCTGCTCTTGGCGCTTGGGTGTAGGGATGGTCTGTCGTTCGCTCTCCTGTCTCTGGACCAGCAGAATGCGTTCAGCAGGGTGGACGACGGGTTTCTCTTGGGTACTCTGCAGGCCTTCGGCTTCGGGCCCCATTTTGTGGGTTTTTCTCTGGGTGCTGTACACCCTCGCAGAGTGTTTGGTCAGGCTCAAATGGACCCTGACTGAGCCAGTCAGCTTCAGGCAGGGAGTACGTCAGGGGTGTCCACGGTCAGGCCAGCTGTATGCTCTGGTGATTGAGCCCTTCCTCTGTCTCCTTCATCAGAGGTTGATGGGGTTAGTGCTCTGAGAGCTGGAGCTGTGGCTGGTCCTGTCGGCGTACGCCGATGACGTGCTCCTTGTGGTCCAGGACCCACGCGACCTGGCACAGGTGGAGGCCTGCCAAGGTGTCTACTTGGCAGCCTCCTCCGCCCCGGTTAACTGGGTCAAGAGCTCTGGCCTCGTGGTCAGGGACGGGTGGTAGGCAGGCTTCCTCCCACCTGTGCTTCAGGCTGTCAGGTGGAGCGCTGGTCCGCTGCTCTATCTTGATGTCTTTCTAGCCTCCATGCATCCTTCTCCGCCGGAGAACTGGCAAGGTTTGGAGGCCAGGGTGTGTGAGTGGCTGCGGAGATGGAGAGGACTGCTCCAGTGTCTCTCCCTCTGCAGAAGGGCGCTGGTGCTCAATCAGCTGGTCCTGTCCATGCTCTGGCACTGGCTCAACACCCTGAGCCCAGCCCCGGAGGTCCTGGCCAGACTCTAGAGGACGGCTCTGGAGTTCTTCTGGCCAGGACTGCACTGGGTCTCTGTAGGGGTTCTGTCTCTTCCTCTGGAGGAGGGGGGCCAGGGTTTGATCTGCATGTGCAGCCGGGTCCGGACCTTCCACCTCCAGATCCTGCAGAGACTCCTCTATAGTGCAGGTAGTCTGGCGTTTAGCACTTTGGCAGCCTTCTTCCGCTGCCTCCGAGGGCTCTGATATGACTGGCAGCTCTTTTTTATCCACCCGGGGGGTCGTCTACAAGACCTCTCAGAGGTGCCAGAATTCTACCAGGAACTCCTCCAGACCTGGAAGCTGTTTTCAGGGACCAGGTCCATTGTGGCAACCGAGGGAGCAGACCTCCTCACGGAGTCCCTGCTCCACAATCCAGCCTTGTGTGTGCAGGTGGCGGAGTCTCCCTTGGTGCGCCGGAGGCTGATCCTGGCAGAAACCACCAAGGTCCTGGACTATGACAGGGGGGACTGGGTGGATCCCTGAGTGCTCGCTCAGTGCATGGGGCTTTCCACCCCCCGAACCCCCCTGCACCTACTCCAGGAGGTGAAGGCGACTTTGCTGCAGCCCGCTCTTGATTTCCTGCAGCAAGTCCTGCGAGAGGGTACACCCCCCCAGCCCATCCCTGGTTATCGGACCCCTGTTCCATGGGCCCCCCCGACCTCCCCATCCCTGGACCCCCAGCCGGCTGCAGGATCTGCAGCTGGTCTGCTTTCGAACCGCGCCTAGGGAACATCTGTACATGCTCGTGCTCCATATGATACATTTCCTCACCCTCGTGTCCCTCCCTGACACCACTGGGGAAATCAGTTGGCGGCTCCTTCACGGAGCTGTGAGCACGGGCGTGTACCTGGCGCAGTTCACCCCCATCTCAGACACCTGCCCCTTCTGTGGCATGAGGGAAAACCTGGCGCATGCCTATCTAGAATGTGCCAGGTTGTAGCCCCTATTCCGGCTCCTCTAGAACCTCTTATTGAGGTGCTAGCTGCACTTTTCCCCTCACCGTTTTATATATGCACACCCTAACTGTGGCCCCACAAAGTCGTGAGACCTCCTCGTCGACCTCCTCCTGGCCCTGACGAAAGCCACTATATACAACACCAGGAAGAGGATGCTGGACAGGGGCGTTCTCTGTGCCTGTAGGGCTTATTTCCGTTCCTCCTTTGTGTCACGTATCCAGGCACAGTTCCTCTGGGCAGCGTCCAATGGCTCCATTGACAGCTTTGAGGAGCGGTCTGGGGTTCTCTGCTCGGTGTCCCTGTCCAGTTCCCTCGTTTTAAACCTGCAACCCACACCCCCTGCCCCTTTAGTCATTATTTGTCCCCTGTGACTAGTTGGACCTGGGTCTAGTTGTCCCTCCCACAAGGCTGGGGGAGGGGCTTTTGGAAGTGGGCGGGCATCCATGGTTTCAAATAGAGCCGTACTACAGGCTGCAACTGTTTTGTTGCCACATATCATAGCCACTGTGCCACCAAACAAAGGCGTATTTCCCAGAGAAAGGCTTTACTGTGGTGCAGGGCTGATATGTGCAGTTATTCAGGAGGTGGTCAGGATTTACTGCCAAAGTGTCCTCACAGGTTTCTGGCTCTGTTGATGATGATAACCAGAAGGCTGCTTGCATGTGTGCTTAATGATGTGTGCCATGTCGACTTGTGAACTTAGTCTCCACAGCAGACCCCAAGAGAACCCCCGAAGACCACAAACCAGATAAGGATTGAACGTGCCAGGCCAGGTTTATTGTTAGGCAAAGTACAGTAATAGTTGTCAATAGACTCTACTGAACCACGACACATATATACCCCATAACAATGGAATGACTAAATCAGGAGGAAATTTCCACTGCCCCCTAGGTCAAACAAAGGCTGCCCTCCCAGCCCCTCCTCCCCCCAGACACCACTTTATATACAGGTACAAACAAATCACATACTGTGGTATCAGGTTGTCACTCTTTGATGTTGTCAGGTTACCACCCACTAATGCTACTTAGATACCACCCATCACCCTGTACCTCATGGTTTGATTAGATCATCTCTATCCATCATGCTGTCATTTTAGACCCTTTTCTGAACTTGGGTCTGTATCTGTGAGGTGTGGGTACCAAGGTCTCTTTTAATGAGCTAATGGTACCATGTGCTTTCCACTTATGACCCTTACCAATTATTGTTCTGCAGCTGGTATCTAGCACCAATTGGTGTTTTGCGCTCTCAGCCCTGTTTGTGCCAAGTATGTGAGCAGGGGTCTGCCTCTTGCTCATAGCTTAGCTTTGCTTTATGTTAGCCATGTTTTGCCTGTTGTTAGCTAAGCCTCAGGCCAGGCCTGGGCTACATTGGCTTATGTTTTAGGCTTTCATCTTACTAGTGTGCTTCTGGGGTCAGCCCCTGTCTATCCAGAATGGCCTCTTCTATCATTTGTGTGGGACTGCCATCAGGCAAAGGCTGGTAGGATGCCTGAATGGAAGGGGAACTCTTGACCTGCCCAAGAGGATCCAGTCCTTGCTGTTGTGATTACTGCCTTCATGAAGCTGCACAAATAGACTGAATTTTGACAGACCCAGTAGCTGCTGGATTTCTCTTCTTTATGTAAGCAGGGTCAGGATAAGCTCTACCCTGATATCTGGAAGGCTGTGTCTAGACTGGCCACTTTTTCCGGAAAATCAGCCGCTTTTCTGGAAAAACTTGCCAGCTGTCTACACTGGCTGCCTGAATTTCCACAAGAACTCTGACGATCTCCTGTAAGATTGTCAGTGTTCTTGCGGAAATACTATGCTGCTCCCATTCGGGCAAAAGCCCTCTTGCGCAAATGCATCCATGGCCACCTCTGGGACACTAGCTTCCCCTGGGGAAGGCACAACAGGCCCCCCAAACACTTGCGGCCCCCCCTTGGGGGCTCCTGGACCACCTTGGGACCCCCCCCCCTCCTGCTGCCCCAGGGGAATTCCTCCTTGCCAGCCACACCTGTCCCCGGGCATCGTGACATGCTGGGAGGAGGGAATGGGGCTCTGGAACACAATGGGGCAGGGCTCACTGACCATGTTGCTCTCCTCTGTTTCTCCTGAAGTGGGACCCTGGATGTTATACTAAAAACCCCTTTCATTTTAAACATTACGATATTAATTTTCTGGCCCTGTATGTGGATGGTGAACAGATACCAACCAAACCTCTGCAACCAGACTTTGAGGCCGACTGCTGTGTGAGAGAATACATGAATCTGGTACAGACAGCAGGCAAACACATGAAAGATTGTTCTCTGTTAATTGACCGTGAGGAGTTTGCACGGGGTTACACCTTGTTTGCCTTCGATCTCTCTCCTGACCAGGAATGCGCCGACCACTATTCGCTGATTAAAACAGGGAACCTCAGAGCAGAAATACGCTTTGGGAAGGCTTTGACGGTCACCGTCAATTTGATCGTGTATGGGGTTTTTGACATCATAGAGATAAATCAGAGGAGAAATGTTCTGTTTGATTACATGTGAAGATGGACACCATGCAGCTCTCACGTGTCTTATCAACAGAACCTTATACAAAAGAGAATTTCTTGTATGTGTTCCCTTGTGATTGGCTCCCTGGTGGCAGGTTCTCTCAGAGACCCCTAAGTTTGGTGGTCAACACGCACCCTCACAACCAACCAGGTGAACCTGGCGGAGTGTAACCGCGTATCTGGCGGAGCGTAACTGCGGAGAGTTTTTTGACTCATACGGGCATCCCCCAAACAGTGCATTGTTTCCTAGAAGCATTATGAAATTTTTAAACAAAAATGCCACCGACATTGTGTTTCATACTAGACAATTACAACACCCCCTCTCTGTTGCCTGTGGCTATCACTGTGTGTTTTTCTTGCATTACCGTAGCAAGGGTTTATCTTTTGACCAGATTTTAAAAATGTATTTTAATGACTTAATGCAAAATGACCAGATGATGATGAACTCTGTAAAAAATAAATTTAAATACTTGGGCATGCCTAGTCTTGCTCAAAACATGTTTCAGCAAACTCAGTCGTGTATCCTGCAATGACTTTCATAGCCATGTTGCTGAATAAAGCACCCCACGTGAGGGGTTTAAAGGCAACTGATGTTTTTTGTTCTTAAAAACAATGAACAATTCAGAAAAAATATCAAGACATTTTATATATAAGTGTTTTATTTAAAGCAAAACGTGATCAAGTTCAAAAATTATTTTTAGAACATGACAAACTTCACACACTGAGCCATTCAGATAGTTTAGCCAATTTTTGTTTTTTAGACGGCAAAAAAGGGGTCGGTGTTTCTCGATCCATTCCAGTGTCAGCAGCTGAGGCCTTCAGGCGTTCCAAAAGAACTCTGTTGTCTGCACTGCCCATGATGGAAGATGGGATATTCAGTTCTGCCGTGGCATTTATAAACACATCCCACCCTTTAGGTACATGTCTGCTAGGGACAGAACGCGTCTGGGTGACGGCTCTGACTAAGTCAAGCACGTTAGAACCATTAAGCACCAAGCCTTTGTACACAAATGCACCTTTATCATTCCAGGAAGCGATAGTTTTATCCTGGCCCAGCTTATTTAGCAACACTGAGGCGTTTTTCTTATAACGCTTATTCACGTTATCCAACACCTCCTGAACCACAAAGTCTGAGGTGTTTGCTATTTCTGGAGGTTTGGCGGTGTCATTCTGTTCTGGTAGAAACAGACTTATTTTCCCTTTATCTGCATCACTTTGCCTCACGTACGTTAGGCTACCTCTGAAGCACAGCGCTGTAGAGTTTAGCCTTTTCGTATTTGGCTAAGTCAGTCCTTTGAAGAACAGACTTCATTTCAGCATCCACTAAGCGAGTTGCGGTTGTTCTGATATTTTCCTCTGCTGGAGGGGGAGCCCTTAATTGCTCCAGCTGGTGGCTGGGCACCAGGTACATTTTTTCTGCATACTCCATTATCGGTTATTCAAAAGCCCCGTTATGAGAGGGACAGCAAAACTTAACAGAGGGCCGATAAACCCCTCAGACTACTTCACCAGCGGCTTCTTTCTTTTAAGCAAGACCCTTTTATTAGACAATGTTTTTATAAGTGTGTGTTTCTTTTTCAGCACGCTCACTTGATTCTGCGTCAAAGGCACGTTTCCTTTTAAGGTATTGAGTGCTATTTCTGAGATGGCCACTACTAAATTGTCAGAGGCCGAACACAGTATAGCCTTCCTTTGCTGTGGGGATGATTTGCTAAGTAATTTTAAAAGAGCCAGGTTTCTCTTCACGTAGCTACACATGTTTTCGGTCGGCAACCCACAGCTGTTAAAAAGGGTCTGCTGATAAATCATCTCTTTTTATACCCGGCGGGTGTTCTTTTCAAAGTATAAACCACCGGCCAGTCTGGAGGGAAGAGACTGGTTCTTAGTCTATAAGCTTCTGGCATGGAGGCATTTAAATCCACCACCAGGTAGCCATAAGGTCTTTTGGTAGCATCCTCAAAAGCTTCTAGAAAGAATTGAGCCTTGTTAGGGTACATTTGCCGAGCAAGCGTAGCGATTTGTAGTTTATTCCTGAGGTCTTTGAACAGAACCATGTACTTAGCATTTAGGTTAATCGTACGGCTCTTTTTCCCCTGACAAAATACGTTCTGAACGATATACATAATGCTCAAGTTCCTGTGGTGCACGTACTTGGTAAAGGCTTTCTCAATTTCATCACTTTCACAAGCAGAGTTCATCAGATCACCCACGATAATCAGATTCACTTTATTGGTAGGAAACAAACGGTCATCGTCCAAAGCATCAGGTAGCCCTTCCACAAAATTTATAAAGGGATATTTATAGAGCAGTTCTTTACACAGAGGTTGCCAACAGCTGTAACACCAAACAATGTTCTCGGGCATCACAGTCAACATTTGTTCAGCATAATCCAATACGTTTTTTATAAAGTACGTTTTCCCGCAGTTGCTAGGTCCTGCGAGAATTACAGAGAAGGGGTGTTTCCGCCATCTTTCAAAAGCCGTAGGGCAGTGTTTTAAACCCTTCTCCTAGGACCCTCTTGTTGTAAACAACTTTCTGTGTTTTCTTAAGGGTCTTTGTTTCTATTTGCCACTGATTTTTGTTTCTTACAATCGAGGGCTGATGTACCTCTATCTTATCTGGGTTGTTCTCCCCCTGGGCTGGGCTATAGTTCAAGACCAGGCTTTTCAAACTGTCAAAGTTAATTTTTTTACAGTTTGCTACATTTAGGGTAATCCCTTTGACTTTCATATATGCCTTTCCTCCTGACAGCTTGTACCCGTATGTTTTTGGGCCTGCCGACACAAACTCGGTGATGTGTTGATCTGGCGGGATCTCGCTTGTGAGGTCCACTAAATAATCCCCCAGAGGGGGATTCCATTCACCCACCTTTTTCACAAATACCACCGAGTCAGTGTCGTGGTACAGACACCACTCTTGCAACCTGTCTAGAAGGTTATATAGTTCTAAGCGAGCATAAGCAGTGGTGAAACAGGTGATGAAAATGTTCGTATTGTCAGAGACCAAATAGTGGTCTTTTGTGTGTTTCTAAGACACGCACGCTGTTTCATCATCGATAAACTCACAGGATGAGACCTCGTAGTTAGGGGAAAACAGGTACTGAAAAAGTTTGTCAGGGTCTCTCACGATGCTGGTATTGACGAGGTTGGTTCTTTGACTGAATTTACCCCACAGAGAATTTAAAAAGAGTTTAGCAATTTGGCGCTTAGCGGGGTTCAACCTGATCTCATGTTGGCGTAAACGCACACCTTCTTTCTGGTAGAAATCATTTATGTATTGTGGCAAGGGCCCCTCTTCCCAACACCACCACTGGGTAGGCCTCCTCCCCTTAGCCCCCAAGTTTGGGGTTTTGCAGCGGGTCTCAATGGTAGGGAGCCCGGCCAGGGGCCCACAGGCTCCCTCCCTAGCTGCTTTTACCTTATGCTGGTCAAAATTGTTCTCTCCGATTTCTCCCTCTCTGTCTCTCCACCACCTTCCTTTCATCCTCTCACTCTCCCCTCCAGCCTCCAACTGCTGAGGCTTTTAAAGGCCCTCAGACAGACAGCAGAGAAGTCAGCTGGCCCCCAATTTGCCTGAACCAGCTCCCTCCCAGCTGCATCTAATTGGGCTGCAGTTCTCTGCTTCTTCTCACTGGGCTTTTTCCCTTTTGGGCTGCCTTTTCCCTTCTCTGCAGCAGCTCCCTGGCCTGACCCTGTCACAGTATTTGTTTTGTTTTTGTTCATCTGTGCACCAGCTGGGATACCCTGAAGCCTCTTATTTCTGACGGAGGTGTAATTTTATGTACTCTGAAAAGAGCGTTTCAGATTTGTCATTAAAATGCCAGATTTCATAGATTTTAGCCACTGTATAACCCTTCACTATGGTCACATTCAATTCCACTGTGCACCATGTCCCCAGGATGGCTCTCTCCTCATCCGTGTGGCTGCATGTTTTCCGCTGCTCCATTTCTGCACAGGTTCGGCATAGCGGGAACATAAGCTTGCCACCCACTCTGAGGGGTAACAATGGGAAAAAGAGGCCTCATGGGGGGTATACTTTAACTTTCATGATTCCAAAATAATTTGCGAGGGGTCTAAAGTTGTCAAACTGTATTGGGGTGTCTAATAGAATATTCTTTGGTTTTGTTTATGAAAGGGTACAGACTGGTAAAATCATAATAGTGGATATCTTTCCCGGGGTTAGGTTTGTAATAAAGGGTGATAGCATTTGTAGTCCCCCCAAAAAGAGCGTCCCTAGGCATGAGAGGCTGAGGCAACTGAGTATGGTTTAAAAAATTTGCAAGATCCCTGTCAGTTTCTTGCATTACCACCCACTCATGCTCCCAGAGAGTCCTCACTACAAAACCCTGTCTTGAGCTGAGTCTTATAATATAGAAATCCAAAAGTTGTCCCTGTCATAGGGTTCTGGGCTTTTTCACAATAACAGATGACACAGCTGTGAAAAAAATATCCGTTAAACTCAAAGGCTCTGCGCACCCCGTCAATATCGGCTTAACCGTCTAAAAAGTAAGGGCCTACCTGTAGTTCCCCACCATGTAAAACATGCCATATTGGTGTATTTTCTTTGTGAGAGATATACATCAGCCACTGAATAGATGGACTCGAATATCTCTTTTTCTGCCTGTGGTAATTGTCTGGAGGGAGAAGGGCTATCGTGCTAGGCTCCAAAAACATAAACCTGTACATCGCCATGCAGATGGAGGCCAGCGTGATGTACTGGAAAGGATTGATATACAGGTTTATCTCGGTGAATTTACCAGGGCCTCTCTCTAGTACATCCCCCATCTCTGTCATTTTTATAATCTCTTCTTGGTATACCATACAAGCCTGTCTCAAAATTTTAACATCCTGTTGACAGTAATACGCGAGCTCTTTCTGCAAGTCAAAAGTCTCATCTTTCTGGATCTGATGCCAGTTGAGAAACTCTGTTTTCTCCCCAGGCATCATACTGTCTACACCATAGTGCTTCACGCTGGGCATAGGTCCCACGTAATTTTGATTTTCTAAAGTGTTAAAAAAATGTGGGAAATACCCCTTGGACCCTTCAAACCCCATAGCCTGAGGGAGCTTGCTAAGCTTCATGGGCAAGAAGTTTAAAGAATCTATAAAACGAATGCCCAAGGCCCTAACTTCCACACACATCAATTTACTACCCTGAGTGATCAGTTCTACTCCCATCTTTTCTTTCAGTAACAGTCTCACAACAAAGTATGCATCATAACCTTTGGAATTGTGTGGTATTAATGTGTAGTCATGGAACTTTTTGACAATAAAGGTCTTAATAAAGTTAGAAAGACACTCGTTGCCCTTAAATTCCCAGGATTTTTCTGGGGTTAGGGACAAAGCAAAAATATAATTGGGTATGTGCAATCCAGTCTCCTGCGTGCATTCAAAATAATAAAAAATGTACTTTTCTGATGATTCGGGCTTTTTAATACATTCCATAAAACACAGGTGGCTATCTATGTTGCCAACAATCAAGCCCTTACACTGCTTACAGCGCCACCCTTTACAACGGTGCTGCTTGTCCACGTAAGACTGACACTCATCACACAAAGTTTTAGACAGGCATTCGACTTGTTTTTTCGATGCGCAGTCTATGTGTCTGTCTAAGCACTCTTTGGACTGACAATACAGTCTACAGCTAGGACACCTCAGCGGCATGCCTACGCTGTCAGAGTACGTTGCGCTCAAGCAGAGGCGGCAACGATACCTGCAAGAGTGGTCATGACTATACACTGTCTGGCAAAACTCACAATAATTTTTTGCACCAAACAACTTTTTAACATCCAGAACCCCATAATAATGTTAATCATGCAAAAGCATGAAAAAAGTCTTGGGGTACACTGGGCCCCCTGTTTTAAAAAAGCCCCATCCGCCTTTTGCAGCATAAAGCACCACCTGTATGCTGACTCCTAATTGCTGCTCAAACGCCACTACGTCGCTGAGCATAACCTTTTTTTGATCTGACCACCCCAGTTTCTTGTGCAGCTTTCTTGCCCCCTCTAACAATTCTGCGTCCGTAGGTTTATGGTTGGACATGACAGCTAAGAGCCCACCCGCAAAACATAAATTGGTACTGGTGTAAGTCAGGTCTACTAAATACTGTCTCTTTTTATGGGTGATTTGACTACTAAGGATAGAATTTAAAACTCTACCACCACCTCCACCCATGTTTTTTACAATGGTCACAACGAGGCGCAACGTCCCATCAAGGTGCAACTCTCTATTACTCTGTAACAGCTTTGAGGTCTGATTTAAGAAATCCCCAGCTGAGAGCTCATCCCTAGTTCTTCTGACTGAAAACAAGGGTTCAATTAAATTATGGCTCTCTAAATGCAACTGAACATAACCATCAGCACCTATCCTTCCATTAACGTCATCTAGAACTAACTGTATCCCCCTATGTATGGCTTCAACAACCTGTTCAGCTGAATTTATTTGCTCAAGATTTACAAAACAAAATTCCTCACAATACACTGACCCTCCAAATCTAGGTACTTCACGTTGCCAACTTCTCACTCTTTCCATATACACCTCTGGATTTTCAGAGGTACTTGGGGGTTCCTCTACGGGACCATCAGGGGCATCTTCTACCTCAGATGCTATTTCAGAGTCAGAGGGGTCTCTGTGAGAGTCATCAGGACTAGCCAGGGACCCATCTACAGACTCATCACCACCCCGCAGGTCAGATAAGCCATTTTGTGAGCCTCCAGTAGGTGGCATCTCTTTTCGGTATTTTTTCCTCATCACCTCTTTAGCCTTTTTTAAAAATTTTGCAGCGATCTTGGCCTGGAACTTTTTGGCAGCCACCCGTTTATCCGCCAAATGCTGTCCTCCCTTTTGTTTACACCTTATCTGATGGGAACCCCTGAGGATGCCCCTTTTGGCCCGGACCCTTTCCACGACTAGTCATGCCTGCTCAGAACTACCGTTTAGAAAATTAAAGCCTTTTAAGTTATTCATAAGAGTTTTTGCCCTTTTGATGTTTTTTCTAGCTGTCCTTTCGTCTAAACCCCCTGAAATTACAGGCTGCCACAACTCCATGCATGATTTTTGCAAAATCTTTTCAAAGTTACAAACAGTTGTAGTAAGCTTATGAAGGCAGGAGACTAATCCATAGTACATATTAGATTGTTCATAAACACCACCCCCTTCATGGCTGGTGCTAGCAGTCATTGTTTTTTTATTCACCACCCCTAGAGCGTGTGCTCCGGGTTTGTGAATGTGGACATTTTTGCTCACAGTTTTCTCAGGGGTCGGTGTGGTGTTGACCGCTGAGAAGCAGGAGTGTGGTTGCTTGTTACCAGAGTCTTTTGTTTTGTCCTTGAGTATGAGTTTTGGCCTGTCCTGCAGCTTCATCTGTGCTCTTGTGCTGGTTTGCATGGCTGTTGCTGTTGTTGATGGTCTCTGAGTAGATCCCTGGTTCTTTGCCAGTTCTGCTGGAAGTATCCCTGTGGCTCTGACTATAACGTTGTCAGTAGAGCTGCACATGCCTAATGAGGTAGAGCATATAAAAATGTTAAAAAACACCCCAGAGATGTTAACTTTACCATTTTTCTCACCTACGCTCATGTATTTACTTAATAAACAAACCCTCATTAAAAAAAAAACAATAAGCAAATATCTATATAAATATCTATCTATCTATCTCTATACATAAATAAATAGATATTTACTGGGCTTCATCCATCCATCAGTCCTTGATGCTGGTGAATTTTCTTTTTCAGGAGTCTCTTTCCTTTTTCTTTTGAGTTTGTTTACCTTCTTTTCTAAGGGTCTCTCATTTTGTGACCTTACTGTGAAGCAAACAACATATATATTATAAAACAGTCTTGTAAACTTTAAAATAAAACTCATTAGGGTGGTTTTTTTTTATTTAAAAAGTGATGGCTTTAAACAAAAGGTTTTTATTTTTGACACTTTTTTAAAACCCCACACTTATCTTTAACATAAGCCCCTGAATCACCCACAACTTAAACACTAAAAAGCCAGCTCTTTTAAGATAAACACCCCATGTAAAAACACACCACATTTTTATAACCACACTGCTTTGAAACAAAGCTACTTTTAGACTAGCCTCCCCACCCCCAACTCAGAACTGAACATTTATTTTGAAAACATATTTTTCACAGAAAAAGCAACCCACCAAACACTCTAAGCCAGCAGTTTGCCAACATATATTTTAAAACACACCTGTGTCTGTCACAAACTCCATCACACACACCTTCAAAAACTCCCCACAGCAGTTTTAAAACCATTTGCAACAATATTTTTTAAAAGCAGCGGTATGCAACAAAATGTTTTTTTTTAAAAACCACTTATCTCTAGCATAAGCCCCTGAATGACCCACAACTTAACCCCTACAGCCAGCTTTTTTAAAATAAAAACCCCAGGTAAAAACACACCACATTTTTGTAACCAACCTGCTTTAAAACAAAGATACTTTTAGCCTAGTCCCCCTCCCCCAACTCAGAACTGAACATTTCTTTTGAAAACACATTTTGCACAGAAAAAGCAATCCAATAAACACACTATACCAGCAGTTTGCCAACATATAGTTTAAAAACACCAATAAGCTCCCCCACAATTAAGTTTTGAAAAAAACCCAACTCACAATTTAAACATTATAATTAGTTAAAAGAAAAAAATAACCCACATGCTTTAAAAAATAATTATGGATAGTTACCTTCTACCACAGGGTAAAGGCATGCTGGCACAGGGCTATTCTGTTTTCCCCTATGTATATTTGGGCCTATGGAATAAAGAACAAGCAAAAACTGAGTTAGTATTATTCCCCACAATGCATCAAATCTCTTTGCTACCTATGTAGTGCCTTTTTAAAAACAATTTAACAGTATTAAGCCCAACTATAGTTAAAATGGTTTTACCTTGGTCTGATGGTGAAATACAGCTTGAAGGTGCTTTTTCCATACTGAACAGATCACACTGCAAAAAAAAAAACATAGGTACCATTATTTCATAAGGACAAAGAATGACAGTATAGAAGATATATTTTCCGATTGAAAAACAAACCACATACCTGGTTTTGAAGTCCAACAGCAACTCAGGTCAAGATAGCTTCTGCTGAAAACGGGACAGGGTCCAAAAATCTGAGGTTTTTATACCATCCTGATTCTTTGTTCCAAACAAACTTAAAAGTCTGCAATTAGCAGTTTTGATTAAATCACCACAACTCTGAATTACTAGATAGTTTAAAGAATTTAAGCATCTCTCCCAATTTTTTCTGAAGGTGTGGGGGGAGGGGCGGGGGGTTAAATTGTCTGCATATCTGGTCTGCTTTTGGGGTTTTCCCCTTATTTAGTTTAATATACATTTTGTTTTTTCTGTTTCTCTGGGCCTTCTTACAGCATTAAACTGTAAATCATCATACATAACAATCCTTAATGTTACTGTAACTTCTTCTGAATGAGGGCCCTTAGCAAATATCAATGAATGTTTTTTTTAAAAAACATGTTTCTTACATTTTATTTCTAAATATGAATCACAAGCATAGGAAGCACTCTACACATACCTGTAGGTTTTTAATGTTTGATCATTTTAACAGCAATTGTTTGTTTTAAAGTATGGTGAAAAATGTGGGGACTCTTGAAATATTTCAGGTTTGAGTTAAACTTTTTTGGGAGGGGGTTAAATATATTATATTTATTTAATTAGATATTCATCAGAGTTTACCCATCCCCACCCATCCAAACCATCAAATTTAATTACTGAACATTAACCTCAACAAGGGTAAGTGGTCACACCTAGACCTAACCACTGACTAGAGCACCCTAGCTATTCAGTGAGGTGTAGTTAAACCATTGAGTTCAACAGGGTGAGTCAGCTCTGTTGTACTCAAACACATATCTAATAAATCCTGGCTGTGGGGGATTTGATTTTTTCCTTTTATTTAAAAAACAAAACATTTTGGGGTTTTTTTTCCTTCCCCAAGTTTCTACCATACGTCTTTCAGGGTTTTTCAATAAATGGGACCCTTTTATACAAAGTGGATTTTCATAAACTTTTTTTTTTAATTATTTTATTTAAAAGACATACAGGCCATGGTGTTCCACCAAAACTTTTACTCATGTAAGGATCACACAAACCTTCTGACAGAAGATAGTCACAAAAGCCCTTTTTCAATAGATATTTATATTTACAGCTACCAAGTTTTATATCTCATGTGTGTCCCTTCATGATTCTCTAACTTAATCCTTTTAGACATCTTACAAATAGTCTTTTTCTTAAGCAGGGTTCTGTAACTTTTTGTACGCACCAGATGGTCAATATAACGCTCTAAGCAGGCGTCTTTTGGCTTGGTCGTGGTCTTTAAAACACTGTGAGGATCTCGACTGAATTGCACTGCATTTACCAAAGTCACCCCTAGCGCTAAGTGTTCTTGAGTTAAGCACAGACATTGCATAGCATAACCTACGGCAATAATAGTATTTAATAAGCTTTCCAAACACAGTTCAGCACATAGGCCCCGGAGCTTGCAGTTTATATCCTCTGAAGTCCAAGTCACACAGTCATGGTGCCGCTGGGGTGGCGCATCTATGACACAACCCTCACAGTCCTCAAAAAGCTTTTCCCTATGACAGTGACTAAGGACGGTATAAACACCAACGCGTACAATAGAGCGCATGAATTTTTTACACTTATAATGTGGCACTGGCTCAGCTAGTTTGATGCCAACCCACCTCCTGAGTTCTTCATAGCTGTCATCCTTGGCATTCTCTTCAATGCTTTGTATCGGTGTTGAACAAAAACAAGGTGGGCCTGGTTCGTCTTCCTTGTCTGATGCAATGCTGTCCTGGGTCTTAGGATCATCTAGAAAGGCATTGTCAAGCTGTCGAGAGATTGCCAGAAAGAAATAATGTAAGACCCTCTGCTCATTTTTTTAGGTTTACAAAATCCCGGTTGGTTCCTAACCCCATTATGCCCCAACTTCGATCATTCATTTACCTGTTTGGCTTCTTTTTCATTCATCTTGTCCGACTCCTGGGAGCCGTGGGCACCTTCCTCCTCCAGGCCGTCTAGCTCATCAGGCTGCCTCGTGAGAGGCTGGGTTTCGGCGTCAGATTCTGGTGTATCCATCAGTGGCTGGGCCAAAGGCTCCCTTCAACTTCTCCTTCCTCCTCGGAACTGTCGCTGATGTAGTGCTTTCTCCTCGGCACCAAAACAAAGTTGGTGAAAGAAGCCATATTTCCGCTCAGTGTTTGCACGATCTCTGAAATACGAGCTCTTGGAACAAGATGGCCTCTTTTCTGTGGCTCTAGAACTTATGGGGAAGTGCTATGCTCTGATTGGCAGAGGGTGGCATGGGACGCTCTTAGAGGGGTCACATGACCCACTTCTGGGTGGGTCAACCAGTCCCAGAACTGCCCCCCGATTGGTCAAAGAGGTTCACGGGGAGGTCCTACAGGGGAAAAGCCCTTCCTGGTTGGTAGAGGGTGGTGGGATGAGCCCTTAGAGGGGTCACATGACACCCTTTACTTCTGGTCACCTGTCCTTCTTGACCCTGGATGTACTACCCCCCCAAGGGCAGGTCTTCTGGTGACAGGGGCTGGGCTAAAAGGGTCAGGGGGCGGGGTTAACATTTGATTGATGGTAGACCCCTTATACTACTAGTATCCTATGATGCATTTAATCAGGCCCTGGTGATTTGCAGACATATAACTTTTCTAAGTAATTTTTAACTTATTTTTTTTATTTTAACTGCTAAACCTACCCCATTTCCACTAGCATTCACTATGTTAGGCATCCCGCCACCATCAAACTTCAGTCTGGTGAAAACTGAAACCAAGAAGTCATTAAGCACCTCTGCCATTTCCAAATTTCCGGTTACTGTTTCTCCCTCCTCACTGAGCAGTGGGCCTATCCTGTCCTTGGTCTTCCTCTTGCTTCTAATACATTTATATAATGTCTTCTTGTTTCCCGTTATGTCTGTAGCTAGTTTGAGCTCGTTTTGTGCCTTTGCCTTTCTAATCTTGCCCCTGCACTCCTGTATTGTTTGCTTATATTCATCCTTTGTAATTTGTCCAGTTTCCACTTTTCATATGACTCCTTTTTTATTTTTAGATCATGCAAGATCTTCTGGTTAAGCCAAGGCGGTCTGTTACCATACTTTCTATCTTTCCTACGCAGCGGAATAGCTTGCTTTTGGGCCCTTAATAATGTCCCTTTGAAAAACTGCCAACTCTTTTCAGTTGTTTTTCCTCTTAGTCTTGCTTTCCACGGGACCTTGCCTACAAGCTCTCTGAGCTTACCAAAATCCGCCTTCCTGAAATCCATTGTCTCTATTTTGCTGTTCTCCCTTCTACCATGCCTTGGAATCATGAACTCTATGATTTGACATGTGCACATATCAGACGTGTGCCCATAGTGCCCACTTTACTTCAGCTGGTCCTGAATAATCAGAGCCTCAATTCTAAAGGAATTGGCATAACTGAGGTGATAGATCCCCCCACGTGGTGTTGTGGATTTTCCAAAGAAAATGCTGCTGTTTTCTATAGGTCACCCACATCTCCCAGTCATAGTAGAGACTTGGGGTTAACGTGGCTTTCTCAACTAAAAGTCTTATACATGTTCGGATGTTGTGATT
Source organism: Pelochelys cantorii (assembly GCA_032595735.1). Lineage (NCBI taxonomy): Eukaryota > Metazoa > Chordata > Testudines > Trionychidae > Pelochelys > Pelochelys cantorii. The sequence goes on along the minus strand of CM064326.1, from coordinate 120,574,760 downwards.
GTGAACACCTGGCGAGGCAGTCTGCTCAAGGCAAGGCTGGCCTTGAATCTTGACTTCTATGGCTTCAGCTGAATGGCTTGTGTGAAATTTGGAAGAGCAGCTCAGAGAGACCTCTCCCCTTTGCTTAAGGATAGAATCTCATGGCAGACAGAAAGCCGTGCTTGCAGTGTAATGTCAGCCTGAGAATACTTATTGCTTCAAGTGCCTTCAAGAAAGTGAGGGTGATTCTAGTGTTGTGTGTTAGTTTTAATTTAAAGTTTTTCTGAGTGTTATTTTAACAGGCAAGTTAATCTCTTAGGATATGTCTACACAGCAAAGTTATTTCGAAATAACAGCCCTTATTTCGAAACAACTTTCCTAGTGTCTACACAGCCAAACAGCTATTTCGAAATAAATTCGAAATAGTGGAGCGCTTATTTTGAATTTCGTAAACCTCATTCCATGAGGAATAACGTCAAATTCAAAATAGCTATTTCAAAATAAGTGCTGTGTAGACACTTATTTCGAAATAGGGGGCCTCCAGCCTTCCCAGGGTGCCCTGGTGGGCACTCCAGCCTCAGCCAAGAACACTCATCTCCCTCCCCCATCTCCGGAGCCCTTAAAGGGGTTGACTCTGGCCACAGTGCCTGTGCCAGCTCCAAGCCTGCCAGCCCAGAGCCAGCAGTCACTGCCCCTGACCAAGTGGCCCCAAAATGATGAGCCAGCAAGCCACTGGCAGCCAGCCCTCCACCGCCCCCCAGGAGCAGTCTGCCAGCTCCCAGGAGCCTGACAGGGCCCGGAGAAGGCGAGCACCTTCCTGGTCCAGGGTGGAGATCATGGACCTTATTCAGGTTTGGGGGGATGCCCCCAACGTCCATGATCTCCGCACTAGACGGAGGAATGTGGCCGTCTATGACAGGATAGCTGCCAGCCTGGCCACCAAAGGCCAAATGCGAACCCAGGAGCAGGTTCGCATGAAAAACAAGTTGGTCCGGCGAGACCCTCACCACTGAGCCCTGAGCTTCCCCTCACCCTTCTTCCCCTTGTTTCCCACTTCCAGCTCCTTCCTCCCAGGTTTCCCCCTCCCTCTCCCACCCTCTCTCCTCCCATCTCCTGCCTCCTTTCCCCAGTCTCACCAGAGTTTCATCCTCCCCCCCCCCCCCAGTTTTGTTAAATAAAGACAGTTTGTGTTCATGAAAATACGTGTATTTTATTTTACATCAGGAAGAAGGGGGGGGGGAAGTGGAAGGACGTGAGGGAGGAATGAGGCACAAGCCCCCAGTGGGGCAGACCAGGGAGGCTCTTAGTGCTCCTCAGGGTGGAAGCTCTCCCACAGGGCCTCCTGGATACTGACAGCCCCCCGATGGACCTCCTGGATGGCAGCCTGCAGAAAGTGCAGCCAGGCTCGCAGCAACGCGTTCACGAGAAGCACCGGAGTGCCCGGGGCAGCTCTGGTTCCATGTTGCAGAGTGCTGTGGTGTCCTGAGTGAGGGCAATCAGAGCACGCAGAGACAAAATGCTTTGCTGTCCCTCATCGAGGTAGGCAAACAAGCAGAGAAACTTGAGAACCCACTGTCCGGGGGGAAGGTCCTTTTAAGCACAGGCCTCAGATAGCCTCAGGCAGCAGCCACACAAGGTAACTCCTGACCTGATGCCCTGCCAGAACCGGTTCCGGACGGCCTTAAATGCGAGTCAGCATCCAATCGGTGTGGATGCGCTATTTCAAAATAGCAAAACGCTATTTCAAATTACATTTTTTGTCTAGACGCATTATTTTGAAATAAGTTATTTCGAAATAACTATTTTGAATTAAGATATTTCGAAGTAATGCTGTAGTGTAGACATACCTTGATAGTAGCTGACCTCTGAGTTTTAGGCAGGCACACATAGACCTCCTATTACCTTCCCAGACATAGGAATCAAATCATAGCATTAAAAAAGGAGATTTTATTAACAAAACAAAAAGATATACTTGGTAAAGCATAGGTATTTTAAAGCAATTGAGAAAAGAGCAAATTAAAACAGATTTCCATCCCTAGGATTCAGCTTAAATTACAGTGTATGGGGGATGTTATGGGGGATGGGGAGCACACATGGACTTATGACAGAGAAATTTAACCAAACAATGAAACCAAGAAAATAACCGATCACATCTAAATAGACATTCCATTCCCTATCTACTCACATATCTATGCTTCAAGATTCAGTCCATTTCCATGCCCGGTATTTTTTGTAGGTGTGGTAGTCCTGTCTGGTTAAATTAATCTTGTTCCCCCAGATCCTGGTTTAAACTCACACAAAGGGTATGTCTAGACTATATGGCTCCGTTGACAGAGCCATGTAGATTAGTTTACTAGACATAGGAAAATGAAGTGGCGATTCAAATAATCACTGCTTCATTTACGTCAAAATGGCTGCCGCCCTGTGCCAATCATTTGTTTGGAGGCACAGTGCAGTAGTCTGGACGCTCCGTGGTCAACAAGGGAAGCCCTTGTCGACTGCCCCGGTAAACCTCATTTCATAAGGCATAACGGGGCGGTCGACAAGGGCTTCCCTTGTCGACTGCAGAGGGTCCAGACTACCACGCTGTGCTGCCAAACAGCTGATCGGCACAGCGCGGCAGCCATTTTGATGTAAATGAAGCGGCGATTATTTAAATCGCCGCTTCATTTTCCTATGTCTAGAAACCTAATCTACATGGCTCCATCGACGGAGCCATGTAGTCTAGACATACCCAAAGAAAAAAAGGCAAGCAGGGTTCCTTTCAATTCAAATCTCAACATCTTCTTCCATTAGCTCTCCTGGCTCCCTGCCAACACCTCCTAGCTTCCTGAGTTTAACCCTTTAGTTACCGAATACTGGGATGCCCAGAAAAGGGCAGCACTCCTCCTATCTATTACAGACAGTGATGACAAAGCAGCTTTCCAGTGCAAAGCATGGTTCTTATAGACTATTATGTAAACATTTACACAAGGTGGGATTGGCCTTTTTAAAATGCTTTAAGAAATGACAAAGCAGCAAAGAGGGGAACATCTGAATAGTTACTTGTGTGCATTTAGGAGACAGATCATATTTTTCCTACCCCAACCTGGCCAGAAGATGGCTCGAGTAAAGCCTTAATCTGGAGATGGCAATGCAGAGAGGGGCCTATGCCCAGTGCAAGCCATGAGAGAATCCTGGGTGAAAATTATAAATGGTTTAACAGGGGAACTTCATAAGTTCATCACCTGCTGATGAAGGAAAATAAACTGCTAGCTATGGACCAGATGATATGAGGACTTGAAAAAGTGGAAAGTGGTGTTTCCTTAAATCTATCAGTATCGACTGCTAATTCCCAACCCCAGGGTAACTTCTTAGCAGCTCATTGAGAAAAGATTGCAAAGGAAGTAGCTCAAAAATAGGAGGAGGCTCAGATGTAAGCTATTTACAGATCTCCCAGGGGTCAGCTGAGAGAGAATGTTTCCTAAATGGGTCCCAGCTCAGATGACACTTGCAGCCAATGCAGTGTCAACGGCCAATAGAGATGGATTTGTCAAAGAAGAAGGAAGCCACATCAAGGAAAACAGGAATTTGCTTAGTCATCAGTAACTATTAGAAAGTCCATGTGAAGAGCTGCCCAAATACCTGCTAATGTGTCTGATTACTTCAATGGCTGGAAAATCACAATGTTGTTGGACTCAGGATCTGAAATAATCTGATCCATAGAGAATGCCCAGGGCCAAAGGGGGAAAGATTTATATTGTAAGAGTGAAATTGTGAACCATTAATCATAAGTAGGGCCCTACCAATTTTCATCCATGAAAAACATCATGGACAGTGAAATTAAGTCTGACCCATCAAGTCTGCTCTCAGAAATTAGCCAAGCTGGAGAGGGACAGGATTTCCCCTTCTTGCCTGTTATTGGAAGGAGATCAGATGACACTTCTACAGACAGCACAGAAGTGAGGTCATTTCTGTGCTGCAGCAGCTCTAGAACTGGACTTCAGGCTCCTGCATAAGCTCAGGCCACTTCTCCCCCCTGCAGCTCCTGCAGGGGATGGCTCCAGCTCAGGGTTGCCATACCTCACAGCTCCAGTACCTGCAGCTTCTGCCTAGCTCAGGGCTTCTGTCCTGCCTGGGCTCAGAACTCCAGCTCTGGGATGGCTGCCACTGCTCCTCCTCTCCTTCCCCCTGCAGTTCCTGGAGCACTCAAGCTCCAGGGGATCTGTTCTCTCCCCCCTTGTGGCTCCTGCTTGGGATCAGGTCTGCTGGGTTCTGGGTCTGCTGCTGCCCTTCCCTTCCCTTCCTTCCTCTCTTCCCGTGGCTCCTACCTGGGCTCCGGAGGCCCAAGCTCTGGATTTGTTGCTGCTGCCATCCCCTTCCCCTTCCCTCCCTTCCTCTTACCTGCTGCTTTCCCTGCCTAGGCTCCCAATGGCTCCCGTTGGGGTTGGTGTGTATGTGTGTGTGCCTGGGCTCTAGTTGGGACTCAGGTCTTCCACTGTATGCAGCTCCTGCCTGGGTTCGGGGGGGGCACCAGTCCCTATGGCAGGGCGGGGCAAAATATGGCCTGCCAGGCCACCAGATCTGGCCTGTGGCTGCAGTGGGGAGCCTCAGGCAGACTCCCTGCCCCTGCCCCCTGCATGTTGCTCAGAAAAGCAGCTGCCAGGCCATTTGTGTTTTAGAGCTGTGAGTCGGGGGAGGGGCAGAGAGGCTTCATGTGCTGCCCCCTCCCCCAGCACAATCCCATTGGCCATAGAAGCGTGATGCCATTGACCACTTTCCAAACTCTTGGAGTGGCCCCCCATAAAAAAATTATTGCCCACCCCCGATCTAACCCCTTGTTTGGGTGATTTGGCAGCACCAAATTGCATATAGGCCTCTGTTCTCATTACAGCCTCATTGGTAGAAGTCCTCTGAAACCTCTGGAACCAGCTTTGGACACCACCAGGCAGGATCCTTAGAAATTATTCCATGATTAAAATGCCCTCTGCCTTTTCCAGTGAATTCATGTTGGGCTGGAACCATTTTGTTGCCAGGTACCATAGCCACAGTGCCACCAAACAATGGTGTATTTCCCAGGGGAAAGCTTTACTGGAGTGTAGGGCTGGTGTGCTTCTGGTATCAGCCCCTGTCTATCCAGACTGGCCTCTTTTACCATTTGTGTAGGACTGCCATCAGGCAAAGGCTGGTAGGATACCTGAACTTTTCCTGAATGGAAGGGGGCCACTTGAGCTGCCCAAGAGGATCCAGTCCTTGCTATTGTGACTGCTGCCTTCTTGAAGCCGCACAAATACACCTTGGCTCCTCTTTGGGACTGAATTTTGACAGACCCAGTAGCTGTTGGATTTCTCTTCTTTGTGAGCCAACCACCTGAGTTCCTGGGTTCACTTCTTGAGGCACAGCAGGAAATGCTCCTATTAAACATGCTGAGCCTCTGACTACTGTAAACATAAGAATGACCGCACTGGGTCAGACCAATGGTCCATCTAGCTCAGTATCCTGTCTTCTGGCAGGGGCCAGTGCCAGGTGCTTTTTACTTTGCTTATCTGGTTTTACATGGACTGTTATCATTATCCAATCTTTGCTAACTTTCCAACTGGAAAGATGAATACTTGAATCTTGCTGCATGTGCTAATAAAATTCTTATTCAGTCTGTTTCCTTATTTCAGTTTGATTAAAAGCATCCAGTCCTCTCTCCAGGCATTTCTAGCAAAAATATAATAGATAAAATCCCCACATGCTATATGTTTAGACACGTGTTCAGTCAGGCCCGCTGACAGGGTGGGAGGGGAGGGGAAAAAACTGCGGACCCTTTAAATCACTGCCAAAGCTCTGTGTGATGCACGGCAGAGCCCCAGGCAGTTTGCTCCGGACAGCTCAGCTGCAAAGACCCCACCCCTTCCAGGAATGCAGCACCCCCCCCCCACCCCCCCCCGAGCTTGCCCAGAGGCCCAGTGACAAGGGTGCCATTTCAGATTTTGGAAGGGGAGGGGCTGACCTGTGCATGCCAGGATGAAGCGGGGGGGGGGGGGGAGGGAGAAGAGTTAAAGAATGGGGAGCGGACTGAGGCTTCAGCAGTATTACTGAGCATGCTCAGTACAAGCCAACCATCAAGTGGGGGGACCAACCCCATCCACCCTGTTCCCCACACACATCTTCTCTCTCCAGGGGCTGCTAAGGCCCTGGAAATCTCTACTTTTTTTGGCAGACAACTTAGCACTTAGTTGACAGGAGCACTATATCTAATTCTTCTGTAAAAGAAATAAAATTAATTAAATATTAGATCCACTCAGCTTGAACACTATCATATTCTGACATCTTGTGGCAAATCACTTAAGGGACACTGGATACCCTTAATATTTTAATGTATATTCTTACTTTCTTATTAACTCTGTGGAGGGATGGTGACCCCGTCAGGACTCCTGGGCACTATCTTAGCTTTGGAAGGGTTGTGGGATCTAGTGGGTTACAGCAAGGGGCAGATACATTACATCTCTATGTAAGAACATCAGAATGGCCATACTGGGTTAGGCCAATGGCTCTTCTAGCCCTGTATCCTGTCTTCCAACAGTGGCCAATGTCAGGTACTTCAGAAGGAATAAAGAGAAGAGGCAATCATCATGATCCATCCCCTGTCAACCATTCCCAGTGTCTGGCAAACGGAAGCTAGGGACCCCATCCCTGCCCATTCTGGCTAGTAGCCATTGATGGACCTATCCTCCTTCAATTTATTTTGTTCTTATTGGAATCCTGTTATGGTCTGGGCTTTTCCACAATCTCCTGGCAAAGAGTTCTACAAGTTGATTGTGAAAAAATAATTTACTTTGTTTGTTTTGAATCTGCTGCCTATAAATGTTATTGTGTCAGCTTCTTGTGTTATGTTAGTGAAGAAATAAATAACATTTCCTTATTCTTTTTCCCACACAGTTCATGATTTTCTAGACATTTAACATATCCCCCCATCCGTTAGCCATTTCTTTTCCAAGCTGAAAAGTCACGGTCTTGTTAATCTCTCCTCATATGGAAGCTGTTCCTTACCCCTAATCATTTCTGTTGTTCTTTCTGTACCTTTTCCAAATACAATCTATCTTTTTTTCAGATGGGTTGACCAGATCTGCGTACAGTACTCAAGATGTGGGCATAGAATGACTTTCTCTAGAGGCAATATGGTATTTTGTTTTAATATCTGTTCATGTCCTAATGATTCCTGTTATTTTGTTAGCTTTTTAGTTTTTAGACTGTCACTGCACAGTAATACAAATGCAGATCCCTACAGCACAACACTCATTCCTACTCTTTCCTCTTTATCTTTTAAGTGGAGTGCCCAGCAAAGCTTTCATGATGATGTCATGATTCTTCAGTTACTGGAATGCCCAGCCTTTTGTTATTCTTAATCACCCTCTCCCCCCCCTCCCCTTTTCATAACAAACTCCCTGTCCCAAAGGCAAAGCTGCAAGCAGCTCAAATTCAGTTGCATTTAAGAACTACATCTGGAATCAGGGCATGCAGCTTTAAGCAGACCTCAAGTATGAAATCCAGGTGGTTCAAACTCAAGAGTGGGGCTACTGCACCCCTAGTCTCCCATAAATGGCAGCCTTGTCCAGTGAGTCTGTTGTCTCACCTGTGTCCAGCTGCAATGGAAAATATATGATCAAAATAAATCAAAGAGATTGAAAATACAGGCTTCCTTTCCCAACAGATTACTTTCCTTTTTTATTGTTAAGACAGCAGCAGATTTTGAAATATCTTATGTTGTTGCTTGAAAATTGGAAGGCAGATGATTAGCAATAGCCAGATAGAGAAGCTGTAATAATCCAGAGAAACAAGCATTTAATAATGGTCTATCCTCTCTGATTATTACTATTCCTTTTGGTAAGACCAAGACCAAATTTGTTTTGAAGTTACTGTATAATCAAGACTGGAGAATGGAAAAATGTGGTGGCTGAGACTGTCAACTCTTATTTAAGCAAGTCTTCCCATTCAGTCAATGGGAATATTTATATCATTACATTTTGCAGGTTCCAGCTTCTGATCTCCCCCAAATATATAGTATCTTTCCTGAATACTAGTCACTGCAAGAACCATTGTATATCTGAAAAGAGAATGCCCACATTCAGTATCCATTTCTCTTATAAAACTTGGCTCGTGCAACTACATCATTGGCATAGTCATTATGGGTTGTGCCAATATCCATTCCAGAATAGGTTTGGACGTTTCCTAGTCCCGCATTGTAGGCAGAAATCCCACCTGAAACAATAAAAGGGAATTTTAAAGTAACAGACTTAAAATGAAAAAGCACAACTAATTCCAGCCAGATCTGTCTTGATTTATTTAGCGTATTACAAATAAAATAAATGAAGAATTCATGCACAGCCAATGTCTTTATTACACGGTAACTGAATAAAAGAACTTAAACACAGCAGTGGTCCTTTTAGCACCATAAAGACTAACCAAATTATATATATATATATATATATATATAGATAGTATCATGAGCTTTATAGGGCACAACCAACTTCTTCAGATGACAAAATATTTTAGTATCTGAATAAGTGGGTTGTGCCCACAAAAACTCATTGTACTAGCTATATATTTTTTGTCTCTAAGGTGCTACAGGACCATTGTTGTTTTTTAAGTTTCTTTAGTTGAAGACTAACAGAGCTACCCCTCTGAGACTGAATAAAAGGAGGCTGAATCCACCCACGATCAGGGAGCTTTTTGGTTTTGATGTGAGCAAATGTCAGTAGCTTCCTGAACCATTTGGCTTAGCATGTTCAAATAGAGGCCCTCAATCTTTGTACCAGGCCTGTTCTTAATAGAACATAAGACCCAATTACCATGTTAATTTACATTCAGCCCTACAAATAACTATATGGGAGAAAATGAAAACATGAGCTCGCACTTCTTTCTTCTCCCCTTTCTGAATCTCCGCTCCATGTTGTACCACACAGTTTTGCAGTCCCCTGAAGCTCTGTATACATCCTAAAAATGCACCCCACACCCACACACCTACAGAGATATAGGGTGAATTTTTGGATTGTTCAAATAAACTGCAAAACTCTCATTGCCTTCAAAGGCACCAGATTTCACTCATGGCGAAAGAGTAGAGGCCCAAATGTCAATATAAACTAGATGGGGTGGGTGGGGGCATAATTTATAAATGTTCCCCATCTAGTGTTGGAAAGGAAACCCATGACACAGAATGCTACAGAATGGGAAAAAAATGCTAAAATTGACTAATCTAGTTTCACTGCCCAAACTATGGAAAATAAGAAAATAGACAAACAGCATCAATAGTTAAAAAATAATACTTGGAATAATAAGCAGTAAAATGTTAAAAATATCAGTAACAAAAAAAATCGTTAACATGATTTTTGTGCTAGAAGTCCCCTTAGCTCCTGTCTGGAATACAGTCTATACTGTACCTTTCAGCTGTTGTTCCTTGGTCCATTTCGGGAACTTTCTTTTGATTCCTTTTATCATACCAACAAGGATGCCTGTCCCCTGATTGAGATGTTCCTGGCTATTCCATGATCCAACTGGTCTATGGGAGCGTTTATCAACCTAGAAGGGCCAGAGAGAATATTACTTCTGAAAAAGATGATGTGTTTATACTGTTCTTCCCTCCCAGCACACTGTACATAACTTAAAGTCTCAAACTGCAGTTGAGAAATTAGTCAAGTTTTCATCTTCATGGTACTTCTTGCTGTCATCCCAACATAAACACTGAGGGATAATACACTGGATAGTGCTAATGAAAAAGGGTTTATCTTAAAATGCATCTTCTTTGCCATTTCAAGTTATAGTCATTAATTAACTGGCTAGCACTGAGCAATGCCTGCTGCATATATGTCCTGATGGTCTTGCCTCAAGAAGCATATACAATGAGGGCATGGAGATCAGCAGGGGGCTAGACTAAAATGGCTACTTGAAGTCTGAACTCTGAGGGGATAGCAAAGACATCTGCCTCCATCCACCCCTAAGCCTTCTAAATTCTCCCCCAAATTTGGAGCACAATTTCCCCCACCCCAAAATCTAAACATTTAAAAGATACCTCGCTGACAGTGTTTCTGGCTCAGAGTGTGAGCTTCTCAGCTTCCAAGAGAGTACCTAGCAGCCAAATCAGGAAAAAATGCCAAGTACAGAAGAAAATCAAATAGCTACCAAAATGGACATTTGGGAGTTGATCCCTGAGATTAAGGCTACAAAGATAATCTGACAACAAGTAAAGAAGAAAGTTACTGCCTTTGAAGATCTAAAAAATCTCACAGGGATAGCCATGTTAGTTTGTAACTGTAAAAACAACAAGTAGTCCTGTGGCATCTTAGGGTATGTCTACACCGCAAAGTTAATTAAAAATAACAGCCATTATTTCAAATTAACTTTAATAGCATCTATATACGCAAACCACTATTTCAAAATTAATTCGAAATAGCGGAGCACTTAATTCGAAGTTGGTAAACCTCATTCTTCGAGGAGTAACGCCAAATTCGGAATAGCTATTTCAAATTAAGTGCTGTGTAGACACTTAATTCGAAATAGGGGTCCTCCAGCCCTTCCCAGGGAGCCCTGGTGGCCACTCTGGGCACAACCAGGAAAGCTTACTCTCCTCTCCCCCAGCCCAGGAGCCATTAAAGGTATAGAACTGGCCACAGTGCTTGTGCCAACTCCAAGCCTGCCAGCCCAGAGCCAGCAGTGGCCACTGGGGCCCCGGACCCAGTGGCCCCAAAACATGAGCCAGCAAGTCACTGGCAGCCAGCCCTCCATCACTCCTCAGGAGCAGTCTGCCAGCTCGCAGGAGCCTGACAGGGGCTGGAGAAGGCGGGTGTCTTCCTGGTCCAGGGTGGAGATCATGGACCTTATTCAGGTTTGGGGGGATGCCTCCAATGTCCATGATCTCCGCACTAGACAGAGGAATGTGGCCGTGTATGGCAGGATAGCTGCCAGCCTGGCCACCAAAGGCCACATGCGAACCCAGGAGCAGGTTTGCATGAAAATCAAGTTGGTCCAGCGAGACCCCCAACCCTGAGCCCTGAGCTTCCCCTCCCACTTCTTCCCCTTGCTTCCCCATTCCAGCTCCCTCCTCCCAGGTTTCTCCCACCCTTTCTCTTCCCCCTCCCACCTCCTTTTCAAAGTCTTCCCAGAGGTTCATCCCTGCCCCCAGTTTTGTTCAATAAACCCACTTTCTATTTTTGAACATACATGTCTTTTATTTGACATCAGGAAGGGGGGCTAGGGAGGGGTAAGTGGAAGGACGTGAGGGAGGAATGGGGCACGAGCCCCTGGTGGGGAGGACCGGGGTGCCTCTGAAGGCTCCTCGGGGTGGACGCTCTCCCTCAGGGCCTCCTAGATTCTGACAGACCCCCTGGATGGCAGCTTGCAGCAAGTGCAGCCGGACTGATGGCAATGACCCCCATGAGACGCACCGGCGTGCCGAGGGGCAGCTCTGGCTCCATGTGGCCAAGTGCTGTGGTGTCCCGAGTTTGGGCACTCAGGGTACTCCAAGACAGGACTGCTTTGCTGTCCCTCATCGAGGTAGACAAGCAAGCGGGGAACCCTGAGAACTGTCTGTCTGGGGTGGAGGTAGGGTCCCTTTAAGCACAGAGCTCAGTTAGCCTCAGGCAGCAGCCCCACACACTAAGTCCTAACCTGATGCCCTGCCGGCACTGGTTCTGGCCAGCCTTAACTTTGGTTCAGGGTCCACTCAGTGTGGACGCGCTATTTTGAAATAGCAAAATGCAATTTCGAAATAGTTTTGTGTATGGATGCGTTATTTTGAATTAGCTTATTTTAAATTAACTATTTCAAATTAAGTTAACTCGAATTAACGCTGTAGTGTAGACATACCCTCAGAGACTAACAAAAATATATAGTACCATAAGCTTTTGTGGATAAGACACCCTTCATCAGATGATGAACTGGAGAGGAATAACAGAAACCAAGTATTTTATAACAAGGAAAAAAGGGTACCTGTCAATTATAGGACTTGTACTAGTGAGGCTAATTAAGTGGACTGGAAGTGTCCCATACTTAGCTTTTGATGTAAAAGTGAAGTGTTAAATGCAGGGAAGACTGGCTTTACAATGCGACTTCCAGTTAATGTGGTAGTGTAAACATCACTAGTTTACCATGGATTAATTTTAAAAAAATCACACCCTCCTGGAATCACACACATGCTAGAGCAAAGGCTATTCTATGCATTTGGGATGGAACTAGAAATAAGGTAATTATTCCCCCTCTCTAATGACACCCTTGCAAATAATCTAGATCACAAACCAGTGAAAGTCCAGAGAAGATCAACAAGAACGATTAAAGGTTTAGAGAACATGAGCTATGAGGGAAGACTGAAAGAATTGGGCTTGTTGAGTTTGGAAAGGAGAAGACTGAGAGGGGACATGATAGTGGTTTTCAAGTATCTAAAAGGGTGTTACGAGGAGGAGGGAGAAAAATTGTTTTTCTTGGCCTCTAATGATAGGACAAGAAGCAATGGGCTTAAATTACAGCAAGGGAGGTTTAGGCTGGACATCAGGAAAAACTGTCAGGGTGGTTAAACAGTGGAATAAATTGCCTAGGGATGTTGTGGAATCTCCATCAGAGGAGATATTTAAGAGGAGGTGAGACAGACATCTATCAGGGATGATCTAGATGGTGTTTGGAACTTCGTGAAGGTAGGGCCTGGACTTGATGACTTCACAAGGTCCCTTCCAGATCTAGTATTCTATGATTTTTAAAAACTGGGAGAGCCATAGGATGCATATCGTTGGACAGCTGATCAATAAATAAACTTTTTAAACACATTTAGAGAACAAAACTAACATTAACTGGCCCATTCTTCCATGGTACCAGTACTCTAAAGTTAGGGAATTATGTTTTCAACTTTCTAAGAAAGCTGTTTTATACAGAAACATAACTCTAATAGAAGCAATGGCAACTGGTCAATTATGAAACAAAAAAGTTATAACAAATTAATATCAACCTTCATAGTCAGCTTTCTTAACAACAACAAAAGTCTGTATATGATACACTGGGAAAAGATTCTGTATAGCTAAATAACACTAAAAGAATGGGGTTAGAGAGATTGGGAGACAGAGAAGTGTTGGAGAAATAGTAGTGAAAGGGGATTTTTTTATAGGTAGGGGATAAGCATTGGACAAACTGGTGAAGGAGAATGTGTGCAATATGGTCATTGGCTAGGACTGAGATACAATTTGTAACCAAATATCAACAAATCATTTCTGTATAATCCTTTGGAATACTGCTAGAGCCTTGCTAGTGGAACTAGGCACACGAAAGTAAATGAAGAATGAACCTTTCATCTGCTCGTAGCTGCTGACTACTGATACCTCTCAGCGGAGAAAGAAAAATAGTGAAGCCCTCGAGAAATGTTATGGGCATGGGAAGTTGTTATGGAAAAATTAATGGACCTATTATGTACCCAGCCAAAGAAACCAAAGACAAATAGATGCTGAGATGTTTAGTTACCATGTATTCAACACTCAGAGTACACCCACCTGCAACAAACAGCACAGCTGTCCAGTTTCCTTGAATATTACAATTAATACCTATTCCTGCTCTGGGGAATGTCTGCAATCAGAGATTCCACTCTGTTTAATAAAATCACTACCAATGCTATCATAGATGCTGTAATGAGGCAAGATGGTAACAAATAAAGAGGTCAGATGTCTGGACTACTGCATAGTGTCTCTTTAAATGAAAGCTTGAGACTTTAATGACTGTTGTTTTGTTCTGGTATTTACACAGCAGGGATTTGCAACCCTGTTAATACCACCTAAATAAATAATATAAATGAGAAATAGAACTTCTGGGTGGAAAGGTAAAATGTTGAACCTAGTTAGGTTGAACAAGAAGCAGCCTCTCTACTGCCCGGTCTGACATATGCCAGAGCAATGCATTGTTGCCTCAACACTAATGCATTTTCTGGCAGTGGGCCAAGTATCAATCTCTGCCTAGGTTGCAGTATGGAAAATGCACCTGGCTCCCTGCCAAGTTCCTGGCTCTGGTTTGTCTTAGTGTATTGACAATTACTGACCTGCATCAAACCAAATCCATTTCCACGATCACCCCAGCCATCCTTTAGGGCAGCTCCAGCATGTGACTCTCGGGAGATGATACCAGCAACCACAGATGGATCCACACAGTATTTTCTGGCAGCGCTCTTAATGATGGCTTTATATTTGTTCATTCTACCCAAGTCCCTCCGAGCAATCTCTGCTGAAGCACGAACTCCTGTAGTAAGTGGAAAAGTAATCAGATGGTTTCTTATTGCAATATCAGCAAGAGATTTCCCAAGCACAGAGCTCCATTCTCCTCTCTCATTGCTTGTGTGCAACTTCCGTGTTCTGCATTAAATATTATGAATGTTAATGATGTGTCCAGGCAAAATAAATTGTGCCTGGAAATAATTTGTAAAATCTGGATCTAATTCTTATTTCGTTAGGCCTCCGGGTGAAGGTGAACAGGCTCCCTGAGGAGCTGGAGGGGGAGTGTGCTCAGACACGATACCTAAATCAGCCGCAACCTGTCACTCTCTGGATGACGCCGGGGTAATGTTGACAGGGGCTAAGAGGAGTGACATCGAACCCTTTATGGCCAGAAAGACAAGACCATGATACAGGGCTTCAAAGTTGGGAGGTGAATTCAAAAAAGAGTGGGATCCCTAGGGACAGATGCAGAGCGAGGGGCCGACAGACTTGTTAGGATGTTAGATGGAGAAGGGGAGGGGTAGCTCTGTGCTCTCAGAAGGAGCAGGACTGGGGAGGCCAGCCCCCAGCACTGCCCAGAGCACTACTACTCCAGCCCCTCCCCCCATCCCTAAGAGATGCCCGGAGCGCACCCCTACAGAGCTCGGGCAGCAATTTAAAGGGCCTGGGGCTCCGGCCGCCACAGTTCCTGCAGTAGTGGTGGTGGTGGCTGGGAGACTTGAGCCCTTTTGAATAGCTGGGGCCAGGGGAGTCTCAGCACCATTTCATCCTGCAGTAGGAGGCAATTTCAATCCTACCCAGCATGGGCGGGTTTGGCAGTCAGTCCAATTTTGTTTCTAGAGTGAAAGACCAGGGAGTTCCTTCATTTTTTACCAACAATACCAGATAAACTGTTGATCTGATGTACACGTAGCAGGTGTAAAACAGCAAGGACTAAACAACAGTTGGGGAGTGAGGAAATTCCTCACTGCCAATCCCCCTCTGCTACTGATCTGTGATAAGCCTTGAGAGAGTCACTTGGGCCAAATTTTAATAAGTGGCTGTTAATTCTGGATGCTTCAGAGACACCTTGGGCCAGGTTTTTGAGGGTTGGAAGTAATCACAGCTCCTGATAACTTTAACTAGAGGTGCTTGTGTGAGCATTTCTGGAAATCAGACCTAAGTGTCTGAGTTGCACTCCTGAAAAGAAATCCAGGAGCCACATGTGAAAAAATTGACCATCACCTCTCTGTGCCAAAATCATTCCTAATGTAACTGCATTAAAGACAGTGGAGTTATACCAAAATCTTATTAAGTCCTCCTCTCTGTCTTAATTTCTTCATCTGTATATGAATGTTATGAGGTTTAATCAATTAATTGTAAAGTACTTTACAGAAGTAAAATACTGTGCACCATTGTGATGACTCTGTGTGCTGTAATACAGCAACCAAACAGCAGCCATTACTCACCACAGTAGCTTAAGCCTTCTGGTCTTGCAGTTGCACAGGAAGCCCCTGTGGCATCGACACTATTTATGTCACCATAGCATCCAGGCTGACTTTCAGAAGTACCTGAAAAATTAAATGGAGACATTTTAATTAACATAAGTACAGTGAAAAGATTCAAAGTCAAGAATCAGACTCTGCTCCGCTCTCAGGTGGGTTCTGTTTCATAGGTTGTAGGGTCTGGGTTGAGTTCTCTGGGAGTGGAGGTCTTGCTAGCCAGGAGTCACTGCCTGTGTGAAGGAGAAGTCCTGTGCAAAGTGAGATCTTTAAAAGAGGCCAGAGATGAAAACCTCTTGCCCTCCATATCAGGTGCCCCTCACGCAGAACATCCTATTACCACTTCTGACAAGATATTGATATTAAGAGCCACATTAGTCAGAAACAGTTTATTTATATTCCATTTGCTCTTAAACCAAACTCATTTCTCCTATACAGGAGCTGCCTGAATCCTCTGAGGAAGCAGCAGGACCCACTTTTATTTTTGGAGCTCTGCGACTCAGCCTCAGTTGTTTGGACACACAAGGGACAAGCAGACCAACCCTTCCTCCCTATTGGCCTGTACCCTACATGAGACTATGGGGAACTGGTCCATTGGTTGGCCATGAGGAGTGTTTTGCCTTTTTCTCTTGGACTGCTTTGACCTCATGTGCCAGCAGGGAGCCAAGCCCCAAAGAGGCAGTGCCACGGGCTGCACCCCCAGTCTGGAGCCAAGGCTACAGTCAAGCTGCTGTCCAGAGAAGGATGTTCAGTGTGAGAGAGGGGCTCCCCTCTCCCAGGGGATGCCAGAGAGGTAAAACCTATCCCATACCCCCATCCCCAGAACAATCTTACACAGTTGCTTTGGCAGTGAGCTCAGTGAAATAGAAAGAGACCCCAGACTCACCAAAAAGGGCAGCAAGGCCCAGAATCATCAGTGTGAGTAGCATGGGGACGGTTCTTCTCAAGCACCCAAGAGAGGGAGAAAATAAATCCAAATCTGCAAAGAAATCAAAATATCTCACTGTGCAGTACTAGAGTGAAGAAGTTCTGTTGTCTGACCCTTTTAGAGGTTAATAATGACTGTATGATGGCCAATTGATCTGACTGTAATAAGGTTCTTTCCCCACAATTAGGCTACAGAATTAAACTATGGAGTTTGCTTTTGGGCACTTTTGGGGAGCCTTAGTGTGGATGGCAGGGAAACTCAAACTGAGGACCAAATAAATTGTGGAAGCAAATAAGGAACAAAGCCAATACAAATCCAAGCTACATAAAACCATATAGATAATACAGTGTTGGGGCTTTCGGCAATATCACTCTTTACATAAGCTTTTAGACTTACATACTTACACCCTTCCTTAAGGACCTTGTGGTAAGAGACAACAGACCAGAACTGTCTGTACCATGCCACTTTGTGCAATGCACCAAGTTCATCAGTGAGCTGAAGGGTCATAAGAACACAAGAACGGCCATTCCGGGTCAGACCAAAGGTCCATCTAGCCCAGTATCTTATATGCCGACAGGAGCCAATACCAGATACCCCAGAGGGAGGGATCATAACAGGTAATCTTCATGTGACCCCTCCCCCTCACCCTGTCACCCCTTTCCAGAGAAACAGAGGCTAGAGACACCATTCCTAGCCATCCTGGCTAATAGCTATTGATGGACCTAACCTCCATGAATCAATCTAGCTCTTTTTTAAACTCTGTTAAAGTCCTAGCCTTCACCATGTTCTCTGGCAAGGAGTTCCACTGGTTGACTATGCGCTGAGTGAAGAAAAACTTCCTTTTGTTTGTTTTAAACCTGCTGCCTATTAATTTCATTTGGTGACCCTAGCTCTTATCGTGTGGGAATAAGCATACAACTTTTCCCTATTCACTTTTTCCATACCAGTCCTGATTTTATAGACCTCTATCATATCCCTCCTTAGTCTCCTCTTTTCTAAGCTGAAAAGTCCAAGTCTTTTTAATCTCTCTTCATATGGGACCTGTTCCAAACCCCTAATCATTTTTGTTGCCCTTTTCTGAACCCTTTCCAATGCCAATATATCGTTTTTGACATGAGGCGACCACATCTATAAGCAGTATTCAAGATGTGGGAGTACCATGGATTTATATAGAGGCAATAAGTCTTATTCGCTATCCCTTTTTTAATGATTCCTAACATTCTATTTGCTTTTTTGACTACCGCTGCACACTGAGTGGATGTTTTCAGAGAACTATCCACGATGACTCCAAGATCTTGTGTAGTTGTAGCCAGATTAGTCCCCATCATATTGTATGTGTAGTTGGGATTATATTTTCCAATATGCATTCCTTTACATTTATCAACCTTAAATTTCATTTGCCATTTTGTTGCTCAGTCACCTAGTTTTGTGAAATCTTTTGCAAGCTCTTCACAGTCTGCTTTGGTCTTAATGATCTTGAGCAGTTTGGTAGCATCTGCAAATTTTGCCACCTCACCGTTTACCCCTTTCTCTAGATCACTCATAAATAAGTTGAATAGGATGGGTCCCAGTACAGATCCTTGGGGGACCCCACTAGTTACCTCGCTCCACTCTGAAAACTTACCATTTATTCCTACCCTTTGTTTCCCGTATTTTAACCTGTTATCAATCCACGAAAGGACCTTCCCTCTTATCCCATGACAACTTACTTTACTTAAGAGCCTTTGGTGAGGGACCTTGTCAAAGGCTTTCTGGAAATCTAAGTATATTATATCCATTGGATCCCCTTTGTCCACATGTTTGTTTACCCTCTTAAAGAACTCTAGCAGATTAGTAAGGCATGATTTCCCTTTAGAGAAACCATGTTGACTTTCTCCCCACACACTACGTTCATCCATGTGTCTGACAATTTTATTCTTTACTATAGTTACAACTAATTTGCCTGGTATTGACATTATATTTACTGGTCTGTAACTGCCAAGATCACCTCTAGAGCCCTTTTTAAATATTGGTGTCACATTAGCTATCTTCCAGTCATTGGCTACAGAAGCTGATGTAAAGGATAGGTTACAAAGAACCGTTAATAGTTCTGCAATTTCCCATTTGAGTTCTTTCAGAACTCTTGGGTGAATGCCATCTGGTCCTGATGACTTGTTACTGTTAAGTTTATCAATTTGTTCCAAAACCTCCTCTAATGACAAGGTCAAGTGGTAGAAAGCTGACAGTGATAGCAGAAGCCCAGAACACTGCCACATGGTGGCTGCCCTATTATTGGGCCTAAGCATCATCAGCTCGTGCTCCATGCCCAAATTTAGCCTTTTCACTCACCTACTATTGAGGTGTTCAGAGTCTATAGACAAGAAGTTGTCCTATGGCACCGTGGAGACTAACAAAAATATATAGTATCATGAGCTTTTATGGGCAAAATGTGGGCATTGTCCACGAAAGCTCATGATACTATATATAGTTTGTTAGACTCTCAGTTGCCACAAGACTACTTGTTGTTTTTTAAGTTACAGATTAACACAGATACCCCTCTGAGCCTTGATTCTATTGCTTAATGTAGTGATCCATGTAACTGCCATCTGAGCTCACTATCATAACTGCTACCCTTTCCATACATGGATTTGTGGCTATTATTTTGATGTTCCTTGCGTCAGCATTTACTGGTAAATTCTAACTTCCTACCATTGACCAAGCTCTTCTTAGTTCTCTAAATCTAAAGGTAACCATTAAGCTCTTTAGCTAAGTCAAAGCTTGTTGCCTGTTATGCTTACTTATACTTATGCCAACTTATGTTAACTCACTTCAGCAACATGCCTCACAGCATACAGGCCTGTAGCTTTCTTGCATGACAGCTGAATACAATGAAAGCAGAATGTACCCAAAGCAAGGCAGTGAATATAACAAAGGGCAGCTAGCTCTGTGGGTTACAGTACAAAGAAACCATGTTTGAAATGCTGGGGCATTGTCTTGACTGAATGAGACAGAAATGAATTCTGTGTATATATACTGGGACTGAGGCCATAACTGTAGCTCTGTCCTTTCTCACACAAATAAGGTTGTTACGCTATAGAAGAGAGCCAGGAGAATAAATTCAGAATCCAGAATTCAGCAATAATTCAGATTTGTTGACATTCATAATTCATCCCTCATTGCTAATTTTAAATAAGAACATAAGAATGGCCATACTGGATCAGACCAAAGGTCCATCCAGCCCAGTACCCTATCTGCCAACAGTGGCCAATGCCAGGTGTCCCAGAGGGAGTGAATCGAACATATAATGATCAAGCAATCTCTCTCCTGCCATCCATCTCCAGCCTCTGACAAACAGAGACTAGGGACACCATTCCTTACCCATACTGGCTAATAGCCATTTATGGGCTTAACCTCCATGAATTTATCTAGATCTCTTTTAAATCCTGTTATAGTCCTAGCCTTCACAACCTCCTCAGGCAAGGAGTTCCACAGATTGACTATGCGCTGTGTGAAGAAGAACTTTCTTTTATTTGTTTTAAACCTGCTGCCCATTAGTTTCATTTGGTGGCCCCTAGTTCTTATATTATGGGAACAAATAAATAACTTTTCATTATTCACTTTCTCCACACCACTCATGCTTTTATATACCTCTATCATATCCCCCCTTAGTCTCCTCTTTTCCAAGCTGAAAAGTCTCAGTCTCTTTAATCTCTCCTCATACAGGACCCGTTCCAAACCCCTAATCATTTTAGTTGCCCTTCTCTGAACCTTTTCTAATGCCAGTATATCTTTTTTGAGATGAGGAGACCACATCTGTAAGCAGTATTCAAGATGTGGGTGTACCATGGATTTATATAAGGACAATAAGATATTCTCCGTCTTATTCTCTATTCCTTTTTTAATGATTCCTAACATCCTGTTTGCTTTTATGACTGCTGCTGCACACTGCGTGGAAGTCTTCAGAGAACTATCCATGATGACTCCAAGATCTCTTTCCTGATTAGTTGTAGCTAAATTAGTCCCCATCATATTATATGTATAGTTGGGGTTATTTTTTCCAATGTGCATTACTTTACCTTTATCCACATTAAATTTCATTTGCCATTTTGTTGCCCAGTCACTTAGTTTGGTGAGATCTTTCTGAAGTTCTTCACAGTCTGCTTTGGTCTTAAGTACCTTGAGCAGTTTAATACTGTCTGCAAACTTTGCCACCTCACTGTTTACCCCTTTCTCCAGATCATTTATGAATAAGTTGAATAAGATTGGTCCTAGGACTGACCCTTGGGAAACACCACTAGTTACACCTCTCAATTCTGAAAATGTACCATGTATTCCTACCCTTTGTTTCCTGTCTTTTAACCAGTTCTCAGTCCATGAAAGGATCTTCCCTCTTATCCCATGACAACTTAATTTACGTAAGAGCCTTTGGTGAGGGACCTTGTCAAAGGCTTTCTGGAAATCTAAATACACTATATCTACTGGATCCCCCTTGTCCACATGTTTGTTGACTCCCCTCAAAGAACTCTAATAGATGAGTAAGACATGATTTGCCTTTACAGAAACCATGTTGACTTCTGCCGAACAAATTATGTTCTTCTATGTGTCTGACAATTTTATTCTTTACTATTGTTTCAACTAATTTGCCCGGTACTGATGTTAGACTTACCTGTCTGTAACTTCTGGGATGGCCTCTAGAGCCCTTTTTAAATAGTGGCGTTACATTAGCTATCTTCCAGTCATTGGGTACAGAAGCTGATTTAAAGGATAGGTTACAAACCATAGTTAATAGTTCTGCAATTTCCCATTTGAGTTCTTTCAGAACTCTTGGGTGAATGCCATCTGGTCCCGGTGACTTGTTACTGTTAAGTTTATCAATTAATTCCAAAACCTCCTCTAATGACACTTCAATCTGTGACAGTTCCTCAGATTTGTCACCTACAAAGGACGGGTCAGATTTGGGAATCTCCCTAACGTCCTCAGCCGTGAAGACTGAAGCAAAGAATTCATTTAGTTTCTCCGCAATGACTTTATTGTCCTTAAGTGCCCCTTTTGTATCTTGATTGTCCAGGGGCCCCACTGGTTGTTTAGCAGATTTCCTGCTTCTGATGTACTTAAAAAACATTTTGTTATTGCCTTTTGAGTTTTTGGTGAGCTGGTCTTCAAACTCCTTTTTGGCTTTTCTTATTACATTTTTACACTTAATTTGGCAGTGTTTATGCTCCTTTCTATTTACCTAACTAGGGTTTGACTTCCACTTTTTAAAAGATGTCTTTTTATCTTTCGCTGCTTCTTTTACATGGTTGTTAAGCCACGGTGTCTCTTTTTTGGTTCTTCTCCGATGTTTTTTTAATTTGGGGTATAAATTTAATTTGGGCCTCTATTATGGTGTCTTTGAAAAGTTTCCATGCAGCTTGCAGGGATTTTACTTTAGTCACTGTACCTTTTAATTTCTGTTTCACTAACCTCCTCATTTTTGCATAGTTCCCCTTTTTGAAATTAAATGCCACAGTGTTGGGCTGCTGAGGTGTTCTTCCTACTACAGGAATGTTAAATGTTATTATATTATGGTCACTATTTCCAAGCGGCCCTGTTATAGTTACCTCTTGGACCAGATCCTGCACGCCACTCAGGACTAAATCGAGAATTGCCTCTCCCCTTGTGGGTTCCTGCACCAGCTGCTCCAAGAAGCAGTCATTTAAGATATCAAGAAATTTTGTCTCTGCATCTCGTCCTGAGGTGACATGTACCCAGTCAATACAGGGATAGTTGAAATCCCCCACTATTATTAAGTTCTTTATTTCGATAGCCTCTCTAATCTCCCTTAGCATTTCATAGTCACTATTACTGTCCTGGTCAGGTGGTTGATAATAGATCCCTACTGTTCTATTCTTATCAGAGCAGGGAATTACTATCCATAGTGATTCTATGGAACATGTTGATTCATTTCAGATTTTTACTTCATTTGATTCTAAATTTTCTTTCACATGTAGTGCCACTCCCCCACCCACACGACCTGTTCTCTCCTTCCAATATATTTTGTACTCCAGAATGATTGTGTCCCATTGATTGTCCTCACTCCACCAGGTTTCTGTGATGCCTATTATATCAGTATCCTCCTTTAACACAAGGCACTCTAATTCACCCATCTTATTTTTTAGACTTCTAGCATTTGTGTACAAGCACTTTAAAAACTTGTCACTGTTTATTTGTCTGCCCTTTTCTGATGTGTCAGATTCTTTTTTATGTGAATGTTTTTTGTCTTATCTGGCTCATATTTTATCCTCTTCCATCCTCTCCTCCTGACTAAAAACTAGAGAATATCTATCAATAGACTATCCTCTGTCGGATCTACATGCTCCTCTGCACCAATCGGCTTTCCCCCATCTCTTAGTTTAAAAACTGCTCTGCGACCTTTTTAATGGCAAGTGCCAGCAGTCTGGATCCATTTTGATTTAGGTGGAGCCCATCCTTCCTGTATAGGCTCCCCCTATCCCAAAAGTTTCCCCAGTTCCTTATTTTATTATCTTATTTCCAAATACAAACCCTCGTAATATTTGATCAGGACGTTAAATTCTTCATAGTGTTAATATGACCCACTACTGCTATAAATGCACTTTTTTCTATGTCATGATATCTTGCATACTCTGTGCAGATGTTTGCTAAATTCACCTTTTTATTTGAGCAGGGCAGAGGGGATTATCATCTTTAAACTCCTTTGTAGCTGCTCTATGAATCTAGTTTTGTAGTCTAAAGTAATCTGAATAATCAGCAGATGCCTCTTATCCAGAACTCAGTGTCCAACAGAAACACATTAACAACTACTAAAGAGCAAATGCTGGAGTCATTTCTCAGGCAGAGTTTCATTGAAGTAAATGAGAAAGGAAATGGCCTCCCATTACCACCCATAGGATATTACTAATGAGTAGAATAGAGACTAGTCCCCTCCAAATGAGCTTAGTATTTTACTCACCTGTCTTCAGTTTCTCTTCTCTTAAAGACGGTTGTTTTGAAGAGCTTTATATATCCTAGAAGGTTCCTTCCCTCTTTATTCAAAATAGCCCTATCAGATGTGATTAAGTTTGGAGTTTATAATTAAAACAAACTAGCTTCTGTCACTATGACAGTTGTGTGTGGTAAGGTATAAGTTCAGTTCTACTATGTGGCAAGATTCAAATTTCAGAAGAAAGAATTTCCCCTTCCCTTGTGTTCTCCTTTTTATTAGTTTCCTCTTCTTGCAGTTGGTGACAAAATCCAAAGCAAGAGGAACAAGGAGTCCTGTTGCAACTTGGAGACAAACACGGTTGTTAGTTAATAAATAGTTGTTCATGATTAATAAATTAATACATTGTTCGGCTCTAAGGAGCCACAGGTGTCCTGGTTGTTTTTACAGTTACAGAGTAACATGCCCTGTCCTGTTCTGGTGTCAAAGATCCCCTCAGGGGAGACTCTGGAAAGGAACAAACATAAAAAGCAGGGGGTAACTATTCAGTAGCGGATGGTGCATGTCATTGTGTCCATACTCCAAGCTCATAGCACATACCAGAGGCTTTTGCATTTGCCCCATGAGCTGGGTGTGAGATGGCTGCCTTCTTGGCTGATACATCAGGGACCGAACTGGGAACTTCTAGCGCTAAAAGCATAAACTACCACAGCTTGAGCTAAAGAACTAACACTCTCTGGTGACAGTTACACCTCATATCCTGCATTTATGGAGCACAGAGATGGTCCTGTATTACACACATATCAGATCACTGCATATCTCAGGAGCTGTATTTGGCACCCACATTCTCTCCTTCCCTTTGTGCCAGGCCCTCCGGGTCCTTCACTTTTCACTATCCTCAGCCTCCAGTGAAGGAGGCTTAATTCCATCAGTGCCCCTCGATGGAAAGGGACAAGCCTATGGCTGGTATCCTCTTGACCTCTCTTTCGCTAAATATGGAGCAGGCTTAGGGAGACAGCATGTGTGGAAAGAACAAAGTCTCCTTTTCTCTCCTCTACCTCTTACTCCTTCTGCTGGCTCTGCATCCACCCCAGCACTGTTAGGTGAGTCTCAGCAGATAGAGTAAGGAACAACATTCAAGGCTTTTCCAGTTTTCTGATTTTTAGGAAAATCAGCAGGGCTCTTCAAATGTGAGATCCAGAAGAACAATTGAAATCTTGCTGGGAAAAATTTTTTATGGCATTTCTTTTCTGAGGTTTTTCTGGAATGATTGGAAATTTTGGGGAAGATTGAAAAGAAACTGTTAATATGAAGTGTTTTCTCGGAATGAAGAGTGAATAAATATTTAGAGGAATGTTTAAAATAATATCATTACTTCTGCCTATCAGGCCTTCAAAATGCTTTCTAATAATAAGTAATAAGTAAGCACAATGAATAAATATTTCCCTAGAAATGAGGACTGTCAAGTGATTAAAGAAATGAATTGTGATTAATCGTGTAATTAATTGTGTTCTTAAAAATACTGTGCTCTTTAAAAAATGGAATCCATATAAACATCCAGAATACAAAAATATATATATGTTTTTGGATTTTTTTCACTATTCCAGATATATTGATTTTTTTTTACAACACAGAATACAAAGTGTATGGTCCTCACTTTTTTATTATAAATATTTGCACTGTAAAAATAAAAGAAATATTCTTTTTCAGTTCACTTAATACAAGTAGTGTAGTGCTGAATCTGTATATCCTATTTTTGTGCATATGTCATTCTTGTATGTGAAGTTAGATATGTGAATTGTGAATCTGATTTTAATTCTAAATGTGCTAATGAAGGGCATTAGTGATACTTTAGGAACTTAATGTGTCTGTATTCAAACCAACAACCTGTGAAAGGTCTTGTTTGTCCTGTAAGCCCTAACTGTTGCTGATCCCAGAAAGACATGTGACCATGCCACCTGGTATTGGAATCCATCTGTAATCTGGTATTTTTCCTTAGGGGTGAGCAGTCTAAAGAAAGGGTCTCTCTCTCTCTCTCCCCCCCCCCCCCCGAGGGAAAGTCTATTTAAGGAATGGAAAGCTATCAGGTCTTTGTCTTCAGCTGTCCTGTGAAACTTTCTCACCCACCCTAAAAAGATACACCCTAAAAGAACTCTGAAAAAAGCTGTAGACCCAGGCCAGAATAAAGATCAACACTGACCTGAAATACTCTGTCTGAGATAGAATAGTAATAGAGATGTAGCCGTGTTAGTCTGGTCTAGCTGAAACAAAAGACTGTCTTTTGTTTCTGTCTGAGATAAGAACAGATGTTTCGGGTAAAAATTTGCATGTAACAAGTTTCTTAGTGGATTAGAACTAGTTGGCATTTTTTGTTTATTTTAACTTAGTAACTTACTTTGATCTGTTTATTTTTACTTGCAACCACTTAAATCCTATGTTTTATATGCAATAAAAATGCTTTTGTTTATTATCAATCCCAGTGTAAATAATTATTACTTGCCAGAGGAACAACCACTGTCCATATCTCTCATTGATAAAAGGGGGTGACCTTATAAGCTTTCTCAGCATAAAAGTTTTACACAGAGTAAGATGGATTTATTTGGGGTTTTGGTCCATTTTGGGGGTGGTTCCTGGATACGGAGCTTGTATAGCTGAACCCTCTTAAAGCTGAACTGCTTCAGCATCTGTGTTGCTTTGCAGGGGGTGGTAACCCCAGCTCTGTAGCTTGTCTGGGGGAAACCAGAGCTTCTGGCCCACTAGGACAGAGTGGTAGGAAGCCCCAGAGGGCAGGAAGGTGAGCATCAGAGGCTTGATCAGCACATTGGGGGACAATTCCAAGGGGATTTCTGTGATCCAACCTGTCTCAGGGTATGTCTACACTGCCACCCTAGTTTGAACTAGGGTGGCTAATGTAGGCATTCGAAGTTGCAAATGAAGCCCGGGATTTAAATATCCCGGGCTTCATTTGCATCTTGCCGGGTGGGCGCCATTTTTAAATCCCCTTAGGATCTAGATGCCAATTCGAACTACCTACTCCGTGCCGCGTGTAGCCGCGGGCACGGAGTTCGACCTAAGGGGATTTAAAAATGGCGCCCGCCCGGCAAGATGCAAATGAAGCCCAGGATATTTAACTTCGAATGCCTACATTAGCCACCCTAGTTCGAACTAGGGTGGTAGTGTAGACATACCGTCAGATATCTTCTTTGCATTTTGTCAAATCTGCAGTAAAAATATTCTTAATATAGACAGCATATGCTGGGTCAGCATCCAAAACTGCTCTAATGTGAAATATATGGCAGAATGTGAGTAAAACACAGAGCAGGAGACATACAACTCTCCCCCAAGGCAGCATTATTTCTAGTAAAGGTAAACAAACTTGTTTCTCGTAGTGAGTGCCTGAAAAAGTAGGTTTGAGTGGCATTATGGGCGCTAAAGTTTTACATTGTTTTATTTTTGAGTTCAATTATTTAACAAAAATAAATCTACATTTGTAAGTTGCACTTGCACAATAAAGAGATTGCACTACAGTTTATTTGTGCAAGGTCAACTGAAATATATTTCTTTTGTTCATCATTTTTATAATGCAAATATTTGTAATAAAATAATATAAAGTGAATACTGTAAACTTTGTATTTTGTGTTCCAATTGAAATAAATATATTTGGAAATGTAGAAAAGCATCCTAAATATTTAATAAATGTCAGTTGGTAATCTATTGTTTAACCACATGATTAAAACTGCGCTTAATCATGATTCATTTTTTGAGTTAATCACATGAGATGACTGTGATTAATTGAAGGCCCTTGTAGATACATAAATTTTGTTTATATCTGCATGTAAGGGCACCATTTATTGGGCTCTGGGGGGAGGACAATAGCCCCCCTCTTGAACTTAAAACCCCTGGATTTCATACTTGAGGTCTGCTTAAAGCTTCATGCCCTGACTCCAGAGGTAGATCTTAACTGCAACAGAGTTTGAGCTGCTTACAGTTTTGCCCATAGGGCAGGGAGTTGTTATAAAAAGAGGGAGGCAGGGTGATTAAGAATAAGAAAGGGCTGGGCATTCAAGTAATTGAAGGATCATTAGATCATTAGATCATCATCAAAACATTGCTGGGTACTCCACTTAAGAGCTAGGAGGAAAAAAAGAGTAGGACTGAGAGCTGTGCTGCTGGGATTTGCTTTTAGATCACTGCTTTCAAACTAATAAATGTTCATGAAAAAGGGGTGAACAGGGACTAATCCAAAGCTGAGTGCAAAGAGTTACAAAGGAATTTCACAAAACCAGGTGACTGGGCAACACAAGGGAAGATGGAATTCAGCATTGATAAGTGCAGAGTAATGCACATGGGAAAATATAATCCCAACTATATATACAAAAATGCTGGGTTTTAAAATAGCTGTTACCACTCAAGAAAGAGATCTTGGAATCTTTGTGGATAGTTCCTGAAAACATTTGTTCTATGTGCAATGGTAGTCTAAAAACTAAAAAGCTAACAGAATATTGGGAATCCTTAGGGGGAAAAAAATAGATAACACAAAATATCATATTGCCTCTCTATAAAGTCATTTTATGCCCACATCTTGAATATTGTACGCAGATCTGGTCACCCCATGTAAAAAAAGATAGATTGTATTTGGAAAAGCTACAGAAAGGACAACAGAAATGATTAGTGGTAAGGAACAGCTTCTATATGAGGAGAGATTAACACGACTGTGAATTTTCAGCTTGGAAAAGAATTGACTAAAGGGTGAGGGGATATGTCAGATGTGTAGAAAATCATGAACAGAGTAGAAAAATAGAATATGGATATGTTATTCATTCCTTCACTAACATAACCCAAGAAGCTGACCCAATTAAAGTTATAGGCAGCAGACTTAAAATAAACAAAATACATTATTTTTTCACAGTTAACTTGTGGAAATTTTCCAGGAGATGGTGGAAAGGCCCAATCCATAACAGGGTTCCAATAAGAACAAAATAAGTTCAAGGAGAATAGGTCCATCAATGGCTATTAGCGAGAATGGGTAGGGATAGAGTTTTTCAATGCCTTAGTAGCCCCTGGATAGAGATGATGTGTGAGGAAGGGCGGATGAGGTTGGTTCTCCCCCCTCACCCTCTATTTGGTGCTTGGCTTGTACTGAGCACACTCAGTAAGGGTATGTTTACACTACAGAGTTAATTCAAAATAACAGACGTTATTTCGAATTAACTTTAATAGCTGTCTACACATACAAACCGCTATTTTGAAATAAATTCGAAATAGCGGAGCCCTTATTTCGAATTAGGTAAACCTCATTCTACGAGGAATAACA
This sequence comes from Pelochelys cantorii, assembly GCA_032595735.1. Classification (NCBI taxonomy): domain Eukaryota; kingdom Metazoa; phylum Chordata; order Testudines; family Trionychidae; genus Pelochelys; species Pelochelys cantorii. The sequence goes on along the minus strand of CM064326.1, from coordinate 120,545,938 downwards.
TCTAATTCGAAATAGCTCATTCGAAATAAGCACTGTGTAGACACTTATTTCGAATTAGGGGGCCTCCAGCCCTTCCCAGTTCCCCCTGGTGGCCACTCTGGGCCAAACCGGAAAACTCCTCTCCTCTCCCCCAGCCCTGAGTGCTGAGCTTCCCCTCCCCCTTCTTCCCCTTGCTTCCCCCTTCCAGCTCCCTCCTCCCAGTTTTCCCCCTCCCCTCTCCCACCCTCTCTCCTACCTCTCCTGCCTCCTTTCCTCTGTCTCCCCAGAGTTTCATTCCCCCGCCCCAGTTGTGTTAAATAAAGACAGGTTATATTTTTGAAAATACGTGTATTTTATTTGACATAAGGAAGGGGGGGCTAGGGAAGGGTAAGTGGAAGGATGAGAGGGAGGAATGGGGCACAAGCCCCCAAGACCGGGGAGACTGTTAGCGCTCCTCAGGGTGGAAGCTCTCCCGCAGGGCCCCCTGGATCTTGACATCCCTTCAATGGTCCTCCCGGATGGCAGCCTGCAGACAGTGCAGCCAAGCTGCTGGCAATGTGTCCACGAGACGCAGCAGAGTCCCCGGGCGCAGGTCTGGTTCCATGTTGCAGAGTGCCATGGTGTCCCGAGTGAGGGCAAGCAGAGCACTCCAAGACACAAATGTTTTGCTGTCCCTCAGCGAGGTAGACCAGCAAGCAGAGAAACCTGAGAACTGTCTGTCCGGGATGGGGGGTCGGGTCCCTTTAAGCACAGACCTCGGCTAGCCTGAGGCAGCAGCCCCACACACTAAGTCCAACCCCGATGCCCTTTTGGCACTGGTTCCGGCCAGCCTTACCTTCGATTCAGGGTCCACTCAATGTGGATGTGCTATTTCGAATTAGAAAAACACTATTTCAAATTAGTTTTTGGGTCTAGATGCGTTATTTCGAATTAGCTTATTTCGAATTAACTAATTCGAAATAAGTTAATTCGAAATAGTGCTGTAGCGTAGCCATACCCTAACACTGCTGAAGTCTCTGTCCTCTGGCTGTTCGGTCCATCCCCCTCGGCTCTCACTCCCTTCATCATGGCATGCACAGGTCACCCTCCCCACCAAAAGCTGAAATGGTGCCACTGTCTGCATGATAATGTTACGCCAGGTCTATTTACATACCTTTGTGAAATATAATCTTCCGTTTAGTTTGTAACAATAGTGGTGCTTTGTATTTTCAACACTTTATAATTGTTTCCTATGTGCCAAGAGGTTAAAAATTACACTTAAATACCTTAGTGTGAAGTTGCAGCTTCATCCCTAATACTAACTATATTCGTCATTATTATCTGAATTTCAACTAAAGAATCTGTACTTATCTATTTCATTAATATACTCAACAGTACCTTTTATGTGCTAGTTACATTATACAGAATATATTTCTCCTTCTTAAAGAAGTAAATAAAGTTTAGTTTTAATAAGCAAGTAACTACTGCAGATACTTCAATTTTTTTCAGAATTTCCATTTTCATGGAAAAAGGGAGCTGGTTTTTTCCATTCCTCCAAAACTTCAGGAAATTTTACTTCCCTCACTCTGCCTATTGATGCCTAGGATGTTTCCCAGAGTTTTAGAAGTGATCAAATGTGTTGCTCAAAAGTTATCTCCTTACATCCTGACAAATGCCACCAAGTTGAGTGTGGGGCATCACTTCATGCACCTCAGTAGCTCTTACCTGGCCAAATCCCCAACAAATATGGCACATTTGTCAGCCATGTTGCAGACACTGCATAGCATGACTATGCTGCAGGGTGCAGTACCACCTGCTGTGGAGAGGGGACTCTTGCCCCAATGGAAGCTGCACTAGGTCTTGTGGCCAGCAATATGGCAGGAGCCTCAAGAGAGCATAGATCAGGGCTACTCAACTTTGGAAGCCCTGGGGGCCATAATGATACTCACAGCACATACCAAGGGCCACAACTTAAGTGTGGTTGCATATACATGCAAATATATATCCAAATAGCTTCTTTCACACTGACGGGCATGAATACAAAGATTAAGCCTTAAGATACGGTGCTGGACCCAAAAGTGGCCTGTGTGAGCCAGTCAGCACCTCTCAGGCTCTGCCCACAAGGCTAAGCAGCCAGCACTTCCCACAATGCCCCAGTGCTCTCAGCACCTCCTCCTCGGGGGCTAGAAATGCCGACACCCTGTACACATCTGTTCCAGCCAGCACATCTGCTTGCATCTTTCAGTGCTCACCCTGCCTGGGAGACGCCTCGCCATTGTGGAGCATGTTCCCATTGGAGGCAATGTTCAAAGGATCCTACCCACAGGCCACATGTTGAATCCCGCGTAAACCCAAACTGCACCGCAGGCTGCAAACAAATGGGCCGTGGGCCGCATGTTGAGTAGCCCTGGCATAGATGGTGGGTAGGAGGGGGGCACACAAGCTCCAGTGGCATTAATTCAGAGTTGCCATGTAGAGGCGGAGTATATGGCTCCTTGTGCCCACAGTCTTCCCCTGCTGCCTCTGATCCTGCTTCTCTAGGCCTAGCAGGAGTGGGGATTTTTGAGCATTTTTTTCCTGAACCTGGTGATGGTGGATGCCAATTAAGAAGAATTTTTTTTCTGAGCATGGCAGCTTTGCGTGTGTGTGTTGAGACTGGGGGTGTGGTGTGGGGAGAGGCATCTGAGTCAATGGGGATAGGTTGAAACTGTCAGGTATGACAAAAGGGAGGATTATCAGGCTGGAATGTAAACAGGTTGGGTTAGTGTAGAGCAGTGGTCACAAACAGGTTGATCATGAATGACTAGTCGATCCCGGAGACTCTCCCAATAGATGTCAATCTGCGGCAGTAAGACAGGCTTGCTAAAAGCAGAGTAAGCACAGCCAGCAGCATGTGCTTGGGTGCCTCTCCCCCCCCCCCCACCCACACTGCTCTTTCCTGCCAGAGCCCCCTTTGGCTGTGCAGAATGAGGTAGGGGGAGGGAGGCACTGATGTTAGGGTGTCCCCGTGTTCCTGTACCCCATCTTTGCAGAGCAGGGGAGAGGGGAGAGCACAGGTGGCTCAGGAGGACTCAGAGCAGTCTTCACTGAAATTGAACTCTGAGGCTATGTCTACACTACAGGGTTTTTGCACAAAAACCCGTGGAGCATCCACACCTCAAGCGCGTTTTTGCACAAGAAAATCTACAGTCAATTGACAGAACAGAGGGCTTTTTGCGGTGTAGGTATACCTCTTCTACAAGGCATAAGTCCTTTTTGCGCAAGAACTCTTGCGCGAAAAGGTGTGTGGACGCTCCACAGGGATTTCTTGTGCAAAAAGAGCCTATCACAAAAAGCACAGGTGCTCTGATGGCCATTCTGCGAATGGCCATCTGAACTTTCTTGTGCCAGAGCGTCCATACAGTGTGGACGCTCTCTTGCACAAAAGTACATTGCTTTTGCGATGTGCTTTTGAGGTGTGGACTCACTTTTGTGCAAGAAGTTTTTGCGGAAGATCTCATCTGCAAAAAGCTTTTTATGCAAAAGCCCTGTAGTGTAGACATAGCCTGCATGTGTGTGTGTGTGTGACTGTCTGCCTTCTGAAAGAGGAAGTGCACTGTTTCTGAAAATTCCCTCAGCTCAGAGTCTTTCTCTGTGCGTGTGTGTGTGTATGTGAAAGAGAGAGAGAGAGAAAGACTCTGAACTGAGGAAATCTCAGAAACAGTGCACTTCCTCTTTTAGAAGACAAACAGACACATACACACCCACCTACACACGCAGGCTACGTCTCGACTGCAAGCCTCTTTTGAAAGAGGTTTTTTCAAAAGATACTTTTGAAAAAGCCTCTTTCGAAAAAGAGCGTCTAGACTACAACCAGTACTTTCGAAAAAGCAAGCCGCTTTTTCGAAAGAGAACACCCAGGCAGTCTGGATGCTCTCTTTCAAATAAGCACAGTTTGCATTACATAGTGCCTTTTTTTGAAAGAGCACTTTTGAAAAAAGTTGTTCTTCTTCATAAAACGAGGTTTTCTGCAGTTGAAAAAACTGCCACATTCTTTCAATTTACTTTCGAAAGAACGCAGCAGCAGTCTAGATGCAGGGGAAGTTTTTTTTCGAAAAAAACCTGTAGTCTAGACACACCTGCAGAGTCTCTGAGTTACAGACACAGTCTTTTCACACTCGTCTCCCAGCACACTTGTATTATTGTATCTACTTGGTACTTCTTGCATTGCACATATATTCTCTGTAATTTTAAACTTTCAGAGTGAGTTATTTTAGTGTTTTGACTGAGCTGTGTATTTCATAATGTTTAGTCCTTTTAGACTTAAATGTAATTATTTCAGTAGTGAGTTATAAATGCCTAACCGACCCTTGGCTGGAGTAGTTCTCCATATGATAATTTCGAAAAATGTTTCTTATATCTAGATTTTTATGTTTCTACTGGTGGCACCCAGTGGGCAGGAATAAGGAATTGTGATCCATGGGAGCTGAGGGGGCAGTGCCAGTGTATCCATCACCGGGTGGATTTGAACGTGGGACTTCTGGAGCTTAGTATATTAGTGCCTCTCAAGCATGGGTTCCTAAACTGGGAGGTGTGCCCCCATGTGGGGGGGGCGTGAAGATATTCCGGAGGGGTGCAAGACGACCCAGCCCCCCCCATCAATGTCTCCTCCTCTTCCCCCCCCCCCCCCAAGTTTTGCTGCTATTTTTGTTTTCTTGTCCCCGGTCAGTTCCTTTTTTTTTTCCTCAACAAGTTTTGCTACTATTTTTTTGGGGGGGGCGGGGGCTGAGGGGGATTTCTCAAAAATCAAAAAGGGGGTGTGATGCAGAAAAGTTTGGGAACCACTGCTCTACAGTTTGAGCTATAAAGCCAGCTGGCTCACAGCTTAGGCTATAGAGCGCACTTGTTCTTATTTCTCCCTGTAAGTGGTTTCAGTACCACTACATGGGACAGTGAATCACACCCACTAAGTGTGTGGGTTACACCAGCAGAGGGGGGAAGTGCGTGGAGCCATGTGTCCCCTGTGCCCCTATGCTCAGGAGGTGCAAATTAGGAGTGCACCAGAGGGTGCAAACGGGGCAGTTGCCCTGGAGCCTGTCGATTCAAAAGAGCCCAGGGCTCCCGGCCACTGTTGCTGCTACTGCTGGAGCGGCAACAGCCGAAGTCCCGGGTGCTTTAAATAACCACTGGAACACTGGGCAGGGCGCTGCAGGAGGTACTGAGGGCTGCCTGCCCTCAACCTCACACCTTCCACCTGAGGGCCCATGCATTCCGGGAACATGGAGCCACCCACCTTGCCCAGGGGCCCAGCAATTCTGTTGGCATCACTGTTGTGGGCACAGTGTCACCGGAATCATCAGGTCAGGGAAGTTCTGTTCAGCGAGTGCATGGCTTTGCCTTTAGCTTCAGAACATCCCTGCTGAGAAATTAGTAGCTTTGTATAATAGTTGGACTTCAAGTCACTCCCCCTCAATGAAATTTATTAACAGAGTTAAGACTATGCAATTCACAACCACACAGACTGCCAGGCTTCCCAGAAAAGGAGAGGAGAGGCCTTGGAAAGACTGGATGATAATTCCCAGGGTCAAATTTCTGTAAGATGTTCTATTGATAAATGAAATAAAAAGAGAAAAGTTATCCTTAATGAGAGGTGCGTCTCTTTAAAACTTGCAGAAATAGACCTCTTAGTTCTAGTTTTATTGCAGTACTGCCCACAAGCTTCCTCTTCCCTACTTAAAGACAGCAGCTGCCTCCACTTAGTTTTGTCTTCACTTCAGATTAATTCTTGACCTGCAGCACACAAAAACCACTGCCTCAAGTTTGCTGATTCTTTTAGCTCAACTCGGCTTTCCTAAGAATGGTATAGGCTAAACCTTGATTAAGCCCAACCTTATGGAGCAAGTCTGCAGTGTTGATGCAGGCTACCATAACGTGATTGCCTTCCAATGTCTTCCCATAATCCTCTCCCACCCACCCCCACTGGGTGGCTCATCTGAGCAGGTTCAGTGTTGAAATCCACATTCACATGTTGCTTTCAGTAGAAGCATCAGCATGTCTCCAGCTCTGGTACTGAACTCTCTGATAGGACTGGCAGCTAAAAGACCTCTTCTTAGCATGTGGCCAGCTGACCATAGGCTGACGCCCAGAGTCTGCTGGGCCTCTGCTGTGAGGCCAGCAAGAAAGATGATTCTGAGACTGAGACCTGGAATTCATTGTTCTGTGATGACATCTGCAAGAAGTTGGCAGAGCAAGGGCTCCACCAGATGGGATCTTTGTGCCAGTAGATGGTCAGGAGTATTAAGAGTCAGTATTGGAAGGCCAAGGACAATAACTTCATGTCTGGTAACTCCATGAGAGTGATCAGCACTCCTCCAAACACAGAGCCCAGTTTTTAAGGGCTCTAGGCAGCATTGTTAGTAGACCAGGCTGACAGTACTGGGCGCTTGTATCAGCACAATCTACAGCCCATTCTTGGCCAAAGTGCTTTTCCTTCTTCTCAGATATAGAGGCTACATCTAGACTGCAGAGTTTTATCGGAAAAAGATACGCAAATTTCAAACCTCAATTTGTGTATCTTTTTCCAGGTTTTTTTTTTTTTCAGAAGAGGCTTTTCTGAAATTTCACCCATCTACACTGGGCTAAATTTCAGAAAAACCTCCTCTTTCGGCACATCCCTTATTCCTCTCACCAAGAGGAATACAGGGATGCTGAAAGAACGCACCCACTTTTTTGGCGGACACATTCCCTGGACGCGGCAGAGCTTTTCTGGAATACCTCTGGTATCCCGGAAAAACTCTGCAGTTTAGACATAGCCTGAGATATGCTGTACACTGCACAATATAACATGAAAGGTCTGACACACACTGCAGCCCAAAGGGTATAGCCAATTACTTCATGTTCTTTTAATTTATTGTTGGGCAATGTTTTGATTTAATCATGTGCCAACTTACAAGATACTTTCTGTAACGTTGTTAATAATAAGTCCTGACTGCAGAGCACCTATTGTGGATAGATGCTGATGAAAATAGGATAAAAAACAGGGCCTCTCAATAATTTTGGAGTGTAGAAATTAGATAAGTAAAGTCGGGTTGATGCTTTCATGTACATTCGTACAGTGTTAGGTATAGTCAAAATCACTATATAAAGAGGGCTCCCAGATGTGTACAGTTGGAACCTCCAGGAAAATCCCAGCAAGAACCATCCCTCTGTTGATGATCAATTGCTGAAGAATTCATCAGACCCTAAGGGCTAGTCTACACTACAGCTGTAAGTGGACCTAAGTTATACTACTTCATTAATGTACCTGAAGTTGATCTAACTTAGGTTGACTTACAGCAGTGTCCATGCTGTGCTATGTCAACAGGAGATACTCTCCCACCAACCGACATTACACTTTGTGGGGTGCTGGGGTACAGAGAGTAAGAAGAGAGTGCCCTGCCATCAACTATCCTGTTTATTGCGTCGAGTGTAACATGTATGATTACCTGCCCTGTGGGCGGGTGGCGTATGTGTGCACCCGTTGCAAGGAGCTCCTGACCCTCAAAGACCGGGTTCGGGCTTTGGAGGCCAGGGTGGCTGAACTGGAGGAGCTAAGGGAGGTAGAGAGATATGTTGATGAGACTTTCCGGGACATTGTAGTACTGTCCCACCTCCAGTCTGAGAGCCCCAGTGCTCTTAAGGAGGATGAAAGTCTCAAGGAAACAGAGCATTCAATGGGAGCAGAGGGAAACCATCCCATAGTTGGGACCCTCCTCCCAGAGGATGTTGCGGTATCCTCTCGCACTGAGGATACCTCTGAGGGGGAGGGAATGCCAGTTAGGAAGAGGCAGGTATTAGTAGTGGGTGATTCGATTGTTAGAAACATAGATAGTTGAGTTTGTGATGACCGGGAGAACCATATGGTCACTTGCTTGCCTGGTTGCGGATCTCTCGAGGCATCTAGATAAACTTATGTGTAGTGCTGGGGAGGAGCTGGTGGTCGTGGTACATGTAGGTACCAATGACGTAGGGAAGGGTAGGAGAGATGTCCTGGAGGCCAAATTTAGGCTGCTAGGAAAGAGACTGAAATCCAGGACCTCTATGGTGGCATTCTCGGAAATGCTTCCAGTTCCACGCGCAGGGCCAGGTAGGCAGGCAGAGCTTCAGAGTCTCAATGCGTGGATGAGACGATGGTGTAGGGAAGAGGGGTTTGGATTTATTAGGAACTGGGGACACTTTTGGGAGAGGGGGAGCCTATACAGGAAGGATGGGCTCCACCTAAACCAGGGTGGAACCAGACTGCTGGCACTAAACATTAAAAAGGCTGTAGAGCAGTTTTTAAACTAAGAGATGGGGGAAAGCCGATTGGTGCGGAGATGCACGTAAATCGGAGGGAGACTTCTCTTAGAGGAGAATCCATTGATAGAGATTCTCTAAGCTGTAGTCAGAAAGAGAGGAGGGGAGAGGGCAAACCATGGGCCAGAGCAGACAAACAACCGCATACAAAGGAATCCAATGCACCAGGGAAGGGCAGACAAATAAGCAGTGGCAAAATTTTAAAGTGCTTCTACACAAATGCTAGGAGTCTGACTAATAAGATGGGTGAACTAGAGTACCTAGTATTAAATGAGGAGATTGACATAATAGGCATCACTGAAAGCTGGTGGAATGAGGAAAATCTGTGGGACACAATCATACCGGGATATAAAATCTATCAAAAGGATAGAGCAGGCCGGGTGGGTGGTGGAGTGGCACTGTATGTGAAAGATAATGTAGAATCAAATGAAATAAAAATATTAAGTGAATCAACATGCTCAATAGAATCGCTATGGATAGTAATTCCATGCTCCAATAATAAGAAATTAGCAGTAGGGATATATTACCGACCACCTGACCAGGACAGTGATACTGACATTGAAATGCTGAGGGAGATTAGAGAGGTTACCAAAATAAAGAACTCTATAATAATGGGGGATTTTAATTATCCCCATATTGACTGGGTACATGTCACCTCAGGAAGAGAAGCAGAGATAAAATTTCTCAATGGCCTAAATGACTGCTTCTTGGAGCAGCTGGTGCAGGAACCCACAAGGGGAGAGGCAATTCTCGATTTAGTCCTGAGTGGAGCGCAGGATCAGGTCCGGGAAATAACCGTTACAGGACCGCTCGGGAATAGTGACCATAATATAATAACATTCAACATTCCTGTGGTGGGTAGAACACCTCAGCAGTCCAGCACCCTGGCATTTAATTTCAAAAAGGGGAATTACACAAAAATGAGGAGGCTAGTTAAACAGAAATTAAAAGGCACAGTGACTAGAGCTAAATCCCTGCAAGCTGCATGGAAACTTTTTAAAGACACCATAATAGAGGCCCAACTTAAATGTATACCCCAAATTAAAAAACAAAGCAAGAGACCTAAAAAAGTGTCACCGTGGCTTAACCACCATGTAAAAGAAGCAGTGAGGGACAAAAAGGCATCTTTTAAGAAGTGGAAGTCCAATCCTAGTGAGATAAATAGAAAGGAACATAAACACTGTCAAATCAAGTGTAAAAATATAATAAGAAAAGCAAAAAAAGATTTTGAGGAACAGCTAGCCAAAAACTCAAAAAGAAATAACAAAATGTTTTTTAAGTACATTAAAAAATTGGCCACCGTCGGCAGATGGGATGCTGGGCTCGATGGACCTTTGGTCTGACCCAGTATGGCCATTCTTATGTTCTTATGTTCTTATGTAGAAGCAGGAAGCCTGCTAAAAAACCTGTGGGTCCCCTAGACGATCGAACTATAAAAGGCGCAATCAAGGACGATAAAGCCATTGCGGAGAAACTAAATGATTTCTTTGCTTCAGTCTTCACGGCTGAGGACGTTGGGGAGATTCCCAAATCTGCACCGTCCTTTGTGGGTGATGAATCTGAGGAACTGTCCCGGATTGAAGTGTCATTAGAGGAGGTTTTGGAACAAATAGAAAAACTTAATGTTAACAAATCTCCGGGACCGGATGGCATTCATCCAAGGGTTCTAAAAGAACTCAAATGGGAAATTGCTGAACTATTATCTGTGGTTTGTAACCTATCCCTTAAATCGGCTTCCGTACCTAATGACTGGAAGGTAGCTAACGTGACACCAATATTTAAAAGGGCTCCAGAGGCGATCCGGGCAATTACAGACCGGTAAGTCTAACTTCAGTACTGGGCAAATTAGTCGAAACAATAGTAAAGAATAAAATTGTGAAGCATGTAGAAGAACATAATTTGTTGGACAAAAGTCAACATGGTTTCTGTAAAGGGAAATCCTGTCTTACTAATCTATTAGAGTTCTTTCAAGGGGTTAACAAACATGCGGACAAGGGGGATCCAATAGATATAGTATACTTAGATTTTCAGAAAGCCTTTGACAAGGTCCCTCACCAAAGGCTCTTGTGTAAATTACATGGCCATGGGGTAAGAGGGAATGTTCTTTCTTGGATTGAGAACTGGTTAAAAGACAGGAAACAAAGGGTAGGAATAAATGGTAAATTTTCAGAATGGAGAGGGGTAACTAGCGGTGTCCCCCAAGGGTCGGTGTTAGGACCAATCCTGTTCAACTTATTCATAAATGATCTGGAGAAAGGGGTAAGCAGTGAGGTGGTAAAGTTTGCAGATGATACCAAACTGTTTAGGATAGTCAAGACAGAAGCAGACTGTGAGGGACTCCAAGAAGATTTCACCAAACTGAGTGATTGGGCAACAAAATGGCAAATGAAATTTAATGTGGATAAGTGTAAAGTAATGCACATCGGGAAAAATAACCCCAACTATACGTACAGTATGATGGGGGCTAATTTGGCTACGACAAATCAGGAAAGAGATCTTGGAGTTATCGTGGACAGTTCTCTGAAAACTTCCACGCAGTGTGCAGCGGCGGTCAAAAAGGCAAATAGGATGCTAGGAATTATTAAGAAAGAGATAGAAAATAAGACCCAGAATATCTTACTGCCCCTGTATAAAACTATGGTACGCCCACATCTTGAATACTGTGTACTGATGTGGTCTCCTCACCTCAAAAAAGATATTTTGGCCTTGGAAAGGGTTCAGAAAAGGGCAACTAAAATGATTAGGGGTTTGGAACGGGTCCCATATGAGGAGAGGTTAAAGCGACTGGGACTTTTCAGTTTAGAAAAGAGGAGACTGAGGGGGGATATGATAGAGGTATATAAAATCATGAGTGGTGTGGAGAGGGCCGATAAAGAGAAGTTATTTATTAGTTCCCTAAATAGAAGAACTAGAGGACACCAAATGAAATTAATGGGTAGCAGGTTTAAAACTAATAAAAGAAAGTTCTTCACACCGCGTGTAGTCAGCCTGTGGAACTCCTTGCCAGAGGAGGCTGTGAAGGCTAGGACTATAATAGAGTTTAAAGAGAAGCTAGATAATTTCATGGAGGTTAGGTCCATAAAAGGCTATTAGCCAGGGAATAAAATGGTGTCCTTGGCCTCTGTTTGTCAGAGGCTGGAGAGGGATGGCAGGAGACAAATCGCTTGATCATTGTCTTCAGTCCACCCTCTCTGGGGCACCTGGTGCTGGCCACTGTTGGCAGACAGGATACTGGGCTAGATGGACCTTTGGTCTGACCCAGTACGGCCATTCTTATGTTCTTATGTTCTTAACTAAATGTGTCTTCACAAGACCTGCTAAACTGATGCCCTGTGCTGAACTCAGCAAAGGTGATTTAGCTATAAGTATAGATGTGGCCTAAGAACATCTTTGGGGCTGTGAGTATGACTACATTTGCAACTTGTGCAGAGGTGTTTGGGACTGATGTATGCTCGGATAAACATAACCTTGTTAGCGATTCTGATAAAACTTGTAAGACAGACTAGAAATGGTACTTGTGAATGTATGTCTCTCTTTTTGGTCTTCCTAGGTTCCTATACGCTTTAAATCTGAAGCGAGCGACAGAGGTGTTTTAGTTGAACTTGAAACTGTAATGAACAGAGCTGAACCCAGGGTGGTGCAAGATAGCATCACAAAATCTATTATGAATCAAGTAAAAGGCTACAAATGGCACACAATGTTTGAGAAAACACAGAAAAGACAATGGAGAGAAAGACTGCTTTAGACTATATGTGTGTAACTAGTTGATGAAAAATCATTTTATGTAGACAAAACTGTGTTATGATTACAATAACTAGAAGAGGGAGCTTTCTTTTTTCACTTAGGCTTGTTGTTGAATTATTGTGTGGTTTCACTTGTCTATTTATGTAAAGTTGTAAGAACTGAGCTAAGAAAAAATTCAAATGAGAAAGTATTTTAGTAGTGGCAAATAGATAATAGCACCTGTGTGTATGACACTCAGCATCTGTGTATGGATAGAGACCCTAAAAGGTGTGGCAGAGTGAGTCAGACAGTTAGTCGTCATTAATAAGCTCCCCAAAACTCTCATAACAAGCTCCTGAAACATTGGAATCCTCTGGATAGCATTATTAATGCAGGATCAAGGAAAACTTTGTGGAGTAATCTGGATCACTGCCTCTCCTCTTAGTGTACTTTGGTTAACAGCTGAAGGGGAAGTAAGCACCACAATTATGTCTCAGTAAGGAAAATTCCCCTACCATATTTTTTGGCATAGGGAGCAAGCAAGAGGCACCTTCTGAAAGTGTGATTTACTAAATGAGTTATGGAACAAACCAGTTCAGACACCACAATGATCTCCCAGACACCCCCTGAAGCTTTTGTGCAAGATGATATTGAAATTTGGGTGGAGAGTAACAAAAAAATAAAGTAACCAGATCCTCTCAGAACATCAAGATCTGTGGAACTTAATATTCCTCTTTGAGGAAGAAAAGTTAAAGAAAACACCAAAAGAGGTAAAAGTAATACCCATGGGTTGCGTATTTAGTGCATGAAATTCCCTGGGAAGAAATCTGAAGAAAAAACTAGAATAGTTGTATGAGGCAAGACAAGATTAATTCCAGCAGCAAGAGATAAGTGACACATTATGGCCTGTTCTTCATGAGGTAGGTCGACTTAAGGCAGCTTACCTATGTGTCTACACTACAGTGATGCTCCTGTTAATAAAGGTCGCCCACCATATCAACTCAATAATTCCACCTCCATGAGAGGCGTAGCCCTTACATCAACATATTTAGGATGATGTAGTGTCTGTGAAAACACTATGGCTGCGTCTAGACCGGCAAGTTTTTCCGCAAAAGCGGTTGCTTTTGCGGAAAAACTTGCCAGCTGTCTAGACTGGCCGCTTGAATTTGTGCAAGAACACTGACGATCTAATGTAAGATTGTCAGTGTTCTTGCGCAAATACTATGATGCTCCCACTCAGGGATAAGCCCTCTTGCGCAAATGTATTTGCGCAAGAGGGCCAGTGTAGACAGGGGAGGACTGTTTTGCACAAAAAAGCCCCGATGGTGAAAATGGCGATCGGGGCTTTCTTGCACAAAACTGCGTCTAGATTGGCACGGATGCTTTTCCGCAAAAAGTGCTTTTGCACAAAAGCATCCGTGCCAATCTAGACGCTCTTTTCCGCAAATGCTTTTAACGGAAAAACTTTTCAGTTAAAAGCATTTGCGGAAAATCATGCCAGTCTACACGTAGCCTATGGTTATGTCTAGATAGCATCCCTCTGTCGGCAGAGGGCTGCAGATTAGCCAGGTCGACATTGCAAATGAGGCAGGAATTTAAATATCCCATGCCTAATTTGCATAAAAATGGCCGCCGCATTTTGCTGACTCAGCACTTTGTCGGCAAAAAGTGTCAGTCTAGAGGGGGATCTGTCGAGAAAGAAAGCCTTTTTGACAGATCCCCCTCTAAACAAGTGGTCCCCAGCCTTTCAGGGCTGCCGGGCTCCTGGGGGCAGGGCCACTCACGCGCCAGGCGTCCAGGGGTGGGGCCGCTCATGCACCGTGTGTCCGGGGGCGGGGCCGCCCATGCGCTGCATGCCCGGGGCCGGCACCGCGCATGTGCTGCGCGCCCGGGGGCGGGGCCGGCCTAGATCATTCAGCGGGCGCACATAAATGCCCCGGCGGGTGCCATGGCGCCTGCGGGCACCGTGTTGGGGATCACTGCTCTAGACTGCCGCTGTTTGCCGACAAGTGCTGAGCTGGCAAAACGCGGTGGCCATTTTATGCAAATTACATGTGGGATATTTAAATCCCTGCCTCATTTGCAATATCGACCTGCCTAATCTGCATCCCTCTGTTGGCAGAGGGATGCAGTCTCGACATACCCTATGTTATTTATATTGCCTGTCGTCTCAGACCAGCATGGGGCTCACAGAGATATCTCCCCACTGTGTCCCAGCACTTACAGTGTAAGCTGTCATCCAGAAATGGGGTTCACAGTCACAGCTACCACTCCCCCACCATTTCACCGCTTGGGCTGTCAGAACAAGGTCTGTGGGGCTTCAGCTGTCAGTGCCACACAATGCCCCATTTCAGTCAGTGGAAGCACTCCTGGTGGGGACGTGCACTGCCAACAGAAGAAGGGCAGTAGGGATGTGTACCACTACTTTAATTACTGTGGTGGAAGTATGCTGGCTTAAGTTGACTTAATTTTGTAGTGTAGAGGAGCCCTAAAACAGAGGTTGTCAAAGGGCAATGAGGTTATTATTTGAGTGTCGAGAACTATCGCCCTCCACCCCAAACTTTGTTTTGCCTCCTGTGCTTATAATAGAGTTAAATATACAAAAAAGTGTTTTTAATTTATAGGGGAGGGAGTCACACTAAGAAGCTTGCTGTGGGAAAGAGGTCACCAAGATAAAAGTTAAAGATTAAACTGCCCTAAAGAGAACAGCTTAGTCAGACTAGGGAAGTAAATTCCAAGCTCCTCCATCAGAGCTGTAATGTTGCAAGAGAGCAGGCTTCCATAAACAACAATTACAGAGAGCTGGTTATGAGGTTAGAATGTGGAAAGAGTGAGTAACAACGGATCAGGAACAGTCATTTGGGCAAGATAGGAAAACAGCAGAATTCACTCAGAGAACAGAGGCATTATAACGATTTTTTAAAAAAAATTCTGGAAGCTATGTATCCTAAGATAGTAGACTTCAAAGGTCAGGCTAAACAGGAAACGAGAGATATCCCAGAGATAGGAAATAAAGATACTATGTATACAGAGATGCAGCTGCTACCTGTATATGTTGTGAATATAATACTAGATAACTCAACTGCCCATGTCCCAGTAACCATAATGGAACTGAGGACAGAATAGCTAGCAGAAACAGGACAGAGAGTCGCCCTCCCTCTGTCTCAGGTTGAGGGTTAAAAGCAGACAGGAGGAAGAAAAAAATAAAGATTTTTGAGAGTTATAAAACGAGGAAATACACAATACAGAGGATTCAGGGAGGAGAGCAAGGCAGAGTGGAAGCAATTGTTAGCAGTAAAAAAAGAGAAGGAAGACCTTAGTTCGGATTAACTTCTGACTGCCGCGGGCAGTCAGTTCGAACTAAGGGGATTTAAAAATGGTGCCCGCCCGGGAACATGCAAATGAAGCCCAGGATATTTAAATCCCGGGCTTCATTTGCAAGTTCGAATGCCTACATTAGCCACCCTAGTTCGAACTAGACGTACCCTGAGTGTTTCTATTATTTTGAGTTTGTAATCTACTTTGCTCTGCTTGGTCTCACCTATTACCACTTAAATCCTACTGCTCGTACTTAATAAAATCACTTTTATTTTCTATCAAACTAAGGACTTAGTTCGGATTAACTTCTGACTGCCTCGTGTAGCCGCGGGCAGTCAGTTCGAAGTAAGGGGATTTAAAAATGGTGCCCGCCCGGGAACATGCAAATGAAGCCCAGGATATTTAAATCCCGGGCTTCATTTGCAAGTTCGAATGCCTACATTAGCCACCCTAGTTCGAACTAGGGGGCTAATGTAGACATACCCTCAGATACTTCTACACTAAAACGTCAGTACAAACTTATTACAAAAACTTACTACAAACTCACCCTAAAATTGTTTCTTTCCTGCCCAAGCCTTCCAAAACCAGGGCTGTTCCTCACCCTGGGGTCTTTGGTTCCTTCCCTCAGGTGTGCCAGTCAAAGACAAAAGACTCCTACTTGTTTTTAAAGATTCCCTTAGTGCATGGGGAGTCACCTGGTCCGTCCCTACCAACCACTGCTAAGACTTAAGGACTTAAGGCCATTTGCATATGATTGCCCAGACACTGATGCCTCCCTTGATGACTTTCATTCACACATTTAAAATCCATAAAGTATTCCTTACTCCATGTGTCTAATTTTACACACAAGAATGATACATACACCAAAAATAAGATAAACAGATCCAGTGGATTAAGACCTGAAGATTGATAGGTTACATGAAGTAATTTTCTCAAAGCACCTCTGAGTTATGTACATTTATGTCCATAAGTCCATTTCATAAAGCATGGGGGAGGTGAACCGTCACATAACAAAGAAACATAAATGAAGGACCATGGTTGCATCTTCACCAACTACAGACAGGAAACAATTTATGCCAGATATTAATCATTATTGCCCTGGCCCAAAATACCTAACCTATCAACTTCCTGTTCCTACACCCGTCATGATTATTAACAGGGCTCGACAAATAGTGTAATCTACTCGCCCATGGCGAGTAGATTACACCCCGGAAGAGCCGGCGCAGAACGATCTGCGCATGCGCATAGTGCAGAACCACGCGGCTGGCGAGTGGGGCTCACCGCTGCTTGGCGAGCCCTGATTATTAAAGAACTTCACCAGATAGGACAACTCTAGACACCCAGAAGTGTGACATACAGGAAATGTAGCAGCAATGAGTTCAGTGGTTTTAGGTTGCCAATCCACTCCAACTGAACCCATTGCCAGAGCTGCTGGAGCATTATCCTGGACTTCAACTCCCTCTATGGAGTATGGAAGTCCAGAGGGGAAGAAGAAGAGATAACATGATACCAAAGGGCAACATGCTGTGTTGTAGCCCTTTGCAGCAGAGATGCTAATGGGTTACCCGTAGCATCAGCATTGGTAAGCTTCCTGCCAAATTCTATTTATTATTGATACCAGGGCATCAATTACCATACAACAGCTAAGTTATTGGCAATGTTCACAATAACTAGATCACAGCTATCCTATTTTGACCAGTTGGTGCAGCAGTTAGGGAACATGATAATACATGTGTCTGCACTTACTCAAGAGGAACCTTGTGATTTATTGGAAGTACAGTTTTTGCAAAGTCATGGGTGCTGTAATGAGGCAATGTGGCTTCCCTCCAAGCCAGAAGGGAAAGAAACCACTCTCTCTGCACATGTGGGCATAGCCAGGCCGAGCTTGCCCCAACCCCTGGAAGTGGAGTGGCAGAGCAGAAAGCATAAAAGATGGTGCCCCTAGAACAATTGGGAGTGAGCCATGGAAGGAACCAGATGCAGGCTACTGGCACCTGCCCACCAGCCTTGCAGCTCAGCCAGGCAGTGGCCTGCACCTCAGGTAGCCCACTGCTGAGAAGAACTGGAGTTATTGGGATTGCTGCCAGTGGCTGAGTACTCAGATGAGCTGGAAGAGCCAGGCAGCCTGATGTTGAGGCACAGCCAGAGCTACAGGGACTACCCGTGGCTGAGTAGCCAGACAAAGCCAGAGGAGCCAACTGGCACCTGGGACCTCGAGGAGCCTGATGCCAAGGAGTAGCTCGATTTGCCTAGACTGCCAGCTTCCAAGTATCCAGGTGAGCTGAAGGAACCTGCTTGAGAGCTCAGATGGGACATAGCCCAAGGATGGAGTTGGACGGCATTAAATATTGTGACAAAGCTCCCCCTCAACCTTGGTAGGTCCTGCTCTTTCAGGTGGATTGCTTGCCTCAGAGGTTCACAGAAGCCCTCAGTTTAGACACTTTCTCTAAGGCACCAGCTTGCTGTTTGTTGAGCTACTCTCATCATTGGCCAGCATGGGGAAAAGAGGGGAAACCATAGTTTCTGTGACCCTTCCAAGTGGTACAGGCCAGAACAATCCTTTTCTGATACTGAAATGGGGGAGTTGATGGTTGGTAGACCTGGAAGATAGCTAATGTGATGTCAATTTTTTAAAAAGGCTCTAAAGATAAATTACAGGCCGATAAGCCTAACTTCAGTCCAGGGCAAACTGGTTGAAATGATAGTGAAGAACAGGATTATCAGACACATAGGTGACCATGAATAGTTTGTGAAGAATCATCATGCTTTTTGTAAGGGGAAATCATGCCTTACCAATCTACTAGAATTCTTTGAGGGGGTCAACAGGCATGTGGACAAGGGTGATCCAGCTATCATGGGACAAGAGGCAAGGTCCTCTCAAGGATCAGTTATGGGTTAAAAGGTAAGACACAAAGAATATGAATAAATTGACATTTTTCAGAACAGAGTGAGGTAAATAGGGATATCACCGAAGGGATATCACTGATATTTGGACCAATACTTTTCAACATATTTATGAGTATACAATCTGGAAAGGTGGATAAACTATCAGGTGTAAACATTTGCAGATGATACAAAACTACTTAAAATAGTTAACTCCAAAGCTGACTGTAAAAAAGTTACAAAGGGACCTCACAAAATTGGGTGACTGGGTTACAAAATGACAGATGAAATTCTGTGTTGATGAATGCAAAGTAATGCAAATTGAAAACAAAGTCACAACTATCCATATAAAAGCATGGGGTCTAAATTAGTTGTTACCACTCAAGAAGAGATCTTGGAGTCATTGTTAAAAAAAGTTTTAAAAAAACAAACAGAATGTTGTTATTCCAGCCATTATTCCAGAAAAACAATACTAGTGTCCACATTGCAATTGCATTATTTTGACAGAAAGTTGAAATAACAGATGACTTTTTCCAATATCAGTAAACCTCATTCCATGAGGAATAAGCCCTTTTCCGAAAAAGCTTTCTCAGAAGAGGGCGTGTGTAGATGCTTCACTGCTTCTATGTTGAAATAGCTCCTCATCAGGGCCATTCTAAAGTTATTCCTCCCCAGGGCCTCTTGGGACTCTAAGTCGAGATAGCATGTCCACATTAAGGGAGCCTGCCTCAGACTAATTTCGAGGCTTCTCTGTAGTGTGGATACTATATTCCGGAAAAGCTTATCATATATATAGTAGCCCAATGTCTGACACTCTGTAACGCTGAAATACTGGCTGTTCCCTCTGGGTGGTGCTGTTGCCTCCCTGGCTGTTCCCTCTGGGCGGCGCTGTTGCCTGACTCACGTCCTTCACCTCCTGCCGTGGCGCTCGGCTGACTTCTGCGCCGCTTTGCTGGGCCGCCACGGGGGAGCAAGCGGCGCAAGCAGCCGTTTGGGCTCTGCGGTCCCCCGAGTGAGAGGCAGGAGGGGGAGGAGAAGAGAAAGAGAGAGACAGAGAGAGAGGCAGGAGGTGGAGGAGAACTGAGAAAGGGGGGGGGAGGCAGTAGGAGGAGGAGAGAGAGAGAGAGAGAGAGAGACACACACACACACACACACACACACACACGGAGCGAGAGACCGGAGGCTCAGGAGAGAAGACCGATGTGGAGGAGAGACCTGAAAATCCCATCTTATGACGGGCTAATTGGCTAGTTCTGAAAGAAGCTTGCAGTGTAGATGTACCCTTAGAATGCAAACCCTTATTTCAGCAAGTTTTCTCAGTGCAGTCAATGGCCATATTTACATCATTAAGGTTTGCAGGTTCCAGCTTCTAATCTTCCCCAAATATAAGGTTTCTCTCCTGAATTCCAGTTATTGTAAGAACCACAACGTATCTGAAAACAAAAACTCCCATATTCAGGATCCATTTCTCTTATAATACTTGGCTCGTGCAACTACATCGTTGGCATAGTCATTGTTGGTTGTGCCAATATCTGTTTTATCATAGGATTGGACGTTTTCTAGTCCTGCATTATAGACAGAAATTCCACCTGAAACAAAAAAGGGGATTTTTTAAAAACAGACTTAAAATTAAAAAACAAATAAAAATTCCAGCCAGTGGTTCTCATACCTTTTGGCCCATGGCCCACCTGGCTCAACTCAAATCTTTCCAAAGCCCACCAGGTGCTAATGGAAACTCTCCGTTAATTATATAATTAAACCCGAGCCATTTTGCTAGTGTTATAGCTAGGAAGAATGTTTTAATTTAACCAGCAAGAAAGGAAATATGAATTGAAATTATTAAACAGATTAAGCTCTTTAACTTTCTTGTGTTAGTTTACCAAACTTTATTTTAAATAAAGTAAAATATTAATTTATGTCCAACACAAAAGGTTTCAACATTATCTTTATTTATGGCAGGGGTGGGGAACCTTTTTTTGGGTCAAGGGCCACTGACCCACAGAAAAATCAGTCAGGGACCACACAAGTAAGAAGCAAAAAAAAAAAACCACCCCAACCCCCTCACTGATGTGGTCCCCAACTGAGACACCTCGCTCCTCTGGTACTCCAGCCCCATGGGCTCGGGGGGACAGAGAGGACTGAGGTTCAGGGCTTCCCATAGGCCAGATTAACTCTTCTTTCATGAGGCATAAAGGATCTGCCAATGAAGGGTTCTGGGGTCGACAGAACCCCATCTAGACTGCTGTGCTGTGCTGACAAACAGCTGATTGGTGCAGCACGGTGGCCATTTTGATGTAAATGAAGCGGCGATTATTTAAATCACCGCTTCATTTCCCTTTGCCGAGTAAATTCATCTACATGGCTCCGTTGACAGAGCCATGTAGTCTAGACACACCCATCTAGTTTCACTGCCCAAACTATGCAAAATCAGAAAGTAGACAAACTGCACCAGTGGTGAAAAAATACTTAGAAATAAAAAGCATTTAAAATATCAGTAACAAAAAAATCTTTAACATGATTTTTGTGCTAAAAGTTCCCTTAGCTCCTCTACTGAATACAGTCTATGCTGTACCTTTCAGCTGTTGTTCCTTGGTCCATCTGGGGAATTTTTTCTGGATTAATTTAATATTATCAGCAAGGATGCCTGTGCCCTGAATGAGGTGCACTTTGCTATTCCATGGTCCAAACAGTTTATATTTGCGTTTATCAATCTAGAAGGGACAGAGAGAACATTACTTCTGAAAAAGATGATGTGTTTATGCTGTTCTTCCCTCTTAGCATATTCCACATGACATGGTTGAGAAATTAATCAGTATTTCATATTTACTGAATTTCTTGCTGCAATCCCAACACAGACAATAAGGACTAGTACACTGGACTCTTCTAATGAAAAAGAGTTTATCTTAAAATGCATTTTCTGTGCCATATCACTTATAGTCATTAATGATGATATTCAGCTCTGCTGCGGTGCCTGGTGCTGCCATATACCAGCACACTTAAGTCACTATTGGATTATCACTGACAGGCTTGGCAGAAGCAGCCTGTGCTTTAAGATGTTAGGTCAGGGGTGGGCAAAATCCATCCTGTGTGCCAGATCCAGTCTACAAGGCTAATCCCTGGTGGTCCCCCACCTCTTTATTTACCTATGCCTCTGCAGGTATTGGAAGATTGCAGCTCTTGTTGGTCGTGCCTTGCAGTTTGTGGCCAATGGGAGTGGTGGGAAGTTTTGTCCCGGGCCATGACACTTCCAATCGCTCCTACTGGCCACAAACGACGAGCTGTAGGCAACAAGAGCTACAATCGACTGATACCTGCAGAGACACAGGTAAATGTAGGGGTGGCGGTCTACCATGGACTAACCCTGCTGGGCTGCCATTTTTTGTATTGCCCACCCCTGTGTTAGGTGATTATTCTAAAAATCCATTGTTGTCCCTCAGGTCTTTGTGGGATGAGTTTGTGGTGGTTTTCACCTTGGCCTGAGACTTTTCCCCAGTTAGCTGATGCCACTAAGAAATTGAATTTCGTCAAACGAGCAGGGCGATGAACTGAAATGGCTGCCTGAAGCTTGAAGTCTGAGGGGATAGCAATCTGCTTGCATCAACTCCTCTGCCTAGTAAACTCCCCCCAAAATATGGAGCTTAAGATGCAGAAGGTGGATTTCCCCTCTCTCCCCCCCACAAAAAAAAAATCTCACTGGGGCTGTGTCTAGACTACATCCCTCTTTCAACAGAGGGATGTAAATTAGGCACTTCAAAATTGCAAATGAAGAGGGAATTAAATATCCCACGCTTCATTTGCATAATCACATCATGGCGCTCTTTCGAACAAATGCCATTTCTAAAGTAAAACCGCAGTCTAGACTCGAGGAGTACAGGATCTTTCAAAAAAGCCTGCCATTTTTGAAAGAACCACATCTAGACTGACGTTTTACTTTCGAAATGGCGTTTGTTCGAAAGAGCGCCATGACGCGATTATGCAAATGAAGCGCAGGATATTTAAATCCCCACTTCATTTGCAATTTTGAAGTGTCTAATTTACATCCCTCTGTCGAAAGAGGGATGTAGTCTAGACACAGCCTAGGAGTGTTTCTTGCTCGCGGTGTGAAGAAACCTCTTAAGCTCCAAATGAGCACATGGCTGCCAAATCAGGAAGAAATGCCAAGGGCTGAAGAAAATCAAATGGCTACCAGCATTGACATTTGGAAGTTGATCTCTGAGATTAAGGCCATAAAAGATGATCTGATAACTAAGCTGCTAGCAGTAAAGAAGGAAGTTATTGCCACAGAAAATCCAGCCGCTGTTCGAGAGACTGGCCTAAGAGAAGAAAGTCTGAGGGAGACTGAGAGCTATAGAGCTACACAGCATTGATGGAACAGAGAAAAAGGGGCATCTTAAACTGGATGAATCAGAAGAGAGATCATTGAAGGAACATCAGAATTAAGTGACCGCCTGAAAATGCTGCAGGAGGAAACCCATTCCTGTATGTGAAAACTTTAAGTACGGAGTTGTGAAATCTGAGCTCTCTGGAAAAAGTGAAAGTGGAGAAGACATGTAGGGCATTGCACCTCCCAATCTGGGCCTAATAGTTATAGACCCAGAGATTAGAGCCAGGGCCTGCCTCTGTTGTGCGCCCCTGCCTCTGACAGCATGATGTGCATGAGGTTCCATGTGATGAGGGAACGCCATTTTAAAGAACACATGGTCCTGCCCCTGCATGCATGAACTTGTATGCAAAATGCCTGGTACATGCTGTCTGATGTTCTATCTGCCACTAAATATTGTCCTTGCTGGTGGCCTCAGCTGCTATGATTGGACTGCTATCCTCAACAGAGGCTGCTGCAGGGCTCGCTGGCTCCTGCAGAGAGAGGTTACTCCTCTTGCTAACGCAGAGCAGGAATGGTGCAGCCAGTGTGGACAGGCGGAGCAGCAGCTGTGCAAGATGTGAGTAGCTCAGTGGCAACAGCTGTCTGCTTCTTTCATTTTCCTGTGCTGTGGGAGGGAAGTCACAAGGGTGAGCTAAGTGTCCGGTCCAAGGTTAGGAGTTCAGCCAGAAGGCTCTTTTCTGGTCTTGGAATTTATGACCTAAAAGATAGGGGTGCCATTTCAGATTTTGGTGGAAAGGGGAAAATTTAACTGCATTTCCCGGGGCTATTTTCTACTCTGTCAATAGTGCACAGTAACTTAAAAACTAGCCCCAAAGTAGCCCGATCTATTTATTTAAACAATTTTTAACACTATGGTCTATACCTTTAAAAAGAGTCACTATCTAGAGTATAATTAAATGATGGATGCTAGCAGCATAGATCTATAACAGACACATTTTGGCAGTCCAAACATACAAATTGTTCAGATTGGCTTAGGATTATGTTCCCTAAAAGGTTTGTGCAAATAGTTATGATAAATAGAAAGGATTAAGTTGGAAGGAGGTTTCTAGTGCAGTGGTTCCCAAACTTTTTCGCATCACACCCCCCTTTTTGATTTTTGAAAAACCCTCACGCCCCCACCCCCAAAATAGCAGCAAAACTTGTTGAGGAAAAAAAAAGGAACTGAACAGGGCAGCAAAACTTGATGGGGGGGGGAGGCTGGGTCGCCTCACAGCCACCCCCCAGAATTTCTTCATGCCCTCCCCCAGGGGGGCACGCCCCCCAGTTTGGGAACCCATGTTCTAGTGTGTTGCGGTAAGGATTTGATCAAGTAAACATCACCTCCATGAAACTCACTGATATGTACTCAGGTTTGTGAGACTCTGCTACCCCCAGAAATGTTAAACAGGAAGTACAACAGGAGATAAGACTATTTACCTGCTGGAAGAGGAGATAGAACAGAAAGCTGGTAAATCGCTGTTTGAGGATAGAAGTTGAGGGATAACAGCTCCTCAGAAGGTATCTAGGAAAAATGTCACAGAAAAGTGCCGCCCTGCTCTGGGGAGATTTGGTAAAATCCAGGCATTCACAGAGGAATCTGTTTCTCTGCTACAGCCTATGAACGTGGCCCAAATCTCATTGTTGGCAAGGATAGACTCCTACAGACAAATGGGACTAAATGGTAGACTAAATGGCCACACTGGGGTACTTACCGTTCACTAAAAAAGTAGAGAGTTGGAAAAAACTGGAAAACTTCAAGAGTATTTAAACCCCGGTTAGAACTAATGAATATCAATCTCTGTAACCAGCTTTCTTACACACACACAGAAAAAAGGTCTGCATATGACACACTGGGAATAGGAGCTGTATAGATAAATAATCCCAGAGGAATGGGGATAGAGGGATTGAGAGACAGAGATGTGTTGGAGAAATAATAGTGAAAGCAAAGATTTTTATAGATGGGTATAAGCACTGGAGAAACTGTAGTGAAGAGTCTCAGAGGGGTAGCCTGTTAGTTTGTAACTGAAAAAAACTTAAAAAACAACGAATGGTCCTGCAGCACCTTAGACTACATTTTTGGTTAGTCTCTAAGGGTACGTCTAGACTACATGGCTCCGTCGACGGAGCCATGTAAACTAGTTTACCCAGCATAGTCAATGAAGCGGGGATTTAAATAATCCCCGCTTCATTAAAATAAAAATGGCCGCCACACTGTGCCGACGATCAGCTGATCTGGCACAGTGCGGCAGTCTAGATGCAGCGCGGTCGACAAGGGAAGCCTCCGGTCATACCGGAGCAGTCTACAAAGGCTTCCCTTGTTGACTGCGCCGCGTCTAGACTGCTGTGCTGTGCTGGATCAGCTGATTGTCGGCACAGCGTGGCAGCCATTTTTATTTTAATGAAGTGGGGATTATTTAAATCCCCGCTTCATTGACTATGCTGGGTAAACTAGTTTACATGGCTCCGGCGATGGAGCCATGTAGTCTAGACGTACTCTAAGGCGCTGCAGGACCATTCGTTGTTTTTTGTAGTGAAAGAGATTTTATACACGTATGGTTATTAGCTAGTATTGAAACACAATTTGTAACCAAATATCGCAGCTCATTAGATATGTTACCAAATGATCCTTTGGGATCCTCCTGGGTCTTCCTAATAGAACTGGTCACACACAAGGGAAATGAAGAATGAATCTCCCATCTGCTACTAACTGCTGGGCTACTGATACCTCTTAGTGGACAAAAAAAATAGTGCAGCCCTCGAGGAATGATTAAAAGATATGGGAGGGTGTATCTGTTATGTACCCAGCGAACTAAATCAAGTATAATACTTAGTTGTTTAGTTACCATTTGTTCAACACTCAGATTACATTCACCTGCAACAAAAGCAGCACAGCTGTGCTATTATGTTGAATACTAGCCGATGTACCCAGTTTTGCTCGGGTCTTTAACTGAAGTAATGTTTTGTTGTTTTTGGAAAATAAATGAAAAACATACATGCTTTATTTCAATTATTATATTTTTTTTAAATGAAAGAAAATTAAAGCTGGAGTGAGGGTTCTGCAGCAAGGAGAGAGACTTAGGGCAGAGGGTTGGGAGGTGTAGGGGGGTCAAGACAGGAATTGGTAGCCTCAGGGCAGGGGGAAGTAGGGTGGACTCACGGGGAAGGAAATGGGGGTGCAGAAGTCAAGGCAGGTGGGAGGTGCAAGACTCAGGGCAGGGGGCTCAGGACAGGAGACTGGGAGGTGGGGGAGGGCTTATCAGGGCCACCTTCCCAGGAGGCCATGGCAGTGCTCTCTGCCAGCGGCTCCTCCCGAGAGGCCAGGGTCGCACTTCTGGAGGGCGGCTCTACCCCGAAAGGGGGGATCTGGGGCTGCACATTCATTGGGTGGGGGTTGGGTCTCTGCAGTCAGCCCCAGCCTGCAGCTACCCCCCCACCCCAGCCTACAGCTGCTCTGAGGGGAGGCTTTGCTTGGAGCAGTAGCCACCCTGTCCTGCAGCCTGTGGAGGTGGGTGGTGCTTTTGGGCCGGCCCCATTCTCCAACAGCTCCTCCACAGCCTGCAAGCTTGCGGGGGGGGGGGGAGGAGGAAGCTCCATGGTGGGCTGCCCCCTTCTCCAGCCCCTCTGCCCCACAGTCTGTAAGCTGTCTGGGGAGGGGCCAGGCTCTGGGGACTGCCCTCACTCCAGCTGCCTCCCTCCAGCACCCTCCTATGGCCTGCATACTGTCATGGCGGGTGGGTGAGGCTCTGGGGGCTGCTCCCTCCTTCAGTGTTCCTTCCCACATCCTACAGGCACTCCATGGGTGGGATGGGGAGCTCCAGGCATGGGGCAGGGAGGCTCTTTACTGGTCTGGAGTCAGGCAAGATGGAGGAGTCCCAGCCCTCATGGCCACTGACTTTGTGCTGCCCCCAGTGGCCATTCTCAGTATTGCGTCCCTCTTCTCTGTGTCCCTCCCTTTCACATCCCTCTCTTCTCTGCCGCCTCCTTTTCCATGTTATGGGAAATAGTCCCATTTCCGGCACTTTCCGTTGTCCAGACACAACCAAACCCTGACTTTGGTTTTAAGTGAGGGTAAGATAAAGCTGCAGGCAAAATTTGGTAGTACTAGCTCTTATGGCTTAGGAGGAGCTCTTGAACAAATGATCAAACAGATGCACAGACAGACAGCCACATTCCAAAATAGATAGATAGACAGACAGACAGACAGACAGATAGATAGATAATCCTTCCTAAATAAATAAATATTAAAAACAAGAAATAGAGTTTCTGGGTGGAAGGGTGAAAAATTCAGGCTCATTAGGCACTTCCATGAACTCATGGAAATAATTGATGTTCAAACTACAGCATAAGCAGCAGCCTCTTTAATGACAGGTCTGACATACCCCAGTGCCATGAGCTGATGCCTCAGCAATAGCAGTGGGCCAAATTTCAATCTTTGCCTAAGCTGCACTATTGAGAAATGCAGCTGGCTCCCTGCCAAGCAGTTGGCTGTACACTTAGTTTATTGACAATTACTGACCTGCATCAAACCAAATTTATTTCCAAGATCATCCCAGCCATCCTTTAGGGAGGTTCCAGCATTTGACTCTCGGGAGATGATGCCAGTGATCACAGCTGGATCCATACAAAGTGCTCTGCTAGCGTTCTTAATGATTGTTTTATAATTATTCATGGTAGGTAAGTCTTTCTCAGCCATCTTTACTGAAGCATTAACTCCTGGAGTAAGTGGCAGAGTAAAGATGTCTTCTTAATAACTGATACATCAGCAAGAGATTTCTTAAGAACAGAGCTCCATTCTACTCTCTGATAACCCTTGTGCAAGTCATGTGTATTGTGGATTTTGCATTATGAATTTTAATAACGTCTCAAGGCAAAAAAAAGTGTGTCTTCAAATAATGTGCAGAGTCTGGATTTAAGTCTCAGGCCCCAAGGTGAAGGTGAAGGAGCTTGCTGAGCAGGCAGAGCGGAAGAATTAGCTGCTGCCTGTCACCCTCTGAATGATGCAAGGGTGATGGTGGCAGTAGCTGAGAGGAGTCACATCTACCCCTTTATGGCCAGAAAAACAGGACTGTAATAATGGGGCTTCAAAGTCGAGAGGTGGATTCAAAATGGTGGAATTCTTATGGGTAGAGGCAGAAGACTTATGCTGGGAGAACTGTAATTTGAGATACATCCCAATTGCACTTTCCTCTCAGTTTCGTTTGGCGTCTGAGCACTGTTTCTTCCCACATGAGGAGGAAATCTCAATTCTACTCAACATGGGGAGGACTGGAATTAAGTCTGATTGTATTTGTAGAGTAAAAGGCTAGGGAGCTCCTTCTATTTTTACGAGCAATACCAGATAAATTGTTGATCTGATGTGCATGTAGGAGGTGTGAAATGGTGAGGAATCAACAAAAGTCTGAGAATCAGGAATTTCTAAGTACTAATCCCAACTTTGGCTTTAGAAATTTCAGCTGGGCCAAAGTTTAACAAGTAATTGTTAAATTTGGATGTTCCAAACAGGGACACCTTGAGCCTGGTATTTGAGGGTTCAGAGTAGGACAGGGTATTTCACGTACTTTATGAAAATATGCTTATGATATGAATATGTCATCATTATTGAGATATGCTTTATGTAAGGTGGCTCATGTAACATATAATTGGAGACGTTGTGATTAACTGAATATGATTATCCCATTTGTATGCCTGTATCATTTAGGTAAATGAAGTTAGAAATGCTGATGAGACTATCTGTAATTTCATATTTGCTACTTTGGGTTGCACCCACTGCTGACACTGCTGGCACAACAATAAAAGTGGGTACAGTGCCGATGGCCCATCAGCAAGAGACAATGAACTGTAAAAGAGCTTAACTGACCTATCACACGGTGCCCACAGTTCCTGATCCTTTTAATTAGAGGCGCTTACATGAGTGGTTCTGAAAATCAGCCCCTAAATGGTTCATGTTGGGCACCTTAAAAAAAGTCACTCATGGAGAAAACTAACTATCTGTTTCTGGGCCAAAATCATTGTAGTGAAACTCCACTGAAGACATTGGTGTTACTATATTTTAGTGTAAGTCCTCCTCTCTGTCTCTGTAAAATGAGGACAATGGTGCTTAGCCAAGAGGAATGTTATGAGGTTTAATCAATTTATGCTTGCAAAGTACTTTACAGAAGTGAAATACTGTGCATCCTTGTGATGACTCTGTGTGCTAAAATACAGCAGCCAAACAGCAGCCATTACTCACCACAGTAGCTTAAGCCTTCTGCTCTTGCAGTTTTACAGGAAGCCCCTGTGGTATCAACTTTGTTTATGTCACCATAGCATCCAGTCTGACTTTCAGAAGTACCTGAAAAATTGAATGGAGATATTTTAATTTAAGGACTTTTCATAAACATAAGTAAAGTGAAAAGATTCAAAGTCATGACTCAGACTCTGCTCCGCTCTCAGATGGGTTCTGTTTCATAGGTTGTGAGGTCTGGGTTGAGTTCTCTGGGAGCGGAGGACTTGCTAGCCAGGAGTCACAGCCTGTATGAAGGAGAAGTCTTGTGCAAAGTGAGATCTGTTTTAATTTGGCTCTAAAAGAGGCTAGAGATGAAAACCTCTTTCCCTCTATATCAGGTGCCCCTCACGCAGAACATCCTATTACCACTTTTGGTAAGAGTTGCCACTTCTTGAAAGAGTTACCCAAATTAGTCAGAAATGGTTTATTTATATTCCATTTGCTCGTGAACCAAACTCATTTGTCCCGTACAAGAAGCAACAGAACCAGCTTTTATTTTTGAAGCCCTGGGATTCAGCATCAGTTGTTCGGACACACAACGGACAAGCAGCCCAACCCTTCCTCCCTATTGGCCTATATCCTGCATGAGACTGTGGGGAACTGGTCCTTTGCTTGGCCGTGGGAAATATTTTACCTTTTTATCTTGGACTTCTTTGACTCCAGGTGCCATCAGGGAGCAGAGTCCCAAAGAGGCAGAGCCAGAGGCTGCACCCCAAGTCTGGAGCCAAGGCTATAGTCAAGCTGCTGTCCAGAGAAGGATGTCCAGCCTGAGAGAGGGGCTCCCCTCCTTCCAGGGGTGCCAGAGGGGTAAAACCTATCCCACATCCCATCCCCACAATTATCTACTTCCACAGTTGCTTTGGCAGTGAGCTCAGTGAAATAGAAAGAGACTCCAGACTCACCAATGAAGCCCAGAATCATCAGTGTGAGTAGCATGGGGATGGTTCTTCTCAAGCACCTACGAGAGTCTGAAAATAAATCCATGTCTGCATAGAAATCAAAATATCTAAGTGAGAAGAAGTGCTGTTGTCTGACCCTTCCAGAGGTTAATGATGACTTTAATGATGGCCAACTGATCGGACTGCAATAAGGTTCTTCCCCCACTCTTTACATAAGCTCATAGAACTATATACTCACACCCTTCCTTAAGGACCTTGTGGTACGAGGCAACAGACCAGCTCTGTCACTAGTGTGCCACTGTGTCTGATGGACCAAGTTCCTCAGTGAGCTGAAGGGTTAAGCAGTGGAAAGCAGATAGTGATGCAAGAAGCCCAGAAAGAACTCTTAACCACATAGTGGCTGCCCTATTTTAGGGCCTGAGCACCATCAGCTCATGCTCCATGCCCAAATTTAGCCTTTTCACCCACCTACTATTGAGGTGTTCAGATTTGATAGGATAACATACTGATCCATGTAACTGCCATCCAAGCACATTATTGTATCTGTTATACCCTTTCTATAGTTGGATTGGTGGTTAGTATTTTGATGTTCCTTGCGGTAGCATTTACTGGTAAATTCTAACTCCTTCTGTTGAGCAATCTAAAGGTAATCGTTAGGCCATTTATCTATATTTCAGCCTGTTATACTTGACTACATTTATGCTAATTCGTTTCAGCTAAATGTCTTACAGCAGAGATGGTTTGGGGGTTGGGGGCCACTGGCCCACAGAAAAATCAGTTGGGGCCACACATAAGTAAGATGCAAAACAAACAAACAACCTTAAAGATCTGGTGTCCAAGTGAAAAGGAGAAAAAACCTCTCACAGACATGTCCCCCAACTGAGATGCAGAAAAAAAAAAAGATGCTCACCTCACTCCTCTCTCACTGCAGCCCCATGAGGATGGAGAAAAAAGGCACAAAAAGTTCAGGGCTTCTCCCTGGGTCTGGAGTAACTCTTCTGGGGACCTACCTGGCCCTAGTAGATTTTGTGGGGCCCTCCTAACTTTTAGGGTGGAGCCAAAAGGATAGGTTCGGTGTGCAGGAGGGGTTTGCCAGGGAGCGGGCTATGGTGGGGTGCAGGTCTGAGCAGGAGGTACAGTTCAAAAGCAGGCTGCGGGTGAGGAAAGTAGGGTGCAGGAGCAGGCTGGGGAAGGCAATGCGGCATTTGGGCTGACTATGCCAAAAGCAAGACAATGAATATAACAAAGGGCAGCTAGCCCTGTGTGCTACAGTACAAAGAAACCATGTTTGAAATGATGGGGTGTTGCTCTTGGCTGAATGTGCAAACACTGAGACAGAAAAGAATTCTGTGTATAAATACTAGGACTGAGACCATAACGGTAGGTCTTCCTCTCTCACACAAATAAGGTTGTTACACTACCGAAGGAAGCTAGGGTTATGTCTACACTACAGTGCTATTTTGAATTAACTTAATTCGAAATAGTTAATTCAAATTAAGCTAATTCAAAATAACACATCTATACACAAAAACTATTTTGAAATAGCATTTTGCTATTTCGAAATAGCGCGTCCACACTGAGTGGACCCTGAACCGAAGTTAAGGCCGGCCGGAACCAGTGCCGGCAGGGCATCAGGTTAGGACTTAGTGTGTGGGGCTGCTGCCTGAGGCTAACTGAGCTCCGTGCTTAAAGGGACCCTACCCCCACCCCGGACAGACAGTTCTCAGGGTTCCCCGCTTGCTTGTCTACCTCGATGAGGGACAGCAAAGCAGTCCTGTCTTCGAGTGCCCTGAGTGCCCGAACTCGGGACACCACAGCACTCGGCCACATGGAGCCAGAGCTGCCCCTGGGCACGCCGGTGCGTCTCGTGGTGTTGTTGCCATCAGCCCGCCTGCACTTGCTGCAGGCTGTCATCCGGGGGGTCCATTGGGGGGCTGTCAGGATCCAGGAGGCCCTGAGGGAGAGCGTCCACTCCGAGAAGCCCTCAGAGCCTCCCCAGTCCTCCCCACCGGGGGCTTATGCCCCATTCCTCCCTCACATCCTTCCAGTTACCCCTCCCTAGCCCCCCTTCCTGATGCCAAATAAAAGACACATATGTTGAAAAATAGAAACTGGGTTTATTGAACAAAACTGGGGGGGATGAACCTCTGGGGAGACTGGGAAAAGGAGGTGGGAGAGGGGAAGAGAGAGGGTGGAAGAGGGGAGGGGGAAAGCTGGGAGGAGGGAGCTGGAAGGGGGAGCAAGGGGAAGGAGGGGGAGGGGAAGCTCAGGGCTCAGGGTTGGAGGTCTCGCCGGACCAACCTGACTTTCATGCTAACCTGCTCCTGGGTTCGCATGTGGCCTTTGGTGGCCAGGCTGGCAGTTATCCTGTCATAGATGGCTGCATTCCTCCGTCTAGTGCGGAGATCATGGATGTTGGGGGCATCCCCCCCAAACCTGAATAAGGTCCATGATATCCACCCTGGACCAGGAAGGCGCCTGCCTTCTCCACCCCCGTCAGGCTCCTGGGAGCTGGCAGACTGCTCCTGGGGAGCGGTGGAGGGCTGGCTGCCAGTGGCTTGCTGGCTCATGTTTTGGGGCCACTGGGTCAGGGGCCCCAGTGGCCACTGCTGGCTCTGGGCTGGCAGGCTTGGAGCTGGCACAGGCACTGTGGCCAGGGTCTACACCTTTAATGTCTCTGGGGTGGGGGAGAGGAGAGTAAGCTTTCCTGGTTGTGCCCAGAGTGGCCACCAGGGCTCCCTGGGAAGGGCTGGAGGCCCCCTATTTCAAATTAAGTGTATACACAGCACTTAATTCGAAATAGCTATTTTGAATTTGGTGTTACTCCTCGTAGAATGAGGTTTACCAAATTCGAAATAAGGGCTCCACTATTTCGAATTTATTTCGAAATAGCGATTTGCCTGTGTAGATGTTATTAAAGTTAATTCGAAATAACTGTTGTTATTTCAAATTAACTTTGTAGTGTAGACATACCCTAGGAGAATAAATTCAGAATCAAGATGCAATAATTCATCTTTGCTGACATTCGTAATTCATTTTTTGTGACCAATCTTAATGGCTCATTTATAATACAAACCCTAGTATGGGCACCCGTATGACACCACAATATGCCAACATCTTTATGGCTGACCTTGAACAACGTTTCCTCAGCTTTGGCCCCTATTACCCCTACTTTACTTAGGCTACATCGATGACATCTTCATCATATGGACCCATGGAAAAGAGACACTTGAAGAATTTCACAAGGATTTCAACAACTTCCACCCCACCATCAACCTCAGCCTGGACCAGTCCACATGAGAAATCCACTTCCTGGACACTACAGTACAACTGAATGATGGACAAATCTCCACCACCCTATACTGGAAACCCACCGATCACTACACTTACCTTCCTGCCTCCAGCTTCATCCCAGACACATTTCTCCATCTATTGTATACAGCCAAGCCCTAAGAGACAACCAGATTTGCTCTGATCCCACAGACGGGCTGTGTCTAGACTACACCTCTCTGTCGACAGAGAGATGTAGATTAGGCATGTCGAAATTGCTAATGAAGCAGGGATTTAAATATCCCGCACTTCATTAGCATAAACATGGCCACCACTTTTTTTCGAAACGGAGGGTTTTTTTAAAAAAATAGCAGTCTAGATGCAGATCTTTGGAAAATAAACCCTTTTTCGAAAGATCCTGTATTCCTCAAAAAATTAGGTTTACAGGATCTTTCAAAAAAGGGTTTATTTTTGAAAGCTCCGTGTCTAGACTTCTGTTTTTTCGAAAAAACTCCATTTTGAAAAAAAGCGGCGGCCATGTTTATGCTAATGAAGTGTGGGCTATTTAAATCCTTGCTTCATTAGCAATTTTGCTGTGCCTAATCTACATCTCTCTGTCGACAGAGAGGTGTAGTCTAGACGTACCCACAGAGACAAAACACTTACAGAATCTCTATAGAGCATTCCTAAAACTGAAATACCCACCTGGAGAAGTGAAACAACAGATTGACAGAGCCAAAAAAGTACCCAGACAAGAACTACTTCAAGATAGACCCAAAAGGGAGAATAACAGAATTCCACTTGTTATTACGTATAGTCCACAACTCAAACCCCTCCAACACATTATACCTAATCTGCAACCCATTTTGGAAAATGATCCCTCACTCTCAGAGGTCTTTGGGGAAAAGCCTATTCTCACATATAAATAACCCCCCGACCTGAAACGAATTCTTTCCGGTAACCATGCTACACAACCACATCATAAGCATCCAGGAACCCAGCCCCGCAATCAACTGCGATGCCAACTCTGCCCACATATCTATACAAGTTAATTAATCACTGGAGCCAACAACATAAGCTACCAAATCAAGGGGTCATTCAGCTGAACATCCAGTAATCTGATCTATGCCATCAAATGCCAGCAATGCCCCACAGCTATATATATTGGACAAACTGGACAGTCCCTACGAGAAAGAATCAATGGACACAAGTCAGATATATGTAAAGGGAACATACAGAAACCTGTTGGACAACACTTCAATCTACCTAATCACTTTTTAAAAGATCTCCAGGTGGCTGTCTTGTCGCAAACAGATTCTGCCAGTCAAATACACAGAGAAGTGTTGGAATTCCAGTTCATCCGCAAGTTCAATTCTCATGATAATGGCCTCATTCGGGATGAGGGATTTATTGAAGGTGCAAACAGCTCTTTGTGTAGATTCTTGCATCAGTACCCTCCCTATCTATTGCCTTTGATCCTTATCTGCTTCATGTTAACTATCCAATCTTCAGGTGCTTACTGATTGCCAGTTCTGCCTTCCTGTTTTTCCCTTTGATATTTCCATACTGTCTGCTCCTTGTTTCCCACTCCCCCTCCTTTTTTTCCTTCCCCTCTCCCTTCTCCCCTATTTATTTTAGGTCTGCACATCCTAAACTCAAAACTCTGGTCATCTGAAGAAGTGGGCTGTGCCCACAAAAGCTCATGAAACCAACTATATGTTTTGTTAGTCAATAAAGTGCTACCAGACCAGTTTTTGTTTTTTAAGGATTTTACTAATGAGTATAATAGAGATTAGGTCCCACTCTGAATGAGCTTGGTAATACACTCACCTGTTTTCAGTTTCTCTGCTCCTAGAAGATGGTTGTTTTGTTTTGAAGACCTTTATATACCGTAGAAGGTTCCTTCCCTCTATTCAAAACAACTATATTAGCTGTGATTAAATAGTTTCAAGTTTATAATTAATACAAACCAGCACCTGTCATTATGAGACTTGATTTAGGGAAGGTGTAACCAAATAGCAAGATATAAATTTCAAATCTGGCCCATCAGATGCATTGGCATGCAGAGAGAGAGTTGGCCTGTTGTCTCTTACCACCACATCCTTAAGGAAGGGTATGAGTATGTAATTCTAAGAGCTTATGTAAAGAATTTCCCCTTCTCCTGTGTTCTCCTTTTCATTCGCTTCCTGTCCCTGCAGTTGGTGACAAAATCCAAAGCAAAGCAAAAGCAATGAGGAGTTCTGTGGCACCTTAGGGTGCCGTATCCCGTAACAATGAAATGGTTCAAAACAATGAAACACTTCCATTGGCCCCCTGGGTCATTCAAAGAAGGTACCCCAAGACACCATCTTATATACAGGTACAAACACATCACTGCTGACATGTGAGGTTGTCACCCTCTGATGTTGCCAGGCTACCACCAATCACCTTGTGCCTCATGATCTGATTAGACCATCTCCATCCATCATGTATCAACCTCGACCCTTTCTTGACCCCCGAGTTGGTATTTATGTTATCTTAGACCCTTTTCCTGAACTGAGAAGAAGACTTCGAGGCCCCTCTCAGGCTGTGTAATTACTCCTCAGTGTCTCCTAGGGCTCTAAATCGAGGTAGCATGTGCACATTAAGGGAGCTGCCTTCGACTAATTTCAACGCTTTGCTGTAGTGTGGATGTGTGATTTCAAAAGTTATTTCAGGAGTTGTTATTCCAAAATAACTTATTTCAAAATACCCTTATAGTGTAGACATACCCTAAGTGGTGTCTGCCTTGCGTACAAGATGCCTGTGACCTTCATTTATGGCAATATCGTGGTTCTGTCCACTGATCACTGGCTCTGATATAATCGATTAATGGGGATTTTCTTTCAGCTTTTGTGAGGATATTCAGGTTTGGGTGTCTCCCTGTTACTGACAACATTTTCATTATGCTGCTAGTAACTATTGGATGACTAACACATCTGCATATGAAGTGATGTTCTACTTTTGGGTTCTCCTGCAATTTGGTGTGTCTTTTGTTTAAACAATATTCATACACCAAGACACGTGATCACACTGTTTGGGATGTACTTCCTGAGAATGCAGAGACAACTCAAGGATGGAAAGGAGGAAAATATTTCTGTTTATGGTTGCAGTGTCACCAGGAATCATCAGGTCAGGGAAGTTCTGTTTTGAACTTGCAGGAAGAAATTATGCAAATATAATTTTGTTATTTATTCAGTGAGTAATTGGCTTTGCCTTTAACTTCACATCTTTGCCGGGAGATTAGTAGCTTTGCAGAAAACTTGGACTCCAGGTCATGCCCACACGAGGCATTTTATCAACAGAATTCAGAATTAAGATTGTGCAACTGTACTATCCTCACAACAACACAGACCGTCAGGCTTCCCAGAAAAGGAGATGAGGCGCCTTGGAAACACTGGACGGTAATTCCCAGGGTCAGATTTCTTTAAGATTTTTCAATCAGGTTAAGCATTAATGAAATAAAACAAGAAAGAAATTATTTGTAATGAGATGTTTGTGACTTTTAAACTTGCAAAAAATGGCCTGTCAGTTCTAGTTTTACTGCAGTGCCTCCCACAAGTTGCCTCTTCCCTGCTAAAGTCAGCATTTACCTCCATTTCACTTTGTCTTCACTTCAAGAGCTGCTCCAAACTCTTAACATGTGCACACACAAAAGCTACTCTCTCAAGTTTTGTGATTCTTTTAACTCAGGTTGGCTTACCTAAGAGTGGCATAGGCTAAAGCCTGAGTAAGCCCAACCTGACTGAGGAAGTCTTCAGTGTTGATGCAGACTACCATTATTTGCGTACCACAAGTCTTCCAATGCCTTTCCATAATCCTCTCCTCTCCCCCATCTCCAAGATGTTCATCTAAACAAGTTTAGTGTTTGAAAATTACATTCACATGTAGCTTTCAGTGCAAGCATCAGCATCAATGCTCCTTCTATATTTTTCCATCCACATGCAGAATAAATTTTGTTATATGCACCAAGTCATGTGTGGATGTGCACCACCAGTAGAAACATATGCTGCTGGCTGTGGACACTCTGCTAATCAGCTGAGAGGCAAGGAAGCTGATTCTGAGACTTGAGACCTGGAATTCATCATTCTGTGATCACATCTCCAAGAAGCTGACAGAGCAAGGGTTCCACCACAGCCAGAACAAAGTCAAGAATATTAAGAGTCAGTACTGGAAGGCCAAGGACAATAACTTGATGTGAGCGATCAGCACTACTTCAAACAATTTCATGATGGATGTGTTAGGGGCTCTGGGCAGGGTTGTTGGTAGACTAGGCTGTCAGTACAGATCTACAACACATTCTTGGTCAAAATTCTTTTCTCCTTTCCATGTATTGGGATGTGTTGTGCATTGCACAACATAACATGAAGGAAAGTGTCAGAAGGGGAGCCATGTTAGTCTAACTTTAAAAACAATTAGTAGTCCTGTGATCTGTATATAAAAGGTTGTTACAAGGCGGAGGGAGAAAAACTATTTGCCGGAACTCCATATTTTTTCATGTTCTAATGCGCAGACAAGCCACAGAGTATTATCATTGCCACTGGGGTTGTACATCTTTTATGTTTAATAGGGGATACCAAGACTTCTGAATTCAGAGAAACTTCAGGAATTGTACCCACCATATATTTTAAAATTAATTTTAGACCATTTCTAGGTAATTGAAATTGCTGCCCAATTTTGGTCATGAAACTGAAAAGATGGAGTCTTGTTTTATTTGCCAAAACATTTTAATATACCATTTTCCTTTATTAATTTAGTCAGTAAATTTACATATCCAAATCTAACCACAATGAAAAATAAACTTTCAAACAGAATAATCATAAACATCAGGTATGATCTTTCCAATTAAAAATAGATGCTTCTAGAGTTTTTCTTTGGTTTTGTTTTCATGATAGTGAAGCAGATACTGAAACATCCACATGTTTAAACGCTCAAAGTTGCCAGTCTAACTGCAACAATGTTAAAGCTGTCAATGTTGTACTACTAAGCAGTGTCACTGTCATATAGTTCCCAGGAAATTCACTAAATGGACGCTTTTGGGATTGTGTGTCCCAGAGAGGCTCTGCATGACTTCTGGGCTACCCAGATATTCCCTTTTGGATACGGCCATGTAAAGCTGATTTTGACCTTATATAGTTAACTTAATCTGCCACTGGAAAGAGTCTGGCTAATGAAAATTAATGTAGAAGATATACTGAGCATGCTCAGCGTGCCCTCCAGTATACTAGCCTGGTTGGATTCTTCACTGGCCAATTGATGAGTCAGCTAGCAAAGACATCAACTTGGGCTGAGAATACAGAGTGAAGTTCCTTGAATGTGTTTATAAAATAGCAGGATAAGGTAAAGAGAAGGAGCCTATGGAGCTGAAGACTTCTTCCTCCCTGTTGGGGGAGGGGAGGCACGAGGATGAAAAAAAGGACAAGAGTAGACATAAAAGGAGAACCACACATCCTCCCATCTAGATGATGCATGAGCAGTTCCAAACTTACTTTTGTACAACAGAATGTACAAGAGGCCTCCCCGGCTCAACAGGTAAAGATTTTGCTGGCCTGCGAGTTTTTGTTTTGTTTTGTTTTTGCCTAAAGGCACCGAGGTCTTGGATTTCTCCCCCACACAACCCATTGGAATCCTAGAGAAGGGATTAATTAACTCCTACATCTATAGTAACATCTGTTGTCCATGCAACTCTAGCAAGTGAAAAAACTGAAACTAATAATAGGTACTTGGATGGAGTGTTGGTGGAATTAATTTACAAGTTCTTCCAGCTCCACTATTGTTGGGAAAAGCCCTGGAACAATTTATTTTGTGGTTACAATCACTATTTGATTACTATATTAAACATTTATTTTCTCCAGATATACAGATCTCTCATGATCAGGTTGATAATAATGAGAATTATGATTTATCTGAAAAGAGCTGGAAGCCGACATTACTCTAAAATTCTAAATCCATTATTTTGCAGAGTCTTGGCTCGAATAATAACATTATTAACGTAATCATTGTTCGAATTGCAACTGTCCATTACGTCATTGACCTGGATGTTCCTAACCTTGTTATAATAGGCACAAATCCCACCTGCAATGAGAAACAAAGTAGTTAATACAAATACATTAAATCACATGAAAAACAAATAAATCTCAGCCAGAAATTGTGGTTTCAGTGAAAATCCATCTAATTGAAAAATGACGAATTGTGGTATTTGTGTAGCTACATTTACAGAGCACTTGATTCTTAGCATGGAGTTTGCAAACAGCTTATTATTTGTTTATTTATTATTTACATTGCAATAACATCCAAAACATGGTTGGTACTCTCTGAATGCAGATGGCAACACAGTACTGTATTTGCCTTAAAAATCTAGACTCTAAAATGGCCAGTACAGATGAAGGATGAAGTAATGAGATACAACATACACTTGAAATAACCACATTTTGTTCATTATAAGCTCCCCCATTCCCACTCTTGTGTTCACAATTTAACTACATCACCTACCTACCTACCACCTTTCCTTTTTATAGACATTTAAATATCAAAGAACATTTCTATTCATAATTAATCATGTAACTTTGCCTTAAAATAGGATTTATTATTTGTATTACAGTACTGCATGGAGGTCTTAATCAAGAATGGGCCTCCCCCCCCGTGACAGGTACAGTACAAAAACAGCCCCAATGTGCTCACAGTCTAAAAAGACACGTCAGGAAAAGGATCTGAGTCTCTGTTTCAGTTCCAGGGCCCTTACACTCAACTACAACATATGACCTCTTCCATGCACTTAATATCCAGTTCACTTCCAAGACAGACAGATGAGGAGAGACTTAAAGCCTGATTCAGCTCCACTAGACTCAATGGAAATGTTTTTACACTGTCTTAGTATTAGATCCAGTGAAAAGGGTTGCCAGGTGTCTGGTTTTGAACTGGACAGCAGTATTTGAGCTTTCTGTTCGGGAAACAAATTGAGAAAATATAAATGAGAAAATATCAATGTCCAGTATTTTCTAAATAAGATGTAATGTAGATTGTGATGTAATGTCATCAAGTGTGTCCGGTATTTTTGCTGAAACCATCTGGCAACCCCACCAGTGGATAGATTCACACAGAAAAATAAAAAAACCCACAGCAACAAGCCTCAGACCTGGGTCAACTGACTTGGGCTCATGGTGCATGCATTACAGAGTAAAAAACAGCAGGGTCTTGGAGGCCAGAGTGGGACTATCTACTGGTTTTGGACCCCCATGCCGACAGTGGAGCCAACAGCCTCTGCCAGCCCCTGGGGAAAGTGGGGAGGCCCAGCGATGTATTCCCAGAAGGGGCGGAGCCAAGGATAGAAGGGGCAGTGCCAAGGGCAGCTGGCCCTTAGCACCACCTGGTATGTGGCACACCCCCACCCCCAGCTCTTAGGGCTGCCCAGAGCAAGTGGCCTGGCAGCAATTTAAAGGGTCCAGGCCTCTGGCTGCCGCTACTGCTGCTGGAGAAGTGGCAGCCAGAGCCCCAGACCCCTTTGAATTGGTGGGCCTGGTGGTAATTGCTCCCTTTCCTCACCGCCTCCAAGTTAGCAGGCCTGCACGCTGAGCTTTGGAAGCATAAGTCAATTCACCTGGCTCTAACACTCAGTGATGTGACTCTTTCTTTGAAATGCAGACATAGCCTAGTCAGCTAAGGCCTGAACCGTCATCCATGGAAATCACTTGATTATTGTCATTCAGTTCAGTGGAAGCTAGATCAAACCTACACCTGGTACTTAAGAATCCAAATGTAGGTTATGGATTTTGGCGGAGACTCTGTCCTCTATTGGTGAGGGCCCTGCACTGAGAGTTGAGTCATTGGCTTGCTCTGAGACACAGGACAAGCCATTTCACTAGTCTGTGCTTCTCTTTTCTCTCCTTCCTTTCTGACTTGTTTAGATTGTAAGCTTGTTGAGTCTGTTTTTGTGCTGTTCCTGGCACAGTGGGGCCCCTTTCCCTCCATGTGGGACTGTAATACAAATAATAAATCATGTTTTTAAGGAAAGAATTTTATGGGATGAAATATGAATAGAAATGTTCTTGATATTGAAATGGCAATAAAAAGGAAACATCTGTTTCCATGTTAAGTGTCTGCTACAGTTTTGGAAATCCAGCACAACAGCACTCTGCAGTACATGAGAACCAGAAAATATAGTCCAAAACAAAACTGTCATACTCCCCCATATTGAATACAAAAAGTAAACAGAAAAAGCACGGTGGAAAGTAAATAATATTGTTATATTAATTTCAGCTTTAAAAATCTGCAGCTATTAAAATCTTAATAATGCAGCAAAAACAACTTTTAAAATATATCATGTTTTATCTTTAGAGTGTCCCTGTAACTTCTGGATGTTATACAGCACATACTGTACCTCTGAGGTGTTGTTGCCATTGCCAGGTAGGGAACCTTCTCTTTATATCCTCTAGCCCAGTAACTAGAATATTTGCACCTTGAGCTATATGATCTTCACTATTCCAGGCTACAGGAACCAAATTGTAGT
The DNA here is from genome assembly GCA_032595735.1 of Pelochelys cantorii. NCBI lineage: Eukaryota > Metazoa > Chordata > Testudines > Trionychidae > Pelochelys > Pelochelys cantorii. The sequence continues at coordinate 120,504,422 of CM064326.1, read as the reverse complement.
TTGCAGGAAGCTAGAAGATAGAGACAAAAAATTTCATTCTCCTTAGAAACAAAAACACTCTTTTGGTTTCTCTTCTTTATACTTTTAGCCCACAATTCAAGGATGTATCCTTATTCAGGACAACAGGTAAGCACGTGCTTAGATGTTTTCCTGCACAGGAACAAAATTAAGTATGTATATAAGTGCAGTCCCAATTTGCTAAATAAGGTAAAGTATAATGTCATTTCTTAAAGTAAACATAGAAACATAGAATCATAGAATGCTAGAACTGGAAGGGACCTTGAGAGGTAATCAAGTCCAGTCCCCTGCCCTCATGGCAGGACCAAGAACTGTCTAGATCATCCCTGATAGATATCTATCCAATCTGCTCTTAAATATCTCTAGTGGTGGAGATTCCACAACCTCCCTACACAATTTATTCCAGTGTTTAACCACCCTGACAGGCAGGAAGTTTTTCCTAATGTCCAACCTAAACCTCCCCTGAGGCAGTTTAAGACCATTGCTTCTTGTCCTATTATCAGAGGCCAAGGAGAACAATTTTTCTACCTTTTTCTTGTAACACCCCTTTAGATACTTGAAAACTGCTATCATGTCCCGTCTCAGTCTTCTCTTTTCTAAACAAGCCCAATTCTTTCAGTCTTTCCTCATAGCTCATGTTTTCTAGATCTTTAATCATTTTTGTTGCTCTTCTCTGGACCTGCTCCAATTTCTCCACATCTTTCTTGAAATGTGATATTTCTTGGAATGAAATATTCCAATTGAGGCCTTATCAGTGCAGAGTAGAACGGAGGAATGACTTATCGTGTCTTGCTCACAACACTTCTGTTAATGCATTCCAGAATCATGTTTGCTTTTTTTGCAACAGTGTCACACTGTTGACTCATATTTAGCTTGTGGTACACTATGACCCCTACATCCCTTTCTGCAGTACTCCTTTTTAGACAGTTGCTTCCCATTCTGTATGTATGAAACTGATTGTTCCTTCCTAAGTAGAGTACTACTTTGCATTTGCCCTTATCAAGCTTCATCCTATTTACCTCAGGCCATTTCTTTAGTTTGTTCAGATCATTTTGAATTTTGACCCTATTTTCCAAAACACTTGCAGCCCCTCCCAGCTTGGAATCATCTGCAAACTTAATAATCGTACTCACTAAAGCGCGGATGAAGATATTGAACAGAACCAGTCCCAAAACAGACCCCTGCAGAACCCCACTTGTTATGCCCTTCCAGCATGATTGTGAACGTTAATAAATACTCCCCGAGAATGGTTATCCAGCCAGTTATGCACCCACCTTATAGTACCCCTATCTAGGTTGTATTTCCCTAGTTTATTGATAAGAAGGTCATGTGAGACCATGTCAAATGCCTTACTAAAGTCTAAGTATACCACATCCACTGCTTCTCCCTTATCCACAAGGCTTGATATCCTATCAAAGAAAGCTATCAGAGTGGTTTGACATCTTAATGCATAATATTTCTATTTCACTCTTTGGGATTTTTATTTTTCTGGTCTTCCTTCTGTACCTGCATCAAGCCATATCGGTTTCTTTCACGGTTCCAGCCATCATGAAGAGCAACTCCAACACGACTCTCCACGGATATGATTGCACCAACCAGTGCTGGATCTAAGCACATCTTTCTGGCAACCCTCATAATAGGGGCTTGATAGGCCCTTAGACGTACAATATCTATTTCAGCAATCTTTTGTGCCGTAAGAACACCTGTAGCAAATGCAAAGGTGAATGTGATTTCTGCATGTAATTTTGTTAAAGTCAGTTTTAACAGTTTTACAATGACAATTAGAATTCCAAATACATCATTTTTGGTTTAGAAAACTGCAGTTATTTAATGTAGATCAACATATTTGAAAAGCAGGTGCAATCCTATTGATTTCGGAATATGGTTCATAGTTTTTTAAATCCGAAAGGCAATAAATATATATCTTTCTATATATCTGAATCAGTAACAAAGGGATGGGGGCAGCCCCTGCAGTTGTTAGGCAGTCCTTGACATCTCCTTCCTCCCTAACATTTTCCTGATCCTGTCTTTTTTCATATTTCCTTTTCAATAAAAAATTGACAAGACTGATTTTCAGAAGTGCTAAGCACCTGCAGGTCATAGGTTCTAAATGACTTCTGAAAAACTATCCATAAAATCATAAGAAACAACACGAAGATAAATATGTCAAAAGATTTGTATTTTTAAAAAGCAACATAGAAAACTACATTAACTGGTCAGTTCCCCAGCAAGCTTTAAAACAGTTGATACATGTATTTAACATAACTTAACACTATGTAGCAGTTTTCAGCGACAAAAGTTTTATGAATTTACTATGCTATATACAGGAATCACTCCAGTCACCTCTACTCAGAAGTAAAGTGGCTATTTAAAAGCATACGGCAATAATGCAGGACAGAAAGTGGAGAATACTGTATCCAATCAATATAGCAAAGGGGAATTTAGATATACAAATATACAAAATGGAATGATCCAACTTGGAGCTTGATCAAGACAATAGTCTTACAAAAGTGCTCTGGCATCTTTCATGACTGAAGGTGGAAGGCAACTCTTTTTTACATCTCATCTCCAAAAAGTTGCCTCCAGCCTCTTAATGCATTCTGGATCATTGGATCATTACTCAATCATTTTCCTGCCTTGATGTTCCTTGTAGGCCTCTTTTGCAAGCTTCTACCTAGCCTGATGATGGCATAGTTATATCATGAATGGGAATTGGAATGAAAGCAAAAAAATTGGAATCGTCCCCCTGAAACCTGATTGGCTTTAAATAGAGCCCACAGACCAATGCACCTCGTACTTAATCTTCCAAATTTATCTTCAGATCTTCAAGATATTACATGAGGAGAAATATTAGCTCCATTCAAGTCAATGGGACTTTTGGCATTGACTCTCGGTGGGACTAGGAAAATATTGGATGTTTTCTACATGCTGAAATAAAATGCTGCTATTTCCTTTTCTTTTTCTAACACATCTTCTTTTACAAACAGGAGTGCAAGTAAAAAGGCTTCTCACCCACAAAACTTAATTTCCTCAAACAAATGCCCAGGAAATTGGGAGAGAATTCCCAAAATGGGACGCCCAAAGGAGGAGTAGGATCATCACAGCTCTAGAGCTGTCTTCCTTTGATCTGGGCCTTGCCCTGCACAGTATTTATCTGGCATGTCACAAATGGCCAGTTTGCTCAGCACGTCAAGACTCAAGTTTGATTCCAGGTGTCTTCTTTCCCAGTATAGGAGGTGTCTGGGAGTGCTGAGGAATGTGCGTGCTCAGCACCTGTGTGGAGATAATGCCACTAAAATCCTAGGTGATTAAGGAGCTGTGTTGACTGGAAAGGGATCATGTCTGCTTCTCTTTGTTCAGTGTATGTTTGCTGTAAAGTTGGGACCTTGAAAGGGCATTTCGTCACAGACAGAGACAAAAGACATTTGAAAAGAGTAGCCCTTAACACTTGGCAGTTCCCCTCAGTTTGTTTTGTAGACTCAGTATCACTGTCTGTGCCCTCCAATGACCACTGTATTTTGAAGCACAAATAGAAGGTTTGTAGCAACTACAGGCTTTCCCCCCCTTGACTAACTGAATAGGGAGCTCTAGGAAGTTTAACTTAGCCACAATAGGATATAAAAATGTTCCTCCATCACGTGCAAATAGCTGTGTGCCCTGAAGTACAAACAATCAAGCAGTGAATGTTACCTACCACAAGTTGGGGTTTGTACAGGCCTGCAGGAAATCACAGGGGTTTCCATAGTATGTAAATCACCATAACATCCATAACTTGCAGAAGGAACTAAAAAGTTAAAGGGAGGTATTTAAAATAAAATAAGATCTTAAGACTATATTGTGCAGAGTGTTGCAAGCACTAAGTGAAATTCTGAAGGAAAAACAATGAATCACTAGCCCTAGCATTGCCAAATTGTTCGACTTTCTAGAAAGTTGGAAATTAACTGAAGCCATCAGCCAACCAAGAGCATTTATAACCTTAGCTGAGAATAAACATAGGAAGTTATTTTTTTGTGATTCTAGTCTCGTATCTGATTCAGACTTTAGCATTTATAGTTTAATAGGCTTACATGGAAAGCAAGAAACCTCAAACCCCCAAAAAGAGTTACTTATATGGTAGATTTTACAGTTCTATATAGCAGGAGAACTCAGATCTGATTACATTCTCCCAACTCTACAATAATCTCTTTCCAGTGTTGCTTTTTACTAGTGAAATAGAAATAATGTCCCTTAACTCACCAACAAGGGCGGCAAGGCCCAGAAACATCAGTGTTAGTAGCATGAGGATGGCTCTTCTCAGGCACCCAAGACTGTCTGAAAATTAAACTCTGCAAACATGAAGAATTTAAGAAAATTTGCAATGTTACTAAGTAAAAGGTCAAACACACAAATGGAAGATTTTACTCAAACCACATCCAAACATAGGCTCATTGACTTTTTACCAGCACTTTCTAGGTCAGGGCTTATCACTTATGGACTTCAGTGTAATGAGCCCGGTGCTTGATAGCTTTTGAAGGATGAGACCATTATAGTCTGTCTCTGTACCCATTAAATCAATAGCAAACATTTTCATAGATCAGGCCAATAGTGAGCAGACTTTTTGGCACATCATTGATATTTCCATGAACACAACTGGTCATATAGTCACTTTTTAACATACTTTATTTTTTCCTCAAAGATTCCTTTTATAAAAATAATTTTAAAAGTCCGCTGATTGCTTTGCTATCTTTAAATACACGACAGTCACTAGATTACTACAAACAGAATGCTACTATGAGTAAAACTGAGGATTTCTTCTACTCCAAGAGAGTACAATATGAATGAGTTCAGACTCACCTGTCTTCAATCTGCTTTGTCCTGCAAGATCAAGCACTTAAAGAGCTTTATATATATACTAAGATGCCCCACCTTCTGGCTTTGGGAATGTTGAGTTCTACTTAGAGTAATGACATGTCCTGTAAAGTTTAAAAATTATCATAATAGTAATGCTTTGAACTCATATAATGCCTTTCATCCAAGGATCTCAAAGCGTTGCCCCTCATTATTTTATTAAACCTCAGAACACCCCAGTGAAGTAAATAAGTATTATAGCCTTTTTACATAGCTGATGCACAAGTGACTTGCACAAAGTATAGCAGTGAGTCAGTAGGAAAGGCCACAACTGAATCAGAATGCTATTATTTTCGTACTGTACATCCCTAGATTGCCCAGCTGAGGAGGTCTCTGGCCTACTGATGTTACATTTCAAATTATAAAACTTCGAACACTGGGGACATTCTGGAAGACTAATAATGTTGCATCAAACTTCTAAAAGAGCAAGGATGACCGGACTAACTACATATCGGTTAGCCTGACATTAATTCCAGGGGAAAAAAATGAAAAAGCTGATATGGGATCCAATCAATAAGGAATTAAAGGATATAAATGTAATTAATACAATCAGCATAGGTTTATGGAAAATAGCTCTTGTCAAACAAACTTGACTTTATTCTGCAAGGAAATTACAAGTTTGGTTGATAAAGATAACTGCATACATAAGAACACAACACTTGATGATTACCTATTCTGTTCATTCCCTTTGGGGCACCTGGCATTGGCCACCGCTAGATGAACCTTTGGTCTAACCAAGTATGGCTGGTCTTATGTTCTTAATGGGGGATCAACATCAAATGGTGGTGTGCACAAGGGTGGGGAGCCTTCAGCATGGGCTGCACATGGTTTGTCACGGTTAGCCACTGGTGGGCTGTCAGATGGTTTGTTTACCTGAGTATCCACAGGCGCAGAGCCAGACAGCTTTCAGTGGCTGTGGCTCCCCATTTCCAACCAGTGGGAACTTCAGGAAGCAGTGGGAGGGCCTACGTCGCTTTCCACAGCTTCCATTGGCCAGGAACGGAGAAAAGCACACACTAGGAGTTGTAGGGCTCGATGCCTATAGATGCTCATGTAAACTAATCGTATCATGGCCCGCCAGATGCTAACCCTGACGTATCATGTGTAGCCAGCATGCTAGAGGATCCCCACCCCTCGTCTGTGGGGTTCCACAGAGATCAGTTCTGGGCCCAGTATTATTCAATATCTCTACCAATTATCTGGAATTAATATCAGCTCACTAATAAAATTTCAGTGCTGCTGCTTGTGAACGTGCCTTCCTTTGGAATAGATGTAGGGAGAGCAGTCTGGCATCCAGGAGACAGGAACATCCTCAAAAACAATTAGGGGTGCAAGTATGAGATCTCTTTAAAGAAAGCACAATGTAAGGGGAGCCCCAGGCTGTGTTTGAGAAATGCCATTTATGGCTGTTTTAAATCTGGGAGCATCTAATTTTGGTAAACAGTTTAGTGAGACTGGTTACACCACCAGCCAAGCATAAACATTTTATCAGCTCATGTGATATAATGTCATGCTATCTAGATCTGTAGCGGTACAGTCACTGAGAAGTTTTTTAGGTCAAGTGTCAACCAGGGCCAGCTTTTTCACAGCTCCTAGAGATAAACAAGAATCTGTCTACAGACCTATTTAAGAAACCTGTGTTGCACACTCAGATTCATATATTTTAAGATCCTTTGGCACATAGTATCTTTGTTTTCATATACAGAGTGTTCTGTTTCTAATGAAAGAAAACATAGAATTATGTATTGTATGTATTCATGTGAAAAATAAATACTCAATAATATAGTCCAGAGAATGTTTTGCTTCTCTTACTAGTGTCTATATTTAAAAACAAACAAGAAAATATTTAATTTTTGTAACACATTGCTCAGATTGCACTCTTGAGTTTTACAATTTCTGCAGTTATATGGTCAAAGAGGAAACACCTATTTAAAAATCATCAGTTTACTAAGTAACATGCCCTGAATTATATTACAAAGCATGAATTGCAGCTGTAGGAAGTAATAGTTTGCCACTAACAAACATGTAATTACCAAATGCCTTTACATTGTTGTAAATGACACAGTTGCAATATATGACACTTCAAGGTTATATTATTAATTAAGGATATGTTTTATAGTTTTATCATGCTTAGATGAAGGCTACAACACATTATTATAAAAGCTGCATTTAAAAGATAGTCAACATTTTGGAAACCACATAAAGGAAATAATCTCAAACTTTTTTTAGGGTAGCACACTATATAATTAACAAGTAATTAATAAGGAGGGAAGACTGAGGGAGTTATTTTGCTTGTGTGCTTTACAATAATCTGATTTTCATGCACATGGGATACACGGGAAAGCACTTATTTATTGCAAGCCACAGAGCTAATTAAATTGGTTAGCTGAAACAGACTCAAAAACACCTGAGAAAAATCTCAATTAGCAATAATCATTCAGGGTAGAAAGTCTCAGAAGCAGAATACCGCAACCATACTACCACCTAGCCTAGAGGATGCTGTGTGGGCTATTTCAAAGCAATAGCTTTACTGACGGTGTCTCCTCTGTCAGCCTAGTCTTGGACATCTGTAAATGTAGATATGTCTGCAGTAGATATGTCCACCCCATCTAAGCAGAGTACTTCTTTGAAGAGCTATTCTGGCCTGCTCTATTTAGGTCATGCTTGTTTTAACCTTCTGTTTTCAGATCCAGAGCTAAATTAATGAAAGTGAATCTTCAGATAATCCCAAACACTGCTGCAGAAACTGGAGTTCATTATAACAGTATACTGGGATAGGCTCTCAGCTAAATGGACATTTAATTAGCCCATCCATGACCAACAACAACGACAACAAAAAAGCCACTTATAGAACAAGGTAGGACCTAAGATGGTATCAAAATACTGCTCTGGAGAGAAAATTGTGTGTTCAAATATTCCTTCAGGCTAGAGCATATGAAATGTTCATCTCCATAATCTAATTTCTTATACTGGGCAGGTGAAGAGGTTCATAGATGCAAAAAACAGTTAACTGGGGCATGTATATTAAGAAGAGAAAACAGACTCATTTGGCTGAGCTATTCCAGCCTCATCTTTTTTAGTGAAGTTTACCCTTAAAGAGCAAGCATTCTGGATAACTGCCACAGGGGCAGGTGGAAAAACCTTCAGAAGTGGGAAAGATCTGAAACATTTTAAAAATAAGATCTAGTCCCTAAAGAAGCTTTCTTTAAACTACAGAGCTATGTCTACACTTGCGGCTTCTTGCGCAAGAACGGCTGTTCTTGCGCAATCATCTGCAGTGCATCCACACTGCCCACCCGCTCCTGCGCAAGAAGATGTACAGTACGGCGTGGTAAGAGACGGCTTCTTGCGCAAGAGATACGCTCTTTTCTTACAAGTGTAAGCTCTCTTGCTCAAGAGCTCTTGCCAAGACAGCTTTCACTTGTAAGAAAAGAGCGCAGCTCTTGCGCAAGAAGCACAAGTGTGGACGCTCTCTTGTGCAAGAAAGCTACAGAGTTTTATTGCGCAAGAATCCCTGCCGCGCATCCACACTGCCATGAGAGCTCTTGTGGAAAAGCACATCTCACACATGGCAGTGTGGACGTGTTCTTGCGCAGGACTCCTTGCATAAGAACCCTTGCGCAAGAACTTCTTGCGCAAGGAGCCACCAGTGTAGACATAGCCCAGGGTTCATGCCTTACCTAGCAGCAAGTGCAACAGACCCTAGAAAAGAGATGTGCCTGCCGACTTGTCTGATGAACGAGCAAAATATAGTTCAGATTTGAAGTTCACCTTACATTTTTTTTCACATCTACATCATCACTTTTAGACATTATTTTAACATGTAGTAATACAGAATTGTATTTCCTTGTATTGGGTTGCAGTTACTGACTACCCTTCTTGGAGGAGTCAGGGCTTAGTGCAGGTTACATTGCTCCAAAGACTGTTTTCCTCCATCAACTCATGTATCAGACTACCATACACACAGGTACAGAGGAAAATTGAAAGTGTCATTAATTACTTTTTCTCCTCCATCCTCCAATTCCAGTCTTCATTCTTATCAATAGGGAATATTTTCTTGTGTACTTCATTCTTATCAACAGGGATAAAGTTTCCTTGTGTACTTCCAATACTGTTTGAGAGGTGGGTTATCTTTGTTCCTTGCTAATTTTGTATTCTCTCGAGTTTTGAAAAAGCCAATTTAAAAGATTTAAACAATTGTTCTGTCATTCATTTGGGTTTTTAAATGTATAGACTAGTCCCTGTAAAAATTTATTTTCATTTGTGCTTTCTATGCTATAGGTACTTCAACTCTACTTCCTTCTCCGTCCATATTTACTCAGAACACTTCTTTAAGGGAATGGAATCACTTGCATCTTATAAAAAGGGCTAGCCTATTTTTGATTTTGTTTACCAGTTTCAGTCTGTAATTTAAGAAGGAATATAAAGGAAGCATAATCCTACAGGTGTACACCTGAAATACACAATTGTATATCACATGTTCATATTGTAAACAGACTATGATGCATACTCTGAAAGTGAGACAAACTGAATGAATAACCATAAATGCCAGGATTTCACTCATGGTAACAGTTTTACTTTTCCTGAGGCCTACACAGAGGGTGTAGCGCTCGGGATGATGACTAAGAGTTGCATGTTTTCCCAGTCTACTCAAAGCAGCAGAACTCAGTCTACAAATGTCTGATTATTGTTGTGGTGTGTGAAATTACTAGTGAACTATTACATTCATTCATTCGAGCAAAACTAGATGCAAGAACAGGACTCTTCTTACTGCAACTATACTTTAAGATCACACCACCAAACACTGTATACTGACATGAGATTTGAATGCACAGAAAACCTGTTTTGGCACTTCTCTTCCTCCAACAGAAAAAATAATTTTTAGCACTTGATTTGGTCTCAAGTGGATGTATTGTTCTTTTAACAAAATAAGTGTGCCAGTGCTAAGTTAAAATTTTAACTAGAAGATGCTCTCTTAAAAAGTCAAAAGAAACTTAAAATGTGTGACTGGCACACAGCTATCTGGATAAAAAGCATTACAATCAAGCTAAACTATCTGATTTCAAATAACTTTATTTCAATGTACATGAATTGAAACAAAATATAATTAAGTTTTACAGACTTAAGAGAAATATATTGCTGGGCTGGCCCATTGGCAAGTATTCTTCACTACTAAGCAGTGAGACTGATTAGATTTTTCAGTCTTCTTCTTGCTTGATGGGCCAAAAGAAGCTGGAATTGCCAATGATGCTTCCAAGAGGAAATTAAGAACTAGTCTTTATGAACACTGAAGGAAAAAACTCATCCTTTCCTCAGCTAGGCAAATTGAACTGCATGCTGGCCTCAGAGCTTCAAAGAGAGAGACTTCTTCTGAAAAAAGATACACCTATTACTAAAATCCTACTTCACGTGCAATATTGTGGAAATTGCAACTTTTAAATATTAGGCTTCCATTGCAATTTTGTTTTAAATTAGCTTACTTTGCACAGTCCACAATTTTGCATACATTTTGAGGTTTGCAACACACACTTTTTCTTCCATTCATACTTCAATGATCTTCAGTTCTACAGTGTTTTCTAGAATTGGCAGACAACAAAACAATCACTATTGATCTTGCCTAATTCTGTGGATGCTAAGCAAACAGTATCTCAGTATGGACAAGTCTTCACAAATCTAAGAGAGGGCATGAAGGAGACCACTGTAGCAGGGTGGACTGCACTAACATTCAATGCCAAGAAAATGTAAAAGGCTAAAATGACTAGCCTTGATTTCTATAGTAGTTGTATTAGACATTGTTTTCTTAATTTTATATTGTACTCGTCACTTTTTTAAAATGAATGTAATATAGTTGCATAAAGTTGTCTGGTTATAAAAAAACTTCACAGGCATAACATAGTAGTTGACTATTTATATCGTGCCAAGAAACAGGTCTACTGCACCTTTTCCAAATTACTGCTATTATGAAAGTTCTATTAATTATTTTTCTGCAGTTTCCCTTGTCTTATCTGTAACTCAGCTACAATTATTTGAAGATCTCTTATTGGTTACTACAGCGCAACAGAGCAATAAACTGTACTGTATCGAATTTAAAAACAAACTAACAAACATTGTCCTCTCTTGCTGTTCTTATCCTGACTAATCTCTTATACAATCACCTAAAATTCACAATCGCAGAATTTTCATATCAGATAACTCTGCAGGCAAGTTGTGTACTCTGTTGAATACTATTACCTGCTGGTGCAAACTGCAACATGCAGTGTACATAGTTGGTAAACAGAAATTTCTTTTGAGGGTCTAATCGAAAATTAACAAAAGCTAAAATTGTTTTTACAATTCCTAGTTCAATGTAGTTAAATTAGTCAATGCTACACTATGGCACTATAAGGCAAGCAATGCTGTAAAATACATTGCACCATCAACTTCTTTGCAATTCTTGCCCCTTTAAAGTTTCCTTTATTGAAAATATGATAAATGGTATAAAATGTATACCACTGAAGTGTAGATTACTAAAATGTTTTGAAATGGATTAAATGTATACAGTCAGTTCTCAGATGATACCTGGTTCAAAGGGGCTCAGATTTTCAACCTATAAATGACATTTAAAAACAAACAAATATTTGGAATGTCTTCAAAATGTGATTTTGTTTATAAATTGTACAGAAAAATGGAGTATTATGTGCAAACATATTGAAATCAATAGACTAGAAAAACATTCCTAGAAATGTATCCAGTTTAAACAAAGAATGATATACAAAGATTTCTAGCTGAGTGTTTAGTCATCATCAGAATCTGAATCGTATTTCTTTCCTCTGATGGTTTTCTTATCCAGCTTTGTGACACTGGTTCCAAATTTCTTTTGGCTCTGAAAAGGTGGGTCCATCAAGTTACCACTAGAAAAAAATAAAATGTTGCTGTTTAAAACTAAAAGGTAAGATATATTAACAGACAAGAGCACAGACCCAGAGAATCAGCTAGTTGGACACATCTGTTTAAAGACAGGGGGACTGAGATCAATAGCGGGTAGAAGGAGCATATTCTTTCTATATCCTTAATCTTCCCCATTGTTAAACCCAGAGGCTACGTCTACAATGCAGGCTTCTTGCGCAAGAACTGTTTTGCACAAGAGTTCTTGTGCAAAAGTGCATCCACACTGGTCAAAGCGCATCGCAAAAGCCATGCACTTTTGAATAAGACAGCGTCCACACTGGCAGGATGCTTTTGCGCAAAGACTTCTCCCTAGAACTACTTTGGACAGGGCAAAAGGGCACCAGGACCTTCCGGGGCGGGGGCTGGAGCTCCTCTGAGACACGTGATTAAAGGGATCTCCCTGGACAGCCGTTTCTCTGCTGCTGCGTGCTTTGGGACCTCTTGTAGGGACTGAAAGCTGTAGCAGTGCCTGTTGTGGTTGCCCTCTGACTCTTTGGACACCACAGCTTGTGTCCTAGTGCTTTTGTGGATTTTTGCCTTCTCCTTGCTATGCCATGGAGCCAGAGGTGACCCTGTGCCTGCTCTGGCTCCACATGGCCATTTTGGAGTGCGTGCAACTGCTGCTCCATGCTGCCTTGCTACTCCTGCACTAGCTCAACACCGAGCTCAGTCTGGACTCCCTCTCCCCAGATGCGGTGGCTTCGCTATGGCATCCCTACCCGACCGTGGAGAGGTGTTACTAGAGACTCAACACCAGTTCCGACTGGTGGAACCGCCTGGTCCTGAAGCAATGGGATGACCAGAAGTGGCTCCAGAACTTCAGGATGCAGAAGCAGACGTTCCTGGAACTGTGTGGCTGGCTCACCCCTGCGCTTCTGAGATGTGACACCCAGCTGTGGCCTGCCATCCCCGTGAACAAGAGGGTCACCATCGCCCTGTGGAAGCTGGCCACCTGGACAGCTACCACTCGGTGGCACACCAGTTCGGGGTGGGCAGGTCCACGGTGGGTGCTGTCTTGATGCAGGTAAGGCCCTCGGGAGGGCTGCACTCCCTGCCCGGGGGAAGGGAAGACTCCAGGCTGGGGGGAAGCCACGTCACCCAGGGGCTTGTGCCGTCCCTCCCTCATACAGGCCTGCTGGTATGGGTGGGAGGAGGGGCGAGGGGGCCCTGGTGTGTTTGGGGGAAGTGGGCATCACAGGACATCACACGGAGTGAGCACCCCCTCAAGGGCTCATGCACCTGCCCTGCCTCATTCGGTGCGTTCCTGTGTTTCTGCATGCCGTTCTGCAGGTTGTCCACGCAACAGAATCATAGAATACTAGGACTGGAAGGGACCTCGAGAGGTCATCGAGTCCAGTCCCCTGCCCTCATGGCAGGACCCAGTAGTCTAGACCATCCCTGATAGACATTTATCTAACCTACTCTTAAATATCTCCACAGATGGAGATTCCACAACCACCCGAGGCAATTTATTCCAGTGTTTAACCAACCTGACAGTTAGAAACTTTTTCCTAATATCCAACCTAAACCTCCCTTGCTGCAGTTTAAGCCCATTGCTTCTTGTTCTACCCTCAGAGGCCAGGAAGAACAAGTTTTCTCCCTCCTCCTTGTGACACCCTTTTAGATATCTGAAAACTGCTATCATGTCCCCTCTCAAGCTTCTCTTTTCCAAACTAAACAAGCCCAGTTCTTTCAGTCTTCCTTCATAGGTCATGTTCTCTAGACCTTTAATCATTCTTGTTGCTCTTCTCTGAACCTTCTCCAATTTCTTCACATCTTTCTTGAAATGTGGTGCCCAGAACTGGACACAATACTCCAACTGAGGCCTAATCAGCGCAGAGTAGAGTGGAAGAATGACTTCTCGTGTCTTGCTCCCAACACACCTGTTAATGCATCCCAGAATCATGTTGGCTTTTTTTGCAACAGCCTCACACTGTTGACTCATATTTAGCTTGTGGTCCACTATAACCCCTAGATCCCTTTCTGCTGTACCCCTTCCTAGACAGTCACTTACTATTTTGTATGTGTGAAACTGATTGTTCCTTCCTAAGTGGAGCACTTTGCATTTGTCCTTATTAAACTTCATACTGTTTACCTCAGACCATTTCTCCAGTTTGTCCAGATCATTTTGAATTGTGACCCTATCCTCCAAAGCAGTAGCAACCCCTCCAAGCTTGGTATCATCTGCAAACTTAATAAGCGGACTCAGTATGCCGTTATCTAAATTGTTGATGAAGATATTGAACAGAACTGGTTCCAAAACAGACCCCTGTGAAACCCCACTTGTTACTCCTTTCCAGCAGGATTGTGAACCGTTAATAACTACTCTCTGGGAATGTTTATCCAGCCAGTTATGCACCCACCTTACAGTAGCCCAATCTAAGTTGTATTTGCCTAGTTTATTGATAAGAATATCATGCGAGACCATATCAAATGCCTTACTAAAGTCTCGGTCAGTGTTTCCCAATTGGTGCTCCGCGGAACCCTGGGGTTCTGCGAAGCAAAAGTAGGGGTTCCACGAGGAGCCGGCACTCCTCCGCCCCCTCTGAAAGAGAGAGCGCTGGCTAGCCAACTTCTTAAAGAAGCAGCACACTTGTTTCCCCTTCCTCCCTGGTGACGCAGAGACGTAGCGAGGCGGGGGCAGAGGGGAACAGTTGCTAGGGGGTGCAGGACAGGGGTGACCCCACGTGACCCACAGTGGAAAGGGAAGCACTTCCCCTCCCCAAAGGAGCCGGCGTGCGCTGCCTGAACAGCTGGGGTTGTGGCACCTGGTAACTTAGTTCCGCGGCCTTTCTGCGCGGTGGGGGGAGGTCAGGAGACCCGGGTCTGCGTAGCTCTAACTGTGCAGGCAGCACTCTCTGCCCTGGGACTCCCTGCACCCTTCCCCCCCCCCCCCCGCAGGACAGCATCGTGGAAGTAAGTTGCTGGAGTGCAACTGTTCAGGCAGCGCATGTGCCAGCTGTCTGGGGAGGGGTAGTGCAGTCGCACAGTTCCTGGAACCCAGAGGTGCTGCAGGATTGCCAGGTACTGGTCCCAGCTGCCCCTGTCCCCTGCCCAGACCCCCCACAAGTACCCTGTCCCCTGCCCCCACCAGCACTGTCCCCAGCACCCAGCAGCACCCTGTCCCCGGCCCCAGCACCCTGCCACCCATCCCAGGACCCTGGCCCTGGCCCCAGCACTCTGCCACCCACCTCAGCACCCAGCACCACCCTGTCCCCAGCTCCAGCACCCTGCCATCCACCCTAGCACCCAGCAGCTCCCTGTCCCCGGTCCCAGCACCCTGCCATCCATCCTAGCACCCAGAAACACCTTGTCCCTGGCCCCAAGGCCCAGCACAGTGCCATGCACCCTAGCACCCAGCATCTCCCTGGCCCTGGCCCTGGCCCCAGCACCCTGCCATCCACCCTAACACCCAGCAGCACCCTGTCCCCAGCCCCAGCCCCAGCCCCCTGCCACACATCCCAGCACCCCGCAGCATCCTGTTCCTTGTCCCAGCACCCAGCCACCCACCACAGTGCCCAGCAGGACCATGTCCCTGCCCTCAGCATCCTGCTACCTGTGCCAGCATCCTGCCACCCAGCAGCACCCTGTCCCTGGCCCCAGCACCCACTAGCACCCTGTCCCCTGCCCCCACCAGTACAGTTGGGACCACATTAGTGAAGCTTGGGGGTTTTGGAGGTTTTTTTTTGCATCTCGCTTGTGTGGCCCCAACTGACTTTTCTGTGGGTCAGTGACCCTTGACTCAAAACAAGTTCCCCGCCCCTCTCATTAATAAAGACAATGCTGAAACCTTTTGCTTACGTCTACACTGGCATGATCTTGCACAAGAACTCTTCCGTGGAAGAGTTCTTGTGCAAAAACTCTTCCAGAAGAGAGCATCTACACAGGCATGTGCGTTTGCACAAGAGAAGTGTTTTTGCGCAAGAGCATCCCTGCCAGTGTAGATGTTCTGTTGCGCAAGAAAGCTCTGATGGCCATTTTAACCATAGGGCTTTCTTGCGCAAGAAATTCATGTTGCCTGTCTACACTGGCCTCTTGCGCAAGAACAGTTGCGCTAGAGGGCTTATTCCTGAGCGGGAGCATCATAGTTCTTGTGCAAGAAGCACTGATTTTATACATTAGAACGTCTGTGTTCCTGCGCAAGAACTCGCGGCCAGTGTAGACAGCAGCAAGTTGTTGCGCAAAAGATCGCACCAATGTAGACACAGCCTTTGTGTTTGACATATTTTATTTAAAAATGAAACCTGGCCAACATGCCCCAATTGGGGCCAAATCCCCATCTCACTGCAGCATCATAACACTCCTGCACCACCTGACCTCAAATCTGAGCCTATCATACACTGGACCCCACCCTGAGCCTCTTACATCCCCAAACTCCTGCATCCCCACATCCTCAGTCTTCCGTCACAACACTCCTGCACCATCCACGCAACACAAATCTGTGTCCTGAGCCCATCATACTCTCAGCCTCCCTGTCCTGAGCCCCTCATATATCCAACCCAAACTCCTGCACCCTCACATCCACAAGCCTGTGACTTGCTCGGTACCCCAACCTTCCACCTGAGCCCAGCACTCCCCAGCCTGGAGCCCCCTCCCCAAGCCAGCATCCCCTTCTCCTGCATCCAAATTCCCTCCCAGAGCTTGCACTTCTCACCCCTTCCCACACCCAAATCCCTCATTCCCACCCCAGAGCCCACACCTCCTGTCTCAACCCAGTGAGAGTACGGCTAGGCTGCAGGAGTTTTTCCAGGATTCCAGACATATCCTGGAAAAACTCTTCCGCATCCAGGGATGCATTTGTTCTGCTTTTCTTAGTGGAAGAGCAAACATGCTCTTTCAGTAACCCCTATATTCCTTGTTCCACGAGGAATAAGGGGGATTCCAAAAGAAAGGGTTTTTCTAACATTTGGTCCAGTCTAGACAGGCCAAATGTTGGAAAAACCTCTTCCTACATAAGGACTGGAAAAAAAAAGTGGCGGTGTAGAGCGTATAAGGGCTGGGGATAGCAGGTGATGAGGAGGAGAATAGAGAGGGCGGGGCTTCAAGGAAGGGGTGGGGTCTTGGGGGAAGGATGGGGCGGTAGATCTTTGCTTGTTCTGAGATTTAAAAAGTGATCTTGGGTGTAAAAAGGTTGGAGACCACTGCCTTAGAATCATGAACTCTATGATTTCATGATCACTTTCACCCAAGCTGCCTTCCACTTTCAAATTCTCAACCAGTTCCTCCCTATTTGTTAAAATCAAGTCTAGAACAGCTTCCCTCCAGTAGTTTTTTCAACTTTCTGAAATAAAAAGTTGTCTTCAATGCAGTCCAAGAACTTATTGGATAGTCTGTGCCCCACTGTGTTAGTTTCCCACCATATATCTGGATAGTTGAAGTCTCCCATCACCACCAAATCCTGTACTTTGGATAATTTTGTTAGTTGTTTAAAAAAAGCCTCATCCACCTCTTCCGCCTGGGTAGGTGGCCTGTAGTAGACCCATAGAATGACATCACCCTTGTTTTTTACCCCTTTTAGCCTAATCCAGAGACTCTCAACATGCACGTCTCCTATGTCCATCTCCACCTCAGTCTAAGTGTGTACATTTTTAATATATAAGGCAACACCTCCTCCCTTTTTTCCCCCGCTTGTCCTTCCTGAGTAAGCTGTACTCTTGTATACCAATATTCCAATCGTGGGTATTATCCCACCAAGTCTTTGTAATGCCAACGATGTCATAGTTGTATATATTAGCACTTCCAGTTCTTCCTGCTTATTATCCATACTTCTTGCATTTGTACATAGGCATCTAACATACTGATTTGATCTTGCCTCCCAGTTCTGCCTTGTCCCTCCTTTCTCTCTGCTATTATAGCCCACACTCCCTCCATCAACGACATCCTGCTCAAGAGAGTCATCCACCTGCGGAAGGTGGATGCAACCGTGGCTGGCTTCGGTGCCCTGGGGTTCCCCAACTGTGGGGGAGCCGTGGATGGGACCCACACCTCCATCCTGGCACCGGATCATTGAGTGGCCCATTTCATCAATCAGAAGGGTACTTTTCGATGGTGCTCCAGGCCCTCATGGACCACCGTGGCCACTTCACAGACATCTACGTGGGGTGGTCCAGCCAGGCACATGACGCCCGCATCCTGAGAAACTCCAGCCTGTATTGAAGGATGGAGGCGGGCACTTTCTTCCCCCAGCAGGAATTGATGGTTGGGGACATCTGCATGCCACTCTGCATCATGGGGGACGCAGCGTACCCCCTCATGCCCTGGCTGATGCGGCCATACACAGATGCACGGACCCCAGGCGGGAATGTTTCAACCACCACCTGAATCGGGCCCACAACCAGGTTGAGCGCGCCTTTGGACGGCTGAAGGCGTGATTCCGTTGTCTGCTCACCCATCTCAAAATGGGTGAGCAGAACATTGCTGAGGTTGTGGCAGCATGTTGCGTGCTGCACAACACAGTGGAGTGGAAGGGGAAGGCCTTCCTTCCGGGGTGGATGGTAGGCGAGGGCCGGGCCTTTGAGCAGCCCTGCACAGCCACCATCTGGCAGGCGCACCACAATGGGCTGCGCATCTGGGGGCTCTGAAGGACATGTTCTCCCAGACCCCACAGTAGGGCACTTCTGTCTCCCGTCCACATCCCCCACCCTTCCCTCACCTCCCAATAAACAAAAGTTTTTTGTTTAAACAAGAGTAAACTGTAATTTTATTTATAATAGGGAAGAAGCGTGGGCAGTGGGAGGGGGCTCTGAACTGGGAGGGGGAGGAGGAAGGGCCTCTGAACTGGGAGGGGGAGCTATTGTTGGGAGGGGCTGCTCCTTGCCAGTGCCTCCGCGGGTGCGGAGGCCTTGGTGTCCTTCAGGCCAGGTTGGAGCAGACAGCACGGGGAAGTGGGCAGAACGGGGGGCAGCAGGAGGGGTGGCTGGAGGGGGCATGGGCACAGCAGGGAAGGGAGGAGGATGCGGCAAGGCCATGCCGTAGTGCACAACATGACCGACGTGCGACGTGAGGATGGCAATTGTGCTGCACATCCTGTCACACCTCTGGAGGAACTGCCCCCATGCCTGCTGCCACCACTCCAGGTCAGCCTGCAGCTTGGTGGTGACTGCCTCCTCCATCCCCTTCATGGTCTGGACTTGCCGCCAGAGGAGCTGGTCACACTGCTTGGCCCACCGGACTGGTGCCTGGGTGGTTGGTGCTGCCACCGCCACAGGGCTGGAGGGTCCCTCGCTCACAGCTGGTCCCACTGCAGAGAACAAAGAAAATGACGAGGCGGTCAGTCAGCCCTGCCCTGCCCACGCTGTCCCTGAGCCCTGTGTCCTCCGCCCTGAGGCCCACATGACACCACACAACTGTGGCTTGGGCCCAATTGGTCCCCTGTGTGTATGTTCGCATAAAGGACTAGCTCAAAATCCTGGGAGTGAAGTGATCCTTCATGGATTGTAACCCTTGGGAGACACCACTGTGAATGAAGACCCCTTTGTCTGTGTCCTAGCCACTTGGCATGCGGTGTGTGTCTGCGTAGCACTGTGCACACTCCCTCCCCAAGGTAGAGCACATGGCTTCTACTCTTGTCACTAGCTATGAGCACACACCGTTGATGCTGTAGTCACGTTTGTATACACATCCCCACATTACATGGAAGCAAGTGTGGCAACGAGGTCTGGGTTCTCGGACTACCGTCATTGATTTCCTCAGAGACGCAGCCAGGGCTACTGGGGAGTGTACTGTCCCTGCAGCAAGACTCAGTGGCCCAGAGGCCCGGGATGGCCGCTTCCCTGCTCCCCCGCCCCCCCCCAGCCCTCAGACCAGTAGCCCTGGGAAGTGTGTGGCCACGGTGGGGGGCTTCCCTCAGGGGCAGCAGAGGGGCCGGGAGCAGCCGAGGGGCTCCGTGGGGTCCGCACTCAGAGGGCTGGCTCGTTGCGCTTTTCACAGGAGCAGCTGCTGTGTCACACGGGCAGGCATGGCTGTGTGCGGCACCCTTTGGGATCTGTGGAGTGTGGCCTACGCCCTTGGGGCTTGGCTGCTTCCACCCGGCATCCCCCCTTCCTCCCCCAGGCAGGATATGTGAGAGCAGCAGGGTCCCAGGCGTACCCTGGAGCTGCCTGCCGCGTCCATGTGCCATACAGTCAGGCTGCATGAGGTTGCATGTCTGTGTAAGCTCGAACTGCCTGACTGACGCTGGCCCCTCACCCCCCGGGTACCCGGCTCCCCTGCCCTTGCAAGAGAGAAACACTGCACTCACTGGAGGATCCGTCACCTGCCTCAGACGAGGCCCAGGAGGCACTGGCTCAAGGTGGAGCGTGATGGGGCGGGTCCTCTCCCTCGTCCTCGGAGCTGGTGGTCAGGTTGCCCTCCTCCTCCAAGCCAGGTGGCCTGACCACTGGGGTGTGCAGTCCCGTGTCCACTGCCAGCGAAGGCCCTTGGACTGCCATCTCACCGAGGATGGCCTGCAGGCGCTCGTAGTGAGGGCAGGTGTGAGCTCCTGCCCCTTTGCCCTCAGTGGCCTAGACATAGCTCAGGCGCAGCTCCTTAACCTTGGCCCGGACTTGTTCAAGGGTCCAGGCTGGATGTCCCTAGTCCGAGAGCACCTGGGCCATGCAGCTGAAGATATCAGTGTTGTGGTGATGGGCACCTGGATCGTGGAGGGCTTCCTCCTGTGCCCAAAGGTCCAGGAGGGCCTTGACCTCAGCCCCAGACCAGCATGGGGCGTGCCGCTTGGTGCCCCTCCAGGCCTGCTGGGAGCCCTGGGGTGGCTGCTGGGAGGAGGGTGCAGGCTCTTGGAGTGCCTCTGAAGCGGACATCCTGGGGCTCCTGGGTGCAGCAGGACAGAGCCACATGGTGGAGCTGCTGGCTGTGCTGCTGCTGCCACGCGGAGTCTGCAGGCTGTGTGTACCTTTAAGGGGTGGGGTCCGGCAAGCAGGAAGTAGCAAGCTATGGGTACGGAGCGTCCAAGTGGCCACCTGCGTTTTTTCCTGGGAGGCCAGTTCTTGCGCAAAATCTCTTGACTGCCTGTCCACACTGCTGGCTTGCACAAGAAGGCTTCTTCTTCATACAGAGTGTCAGAGCTCTTGTGCGAGAAGCCCTGTTTTCCGACGCTTTACTGTAAATTTATTTGTGCAAGAACGCACGTGCAGTGTAGACACTCTGCAAGTTTTTGCGCAAGAACAGCTGTTCTTGCACAAGAAGCCTGCAATGTAGACACAGACCGAGATTATTGAGAAAGCATTATCTTGCTTATGCAGCTGCCTTCTCTTCATGAAGGGTCCTGAGGAGAGTCACAGTCAGGAGCCCAAAAAGCAGGACATAGGAGACTAAGATTCCAGAGTATTGTGGGCATGCAGAGACACACATGGCTGTAGCCTACAGGGGATCTCTGGGAGTCTGTAGGGTTTGTGGCTCATTTTGCAGAGGGAGAGCTAATGTGTCCCAATGGGAGAAACTTTGTAAAGAGAACCTAATACAGGTTTCCTCCCACCCTCATCCCTTCCTCTAAGTTTTACCACATGAAGAATGAGCCAGCTCATCAATATTTACTAGATTCAAGACAATATAACATTCACAAAATAGGTTTTCCTATATATGTTGTAATAAAGCAAGTCTACTTGTTCCTCATTTGTTGGATCCTGCTAATATATTCTCTTTAGTCACCCCCTTTGTACTTGTTTGTTACTGATGTGGAAGAAAGGGAAGAGGAAGCAGACATTCCCCTAGACTCTCTTAGGGTAAGTCTACACTGCATGCTTATTTCAAAATAAGCTATTCCAGAAGAAATACTCCAAAATAGCTTATTTCAAAATAGCACATCTATGCTACAGAGAAGCCTCAAAATTAGTTCGAGGCAGGCTCCCCTAATGTGGACGCGCTACCTCAATTTAGAGCCCCAGGAAGCACTGGGGAATAATTACTTGGAATGGCCCCTGGTAAGGAGCTCTCTCGAAATAGCAGTAGTGGAGCATCCACACTACTGCTATTTCAGAAGAAGAGTTATTCCTTGTGGAATGAGGTTTACAGAAGTCGGAATAAGTCATCTGTTATTTTTCAAAGTAACGGAATTGCTGTGTAGATGTTCAAATTGTTATTTTGGAATAACGGCCATTATTCTCAAATAACTGTGTCGTGTAGACATACCCTTATAGAGTAATGAAATGCCAAAAAAAAAAAAAAAAAAAATCCCAAAGTTCTATAAAAGGTACTGAAAAAATATAATGCTTAGGCAATGAGTATGAGTATGAGAATGATGGTTCAGCTCCCAGAAGACTACAATATATTCTTCTCATTCCAGATGGGATCCCTCTTTTTCTTTTAAAAGTAGAGTGAATACATTCTACAATTTGGGGATACATTTGAATAAATGCAGATTAGTTTAATGGAATACTTTCCCTATTCTTAATAACTTGGCTTTAAAAAAAACAAGAATATTTAAATTGAAAGAAGCTATATCAATGTGATATCAAGGTTGACCTTTTAACCATAAATTACTAAATTCAGATTGCAGATCCCACAATTATCTGAACTCTACCCCAGATTTTTACTATCCATGTACTTTCATTAATGATCACTAGGGGGCTGCGTCCCCTGTTCACTACTCTTGCCAAACCCCTCCTCCCCGTTTCTGGCAATTTTCGATTTTCGTGGCCAGAAAGCGAGAGAGCTGAGCTCACCAAGCCCCACTCTGAGGGTAGGTGTCTGGCTAGGGGGGAGGGGACACGAGCAGGCTGGGGATGCGGGGTCTTGGTGGAAGGGATGTGTAAGGAGGTACAGGATCTCATGGGAGGGGCTGTGTGAGGGGGTTGGGGGTTTCAGTTTCGAGGGAGGGAGCTGGGGGTGCACACTCTCGGCAGGGCGGTAAGTGAGCAGGCTGGGGCCGCGCTGGGAACCCGTGTTGGTGCTCCAGCCTTGACCACCCCCACCCCCAAGCTAAGACTCCAAACCCCCAACCCCCTCACTCACTGCCCTGCCAAGACCCTGCACCCCCAACCCCCTCCCTCATACCCCCTCCCCATATTCACCTGCTCCAGCTCAGCCCCACCCTTCTGCCCCCCCGCAGCAGGAAGGTTGCACTAGCACTCCAGCCTCACTCCCCACCCCGCGAGATTGAATTGCCAGTGCTGGCTTCCTGCAGGGGTTGGGGGTCAGGGTGAGTGAGAGTGAGGGGGAGACCATGCCCTGAGGCTTCCTGTGAGCTGCCACTTCCCTTCTTCCTCTTCCAGCTTGGTGAACAGCAGTGCAGGGACGTGCTTTTCCTACTGCTATTCCCCCAGCTGGGGGAGGGGGAACAGAAGCAGCAGCACACAGGGAGTCTTGGGGCTTTCTTCAACCCGCCCCTGTAAGAAGCCAGCGCTTCAACCTTGCAGTGGGGGAAGGGGGCGCGGGAGGCCGTAGAACTACAGTGTGTGAGGGGGCTGGGATGCGTGGTCTCGTCTGGGTGGTAAGTGAGGGGGCTGGGGCTGCAGGGTTTCAGCAAGGCAGTGATTGAGCAGGTTGGAAGTGCGGGGTCTTGGCTTAGGTGGTGCAAGGAGGGGCTGCAGCTAGCAGGGATGCGGGTGAAGAGGCCAGTCAGCAGGAAAGGTAGCCGGAGCACGGGGGCAGGCCCAGGCAGCCAATGGCGATGATAATGTGGCGCAAGGAGGGGCTGCAGCCAACCTGTCAGTGTGAAAGGTGGGGGTGTGCATTCTGGGCTTGATCCGGCTGACGGCAATGGTAGTGTGGAGCAAGAAAGGTCTGCAGGCAGCGGGGGAAGAGGCCTGTCAGTGCAGAAGGTAGCTGGGGCCAGGAGGTGGAGGCAGGAGCTGGTGCTGGCGGCCTAAAATGACCCCCCCACCATGGGGGAGCGATGTAAGAGCCAGAGGAGGAGCCTGGAGCTGGAGGTGGGATGACACTGGTGACATGATGATGTCACTCTGTCGTCCCGCAGAAAAAACTGTTTTATATAAAAAGACCGATAAGACACCAGCTATGTGACACAAATGCAACATAATAGAAATCATTTGCACTTTCAGCAAGAGACTTTTTAAAGTCAAATTATATTTAACCTATATTTTGCTATCATCTTGGACAAGCACATGCCCCATATTTAGCTGAACAGTGCAAGGGTCAAATCCATTCACTGAAGTGTAAAGGTATCCTGAAAAGACTGAATTACCCAGTAGTCAGTTTGGGAAGCAAGGCTGGGCCTTCAGCTGTGACTTGTTAAGAAGCAGCTATAAAGAGAGTGGGTTGGAACTGATTACCCTAAAGCCCAAAGGTCAGATCTTTGTTTTCACTATTCTTGAGAAAAGGAAGTTTGCCCAATACTTTCCAGAGAGGCAGTTCTTTCTTTTCCTGTAAAAGCTGGATTATTAGCTCACCTGGGTACTGCACACACTAAATATCAACATGATCAACAGTCTTTATGCAAAAAATGAATTTGTAAATATAACCCTCCCACATAAACACAAATATTATTACTCACCTGTAATTAATTATGGCTGAACAGCCTAATCTCCATTCTAAGGTTTCTGTGGTAAAGTCATCCGTATTACCAAGATCAGTAAAGCCAACAATAAAATCTTGTGTTTTTCCATCTTTTACTAACGCTAGAGTGGGAATTACTTTGATGAGCAATCTCTCACACAGGAATGGAGATTTTTCAGCATTTAATTTCAGGAATTTTGTTTCAATGTGTTTTTTTGCTAATGCTGCCAAATGCTTATCTAATACCACACATCTGTGAAAAAACAAAAACAAAAATTAAAATAGGTATTACAAACACCATAAATCATTTAAGTCCACTTCAGTGCTAAATTCCTTATTATTAAGGTCATACTTTAAGAATCAACATTACAGAGAAAAAAAAAAGAGTAACACGTTTGGAATATTTTATTTTTTCCTTATCATTTTACTAGTATCTAACAGTTTCAGCTTACATTATCTGGATTTCAAGATTATCAAGATAAGCGACTGACATTGTGGCTGGGGAACTCGGGACAACACACTACTTCCTTGAAACCTCTGGCTTCTAGCAGTTCACAGAGAACGCTCTCATCTTTTATTTGGGGGTGTTCTTGCTCCCACTGAAGTATTTGGTAATTTCTCTATTGAACTTCAACAGGAAATAGATCAAGCCCAAGTTTTAAAGAAGTAAAGTTAGTGAGAGTTATACTAGCGATATTAAATATCGGTTAATTGAATAGTCGAGTAACCTCATAAATTCTTATCAGTTAGTCGACTATTCTATAGTTCCTGGGAGTGGGGCTGGTAGCCAGTGCGCTCCATTCTCACTCCTGAGGAGCACCCTGCCACTCCGTGCTGGAGTTTAAAAACCAGCTCCCCTCATGGACTGGCTGCCTGTTGCCCTGTACTGCTGCCTCTGATAAAGAGGCAGCAGCGCGGGGTGGCAGCAGCCCTTGTCTGGGGTGGGGGCAGACCCATCACAAGCCAGGACTAAGCCAAACTGCTGGCCAGCCTGCTTAAAAATGTACTGGTAGGGGGGTAGGGGAGGAGGGAAATGCTTGTAGTTTATAGCATTAACCTGTAAGCTTTTGCTTATCAGTTAATCGACTACATTCTTACATCTCTTATTTATACAGTGATTAACGATCACCAGCAAATTTTTTCGCTCTGCTACTAAGTTTTCCAATGGCAAACCTGTTATTCCAAAATGAATACCTAGTTCCCTTAATCTATGCACCTTTCCTAGTTGCTCAACTCAACAGTAATGAGTTGCCTGCCTCAAAGCTAAGCAGATGTGAAGCAAAACAGTCCTCTAGAAATTCTGTCTCCAGATTGTAGTGAATATTTTCAGATATCAATTTACCAAGCTGGTCAACACAATCTGATGGTATTATAAAATGAGCCCCAGGTTAAAAGTTCAGGATGCTTATTTTGGTTTTAGATGAAAAATTACTAGCTACAGACCCACCCTTCCCAGTGAGATTTAAGATTTGTTGATTTTACAACCTCTAAATTCAATTCCATTTGCTGCTTTTGGCATAGTTTATTTACCTTTACACATTTTAGCATCACAAGAATCTCTTTAAAATAAGGCATTCATTGTACCTGAAGGATGTATCTTTATAGAAATGGCAAACCACATTTTTACTCTCTTTGACTTCTCGGAAAAAGTCTCTCTCACTTGGGATTTCTCTGTATTCTCCATGTCCTTTTGAAAGCCAATCCTAATCATGAGAAAATGAAAAGTTAGTACACTATTTCTTAATTGTATTTAATGTATTAGGAGAGCAATATTACTTAGAGAGAACTCCCCAACATGGCACGTTTGTATTTAAAATGAATATATTTTTATAAATGCTGCCACCTGAAAACTTAAACGACACCTATAATGATAAAAAAGGATTACTGAAAGCATAACATAGCACAGTTTAGAATGGATTTGCTTTCAGTTGTCCTTATATGGAAAATGCAGATCAATCTTGTATTTTTAGAACCTCTGAAACATTCATAGGTCACCTAGACATGGTTCTACAACAGATACATTAAGTATTTAGATAATCTTTAAAATACAATTGTATTCAAATGAGAAGTCCTTAAACATAAGCCAATTTTCAAGAACGTGCAATCAGTTATACACACAAAAATGCATGCCCATTTACACTTACTGAATGCAGTGTTACAACTTTCCCTTGTGAAATTGTAACTAGACATGCAAATGCAGTAATTTCATGATTAAGTGTGCATGTGTGTCTTCAATTTTGAAAATCAAGCTCTTTATAACAAAAATTACTTTGCACTGAACAAAGAAGGATGGCATAAACTAGATTTATACAAGTCGTACTTGCCTTTCCAAAGCTAAATCTCAAATTGCCTATTTTTTAGAGTTAAAACAAAGTAGTTTTAACAAGATACCAGTAGGGGAGGGGGAAGCATGTTACTCTATGAAGGTGTGAATTTGATTAAAAATAGGTCATGAATATTTTGAATGTTGTCCATTCTCATGATGCCTCATATAGGCAAATTATTTTGACTTTTTAATCAAAAGAATACAAAAAAGAAGAAATAGAAATAGTCCACAAGCTAAACTATTCTTCAAGGAAAATCAGCAACTGATTTTGATAATATAACATGTAAAATTATCAAAAGATACGTTCAGGTCCACCTTGAGTAAGAACCATTAAGATTCCATATTCCTCAGCATTCCAGCCTAACAATGACATATTCAGCTACATCCACATCTCAAAGCCTGGTATTGGTCTCTACCATTCCCTTCACAACTGGAATGCCTTCTTTCCACCTCATATCATTGCCAAGTTTCTTTCTTATCCACATAATTTTTGAGGTATGACATACTAGGAAGGGAAACCCAAAGGACTTCCCTATTTGAGACAGAGGCAGCAGCCCAAGGAGGGTGGGCAGTTCCCCAGAAGCCAGTGTGTCTGCGTACTGAGAGCCTGCGTGTAATTGTGAAGGTTAACCAATGAGCCCAAGCTCATTGGTTAACCGTGTACAGAGTTACATTTTCACATCTCTACTGTGCATTATTGGTGTTTTCAACTAATAATATTTGAGGTTTCAATCACTTGAATATTAACACAATCAAATCCCAATATCAGTTTGTTTGCTTAATCTTCTCTTAATCCAGTTTAAGCAAAATACACACTTCTATAGATGTAATCAAAGCCAAAGATTCAAATATGTTAGACATGTTGTATTCTATGATTTATGCAAAATTTCAGGCCACAGCACAAATGTACAGCTATTACACACCTACCCTTCGCTGAGATTTTCTATCAAAACACAGAGTCAACTATGGAACTCTTTGCTATAGTGCATAAAGTATCAGATCCCATTCTTTGAAGTTGACAATCTAAAATGCTGCCAGAAAATTACTTGTTTCTGCTGCTGGGATTTCTTGAGGGCTTCAAGCCTCCTTTCTTTAAGGCGTTCTAATTCATCTTCATCCATTTGGTCCAATTTCTGGATCTCAGCATCCAGTTGTTCTTCTACTACTTGAGTAGTCTGAAGCATTTGATCTTCCAGAACTTTTGAAAGTCTTTCAACAGATGTATCAGCAGCCATTCTTCTGGCTATACAATACGTTCCTTAAAACTGCAAAATTCATGTAATCAGAGAAAGCTGTCATAAAACAATATCTAGTAAGTCTTTAGTTCATATCCTGATTGGGCCAGTCTTTTATGTATTAAAAAAAACCAAACCACAAAGGTGATGTCATCCTAGGCATCTACTACAGGCCACCTACCCAGGCAGAAGAGGTAGATGAGGCTTTTTTTAAACAACTAACAAAATCATCCA
Organism: Pelochelys cantorii; assembly: GCA_032595735.1. Classification (NCBI taxonomy): domain Eukaryota; kingdom Metazoa; phylum Chordata; order Testudines; family Trionychidae; genus Pelochelys; species Pelochelys cantorii. Next base: position 120,476,345 of record CM064326.1, on the reverse strand, counting down.
AAAAGCAGGATTGGGTGGTGATGGGGACTTCAACTATCCAGATATATGTTGGGAAACTAACACAGCAGGGCACAGACTATCCAATAAGTTCTTGGACTGCATTGAAGACAACTTTTTATTTCAGAAGGTTGAAAAAGCTACTGGGGGGAAGCTGTTCTAGACTTGATTTTAATAAATAGGGAGGAACTGGTTGAAATTGGAAAGTGGAAAGCAGCTTGGGCGAAAGCGATCATGAAATCAGAGTTCATGATTCTAAGGTATGGTAGAAGGGAAAATGGCAAATTAGAGACAATGGATTTCAGGAATGCAGATTTTGGTATGCTCAGAGAGCTAGTAGGCAAGGTCCCATTGAAAGCAAGACTGAGGGAAAAGACAACTGAAGAGAGTTGGCAGTTTTTCAAAGGGACATTGTTAAGGGCTCAAAAGCAAGCTATTCCGCGGTGTAGGAAAGATAGAAAACATGGCAAAAGACCACCTTGGATCAACCAAGAGATCCTGCATGATCTAAAAATAAAGAAGGAGTCATAAAAAATGGAAACTAGGACAAATTACAAAGCATGAATATAGGCAAACAATACAGGAGTGCAAGGGCAAGATTAGAAAAGCAAAGACACAAAACTAGCTCAAACTAGCTACAGGCATAAAGGGAAACAAGACGACATTCTATAAATATAGCAGAAGCAAGAGGAAGACCAAGGACAGGATAGGCCCATTGATCAATAAGGGGGAAACAATAACAGGAAACTTGGAAATGGCAGAGATGCTTAATGACTTCTTTGTTTCGGTCTTCACGGAGAAGTCTGATGAAGGAATGCCTGACATAGTGAATGCTAGTGGGAAGGAGGTAGGTTTAGAAAATAAAATAAAAAAAGATGACGTTAAAATCACTTTAAAAAGTTAGATGTCTGCAAGTCACCAGGGCCTGATGAAATGCATCCTAGAATACTTAAGGAGATGATAGAGGAGGTATCTGAGCCTTTAGCTGTCATCTTTGGAAAATCATGGAAGACAGGAGAGATTCCAGAAGATTGGATAAGGGGAAATATAGTGCCCATCTATAAAAAGGGAAATAAAAACAACCCAGGAAACTACAGACCAGTCAGTTTAACTTCTGTGCCAGGAAAGATAATGGAGCAAGTAATTAAGGAAATCATCTGCAAACACTTAGAAGATAATAAGGTGACAGGGAACAGCCAGCATGGATTTATAAAGAACAAATCATGTCAAACCAATCTGATAGCTCTGATAGGATATGGAGTCTTGTGGATAAGGGAGAAGCGGTGGATGTGGTATACCTAGACTTTAGTAAGGCATTTGATATGATCTTGCATAAGGTGACAGAATTTGAAACTGTGCGAGGAGGACACAGAGTTGACAAAAAAAAAAAAAAAAACCCACACAACCAAAAAAACCCACCATACTTGTATATGTATATAAATAATCATAAATAAATTATCATGATATTAGTCATCTTATAAGACAAACAGACTTAAGAAAAACAATCATATAACATTAAAAACATCAATGTCGCTTTAAGAAATTAATAATCTCGATCCATTTTTTTAATCCATTTTGCATTCAGTCCATTCATTGTCTTTTATTATATTGTTAATTCTTCGTACTTTGTCGAACAATAAATTGTCATTTATTGCAATGCTAAATTTTTCTTAACGAATAAAACTGTTTCAAGGATTTTATTCCATTGAATTTCTTCATTCAGCAGAATCCAATCAAACACGTACACTGGTTCGTCATGCTTAGTCCAATTTTCCATATATTTGAGAGCATTTTTATAAAAGCTCATCGTCTCCCTTGTAAATTCTTTCTTCATTCCCGGATTGCTCTCTTGTAATTTGTTTAAATTAGTAATTACAACCAATGGAAGGAAGTTGGACTCAAGATGTGATTGAAGTTGCTCCTTTAATTGTTTAATATGCAATCCCACTTCTGTAGAAGTTATATGCTCTTTTTCAATACTTTTTATAATTGACCGGAACAAAGTTGCTTGATTGTGAACAAAATACAGAGTTACTTCAGCAGATTCATTCTTAAAGTTTTTCAAGATCAGAGGACATTTTTCCAAAAACTTAGAAAATATGATTTTAAAGGCTCGAACAATTGCAGCACTCGTTCAATGGCTGGCATTAAAGCTAACCATCTTGTTTTCGAATATCCCAACAGTTTTTTATATTCAACTGAGGCTTCTTCGCAAAAAGTCTTTAATGATGTAACTCTTACAGTGAATCATTCAAAATGTAAATAAATTTGAGGTATCACAACTTCAACATCGATGGACATTAAGCTTGATGCTGTATTGATGGCATTAGATACAATATGGGCATTGCAACCGATTCCAGTAATCATTTTCCCAAGTAAATGCATCAATTTCTTATGAACATTTTTATCACCTTTGCGATTTACACCGCCAAAATTAGTATTTGTGTTATCGACACACATCGCAATAACTTTATCATTCAAATTATGATTATCCACTAATTTTTGATACGATTGGATATTATTTCAGATGTCTCACCATCAATTGCTTCCAAATTCAAAACTTTGATTTGAATACCATTTTCAAAACTGAAGTAACAAACTAACACCGGATACAACTTTGTATCTTTGTGGTTTGAAGCATCTGAAAGAAGTGTAACAAATTTAGCTTCATCTAAATCCTTCTTCAAATTCTCTTGTGCGTAAGTTTGAAAAATGTTGCGAATAATAGCCTCTCCTTTAGTTCTGGCACAATGGAATTTTTTAGTATAAAGTACTCTATTCAGTTTTGACGCACAGTCTATGCTCCAAAAACTTTGATTGTGCATCACAATGTAGTACGCAGTCAGACCTTCGGTAGCTGCTAAATTCTTTTTGTCTTCTCCAAATGATGTACTTCCTAAGAACTCTATAACTTTCTGGGGCATTGATGCCTACGTTAAAGAATTTTGATGTTTGTTTGATGAAACATGCTTCATTATACTGGATCGGCCACCTACTGCCACACTGAATTCCACCGAACAGACAGTACACTTCACTAATGAATCATCTCTTGTTTCATCCACAATTCTGATGAAAGGAAATTCCTTTTTTAAATTCTCGTTGAAATGGCATTTTCTTTTCTCCAACATTTTTAGGGTTAATTGTGTCAACTAAAAAAATCACATTGACATTAAATTAAAATGGCTCAAAATAAACAATAACATTTCATAAATACCCTCCAAGAGTACTTTTACTGTATATTAAGCCTTTTAACAGGGGTTCAATTGCAGCATAATGATACTTTAAAAAACAGCAGGATATATTTTTTTGGCAAAGTAGGACAAGAAGGACAATTTTTTTCAGAGGAGGACAAAAGGAGGACATAATTATTGGGGAGGACAAGCCCCTCAAGGGAGGACGTCTGGTCACCTTATCTTGCATGATACTCTTATCAATAAATTAGGCAAATACAACTTAGATGGGGCTACTATAAGGTGGGTGCATAACTGGCTGGATAACTGTTCCCAGAAAGTAGTTATTAACGGTTCACAATCCTGCTGGAAAGGAGTAACAAGTGGGGTTCCGCAGGGGTCTGTTTTGGGACCGGTTCTGTTCAATATCTTCATCAATGATTTAGATATTGGCATACAGAGTATGCTTATTAAGTCTGCGGATGATACCAAGCTTGGAATGGTTGCAACTGCTTTGGAGGATAGGATCAGAATTCAAAAGGATCTGGACAAACTGGAAAAATGGTCTGAGGTAAACAGGATGAAGTTTAATAAAGACAAATGCAAAGTGCTCCACTTAGGAAGGAACAATCAGTTTCACACATACAGAATGGGAAGCGACTGTCTAGGAAGGAGTATGACAGAAAGGGATCTAGGGATTATAGTGGATCACAAGCTAAATAGGAGTCAACAGTGTGACACTTGCAAAAAAAAGCCAACATGATTCTGGGATGCATTAACAGGTGTGTTGGGAGCAAGACACGAGAAGTCATTCTTCCACTCTACTCTGCGCTGATTAGGCCTCAGTTGGAGTATTGTGTCCAGTTCTGGACACCACATTTAAAGACAGATGTGAAGAAATTGGAGAAGGTTCAGAGAAGAGCAACAAGAATGATTAAAGGTCTACAGAACATGACCTATGAAGGAAGACTGAAAGAACTGGGCTTGTTTAGTTTGGAAAAAGAGAGGCTTGAGAGGGGACATGATAGCGGTTTTCAGATATCTAAAAGGGTGTCACAAGGAGGAGGGAGAAAACTTGTTCTTCCTGGCCTCTGAAGATAGAACAAGAAGCAATGGGCTTAAACTGCAGCAAGGGAGGTTTAGGTTGGACATCAGGAAAAAATTCCTAACTGTCAGGGTGGTTAAACACTGGAATAAATTGCTTCGGGTGGTTGTGGAATCTCCAGCTGTTGAGAAATTTAAGAGTAGGTTAGATAAATGTCTATCAGGGATGGTCTAGACAGTACTGGGTCCTGCCATGAGGTCAGGGGACTGGACTCGATGACCGCTCAAGGTCCCTTCCAGTCCTAGTATTCTATGATTCTAAGTGTTCTGTAGCAAAATCAAACATTAGGAAAAGTGAGACTGACCTTGTCCTATTAGGAAGTAATATACAGATCGTTGTTTTCTTCAGGAAGATCACACATGAACTCACCAGTCATATCCTATTCTCTGACTCCATAGGCCAGCTGCTAAAATAGCACATTCAGATTCTTGGATAGGGAGGGCCCAGATTCACAAAAGGCACTTCAGTCTCAGGCACCACTGTGATCCACAACACCAGTCACTGGCTTCTGCCTAACTCTGTAGATGTCTAAACTCGCTAAGTTTTCAGCGTTCAAACCCCTAGTTATGGTTTTGTCTTTGGTCATGTGCACTGCTGTCTCCTTGTAGGTGTCTGCATAGCTCTCTCAGGCCTAAGACCTAACTTGACCCTCCTCCCAGAACCCACACTTACAACCCCTTTGCACACCAAACCCCCACCGAGCCCCTCTACACCCAAACTCCTCCCAGAGCCAACATGCCCTCCTATATCTAGCCCCTTGCTCAGCGCAGAACTCCCATCCCACAACCCAACCCTCGCTTCAACCTGGAGAAAGTGAGTAAGTGATGGGTGGAGGGGGGATGGGAGGAGCAGGGGCAGCACCAGGATAGGTCCTCAGGGGAGGGGCAAGCAAGCACATTTCGGTGCTTAGACAGTTGGTCGCCCTACTCCCCAAAAGAAACAAGAGTGAAGTGAAACTGCTTTTCTGAATCATTCTGCCCCTGAAGGTGAGAGCAGGATCCAAACCTCACAGCAGCTCCATGTCCCACCAGGGCAGATAAGGGGAATATGTGTGCGTGTGCGTGTGCGTGTGCGCGCCCAACGTGCTACACCCTCCTCCAGCTGGGTAACCCCTTTGCAAATTCGGCCCAGTACAGGGGCAGGGTGTCACTAACACAGTGTGGACATGGTGCAATAGGGCCCCGAGCCAAGGAGAGATTGCTGTCCCCAGACAGGTGCCACACCCTGGCGGGGAGCGGGGGGAGGGGAGGACTGCAGAGCTAAACACAGACTACTGCGCATGCGCGGCTCAAAGAGTTCCGCTCAGCGGCACCAGCACCAACGCCCCCGCCCCTCCCCCAACGGTCGATACCAATACCCGGCCTCCCCCGGGTACAGAGCCCGCAGCCGGCCCCTGGTCTGACGAGGGAAACGCTGCTGGACAGGCCGCGCTGCTCGCAGCCCCCGCTCCCTCACCCTGTCCGCGCGCGCGTAGCGGCCGAGCGTCTCGCGCCTCAGCTCCTGCCCGGGGGCAACGACGACCGTTCGCTCAGTACGCACCAGCTCCGGACTGGGGAAGAGGAGAGGCCGCAGTGCGCAGGCGCCTTCACCCCGCGACCGGATGCTACGGCGGCCTGCGGAGAGGGCAACAGACCAGGGCGCAAGAGGGACCCGCCGCCGCTGCGCGAGGCGCGCACTGCTGCGGCCAGCGCCCTCTCCGGCCGGAGGGGGAACTGCGGCCAGGCGCCCTCTCCCCTCTCACTGCCCACCCAACCCAGACTCGCCCCCCTCCCGGCTGCCTAGGCTTTGGCTCCCCGTACTGCTAAGGGCCAGAGGAGGAAATGGGGGCGGGCGCTGCGCACAACCGAAAACAAAGACCCTGATTCCCTGGGGTGGCCCAGTGGGCAGAGCAGAGAACAGGGAGCCCGGCAAAGGGTCCAACAGCCCCGCCACCCAAGTGCTGCCTGACTTGAGCAAATTGTTTTCTCTCCCTGCACCTCTCCTTCCCCTCTGTACCATGGGCCCAGCAGCCGCCTCCGGCTTCACGGGGGGGGGGGGGGGGGGGGGGGGGGCTAAGAGAATTCATGTTTGTCAAGCACTTTGAGATCACTGGACAGCCAGGGAGAGTGGCTGGCGGTGAAATCTCTTCTCCCAACACTCACAAGTCACACACTGGTGTGGAGCAGAACAGTGCACCACCCTGCAACACCTGCTGGGGTCCAAGGGCTGCTGTCTGTGGGTGCTGCACTGCTCTCCTCTGTTCCTTCAGGATGAGGCTTAGGTGGGGGAGTCTCCCTGAGGGATGGTGCAGGAGCTCCCATGTGGGGTAGGAGATGAGACTTGAAGCACCAGGTGCACAGGGATTGCAGGTAGAGCAGGGTTCCCCATAGTTAGATGATGCAGCTGCTGCAGTCTCATTTGGTGGGAAGGTGGGAGCATTATTATTGACCTCAATAGCATTCCTAAACAAGGTACTTACAGCACAGATTAACCTGAAGTTTCTCCTTATCTCTGAGGGGCGCTGCTCTACAGTCACTTGAAGTGGAGCTAGGGTTGCCAGGTGTCCGGTATTCACCTGGACAGTCCAGTATTTCCGGGCTCTGTCCGGTAAAAAAAAAAGGGGAAATACAGGACATGTGAAATGTCCGGTGTTTCCTGTTTCCCTCCGACAGAAGCTTGGCAGGGACAATTTTCCCCTGCCACGTCTGGCAGGGACAGGGAGTGAGGAGCGCGGCAGAGTCATAGCAAAGGGGGGCAGGAGGGGACAGTTGCTGGGTGCCATGCTAGGGGGGTGCCGGGCTGGGGTGAGAGCGGAGTACGTGCTGCTCTGGCCCACGTGACCAGCAGAGACCCGGGAGCTGGCCACGTGATGCCTCCCTCTACACAATGCGAGCAGAGGCAGCCGGGCCAGGTGGCTGGAGCAGCAACTTTAAAAGTAAGATTAATTTACCCGGCTGTCCTGTTCTTCTGGTGCCTGGCTCAGGGCGGGGGTGGGGAGGGGGGGATTTGATTGGGGCAGGGCGCTCCTGCACTGGGGATGCCTGGCTCAGGAGGAGGGGTGAGTGCATTGGGATGGGGGGGCATTAGGGGGCCTGGCTCTGGGGAGGGGTGGGTGCATTGGGGGTTAGTGTGTGGCCCCAAACGAGGGAGTGGTACAACTTTTGCTTATCAACTTTGGTCTCCCCCTTTTTTTTCCCTGGACAGAATTTTTTCCTAGTGTTTTTTTTGGGGGGGGGGGTGTTCGGTATTTTTTGTTAAACCATCTGGCAACCCTAAGTGGAGCACCCAGAGGAATAGCACGTGAAGAAGGGAAGGTTACTCACTCAGGTGCTGCTGTTACATGGCTCTCTAGGCTGTTCTTTGGGCCTCTGTCACAATGAGGGAATCTCTTGATATCAGACTTGGACCCAAGTCCGTATTTAACTTTCCTCTGGTGTCAGTGTATGACACCTAAGCAAAAACCTAGCCAATAAGGGTCATTAGGCAGTTTGTAAAATCCTGGGGGAAATGGGTGCAGTGTGTCCAATGATGCTTCCAGATAAGTAGAGTAGTCTCAACAGATCATCACTTCTACCACACGACGTCAGTACGTCACTGCTTATTCTAAAATGAAGATATTTTTCTAAATGTGAAGGAGCAAGTTATATGAAGATATATAGATATATATGTAGTGATTGTGCTGTTTTGTCATGTAGACTTTTTTTTATCCCGAATTAGAAATGTTAAACATAGAGCATTCAGACATGTTACAGCTTCCTGTTATGTGATCCTTCCATTAGACCACCATTTTACTGCTCTATTTCACTTATCTACAGATAGATATTGTTACATTATGGTGGCCGGGAGGAGGCTGACTGAGAGTTAAGAATCTTATCACTATAACCTACCCATTGATTGGGGTCTCTCTGTTATATTTTTGTGATTCCAAGTGTTACATTCTGAAACTATCATTTAGTTATTTTCTTTAACCCCACATATTTTTGACACACAGTATTGGTGGTAATGGCTGGGAGAGCTAGCAGGAGTGGTGTCTGTAGTACTTAAATACTGACTCTATATGAGAAGATTTCAACCCTTATGCAGTAACTGAGGCTCTTTGAGATGTGTATCTACCATAGAATCCTCACTGTGGATCCCAAAGTAGAAGGGAGGGGGATGGGCAGGAGAGAATCTCAGTTACTGCACAAGGTAAGTAACTGTCTCTTCTTCAAGTGCTGAACCTGTGGGTGCTCCACTTCAAGGCTATGTCTAGACTGCAGCTTTTTTCTGGGATACTGGAGGTATCCCAGAAAAGCTATGCTACATCCAAGGAACATGTCCGCTTTTCCAGAAAAAAATTCAGAAAAGCGGATGCGCTCTTTTGCCATCCCTGTAAATCTCATTTTATGAGGAAGAAGGGATGTGTCGAAAGAGGAGGTTTTTCTGAATTTTGGCGCCAAATTTTGGAAAAGCCTCTTTCAAAAGAAAAGCAGAAAAAGATATGGAATTTGCAGTTGGCAATTTGTGTATCTTTTTCCGACTTTTCTTTGCAGTGTAGACATAGCTCAAGTGACTGTAGAGCAGTGCCCCTCAGAGATACAGAGAGACTTCAGGTTCATCTGTGCTGTAGGTACTTTGATTAGGAATGCTATCGAGGTCAGGAATGAGCGTGTGGAATGAGCTCTGATTAATTTAAGGGACTGAGTATTCTGAATTTGGGTGCATTATTGAATGCATATGGAGATTCATTTAGATATTGTGCATCCTTCTGAACACTCCTTAGCACACACAAAATGTCTAGGGGACTTTCAGAATGTCTTGGTTCTTTCAAAGTAGAAAGCTAATGCGGGTCTGATTTCTGATGGATGCAAGACAGTTTCTGGTGGAGTTCCATGCGGTTTTGAATAAGACATGGGAAGATTAATTGATTGGTTTATATGAGATGATGATGATTACCTTTGTTAGAAATTTTGGATGTGGTAATAACATGACCTTGTCTTTGAAGAACATTGTGTAGGGAGGATTGGCTATGAAGGCCCCTATCTCACTCACCCATCTGGAGGAAATAATAGCGACAAAAATGCCACCTGCATGGATAACTGGAACAGGTGGCTAAGGGTTCAAATGGTGGTCTAGTGAGGCATTTCAATACCATGTTGAGGTCCCATACTGGAGTAGGTGAGCAAACTCCTGGGTGCATGTTCTGGAGGCCAGTGAGAAAGCATCTAATAATAGGATGTCTTAAGATTGAGGTCCCATTGAGCTCATGATGGAATGCTGTAATTGAAGGAAGATGCACTTTGATCAAGCTCATTGCTAAATCTGAGTGTTTTAGCTCCAATAGGTATTCCAGCACTATTAGTAGTAGTGTTGTGTAGGCTATCAATTGTTTTATTTGTCATCATGAGGAGTATCTTTTCCATTTCTGAAGGTAAATATTATGCAAAATCAATTACCTGCTGTTTAGTAATACGTGTTTGACCTGTTCTGAACAGGCTACTTCACCCTCATGGAACCATACAGGAGCCATGCTTGTAAGTGGAGTTTTTCTGGATTTGGGTGAAGAGCGCAAGCCTTGTTCTTTGAAAGCAGGTCTGTATGGTGAGAGAGAGCTTGAGGAGCACTTATTGTCATGCACATCAGATAAGGGTACCATGGTTGTTTGTACCATGCTCGAAATATCAGGATGACTAGGCCTTGCCCATTTGTGTCTTGTATATTATGTGTGATATCAAGGGGATTGGTGGGAATGTGTACATCAGCCATGTGTCCCATGTGATGAGAAAGGTGTCCCCTGATGATCATGGTCCCATTCCTGCTCTGGAGCAGAACACTGAGCATTTGTAGTTCATTGGGGATGCAAATAAGTCAATGAGACGAGTGCCCCATTGGGTGGAATATGGATTGCAGGATGCCCTTGTTTATTTCCCATTTGTGTTCTCAAGAGAAGTATCTGCTTAGCATGTTCACCATCGAGTTCTGAAATCCAGGAAGGTAGGAGGCCAAAAAGTTTACGTGGGGGTGTGTACACCAGTTCCATAGTTTCATGATTTTGATGCATAATGAGTGTGATTGAGACTCCCTTTTCTTCCAGCGATTGATGTAAAACATGCAGGCAATGTTGTTGGTGTGAATTGATTCATTCTTTAAGTGTGTTCGGAAATATCTGCACATACTGCATACTAGGGATGTTAAAATGCATTTAATTAAGTAACCGTGTAACCACTGAAAATTTCAGCGGTTATGCAGTTACATATGGGGGGAAAGGAGGCAGTCAGCTCCCCAGGAGCTGGTGCATAGGGGGAGCCATGTGGAGGGGCAGATGGCTCCCTGACAGCCTGTACATGTGGGACTGCCAGCTTCCAGCCCATGCAGGCCACAGGTGGGGAGCTGCTCCTGGTACCAGGCACCAGGTTAATCAGTTACTGTTCACATCCCTAATTGCAACTGTTTGTAAAATTTGGGCCAGTGTATGTTCATCCAACAGAATGTCTTGACTAAGGATATTAAGTACTAGTTAACTAGTCGACTCTCTGATAAGCAAACACTTTCACTAGTGCTGATGCACTGCTGCCATCAGATATTGTGGGGTTTTAATCAATGCGGCTAGTGCCAATTTGGCTTTCTCTACCAGGGTTGACTGCAAGATCAGTGCCAGAGGCAGAGGCATGATGCCTTGGAAGATATGCAACATTGAGACCCTTACAGGTGAGGTTGGTGTCATAGAGGAGGCATGTCTCCATGATGTCTCAACTCTATCACCTTAGTTTGGAACTCAGTGGTGCCAGAGGTGCATGGAGCATCTTAGGTGCCCATCTGAGCGTGTTGGCATCAGGGGGTAGTGACCTGGTAGGAGACTAACATTGTTTCTGCGGCACTCTCTGCAGTGATGTTTCTGCTTCTCTTCTGACTTCTGAGTTGGGTGTCCTGTCAGCAGCTGCTACCCTCTAACTTCTCAGCTGGGAAAGCAGTGCTACCACGTGCATTGGCGTAAAAGGAACAGTGGCAGTAGCAGACCTTCTGCGCTGCTGTAGGTGGCAGACTGCCTTGTGTGGTTGGTGCCCAGGCTCTGTTGCTACCCAGTTTAGAAGTTAGAGCTCCGCCAGCAGCAGCACAGAAGGAAGGGTGGCAATAACCATAAAATCCTACCCTTCTTTCTGTGCTGCTGCCAGTTGGGTTGCCGTCTAAGTTGGGCACCTGACCAATTGCCATCACTTCCCAGCCACCCCTGGCATGTATATGCCATGCCAAGAGTCCCAGGCTGTTCTAATGTCAGAGGTAACCCAACCAATCACCATGCAGCTATTATAGCTAATTTGCATGCAACAATTATATTGGTTACGTAAGGGATGATGGCTCACTTGGCCCATCTGTCACAATGCAACATGCACCCCGCATTTACCACCTCCACAAATCTATGCCACTCTTCTAGCACAAGGAAATAACACATCCATAGCGTACGATAACCCCAAACACATACAACCTCTCACAGCAGCACCCCCCCCCATTTTCCACCTTCATCAATCAATTCAGAATCCCCCAACACAACCCCTGCAAACACAGCCAGCACACACTCACTCTGAAACCTAGAATATCTGAGTCAGTGAAGCAATGGAAAGAGCTCCAAGCGTGGTTGAGAAACGTTTTTTTTGTTTGTTTAGCATATCATCAGGTTCAGTTATCATTGGGATATTTTTGTAGTCTCTTACCAGCCAGCTATAAATTCTCAGTCATTTGGGGTTTTTTACACATGACAAATTTACACCTGTGTGCCAGCACAGGCTTTCAGCTCCTAGTTACTCTTCACATTTGGGTGCTATTAATAAGAGCTTCAAAGTTTGCTTTAAATTCTGGTACCTTCTAGGATTTGCATTCCTTTACATTTTTGTGTAATGAACAAGAGACTTGACCCATTTTACTAGAGTGTGTTTCTCATGATTAGATTGGTGTTATTGGGTACACAAGCTGCCAGAACCACAGACCTTTCTCCTCTATCTTTGCCAAGAAATTTTCTCCGTGACCTTTGTCCTTTTTTTCTTTAAAAACGCTGTAATTCTTTAAAAGGCACTAACGTGGAGTGGAATTGTAAGATTTCCAAAAGCTGAGCAATAATCCAGCAGGTCATTTCTGAGTGAGATGGTGCCCAAGAAGGTCACGGCTGACTTCCTGGGGGGGGGGTTGCAGCGCTTTGAGCTAGGCTGGCTTATATGCGGCGGGGGTGAGGGGAGTGGCAGGGGAAGCAGACTGGCATAACAATTAAAGGGGCCGCGACAAAATGTTCCCGGCGTGTTGTTGGTTTGTTTGGGGTTTTTTTGGTCAACCAAAATTTTACCGGCTTTTTTTTTTTTGCTCAACAAAAATTTTCCCGGTTCCAAGGGTCGCACATTAAAAAAGGTACCACTGCTCTAGTTGTACTCCGGCACTGACCAATCTTCCTAATTTACTGTGGTATTTTAAACAGTTTCTGTATCACAGGCTAGCTGGCCGGCAAACCTCCTTGTTCCCCACCAGTCAGTTCTGACATATAAAAGCTGAGCTGTGCATCACCTGCCTTTGTGCTGATCCCTAGCACAGTTCCTGTCCCTTGAATTATACCTTATCTGACATGCAATGTACAGTTGACTTCCGATAATCCGGCACCTTTTGGACCTAGGTGGTGCCGGATTATCAGATTTGCCGGAGAATCAGGAGGTCCTGGTACAGCTGCACGGCTTAACAGCTGGCCGGGACACAATCTCCCTCCCTCTCCCCTCCCCTCCCCTTTCCTCTCCCCCCCCCCTCCATGCTGTAACCTGATCCTCCTCCCCCTCCCCTCCCCTTTCCCCTTCGCTGAAGCAAAACGCTCTTCTCCATACTGTAATGCGATCCCACTCCCCCCCCCCCCCCCCCCCCGCAACCTTATGCTCCCTCCCGTTACAGCCAGCACTTGTGCTGAGCGGCAGGCTTTTTAATCAGCTGGTCAGGAGCGCTTGGCATTTTGATGCCGGAATATCGGGAGTGCCGAACAGTTGGATGCCGGACTATCGGAGTTTTACTGTAGTATGGGGCCAAATTACAGAACACTGGAATTTGGACTCTGTTATATGCAGCTTAACTACAAGGTAATGTTGTAAATACAGAGATGCCATTGCAAAGGAAAAGGTTAGAGATGCAGCAGGGGGGAAAGAAGAATTGAGGATATGGAGGACAAGATAAAGATCCAGAGAATGTGTCCAATAACAAGTACCTCATATCAGATTGTTTGTCTAGCAACCATCTTCTATATACCCTCCTTACGGCAAGTGCCTACACTGAAAGCACTTTCATCTGCCAAACCAAGTGCTTCTAAACTAAACTTCCTGCATTTCCCAAGCTTCCATAATAATCTTGTACAATCTAGGATAAAACACCTGTTAATTGCATGGACAAGCAGGCAAAAGAAGTGTCTGGCCACAGTGGAATCCCATGGAGGTGTGTGTGGGGGGAAGCAGGCAGCATGGTTCCCTGGGCACCTCGGGAGCCTCTGTGAGGCAGGGACTGCTGTGCAGGCCACACATGGCCTTGGTCCCGGGACACTCCCTGTCCTCTGGCCCGAGGACTGTTGGTTGCTGCTCACAGAGGAGGGCACAGCCTCAGGGACAGCGTCTGCAGGGATGACTAACTGCCTCTCCCTCTTTGTATTCTCCACAGCCGGACCAGCCAGTACTGAGGAGTGAGACACACCACCCATGCCAGCCACCCGACCCCGGGGATACAAAAGTGCTCCAGGGTGCAGGAGTAGCTGGTGAGTCAGCATGTGGGCATCCTGCCTGACATGCAACAGACCCTGGACCAGAAGGTCCAGGAGGACACAGAGTGGCAGACCCGCATGTGGGACCAGCTTGTGCAGCAGGGTGATAACATGTGTGCCATCATGAAGGAAATGATGGCACACCCAGCTGCTCTCACTGCTCCTGTCTACCATCCTCCTGTCCTCCCTGCTGTGCCCATTCCTCCTCGCCCTGCCCCCCAAGCAATGCCCCTACTACCTCCCAAAGCAATGCCCATGCCCCCTCCTCCTGCCCCTTTGCCATCTCTGACCCCACTCCAGCTCTCCCTCCTTCCCCCCCACCCCCTCCGGTCCCCGGACCCTCCCAACCGCAAGTTCGATGAGGTCCCCGCACCCAAGGTGGCACATCCAGCTGCCCCCCATGCCATTCCCAGCCCTGAGCCCCCCTCCAGGTTAGGAGCCGCCCTCCCCAGTTATATTTTTTGAAAGACAAATACAAAGTTCATTGCATTGAAATCCAAACAGGTGTGTTTATTCAGAGGTCAGGGAGGGGGCGAAGGGTGGGGTTGTGGTTGGAAAAGTATAGTGGAGCAAGGCACAGGCCCCTAGTGGGGAGGCCCTGGGGAGAGCTCTGGGGTCCTAGAGAGAAACTCTCCCTCAGGGCCTCCCGGATGCACACTCCGGCCTGATGGGCCTGGCGGATGGCAGCTGTCTCCAGCTGCTCAAAGGGTCTTCCCTTGCAGCCGGCCTCTGCCCCTCACCCCAGGAGGAAGGCCTCCCCCTTCTTCTCCACAATGTTGTGGAGGACACAACATGCTGCGACCATCTTGGGGATGTTGTGCTCCCCCATGTCATGGTGGGTCAGGAGGCACCTAAACTGCGCCTGGAGGCTGCCAAAAGCGCACTCGACCCGAATCCTGGCTCGGTTGAGGTGGGCATTAAATTGGTCCCTGCTGGGGTCCAGGTGGCCAGTATCAGGCTTAATTAGCAACGGCATCAGGGGGTAGGCCACATCCCCCACGATGCACAGTGGCATCTGCACATCCCCAACTGCCAAGTCACGGCGGGGGAAGAATGTGCCCACCTCCAGCTTCCCGTAGAGGCTGGAGTTCCGAAAAATGCGGGCATCGTGTGCCCTGCCCGACCACCTGACAAACATGTCTGTAAATAGTCCATGGTGGTCGACCAGGGCCTGCAACACCATTGAAAAGTAGCCCTAGTGGTTGATATACTAGGCCGCTCAATGTTCAGGTGTGCAGATCGGAATGTGGATCTCATCTATGGCTCTCCCACAGTTCGGGAACCCCAGGGCAGCAAATCCTGTGACAATCGGGTCCAGATCTTCCAGGCAATGAGTCTGTGCAGCAGGATGAAGTTGATGGCCCTCACAACCTGCAGAAGGAGACAAAGTCACAAAACAGAGAATGAGAGGGAGTGCCTAAGCTCTTGGGAAGTGCCTGCCTCCTCCCCTCCCCCCAAAGCCTCTGGAGCCACCCCCTATGAGGCTGCCCCCCCACAGCAGGGCTGAGTGTGGGCGGGACAACACAACCCCGGGGACAGGGCTTCTCCCGCCCCGACTCCTCACCCCCCCGACTCCTCAGCCCCCCAGACCCTCTTTCCCGAGGGTCCCCCTTTTCCAGGATTCCCCCACCTCTGCAGGGACTGCAGCCTGAGAGTCCCTTACCTCCAAGGGCCCTGACGATGGACTTCCCCATGCTGAACTGGTTGCTCACCAACTGGTAACTATCTGGGGTTGGCGAGCTTACAGATGGCAATTGCGACCCGCTTCTCCAGGGGGATGGTGGGCCACAGGTGGGTGTCGCATCACTGACAGGGGCAAGCTAGGCACACAGCTCCAAAAACATGGCCTTCTGTATGCAGAAGTTTTGGAGCCACTGTTAGTCGTCCCACCGCTCCATGACCAGCCGATCCCATCAGTCAGAACTGGTGTCCCGCCTCCAAAAATGCTTCTCGACTGCAGCGTGTAGATGCACAGGTCTTGCTGGCCCTGCATGAGCTCTGAGTGGAGCTCGGGCAGGGCTAGGAAGGCAATCTGCACAAATTGCTGCTGAAACTGCAGCATGGCCATGTGGGACCATCAAATGCCCAGGGGCAGCTCCAGCTCCATGGCACTAACAAAAAAGCTGTGGCGTCCAAAACACCTGGGCAACCAAAGCAGGCACTGCAAGAGCTTTGCTGTCCCTCAAAGAGGTAAGCAAGCTCACAGCAGAAGCAGATAAATGGCTGTCCAGGGGGGTCTCTTTAAGTGCGTGTCTCAGCTAGGTTTCGGCACCAGCACTCGGAAGGAACTGGTGACCTAAAGCCCTGGCTGAACTGGTTCCGGGTGGCCTTATATGCGAGAGAGCATCCAATCAGTGTGGACACTATCTTTTGAAAGAGCAGATCACTTTGGCAGTGTGGACGCTCTCTTTCAGAAGAAGTTTTTCTGGAAGATCTCTTGCGGAAAAGCTTTTTTCTTCCGAAAGAAGCCTGCAGTCTAGACGTAGCCTCAGATACAGACACCACGGCTCACTCTTCAATCTTATGTAAGCCAGGGGTCTGAAGGACTGCTTGCAATGCAGCCAGCTGAAGTTGTTTAGCTCTGCAAGATAATTAACTATTGATATGTAAATACAGCTCATGCTGGGATGGGGAAGGAATCTGGGGTGTGGTTATGTAAATCCAATTCAGCCAGGGCTGATGGAGGATCACTTGTTAGAATGGAATGTGATGTATTGTAACTAATTTGGGCTGTTGTGGGGTCACAAACCATGCTACCCCTAAATGTAGGAACTGTAAAATATGACACCAGTACTTGCAGGAGAGACACCATCACTGTAAGTGGTCTCAGATAAAAAAGCCTCCCCCTTCCAGAGTTGAGTGAACTGAATTGGGCCTAGGCCTAGCTGTAAGACTGGTTTGACCTATCATCCCCTGCCCCCTAAGTACAGACCTAAAGCAGATTCTATTAGGAGTCTTTTTGCTATTCCAGTGGAAGCTGTAATCTTTTGCTACTCTAGGGGGTGGCTAAAGAGTTGAAATCACTAAGAGCTGAAGTCACTGGTTTGGCCTGGAGCTAGACCCATTGTGGTCAGTAGAGTGGCTGGTGGGAGCAGTGGCAGGTGGTCAGCAGAGCAGCCGGCGGGAACGACTGGCGGGCAGCTGGTAGAAGCAGCAGCAGGTGGAGTAAGCGTACCATAGGAGCAGCACAAAGGTGGCATAGCCTCAGGCTCAGTGAGTGACATCATCAGGGTGATGTATCAGGGTCCGCACTGACTGGACAGAGCTGTAAGTGGGGCATTTGAAGTAGGGTATGGAGAAAGTTTGGGTAGGTGAATGGACCCTTACATTGTTGGACTAGTGAGCCTGAGGGGCAAAGGACATTGCTTGATTCATCTGAGCTGGGACGGTTACTCGTGGAGGGGGTATGAACTCTGTTTGTGGCATTTTTCCAAGTTAATGCCACGTGACTTCTCTCTCTTCATTAAAAGTTTCTTTTCTACACTCAGACTCTGTGCTTGCGAGTGGGGAAGCATTGTCTCTCAGGCGCCCAGGGGTGTGTGAGTTTCCCAGGCTACTGGGTGGGGACTTGAGCCAGTTCTGTGTGAGATGGATGAAAAGGGACCCCTAGATATTGAACCCGGCCCTGGCTGCTGCCAGCACTACCCAGCAGAAGGGTTACATTTATAAGGCTTTAAGCAAAAACAAAAGTAACAGAACTACTACTAAGAGAAGCACTGTTTGCAATTGATTGTGAATTTCCCAGGTTACTGGGGAGGGGCTCGAGCCAGTTGTGTGTGGGATGGATGGAGAGGAACCCCTAGATATTGAACCCAGCCCTGGCTGCTGCTGCTGCTACCTGGCAGAAGAGTTACAAGTGGAATCCAATTAAAGCAAGTTGACAGTTTTACTTATCTCGGTAATAATATCTCCCAGTGGTGGATCTCTTGACAAATAAATCACAAACAGGATACAGAAAGTTTTTCAGACATTAGGAAAGCTATGTAACAAAAGTACTGAAATCCCGCAATACAGCCCTCTCAACAAAAATAAAACTCTATAATGCATCTTTTCTCTACAGCTGTGAGACCTGGACACCATATAAATGCCATATCAAACAATTAGAGGGTTTCCATGTGCTGTCTCTGGCTACGTCTAGACTAGAAACCTCTTTCCAAAGACAGCGTCTAGACTGCACCCAGGCAGTCTGGATGCTCTCTTTCGAAAAATCTCTGTTTGCATTCAAGAACACCTTTTTTCGAAAGAGCACTTTTGAAAAAAGGCATTCTTCCTCATAAAATGAGGTTTACCGCGGTTGAAAAAACTGCCACGTTCTTTCAATTTAATTTCGAAAGAACACAGTGGTAGTCTAGACACAGGGGAAGTTTTTTTGAAAAAAGGCCACTTTTTTCAAAAAAACCCTGTAGTCTAGACACCCCTTCTGTGTGCCATTATAGAGATCTCCTGCCAGACAAAATTGCCAACTTGGAAGTTTTCCAAAAGTCAAATGCCATAAGCACTGAGGCCAGGCTGATAAAAGTCCAACTAACTTAATTGGTCACATCATTAGGTGTCTGAAGATTGACTCCCAGAAAACATTTTCATGGAGAATGGCACAAGGAAATTGGCATCAAAGTTGCCCCAGAAAGCACTACAAGGAAAGTATCAAGAAGAGTATACACTTCAGTACCATAAAAGCCAATGAGCTTGAGAAGGCTGGATTGAATAGACCTATGTGGCAACCTTTGAAGAGGACAGAAATAATTGATGGCTAGCTTCTCAGGCAAAGCATCATACTTCTGCTATAGCTACCAAGTTAGACAATGACTTTGTCTGCCCAATATGCTCACGAGCATGCGAGCTGTGCTTTGGAATTCTGAATCACTCCAAAATCCATCAAAAGAGAGAGCATGAAAACATCGTCAAAGTGGTATCACACACACACACACCATGCCCTCTCTCCTGGGTGGACATGGGGTTGCTTACAAAAAGTTCAGAGCAAGAGAGGGGCCTTAGTTATTCACTTTCTGTTGGTGTTAGGGTAGTTCATATAGCAGAAAAGGAGGGTTTTTTTAATTAGAATACATGATTGTAACACCCCAAAAATTGACAGGGAAATTTGGGGACAGGTATAGCAACTGCATGGGCCATAGGTATCTTCGCCCAGGGGAGGTTAAGCCTCCCCAAAGAGGATCCAGTGCACCTCACTCAGGAGGTACACGACCAGCCTGCCACTTTTAGAGTGTTGCCAAAAGGGTGCCCAGACTGTGGATGCACCCACATGGCTTCTCCACAGTCCCCATCTTCACGTGTGGCCCCAGTCACACTGTCCCTCTTTCTGCCTTTACTCTGCCTCTCCCCTGAAGTCAGTGTGAGCTTGAGGCATCTTAGGTTGGCCAGTGACTTGGGGTGGCATGGGCCAGCTGGTCTAGTAACCCAGGGCTTCTCATATGAGCCAGAGATTCTGGGTGGCTTGGATGGGCCAGGACTTGGACAGGGGGTTCAGGGCAGAGAGTGGGCTGGGAGCTCTGGGTGGCTAGAATGGGTTGGGGGCTTGGGGAGACTCTGGACAGCTGTGGCAGCTTGGCCAGGCCAGCCAGGATGGGGGTGGGACTCCTTTGGCTTGGAAATTGGGAGGGTCGGAAGGGGTGGGGCCTTAAGGATAGAGTCTAGCCTCCCCAAATGCGGGGTTAATGTGCCATCTATGAACAACTGAAACTATCTGTAATACTTTAATTGTCTGAGCATGCAGCTGACTATTCTTATAAAGCAAGCTCCTCCCAAAAAGTTTTCTTTTAATCAAAGGTTCAAAAATATCCCCCAAACCTCTGGCAAGTGTATAATAAACGTGTGCTTGGTGTCCGATTTAGAAGGTAAGCCTTATCATGGGGGGAGTTTATATTGGGCCTGCATACTGGCACTAACTGTTTGCTGCCCAGTAATAGGCAAGTGCTTTACAAATATGAACCCTCTCACCCCCACCCCCCTTTTCTCCTCCACCCCTGTGCGACAGGAGGCGCTGCTGGGCCCATGGCACAGAGGGGAAGGAGAGGCGCAGGGAGGGAAAACAAGGGCTGTTGGATCCCATTGGCTCCCTGTTCTGTAGCGGGAGGGGGCGGGACATTTCCTCCCCTGGCCCTTGGCAGCAGGGGAGCCAAGGGCTGGGCAGCCTGGGGGGGGGGCAGGGGAAGAGCCTCGGGCTGGGCGGCCAGTTAAGAGGGGAGGGGGCGCCTGGCGCCGCAGTTCCCCCTCCGGCCCGAGGGGGCGCTGGCAGCAGCAGTTGGCGCCTCGCGCAGCTCCTGCGGGTCCCTCCCGCGCCCTGGTCTCGCGCCCTTTCCGCAGGCCGCCGTCGCGTCAGGTCTCGGGGTGAAGGCGCCTGCGCACTCTCCCCCATATGCGCCCAGGTGCCTGTGGATGTGGCCGGCCGGACCCTGCTGAGGCGAGCGGGCGCGCGCACGGGGGCGGGCGGTGACCGGCCAGCGCCGCCATGGGCAAGAAGCAGAAGAGCAAGAGCGAGGACAGGTAGCGGCGCGGGCTCGTGGCCGGGGCGGGGCAGTGACAGCGACAGCGCGGGGCCTTCTCCACCCCCCGTGCCCGGGCTGCGGGGCCGGAGCTACCCGCGCGCGCACCGGCCCCTCCCAGCCGCCACCGACCCCGGGCGGGTCCCCGCGCGCGGTGTCTCGTCCCCGCGGCTGGGAGCAGCAGCGGGGGCGACCGGCCCAGCGCGGGGTGACCGGCGCTGCCTCGCGGGTGCCGCCTCCCCCTGCCAGTCCCGTCGCGGGGCTGCAGGGCGCTGCGAGTAGCGGCGCTGGCCGCGCAGACCAACGCGTGTGGGACTTGCCAACCACCCCCCCCGCCGCCGCACCGGTTTGATCTGCCTCCCACATCCCCGAGCCCGGCCTGCAAGGGGAGCAGAGCGCAGGGGCCAAACGGGAAGCGCAGATCGAGAGCGACACTTGTATGTTCTCTAAGCTCCTCTAGTTATCCAGAGACACTTGGATACGTGTCTTTCAAGAAGGGCTGTATCAGATCCGACCAATGAAACATCTGCCTTGGGCTTTGCAGCTCTGAGGGGGAAGAAATGTCTATAGGTGAAAGGCTCTTAGGGTTGATCACAAACTATTGATGGTATTGAATATACTCCTTCCTGTAAAGCTGAGGTCACTGATTCTGGGGTCTGACGGGTGAACCTGACTCCTTTGGCTGGGAGGCCATCAAGTGGCCACATGTCAGCTGTCCTTCCCCCTCTCCCTTTCCTCCTCAGCCCTGCCTCACTACAGTGCTGCTCCTGCCCTCTGCCATAAACCTGCTCTTCTAGCTTCCTGCTTGCTGGGCAGGGTGGGGAAGACAGAGGAGAGAGGCACTGATGTTAGGGTGCCCTCCACTCCTGTACCCCATCTTCACACAGTGAGCAAGGCCTTGGAGAATAGGTGGGGAAGATAGTGGGACAGAGGTATTTGGGTTTGAGGTAGATCCTGGATTGTCTCAAATTAAAGATGTTAATGAGCTTTCAAAGGTTGGAGTCTGATGCTAGAAGTTAGGCTGTAGTTACAAAGGTGGGAATGAGGTATTTTTGTCACTTCAAAGCACTTCAGTGGTTGGTCAACAGAGTCATTTCTCAATCCTAGTACTATTTTTCAGATATCTGTATTTTACACTTCTGGCTAAAATAAAAGATGGGATGATGTGCAAACGCAGACTTCAGCTGTGTTGAAAGTCACTTCTTGCTTCAATTTTAAACCTTAAAGATGAATTATATTGGTGGGTCCATACAATACGTGTCCATGATTTTATGTGACACAGAATGATTCCATGATCACATAATATTAGGATCCTTTGTCTGTCATCTTGTGTATGCCATCGTGAAGGCAGCATGCCAGTTTGCATCTTTTAGACTCAGGAGTGGATTCCAATGAAAACTGGTAAAGCTACCAGAAAGATCACTGTTGAATGCAGCATGCCTTGTACCTTTCATCAAGATTAGGTACATTTCTTACATTCCTTACAAAACCTAATTCTACTTGAATTGATGAAAGGCCCTGCATAATTAATAGTGAGGAGCTAAACAACTATTTTCTTCATAGTACAAACCAAAAGGATATAAAAATACAAGAGTGTGTTTCATTTTGCTTTGGCTAATTCTTTAGCACATACTTCCTAACATTAAAATTAGGGATGTAAAATACCATTTAATTGCTTAATTGGTTAAACATATTTAATTGTTTAACTGATTAAAGGGGGGCAAGAGTGGGGGAGCTGTTCCAGCTTCCCTGCCTGTTGAGGCCAGGCTGGAGCAGCTCCTATCTGCTGGGGGGGCTTGAGCAGCCACCTGCCTGTGGCAGATGGGAAGCTGCTCCAGGCTCTCCACCCCCCTTAACAATTAAGCAGAACCAGGAAGCATTACCTGGCAAGTGTAATGCTTACCCGTTAACCTCTCATATCTCTACTCAAAATAGGCATTGGAATTAATCTTTTTTTGCGTCAGGGCCGCTGACCCACAGAAAATTCAGTCAGGGGCCCCACACAAGTGAAAGACACAACTCTCCCTCCCCCAAAATAGCAGAAAGACATAGGGAAGGGAGGGGGAGCCTCCAGGGCCCGAGGTTCCCCACTCTGGTCTAATTCCTAGATGCAGGTGGCTTGGATTTAATTAAATTAGCTGTAAATTGCTAATTATTTTAAAAAACTCTGAATTTTACTGGATTTCATCCTTTACTCTTAAACATTTATTGCTGTAAAAATGTATGTCGTATCCTAAACATGAGAAATGTTAGTGATTTATGATTTTCTATATTTGTATGCTAAACTAGTTTGTAATCTGCCTTTCCCCTTCTGGTCTAGCCCTCTGGTCAGGGAGTTGGCTTTTAATGAAAATCTTTATAGTTTAACTGTTGGTCATGATGGAAGAGTGGGAAATACCATATATGCTGCTCTGTAGTATCTGTTGCCAACTTGACTCACCAGCTGTACTCAGAAAAAAACATACTGGGGAGGCAGGCTGGGTAGGGGTATTGTTGCAATGGGAATCATATGGGGCTTTGAGATGGAACTGATATTGGCTGGGATTGGGCACTAGGGAGGAGATGGCTTGGTGCTATTGCTGTGATGACTTTATGCAGCAGTGCTGCTGGTCTGTTGCACCAAGCCCCTCAAAAGCTGAAGTTCTGGTGTGCAAAGAGCTGGGTCCTCATAGTGATGTGGGCTGGTGTGCTGAAGCACTAATGATGAGGGAGTTGCAAGATTGCTGAGCCTGTAAAGAACACAGAGTATCTTCTCCTCTTCTGCTTCATGTCCTTGCTCATCTTTCCCTGTTTCTGGGGATGACTGGGCAAGAAGCTTGGCTGGTTGCAAGAGGATTAACAAAGAACAACAAAAATACCCAGTGCGACCTGCTCAAGTCCATCAGGATGAGTTTCCCTTTTGGTAAATCTGAGTCTTACCAGAAGGAGATGTCACGAGTGGAGGTAGTAATTTCCAGATTCTTCCTTTTTCTTCCTCCTCTCCTGTTCCAGTGAGAGGGAAGTGGCCTTGTGTAGAATCATTGTTTCCTCAACCTTGGGTTTCCTACAAACTTCCTGTGGGGCTTGAGCAAGGGTTGAGGATATGTGAGGTGGCAGAAGTAGAAGAGAAAGAAACTCCTACTTGACTCACCTCCTGTGATCTCTCAAAATGCAGCTCTTCTTTCCTTCTAGCCTTGCAATTCAGACTCCTCTTCTCCATATCCAATTCCCGTCCCCATTCCTATTCCCCATTGTGACTCCATATCAGTTCAGGATCCTGTTGAATACAGTAGTAGATATGTTTGGTAGCAAGGTAGGGGTGCCTATGCATGCACATGTCAGGGGAGCATTCTGGTGAGTGCATCTCAGGAGAAGAATGCAGCAGGAGGAGCAGTATATGCCAGTGGGAAGAGAAGCCTGGGGAAGGATGTAGCCATGTTTTCTGTAAGCTGTGTGCTTGGGTGGCTGCCCAGAAGAGATTCAGATGCCATCCAGCTGATTATCAGATGCCCACAGCGTATTTCTACTGGTAGTGCACATCGGTGTATGCCTTAGTTCACATACAAAATTTATTCTGACCATGAATGGAAAAATTTAGAGGGAGTTTTGGAAGTAAGGCTTTGTGGAGATTTTACTGCAACAAACAGCTATGGGAGGGTGAGGAATGAGAGTACTGGAACTCTTCCAGAAGACCTAGGAAAGACAGTAATACCAAAACTAAGTTATTCACATGGATAATAATAATAGTATCATAGAAATGTAGGGCTGGACAGAATCTCGAAGTCTTCAACATCAGTGCCCTGCACGGACGCAGTACCAAGTAAGGCCCAGATCATCCCTGT
Organism: Pelochelys cantorii; assembly: GCA_032595735.1. Lineage (NCBI taxonomy): Eukaryota > Metazoa > Chordata > Testudines > Trionychidae > Pelochelys > Pelochelys cantorii. The sequence goes on along the minus strand of CM064326.1, from coordinate 120,452,025 downwards.
AAGGTGTTTTGTCTAGCCAGCTCATAAAAACCTCCAGTTGCGAGGATTCCATGACCTTCCTGAGAAGGCTATTCCAATGTTTAACTATGCTTTATAGTTGGAAAGTATTTCCTAATATCTAATTTAAATTTCCTTTGCTGAAGATTAAGCCCATTATTTATTTAGCCTACCTTCAGAGAACAACTGATCATCATTCTTTTCTTAACAGCTCTTACTTAACATATTTGAAGGTGGTTTTCAGGTTCCCCTTAGTTGTCTTTTTCTCCAATTTTTAACCTTTTCACCCTTAATTGTTGCTCTTCTCTGGATTCTTTCCAATTTGTCTACAGCTCTCCAAAAAATTCTTTTCAACAATGATTTTCATATGAACATTTAATTCCATCTTATAACTAATGAATACATCAAATTCTTCTGCATTACACTTATGCACACATTTTAATTCCGAGTATCATACTTCCACAGCTGACTTGAGATTTTTTCTGTGAATATGTCTCTAGAGGCTATATTGTCCAGATCAGCTAAAGTTAAGATTGATGTGAAAGAACAGGATCAGTGAATTTTGGGAAGGAGAAGGACTGTTTAGTTGTCCGATATTTAATATCCCTACTGCAAGGGTTTTTTGCGGATAAACTAGATAAATTAAGAGTTACAGTACAACTAACATAGTGTTGTGTATTGCTTATTTTTCTGCAAGCTTAATTGCAAGTGTCATTTAACTAGTTTTTTGCTCTTGTGCTTCTTTTATAGTATTGGTGTTTCTGATGCATCCCAAAAAACTATTGTGATGTCCATAATAAGGATGTATTAGGATACACGGTTAACCTTCGGGGGGGGGGGGGGAGAGGGAGAGGGAAGAAGCAAGTGGGAGCTGGTGCTCTCGGGGAGCCTGTTTTTAAGTAGGGATGTGAACGTGTACACACGGTTAACCAATGAGCCTGGACTCATTGGTTAACTCTCACGGTTACATGTAGCCACCCACCGCAGCACGATGTGGGAGGGAAATAGGAGCTGGTGCTTGCAACGAGCCAGCTTTTAAGCTGGATCCCAGTGATCACTAGTTCCCACCTCTCCCCTTGCATATAAACATTTAACCGCTTAATTTTCAGCGATTACACATTTACAAAAATAAACACAATATAACGTCCCTATTTTTGAGCAGGCTCCCCGTGAGCACTGGCTCCCAGGGAGCCACTTGCCCCCTACTCTGCTTCCTCTGTATCAGAGTCAGTAGCCTGGGGTGAGTGGCAGGTGGGAGCCAGAGCTCGCAGGAAGCCTGCTTAAAAGCTGGCTCCCTGCATGCACTGGTTCCTGTGGCACCACCTCCTTTATTCCCTCCGGCATGTAAATGTGAAACCACTGAAAATTTCAGTAGTTACACATTTACACACACACGTTTTTTTTTTGTAAATTTGTAACATCCCTAGTTTATAATAATTTGAAGCATCACCTCTAGGTTATGCTGCAAATACTCTTTTTAGTTAATGAACTTTCTGTGTTATCAGTATAATATATATAGCAAGTGCCCCTTTCCACCTTCCTCCCCTCCCCCGCCATACTACCCCAGGCAGAGCTTGTACCAGCAGCAGGGGAAAAAAGCTGAAGGCTTCCTGAAGTCAGCTGAGCATTCTGCTTTTGGAAATTTAAGGTGTAGAGTCATGCCAGTACAAAACTCTAAAACAGAGATTAACTGCTATTTAATAGGCTTTGTTCATAAGGGCTATTGACATAGCACTGTTTACCTCAAATTATCTTTATTGTAAATGCATCAGTTTTCTTTCCTAGTGTCAGAACATTTACATAAGAATAGTCATACTGGGTCAAACCAAAGGTCCATCTAACCCAGTATCCTGTCTTCTGACAAAGGCCAATTCCAAGAGCCCCAGAGGGAATGAACAAAACAGGTAAACTTCAAGTGATCTATGCCCCGCCCATTCCCAGCTTCTGGCAAACAGAGGCTAGGGATATCATTCATGCCCATTCTGGCTAATAGCCATTGATGGACCTATCCTTCAGGAATTTATCTAGTTCTTTTTTGAACCCTGTTAAAGCCCTGGTCTTTACAAAATCTTCTGGAAAGGAATTCCAGAGATTGTGCATTGTGTGAAGAAATACTTCCTTTTGTATATTTTTAAACCTGCTACCTATTAATTTTATTTGGTGAACTCTAGTTCTTTTGTGATGGGAACAAGTAAATAATGATTCCTTATTTACTTTCTCCACACTGCTATTCTCCTTAGTCTTCTCCTTTCCAAGCTGAAAAGTACCAGTTTTATTAACTTCTCCTCAAATGGCAGCCATTCCAAACCCTAATAATTTTTGTTGTCCTTTTCTGAACTTTTTCCAGTGCCGTGATATCTTTTATGAGAAGAAGTGACCGCATCTGCATGCAGTATTTAAGATCTAGGCGTAACATGGCTTTATATAGAAGCAATAATATATTCTCTATCCCTTTTTTAATGATTCCTAGCATTCTGTTTGCTTTTTTGACTGCTGCTGTACTTGAGCAGATATTTCCAGAGAACTATCCACAGTGACTCCAGATTCTTTATTTTGAATGGTAATAGCTAATTAAGTCCTCATAAGAAAGACATGTCATTGCCCTGTAACTATTGACTGGCCAACATAGGGCTTGACCCCACAGCGTTGGCATTATGAGCACCACACTCAAACCAACAGAGATAGCAACCTTTTGCCAGTGCTTTGGTGGATTCCTTTAAAGTAGTAAGTGCCATCTTTGAATTGGAAAAACTGGTGTCTGTGCATGGCTACTATGAATTGTCTTCAAATATTTGTAGTAATTGTTTTATTATGTTTATAAAATAATTTGTGGTGTGTTTTCTCTTGCAGTTTAAATCTTTTACCTTAAACTGCGTGCTACCTGAGGTATAGATAGGCTTTATAAACAGTTTAATTACTAATTTTCATAATTGTGGAAACAGTACACGGAATATAATACAGCGAGTGGTAACACTATTGCTTTAGTGTTCACAATTTTCAGGAATATTAGGAACCAAAATGAAAAGGCTTGCAATCAGAATGGTCTGATTTTAAATCTTCAGTATGAATTAGCTTTTTCATTTATACTTCAGTTATTTTCTAAAGATAAGTGTGTTTTTGTTAGTTGATATAAATATTAAAACATGTTGATTTACAGCTAAATAGAGCCTTAAATTAGATACACATTTTTGCTACCTAGCTGGCAATGCTGTAACTCTATAATTGCTTAAAATATATATAGCTTAATATTTTCAGATTTTTATTAATCGTACACTTTAAGTATGCTAGAAAATGCTGAATATGTTGCTTATTTACTAAATTACCCTTTTTGGTCATGATGTGTGCCCAGAGGCATTGAGATGGTAACTGGAATTTAATTAAAAATACAAACCAGCATATAAACTGTATTTTATTAAAACAAGCCCTTAATACCACACACAACCTATTGTACCATATTTCTAAAGCTTAACCTCAAAAGTTAGATAGTTTTCCCCTGATTCCTCATGTAGAAACCCTGCCTTTAACTCAGTTTTTTTATAGAGACTCATGGATTCAGCATATTTATTTAAATCAATTTAAAAAACATTGGTTTTTATTCATTGTGCCTTATTGTTACAGTTGACATTCCTAACATGTAGTAAGATGATTCGGCAGCTCTATCCTCTGTTAACAAGAGAGTTTGTATTGTTGCTTGGTATCTAGTTCTTCTGTCAGTGTTTCATTTTTAACTTTGCCTAGCTATAACTTTGCACCATCATTCTTTTAAATCTGATGTGTGAAGGAATGTGTGTATGGGAGGGGAAGCTTATGCATCTTTGCAGGATGTGTCAACAAGGTGTGGAAACAGTTTCTACTTTTAAAAAGACAAACCCACAGTACTTAAATACAAGTTCTTATTTTTCTCACCAGGTTTTGCTTAGATGATCCACAGTAGATTAGGAGTTCTCTGACCCTTAAACTCAGCTTGACAAAACCCTGGCTGGGTTGATTTAGTTGAGATTGATCCTGCCTTGGGCAGGGGGCTGGACTTGATGACCTCCTGAGGTCTACTCCAGCTCTATGATTCTAAGGTATAGAAGCGTTGGTTCTTCAGTTACTTATTTTTCCAGCTATTAAATATGTCATGAGTGTGACTCCCTTTTAAAGAATTGGAGCAAAATCTGCATATTTTCTTAGGTTTTATTCGCTTCTTAGCTCCTGCTGTCAAACATGTTTTTCTAGAATAAGGTTATGTCTACACAGCAACATTATTTCGAAATAACTGCCTGCTGTGTAGACACGGACTAAGTTATTTCAAAATAATGCTAGTTATTTCTAAATAAATGTTGAAATACTGTCTAAGGTGGAAGACTTCTTACTCAGATTCCTGTAACCCTCATTGTATGAGGAGTAAGGGAAGTTGGAGGAAGAGTGCTCTATTTTGAAATAAATGCTGTGTAGATGCTCTCTATTTCAAAATAAGCTATGCAATTGACGTAGCTCAGTTTGCATAGCTTATTTCAAGTTAAGCCCTGCTGTGTAGATGCACCCAGAGATTAATTTAAAAGGCCTAGATTTCTAATATCAGAAATAAGAAGAGAAAGACCTTCCAGGCCATCTCTGTATTAGAGAAGTTAATGATTAACTGGTTATGGTTAATTGGTAGGGGCTGGAGTGTGCTGCGGAAACCTTCCCCCCCCCCATTTAATGGGTTTATTGGCTAAGCTTAGTGTTTAACCGGTTAATCGAATAAACAGGATTTTACATTCCTACTCTATATACCCCCACACAGAAAATAACGGCCAGTTTTTTTCATTTTACACTTAGTGTTGCAAGAAAGGGGGTGCATTAGTGTTTGAAAATAACTTTCTTACCCTTCTTACTCTGTAAGTAGAGTAATGCTTCCTTAGTGTTTCTCGCCCTTGTCTATCTGGACCAAGGACAGTATCTGAATGTCTTGAATGGCATTCCAAAGCTAGATGGTAAGTCTCATTTAGTAAGATAACACAGGAATATTCAACTTAAAAATAAGAAACAAGAAAATTGGTGTGCAATTTGCACACTCTGAAAAGTTTGATTTAATTTCAGACTTCTAATGGGCAAAAGTTTTCATGTACTGTGCATTAGTAAATTAGTTATTCTGTGGTTATTTCCTTGAGGAGCTGCCATCAATTTGAAATCTTACCAGTTCTAAAAAGCTAAAAGTAGTTCCTGGTAATACATGTACTCTTGTCAATTTCATAGCCTTGCAAACAATTCATTGTTTTTAAATGCTTTTCTCTGCTGCTGGGTATGAGCCCCCCAAAACACTATACTATACCGAAAACACGGTGAAGGTCACTAGATGCAAAATTAAGATACATACATGTGAAGTAAATAGTTTTTCCTCTTTCCCTGTGTTCCTGGAAAACTTGTAGTAAATATTAAAGGTAAAAAGGAAGGCGTGACTATTTAAAATTGCTAGGAAATTCACTTGGAGCAGTGCTGATATAACTGAAATTATGCCATGATATCATGAGTTGCTTCAGCAAAATCAATCTCATAAACACTTCCTTTTAGAAACATGAGCAATGAGTGTACTATTTTCTAGTGATGCAGCTTTCTTGTTTTATTGGTTTACTGTACTCTTTTATTTTAAAAACTGGAAAGCCTTTAAAGTTGTGCTCATTTTACACAGAACTGTTTTTAATTTTTTTTAAACTAGAAAGTCTGTTGAGCAAGAACTGTTCATTTGTCTGTAGTCAGATGCATAGCTTGTTACCTGTAGCACTTGCAAAAAAAAAAAAGACACACTTCAATGATCATGTTTGCATTTCCCAGACTCTTGGTGAAAGGCTGCTTGATGCAGAGCACTCGTCATGTTGAACCTCTGCTTTAGTTTCACTGGATAATAGGTAATATGTTTCCTCTTGGCTCTGCTTGTTGATGTAGAAACTGGAATTGTATACCTGTCTTGGGATGCTGGATTTGAAAAAGTAGTCTTAGAGGGGTAGATGTGGTAATCTGTAACTTTTAAAAAACAAGGAGTCCTGTGGCACCATGGGCTACACCTACACTGCACCTCTCTTGGGCAAAAGCTTATGCAAGTGAAGTGTGGATTAGCATATTGCTGCACTTCATTTGCATAATTAATTAGGGGCCATTGTGCGCAAAAATGGCCCCTAATTAATTATGCAAATGAAGCGTGGAAATATGCTAATCTGCGCTTCATTTGCAGTGGCTTTTGTGCAAGAGAGGTGCAGTGTAGACGTAGTCTTAGAGATTAACAAATTTATTAGGTCATGAGCTTTTGTGGATAAAACCCACTTCATCAGATGAGCAGGAGTGGAATTACAGAATCTGCAGCGGGGTGGCCAACCTGCGGCTCGTGAGCCACATGTGGCTCTTAACCCCTGAAAGTGCGGCTCGCGAAGCTTCCCCCGTGGCTCGCGAAGTCGCCCTATGTGCCCCTAGAAATGGCCCCCAGCTCCCTGTGCTCACCGGGTGCAGGGGAGCCATCCGCCGCGGCAGAACAGCGTCAGCAAGATGGCATCGGCTGGTGGGAGCCTGATGTGGCCAAAAAGCCTAATCCGTGGTTTTTAAAGGGGCAGCGTTTTTTTCCTCAATTCTGGTGCAGCTCTTCGCATTTTTTCCACTGCTGTTTCGGCTCTCTTTGTTTAATGGGTTGGCCACCCCGATCTAGGATGAGGGGGGGTGTGTGTGTGTATGTGTGTGTAATATATTCTATAACTTCTCCAACTCATCTGATGGAGTGAGTTTAACTCACAAAAGCTCATGTTAGTCTCTGAGGCTGCATCTAGACTGCTTTCCTCTTCCAAAAGAGGAAGTGCAAATAAGGAAAAAGGAAAGTCAAATAAAGCGCTGATTAGCATGTTCTTGTGCTTCATTTGCATATCCTCTTCCGATCCTTTTTTCGGAAGAGGTTTTTTCGGGGAAAAAAAAAAAAAAAAAAAAGCAGTCTAGATGCGGTTCTTTCGGGGAAAAAAAACGCGTCTAGACTGCTTTTTTTTTTTTCGAAAAAACCTCTTCTGAAAAAAGGATCGGAAGAGGATATGCAAATGAAGCACACAAACATGCTAATCAGCGCTTTATTTGAATTTCCTTTTTCCTCATTTGCATCTCCTCTTTTGGAAGAGGAAAGCAATCCAGACGCAGCCAGAGGTGCCACAGAACTGCTCATTGTTTGAAACAATAAGTTACTCTGGTATAATTCCATTAATTAACTTTAGTGAATCTGAATTGATGTAGCCCATGAGAATTTGTCCCCTCGTCCCAACAATGCTGATAAACTTTACTGCTCCAGTTGCTCAGTTCATGCATGGCTGAATAGCTTTTTCTTTTTTATTTAGTTTAATACTTGCTGAGCAAGGGAACAGATCTGTCCAAGATGTCTCTTACATAATCTGAGTTCTAGTCTTCACGTTTGAGAGAGATAGTATTTGAAAAAGATTAAAAATCTGAAATGGAAACTATAATTGGGAAAGGAGCAGGCAAAATACAGTCTGTGGGTCATATCCGGCCTGTCATTGTCCCACGGCCCAGCAGAAGCTTTGGACCAGCTTCCTGCCTGCTGTGCCCGCTAATATCAAAGTGGTGGAGGCCATATGCATCATTGCGCACCTCTGAAGGGGAGCTTTGCTTATTGCCCTGGCACAATCTTGCGGCTCCCATTGGACGAAAACTGGCTAATGGGAGCTCTCTGGTCCATGCTTGCAATGCAGGCATTGTATGAAGGCCTCCCTCCCCTCTAAGGGCCGTGCAGCAATGCATGTGGACCCTGCAGCTGGACACTTTGAGCAGTGTGCAGGGTATGACAGGCAAGGAGCCTGCCTATCATTCCTGTTGGACTGCTGGCGGGGAGCTGCATAAAATAACTATCTCCCAGTCAGAATTTGCACCTTGCACCCCAACTTCCTGACACAGGTCACAACTTAAAACCTTTGCACCATTGCTCCTGCACCAATACCCCCTCTTGCAGTTCAATTTCCTGCTCCAGGTAACATCCCAAACCCTTGCCATCCTCTCCTGCATCCCTATCCCCTGCCCCAGGTCACAACCTACTCCTTAACTCAAACTCACTCAGAAACCCTACGCTCTCCTGCACCCCAATCCTCTACCCCAAGTTTCCTTCTACACCCAGCTTCCATCCCACAGCCTGTGCCTCCTCCATTAATATCTTAGAAGAGTGTGGCCCCTGACCACTTATCAAATTCTTGGAATGGCTCCCCCACCAAAAACTATTGCTCACCCCTGAATTAGAACCAGAAAGTACTGGCTCTAGTGTATAGCCTTAGAAAAGAAAATAGAAGATGAAATGTTAGCTGATTATTTAGCCAATATATGAATCTTTTATTCAAGGGGCAGCTGCGGAGTGCCCTTGCTATCACATTGGCACACAATACTTACCCACCCAGGTTCCAGTCAGTAAGCTTGAGGAGAGTGTTAGATGAGGAAGGGTAAGTGTAAATACAAGTAACAAAAGCTCAATGATCAAGGGAGAGCTTATAGAATTTTACCATCCTTGTAGTGAAAGTTCGGCCTTGTGTTCGTCTCTTATTTCTGCTAAGGGATCATTGTGGAATATTTGGCAAGTCACTTAACTTTGTGTTTTTAGGTTTTGTTGAATAGTGATTTAACTATTTGTCATACTTAGATCATGTATATTGACACATACACCCAAGGATCTTTGTGGTATTAAGACACTAGCTATATTTAAGTATTTGCTACTGCTAGGGATGTCAATGAGTAGTCACCTAATCTTATTGACTACTCGCATTCTCTCCCCCCCCCCCACCTCAGCTGCCCCTTGAATAAAAGATACATATATTGGCTAAATAATCAGTTAACATAGAGGCAGCAAGGTGGAGGGGAATAGGAGCTGGTGCTGGGGGGAGCCAGCTTAAAAGCGGCAGATACAGGCTGCTCCGTGGGATGCTGGTGCAGCCTCTATCCCAAGGGAGCTCGGCCCCCCGTGAACAGGTGCTGCTGCATCTGTATCAGAGGCAGCAGTGTGGGGTAACAGGGGGGAGCTGGTATTAAATGGGCTTTCCTTACAAACTGATTCCCACCTGCCAACCCGTGCTGCTTCCTCTGATCCAGGGACTCCCCTGCCCTCCCGTGCTGCTTCCTCTGTGAGTGGGGCTGGAGTGCACTGGCTACTGGCTCTGCCCCCAGGGACTATTGAATAATCATGGAATCGCTAAGATTTGATGAGGTTACATGATTATTCAATTAATTGATATCTAATATCCCTAATTTTCAAATGGAAGTTTAAAAGAAATGAGAGAAATGAATGTGAAACTTATTTCACAACACTTTGGGCTAGGAAAACATGTTACGCTTTTATCTTGTTACTTTTGAATTTAAAAGTGTACATTTTGTAAAAAGCTTAAACTTTGCTTTTGCTGGTACAGATCTAAATCTATCAACCTCTGCAGAATCCTAGACTTCTGTTTAAAAAGCCAAACAACCTCCCTCCCAAGGTTCTAACCTTTACAAAGATACAACATTCCAAGCATCAGCAAAGTGTAAAACTGCTGCAGTGTTGTCACTGTGTGTCTGTAACCAAAGTATTATATAAAAATTCCATTAAAAGAAGACCGATATCATGGCACGTTAAAACTGAGATAAATACATGCTAGAACATAATTTATGGATTTAATGAACCTAAGTTGTGATTAACTGTGATTTCTTCATGACTTGAGTGTGGAACTTCAAGATTGCTGTTGCAAGATGTTACATCAGAAAAGGACTTTTTTCACAGTGTGCTTTTTTTTAATGTAACCACTTCCACAAAAATTATTTGGCCTGCCTTGAGTGTTTTGTTTTCACCACATTTCTTGTTTTGTTGAACTGAGTTCATATCAATACTTAATTTTTTTAAAGCAAGTTTGTCTCCTGCCCTTGGACAAGCCTCTCAGATAGGTTTTCTCAGGTCACATGATTATCACTAGGGATTTTCCACTTTTCTGACTCAATAGCTTGCAACTGCTTGGTATCCTATAAGTAGAAGAGCTATTGGATAGCTCTTCTATAGCTGTTTGAGCAGAGAGAGTTGCTGTATCTTTACTTACTTTTTCTGCTTGAAATACTTTCCAGAATGGTGAGTTAATGCTTTGATTCCTGTATGCAAGATTTTTTGGGGGAAATTTAGTAAACACATTACACTTCAGTAAATGGCCATAACAACATGCATAATTTTGGAACATTCTGTGTTACTTAGTATAAAATATTACAGTAGAAAATATAAGGGGAATTTTGAGCCAGAAACCTTCAAAAAGCTTAAATGATGTAATTCTCGAAGTTAACTCGACTAATTGCTATTTTTATTTCGGTGTGTCCCTGCTACAAACAAATATGACTCAAAAATAAACTAAGATGTAATATTAAATCTTTGCAAGCTGATTGTGGAATAATAGTAGCAGCTTCATAGTTTAGTTTGCAATTGAGGTGGGGTTTTTTTTTGTTTTGTTTTTTTTTTAAATATGCCCCAGTTTTTTGCCCTGGCAAAAAATTCTCAAAGGAACTTTTGCTTGAATCCAGTTACAACCGACAACTTTTCCAGTATTAACTGTAGATCTAATGTATAGAACTAAAGAATAGATGTTCAGACTATAACTTTAACTTTAAATAATATCAGGATAGGAGATAGAACTCTGATTCAATCTCAGGACCAAAAACAGAGCTGGGAATTAGAAGAAGCCAGCTGGGAAAGAGGTTCCATTGCTAAGTTTCCTGTGCAGAACCTAGGTAAAGGGGAGATATAAATGTTTCCTTTTCTTTTTGTATCAAACCAAAACTCCTCTTTCTGTCCCCACACCTATGCTGCTGCACCTATACATTCAACAAATCAGATAGGAAGTAAGGCCTAATTCAGAAGATCTAATGCAGTGTTTCCCAATCTTATTTGCCCACGGAACCCCCTTAAAAAAAAAAAACCAAAAAAAAAAAAAACCCCAAACCTCTGGGGGAAACTAGTCAACCAAAAAAAAGGGGGGGGGGGGACTGTCAAGCAAAAAAACCAAAAAAAATTCTGGTCTGCCCCTAAGACCGCAGTGGTTGGCAGCCCCTTGAAAATGGGCTGGGGGGGGGCGGGGGCGGGGAAGTGATTGGGTTCACTCTGGCTCGGGGCGGGGGGGGGGGAGTGATTGGGTTCTTGTGGAACCCTTACTTTCACTTGGCGGAACCTCAGGGTTCTACGGAGCACTATTTGGGAAACACTGATCTAATGACACTGGGGAATGTTTGTGTGTGGTGGCTCTGAGGATTCCTCTTCCTCCTTTATTTTCTTTGCACTTCCTGAGGTCTGGAGAAATGGTAAGTCCTCAGTGAGACTCTTAAAGCTTACTAGCTTCTGGCCAGGCCATTGTGTAAATCAGGGGTCGGGAAACACAGGCTCAGTGGCTGGATGTGGTTCCCAGCTTGCCTGGGTCTAGCTCCTGAGGCTCAGGGCTCACCCACCCTCCCAGCATTGGGCACGCCAGCTCCACCGCCACCCCGGGGCTGGAGCACACAAAATCTACTAGCCTGGGCCCCCCTGCGCTCTGGTATGCAAGTGGAATGTGGGGAATGTCTTTCTCCTTCTCAGTGAGAGGGGGGGTGGGTGGGTGTGTTTGTGTGTTTTTTTTTTTTTGTTTTGTTTTGTTTTTTTAAACTTCTCGTGTGTGGCCTCCAAACCAAAAAAGGTTCCCCACCCCCGGTGTAAACCTTAGGGTCGCTGGGAGCCCACCACCTTCTATGAGTTTTAAGAGGATCACTGGAGGCCAAACCCCATGAGTCTTTGTAGGTTTTAGAGCCCAGCAAGCCTACTGAGTTTGAGGCTGCAGAGATCCCCAAGCTATGTAAAAATTTGGGGGAGGGAAATGAGGGAGGGGCATAATGTGTATGCAGAGGCTATAGGGTTTGAGGGTAGGGTCCTAGAAGCTCCCAAATGTCTTCTAAAGCTTGTATTGGTGGATGGGCTGTGCCAGATCCGCTCCCAGGATGGTGATTCTGCAGTGGAGAGGGGGATGGGGAGCTGTTCTGGTTAACCAGAAAGGGCTGGAACCAGTAACTGGATAACCTTTCTCATCCCTACTTGACACAATCACAGTGTGAGAGGGATACCCCAGGTTAATGGGATAGAGGGCTCATTGGTCCCACAATCTAGGTTGCACACTTGGGATCCTCTCACAATTGCTTAAGTGAAATTCTGAAGCTGTCATATGGTCTCAGCTTAGGAATTTCCTATTTCCTAGTGTAGATAAAGTCTACACATAGGAATATGGATGTAAAATTCCTTTCAAACAGTTAACCGGATAAGTGATTCAAATTATATTGTTTAACTGGTTAACCATTGGTTGGCTCTGGGTGCAGGGCAGCCAGGGCTGGAGGGGGAGGGGGTGTCTCATGGGGCTGTGGGCAGGCATGATGCGGCACGTGACCTGTCTGGCGCTGCTGTCCTTCCTGCTCCTGACAGGGCCACTGTGGCGTGGCTGGGACCAGGGTTCTAGCTGTCCCTGCCTAGGCTGCTGCGGCGTGGCTGGGGGATAGGGTCCCACTTGGCCCCACCTGGGATTCTCCCCTGACATGTCTGGGTTCCTGCCGCCCGGCCCAACAGCTGGCCGGTTATCTAGTAAGAATTCCCATAAGACTAATGCTTACCGGGTAACAAATTACAGTTTAATCTTTTATATCCTATTAGGGAACTGTACCAAAAAATTCCAGGTGGTTCTGCCACTGGGTCAGTTACACTAAATACTCTATTGTAGGCAAGTCTTTAACTTTACCGCCTGTGCATCTGAACTATTGGTAACACTAGTGGGAACTCTTTAGGTAAAATTCTCTGCTGTAAACAAGTCTTTGTCTTAAGGTTCTCTGAAGTCCTAGTAAACACTAGTCCTATGGTTTCTACCCATGTTATGATGAACTACTTAATTTTTTTCTTCATTTTTTCATTGTTAGCATATTAAGACAAAATTTGAGCAGAGAGGAGGAGACCACTAAATTGTATACACGCAGAGGGGGAGAGGTGGGAGCTGGCTGTTAAGCTGGTTTCTTGTGAGCAAAGGTTCTTGCCAGCCTCCCTCCTGCCTCCAATAGAGAAGCAGCAGCATGGCAGGGTGGGGAGGAGGGTAGGCACTGTGTGGGAGCCAGTATGTGCAGGGAGCCAACTTGAAGCTGCTTCCCATGTGTACCAGCTCCCACATTCCCCCTCATGCTTCACACAGCTGAAGCAAGTGGCTCCGCGGTATTCGGTGTTCATTGGGAGCCAGCTTTTAAGCTGGCTCTCCCTGAGCATTGGCTTCCTCCTGCTCCCCTTCCCCTTCCCCTTGCGCTGCTGCCTCTGGGGACGGGGGAGGGGGCAGCAAGTGACTCCATGGGAGCTGGCATGCATGGGGAGCTGGCTTAAGTCAACTCCCTGCAGTATCAGCTCCTGCCTCTCCCCACCCCTTGGTGCCTCTGATACAGAGGCAGCCAAGAGGGGGAGTGTGTGTAGTTTAGGGGTAGGCAATAATTTTAGAAGGGGGGGAGCACTTCAAAAATTTCTGCAGGGGCGGAGCCTCAGGTGGAAGGAGCGGAGCCAGGACACTTCCATGCTTCCCTGCCCACAGACCCGACTGGCCTGGGGGTGGAGGGAGTGTGTGAAGTCTTTCCCACCACCAGCGCCGCCAGCTGTTCTGAACAGCTGGCAGTTCCCTCTAGGCACCCACACCTTTGCAGGGTGGGAGGAGACTTTGCATGCTCCTCCTGCTCCCAGGTCAATCAGGGACTGGGGGTGCGAAGAGCGTGCAAAGTCTCTCTCACTGCCCCCACCCTGCAAGGGGTGTGTGGCGCTTAATCAACCTTGGTAGTTGACTCGAAGCATCACATACCCCTGCTGGGAGAGGAGACTTGGTGTGCTCCCCTGTCCCCAAGCTCTGATTGGTTTGGGGGTGGTGGAGCAGCAGGGCATCTGCGGGCCGGATCAACCCCCTTGGTGGGCCGGATCTGGCCTGTGGAGGCCCTTTTGTCCATCCCTAGTATAGTTGATAGGATTAATCTGTAAGCCCAGGCTTATCTGTTAATCGTGTAGTCAACTACATGTTAACATTCCTAATATATTCTCGCGACTGTACTTGTTCAGCAGTATTTCCTAGTACTTATTTTTAGCAATATAATAGGACTTTATCAGCAGTAAAGATAAGACTAAGTGAGTCAGGCCCTTCCTTGACTCCCTCTTATGTCCATCACAGAGAAGGTAAAGTTGAAGTGAAAATAATTATTTCCGTTGCGTTCCAGAATGCTGCTTGGTCACATCAATTTAAAAAAACAAAACAAAATCAAAACCAAATAACTCTGGCTACGTCTACACTGTGAGATCTTCTGGCAAAAAATATGCTAATGCAGAACTTATTTGCATGGGTCGTGCTCTCATTAGCATATTATCTGCCGTTTCTTTTTGTGCAAAAAGAAGCAGTGTGGACTTTTTTTTGCGCAAAAATCCTGTTTTGCGCAAGTGTGTGATGCCTCTTGAGCCAGAGACGGCCAAGACAGGATATAAGGGACTTCCTGAAGGTAGTAAGGTGGGTTGGGGGATAGGACATTCACCTGGGGAGTAGAAGGTGGTGGGTTCAAGACCCACCCTCCCTGGGAGCCATGGACTGCCAAGATAGGATATAATTAACCTCCTTAAGATAGGGAGACATAAGGATCTTGCACAAAACAGGGTTTTTGTGCCACAAAACAGGGTTTTTGTGCCAAAAAACCCTATCCATACTGCTTTTTGTGCAAAAAACCCTTGTGCAAAAAGAAATGGCAGAAAATATGCTAATGAGATCACAACTCATGCAAATGAGTCCTGCATTAGCATATTTTTTTTGCCAGAAGATCTTGCGGTGTAGGCGAAGCCTTTCAGTAAAGCAGGCTGTCATTAAGAAAAGAGTAGCAACATTTTGAATGTTCAAACGTTATAATTATGCCAGCACTGTTTTATTACAAGTTTTACAATATTTATTCCGCCCCCCCCCCCCCCCCCAACATCCTAGTTCCTGGAGTCAAGAAGTTTTGTGAGAATCTGATTTAATTAAAACAAATTTTTGCCTTCGAGCTTTTATAGAAATGTAGAAAACTTGGCTAAAACACCCAATGGCGAACAAAAAGGACTGAAACTATATTTTTAAAATCTCATAATTTGATTCTTGGGTTTTAGTTTGTTTGGCTTTTGGAATGATTGAGCTTGTCAATACTGATCATTCTGAAATTTGCTGTCTTGGAAAATCTAGATTTTAAAAAGTGCATTTCCTTTTGTGATTTTTTTTTTTTTTTTTTTTTAAGATATAGGGAGTCTGACACTTTGCATCCAATTTCAGTAGTATTCATGAATCCATGAAATAGGCAGGCATTTCAGAATATAATTGTGAGGTGATTGCATTTGGACCTAGTGTGTGAGGGACATATCTGTGGTACTCACAGCAAATCCTGCTATTTCAGGTGAAGATTCTGACTGCTAGAAGAGGCACAAATAGCAAATTAGACAAGTGCTTGCAATGTCAAAAAAAGAAAATGGTAAGGTTAGGGGTTTTTGAGTTGAATACCCAAATTCTTCATGTCATGAGGCAGGGAATTAAGGTAATAGAATTTCCCCTCTGGGAATATTAATTGCTGGACACGATACTTTCACAAAGGTCTCCTTCAGATGTCTCAATAGAAGAAATGAACAAAAAATTGCTGGGGTTGGAGAGATTGAATTGAGGAAAGATTGAAAGAATTAATTTGTATGCTTACAGATGGTACTCAGAATGGAGAGGAATTAGAGTGGTACAAGAAAATATAACTTGAAGTAATGGGATTGAATTAGGAGGAAAGTTTTTTAAGACCAATATTAAAGTACAATTTGTTAACTGGCAATAATTCTAAAGAAGGTGGTGGGAAACTCGGACTCCTAAGATTAGACTGAGGAAAATATTATAGAATGTGATACAGGGAAGTATGTGGCACTGGCTGAGAGATGAGCTATATGATGTAAAGCAAGGGTGAGGGGCTCATGGCGGGGAGGGGGCGGCAGCATTAGGGAGCCCACACTGGTGCTCCAGTCCTCCCGCTACCTCACCGTGACGCTGGAGCACACAAAATCTATTAGGTTGGGCCCCCAGGCTCTGGTGTGTGAGGGGAATGTGGGGAGTGTCTTTCTTCCTCTTTGTTAGGGGCCACGTCAGTGAGGTATTGTTTTTGTTTTTTTGCTTCTCACTTGTGTGTGGGTCCCCAACTGATTTTTTTTTTCTGAGTGGTTGGCCCCCAACCCAAAAAGGGTTCCCCAGCCCTGATGTAAAGGGTCTTTTCTTTCTGCAACTTCTGTGATTGAGGTAAAGATGAACTTGTGGACTTATCACAAAGTTAATCATGCTATGTCCAAGATTTTCAAACTGGAGGGAATCTCCCCAGAGTGTGTGTATTACTTATGGAAATTATTCCGGGAGAAGCTGGGAGGGAGGGGACATGAGAAGCTTTAGGACAAAAAACCGAATTTGCTGGGCGATTGGAGAGTGCTGGTGGTAGTAGCTGGTGGGACATCTGGAGTCTGGTATCCGAAGATAGTGCCACTGTTGGCAGCAGAGGAGAAATAAGGATGACATAGTATGTTATTGCCACCATAATTTCTTTGCTGGTTGTGGTGATGCCTTCGGAGCTAGGTGCCCGGCCAACAGCCACTACTCTGGATGACTGGAGAGCAGTGGCTGAGGGCTGGACATAGGGTAGGGGTGGGGGCATTGAGGACAAAGCACTGTAGACACAGAGAAAGGGGGCATAATTAGATAAGCTTGAGAATCCCTGTATTGTTATGCTTTGGTGATATAAATGCTGAAGGAGAAACGTTACCACTTTATTTTCATCCTATAAATAATTTGTATATTTTTCTTGACAACTAGTGTGCTTAGAGCTCTGGATAGGCTTTCTTTTGAATTTGTTAGAAAATAGGCACACCATGGGCAGGGGCGCTCTAATGCGGCTGGAGTAGCCCCCGTCTGCATTGGGCCTGGCCTGGGGTTCATCGTGACAGGGGCTTCCCTGCTTGCCCCATTTAATCAGTTAAACTTAATGTTTAACCAGTTAGCTAATTAAATGTGATTTAACATCCCTATTGTATGTTTCATTCCGAGGTGTCTGGACATTATTAAATGTACTAATCTTGGTGACTCACTCCTTTAGATGACTTCCTGTTAATTTTAGCTTTCAGTAAAATTGTTTTATTTTTCTTTTTAGTGCCAAAGATGATATTGACCTTGATGCTCTTGCTGCTGAAATAGAGGGAGCAGGTGCTGCCAAGGAGCAGGAACCACAAAAATCTAAAGGCAAAAAGAAAAAAGAAAAGAAAAAACAGGAGTTTGAGTAAGTAATTTTTGTCCCTTTCATTATTTTATTCAATTACAAATAATCAAATATTTAAGTGATTTGTAACTGTCTTTCTTTCTTAGTGAAGATGATATCCTAAAAGAGCTGGAAGAACTGTCTCTAGAGGCACAAGAAGGGAAGGGTGACAGAGAACCTGCTTCAGAAAAGGTGAAAGTTGAGGGGCTGTTGACAAATAGAAAGCCTTTTGAAAGGGGTGGGTTTTGGGTAGTCTAAGCCTTTACTCTCAGATTATGTAACAGTTTTGGTGCTGTTGTATAGTAGGAGGCCTTAAATGAAAATTTACTAATCTTTTAAAATAACAATTGCTTTTAACGACTCTACTGCATTAAATGCAAACAGTGATAGCTTTTAGCAAAAACCACTTTTGCACACAATAGAAGCATTAGAAAAAATAGTGAATAAATACAGTGTTCTTCATTGTGGGCTGTCTTTGGCTAGTTCAGGTATCCTTTTACTATTATTTAAACTATACCCTCAGTAAAAGGAGTCCTATATGATCTCTGAACTTTGCATTTCAAAATATTTAATTTTCCATAGAAAAATAAACATAATTTGTTTGATAACCAGACAGTAGAGAATGATGACAAAGAATTCAGCTTCTCAAAACAAGACAAAAAAAAGAGAGGGAAGAGTAAAAAAATCAGCTTTGATAATGACGATGACAGTGAAGAAATGGAGGGTAAGGATACAAAATCTAAAAAGGCTCAGAAACCAAAAACTGAAATGCACTCTGGCAGTGATGACGATTGTGAGTTATTGCTTAAGAAAGGCAAAGGAAGAACTCAGAAATCAAATAAAAAGCCAGACCTTTCAGAAGAGGATGAAGCTAACATTAAGAAAAATAAAGAGAGTACACGAGCAGTGTCCTCGGGAGAGAGTGATGATGAATCGGATGACTTCTCCCAATCTAAAAAGAGTCAAAAGAAAAACCAAAAGGGAAAGCCTGCTCTTAATGCTGAAAGTGGGGAAGAGGAAGAGGAGCCTTCATTCAAAATAAAAACAGTGGCTCAAAAGAAAGCAGAAAAAAAAGAGCGTGAGAGGAAAAAACGTGAGGAGGAAAAAGCTAAACTGAGAAAACAGAAGGAAAAGGAAGAATTGGAAGTTGGTAAAGAACAGGTGAAGCAGAAAGAGGTTCCAAAGAAAGCGGAAGAGGCAGCTCCTCCTGAAGCTATGCCAGCTGCTGCCGCAGGAGAAAAGGGAGAAGCGCCCACAACAGCAGAAGGTTAGTAATTTTAGAAGAGTAACATTTGATGCAATCAGATTTCCCCCACCCCCATTTTAATGAGCCAAACAACTGGCAAACCTGCAAAGATGTCAGTTTTTTCCTTAGTCAGTAATAGAGGTGTAGTAGCTGCGTATACACATGGTTTTTCTTGTATGTGGTTTACCCGTGGGCATTTTCCCTGGCCTGTGTGTCGTCCAGGTGTATAGAAAGCAAGTGCCAGATGGTAAATTCTCACTGCATTATATATTTATAGCTCTGTAGTGCAAACATATTTTTTCATCCCTTGATTATTCTGAGACCTCTGAACATTATATGAACATTTTAGAGTCTTATTGCTATGATTTTAATAGGCATTTTTTTCTTTTTTTACTATGAAATCAGAATCAGCAATGTTTCTCAGATCTAGAATTAAGCAAAAAACACTTACAAATCTGAAAAAAAATTAATTGAATTTCTGACAACCCTGAATATCCATCTTTTTCTTATGCAGCTGATGATAATGAAGGGGACAAAAAGAAAAAAGACAAAAAGAAAAAGAAGGTTGAGAAAGAAGAGAAAGAGAAGAAAAAGGGTCCCAGTAAAGCCACAGTGAAAGCTATGCAAGAAGCCTTGGCTAAAATGAAAGAGGAGGAGGAAAGGGCAAAGAGAGAGGAGGAAGAGCGCTTAAAGCGACTTGAGGAACTAGAAGCTAAACGTAAAGAGGAGGTACTGCATGTTTTCAGATGGGTATGGGTAGGGAAGAGGTGAACACTCATTCAGTCTGTTGCAGGATTAGGGCCTTACTTTTTATATGGTCCCCCACAATATTCTTGCCAGCAAGTTAAGGAAGTATGGATTGGATAAATGGACTGTAAGGTGGATAGAAAGCTGACTAGATTGTCAGGCTCAACGGGTAGTGATCAATGGCTTGATGTCTGGTAGGGATGTAAAATTTTGATTATTTAGCTAATCGAATAGTCAATGCAATCTGCATCGACTATTTGATTAGTCAGTAAGGGCACTTCAAAGATAAAAGTGCTTTGGGGAGCCTGTTGACTGTCCGTTAAGCATTTGCTTATCAAATAGTTGACTAGTCGTTCACATCCTGAATGTCTGTTGGCAATCAGTATCAAGCAGAGTGCCCAGAAGGTCAGTTCTAGGGCTGGTTTTGTTCAACTTCTTTATTAATGACCTGGCTGAGGGAATGGATTGTACCCTCAGCAAGTTGGCAGATGACCCTAAGGTAGGGAAAGAGGTAGATACATACGGAGGGTACGGACTTAGACAAATCGGAGGAATGGGCTAAAAGAAATCTGATGAGGTTCAGTAAGGACAAGTGCAGAGTCCTGCACTTGGGATGGAAGAATCCCAAGCATTGTTACAGGCTGGGGACCAATTGGTTAAGCAGCAGTCGGTGGAAAAGGACCTGGGGATTACAGTGGATGAGAAGCTGGATGTGAGTCAACAGTGTGCCCTTGTAGCCATGAAGGCTAATGGCATTTAGGGTGCATTAGGAGGAGCATTTCCAGCAGATCTAGAGAAGTGATTATTTCCTTTTATTTGGCACTGGTGAGCCACATCTAGAGTATTGTGCCCAATTCTGTAGCCCACCCTTATTACAGAAAGGATGTGGACACATTGGCGAAAGTCCAATGGAGGGTAACCAAAATGATTAGGGGACTGGAACACATGACTTATGAGAAGAGGCTGATGGATTTGGGCTTATTTAGTCTACAGAAGAGAAGAGTGAGGTGGGATTTGACAGCAGCCTTAAACAACCAGAAGGGTGGGTTCCAAAGAGGATGGAGAGAGGCTGTTCTCAGTAGTGACAGATGACAGAACGAGGAGCAATGGTCTCAAGTTACAGTGGGGGGTTCTAGGTTGGATATTAGGAAAAACTATTTCATTAGGAGGGTGGTGAAGCACTGAAATGGGTTATGTAGGTTGGTGGTGGAATCTCCATCCCTAGAGATTTTTAAGTCCTGGCTTGACAAAGCCCTGGCTGGGATGATTTAGTTGGGATTGGTCTTGCTTTGGGCAGGAGGCTGGACTTGATGACCTCCTGAGTTCTCTTCCAACCCTATGATTCAATATAGTCAAAACCTACTGAAAGTACTAGTAGCTCCCTTTCTTGCCAGCTATAAAATGTCTTAAATCCTTTTATTTTAAAAACTAACTCCATAAATCATAGAAAAAATAATACTTTGCATTTTTATAACACTGTTTATTTTCATAGGAACGATTGGAACAAGAAAGAAAAGAAAGGAAGAAACAAAAAGAGAAGGAGAGAAAAGAACGTTTGAAAAAGGAGGGAAAGCTTTTAACTAAATCCCAGCGAGAAGCTAGAGCCAGAGCAGAGGCTACTCTTAAACTACTCCAAGCTCAGGGTAAGTAGTCTTGCTAAAAGTCTAAATTCTTTGATATGTTATGCTCAAGGTAAACTTTGCAGATTCTTTCTTCTCTTGTCACATGCAGTATTGGTTCAAGCAGAATATGCCAAATAAGCCATGTGGGAAACTACTAAGTTTCTGTGGGCAAGGAAGGCAATATTTGTATTTCAGATTTATTAACAATAGTTATAGTTAAGATTCTGTCAGGGATAGGTTGTGGGCAATTAAAAAAATTCATGAACACCTATGATCTGTCCCTGATTCCTTTTTAGTAACCCCCCCCCCCCCCAAGAAAAAATGAGGTGGGGGGGTTGGAGAAGGCACAAACAAAATGTTGGCAGGGCTTGCAGTGACTGGCAGCTGCGGCTCCAATGGACCAGGACTGCGACACTGGAGGGTCAGTTGTTTTGTCATCCTCCATTCTCCTTGATGGCTGCAGTGGATGGTGGCTCCAGAAGTCGTCCTGGAAAGTCATGGAATCCATGGTCTTCTAGAGAGAATTGTATCCTTAACAATAGTTAAACCAATGCTTCTAGGCGCTTCTGCAGGTATTTAAATATAACTATAAAACAAGAAGGGGAAAAATGTCTAATACATTATATTTGCCACCTTAATGTATGTATTGGGTACAGCCAAAAATAAATCCCTATGATGTATCACTTTCTTTGACACCCACATCTCAAAGACCAGAAAAATTAGATGAGTCTTTCAGAATGTATTGACAGTAAGTGATTTCATTCCTAGCAGACTACAAGAGGAAGTGAATTCCACAGGTGAGGGCCCTTGCCTTTTAAATCTGGAGAGAACTAGCTTGAGTATCTCCACTGATCATAACTGCTTGTCTTTTAGCACAATAGACTGCAATCTCAGGTAGTCAGGATTCAAACCAGTTAGGGATTTTATGCAAGATTTGATGGATTTTGTTTTTTAATGAAAAACTCCTCATTAAGACCCATGGTGTCTATATATTTACTGCTATAGTTTATAACTAGTTTTCTCTGGAATCCTGCTGACTCATTGCAAAATTGCATACCTCTGTGTAATTGTGCCAGGTCTCAAACTTTGCAGGGTTTGGCCTTGAAAACAAAGTGGAAGGCATTTAAGAGGAACCTAGGGTGTTGCAACAGATACTTGTGGGACTTCAGTGACAATCCTTCTCCCTCCTTTTGTACGAGGTCAACTTTCTACTCTCATGTTAGAAAGTTAACATAGTAAATGAGGGAAGAGTTCCACTGGAGGCCTTGTCTTTCTGATGAGGCAGAAAATGAAGGCATCGATGTTCATGTTTTCCTTGCATAACTTCAGAAGCACAATACTGCTATCAACAGGCAAAGTACTACCTACTTAGCCTCCTTTAAAATATGAAGTAAAAAAAGAAGGCAGGGAAGAAGCCAAAAGATCTAAAATACGAAGTTTGTTGTTAGGCCTGTTGGAAGTGAAATTCCAGAATAAAGGATCCTTTACTGATGATTTCTTATTGCTTGCTAAATTTGAAATGCATATACCTGTGGGACCAAATGGAAACTGCAGTCAAAAGTTTAAAAACTAAAATTAGACTCCTGAGCATAAGCAGTCTGACTCTTCACACCCTCCCCCCCCCCCAGAAGCTATGATCACCCACAAATGTCACATGAAGATGCATGTCACTGGCCCCTTTTTGAAAATCAGGCCCCTGAAATGTCTAAATATTCACTTAGCCTAATTTTTTAGGCATGTTTGGAAAACTTTGATCTTTAATTTTAAATCAAAACATTACCTTTATTTTAGTTTGCCATCTTTGTTACTTATTTACCAGGTTAGCGCTATTAATTTTCGTATTTGAATTGTTCTAATTCTCATTTTGCAGGTGTTGAAGTGCCATCCAAAGATTCTGTGCCAAAGAAAAGGCCAATTTATGAAGACAAGAAGAAAAAGAAGCAACAACAGCAACAGGAAAACAAAGAAGGTGAGTGTCTGTCTTTAGTAAATTCTTACTTCATATAATAGTCAACAAAATTAGCTCAGTCTTTCATTTCACATTTTTTTGCCATTATTTTCATCATTGACTCTAATATAGCTTCATTTTCTTTACCTCTTGTTCACTAACAGTATTGGTGATGTGAAAATGCACTGTATAGCAAAACTTATGTTCTCCAAATGTATCATGAAGGCTCAGTAGATGGCATCATTTTATGGCCTGAGGATCAACATCAACGATTATAATCTACATTTACTGATATTTCTGAAGCGAGAGAGTCATATTTATTTAGGATAAAGATTTATTGCCTTTTGATTTATTTTTGAGCCTTTTATCAATGAAAGATCAGATTACTGATGAAGAAAATCTTTTTTGAACTCTGAAAATTGGTAAATCACTTTAAAATTTGTCCCTGAGCTAGTTATTTGTAGAATGACTAGATCTTTTAAGCGGAAAAACAACTTTTGCAATACAGATATGATAAATTAATTGTTTAATCAAGGAAAATTGATATATCCTGTTGCTTGGGTTGCTAGGGTTGGCAGGTGTTTGGTTTTGAACTGGACAGTCCAGTATTTGAATTTTCTGTTAAGGAAACAAATTGAGAAAATATAAATGTCCGGTATTTTCTAAATAAGATGTAATGTAGATTGTGATGTAATGTCAAGCGTGTCCGGTATTTTTGTCGAAACCATCTGGCAACCCTGTGGGTTGCTCCTTCGACACGCTGCTCAAAATAACGGGTGTGGTGTGTGTGTGTGTGGTGGTGTGTGTTTTGTTTTTTTTTTTGTTTGTTTGTTTTTTTTTTGTGGTCCATGGCTCGAGCTACGAAGTTATTGCCATGCACTTACTTCAGTTCATGATGACTATTCACTCATGACCAAGGAAGGTGTGCACAAAGAGTAATGGTAGCATTTGGCTTTAACCCCCCGTCCACACCATAAATTTCAGTTAATAAAACTATTGTCCTTTGGGCAAGCCTGAATTACATCTTATGCACTCCTAGGCACAGTATCTTTAACTCCCCTTACCCCCCGCCTATATCTGACCTATTGTGTTTTCCATTAAAAGTCTAACTCTAGGCACCCCAGGTACATGCCTAATTGGGAATCTGGTTCTGACTGTGAGAGAATGATGCAGTTTATGGTTAAGGCCAGCTCTATTTTGCCTTTTGGCCATTTTTACATTCAGTTTGCATCTATAATTTGCAAGCACGTTTGCAATAATTGTGTGTGCAGATCAGGGACACAATTTTGTGTACCCAAATAGTCTGAGAATCTGATATGTATCATTAGGCTTGAGAGAACACCCTATTGAAGATGAAAGGCAGTTGATGCCTTCTGTGATCCTTTTTCTAAGACAGTGTTATTTCAGTTGTGCATCTTTTTCACAATCTTTCCAACTAATTGCCAGAAACTTTCATTTTCCATGAAAGAGAGATGAGGAGGATGCTCATTCTTGAATCATTGGAGTCTGTCAGAGCAGTTGGATATAGATATCTAACAGATTGCATATAATTTTTCTGCTTTACAGTTCTTCTGTGTTTATGATGATTACACGTGTTTCAGAATAATATCCGTGTTATGCCAAAAAGAGTTTTAAAGTGAAATATGTAAACAATTTTAATATCTAAAATATTCTTTGATTTTTGTCTCTTTTTAATTATGCTGAAATGTAAGCAGCTATTTTTCCTTTGGTAATTGAGAAAGTAACCACCAACTTAGATTACACTTCAGTAATTATTTTCTCCCTCTTTGTTTGGATGCATAGAGAGATCTGATAACATATTTGTATTATAACATCTTATTGTATCTTTTTGATAAATGAGGTGAATCTTGGTGTTTTTGAATTGGTGACAATCCTGATTAGCCAATACTTGACAACATATTTATGTATCCATTTTCAAGTCTGTTAATGTTTGAGAAATGCATTCTTTGGGAACTGTTTAACTTTCTATTTTAGATCAATAGCCAGGAGTTCATGCATTTTTGGTTTGGTCTTAGTAAAGTATAATGGTGAGTCTGTTTTCTTGGTAACAGTTCAGCTTTAAAATGGAATCTAGAGATAAAATGTATTTAAGTTGACAGTATGCCTCCAGGTGGTGTTCTCAGACAGAGACAATGTAGCAGTGATTTTGTTTATTTCCTTGCAATCTCAGAAACCCTGGAGGTAACCTCCCCACCTGAAGAAGTTGTAGAACCAGTTACACCCGTACAAGAAGAGATTCCTCTTTCAGAATCAGGTCAGTAGTAATATCAAACAGTTGGCTGAAACAAGTAATAAAATATAGGTTGCCTGACACAGTCACTTTAATATATTCTCAGAACCCTGCATTGCTTGAAGAGTTGGTGCTAGAGAAGTTTTTTAGATTTTTGTTTGCTTTTTGGTTCTCATTGTCAGGAGGTCTCGATTCCACAGATTTGTTTTCACAAATGCTCAGCAGTTTGTATAGATTGGCATGGGAAACTAAACAGGTATAGGGTGAGAATGTACTCCACTGGTGTGCAGAGCACAAAGCTTTTAAGATGAGGTCTTTGTAATGGGAAGTATTAAACTCATGATTGTGTGTGATTGTCCTCACTCTATCTATTACTCATCACAAACATTAAAAGTGGATCACTTAGTAAAACACAGAGCCATGCTTTAAGAAGCTTACTTCATTTTTTTTGTACGTGTTGCTGCAACATCATCTTCTCCTTTGATTATTATGAGGACCAGATAATATATAACCACGGCACATCTCCCTTTCTGTATAGTGCGAAAATACCTTGAAATTATAAATCAATGCATAAAAACACAATTCATAGTAAATTTAAGATTTTTCAAATCATTTATACTACTGTGTCCACTTATAAATTGCATTTCAGTAGTCCTAAGGTGTATACTACAGACCAGGCCTTTGAAAGGGTCTGATCAGTCTTCCAGACCCTGTTCTCTCAAAGAAGCATAGAAGAGGCAGGTTGGAAGATACCTTAGGAGGTCATCTAGTCCAACACCTTGCTCAAAGCAGGGCCAACCCTAACTAAATTTTTCCAGCCAGGGCTTTGTCAAGTCTAGCCTTAAAACCCTTGAAGTTTTGAACCACCTTCAATTCACCTGAGAGAACCATTCTAGTGCTTAACCTAGTGAAACGGTTAAATAGTTTTTCCTAATATCCACCCTAGACCTCCCCTGCCACTGCAACTTGTTCTGTCATCTGTCACCACTGCTAACAGTCTAGCTCCATGCTCTTTGGAACACCCCTTCAGCTAGTTGAAGGCTACTATCAAATCTAAAAGTAAGCTTCCCATAATGATAAAAGATGGGAAGGAATCTCTGTTGGTGTGTGTCTGTCTGTCTGATTTCCTATTGGAATAATTATTTTAATATCATAGGGGTTTTGTTGTGTTGTACAAATAATGTCTTGAGAGGTGCAGAGCTTTGAATAAGCATCTGTTTAGCTGCCACTTTTAATCTAAATAGGCATATGCCAAAAACAGACCCTCAAACTCACCATGGAATCAAAATCTTCTAATCTTTGGTACCTCTCTTACATGTGGATAATGTATTATTACTAGTCTATTAAGGACATGTGGGTCTTGACATAAGTGTATATGATATGGCAGCCAAATAGTAGAACAACAAAGAAATCTTGTCCAAAGAATGGAGACCTTTAGAGATGAGTCCTCTGAGATTGAAGTTAGGGATGTGAAAGGTTAATCAGTAAGCATCACAGTTCCGGTTAACTGGTGGGAGTTGCCTGCCTCCACCTGCCCCTCTTTAATCAGCTAACCGGTTAAACATCATATTAAACCCATTAAATTAGTAGTGTAAAATCCTAAATAATTCATTAAGTAAGATTTGTTGAGTGATAGACTGTCCCAAACTCACGAGCAGAATGGATCTGTTCCCCAAAATGCTGGGATTTTGTGGTCTTACAAAAGAGTGGATTTATTTTTTGGGAGCATAACCTGTTACGGAGGACTACTGCATATACTGGCAGGTCTAACTCTGTGTAATTTCCCCCCCTTTTACCCATAATGTATTTTCTGGGGAGTCCAGCAACTCTGGAATCTGACATTTCTGCAGCTTTGCTGTAATGCTAGTTTTGTGAGCTTAAAAGTTTTAGCTGCCAGTTTGTCAGAAGAGAAATAAGTGTATCAGTTTTTATTGTGATCATCTGTTGGTATTTCTTGCACTTCTGTGTAAGATGGATATTGTAATCCTAGTGCAGATTTTAGTCATATATGGATTTTGTTCAGTTTCAGAAGAAAAGGAGGAAGAAGAAGAAACGGCAGATGCGGGTTTGGATGACTGGGAAGCAATGATCAGTGATGAAGAGAGAGAAAAAGGTGGGTATGTGAGAGTAAATAGAGGTCTGGTAGTATTTTTATATCCAAGACAAGTTTAACATTGTTCATTAACAGTATGTGGTGATTATTATGACCACATCAGATTCATCTACCTATCTTTTAACTAAAGAATTGTATCTCTCCCTCCTCCTCTCCTTAAGGAGAAAAGAAAGTGTAAGATAAAGAAACTGCTATAGGGTGAGAATTTAAGATACTTTTTATTGTGATTGACTACTCCAGATAGGGATGTAAGATCCTGTTTAATTAGTTAACCAACTGTTAAGCCTGGGCTCCCTATACAATGAACCAGGAGAAACAGGTGCCTTACAATGGGATACAGAAAATCTTGGTAGCTCCTTGCCTGGTGTTCCCAGTGGGAGGTGCCAAGCATAGGGGTATGTACTAACTCCTACCACCTCTCAGTGATAGAGTCCAGGCTTCAGGGAGGTCCCTCCCTTTGTTTGGGATTCTCATCTGAAAACCCTCCCTTGGGGTTAGTCACCTACACTGTTTTAGAAGGAATGGGAGAGGAAGAGGAAGAGGAAGGACCTCCTTTGGAATTTAGCCTCGTGGTGGAAATCTGAGGAGGGGCTCTCTCATTGCTCCTTTTGAAACCGTTCTATTATGGATAAATAATGAAAAAATCCCATCTGTCTTGCTCACTCCTGTAGCAATACTCCCTTATTTCCCATCAAAGTGGAGAATTCTGCCAAATACAGAGTTCTCCCCATCTTGCTTCTTTTTCACTAGTGTAGATTCCTAGAACTGTCATTGGGCATCTGCTCTTCAGTAGAAGTAGCTGTCTTGAGCTCCCACTGAGAATAGCTGTGAAGTCACTGGCTTGGTGCATTGCAATGGCATAGTTGAGGGCAGTCAGCAGGCTTAGCAACAAGCTGTTCACATGTTGCCTGAGCAGCTGGGGAGCTGGTGTATACAGCAATGATAGAGTTGCTTTCAGCTGCGCAGTGCTTGGGACAGTGGCAGGGGCTAAATTCTTGGGAACAATCCCAGTATGTAGAGTCCCAGTCAAACCACGACTGTTAATTCTTGTATTCCCTTGGGGGATTTGGCACCAAGGTGTTGGGACCCTCTTCAAAGCCACGTCTGTTGGCTGGAGTGCATAAGTACCCACTTGCAGTGATATTTACTTCATTTACTAGTACTATACATTAATATTTAAATAGTGGGACAGGAAATAGTTAGGTTTGCGAAGTGACTAATCTAGTATTGTCATCAACTACAGGTGGTTAATAACATAGTAAAAGGATCCTGACTGGTTAATAATTAAATCAGTATTTTAATACCATATGCTTCAAAGAGCTGCAGGAGACACATTAGAGAGCTATTTGTGCCTCATGAGCTGACCTTATGCCTACCCAGGGGAAATAAATTGTCCTATTTTATATGAAAAAAGAACCCTTTGTTTTTACCTCAAATAAACAAAACCCATTAGACAAGCTATCTAGCATGTGGGTTAAGTCACGGAGAGCCTGTTTCTACACACATTATCGGAGTTATATAGAATTTGAAGGACCAGTTTCTTACAGGGTTGAGGACTGACTTGATTAGAGACACTGTAGCTTGTGTGGAATATGTTACGCATAACTCGCTAGTGTAGTTAAGTAGAGCAATGCAGAGTTGATGTATCCCACCTCCAAATGCTGCTGTTTGTACTTACATCATGCTCCAGTGGTCTGTTTGGGAGAATTATAGTACAGAGCATAGTTCCATATAAACTCTTCACCAAGGTTCCTCCTGGGCAGTACTATTTGCTAGTCTCCAACAAGTAAGAAAGCTCAGAAGACCCTGTATAAAGCAACTGATACTAGCAAGCAATCTCTTTAAGTCTCCTGTGTGTATCCACACTTCCACTTTTCTTGAGATTTCTTGTATGTACTTAGTGCCTTCTCTTAAACTAGAATACTAAGAAGGAGGGTTGGGGGTGCACCTCCTTATACAGCTCAGACTTCAAATGTTCAGTGTCACAAGAGTGCACTTACACACCTCTTCAGCAGATGCAGCTTTCAAGAGAACTCTGTAGTTCAGGGCTGGGCAAAACCTGCCAAGTCACCTGATCAGGCCCACGAGAACCTCAGCCGGCTCCACGCCTGCCTCGCCCATGCTCGGCATTCAGTGGAGCTGGTTGCTGCAGGGCCTTGTGCTTCTGTGAATGCTGAGAGACGAGGGGAGGGGGCAGAGGCTTCTCTCACTGCTCCCGCCCCCACTAGCTCCCATTGGCCAGTTTCTGGCCAATAGCAGCTGCCTGTTTGCAGGACAGGCAGCATGTGAAGTGCCCCTCCCACCTCATCCTTCAGGCTCATGTGGCCCCTGTAGCTGTCTTGAGCAGTACAGGGTAGGGATGTTAAATATTAGTTAACTGAATAGTCGATTAATCTCATGAATTCGTATTGGTTACTCAACTATTCTATAGTCCCTAGGGGTGAGGCCGGCAGCCAGTGTGCTCTCACCCCACTCCTGAGGAGCTCCGTGCCACTCTGCACTGCTGCGTCTGTATCAGAGGCAGCCAGTTTAAAAAACAGCGCCCCTCACAGACTTGCTGCCCTGTGCTGCTGCCTCTGATACAGAGGCAGCTGCGCAGGGTGGCAGGAGCCCCCATCCTGGGGGGAGGGGTTTCTGAGCTCCTGGACCCGATGCGAGCTGGAACTGAGCCTGGCTGCCTGTCCGCATGGCTCCTAATACACTTTAAATGCAGAGCCGCAGTGGGGGTAGGTTCCAGACCCAGCGTGAGCCAGGACTGAGCTGGGTTGCCTGCCTGCCTTCCTTCTAATACACTTTAAATGCAGAGCCACAGCAGGAATAGGTCCCACACCTGGCACAAGCCAGGACTGAGCTGGGCTACTGCTAAAAAATTTACTGGCGGGGGGGGAAGGGAAATGCGTGTAGTCTATAGCATTAACCTATAAGCTTTTGCTTATCGGTTAATTGACTACACTATTACATCCCTAGTGCAGGGACATGGAAGGCAGGGACCCTGGTTAAAGAACCTGCTGGGCTGCTGGCTCGGAGCCACCTAGGTAAGGTCTCCCAGGCAGAGCCTGCCTCTGGCGCCCCAACCCCTCCTTCTTTCTACCCCTGTGCCACCTCCTGCATCTCTACCCCATGTAACCCAAACCTTCTGCACCCCTTCTCCATCTCCCATACGTCTTCTCAGACTCTTCATCCCCTCCTACACCACTCCTCAGGTCACAACCCCCTCCCAAGCCTTGTATCTCAATCTGCTATTCCTGGTCACAGCCCAAATCCCTGCACCCCGCCTGCACTCCTGCCTCAGGTTACAAATCTCCCCCCCCCCCCAGGTCCTGTACTTCAGGGGTGAGCAAGACAGCCTCTGTGGGCCAGATCTGGCCCAGCCAAGCTTTTTGATCCAGCCTGTGGCCACTTTGCCGTTCTCCCCCTCCCCCAGGATAATCGAGACCTGGGGACAAGGGAGCATACACAGTCTCCTCCCCCCACCAGGGGTGTGTGGCACCTAGAGAGAACAGCTGGTGGTTCCCTCTGGTGCCAGGTGCCCCCCAGCAGGGCGGGGGTAAAGATTTAATGTACTCCCCAGGCCAGTCATGGTCTGTGGGTGGAGGAGTATGTGAAGTCTCTGGCCTCACTCCTTCCACCCGCAGCCCGTCCCCTTCTGGGACGGTCCGCAACTACTTCTGACATTCATGAAGTGCCCCCCGTTCAAAAATTATTGGCCACCCTTGCTGTAGTTCATCTCCAAGGATGAGTGTCGTATTTCACAAGTATGAATACACATACACATCTTTCAAAGAAACTGTAATTGAAAAGAAACCTCCCTTTACAAGGGAATTCCACTGGAAAATATACATTCTTTAAAATGTTTTACAATTTTGACAATGTTATAAAGATTTAGTCACTTCTATGCTAATTGTAAATTCCTGAAGTTTTAGAAAACTTAACACATCTTTCTGATGGAAAAATTGATTGACTCCAAATTGAACTTGTTAGGTTTGGAGTGTTATTTCTTGCCTACACTGACTATATGTGCATTTACAAGTGAAGTGCATGGTGTGTATTATTCTTTCTGATATTTGGAAAAGGGCTCCTTAGATCAGCCAGATTTGTTCTTGGAGGTAAGTGCACTGACAATATTACATTGTTTTTTATTTTAAACTTACACATTTATTCCCATATTTTGTCTAGCTGACTATTCTTTCATATGTATAAACCCAAATTAGGCCATGTTATATTTATAGAATGAAAGCTGATCTCAGTTACAACTCCTGTTTATGCTGGATTTGGGGGATGTGATCTGGACAAAGTATTTTACTTTAGTTTTATCTCTCCTCTTTCCAGAGGGAAAACCTGTGCACATTGAAGTCAAGGAACACAATGAACTGGAGGAGGATGATGAGGAAGAGGAGGATGATGAGGAAGAGGAGGAGGAAGAGAG
Source organism: Pelochelys cantorii (assembly GCA_032595735.1). NCBI lineage: Eukaryota > Metazoa > Chordata > Testudines > Trionychidae > Pelochelys > Pelochelys cantorii. The sequence goes on along the minus strand of CM064326.1, from coordinate 120,420,371 downwards.
TGAAGAGTCTGATGTTGGAGAAAGCGAGGGAAGTGAAGATGAAGATGAAAAAACTTCAGATGAGAGAGAAACAGAGTCTCAAGCTGTTGGAAAACAATCGGAGAAAAAGCTAAGCAAAGAAATAAGCTCTGGTTCTGAATATGATTCTGATGATGATCGTACAAAAGAAGAGCGTGCTTATGACAAAGCTAAGCGGCGAATTGAGGTATCTGGATGCAGCTTTGTCTTGAAGTTTATCTGTGGCATGAAAACGTTATGAATTTTAGTAGACCTTCAGCCATATTTTTTCTAAATACACCTTAAAATAATAAACTTAAAAAACAACAAATGGTCTGGTAGCACTTTATAGACTAACAAAACATGTAGCTGGTATCATGAGCTTTTGTGGGCCCAGCCCACTTCTACAGATGACCGGAGTTTACCATCTACATGTTTTGTTAGTCTGTACAGGATAAACTTAAACAACAAATGGTCTGGTAGCACTTTATAGACTAACTTGGCTATCTCCTGAAGCTTCTTAAAATAATGCTATAATATAATTGCTAAACTATAGGTGGGTTAAGTAATGTATTTTATAGGGACAATTCTTGTTGATGAAAGACAAGCTTTTGAACTTTAGAGATGGAAAAAGAGCTTTATGTAAGTTCAAAAGCTTTTTTCATGTCTTAGTGAGCTCAAAAGCTTGTCTCTTTCACCAACAAGAGTTGGTCCTATAAAATTCTCTCTCCCTCCTTGTGTCTTTAAGGCTATATCTAGACTGCAAGACTCTTTCAAAAAAGCCTGTTTCGGAAAAGAGCATCTAGACTACAACCAGTACTTTTGAAAAAGCAAGCCATTTTTTCGAAAAATAGCACCCAGACAGTCTGGATGCTCTCTTTTGAAAAAGCACAGTTTGCATTACATAGCGCCTTTTTTCGAAAGAGCACTTTCGAAAAAAGGCATTATTCCTCATAAAAGGAGGTTTTCCGTGGTCAAAAAAACTGCCGCGTTCTTTCGATTTACTTTCGAAAGAACGCAGCAGCAGTCTAGACGCAGGGGAAGTTTTTTAAAAAAAAGGCCACTTCTTTTGAAAAAACCCTGTAGTCTAGACACACCCTAATATCCTGAGACAGACGTGGCTACAATAACATTACAAGCAATATATTAGTGTACGTATCCATAGCCATCTTCAGTCAACTTATTGACAGTGGTCTATAGACTTACAATTAATTTCTCTGCAAAAAATTAAGATTTTTTCAATGGTACTTAACACAGCTTCATTTTTTTATTAATGCATTTAGACTTACTTGGATGGGTCTTCACTTAAAACTACAGTCAGCTCATATAACTCCTGTACTGTAAGGAGTATAACCTCCTCCAATAAGGCTAAGAGTATCCTTTTTTTCAAAGGAAAACTTCCTTGAAGGGTGGAATTATGCTGCATCACCACTAATGACTCCATCTTTTGTAAATTCTGTTAGAATTTTAATAGATTTCTACAGTTAAGGGTTGTGGGTTTTGTGTGGTGTTTTGTTTTTGTTTTTGTTTTTTTGTTTTTTTCCAATTACTGATATTTTATATTGGCGTCCTCCTCCCCTTTCAGGATATTGCACAATAGATTTAGATGTTGTAATTTTCATTAATACATACCTAATAGTTGGTTACATCTTCTAAGGAAATTTTGAAATGTATGCATTAGGGATGTAAAATTTTGATTATTTCACTAATCGAATAGTTGATGCGGGCACTTCCGTCTTTGAAGTGTAGGAACAGCCCCAGGACTGTTCCGACACTTCAAAGGCGAAAGCGCTGCGGGGAGCACAGGGCCAGCGGGGGACTCAAGCAGTCCCCTGCTGGCCCCGTGCTCCCTGCAGCGTTTCAGAGCAACTGCTTACTAGCTGGGGACTCTGACTGGCCCAAGCTCCACGTGGCGCTGCTGCTTTGAAATACCACGGGAAGCCCAGTGTCAGACTTCATGCGGCACTTCAAAGCGGCAGTGACATGTGGAGCTTGGGGGTCTGGCCCCAGGCTCCACACGGCGCTGCTGCTTTTAAGCATCTGCTCCTCTTCCCTCGCTCTCCCTTCCTCCCCGCCCCTGCTGCCTCTTTCTGATAGAGGCAGCAAATGGGAGGAAGCGATTAGTCAACTGTCTGATAAGCTTTTGCTTATTGGATAGTCGACTAGTCGTTCACATTCCTAGTATGCATAATAAAACATACTCCAAGCTCTACTAGCTGTCCCAAAGCACATTGTTGCTATACATCCTGAACACACACATACATAGGACTGTATCAAATTTATGACCATGAAATTAACCAAAATGGATCATGGAGTTTTAAAACTAGTAAATTTCACAATTTTCGCTGTTTAAATCTGAAATTTCATGGTGTTGTAGGGTTCTGACCCCAAAAAAGGAGGGGTTTTTTTTGGGGGGGGAAAGAGTTGCAAGATTGAAATTATTGCTTTTAAAATTGAGAATGTTAATCTGCTGAAATACAGTTTAGTCAATGTAATTAGATCTGGCCCAGATGCTAACCTTTAATTCTGATTTCTAAACAATGCCAAGGACCTGGGCAAAAGGGGCGAGTTAGGACCTCAGATGTTCTCCTTGAATATAAATAATCTAGCTCAACATATATTGAATCCAGATGCAGATGATGAAAATTATACTTGGACTAGAAAAACCTCTGTCCACCAGGGATGTAAGAATGGTTACATGCTGACTCCTGATCTGGCTCCCAGGGAGCTGGCTGCTGCCCCACGCCACTGCCTCCGTATGAGAGTCTGCAGTGCAGAGTGGTACACCCTGGGAGTGAGGCTGGCAGCTGGAAGCACACCGGCTTCTGGCCCTGCTCCCAGGGAGCCGGCATGTGATCCTGTAACTGCTAAATTTTTTAACTGCTACACAGTTAAAATAATAACTGTTTTTTAACACACAATCTGCATTGCCCTCTTCTCATGGAATTTGAATTTTAGCTTGGAGAACTAGTGCAAAAGCCTTGCCAGCTTTTCCTTAAGGTACTGCTGAAAACGTTAGGTAATTCTCCACTTGTTTGTTTGTAATACTTTAAAAAGCTAGAGATTAATATTTAACGTGTCTTACTTTGTTCTCATGCTAGAAACGACGTATTGAAAATAACAAAAATGTAAACACTGAAAAGCTGAGAGCACCGGTTATCTGTGTACTTGGACACGTAGACACAGGAAAGACCAAAATTCTAGATAAGGTAAGATTTAGAGTATGATAAATTTGTGTCTGTTTACTGTCAAGTTTCTGTATTAGTTGGTTTGTCAATAATATAATGTAACTGTTACTACCTGAAATAAGCTGCAGTAATCCTAGAATGTTTATAAACAGGGCTTGCCAAGTGGCGGTGAGCCCTGCTCGCCAGCCGTGCGGTTTGGCGCGCTGCGCATGTGCAGACCGCGCTGCACGGCTGTGCCGGCTTGTAATCTACCCTCCACGGGCGAGTAGATTACACTAATATATATACAGTGGAAGATAACTTTCCTAACCAAAATAGTCCAAATATGACACATTGGGAAAGGGACCTAGATAGATGGATAACTACATTCTTCTACGGTGTTCTCTAGAAGATGACCAGCAACCTCAATAAAATATATAGCACCATAGAGGAAAGCTTTCTTAAGATAATGTTTCAATGGTACCTTGTACCATTCAGGTTTAAAAAATGATTGGAGATAAATATTGGGAAAATTGTGAAGAGATTTTATGACTTTGTCTAGTCCTTAAAGAACACTGCAGTTCATTGTCAAATACCACAAATTATTGGATATCTATTGTCAGATGATCCTTTTGGAATCCTCCTGGGGATTCCTAGCAGAAATGGTTACACAAATAGAAATGAAGAATTAATCTGTTGTCTGATAGTAGCAACTAGGTGTAGTATAAAACTAAAACCACATTGCATTGGAAAAAAGAAAAGGAATCCAACTATAGGGAAATGGGAGAGGGGAGTCAAGAGAAGGAAGGGAGATTGGTGGTTATGGAAAAATTATGTTCCTAGTAAAACAGAGAGAAATAGCTACTTAAAGGGTTGCCATTTATTTAATACTTAGTGTACTTTCACCTGCAAAATAATCTTCCACACCTGTCCAATTATTTTAATATTGGCATTTGATGGACCTGCCTGGTTTGTTAAATGTGTAATTGGAAAGCCCGTTAAGTTCAATAAAAATCACAAGAAATGACATGTTACATTGTAAATATACTCATTCCATAACATAACACTCTGTTAAATAGAGCCCAGAATTATATTACTGTATAATGTTCTTCTAAACAAAAGCTTACTGTTGTAAATTTCAGAGACAATACAATAATCATTGCACAGTTAGGGTCTGATCCAAGAAGTGTGTATATCTCAAACACTCAGTAATAGTAAACATAATGTAATTCAGTTTGTCTTTGTGAGGCGGCTGGGGGGGGGGTCAAAGAAACCTACCAGAGTAGCATTTAATTTAAAAAAAAGGGCACTGTGCAAAAATTAGAGAGCTAGTTAAATAGAAATTAAAAGAAACAGTCACAAGAGTGAAATGCCTGCAAGCTGCATGGAAACCAAAATAAAAACACCATAATAAAGGCTCAAGCTAAATATATACCTCCCTACCTCCAAATAATAGTAAAGTATCAGAACAAAAAAAGCCTTTTTGTCTCTGGCCATGGTGGCATCCTTAAAAACTACAAGTCGAATTCTAGTGTAGAAAATAGAAAGGAGCATAAAATTTGGCAAGTCAAGTGTGAAAATATAAGTAGGCAGGGCAAGAAAATTTGAAGAGCAACTAGCAATAATACAGAAACTGGCAGCAGTTTGAATACCTCAGAAATAGTAATGCTGCTGAACAACCAATAAGGTCACTAGATGGTCAAGATACTGAAGGTGCATTCCGTGAAGACCAAGCCATTAGAGAAGCTAATTTAATTCTTTTGCATTGGTCTTCACTGCAGAGCACGTGATGGAGATTCCCACATGGGAGCCATTCTTTAAATCCCAAATCTGAACCCACTGTCCCAGATTGAGGGGTTAATATAGGAGGTTTTGGAATAACAAATTGATGAACAACATTAAGTCACCAGGATCCAGATGGTATTCACCCAAATGTTCTGAAGGATCTCTCATTTGAAACTGCAGAAATGTGATGTGAAGCCTATTTCCTTAATCAGCCTCTGTACTAGATTTCTTCGAGAGCAGCTATTGTAATACTGGTTTTTTTGTTTTGTTTTTTGTTTTGTTTTTTAAAGGCTCAGAGGTGATCCTAGTAATTGCTGGCTAGTAAGATTAACTTCAGTACCCAGCAAATTGTTTGAAACTATAGTAAAGAACAGAATTATCAGACACAGATGAACATAAATGTTGGAAGAGCCCACAAAGCTTTCGTGAAGGGATATTATGCCTCCCCAATCTTATTAGAAATCTGTAAGGGAATCAGCAAGCATGTGGAAAAGGGCAATCCAGGGTGATGTAGTGTACTTAGACTTAAGAGAGAACCTTTTTGAAAAGGTCCAGTACCAAAGGTTCTTAAAGTAAGCTGTCATGGCCTAAGATGGAATGTCCTCTCATAGATCAGTTACTGATTAAAAGACAGGAAATAAAGAATAGAAATAAATATTCATTTTTCACAACGAAGAGAGGTAAATAGCAGGGTCCTTCAAGGATCTGTTCTGTGATCTGTGCTGTTCTGCATATTTATAAATTACCTGGAAAAGGGTAAATAGTGAAATGGCAAGATTTGCAGATGAGATGTAAAATTACTCAAGATAGTGAAATCCAAAGCTAACGGAAGAGATACAAAGGAATCTCACAAAACTGGGTGATTGGGTGACAAAATGTCAGATTAAATTCAACACTGATAAGTGCAAAGTAATGCGCATAGGGGAGAAATAACCTCAACTATACATGCTAAATCAGGATTGGGCAATAAGTGGCCCTCAGGCTGGATGCACTTTGCCAGGATTAACCTTTGGCAGGCCCCCAGAGTCTTTATTGCATGCCCACAGGTACTGCCTCTTGCAGCTCTTGTTGGCCGCAGTTCTCTGGTGCTGTGAGAATTGGTTCCGGCACAGCCAAAGGAAGCTGTGAGTGGCTGTACCTGTAGGTGTGTATGTAAACAGTGTCTGGTGGCCCACCGGGGCTAATTGGCAAACTGTGTCTGGCCTATGGGCTGCTTTTGCCCACCCCATGTGCTAAATAATGGGTTCTAAATTAGGTGTTACCAGTCGAGAGTGATTTTTGGGGTAATCATGAATAGGTCTATGAAAACATCTGTTCAATGTGCAGTCAAAAAAGCACAAAGCAAAAAATGTTGGAAACCAGTAGGAAGGGGATAGGTAATAAGACAGTAAATATAATGCCACTATATAATTCCATGGTATCACAGGCCTTCAATATTATGTGCAGCTGTGGTACCCCATTTCCAAAGAGAGATTAGAATTGGAGGGGGCAGTAAAGATGATTAGGAGTATGAAATTGCTCCTGTATATGAGAAGATTAAAAGACTGTGTACATTTAGAAAAGAGATGCCCGAGGGAAGATAATGGTAGTCTATAAAATACAAATGTTGTGGAGAAAGTGAATAAGGAATTATTTGCCTCTTCACATAATGCAAGAACCAGTGGTCACCTGATGAAATTAATAGGCATCAGGTTTAAAATAACCAAACATAGGGAAGTACTTCAGTCAACTTGTGGAGCTTGTTTGTGAAGGCCAAAAGTATATTGGGGTTCGAAAAAGAACTAATAAGTTTATATAGGATGGGTCCATCAGGGGATGTTAACCAAGAGAGTCAGAGATGCAATTCCATGGTCTGCGTGTCCCATAGCCTCTGATAGCCAGAACCTGGGATGGAATAACAGAGGGATGGGTCACTCAATTGCAATAGTCTGTTCACTCCCTCTGAAGCATCTGGCGCTGTCTCTTGTTGGAAGTCAGGATACTGGACTGGGTGAATCTTTTGTCTGACCCTTCCTTATGTTCTTACATGTATTATGACCAGAGATGTGAAGGGAGAGTCGTAGGCAGGGGCTCTTCTGTCCGGGCTGGAGCAACCCCTGCCTGTGGCAGTGGGAGGGTCCAGTCCAGCTGTGGGCAAGGGGGCTGTTCCAGCCAGGCTGCAGAGGCTCTCCTTCCTGTCCTTCTTTAACTGGTTATCTGTTTAAACAATATGTTTAACCGGTTAGCCAATTAAAAGGGATTTTACATCCCTAGTTATAACTTCTTAAATAAAAACTCTCACACAATAAAATAAGTGAGAAATAATTAATGAGCCTTCCCAGATAAGATGTTCTATTCCCTTCTGTAAGCAGGTCCTGTTTCTGTTTTTCTCTGTGCATTCAGTACTTCCTTTGTTTTCTTTGGTTTCATAGCTCCGTCATACTCATGTACAAGACAGTGAAGCAGGTGGTATCACTCAGCAGATTGGAGCAACTAATGTTCCCTTGGAAGCCATTAATGAACAAACTAAGATGGTGAAAAATGTAAGTAATAGCATTTTTGAAGACCTTAGATTGAGGTCCGAAAGTTCATAAAGTGATCTGCTTACTTATTAGATGATGTGGCATGATAGTTTCTGTGACACTTTTCCACTTTTATATATTTAAAATTCTAGCTGGCATACGGTTATTTGTATTGAGTTTATTCTTCTCCCTGACTTTTAAAGAAATTCTCTAATTTTTTAATTAAAGTAACAACATTGCCCTACAACTTGTAATTACTATTCTTAAAAAAATCCCTCTTACCTGCCATCTGCTCCACTCAAGAAAATGCACTTACGTCTATGTATGTTGTCAGTATTTCGTCAACATAGTCACTTGGTTAGAGATTGGGACTACTCCTGGAAGCTAAAATATACTGAACATCTTTATTAAAACCTACTGAAGAAAAGTAAAATGGTTTCCACTTAATTTCAGTGCATGCAGTCACAAGCTAAGTTGTATCATCGGGCAACAAACTTTAATTTTAAATCGTAATATTAGAAACTGATGTTGCCATTGAAAGTAGTTTTTCAAGGGATATTCATTTTCCCATAAATTAAATATTTCAATTTCATTTTATCTAGATAACCACTCAACCGTCTATTTTAATTATTAAAAAATGCATTCCTACTACATTTGTCCAGTATGAAGACCAATCATAAGCTGAAGGAGAGCTGTTCTTCACATCACAACAGCAAATTAAAACAACTTTTCCAGAAGTGATTTATACAAAACTATTTTTGACAGTATTTTAAAAAAATCTATTGGGATGTTTCTCAGATGTAGGAAGAACAAGATGGTTGAGATGGCAAAAACTGTCTGTTTCCTTTAGCTGGGTTTAATGCAATAGAAATCCTAAATTCATGTGTCTTGTTAAAGCAATAGCATGGGTTCTCAAAAGCTAGAAGATATCTGCATAAAATATGGTTTCTCAAAGTTTCCTTTGTGTTCTTATGGGTGCTTCACTTCAAGGTGGGAGTTTTCATCAGCAGAGCCCTTGTCTGTGCCCAAGAGATCCTCATTCTCTGGTATGAGCATGTACAGGGAAGAACACCACATCTTCATTTCCCGTCTGTCATCTGTGGCTTGAGATGGAACACCACAGTTCCCTTTCATAGCTATGTGGCTTGCCACCTCTTTCACTTATTTTATTATTTAGACAATTTTTTAAAAAATTTATTTTTCTGTTGTTTAGCACAGTTTGTGTTTTTGTAAGAGTGGGGCTTCCCCTTTCTCTCTCTTTTTTTGGGGATTTTTTTTTCCGTCTTTCTCACTGGTTTGGTGGTTGTTGGTTTTCTCTCTTTTTTGGGGGGGGGGGGTTGTTATCTCACTGGTTTGGGGCTTTTTAACTCTGGCACTAGTCCACAACCTCAAATAAGGTATTATGATCAAACCCTGGCCTTCAAACCCTCCACGGGTGTTTTTTCCAACAGTGATGGGTACTTGAGCTGCCTCTGGAGAGACTTTCTTCACCTCCAAATGTAAGAGCAACTTAATTTCAGAAGTATGTCTGAAAAACTGAGAGGACAAGGTAAAACTCCTGTTGATGATTTCCCTGAGACCTGTGGGGTTGAAGTCACCTCCCTGTAAATTGGATTCAGTTGTTCATAGAATATGTGCAATTGAATCACTGCTACTACGGTAAGTAAAGACCCAAGGGACCAATAAGGAGTGCCCAGACTGTTCAAAAAGAGACCCTGTTCTGAGTAATAAGATAAAAGAAGGGGAAAGTTACCCTTGTGCCCTGAAGAGTACCTGATTCATCAGCAAGAAAACCATGTCCTATACCAAGAAGCTAGATGTTAAACTGCGGTGGCACTAAAGCCAGCACTGTACCTGGTGCTTCTGAAGCACAGTGACTCTAAGGCTAAGCCACAAATGTCATCGGCACCATCTTCCATAGCCAGCAGACAAGAGCACACAGATTGCTCTTCAGTACCATTTCCAGTTCGACCTGAAGTACTAATGCTTGAGGTTGTTGGGAATACCCAGTATTTCCCAGGTTCCTTTCCTACAGGGATGTTTGGACTCTGAAGAACCTGAGTCTCTCACCCTAGATCTGCTACCCTGGTGGTTGAGGCAGTTATTAAATGAAACGGACAGCACACATCCTGTTCAACACCATCCAACAACTGGCTGAAATGGCTGGGCCTTCTGGTCTGTAAGAATTCCTCCTCTGCCTCTTTGCAGTTCAGAGTAGCCAGTTATAATGCCTTGGTGGTAAAATCATAATTTTATCAATTCTTTGAAGTCCTCATGTTTTATTGAGCACTTGCCTCAGGACCAGACAACATGAAATCCTTGGAAGACCAGACAGTCACCTAGTCGTCTGTCCAGGCTTCACTCAATGCCGATGGTATACTGCATGTTCCGTCACCAGGACGCTACCAAATTCACTGTTCCCTTCAGTCAATTTCATGGTCATAGTATTTAAAAAATCATAAATGTCAGCTATTTAAATTTCACAATGGTGTAATTGTAGGGGTCCCAATCCAAAAAAGGGATCCAACCTCTGAAGGGAGAGCCGCCATCAGAAGGAAAGAGAGCACAGTATGGTATTTCCATCATTATTTCTGCTCTGCTACTGGCAGGATGTTGCCTTCAGAGCTGGATGCCTAGCCAACAGTTGCCACTCTGGACCCCTTAGGAAGTGATTCTGCATATTATGGAGTTGAGAGTGGTTTGTTATGCTTGAAATGCTTCCAGACCCACATTAGGAGCTGCCCTATCAGAATAAAACTGCTGTGTATCACAACACAAAGGTCTCAGCAGTTTATATACCAATCCTGCAGAACACAGTGGTGGACTTGTTCTGCTGGCATTTCCATCTCAGTCCTGAGAGGCAGCTGAACAGCAACGTATTCCGAAGGACATGTCTTACCAGGGTTGATGTGGACATAGAGATCTCTTTTGAGACACCATCCAATATAAAAGGCAGATTATTCTACTTGAGAGGGCACGTCCGCAACTTGACAGGAGATGCTCTTGTCATCCGTTGGCCTTGTATTTTGCTGTATGCAAGACCATTACTGCTCAAAGTCCTAAACAAGTTGCAACAGGAGAAATTAGTAGCAAGTCTCGTAACCCTGCTGTGGCAGAGAAAGGTCTGGTTATCAGAGCATGTGTGCAAGTCTTAACAACTGCTTCTCCACCTTCTGATAGCAGCAGATCTCCTCTTTGAGGAGTCAAGATCTGTCACCCACTCTAGCCTCTTGGCACTTCATTTCAAAAACAGCCTATTCGATGACTCTGTTAGAGAACAAGACTGTTCCTCAGCGATACAAAAGGTACTGCTTAATAGCTTAAAGCCATCAACAAGGAAAACACTTATTTGCAGAAGTGGAAACACTTCCCAGATTGGAGCAGCCACTGATCTGTACTTGCGCTTAAATCCTGCCTCGCATGCATTCTTGATTTTCCTGTTCAATTTAAAAACCAGAAGAATTGTCATTGAGGTTCACCAAGCTGCTTTTCATTGTCCACGGTTGAGAGGTTTTTGGTCTTCACTCACCCTTCCACTACCATGTTTATTATAGGCCTGTTTAATCTTTTCCCCTCCTATCAAAGAGCAAACTCCTCCATGAGACCTCAGTTTAGTCCTCAGTGTGCTGAGGAGGCCCCATATGAACATATGGGGCACTGTTTCCTCCTCCATTTGTCCCTCAAGTCCTCATTCCACCTATAGTGATCACTTGGCCAGAAGGGTGGGAGCCCCGATGGCTGACCCACTGTACGTGGTCTGTCATGATAAAGTAACATTATGTTCACATCCTCACTTCTTATGTGTTTCTTCAGAATTCCACATTTAATCAGGAGAGTCATGTCTGTGTTTTATCCTAAGCCTCACTCTTCAAGAGAAGAAGTGAGCCTCCATAGACTGGATGCAGGAAGAGCTGTCACCTTTCACTTTGACAGTAATATGTCCTTTAGGATTTCTCCTAGGCTTTTCATCTCCATCATGGATCACCCAGTCTCTACCCAGAGATTGTCCCCAAATGGTTTTATCTTATCTTGTTATAAAATTTCAGACTTGTCCCTCTCTTAGGCCTGGGGACCCCAGGGTTGCAGGTTAGAGCCTTGCCCACCCGGGGAGTGTCACCACGGCCAGCACCAGCTGCCCCACAAGGAAGGCAGGATAAGGGGCTCCCTGAAGGTAGGGAGGTGGGGATTGTCCATTCCACCAGAGCTCATTCTACCTCTGCAACTATACTAAAAACATACCTGTCTCAGACATCTGCAGAGCAGCCATCTGGACTTTGCTGCACAAATTTTCCTAACACAGTGCTATTATGCTTGTTTCCAGTGCTGGTGTGCCTTTTGGTGATCCTGTTCTATGGTTTGTACTGAATCACCTTCATTGGCACTCCATTCAGTAATTGAAGAACTGCTTGGGAATCTCCTTGAAGTGGAGCATCCATAGGTATGCTACTTGAAGGAGGAAAGGTTACTTACCTTGTAGAGTGACTAGAGCTCTTTGAGATGTGTCCCCCTATGAGTGTTCCACTAGCCACTCTTTCCCCCTTTCCTCAGTCCTCTCGCTGGACTTTGGTGGTTCAGGGGGAACTGGAGTGGCAATGGATAAGCCCTCCTCTTCCCACCACACTTGTACCAGAACATGAAGCTATCTAGGACACCTGCCAGCAATGCTGATTAAAATCTCTGATCGAGAGTCCATGGTGTGCACACATCCTGAAGTAGACACACAGAGTAGGACACATCTCAAAGACTTCCAATAACCGTACAAGGCAAGTAACTTCTCCTTATATGATGTCCTCATCTGAGTGTCCCGTACCCAGCTGGCTTTGTTTTTATTGTGACATGATGACATTCTTAAGAGCTGTTGTTAGGATAAGGGTGTTTTCCATTCTCAAAATGCTTAGTTGGATATTGGATATTCATGACTACTGCTAAGGCTCTACATTTATTTTCTTATATATTTTACTCAAGATGGCTAATATTTGAAAATGTTAGTTTGACAGAGAGAACATAAAAATTCCAGGAATGCTGATAATTGATACTCCAGGACATGAGTCTTTCAGGTAACTTTATTGTTGTGATTTAAAAGGTCTTGTTAATAACTGATTAAGACTTAACTGTTGTTATAGACATAGGTGCTTAATTGAGTTGTAGAATTTAGGATGAATTTGCTACTTTATATTTTTTTTAAAAATAATTTTTATATCTGACCTGGGCTATGTGGGTATGCTTGGTTGTTTTGTTTTGTTTTTTAACATTTGCATTTTGAATGGGGCTAATCACTGTTGGGTGAAACATTTTATGTATAATTTTCCCATCCTTGGTCAAGCTGTTACAGATATCTAGAATATCAATATTTATCTTTGAATAGTAAATATAAAAAGTTGCCTGGGAGAAAATGCTTATCTGAAATCTTGCTTAAGTGCTTAGGGAAAAGACCTTTTCCCATGTTAGTCTCTAGATAAGTAGTCAGTGATCTAAATTATGGCTTGTTATAGAGCCTAAATGAGTCTGGACATTAGAGATTATGAAAGCTAACTTTCTTAAAAGGTTTCATATACATTTTACTTACTGATTTTAGGATCCTAATGAATCTCTAACCAAAACGTAACATAAATGGAATTAGGGTTGGTTAAATGTGACATCCTCCAACAGCACCCTTATAAGTTCTAGGATGCCTTTTAGCTGTACTCTAATACCTACCTATGCACCACATTCCTACCAGAGGTGGCAAAACTCAGCATCTTCATAACAAACCTCCTTCTGCACCAACAAATATAAAAAACATGCTACATTCCACACAGTATGTAACATAAACCTCCATTATAAGCTCAGCAACATGAGTAAACAGCCAGCATCAATGTATGGGTAAGATGATTGTACAGTGTGTTAACTTTCTGAGGGAAATAGGAGGAGCTGACCTCTTGATTAATGTGATTAGAGACTGAAGATGTGATAAATCTGCACAGATTACCTGAACTTTGTTTCTAGGGCACTAAAGGTTTAAAGCAGGGGTCGGTAACCTATGGCTCACGAGCCAAATATGGCTTAAGAGGGAGCCAGATATGGTTCTTTTCAAGCTTGAGCCCAGCGGCCCCTCCCCCCCCCCCTTACTGTCCCTGGCAGCAGGTAGCCCACATTGGCGCTACAGCAGGCTAGGACAAAACACCCTCCGCTAGCTGGAATGGGCCTGCGAAGGCAGCAGGGAGTCCCCAGGCAGACTCCCCAGCTTGCCCTGCCCCATGCACCACACAGAAAGCTGCTGCAGCAGGGGTGGGCAATAATTTTTGGCCGGAGGCCACTTCAAAAATTTTTGAAGTGGCCCCCAGGCTGCCCTGGAAGGGGTGGGGCCTAAACCAAAAGGGTTGGGGCCAGGATGCTTCTGGGCTGCCCCACCCACAGACCATGATTGGTCTGGAGGCTGGAGGAGCCCCTTTGCGCGCCCCCCCCCTTCCCACTAGGCACCCATGCCCCTGGCAGGGCGGGAGGAAGCTTTGCACGCTCCCCTACCCCCAGGTCAATCAGGGTCTGGAGGCGGGGGAGCTGCGTGAAGCTTCTTTCACCCTGCTGCACACTCCTTGCAGGGTGTGGGGAAGGGCGGAGGAAACTTCATACGCTCCTCCCCACCCCCAGGCCAATCAGGGCTTGGGGGCGGGGGAGTATGTGACATCTCCTACCCTGCGAGGAGCACGTGGTGCTTCAAAGTGCTGCGTGGTCCTGCCAGGGCAGGAGGAAGTTTTGTGTGCTTCCCTGCCCCCAGGCCCTAATTGGCCTGGGGGCAGGGGAGTGGCAGGGACTCTGCGGGCCGGATCAACCCTCTTGGCAGGCCAGATCTGGCTTGCAGAGGTCCTTTTGCGCTGCGGGGTCCTTTGTTTCCACATGCTGTGAGCAGGCAGGGGAGGGGGAAGCAGTGCCTCATGGCTGCTCCCACCCCCAGCACAATCCCGTTGGGTGGTTCTGGCCAATGGCAGATGCCTGTTTTCAAGAACAGGCAGCGTGTGAACCACCAATCACCACTCCCCTCAGGCTCTTAGTCGCCAGGCATCCTGTGGCGGGAAGAGCGGCTCCTGCCGGAGAAATGTGCTGAGCTGCAAGTCTCACTGGTAAGTGTCCCGGCCAGAGCTTGCCTCTGGCACCCCAGCCCCTCCTTCCTCTCCAGCATTCTCCCCCTCCCCCCCACTACTACCCCACATAACCCAAACCCTCTGCCCCTCTCCTGAGCCCATACCACCTCCTAAACACTGCACCCCAATCCTCTGCCTTGAGTCACAATCCAAACCCCTGGCCAGACATCCACCAGCACCCTGCTTCAGCCACCTACTCCCAGTTTGCTCCTACACTCTATCTCCCACCCAGATTCTGCACCCCCATCCCTATACCATTCACTGGCAACTCTGTCCCGTACACTGGACCCCTCATTTTGGCCCCACCCCAGAGCCTGGGGGGGGGGGCCACAAAACCTAGTAACCCTGCAACCCCAGAGTTAACTTGACCTGAAACTTTGAACCTCCATACTCCCTGTCCTTCTTTCCCATCCTCCTCCCATGATGCTGGAGTACCAGGGGAGTGAGGTATATCAGTTGGGGGCCACATCAATGAAGGTTGGAGGTTTCTGGAGGGGTTGGGTTTTTTTCCATGCGGCAGTGGCCTCTAACAAAAAAGGTTCCCCACCCCTGCCATAAATAAAAACAATGTTGAAAGCTTTTGTGTTGGACATAATATTTTACTCTATTTAAAAATGAAGCTTGGCTGACAAGCCCCCAATTGGGGCCCAGCCCCCATCTAGCTGCAGCATCATAACACTCCTGCACTCCCACATACACACCAACTCTGAGCCCATCATATATCTGAGCCCCTCTTACCCCCACATTATCATACTCCTGCACACCCCATATCCCCATCCTCTGCCATAAGATTGACAGCCTGAATGCGAGCATGGAGCTGGATTTGACCAGTTATGGAAACATGTGAAAAGATGCAACAGCAGAAGTCCCATTAAATAAAGTCTGTGAATATAGTGTTTCATTTATGCTTGTATTAATCATTATGTCAATTATCAATCATATTAAGTTGGATATTTTCAGTCATGCAAATGGGCATTCTTATACGGCTTTGTTGACCACTTGTTCTGAATTTTGATGTAGTTTGGCTCTTTTTGTTTTGAGAAGGTTGCCGACCCCTGGTTTAAAGTCTGTGCCCACACTTAATCAGATCACTCTACTTCAGTTTTAAACTTTAGGGCTTTTGAAAATTGCTCTATCACCTTCTTAATAATCTTGTTCAGAAAGGGCAAGGTAGGAACAGTGTGGTAGCTAATATTGATTGCTGATTATTGCACCTCCCAGTATGTTTGTGTACAAATTCTTGTACAAATGTGTACTTTTGTTAATGGACTTGAACAGAAACACACTAATACTTTTTGGAAATGATGCTCTATTAACAGTATATATCTGGTATGTCATTTAATCAGTTTTTGCATTTGTTGGAAAGAGTGAGTAACATGGCAGTGTCTTGATGGAAATCACAAGATTTTCACTTTTTTGGGGGGGGTGAACATCAATTGACCCTAATATTAAAAAAATGATTTTCTAACAAAAATTGTATGGAATATTCAGATTACTGTATGAATGACTTTCTTTCTTTCCCAATGCCACAGCAACCTAAGAAATCGGGGAAGCTCACTTTGTGATATTGCTATTCTAGTAGTTGATATCATGCATGGTTTGGAGCCCCAGACAATTGAATCTATAAACCTGCTTAAATCCAAGAAATGTCCCTTTATAGTAGCTCTCAACAAGGTAAGATGGCCTTTCAAGGATTCATGTAGCAAATCAGTATAAAATTATATACTGTGCTGTTTTGTCCATTAATTGATTTGTGTGTATGAACAATGCCATTGTAGGAGCTGAAGCAGTGGTTCTTAGTTTTTCTTCTATTGAGTTGCATCTTTGGCTTTGCAGAGGAAATTAAGGAGTCTCCTTAAAGAAGTGTTTATTATTCAGTTCATTTCATAGCTCTTCCGTTTGGTTCACATTACTGGAAGTAGTTTTTTGGTCTTTTCTTTATTACTTTGCAAAAATTGAAAGGTGGAGTGCAATTCTGTTTCTCCTTTCGCTGATGTAGGACTTTTAAACTAACATCAGTTGGTCTTTAGAACTGAATAATTAGCCATCGTTTTCAGGTATGCTGATAAACATTTTTATTTCTTACAAAATAAAGATAAAAATTACATTACTGAGTGGCTGTGTCTAGACTGGCAAGATTTTGCGCAAAAGCTGCTGCTTTTGCACAAAATCTTGCTGCCTGTCTACACTGGCCACGAGTATTTGCGCAAGAACACTGACGTTGTAATGTACAAAATCAGTGCTTCTTGCGCAAATATTCTGACGCTCCTGATCAGGGATAAGCCCTCTTGCGCAAAGAGGCCAGTGTAGACAGCAACGTTAATTTCTTGCGCAAGAAAGCCTAATGGCTAAAATAGCCATTGGAGCTTTCTTGCGCAAGAGAGCGTCTACACTGGCACGGATGCTTTTGCGCAAAAGCACGTGCCAGTGTTGATGCTCTCTTGCGCAAATACTTTTAACGGAAAAACTTTTCCGTTAAAAGTATTTGCGCAAAATCATGCCAGTGTAGATGCAGCCTGTAAGTTTTAGTGAAATATTTGTATGTGAAGAAAAACAGACACAGAGGAAATGCTGATGTGATAGCTAGTATGAATTTTGAAGTGGGCTATACAGATAGTGCTAAGAAAATGAAATTGTGTTGATAGATTTGCTTTGCCATATATTATGAGACATACCAGCAGTGTTTTTTTTTTTTAATGGGTGTTAATGCATATTGCAAAAGAGCTGAATTATGATTTCAAAGTATTAAGTAAATATTAAGAATTAAGGGTGGCAGGGAGTTGAGAAACCTCTGCACAATTACTGAAAGGACTCTTGCCTACTGGTAGATGGCATTGACCTTGAAAGAATCTTAAACCTTAATAGTGGAGGCCATCAAATATTTTTTCAAAACACCTCCATGTTCTGTCTGTTTCATAAAGTACCTAGGATATGGTCCTGTACTCAAAGAGCTCCATAGTCTTTTAAATGTGATGCAATGTGTGAGGGTTAAGAGGTAAGGAATGTATAGCGTGATGAAGATAGTCACAGCAATAAAATGATGTTACTCAGTGTAGGTATGTGTACTACTTTGTGGCCTAGGTAAAACAATCTTAATGTACATAACTTTTATGAGCATTGTGAAAGAAACAGTTCTTAAGTAGGGGTTTGAAATAAATAAACATAATGCCTTGCACTAACCTTGACCTACTTTTAAAACTTCCTTGGGAATTGCCCTAAATTCTGTAATGTCATTGTTTTGGGGTGCTTGTTCTAAACACCTTAAACCAAAAATATTGCTATTGATATTGTTTCTGTTTGTGCTGCTACACGAAAGGAATTCCAAGTTCACTAACAAGCTTTAAAATACGTTTATAAACAATTAAATATCCTTTACTCAAGGGCTTTTTGTATCCTTTCTTCACTGTATATAAACACCAAGAATATTATTTTATTTAAAAAACGAAGTCATGACTTCAGAGTGTCATGTTTTCAGGAAACTAAAATCTTGTTTAGTCTTTAACTTCATGAAATACGTGTAATTAAATTACCTTTTCACTATAAAAATACTTCAAACATATATTGAAAGACAGTAACAGTCTGTGATTTTAAAAAGATGTAATTATTACACTCGGGAAATATTCTCCAGTACACTTTGTTTTTCCATTACAATATTGGATACATGTGTGCTGGAATTCTTTTTATATTTGAAAAATACATATGGTCAATAGGATAAATTGGCATCTGGATACCATAATTAAACTATCAGAAATATTTAACTTTCTCATAAGTATTAATATATAAGGTAGATCATAGATGATAGTTGACTTCTGCAGATATAACCAAAGAATTCACTTCTGAACATTGCAAGGCATGACATAACTGTATTAAAATTGTGTTTTCAAGATTGATAGGTTATATGACTGGAAAAAAAGCCCTGATACAGATGTAGCTGCAACGTTAAAGAAGCAGAAGAAAAATACAAAAGATGAATTTGAGGAACGTGCAAAGGCTATCATAGTGGAATTTGCGCAACAGGTAGGCTGGTGGATTATTTAACTTTCTTCTGTTAACAGAAGCGAGAAGAGGTGAATGACTTTTTAAAGCCTGACTCAAAGCAAGCCAAAGAGAGAGTTTATAGCATATGACTAGCAGATTAACACACAAATGAAGGGCCAGAAAAAAAATATAACCATTGAAATTAAAATAGAAAATCTGTTTTATTTTGGTTAGCAACTTCTTTCTCTATATTCCGTTCCAGTCCTTTTGCACTTTGATGAGAATGTAGCATCAGTGGGGCCAGCAAAAATGGACTGGGTTTTCTGCATACTACCTCTCTTTGGAATCCCCTCTTTTTCCTTAAACCTGTATGATTATAGGGCAGCAATACTTAATTTTCTCAGCCTCTTACCAATTGCATAGAAGCTGCCTATAAGCTAAAATATAGTAACTAGCTTTCTAGACTTTACTCTTATTCTGAGCTGTTGTTGTCTCTTGCCCTCTTTTGTTCCTTTAAGTGTGAAATTAGAGGTTGCATTATTAAGATGCTACTGAAATGGAGCTATGACTTGAATTCAAGATTTGAAAAGTGTGATAGAACCATTTAATCTCTTGTTACATGCTAACTGTTACTGTTGATGTAATTTTCTGTGCATCTGTACTTATTCCTGGTTCTAGGGCTTGAATGCTGCTTTGTACTATGAGAATAAGGATCCCCGCACTTTTGTTTCTCTGGTACCTACCTCTGCTCATACTGGGGATGGCATGGGGAGTCTGATAACCCTTCTTGTTGAATTGACACAAACCATGCTGAACAAGAGACTGGCCCAGTGTGAGGAACTGAGAGCTCAGGTCATGGAGGTAAGACAGTGTGCATGCTTTAGAATATTTATCTGTCAGACTTTTTTCCTTTTCATGGCTGATATAAGTGTTTAATTTTTCTTCTCTCACATCTCTTAGGTCAAGGCACTTCCAGGCATGGGTACTACCATAGATGTAATTTTGATTAATGGACGTCTGAAGGAAGGTGATACCATTATTGTCCCGGGAGTAGAAGGTCCTATAGTAACTCAGATTAGAGGTCTTCTGCTACCTCCCCCTATGAAGGAACTCCGAGTTAAGGTATGGGAACAGCATGATACAGGTGGTATTGTTAGCGAAGCATTAAGAATTAGAACAAACTATTTAGAAGAAGAGGAAACCCAGATGAGTATTCAATACACGTTACATCACAGTAGCAAGTGACCAAAGATGACTAAATTAAAGTGAGGGAAATAAATGGAAGTTGCAGGTTACAGTGCATCCGTACTCCCACAGATGTCTAATTGTGGATGTGGTTCAGGGCAAGGATCAAAGAATAGCCGCACCCATATATATTAAGCATCAAAGTGTACTCCTTCTGGTTATCTAGGTTTATGCATAATGTATAGATGTGGAAGGGAGAGACTGTAAAATGTGCACACAACATGTAGAAAGACTTCTTAAACAGCAGCATTCAAATGTAGAGTGAAATTACTGAACCAGTGCATCAGTAATTTATAGTGTCCTGGTGGCAGGACAAGGTGTCCTGAGACAACATGGATGAAACTCTTGCGTGGTGCTGCAGCCTGTTTCCTGCTATAGGAGGGATAGGAAACTGGGCCAGCCTGATCTCACTAGGATTGTGTAGCTAGGGAGTAGACAGGAATGTTAGAATCTTCTCTTCTGGCTCATTCTGAAGAGCCATAGAAGTGAAAAGGCTGACTTATGAGAAGAGGAGGAGAAGCTAGAACCTGATGAGCAGTAGGCAAGCTTTTCTCTGTTACTCTACTTGAAATGAAGGCAGTAAGCATCTGAAGCATTTCATAGACCTAAGCCCAGAGGAACCATTATAAAACTCTAGTCCAGTATTTCTGATAATGTACCACGGAAACACTTTCAGAAACACTTTAACTGGCTGCCCCAGTTTGTTTGTTTACTGTTGCCGCGGACACGGAGCCTCACGGCTCCCATTGGCTCTGTTTTGTCCTTTGCAGCCAAGGGGAGCTGCGGAAAGTGGCGTGGCCCAGGCATCTTTGACTGTCTTTTTGATGGCATGGAAAAACAGGGACGTATGACCAAGTGATCTGTGCTGAATAGCTAAACCCATACTGTGTGCTACTAAACATCCACCTGAACTCTTAAATTAATATTTTTCTTTCTTTCTTCAGAACCAGTATGAAAAACACAAAGAAGTTATTGCAGCCCAGGGTGTAAAGATTCTTGGGAAAGACTTAGAGAAAACATTGGCTGGTTTGCCCCTGCTTGTGGCTCATCAAGAGGATGAGATCCCAGTTCTTAAGGTAAGGTATTGCTGAACATATACAGATCCAGGAGGATCTGTAATGGAATGCCAAGTAACATGAAAAGTCACTGAATGATTAAAAGTAACAGAATGAAAATCTTTTTAACGGGAATTTATGATCACGATCGTTATTTCAGTATGCAGAAAACTTAGCCATTTTGGTTGTATCTAAAACAGTTCTATAATGTACAATAATTTTGTGTTAACACTGTAACCTGTAACTCTAGTATAGTAGAGTTTGTTAATATTTCCATTTATTACCAGGTAGAAAATTTGCATACTGGAAGTCTGATTGTGAGATTAAATTATTAAAAACCAAACTATCCAGTAGTTCAGTTTATATGTATGATTATTGTTTTGGGAACTGTATAATCTGGATCTATTTTATTAAAATTAATGATTAACCCATAATTGATTCTTTAAATTAGTGAGATCAGAATACTTGCATTTATAGAACAGATATCAGCAAACTATGAAATACTGCACAAGAGAAACTAGTGAGGACTTCTCCTGTGAATGTCTAATTGTTCTGTATTCTGCTGTTCTAGATGTATTGAAGCTAATGTTAAAAATGTTCATAGTACACAGGCTGAGAGTTTCTGTACATCTGGGAGTCCTGCTTGGATTATCTACAAGTAAATTTTGCTTAAAAGTCATACAGTATATAATCAGCAATAACTATGATTTGGGTGTAAAGGAATAACAGTACTATTTGGATATTAAGTATTTGGGTACATTAATAGTACAGTTTTGGATGAGCTGCTTGTAGTTGTCTGGATCAAGAATTCACTTTTCAAAAACTTCATCCCATCAAATGGTATAAATTGACTACCTCAGTGATTTCATCATGCAACTGTCCACTTAAGAACTCCTCCCAGTTACTTTGCACTGAAATCTCCAGCTGGAGACCCGATGTAGAGGGTGGAGCATAGGTCACATAATATCTGCTTGTTCCCCCGCTTCTAAAAAGCAACAGTTATGCTACTAGTCAGTAACCATCTTTACTGCTTTGAATGGTTGCAACATGTGTTCCACTCAGGTGACTGACAGGCAATTCCACAGCAGGAGGTGGGCTTGGAGTCCATTTAAAGTGAGTGCAGAACTGCATTCAATCTGGATGCCCTAGTAATAATACCATATCTAGCAAAAATATACACGCACAACTGTGTGGCAGTTCTGCAGATATTTACTATTGAGATTTTACTAAGAGATGCAGCCCTGTTGCCTGAGCTCTTGTCAAATGAGCCTGCAGTTACTGTAGAGGTGTTACTTGAGCCGCTTCATAAAGCTTGATTGCTGCAAGCAGTTACTTGGAACAGTATGTCGCAACTTGGTTCGGTGATGTGATGGGAGCCCCCAGGGGTTAAAGCCGACTACCCAGTGAAAACTACTGGATGATGGTGAAACAAATGATTTTTTTATTAAGCAAAACGATTCTTTTATTAAAATCCAATGACTTTAAAATGAGTTTTAACAAGTAATTGCCTAGTGCTTTTACAGGAGGGAAAAACTGAACCAAACTGCACTTAACTGATTACAAACTTTGTGATTATAATTCGATTATATTAAATCACTATCTCTAATTCGCTTAAGGCAGCGCAGCATACAAGCAAAAATACAAAAACAAAGCCAATATAATGATAATAAAAACTCCGTCCACAGCCAGCCCCTCTATTGTTATTTTAGGGCAGCTGATGGAGTTAGTCATTAATCTACCTCTACAACTTAACAATTCCTGGATTTCTATTTCTAACACTTATACTTGGCCTAAATACAACACCACTACACAACACAAGATTATACAATTTACACAGTGTGGTTAATAGAACTCAGTTACACTCTACAGAATTACACAGTGAAATTAACACGATTCAACTATTAACTAAACCAATAAGTAATATATTTAAGCAATACTTACAAATCCAGCAACGATAACAGCATAAAGACACACTAGAACTCGGAGCATGCTCAGAACTCGCGCACCCCTATCTTTGACTCGAAGGGTGGGGAGGCAGCCTCAGGGTGATCAATCCTTCAGCTGGGCAAAAAGACACGTGCCCTCAATACACGGAACCTCCCTGAACAAAGGGGATGAGGGTCTTTTCTAACATAACCTGATGTCCGGTACCTTATTAGGGTCTGTTCCCTGGTTGGGCCTGATAGGCTGGTAATGAGGTAATGTGCAATATTGCCCTATAGGATTTTTCATGATGCGCGCCTGATGGCCCCGTGGACAGTGCTGGGTGCAGGCATGGTCAGTGTGCATGGGAGTTGCGTCTAATCTCCCTATGCCTACCTCCCCACCTTCAAGGACCGGTCAAGAAAGTCTTATCTATCTCTTGCAGCTGTGCTCTATCTTTTCATGCTCACCTCCCTGTTCTTTGATGCCTACAAGGTTAAATTCCGTTCACAGAAAGCTGCATTGTGCGCTTACAAGTTATGCTTTCTCAGAGTGTGTCAGTGGCCTACATTTTCTGTGAGGGGCCTTTGTGTGGCAGAATGGGCAATGCGCGCACAAGGCCGTGGTCAAAAGGACCTGCTCTGCGACACAGTACAAAGGGGAGAACAATATTCTGGTAGTGATGGCCAGTGATGAGAAATCTGAGGAACTTCCCGTGGCCTGGAAATATTGCCCTTTGAAAATAAGGGCTCAGAAAATTGAGAGCAGCAAACTGGTCATGATTCAGGGCAGAAAGAATAGTAGCTAGGGTAACCATGTGGAATTTCATGTATTTGTTGTCTTTGTGTTTGCTGATAGCCCAGAGATTGAGGCTAAAGTCTCCTTCTTCCCTTGGATTTGGGGATCAGGATGTACCAGGCAAAGATGGAGAATTTCCTCTATAAGCTCCTAGAACAGAGATTCTCAAACTTGGGGGGGAGGAGTGCAGAATGTATTCTGGGGAGGTATTAGAAGCTTTCGGGGGGAATACAGATTTCCTGTGCACACTGAGCTTAGGCACCCATTGAGCAGTGGCTGTTGGCTGGGCACTTAGCTTGGACGGCAGCACCCCTGTCTGTAGTGCAGCACAGAAGTAAGAGTGACAGTACCATACCCCACACACATTTTGTAAGGTTTATCAGGCTTCAGTATTGCTTCCTTTAGGGAGGGGAACTCTCTAAAGCCAATGGCCCAACATAGGGGTAGTTTTGTGCACCAACTTGGCCTGAGACTAACACCATGCATCTGAACAGATCCTCGTGCAATCTGCGATCCTCAGTGTTGGAGGACTCAGGTACTTATAGCATTGTCTGGTGCCAGAGCCACTGGAGTTCTTGTCAAATGGTATTTGACTGTCCTAAAGCTTCACAATGTCCTAATGGAGAGGGAGCTCTCTGCTGGTGGCTATAGGATAGGTAGTTCTGTCTGGGATCCTACTGGAAAATACATGTCGTCATTCTAGAGTTAGCAGACTTGGGACTTCACTACGGGTCTTTCTAGGGAAGCCGCTGGATAAGGGTTATCCTGGATAAGGATACAGATTAGCGAGAAGTTAGAACTAGGCCATGATCCTTTGTCTCTTCTGTTGGAACAGTACTGATTCCAGTACCCCCTATAACTCCCACTGTGTCTCAACAATCTTCATGATCAAGAGTGAGATGGGAAACGAGCCCCTACACTCAACTGTGAGGATGTCTCCAAATAGCTTGGCGGTGGAGCCACTCCTGGCAGAGCTACTAGCATCCAGCACCACCCATGGCCTAATTTCATAATGCCATCCATACCAAAGGAACAGTTGTTGAATACTGGTATCTGCTCCAAACTCGTACTGGGCTCAAAACGGGCATCAGTATTGAAAATGGAGCTGGTCCCAGCCCAGCAGATGCAGACTGCATCAGTGTATGTGTTGGTACCCATGATTCTAGTCATGTCAATGACGTTGCACAGTTTGAGCTGGAACATGATGCCCCTGCACTATGGATAAACTGTGGGGCGGACTACTGGGTTGGCAATGGTCATGTTTGCCACCAATCCAAGGAGAACTGAGGATGCAGCAAATGATGGTGCTGCAGTTGGATGATCTTGAGTAAGCGGTGAAACAGCCAGATGAGCGCAGCAAATCTTCTGCTTGGTAGGGTGGAAACTGACAGTGCTGTTGTCTGTGATGGGTGCCCGCTTGAGATGGTGCTGTTATAATCCTAAGTCTCTAGCTCCCTGTGGCCTCTCTTTAAAGTACTTACAAATAGAATACCTTAAGTGCCCTGCCCAAAGACACTTAAAGAAAATTGACTCTTTCAATAGCAATACAAAATCTACCCTCTTGCAAAGCTTTGTGATACGGTAGGATTCCATGGGGACCAGCGATTCTTGCAGCTATTATTCAGGAGATAGGGGAGAAGAAACTTCTCCTTATACAGACAGAAACATCAGTTATTGAGCCAGGGAATGGTAGAGCAGAGGGCCCGTTATATAATTTGGCACATGGTAGCAAGACACCTTATTGATGGATGGGTGCATTATGAGGGCATGGATGGATATAGAGGAATTTTGGAGCTTAGCAGGCTCCAAATTTGATAAGATTGCTAAAAACTTGTTTTTCTTTTAAAGGATGAATTAATACATGAACTAAAGCAAACACTGAATGCTATCAAGTTAGAAGAGAAAGGTGTTTATGTCCAGGCCTCTACTTTAGGCTCTTTGGAGGCACTACTTGAATTTCTTAAAACATCCGAAGTGCCAGTAAGTACCTGGTGGTTTTTCTGATGTTTTTGTTACATTTCACATTTCACACCATAATTCTGGTCATCTAGTAGAGGAAGAGCATGATAGTCATGAATTGCTTTTTCCCAACAGTATGCTGGAATTAACATAGGCCCTGTCCATAAAAAGGATGTTATGAAGGCCTCAGTGATGCTGGAACATGATCCACAGTAAGTAGCATTTTCTTATGCTGCTGTGTTCATGACAGCATATGATAGTTTCTGAAAGACTCCTTCCTTTCAGCTGTTACTTGTTCTATAAGATACTGCACAGCTTACTTTTTTTTTTTTTTAAATTTTAACTTGCAGGTATGCAGTCATTTTGGCATTTGATGTGCGGATTGAGCGAGATGCCCAGGAGATGGCCGATAGCTTAGGAGTTCGAATTTTTAGTGCAGAAATAATATATCATTTATTTGATGCCTTTACAAAATACAGGCAAGACTACAAAAAACAGAAACAGGAAGAGTTCAAGTAAGTGAGAGTTGTCCTTAAACGTGTGTGTGTGTGCATGCGTGCGTGCCCCCCCTGGACTAGCATCTACCTGCCTCTGGGCCCAGCCTGCCCAGCCCACATGCCTTTTTTGAGATGAGTTGACCACATCTGTACGTAGTATTCAAGATGTGGGCATACTATGGTTTTATATAGAGGCAATAAGATATTCTCTGTCTTATTCTCTATCCCTTTTTTAATGACTTCTAACATTCTATTTGCTTTTTTGACTCCCACTGCACACTGAGTGGATGTTTTCAGATAACTATCCACAAATGACTCCAAGATCTTTCTCTTGAGTAGTTGTAGCCAAATTAGTCCCCATCATATTGTATGTATAGTTGGGATTATTTTTTCTAATGTGCATTACTTTCCATTTATCAACATTTAATTTCATTTGCCATTTTGTTGCCCAATCACTTAGTTTGGTGAGATCTTTTTGTAGCTCTTCAGTCTGCTTTGATCTTAATGATCTTGAGCAGTTTGGTATTCATTTTGCCATCTCATTCGTTACCTCTTTCTCTAGATCATTTATAAATAAGTTGAATAGGATTGGTCCCAGGACAGACCCTTGGGAAATCCCACTAGTTACCGCTCTTCACTCTGAAAACTTACCATTTATTCCTACCCTTTGTTTTCTCCTTTTAACCAGTTATCAATCCACAAAAGGACCTTCCCTCTTATCCCATGACCTCTTACTTTACTTAAGAGCCTTTGGTGAGGGACCTTGTCAAAGGCTTTCTGGAAATCTAAGTATACTATATCCAGTGGATCCTCCTTGTCCACATGTTTGTTGACCCCCCTCAAAGAACTCTAGCAGATTAGTAAGGCATGATTTCCCTTTAGAGAAACCATGTTGACTTCCCCCCCACAAATTACGTTCATCCATGTGTCTGACAGTTTTATTCTTTACTATAGTTTCAACTAATTTGCCTGATACTGACATAAACTTACCAGTCTGTAATTGCCAGGATCACCTCTAGAGTCCTTTTTAAATGTTGGGGTCACGTTAGCTGCCTTACAATCATTAGGTATGGAAGCCAATTTAAAGGATAGGTTACAAACCATAGTTAATAGTTCTGCGATTTTCCATTTGAGTTCTTTCAGAACTCTTGGGTGAATGCCATCTGGTCCCGATGACTTGTTACTGTTAAGTTTATCAATTAATTCCAAAACCTCCTCTAATGACACTTCAGTCTGGGACAATTCCTCAGATTGGTCACCTAAAAAGAATGGCTCAGGTTTGGGAATCTCCCCAATATCCGCAGATGAGAAGACTGAAGCAAAGAATTCATTTAGCTTCTCCGCTATGACTTTATCATCTTTGAGTGCTCCTTTAGCATCTCGATCGTCCAAGAGCCCCACTGGTTGTTTAGCTGGCTTACTGCTTCTGATTTACTTAAACATTTTACTATTAGTTTTTGGCTAGCTGTTCTTCAAACTCCTTCTTGGCTTTTCTTATTATATTTTTACACTTTAATTTGACACAATTTATGGTCCTTTCTATTTTCCTCACTAGGATTTGACTTCCACTTTTTAAAAGATGTCTTTTTATTTCTCACTGCTTCTTTTACCTCGTTAAGCTGCGGTGGCTCTTTTTTAGTTCTTTTACTGTGTTTTTTAATTTGGGGTATACATTTACGTTGGGCCTCCTATTATGGTTTCTTTGAAAAGTTTCCATGCAGCTTGCAGAGATTTTACTTTTTTCACTGTAATTTCTGTTTAACTAACTTCCTCATTTTTGTGTAGTTTCCCTTTCTGAAATTAAATGCCACAGTGTTGGTCTGCTGAGGTGTTTTTCCCACCACAGGGATGTTAAATTTTATTATATTATGGTTACTATTATATTATGGTCACTGCAGAATCCCATTACCCCTGCACCGGCATTCAGCTCCCCACTGCATCTCCTGCTGAGCTGCCTGTACCCAGATTGGCCCACGCAGAACACCCCACCCCCACCCCCCCGCGCACACGTTAACCCTCTATGTCTGGGTTGAGCCTGCTTGCCCACACCAGGGCTGCTAATCCTGCTGAGTTGTCTCCAGAGGGAATTTTGCACCAAATTAAAAATTCTACCTACAGTATTTTAAAATGTTGCAAATTTTGTTTGTCAATAAATAAATTTGGATGCTCCAGCCTCGCAATGGAACATCACCCTGCAAACCCCTCTCCCCACCAGCTTCCCTGGGGGACAGATATCTGGGGCAGTACCAGTCCTTGTGCTGTCAGAGTGCTGCATGTCCGGGAGTAGAGGGTTCTCTCCCCACTGAGCAGAATTCCCTCAGGAATATGGGTTTTGGGGATCTTTTCTGTTTGTGACAAAAGCAGTGTAACTGCTTGCTTTGACTAGGCTTGCAGAGTCAGGAAAACAAGGACTGAGTGAGTTGGGTTTCACTTCTTGCACATTTTATGCAATTGTTAACCAGGTTCCATTGTAGGGCTATTTCTCAGCCTGGTGAAACAAAGATGGCAGAGGTGACTAGAAGGCCATATTTGACCCACAGAATCCATATTGCTGGTGTTGTGCAAACAAGCAAGAACGCAGTTTGCTCCTCGGATCTCTCATTGAGTTTGCAGGGCTAGCAATTAAAAAGATGTTTGCTTTGTAAAAATTGGCAAAATGAGTAAATGTGATCAGAAGGCCATTGTGGCAAATGTGAGACCCTTGCAGTGTTGCATCTACTTTTTAAAGAGAACTGCATTTGAATTGGTATTCTTGTAGCTTCTTTTGTTCTCGGTTGCTCAAGCTAGTCAAAATAAAGCTCTCTCAAACTACTCACTTATGTGATCTGCTTTGACTAGAAGCAGACTATAGATAAACAAAATCTGGTATTGGCTGGTGTCTGGCAACCATCAGCTTGGGAAGAAGTCTTTTGCCCCTTTAGAAGAGAGGTTCTCAAACTGGGGTTGTGACCCCCTCAGTGAGTTGTAATGTTATTTGGAGGAGGCAGGGTTGTGAGCTGTCAGCCTCCACCCGAAACCCAGCTTTGCCTCCAGCATTTATGATGTTAAATACAAAAAAGCCTTTTTAATTTATAAGGGGCTCCCCACTAGAAAAGTTTGAGAACCATGGAGTTAGAATATGTTCTTACTGAGTGAATATTCTTCTCTAAAATAGTGGGTTTGCGCATGTATGTAAATGTCACTATGCACAATGTTCCAATAAACATTTCAAAATGCTCCTTCCCTGTTCTTTCTTAGGCATATTGCAGTATTTCCTTGCAAGATGAAAATACTCCCTCAGTTTATTTTCAACTCTCGTGACCCAATAGTGATGGGTGTAACGGTGGAAGCAGGCCAGGTGAAGCAGGGGACTCTCATATGTGTACCTAGCAAAAATGTAAGTAACATTTTCATCTTTCTATCATCAGCACAATACAAGTTTTGGCCTGATGAAGTCGGCAAGACAACATGCTAAATATGCATCTCACAAGGACAGAATCTCTGCAAGGACGCTGCTCTCTCCCCTAAATTGAGCCTTTTTTCTAAAAATAGGCCAGTGTTGGAGCATGGCTTGGAGTGAGTGTATATGCTTATGCTGGTTATGTGACTTTGGGATGTAGCAGAGAAAACAGCATGAGGCTAAGAAGCAGGACTACATGATAAGTTGAGAGAGGCTGTGTTATTAAAGCCCTCCCCAGCACAGTTTCTATGGAGCAGCACCAAATTATAGTTAAGGCCCTACCAAATTCACAGCCATGAAAAATGTGTCCTGGACAGTGAAATCCAGACACCCCTCCCCACTCCCACCCCGTTAAATCTGGTCTTTTGTGTGCTTTTACCCTGGAGATTTTACAGGGACCAGCCTTTCTCAAACTGGGGGTCCTGACCTAAAAGGGAGTTGCAGGGGGGCCCCAAGGTTATTTTAGAGGGGTTGCAGTATTGCTACTCTGAAGGCAGCAATCTACCAGCAACAGTGCAGAAGTAAGGGTGGCGATTATTGTACCATGCCAACCTTGTTTTTATATTGCTTCTTTCAGAGCTGGGTGGCAGGAGAGTTGGCTGCTGACTGAGGGCCCAGCTCTGCAGGCAGTGGTGCACAAGGAAGGATGGCCATACCATACCATGCCATCCTTCTGTGCTGCTGTGGGTGGTGGCTCTGCCTCAGACCTGGGATGCCTGTCAGTGGCCACTGTTCTCCAGCTGCTGAGCTCTAAAGGCAGTGGCACTAAAATAAAGGTAACAGCATCACAACTCCCTATAAAATCTTGCGACCACTCCATAGCTCCTTTTTGGGTCAGGATTCCTAGAAATTCAACATTGTGAAACTTCAGATTAAAAAAGCTGAAAGCTGAAATCATGAAATTTTTAAAATCCTATGTCCGTGAAATTGACCACAGTGGACTGTTTGGTAAGGCCCTAATTACAGTGATCAAAATGAACTTCTTTGCAGCTGGCAAGAGGAGGTGAACTCACCTTTTTTAAAAAAAAGTAGCCATGCTGATTTTCTAAATCAATTTTAAACCCGGTTTTTGATACTGCATGAGTTCTAAAGAGGCATGTAAATTTATGTGTTGCTCTCATCGCTACTGTAGGGTTATGTTGCAGTCTTGAAAATAGATGCACAGAATAGAGAAAATTTAATGTGAAAAGCCACAGAATCGTGGTGAGATTTGAGTGTGGAGTTCCTTTTGGATGTATAACAGCTTCTATGTTGTGTTACAGTTTGTTGAAATTGGAATAGTTACAAGTATTGAAGTGAACCACAAACAAGTGGATGTTGCAAAAAAAGGCCAAGAAGTTTGTGTTAAAATCGAACCTATTCCTGGTGAATCTCCTAAAATGTATGGGCGACACTTTGAAGCAACAGATATCCTTGTCAGTAAGGTAAAAATTTCCTAGAGAGAAATGTTGTTCTGTTTATTTGAATAGGTAATGGCGATGTGTTGGTAACTTGACTCGAAGTAGAGGTTGCTTTGAGGCTGTGGAATTCTAAAATTTTCAGCACTGTCCCCTCCACTGTTCCAAAGGGATTAAACTCCAGACAAGTAGGCAAAAGGATGGGAAGGGAAACTGAGGCAAAGTGGATTGCCCAGTGAGACAGCACATCAGGGCAAAGCTCATATTAGAACTTGCCTCACAGTGAGCCTGGTGCTGTCCTTTAGACCTCCATTATTTTGGGGAATAATGTCATTAAAACCCTTGTATGTTCTAATATTCATAATTTGTATATTTGCAGATTAGTCGTCAGTCCATTGATGCCCTAAAGGACTGGTTCAGAGACGAAATGCAGAAATCTGACTGGCAACTTATTGTAGAACTGAAGAAAGTGTTTGAAATAATCTAGTCCTTTTTATTTTTTTCAAGTAATGGGCAGGCTGGAATATTACTCATTATTCCTGTTCTAAAATCGCCAACAAAGCCAGAGTACTGAAGAGACTGTTGGACTTGAGTTTGGGAGGAAAATCTGTGGTTAAAATGTTTTCCATGAGAAACCAAGAAACTTACACTGGTTTGACAGTGCTCAATTTACATGTCCCCACAGTTCCACTGTGCCTGTTCACTTCTCCCCATGGCCTTTCCCTTTTAGTGGCTGCTGTTTTAAAGTTTGCCCTTTTCCACCCCCCAATCAACAAATAAATACTGAATTTTTATTACAGAACTGAAACTTTCACTTTTATATTGATCTCAGTACTGCAGTATTTGGTTATCCAAGCTTCTGCAGACTTTGGTTCTTGGACATTTTTGATGTAAGAAATACTTCTTTATTTATGCATACCTCTCTTTCCTTGATTGCCCCCTCCCTATTCTGCTTTGTGCCTATAGGAATTTTTTAAAATAGAAAATTAGGTAATCAGATATTTCTGTATTTGCTTTGTGTGAAACAATGATGTAAAGCATATTTGGCCATCTTTTATTGCTTGTACAGTTCATGAAAGTCAACTTTAATCTGTAATCATTACAAAGCAGAGCCACAAATAAAGGAAATGGACACATTAGCCCTTTTGTTATAACTTGTTTCAATAAATAAAGCATCTGTTTATGGGCTGTTCTGTAAAGGTGAAGTTTACATCTTGTACGACCAACAGATAACAGAATTTGTATGGGTCCATCATTTTAAAAGTGGTCATAATTTTTACTACTTTTACTGGTTTAGTTTTGGGACCCCCGTGATATTGAAAGCACCAAAAGGTCTGCCATAAGAGGAGCTCTGAGAGAACTTCTGGGTTTTTATTCAGATAGGGATAAAGTGTCCCCAGAGGCAGACAAGATGCAGTAAGTGTGCTTTCAGTCTAGCAGCTGAGTCAGACTTTTAGGCTTCACAGCCAAGTTGATTGTTTCAGCGATTGGCTCTGCAATTTAAAATGTGGAGGGGAGGGGAAAGGCAAGCTTCCTGGCTCCTGTTCCCTTTTAAATTGCAAAGCCACAGTGGGGTTTGGCCCCGGCTAGAACTCTGCTGACTGCCTTCCCCTATTGAGTCGTTGACAACTGGATTACTAAAATAACCTAACTGTAATATCCCTGGCTTTAACTACTGTTCTCAGACATTGTTTTGGACTATGGGGGCAGTGGAGATAGCCTGAACGTTCTTTGTAAGAGGATCCAGAGGTAAGCACCTTTTTTTACTCATTAAACATGCAGCAACAAGATGACATTCAGGACCTTCAAGATCATTTGTGGGAAGGGCTATGTTTTGTTTTATGCTGAGCTTGGTAAAATTAGATATAGCCACCCTTCATTCCAGTGCTTTTCCCACAACCAACATTGGGTATCTTTACCTTTATATGGGGGAGGGGAGAATTGTTGCTAATCTGGATTTCCTTCTAGACTGGGAGATTGTATAAATGAGAAGCAAAAGTCAGTGCTGAAGACAAAGTTGCAGCTGTAACACTGACTGATTCCAGTCCTTAGTGGATTGAAACTGGGCCCTGCTGGAGCTAAATGCATGAGTCAAGTCACATGGTATGAAGAAATAACACACAGACATACTAGGGGAAATCCACAAGAGATGTATGAATGTCAACTTCATTCTGTCCCCATGAACAGCCACCCTTCACCCCAGCCACCATGAGCAGTTGTGGGGATAGTATAACTAACTTAGTCCTATCCAAGTAAAATGCTAACAATCTCCTAGTATTCCATATGTAGCATCTCAATGAGCTCTGAGGAAGAAAGTGGAAGAGAGAAACTAATTTGAGAAATTTTGGATGAAGGTCTAGTCAGACCTTATCTTTACATGAGATGATAAATGGTGGGTCAGATACAAGGCTGCTCAATTTTCTTACTTTGCCTGTAGAGATAATAGCTACCAACATTCTTTTTAACCTTTATCAAAAAATGAATCATCAAACATTGGTTGAAAGGGTGGACACTGTACTGTGCTAATACCAGGTTTAAGTCCCAATGGGGGAATAGGCACCTCTGTTCAAGGATATAAATTGTATGGTAATTTCTCCACCCTCTCGTCCCTCAATATCCAATCAGAATTGTAGAGGGAGGGGCTGGGTGCACCCTGATGAACTAACATGAAGACCTTTCAACTTATCACAAGTAGTTTTGCAGGTGTGGCAGGGCTGGCATCTGGGGACTCTGGAACCAGTTTGAGTTCATTAGAAGAATCTTTTCCACCTCAGTAGGTAAGTGGACCTGGTAGGTGGTTTTCAGCTATTCAAGGAGAGTAACTGTGGTTGTGTGACCTGGTCTGGGGAAAGTGTCAACAGAGTCTGAGCTGAATGAGTCAGCAGAGAGGAATACCAATGCTGGCAAGGCCACGCAGGTGCTCATGAGCATAGTTCTCTTTTAGTTTTTGAACACTAGGTAGGAGGGTGAGCATGCATAAGATTATTTTTTCTACCACACCAGGAAAAGGCCATCAGAGAACCTGGACTCTAAGGGTATGACTAGACTACATGCCTCTGGCGACAGAGGCATGTAGATTAGGCTACCCGGCATAGGAAGATGAAGTGGGGATTTAAATAATTGCTGCTTCATTTAAATTAAAATGGCTGCAGCACTGTGCCGATCAGCTGTTTGTCAGCTCAGTGTGCTAGTCTGGAGGCTCCATGGTTGTCAACTGCCCCAGGATGCCTCGACCTGTCTGAAGTGTCATGAGTTAGGGTAAGATGCAGAGAGCCCTACATTTGGAAAAGGTATCTGACTGTATTGGAGCAGAGTAACCACTTATGGTGAATGAGCTGCTCAAGCATTCTGCCAGGTTGATACTCAGAAGTTGAGATGTTTTGAGGTAGCAGGAGCACCTCTTGCATAGAAATTTCATTAATGCCCCTTCCCATCTGTTTGCAGCATAGGGATATTACCACACTATTGTTCATGAGAATTAGAAAGTATCTTC
The DNA here is from genome assembly GCA_032595735.1 of Pelochelys cantorii. NCBI lineage: Eukaryota > Metazoa > Chordata > Testudines > Trionychidae > Pelochelys > Pelochelys cantorii. The sequence continues at coordinate 120,386,019 of CM064326.1, read as the reverse complement.
CCTTGCTGTAGGGAAGGAAAGCATGGTGAGCTGGACAAATCCACAATTACTTACATGGCAAGCCAAATCTTCAGGCAGACAAAAAACTTGAGGTTGCCCAGTTCCTGAATGGGCTCCCTAAAATGATTAGGGAATATTTTCAGCTTGGAAAATAGACAAGAGTTTAAATGATTGAGCTAAGGGAGTTACTCACTTTGTGCAGAGTAAGGATGGTTCTTCAAGATGTATGTCCCCATGGGTGACAGGTCACCCAGAAATGCAAATCAGAACATTGCAAAACAGTTTTCCCCCTCCCCCATTGGGCTATGCAAGCGCAGGAGGCATCTTGCACCGCTGCCTCCCGAGTGCCTGACACATGCATCCCAGACCCTCTTTCAGTTCCACTTCCACATCTGAGTAAAAGGGAGGGTCATGGAGCACCATAGGGGGGGACATCTCAAAGAACAGTCATTACTGCATGAAGTAACTCCCCTTTCTTCTTCAAATGATGTCCCAGTGGGTGCTCCACAGTTGGTGACTATAGAGCAGTATTTGATTTGAATGGAGGGAATCGGAGTAATTGTTTGGCAGTGGTGGACAAGACTGCAGTGGCCACCGCTGAGTCAGAGGCTAGTTGTAATAGTATTGCATAGTGTTTCACAAAAGTGTGGTCTGAGGACCACATTACAGCTCTATAAACCTCTCTTAGAGGGACATTGTTCAGGAAGGCTGTGTAGGCAGCTGTGGCGCAAGTGCTTTTACCACTGGAAGAGATCTTCTATGAAAGAGCGTTCCCATTGCATGGATGCTCTCTCGAAAGTAAGCTCTGATTGCTATGCACAGAATGGCCACCAGTGCTTTTTCCTCTTTCTGCGCAAAATACACACACCCCTGCTTGCAAAAGAGCTCTTTTGCAAAAAAGTGTTCTTCCTTGTAGAATGAGGAATACCTACACTGGAAAACCCCCTCTGGTCTTTTGATTTTTTTTTTGCGCAAAAACATACTTGAGGTGTGGACGCATCGCCAGTTTTTTCAGAAAAATGGCTGTTTTTCCAAAAAAGCTCTGTAGTGTAGACATAGCCTGATTGTTCCTTCCTAAGTGGAGCACCTTGCATTCGTCCTTATTAAACTTCATCCTGTTTACCTCAGACCATTTCTCTAGTCTGTCCAGATCATTTTGAATTTTGACCCTATCCTCCAGAGCACTTGCAACCCCTCCCAGCTTGGTGGTATGTGCAACGCAGGGATGAAAACTAATACTGAACATGCTTAGGACATGAAATGAATTTGCCTGTGTTAAATTTATAGATTTTACTATTTGCATCAGCTTCGATGCTGTGTTAATTGTTGCATTCAACTGCCATTTTGTGCTCTCTGCATGTCTTTCACTCCCCAAACAGAAACATCCCATAGTGGTTTTAAATGTAACATATGATACATTTACTAAAATGCCACAGTGGGCACTTTCCAACTAATGAAAAACCTGAGAAGGGATCAGGGTGGAAGCTGAATTTGCCAGGAGCACGCTGTGTGCCCTTCCAACTTTTTCTGAGCTATCCATGCATGTCTCTCTCACTGATCCTTTCCTAGCTGATGGGAAAAGAAGTGAGCAGTGACCCCAGTATACCAACCCTGGATGTGAAATATTTCTGAACGCTACTGTAATAGTTCCTTTCTGATTGGGCCACAAAAAAAAAAAATCACAGCAGTTTTGTGTCTGATATAGTTAAGAGCGGGGATGGGGGCAATTTTTGCAGGGGGGCCACTTCACAAATTTTGGAAGTGGTTAAGGGGCAGGGCCTCAGGTGATGTTCCCTCCAGGTGCAGCCTACCCTGGTGGGGGAAGGACACTTTGCATGGTCCCAGGCCAAAGTCTTTGCCCCCTGCTCTACCAGGGGCACACAGCACCTAGAGGGAACTGTTTAAAACAGCTGGCAGTTCCCTCTGGTGCCATGTGGGGCTGGTTGGGGGGAAGAGACTTTGCATGTTCCCCATTTCCAGGTCTTGATTGGCTTGGGGGTAGTGGAGTGGCAGAGCGGCCACAGGCCAAATCAAATGGCTTGGTGGGCCCAATCTGGTCTGTAGACCCTATCTCGCCCTCCTCTGGTTAAGAGTGTGAGGGAACGTGGGAAATAATATATGGGCAAGATCAGATGTGAAACAATCGTGCATAAAAAAATCCAATGTGTCTGTGAAAGGCGGACATATAAATAGTGGTAGTTTTCTAACATGCTTTTACACTAATGCTAGGAGTCTGTCTAATAAGATGGGTGAACTGGAGTACCTCATATCAAAGGAGGAAGTTGACATAATAGGCATCTCAGAAACATGGTGGAATGAGGACAATCAGTGGGACACTATCATACCGGGATATAAATTATATCGGAAAGACAGAACAGGTCGTGCGGGTGACGGAGTGGTACTATATGTGAAGGATAATATAGAATCAAATGAAGTAAAAATCCTAAAGGAATCAAAATGTTCCATAGAATCATTATGGATAACAATTCATTCCTCTAATATGAATATGGCATTAGGAATATATTACCGACCACCTAACCAGGACAGTGATAGTGATGCTGAAATGATAAGGGAGATTAGAGAGGCTACCAAAATAAAAAACACAGTAATAGGAGATTTCAATTATCCCCATATTGATTGGGTGCATGTCACCTCAGGACGGGATTCAGAGATTAAATTTCTTGATGCCTTAAATGACTGCTTCTTGGAGCAGCTAGTACAGGAACCCACAAGGGGAGAGTCGATTCTCGACCTAGTCTTGACTGGAACGCAGGATCTGGTCCAAGAGGTAACTGTTACTGGACCGCTTGGAAATAGTGACCACAATATAATAACTTTTAATATTCCTGTGTTGGGAAGAACACCGCAGCGGTCAAACACTCTAGCATTTAATTTCAAAAAGGGGAATTACACTAAAATGAGGAAGCTAGTTAAACAGAAACTAAAAGGGAGAGTAATTAAACTAAAATCCCTGGAAGCTGCATGGGAACTGTTTAAAGACACCATACTAGAGGCCCAACTTAAATGTATACCCCAAATAAAAAAACACAGTAAGAGACCTAACAAAGAACCACCATGGCTAAACAGCCATGTTAAACAGGCAGTGAGAGAGAAAAGGGCAGCTTTTAAAAAGTGGAAGTCAAATCCTAGTGAGGAAAATAGAAAGGAACATAAACACTCCCAAATTAAGTGTCATAATGTAGTAAGAAAAGCCAAAAAAGAGTTTGAGGAACAGCTAGCCAAAAATTCAAAAAATGATAGTAAAATGTTTTTTAAATACATTAGAAGCAGGAAGCCCGCTAAAAAAGCAGTGGGGCCCTTGGATGATAAAGATATAAAAGGAGCGATCAAGGAAGACAGTGCCATTGCGGAGCGATTAAATGATTTCTTTGCTTCAGTCTTCACGGCTGAGGATGTTACAGAGGTTCCTAAATCTGAGCCAGCTTTTAGGTGACAAATCTGAGGAATTCACTCAGATTGAAGTGACATTAGAGGAGGTTATGGAATTAATTGATAAGCTGAATAGTAACAAGTCTCCGGACCAGACGGCATTCACCCAAGGGTTCTGAAAGAACTCAAATGTGAAATTGCGGAGTTATTAACAGTGGTTTGTAACCTATCCTTTAAATCCACTTTGGTACCAAATGACTGGAAGATGGCCAATATAACACCAATATTTAAAAAAGGCTCTAGAGGAGATCCTGGCAATTATAGACCGATAAGTTTAACATCAGTACCAGGCAAATTAGTAGAAACACTAGTAAAGAGTAAAATTGCAAGGCACATAGAAGAGCATGAATTGTTGGGCAAAAGTCAGCATGGTTTCTGCAGAGGAAGTCGTGTCTAACTAATCTGTTAGAATTCTTTGAAGGGGTTAATAAACATGCGGACAAGGGGCACCCAGTGGATATAATATACCTAGATTTCCAGAAAGCCTTTGACACGGTCCCACACCAAAGGCTTTTACGTAAATTAGGTGGTCATGGGATAGGAGGAAAGGTCCTTTCATGGATCAAGAATTGGTTAAAAGACAGAAAACAAAGGGTGGGAATAAATGGTAAATTTTCACAATGGAGGAGGGTAACTAGTGGTGTTCCCCAGGGGTCAGTACTGGGACCAATCCTGTTCAACTTGTTCATCAATGATCTAGAAAATGAGGTAAGCAGTGAGGTGGCCAAGTTTGCAGATGACACAAAGTTGTTCAGGACAGTCAAAAGCAAAAGGGATTGTGAAGAACTACAAAAAGATCTCAGCAAACTGAGTGATTGGGCAGCAAAATGGCAAATGAAATTTAATGTGGGTAAGTGTAAGGTAATGCATGTTGGAAAAAATAACCCAAATTACACGTACTACATGATGGGGTCAAATTTAGCTACGACAGATCAGGAAAGGGATCTTGGAGTTATAGTGGATAGTTCTATGAAGACATCCACGCAGTGTGCAGCGGCAGTTAGTAAGGCAAATAGGATGTTAGGAATTATTAAAAAAGGGATAGATAATAAGACAAAAGATATCATACTTCCCCTATATAAAACTATGGTACGCCCACATCTCGAGTACTGCGTGCAGATGTGGTCTCCTCACCTCAAAAAAGATATATTGGCATTAGAAAAGGTTCAGAAAAGGGCGACTAAGATGATTAGGGGCTTGGAAAGGGTCCCATATGGGGAGAGGCTAGAGAGACTGGGACTTTTCAGTTTGGAAAAAAGGCGATTGAGGGGCGATATGATAGAGGTATATAAAATCATGAATGGTGTGGAGAAAGTGATTATAGAAAAATTATTTACCTTTTCCCATAATACAAGAACTAGGGACACCAAATGAAATTGATGGGTAGTAGGTTCAAAACTAATAAAAGGAAATTTTTCTTCACACAGCGCACAGTCAACCTGTGGAACTCCTTGCCCGAGGAGGCTGTGAAGGCCAGGACTCTATTAGGGTTTAAAAAAGAGCTTGATAAATTTTTGCAGGTTAGGTCCATAAATGGCTATTAGCCAGGGATAAAGTATGGTGCCCTAGCCTTCATAACAAGGGCAGGAGATGGATGGCAGGAGATAAATCACTTGATCATTGTCTTCTGTTCTCCTTCTCTGGGGCACCTGGCATTGGCCACCGTCGGCAGATGGGGTGCTGGGCTCGATGGACCTTTGGTCTGACCCAGTATGGCCATTCTTATGTTCTTATGTACAGAGTGTATGGGACTTTTGTTTTCATACTCTGTGGATCTACAAAGGCACAGAACACAGTTTATGCATTAGTTCTATGTGTACTGGCTTTATAATCCCAAAGGCAAGTAAGATTCAACCCAAAGCATTGCATGTAGTTTTAAGAAGTCACACTGTGTATTCTAGACTACTGTATAAACAGGTATTGATGGATTTTTCTCAGAAATTGTTTGAGAGAACTAAGTGCTGACCACTGCAGAGATTAGTAAAATGACTCAACGCTATAGGTTTAATAAAGGGTTAACTATAATTCAAACTGAAGCACTGACAAAATGGAATCAGTACAAAAATATACATACAGTTCTTTATTAAACAACTGTAAACACTTCACTGTAAAAATCCATAAAACTTTATAAACAAACATTTTGCAAATAGAGTCTATACTACAATAAAAGAATTTGAACACAATTATTTACATGCAATACTGACAAATTTGGCACTTTTTGAAAGAAATGTACAAAACACTTTTGTTTAAAAAGAAATGGAAAATTATAAAAAACTCAGAGCCTTACTATCATGCACTTTGCAAATACCTCACAAGCACTTATGGCACGGCTAGCAGAAACCTCCAGGCTCCCCTCAAGCTCTTTATTACAAGTTAAGTTCAGATAACTTTTAATGTGCTTCCATAAGTTTGTTGTAGAACCACCTGAACATTGTCAAGAATGAAGTCAAATGCCATATTCCAAACTGATTCCACAGACTGCTGCATTAACCTGAGAAGAAAAAAATTGTAGCCATATTTAGAAAAATAACTCACAAATTTTGGAAGTGGTTAAGGGGCAGGGCCTCAGGTGATGTTCCCTCCAGGTGCAGCCTACCCTGGTGGGGGAAGGACACTTTGCATGGTCCCAGGCCAAAGTCTTTGCCCCCTGCTCTACCAGGGGCACACAGCACCTAGAGGGAACTGTTTAAAACAGCTGGCAGTTCCCTCTGGTGCCATGTGGGGCTGGTTGGGGGGAAGAGACTTTGCATGTTCCCCATTTCCAGGTCTTGATTGGCTTGGGGGTAGTGGAGTGGCAGAGCGGCCACAGGCCAAATCAAATGGCTTGGTGGGCCCAATCTGGTCTGTAGACCCTATCTCGCCCTCCTCTGGTTAAGAGTGTGAGGGAACGTGGGAAATAATATATGGGCAAGATCAGATGTGAAACAATCGTGCATAAAAAAATCCAATGTGTCTGTGAAAGGCGGACATATAAATAGTGGTAGTTTTCTAACATGCTTTTACACTAATGCTAGGAGTCTGTCTAATAAGATGGGTGAACTGGAGTACCTCATATCAAAGGAGGAAGTTGACATAATAGGCATCTCAGAAACATGGTGGAATGAGGACAATCAGTGGGACACTATCATACCGGGATATAAATTATATCGGAAAGACAGAACAGGTCGTGCGGGTGACGGAGTGGTACTATATGTGAAGGATAATATAGAATCAAATGAAGTAAAAATCCTAAAGGAATCAAAATGTTCCATAGAATCATTATGGATAACAATTCATTCCTCTAATATGAATATGGCATTAGGAATATATTACCGACCACCTAACCAGGACAGTGATAGTGATGCTGAAATGATAAGGGAGATTAGAGAGGCTACCAAAATAAAAAACACAGTAATAGGAGATTTCAATTATCCCCATATTGATTGGGTGCATGTCACCTCAGGACGGGATTCAGAGATTAAATTTCTTGATGCCTTAAATGACTGCTTCTTGGAGCAGCTAGTACAGGAACCCACAAGGGGAGAGTCGATTCTCGACCTAGTCTTGACTGGAACGCAGGATCTGGTCCAAGAGGTAACTGTTACTGGACCGCTTGGAAATAGTGACCACAATATAATAACTTTTAATATTCCTGTGTTGGGAAGAACACCGCAGCGGTCAAACACTCTAGCATTTAATTTCAAAAAGGGGAATTACACTAAAATGAGGAAGCTAGTTAAACAGAAACTAAAAGGGAGAGTAATTAAACTAAAATCCCTGGAAGCTGCATGGGAACTGTTTAAAGACACCATACTAGAGGCCCAACTTAAATGTATACCCCAAATAAAAAAACACAGTAAGAGACCTAACAAAGAACCACCATGGCTAAACAGCCATGTTAAACAGGCAGTGAGAGAGAAAAGGGCAGCTTTTAAAAAGTGGAAGTCAAATCCTAGTGAGGAAAATAGAAAGGAACATAAACACTCCCAAATTAAGTGTCATAATGTAGTAAGAAAAGCCAAAAAAGAGTTTGAGGAACAGCTAGCCAAAAATTCAAAAAATGATAGTAAAATGTTTTTTAAATACATTAGAAGCAGGAAGCCCGCTAAAAAAGCAGTGGGGCCCTTGGATGATAAAGATATAAAAGGAGCGATCAAGGAAGACAGTGCCATTGCGGAGCGATTAAATGATTTCTTTGCTTCAGTCTTCACGGCTGAGGATGTTACAGAGGTTCCTAAATCTGAGCCAGCCTTTTTAGGTGACAAATCTGAGGAATTCACTCAGATTGAAGTGACATTAGAGGAGGTTATGGAATTAATTGATAAGCTGAATAGTAACAAGTCTCCGGGACCAGACGGCATTCACCCAAGGGTTCTGAAAGAACTCAAATGTGAAATTGCGGAGTTATTAACAGTGGTTTGTAACCTATCCTTTAAATCCACTTTGGTACCAAATGACTGGAAGATGGCCAATATAACACCAATATTTAAAAAAGGCTCTAGAGGAGATCCTGGCAATTATAGACCGATAAGTTTAACATCAGTACCAGGCAAATTAGTAGAAACACTAGTAAAGAGTAAAATTGCAAGGCACATAGAAGAGCATGAATTGTTGGGCAAAAGTCAGCATGGTTTCTGCAGAGGGAAGTCGTGTCTAACTAATCTGTTAGAATTCTTTGAAGGGGTTAATAAACATGCGGACAAGGGGCACCCAGTGGATATAATATACCTAGATTTCCAGAAAGCCTTTGACACGGTCCCACACCAAAGGCTTTTACGTAAATTAGGTGGTCATGGGATAGGAGGAAAGGTCCTTTCATGGATCAAGAATTGGTTAAAAGACAGAAAACAAAGGGTGGGAATAAATGGTAAATTTTCACAATGGAGGAGGGTAACTAGTGGTGTTCCCCAGGGGTCAGTACTGGGACCAATCCTGTTCAACTTGTTCATCAATGATCTAGAAAATGAGGTAAGCAGTGAGGTGGCCAAGTTTGCAGATGACACAAAGTTGTTCAGGACAGTCAAAAGCAAAAGGGATTGTGAAGAACTACAAAAAGATCTCAGCAAACTGAGTGATTGGGCAGCAAAATGGCAAATGAAATTTAATGTGGGTAAGTGTAAGGTAATGCATGTTGGAAAAAATAACCCAAATTACACGTACTACATGATGGGGTCAAATTTAGCTACGACAGATCAGGAAAGGGATCTTGGAGTTATAGTGGATAGTTCTATGAAGACATCCACGCAGTGTGCAGCGGCAGTTAGTAAGGCAAATAGGATGTTAGGAATTATTAAAAAAGGGATAGATAATAAGACAAAAGATATCATACTTCCCCTATATAAAACTATGGTACGCCCACATCTCGAGTACTGCGTGCAGATGTGGTCTCCTCACCTCAAAAAAGATATATTGGCATTAGAAAAGGTTCAGAAAAGGGCGACTAAGATGATTAGGGGCTTGGAAAGGGTCCCATATGGGGAGAGGCTAGAGAGACTGGGACTTTTCAGTTTGGAAAAAAGGCGATTGAGGGGCGATATGATAGAGGTATATAAAATCATGAATGGTGTGGAGAAAGTGATTATAGAAAAATTATTTACCTTTTCCCATAATACAAGAACTAGGGGACACCAAATGAAATTGATGGGTAGTAGGTTCAAAACTAATAAAAGGAAATTTTTCTTCACACAGCGCACAGTCAACCTGTGGAACTCCTTGCCCGAGGAGGCTGTGAAGGCCAGGACTCTATTAGGGTTTAAAAAAGAGCTTGATAAATTTTTGCAGGTTAGGTCCATAAATGGCTATTAGCCAGGGATAAAGTATGGTGCCCTAGCCTTCATAACAAGGGCAGGAGATGGATGGCAGGAGATAAATCACTTGATCATTGTCTTCTGTTCTCCTTCTCTGGGGCACCTGGCATTGGCCACCGTCGGCAGATGGGGTGCTGGGCTCGATGGACCTTTGGTCTGACCCAGTATGGCCATTCTTATGTTCTTATGTACAGAGTGTATGGGACTTTTGTTTTCATACTCTGTGGATCTACAAAGGCACAGAACACAGTTTATGCATTAGTTCTATGTGTACTGGCTTTATAATCCCAAAGGCAAGTAAGATTCAACCCAAAGCATTGCATGTAGTTTTAAGAAGTCACACTGTGTATTCTAGACTACTGTATAAACAGGTATTGATGGATTTTTCTCAGAAATTGTTTGAGAGAACTAAGTGCTGACCACTGCAGAGATTAGTAAAATGACTCAACGCTATAGGTTTAATAAAGGGTTAACTATAATTCAAACTGAAGCACTGACAAAATGGAATCAGTACAAAAATATACATACAGTTCTTTATTAAACAACTGTAAACACTTCACTGTAAAAATCCATAAAACTTTATAAACAAACATTTTGCAAATAGAGTCTATACTACAATAAAAGAATTTGAACACAATTATTTACATGCAATACTGACAAATTTGGCACTTTTTGAAAAGAAATGTACAAAACACTTTTGTTTAAAAAGAAATGGAAAATTATAAAAAACTCAGAGCCTTACTATCATGCACTTTGCAAATACCTCACAAGCACTTATGGCACGGCTAGCAGAAACCTCCAGGCTCCCCTCAAGCTCTTTATTACAAGTTAAGTTCAGATAACTTTTAATGTGCTTCCATAAGTTTGTTGTAGAACCACCTGAACATTGTCAAGAATGAAGTCAAATGCCATATTCCAAACTGATTCCACAGACTGCTGCATTAACCTGAGAAGAAAAAAATTTGTAGCCATATTTAGAAAAATACAACAGCATCCTTCCAAAATCCATATGTACCAGTGTGTTTCCAATATCAAACTATAAAAAAACCCCACTAGCAATTAGTCACAGCAGCTTAACATGAACAGTGTTTGGACTAGTTTTTATTAAAAAACCATAATCTTTTTTCTAGATTTCTAATTAATACTTATGCCAGATTTGTGCCCAGGGCACCTTAATTTGGCTACTTTATCCATACGCACAGGGCTCCACAAACTGCAGCGAAACCCACTTGCCAGCCCCGCACTGCGCATGTACGAACCACTGGTGAATGGGGCCACTGGCTGAAATGTACTCACTACACTACGAGTAGGTAAGCGGATTTGTCAAGCCCTGCATATGTATTACGATAGTGATCATTAACTAAAGAATATTAAGTTAAGCTTGCCTGTACAACCTCTAGCATTTCCTAATTTTGGATTTACTACCTTAATAATTATCTTGTAATATAGCTTTTTTTCCCTGTAATTTACTATGTTTGTAAAAAAGAACACTCTCTCCCCCCCATTCCACAATGTATCATTATACTGACACACCCCTTTAACTCATGAGCAGCCTTGGAACTTTTATATTCACATAAACCTCCTGTACTGAGCCAACTGGTAACTGATAAGAGTAGTAGGTTGCCATCTTTTATAAGGACAGCGAGGAGGAACATAACAGCCATACTAGGTCAGACCAATGGTCCACCTAGCCCAGTATCCTGTCTTCCAACAGTGGCCAATGTGAGATGCCTCAGAGGGAATGAACAGAACAGTTCAATCATTGAACAGAACAATCATCAAATGATTCCTCTCCTGTCATCCATTACCAGCTTCTGACAAACAGAGACTAAGGATACTATTCCTATCTATCCTGTCTAATAGCCATTGATGGACCTAATCTCCATAAATTTATCTAGTTCTTTTTTGAACCCCGTTAAAGTCCTGGTCTTCACAACATCCTCTGGCAAGGAGTTCCACAGACTGACTGCACTGCGTGAAGAAAAGCTTCCTTTTGTTTGTTTAAAACCTGCTGCCAATAAATTACATTTGGTGACCCCTGGTTCTTATGCGTTGGGAACAAATAAATAATTTTTCCTTATTCACTTTTTCCACACCACTCATGATTTTATAGACTTCTATCAAGCATACCCCCCTTGTCTGCTCGTTTCTAAATTGAGAAGTCCCAATCTTTTAAATCTCTTCATATGGGACCTGTTCCAAACCCCTAATCATTTTTGTTGCCCTTTTCTGAACCTTTTCCAATGCCAATATACCTTTTTTGAGATCAGATGAACACATTTGTATGCAGTATTCAAGATATAGGCGTACTATGGATTTAGATAGAGGCAGTGAGATATTCTGTCTTATTCTCTATCCCTTTTTAAATGATTCCCAGTACTGTTTGCTTTTTTGACTGCTGCTGCACACTGACTGGATGTTTTCAGAGAACTATTCACAATGACTCCAAGATCTCTTGGAGTGGTAGTAGCTAATTTAGTGCCCATCCCCCTTCATGTATAACGGGGATTATTTTTTCCCCATGTGCATTACTTTGCATTGATCAACATTAAATTTCATTTGCTATTTTGTTGCCCATCACTAAGTTTTGTGAGATCCTTTTTAAGCTCTTCACAGTCTGCTTTGGTCTTAATTATCTTGAGCAGTTTAGTATCATCTTCAAATTTTGCCACCTCACTGTTTACCCCTTTCTCCAGATCATTTATAAACAGGTTGAACAGGATTGGTCACAGGACAGATGGCTGGGGGACACCACTGGTTAGCAAGAATGAGACACCTCACTAATGGGTTTCACAAATATTTGCCGAGACAGAGAAACAGTGACACTGATTCAGGGATATTGGTTTCCATTTCAAATTTTAGAAGGGAATGTACTCCCTAATGGACAGTCTCTTCTACCCATTTACCCCAAGCTTGATCCCTTTTGCTCCATCCTTTCCAACCTGTCCCATCTCTATCCCATCACTGATTCCTCATCTCAATACGTTCTTCTGATCTAGTTAGTTCCAATTTCCACTACAAGTTTCTGACCCATTCTCCTTACCCAGTAAGTTCCACCTCCCAGCCCAGTCAATTTCAATTCTTGATCTCTCTCTCCCAAGCCTCCAGGTTCCTGCCCACCTCCCCACATTAACTATCCTAGTCTCCCTCCCTAGCCTTCTAATTCAACCTCAATGTCTTCACCTCCCTCTACTCTTTGACTCAGTGTCTTTGCTCACTCAGTCTCAGTGCTCTCCCCCATGCCCCAGCTTCTTGTCCGATTAATCTCCCTTCCACTGTTCCACTAATTTCCAGATCTAGCCTTCTCCTTCAAGCTCAGTTTTGTTCTCACCCAGTCATCTCACCCATTACCCTCCTCAGCCCTTGATTCCTTGCCCAAACATTTCAGTTTCTGCCCCCACTTGAGATGCTTCTGGCACCAGTGAATGCCTCCTCTTCAACAGTCTTCATTTCTCAGCTTGTTTACTGGTTGGTGCTGGTGATTTTGAGCTCTTGGAGGACGAGTCCTTTACAGCACCAGGCCAATTTTTTTCTTTTTTCCTCTCTCAGTACAGGGAAGCAGAGCTATGCCAAAATTGCAGTGTCCACAGTTGCACGGCTGTGAATTTGGTATGGCCCTAATCATGAATGAATACCACATGATGTGCAAGAGAAAACAACTGAAAAGGAGAATGCTGGCAGAAGCAAGCTAATGCATGGACTATCAATAAAGGGCGGTAAGAAGGAACTGAGGAAGATCAGGGATGGCTCTACCCTTTATATCTTTGGTATCCAACATGCTAGCCACTAGTAACGTGGCTATTTGGCTGGTTGAGTTTCTTTAGTTAGCTTGAACAATGGTGCTATTTGGCTGGTTGAGTGTGGCTAGTTTGCTACAGCAGTAGCCACTACAGTGGTTGCTGCTTCAAAACTGGTTGGACACCATGGCTTTATACCATCAAGCAAAAGCATGAAGCAGGAGAGTGTGCATGTGCAACCCGATAGATACCACTAAAGGAAAAATCTCTGATTTTGGTGCACTGGGCATGCACGCACCTAAAGTGAACGAGACATGTGCAATCACTCAGAATGAAGTGCATCCTTTGTTCAAAAATATTCAACTTTTTAGCTACTGGTATTATTAGGGTTGCAAAACTGGTGCAGCTATTTTCACCTGCTCAACTTTCCAAAAATTAGGAACCTTCCTTTATATAGTTTGATTTTATCTTTTAAAGTCATACATTCATAAATGCCATGTCTGTTAAGCTTATGTCCTTGCATTGGCACATCTACTACATCAACTAGCACAAAATATTAACTAATTTACACACACACACACACACACACACACACACACACTCGGATCCTTAACTGAAATAAGCTTTGTTTTTCATCATTTAAATAATTGTTCTAGGGTGGGGCTACAGACGAGGGGTTCCGTATGCAGGCTGCCCCGGAGAGAAGGAAGAACCCCAACTCCCTCTCACCGCAGCAGCTTGGGGCCATATGAGAAGGGCCTGTCCATGGCCACTGCAGCTCCAGTCAACACAGCTGGGGAGGGGTGCATGTCCCTTCAGTGGGGGACAGACACACACACAAAGACACAGAAACAGCCTAAATACTCTGAAATATATAGTAGATAGCTGTCCCTTTCTCCACCTTGGCCCAATGCTGACTCAATGGGATTATAGCTGCCCCGGCCCAGTCCCAGTCCCCATCTCTGGCCTCTTGGTGCCCCCCCCCCCCCATGGTCATTCTAACTGTTCCTCCTGCTAGACCCCCTCCCTTTCCATTTTATGAGAAACAATCAAACTCCAGGCACATCCCATTGTTCTGGCACAACCAAACCCTGACCTTGCTTTAAGTTAGGATAAGAGGAAGGTGCATATCTAATTTGGTGGTCCTAGCTCTTACCATTTAGGAGGAATTGTTGAATAAATGGACTCTCAGATGGAGAGAGACACATGCAGATGCACAAACTCTTTAAAATGCACACACAGACACACAAAATTAAGCTACCTTTTCATGTACTTGATGACCAGATCTAACTTTTCCAAATCTTTTTCTTCTATCAGATCAGTACAGTACTTCACAACCTGTAGAATGTCTTCCTCCATAGGATCTATAATAAAAATAGAGATATTATAGGGAACTTTTTTTCAAGTATATGTGGAATCAAAGAAATTCTGCTGTGTCTAGTATTTGGGAGCCTGATCTTGGAGCCCTTCATTCCCCCCATCTCCCACTGAAGTCTTCTGAAGTTTTGCATAGGCAATGACTGCATGATACTGAGAAATCTGGACAGCAGACCTGTTTTTTTCTATAAGAACAAGTGACAGCACAGCTATTAAAGAAAGGAAATAGATACATATTTATAATGGAATATATGTTTCAAAACACTGGTAATGAAGCCAGCTCAGATTTTTCAGGATATCAAAGTGGTGGCAAAATTGTCTCAAATTATGTTAGAGTACAGATTTTAACAACTGTTTCATACTTTTGCTCTTCTGCAATCTTATAAAAGAATTACAAGATGTACTAAGAAACGTCCCAGTTCACCTTTCTGATAAAAAATGCTTTCCATAGAAGAAAGTTTCACTACTATTACCTTTAAATGTGGTACGGTGCAACGTTAGACAGAATGAAGAATAGCCACAATAAATTAGGTTGTACCAAGGCACAAACAATGTCCAAGACAAAAAGGGTAGCTTTTAGAAGTGTTATAAAAAGAGATTCAATAAAGTTTGGCAAAAGCATAGATGCAAGAAAGAATGGAAGTAATGAGAGACCAGGACAACTGGAAAAGACAACAGCAAGAGACACTGGAGCACAAAGCAGATTGGTATAGAAATTTAGCTTTTCCCTGTGGTTGTTCATATGATGTACGCCGAATCATCACAGGTATGTTTGAAAACCAAATTATATGAATTACAATTTACCTGAAATAGTTGTAATCCATTCTTTGAGCAAGGTCTTTACATCACCAAATTCAACAGCTCCAGCTAGATTTGGTACCTGTGGTCTAACTGAGCCAGACTGTGCTGTATGCAAAGTTGATGGGCATGAAGTATTTGAGGTTGATGGAATTGGTTCCACCTATTCAGAAAAAAGTAATATCCAAATGCTTTAAAGTTTATCAGACTGATTTTCAAATATATAACAGCTATGTTTTCTGAGCAAAATACTGCAGAACAACTCTTAATACTTTGAAAAACAAATACAAGAGGGAAGAAAAGCAGCACAAGTCCTACTTAGTACATTAAGCAGCTACAATAACAACTCTGAACAAAGACTGATTCGAAACAGCATTCATTAAAATAAAAAGATCATTTACTGAAAACTTTTACTTCTGTTAAAATTACCTGAGATTTACCAGTGGCTGTACCTTCCTGATTTAAGAAACCATCTATTAGCTTCTGTGGGCTTCCAGAAGAAGCCACCATGTGTTTTGCAGGGCTAGCCAAGAGTTTGTTTTTCAAAGGACTTTGAATCTTTTTCACAGGACTGAGTTGATTTTTTTTCCTGGTTTTTTTCTTAGTTTTCACTGTTGCTTGCTTCAACTGTAATAAAGGATTCTTTGATACTGAAAAAAACAGGAATATATGTGGTCATTAATTTTCTTTATTTTTTAATGGAAAGCAAGAATCATAACATTTATGTGAAATCTACAGTGCAATCATCCAATTTATCACAGACAAAGCCTGTTTCTGGTTTCTGCTAGAACAATTCCCAAGTTCCTCAAAAGCTAACACTGAACCACTGAAGTAAATGAAAATAGTGATTGTATTAAGACAGTCCTCTACATTACATTTAGTAGAGGTACTGTGTAGTGGCTTTGAGTTCAATTTAATTCACATAAAATTCTATTTGTTACAGTATTTGGGGCTACAACAGGCTCAGTACCGACTAGAGGCATTATACATGATGCAGCTAACTACAGTTCATTAAATGAACCACAGCATGAAAGGAACAGTTTCATACCTTTGTAACTGTTGTTCTTTGAGATGTGTTGATTATGTCCATTCCAATATGGGCGTGCGTGCTGCATGCACGATCATCGGAAGATTTTTACCTAGCGGTACCAATTGGGTCAGCTGCAGTGCCTGCTGTGGAGACGCCACACAGTATTGTTCATATACACCTGCTGACCTGACTCCCATTTCAGTTTCTTCTTGCCAGGACAGTCTAACGGAGGAGGTGGGTGGGTCTGGAAGGCACATGAGCAACACACCTCAAAGAACAAGTTACAAAGGTATGTAACCTTTCTTCAAGTGATTGCTCATGTGCATTCCAATATATGACTTACCAGCAGTTCGTATGGAGGAGGGGTCAGACCATAACTTGTTGCCAAGTGCAGCACAGCTCTGCTGAACACTGCATCATGCCAGGACTGTAAGAGTGGGATTTTATATTTATATTTCAGGTTTAATAATGTAGTAATGTATGACTCAATCTCATCCTGCCAGCCACCCTTTGTGTAACCCTCTGGGGCATTGGTAGAAACACATCTGACAGATTGCCAGTGTCTGTACTGATATTAAGACAGGGACAGACCATTAGGCCCTTTAGTTAAAAATACTTACTAAACCTAAAAAAAAAAAAAAAAAAAAAAGTAAGAGACAGGCTCTTGTATTGTGTCTATGTTAATAAGATTAGAGGAATGCTGAAGGCCTGGGCCACAAATGTGAACTGTTTTGATTACAAGATTTAGTAAGGTTTAATTTACAATGCTTTTTTATTGCTCAATATAAAATACTGCTGTTTGTATACCTTTGAAGGTCTCTGTAAAAGACTGTGTGAATGAGGAATGTATGCATCAGAAAAAGATAAGGTGTGAAGGCCATTGTTAAAACCAGGTGGTCAAGAGAGGAGGGGTGAAGAAATTTAACGAGACTTATCGACGCCAGAGAACCATTAACGTGCATCCATGATTAAGGAAGGGCAGATTGACGACCCTAAGGTGGAGGCTGGCACCCCTAAAGACAATTGATTAACTCAATACAGGACAGGATGACCCTCTTGGAGATGTTGTGGAGTGTTAACATCAAAAGATAACACCAATTAAGGAGTAATCGGTCACAAACTGACACAGCAAAATCCATAGACTTTAACAGAGAAAAAGGATTATAAAAACAGAGTGCTTTGCCATGGGACTTTGGGTTTGTCTTGCCACCACCTCCAGAAGCATTGGATCATGACCAACAAAGCCCGGCTCCCCTCTGCGATCAATCCGGCCAGCCATTAGATTGATCCAGACTCTGGACTGGTAACTATAACATCGACTGGCGGGACTGTGTGCATGGTGTGTGTACGTGTGGGTGACTGAAAAGCATATGCTAACTGTTGTATTCTCAATAAATGCAGCATGCTGCCTTCTCCCCTATAAACGATCTCATGTGCTTTGTATGGGCATAACAGGACTTCTGGGTGAGGGCATAATGAGACATGAAGGTTTGAACAGAGGATCATATAACTGACCTGCAGATGTCCTGAATAGGGACGTATGCTCATGAGGCTTGTTCTTGAGTGTTGTGAGCTGTGATAATTGGGGCCTGCACTTTAGCCAAGTGGTAGCACAGTCTGAGGCATGTAGTGATCCAGGACACCAGGCACTGTGACATAATCAGGAGGCCCTTTATGTGGTCCAAAAAAGAAATGAAAAGCTGGAACAATTTAGTATATTCCAGATAAAATGCCTGACATCTAGAGAGCACACTGCTGTTCCTTATCAGTGGTATGTGGCTTTGGGAAGAACATTGGGAGAAAAATGTCCTGACTGATGGTGACACTATCTTGGGCAGAAAGGCAGAGTGGGGTTGTAGCCGAGGCCTAAAATGTTTGCACTGAAGGGAGGGAATATGGTTCCCTAGTGATTTAAGAGTGACCCTGGAATAAGTTATGCAGGCAGGAGTCTCTTTTCTCTGCAAACAGAACCAAGCCATCAAATGACAGGTCCTGGATGGTGTGTTGCATGTCAGGTGGGAGATCTGACATCTTCAGTCATGAGTTTCATCACATGGCAATCCCCACGGCCATCATATAGGCCACCGAGTCTACTGCATCCAGGGCTACCTGCAGCACCGTTTTTAGACACCATGCAGCTCTCCTGCACCACTGCTGCAAATTCCTGCCTTGCCTCTAAAGGCAGGAGCTCCTGGAATTTTGAGAGGACATTCCAGGAGTTGAAATATTGATTAAAAAGTGCCTGTTAGTTCAAGAACCTGAACAGAAGGCTGCCGGTGGAATACACCTTACACCCAATCAGATCCAGCACCTTACCCTCTTTGTTTTTAGGCACACACAACAACTGCCGTTGGCACTCCCTGTGGTTCACTATGTTCACCACCAGAGACCTGGCTTGGGGGTGCGTGAATAGGTGTTCATAGTCCTGCTGTGGCACAAAGTGGGCTGTCACAGGAGCTTGGAGGTCATTTGGACAGACTCGATATTGGGAAGGGTAACCCTGGTTAGACCTGCAGGTGATAGGACACCCACAATGGGGTCTGCCTCTTCCACCACCACCTCCACCTGCAGGCTAGGTTCTGGGCCACTGCCGAAGGTGGTCCTGGTGGGCATGAGACAAGGACATGCCCGCCACTGCTTCATTCAAAGACTATGACAAGGTTGCCACCGGGAGTGGAGAATTCTCTCCAGCTAGCAGGTCCTCCACTGCTTTTCCCTCCTGCGGCTGGTCCTGCGGGGTTGGTTCAGGCATGGTATCACCGGCACTTGGTCACCTGGCCTGGCCTGCACCTCCAGCACTGGAGGGGAAGACCTACACTGAAGATGCTGCTGATGGTGCCGCTCTAGCTGACAGTACCACCGAGGTGGCTCTGGTGGTATGCCCACAGATTCCAGAAGGGCAATTGCATCGGCATCTGCCTGCACTAGTGCTGTCAAGGAATCTCTATGCCATAACTGGTGCCAGGAGTGAGACTGGTACTAAAAACTGTGGGACACAAAGGACTCGCATACGAACCTGATGTGCAATCCGACACCAACCATGGGAGAGCAGAACCCGACAGTGCCAGCAAACAGTGCTGCGATGAGTTTCCGTGTTGGCTCATGACTGCAGGCTTGCCACAGTATTTCAGTTTTGGCTGTGCAGAGAAGGGGCCCAATGCTGAAGGTATTGGGTGAGCCATAGCAATGGCTGCATATAATACGGTAATAGCTGTCACTGGTGCCAACTGCAAAGTACTATGCGGTGCCCCAGACATCAACACAGTGGGCACCGAGACCGGAGCAGGAGGTGAAGCCACAAGTGGTGCTGCTATTGTCAGCAGTGCTGCCTGCTGTTCAACCATCATCGGTGCTTGAAACTCAGTGAGGTTCCGTGTGTCCTCAAAAGGTATCAGGGTGGAGGGCAAATCCACCACCAAAGGCTCCAGAGAGTCCACCAACATCAGACTAGATGGGCCTGTCTTGGGCGCTGAAGCCGACGGTGCTGTAACTACGGCAGCCTCCACAGCCTTACTAGACCTCCTGGAGGGAGAGCGTCCTCGGTCAGTTGTCATCTTTTTAGATAACAGTGAGGGGGAACAGGGCCATGCCAAGGAGTTGCCTTATACACAAGGATCAGTGCTGGTGATCCTGTTGCTCCTCCTGTCTTGGTGCAGATGCGTCCCACACCAACACCAGTGTGCTATGGACTGAAGGAGTCGAAGCTGCAAGACTGGGTGGAAGTGCCAACTCCATTATAACTCTTTGATCCCTCTCATGTTTAGTACAGGGCTTAAAACCCCTCACTTGTCTTGCTGATGGCCTACTCCAAGACACTGTAAACACGCAACATGTGGGTTGCCTCTCTAGGCATACTCTTCCCGCACTTAGGAAGAGTTTAAACCCTTGGGGCCACTGCATGTCCCACAGGCTTTTCAGATAGCAGAGGAGGAAATCCCAACAGAACAGCTAGCTATCTAATCTAACTGATAGCAACTCAATCTATACAACAAAACTCTGAAACTGCGCACTAGGGAAAAACTATTTGCTAAACAAGTCAGAAACTCCCACCACCCTCAATGGAAAAAAGAAAGAACTGAAGCGGGAGTTGGTCTGCAGGGGTATATACACGATGACGTGAAGCGTCATCACTGGGGGTGCTAGTGAAAAGTCTTCCAAGTATAGTGCATGTTGCGCATACGCACACATATTGGAATGCATATGAGCAATCACTTGAAGAGCTGCTTTTAACCTTCAGTACTCTTAGTTTTCCCCAATTTGTTTCTTTTTTCTGTCTTCCCACTCCCCCAATATTAACCCCACCATTTACCCAGAATACTGTGAATTTAATTGTTTGCACCAATTTTCACTCATTTTAAAATTTTTATAATAACACAGATTAATTCCCAGAAAAGCATTAAAAAAACCCCCCTAAATGAAGAGCTTTATTCATAGACAAGATGACTTATTTGTATCTATCATTCCAGTCATTGACAGTGTTTCAGGCAAAACTTTTTAAAGGACATTTTTATTAATTTATTATGTTAGTGCACACAGATGATGCTCAGCTTAATATTCTTTTTAATGGCAAATGCTGAACCTCACCTAGTCAGCACTATAGTTGCTTTAATCAGGCAAACTGCTTCTCTGTTCTCAAAGAAGCAGGCAACCTAGGGAAATTGTGGAGTCCTCAATTATAATGCCCACCAATTAGAAACAGCATACAATTTTTTTCTTTTGCCTCTGGCTAGCCAAGAAACTATACTCACTCCCATTTGATTCAAACCTAATAGAGGGACCCACGAATTGTGAATTCAAAGTCTGATTAGTATAATGTACTGTGCAATTTGGAACGAAACGAGAGACACACACAAAAAATTCCAACTGGAGCAAAATGCAGCAGACTAACTAAATAGCCACTATGATGCTTTGATTACTTTACTTGGTCCCCACACAATACTAGGTCAAGTTTAAAGGTCATGAGAGATGTAATCCAGACTCTACTGAAAGTCAATGGCAAAATACACTATGTGGACAAAAGAAGGGGAGGGGTCCAGTCTCCAACTGAAAAGTTGGGAAAGACATTTTTCAAAACTGAATTTCCAGATTCTAACTGGAACCAACTGCATAAAACCAAAACATTTGGTGGCGTATATCAGACACAATGAAAACAGCATTAAGCTCTTTTATAGAGCTTTTCATCAGCAGATCTCAAATTGCTTTTAAATTGATGTAAAAGCCCACTATCCTTGTTTTAGAGATGGGGAAAATGAGGCACAGGGAGTTGAAGTGACTTTCTCAAGATCATTCAGCAGATAAGCCAGAGAGTCAGGGATAGAAACTAAGTCTCGTGTGTCCAAGTCAGTGCTCGATCCCCAATCTATAAATAGGCACCGAACATATAAGTTAAACTAAATGGTGAATTCTATCTTCAAGTCGCGGGAAATGCAAAGAAGCATCTAAAATTAGGTACTCATTCTGCAAGCACACATACATGGATAGATTATTCTTATAACTAGTCCCATGAAGTCAACAGATTATTTAGCAAAATGATGCACATAAGTATTTTCAAAACGGTATGTTAAGTGTGGCAAAAACAGTATAAAAAACAAAGGCAGTGATCCAACTGAAGATATAGAGCAACAGTGACAGTGTAAAAGTCACTTCTAATGATACAAACATCTGTCTTAGCTACTCTGCTTTGTACTCCAACTTGCTTCTTTGGGCAGTTTTTGGAGAAAGCTGGCTTGTCCTTCTACTTAGTCACTCCGAGACCAGATAAAATAGCCCCTAACAAAAACTAGTTGGAATGTAGATCAGAAGCGACAGAATCCATAGCAGCCCTTAGTCATCTCAGATTTAGCCATACATATGCATTCAATCTACACTGACCTACCTACTCTTTTCCTTTTTTATTGCCAGAAGGCTAGATCTACCAATACAGTTAGCCATGCTCCTTGAACGAACAGGGGAAGAGAGGATCTTTAAGTCTTCTTTATGCTGCCTTGATCCTGGAGCTATGCAGAAACTATTCAAGTCCCTATCAAAAATTCAGAACACACTCATGCTTACACTTATAACAAACGTGGCTTGGACAACAGGATTGGGGCAGGACCAAAATGCATAGGAGTGATTTTAGACTCTGGTGTGCTTTTAGATGCATTAGTTGCATTTTGAAATTTTCTTCAGGATTGCAAAAAGTCCCTTCAAAACTTACAACGCTCCAGATATAAGACTAATCTGCATTTTAATTTTATGACTCACCAAAGGTGCTGATGGGTTGCTGATGAATGATGTTCTCTGGCTGCTTTTGCCTTTGATCATACGCATCTTTTAGTTCCTCTTGCAGCTCAGTAGGGAGTGCAGCAAAAACCTCAGGGTCCACCTGAACAATGAGAAATAATTCATTAGAGGTTTATCTACTGGAAAGGAACAGTGTTTGATGTTTACTTTTTCTCGTTTGCCCACCTGAGAAAGGCGTTTGCGCTATGTGTCTATTGTGTTTAGATAAAATTCAAAATATTGTAAGATATCTTGTTTGCATTTCTATATACATTTCTGATGAGAGAAAAGCTTAAATTATTTTTCTTTCAATTACATTTTAAATGAAATTTATTTTAGAACTAATTTATTTAGTTGCATTTATAATCAACTCAATTTAAACACCACATTCAGAGTACCAATTCAATAAATTGATTATTTTCGTAATATATTTAAGGAAATACTTGCTGAATGTTCTGGGCTAAGCTGTGCCTTTAAGACACACACACAAGTGTAATGGGAGCATGTGCAAAATAACTTCTGCCCAGGGACAGACACCCAGAAGCATTCCCTGCTCACCCTTATCCTCAAGGCTAGTCAGGATGACATCTGGTTCCTCCTAATTCTTGCACCCTGCAGTTTTTTAAAGATGATGCTTCCCAAATGGAGCATCTTGGAAGCAACTTGCACTTCCTTGAGTGCAGGGGCTATACATTTATCTAGCTAGATGAGTTTTACTGGATTTGGAAGGGGGTAGGAGCCTCCCTTCTTCCCTAAACTATCCCCCCTTTGATTATACAGATTTTCACTTTTGGGATGAATAATTTTCTGTCATTCATTACCATCTTGATTTGGCCAGAGCTTGGAGTACAGATATAGGCTATGTCTAAACTACATTCCTCTTCCAAAAGAGGAATGTAAATGAGCCCGATCGAAAATGCAAATGAAGCGTGGATTTACAAATCTCGCACTTCATTTGCATAATCATGTGAGCATGCTTTTTCGAAAAAGGGTTTTTCAAAAAAGAAACTGCAGTCTAGACGGGGTTCTTTAGGGGAAAAAAACCCCTTTTTCGAAAGAACCCGCACTCCTGAAAAAATGAGTACAGGTTCTTTCGAAAAGGGGTTTTTTTTCCTGAAAGAACCTCATCTAGACTGAGGTTTCTTTTGCGAAAAACCCTTTTTCGAAAAAGCACTCTCACGCGATTATGCAAATGAAGCGCAAGATTTATAAATCCCCACTTCATTTGCATTTTCAATTGGGCTCATTTACATTCCTCTTTTGGAAGAGGAATGTAGTTTAAACGTGCCCATAGAGTATATTTCTGATTATTCAAATAGAATGGAGAACTTGGATTTTATTTGGTGAACTGGGAATTTGATAATAGACCAGAGGGCAAGAGCAGCAGCAAAGGAAGACCTCTGCAACTCTAATGTCATGGCCCTGTTCACTTACTCCCCATGACAGCAGGGCTGGAGAAGCCTCCCTTTGATGCCACTCTTGTGCCCTTTTGATTACAGCAGGCACAAGGTGCATGGTGTGAGAAGAAGAGGTTGTGCTCAAGGTAAGGCAGAAAGCAGACCCTTGGCTAGGATAGTGCTTTACTCTGCTACAACCCCACAATTCCCTGCATCTTAGGCTTGCAACAATAGGGTGTCACCAGTACTGTATCAATGCAGGGAGCCCTCTGCAACCATAGGAGCAAGTGAAAAGGGTCACGATGGGGGAGCTGCAGCGGATTTCCCATGTTGCTGCAGGAGCCATTCAGCAGCAGCATGGCCTCTGTGCTGCTGGGAGCAGTGTCTCTGGTCTATTATCCAAAGCTTTGCATCTATCCTCTAAGGGAAGGGATTCAGGTAATGCAGAGTTCAGATAACAGGGTTTCAGAAAATCAAGATAATAGTGTAGTGTATTCTAGATTTTTCTTGAACATTCAAGAAAAGTTTCATGAGCCAGTAGAGATACTATATATGCTATTATTCTCCAGTTTTGAGTTGCTCAATGTTCTAAAAGTTTCAAATACTTGCCTTTGTAAGTCTTTAGTGCAAAAAAAAGTGAGAGCTATTTTCACTCAGGGTGAAATGTACACTTTCCTCCATTACAAAAAAATTTTTGTGACCCCTTTGAAATGCTCTAAAAGCTAAAATGGGTGAGGACAAAAAATAATTTGGCAGGGAGACAGATTTTACTGAGAATTGGCTTTAAGTTTTCCCAGTGAAAATTGTTAGATTCTGGCAAAATTACAAGGCTTTGGAAAAAACAAGCTTCATGTATGAGAATTATATGTTATTTTTAGGCTTAGAAGGTTAGATTTTTATTTTTAAGTGTTGGTAAACCAACAATTTCTCTGCACACACACAAACTGATGAAAATATACTTGCATCAAGAATAACAGAAATGTACAAGCAGGAAAGGTAAGAAAAATGGTGCTTAAGAACGTATCAGAGTTTGAGTTGAGCATATTAACTATGTGTATTTTCACACAAGACGATGACAATTTTGTGTTTTAACAATTATAAAGCTTTAACTTTTTGAATCTCAATGTCTTCTGTCATTAACTAATTATTGTCTGGCCCCTTCCATAACTTCCCACAATTGTAAAAATTTACAAATGATTAAAAAAAAAGTTAAAAATGCTGAAGATGCAAATTTTTGTGCCACTATGAAAATTAAAAAAAAAAATCAATAAAAATTGAAAAAATGATGAAAAATAAACATTGATATTATCCATCAGAATTATAAAAATTAATTACAAACAATTCTGCCAAGCCTCGTTGTTTTTCAACAAAGGCATTTTTTCTTCAACTGAGATCTACAAATATTTGTACAGAAGACAGGCTGCACAGTTCACACATACTAACTTACCTGTCTAATGAATACTCACATCATATAAACTGTGCATCTGCTTACAAAGGTAAATCTTGATGCACTTGGCACAGATTTTTTTCAGATTTGAAATCTTCATGCCCAGCACAAAGTTTTCAACACATAAGACGTGCAGTAAATAAGGTAAGCCTTGGATGAAGTCCTGGCCTTACTGAATGCACACCTTGTATTTTATAGCACATAACAGTGGAATCCAGCCGAATATTTCCAGAACTTGGAATTACTTTTAAAAACATAGGCATTTCTATTAAAATATTTTTTGAAAAGTTAAAAGCTGAATGGTTAAGCACCCCAAGAATCAGGAATTTGCACATAAAGTATGAACACAGTCTCTTTGTGTATATGCATTGCAACAGTCTAATAATAGCCTCTCATAACTTCTCAAATAAAATCATATACAGAATATTTTGTTTTGTTTTTAACTTGTGCATATGCATCTCTGCTTTCATTGCTTAAAGTAGCACTTTGTAAGTTGTACTAAGATAGAAATCCACACTAAAGGTTGAATGTACAAAATTAACTAATTGCCTGACACTTAAGTAATTATCTGTGTATCCAGAATGTCTTAAACATAGCTTAAAAAACTAAAACAGAAAGTTAACCTTGCATAGGTCTCAAACTTTATGTTGGTCTTTATGTCTGTAATAAATTATTAATATGGTGATAAAACTCTGAGACAAAACAAATCTCTTGTAAAGTTAAGATCTTATAAATGAAATTTCCTTATTAATTCATCATACTAAACATCAGTCACTAACCTTTGCATAACTGCTTTTCTTCAAGACATGTTGCTCATGTCCATTCCACATTAGGTGTATATGCAACATGTGTACAGTCGCCTGAGATTTTCTTCCTCAGTGGCATCCATTGGCTAGCTCTAGTGCTCTCTGGTGCTAAGTACTCATACGCTGGTATAAGGGACCCAAACATATCCGCACCCTTTCAGCTTCTTCTTGCCAGCTAATTCTGACATATGGGCAAGGAGGATGGATCATGGAATGAACATGAGCAATACATCTTGAAGAACAACAGTTGTGAAAAGGCAAGTAATCGTTTTTCTTCTTTTAGTGCTCGCTCATGTCCATACTATGTTAGGTACCTCTTAAGCAGCATCCAAGGAGATGGACTCGAAATTCATTGACATATGGCCTGCAACAATGCTCTACCTAACTTGGCATCATCTCTACCCTTCTGGGGACAACACAGTTGGAGGACAAGGTATATACCAAAGACCACATCACATCTCTGCAGATGTGTTGGATGAGGACCTCTGCCAGAAATGCTGCTTATGAAGCCTGAGTTCTCGCTAAATGGGCAGTGAATTTGGCAGGAGGTGGGATTCCCACCTGCTCTTAGCATGTACAAAAACAAGAATTGATCTAGAATGAAGTCCTCCCAAGTGAAACCAGTATGCCTTTCATCCTGTCTGCTACTGCCATAAAGAGCTGTATGGATTTATGGAATGGCTTGGTCCTCTCAAGATAGAAGGCCTAGGCATGTCTCACATCGAACGTGTGGAAATGCTGCTTCTCTGAATTCTTGTGTGGTTTCCTGAAGAAAACTTAGTAAAATAGCCTGGATTTCTATGAAACTGTAAGACCATCTTTGAAAGAATGCTGGATGGGACCACAGTTGAATCTTGTTAATAAAGAATGGCATACACTGGAGTTCTGATGTAAAGGCTCTGATTTCTGAGACTCTCCTGGCCAAGGTAATCATCATCAGGAATGTGTTCTTTCAGGAGAAATTCAATGCAGGACATGATGCCAGTGGCTCTAAGAGGGGCCTGTGAGTCTTGACAGGACCAGATTTAGGTCCCATAGAGGAATGGGTTAGTGAGTTTGAGGGTAAAGACTCTCTAGTCCCTTGAGGAAGCAAATGAATATCTTGTAGGAAAAGACTGACCTGCTGGCCACCAGAGAGTGGAAGGCTAAAACTACCGCTATCTGCGCCTTGCTTGATGAAATGGCTGACAACTGTTGTTTCAGATAGAGCACGTACTCCGACAAAGAATGGAGGGATGACTGAGTCAGTGAGAAACCTCATTGAGATGACCACATTGAAAAATACTTCCACTTGTGAACTAAGCTGTTCTAGAAGATGGTTTCCCACTACAAGACCTTGCAGACTTGCTCTGAACAGGCCAGCTTCAACTATGGAGCTATTACATGGTCAATGGAGCAGAAAGGTCCAGGAGAGGAAAGAGCAGCAATGGGGATGATACTGACAGATCCACTAGCATGCCAAACCAGTGCTGATGCAGCCATGCAAAGGCTATAAGAATGCTCATTTTATGTTCAGTAGGACCTTGTGCACAAGAGAAATGGAGGGGAAACACAATGAACAGGTACTCTGTCCATAGGAGTAGGAAGACCTCTGAGAGTGAACCAGGGATGCGACAGGGTAGAGAGCAAAACTGCTGACATATCCTGTTCTGCTTGGGTGCAAACAAGTCTACAAGGAGAAAACTCCACCTCTGAAAGATGAATATTGCTGCATCAGGATTAAGGAACCACTCATGGTGAGAAAAGAAAGGTCTGCAGAGGTGATCTATCCTAGTGTTCCAGGCTCCCGAAGGCGAGAAATTTTGAAGTGGATGGAATGCTTCGTACAGTAGTCCAACAAGCATCCAATAGCTCCTCCCTGCCTGCTGATGTAAAACATGGCTGTTATGAGTACTTGCACAGCTTTGCCTGTGATCTGGGGTAGAAACACCTGGCACCGTACGCAGGCTGCTCTGAGCTGATGTTTATATGCAAGGGGGTTCCACCTGGGACCACAGATCTTGAACTCTAAGATGCTTAAGGTGAGCCTCCCAACTAGACTGGACAAGTCCGAGATTAGAGGTACTGAGTCTGGAGTGTGACAAAAGAATGCTGCCCTTACTGATCAGGATTCCTCTATCAGCTGAGGGAGCTGAGGATGGGGCAGGAACTGTAAAACAACTCGGTGAGAACACTGAGGCCATTGTAATCAAAAGGATCCGAGGAACAATCTTGCATGCTGTACCATGTAGGTGCAGGCTGCCAAGTGACCTTAAAGCTTGAGGCAGAAACTGGCTGTTGTGATGCAGTGGGCCTTGATCTTTGATATCAGAGCCAACATTGTCTGACAGCTTGTTTGTGGGAGGAAGTCTCTAGCCCGGATAAAATCAAGCACTGCACCAATAAACTCTATCCTCTGGACAGGGATGAGAGTTGACATGCTCATTTACAATAGGCCCAGAGCTTGGAAGATAGTCTGGACCAGACTGATGCTGGCTCTCTCCTGGGCCTCTGACCAGGTATTGATCAGCCAGTTTTTGAGGTAAAGGTAGACTCATGCACGTTGCTTTCACATCATGCAGCTGTAATTCCTGAGTACCAGTAGTGCACTCAGTATTTGAGTCTGGGTGGCACAGTAGAGAAGCCCTTCTCTCAAACACTGCCTTGTATGAATGGCTAGAAGATGCTCCCAAGTACCAGGAGAAAACCCTATGGATTCCTGCATATGCCACTGTCCACAAGGACAGGTGACTGGAGGAGCCTCAGCACCAGAATCTCACAAAATATGTTAGGTACTAGTATTGGCTCTTTGGTTGGCTGTACAACTTCACTTCTGACCCCAAGGACAAATCAGCATGGAGGGACCATAGGGCTGGTAACCCTTGCCTTTATCAGTTGGTGCTGAGAGTCCAGGGAATGGTGTCAGAGGAGTGAACTCTTTCAAGACATCAGTAGTTTTTCTCTGTGGTCAGTACCAGTGGAGCCAGTGCCAGATAAAGAGTTTGAGGCAAGGTACTCACTCTTGCTTGATGACCTTGCTAGTTCCAGAACTTGTTCTGCCAGGGTTGGCAGTACTGGGAGAACCAATTGGTCCCTGGTCACTGCAAATCCCTCCAAGGTGGATTACACGGAAATCCAGTTGGTGCTATGACGACCCCTTGATGTTGGTGCACAGTCTTGTACCAGACTCAACCGCACCTCCAAGCAGGATTCAGTCGAAGGTGCCAGAGTGGGAGTAAAGGAGTGGTGCACTTCCCATGTTTATTCTTCCTCAGTTCTGGGAAAAGTCTCCTCCTGGATCCTTGTTTCTTCCTCAGTACTAGTGAAGGGAAACAGAACCAGGAGACTTGTTCCATTGGAGAAGCACACCCTACCAATGTCTGACCAGCTCTGTTCTGACACTTGTCTACTGCTGGCTTCCATTAGGATAGAAGTTAGCTTA
The DNA here is from genome assembly GCA_032595735.1 of Pelochelys cantorii. Lineage (NCBI taxonomy): Eukaryota > Metazoa > Chordata > Testudines > Trionychidae > Pelochelys > Pelochelys cantorii. The sequence goes on along the minus strand of CM064326.1, from coordinate 120,356,509 downwards.
ACCTTCCTGTCCTCACTCATGAGGCTTGATCTGGCAATGCTCTCAAATGTGATCCACCCCCCAGACACTTCAGACAGCTAAAGTGCAGGTTGCCCACTGGCATGGGCTTGCCACAGGAGGCACAAGGATTGAAGCCCAGAGAATAAGGCATGCCCAGCCCCAGGAATGTAGGATGCCCTTCTGAGCTAAATGTGGAGGCTATCACTATGTACACTACTACTAAAAGAAATAACTGATGGTAACTAGACTTGTGAAAGAAAGGAAGGAATAACAGAACCATTGACTGAATGTCTTGCCAAGGCAAGAGAAGTTGTTCCAGCAACCATCATGGGTGGTAAGAAATAACTGAGAGGATGCAAGGTCTCTTATACTGGCACAAGAACACACCGCATTAGAACTAGCTCAGCAGATATCATGGGAGTGAAAAATCTCCAGCAACTGTTCCTGCGGCATGCGCACACCTAATGTGGAATGGACATGAGTAAGCGCACAAAGAACTATAACTTCAATACAGCAAACACATGTCATTAGGTTTTAAATATCCGTAAATACCTGTATTCTTACTCCACTTTAAACTTCAAATATTACAAACTGTACAGCTTTTTCTATATTGCAAATGACTATTACGGAGGCTAACAAATGAATTAAACCTATATGGATTCTTACAACACGAACCTCAGAACTAATAAGTGAAAACTTCCCACAAATTTCCAAATGAACAAAATCAGACAGCTTATTAATCCGGCACCCTCTCATTCAGACAAAAGTGAGGTAGAGTTGAAAAAAAAAATAACTTAAGTAGTAACTACAGGGCATAAATTTGTAATAATTTATATCTGCTGAGTTGTTATAGCTAAAATACTCCACACCTGCAGTATAACAACAATAATATTTCAATTTTTGGAGTGTTCTACTGTACAGATTCATTAATAATTTCAAATATAAATAACTTTTCTTTTACACATATGGACAAATTGGAAAGCATTTAGAAAATCTGGTTTATGAGAAAAGATTAAAAATATTGGGCATTTTTAGTTTTGAGAAAAGGAGATTGAGGAGGGACCTGATAACTATCTTCCAACATATTAACAATTGCTATAAATAGGATGATGATCAACGCGTCTAGGATATATTCTCTCATTACAATATAGTTTATGACATGAAGGCATTTTAGGCAAAGACCACATATTGTTTTACATTAAGCTACCAATAGTAACAGATTTAAGATCTGTTGAACTCATGTTACTTTAAGTTTTGAGAACTTAGAGTGGATCTACAAAGGGACTTTGCCACAATACCTAACTATTAGATGCATAGAAAAATCACTGGAATCCACAAAGCCTGAGTTACACACTTCAGAACAGGATGCACAAAAGCCAGGACACTGGACAGGGTAAGCTAGAAAATTGGAAATGGTAATGAGAAGAATAAGCCCTATCCCTCAGAGACTTCAGCATCTAAGTCAAGGGTGGAGGGAAGCACCTATCTCTGCTTGCAATCTATAGCTGGGAACTCATCTCCCCTTTCTTGGAGTTATACAGCTTAGGAGGTAAAGCTGTTTTTGCAATTCCACACAAAATAGCTGGGGAGAAAGGCCTCTATTACAACCTTTAATCCTGTGGTTAGGGTACTCAGCCAGTGTGTAGGAGATCCCAGTTCAATTCCCCCCTTGCCTAATGGGATGTTTAGTCAAGTATAGTATCCTGAGAACAGTGAATGTAGAATTAGCTCCCTATTGCTGCTAATGAATTTTAAATAAAGTCAACAACAAGATCTTTCATGATCCATCTCAGACTGGGATTGAAGAGAAGATGAACAGCATTCATCCACCACTTCAAGTCATCGTCCTATAAAGCTACTTTTGCACTCCCCTAATCTTGGTCCTGCCATGCACCAGTCCAGGAGCCTTCATGATTCAGAAGTCCTTAGATTTCTCTAATTTGCACCAGCAGCCTCAAGCAACAAATACGGCATCTGGAAATTGCTGGGACACATGGAAACTTTTGTCATGCCTCCTCCTTCCCATCACAAACACACACTAAACTGGTCGGCATGTTATGTGTGGCCTGGGAGCTACTACACTAGCTTTATGCCATCAAACAATCTATCTACAAGGAGCTGATCCTTTAGTGGCTAGCTAAGCTGATTTTAGAACTGCTTTGCACTATTAGTACAACGCAAGACAGCAGAAGTGCAAGGAAAAAACTGGTCCTACATTTCATTTTATTTCAAAATGAGGAGTAATTGCAAAGCCTTTATGTCTATTTTTTTCCCCAAGTCATAGATGCTGAAATACTGGCGACTATAATTCATTTACATATATTAGAATTTTTATCCTGGGCTCAAAAAAGTATAAAGTTGCAGAGATCAATACTTAGTGGCCTTAGTGGGTATGTTCTGAAGGACTCAAATTATAATAATTTTGCCTGGATAAATTAATTTGTTAATTATTTATTACTATAGATTCAAAGCTCATATTTTTTGACACCATGTTAAAACCCACTTATTTTAGAGTATACTCTACCTGCGAGAATGCTGGTAGGGCAATTACATTAATTCCTGCATTACTGTTTGGCTCTTGGAGGTCTGGTATTTGTAAGAGAATTGCTCCAACTGGCTGTGGCAGAAACTCACTGTTACACCCATTTATGGGCTCTTTTTTACTATCACTATAAGTCTCTCCCTGTTGAATGGTGTACATTTGCTCTACTTGTTCTCTGAGATCAGATGGCAGTGCTTCCAAGACAGACAGATCTAACTGCAAATAAAATAAAAATAAAAAGGCCATTAGATTTTTCTGGGAAGAACATTATAAAATAAATACTATGACTCTTTAAACTGAAATTAGAAGAAATTGTAACACAACTGACATCCTAATTTGTATAACAGAAGCTACCTGAGAATCTGACTGTACTAACAGTTGTGGCAGCTGTATGAAGTAAAAGGGAACATGCCTAACATTATAAGCTATCCAGTATACGCAAGTGCTTAGTTTTGTATATTTACAAACAGTATTTAACATAATAAATAAATATCTTCTATAATAAACTTTCCTTTACATCTATTTAATCTGCATTATAACCCTAAATAACCAATACAAATAAAATATGGGCAACATGTATATTGATTTGAACATCTGTCTACTATCTGGTTTAAAGCAGTTGAACTGATCATTCAGCAATACAGCAACTTGATCACTCAGTTTTGTACCTAAATATATTTTCATCTTTCATATTATATGTACTTTAATATGTTAAGCAAAATTACCATGACAATTAATTAGTGTAGAGCAGAACTCTTATTTAGCTCTAGTCAGGTAATAGGACGAACAGGACAATAACAAAAGGATACTAACAGTGCTTAAGGGTTCTACCTTCATGAAAACATAAATGGGACTTTGTAAAAATCCCCTTTAACAGTTCATTAGTAATTCGTCTACATGGAAAATAGTCTCTATTAATAACATAAGATCAGTACATAATACATAATTTAAAATACATATTTAAATTCCTAACATATTATAATGCTAGTATATAATACAAATTATCACAAAAAAGTATCACAAGATTGAGTTAAGTTTTCACAACTTCGTGATTTTTAAAACCAAGGTTTGTATTTCTTTAAAGAGCTTAAGAGTTGCTGAGTGTAGGGTAATCTATTCAATACCTTGATTTCAGAGTATCTTTTTAGTCCCAGTTTTATTCTCTGACATTGTAAAAAGGAAGAAAAATACTGGAAGAATGACAGTTTTTCCTGCTTGTGTTAATTCCACCAAAAATAGGAACTGCATTTCTGTACGATAAATTACAAACATATATCAGAAGTTCTGTAACCCTCATATTTACCTGAGATGGTGAAGGAACCTCAATACTTAAATTAAGTCTTGATTTTACACTTATAGGATTGTGTAAACCATTCCATTTGGCTGCAGACTCAGCTTTGCTGGTAATTGGATTGAGACCGGATGTCACATGGGTAGTGAGAGATGGCAAAAAAGAGCACGTTCTTGATGCAGATGATATTTCGAGATCCATAGCAGCCACGAATACTATAAATGTAGAAAGCAATACATAGAAAGATTCTCTTAAGAGTTCAAAAACAACTTAGTTTTCTCATGGTATGGAATTTGAGTTACCCCATGTTTCTACTGAAAAACATTTGGTAGTTTGTGCAATAATGGGAATGGCTAGTGAGAACCTTTTGCCACTTTAAATATCTACTTTAAGCTATCCAACTATATTTTCAAGATTTTAGACGTTCTGATTCTAAACTAAGCCGTATGTCTCTCTTTTTCGGGAGGGAAGGGGGGACTTAGAGCAAAACATGCACTCAAACTCTTTATTGCTTACATTAACTTACACTGAATTTTTGTTAAACAATGTTCAGATGCAAAATCACGGTAAATTGAGTTGTTTCCCAAAAGGAAGCCAATACTTTCACAAACAAAATACAACTGACCATAGCAATTTAAAGCATGCAGTGTTGTCCTGGACATTAGAGAGAGAAGGTGGGTGAGGTAATACCTTTTATTCAACCAACTTCTGTTGGTGAGAAAAACAAATTTCCAGCTTACACAGTGTATTTTCCAGACCTAAAGAAGAGCTCTAAGAATATCACAGCTAAATATGAGGTAGAACAGGTTGTTCAGTATAAGTAGCTACTGACCTTCTTTATGGTCTTCTTCCAAATGTTTCTTAGGTTTCTGAACATGGAGAAGATCGATAACTGAATGGGATCCCCCAGGTAAATGTCCAGATGGTACTGATGAGCGAGAGGAAACAGCTGAAGCGGTTTTATTGATGGGAACTAACTGATGCACCTGAATTCCAACCTCAAAAACAAAAACACATTTGTATCCTTATTTCTAATCACAAAATCAAGAATAACTACTACTAAGTCTGCGTAAGTTACACATTAATTTAATGGAGGTTTAAAAAAATATATATATATATAAACTCCTCCAGCCCTCTTGACCAGAAACATCCACTTATTTTTACAGGAAAAATATTCTGCGGACACTAAAAAATAAAATCAGCCCCATGTCAACGGCTAAGACAGTACAAAAGTGCCACCTTCTTCATTTCTCTGGGGTAAAGAAAAAGGGTGTATCAACAGAACTGCATGAACAATTTAGATTCTATATACCACTTCAGTTCCTGAATATCAAACAGTGAAGGTAAATGCCAAGTGCACAAGGGCAGGGCTTCCCCCAAAGTGACATACTTTTATTTTCTATGAGGTATATGCCCTGCCCAGAAAAGTTTCCCTCGCCTTTAAATTTAGTCCAAAGTAACACCCAAAATAAAACTGCAGATATTTAAAAACATATTTTGTACAATTCAAGGGTGCATAGTACCATTTGCAGGTTTACCTACAACTTTCCTAAAATCTTGGGAGAGAAATCCTGAGATAGTGTATGACTGGCCACACAGCATGAAATAGGTGGTGAGTGGATGGCTACTAGGGCTTTTTCTACGTTTATGTAGCTAGTATATTATTCATTGCCAATCTGTTAACTATAATTGTGATATTCAACTGTGAAACTATGAAAACTTTACTAAGTTTCCAAATACTCAAGTTGTACTTCTTCGTATGTGAAACTATTACCCTTTTAATATCAATCTAAATGTGTGCAGCCAAACAAAGTTGCATAAAATATATCAACATAGAATGGGAAAGTAAAAAAACAGAAACCTGAATTCTCAGTTTTATTAACTCACCCCTCGCATATCCGATATGTTCAGTTTCATTGTGTGAAACATGTTTAGTGTTTCTTTCCCAATTACTTTTGCGCTATCTGTTGCATGGTCTAGAGTTACAGTTCTGCAAATAAAATACAGTTAAAGAAAAGATGTGTTCTCAAGTCTTAAAGCAACTTTATGCTATTAATTCCAGACATCATTTCAAAGAAAGATATACTACTTGATACCACGGAGAAAAGTAATTTCTCAGTCCACAAAACTGGAACAATAATTTTTTGGAAAACAAGGAGAAATCACTATAGAAACATTTACTAAAATCAATACTTATGAGAGATGATTACCAGTCTGAGATCATTTTAAAAATTTCTGGATTATTAGGTTAGAGAGGAAGAGGAAAAACATTCTTGTCCTTAATAATTAACTAACATTAAAGATCTAATAAATGATCTATTAAAATCAGCCTAACATACATGTAGTAGCCAGAGGCATACAGTAGTCTGTAGCTACACTCTTTCAGTTGCAAGTTGCAGAGGGGTAGCTATGTTAGTAATTCTGAAACCAATGAGCAGTCCCATGGCACCTTAGAGACCAACAAATACATAGGATCATGAGTTTCACTGGTAAAACCCACTTACCGTAATTTAGCGAATATAACCCATGGGTTATATTTGTTTTTACAAACTCTGCACCCCCTCCCCCCTGTGGGTATATTCGGGTGCAGGGTATACAGAATTTTTTTTACTCACCAGATGGAGTCGCCTCTTCCTGTGGCTGCGTAGCCGCCAGCCTCCAGGCGGGGGAGCACTCACTCCCTGGTTCCTGCAAAGCCGCAGGAAGGGGCGGGGGGAGCACTCATCCCCCAGTTCCTGGCCGCCAGCCTCTGAGTGGGGGAGCACTCACCCCCCTATTCCTGCGCAGCCGCAGGAAGGGGCAGGGGAGCACTCATCCCCCTGCCCCTTCCTGCAGCTGCGGAGGAACCTGTGGGATGAGTGCTCCCCTGCCCGGAGGCTGGCGGCTGCACTGGAACCTGGGGCCGTGAGTGGCTAATCCCCCCCCCGCCCCCGCACTGTAAATATACCCCCAGCAAATATACCCCTGGCACAGAAAAGTCTTGTATACCCTGCGGGTTATATTCGTGCGCGGGGTATACAAGATTTTTTTTACTCAAATAGAAAAAACTGCGGGGTATATTCGGGTGCGGGGTATATTCGATAAATTCGGTAATCAGATAAGCTCTACTGGAAATAACAAAATCCAAGGTATAGTCTGCTTTCTTTCAAGCCCTGAAAGATGCACTGGTGTCACAGACTCCTCCTTTCCCACTTCTGCCTCTCATACCACATGCTATCTCCTCCCATTATTGTCTCATTGCACCCTTATACTTCTCTGTTGCTTGGTCTGTATCAACCTGTTGTCTTGTAGTTAAGCCTTGTCTACACTACACAGTTTTGTCAGCAAAAGCTGCCTTTTATTGACAAAACAGAGGCGGTCTACACACTACAAAGCTACTTTTGACAGAAAAACAATGCTGTTTTGCTGACAAAATAAAAATCATCTTAGTGGGAGGCATAAAGTCTTTTGTGGAAAAGATAAAATGATGAAGCATCAGTGTAGACACTGCTGTTTGTTTTGTTGACAGAACTAGCTTCTGCCAGTATCCCACAATGCCTGTACTGATTGCTCTGTTCACCGTTTTGATCTCTGCTGCTATGCAGGCATGTGCCCCTCCCTTCTCAAAACTCCAGGAAATATCTGTCAATTGAGCGTGCTGCTCCTTTTGGGGAACAGAGAAAAATCACTGGAATGCTCATTTTCTAGCCTGCACTTGGAATACCGCAGCAGGCAGACTGTTACTGCATGGAGTGGGGGAAAGACTGCTGTGCTGCTTGGACATTTCTCACCCCAGAGAGCTCACAAAGCTACTCCTCATGCTGTTCCTGGCAGCTGAGGAAGCTGTGGAAAAACTCTGAGGCTACGTCTACACTACAAGGTTTTTGCACAAAACCAGCTGTTTTTCCGCAAAAACCTAGGGAGCGTCCACACCTCAAATGAGCTCTTGCGCAATTAAATGGACAGTTAAATGGCAGAACAGAGGGCTTTTTCCACCACAGGTAAAAGAACGGTTACTTACCTGTAACTGTTGTTCTTCGAGATGTGTTGCTCATGTCCATTCAAATTAGGTGTGCGCACCGCATCTTCCAGAGCGTTTTCCCTAGCGGTACCCATAGCGCCGACAGGGCGCCCCCTGGAGTGGCACCGCCATGGCGGGGCATAAGTACCCCTGCTGGCGCTGCCCCACCTCAGTTCCTTCTTGCCAGACGCTCCGACGAAGGGGAGGTAGGAGGGAGTCAAATGGACATGAGCAACACATCTTGAAGAACAACAGTTACAGGTAAGTAACCGTTCTTTTCTTCTTCGAGTGGTTGCTCATGTTCATTCGAATTAGGTGACTTCCAAGCCAACCCCACTTCAAGGAGGAGGGGTCGGAGCACTCAGAAAGAGAAGTCCATGAAAGTTGAACAATCCAAACATATTTATTCAACGAACCGAACATAGAAAACTGTAGAAAAAGTGCAACGTGGTACAGATAAACATACATATTTACAATACAGAGCCGAAGACCGTAGAGCCCACCCCTGCGTCCTCCCTAGCCTGCTGTGTCAGCGCGTAGTGCGCGGTAAAGGTATGGAGTGACGACCACGTGGCCGCCATGCAGATTTCAGTGATTGGAACCTGCACCCCAAAAGCTACAGAGGACGCCTGCGCCCTGGTGGAATGTGCTGTAACCCAGGGCAGGGCCTTCCCGGCCAAGGCATAACACTCCCTGATACACCCAAAGGTTGTCCAATTGGGTCGCAGGGTCAATATGGGAAGCCCCTTCATTCTGTCAGCGACAGCAATAAACAATTGTGTGGATTTACGAAAGGGCTTGGTCCTATCAATATAGAAAGCTAGCGCACGTCTAGCATCCAGGGAATGGAGCACCTGCTCCTTAGGGGAGGCGTGGGGCTTTGGAAAGAAAACCGGGAGGTAAATTTCTTGAGACAAATGGAACGGTGACACCACCTTGAGGAGAAAGGCCGGGTGAGGGCGGAGCCTCATATTATTGTCAGAAAACACTAGGTAAGGCGGGTTCACAGTTAATGCCCTCAGCTCGGAGACCCTGCGAGCCAAGGTAATGGCCACAATGAACACAACCTTCATAGAAAGGTGCTTCAAAGAACACGTGGCCAGTGGCTCAAAGGGGGGGTGACACGAGTCTAGACAACACAAGGTTAAGATCCCAAGCAGGGAGAGGGGGTCTACCCGAGGGATACAACTTATCCAAACCCTTAAGGAACCTTTTGACCACAGGGTCAGAAAACAGAGAAACTCCTGCCGAACCAACATGGAAAGCGGAGAGAGATGCTACATGAACTCTGATAGAGGAGGTGGAGAGGCCACTGGACCTAAGTTCAAAGAGGTAGTCCAGAATGGACGGGACAGGTGCACAGGACGGGTGCACTCCCCTTCTGGACGCCCAAGAAGAGACCCGCCGCCACTTGGCTGCGTACGACCGCCTGGTAGACGGTTTCCTACTGCTTAGGAGCACCATCTGTACCTCCTGGGAACATTCCCTTTCCGGTTGGGTCAGCCACGGATAAACCAGGCCGTTAGGTGGAGAGAGCTGAGATTCGGGTGAACCATGGTCCCCCCGTCCCAAGGTTGGGTCAGGAGATCCCGAACCGGTGGAAGTGTAATAGGGTCCTTGGTGAGCATGTCCCGCAGGATAGGGAACCAGAATTGTCTGGGCCACCTCGGGGCTATCAGGATGACCGTGGACCTGAAGGTCTTGACCCTGGTCAGAACCCTGGGAATTAGGGGAAACGGGGGAAAAGCATAGAGGATGCCTGCCGGCCACGGCACTATCATGGCATCCCCCCTGGAGTGTTCCCCGAGCCCCAACAGGGAGCAATAACTCTGGCACTTAGACCTGTTTGCCTCGGCACGCAACACCACTAGGGGACAACCCCACCTGTGGAAGCCCTGACGAAGGGCCGAATCCTTGAGGGACCACTCGTGAACTCCGAAGGACCTGCTCAGAGCATCGGCCAGCAAGTTTTTGCACCTGGCAGGTACTCTGCCTGCAAAACTATGTCGTGCTCTACACAAAGGTCCCAGAGGCACAGAGCCTCGTGGCAGAGGGGAGGCAACCAGGCTCCCCCCTGCCTGTTGAGGTAAAACACAGCCGCCGTGTTGTCCAGGCGCACCAGGACAGAGCAGCGAGAGAGCTACGACAGGAAGGTCTCGCAGGCTCTCCTGACAGCCCTGAGCTCCCGGACATTTATGTGCAGAGCCTGCTCTGCTGGGGACCACAATCCCTGGGTCCTGTGACACCCCAGGTGTGCTCCCCAACCCAGGTCGGAAGCATCTGTGACCAATGTAAGCGAGGGAGGAGGTACAGTGAACAGAACCCCGCTGCACACCACCGTCTCCTGGGTCCACCATTGTAAGGAGGCTATCACCTCTGGCGGCACTGTGAGAACCGTGTCCCAGAGACCCCTGGTTTGGTTGAATGCCCTTGCCAACCAGGCCTGCAGAGGCCTGAGCCTCATTCGAGCATGTCGTACCACATATGTACACGCCGCCATGTGTCCCAGCAGCCTGGAGCAGACCTGGGCTGTCGCGATGGGGAACCGGGTTAACTCAGAGACCAGCTCCACTATGGATAGAAACCTGGCCCTGGGAAGGAGTGCTCTTGCCACCCTGGCATCCAGGAGGGCTCCTACAAATTCGAGGTGTTGAGAGGCAGTCAGCAATGACTTTTCTTCGTTTAACATGAGTCCCAGCCTTACGAAGAGAGCCCTTGTAAGGGAAACATGGGCCTCTACTTGCTTGTAGGAGTGGCCACGGATCAACCAGTCGTCTAGGTACGGAAAAACGTGTACCCCTTTTTTGCGGAGGAACGCCACTACGACTGCCATGCATTTTGTAAAGACCCTGGGTGCTGCTGAAAGGCCAAATGGGAGCACTGTAAATTGGAAGTGGCATCGGGAAACAATAAAACGGAGAAACCTCCTGTGGCTAGGTCTTATTGCCACATGGAAGTAAGTGTCCTTTAGATCGAGGGATGCATACCATTCTCCTAACTGTAAAACCGGGATAACAGAAGCTAGGGTTACCATTCTGAACCTGGACTTCACGACCGTCTTGTTGAGGTCCCTGAGATCTAAGATGGGACAAACCCCGCCCTTGGGTTTCGGGACAACGAAATATCGGGAATAAAACCCCATGCCCTGCAGATGTGGGGGGACCCTCTCCACAGCTCCCTTTTCGAGAAGCGCCAGCAGCTCTTGGTGGAGCGTACCTTCATGAGAGGTGTCCCTGAAAAGCGACGGGGTGGGCGGGTTGGAAGGGGGCGAGCCCAGGAAAGGGATGGTATAGCCACACCTGACTATCTTTAGGACCCAGGCGTCGGTTGTGATTCCTGCCCAGGCGTGGGCAAACCGGGACAACCTGGCCCCAAACGGGGGGCCAGGGTGGGAGTCTGGTGCGCGACCCTCTAGCATCCCGTCAAAACAGGTGCTTGGATTGCTGGGAGGGACCTTGACCAGCCCCACGAGGCGTATCCCCTCTCGGGCGGCGTCGCCGACCCCTTGCGGAGGACGGGCCCGCAGCCGCCCCTGCACCCCCACTGGGAGCACGAGGACGGTGTCTCCAGTAATCCCCACGGGGGACCTGGGACTGAGTTCTGCCCTGCTGTCTGTAGGGCAGCTGACGACGCTGGGGGGCCTGTGTATGAATCCCCAAGACCGTAGGATAGACCTCGTGTCCTTGAGTGTATGGAGCCTGGAGTCCGTGTGCTCCGAAAACAAGGCTTTCCCATCAAAAGGCAAGTCCTGCATCGCGGTTTGGACGTCCGGAGGTATTCCAGACACCTGCAGCCAGGCACCACGACGCATAACCACACCTGACGCCATGGTGCAGGCTGCAGAGTTGACAGCATCCAGGGAAGCCTGGAGGGCCGTGCGGGCAATGGTTCTGCCCTCAGAGTCATGGCCGCAAACTCCTGACGGGCCTCGGCAGGCAGCTTGTCCTTGAACTTATCCACGGCCTGCCAGGTATTAAAAGCATAGCAGCTCAGCATCACTTGCTGATTGGCAATGCGGAGTTGCACCCCACCAGTGGCATACACCTTATGGCCCATCAGGTCAAGGCGCTTGGGCTCCCTAGCTTTCAGGGACGGCTCCAGCTGGGGAAGCCTCTCTTTTTGGGCCGCAGCCTGGATGACCAGGACCCAGGAACGGGCTGGGAGTACAGGTGTTCATGTCCCGACTGGGGGACGTAACAGCGCCTCTCAACTCCCTTTAAGGTAGGGGTCAAGGTTGCCGGAGTCTGCCACAGGGCATTGGTAATCTTGGCCACGGTTTTATTAAGTGCAAAGCCAAACGGGCGGGCGCATCGTCCGAGAGGATGTCAATCATGGGGTCCGTGTCCTCCACTACTGGCTCCCCTGGGACACCCAGATTGGAGGCCAGATGCCTAAGCAGCTCCTGATGCACACGGGCATCCATAGTAGGCTGGTGCGGGATCCGCCAAAGCTTCGTCCGGTGATGATGATGACGATGACTCCTGGACCGGTGCCGGGCCCAGCGCAGGAACTGGTTGAGGCGCCGGCTGGGCAGGTGGCACCGCTTGCGGAAGCGGCTCCGGTACCGAGGCCTGCAGCACAGCAGCGGCGTTGGCAGCAACCGACCTCTGGGGGGGAGGGACGGGGTCTTGACAGCGAAGCCGACGGTTGTGCTCATTGCTCCGAGGCACCGGACATCACAGAAGAGGGCACAGGCGGTAAGCCCGCGGTGTCCAAAATGGCCATTGTGGCTGAGGTGGCCAAGTCTATTGCGCCCGCGAACAATCACGCTGGTGCCAGGAATGATCTATGCGTCGAGGAAGCTGCCGAGGACCCCGACCTGAACGATGCCGCATCAGAATCGGACGAGTAATCAGACTCAGGCCAGGGAGGCGTGGATGACGAATGTACTGCCACCGACGGGGGGTGAGGGGGCAAACCTGGCCATGGACTCGGGTTTGCCTGCATGCGCTCGATGTGGACGTGCCGGTACCAGGAAAAACTGTGCCGGTGCCTGCTGCGGTACCGGGAGAACAGGTCTCGGTGCCGTGAGAGAAGCCTCCGACTGCCCGGGGTGGAGCCGGTCGCGGCACCGGGAGAACTGGTCCCGGTGCCAGTTGCGGTGCCGACACAGGGCATATCTGTGGTGCCGTAGTCAGTATCGGCTGCGATACAAACCCCGAAGAGGCCGATGTCACTGGCGATGGCGGTACCAGCGTGGCCCACAGGGTCGATGCCAGTGCCTGTGACGGTGCCGAAACGTGCATCAGTGCTGAAGAAGCTGATGCTGAAGGGCCCTATGATGGTGTCGAAGACGTCATCGCGAGGCCAGGGTGACACGGCACCGGCGCAGCCAAGAGAGGATCTGGAAGGGGTCCCAGCACCGCGGGAGGTCGAGCCCAGTAAAGCGCCGAGTGGGGCCTGGCGACCTGCAGCGATGCCGGCACCGATACGGCGGCAAGCGGTACAGGTCCCACCGGGGATGGTCCTGCTGCATAAGTGGCTGGTGCTGTTCGGTCATGCCAGTGCGGAGGCGAAGCCGGTGCCAACATGGCTTCCGGCATAGGTGATCTTGACCCTTCCGCCTCAACCGATGACGGAGGGGAGGTAGTGAGGCTAATAAGGTCATGGGCTGCCTCAAAGGTGTCCGGCGTGGAGGGGTGGTGCGAGGGTAGCTGCCCTGGACTAGATGGGCGTCCCGCTCGCTTACGCCGCACCGTGGTGGATGAGGACGTGTGCACCGGAGACTTGGTACCATGGTGTAGGCTCGACTTGGACTTCCGGCTCGGAGACCTACCACGAGACGTTCTTGACCTTTTCGGTGCCGGAGAGAGAGACTGGTGCCGGGCCCTCGACGCCGAGGGCCGGTCCCAAGATGGGGCATCTCACGTGGACGCCGGTGCACTGCGCACCGCAGAGTGCCCAGCCGGTGCGGGCTGTAAAGCCGCCTCCATGAGGAGAAGTTTTAGGCAAGAGTCTCTCTCCCTCTTAGTGCGGGGCTTAAAAGACTTGCAGATCTTACAAGTAAGATGGCTCTCACCCAGACACTTCAGACAACTGTCGTGAGGGTCTCCTCTAGGCATGAACTTTGCGCAGACAGCGCACGCCTTAAAGCCTTGCGGCTCTGGCATTCCTCACCCCTGAAGGGGCAGAAGGAAAAAAACAAAGAAACACTAACTACCCAACTAACTGAACTATTCAGAACTATTTACAATACTAATAGAAACGGGAACCATTAAGTGATCTAAGAGAGAGACACGCTCCAATGACCGTCATGGGCTGTAAGAAGGAACTGAGGTGGGGCAGCGCCGGCAGGGGGTACTTATGCCCCGCCATGGCGGCGCTGCTACGGGTACCGCTCGGGAAAATGCTCCGGAAGACGCGGTGCGCACACCTGATTTGAATGGACACGAGCAACCACTTGAAGAAGAAACCACCTTTTCTGAGGCATAACTGCTTTTAGCACTACAGCTATTGCGCAAAAAGGCTAGTGTGAACATCTGCGCAAAAAACCCTTATGGAAAAAAGCACAGGTGCTCTGATGGCCATTCACAGACTGGCCATCAGAGCTTTCTTGCACAAGAGCATCCAGCAGTGTGAATGCTCTCTTGTGCAAAAGCACATCGCTTTGCCATGTGCTTTGAGGTGTAGACGTGCTCTTCTGCAAGAAGTTTTTGCGCAAAAATTCTAGTGCAAAAGGCTTCTTGAGCAAGAAGCCTGTAGTGTAGACGTAGCCTGAGAGAATCACAGAATCACAGGCAGGCAAGCACAATAGGCTCCTTCAAGAGAGACTGCGGCAGAGCAAGAGGCTAATGTGGGAATGGTGCTGCCCCCTTTCCCCAGGATAGGACGCTCAGCCTGCTTAGTTCCCTTCCTTCCCCCCCCCCCCCCCACTTTAGTTGAAAAAGCAGCTGACAACCAACTAGAATGCCACTGTAACTTTGGGATTGAGAAACCTGTATGATGTTGTACCTGCTTCATGAGGCATTGCAAACACTTCCCAAAGCACCCTGTGGCCATTTGCTACCACAGTGCACTGCAAGAACTGTAGTGTGGATGCACTCTACAAACAAGGGAGCTAGCGTGCACATGTAATAGCAGTTTTAATTAAAGTACTTTAAGTGGCATAACTTTTGCCTAGAAAACTTTGTAGTGTAGACAAAGCCTAATATTGTAAGTTTCTTTGTTTTCTGTTTGTATAGCACAAAACATAACTGGACCCTGTCTAAAATTAAAGCATGTAAGTGCTATAATAAAAACATATAAAGCACAACGTCTCAACATTCTAACTTCTGAAGTATATTCTGTTCCCGTTTCCTCCCTGTTTGTGTAAGTGCAGCTGTCGTATATTGTTCTTAATATTCCTTGTTTCCCTTTATTTCTGATTTGGACATCTTTAGCTCGCCTTCCTTCCTCCTGTATTTTCCATTTTTATCCTGGATGTGTTCAGTTTTTAGACTGATTGTTTCTGCTGATTTTAAGGTTATCAGGTGGTTTCAACAAAAATACCGGACACACTTGACATTACATCACAATCTACATTACATCTTATTTAGAAAAGACCGGACATTTATATTTTCTCATTTATATTTTCTCAATTTGTTTCACGAACAGAAAGCTCAAATACTGGACTGTCTGGTTCAAAACCGGACACCTGGCAACCCTAGCTGATTCTCACTTCTGCTTTACTTCCCCCTTTAACTCTAGATCAAGGGTCAGCAATCTTTTCAAATCAAAGAGCCAAACTACATCAAAATTCAGAATAAATGGCGAACAAAGAGCTGTATAAGAATGCCCATTTGCATGACTGAAAATATACAACTTAATATTATTAATAATTGACATAATGATTAATAATAGCATAAATGAAACATGTGTCGGGGCCACTGACCTACAGAAAAATCAGTGAAGCAAAAAACCCCCTCCAAAACCCCCCAACGCTCACTGATGTGGCCCTCAAGTGAAACACCTCACTTCCCTGGTGTTCCAGCCCTATGGTGGGGGCAGGGGTAGAGAGGACTGAGGTTCAAGGCCTCAGGCCAGATTTACTCTTCTGAGTTTCCAGGGTTAGTGGATTTTGTGCCCCCCCCCCCCCCCCCCGCTAGGCTTTGGGGCGGGGCCAAAAATAAGAAGTTAAATGGGAGAGGGATGGGATGCAGGATCTGGTGGGAGGTGCGGTGCAGGAGCAGGCTGGGAGTAGGGTGTTTGGCTGGATGGAGGGGGCAGCAGCAAGGGAGGGGACAGGGTGTCTGGCCAGGGGGCAAGATGTCTAGCCAGGGGGCAGAGGCAGGCTGGGGACAGGGTGTCTGGCTGGGAGGAGGGGAGGGGGCGCAGTAAGGCAGTGGTGGTGTCAGGTCTAGGCATGGGGGGGGCACTTACTTGTTTTTGCGTCGCATTGCAGGCACTGTGTAACATGACCTCCTGCTGCTCCCATTTGCCAGAAGGAAGCCTCCAGGAAGTGGGGAAAGGAAAATAGCAGCATGCACAGAGCCATTTTTGGTTCTGCTTGTTTCCCGTACACCGGGGGAAGAAAAAGAGCAGCACACAGAGCCATTTTTTGCTCTGCCTGTTCCCTGCATGCTGGATCCCCCACAGGATGCTGGCACTGGTGTCCCAATCCTGCACGGGACAGTAAAGCTGTAATGCCAGCGCTGGCTCCCTGCTTTGGGAGGAGCTGGGAGGGGGGGAGGGAGATGCTGAGTTGGGGCTCCTGAAGAACCGTATCTGGCTCCCTAGTGAGCCATAGGTTGCTGACCCTTGCTCTGGATCTACTGCCCAACACAATATCTATGAAAAGGATCAATATTATTAATATTTTTCATATGGGACAAGTCTGAGTAGTAATAATTGGTCTGTGTAAAGCATATGTACAGTATGCCATTCTAGGTTATTGAACAGACACAAGAGACCATTAACTTCCAAAAAACCCAAAGGACCAAAGCTATTTCAATCTGTATCAATAGTATTACATCAGATAATTTTACTCCATAAACATGATGCCACAGTTTGTCTTAGATCCAATCTTATTTTCAGAATAATACAAACAGGTGGATGGATCTCAAGATTACCTTTCACAAAGAAATTAATATTTTTTCTGCATGAACTTCACTGACATCAGTTTGAGAAAACAATCATTTTAGGATTTGCTGAATTCAAGGAACTGTATTCTTTAATAGGTGTGTGCCAGGCAGTTAGTGCTACATACTATAGTAGTGTGTCAGTATTGCCAATTATTATTTTATTATTTAAAACAGAAAAAAAGCAAAGCCTGATCAAGCCTAATTTTTTAAAGATTTGTTAATTAGTCGTCTGGTATCCCTGAATCCCTGGAAAGATTGATTAGAGGCTGACTGTCACAAAGATTACACTGGGGTGCTTTGACTGGTGTTGCTGATTGTACTACAGGGCTGAAGAAAATGAACACCCCATTTTTTTAAATTATGTCCAGGTGAGGGTTTGCAGCCAGCTGCTCCTTTAAAAGGTGATTTTGAGGCTGTAAGCCTTTTAAGGAAAACTTTCTAGTCCAAACAACTTCTGCTTATTTCAAGGTCATCATAATGAAATTCTTTTTCTCCTTATAAAGGAGACTTGAAGGAGAGATATTAGTCTTTAAACTTTGCTAAGATTATCAGAGGAAAATGTATTTAAGATTTTTTTTGCATGAACATCATAAAGTCTAATTATGTTGCTACAGGAAAAAAGACCACCACCTAGAACTGTATTAAACAAAATGTATATGAAGTTTGAAAACACTACTGCAGCTATTAGAGATACTATGTACCATATAAAGCCCAATTCTGAACGGCATTGAGAATCTTTAATACCTTTTATATCAATGTTTCTGAAAGTGTAACATGGAAACACTTTCAGAAACACTTTAACTGGCCTCCCTGGTTTGTTTATGTACCGGCACCACGGCCACGGAGCCTCGCGGCTCCCATTGGCTCTGTTTCGTCCTTTGCAGCCAAGGGGAGCTGTGAGAAGCAGCGTGGGCCGGGCCACTGCTTCCTGCAGCTCCCCCAGGCTGCAAAGGACGAAATGGAGGCAACAGGAGCCACAAGGCTCCGTGGCCGCGGCGCCAGTACATAAACAAACCGGGGCGGCCAGTTAAAGTGTTTCTGAGGTACATGCATACCAACCGATTCATTTTTAATTCTATGCAAGTTTACCTGGCAATGTTGTCACAGATTCCATGGCCTCCAAATTTTGCAGGCTCTACAGGGGCCCCAGCCTTTCTGACCATGATTTTAAGAGTTAGTCGTTTGCCCTTCATACCAGCAGCTTCCAGTCTATGTTGGATCTCTTCTGAAAGACTCAGAAGGAAAGCTTCTGCTTCCTTAGGCTAAAAGGCAGGGGGAAAGTACTTTATCACTTTCTCTCATGCATGTAATGCAGAAAGCTATTGAATACCTTTAAAGATTAAAAGTATTTAAGTTAAATTAATATACTTTATGCAGTTTTGGCATGAAGCTAAAATCTTGACACACTAAAAATTTTAAAAACAATTTAAAAAGACCACAGTCAATTAACAACAGCAAGAAAATTCATAGGTAAAAATGCCTCTCTGAACTTGACCTGTTTTGCCCCTGAATAGGAGAATTTTCATTACATGCATACTGATATTCTGATGTATGACAAGCTTCAGGATGCAAATTTCATATTTTGTAATATGTATTCATAGAGGAATGTTCTGAGGTAGATCATACACACTTTGGGGATGTGGAACATTGAAAAATTAGTTTTATTTTCCTACTAAAAAGTGTAACTTCTTTATAGAGCCATTTTAAGTTCAAGTTGCTTTATTCAAGATATTTTGATGACAACTAGCATGAACCCTGAAGAGAGGACATTCCATGTGCAGCAACACTAGTTATTTGAGATGTGTTTCCCTGGATGCTCTACTGTAGGTGTATTTGCACCTCTAATCAGAGATTTTAGGTAGCGGTGTCCGTTCAGACTACACATGTGCTCTTTGTCCCTCCCTT
This sequence comes from Pelochelys cantorii, assembly GCA_032595735.1. Taxonomy (NCBI): domain Eukaryota; kingdom Metazoa; phylum Chordata; order Testudines; family Trionychidae; genus Pelochelys; species Pelochelys cantorii. The sequence goes on along the minus strand of CM064326.1, from coordinate 120,337,712 downwards.
AAGACTATCTCTTAGAGAATTCACAAGTAGAGGGAAGGAGGGTGGTGTGACATTTTCACCCCACCCCCCATGCTTTATGAAATTGACTTATGAATACAGATTGCATAACTCGAAGATGCTTTGGACAAAATACCTCATTTAACCCATCAATTTTAATGTCACAATCTGCTGGATTTGTAGATCTTATTTTGGTGTATGCATCAGTCTCCTATGTAAAGATCAAATACGGGGCATAGAATGGTTTATGGTTTTAAATGTGCAAATGAAAGCCACCAAGAGTGTTTCCCTCATTATCTGAGTGACCACCAGTAAACAGTCTCTTTTGTTGTCCTTTGAGTCTAACCAGTGGTTGGTCTTAGGAAGACACGTGATAGCCCCAAGTGGTAGGGTCTGACCAGGTAATCCATAGAAGGTGGGGGAAAGAACTCCAAGTTCCCTCCCAAAGTGGAATCTATAAAACAATGGGAAGCGAGCTGTCCCTTTGTCTTTGGCTGGCATGTCACTCCCAAGAGACTGAACCAGAGAACCCAAGGAAAAAGATCTTCCCTGGTTTGGAGGCTTAGTTGAAATAAGAACAGTTTTAGGGTACGTTTGTACTGAGCTTTTAGTGTTAGAGCTACTAGCTGTTTTTTCTGTTATTTTAAATCAGTAACCTACTTTGCTTTGCCAGTTTTCACTTGCAACCACTTAAATCCTACTGCTTATACTTAATAAAATCACTTTTATTTACTATCAAGCCCAGTGTAAATAACTGTTAACTGGGGGAGCAGTGTGCACATCCTCCTTTCATTGTTAAAGGGAGCTTACCTGTATGATTTATTTATCTGATCCCATTTGGGAAGTGGGTTCCTGGAAGCTGGGCCGAAAACTACATTCACCTCAGACCTGAAAAGATTCAGTGTCTGTATTGCTCTTTGGGTGGGGGAGGGGGCTGTAATCTCAGCTCTGTGCCTTAGCTGGGGGAAACTAGGAGATCCGGCCCAGTTGGACAGGGCGATGAGAAGCCCCAGAGAGCAAGAAGGTAAGCGCCAGTGGCTTTGTCAGGACTCCAGGATGCACCCCCAAGGGGCCTTCTGTGACCACACCCCGTCACAGGTCGGTTATGGAGTATCCATAGGAACACACATCTTGAATGACCATCATACAGATGTGTACAGATTACAGATGGAAGCAATAGGTTGAACCCTTGATAACAGTGATTAATACAACTCAAGACACATTTGGGTAGTGTTAGATGATATTTTGGAGCCTTTAGATCTTTCTATGAATGCAAGAAAGTTTAGAGGACTTCCTGAAATCCTTAGTCCTATCTAAGAAAAATGCTAGCGCTCTTCTAAGATCTAGAATACACAGAAACTCCTCCCTATTGTTGCAACGTGGTTGAGGAAGATGGAGCTGTTGATTTACATCAAAAGTTGATGCAATTTTAGGGAGAAACTTGGGATGTGGCCTCCGAGTTACTTGTCTTTAAAAAAGACAATATATATTGGGTGTACGATGAAGGTCATGATTTCTCCTTTGTGCTTAACTGAGATGATGGCAGTTAGAAATGTTGTCTTCATGGACAGGTGTAACAAAGAGCAAATTGCTATGAGCTCAAGGGAGGTCTGGTCAAGGTTAAGATCCCAGGCTGGAGTGGGTGGGAAGAGATAACATAAGGGAAGATATTCCCAATGCTCTTAAGGAATCTACATGTCAACAGCTGAGTGAACACACTGTGCCCATCAACCTAATGGTGAAAAGCTGTTATGGCTATAAGGTATACATTAAGGCAGTTGAGAGTTTTGACTTCTTGAGATCTAAAATGAGAGGGAAGGAAGATGAGATTGGTTCGGTGTTCTTAGTATGACATCAAAGTTATAATAGTTTCCACTTCTGTAGGTGAGTACAAAGTACGTGATTGACTTGCGGCTGTGCAGCAACATGTCTTTCACTTTGTCAGAGCATTCTACCTTCTACGACTTGACACCAAGCAGGAGCCAAGCATGGAGGTGAAGGAACTGCAGATTGGGGTGAACGATCAGCCTGTTGCTTTGAGAAAGAAAGTGGGGAAATGAGCTGAAGAGGAACTCCCATCTCTGTCAGGTGCAGGAATCAGTCCTATCTTGGCCAGGAGGGGACATTCAGAATAACTCACAATTGGTTTAACTGGATTGTCAACAGGACCTGGGACAGAAGAGGAAATGGCAGAAAGGCACACAAGAAGTCCTAGTCCTATTAGAGAAGGAGGGCATCTCCCAAGTAAATGTTTACTCAGGATGGCCCTGGCGCAGTAAAAAGGACATTTCTTGTTCCAGATCTGTAATTGGAGATCCCCAAAGGGCAGATATGTCTTGTAACACCTCTGAGTTAACTTCCCTTACCCTTATAATAAAATTCTGATTTAATATATGCAAAACATTCAAATGTATAATTAGAGTTCAGTTCCCATTCATGGTCATGCAAAAAGTTCCAACAGTCTGTTGGCTGTCACATTCTGTATTCCCAATAGATAGACAGCTGAGATGAGCATGTTGTGATGCATGCATCAATGCCAATATTTGAGTGATTCCATGCAGAGAAGCAGCAGATCCGGCACTCCCTCCTTAGCAATTTATGTAAAACATGCAGGGGGCAGAGCCTGCAGTCAGGAGCAGCATGCAGAGACCTCTGTTCCCCTCTCCAAAACCACTGTGTCCATCATGACCTTTGAGCATTCTTGATGAAAGGTAACAAGTGTCCACAAGCATTGTTGAGAGCCTTTAATTCTAAAAGATTGTAATGGAGGGTCACTTCTCTGGAAGACCATCTGTCTTGAACCTTATGGTGTGAAGGTTAGCTCCCCAGCCTATTAGGGAGGCACGTGTCATTAGAAACAGCACTGGTGGTGGATGCATGAAGAGAATGCCTGTTTGGACACTGAATAGATCTTTCCACCAGTCCAGGGAGTGATATACCAAGGAAAGCAGTGATAGCAGTTTGGTTAGTCTGTCTCTGTGCAGGGAATAGACAGAGTAAGCCACATCTCAAGACATTTCATGAACATCTGGTGTTTGGAGTGACAAAGACACATGCTATCATACGACCTACCAGCTGCAGACAGTTCCTAGCCAATATGAGGCTTGGCCTGTTGCTATGAGACTTGTGTGGGTAGTGACTCTCTATAGTGCATTGCTCTTCACTATTTTTGAAGTGGGAGCCGTTTAAAGTTTTTTTGCCAATGTGAGAACCACATCCACAAGTTACCCCCCATCCCATTTACTCCATGCCCTCCCCTACCTCCATGCCCACTCACTAGGCTTTCACTAAGCTGCAGCAGGGGTTGCTGAGTGGGTGCAGGCTCTGGGCTGTGGCCGAGGGCTTTGCAGCATGGAAGGGGCTCCAGAGACAGGAGGCTGGGGTAGAGGAAAGACTGAAGGGTGCAAGGTCTGGAAGAGTGTTTGGGTGCAGGAGGGAAATCCAGGCTGGAGCAGTGTTGGGGTAGAGGAGGCTCTGGGATGAGGAGTCCAGAGATGGTTTAGGGGATATGGAGGTGGTAAGGGGTGCTCCTCTGGAAGAAGGCTCAGGACAGGGGTTTGGGATGCAGGAGGGGATATGGGCTGCAGGAAGGGGTACGGAGTGTAAGGTCAGGGCTGAGGCTTGGGGTGCAGGAAGGGAAATCCTTCCATTGTAGTCTGCAGCTCTACGAGGTGTAGCCAACAAGACTACCTCATTACCACTACTGTGGTGACTAGGGATGTACAAACAATGCTTACTAGGTTATTGGTCAACCAGATCTATTCAAACCCCATCAGACCGACCCCAGGAGCAATCCCCTGCCCCGGAAGATCGGCCTGGAGCAGCCCCCTGCACATCTGGCAGGCAGGACTCCTGCCCCACTGAGGCAGCAGAACCAAAACCCTGGTGGGACCCAAGCCCTAGCTGCTTTGCACATGCTTTGCAACTGTTAACTGTTTTAATGGCCGTTTACATCCCTAATGGAGACCAAGCGACCGATTGTATCAGCTGTGTCAAGTGCCATCTGTAACACCATTCAGGCTAGTGACTGGCTCTCTCTGACAATCACTTGAAAGTATTCCTTTTGTTTCTCTGGTAAATGTTCTAAAAATGCATTAAGTTTCTCATAATTAATATAACAATAATTTGGCCACCGTAGCTTTGGTAGTTTGTGATTCTAAACTGAAATGTCACTGACAAATACACCTTCCTCAGAGATCTAACCTTTTCCAATCCCAATCATATGGGGTTGAATTGGCATGACATGCATTAGCCACATTCACTATGATGGAGTTGGAATGTGGATGTTGAAACAGGAAATCTGCCTCTTTGGGAGGGATGCAGTATTTTTCATTGGCTCTCTTGCCAGTTCACGTCTGCCAGATGATGTTGGTAGGATACAGAACTGCCTCATTAACTGGGAGAGCAATTCTGGGTAAGAGGTGGTATGCAGAATATCCACCAGTGTGTGATCTGTATTTGCCACTTCCTGCAAGGGACTCTATAGCTCACCTAACACCATCTTAATAATATCTTGGAAGTTCTTGAAATCAGCAACTAGTGATGGTGTGGGAGACTGGGAGGGCAGTACAGCCTCATCTAGCGAAGATAAGAAGTTTGCTGGAGGGGTAGCTTCCCCTTCAAACCTTTCCTCCTTTTCCTCAAGTTTCCTTCTCTGGTTCAGGAGGTCTGGACAGTGATGCTGCAGATCATCAGGCAATCTCTGAGACACTAAATGCCCTCACATATGGGATTTGTACTTTGCCCAAAGATCTCAATACAGCCATGGGGGAGGAAGGAGGGAAGAATGAGTGGTGGGAATGCCCAAGGAGCTCGATGGAATTAAGGAAGACCCTTGTATTCTGATGGCAGGCCAGGATGAAAGGCTAGGAAAATGACATCCTCCTGGTCACTGTCAGACTTGTTACTGGGTAAGGGTGGTACACAGACTAGTGCTTAGGGTGATTCTGGGTTCCAGGATGTGCACAGTAGCAAGGTCCCTGTATCAAGTAATGGGAATGGTGGTTCTTCCGCAAATGTCAGGTCTCTAGGATACTGAAGCTTTTGAAGTACCATTGGCTCATTTACCTCCCCCCCCATCCCCCCTCTGTTCTGAAATTTGATTTGTCCTTTTTTATGTGTGTTCATTTTTTGATTGTATCCCTTTGGTATATATGGTCATGCCTATTTTCTTCCACAATTTGATCTGAGGAAGTGGGTCTGGCCCACGAAAACTCATCAACTAATAAACCATCTTGTTAGTCTTTAAAGTGCTACATAGTCCTGTTTTTTGTTTCAGCTAGACTAGACTAACACGGCTACATCTCTATTACTGGCTCACTTGGTACCATTGAAGAGTGTCGGTGGTATGATGGCTGTGAAAGTGCACAGCATTCCCTAGATGGGAGCTTTACCACACTCAGTACCAAAGTTTCTTGATGCTGCTCCTTTGGAAGCAGTACAGTATTTGGCTTTGTCCTTAGAGGGCAGTACCACAACCTTGGAGCTTGAAATCAAAGTGTGAGTAAGCAGTATGGCAGATCTCATAGCAGAAGCACCCTGATGTTGAAGTTGAATGCTCTGGGAATGACCCAGGATTAGCACTAGAGTCCCCTGGAGGCTGAAGTGTCTTCTCCATAAGGAAGAGTATTAATTTCAGCTCCCTGCTCATCCAAGACCTCAGCATTAGCTAGTGTCATAGGGAGCAATTCTAAAGGATATGGAACTCTTCCAGGAATGAGATACAGTGACAGAGTCTGTACATTGCAGGAATCAACTCATTCTAGGACATGTGAATGTCTGGAGGCAGCTACCCTTTCTCAAAAAACCTTCGAGTGTCTGTGTAACCACCGGCAGGCAGAATGGAACCTGGACCTCTGGAGCTTAATGCATGAGACTCTACAGCTTGAGCTATAAGGCACCTCTTGAAGCAGAGTATTCTCCTGGGAGATGGAAGTAACACCTTCAAGCAGTGAGGAAGGCAGAAGAAACTTCTTGCCCCTCATTTTTTTTTTTTTAAACAGAAAGAAGTGTCCTCTAAATGTTCTGGGGGCAGGAAACAAAAGGTAAAGTTCATTTTTTTTATCCCAATTGGATAAAATTGAAACACTAACTCCGAAGGAGAACAAAAGAAAAAAAACAATTAATAATTATGCTAATGACACAGATAAGGAAGAAACAACTGCTGGATCATTCAACAGTGAAGAAAGTCAAGAAGGAACTGAGGGGAGATTGCCAACACTCAAGGCAGATCATGAAGAAGGAATATTGCAAGGACACTGCTACCTAAAACTTCCAATTACAGGCAAAGATACACCTTCAGTGGAGCACCCATAAAGACACTACCTGGAGAAATTCGGAAGATTTTCTTTGATACGCATAGGAGCCTAAGCTGCCAATTTCTGCACAATTAGACATGAATGCTCAATCTCTTATTGCTGTTCTAAACTTTCAAGAGATCTTCTTAAAGTCTGAAACAAGCAGTACTTCTGCTGAGGATCACTGACAAAGTTATGTGTAGTCCATGGCAAGCTGGACCTAAATTTCAGTGACTTTACTTAAGGGTTCCTCGGTGAACATTTAGCAACATTTCATTCTTTTTTCCTCCATTTAATATTTTACCCTTTTAAAAAAGAAATTCCAAAATTAAATGAAAAACTTCCAACACTGATTCCCAACACTGATACAGAAAGTTTGAGAAATCAAGCACTTAAAAGTCAGGAAATTACAAAAAGAAAAATTTTCTGGACTCTCAGAAATTGGCTATGAGGATCTACCCATTTCTATTCCTGATTTCCAAGTGAAAAGCAACAGATTAAGAATTACTTTCATATTGATCTGTACCATGAATTATGAATGATAGGAAATATGCTTAATTTAAAATTCTGGAAGAAACGTGGGTTCAGAGCTTCAAATTCTAGGTGCTGACGTGAGATTCCTAGGGTTTGTCTGGCAAACTGAGGTGTAAGCCTGCCCTGTAATATGTACCCATGAGGACTCTGCCATACACTAGAAGTTCTCTAGTGTGCTTTAAAAACCCTGGGTCTCTCAACCTTTCAAGACTACTGTGTCCCTTTCAAAACCGCCAAGTTCCATATTGCTTAAAAACTACTTGCTTACAAAAATCAGACAAACATAAAAACGTGTCAGAGCACACTACTGAATAGGACACAGTGACAGAGTGTAATTTTCTAATTTTTACCATATAATTATAAAATATATCATTCGGAATACAAACACTGTATTTACATTTCAGTGTATAGTATATAGGGAAATATAAACAAGTCACTGTCTATATGACATTTTAGTTTGTGCTGACTGCACTAATGTTTCTATGTAGTCTGTTGTAAAACTAGGCAAATATCTCCACATACCTGGTAAGAAGACCTCTGCATACCTCCAGGGATCTCAACCCTGGTAGAAAACCACTGCTATAATGTACCCTGCTTTGAAATGGGCGTAGATTAAGTATGTATGTAGACAAAACCCTAGATTCTTGTATTGATTCTAAAGTCAATGAAAAATGCAAGGGCTCACTCCTTCTCCCAGTAGGCTTTTTGTTTAGGAGACTAACTATGGATGTGTAGTCTAGCTTTGGGCACACAGATTTGAAAATGTGGTCTTAATTTGCATAATTTTCATACATATTTAATTTGTCAATCTTAACATTATACTAGCCTTCTTTCTGAAGGTAATAATTATTTTAGCATTGTTATACTTAAAAAAGATTTCAAAAATTCAGTATTTTAAAAAGACAGAAATTAGTTAAAAATCTGCACAAGAAGAGTCTAGGTATTGCCACATGAGTAACCAGAATTTGAATTTCAGTGATGAATCAGTCCCAGGAACAAAATGTTAAGGGGAGAATAATGGTTTATCAATATGACTGCTAAGATTGTGGCTGTGATGCCCAAAACAAAGTCTAAATGAGGGCATTCAAAATACTCATGTGAAACACAGAGGATCTTCTGCCGTGAGAGGAAGTCTTTCAAATATAATAAATATTTAATCCTCAAAAAACAAGAGAGAGTTTTAGTTTACCTGTGTAAATCTTATACCATAATTGATCTCAGCTGAAACAGATTTTCTTTCCTTTTCTGTTCGAACAGGTCTGTCATCCAAACCACGACAGAATCTGTAGAGCATCTGCCCTGTTTTTGGACCAAATTCCTTCTGGAGTTTTGACATAGTAAGATACTGTAAGTCTCCACAAGTTTTAATTCCCAAAGATGCCAACTTGGATTCCATTGACCTACCAACTCCTAATAAGAGAATAAATAATTTTTTTCTGTTAAGTCTACACAATCCACAGTTCATTATTTTTAAAGCACTACCATTCTCTTTCACTCTTAAGTTGCCTCGTATCCAATTCAAAGCTTATAGCGGGGGTTGGAGAATAAAGCACATTGGCTGCATTATGATTTGACCTGCAATTTTTGTATTGTGTACAGTATTTATTTAGTTTGTACTGAAATTTAGTAAGACCTGAATTCTGCAGTTACTGCTGTTTGTATGCTTGTTCCAGTGTGAAGTCTCACTAACATCAAATACTGCTTTTAACTTGTAACCCTTTGGATAAGACATTGTCTTCTACACTTTGTACAATACTGAGCAAAAGGGCAGTATTAAGACAGTCTGATTAGCACATTTTATCAATGCAAAAATAAAACAAATGAGATATTTTACACCATACAGAAGCATTGGCACCCAAAAGGAAACCAGAAAAATTCTATTTTCATTTGCTACTTGGTTGGAAACATGGTATTTCAGAAGGGAAAGATGGCTCAAATTATATGAAGTGAGTTACCAACCACTTGGTATCCAAAAGTGTTAATTTTGCTATTTTAGAAGGGGTGGACAAAATATGGCCCATAAGCCAGATCCAGCCTGCCCAGCAGTTCTATCTGGCCTGCTCAACTGGGCAGAGTGTGTTCAACTGCCCCTGCACCCACCTTGCTCTGTCCTGCAGCTGACCTGCTCCCAGGACCTTCCTACTACATGTGCAAGGCAGAGTGAGAAGGGAGTGCTTAAGTCAGGAAAAATACTAAATGCAAGTGACATAAAAAAAAATTTAAAGGACTTTTAAACTAAAGCATACTACATTATACTATGGAAAATACTAAAAGTTACGTATGAAGAAAAAAATGAAGCTTCTAAAAGTTAATTGCCTGTAAGAGGTGGGTAGTTATAAAAATATAATGCTATCTTGTTACATACAAAAAAAGCACTTTGGCTTACAATTGCATATATTTAATTGCCACAAATTAGCAAATTTCTACTATTCTCCCATGGCACACTCTACACAGATTCCTGTAATTCAAATTTAGTGGTACATTAAATAACTGAAGATCTTTATAAACAGTAAATTCAATAAAAGACAATGCTGTAAGTCGTACTTCTAAGTCCATTATGGCTAGACAGAGTACACCAAAATGTTAATGTGTTGTAGTCCTATTTTAGTTGCTTTTTCCATCGTATTCTCCACTCATTTTGACTATTCCATCCTTCTGTTGGCTAATTTCAAGGAATACTTCCTTCTTTCAACTCAAGAATACCCAATTTTCCAAGATCTCCTCTTCTACATTCCACTTACCAACTTGCTATTTCTCCATCTTCCTCATTTTTCTTCAACCCTTCTTTCAGTGGGAATTTCTTAATATCAACAAGTTTTAAAAAAAACATTCATCTTTTTATCCTCTTTCCTCTCCTATTGTTCTTTCATGTCTCTTCATATTTATAAACTCCCTTTCTCTGGTACTCTCCCAAACTTTACAATTCTTCTCGTGCACGCCCCCTTCTAAAAATTATTCCCTTGATCCTGACATCACTTACAATTTTCAACCATTCATAACAGAGCCAACTAACCAACTGGACAAGCACATGATATTAAGAGACTTTTCCATTACACTCCTAACAATAACTACCCATGTGTAACCAGGGCTGTCAACGGGGCTGAGGTGGGGGAGGGCAAAGGGCCCAGAGATTTAAAAGGGTTCAGGGCTCCCGGCTACCTCCAGGAGCTCCGGGGTCTTTAAATTGCCACTGGAGTTATAGGCAGCAATGCCTGGACAGTGCAGAAGGCCTGGCTAAGGGAGGCTAGCTCCAAGCCCTGCCCGTTCTGGAAGGGCCTAAAGCTATCCTTCCACCCCACCCCCGTATTTCTGTCCTCAGCCCTGTGTGTAATGACTCAGCATGAACTCTGCTTGAGATGTCACACATACAAATTAGAAGGCAAAGTGTCAGGCTGCCTGAAATACTAAGCTGAGTCCATCCCTTGCCAACTTATCATACTTTATGGCTTCAGAAGATTTTTAACATGGATTCTAGTCTTAAAGATGATTCAAAGAAAAAAATGTAAAATGACAAGAGAAATGAAAAGGAGCATTCCAGCAGACAGCAGCATTCAGCACATAGTCCTAAAGATGAAATATTTTCATACTGCCGATCAGATAACCTTAAATAATGACTAATCTCTTTTACATGAGATTTGGGGAAAATAATTTGTTCCTTAATTGATACTGGACATCAATTTGTAGAAGACAGCAAATTCTAATGTCAGTCTAAAAAATAATCCTTGTAAAAGAAGGAGATGAAGAATTCCATTTAAAAACATACCTGGAAGATTGCTAACTAGCTGACCTCTAATAAAATCATCCACTTCCTCTGGTTTTAAGTGATACTGTCCATCTGGTTTTGCTTTGCGAGTTGCCATTCTGGCCAGCAGAATATTGGAACCTGTAAAAATGAACAAGTAATTAAAGGATGCCTATGCTGATTTCTGCCATCATAAACAGCATTTTCCTAGTCAAAGGAGGTGGAGAAAGGCACAGACACATATTGCCATATTTCAATCTCTCCCCAAACAATGCTTTGGGTTTTTAAGCATTTATTTGTTTCTGTAGTCCATGTTTCCATTCTGGTAATTGGCAGGATTCAGGGAAAAAAGGGTGTATTTACGTCACTAACTTCTACTTGCAAAAATAAACTAAAAACACATCCACTACAAAATACGTTAATGCACTAAACTCCAGTGAATACTCTACAATTGTAGAAATAGACAACATAACTATCAAAATAGTTAAAAAGTAAAATTACAGCATCTTTGTACTGTACATCATAGACACTCAGGCTAATGAGCCACAAGTGATTCTCTAATGTCTCTCTTGTGGCTCTTTACAGCACGTTATTAAAATGTGAAGTAATTATTAGCTAAACTAAGTTATTAACCAATCAGGATGCTTCTAACATGTAATAAGCCAATTATAGCTGATAAAAGATATATAGTCAGTAATTTTGCTGTGAGAATTATACAGTAAATGAAACAATGAATTCATACCATTGCAACTCTTGAGTAATGATGATCACTAATTTGACTACTGAACTTGTGAGGTCTGTGTATCAAATGCCGCAGATCATTTTGAAAAGATGCTACATTCAATGTAAGTATAATAAACTGTCAACCTTCCTAAAGTGAATTATATGATAAAAATGGGCATTTCTGAACCCTGTTACCTACTAAAGAACAAAAAGAATAAAATTCCCTTAGTTTTGCTCTTGAAATGTCCCACAAAAATCAGAGTGAGGGGGACATTTAGCACACATTCAACAATTTTTTTCTGATTACAGATTTCTTCATGTCCACCCAGCTACCACTCCAATATGGTGCACTAGCACGTCTTATTCTGTGATGCCACTGCTACCAAAACACCTTGCTGTAGAATATAGTAAACTACAAAAGGTTAGGTAAATGTCACCATTTACAATTTGTTGGCTGTCTCTTCTGCCCTACAAGCTTTACATTATTTAATGTCTTTTTGGTCAATAATAGCAATGCAGACATCATGGGAACCATGATATGATTTAAATTTATGACATCATCAATAAAAGATTCCATGTCACATTTTCCTTTGGTGTCCCATCTTCTGCCTGTAATATGTCATTTAATATTCCCACCATTCTATCTGTGTCAGGTATTTATATGGCCCCCACCCATTACTGTAGTATCTAAGTGACACACAATCTTTACTGTATATAGCCTCACAGCATTATGTGAAGTGAGAAATATGACTGTACTATTTTACAAGATGGAAAGTTGAGACACTTAAAAACTAAGGCCTTTTTTACCAACATTCACATGTTTTAATTTAATTGACTTCGATAAAATGGCTTAATTAAGCCAGTGAAATCTCTGTGCAGATGCTCTTATTCCAATCTAACTTATATCTGTTCCCAACTGAATTACATTAAACCAAAAGGATACTATTATAGCAGAGATAAGAGCACTCAAACACACCCTATATCAGAAATAGGAGTGCCCAACACAGGATTTTGCTCTAGTTGAGCTATATAATCAGTTTAAATTCACATCTTAGGTTAAATTGCTGCAACCTTCCCAAGGAGACAAGGCCTAAATTACTTGTTCAAGGTCACACAAAGTATGTGGCAGAACGAAGAACTGAACTCAGGTCTCTTTCAAGTCATAGGCTTTGGGCCACATATCTTTTGTTTCCATTGTTTTATCCTAGTCTAAGGTTGAAGTCCTTGTACTGTTCCCATAATATGGAATTTTAGAAAACTACTGGATACACAGTGATTGCAGATTGATTTCCTTTTAAAACTTAGATATATGCTTATTACTGGAACAAATATTTGACTAGAGGAGTGTGGTACAAAATTGAAATCAGAATATAAAGGTATGCTCAGAAAATGTAAAAATATTATTTTAAAACAAAGAATAAACACATTAAATAGGGCTATAAAAGGTTCCAAATATGTCTCAAGGCAAAGCATGGCACAAACAGGAATCTGGAGAATTATGTTTAATTTAAATTACAACAATGAATACGAGATAATGGGAGAAGTCTAAGTTCAAAGACCTACAGTAATGGATTTCAACTTAAATCAGAAATGAATTTTGTCTCAAAATATTTATTCCCAGATTCTCATTTCTAGGCAGATTGAACCTCTCTAGTCTGGCACTCTCTGGTCCAGCATGACTTTAGTTAGTGGATGTCCATTTACCATGGGTGTTGCCAAATTTCCCACTGTCCTATAAAGTTTGTTTACAGTCACCAGTCTCTGTGCTGTTATTTAGTTCTAAATACACCCCTCAATTTCTTCTAAGAGCCCGGTGAGCAATGCGAGTGTTGGTAATGGTGCTACACAATATTGACCTCCCGGGGCTTGGCAAATTATCTGGTTCGGCACTGGTTAGGACCTGAGGGTGCCAGACTAGAGAAGTTCAATCTGTAATAGTGATTATGAACAGAGAAAAAGGGAGAACAGAGAAAGGGGGACAAGGAAAAAGAAAAAGCAAGCATGGAAAATTTTCAAAGATGTGAATTCATATAGCGTACCTCTTATGAAACTGACTAACTCTATTTTTAGTGAACACCTTTTATGGCCTATACTAGATCATGCCATCCTACAGCTCTTTATTACTTTCCCTTTTTATATGGGATGGTGACTGAATATGTTTTAACCTGCTTTCATTTATCAATCTACTAAAAAAGATATCTTAATATTTATTTAAAAATGACCACCAAGTGTCCCAGAAGTGAAGTTCTTCCACACTGTCAGTACTATAAATGGAACTGGTAGTAACCACTAAAGTTAGTTTGCTTAACATTTTCCATCTAAGATACTTTTAAAAAATTTATTTTAATGGCAATGTTTTCTGTATTTCATCAAAACTCATTGTTTTAGCAGTCCCTTATGTAATTTTGATATACCCAAGGATGGCACGTGACACTTGTAAGTAAATATGAAATAAAGTACTAACCCATCCCAATAGAGGCAGCACATTTAGTCTGGTCTTTGATTTCGGTGCGGATAGCACTTGCAAATTCATCAGGAGTCATTCTGGTCTCTGCAAGGATTTCAGTGATATCTACTAGTGCTTCATCACAACTGACTGCTTCGATGTTATGAGTATAGCTAACAACACAAAGTAAAGGAGGTGAAACAGCAGCAACAGCTCACCATCTGTTAAAACAAATATGTAGCAAGTAAAGTCTTCCTTTTGTGGTGGTATTCCCTATTATTTTATTTTCATTTTATTCTCACCACTTAGTTATGCATTTTAAAATATTAGTATAGCAAATTATAGTAACACTACTGTCTAGGACTAATTTTAGTATGCATCATACTTTTAAAAGAGTAGTTAGAGAAGGAAAGCTAAATATTTTATTCTTCACCTTAAAATAATTGCCCCCTTTTTCCCCCCACATTCAAATGAAGTAAAATTTTCTTTAAATTTATTCTAAAATTCAATTCTTGAAAATGTATCTAAAGAAATGTTGGTGTCTTAGAAGGGCAGCAGCATCTACAACATTTGTTAACTGAAAGCCAGTCTTTTTCCCCACTGAAGTCTGTGGAAGTTCTGACACTGACTTTTATAGGATTCACATGTTGATCATTTTGCAGGATTTGACCTTAAGATACAGAGCAGAACAGGGGGCAATCTCATCTAAGCTGACTATCCTCCACTATCCTGTCAAGATAGAAAGTTACTACAAAAGGAAGATCTGAAATGGGAATTGTTTGGAAGTGGGAAGGGAAATGGGGAAAACAGACCCATGAAGATGAAAATCCTATACCACATAGTGGCATTTGGGAATGTGGCAAATGAAAACATGCTTAATCACCGCAAAAGAGTATATAATACAGAATGAATTTTACCTTGCCAATGTCTCATACACTGTCTGTGTAACTTCTTTGTATGCATGGAAGTCATATGGAACTGCTTGAAGACTTGGACATAGCTGTTTTGCTTGGCCAAAAAACATTCCATTCTTTATACCAACTTGTCTAAAATAAAATAAAATCAAGTAAATTACATAGAGTTGCCCTTTACAAAAATCCCAGAGATTCAGATATTTAAAGGTGTGTGCAGCACCACCTAAATATCATAAATGGCATAATACAAATAAATAATAATATGTATAAGTTCCCACACCACTACTTCAGACAAAGAACAAATATACAGGAGTCTTCTCCACCCATGAACATGTTCTAACACAGGGGTTTTCAAAAGTAAGCCACTGGGGGGCTGTGAGACACTTTGTTTATCTAAGTGTCTATAGGCACAGAGCCTAGCTGCTCCCATTAGCTGCGGTTTCCGTTTTCCAACCAAGGTGAGCTATGGGAAGCTGTGTGGGCTAGCATTGGACTGGCAGGGGTGGAGAAAGGAACAGCTAGCTACTATATATTTCAGAGAGTTTGTCTAGTTGTGTGTCTGTCTGAGTGTCTGTCTATTTGTCTCCCATCCAGAGGACATGCACCGCTCCCCTGGCAGTGCCTGCTGCTGCAGCAGCCATGAACAGGAGCTTCTCACCTGGCTCCAAGCTGCTGTGGTGAGAGAGGGCTAGGGTTGTCCTCTCTCCCGAAGGAAGCCTGCCCACCCCAGAGCAATGACTTAAATGAAGAAAAGCAAAACGTCTATGAGTTAAAGACCCGATCAACATTGGGTAAATCAGAGAGAGAGAGAGAAAGAGAATATTTCAGACAGAGCTTGCCACCATCTCCTTCTCCAAGCTACGACAGAATATGTACTATGCACAACAGTATAACTCTGCTAGAACATACAGAAGGAAAGGATATATGTGGTTTATTTTATTAAAATGGTACAATTGTGTAAAGTTTTGTATTGAGCTATAAAGCAAATAAAATCTTTGCAAAACCAAGCCATTAGAAAAAGCAGCTCCTGCCCAACAACACTCCAGCCAGGGTTCCGTCAGGATAATGAACATTAGGATGCTATTTGCAACAGAAACCAATTTACTGTATGTCTTTAGGATTATACTGAAAACAAGTTATTATAAGCAGTGGATATTCCCTTCTTGACCAGGCTACATAGGGAATTCAGCACAATTTGTACAAAAACACCATTAGATTTAGTGATCATAAGCAGTCAATATTTTAACTTTATGCCTCATCTAAGGGAGACCTCCTACAGTACATTTCAATGCCATGAAAAAATATTGCGTCAGTTTCAGAGAGAAGGCTAGTTAAATCAACAACATCACTTCATATGGAACCTTGGATTTTCTTTCGTGGTTGTGGCCCAACTGAAATATGCTTAGCTTTTGAGACCTGATTAGATCACAGCTTAAAACATGTCATTAAAGTAAAAAGGGAGAGGAAATATTTTCCCTTCTTGTGCTGATGCCTAGCATAACTTATTTAAATATAATTTTCTGAAACAAAGACTAAGCATAAGAACATAAGAACGGCCGTACTGGGTCAGACCAAAGGTCCATCTAGCCCAGTAGCCTGTCTGCCGACAGTGGCCAGCACCAAGTGCCCCAGAGAGGGTGGACCAAAGACAATGATCAAGCGATTTGTCTCCTGCCATCCTTCTCCAGCCTCTGACAAACCGAGGCCAGGGACACCATTTCTATCCCCTGGCTAATAGCCTTTTATGGACCTAACCTCCATGAAATTATCTAGCTTCTCTTTAAACTCTGTTATAGTCCTAGCCTTCACAGCCTCCTCTGGCAAGGAGTTCCACGGGTTGACTACACGCTGTGTGAAGAACTTTCTTTTATTAGTTTTAAATTTGCTACCCATTAACTTCATTTGGTGTCCTCTAGTTTTTCTATTATGGGAACCAATAAATAACTTTTCTTTATTTGCCCTCTCCACACCACTCATGATTTTATATACCTCTATCATATCCCCCCTCAGTCTCCTCTTTTCTAAACTGAAAAGTCCCAGTCGTTTTAACCTCTCTTCGTATGGGACCCGTTCCAAACCCCTAATCATTTTAGTTGCCCTTCTGTGAACCCTTTCCAAGGCCAAAATATCTTTTTTGAGGTGAGGAGACCACATCTGTACACAGTATTCAAGATGTGGGCATACCATAGTTTTATACAGGGGCAGTAAGATATTCTGGGTCTTATTTTCTATCCCTTTCTTAATAATTCCTAGTATCCTATTTGCCTTTTTGACCGCCGCTGCACACTGTGTGGAAGTTTTCAGGGAACTATCCACAATAACTCCAAGATCTTTCCTGATTTGTCATAGCCAAATTAGTCCCCATCATACTGTACGTATAGTTGGGGTTATTTTTCCCAATGTGCATTACTTTACACTTATCCACATTAAATTTCATTTGCCATTTTGTTGCCCAATCACTGAGTTTGGTGAGATCTTTTTGGAGTCCCTCACAGTCTGCTTCTGTCTTGACTATCCTAAACAGTTTGGTATCATCTGCAAACTTTACCACCTCACTGCTTACCCCTTTCTCCAGATCATTTATGAATAAGTTGAACAGGACTGGTCCCAGGACTGACCCTTGGGGGACACCACTAGTTACCCCTCTCCATTCTGAAAATTTACCATTTATTCCTACCCTGTGTTTCCTGTCTTTTAACCAGTTCTCAATCCATGAAAGGACCTTCCCTCTTATCCCATGGCACTGTAATTTACACAAGAGCCTTTGGTGAGGGACCTTGTCAAAGCGTTCCATGTTTTGATTAATTAAAGCAATGTAAATAGATATTTCACCTTCCATCTGCAAGCACTGTATGACAGAATTTTACAACCACCATGACAAATAATTTCTACCTACCTGGCTTCATAACTACAAGATGCAATTTCAGCCATTGACAAACCAGAAATATCCAATTCAGCTCCATTCATCTGGGCAGAATCTGGATTCTCCCAGGGTGATGAGTCCAGTTTATCAGGAACTCTATTTTCTGTTTGAAAAATAATAATTTATATTTGTTTTTATATTATTGTGTTAATCAGAAATAATCAATGCATCACAACTGAATTTTTTCAGCAGTTTCTGTGCTCATATTTTAGGGTAAGAAAATTCTTCACAATATATTGGTTCATATCCTGTAATAA
Source organism: Pelochelys cantorii (assembly GCA_032595735.1). NCBI lineage: Eukaryota > Metazoa > Chordata > Testudines > Trionychidae > Pelochelys > Pelochelys cantorii. Next base: position 120,319,880 of record CM064326.1, on the reverse strand, counting down.
CTTACCCATCTATTAACACCCATTTATGGGGTTGATCTCTGGAGGACAATAAAATATGATGCTATTGCCGAGTAACTATACTTTTTTTTTATAATATCCAAGACCAACATGTAGATGGCGAGTGGCCAGTAAAATACAGACTATAATACTGTGAGTCAAGAGAGCCATCAATAACCTTAACATGGTTGTAAAAAAAGATTTAATTGCCAAACTTCAGAGATTTCTTTAAGCAACCTATGAGTGTCTTGCATGTAGCTTAAAGCTTATCGTTAGCTTGACATATTTACATGCTTTTTTTAAAGCTAAAAAGTATAGAAATTTAGAATATTAATTTCAAACGAAATTCTATAGATCAGCCTTCTTGTAACTTAGTGTAATCTCTCTACTTGTTTAATCTAAGCATCATCAAGTAACTCCACTTACACACCTCAAATCAGAATTTTAAATGTTAAATGAAATACCAAGAATATTTTCAGATCAGGGAAATAAGAACATATATAAGTCTTGCTATATACTTCTATATCTTTCACAACTTTCAGCTTCATTGTTAAACTCATAGACAAAGTTTCAGTTACTGGCCTCTGATGATTCGCTTACTAGGATTCAAAGCATCTGATTTAATACAGCATTCCAAAGTTCTGTTGGACCAAAATGATGCAATGCTAAATAAATACTTCAATGTCAAACTATTAAAGAAGAGGATGAGACAGATCTTTAGCTAATTCTGTAAATCCTACTTTGAGCTAAGTTAAAAAGACCTGAGTCAAGCCAGCTGAGTACTACATACATTTGCAGAAATGTATGACAGAGCGATACAGGAAATTGGGATAAAGTAAAGCATTCCCTATTCTGTTCAGATTCTTTTTCACTGCACATCAACATGATTCTAAGGATCCTTAGATAAACACACTGTCTCAAACTGTACATCAGCCAGAAAAAAGTGAGTAGCTGCAAAAAACTCAAACCCAAAGCTCTGAATCAAGAGCTGAACTCTAAGTGGTGAAATATCATATGGACAAAAAGCTACTCCTGGCTTTAAAAGAAAAGTATAACAACTTAGATTTGGTTTTTATTACTGTAGTCTATTTAATACAATAGATATTTGCAATGTAATACAGTATACAAGTTATTGCTGTGGAGTGCCACACTGAACAATAACATTGTATGGCAGTAACAGCTTACAGATTAACAATTTTAGTTTGAAAGGAAGTATGTTGCTATCTCCACATAGAATGTGGTTACCAGACCAAAGGAAGTGTTGTAATGGAGGACAAAACCTGACTCACGTGTGCATCTGCCTTTTTATGGAACTTCTGCTAATTAATTTACTTATTGTTTTATTTCTTAAAAAATTTTTTTAATGTTTGATACTCATTAAGTTACCTAAGATGTCTGAAGTTGCAATTTTACAAAGAGCAAAATTATGCCCCAAATAAAGATAAGAATGACAAGAACAGTGTATTTAGTCTGTGCCTTCCTGTGCCCTGGCCTCAGATGATGTTGTCATCTTGTCTATCTTCACTAGGCTCGCCAACCTTTTCCACAGCGTAGCAGAGCAGATCACCCCATGAGCTGATGGAGTCACTTCATATGAAATTCCGGGCAATGCAGAACACATTGTCCTCACTGGAAGGCAAGGTAGAGAATCTCTCATCAAAAGCTGGGAAACCAGACAAGTGCATGGTGAATATGGAGCAACAAATGGAGAAATCAGAGGCCAGGACCCATAGTCTGTGAAAAAAATCTCTGAGAATAAACTTATGACTAATGTGATAGTTAAAACCACTGCTCTATAGAATGAAAACTGGAGATACTGGCAGGTAGGGAAAGAAAGACTAAAACATCCACATCTTGTGAATCCTGGTTAGGAAAAAAAGACACCTCAATCTCTGAATTGTGCGTGTAAACTAATCCCTTAGTTTTGGGGCACGAATTTTAAAGACGATATTAATATAGAGTGTAATTTCTACCATTCAGGACGCTACTTCGAATTGGACTATGGAGTGAGAAAGACAACAAATTTTAAATTTAAAAGTTGCATAGTTTTGGATGAATCCAAGAAAAGAAAAGAAATATTTCACAAAGCATCTAAGATTTTACTGTTCCTAGATATCTGTCCAGCAATAGAGACCAAAAAGCAAGAACCAGTATTATTTGAAGAAGCAATCTGCAAAAGCAGTAGTTGAAGCTGAAGGATCCTGTACATGGTCAAACTAAGTGAGTCACATGGATTTACTTCCCCCCCTCCCCCATATTATATCCAAGAAGAAAGTTCTGGAGAAAGCAAGATCAGAGATCAGTTTAGATAGCATGAGGCATCACCAATGAAGTTTGCTCTATACTGAGAATAGATGTAAAATGAATTTAAATAAAAATATTCGGGCCCAATTTTCTTCTCATGTCCCCAACAAGTAAGACCCCAACAGGTTGCATATGTTTAAGAGAACACAATTTGACTTTTTAATATTTTTTTAAAAATAGGTTTATTTCACATGATCCCTTGTGCCTACTGGACCATATTATCAAGCACTGAACAGTGCAGTTTGTTCCTGCTGTGAAGTTTCATGAACATTATCTAGGATACAGCAAAGTTTAGCAAAGTTAAAGCGGCCTACGCATTTTGCAGTACAACTTTTTCACTTAATGCTACAAGTAGTCATCAAGCACTAAATTAATTTTGTTCTCCTCAAGAAGACGACAACCAGATAGATACATTTTTATGAAAATCCATAATAATGTCTCTTAATATTATTGGTAAAGTTTGGTATGTGGAGACAAAAATTAATAAAAAAGAGACTTTTTAAAAATGCAATGAACCTGTAGTTAATAAGATACATAGTTTAAAAAAAGTGCGTTAGGGAGAAAAACCCTTTTGGCAAATTATAGGTTGTACAGTCAGGCTGTGCATTAAGAAAGAAAAAGAGCTGCTTGCCTGCCTGCAAGAGAGGATGCTGAAGTAAAAGGAGTGAATGTGAGGTCTTCCAAGAAAAACTGCTGTAATAAGGAACAATGAGTTTGTAACATAGGGAACCTGACACACTCTGAAACCAGCACACTAAATCTCATAGATGAGTTAGTGTTGAATGTGTGTATCACCCAGTATGTTAGCTAATCTTCCTTAATTTTATCTAGCTATTTAGCTTTCCAAGACGCTTCTAAAGTATAACAAATGACCTTCTAATCAAAATACAGTGCCTTAGAAAGTGTTAGCATTCCCATATTTAGAACTGTGTTACCAACTGTTCACTGACAAACTATAGTGCAACAAGGGTAAATCCCTATAAACAATAACTGTCCCTATCATAAACTACTCAAGACTTACACGAGGCTATGAATCCATTCGACTTAGTATTGAATATCCTAAAAGGCACTAAGAAAAGATGAAGGGCCAATGGTTCTAATTTTTTTTTTTTTACTTTCTTTCTGATTTAGGCTGTGATTATGCTACTGCAAAACAACAAATAAAGAATTTATTATGGCAGATATCTGCTTTCTATTTTTTTCCCCAAGATCTGCTTAATTTATTGACAAAGCCAACTTTTTACTCTTAATACTACAGAAACAACATAGTTGTGGAATATACTATTCTATTCTATCTTGCACATCAACAAGTTACTAACTGTGCTATACATTCTAATCCAACACTGTTTGTTGCATCTGCTGATGATGTAAGAAGTTTAAAAAAAATCTGATTTCCAGAAATCAAGCTGAAATTAAATGGTAATGGTTAAAAACTTCTTTAAACTTCTAAAAAAGGAGTTATTTACTCTGTGCAGTAACGATGGTTCTTCGAGATGTGAGTCCCTGTGGGTGCTCCTCTGTTGGGGTCGGGCTCGTCCCGTTGCCACAGATCGGAGACTTTTACAGCAGTGACCAGTTGGACTGCACGTGAGCAAGAGGCACGTGGTGTTCCCGCCTTTGAAGTTAGTGCACGCAGCCCAACTCCTCTCTGTCTCTTCTTTGATGCCCTTCTGGAAAGTTGTTAATGCCCGAAGAAGTGGGGAAGAGGGTGGATAGGGGAGAACCCATGGAGCACCCATCTCGAAGAACCATTTTTACTGCACCGAATGAGTAACTTCTTTTTCTTCGAGTGATGTCCCCATGGTGCTCCACTGTTGGTGACTGTGTAGCAGTGCCCAGTTAAATGGTAAGTGGGCTTCAGCTACTTGTTGCAGGCCATGGAGAGGATCATAGTAGCTACTGCGGTGTCCGTTGTCAATCATGGTGGAATTGCATAGTGCTTCATAAACAGGTGGTTAGACGATCATGTAGCTGCTTGACGTATTTCATGGAGCGACATTCCCCTGAGAAAGACAGTTAACGTTGCCATCGCTCTGGTGGAATGAGCTTTGGGAGTCATGGGTAATTTTCTATTCTGGAGTGAGTAGCAGGTGGTAAGACAGGATGTAGTTCTGATGTACACTGGGAAGAGAGTGGTTTTCCCTTGGACCTTTTGGCTATAGATACAAGCAGTCTCCATGATAGTCGAAAAGACTGAGTCCTATCTAAATAGAAGGCAATGGCCCCTCTCACATCCAGAGCGTGCAATACAGTTTTGTCCCTGAAGTGATGCGGTTTTGGATAGAAAGTGGGAAGAACTATTGGTTCATTGATATGAAATTCAGAAAAATCTTTGGGTAAGAAAGAGGGGTGGGGTTGTAGAATAATTTTATGTTTGTGAAAGTTTGCATATGGAGGTGGGGCCATGAGAGCCGTAAGTTCACTAGCCCTCCTTGCAGACATGAGTGCCAGCAGGAACAGCATTTTCATAATGAGAAAGGTAAGTGATGAAATTGCCATTGGTTCGAAGGGTGGTTTTGTGAGTGAGTGGAAGACCAGTTCTAAATCCCACGTGGGAGGTATGAGTGTACATGGTGCGTGAAGGTTCTTTAGGCCCTTCCAAAACTTCTTAGAGATGGGGTGGGCAAATATGGAGAATCAATCGATCGGGGGGTAAAAGGCCGTGATAGCAGCCAGGTGAACTCAGAGTAATGAAAGAGATAAATTTTTGTTTTAGGTTCATGATGTATTCCAGGATTAAGTGGAGTGGAGCCGTAGAATGCTGGACTCCCTTCTGGGGTGCACTACTGTGTAAATGGTTGCTATTTCAGCAGATAAGTATTACGTGTAGTTTGTCTTCTGCTATGCACTAGTACAGTTCTTACTTGTTGCGAGCGCTGTTGCTTCACGTCCAAGGACCAGATAGAGACCATGCCATCAGGTGCAGTGTTTGTGGCTGGGGATGAAGGATCACACCCTCACTCTGGGAGAGGAGGTCCGGGCAAATCAGAAGCGGGCAGGGAGGTCGTAAAGATGTTGATAAAGATTTGGAAACCATGTCTGCCGAGGCCAAGCTGGGGCTATTAGAATTACACGAGCCCCGTCTGTCTGTATCTTGTGGTGAACTCTGGGGATCAGAGGGACATGAGGAAAGGCATTTAAGAGGTGAGTATTCCATGGGAAGAGCATTGCGTCTCCCAAACAGTTGTGCTCTATGCCCGCTCTCGAACAGTATTGGGGGCATTTGGAATTTTGACTGATGGCAAAGAGGTCTATCTGTGGTGAACCCAGGAGTTGGAATAGAACGTGGGTGACTCAAATGTGCAATTCACATTCGTTCTCTGTGACAAAGTGACGGCTGAGGGTATCGGCAATGGTATTCTTGTACCCAGGTAGGCATGCCGCTGTGATGATTATATTGTGGCGGATACACCAATTCCAGAGCCAAATCACCTCGGCACTTACAGAAGGGGATCTGGTGCCCTCTTGGTGGTTCATGTAGAACATCGTGGTCATATTGTCGGTGAGGATACGCACTGAAGATCCTTGAATGTATGGGAGGAAGTGTTTGCATATGTTGTGAACCACTCGAAGCTCTAGCAGGTTGATACGGAGCCTGGACTCACTGCTGGACCACTTCACTTGCGCATATTGTTGCTGCAAGCGGGCATCCTAATCTAGAAGTGAGGCGCCCAAGTGATTTGTTTGGATGATTGATCTTGGTAGAAGGGCACCCCACCAGGTTCCATGCCTGAGTTGGGCTGCGTGCGCTAACTTCAAAGGTGGAAACACCACGTGCCTCTTGCTCATGTGCAGTCCAACTGGTCACTGCTGTAAAAGTCTCCAATATGTGTTTTTGAGCCTGTTAGTGAGGAGGCTTGCGATTTTTCAATGTCCGAGGTGCCTGGCTCATCTCCCTTACTAATTCGTGACAGGAGGGAGCGGGCTGGTGGGGACTTCATTTTTGAATGCGCTCTTTGCTGTGAAGGGCTTGAGAGGTTCCCCTGAGGGGAGGTTGTGTCCGAGCCCTTATTGCCCCTGCTATGTGGATGGGGGGGGGAAGGGGGGAGAGTCTAGCTAGGGCTTTATCAAAGGACGGCATGCACATTCTGAGCTCTCGGTCAGACTGCGACAGTGAATGCATTTTTGTGAAACATGCGTCTCTCCCAGATACCTTATGCATTTGCTTTGGCTATCAGAGGCTGGCATAGTGTCCCAACATTTCTCACATTTTTTGAAGCTGGGAGAGCCCAGCATTTCGTCAGGTGGTGAACTATGCCGCTTGCTGCTGTGACTCTTATTGATGAGTAAAGCGCTCTCTCTTTTTTTGGGTGGGGGGGAGGGGAAGAGGGGTTAGTAGCTCACTGCAGCTTGCTGCTGTACGGCAGTAAGCTGTTATCCTGATTAACTATATAAAGGTGAAGTAAAAACTGGTTTTTTTTTAAACTATGAACTGTTTAACAAAAGAAAAAACAAACAGGAACAGGTAAGTCTACAATATTTATCTAATTTTTTTTCTTTTCTTCCACAGAAGTGACATGTGGAGGAGAGGTTGGAGCTCCATCCATAGCAGAGGGCAGCAAAGAAGGAACTGAGAGGAATCAGGCTACGTGTGCTAACTTCAAAGGCGGGAACACCACCTGCCTCTAATGCATGTGCAGCCCAACTGGACACTGCTGTAAAAGTCTCTGATCCGTGGTGCCAGGACGAGCCCGATACCAACAGTGGAGCACACATGGGGACATCACTTGAAGAAGAACTAAAAAATTAATAATATAGCCAGGAGAATAAATATAAAACAAGTTATTTATTTTTAATTTTCCACTTTTTCATACTAAAAACACTTCAGATTGAATAATACACCTAGTCTTAACTATTAACAGTAATTTATTGTTGACACATGTATATTGCTACTTCAGAACATAAAATGTAAGAAAAACAGTGTCTAAAGTATTGTGGGAGAAGGATAAATTCTTTGATAATCAATATCAGACGTTTGTCCTTTGGAGGAAATAATATTGAAGCGAGGATAGAATTAACTGAATTCTTCAGGGGCTTTCCAGTAACTAAACTATTCTAAAAGGAAGCTACATTAAGTCCACAGTTTCAAACATATATACCTTTAAGGTCTATAATTATATTTAAGCAGCCAGTTTCTCATTGGTAATATGCTGCTGTTTCTACAACTCTCCTCTGCTTTCTAATAAGTCTTTTTAGCAACCTTAACTTTTGATAATTTGTACTGGCTCCTCTGTGATACACTGACTCAGGTGCAGGGGTAGGCAATAATTTTTATAGGGGGGCCACTTCACTAATGTTGGCAGTGGCTGTGAGCCAGCCCTGGAAAGGGCAGAGTCTCCAGTAGAAGGGGCAGGGCCTCAGGCAGAAGGGGCAGTTCCCTCTAGGAGTCACATGCCGGGGCAGAGAGACTTTCACACTCCCCGTGGGGCAGGGGAGGCACGGGAAGTCTCACCCTCCCGCTTAGAAGGAACCACCAGCCATTTTGAACAGCTGGAAGTTCCCTCTGGTGCTGCGCATCTTTGGGCAGTAGAGAAGAGGACTGTGCATGCTCCCCTGCCCTCAGGCCAGTTGGGGTTTGAGGGCAGAGGAGTGCGCAGAGTCTCTCACCCCCACCCTGTCGGAGCACACGGCACCTAGAAGGAACTGCCAGCTGTTTTGGTGCCACGCACTCCTGGCGGGAGGAGGAGACTTCGTGTGTATGCCTCCACATCTCAGCTGACCTGGTGGCAGGGGTACAGCAGGGCAGGCCGGATCAAACAGCGTGGTGGGCTGGAAATGGCCCATGGGCCATTTCTTGCCCAACCCTGTTACATGCTTATGTTATTTTCAGATAGGACACACACATTTACTGAAACAATATACTTTATTCCCATCCTTAACCAAAAAAGGAAATAAATAAATTACCTTAAAATATATCCCCATTCTCAACAAAATTAATTAGCAGAATGTCATGATAGCAAACTATTACAGAAGCAATTTATATTGTTGCTAGAAAACACTATCTTATAAAAAATTAAATTTCTCCCTCTTTCTGAAGTCAACTCAATGAAAAGTACTTATCCTTAATTAAAAAAAAAAAATTCAGTAAAAGATTCTTCAGCAGCACTGTGATTTAAAATCAGTCTCATTTGTACCTGCTTTGCCATTCAATATCTTATTCTGGTAATATTGCCATTCCAGCTGTGGATTTGCACCAGGCCGAAGGGGTGCCCTTCCTGCTCCTCTGTTGCTGGTAACAGCCACTGGTTTTCCTATGAAGAATAATTAAAGTCAGCATATAATAAACATCTATAGTAAAATCATACCAAGGCAAAGTTTCTAACAATGTTTAATTATTTTCATTTATTTCAACACCATTCTTTCAGAGTTATATAATCTGGCACTAAGGAATCAGCAGTTAAGGAAGTGACATATATTAGAAACATCAGGTTAGTTAACTGGTTACAATTTCAGGTCAAAGGGGGAAGGAGGGGAAAGAATTTTCAGTATTTGTTTCAAAGGATTTCAACTATGTTAGTTTGTGTGGAATGGCTTCCCTAAGCAGAAGATTCAGAGCTTAACCAGACATCTGATACTGTACCAATTTAGTCAAACCATTGCAACTTCTATGCATTGCCACCTTAAATCATTTTATTTGCCCCTGTCATTTAACCCATGTTGAGAGAGAGAGAGAAAGAGAGTGTGTAAAACATAGTCCACAAATACATCTGAAACAATTTAACTAAAATGGTGCAAGATCACACCAACAGTTAAGTCAGCCATTCCGGTCTGAACTTTTGCAATTTTAATCATCTCTAAACTTTTCCATGCTTGTCTCTCTCAGGCTGAAGTTTTTCAAACACTTCAGCATAAACAGTGCAATATATATGAATTGAAACTCTAGATCATCTCTCCATACTTTGGAACAGATATTTGAAATTTGGGAGGGGAATAACCCTAGTATCCAAGAGGCACCCACATCCCTATGAAAATATATCCAGATCTGGTAGATATATAAACTTAATAAAATTGCCATTTGCACAGTACATGTAAATGCTAAAATCTCTGAACATTCCATCTGCATTGAGCATGATCCCTTGCCTCAATGTCCCTGTGTATGCATTTTCTCCTATACCCCATAGTCTTCTGCATAGTAATTAAAGAACAAAAGGCCTGGACATGCAGAGCAGTAAAATGTCTTTTGTCCTATGGGGAAGATATCTGAGCTGGGACCAAGGAGACAATAAGTTCTATTCTCTCCTTTTCCAGTTGACAATCCTTATTAAGCAAGGTTACATATTTCTTACCTTAGAAGACTGGCAAGTATTATTCTTACTATTTACAGTTGGGATAACAAAAAGAAAATCACTTTTGGTACATACACTGACTTCCAGAATGCTTCCACCAGATCTATACAATTATCTGTCCTGTTTGTAACCGCGAGACCACTTCCCCTTCCACAGCTAGGATGTAACCTCAGGATTTCTGATTACCAATATTGCTCTCTGGCAAACAGTTGTGTAAGACAGTGGTGTGCAACCTTTTTTGATCTGTGACCCGCCAACTGCTGGGCCCAGCCACTGGCCAGCCGGATCTAAATGCTGTGCCACGCTGCATGCCCAGACCCCGGCCAGATCTAAGCACCGCATGGCCACCAACAGCCGGGCCCAGCCCCCAGCCGGCAACCCCCCGGGAAGACATCTGCGACCCCCTTAGGACACTGGAAAAAATAACTGCCTAGTTTTGCTACCAGTTACTTCTTTAGTTAGTCAGGTAGAGATCTGTGCTGTGGATCTACAATTGCACTCATAGTCTGCTGATGACTCATGCAGGAGAGGTTCAAAACAGTTCCATACGATGTAATTTCTGTTCTTCAGTTTTAACATACCTCCGCCCCCCAATAAAAACACTAGGAATTTAAATAGGAGATAACATGCTAAAAGACCATTTAGGTTTGCAAAATCAGGCACTTCTAAATTAGAAAACACTCAAATTCAGGTTGCCTATACTTAATAATAAAAGATAAGTCATCCCAACAGGGTTCAGATACAGCTGAGCTCTCTCCCCATTTCTAATTTTGAAGGGGTAATATATCTCTACTTTTCACACCTTTAACTGCTGAGAGTAGAAAAACTATTTTCTTTTTTTCCTGTGGTACTACGTGCTGGAAAGGAGGCAATAAGGAAAATTCCACTTTCTCTACCACATGTATCCACTGAGTGTGGGGCACTGAGCAGTACAACCTGACAGTATGACAGTAGTACTCTCACACCATCAGGTAAAATTATTAGAAGAAAAGCACTCACCCAATCAACTTTTCTTGTTGTTAGCAAGTGCATTTTCAGTATTGCCTAACTAATTTTTGACATTTAAAAATATATGAAAACTGACCTTTGAGATCAGGCCTATTTCGAATACCCACTGATACAAAGAAGCAATCCATATCCATGTGCATTATACAGCGCTGATGCTTGGATGAACTTAAGACAGAAACATTACCTGGTATAAACAAATACAAACAGAAATTTTGAAACCTAATTTACAAATTTTTGCAGTACTCATGTTAGTTATCAAGGACTAATATAAAATGTTTCCAAATATAGCAGTTTTTTCATAACCTTTCCCACCCAACTATTCAACTGCCTTTCAAGAAAAAATGAAATGTACTATTAAATGCACTAAACAGAATACAATATTGTGGAATAGAATACAATAGAGTAAGAATATTGTGGAAATGTAGCTATAAGTTTAAAAACAAAATGTAATGTCTACTAAGTGAGGCATCATAGCCATGTTATCCCTTTTTTTACATTCTCACAATTAACATTCTTCATCCTATTAAAACAAGTCTATTTCCAGGAGTTTACTATATATACACAAATAACTAAGTTTTAATTGTCATCGTTTTAAAATTCAATCTGCAATGGAAAGCGTCTTCACTTTTTGATCATGGATCAGAGCAGTCCTCCTCTCTCAACAATCTCTTCTCTGTTCACAAGAGAAGTGTTGAATGATTTTAAACCTTCCCTATAATGGGAATTTTAGTCCCCAGTGTACCTACACAGACACAAACCTTAGCACAGGCAGTCAAAACAATCCTTTGTAAGATAAAAGTGTTTATCCTCAGGAATCCAAAATAGCTTGGCAATCTCTGGAAAAATTAATTAATAATTCTGCAGTAAAGATTTTTGTTTACAACTGAATTTCATACTAAATCATAATTTGCTTTTAAAACTAAAAAATGAAGGTCCTTTAGACTTTGATTTACAAAAAAAATCACATAAATAACTATTTCATATAACCTCAATGTGTCGAATACAGAAAGCTAACATGTCTAATCTTAATCAGCTGCCTATTATAAGACTGAAGGAACAGGGTATCTTTTTAAGTAAAACTGTCTTAAATATCTACCTGTGTCAGCTATCATAAGTGCAGACCTGCCTGCTTTCAATTTTTTTAACTTTTCCCTTCCCGGAAAGACACCATTGTTTTTTCTCTGCAGGGCATTGACAAACTCTGTCAATTCACACTTCCATGTAGATATGTGATGCAATCTTGAACGAGAGTAAAAGTCAGAAATAAAACTGCAGTCCAAAGGTTTGGACAATGATAAGGTAGTGGCCTTGCTATGAGTAGGTACTGAAGAAGTGCTTTTTGTGCTTAAAGGCCCCTGAACAGTGGAGTGGTGAGCACCATTTATTTTAGTATTACTGTGCAAAGATGAAGATGAGAATGAATTACTCATAGTCCTATGTGGATTCTTTAAAAGGTCTGTGTTTTTGTTGCTTTCCTGCAACTGCTGCATTGTGCAGTCTCTAAAGTCAATGATGCCTTTTTCAGTCTTCCCGTCCTCCTGCAGAGAGCCTGGAGAGAACCTGCTTGCAACTCTGTTGCCAGAGGGCACCACACAATCCTGTGTCTGTAAGGCACTGGTAGAATTGGGAGTGTGTCCATTAAAAATGGTAGCACTGTCTTTGTGATGTTGAATTCCATTTTGTTTCCTCCCAGGAAAGACTTGCTCCAGCTCCATAAAGACTAAATCTTCATTTTCTTCTTTCTCTTCCTCATTCCAGCTATTGATTCCATTAGCTTTGATCTCATTTTCAGTCTCATACATTTTTATTATGCAATTTCTAAAACAGATAAGAAAATGTCATTTAATAATCTTACAGAAAACAAAGATCAGTTAATTAAGAAGTAACTTAAGTGTTTACATATCCATCTACAAATAATATACATAATTTAGGGATTCTGAATGCTCACATGCAAACTCCTACCTCTAATAATCTACCAGAAGATTACATGTCTTTAATTACTGAGTTTGAACTATGATCTTTCACCACAAAAGGTCAGTATTTTGTGTACAAACTTTTGCAGATTTGCTATAGTATTACTAATATAAGAGTTAAAGATTACTCCTGTATTAATCATGTTCTCTTATTAGAAAAACTTTCACTAGATGTTCAGTAAGATAAAATTTGATGAAACAACATGAGCAACACAATAATTTGGAAAAAAATTAACCACTGGTTGGAAAGCACTAATAATGTACTGTCTCTTTTTTTCTTCCTCCCCTCCTTTTTTTTTTCCTTCTCCTTCCCTTATTTATTCTTGGATCTGGACTTCTAACACTCCTGTCATCTGAAGAAGTGGGTTGTACCCACAAAAGCTCATGATACCATCTACATGTTTTGTTAGTTTTTAAGGTGCTACTAGACTATTCGTTGTTTTTTAATTTTTTCCTGTTACAGACTAACTCGACTACCCATCTGAAGCTAATAATGTAAGGTTACTGGAAGGGAATGACTTCCATTTTTATCAAAGATGTAATTTTTATACCCTTGTACAACAGAAAGCATTCATTGCAAAGATCAAAAATCTATTTCTCCTTTTAGGAGATTTAAAATAGTCTGCTGAAATCCAGCTCATCTTCTCCTAGCTAAAACTTGTTCCAGATCTATAAACTCAATAGTTATGGCTTTTAGAGATTTGTTTTCTTTAAGAAACACTGTTTGCACAGTATGGATATTTAAAAAAACAAAAAACAAGTGTTGTACCACAGGTATATTAGCTCTTTACTTTTACCTTGATATTGTGTGAAAACAAAACTTTTACCTCAAAAAGAAATACTATAATAATACCAATGAACATAAGTGGGTTTAAAATTAGACTTTTCCAAAATTAAGTGGCTTCTTGGTCTACATACTCCCACAGAAAGCCATTTAAACACACAACCAAAAAATGACTGGTAATTAGCTACCTGATATGTAAATAAGACCAGAAAGCCAATTAGTTGAGAGAGTAATTCATTTAAGATTACTGCAATTATAAACTACATTATACACATCAACAATATTTTCAAATAGCTATGTTTGTAAAAATGTTTTTCCCAGTGGTACTTATTTAATAGTCATAGTATCCAAGTAAGTTTTAACATTCAGAATAGCTATGTTAAACAGACATTTATAAAAGTATGAATATTCTTTTCATCCCCAAATTACCATCAACATTAAAATAGGGTTCAGATGACTATAATATCACATATGGATGTAAGGAAAAAAAGAAATGTTATGTATGTGCATACTATAGCACTTTCATTTGTCACCAATTTCACAATAAACTGAAACATCCTTGAGAGCTGCTATGCAGGGTCTATAATCTACTAAAACAAGTATTAAATGATGTTGTGTGTGACATATAGAAACAACGATCATTCTGAATCTGACCTGAGGCCCATCTAATCCAATATCCTCTCTAGAGCTCTAGCCAATACTAGATATGTCAGAGGAATCTGCAAGACACCCAAAATGGGCAATTATGGAATAATCTGCCCATGGAGGAAATTTTTTCTTAGCCACACTCCCTCCCAAAGCAGTTAGAGAATGACTTATAACGACAGTTGCTAGAGTCTATTTCCCCTCCAATTTTGTTCTTAATATTTTTAAAATGCTTCATACTATAATTACTTTTCCTTATGCATACATATCCACCCTTTGAGGTTTGCTAAATTTTCAGATGCAACAATGTCTACAAGCTAGTTCTGCATTTTAAACTTATTTTCAAACATATTAACAACTATCTTCATTTATACAGAGACATGAAAGGTTAACCAATTATCTGGTAAGCATCACCCACATACCAGTTCTGGTTAATCAGTGGGGCTGGAGCAGCTCCCTGCCCGCAACAGGAACCCCCTGGCCCCCATCTGCCCCAGTTAAAAAATTAAATGGGATTTAACATCCATAATTTATACTTGCTCCAAACCTTTATCAAAAGGAATAATCATCTTAAATCAAAGACCTAATTTCTATATATCTGACCAGATTCTCTTAGGGTGTGTCTAGACTACAGGCTTTTTTCGAAAAAAGTGGCCTTTTTTCGAAAAAACTTCACCTGCGTCTAGATTGCTGCCGCGTTCTTTTGAAATTAAATCGAAAGAATGTGGCAGTTTTTTCGACCACAGAAAACCTCACTTTATGAGGAAAAATGCCTTTTTTCAAAAGTGCTCTTTCGAAAAAAGGCATTCTTGAATGCAAACAGGGCTTTTTCGAAAGACAGCATCCAGACTGCCTGCGTGCTCTCTTTCGAAAAAGCGGCTCGCTTTTTCGAAAGAGGCTTGTAGTCTAGACGTAGCCTTAATGTGTGAAACACACATTGTTTTCATACAGTTGTGTGGTATGCTCACTGCATCCTATAACAGAAACATTATGTAAAACTATGGTACAGGAGCCAAGTCAATGGAATCAAAAACAGGAGATATGGGTTCTTCTCGTTCTAGCTATGGGATCCTAGACAACTTATTTCATCTCTCTATGCCTCTAATTTTCCATCTGTAAAATGTAGACAGTGACACTCAACTTCCTTTGAAAAGTGCTTTGAGTAATACTTGTATAGCATTTTATCACTTATTATCACTTATTTAAAACTGATTATAGCTGGCAAATCAACAGCTTTAACAGACTGGAAACACTTACACCCTGTTGTTGAGCTCTTTAGCTATATTGCTAGGACCTGGCATGGGATCTTCAGGTTTGCATATGGTATTAAAATTGAGACCTTTCTGAACACTTGACTGCTTGGTGTAAAGCTGATATGGAATGTATGAGAGGAGACGCCCGGCTTTTATGCTGAAACAGAAAAGAAGCAAAAAAGTTTATCACTAATGGCTTTCAGAAAAAAAGCAAACTAATGTTATCTTAGTTATAATAAGCTAATACTTCGATCATTACAATTTGCTGTCTTGCTATACATGCTCCCCGCCCCCGTCCTTTAGCTGTCTATATTTCAGTTGTGTTATCTGACCCTCTAAAGAGCTGATGTTTTATTGTACCTAAATGGGGAAAAATCATTTTAAATTTAAAAAAAATTAAGTATAAGATATGAAACAAGGATTGAGTAACTAAGGTGACAGTAAAATTGATAAATGCTTTACACAGTCTCAACTGCTAAGAAATTTAATTGTTCAAGAAGTCTAGAAAGATAACATGGTAAGTCACTTTATCTGAAGTACAATAGACCAAAATTAAGCACTCTTACCACGATAACAGCTCTACAAGTATAACCGAAAATAAGCAACAAATATTCATTTAGCAAAAGATAGTTAACTGTGTGTGTGAATATATATTTTATTCACATACAACATTTTTTATACATACACACGTATAGTCTCACCGAGAAACTTAAATAGCTTTAAAAGCTTTAGGGAGAGTATACACATTTTAGTTTATTGGTCTGATGAACATCAATACTTCAGTTCCAAATTCTGGACTTTAAGTACTGCATATTCACAACATTACAGAAATATTATCAACTAGATGTCTCAGTTCAGTGCTGTGCTGGGAGACCCATTTAACTCTGAGCACTGAAACAAATAGACACACTCCAGAAAAAAAAACCCATGTAAAATTAGAAAGGGTATTTCACCAGAATCTGATTCACTTATTAAAAGTTCCTAAAGTATCTGCAATTCTACAAGCTCAACTGTCCCCTCTTGTGAGGGAATACATAGCAGGGACTAAAAAGGAGAAAGTCTCCAGAGGTTCTTCTCCCGAAGATTTGTCCTTGATGATTCCAGTTCCATGCTTCTCGTATGCCCTGCCTCTACCCACCACACTGTTAGGCCTTAGAGAGCAGGATCCAAACCACAAAAAATCCATCTGAATGAGATTTTATCTTTCCCTCCTGACCTCTGTTCATGCTGGTGGACACCATGCTCCTTTCCTAGCCACTACCGCTTTCCCTGGCCACAGGTGGATCTCCATAGTGCACTCTGGAACAAAGGTGTTGTTCACGTGGAAATCCTTTTTATGACAGGGAAGGGTGAGATGGATTTGAGAATCAAATGATCAGAGTACATTCAAAGCTTTTAAAAGAGGACTCAGAGATAGAGGATTTATCAAAACCATTTATTATAAACACCTCAATACTTCTTTCTCAATATTTCCTAAGTAGCTTAGACCTGTATTCTGCTAAGGGGCTTAGTTGGGGGGAAAAGCCTCTCTTGGCTGCCTAAATTACAATTAGGGAAGAATGTAAAGGGAGATCATGTTACTCAATTAGAGAAACTAGCTAGTTAGAATTTTTAGAGAGAACTGGGAAGGTTTCTAGGGAAAAGTGTAATCAAAACAACTACAATAGGGAAATTCCCAACAACAGATTAATTGAATATATTTTGATACATTTACAAAACTTAAATGATATTCCTTTATGAATAATGTGAATTAACCAATAAAGTTAAAAATAAAAATGTTGAAGTATCATTGATTATATCTGAAAGGATAGGTGTCACATCTAAGCATTTATACTCCTGCAGTATGAAGTTTTTTTCCACGGCATCACATGAATTTGAATAATCCAAAGTGATAATAGTTACAAAATTTTTCTTTCAACTTTGAATTAAAAAACGGTATTTAAAAATGATATTTTCTATGCTGAGACTAACTTACTGATATAGTTGCATCAGCCACTCACCAACCATAGACACTGTCTACACTGCAATAGCTCAGACCAATTGTAAACTGTATTACGTACGCTTCATTAACAGTTAAAATCTCAGTGAAGAAAAGACCCCAGTGGGTTGGGGTATACCTAGGCTGCATTTTAAAATCCATCGTAAGCCTCAGAGCCCTTGTCTATAGTCCTAATCTCTTGATACAACAGTAAAAACAGCTGCATAGATGTTTGGGGTTGGGCCCAAAGGTCTACACAGCTGTTCTTAAAGCTCTAATGCAAGCTCAAGCCTGTAGACCCAGAACCTGAAGCTCTCTGTCACAAGTTTTAAAATGCAGTCTAGACATACCAATGATCTCCTGGAGCAATGAATTCTTTGGGTTGATTATATGCTTCATGAAACAATACTTCCTTTTATTACAACTTTAAAAAATGACCATGAAAGTGTATTAGCCTAGGGACAGCATCTCTTATCCCACCCTTTACTATTAGGATGGTGAAAAAGTGTCTTTTTATTCACTCATCAGGTGAAAAAAAACAAAACAAAAAACAAAAAAACCCACACAACTATCTACCTCTATTGACGAGCAGAATTTTGTGAGGCTATTCTAAAGAGACTTCCCCGTTATTTTCTTTTTCTCCTTGTTCTTATAGTATCAAATGAGATTAAAAAACCCATAGGACACATGGTCAATTTCTAGAGTATCCTTACAATATATGAATACTGCAATTCCTCTCTAACTTCTCCCTTCAAGATGAAATCTAAACTTTTATAATCTATTTTCATATTTAAAACCACTTATTTTGTATCATCATATTCAGGATCTTTATTACCTACAATGTAACTTTCTTTTGAGAGGTCTTCCAATATTTCATTATTTTGTAACACATAATTTGTACTATAACACAACATCCATTTCAAAGTGCAGAAACATATTTTCTTCAATTGCTGAGATGTTTTGATAATTTCAGCTCAAGAGTATTGCTTTACATTTATAACTAATATATTTCATCTGCAATGATGCCCATCAATTCCTGTGTGTGTTAAAATCTACCCAGAATGTCTCAAACCTCTGAAGATTTTACTAAACAAATACGTTATCAAACTTCAGTTTTCTATTTACTTTTTTTGCCAATCAAGATTCCGATCTCAAGATGCTGCATTCTCAATTCACATTTGAGTCACTAGGTGCCGCAAAGGATCAAGCCTTAGTATATTAACAGTCCCAACACTTAAGTACAACCTATTAGTAAAAGGTCTTTACTACAAAGAATTGTTTACTGGGCTTCCCCCCCCCCCCCCCCCCAACTTAACCTTGCCATAATATTTCCTTTATCAAACCATTATATTCTAATTTTTCTTATGACATTAATAAGACATTAAAAGCTGTTGAATTTTATCCTTCAAGTCAATTTTTTCTATTTTATTCCAGATTTCAAAAAACTAATATGTTGGACAAACACAATATCCCTTAAAAACTTGAATGGGTTTGACTGTACCAGTTCATATTTTTTCTAAGTATTTTACTTATGCTTAATTACAAATCAGGAACAGAGGTTCCCCCTGGAAATTAGGTAAGTCTCACCAGACTAATTTCTGGAATCTCCTGACAATTTTTTTTAAAGACATGTATTATGGTGGCATATTTCCAATCTTTAAAAAGATGTAGTAAGAATCTCACTTCTTAGGTATCTTCACTATTTCCCTTAGACTGATAAAACTGAATTAGGTTTAGGTTTAGTTCTATTTTATGTCAGAATTTTGAGATCTTTGATCCAAACAGTCAGAGAACACTCAATGATACGTAGATTTGAAGCCCAGAAGGGACTATTAGATTACCCAGCCTAACCTGCATATCAAAGGCCATTAAATTTCATCCAGTTATCCCTGTATTGAGCCTAGTTACTTGTTTGAACAAAGCATATTTTCCAGAAAGAAGTTTTGTGTTGAAGATACAAGAGACTGAAACGGTAGTTTAAACCACAGGTTAATCACACTCACTATTCCAAATTAATAACTGATTTCCGGCTTGCTAATTTAAATCACTACTGAAATTGGTGATTTATATCAACCCACTTTGGCAATGAAAATAAAAAAATCCACTTATTCAGGTAAATGTACCCTGTCAGATTATTCAGAACCATCTGATATTTTATGTAAGGAAAACTGCTTTTCATTTATTTAATGGTGGCAAAAGGAGATTGCTCCTAGACAATATCAGACGATAGCAGAACCAGAAATGGATTACATGCCCTAGTCCGGCAGCTTCGGGACCTGACCCGTCCCAAAGGAGGGAGTTTGCTGGACCAGGAAAGATCAGTCCCTCTCTGCTGACTGACTGAGGGCTCTCCCCAGGTCAGCAGATTGCTAGGCTCTGCAGCCCCAAGTCAGGGCTGTCGGGGCTCTGCAGCCCCAAGCCAGGGCTCTGGTCTATGGGCTCTCTGGTCCAGTAACATCCATGGTCCTGCCAGACCAGAGTGTCCTAGACCAGAAAAGTTCAACCTATAGTTCTCACATTCAAGTTAAAACGTATTAAGTAAACCATACATGGGATTAAAAACACACAATAGCCATAAAATGTGGAGAAAAAAGAACAAACAACATATCACTCCACCAACATTGTTCTGCTCCCCATAGCACCCATGAGGACTGACGTGTCCTGTTTTGGGTGTCACACTTCAAGAAAGAAGTGCGTAAGTTGGAGAGAAACCAGAAGAGAGACGCTAAAAAGATATATTTAGAAAACATGACCTGAGAAAATGTTAAGAATACTGGGTAAGTTTAGTCCTGAGAAGAGAAGACTGGGGCAGAAATTTAACAGTCTCTAAATATGTAAAAAGCTCTTTTAAAGAGAATTATGATCAGCTATTCACTATGTCCACTGAAGGCTTTATCTGTGGCAAGGGACACTTAATTATCTATTAGGAAACATCTACTAACTACACATTTAAGTAATGGAATAAGTTACAAAGGAAGAATTTACTGCAGGTGTTTAAGAATAGAGCAGACAAACGTCAGAGATTGTCTAGCTATTGTTGGTCCTGCCCCAGTATGGAGGGGATGGACTAGATGGCCTCTTGAAGTCCCCTCCAGACCTTTAAGTTTCTCTATTTTGACACCATCAACCAAATACAGAAATACGAATTTTAAAATTTTTGGTTTTTTAGCACACGATCTGTTAAATTAAAAACCAAACTGGATTGCTATAAAAATACAATACTCAGTTAAAAATAAAACCATAAACTAATTGTAATACAACCTTTCAGGATGTAGTTTTTCTAGGCATTTTCTTTTTTAATGAAATGCACCAAATGCAAAAATAAACAAACAGTCAGATCACCAGCCTTCTAATTTTACCTTTCTATGATCCATTCTGGTCGAACCACCTTTTCCCCTTTCAATTCTTTTATTTTGGCATTTGGAAGATTTGTAGCAATGATGTGCGTTGTTTTGGATCTGGAATAGTACACATGGTACTGGCCACCATGCAACATCATTAATCTCCTTAATTCATCAGCTGAAGGATCTGTAAAATTAACAAAAATCCACTCGTAGAAAAAGTTTTCCTGCATTTTTGTCACTAAGTACACTTTCAGAATCACAGATATCTAGAACAATGGTTGATTAAAATGCAGAGCAACTTTTTCCTGAAAACCCAATAATTTCTTAGGAAACTTTACTTATATTCTGAAGAAATTACTTAACAAAGCCACAAGAAATTTAGGCAAATAGTCTTTCCAGAAATGAGAATTTCAAAAACAAAGATTTCATTATTAGGTTCAATTAAAATTGTTAAGCATGCCCCTTTCGCAAAATCATTAACATACAACAAAATCAAGTGAATTTCCTCTACATCTTTCGATTGGTATTTTCCCAACATGGAATGAATGAAATTCTGTATGTGACCTTGATAGAAACAGTTTATTCCTAGGAAATAAAAGAAATTACTTGCTTATAACTCTTTATTGATATTACCACAGGATTCCTAATTTTGAAATTCCAGCTCACGTGAGAAACTCCCTTCAAGCTCTACAGCTTTTGGCTCTCTGAAATACTAGTAGCTGAGGAAATGCCTTCTCTTTGCTTACATGCATCACTGACCAACTGCCAATAAACAGTCACTTCCAATTAGAACCTGCCCATTCAATTCCTGAATTGTATAGAAAGCAAGGAGTTACCTAAAAATCAAAAACCAATTATGTAAAACAAGAAATATTCTTAAGGAACAGTCAAATACAAAAGGCTATCACCTTAAAAAAAAAAAAAAATTAAAAACCCAAAGTGAAACTAGGGGAAGCCTACCTGAAAATATCTGAAAAGAAAAATTATAGGTAAATTTTCCATTCTTTAAGGCAGTGATTCTCAACTCAGGAGGTAAAATAACTCATCTAGATATCTGCCTAGTTTCACAACAGGGCTGCATAAAAAGGGCTGTCATGTGACCAAAAAAATTAATTGTGCAATTAAAAAAATTGAGTTGTGTAGTAATTTTTGTTGTCAGAATGAGGTTGTGGTACATTGAAGTTAGAAAACACCAATTTTTGAGCCTACAAGTCCACTCAGACCTACTTCTTGTTTACCCAATTGCTCAAACAAGTTAGGTCACAATTTGTAGGATAATGGTGCTTGCTTCTAGTTTACAATGTCACCTGGAAGTGAGAATAAGTGTTCACATGCCACTATTGTAGTCAACATAATATTTATGTGCCAGCTGCACTGAAGATTCATATGTCCCTTCATGCCTCAACCACTATTCCACAGGACATATGTACATGCTGATGACAGGCTCTGCTCAATACCGATTGAAAGCAGAGCTGATCAACACATGTTCATTTTTATCATCTGAGTCAAATGCCACTATCAGAAAATGTATTTTCTTTTTTAGTGGTTCGGGTTCTGTAGTTTCCATATCAGAGCGTGCTGCTCTTTTAAAACTTCAGAAAGCATACTCCACACATTGTCCCTTTCAAATTTTAGGTGGCACTTCAGATTCTTAAATTTTGGGTGGAGTGCAGGAGCTATTTTTAGAAACCTCATATTGGTACCTTCTTTGTGTGTCTCTGCACAGCGCACGTCATTGGAAGATGGGTTTCTACCTTCTGGGGAAGGTGGGGAGGAAAGCAGCATGAGGAGTCCTCATCCCTCAAGGGATATGCATCATGCAGAAATACACAAGACCCCTACAGCCAGCTGCTTTGAGTGCCACGTGGAGCCACAACGGGTAGGTAGCCTGTCCGAGGGTCCTGCTGGACCACAGGATGGTGGCAGACTGGATCCAGCCCACAGGCCACATTTTTGCCTGACCTTGTTCTAAGTGATTAGCTGAAGAAGAATCAGGACTGAGTGGACTTCTAGGCACTACATCTTACATTGTTTTGGCTTTGAATGAAGTTATGGAACAAAAAATATCTGATAAAGAGTTTGAGGTTAACTGAAAAATACTATTTATTTCATTTATCATTTTTATAGTGCCAATATTTGTAATAAAAATACTAAGTGAACATTCTACACTTTAATTTCTATTACAACACAATATATATTTGAAGATGTAGAAAAACATTCAAAAATTTAATAAATTCCAAGTTATATTTTGTTGTTTGAAAAGTGCAATTATTTGTGATAAAATTTTTTAGCTAATCGCATGAGTTAACTGCAATTAATAGACAGCAGTACTAAAAGTACAAGCAAAGTCAGTACAAATTAAAATTTCATAATAAGCAATGGCTTATTTATACTGCTCTATACATTACACACTGAAATGAAAGTACAATATTTATATTC
This sequence comes from Pelochelys cantorii, assembly GCA_032595735.1. Classification (NCBI taxonomy): domain Eukaryota; kingdom Metazoa; phylum Chordata; order Testudines; family Trionychidae; genus Pelochelys; species Pelochelys cantorii. Next base: position 120,296,869 of record CM064326.1, on the reverse strand, counting down.
TAATTGGTTTAGTTTATAGTTGTATGGTAAAAATTAGAAAGTAAGCAATTTTTCAGTAAGAGAGTGCTGTGCCACTTTGTATTTTTATGTCTGATTTTTAAGCAAATATGTTTTAAGTGAGGTGAAACTGGGGGTATGTAAGGCAAATCAGACTCCTGGAAGGGGTTCAAGTTTTCTGGAAAGGTTGAGAGCCTTTTTTTAAACACACACACACAAAAGATTTCAACTAACGGGCCCCATGTACACTAAAAATTGAACCAGTGGCAGTATACTAAATTATGTGCCAGTGATGCGGACCATGCCAGCTATGTTACTTTGGATTCATGTCCTTGTCGATGTTATTTTGTGTTCGCATCTGTTTCAGTTTTGCCCAACATACACACTAGTGCTGCTCAACGCCATTGCAATTCTACTACTGAATGGGAAACTATCCCATATTCCCGTGAATGGGTCCCTGAAACAGTGGCTTCTGGAAGATTTCAAAAACACTTCTGGGTTTCTTTGTGTAATTCAGGAGAAATATTCACCTCAATTCTGTAGATGAATCTTACAACCCTACTCTCCATAATACATATTTACTAACCTAATCAGACTATTTTATCTTAATAGCCCATTAAAAGCAATATACTCATGTGTTATTACTTATTCAATTCATAAGCCTGCCTCAGCCAAGATGCACTGAAGAGCCCACTTATCTATCAAAATGTAAATTTGATCATCATACCCCCACATATCTGCTACCTGACAATGTGACTGGGATATTCCATGATGTAATAGTTTGGAAATACAAAGTTAGGATTAGCATGGATGCAGAATTCAAAGTTCTTTAGAAACTATATAAACATATTGCATTTCCAGAACTCTTAGTTCAATTTAAAAAATAATTCATGACACAGATAGAAAGAAAAACATTTACTGCCAATAATCCCAAAATCAGAAAAATAAAGGACTAGAAAGAACTTTAAGGGTCTCATATCAAGCCTTTCCACTGCACTGAGATAGGATCAAGTATATCTGAACCATCCCCGACAGATATTTGTCTGATCTGTTTTTAAAAAACTCCAACAAGCTCCCTTGTAACCTGTTCCACTCCTTAACTATCTTTACATCTAATCTTGCTGCAGATTAGCTGATTAAATCTTTCCCCACATTCAGTGGACACGGAGAATAACTGATCACAATTATAATAGTCTTTAACATATTTGAAAACCTGTCAGATTTCCCCTCAGTCGTCTTCTCTCAAGACTAAATATGCCTTTTTAACCCTTCTTCATAGGCTGTTTCTAAACTTTTTATTGTTTTTGCTCCTCTTTCCTGACTCTCTCCAATTTGTCCCCATCTCGCTTAATGACAATGTCAATGGTAATACATGTTATTAAATGTTGAAAAAATGCTTACATTCAGAATGTAAAAATGACTACTGATGGCATCCTTTTCTATTCTGATTTGATGGCTGATGGCGGTCCATTTAAAACATCTTAGACAAAATTATTAACCCTAAAATGACTAATCAAGTTACAGTTTTTTAAATAAAGCTCTGACTTGTATGCAAAACCCCATACAACTTAGTACAGGTTGTACCTCCCTTAACCATGACTCCCTGGTCCAATAAGGACCATGCATGTTCCTGGACCACAGAGCATACGAAGAGGGAGCTCTGGCGGAGGCAGGGCAGGAGCACCGTAAGGGGCACCGGCAACTCAGCCGGGAGCGAGAGACAGAGACAGAGGATATGTCTACACAGCAAAGTTATTTCGAAATAACAGCCATTATTACGAAATAATTTTACTAGCGTCTACACAGCCAAACCGCTATTTCGAAATTAAATCGAAATAGCGGAGCGCTTATTTCGAATTTGGTAAACCTCATTCCACGAGGAATAATGCCAAATTCGAAATAGGTGTCTCGAAATAAGTGCGGTGTAGACACTTATATCGAAATAGGGGGCCTCCAGCTTTCCCAGGTGGTCATTCCAGCCTCAACCAAGAACACTCCTTTTCCTTCCCCCTCCCCGGAGCCCTTAAAGGGGTTGACTCTGGCCACAGTGCCTGTGCCAGCTCCAAGCCTGCCAGCCCAGAGCCAGCAGTCACTGCCCCTGACCAGGGGCCCCAAAACATAAGCCAGCAAGCCACTGGCAGCCAGCCCTCCACCGCTCCCCAGGAGCAGTCTGCCAGCTCCCAGGAGCCTGCCAGGGACCGGAGAAGGCGGGCGCCTTCCTGGTCCAGGGTAGAGATCATGGACCTTATTCAGATTTGGGGGGGATGCCCCCAACGTCCATGATCTCCACACTAGACGGAGGAACACGGCCATCTATGGCAGGATAGCTGCCAGCCTGGCCACCAAAGGCCACATGTGAACCCAGGAGCAGGTCTGCATGAAAATCAAGTTGGTCCGGCGAGACCCCCAACCCTGAGCTCCCCCGCCTTCTTCCCCTTGCTTCCCCCTTCCAGCTCCCTCCTCCCAGGTTTCCCCCTCCCCTCTCCCACTCTCTCTTCTCCCCTCTCTCACCTCCTTTCCCCAGTCTCACCAGAGCTGCATTCCCCTCCCCAGTTTTGCTAAATAAAGAGTGTGTGTTCATGAAAATACAAGTATTTTATTTGACATTAGGAAGGGGGGTTAGGGAGGGGTAAGTGGAAGGACGTGAGGGAGGAATGAGGCACAAGCCCCCAGTGGGGCAGACCAGGGAGGCTCTTAGTGCTCCTCAGGGTGGAAGCTCTCCCGCAGGGCCTCCTGGATACTGACAGTCCCCCCCGATGGACCTCCCGGATGGCAACCTGCAGAAAGTACAGCCAGGCTCACAGCAATGTGTCCACGAGAAGCACCAGAGTGCCCAGGGGTAGCTCTGGCTCCATGCTTCAGAGTGCTGTGGTGTCCCGAGTGAGGGCAACCAGAGCACGCAGAGACAAAATGCTTTGCTGTCCCTCACTGAGGTAGACAAGCAAGCAGGGAAACCTGAGAACTGGCTGTCCGGGAGGGGGTGGAAGGGGTCCCTTTAAGCACAGACCTCAGATAGCCTCAGGCAACAGCCCCACACAGTAAGTCCTGACCTGGTGCATGCCAGAACTGGTTCCGGCCGGCTTTAAATGCAATTCAGAGTCAACTCAGTGTGGACGTGCTATTTCAAAATAGCAAAATGCTATTTCGAAATGCATTTTGTGTGTAGATGCGTTATTTTGAAATAAGATATTTCAAAATAACACTGTAGTGTAGACATACCCACCCAGAGAGAGAGTGGGGGGGGGAAGGGGGGACGGACAGATGGCATGGTGGGGAGTTCTGTCCCCAGCGGGGGGAGCTCTAGCTTGGCTACAGCCATGTACCTCTGGTCCTATCTAGGGAGCGCCAACCCCAGCAGCAGCCAGGGAGCTCTGGCCACGTTCTTGCTTCAGTGGCTGGGGAACTCCAGCCCCAGCCTCACCGGCAGCCAGGGAGCTCCGGCCCTGTCCCTCCACCGAGCTCCAGCCTCAGCCGCAGAGCCAAGTGCCTGTGGAGCTCTGCTATGGCTGAGGAGTTCTGTCTGCGGCACTCCGGCCTCAGCAGCAGCAGGGCAGGGGAGAGCCCCGGGGGGCTGAGGCAGCAGCCGGGGCAGGCTGGAGCCCTAGCCTGGTGGCATCCTGGCTGTAAGAAGAGGGACCTTCCCTGGTCTGGCAAATCCCCTCGTTTGGGACCAGTCAGGTCCTGGGTGTGCCAGAACAGTGAGGTCCGACCTGTATTTCACTGTGAGTGCTCCGGTCACTCCAACTGTAAGACCAAATTCTGCAGAATATAGGACAAAACTCCAGTCTGAGACCCAAGCTTCTAAAGTTTCAACTAGAACAATTATGACTAGTTGAAGAAAATGATTTTGTATAGAAAGCCACCTGAGCCTTAATCATAAAGTTCCATGCAATATTTTACAACCATAACTAAGTTGTATTTATACCACTGTAGCTTCTTATTCAGAATCACATATTTAAAGCTTGATTCTCATTTCCAATAAGACTCCTTTACACCACACCAGCAGTGTACAGAGGCATTGGAATAAATGAGAATCACCCAATGTTTTTGAGAAAAATCAAAACTTTACCTGTAAAGCCATTGACATAGATGGCAACTCCGCTAAAGATATTGGATGATTTTCCATCCTTATGATGCTGTATAACTGCATCTGACTGGAACTGATCCTCCAGTTTCTGGACCTTTGCAGACATGTACCCTCCCTAGAATTTAAATAAAAGAGAAGTTTAAACATGAACCAAAGCGATGACTATTTTCATTTTCGGATGCCTAGGCACGAAACAGATCATTTTCAACAAAATTGAAAACTCAGATATTCCCTTCATAAAATAGTTGGTGTAAATTTCATTTGACCTCCCTAAACTAAATTTTGGATGAACAGCCAAATTCATATGTTTTCACTGCAATCATGAGTAATACATTTCATCCAAACTCTTGCTGATTAAACAGCTGTACAGTAAAACTCCAATAGTCTGGCATCCAACTGTACAGCACTCCCGACAGTCCAGCATCAAAACGGCAAGAGCCAAGTGAGTGAGCTTCGGCAAAAAACGAGTTGCAAGGCAGCAGCGGCAGGAGCTGAACCGAGCGAAACTGGATGGGACCAAGTCAGTCTGCCACTGGCATTGTGTGACACTGGATAGTGCTTGTGCTACAATAAAAAGGGTTAAAAACACTTTATATACAGTATATACTGTATGTATATATAACCATCTTATAGTACCTCCTGATAGTCCGGCATGTCCAATAATCTGGCACCACCTAGGTCCCAAAGGTTCCGGATTATCGGAAGTCTACTGTACTATGATAGCAATGTAGCAGGGCTCTTCATTTTACTCCTGTGGGTGGCAGGTGTTAGAATCCCACAAAGGATTGTGTGCAGACCTGCTATAAAGGTGGGGCTTGTTACCTCTTCTCTGTCGGTAAAGGATGTGGTGGGGGGGAGTGGCTCTCTAAGGGAGAATGACCTAATTCGCAGGAAATTCTGGAGAGACCCCAGGGAAAGTCAAGCTCAGAGAGGCAGCTTAGGCTGGAGTTTATGTTTTCTTGTTGTATGAGTTACTAATAAAGTCAAATGAAAATGAATACAGCCACAGAGGGTGAGCTTGGATGGTAATTCATGGCCTATGTGCTCTAAGGATAAGTAGAGACTCAAACCCATTAACCTTCAGAGATTGCAAGGTCAGAAGGGACCACTGTGACCATCTGGTCTGACCTCCTGTATAATACAAGCCATAAAGTTTTCCCTCAAATAATTCATGACTTCTTTCTTCCTACACATACGGGACACAGAGTGGTGTGGTATGTAATTGTCTAAATTTATGTGCCTTAGTTATCATGTCCAACTATAAAGGACTTAGATGAAGAGGAAAACTTCAAATATCTCAAAAGAGACCTATCATACAATCTCCCCAAAGGCAAAAAAGCTCCTATTTCTACTTTATGGGGTTAAAAGACATTGAACAGCCCATCTTTAGTTTAATGTTTATTATTATTTTTTTCAAGGGGGAAGAGCAGAGAAAAGAATGAAGAAAGCATTAACTAGTTTAATAGGTTGTTGTTTTTTTTTAAACTGGAGGCTGTTTGAAATTGCTCAACAGTCTGGAATGGACTAGTAAATAAGTGCAATTCATTGGACAGCCTTCACTGAAGTCGGGACATTTTTTTGAATGATTTTTAACCTGACAGTCTCAAGTGGAACAAACATATTTCTGCATGTTTTGAGGCCCTTTGCATGCATGCATGCATGCATGCATATACAGGTTGAACCTCTCTAGTCTAGCACCTTCAGCACCTAGCAGGTCCAGAGCCAGAGAATTTGCCGAACAACAGGAGATCAATATTGTAGTGAGGTGATTAAATGGAACAATGTTTGCAATGCTGCTGCTTAATGTTTGACTGTACTGATGCACTCTGTATAAGCCTATGCCTACCCAAAGCTTATAAAATTCTCTTCATAAAGTGTTAGTGTTATTACTAAGTAGATAAAGCATAAAGCATAAAAGCATGTTCACGCTTAGCAGCATTACCAACACTTCCACTGCTTGCTGGTTTCTTAGAAGACATTTGGGGTAATTTAGACCTAAATAATAGCACAAAATACTGAGAGCCAGGATTGGTGGCAGTAAACAAACTTTACAGGACCATGAGAAACTTGGCCACACCCATAAGTAGATATCTGGCTAACTAAAAGCATGCCATAAAACATGGATGTTACTGGACTAGAGAAGTTCAACCTATATTTTTAAAAATGAAAATAGCTTTAAGAACATAGCATTTATTTCCCCTTCCAATAAAAAGCTTTTTGGTTTTAAACATACCCATATCCCCCAGCCATCGTCATCGCTGGCTCGTTTCCTCCATCCACCTCGCCTCATAGTGAAGCTTCTGTTTATGAAATAAAAAACAAAGGCATAATTGGTTTGGTTTTTAGCAGGATCTCCAATTCCACTTAGGTGATTCCAAACAAACAGATCACACGCATAATCAAAACCTAAAATAAAAGGTAGAAGCTGCAAATTGCATCCTCAGAAAAGAGATGTATAAAACAATCCTTTATTTATGAGATGTGAGGCATCTACCATAGTAAGTCCTCAGGGCACATGCTATGTCCTTCGATAAATGTAGTATTTTCTTCTTGCAATTACACGCAGCATTATAGTGTTCAAAATCTACAATAACTTACTAAACCTTTATTGTCCAACATACACCTTATACAGCAGATAATTTATAAAACTATTTAAACACAATTGCTACCACCCATGTACAATATTGCTAGTCAGTGATTGTAGTGGGTCGGAGTGGCTGCCCACTGACCCAGAAGGGGAGGCACCACTCCCAGAGCGTTGGTGGGCTGCACCTGGATGACCCACCAGGCCAGAAGCCAGTGGGCGGGGTCAGAGAGATTTCTGGGTTGAGAAAGAATCCCCATAATTTTGCAGCTCTGGTGATGACTGATGGCCCAAGAATCCAGCAGCGATATCTCCTGGAAAAATTCACTGGCCTTCTTCCAGCAGTACTGGACTGTTAGAACTAAGTGACCTTTCCCTGTACACATATACTGAGCCAGAAAAGTAGGTGAAGGAAGGGATGTGCATGTTTACTGGTTCAAGGGATCAGAGCTATGAAAAATGACATGATGCTCACTATATGGAAAATCATTTTGATCAGATGTGTGTTTGACTTCTTAATCTGAGCTGCCACAAGATTCTCCGGGGGGTGTGGGGGGGGGGGGGGAGGAGTGTGTGACAGGAGAAGATGCCAGGGCTTGAAGATTGATCATGGGTGGACATATTTCAGAGAGAGGGTTAATTTCCTGAGATTTATAACAACTCCTTCTTCCAGAAGCTCTATTGACCCCTCAATGACTATGACTCTTCACAGATGAGATGCAGAGGCAGAATATCCTTTGGTGAAAACATACCACAACTACCATGACCGCTAGAAAATGCAGCTACCCAAACCAGGAATAGAAATCAGAATTATGATGCTCAGCATTCTTCTGCTCTCTCTCAAATACTTATGTAACCCAGTGGTAAAGCATGTGCTCTATGTCCCTGTATGAGCTGGTTCATAGAGAGAGAGAGAAAGAAACGCTACACTCTCCCCCACCCAATTACTCTTACTACTCAAGTGGAAAAGGTACGTGCTGTAGATCTGAAGGCTATTGGTTTAAACCTTGCTGATTATCCATTTGAGAGAAAATTTATGCATGAAAGTTAGTGTGAGCACTCACCTGCAATGTGCAAGACTAAAGCTCAGTTAGCTCTATGCTCTGCCTGATTTGGTGACTATAAAGTCAGTCTCTCTCCAAATGATTAATTAGTTAAACATACAAAAGGGAAACAGCTCCAGCTGAAGACAGAGACATACCTCCTAAATGGTTAGAACACTATTTTGGGACACGGGCTATCAGACCTACAGGTTGGAACAGGAACTCAACCCAGATGAGATACACAGAAATGAGACAGATAGACTAGAGGGCAATGCAGGAGTAGCAGTCAGGAGGCAGGACGAGCGATCATGCAGAAGCAGCTGCAAGCAGGGAGAAGCCAGTCGCATGGACAACTTCTTGTTCTTGTGCTTGGTTTAAATACAAATATGGATCCCTGTCAGAGTTCAGCATTTAGTTTTGGCAACAGTTAGGTCACTGGGTGGTAGGCTGGAAATTACTAGAGCTGGGGTAGGCTAGATTCAGCCCGCCAGAGCCTCAGCCAGGCTTCCTGCCCCTGCATGCTACTCTGAGCAGCGCTGAACTCTGCGAGCCCAGGGGAGGGGGAGGAAAGGCTTGACACGCTGCCCTCACCCTCAGTACAATCTCATAGCTCTGGCCAATGGGAGTTGCCTATTTGAAGAAAAGGCAGCACGTGAAGTGCCCCTCCCCTTGGGCTCGCAGCCATCAGAACAGCACACATGGCCCCTGCAGCTGGCTGCTCTGAACAGTCTGCAGGGTCACAGAAGGCAAGGAGGCTGGCTGAGGAACCTGCTGGCCTGGAGTTGCATAGGTAAGCATCTCTCATCCAAAGCCTGCCTCTGGCACTCCAACTCCTCCCTCCCCCCAATCCTCTGCTCCCCTGCTCCTGCCCCTCTACTCCATGTAACCCACACCCTCTACCCCTCCCACTCTTGCCCTCCTACCCCAAGTAACCCAAACCCTCTGCCCCTCCTCCTGCACTCATACTCCACATAACCCAAACCCTCTGCACAGATTCTGCTCCCGCACCCATACCTTTTCCTAGACCTTGCACCGCAATCGCCAACCCAGAACTCTATCCTGCCCTAGGTCAGAACCCAAAACCTCTGCACCCAATCCTTCATGCCAATCTCCTGACCCAGGTCACAACCCTTCTCAAACTCTCTCTCAGATTCCACACCCCATCCTGCATTCCTCTATTACCATCAATGAAGAGTGCAGCCCCTTGACCATTTACCAAATTTGTGGAGTGCCTTCCACTCCATCAAAAATTATTGCCCACCCCCGTAATAGATAAGCTCTTTCGGCTAGCATTCAAGAACCATGGTCCCTGACACACTCATCTAGGATGTGGGAAACTTAGGTCCAAGTTTCTGGTCTGAATCTGGAAGAGCTAGGATTTGAGCCTGAAATCTCCCACATTCCAGGTGAGTACCCTGAACACAGGCTATTGGCTATCTGGGTTGGTTGCACACTCTCTCTGGTTTTCACCAGAAATTCCATGCTGGCCCTAAGAAAGTTTCTCTGAAACTGTTATGCTCCCAGGAAATGTTTCAGTTTCAATGAATTAGCATTCTCCAACTAAAAAAGGATTCATCAGAAAATTCATGACTAGTTCTAGTACAAACCCTGGAGTAACTGTTGAAATATTATACAACAAAACAATGGATGCAGAACTAAACTGGGTGTTGTGGTATTTGGCATTCTGGTTAATGAGAGCTGTTCCTTTACGACAAGGTGCAGCACTTTATTATACAGCGCATAAAGACTGAGAGGCATGTATGAGAGATTGTCCCTGTTTGTCAACACTGGAAAACTCCATAAAGGTCTAAATACATTTGGTAAATGCATCATTCCAGAATGCACGCCACCTCCTTGTGGGAGATTGGACTTTTCAGGACACTGCTAGTGAGCTATAGAGCCTTCTTTATGTAGCTCAACACTTTGAATTGAGCTCAGCAAGGATTAAAAATTGTTTCCATCTAATGGATATTTTGTGGTCTATATGTGCTTCACGGATCTCAGTTCTAGCTCCCACTTCACAAAACCATTACTGCGTTTGGCACTAGACTACAGGCTCTTGGGGCAAGTACACTCTTACTATGGACTTGCACAATGCCTAGCACAATGTAGACCCATTCTTGGTTGGGTCTTCTATAGCGAGGGCTTCTCCATCAGGAGACAAAAATTGTGCTATAACATATTTCTGAGTATTAGTAACCCTACATTGAGGATTGGGGCAAAAGGAGGACAACATATAATTATTGGTAGGGAGACAATTTAAAAAATATATATTTTCATTACTTTTGAAGTTCTAGGATTAAAAGTATCATTTTATAACAAAATAAACTATAAACTTTATTACTTGATGATGTTATAGAGTACTGTAGTTTGAACTGATTTTAGGAGGGAATGACCTCTAATACTGTTACAGTCATTTGCAATTGCAAGTGATTGCTGATGTCAGGCAATTTTATTCCAATCAATCCCTGACTACTACGGTATTTTAACTACATTTGTATAAAATATTACATGCACCGAAGTGGCTGACTAAAAACATTTGAAAAGTTTCACTTGTGGGTAGAAGCTGTAAAAGGAGAGAGTTTGGAGTAAGAAGGCCAACAAGCATGAATCAGAAGATAAATCTGAAAACCCTGAATGAATAAAGCATGTGACAAAAACCAAGCTAACGAGTATGAGAAGCTAAAAGTAAAAAACTCACTTTTCAGACTGCATAGAAAGCTGAACATCCAGTCTTGTGTCAGAAAGGTGAAATGTGTAATTTGCAAAAATCATGAATACTCAAGTCCTTTAAAATTAATTCCCTCTACCTCTATGTATATAAAATACATGGTAGCAGGAAATGTTATTTTGGCCCAAGAAACTCCTAGAACATTTCTCCAGAAAATGCAACATGAAGAGATACAAAAGTTCTACACAGTGTTGCTGAATACTTTCAAATTCTGAGATTTTGAAATTGTCTGCAGTTTGCAATTTGTAGGCCTACCTGACCTTAATCTTGGATCTATCTATGTTAAAGGTCAAGAAATGAAAGACTGTACAAGTATCAGAGTTCCACTTTGCTACTCTTCAAAAAGTTATGACCAGCATAACTACCACAGCAGTTACGAGTTACCACATTTTTTTTCTTAAAATAAAAGGATTACAGACAAAACATTAAAAATAATCTATGTGCATGCTTTAAAAAAAAAAAAGTTCTCAACTCCAATCTCAGGCTTTGGCAGGTGTCAGTCCTTCCAAGACTTTAATAAGCACTGGGGTTTGACCCCTTAGACAGAATATTGTGTATATTTGCTGGATCAAAAAGAGGATCTTTAGTCAGTTTAAACTCAAGCTATTATCCAAAAGGCCTCTTTGCCTGATGGTCTCTGAAGAATCCTGTCTGAACTAGCATATGAGGGTTTTGCCAACTGTAAACATTGCACCATGAGTGATTTTGCCTAATCTCCACCCACTATTCTTGCATACTGGAAGGCTGTAGCCATCCCTCAACCTGCCATGGAAATAAATCAAATTCCTGGCCAAAGTGATACATATACTTAATAGAGTAATATCTCCAGAAGATATCGTAGGAAATTGTTGTATTTATCACAGCAAGCCATTATAAAGTCTCTTACACAAGTTTCTTGAATACAGAAACTTAGGTTTATTATTATGTTTGCTGATGGAGCCATAGACAGGTCTTATGTTGAAGTATCTGTATGCATCAGAGCTGTGTAGAATGAGAAACTTTGTACACTGACACAGTACACTTGGAATCTGGGAGAACTGATTGTGATACATTGAGAATAAAAGCAACTTCGGGAATTGTGGGGATGAATATGCAACAGCTCTAGTCAACATGAGTCAGGCTGAAAGACAGATGATGCAACAGTGAATACAGGCTGTTGAGATGTTGTGCAAGCCACGTTTAGACAAGATATTAGTCTGATTGTTGTGCACTGCATCAAACCCTTAGCTGTCCATACTACAAGTAGGCTGAACTTACTCTGAGACCAAGTGCCTATGTCTCACTGCCCTCTAGGAACAAGTGTTTCTGATCATTGCTTGCCACAATCGGCTTAGGAGCTCAACACAATTGCAGCTGTGTAGCCAGCAACAGTTTTCTTCTGTTCCTGAGGATTTCATCTTGAGTTTCAACAAAATTTGTTTTTTCTCTCTTACCCTTGTCTTGCAGTCTTCCAGAATGTCTCTTTGCAGAAATTCCTTTGATACTTTTAGTTACTTGGCTCAATGTGTCTAAGAGCTGAAGTGTCAGCAGCTCTTTCAGGCTTGTTACTACCCCAATCACAGACCATCTATACAGCCTTCTCAATACAGCATGCCTCCCTACTTATTTTGAAGCGTTGTATTTTCATCCTAACGTATTTTTTTCAGGACCTTTTCTCAGCATATGGAAACTATTTCTGTCTGATAGTCTCTTCCAGATTCAACGGAAGTGATATTCAGAGACATCAAGTTCCTTAAGTTTATACAGTGGTCTCTGCTCTTGAAGATGATATCTTAATCTCTTTGGAGAAAGCAGAGCTCACTAGGCCTCAGAGCCTCCAAATGATGCTCCAATCTCAATGATTCTTGACCTTGAGAGGTTTGAAGGTGTCTACCTTAAAGTAGATGCCTAAAACAGCATCCAGAACACAGCCACATCTTTGTTTTGAGGAGACAGATGCAGGAAGGCCTCAAGTTAAAATGGCCTTCCCCTGGATAAAGCACACAACTTGCAGCTTTCCTGGGTGTCAACTTTTATATACATCATTTCTCTTCCCCCTCTCCCTCAAGACCTTCTTCTCAAGCCATTCATATTTTTAAACAGTTTCTGATTTGCTTTCTATTGATGAAGACTGGTCCGAGAAGATAGATTCACTCCTGCCATTTTTTTGTGAGAAGGGAGGAAAGTTATAAGCCAGTTTGGCTGAAGCCTTTCTCCCTCCTGTATGAGAAAGAAAATATGGATTTTCAGGATGACAGAACCTTTCTAAAATGATAACAATAGACAGCCTGCTGGCCATTCAAAAGATTAAAAGGAGCGAGCACAAGAACTTCTTGTCAAACAAGGAATACATTATCAAAGATCCTAAATTTAGCTCATCAGATTTGGAAGCCCAAACATAAAGAAGGTTCATTTAAACTATGGGAGATTGTTTCTGCTTGCTTTTTACATTAGAGATAACAGTAAATGGCCCTGGTTTTGCTTGAGGACTTTTCCCCCAGTTTATTTAATTTAGGCACTTAAAAAATTTATTTAGTTTTTCCTCTACAGGAAAGCAGAAAAGCCTTTAAAATTAGTTTATACAGTGTTCTCTGTCTTGAAGACATCACCTTAAACTCTTTGGAGAAAGCAGAGCTCCTCAGACCTCAAGGCCTCCAAATGATACTCAAGTCTCAATGATTCTTGGCTTGGAAATCAGTTAAAATTAGAGCCGTTGATTTATTACAGTTAACTCATGCCATTAACTCAAAACAAATTAATCACAATTAAAAAATTAATCATGATTAAATTGCACTGCTAAACAGAATACCAATTGAAATTAATTTTGGATGCTTTTCTACATTTTCAAATATTGATTTCTATTACAACACAGCATAGAAAGTATAGAGTGCTCACTTTATATTATTTTATTAGACATTTGCACTGTAAAAATAGTATTTTTCAGTTCACCTCAGAATAAGAACTGCCGTACAATCGCTATCATGAAAGTGTAACTTACAAATGCAGATTTGTATTATATAACAGCACACTTAAAAAAAACTAAAAGTCTAGCACCTACAAGTCCACTCAGTCCTACTTCTTGTTCAGCATATATCACTAATAAATAGGGTTGTTAATGTGTAGTTGACTAAACAATTAACCAATAAACCTTGGCTTATCGATTAATCCTATCAATTACATGCTTCCCCCCCACCCAGCTACCTCTTGGATCCCGCAGAGCAACCTGCCCCCCACCCACTTGCTGCCTCCCACAGAGGCAGTGGGGGGAGGGGACAAGCAGGAACCAGAGCTAGCTTTTAAGTTGGTTCCCCAAGCACCAGCTTCATGGAGCTGCCTGCTCTCTCCCCTCACCCACTGCTGCCTCTGTCAGAGGCAGCAGCAAGGAGGGGGAGGGCAGGGGAGGTTGCCACGGAGCAGCCTCTGTCCACTGTGGACCTGGACTTGCCATGGACAGAGACTGCTCTGTGGGATGCCAGCATAGCCTCTATCCACGGGGAACTCTGCACTGCTGCCTCTGTATCAGCAGAGGCCAGGTGTGCACTGGCTGCTGTCCCCATTCCTGGGGACTATCAAATAATCGTGTAACCACTAAAATTTGATATGGTTATATGATTATTCAGTTAATCGACATGTAACATCCCTACTAACAAACAAGTTTGTTTACATTCATGGGAGATACTTCCACTGTTTTAAAAGAAAGAAATTATCTGATACACAGATGAATGCAATATGCTGGGAAAGAGTCAACAGAGCTCTAGAAAAAATAAATTATGCTTCATTGATCTATTACAATTACAGGTTGTACCTCCCTGGTCCAGCACCCTTGGGACCTGACCGGACCTGGATGAGGGATTTTGCCGGACCAGGAGAGGTCATTTCTGGACCCCTGCCACTGGCTCCCCGGCCCAGCCGCTGGCCTCCCGGCCAGCTCCCCACTTCCTGCCAACTCCACGGGGTAGCTATCGCTGCTATGGCTCCTGGACCTGCCGGGCAGCCCCATGCTAGGGCTCCAAGAACTGCTGGGCAGCCATGTGCACCGCAGTGAGGTTTCTGAGACCTGCTGGGCAGCTACATGCACTGTGCTGGGGTTCCAGGACCTGCAGGGCAGCCGCATGTGCCGCGCTGGGGCTTTGGGATCCTCCAGGCAGCCGTTCATTGCATCTCCCTGGTCCACCGAGCTACCACAGCTCCCAGACCACATGCTGGGTCTTCCAACCCCATTGGGAATCCCTTCTCTCATGCGCTGGGCGGCCCCACTGTCAGCTCGCTGTGGGCAGCCCACTGCCCTACCAATGCTGAAGGGATCCTTATCACTGACCCTCCACTGGGACTCTCTGGTCCTGCAACGTCTGTGCCGGACCATGGATGTTGCTGGACCAGAGAATCCCGGTTAAGAGAGTTTCAACCTGTATTTTGGTGGAGGAGGGTCAAACATGTGGACAAGGGAGATCCACTGGATACAGTGTACTTGGACTTTCAGAAAGCTTTTGACAAGGTCCCTCACTAAAGACTCTTAAGCAAAATAGACAGCACTGGGATCAGAGGCAAAGTCTTTTTATGTCTCAGTAGCTAGTTAAAAGACAAGAAACAGAAGGCAGGAATAAATGACCAGTTTCCAGAGAGGTAAATCATAGGATCCCTCAAGGATCTGTACTGAGTCCTGTGTTGTTCAACATATTTATGAATGATGTGAAAAAAGGAGCAAACAGTGAAATGAGTAAGAGTTACAAAGGATTCTTACAAAAGAGTGTGACTGAGCAACAATGGCAGACAAAATTCAGTGTTAAGAGCAAAGAAATGTACATAGGGATTAGGGATGTTAAAATTAGATTAATCAACTAATCGAATAGTCAATGGAATTTCCATCAACTATTTCATCAATTGGTAAGGGTGCTTCCACTTCGAAATGTAGCAAGAGCCTGCAAGGTTTTTGCTACATTTCCAAGGTGGAAGTGCCAGGCAGTGTTCTGCCTTTGAAATGTACAAGAGCCCCAGTGGTGACTCTTGTACATTTCAAAGATGGAACGCTGCCACTGCACCGCTGCTGCCTCCCGCGGAGATGGAGGAAACTGGCTTTTAAGACAACTCCCCCAAGCATCCCCTCCTTTTCTCCCCCCTTTGCTGCCTCTTTCTGATAGAGGCAACAACGGGGGGAAGTGATTCGTCGACTAGTGTGTCAACTATCCAATAAGCTTTTGCTCATCAGATAGTTGACTAGTCGATTAGTTGCTTACATCCCTAATTGGGATTATTTTTCCAATCTACATACAAAAATGATGGGTCATTAGGAAAGGGACAGATAAGATGACAAAAAAATCACAATACAATTACATAAATCCATGGTATGCTCACACCTTGAGTACTATGTATAATTCAAGTCATCTCATCTTAAAAAAGCACAACAAAAATGACTAGGGATACGGAATAGCTTCTACATGAGAAGAGGTTAAAAAAGACGTACGCTTACACAACATAAGAACCAGGAGTCACCTAACGAAATAGGCAGCAGTTTTAAAACAAATACAAAGAACTACAGTAGATGTTTATATCAACACCCGGTAAGAGCAACTGCTGCTTACACACATTTCCCCTGGGAATACTTTCTCTACTGTGAGTTGTCCAGTTAGTAACAGCAACGTAGTTGCTGCATAAAACCAACATTTGTAACACTGACACATCACCTCCCAGGACAAAGACTGGAGAGAGCACACGGGGCCCCCCAAACTGCATTTTTCTACTCCCCTCTTGACCTCGGCCCTTCAGCAGAGAGCACACAGCCCCATCCACTTGCTCTGCCTGACAGCGACTACGTGGAGCACGTGTGTAGCAGGGAGTTGGAGGAAAGGGTCTGGAGCAGAGGGATTTTTTGAGGTGGGGAGACGCTGGGGTTAGGGGAGCAGCAGAGGCACAATTGAAAGGTTTCCTCCTCCTCCTCCCTTAGCATCTGGCTTGCAAGCAGCAAAAGGCAAGTGAGCAGTGTGTTTACTATTTTGCAAAGAGGAGTATCAGAGACCCTCCTCTTTCCCCAGTACTGGCTGCCCACTTCATCTTAGTTGCCAGCAGTGAGGTGTAGCTGTACTGTTTTGCGGTGGGTGGTTGGGGGGACCTCTCTCTCCACAGCAATGACCTGTTTCCTTCCCCACTCCTGACTTTGCTATCTGTGCTAGGAAACCCCTCCCTACACACGTAGAGACAGACAGACACACAGAGTCCATTGCAGACTGCACATGGTGCCCTCCCCAGCCATGCATCTCTCCCACACTAGGGTGGAGCATGAAGTTGCCAGTGAGCATCGTCAGCCTGTCAGCAGCCAGGCTTGCTCAGACATTTTGTTGAGTAGGGGCTTCTCTGATGAACCCAAGGTATCCCTGCCCTAGTCCCACAAACCTAAGGTTCCCCCACTCCTTAATTCCTTCCCACAACATGGCTGACCTACCCCTTCTAAAACTCTCAACTCATCATAGGTCTTCGGTCAGATGACCAATATGTTGCTACCAACTAGGGATGTTAAGTAGCAGTTAATTAACTAATTCAGTAGTCAATGGAAATTCCATCAACTACTTGATTAGTCAATAAGAGGAGGGTGCTCACAAGTCATAGAATCATAGAGCTAGAAGAGACCTCAGGAGGTCATCAAGTCCAGCCCCCTGCCCAAGGCAGGCCCAATCCCAACTAAGCCTGGCTCCTACTACATTTAAACTGCAAAGACACAGTGGGGGTAGGTCCTGGACCTGGTATGATCCAAGATTCAGAGCCTTCCCTTATCAACTAATCGTGTAGTCAATAAAAATTCCATCAACTACACGATTAGCCAATTACCCGCCTCTTAACACCCTTAGTAAGTTAATGGATAGGTCCATCGATTGGTATTAGACAAGATGGTAAGGGATGCAACTCCATGCTCTAGGTGTCCCTAAGCCTCTGACTCCTAGAAGTTGGGACTAGATCAGAGGTAGGGATGTGATCATGTAGATAACTACATGATTAACCAATAAGCCTAGGCTTATCGGTTAATGTTGTCGACTACATACATTTCCCCCTCCCCTTGCTGCCTCTGATACAGAGGCAGTGGGGGGCAAGGGTGGAGGGTGAACAGGACCAAGTACCTGTGAGGAACTGGCTTAAAAGCCTGCTCCCCATGAGCACCAGATCCACTCTCCCATACACTGCTGTCTGTGATAGAGAGGCAGCAGCACAGAGGGTAAGGAGGGCAGGCTAAAGCCAATATGCATGGGGAGCCCGCTTGAAAGTCGACTCCCTGCACATGCTGGTGGAGGCAGTGGCGGGTAGGCAGGAGCTGGTGCTTAAAATCTGGTTCCCCCCAGCATCAGCTCCACAGTTTTGCCTGCCCCCGCTGAGGGGGAGGAAGGGAAGGGAGGCTGCTATGAGGCTGCCTCTGTCCATGGTCGGCCTGAGTTCCCAGCAGACAGAGGCTGCTCCGCATCATTTGCGACAGCAGCCCCTGTCCGCAAGGGGTCTGAGCTCCTCACGGACAGAGGCTGCTCCACCTCCCACAGAGGAGCCTGGGCCCACCGCAGACAGAGGCTGCTCCAGGGCAGCAGCCCCTGTCTGCTGGGAGCTCTGACCTCCTCTCCCCCCACGGACAGAAGGCATCTGCCACTGCGCTGCTGCCTCTGTATCAGAACCAGCAGCATGGGAAGGCAGGCAGGCAGCCATGGGATGTTCTGCGTGGGATGTTGATTTTTAAACGGGCTCCTCTCATGTCCCAGCTCCTCCTGCCACCCTGTGCTGCTGCCTCTGATACAGAAGCAGCAGCGAGGGGGAGGGGAGCAGAGGACTCCCAAGGAGTGGGGCCGGAGCACACCAGCTGTTGGACCCACCCCTGGGGATTATCAAATAGTTGTATAACCACTAAGGTTTTGTGCGATTACACAATATCTAACATTCCAAATCAGAGGTGGGAAGCAATGGTTGATGAGGGGGGCACTCGAAGAATTGGGTAAATGGTCAAGATCTGCACGCTTCATTGATATTAATGGGGGAGGGGGGGTCTGGGATGAAGGCTGAACACAGAAGGGAGCTTGGGGTAAGGGACTGAGGTACAGAAAGGGGTGTGGGATCTAGGGGGGAGTTTAGGTGCAGGAGGGGGATTCAGGAAGTTGGGTTGTGATCTTGGGCAGATGACTGGGGTGTAGGGCCTGGGAGAGGGTCTGAGTGCAGGATGGGGGGGGCAGAGGGTTTGGGTTATGTGTGGTTTTGGATCAGGAATGGGGCAGGGGGGAGAGGGTTGGGAGGAGGAAGGGGCTGGAGCACCAGAATCAGGCTTTGGTCAGGAGACACTTACCTGAACAACTTCTGGCAGGCAGCCCAGGAGGTTCCCTGACTTCCAAGCTCCAGCAGGCTGCTCAGAGCAGCCAGCTGCAGAGCCATGTGCATCTGTGAACAGCTGCAGGCCTGAGGGGAGTGGAAGCAGGGGTATTTTGCTTGCTTCCTGTTCTTCAAACAGACAGCTCCTATCGTCTGAAAGCCAGCCAATGGGAGTTTTAAGATTGTGCTGGGGATGGGCACAATGTGCAAAGCCTCTCCCCACCTTCCCCCAGGTTCACATCTGTTCACAATAGGGCCCCACAGCCAATTTTTCTAAGCAGCATGCAGAGTGGGGCTGGCAAGGCGGGGCTCACTGTGCCCGTGAGCTGGATCTAGTGGCTTGGTGGGCCAAATCCAGCCTGCAGGCTATATTTTGCCCAGTCGTGGACTAGATGATAGAGAAGAGGTGGGCAATAATTTTTGAAAAGGGGGGGGGGGGCGCGGCACTTCAAAAATTTCTAAAGTGGTCGCAGGCCACCCTGTAAGGGCTTTGGGTGGAAGCGGGGGAGCCTTTAAATAGCAAGAGTTGAAAGAGCTCCCGCCTCCCCTGCGACTCCCAGGCAACATGTTAGTGGCAGGGCTAGGAGCTGGGAGCCCTTTTAAGTTCTCCTATGTAAAGGGCTTGCACATCTTAGCACCCACCCTGAGGGTACGAGCCCTTTAAACAGAAGCAAGTGAAAGGGCTTGTGCCTCCCAATGGCTCCCAGGCAACGCGGCGGGACTGGGAGCCGCAAGCCCTTTCACAGCTGCTTCTATTTAAAAGGCTTACGCCTTAGGCTGCCTGGAAGGCACAAGCCCTTTAAATAGAAGCAATTGAAAGGACTTGCAGCTCCTGGCCTACACTAATGCATTGCCTGGGAGCCACCAGGGAGGCATGAGACCTTTCAACTCCTGCTATTTAAAAGGGCTCGCACCTTCCGCGTGGCTACTAATGCGTTTCCTGGCAGCCGCCTGGAAGACGCGAGCCCTTTAAATAGCAGGAATTGTAAGGCTTGCACCTTCCAGGTAACGCATTAGGGTTTGGGGCTGGGAGCTGCCACAGCTGGGATGAAAGGGCTAGGCAGGCCGGATGCTGCCCACTGACAGTGTCTTGCTCAGCCCTGTGATAGGGAATGGATCACTCCATTTCCTTATTCTGTTCATTCTCTTTGAATCATCTGGCAATAGCTACGGTCATAAGCCACAATACTAAGCTAGGTGGACCATTAGTCTGACACAATATGGTCATTCTTACAATATTTAAAAGCGTCTTTATTTGAAACTGAGTTTAAAACTGGATAATTCCAGAAATGCAGCTTGACAGCATCTCTTTAAATAGTCTGAATAAAAATGGCTTCTGCTCTCAAATCTGATTTTACTCACAAGTTATCTGCCAGTCCTACCAGCTCTCCAGTCCAAGAAAGCAACTGTGACCCAAATTTCTGACGTAAAACACGAACATATAAAACAAATCTTTCACACCACTTTTCCATAATACAGCAGAAACAAACATGCATCAGACCCAAATGGCACAAACTGCACTCCCCCTATCTTTGCACGACACCTTTAAGGAGGACTTTACAATCATCTAGTGCTATGAGGCATGCTTCCATCCATGTATAATATTCTTTCCAAAATCTCCTAAGATAGAAAAACAGTTTTAGAATCACTGTATTCAGCGCAAAGGGCACTTTAACCCATCTCTTCTATCAGCCCATCCAACAGGGTTCTAAGAGTTCAACTTTTAAGAGTGCAGGCACATGAACTCCATGTAATCGATGTGCAGAGAAAGTACCATGTGACCCAGATCTAAGGAAGTCCTTTTCTTTGCAGGAAGGCTGACCTCATGAGCCAATCCACACGTGCAGATGCTAGCAGAGCTCTTCCTCCTGGCACAGAGCCATTTGGAAAAAGACAGTTGTATCTTTTCCAGCTGCCAGAGTCCCTGGGTGCTTGTAAAGGCACAGCTGCTTTGGTACTGTGATGATTTTCTGTGCCACAGAAAGTGGAAGCTGAATTCAGACAAGCCAGATAATGAAATACCCCCTGGAGTTGTGATTTGATCAGATACCAGTGGTTAAGGGACATGGCAATGAACATACAAAGGACCTAAAACCCAAGTAATGCAGTTAGCTCTCTCTTCTTACAGCAAAGCAGTCTGGTTTCTGACAGATAGTCTCAGGGCTGTGGCACATATAAACCATCAAGTGGGAGACTCAAAGCTTTAGAATGACAACCAAGTTTTGTTTACACTACAAACTAATTTCAGTATAACTTAGGGATGGAAAGGGTTAACCGGTAAGCTACTCCAGCATGGCTAGGCCGACCATCCCACAGGTTCCTGGTTAGCTAATTAAACATAATATTTAACCAGTTAACTTGTAAAATCCTGTTTAAAATCCCTAGTATAATTACATTTCTCAGAGCTTCTTGACAAAGTTACTGCCTATCAGGAAGTACTTACACCCAACAGGAGAAATTTTTCTGTCAGTACAGGCAGCATCTGCACTAAGCACTACAGCAACACACCTGTAAATGCAGACAAGCCCTAAATTTCACAAGTCACCACTTTTTAGCCTCCCCTGTCAAATTCTGCAGCGTTCCACAAAAGTGACTGTGGATAACCTCTGCTTGTCAATTATATCACAATGAGTGAAAGCTCATCAGGAAGCATTCCAATTGAGATATTAGTCAGGTGAATCAAACAGAATAGCCACAATGCACAACTCCAAAGTAGTGATACTCTTCAGTCAGTTTTGAGAACAAAGGCCCATAATAGATGTGCACTCCAACCCACAGAATTTAAAGCTTGTACATTCCTTTGCTTTCTCCTGAAGGAACTGCCAAGTGCAAAGACCAGATCTTTCTCCCCCAGACTCAAACATTATATTAATTTGGGTTTCTACACTACAAAACTGTCAAGGCACCATCCTCCAACATAGGTGACAGCATATAACAAGAATACTCCATTCCAGACAACAGCAATGTTTTCAATTGTGCTTTCCAAAATGGAGAAGATAGGCACAACGAAGTACAGTAAATGCAATACAATTTTTTTTCCAATGAAATACCTAGAGCAACTCACATAATGTCTTTACATAGGGTCCCACAAATCATCTTTCTTGTATGGTGCTCAGGCCTTTACTTCCTCCCCTTACCTTCCGCATTCAAGCTGCTATCCCTCAAGGCCCTGAACAGTTCCATGGCAGTTCTCATTTTTTCCTGCTCCCTTTCTTCTTTCAGTATTTCTTGTTCTGCTGCTCCCTGTGGAGAGCACAGAACTACCACCAAACTTGTTCCAATAGTATTCCTTTAATGGAGAATTTTCAGTATTATGAAATTTAATTCCCTGGCTACACACCTACTGCCCAAAACTACTACTAATAGGAGTTAAGCGATCTCAAAAAGGAATATATATCTGCCATTAATTTTTCCCCCAAGTACCTAATTCCAGGAGGGAAAATATTCTTTAATTTTACTATTAGTAGTTACTAATTCTAGTTAAAGTTATTACTATTTAACAAAGATTAAATTGGAAAACATATGATGGGATCAACCATATTTATCTTTCACTAATTGCTGAGGACAAGTCAATTTAATTTTCCTCACCAGGGTAACTAATTTTCTCTTCCTGATGTAAATCCTATTTTTTTATCTTAACTTTTAATATTTGTTCTTTAGAGAAGCTGAAACAGTAGCAAGGTTAAAAATCTGATCTCTCACTTCCCTAGACCACATATGTACTATCTAAGTCAAGGGAGTCAGCAGCAAGATAACCTGAAGCCCAATGCCCAGATACAGCAAATTATGCCCCTACAATATACCTATATTTCATTGATCAAGGGGAAAGGAAAATCAAATAAGCCACCCAAAAAGCCCAGACCACTGCTTTATTTGACCAGTAATACAGGGGACAGTGATCTAATGAATAACACCTTGAAAACAAGTATGCTTTACACAAGTAGTCAGACATTTTACTCTGAGGACACTAAGAAAAATGTTTTAACAAATACTATTTGAATTCTTACAGCTTAAAAACAAACATGTGCTAAGTAGTGAATAATCTTCAATTATTCACAAGCTAGAAATAAGGCAGGTGCTGGAAGGTGTTTCCTAAAGCTGTCCTACCAATGACCTCCAGTTTGACAGGATGGAATTATTTACTAACAAGTTAAGAGATTCAGTCAAACAATCCAGTGAAAGAAAGCGATGGCACAAAAGACCAATGTGATGTGGAGCCACTAACAACACTCTGGAGACAAGATAGCAAAGGAAGAGGTCTGCAGAGATTTTGGATGTGTGTGTTAATTATCTCAACTCTTAATAGGCTAGTCTCTGGAATAGTTCTATGTTAACTATGACCTCTGGCAGTAACTGATAATTAAACCATCTCTACATGAGCTTATTTTTCTACACATCTTGGACATAATTACCATCAATAGTCTTCTGCTTTTTTGGACTATGGTACTGAATTTTCACATTAGACCTGGCTCTTAAGTCAAACACACAAAGGAAGAAAGGAAGAGAAAAGTGCTTCAAGAACAAACATCTGCATTTCATCTGCAAGCACGCACAAGGAATCTTTACATCTTACTCTCTCATTTTGTTGTAGCTGACACATGAACAGTAACACGCTAAAAACAATGAAATCTTGAAGTGTTCGATTTTTGTCAACAAACCCCTAGTCACTCAGGAAACCGACCAGTCTTCCCCTCCCACCATCCCTCCCCATTTAGGAGTAGCAAGTAATGCGATCGCCCGCCCGCCCGCAGCTGTTGCTTACTATCTTGGGTCGAGTCAATGCTAAGGCGGTAGCAAAAAGAAGCCGGGGGAGCGGAGGAGAGTGGCGTCAGGAAACACACTGAGCGTGAATTCCCCCTTCCTTTCGGCTGTGCCACATTCACACCCGGGCTCATCGCTGTGACGGGCAGGCGGGGAAGCCGCACACAAGCGCACGGCGCCCTAGCTCGGGGCCCGGACGAATGAGTGCTGCGGCACTGTGGGAGGGTTAGCCCCATGCCAGGGGCTCCTCTCCTCCCCACACTGCCCCAGTGCCGGGCTGTGTGGCCCTGCCCGGCCGGTGTCGTGTCTGAGGGCAGAGGCCCCATGTGACACGGGCGGGTGCGGGGCTGACCCACACTGGCAGGTTTCGGAGCAGCACGCCCGGCCCCGGGCAACTTGCAGCTCGCGCGCCCCGCCCCCTCCCCGCGCGGGCAACTAGTGGGGGGGGGGGAGCGGTTACGCGGCCCCGCGCCCACCTCCTGCGGCCGCCGCGGGGCCCGCGTAAGGAAGCGCCGCCGGAGACCCCGGCAGTTAGAGGCAGGCCGCGGCCCGGCCGCCTCTCCTCGCGCCGGGCGCTCGCGGGGCCGGGATGCACCGCGCGGGGGAAGGGGCCCGGCTCGCTCAGCCGCCCCGGGCCTCACCTGTCGCCGTGCCTGCCAGACGCACATTCCCAGGTGGCGCCGCCTGCCCGGCCGGGCCGTACAACGGGGCTTCACATCGCGCTCCGCTCAGGCAGCCCCGGCCCGCGCTCGCTCGCCCCCCCTCCCCTCTTGGTGTCCCCAGCTCCTCCCGCCCGCCCCCGCTTCTTCCTGTGAACGCGTCACTCACACACACACACACACACACAAGCGCGCGCGCGGCCAACCGCCGCTCGGTCAACAAGGCTCGCGCCAGCTGCCCAGGGCGCCCCCTAGCGGCGCGCGCCTTCGGAAAAGTCGCGTGCGGCGCAGCAGTCGCCGCCGAGAGGTCTCCTAGGCACGTGACCGTCTGGAATGCAAGGAGGGGGAAAAAAAAAGCTCGCGCTGATCCTGTTTCTACGCCTCTCTCTCCCACGATCGGTGGCTGCGCGGGCGGGGCGGGGAGCCAGCGGCGCCCCCTAGCGGTCCGAGGGCTGCTCTGCAGCGCCGCAGCTAAATGACGGGCAGCAATTTCGGGGACGGCTGCGCCAAGTGACTCTCTGGCCTGTCAGGGCGCCGGAGCCCACGTGTGCAGCGGCTCAACGCGGCCCGAGCCTGATACCCCGCACGGAGCGCCCTGTGCACCCAGACAAGCGGCTCAGGCACGGGTCTGCACTCAGCACCTTGGGCGTGTGGGACACCTGTTATTAAATAGATCAATTGGAGTATAAATATTGTACTTACATTTCAGCGTACAGTATATAGCGCAGTATAAACAAGTCATTGTCTCTGAAATGTTAGTGTGTACTTACTGCTCTAGTGTTTTTTTATGTTGTAAAACTAGGCAGATATCTAGAGAAGTTGATGTACATCCTGGAGGGTCCCTGCGTATCCCTAGGGGTAAGACTGGTGCAAGGGGGCTTCAGAGATCCTGCACCCAACAAAGAATTGGCATAATGGAACCATGCTTCATCCAATGATATAATCCCCATGCAGGAGCAGGGAAACTGCTAACTCGCTATGTTTACACTACGGGATAAGGTCGAATTAAGATATGCAACTTCAGATACGTTAATTCCGTAGCTGAAGTCGAAGTACCTTAACTCGACTTTTGGCGCTGTCCACACAGCACGAAGTCGAAGGGAGAACACTCCCTTCAACTTCCATTACCCCTTGTGGAAGCAGGACTATCAGCATCAACAGGAGTGCCCCTCTCAGTTCGAATTAGCTGTCTTAACTAGATCTACTAATTTGAACCCTGGAAGATTGACAGCAGCAGCTTTGATCTTCTCTGTAGTGCAGACATGCTCTCAGGAGCCAGCCTTATGTCAGCAAAGAGTTCCCTTGCACAGAATGCACACCATTGCTTTGTTCTTTTATTGAGGGCGCTATAGAATACAGGAATAGTTTGTTGCTGCTACTCACTGGCATGTGTACAGGGTGTGCCGGGTGTGCCCAGGCACACCCTAATGTCTTAGGGTTGCCAGGTGTCCAGTTTTCTACCGGACAGTCTGGTTTTTTTGAGCTCTGTCCGGTAAAAAAATCCAGAAAATACCAGACATGTGCAATGTCCGGTATTTTCTAGTTTTCCGACTGGGCGCCCGGAAGCCTGGTGGGGTGGTGGGGGGAGTAGCTGGGAGGCGGGGCGCGATCGGCTCTGGGAGCCCTGGTTGCGTGTGATGAGGAGGGGCAGCCCAGTCCATGCTCCTGCACTCTGGTCAAGCATGTGGTGGAGCCGCAGCCAGACTGACTCGCGCTTGGCCTGGACTGTGCGGGGGGCAGGAGCGCCCTGGGATCTGCACTGCCTGGGTCAGTCCCGCTCCCCACTGGCTGATACGCTCCTCCCCCTCCTGCCCGGCCGGTTGGTTCTCCCCCACTTCTTCCCTCGATCTTCCCTGGCCAGCCCCGCTACACCCCCCCGCCAGCGCTGCTTCCAGCGGCCAGTTCTTCCCTCCTCCTCCTGAGCTTCCCCGGCCAGCCCCGCTCCCGCTGGCCGCACCCTCTTCCCCCCAATCTCTCCTGGCCAGCCCCACTCCACCCGACCCCTCCCCCAACTGGCCAGCTCTGCTTCCCATCGCCCCCCCCCCCGATCTCCCCCGGCTAGCCCCCGATCCCCCCCCCCGCCAGCTCTGTTTCCCGGCTCCCCCCCTCCTCCCGGCCAACCCCGCTCCCCTCCCGGTCGGTCCCTCCCCCCGCCATGAAGTGTGTCCATTTTTTTTTAAAACTACCTGGTAACCTATGATGTCTAAAAAAAAAGTGGCTTTGCATTTTAATTTAATCGCATGATACGCTCTTTTAGTTTTGAAGTATTGCTGTGTTATGCAATAAGCGCTGAACTGCACGTGTAAAAAACAAACTAAGAAGTACAATGTCCCATACTTAAGTTTGTATTTTTTAAGTAAAGTTTAGTTGTTAATTTAAAAAAAAATAAGTTTAGTTAAGTTTTAGTTTCTTTAGTTTGTTTGATGAATAAAAATAATGTCCTTTATGATTGAGTATTCACTAAATGTTCACCTTTAAAAAAAATAAAAAATAAAATTCCCTGGGTTCACAACCTAATGAAATGTGCTGCGCACGCCCGTGCTGCTAATGCAGATACAGTAAAACCTGTGTTATCCGGCTCGCTCAGGGATTAGGGCATTCCAGTTATCTAAAAATTCTGCTTATCTGAGGGTCCCATCAACCTAGGAAAAACCAATGGACAATAATAGTACAACTCAAGTTTTTAATATTGGTAGTTTTGTAGTGTGGGGCAGTTGGTCTCACATTTCTGTTTTGAGCTAAAGATGATTAGTGCTTCTTAATTAAAAATTTGTTAAGCCAATCATGGTAAACCAAGGCAGGCCTGTGCGTCTGAAGATGTGACAGTATTGTGGCTGGAGGCAATGCTCGTTAACAAAGTTTTCTGGTTAACAGAGTGCCGGATAACAAAGGTTTCACTGTACACCTTTCTAGTTTGATCTGACAACATCTCCTCTTTTTGTGTGTTGAGATAATTAGTCCTTCTGAACATACCTCCAGGGAATTACCTGAACCCATGAGTAATTTACAGCAAATAATTTTAGGACTGTCTGGATGCAAGTGTTTTATCATATTATTTGACATATTATTTGAGGGACACTAATTTAGAGACATCACAAGCACAGACACAATGGCCACGGGGTACCTCAAAGTGTCCCATTTCCAGTTTGGCCAAATGCCTGAGAGTCCAGCAAGGTGGATACAGTTGCAGTATCGAGGCCTAAGTGTCTCTCAGTATTATGTTTCCCGTCTTTTCCCTCACACCCCCTGTCATCTCCAGCCTGATGAATTTTTTAAAGCTATGTGATTGGCTGATAGTATTATTTTTATTATTATGTTTCCCTCTTAGATCTAGGTCTGGAAGGGGGGGAGGTGGCAGTTTTGGAGCAGAAGGCTGAGTGACAAGCAGGAGCATTAACATAGGTTAGCAAGGATAGTTTTAGCCAAAACACAACATGCTCTGGCTATTCCCTGTCTTCATGAAACCACCATGCTGGTGGAATCCCTAGCACTGGACCTGCATGCATTTTCCATGCAGGCAGTACAGAGGGGACAGAACAGTAAAGAGAATCTACCCCTAATATTGATTGGGGACCCGTGGCATTTTAGAAATAATACATTCAATCCTCCCTGCAGGGACTCTTCTGGGTTTATTAAATAAAACTGCTATTAATATAAAGGATGCATAGCCAGAGTCAATTCTCATGGAAGAGGATCATTGCACAGACACTTCCAACCAGCACTGCAACAACTTCAAGCCTGTGTCTCTTGCTGACAGCCCTGCAGCTGGATAAAGGATATTACTGCACAGCATTGACGGATCTGTAACTGAATCTGTCACACACTAGCGGCACCTAATGGGGAGATGAACACATTGCAAGGGGAGCACATGCTGCACTAACTTGAAATCAATCTAGTCACATCTCTTAGAGATGGTGCTGCATTGCAGACAGCCCAAACAGTCTGCATACAACCATTCCAGATATCTCATCATCCTGTGTTTTGTACCCTGCTTCATCAGTACCATCCACTGAAGGACAGTCTTAGCCATTTACCACGGTGGCTCTGGTTAGAAATGGTTGCACTCTGGGATTAAAGTGCAAGGATAAATATGTTTTAACAAAATGCAACTAAGTGAAATAAAGGATTGAAAGATTCACCTGCTGAATGCAACTAGCTTGTGCTGACATCTAGTGGCAAGGGAGAAAGACTGCAGGGACAACCCATATTACTGAGTTTCCCCAGTCTGAAAATGGTCTCACTTTATAGGATAAAGTCAGCTGTAGATTAGTTCTTAACAAAATTTACACACTGTATTTTATGCTATTCCTTGCAAACATCGCAGGGCTTTTAAGAACAGCACCAGAGATAGTAAACATCAGCCGTGGATGCAGTAAAAGAGCAGGGACCTATAGGGAGATCTACAGAACAGATCTACCATGTCCCAATGGCAGTTAATAATCACTCAGACATTTCAGAACCTATACATTGCCATATTAATACAGACTATTATTGTAATGCCTCCATTAGACTTATAATAGCCATAGGATTACTGCAGTGCTTTCCTTGACCTACTACTGTTGTTTAGAGACAAATAATGAAAGTGTTATTGTCTCATAGCTTAGTTACAACTTAACTATATCATGCGGAATGTAACTTAACTATATAATGTGGAAATCCATCAGCCTCATGAAGAAACTTGCACAAGTACAGACAGATATCATCTTTCTCTCCAAATGCAAATGGGTGGACATCATACCAAATGGACTGCAGGTGAAAAATCCATTGCAATTGACATACTGCACAGACTATGGTGAGAGATTATGCCATATACTCTCAAAGAAACTGAGGAACCACCTGATCAGCATCCTGTACAGCAAACAGGAAAACATCAAAAAAAAGCTCTCAAATCTGGAGACTTTCATAAAAAAACAACCTTCCACATAAACTTCCACATGGCTGGACTTTACTAAAATAAGACGGGAGATTTACACTACACACTTCACTTCTCTACAGAGGAAAAAGGACTGTAAGCTGTCTAAACTTCTACCTGCCACATGGGGCCACAATAGAGGTACCCTTAACTCTCTCAGCAATATCATCAATCTATCCAATTACACACACAGCCCGGCAGAAGAGTCTGTCCTATCTCGGGGACTCTCTTTTTGCCCCACCACTCCCACAAACATGATACAGTTCTGCGGTGATCTAGAAACCTACTTCCGCCATCTCTGACTCAAGGAATACTTTCAACACAACACTGAACAGCACACTGACACACACAGACCCTCCCACCAACAGCACAAGAAGAAGAACTCTGCATGGACTCCTCCTGAGGGTCGAAATGACAGTCTGGACCTATATGTAGAATGCTTCCACCGACATGCACAGGCAGAAATTGTGGAAAAACAGCATCGCTTGCCCCATAACCTCAGCCGTGTGGAACACAATGCCATCCACAGCCTCAGAAACAACTCTGACATTATAATCAAAGAGGCTGATAAAAGAGGTGCTGTTGTCATCACGAATAGGTCCGACTACCAAAAGGAGGCTGCCAGACAACTCTCCAATACCACATTCTACAGGCCACTTTCCTCAGATCCCACTGAGGAATACACTAAGAAACGGCACCATCTGCTCAAGACACTCTCTACACAAGCACAGGAACAAATCTACACAGACACACCCTTAGAGTCCTGACCGGGGTTATTCTATCTACTACCCAAGATCCGCAAACCTGGAAATCCTGGACGTCCCATCATCTCGGGCATTGGCACTCTCACTGAAGGACTGTCTGGATATGTGGACTCTCTACTCAGACTGTACACCACCAGCACTCCCAGCTATCTCCAAGACACCACTGACTTCCTGAGAAAACTACAATGCATTGGCAATCTTCCAGAAAACACCATCCTAGCCACCACGGATGTAGAGGCTCTCTACACAAACATCCCACACATAGATGGAATACAAGCTGTCAGGAACTGTATCCCTGATGATGCCACAGCACAACCGGTGGCTGAGCTCTGTGACTTTATCCTCACACTCAACTATTTCAGATTTGGTGACAATTTATATCTTCAAACCAGTGGCACCGCTGTGGGCACCCGCATGGCCCCACAATATGCCAAACATTTTTATGGCTGACCTGGAACAACGCTTCCTCAGCTCTCGTCCACTAGCGCACCTTCTCTACTTACGCTACATTGATGTCATCTTCATCATCTGGACCCATGGGAAGGAGGCTCTGGAAGAATTCCACCATGATTTCAGCAATTTCCACCCCACCAACCTTAGCCTGGACCAATCTACACAAGAGATCCACTTCTTGGACACTACAGTGCAAATAAGTGATGGTCACATAAACACCACCCTATACTGAAAACCTACTGACCGCTATTCCTACCTTCATGCCTCCAGCTTCCATCCCAGACACACCACATAATCCATTGTCTACAGCCAAGCGCTAAGGTACAACCGCATTTGCTCCAACCCCTCAGACAGAGACAAACACCTACAAGATCTTCACCAAGCATTCTTGAAACTACAACACCCACCTGAGGAAGTGAGGAAACAGATTAACAGAGCCAGACGTGTACCCAGAAGCCTCCTACTACAAGACAAGCCCAACAAAGAAACCAGCAGAACACCACTGGCCATCACCTACAGTCCCCAGCTAAAACCTCTCCAACGCATCATCAGTGATCTACAACCTATCCTGGACAATGATCTCTCACTTTCACAGGCCTTGGGAGGCAGGCCAGTCCTTGCCCGCAGACAACCTGCCAACCTGAAGCAAATTCTCAGCAGCAACTATCCACCACACCAGAGTAACTCTAACTCAGGAACCAATCCCTGCAACAAACCTCTGTGCCAACTCTGCCCACATATCTACACCAGCGACACCATCACAGGACCTAACCGCATCAGCCACAACATCACGGGTTCATTCACCTGCACATCTACCAATGTAATATATGCCATCATGTGCCAACAATGCCCCTCTGCCATATACATCGGCCAAACTGGACAGTCCTTACGTAAAAGAATAAACGGACACAAATCAGATATCAGGAATGGTAATATACAAAAACCTGTAGGAGAACACTTCAATCTCCCTGGACACACAGTAGCAAATTTAAAAGTAGCTGTCCTGCAACAAAAAAACTTCAAGAACAGACTTCAGAGAGAAACTGCAGAGCTACAGTTCATCTGCAAATTTGACACCATCAGTTTAGGATTAAACAAAGACTGTGAATGGCTAGCCAACTACAAAAAGCAGTTGCTCCTCTCTTGGTGTTCACACCTCCACATCAGCTGCTAGAAGTGGGCCTCATCCTCCCTGACTGAACTGACCTCGTTATCTCTAGCCTTACTCTTGATTGGTACTCTTTTCTTATGCCTGTATATTTATATCTGCCTCTGGAATTTCCACTACATGCATCTGACAAAGTGGGTCTTTGCCCACGAAAGCTTATGCTCCAATGAATGTTAGTCTATAAGGTGCCACAGGACTCCTCGTCACTATATAATGTAGTATACATTGCCACTTGCATATACCCATCATCATGATTAGTCTGGTAGTTATTTTCTAAAACACCATAACATCAGATTTTTAGAAGTAATGCATGTTTTATTATTTTATCAGTCCTGCTGAGGAACAATACTTATTGGTCCTTCAAGTATAAGAAAACCTATCAGAGATTTCCATCTCTGGGCTTTAACTCACAAGTAGCTATTCCAGTAAGGTAGTCAACATTCATTTTTGCATTTGGTTTTCATCATTTTAAAAATCCATGAAAATAGAAATATATGCAACATAATATACATTAAAGCAATATAGGCATTCTAATTGTGGTGAATAATACTGAAATACAACTGAAGGAAGGAAAAAAGGAGAGGTCAGCATTATGAGAAAGAATGGCAGCCAACACTTGGGGCTTGGGTGAAAAGAGTGTCTTATAAAAGAAAGGGATCTGTTCAGAAGACAGAAGGTAGCAAAGTAATTAGCACCGAACTGCAAAGAAAATCTTCTTATAAATATTTCCAAAAGTTTGTTTGTTTGTTTGTTTGTTCTGAAAGATCTCTGAAACTGTAAGAGCTAGAAACACCAAATTTTGCATGGATACTACTGATTTCCTAACTTCAATAACTGGATTGGTTATATCTCGAAATCGGTTTCCCCAGAGCCCCAATTAGGCCCACTGATAATTCAGAAAGATCTCCGAAATGGAAGATCTCCGAAACGGTAAGAGCTAGAAACACCAAATTTTGCACGGATACTACTGATTTCCTAACTTAAATAAATGGATTGGTTATATCTCAAAATTGGTTTCCCTGGTTCCCCCAGAGCCCCAGATGGGCCCACTGATAAATTACCTTTTAGCAGCGCCTGATCATAGAAACACAACATTTTGCACGGATACTCCTGATTTCCTAACTTAAATAATTGGATTGGTTATATCTCGAAATCGGTTCCCCCAGAACCGCAATTGGGCCACTAATTAGCTTTTAGTAGCGCCTGATCATAGGCATTTGCTGGACTCTTTTGTTAAGCGTGTCACACAAACTGCAACTACGAGATCCTTTCTGTATGATAACCGAAAAAGTACTAGCTATGTTAATTTCTTAAAGTAATATATAAGAGAAAAGTATTTCCAATAAAATATGCTCTGTTAATGTCATTGACGTAGTTCATTCATCACACCTTTTACTATATTCCCTGGGCGACGCCGGCTATTTCTGCTAGTAGGAAATAATCATAAGTACATCAGAGGTCTGCTTGGTGTATAGGATGACATGAAGAAGCTGGTTGCAGCTCTCTAACACAGCATTAATCTCATCCTGGCATAAATAGAACAGCCAAGAAGTACTGTGATTTACACCAATAATGTAAGGGGCTTTCCCTCAATGAAGAACTGGCATAATGAAGATCCATTCAGCCTCAGCCACTGTTTGCTCCTCCCCTTCCACCCCTTTAGGGTGGGGTAAAGGCAAGGCAGCTGGTGGTTTTGCCTCTCCCTGATGGCATTGCACCAGTGGGGAGTATCTCTTCATTTGTGAGTGATGCAAAGTGGCCAGAGTGGACTATGGAATCCAACCCAAATACAGTCAAGATTGTATAAGGTAGATATGATTGAAGGGAAAATGTAGTTGTATCAGGGAAAATATATATATAAAACTAGCAGGTGAGGCCTGTCATTGACCAGGCAAAGTCATTTTGTGTAAACTACACTTATAAGAAAGTTCAAGAAATTAAATATATGTAATACATTTTTTTTGTTAATGTGCTTGCAAAAGGGAAGTAGAATAGTTTTAAATTTGGAGAATTTCAACTTCAAACATTATTCATTTTCAGGGCTCGCCAAGTGGCGGCGAGCCCTGCTCGCCAGCCGCGTGGTTCTGCGCATGCGCAGATCGTTCTGCACATGCACAGATGGCTCTGCTCTGGCTCTTCCGGGTTGTAATCTACTCGCCATGGGCGAGTAGATTACATTATTTGTCGAGCCCTGTTCATTTTATTAAATAATTACCTACATAGTAAATTTGAATCAGAAACTTGTAAATCATCCATTACTCTATCTGTAACTAATTTGAATTATTTTGTGATTTGTAACAGTAAACATTTTCTTTGTGCTAAAATGACAGTTGAATAGGCAGCTCACTTCTAATTTTGTTAGTAAATATTTTTATGAACTCTAATCATAACAGTAATGACTTTTTTCTGATGAAAACCAAAAATCATTATTTAAACCTTTCACTTGGCATATTCCAGTGTAAAATGTAGTGCATTCAGTTAATTTAGGTGGCATGATTGTTTATGCCAAATTTGGTATCTGTAGGTAATTGAGAAGTATGACTTTATTTTGCACAAACAAATCTACAAACAAATTATTCAAAATATATAATAGATGGAGTGGTCCATCTTATATTACTCATCAATTTAGTGGACATCCAGACCAAATTACACAAATGTATTAATTTCACTGTATAAAATCATTTCCTCTCCTCCCCATATATTTGGAATGGTTTGCTTGCATTAGCCATTATGGGAAAATGGGCCAATGATCTAGAAGCATAAAAAAGCATATCAATGAACTTACTCGATGCCTCTTTGACCATCATAAGCATGAAGAAGTGCAGCCATGCTGTAATCAGTTTTGTAATTCATTCAGTCTTCAGAGAAAGGGGGCTGGATATGTGTGTGTGTGTGTGTGTGTGTTACTGACATTACTAATTGCTCAGATACTCAGAGCTAGAAGAAATATTGTTCTCAGCAGGGCACATTCAAAGGTGGAAATAGCAGCAAGAGCTTTTTTTTATCACACTGAAGGATAGCATACACCAGCACCATAACAAACCCACATGCTTGCCTCAGGAACCCTGGCTCCATTCCCAGCCTTAGTGACAGATCCACAAATTGCACTCACATCACAGAGTAATAATTCAGAGCTCGCACAATACCTGAATAAGGCTGCTCCTTGTTCTGTTGCCAGATCACTTCCTCAGTTTCATTTTCCCTCTCCTCCTTCACTGATTCCGCAAATTCAGTGTCCTTGTTGTCCACTAGATTAATGAGTTCAGTGGTCAGGGTGAATGTTAGCACCTGCTTCAGCTCCTTGAAATAGGATCAAGTGGTTCAGTATTGCCAGAGACTTTACTTGAGATTTTCACCCAATTGTGTCAAACCTCCATAGACTTTATTTTCTTCTGTCACTACCCTGCAGTCTCTTGGATCCCACTTTCCACAAGGTGACCATAGATCTGGTGATTGCATTTGGCAGAACTCAACGGGCTTGAACATTGTCTTCTCTCCACATGTCAATTAAACTCTTAATTGTCCCCTTGCACCAATGTACTGTCTCAGAATGTTCATAGTAAAGAAGTAGTGCATAAGGTTGCTTTGCAGTGCTCTGTGATCAGTTAAGTTGAACATGAATATCGGCTGACATGGTCTGAGCAGCCCTTCCAACAACAGTAGCCCTGAAATTTTAGATCAGCCTAAAATTTCTAAGTGTCATATATAGGGACAGGGCTGGCCTTACCATGAGGTGAACTGAGGCGGCCGCCTCAGGTGCCAGACTGTGGGAGGAGGCGCCACTAGGACCCAGAGTGTAGAAAATTGTGTCTGCTGCTGGTGCAGTGAGGGGGCATAGAGGCGTCATTTGAGCTCCCCACCTCAGGTGCCAAAATGTTGTGGGCTGGCCCTGCATAGAGAGAATCTGTAGGAAAACTTATGCCTGCAGAATAGAAGTCCTTGGCTGTCACTTGATCTGGCACATTCTTGTGAACAAGTCCACCATGGGATCTATAACTGCATGGAGGTAAGGGAGGGTGGAGACAAATGTGTAGAATCGCCATTGAAGTCAAGTTATTTCATAGTGTAACAATAGCCAGTGAAATCAATGAATACTGATCTATGTGACTGGGTCCAGAAATGAAAAGTCAGTCTCTCTTGTGCATGATACTTTTATTACATGGAGTTAGACTTTGGTATATATGAGATCAGATTTGGCTCTGTTTTTCTAGCAAATGATGCAGGAAAAGTAGGGAGAAGGGGCAATGGAGAAGGAAGCTGGAGAAGGAAAAGTGATTGTGCTTTCTACAAATGCTAGAACACTTATAATAGAGTGGCTGATTTATAAATGTGCTCGGGGAGGTACTTGTGATGTAGCTGAGAGGCCCTTAGTTTAATCAAGATATTCACTTAAGGTCCCATTCCGAACACTGCTGGGCGCCCTTTACACTAGCTCGGACATAAAAGCCTGCAAATTTCAAATAGATCAGTGGAATATGTTAGGGAAGGTGATGGAGTTGATGGTTTCCTTCCTGCACTCTTTGCAGCCTCTGACTCAGAGGTATGCCAGGGCAGTAAGGGCTACTCTGTGCTCTGGCTCTTTTGGGTTGCAGAGCAGCCCATTGGGAGCAGCTACATTAGAGCAGCCTCTGGAACTGCCTGAGGTCATATGTGGGGCTGTGACCAGCTCAGCAGTGCAAAGGCACAGCAATAGCACACAAGCTCATCTGGAGGGATGGAACTATAAGTATAATGTTTACCAAATGAATAAGCAAAGCCAGGTAAGAAAGTGTGTAATAATATGGGACAGACAGAGCAGAGTGTCAGCAGGAAGAAATGGCAGGAATGTTAGAGCTGACACAACAGCTAGTATTTAAAAACAATAAAGAAAAATGGTACCGGGGGCTTGGAAGGTGGGACGTGGTCCTGGGTGTTGTGGGACTAGGGGAGATGCTATCTCAATGAACGTTGTTGGTATATATAAGCAAAAAGGCCTGTGCGGTTGTTATGGGGTAATTGCAGTTGCATCACTACTACCTGAAGACTCAGTAATGGGCTGAGGAGGCTGCATGCTCATAGGGGGAATGTGGGCTTGTTTCATTGTCTGGTACAATGAAATTGGAGGCACTTTTGGCAGCAGAGGGCAAAATGTTGGCTGGCTCGGCCTGAATGTTGTGCACAAGAGGCTTTCAAGAGTTTCAGAGATACAGTTTTAAATGGTTGTTTAAGACATGCTTTCTACAAGGACAGTGCAGGATGTATATTGTTCATCACGGCTGTGTCTAGACTGGCGCGATCTGGCGCCAGAGCTATGCAAATGAGGCTCAGCGTGGAATATCGCCGAGCCTCATTTGCATAACTAATGAGCCGCCATTTTTGCGGAAGAGGCTCTTGTGCAAGACAGAGCTGTCTACACTGCCCCGTCTTGCGCAAGAAAAACCCTCTTGCGCAAAGCCGTTATGCTGATTGCAAGAGCCTCTTCCGCAAAAATGGCGGCTCATTAGTTATGCAAATGAGGCTTGGCGATATTCCACGCTGAGCCTCATTTGCATAGCTCTGGCGCAAGATCGCGCCAGTCTAGACACAGCCCACATGCATGCTAGGGGATTGTGCACTGCACAGCTTCTGTAGATCAAACTTATTGCAGACACCATGGGCTGCTTGTCCCCATGGCCTCCACAAGCTCCCTCCGTGCCACCTTTTCCCCTCTGTTTCAGGGACTGTCTGCAGCTCCCCCATCCCATTTCCCTCTGGCACTGGTTCTGTGAGCCTCTGACTCTTTTCTCTTCCCATATCAAGTCCCTTCAAGCCAGTGTCTCTGTATGTACCCCTCTTCCCACTTCCCCCATGCCTTCCATGTACCTCTCCCCCAATTCCAACCATCTCCATCCTGCTAGAGTGTCTTTGTGTCTCCTATACCAATGTCCCTCGATCCCTCCCCCATCCACTATGCTTTTGTGTGCTCCCATTCCCCACCATGCCAGGGTCTCCACTAGTGATGTATAATCCTGTTTAACTGGCTAAACATATTATTTAACTGGTTAACCAATTAAAGGGGGGCAAGTAGAGGGGGCCACTCCATCCTGGCTGGAGTGGGCCCCCGCCTGCTGCTGGGCTGGAATACACCCTCTGCCACAGGCAGGGGATTCACCAGCTGAAACGTCGGATCAGTCCCTGCTTCACATCCCTTTACATCCCTAGTCCTCACCAGGGTCTCTCTGTAACCCCACACCGCTTCTTCCAGTGCCAGGTGTCATGAAAATTAGATTGTGCCCCATGCTTCATGAAAATTAGATTATGAGTATGAATACTCTAGAAGATGCTTTAGGAAGAATGCATCATGTAACATATTTTAAAAGTTACGATCTGATAAATGTGTATATTCTATTCTTGTGCTTGTATCATTCTTGTATTTGAAATTAGAGATATGAAGTGTGGATCTGTTTATCATTCTTAGGCTAGGTCTACACTATCACTTTTTCCGATTGCTTTTCTGGAAAAGCCTCCTCTTTCGGAGGAGCCCTTATTCCTTGTAGAACGAGGTATACATGGCTCCCCAAAAGAGCGTGTTTGCTCTTCTGCAAAAAAAAAAAAAAAAAAAAAAGCGGAAGAGCAAACACGTTCGCTGGCCGCGGCGGAGTTTTCCCGGGATACCAGAGGTATCCCGGAAAACCCCTGCAGTGTAGATATACTCTAAATATACTAATGAGGGCCATCACTGTTACTCTGGAAACCTAATGGCCCAGTGCACAAGGTAGCAATCTGTGAATGGTTTTGTGTTTCCTGTAACCCTGGACTGTGGGTGGTCGTGCCAGGACATGTGGCCAGGCCACCTGATCCTGGGAACCTTTGGATCTGGCACTTTTCCACTAACGGTAAGAAAATTTGAACAGAGCACAAAGATTTCCTGCCTTGGGCAAAAGGGATATAAAAAGAGAAACCACATAATTGTAGTAGTTCCCAGATGCCAGGAGACCCTTCCCCCCCCCCCCCCACTTACCATTCAAGATGCCTGCTGGAAACATTTAAGGCTGAACAGAGGGAAGGATTGGGTCCAAGCTAGAAGGCTGCCTAGCTTGTGAAAGAGATGATTAGAACAACAGAGCAAGAATTTGCATGTAACAAGTTTCTTAATGTACTAGGATTAGCTGGTGTGTTTTGTTTATTTTGGCTTAGTCACTTATTTTGATCTGTTTTTACTTGCAACCACTTCAATGCTACTTTTTACACTTAATGAAAACACTTTTTGCTTATTATCAAGCTGAGGTGGTTCACCCTCTAAGTTGCACTGCTGGGGGGCTGTTACCCCAATTCTGTGCCTTTGCTGAGGGGAGACCAGAGCTTCTGGCCCAGAAGGACAGGGTGGTGCGGAGCCCCAGAGGGCAGGTAGGCAGGCTCAGTGGCATGACCAGCACATCGAGTGACAGTCTCATGGGGGAAACTGTGTGATTGAACCTGTCACACCCGGGTCCCCCAATCCCATTACCTGAGGTTCTGTTTGCCCCCTCAATCTACAGCAGAGTCCCCCAGTCTCACACCATGCCAGGAGCTCTTAGTAACTCTCCAACTCTCCACATATTACATTTCATCCTTCCTTTCAGATTGCAAGGTAAGGTGAATGGCTGGTACTGTCTCCCCCACCAGGAGCAGGAGTTGAGGAGGCTAGATGTTAGAAAGGAAGAAAGGATTAATGAAACTTTTTTTTCTCCTCTGCCTCTGACTACCCCTGCTGGCTGAGTAAACAAGCAACGAGAACAATATTTTCTCCTCTGTCATTCCGGGTTTCAGCATGTCAAATCTATATTATGAGGATGACCAGGGATATAGTTATGCTGTAGGGTGTTAATGGGGGGGGTCTATCAGCAGACACCAGTGGCTTCCTGGATACCATGGTTTGTATCTTTGATATTACAGTTATCTCCAAAATGAGTAGGGTTCAGGCAACCGATGACTGGGATGTTCCCTGAAATTTTGCAATGGATGGGATTCAGTGTTCAGAAGTTATTGCATTTCAGACCGGCAGATGAATGCTGACAGTGGAGCGTAAGGCCTGACAAACTTGGCTAATATTTTGGACAAGGACATTCAAAGCAGTCCCGTTTTATTCTTAAATAAATACTAACTTCAGTTATCAATAGCCTGGCATGTCTCTTTTGTACCTCTCTACTCAGGGGAAATGTGACTGAATTATGTCATGTCTGTAACATGAAACTTTCTGTGAAAATCTGGGCCCAGGAGGAGAACTATGGGAAGGATTTCCATCTATATTTGTAAATAACTTCTCCAGCTTAAATGTAGTCACTAGCAGAACAGTATCTCTAAGGATAAGCAACTATCTTTTGTAAGTGCCACTTTATCCTACAAGGGAGAGGATGTTAATAGGAAAAGTGAATATGTAACAGCGCTGAAATTCAGGCCCAAAGTCTCTTAAATTAGACACTCAGATGGAATTATTTACAGTAGGATTTTTTTTTCAAGATACTGGACTGGCTATTTAGTCCAAGGGAAGAGAGAATGATTCAGGCATTGTCTTCAGTTAATTATAGGATCCTATTAAGACTTGGCTATGAAATACAATACATTGTCAAATTATCTCGAAACTGCATACTTTCCCCCATTTATGTGGAATTTGAGGAAATGGGAACACGCAGCTTGAAGAAAATAAATTAGATATAGTCCCCAAAAAAGATTTTGAGCCATATAAAAAGCAGTCTGAGATCAGGGACCATACGTAGGTGAGGGTCCATGTACAAAGCATCTTATTCCAGTTGCAAACCACGGGGCCTGATTCTCCGTTGTTTTGCTTCTTGCATGTTCCTCGTGAGCATAATGCTGTGTACAATGCTATCACTTTGATTCAGTAGAGTTTTACACTGTTTGTGCTTATTTTGCACATAAATGAAGGAATATACAGTGTGCAGGCAGTGGAGAATGAGGCCTAGAGCAGGGGTGACCAAACTGTGGGTTGTAAGCTACATGTGGCTCTTTTATAATTAAAGTGTGGCTTGCAGAGCCCCTTGCCCCGTTCTCCACCCTGCAACTCCCAGCTGTTTGCTGCTGCCTTTCTCCATGGCCACAGGTCCCAACTTGATGGCTCCAACAGCTGCGGTGGACAGAGGGGGTTTATTGGCACCATGTGACAGAGCCGAGCCAGCCATAGGTGACTCGTGATAGCACTCAGGAGGTGCACTGCCCCTGTATGCTCCCACATGTCCCCTCCATTCCCTTCTGGGTAGCTTTCCCTGAACCCTCCCCCCAAAGCACCAGTGGGCTCAGCTAACTCTGGCAAAAATCCCGGGGGCATGTGCCCTTCACATGTCACCTCCAGCTTCTTCCCAGCCATGGTGAATCTTGGGGTTTTAGTACCATGGGACATGCCTGGTGGAGCTTGGGGCTTCAGCAGGAACAGGGCTGAAGCCCGCCTCCTGGCAGGCATCTCAAACCCCAGCAGGTCCACCCTGGCTCTTGAACTTCTGAAGGTTGTTGCATGCACATCGGATGGTCACGCCTACCAAAAGTCTTCTGATTAGTAGTTTTAAAATTTTTCTCTTACCTGAATGTACCCCAGATATGATTCTAACAGCAATAGATATTGTCTCACAGCAGATAAACCAACAGATTATTTACCTGTACAATATCCCAGACGAGGCACACACAAAAGAAAAAGCACAACTGGAATCCTCTAGATCAGGTTTGCTGTTGCAAAGCAGACAGTTTCCCAAAGAAAACAGTGTGGAGTGTGGAATCCATATCAGCGAAGTGAAAGGCATGCCGCTTTCCAATGGTAGTAGCACCTGTACCATTCTTTCACAACTTGCCCACAAAGACAGTTAAAAACAAAACCCGGCTGCACCCCATATTGCACCTCCCACACAGCTGACATTTTTGAAGGGGTTACTGGATTCCTTGTATGATGTTAGCCATGAAGATGAGTTTCTTAGATCTTGAAATTGCATTGTGGGGTCTGAGAAAAATGGGTGTACCCTAAGGGACCAAATTGTTGCCATCCCTGCACTGGTGGCTCATTTGGGGTGAGACCCAAGGTTCTTCTATGTCCTGACAGAAAACAAGACACAACTGCAATCCTTGTACTCCCCTAGTTAGGTCCAATAACTACCCCAAAAGGGCCAGGGGAGAGGCAGAGTTGTGGACCTGTGAGTTTGGTGCACAACCCCGCATTGGGCCAGCCGGCCTGATCAATCAGAACACACCTCCTTATCCCTTCCGCACATGCTGCAGGTAAAAGGACCATTCAGTCGGGGCTGCTTGAGGAGGAGGAAGGACATAGGATATGTGCTGCGGATGCCTGTGATCCTCCAGGGAGTAGGAACTGTCAACCTGGACTATGTGGCGGATGACCAACTCACTGTGAAAACTGACTGGGACACCAGGCCACTGCCAGCTAAAAAGCTGCCTGAGATGTACCTTACAGTAGAAAGTGGCTCAGGGAATATATTAGAAGCCAATATTTTAACCTGTAACTGGGCATTTCCCTCCTTGAAAGGGCTGTAGGTCATAACATGGTACAGTAGGGTGGGCCTGGGTTTCCCCTTCCTGCCCCCCTTCCCACTAGAGGTGGCTGTTTGTTTGCTTTGCCCTGCCCAGGGACTATAGGCTGATTGTTCTGCCTTGCTCAGGTGGTCAGAATCCCCAAATGCTGTACCAGCCAGGAGGCCCGGGGGCCATAGACCGTTTGCTTTGCTTTGCTTTGCCCTTCCCAAGGGCCGCAACTGTTTGTTTGCTCAGCCCCCACCAGGGGTCCTAAGCTCTCCTTATTCCAATTGCCTGATCCCACAGGGAGGCCCTCCGTTTGTGTGTGGGGTGTACCATCCAATAGGCTTTGCTTGACACACAGGGCTCAGTGACACCCTGTCCCTTCAGTGCCAGGTAGCAGAGCTGCGGAGCCTTGCAGGGAAGAGCATGCCACACTCTGAGGATGGCACACAGCAGTCATGCACCCATTCCGACGTATCTGCTGTCTCACAACCCACTGCTCCGCACCATCCCCAGTGCAAGGCCAGGGCTTCAAGCCATAATTTATCTTAAACAGCGTGAAGCATATGTGGGTTGGATAGTCTGCGCCACAACTGACAGTCTGCTTTATGAATGGAGGAAGGTGTAGAGCCAGTGAGAGATGTCAGAGTGAGTAAGAGAATTCTATGGAGTCCCAGGCTCCTGCTGCAAAAGTACATCAGCTGAGCTGTTTCTATGAAGTCTGTACTGTTCTGAAGGTAAAACTGAAGACAGAGAAAATAAGGAACAATGGAAGCGTATTCAAAAGGGATTTGGATCATTTAGTTGATGAGCCAGCAGATGGCAAATGCTGCTCAGTATAGAAAATGAAAAGTAATTAGTCTGGGAACAAAGAGCAAAAGCAGGGAATGTGTGCTAAATACAGCACACTGATCAGAGAAAGAATTGGGGGTTATTGTGGAGAAAACATTATAGAAATGGCCACTTCTGTGCACAGCTGCAATAAAAAGGCAACAAGATACTAGACTGATGGAGCAGTGAACCACACAAAATAGGCAATACCAGCACTTTGAAAGACAATTATTACACCTCTCTAGAATGGCACATGCAGTTTGGGCCACTGTCTCAGGAAGCTTCAGAGGGGTAGTGGAGTTAGTCTGTAACTGGAAAAACTTAAAAAACAACAAATAGTCTTGCAATCTTTGTTAAAAACTAACAAAATATGTAGATGGGTATCATGAGCTTTCATGGGCATCTGAAGAAGTGGGTTGTGCCCACAAAAGCTCATGGTACCATCTACATGTTTTGTTAGTTGCTAAGGTGCTGCAAGACTATTTGTTGTTTTTTAAGTTGTCTCAGGAAGGTTAGATTTGGAGCAGGTGCTGCATGAGGCAGCTGAGGTCAAATAGTTCGCATGATTTCAGTTCTAAGGTTAATGTTAGAGGGATTATTTGCTCAGGTTGAAAAGAGACACAACAGTTTTCAAATGATGATCTTGATAATTACTGTCAATAGACTGTTGCTAATGGGTTAAAAATTAGGAAAGCAGCACCGAACAGAGAACACAAATGCACTGAACAGAGAACACAAATGCAGCTACTTCACAAAAAAAGCACATAACGTATGCTGAATTACATCAGGGATTAATATGGCTCAGGGAACATGTCACCATGGTCAGTGTATGAAGCAAAATGATATATTAGCTTATGACACAGATTCATTTCAGGACATGCAGACCAGTGAAAGACCTACAGATAAACAGTAAAGTGGGTTATTGGGTAGGTCAGGATGCGGGGGTGGAGGTGGGGGGGGGACTAACATTTGAGCTTCAATAATTTTTTGATTTATGCAGAGTCTTAGTTGTACAAGTTCATTATATGAGTGCCACGTGACACATGAAGGAGATAGGTTGGGCAGAAGGGGAAAGGGCAGGAGCAAAATGGGTGGATACCTTGGGATCTTAAGAAGATGGCCCCAGGGTTGTACCTCCTCTTGCCACTTAGAGCGTATGGGAAACATGTTACAAAGCAGCAGGGGAGAAACAGGTTCTCAGTGGGAGCATTGAGAAGAAAGCAATCCAGCTGCTGCTAATGAAAAACACAAGTGAGCAATAGGGGCTTGGTCAGCTGGGGAGAGATTGGCAAGGCACCTGGACAACTG
The DNA here is from genome assembly GCA_032595735.1 of Pelochelys cantorii. Classification (NCBI taxonomy): domain Eukaryota; kingdom Metazoa; phylum Chordata; order Testudines; family Trionychidae; genus Pelochelys; species Pelochelys cantorii. The sequence continues at coordinate 120,252,791 of CM064326.1, read as the reverse complement.
GAGGCAGGGTAGTCTGAAGAGACATGGCAACAGACAGGATGTCAGTAGTTAATGCCTCGATAGCTTTCATCACCGTATAGTTTTGACAGGTGCCCCGCCCCTGGTGGGCCCTCTCCCCCCCGTGAGTCCCGTCCCTTCCCCGCCCCCTTCCCATGGTGCCTCCTAACCCCGCCCCTTTTATTATCACCACAATATTCCTGTTGCAAGCATCATGACTAGATGGAAAAGTCACAAAGTAACACTCATGGGGGTGGAACCCCACCATGGGCCTAGAACTTAGTTACAAAAGAGCGCATAAAGACATTGTTAAAAAGTGCACAGATACCAGATCCCATTTCCCATTTATCTAAACTTTATCCTACTTACTTAAGAGTCTGTTCTTGGAGGGAGACATTCTGTCTGACTCTCTCAGTAGCTGGAGAGAAACTGCCCAGGACAAAGGAGGGAGAAACCAAAATTCCTTTGTCCCAGTTTGAAATTCCTACCTTCATTCCTATTGGCCAACTCTACCTGGGTTAGGTAAAGTTAACCCCTTAGTCCCCAGGCTGCTGGCTAATCCTCATGATCATGACAATCCACCATAGGGGGTGTTGGGTTTTTCCACCCGCTGCTCTTCGTCTCTTTCACAGGTATCGATGCTCCCCGCTTTTTTGGTTCTGTCTCTCTAGCATACGATAGGTTTATTTGAGACAGCAGGGTGGCCCTCAGGGCACTGTAGAGGCGTTCAGTTTCCTCACTGTCTGCACGAGTCTTGAGACTGGCCATAGGGCTGTATCGCCTGACCTTAAAACCACACGTTGCGAAAAAAGCCAGCTTTTATACACGAGGACAAATGGCCATTGGGTGGCTTTTTTCAAATAAGCCTATTTCTGAAATGGAAAACGCCTCTCTGTCTCTCATTGGTCCCCGCCGGGACTCGCCCCACTAAATTCTATTGGTCCAGTCTATAGCTTGGAGCTGAAAATCTATTGGATGCGCCTAAAGGGAGGGCCGGTTCCTAGAGCTTTCCATCTTGCCTCCTACCATTCCCCCTTCTGGTCACTGATGGGAGCCATCTTGGATGCTGTGTGCAAGCTGTGGGGTTATTCCATTTCCCCCAATTTCTCTCTCTCCCCTTTTTTCTATTTCTTTTCTTTTTAGACAGATAAGCCGGCCTCCATTTTCCCTGACCTGGAAAGCCCATGTCCAAAATGGCTCCGTCCCGCCATCTTGGAAGCCTCGTGGAGGGCGGAGCTGGGAGGGACCATGGGAGGGGCATGATTAGGAGGCACCATGGGAAGGGGGCGGGTGTAGGGGCAGGACCCGCGGGGGATAGGGGGAAGGGCCAACCAGGGGAGAGGTGGGGCATGGGGTGGGGCACCTGTCAAAACTATACGGTGATGAAAGCTATCGAGGCATTAACTACTGATGACTGACAGTAGGAAGGACTGAGGAAAACAGCCCATGCCCATCACTTGACTGCAGGCTGCAAGATAGACTAGAGGCATGAGGCATGCTTACAGCAGAGGTGCTCAAACTGTGGGTCGAGACTCCAAAGTGGGTCACAACTCTGTTTTAATGTGGTCACCGGGGCTGGTGTTAGACTGGCTGGGACCCAGGGCCAAAGCCTAAGCTTCATCACTAGGGTCAAAGCTGAAACCCCGGGGCTTAATTGCTGGGCAGCAGGGTTTCAGCTTCAAACCTGGGCAGCAGGCCTCAGATCATAGGCCTCCTGCGTGGGACTGAAGCACTTAGACTTCAGCTTTGGAAGGCGTTCAGGCTTTGCCTCCCCTTGCCTGCCCAGGGTGGTGGGGCTTGGGTGGGCTCAGGCTTTGGTTCCCCACTCTCAGGGTTGTGTAGTAATGTTAACTGTGAGAAGCAGGTCACGGTACAATGAAGTTTGAGACCTGCTGGCTTAGAGCAAGCTGTGGGTTTGTGAGAGGAGTCTGTGGCAGGTTTTGAGAGGTAAGCACAGGAGCTGATCAGCATCATCAGAATCTTTTAATTACAAAGAAAAGTTTCTAGCTTTTACATTTCAAACCTGAATCAAGAGCACACTGATGCTGTACTACATTAGGAAACGTCATAGCCACAGTTCACCAGGGCTACATCTACACTGGCAGCTTCTTCCGGAACTCTTTTGCGGAAGAGTTCTTGTGCAAAAACTCTTCCACAAGAGAGCGTCTATACTGGCATGTGCTTTTGCACAAGAGCATCCATGCCAGTGTAGATGCTCTCTTGCGCAAGAAAGCTCTGATGGCCATTTTAATCATAGGGGCCTCTTGCGCAAGAAATTCATGTTGCCTGTCTACACTGGCCTCTTCTGGAAGAGCTCTTGCGCAAGAGGGCTTATTCCTCATGGGGAAAGGAATAACTGTTCTGGAAGAAGCCCTGTTTTACAATGCTCTACTGAAAATTTACTTCTGGAAGAACACTTGTGCAGTGTAGACAGCCAGCAAGTTTTTGTGGAAGAATGGCTGTTCTTCCGGAAGAAGCTGCCAGTGTAGACGTAGCCCTGGCAGATGTGTAGCCCCATGCATGGCAGCAGCTCAGAGTTGGATGACAAGGTGGTAAAAATGCCTTGCGCTGCTCTATCAGTTTCCGAGGTTGCCAGTGGAACTGCACTAGTAGAGAAGTATTTCTGTTTATTGGCCTTGAATTCCCTGCCTTTTAACTTCATTGAATGTAGTTTTGTTCCTGTGATCTGAGGCAGCACAAATAGAAGGTCCTGATTTATGGTCTAGACCATTATTTTATGTACATTTATGATGTCTCCTCTTAGTGTCCCAAGATAAACAATCCCCATCTTTGCAGTCTCTCTTTAGCTGACGTTCTTTCCATGCCCTTGATCATTGTTTTGTTGCCTTTCTCTGAACCCCCATCTAGTTCTGCAGTAGCCTTTCTGACATACGGTTGACCAGTGCTGCATGCAGAATTGTAGATGAGATGGCACCATTGATTTATATAAAAGAATTATAATATTCTCTGCATTATTCACCATCACATTCTTTATGCAGTCTAACACCTGGTTCGCTTTTTCGACTGCAGCTGCACATTGAGCAGATGTCTTTATTGAGCTAGCTACAGTGAGGTTCAGACAGTCAATACATAGCTCGGCATCTCACATCTTTATTACAGCAATCTCCTTATCCCTGGCATCCTGGATGCACACATTGCCTCACTTTATTCTGTACAAATACTGCTGCCAAAGAAGACTCCACTGCCCATCAGTCTGACCATACCCTCCCAGCTTTGAATCCTGCTCTTGGCTCTCTTTGGTCCACTGCATCAAGCGCAAATTTCATGTCCTTGCTTTCAAGCCCCTACATAACTCAACCCCTCACTATTCATCTGCTCTTTTTCATACCATGTTATCCCAATGTCCCTTTGTGTCACCAGCAATGCCAGCTTTGAGACACTTCTTACCCGCTTTTCCTCTGCCGGCTCATGCAAGATGCTTTTTCTGAACTGATTCTTAAGATTGCTCCTCCCTCTGCATTCAAAACCCTCCTGAAGAGCAACTTCTGCCATGTAACCATAAAGGGGGCTATAGGTCATTTTGGGATTATCTACCTATCTACCTTGTGATATTAAGTCTTTGTATTATTGCTGGGCCTTACCAAATTCATGGCCATGAAAAAAATGCATCATGGAACATGAAATCTGGTCTCCCAGCATGCAATCTGGTCTTTTGTGTGTTTTTTACTCTCTATTATACAGATTACTTGGGGGAGACTACAGTGTTTCTCAAATTGGGGGTCCTGTCCCAAAAGAGAATTTTGTGTTTTAAAACAAGGTTGTTTTAAGAGGGTCATCATAGTATTGCCACCTTTACTTCTGCATTGCCTTCAGTGGGGGGGGTGGAGGGCGGCAGCATCCTGCCAGCAGCAGCGCAGAAGTAAGAGTAGAAATACCATACCGTGTCATCCTTACTTCTGTGCTGCTGCTGTTGCTTCTGCTGCGTCTGCCCCATTGCTTCTGTTGCTTCTGACGCTCCTAGCAGTTCTGCCTTCATAACAATCCAGCTGCTCTCCAGCTGCTCAGCTCTGAAGGCAGCACTGCCATCAGCAGCAGGGCAGAAGTAACGGTGGAATATCACAACACCTCCTCCCCCAATAACCTTGTGACCTGTCCCAACTTCTTTGTGCGCCAGGACCTGTACAGTTACATCATGAAATTTCAGATTTAAAAAGCTGGAATCGTGAAATTTATGACTTTTAAAATCCTATGACCATGAAGTTGATCAAAATGGACCATGAATTTGATAGGGCCCTAATTATTGCTGTGTGATGGAGCCACCTATCTAAGAGTTTGATACATAGCCTGTCATCACTATACAGCTTAAAGGATGTGTGGGGAATCTCTCAGATAGGAAAGTGCTAGGCAGTGAGGAGGCCCTTAAAGGAGAATCCTAGCAGCATGCCCACTTAGCTTGGCCTGTTACACAGATTGTAACTCACACAAAACCATTTTCTGGCTAGCACATGGAAAGCAGCAAAATCATCTTGCAAATGAGTACAAATATATGCTGCAAAAGTAAAACTAACATGTGCCATCTTGTAGAGCAGTGGTGGGCAATCTGCGGGCCACAGGCTGTATGCAGCCCATCCTGGTAATCTGACTGCAAGCCTTGAGATAATTTGCGGACATGGACTGTGTGCAGGTTCCGCCTCCACTCCTAGCTCCCAGTGGCCTTGGTTCACTATTCCCAGCCAATGAGAGCTGTAGGAAGTGGTGGCCAGCACATCTCTGGGGCCCCTTCACTTGCAGGCATCACTCCCACAGATCCCATTGGCCGGGAACAGAGAACCACAGCTACTGGGAGTTGCGAGGAGCAGTGCTTGAGGACAGTCAACGTCAGCAAAATGTCTCACAGCCTGCAATCAGATTAGTCTGATGAGCCACATGCAACCCACAGGAGGCAGGTTGCCAACAACTATTGTAGAGCTACCAAGCATCTTTGTTTATACCACTATGCAGATGGTTTCTGGTAGGGGCACAAATAATCTGCGTGAGATCTTGAGGATGGGCTCCACGGCTGGGGTGAGGTCTGGACACATATAAATATAGGTACTGGGCTCTGACATCCACGCCATCTTTTCCTACCCCTGGGAGTTATTATTGCAGAGCAGTCTCTCTGGGAGCTTGGGGGAGGAAGATGTTCACCCCATCCATGCTGCTAATATTGGCTGTGGATTTTCAGAAGGCAATTGCAGGCCAGTACACAGGAATTTCTGTGAGTGTGTGTGGGATTTTTTTTGGTAAATGTGGACCGGAAGGGTGTGACTGCACCGATGTGATCCCCCAGGAAAGCAGGGAAATCAGCCCCAACCTCCCCTTGGCTGGCCAGAGCATGGGGGAGAGTGACTTGGGCAGCGCGCCGCTCCTGCCTTTCCCTAGCCGGACAGAGCATGCTTATTTGGAGGATCATGCAGGGTGCTTTTGCATCCTTTGCAACCCCCATCCACCCCGCATATGGGCCTGAATTGTGCACAGCAGAGTTTTGCCCTATAGTATTTAAAGTCATCCCATTCCTCAAGCGTGTGTCATTATGCAAGTACAATAGAGGAGGCTAATAAATAAATAAATAAATACATGCATAAATTACCTTAAAATTTGAATTTTCTTCCATTTTGAGATCTTAGTTTATCCCCTTAACATTGTTTAAATAGTGCTTTGGCTCAACCATTACTTAAAGTGGCAATGTCTTTTTATGTTTTGTACGTAAGAGCGGATGTAGGCATGTAGGTGTGTGTGTGGCCCTCCTTTGAGCTCAGTCTCTGAGGATGGCCATGCCTCTTTGCTGTTACACCCCTGGGCTGCGTCTACACTGTAGCCTTCTTGCGGAAAAGCTTATGCAAATGAAGCTCGGCGTGAAATATTGCCATGCTTCATTTGCATAATTAATTAGCAGCCCTTTTTGCACAAGAGGCTTTTGCGCAAAACGGAGCTGTTTAGATGGCTCCTTTTTGCAGCTCCTTTGCGCAAAAGCCTCTTGTGCAAAATCGGCTGCTCATTAATTATGCAAATGAAGCATGGCAATATTCCATGCCGAGCTTTATTTGCATAAGCTTTTCCACAAGAAGGCTACAGTGTAGACGTAGCCCTGGAAACCAGTCTCAGACAAGGGGGAATCTTAGCAGTCACAGGACTCAAGCTCCCCAACAAGATAGAGCAGTTAGTGGTACAAGGGCCCTAGCTCTCAGGCTGTGTGGGACAGCAAACAGCGTAAAGCCCAACCCTCAGGCAGGGCAGAGCCAGGTATAGCCCAGGATCTCAGTCCCTCAGACAGGGTAGGGTACCAAATGCAGTCTAGGGCCCCCAACTCTCAGGCAGGGCAGAGCAGTAAATAAACCAGGAACTCTAGCCCTCAAGCAGGGTGGGGCACCAGTGCTCTAGGGTTCCAGCTCTGAGGCAGGGAGAGCACCAAACATAGTCTAGAGTCCTAGCTCTGCAGATAGTAGACTCATCTAGGCCTCCTACTGGAAGATGAAGAGGCTGCCAACCCAGGGGTCAGGAGCAGTGTTCCCTGTAAGCTGTGCACTTGAATAGCTCTCAAGAGAGATTAAAATGCTGCCCAGCTGATTAGCAGGGAGCCCATACCTAGGTTTTGTGTTTCGACTAGTGGTGCACATTCACAAGTACCTTGGTGCACGTAACATTTATTCTGCACATGGATGGAAAAAATCCAGACATGGATGGAAAAGATCAGTGGGAATGTTAATAGGAAGGCAGAAGGTTGAGGTATGTAGGCCCATGTGACTCCACCACTGCCCATCCCAGGGCCCTAACTGGCAGAGTGATCTGCCATTGGCTCAGCAGGGATCCAGCCACAACACATCGACAGGCCCGGACTTAGGGCGAGGTGAGCAAAGTGATTCCTTGGGCCCCGTGCCTTCAGGGCCCTGTGCTGCCCAGTGCCTGCCTGCTTGTGCCCACGCTCGCTGCCCTGGCTGCAAGCCACCCAGCATGACACTTTAGGCCCCACAAACTCTTTGGCTGGGCCTGCACACTGATCTGGACTCAGGCAGCAGCCCAGCCAGAACAGAGGCAACTGTTTCTGGGCCATGTCCTACTCTCTCTTAAGGGTGCACTTGCATCTCAGGGCTGTCCTCTGTCTGCCCTGGGTACACTGCAAGTGGTTATCCCAGCCACTCCTCAGTAGCAGGTGGGCCTGGTAATTTGGACAGTTCAGGACAAGTCCCTGGGACAGCAGAAGTCCTCAGTGGGCTCTGCCTCCCTCAGTGGCCCAAATGAGCTGCACAGCACCCATCTTTTATACTACCTGCATCTGTCCCATCCCTCTGCTTCTGGCATGGCAGGTATGGCTTTCCTGTTGGGGTGTCTGGCACTCACTCACTGTCAGTCTCCAAAGGAGACCACCCCTCTTTGCTACAGTGGCCATGGAACATGTTTTTACATAATGTAAGGAGCAAAAAAAGTCATTAGTCTGTTTTCTTCCTAAATTAGAAAGCATAGTACAACAACTTCTTTTATTAAAGTCAGACCTGACTCAGCGGAACTCCCATTGAGGACTGTGAAAGCTTGCATAAGAAAAGCTAAGTGATGACCTAGGGATTTGGCCCATGGAAGGGATTTAATGCTTAAGTTTCATTATTTTGTACACACATGTAATTCTGGCTTTCTAACCAAACGAGAATATTTATTAGGGACATTGGGAAGTATCTAACCAATTAACAAAGGATATTTAGAGACTATTACAGCCAGGATGGGAATAACACTGCAATTCTGTTAAAAAATAAGGAAAACACCAGTTAGCATAATCTCTCCTTAATTGCTAAAAGAATTACAGCTTCATCTGAATGCCAACAGTATATCAGCTGTGCCTGGCAAACCATTCGCATGTCTTAAAAAAATGGCTCCTTGGAACCAGAAAGTGAATAGGCAGTCCAAAATGGGTAAAACTTGGGTAAAACTGTTACATTTCTATACCATTTTCATAACGTGTGAAAAATGGTGTAATCTCAACAATATTTTGCCTTCCATTCAAGGAGCTCAAAGCTCTCTATCAACATTAATTAACAAACGGCTCATAACACTTTTGTGAAGTAGGTAAGTGGTGCTGTTACAGGTGGTGCAAATGCGGCACAGAGAAGTTAAGTGAGATGATCCAAGTCAGAAATAGCCTTGCGGAGAAGGTAATATACCCTAAAACTCCCGATGTACATCTTCCGTTCTCTTTTTTTCCATGCAGCCTTCTCTATTTCCAGAGAACAGTGATGTACAGTTGGAAAAATTCCCTGATGAAAATGTAATTTAATACGGTGAAACTAAAAATCCCTGTTTATCTTGCAGGATAGAGCTTAATTTTGCAACAGCCACTCAGAAATGCTCTTCTGCTCAGAGCTGCTGACCACTCCATCTCATCTGAAGTGTCCTCCTTCAGTCAAAGCATAGTTGAGCTCTCCCTCCATCTGGCTTTGTTTCGGCTAGGGGCTCATCTAGACGACGCTAAAGTGTCAAAGAGGACATTTGCATGTCTTCTTCCAATCTCACTTTTGAAAGCGGAGTCTGGATGTGGGTTTTTTGGCAACCCCCCCCCCCGTAAAAGGTCACAAATGCCGTGCCCGTTCCCCAGAATGTGACTTTATTAGGATTCCCCTGTTCCGCCCCAAGTTACATAGATTCTCCCGTATATCTCGTCCCCGAGTGACCTTGGTCTTGTTTATACCAGCAAATCATGCCCGCGGCACTGAGGGCAGAGTAGGGGGACTCGGGCCCACCCTCACTCCCAAGTCCTGACCCAGGGCCCTAAGATGGGGAGAGTGCTCCCCGCCCAGCGGGTGGGGTAGTTACCCCTAAACTCACCCGCTCTCGAGTTACACGGCCCCACCCTGGGCCGCTTCCTATTCCTCTGGTCCCAGAACCCGAGTTACCTCACTCGGTGCTGGTCTCCCCGTCCCTGGTCCGCATCCCTTCTCAAACGCAGTACTCCTTCTCTCTCCCCCCCCCGTCCCCTCTTGGGATCTACCCTTTCGAAGCCCGGGTCAGTGGGCGTGGGACATCATCGCCCAGCATCCCCCTCTGTCGTGTCTATCCCAGTGTCATCACCCGGCATCTCCGGGGCGCGTCGCGCGGCCGTGATGTCGCCGGCTGGTTGACACGGTCGGTGTTCTCTGTGCCCAGGACCGGCTGATCGTGGGTGTCGTTCGCCCGCGGATCCTGCACGGTGGCTTTGGCCACCTCCCCATGGGTTTCCTTGCCCGTGGATCCCTTTCCCCCGGCATCTCCTGTCGTCCCCTGTGTGCGGGGTTGCATTACCCCGCTACACCCCCCCTTTTTCGAAAAGCTGCGTAAACCTCATTTTTTGAGGAAAAGCGGCTTTACAAAAAAGGGAGGGGGCTTTGTCAAAAAAAAAAAAAGTGTCCAGACTACTTTCGCTTTCGAAAGCGCCCCTTTTGACACTTCAGCGTAGTCTAGACATAGCCTAGGAGATAGCCATGTTCTCAGTTCATATTTACTTCTTCGAAATTGCTAGGCAAAACAAGGCAAGTTGTACTTCATTATGGGCTAAGCTGGCTCCGTTAAAGCCTAACACTTTACCCACCACAGGGTTTAACTTGACCAGCTTAATACACGTTAAAGTTCCAATGTGCCTTGTTGTGGCTAGAGTTTTAGCTGTTAGTAAAAACAAACTAGAAAACGTGGCCAAATCACATACCTCAGTTCTAATCTTGCCAAAGCTTCGGGTAGTCTGTAAGACTTATCTCTGTCTCATTCCGACTTCCCTCCGTCAGACACAACACCACGAGGCTAGCCGTAAAACTAATGAGTTGAATCTGCACAAGCTACAACTCAACTAGCTAGACTGCTGCCAGTTGCCAAGCTAGATGCTCCTGTTGCATTCACCTTGGCTAGTCACTGTTCACTTCTGCAGTTAGACCTCCTACAAGGCATTCGCAAAGCAGGCACGTTGTGTGAGCAGGGGAGGGTTGCCTATTTTCTAACTGCACAAAGCCAAACACCCCGGCCTGCCGCTTCCCCAAGGCCCTGCCCCTTCTCTGAGGCGGTGCCCCTGCGTACTACATTCCTCCTACCTCTGTGGCTCACTCTCCCCCACCCTCACTCACTTTCACTGGGCTGGAGCAGGGAGTTGGAGTGTTGGAGGGCGTGAGGGTTCTGGCTGGGGCTGGGGATGAGGTGTTTGGGGTGGGGCTGGAGCCAGAGTCACAGGCCAACAACCCTTTGTGCTAGGCACTGAACAAAAAGGCAGTGCCTGTCACTGAGAGTTTATAAGCTGAGTATAAAACAAGAGACAGAGAGCTACAGATGAACAGCTTAGGAAGTCCAGGGAAACAAGGAGACTGTTGGCTGGCATGACAGGCAGTGATAGCAGAGCACCAGCAGCCAAGCCAGTGTCAAGTTTTTTGTAGGCATCATTGGAAAGGAAGGGAGTGCTTACGGGGAGTATTTCCACGTGTCAGGGCAGCATGGGAGAAAGCATGACAGTGATAGTTTGACAGTTTAACAAGTGGGCAATGGAAGCTGACATTGTGGGCCCATCAGAGGTGGGAATGGACACGTTAAACGCCTTGAGAGTGAAGGCAGGCAGCTTCTGTTTGAAGTGATAGAAAAGGGGGAGAGCCAGAGGACAGATTAAAAGAGAGAGGTGACAAGTTTGGTGAATGATGTTCAGAGCAGCATTCTGAGTGAGCACGAGTGAAGCAAGCCGGCATTTCTAAGGGCTGGAGAGAAGGATGTTGCAGTAATTGAGATGCAAGCCAGGTAGAGCTTGGATAAGAGTTTTGACTGTGTGGAAGGTTAGGAAAGGCCATATATTAGAAACATGTGGAAAGAATAAACAAGATTTAGACCCAGACTGGGTGTGGGGAAGTACCAAGGGAAACTAGCGAGAGGTCTGAATTGAAGGGGATTCCCAGGTATAGGCTGGAGTGATACATAGAATGGAGATGTCCACAGTGATCGTGAAAAGAGGTAGCAGAGTGTTACGGGGGGTGGAGAGAAGTCTAAGAGCTCTACTTTAGCCAGGATGAACGTGAGCAGATAACTAAACATATGAGGTGCTGAAATGGGATTTCACTTTGGGCAGAGGCAGATACTTCTGGTGTAGAAAGATAGCGTTGTGCAACTGCTGCATAGAGATGGTATTGACTCTGTTCACAGAAGAGATTACCCTGACATAAGGTGCAGAGGAAGAGGAGAAGGGATCCAAAGACAGAGCCCTGTGTTACTTCCACAGGTTTGGGTGGGGTGGAGGGAAGAGGAAGACCCCCTGAAAGACCCACTGAAGGAGGGCTTAAAGAGATAAGAGGAAAATCATGAGAGGGCAGAGTCACAAAAAGGGAAAAACCAGTCAGGAGAATGGACAAAGCTGAACTGGAGAGGATCTAGGTTGGACTTGCAGGAGAGGACTTTCGGTATTGCAGTTGTGAGCAACATTTCTGATGAGCTTAGAGATGAAAGGGCAAAGGGTGGTAGTTAGAAAAGCAAGGAATATTTTTAAGATGAGAGAGACTAAGACATGTTTATATTTTGAGGTAAAAGAGTGGGAGGAGAACTTGCTTCTCCACTGTTACTTAACTTATGTAGTCACTTACAATAATGTAAAATGAGTGCAGTGTAGGTATGCATGCTACCAAATCAGAATTTCTTACACACTTAACACCAGTGGTAGCTTTTCACACAGAGCCCTTCCTTTTGTGCAGCAATGGTGTCTAGTAAATAACTGGACAAAGCTCATGGTAGGTGTCACATGATTTTAAAGTGAGCAGACAGATCACTGTTGCACCCTTGGGTGGTGTTTGCCCCAAATTCTGTACCAAGTGGGCCATGGAAGCTTATGCTCTACTGATTCTATGTATGACACTCATGTACTTATATGATTTTTGTACGTGAAGTTATGAATATGGGCTCTGTTCTTATATTTAAAATGTTCTCTGGCTAGGAGGGAGCAGTGTGCCTGGACTGCCTATTGTGAGGAAGGATTGTTCAGTGAATAGCTGTGCTAATTAGCACTGCTCCATGGACAATGACTTTCAGAGTTGCCAATACACACCTGAGGAATGAGTCTGGAAGCCTGCAGACTAGCCAGTGCATAATCGCTACTTGCCTGTGAAACAGAGATAGGTCACTTGATCATGTGACCAGCTCCAGTTTGGGAGACACCAGGAATATAAAAATCCCATGAAGCTGTCTCCATCTTGTCTTCAATCTTGCTCCTGATTCCAGATGCATCCTTGCTAGGGACAGAGAGCCGGGAAGGAGTGCTGACCCATCCTGATAAAGGATGTGCACCAGAGACTTTTAAACTAGCAGTTTGTAACATCTCACTGCATCAAGAACTTGGTGATTGATGTATGTAATGTATTCTCCTTAACAATCTTACTCACAACCTTTTCTTTCTTTTATTAATAATTCTTTAGATTTTAGATTCTAAAGGATTGGCCCAGCATGCTCTTGTGGGTAAGATCTAAAGTGTAAATTGACCTGGGACAGTGGCTTGTTCTTTGGGACCAGGAGGATCTGTTCAGAGTTGGTGAGATTGGGTTTTATAACCTCTTACCTGTGTGCAAGGTCTGGGGCTGATTGTGGCACAGGGAAAGCTGGGGTGTCTGAGGGTTTTTGCTTGTGAGGCTTCCTGCTGGGGATTGGCAGCTGAAGTGCTCTATGTGACTGGTGTGTGGCCTATTTGGGAAAGGTCTCCAGTCGAGGGCTGGTTTTCAGCAATTCACCCTGAGCTGATGCCCTCAGCAGTGCCCAGACCACGCCTGGTCCGTCACAGTAGGGGAAAATCACCTGCCCAGTATCTGCTAGTATGTAGTTCTGGTAGATACTTACATTACTCCTTTATTGACTTGTTACTTATGTTACAGGATTCCTGAAACAAACAATCTTTACAGTATATAGAATTTTATTTTAATAAACAGCAGTCTGTAATAATGATTCAGATTTTTCTCAGAATACATATCTTCTATTGACATGAATATAACTTTGGAACAAAAACTAAGGGGGAAAATATGGCCCATGACTGGTTCCACACTGTAGCTGCACTTAGAGCTATATTTTCTGTTTAGGTAGTTAATTTGGGGCATGTCTACAGTAGGAAATTATTCTGAAATAACTAAAACAAAATAGCACGTCCCCACAACACGGGAGACTCAAAATTAGTCTAAGTCAGGTGCTGTTATTGTGGATGCGCTACCTCGACTTAGAGCCCCAGGAAGCACTGGGGATTAATTACTTCGAATTACCCTGGGAAATAGTTATTTCAAAATAGCAGCAGCAGAGCATCCAGACTAATGCTATTTTGAAATAAGCATTATTCCCTGATGAAAGCAGGAGTACAGATTTTGAAATAACCAGCCTGTTATTTTGAAATAACGGGCTTGGTAATGTGGATGCTCTGCTTATTATTTCAAAATAAGGGGGGTTATTTCAAAATAACTCCTTAGTGTAGACTAGAGCTTGGAATGCTAGCTTAGAAAACAAGATCACATCCTTTGTTAAACTTGGTTAAATTCAATTATATCCAAGATATTCTTCTACATTGCAATTTTCTTTCCTGAAACCTTTTTCTTCAAATATACATTCCATTTCCAGCTTCTGATTTTAGTCTGGATCAGCAATTGAGTTTAATAACATTCAAAATGGAACTAAAACATTTTTTTAAAATTAGCATAATTATCCACTAGAACTGATTACCAAAGGATGTGGTAAATTCTCCATAATACTGAGTCTCCAAATCAAGATTAGATGTCTTTCTAGTTTATCTTTAGTAGCCTTTGAGGAAGGAATCCCTGTCTGAAATTCTATGGCTTGTTTTATGAAGCTGGTAAAACTAGCTCATTGTTATGTTTTTTTCTGGTCTTTGACTCTATCTTCTTCTTAGCATATGAGCAAGGTACCTCAGGTGGCACATGACCAGATTCATCACTGACTGTGGTTCATTGGTTGGCTCATTAGCTTCCCCATCCTGGGTTGGGTACTGACAGGGAACACAACACAAATGCTGAGCCATGCCCTCTTTTGCTTCTGTGAACATCTATGGTGCCTGTCTGTTTTGTCTGACATTGAATGGACAAAACTGATAAGGCAATGCAGTTATTGGCTGAATTAGGAATTGTAAGGACCACAATACACTATACAGGGCTACAGAACCCAAACAGCAAAGCCACTTCTGATCTTGAAGTTGAACAAATGTATTTAAGGGGCCAAATGCTCTCCTAACTTAAGCAGGTGTAGTTCTGCTGAAAACAATATCCTTTGAATTTGGTCCAACTGTGGAACTATCTGCTCTAGTGCATCATCAGAAACATGGCACTAAAGTCCAGTTAGCTGTGGGCTTATGTGAATGGCAGTCAAACAGCACGCTCACCACTGTACTCCTTATACTTCATGGCAGACGATGCTCACTCCAGTCCTGGATGCCTTGGAATTCCTTCTAGGAACCACCTGGCTTCTGTGATGGAAGCCCGAGAATAGGCTTGCCAGATGGTTTCAACAAAAATACCGGACACACTTGACGTTACATCACAATCTACATTACGTCTTATTTAGAAAATACCAGACATTTATATTGTCTCAATTTGTTTCCCGAACAGAAATCTCAAATACTGGACTGTCTGGTTCAAAACCAGACACCTGGCAACCCTACCCAAGAAGCCTGGCCCAGATGAACATGCCCTCCCATGTACAATGGACAAAGGTGTATCTGGGTGGTGGGATCAGCTCATAACTTCTAGATTTTCTTTGTGTGAAGATTAATAGAAATACGTCTCTGTCATACCAGTTCATGAGTCATGTAATTGCAATGTATAAAACTTGTTTATCTGGTGTACACATGTATGCTACATACTATCTTTTTGTTGCCTATGATATCCCTGAGCTAGTAATTCCCTCTATGGACAGTCCCCTTGGCAAATTATTTGCACTCCTCACTGCCAGCTTCAGGGTCCAACTACTCTATCTGTTGCCCTTTCCTGCTTCTTGCCCAGCTGCCTCCCGCAGTATAGCTTCTTTCTGCCAGCACTCATCCACCAGCAGCCAGGTGGTAGGGGCAGATGTTTCCCTTTCCCACACACATATGTTGCTTGTGAGATCATATTGTTTCCTCCTCAGTAGGAAAGGCAAACCAGAAATACTTACCAGCCAGCAGTGAGGGCTTGCACAATGGTCATGTAAGGGCTCTGCCAAATTTAAAGGGCCAGTTCCAGAAAAGTTTCCATGGGAGGGTAACCGTATGCTGGGAAGACAGTAGGGACCAGTTAAATGATCAGTGAAAGGGCTGTTTTAGTTTAGCCTTTGTTGTACATATATCACATTGCTAGTCTGTAGCTGCAGACTGCCATCATCTCTTTGCAGGTAGCCTCTCCTTGCTTAGTCCATGATAGGGATAGTACAGCTCCACCCCCCACTACAAGTTTCAGCAGGGAACGGGGCCATTAATAGCCCTTGTATCTTTAAATCTAAATGAAATGTAACTTTCTAAAAACTTGAGACTGATTATTTGTTCACCGTGCTCCTCACTCTATAAACAAATCCAATCTCCCATCCTAATTCTCCCCCCCCCCCCAAAAAAAACCCACCAGAAAAAGTAGTTGCATTTTAAAGTATTTTTTCCTTTGGGAGATCACATAACTTCATTTCCAGTTCCTTGTTAACATGATGACCCACTTGAAAATGTCTTTATTCACACCACAATTTCAAATGACTTCATCTCTATCTGAAGCATGGACAAGGGTAAAAATCTTAATCAGCAATAGAGATGATCATACTGCTAAGCAAAAAACATAAAATGTGGTATTTTTTCACTCTGAAAAATGTGTAAGAAAGACAGTTGAGACAAAATTGAGAGAGAAGGATGTTGATTTCATGGTTTATTGTCACATTAAAAAAGTAATCTTACTGATGAATTAATATTTACTTTTTAATATAAAAGTGCTTATTCTTACAAATCCTTAAGGCTCATTCTGTTACATTACAGTAGGATTTTTCATCATTCCAGAAACTGTGCTACGTGACTTTCAAATTAACTGTAGAAACAGCAAAATCTCCAAATAGTAAAACAACTTGTCAAGGAATTCATAATTTTTGTACACATGAACTTGTTGAATTGTGTAAAGCAATGGAAATCCAAAAAACCCCTTTGTTTTGTTTTAGCCTGAAATGGAACTGATACATTTAAAAAGTTTCCTATTTTAGCCATTGAAATGGAACAAATACAGTTGTTTATGAATGTAATTCTTCCCCTATGCCTCCCTTTTACAGCATGAAAAGAGAGAGTTACTGGATGGTACAGATGTAGTAGTTACTTTATATTTCTTACAAAAAAATTGAATGACTACCAAGAACAAGCAATGTTCAGAAGCAAGACATTAATTTTTCGAGGTCCCTATGTTGCATGTTTACTAGACAAAACTCCCACTGAAACCAATGAGAGTTATGCCCAAGGAAGAAATGAAAATAGGGCTCTCTTGAGGATCATTTGAGATTAAATGGTTTATTGTTTTTGGTCTCAGAGAAGAAAAAATGAAGCATATGAAAGCTACTAAAGCTCTTGCTGTTCGTATTAATCACATGTGGCACATGATTTCTATTATATACTATAATACACAGATACGAGTATTTGATTTTTACTTTTAGTCATAATCAGATATATATTATTTGGATGAACAGTCAACTTACTATTTCTACTTAAATGTAAAAAAATAGCTATTTACTGTAAATCATATTTTTTCATAATTGGGTCAAAATGTAGCAGCAAATAGCCAAAAATTAATCCATCAGAAAAAATAATTTAAAATATTCTAGAATGAGGGGAAAATGCCACCTGACCTAATAAATAAAGCAATGCAAACCATTCATGAATGCTACAAGGATATATATACATATTTTACAGCATAAATTACTGTACATAATATTCCCATTTACTAAATTGTTCAATTGTGTAAACAATATTGCCTTTTATACAGGGACATGTGGAGGGGTGGTACTTATGTTGTGTAGGTACTAAAAAATGTAAAGTCCAGAATGCTCACTTGAAAGCTGCTGCAGTATTGCTCTGGCTGTCTGGGTGATGGCTCCAGTACAAAACTAGAGCACCATTGGAGAGACACATAAACCAACATTTAATCAGATAGGAGCAGAGCTAAACTGATATTGATTCTAATAATATTATGATATACAGGAATTTGCTCACAGTTGGCATAAATGAGATTTGGAGCTACGCTCTCTACATCTGGGTACAAAAATAATTCTAGTCATAAAACAGGAGACTGTACAACTAGGTCAGACAGCCACTATCAGTTACAGACTGGTTCTAACATTAGTTAACATAACAGACAGGAAAGTTACTGCTACTGTGATTATTGCTACAGATTGGTTTAAAAATTGCACATACAGCCATTCTATGTTAAAGCATCCTGTTGTTTTTGTTATCCTCTCTCCCTCCCACTTGCTTGTTTGTCTCACACACCTGTAATGTATTATTTTTCAGAATGGAGGCTCTTTGGGGGGTAGGCACTGTCATTCCCTCTATCTTTGCCACTGCCTAATGCAAAGAGATCCTGACGTGGTTGAAGCCCATAGGCACCACTGCAATACAAATGTTAAATAATCATAATAGTAAATATAGGAACAAGAAGAAAACTGATGTAAGTGAAGTTTGCATGTTTTAACAGCCGTACTTTCCAACAGTGGTTGTAAATGAATCTAGTATGGCCAGTATTTAATGGAACTACATACAAAGATTAATTCACAAAATATTAAAATCTGAAGGCCATGTTCTAGCCTTTAGCTGTACACAAAACTTCTATTGACTTGAACTGGAGTGCTATAAGGATCATGTACAGACCACCATTAATGCTCAGTTGTTCAGCAAGGAGAAACTCACAGTTTTGTCCAGCGGGGTTTGTGCTCACGTGCTGCATGATGAATCAAAAACATGCCTCTCAGTTTCCATAAAAACATGCAATGTACATCTCAGTTATAGGGTACCAGAATTCACATAATACAGGTCTGTGATGAAAATAGCCCAAATCTTTTTTTTTTATGGCTCTCACAAAAGCTTCTTGACCTGTTTATAGAAAGCAAGGTGTACATGTATGAAGAAATAGTGTACTAGCCCTACATTGCTAAACTGCAACACATAGTCACCTTAATGGCATCAAGGCTCACATTCAGCTTGGGTGTAACTACTAATCTCACTGGATTTGTGCTCACTTATTCCAAAACTGACCTATGTCTAATATATTTGAGAATGCCCTTGAGAACATCAAGCAAAAAGGTATTTACCTTTTTTATATGTATTTTTGCAATTTTTCATAACATGCTAGTTCCCAAAGTTATCTGAACCTCATTCTGCAACACAGGACGTGTATTGATGTTTATGGAAGTTCCACAATCACTGCAGATACAGAATTAGTCCCTTTGTATTTAAAGTTGGACTCCCAATCTTCTTTATCTTTCTGTTTAATCTTGCTGAGAAGTCATGATGTGGAATGTGTGACATCTAAGACCTAAAATAATAAGTCTTTGCATAGACAACTTCCAGTGATCTTTGTGCAGATTCTATTTAAAAAGTAGCAATGTCTAGTTAAAAAAAAAAATCATGGCACAAGCAAGCCCATGTATGTGTGTTAGGTGGCGGAGGTATCACCTCAATCTTCCTGCCTACAGTGCCTGGAGTATCACATGGAGTATCCAGCCTTGCCAATTCTGAGGATTTCAGTCCCTTCTACAGCTCTGCAGGGAACCCCTCCTTCAACATTTCCCTGCCTCCTGGAGAGGGGCAACCAATCAGAACTTTTGCATGTGACAAGCCAAGCTCTCTCTTCCTCCTCAGGAGAGAACAGAAGTTTTTTGGTAGAGCTAGAGGGAAAAAGTGATACAAAGGGACTGAGAAGGAAAGGGGAACAGAAATAGTTCAGCGTTTCAGAGAGGCTCTGCTCCCTCTTCCCCCTTCTCTTCTTGAGGATGATATGCTGGTTCCTCCCCTTTTCTTCTCTTTATCCCTGCAGCCCAAGGCCTGGAAAATGTGAAACAAACCTCTGGGGCTGCAGGAGAAGTGGAGGTGTGCTGGGGGGAGAGAATATGTGGGACTGAGGAGAAGCAAAATTAATTGCTGGGAGGCTCAGAGTAGGGAACAGAATGAATTAATTCATTGGGGTGTATGTTTTTAGGGAGACACTAGAAGTCCTGGTGTCTTCAGACAGTGCTCTATGCAAATTGAAAATCTACTTGTTTTATAATAGGAGGTAGGCAGGTATAATAATCCAGGCAATGGGGTGAAAGTACTTATTAAAAACACATCTTTCAATAACAGAACAGAAAAGAGTAAACAATTACTTTTCTGTGGGGAAATGTAACCTTACTAGTTTCCTCCCATAGGAAAAGTTTTCTTTCTAAGGTCTCTTGGGATGACGAGTCCAGAGCTGCAGGTAGAAGAGACCACCCCAGGGAAAACTATGAAAAATGATCTTGCTAAGAAAAGGAAGACTAATATGGTTGGATTATTAAGCGACACCAATAACATCTGCAGCTAGAGAGGCACATCAGTTTATAATCTCTTCTGTTTACTGAGGTTTGAGCAGTAATAGAGTGTCCATTGCTGATATGACTGGTATTTATTCCTCAGAATCAAAGTGTTTTGCTATTGACCTTTAGAAAGAAATTGGTAATGTGGAGCCTGGGCATTTAACCCTGGGATTCTCATTAATGTTAATGGAAGTCGGGAGTCTAACTCCCTGTGCATTATGCTGAAAATGTATCCCTAATTGACTTGCCATACCAATTAGCTCAGATGACTCATGGACAGATGGAAATATTTTGTGAGAGTTACATAATTTTTCTTATGCCAAATAAAGAGATTAGTCCATTCTGCAAGGCACTGCTCTGAAAGACAACATTCAGGCTAGGACTGAGAGTAACGGGAAGCTGGGGATTTGGGAAAACAAACAATCTGAGCATTTATGATGTTATTGGTTAAAGACCGTAAGTACTGAAAAATATTTCTTTCAGGGAAGGACAAACTGACACAGAGAAATTAAAAGTCCATTTGAACATTTTGGAGGAAGAGACAGTTATTTTGGTTAACTTTTTTTTGTCCTATTTACGTTTGTTAGTATGGCTTGGTTTCTACTAAGATCAAAAATATAAATATTTCAAGAATGTCTGTCTTCATGCTATTTTTGATCCCAATTAAACTAGCTAGTAATGCTAATAATATTTGGCATTTTTATGTAGGGTGTAATTCACTCCTATGCAAAAGCCCCACATAGCTCATGCAACACTTCAGTCCTATTTTGTGAGCTTGAGGGGAACCTATTTTGGGATGTAAGTGATGCATTGGCCCCACTGCCCAGGAGTTAAATTCACTCATATGGCTCAACATTTTACAACGCTGAGCACTTCTGTAGCACCTCCCACCTGAAAATTGCAAAGTGCTTTACAAAACTTGACTTATTAGCACCCCCGTTTTACACATTGGGAAACTTCAGCACTTTGTTCCCCTTTGTGTTCATGCACAGAAAGGAGCCTGTGCCCTTGAAGGAAATGCCACCTCTTGGACACTCCTCTTGACCCCATAAATGCCTTTTCTGGGGAGCTCTTTGGGATTTGATTTCCACAGAGCTGGAAGTAGCGAGAGACTGGCATGTTCCTCTGAGTTCGCCCTGGCTAGCCCTGTGGGGAAAAGCTGTGTAAGTTAATGGATGTAGTCCATGGTTACTTGCACTACTTTCCCCTCTGTGCTGTGCAACCCCCACTCTGAGGATGGGTTTCGAGTCAGTCACTGTAGGGAAAGCTCTGGACACATGGGCACATCCAGGGGTTAGAAGCAGTTGCTGGGATCAGATGGCAGAATAGAGGCAAATGGGATGATATAGGAGATATCTAATATCCTCATGTAAAAGAGGTGGGGGGGACCCCTGACTTCTTTCTGTGGCTACGTCTAGACTGCAGGCTTCTTTCGGAAGCAGATTTTCCAGAAGAGATCTTCCGAAAAAACTTCTTCCAAAAGACAGCGTCCACACTGCCAAAGTGCATCGAAAAAGTGATCTGCTTTTTTGAAAGATAGCATCCACACTGAATGGACGCTATTTCACATTAAAGCTGTGTTTGCTGTGGACCAGGGCACCTGTGCTTTTTTCCTCTTTCCTCTTCTTTCTAAAGAACTCCCTCTTCCCCATCCACACACACCTTTTTCCGAAAGAGCTCTTTTGGAAAAAGGCTTATTCCTCATAGAAAGAGGTTTACCAATGTTGGAAAAACCCCTCTGTTCTTTTGACTTTTTTTCGAAAGAACGCGATTGCAGCGTGGATGTAAGTGAAGTTTTTTCAGAAAAACAGCCATTTTTCCAAAAAAACTCTGTAGTGTAGACATAGCCTGTGTGACAAACAATACTTTCTTGAGCGAATCATGTGTAAAAACTGTGGGGAATTTCAGATCTCGGGTGGATTATCCAGGTATATGGGAAGATTTTTCCAATGATCTTGTAAACAGCTTATAACATGTTAACTGATAAATAGTGTGAAATCTTGGCTCTATTGAAGGAAATTTTGCCCTAGACTTCACAGGGTACAGCTACACAGCAGGCCTCCTCCCCCACATGTTAAGGAGGAAGTTCCCAGAGCCCAGGCTCCAGATGTCTACACCACTGCCCATAATGTGGACCCCATGAACTTGAGTCACTTGATGTGAATTCTGAGACTCACTGCCATGGTTTTGGTTTTTGCTGATAAGATGCAGGTCAGGTAATTCTCTCCATCAAAGTAAGGAAAGAGTTTGAATTCATTGCATAACAAAAAAGTGATCAAAAGGAAAGACATTTTTCATCTGTGCCAGCCATACTTCTGTCTTCCGTGTAAGAAATTCATTCTGTCATTGTTATTTGTATGGGGTCAGAATGTGCAAGGAGATTTTATTCTTTAGTCTGAGGGCTTTCAACTGAACTGCGGGAGGAGAGTGCTGCAATCATTCTGAAAAAGAAACATTTCTTTTTTGACATATTAAGTATTAAGCAGATTATGTAAAGGCTAGACAGACTGTAGAAGGGAAATGTCATTAACACAGCTATGACCATGAACCAGCAACCTTTCTGAAATTCTAGGAAAGTTAAAAAACATATTACTTTGACAACATGTTATTTAAAAAATCTTCTAAAAAGATTAAGGAATCCAGTCACTGTTCTTTACATAAAATTCAACCTCTTTTGTTTAAAACCATAATCATTTAATGTCACATCTGTAACCTAGCAGTGGCAGACACAGTTAATCCAAGTCTATTTGCAAATTCCAGTTTCATTAGGATTAAACACTGTGACTAAGTCACTCAATACTGTATATGCATTAAGGCTGGTGACTAGTAAAGTCTCTTGAGCAGATAAACTAAGCACAGATTAGCCAGATCTAAGAGAATGTCCTCTTAAAAAATATCCTGGCATTTTAGTGATGCAGATTTATATCACAGCCATGAAAAATGGGTGAACATTGGTATTACAAAAGAGATACTACTTCACCATTGCCAAGGTGAGAGTCTTACAAATCAATTAGCTGCACACATTACCTTGATAACAATTACTGCTCTTCTGAGGTGATACAGACATTCAGTGACATGTACTCGATCAATGGGAGACACCAGTAATATCCTTTGTACTGATGGGGCTTTTTCATGATTTTGATATAAAGTGTACAGAGATGGGTGCATATTGACACCAAGGGCTTGATTCTGCACAGGACAGGTGAAGAGTTCTGCATGTATAAGTGACAGGTGAAAAGCAATGAGCTGTATTGGGAGAGCAGGGTATCTGATTCTGCATTAATGAGACTACTGCTTCCCAGGGTGCCAAGTTACTTCTGTTAGCAGAAGGAAAGCCCAGATAATCAGTGTATAACTAAGCATCAATTTTGCATGTGGAGAGATACGGTCCAGATCCTCCAAGGTACTTAACTCCCATGGAAATAAATGGGAGTTAGGTGACTAAATATCTGAGAGGAACTGTGCATACAGGGAATACCATGTCTCCTCAGATATGCCCAGCATCTGCCTATCCCCCTTCCTGTTAAACCCTGTGAGATTTAGAATCAAGAGGGGACTATGGAAAGGGCTTGGGATTTATCGCCACACAAGATGGATGACTATGCTCGGTGTTCAGCCATATCTGAACCTATGCATATCTTCCGCTCATCCTTGCACTCCCTGGTGTACATCTTACAGGACCAGGGCCTAAGTGTGAATATCTTAGAGCGCCTCAGGGCATTTTGAATGCAAAAACAACCTCATTGTACTGCCTTTGTTGTGTCCAACTGTGGCACACATTTTATTGGATACTATTTTAGTGGATTTGTGCTCGTCAGCTGGCAGAGTAGCTGTCTGTCACATTCAGAATTTCTGATTTTTACCAAACCTCTTTCTCCAGGCATAATCTCACTTTTGAGTTGGGTTTGTACCAGCTGACATCTTCACCTCTGAAATATAGATACGATATCTCTAATACAAGAGATGGGAACCTTTATCACATGCACAGACTTGAAACAATGAGTTAAAACAAACAAGACATGACTTTGCAAGCGGCTAGCAAAATAAGGGCGGTCTCTGAGGGCCTGATCTCGCAACGTGCTCAGAAGCCTCAGCTCACACTGAAATCAATGGGACGACTAATGTACTTAAAGTGTTGCTTGTACTAAGGGCTTTGCTGGATCAGATCCTGAGGCCCCACAGCACTGATCAGGATCAGGCCCCAGTTGAATGAAATGAAGTGTCTTTGGTTGTCATTCATACTACATGCATCTGTAATTATTTAAAGAGCAGCAATCATGACAAAAAGCAGCCTGTACAAAAGAAACACATGCCTGTGGCTGAAGAGTGTGCTCTAAGCACATCAAACTGACCAGCTATAAGGAGCATTGTGGACAGAAGTCCAGTTCTCTGTTGGGCTACATGGGTGCAGCTCTGTTGATTTCAATGGAGTTTCTTCTGTTTACATGAGCTCAGCATAAGTAATTCCAGCACAGAAACTACAATCAATGTACCATTTCCATGGCATTTGATGTGTATTTTAGCTGGAAGGATTCAGCATAAACATATCTTTACAAGACAGGGCACAAATACCCAAGAAACCCTTAATAGTCAGGAAACATGTTACAATGACAGGACATTAACTTTTTCTGAATTTCTTAAAATTGCCATATATATTGTGGTCAAAGAAGTTCCAAAAGAGCTCATGAGTAATAAAAATTATCCCCAGTCATAGCAGAAGGGTTGTGATTCAAAGTTCCTTACATGAAATGCCAATGCCACATTAAAATCTGCGTAAGGCAAGCAATATTTGTTTCTAAATTTAACCAGCATAAAATAGAGATGATAATTCCAAAACACACACACATACACACACACACACAAACAAAACCCACAACAAAACCTCAGACAAACGCAAGGAAGACAAATGTTAAAGCAACCAACAAAGAAAGCAGATGCAAATCTAACTTGTCCCACTTGTCTGGTTTGACAGAAATTCCCACACTGGTATCCTAATAGAACCAAATTACTCAGGGTATGTCTACACTAGCTTGTTAGTTCAAGCTAGGTAGGGTAACGAGGGCAACCAGAGTTGCAAATGAAGCCCAGGATTTAAATATCCCGGGCTTCATTTGCATGTTCCCGGGCGCCGCCATTTTTAAATCCCCCTTAGTCCGAACTCCATGCCCGCGGCTACACGCGGCACGGACTAGGTAGTTCGAATTAAAGATCCTAATTATGAGTCAACAGTGTGCCCTTGTAGCCAAGAAGGCTAATGGCATATTAGGTTGCATTAAGAGGAGCATTGCCAGCAGATCCAGAGATGTCATTATTCCCCTTTATTCGGCTCTGGTGAGGCCACATCTAGAGTATTGTGTCCAGTTCTGGGCTCCCCACTACAAAAAGGATGTGGACGCATTGGAGAGGGTCCAGCGGAGGGCAACCAAAATGATTAGGGGGCTGGAGCATATGACTTATGAGGAGAGGCTGAGGGAGTTGGGTCTGTTTAGTCTGCAGAAGCGAAGAGTGAGGGGGGATTTGATAGTAGCCTTCAACTTTCTGAAGGGAGGTTCCAAAGAGGATGGAGAGAGGCTGTTCTCAGTAGTGACAGATGGCAGAACAAGGAGCAATGGTCTCAAGTTGTGGTGGGAGAGGTCCAGGTTGGATATTAGGAAAAACTATTTCACTAGGAGGGTGGTGAAGCACTGGAATGGGTTACCTAGGGAAGTAGTGGAGTCTCCATCCCTAGAGGTGTTTAAGTCTCAGCTTGACCAAGCCCTGGCTGGGTTGATTTAGTTGGGATTGGTCCTGCCTAGAGCAGGGGGCTGGACTTGATGACCTTCTGAGGTCTCTTCCAGCTCTATGGTTCTATGATTCTATGATACCGTTACCCCTCATTGCAGGGGTAACGGTAGTTCGAATTAGGATCTTTAATTCGAACTACCTCGTCCGTGCCGCATGTAGCCGCGGGCACGGAGTTTGGACTAAGGGGGATTTAAAAATGGCGGCGCCCGGGAACATGCAAACGAAGCCCGGGATATTTAAATCCCGGGCTTCATTTGCAACTCCGGTTGCCCTCGTTACCCTACCTAGCTTGAACTAACGAGCTAGTGTAGACATACCCTCGCAGTGTTAAGATAATTTAAATCACTTCTTCATCTAGGAAATCACCAGCAGACTTTCAAGAGCAGAGATCAGGCAGGTAATAATCAGATAAGCACTGATTAAGTTACATTCCAACAACTGTAACTGAACTATTGGCATTATTTCTTTTCCAACAGGCAACAAGCAAAGTGAAATCTGGACATGACATGGGGTATGTCTGCACCGCAGCTGGATGTATAATTCCCAGCTCAGATAGATGTACATTCACTTGCTTTGATGGAGCTCGTACACCAAAAATAGCAGTAGTCATGGCAGAGTGGGCTAGCAGCCAGAATATTACTGGGGTTCTCAGTTGGGATTGCTACTCTGCTACGTTTGATGTGTTAGCTTGATCAAAGGTAGTGCATGCGTATCTACTAACTGGACATTACACCTGCAGTGGTAGTGTCAACATACCCATTGTCTGACCATAAATCTTTTAATGTGGTAACAAGCTAAATCCAGAAGCAGATTTACCACTGGGCCTATTGGATGAGTGCTCAGGGGCCCTGGCTAACTATGGGGGCTGTGAAGCCCTGGGCAGGTGGAGAAAGCCCCCGTACCCTGACCACTCCTAGGTAGCAGCGCTGGGCAGGGCAGCAGCAGGGGAAGCCCCTCCAGTACCCCTGACCCTGTTCCCTGGCAGCAGTGCAGGGCGCAGCAGTGGGGAAAACTCCCACAACCCCATGCCCCTCATTCCAGTGGCAGTGCCAGGCAGGCAAGGCAGGCTTGGCAGTGAAGGAAGCCTTCAGTGCTCCCCAATCCTGGCAGAAGCTGGTTGACCACAGAGGAAGCCCCTAGTGCCTCCTGGCCCCATCCCTGGCAGGAGCCAGGGGACACTCCTAGCACCTCCGGACCCTTTCCCAACAGAAGCCAGAGGCTGGCAGTGGAAGCCTGTCTGTGATTCTGGGATTGGAGGAACTCTTGCTACCTGCTGCACCTCAGGACTGGGAAAGCTCTCACTCTTTCTGTGGTCTGGGACTGCAGTGTGGGTGCAGAGCTTCTCCAGTCCTGGGGCTGCAGTGGAATGGTGTGGACCGTGGCTGAAGCAAGAGCAGGGCCTGGAGAAAAGGCAGACAAAGGTAGGGCTGTGGGCTGGTCACATGTGGAGGGGCCAGAATGGGGGCAGGATCACAGGTAGAAAGGGTAGGAAGGGCCAGTGCCTCAGCAAACCTTAATCTGCCTCTGGCAAAATTATCCAATATACAATTTTAAATGCAATGCATCAGAGATGGAAATTACAGTATATAAGGCAACTACAAAAGTGGCTATTTTTCTTTCTTGATATGTAACTGCTATTGGTGATTTTTTTGCACCAGCATCACACTAATGTTGAGATACATCTGAGAAGAATGTAGCAGTGAAGACAGACATTTATTGGCTCTTATTTGTGTGATCCAATGGAAGGTTTTGTAGCTACATGCATGAGTAACGGCGATAGAGCTGGGTGCAAAATAACCAATAAAATTACATTTCAGATAAAAACAATCAAATGTTTCCAGATGAGTAAAAATGAAATTAACCAAGAATAAAAATGCACAACACATTAGTTATGAACTGGCCATGACCTCAGCGGATCCAAATTAAATTGCAATTACTTCAGAATTAATTCCCTTGGCACAAAAGACACAGCCTGTCAACAGGGTCTGAAAACACCCCATAAATCAAGAAACATTAAAGCTTAGTTGAGGATTATGCATGAAGAGTGAGAGGATTATGATAGGACACAGTGCTTAGTCTGGTGAGCAGCAAACCCAGCTTTCCAAGATAAAGAGAATTTCATGTAATGGCATGATACAGCCTACAAGAAACTGCAAACAAGCTACTTTAAGATGGAAGAGATATCAAAGCCAGAGCCAGTAAGGTGACGCCTCAGTGCACAAAGCAAATAAATGTTACAGATGTGTGTGTATATGCAATAAATGGACTTTGGTAACTGGGTTGCAGTTTTTTTGTTTTAACTTCTTTCCTGTAATGACAGTACAATTTTCCAGAATCTCTTCTAGTTTCTTGTTATCAATACTTCCATTTTTCAGGCTGTTTCCTTGATAATAATGTTGATTAAAAGAAGCTGAACAGGAAGTAAGGCAATTTAAAAGAATGAGAAATTAAAAACAACAAGAACAACAATGCAAGCTATTGAAACTTATTGCACAAAAGTTACTGCTTTCTCGCTCCACATTTTTTCAGACTACACAATTCATCCACACACCCCAATTAGGAAGCAGGAGAGAGAGGGTGCACTCACACTGAAAGTTCTATGGAGCTGCCAAACTGCCCATCAGCCTCTCATTGTCCCCAGTTCAGGAAAGCACTTAAGTGCATGCTTAAGTTTTACTGAAGTAATTGCTTTTAAGCACATGATTACAGTTAAACACACACTTAAGTGCGTTCCTGACTAGGAGCCATTGTGTTTATTGCACTTGGTTCAATTAACCCATAAGATTTTGGTTTCTGAGATTTTTCTAAGCACGGGTATAGGAAATGTGCATGTTTATTAAGACATCTGTGGTCAGTTCAGTCCAGGGTACGAGGATGTTTGGAGATTGCTATGGAACAATGCATTTTGAAGAGATATAGCTGTATATTATACATACACACATATATGCCCACACTCTGAAAAACATTGTTCAACATTGAGGAAATATTCACCTTTGTTTGGGTCAATGCTATGGTGGATTATTTCTGTAGCACAGTGTCCAGAATAACTGAATTGTCCATGGGAGATTATGTAGTTCATTTGAATGGCACACAGTCTTTTGCATGAGCACTATTCCGTACCCAGTGAAGTCCTTGCTGAGTGTACTGAACTAAGTGTTCCATACTGCTGTGTAGGGTGACAGGTCCCATCAATGCATCCAAGTCACTAAAAAACTCTATGGAAAAATATTAAGTATGAGAATACTGAAAGTTACATTTCTATTTATCACTAGGTAACAGCTATTACTAACCAATTAAATCCCACTGAAAATTTTATTTAAAAAAATTTAGGATTAATGGGCTTGTTGAAGGCTTGAACTGAATATTCCCAACAATTTCATTTTAAAAATTAATCAGCTAATTCCTTGATTCTTTCTTTCATTGTCACTCATTGAGACCATGTGTAAAAGGATTACTTGCCAGTGGCATCCTTAAAAAAATACATCATTTATAGTTCAAATACACATATTATCGTGACCTAAACACTTTTCAAAATGAAACTGTATGGGTGAGGCTAGGCCAAATCTTGAGATAATTTTCAGATAAACTCCTATTTAAACCATGAGGGGACTTTGCCTGAAGATGGACTAAGTAAAAACTACAGACACCTTCGTCCTGTCTAAGTCCGTATGTGGAGGGAAGTCAGAATTTGGAGGAGATGGGAGGTGATCCTACCCTCTGGCATGTTTGAATCCTCATGTCATGCAGGCCCTTTTGAATCTCAATGCCATGTGGCTCCATGATGCTGGAAGAGGTGAACAAGGGAAGCTGCCTAAAATTCATGATGTACATAAGTGGAAATGAATTCAGCCTGCAGCTATATTTCTTATGCTATTGCTGCCACTCCACTGAAGGTGGATTCTAGAGGAAGTGATAGTTGGGAAGGTCCCAGGAGGCACTGCTCCTGCAAGAGCTATGCCAAGCAGGGGCCAGCTGTAATTTATAGGGCCAGACAGAATAGCACAGGCAAGGAGCATCCAGGCTGCTTTCCTAAGCCACAGACAGGAGGTGAAGCTCTGCTACTCCCCCACCAACTTTTAAACCCTCATGTGATCAGAGTAGAACCTAGCCTTGCATGTTTATCCAGTTGCCATGTAATGATGATCTACGATTTAATTGTCCGTGTCAGAACTAAGGTAGAGTAGTGGGATTTACACCACAGATGTTTGCACAGGCTCTGGATATTCAGAGGGGAGGTATCCTACACGTCCACAGACAAGTGAGTCCTGCAGCTGTACGTTAATGCCTTATATGTGCTAAAATATGAGGATATGTAGCAGTCACTATCACAAGAGAATGTCCTCAGTGCCTTTGATTTGTTTTCTCTTGTAAAACAAGAACAAAAGACCAAAAAGAGCCATTTCTGCAGCTCTGACATAAGATATTTCAATTCTGTGAAGGAGAATTAAAATGAACTCAAAAGATCAATTTAATTCCTGATTGGCTGTCATTTATCTGTGACTCTATCCCTGGAAAAGGGTGAGAGCTAGAGAGACAAATAAAAGAGAAATTAGTGATACTAAGGAGCAGTGCCCCCTGCTCGCTACACTCGCCAACCCCTTTTCTGTGGGGGTAGGCAGGCCTGGCTCTCCCCCTGGCCACCAGGGAGGGCTGGCAGTTGCACCAGTCCAGGTTCCCTCTTCAGCCCCCCTCAGGCTGTGCCAGCCAGGACCCTTTCTCTCCCCTGCACCGGCCTAACCTTAAACCCCCCTCTCCTGGCACAGGTTGCTGGAGGGGGAGGAGGTATGCTATGAGGCCTCGTGTGGCCCGCGCTCTCCTCCTGGCTGCTGGAGGGGGTGGTGGGGCGCTCCAAGGCCTCGTGTGCCCTGAGCTATCCTCATGGCTGCCAGAGGGGGAGGGGGAGGCTTTCCGAGGCCTGGAGCAGCCCCACACTCTCCTCCTAGCTGCCAAGCAGCCAGCACTGGGGAAAGGGGTGGGAGGGGCTGTGGGATGCCAGAGTGAAGTGATGAGCAGTGTTCCCTCTAAGCTGCAGGGCTGCAGAGCTTCACAGGTGATTAATCAGGCCCTCCCAACCAGAGGCTCAGGGCTCTGTGCAGGGAGATGACTGACCGGGGTGGGGAGGAAGGGCTGATTAATCATCTGTGAAGCTCTGCTGCCCCGTAGCTTAGAGGGAATGCTGGTGATGAAAAAGTTTTTTATAGGTATAGTAAGATTTTCCCCCTTCTGAGTGGGACTGCTGATAAAACCGTTTTTGTTAATTTATGGGACAGACCATGAATAGGAGTAAAGAATACACCTCTGTAATCCAGGATTTAGTGTAAATCTTTCACTAGGACCACGGTCAAAGTCGGTCAATATTTTGTCTTATTGGCAGGTTTTTAAAAGACATATACCAGGTTTTAGTGTGTTAGGTTACATACCTCTGTTTTCCTTGGCTAGATTGTCAGCCATTTCCCAGTAGTCGTAACTGTGCAGGATGCTGTTGGTAATACTGACGTGATTGGCTGCCATCTGATGAATACGCTGTGGAATGCTGATGGTGGAAGAGGGGGAAGGGGCCCCGGTGCTCCCCTGGGACCCTACAGAGCTGACGGGAGAAGGACTAGGAGACATGGGGGATGGAGTTCCTGTGCTCCTGAAACAGAACGTTATAGCTATGTTAGGGTGACATGGATAAACATGACAATAGCAGAAGTTAGCAAATACCATTTCTCACTGCTATTCAGATATAGTTTCTGTACGATGAGTGAACTTACTTTCCATTGGCACCCCAAGGAGATGGGGCCTGGGCAGCTTTTGATGAATTCTGTAAACGGAACAAAAAAATTTATAAACTTTTAATTTAAACAGATTGTGAAATTAATGTCAGCAAAGAGAACGTAAAGATGGGGTGCAAAAAGTAGAGGTGATACATGTGGAAAGTGCATTCAAGTCTCCTGATGCCATAAATCCACTGGGTCAAACTGAGAGGTGGAACAGAGGGTGATGTCAGAGGGACTCCCTTATGTTCAGTATGAGGCAATGAGTCAGCCCTGAACCAGAGCCTGATTAAGCCACATGCAGGGATGAGCCAGTCCTGTGTTAGGTTCCAGCCAATCCACAAGCAAGGAGCTGATCTGGTGACTTTCAGAGTGGGTCTACAAGCCTCACAGGTGCAACACCAGCTCAGTGTTGATCAATGTTGCTTCATGGCTTGGAACTCTCCTTTGCCCAGTAGTGGTGACAGATTCCCCGGCACTCAGCCTGCTCCAGACCTGGCCTTATTCCATTGTTGTCCCTAGTCCTGCTCCTGCCCTGCTCTTATCTTGTCCCAATACTACTCTTGACTCCTGATTCTGGCTCTGACTCTTGTCTCCAACATCCAGACCAGACTGTCCTCGCCTTGGTTTCAGAGATCCATTTAAGATTCCGCTAGATTCTCTCAAAACCACTTAGGGTCCATCATGCTGATGGGTAAGAGAGTCTAAGGGCATGTCTAGACTACATCCCTCTTTTGACAGAGGGATGTAAATTAGGCACTTCAAAATTGCAAATGAAGCTGGGATTTGAATTTCCCACGCTTCATTTGCATAATCACGTAATGGCACTCTTTCAAAAAAGCGCTATTTTGAAAGTAAAACCGCAGTCTAGACACGGTTCTTTCGAAAAGGGAAGGCTTAACAGGATCAAGGTTTACAGGATCTTTTGAAAAAGCCTTCCCTTTTCGAAAGAACCGTGTCTAGACTGCGGTTTTACTTCCAAAATAGCGCTTTTTCAAAAGAGTGCCATTACGTGATTATGCAAATGAAGTGCAAGAAATTCAAATCCTGGCTTCATTTGCAATTTTGAAGTGCCTAATTTACATCTCTCTGTCGAAAGAGGGATGTAATTTAGATGTACCCTAAGAGCAGTAATTTACACATGGAGGAGCTGGAAGAAGGTAGGGGACACTTACAATGTACATTAAAATAGCCTCTGTCCTGTTTAATTTATACCGTGTTGGACACGAGTATGAGGAGGAAAGTAGCTCTCAGAAAGCGTAATTGAGTCTAACTTACAGCTCCTTCTCCCTCACCACTGATGCTACTCTGAGCTTTATTCTGCTTTCACGACCCAAAAGGAATCTCTTATGTTCTCAAAAAATCTTTAACTCCCAAGTGTCTGTGACTTCTTAAAAATCTCTGCTTTATTATTTTTTTTGAAAATGGAAATAAAAAGTTTAAAAGAAGATTTAAATATTTGTTCTTTTTTAAAAGAAAGAGATATCTAATTTACTCTGGAAATGTGTGACAAATTTTGATATGTTTCCTTATTTGACAGTATATCTGACAGATTTTTAATGCAGCTAGCGTGTCATGTTAAATGATTTTCTAAGATTTCAGACTCAAATATATGAAAGTCTAGAATTGGTTTGTTTTCCACTGCAAAAGATGACAAATGAACAATTTTTCATGTTTTACTTTACTTTTTAATGAGAATCTATAGAATTATTATACCAGCAGAAAACCTGCAAAACAACCCCCAAACTTGTTTTTATGACCCTTATGTTAGTATAATAACGAATAAATATCACCTTTGTTCTCTGTAGAAAGCTCTCTTTCTTCTTTTAAGAAGCATTTCACATGATTGTGGGATTGAATTTCCAATTTTTACTACAGATGTTATTTGAATTGGCAGATTACAGTATTACAATATATACTGATTTCTTATCAATAAAATAAAGATGATTATTAGAGAAACACAACAATTTTAATTAAATATTACTCAGTATTTAGATCCACTTTTGGTGACACCAATTTCAATTTGATAGTAAAAGATTTGTCTCCTTTCCTGTCTATTTTCATGGGTTTATAATTTAGTCATGAGAATATCTGTGCTGAAAATTTACTTCTATTTGATGTATAGGAAGATACAAGCTCTTGCCCCCTTTCCCCCAAATTAAAAAAATATACTAAAATACCCAAGCCAAATGACTACTTAGGGTCCCCAAAGAAAATCAGCACTGTCGAGCATTTATACCCTCACTGATTTCTGATTTTATATCTCAGGATATAAAAAGGAATTGTAGGGTAGCAGCAGCCAACAATTTTTGTATTTTCAGCTAGAAATACAATGATTATATTTGTAGGCCAAATATTTGACCAACTCTATTATAGGTCTATGTGGGATGTTTTGATTTCCAGATGTTTTCCAATCAAATATTGTCACTTTAGAGGAAATTTTAAGAATCAAATGACTTTCTGTCTTAAAAATAAAATGGCACACTTTATTACGAGAGAGTGGAGAACAGAAGGGACTCTTTGGGGAAAACAAGATAGATAGCGGAGGCAATCACAGGTGTGCCGAGTTGGCAACAGGTATATATTCTGACCACAGATACTTGTACACAACTCCCACTGAAGCCAATGTGGACTCCAGCCCAGTACCATAGAGAAGAATTTGTCCCTTTGCCTTTTCTTACATGCTGATGTCCATAAACAGGAATTCTACAAGTTATTCTAAATATGAAGCTAGCTCAAAGTCCCCAACCCTTATGAAATCTAGCCTGAAGTGCATCCTGAAGTGGATTCCTATTGTGAATGGTGTAAAACCTATTCATTGCAGAGCATCATGAATCATATCAGACAATCAAGAAACTGGAAAATGGGCAGGATATGTCAGTTTCATGGACATGGTGAGCTTCACTTCCTTCAGCAAGTTATACATTTTGTATATTAGAGGCATGTGCTTTGGTGAATAAAGAACAACAAACTGGAAATTAACAGCTTCCACTGAAGCAGCGGATGTCAAAACTCCAGTGGGAGTAGGATTGGGTCTAACTGGGCTACTCTTTTTAAAAAAGATACATTATTTCACATAACTATTAGCAAATTGAAAATGTAATATAACATGAAAATACCTTGAAATAATCAATAAGTGCTTTTGAATATTTTACAGCATGGTCTCTCTTGAGTCGGAACATTCTCCAGTATAGAAGTGCCAAACAGCGATAACTAGGACAAACAGAAAGATGACAAAATATAAAATGTATTATAGTACTTTGAAAGCATAAAGGTGCCCTTTGTGACCCCTGACCATGGGACCCCAGGAATAGCCTCGTCAATAGAGTAAATAAGAACAGTCTCAGGCCTGTTCATGTTATATGTCTGTGATCCCCAGTGGAGTCTTCTAGCAACTGGAGATTGCCAGGGAACAGGGATGCCCTTAACCTGGCTACACTTCCCTAGTTTTATGCCTTCCCTGCGGACTAGAGGATGCTAAAAAGAATCTATTCTGCCTGAGGATTCCTGTACAAAGAGCATGCTAAGCAGTAATAACTAGAACAAAAGGGAAGCCCAGGGGAGGATCTGGCCATTGCCTCTAAGGTTTCTGTAAAGCATCAGGCACCTTTATTATGCATAAACAATAATGTAATTAACAATAATTATACAGTCACAGAATGTAGAGCAGGAAGGCATCTTAAAAGATCCTCTAGTCTAGCCTCCCCTTGCACTGAAGCAGGACTGAGTGTACCTAAACCATCCCAGAACAGATATTTGTCTAACCTGTTCTTAGAACCTCCAGTGATGGGGATTCTACAATCCTCCATCTACATAACACACCTAACTACCATAATGGACAAATAAATGATACATACACAATGTTTTATCTTTGCTATCAGGTTTTTGTGTATTCACAACATGGGGGGGTTGTTCAACAGTATGTAACACAACAAAAATCCATTACGCTTGTTTACTTTTGGTCACAGAGGCCAAGATTATGAAAGTTATTTGTGGTGTTGGATGTCCATTCTGAGACGCTTAAAAGCATCCCGAAAGTGCAGTGTTCTTACCTTCTGATAATCTCACCCACTTAAAGTGAACTGGGCCACCCAAATCAAATCAAAGCACCCAGAATCACTAGCCACAGTCGCAAATTTCAGCCAGGGTTGTTATAATCTCTTTCACAGTGTTTGCCTGTTTTTAGATCTGCAGCCTTGAAATTTCCTCATTTACCACTAGAGGACAGTCTCTCCTTAGGAGATCAGAATCAGATAAACTAGTTGCATGGCAGCATGCCCAGTTTGCATTGTACAGAGCCAAAGGATACAATGGACTTACAGTCCTCATAATTCTCACACTGTCACCTTCATAGGTTACAGTACATATGCAAATGATGTCTACTCATCTGCTATGTGGCAGAAAATGAGTTAGGGTTGCTATTCTGTGCTGAAGGAGTCCTCTGCCTACTTTCCCTCGTTGTGACCTTTCTGCTTAAACAGAGGCAGTGGCTTTATGAATCTGAATTAAATTGCACATGCTAAAACACTATGTCGGTTCTGGAAAACGTTACAAAACCCAGAAATAGACATGGGCGACAATTTTTAAAACTACTTTTAGTTATTTAAGCATTTTAAAAACATATTGTTGTTAATCTAATTTGTGCAGCCAATTGTATATCAAAGCAATGACAAAGGACATATTTTAATTAAAAATAGATCACTAAAGAGTGTTTTCGTTTTATATAAAATGATAAATTAAGATTGTTTAATTTATAGATTCTAAATACACATTTTTACAGATGTTAAGAAAAAATTGTTATAAAACCCATTTGCTAAGAATCCATAAACATGTAATAAATACTATATATGTTAACTATACAGTTGTTAACATTTACATTTAAATTTAATAACATTATTATTAGTGTTCAATAATTGTTTTAAAGAATCAAAGTTAAATGCATATATCTGGAAATCTTCATTAAGAGAGTGAATCCAAATTGTTTAATTATCAACTTACTAACCCTTCATACAATATGAGTATAATTTATGATGACTGAACCTATAATGTTATACACTGAAGAAATTACTGAGACACTGTTACAAGGAAAGCACATCAGTCATAAAAACACAGACCATCAGGCACTTAAAAATTAATTATACTGAGATGCCATAGCTGTCCTGTCACAGCCAATAAATATGAATTGCTTATTTACAGAAACAGAACTCAGACCAGGCACAGTAATACAAGGAAAAGCAGATAACAGAGGTCTGGATCTTCTTGGATCAGGAAGTATTCTCTCTCTGTCAACGACAACACAAAACCAAGCCTTCTACCTGACAGCATTAAGTATCTGATTTTCAAGGACTGATTCACTGCATCAAAGTCATCTTTGAGTACATAATGATCTACTAACCATAATGCTGCTAGCTGTTTGTCCTCCCGAGTGGCATTAGGGCCTGAGTGGGTTTTTAATCTCACAGCATACCTTAAAAAAAAAAAAAAAGGGGGGGGGGAAATCCAGCATTAAGGCCAGCGTGTGTGAACAGCCCCTGCTTTGCTGTTGATCAGATTCTAGATTCATGAGGCTATACTGATTTACAGCAGCTCACAATGTGCCCCAGTATATTTATTCTTTCAGTTTTCACAGATGCACATTGCACTTTTCAGTCCATGCTTTGGAGCCATTCCACCAATAGTTCTCTCTCCCTCCTTGTCTAATAAACTCTCTTCAACCAGCAGTAAATCCCTTGGAAATCTAGACAGCATTAAGGGGATCCTGCTTTGTCATGTTACTGCTTCTTGATTTGCCCTGTGTAACCCTCTCAAAATATTTTCCAGCCCTGTGGAACCCCAACTCTGCAAAAAGGCTTCCACAGGATTTGAGAGCAAAAGGGAGAGTACCATGGAGCCAATGATCTCCTCACACTGCACATTTTGAGCATGTCTGTCCTGTTTTGCTCCTCCAAGCACTGTGCAGCAGAGGGCAGCACTTGGCTCACACTTATTTTGGTCTTATGACATTCAATTCAAATTCTTCAAAGATCTACAATTGTAGTATTGCTATTTCAAGAATCTATGTGCTATCCAGTGCCAGATCAATTCATGGAAATCTCAGCTTCTGGGTTCAGCCCCTAAGCACTTGTCAAGCTTAGAGCAACATACAATACCTCTGGGCTTGCTTCCAGAAAAAAACATGTTTCCTGTAATGAGCTGATTGTATTTCATCATCCTCTTTGTTATCAAACTCTAATTCTGACATCAGTGCAAATACACGTGTGCATGATAAATCTGCACCTTATTTCAACAAGCACTTGTCCTGATAAATCAGTTCCTTTTTTGGACTACACCTAGCAAGCAGTTCTTAAGCAATTTATAACTACTAAATCCTAGATGCATGCATAGATGGAGCTCTAAACAAAATTCAGGCACAGAGACATGACCATAAATATACTGTAGAGAAGAGAAAGCAGAGGGAGAAGGGTAACTGTGCTGCTTAGGTGGGGGAGGGGTAGGACAAAGTATAGAGCTTTATAGTGGTGAATAAAAGGTATTTTGTCTTATGTCATGCCTTCTTGTCAGAGTCAGCTGGCTGAGCTGGCTTTACTATGACTAAAGAGCATGAGAAGCAATCCGAAACTGTGAACACAATACAGTGGAATTGTTTACACAAATGAGAATATGGCTAGATCAACAGAGAAATCTCGAAGAAAACAATTGTTTTAAAAGAGCTATGATGTTAGAAATATTACATTTGGAAAGAGAAATTAGTGTGAGTGAAAGCTGCATCGCCGACTGCTCTGGGGAATGAAAGTCTCTACCAACAGAGCAAGTATAACATGGTCACCAGCAGTGCACATTTTCTTCACTAGCTGGACGGACCAATTCTTTGGATGAGAAAAAAAAGCTCAGTTGATTCAAAGTTGATTCAATCTTTTCCTTTCTTAGCTGAGACTGTCAGTAAGCATTCCTGTTAATGCCAACTATGATAAGAGAGGAGGGCTGTGATGTGAATGCTTGTCCAGCAGGAACAGGATTGCGATTACCAACATATTTCACATGAACTAACAAACAGCAATGGGATTGCATTGATTTTTAATCACTACCAATCTGGCTTGGATTAGTACTGATAACCCCAAATGATGAATATTGCTGTTCTGGGGTGCCTTGTTTTTGATTTTTTAAAAAAATATTTCCATCTCTAATTTCTATCCATGTTTAAAGGCATTTAGGTATGTTCTCCCGATGGAGAATATACCCAAACAGTACTATTGTTCCCTACTAGCTTACCTGATAAGTTCAACTGTTTCTGAATACATCGTATAAGGGGATTTAGATTCCATCGGGCCTTGTTCCATAGCATTTCCACATTCAATAAATGATAATGCTGCTTCAGCATAATTCAGTGCCTTTCCAAATTTCTCCACCTGGCAGATAAAATAAGGATACAAAGAAACACTGGAGTCACCAAACTATGGTTACAAACAGCAGCAAAACAAATTACACAAAAGTATGGTAGATACAAGCTGACACACAACAGACCTTCCAATTCTAAGAGACAAATATGGTTGTGAGGAAGCGACACTACAACAAAGAAAAAGCTAACATCAAGGAAATTTATGCTAAAGTTGAGCAAACTGTTTTGGATAAAATAACAAAAGAAGGAGCAGGAGGAGAAAAAAGAACCAGAGAAAAATATAATGACCCAAAAGGCATATCACTCATCATGCTTGGATGTAAATACAATTTTTCAATGCTGAACAAAGAAAGGTAATGACTAGCCTCTAACTAAGAGAAATAAGGAACATAATGTTGGAATTTTTGCCAGGGGGCTACAGGAAAATAATCAAGGCAGGTAAGATCTAGAAAATGATCATGAGGATGAAATTTTCCCCTAAAATACAAATGAGACATGGATCAAAGCTCTGAGGTTTTAACTTGTGAAGTTATTCTTAATTCCTTTTCTTGTCCAGATTTTGCATGCATTTGCACTAGTTGGTTTCTGTCAAGATCCAGAAGGAGATCAATCAAAAGATTAGGACAAGAAGCAATGGGCTTAAATTGCAGCAAGGGAGGTTTAGGTTGGACATCAGGAAAAACTTCCTGCCTGTCAGGGTGGTTAAATACTGCAATAGATTGCCTAGGGGGATTGTGGAATCTCCATCACTGGAGATATTTAAGAGCAGGTTAGACAGACACCTGTCAGGGATGATCTAGACAGTGCTTGGTCCTGCTGTGAGGGCAGGGGACTGGATTCAATGACCTCTCGAGGTTCCTTCCAGTTCTAGTGTTCTATGATTCTATTACAGGAAATGCTGCAGGTACTTCCAACTCACTAAACACTAGGAAACACCGGAGAGTTTACAAGAGAGACTGTTCTTATAAGAATTCCTACCTAATTTCTAGACTAAAGGAGTTTTAGATATGTTTGCATGAGCTTTAGTTGAACACCATAAGATAGGGATGGGATTCTCAGTTCTCATAGACTTACTAGCTATGAGCTAGTCTCATAGGCTTACTAGCTAGTCTCATAGACTTTGCTAGCTGTCATCTGAGCTACCATGCTAAAAATACTAGCATAGCTGTTACAGTATGGGAAGCAGACATGGTGGCACCATGTTAGCTGCCCTGAATACAAACCTGCCTTAACATCGTGAATACATACTCAGGGCTGCTAGCATGTGTCACTGCTCCCACTTTCCATGCTACTTTCAAGAATAGTGCCCTACTGTTTGTAGCATGTTAGCTCAAGCAAGATCTATGACAAGTATATCTTCAGAAGCGTGGATCACCCCCAAGCTCACAGTGGAAATATAGCAAATGAGGGATTCCAGAACCTTCACTATAGCTATTATTTTTCTTGTGAAGGTTGTCAGATGCCACAGTGATGGGTAGCAGTATAAAACCCTTAAAGCGAGAGAGGGGCATTGTCACAATGATATTTTTAGTCATTATCAGTAAATTTTAAAGAGCAACAAATAAGGGATGAGAATATGAACAAGGCTCCTGGTGAAGCAAATAACACTCTCAAATAATAATCATTGCAGGAGAAAGATGGATAGCTCCAGAAAGGTCTAAAATAGAAGAAAGAAAAAGCATCCTCTGTAGAGAATTCAGCACAGAATCAGGAGGATTAGTGACAGAGAGAAAAAAACCTGAGATATAGATATTAGAAAAATGGAATAATCCAGTCCGTAGGTCAATTATCAGCTAAGAAAGGTTAGCTGTTCTGTAACTTAGAAAACTAAAGACCATGACCAAGAACCTAATAAGTATTTAGGTACCTCCTTGTAGGCACCGAGTTCTGAAAATCTTAGCCTTTGCATCCTGAATCTTTCCAAGTTCTTACCAGAAGAAAGTAATCAAGGAGTCTATGGGGAATGTATTAGTCTAGAGTTCTCGGGAATAACTGTCAGACAGATTCCGGTCTCCTACTAGTGTGAAATCAGAACTAGGTTAATTCAGTGCCTTTTAAAGGTCTGCAGGGTTATTCAACAGCAACGATCTCATCTGAAATCCTTCTTAATATAGTTAATAATTTCTCCATTCTGCTTAAGGAAATAGACTCTTTATAGTTCTCTACAATATTTCCTGATTTAAGAATCACTTTAAAATAATATAAAACTGGATAAACCATGGAAAAGTGCACTATTAAGCTCTGTTCTGGAGCATAACTCTATCTGAACTGCTATTTTCTAGGAATCCTACATTAGAGACCTGCTTCTGCTTCCTTGGGTAGCTTAGGCTCAGCATAGCCGAAGAATGTGGACTCCAAGTCACATTTCTGCTCCCCTGATACTGGGCAGCATTGGCAACATGCCTCCCTAAGAGCAGCCAGAGGGACTTGCTGTGCTAGCTAAAGAGCTGTCAGAGCACTGTGTGCTCTGTCCTATCCCCAGCATGTTCCTTCCCCTGTTCTTTGAGGGGGGAGGGGAGGAGTGCCTCGGTTCCACGTACAGCTTCAGCCACCACTTTGTTATAGGGAAACCGTGGCTGCCCACGACAGCAGACAAACCTAGGGTCAGGAATTTGTGACTGCATTGGTCAGTTGTGCCAGGGTGGTTACACTGGAATTTCCTAGAGGTCAGACAGAGAAATGATTATCTGTGTACTGACATTATTTTGGATGGAAATATCTGTAACAAAACCAGGACTCTTTTGGCCTGAGAGCAGCGAAACTCAATCCAAAGTACTTTGAGATCAATGGGAGTCTTTCCTTTAGTTTCTACGATCTTTGGACCAGTCCACTGGTCACAGTGAGGTATGTCAAGCCAGTGGCTAGATGGCTAGCTCTACAGGAAAAAAAGACATTTTGAAAATCTGATAGCATTGTTATGACCCAGATTTTTAAAAGTATTTATGCTCAGCGTTGCTATGCCCAGTTGATTTAGGAGCCTAAATCTCATTTTCAAAAGGTGCTATT
Organism: Pelochelys cantorii; assembly: GCA_032595735.1. Classification (NCBI taxonomy): domain Eukaryota; kingdom Metazoa; phylum Chordata; order Testudines; family Trionychidae; genus Pelochelys; species Pelochelys cantorii. The sequence continues at coordinate 120,211,352 of CM064326.1, read as the reverse complement.
GACAAAGAGTGGCTTTTAGGTTCCTAAATCCTTTTGAAAATGAGATTTGGGTTCCTAACTCAGTTAGGTGATGCAACAATGACAGCCATGGCACCTAAATACCTTTCAGAATCTTGACCTGTTACTATAGTTACCAATTAAAGCAAAAGAATAAATGGAAATTTTCATTCATCCAAGAGTTGATGCTAGTAGGTTGTTATTTAAGTCATAGTTTATTAGACTATGAAAACTTGATTGTATAAACACTTCTTAATTTACCAAGTCCAGCCATCCTGATAATAGATTTTATAATTACCCTAGCTATGTTGCACTGATGAAGAACCATTACAAAAAATAATATGGAGCATAACTGAAAAGAAAATGTTCTCACCATTGCATCTGCTTTATGCTTCTTCCGCTTAGCTTCTTGCATAAACTGATCTGCATTGCGTGGTCTACAATGGCAGAATAAGAATATATTTCATTATTTTTGAAGTGCAAAACATTTTCAATTTTATTTTGTCCCTTATTTCAAACCTGATTTGCAAACATTTTTGCAAAGAATATGCACTTAATATGGAAAAATGCATTTTGTATTTCCAGATTGCTCCCTGTGGAGACAAAAGCATTTATGGCTGTTCTTATTTTTGAGAAGTTAATAATTCAAAGGAAAGAAAGTTAATAACATTAGTTTTTATGGCTGATATAAACTGCTTCCCAAATTAGTGCAGTTTTGATCTGTAAAACAGACACAGGTACTGAACAGAGCAAGTAAATGAAAATAGATACATAGGGAAGAAAGTAAAAAAGTCAGATGAAAACTTTTAGATCATATTTGGACACAAGAAAATTCTTTCTCCATTTAAATGAAAGATGTTTTATGAAGTATCCATTCAGTAGTGCTGAAAATGTGATACATTTCCTTAAGTTCGGCATCCACGTGATACAGAATATTCATTTTCATATCTGACTATCTCATTACACAATGCCCACCATATTTGCCAGGACACCCCTAATGGTCCAAATCTCTAATCATCTGCATCCATCCATCTATCCATCCATCCAATCTATTTGGCCCCCTCGTGCTTATGCATTATGGTATAGTCTTTAATTACATAATCACCTACTATTTTTTCCACAGAATCCCAACCTCATTTAGTGCATAGGTTGGACATGCTCTGGGAATGAATCAGGCTTGTGTAATGAAGGGGATTATTTGTATATGGACCCCTGCTTCATTGTGTTGCAGAATATGGAAGACTGTCATGAATGAGGCAGGGACTTGGAGGAACAGAAAGGATGATTTCATGGATAAGGCAACTGCTGTCTTGGAGAACTGCCTCTACCACAGAATCCCTGCATAATTCTGGGCAAGTCACTTAAACCAAACTTTTTACAGGTTGTCACTAATTGTGTGTTCCTCATTTTCTGGGTACCTTACCAGAGACCCAGGGAGTTGGCATTTGGAAGTGTGGAGTACGCACAGATCCAGGTGAACTTAATGGCACCAGTGCTTGTGCTGTATAATACTACATAGCCTGAAAAATAAAATTGTAGGTATCTCCAACTGGGCACCCTATGTAAGTGGATACTTTAGATGATCTCTTTGTGCCTCAGGGCATGTCTACTTTACTGGGAAGATCGACACTGTGGTGGTCGATCTTCTGGGGTTTGATTTAGCAGGTCTAGTGGGATATGCTAAATCAAACACCGAGGGAACTCCTGCTGACGTAGGTACTTCTCGCTGTCAAGAGGAGTAAGGGAAGTTGATGGGAACGTTTCTCCCATTAACCTCCTGTGGTGAGGATGGCACTCTAGCTCAGCTTAATGTATGTCAACTCCACCTATGTTATTTATGTAGCTGGAATTGCGTATCTCAAGCCAATCTTGACCAATAATATCCTGTCATCTCATGGAGGTATTGTGAAAATAAATTAATGTTTGTGAAAGTCCATGAGGAAATGAATAATTCAGTCTTCAGAACAGGGTTTGAATAATGTGCAATGAATAAGGCATCAGTTCACACGCTGAACAATCAGGATAAAGCAAATATTGAAGGCTGCTCATTAACTGAGTGCTGTCCACTGAATGAGGCAGTGTGGTCATATGGAAAAAATGCATGTGATCATGCCACTAAAGACTGTATCATAATGCATACACACTAGTGGGCTGAATTAGGTTGCAAAGACAACCTGAATTCTGGCAATTCCTGCCTTTTGAGTGCTGGACTTGGCAACCTTAATAATGTTCTTTTAACACAGTTGTTACGTGCTGCTTAGAAAGCCAATATAATGTGGTACAGCAATGGGTCGAGAAAGGGCTGATCAGGAAACTCACTGGCTTCTACCTAAAGTTTGGGAACTTGAGGCTGCGCCACAGGAATTTAAAGATGTCAGTATCATTCAGCTATACAAAAGGAAAGGCAACCAGGCCTCTTGCAGTAACCATTGTGGCATCTCACTCTTTGCCCTGCAGGAAAAACACTCACCTGGGCCATGCTAAACCAGATAATGGATCAATTTGCAGAGAAGATATTGCCTGAAAGCCATTATGGCCTCTGCCCTGGGCATGGTACTTCACACAAGATCTTTACAGTCCAGAAAGTTCAGAAGAAGTGGTGTGAGCAGAATGAAGACCTATATGTAATTATTGTTGATCTTACTAAGTCTTTTGACCAGTGTTCCCGCCAACATTTTCTATCCTTGGGCGGCTTGAAATTTCTTATGTGCAACATCAGTATTGAGGTACTGTGTGGATATGTACCACCAATACAAACAAGCGCACACGCACACACACACACACACACACACACACACACACACACATTATTGTTTGTATTGTTGGTGCACATTTTTTATTTGATTTCATATTAAATATCATAAGCATTGCTCCTTTTTAACTAGAAGTAGTTAAAAAGGAGCAATGCTTATGACATTTAATATGAAATAAAAAAAAAAGAAAATGAACACTATCTTTGGAGTACATGTATCATCATCCTTCCTAACAACTCAAGCTAGTAAACACACTAAAATGCATATTATCCCCACATAGCTCAGCTTTAAGATGCTAAACAAATCTACAAGCCAACTAGAAATAGTATTTGCAAGGAGAGCATGACTAATACATTATTTACTGACACTGGAAAGAAGAGTAAAAGGCATTCACTAAGGCTTATACAGTTTCTCTGGGGAATGTTTAGGATCAATGCTGTAAAAACAGAAAAAAGTTCTCGTGGTTTGAAACCTTTATCTTGTGTGTGTCACCAACTCAAAGAGTAGAAGCCCCAGAGCAAATTAACACATGGCTTCATGGTTTGTAGACAGATGCATGTTTCAAAGAGCTTGCAAATAAGGTTTCAGCCTACAAAATAACAAGCATCACACCTAGTACTTGCTACTTCTGACTCAGAAGAGCCAGAACTCTACCACATAGCAAAGATTTGGCCTCAATGCAATACAATATGTCATGTATTAATTAGTAACACAGGATTTTAAAAATCATTAAGATCAGAGTTTTAGATATCTGCAACACTCCAAAAATATTTGTTAAAAAAATCTTTTTCTTTCTTACAGTAAGCCATTAACACTATGTAAACTTTGTCTGAAATGTAATCATGCAATGTCCTGGCACACACCCTGGCACCCTGACAGAAAGGACTGCAGTGAGTGAGTCAGGAGACCCCAAACAAACTGCCCTTGCCTCCACCTCACAGCACAGATGCCAGCACCCACTCACTCCCTTTCCCCCACCTACCCCTGTGCAATCTGCTCCCCCCCCAGCCCAGCCAGGGGCAGGGATAAAATCCTGCTTCTCAAGCTTGCAGGATACACTGCACAAACCAACTCCCCACCCCTCCCCCACCTTACCCCAGGACACACAGCACAAACTCCCCCCTACCTCCACCTCACCCCAACTACAGAGAGAGAGTGCAGAATGGACCTTCATATGCAAATTTGACACTGTCTCCCTCAGCCTGAACAAAGACTTGAATTGATACACATATTATAAAATCAACTTTCCTTACATTCAACACCCTATTGACCTCAAAACTACTTAATTAACCTCATTAACACCAGGACTACAATCGACAGGTACATTTTTTCTCCCTCTCCCTTCTTATTCTGAGGGTTCCCCTTTTTTTCTCCACTCAAGATCATCTCATCTGAAGAAACTTAAAAAACAATGGTCCTATAGCACTTCATCTGAAGAAGTGGGTTTTGGCCACATAAGCTCTGATACTATATATTTTTGTTAGTCTTTAAGGAGCTACAGGACTATTCGTTTTTGAAGTTACAGACTAACACGACTACCCCTCTGAGACTTTTATATCAAAGATAATACTTGTAGCCAATCCTATAATAAACTAATTAAAGACCTACTAACTTAAAAAAAAGAGAGTTATTTACCAGGTTAAAGCAGAGCAAGATTCACACACAGGTGAGTTATAGTCTTAGCTTCCAAAAGGTAAACTAAGCTGCTGTTATATGCAAGCTCTGTAAGTCCTCTAGGACTAACTCAGGAAAAAACAGCTAGGGATATTTTGCTTATGCTTAAGAATCTTTGCCACTCAGAATTCAAGCCGCATAGAGACAAATTCCTTCTTGTCAGGGATTTTTATTCCATTCTTTCAGAGTTCAAGATGATGGGATGAATCCATCTTCACATCTCTTTATGGATATTGGGGGAGCAATCATCAATGTCTTTGTTCTTTAATATTTCACAATGGGTCATTTGTCTTCTTAGGGTATATCTACACTACAGAGTTTTGTCGGAAAAACAGCCGTTTTTCTGACAAAACGTGAGGAACATCCACACTGTAATTGCGTTCTTCTGCAAGAAAATTGAAGGAACAGAGGGGGTTTTCCAGCATTGGTAATCCTCATTTTACGAGGAAGAAGCCTTTTTGCGAAAGAGCTCTCTTTCAAAAAAGCAGATAGCTTTTTTGATGCACTTTTGTAGCGTGGACGCTCTCTTTCAGAAGTTTTCTTGGAAGATCTCTTCCGAAAAAAGCTTCTTCTGAAAGAAGCCTGTAGTTTAGACATAGCCTAACTGGCCGGAGCTTAACACCTTCTGTAGAAAGTATGCATTTCTGCATTAATTGGTGCTGCTTTCTTACTTGGTGACTTACGCAATTATAGATGATTACAATGCAAATGCTTAAAATAACCTTATAACATGGAGTATAGATATTTTAAGTAAGCATAATACATGCAGCACCCACCCTACAAGCATTTAATAAAATCTGAACACTGAACACATTTTTATATGCTGAACACCTATTTTTACAACACTAACACACAGGCTGGTCTCCAGCTATGCATTTGTCAGTGTTCAATGAGGTCTAGGCACCTTGGAGAGCTGGCATCTGGTCTGCCAGCATCATAGGAATTTCCCAAGATTTTTTAAAAACAGGCTTCCTTTTATGTATCTCAGTGAAGATGTAGATTTAACATTTTTACATTAGGAGGATGGAATGAGTCAAAAGCTGTCACTGACAATTACACAGGTGGCACTGGACCCATAACAGCTAAGGAAACCAAAAGAAACAACACTGAGTTCCCTCTCTGCCAATTAATCACTATGCTTAATTTAGGATAAAGAAATGTTGCAATTTAATAATAAACTTGTTTAACCTGTTTCTTTCAAATGCAGGTGGCTGCATATATTTTCCAGGAGATTTAACTATAGCTTGGAGGGATAATGATGCACTGGGAGACTAAGTGAGGTTAGACAGAAGTAAAATCTGGTTAATTTTTAATTACACTGATAAAAAATATTTGACAGATTTTCTTCAAATGTAACAGAGCCTTTGCTTTTTGAATAAATCTAGCCATTTTCACAGATATAGGTAAGTTAAAAATGCTCGAGAATGGGAGCTGGTTGCAGTCTACCACTTTTCCATCAAATGACATCAAAATGAAAAAGAAAAAAAAAAAAGAAGAGAGACCATCTTAGTTCAAAATCCCCTTAATGTGGAATTTCACCCCAGATTTACAATGTTTCTTTTTCCAAGATTGCAGGGCTGGACTAATCCTCATCATCTGAGATTTTAAAGATCAGATTAGAGAGACAACAGTCACAATGGGTTTAGTATACTGAAGCCTGCCTCAGCATAGATGACTAGACTAGAAATTAGTGTTCCTCAACCATTTTGATATCAGGGTGTATCTACACAGTACCCTTACCTCGAAATAAGCTATGTAATTTGCGCTATGCAATTTGCATAGTATATTTTGAGGTAATTCCAAAATACCTTATTTCGAAATTTGGCGCTGTCTACAAAGAGCCAAATTTTGAAATAAGGAGCTATTCCGACAAGCCCCTTAACCTCATGGAACAAAGGTTACAGGGACACCAGAATACCGCACCCGTTATTTTAAAATATATTTCAAAATAACGGGCATGTTTAAAGAAGCAGAATTGCTATTTTGAGATACTTCTGCTATCCCGCCTAGACATAGCCTCAGGGATGAGATTGCTGCCTTTCTAAACTACATCAGGAGATCTCAGAGATCAGCACTGGTCCATGGACTGGATGTTGAGAAACATTGGAGTAGATGCCCTCTTGAGGTCTCTTCGGGTACATCTACACAGCAACATTATTTCGAAAAAACTAGTGTTATTTTGAAATAACTTAGTCTGCGTCTACACAGCAGGCAGTTATTTTGAAATAATGTTGAAATTCTGTCAAGCTGGAGGATTTCTTACTCTGACTCCTGTAACCTTCATTGTGCAAGGAGTAAGGAAGTTGGAGGAAGAGTGCTCTATTTTGAAATAAGTGCTGTGTAGATGCTCCCAAATTAGAAATAAGCTATTTCTCAATAAGCTACGCAATTGACGTAGCTCAATTTGTGTAGTTTATGTTGAGGTAAGCCCTGCTGTGTAGATGCACCTTTACAGCCCTAGATTTCTATGATTCTATGAAACAAAATATGTAATAGCAAGTGATGGCCAACGTTTGGATTTATCACTTTTGTCACTTGCAAGATCATCCCAAACTCGTATCTTTAAAATTTGTCTTCCACCACACACCACCATGCACAATCTTTCTCTACCTGTGTATTTTGTTTGTTTAAAGTGTCCTGGCAGCCTACAAAAACAAAGTAAGATAGGCAATGTAATTATATTCTACTTACATAGAAATTAATGGTAAAACTTGTAAATGGCTCACTAGCTTGTAATACTGCTCCAGAGTTATGATTAGCAAGTTATTCTGCAGTTATGATTAGCAATGAAAATATTAACATGGGACATGGACATTATTTAAGTAATAATTTCCACCTTTGCAGGTTCTGTCACAATGCACTGAGCCAAATGGCTCGTGTACTCTGTGGGATAATGCGCATTATGGGAATGCGATTTCTAAAGCACACTAACGTGTTGCTCATTTATTAGTGTATGCAGACCCTGTTGGTGTGTACTAAAGGTACCCTAGTGTGCTTTAATATATTTCACATTCAAACAGTAATTGTGTGTTACTCTTTATATCACCCTTCTAAAGTCAATGGGACTACTTGTAGAGCAGGGTGCTACCCCACAGGAGTAAGGGTAGCAGAGCCTGGCACTATTTATAGAAAGGCCCAAACTGTAAAATGTGGATTGGAGGCTGCATCTGAACTTTCCCCAAGTTTCAGCGTGTTGAGAGTTAGAGTTTCAGTTAGGGCCATTTATACAGATAGGTGCAAAATGCAAAAGACAATAGGCTCCCTAAATTTGGACTGAGCTGGATGTGGGGTATTAACTTGGGCCCCCCCTTTATTTACTAGGGATGTTAGATAGTGTGTAACTGGATAGTGACATTTTAGTGGTTACATGACTATTCAATAGCCCCTCGGGGGTGAGGCTGGCAGCTACCACGCTCCCAGTCCATTCCCTGGGAGCCCCCTGTCATACTGCACTGCTGCTATGGAGCAGCCTCTGTCTGCAGGGAGCTCAGCTCCCCCCCTTGTGGACAGGGGCTTCTGCCACCCCACACTGCTGCCTCTGTATCATAGGTGGTAGGTGGGAGTCAGTCTGCACAGGGAGCAGGTTTTTAAACTGGCTCCCCTCACAGACTGGCTCCCACCTGCCATCCCGTGCTGCTGCCTTTCTATCAGGCAGCAGAATGGGGGTGAAGGGACAGGCAGATCCGGTGCTCATGGGGAGCTAGTTTTTAAGCCAGCTCCTCACAGCCACTGGCTCCCATTCCCCCCCACACTGCTGACTCCGATAGAGAGGCAGTGGTGGTGGGGGGGGGGCAATGCATGTAGTCAACAAGATTAACCGATAAACCCAGGCTTATTGGTTAATCATGTAGTGATTTACACGCTGACATCCCTATTATTTGCACTGCAAAAACGTTTATTTTTGGCCGTTTATTTTTAGGCATTAATTGAATTATTGCTTTTTAAAAATAATGGAATATTAATTTTTATAGCTAGGTCTAATTCATACAGATTTCATTTATGTCGTTTAATGTGACTTTGGGGACTGTAAGGCTGAATTAAAACATATTTTTCTAAATTGTGATATTGTCCCATTTAAGGAGAAAAGTCCATATTCATAAATCCACAAATACAGCACATTTAGATTTCTTCAAGATATTATCATTAAGGGAATCTTTAAAGAAACACATGTGTGTCCAGATTCTACATTGTCAACAAACACACACCTATAGAGAAGCACTCAACTCTCCATAGTGAAAAATGTGCCCAACCTTCAATTATAACTATAATTTTGCAATCCAATGCCACAAATCTTCAAATACGGTAATCAGCTTACAAATGTGTATGCTGTGAAAAAGTTTGAAGATGAAATTTCTTGTTAGATTTTATGTAAATTAGCCATTTTGTTTTTAAGACACAGGCCAATAATATTGTTTTTTGGAGGGTTTACAATTTTTCTAATTATTTTTATTATGAAATCTTTCCAATACAAGGAAGGTTTGAAGTTTCATGTTTAGTTCACATTTTGCACACAAGTGCCTTTTGGCCCTTTAAATACAGCATTACAGGTCATTTACAAATTTTTATGTTCTGCAGTGAAATCTTCAGAATGTTCTGTAGGCTTCTTGCAGATACAGTATCTCAGGCCCACAATGGATTATTATGTTCTGAAGAATTTAGAAACCTTGTCACATCCCTTCTCTACTGTGCAGAATCCATGGACAATTTAATTATTCAGCATCTCTAGCTCAGATCCTGTGCACTTTATATATTATACCTTTCTCAAATGATGCACATGATTACCTGTGAAATTCACAACAGAGTATGCTAAACGTTTTCTCGAGACTATCGATGTATAATGATTTTGAATCTGTGCATCTTTTAAGATCATTTCCATTTACCTAACTTCCTCTGTGACTGGGCCCCCCTCCCAAAGAGATTTGTAGCAATACCAGTATTTGTGGTAATCTCAGACTTTTTATTCCCATGGATTCTCTCTTTTTCCTACATGGAATAAACTTCCTTTTATTTTGAGTTGTTGGATGTTTTGGATGTTGCTGTTGGGAGGCATCCTGAGGTGAAATAAGAAATACTTTGATCTCTGAGGAGAAATCAAAGGATGGTCTGAGCCCAAACCCACTTTGGATTCTTAGCCTAAGGGATGCCCTGGGCGTTCTCTGCCAGAAGGTGTTGGAATCTGTGCTTGCAAAATAAGTAAAAACAAAATTGGCTCCTTGTTTTTCAACAAGTGCTTGACATCAGCCTGCGTGTATAATTAACTTTTGGACAATCTATTTACAAACTTACCTGTATGTCAAACTTTATTCCTGAATATCACAATATTGATATGGTTATAGACTTCTTCAGCAAAGCAGAGATGAATTACAACATGTACTATATCACATTACTCTTTGAAAGGCAACAGACAGACTGCTAAGCATCGGCGCCAACTCAGGAACCGGGGTGAATTCTCACTGGAATGAGCTGGGATAATACGGCATTATATAAAATCAACTCCTCTTGATGAAAATTGACCCAACCACACTGCCTGGGTAGCTCCATCAAGCGTTGCTGGAACCAGTTCAACACATTCTCAGTCACATCTAGCTAGTCACCTAGGCAGTGCCAAAGAATCCAGCCATTTACAAAATAAAAAAAACCTCACTGAGAGTTCTGATAGAACAAGGACAGGCTTCTTTTTCCACAGTGGTATGCAGAACATGCATAACTTTCAAGGGCAATCTCGGTACCATGTCTGTGGCTGACTCCTGGATAAAACTGGTCAAACAACTCACTACTGTCCAGAAAGCCCACCACTTTCTTTAGGAACTTGTCAAAAGCCATCAGGAAATACAGCATGTCCATTACTTTTTATGTTGCACATGATCACAGCATGAGGTAACGTGGCTTCAGGCATTATAATCACTCTCCTTCTAATAGCAGCTTTTTAGAATTTCTGGACTGCTGAGATCCTAAGAATGGTGTTACTATCCAGGTGAAATTAATATTTGTGTGTCTATTTCTCTATTTACTGTACATATGTGACAGATCACAACGAGTCTGAGAACCTCCCTTTACCATCTCGGTCATCTGTCATCGTCTGTGAATTATAGGTAGTGTAGCAGATAATTTAGCAAAAGAAATGCAAATTCATGCAGGCAAAAATGAATCATACAAAGCAAATCAATAAAAGCAGTTCTTCACAAAATAAGCTAGCAGTATTTACAAAAACAATCTCTTTGGAAGTCAACATTATTGGATTTATCAAGTACTACATAGCTTAGATTCCAATATACAATTTTAATTATAACCGCATTCTAATATATTTTCCATCTAGGTTTATATATTGTGTAGTTTTCTGTTTTATTTACATAATTTACCATTTGTACATTATTTCTCGCTGTGTATGGTGCTTTATGAGGATACATTAAAGCAGGTAGTAAAAGTTCAATTAACCATCAAAACTGTAGCCAAGTGCATATTTTAATGTTCTTCAGAGAGAGCATTACTGAAGTATTATAAAAGCCAGACTAGGACTTCCATAACTGCAGGTAATAAAACAACTTAAATCATCATTCTAAATGCAGAGCTATATTTACCTTAGGATTGTGCACTTTGCTTCGTCCACTACTCCATCTGCCCAGCATAGGATCCTGACCTTTTTGTTAAGAAAAAAGGACAGGATGCTATGCCTTCGCATAGATTATTGCACCCTAAACCAGGTGATGATCTGTAATTGGTATTCCCAGCTGTTTTATATTGGCATTACTAAATTGTGTTTGTTGTGTCAGGATTTTTACCAAACTGGGCCTCTGAGGTACTTATAACTAGGGATGTCAAAATATGTGCATTTGCGTAAATGTGTAATTGCTGAATTTTTCAGTTACACGCTTAAACGTGGGGGGGGGGAGGGGGAGAAGCGGGAGCCAGTGCTCACGGGGAGCTAGCTTTTAAGCCATCTTCCCACAAGTACCAGCTTCCGTTCTCTGCCCCCGCTGCATCTATATCAGAGGCAGTAGTGTGGAGGACAGGCAGCTAAAAACTGGCTCCCTGTAAGCACTGGCTCTTGCCTGCACCCGCCCCTGCGCTGCTGCCTCCAGGTGACTCTGCGGAAGCTGGTACGTGCAGGGATCCAGCTTAAAAGCCCACTCCCCATGTACAACAGCTCCTGCCTCCTTCTCTCCTGTTGCCTCTATTACAGCTGACTCCCACCCTATGTGTAATCATGTAATGGCTGAAATTTTCAGCCGTTACATGGTTACTTAATTACACACATTTTAACATCCCTAGCTAAAACCTAGTTTTTCTACTTTGTGCTGGTCTAGATCTGGTTGAAATATTTTGTCTGACATCATTTTGCATTGAAAAAGGCAGATTTAGGTTGACCAAAAACTTCAAGAATTTGTGTTGATTGCATGGAATTGTTTTGGCCAAAAGAAGACCTTAAATAATCATAAAAATTTGTAAAGTTTCATTTTATGTTTCCAAAATCAAATGTTTTAATTATTTTGCTTCAAGATAACTTTTTGTTTAAAACAATCCTTTGTTTTTTAAATAAAATTACTCAAAATTGTTTAAAAATGATAAAAAATCATACAACCTTAGATCGATTTTTTTTACCATTCAAGTCATCAACATTTTCATTTCTGTTTGACCTAAAACAGTTCCTCCTCATTTCCAGTATTTTTGAGTTGCTAGAGAACTGAAGAAATTGTAATTTGACCAGCTCTATTCCTTAAGTCCCAGTCCAGTGCACTAACCACAGACCATGTTTGTTACATGTATATAGAATGTTTTTATAGTTGACCATGTAACCCTCTCCCACCTTGTACATGTCACTTTTCCTCTTGCAATGTGCAAAGAACTGCTTATTAACAGAAAATGGCGTATTCCCTGCAATAAAACACTCTTAATGTCCCACCCCTGTCTCAGAGAGGTGATGCTTGATTGTGGGCCTGAGAGGAAAGAGAATGTATATGGAGATATACCTATTTTATAGAGCTGGAGGGACAGGTCATCCAGTTTCATCTCCTGCCCTCACAGCAGGGCCAAGTACCATACCTGACAGATTTGCCCCAGACTGCTAAATGGCTCCCTCAAGGATTGAACTCACAACCCTCAGGTTATCAGGCTAATGCTCAAACCACTGAGCTATTGCTCCTCTAGTAAGGAGTTGGAAGTGGCAGCTCTGAGTCTTCCCCTTTCCATGCTCCCTGCATCACACACAAGAGAGGGCAGAGAAGTAATTTTTCTGCATCTCCCTGTTGCTGTTGTTTGGTCTGTAGAGCTGATGGAATAATTGATTGTGTGTCCTGCATCCCTCTTCTTCCATGTGAAGCCCTCAGAGCATGCACCAGCCACCTTGCTGCAGCTGCTTCTCGGCTCTAAGTGCTCAGCAAGGAATTTTCCCCTTGGGTCAATTTTGACAATGTCCATGTTTTGTTTGGGGTATTCATTTTGGTCTTCTTTGTAGCAATCTGGAGACTGATTTTACGTTAATAAGGAGTAAGGACATGACATGAAAGTGGTATTTGAAATTGTAATTTCATTGCAATTTGCAGGTGAGAGGCTTGAAAAGACCAACTCTCAGAGATAAACAGGAGGCCTGAAACAAACCTGATAGAGCCTATTAGCCTGGAGAATGCAGGGGAGACATTAAGTCTTCACAGACTGAGGAAATCTTCATGAGGATGCTCATTTCCTCTCACTGGGAGAGGATGAGTGGATTCAGAGGTGCTAGGGGTTAGGCTGGAGAAGGCCAAACCTTAATATTGGTTGTTTGGCATGGAAGTCATTTACTTCTGCACCAGAACCAGGTAAATGCAATACCCTGGGGCTTTTTTGTTGTTGTTGGTTTTTTTGGGGGGAGTCAGGGAAGGAATCCCCCGGAATTAAAGTTAAAAAGCTAATAGAGCTGCTGAGTCTGCCATGCCAGGGTACTCGTCCTCTTCTGATTCCTTGTCCTTATCCCACTCCAGCCAAAACTCTCTGACATTCCTGGGTAAGAGAATGCTGTTGAAATGTCCACCAGAGTCTCATAGAAGCTCTTCTGATACAGAAGTGAAAATATAAGCAAGAAAACTTCTCCATGTTGCTCGGCAGACTGTAAAGGCAGGCTGTTCAAACTTCCTGTAATGGGCAGGGTGGACAGTGAAGCTTTCCCACAGTGCACCACAAGTGAAGGGCTAAAGTGGCCACGTGTTGGCAGTATGAGATATGTTCAGTGTGACTTGAGTCTGTGTGCTAAGGGTGGACACCAAAGCCCGCAATGCTTTGAGCCTGTATTAGAAAATTCTCAACACAGGGTTAAGAATTAATATGGACACTCAAGCCTCAGGTTCTCTAACACAGGTCAGCTGATTTGAGTCCTATTAACCTCTGGCTTACACTGCAGTATAGACAAATCTGCCCTGTTATTACACAGCCTCTAAAATGTATACTGTCGCATACATTTCAAATGGCTAAAAAATCCTGTACATCTGCGTGAAGTATACAATGTGGAAAACAGTAACTCGTATATCTCTCAGAAGTCACTTTCTATGCCTGACATATCAGAGTCATAGATTCTCAGGCCAGAAGGGTCCACTGTGATCAACTAGTCTGACCTCCTGAATAACCAGGCCCACTGATGGTGGCAGTAGGGGGAGGCAAATGGGGAAATTGCCCCAGGGCCTGGTGATTCTAAAGGGCTTGGGTGCCTGATCACCACTGCTGCTACTGCGGCAGTGGTGGTAGCAGCTGGAGCCCTGGCCCCCTTTGAATCGCTGCCAGAGCACCACTCCATGTGGCTCTGAGGGCTGAGTATGTGTGGGTGTGCATCATGCTCTGGGTGGCATTGAGGGCTGGCTACGCCACATCCATCCTTTCTGCCTGAGGCCACACCCCTTCTGGGGCAGAGCTGGCCCTCCCCACCCCTTGCCCCAGGGTGCTATCGGTCCTGCTGTGAACAATACAGGCCTCAGAACTTCCCCACATAATTCTCATAGCACATCTTGAAGCATATTCACAACATGCAGAGAAAGCAGATTTTTGCTTGCATTTTAATTTAGGCAAATCCAGTTTCATAATAGGTACTCTGCTCAGCAAGATACTTTTCATTCACCTAATTGTGATCCAATTTATCATTAGATATAACTGTTTTCAATGATCTGAGGAAAACAAGTTGGGAAAAAAGTGAAGAGTTCTTGAATGGTTGAAGCAAATTAGAGAGGTTGTTTTAAATCAAATTTGTGGGATTTTCTCTCTTCATAGTATGATCTGTGATTAAAGCAGACAATATAATCTACAGCTGGATTACTGTAATTAGAGTTTTGTTCTTTAATAGCTGGAATTTTCTTTGGGCATAAGTTTTGGGGGAAAGCCATCGTTAGGAGCATTAGATAGAGTAGGTTTAAAATTATGTGTTGCATTTCTTCAAAACCCATGATATGGTATCAGAGGAATTTGAAAAATTCTGTTTGCTAATTTGATCTTTCTGATGTGTGAGTCAATTTTGCTAATTTTGGACATTTGCAATCAGTCTAATCCACCCTATTTCAGTGACCTCCATACGTACCATTTTGGGATTGAAGGTCAAGGATTTCTGATGATACCTAGACAAAGGGCTCAGAGGATAATTGTAGAAATGCTTTACTTATAAATAGTAGCTGCCTATTGTACTATTTTTAAGGGGAAAATTAAGATATATTTATTTTCTGTTGTTTATCTAATTCTGCTTTTTAGATTGCTTTTATTTTTTATTTTTATGGGCTGCAAATTGCTTAGGGACATGCTGCATGGAAGGCACTACACGGGAACAGCTTTTATTGTATTGCTCTCTCTGAAAAGGTTAAGCAGTTTTATTGCAGATGTCTGCCAGAAAAAGTCACATGTATCACTAATGGAGAAAGCAAGTGATAAAAGCCTCTGAGTTGATGGAGATAGTGAAAAAGCAGTCTTAGCTCCTGTGACAGCATTCTGAAAAAAAACCCCACTCCGTTCCTTATCAGCAGGTTGAGGAAGCATCAGACCGAGGTACAACAGTTGTATTGTAACTGTTTCTTGATTGCATTTTGTCTTCTAATTCATACTGATGAGCTTTTTCCTGGGGAAAAGCAGGCCTGGGAGGCTACTGCAATTTACACAGAATCTCACCCCTTTTATTCAGAAAGACAAATATTCAAAGATCAGGTCATTACAAAGTACCATGTCTATTTGAACCAATGGGAATTTAAGCTTTATTTTGATATGTAACATGATAAAGTACCTTGAAAAATGAACAAGCCATTTAAAATCCTTTAAATGAGCAATGACTGCAGGGTGGAGCCATTTTTTACAAGGAGCGATGGGGGATTTGAATAAACAGGGTTAAATCCTTTTTGGTTTTGGCTTTACAATATCCAAACCAGCACAATTCCCAATCTTTCCTCTCTGTGACTATAAATAGCAAGTGACCTTGTTAAAAAACACAATGAAACAACACAACCTCTGGATACAAATATATTTCAGGTTCAAGAAGCAAAACAAATGACCTCTTACCAAACTTGATAGTGTAGAGCTCTAGTTCAGCGTTTGGAGAAGTAGATGTGTAACTTGCAATAACAATAACAGGAGTTGTACAGTATGTTCAATTTACAATTCAATGAGCTGAAAATGTATCATACCATGATGGCATTGGCCACACCGGAGCTTTTTTGGGGCAAGATTTATTTTTATTTAATAAAACATTAGCACTTACATTGCTTTTTTTTCAAAAAGGCATTTGTACTTACATATCATCAACGATGAGCTTTGTTCTTCTGCAGTCTTTGTGTGCACAGGATAAAGATGGCCAAGTCTCTGTTTGGGAGTGTGGCTTGTTGCAGAGAACACTTTCTGAATTTATGTTAACAGTTTTCTACAACAAACAATACAGAACACTTTGAGAATTTGAGCACTGAGTTGGAAAATGCAACTAATAAACTATGGAAGTTTGTCTGCATATTAGTTTGCTCACTATTTCAACAGGGAGAACACGTAACTAACTTGTCACTGATAGCCACAAATTCACAGATATTGCTAGCCGTTATTTGTAAACAGCTTTCTAGTTTCAAGGTGGTATGCAGAAGAAACAGAATTATTAGTTACTAGCTGAAGGGCCAAAACACAATGAGTGTAGTTATTAAATCATAGACCAGTTGTTGTTGTTATTCCACATGTCCAGCCATGTTTCAATGTCTTGACTGGATTTTGTTGTTGTTGCTGTAACTTTACACCAGTTTGGGCTGCTATTCTTATTTGACAGTAATTGCAACAGAACAAAATTCCTTCTGCTTCAGACCAAAGAAATTCCTTCTGCTTCAGACAATTCAATGATGGTCTCCATAGAAAGCTCCATGATCTAACACCTTGCATTCTCTGTAAGTAATCGACACTATCATGTGGTCTTGGTATTTAGGCCAGATTGGCAGATTTGCTAAAACAAAGCCAACCTTGACATTTACAGTTCATGAGCTCTCAACTTCTGTATGGGACACCCAGATAAGTTCAATGGGATATTTTCAGATGAATATTCAGATACATAAAACTTAAGGACTATTACAATGTTGAACAAATGAAGCAGTGACAAGGCTATGCAGAAAACTGGAGTGGAATGCATTAGCTAAAGGTCTGGATCATAAAGTAATGACTTTTTACTTCTAGTTCCCAAACACATTTATCTTGGAAGGAATTTAAATTATTTTCCAGATATCAAATAATTACAACACCGAAAGAGTCCATAACCAATGGTGTTTAAAAATGTACATTTACTTCATGACTGAAGAGAAACTGGTCAGTCCAATACATTAAAAATGCCTTTTCAAGGCCTTTTATAGAGGCTGTTTTTCAAATATTTAATTTTCTTTCTTTCTGTTTATTAAGTGTATTTGTGAGAGACTCTAGAAACACTTAACTAATTTAGAACATATTTAAAACAAAACATCTCAAAGTTACTCCCCACCATCTCTTCCTCCTCTTCGCCCCTTTCTGGAACAGGCCAGTTGCCCTGAGCAGAAGTGACTTGAGGAGGCTCAGGCTAAAATTCAGTTTCCTGCTGCCAGATATAGGCTCTTGATCAACAACATAAACTTACACTGAAGTCTGAAGGAGGTGGCTGTGGCTGGATTTCGCTCTTATGTTTTTTGCTGGAGGACATGGAAGGTAATAGACTGCTGCCATTAGGTCTACAGGAAGAAGTTAAATCATCGTTGGAGTATTTGTGTTTTGATGCATCAGAGAGGGGTGAGATGGGCGACTGAAGCATTTTCTCATTTTTATTTATTGGTATTGCCAAGCTAGAAATGGAAATTACAGTAATAGAGTGTCAGAAAGCTGGCTTTGAGAAAGGTAAATGTTTTATATATTATCAAAACTTTGAATTTTAAAACCTTAAACCTGCTGGCAAGATGAAGTCTATTGATGTCTGGAAACAACTTTACAGTATCAGGACCTAGAGTTCATTTACAGATTTGGATCATGTTTCTTCTCTTTCCCTCCAGGGTAAATTGTCATTCTGGGGTTATTACGAAGTCTCTGTCAGAGTACTTGAAAAAATAAGGAGATAAATGGGCAATTGTTCACTGTCTTTTAAGGGTTACATGGAGAAGGAGATGAGGCTCTAACGTGTAACTTTAGGTTATGGAGTCCTATTTCACAATAACAGGTGACAATTTATAAGCCCCAGCAATAAAACCATATGTAAATTAAACAGGGAATGTGCTAGAAGATGTCTCTGTTCTCAATGACCAGGTTTTGGTAATTTAATTTACAGTAATTTGGGGCAGGTTTGGAAGACAAAGAAATATGTGCTGGTAAGCTCACAATGAAAACAAGAAATGTGTATTACCATGTCTACTAAAAGAGAAGGCTGCATTACAGAAGCCATTTTTAGAGAAGCCACAAATAGGAAAACCAAGCAAGTAGCAACAATAACAATAAACTATAAAGAAACTTTCCATGTACTGAGTTGAAGAAAATACTTAATTGAAAAATTAAACCAACAGAGTATAAACATTTTTAAGGGAGATAATTTTGCATTGTTACTAAATTCGAGATTGAGTAGATAGAATGTTCTAACGCACATTCCCTTCGCTCAGCTTATTCCTTTGTGCAGTTTACACTTCTTTATAGGTACTGTATTAGACACTAGACCCTTAATATATAGTCGCAAAAATGAATAGGATACAAAATACACTATGTTTCACCACATCGTTTCAGAGAACAGAACTAATTAAACATTAGGGTACCAAATACTTATTCATCTATCTTATGAGTTTTTAAAAACTTGAGGAGGCAGAAACCATAGCTCGTTATTTAGACCTTTTTAGAACTTCATGGGCTCATAAGGTGGAACTTTTAAAGTATGGCTAAAGGTTTTTTTTTAATGGCCTACACTTTAGATGAAAGAGAGCATCAAGGTGAGCAAATGGTCAATAGTCATTTTTTGGGAAGAAAAGCTAATACATTTTAAAATTAATTTTAAATATTTAGGAGCCCCTAGCTGATACTCCAACTTTATTTTTTTCAACTAGAAGCTCTGTCCTGATCAGCTGGGTTCCTACATCATTATCAGGGCCCTACCAAATTCACAACCATGAAAAATACATCACAGATGTGAAATCTGGTGCTGCCTCTTCCGTAAAATCTGGTCTTTTGTGTGCTTTTACCCGGTGCCATACAGATTTCACAGTGGAGAGCATTGTTTCTTAAATTGGGGGTCCTGACCCAAAACAAATTTGCAGGGGCAGGGAGAACTACAAGGTTATTTTAGCGTGGTTCAGAATGTTCCCACCCTTGCTTCTACGCTGTCTTCAGACATGGGTGACCAGAGAGTGGCAGCTGTTGGCCAGGCACTCAGCTCTGAAGGCAGTGCCCTGCCAGCAGCAGTGCAGAAGGGTGGGGATACCATACCCACGACATCCTTACTTCTGCGCTGCTGCTGCAGGCAGTGGCTCTGGCTTCAGAGCTGGGCATCCGGCCAGCAGCCATCACTCTGCAGCTGCCCAGCTCTGAAGGAAGTGCTGCTGCCAGCAACAGTGTACAAGTAAGAATAGCCAGGACACCTCCCCCAGGCTAACCTTGTGACCCCCCCCAACTCCTTTTTTGGTCGGGACCCCTACAATTACAAAAATGAAATCTCTAGACATGTCAGATTTAAATAGCTGAAAACATGAAATTCATGATTTATAAAATCCTATGACCATAAAATTGACCAAAATGGATCGTGAATTTGGTAGGGGCCCTCTCATTACCAGGGGGTAAGGATAAAGTAGCCTGAAGGAGCTGCAGCTGCTTTGAAGTGTAACAGCATGAGGAAGGATAATCAAGTGGTTAGGTTATTAGCATGGAATTCAGGATGACTTGTGTTTAGTAACATGCTGTATGAGTTTCTACATGACATTGGGCAAGTCACTAAACTCACTGTGCCTTGTTCTCCCATTTGTAAAATGGGGATAACAGGACTTCCTTACTTCACAGAAAGGTTCTGAAGATAAATACTTTAAGGATTGGGAGATGTTATGGTAATAAGATCTACATAATTACCTTGGAGGGAGGGGAAAGGAAAAAAGAATAGGGGATGGGGAAGGAGCATTTAAGAACTTATTTATTGTCTTTTTGATATGCGATTGCTATTGGAAACCCTGCTTGCATTACATGTGACATACATTCTATCACTTTTAGCAGGTGTGGAATTAACTCCAGGAAAAAACTGGTTCAGAGAATGCTAAACATGTCAGACTATGATGATCATTTTGAGAATGACAGTGATGTAAAATTGTAGGATACATTGGTAATAGGAATGGTATACATGCATCCTATCAACCACAATAAAATACACTACTACATGTGATATTTTTATTTTATGTAACATAGGTTAGTTATAGGAAGGCAGATATTTTAAATGCGTATTTTAAATATACAAAATGTATTTGAAGTTGTTCCTTTGCATTTGTTCAATATTATAAATAAGAATTGTTCAGATCCTACAAAGATGAAAAGAGAAATAATTATACATAAATGAATTTACAAGGAATACTAATTATTATTTAATATTAAAAAATAATCAGTTTTAAGGTACCTCTTCGCATTTGCACTGTAAAATATAATGAAAAGGATTTTTTAAAATATCTCAATAACCTGGCTGTATTAAGCAGCATGCAGTCGAACTCTAAGGTGATACATGACTCAAATTGCTTGCTAGCAATCTCGGAAGAAACCGGGCATGATAGAGGTGACAGAATGATAGTATGACAGCTTGCACAAATCTCTGCAAACAGATAGGTGGATTTTCATCACTCATTTCATGCTTTGTATCCTTTGGAAATTTGGCTGTTTTTATAGTAACAAGTTGTGTGTCCTAAACATACCAAATAGTATTGAAAATATTTGCCTGTAATCTTTAGATTGTCTGGTCCTTAACGTATGCAAGAGTTGAGAATTCCAGGCATCAATTCAAGTACTTTTCTTTATTTTCTCCTCAGAGTACATTGATTAATTATTATATTGAAATGAGATATACAATAAGCAAACTCTGATTTTGAAACTCATAACAATGTGGTGCTGGGTAAAAAGGAATAAGCATGATAACCTAGTTGGAATGATGTCCAGAACACAATTCTTAAGAATACTGTAACGTTTCAGTTTACTGTCCTTTTGTTGCTATAATTATTTATTCCTGGATCCAAACACTTGGAACTCACAACTTCTTTATGTAACAGAATAAAAATATGAGTACAATTATGTTAGGAGCCACCTACTCATTCATTATATATATATATAAAAGAGAGAGAGCAAGAGAGAGAGAAAATTAATTAGGATAATTTTCATACATAAAATGTGATAATTAAAAAAAATCTATACTATCAAATGCCAAGTAACAGATCATATTATGGTTTAGTTAATTGTAGAGACTAAATTTTAAATAACAAGGAAATTGCATACCTATGTTCATTCTTGTTGCAATGATTTGCTGTTGAAGTACCTGGGGCAGAGGCAATTAATCGTGAAGAACAATCTCGCTCGAAATGAGTCTTTTTGATCTCCCTGTCCTCTTCTTCATTTTCACACTGAATGAAGAGAAAAATGATCATCTTTTGAATTTTATAGGTGACACAACTCACATTTACAGATGCAAAAGATTCCTGGATATTACAATAAATTGGGGCCTGGATTTTGATGTAACCCAGTGTTAACTATTATTATTTAATTTTATTTATATAGTCCACAGTTTATACAGAGATGCAACAAGATAGTTCACTGCCCTGAAATGCCCAACATTTTTATAGACAACTTGCAAGCAAAGGAGTAGGAAAGAAAATGTGACATTTTTTTAACCATTTATCTCCATTCATCTCTAGACATTATCTTTTTATATCTTTTTTTGTTAATTTCCTCTACATCTCTTACTCACACCCAGACTGGTCTCCTTTCACTTTCTTCCTTTCTCTCTCCTACTTTCTTCTATGGGTCCTATTCCTTTGCAGGGGCACCGACAGCGTCTGCGGGCCCCTGGGCAAGTGGGTGGGGCTGGCTCCGCACACCATGAAGGGGCAGGGCTTTGCGTGGAAGGGGTCCTCTGGACTGCCCGGAGCACAGCATGCCCCTCTGTGCAGCTCTGAAGACTGAGAACTCACAGAGATTTAAAGGGCCCAGAGCGCTGACTTCTGCCACTGCCGCAGTAGCAATGGTATTGTCTAGGAGTCCTGGTCCCCTTTGAATTGTGGGGCCCCAGGGCTGTTGCCCCCATGTTAGTGGGCCTAGTCCCTTGTCACTGTTTCATAAGTCCTACTATCTCTCTTTTTCCTAGGGTTTCTCCAGACATTGTTATTGCTCGCCTTCCTGCCTACGAACTCCATATCCATTTCCATTGTTATCACAGGTCCAGTCTCCTACGGGATTGAGTTCCTTCTGTTACCCATTTGGGTGGGCTTCACTCATTGCTTTCCTTCATGGCAACAGCATTCTGTCTATTTACACAGTACAGGCAGGCCTGGTGTTTCGGCATTAGTATTGTGTCTATAGCTTGGCCTTCCTTCATTAGTGGGTCTTTGCCCACAAAAGCTTATGCTCCTATACATCTGTTAGTCTATAAGGTGCTACAGGACTCCTTGTCACTTTTGCAGATCCAGACTAACACGGCTACCCCTCTGATACTTGACACCATGCAAGGCACTGCATTTAGCTGTATGGAGTGGAAATCCATCAACCTCAGGAAGAAACTTGCACAAGTACAGACAGATATCATTTTTTTCTCCAAATGCAAACGTATGGACAGGATACCCAATAGACTGAAGATGAAAAATCCATTGCTATCTACATACTGCACAGACCACAGTGAGAGATCATGCCATACACTAACAAAGAAACTGAGGAACCACCTGATCAGCATCCTGAAGAGCAAACAGGAAAACATCAAAAAAGAGCTCTCCAATCTGGAGACTTTCATAAAAAACTAACCTTCCACACAAACGGACTTTACTAAAATAAGACGGGAGATCTACATAACACACTTCACTTCTCTACAGAGGAAAAAGGACTGTAAGCTGGCTAAAATCCTACCTGCCACATGGGGCCACAACAGTGGTACCCTTAACTCACCCAGCAATATTGTCACTCTATCCAACTACACAGTCAGCCCAGCAGAAGAGTCTGTCCTATCCCGAGGACACTCTTTTTGCCCCACTACTCCCACAAACATGATACAATTCTGCAGTGATCTGGAAACCTACTTTCACCGTCTCCGACTCAAAGAATACTTTCAACACAACACTGAACAGCACACTGACACACAATACCCTCCCACCAACAGCACAAGAAGAAGAACTCCACATGGACTCCTCCTGAGGGTCGAAATGACAGTCTGGACCTATACATAGAATGCTTCCACCAAGGTGCACAGGCAGAAATTGTGGAAAAACAGCATCACTTGCCTCATAACCTTAGCTGTGCAGAACGCAATGCAGTCCACAGCCTCAGAAACAACTCTGACATTATAATCAAAGAGGCTGATAAAGGAGGTGCTGTTGTCATCATGAACAGGTCTGACTACCAAAAGGAGGCTGCCAGACAACTCTCCAATACCACATTCTACAGGCCACTTTCCTCAGATACCACTGAGGAATACACTAAGAAACTACACCATCTGCTCAGGACACTCCCTACACAAGCACAGGAACAAATCAATATACCCTTAGAGCCCCAACCGGGGTTATTCTATCTATTACCCAAGATCCACAAACCTGGAAATCCTGGATGCTCCATCATCTCGGGCATTGGCACACTCACTGAAGGACTGTCTGGATATGTGGACTCTCTACTCAGACCGTACGCCACCAGCACCCCCAGCTATCTCCGTGACACCACTGATTTCCTGAGAAAACTACAATGCATTGGTGATCTTCCAGAAAACACCATCCTAGCCACCATGGATGTAGAGGCTCTCTACACAAACATCCCATACATAGATGGAATACAAGCTGTCAGGAACAGTATCCCTGATGATGCCACAGCACAACTGGTAGCTGAGCTCTGTGACTTTATTCTCACACACAATTATTTCAGATTTGGTGACAATATATACCTCCAGACCAGTGGCACCGCTATGGGCACCCACATGGCCCCACAATATGCCAACATTTTTATGGCTGACCTAGAACAACGCTTCCTCAGGTCTTGTCTACTCACGCCCCTTCTCTACCTACGCTACATTGATGACATCTTCATCATCTGGACCCATGAGAAAGAAACTCTGGAAGAATTCCACCACGATTTCAACAGCTTCCACTCCACCATCAGTCTCAGCCTGGACCAGTCTACATGGGAGGTCCACTTCCTGGACACCATGGTGCAAATAATTGATGATCACATAAACACCACCCTATACCGAAAACCTACTGACCGCTATGCCTATCTTCATGCCTCCAGCTTCCATCCTGGACACACCACACAATCCATTGTCTACAGCCAAGCACTGAGGTACAACCGCATTTTCTCCAACCCCTCAGACAGAGACCAACACCTACAAGATCTCCACCAAGCATTCTTGAAACTACGATACCCACACAAGGAAGTAAGGAAACAGATTAACAGAGCCAGACGTGTGCCCAGAAGCCTCCTGCTGCGGGACAAGTCCAAGAAAGAAACCAACAGAACACCACTGACCATCATCTACAGTCCTCAGCTAAAACCTTTCCAACGTATCATCAGTGATCTACAACCCATCCTGGACAATGATCCCTCACTTTCACAGGCCTTGGGAGGCAGGCCAATCCTCGCCCACAGACAACCCGCCAACCTGAAGCATATTCTCACCAGCAACTATACACCGCACCACAGTAACTCTAACTCAGGAACCAATCCATGCAACAAACCTCGATGCCAACTCTGGCCACATATCTACACCAGCAACACCATTACAAGACCTAATCAGATCAGCCACACCATCACTGGTTCATTCACCTGCACATCTACCAATGTAATATACACCATCATGTGCCAACAATGCCCCTCTGCTATATACATCGGCCAAACTGGACAGTCCCTATGTAAAAGAATAAATGGACACAAATCAGATATTAGGAATGGCAATATACAAAAACCCGTAGGAGAACATTTCAGTCTCCCTGGACACACAATAGCAGATCTAAAGGTAGCCAACCTGAAGCAAAAAAACTTCAAGACCAGACTTCAAAGAGAAACTGCAGAGCTACAATTCATCTGCAAGTTTGACACCATCAGCTCAGGATTAAACAAAGACTGTGACTGGCTAGCTAACTACAAAAGCAGCTTCTCCTCTCTTGGTATTCACACCTCTAGATCAGCTGCTAGAAGTGGGCCTCATTCTCCCTGATTGAATTAACCTCGTCACCTCTAGCCTGATTCTGGCCTGCATATTTATACCTGCCTCTGGATATTTCCACTACATGCATCTGATGAAGTAGGTCTTTGCCCATGAAAGCTTATGCTTATATATCTGTTAGTCTATAAGGTGCTACAGGACTCCTTGTTTCATTAGAAATAATGATCATCCTACATCTTTAGTACATGCTTTGTGTTTGTGTTGCTAGTTTACCCATGTTTTTAGAGAAATAGTGATGGGTTGCAGCAGTTAAGCCTGTTTCTTCTGCTTATACCAATGTGTCTGCTGTACCCTTATGACATTCATCTATAATTGGTCAGGTGCTGTTTCCTTGTCTTCTGCCCTTTATGCTGCTTTTTCATTGTGCCTTTCTGTCTTCTCTAGTGTACACAAGAAGGTAATATCCCATTGACCCTTCCTGGATCATAGTGGCACAGCTATGGTTTTGCTTCTGTAATTCTTTGACCATTCATGGTCACTCGCCCACGATTACTGCATACTACTTTCTGGGCAGTACAAACCAGATGAAATGCAGACATTCCTGTGAAAGAAGGGAAGCTCAGTGGGTCTTTCTGTACGATGTCCGAGCTGTGTTCAGAATTACTCGTCAGCTACAGCTACACAGCAGGAATTTGTCGGCAGAGGCAATGCAAATGAAGCGCTCATTAGCATTTCTTGCGCTCTCATTTACATAGTCTCTTCTGATCTGTTTTGCGGAAGAGGTTTTTGTGGAAAAAAACGCAGTGTAGACAGGGCAAAAACCCCTTTTGTGCAAGATCCTGTATACCTCCTTTTTTGAGGGATAAGGGATCTTATGCAAAAGGGGTTTTTTGGCGCAAAATGGCCCCGTCTACACTGTGTTTTTTTCTGCAAAAACCTATTCCGCAAAACAGATCAGAAGAGACTATGCAAATAAGAGAACAAGAAATGCTAATGAGTGCATCATTTGCATTGCCTCTCCCAACAAATTCCTGCAGTGTAGTTGTAGACAGAGCTGCACTAGAAAGCTGTTCTCACTGGACAGATGGGGACTGGAAAGCCTCAGCCGGTGTAAAGCTGGTACATTTTGGCAGAGTAAGAAATATGGGTAAGTCTTGGCTGCAGGAAAGACATAACCAGAGAGGTGCTGCACTCAGTCTATCCCTGACTGGCGTAATGGCTGCTACTGGGCTAAAGTCTGGACTCAGTTATACCCACTGAGTTACACAAGATTGTACTGATAAATCTGAGAAAAATTATCAGCCCAAATGGATCATGAAGTTACCAGCACACCATAAGTTAAGCTACATGTGGTACGTTTGCAGGATCGGGCCCTTTATCAACATCTTGAGATGACACAGATGCTATCACTATCTCCCGTCTCCTGCCCCCCACACAGTGAAGACACAATATTGCTTTTGCTCACACTGCTGCATACTCCTCATTTCCTGATAGGCATCCATTTCAGATGTCCACATTTTGAGAAAAAACCTGTTAAGGGCCCTGTTTTCATGAGGGGGGAATGACAATGTGTCAACTGGAAATGCATTATGGGCTCTGGCAACTTTGACCCCTGCTGGCTAGAAATTTTACTTTTGCTTTTCAGTGTTTTTCCTCTCCTGTTCCTCAAAGAGGCACACAGTAGGGGACTGAGTTGTGATGAAACACTGCTTCAAAAAGTCAAATTCAAATAAGATATTATTGTTAAATGCATCATACATACACATGTTATACTGTTTGGGTAAACAGATCATATAGACAGATAGACAGACAGACAGATAGATAGGAATACACAAAATAGGCTTTCCCCTACAGCCCCTCCAAAATCAAAGAAACCCAATACAGCTTACCTTGCGTTTCCTTCTGGATTTTGGCACAACCTTTTCTGCTGGTGGGTCTGTACTATTATTCTGCTGAAGGCTAGCTTCTTTTGCTCCAGTGCTCATTGCCAATGGCTCCTCAGGTAAATGATCTGGAATTCTGGACAAAAGAGTCAAATCAATTTTGACCCACAGTGATTTTACCTCATCACTGTCTTTCAGAGGGGACAGGAGCTCATTCCTGCCAAAAGGAACCAGGGTGTAAAACTGTTCCTCCAGCTCCTTTGCTATATCATTACTAGTCCTGGCATTAATGGAGCCAAAGGCACTGCAGCTGCTGTTAGTTTTGTTGGTGTTACTGATCACCGAGTCCTTCAACCTCTGGTCGCTCCCCCCTGAAGCAAAGGCCACAGTTTGAGGTTTGGGCACAGGATATTCCTCTTGTTCAGATTCTGAATCTGAAGATGATGATGAAGACGACGACTCTGTCTCAATAAATTCCTTGGATTTGGGTGCAGTTTTGCTTGGTCCTCTGGTACGTCTCTTTTCACATGCAGCGGCAGAGCGGGATTCCTTTCTGTGCCCAGTTCTGCTGCTGTAGGGCCTGGCTTTAGGTTGTTCACAGATGTTATTTTCCAAAAATATTTGGCTCAAGGCGAGATCCTCAGATTCATGGCAGTTCAAGGCATCCCCACCAGAGGTCCTCTCTGTTCTTCTTGGCTGCTTTTTACAAGTCGTCCTTTTCAGAGGGCCGCTGTCTCCAGAAACAGCCCCAGTGGTAGAAGGTGATTTCTGTTTCCCTCCTTTATTTCCTGGTGCTTTACTAGCAGTTCTAAGCCTCAGCTCCTCTTTGCTGGGGTTCTTAATTTCCTTGTCTCTAAGGTCAGTTTGGCAAATAGCTGGTATTTTCTCACACTCCTGTCCTTCATCCTTTATCCTGCTATAATATGGATTGCTCTCCAGTCCATGGTTATCATTTTGGTTAAGAATAGGTGTTTTGTGAGGATTAACTTTATTTAGCCACTTATCCAGTTGCCACTTGTTTGATGACGGCTGCTCAGGCTGAAAGCAAATCAAACAAAACAATATTTAATACATTTCCAACTGTGAGGAATGTCACAGTCTGTATTGGTATAGATGCTGTATAAGTTCCGAGTGAAAATAACTAAACCACAGGGCTCACATTGTGTTTTATTTAAAACTGTGGCTATGCTGGTCTCACTGGACAAGGTAAGGGTTCAGCTCCTGGAATTAATACTTCTTTACCTGGTACCTTAGACCATGAGAGAAACCGCGCCACCAAGGTGGTGGAATCAAAGAAAAAAACCCAGCAATGACGTGAAAGGTGAAAAAGACAGACAGAATGTGTACAGCTAGTGCTCTCTTTAAATTTACTATATTTATTAGAGTACCCAGTGACGGAGTTAAATAACATTCCTCTGCTATTCATGGGGGCATTGACTTTAGGAACAGAACAGAGTGATGAAAGTTCAGTCTGTTAGACACGGTGTGCTGCAGAAGTGGTATTTTTCAGTTTTGAATGAGGTTGGGAAGGAGGACAGCTACTGTGATTCATACTTCTTAAAAGGTGATTCATGCAGTGAGCTATTGGCATCCACTTTACTGGGAAATGCTTCCAACTTTCCAAATGAAAGAAAATATAATGATGGTAGAAAGACAGAAAAAAGACTACAGAATAAAGAATAGGGAGTAAAAAAGGGAGATAGATTTTTGTGTCTCATAACATTGCTAGTAAAGACAAGATATTTAGGCACTAGAAGGGAGTTTTCATTGCATTATTTAGCTAACTTTGTAGATATTGCTGTTCCCCCCACCCTGGTATACAAATGCTAGAATCATGCAAGATCATCCAAACATTTTTGAGTGTGGAGATATTGCCAGTTAATCATTTTACATGTATTGTGTAGCCATTAATTTTTCTCCTCATTTGTATCATAACATGCTCACGTTTTAAGCGTGCATCTAAATCACAATGATGTTTGAACAGTGAAGAAGTAGAATAAGAGGAAGTTACATTGTGCAGTCAAGATGGTTCTTTGAGATGTATGTCACTGTGGGTGCTCCACTCTAGGTGTCGGTGCACGCTTGCATTGGCAATCAGACTTTTCATAGCAGTCCCCCGCCTGGTCGCACATGTGCAGTTGGCATCTGTTAGAGCCATCGGTGTATGTTGACTGCATGAGTGACATGGTTCTCTCTGTTCCTTCTCTATTGTGGAAAGCGCTGTATGACTTCCAAAGTAGGGGAGGAAGAAGGGTAGTGGAGCATCTACAGGGACACACATCTTGAAGAACTATCATTACTGCACAAGGTGAGTAACTTCCTCTTCTTCTTCAAGTGCTGTCCCTGTCAGAGCTCCACTCTAGGGCTACTTCTACACTGTAGCCTTCTTGCAGAAAAGCTTATGCAAATGAAGCTCGGTGTGGAATATCACCATGCTTCATTTGCATAATTAATGAACAGCCGTTTTTGCACAAGAGGTTTTTTTGCACAAAAAGGAGCCTCTTGCACAAAACCGGCTGCTCATTAATTATGCAAATGAAGTGCAGCAATATTCCACGCCAAGCTTCATTTGATAAGCTTTTCCGCAAGAAGGCTACAGTGTAGACGTAGCCTAGGTGTCTGAAGAGCAGTGTCTGGTTTCAGGAGGTAGGCTTTAGAGCTGTGTTCCGGACAGAGTACAGCTAGACCTACTGTGGCTACAGGGATTGGTCCAGTTGGTATGACATGTTTAACAAAGGTATGCTAGGAGGAACAGGTGGCAGCTTGACAGATGTTGGCCAGTAGGACATCATTGAGGAAGGCTGTAGTTGCGACTACAGCTCTGGAGGAATGAGCTGTTTTTACTTGTGGTGGTTGTTTATTGTGAGAGGTATAACAAGTATGGATGCATAAGGAGATCCATTTGGAAAGGTATTGGGGAGATATGCCCTGATCTTTAATCACTGACCTATTGATAAGAAAAGCCTCACAGACTTTCTCCAGGGTTTAGTTCTGTCAAAGTAGAAGGTAATAGCCCATCAAATGTTGAGTGTATGGAGGGATGCCTGCATTGTCATGTGGTTTAGGGAAGATGATGGGTAGGTGAATCAGTTTGTTGATATGGAAGGACAGTACTTTAGGGAGGAACTTGGGATGAGGTCATAAGGTTACCCTGAATTTGGTGAAAATAATGTGTGTGGGGAGGATGAGGGCGGCTATTTCTCCAACACATCTGCCTGATGTCATTGCAATGAGAAAGGCCATCTTCATAGATAGGTGAAGGAGGATACTGGCTCAAAGAGGGTCTTGTGAGACTCTTGAGGATGTGGTTGAAGTTCCAGGGGGCGGTAGAAGGTCTGACCATGGGAGATGTATTCTGAATGCCAGTACTGAAGTGTTTGGTGATGGCATGAGAGAAGAGAGAGAAGACATCTTCTGGGTCATTAAATGCCGTGATAGTGGCTGGATGGACTTTTAGTGAGATAAGGGATAACCCAGAGTCCTTTCAGTCCAATAGGATATCAAGTATATCAGAGAGAGGTATTGCGGTCGGTGAAATGTGTTGCCTGCATTGGCACTATAGGGAGAACTGTTTCCATTTGTATGTGTAAGTATGCCTGGTAGTGAGGCATCGGTTATTTATTAATATTTGTTTCACTCTATCTGAGCAGATGTTTTCGGCATCATGGAGCCATGGAGTAACCATGCCTTGAGGTGCAGCATTGTTAGGTCTAGATGTAGTGTGCAACCATGATCCTGAGACAGGAGATTGGGGTGTCGTGGCAGAGTTTGCAGAAAGCTAGTCAGCCAAGGTATGGAAACCAAGTTTGTCTTGACCATGATAACACTATGAGTATGATATGTGCTTGGTCTTCTCATATTTTCTGAATAATGCGGAGAATAAGGAGTATTGGGGGAAACCATATAGGAGAGGTGCTTGCCACTGGAGAAGGAAGGTGTTGTCAAGTGACCCTTTTCCAAGGCCCATTCTGGAGCAGAAGAGGCAACATTTGCAGTTGTAAAGAGTCACAAAGAGTTGATCTGAGGGTATCCCCAGCTGTGGAATATGCTGTGAAGAGCAGTAGCATTTATCTCCCACTGGTGTTGTTCAGAAAACATATGGCCGAGAGCATGTGCATGGTGTTGAGGGACCTGGGCAGGTAAGTCACCATGACTGTGATATAGTGTTGGATGCATCAGTTCTATAGCTTAACTGCCTCTGTACAGAGGAAGTTTGATCAGGCCCCTTCTTGGTGGTTGGTATAGTAGATATAGGTGATGTTGTCCATACGGATTCGGATCGCTTGTTCTGGATATATGGGAGGAAGTGTTGGCAGGCATTGCAAACCACTCTGAGTTCCAGTATGTTGATGTGTAACTTGGTTTCTTGAGAAGATCGCTTTCTATAGGCGGTGTCACTCTCTAGATGTGCTCCCTGACCCAGGAGGGAGATATCTGCAGTTATGGTGCAAACTGGTGTATGTTGATGAAAGGGAACCCCCTGGAGTATATTGGGCCATCAGTCCAGAGAAGAAAGTACAAACTGTGGGACAGATATCTTTTTGTGTAGGGGATCTCTGGAAGGGACATGTACAGTGGCAAGCCAGGTCTGAAAGCATCTCATATGTAACCTTGCAAACATAACAACATATGTTGTGGTAGCCATATGCCCAAGAATTTGGAGGCATATCCCTACTGTGCTGTATGAGATGAATCGGAGCTGAGCTATGACTGCTGCCCGTGACTTGGAAAGGACTCTTCAAGCTGTTGATAAGCCAAATGGCAGAACTCAGCATTGGTAGTGGTCTGTGCCAATGGCAGAGCATAGGAAACATCTGTGAGCTAGATAGACTGTTACATGAAAATAAGAATCCTTCAGGTCAAGGGCTGAGAACCAGTCTCCTCTGTCTAGTACCAGTGTAATTGTGGCAAGTATTACTATCTTGAACCTTTGGTTGGGTATGTACTCGTTTAATCTTTTGAGATCGAGTATCAATTTCAAGCCTCCTGTTTTCTTTTGTGTGAGGAGATATTTGGAATAAAACCCCCTTCCTTAGTAACGAGATGGAACTATTTCCACAGCTCCTATTTGTAGTAGATACTGACCTTTCAAGTATAAGAGGTTCTCATGGGAAGGGTCCCTGAAGAGCAGGGCAGGGGGATCAGTAGGAGGGAAAGAAGTAAAGGGGATGGAATAGCCAAATTTGATTATTTTCAAGGCCCATCAGTCTGATGTTTATTGGTCCAGTGATGGAAAAAGGGCCACAGGCGACGAGCAAATTGAAGGTTGTGTGATGTTTATTTGTGGTGCTGTGGAGAGGTTGCTCAGGCCCTCCCAGCAAACCTTCAAAATTGCTGTTTGGAAGTGGGTGACTGAGATGTAAAAGCCTGTCTTTGTGGCCTGTGTCTTTGTGGTTGTTGTCTGTGTCTGAATCAAATGGTCTCTGATTCTGTCTACAGGTGTCCCGAGGTTTGAGATAGGAAGTGTACGTCCTTCGTTTGTTAGGGGGAGCGTACATGCCAAGAGTATAGTATGCAAGTCTTTCATGGAATACTGAAGGCTGGTAGCCATGAAGCTCTCCTCACAATGCTATCAGTTGCCGTTCTACTGGCTGCTGTGTCTGCCATGTCTAAGGCTGCTTGGAGGGCTATATGGGAAATCGTCTGACCTTCTTGTATTACTGACTAAAGTTGTTGATGTTTTTGATCTGGGAGGTGCTCTAAAAGAGCCTGGAGTTTGGAGTACAGGCTGCCCCTAACTTGCGATGCGATCAGTTCCTGGGATAGTGTCACAAGTCGGGGGCGTTGTAACTCAAACCTACATTTACGATAGGCGCCATTGTAAATGCAGGCTGAGGATGCAAGTTGGGGGTTTTTGGCCCCTTCCGCACTTTAAAAAATGGCTGTAAGTGCGGGGGGTTGCAACTCAGGCCGTCATAAGGCAGGGGTTTCCTGTAGTTTGTATGGTCATAGTCTGCTAGTAGTGGAAAGTAGTTGGCTATACAGAGTTGTAGGGCTGCAGAAGAATATACTTTCCTCCCAAAAATATCGAGGCATTTATGGTCTTTATCCTGAGATATAGCGTGGAACTGTAGGTATTTGGCTCTGTGATGGACTACATCCATAATAAGGGAGTTGGGTTGTGGATGAGAAAATAAAAAGTCCATGTTGTCACCAGGTACAAAGAACTTCCTATCAGCTCTCTTGTTTGTGGGCATGATTGATGAAGTTGTCTGCCAAATTGTCAGACGGGATCTAAAATGGCTTTGTCCATGGGAAGGGTGGTCTTCATACTGGTAGAGGGCTGCAGGATACTAAGAAGTCTGTGTTGTTTTTCCTGGGCTTCCTGGAGATCGATTTCCTGAGCCACTGCCACCCTCTTAAAGAGCTCTTTAAAGTGTTTCAATTCATATATGGGAGTAGGGGTGTTTGGAATCACTGCATCATCCAGTGACAAGGAAGAGTTGTGGAGTGGGGACTTCTGTTCTTCTTTAATTGGTTCAGGCTCATCATCCTCAGGAAGTTCCTTGTCTTGGGCTATAGAATGAATGTCCTGGGTTTGGTGCGGGGAAAATGTAATAGCTCTTCTGGCTGGTGTTGATGGTGCCATATAGTGATGTCTGTAGGAGGACCCTGGGTCCCATGGTGGCCACTGACAAGGATATGAGGGTTGCGGATATGGCTAGGGCTGTCCGTACCAGTGAGGTGGAGGAGCCATATGGGTTTGCTTCATTCGTCCCAGTTCCTCAGGTGGTCTTCTGTGAGTGGGGGAAGAATGCTGGGAGGAAAATCTGCTATCCTGTGGTCCTGTGTCTGGATCACTATAGGAAATGGATGATGCCAGAGATGTAGGAGAATGAACAGAGTGTTCGGTGCTGAAGACCAGTGATTGTGGCACCGAGTGAACTTCAATGTCACTATGCTGGAGGAACTGCAACAGTGCCAAGGACTGCTTCAGCGTACTCTTTTGTAGTGCCGGTTTGAGCGGTGCTGGTGGTTAGGGTGGCAGTGCTGAGGACTGCATTGACGCTGATGCCAGTGGGGGTGGTATGTTGGCATGGGCCGACTTCAGTGCTGACTATGGTGCCGGATCCTGTGCTGATGTGTTCGGTGCCAGTGCAGAGGCCTTATGTTGCAGATTTCTGTGCCATTTGTGCCCATGTCGGGGCAGTGCTGGAGATACCTGGCTTATCTACAGTGTTGATTCTAATAGAGTTCAGCATCAGCAGTAGGGACCTGGTAGGAGAAGTCCTGGGCTTAGCCCAACTTTTGTTGGTTGGAAAGGAAGGACTTTTTCTGGATGTGATAGAGGTCTTGTCCTTGGTAGATACCTTGTCAGGGGTGGCAGGATCATCGTCAGAGGGATGGAGAGATTTCTCTAACAAAATCATTTTGAGAGGGACCTCCCTGTCATGTCTCGGTCTGGCTGGTAAGTTGGAGCAATGAGGGCACTCAAGGGAGAGGTGGCCTCCCCTAGGCATTTAACGCAGGGGGAATGTCCATCAGAGGTCTTTGCAAGAATCACACCTTTTAAATCCTGGTGAGCCATGCACTGTGACTAGCCATTGTAGAATTGGGGGAAAAACAAAGGTCCAACTGCTGGGAAATCCCAAAGAAGAAAAAAAATAATTTTAAACAAAGAAGGTCATAGGAAAGGTAGAACAACTGGGATGAGGAAAATGAAAGGAAATCTCTAACCCTTGTGTCGTTTCAGGTGAAGAAAGGGTGACTGTGGAGAGCTCCATCGGCTGCCAAGGACAATACAAAAGGAACTGAGGGAGCTATGCTGTTCATGCAGTCAATGGACACCAACAACTCTAACAGATGCTGTCTGTACATTTGTGATGCAGCAGGGCACTGCTATGAAAAGTCTCCGATCGCTGGTGCAAGGACGCACCAGCACCAAAGTTCCTTCTAATCTGCGTGGCCGCACAGACTCACAGCTGCTTAATCAGCCCCGCCCAGTCAGAGGCTCATGGCTCCCTGCATAGAGCTGCCTGACTGGGTGGGGCTGATTAAACAGCTGTGGGGGTGTGCTGCTGCACAGTTTAGAGGGAACCTTGACCAGCATCTAGAGTAGCGCACCCACAGGGACAGCACTTGAAGAAGCATCATTATTTCAAATGCAGCTATGGCTAAGACAAAATGCCCAAATGCTTCTTAGTACTTCTTTCAATCAGTAGTTTGAATGAAATGAAACAAGTGGTGGAGGAATAAGAATGCATGGAAAAAATGACACAGTGGGGCAAAATAGTATCTTTAATGATACCACTAAAACCTCACTGAAGATGAGGTTTGGATACAGCTTCACTCATATATGAACTGTCTTTTGTGGCAGAAGACATAAAAAGCTAAATTCTGACCCCACTGAAATCAGTGGGAAAATCTCTTGAAGTCCTCAGTGGCACAAAATTTGTTTCTGTATTACATTAAATTTGAAATGATTAATCACTGTGCATGTTATATAGCTGACTTGAAAACCATCACCAGGGTAAATTCTGCCCTTGGTTAGACCATGAAGAATTTTACTCTTAATTTTTCTCATTAGTCAACAACCTGCAGTAAAAGTTCTCAGGAAATATCATGCCAACTTTGTATTATCCTACTGATGTCCCACTCAATCTTATGACTGGAAGTGGTCACTCACAATTTTTTTAAGTGGCTGTACTTATGGACCCCTCCTCTTCCCAGTTTAGATACTGTTATTCTCCAAAACTTTGTTTCTCACAATTCATACTTTTTAAGCCAATCCAATGATTCTGGGGGCTTAACATGATTTTTGAATACATGCAGTCAGCAATACTGCACCAATGAAGTAAATATACAGTTGGAATCCAATTGCACCCAAAGAAAAGCTGTGCAGTTAAAAAATCATATAAAAGAACCTCAGGAAGACTGTTTTGCAATGGAATGTGATGATTGGTATGGTGAAATGGGAGAAAATGTTTGCAAAATTTCACTGGAAACTTTCCATCAATTCAATAGTACCCCCTAGAAATTTCAATTATTTGTGGGGAAGGGGACAGGGAAAAACATGGCCCACATCTGATCCACTAGATTACAGTGACCCCCTAAGCAAATCATAAGCATCCAACTTATATTGCCTCTGTCCCCCTCTCTGCGCTGGCCAGCACAGCATTAGTCAGGGGAATATTCTGCTCTCTTTAGAAAGGTGTAGGTGTCTATACTCCCCCCACTACACTGGCAGAGGCAGAGTAGAGTGGGCAGAGGCAGAGTAGAGTGGGCTGAGGCTGGGTTGCTTACTGTGGCCGGTGCCAGGCTCTCCACTAATGCCCCAAGCTGCGCTGGACACTGGGTCACCCTGAAGCATGGGTGCCACAAAGCATGGGGCCAGGGAGGTTGCCCTGATCTGTCTTATGGACAGGATGGCTCTGAAAATATAAGACCAAACACTGGTGGAGCACAGGCAAAACAGGTCCATAACTCGGTGCCTATGGCGGGGTGTAATTCCCAGCTTGTCTACGCATGCTGGCCCAGCTCACTAAGAGATAGCAGGAGTATATGGAGTAGTGCAGCTGCAATAGAGCAGGCAGTGGTGGCAAGGCTTGGCAAGGCTGAGGACATGTCCATAAGGGCTAGGTGGATTCATGTTCGGTGCTGCAGCTCCCTGTGGTACTGCGGCTACACCACTATTTATCCTTGTGCTCGCTATGTGTATGTGAGCTGGGAATCACAGCTGTAGCTTCTTCTGCACATGTAGCAACAGAGAAGTGGGTCAATGACACTGACATATAAGATCTGAGGGAACACCAAGAACACACAGGGAGCTCCTTAGCAAGCAGTGCCCCAAACTGCCGTGCTCAATATGGGTGCATCTACAAGGCACCCTTACCTCGAAATAAACTATGTAATTTGCGCTACACAAATGGCATAGCTTATTTTGAGGTAATTTCAAAATAAAGCGCTATTCTGAAATGTCCCTTAACCCTTGTGGAATGAGGGCTACAGGGACGCTGGAATAGCGCACCCATTATTTTGAAATCTATTTTGAAATAACGGGCTGCTTTAAAGATGCAGACTAGCTATTTTGGAATACATCCAGTATCCTGAAATAGCTCTGCAGTGTAGACGTAGCCTTGGTCACACCCTGCTAGTGGTGGGCAGAGCCCTGCAAGTCTTGTTAGCTTTGACAGGTGCTGGACAAGGCCTAAGACCCAACATTACCTCCTGGGACAATGGTGTCACGAAAAAAGCTTATAGGACACTTGAAAAGAAGAGAACTATGCAGCTGGTGTATGTTAGTCATTACAGAGAAGCAGTGAGGGACGTTTACTTTTCACAGCCTTTCCAGGTGGCTGGGCCTAGTTCAGTACAAAACAGGACATATAAATCCATATTTTTTGTGTTGCTGTGAAGGGCAGCTGTGCTGTAGCTGCCAGTGTGTTTCTGTCCCAGCCAGCTGCTTCTCCACTTCTCCTCCAGCAGCTCCTCTTCCTTCTGTGCTTCATAGCAGCAGATCATGTGACAATGATAAAGGCTCACAAAAAGAGTCATGTTTTCTTCTAACACTGAACAAGGAATGTTAGTAGAACTGAACTATCCTTAATGCTAATGCAAACCTTCTCAGCCCCTATTCCTACTTACAGATTTCAAAAGTCAGGAAACACAGGCTCATAATGTACAGTGGGAACTGGAGGAGGCTCAGAGAGGAGGCTGCCTTAACACCCTCTTCCCTCCCCACAGCTCCCACTTAAATTTGAAGTGACAGGGAAGGGATGACAAACAGAAAACGCTCTCCTTGGGGTGAGTGGGGTAGGAGGTAGGGGGGGAAATCTAGAGGGATGAGTGGGAGAAGCCATTGAAAGTGAGATGCCTTGGGAAGCAGGAAGATCCACCAAGATAATAAATCCTGTGGAAGGGCTGGAATGATAACTGGAAACTGCGTGCTAGTAGTTTAGTACTTCAATTAGATGGCAGGGAATTCTGCCCTTCCCTCTCCAAAACAGCTAACTGACCAATTACAACTGTCTCTCCTCCCCGCCCCCCATCTATTACTTCTGCAATCTTTCTAACCAATATCTCCCTTACAGAGACCACTATGATCACTTATTGGAGGAAAGCACAACAGTGCCAGATTCCTAGAATCTGGAGAGTAGGAAGCTTTGGCCCTTCAAGGGACCTCAGATCCAGTTATCCTTCACCATCCCAAACCCAAATTGTCACTGGGATGAGCAGACCTTGCTCAAGGATGCCGCACATGGCATCAGTCCTTCAACTAGGCACATGAAGTCAGCTCCATCACCAACACTCTCGTTCCTGGCCTCAATAGAGAAAAGGCTCCAACCCTCAACTTCTTGATGACAAGTGGATGTTTGGCCGTCAACAAAACTAGCCCTACTTATACTCTGATATTTGATGAGACAGCTAACCCGACCTGCATCACTAAAATCTGGTTGGAGGGAAACCTTAGCTTACTCAGTTAAAGTAAGTTTTAGTTTACTCAATACACAAATATCTCAAAATGAGCTAGAAAAATAAAAGAGGAGGTAGAGCAGCAATCCTCTTTCCCTTTAAATGCAAATGCAGAAGATACCCCACCCCGGAAATAAAAACATTTGAATATGTGCTTATGATCTGTGTGGTGAGGGATAAAAAAGAACCCAAGATTGCTTGTAGTCTACAGCTCTCCATATGAAATAACTGGTTAACTGGTTACATGGTGAGCATCACCCTTATTGGATGGTGCTTACTAGTAACTGGTTAACCAATAGCACTGCAAGACTGGGGGCTAGCAGCTGGGAGCCCCTGGGGCTGGGAGTTAAGAGCCCCATGAGGCCAGCAGCCAGGAGCCGGCAGCCATGGAGGCTGGGGCCAGGAGCCAGCAGACCCATGGGGTCGGGGGCTAGCAGCCCAGTGGGATCCTGCTTAATTGGTTAATCGGTTAAATGTAATGTTTAACTGGTTAACTGATTAAATGGGATTTTACATCCCTAATATGAAATCCCTATCCTGGTCCCTTATGAACTCACAGACCTGATGCCCAGAATAGAGCTGCAATACCCAGGTCCATGGTGCTTGGAGAGATCACTTCTACATAGACACTGACAAAGACACATTAGCAACTGATTTTTTGTCCAATAGAAGAACCCCTGGGTTTCACACAAGCAGTCTCGGAAGGTATGCACACAGCCAGATACATGTTGGACCTGATATAGCAGTGGACACTGAGGGCATCACAAATGGCCTGCTCTGCTGGATCAACCACCACGTCATACAGGTTAATGTCATGGCCTTCCCCAGGACTACTTGGAAAAAGTTACAGTTTGAGCATGCCCTTGAAAGGCAAACCACGTGCTGTAATGACAAGGGGCCAGCTATCTGTCGGAACAGTACAATCACCTGATGACTACAAGTATCAATACCTTCAACTCACATAGTTTGCCCTACAGATTTGGATAGGGTGTGTTCCTCCAAGTTCACATGATCCTTGGTCCTGATTAACATCCTTTCTGCCCAGTATCATGAAAACTCTAGCCTGACACCATCAATTAGCTTCCCTCCCCTTATGCTCTTTACTTGAGGAAAAGAGAATTAACTACTTTCAATTCCATACTTCACAGACAAGGAAACAGACACACTTCCATTTTGATATGTGTTGGGTGCTCACCATGCTCTTTTTTGCCTTCACACCAATTTCTTCCTCTCCATTTCCCCACATAGGTCACCAGACTACTTCTTTTTCTTCTTCTTTGCCACCTGCTTGCCTATGAATCCCCCTTTCCTTTTCTTGCCCCTACCCTCCCAAATACAAGGTTTGTTGAAACTCCACATGGAAGGAAAAGATTGAGGCATTAAGTCAGATGTCTGCAGTGGGGAACTGGAGAAAGATACTAGAATCTGCTGGGAAAGAATGAGAACTTGAGTGGAAAGAAACCAATGAATAGAGGAGGAAATAGGACAGCAAAAAGAGAGAGATGGGGAAAAGTCCAGGAATGTAGAAAAAAAGAGGAAAGAAAAGGGAAAACTGGATGAAGAGATGTGGGGAAGGGGAAAGGAGAAATGAAAAATTAACTGAAAATGAATATGAAAAATACTGAGAGGCAGAGAGAAGGCAAGAACATTGTTGAGTAAAACAAGAACAACAAAACCAAGGGAATCACACCATAGGCGTGCTGTTGGAACTTTTGTATTTGATTGGTAGAAAATTTAATGCCAAAATGTTACATAGCATACCTAGTGTATTCTTGATTTTATAAAAAGGGAATTTACTTCTTTAAGATGAGGAGAGATTGAGAGACATAGTTGTCAAGATTCAGTGTTGTATGGTAAAGCAGAATTATTTGTCTGAGGTTCCTATGTGTTTGCAATCTGATGCTGGATTTTTGAATACTTTTATATGTGTGTGTGTGTGTGTGTGTATGTGTGTGTGTCTAGGGCTACGGCTACACTACAATTTTTTTCTGGAAAAGAAAATGCAAATGGAGCACTCATTAGCATTTCTCGTGCTCTCATTTGCATATTCTCTTCCGATCCTTTTTGCGGAAAAGGTTTTTGTGCAAAAAAATGCTGTGTAGACAGCGCCTTTTTGCACAAAACCCCCCTTTTGTGCAAAAACCCTTATTCCTAAAAAAATGAGGCAATAAGCATACTTGCGCAAAAGGGGGTTTTTGTGCAAAAAGGCGCCGTCTACACAGTGCTTTTTTGCGCAAAAATCTTTTCCGCAAAAAGGATCAGAAGAGAATATGCAAATGGGAGCGCGAGAAATGCTAATGAGTGCTCCATTTGCATTTCCTCTTCTGGAAAATGTTCGTAGTGTAGCCGTAGCCTATGTGTGAGTAGGTCTGGGGTATTGGCAGCCTTAAGAGATTTTCCAGCCAAGCCTCCTTCACTAAGACAGGACCAAGTATCCCTATATCAGGGGTGCGCAACAGAACAGCGATGCTTCAGGACATTGATTCCTGCAGCTCCCATCGGTTGGGAATGGCAATTTGCAGCCAAGGGGAGCTGCAATCACCTGTACCTGCAGAGGTGTAGGTAAATATAGCAGCAGCAGCCTGCCAGGGGCTAACCATGGTGGACCAGATCCAGCCCATGGGCTGGTACTTGCCTGACCCTGACCTAGACCATTCCGACTGGTGTTTGTCTAACCTAATCTTAAAAATCGACAGTGATGGGGGGTTCCACAACCTCCCTTGAAAGCCTGTTCCAGTGTTTCCCTATAGTTGGAAAGTGTTTCCTAATAGCTATTTCAATTTGTCTTGATGCAGATTAAGACAATTACTTCATGTCCTACCTTCAATGGGTAGGACAACAATTTTGATCAGAGTCCTCTTAATAACAGCCTGTAATATATTTATCATATTCCCCCTCCTGAAAGTTCTTTTCTCACAACTAAACATACCCTGTTTTTTTTAACCTTACCTAAAGTTTCCTAAACTTTTTTCTCTTTTCTCTGGACTCTGTTTCTCCAGTTTGTACACATCTTTCCTAAAATATGATGTGCAGGACTGGTCACATAACTCTAGTTGAGACCCCACCAGTGCTGAGTAGAGAGGTACAATTACTACAAACTTTACATGCCTGGTAATACATCCCAGAAGATTAGCCTTTTCTGCAATTGCATCAAATTACTGATTCATATTCCATTTGTGATCTTCTAGGACATGTCTACACTAGGAAATTATTTCAAAACAACGTATATTGAAATAATGACTCCTGAAATAACTATTTTGAAGTAAGCTTATTCTCCGTGGAAAGCAGGTGTACAGATTTCGAAATAACCAGCCCCTTATTTCGAAATAATGGACTTGGTAGTGTGGACACTCCACTTGTTATTTCAAAATAAGGGGAGTTATTTCGAAATAACTCCCTAGTGTAGACCAGGGCCTATAGCCTTCACATGCTTTTTCAGCAGAACTATACCCTAGCCAGTTACTCCCCATTTTGTAGTTGTGCATTTGATTTTCCCTTCCCAGGCATAGGCATGGGAAGTAGGGACTTAGTAGTGTTGCAACACTGCCCGATTTTGTACCTCGCACCAGAGTCCCAGCTGCCAGACCATGCCCAGGGACTCCGCTGCTGCCCAGAGACCCAGCTGCCAGCTCCAAGGGGTCCTG
This sequence comes from Pelochelys cantorii, assembly GCA_032595735.1. Lineage (NCBI taxonomy): Eukaryota > Metazoa > Chordata > Testudines > Trionychidae > Pelochelys > Pelochelys cantorii. The sequence goes on along the minus strand of CM064326.1, from coordinate 120,169,216 downwards.
GCTGCCAGCCCCGTTACCTCTGCGGCTCCTGGGCCTGTGGGCTCTGCTTTTGGCCATTGGTCCCAGCTGCTGGGGGTCTGCTACCCCTCAGGGTCCCAGCAGCTCTGCTGCATGCCCTGAGACTCCAATGGTGAGCCAGAGGCTCTGCAGCTGCCCTCAGCTGTGGCCCCAGCCTGGCGTGGTGAGGGGAGCAGAGGGGGTTAGGTGGAGGGGTGTACAGCTCAACAGCCCCGCCCCTAAAAATTGTTCCCCCACCACTGTTCCCAAGTGTATTATTTTGCATTTGACCTATTGAATTTCATCTCCTTGATTTTAGACCAATGTTCCCATGTGTCAAAGTAATTTTGAATTCTAACCCTGTACCCCTAAACGCTTGGAAGCCCTCTCAGCTTGGTGTCATCCACACATTGTATCATCACACTCTTAACTTTCTTATCCAAGTCATGCATAATGAAAATACTGAATAATACCAGAGTCATGCCACACCCCGGCAGCATCTCAGTAGATACATTCTCCCAGTTTGACAGTGAAACACTGAAAGCTACTCTTTGAGTACAGTCTTTAAATCAGTTATGCATCCACCTTATGATGATTTAATCTAGATCACAATTCCCTAGTTTGATACCTTTTTGGAGCTGCTTTTGTGGAGGAATTTATTTCAGAAAGACCTAGGGGTAGGGGCTTCCTGGGACTCCTCCATTCCCATTTGTTTGTTTGTTTTGTTTTGCCTACTTACAGACTCCCTATGTTTTCTTAGCTAGCTAAGGGCCCGAGTGGGTATAATCTCAGCTGCTATCCTGAATCACAAAGAGCAGGAGTCCTTACCTCTGGGCTGGAGTAATGAGAGGGCTTGCTGCCGTCACTCTCACTGGAACTGCTTTCACTCTCTGAGTCAGATTCTGAACTGCTCTCGGATTCACTGGAGCTGCTGCTACTTGACCTCTTGCTGGAGAGTCCCGAGGTTCTGCTACTGGGCTGCGGCACGACAACGCTGCCAGCCCCACGCACAACCCACCAAGGGGGAAAGAAAACAAACAAACAAACATAAAACAAACCAAAAAAAGCCAGTTCCACTTTCTGCTGTTTTTAGAGGGTATATATAACTCACAGCTGCCTGAATATTGGCAACCTGGGCTTGGTTGATTTTAAAGATAAGATGGGCTGAAAATAACTTTAATTTAATAGAAAAATATCCAAGTTTAACGTTAGTTCTATACTAATATGCCATCACACCTCAGCCTTGCATGAGGAAGGATCGTATTTTCATTTCAAGTTGTCTTTTCCATATTTAACAGAAGTTTTAACAGTACATCTCCAAGTCAGACCACTCAAAAAGATCAAATTTTGGTGAAACTGGACTATAGAAAACAGTCTCCCAATGTCTGCTGAATACTCATTAACCCAGAATGGAAAGCAGCAAGATGGCAAAGATTAACGGTTATTAAACTAGGATGTACTCCATATTACTGGTCAACTAAAAAAAATCCCCTAGAGCCACATTTCTCAAAGTGTGGGTCCCGACCCCCCGGGGGGTCGCGAGCAACTTAGAGGGGGTCGCAGTATCACAAAGTTTGAGAACCCTTGCCCTAGAGTAACTTCTCTTCAGGGCTTCCTGCTGACACCACTCTTTTGTATTCTTCCATATATTAAATAGAGATGATTTAGTTATCTATATGTACAATGTTTACACAGAACTCTGCTAGATCTAAGGTTCTGATCCTGCAGAAACTTAAGCATATGCTTAAACACGTGAGCAGTCAATAGCACTACTTACAGTCTTAAAAGTTAAGCACACCCATAAGTTTTGCAGGATTGGGTCATTAAATTCTGGATCCCTACACAATAGGAAAATATATCCTTTTCACAGGTAACTAATTGCCCAAACATATTAAAGTACCATACAGCCATAAATATTTGAGACTGTTAAGACATCCAATCCATTCCTTAGGCAATGGAAGCCTCCCTATAGTACAGTACATTTTCTAGTGATTTGTCCAGTCTGGTGTTAAGTGACTCATATAAATGGAGCTTTCACCTCATCCCATGGGAAACTACTCTGCAGCTCACAGATCTCACTGCTATAAGTTTTTCCTCCTATTCCATTTAAATTTGTCCTCTTAAATTATTGTTGCTGTTTATAATTTAATCTCATTACTCATAGCGATCCCCTTAAACCATTCTCCTCCCCCCTTGATGTTTACACCCATCAAATATTTGTAGACTGTTTTTCTGTCCCCTTGCAGCCATCTCTCAGCCAAGTTATATGTATATAGCTTCTCTGATCTTTCCGCATAAGTCAATAGTACCTCCGGGTGCTGGATCATTTTTATAGCTCTTTTCTGAACTCCTTCCAATTTATCTGTATCTTTCTGATAATGAGAAGCCCAAAACTGAACACGATATTGCAGGTGTGTTCTCACCACAGCTGTATAAAGACGGACCATTTTCTTGTCGTTCCTTGATGCACTCTCCCTGCATATGTACACCTAAATTACACTGACTTTTTGGCAGTAATATTATATTTCAAACTCATGTAGTTTGCTGCCCCTTAACACCCTTGTATCTCTTTCAGAATTACTGCTTCCAGGATTCTCTCACCTTATGGCTGTATTTTGGATGGTGTGCTTCCAAAGATATTAGCTTGCATTTTTTCAAACTGAATCTCATTTTGTTATTTATTGCCCATGTTTCCAGGTGCTTTTGATTTATTTCTCTGCTCTCACTGGTGTCTGCCACAGCTCCTAATTTAGTATCAAATGCAAACTGAATTAAATGGCTGTTCACTTCCTCTTCCAGACCATAAATAAGGAGTCCAAGCCAAACACCCTGGTACCCCAATAATCATATTCTCCCTGTTCAGAACACCACTCTTTATCATTGCCCTTGTTTACATCCCTCAGTCCATACTGGCTCATATCTTAGTCTCCTTATTCAAGCTAAGAAGAATTCATTTGAGGGATATTTTGTGTCAAATAATTAATTTCAATTCAAATATACTACATCTAGTGCTTTCTTTTCATCCACTAATGCCACCTAGAAATAGGGATGTTAAATATTGGTTAATTGAATAGTCGGTTAACCTCATGAATTCTTATTGGTTAGTCGACTATTCTATAGTCCCCAGAGGTGGGGCTGGCAGCCAGTGCTCTCTGGCCCCACTCCCAGGGAGCCCCCTGCCCCCTCACACTTCTGCGTCTCTGTCAGAAGCAGGAGCGCGGGGTGCCAGGCGGGAGCTAGTCCACGAGGGCAACCAGTTTAAAAACCAGCTCCCCTCGTCGACCGGCTGCCTGTCACCTCGTGCTGCTGCCTCTGTCCAAGTTGGGGGTCTGAGCTCTTGGATGCGGTGCGAGCCAGAACTGAGCCAGGTTCTGGCTCTTAATACACTTTAAATATAGAGCTGCAGTGGGGGTAAGTCCTGGACCCAACGCAAGCTGGAACTGATCCGGGCTGCTGGCCAGCCTGCTAAAAAATTTATTGGGAAAGGCGGGGATGGGGGGGGGGGCAAGTGAGAGAGAGAATGCATGTAGTCTACAGCATATACCTAGAAAGCAATTATACTATTATATCCCTACCTAGAAAGCAATGATCTGATACTTGATGCAAGCCTTGTAAGACAAGAAATTTATGGGTAAGATTTTTTCCTAAATTGAGATGCACTCAGTGTAGGAAAGCGGAAGGCCGTCAGAAAGGCATTTGTAACTTCCTACTCTTCTGCTCTGTGGAGCTGCTGGCCCCAGTCCCAACAGGAGGCTCCCACTTAGGCCAGCTGTTAAAGGTCCACAAGGGACCATTTGCCTGATGTGAACTGGTGCAGCAGCACTTGACTGTACCTAGTTACTCTGTCACCCCTAATATGTCCCCTTTCTGCAGTGATTAATTTGTAATGAAAGAGGTGCTGGGGCTCAAGAAACTAAGTGCCGTGGCTCAAGCAAGTTTTGTAACTGCGGGGGCAAGCCCAGAGGTGCTCAGCCTCTTGCACAAGTTATGCACTGCCTTCCTGCCCCCTTGGCACGTTCCCTACCTAGCCAAGGTCCAGTGTAGGAGCTGGTTCCACAGACTTTATGATAGCTGAGAACTCTCTGCACTGGGAGAATTCTCGTCTCAGTATCGAGCCGCCTCACACTGCCTGAGGCAAAAAGGAACCAGACCACATAGGAAATCTGGCCCTGTGTGTTTTGATTGAAACGATAAATAAAAGGTAGTGAATGCAGCAGGCACAGCTGGGATGTATTTACTTTTGCTGAAGATCTCCAATCAGGGCTCCCCTTTCAGAGGCAGAAATTGTATATTAACAGAGGCCCACACCAGTTAGGTAGCCTAGTGCTGCAGAGACTAGTAAAGGAGAGTATACAATCCCATTTCTGTGGTAATGTGTTTATTATCATGTCCGAACATGTACCCAGACACAGTGACTGCCTTTAAAAACTCATCACGAATGGCGTTTGCTGTTATTTGTAATGTCTCCTTCTTTAATTGTTTAAATGTGGAAAACACAAGATTTTCAGGGCACACATTTATTTGTACAATAGTGAAAAGAGATATGCAGATGCAGATTGTCCCTCCCCAAACTGGGACTCTCTGATCCGGCAACATCCATGGTCCAGCAAGACTATGTGTGTTCCTGGACCAGAGAGCCCAAGAACAAGAAGGTCTGGTGGTGAGATAGGGGCATGGTGTGTGTGGTGGGGGGACAACTGAGCCAGGTCTCCCATGTCCAGGGGTGGGTGGGGGGGGGCAGTGCAACGGGGTGTTCCGGCCACAGTGGCTGAGAAGCTCCAGTCCTGTTCTGGCCCCAGCGGCTGGGGAGATCCAGCCCGAGCCACAGTCAGAGAGCTCTGGCCCCAGACCCAAATGTGGAGCTCCAGTCCCACCTGCGGAGCCAGGTGGCTGCAGAGCTCCAGCCCCAGTGGCAGCCAGGGAGCTCCGGCCCTGGCAGCAGCTGAGCTGGTGGCAGCTAGAGAACCCCCAGGGGCTGGGGTAGCAGCAGGGCCAGGCTGAGGCACTGTGGCACCACAGGCCATTTGGGGAGAGATCTCCCTTGGTCCGGCAAATCCTCTCGTTTGGGACCAGTCAGGTCTCGAGGATGCTGGACCAGAGAGGTCCAAACTGTATTTGATAAAGAAGCCTGACTGTAAAAGGACTCCTGAGTTTTGTCACTACTTTGGGACCAATCAGTCGTGTACACGTGTGAGAGGTCCAGTAAATCAGAGATGGGCATTTCTCACTTTATTTACTTCTAGTAATAGATTCTAGTTACTAGCCTTGCTAATGAAACGGTGAGAACAAGGCAAGTCACTATGACATGTGAAAAGACAAGTGCATTTTCTGAAGGAGTGGTTAAGGGAGCCAGTGTTCTGAGAGCGCCCTGCTTGACTAGATTCTTAGGCTCTCTCAGAAAACCATTATCCATGTCTTTCTGACAAGCTTCCCTAACATCAGAGAACATCTGCACATTTATGTCCTGCCTCTGGTGGTTGTGGTTTTAATTTCTAGCCCATCATTTTTGTTTGGCATTGATTAAAGTATTCAGAATTCCTAGACAGGAGATGAGGGATAAAAAACAGTAATATTTCTTTCTTGCGACATGAAATGCTTTTTCTAGGCTGTGGAATAGAAATCATTACTACAGCCATACATATAAAATATAACTGTTGAACTCTTTACAAACATCTGTAAATCTATATTTGTTGCTATAATGATAGCCAATATGTTAAAAAAATTAAACCATACAAATGTTTTTTTCTATTTTCAATGGATATATGATAATCTCCTATCCTCCTACTATCTCCCTGGCTGAGAATGCACCATGTTTTTGAAAAGTGTTCATTGGACTTTGGTGGCTCACTGTGAAAACTCTTGCACGTTTCTTTTTTACTTTCTTTTTAAAAAACATCAACCGTGAATATGGCTCAATGAATGTTATTTTGAACTTCTCTTGCTTAAGCATGCTAATGCATGCTGTCAAAATAAAACAGACATGTATTTTAATCTGTGTGGCAAATAATACACACAGCAGTATAGGGACTTATGTCTTTCTTAGAGTAAATAATTGCATATTGGAAATGGTATTTTTATTTAAAGCACCTAAACAAAAATCGGGGAAGTAACTACCCTTATAGGCTACGTCTAGACTACAAGCCTCTTTCGGAAGAGGCTTTTTCAAAAGAATCTTTCGAAAAAGCCTCTTTCGAAAAAGAGCATCTAGACTGCAACCACTTCTTTGGAAAAAGCAAGCCACTTTTTCGAAAGAGAGCACCCCGGCAGTCTGGATGCTCTCTTTCAAAAAAGCCCTGTTTGCATTCAATAATGCCTTTTTTCAAAAGAGCACTTTCGAAAAAAGGCGTTATTCCTCGTAAAATGAGGTTTACCGCGGTCAAAAAAACCGCCATGTTCTTTCAATTTAATTTCGAAAGAACATGGCAGCAGTCTAGATGCAGGGGGAGTTTTTTTGAAAAAAGGCCACTTTTTTCGAAAAAACCCTGTAGTCTAGACACACCCAAAAAGCCCTGCAATCAGAATACCCACTCTGCCTGACCTAAGAGAGCAAGAGATCACTATACAGAGGGCTCCAAAAGCTCCGTAAGGTATTTCGGCTACATCTACACAGAGAGCCAGAGGTGTGATTCCCAGATTGAGTTAGCATGCTAAAAATAGTTGTGTAGGTGTAGTAGCATAGGATATGGCTAACAGCCCCATGTACATATTTTGGAGCTTGAGGCGGGTTTCTACTCAAGGCAGCTAGCGTCATGGTGCTGCTGCAGTCTGCACTACCGTGGTTACAATACTATTTTTAGCACACAAGCTCAGATGAGAGCTAGCATACGTCTGTATGAGCTGGGAATCTCACCCTTGTCTCATAGCACAAATGCAGCCTTAAATGTAAAATTAAATTCTTAAATCTAGTTCACACCAATGTAAACACAGTGCAGACAACTACACGACCCTTACCTTTAATAACAGTCCTGTTGCTGTATTCTGCATTGGCCATATGTGACTCTTAGGGCTTGTCTACACTACAGAGATGATTGAAGCTGCCGCAGTCTATCTTCCAAGGTTTGAATTAACAGGTCTAGTGAAGATACACTAATTCAAACTGAGAGGGCGCTCCCATCAGCACTGGTATTCCTGCTGCTACGAGGTGTAAGGGAAGTCGAAGGGAGAATGTGCTCCCATTGACCTCCCCCTGAGTGGACAGTGCCAAAATGTGATTTAAGATATTTCGACTCCAGCTATGTAATTATCGTAGCTGGAGTTGCATATCTTAAGTCAACTTTCTCCTTTAGTGTAGAACAGTCCTTAGAGAGGAGAACATAGAATGCATTGCAGTAATCCAACCTCAGGGTTACAAAGATGTGCATTATGGGTATCGAGATGCCAGAGAAGAAGCTGCAGTCTGACAACCTTATTAAACTGATTAAAAGGAAGTAAACCAGCGCTGACTACTGCTGACCCAGTTTTGAACCTGTTTTGCCAGTGCCTTGTATTTTGATAGCATTTTCTGCCCACTCTGAAGAGCTCCAAATGAGATCCAAGATTACAAGGTAGTAGAGAATCAGGCCCCCTGAACCTCAGTGTTAGACTCTGATCAAGGACCATGCCAAGGCTACTTGACAGACTGACCCTGTGCCACATCTTCCCATCAAAGGGAAGGCCAGGAAAATGTCCATTCTTCATACTTTCAACCCCAACAGGTCTGTATAGTTTCACTTTGCTGAGGTTTAATTTTATCCAGATTTTTGCTTGCAACTTGCTATCTTGCTCAGTAGTAACACAGTACCTTTGATGGTTCACAGCTGAAAACCGCAAATATATAACTAGTCCCATCTGCATAGCAGTGATAATCTAAACTATTCTTTCTCTAAATCTGACTCTAGCTATATACAAGGCAGCATGAAAAGCATCACAGCCAGAGCAGAACCATGGGAAACTCCAAAAGTGTTCCAGCCACTAGATACTATCATGATGAGTGCCAGAGAAGAAAGTCTATTAAAAAATAGAAACACACACATAAAAAACGATGAGTAGAATTCTCAAGACAATTCTCCCAGTGAAAATAACTGAAACTAATCAATGGGATATGACCAACATGCAGTTTATTACATACTATCATCTTACTATATATTTCTGAAATGTACATCTGTTTGTCTATCCATCCGTCTGTCTGTGAGTCTGCTTGTTCAAGAACGCTTCCTAAATGGTAAGAGCGAGGACCATCAAATTTAGTATACAGCTTCCTCTTATCATAACTTACAGCAAGGTCAGGGTTTGGATGTGCCAGGATAATGGGATGTGCATGCAATTTGATTGTTTGTCATAAAATGGAAAGGGAGGAGCCTAGCAGGAGGGACAGTTATACTGCATAATGAACACAGGGGACAGCAAGGGGCCAGAGATGGGGACTGGGACGGCTATAACCCCACTGGGCCAGCAGGGGGCAGGGAGGTGGAGAAAAGGACAGCTATCTACTATATATTTCAGAAGTTTGTCTGTTTGTCTGTCTGTCCCCTAGCCAGCTGATATGCACCCCTCCCTTGACTGTGCCTGCTGCAGCAGACATGGATAGGTGATTCTCACCTTGCCCCAAGCTGCTTCAGTGTGAGAGGGCTGGGGTTGTCTTCTCTCCCTGCGGCAGCCCAAATACTAAACCCATCATCCCTTGACCCACTCTAGAACAACGATGTAAATGAAGAAAACAAAACGTATTTGAGTTAAGGATCCGAGCAATGTCAGGTAAATCTTCTAGTAATACTATAACAAAACGGTCATAACCAACCTGTTCTTCAGCTAGTTCAACTGGATCTGATGACCCAACATGCCAAAGGATGCTGATGGATCTTAAAGCATCAAGAAGGATAGGACACTTTTATCCATGATGGTTTGCACATCATAAATGACTCTGAAGGGGGCAGACTGCAATTTAGCTTACAGATCAATACTTTCAGGGTGTGCCACCATATTTTCTAGGAACTTAACCAAATATTGCAGGTAAGAAATCAGTCTTGAATTTCTCTGTACAATTGGATAAAGCAAAATCTTTATCCAAAATCTTTATCTCACTTCCTGGCTGCTAAATTTGAAAGGGCTCAAAGGGGCCTTCCTAGTGTTTTGTCTTGCTATGATGACGTTATGCTTATTGCCTTGCCTAGTACCATGTATTATAGCTCTTGTACAGCGAACTGTGCGGTCAGTTGTAAAACGTGAAATGTTTGTACATTACCAGAGACTAGCAATGGCTGAGACAGATTAAGTATAATTCGAAGAAAGCATCTTGAGGAGGGAATTGTAGTGAAAACTAAGTGTGCTTCTTCTCCATTGCTTAAGCTCAAAACAGCACGTATCATTTAGATAACTGCGCATGTCTCAGAAGCTGCTAAATTTTCTGCTAGGGAACTAAGCAAACTTGCAGTAACAGTAACCAATCACATCGCGATACGCTGGCCAGAAGGAATGTAGAATCCATAAAAGTTTCAGCCTAAGTGTCGTTCAAGGTCAACTCTGCTTTGAGCACAGAGCTCCTCTGTTGACATTGTTTGCAAACAATAAAATGGTGTTGGACCCAGCCTGAAAGTGTGACTCTCTTCTTGGGGCAAATTGGACTAGCCTCCAGGGGACGAAACTAGCAATTTATGCAACAACATCAATTAAGGCTCTGGCCTAGTATATGTAATATTGTTTCAGACACAGTGATAAAGTATGCCCCTAATTTTAAAGGAACCCTGCTTCTAGAGTAATTTATCCCCCTCCCCTGACACATGCTTCTGTAGTACAGTAGCATCCTTCCTAATCCTTAAAACCTGTTAGGGTTCATTAAAACACATTCCTTCTTTGTGGGGAGCTGCATGGTAGTTCCTCAAAGTACAAACTGATAGCTTTGTGCCAAAATTTGTTTCATTATCATTAATGCCTGACAGGAAAGATAGTGAGAGTCTCTCATGCATGCAGGTGGGAATGCCTTAGCGCTAATAATTAGCAATGAATCACAGGGATAGGCAGCAAGAAGTGCTCCCTTCTTGCTAGCATCCACATGCATCTTTCAAATACCCTTCAGTGTCTATCTATTTAAAACATACTCGAACCTTTGTACTTGAGTATTGGGCCATTCCACTCTTATAACAATTTCTTGAAATACTGGTTCTAGGAGGCAGTATATATACAAAGGAACAGTATTGGAATACTAGCCTTTCAGCATCCCTGCTGGAAAATGTTTTCAGTGGTCCCACCTGCAGATTGCCAACTGTCCCCAGGTTTTCATAGATGAAAGATGTCTTTGGGGCTAAAGCACAAAACTAAGAGTCAGGAATCCTCTGTTTTATTTTCAGCTCTTCCATGGACTACATAGGTGATCCTGATCTGGCTAATTGACCTCTCGGTGCCTCACACTGTGTCTACACTGCACAGTTATTTCGAGATAACAAAGTGAGCATCGACACAGACATTCTGTTATTTCAAAATAACTTCGAAATAATGGACGGCTTATTCTGAAAGCTGTAAAACTCATTCTCTGAGGAATAATGCCTATTCCAAAATAGCTATTTCAAAATAAGGCGTGTGTGGGTGCATCACTGCTGCTATTTCAAAATAGCCCCTCACCAAGGCCATTCTAAGTTATTCTTTTCCGGGGCCTCCTGGGGCTCTAAATTGAGATAGCACGTCTACATTAGGCAAGCCTGCCTCAGACTAATTTTGAGACTTCCCTGCAGTGTAGACATGCTATTTTGAAATAAGCTATTCCGGAATAGCTTATTTTGAAATAGCCGTGCAGAGTAGACGTAGCCTCGGTTTCATCATCTTCAAAATGGGACAATAACATTTACCTGTTTTACAGTGTGTTATGAGGGTCAATTAATTGTACTTCGTAAAACACTTTAATATCTTAAGCTAGAAAGCAGTACAGAAATGCATATTACATATTCAGCAAATTACCTAGCTGCTGATACATCCTGTGGTACAATTAGTGACTGATTTTAGGTATCGAATTAATTCATTTTCTGACCTTTAAAAATGGTGTACTAAAGACAGAGTGGGTAACCCTGCCATGGCCTTCTATTTGGGACTGAATGCACAAAACAGACCTAATCACTCCCCTTTCTTCAGCAGAGCTGTTCCCACAAGTCTAGTGATATCTTTAGAAAACAGAAACGTATTTTCATATTTTACTCATATAATGCAGGAGTCACCAACCTGCTCATCACGATCAATTGGTAAATCCTGGAGCCTCTGTCAGTCAATCACAATCTTCAGGTAGGCTGCCTCTGCCTAGCCCCATGCTTCTCCCTGGGGGGTAAGGCAGCTCTGTGCTGCCTCTAGCACTATCCAAACATCTTCCATTGGCTGCAAGTTGACCAACGGGGGTAGCACTTGCAGGTATTCACCAGCAGTGCAGCATATGGAGACCCCCTTCCTCTAGGGGCTGCACAGAGAAGTTATCTGACCTTAGCCAGCCATCATTTCCAGGAGCAGCATGCGGCCATCTGTAGTAAGTGCTTCCCGGCTGCAGCCTGCACCCTTACCCCCTGTGCCAGCCCTGAGCCAGAACCCAAACTCCCTCCCAGAGCCCACTGTCCTCACCCCCTCCTGCACCCAACACTCTGCTCCCATCTGGAGCCCTCTCCAGCACCCAAACTCCCTCTCAGAGCTGGAAGGAGTGAGGCATATGGGCTTTGGGAGAAAGTTTGGGTGCAGGAGGTGGCTTCAGTCTGGAAAAAACTCCTTCCCAGAGCTTGCACTCCTCACTCCTGCATCCCAACACTTTGCCCCCACCTGGTGTCCCCCCAGCACCCAAACCTGCAACCCTCACCTTCTCTTGCACGGCAACCCTCAGTCCCAGGCAGATGAAAATGAGTGATGGGGAGTGGAGAGTGAGGAAGAGCAGGGGGTTGAATAGGTGGGGCTTTAGAGAAATGGGTTGGGCCTCAGGAAAGGGGCAGGATAGATCCTGGGTTGATCTTTGGCATAAAAAGGTTTGAGACCACTGATGTAATGGATGAGATCTGAAAGGGGAGTCATGATGAGTGAGAGTCCTGGAGGTTGTTTGGCTTGCCGCAATACATAATGCTTCTGTAAAAGTGCTACATTCGTTTAGCAGTGCCATATTGGCACAGGACAGCTGCTAAGAATGGAGTTCAAAGACTCCACCTATATTTTAACACTGTCCTTGGGAGTTGCTTAAATAGTTTGTGTGGACAAGACTGCAAGTATTATCCAATAACGCAAACCTATGGGAAATCCGCTGTCCCTACAGAATGAGGTTTGTGGCATTTATGATACTTGTAATTGCTAAAATATTAACTCCCCAAACAACCCCCCCCCCGAAAATAATATTTAAAAAAATCTTTCAAACTCACAGAAAACAAGCAAATTCAGTCTAACCTTTTTTATCAGCCCCCCCATTTGTGGTTTCATTGTTACTAGAAGTAGCTGTGCGAAATGGCAGCTCCCACCTTGAAAGGACATTGTAAGGATTAGAAAAAGAAATACAGAAGAAACCAGCCAAAATAAGTGCCCTCTTGCCAAAAAGACAAAAGAAATTAATAACAGCATTGCAGGTATCAGTCGTTCTGGCAGAAGGCTACGTGCCTGGGCACGTGAGATTAAAGGGTGCTAAAAACCTGCAGTTGCATTAACTTGAGATGAAGTGATTACTCAGCAGGCTGACAGCTGTGCTGGAAGACTGGTGCCAGATTCCAATGTATGCTTTCCTCAGCTGCCAAGTGTTTGCTTGTCTCACCAGATAAATGGAGCATCAGCAGTGTTTTATTTGACCTGCTCACAAGAAAAATAAAGCAACTCTGACTTCCTCGGTGTGTTTGTCATTGACCTTGCATCAGCTGAATATGAACAGCAAGATTCCCTGGTCCAGGAAAGTTAACTCTTTCCAGTCTGGGCCTTCAAATGTCTTCCCTATGGTAATAACTAGTCTCCTAAAAACCATAAATAGTGTAACAGGAAAAGAAAACACTACAGACAGTGTCCCACATCTCACATGCACCTCTCAGGATTAATGGGTCGAGGATTTACAGTAGGCTTTGAAACCACACAGAGATACTCTATCAATTCCAGTTATCCTCCCTTTTTCAGAATAAATCTGGGAGCCATTCCTGAAGAGTTTTTTCTGGGCGAGTGGGTTGCATGTGAAAGAAGTTGTGAACCAAGAATAATATAGCACTGCATATCTGCTCCCTATGACTTGAGGGTTTTGATGGCTTTTGTTATTATTCCTTCATCCAGTCCCCACAGGCTGTCTTTTCTCTTTCTGCCTCATTAATCCACTCTTGTACACAGTTAGGAACCTTATATCTAAGAATCTTCTGTAGTGGTCTAGCCCAACCTTGCACACTGGGAGGAAAGCAGGCATGGTGTCTTTGAATTAGAGATCTAAAACTGTAGCTAGGAAATACTCTCCCAATCTTTGATGTGCTTTATGTGAGGATCCTCTTTCATTGTGACTAATGTTCTATCAAACCAAACAGGCTGCAGTAGCATCATCACTCAAAGGCTCTTTTTTCCTCTTCCACAAGCAGACAAGAAGAGATGCCTTGGATGAGATCAGCCTTGTTGCTTTTCACTTGTGTGGCCTCCTCACGAGGTCTCAGGATGGAACAGAGAATTTTCTGTGCATACCATCCTCCATCAACAGTATTTTAAAGTAATTTTGAGCTTTATACTACTCTGTCAGTTTTGTTTTAGCCAGTTCAGCTTCCGGTGCTTGGCACTTGCAGAGCTGGCAAGGTGGGCTTGGACTTAAAAAGTATGTGTGATGCTGTACGATAACCATTGTGTTTTTTCATGTTCTAGGTAGGGGACGGGGGACAGAGTATGGAGAGGGTAAATTAATGAAGTAACATGCTATATATACAGCTTCAGCAATCTTGCTGCACGCGAGAGCCAGAATGTAACATATTGTTCGCCTTCCCAACTTCTTCTGGGCAGTGGGTGAGACACGTTGGTCCATATTGCTGCAGGGGAAAAAGACAATCATACCCATGAGCACCTGTAGATTTATCGTGTTTAGTGTTTGCAGTAGTGGTCAGCTGTATTTTTTTTAATGAAATAGTATCAACGCTTCGGGCACTTTTCTACAGCTCTTGGAGTTCCTATAGAAAAAAGAAATAAGTTCTGGGAGTTTGCTATTTTCAGACTCCACATACCATGTGTTCCTCAAACCCTACTTCCTACCTCATAAGGGCAGCAAGACTGTACCTTATAAACACATTTTAGTGCCACTAATGAGGCACTGCATGTACCATCCTCCATGCAATTCCTCCTTCCTTCCTGTTATAAGTTTCTCTGCCCTTCTGAGATCAGACTACTAAGGCTCACAGAAGAAGGTAACACGAATGGAGTAAGAGTATCTATCCCCCCACTCCCTGGGTAAAAACTACTCCTATTCAGGGCTAGATTAAGACCTCTAGAGGCCCTAAGCACTGAAAATATTATGGTGCCCCCCCATATGTAATTCAAAATAAAAACAATACTATACTGTAAAATCTCTTTTTATTTGGTGCCCCTGCTTTGCTGGTGCCCTAAGCATGTGCTTAGTCTGCCTATTGGGTAATCCAGCCCTGCTCATATTCTTAGGTGACATGGCTGATCAGCCAGAGATAAAAGAAGAGATGGCTCAGCTCTGAATACAAGGTTTGGAGCTCAACATGGTTTCTTTTTGGTCAGCAGAAAAAAATGAAGCACAGTAACAGAGATCCAAGTCCTTTTGCCTAGTGGAAGATTCCAAAGTGTACAGCACTGTTAGGGACACATTGGTTCAAAGAATATTTTTTATATCTGGGACTGCCGGGGAAGAGGAGGGCAAGTGAGGATACAGTGAGGATTCCCCTCAGAAAAGGAAGAAATAAAGGAACTACTGTAGGGTTCCCTTTAAGAAGAAAGGAAGGCTGTCACCAGTTAAGGGAATGGAGAGCTGTCATTTTCTAAAAGACATAAGAGAGAACGATTCACTAGGACTGAGCTACAGAGTGTTGTCTGAAAACAATAGCAACCTGGCTCTGTGAGCTAAAAGGAGTTATTTCTATAGCAGAAGATGTATTATCTGGGAAGGACTGGTGCACACTGTAAAAAAGACCACCATTTAATCAGGCAGGGCTGAGGCAGATTGAGGAATAGCAATAATACTGTGTAGTGGTCACATCCTGTTAGGATTGGCCACTGTGGAAAGATAGTGTATCACCAGTGATAAATGTGCTATAAAACTGCAGACAGAGATACAGACTAGATAGCTAGGGAGTCTGAATTCTAAACTGAAGAATCACTAGGAAACACTAGGAACAGTAGGAAAATGGGGCAAGTTTTATATAAACTAGATGCCAGTAAATTATGGCAAAAGAGAACAATGTTTTGCTCTTGACATTTTGTGAAAAAAGGGGTCAGCTAGACCAGGACAGCACCTAGCTATCAATCTGAGCGTGTATAATTTCAGCCTGAGAATTTGCAAGCAGTAAGCGCACAAGGTGGGAGGAACAGTGACACCAGGAAGTTGAAGCAGTAGGCGTGAAACCTGAGAAAGACAGCAACAGGAAGGAGAGAAATAATGAAGGTCGCAGGTTGGCAGAGACTGCAGTAAAGATAGGATTACAAAACTGAGAGATGGACTGTTGCCCATGTGGTCACACCAAGACACTGGAACCAGAACTTCCCATACAGCAGCACCAGAGTTCCAAAATGACCAGTCATGCATACACCTTATTTGAAACTGGAAGTTTGCAACCAGGGAGCAGCAGAGAGAGAAAGAGAGAGAAAGCAAATACAGTACTGCAGTGTGTTAAATGTAAACACAACAAATTAAAGAGAAAGCAGCATTTTTCTTCTGAACAGTAAAGTTTCAAAGCTGTATTAAGTCACTGTTTAGTTGTAAGCTTTTGAAAGAACAACCATAATGCTTTGCTTAAGCATTTCAGAACAATCTCCATTCCCGAGCTGTTTGTAACTCTTAGGTTTTACTTACATTCTGGGCATTACATTGAAGAATCATCGTTAACCTATACTGTCCAGTGCTTTTCAAACGTGGATGGTGGGGCTGCCAGGGTAAACCACCGGTAGGCCAGCACCGCTTTGTTTATTTAACGTGTCCATAGCCACGGATCCTTACAGCTCCCATTGGCTGGAAATATCGAACCACAGCCAATGGTAGCTGTGAGGCTCCGTGGCTACAGATGCATTAAATAAACAAAGCAGCGCAGGCCTGGCAGCAGCTTACCCTGGTGGCACCACGACCCATGTTTGAAAAATGCTGCTTTAGACTATCTTGCTAAGATACTGGGATCTCTAATCAAGTTCAAGAATCTGAAAGTGAGGAAAGCACCTGCTGCTCCCAGCCATTGTATTTTAGACTTCTGCTTATAGTCTGATTCCAATTATATCAAAGAATGCATTTGGGCAAATGGAGTGCTTTTCAGGAAAAGGGTTAGAATGAAATACTGTTCTTCTGGACTGCAGAAAACTATGATTTGGATTTGCTCAAAGAAAATAGAACTCCTGGATATTCCTTAATCAGTTGTGCTACTTGATTAAAAATGCAGATTACATTTTCAAAAATCCCACTGTCTTAAAAACTTAGACTCTAGTGGCATGGATTCATTCTCAGTGACTTGTATCAACTAGGGAAAAATCAGTTTAAAGAATTTGAGGTCAATTTTGCATTTATCACTCAGAATACAGAATAGTATCAACTGTGTTTTGCTGTTCTTCCAAGGGTGCGTCTACACTGTACTGTTATTTCGAGATAACTAGCATTATTTCAAAATAACAATATGAGCATCTACATGGCGATTCCGTTATTTTGAAATAATTTCAAAATAACAGATGGCTTATTCCAAAATCTGTAAACCTCATTCTACAAGGAATAACACCTATTCCGAAATAGCTATTTCGAAATAAGGAGTGTATAGATGCTCCACTGCTGCTATTTCAAAATAGCCCCTCACCAGGGCCATTCTAAGTTATTCCTTTCTAGTGCCACCTGGGGCTCTAAATCGAGATAGCACGTCTACATTAGGGAAGCCTGCCTCCGACTAATTTTGTGGCTTTCCTGCAGTATAGACGTGCTATTTCAAAATAAGCTATTTTGGAATAACTATTACGGAATAGCTTATTTTGAAATAAGCGTGCAGTGTAGACATAGCCTAAATGTCCTATCAGGGGAAGTTTGGCCCATATTATGCACCCACAGAGGCATCTGTCTCACTCTTTTTGTTTTGGCACACTGGCAACTTGTGTCAGAGTATTACTAACAAGCCCAACCCCATCTTTCACAATCTAAAAAAAATGAATTTCTTATCGCTTCCACACATAGTGTCACAATGTGTCACACGACAACAGTTCAGCCTTTGGCTTCAAATCAACAGGACTGTGAAAATGGCTTTGTCCAGCAACATCAGTCTCTATGCGCTGAAAGTCTAAATACTAATGAACTTGTGCAGATAAAATTACTAACTACTGGAATAGCTGTTCGAGTGGGTGTAATAAATTTAAATACACGATAAAGCGTGCTGACTCTTAGCACTGATACTGCTAGTTTTCATGTTACTCTTTAACTCAAGCCATATTCTGTCATCTCCCAAAGGACTTTCTCAGCCTGTCTGCTCTAGTCTACACGCGGTTTTGAAATTTACAGTATGTCTTGTGAAAGAGTTTATTGTAACTAGCTCTGGTCTGCCTAAAGAACTATACAGAGAGGTTTTAAATTTTACCACTTGTCTCTGTACATAATTTCGTATGCTGAATACCATTCTGTTTTCGGTTAGTCTACACTGGATCAAAGAGCTGTCTCTGAGATGCTGTAAAAAATTATAAATGCTCAAACACATAGTTGTCTATCATCACACAAGGCATTAAACAGTCTGGGGAAGGGCCAAAGAGAGCAACTAACAAAGCTGAGAGTAGCAGTGGTTAAAAGCCAGTAATTTTGAAACTGGCAGCAGCCCTTTAAAGGTTCTCCAAATATTTTCTCTGTTTGACTAAACACAAACTATTTTTCTGCCATGTGCAAAACAACTGTAGCGTGTGTTTTCAAAGGAGCTGCATGTGAGATTTCATTTGCATCTCACACCCCAAGAAACTCAAGAAACAATACAGGAAGAAATGCTCAGAAGATGCAGAATATTTGCATGTGGGTTGGTTTCAGGGTCTGATACTGGGAGAAGGATTCCAAATTCACAGTCCACAGGGGCAGATGCTGATACTTTTATTTTGGTTTAGCAGCTTACTCCACAACTTTAATGGAAGTACTTGTGGGGCAATGCAATATTCCACTTGAGTGAGGGGACTGGAACCCAGCCCATTGTGACACACCATCATAAAGTTTCAGTCCTGAAAGTATAATTTCAGAATAATGGTGTAGCCCTATATCTCTGGCCCATTGCTGCCCCCTGTGGTCATTATGCAGTATAACTGTCCCTGCAAGCAGAACCCTCACTTTCTGCATTATGACAAACAATCACATTCCAGGCACACCCCTTTGTCCTGGCACAACCAAACCCTTAGCTTGCTTTAAGTTATAATAAGAGGAAACTGCATATCAAATTTGGTGGCCCTAGCTCTTAATGTTTAGGAGAAATTCTTGAATAAACAGTCAGGTAGACAAACAGAATCTCTCACTTATAGATAAACTCCTTCAAACATATAGTAGATTAAATCTATATTAAGACAATTGCACTACATATTTCAAATAATAAAGTAAGATCCAAATGTGAATTGAATCAATTTGTATATGCTGTCCACGGAAAACAGTGTGGAAAGTTTGTTTATTCATGAACAAAACAAACGGGGAGGGAGAAATAAGCTAAAAAGTGATGAGTATAATTTTATTTATTAATCCAGAGTGGTACTGATGTGTTTAGTCACAGTGGTTCCCGGACTGCACCCTCACACAGCATGTTATTAATCCTTTGTTTATATTAAAAGTGCTACTTAATAGAAGGAAAACAGCACTAGAATTGTATGACATTTCAATAAACATTTTGGTCTTAAACCATGCTGTGTTTTGATGTAGTTGTCTTTATAGGCTCAGATTGCCCCAGTCCTAGATATATTCTTTGAGTAAATCATCCTGTGTCTCATGTGTTTTGCTGTTCCTAACAGCCACACATATTTTTAAGTTTCTTACAGTACTAGGAACTCATGTGTATCTTATTTAGTCTGTTCTTCAGCCTGTCCTTTTTCAGGGTTTGGAAAGTTTGTTTTTCCTGCTTCTCCCTGTTGGTGACAGACGGGGATAGTTCAACAAAGATTATTCTCCCTCACAATGTCCACAAGAAGCTGCTAGCTTCTTCCCCATGCAATTTAACAAACATAAAGGCCTCTTTTACTTTCAGGAGCTTTTATCATCACAGACTCAGTACTTCTTACAGCCGCCTCCTGGTTACAGCTTTGCTAATATCTTCCATGGTATCGGATGTGCAGTGTAATGTAGCGTATATCCCCATATCACACAGAATTTAAACTTAGCAGGAGGATCCAGAGAGAAGCTTTTAAAGGTGTTGAAGCCTGCATCCAAAGCTGCCACTTGGATGGAGGGAAGTGGGCTGCCCGACTGTGAGAACATATGTACTGGCTCTTTCAAGTTGTAATACATTCCCAGATAACAAGAAATAGAGTAAAAGTAAAAATTAAAAAAAAAAAACCCTAAACGATATTATTAACAACCTTCTCATGAGTGGAGGGAACATTTCCTGTGCTCCTTCACTGTGATTAAGAAGGATGCTGATGTGTTAGTGGGGTTTCAGATTTTCTGTCTAGCTCACAGGTTTCAAACATCAAGCCCACATGCTGTGTTTGTCATATATTCAAAATCTGCAGCATCTACCTTTTAAAAAAAAAATGAAACTAAGTTTTCTATTCCTTACAGCTGCAAAAACATCCTTCAAAAATGAGCAAGTATAAACGGATACAGTGTTGTCTGCCAGAGCCTGCAGACAGTCTCAGGCAATGAGGTGTGGGAACTTCTCCACCTACCATGGATCTCATTGAGCTGTTGACTCAAAAACCTAATGGCACTTTAAATGTAAGCGTTAGTTATTAAATTGCTTATTTGAGTTGTGGCATGGGGAAGGAATTAAGAAAGAAGCCTGTGAGTGGAGGAGAGGAACAGGGAGTGGTTGTAGGTAAGGATATGCAGAGAAGAGATGGGAGAGGAAGTACACACAGGGAAGAGGAAGAGAAATAAGATGGAGAAGGAAGAGAAACAAAGGGCATCAACAGTCGTGGCTGTAAATGTGAGCACAGTCTTTCACTGAGCAATACTGAATACAGTGATCAAGTACTGAACACAAAATACATAAACGAACCCTAATAGTTTTGTTATGACATGAAGGCCATAGTTTACTTTTGTGCACAGTGCAAACCATCTATTGATGCCAATTGGAGACCCTAGTGGATTGTGAATACATGTAATCATAATTTTTTACGCCATATTTAAAAATGGAATTTAGCCCCCTCTACAGTATTTAGCCCTCTCTACACGTGTTTGACACCCTAAAGACCTATGTTGCCACTCATTGTGCACCATTTCTACAAGTACATCAACCAGCTTATTGCAGTCTTTGTTGCAGTGCTTTGAAATCATACGTAACAGCTTATTTGATGAATGGTAGTGTTTGGTATGCTTTATAAAGTGTGTGAGATATTAGAGCAGCAAACAGTGAAACTGCCTTTTGTTCCAGACATTTCTGTGTTTGTTTTTCATTTTGGTAAGAATATTGAAGAATCTTTAACAGGCCATCGGTTTTTCAATTTTATGGTTTCATCTCACACCTTCTATAAAATGTTATTGTTTTGAGACTGTTCTGAACATTTTCAAAGCTTCTGTCCAATGTGGGTGTGTTACAGCAATGTTATCTAGAACAGCTGATAACACTGTCACACTGAGAACTGTATTCCTGACATCAGGAATGAAAGATCACAATGAAATAATGGACTAATGTAGGCACTCTGTCCACGCTCATAAATTAGATTTTAAACCTCGCAATTGCAGGGTAATTAGGAGGTGAGAAGCTTTCAGGCAGGAACATATATTTTCTGTTCCTGCCTGAGACACTGTTTTAATTTTCCCTTTGTTAGCTGGCCTGAAGAGAGCTGCATTTACCAAGAGGTGATACCATAGAGGCAAGAAACTTGGGGAAAAAATTAAAAATCGGTAGATCAACTATCATAATTAAAATAATTTTGAATTAACTATAAAATTTCAGTTGTTGCTCTGAATTTTTAATATAATGAAATAACATCACTATAGAGAGAGAACACAAAAGAGTCTCACTAACCATGTAATCCTGTGAATGAGAGTCGAGTACTAGTCTGACAGACTTTTGTTAACAGTAGGTGATGTCATGCCATTGATCACTAGCAACTATTAAAAACTCCCATTGGCCCTGTCATTGAGGCACAGGAAAAGGCAGAAATTCCCATCACTGGTGGTCACAAGAAGGCTTCACATTATTAAAATAGATTA
Organism: Pelochelys cantorii; assembly: GCA_032595735.1. Taxonomy (NCBI): domain Eukaryota; kingdom Metazoa; phylum Chordata; order Testudines; family Trionychidae; genus Pelochelys; species Pelochelys cantorii. The sequence continues at coordinate 120,147,762 of CM064326.1, read as the reverse complement.
TTTCCTTAGTCTGCAAACCTCAAAAGGGGCATAAATAACAAAAAACTTCAAAGTAAATGAAAGGTTTTACAGCAGCCTGTCAAAGAGGCTGCTGGGGTTTCTGTGGTAGATTTCCATGTTTAAAGAGTCACAGAAATTTGTTATTTTCTTATCCCAAACAATTCCATATGTCTCTGGATTATTTAAGATCACTTTGGTTTTTGTTATCATGGATTTTAAAGAAACAATATCACAATTATTTAAGATGGGGAAATGAAGTTAGACAGACAGCATCTGCAGTTACAAATTGCTGGATGATCTCACGGACTAAAACTTTGCAAATGTATTCAGTGTTCTCCAACATTTTAGGATGTGATTCCAGACTAAATGACAAGCAGGAGAACTAACTGTAAGTAAGTATAGCTCTGATATAAGAAATGCAGCAACTAAATTTTAAGGGTGTGAAAACAGATTTTATGAGAAGAAAAAGAATAAGTAAAGATCTTTTAAAATATTATCTTATAAATTATTGTGACAGGGCCCTATGCAAGGATTAAAGGCAGTCCCAGAGAGATTGTATCACAGACAGCCAATAGGAGGGTAGATCAGAAGAAGCCAATAGGAAGGCAGATTGAAAAACAGCCAATTAGAGCCAAACAAGCCCTGTATAAAAGGAACTAAGGGATGGAGGAGTTCAGTTCCCTCAAGGGAGCTCAGAGAGAAGAAGCTGGGTCCCAGTAAGGGAGGAAACCATTAACACCATGGAGAGTACAATGCTGGGCAGCAAGAGGGCTTTTAATTCAGGGCCTTGAGGCACAGGAAGGGAAGGTGCGAGGGGCTATGATGGGGAAATGGTCCAGGGGAGCACAAAAGAGGGCAGAGTCAGAGGAGGGTAGAGGGAAGCTGCCACTGGAGGGTTCCTAGGTCAGGACCCAGAGTAGTAGACAGGCTTCTTCCCCCCACTCTCCCCATTTTCTTCCCACACTTGCCAAGGATGAGAGTGTTCAAGTGAGACTGCAGTTTGCAGGGGGCTAGACTGATGACTGCAATGGGCCACTGAGATGAGTGATAGGATAGTGCATTGCTACTCCCTCAGAAGGGGGAAGAGACAATAGAGCATAGCACAGCCAGATGGCAATGCCCAGAAAGGGGACACCGTGGTCCAGGGAGAAATGCAGGCCCAGAAGTGAAGAGACAGCAGTGAGACAGCACCAGAGGAGAGTGCCCTACATAAAGATGGAGCTAATTTCCAGGATATGCAGTGGGAGGTGCCACAGAGGAGAGTCCACCATGTCACAAAGATCAAATACAAAAAATCAAGATTAGAATATTGCCTTTTACAAATTCTGGCCTAGATTCAAAACAAACCTTAGACAATCACTGCCCAACTAAACAAAAACTGTTTGCATTGGAGCACTGGAAACATATGCTGTTAATTTTAGTGTCTTGCAAAAGCCATGTGAGCCAAGAATAATGTCTAAACAAGAAAAGTGCTACTATTTTGGTAATTATTTTGCACAGAAAGAGCGTTTTATGAAATGTTGGAGATATCAAAACTAGTTAAGCTTTGGCTCAACCAAATTGCAGCCTATCACTGTTTGACAATATAATGAAATATATTAGTTGAGGCAATGGTATAGGTTCGGATAAAGGTGATGATCTTAAAAAAGACTGCTCAGATTTTCACAATTAAAAAGAATTATCTTCTCTTTCAGAATTCATTCCCCTCCTCCCCCACATCGCTCTTCATACATTGGCTATACAAGCTGCATTCGCCACCACAGCTACTGCTGCTTCACAGCTGATGCTTTGCACTGAGAAGATTGCTAGTGGGAAGATTGCAATTGGGAATTAACCAGCCAAACTCCTCCCTCAGTCGAATGCCTATGCACTGGGGCATGTGATGCCTTCACGGAGCTGAACTTTAATGTGGACAAAGAGGTGTGCTGGCTCTGCATCTGGGAGGTCTTCCATTTTCCATCCAGTGCAGTGGAAATACATTGCTTCCACTGTGCTCCAGCCCTGCCAGAGCTCAAGACAGTAGTGTGTGGGCAGGATTTGCTGCTACATTAGAATCTCAGAGTTACGAATACCAGAGTTACAAACTGACCAGCCAACAACACATCTGACTTAGACCCAGAAGTACACAATCAGGTAGCAGCAGAGATCAGGGGGCAGGGGGAAGGCAAATATAAGTCAAATATAGTACAATACTTTGTCAAAAGCAAATTACTTTAAAAAGGTGGTAAAGCAGAATTTTTCTTCTACATACTCGTTTCAGTACTGTATTAAGTCCATGTTCAGTTGTAAACTTTTGAAAGAACCATAACATTTTGTTCAGAGCTATGAACATTTCAGGTATAAACAGATTCTCTTCCCGAGGTATTTGTAACTCTCAGGTTCTACTGGATGCAGGAGCGGTTTGAGGTGGGCTGCGGCAGCTGGCGCCCCAGGCGGAACGTGTGATTGGCGCCCCCGCCTGCACAGCCATCAATGGAGTGGCATCATTGGGCGCCCCGTGTGCCCCGTGACATCATCATTGGGCACCCCGGGTGCCCCCTGACATCATCATCAGGCATCTCGGGCGCCCCGTTGAAGGCGGCGCCCTAGGTGATGGCTGAGTCGGCCTATTGTCACGGGCCGCCCCAGACTGTATGTATTAAAAGGTTACGTTAATAAATTCCTGCTACACAAATGGGATACTACCCACAGGTAAATTTGCTTCTTTACTAATGCATTGTAACATCAGAATTTCTACAGTAAGGCCAAATTCTGCTCAGGGGGGCTACTTGCTCTGATACTTTGCTCCCTTTAGAGATACGTGAATGTAGAGAGAGCAGAATATCAGCATTCAAATCTCAATAATGTGGATTTGGCTCAGCTTAGCTAACCATATCAAAGGTATGCAGCACTATTGTACTTTTAAAGTCTGACTGCCTTCGAAATACAAACAACAAGATGATGGGGACTAAAGCCCTCATTATAAGGACTTACCCTCTGACTGCAGGGATATGAGATATGTATAGCTTCTACACAGGAAGCACACAACATTACTGTGTAAGTGCTATAGCAACTGGGCATTTACCCTTTCCTGACAATAAAGACATGACATGACATGGGAGCTCTTCAGTCTCCAGAGCTACCAACTGTCCCCAATCCTCATTTCACTTCAAAAATACAGAAAAGGGGCATTTAAAAACATGTTTGCAAATATAAATCATCTTCGATTCAAATTAAAGAACACTTGACAGCAGATGGAATGTGGATGCAGATAATGATTTTAAAATTATGGTTGAGCTAAAGATCACAGCACATCCCTGTTTCAATTAGGCATGGACAATCCCAGAAGAATTTAGGATTTGCTAACTTCTTGAACTTTTTTTTTCTTTTTTCTTTTTGGATTTGCAAAACTGACAAATGTTTTTCCTCTGTAATTTAAATCAAAGAGCAGTGCCGAGATTCTCCCCAGCAGCAGGAGACAGAAGAATGGTGGGTCTGATCCTGAGAACAGGGAGAGCAACTAGTTCTTCTTCTGCGCTGGGTATCTTACAACGAGAACTGGATGAGACTTGGAACTTTCACTTCATAGGAAATTTCAACATTTTGAAAATTGTTTTTTGGTTCTATTTGGACCAAAATCATTTTTTTTCAAAATTTCGCATGAAATAGAAACTCAGGAAAAGAAATATTGTTTTGGAAACTCATGGTGGTTTTGAAAAGCTATGTGCTTCCCAGGAAATTGTTTCCATCAGAACCCTTCCTCTGATTCCCAAAAGTTTGTCATACCCAAGATGTTTTCATGTAACATTTTGAGTTTGACAAATTAGCATTTTCAGATGAAACATTGTTTTGTTGAAAATTTCTGACCATCTCTACTTAGAAGATCAATACTTGTGACCCTTCTACAAGGGAGCCAATGGTCTCACTGGGCCCTTGGGCAAGGTGGGGGGAACTGGCTCTATGCTCTTGCAAGGGGCGGGACCTCAGGCAGAAGGGGTGGGGCCAGGGCAGCTAGCCCTCAGTGCTGCCTGGACCACAGTACACCCCACCCTCTCAGCCCTCGGAGCTACCCAGAGTGCACCAAATGGCACTCTGGCAGCGATTTAAAGGTGGCTGGAAGCCCCGGGCCCTTTTGAATTGCCGGGACGGCCTCCGCTGTTGGCAGGCCTGCCCTTTTACAAGAACCTGATATGCTGACCTGAGCAGCACCTTGCTTCCATATACCTCCTTCTGCAAGCAGCATGGGAATACCAAATTGTTCAAATGAGAAATTTGCTCTAATAAAGTTTCAAATAGGTAAAATGAGTTTTCCCCATCCCAGAAATCAGTGCAGTAGGACCCTGACAGAGCCTCTAGAATTGCTCATTTGTTGAGAATTATTTTAATAATCACTTTAGCTAGTTTTTAGAATAGAAGAAAAGCCACATTCAATTAAGTGAGAACAACTGGGATAAGAAATCAGAAATGGACAAGGAAACCAGTAAAGGTTGGCATTTGGTGGAGATTTCTTTCTCTGTTTTCCTACTGACCTCACAGACTGTAAACTAAAGAGCACTGAGTACATTAAAGGAAAGGGCAAGATCTCATTTGGCCCTGTGAACACTGACAATATGCTACAAAGACAATAGACAAGCTTGAAAGGGAAAAACCACAACACCATCCTAATGTCCTAGCAGTTTGGCCTGGTTCAATGCTTTTAAGCAGAGCTCTGTGAGGGTTAAAATGACCCCATGAGATTTATAGTAAGTCATGCCTGGAACTCTTTTCAGGGCAAAGATTTAGGGCAAAAGGCTTTTTCTCTGAGAACTTTAAAAAGGCTGTTAATTTTCCAAGGTTTCCCTTTTTCCTGTTGGCAATTATTCTAGCTCAGTCAAAGCTCCTAAATGATCCTCAAAGTGTTTTTTTATTGGGTGGCGGGGGTAGAATAGTCCCATAGTCTATTTTCAGATAGTCACACTGAAATATCAAATTTTTACAAATCCTGTTATCTCCACATGGTGTCATTGTTCAATATCAAACATGTAAGATTTGAGAAAAGGGACTTCATGACCTTAAAGGAAGCTACCTCAGGAAATAACTATTTGATTTGGATTGAACTAATTGGATTGTGAGGGTGGGACGGTAGTGGACAGTCAGGGAAGCAGAATAGAGGATTTGCAAAGCATAAACAATTCCTGCTAACTAATTGTCATGTCTGATTGAGGGTCCTCTGTGCACCTTCATGGTCTGAAGACAAAGGTCATTTCAGTTAATAGGGTAAGTGGCAGGATGCGTTAATCCACCACTGTTGGCCTGGATTAATTTCTGCTGAGGTCACCTGGCAAATGAAAGGACACTTGTCTGTATCATAAAAAAACACCAAACCATCCAGCACCACAGTGAGTCTCTGCCCAGAAGGAGCACAATCCTGCCAAAGGAGGTATTTAGCAAGTGAGGCTGAGAAGCATTTAACACAGCTATGAGGGGGAAGCCTGCTTGAACTACAGCTGGTTCTAGCCAATGCTATGAGTCATGCATTTGGAGAAGGGCCAGATTCACATAAAATTGTTAAAGGGGGAGGAAAAAAAAAGAGGTCAATTCACTCTAACTGGGCAGGACACATTAACCTTTCAGTAGCGGGTGGTGATTTGGCTAGGTTCCAAAAGAGTTTAATGTGACACTATGAGCCAATAAAAACCTGTCTCTCACTAGGCAGCTGGGCCTGAGCAGTTGATGGAGCTGGCTATTGGCAAAGCATGTCAGGTAGGAAGGCTCCTGGGGAGCAGAAAGAGAAGAAACAGTGAAGGAGGGTCAGGGAACCAAACATCTCAAGAGGGAAAGGCTTGGAAGTGAAGCTGCGTAGGGGGAACAAAGAGGGGAAAAATAAGGTGAGGGTTGGAGAGCCAAAAAATTGGTAACACTGGGAAGCCAGCTACGTTAGGGGATCTGTATCTCCTGCTCCTCTCCTCACTCCAAAATGCTAGAAGGGCAGGAGAAACACAGAGGGTAAGGATAAGGAGGCAATGCAGTAGAACAGAGAGTGTTTCACAAAGTTCGCCAGGCGGGGCCCTACACAGCAACCAGCCTTGTCACTGTTGGAAGTAATCACTTAGTTTTAAAACAATGCAGAACTTGAAATGTATACTATATAAAGCCAGGGTCAGTTCATGCACTCACAAAAGCGTAGTACATGCCTGAAAAGGTAATTAGGAAGAGTGTGATTTACTTGCCAGGTCTCGATGACTTTTCTAGAATCATTTTGATCTATTGTGTAAATCAGAACAAGGGAATTTAAAAAAAAAAAAAGGGTTTTCTTGATCATCTATTTGCTCCGTTGGCACACACATACTCTACTGTGTCAATAAATAATAAGGGAGCACAGATTGTGAATCATTTGGCCGAGGCTCTTCCACACCGAGGGGTCTGTTCTTCCCTTTGTATGTATATGAGAGCTTCAGAGGGGTAGTTGAGTTAGTATGTAACAGGGAAAATGTAAAAAACAACAAATAGTCTAGTAGCACTTTAAAGACTAACAAAACATGTAGATGGTATCATGAGCTTTCATGGGCACATCTCATTTCTTCAGATGACTGGAGTATTAGAAGTCAAGATCCAAGAATAAATAAGGGGGGGGGGCGGAGGAAAAAAGAAAAGAGAAAAAAGAGAGAGACAGTGAGTAGACGGTGCAAGTAGTTACAAGAAGCTGATAAAACAATTAGCACCTCCATTGTTTGGTTAAGTCATTAAGATGTAGAAGGTAGTGTGCGAACCAGCCGATGTCCCTGTTCATGCCATGAGCATAAGCGTATGACAGATAGGCTATGTCTAGACTACAAGCCTCTTTCAAAAGAGGCTTTTTCAAAAGAATCTTTCAAAAAAGCTTCTTTCGAAAGAGAGAGTCTAGACTGCAACCACTTCTTGCGAAAAAGCAAGAGGAAGTCTGGATGCTCTCTTTCAAAAAAGCCCTGTTTGCATTCAGGAACGCCTTTTTTTGAAATAGCACTTTCGAAAAAAGGCATTCTTCCTCGTAAAATGCAGTTTATCACGGTCAAAAAAACCGCCGCGTTCTTTTGATTTAATTTCGAAAGAACGCGGTGGCAGTCTAGACGCAGGGGAAGTTTTTTTGAAAGAAGGCCACTTTATTCGAAAATACCCTGTAGTCTAGACACATCTATAGAGTTCCTGAAGTGTGAATAGAAGCTATGTGCATGAATCAAGTATAGAAGAGACCCATCAAGTCCTTACAGCATTCAGATGCTGAAGATATATTAGTATGAAAAGCAAATTGCAAAGACAGTGGAACATAGTAACTACAGACTGTATAGTTTAAATTATGCTAAAAAGGGGAAAAAGAAATCTAATAATTTCCACTTACTTCTTTGTATCACTACATTTCAAAAAACTACATTCTTTTCATTTTGAAAAACCATAAATAAATAATTCCTTAATTGAAACACTTTACATCACCTTTCAACCTGATCTAATGTTCACACCTGAGTGAACTGTACAAGAAAGCAAGGGATTATAACAAATTCTGGCACACCGACTGGCTGCAGTGTTAGTAACCCACATGCCCACTGGGTGTGTTATACTCTCCCATGTAGCGGGACTCAGACCACTTACAGAGAGAAAGAATGAATTTGTTCTATAGCCTTAGCTGAAAAACAGCTGGCTTTTAGCTCTTGCTGTAGAGGCTCAAGTACAAAGCTCCACAGGTCCCAGGTTCAGTTCCTCCTGCTGGTGTTACAAGTGGTGGCTCATCCAGGATTTCAACTGTGATGTCTCTGAAGTTCAGGACATGCTTCTTTAGCTAGAGGAAGTATGCAACCCACACATTTGCTGGGTATGGTTCACTGTCCCATATGGTGGCACTTAGACTACTTATACAGAGGGTGAATGAGTTTGTTCTACAGCAGTGGTCTCCAACCTTTTTATACCCAAGATCACTTTTTAAATGTCAGGGCAAGCCAAGATCTACCCCACCCCCTCCCCAACACCCAACCCCTTCTTTGAGGCTCCGCCCTCTATGTTCCCCTCCTCTCCATCACTTGCTGTCCCCAGCCCTTACTCATTCTCACTGGATTGAGGCAGGAGGTGTGGGCTCTGGGGTGGGAATGAGGGATTTGGGTGTGGGAAGGGGTGAAAGGTGCAAGATCTGGGAGGGAATCTGGATGCAGGAAGAGGTGGAGAAGGGGATGCTGGCTCAGGGAGGGGGCTCCAGGCTGAAGAGTGTTGGGGTCAGATGGAACGTTGGGGTGCTGAGCAAGGTGCAGGCTTGCGGATGTGGGAGTGCAGGAATTTGGGGATGTGAGGGGCTCAGGACAGGGGAGTTGGGTGTATGATGGGCTCAGGACACAGATTTGCAGTGTGTGGATGGTGCAGGAGTGTTGTGTTGAAGGCATCTCACTCCCCTGGCACTCCAGCCCCATGTGCGGGGAGGGTAGGTAGGAGTGAGGTTCAAGGCCTCAGGACAGATTAACTCTTTTGGGGTTCCAGGGTTAGTGAAATTTGTGGGTCCCTCTACACTCTGAGGTGGGGGCAAAAATGAGGGATCCAGTGCAGGACAGAGCCAGTGAGTGGAATAGGGATGGGGGGGGGCAGAATCTGGGTGGAAAATAGGGTACAGGAGCAAGCTGGGGATAGGTGTCTGGCCAGAAGGGAGGGGGCAGGAGTAGGGTGTCTGGCCAGGGGGCAGGGAGTGGGGGCTGGTGGGTGTCTGGCCAGGGGGCAGGGGCGGGGTGCTGATGGGTGTTGGGGCAGGGGTAGGGTACTGGAGGGGGGTCTGGGCAGGAGCAGGGTGTTGGATGGGGGTCTGGCCACGAGGCAGGGCAGGGTGCTGGTGGGGGTCTGCCCAGATTCTGGCCAGGGGGTAGAGTGCTGGTGGGAGCTGGGGCAGGAGGAAGGGTTCTGGTGAGGGCTGGGGCAGGTGGGAGACTGCCCAGGGGGCAGGGGCAAGGTGCTGGTGGGGGTCTGGCCAGGAGGTAGGGTGCTGGTGGGGGTCTGGCCAGGGGGCAGGGTGCTGGTGCGGGCTAGGGCAGGGTGCTGGTGGGGACAGGGGCAGGGTATTCGTGGGGGTCTGGGCAGGGGGAGGGGGCAGGGTACTCTTCGGAGGTTTGGCCAGGGAGCAGGGACAGTAACAGCTCGGCTGGTGCCTGGGGATCCCATGGCGTGCGCTGCTCCTCCCCTCCCCCAAACAGCCGGTGTGCTTCCTGAAAAGCCGGGTCTGGTGCACAGCCAGGGACTTCCTTCCTCATGCTGCTTTCCTGCATGGGGGGGGGGCAGGGACCCTCAGCCCAGGACTTCCCCTCTTCCTCCTCTCCCCCCCCTGCCGGCACAGGAAGGCAGGCAGCAGGGGAAAGGGAGTCCCCGGCTGTGCACCAGACCCGGCTTTTCAGGAAGCATGGCAGCTGTTTGGGGGAGGGGATGAGCAGCCCTCGTGCTTCCTGAGATGCTGGATCTGGCGTGCAGCCGTGGGACTTCTCTCCCCATGCCATAGGAAGCCGGCGCTACCTCCATTTTCCCAGGAGATAGCACCAACACAGGCTACTTGGGGAGGGGGAGGCCCTGCAACGCCTCACAAATGCCCCAAAATCGACCAGTTGATCACGATTGATGGGTTGGTGATCACGGTTCTACAGCCTTAGCTGAGAGCCAGCTGGCTTTAAGCTCAAGCATTAAGCACCAAAGGTCTCAGGTTTGGTTCCACTTGCTGGTGTTTCAGTAGGAGGCCCCACTATGAATAAATCAAGCTGTGCAGAGAACAGTAATTCTGTTTTGCTGAGGATTTCTGAATTTCAAAATTTGGTTTCATTTCAATTTGGAAGTAAACCCAATTTTTAAAAATTTTTTGGGGTGAAACAACAACAAAGATTCATTTTGGAATGCATAAACTGTGTGTTTTGATTATTTTAAAATAAAATTAGTCCTGGCAAGCTGATAGGGAGCCAGGGGGTCTGGAAGCCATGAGACTGCCCACTGAGTTGAGACCCACACAACTTGGTAGCTCCCAGGGCGTCCGCTGCTCACCATATTCCAGACAGGTGGCTGAAGATTTGGGAGTCTGGAAGCCTGGGTTCCTTGGTAACCCACCAGGTGAGCTCTCGAGGAGCTGGTAGGAAAATTAGGAAAGAATTCAAATGAAAATTAGGTAGGATTCAAAATTTGCCTGAGGGTTCCACTGCAGCCCTGCCTGGTCCCCATCAGACCTTAGTCAAAATTAAACCCTCTCTCCGCAACATTCCAGTTTCAACAAATCTGCATTCTCTGATGGAAAACCATTCCACTGGAGAATCTCCAACCAGCTCTATAAATAAAGCAGAGTGCCTTTCATGCTCAGTAATTATCTCACATGAATCTCATTAACATTCCAACTGCACAAGAAAAGGAGAGACCTCTGTTTTAGGGGAATGCTGAAAACAGTTTTGACTGTAGTACAGTGCCTTATAATTTAATTAATAACAGAGGACAAAACTGCACTTTTAACTTTAAATGCCGGCTTGTTGTACAATCGTCTAAATAAATTCAGCAATGTGCTTTTTAAAAACTGGAAATGTTGCAAACCTCCTGGAGTCAGTCTCTCAGATGGTGAAATCTCCTATACCTTCACTGAAGTTGGTGGCAATACTTCAGCTTATACCAGTTGAGAATCTGGTCACTTAACTTTAGTACAGAGTTCAAAGTGTAGAATTGCTGTAAATTAAGAAATATTGCTAATGCACTGCTTATGGTAATCTATGAACCACAATTTGAAACATTTTAAATGAATGATTTCAGCTTTGATTTTATGAAAAAATCTCCCAGACAAACTAAACCAAAACCCTGGTACTTTTTCTATTTATATTCCACATTTTCATGAAAAAATGCTCCCCACTGATGTATTCCATTTGAGTAAACCAGAAGTTTTGCATGCAAAATTGATTGATGAACACTGGCTTCAAAATATATAAACATATAGCTTCTTCCTGATGCCTGCATAACAGACCTTTCATGTGCCTGGTGACCGTTTGTTCCTTTTTTAAAACAGCTCCAATCTATGGCCTGATGTAGCATTCCATGCACTCCCAAAATGAGGAAATATTGCCAAAATCTCAGTGCCATTTTAGACCACCAACATGATCTTCATTGCTCACCAAAACCAGGAAAAGACTTGGGAGCAAAATCAGAACCTATACATGGCCTTCATCAATTTGACAAAGGCCTTTGACTGTCAATCATGAAGTCCCATGGAAGGTGCTGGCCAGATTTGGCTGTCTTCCAACATTTGTTAAGACTCTAAGGCTTCCTCATGATCAGATGATTGCCACAGTTCTTTGCAATATCCTTGAGATGGAAAGTTTCATCATCAAAACTCAGATTAAGCAAGGATGCGTTATTGCCCCCATCTATTTAGCAGTCATTTTGGTCTTTGCTAAAGTTCACCTCCTCAATGTAGTTGACATCCAATGCAGAATGGAGGGTGGCTCTTTAAGTTTCAACATCTGTGCTTGAAGTCTAAAGTCTTCAGGGCCTCCATTACTGATCTTCAGTATGTTGATTACTGTGTCATTCTCTCTCACACCGAGACTGACCTTCAGTCCAAACTGAATTTCCTCACACAAGCTTACTGAAGCTGTCAACCTGCTTCAGGCCTTGCACATGACCCACCACAAACTACCCTCGAAGGTCAGACTTTGGAGACAGCTGAGCACTTTTGCTACTAAGCAGCCAACTTTTTCAAAAGGCAAGAATCGACAGTGAGGTCCAGCACAGGATCCAATGTGCTAGGGCTTCATTTGGAAAATTGCTCTGACACATTTTCATGGATCGTGACCTATGTCAGGACACCAAGATCCAGGCCTACAAGACAACTGTTGTTCCTACACTCCTTTAGGGGATGTGAAACCTGGGTGACCTATCGATAGAACCTCAAGAGTCTGGAGAGGTGCCTCCAATGATGCCTCTGGAAGATCCTTTGTGTCAAGTGACGAGATCACTGCACTGATGCCAGGATCCTCACTGAAACTAATGTCACCAGTACTGAAGCAAGGAGTCTCATGCCCTAACTTTTCTAGGCTGGACATTGTATGTAGATACCAGACTCTTGCCTCCCAAAACAAGTCCTCTGCTCTCAGCTTACCCATGGTCAGAGATCAGAGAAAAGGCTACAAAAACACACTGAAAGTATATCTTAAGAAAACTGATGTGGGCATCACAAGCTGGGAGGAGCAAGTCCCCAACTGAACCCAATGGTACCATATCCTTCATCAAGCAGTGGCCCACTTTGAGGAGAAATGTCTTGCCCTCAAAGCTAAAGAGAGAGAGAGAGAAGGAAAAGAAACAGAAAAAGAAAAAGAAAAAAAGAACTTTCTCTCAGTCAGCAGCTGACCTTCCACAAAATGTCTAAGAATTTGCCTGTTCAAAGACAGTACCTGCCCAAATGGCAATTCAATATGATCCTCCTGTAATCCGAGCCTACAGTAAAGATGGGACAGGAAGGGGTGGGAAAGAGTGAAGGATTTTCTGTAGCCTATTCCAAAGCCAAACAGCTATGAGAAAATACAGAGAGCCTCCACTGGTGGGAGAGGAGTGCATCAGAATAAGGCCCCAATATCACCTAAAAGAAAAGCAGCAGACCCGATTCAGCCATGCAGTAATCCTAGGGACCAGGATCTGTCTTTCTTTGTACCTACTCCCCTCCTGCTGCCTACGAAGAAACTGGCCATAGTTCTGCTCCTCCTGTGTAGCATTGCTTACATCTCCCAAAGAATCATCTAGGATGGTAGCTGTTTACTTCTGCTGTCTACACAGCACCAAATTTCAAAATAAAGTGCTATTCTGAAACATCCCTTAATCCTCATGCAATGAGGTTTACAGGGACATGGGAATAGTGAACCCATTATATTTTGATATAATGGGCTTACTCTTAAGATGCGGAATAGCTATTTCGGGATACCAGAGGTACCCCAAAATAGTTCTGCAGTGTAGACATAGCCTGTGAGGCCATCCTGAAGAACAAACTAATATCAACTAATTATGTCCTTATCCCTTCCAGTGGGAGGAGTAATTTCATTTACTGGAGCCATTATGACAGTGAAAATCCCCTTTGTTTTATATAGCATGTTCAGTGCCCAAAGAGAATGTCATTGTCCAAAGGGAGTGTACTATTCATGTGTGTATCAATGAAATGCACTGAGAAGTTTCAAAACTGATACTGAAATTACAGAATTTTCATTAATATTTCATTAATATTCCCATCGGCCACTGACAAGCATTTAGTCCTCATACATGGGAGTCACTGTTCAGAGCAGAAGTTCAACAATACTTTAAGTAAATTCCCCTTTGACCCAAGCTGATGCAAGATGGGCAGATAGGTTACTGAAAAATATCCCTCAAAAGATCATAAAAATGTAAGAGTTTCCCAGTTGCTAGCTGATTCCTCAAAGACGATTACACGCACAATTTAACCACACAACCACTTATATTCTCATAGTTCCATGCTGTTAATGTCTGTTTTCCTCTTGGTGTTTTACTGCTTCTCCTTTTTAGATACACACATTTAAAAAAAATGCTCACACTTCTTGTCCTATATGATTTATCCCCATGAAATTAAATTACATTTTTATAAGCCCATGTTACTGCAAATGATATTTGAAGATTCACTGAAAAAATTAATTCCTGATCTGGTGCTCTGAAGCATCTTTGCTAGCACTATACTGACTCTGTCTTTCAAAAACAGATGGAAACAGTCCAAGGATATGATTAACTTCTTAGTCCCTGCAATTTTCTATTGCTCTGCTTGCCCTAGATTTCAGGATTGACCTCCTGCTTCACTGCAAAATGTACAGTTGCTCAGCTTGATAAATCACACAAATACTTTTTTGATCACAGTTATCTACTATTTATTACATACCCAGTGAAGTTAATCATATGCCGAGGCACTTCATATGCTACACACATAGAAACTCTTCTTCCCAACAGCACTTTGCATATTCTTCACATTTCCAGAAAGCAACCATGCCTGTCTCTCTTCCTTATTAATATAGAGACGAGCACATCAATGCTCCACCCCCTACAGCAATTATCCACATATAAATTCATTGCAAACTATTGTCAAAAGAAGCTGACAACTGTTGGGGATACACACATACAAGGTTAAAAGAATTACCCCTCTCTCTCTTAGCAAATAGCTTTTTAAGGTCTTTTAAAAGCACAATAATTTCTCTTAACTAGAACATTAATTTTCCCTTGCTTCCTCAAATGTCACTAGGACCACTTTTGAGAAGAGTAAGGAATGGACCAGTGGGTATGGGTAGGGTCCTGCCAAATTCATAGCCGTGAAAAATGGGTCATGGACTGTGAAATTTGGTCTGCTTCCATGAAATCTGGTCTTTTGTGTGCTTTTACCAAATGTACTCTATACTATACAGATTTCATGGGGAAGAGCAGTGTTTCTCAATTTGGGGGCTTGACCCAAAAGGGAGTTATGGGACCCAAAAGGGGAGGATCACAAGGTTATTTTAGGGAATCACAATATTGCCACCCTTTCTTGTATGGCTATGTCTAGACTGCAGAGCTTTTCCAGGATACCAGAGGTAACCCAGAAAAACTATGCTGCATCCAAGGAACGCATCCACTTTTTCAGAACAGTTTCCAAAAAAGTGGATGTGTTCTTTCAGCATCCCTGTATGGCTCTTGGTGAAAAGAATAAGAGATGTTCTGAAAGAGGAGTTTTTTCCAAAATTTGGCCCTGTATAGACGGGCCAAATTTTGGAAAAGCCTCTTTTGGAAAAAACGGAAAAACACACGCAAATTGCGGTTCGCTATTTGCGTATCGTTTTCCGACTTTTCTCTGCAGTGAAGACATAGCCTATGTTGACTTCAGAGATGAGTGTCCAAAGAGCGGTGATTGTTGCTTGGGTGCCCCTCTCCAGCAGCAGCACAGAAGTATGGATGGCAAAACCATACCATTCCACCTTTACTTCTGTGCTGCTGTTTGTGGCAGCTCTGCCTTCTGAGATGGGATTCTGGTCAGCAGCCACCGCTCTCCAGCTACCCCTCTCTGAAGGCAGCACCACTGCCAGCAGCAGCATAGCAGTCAGGGTAGCAATAGCACAATCTCCCCTACAATAACACCGTGATCCCTCCCCACACTTCCTTTTTGGGTCAAGACCCCGACAATTACACCATAACATTTCACCTTTAAATAGCTGAAATAATGAAATTTAGGATTTTAAAAATCCCATGAACATGAAACTGATCAAAATGGACTGTGAATTTAGTAGGGCCCTAGGTATAGGTATAGTTTTGACTGTAGCATGGCAAGAAACATAACCTATGGCTGATAGAAAAACTGCTAATATTTTCTGGAAGAGAAGAACGCTTTCTCCCTCCCCCCCACCAGCCTCTCATTTCCTGAGTGCTAAGGATAATTTTATCACTTATCAATTTTAAAAGCTAATTATGTTTGACTGATTATGTTTGCATGAATTCTCTAGGCCTGCTCTCTTCTATAACTTTGTCAATGCACCTAAGTTGTGACTTACAATCCCTGCTGAAAAGTCCTATCATGAGATATTCCTAAACATTCCTTGTGGCAACACCTACAAATGCCCACAGAACCTCAAAGGCATTTTGTTTATGTGGAAAAGCTTACATGTATTCAGGTATAGGAGCATGATGCTGTTTAGGCTTTTTTTCTTGCCTGTTTTTAGGCCAAATCTGATTTAGCTAACAGCATGTGTGATGCACTCAGCTTGTTAGGATAAAGTTTTTCTTCTTTTAAAAGAATCTAAACAAAACAGTGTTTGTATACCGAGGAGGGATAATTTTGGCCGTCTGCCTCAGGGTATAGAGAAACGTTATTCACCCATGCACAACATATAATTCAGCCTAAGTGACAGGCTCTGCTCTGGAGAAGCCCAGACTTAGCTGGCTTACTGAGTCAATTACTGCTTATTCCCAGGGAGGAGGGGGGAGAGTGGGTTAGATGGAGTAGAGGTGGCTGCCAAAGAGGCATGAGGAAATTTACTTTGTGTCACTCTGCATGACACAGTACCTCATTTGTGGATAAATGTAAATCTGCTAGATCTTTTTCATAGACACTAAAATGTACCATCTTTGCCATTCCCAAAATGGGATAAAAAAATCAGGACTGCCTCAGAAAGCTTCCTTGCATTTCAATCAATCCTCTTTCAGAATGGTCAGTTAGAAGAAATACCTGTACTGGACTACAGCCCAACTATAATATTTAGTATGGTGTGGATCCTGAATTCCATATTTAGGCAAGACTACTTCTAAAGTCAATGGGAATTTTGCATGAAAAAAGACTGAGTTAAAAACGAAGTAAGAATATGAGGGTTTGTCCCTTTGTTTTTCTGGCTAAAGCAACAGTTACTGTCCAAATATAAAATAAATACCTCTGCAGCCAAAACCCAATCCTTCATAAATTAATGTTGAGAAAATCTCAACAAAACAAGAGTAATTCACAGTGAACGACTCCGGCAAAAGTCAAAATAAATTAAGTACTTATTGCTGAAAAATGAGCTTAAATATATCTCAGCATACTCTAAAGCTCAGAATTTACTGCATCCTTCATGCCTTCTCCAGTAAGTTTCTTATCTCTTGCTTGGTATCACAGCAAGGGATTCTGCATATTCTGTATGAAATACAAGAAGTCTGTGATTTTTGCAGTAATAAACTCCACACATGCATGACAAATCCAAGCATGCAAAATGTTTAACATCCCAATTCACAGATACTTTGGGGACAAAATCCAATTATGAGTTATATGCCACAATAAATAGGGCTCAACGTTTCATAAAGCAATTTATAGTTCATAAAAATGACAAAATGTACCTGTCAGACAGAACGCGGAGAGCAGATCTCTGTGCTGCCTGCTGGAAGAAAGGGCAGAGATGTTTATTTTATATTCTGACTTTAAAATTACGAGTGCAATCAACACTTAAAAAATGTGTTACACACATTTTTGTCACGTGTCCAAATTTTAAAGTACTAGTAAAATAGCAGAAAGCATCTAGTAAAATGGACATTCTAGTCTAGTAAATATAAGACTTTGTTAAGTACGCCATAAACCAGAGGACTGTCAAAGCAGTGCACAATATCTGAGGTATGAACCACTCGATTTAGATAATTTTCTACAGGTCTCTGAAAACCCTGGAAGACTTAGTTTTCTTCCCCCTCACCTCCAGTACTGCCCCCTCCTTCACCATTAGTCTCCTCCCATTCTTCCACAGAAACAAATATCATATATTTGGTTCCTTTTGCGATGGAGGCTGTGGCTATACTTAAATATTTAGCAAAGGCTGCCAGAGCTGCTGCAGGCTTTTCAAGACCACTGCCATAATTACTTGCTGGCAATTTATGACTACACCATACAGGACAGACCTCTTGTTGTTTTGGCTCCCAATTCTTGCCTATTACAAGTCTTTGGATGGAGTGAGGAAGCATGGTGCTTGTTATTATGTTAACTGGCTGTTTTAGGAATAGAAATCATATCCTTTCAAATTTAATAGGACCTACAAGCCTGTCAATGAGCTAGCCTGCCTCTTTATTATTATTCTTTTCCCCCACTTGAATCATTTCAGGTGGTGGTTACATGGCTACCACACAGTAACTAACTGCAAGCTACTATAAAATCTGTAATGTTCTGATGATACATTTTAAGGTCTTGGCTATAATATAATTGTATATGTCTAGTTTGTTCCCTCTTTTAGGATTAGAGAGGTGGCACAAGAGAAGCACCTGGCTAAGTAGTATATAGAGTCAAGGAGCAGCATGTTAAATAGGAATTTTGCCTTTGCAATTATCAGATTAGTACATTTTGAAATAGTTCTCAGATTGATGTTTGGCTTCTGAGGTATTTGCTGGAAAGGAAGTGACTTGTACAGTTCATCAGAAACCATTCTAGCCAGTCAAAAGCTGTGATATCGGGCGGAAAGGTGGCCTTGACAGGCAGGGTGAGAACAGTGAAAATGATCCTTAGGTAGGAGTACAAAGCATTTTTTCCCCCTATGGGAGAAAAGGAAGATTTTAGTCTTATTTTGTGGTGAGCTGTAGAGATTCACACTCTGGCTTGCTGCACGGTAATTTTGACAGTCCTAAAGCAAATTTCTGTTCAGAGGGATGACCAATCTGGAATGTTCTGCACCTCCTTGATTACTTGTATACAGGTAACTATCTCTGCTGTCAGGGAATTTGTGCAACCTGTCCTTCTGGCTTGCCTCTTAGCTATTGCTGATAACTTACTTAGCATCTCACACAATGCAACAGAGAAAACACAGGGCTTACAAACTGGTCATCTGCCACTGCACAGCTTAGTTTATAAGGCAACACCAAAGTCATTTCTGTGAAAGGAGAGTCACTAGTCTACAACGGGTAATCCCTAGCATTACATGTTATCATCACTGGGTGGCATAGTAGCAGTGGAGAGTTAGGTGGCAATGTCTTGGGCTCTGATTTCCAGAACCTGTTGTCTGAAAGGCTCTATAGACAGGTTAAACTTCACACTGTAATGCCAAATGAAAAAGAGAGCAGCTTCCAAACTGCTGCCGTGTAGTCCATGGAGGCTGAGCGCCTCACTGCTGATGAGATAGCTATCGTTTTGGGGGAGAGATCTTTAGTACCTAGTGGCTATGGGAGTCTGGATATGCAGGCTTCTTCCATACATAAAACTAGCCACTAAACCATTCTCCTTCTCTGATCCCTTAAAAAGAGTGCAAAAATATTGACTCCTGCATAATGATTCACTAGCCCCAATTATCGAGTACCATAAGCTTCCCTGTTATGGGAGAGAAGAGAATGAAGGAAGGTTAAAGATTTGGCTCCTGTGGAAACTAGAGTTTATGACAGGAATAAAGAAAGGACTATCCTGGGACCCTGTTGTGAGGAATAATCAGGGAACGGGCATCTTCATGTGATTCACAGCCAGATCACTCACCTGTCTGGCATATAGTCCATATCTGCCTATAAGTTTATACAACTTCTGCAAGTTCTAGAATTTTATATAACTTCTAGCACAATGAACTCTCCAATCTGGCTGGGTATTTGTGTTTCCATAATAGAAATTCACTGGATGCTACCAGGATAGAAATAGCAATCAGTACTCATTAAGGGGAAAGCTAGAACAAAGAGCCCAATGCTCAGGGCTTAAAAGGTGGATGAAGATAACTTGAAGAGCACGATTGTAAGTTGACATACAAACACAATTGGTCTCAGCATAGCATATTTTTATTCCCCTCTCCCCACCTCCCCAAAAAACTTGGATGACTAGCAAGTGAGAGCCTATTAGAAAACATTCTAGAGGATGCTTTTTCTTTTAAGGTACTAAGGGCTGCTCCTCTTCTGAACACCCCTATAGGCATCCTAGGACCTGAGGGATGGAGTAGGACTTGCCTGTACATCCTCGCCCTGCACATTTGTAGTTCTACTTGTCCCAGGCTTGTTCTAGATAGGGATGATTTGGGATTGGTGACATGTATCAGGTCAAATGAGTGCCACCTCAGGAATATCGGGGATCTTACATGGAGTTTTTCCTAGAGTACTGTCACCAGATGTTTTGTCAGTTGATATAGAAAGTGCCCAACTCTATATACTACATCCAAAATACCTTGGCTGTCTGGTCAGGATGAGAGTTTCCTTCACTGTCGAAACCTTTTGTGGGCCCCAGGGAATATATGGGAAGGAGTGCCATGCTGTAGGTCAGTGGTCCTCTCAAGCTAAATAAGAACATGCCCATGGCAGAGGCTTGTAGTTTCTTAGGGTATGTCTACACTACAGCGTTAATTCGAGTTAACTTAATTCGAAATAGTTAATTCAAATTAAGCTAATTTGAAATAACGCATCTATACACAAAAACTATTTCGAAATAGCATTTTGCTATTTCAAAATAGCGCATCCACACTGAGTGGACCCTGAACCGAAGTTAAGTGCCGGCAGGGCATCAGGTTAGGACTTAGTGTGTGGGGCTGCTGCCTGAGGCTAACTGAGCTCTATGCTTAAAGGGACCCTACCCCCACCCCGGACAGACAGGTCTCAGGGTTCCCCGCTTGCTTGCCTACCTCGGTGAGGGACAGCAAAGCAGTCCTGTCTTGGAGTGCCCTGAGTGCCCGCACTTGGGACACCACAGCACTCGGCCAAATGGAGCCAGAGCTGCCCCTGGGCACACCAGTGCATCTCGTGGGGTCGTTGCCATCAGCCCAGCTGCACTTGCTGCAGGCTGCCATCTGGGGGATCCATCGGGGGGCTGTCAGGATCCAGGAGGCCCTGCAGGAAAGTGTCCACCCCAAGGAGCCGTCAGAGCCACCCCAGTCCTCCCCACTGGGGGCTCGTGCCCCATCCCTCCCTCATGTCCTTCCACTTACCCCTCCCTAGCCCCTCTTCCTGATGTCAAATAAAAGACACTTTTTTCATAAACACGAACTGTCTTTATTTAACAAAAGTGGGGAGGGGGAATGAACCTCTGGGGAGACTGGGGAAAGGAGGCGGGAGACGGGAGGAGAGAGGGTGGGAGAGGGGAAATCTCAGCGCTCAGGGGTGGGGGTCTCGTCGGGCCACATGGCTCCCAGCACAGCAGGTGCGGGGGCCCCGGCATCCCCGGGAGGATGGGGAGGACGGTGAGGAGGGAGAGGTGGAAGGGGGGGCAGGAGCGGGAAGAGGAACAGTAGCTGGGGGGGCAGCAGGCACTGGGGCGGCACGGGGCAGCATGCTCTGCAGCAGGGCCTGCAGGTGTGAGCACATGGCATGATCCTGGGCAAGCTGCTCCCGGTGGAGCTGCAGGTCCTTCTGCACCCAGCCCTGGATGGTGAGGTGCAGGGCTCGCAGGGCCCCCAGGTGCTGGTCCCGGTACCCCTGCTGCATGCTGGTGGTCCGGAGGAGCCCTCAGGTGTGGGAGCATGTCCCAGGCGGGGTGGTGAGCCCTGCACGTGCAGCTGGTGCGGCTGTGGAGAAAGAAGGGGAGTGGTCAGTTCTCCCTGGGGACACAGTGGATGATGCCCAGCGCCCCCTGCGAGGTGAGGATGACCGTGCCCTGCACCGTCAGAGCCGACGTGCTTGCACAGAGGCCATGGTCGGGATGTCTGGCTCTCCCCGGGAGTGGGAGCTGTCCCAAGACCGCATCCATGCCCCTGTGCCACGTATAGTGCGGCCGAGGCGGGGGGGAGGTGTCCCCTGCCTCTGTGTAGAGGGGTTGTGTGAAGGCAGGGCGTCCTGCTGTGTCCCGCCCCGGGGTCAGGAGCGTGTCAGGTCTCTTCACACACGCGTGTGGCTATTGGGCCACAGCCCCTGTGTGGCACGAAGCTGGAGCCACCTGCCCAAGGGTGGCACGGCACGTGCCCGCACATGTACAGGAGGCAGCGTGATCCGTGGGAGGCATGGCCCATGCGTGTGGTCCCTGGTCTCCCTCCCCGCCCGCCCTGGGTAGGGGACAGTGATGGCACTTACCTGGTGTGGCCTCCCCTGATGACCCTGCTGACTCTGGTGCCGGGACAGCTCGGGGGTCCCGCTGGCGTGGCACCCTCCGTGCTGGCCCCTCTGCCGCACCTGGGTCAAGGCCCTCTGGTCCCGGCTTGCTGCCTCCCGGGGTGGCACGGACCATCCCGCACCCCAGGATGCGGTCGAGGGTGGGGAAGTAGGGGCAGGTGTCAGCCCTTGCTGCGGCGTCGCCCCTGGTGGCCCTGGTGAACCCCTGCTGCAACTCTTTAATTTTCAGGCGCACCTGCTCCTGGGTGCGCCTGTGGCCTTTCTGGGCCATGGTGGCCGCTATGCGGCCATAGATGGCCATGTTCTTCCTCCTGGTGCGGAGATCATAGACATTGGGGGCCTGCCCCCAAACTTCTATGAGGTCCATGATCTCCGCACCAGTCCAGGTGGGCGCGCGCCGTCTACGGCCCCTGGCTGGCCCCTGGGTGCTGGGGGACTGGGCGAGAGACGGCTGGCTGGCACTGGCTGCCTGGCTCATCCTGGGGCCACTGGGTCAGGGGCAGAGACTGCTGGCAGGCCTGGTTCTGGCACGTGCTGTCTGGCCAGAGTCTACCCCTTTAAGGGCTCCAGGGCTGGGGGAGAGGAGAGGCGTTTTCCTGGTTTGGCCCAGAGTGGCCACCAGGGGAGACTGGGAAGGGCTGGAGGCCAGCTAATTCGAATTAAGTGTCTACACAGCACTTATTTCGAATTAGCTATTTCGAATTTGGCGTTACTCCTCATAGAATGAGGTTTACCAAATTTGAATTAAGCGCTCCACTATTTCAAATTAAATTCGAAATAGCGGTTTTCATGTATAGACGCTACTGAAGTTAATTCGAAATAACGGCTGTTATTTTGAATTAACTTTGCAGTGTAGACATACCCTTAGGGAAAAACAGAGTCTGAGAATCTGATATTCTCTGCTATCCACTTTTGGAGATCCCCTACTGGGCACGCCCTGTCTGAAAGGTCTTTGGGGTTAAGGCCCATTTTCCTTACGTAGCTCCAGACATCTCAGCCAATCAACTCTGAGAGATCTTGCAATATGGACTGCCTGGATGGACAACAAGCCCTGCATCTTCCAGTGTATTAGAAAAGACACCATCAGAACAAGTCTCCCTCTTCTGGCACATCATTGTTGGACAAAACCTTTTCTGTGAGAAAAGCCAAGTTCCCTAAGGGTTAGTCAATTTTTGCTCTGACTGTCAGGATGCATACTGGTTAGAATTGAGTCATGCAGCCTTTTCACTCACTGCCATTATGGCTAAGTGGAGAGAGGGAGATGGGTCTCTGACCATTCTTAAGGATACTTGGTGGGGAGGGGAGGCGGGAGAGGACCATCTAGTACCCATTCCACTCCCTAACTCCCAAGACCAGGGGCTGTTTTGAGAGAAGAAGAGGTCTGACTCATTTCCCTTCAAAGCTAGACAGAGGCTGATCTCTACAGAGATGGCGGAATGAAGGATGAAGATGGACTGGACAATGCTCCTCTTTATTCTATTTTTTATGTGCTCATACTATGCTCATCATGTATCCAAATTCCCCATATCTCCTGTGACCTGAATGCACTGCATCCAGTCCTGCCAGCTGGCCCCTCTTGCACCTACTGAGGTAGCCCATCTGCCTGTAGCCAGCTTTGGAAAGGAGATCCCAAGAGGTGGCCCTTTCTGGGAACAGAATGATTTCAGAGAGCAGCAGGACAGAAAGAACCAAAAAAGAAAAGAAAAGAAAAGAAAAGAAAAGAGGAGAGGACCATTGCTGACTCGCAAGTCCTGCATTCCTGTTTGAGCCTCTTGGATGTTGCTGCCTCCCTGCTGATCTGTGACCTGAGCAGAACTCCCTCTGAGACTGTGAGGCAGAGACAGACTGCAGAGTGAAGGTGAAAAAAAGGCACAGAAAGCTTCCTGTATTCCAGAGAGCTAGAAGTTGCAAGTCGTTTTAAATTGCTACCCCCTTCTAGAAATAAATGTTTGCAATGACCATTCGAAAATATGTTTGAATACAATTACAGAAAAATTCAATTTGCTTTTCATCTGACACTTCTCACAAATATCCCCTTCTCACCTGGATCAAGCTGGTATGAAATTGTACAAGGAAAATAATTTGTTGCGTGACTGCAGGATATTCTACCAATGAGATTACAGGAACATCTGTGATTTACCATGCTTCTAAATATGCCAGTATTATCTGCTTAATGATACAGGCAAAAGGGTAGTATTTAGTATCATCTATTGCCTCTGCCACTATTTTTAACAGTTTGATTTTAATTGTGCTATTTAATTTGCATTTTATTTTACATCATTAACAACTTTATTGAAGACAACTCATCATCCATCAAGAAAGAAGATGAGAGTATGTTAAATGTTCTTCATAATTCCTAGAAGTAAATGATTGCGCTGGTTGAAAGAATAAGGACTCAGCAATTAGTTTAAAATTTGTCATGGAGAGAATTTGAAGACCTTCACGATTTATCACTATAAAAATACTGTGGGTTTTGGCTAATATTCTAATTTTTCTTCTGATAAATAATCAAACATGGGCCAGACCAAATAGTGACCGTCATATAAGTAAATTTAACATCCCGGCGGCAAGAAAAATACTACAGGAGGCCAACATTATAACATTTAAGGAGAACTACACAGAAATGAGGAGGTTATTTAAACAGATTATTTAAACAGGTGCAGTGCCAGAAGTGATACCACACCAAGCCTGGGTTACATACACAGACCCAGAGAAATGTAGGTTGGTGGCAGATGGAGTCTTTTGGCTTGTATATGTAGGATGCTCCTACAGACAGTTCCTGTTTTAGCAGGTTTTATGATCCCCCCCAATTTGGGGTCTTGTATTTTACTTTATATACATTTATTTATTGTGTTTTAATATTTTTTGTAAGCTGCCTCGAATTTTTTTAAATAGACGGGGTAAAAATATTTTAAATAAATAATAAATAAATACGGGGGAGCGCAGGGTAAGGAAGGAAAATAGGTGGCTTTCAAGGTGCTGCCTATGATGTAATCTGCAGACATGGCAGCACTTTTGCAGTGAGTGGGAGGGAAAGATCAGGGCCTCTGCAGCTTTTCTCAGCCATACTCATCTTCTTCACTTCATGCTTATTCCTGATTAGTCTCTTGCCTCTGGATGGAGAGCTTACTCCCCCAGCACAGGAAACATCGACTTATACTAAGTAGACATAGACAGGTAAATGGAATGGTAGATGGAATGCAGCAGTATGCAAGCAACTGGGTGGTGGAGTTACTGACTTGTAAGCTTCATTAAAAAAAAGTTATGTAATTTTAATTATTTATTACTGCCTGTTAACTGTGCTTTGACAGGAGCACTGGGATTTTTGGTCTTCATAGAAGAAGTGTGTTTTAAGGAGATGAGCAGAGGATTGAAACATGGCCTCGGTTTCATGTTCACATGGAAGAAGGAATGGAAATGGCAAGGGAGGAGGGCATGGGAGGCAGAGGTAGACTATACAGTTTTAGCGGAGATGTTAGTGAAATGGGAGGTGCAGGGGATAGTTTGTAAAGGGTTTTGATTTAAATTTGATGTGGAAGGCAAGAAAAAACAAGCAAAAAGATTTCATGTTTGATCCAATGCCTTTTAAAGTCAGCAGGAGTTGATAAAGGGACTTAATGGTTTTCAGATCAGCTTCTTAGCCCTGGTCTACACTTCACGGGAAGGTCAAAGTAAGATACACAACTCCAGCTACGTAAATTACATTGTGTTTCCACGCCATCCACAGAGAGGGAGGCTGATTGGAGCAAACGCTCCTGTCGGCTTCCCTTACTCCTTGTGAAGAGCAGAAGCATCGGTGCCCATGGGCGCGCCCTGAGTTTGATCTAGCAGGTCTCTACTAGATCCACTAAACTGAACCCAGAATATCGACTGGATTCTTCTGCATAGTATAGAAGGGCCCTTACTGACTGGGGCTGACACAGTCAGATAGCAGGTAAGATAGATCATTTCAGTGGAAGAGTTTTTGATAACGACAAGGCCAGGTTTTAGCAATGAGGAGGTGTGAAATCCTCAGGCTTGGACAACAGTTGTGATAGTAGGATTAGACAGAATTTGGAGATTCTGCAAAGAAACAACTTTATTTAGCAACAGCATTGGTATGGGGAGAGAAGAAAGATGTGCTTGCATTTGTTTAATTTGCTGTGTATTTTAAAGTATTTGCTACCAGAGAAGATCCTAAATCAGAATACCATCTATTGTGACCTTTCCCAAACTTTGGCGAAGTTTGTGATTTAGGCCAATCTCAAGTTTATGTTACCACTGTGAGTCATGACAACAGTATTCAGATTTAGAACTTGATCCTGACTTCCATACACGGAATCTGATTTTGTAAGACAGGCCATGATGTGAGCCAAGTTTGTCATGACCTGACGGAATTCTTAAGTTCTTTTATCTGTCAGTTTCAATGAGGCAATCTTAGTCTTCTTGTCATTTCTCGCTAAAGTGCAAATTTAGATGTCACAAAGCTTTCAAAATCAGTTCTGGCAAACCAGAGTGTTGCTGAAAATTGGCTCCATTGACTTACTTAAATCTTGTTCCAGATTTTGGTTTGGTTTGATGCCAAAAGGATCATTTCTTTAATGCAGAAAATAATGGACTTACCCTGGGTAAGTAAGGCTCATATTAATAATAAGGGTCATTTTTTTCCAATCAAGAAATACAGCCACATTATCTACAAAGCAGAGGGATGAATAAACCAGTCCAGATTAAGTAAGAGTGGGCCTGAGACCTCATCTATCCTTCAAACCAAACTTTTTTTTTTTTACTTTCATTTTTGCTCATCTCTGCTCTTCTCAGTTCAGGTCAGGATCAAAAGCAGGTGTGTCAAAATACCATGAGATAAGTTTCTTGTCCTAACCAAAGGAAAGTTGTTTTTCTACAAGCTTTCCAGAACATCTTGGAGAACCAAATTAGTTTGAAAAGAACAGATAGGTTTTGATTACATTTTTGGATTTTTTTTTTTACCAATTTTACCTGCAGTGAAACAAATGGCAAGATTGAAAAATGTTGATCTAAAATCTTATGGGGGAAAAAAAACCACATGTAGCCATTTAACTTCCAATTTTGGAACTCATTACAGATTGAAATAAGTAATTTTTTCAAATGATCTGGGACATTCACATTAAAATGTAGAAGCTATAATTAGATTTATTTAGTTTTGTTAAAAATTATTTGATTCTGGAGAATTATATTTGCATGACCTTTTATTTTAATATTGTATTGATTGTGAATACATGTCTAGAAATTCAAGAAATAGTGTTGTATGATAATATATATGTATATATGGCCCATTCGTCTCGAGAGATGGCGGTAAGCAGAGGCAGTGACAATCTATGAGTTGTGCCTGGATCTGCAACTTCTTTCATGGCTTATGCATCCAATGTTGGATTTGCATAGTTGATTATAATAGCTACATGCCAGTCTACTTTCGTTTTCATGAGTGAGACTTTTTCCTTCTGAGGCGGAGTTCTTTTGCATGACTTGCACAGGTCCTATCGAAAAATGACGTGCCCTGTTGTAATAATTGTCACCAGGTGTTGCAATCTGATGACGTAGATTCCCAAGAGCTTGGATTGATGTTAAACCTTTTCATAGTGTTTTTACAAATATCCTTGAATCTTAACTTTGGCCTTCCTCTTGCCCTTGCTCCACTTGTTAGTTCACCACAGAGGATTTCTTTGGGAAAGTGTTTATCACTCATTCTTCTCACATGGCCAAGCCACCAGAGTCTTCTGTTGTTAAGGATCGCTATGAGACAGGGTATGCCAGCTCTTGATAGGACATCTACATTTGAAACTTTGTCTTGCCACTTAATATTCATGATTCTACGAAGGCAGCGAAAGTGGAAACTGCTCAATTTTTTCTCTTGGCACAAATAGGTAGTCCAGGTCTCAGATCCATAAAGCAAGGCACTTAATACGCATGCTTGGTATATCAGTATCTTTGTTTTCAATGTCAGTTTGGGATTGTTCCATGCTCGTTTCGTAAGTCTGCCAAATGTTGTGGCTGCCTTCCCAATTCTGATGTTCAGTTCTTCGTCCATGGAGAGATTTGTGGTGACAGTAGACCCAAGGTAACAGAATTGTTGAACCACCTCTAATGGACTGTTATTCAGAATGACCTTGGGTGGTTGAGATACACCTTGAGCAAACTCAACAGTTTTCTTCACGCTTATGTCAAGAGAGAACAGTTTACTAACTCTGGACAGAGAATCCATCAGTGCCTATAGCGTGTCTTCATTATGTGCAATAAGTGCTGCATCATCTGTGAATAGAAGTTCTCTAATGAGAACTTTCTTGACCTTAGTTTTAGCCTTGAGTCATGTTAGGTTGTAAAGAGAACCATCTAACCTTGTATAGAGAAATACATCACTGTGTGAGTTTAGAAATGCACAATTTAATAGGACTGAGAAGAATATACCAAAGCGGGTAGGAGCAAGGACACATCCCTGTTTGACTCCACTCTTTACCAGAAAGGGTTCAGATATAGATCCATCATAGTACACTGTTGCTTTCATATCTTCATGAAAAGATATTACGAGCCTGAGTAGAGTTGATGGACAGCCAATCTTAGTTAACATTTTGTACAGTCCTGATCTACTGACTGTATCGAACGCCTTTGCTAAGTCCACAAATGCTATAAACAGCGGCTACCTGTGCTCTCTGCATTTTTCTTGTAGTTGTTGAAGAGAAAAAATCATGTCCATTGTTGACCTGCCAGCCCTGAAGCCACACTGTGTTTCTGGATAGACGCGATCTATGAGTTTTTGCAGGTGATTAAAAATGACATGTGCAAATGTTTTACTTATAATGCGTAGGAAAGAGATGCTTCTTTAGTTGTTACAGTCCCCCTTATCGCCTTTGTTTTTACAGGGTATGTCTACACTACAGCACTATTTCGAATTAACTTATTTCGAATT
Organism: Pelochelys cantorii; assembly: GCA_032595735.1. Classification (NCBI taxonomy): domain Eukaryota; kingdom Metazoa; phylum Chordata; order Testudines; family Trionychidae; genus Pelochelys; species Pelochelys cantorii. The sequence continues at coordinate 120,119,411 of CM064326.1, read as the reverse complement.
AATTAATTCGAAATAAGCTAATTCGAAATAACGCATCTAGACCCAAAAACTAATTTGAAATAGCATTTTTCTAATTCGAAATAGCGCGTCCACATTGAGTGGATCCTGAGTCGAAGGTAAGGCTGGCCGGAACCAGTGCCAAAAGGGCATCAGGGTCGGACTTAGTTTGTGGGGCTGCTGCCTCAGGCTAGCTGAAGTCTGTGCTTAAAGGGACCCGACCCCCCATCCCAGACAGACAGTTCTCAGGTTTCTCTGCTTGCTGGTCCACCTTGCTGAGGGACACCAAAGCATTTGTGTCTTGGAGTGCTCTGCTTGCCCTCACTCGGGACACCATGGCACTCTGCAACATGGAACCAGACCTGTCCCTGGGCACGCCAGTGCGTCTCGTGGGGTCGTTGCCATCAGCCCAGCTGCACTTGCTGCAGGCTGCCATCCAGGTGGTCCATCGGGGGCCTGTCAGGATCCAGGAGGCCCTGCAGGAGAGCGTCCACCCCGAGGAGCCCTCAGAGCCACACCGGTCCTCCCCACTGGGGGCTTGTGCCCCATTCCTCCCTCATGTCCTTCCACTTACCCCTCCCTAGCCCCCCTTCCTGATGTCAAATAAAAGACACGTATTTTCAAAAATAGAAACTGGGTTTATTTAACACAACTGGGAAGGGGGAATGAAACTCTGGGGAGATGAGGGAAAGGAGGCGGGAGAGGGCAAGAGAGAGGGTGGGAGGGGGGGGAAAACTGGGAGGAGGGAGCTGGAAGGGGGAAGCAAGGGGAAGAAGGGGGAGGGGAAGCTCAGGGCTTGGGGGTGGGGGTCTCGCCGGGCCAACCTCCTCCCAGCATGGCGGGGGAGGGGGCCTCGGCATCCCTGGGGGGATGGGGTGGAGGGTGCGGAGGTTGAGGTGGGGGGTGCGGAGGTTGAGGAGGAAGCAGTGGGGGGGGGGGGCAGGAGTGGGAGGAGGGACAGTAGTTGGGGGGGCAGCAGGCGCAGGACTGGAACAGGGCACCATGCTCTGCAGCAGGGCCTGCAGGTTAGAGTTCAGCGCTCGGTCCTCAGCAAGCTGCTCCCGGCGGAGCTGCAGGTCCTCCAGCATCCAGGCCTGGATGGCGCGGTGCAGGGCTCGCAGGGCCCCCAAGTGCTGGTCCCGGTACTCCTGCCGCATGCTGGTGGTCCGGAGCAGGCCCCGGGTGTGGGAGCGTGTCCTGGGCGGGGTGGTGCGCCCTGCACGAGCAGCTGGTGCAGCTGTAGAGAAAGAAGAGAAGTGGTCAGTTCTCCCTGGGGACACAGTGGATGATGCCCAACCCCCGCCCCCCAGCGACGTGAGGGCGACCGTGCCCTGCACTGTCAGAGCCGCTGTGCTTGTACAGAGGCCATGGTCAGGATGTCTGGCTCTCCCCGGGACTGGGAGCTGCCCCAAGACCGCACCCATGCCCCTGTGCCGTGTATAGTGTGGCCGGGGCGGGGGGGAGATGTCCCCTGCCTCTGTGTAGAGGGGGCGTGTGAAGGGAGAGCGTCCTGCTGGGTCCTGCCCCAGGGTCAGGAGCGTGTCAGGTCTCTTCACACACGCATGTGCCTATTGGGCCACGGCCCCTGGGTGTCACGCAGCTGGAGCCACCTGCCCAAGGGTGGCATGGCACATGCTTGCACGTGCACAGGTGGCTGCGTGATCCGCGGGAGGCATGGCCCATGTGCGCGGTCCCTGGTCTCCCCCCCCCACCTCCCCCCCCCAGGTAGGGGACAGTGCTGGCACTTACCCAGTATGGCCTACCTGGACGACCCTGCCGACTCTGGTGCCGGAACAGCTAGTGGTGGCCCCTCTGGTGTGCCCGGGTCAGGGCCCTCCGGTCCTAGCTCGCTGCCTCCCAGGCTGGCGTGGACCACCCCGCCCCTCAGGAGTCGGTCGAGGGCAGGGAAGTAGGGGCAGGTGGCAGCCCCTGCTGCAACACAGCCCCTGGTGGCCCTGGTGTACGCCTGCCTGAGTTCCTTAACTTTCAGGCGCACCTGCTCCTGGGTGCGCCTGTGTCCCTTTCTGGCCATGGTGGCCGCTATGCGGCCGTCGACGGCCACATTCCTCCGCCTAGTGCGGAGATCATGGACGTTTGGGGCCTCCCCCCGAACCTCAATGAGGTCCATGATCTCCGCACTAGTCCACGAGGGCGTGCGCTGTCTACTGCCCCTGGCTGGCCCCTGGGTGCTGGGGGACTGGGCGGGGGAGAGCTGGCTGGCACTGGCTGCCTGGCTCATCCTGGGGCCACTGGGTCAGGGGCAGAGACTGCTGGCAGGCCTGGCTCTGGCAAGTGCCGTCTGGCCAGAGTCTACCCCTTTAAGGGCCCCAGGGCTGGGGGAGAGGAGAGGAGTTTTCCTGGTTTGGCCCAGAGTGGCCACCAGGGGGAACTGGGAAGAGCTGGAGGCCCCCTAATTCAAATTAAGTGTCTACACAGCACTTATTTCAAATTAGCTATTTCGAATTAGGCGTTATTCCTCGTAGAATGAGGTTTACCTAATTCGAAATAAGGGCTCCGCTATTTTGAATTTATTTCAAAATAGTGGTTTGTATGTGTAGACAGCTATTACAGTTAATTTGAAATAATGCCTGTTATTTCGAATTAACTCTGTAGTGTAGACATACCCATAGAGAGTGATGATGTTTGTGTCCCTCATATCATGAGGGCCCACTCCCGCTTGCCAACATTTTATAACTAAGTCATAGAGGAAGGGGATGAGGACAGCCTTGTTAGCCTTCAGGACTTCAGCTGGAATCCCATCATTATCTGGTGCTTTTCCACTGGAGAGAGCATCAAGTACTTGGGAAAGCTCTTCCACCGTAGGCTCTACCTCTAGCTCTAACATTTCTGGAAGAGTTGGAATGAGGTTATCAATTTCAGGATGTATTGTACGCTCATGGGAGTAAAGACTTGAGTAGTGTTCCACTCATCGGGACATCTGTTCGTTTTTATCTGTAATCACCTGTCCATTTAGATGTTTCAATGGAGCAACTTCGGTAACATTTGGTCCAAGTGTTTTCTTCAGTCCATCATACATGGTTTTCAGGTAGCCCATATCAAATGCTTTTTGAATTCCAGAACACAGATCAGCCCAATACTTGTTTGCACACCGCCTGGATTCTCCTTGAAGAACAGATCTTGTATGGTGGAGCTGATCTCTTGAACTTTGCGATGGATTCTTTATGTTGTTCAGAAAAGCCTTGTTTTTTTCTTCAAGAAGAGGCCTGAGAATGTCAACGTTTTCATCAACCTAGTCTTTGTTGGAAAATTTCTGTGTTCCAAAGGCAGAGGTGGCACATTCATATATTGCATATATTGATAATATAGGCTATAGTAAAACATATTCACTAAGGATAGCTTCAGGACTTCTAAAATCAAATTCTTTTCTGCCGGGGGAGACATAGCTGTATTGATTGTGACTGAGTGACTGGACTAATGTACTATTGCTTCATTCACAAGGACAGCAAGGGGTTGTTAGCTTTCCACTAGTGTCTAAATTCCTGTGCTACTGAGAATCCTGACAGCAGTATATTCATTTAGGATTATATTAAAGCTAAACATCAATAGTGTATAATGCTATATTTTAGATGGAAGAAAACTTACATTTCTATTACTCTAATACTGAAGCGTGATCATGCAGTATCTATCTATTGGCATCAGTGCCTAAAGAAGGGAGCTATTTACATGTAAAAGCTGCTCTAATGTTTCCTTTTGTGTATTAAGCAGTATTTGAGATAATCATTCATTGATTTCCTATGTACCCTGTATACAGCTCTTTAATCTCCATATTTACCTGCGTTTGCTATGAGATGTTCATATTATTATTAAGCAAAGTATTAGAACTCAATTCTTTTCTTTCAAATATATCAGGAGTTTGAGTCTGGAACCATGTTCTCAGACCAGGTTCTGATTGCTTCTTCAACTTCTGTTTCTACAATTTTACAAAATTTTGGCAGGAATCACAAGCACATACCAGGGTGTTGGCTTTTATGAATCTCTTAGGATATGAAAGTCAAGCTGACTGGTTGAACTTTGGTTACATATTCCAGACAAGTACAATGACTCTATTTATTCAGACTTGGCAGCCTGAATGTAGATTGACTCTGTGGGTAATAAATTTTCACAGCTACAGAACTTCAGCGGCAACCAACCTGATCCCAAGGAGAAAAATGCATTCAAGGAAACAGACTTGGGTTGCAAAAATATGTTAGATTCTTATTCCATATATATATAGCAATCAGTTAATTTATTTGTCCATTGATTGATATGAATTGCATAAATGAATTCAGAACGTTTTCCCCTTTAAAAGCTTTGCTTTCTGTTAGGAAATGTTCATATTGTAAAAGGACAAAGAAGAAAAAAATGAACTGCTCACATTACAACTGGCAATCTCCTATTAATATTACACTCAAGACTGATTTAAGTTATCCAGTGACCTCTACAATGAAGAGCAGAGTATTCTAATGGGAATGTTTCATGTGCCATTCCACACTTCAGGGAACCAAGAGGCAATAACCACCACAATTCCGTACACTGAACAATCTTAACTACACTTTTGACATCTTCATGCTACAAAGCATCAGACACTTTTTCAGAGAGATGATGACAAAATTATTACTCTATGCATTATAAATCAAAAGGAAGTGGCTCTTTAACGTGTAGATTTATGTTAACTACTGAGCTATCTGTTAATTGTGTGCTCTTTAAATATTGATTGGGGATTAAAAGGTAAATTTTCTTCAATGTGTATGAAGTAAAATATGCCAACTGGAAATTTTCCTTCTACATATCAGTCCTATGATCACTGCCTGTAAAATTAAAATGATCAGTTTAAATGGATAAACTATGATCATTAAAGGAAAAAATACATTTATGTAATTAAAATTGACTGTTTAATATGTGTGGATAATGTAATTACTGTAGGCTAGCTTACACACACACACAGAGTTCAGTGCCATTCTTTTTTGCCTCCCCGTACCTTCCAAGTCTGGAAATCTCGCCTGCTGTATTCCCTGGAATGCAGTCCACACTCAACAAAGCCTTGGTCACTCCTCTACTTATTCATGTACCCATTTACCATCTTGACCTCTGAATTCCCATCATTCACTTTGTCTTGCTTTGTCACAGTTCTCCAAACATCAGTGTTGAAATGTGTCAGCTTCTTGCTTCACTTGTATAACCTCAGCATTTTTCATTGACTTGGCTATTTCAAAACCAAATATAAAATCTCCCTCTAAATTTTGAATTCTTGTTAAAAATTTTTTTTTTGTGATTTAAATAATGGCAAAAAATAAAAGCTTTCCAGTTCTTGTAAAATATCCCCTCAATTAACTACATGGTTATAATTATTCTGAAGGATAATATAAAAAGTTATATAAAAACTTGAAATTCATTCATATATTTTTCTCTGTCCCCATTCCTTCCTGTTCCTCTGACTCAAATCTGAGATTAGTGGGTAAAGTAAGAGCCACAAGATGGAAAGTAAAGTAGGCTTCTGCGTAAAAACCTGGTAAAGAGCCAAGGACAAATGTCAGCTAGAGGCATGGGGGAAACCATGAAGTTCAGATGGAGAAAGGTATTTGTGAATCTGGTTGGAGAGTGATTACTCTCATTTAGGCCCCGCTTTTGCTAGTCAGATGAACATTTACTACTCTTCTCATCAAAAAGGGAAATCACTAAGGATTATTTGTATTATGGTAATACCTGAAGGCCCCATATTGCTAGGCACTGTATAAACACACGTCAAGAAAGAGACCATTTCCTGAAGATCTTACGATCTAAGTATACAAAATTGATAACGCATGGGAGTAAAGAAGTATGATTATTTCCACTTTACAAATGAGGAGCCAAGTCATAGAGAGATTCAGCAACTTGATCAAGATCACTCAGAGAGTCAGGAACTGAACTCAACCACATCAGTTTCAGTCCAGTGTCTTAACCACAAGACCAGTTTTCCAATGGGAAGTGTTTTAAGAAATCAATTGTTTATAACATATACAAATTATTTAGTTGAAGGCTTTCAGAAAAGGGGACTAAACTCTCATCCCTGCTGCAGTTGATGTATACCTCTTCGTTGGCACAGAGCAGCTATAATGCTCTTACCCATCTAGTGTCAGAGAAATTCTTGGGTGGCAAAGAACCACCATAGCGGTTACATTTCCTGGCCCCTTTTATAGAACATATATCCAGGGAAGGGGGACAAAGTCATAGAACTTCTACAACACTTACATATGTGTACAATGTTCCCCCATTCGCAAAGGCCCCTAGAGGCCATAGGGAGATGATATACACCAGAACACCCTTGAAGATGCTCTAATTGACATTGAGGAACTTCTTAGCTCCTGGCCTCCCAGAGGACTAGTGGGAAAGAGGGCAAAAGTGGCATCAAGCACAGTTTGGATCATAGGTGCAGCCCAGGATTGGGGTCAAGATCTTCGGGATTTCTGATTAAAGAACAATGATGCATATAGATGATTTAACTGATAGCTCCATTTAATACATCTTCCCTGGAATGGTTCCTTCATCTAAGACTAATTATTTTATATTTTTAGATACTGACTTCCTTTTGCCATCTGCTGGATCTATCTTCCAGCACACTGATCGGGAAAATGCGACAACAGAGTAAAAGGTATTGAAATGATTAATGCACTGCACACAAATAGTTAAAAAGGAAAAAAATATATTAAGTGGTCTAAACACAGAGAGAGTATACAAAACAAAGAGACGATACTATAATATTCTATTGTTCAGTACTTAGTATTCCAGAAGCTAACATTCACAATATCAGTTACTGAGCATGGGAAAGGTATTATTAGCTTGAAGATGTTGTGGCATTGGGAGAAAAAAGGATGCCAAGTCTGTGGGGGAAGGAGTCAGGAATTAACAGCATAATACATTTCCTCTCCTCCAAAATGTATTATGTTCTTATACTGTAAATTCCTCGACTAGCATACACCTTCTCAGGGCCGGACTGAGCCATTCCGGCGCCCCGGGCAGACAGTTTAATTGCGCCCCGGGTTGGGGGAGGGCGCATGCGCGGCCCCGCCCCCGCGCCAGCGCATGGGGGAGGGTGCATGAGTGGCCCTGCCCCTGCGCCGGCATGTGGGAGAGGGCGCATGCACAGCCCCGCCCCCGCCCGGTGTGTGGGGGAGGGTGCGCGGAGCTGGCGTGCAGCCCAGGGCTGCCCAGGGCGGGCCGAGCCTGGCCGTACAGTGCCCCGTGGCTGCGGGGGGAAGGGTGCTGCTGGCCGGCACTGCGGGGGTTAACGTGGCCCCCGCCCCAGGTGGCTGCTGGGAGCTGCTGTAGCCCACGATCTGGGAGCCGGGCATGCAGCACCTGATGGCAGCTATAAGGGGCGCTGTGCGCTCCTTACAGCTGCCATCAGGCGCCCCCCATAGGTTGGTGCCCTGGGCAGCTGCCCGGCTAGCCCAAGCCTTAATCCGGCCCTGCACTTTCTTATTCCTATGTCCAGTTGCATTGGGAGATATAGATCCACATGCCTATTTTCTACCATTTTCAGAAACAGCTACCCTGTCCCCAGTTTCCATGATTCCAAATCCCATCCTTATTGAGACTCAACTCTTCTTTCTTATCTCAGTGGTTTACTGTGACTCCTAAGTCCTTAACTTTTTCTCCTAAATCCTGCTCCTTGAACCAACAATTCCTTTCACTCAATTACTGTTCCCAAAGCCTTCGCTTTGCCCCTTATTTCACTTTGCCCTAGTCTGTCTATATACTGCACATTAAATTTTCTAGATATGCAAGAACAATAATTAACTCAGAAGTGTTTCGGAATCCCTCGTATGAAATACACTGAACAAAAATAAATATTATATAAACTGTATGCAACTTAAATCCGTGCATGGAATCTTCTTAACACCCAAGTTTTACTCAAGTTTTATTCAAAATTGGTGAAAAGTTAGTCTAATATAAATATCAAGAGCTATTGACTTGTTAATAGCTTGCAGCATGTTTTAAAATACAGACACTTAGGCTGCGTCTACACTATGAGCTAGGGGTGTGATTTTGAGCTTGTGTAAACATACTCACAATAGCTGTCATTGAGCCAGAGCACTACAACCAGCAGAGTAGCTGCAGTAGCATGGACACCCATCTGCTCCAGGCAGGTTTGCATTCTGGGTGGCTAGCCCATGTTGCTGCTCAGTGCTGTCTGTGCTGTTGTGTGCTACTATTTTTAGTGCTCTAGCTCAGTGTGTCTCAACCTTTTCCATACCAGGGACTGGCTTGCTGCCTTTTTAAACTGTGTCAGGGAGATCTCAGGAACTGGCACTGGTCCATAGACTGGGCAATGAGAAAAACCGCCTTAGGGTCAGTGTTTTTCAACCTTTTTTAATGTGCAGACCACAAAAACATCTCAAATGGAGGTGAACACCCCTTTGGAAATCTTAGACATAGTCTGTAGACTCTGGGGGAATCCAGAGACAACAGGGTGAAAATCACTGCTCTAGTTCAATAAGAGTTAGCATGACTATGTCTCAATGAACTGGGAATCAAGCCCCATCTGTAAGGCTATGTCTATACTGTAGCCTTCTTGTGGAAAAGCATATGCAAATGAAGCCTGGTGTGGAATATCGTTCTTCCTCAAAAAATGAGGAAGAATGGCTCTTGAGCAAGAGGGGATTTTTGCGCAAAAAGGAGCCATCTACACGGCTCATTTTTGCGCAAAAGCCTCTTGCGCAAAAATGGCTGCTCATTACTTATGCAAATGAAGTGTGGCGATATTCCACGCCACACTTCATTTGCATTTACTTTTCTGCAAGAAGGCTACAGTATAGATGTAGCATAAGTGGAGAAGAAGCCAAACTAAAGAGAAATGAAAAGCAATGAGATCAACCTTTTCACACCAGCGCACCAAAAGTTATGCCTTACATTTGTGTACCAACATAGGACTTCAATGATAGACACAGGAGCAGAGCACCTTTTGAAAATCAGGCCATTTTTGGTTTTGGTGCCATGTATAGATTTAGAACTCTTGCTCTGAACATCCAAGTGTGAAGATTTTGACCTGAATGTTTACTTCTTTTTTTATTTTAAAAACAGACTTATCCAGAAATATTTCTGCATTACAAGCTCATAAATCAAGAACCATGTAGCACATTCTCATTAAATACAGAAAACAAACAACCTGACATGAAACAAGCAAACCTATTTTTCCATTTACAGTACTTTAAATTATTTTGATAACCTTTATGCATACTTCAAAGAATAATAGCGTAATAGTACTTGAATAAATCAGTCTTTGTATCTAAACATTCTACAGATTACATTTGAATTCAGTAGCTCATACCTGGTCATTCTCTTCTTCATCGTTACTTAATTTGAGGTCATCTTCTAGCATTCTAGAGAAAAAATAATACAAAAAATACATTTAAAACACCCAAATAATTAAGACATAACATATTATATTTGTTGTTGACTAGCTTGTTAACTTGTTGACCACCAATATTTGAGGAAACCAATTGATTACTACTGTAGCAACTGAGTTTGAGAAGATTATTGTAATTAGAAGAAATATGTGACCAATTTTGAATTCTATAAAAGAACATTCTTGATGCTGATAGGTGGGAATTCCCCAAAAGAGGAAAAGATTACTACATTAGGGTTAGAATTTACAAAACTCTTTCTAGTAGCTATTTACACTGACAGCGTTGTGACATCAAATGAGGGTGACCTCATATTTCACAAAGGCCATGTGTTTGTTCTGTTTTAGGCTTGAAGTAATGCTGACTTCTCGATTGAAATAATTAAACAATACTATAATGCCAAAATGCTCAGGAGAATTTATCCATCTCATTTGAAAATAGACAAGAACTCATCTTTTCTAAGGGGGATTTCACCCCCCTGTTTCCAAACCACCTGCAAAATATTTAAATTTGCTAGCAAAAAAATAGCTTGTTTTTAATCTCTTAAAATTGTATTGCAGCCTTGAACTGGCAGTTAAAGGAATTTAAGAGGTGGGAAGGGATCCACTATTTAAAAGGTCTCCAGTGAAGGGATCTGTGTCTTTAAAAAAGTCTCTAATAATAGTCATTGGAAAAGTAGCTAGTTTTTTCTTGTAGTCTGGGAAAGGTGAATCTGTAATTTAGTGATGCCTCCAAAAGAAAGTTTGGTGAAAAATCTAAATGCATTCTGCAATGTGGGTGGTCCCAGAGAGTAAATATATAAAGGAGACATATGTAATCATCTCAAACCACCTCCTTGTACTTGTGCCTAATCTCCTGAGAAGGCAGCTGAAAAACCTAATTCTTAAGTGGGTAGCAGGGTGTATATTTCACAAGATCACAGAGAAGCAAAGGAACACCATAGCCAAAAGGAGCACATAGCCTAGCTACCCTTCTATAAGACTTGCAGCTACAGTTCACTAGTTCACTACTGACACCACTGGTTTACCACTGCAGCTACAGAACACAGAACACCTCACTGCTGGAGAAATAGCTCAGTTTTAGCTTCCAGGTTAATTCATGCTCTTTACAAGGTTGGGAAGGCTGATGCTACCTCCAACTCCAGTAGTGGAAAGTTGGACTGTAAAGGGTAACTCTTACTATCACATAGTACAATTAACCCTGATGCTGTTTTTTCCAGATTTACTGTTATATATTCAAAGGTTCTGCCTCTGTGGTAGAGATTTAAAACTGAAATGCCACCTTCAGCAATATCTGGCTGCAAACTGAGCCCACGTCTACACTAGGGATGTTAGTGACTAGCTGACTATCCGATAAGCAAATGCTAGTCACTTCCTCCCCCTTGCTGCCTCTATCAGGCTACATATACGTTGTTTGTTTTTTGTGGAAGAGGAAATGCAAATGAAGCACTCATTTGCAAATCTCACACTCTCATTTGCATATTCTCTTCCAATCCTTTTTGCGGAAGAGGTTTTTACGGAAAAAAACCCACAGTGTAGACGGGGCCATTTTTCGGAAAAAAAACCTTTTGCGCAAGATCCTGAAAACCTCATTTTTTGAGGAATAAGAGATCTTGTGCAAAAGATTTTTTTTCCGAAAAATGGCCCCGTCTACACTGTCTTTTTTTTCACAAAAACCTCTTCCGCAAAAAGGATCGGTAGAAAATATGCAAATGAGAGCACGAGATTTGCAAATGAGCACTTCATTTGCATTTCCTCTTCCGCAAAAAAACAAACAGTGTAGACGTAGCCCCAGAGAGAGGCAACAAGGGGAGGAGCAGGAGCCAGTGCTGGGGGGAACCAGCTTTAAGCTAGTTCAGCTTTAAGCAGGAGGCAGGGGAGGCAGAGGGGCAGTGGAACTGCTTAAGTCCCTGCTCCTGCTGTTCCCACTGCAGGCACTTCTGCTTTTGAAATGTACAAGAGCCCTAAAGGGCTCTTGTACATTTCAAAAGCCGAAGTGCCACAGGGAGCGCAGGGTGAGCAGGGACTCAAGCAGTCACCACTCCCCCATGCTCTCTGCGTTGAGCCCCCCTGCTTGCTGCCTCTATCAGAGGCAGCAAGGTGAGGGGGACAGGAGCTGGTGCTGGGGAGAGCCAGCTTAAAAGCCAGTTCCCCCCAGCACTGTCTACAGAGTGCCACCTGCCCTCCCTCCCCATTGCCTCTATTAGAGGCAGTGGGAGGGGGGGATGGGTGATGCTGCTGTGAAGCAGCCCCTATCCACAGGAGTCCCAGTGGGGAGCTAGACCATCCTCCCCCCCGCAGAGAGGGGCTGTTGCCACCAAACAGCCCCTATTCACGGTGGCAAGGGCTGTCCGCTGCAAACAGGGGCTGCAGGACTCAGCACAAGCCGGGACTGAGCAGTCCTGGCTCACGCTGATCGCTGCGCTTCTGCGTTGTAAATGTAGTAAGAGGCTCTTACTGCATTTAAAATGCAGAGCCGCAGCACTGGTGACTCCAGAGCCAGCATGAGCCGGAATTGCTCATTCCTGGCTGGAATCGGCTCCTGGAGTTACCCCTCTGTGGCTCTGATCGACAAACTGTATCGACTATTCGATTAGCCAGATAATTGCATTTTAACATCCTTAGTCTACACTTCAGTTTCATGTACAAAAGTCAGCTTTCACTGACAAAACAATGGAGGTGAACACATTGTAGTGCTCCTCCCGCTGATTTAACTCTCTTGCTATGCTGACATAATAAAACCACTTGGATGAGATTCAACAAGGACAACTGCAGAGTCCTGCACTTGGGACGGAAGAATCCCAAGCATTGTTACAGGCTGGGGACCAATCAGCTAAGTAGCAGTTGTGCAAAAAGGACCTGGGGATTACAGTGGATGAGAAGCTGGATATGAGTTAACAGTGTGCCTTTGTAGCCAAGAAGGCTAATGGCATATTAGGTTGCATTAGGAGGAGCATTGCCAGCAGATCCAGAGAAGTAATTATTCCCCTTTATTCGGCTCTGGTGAGGCCACATCTGGAGTATTGTTTCCAGTTCTGGGCCCCCCACTACAAAAAGGATGTGGATGCATTGGAGAGGGTCCAGCGGAGGGCAACCAAAATGATTAGCGGGCTGGAGCATATGACTTATGAGGAGAGGCTGAGGGAGTTGGGTCTGTTTAGTCTGCAGAAGCGAAGAGTGAGGGGGGGATTTGATAGCAGCCTTCAACTTCCTGAAGGGAGGTTCCAAAGAGGCTGGAGAAAGGCTGTTCACAGTAGTGACGGATGGCAGAACAAGGAACAATGGTCTCAAGTTGTGGTGGGAGAGGTCCAGGTTGGATATTAGGAAAAACTATTTCACTAGAAGAGTGGTGAAGCACTGGAATGGGTTACCTAGGGAAGTAGTGGAGTCTCCATCCCTAGAGATTTTTAAGTCTTGGCTTGACAAAGCCCTGGCTGGGTTGATTTAGTTGGGATTGGTCCTGCCTAGGGCAGGGGGCTGGACTTGATGACCTTCTGAGGTCTCTTCCAGCTCTATGGTTCTATGATTCTATGATGAGAGGCATGCAGTTTTTTGCAATGAAGTTAAAGTGCTGCAATGTCAGTGTATCCATCTGCATCTCATTCCTCTGTGTAGCTAGAGGGAGCCCTGTGGAAAAGTTTCTTGATGCACACCAGGTTGTCTCAAGACTCCTTGGTACTGATCTCTAGGAAACTTTTTTCGGGGAAGGGGGTACTCTGAAATCCTCTGCTGAAGATTCCCTGGGACTCCTGTCTTGTTCCTTCTGTGCCAGTCAGCCATTTTGTCTGCAAGCACCAAAGCAGAACACAGGTGAACACTATACAGACCCCATCTGCACCCTCAGTGACACTCAAGAGTGAGATATTGTCTTCTATCACCATCCTGTGGAAAATTGTGCCAGTTTTCAAAATAGCATCTCTAGACACTTGTAAGGTTCTCTTCCTGAGCCCCCTCCCCTTGTCCCATTTTACCCCCTCCCACTCGTGCCCAGCTCATGATGGTTAGGGCTCTCAACATGCTGTGTGCACTGAGAACAGAGAGTGAGGAGAAGAAACGGGCAGGAGCAGATGATACAGCTACTTGAGGACCAAACAGACATGCTAAGGTTTACCCTGACTGCTTGCCTCCCTCTGCAACCCATTCAGAACTCCCTTTCATGCTCCCCGCAAGTTCCTCACATGGTCTTGGCCCACTGCTGTACCTCACCTTTAGGCCTAGTCTACATTACACCCCCCATCAATCTAACCTACGCAACTTCAGCTACGCAAATAGCACAGCCGAAGTCCACGTACATACTACGGTGTCTTACACATGATAAGGTTGGCGGGGGCTGCTCTCCCTTCAACTCTGGCTACTCTTCTCATCCTGGTGGAGTACCAGAGTTGACAGGAGAGCACTTGGAGGTTGATTTATGGCATCTAAGCAGACATGATAAATCGTCTGCAAGTGGATTGATCACTGCAATGTTGATTCACTGTGTAATGAAGACAAGCCCTTAGAGATATGTTTCACACTGACAGCTGGACATACACCCAGCGACGAGAGCCTCATTAAAAAGTGCTTTTCATTGTCTAGTCCCTTGTAAGTATAGAAATGTTTGCATAGCTGTTAAATAAAAATGAACATACAGAAAGAAAATGAACCTTTACTGGTCTCCTGCACATGGTGGTTACATCTGTAATTCACATAGAGTGTCAATAGGAGTATTTGCAGGGCACACTGAATGCACACACAGCAATCATTAAAAGGGTCGTACTATAGTGGAAAAAAATGGTGCCTGGCTCACTGCATTACAGAAAGACATATTCCTGGGGCTCATTGTCAAAATCCTCCTTCAAAGCATCTCTGATTTGAAGTGCCCTTCCCTCCTGCCCCACCCCACTTAGCCTTGTAGTGGTGGTTTGCCCCATTCCTGCAGGGAAGGGGTTAACGCAGGCTGGAGGGAGCCTGCACAGAGCCATGGCCAATTAGGAAAGGGCTTATAAGAAGCCAATTGGAGAGCAACTTGCTGGGGGTAGCCCTGTTATAAGAAGCTGCTCAGCAGAGCAGAAGGCAGTTAGGTCCTGACCAGGGTGAGTGCAGGACTGGTTCCCAGTGAAGAAGCACCTTTGAGAGAACAGTACTGGGCAGGCTCAGGGGAGATAGAGAGACAGACAGATACGGGCTTGACACTGGCCAGGTTGTGGCCTTGACGCAAGGGCCAAGAAGGTGTAAGTGTCATAGGGGAAGTGGCCCAGAGAATAGGAGACAGTAAAGGAGGAATGAAGGAAGGCAAGACATGGCTGCTGAGAGAGGATTCCTGGGATGGGACCCAGAGCAGTGTGTGGGCCTGGCTCCCCTCTTCCCCCTTGCACTGCGCCACACTGAAGCATGGCTGATACAGACTAAGCCAGAGATGAGATTCAGTAAGCTCATATCAACCAAGAGTCTGAACACCTATATTCACTTTCTACTATTATGTAAGTGCCTATGTAACCACCACCAGGCACATTTGAACCTGGGCCCTCTGAGGCAGAGTCTAGGAACCTCTACCTTCTGAGCTAAAAGCCAGCTGGCTCCCAGCCCATGCTGTAGAGGTCTCTTGATCTTAACTGTTGCTGTGGTCAAGGTACCACTTGCATTGCTCAGTAACCACACTAGGGCTATGTCTACACTCGCGGCTTCTTGCGCAAGTATGGCCGTTCTTGTGCAAGAAACCGCAGAGCGTCCACACTGCCCGCCCACTCTTGTGCAAGGAAATTTACAGTACATTGTGGTAAGAGAGGGTTCCTTGCACAAGAGTTACACTCTTTTTTAACAGGTGTAAGCCCTCTTGTGCAGGGGCTCTTGCGCAAGAGGGCAGTGTGGACACTCGGCAGGGATTTCTTGCGCAAGAAAGCCCTATGGCTAAAATGGCCATCAGAGCTTTCTTGCGGAAGAGAGCATCCACACTGCCATGGGCACTCTTGCACAAAAGCACAGCGCGCACATGGCAGTGTGGACGTTTTCTTGCGCAAGACTTCTTGCACAAGAACCCTTGAGCAAGATGTTCTTGCGCAAGAAACCGCCAGTGTAGACAAAGCCTAGGTGTGTAGGTTACACCTACAAAAATGCCTACATGTCCCTGTACCTACATACATTTAGGCTATGTCTAGACTAGTACCAAAAGTCGGAAAAGTCAAAATTGCGTATCGGCTTTTTTTTCTGAAAGAGGCTTTTCCAAAATTTGGCCTGTCTACACAGCGCCAAATTTCGGAAAAAACACCTCTTTCAGAACATCCCTTATTCCTCTCACCGAGAGGAATGCAGGGATGCCGAAAGAACACATCCACTTTTTCGGAAACTGTTCCAAAAAAGCAGACACGTTCTTTAGACATGGCAGAGCTTTTGCAGTCTAGACATAGCCTTATATAAAGAATGCCCATAATTTTAAACAATGTAATCATTTCTTCCTCTTTGAAAATGTACATACAGCAAAATATTTGCACAATGTACATTTTAATTACTCTGGGGTTTTTTGGCAATGCTTGAAGAGCCTTTTCTTTAACAAAACATTTCCACCGTAACTGGCATGATAAACGAACAAACAAACAAACAAACTCAGGCAGCTCTTCCTTTAAGCAAGGAGGGCAGAAGACAAGAAAAATACACAAAGTCCAAAAGGGACCTTGCCTTTGCGTATCTAATTTATCTTATCTGTAAAGTGCCCAGGTGCAGATCATGCTTACATTCATCCTTATTCAGAATGATACTTAGGCATGTGCTTTGTGCTTTGATGAATCATAGAATCATAGAACACTAGAACTGGAAGGGACCTTGAGAGGTCATCGAGTCCAGTCTCCTGCCCTCACGGCAGGACCCAGTACCATCTAGACCATCCCTGATAGATGTTTATCTAACCTGCTCTTAAATATTTCCAGAGATGGAGATTCCACAACCTCCCCAGGCAATTTATTCCAGTGTTTAACCACCTGACAGTTAGGAAGTTTTTCCTACTGTCCAGCCTCAACCTCCCTTACTGCAATTTAAACCCATTGCTTTTTGTCCTATCATCAGAGGCCAAGGAGAACAATTTTTCTCCCTCCTCCTTGTGACACCCTTTTAGAAACCTGAAGACCGCTATCATGTCCCCTCTCAGTCTTCTCCTTTCCAAACTAAACAAGCCCAATTCTTTCAGTCTGCCTTCATAGGTCATGTTCTCTAGACCTTTAATCATTCTTGTTGTTCTTCTCTGGACCTTCTCCAATTTCTCCACATCTTTCTTGAAATATGGTGCCCAGAAATGGACACAATACTCAAACTGAAGCCTAATCAGTGCAAAGTAGAGTGGAAGAATGACGTCTCGAGTCTTGCTCACAACACTCCTTTTAATGCATCATGTTTGCTTTTTTTGCAACAGCATCACACTGTTGGCTCATATTTAGCTTGTGGTCCACTATGACCCCTAGATCTTTTTCTGCAGTACTGCTTCCTAGACAGTCGCTTCCCATTCTGTATGTGTGAAACTGATTGTTCCTTTCTAAGTGGAGTATTTTGCATTTGTCCTTATTGAACTTCATCCTATTTACCTCAGACCATGTCTCCAGTTTGTCCAGATCATTTTGAATTTTGACGCTATCCTCCAAAGCAGTTGCAACCCCTCCCAGCTTGGTATCATCTGCAAACTTAATAATCGTAGTCACTAAATCGTTGATGAAGATATTGAACAGAGCTGGTCCTAAAACAGACCCCTGTGGATCCCCACTTGTTATGCCCTTCCAGCAGGATTGTGAACCATTAATAATTACTCTTGGAGAACAGTTATCCAGGCAGTTATGCATCCACCTTATAGCAGTCCCATTTAAGTGGTATTTGCCTAGTTTATTGATCATGCGAGGCTGTATCAAATGCCTTGCTAAAGTCTAGGTATACAACGTCCACCGCTTCTCCCTTATCCACAAGACTCATTATCCTATCAAAGAAAGCTATCAGATTGGTTTGACATGATTTGTTCCTTACAAATCCATGCTGGCTGTTACCTATCACCTTATTATCTTCCAGGTGTTTGCAGATGAATTCCTTAATTACTTGATCCATTATCTTTTCTGACACAGAAGTTAAACTGACTGGTCTGTAGTTTCCTGGGTTGTTCTTATTTCCCTTTTTATAGATGGGCACTATATTTGCCCTTTTCCAGACTTCTGGAATCTCTCCTGTCTTCCATAATTTTTCAAAGATGATAGCTAAAGGCTCAGATACCTCCTCAGTTAGCTCCTTGAGTATTCTAGGATGCATTTCATCAGGCCCTGGTGACTTGCAGACATCTAACATTTCTAAGTGATTTTTAACTTATTCTTTTTTTTAATGTTATCTTCTAAACCTACCCCATTCACACTAGCATTTACTATGTTAGGCATTCTTCATCATCAGACTTCTTGGTGAAGACCGAAACTAAGAAGTCATTAAGCACCTCTGCCATTTCCAAGTTTCCTGTTATTGTTTCTCCCTCCTCACTGAGCAATGGGCCTACTCTGTCCTTGGTCTTCCTCTTGCTTCTAATATATTTATAGAAAGTCTTCTTGTTTCCCTTTATGACTTATGGTGATGGGTAAGGAGGGGTGAGAAATACTAACAGTACAAACATAGACATTTTAACACCATCTATAATTACAAACACTATTGGCCATTTTCAATATACAGGCAATATAGTCCAGTTCATGATATCACTAGTCCCACATTTTGAGGTTTTCATAGAGCAGTTGACATCAAAATGCCCATAACCAGTTCAAGAGACAAGAAAAATAAAACTCTGCAAATGAAGAACAAAGAAAGAAAGTGGAGAACAAAGAAGTTCTCTGAGAAACCGAATTTATGGATTTTACACCAGAGGTTCGTCTGGAGAGACCTTTGTGATAAAACAGTTAGGTATGAGCACTTCATTATAAATCCTTAATGGAATCTGTGCTAGACCATTGAAAAGGCTTTAAAAGACTCAGGTTAGAGTTTTGCATGCTCTGTAATTAAACAATGTATCCATTTCTTTTTCTGCAATGAATTACAACAGGTGCAGATATAATGAAATGAGGTGAGTAACAGTTCTGGACATTGAAAAATGTCTAGTCAACCAGCTGTTTTGTTTCTACAGTATCCAATCAAGTGGTTTCAACTGTGAGTGCCTCTATCACTCAGATGCTATGGGGAGAGAGGGGGACAGGGAAAGACTTTGATATAATGAGAAACAGAAACAAAGTGAGTGGAATAATAATAGCCTTCTAAGGCAATATCTACACAGCAACATTATTTCGAAATAATGTAACTTATTTCGAAATAACATAGTCCGCATCTACACAGCCGGCAGCTATTTTGACATAATGTTGAAATACTGTCAATCTGGAGGACTTCTTACTACGACTCCTGTAACCTTCATTTTATGAAGAGTAAGAGAAGTCAGAGGAAGAGTGCTCTATTTCAAAATAAGTGCTGTGTAGATAGCACCAAAACTCAAAATAAGCTATTTCAAAATAAGCTACGCAATTGACATAGCTCAAGTTGCATATCTTATTCTGAGTTAAGCACTGCTATGTAGATGCACCCTAAGGGATTTGGACACCCAATTTCCATTAATTTCAATGGGAACTGAACAGCCAAATATCGAAGGTCTCCTCCTCCTCCTCCTCCTCTTCCTCATCGGCGTCATCTGCCACCCTGTCCTCCTGGAGGCTGTCCTTGCTGGACTACACGATGACGGGGGTGGGGGAGAGGTGACTGCCCCCTCCTCCCAAGGTGGCATCCAGGTGGTCAAAGTAGTGGCAGGTTTGCGATGCCACTCTGGAGTGTCTGCTTTGCTCCCTGGCCTTGTGGTAAGCCTGCTGGAGTTCTTTGATCTTCATGTGGACCTGGTCCCGGTTCCGGTTGTGGCCTTTGTTGGCCAGGCTGGTGACAATCTAGACATAGATGTCCACATTTCTCTTCCTGGTGTGGAGAGCCTGGAGGTTGGTCTCCTCCCCCACATACCTCAATGAGGTCCACGATTTCCGCACCAGTCTAGGCTGGATCTCTCCTGCACCCCTGGCCAGTGGCAGCCAAGGTGGCAGCAGGAGTGCTGGCAACCATGGGAGGCTTTGAGGGAGCACTGGAGTCCATCATGGCTCCCTCGCTGGCTGCTGTCTCACATGTGGCTCTCACTGCTTTCCAACATGCAAGAAGCCCTTCTGCAGCCTGGAGTTTTAGCTCCGCAGGAGAAGGGGAGCAGTGGAAATGCCAGGTGTGGCCAGAGTGGTTAGAACTGCAGCTGTGAGAGGCCTCTGGAGGCCAATTATTTAGCATTAGCAGCACCAGAGAATCCACACTAACTCTATTCAAAATAACAATTCTGAAATGAGCATTATTCCCTGAGGAAAACAGAGTACAGATTTTGAAATAACCAGCCCATTATTTTGAAATAACAGGCTTGGTAGTGTGGACAGTCTGCAATTTGACCTAAGGGGGGGTTATTTCAAAATAACTCCCTAGTGTGGACCAGGGCCAAGTGAATAAATGATAGTCTATGCATTTTAATTGAAGCACTTCTATCATTTATTTTTCTTATTTCTACTTTTTGTGTACCAATGCAATAAGGTAGGGGAATGGTGTGATTTCACTCAGTTGAAGAATACCTCAGCAAAAATGCCTTCCACCTGCCTCAACTGGTGGGGGAACTTGATGAGGCCAGTGGTGAAAGGGGACACTCCCAGAAGCAAAGGAGGGAGACACTCACTAAGGGATATTATGTGGCTCCTCCCATGAGGAGTCTCTAGCACGCAAGGAAGAGGTAGGAGAAGGGGTGCTGATTAGCCATCATTCACCTGTTCCCAGGTCATGTGGAGCCCCATCAGTGTTCCCTCTAAGATTTCCCAGCTGTGAGCAGAGTGAGTTTCATCTTGTGCACCAACACTGACATAATGTGCGCTTGTTCAGATGTGCACCACCATGACACCCACCAGGTTCCCCACCCCTCCACACGATGCATGACCCGGGGCTGCAGGGGGTGGGAGATATGGGGTGGCTCAGGGGTGCAGGGGGGAACTCAGGATGGGGGATTGAGAGGTCAGGGAAGTGACAGCTCCTTGCTGGGGGGAGGCTGAAGCTGGGCTGCCCATTCTTGCAGGGGGTAGGCCGGGACTGGGCTGTCTGGCCCCCCAGCTACTTGCTGGGGGGGGGGAAGTAGGACTGGGCAACCCAGCTCCCTCAGCTGGTGGGTGAGGGGCGAGCTGGGGCTGCACTGCCCCACACTCCCAGCTGGCTGGCTGGCAGCTCCTGGGGTAAGGGTGTCAGGGCTGCTACCTGGCAGCTGCCCAACTAGCTGCTGCTGCCACCCACCAACTGGCAGCTCCCGCCCCAGCCCAGAGCAGCTGCTGCCACCACCCACCACTTAGTAACTCCGGTCCCGGCCAGAGTCACCTGACCAGCTGCCACCTGCCATGCATCAGCTACGGTCCCAGCCGAGGCTGCCTGATAAGCCGCCTCCCACCACATGGCGGTTCTGCTCCCTGGGGCTGCCGACCAGCCGCCTCCCACCATGTGATTGCTCCAGTCCTGTCTGGGGCTGCCCGACCAGCCGCCTCCTACCACGTGGCAGCTCCAGTCCCAGCTGGGGACACCCGACCAGCTGCTGCTTGGCATTCGGCTCCGGTCCCGACTGGGTTGCAGCGTCCCACCAGCCATAGCTGGAACTAGTGTCGGTGAGGTTGCCCAAGTAGGGACAGCCTCATGGTGCCCCAGCACCAGCTGGAGCAAATGGGGGGCGGGCAGGCCAGCCGCTCACACCAAGTAGCCCCACCACACAACCACCACCACCACCACTCACCTTCCTGTCCAGCAGGAAAGTGAGTGGTTGTGAGTGCTGCTGTGCAGCTCTGCAGGAGAGGTGGGCGGACCTAAAATATTTTGTGCGCGGCTGCTCAGGCATGCAGCTTAGACGGAACCCTGAGCCTCACCCTACTCACCTGAACTAGGAATGGGAATAGAGCCTGACAGATGCTGTGGGTCTAGCTGATCACCCATTTGTAGAGCCCCACAAATCAGTGGATATCCGCTTTATATCCATGGGTGGCTGCACCTGCGGATGTGGATATCAGCAGCTCGTTTTTGCGGATACAGATGTGGATGCAGATACAAATTTTGTATCTGCACAGGGGTCTATTCATTTGGGGGTTAAAAAGGAATTTTTTCTCCCCTGGGCTTGTTGGTAGAGGACCAGGGGCCTTATTGCCATCCTCACAGCACCATCAAGCCACAGGGGGTTAAGGACGAAAATGCTCCATACCTAATTGAGGTACTGGGATGGTGCAGTTTATTCCTCTCAACTTGTGGTGGGTTGCCAGTGTGATTATAGGGATAAAATAAATGATTCCCAGAGGTAAAAAATCTGGGATTTTGGTGATGGGTGTTGGGCTTATGGGATAAGATTGAGGTCAGACTTCATGGCCCTTGTGGGCAGAGGTCTCCATACTTCTGCACACTGTGTTCCCCTAGCAGAGGGTAAAGGTGCAAGGATTCAGAGAGGACTGAGACCTGGGGGGCATAAGCAGAGAAGATCCTATTCTGTGTTTTAGATTCTACGGTGAGGAGCCCTGTAACCCACACTGGAACCAATTAAATGCTTGGTATAGGAGAGTAGGGTGATTGGTGGGTAGCACACCTCCTCTGTGTTCAAGATGAATAAAAGCCATGGCCTGCCATTAAATTTCATGCATGGGCCTGTCTTCATTTTGCTGCCGTGGAGAGGAGGTGTTCAAAGCAAAAATCTGTCAACTGACTGCTCATTTCAGTGTACATTGGTACATTTACTCAGCTGAAAAATATTTTAAGGGGGCAAATTATCTTATTCCTTTCACCTGTAATATTGCCCAGAAGCCACAGCAGCCAGAGAGCCCCAGCAGCCCCGGAACTCCAGCCGGGTAGGCAGCAGCAGAGCTTGGCCGGAGTCCTAGCCGGGGGCAGCTCCAGCCATATTGGGAGGGACCTCCCCTTGTTCGGCAGATCCCCTTGTTTGGGACCAGTCAGGTCCCGAGGGTGCCGGACGGGGGAGGTCCAGCCTGTACTGCATTTACCTTCTGTATTTAACATTATCTGCCATAAATGGCAGGTGCTCAAGTCTGCTGTTTATTTGCTTCAAAAGATTTCATACTCTGATACAGGGAGAAGAAAAACAACTCCAGATTCCTGACAGAAAATCTTTACTGGAAGCACATTTTAGAAAACTTTGCCTCTGTTACCAGAAAAGTGGAAAATCTGTACCTGATTCTGTAATCCTTATATCATGAGACCTTACTCATGTAAACAGCCCTGCTGATGTTAAAGGAATTATTTTCATAAGTCATCAGTACTCCTGTGAGTTAAGGTTACAGGTTTGGGACACTAATACCACAAATGTAACTTCAGCCTTTGTCGTTTTAAATTAATTGAAGGAAGAAATTCACCTGGTAAAAATCATGAACACTTCATGAGAAACAGATACATGTTTCTTTCCTTTTAGAACAGAGACACACGTGGTATTATGATCTTGATTTCCTACAGTAAACAGATGGCCAGGCACAGCTAATGCTCAATTATAACCAAAACAAGTATTTCAAATAAGCTTATTTGTTAACACAAAAATGTAAGATTAGCTGCTTTATACAACAAAGGTTTTAATCAACTGGATTCTATTCGCTGAAATTTTTCACTTTCAAATCTTAAACTACAAATTCTTAATTTTTAAAAGTGACTTAATTTGTATTATTTATGTTGTGCCAAATTAAAGTGGCAAGATTATGAATAAGAGAACTGTCAGAATTAGATCAGAAGGGTAAATTGTAAATTAGAGCTTTTACCAAGCCCTCTAGGATTTTGAAAAGCAGTCTCTTTCAAAAATACTGCTAGAATATGAAGCATAAGCTACACAGAAAAAACAGTTTGTGCCCAAGATCCATTATAAAGCCACACGTAGGAAAACATTCATGTACAGAATAATGTCAATGATAACTAAAAATAAGGAGGGCTACCCAGTAAAAGCAGGCAGGTACAGTATTAATATACTTTATGCTAGAATGAAGCATATATATAAAACCAAGATTTAATTATGGAACGCAGAGGCTAAATTCTTGAAAAACTGACAGTCTACAGTAACAGAATTAGCAATTTCAATAACAAATAGCTGCTCTAAAAATAAAGGTTTCTTCTCTTGGAATGAATCCATCAGAGATGTTCTACATTTCTCTTCAAAACTATTTAAACTGGCTAAATGCATTGTTAAATTCCCATCACATTAATGGCATAATTTGAAATTCAGGACAATCTTTGCAGAATAATGCAATGGACGTTTTTCTCATACCAGCAGAACTTGAAATAAAACTTTACGAGGACAAATTGTTAGCAGCCAGCCTGATTATGAACTGTGGACATCAAAGGCAAAAGGTTTCTTTCCTTCTAAAGAAGATGAGAAGGAAAAAATATGCCACCTGTTTGGTAGACTTCACATAACTCCACAGAGCTGAGACTTGGGCCATAGTGTTCAATCTTGGGTGTCTATATAACTAAATCTGTTTTTAAGCACCTAAAAAAGTAGCCTGCTTTTCAGTTGTGCTGAGCACCTGCCATTTGTGGTAGATAATGTTAAATACAGAAGGTAAATGCAGTACAGGCTGGACCTCCCCCATCTGGCACCCTCGGGACCTGACTGGTCCCAAACAAGGGGATTTGCCAGTTTTTATCTACTTCCTGTGTGTTTTATGATACTGTATAGGGTTGATTTTTTAATCTGAATTTCAATATGCCAGTGTTTCTTAAACTGTGTTCCGCAGTACACCGGTGTGCTGCGGAGAACAAGAGTTCAAAATGGCCACCCTTAAAGGGGTAGGCGACTTTCCCCCGACTGTTTTTTTTTTTTGCTCAACAAAAAATCCTTGGCATTCCTCATAAAAAATCCTTGGCGTTCCTCATTGTTTGGTGTTCCTCGGTCTTAAAAAGTTTCAGAAACACTACAATATGCCAAACATCTTATAAAAGCCTACTACATCTACATAGATATCAATATCAATCAAACTTCTAATCGCCTCTAGAAGTGAGATCAGGGCTGTTTGACAAGGTCTATTGTTCATGCAATTATGTTGGCTGGCATTATTGTTATTAAATATACTTTTCAACTATATCCCATAGGTTTTCCATTATTTTGCTTAGCACTAATGTCAGGCTAACCGGCTTATAATTACCCAGGACATCATTCTTGCCATTTTTGAATAATGGCACAACATCAGTTATTCTTTTAATCTTCTAGAATTTTCCTGGTATATAACAAGTTATTCAAAATGAATATCAGAGATCTCCTCAGCCTGTTCTTTAAGAACTCTTTGGGCCTTCAGCTATAAAAAGTTTTATCCCTCGTAGACATTGTTGAACATCCTCCTGGATTATTAGTGGTCTGGAAGGTATATCCTCATCCTCATGTGCTACAAACACATCATGCTGCTTCTTTCCTAATACACAACAGTCAGACGTATTCAACTCTTCGGCCTTTTCTTAATGTGTATTAATAATTTTATCGTCTTCTTTTAATAATGGGCATATTCCCATTGCAAGCATGTCTTTTGTTCTGAACATATTAAAAAAACCCTCCTATTTATTGTACTTAGCCCTGCCAGCCCTGGATTTTACACCCACAGTAGCATTTATATGGATTATTATATGGATCACATTCCAATCCCCATGACCTGCAAATGAAAAGCTCCATATCTTATCACCAGTCCTTTGAGCCACCCAGCCTCTGGCACATCCAGCCCTGCACTGCATGCAGCTTGTGACTAAATAAGAATGTAATTATCCAGCCTACTTAGCAATCTATTGCAGATGCATTAAACACTGAGCATGCAAATGGAAAGAAGAGGAGAAAATCTAGCTATTTATGGTATAAAAACTATTAAATAGTCATTACATTGCTGTATGAGCTAGAGCATTTCCATCCCCAAGTTAGTTTTACTGGTGAACGGGCAATTTACATAACACCCACAATGCCTTTTGAGTTTTTCAATACAAAACTAACAAAAAAGAAAAACAGGATAAAATGAGGAGGAAGGAAGGGAGGGAACAAAAAACCAAACCCCAGTAAATTTCAATAAAAATTTCATCAACTTGTTCAAGGTGAATTTTTTCCAAAATGAAAATGTTTTTAAACTTTCAAAAAAAATCATTTCTGCTCACCCCTGGTTTTCAACTTGCTCTACCCATTGGATTGAGTGGAAATCAGAGCATATTAAATTATTATGGATTGTGTACTTTTGGGTACCACATTTGAGCAACTGGACACCACATCTGAACTCACAGCCTCTCAATACAGAGTCAGGCTCTATGCTGATGAGAGAGTGGAGCTGGGCCCCCACCCAGATCTTAGAGACATGTGGTGCTCTGGTGGTAATTTAAAGGGCCTGGGGCTCTAGCCTCCTCTGCAGTAGCAACAGCCATGAGCCCTGGGGCCTTTTGAATCACCAGGCCAGGGGACAACTGCTCATTTTGCTTCCTCCCCCATTGGAGGGCCTGGTTTTCTATGATGCTGAGTGTAAACCAAACACCAGATTTCTACAGTGAACATGTTTAATAGTTGTATTAAATTCTCAGAAATCTTCGAACATCCTAGGATAGCATTGGACTTGCTATGCTAAATAGAACAACTAGCTTTGCCTAATCCAGCATCCTACCTTTGGCAGCTGCAAATATATGGAACACCAATATCTGAATTAATTAATGAAACTACCCTGGATGAGCTCTTATCCAGAGAACAAATTCTTCCTGGTTCTGAAAGGTCATCAAGAATAGGCCTTGAAGCATGAGATATGATTGTCCTTTTTTTGGACACTTTTAATTAAGGTACCCAATAAATGAACTTACCTATCAGGATGCATTAATCAGAAGCCCCACCTTAGACCAAAAAGATGTAACCCTGCCTTGGAATTTTGGAGTGTATGTGTAGTACAGCTTTTGCTGAGTACTCTTTTGTGTAAGGGAGAGTGTGTGTGTGTGTCTGTGTGTCTGTGTGTGTGTGTGTCTGCATGTAGAGGCAGGTGAAGACAGAAGCACAGAAAGAGAGAAGGAGCCAGCCAGAAAAAATATCCAACCAGGAGTCTATGGTGATTTCTATTTAGAAATAAAAAAGCCTGCAGCTGACTTGGATCAGCTGACTCAAGTTTGCAGGGCTTGGGCTCTGGAGCTTACAAATGGCTGCACAGACATTCAGACTCAGGCTGTAGCCCAGAGCCTGAACATCTAGTCCTGGTCTATACTAAGTTGTTATTTAGAAATAACCCCCCTTAGGTGGAATTTATAAGCAGAGCATTCACACCACCAAGCCCATTATTTTGAAACAACAGGCCACTTATTTTGAAATAGCGTTAGTGTGGACACTCCAGTGCTGCTAATTCAAAATAATTGGTTTCTGAAGGCCTCTTGCAGCTGCAGCTCTGACTGCTCTAGCCACACCCAGCATCTCCATTGCTCCCCTCTTCCTATAGAGCTTAAAATTCCTGGCAGCAGGACACGGGCTTGTCCCACGTGGCAAGCTGTGAAAGCCCCGTGTGACACAGCAGCAAGTGAGGTAGCCATGAGTGACCCCAACGCTCCAGCAGACCCTCCCATGGGTGCCAGTACTCCTGCTGCTCCCTCAGCTGCCAATGGCCAGTGACGCAAGAGAGCTCTGGCCTGGACCAGCGTAGAGATCCTGGACCTCATTGAGGTCTGGGGGGAGGAGACCAACCTCCACGATCTCCATACCAGAAAGAGAAATGCCAAGATCTATGGCCAGATTACCGCCAGCCTGGCCATCCTAGGTGACAAAAGGCACACCTGGACAATTGATCAGTGCCAGATGAAAATAAAAAAGCTGCGGCAAGCCTACCAGAAGGCCAGGGAGCAGAGTGGATGCTCCGGGGTGGCACCACACAGCTGCTGCTATTATGGGAGCAGGGCTGGGCACGTCCCCCACTGTCTTTGTTGGGAGGAAGAGAAGGGAATCAAATAGCACTCTCTCTGGCAAGCAGCGTCTGCTGCTCACACGCCTCCCCCAACATGCCCGCCATCCTCTAGCAGGCAGGGATAGAGGTTCTCTCTCTCTGAGGGATGCCGCAAGAGCTGGACCTGGCTTGTGCAGGACACAGTAGGAAGCAGAGCCACCCCGTCCCCCTTCTCATCCACAGGTTCCTGGCCTGGCTGGCACCTTCCCATACCTGCTTGTCCCTGGGCCATGGGTGTTGCGATGCTCCCCTGGGACATTTGTGCCCCTGCTGGAAAGTGCCCACTGTCTAGGCAACGTATGGCCTTGCTCAAACCACATTACCATTGTCTAAACTGAGATCTTTGGTGTCGGCTTAGCGATGTGGGCTAGGCTTCATACATGTTGTCTCCTATGATGACTGCCCTAGTCACTTTTCTTCAAAAATGGGCAAGCTTCGAGCTTGGCACATCCCCCATCTCCCATGCTATCTACTCAACTCTGTGGGATCCACCAGAGGAAAAAAAAACCTGAGGACCTGATGCAGGAGCCAGTGGCCTGCCTGCAGTCCCTCATCCAGGGGCTCGAGGATGAGTGCCAGCAGGAGTGGGTCACTGACTGGGAGAAGTGCTGGGCCGACTGGGAAAGGAAGGCTGTCTGGGACCAGATGGCACACCAACACGATGTGGTGATGGAGTGCATGGCGTCGTGCACGGAGTGGGCCACAAGCCACCTGCTTGCCAGCCTCCCCGTGGCTTCCCCTCCAAGGCTCCCCAGGGGCTGCCAGGGTCCTAGAACATGGGGTGGTGGAACCTCTGGGGCAGCTAAAGCCCCCTGACTACCCAGAGGCAGGCGTCAGTCCCAGCCCCCATCCCTGAGCCCCCTCTCCCATTCCAGGTTCTTTCCCCAGTCCCTCCCTTGTTATGTGTCCCCCCAATAAACAGTCCTGTTTTTTCAAGAAACATGTCTTTATTATTTGGTCTGCAGGGGAGGGAGGAAGGTGGAAAGGAAGGGCAGGGGAAGACGGGGTGGGGGAGGAAACACACACACAAAGAATGCAGGGGCACCTTGTGGAGAGTCTTGGAGGAGAGTCTCCCAACTGGCCCTGGACAAAACTCTCCCTCAAGGTCTCCCTGATGAGCACAGCATCCTGATGTGGATTGCTTACGGCACTGGTGTCCAGTTGCTCAAATGCTCTGGCCAGCTGTTCCGCCTCAACCCCCACCCTGGCAGAAAAGTCTCCCCTTGCTCTCACTTAGGTTATGAAGCACACAGCAGGCCCTCACCACAAAGGGGATGTTGTGCTCGCTGATGTCCAGATGGGTGAAGAGACTCCTGAACCTCCCCTCTAAACAACCCAATACGCATTCCACGACCATGCAGCACCGACTCAGCCTGGTATTGAAGTACTCCTTGGCTGGGTCCAGACTTCATGAATCAGGAGAGCAAGGGGTAGGCTGTGTCACCTAGGATGACGATGGACATGTCCATGTCCCCGACTCTAATGCTATGGTCGGGGAAAAATTGCTGGCATGCATCTTTTGGAAAAGGCAGGAGTTCTGGAAGATGCAAGCCTTATGTGCCTTTTGGTGGAGGGATGTAGGGTAAGATGTTGGTGATGCGTCCCTTGTGATCCACGAGGGCCTGCAGTGCCAGGGAGAAGTACCCCTTCCTGTTGATAAAGTCTCAGGCATGGTGGTCGGGGGCCAGGATAGGGAGGTGGGTGCTGTCTATGGACCCCCCACTGTTGGAGAAGCCCAGGGTGGCAAAGCCATTGATGATGCTGTCCACGTTGCCCAGAGTGACCACCCTCCATAGCAGCACGTGGTCGATGGCCTTGGCTATCTGCAGGGGCATGGCCCCAGCTGTGGATTTCCCCACGCTGAACTGGTTCCTGATAGTCATAGCTGTCCAGCGTGGCGAGCTTCCACAAGGCGATGGCCACATGCTTCTGCTTGGGGATGGTGGGTTGCATGTGGGTGTCCTGTCACCTGAGGGCAGGGGCAAGCCACTTGCCGAGCTCCAAGAAGGTGACCTTCTGCATGCAGAAGTTTTACAGCCACTGCTGTTTGTCTCATTGCTGCAGGACGATGCAGTCTCGCCAGTCCAAACTCGTCTGCTTCTGTCAGAAGCAGCATTTCATGGTGTCCAGGGGATTGAGGGGCATGTGCAGCAGCAGGAGCTGCAGTCCACTCTGGGGTTCGTCCTTCAGGTCCTGGTCCTTGTCCTTCTGGAACAACATGCGGGCACTCTGGAAGGCCTTTAAGTCTTGTACTGCTTTGCAGCAGCTCTGGTTCCATGCTGAGAGTGCTGTGGCATCCGCAAGGGCAACCAGAGCATGAGAAGGCATGTTTCCATTGCATCCCTTTGGGTCCCATTGTGGGGAGGCATGGAGGAGTGGCATGTGAGACGCGGCTGTAGAGAGGAGCCCCTGAAAGCGCGCACTGTACCTTGCCTGACCAAGCAGCCCCAGGACTTATCTGCCCTCCTGGTACCCTCCCCAGAGTGCTTATGTAACCCACTCACCTATGGGGTGTGGGTCACTGTCCCATGTAGTGGTACTGAGACCACTTACTGCAAGAGATAAGAATAAGGGAGCTCTACAGCCTAAGCTGAGAACCAGCTGGCTGTACAGCTCAAGCTGTAGAGGCTCTTACAATAAGCGCCAAAGGGCCCAAGTTCAAGTCTACCAGGTGGCACTTACACTTCTAGGGGCTCTAAGTCCAAAGCAGACTCCAATCAGTGTGTATGTGTTACTTAGGAATAATTCTAACCAATTCCAATGCATCCCTGTAGTGGGGACATGTGGTATTGTTAAATCAGGGGTTATGTTAATTTTAGTTATTGCAAAATAATTTCCTAGTGTAGACATGCCCTTACACTCTAAAGCAATTTTTAACCCCACAGCCCAAGTCAGCTGACTCAAGCCAGTCATGGCCATTCCATGAGTCTTTTCTCCCTGTGTAGACATAGGCTCACACTATGCTCAGAGCGTAAGAGAAGCCTTGTCTTTTGGGTCTGGTAAAGATACTTGGGCTGCAAGCAAAGAAGCTATCCCTGGTTCTCGGTTCCAACTTTATTCAGAAAACAGGACTTTGTACATTCCCTGGAAATAAATGGGAACATCCCCTGACTTTTACTAGCCATGTGGGTCAAAAAGGGCTATGTTATATAACAAAATACATTTTTTTAAAGGCTCTTAAAATTCTGATGCAAAGCCCATTGGGGTCAGTAGGAGCCTTTGCATGGATTTCAACATTGTTTTGATCATGACCTAATTCGTAAAAGTTCTGCTATGCTTGGGAAGTCCAGGGTTCCTGGAAATACAGATGTCATTATGTCTGAGTTGAAATATCACTCTTCTATAGCTATTAGTAAGTACAGTGTATTAGGGTTAAGTTTGCACATTTTGTATGAGATGGTTTCTTAGGTTTTTGAACAGGTTGAACCTCCTAAATTCAGAACTGTCTGATCTGACAACATCCGTGGCCCAGCAGGACCACAGAGGTTGCTGGACCACAGAGCTCTGGTGCCCGGGAGTACAAGATGATCTGGAGTCCAGTGGCAGGGAAGCCCCACCATTGGGACTGGCAAGCCCCATCTCAGAGGAACTTCACCAGATGGGGCAGCAGTGGGACTGGCAAGCCCCGTCCCCGGGAAACCCCAGCTGGGCAGAGCAGCAGTAGGGCAAGCCAGGGAGCCCCATCCCCCGGAAGTCTCTGCAGGGTGCCAGTAGCCAGCGAGCCCTATCCTTGGGGAACCCCGGCATAGTGGGACAGAAGTGGGGCCATGGAGCTCCGACCCTGGAGAGCCCCAGCTGGCTGGCAGCAGCGGGCCAGAGCCCAAGCTCTGTAGCAGGCTTTGTGACAGGCAACTAAAAACTGAAACCTTTCAGTGTTTTTTGCAATGTTTTCCCCTTTGATTTCCTGGAAGCCCATTACATGTTTCCGTTCCACACGTATTCGCATAGCTTCATTCAGTTTTAATATAAATGAGATTAAAGACAGACTGTAGCAGTCTGCTCCTTTTAAATAATAAGAAAAAGAAATCCTGCCTGTAATAAGTGTTCCACCCATCTAGGAGGCTTCTAGAATCATAAAATCATAGAGTTGGAAGAGACTTTAGGAGGTCATTGAGTCCAACCCCCTGCTCAAAGTAGGACCAATCCCAACTCATCCCAGCCAGGGGAGACTTAAATACCTCTAGGGATGGAGATTCCACCACCTCCCTAGGTAACCCATTCCAGTGCTTCACCACCCTCCTAGTGAAATAGTTTTTCCTAATATCCAACCTAGACCTCCCCCACTGCAACTTGAGACCGTTGCTCCTCTTCTGTCATCTCTCACCACTGAGAGCAGCCTTTCTCTATCCTCTTTGGAACCTCCTCCCACCCCCTTTCTGGTAGTTAGAGCTGCTATCAAAACCCTCCTCACTCTTCTGTATACAGAAGTAAAGTTTCAACAGGCATTTGTCACTCATTTATATAAACAGTACTCTTGACAATGCAAGCGATTATCCCTTCTGTCAGTATTATCAGTAGAGAGACAAGGTAGTAGTTGGAAAAGCTCCACATGGCGCACACTGAGCCCATTGGTTTATTTGATCGGACTGAGAGAAAATTATTTTTAAAATAAAACATACAGTAATTGGCTACTGTTAAATTAAGCATGTAATCTCATTTGAATCCCGTATCCAGGAGAGTCTTAGCAAGCCTAGCCTTTTTACTCTTAATTCACAGAGAAAAATGGAATTAGAAAGAACTTCCCTGTGAGACTGCTATTGCAGAATGATGAACAGAACACACAGGATATCTCATTTTCTAAACCTAGCTTCCCCCCACCCCCAGAACATTTTCATAATGTAAAAAGAGTAGAGCCTCTCTGCATATTTCTAGAGGAGTATAAAAGGCATTTGGCACAAGAATGGACTTTTATTGCTTTCCCGTTCACTCACAGACTTGGGTTGCACATAAACTAGAAAGAGCAATTCCTCAACACTTTTGTAATAATAAAATTCTAATAAAAATCTCACTGCTAAAATCATCTCAATTCTATTATTATTAAATAATACCTGCCATTTCCAAATTGTTGTTATATTTCATTATTACTGAAATAATATGGTGTGAAATACATAATTCAAGGCATGACATGAGAAAAGGGAACATGATGTAAAGAAGAATTGCAGTGCGGCAGGCTGATGTGTTGCTGTTTTGTAGTGATGGGTGGCTGTGGTTTTGTTTTTGAAGGGCAGACACACCCTAATCGTGCAAGCTTCTCTGCTCTGTGGAACCCTCTGCCTATGTGGAGTCCATACAAGCAGATCACATTGCTGGCAAAGAGCTGTGCTGACTTTGGTGGAGTCTACCTAGGCAGAGGGGTTTGCCTGTATGGAATAGCTTCCAAGTTTCAGGAGTTAATGTATTCGGTTCACACTGCAGTGTTCCCATATGGACTGGTTGCATTTTAGACACTTTCACAAGTGTGATACACTAATAAAAACACATCAGAAGACTTCATTAGTGATTTTTTTTCTCTCCTGTGTTTTAAGCTTGATTTCCAACCGCTCTACCCAAAATATGTGAATGGACTTATGATGATCTCTTAGAATACATCTACACAGCAAGGCAAAAGTCGAATTAAGCTACGCTTCTTCAACTACATCAATGGTGTAGCTGAAGTCGAAATAGCTTAATTTGGCTTTTGGCGCTGTCTACACAGCAGGAAGTCAAAGGAAGAACACTCTTCCTTCGATTTCCCTTACTCTTCATGAAATGAGGGTTACCATGAGTCAGAATAAGAAGTCCACCAGCTTGATATTATTTTGAAATAAAGGCCTGTAGTGTAGATGTGCTCTTTGTTATTTCGGAATAACATCAGTTATTTCGGAATAACATCAGTTATTTCGAAATAACTCTGTTGTGTAGATGTACACTTAGGGTATGTCTGCATAGGGAGAAAAAAATGATGGCTGGCCCAGGATAGCTGGCCCAAGCTCAGACTCCAGAAAAGAAAAACTGCTATGTAGATGTCAGGGCTTGGGCTAGAGCCTAAGCTCTAGGATCCTGTGAATGTGGATCCCAGAGCTCAGGGTCCAGCCCAAGCCTGAACATCTTCACAGTAAATTAGCCCTATGCCTGAGCCCCATGATCCCAAGATAGCTGATCTGGGCCGGCCATGGCCATGGCATGGGGCTTTTGTCCCCACGTAGACATACTCTTTGGAGAATGTCTACAGTGAAATGTAAGACCAGGGTTTGAACTCAGACTCAAGTCTAATCCCCCTTCCATCTACACAAATTGTGCTAAACCAGGTCTCCTACCCAGGAGCCTCAACTCCACAAGGGTAGAGGATCCAAGTGTGAGTCAGTGTAAACACTGGAGTTCAACAATTCCTAACTTAGTGTTGATGTGTACATAATCAAGCCTTATGATAACAAAACCAGGTTTGCTCACTCGAGTTTTACTAACCCTGTGCTTATGTCATTGCATACATATATCCATACCCTTTCCTCTTGGGGAATAAATTTTGTTCTTTAACCAGTCTCAAGAGAAAAAAAACCCAGAAATTATTTGAAAGAACTATATATATACACCCCAGAAATACCTATTTTGTGTCCCCTAACATAACTGTTGGCTCTATGATAGCAAAGGAGGAGCTATTATGACCTCAGTCACAGCTGTTTATTCATCAGGATAGTAAACATTCACTTGTTTTCTTGCTTTTCTGTGTATTCAATCAGAACAGTCCATTAAGAAAATGAAATACAAGAAAGGCTCTCGCAATATCCAATCTTGCTTGTACCATCAGAGCTAGAAATGAAAAACAGAACTTTGTTTTTTATTTACAACAATTTTTTCAATTAAATCTAAATAATCTCATTTCAGGGGAGGCCACGTCATGGTGCTGAAAGGAGAAAAGAGCCCTAAAACAAGTGCAGGCAGGAAGGGTTCTCAGATTCCATAAGAGATGGCCATAGAAAAGTGAGCTGTTCAAACAGTGCCACTGACTATCACAGGCATCAGAATATGTTTCCAGGGAACTGCATTGAAAGAGCAAGTGTTCTGAAGATGAGAGCTGATACCAACAGGAAGTACACGATATCATAGGCTAGCAGGAAGTACACGATATCATAGGCTAGCACGATATCATAGGCTATCATTGATGCGATGGTAAAAGTGCTTGAAATCTGCTGGAGCCTGGTCTACACTAGGACTTGCACCAGCATGGATACCATGGCAGCTAACCTGGTTGTAGCACTGATATGACTTTGTTGTTAAAATTCCTTATCGCAGTTGCAGCCCAGGTTGGTGGGGGCATATGGGTATCAGTCACCCCACAACATCTTGACTGTAGCAACCCTGTGCACCTCGGAGTGTCTCTTGTTCATATGGTGCTGATATCACCATGCACGTCTTTAAATACATCATTTTGTGGTGGGTGAAAATGGGAAATTGCCCATTTGTCAGTAACAAACTCTTTCAAACCCCACAGCAGCAGAAATAAGTAACTGATGATTGCTCCTTCTGATATTGGAAGGGTTTTATTCCTACCATTTACAGGCTATACATGGAATGCAGAGTTACACTACCTAGTATGTAGTATCCACCAGAAAATATTTCGCATATTTTACTTTATAAATTAATTTTGGTCAAATCAGGACATTACCTCTCATACACTAAATCATGTTATGATTTCATTTTAATATCTCACTTTAAATATACACAAGGGAACAACTCTCATAATTCAGTTGACATCCAGTATCTTCTGAGTTATAGGTCATTCTTTCATATGTGGAAATCAATTGGATTGCATGTTACACCGCTATACACTATTATGAATTTTCATCTCTCATCATTCACGCTTGTGTCAGCATTTCCATTATAAACCTCTGTTTTCTGTTTTTTTTCCTTTTTATCACCACTCTTAAATTTTCCTCTGGACACCAGCTTGGCATGTTGGCAATACCACACTAGTGGTTTGTGAGAAAGTCATATTTCAGGGCCATTACATGACTCAAAAGTGATATTTCACGACTGTAATGTCACTTCAAGAAAATATGATTTTTTAACTAATAAGACTGTGGTATAAAAAGTTGTGTTTTGACTGGCAGCTGAGCCCGACCACCCAACCATTCGCTATCTGAAATCAACCCATAAATGTAAATGACATCTGATAACACCTTTCCCTAAATCAGCACACTTCTAATGGGTAAAATCTTTGAAGAAAGGTGAACAATCCCAAAAGAACCCAGAAATTCATTTTGGATATGGACAAATTCTAGTTATAATCGTATGAGATGTAGCACTGCATTAACTAGGCTGACTCAGATTGCTAAAGTGCTTGAAATTAACCTCAGCATCTGAACTGCATCCAGGAATCAACACTAATTTCTTTGATTTTTTTCTGCTCATGAACTGTTAAGTGAAGCTTTCTACAAAGTGATTTTTATATTTTGCTCTCATTTGTACTCACACTGTGGTCCACAAAGATGGGCTAGGAACTAATAAAGCTCTAACTTTATATCACAGAAATGTTGCAAGACTAGTAAGTTAAAGGAGTAAGGTGTGGATGTAAGGCAGTTTGAGACTGTTGGATGTCAGGTGCTACAGCAGAACCACAGAGTGACAGACAACTCAGGAATGGAGGTTGTTCATAACTCTGAAAGGTTTGTAACTCTGAAGGGCAGGTTGGAATTGGTAGTGCACGGGGGTGGGGGGAGGGAGAAGAGGAACAGGGTTCTGGGAAGGGGCTCAGATCTTTTGACCTTTGGGGCATTAGGGCTCCTGGTTTCTGCCCCATAGGAGACCAGGGCTCAGAGCTTTAGACTTAGGGGGAGCACTGGGGCTTGGAGGTCAGCCCTGCAGCTATGTTCCTGGTTTCAGCCTTTCAGGGGGTGCCATGGCTCAGGGCTCCACTTCTGGCTTCAGCCAGGGGAGGATATGCCAGAGCTCAGAGAGTCAGTTGCAGGATAGTGCTGGGGCTGAAATCTGGATCCTTAAACTGCAGGGAGCCTCACAGCTAAAGCCCTGAGCCCTGGTGGCCTGTGTGAGGTTGCAGTTCCAACCCCCAAGTGGCTGAAATCCAGAGCCCTGCCCAATTTTTAGAGGTGTTAAAATCACTAGGATCTTAAAATCCCCTAACCCTTGCCCTAACCCTGCTTCTATGAATGACTGACCACAATTACTGTTTCATTTTTAAGTGGAAGCAAGTTTAATCAAAGTGATAGTTGTATGTCTACCTCTGGAAGTACTTGTGGCATGGAAAGGAGATGTGTAACATGCACATTGAGGGGCCAGACAGGATGTAGCATGATCAATATTTCTAGTCTAAAAAAACTAAAAATTACATAGGGTAATTGAGAGCAATTGTTCCAGTTCCCCAGGGAGGTTGCTCCACTTCCACTTCTCCATACTGTAAGGTTCTATAAGCTTCCATTTCACAACCATTCTTATTCTCTCCTCTGAGACCAGACTTCTAAGTCCTCACATCCAGGCTGTCTCTAAGTCTTGTGGATTTTTTCCCTCAGAACATTCTTCAGGTACAGCCTTTCCTATCCATCTACACAGCTAAAACTCTCATCCAAGGCCCCATCATCTTGCATCTCAACGATAACTGTATCCTTCTCCCCACCCTTGACAAATGCAGTCTTGCCCTGCTGACATCTATTCAGAGTGCTGCTGCTACAACCATTTTTCTTGCCTGTGGCTTTGACTTGCCTCTTTGCATCCCTTCATTGGCTCCCGCTTCTCTATCGCATCAAACAAAAGCTGCTTGAATTCACTTTCAAGGCCCTTCATGACCTTATCCCCGCCTTACCTATCAAATGGCATACAGTATCAAAAGGTGAACTCCTGCCTCTGAGTAACCAGTGAGGTCCGCTTCCATTGCCCAGTGGGTAAAATTTACAAGCAAGCATTTTTGTGCTTTCTCCAAACTCCCCCTCCTGTCTGGGAGAAGCTCTACATAAACACCTACTACAATAACATTCAACATTCCTGTGGTGGGTAGAACACCTCAGCAGTCCAGAGTAAGCAGTGAGGTGGTAAAGTTTGCAGATGATACCAAACGGTTTAGGATAGTCAAGACAGAAGCAGACTGTGAGGGACTCCAAGAAGATCTCACCAAACTGAGTGATTGGGCAACAAAATGGCAAATGAAATTTAATGTGGCTAAGTGTAAAGTAATGCACATCGGGAAAAATAACCCCAACTATACGTACAGTATGATGGGGGCTAATTTGGCTACGACAAATCAGGAAAGAGATCTTGGAGTTATCGTGGACAGTTCTCTGAAAACTTCCACACAGTGTGCAGCAGCAGTCAAAAAGGCAAATAGGATGCTAGGAATTATTAAGAAAGGGATAGAAAATAAGACCCAGAATATCTTACTGCCCCTGTATAAAACTATGGTACGCCCACATCTTGAATACTGTGTACAGATGTGGTCTCCTCACCTCAAAAAAGATATTTTGGCCTTGGAAAGGGTTCAGAAGAGGGCAACTAAAATGATTAGGGGTTTGGAACGGGTCCCATATGAGGAGAGGCTAAAGAGACTGGGACTTTTCAGTTTAGAAAAGAGGAGACTGAGGGGGGATATGATAGAGGTATATAAAATCATGAGTGGTGTGGAGAGGGCTGATAAAGAGAAGTTATTTATTAGTTCCCTAAATAGAAGAACTAGAAAAACCAAATGAAATTAATGGATAGCAGGTTTAAAACTAATAAAAGAAAGTTCTTCTTCACACAGCGTGTAGTCAGCCTGTGGAACTCCTTGCCAGAGGAGGCTGTGAAGGCTAGGACTATAACAGAGTTTAAAGAGAAGCTAGATAATTTCATGGAGGTTAGGTCCATAAAAGGCTATTAGCCAGGGGATAAAATGGTGTCCTTGGCCTCTGTTTGTCAGAGGCTGGAGAGGGATGGCAGGAGACAAATCGCTTGATCATTGTCTTCGGTCTACCCTCTCTGGGGCTCCTGGTGCTGGCCACTGTCAGCAGACAGGATACTGGGCTAGATGGACCTTTGGTCTGACCCAGTACGGCCATTCTTATGTTCTTACTAAAGCAAGTAGACATATGGCCTGACCACAGTGATACAGTCAAGCAGTTTCTGGTTGAAACGGGGGTAAAATGGGGCCAAGTT
Organism: Pelochelys cantorii; assembly: GCA_032595735.1. NCBI lineage: Eukaryota > Metazoa > Chordata > Testudines > Trionychidae > Pelochelys > Pelochelys cantorii. The sequence goes on along the minus strand of CM064326.1, from coordinate 120,080,942 downwards.
TGCTGCTGATCATGGTTGAGGAAATGAGCCTGAGGTTATGGCAACACACAAGTTGCATCTTTGAAGGTGTGTATCCACCACTGGTTACTTAAGTTTGTAACGCAGAGCTAGCATCATATCAAACAATTGCTTTTCAATTGCCATGTCACCACAGTGTCCAGGGGCAGCTGTTTTTCCATCAGCCCCTGGCCAGGAGGTTGCAAGCTTTTCTTTCCAATTCATAACTTGCTGCTGTTAGCTTTTCCTTTGTCACCTCATGATTAGTCTCTTGTGATCTGTTCTACAATGAAGCTACATCTTAAATTCATTCAGACACTGGAATTGGTGCAGAATGAGACAACCACTTGCCACATGAGCACAGTGGTGCAGGATCTGTGCTGGCTGCCTATTGATTTTGGAGTGCAGTTTAAGGAGTTAGTTTTAAAGAATGAAGGGCTAAAAAATGGCTCATGACTGCCTGAGAGACTCTGTCTCAGTGCTGGATTATGACATGCTGAGGCCCTAAACTACATCAAATTTAAGAGGCCTCTCTCAGGTAATTTTTTTTGTAGCCCCTCATAATTTGAGGTCCTAAGATGTAGCTTGCTTAGCTTGTGCATGAATCTGGCACTGCTCTGTCTCTCCCAGCATGCCACTGCCATAGCTGCCATAACCAGAAGAGGTCAAACTGCAGCCTCTTGGTATAGGAAAGAGAACGAGACAATAAACTGCCTGGATTACATTTCTCTGTGAGAGCCCCTTGACTCTAAAACCTTGTCCTTCTTCTCTTGGTCCAAAATAGCCAGAAACTGATAACCTATGGAACACATTTCAGAGATGACATTTTTGGGAAGAACTCAAGCTATACGTTGATGGGACTTTTGAGAGGGTTAGGATATATTCCGGTACTTTGATTACTGGAGGATAAATTAGTTTTGTTATTGTGACTAAGGTTTTGTTGTGCTGTTGGGCAGTTATCCCTTATGTGTATAATTATTTTAAATAATGGTTAGGGCACTCAGAGCTGTGGATAGGTATCTTTTTGTATTTAAATAAAAAGGAATGTATACAAATAAATATATATACTTTTAATGCAGATATACTGTGTGTGCGTGTGTAATGTGTACTTTACATGAATTTTAAAGGGGATCGTTAATACTAACAACCTTAATAATCAAAGCAGATCACCTAAGTAAATACACTGGGTCAGTTTAGTTGCTGGTGTCATTGCCTTAAAGTAAATGGAATTACATCACCAATTAATTTGGCCCATTACATTAACTTCAGACATAATTTTACTGTTAAGAGTAAAGATTTCAGTTATAGAAATCTTAGTCTTTTAAATGTATTTAGTGCTTCTTAGTCTTTTAAATGTATTTAGTGCTCTGAACACAGTGGAGATAAAATGGACAAAAATGAGGGATATATATATAAATCACTCTGTATATTCAGTGTACCATTATCCTCACAATCACAGCAACAGATGTTGCTAGTATTGAAAAGACTTAACAAATATCTTTCAAAATATTTTCATAAAATTCTTGTGTGTTTGCAGTTTACAGTCAATTTAAAATATTACAGGAGTGAATGAAAGGGCCTGTAAAGATTTTCTTATTAAAACTTCTTTCTCCTCCAACTCCTGCTCATAAAACCAACACAGTCCACTCTCAGACTGAAGCACAGTGATTTTAAATAATTGTTAGGGCACCTACAGTTGTTAACCTTTGGAGCACGCTCAGGATTACCATAACTATTATAAGGGAATTAATGGTATACATCACATCAAGATAATAAAATTAGCATAATCACATCCACTTCTATACATCTTTGAACTGACGATCTCAAATAACACAGTACCCTCTGATACAGGAAATATTATTTTTCCCATTCTACAGATAAAACAGCCAAGTCACAGGTTTACCGATTTCCCCGTGATCACTTAGCTTGTCAGAGGCAGAACTGAGAAATGAACCCAGAACTTTGGACTCACAATCCTGTGCTCTAATCTTATTCCTCTGGATGAACATGTAACCTCATCTGTTATATTAAGGTTCCTCTGCATCAGGAGGGGGGGCCACGTCACAAACTTTTTTAAGTGGCCCCAGGACGCCCTGGAAGAGACGGGGCTTCAGGCGGAAGGAACGGGGCCGTGCTCCCCATCCAAAGACCCTGATTGGCCTGGGGGTGGGGGAGTGCATGAAAGTCTTTGTCCCCGTGTCACCTGGCGCCTAGAGAGAACCACCAGCTGTTCAGAACACCTGGCAGTTCTCTTTAGGCACCATGCGCCCCTGACGGCAGGAGGAAACTTCCAGCACTCCTCTGGCCCCAGGCCAATCAGGGCTTGGGGGGCATGGGAGTGCGTAAAGTCTCTCGTCCTCTGCCCCAGGCCTGCAAGGGACACGGGGGGAGGGGGCTAGAGTGAACTGCCAGCTGTTCAGAATAGCTGGCAGATCACTCTAGGCACCTCATGCCCCTGGCGGGGGAGAGGAGACTTCGCACGCTGCCATGTCCCCAGGTCTCAGTTGGCCTGGGGGCAGGGGAGAGGCAGGCAGCCGTAGGCCAGATCAACCAGCTTGAAAGATCTGGCCCACGGAGGCTTTCTTGCCCACCTCTGATCTACATAGAATGTTACCTGCATGTAATGCCAGGGAATTAAGCTACAATGTACTAGTAACTGTCCATTAATGAAGTAGCATTGTCCAGTTATGTCCCAGGGGGACAATGTTCCAGTGCACTAGAAGTTCTGGTACATACTTTGACTTTCTTCTGTTTGAAACGGTAATACATAAAAGTGCAGCACAAAACTTTGGTGAGCAGTAGTGCTGTCCCCATGGGACATTACTGCATGACAAGCTGGTCTGATACAGCTTCATACCTTGGCTTGTCATCAGGCCCCCCTGCAATGCAAGCCAACTCCATAGGAAAGCCTTAGAACTTAACTTCATTTACAAGTTGGATTCCTATCACAGAGGTATGAATAAAGACATTGGCTGGATGTCATTCCACATCCTAATGACAGAAACCAAGCAATGGGTACTTAAGAACAAGTAGCACCTTCTCTATCAGTTTCATGTAGCATGGACACGCTGACTATTTCTTCCCCGTTTTTTCCCCCCTTCTTTTTCCTTCTCCCCACCCCATCCCTTATTTATTTAGAAACTGAATCTTTAATGACTCCATTCATTTGAAGTGGCTTGTGCCCACGAAAGCTCATGATACCAGCTACATGTTTTGTTAGTTTCTAAGATGCTACAAGACTATTTGTTATTTTTTAAGTTTTCCCAGTTACAGACTAACTTGGCTACCCCTCTGAAGCTTAAGAAGGAGAAAGGCATTCCCCACATTCCCCTTGCACACCAATGTCTAGGGGTACCTAGGGTAGATTTTGTGTGCTCTAGCCCCATGGAGGAGCAGTGGGGTTGGAGTGTCAATGTGGGGACCCCATTGCTGGAGGGAGCCCTGAGCCTGAGGGGCTGGATCCAGGCAAGCCTGATCAGTCCCGAACGAGGGATTTTGCTGGACTAGGGGAGGTTAGCTCGGGCCCATGTGTGGATGAACTCATCGTCAGAGTTCCATCGTCAGACCCTACCAGGCTCCCCACCTGGCTCTGCTGCTGGCCAGTCTGGTTCCTCTGCTGCCCCAGGGCTACAGGGATCGCTGGAGTTCCTGGGCCACTGCGGCTCAGTGTCTCCTCGGCTGCTGAGGCGCCGCTTCCTCAGGGCTGCTGGGGCTGCTATTCCGCAGTGAGCCCCAGGACACCAGGCTCCTGGCTCCCTGCCCGCTGCTGAGTTACAGAAATACTAAAATAACCTTCAAATTTCAATATAGTTGTGGTGCATTTACAGATTTCAATCAAAACTTGGTTTTTTAAAGTTACATTTGGCAGATTATTACTCCGTAATAGAGATGTGTTATTTTTGCTTTCATGTGGCGGGGTTTTTGAACACGGTGGGTTACAATGCTAGTGGCACATTCATAGGGAAAGAAGTGAAGCAGTTTTATTTAATAGTTATCTACACTGGTTTATGTTTCAATATCTGCAGGGCACCTATCTTTGCTCTGACCCTGATCGTATGAGGGTCTGAGAACCCTCACCTCACATTAGCTTCAGTGGGATCAGGGGTGCTCAGCACCACATAGCGTTCAGTCCTCAGGGCACAAAGGGCGCGTCTACACAGCCAGCCTGTTATTTTGAAATACATTCGAAATAACGGGCTTCTTACTCCGACTTCTGTAAACCTCGTTGTATGAGGAGTAAGGGAAGTGGGGGAAGAGTGGTCTGTTTCGAAAATAATTGTTGTCTAGACAGCGCCAAAAGTCAAAATAAACTATTTCGACTTCAGCTACATAATTAGCGTAGCTCAAGTTGCATAGCCTATTTTTTAGATGAATCATGGCGATATCAAGCTAGTCCCCCTGGAGCCTTCACATCAAAAGGAAAGGGCTGACATGGCCTGTCAGCAACAAGGCTCAGGGAGTGGCTGAGACAACATAGAGGTAAAAATGCGATTCCTGTCTACACTATAGCTTCCACTTTGCAATGACTAACAAAGCTATGTTGGTGGTGAGGCATGGGGCTTAAGGCCCTTGCATAGTGCCGATGAAGTAATGATGTCATGTTAACTCAAAAAAGAGACAGCTTTAGGAAGCTGGAAAGTGAGCTTGTTAAACTGTGGGGTCACAGGTTCAATATCTGGAGACATGACAGGATGTTTTAAAAGAGCCCATAGTGTGAGAAAATGTTTATAGGAAGAGAGACTGAAATGACTTGGATTGTTTACTTTAGAGAGGGCATAAAAAGTTTATACAAGCCTGAGTGATATTTGGCTCATGTCTACACTACAGCACCTTAGCTGGTTAAAGTGGCTGAGCCCCTGAGAGTATGTCTATATGGCAAACCTCCACCCCCCTCCCCCCAAAAAACCAAAACAAAACCAGCAGTGACACTCAGAGTTTGGGTTTGTAGACTTCATCTTATGGGGCTCATGCCTTGGCACTAAAATAGCTGTGGAGACATTTGGGCTTGGGGTCTGAAACCTGCCCCACTCCCAGATCTTCAGAGTCCAAGTCCTGCCTGAACCTGAATGCCTACACAGCTATTTTTAGTGCTGCTGTACAAGCCCAAATTCATAGTCCCAGGCACTGAGCCTTGCTGCCATGACTGTTTTTTGCTATGTAGACATACCCTTAATCGACACACAGTATATGTAGACAGAAAGAGTTCTTCTGCAGGCATAGCTATACCACCTCCCTCACAACTTTATATATGCTAATAAAATCACTCTTCTGTTAGCATAGTTGCACTCAGACTGGGGATTTTACAGGCATAAATATATTGGCCAGAGGGTGTGTGATTTTTTTTAATATTCCAACCAATATAGCTGTGCTTGAAAAATTTTTTTGTATAAACAAGCTGAGAGAGGGTAGATTGACAGCTTCCATTCCCCCGACTCAGAACACAGGAACAAAGGGATATTAAATAAAATTGAAAGGTGACAAATTCAAAACTGATACAAGCAAATAATTTTCACACAGTATTAAATTCAGTATTGAAACCCACATGATGTTGCTGAGCCCAAGAATTTAGCAAAATTAAAAAGAGGAAACAGGAAAAATAACCGTAAAGTTCTTGAGTTTTGATAAAAGAACATCTTTCTTCCTGCAGGTTTCCATTTATGTACAAGTCTACCAAAGTTAGCATTTAAAAGATGATTGTTCTTTCCCACAATTATCTCTCTGTTCTTATGATTTTTTTTCAAAAAGAAGTACACCAGTACACCTTAAAATCCTCTAACCAAATCACACCCCTCTATGCATGCAGGCAAGCCCAGAAACCTAATGGCATATGTCCTAACCTGATTGTTAAATAATTCTTTCGAATTGCAACACTTTATTGAATTTTACTATGCCATTAATTAGAAATGTTCAAAGCTTCATTTTGTCCTACTGTCTCAACCTCTTCCTTAACACTCACATCTCTTCTACACAGTTAGAATGAAAGCTACTTTCTTAATCCTAACAGTAAGTTGATCAAAGCTTGCACGTAACACCACAATGTCTGGCTAAACCATAATAAATATATGTATGAGGTCTTCTAATCCTGTGGGTCTACAAGCTGAAGAGCAGTCTGGTCTGGAGGAATGGGACAATCTTAGAATTGGAAGTTCTGACTTCTAATGCTAGATCTGCTATGGATTCTCAGCACAATCTTGAACAAATTATTTTCTGTCAGTTTCCCCATCTGTAAAATAGGGTAATGATATTTAACCACCTACTTACAGGGGAGTCATGAGGATTGATTAGTTAATATCTGTACAATGCTTTGAGCTTGTGAAGTTGTACAAAAATACTAATAATATGTAATGCCTGCTGGTTCTAAGAATTCTGATGAACATTTTAATTAGCTTCTGTCCCAGATGACTAGAAGATAGCTAATGTGATGCCAATATTTTAAAAAGGTTCCAGTGGCAATCCTGGTCATTACAGGCTATTAAGCCTAACTTAAGTACCAGGCAAGTTGGTTGAAACTATAGTAAAGAATAAAATGGTCAGACATTAAGACGAACACAATTTTTTGCTGAAAAGTCAACATGGTTTTTGTAAAAGGAAATCACGCTTCACCAATCCACTAGAATTTTTTGAGGGGGGGCAACAAGCATGTGGACAAGGGGAATCCAGTGGATATAGTTTATTTAGATTTTTCAGAAAGATTTTGACAAGGTTTTTCACCAAGGGATCTTAAGTAAATTGTCATGCGATAAGAGGGAAGATGCTCCTGATGGATCAGTAGTATCCCCATGGGGTCTGTACTGGAACCAATACTATTCAACATATTCATAAATTATGTGGAAAAAGGGGTAAACCAGTGAGGAGGCAAAATTTGCAGATGGTACAAAACTACTCAAGTCCAACAGATGGCAAAGAATTACAAAGGGACCTCATAAAACTGAGTGACTGGGCAATAAAATGGCAGATGAAATCCAATGTTGATAAATGCACATTGGGAAACATGATCCCAGCAGTCATATAAAATGATAGCATCTAAATTAGTTGTTACCACTCAAGAAAGATCTTGGAGTCATTATGGAAAGTTTTCTGAAACACTCAATCTGTAGCAGCAGTTAAAAAAAAACTAACAATGTGGGAATTGTTAGAAAATGCATAGATAATAAGACAGAAAATATCATATTGCTTTTATATACATTCATGATACACCCAGCTCTTGAATAATGTGTGCAGATATGATCTCCCCCTTTCAAAAAAGATATATTGGAATTGGAAAAGGTACAGAGAAGGGCAACAAAAATTATTAGGGGGTATGGAATGGCTTCCGTATGACGAGAGATTAATAAGACAAGAACTTTTCAGCTTGGAAAAGAGATGACTAAGGATATATGATAGGGGTCTATAACATCATGACTAGTGTGGAGAAAGTAAATAAGGAAGTATAACACGAGACCTACAGGTCAGAAATGAAATGAATAGTCAGCAGGTTTAAAACAAACAAAAGGAAGTATTTCTTCACACAAATACTGTTCTGTTCATTCCCTTTGAAGCACCTGGCATTCACCACTGTTGCAAGACAGGCTTCTGGGCTGGATGGGACCTTTGGTAGGACCCAGCATGGCTCTTTTGTTCTTACATTCAGTTAAACTGTAGCATTATGGACATCTCTTGTAAGCTATGTTTACACCAAAAGCTCCAATTGTTCTTTTTTACATACAGATATTGGCATTAAGATTTGGCTTTATTTATATGACCACAACTTTGGAAATTCTAGACATAAATGTTATTGCAACTTAATTTTAATTATTCAGATCATAAACAGATAAGATTGGTGAACTCCTGAAGTACAGCAAGCTGCTGAGAGAGTTAATTTTTACCAATCCTTTTCATTCTGTGGAGCCCTCTGTAGGAGAGAGAGTGCCTCATACGTATCGCCTCCTCAACCAAGGCTCCATTGCTTTGTTATCTTAACATTTCATTCAGCAGGCCATTTGGAAAGGTTATGCAGGCAACTGGTGGGCCACAGGCCACCCTTAGAGTATCACTGATTTATACCCATCAAACCTGGCCTCAACACCTGATGAGGTACTAATTATAGCCCATTTATATGATACTATTGCAGTTCCAGAGGTAATTTCTTACACCTTATTACCACATAATAATGGCCTCTTAACAACCAGACTAATCAAGAATTAATGAGGCACTAAAACATTTTAAAGAACAATGAAGGATTTAAAAAATTCTCTTTATGTGTTTCATTTAAAAAGCAATTCATTTAACAAATGCCGTTCTCACTCAGGGTCACATAAAAAGTCTTGGTCCTTAAAAAATGTACCAATTAGAATGTTTTATTCATTTATCAGTTATTTATTTAAGTGGGCCTCCATGAAATGGCAAAATGGAAGGAATTTTAAATGGAGTGGAATCCAGTGAAAACATGTCTTTCTGACCAGAGCCAAACATTCCATGCCTCCATGTCCAGACAATCTGCTGTATAATAGACTACTTAGAAGTTTAAAGCAAATTCATTTAAATGAAACTGCAAAACTACATTAGAAATGATGAAAACCCAGATTAATATCATAGCTAAGGGCTTTTTATTCCTTAAAAAGAGATTATTGCAATGTTCCCTTTACAAAGGGAGTCTTCCCTTTAATCTAAGTGATGAAAATTGCCGGTATATTATGTTTTGTCTTTCACAGAGAATGAACAGACCCCTACAGCATGTTGCTAGAAATGTAGGGAAAGTTTTCTAGGTCCTAATATCAAAATAAAAAGTAGACATAACCCGACTTATTGATAACAAGGCATTTCATAAAGATTTTGTTGTTGATTTTGTTGAACTGAAAAGCTAAAATCAAAACTGAATTAATCCCAGAAATGTGTGCTGAATGCCTGCCCCAACCAGGCTGTAGGGGATACTCAGCACAAAAATAAGTTTTAACTTGACTTTTCTTAAACATCTCCTTCCCTGGTGAAATCATAGCTCCTCCTGCTTTGCTCAGATCATCACAGAAGATATTGCGCTGGGACTTCACTGATACTACTAGTCCCTAAACTTTTCATTGAAATTAAACAGATTCCTAATGTGAAAAGGAGAACACAAGAGTGTGTCAGAGTTTCTCATTCCTTCCTACTAAAATTAATGAATTAAAAATGCACCAACATAACAGGCCATTTGATAAAATAGCCCTGCTTGCCAATATTGAAAAAGGCCTATATTAAACCTATAACAGGAAGAAAATTATTAACTAAAGCTAACATTTCATGCTTATGCTATATCGCTGCTGGAAGCAGTGGAAATATAGCAGATGAAGAGAGGCACAAAGGAGATAAGAAAAAAATGACCTAGCAGAAACTATATAGTGCCCAGAGTCCGAAGAAAGGTTCTGGAGAGCTAAGTGATTCCAGAAGGTCTGCAGAGTTCTGCAGGACTGGGGCTTCCAGGCTGTCCACAGAACTCTTCTCATAGGTGCTGGGCCCACAATACAGTAGGATGCACATGCTTCTTGACATGTTAATGACACACATTGTGCTACATTCCTGTGACTGTGGGGTCAGTTTTTTGTGTTATTTAATTTTCATGCACAGCTCTTTGGGACACTGAATGACTTTATATAAAACACGGGCTGATTATCGTAATTCCTCAGAAGCTTGTTGGATGTTGTGGCCAGAGTGAGGGAATGGGCCCAGCAGCTTCCCCTCCCTTTATGCCTTATAGGCTGGCAGCCTCTTTGAATGTTAAACAGTAATTAACTCCGCTATGGAGTTCTAAGTTAAGATTTCACTTGCACCCAGAATATTTATTCACTTCCCTGCTGGAGACAAGTGTTCCAGCTGGAATCATTCTGTGTCTGCTGAGTTTTTAATGCAACATGGGTTGAGGACACTCCTCAAAGCAAGCCAGAGAGTATGTATCTGAGAGCATGTCCAAATGACACATGCATACACAGAATCAAGATGAGGTTAAAATTTGCTCAGAACTCGAGCTCAAGGTGTTTGCTTTTCAGCCAGGCACAAAAGATTTTAGGTTTTTAAAGACACAGGAACTTGTTCATTTTATGCCAAATTCATAGCTGGTGGTGCTTTCATTGCAGTAAATGGGCTTGTACTGAGGATGAACTTGGCAATTTAAGTCAATTAAAATGAATAAATATAATTTTGAAGAGGAGGAATTGCGGCTACTTATTTTCTTTTCACCATTTCTGAGTATAAAGATTGCTAATTGGTTCTCAGCGATGTGATCACAGTGAACAATGTGCAGCTTGAGACTGTTATCAGCTATTTAGGCCCCTCAATCAATGTAACAATCACTGTTCACATACGTGCACTTCTCTCACCACTTAAAGATATAAATGTATTTATACTGTATGCACTGCACATAACTATTAAACCCCTGAGATCCTATTTAGCTGCCAAGTCACCTGTTAATGAATGTTCCTCTTTATCCAAGTAATTCTGTTTGTATCTCAGGCTATGCAGCTGAAGAACCTTCTCTCCATTCTTCTGGGTTCCTCCTCACTGCAGTGATCACATACCACTTTCAGCACTCAATTCTCCCTCTGGAGGTTGGTTGGGCAGTGGGTTGCGGCTTGGATCTCCGCTGACCCACAGCCCTCGTCAGCGTATTGTGGTCCGTAACCCCGCTGACCCAGTGGCCACCATGCTGACACTGTCAGGGCCCTGGGCTGGGACACAGCTGAGCGTGTGGACCTGCATCCTCCCTGCACCACTTCCATTGGGTGGCAGGTTACCCATGTAGGAAGAGAAACCTCTGTGCTCGTTAGCTCTCCACCACCAAGGAGACCCAACCCCGGGTCAGCCTGCAGACTGGCCTGGGTTTTGGACTGTTTAACTACTTGATTGTTTGTTGCCCCACCCTGATCAAGGGCCTGGGCTCATAAATTGCCACTCGGCTTACCCAAAAGCTACTGCTTGACTGTTTTTTGCCCTGCCCTGAACAGGACCATGGCCTCCTGCTGATAGGAACCAGAACAGACCCGTTCCAAACGCCTAATTACTTTTGTTGTCCTTTTCTGAACCTTTTCCAATGCCAATATATCTTTTTTGAGATAAGGTGAGCACATCTGTTCACAGTATTCAATATGTGGGCGTACCATGGTTTTATATAGAGGCAATAAGATATTCTCTGTCTTATTCTCTATTCCTTTTTTAATTATTCCTAACATTGTTTGCTTTTTTGACTGCCACTGAAGACTGAGTGGATGTTTTCAGAGAACTATCCACAATAACTCAAAGATCTCTCTCTTGAGTGGTTATAGCTCAAATAGTCCCCATCATTTTGTAAGTAGAGTTGCCATTGTTTTTCAAATGGGCATTACTTTGCATTTATCAACATTAAAATTCATCTGCCATTTTGTTGCCCAATCGCCTAGTTTTGTGAGATCCTTTTGAAGCTCTTCACAGTCTGTTTTGTTTATCCTGAACAGTTTAGTATCATCTGCAAATTTTGCCACCTCACTGTTTACCACTTTCTCCAGATCATTTATAAATAGGATTGGTCCCAGTATGGACCGTTGGAAGACACCATTAGTTACCTCTCTCCAGTCTGAAAACTGACCATTTATTCCTACCCTTTGTTTCTTGTCTTTTAACTGGTTATCAATCCATGAGAGAACCTACCCTCTTATCCTATGACAACTTACTTTACTTAAGAGCCATTGGTGAGGGATCTTGTCAAAGACTTTCTGAAAATCTAAGTACACTATATCCACTGGATTCCCCCTTGTCTACATGCTTGTTGACCCCCCTCAAAGAACTCTAGTAGGTTAGTAAGGCATGATTTCCCTTTACAGAATCCATGTTGACTTTTCCCCAACAAATTATGTTCATCTATGTGTCTGACAATTCTCTTCTTAATGACAGTTTCAGCTAATTTGCCCAATACTGATGTTAGATTTACTGGTCTGTAATTGCCAGGATCACCTCTAGAGCCCTTTTTAAATATTGGTGTCACGTTCGTTATCTTCCAGTCATTAGGTACATAAGCTGATTTAAAGGATAGGTTACAAAACACAGTTAATAGTTCTGCAATTTCACATTTGAGTTCTTTCAGAGCTGTTGGGTGAATGCCATCTGGTTCCGGTAACTTGTTACTGTTAAGTTTATCAATTTGTTCCAAAACCTCCCCTAACAACACCTCAATCTGGGACAATTCCTTAGATTTGTCACCTAAAAAGAATGGCTCGGGTTTGGGAATTTCCCTAACATCCTCAGCCATGAAGACTGAAACAAAGAATTAATTTAGTTTCTTTGCAATGACCTTATCATCTTTGAGTGCTCCTCTAGCATCTCAATCATCCGGGGCCCTACTGGTTTAGCAGCTTTCCTGCTTCTGATGTACTTAGAAAACATTTTACTAATACTTTTTGAGTTTTTGGCTAGCTGTTCTTCAAACTCTTTTTTGCCTTTCCTTATTATATTTTTATATTTAATTTGACAGAGTTTATGCTCCTTTCTATTTTCCTCACTAGGATTAACTTTCACTTTTTAAACTTTGCCATTTTATCTCTTACTGCTTCTTTTACTTGGTTCTTAAGCCACGGTGGCACTTTTTTGTTCTCTTACTGTGTTTTTTAATTTGGGGTACACATTTAAATTGGCCCTCTCTTATGGTGTCTTTGAAAAGTCTCCATGCAGCTTGCAGGGATTTTACTATTTGGCTCTCTATCTTTTAATTTCTGTTTAACTAACCTCCTCATTTTTGTGTAGTTCCCCTTTCTGAAATTAAATGCCACAGTGCTGGGCTGCTGAGGTGTTTTTCCTTCCACAGGGATGTTAAATTTTACCACATTATGGTCACTATTTCCAAGTGACCCAGTTATATTTACTTCTTGGACCAAATACTGTCTTCTACTTAAGACTAAAAGTTTGCTTTTATCTTTGTAAATCAGAGGCAAAGATTTGATTTGGAAACAATCTGTAATACAACCTTTTAAAATAAACTTTGGAACAACTGTCTTCATCCAAACTTTTGGCCTTGTCAATTTCTAGTTTTGATCACTTCAGTGTGTCATCTTCCTGACTCCTCAAGCCTATCACAAATCTCAAACTGCCAATACATTCATTCCACATCTCTTGGGAAATGTAGGTTGTCTGCATACTAACAAAAAATGATATGCTTAAAGTCAACGTACACACAAGGTATACAATATCCTTACTCTTTAGATACTAAAGGTGTCATAATAATATGGAAATATTCTTACCCTGAAGAAGGCAGACTCTAGTTGTAGCTTAGCAAATCAAAGACCAGTAATCTTGCTTGTAATAACATTCTCATAAGATCCAAAGAATTATTTGTTCCCATACAGCTAAAAATAGTTTCATGCTCTATTGATTGTCAAATCCAAGTCCAGAAATTAAGGCAAGAGAACTTTACTAATTTGCCTGGTTAGATATGACAAATTAACTTATCTTGAAACTGTCAGCTAACTATTTTTAAGGTTAAAAAAGTCTTAACTATTCATAGCTGAACAGCAGGACTTTCAACAGTAGTAAATTCATCTCAATTTCAGGTTTCAATATCTTTCTGTATTTCAGTGGATAGCAAATAAAAAGTCATCTGCCAAGCTTATGAAGTCTCTTTGTGAGCTCACTGCCTTGTCGGTAAAACTGTTTATTTAAATTTCCTTAATAAGGCCTTCATGATTTTAAAATAATTAAACAGACCAAGAAGCATCTCGTTCAAAAAAAAAAACTTTTTTGCAATTAAAAAAATAAATGCACAAAGTAGAAAATGAACAATCTTCAAATTCCAAAATCTTTCCATTCCTAGATGAGCTTTAGTGTTCAAATGTTAATGAAATATCTGCATTGAAAAAAATGGCCCAAAAGCATGCTAAAGAGTCTGTGAAACAGACTTTTTCCATACTATGACCTCAGTCTTAGGATTTCTTTCTTACAAAATGATAGTTTATTTTATTTGGAAGGTTGACAGAATTCTATATCTCTCTCTCTTCCAACCCCCACCAACCTCAACTCTCCACGAACCACTGATTCAGCATTGATTCACATTAAAGCTTTCCTTGACCAAAAGTAACTGGTGGGGGGAAAAAAAGTAATACATTTATGAGCATGAGCCCAAAATACTGAAAAGTTATCTTTGCATTAATTTTCTTTAGTAGTGATTTTATTTCATTTTCATTTCTCTTTTCCTTAAACTCTTTGGACAAAACAGCAGCATACTACATACCACTGATGACAATGTACAAACTGAATATCAACCCAAACTCCACAGTACAGCAGAGGGTTTCAGATTTCAGACAGCAGTCACCCAGAGTACAGTCTTTCCAAAACTGGTTACCAAGGCAACAAGGAATCTTAATTCAGCAACAAAAAACATGTAAGAGTCTATGAGTCAATTTATCACTTTCTTGAGAGAGGGTGAGCAAGTTGGACCATGCATACATTTCTGAAAGTAGTTCACATAAAATATAATTTTCCATAGGACTGTATATCTCCATGATTTCCTGATACCGCCTCATTAACCACCATAATATTTAGAGGTAATCCTACATTCAAAATACTCAATGAACCGCTCCCAAAAGTAGTCCAACGAAAATAGTGGTAAGATAAAAGTAAAGGTAAGATAAATATATACTTCTGGTTACTTAAAGAAGTCCATTTCCTTATGTAATATTATATTTTAGCTGTTTAAATTGGCCAATTTTATTCCAAGTGAATTTCTTCAAACATAAATTAATCCACAATTTACACAAACCTATCAAACATGTCTCTTGGCTTTTTGCATAAAGTTTGAAATAATGCTGAATATTGTGGGAAATTTTAAAACTGACAAAAGTCTCTCTATATCTTTATTTATTTACAAGCTGTGTCACTTATTAAATTTAATTTCTTCCCCTGCAGCTCTGAGTCAAGAGTAGATTCAACATAAGGGCAGCTTCTAGTGATTGTTATTACTTTTATGTGCAACAGGCATGGTAAAGATAGATAATAAATGAGTAGCTAATATACCTGGGAGGTTACTAATCAAGGGCATTGTATAAACACATTAGTTCCTAGGATGAAAGAACATACGAAGTTACTAAGGCATTGTCTACACCACAGTTTTGACAATAAAAGTCAGGTTTTGTCACAAAACAGTGGAGGTGTTCACACAGCAATGCTCCTCCCACCTATTCAACTCTCCTGCTACACTGACAAAATAAAACCACCTCGACAAGTAGCATAGAGCTTTTTGCAACGAAGTTGGAGCAACGCAGCGTCAGAATAGGCATTGCTCTTGCTTAGCTTGCCCTAAGTGGCCTCCAAGAAACGTCCCATAATTCCCATTATGGCCGCTCTGGTAAGAAATTTATTCTCTACTTCCCTGCAGTCAGGTTGTATCTCTTCCCCTTTATAGCCCGGGGAATGTTTGAAATTCCACTTCCTGTTTGCTCAGCGTGGACATCTCACATTGCATCTTCCCACCGACCCATGCAGGCTTTCTGCAACAAACACTCTCCTGCCTGGTGTACAACAAAGTTGCTGGATCTTTTGTGACTGTGGAGAGAGGTGGCTGTGCAATTGCAGTGCCGATCCAGCCATAGGAACTTTGACACCTGCCCACAGATTGTTCGTGGCATGGATGTGAAGGGGCACAAAAGGGACCTGAAGCACTGCTGTGCTAAGATCAAGAGTCTGAGGCAGGCATACCAGAAGGAAACCTGGGAGGCCAACCATCGCTCTAATGTGACACTGAAAACATGCAGCTTCAACAAAGAGCTGAATGCCAACCTCTGCAGCAAGCCCTCCTCCAATGCCAAGAACTCTATGGATACTTTGGAGGGGCGACAGGAAGCAGTGGTCAGCAGAGTCAATCCTGAAGACAAAGTGATGGATGAGGAAATCAAATTGGAGGGGGATGTGGAACTGGCGAGAGGGTCATGCAATGACATGGCAAACCAGGTCCTCTTTTTGACTCAAGAGAGGTCTAGCCAATCAGGAGTCTGGTTCTGGAATGCCTGAAGCAGGAGAGGAGAACTCTGGTAAGTACTTATTTTGCTTTGATTTTGCTTGGTGACATGAGATAGAGGTATCTTTTATTTTGTTACATACTGAGCATGGGAGATGGTATTGAAAATAACAAGAATAGGTACTCTTCGCATTCACTTTGCATCCCATTGTGCAGTTATGCAATGGGGGTCTTGTGGAAAAGTTCGATGATAGACACCAAAATCTTACAGGAAATGTCCATAGGGATCTCTAGGAAACTTTCCCGCAGTTGCTCTGCAATCCTCTGCCTACGGTTCCGTGGCAGAGCTGCTTTGTTTCTTCATCCATCATAGGAAACTTTGTTGTGCCAAGGAGCAATTACTTCTGGAAGAACCAAAGCAGCACACAATCAAGCAGCATAAGGACCCAATCTGCAGCTGCACCGATGCAGGAGATGCTCCCTTGCATCTTTGGTTACCCCTCAATAGTGTGATTTCAGATTCAATTGCCCCTGCCTGTGGAAAATGGTGTCACTATTTAGAATAGTGTCCCTAGGTGCTTGTACTGATCAACCTTCTGAAATTCCTGAGATCTTTGTCCCGTATTGCACCATCTCCCCTGGGTCAAACTCACCATGTTTAGTGCTGTGATTATGCTACATGCTTGCTGAGAGAAAGTGAGGAAGAGATGGATGTATCTTTTATGATTCAAAACTGTGTGAGTGCACATTATGTTTTGCTCCTTTTGCTTCTGCAGATGTACCCTGGAGGGCAAGTTCCTACATAGTGGCGGAATGCATCTGTCAGATAAGGAAGCAAACAAGGAGTAAAGAAGGCACATTTTGTGAAGTTCTGCAATCATCAGCTTGAGCTGATAGTGAGTGCGGAGAGAAACAATAAATGAAAAACAAGTCAGAAGAGGAGATAGGAATTTGGAAGCTTGGTAATATATTTTTTAAGTTCTAGACATCATTGCTGGACTGGATAACCAGACTGACAGAAATAAAATCTGGCCCTGTTAGAAGGTTAGCCTGGAAACAGGTGAAACAGTGCAGCAAAGCCAGCATCTTTTTTTGGCCAGGAACTTGGTTCATCTATAAATACCAGAGTTTAACCTCAACAATTTTCAGGATCTCCATCACTCTGAGAAACACTAGGTTCATTTATTATAAAAATATACAATTTTTTTCTCTAAGATCTCTGAGAGACATACCTCTCAAAAACATCAAAGCAGTAAGTGATACGACACAAAGTTGTTTTCAAAAGAAAAAAGTCCCAGCGACCAATGTAGACTATGTCATTTTTAATACAAGTGGAATTTCATATTAACTGCCTCCCATCTGCTCCGATTCAGATTTTTGGCATGAAATCCTGGCCCCATGGGACTGCAGTGTCACTTTTTGAGAGAAGGGAGTATTGATATATTTCACACTGCTAAAAGAGATCCCCTAAACCAGTGGTTCCCAACCTTTTCGAGCATATGGACTTCTTTTCAATCTGTTAAAAGTTTATGGATGCCCCAAGGGGAGCGGCTGGAAGCAGCGGCCAGCATGTCCCTTGGTCTATGCTGCTTCCTCAGCTTCCATTCCCTGCCCATCCATGGAGGATACGGCGAGGGGGCTCTTGTGACCAAAGGCAGTTCTTGCCCCGGCATTTCACCCTTGGCCAGACACAGAGCTCTGGGGTAGAAAAAAAAAAGGAAAGGAAAAGTAAGGATTGGGCCCACTGTGGGACTGGGAGGCGTGAGGGGGCTGGAGCATAAACGGCAGTGCAGCTGGCAGCGGGAGGATGGATGGTGCCTCTTCATGCCATCTGCCCTCCAGGGGGGCAGGGAGTCACGCATCCTCCCCCTTGCAGGGGGCTGGGAGCCACGTACCCTGCCTCCTCCCTACAGGCCACAAGCCTCAGGCCCTCCCCCCTCCTGGGGGGGGCGGGGATTGTGAGCTCTCCCCTTACCAGTGGGGCTGCGAGTTGCACAGTCTCCCCCTCCCCGATGCTCCAGGGGGATGGTAGCTGCACACCCTCCACTCTCCTGGAGGGGCTAGGAGCCACACGGCCTCCCCCCTCCTCAGGGGATGGGAGTTACAAGGCCTCCTCCCTCCCTGGTGCTGTTGGGGGGGCCAGGACCATGATCCCTTCTCCTCCCCCCGCTCCAGGGGGGCGTGAGCTGCGAGCTGCACACCCTCCCCACTCCCCACGCTCCCAGCCCTGTCACACACCCCCTCAGCCGAGACTTCACACACCCAGCCCCTTCACACACCTCCTTGGCTGAGAACCCAGCCCGCTCACTCATACCCCCCAACCTGTGACCCCACACTCCCAGTCCCCTCACTCACCTCTTCCACCGACACTCCACACCCCCAGTCTGCTCCTGCACCCTCACCCCAGGCCAGACACCTACCCCCAGCCTGCTCCAGTATCCTCTCCTGCTCTTGTACCCTCCCCACCCCGGCCCGACATGTACCCCCAGCCTACTCCTGCACCCTCCCTTGCTCTTGCACCCTCCCCCCGGTCAGATACCTATCCCCCCTGCCTGCTCCTGCCCTCTTTCCCCAGCCAGACACCTACCACCAAGAGAGAGGGAGGTCAGTGAGTGTGGCATCCATGGGGCGCAGACCCTAGTAACCAAAATGATTTTTTTCCACTTGCATCACATGTTTTTTTTTTTTACTTTTTGTCAAGAAAACAAATCTTTTAACGTTTTTGGCAGGCAAAATTGAGTATTTTACCTAAAAATTGCCAAACACTAAACTAATTTCAGACAGTAATTGCCAATCATGGGAGAATAAAGATTTAGGTTTTCTGGGTTTTTTTTTTTAAACAGAAACTTTCTGAAAATATATTCATTTTGTTGAAAACCCGATTAAAAAAACCAACTAACTGGCCAACAAAAACCAAACCAATAACAAAACCAAAATTTTCAACCAGCCATGAAAAATTCCTCCTTTAGATGTATAGCTTTTAAACATTCAGGGAAGCTTTGCTCAGGTGATCCATGAACTTCTCTACATAGTAAGATAATGTAAAATGAAGCTCCTCCAATCCAGAGTGCTTTTGATTTAAAAAATATATATTTAAGTATGGGTCTGCCTACTCACAACTAACATGAATCCATGTGGAGAAAATTCTGGTGTGCTTAAATCCTCCTTACTGACTGCTCATGTCAATGCAATCTTTAGGCCATTTCTTAGTCATCCTGGCATGTCCGTATGCAGAACATCACCTTTCACTGGCTTCCTGTATAGTCTTGGGTAAGTCACACACTGATATTTGCCCCAGTTTATCTGTAACACTAGGATAAGTATGCTTATTCATCTACTTCCTGGGGTCTTCAAAGATCCAGTCAGTAAGTTAATGTTTATAAAGCTCTTTTAAGTGGTAAATATTATTACTAGAGATAATTCCTGCAGAAACATAGAGAGATAATACAGGCAGAAATAAAACTTGCTTAACATTGGCTGTATGTTTACTAAAAATATCCTGCAGTCTTCTCTGCTTTGAAAGGTTGCAGATACTTCCTTTGGTCAATTGACTCAGGAGAAATCCAGTCAAGTTATGTGATTGTTTTTGCTGTCCTGGAGTACACTGGCTAGGTGAACGGTAATCTCTGAGGAAGACTTCATGTAAATGTTCAATTCAATGTTTCTGCCTGATTCAGAGGGGTGATAAACCTGTCCCTTTGGAGCTGTGTGAATAATGTTTGGAGGGAGGCAGTAAATGTAGGCAAAGGATGAATAAACTGCCGTTGTAACCATGTGCATTAGATTTGTACCTATGGCTTGTAACAAGCCAAAAAAAGACTTTAGTTAAGGGAAAAAAACAATTAACTTGTTCCTCCCATTTTTTCTCTCTTACTTTTATCAAGGCCAATGTGAATTGTTCTATGGATTTTTTTTTTAAAAGATGAGACCTTTAAAGCTCTTTATGCTTCTTCCCCTCAGTCTCAGAAATGCCACTTGTTCTCTACTGAGATGAGCAGGCTAAAGACTCCTACTGGACTGCTCTGAAACCTTCTCCAGGAATGATAACCTCCTTCAGAAAAGTAGTTCTTAATGTTCTTAAGCTCAAGGGCCCCTTACAGTTCTCCCCAGCAAAGATTCATGCTCCTTCCACCTCACCAGCTAAACACTCATTCAAACGAATCACAATGGTTTCCTCATCCCTGCTTCAGTCTTTGCAGGTTCTGGGTTCTGATGTGAAGGCTTACACCCTGGTTTGGCATTTTTTCAATATTTCTTTGCCGGTTGCAAAACTGGTCTAGGTGATATAGTTAAGCTGCAAGCTACAGTGATCTGTAGGGGGAGAATAAGTCAATTACTGTATACTAGTTCGTATCTGTGTGTGTGCACGCATGCATGCATGCACATGTATGTATGGATTATAGTGTCCCAATGTATTGTCCCTATTGTACATTTTTACTATCTGGTGCAATCTGGTTTGTTCCAAATTTTTAAAAACATCAATATTCAAAAGTGTCCAAAGATCAAGGTAAAAGTTATTCTGAATGTATTGAGTCAGCACTGATGTAAATCAGGATAAACTCCATTAAGACAAATGGAGTTACATTGAAGTAAAAGCAGCATTAACAAAAGGAGAATAAGGTGCAGCCCTTTGTGTTTGTATGTACACTATTGTTATTTATTATTATGTCATTGTAACACTTTGGCATTCAATTTTCAGAAAAATAATTTAGCAAATTTTAACTTTGGTTGTTTCTGCTTTCCCTTTTTTCTCTTTCCCATTCTTTCTTACTGCACAATGTCTTGTTTCTCTTCCACTGTCTTTCAATGTGTTGTTTTCTTTCCTTCCCTGTATCTTAATCTACCTTCTCTTCCTCCTCCTTTCCCCGCATTCCATTTAAAACCTATCTCCCCCATGTCCATTCAGGCTCTCCTTGCTGCTCTATCTCTTTTTCATCCTAATAATCTTACTAAATATAATGGTTTCCATTTAAAAAGTTACTGTTACCTACAGCTACCATAGCTTTTCCCAGTTCTTAAAACAGGAATAAACATTGGTATCTCAGACCCCGTTTTCACAATTGGTAATAATATAAAGTTGACCCCCTGTAAATGTATTACATAGAAAACATGTACAGATTGAACCTCTCTTGTACAGGACTCTCTGGTACAGCATACCTGTTGTCCAGCAGGACCATGGATATTGCTGGACCAGCGAGCCCCTGGACCAGGGGGCTGGGTGGCCATGGGGCTGGCCGTGGCAGTGGAGCCCCAGTGGCTACAGAGCAGCAGATCCACGGCAGCAGCTCCAACGGCCCAGGGTAGCAAAGCTGCAGGAGCTGTGGCGGCCTCAAGGAGTGGAGCCCTGGCAGCGCTGGAGCTGGGAAGCCGCGTCAGCCCTGGAATAATGGAGTCCAGCAGCCCCGGGGAGCAGAGCCCTGACATCCTGGAGCTGTGGCAGTGTCGGTGCTTGAGAGCCACAGCAGCCCAGGGACAGTGGAGTCCCAGCAGTCCCTGGGCACTGGAGTTATGGCAGCTCTAGGGTGAGTGGAGCCTGGTGGTCCCAGGGCAGCAGAGCTGCAGCGGCAGGGACTGGGCAGCAGAGCTGGGAGCCAGCAGCCGGGGGGCAGAGTTCCACTTGGTCTGCTAATGAACCCTGGGAGAGCCCGAAGACCCGTCAGCAAAGGGATGGAACTGACCTCACCTGGTGCAGTAAACTCCCTCATTTAGGACCAGTCATGTCCCAAGGGGACTGGACCAGGAAGGTCCAACCTGTACTACATCTCAAAGCGTGCTTTATAGTGATAAGACTCACGGAGTTCAATCTATTTAGATGCACAAAGAGAAGATTAAGGGGTTAACTGTTTACAGTCTACAGATACCTACATGGGGAACAAATATTTAATAATGGGCTCATTTATTTAGCAGAGAAAGATATTACATGATCTAAGAGCTGGAAATTGAAGCTAGACAGATTCAGGCTGGAAATAAGGTGTAAAATTCTAATAGTGAGCATAATTAACCATTGGAACAATTTACCATGGGCTATAGTGGATTCTCCATCACTGTCAATTGTAAATCAAAATTGGATGCTTTTCTAAAAGATACATCTAGGAATTATTTTGGGGAAGTTCTCTGGCCTGTATTATAGAGAACATCAGACTAGATGATCACAGTGGTTCCTTTTGGCCTTGGAATCTCTGAATCTATGAAGTAGATGAGTGTACAGTTTCAATGTGGTTCAACGAGACAACCACCCATTGGGTAAGATACTATTTAACATGAATGAGGTCACATTCTAGTGCAATTTATTTACTACAATCTGCTAATGATACTTTATCTAGTTTGCCACAAACACATTTAGGAAGTTCTGCATTCACGTAATACAATTTACAGAATTTTCAAGAAATTTTACTAAAAAGAATAAGAAAACCTTGTATATATCCCCACTAAAATATGACCCAACCCCAAGATTATGTCTGCTTATGTTTTACATATTAAATATTAGCAAAAGTAAGTGTTCATTTCTCTATGATACCGCCAGATGGCATTAAAACTCTTCTCCTTTAAGTCTTCATTGTAATATCATTTTTTTTAATAGCAACCATTGGAAGCATTCTATACCAACCTACAACATTAACCATTCCCAACAGTCATATTATCAGAAGACATAATGGAACTAGTGTTTTGTTTATTAAACACATTTGACTAAATATAACATATTGTAATTACATTCTACAGAAAAAACTACAGCACAAGTCATTCATATAATATGTCAAACGTATTTTGAGATTCATTTCCAGGATGTTTTAAATATATATTTATATCAGAAATCAAAACATTCAATAATCACACATTGTACCCTCTGTGGCTACTTTTGGCCATGTAACAAATGATGACACTTTGAAAGACTTACATGATCTAACACTCTGAATTTAAATAACAGGAGCCAGAGGACACAAATTGCAGATAAGACACTCTCTAAAATTCACGACTGCACTTTGAAAAGAATACCTCTCCCACTCAAACGGGATTGAAAGGGTGAGTGATTTTGTAGAAATTCAAACCTCTCCTAACACATGTGACAGAAATCAAGTTAGCTGACCTAGCCTGTATTTTGTTTTTTGTGTCCCTCTGAAGAGTTGCTTTATTCTGGTAACAGTAAATCAGTTAATTCCCTTGTAGACTTAAAAAAAAAGCTGGGAGAACTTTTACTGTTACATTAAAGTAAAGGTGAACACTGATATATTGCAAATGCCTGCTCTCATATGTTTCTCAACTGCTTTTGTTAATTCAAAAACATCAACAAAATCGAGAGAGACCAGAGGTAGCTATAATTGGATTTCAAGTAATTCAGAGGTGAAGTTGCAGACTGCAGACTTTTAAAATTGCATCAGTACATCAAAGGCGTAGGTGACATGATATTTTCTGGAAAATGTGAAAAACTTCTGCAGCTTTAAGATAATGTTGGACCTCTCCAGTTGTAAAAGCCAACCTCATTCACTCACTCCACCAAAAACAATTTAATATTTATTCAGCTTGATACAGAGCCATCCCATTTTTCAAGGTCTTTCACATTAAAGGATGCTAATGATTTATGAGCAATTAACTATATATCATTACTTAAAAGCCTTTTAAAGAATAGCATCAGCAAAAGAGCTTCATCTTAATGAAAACAAACACACCATTTGGCATGATAAAGCAGATAAAAACATAGCAATCATCTCTGATCACAAACATAAAACTGACTTACGATGTATGTGATGCACTGTTTTCTGTATTCTTTTGCTCAGCATCATCTTTCCCTTAAAAAAGAAGAAAAATAATATAAAAAATGAGTGAATGTAAAAATCTTTATGGTGCTAGAGGTCAATACATTATCATGCTAATTTTAATACTTTCAAAGTGTACAGAAGAATGCTTTTTAAATACCTTATGGTAAACAGCTAGGGTACTACCTGAGAACTTGCAAACTGGGAGTTAACTCTAATATGACTTGTCCTGTCACATGTACATGTGCTTAGTGATAAGTTGTAAAGCACGTCTGACAATTTCATGCTTATAAGATCCCTAGCAAGCAGACAGGAAACTGTAAGATTAGCTGCCAGCAAAACAGAAAAACAGAATGCCTTGGGGACCTAATCATTATAGGCCTGAGGTGACAGATCAGTCTGATGGGTTTGGGGATCTCTCCTCTCCCCCGTGCTCCAAAATAAACTGTTTGATTCATCTTGTGAATACTCTCTCTGAATAACCCGAGGAACCCCAGTGTTAGACAGTCCCTAGTTCTAATACAATTGTGGAGGGTACACAGCCGTGGAGGGTACACAGCCATCTTTGGGCTAGGCTATCCAGAACTTGACTTTGAGGCTACACAAATAACTGTGACTGCAGCCTTGAGAGGGTTGGATTTTTGTATTGTTTTTGGAATAGTACCACCTTGCTTGTACTTATTTATAGTCTACATGCAAAATTTTGTTTCTGTGCTAAGCCAACAGCCTAGACACTTGTTTATCAATGGTCACTGATGTGCTGTTTATCAGTGTTTATCAGTGTTCTTCCATTCAGTTTTAATGAGTTTTGTCAAATTAAAATGTGTTTGTATTCTGTGATATCCTTTGCAATGTGAGGGGTAAAATGCTTTCTTTTGTCAAATTGCTTCAGTGTTTTCTTGAGTGACACACCTGATTCACACCCATTGAACTCCATACAAAATCTCTAAGGGTATGTCTACACTGCAGGGCTTAACTCAAAATAAGCTACACAAATTGAGCTACGTCAGTTGCGTAGCTTATTTCAAAATAGCTTATTTCGAAAACGGGAGTGTCCACACAGCACTTATTTCGAAATAGAGCACTCTTCCTCCGACTTCCCTTATTCCTCGTACAATGAGGTTTACAGGAGTCAGAGTAAGAAGTCCTCCAGTTTGATAGTACTTTGACACTATTTCGAAATAACTGTCTGCTGTGTAGACACAGACTAAGTTACTTCAGAATAGCGCTAGTTATTTTGAAATAGTGTTGTAGTGTAGACGTACCCTAATTGACTTTGAAGGGCTTTGGATCAGACCCCCAAGACATTAAAAGAACTTCCGTGTTATATATTAATTGCTGTTGTCAAAGTTCTCAAGTTTGATTTCCACTTCCAAATGAGGAAGGACTTAGGGTATGAAATGAACCTCTGCAGAGAAATTTTAGCCCCTTGAAGTCAATGAGAGGTTTGCCATTGACTTAACTGGATTTCACTCCTGGTATTTTCCCAGTGCAATCTTGAGACAAGCTGAAATAGTTATTTGAGCAGGGGTCTAGGAAAGGAGATTTTGCTTAGCTTACATACTTGTTCCATGATGCTTTGGTACGTGTAACAGATGTTTCTAGACCTTCTAGACTAAGGGGGAGGAGGACTGAAACACTGTTTACCTTTGGAAGGAAGGGAAAAGTTGTTCTTATCACCAGCCTTGAAAAACAGATCCATGATTTTAAACCAATCAGAAGCACTGGCATGAAGCATATCTATTTTTATCAAGCTTTTGCAACTGGGTTTGTTTAGTTTAGAAAAGAGAAGACTGAGAGGGGACATGATAGAAGTTTTCAAGTATCTAAAAGGGTGTTATAAGGAGGAGGGAGAAAATTGTTCTCCTTGGCCTCTGATGATAGGACAAGAAGCAATGGGTTTAAACTGCAGCAAGGGATGTTTAGGTTGGACATTAGGAAAAATTTCCTAACTGTCAAGGTGGTTACACACTGGAATAAATTGCCTACAGAGGTTGTGGAATCTTCATCACCGGACATATTTAAGGGCAGGTTAGACAGACATCTATCGGCGATGATCTAGATTGTGCTTGGTCCTGCTGTGAGGGCAGGGGGCTGGACTTGATGACCTCTAGAGGTCCCTTCCAACTGTAGTATTCTATGATTCTGCACACAGAATGATCATAAAATAATGTTTATATTTCATATAATTACATTGTGTCTTTAAAAGATTAATTAAGACCTAACATCCTATAAACCCATTTTAGAGGCCTGATTAAAAGAAAGAGCTGTTGAAGTTGTTATTCAAGATCATGCAGTAAGTTACTGTCTGGGACAGGAATTAGAACTCAGGAATACTGACTCCCAGTTGTAACTATTAGGGTGCATCTAGACAGCATCCTTCTGTCGGAATAAGCTACGCAATTTGCGCTTTATTCCGAGTCAAAATCGAAGAGCTTCTTTTGAAATTTGGCACTGTCTACACCGAGCAAAATTTCAAAATAAGGCACTATTCCGACAAAAACCTTAACCCTTGTGGAACAAGGGTTACAGGGACACTGGAATAGCACGCCTGTTATTTTGGGAAATAGCGGGGGCTTTTAAAGACACAATGTTGCTATTTTGGGATACTTCTGGTATCCTGAAAGAGCAACACGGTCTAGATGTACCCTTAGATGCCTCCCTACACAGTTGCTTTAATTAAAATATAAGTA
This sequence comes from Pelochelys cantorii, assembly GCA_032595735.1. NCBI lineage: Eukaryota > Metazoa > Chordata > Testudines > Trionychidae > Pelochelys > Pelochelys cantorii. The sequence goes on along the minus strand of CM064326.1, from coordinate 120,054,579 downwards.
CCTGTGTCATCATTTTCTCCCCCAAAAAATGGGGTTAATTTTGGGGGGAGGAAATTGAGGGGGAGATAAAGTCTGTATTTGGGTGTGACTAGACATGGGCCAGTGATGTGCAAATTTGAATCCAAATCTCTTAAGTCTTGTGGTGCTCAGATTCAGTTGACAAGTTGGAGCTGGGAAATTTGGCTTTGATTTTCCCAAAGTTCAGGTGTTGTTTCTTGTTCTGTGTGGCCTTATGCCTGTCACTGGATATACTGTGCATAGACTGGCTTAGCAACAATCTGCCCTGAAATATTGGGCAATACCATACCCATATCCCAAAACAAATAAAAGCTCAACACAGATAATCTATTTGTAACTAATACTTTAGTTAATATCACATTAGTACAGTGAACATCAGTGGGTTTGCAGGAAAATGGGGTGTGAAGTCCTGAGTGATTTGTTAGCTGTGTTCTGCAACTGGAAAAGCTTCACTATGTTAGTTTGGCTCTTAGCAGTGCTTAGTGTTGTGGCAATAAGGAAAGCAGACTAGGTTCTGTAGCAGGGATGCTATTTAGCCAAACAGGATATTAATGAATTACTCTACAGTGAATGTTTGCAGCAGCTTTAATACTGACAATCATTTAACATTTCAGGGATAAGAGCAATTTTACTGAACAGAGGAGTAAGGGAGAATGGAAAATTAATGCCTTACTTAGTCCACAGAAAGCGAACTGCACCATTACTTCAATGAGCCATAGAAATTCAAGAAAACATGTATATGCAAAGCATATATGATATTTAAAGATTTGGAAATTAGATTTAGCTTGTTAAGCATAATAAAAGGGTGTTGCTTATCTGAACTACCTGAGCTGTTTGATTCTACTCTTATGCACACTCTGAGATCCTCCTCTTCCAAGTCTTCCCACAAACTTCAACAACCAATTTGCCCTGGCTTCCTCTTAGTTGAAGGTACTATTGTGGGGTACAGGCAATTCAACAAACAGATAATCCTGTTCAACTCAGGATATCATTTTCTGAGCAGGTGATGAGACATTTTCTTCCCCACATACCTCAATCCTTTTTAAAGTTTGCCAAGAATCCCACAAAATGTCCTACTTTTTTGCAGGCCTGCCATCTGTCTACTTCCTTCCAAAAGACTGATCTAGCTGAGCATGACACTCATCAGAAAAGTGTCTCAGTCTGAAAGATGGCTCTCTAGAAGGTCAAAAACTGCTTGCTACAGTCAGGTTAGCACTAGTCCAAAACAGCAGTATGCTCAGGAAGGGTCTCAGCAAAGATGCGAATGTCATCTAAACAACAGCATGCACTCTGGTAGAAGTACAGACTGAATGGCCACTTGAATGGGTCCCTTACAATGTGTGCTAACTACCTACATTAAACCATCTGATCCACCTGGCATTTTGCTGTGATGCAGATAGTTCCTTTCCCAGCACTTAAGAAGAGACCTGTGTGTGGCTTGAAAGCTTGTCTCTCTCACCAGCAGAAGTTGGTCTAATAAAAGATTTTATCTTATCCATTTTTTCTTTCTAAAATCCATACAGTCAAATGTTGCCATTCTTCTCGTATATAATCACCACAGGAGAAGTCCAATCCTCAGGTCGTTCCACCTCCCTAATGATGCCATTATCTTACGCGAGTCACAATTCCACTCAGATGTGGTCCACATGTGCAGGAGGTACATGATTTGCAGGCAGTGCAAAGGGCCTGGCATTCAAATCCAAAGCTAGAGACAATGTATATCCTATGGACAGAACACTGTCAACAATAAATAAATCAGGGTATCTCTGAATGATACATGGGTATCATCTATTCTAGCCAACACAACTACTCTGCATGTGTCCTGTGCAAGCTGATGCATAATACTAAGCTGCAAACACACATCATATGAGTCAAGTGGAAAAGGATTTGCAGTAGCACCTTAAACATTGTTAAACTGTGCAGTTACAGCTACGCCTTTGTAGAGCACAAAGCATACAGCTATAACTGCTGTTTACAAAGCATCCAAATTCCAAGCTTTTATAACCACTGTTGTCAAGCAAATGTCCAGACTATGTATTAACCCAGAGGGGAGAATGTTCACGTCAGCACCCATATCCACCACACACTTCAGCAGTGGACCATTACACTATGGGATTCTAGCTCTAGCACCTTGCCTCATGAGGAAATTGTCCTAAAGGAAACATCTGGTCCCTGGTAAAGATGGTTTTTGTGCATCTCCACATTTACAATATGAACTTCCGGTTTCACATCTTTGTGAACCAGTGCACTGTAACAGACTGGCTTAAAGTTTCTTTCCTTCACACAAGCATGGCACAGAGCAGTTCTAGCCAGACAGGCAGAGAAATTGGCTACGTGACCTGTACTGCTAGAGCAGAAACAGTGAGGAGCTGGCAACTTTCTCTGCTGAGGCCAAGGAGTAGAGGAGTAGGTAGCACTGTACAACTGGGAACTTGGAGAAGCAGCTAATGGGGGTTTAAGTGTAGACACAAAGGTAGCAGCTGTCTGAGACACAGAACACCTTCCAGCCTGAATCCTCTCAACGGCCTCACTCTATGAAGCAACTGTGGCTTCAAAACTTAGCATCTTCAGCCAGTAACCTTTTGCTCAGGCTATCCTAATCACAAAGATGTCCCTGAGCTTGATCGTCAGAACATCCCTGAATTCACAGGCAAGGACCATCCACCACAAATGACATGCAGATTCACCCACTGCTTTGATGGGCAAGCTTTAAAAATGTTTTCCTCTTTAACAGAACAGAATGTCCACTCCCAACATATTTGTTGAGGAGCTGGATGGACACATCAAAGGAAGGCTAGGGCTCTTTGAGTCCATCACAAATATTAGGGTTGTCAAGTGATTACAAAACTTAATAATGATTGTGTAATTTAAAATATTAATTGCTATTAATTGCACAGTTAAACAATAGAATACCATTTTCAAATATATTGATTTAAATGACAACATAAAATACAAAGTGTACAGTGTTCACTTTATATTTATGTTGGTTACAAATAGTTGCATGATACAGATAAAAAATAGTATTTATCAATTCACCTATGTACTGCAGTGCAATCTCTATATCATGAAAGTTGAACTTACAAACGTAGAATTATGTATAAAATAACTGCATTCAAAAATAAAAAAAAACAATGTAAAACTTTAGAGTTTACAAGTGTACTCAGTCCTACTTCTTGTTCAACCAATTGCTCAAACAACTTTGGCTACATTTACAGGAGGTAATGCTGCTCACTTCTTGTTTACAAAGTCACCTGAAAGCGAGAACAGGCATTTACATGGCACAATTGTAGATGTCCTCACAAAATATGTATGTGCCAGATGTGCTAAAGATTCATAAGCCCCTTCATGCTTCAACCATTATTCCATAGGACATGCATCCATGCTGATAACAGGTTCTGCTCAATGATCCAAAGCAGTACAGATTGATACATGTTCGTTTTCATAAACTGTCAGTTGCCACCAGCAGAAGGTTGATTTTCTTTTATGGTGGTTTGGCTTCTGTAGTTTTTGCATTGGAGCGCTGCCCTTTTCAGACTTCTGGAGGCATGTTCCACATCTCATCCCTCTCTGATTTTAGAAGGCACATCAGATTTTTAAATCTTGGGCTGAGTGCTTTAACTATCTTTAGAAATCTCACATTGGTACCTTCTTTGAGTTTTGTCAAATCTGCAGCGAAAGTGTTTTTAAAATAAACATGTGCTGGAGCATCATCAAAGGCTGCCATAATATGAAATATACAGCAGAATATGGATAAAACAAAGGAGACATGCAATTCTCCTCAAGGAGTTGAGTCACAAATTTATTAATGCATTTTTAATGAGTGTCATCAGCATGGAAGCATTTCTCTGGAACAGTGGCCAATGTATGAAGTGACATATGAATGTTTAGCATATCTGGTATGTTAATACCTTGCTTCGATGTCTACTAAAGTGCCATGCAAACATCTTTTCTCATTTTCAGGTGACATTATAAATAAGTGGTCAGCATTATCGCCTGTAAATGTAAACAAACTTGTTTGTCATAGGGTACGTCTACACTGCAATGTTATTTTGCGATACCAGTGGTATCGCATCCAAGGAACGCGTCTGCTATTTCAAAATAATTTTCGAAATAACAGACGCACTATTTCACCCTCTCTGTAAACCTCATTGCATGAGGGATAAGGGATGGCTTGAAATAGCACTTTATTTCAAAATATGGAACTGTGTAGATGCACCAAATTTCTAAATAGCCAATTTAGAAATAAAATCGAAATAAGAGACACAATTTGCATAGCGCAAATTGTGTATCTTATTTCAATTTGAGAGTGCAATGTAGACATACCCTTAGTGATAGGCTGGACAAGAAGTAGGACTTGCATGATCTGAAGTTTTACATTGTTTTGCTTTTGAGCGCAGTTAGCTAATAACACAAAATTCTCCATTTATAAGTTTCTCTTTAATCATAAAGAGATTGCATTAAAGTACTTGCATGAGGTGATTTGAAAAATATTATTTTGTCATTTTTAGAGTGCAAATAAATTGTAATAAATGTAAAAATATAAATTGAGCACCATACAATTTGTATTCTGTGTTATAACTGAAATCAATATATCTGAAAGTGCCAAAAAACACCCAAAATGTTTAATAAATTTCAGTTGGTATTCTATTGTTTAACAGTATGATTAAAACTGAGATTAATCAAACAGCCCTAATAAATATCAATGCCATCACAACCTAAGCTGTTCTGCCGCAAGAGTAACCTTAGCAGCATCATAGAGGTTTTGCACACAGTTCTGAAAATTCTGAATAAAGTATTGTCACTTAACAGTTGAAGACTGGGAATGCTTATTGCCATAATTTTACACTCTGATGCATCCCTGAATTTAATCAGAAAAACACAAGGAATACGATGTAAGACGTAGATACATAATCAAAACATGTAATAACCATAAGAACATAAGAACACAAGAACAGCCATACTGGGTCAGATCAAAGGTCCATCTAGCCCAGTATCCTATCTGCCAACAGTGGCCAATACCAGAGGGAGGGATCACAACAGGTGATCCTCCTATTTGCCCCAGAGAGAGGGATCACAACAGGTAATCCTCATGTGTTCCCTCCCCGGTCACCCACCTCCAGAGAAATAGGTGAGTCATCAACAGTCTGAACAAAACATAACAGTCCCAATGGCAGATATGTAGCCACAGGCCCTGAGTAACTGCACCCCAATCACTATCTACCATCCTCCCCCAACATGCCACCAGAAGAACAGGAGCTAGAACACTGAGTTCAGGGAGCTGAAACCAGGAAACAAACAGGAATATGGAGCAGGAAGGCAACACACATACATACCAGTCATCACAGTAATGAAACATATTAATGTTTGTAAAGTGTTTTGAGAGCCTTGGAAGACACTACTGAAATGCAAAATTATTATTATTTATGGTGAAAGTGGTTTTAACAGCTGAAGCCAAAATATCTTTAACAACAAGCTTCAGATCACCCCCAAAGTAAACCAGATAATATTAAATCTATCAGCTAATTGGAACATCAAAGATTTGTGACCGGGTATAACAGGATAGGGGCCATGTTGACACTTGTCCCCTGCTCCCCCAGGAGTCATTTGTTAGAATATCCCAAATCCTCAAAACAAGCTCACAGTTTCAATAGGTGTTCTGGGCAAAGACCTGGCTGCAAGAGTGTCTTATTCCCTCAACCTTGCTACCCACTTCAGTTTGAATCATCTTTACTATTAACATTTTGCAAAGACCATGAAATAGATAAAATAAAACACTGGATAATGATGACCAAAGGTATTGTAAACATTGTAACATTCTGATGTCAACACAAACCACTCTAGTTCCACTCTTGTGTTTATAATGCTCAGAATTCCTCAAGTGTTTGCACAGCCTTATCTATTATGGCTCTTTAGTGCTTCCTTCTCTTATTACTGCATTCATTATTTTTTCTAGAGAACCCCATCCTCTTTGCCTTTTTATTACTTCCTTAGTACTGGTGCTCACACAGCAATAGCAAACGGATGCTGGCAATTAAGTGGCACCACCTCCTGCTTTTTCTCCACATCATCTTCCACTGTCCTGAACCTCCCTTAGCAAAGTGCCATACCGTATTAATAGCATAAAGTCCCCTAGCATTTTCCTCTGGGTGTCTGCTTCCTGCACCCAGTGGGTGACCAGTCAGTTTCAAAGCCATGTCTATTGCTCAGAGCATTTGTCATCTTCAAACACAGCTTTGTAATTTGCAAATAGTGCCCCGTGCTAGCTAAGAGGTCATGAAGCTAGCATCTTTGGTTGGGATGCTTTGATGTCATGAACAGAATAGGGCCATGTATTTTTAATATGTACTAGAGAATATTAATACCAGTCACAGGTGTCAGAGAAGAGAGGATTAATACTGTTTCATAGAACAACTCAGTCCTTTTTTTAAAACACAGCCGCTAAGTGTTTTACCAGTAACTAAATGTAATTAAAGTACTACTGTTTTGTAACATAGTCTGTGCAGTTAGTCTGAGGACAGGCAAGGATGGGAGCAAGGTAACCTCTGTACTCCCCATCCTTGCCAAAATTTATACACAAAAGAAAGCCCAAAACTAAATGCTTGTTGAGGCAGCATTTGTTATTTCTTTGGCATACTTCATGTATTATATAGCACCATATACATTGACAGAATTTTAGGCAGTTTGGAGGTTAGTGTTGTGTGCACATTTATGTGTATAAATAGAGTTTAAACCCACTTCTTATCATTTTAGAAAAGCAACTGTTTTTCCCTTTAAATTCTCTCACATATTCAGTAGAACTTGACATGAAGCAGCAAATTGGTCCTTCCATTGTCAGCCTAAAGGGACTGTTCCCTCCCCTTCCACAATATAGGTCGACAGTGATTGCGACTCCCAAGGTTCTGCAATTGGACAAAACAGTAGTCTGCCAACTGAGATCCTGGACCAATATGATTCATGTTTCTATTTTTTTCTTATCTAGCCCTTGGTTCCCTTATTTCTCACATTCACAATCAGCATCTTCACCAAATCCAGCTGTAAATTCAGGCAATTCTTACTTGGAGTGCTCTGTCCTGTAGATACCTGCTGCGACTCCTAAAATAATAAAGAAAAGCATATCATGTATTATTTTTTGGTAATTTTTAAAGGAAAGAGTAGTTTGATTGTAAGTTAATGTAATACTGCTAAACAGTTTTGTTAATCATTCATTCAGCCTAATCACAGAGCATCATTTCCAACTATAAGAAGAAAATCAAATATTCCCTCGAAAATGCATTTACTCTAGGCTTTTTATACTTATCTCTCAACCATGACCCTTTAATAGTATATTTTTTTCTATCTTCACTATCAATCTCCAGCTTATTATTCACTTATTACTGTACTAGCACTCAAGGGGCTATTACTTTCTACCAGGCTAGGTAAGAAGACAGACAGGCAGACAAATGATTATTTCTGAGGTTCTTGCCAATATCATTTCATAGGCCATCAGATTGTTCTGGGAGCAGCACAGCTAATCTTTTCTCCTCACCTCGAGGATCCCAAGAGCCACGTCCATAATGGATCAGGAAATTGATACCCACAGCACTGGAGAATGGAAGTTTAGACCCTACTCCTGAGTCTAGTTCTTTTAGCTACTAGACATACTGAAATATTAGGCTAAAATAAAAACCAAACTAAATCAACACCTAGTTTTCAAATATAGCCTTGGTACATTATCTCTGTCAGCTCAAGATAGTATTCAGTGGACCAGCAGATACATATTTATCAGAAGTGGTTTTGTAACTGAACTTCACAAAAGCGACTAAAACATTTCTAGTGAAACATTTAGAACCTTTTTGAAAAACACCGATAGTCTGCCTTGCATTAAATCTTTCAAGTAGGTTAGTTCAGATTGGTTGTTTTAAATAATTCATTGCAATTACGGACTATTTTCAGGCTTAATATATGAAAAAGATTGTAAAGTACGATATGTACTAATATCATATTGGTGCTGTGGATGTATTACTGTGTATTATTTATGGATTCTTGTTCTTTGGGTGCCTTCTACGAAAGCTAAAGATGTAATCTCAGTTACCATAAGCATGGCACAGCACTTATATCATATAATTTTCAGTTTAGCAATTTCTCCAAAAACATTTTGAGCACTTTGAACTGCATCGCCAAGTTTTAACAAACATTAAGTCAACTTAATGGTTCCAAATCATTTGAAGTATTTCCACCCTTCTTTTCTAAAAATAATAAAGACAGGTGTCTCTGATTGTCATGTAGGGTAACCATCACTGGGTGGAGGAGACACACGAGAAATGGATTATGAACTAAGGAGGGCAGGTATTCCATGCAGAACTCCAATTATGTATGAAATAAACTTTATAATACTATACCATTTTGGTGTGTTCCTCAATTATGACAATAAAGACAGCAACATTGAGAGAACAGGCATACGTACTAATACATATGTTACTTTAAAGGAAGAAGTTAGATTTGCAGCTAAAACTTTAGTCCTGGTGGGAGTTCTGAGCGAACAGACGGGCTCAATATAACATGCAATTATTATTTTTATTTCCAGGCTAAAAATGTCATTATGCTGTGGTTATGTCAGTAAACCTTTCTTAATTATTGAAGGAAAAAAGCAATCGAGAAGAGTATAGTTTTTCCTAAAAATTAAAAACACAAAGAAGCTTGGGCATTTAAAGTTAAGGTTACTGAAATAAACAGAATGAAAAATGCAGAAATGCACACTTAAATCCACTAAGGATGTGATTTTGCTTCATTAAAATCAAAAGGAGCTTTTCCATTGAGTTGAACAGGAGCACGGTTAAAAACGTAAGCACTTAATCGCATAGCACATCTCAGGAACTTCAACTTGCAAGTAAACCAGGGCCACTAAAATGGGAGCAATCAGAATCTTGAAGGGTCAGCCCTAAATCAACTCTAGCTATGTAAGATGCCAGACTGCAGGGTTTCGATTTGCAATTTACACATCTATAATATGCATCTGTTATTCACTGCCAAACTACGTACCAGAAATGATCTCACTGCACATTACGTGGTGTGGATTTTTCTCTGACTTTTCAAAAAGGCAGTATTGCCCCTTTAAGGGAGGCTAGAGAGCCAGAAACTAACTTGCCACATGAAGGCAGCTCTGTACCATGTCAGTTTCAGGACACTGAACCATCCCCCCAGATAACCAAATAAGAAGGGGACTATTTATTTATGCCCATGTCTTGGTGCAGTTAAATCCTTCCTCTCACCTGGACCAGGCTGAGCAGATACTTAAATTTCGATGCTATCCTAAGAGATTTATAGATCCATAAGTATAAGCTATCATCTGTGCTATACCTCACACTTTGTGGCAACACTTTTTATATTTTAAACTGTCTACTTTGGGGGAACTGCCCCAATTACTATTACTTCTGATGAAGAGATATAAAAGTAAGGATGTTAAGAGGCAGGTAACACTGGTCTACAATTTTTTAGAAGTTGTCTGCTTCAGAGATAAAATGTGCTATTTATTATGTATTTTGATGTGCTGAATTCAAATATGACAATTAAAACAACTGATTGGCTACTGTTTCCAAGATATTTAAGTTTTTACATTTTACATCTATGTATATTGTGTAGATAGTAGAGGTTTAATCATAAATTGTAAACCTAAGTCTTTTCATGTGTTTATGGTTGCTTTACATGATAATATTTCACCTGTCCTGTTTATGTAACAGTTTAAAAATCAGCAAAAGGGTTATATAAATAAAATTTATTATGAAACAAAAGGCAAAAAACTATTATGTACATAGTTTAGTCCTATTCAGTGTCTACTCGGCGCTTCTTGGCTTGTCTCTTGTACTCATTAAATGGAGCATCTCTTGTCACTGTCCAGCAATAGTCTGCAAGTATTGATGGGCTCCATTTGCCCTGATAGCGTTTCTCCATTGTTGCAATGTCCTGGTGAAATCGCTCGCCGTGCTCGTCACTCACTGCTCCGCAGTTCGGTGGAAAAAAATCTAGATGAGAGTGCAAAAAATGTATCTTTAGTGACATGTTGCAACAAAGGCTTTTGTATGCCTTGAGGAGGTTTTCCACCAACAACCTGTAGTTGTCTGCCTTGTTGTTTCCGAGAAAATTTATTGCCACTAACTGGAAGGCTTTCCATGCAGTCTTTTCCTTGCCACGCAGTGCATGGTCAAATGCATCATCTCGAAGAAGTTCACGAATCTGAGGACCAACAAAGACACCTTCCTTTATCTTAGCTTCACTTAACCTTGGAAATTTTCCACGGAGGTACTTGAAAGCTGCTTGTGTTTTGTCCATGGCCTTGACAAAGTTCTTTATCAGACCCAGCTTGATGTGTAAGGGTGGTAACAAAATCTTCCTTGAGTCAACAAGTGGTGGATGCTGAACACTTTTCCTCCCAAGCTCCAATGACTGTCGGAGGGCCAATCTATCTTGATGTAGTGGGAATCTCTTGCACGACTATCCCATTCGCAGAGAAAACAGCAGTACTTTGTGTATCCAGTCTGCAGACCAAGCAAGAGAGCAACAACCTTCAAATCGCCACAAAGCTGCCACTGATATTGGTCATAGTTTATGCACCTCAAAAGTTGTTTCATGTTGTCATAGGTTTCCTTCATATGGACTGCATGACCAACTGGAATTGATGGCAAAACATTGCCATTATGCAGAAAAACAGCTTTAAGACTCGTCTTCGATGAATCGATGAACAGTCTCCACTCATCTGGATCGTGAACGATGTTGAGGGCTGCCATCACACCATCGATGTTGTTGCAGGCTACAAGATCACCTTCCATGAAGAAGAATGGGACAAGATCCTTTTGACGGTCACAGAACATGGAAACCCTAACATCACCTGCCAGGAGATTCCACTGCTGTAGTCTGGAACCCAACAGCTCTGCCTTACTCTTGGGTAGTTCCAAATCCCTGACAAGGTCATTCAGTTCATCTTATGTTATGAGGTGTGGTTCAGAGGAGGAGGATGGGAGAAAATGTGGGTCCTGTGACATTGATGGTTCAGGACCAGAAGGTTCATCCTCTTCCTCGTCTGACTCAAGTGAGAATGATTCTGGTGCATCAGGAACCGGCAGTCCTTCTCCGTGGGGTACTGGGCGTATAGCTGATGGAATGTTTGGATAATGCACAGTCCACTTTTTCTTCTTTGACACACCTTTCCCAACTGGAGGCACCATGCAGAAGTAACAATTGCTGGTATGATCTGTTGGCTCTCTCCAAATCATTGGCACTGCAAAAGGCATAGATTTCCTTGTCCTGTTCAACCACTGGCGAAGATTTGTTGCACAAGTGTTGCAGCATATGTGTGGGGCCCACCTCTTGTCCTGATCTCCAATTTTGCAGCCAAAATAAAGGTGATAGGCTTTCTTAACCATAGTGGTTTTACCGCGCTTTTGTGATGCAAAAGTCACTTCACCACAAACATAGCAGAAGTTATCTGCACTGTTCACACAAGTATGAGGCATCTCTGCTCACTTTGGCTAAACAGAAACGTGTCCCTTTGCAAAATCAAACACTGACAAATAAGAGAGCACGACACTGTATGATTTCTAGAGCTGATATAGGGTAATTTGTTCAGCAGAGTGATGTAAGCTTCGTTATGATTGCATCATCCATGACTTCTAGGAATAACATGATGCAATTCGTATCATGTATGATGCAATACCAGCTTCAGATTGCATCATTCATTGTTTTGCCTAAAAAGCAAGTACTGTCCAAATCCAGTCATAGATTTATTCATAGATCCAGTCAAAGATGTATTTTAGTCATTTCTGGTTTAAATTGAGATCCCTTCCCTTTATAACTCACTTATCCTCCGCCATTCCCAAGTCAAGGGTCATATATACTGACCCAATAGCATATCTTGAAAACTAGAGCCAATCAACAATTTTAAGCATCATTTTCGTTCTCAGTGACCCAGAATTAGTAAAGTTTGACTACATTTATTTCAGAAGCATTTTGGCTGTAGAGCAGTAAATCCACTAATTGAACTACATGATTAGTCATAAGGGAAGGCTGCAGCGGCTCTGCAGTTTAAATGTAGTAACAGCCAGGTGTGCAGGCGACCCAGCTTCTACAACATTTAAAATGCAGAGTAACAGGGGGAGTAGGACCCAGACCCAGCATGAGATGGGACTAAGCTGAGCTTGCTCTGTCCTGGCTTACACCAGGTCCAGCAGCCCTGTCCATGGGGGGTCCCAGCGAGGAGCTGGCACCCCCCGTGAACAGGGGCTGCTTCTGGAGCAGTCTTGGCCCACAGCAAGCTTCTGATAGAGGCAGCAGCGTGGCGGACAGGGGGAGGTGGCATCGCAGAGACAGTGCTGAGGAAACAAGCTTTTAAGCCGGCTCCCCTCAGCACCAGCTCCTGGGGCTCCTGCTTCTCCCCCTTTGCTGCCTCTGATACAGAGGCAGCAAGGGGGGGGGGGAAGCAAGTAGTCAACCCGATTACCTCATATGCCTAGGCTTATTGGGTAGCTGACAACTCCTTACATCCCTATATAAAAGCTTGCCCCCTTCTGTATTTTGAAGTATAATCACAAAATAAGCAGGAGCAGTTTGCAGCAGTGATGTGATGAGAGATAACTTTGAATTCAAATGCTACTCTAGTGTGCAATCAAACTATCTAACTTTCCAGGCACCATTTTTTTTTCAATTCTTAAAAAGCAATTATATGTGGTAAAGGTGAGCCATTCATATCTAATAGATAGCAGGCATAAAACAAACAAAAGGAAGTATTTCTTCACATAGTCAACCTGTGGAACTCCTTGCCAGAGGATGTTGTGAAAACCAGGACTTTAACAGGTTCAAAAAAGAACTAAATAAATTCACAGAGGATAGGTCCATCAATACCAGGCTTGGGCCAAGCCACCGGATCCAGCCCACAGATGCTGAGAGGAGCCCTAGGCAGGCTCCCCATTTGCCTCGCCCCACCCACACACTGCCAAGAAAAGAGGCTGCAGGGCGGTTTTTCTTTAAAAACTGTGAGTCTGGAGGGTAGGGGGAAAAGCTTTATGAGCTGTGCTCACCCCCAGTACAATCCCATTGGCCAGTTCCTGGCTGCTTTCAATAACAGACAGCCATGAAGCACAAGGGGTTCCAGAGCACATAGCTGCAGCCTGGGGGAGAGGGGAGGGACAGGGAGGGGGAGGGTAGGCAGCAGTGTTCCCTCTAAGCTTCCCAGCAGCACAGGTTCACAGGTGATTAATCAGACCCGCCCAGGCAGAGGCTCAGGGCTCCCTGCAAGGGAACACTGGCTGGCAGGGAGGCTGATTCAGGAAAGGGCTGTTAGCCAGTAAGTCTCTTGACCAGAGCCTGCCTCTGGCACCCCAGTCCCTCCCTTCCCCAACCCTCTGCACCCCACTCCATGTACCCAAATCTTCTGCCCCCCCTCCTGCACCCATACTCCCTCCCAGATCTGGCACCCCAATCCCCTGCCCCAGATCATAGTCCCTTCCTGCCCTAGGTCACAACCCAAATCCCTGCACCCCCTCCTGTACCCCAGTTCTCTGCCATAGGTTACAATCCAACCCTCTGTACCCCCGTCCAGTGTCCCAGATCACAACTGCCTCCTTCACCCAAACTCCCTTCCTTACTCCAAGCTTTCTTCTACATCCAACCTCCATCCCAGACCCCCACACTTCCTCCATTAATTTCATGGAAGAGTGCGGCCCTCAGCCACTTTACAAATTCTTGGAGTGGCCCCCCATCAAAAATTATTGCCCACCCATGATCAATACTTATTAGCTAGGATGAGTGGGAACTGTGCCCCTTGCCTCTGTTTGTCAGAGGTTGAAAATTGGTGACAGGGGAGGGATCACTTGACCTCAATATTTAAGCTTCTGTTAAGAATGTGTATGTAACACACTTGTGAAGAGAGATTGGTTCTCTGAGAGTGGAGAAAATAGTCCCCAAACACCAAAATTATAGTGACCTCATACAATTGTACATAGCTACATAGAAATGGAGTACTTAATTGTCTTTTCTTTTCTTTCTTTCTTTTTTTTTTTGTAAAAATGAAGCAAAAGAACCACACAATCCCCAGAATTTACTGCATCCTCTTTTCACACAACAGAGTAAACATGAACATGAAAGCTCTTTCTCATAAGCAGGGAAAGATTATGATATTGTGGCCCTAAGCTATGTCAAATGTTAGAGGCCCCCATTACATAAAAAATGAATTTATTATTGTGACAAAAAAGACACAAAATATATAAATACAAAAGCTTTATATTTGCATACATACTAAGTTGTAAAAGTAGAATAATAATCTAACTAAAAAAAGTTAGACTAAAAAAAGACACAAAATTGTTTCTACAATAGGGAATGCCAACCGAATCTTATCTTGGATTATGACTTAAAGTTCTTAGTGGTTTAAATGTCTATTATCTGTGCAACAGTATGTGGGTTGTATTTTTCTAACACATTGATTTGTTTTGCTTTTATAGAAGGTTATGCTGAATTCCCAAATATTGGTACTAAAATTAGCAGCAGAAAGTTTTTATTGAAACCAATACAAATTAATTTTATAACAAATAATATTTTTATTAATATATATATATATATATATATATATATATATATAAACCAAACTATGTTATTTTACTAGGCTATTTCTGTGAAAGTCAGTCCTATTTTGTTTATGTTCTCACTAGAAAACAAGAAAAGATGAGAGAGAGAGAGAGAGAGAGAGAGAGACGACACCACAAATAAGGAAAATTACCCTTTTTATATGAATAAATGAAAAAAATGTTTAATTTTGTTAAGGAAATAAAAACTTTATCCAGACAAAGTTTCATGCTGGACCAGAAAGTCCAGTGGAGGGCCAGAAGTAAGAGCCCAGCCAGGCTGGCTGCAGGGGGCCAGAGGTCGGGATTCCTTCTGCAGGAGTCCAGCTGAGCCGGCAACAGTAACGCTAGCGGGCTCCAGCAGAGCAGTGGTCTGCTGTGGCAGGGCCAGGAGCCATGGCAGTGGTGACGATGCAGCTGCTGCAGGGCTGCTAGGACTGAGAGCTCTGGCAACGGAGCATTGTTCTGCTGTGGTGGGGCCAGGACCTCCAGTAGTGGGACTGAGGGCTGGCCAAGCTGGTGCTGCCGTGGCAGGGCTCATGGGCTGGGAACCCCAGTGATGGCGGTGGTCAGCTATGGGTGGGCCAGGAGTGTGAGCCACAGAGCAGTGGTCTACCACAGCGGGGATGGGAGCCCCAGTGGTGATACCATGAGCTTCCATGGCAGGGCTGTTGGAGTAAGCAGGGCTGGTGGTGGAGAGGAAGCTGGGTGAGAGGCCAGGCTAGGAGCAGAGCCAGACTGGGGGGCTGGTGGCAAGGGGACCAGAAATGACCTCCCCTAGTCTGGTAAAATCCCTCATTCGGGACCACTCAGGTCCCAGGGTGCCAGATCAGGGAGGTCCAATGTGTACCAGCCAAGGGACATGCTATACATGAGCTCTTTCCTAGGCTGAGTCCCATATGAGTCTGAGCTTGGTGGGAATGCTGTATGACACTGCCATCTCCGACTTCACATTTTCCCCAGCAGTGAGTTTGTTTGTTTGTCTGTCTATCTGTTTGTTTAAATAAGTTATGAAGACATAGTCAGAATTTTACCAGTTGTCCATGGCCAGCAATATGCTGCTTTAGGAGATTATAGCAGACTTACTCTTAGAAATACTAATTTTACAATGCAGTTATCATTTTTTAACTCAGCCCTGGCCTTCCACATATCAATAATGAACAATTAATGAAGGATTAGGCAGGGTAAGGGTATTTGTGCTGCATGTATTTATTTTTGTCATATTTGAACAAAAATGCCTATATTTAGCAAGAATCTTCTTTTCCCCATATCTCCTTTATCTATCAACCAATTTTAATAACATTTGAAAGGAAATCAGTTCTTTCTTTTTCGAGGCTCCTGATACTGCGGGGCTCTAAGATGTAGCTTAGTTTTCTTACGCCTTAATCCATCATGCTCTTATTTAGCAGATTTAATTATTCATTTAAATTTTATTTTTAAGCTGTTTGTAATAAAACTGCAGTACAATAATGCATGATCATTTGTACCTAACAAAGTCTCATAAAGATAGTAGAGGAATAGCATATATGGGTTGTCCTATTATGCACTGATTCAATTATCTTTAAGGTTTGAAAAATGAAAAATAAAGGAACTATAGACTAGAGTACAGATTAATCCCACAAAGAAAGGAAATTCAAAATTAAGAATAAAATGGATCTTTAAACCTTCTTCTAGATAAAGAGATGTTTCTGATCTGATATTTTAATGAACTCTCATTGTCGTGAGTGGATGGAGGATATCCAACACAGTCTGCACATTTCAAATTTGACACTGAATTTCCTTTCCCTGAAGATTTAACTTGGACCTTTAACATTAATATAGGTTTAATTTTTGTGCTGTGTATTCTCTCTCTTTCTTGCTCTCTCTCTTAATATATCATTATATCGATATAGATAGATATAATTTAGCTTTAATTTCTAGAACGATTCCAAATCCAGCCTGGCTGCAATTTTCATAACTCCTGAAACTTTAATAGTCTAATTAATAAATTGCAAGTCTCATGCTGTCCAATCACTAATCAGTTGAGATACAGATTAAGAATAGTTCAGTGTGTATTAAAATTAAAAATGCTGATATTTTATTATTATGGAAAGACTGAGCATGAGCAAAAATACTTTGTATACTTTGAAGGAGGAAGGAGTTCTCCAAGTTCATAACCATGAGGCAATCTCTCTCTGTTTCCCCTTCCCTAACTCAAAAATACTCTCAGCCAGTGGGATATTCCCTGTGCTGAAGAGGGTTGGTATACTGGTACTTCTTCTGGAATCCATCAATACGGTCCGTTGAGTTGACTGAAGGAGTCACAAAAAATGACCTGTGCTGATCTCACACAATTCTACAGAAAATGAACAAAATGCCTTCAGCATCCTAATCTCTGCATATTTGCTGAAAGTAAGTAACAAAGCTTATATCCTGCATTTAGATCCTTATATCCCTCACTTATTCTTGTGTTGCCAGGCACATGTGTGTATGTAATCCACAGACTTCTGGTATGCTTACAGAGGTTTTAAGAATTTGGGATAATCACAGTGCTCATGAATGGGGAAGCTACACAAGACCATTGTCTGATCTATGCATATGCCACATACTGTTAGAGAAAATAAAAATAGTTTATGCATGTTTTAGGAACTTTATAAAATTATTTAAATCTCTGTATTTCTGAATCTACAAAACACGTAACTATGGAGACTCAGAGGGAGCCAGAGAAATGCCTTAATATGATTTTAAATATTTTTTCTACATAGTAATAGGGTCGCACTCACCTCTCGTGACTGGTCTCTGGCCAAGTGCGTGTGCCTGCACTCTCTGTTTGTAGTGGCTCTTCAGTGACTCAGCCCTCTGGCCAAGTCACACATAGTTTGTAAAACAAAGCAAACCCCTACTAGAATAAAAGTCGAACAGGGGCTTTTCTCAGGACCCACTACTGTCTTTCAGCATATCCCCTATCCGTAACAGAGCGGTGCCTCAGGGCTTTCTTGAAGGCAATGTCTTCGCCCTCTTAAGGCCTTTCTGGCCACAACTCTCCAGCTTTAGGCTACTATAGTTCTGTTCCCCTTCTGGGTTGGCTCAAAGTCCAGGCCTCTTCCCCTCCAGTGGCTAATGAGGCTTAAGGGGGACCCAGCCCACTCCTTACTCCATGTCCCTATCTAAGGCCCCTGTATATAGCACAGGGCTGGGCAAAATATGTCCCGCAGGCTGGATCCGGCCTGCCAACCCACCAGATCCAGCCTGCGGATGTGGTGGGCAGCCCCAGGCAGGCTCCCTGCTTGCCCTACCCCACCCGCACGACGCTCAGAAAAGCAGCTGCCAGGCAGTTTCCCTTTCACAACTGTGAGCCTGGAGGGGAAGGGGAAGATGGCTTCATGCTCTGCTTCGCCCCCAGCACAATCCCATTGGTCGGTTTCTGTTTGACTAACAGGCAGCACGTGAAGCACCATGCCCCCCTCCCCTCCACGTACATGGACCCTGCAGCCTGCGCGGGGGCGGGGCAGGCAGGCAGGCAGGCAGGCTGGCTACCTCAGAAATGTGCTGGGCTGCTGGCTGGGAATCACCCAGGCTACCTCTGGCACCCCAGCCTCCCCCTTCTCCCAACCCTCTGCCCCCCACTCCTGCCCCTCTACCCCACATAACC
Source organism: Pelochelys cantorii (assembly GCA_032595735.1). NCBI lineage: Eukaryota > Metazoa > Chordata > Testudines > Trionychidae > Pelochelys > Pelochelys cantorii. The sequence goes on along the minus strand of CM064326.1, from coordinate 120,036,345 downwards.
CAAATCCTCTGGCCCGCTCCTACATTCATATCTCCTCCCAGATCTGACACCCTAATCTCCTGCTCCAAATCACAATCCCCTCCTGCCTTAGGTCCCAACCCAAACCCCTGCACCCCCTCCTGCACCCCAATCCCCTGGCCAAGGTAACAACCCCCCCCGTTCTAGGTCACATCTCAAGCCCCTGCAACCCAGTCCCCTGCCCTAGGTCCGAACCCAAACCCCTGCACTCCAGGTCACAACCCCTTCCTGTCCCAGGCACAACTCAAACCCCTGAACCCTAGTCCAGTGTCCCAGGTCACAACTGCCTCCATCCAAACTGCCTCCCAGATCCCTCACACCCTCCTGCACCCCAATCCCTTGCCCTTAGCTCCCTTCCGCACCCAGCCTCCTTCCCACACCCCTCACTTCCTCCATTAATACCATGGAAGAGTGCGGCCCTCCATCACTTACCAAATTCTTGGAGTGGCCCCCCATCAAAAATTATTGCCCATCCCTGATGTAGCAGCTGTCTGCAATATCCTCTTACATAACTGCATTGCTGCTCTAATTCCCTGGATCACTTCCCCACAGCTCAGGCACATGCCTCACCCTTACCCCAGACTCATGCAATAACTTTTACAGCACTACCCCATGTACTCTCTCTCTGTCTTCTGCAAATATATACATAGCAGTCTAGCTAGTGGCAGCACAAGGTGTTTTGGGGGATCAGAGTTGAGGCTGTAGGGGGAGATGGGTTTCTAGACTATATAGCATTTCTTACCTTGTGCAGAAATGGAAACTTTCCCTGTTCCACTTTTCCAGGTGTGTGAATAGCTGAGAGTGGTGGAGGCCAGGAATGGGTCATCTCCTGGAAAATAATATTGTACTGTAAACAATATTTTAAAAGGCAGTATAATATGAGGCAATGATGATGACATAGTAGCAGCAATGGATAGTGGCATATATATGTAACTTTCAGCAGATACATTTTAATTTCTGGGATACATCTAGTTTATATATAATCTAGTTAACAATGAGTTGCATTACTAATCAAAGATTGTTGGGGGAATGTTTTTAAAAGGAGTTTGATTTTTTCCAACGGTTAATGTTTCTTGAGTGCAAGAAGTGTGATTTTCTGATGAACTGCATTTAAGCTTCAGTCATGCTATGTATTCTGTGAATGGCCTAGAACAAATACAGGTTAGCGAGAATAAAAGAAACACAAAAGATTATTTCCCTACTTGTAGTAAAAGGAAGAGAAATTTCAGTTAATGGCCAAGTAATTAGGTATGGAATAAAGGGCTAACATTCAATCTTGATTTAAACATTGCTAGTGAAGGAGAATCCATCATGACCCCTGGTTAATTGTTCCAATAGTTCATTAACTTCACTGTTAACATTTTTACAACTTATTTCTAGTCTGATTTTGTCTAGCTTCAACTTCCAGCCATTGGATTGTGTTATACCTTTCTCTGCTAGACTGATTATATATTTGTTTCCCTTGTAGACACTTGCTGATAGTATTGATGTCATGCCTTTACTATCTCTTTGTTAAGCTAAAAAGATTGAGCTCCTTGAGTTCCTCACTATACAGCTTGTTTTCTAAACCTTCAATCGTTCTCATGGATCTTTTCAGAGCCCTCTCCCATGTATCAACATCTTTCTTGAATTGTGCCAGAGCTGGACACTGTATTCCAGCCTCAGTCATAGAAGTGCCAAATACAGAGGTAAAATAACCACTCTGCTCCTACTTGAGATTCCTCTCTTCATGCATGTAAAGATAGCACTGGTCCTACTGGCCACAGCATTGCACTGGAAGCCCATTTTTTGGAAATTATCTACCACCACCCTCCAAATCTGAGAGACACTGCTTCCCAGAAAGAATCCCCCATCCTATCATTGCAGTCTATGGTCTTTGTTCCTAAATGTGCACATTTACATGTAACCGTAGTGAAACATCTCCTTGTTAAAACAATATAACTACAGTTATTCAGTAAATTATGTCTGCTGGTGCCCCGTTTACCAGGTGATCCAGATTGTTCTGTATGAGTAACTCTGAAATGTGTAAAGTGCTACCAGACCATTTGCTTGCTGTTTTTTCTGTAACAGACTAACTCGGCTACCCCCTGAAGCTTCTGAAATGTCTGTAACTCTGAACAAAATGCTATGGTTGTTCCTTCAAAAGTTTACAACTGAACAATGACTTAGTACGGCTTTGAAACATTATTGTGCAGAAGAAATATACTACTTTGCCTTTATTTTTTTGTGTGGTGTATGTTTAACACTGTACTGTATTTGGTTTTGGGTTTTCTTTTTCATTGCTGCTGCCTGGTTGCATATTTCCAGTGTGGAATGAGGTATGTGGTTGACCAGTCACTGTAACTCTGGTGTTTGTATCTCTGAAATTCTGCTGTACCTGCAATTGCCATTTTACTTCAGCGGTGCCTGAATATCCTCAGAACCTCCTGCTGTTCAATGTCCTGTCAGTCTCTTACACAAGGAGTTGTCCACTCAGCTTTTTGTCCTCTCTCTACATTTACCAAATTAGTTATTTTGTTTTAGCAAGGAGATGTGTATACCTTCTTCTGGCTGCATATAGAATTTGAAGAGCACTTTCTAAGTAAGCAGTTCGTTCATCATTCAAGCCTGAGAGAGTTAGACTTGAAAGGATGGTTGAAGGTTGCTCTTTTTGGCAAAGTCTTTACCAGAAAGGTCTAAACTAAGGCACAGTCTTTACCTATTATTCTGAACTCTTTCCTTATGGGTTCATACTTTATGGAGAAAGGGTTAGTATTGCTTCCCATTGCAGGCAGTCATAGACTGATATTTGTTTAAATGAGCCATGATGTTAGGTGCACTCTGGATTAATAAAATTAATACTAAAAATTATATGTATGCCACAAGCATGACAGGTTAATCAGCATAACCCAAATGTTGCTTAGCAAGCAATGTTTTGCCTCCGAATCACTCGCTACCATGAAGAGAATTTTTTCTGAAGGTTTTACACTTCTCTCTTTTGTTTCATTAATTGAATGTACTGTTGCCATGTAACCCACACACCGAGGCTACGTCTATACTGCACCTCTCTTGTGCAAAAGCCTATGCAAATGAAGTGTGGATTAGCATATTGCCACGCTTCATTTGCATAATTAATTAGGGGCCGTTTTTGTGCAAGAGGCTTTTGCGCAAAAAGGAGCTGTGTAGATGGCTCCTTTTTGCACAAAACCCCTCTCTCGTGCAAGAGCTGTTCTTCCTGAAAAAATGAGGAAGAACTTCTCTTGTGCAAGAGGGTTTTTTTGTGCAAAAAGGAGTCATCTACACAGCTCCTTTTTGCGCAAAAGCCTCTTGTGCAAAAACGGCCCTAATTAATTATGCAAATGAAGTGTGACAATATGCTAATCCGTACTTCATTTGCATAGGCTTTTGTGCAAGAGAGGTGCAGTGTAGACGTAGCCTTAATGTGGTTCACTGTCCCATGCAGTGGCACTTAGACTGCTTACAGGGAGAGATAAGAACAAGTGAGCTCAACAGCTTAAGCTGAGCGGCAGCTGGCTTTATAGCTCAAGCTGTAGAGGCTCCTACACTAAGCCTCCCAGGTTCAAACCTGCTCTGTGGTAGTTACAGTCACTCCATAGTATACTGGTCAGTTGTGCTGGGAATTGTATTTAATCCTTAGTAACACCACAGTTCTACAAATCACAACTTTTAAAAAAATATGAAATGTTTTTATTTGAAAAAAGAAATAGGTATAAACAAGCTGTGCATTCTTGCTCAATAACAATGGCTATTTCATGGCCTGCCTTAATTCTTTTCAGAACAAAGTCTCTTAGTGTTCTGCCAATGAAGTAATCTGTTTGACTAACCATTCCAAGATGGTTTATGAGTTATAAATGTCACCTTCAAAATGGTCTTGATAAACAGTTTATTTTCTAATAAAAACTGCATTCTTTTATGTTATTTGAAGCTAAAATCTCAAATGATTTATTATACCTGTGTAATCTCTGTGGGTGCCTCTAATCAGAGCATCATCTGGTTTGAAGTTTCACTATAGAATTGCTATGCCTTTCAGCTCTTTCAGGCAGACTGTTCATCGTATGACTCTCTTATCAGATAAGTGCCACCAACAGCTGTACACTGTAATTTTTATTATACAGCAAATCCTTTACACACAGACAACCAACCACTGTACAGCTGGCTATACACAGGAACTATTCCTTACTGCTATGAGTGCTTGATGCAGGGAATAGTTTTTCAAAAGACCAATTAATTAAATTTTGAAAAACAACAAGGAGTCCTGTGGCACCATATAGACTAACAGATGTACTGGAGGATAAGCTTTCGTGGGCAAAGACCCATTTCATCAGATGCATTTTGAAAAACGAATTCTTACAGTAATGGTTTATTATGGTTATATCTTTACAGAATGGAGATCTGTAGTACAGTTCACCAGGCCTATAACTGTGTGACCTAAACACTAAACATCTTCCCAGGCTAGATCCTGTTGTGGGCCACTATCTCATCCCATCGCATCAAAGAATTAAATTACTTACATTTAAAAGTTGGGGGGGTTCTTTGCCTATCACACCCATTTTCATTTATGAACAAAAGGTATATTTGCTTCCTCCAGGGGATAAAGTTCAGCGGAATTCAGACCCCACAGAAACCAAGAAAGAAACACTTAGTTCAAAAATATACCCAGGATCTTCCTAAGGGGGAGAATGCTTCACTTCAGCTCTTGCAGTTATGGAACTAGGCATGCAGATAGAAAGCATTGCTAGCAATTCTGCCCTAAAGCTAGGACATTTCTAAGATATGCTTCTCAGCCCTTAAAATTTTCATTTGTCTAAGAGCCAATTCTCCTGGGTTATATGACTGCTGAATTCTGAGCGTCAACAGAAACATCTTCTGAGAAGTCTGCTATTCAGTGTATAGAAACCAATCTGTTACAGCAGGATAGCTTTGTCCTCTCACATTGCCTTCCTGGATTTGGCAATGAAACGTCTAACCATGGAGAGAATCAGAGTGTTCATTAAAAGCGAGAGTGACCTTATCGAAGATGTTAAAATCTTTCATATTTTTCTTAGGATTATTTCTCATCCACAGTTGCACAAAAATGGTTTTGATGGCCTTTTTCTTCTAGTTTCTCTACTATTCACTTTGTGCTTTGGTACATAATTTTAGTTTGAGGTAAAACCCATTGTGACACACAGAATTCATAGAAACTCTCATGTTTACTCAAGGAAATCCATTTTATCATACCCCTCCAAATTTGCCTTTATTGTACTGATATTTTAAATTAGGATTAGGTGGCAAATTTTTGACTAAATTTGAATTTCCAATTATAAAAAAATTAAAATAATTAATAAAAAGGACAAAACTGTTATGATAAATCAATTCTCTCTCTCATAAGCTTTACGCCACAAGATAGTAACTAATTTTTAATGCTGATGGCCCAGAAATGGCTAAATATATTTAAAAGAGATTTTGTAAAAACCAAAACTTTTATTTCTTCTTAATACTGTTTGGGTATGTCTACACTACAGCATTATTTTGAAATAACGTGTCTACACACAAAATGCATTTCGAAATAGCGTTTTGCTATTTCGAAATAGCGCGTCCACACTGAGTGGATGCTGAATCGCATTTAAGGCCGACCGGTCAGCAATGTCTCTGTGTGGCTGCTGCCTGAGGCTATCTGAGGCTTGTGCTTAAAGGGACACCACCACCCCCCGGGCAGCCGGTTCTCAGGTTTCCCTGCTTGCTTTCCTACCTCAATGAGGGACAGCAAAGCATTTTGTCTCGACGTGCTCTGGTTGCCCTCACTCGGGACGCCACAGAATTCTGCAACATGGAGCCAGAGCTGCCCCTGGGCACTCTGGTGCTTCTCTTGGATGCATTGCTGCGAGCCTGGCTGCAGTTTCTGCAGGCTGCCATCCGGTAGGTCCATCGGGGGGCTGTCAGTATCCAGGAGGCCCTGCGGGAGAGCTTCCACCCTAAGGAGCACTAAGAGCCTCCCTGGTCTGCCCCACTGGGGCTTATGCCTCATTCCTCCCTCACGTCCTTCCACTTACGCCCCCCCCCCAACCTCCCTTCCTGATGTCAAATAAAATACATGTTTTTTCATAAACATGAACTGTCTTTATTTAACAAAACTGGGGCAGGGGGAATGAAACTCTGGTGAGACTGGGGAAAGGAGGTGGGAGAAGGGAGGAGAGAGGGTGGGAGAGGGGAGGGGGAAACCTGGGAGGAGGGAGCTGGAAGAGGGAAGCAAGGGGAAGAAGGGGAGGGGAAGCTCAGGGCTCAGGGGTGGGGGGGGGGTCTCGCCGGGCCAACTGTCTCCTAGCACCATGGATGCAGGGGCCTTGGTGTCCCAGGGGGGATGGGGAGGGAACGGAAGATAGGGAGGTGATGGAGGGTGAGGAAGGTGTGGAGGGAGAAGCGGGAGTGGGAGAAGGAGTGGGAGGAGGAGCGGTAGCTGGGGAGGCAGCAGGCACTGGAGCGGCAGGAGACAACATGCTCTGCACCAGGGTCTGCAGGTGTTGGCAGATGGCATGGCCCTGGGCAAGCTGCTCCCGCCGGAGCTCCAGGTCTTCTTGCATCCTGTTCTGGAGGGTGCGGTGCAGGGCTCGCAGTGCCCCCAGGTGCTGCTGATACCCCTCCACTGCACAGGTGGTCCTGCAGAGCCCTTGGGTACGGGAGCGTGTCCCGGGCGGGGTGGTTGTGTCCTGCACGCGCAGCTGGTGCGGCTGCGGAGAAACAAGAGAAGTGGTCAGTTATCCCTAGGGACACAGTGGGTGAAGCCCAGCCCTGCTCTGCAAGGTGAGGATGACCATTCCCTGCACCATCAGAGCCGATGTGCTTGCACAGAGGCCATGTTCAGAATGTCCTGCTATCCCCGGGAGTAGGAGCTGTCTCAAGAACGCACCCATGCCCCTGTGCTGTGTATAGTGTGGGTGAGGTGGGGGAGAGATGTCCCCTGCCTCTGTGTAGAATGGCCTTGTGGAGGGAGGGCGTCCTGCTGTGTCCCACACCGGGGTCAGGAGCACGTCATGTCTCTTCACACACACGTATGGCTAACAGGCCAAGGCCCGTGTGGCAGCCAGCTGGGGCCACGTGCCCAGGGGTGGGACGGCACATGCTCGCACGTGCACGGGTTGCTGCGTGATCCATGGTAAGCAAGGCCCATGCGCGCGGTCCCTGGTCTCCCTCCCCGCCCCCCAATAAGGGGACAGTGATGCCACTCACATGTTGTTGACTACCCGGATGACACTGGTGATGGGTCTGCTGGGACGGCTCGGGGGTCCTGGCTGTGTGGCACGCTCCCTCTGGGCTCCTGCAGCTCCTGTCACTCCTCTTCCATGCCCTGGTCAGGGCCCTCTGCTCCCGGATTGATGACCCCCGGGATGGCACGGACTGTCCCGCCCCCCAGGATGCAGTCCAGGGCATCAAAATAGGGGCAGGTGTCTGCCTCTGTTTGGGAGCTGCCCCCTGTGGCCCTGGCATAGGCCTGCCACAGCTCCTTAATTTTCATGCGCACCTGCTCCTGGGTGTGCATGTGGCTTTTGGTGGCCAGGCTGTCAGCCATCCTCCATCTAGTGCGGAGATCATGGACATTGGAGGCATCCCCCCAAACCTCAATCAGGTCCATGATCTCCGCACTGGACCAGGAAGGCACCCGCCTTCTCTGGCCCCTGGCAGGCTCCTGGGAGCTGCCAGCCTGTTCCTGGGGAGCAGTGGAGGGCTGGCTGGCACTGGCTGCCTGGCTCATGGGGGGGCCACTGGGTCAGGGGCAGCGACTGCTGGCTCTGTGTTGGCAGGCCTGGAGCTGGCACAGGCACTGTGGCCAGAGTCTACCCCTTTAAGGGCTCCAGGGCTGGGGGAGAGGAGAGGAAGTTTTCCTGGTTGTGCCCAGAGTGGCCACCAGGGCACCCTGGGAAGGGCTGGAGGCCCCCTATTTCGAAATAAGCATCTACACAGCGCTTATTTCGAATTAGCTATTTTGAATTTGGCGTTATTCCTTGTAGAATGAGGTTTACCAAATTCGAAATAAGCGCTCCGCTATTTCGAATTAATTTCGAAATAGCAGTTTGGCTGTGTAGACGCTAGGAAAGTTATTTTGAAATAACGGCTCTTATTTCGAAATAATTTTGCTGTGTAGACATACCCTTTGAGAATACCAATCAAAAAAATCTTGAAAACAGGAACAAATATTGTATACCACAAAATTTCAGATGTTGCAAGTTCAATGTCAAATAAATCTAGAAATATACACTTGCGAATTTGGTCACAACTGCATCTGTAGGTCTCTGTCTTTGTGGACCACCAAGGCATCCACTACTAGTCTCTCAGCTCATCAACTGTCACCTCTCTTGAATGGAGATATGGGTCTGTCCTAATCAAGTTTTTTCCAGACTGCACAGCTCCCTGCCAACACTATCAGGTCCTCAGCAAGCCAGACTGCCTGAACAGACCTTGCTTTCTCCTCAGACGCTATAAACAGTGCAACTGCCCACAGTTAAATTGCACACAACTCCTTCTAAGCAGGTAAACTTATTTTTAAAGTGAAAGCATAACAGAGAAAACATTTTAGAGGAAAAGAAGAACCTACATGTGTGCTTCTAAGAGATCAGAGATCACCCATCAGTCTTGAGGCCTCAGTGGGCCAAAGTTCTTCCAACCCTGGGACACTTCCAGAAGAGAAGTTCCTGTCCATTTATTCTATCAGAAAGAAGTCCTAAAGTTTAAATTCAGGCTATTTATCCAAACGTTTCTTTCTTTGTCTCTTGGTTTCTGGAGAATCGAGTCTGAACTAGAACATGAAAGCCTCCCTGAGTTGTTGGCACCTCTCTCTAAGTATTGCAAACTGTATTAATTTGCCTATCCTCTGCCCCAATTCTTAGTCCCTGGGGAGGCTTTAGTTACCCTCCCCAATGGAGTTACATATAATCCTTGGGCAACAAACTTATTACTGTCAGATCTCTTGAAGATGTTGCAGAAAATTGCCAGTTCTCTCACCATTTTGGGACAGGTCTTGTGATATTTGATGCATGTGATAATACAGCTCCTGAAATAAAGTTAATATGTGAGACTATCACTTTCCTTTTAAAACAGAAATTAAAGTTTCCAGCCCTTGTGGTTGTGCATAAATGCTTGAAAACATGACACACACACACCCCCAAAACCAGAAGGCAAATAAAAAAAGAATCCAATACTTGTTTTTAAAAACCTCATGGTTATAAAGCAAATCTTTTTTCTTTCTTTCTTTTTTAAGAGAGAGAGGGAGAGAGAGAGAGGGTGTCAGTACTCATGATTTTGAATGCTTGGGGTTACAATATAGATATGCATTGTATGCAGGCCTGAAAGCAATATTTCAAACACACAGTTTTGGACTATTAAGAAACATTATATAATACAGGTGCTATAATACTAAAAGTGCTGTTAAATGTATTGTAGCTGTGGAAGACACTGTCCACAGAAGGTAGGGTAAAATGGTAGCATCTTAATTTGCAGAACAGGTTATTTCAGTTAGAAATTAGGAAAAACTTTCCAGTTGTAAGAACAGTTAAGCACTGGAATAGACTTCCAAGGGAGATTGTAGAACTTGTCATTTGAAGTTTTTTGAAACAGGTTAGACAAAACACCTGTCAGTGATGGTCTACATATACTTAATCTGCCGCAGTGCAGGAAACTGGATTAAAGGATCTCTGTTGCTTCCATCAACCCTACATTTCTACCATTCTAAAATTTCATATAATTTCTAAATTAGAAAAAAATGCTGTGACTCTTACATCTTTATATTCAGTAATTATTCACAGATATAATGCACCAGATTACCGGGTATACTAGATGCTGTATTACTAAGCATTTATTTTACATTGGTTCAAATTCATTCATAGGCACAAACTGACATATTTATGGGTTGAGACACATTGTATTATTTTACACACAAATGCATATTATACTATAACTATTTTCCTTTCCACCTATTGTGAATCAGGATTTAGTAATTGAATACAAATGTTCACTTTTGTAGTCAGAAGCAGGTAATGTCAGACAATATGCAAACTCAGCTTTTATTCAGATTGAAGAGGAAACCTTCAGATGAAAAAAAATCCACAATATTTACCCTAACTGTAAAATTAGTTTCAGCAAAAACAGCTGAGTAAGACATTTCTTGTAGATTAATAACTAGTTATGCAATGTTTTCTTCTGTAAGCCTAACTTGTAATTAGTTTTCAGAAAAAGTACTGTGCAGTGGTAAATACCTAACAGTAATGATTCCAGACTGAATGCAATGCTACCTATCTAGCACTATCCATCTCTCTGTATGGCATTTGAAACCAGTAATGTTTATGTAGGTGAAAAGGTTCAGAAAACTTCTAGTTTAATAAAAAGTGGTGAATTCAAGTTTTCAGTGGATTTACTTGGGACTAACTTCCCCCGTTTACTGCAGTATTTATTTGCTTCATAGTCAAAGATAAGCATTAAGGCCAGAGGTTACCTATCAAACTTTCTCACTGAAGGCTCAAGAAGAAGTTAGGAGAATGTGTTAAAAGGTTCTAATGCCAATAGCATAAAAAGAATAAGGGAAATTCAGGGGACAAGGAGATAACCAAGGATGAAGACTAATTCATGAAGGACAGAAAAGAGGAGGTAAGAGGCTGTTAAGGGTCATGAGAAAAAGCACAGACTCATAGGCACTAGAAATGGAAGAGACCTATAGGCTCATCCAATCTAATAAATGAAACATAGGACTTGACCACACTCAAGACCAATCTCATTCCCTATTCTGTTTCCAACAATAAGCAGCACCACACGCTGCAGGGGAAGGGGAAGAACCCTACAGTAACAAATGTGGAGTAACTTAACCCCTTCCCCCCTACATACACATTAGATCTCATCCTAATATCTATTCATTAGAGATTGGTTTAAGTCATGAAAGATGTTTAATATCCCCCCAACACTTTTATCATTCATTATGTCAGCTCTGGATAATCTTGTTATAATATAAACATCCAGTCACTTTGAATTAAGTCTTGGTCTCTATAACTTCCTTTGTCAATAAGCCCCACAGTTTCAATTATATGTTATGTGGAAAAGTATATTTTATTTTTATCAGTTTCGAGTTTCCCCACTTTTTATTTAATCAAATATCTCCTTGTATTGTGTTATGAAATGGGGAAAACAGAAGTTCCCAATCTACCATCTCTGTATCATTAATTTTTTCAGATGTGGTGACCAGTCCTGTACACAAAACTCAGATGAAGCCGTGCTATTGATTTATATAAAGACTTCAGAATATTCTATTCTGTATTATTCATCATCCCATTCTTTGTGCAATCTAACATTGTTTGCTTTTTAGACTACAGCTGCACATCGAGCAGAATTTTTCATGTAGCTCTATGCAGTAATGCCCTGATCCCTTTCTCAAGTTTATAAAGTTGATTTAGAACCCTGTAAGATATAAAAATAGCAGAATTTTTTGCATCCAATGTGCATTTGTCGCCTAATTTATTTAGGTCTCTCTAAAGATCTTCACAGTCCTGTCTCATCCTCTGTAACTTAAATAACTGTCATTTTTGCAATATTGTTAAGTCATTGCTAATTAAGACAACATGGGCCTTAGTTAAATAACATGGGATGTACTACAGACCTTTAGATACGTCTACACTACAGAGGAAGATCGAAGTTGCCGCTGTTGATCTTCCAGGGTTTGAATAAGTGGTCTAGATAAAACAGCTAATTCGAAGTGAGAGGGGCACTCCAGTTGATGCCAGTAACCCTGCTTTCATGAGGAGTAAGGGAAATTGAAGGGAGAGTGTTCTTCCTTCGACTCCCTGCAGTGTAGACAGCACCAAAAACCAAGTTAAGCTACTTCAACTTCAGCTACACAATTAACGTAGCTGAAGTTGCGCATCTTAATTCGACTTTGTCCTGTAGTGTAGACATACCCTTCGACACCTGTCCATTAACCATTTCCATTATGAAAATTGACCCTTTAAACCTATTCTTTGCTTTACCTCTTACCCAGTTCTCGTTCCATGACAATATTTAATCTCTCTACTCAATCACTGAGCTTCTTCAAAAACAACCAGAAGTCCTGTGGCAACTTAAATACTAACACATGTATTTGGACATAAGCTTTTGTGGGCTGGAACCCAGTTCATCACATGCATCTGACAAAGTCAGTTCCAGCCCATGGAAACTTATGCCCAAATACATGTGTTAGTCTTTAAGGTGCCACAGGACTCCTCGTTTCTGCTGAAACAGACTAAGATGGCTATCCCCATGAAACTCGTTCAGTAGTCTCTTCTGTGGGAGCTTGATGAAGGCCCTTGGGAATTCCATTTATGTCAACCAGTTCTCCTTTATTCACTACTCTATGACATGTTAAAAAAATTCTAAGAGAGATTAGTGGACATAATTTTCCTTTGCTGAAACTGTATTGGTTAGAGCATATATCACCTTCCCCCTACTACATAACTGCACAGACCATCTCTCTTTCCTAAAACAATCCCATAATATCCCTGGGGACACAACAGTAATTGTTATACAGAGAAATAATATTAGGGAAGTATTTGATGAATTTGAGCTGACTTTTAATGCAATCTATCAGCTGGAAATGGGTAGAGAAGCAAGGTCTCCTTGAATCAGCAGCAAGTTCTTCACAGATCAGAGTATGAAAAACTCTCATCTAGTCCTTCTTGTTGTTATAAAACTGTTTTCTATAACAGAGGCCAAATGCTGAGCTGGTGTCAGCTGGCCTATATCCAATAATTTCAGTGGAGCCATATTGATTGACACCAGCTGAAGAGCTGGCTACACCCTCAGTGCTTTAGTGCGAGCTTCCAACATCCAAAGTAATGAGGCTGACACCATTTCTCCTGGGGGAATATTTCAAAGCCTAAAGCATGTCCCTTGCTGAATGTTTGGTTTGATCAAACAAATTAATACATATTTTCTTTTTATTAATTTTATTTAATTAATGCCAGTTACTTCCCCAGTGTATTATGTTAAACAATTCCACCCATGTCTTGATCTTTAGACTCTTCAAATATGCATAATATAAGTTATGTTCCCATCCCTGTAATTGTTCCTCAGCCAAGCTGTACATACCTAGAAACTCCATTCCGTCTTCACTTATCACTTCCTCTAATTCCTCGATAATTTTTTCTTCCTTATCTCTGAGCACCTTCTAGTTTGTCATATTTCTGATAACGTGGTGCCTGAAACTGAACGCAAGATTTTGGGAATGCTTGGATCAAAGCTAGATAGGACTTGGTACCTCATGGTATTATATGAACCCAAGTAAGTAAAGTACTGAGCACCCTCCACTCATATTAAAGTCAGTGGGATTGGAAGGCACTTGGTACCTTACAAGATCAATCCCATGAAGGCCAGTTTTCTGCAAAGCCTATAAAGCATATTCCTTCTTCTGCAGCCATATTATGTTGCAGACTGATGTCTAATTTTCTGTGCATTACCATCCCTTACAGGGCTATTGCTCCCCAGGTTTCTCCCTTGCCTTGCATGTGTACACTGTGGATTCTTTTTCGACAGCTAGGTTAGTTTGCATTTCTCCAAGATGATTTTCATTTTATCCTTTTCTGCCCTTATTTCTAACTTCTATAGGTCACTTTATAGTATTTTTCTGTTTTAATTGTTGCTTGTATTTCCTTGTTAATAGTATAATCTGTGAATTTCATTAATGTGCTGTTTGCTCCCTCTTCCAGATCTTAATAAAGCTGTTAAATAAGGTCCCAATACTGAAACTAACGGCACACTACTAAGTCACCACTGACCAACTTGGTTTATTGAAATTTATCACCAACTGCTTATGATCTCTTAGTTTTTAATCTACCTATTTTAAATTGTAATTAATTTCTCAGTGTTTTATAGTGTCAAATGCATTATTAAAATCCAGACCTATTATATCCAGTCGATTCCATTCATCTACTGATGGAGGGAAGAGCTAGGGAGCTATTAAAGGCTCACTTGGAGAGATGAAGATGCAGCCTCAAAGAAGCTATTTGGCTGAGTATCCAAACTTTGGAGTACCAATCCAACACACTTTCTGGGGTCCATCCATCACTCACTTTCCCCACTAAGGACCATCCTAACTCATGCTGAGTGATAGCTTGCCCCATGACTGGTACCACTGGAACAGTGAATTAATCACAGAGTAAGGTGCCGCTAAATGTGAGTTTCAATTCTCATGTCTCTCTTTAATATGTTTCATACTTCGGCTTCCCTGGCTTTTTTTTAAATTTATTCCACAGCCCAATCTCCTTTCTATGTAAAGGAGATTTTCCTACTCATCTGTAGTGACCTGACTATCCTTCAGTTTGCCTTATCTGCATTGTGTATTTTGTAAAGGAGAAAACACCTTTACATCTTTCAATTTCAATTCATCCTACTAGTGGGGCTCAAAAATTAGAGAGCATGGTGAGAAATGATAAAGACAAACATCACTAAAGGATTATTTTTTCTTCATTTCAAATAAACAAAAAAACCCCACAATTATAAACAAATCCCCTCTTGTAACTCTCCAATGCTGTGCCATCTACAGATATGCTTGAAAAATCTGTCTGCTGCTCAATGTTTTTGTCTTTAGGTAGATCTGAGAGGAAGAAGGGAAGAGACTTGGGCCCTGATTCTGATCAGACTGTTGTTTCTACATTGTTGTAATGCTACTGTGTTAAATGGAGCTATCCCTGATTTACATCACCTCCCCAGCACCCTTCCCTCTCACAGAAAAAGAGGGGAGAGAGAGAGAGAGAGAGGAATTAAGCCCTTGGAAAGGAGGAAAGGTCAGAGATTTTGCAGACTACAGCATAATTACTTTCAGCATTAAATCTCCAGATGTTTGGTTTCTGTGGTGTTCTACAGAATGAAAGAACTCCAAATCATGAATGTTTGTAATGTGGTCTATGGATCAACTCATTCTATGACAAATCACAAATGCCTGTATGGTAAACTTTCATTTTGGAATGTGGTTTCACTGTGTTGCTGGAACTGTACAGCAAATAACCTGTTCTACAATATTTAATCCATACTTCACAATAGACAACTTGATAAATACAAACCAGTGCAGTGACAATTTATTTCTCATGTTCATTCATTTAAATTGTTTATGATTATATTTTTTAAATCCAAGGTTGATAGTTTTGTTTTTACTAGAGGAGCTATTAAGCCCAGCTGAGACCAGGAAGACTTAAAAGAGTTAAAATTTGCAAGTATTCTAGTTAGGATATATACTATACCTAGATCTCTGATATAATAATTTAAGTAATGAAGATTTCCCACCTCTAACTGACAATTAGAAAAACCAAACTCTGTCAAGCTAACCACCAGTGTCTAGAAGCTTGCTCAGAAATAGTTGGCATATTTATCATATATCAAAAGAGGAATGAATCACTTATTTATTTCCTATGTTCAATCTCTGCATCTATTTAGGAAGTTATGTGCTCAGATGAATGCAGTGGGCCATGTGATGTGACAATTGTCTGAAAACTAGCCTTGCACAGGCACGCTGCAATTATGTGGTTAATAAAGGTACAATCTTTATTAGTGCATTAACCTCATGCAACCAAGGACTATGGATTCTAATTCTTGAATTGCCATGCAAGACTGATGCAGCTAGTTTTCTGGTCTCAGTTGGCAGCAAGCTAGCAGAAGTGGATAATGAAGACAAATGGCTGCCTCTTGGGTCTCTTGGGAGCAGGAGGAGGAAAAGTAAGAGGGGGAAAAGACCTAGGATAGTTCAAGGTCCAGATCTCTGCATGGTTTCAAATAATAATGAAAAAAGTGCACAGGGTAGGCATTTTTTGAGACCCTAGTAAACATGCTATTTTTGCATTTTATTAACAAAGCAACAGCATGGTAGATTCAGGATTACCTTGGGCAAATGTGCAGGAATTAAAACAAAGGGGATAAAAATAAAGAGCAAGCTATATGGGTTAGGCTGTTTACCTGGAACTGACAAATTACTGTATTTACATGGACAAAGAAGTGATAAAAAAAATGCCCAAAATTCCAAATTCAGTACATTAGTGAAGAAAATGTTTCAGGTTAGCATATGGTAAATGGATCAATATTTAGCCATGCAGAAACATTTTACACATGAGTGTGATCATCTGCAACAAAAACATTTTATATTCTGATGTAAAATTTCCCTTAGTTTAGACAGAATAATTCAGTTAGTTGAAATAATGAAATCAAAGCATATCTTGTTGTGGAGAAATGTATTTATTATTTAATTTATTTATTTAAAATATTTTTACCCCGCCTCTCTATTTAAAATATTTGAGGCGGCTTATTAATGTTATGGAAAGCAGTCCTCCAATGAATATTCTTACGGGTGTATTAGTGAGCCTATTCCATCTCATAGGTCAAAGTCTAAACAAAAGATCAATTTAACTTTATTTCTTCTCAAGTTCAGTTTCTCACACCCCAGGCAAGCATGAAGAGAGAACATTGTGGAAACTACATATCCTCGCTGTTGGGGTGTGCTATGGGGAGGGTTATCTCTGGCCTTATCTACATTAGAAAATTCAGTTGATCAAACATCTGATTGTGCACCAGAGTGACAGATTGGTATATGGCAGTTTTCCTCATTCTTCTCCCAGATCCTAGTTAGCTAATGTTCTCAAAATGGGATCTTTCATT
Organism: Pelochelys cantorii; assembly: GCA_032595735.1. Taxonomy (NCBI): domain Eukaryota; kingdom Metazoa; phylum Chordata; order Testudines; family Trionychidae; genus Pelochelys; species Pelochelys cantorii. The sequence continues at coordinate 120,019,698 of CM064326.1, read as the reverse complement.
TTGTACTGATTTCTTCCAGCGTGGAGGATGCAATCTTGCTGTGTTTATAATTTCCCTTATATTAACAGTCAAAACACAGAACCAACCTTTATATGTACTACAAATGCTTTGAAACAGGTTTTATAAAAACTTCTCTTTACTCATATATGGCTCAACTATGTTTTAAAGGAGAAGATGGTACATGTTAGGAGCCATATTTAGCGAGACAGAATTCCGGGGGCAATTCCTCCAACAGCTCCTGCAGGCTATTTGAACCCAGAGGCTATTGGAAAGGATGTCTCTATAGCGAGGAAACAAGATGGTAAGAAACTTATTGCACCCTCTGTGTGTACCTGAGGAGGAGCACATCCATGTGTAATAAGTGCCGAAGCACAACCTGTGTATAAAAATTGGGCCAAGCACCTGCCAAGGTACATAATTAGACAGCTACTTGGCATTATATAAAGAAATACCATTTCTCTCTCCTATTGATACAATAAACTTCTTGATTGATTTGGCCAACCTATAAAAAGGGGCAGGGGGGCATTTGCAACCCCCTGCACCAGCAGGAGCGGCAGGAGAAGAGGGAACATACAGCTGCCTGTGCCATGGCACCAGCCAGAGGAGCAGCTGCTCTGCCCTGTCTGGCTCTGGCTTCCTGTCTCCAAACTGGCCAGAGAGCAAGGAAAGAGGAGGGGCGAGTCTGTCTCCAGGACTGCCCTGCACTTCCACTGAAGTTTTGGGGTGAGCAATATCCCCAGCACTTCCTAGCTCTGCCCATGGGCTCAGGGGCTTCTGCTGCATGTGGAGCACTGGGGATCCAGGATTCATCCCTGCCAACTCCTGGCTTCAGTTTTGGTAGGGTGCAGACTGGGACTTCAGCCCCTCAACTCCTGCTTTCAGCAATGCAGGGATTATCAAGACTTGTGCCTTCAGTCTTTGGGGGAGGGGAGTGCAGGCGATCGGGGCTTCAGCTGGCAGGGAGGGGCTCTCTTGGTCCCTTTTGGCCTTAGACTCCTTTCCAGTTACTAACATTAAGGACACATTCCTTAAAATTTAGGGTTCCTTTAAAAAAAAAAAGTCCATTCAAAATTCTTCATTTTTACCTCATTCAATAGTGTGTGTAAAAATAAATAAATAAAACTTAGGACCTATTGTATCTATATCTATATGGGGCTCATTAGTAAGAGGGTGCAATTATCTATTTTTTTAAAACAAAAAATGCAGAAAATTGCTGTTTCCTCATGTAGTTCTCCTTGTCTGTTCATTTAAGCCACCTGTTGCCTCTTATTCTTTTTCGGTGGATGTACATAGAGCACTTAACACAGTGGGGTCCAGGTCCATGCCTAGGCGTCCCAGGTGCTATGATAACACAAATAAAATATTATTTACTTAGACTGCAAGCTCCTTGGGACAGGGTCTGACGTTTTGTATTTGTACAGAACCTGACACACTGGAGTCTTGGTCTGTGACTGGGGTCCCCAGTTGATTGAGTTCTCAGATATTACTGAAAGACAAGTAATTATAAATAATAATGTTGGCACTATTTTACACTCACTTCGCACAGGTATAAATGCAAACACAAGATGTCAAAGCGCTGGAGAATCAGACTCATCCTCTCCAATGAGAATGACTTGTATAAGCCCTTGTCTAACAGTGGTATTCACATGTAGTAGAAAACTACTTCACTGACAAAAGTTACATGGCAAAAATTCCATATGAAGAAATTAAACACAAATACACCATACCACCCCAAAATAACTACAGTATTCCATTGTTTCACTGCAGTAAATTTGCACCAGGTAATTGGTATATGGCTTGACAACAGATACGTATTTGAACAAAACCACTTTATGGTTTGTTTTGGGGGGGTGCTGTGATTATTTTTAATTTGGTAGTTATTTTCAGGATTGATGTCAATGCTTCCACGGAAAATCTGCTTAGAGAGCAAAATGTTAAGAGGAGGATATTTTGAAAAGCATATCAGTATTTAGATGAACGAGTCTTGCTGGCTTTCAATAGAATTATGCTCCTAAATCCCTGAAGCACTTTTGAAAATCCCACCCACAGAGATCACGTGTGAAAAATCAGGAGAGGGAAGGAGAAAGAGAGGGGAGAAAGAGAGAGAGAGGGAGAAAAAGAGAGAGTAAAATAAGCATCTATATAACACAAAGCCTTGAATATTGGGACTGTCCCTATAAAACTGGGACATTTTGTCATTCTACTCACAGAGATTGTGAAGAACTGCTAACGCAAACTGAGTGTAACTCAAAAGAAGATATCATTGTTCTGTAAAGCAGCAGAATGAAACACTTTGAAAATGATAATACCTAAGCCCTGTTGATATGTTTGAGGTGGTTTGGGGAAATGTTGAAGAGAGAGGTGCAGGTGGGGGTTGACCAATTGAAAAAGAAACCTGGTTATCATGCCCTTTTACATCATTTCAGATGTGTTGGTAATATGCTGTCCTTATATTATTGTTGTGGCTGCTGCTCTTAGTTTCTCAGGGTCGCAGACACAATGAGCAGATACAAATGGGCTGCTTTTAATTAACGTACATATTGTTTAATGTTCCTAAGACACAGCATCTGTACTGGTGCCAGTTAGAGGAAGAGTGCATTCCACCTACTTGCAGACCTGCTCAGAGACTAGGCACAAGAAAGGCATTAAACTAGCATTGCAGCTGAGAGTTTCTAAAGAGGGGCCACTGAACTGGCTAGCAGAGAGGATCAGATGCTGCATTACCTTCAAGAGTATCACAGAAGCCAAATTCCTCTTGCCCTCCTATGAAACATTGTGCCTGCCAGAAGCACAATTCCCCCCAAGCTCCAGCTTGGGCCATATGCCTCCATGTAACTCCCACCATGGTCCCAGCTTCTTTCCAACACATCCTGAAGCAAGATGGATCAGTCCCAGCAGTCACTCCTATTTTGTACTCCTCCACTCCTGTGGCTGCATAAATCTAGCATTTTCTCTAAAAAAAAGTAATTTAATATTATATTTAGCCACAAGTATGCTCACCAGACAGTTAGGCACTCTGTAACTGTGCAGTTGTTATCTACTGTTTATATTAAGATAATTCTTCAAAGCTATCATTGCCTCAAGCTCTGTCAGCTTTAAACCCTGAAACAATAATATTTAGTGCTTTCAGCAGACACTGCCTTTCATCTGAAGATGTGTAGGTATATTACAGACTTTACAGACTCCCACTATCCTTGTAATCTAGGTAAGTATCATGATATTATTACGAGACAAAAACAGAAACAAACAAACAAAAAACTTAAATGGGGAATGAATGTTGAAAATCTTCATTTAAAAAAATTCTTAAGAGAACACTAATTTTCTCAAAACCACAAATGATCGGCAGCCCAGAAATTCATATTTAAGGTTCCACATGACCAACCCCCCCCCCAAAAACTCCAAAAATGTTCTAAAATGTGAAAATACATGGTAAGGTCACCCAGAACCCTTTACTCTCCCCCCTGAGCCTCAGATTCAGAAATCAGCTCAGAAAATCTTACTTGTCCATTACCATCCTGGCCACCAGAGATGTAGAAGCTCGTTACACCTACATTCCACACGATGATGGATTACAAACTGGCAGGAACACTATCCCTGATGACACCACTGCAAACCTGGTGACAGAGCTCTGTGACTTTGTCCTCATCCACAACTATTTCCAATTCGGGGACAATTTATATCTTCAAGTCAGCTGCACTGCTATAGGCACCTGCATGGCTCCACAACATGCCAACGTCTTTAAGGCTGACCTCGAATGTTTCCTTAGCTCTAACCCCTTAGCACCCAGCGGGTATGTCTAAACTACATCCATTTTTCGATAAAGGGATGTAAATTAGACATATTGAAATTGCAAATGAAGCCGGGATTTGAATTTCCTGCACTTCATCTGCATAATGGGGGCCACAGCTTTTTTTTTGAAAAGCCGATTTTCAGAAAAAAAGCCATCAAGACGGCAATCTTTCGACAGGAATGCCCCGTTTTGAAAGATCCTGTAACCCTCAAAAAATGAGGTGTCCTTAGTGTTGAAAGAACAAGTTAGGAACTATTTAGAAAAGCTAAACATACACAAATCCATGGGCCCGGATTTAATGCATCTGAGGGTACTAAGGGAGATGGCAAATGTCACTGCGGAACCTTTGGCCATTATCTTTGAAAACTCATGGAGATAGGGAGAGATCCCGGATGACTGGAAAAAGGCAAATGTAAAGCCCATCTTTAAAAAAGGGAAGAAGGACAATCCAGGGAACTACAGACCAGTCAGCCTTACCTCAGTCCCTGGAAAAATCACGGAGGGGATCCTCAAGGAATCCATTCTGAAGCACTTGGAAGAGGGAAAAGTGATCAGGAATAGTCAACATGGATTCACCAAGGGCAAGTCGTGACTGACCAATCTGATTAGCTTCTATGATGAGGTAACTGGCTCTGTGGATATGGGAAAGTCAGTGGATGTGATATACCTTGACTGTAGCAAAGCTTTTGGTACGGTCTCCCACAATATTCTTGCCAGCAAGTTAAGGTAACATGGATTGGATAAATGGACTGTAAGATGGATAGAAAGCTGGCTAGACTGTCAGGCCCAACGGGTAGTGATCAACGGCTTGATGTCAGGTTGGTGGTCGGTTTCTAGCAGAGTGCCCCAAGGATCTGTTCTTGGACCGGTTTTGTTCAACATCTTTATTAATGACCTGGATGAGGGGACGGATTGCACCCTCAGCAAGTTCGCCAGTGACACTAAGATAGGGGGAGAGATAGATACTCTGGAAGACAGGGATAGGGTCCAGAGTGAGCTGGACAGATTAGAGGATTGGGCCAAAAGAAATCTGATGAGGTTCAACAAGGACAAGTGCAGAGTCCTGCACTTGGGACGGAAGAATCCCAAGCATTGTTACAGGCTGGGGACCGAATGGCTAAGTAGCAGTTCTGCAGAAAAGGACCTGGGGATTACAGTGGATGAGAAGCTGGATATGAGTCAACAGTGTGCCCTTGTAGCCAAGAAGGCGAATGGAATATTAGGTTGCATTAGGAGGAGCATTGCCAGCAGATCCAGAGAAGTGATTATTCCCCTTTATTCGGCTCTGGTGAGGCCACATCTGGAATATTGTATCCAGTTCTGGGCCCCCCACTAAAAAAGGATGTGGACGCATTGGAGAGGGTCCAGTGGAGGGCAACCAAAATGATTAGGGGGCTGGAGCGCATGACCTATGAGGAGAGACTGAGGGATTGGGGTTTGTTTAGTCTGCAGAAGAGAAGAGTGAGGGGGGATTTGATAGCAGCCTTCAACTTTCTGAAGGGAGGTTCCAAAGAGGACAGAGAAAGGCTGTTCACGGTAGTGACGGATGGCAGAACAAGGAGCAATGGTCTCAAGTTACAATGGGAGAGGTCTAGGTTGGATATTAGGAAAAACTATTTCACAAGGAGGGTGGTGAAGCACTGGCATGGGTTACCTAGGGAGGTGGTGGAATCTCCATCCCTAGAGGTTTTTAAGTCTCGGCTTGACAAAGCCCTGGCTGGGTTGATTTAGTTGGGATTGGTCCTGCCTTGGGCAGGGGGCTGGACTTGATGACCTCCTGAGGTCTCTTCCAGCTCTATGATTCTGTGATTCTACTTATGCTACATTGACGACATCTTCATCATATAGACCCACAGAAAGGAGACCCTTGAAGAATTCTGCAGGGATTTCAACAACTTCCACACCATCAACCTTAGCCTGGATCAGTCCACACAAAAGATCCGCTTCTTTGACACTACAGTACAATTACATGACGGACACATTTCCACCACTTTAAACCAGAAACCTACTGACCATTATACTTACCTACATGCCTCTAGTTTCCATCCATGACACATTTCCCAATTCATTGTTTACCAGCCAGGCCTAAGATACAACCAGATTTGTTCCAATCCCACAGAGACAAGCACCTACAGAATCTCTATCAGGCATTCTTAAAACTAAAATACTCACCTGGGGAACTGGAAAAAACAAATTGACAGAGCCAGATGAGTAACCTGGCATCAGTTTCTTCAAGATAGGACCAAGAAACAAAATAACAGAACACCACTAGTCATCACTTACAGTCCCCAATTTAAACTCCTCCTGCACATCATTAACAATCTACAATTTATCCTGGAAAATGACCCCTCACTCTTACAGGCATTGGGGCACAGGCCAATCCTCGCTTACAGAGAACCCCCTAACTTGAAACAAATTCTTTCCAGCAACCACACAGCATACTTCAATCATATTCACCCAGGAACCCACCACCTCAATAAACTCCAGTGCCAACTCTGTCCACACATCTATACAAGTGACATCATCACAGGACCTAACCACATAAGCCATTACATCAGAAGCTCACAGAACTGCACATCCACTAATGTGATCTATGCCAACAAGTGCCAGCAATGCCCCTCTGTCATGTACTTTGGCCAAACTGGACAGTCTTTTTCAATAAAGCATTAATGGACACAAATCAGATATTCGAAATGGTAACACAGAAACCTGTTAGGGAACATTTTAACCTATCCAGGCACTCATTAATGGATCTAAAAGTGACTATCCTGTTACAAAGCAATTTCAAAAGGCATCTGGAAAGAGAAGCTGCAGAGATCGCCTTCATCTGCAAATCTGACACTTTTAATCAAGGTATGAACAAAGACTTTACTTGGTAGGGTGCTCCGTTCAACACCCTAATGACATTACAAGTTAAGTACTAGGCATTTACAGCCCATTCATTTAGCACGGTCACCCTAATTGACCATTTTTTCCCCTTCCCTTTCCCTCCCCATCCCCTCTTTTTCTGCTATTTATTTGCAACTCTGGACTCCTTGCTGCATTCATCTGAAGAAGTGGGTTGTGCCCACGAAAGCTCATGATGCCATCTAACTTTTTAGAGGGGTAGCCATGTTAGTCAGCAACTGAAAAAACTTAAAAAGCAATGAATAGTCCTGCAGAACCTTAGAGACTAACAAAAATGTAGATGGTATCATGAGCTTTCGTGGGCACGACCCACTTCTTTGTTAGTGTCTAAAGTGCTGCAGGATCATTCATTGTTTTTTAAGTTTTTTCAAGTCCATTTAGTTAGTGACCACAAAAGACAATAGTACCTTACTCCTAACCTAGGGCTTATCCACACAAGAAAGTTGAATGAGTTTAACTAAAAGGTATGATTTTAAACTGATTTGGTTAAAGCACTGGTAAGGGCTGTGTGGACACTTTTATTTCAGTTTATATCAGGCTTATTTAGGTTTAATTCAAGTAAATTAGAAAATTAGTAAAGCTAAATTGACATAAGCAACTCTTGAACTGAAATAACAGTGTCCATTCAGGGGTTGGCACCAGTTTAACTATATTTGTTTAAAAAACTGATTAAATTTAAACTGGTGAACCTATCTGATAGATTACCTCAGAACTTCTAGTTGTTCTCAGGTTGTTGCTAAAAGGACCCTCAGTAAAAACAGATCTTGCTTTTTGGGGGTGGAGTGGTATGAAAAAAAAAACTGACAAAAGTTTTTAAAACACTCCTAAAATAATATGCCAGCAAACAGTATCTGCTATAAAATCAAATTATTTGTCACAATGTATATTCACAAGGAAATAGGCTTAGGGTTATAAATGCTTGCTTATTTTTCATTTAACTGTGGGTGACTAATCTATTTACTTCTGAGTGCTTATCTGTGTAACCTTACCATTCACTTAATTTAGCTTTTTAGATGGGAATGTACATCTAGCACAGCATTGTTTTCTTTTACCTGGTGGAGACTGATTTTATTTTAAATCATCATACCCATTATTCTTTTATTAGGGAACCAGAAAGATCAATATTAACTTTGGAACTTTAAAATATTTAAAATACTTGCAGGGAGTTTTGTGAAACCAAATGTTCATTTATTTTGCTCTCTATTGAAAAGATCTATCAAATTTCATTATGTGGCTGTCTAGGTAGAGAGAGAAATTTTGCCCAAGAGCCCATACAAGGATTCCATTTAAGGCTTAAGTGGGCATTCTACATAGATGTAGTTTACCCTTACTGACTACAGTTAGTCCCATAGGTTGCTTCTTTTTTTATTCTGAATGAGTCTTTTTGTCCTCTAGTAAAACACACCCTGGATGTCTAATTCTATACAATTTTTAATCTATGCAGGACTTTGTCAGGGTAATCATAAAACAGAGCTTTACATTAGTAGAGAATCCAGGTGACAAAAGAATAAATCAGATATTCCCCTAGGGTAAGATGGAGACATCTGTAGGTTACTTAACTAAGGGAACAGCAAAGTAACCACAATCATTATATGCTTTTCATATGAGCAACCTGGATCCAAAATATGCCAAGATGTTTAAAATAATATGCAAAGATAATGAACATATTGAACATCTAATATGTTGAGAAAAGGTGAAATACACCGTCATTTAGTTGATAAAGAATAAAAATTCTATCTTCAAAATACTGAGTATAAAAGACACGAGTGGTAAATATTCTGGTCATCAGCCATGCAGGATTATATCACAAAGGACAACGGCGTCTAAAGAAAGGGAAGGTAAAATAGAGTGTCACCATTTTTGTGATGGTAATTCAGCAAATGGAAGCCAATACATAATATAATTGCTAATGAGAAGCAGCCTGGAGTTTTGAGCTACGGTGTTATATAGTGAGATAATAAAACATTAAAACTATATGTTCAAATTAATCTTTTAATGCCAGATAGCAGTAAAGCATTTAATAGAGTCTGGCTGGTTTTATTGATAGAGTCAATGTGCCATGCTGTTGAGTCCTTATGCACACTTAGCCCCACTGGCTGGGTTCACACACTGCCATTAGTTTTTGATGCTTAGTCTCATTAGTCCTGCTATTTATATTGTTAAATCCAATAATTCTTCTAATACTATTGTAGCTGAATGTTATTTATTGTGTCTATATCTACACAACAATATTAGCAGAGTTAAGCATCAGTATTGATACTTGAGGGCACCATTAAGTTCAGCATTCATGAGAGATTTAATGATGGATTTAATGATATTAAAGGGGGAAAATGCCCTTGGCCTTTACTGTCTCATTTAAAAACATGTAAAAGAGTAGTAATTCAGGCAGTTATACCTCTTTTAAAGATATTCCTTTCAACCACACTGAGCAATGAGATCAGCTGTACCAGGGCTATTAGTATAGCCTTGGCCAAAGTCAGCAGTACTTGGCATATCATAGTTAGCATTAGCAACCTGACAGCAAATTCAGCTCCTGTACCTATTGTAAGAGTGAATGAGTTTTGTGGTAGAACAAGGAGGGAAGAAACTGGCTAAGAATTAATACCAAATGATCCACCCAGCTGAAGTCAGAGCCCACCCACTTGTCCCATTCTGAGTATGCCACTGCCATCAGATCACACTTCTGGGCTTTTTATCACACAGACTTACATTAGTACCACATACTTACTCTACAATGCAAAAAGTTGTGAAAAGACTTGTATATTTAATTATACAAATTAAATATTTATATAGTTAATTATTTTATACTTAATTATTTTTCAGGATCTTCCCAATACTACTCACTATATGTTCTTCCTTCCATTTTTCAAGTCTAAGGCCTGGAGCTTAGGCTGAACTTAACCACATTAGGTCAATTTTCTGAAAAATGAGTCCACCCCACCAAGCCCATTCCACCGACTTTAAGGGCCGTTAAAGTCAATTTTCGGTTCTCCTGCTTTTCACAGGGAGTAATGGTAAATTCCACTTTGCATGGTCAACTTTAGTGTAGTACAGACACGGCACTGCGAAACTCAACATTTTTGGCCTCTGGCAGGTGTCCCACAGTGGCCCAATGTGAGCATTCTGGCCAGGACTTTCAACTCTGCTGCTCTCCAGATACACAAGAAAAGAGCCAAGAAAATTTGAATTTCATTTCCTATTTTGGCCAGCGTGGCAAGCAGACATCAGAGCAGGCAGTACACCTGACTATGAATGCTCAGGGTTGCAAATGAGCTCCAGCCTAGAGCATGCAGGAGATCATGGACCTGATTGCTGTGTGTGGGGAGAGGAATCTATTCAGACAGAACTAGGAAGCAGCAAAAGAAATGCTGATATCTATGCCAAGATGGCACAGGCCACGGTAGAAAAAGAATACATCAGGGATGCCCAGCAGTGCCGCGTGAAAATAAAGGAGCTCAAGCGGGTGTACCAGAAGACAAAGGAGGCAAACAGATGGTCAGGGTCAGTGCTGCACACATGCCACTTCTATAAGCAGCTGCATGAGATTCTAAGGGGGGACCCTGACCAGTGTCCCAAACCAGTCCATGGTTTCCTACCAAGAGACTCTTCAGGCAACATCCTGGGGCAAATACATGGAGGACAGTGTGGATGAGGAAGATCAGCAGGTGAGCGGAACATCTGATCTCACTGACGGCCAGGGGCTTTTTATAACTCTGGAGACAATCCACTCCTCTCAGGATGTACAGCTGCCAGGCCCTGATGGCGGGGAGGGCACTTCTGGTGAACTCACATTTTAAATCATGCTACAAGTGGGTTAAGGCAATTGAGTGTGATCTGTGATGGCCACTCTGACTATATAGCGGGGGCTCCCCAGAACAGCTTGTTAACATGTCTAGAGACAGAGTGGGAATCCTCCCTGAACATCTCTATAGAACTCTCACAGAGGAACTCTTTCATCCTCCTCACAAGATTTCTGGGGAGGCCTGCCTTATTCCATCCTCTATGGTAGGACACCTTTCTGCGCCAAGCCAGCAGTGTGATCTGGTAACATTGCCGCACAAAGCGTTGCAGCATGAGATCCAGGTTTCTGGCAATTTCGGTCACCATCTGCTCGCTACCACTCTGTGTGATTTAGAGAAGACTGAAATCATACACGGCAACCCAGATGAAGCAGGGGAAGCTGTATATGTAACTAATACCACCGGCAGCACATCTCCATTTGCTCATACCCAACAAAGCATAGTTTGAGCCTCTGCCCTGCTGCCACATCCAGACCCCCTCTCCCTCCTCCCCGCAAGCTTCTCGGTGTCCACTGTAGATTTCTCCACTTCAAATTAGGAATGTAAAGGGTTAACTTGTTACCTGGTTAACTGGCAAGCATTACCTTACCGGCATGCTTACCAGGGTAACCGGTTAATCGGTATCTAGCCTGGTTGGAGCAGCCCATGATGCAGGTGGGGGCTGCTCCAGCCCAGCCAGGCCCCCCATACCTAACCTCAGGGAGCACTTTAGCCCAGCCACGCCCACCGTGCCGTGTTAACCTATAGTTTAACATGTTAATAATTTACATAGGATTTTACATCCCTACTCCAAATTGATTTCCACCTGACTAGTAACTGTTCATCATTGCCAGCTTCCACAGAGCTATTGCCATTCACTTCTCAGTGGTCAGAGCGGGTCTCATTCTGGTATTTCTGCACTTCAGGGAGGGGGAAAGCAATTTGCAAAATTCCATGAAAGTGGCCTTATGCATGCAAAAGTTTTGCAGCCACTGCTGATTGTCCCATAGCTGTATAACTGCGGCCCCGGCAGTCTGTGCTTGTCTCACAGCACCACAACCAGCATTCCACTGTGTCAAGAGGATCGAATGCCGCCAGCATCTACTAATTGCATCAAACAGTGCTTCATGGCTGCCTGATATTCTTCCTTCTTCTGACAGGCCCTGAATAGGTTCTAGACACACTGCAGCATAAGGCACAAGATGTTTGCAAAGATTACCATAGCACTTTGTTGCAGAACAGGGTCGGTACTTGCCTTGTTATGGCATCTGCACAGATAGCCAGGGAAATAAGGGCATGAAAAGATTGTTTGCCATTTGATACGGTCTCGCATGACCTTCTTATCAATAAACTAGGCAAATGCAACTTAGAGGGGGCTACTATAAGGTGGGTGCATAACTGGCTGGACAACCATTCTCAGACAGTAGTTATTAATGGTTTGCAGTCCTGCTGGAAAGGCATAACAAGTGGGGTTCTGCAGGGGTCTGTTTTGCACAGAGAGTACACTTATTAAGTTTGCAGATGATACCAAACTTGGAGGAGTTGCAAGTGCTTTGGAGCATAGGGTCATAATTCAAAATGATCTGGACAAACTGGAGAAATGGTTTAAGATAAATAGGATGAAGTTTAATAAAAACAAATGCAAAGTGCTCCACTTAGGATGGAACAATCCATTTCACACACACAGAATGGGAAACAATTCTCTAAGGAGTACTGCAGGAAGGGATGTAGGGGTCATAGTGGACCACAAGCTAAATATGAGTCAACAGTGTGAAAAAGCAAACATGATTCTGGGATGCATTAATAGGAGGGTTGTGAGCAAGACCAAGAAGTCATTCTTCCGTTCTACTCTGTGCTGATTATGCCCCAACTGGAGTTTTGTGTTCAGTTCTGGCACCACATTTCCAGAAAGGTGTGGAGAAATTAGAGAAGGTCCAGAGAAGAGCAACAAAACTGATTAAAGGTCTAGAAAACATGAGCTATGAGGCAAGACCACCGGATCAGATGGATGAGGTAGATGAGGCTTTTTTCGGACAACTGAGAGAAGCTTCCAGATTGCAGGCCCAGGTTCTCATGCGGGGGGGGGGGGGGGGGGGGGGAAGGCTTTAATCACCCTGACATCTGTTGAGAGACCAATACAGCAGTACACAAGTAAACCAGGAAGTTTTTGGAGAATGTTGGGGATAACTTCTTGGTACAAGTGCTGAAGGAACCGACCAGGGGCCATTCGCAGCTTGACCTGCTGCTCACAAACAGGGAGGAACTAGTAGGGGAAGCAGAGGTGGATGACAACCTGGGAAGCAGTGATCATGAGATGGTAGATTTCAGTATCCTGACCAAAGGAAGAAAGGAGAGTAGCAAAATACACACGCTGGACTTCAAAAAAGCAGACTTCGACTCCCTCAGAGAATTGATGGGCAGGATTCCCTGAGATGCTTACATGAAAGGGAAAGGAGTCCAGGAGAGCTGGCAGTATTTTAAAGAAGCCTTATTAAAGGTACAGGAAGAAACCATCCCGATGCGCAGAAAGAAAAGCAAATATGGTAGGCGATCAGATTGGCTTACCGGGGACATCCTTGGTGAGCTTAAACACAAAAAGGAAGCTTACAAGAAGTGGAAACTTGGGCAGATGACAAGGGAAGAATATAAATATATTGCTCGAGAATGGAGGGGAGTTATTAGGAAGGCGAAAGCACAATTGGAATTGCAGCTAGCAAGGGATGTGAAGGGTAACAAGAAAGGTTTCTACAGGCATGTTAGCAATAAGAGGGTGATCAGAGAGGGTGTGGGGTCCTTACTGGATGAGGGAGGTAACCTAGTGACAGATGATGTGGGAAAAGCTGAGGTACTCAATGTTTTCTTTGCCTCTGTCTTTACGGACAAGGTCAGCTCCCAGACAAATGCACTAGGCAATGCGGTGTGGGAAGGAGGTGGACAGCCCTTGGTAGGGAAAGAACAAGATAGGAATTACTTAGAAAAGCTAAACATACATGAATCCATGGGCCCGGACTTAATGCATCTGAGGGTATTGAGGGAGTTGGCAAATGTCACTGCGGAGCCTTTGGCCATTATCTTTGAAAACTTGTGGAGATCGAGAGAGATCCCGGATGATTGGAAAAAGGCAAATGTAAAGCCCATCTTTAAAAAAGGGAAGAAGGACAATCAAGGGAACTACAGACCAGTCAGCCTTACCTCAGTCCCCAGAAAAATCATGGAGGGGATCCTCAAGGAATCCATTTTGAAGCACTTGGAAGAGGGGAAAGTGATCAGGAATAGTCAACATGGATTCACGAAGGGCAAGTCGTGCCTGACCAATCTGATTAGCTTCTATGATGAGGTAACTGGCTCTGTGGATATGGGAAAGTCAGTAGATGTGATATACCTTGACTTTAGCAAAGCTTTTGATATGGTCTCCCACAATATTCTTGCCATCTTTATTAATGACCTGGATGAGGGGATGGATTGCACCCTCAGCAAGTTCACCAGTGACATTAAGTGTATGTCTAGTCTACATGGCTCCGTGGACGGAGCCATGTAGATGACTTTACTAGACATAGGAAAATGAAGCAGCGATTTAAATAATCGCCGCTTCATTTACATCAAAATGGCCGCTGCGCTGTGCCGATCAACTGTTTGGCGGCACAGTGGGGCAGTCAGGACGCTCCACGGTCCACAACGGAAGCCTTTGTCGACCGCTCCGTTATGCGTCATGGAATGAGGTTTACCGGAGCGGTAGACAAAGGCTTCCGTTGTCGACCGCGGAGCGTCTAGACTGCCCCGCTGTGCCGCCAAACAGCTGATTGGCACAGCGCAGCAGCCATTTGATGTAAATGAAGCAACGATTATTAAAATCGCCGCTTCATTTTCCTATGTCTAGTAAACTCATCTACATGGCTACATGGTTGACGGAGCCATGTAGTCTAGACATACCCTAAGATAGGGGGAGAGGTAGATACGCTGGAAGACAGGGATAGGGTCCAGAGTGAGCTAGACAGATTAGAGGATTGGGCCAAAAGAAATCTGATGAGGTTCAACAAGGACAAGTGCAGAGTCCTGCACTTGGGATGGAAGAATCCCAAGCATTGTTACAGGCTGGGGACCGAATGGCTAAGTAGCAGTTCGGCAGAAAAGGACCTGGGGATTACAGTGGATGAGAAGCTGGATATGAGTCAACAGTGTGCCCTTGTAGCCAAGAAGGCTAATGGCATATTAGATTGCATCTGGAGGAGCATTGCCAAAAGATCTAGAGAAGTGATTATTCCCCTTTATTCGGCTCTGGTGAGGCCACATCTGGAGTATTGTGTCCAGTTCTGGGCTCCCCACTATAGAAAGGATGTGGACACATTGGAGAGGGTCCAGTGGAGGGCGACCAAAATGATTAGGGAGCTGGAGCGCATAACCTATGAGGAGAGACTGAAGGAGTGGGATTTGTTTAGTCTGCAGAAGAGAAGAGTGAGGGGGGATTTGATAGCAGCCTTCAACTTCCTGAAGGGAGGTTCCAAAGAGGACAGAGAAAGGCTGTTCACGGTAGTGACGGATGGCAGAACAAGGAGCAATGGTCTCAAGTTACAGTGGGAGAGGTCTAGGTTGGATATCAGGAAAAACTATTTCACTAGGAGGGTGGTGAAGCACTGGAATGGGTTACCTAGGGAGGTGGTGGAATCTCCATCCCTAGAGGTTTTTAAGTCTCGGCTTGACAAAGCCCTGGCTGGGTAGATTTAGTTGGGATTGGTCCTGCCTTGGGCAGGGGGCTGGACTTGATGACCTCCTGAGGTCTTTTCCAGCTCTATGATTCTAAGACTGAAGGAATTGGACTTGTTTAATTTGAAAGGGTATATCTACACACCAAAATTCATTCGAAATAACAGACCCCCAGCCCTGGAGCCCTTAAAGGGGTAGAGTGCTTGTGCCAGCTCCAGGCCTGCCAGCCCAGAGCTCGCAGGCACTGCCCGACCCAGTTGCCAGCATGAGCGAGCCAGCCAATGCCAGCTAGCCCTCCACCGCTCCCCAGGAGGAGTCTGGCAGCTCCCAGGAGCCTGCCAGGGGCCAGAAAAGGCGGGCGCCTTCCTGGTCCAGTGCGGAGATCTTGGACCTAATTGAAGTTTGGGGGGAGGCCTCCAACGTCCATGATCTCTGCACTAGACGCAGGAATATGGCTGTCTACAGACGGATGGCTGCCAGCCTGGCCACCAAAGGCCACATGCGCACCCAAGAGCAGGTGCGCATGAAGATAAAAGAGCGGAGGCAGGCCTATGCCAGGGCCACAGGGGGCAGCTCCCAACCAGAGGGCAGATCCAGACCCTTTGCCCTACTTTGAGGCCCTGGACCGTGCCCCCCAGGTGGTCATTGACCCTGGGGCAGAGGGTCCTGACCAGGGCACAGAGCATGAGGAGGAGGACGACAACGGCCAGGAGTCGCAGGAGTCTGGAGGGAGCGTGGAACTCACCCTGGACCCCCGAGGCATACCAGCAGCAATTTCACTGCTGGCTTCCGAGGCCGGGGAGGCCTCGACATGTGAGTGCCATCACTGTCCCCTTTTGCGGGGCAGGGGGGAGAGAGAGCCCAGGGACCACGCGTGTGGGCCTTGCTGACCACAGATCACGCAGCAACCTGTGCATGGGCCATGCCTGCCGGGGCATGTAGCCCCGGCTGGCTGCCACACAGGGGCCCTGGCCCGTTACCCACACACATGTATGTATGAAGGCACATGATGTGCTCCGTACCCCGGGGAGGGACACTGCACAATGCCCTCCCTCCACAAGCCCCCTCTACACAGAGGCAGGCTACATCCTCTCCCCCGCCACACACAGGGCCGGACGGAGGCATGGGCGAGCCAGGCAGCTGCCCAGGGCGCCAACTGATGGGGGGCGCCTGATGGCAGCTGTAAGGGGCATGCAGCGTCCCTTACAGCTGACATCAGGCACCGCGCACTCGGCTCCCACAGCGC
Source organism: Pelochelys cantorii (assembly GCA_032595735.1). Classification (NCBI taxonomy): domain Eukaryota; kingdom Metazoa; phylum Chordata; order Testudines; family Trionychidae; genus Pelochelys; species Pelochelys cantorii. Next base: position 120,003,275 of record CM064326.1, on the reverse strand, counting down.
TGGCCCCGCGGTGCTGGTCAGCAGCGCCCTTCCCCCCATGGCTGCAGGGCCCTGCACAGCCCGGCGCGCGCGCCAGCAGCACTAACCAGACCGGGCTGGGCAGCGCATGCGCCGTGCGCCCCAGGGGTGGGCCCCGGGCTGTGCGCCATCGGCCGTGTCTGGCCCGCGCATGCGCCGTGCGCCCCAGGGGCGAGCCCCAGGCTGCGCGCCAGCGGCCGTAGCTGGCCCATGCATGCGCTGTATGCCCTGGGGGGCGGGCCTGCGCCCCACGGGCAGGCCCGCGCATGCGCCGTGCGCCCAGGGGCAGCGCCGTGTGCCCAGGCCCAGGGCGCCAAAAGGGCTTGGGCCAGCCCTGGCCACACCCACACTATATACAGCACAGGGGCATGGGTACAGTCCTGGGCCGGCTCACAGTCCTGGGGATAGCAGGACATGATGATGCGGAGACCTGCTGTCCTCACCTTGCAGAGGGGGGCTGGGATTCACCCACTGTGTCCCCAGGGATAACTGACCACCTCTCTGGTTTCTCCACAGCTGCACCAGCTGCGAGTGCAGGGCGCACCACCCCGCCCAGGACATCCTCCCGCCCCCAAGCCAGCAGGCGCACCTGGAACCAGGAGGGATACCAGCGGCAGCACCTGGGGTTACTGTAAAGGCAAGTCCACAGCCAGGGGCACTGGGTGCAGGAAGACCTCCAGCTGTGGCAGGAGAGCTTGCAGGAGCTGCGTGACCAGGGCCGTGCCATCCGCGACCACCTGCAGACCCTGGCGCAGAGATTGCTGCCTGCTGCCGCTCCAGCTATTGCTCCTCCTCCCACTTCTGCTCCCCCTCCAGCTCCTTCTTCCCCCCTCCCACTCCCTCTCCATACCCGTTCCCCCCCGGGGATGCCGAGGCCCCCGGACCCGCAGTGCTGGGAGACCGGTGGGCCAGCAAGACCCCCAACCCTGAGCTTCTCCCTCCCCCTTCCTCTTCCCTGCTCCCAGGTTTCCCCCTCCCCTCTCCCACCCTCATCCCCCCTCCACCCCAGTTATGGTCAATAAATAGAGGGTTTTTTGGCAACACATGTGTTTTTATTTGACATCAGGAAGGGGGGTTAGGGAGGGGAAAGTGGAAGGACGTGAGGGTGGAATAAGGCACAAGGCCCCAATGGGGCATGCCAAGGAGACTTTAGTCCTCCTCTGTCTGGAAGCTCTCCCACAGGGCCTCCCGGATACCAGTAGACCCCCGATGGGCCTCCCGGCTGGTAGCCATGCGGGGCTGTGCGTACAGGCCAGCCAAGTGGTTGGCCTCTGCCATCCAGCCTGGCAGTAAAGCCTTCCCCTTCCGCTCAAACAAATTCTGCAGCACACAGCACACCGCCACCACGTGCGGAATATTCCTCTCGGAGAGGTCGAGGCGGGTGAAGAGGAATCGAAATCGGGCCTTCAGCCGGCCGAAGGCCCCCTCCACCACAATGCGGGCCCTGCTGAGCCTGGCATTAAAGGCCTGACGGGAGGGGTTGAGGTGTCCTGTGTAGGGCTTCATGAACTAGGATTGTAGCGGGTAGGCCGCATCCCCCACCAGGTAGACAGGTATGTCCACGTCCCCAACCACGATGTGGCGGTCAGGAAAGAAGGTCCCAGTGTGCAGCCTCTGGCACACGGAGGAGTTGTGGTACACCCGCGCGTCATGTGCTTTGCCAGACCAGCCCACGTTGATGTCCAGGAAGCGGCCCTGGTGGTCAGACACGGCCTGCAGGATGACCGAGAAGTATCCCTTGTGGTTAATGTAGAGGGAGGCCTGGTGTTCCAGGGCACAGATGGGGATGTGCATCCCATCGATTGCCCCCCCTCCCCCGCCGCAGGTGGGGAAGCCCAGGGCGCCAAACCCCTCGATGACCGCGTCCAAATCCATGAGGCGGATGACTCTGCGGAGCAGCACTCTGTTGAGGGCCTTGACCACCTGCAAAGGGACACACAAAACCGAGAGTCGCTGGGGTGCCAGGGTGGCTGAGAGTGTTCCTTCCCCACCACTGCCCCGCGCCCCCACTCCCCAGGACAACCCCCTCCCCCCATGGAGGGGACTTGCACCCCCTCCCCCCTTTTCCCTGGGGCAGCCCATCCACTCCTCACCCCCCTATACCTGCATGAGCACTGCTCCGATGGTGGATCTCCCCATTCCGACTGGTTGCCAACAGATCGGTAGTTATCCGGCATGGAAAGCTTCCATAGGGCGATGGCCACATGCTTATGGAGGGGAATGGCGGGCCTCATGTGCATGTTCCATTGCTTCAGAGCAGGGGAGAGCCACTCACAGAGCTCGAGGAAGGTGTCCTCCTTCATCCTGAAGTTCTGGGTCCACTGCTGGTCTCCCCAGCGCTCCAGGACGATGTGGTCCCACCAGTTGCTGCTGATGTCCAGACGCCAGATGCGGCAGGGCACGCTGGCATCCGGCCGCTGCTCCTCCACGGCCCCCAGGGAGTCCGGAAGAGGACCTGGGGGTTGGGCTGCCGAAGATGGTGCCAGGCAGTCTCCAGCACTTGCTGCCAGGTTTGCAGCAAAAGATCCAAAAGAAGCACCAGAGTGCCTGGGGGCGGCTCTGGCTCCATGGTGCCGAGTGCTATGGTGTCCCGAGTGAGGGCAACCAACAGGCAGAGAGAAAAATGCTTTGCTGTCCCTCAGCAAGGTAGGCAAGCAAGCAAGGAAAGCTGAGAACTGGCTGTCCAGGGGGGTCCCTTTAAACACAAGCCTCAGATAGCAGCCACACAAAGCAACTACTGACCTGATGCCCTGCCGGAACCAGTTTCAGCTGGCCTTAAATGCGATTCAGCATCCAATCAGTGTAGACGCGCTATTTCAAAATAGCAAAACACTATTTTGAAATGTATTTTACATGTGGACATGTTATTTCAAAATAACTTATTGTGAATTAACTATTTCGAAATAAGATATTTTGAAATAACGCTGTAGTGTAGACATACCCAAAAAAGAGAAGACTGAGAGGGGACGTGATAGCAGTTTTCAGGTATCTAAAATGGTGTCACAGGGTACGTCTAGACGGCGGGGGTTTTCTGGGATACTGCTACGTCCACAGAATGTGTTTGCTCTTCTGCTTTTTTTTGCAGAAGAGCAAACACACTGTTTTGGGGAGCCCTGTATACCTCGTTCTATGAGGAATAAGGGCTCCTCCGAAAGAGGAGGCTTTTCTAGACGGGGCCAAATGGCGGAAAAGCCTCTTCCAGAAAAGCAATCGGAAAAAGCTATGCAAACTGCAGAGAGCAATTTGTGTAGCTTTTTCCGAAAAAAAGGCTACAGTGTGGACCTAGCCACAGAGAGGAGGGAGAAAACTGTCCTTGGCCTCTGATGATAGGACAAGAAGCAATGGGCTTAAACTGCAGTAAGAGAGGTTTAGGTTGGACATTAGGAAAAACTTCCTAACTGTCAGGGTGGTTAAACACTAGAATAAATTGCCGAGGGAGGTTGTGGAATCTCCATCACTGGAGATATTTGAGACAAGGTTAGACAGACATCTATCAGGGATGATATAGACCTTGCTTGGTCCTGCCATGAGGGCAGTGGACTAGACTTGACGATCTCTTGAGGTCCCTTCTAGTTCTTGTATTCTATGATTGCTTTCAAGTGGATGGAGGAGGGGGGAGGGAGAGAGGAGATGAGCGCATTATGGGATACTGATGACATGTACTCAGAACCACCCACTGAATTGTTTTGGTCCCATTGGGCACCGGGAGCCTAGGAACTGTAGGATAGCAACTCACAGCACATCGCTGTCAAAGTTGACGGTAGCCAGCCCATTGGGAATGCACTATATTGAAGTACATCGAATTCTGGTATGCTGTGGGAACATGCATCTTGGACTTTACAAAATCAGATGCTAAAAATCCACCTTAACATATTGGACCTCATCTTGTAGTATAGACAAGGCCTAAGTCATCACTACAACCCTTCCACTGGATTTCATTACACAGGCAGGAGGTTCTTCTTTTACCTCAGGCTCTGCAGCATTCCCAGCCCCTAGGACAGGGGTGGGCAAAAGGGCCTCTGCAGGCTGGCCAGTCTGCCAAGTGGTGGATCTGACCCACAGAGGCCCTGCTGCTCCCCCGCCCCTAGGCCAATCAGGGTCTGGGGGCAGGGGAGCGGCATGAAGCTTTCTTCGCCCTGTCCGGGCCCTGCGAGGAGCCTGCGGCACTTCAGAGTGCCACATACTCCTCGCAGGGCGGGAGGAGGCTTCCCGCGCTCCCCCACCCCCAGGCCCTGATTGGCCTGGGGGTGGGGGAGCATACCAAGCGTCTTCCAGGGTATGGGTGCCTAGTGGGAAGGGGGGGCAAACGGGCTCCTCCACCCCCAGACCAATCATGGTCTGGGGGTGGGGCAGCCCCTTCCCTTCCCATTTAAGCCCCGAGGCTACTTCAAAAATGTTTGAAATGACCCCTGGGAAAAAATTATTGCCCACCCCTGAGCTAGGGGTCTAGGGTAAGGCAATACCCTACCTAAGAAACAAATTCAAATCTCTATGCTGTGCTTATGATTGGTCAGTTTCCCTAAACACAAATGTGATATCAGTAAGATGGTGACAGAAAAGTACTGAAGTGTGAGGATTTTTATCTGGAGTGAGATTTGCCCCTGAGCAGAAGGCCTGCATAAAACTGACTCATCTTGTAATTCCCACTGAAGCTTTCAAAATAAGTGGGATGTAAATATAGGCTTTGGGTGGCTTCTCTTCTCAGAGCTGAATTTATCCCGTCGTGAATAAATAACTGTTCAGTTTTAGTCTTTTCTACATACACTCAGTCCCTGTCATGAAAAGTAAACATTACTGGTAGTAATACAAACTTTAGTAATACAAACAGTGACATGTAAAGATAATTGTAATATGATATTCTTTGAATTTTGAACCAAAGAAGAAAGTTTCTCAAACAATTTCAGCATTAAAAGGAATATGGATCAAATCAAAACTACACTTCTACATACATGAATGATAACACTTAAAACTAGATGTTTGTTATCAGATCATGTGAAAAATAAATGGAAAGTGATTACTCAACAGAAGATATATCCTTACCCTTCTGAAACCGCCTTGCTTATGAAAAACAACTGCTTGGCATTTACATAGACTTGCCATACAAAATGTTGCAAGATAATGTATCTCATCCAAAATGTTTGCATAGGTAGTAGAGACAGAGAAAGCGATAACACAGTAGTGGAAGTTTCATTCTTTTGGATAGCTACACACCAAATATTAGTAATAACATTTTATAATTATATACATCTTTGTTCCTGGGGTGCTAACCATACAAAGAATAAAACATCACTGAAATTCAGCCACCTCTGTGGTGGGATCAGCAAATAGTTATAGGAAGTATATAACACATTGGGTGGAGGGAGAAGGACAGTCACTTCTTTCACAAATAAAAACAGCAATCTACCAAGACAACTTCATAGTGTCCTCTCACAAACTAAACATCTGCAGAACTTAATTTCATTTACAAGTTTGATGCAACAGAGGTCTGAACAAAGACCTTGTATAGATGGCCCACTATATTCCACATCCTAATGACATAAAAAACCAAGCAGAGGGTACTTAAGATCATTTAGTACCACTCCATCAGCTTCATTTAGCCTGGACACTCTAACTGACAATTCCCTCTCTTTCTCAGCTATTTATTTGGAAACTGGACCCCTTAACTAGGGTTGCCAGGTGTCCAGTATTGGCCCGGACAATCCGGTATCTACGGCCTCTGTCTGGTAAAAAAAACCCCAGACAATACCAGACATGTTATTTTCTGTTTGTCTCAGACGGAAGGCTGCTTGGGACATTCCTCGCCATGTTCGGTATTTTTGGTGAAATTATCTGGCAACCCTACCCTTAACTCCATTCATCTGAAGAAGTGGGTTGTGCCCATGAAAACTCATGATACCATCTACATGTTTTGTTAGTCTCTAAGGTGCTGCAGGACTATTTGTTATTTTTTAAGTTTTTTAAGGCCTTTGGGTTTTTTGGTTTTTTTTGCCGGTGGCCATCTTGTTTTCTTACTCTGTGCAGGAAGAGAGCTCCCCTGCGGAACCAGGTAAGTGGGGAGAAGGGGGGATTCTGGGGGCTTGAGGGGGAAGGGTCCGAGAGGGGCCCAGGGGCTGGGTCGGGGGGGCCGGGCCCAGTTGTTGAGTGTGGTAGGGTTGCCAGGTGTCTGGTATTTTCGCCTCCTGGCAGGGGAAAAAAAATCAGAAAATACCAGACATTTTATGTGTCCAGTATTTTCAGATTTTTTTTTACTGGACAGGAGGCGAAAATACCGGACTGTCTGGGTCAATACCTATGAGTTGTGCCTGCTCAAGAAGATCTGTGTGTGCATGTAATTGACAAAAAGACATAGGCATTTTTTAAAATTAAAACATATATATATATATAAATATGTGAGGTGTACAAAGGAAGTAGCAATAAACCTTCCACGGGACAGGCTCCTGCTCCTACTAAAGTCAATATCTATTTTTCCACAGTCTTCAAGCAGGCTCTCTGTTTTTGAACACTTATATTGATACTACGGCCATACCAATATGAAGAAATTAATTAAATCAGGTTGCAGCATTTTGTGATTATTGAGTGACAAATATTTATCTAGTCCAAGTCTCTTGTGTCAATATATACTGGAGGTCCTATGTTTTCTTTTGCTCTTAGGGCTAAATTCCATCACTGGATGCTCACACATGGCTCCAGTTGAAATCAGTGGGAGGCAGCTGCACACACTTACGAGAAAAAGTAATTTTTTCAGCACCAATCGGGAGAAACAAAGAGATTTAGAAAATGAGCGACTAGCCCAAATCCCTTCCTCAGGCCCTCCAATAAAGCCACATGGTTTTAAGAGTCTCAAGTGGCTAATATGGAACCTGTTCTGTTTGTGAAATAATACATATGCAGGTTTTTGCATGTCAGTTATGTATCAATTATTGTATAATTACATAATCACTATAATTAGATTTAATGACATAATTAGTATGCATAATTACATAATTAGAGCATGTAATTACTTGTTTTAAAAAGTTGTGAAAATTATTGGAAAAAGTTCCATGTATGTGCAGTAGGTAATTGTGAAGTTAAATATTTTGGTCTTCACAATTTTCACTTATTTTTTGATGACAAAACTAATTAGTCCACATCATACATTAATTACTTACAATGTTTCTTTTAAACAATTAGCACGCTCTAAAGTTTTAGAACATAACCCAGTCTTATATTTTTTTTTACAGCTTAAAAACAGCTGACTGGATTACCATTAAGTCTCTGTCTCTTCACACACACAACTTTGAAAAAAATGACTGCTCTGACATTATGTGCCAAATTCTGTCTTCTGATACACAGATTCAGCTCTCAGAAATGCACATCAATTGCTTAAAAGAAGCTGTGTATGTATGTGTAGGGAGAGCAGAATTTATTTTAAGTGGTTTAAACATATCAAGTTTAATCCAGAATAGTTTAATTAAGAACAGGTATTATAATAATACTGCTCACCCCAACTTTACAGTATCTCTACTGACCATCACCAATGTATTAAAGTCTGATTAATTAATACAATTAAAATAAGCTAGTAAGTAAAGGGTTAAGGGTGAGTATAGTAAGTATCATTTACTGTATATGAAGGATGCAGGAAGCTCCTTGTTTCCTGAGCATGGCAATTCCAAAGCCTGACTGTTCTTTCATGCAGTCCATGTGATCTTGTTCCATGTGAGTCTGAAGAAGCATCTGTAGGACACGTGCTTGAATCACAGCATGTGTCTAGATAGCACGTGGAGTGCAGGAAGACCGTGCTCTTACTCAAGGAGTTAACCAGGAACTGTGCTGACATGAGTAAACGTTCCTCCTGTAGACAGTGTTTTGTTATGGTGCAGATGCTTATAAATGCTGCCATTTGTTTTTACAAAGTGCACTTTTAAATACATTTGTTTTTCACAAAGGGGAAAAAAGTCATACTTTGGAAGCAGTAAGTTCTCCCAGACCTCAACATCTTGCGTAACCTTAGCAAATCCAAAGTAAAAAGTGCCCTTTTACAATGATACAATAGTAAGGGTGTGCAGCAATACTGAACTGAAGCAGAAGCTGAATATTATTTTAAAGGGAAGAAAGGAATGGGGCTATGGAAATGTTAAGTCTTTTGCAGAATGTCCAATGTGATCATTGTTGGGTTTTTTTTTAACTTTTGTGATCCATATATTAAATATATCACCACGTCAGTGACCTTTCTGATTTTGAATACAAAGTTTTCCTGATTGAAAACAAATGATGATAAACAGGAAAACCAAAGATTAGCACTAATACATGTCTCCTAGTTGCGAAACCAAACCAGTTAAGACCTGTTACATTTCTTCAGAAGCTAATGGATGGAACCTCAGTCCATAGGAAGAAGCAGCATAAGATCAATAACAAGGCTAAGTTAGCAGAATTAAGGAACAACATGAAGATTTTTAACGAGAAAGCAGACACTTTTGCAATAAGGGCACTATGATATGTTGCTAGGCAACAAGATATAAAAATGCTGTACAATGCTGGCAACTTCTTTCACATATAAAAACAGCACCCTACCAAGACAGCTTCATAATGTCCTCTTACAAACTAAAAATCCATAGAGATCATTAAAGCCTCCATCTTCTGTAATGGACTCTGTTAAACAATCATGTGTTTTTGTTAATGCAGTAAAACACTGCATTTATTTAATGACTAGAAGACTTACCCTGTATTGCTTGGGTCCTTCAGGGCAGGGAGCTGGCAGTGGGGGGGGGGGGGTGGTGGTGCAGGAGTAAGAGCAGAGATTGGGGGTGCCAGGGCAGTGGGTGGGAGTGAAGTATTCAGGGGAGGAGGTGGGAGGCTCAGGCTAGGGGGCTCAGGAGAGGTGGTTGGCAGGTCTTTGGGGCTCACTATGGCCACCCACAGTGGCAGCCGTCTGCCCCCTCCAGCTCCTCCTGGGGGAGGGGCTGTGCTGCCCGGCACCCGTGATGCTCCTACGGGGGGGCTGGAGCTGTGCAGCCCAACCCTGGTGATGCTCCCTGGGTGGGGAGGGAGGCTGAGGAGGCAGGGCCACTGACCAGTAGGACTCCCCCCACATCTGATGTTGCATCGGAGCACTGGGTGCGAGGGGCTTGGGATGGGGGGCCACTTACCCATGGCTGGTGGTCAGCAATATGGAGAGCCCAAACCCCAACTGACCACTCTCTTGCTGGTGCGGCCTCCCTGCTGTGGACACACTGCAGTATAACTGTCCCCCATGCTCTCTGCCCCTAGTGGTCATTGCAGAGCATAACTGTTCCTGCTCTCAAACCTTTCCCTTTCCATATCATTGAAAACAATTGGATTCCAGGCACATCCCGTTTTCCTGGAGCCACCAAACCCTGATCTTGCGTTAAGTTAGGAGAAAATTTGGTGGTCCTATCTCTTACTGCTGAGGGGAAGACTCATAGATGGACGGACAGACTCACGAACAGACAGATGCACAAACTCATATATATCAATGTTTCAGCAGCACAACAATGGGAATTTTCCAGTGTTAAGCTCAGAGAGTCCATTCCAAGATAAAACACCACTTCTTAGAATAAATGTATCTAACCAGATCAGTGGAATGCCTCAGGGAGGGGAATCAACAACAAAAAGATTTGTTTAATAGGGGAAGTTAAAAGTAACCACTATCTGTGACTAAAAGGAATAAAATGCATGTAAATATACATTTACACCTTTTACATTTCCTTCTACAGTTTGCAATAAAAATTCTGTATAGCTGCAAGAGCACAACAAACTTTCCAGTTACTACGAGGCAGATGAGAGGGATATCACAGCAAGCTATAAAGAGGCAGTGGTAAGAGGAAGAAGGAGGTTGTTATGTAAGGGCCACTGTGAGTATTAATGTAAGGAAGTCACAAATGTGGCTCTGGGGAGCAACTTCTGTTGTGGCTGGGGATGTCACTAACATGACAGGTGGAGGTAAACTAGATGAGGGATAGAACAACTGCTAGATGTTGGTACAGCCATCTGTGGTAATGGAGCGGGGCAGGAGCAGCTGTCAGTTAGAGCTTGGGTGAAGAGAGAAAGGCAATGGAAATTTTTGCCAGCTCAATTACAAAAGATGATCGGCAGCCAAAAAAATAAGACCTGTAGCTAGGAGATAGTGTTGGGGAGGGGCCAAGAAATCATACACCTAATTTCTAGGACAGTTCTGGCAGAAATAGACCTTAAGTATTTTTCTGGGGTTCAGTGTAGAGTACCACACAGAAAATGGTGTTGTTAAGACCTGGATGATAGGGTGGGATTCCAAATTACTCTCCCCACCCCGCATATTAAAACAACCTGAAATTCTGGACTAGCAGAAGCAATGACTCATGACAGGAAGGCATGGCAAGCAAGGTAGAAAGGAAGGCTCAGGAGCTCAAGAATTTTAACACCTGCTGCAGGTTTGGGAAGTCCAGTTTGGTGCCGCAGGAAATAAGTAGGTGAGGATTAATGGAGACTATGAGTACAGAACAGTCTAAAAAGCAGCATTATGCATATAAAACAGGAGGGATTTATGTCTAGATTAGGGGATTTAGACCACATACAAATTATTTATTCAGGCCTGGAGCAAGTGTGTGTAGTGCCCACTGCAGGCAATGGAAATTACACCTGCTTAATCCAGGGCTGATTTTAGTTCTTAAACTCTAATCCTTGTTCTGCTACTGAATTATTTTTATTCTTTCCGCAAATCACTTAACTATATGTGCTTCACTTTGGCCATCTGTAAAACAGATATAATTCTTTTTACCTACCTCTCTGCAGCACTGTGAAGATTAATTAATTAATTATTAATACAGTCCCAAATTTCTGGATGAAAACACAAGGTATGATTATTATTACACAAATGGAAATTACCCTTCTAGTGAGCGGTTACATCGTTTATAAAGGAAATAATGTGACTCTGAGTGAGACTGAGATCCCATTGATAGGTGAGTAATACATTAAAACCTTACACATACCACTATTTGTCACTTACCCCACTACCACCACCACCAAAACCCTTACAGGCTATCATCAAACAATTACAACCACATACTAATAAAAGTCTTTCCCGAGCCCCCTTTTTGGCTTTCAAACAATCCCCCACCTTGCTAAACTCATCACCAGAAGCGAGCACCTCACAGACCAGGACACACTACCTCAAAGCAGCTCCAGACCCTTCCAGAATAACAGATGAAAAACATGCTGCCATATCTCTACTGCTATGAGAATCAACACACACACACACACACACACACACACACACACACACACTCTATCCAGATCTATGGGTTCTACACATGCCCGTCACATTATATGATGTACCTTATATAGTACATCAAATAGCCCAACAACTACTCTGTGGATAAAATGAAACAAGATCTACACTCCCAAATGAACTCACACAGAAAAATGATCAAAGACATAAACACCCATGGCTGGACACTTTTCACAAAGTGATCACTCTATACCTGGCCCCTCAGTCCTCATCCACAAAAGAAAACCTGCATAAACTTTCAAAAGATGGCCCTGAGAATTTAAATTCATAACTCCGCTGGACACTAAAAACCATGGACTGAATAAGGACAGTGGTTTTATGCCTTAAGACAATCATTTTTGTAACACTTCCTACTGCCTGCTAACTCTTAATTGCCCATTTCATTTTTCTCCTACCCTGCATGAGAACCCCTTATGCTTCACTCTCTGTCACATCTGTATTTAGTGCAGACATTCTGGTGACTCCCTCTCCAGACTTGAAGAAGAACTCTGTGAAGCTCCAGAGTTTGGCTCATCCACTAGAAGAAGTTGGTCCAATCAAAGAGATTAGCTCAACTATCTTGCCTCTCTCTTAGTTTGTTAGTGATATGCTATCAGCACTAGACTACTGATTCTGATGAAGGGTAGCTAGACTAAGGGTAGAATTTAAAGGAGGTTGGTCGTGGGCACAAAACCACAGCTGTGGTAGTCCAGCACTTCCATGACAAGCATTTGAAGGTGACACTCTAACAGAAGTTAAAAAGTCATGTACTAGTTCTGATTAGCTGAAGTTGATGTGACCGGCTGATGAGATCAAACAAAAGCATGTGAAATTTTATTTAATCTAGTCAAAGAATAGCTTTTGAGCTCCAAGAGCCATTTTCCTTGTGCATTTTCCTTGTCAGTATATTATTTTAGATAGTTATTTGGATTAAAGGTAACCAGAGAGATGGAGACATTGGCATGATATAGAAAAATATATAAATATGGAAATGCATAAAGGGAAGTCAAGTGTGACTCCCTTTCCTAATTGCCTAATATAATTCCCACTAGATGCATAAATTACAGCTCCTATTAACAGCACTATGAATAATAATCAGTTTACTTTCTGGCTTGTATCTAAATATACTTTCTATATGATTTCATCTTTTATTCAGCTGTTTGAAAGCAGAACATCTAGTTACAGTTCCTATTAGTCTACATTAATTTTTTTGCCATAGAGCATGTGTGAGACTGATTTTCTAAAAACAGACAGAATTCTTTAGCATATGGAAAAATTGTGTTATTATTAATACATTCCCAAATGACTCTACATTTCAATTCCCTTAATTATTTAGTCATTGCTGATTATGTCTTTTCACAATTCATTATCCCATTTCCTGCAACGTGGGCATTTTATTCATTAAGTGTCAAAATGAAGGGCCTGACCTCCAGAAATATAATCAGGAAATAAGTGGCAGATATAAAAGGTCTGGGTTTTCCTTAAGTGCTCACTTCTTTCAGTAGCTATGCCTTTTCTTAGTGAGTGACAACACAAACTAAATATTGCTGGTAATTACAAAAATATACAGAAGTAGTAATCTGCACAAACGGTAAGTGCAGCTCTGTCTTTTTTCCCAAATGTACACACTCTTATATCAGCTTATTGTTACTATATCCCTCTAGCAATCTTCCATTTATAAGCCTGACTTTGACTCCTTCCCTCCAGTCTAACTTCACCAAAATGAGTGCAGTTGGCAGCATGGAGGAGGAAGCAACCTGACTAGAATGCAGAAGACACAAGAATTGGACTGGCAGAGGTGGGGTGGAAAGAATAGATTGGGACAAGTAGCTTTGGGTTACTGAGTATGAAGCTAGGGTAAGGGAGAAAGGGACAGGCAGTGGGAAGACTGATATCAGAAGCAGAGAAGGGGTTGACTGAGATTGGCTGTGCAAGGAGGCTGAGGCAAGAGCCCTGCAGTAAAAGACTAGGAAGAGTGAGAGCCTGGGATATGGGGCTGGGTGGAGGGATGACTGGAATTTGGACTGTACCTTGAGTGAAGGACTGCAATTGGCTAGATGATGATGGCACAGTGACTATGGTGAGGACTGAGGGAAGGGACAAGGCTGAGTGTGGGGAAAAGACAAGACTGGAACAAGATGGAGGGAACAGAAATAGAAATGTCTGTTATTTTAAAGGATACAACCCTCCAAAAAATGGAATGGAACCAAAGATTCCAGACCCTCAACATTCCTCTGTGTTCAACAACTATCTGCAAAACCCACTGGCAAATTGTTTGCGTCATCCACCTGTAGTGGGTGGTGAACTGCAGATGATGGAAAGCTACAATTGCTGTCAGTTACTTAATTAGCTCACATGGGAGAGGTCTGTACTCAGGAGCTAAAGATTCTAAACCTGTTAATTAACCATGCAGGAGTCCACATCATGGAATTTCTGCTTCTTTTTTTGTTTTGAGTGTTCTTTTTTCAAAAGTCTATGAAATTACACACAAAAAAGCTATATTACAGGAATGTAAGTGTAGCAAGATCAAGCACTCAGGAGTTAGGAAACGCCAGCATGAAGGTTTCCTGTGGAACCTTAACACAACCTGCTTGTGCATATGCAATAGGACACAACCTTTAGTTACATGATCACATACTATTACTCCAGATTCCTCATTCAGTACACAGAATGGACCTGCTGTAGGGATGAATCAATCAGGGTTGTACAGTAAAGAAGTCTGTTGTCTGTAGGACCCCTGCTTCATTGTTTTAGAATCTGGAAGATCTGTTGTGAACAGACAGGAAGACCACTGGCAGAGAAAAGAAGGTCTCATAGTTAAGGGAATTAAATGAAGCCCAATAGAACTGGATTCTATTCCTACCTCTGCCACAGAGTCCCTGTGACATGCTGGGCCAGTTACTTACACCAACCTCTTCATGTGTGGTCACCAAATGTGTAGTCCTCATTTCCTGGGTGCTAGATTGAGATCTTGGGGTCTAATTTGCAGAGAGCTCACAGCTTCAACTGAATTGATTGGGAGCTATGCTGTGAACATGCAAAGAGCTAAATAAGGGTAAATACTCTGAAAAACCAGGTCCATGGTGTCTACCTCCACAGTTAATGTACATTTTTTACATTCACCGCTGTGTGCCTCAGTTTCCCATTGGTAACATCGTGATAGTATCATTCCCACAGGAAAAAAAACCCACAAGAAAATTACAAAAGTCTGTTATCAGAGTAGGATTTGAATAAGGCATAGGGCCACACACTGACCAGTAGGAGAAAATAATATTGAATAGTGTCTCATTAACTGAGCAGCATCCATCCTCTGCATAGGATGAGGGAATCTTATGAAAAATAGTATGTGTTCTTCTAATTAAAGCCTGTATTATAAAGCATACACCCAAAGGGGCTAAATTAAGGTTGCACAGAGACACTTAATTCTGGCACGTCTTAGCTTTTGAGTGTTTGACTTTGCATTGTTTTCACAGAACTTTTTGTTTATGTGCAGACTGAAAGATGTGTCAGAGGGGATGGTAGGATGGAGCCTCTCCTTTGGCACTCAGAAGCTCCATGTGGCGGCAGAGGAATTCTAGTTTTAGTCCCACAAGCCTCTGTTTCTTGCAAAATTGCATTCATGTATACATTTTGGTGGTGCTTAAAGTTTAAATGTGGTACGAAGTGCCAGCTGAGCTTTTGCTGTGGGCAGTCTGGACCTGGCATGCAGCATGTGGCAAGCGGGGGATTGGTTTGGGGCTCAGTGGAGGAGTCAAAAGGTGCTTTTCCAAATAGAGTGTTCACTGCCCCTCTCCTGTCCAAGCCACCCACAGCAGCACAGAATCCTAGAACTGCCATCCTAAACCCAAATTCAGCAGAAACTTCTTGTGTGCTTAAACTGTAGATTATTACATACTGAACTTTAGAAAGTGACATTTCAATAAGAAGGAATCTTTAGGTGAAAGCTCCTTCCTCTGGCCCTTATATATCATTGTCACTAATCCAAGCCTATCCAATGCCATAATAAATAGAGTAAACTCAACCAAGACCTTTCCCTCACCTACATTTTAAACTGAGCGTGCCATCGATGCAAATGGGGAAAAAGGGGGGGGGGAAGTGAAGGATAAAGGTGTTACATGTATGCATCCCAGAACTTCTCTCTTCAATCAGAGGTACTGTAAGCGTTAAAATCAATGATATCACACCAGATTAATAACAATATATACACACGCTTATGCCATAGTTCTCATTACTGAAGCAGTTAGCAAAGTATAAATGATCATTTAAAATCTGACTATGATAAACTCAGTATGGGCATGAAAAATACTGTGAAGCTCAGTTCAGTTTTTGTGATATAACATACATACTGTGTTTTATATATGGGGCTTTTATAACCAAAATATCATTTAAAAATGGTCTAATAGCCTTCAGTACAGTAACTTCCTAAATAGTCTTCATATTGAGACAAATATTTTAGCCTAATGCCATTTCATCTTCTGCCAGCTGCATATGATTTGCTTTTGATCTGGCACACACTTTGTCATACATTATTAAACAGCCAATCATCTTGCCCCAGGAGTTAGCACTGTTCCCCCTGCTTATTTTTTAACAAATGTCCTTTCCTTTTCTTTTGTACCAAAGTGATTAATCATTTCAGCTAACGGCACACTGTTGATGATCTGAGTCAGTGACTTCAGACCATCTTAATCTCCTAGTCAGCAGCTTTTAGTATTCTAGGAATTTACGTACAAGCTTTTATTTATACCACAGTAGGCTCCCAATTTTGTACAACAACAAAACTAAGACCTCCAAAGAGCACTTTATTTCTGCTTTTAATGTTTTTGAAGGGCTTTTAGGAGAAAATAATCCCATAAAATGTAAACTAAAAGAAAAAAACTAAATAAATGCTTATTTTTCAAAGCACTCTAGGTTTTTATGCAGTTATCTGGAAAGAACCTGTTGCCTTTCAATTTTTCTCTGCAGATCTTCTCTGGTCTGGATTATTTTGTGTCCTCTGGTTGTCGGCAACAGTTCTTTAAGGTGATACCTTATTCAAGTACACTATTCTGGTACTCTAGAGTCCTTATTTGCAACTTGCATGGCAGAAAAGAAGCTTTGATTTTTCTTTTAATATTACAAGTATTTTCAGCTAACAAAGATCTATTTCACACAGCTGACCTTGTTTCTGGGTTATAAAAACACTTTACAAGCATACAAGAGTGTTAAGTGACTCTGATTAAGCCAAGTTCCTTCCTATTACTGTTTTTCATTGTGGTGTATTTTTATGTAGTGTTCAGGGAAATAATCTGAGCGAAGAAAATAAAACACCAAATGAGTTTAGTTATCAAAAACATAGCCACTTCCAGGAAGAGTCTGCAATGCTATTTTAAAGGAAAATGCATACACAATATAATGGAGTTCATTAAATGGTAAATGTCCAATAACTTAGGCCCAGGAGTTATATGTTTTGTTAAATAAATATGGAGTGGGGACGGGGTAAGAGTGACTACAACATCTAATGTAAAATTCACAGAAATACATTGAAGGAATCAGATTGCACCTGGTCCTTTTGCAGGTGTGGTATGAGAGGGACAGGCAGTAAAGTGCTGTTCCCTGCACCTTGCATGGCCCATATGTGGGTCAGGGGAACAGCAGTTTCTGCTTCCAGAGGAGCTCTGTCACTGATCTCCTAAATGTGCGTAGAGCCCCAAAAGAAGGGAGGAGGAATGAGTAGTGGCCATGGCTCCCCCATCCCTCACATACTGGCTATCAGAGTTTGTTGGCTATGGAGCGGGCAGTTAAAGCTGCATTCCATGAAGAAGGGTGACTGTGTGCATCTGAGTACCTAGGGGTTTGTTTTGTTGTGTGATGGAGTGTGCATCACTTGAAAACGAGAAACAGTTTACGCAAATGTGGTGATCACACTTGGAAACCAATGTAAGTCCACCTGGCTTGCAGAACATTCTCAGCACTTGACCTGAGTAAGGCTTTATCTATACACTGAGCACCTTACAGTGGCACAACTGTGCCGCTACAGTGGTGTCGCTACAAGGAATGCAGCATGTCTGTTCTTTGTCAGCAGGAGAGAGCTCTTCTGCCGACAAAATAAAACCACACCCAATGAGAGATGGTAGCTGTGTCAGGAGCATCTTCCACTGACAAAGCACTGTCCACACCAGCACTTTTTGTGGATAAAACATCTGTCGGTCGAGGGTGTGTTTTTTTCACACTCCTGATCAACACAAGTTTTACTAATGGAAGTGCTAGGGTGGGCATCGCCTAACTCATTTCATTACATTTAATGCTCAGATATGGTTGTAATGATGAAGAACAAGCAACATCAGAAACTTCACTGGTACTGTCACTGAGCGTCTGACCTGGTAACAAAAATGCTCCCTGATAATGCTGGCAAATTAGCAGCTGCTGCAGTAGTCAAGGTTACTGCCAAAGATTTGTAAGATTCTACAGAACAAAGAAGGACCTCCAAATGTGTAGTAGCACGCATGCTTTCTTTCTGCCTGACACTGCATTTATGTTTGTTTGGCCAAGATAGATTTAAACAACTTCCCCCCTGGCTCTCCTCTCCGGCCCCCCCCTCCAGTTACCCATTGTACCTTTATGAAGGCCTAGCCACTCTCTATCCTGGTTGATCATCAACGAGACTTAACACCCCTCCAGGTACAATCTGGTAGTTAACTGGCTTCTGAGGCCTCTTTAAGCACTTCATCATCTGCATGGGACACACCCCTTTACATCATTCCTCACCTGTCTCCTTCCTCTGCCTTTTTTCTAGAAGGGTGTGTCTACACTAGCCCCCTAGTTCGAACTAGGGTGGCTAATGTAGGCATTTGAACTTGCAAATGAAGCCCGGGATTTAAATATCCTGGGATTCATTTGCATGTTCCCGGGCGGGCGCCATATTTAAATCCCCTTAGTTCGAACTGACTGCCCACGGCTACACGCGGCAGTCAGAAGTTAATCCGAACTACCGAACTAAGTCCTTAGTTCGGATTAACTTCTGACTGCCGCGTGTAGCCGTGGGCAATCAGTTCGAACTAAGGGGATTTAAAAATGGCGCCCACCTGGGAACATGCAAATGAAGCCCGGGATATTTAAATCCCGGGCTTCATTTGCAAGTTCGAATGACTACATTAGCCACCCTAATTCGAACTAGGGGGCTAGTGTAGACATACCAGAAGATATTATCAGAAGGGACTGTCTGTACTTTCTCCCACATATTCCTGATAGGTATAGCTAGGAATCAGACATAATCTCATGCTGCTTTTATTAGTGCCTGCTTTCCTAGAGTGCATGCTTGCTCTTTCTCCGCTCCCCCATAACAAATTAGAAATCAGCTCATTTTTCCTTGATAATGTCTCTTTAATAACCCCCACGACAGACAGAAACACACCCATTCATTACTTGTATTTCATTACTTAACATTTACAGTGTTCAAAAGAGATTATTACAATCTTTCCTGTCTCTGAGTACATAATTTAACATAGTGCAAATTAGAGCAAAAACAAGGAACCTTTTCAGTGATTTTTCAGAGTTATAAATACAATAGAAATCAATCAGTCTAGTGTGAAGCTAGTTAGGTAAATGTGTAATAAATGTTACAAGAACAGCTTTAGGCATTGCATATTAATAACTGCAGTAGGATTGACTTGCAGTGCCTTGGTTCTGTGATAAGCAACAAGATAATTAGTAAAATTATCCTGCAAATTCATTATCTTGATTCTTTCAACCTGTGTCTTTTATTCACTGTATATCAAAATGAGGTGTTCTGCCTCTAGGAAGATAATCAGAATGTAAGTGACAGATACAAAAGGTCTGAACTTTTTAAAATATGCTTCAGTAGCTGTACCCTTAAGTAGTCTGAGTGATATTGAAGATTTACAATCATAATTCCAAACTAAAGGAACCTCACAGCTCTGGAGAAAAAAAAAGCACCTGCATACTTCCTAAACCTTCTTACATCTTAATTTCACTGCAGTATAAATTACATAAGAATGGCCATATCGGGTCAAACCAAAGGTCCATCAAGCCCAATAGTCTGTTTGCCAACAGTGGCCAATGCCAGATGCCCCAGAGGGGCAGAACATCAAGCAATCCCTCTTCTGTCTCTCATTCCCAGCCTCTGACAGAGGCTAGGGACACCATTCCTACCCATCCTGGCTAATAGCCATTGATGGACTTAACCTCCATGAATCTATATAGCTCTTTTTTGAACCCTGTTAGAGTCCTGGTCTTCACTCAATATTAGTTCTGTACGTGTATAAAATCACCCAAAATGTGATTGAACAAAAATGTCATCCTGTGGACTGCTAAGAAGCAATCCACAGACCATTGATTACAGGTATATCAGACTGTGGGCCATTGCACTAGTCTTTTGCCCAATGCAGTTTTGGTAAGAACTTATCTTTAGTCTTAATAAAATTAGTCTGGTAGGGGATGGATGAGTAATTTAGTTATTCTGTGGCAATTTGTGCATAATACAGAAACAATAAACAATTTAGTATGAGTAAATGTGTCAGTCTGTATTCAGAGAAGGGCTGGCACTGTAACAATAGCAGTCCACTGGCAGAGGATGGAATGGCTCCAGACTATGAAGATATAATGGGTATGTCTACACTAGTAAATTATTTCAAAATAATTTATTTCAAAACAACAACTCCTGAAATAACTATTTCAAAATAGCATGTCCACACCATGGGGAAGCCTCAAAATTAGTCCGAGGCAGGCTTCCTCGATGTGGACGTGCTACCTCGACTTAGAGCCCCAGGAAGCACTGGGAAGTAATTACTATGAATGACTCCGGGGAGTAGTTATTTCGAAATAACAGCAGTGGAGCATCCACACAAGCACTATTTTGAAATAACTACTTTGAAATAAGTGTTATTCCTTGTGGAAAGCAGGAATTGTTATTTTGAAATAACCAGCCCCTTATTTGGAAATAATGGGCTTGGTAGTGTGGATGCTCTGCTTGTTATTTCAAAATAAGGGGAGTTATTTTGAAATAACTCACTAGTCTAGACCAGGGCAAAAGCAACACTACTTGCATCACTCATGATCACTTACATTGACTTACATTGCTCACCCAGCCCTAACTTTGCCCCCTATAGTTAGACCTTTGAATATATTTTTGAAAATTGCAAGGGCAGAATTAAGGTTTGAAGTGCAATGTAAGTTATGAAATTTCTATAAAGAAATTTTGGCTGGAGTTAGCTGGGTTTTATTAAAACACATTTGCAATCTTAACACTTTTTAAATGAAGTTATTATTTAGGAATTTCACTCTTATTTTATTTATTTTTTGCATATTTAAAATCGATATGGCTTATAAACTATGACTTTTACCAAATTTCCCAGAATAACTCATCCTTAGGATGAGATGTGCTTATACACAATTTTAGTAACTGGATTTTTGTAGGGAGAGAAGTTGGGAGACAATCATGTTAAACAGACTGATAAGTGGAAGGTTCAAACTTTATAAGGTATCTTCTATCCCTGGCTAGTAATTCTGGATGTGTTATAAATTATTCTGACTTTAAACAATCACTGAGCTCTCAGGTCAGTGCAAAATAAAGGCCACCACAGGCAACTGATAGACAGATCAACAAGCTTTCAGCATCCCAAGCATCTGGGACCAGCTGTGTATATAGAGTTTGTATTGCATCTTCCAGAACTGCAATTGACATGGCTCTGTCAGTCAGTTTCTAGCCAGTGAAGCAGAAAAAGTAGACTATTCTCTGGCCAAATTTATAAGTCTATATAGATTTGAGCAACCTTGCACCTACTTTAATCTAGACCAGCTACCAAGAGGCCCAAAGCACCATGTGCTAGCTCGGGATAGCTAAAGCGCAGTATTCACTAGCCAGCTCTACCCTGACAGCATGCCACATTCCTATGCCTCATGATAGGGCTGGCACAGGCAGTGGCACAGAAACCAGATACTCTGTCTTTTGCATCTACTGTGAACTCCTCCAACCAGCTGGCCAGTTTAGGCTCTTTTCTAGGTTTTGTGCGCTGTCAGGCTGATACAAAGGAGCTAAAACACCAAGAGAATTTCAGTTTTAGAAAACTACA
The DNA here is from genome assembly GCA_032595735.1 of Pelochelys cantorii. NCBI lineage: Eukaryota > Metazoa > Chordata > Testudines > Trionychidae > Pelochelys > Pelochelys cantorii. Next base: position 119,981,948 of record CM064326.1, on the reverse strand, counting down.
GCTCCATGGAATTAAAAGAGAAAGAAAAGGAAACAAGAAGAAATCTGTGAAAACCCCAAATAAGATTAGATTACCATATTTAAATCAAACAAGCAACTTTTACAGAAGGATATGAGTTGGATCATATAAATGCTTAAGCTATATTGCCCAGGGGGATCCTACAATGCTTGTAAAAATAAAATTGAGTTCTTGTCCAATTTCCTATAAAAATTTCTCTGCAGAATCTTGTCTTTTTTATACTATAGAGCTGTTAGACCTTTCAGACTTGGAGCATATGTGAGAACAGGGGTGGGGAGACTAGCATCAGCAGCAGCAGCTATATTTATCATTTTATTCTGCTGTTGATACATACGTACCTGGCTCCCGCTGACTATAATAAAAGTTATACAAGTTGAACCTCTCTGGTCTGGGACTCTCCGGTCTGGCAACATCTGTGGTCTGGCAGGACCATGCATGTTGCTGGACCGGAAAGCCTCTGCTCAGGGCAATGGAGTCCTGATGCCCCAGGGCAGCCAGGAGGCTGCAGAGTGCTGGAGGCCCCGTGGCTGGCCATGAAGCCCCAGCAGCCCCAGGGTTGATTGAGGAGCTGGTAGCTTGGTGGCCCCAGGGCAGGGGAGTGAGGCAATTTGCTGACAATTCCCGGGAGAACCCAGAGTCTGACAGCAGAGGGGCCAACCTCCCTTGGTCCAGCAAACTCCCTCCTTGGGGACTAGTCAGGCCCAGAGGGTGCCAGACCAGGGAGGTCCAACCTGTACTTACTTCTGATGATTCAGTTCTCACTAACGAACTGTCTGAGAAACATTATTCATGTCCATTCTAAACTACTGTTTATTAATACTGATTGGGCTTGTAAGGGGAGGCATTCCTATTAGAAACAAATTTCACAAAAAAGGCACATGCATAAATGAACAACATTTTTATTTAATTTAATAGATATAATTTTTTTTCTGGGACTCAATTAATTCAACATCCATGGTTGAAGTCAATGAAGGTTGGAGTAGGGATTATGGGGTTTTTTAATCCGATACTTTCTTGCTTACTCTGGTCTGAGATGAATTCTTGGGGACATAATGAACCATCACATATGCACTCATATCATGCTATGAAAATTAATAATGTCTTGAATTTGTTTGATATTTACTCAGTATCAATGAGTAAATAATTCAATAATATTCACGAATAAAGTCTGTGGAAAACTGATACAGCTGGTATGAACTTTTTCCTGCATGAAGCCCATTTTGTTATCCTACCAAGTTATGGTAGCTATGCTGAACAGCATCCCCTCCCCAAAGATAAGGGGATGGCCTTACAAATGCCTACACAATATTACATTTTGTTTTAGTTAAAATGGCCTGTCAGTCCTTTTCTTTTTAGTTTACTTCAACTGTAGTCAATATTCACGTAAATCAGGTATATTTAAAAAAAATAAACTCAGTCTGGTGACAAAAACACATCCTCGAAACCCATCAAGAAGTATTCTTATTACCACCACCACCACTGCTGTGGTAATGTTTAGAGGTCTTGGTGAGGATTAGGGTCCCATCAGGGGTGTTGGAAACTATTTGATAGTAGGATTGCTGATGAAGGAAACTATGTATTCGGTTTATTATCACTACTTCAAGCCCAGGGGTGCACTAGCACCCCTAGATCCAGAAACACTGCATCCTATTGTTCTAGGCAGTGTAAACATACATAGGGAAGGATGGTGCCCACTCTGAATCATGAAAGTTCCTATTGGACATCTTCAGTCTTAGAAAGATACATGCCACATGGATATTTTCTATGTCATAGATTGCCTCCACCCATGAATGTGGATGTGGTATACCTAGCCTTTAGACTTTAGTAAGGCATTTGATACGGTCTCGCATGATATTCTTATCAATAAACTAGGCAAATACAACTTAGATGGGGCTACTATAAGGTGGGTGCATAAATGGCTGGATAACCATACTCAGAGAGCAGTTATTAATGGTTCTCAATCCTGCTGGAAAGGTATAACAAGTGGGGTTCCGCAGGGGTCTGTTTTGGGACCAGCTCTGTTCAATATCTTCATCAACGATTTACATATTGGCATAGAAAGTACGTTTATTAAGTTTGCAGATGATACCAAGCTGGGAGGGGTTGTGACTGCTCTGGAGGATAGGGTCATAATTCAAAATGATCTGGACAAATTGGAGAAATGGTCTGAGGTAAACAGGATGAAGTTTAATAAAGACTAATGCAAAGTGCTCCACTTAGGAAGGAACAATCAGTTTCACACATACAGAATGGGAAGCGACTGTCTAGGAAGGAGTACGTCAGAAAGGGATCTAGGGGTTATAGTGGACCACAAACTGAATATGAGTCAGCAGTGTGATGCTGTTGCAAAAAAAGCAAACATGATTCTGGGATGCATTAACAGGTATGTTGTGAGCAAGACACGAGAAGTCAATCTTCCGCTCTACTCTGCGCTGGTTAGGCCTCAGTTGGAGTATTGTGTCCAGTTCTGGGCACCACATTTCAAGAAAGACGTGGAGAAACTGGAGAGGGTCCAGAGAAGAGCAACAAGAATGATTAAAGGTCTAGAGAACATGACCTATGAAGGAAGGTCTGAAAGAATTGGGTTTGTTTAGTTTGGAAAAGAGAAGATTGAGGGGGGATATGATAGCCGTTTTCAGGTATCTAAAAGGGTGTCATAAAGAGGAGGGAGAAAACTTGTTCATCTTGGCCTCTGAGGACAGAACAAGAAGCAATGGGCTTAAACTGCAGCAAGGGAGGTTTAGGTTGGACATTAGGAAAAAGTTCCTAACTGTCAGAGTAGTCAAACACTGGAATAAATTGCCCAGGGAGGTTGTGGAATCCCCATCTGTGGAGATATTTAAGAGTAGGTTAGATAAATGTCTATCAGGGATGGTCTAGACAGTATTTGGTCCTGCCATGAGGGCAGGGGACTGGACTCAATGACCTCTCGAGGTCCCTTCCAGTCCTAGTATTCTATGATTCTATGAAAATCCTGGGGGAGGGGAGGATGAGATTGGTGAGGCAAGGCCTGGGAGTTTTCACTGTCAGCTGAAACTAAACCTAAACCCATGGCCAGCGAGGACATGAGGGAGGGAGGCTCAGCCAGTGTGCTTCTCCTGCCTTTCCCCGGGGAGGGAGGCTCCAGCAGCGTGGAGCATGGAGGAGGGAATCTGGGGTAACTTGGGGGCAACTTGGGAGACCACCCTTCGCAGCGGCCTGATTAATAACCCAAAATCACTTTTTCCTCCCAGAAAGGAAATGATGTGTGCATCTTGTCTAGGTTTGTAATATATTCTAAAGACAGGGAGAAATTAGTATTTTATTTTTTGTATCAGAGGCACCTAAACTCTCATTCTTGGTTCTCACTTATTTTGTCAGTCAGGACTAGGACATTCACAATTACCCCACCATAGCAATTTAAATAATTAGGTAGACATTAGAGAAGGTTCACTAGCTCCTTCTTGCTGGCTTGCTTCTTTTTTTCTGCCAGTTCTTCACATATCAGGTATTTGTGCCCCACAAAGAACCCCAAACTCCACCTGATACCCTGAGAGACAAAATTACCTTGCAAGTAGTTTTTAGGAGGTTGTTACAAAACCTTCACTGGTAACTAACCTCTAGACTCCGAGACTGAAATGGCCAACTCAGAAATGCTCTGAATTTCCACTAGTTTGAGAACCCAAAACTCATGACAGCTCACTGCACTACTAGTTGCAATCATCTGTCCAGCCCAATAACTGTCTAAAGCTCTTAGCTAAAACTTACATATCTTGATAGCTGGCTCCAGGCACAGACATTTAACTACACAACGAGCTTGGTGGGACCTAGTGAACTTGCACTAAATGATTATACTGTGTTGGGGTGCATATGGGTTAAATAAGGGGTTTTGGTAGTTGCATCCATGGTTATGGGGCATGGCTCAGGCAGACACTGCTTCTATTGAATTATGGACTTATTCTGATTTCTCCTTTACTGCGTGCTTAGGATAGATAAGCTACGGCTATACCCAGGATGTAATTTTTAATGAATGGTCTATGCATTAACCATGCTATCTTCCTTACCCCTTATTCGTTCCTATTAGCTCTGAAGTATACATTCAGGGTCACGTATCTTTTCCTCCTTGTAAGTTGCTGATATAAGGAGTTTTGTGACGTGAGAACTGCTTATATCAAATAAAAAGCTGTAAACAGGGGCAGGTATAATTATATTCATCACATGGTTATGGGTGTTCATATTACTAAATTAGGGCTTAAAGAGTGATGTAATTGACAAGTGTATTTACATACTAACTAAGATTAAAAGGTGTACCTGTGGTTAATTTGTTGTTCTCTCGTATCCCAAGGTTGAGGAGAGGGGGTCTGAGATAGAACAATTATCTGCAATAAAGGTTCCCTTCTACCCCATCCACCTCTGAGTAACCTGTTCTTTTCTAACAACTTTGACAGAAGGGCCAACAGATCCCAATTTAAGTCTAGCAGGAACAGCAGCACAGTAGCTGCTCAAGGTGTACCATGCTTTCAGTTGCCCCAGGGCTGCGTGCTGACCAGCATCCCTGCCTTACTTCTGATCTCCTAATTCTGGCCAGTGGCTTGTCTCCTGACAATGACTCCAGCTCTGCCCTTTGATTACTGTGTCACACCATCTACACCTCATTGTGTGACATTTGCTTTCTAATGTTGCACAACCCCCGTTAAGTTTTAAACAGATTGCAAGAACTTGCAGGGCTAGGACCAATGACGGTGGGAGTTCTAGGCCTTTGATGCCACTACATCACCACAAGAAGCTTAGAATAGGACCCTGTGAGTCTGGCTTCAACAGGAAGTACTGCCCAGCAGGACAGGTGGGGCAGCCTCAGACAACTCCCTGATTGGCCATTATTTGTATGTAAACCAGGAAGCCATGAATGGGAACTGTCTGAGCAACAACATAGACTGCCTGCTTCTGCTCCAGACCATGCTCATGAGAGACCCTGAATTCTGGCTTCTGACCTGCCAGCTTCCTGATGTGTGACTCTCGCTTAGCTTATCCTGGACTCTGACCTCCCAGTGTCTGACTTGGCCTCACTCCTAACTCATGGTCTGACTGGCCACATCCTGGTCATGACATATATTGTATCTCCAGAGCAAATGTTAATGCCAGACTGCATTGATGGACAATGCAACAGAAAGTGCCTAAGTATCGCAGTACTGAAACATTTAAGACTAAAATCTAATGTTACTTAAAATACCCCATAAGGGCTTTTAGACCTTCTCTCCCATTTCACAGAATACATTTCGAATTTTTCTTTCTTAAAAGAATTTTGCAATAACACAGAGACATATTCAGCCCGAGGATTAAAATATGTTTAAAAAGACCATACAAAATATTGCACATTTGACATGTACTGTAAAAAAATGTGTCATGTGGTAGAAAAGGTGAATTAACTGTGATTTGTTTGATAGGAATCTATTCGGTGTAATCTCCTACATTTGTATATGTGTCTGTGGGAGCCAAAGGGCAAATCATGACCTCTATCAATTATCACAAGTGAAGCATAGAGGAGCTCAGATATAACAGTGGTGAGTGTGGTACAAATGCCTAGTTAAAATAAATAGATACGGATCAGGTATTAGTTTGAACACTACAATTATTTAAAAAACGAACCATATTAATGCATTAATGTGATGATGCTACTGGTTCAATTTTCAACAGTCATCTTGCTGGACCATATTATTTGAAAACTGGTACCAGAAGCTTGTATATCATTTAGCCTTCTGTGCAAGGAAATTGGATGACACAGCAGTAAGGATCGCAATATTAATAGGCTAGAATTATACAGCTCACATGTAATTCTCAGACTGCAGTTTTACTGGTTTAGGGCCTTTTCATCATTTTTAGCAGTTTATCAAATGGCCAAGGTGCAAACTATCAAAGCAATGTGTGGGAATTTAGCCATATGATTCCTTGTGATATTAATTGGTATGGATCCTTAAAAAGATGTATTGAAGGAAAGGTCCACACCCAGTGTAGACCGTCAGGATAAAAAATAAAGATGAAAATACTTGTCTCCTGTTATAATAATTTTTGGTGTGCTTCTGTTTATTTGAGAGGGAGAGATAAAAAGAACAGACATGAAAAAATAGCAAAATCAGTGTTCATTAAGTATAACATATGTGCTTTAATTGAATTAAAATACACAGTATTATTAATAAAATATTGTTATGAAACATCTTTAAAAATTCTTTGAGTTATTATTAAAATGAATATTTTATGCATCTGGTGCATTTTTTAAAAATGTTTAGGTTGTTGCACTGTATTTCATGTGAGTCAGGTTTCTATTACTTGGAGAGCAGTGGATAAGAAATAAATACTTGGCAAGTAAAATTTTCATATAATAACTTTTCCTGATTTTCCTCCTCTAACTCCCCCTTTCCAAAGTTGCCTCCCTTTGTCTAGATCCTGCAGCTCCCTACTGGGCAATCCTGATCTTACTGAAGTCAGATGGAGTTTTTCCATTTACTGGAACAGGAAGAGCATTTTCATATTTGTAGCTTCACCCTCCTCCCAAACCACCTCCCATCATTTCTTTTCAGCAGTGAGACTGCAATAATGTACTCCGGTACTCCAAGGTATCTATTGATCCAACCGATCCAATATGCTTGTTCAGCACCAGTGAAGAGGCTCTCACGCTATCTGAACATTCCCTCTGGTTAAGAAAGCAAGACCAGTATTTGAAAATATACTGCTGATTACCATATTTGTATGCTGTAAATCTTCAAATGCCCAACAAGATCAGGAGCTTAATTGAAGCCAGTGGAATCTTACAGTCACTAACATTTATAAAGCAGTAGTCTACAGTTCGTTGAACTGACATCCAACCTCTTAAGAAATTGATATTTTTCTCTCTTCTAAATATCGACACATCCTCCATTGCCTAAAACAATCACTCAGAATGACAGCGTGTTTGGTAACATCTCGCCTTTTTTACAGGTTTTTTCCTCTGGAGACAGTTTCTAATTTACCTTTTACTTTTGTTTTTAATTCAATCAGCTGATGGTATACAGCTGATCTCACTGATGCATACAACTGCTCACATTTAAGAAAGCCTGAATACTTCATGCCTGACTCAATGCTTTCAGTTGGAGAATTAGTAAACTTGCGAATGACCTAAGAGATCCAATATGAAAATGAAGAAAAGAGAACACAAAATATACATTTTAGCAGGTTTTATTATTTATGTATTTTGTTTAATCAGGGAATCATATTGTCTTGCATACTTGGATTAGTTTCATAGTGCAAAGAAAATGGAGCTTAAATTATTTTCAGTGTCCCAGCTACTAAGTGCCAGGGTTTTCTAAATGGAGGCCCCCAGGCCACATATATTTGCATGCCTACTTCACACCCACACTTCTGGAGATATCTGATTTGGAGTCCCATTGGTATAAAAGAGACAGGGCTGCTGCAGGGCTGGATTAATTCTTCAGGGGGCCCGAGGCTAGTAGATTTTGTAGGGTGCCCCGCGGTTCCAGGGTGGGACAAAAAATGAGAGAGGTTCAATGTTCAGGAAGAGGGGGATGGAGGTATGGGGCCTGGGCAGGAGATAGGGTGCAGGAGCAGGCTGAGGATAGTGTGCAGGAATAGGAGGATGGTTTAGGAGCAGGCAGGGGGTGAAGGTGAGAGGTCTGGGTGGCAGGGAGGGTGCAGGATCAGGCTGAGGATGGGAATGTGGGGTCTGAGGAGGCGGTAGGGTGCAGGAACAGGCTGAGGATGCGGGGTCTGGGAGGAAGAGTGGGGGAAAAGCCTGCAGGCATGCGCTAGGGCAGAGAGCTTCCCTGAGTTCTCAGCAACACACACTGCTCCAGCCCAGGGTAGGAGTGGGAACAGCAGCATGCAGTGCCACCTCCTCTGCCACCCCCCAGCAGGCAGGCAGAGCTGGCCAGAGGCACACAGGGGCTTTAGTGGCTGCATCCCAAGACTCTGGGCTAAGGGAGTCCCTTGCTTAGCTCGGAGTCCTAGGCTGCAGCCACTAAAGCCTCTTTCATAATCCAGCTCTGGGCTGCTGGAAAGATGATGTGGTCAGGTCCCCGAGCCTTTAGAATTCCCTGCTTTTGGTCCTCCCTTCTCTATGTATCCTGTATCCTTTCTACACAGCTTTTACCCCTCCTCCCCTCTGCTCTCTGTGTTCCTCTAAACAATGTTTCTCTTCTCATGGGACCCATCCAGATACTGTTTTCACCTACCCCTCTTATCCAAAGACTTCCTTATTCCTACCACCCTCTGCTGCCCATCAACCCTCTGCTATCTATCTACCTCCTTCATACCCCATCAAGCATTCCCTACTGCCTCCCACCCCCACATATGCTTTATATGCTCCTGCTCAACAATGAAATGGATGAACCCTGCTGACTTAGTTGCATCGACAGTGGCAATTTGGTTGGCCTCACTACATCACACAGGACACTTTTCACAAACCTCAGCAATGTAGCTAGATCAACCTAAGTTTTACTTTTAGCCCAGTCAGAAATAAGATTTCAGAAATTTATTTCCTTTCAACAAAAATACTAAAAAAAAAAAAATCCAGGAAGTCACCCATAAAGACTATATTAATAACCAGACCAAATTCATCTCATGCATTTTTCAACTCTACGGCAAATTTCAGCTCCAAGTATATTGGGGTGGGCTACAACAGTTGAATGAATGGAGATGTAGGATGATTCACTACTATTACTCCAATTTTAAGCAGATTGTATAGCAAAATACACTTTTACCCCAAATCCCAGCATTGGTTACGAAATGCACAGAACAACATAGACTAATAAAAGACAATCAAAATAAACCAACCGAATTACATGACCAGTGTTCCCTGTAAGATGTGCGCTTGTGTGGCCACTCAGAAGAGATTCATATGCCGCCCAGCTGATTAGCAGAATGCCCACAGCTAGGTTTTTATTTCTACTGATGGTGTGCATTCTCACATGCTTTGGAGCACCTAAAAATGTATTCCACACATGGATGGAAACAATTTTCACACAAATGGAAAAGATTAGAGGGAACATTGATCATGACTCTCACGTGGACAGCCCATAGTTTATTCTGAGAAAGCATGGAGGATGGCTGCAGAGAGTTCTGAGAAACACTGAGGTAGCTAGGGAGGGACAGAGTTAAGGATATGTACAGAATCTTAACTATGATTTTCCTTGTTTTTTGTGGTTTTAAAATGTTGCCTTTCACTTAGAATGTACAAATTGGCAAACATTTGTTCTAGTAAGGCTTTTCTGTGTTGGTCTATCATTACAACTGTAAATAAATGGAGTTTTTTACTTGAAGTTTCCCTAGCTTCTTTCAAATATTTGTATAGCCTCCCTGTAGGTGAAAACTTAATGCTGCCAGACAGCGTTATTATAATTTGATGCAGCTGATGTAAATTGATGGATGAAGTAGGATCAGGGCTAGGATTCCTGTAGTTCTTAGATATCCCTTGCAGGCTTTATAAACTCTCCAGGAGTCCTTATATTACCTCTACAGCAGTGTTTCTCAAAGAAGGCTGGCCTGCTTTGGGAAAACCATTAGTGGATCCATGGTGCTTTGTTCACCTAAAGAATCCAAAGCCATGGAGCCATTTCCAGACAAGAGGAGCTGTGAGGCTCCATGGCTATGGACCTGATAGGTAAACAAAGTGTCTAGGGCCCACTAGCAGCTTTCCCAAAATGGGCCCATGTCCCACTTTAAGAAACACTGCTCTAGAGGGTGCCTGTAGCAATTTAAATCCCCATGGGAATTCCTGCAGTTATGCACCTTTTCTGTTGCCTTCAGATTCCCCTGGGTTTGGAGAAAACATATAAAATAATTTCAATATTAAACCACCACATCCCACATTGTTCAAAAATTCAAGACAGTCAAGGTCTACTAGTCTTGAGCATTGTCCGTGCAATCTAAAGCAGCGTTTCTTAAACTTTTTAAGACCAAGGAACACCAAACAATTTTTTTTTTAATGAGGAACACCAAAGGGTTGGGGGGAAAGTTACTGAGGAAAAAAAAGTCACTCCTTTAAGGGCGGCCATTTTGAATTCTGGTGTTCTCCCCGGCACACCTCTGACTGCCTCACAGCTCACGAGTGTGCCCCAGAACACAGTTTAAGAAACACTGATCTAAAGGCTCAATTCACGTGTGTAAAGCAGTGAGCCCCCAGCAGGGTATGCTGCCCTGATAGAAACCCTGGCAAGCACTGTGCCTCAAGATGGATGACTTCTACAACTCCAGATATAGGCTGGGATCTCTCTTCACAGTGTTCTACGTTCCTTTGTGGGGTGCAGCTGCAGCATGTTTTTCCCACTACTGACGGCCTCTACAAGAAGGCGATTCCACCTCCCAACCCACTCCTTCTGGGTAGCTTCCCAGGTGCAGCTGCATTACTCAGCAGATCATGGGGACTGTTGTTTCTTGAGCCTTCTTCCATCCCTGTTCATCTATGCAAGAGCTCTCTCTATTCTGACCCAAACGAAGGTAAATCTTTGCTCATTATGTGGCCTCCAAGAAAGTATTGAAACAGCATTGCTTAAAATATACTGTTTCTGAAATTCAAGAAATCAATGCAAAAACTGCTTTGTCTGCCCAGTATAGAGAGGCTTTGGAGGAAAGTAGCTGATAAAGTTACGATTCTGATAAATTACAAGGTGCACATTTATGATCTCTCTCTCTCTCTTTCTGTGTTTAGAAAGATATTGATATACATATGTATCCTGACTGAAAGTTAAGATGACTAGCTTATATGACATACGATGGAAGATGGGAGCCTGTGGAGGAATGCATAGAAGGGGCTGACATGGGCAAAGTGAGAGGATATGAAAATCCCTTCTGTAGCAGCAGCTGCTTTCTGAAGGGATGTGAGTGGAATGAGATTGTATTGGCCAAAAGCCAAAAAAAAAAAAGGAATGTTACAGTACATCAAGATGCAAGACGAGGAGAGCTTGGATAAGAGTTTTTTAGCTGTGCGGGTGGATAGGAAAGGCTGTGTCTTAGAGATGTTATACAAAATGAATCTGCAAGATTTAAGTGCAGCCTGGATATGAAAACTGAGAGAGAGGTCTGAGTTGATGACGATGCCTAGGTTATGGGCCTGAGTGACCGGCAGGATAACGATATGGTCCACAGAGGTTCAGAATGGAGGCAAGGGTGAGAGGGATGGGGAGATGCAGGGCAATATTTTAGCTGTGTTGATGTTGAGCTGATGGCTAGATACTCATGAAGTGTACTTGACAGTTTGCCTTTTGATTTGTGCAGCTTTTATTTATTTTGGTTGTTTCATCTCCTCATCTCAAGTCAATTTCAGTTTATATACTGAATGTTAAGCCTGCCTGCGCAGGTTTGAGGGCTCTCTATTTGTCATTTAAACACTTAGTGTTTCAGGGTCCTTAAACCTGAGTAGGCAGGCTGAAAATTGAGTCAATAGGATGAGGAAGTATGACACTAGAATGCTTGGCAAAGGGTTCCCTGTTCTGTGCAAAGAGCTCCCCTTGAGACTAGTAGCGTAGCCAGAAGGGCCCACTTGGGTGGGCCCTGGCTTCAGGTGGGTGCATAAGAAAGGACAGGCAGGACAGGGGGGATGGGGATAACCCCTGACCCCGCTTCCTTGTGGCAGACAGTGCAGGGCAAGCCCTGGCCCCTGACCCCGCAACCTGGCTTGGAGCACAGCAAGACAAACCTCGGCCTCCACTCCCCAGCCTGAAGCACTGGGGCACAGTGGGGCACTCCCCAGCCCTGGCCTGGAGAGCTGGGATGCAGAGGGGAAAGCCCTGAACGAAGCCTGGAGCGCCAGGGCACAGCAGGGCACTCCCCAGTCATACTCTGGCTGTAAAGTGGGTGGGCCATGGCCCACTCAGGTCCACACATGGCTAAGCTCCTGCCTTAAACCTGACAAACTCGTTGACAAAATAGGTCTTGCAGGATATTTATTCATAAAGAGCAACATGTAAGGAATCTACAGAAAGCTCATAACTTGTCAACATTCATAACCATCGTGAGATGTATGTCCAGATAACATTTAAGGAATAATGAACTTATATTGAATGCATGCTTCATGGACTTGGCGTAAAAAGTAAAGATTAGCCTCTGGGATGTCCTGGCAATGGCCCATTTGAGCAAGGAGGTGTTGTCACACAGTACCTATCTGGCCAGTGATGTAATGCCAGGCTCAATTATTTAGCCTTGTACGATACTACGAATGTATGGGAAACCATAACAAACAATCAAAGCCATCATCAAATAATCAAGATTACTTCAAGGTAAAAAAAAAAAAATCCTTTACAAGGCAGCAGAGATTCACCCCATCTATGGACAGAAAAAAAAGACTGTTTTCAGCATAACAGAGTGAGAGGAAGGACACCTTTCATCCAGTCACTGAGGAACCCGCATGAGAAGCAGTGGGATGGGAGGCACATTTATGAATGCTTGGATCTTTATTCTACTTTATTACTTAGAAAAAGTATATATTAGAATGTGTACACTCCAGTTCACACTTTATGTTTTCTTTTGCATTTCAACCCCTTGTTTCTACCATCTCTCTTATTTCTGGTTCTTAAATAAACCTACTTTTGTATGATTTTCAGTATTCACAAGTGTGGCATGGTTTACAGGAATGGTGGCTTGAGGTAAAAATGGTAAATTTATATACAATGCACCTGGAGTGCAGAGGATCTGACACTTCTCTGAGTAGCCAGGGACTGTATATCACAGGGAAACAGTTTGAGGCTTGGAATTGAGGTGCATCGATTGGTAACCTACCAAGTGAAAGAAAGGCTGGCGTAAGCCTAGAGCCATGGTGTCTAGCATGCTAGCCAATAGCCACATGTGGCTATTTGGCTGGTTGAGTGTGGCTAGTGAGGCTGGTTCTGGAATGTGGTTTTGGGCAGATGAATCCTGAAGCTTAGGAACATTACAATGTGCAGTATCAAAATAGCAGAGAAGTTTATTTTTTGTGTGTTTGCATGCTAAGAGGTAAATCCTGCCTTCGCTCCCAAGTTTCAGAAGGTCCCCTGGGAACAGGACTAGGGCAAAAGGGGTGTGTGTCAAGACTTCAGTGAGCATTGCAGGGGATGTTCGCATTGCTCAGCTTTACAGGGACTTCCAGCATGCTAATGTGTAAGAGAGAGAGGGGTCAGCATGTAGGTGCTAAGATTCCTCTAAGACTCGAGTGCTATCTGAGTGTTTGGGGGGCAGTGGCTGCTGTGGGATAACAGAATAGAAAGAGGAAAACTACTCCAGACTGCATCTGTCCAGCTTCTGAGCTGGTTACTTTGGCAGGGCACTGGATTTGCCCATAAGTGTTGCTTATAGTGGATCTCCCACCCTTTCTGAATCCAAAGTGAAATAATTTGTGAGCAGCACAAGAGCCCTGTTCTTCCACTGATGTGCTGCATAAATTCCTCTTTAAAATACACTTAACTATGAAGCTTTTTCAAAACTAATTCTCCAAGGGAATATGAAAAAAGGGGAAAGAGGGTATGAGAGAGAAGCTGTCTTTACCATTTTGAGGTTGCACCTTTCAATCCCTCGTTACCCAGGGCACTTTACGTCTCAACTCTATTGTCTTGTCGTCTGTATAGCTTCTTATCGAAGTTACGCTGTCTACCTTGATAGTTTTAAACCAGTCATGCTGTCTACACTCTCCTCTTTAACAATTAAACAAGACTGAGAATAAAAAACAGCAACTGTTTTCTTTAATTTTCCTGCATTACAAAAACTACAAAAGTGGGTGAATTAGACTAACATCCACCACCCATTACATACTGAAAATGTTAAAAAGTGTTTGATTTATATTACCTACTACTTAATTTGTAAGAAAGTAATAGGGACCAAGGTCATTTAATTATGTAATAGGCATTTCATCCTCAGAAAAACCTACTCTATACATGGTAGCTGAATAAAAAGCTCAGCCAATAGAGTTATAAGAAATCCATCATAATCAATCTTCTAAAAATTATTTGGAAAGTTTGAGAATTAGAAGATTTATTTAAAAAATTATTTGAGAAAGGATTGTCTTTAACCACATACTGTAGAATTGTAACCCAAATACAAAACTACCATAATTCTTAAGCAGTTCTAAAAGAAGTGTGTACGTGATTTCCAAGAGAACTAGAATAAACATACCAGAATAAAGATGTTTTTCCTCTGAATAAAGATGATTTTGTCAAACCATCTGAACTAATCTGTCATCATGCTTTTTCCAGTACAATATTAGCTTTCTAAGAAATGTAAATTACTAGATGACTATGTTAAAGAGAGAACCAATAAAACAGGACTTAAATATACATGGGAAAAAATCATAGGCTTCTTTTAAGTTTGCTTACTTAAGAAAATATCCAAAACCAAAGTATATTCAAGCCTAAATGAGTCCAAAAGTGAATTAATTTACTCCATGGATGAAATCTAGAAATGATTATGTTAAGAGTGATAAAGAAATATAGTGATGGCAAAATATGGAAATAACTTTGCAGATGTTGACATAACAATGTCATTAATAATATAACCACAGAATGGATTTTAATCATATCCAAATGGGAGAAAGACCCTCACAGACTGACCCCCCCCCCAATTAAGTTTCTGAACAATCATGATCAATGGTAACACACACACCTCATGGTTTGTAAACCTGAAACATGCTTACACATTTTAGTGTTTAATTTAGTTCCCTTGTCTGCTTCCAGGGAAATGTCTGGTCAGCAGTAGCAAGTGCAAAGCATTGTTTTTACATGTTTTACTTGTTTTCTAGAAAAGTCACATCTAAAAAAGTACACAGGTACCAGAGGAGGAATTCTATCATCTAAACTTTCTCTTTCTTTCTAGGGTAAATGTAATGGCATAAGAACAGAGTAATTAAAGAGTTCCTACCCGCAAAATTTCTTCAATACAGCTGTTATCTCCTGTTCTGCTATCCTGTAAACAAAGAGGAAAATATTTTTTAAGTAAGAAATAACAAATGGCAGGTTTGAAGACATGTGTCTTACATGGCATTGGCAGCCAAATTTGTTTGACCTACTTCTGTATGTTAATAGCAGAGTTCTTTTGGAAGACCATTCTGAGAGCAGACCATAATATAACCACCAAGGTAGCACACTTCCTGGCAGAGTGGAGGGAGGGTTTGAATTCATATGCTTTGGAAGCATAAGGAGGTAGCAATATCAGAATTAAGACAGTCATATACAAGCAGAGAATAATTTATGTTTCATAAATTTTTGTGGCTGTTATTTCATGCCAAGTTATGGGAACTCATGAATCTTTTATTGTCAAGACTCCTGGAAAATTTTGCTGAATATGGACCTTGGTTATTAAACAAATGAATTGTCCTTAACACTTTTGCTGTAATATAGTTTGTCATCTTAAAAGTCAATAGGAGTTATGCCACCGATTTCAACAGAAAAAGAACTAGATGCAACATAAAGCGTCTTTCTAGAATTACTCATTTTTGACAAATCACCGGTTAAAACGTACTACAAGCAATTGAAAACAGACCCATTCTGAACTCATCATTGCAACAGATTACTCAAAGAATGTAATATGCTGCTTCTGTTGTTACTGGTGGAGTAACAATAAAACAGAAACACTTGATGCTGCTAATAAAGGGAACTTACAAGAAAAAAACACACACATGAAAAATCACAAAATGCTGTGGACTTTCTTCCTCCCTCCCCCATTAGCTGATTTGTTTTTCTTCTTTCCCTAGATCTCCCTGCCCTTTAAAAATAAAAAGCCATTTTATGTTTAGTCATGACATCAATATCATGAACAGTTGAGCACACAAAGCCCTCCTGGCATGCCAGGGGCCTTGTTTGCAGAGCAGCAAGTCAGATGCCCCCACCAAAAATCTACAATTCATATTTGCACTCGTTTTATGTAAGAAGGCAGAAGATGTCATCTTCTTTCTTAATGTGATTTCCCCCCCCCCCCCAGTGTTGCACTACTGTTAAGATCAAAATACCAAAGGTAAATAGATTAAATTTGCTCATAACTCAATTCAGAAATATCTATTTTTGTGTTTTAATATTAAATCTCTCTCCTCCAAGTATAATAAAGTACATTTGAAAATATTCACCCATAACAGATTCGTCCTTTCTACCACCATGGAACTAAGCCAAAATATTGTTCCTTGGCCCATTACACTTCAAGGCAGAAAATAAAAACACTTTACCCCTCACAATTACATCTTGATCCAAGTGATCTGATAGCCTTCCAATGTGTGATAATGAAAGAGAAACACAAGGTCCAGGCAAACAGAGGAAAATAAGGAAATATTATCTGAAAAAAAATCAGTGTTCCCTTTTCTCTTTATAACAGTCTCATTCCATGATCTTGCCCTGTTAGCACCATACAACCATGCCAATACAAGTGTATCTAGAAGATTACACTACATAATATTTTTTTCACTTTCCAAAACGTAACAGAAATCCACAAGTCTCTGAGTTCAATATGATGAATTTAACTTTGCAAAAATATTTTAATACAAGATTTACATGGTGGTAAATTCCACCTGCAATTTGCATCAATAGGTGATCTGTTGGAGGGCTTGCAGGAAGGAGGAACATGTACATATGGTGGTTGTCTTATTAATGTGTATGAATTAAATGGCTTGGAGAGGAAATTATTAAAGAGATTAATCTCACAATAGAATACCAGCTTTCTAAAGATCCTCTGATATGCTTACTCAATGTTCAATGATTTTTTATTGTATTTAGAGTTCATATTGCACACTTCTGCATAAATGTAACCCCCCAAATATGGAATTATGGCATAATAAAATATGAATTGTCCTGTAATGGAAAAACTTTCTTACCAATACATACAGAAGAAAAGGGCAAAAAAGGCAATAGATACTCAGAAATATGGTCACCCTTTTTAGTGAATGCAGAGGAGGAGGGCTCCCCAGCAAGAAGGCCAAAATTTTTAAACAGATTCTTTGAATATTAATCTGGTCCTCAATAAGTAAAGTACAATGTAGTAAGTTAACATTTTATTGTAACTTTGCCTTACTACAAAGTTGGTTTTTTAAATCTATTACTTACATGCAGTAAATACTCAGAGGGGTAGCCACATTAGTCTATAAGTCTGAAGGAACAATGAGTAGTCCTGGAGCACCTTATAGACTTACAATATATATATTTAGAATCATGAGCTTTCATAGGCAAAACCCACTTCCTCAGATGATCAGTAAATGCTATACACCTCTCCAATCTTTCACCTATTTAAACAGATGAATCTGCCCATTTTAAACTGCGTTCAGTTTCTACTATTACGTAAGTGCCTACATAAATGCCTACATAAATGCATCTGATGAAGTGGGTCTTTGCCCACGAAAGCTTATGCTCCAATAAATCTGTTAGTCTATAAGGTGCCACAGGACTTCTCGTTATAAATGCCTACATGTCCCTGTACCTACATAATATATAAAAAGAGCCCATAATTTTGAACAGTGTAATTATTTCTCCCTCTTTGAAAATGTACATAAAAGCAAAAGATGGGCACAAAGTACATTTTAATTACTCTGGGTTTTGGGGGGTGGGGTTGTCAGGTGTGTGGGCGTTACTTCGTGCTGAATTGCTGAACTGTTACTAATGTATTATTTATACTAACTTGGATGAACTCATTTGTCTGCCACTATTTTTTAAAAATCTATCACAACAGACTTGCTCCCTGAACCTCCAATGAACTCCCAGTGAAATGCTGGCAACCCTAGTTCACTTTTATCAAAGGCAGTGGGCATGATTCCTCAGTTCTCTGATGCTTTTCTCATTACCTTCATTTCTCAGTCAGAGCAGCCCCACACAACACCAAACATTTGTATGAACATGCACGCCCAGAGTCTGGTAGGAAAATGTGAGGATCTGCAGCCGAGGATAACAGCAGTTATTACTGAAGAAATAGCCAGGAGCATCACATCATTGATAACACAAGGAGCTACTTACCATGCAAAGCACAGAGCACTGTAAGAAACGAAGCTGAATAAAGACTGCACCAAATTCTTGGGACATGGGATGTAATTGCAAGAAAGCTACATCTGTATATATTTTATTTTATAATGTCCCTTATTTTTTTCTTACCATCAGCTTTCACAAAGTGATATTTAAAAGAACTTCTATTAAAAGAATGTCCTCTTTATGAGACTTTTCTCCTCCTCTCAAAGCCTTACATTGAAAAAAAGGGAGAACCATCTCCCATAGCAATCTAGTTTAAATTTAGGCTACGTCTACACTTGGAGCTGGGGGTGTATTATTCAGCTAATGCAGACATGCTCATACTTGTTTCCATCAAGCCAGCATGCCAAAAATAGCAGCATAGCCACTGTAGCATGGGCAGCAGTGAGTGGCAGCATGGCTGAGCCACCCCAAGTATGTATTCACAGGGGGCAGAAGTGGTAGATGGAGCACTAGTAAGATAAGTGCTAGTGCAAGTATGTCTATATGAGGTGGGAATCACATCCCCTAGCTCCAACTGTAGAACAGACATAGCCTCACCGTAAGAGATTTTTATGGCAAAAGCTTTTTATATCATTATTTGTGTTGCATTAAGTACTTCTACTAACTCACCAAAACTTACTGCATTTTGCTTTCAGTGTGAATTAAAACCTATTAAAGTACTTTAAAAGTTGAGGTATACCTAATTTACATCCTTGACCTCTGTCCACTCCGTTTGGATCCTTCTTGCCATGCTGGCATTAAAAGCTGGACCAGCTTGGTATCAGCAACCAGCTTGGTGTCAGCTGATGGTACATTTGGGGTCCTTTCTAAAGTGGGTTCTTGACTGCAAGGATTCCATACTCTATTCTGACACTCTTCTGATACATCACTTTCTCTCTGCTCAAACTGCCACCCTTCACAAGCACTGTAATAGGATGAATTCATAGGTGCAGGTTACACTATCAATCAATGGGTAAGATTCTGTTGCTGGAATTCATACATGCAGAGCAAATTAAAGTTCCATTTGGTAACTGGTGATGAGTGCTTACAACTTGGACTGAAAATTTCTTCTGAAAAAAATGCATGGGCATAAACTCTGATCTGTTTATGTATAAAAAACTGGTTTCCATAATCTTCAAGACAGTGGATCATTTCAATGCAGAAAACTTCCAGATTTTAAAAAAAGAATAAAAGATATCTTGATTGAAAGTACTGTAATATCAGAACAACTGGTGCTTTAAAAAAACTGCTTATGGACAGACCTTAAAGACAGTTAAGTGGCTAACTCCCATTGAAATCAATATATGGGCTATATAAATAAAGAAAGTGTACAGAAGGACTGTGGACCAGGTTGTTAATGAAATAAAAGGCATCAATTCCCATTCTGAATGAAACTTCATACTCATCAATATGTTTCATAACAAGTGTTTCCCTCTTCTTGCTGTCATTCTTCTTGAGGTGTTGTATTCATGCCTACATTCGACATTGCTCATCTCATGTAAAAAAGCTATTTCTGCATTTTGATTTAAGGTAGGGGCTACTAGTTATGCCCCTAATTAAGGATTCCTAGTACTTTCCATTATAAGCCCTGTTTTCACTTCTTTACAGGTTTGCAGAATTTCTATTGTGTGGGTTGCAATATTACATGTTTGAGCTGTCTCGGTGCTGTTGCTTTTTTGATAAATGGTGTATCAGGAAAATTTCAACAAAAACACTTACACTATTTTTGATAAGATGACTAGGGAAAAACAGGGAGTTTTGCCAGTGCTAAATTTCTGCCCATGCAACCATTTAAATGAAGAGCTTTACAGCTTAAAAGGACCAGTACGTTGAAAATCAGCATGTGGATGATGGTCATGGGGTCAGAGAAGTGGATTTTACTATTTCCATGAAAATGTATCTAGATTTGGCAGAGTTGTAAAGCTAAAAAATTCCATTTGCCCTTGCTTAGTAGGGTTCTGTTAGAGGTTTGCTGCTTAGGTGTCAGAACATTCCATTTATACGGAGCATGTTGCACCCCCCAAAAAACTCCCGAATGTGACAACTGCACTGAGCATACTCCATGGCATAGAGTTACCACTCAGGCTGAGAAGGAGAAAATGTAATGGCAGGAGCAGCAATTGCATCCACTCCTTTGATCTACAGGAAGGAAAGATTTGTGGTAAGAGCCACAGCAAAAGCTGAATGAAACTCAGAATTTCTGATTCATGGGAAATTCCTACATTTTGAAATTTGTTTTCTTTCCAAATGAGAACAACACCGCCCAAAACTTCAAAATTTCCTGCAAAACAAAATTTGTAAACATTTTGTTTTGTTAAAACTAAATTGTTTTCTTTCATTTTCTACTTTTAAAAATGTTATAGCATAATTTAAAATATAAAACAGATTTCAAAAGAAAAAGTCCTTTTGTCAAGACAAAACACTGAAATGTTTCATTCTGATAAAGTTAAACAATCACTTTCTGAAATGCTACATTTAAAAAGACTGACACTAAATATAAATCAAAACCAACACAGAACATTCCCATGGAAAGTTTCAATTTCAACTTAATTTTAAAAATTTTGCAAGGAAAGCATTCCATTGGAAAATGTTTGACCAGTTCTTATAAATGCCAATCTCTTTTCATTTCTAAAAGCAAAGTTATAGATCTCCTTTTCCTCGCTGTGTCATGAGAACAGGAATCCCCACAGTTGCCTTTCCTCCTTGCAGTTACACTGACAGCTCCCTGTTTCAATCTACTTTAGCCACTGTGAGAAGATGGGCTGGGTGTCAGGAGCAGATGATGAGTTGTATAGTCTCTTGTATGGCCCTCTATAACTCTGGTACTGTCTGTATTATTCAGCAAGGTCTTGTGCTCTTATCTTAGGATGCAGACAAGCAGGGCTTGAATACGGAATAGATCAGACATGGTTATCAGCCTGTAACTATTTTCTGGTGACATCTTCTCTCTCAGAATTTCAACTTTCATAAAAAACACGAAGTTGCACCAGAAACTTTAGTTGGCATTTCCTACCTTTTTTGGTGTTTGCCTTTACAATGTTAGCTCTTTACATATAACTTAAAATACAATTGGTTATAATATGTCAAAAACCAGCTATTCATTCTTAGGCTTTTTATTACTCTGTTTTGGACCTAAGACTTGCTCTAATTTTATAAGGGATTGTTTTTTTCTAGGAATGCATCTAAATTTAAAACCTGGGACGTGACAGTAGAAAAACAACATTTTACTCAAGCTCTGTGATGAAAGTGTTGTATTAATTAAAAGACAAATGTTATTCAAACATAATTCACAGTGACTGTTAATAAACTCTGTCATTTTAATTAATATATTCATTATCTTTTCCTGAAATGGATTCTTTATATTTATTATGGGGATTATTTTTCATATAATGGAAACTTGCAACAATGCTCTTTCCTCAAAAAGGGAGAAGGAGAAACATTGCAAGGATTTTCTTTTAAAAAGGTTTAGAAGTGTATACTGAAAAAACAGCAACATATTATTGCTCCATGGAAAGGATCTGGATATCTCAGTCCTAGATCACTCAGTAATTTGAGTGCTAACATGACCCAGGATTTGTACCAGGAATTGAGAGACTCTCTGGCTAGGAAGAAGATGAATTAAAAAAAACCCCTACAGGCAAATTGGAACATAAAATGCCCTGACTGCAAGCTGCTTAGAACAAGTTAACTGGATAGAGCCTGTTTTATTCATGGTAGCTGAAATATAGTCAAAGCAACACAGAGCGTCATTTGATAATTTCCAGTTGGGTAAGTACAGTGACATTTGGTGACTGGGGGAGATGGGGAGTCATTGGAGAAGAAAGGTAATGGTGGAAGTTGAAAAGCCACAAAACGAGATGGTTCCCAAACTCCACAGAATAAATTACAGTAGAACCTGAGCTTTACCAACACCAGTTTCATGACAGACCAGTTCTATTATTCATTTTTCTTGCCAAAAGAAAAATAATCACAGAACAAAACTAAAAATGATAAACTAAATGTAAACATCCCTTTAAATTCTGATGCCTTCAGTGCATTGGAATTTGTTTCATAATGGTATGAAAACTAAGAGGAAAGCAGAGCAGTGCACCATATTTCACCATATGCATTGTACATACTATAATTGAGGCATTCTATTTTGTGAATTCCCAAATCCCAAGTTAGTTTGCAAAATAAGGGTTCTTCTGTAGTAAGTAAGATGGTAGTAATGAGATTGTCTGATAGACCACCTCTCCTTAAGTGAGTCTATCATTGCTCAGATAATATGCCTGTGATAACTACAGCAACTGTTTTCATGGAAAATAAATATTAAGAAAGTAGTTTTAGCTGTCTGTCTTTTGATCCACGGACCACAGTTTAGGAACCACTATAAGCGTATGTCTAGACTACATGGCTCCATCGACGGAGCCATGTAGATGAGTTTACTAGACAAAGGAAAATGAAGCGGCGATTTAAATAATTGCTGCTTCATTTACATCAAAATGGCTGCTGTGCTGTGCCGATCAGCTCCATTCTGTATGTGTGAAACTGATTGTTCCTTCCTAAGTGGAGCACTTTGCATTAGTCTTTATTAAACTTCATCCTATTTACCTCAGACCATTTCTCCAATTTGTCCAGATCATTTTGAATTATGACCCTATCCTTCAGATTAGTCGCAACCCCTCCCAGCTTGGTATCATCTGCAAACTTAATAAGCGTACTTTCTATGCCAATATCTAAATCGTTGATGAAGATATTGAACAGAGCCGGTCCCAAAATAGACCCCTGTGGAACCCCACTTGTTATATCTTTCCAGCAGGATTGTGAACCATTAATAACTATTCTCTGAGTACGGCTATCCAGCCAGTTATGCACCCACCTTATAGTAGCCCCATCTAAGTTGTATTTGCCTAGTTTATTGATAAGAATATCATGCGAGACCGTATCAAACGCCTACTAAAGTCTAGGTATACCACATCTACCGCTTCTCCCTTATCCACAAGACTTGTTAGCCTATCAAAGAAAGCTATCAGATTGGTTTGACATGATTTGTTCTTTACAAATCCATGCTGGCTGTTCCCTATCACCTTGCCACCTTCCAAGTGTTTACAGATGATTTCCTTAATTACTTGCTCCATTATCTTCCCTGGCACAGAAGTTAAACTAACTGGTCTGTAGTTTCCTAGGTTGTTCTTATTTCCCTTTTTATAAATGGGCACTATATTTGCCCTTTTCCAGTCTTCTGGAATTTCTCCTGTCTCCCATGATTTTCCAAACATGATAGCTAGAGGCTCAGATACCTCCTCTATCAGCTCCTTGAGTATTCTAGGATCCATTTCATCAGGCCCTGGTGACTCGCAGGCATCTAACTTTTCTAGGTGATTTTTAACTTGTTCTTTTTTTATTTTATCTTCTAAACCTACCCCTTTCCCACTAGCATTCACTATGTTAGGCATTCCTTCAGACTTCTCGGTGAAGACTGAAACAAAGAAGTCATAAAACATCTCTGCCATTTCCAAGTTTCCTGTTACTGTTTCTCCCTCCTCACTGACCAGTGGGCCTACCCTGTCCTTGGTCTTCCTCTTGCTTCTAATTTATTTATAAAAAGTCCTCGTTTCCCTTTATTCCCATAGATAGTTTGAGCTCATTTTGTGCCTTTGCCTTTCTAATCTTGCCCTTGCACTCCTGTGTTATTTGCCTATATTCATCCTTTGTAATTTGTCCTACTTTCCATTTTTTATATGACTCCTTTTTTATTTTTAGCTCATGCAAGAACTCGTGGTTAAGCCAAGGCAGTCTTTTGCCATATTTTCTATCTTTCCTACGCAGTGGAATAGCTTGCTTTTGGGCCCTTAATAATGTCCCTTTGAAAAACTGCCAACTCTCCTCAGCTGTTTTTCCCCTCAGTCTTGATTCCCATGGGACCTTGCCTATCAGCTCTCTGAGCTTACCAAAATCCGCCTTCCTGAAATCTATTGTCTCTATTTTGCTGTTCTCCCTTCTACCCTTCCTTAGGATTGTGAACTCTATGATTTCATGATCACTTTCACCCAAGCTGCCTTCCACTTTCAAATTCTCAACCAGTTCCTCCCTATTTGTTAGGATCAAATCTAGAACAGCTTCTCTCCTGGTAACTTTTTCAACCTTCTGAAATAAAAAGTTGTCTCCAATGCAATCGAAGAACTTATTGGATAGTCTGTGCCCCGCTGTGTTATTTTCCCAACATATATCTGGATAGCTGAAGTCCCCCATCACCCCCAAATCTCGGGCTTTGAATGATTTTGTTAGTTGTTTAAAAAAGCCTCATCCACTTCTTCCACCTGGGGAGGTGGCCTGTAGTAGACTTCTAGAATGACATCACCCTTGTTTTTAATCCCTTTTAGCCTCTCTCCTGATGGAGGGCTTTTAGAATCTCTTTCCCACTGCTCTGGCCCTTTTACCTAGTACAAAGGGAAGAGATAGAGGGGAGGATTTCACCATCCAAGGAAGCCTTTTGTCTAACCTATTGTGCTTCCTATGTATAAAGATAAAGATACAAGCAGACTGGGGCTATGTCTAGATTGCAGGTTTCTTGTGCAAGAAGCTTTTTATCAGAAGAGATCTT
This sequence comes from Pelochelys cantorii, assembly GCA_032595735.1. Lineage (NCBI taxonomy): Eukaryota > Metazoa > Chordata > Testudines > Trionychidae > Pelochelys > Pelochelys cantorii. The sequence continues at coordinate 119,957,441 of CM064326.1, read as the reverse complement.
CCACAAAAGCTTCTTGCGCAAGAGCACGTCCACACTGCAAAAGCACATCGGAAAAGCGATGCGCTTTTGCGAAAGAGAGCGTCCAGACTGCATGGACGCTCTTTCAAAAGTAAGCTCTGACTGCCATTAACAGAATGGCCACCAGGGTACCCATGCTTTTTTCCTCTTTTTGCGCAAAAAACCCCGCTTCCCCGTCCACACACCTTTTTGCGGAAGAGCTCTTTTGCAAAAAGGTGTTCTTCCTCATAGAATGAGGAATAACTATGCCGGAAAACCTGCTCTGTTCTTTTGAATTTTTTGTGCAAAAATGCATTTGAAGTGTGGACGCTCTGCGAGTTTTTTTTGGAAAAATGGCTGTTTTTCAAAAAAAACTCTGTAGTGTAGACATAGCCTGGGTGAGAACAAAGGAAAAGCAAGTCTACATTAACAGTTCCATCTTTCAATCACAGTTGAACTAAGAATGTGAGGACACATAGTGTATGTCTAGACTATAAGCCTCTTTCGAAAGAGATTGTCTAGACAGCCCCAAATCTTTTGAAAAAGCGAGGCAATCTGGACACTCTCTTTTGAAAAAAGCCCTGTTTGCGTTCAAGAATGCCTTTTTTCAAAAGAGCTCTTTCGAAAAAAGGCGTTCTTCCTTGTAAAATGAGGTTTACCACTGTCGAAAAAAATGCTGCGTTCTTTCCATTTAATTTTGAAAGAACGCGACGGCAGTATAGACGCAGGTGAAGTTTTTACTCTGTAGTCTAATAGATTATGGTGGGTGTTTTAAAAATTTAAATAAAACGAAAAAATCCCTCAAATCTCCTTTCTACCCATCACTAGCAACAATGGAACAATCAATTACCACAGCTACACTACTACCATTTTATACGAAAGTAGCTTGAGAACTTCAAGTGAATGGCACAGGCAGATGAGCTAAGCAATTTAACAGACTTCAACATTTTATTCATAAAAAAACACTGCAGTCCAACAACAATAAAAGGGAGTGTAATGGGCAAGAACTGCATTGTTCTATTAATAAAATATAAAGTCTGTATTTTTATTAGGAAAGAGTGACTATCAAATCAATACTGTATCATAGTATATTCATGTTTTTTTTCTTTTCTAACAAAACAATCGATGCTGATGTGATTACATTCTCTTGCCACATAGTTGCAAAATATAATAAGATAGTAGTAATTAAAAATGCCACTGCAATATAAGGTGTCCAGTCCTACAAGATGCTGGGTAAGGGTCCTGAGCTTCCACTGAAGTCATCAGGAGTGAAAGGCACTCAACACTTATCAGAAACAACTCAGATTGCAAAATTGCATCCTTATGCCTCCTTCACCACTAATTATTATGTCGTTCAAAAAAAGCTAATTGAAGTCCTTTGAAAATGCCTTCTGCTCAGTATATAACTGTACTGCATTATATTAGTGCACACTGTACTGTGTTAAATATAATAATCTTCCATTGGAAAATTTCTGTAATGGAAACTGGAGTCCTTTGCCTTTGTAGCAGGTAAAGCACTGTTACTGAAAGTACAAGCTTCTCACACAGCCCACAACAGTCCTCCACAGTAACCTAAAGAGACCTTCTGTGCAACTGATAGAGTGCATTCTCCAATCCCATTCAGTTCTTGGCCTGTCCTTTAATGAGACTGCCAGCTGGGCCAATTAGTGTCAATTGGAATATAATTTTTTTGGGGGGTGGACACTTGTCCACTAGGAACTGGAATGACAGAATCATATTCACGTAATATATTTAGTGTATTTGTCCAGGAAGAATATACAATAATCCTAATACATTCCTGTAACACAGTAGCATTTATCAAAAAGCATATTAGGAACTATTAATCTTATTGTAACATAATATGTATATACCATCAGCTACTACTATGCAATTAATTAAATGGATTAATTTGCCAAAAGATCTTTTTAAAAGATTTTAATTAACAATAAATCAATACAATTATTCAACATGAAAATCAATTACATCCCTATTTACATTATTTAACTCCAAATATTTCTGTTTTATGTGCTTGTAATTAGCAAGCTATAAAAGATGCCATAAATAGGAGCATAATGAGAGGAACTGTTTATAAATGATAATTGGTATTCATTCCCACTGAGCTAAAGGTTATGTGATTACAGAGTGTAGCAAAGAAAGGGTTAAATCTATTAGCGGTGGAAGACTTTAGAATACAAAATTCTATGAAAATCTTTCCTTAATACAAAAACACCCTGCTAAAAGGGACCCCCAAAAAATGTTGGACTGAAACTCTAATGCCTCTGGGGGCATGGGAGGTTCTACCTTAAAATATATGCAACTTTATTCATCAGTGACCAAACTGGAAGCAGAAAGCCCTTTCTTCGGACCTGAAGAAGAACAGAAAGGAAGTCTGAATTCCCCATCCCCAAAGAGATAAGCGGCAGGGCTCTAACACCACCAAATTCAAGTTCAAAAGGAATGTTGAATAAAATTCAGATTCCTACAAACATTTGAATTAACCTCGGGGAAGGGGAAGCTCAGAGCAGGACAAAGGATTACTCTGTCATTGTCGGAAACAAGAAATCTAGCTTAACTGACTCTCCGCGTGGACAGTAAGGGCCACCAGAAAGGCCATTTTCACCAGGACCAAAATAAGGGTGCTGATGCCAGAACATCCAAGGGAGCTACATAGAGCATGAAATAAACACAATGAAAATAGCCTAGGTTTCCAGGAGGTAAAAATTTCATCTAGTCTTCATCTATAACTGCTCCATGGTTCTGAAATACCAGGATCCTTATGGGGGAAGATACTAATTCGGTATGTTCTATTGCTGAAGCCTGCTTTCTCAGTGTTCTGAGACAAGAGACCCTTATCTAATCCTAACTGAAATAAATCTCCAACACCTGAAGAGCCCAGCAAATTTTTGCTTTCCAGCCCTAGCCTAAGAGAGTGTCCCTGTTAAACAGGCCTCTGAAGTAGATTGCAGAGTGTCTGTCACTATGGAAGAGAAACCAAGATATTGCACGGCTCCTCCTGCAGAGATCAGACTTCTACATACAATTTTTCTAAGGCAGTGGAATGAACTTGTCACTGAGACTAGAACTGATTGCCATTTCACTGGACATGCTGCTTCATCAAACCTTAAATGTTTCACAAGCACCCTTTGGGGTCAGCCAATTTTTTGCTGAATTTACAAAAGATTTGGTCAGAATCCTGCCTGCCACAGTTCCACTGGGAACCTGCTGGTTTCCTGCCTGCTCACCGAACAAGGTGCTACAGAATGTGGCCCAAAGACCTAAAGCAGCCCCACTATTCAGTTTGTCTTCTGGCTGGGGACCACAGGACTTCCAAACTTCTTGCAGCTGAGGGAAAGGCCTAGAAATCCTGGAATCCTTGGCTGTCATCAGGGTTGAATTCCCAGGTCCACAGCAGGAATCCTGGAAGCCCTGAAAACCCTGGCACCAACTGGGGCTCTTGGGCTTCTAACATCCCTGAGACTGGAGCTGAGAGCATGGCAGTCCAGAGAGCCCTAGAGCAAGCTGTGGTTCTCATGGGCTACACTCCCAGAACTTCAGCAGGGAACCCAGGGGGCCCTGACCTGAGCCAGGGTTCTCAGGGCCACTATGCTCCGTGCCATTGTGCTGACTCCTGGGACAGTTGGCTCCCCTGGCTGCCCAGTTCTTGGGGTAACAGACTGTCCAGGCTGTGAGAGTTGGGCAGACTGGGAAGCCAGCTGGTCCAGGAGTTTAGAAGCCCTAAGTCTGCTGCTGAGGGGCTGTATGCATGGCAGAGCTACCAGGAGCAGGTGAATCCCAGGATACCTGGCAACAGTTTACATGATTTACGTCAGCTATATTGCCGCCCATCACTGAATAGCAATGAGAAACTAACCAGTTTGCTGTTTTTTCACTGCTGCTCTTCAGGGATGGGCAGCAATGAAACTCACAAGAATCATGTCAAGTTCACAGGATGGCTGTCAACAAAGACAGGTGGAAACTAAACTAAAAAATTTCAATACACTCAAATTAGAGGGTCCAGATAACTTCCATCCCAGAATACTGAAACAATTTGCACATACAGTAGCTATTCTGGAAGCAAGGATTTTAATAAATCTATTTAGGAGAAGTCTCATATGTCTGGACAATAGCTAAAATAGTATCTCTGTGTAAGAAAGGAAAAGAAAGTGTTGCAGGCAATTATAGACATAACTGTTAGTCTGCCCTCAGTAGAATGTAAGACTATGGAAGAAGTGTGAATGAAAGGATAATTACATTAATAGAGGTAAATGGAAAAGGGGATGTAATGCAACATGAGTTTACCAAAGGTAGGTCATGCCAAACTAGCCTGAATTCCTACTTTAAGAACATAACAGATTTTTAGATACAGAAAATGCTGTAGATCGAATCACACGGACTTCAATAAAGCATTTAATAGTGCACCACATGGGAAATTAGTTACATCAAAGAAGATGGGGATTAGTACAAGAATTGTTAAGGTGGAAAAGAAACTGACTAAAGGGGAGAAGGTAGCAAGTTGTGCTGAAAAGTGAACTAGTGGACTGGAGGGAGGTTGTCAGTGGAGTTCTGCAATGATTAGTCTTGGGGCCAATCTTATTCAATATTTTTATTAAAGACCTAGGCATAAGAAGTAAGAGTGTGCTAATGCAGTTGATGATGATGGAAAGTTCAGAAGCATCATCAGTACAGAAGAGGATTGGAACAGTACAGTCTGGATGACCTTAAAGATTGGAGTAACAGAAATGGGATGAAATTTCATAGTACAATTTCATAGTTTGCACTCCTGCGGCTATAATACTAATTTCATTGTGATATCTCAAAGAGACCTAGTGCAAATATGTCTATATGAGCTGGAAATCATGTCCCTACTTCCAAGTTTAGATGTAATCTGAGTTTCACTCCAGGCGTAAACAGAAAAAGGAAATAGCCCTACTACAGCTAACAGAAGCTACTGCTACAGCTAACAGAAGCATCAGGTCTGACCTACACTAGGAACTTACACTGAAAAACCTACATCTCAGAGTGACAGCCAACTCTTCCATCAATCTAGCTATCACCTCTCATGGTGGTAGATTAGCTACTCAAGTGGCAGAACCCCTACCATTGGATTAGATAGTGTCTATACAGAAGCGCTAGAGTGGCACAGCTGCATTGCTGTAATGTTTTAAGTGTAGACATACTCTTCCTTGAGCTCAAATACATTCATTTTTAAGCAGATCATGATTTCCATACACACTGATAACTAGGAAGTTCAGTACAGCCACAGAATCATTACAGGAAGCACAGAAAACAAACCAATATAGAAAGAATTCAGAGTGGCAAAAGAAGTGGAAACCTTCTGACTGAGAAACCACTGTGCTTTTATTATATGTACTCACTGATTTTATTCATGTTGATATTTCCAAGTTAATAAATGCTATAAATATGTTACTATTTTCTTTATTGTTTCTCTGCTGCTTTTGACTTTTTTTATTATTTATTTCCCCAGCCTAATTAAAGGTAATTTAGTTTAAGGATATTCATTCCATGTCTTTGATCCTTAAATGGAAATCAACAAAGACTTTTTTGTTCTCAACACATTCAACTTTTTTGTCTTGCTTTTACAAAAAAATCTTTTATGTGATTCTGGTATGGTCTTGGATCCAGTTGTTATTGGGTACCAAAATACAGAGGGAAAAAAGACTTCTTGAAATGTCCAGACATAGACGTTTCACCTTTCTGTCTCACTTTCAAAAATTGTTCATACAGGTTTGCTTAAGCTGAATAACATGACTTAAATTGCAAAACTGATAGCATTTACAGATGTTTGAATTTATATTACAAATGCTAAAACACTTTAAAAAGAACTTTTAAAAAGTAAATATTTCAGTTAAGTCTTGGGGAATCAACGCTTCCTCTAAAGTAAGCCTATTATTATTTATATGAAGAGATTTTTAGTGGTCAATAGCAAAGTAGCAGCCTTGACTTATGAAACTAACCAGCAGTTGAATACAGAATATTTGATCAATACCTTAACCTGTGAGAATAAAAAGCTGTCTGAAACCCATTGATTACATTAATATGTCATAATTTGTTTTATAAGACAGCTATTATGATATATAAAATATGCATGAATTAAGTGATTAAAAGCCAGGTTGTTTCCAGAAATAATAAATGTTGATTTCCCCAAATCATGATTCCGGAATAATGAGTAGTACTGTTCAGTACAAATGAATATAGTACACAGAACTAGGGTTGTCACTCATAGCTTCTGTGTTCAGGTCCCATTTAGGGCTGCCAAGTGCCCAGTTTTTGACTGGGAAGTCTGGTCAAAAAGAGGAACCTGGCAACCCTAAATGGCACCTGAACCAAGAGTCGGGTTACCACAAAGGTGGGGGAGGCAGCACTGAGTCATTAACCTACACTAGCTCCTGCTCAGCTGGGGCTGCTTTTTATGGCAGGCAGGCTCTTGAGATGATCCAGCAAGCAACAAGAGGACAGGGGGAGATGAGTAAGTGGCGGGGGTGGGGCGGAATCTAGGAGGGAAGAGGTGAGGAAGAGGGTAAAGTCTAGGCAAGAGAAAAGGGTGGGGCATGAGGGAAGAGATGAAGAAAGGGCAGAGTCTTGGGTGAAGAGGTATGTCAGGAGGGGGGCTTTGGGGCACCAGTTATCAGTAATTAGAAAAGTGGCAACCCTGAACAGAACACCAAAATCTCTTCCCTTCTTGTTCGTTCACTGCATAACAAATAGAGAACTATGCATTGTGTTGAAGCTATCTGCATAATATGTATTTGTTATGGACATGGACTACTCCAAAACTGTTTTGGATGAGAAAGGATATATTGAATGTGTGATATTTAATACCATGTTGTTAATCAGTTGTCACACTTTGTTTATTGGACCAAATAATTTGTAATCATCTGATGGTTATGTTTATTCTACACTCATTGTTTTCAGAAAATATGAATTATAAAGATGAAATTTTCTTATATTTGTATATAACTTGTTTGTGTGTTATAGAAATGATGAGTTTCTCATCTTATTGTACGTTAGCTGTTTGGAAGGTTTTGGATATTACAGCTCTCTTCAAATGAGCACAGAAAGCTTTTGCTGGTCTTTAGTTTCAATTCTATATTAATATTACAGTGTAGGAATACAATATATAATACAAGAGAAAGCTGATAAGAATGCAGTATGAAAGAGCTACACTAGAGTCAGGAGGCTGCAATAGGCTATTCATATTTGGAAGGCTTCCTCTTTCTGTTTCCCTCTGCGAACCACTGCTAGCATTTGTAAAATCTTTTGTTTGCTTATGTGAATGCTCAGTCTTTGCTAGAAAATTTGTTGGGCCAAGTGGAGAATCAAAACTCCAAAAGGAACACAAATGTGCCTGTGCTATTTTTAGTACCACCCTTGCACTTACCAAGGGAAAGAATGGAATTAACACAAGGTGAATTGAAAGTTTCCTGGGAAAGGTTTTTTGGGACCCTGTCTTTGCTGGAGAAGTACTATTATTAAACAAGCTACTCTAGCCAGCACAGAATACAAGGACATTTAGGGTGTGTCTACACAGCAAGGCAAAAGTTGAATTAAGATACACAACTTTAGCTACATCAATTGCGTAGCTGAAGTCAAAATAGCTTAATTCGGCTTTTGGCGCTGTCTACAAAGCAGGGAGTCAAAGGAGGAACACACTTCCTTCAACTTCCCTCACTCCTCATGAAATGAGGGTTATAGTAGTCAGGGTAAGAAGTCCTCCAACTCAACATTATTTCAAAATAATGGCTTGCTGTGTAGACGTGCATTGTTATTTCTAAATAACATCAGTTATCCTGAAATAACACTGCTGTGTAGATGTACCCTTAGTTATTTGTGAACATATTTTGTGTGTTAGAGAAAAGGCCTGGCAGCTAGAAGTTGTCTGTTCTATATTGACACTGCCATAGAGCTGGTGGGAACAATTCCGATGGAATATTCTTTCAGAAGAATTTGTTGATTCATTGAAATTGAAACAGTCTGGAGATAGCTCAGTTTTGATGAAATTCTTCCAGAAACCAGGCAAGTGTTTGATGGATCCTGCAGGTTTTAAAACCTGTCTGATTTCCTGACAGCTTTTCTGGCTGGCTCCATAGCAGCCCACCATGCAGGCTGCCTCCAAGATGGGGAAACCAAAGCTTCCAGGATTCACAGCTTGGGGGCACACTTGCCAGGTGGACTGCCTCTGAGCCAGGAGTCTAGACAGACTATCATTTATGAACAATTTAACAATTTTTTGTTTTTGCTTTGAATTAGAATGAAACCACAATTCAAAATAAACAAATCAAAATAATCTGTGGAATGGAATTAGTTTTCTGGGAATAGCTCTACTCTGCCAACTGCATGGCTTCTGAGAGAAAGGTAGTCTTTTCATGAAATATGTATATTTCCTGCAGCTGACCTTGGGAAAAAGTACTCTGTTTAGTTCTCTACAGTTATAATAACAACACCCTACTGTGCTTTTTCTTTTCTATTGTCACTATAACCATATTTCACATATTTTTAAAATTATAACAGCACTAGAAAAATGCTACACAGTGGTGCTCATACACTAGATGTGTCCATCACTATTTAATAATTATAAAAATGATGACTAAAAACTTCAATGAACACAAATGCAGACTGATCCGTGATTACTTTAAATGTAAATATCTGTGTAATACAGAAATATTCTAATCACTATTAGTTTATCTAATCAAATAAAACAATCAGTAAACAACTGTATTATCATAAATAATTAATCAGTAATAATTATACAGGAAACTGCTATCATTCACAGCTACAGGCTCCAGAACCAAATGGAAAAAAATTGGCTCTGATTTGAAAGCAGTGGAAATTAAAGCAGTAAACCCCCAGTTCAACAAAGGTCTTAAGTCAATGGAAAAAGTTAAGCATTTGTTTAAGTGAAAAGGAATTCTTTCATAACTCAGGTGCTAAAATTAACAAATTGTATGGATGCAAGTGACCATTACTATGGGAATTTCAAGCTTTCTTGGATGTAGACTGTTCTTTGTTGCCTGTCTGTATGGTGCTTTGCACTGATCGAGTTTCTAGATACTACTATATAGTAGTAGTGGTAACAATAATAATACACATAAAAGCAAAATAAATTAAAATAATATCACTTATTAGTGTCAGAACAGCTTCTAAAAATGAAAAATAGCTCCACTTCTCCTTTTTATTGCTACAAATGCCCACTCCATGTCATTTTTGGATCATCAGTATTATAGAAGTCCAATTTTCCAATAAAAGTAGCATAGTTGATTTTGGGAATATTCAGTTGTATCTAATATATATGTTTGTCTCTATGATTTATATCCAGCACAGTGGAAGATTTGTGAACTAAGTTATCGGCATTTAATTTACAAAAAATATATTCTTTTCCTTTCCCTCCATCTCTACAATTGCCTGAGAATGTTCCCAGTAGGAACCTGCCACTACCAAGTCATCATTATAAAATGAGCATTATACATTTCTCCATACACAAATACACAAAAGGAGAATGCACAGAAAGCTAGGTTCATGACAAAATATTGCTAACATATGCACTGATCCTATGTGACGCACTGAGCATCAATCAAGGCTACACAGAGTTACTACAGTGCACTTGTACAGAACACTTTGCAGAAATGAGGCCACAATTTGGAAAAGAGATGCAGTTTTCATTATTATGCCATTGCTTTTGGTACTTCACAGATGATTATTACTTAGTAATATGTTTTAAATCAAGGTGCAAGGGAAACAATATGTTTCTTAAATCCTAGAATATAATTTGAAAACTGAAAACAAAATTGTCTTGTAAAACCATAATATTTGTTCATTTTTTGCTCAGAATACTGACACTAGAGACTCCGAGTTTAAAAAAAAGTCATAATGACTTGATACTTTGCTCTATCTTTTACAAGATCCATTCTCTACTATCATGGAAAGGAAGTGAGATGTACTCAGAGAACACCCATTTTTTATGTCCAGTCATTCATATCATTCTAATTTCTGGGCCAGAGCGTGCATGCACACAGCCCAACAGCATTCTAGAAAGTTCCAGCCTGGTAAGTGTATCATTTGTGAGGAGCCAATTCACAAGAACGAAGTATTTATGATTACCATTTCACAGGGTGGGAAACTGAGACAGGTTAAGTAATTTGCTATCTGTGGTCAGCTTGCAGTCCATCCTTTGCGCAGCGCTTATGACATGCTGTACATAAGAACATAAGATCAGCCATACTGGGTCAGAACAAAGGTCCATCTAGCCCAGTATCCTATCTTTTGACAGTGGCCAATGCCAGATGCCCCAGAAGGAATGAACTGTACAGGTAATCATCAAATGAGCCCACACCTGTCACCCATTATCAGCTTCTGACAAACAGAGGGTAGGAACACTATTCCTACCCCTCTTGGCTAGTAGTCGTTGATGGACCTATTCTCCATGAATTTATCTAGCTCTTTTCTGAACCCTGTTAAGTCCTGGCCTTCACAACATCCTCTGCCAAGGAGTTCGACAGGTTGACTGTGTGTTGTGTGAAGAAGTACTTCCTTTTTTTTGTTTGTTTTAAACCAGCTACCTCTGACTGGATGTGCCTTTTACAAAGAGGCAATATGGCATTGGTTATGTTCTCAGCAGCTACAAGTGAATCAAAACTAGCTAATGTTAAATTGTCTTCAGTTTCACATATGTACACTTCCTTTCATCACAAAGGTTTCTTTAAAAGCTGTGTATACAGAGATTATTCCCTATCACCTGAAATCCAATTGTTTCACAGGTAGAATAAGGTTACCAAAAACAGTGGGAAAAGCTGAATTTAGAATAGGTAGCAGAATTCCATTCAGGAAAATAATTTTTGCTGCTATACTGCTAGCAATTTTATTGTCAGCCTGACCCATCAGGAAGAATGAGTAATGACTTTAGAAAGAGAAATGAGAGCAAGATAAAGCATGTGTACATCACATCACAGTGAATGAAGCAAAACTGTATGCCATCTAGTTTATGTGGTCTCACAAAAAAAGCTAACTGAGCAACTGAAACATTTCCTCTGTAATACAAATGACATCTTTGACTTAATTTCATTCCTGTGGTTTGATTCCTCTATTGTAAGGAGTACAGAATTTTTTTTGAGGGAATGTGGAGAGTAAAATGAGGCTTCTGCATCAGAAAATTATAACCCTTTAATATTTACATGGTATAAAACAGTAACTCCTCTGAGACAAACTGTGAAAATACAATTATGTAATGAAACATAATTTACCAAAACATGCTGTCAATTTTCAAATTTATGTTTGTAACTGTGTAGATGTTCTTTATTCCTATGACTACAGTAAAAGCATTCATGTGAAAAAACAGTAAATGATCACTGACTCATTAAAGAGAGGCTCCAACCTGAAATTTGAAATATTAAGGACGATATTTTAACACATTGTGAAAGGAAGAGTGAGAAGAATGGGGCAGATGGTTTGCAACTACTGCATATTTCTAATACGTAACATAAATGCTGAAAATTCCTCCTCTTTATAGTTCTGATTCCGCAGCAATCAGTTCTCATTTACTTTGGTGTGGGGGTAAAGGTTACACAACTCCAAAACACTTTCTATTTCAAAAAGAAATGAATCCAAACTGAGCTAATTTGTGTACAGCTGCAGGCAACATAAACATGGCTGTGTAGAATTCTTTATATAGTATAAGCCTTTGTACTCCATACTTCAAGAAAGTTAATAAGTAGGTGTCAAACTCTGAATTAAAATTCCCAGAAGAGGACACAGCACAAAGGACAATAAAAATGATTTTTAAATAATCATAGGGATAAATAGCATCCACTTCTGACAAATGTAAGTACTGGCATAAAATGTTATTAGGCTACAGAGATTTTCTTTTGTTCAGGAAGTATGTTTTATTCTCCAGCAGTGTCATTCATCATCCTAATGAGCCCTCAACATGTAAATTAAATAGCAAAGACTGATTCATTCAAAAAACATCTTTGTGCTGGGTATTAAACCATTTTTCTACTTTTATCCTTATATATTGGTTAATTCTTTCCTTGCAGAATAACCCCTCAGCACTTAGACACTTTGTGGGCCAGGTTCATGCAATGCATATTTTTCATAAACAGTGTTTAGTTAGTGGTGCCTTTTTCACAGTAATTTTTTTAAAATCTCATTTAGGAATACTGTGCCCCTTAAATTATATTTGATCCAGAAAAATCTCACGAACCTGTGTGTGCATGTGTTTTTTTTTTAATATATTCAGCATCACTTAGTCCCGGGAAATCCTCAATGGGAACGATTAGTAGAAATTTCAAGCAGCTCTAATTTAGTGAACTGAATGTATTAACAATTAAGCATACACTATCTCCACTGTTAATGGTGAAAGAATAAGGTCATGAGCTAAATTAGTTGAGATTTCTTGGTATCTGTTGATAAAAATATTACACATTCTTACCATGAATACAGAAATCAGGTTTTATACTTGACCTGAATTTATGCATGAGCACACACACAACTGTAGGAAGAGAGCTTCTCTGGAATCAATCCAAAAAACAGGAAAGGAAAACAACAGCAAAACATGCTTCATTTTAGCATGATTGGTCTTCACTTGTCTTGTTCTCTGACTTTCTGCCCCTGTCTCTGGTGCTGCTGTAAATCATCATCAAGCTTATTTTTTGGTGTGTGGAAAATGAAAGTACAAATTTTAATAGGAACATTGAAGTTTGCCTGATTATAAGAATATTGTCATTAAACTGCGTACGGGAGATTCCAAAGCCACACTCTTCAGAATAAATTATCATAAAATCGAAGCATCCCATGACATTATGTTTTTATGAGGTCAAAATGTTGGAGAAATACACTAGTGATTAGGATGAAACTATCCAGCTGTGAAAGACGTAAGCATGTGCACAGTATCTTACTGCCTGGGATCCCAGGAACGACCTAAGATCAACTGTTTTCCTTATTATAACCACACACATAAAGAAGATTAATTGTTTCAATGGTGTAATTGAGCGTGGAGAACCTGAAGACATGTGGACCATCTCTGGCTGGATCATATAACTCTTTGGATGGTTTACTAGCTACAGTTAATACAATAATTAATTATAGTTCCATGAGAATTCTACATATGACATACCCCCTTCTCTAGGGATGACTCCTTTTGGTGCATAATGAACAAATCATGCCTCATGTCTGCAGCTTGTATGCTTGCTTAGGCTTTTGATCCCAGTTCCAGACTGCATCCCAAATCAGTTACTGACTCCCCCTGCACGCTTGAACTCCAAGACAGACACAAAGACAACAATAATATTATATCAAATAATCATCACTTGAGAAAATTAGGCATCAGGAACTGTAGCTGTGGGCCCTTACTGTATCTAGTAATGCCCTTTGATTCCCGGCTCAGAAATCAGAGTGAAATACAGAACTATACAGATCAGTAGTGATACATTTATACGGTATAGAACCTTACCTATGAAGATATAGAAGTTACAAAAGTGAGTAAGAAAGGCTTTGCCTATTGAACAAATGACTGAAACTGAAGAAATATTTGAAGACAAATAGTTATTCATCTTGCTGCATTTTAGAAAAAACTCTAGAACTTTTTGCCAGCCCTATAATGGAGAAGACTCTCTCATTTTGCAGCTTACTTGACTGGAATATAAACAGCTACAAGAAGCGATACCTACAGGAGGGATGTAAAAGGATAACCAATTAACTGGCAAGCATTATCTTTAATGGTTGATGCTTATGGTTTGGTTAACTGATGGGCCTGGAGCAGCTTCCTGTCTGCTGCGAGCAAGGAGCTACACCAGCCCCGTGGGGACCACTGAGGACAGGGGTGCTCCACCTTGGCCGGAGCAGCCCCTGTCTGCAGTGGATCTGGGTGCGCTGCAGGCAGGTACTGCTCCAGCTGGCCAAGAGTAGCCCCAGCCTGTGGTGGGCCCTGTGGGGGATGGAGCAGCCCCCCACCTGCCCACTTCCCCTTTAATTGGTTAACCAATTAAACATCATATTTAACAGGCTGACCAATTTAATGGGATTTTCCATCCCCTAGCTTACAGTTCACATTCCTTATTTCCTCATTTGTATACGATCTACATTTTGACTAGCTCTACTCGTTTACTAGAACCTAATTCATTACTTCAGTTTTACTGATGTAGAAACTGAGGCACAGAGTGGGATGTGTGGGTCCAGCTCAATAGAGGGTCTCTCAAATCAATAAGAATATTAAATTAGCAAATACTTTAGAAAAATCAAGCTGACACTGCCTTGCTCTGGGTCACACAAGAAGTCAGAAGAAAACGTGCCACAGAATCCAGGTCTCTTGACTTCTCCCTCCATAAAAGGAATTCTATGAAATGGTATGCAAAGGCTAGTCCAGAAAATGGAGTTTCATTACTAAAAGATGAACAGGTTATGTTTTTCTTTTAATCAGCCTGTATTTGACTGTTAAAATATAATAAATGGGGGGAAATCTACAGAAAAGTCAATGGATTTGATTCATCCTTAGGTTTTGCTTGCTTCCTTCAGCATAACCAGGCCACGTGGTAGCAGGAAGATTAGTACCAATGGTGCATAGACTTTGCAACTCCTGCTCTGTTGAAGTAACAGAGTCAACAAGAGTATATTCACAAATGAACGGTTCTGATTAGGGCATAAGTATGGCCAGGAGAAATGGTGTCACTTCATTCTACTGTCCTGGCAGTCTCAGCTGCTTAACCTCTGGAAGATGTAGCTTACTCTTCCCTGGGGGGGTGACTCCTGTTGGGTCATAATGAAGAAATCAAGCCTCATTCATTCACTTCTCTACAGCTAGCATAAGCTTTTCATCCCAGTTCATACTTCTTCCCAAATCTGCAGGCTTCCACTCCAAGTCCAAAACTCCTTCCCAACCATTTCCGATGTCTCTCCGCTCTTTACATCTAGTCCCAATCTCCTTCCCAGCCAGTACTACTCACAATTTCTCTCGCCTTGCAGTACTACTCACAAAGTCTCTCCATCTTGTCCCATTCTACTCCCTTTCCTTCCCCCCTAGATTTGGCTTTTGTCCCTTCTACATCAGGCTCAGACAGCATCCATTTCTATGCTGCCTGGAAGCCAGGAGGAGAGCCACTGAGAACAGCAGAGACAAACTCCTTACTATCAGGGTACGTCTACACGGCAGGGAAAAAGTCAAATTAAGTTATGCAACTTGAACTACGTCAATTGCGTAGGTCATGTTGAAATAGCTTAATTCGGCTTTTGGTGCCATCTACACAGCAGGAAGTCAAAGGAAGAACACTCTTCCTTCAACTTCCCTTACTCCTTGTGAAATGAGGGTTACAGGAGTTGGAATAAGAAGTCCTCCAACTTGACATTATTTTGAAATAATGGCTTGCTGAGTATACACACTCTTTGTTATTTCAAAATAACATCCGTTATTCTGAAATAACGATGCTGTGTAGACATAGCCTCAGTTCCAATGCCAGGACACAACCTGAACTGAAGCACCTATTACAGGGAAAATCTGGATCTAGCCCTGTAGCCCTGGGCTGGAGCATGCTTAGTTACTCTCTGGGGATGCACAGTCTGACCAAACTAGAAGCTGTGAGAGAACTGAGCATGTTATATCTAGAACTAATCTCTTCCTTATTATTCAGCATGACATGCTTCCATAATGCATTTCATAAAATAACTCTAACATGTTTTCTTTACATTACTATAATTGTGGCAGCATCTAATATTTCTCTGTCAAGTACTTTCTGATGTCATTGGATAACTTGAGAAATATTAAGTATGCAATCAGGCCCCATGTTTGTAGTATACATGACTATAAGATACTATAAGCATGTATCTGAAGCTTTATATTTGAAAAAATTACTACAGTATATTATTTCAGAACTAGGACTTGGGCCATATAATAAATCACTAAGGCCCAGATTTTTAAAGGTAGTTAGGCATTGCTGTTTTCAGTGCTGGAACATCTAAACGATTTAGGAGACTAATCTAATTTTCAAAAGGGATTTGGAAATTTAGCAGACTATGTTCCAAGGGAGGCCGTCAACAATATTTTGGTTTCTAAGTGGTGTTGCAACACTGTGTGCAGCAATGCCTAAATGTCTTTAAAACTGGGCTTAAATCACAATGCATACACAGTGATGCTGTAGGTTCGATTATCATGTAACCTTAACTTTGCCATTTCCTGACTTCTGAGTGCTTCATTCTGCACTCTTAGCAGGTAGAAAGAAGTTCCTGGAGTTACAAGTGTCCCACCCATTTCCACAGGTGGGAAACCATGCCCATCTTGTACCTCTCACTAACACCTAGTGCGGGGGGGGGGGGGGAAGAGAGATTGTGAGACATGGGTTGCTTCTTGTCCAGATGAGATAATTTAGAGTGAGACAGAGAACCACTTTATAATACTCCTTCCCCAAGCCCCCTCCCATAGATAGCATATCATTTTTCTCCAGTGAAACTCCTCATGAAGTAAGTTTCTATTCATGTAAAATAAGAATGGAAGAATCTGGTCCTTTGTAACATAAATTGACAAAATCTGGGACATTTCTAACGTTGGATGTCACTCAGTCCTTAAATCATCTTTATATACTTATATACTTTGTCACAAATGGTATATAAAATCATCCAGAGTACTAGATCCCCTTGGACATCTTGCTAGACAATACAGGATGAATTATGGTTTATTGTCTGTAATAAGCAAGATCCCATAATGGAATTTAATGTGTTTATTCATTGACTTATTATTTTAATTGAATCTAATCATTTCACAGAGTTATTTAACACTGTCATACATAATCATATTTAGCATTAAAAGCATTGAAGAGAATGAACAGCATAAAAAAAAGTCAACTGCCAGAAGATTATGAATGACAATCTTCTATTCTGCATTTTCTTAAAAAGTTTTCAGTGGAACTATTTGTTACTTCAAGCAAGAATGCATTCTTCTTTTTTAACACACACGCGTACACACACATGTTCAAGTTTTCTGGAATTCATGACTACTTGTAGCTTTTAATGAAAACTGAGCACCTAAGTGAGAATATTCTAAGCGCTCTGCCTTTGAAGATAAACTCAGCTTTTATTGCTCCTCTCCACTAACACTGATTGCAATCCTTTTTTTTTAAACACATGGATACTGTGAGTGTTGTCATCATGGTAAAGACACTTGCTACTATATCTATTTTTGATATGAAACTGACCTGAGGAATGTTTCAGAAACCTTCCTCTTTTGTCTGCTCTAATCCATCAGGTTTCTTTTGCGAAGACTACAGCATTCACACATCAAAACTTTATTTTTTTAAGTGAAGCTGTCACTGTTAAAGCATGCATCTTTTCAGGAAAATGTCAGAGATGTTATACTTGGGTGTTCCTCTGCCCAAGAGGCCAATGAGGCCTGAACAATGAAGCAAACAAGACAGTTAATCAATAGCAGTCACAGCACTATTTTTTATCCTCCAACATCTTCATTTTCAACTCAGTACACATCATTACTGTAGGAAAACAAGACAGTCGATCTCCATCAGGTTCAAATGTGATATGAAATAATTAATTTCACTGACATAAAAATGAAGATAGCAACCACATGCCCTTAAAGTTTAAACCTTTTAAAATTTTATTATACATTTAAAAATATATATATAAGAATAGGCACATTGCCTAGAAATGACAGCAGCTGATTTTGTTTCTTCCTTATGCACACTAGATTTCCTACAACTAACTATCAGAAGACATTCTATGCAATGTTTCACAGCTTAGTTGCAAAGCAATTTCAAAAGCATCTGTGTAGGTAAACAGGTTGCATGTTCAGGGTGCCAAGTCCTAAGAAGTCCTTCAATAACACAGATTGCTCATTCTTAGTCTTTAAAAATATACTCTAAAATGGGATTTTCAAATTAGCCCAAGGGAATTAGGTACCCATATCCCACTGAGCTAAGCATAAAAAACCTTAGGCTCCTTTGAAAATCCCATCCTAAGTAACTACTCATTTTCACATTTGGCTTGATTCAAAAGAATCAAAGAAACTATTGTTTTCTGGCTCCACATGCATTGTTCTCAGCATCTGGTGTTGAGCATCTACATTATGTGATATAAATATGTATTATATGCCTGTGTATAGGACTATCACAGCCTTGCATAGTATAATATAACATCCTGAACTGCATGGGGAACATGGGAGATAAGGCTAGTATTTCTAAATCCAAGACCATTCATATCTGCCTTGTTTCATGATCTGACTCTATTTTTATCAGCAATATTGGTATTAACAGAAGCTGGGGGTGGAATTATTTAATTTTGGATTGGCTCCTTGCTGCAAATCACCTACCAGTTTTGAAGTATTTTCTAAGTGGACATTTTCCCTTGGGATGGCAAGCAATCAAACCAACTATTTCTCTTATCTTGATCCAGGAGTCTATTATACATACTGAATAGTGAGTTAAGAGCAATAGCCTTTCATTAGAAATGGTATGTGGATAATTTAGTAATAGGTAAAGGGTAAAGTCCTGTCAGGTTGTTTAAGTTCAGATATGCAGAGGATTTAGTGCCTTGGAGGCAAGATTTTATTTTTAAAAAATCAGCATGTATTTCATCATCACTTCATTTGTAGCTAGGTATATGACAATAAATGTACAAAAGCACAGGATAATTAGAGAATGATTTATCACTCTTTATGGAAGAGCCGCACGCCAGTTAAGCTCTCCAGAAAAAAAAAAGATGACTGCACTTGGAGAGCAATGCACCATGCCATATTAGGCTTTTTAACACTTATTCTAAATTTCTCCCATCTCCTAATAAATCTATGCTAGTGTTTCCAGAGTATTGGATCCAATTGAACAGTGCTAACAGGTTTACCCCCTGTTTAATGTAAAAATTACAGAGCCCACAGTTACAGCAGCAGTCTGTGTTCTATACAGTCTGTGTTCTACAAAGTCAGTGATTCAAAAATCCTGCTTTTAGAAGAGAGTCTTCCTCTCTTCTAGTATGAATCTAATTAACTATTTAATGCTTTTTACAGGAATGTGGTCCAGTCCAGCAAAACACTTAAATATGTGCTTAATTTTAAGGGCAAGTAGTCTCAGTCTCTGAAATCAGTGGGACTACTGACCTTAAAGTTATGCATGCTCTTAAGTGCTTTGCTGGATCAGACCTGCTCTTATTTCACACTCAAACTCTATAAAAATATTTTAATTATATAATCCCTGCAATGAAAGTACTCTCTGGTTTACTCAGACTACATGGAGCTAGGGAAAATGATCCTTCTGGAGAAGATTAATCTTGAGGAAGCTTGTAGTCAATCACCTGTTAGTAGGTTTTCAGAAATCAGACCATTTTCATGACAATATGTCCTTCTGGATAATATTAATAATAAATTATTAAAGGATGCAGTGGCATGAAAAAAGAAAACTTTGAGAAAATACTGTTTTTTGTATTAGATGGACTTGCTGAATTTATCTGCAATGGGGAACCAAGAGAATGCAAGAACTCATAAAGAAAAACATTCATATCATAAGTCTATGAAATACTTAAGGTTCACAGCTGGTACACAGACCTTGTACTGGCTGGCTGCACTGGAGTGAATTTCACCCTTGGTATATACCAGCGTTTCTTAAACTGTGTTCCACAGCACACCAGTGTGCTGCAAGGCAGTCAGAGGTGTGCCGCAGTGAGAACAGAAAAAATTCTGCCCCCGCCCCCTGCAGAGCCCGTAGATAGCTCCCACTGCGGCTGCCCCTCCTCCCCCCCAGCCGGCAGGACGGCCCCCTCCGCTGCAGCGCAGCATCCTCCTCCTCCTCCACGTGTGCAGGTGGCAGCTTTTACAGCAGCCACTGCTGCTGGGAGGGGGAATGGTGGCCAGAGCTGAGGAACCGCTCCCGGACCTCGGCATTTTAAAACTGCCACCTGAGGGGAACCCGGCTCAGTCTCTGCCGCTCCCCCCACCTCTGGGGTGCGCTCGGGCTCTGCTGGCCCCCCGCCCCCCTGCCCCCCCCCCCCCCCCCGGGCATGCTCAGGCTCTGCTGCCCTCCATGCACTGCTGCTCTTTCTCCCCTGCGCCCCTCCCCAGCCTGCTGGGGAAGTGGCAGAGTTTAATCTGGCAGGGACAGTCAGGGTTTCTACTCTCCCCCCACCCCCGCCCTGCCAGCAGGAACCCTGGCCTGGTGCTGCAGCTGTGCTGGGTTCCCCGCTTCATGGGCGGGAGTGGGAGGGGACTGAGCTCTCCACACACCCCCTCCCCGGAGGAACAAGAGCATGCTCCCTGGAGGCTTTCCCTGATGCAGCAGGGTGCCAAGCCAGGTAAACCTCCCCCCACATGCCCAGACCCTGCACCCAAACCCCCCTCACTCCCCTCCCCCTGCCAAGAGCCCGCATTCCCAGCTTGCTCTGACATCCTGCCCCAAGTCCCCTCCTGCACCTTTCCTCCTGGCCAGACACCCTGCCCCGAGACCCTCCTCTACCCTCTCTCCTGGCCAGACACCCTGCCCCGAGACCCTCCCTCCTGGTCCAGTGGGGGTTTTTTTGTTTGTTTGCTCAACAAATTTTCCCTGGGGGCTGGAAACAAAAAAAATCCTTGGTGTTCCCTGTAGATTGTTTGGTGTTCCTCAGTCTTAAAAAGTTTAAGAAACACTGGCATATGCAGTACTTCTCATCTTTTCCTCTGAGTAGAGGTCTTGAAAAAATATTAATCCTCCTCCAAGAAACAATAATGATCATAAGTACTGGAACTAGGTTAAAACTGATGTTGCCACAATCACTGATGTGAAGTAGTTTCCACTGCATACAGGCTTCAGAGTTTTGTTCAATGGCTCTTAGCACCCCTATTATAAAAACTGTTCTAGAACCCAGATGTGTAGAGCTCTGCAAATCTGCAGGTATCCGCTTTATATCTGAGGTTATCTGCATGCATGGATGGGGATGCAAAGAGCTGCAGCCCAATTTTTGTGGATATGGATGCAGATGCTTTTACAAATTTTGTATCTAGAACCCTGAAAATTTGCAGATATTTGCTTTATATCCATGGGTATCCGTAACCACGGATGTCAGTGTGGATGTCCACAGCTCATTTTTGCAGATACATACGCAGATACAAATTTTGTATCTGCATAGGACTTTAATGATTTGCCATCAGTTCTTGTAGCTAGTACGGGGGACTTCTGTATGTAAGATAAAAAAGGTATCCAGGAAAATCTCAGATGAAGTGAGAGTTAAAAACTGCCAAGCTATTCCCTCCGCTGTTGGTTCTGCAAGAATAACTTTTTAAAGCTACCAGCATGACAACAAAATTGGAGCAGCCATAGGTGGTTATTTCATTGTACAACTCTAGTGAATTGGAGAGGGTCTTAAACTTAAATGTCAGCTTCTACAATTGTAAAAATGTTTAATTCACATTAGGGATATGAAAGGTTAACCTGTTACCCTTACCGGGTGATGCTTACTGGTTCCAGTTAACTGGTGGGGGCTGGAGCAGCCTCCTGCCCACCACATGCAGGGAACTGCTCCAGCCCCATGGGACCCGTGGTGGACAGAGGCACTCCAGTCAAGGCAGAGCAGCCCCTGTTCATGATGGGCCCTACCTGTAGCGCGGGGGCCACACCAGCCTGGCCACAGTGGGTAGGGGAGCTGCTCCAGCCTAGCTCCACCAGTCCTTCCTTACATCGGTTAACCAGTTAAACAGTACATTTCACTGGTTAACCAATTAAATGGGATTTTACATTCCTAATACACATTTAATTTTTGAAAGGTAACTGGGAACAAACAAGTAACATTTCAGGGTTTTATGCTTGTGGTTCACAAATTTTGATCTACTAAGAAAAAATTCCCATCTCCCAAAATTTCAGGCACTGGGGAACTCAAACACTGTTATATCTTTACTCTTCCAAAATACAACTATTCTACAGGCTTCACTGCTTTATGCAAACACAACACACTGGGTTGTTGGGTTTAGTGTATGGGTGCTTGATGGTATTGGAGGCCTGTGATATACAAGAGGGTCAGACAGTGTGATCTGATGGTGCCTTCTATATGCCTCTAAATAGCCCTACATCTTCTTTTCAATGTATTGTCCGAGTAACATGGACTGTGTAACATGGAGGGGAAGACTATTCCACAAGCCACAAAAAACAGTAGCAGAGTTGTTTTTGCAGTCTTACTGATGTGCCAGCCTCTTTGCCTTCACAGGGAGATGGCCCCTCCCATCTACAAAACACGTTTCCTGCTGGAGTACTGAAGGGTTCTAAAGACCACAAACTTTATAGAGCCCTGGGTCCCTGCTGTCTGTATGGACTCTTTGAATCCTACCCTCCCCCCCCCCCCCGAATGAAGCCTAACAGCTACATTCAGATCCTTCAGGGACAGGGAGGCAAGATTTGCTCCTATATGTGTGCCTAATCCCCATTGACATCAACCAGACCTATCCATTAAGAGGAGCATCTAATACGTCTTAATATTTCCTTGTTTGTTTCAGATCACTATCATCTATTTGTTTGCCTTATATCAAGTCAATACCAATCCAGGTCTCATAAAAATGTTTTAACTGCTATATATCAAGCAGATGACAACAGTATCAGTATAAAAAATACGTGTACTATGCAGTTTCAAAATACAGAGACAATATGAAAAAGAATAAACAGCACTGTGTGATACATCATTTAAAAAAAGACATGCAATCCTAAACAGGTCCTTTTCATTGACAGTATTAGATGTATATTTGTGGATTTTTTTTTTGAAACTAAAGTCACTTACTTAGCTACAGGTAAATAAAAATTCACAAGCATCCCCAGCAAAATCAATACAGGTACTAAAATATCTAAGTTCATAATAAATTTTTGTTCCTCATGCTCAGGAATGTCAGTATTTACTGGAACCGCTGATGGCAGATATTTCAGAACAGTATTGATTTTGCCACTGAAGTGTGACTAAAGGGATAAATAAACTGCTCTTGGGGTCAATTGATCCATTTATCTTCACTGTTATTTTACAAAAAGTCAAAGCAGTGTAAACTTTGATAAATAAATGTTATGATGAAAGAAATACTGTTGATACAGAGATTTTGGGGACAGTGGAAAAATGGCTAGTCTATTACCAATGCGCCGCAAAATCAAGATTACTTTTAGGATGCTCTGATATTAACAAAGAACACAGAAAATGTCATTTCACAAATGAAGCACAGTGAAAAGAGTTCAAAATGATGAATGCCATCCTAGTACTCATTGAATGTTCACAATAGGAAAAAGCATTTTTAAAACTGCAAGAAATTTGTACCTCTGTTACACTTTGTAAAGCTATTTCACTGTAGCTCTTTCTGCTATTTTAAAAGTAAAAGCAGTTAGAAGCAGTTTGGGTATTTAGGATTGTGAAATAAGTAATGAGACTACACAAAGGTTGTTTATAAAGCTTTAAATGTAAAACAAAGCAAAAGCTATTTCAAAACGTCACAATGATCATATGAAGATTACAGTGCAAAGTCATGGAGAACCTGTTATGATGTGATTATGATGTGATATTAAAGCAGTAAGAGAATTTTAATGCAAAGATGTAGTTACAAAATTATGCTGATTACAGAATACGGAACTGTTGCCATGATGTCAAGAAAAAATGTCCTTGACAAGAGATACACCATGGCTACGTATACACTGGCGTGATCTTGCGCAAAACCTCTTTAGTGCAAGAGTTCTTGCATTAAAGTAGTTGTGCAAGAGAGTATCTACACTGGCACATGCTTTTGCACAAGAGATGTGCTTTTGCGCAAGAGCATCCATGCCAGTATAGACGCTCTCTTGCGCAAGAAAGCTCTGATGGCTATTTTAACCTTAGGACTTTCTTGTGCAAGAAATTCATGTTGCCTGTCTACACTGCCCTCTTGCGCAAGAACAGTTGTGCAAAAGGGCTTATTCATGAGTGGGAGCATCAGAGTTCTGGTGCAAGAAGCCCTGATTTCATACATTAGAACGTCAGTTTACTTGCGCAAGAACACACAGCCAGTGTAGACAGGCAGCAAGTTTTTGCGCAAGAGCAGCCGCTTTTGCACGAGATCGCGCCAGTGTAGATGTAATTATGTTTGAACAAATGGGAGAGGGGGAAATACACAAGAACAATGCTGCATGCGGGCCATTTCTTATTGGCAGCAGTTAAAAACTATAAAAAATAGTCTACCTGAAAATGAAGACGGTTGTCAAACTCTTAGCATAAAAAAAAGATCATGTTGGGAAGAATACACTAGCATCAGTCATGTGAACCATCCTTATTTGCATGTATAAGCCTCTATCTTCTAGCTGACCAGTCGACATCAAAAGCCTTTGTCGACCGCCCCGGTAAACCTCATCCCATGAGGCAAACAGGGCAGCCGACAAAGGCTTTTGATGTTGACCGCCGAGCGTCCAGACTACCGCGCTGTGCCGACAAACAGCTGATCGGCACAGCGCGGCAGCCATTTTGATGTAAATGAAGCGGCGATTATTTAAATCGCCGCTTCATTTTGCTATGTCTGCAACCCTCATCTACATGGCTCCATCGATGGAGCCATGTAGTGTAGACATACCCTCTCTGTGCTCCCAAACTCACACAGAAAAATGATGAAAGACAAAAAACACTATCACATGTGGGGACACACTTTATACAAAGTGATTACCCCATGTCTGACCAATCAGTCCTCATCCTCAAAGGAAACCTGCACAACACCCTCAAAAGATACCCAGGGGAACTTAAATTCATGACTCTGCTAGACATTAAAATCCTGGTCTCAGAGCCACTGGTTTTATGACTCATTGCAAAAGTTGTAATCTTTCTGTGTTCTATTACTGCAGCGGTGTGAATTTCCCACTTCATTTTAAGTGGTTCCTTGTGGCATGTGTTGATCCCTTATGTTTAACAATTTGTTCCACCTTGAATTAACCTTTAGCACTCTGGGGTTATATTTTCCAGACCTTAAGAGCAGTTCTCTTGTAGCTTGAAAGCTTGTCTCTTCCACCATCAAAGATGGTCCAATAAAAGATACTCTACTTTCTCATTCTGAGTAACAGAAAAGCAGTTGGTGAGAACGTGCTGAATATTATATATTATTTAAAAATAAAATGATAAAATAATAAAAATTAGGTTTTCACAGTCTTGGCCTTGGGTGCATAATCCTGGAAAATAGAGAAGTGCCAGCAAACCAGCACACAACTGGAAATATTGCTAATTGACTAGTCCACATGAGCAACTCAAAATCCCTGACAAATGGTCGAGTTATTAAACAAGGATGAATTGTACTGACATTCACTAGACTCAGTCTCCAGAAGTATGATTTATCTGGCTTTGGCTTCTTTTAAATATTTGATGCTGGTGCTCAGATCTGTTACCACTAACAGAAAGGCTGCTTAACTTTATTATGACATCGCCAGGACCTGAAAAGATCTCCATCACTCTCAGTCATTCCAGGGTCAGGGTAACTGCTCTTTCCTTTAAAACAATCACGTCAGCACAAATTTCAGATAAAACTGAACTGCTATTGATTCAGTTTTCAGGGTGAAAAATGCACATCAAGCAGTCATAGATGTTATTTTGTTGACTGAAACTTGTGTTTAAAATGTGAATATTCAGGATGCTGCTAGCTCTCAGTCCCATGCTGACTCTCTGATTCCATTACTGGGTATTTAAGCAGTACTATGACCTCAAGGATTACCATACTTCATACATTTGTGCAGCATAAGCATAAATAGCTGACCCAATCACAGTTTGATTTTATACAAAAAAGAAGAGAAAAATAATCTCGTCCACCAGAAGCCATAAATGGGAAGTAGTGCTGATACACAAGATTCTTCTGACGTCAAATGGAACCAAAATTTATGAACTTACAGCAGATGAATATTAATCAGTTACTTCCTTTGTTCAATAGTGGCAAGTGTCCAAAATGCAGAGGCAGCCAGGGGCAGGACAGGGATGGAGGGAGTGGGGGGGGGGCTGCAGGTAGAATTTATCCCTCCCTCCCATCTCCCCACGAAGGAATATCATATTGTAAGTGACCTTGCTGCAGGGTGTCACTTTGAGTGGTGGTGGCCATGCTGGGTGTTTGATATGATCAAAGGCAAGTGCCATAGACATTCAAATCACTAGACTCTTCCGGCCCTAGCCCCTGCAGATTCCTAAAAAAATTCACATGCATCAGTAGCAAAGTGAATTCCTTTACTAGAGGAGCTGCCAGAAATAAGATAAAACACCCCAAGACATGCTTGCATTAAAGTTACCAAAAAGGATAGTAAACTCAACATTCCTCATGTCCTTGCCCTCAAAGGCAGTCAAGTACAAGACTCAGACGACAGAACCTCAAGCCCAGTGTCAGAGGTAGTCCCTTCAGGCCACCCCTCTCCCATAGGCAATCACACACTTAGCTTACAGGCCTCCCAGCCCAAGTCCAGTACTTCAGTCTGTCCCGTTTTGAGTTGTACGCACAGCTCACTTGTTTGCATTCCATTCCTGTGCCTATGCTGGCCCCCTTGCCAATCCCAGCCTGGCTCTCAGCCTTTCAATCCAAACTCCTAAACTGCCAAGATTGCTGTGTGCAACCATCTCCCAGGCGCTATCTCCTTGTGCAACCACCAGGCCCTGCTTCAATACACCTCAGCCAGCCTGCTCCTGGCCTAGTCACTGCATTCTCCCCTCTAGCCTGGCTTCTTCCCCATTACTGTACACAGCTTCTCCCTCCCTCTCTCCGCCACCACCACACGCAGGGAATGCATTTCCCTGACGTCTTCAAGCCCTGGTATACAAACATTCCATTTCAGTTACTTCCTCCTACTCCTTTCCCAGAACCCAACTCACAGGCATCGCACCCAGGACAACCGTGGAATTGTGTTCCTGGTCATGTTTCAGAAAGGTTTGAAGATGGAGTTTGTGGCAGGGACAGGAGGAGAAATCACAGACAGGTATCTGCTCCAAATGTCTGACAGAAAGATCTGCTGACCCCTGTCCAATAGATGTACCCCCATCTCCGAAAGAGAGCACGGTGTCAGAGCCTGTAATGTTTCTCTGCCATGAAATACACATCTTCTGGGCAACCATAAGCCCTTTAATTTCCGGATAAACGTTCTTCCAACCCTTGTTAATAGCTTTCATACTGTCACTGTGGCAATTATTCAGAGACTCAGCCAAATCCAAGAAAACTACCAAAGCTCCTGGACACAAATCTATGATGCAGTCCAAATTACTCTCATACACTGAAAGATCAGGAGTAAAGCCAAGGTCATTTCCCTCCATGTGAACCATCACCATATCCAGTAGATCCCAACCTCTGCAGTCACTGGTTAATCACTGCAGATTAGGTAAAACATGATGCCAGTGCAGATCACCTCTCTCCACCCAAATTAGCCATCTCTAAGCCATGTTGTATTCCTTGCTCGCCTGCAAACTTCTGCAACCTTGTGACCCAGGAATTGCCCAAATACACACATTGGCAACTTTGGCAGCACACATACTTCCTTTCCCTCAGTGGTCAGGGTACCTGCACTGCAGTTTCAAATATCTATGCTATGTGGCTTTTACAAACATCACGTTAGCATGCCCTGTGATCGAGGAGTAGCTACTTGTCCACACGAACAAAATACAGATTTTCTCAAACAAACAATCCAAGGCTTGCCTGCCACCGATTGTCATTTCCCATCACTCCACAGCTGCAACCTCTGTCCTTGTCCTGGGACTCTCTCCCGCCGTACTCCTCCCCCACACACAAAGTCCTTTGTCTCCAGTTCTTCCCCTCCCAGCATAACAAAAATGTTGGTCAGACAGCTGCCAGCTATTCTGCTGAGCTCACAGGAACCCTCCTGATACAATCAAACCAGGCTATTATAACAGAGACAACTTGCACAGGGACAACACAAGTTATTAACCCTTTATTGTGCAGGTATAAAAAGGTTCAGGCTAGAAACGGAAACAGGCATTTACATGTCCTCAAACTACCCATGCAAATATAAAGCGGCTGCATAGAAACCTTCTCACTTTTTTTCTATATTGCTGCATGTGAATGGTAACCCTTCCTGCACATCTGAGCCAACAAAGAGGTGTGCACACTTTGCGTCCTCCCAAAGAATTAGTGGTACCATTCACAGGCTTGGGTAAAAATTGACAAATTGAGACCATGTGACCACATCACTGCAATAGATTGATCCCTAGAATGAATGAATGATTTTTTTTTAAGTCCCTACAAACTTTATGGAAAAGTCTTATATTTCCCCAGCCCTCTATCTTAATGACCCAAAATTGGATTACTAATCCTACCTGGAGGCACATCAAATTTCAAAGGAATCTGACTTAGCATGTCAATTTTTGGAGGACTTGGAAAAGTCAATCTTTAAATAGAAAATGGGAGACAACCTGAGCTACCATGCTAATGCTTGCCATGCCAATATAATGTACCTTGTGTTATGTGGTATATTCCTATTTCCTGCAGGAGATGGAACCATAACAGCAGTAACATCAAGAAGCATGTGCAGAAGATCAGAAATAGCTGCACAGAAACCCAATCTACCTCAGAAACCTTCTCCCTCTACTTCATTCAGTTTCTGGTCCTGCAAGATGAGAAGTGCACATGTCTGTATTAAAACCTGGAGGCAGACACGGAAACACCATGAAGTCCTCTGCGACACAGGAGGTATGCACCTCCAGCAGTATATCAGCCACTCTGCACTATTCCCACATGTTTGGTAGCACATAGCCCTGTAATAGCTACACATTGTCTTGTTCAGATACCATGATACACAAGAATGGGTGATAAATTAAGGGGCCCATTTTCAATCAATTTTTGTTTTGTTAATCTGCTTTAGGTGTTTTTTTTATTAAAGTCATAATTTTTCTCCTTAATTATGGAGAAAATTAAATTGTTGACTTTAAGGCATATTTTAACCACCCCCTCCTCATAAAAAAAAAAGTTAGCTAGAATGAACTGTGCTGGAATTAGAAGAAAGAAGTGGAAGGTGAGGGGGCAAGCATGCCACGTTTTAGAAAGTGAGTGAACCATTAATTCTTATGACTGTATGGCTCTATTTCAGAATCAAGTTTTTTCTGGTGTACAGTATCAGAGATTATTAAAATATTACACTGAAATAGAAAGGTTCCAGCTACTCAAAGTACAGGGTTGCTGTAGCATTACTCATCCAAAGTGGAACCGTTTTTCCTCACTTGTGCAATTCTGAATAGCTATGGAGTCTGATTTGCATAAGTAAATCGTAACCATACATTGTGCAAGTTCCTGTATTTTCATTGGACGACAGATACCGTAGTGGCCAAAGACTGAAGGATTTGTATAATCACTAGATGGCTATTTCTCAGTAACTGGAGTGTGAACATACAACTTTATCTGACTTGACTGGCTCCCCTGTTGAGAATATTACAGTTCGGAGAATTTTGTGCCATGGAGCACCACTGAATTAATGTTCTGCACAGAATTGGTGCTGCAGAGCTTCTGGCTGCTATTAGGGGCCTCTGGACCTGACAGAGCCAGCTCTTCAGCTCACAAATAGGAGATACTTCCTGAGGTTGAAGCTGGAGGGTTCCTAGCAGCTGCAGTTCCCAGCATGCTCTGAAGGAAGGAAATGGCTTGCAGGAAACACTGTAGAAACCTGGGACCCAGGATCAGGCTGTTTCTCCCTCTGGATTTCTGGGCTGTGGGAGACAGAGGATGTGAGCATATGGGCTCCCCGCAGCTGAGCTCTGGGGGCCGGGGTGCAAAGTGTCTGCGTTAGGAGAGCCTCACAGCTGAGCTCTGGGAGAGGGGGGTGTAAGTGTCTGGGGTGTGCAATGGCTGGGCTCTGTCGTGGGTGTCTGGTTCTGGGATAGGGCCCACAGCTGGGCTTTGTGGGGAAGGAAAGAAAAACCGGAACTGAGTTGTTTCTATAACTCTGTTCCTGGAAGACTCTTTTTTTGTTGTCTGTATTGTTACAGACACAACTGCTGACAGGTATTTTGAAACAAATTACCAAAAATAACTGGTACCAGCATGATTATATGGAGCCACGCAAATTTGCAGATATCCGCTTTATATCTGTGGCTATCCGCATCCATAGATGTTAATGCAGCTATCCATGGCTCACTTTGGGATACAAATTTTGTATCATGCAGGGCTCTCTATATACAGATATTTTGGCAAAAAGAATATACAGAATTTTGCAGAAGTTTAAAATTAAATTTCTGGCAGAGAATAGCCACAGGAGTAGAATATTTAAATGGTTTGCCCAAAACTGGAATGCCACATCCAGACTGGAGGCTGATTTTTCTTAACAAGAATAAGCATGTTTTTAGTTGTTAAAGTCTTTGGTCTTTTGCATTCATGTTTATTAACCCCAGTATCCAGTTATTTCCAAGTAACATTACAAAATTTGAAAATTCCTAAGTCTTAAATAGCAATGTTAACATCCTGACACAATAATTTAGTGTCAGGATGTCACAACAATTTAGTGTCAGAACTAATTTAGTTTAATGAACTATCCCATGGATAATATCCAAAATTTCCAAAACTAATACTAATGTACAGGCATAATGCAGGGTTTCCTAATGGAATCATCAATAGATGTATAAGCCCATTACTGATCTCTCTCATGCATGCATACATGGCATCTGCAGAACAATATTCTATAGACCAATAAACCATTTTTATTGTAGGCCAATAAACAATAAACTATTGTTGTAGGCCAATAAACTATTTCAAGGCCTCCTCTTTGAATGTTGTGGGTACCATGCAATTCACCTTTGAATCCACATTTGGGATACTATGTTATGATATAAGCATGGTATACATGTTTTCACTAGGGATGTTAATTATCGTTTAAAATGTTAAGCAGTTAAATGTTAGATTTAACTGGTTAACCTTGGAGCAGCCTCCCTCCCCCTATGGCATGGCAGGCTGCTCTGGCCAGGCTGGGTTGGTGGGAACTCTCTGGCTGGGACGGGCCCACTGCACCACACCATGGGCAGGGAGCTGCTCCACAGTGCAGCACAGCAGGCCCACCCGGGATGGAGCAGCCCCTCATGCCCAGCATGACGCAGATATGGGACTACTCCAGCCCAGTCCGGCCTGATGCAGTGTGCCACAGGTGGAGGGCTGCTCCAGCACGGCCAGACCCACAGAGCTGTGCTGAGGATGGGCAGCTGCTCCAGTTAACACTGGTTAACCAGTTACCCATAAGCATTACCCAATAAGGTCAATGCTTAGTGGATAACCAGTTAATCAATTATCCCTTTACATTGCTAGTTTTTACCACAGTTGCGCAAAGGGGAGTCTTTGATTTTCCACTTGTGCATCAAATAGATGCATCTTCTATGGCAGGGGTGGGGAAAGAGAGAGAGGCACTCAACTCACTCATGCAACTCAGGGTGCCAGGGTTCCCCTTGTACTGGGGACCTGGGTTTAGTAGAATTCGTGGGGGCCCCTTAGGCTCTGGGGTAGGGCAAAATGAAGGGTTCAGTATGTGGGAGGAGGCTGCTGGGGAACAGGCTGGGAGTGGAGGTGCAGGCTCTGGGTTGGAGGTAGGGTGAAGGAATGGCCTGAGAGTAGGGGTGCAGGGTCTGGGCATGAGGTAGGGTACAGGAGCAGGCTGAGGGTAGAGGAGTAGGGATATAGGGTACAGGAATCAACTCGGGCTGCGAGGTGTGAGTGGGAGGTTGGGTGCAGGATGGGGCAGGAGATTGGGGTGATCGGGGTGCTTACCTGTGCAGCTCCCAGAGTGGAGCGAAGGTGACTCCATGCCACCCTATGCTTGCAGGCACTGTCTCCCTATCCCGCACTGCTACCATTGGCTGTGAATCCCAGCAATGGGAGCAACAAGGGTGGAGTCTGCAGGTGAGCACACGAACAAAACTTCCCTACAGTGCCGCTCTGCTACCTGGGAGTGAGGGGGAATGGCAGTGCACAGAGCTGCTTCCCCCCCGCCAGGCAGAGTTGGCCACACAGGGGCTTTAGCGCTGGTTTCCTGCTGCTCCCTCCTCCCCCAGCTATGGCGATTTCTTGTACATACTGCACAGTACTCTGCAATTGAGGCAGTTGTTCCCCAGCTTATTCAGGCTACCTTTTGAATAATGCTGCAAGTCTTTGCTTTATAGACTCCTTTCTTGAGGTGCTCATGAACGGTCAAATGTGCAATCAAGAATGACTCAGATATGCTGGCTTTTGTATAATTCTTTATCAAAGTGGAAAGTCAAGACTACCAATTTGCTCAGCTTTGGTCTACGCTGCCATTTCTGGAATTTTGCAAAATTTCAAAATATTGTGCGCAGAATTTTAATTTTTGGTGCAGAATTTTTAATATTTTAACACAGAATGCCCTTCAGCAGTAAATACTGGAGCACATGCAGGCTAAACCTGCTGAAGTTGAGATTGAACTTGTCTGTCATACTGTTGTCCACTGCCTGTTTGGATGTTTACAAAAGTTGAGCAGCAATGCCACTGACTTCACCTGTGGCCTAGTGACGTGAGGGATTTGCAGCCATCTCCAGGCAAGTCTGCTTGAGTGTGAGAATTCCACTGATAATGTACATTGATGCTATTAATAGGATCAATGTAACAAGAAAGATGGTCCAGAAGTGATAACATAGTTTATTTCATTGTTATAAATTATAGGCGCCCTTTAAAAAAAATATTTTTTTGCCTGACTTGGTACCTTTTTCCTACCCTTCTTCCCAATTTTCTATCAATTAACCCAGATTGATTTTTTGTCAGATTTCCTTTGTATGATGTAGCCTTTCCCCTTCACCTCTCTTCATCCCATTGCTCCCCCATCTTCCTCCCTCCATTCTTCTTTTGCTTTCTCCTGTCAAATCTTCAAATCAAGCCTTTCAGGTTACTGTCACATTTCCTCCCAACTTTTATTGAGCACTAAAATTGCTGAAACAGAAGCTGTCTAAAATTTTTGATTTAGTTTTTCCATGTACAATAGATGAAGCAAAAGAACTGGGTACCACTGCCGTTGAAATGCCAAAGGGATGGTATTTAGGATCTGTAGAAGCTATGATTCTGTAATTCATATAATGTTATACTATACATCTATCATATGGTTTATCTTTGGTAATAACAGTAAGAAAGAATAGATAGCTATGCAGTCTGGAATAACACTAGCTATTTTTAATCTCTTACCTTCCCATTTGTTATTTCCACGTCTTGTCTGTTAGTATAATAAAATATGTACATATTTTGAACATGAATTGTTCCATTCTATTATGTGATATGCACTGCCAATTAGTTATCCCTAACAATATTTGCCAAACATGCAATATAGCACAAAAATGTCTACATTTGATGCACTTTCCATAGCCCTCAATCAAGCAATGTTTACTATTACAAAAGAAATACATATACATGGTGCATTATTAGTAACAGCATGACACACAGTAAGCTTGAAAACCACAGAATCAAAGAAATGTAGGCCTGGAAGGTACCTCAAGAGATCATCTATTCCATCCCCCAGCCCTGAGGGAAATTAAGTACATCTAGACCAGTGGTTTTCAGACTTTTTTTCTCATGACCCAGTTAAAGAACATCGTTGATTCCCGTTACCCAACATAATTTGACTAGAGTTTGGGCTACAGGCTGGGGCTGAGGACGAGAGCTTTGGAGTGTAAGGGGGGCTCTGGATTTTGGAGGGGGTCAGGACTGCAGCAGGAGGGGCTAAGCTCGAGCAGTTCCCAGTCTGCAGTGCAAGTGGGGGTGCTAAGGCAGGCTTCGTGGCTCTCCTGGCACCGCAGACCATACTGCGCCCCAGAAGCAGCCAGCAGCAGGTTCCCAGCCCGTGGGAGTTTGGAGCTAGTGCTCAGGGCAGGAGCAGTGCATGGAGCCCTGTGCGGTCTTCCTCTCCCCCACCAAAAAGCCGGGCTTGTTGCTGGCTGCTTCTGGGGTGCAGCATAGTCTATGTGCAGAACAGTCAGGCTATGTCTAGACTGCAGGCTTCTTTCGGAAGAAGCTTTTCCGGAAGAGATCTTGCGAAAAACCTGCTTCCAAAAGAGAGCGTCCACACTGCAAAAGCG
This sequence comes from Pelochelys cantorii, assembly GCA_032595735.1. Taxonomy (NCBI): domain Eukaryota; kingdom Metazoa; phylum Chordata; order Testudines; family Trionychidae; genus Pelochelys; species Pelochelys cantorii. The sequence goes on along the minus strand of CM064326.1, from coordinate 119,923,481 downwards.
CATTGAAAAGTGCTTTTTCGAAAGATAGCGTCCACGGTGAATGGATGCTATCTTGCATTTCAGCTGTGATTACTATAGCTGGAGTAGCCACCAAGGCACCTGTGCTTTTTCTTCTTTCCTCTTCTTTCAAAAGAACTCCCTCTTCCCCATCCACACACACCTTTTTCCAAAAAAAGCTCTTTCGCAAAAAGCCTTCATCCTCATAGAATGAGGATTACCAATGTCAGAAAAACCCCTCTGTTCTTTCCATTTCCTTTTGGAAGAACGCGAATGCAGTGTGGAAATAATTGAAGTTTTTTCGGAAAAACGGCCACTTTTCTGAAAAAACTCTGTAGTGTAGATATACCCTCAGGTAGCCTGCCTTAGCACCCCCACTGGTCACCTAGTCACCCTGCAGCAATGAGACCCAGTGCCTGACATTCCATGACCCAGTACTGGGTTGCAACCCATAGTTGGAAAACTACTGATCTTCTAGACTTTGCTAGGTGTTGGTCCAACCTGTCTTTAAAAATCTCCAGTGATGGGGATTTCACAACTTCTCCTGGTAATGTACTCTAATACTTAACTATCTTTATAGTTAGAAAGTTTTTCCTAATATTTAATCTAAATCTCTTTTGTTGCAGACTAAGCTAAGTAATTCTTGTCCTACCTTATGTGGACATGGAGAACAGTCAGTTATTGTCCTCTTTGTAATACCTTTAACATATTTGAAAACTATTACTGTGTTATTCCTCACCTCTCTAAACCTCTCCTCAGCTTCTTTTTTCAAGACTAAACAGGCCTTTTTTAAAACCTTTTCTCATGGGTCAGGTTTTCTACCACTTTTGATCATTTTTATTGCTCTCCTCTGGGCACTCTCCAGTTTGTATGCATCTTACCTAAAGTGTGATGCCCACAACTGTAGACACACCAGGTAAAGCCTCCAGAGTGCCCAACAGAGTAAAAAAGTTCCATGTTTTACATACAACAGATATTCGCACACCCCAGAATGATATTGTAGTTTTCACAACTGCATCGCATTTTGACTCATTTTCAATTTGTGATCCACTATAATCCCCAGATCCTTTTCTGCAGTACTAGTGCCTAACCAGTTATTGCCCAAATCTACATTTGATTTAATTTGCACTTCTCTTAATTGAATTTAATCTTGTTGATATTAGACCAATTCTCCAAATGCTATTAGATTTTAAAAAAAGCTTATCAGTTGCAACCCTGGATTTCTAATATAAATATAAATGTTCTTCGGATAATGTAGAACTTTTTCAGTTCAACCAGACAGATGATATCTTTGCTTTTCCACTGACTGGCAGAGATTCAGACTTAGAGGAGACAGGTTCTTGAAACTCAACCCAGATAAAACATTTGCAATGTGGGTCAGCTTTTGGGAACATCTGGGATCTGATCCAAAGTCTACTCAACTCAATGGAAACACTTCCGTAGACTTTAATGGGCGTTGGATCAAGCATTTAGAGTTGAAATCTGCCCTATTTTCAAAGATATTCAACTACTCTTTTTCAATTTGCTTTTCAGTTTTGGAGTATCTCTACATGCCTGGTTGTTCCAGGCACCCAAGGTAGCTCTGATTTCTACAAGTGCCTTTTGTCATCTGAGCTTGGTCCTAAATGTTACCCCAAAAATGTTCTCACTGGAGACCACCCAGGGTTACACTAGTATGGGTTTATTTCCACTAGGTAAGACTAAAGAGAAGAAAGCAGCCACCAAAGGTTTAAACTAAAGAAGGTAGAACTCTCTCTCGCACACAGACAAGCAAACAAGCACACACCCTTCCATTCATTCACTCATTCACACCCATTCATTCCTGCCCTCAGGCAATCACACACTTACACAGACATATAGGTTTCAGAAAGAGCCAAGGCATGTGGATCCTGGAGGGTCTGTCTGCTCATCATGGCTGGGGAAGCTGGTCAGGAGGAAAGACACTGGAGGGGAGCTTCTCAGGATCAGTGGAAGGAAAAAGAGAGCGTTTCACAAGTGCTCCTTCCCTTTATATAGTGTCTGAATGGCTCCTGTGACTCATTCACCTCGTCATCAGGGAGCATGCCCAGACTTCCCTTTATCCAGCAGAGAGCGTGCCCAGACTGTACTGACTCATTGAAATGTGCTCCATTGTTTCAAGCCTTCTTCAAACACACTCTCACTCTCTCTCCATTCACTCGGGAGAATGCAGCTTAGGGAAAGTTACAAGCAAGGTGGCTGCATGTTACAAAGATTACAAAGTTGCAGTTTACAGTAAATTTGAGAGTTACAGATTACAAAGTTTGACAAAGATCACAATGAGTTACAGTTTAAAACCTTAGACCTTACAGTTTGGTGTAGCTTCAGAAAATCCACGTATATAAATCTAGTGAGCTCAGGCAGAGGCTTTTTATGCAACACTAAACTGTTATGGACCATGCCATGTATTCCATATAGGATCCCAACTCAACCTATATCAGCTGAGAAATATGGTGGCCTGTTTACTTTCAAGTGCCAGCAGAAGAAAACATGTTACATTAGTACTCCACAGATTGCAATGACTTATTATTCACTTCTGGGTGCAATCAAACTCATTCTCACTTTCAGTGCTCTTCATAACTTTTTTCCTGTTTGCATCTCTCTAAATAAGCTTGATTATTGGAATATTTGAATAATTAAATTGTAGCTACATGGCACAATTCTAAGTCTATTTTTATTTCTTCTAGTTTCTTATTGTATCATGGTTAATTAATTTCTCATTTGTTTATATGAAAAACGTTGAACTCCTTTCTATGTAATTTATGATTATATGCTCATAATATCAGATATTCCATGCACTTTATCTACCTTTATTCCACTAAAGTAAGTGAATTTACAATAGTGGATTTTTTCATGCTAATATAATATGTACCTAGTGTCTGGATTTTCTTTTCTCTTTAACATTAGTTAATTGAACTATATTTGATATAAACAGACTCAGTGTGGACTGCACAAATTTAAAAAAAATCCAATTCTCTGGGCATACTATTAAGATTTAGTATGAAAAAACATATAAATGCACAAGTAACAAAACATAATAAAGCAAAGCAAAATTCAATAACAGGACAAATATGAATATATAAATATATACATTCATCTGACAAATAAATGACAAAAAAAATCCTAGAAAAAGCCTCAATTTTCATCCACCACATTATTTTCTCTTACATAAAGCATTATTATTGTTATCCTCCTAGCAGGGACTATGCTATTATGTGCTTAACAAATAAGTAATAAATAAAACATTTTTATTAAGTAAATAATAAAAGATGCTCTCTGATGTCCAAGATGAAAACAAATCCATATTAACTTCAGAAATCTATGACAATTTGTAAAGTGAATTTTACCATATAAAGTTTTCTTTAGTGCAATACATAGTAATATATTTATATTATTATAGAAGAGTAAACTCTGAGTACTGCAAATGATTAGTCTATAAAATTTAAACCCTCCATTTATTAACTTAACAATCCGGCATTATTAAGGGCTTAGGGCAAAAACCAATCTGACCTGTGAGAAAGTATTTGCCTGTAAAAGTGCAGATCAATACTTCTACATTTAGCTGAAGTTTTATGTCTGATGCCAAAAAGAGTTCATAAATGTCAGTTCATAATTTGCATTAGTACAAATTATGACCAAAAGTTGCACCTTTGGCATTCCTACACCAAAACATTGTATTAGTTGTTTCAACATCTCTTTTAATTTATAACTACGCTACAAGATACCATTAAGAAACAATGAATAACTTGCCTCAGCCAAGAGTTGAGAGTTTTTCCAAAGAAACAAAGGCTTATAACAAGTTGTATTTTAATGTTTTGAGGTATAAATTTAGTACAGCAATATCTAACAAGAAATGAACATTTCAGTGGCACATTTTGATAAAACTAGAGTTTCCAGAAACATTAGATCACACAACGAATCTGAAAAAGCCCAGGCCAACACAATGAATTAACTTTAAACATCTGAAGAAGCGGGTTGGTATCATGAGCTTTCATGGGCACATCTACATTTTTGTTAGTCTCTAAGGTGCTGCAGGACCATATGTTGTTTTTTAAGGGTTTTTTTTTCAGTTTTTTCAGTTACCCCTCTGAGACTTTAAAACACAATGTTACAGAACTATTCAAAATAACTTAAAAAACAACGAATGGTCCTGCAGCACCTTAGTGACTATCAAAAAATGTAGACAGTATCATGAGTGTTCATAGGCACAACTCACTTCTTCAGATGAATGGAGTAAGGGGTCCAGAGTATGATACCATCTACATTTTTTGTTAGTCTCTAAGGGTATGTCTACACTACAGCATTATTTCGAAATAAGTTATTTCGAAATAACGTGTCTACACACAAAATGCATTTCAAAATAGCATTTTGCTATTTCGAAATAGCGTGTCCACACTGAGTGGACGCTGAATCCATTTAAGGCTGGCCGGAACCAGGTCCGGCAGGGCATCAGGTCAGCAGTGTCTTTGTGTGGCTGCTGCCTGAGGCTATCTAAGGCTTGTGCTTAAAGGGACACCACCACCCCCAGGAACAGCCAGTTCTCAGGTTTCCCTGCTTGCTTTCCTACCTCAATGAGGGACAGCAAAGCATTTTGTCTCTGCGTGCTCTGGTTGCCCTCATGCAGGACACCACAGCACTCTGCAACATGGAGCCAGAGCTGCCCCTAGGCACTCTGGTACTTCTCGTGGACGCGCTGCTGCGAGCCTGGCTGCACTTTCTGCAGGCTGCCATCTGGGAGGTCCATCGGGGGGCTGTCAGTATCCAGGAAGCCCTGCGGGAGAGCTTCCATCCTGAGGAGCACTAAGAGCCTCCCTGGTCTGCCCCACTGGGGGCTTGTGCCTCATTCCTCCCTCATGTCCTTCCACTTACCCCTCCCTAACCCCCCTTCCTGATGTCAAACAAAATACAGGTGTTTTCATGAACACAAAGTCTCTTTATTTAATAAAACTTGGGGGGGGGGGATGAAACTCTGGTAAGACTGGGGAAAGGAGGCGGGAGAGGGGAGAAGAGAGGGTGGGAAAGGGGCAGGGGAAACCTGGGAGGAGGCAGCTGGAAGGGGGAAGCAAGGGGAAGAAGAAGGGGGGAAGCTCAGGGCTCAGGGTTGGGGGTCTCGTCGAACCAATTTGATTTTCATGTGAACCTGCTCCTGGGTTCGCATGTGGCCTTCGGTGGCGAGGCTGGCAGCTATCCTGCCATAGACAGCTGCGTTCCTCCACCTAGTGCAGAGATCATGGACATTGGGGGCATCCCCCCCAAACCTGAATAAGGTCCATGATCTCCTCCACCCTGGACCAGGAAGGCACCTGCCTTCTCCGGGCCCTGGCAAGCTCCTGGGAGCTGGCAGACTGCTCCTGAGGAGCGATGGAGGGCTGGCTGCCAGTGGCTTGCTGGCTCATGTTCTGGGGACACTGGGTCAGGGGCAGTGACTGCTGGCTCTGGGCTGGCAGGCTTGGAGCTGGCACAGGCACTGTGGCCAGACTCAACCCCTTTAAGGGTTCCAGAGAGCGGGGGAGGGAGAGGAGTGTTCTTGGTTGAGGCTGGAGTGGCCACCAGGGTACCCTGGGAAGGCTGGAGGCCCCCTATTTCGAAATAAGTGTCTACACATCACTTATTTTGAAATAGCTATTTCGAATTTGGCATTATTCCTTGTAGAATGAGGTTTACCAAATTCAAAATAAGCGCTCCGCTATTTCAAATTAATTTTGAAACAGCGGTTTGGCTGTGTAGATGCTAGTAAAGTTATTTCGAAATAACGGCTGTGATTTTGAAATAACTTTGCTGTGTAGACATACCCTAAGATGTTGCAGAACTATTTGTTGTTGAGTATTTTCAGTTAGGGTATGTCTACACTACAGAGTTTTGTAGGAAAAATGGCTGTTTTTCCAACAAAACTTGAGGAACGTTCACACTGCAATTGTGTTCTTCCGCAAGAAAATCGAAACAACAGAGGGGCTTTTCTGACATTAGTAATCCTCATTCAACGAGGAAGAAGCCTTTTTCCAAAAGAGCTCTTTCGCAAAAAGGCGTGTGTGGATGGGGAAGAGGGAATTCTTTTGGAAGAAGAGGAAAGAGGAAAAAGCACAGGTGCCCTGGTGGCCATTCTGTCCATAGCAATCACAGCTTACATGCGAGAGAGTGTCCATTCAATCTGGACGCTCTCTTTCAAAAAAGCAGATTGACGCTCTCTTTCAGAAGATCTCTTCCAAAAAAAGCTTCTTCTGAAAGAAGCCTGTAGTCTAGATGTAGCCTTACAGACTGACATGGCTATCCCTCTGACATTCAAAGTAAAAATTTCAGGCTACTTTCAAGATGTTCTATTTTAATATTAGTTATTTCTTACGGTATAGTTTTTTGTAAAAAATACTCTTATGATGTTTGAAAAAGTATGGATGTGTCTTATGCAACTAATTGCTTTGGGATCTCTCCCATGTCCATCTGCAACATTTGGTGTCAATAACCTTTGGCATATATACACTGGAGATAGGCCTGAGCTTCAAAATTTCAATTTGGATTCAGATCACCCTTAAGAATGTCGATTTGGCCCATAAGTGACAAAGGAACCAGCTGTGAATCCTGTATCCCAAATACATGGTTGTTTTGTAGATTTTTGCTTCAGATCATGATTAGCTCAGCATCTAATGCTCAAACTGGCTTGATTTTAGTGCAACAACAGTTCTGAGTGGCCAGGATCACAAAGCAACCATGCATGATAGGACAGCTTACTCCCTTTGATGTATGTTGTCCACAGGAGAGCATGGACACTGTACTCACAACATTCTTTGCAGAGAATAGGCACAAGAGGAGATTCTTCCTATGCTTTCCACATCATGCATGCTGAAAGGATCACTCACAATCTGCCCCCTGAGTTCGTTGCTACAGGTAGAGAAAATGTGTGGGGAAAACATCAAAAAGACACCTATTATGACAAATATTTTGCACCAGTCCATAAGTCTGCTTTCGTGGAAACCACAGACAGGAGAGAAGTCAGCAGTTGTTTCTTGGAACACCACATTTCCCATTATTTAGCGTCCACATAACACTCTTCGCCTAATTCTATTTGTGTACGTCTACATAGTAGCGCATAACTCGAAATGAGCGACACAATTTGAGCTATGCAAATTGCATAGCTTATTTCAAAATAGCTTATTTCTTTGTGCTCTTTGTGCTATGGGATAATGCAGCACTCTTGTCAAGCAGAAAACTATGCTCTTCATCATTTATCTTATTATTGGGTAATCTTGTATCTGATGTGGGGCTGTAAGTTCATGAGAAGTCTGGATTATGAATAACAAGAAAGATTGTTAATCCCCTTTAAGAAATATAACAAGACAGAGGGTACGTTTACACACTGGTGCTATTTCGTGATAATATCTACACAGCGCTAAATTTCAAAATAAGTCACTATTCTGGCATCTTCCTTACTCCTCATGCAACAAGGTTTACAGGAAGCAGGAATAATAAGCGCTTTATCCTGAAATAACACTGATGTGTAGACACACCCTCTATCTTGTTCTTAAAGGGGATTAACAATCTTTCTTGTAATTCACAATATAGACTTCTCATGAACTTACATCCCCACATAAGATACTAGATTACTCAATAATAAGATAAATGATGAACGGCATAGTTTTCTGCTTGACAAGAGTGCTGCATTATCCCACCACACAAAGAGCACAAAGAAATTTCTGCTTTGTATTTATTGCTTGGGCTATTATATAAAAATATTACAGAAATAAAAGCTCTGAAAAACTAGTATGGTATGGTATTGCTCCAGTCATAATGTGCTAGTACACAATCAATTCTTATAAAAGCTTTTCTTTTTCCTTGTAGTGTAGTTGTCCAAAGGGAATAAATAATTTACAGCTTGTTCAACGCAGCACTTCCCTCCTATTATTTTAAAAAATTTATTCTAATTTGCATCTACCACATAAAATGTCTTTTATGTACATGTTGGCAGTATTTTTTCTTTTACTTTCAATTTAGAGAGGATGCTGTGTGCCAGGTCACCACTGTCCTCCCCCTCAGGCCGCGGGCTCTGGGAAAAAGTATGTTTTTCCCCATTATTTCAAAGCGAATAAATGACAATCAGATCTATCTTGATGTAGATTGTTCAGAGTAATTTTAATAATTTTTGCTTTAGAAAATGAAAGTATAACTTAGAAACACAAACATTTATTATTAATAAACCTGGTAGCACCCCCATCCCCACCCCACCCCAACAAGCATCTGTCTTTATTCTTTTCTGGTTTTCTAACATGCGAACATGCTCTGGAAAAAGAGGCAATACCCAGTCACATTTGTGCCCTTTACATATTTATTACTAACAGTTACTATTTGTTAAAACACCAATCATGTGCATAGCTGTTTAACAACACCTTTTAGCATGATACAATCACAAGGAAACTTCCTTATGCCATAATAACTTAGTATTAGATCAGAAGTCAATGGTAATAGAGCCATTATTATATGGTCTGATATGATAGCTTAAAATGTGTGAAATTAAGTTAGTGGCCTCAAACCAGTTCTTAGTTATTCTTACGTATCCATATAATAAAAATCACTTTCACAAATGGCAAAGGTATTGGTAGTCTCTCCATAGAAAAATAAAAGATTGAATGAGCATGGAGTCTTAACTCCATTGATGACCCTCCCAAAACAAGTTTGAGGCATACTGGTAGATAGATGTGTGGGAAAGTTGCACTACACTATTGTCTGTCCTGTACCTTTCCTACAGTTTAATAGAGATCATTAGGAGTGGTCAATGTGGTACTTTTCACAGGCTAAAGTGTTGAAGGGGATAGGAGACAGTCTACTTTACATAGGCATGCACATGTGGATGACCAATACTTACTTACAAGTACTGGTGAAATGATCCATGTTTTTATGATCATAAGGCACTCTAAATAATTCTCTCAAGGACAAAATGTAGCATTTTGGTATGAACAGAGATTAGATGATTATTAGTCTACAACATCGTGTCAGAAGAGAAGAAAATAACGTGGCATTGTCCCACTATGCCTCTCCAAATGCTCATATCTATACAGACATTTGAAGAGTCCAGTGAGAATGAAAACTAATGGATGAAATAGAACAGGAGTTACACGTTTCTAATGGAGTCTCCAGGCAAGGCTACTGCCAAAAACTCTCTTTTTATTTTTTACTTATTTTCTAAGAGATTTATTGAAAGCTCCTTCCATTAAAACTTTGTCAATAGCATAGTTAAGGTAACTCATTGATGTTCCCTGGCAATCACCTCCAGGAAACATTCGAATCCTGCCCATAGTGCGGACACAGCCCCTCACCTTGTCAACTTCAGGTGCCCAGAACTTGATCAGAATAGATTCAAGGTTCTCTCATAGTGTAGACAAGCCCTAAGAGATGTCAGTTTATAAGTTTCAAAATGAAACCATTAATTTTGATTAAAAGGGAAACATGTGAGCACATCACCTAGAAGCAGGCCAGTGGAAGCACAAACTTGCCACTGAGTATGTCATTTGCAAAAACACCCCCTCCCCCAGCTGTTAGTTATACATATTTCATATAGCAAACACAAGCTATGCTGGAGTTCCATTCCTAAGAATAAAATTTTGCAACTGACATGAATCAAAAGGTGGTGGGGCCAGATTGTTTGCCATCCAGCCTTCCACTTCAGATCTGCATCAAATACAGTGTATAAATATGGTGAGTTTTGGAATGAAAATGAGACTAATTTTCAGGTACAGATTACCCCAATGCACTGCAATGTCCCTGAAAGAATGGATGAAATTTCTCATCAAGACTGTATGGTGTATATGACTGGCCATGGGACTATCCCAAGTGGTTCAACTGTAATAGAGATGTAGCCGTGTTAGTCTGGTCTTGCTGAAACAAAAGACAGGACTATGCAGCATGAGCTCATCACCTAATAAACCATCTTGTTAGTCTTTAAAGTGCTGCATAGTCCTGTCTTCTGTTTCAGCAAGTGGTTGAATTGGCAGGCATAACTTGCACAGGTGACCGATCTCTTGATTTCTATTTGGGGTGAGTTTGCAGGTTGGTGCACAGTGTGGGAGAAGGAAACCATTGGATCCCGAGAACTGAGGCCCACGTTCACCTCCTGTTATTTATTGACAGGAAGATCATGATGGTAGCAAGTAATAAGGATGCGTACTGGCTTCCAGCTAGCTTCAAGAGGAAATTGAAGTAATTGGTTTTGGCCTATGATGCATTAACTGGTTTGATTTCTACTGACTTAAGACCCCTTGATCTCCCCTGGCTGCAATGTTGTGCTTGCCATGAGTGAAAACACTTGAGCTATAGCTCCCAAATTTTAAACAAGGAGCTGCCAACAGGATATTTCCTGTGAGTTCCTTAAATTCACTGCCTTATTGGCCAGCGATAGCTGGAAATTTTTGACACTTGCTTTCAGGAGTAGTTGCATTTAATTCAGCAGGACGCTTGAATGAGTGGGAGCAAGAAGTTCACTTTCTGGGCCTGTGACAATTAATTAATATTAGTTTAGTGTTATATAAGTGCTAAAAGTTACCAGATTGCACATAAAATCCTCAAGGCTGGAAGTGTTATATTGCTCAGACCCTGGTTGTTTTTAGACAGTCAGCCCTTTGAAAACCTTCTTTTTGTTTTAATGTACGAAACTGTGAATCACAGCATATGCAATTGACCCTCTTTTCTTTTGGTGGAAGTGGCTGCTCGTGTCCTAAAAATTTGCATCCTTCATAAAATGAGTAAAGTTCTGAGTATTTAAAAGAATTGCATATTTGACAGTCATCCGAAATCCTAAAGCCAGCTCTGCAATTTGAAGACAGGGGACAGGAGGCTTATGTCTGGGAGCCAATGGAGGTTAAAAAAAATTGTTTCACAGATTTCCACAAAAAATTCTAATGTTGTGGGTGGGGCTTAACATTAATATTAAATTTCTTTAATATTTCTTTCCTTAGGAAATGGAACTGTCTTGTTCAGGGGAGACAACAGCTTCCACGGGCCCCTGAGCAACGTACAGCAACGTACCCCAGAAGGGGTGGGGCTTCAGGTGTAAGAGGCAGGGCTGGGCGCAGCCAGCCCTCAGTGCTGCCCTGATCACGGTGCTGGGCCCCTCAGCCCTCAGAGCCACACTCTGTTCAGCGCTCCAGTGGTGATTTGAAGGGCCTGAGGCTCCGGGTGCTACCACTGCCACAGTAGTAGTGGTGGTAGCCGGTGCCCTGGGGCAACTACCTCTTTTGCCTTCCCCCCAGTTCGCAGGCCTGGTGTTGTTGCTCATATTATATCATTTAGGTGCTAAAGCTACTGGCTCTAGACCGAGCTACACTTTTATATTTAATGTTTTCACATAAGCATGGCATCTCTGCCACATTTTAGATCTTCAGCAGGGATTCACACCATCGGGTGAAAAATATTATTTAAATGTACATTTTTTTTCTCCAGTGGGGCAGGAAGACATTCCAAGTGTATATCAAAGTTGTTTATCACTTTATAACAACTTGAAGCCGATTTAAAAAAATGTTCTTAGTCATTATGTGTATATGTTCTTCATTGTGATTAACTTTATCTATTAACTATCTATTTATATATAGGGATACCGATATCTCTAATAATATTTCTCTTCCCATAACAAAAACCACATAATCTTGACAAACTGTATAACTGCTGCCCAAAGATTCTGCTGGTATTTCTCCAGACCAGTAATGTTGTCCATGTGTCTTTACTATCCTGGTTTGCTTCTTTGAATAGTTTATTGGCAATCTGGGCAGCTGGCTTTCTCTTTGCCAGCAGACTGCCCGTGACACACTTGGGACAAATGGTCAGATTCTGCTTATGCTGCAAAGTGAGAAAACTCCAGACATGCAAACTGAGGCCCGTTATTTGTAATAAATCACGGAACATGCAAACTGAACTTGACAGCATTCAGTGATAGAGGCTGCTGTCATATGTACGGGATCTATATCCAAACTGTCAAGAAAAGAACTCTGCATTCATTACAGCAACCAGGGGAAAAAGACGACAAGACAAGTGCTGGTTTTGTTAACCTTGTTCCTCTGGGAACAAACCTCCTCAGAGCTGCCATCTCTGGCAGACCAAGTGCTAAGTAGCTCAAAGCAAAATGGCTCCCTTAGGGAGCTAATGCAGTATTTACATGAAGAGACTGTTGACAGGCAGTCTGTATTAACACAAGTTAAACAGGACTTGAAGTTCTTATAGGGCACAGGTTGCAATATAGAGAAACAGGCTAATAATACTGAAAATGTCTATTCAGTATTGTTTCAGATGTATGTGTGTAGGTACACACACATGCACACACAGAAAAAAAGAAGCAATAACCTTGAAAATACTCCTCCTGCTCAACTGCTGCAGCATTCAGATAGCTCTCTGGGATCACAATTGAGAAATGAAGAGAAACTGAACTTTTTCAAAATTTACACTAGTTTACACACTAACAAGCTCCTGAACATCCTTTCTGTGGGAGGCTCACTTGATTCTGGTGTTACCATTACCAAAAAGTTATTTGGGTTGCACATCAGTCAGAAATCCTTTGTGCACTTCAGAGGATGCTACTGGATTCCACAGGGGATGTTTAACTGGAAAGGCATATACACGAGGCAGAATATAACTGCAGGCTTACTTTCAATGGAGATCTTCAGATCTCCTGGTGGTGCTGCTGGTGCCTTGCTTATTCCCTCTTCCTCAACGTTGTGAAGACAACAAGATTGTTGAGAAAGGTTCCAGTAACTGCATTGTAGAGCCTCTACTAGTATGTAATGCTTTCCTCTAGAGACAGAAAGATTATTCTGACTGACAGACATCCCAAAGCCTTCTGTCCCTATCTTTCTTCATTCTTTTTTAGCATATGAGGAACCTTTCTTCCTTCATAGCCACATAATGAATTGAAATAAGATGTTCAGCCTACAAGGTTTGATTAACATCAGAAGGTACAATACTGCATTGTATTTCTTTATTTAAACTTTAGTTTTGGAGGGTGAGGGGAAGGAGGTCACTGCATTTTATAAACAGTAAAGAATGCTCCTAGACAAGGTCTTTAAATGAGTCATAATGTATAAATAACTGTGCTGAAAGCATAACAAAAACTCGGTTATGCATCACACAGTCTAACCAGTAAAAGAGCAGGAATGCTTACTGTGCTGTATCAGTACCAGGAAGATAAAGATAGACTAATAGGGTACAATTTGTTTCAGGGAACAGAAAATTTTCCCTTGACTTTGGGTCAGTTATCTAAGTGAAGAGGAGGGATCAGTTTCAAATCAATATTCTTATTATTGGTGATTACCGAGAGTGTCTTTACATTGAACACAGATGAGACATAGTCCATGCCCCAGGAAACTTGCAATGTAAATAGACAACATTGTACAGAAACATACAAAAGTATGGTATTGTACATTGTTTCCTGTGCCTCTGTGCACTTCGGGATCCTGAAGATGAAAGGCTGTTTATGAATTTAAGATACTGTTACCACAGGGACATCTTCCTTTTGATCAAAGAGAATCCATTTTGCTGGTCTTATAACCATTTCAAATAAAAACAAATATACATAAATACTGTGTACTCTGTAATGAACTTTTATTCTGTCATGTACCCATTTTTTATTTTATTATTATTATTATTATTTGGATTGCTATACATCATCTTACATATCTTGTAATAAAAGATCATCTGGAAAGCCACACTTTCCATTTGCTTACTACATTTTAACACTGAATGGTGAGTTCACAAAAAAGCAAAGGCTATGTTGTGCTAATTTACTGATTTACATATGGCAAATATAGATAAATTATTTACTACCAACACAAAACTGGGAGGCGTGATATCAATTTACTTAATTCAATATCCATTCACTTGCTTCAGGTAATACTATTTGGGATAATGCCACCAAATTGTAGATAGGCCGAGGTGGAATTATTATCATCTGTACCAGGTTTCACAGAATCTAATATATAAAAGAGAATGTTTGTATGTTTGTGCGCTAATAACTTGGACACTATAAGAGCTACAGCAACCAAACTTTGCATGGGGTAACATTTAATCCAGGAGAAGGTTTTAAGGTACTGTGGGAGAGAAGAGATGAGAGACCGATGCCTCTCCCCGGGCTGCACAGAGCTTGGCAGTGCGGGGAGAAGCGGCGGGGACAGTCGTTCACTAAGGCCTGCAGAGGGATAACCTGTCATCCAGGAGAAGGCTTTAAGGGACTGTGGAAGGGAAGAGATGAGAGACCAACATCTCTCCCCAGGGCTGCACGGAGCTTGGCAGTGCTGGGAGAAGTGGCTTCCCGGGGGAAGCGGCAGGGCCAGTCACTCACTAAGGCCGGCAGAAGGCGGGCTCGGGTGCCGGCGGCAGGCGTGCAGCTCCCTTCCCCCTCCCTCTCCTCAGGCTCCTCACCTCAGTTATATCAACTGTCAACTTATATTTCAACAATGTATACTGACAAAGCACAAGGACAGTCACTTAAAGTAGTTGGAATTGATTTGGAGACATCTTGCTTTTCATATGGACAACTCTATGTTGTGTGTTTAAGAGTTGGAAGTGGAAAAAAATTGTACATATTTGTTAAGAATAATGAAACAAAAAATATAGTTTACAATAAAGTTTTTGGTAACATGTAAAATTAGTTATTTTACACTTTTTTAATATATTTTAATCCCTATAGAACTCAGTGCAACTTTTTTACCATTCAAAAAACGATAATGGACTACTGTTTTTCTAAATTTTGTTCCTCCACTTTCCCAAGCAACGCTGGGTAACTCCCGCTAGTCATAGAATATTAGAACTGGAAGGGATCTCGAGAGGTCATCAAGTCCAGTCCCCTGCCCTTATGGCAGGACCAACCATAGTCTATATCATCCCTACTCGAAATTCCATCCACTACTCGACTAGTCAATTAACTGCAATTTAACATCTTTAGTCTCCACTCCCCCGATTTCGTGATGGTTAGGAAGTGTCTAGAATAGAATCCTCTGCCTCTGTATCAGCTGAGTACATCGTCTATAGCGCCTAGCTTCATGAAGCACTGTGCCTCTTCCAGGAGAACACTCTTGTGAGAGGGGTTCCTGAAGAGGGACGGGGAAGGGGGGTGAGTTGGTGGAACTGCTGTGAATGGTATGTAGTATTCGGTTTGGTGTTTGTTTTTTTTCCCTAGGAGCCATTGGTCCGAGGTGATGGTCTTCCATGCCACATAGAATTTGGCGAGTCCGTTTCCGCATGTCTGTTTCCCAAGATCTGCCTGCCCTGGAGGAGTGAGGACTCGACCAACACCTCAAATTTGCTGACAGGAGCTGGACATCTGGCATGTTTGCTCATTTGATTGTCTTTGTCTAGATTGTCTCACACGGCTCTTGTTCTCATAATGCCTTTGTTGTTGGTTATACCCTGTTGTTGTGAACCTCCGATTATACTGTTTGTATTGTTTCTTCTTGGATACAGGCAGCTGAATCCCTAAGGTGTGAGCATCACCCTGGTGTCTTTAAGGGAGTGGAGAGATGAATTTGCTGCCTTGGCAAAGAGTTTCTCTCCCTCGAATGGAAGGTCCTCAATGTTTTATTGTACCTCCTTGGGAAACCCAGACAGTTGCAGCCATGACATTCTCCTCAGCACCAGTGCATTTGCCATAGACCTGGTTGCTATATCCACTGCATCCAATGCTGCTTGTAGCGCTGTGCGGGAGATCAGAGAGCCTTTCATCACATTTGATTCAAATTGTTCCTTTATCTCTTCTGGTATATACTGAATAAAGGAATTGAAGGTCTCAGACGTCTGGTGTGAATATTTTGCTAATAAAGTTACGTAATTAGCAATTCCGAGTTGAAGGGAGGCTGATGAGTATGCCTTCTTCCCCATAACATCTATCCTCTAGCTCCCTGTCATGACTCTGCGCTCTGGGATATTGCTGTTGCTTCCCCCTCTGATTGGCAGCCTTGACAACCAACGAATTCGGTGAAGGGTGAGAGAATAGGAATTCTACCTCCATAGGCGTTACATAGTATTTCCCACCTATTTTCTTTGAAGTTGCCGGTACTGATATAGGGGTCTTCCATATGGCCTTGGCTGGGTCTATGGAGGCCTCATTCATTGGCAGAGACAATTTGATGTGCTGAGCTAAGGTAAGTATGCTGATAAGCTTGTGTTTGTTCTGTGTTACGTCTAGGAGTTGTATTTCTAGAGTGTCCGCTACTCTGCAGAATAGTCTTCAAACCTTCTATAGCCACTCCTCTGACTGGCGACATAGGTGGACTGTGATTGTCCATCATTGTGCATGATGTATTTGGAGGAATAAGCAATCTTGTGTTGCTTCCCTCCATCGATGTCTCGCTGTCATGTTTGCCTGGGCTGTAATCAACTTGTCCCCGTATGTTTGCGTCGACCAACTGAGCCCTTGGTACCTGGCAGGTTTGTTGTAGTTGCGGTTGTGGATTTCTGTAGGGTACCCATGGGTCCCAGTGCTGGGAGCCATGGGGGTACCCATTGTGCCATCTGCCAATTCTGGGGCAGCGTAGTGAGGGATTCTGAGCTGGCCCCTTATTTTCTCCTTGTCATCACTGCTAAAGCTCACTGATATTAGCGATGCAGGTGTGGACGATAGTATGGAACCTCTAGACCATGGTGTGACGTCGGTACCAAATAATGGTGAGCATGGTACCAACGGTACCGTGAGGTCTGGCTCTGTCACGTATCTTGGTACCGGGGGTGGCATCACTGTATAACCTGCCATTGCTGGATGCATCTGTGCATTTGGCGTTCTGGGCACACTGGTACCGACGGTACCGTGAGCTTATCTGTGCACAGCATTCCGCTGCTTTGCAACCTGCCTGTTTTTTTATGTGCTGCTGGTACCGGCTTCTCCTGCAGTACCGCAGGCTTGTTCTGAGGAGAGCTCGAAGCTTGGCCAGTGGCTCTACGGTTCTCTTTGGGATCACTGGCTCCTTCTGAGTACGATCCCTTAACCCACTTTATGCTGCCCTGTTCAGGATAAGCACTGTCTTCCTCCTTGCCCGGAGGGCTTTTATCACTCAGTTGCAGAGCATCAGCGGGGGACCTGGAGCATTTTGTGCTGTGCTCCTGGTCCAGCTCTCTAGTATATCCCTCCGAGGGAGTGCTCCTTTTGCCTTCCATCCCAGGTGTAGTCTCTCGGAGGGGAGGAGAGGGTGTTGAATCAGGCTGCTGGTCAGCCACAGTCATTTCCATGAAAAGAATTCTCTGCTGTAAGTCTCTCGCCCTTTTAGAGCTAGGACCGAGTTTTAGAGCTAGGAGTGAGTGGCTTATCGGATGGTCCTGCCCTAGGCAGCAGAGACGCTGTTCGTGCCCATCCACTGCCGAGATAAATATGCCACACCCTGTACATATTTTGAAACCAAAATGTGCTGGCATGACAGGGTTTGGGTTTTTTTCGACTGAGGCGCGCGGGATGCGGCAGCGGTGCCAGCGCCCTGCTTGTTGTTTATGTTCTGCGGCTCTTTCTATGTTAATCCTCTTCTTTTTTTGGGAGACTGAGCTACTCGTGACCGACGCTGGCGGCGGATGAGAAGGAACTGAGGGAATGGCCGCCGGTGCATGCCTAACTGTCGATCAGAGCAATTGCGCAATAGCGCAGCATGTGCCAGCGGCCAGGGACTGCTACTAAAGATCTCCGGGCCATGTGCGCAGCGGCGCTGACACACAAGTGGAGCACCCAGGGGGACCCTCAAAGAAGAACTTATTATTTCAGGTCACCACGCTCACAGAAGCCACACCCCAACTCCTGATTGGATGGACAAGATCCACTCTCATGGGTAACGGAACTACATAAAAGCCACAGCAGGAAGAGAAAGCTGTGAGCAACAGATCAGTGCCTGCGGGTGGCTCCTGAGACCATGTTGCCTTGCCTACCCCTACCTTACAGCCTTGTTTGACCTCCTCTCATCCATCTCTTGTTATTGAGTCTTCTGTGGAAGTAAGGATGGCAAGATATGCTATTGCCACCATTACTTCTGTGCTGCTGCCTGCACAGCTGGGCCCTCAATCAGCAATAACCACTCACCAGCCACCCTGCTCTGAAGGCAGCAGAGCAGAAATAAGGGTGACGTGGTATGGTATTGCCACACTTATGTCTGCCAGCGGAGCACTGCAGAGCTGAGCACCTGGCCAACCAGTTGCTGCTCTCTAG
Source organism: Pelochelys cantorii (assembly GCA_032595735.1). Classification (NCBI taxonomy): domain Eukaryota; kingdom Metazoa; phylum Chordata; order Testudines; family Trionychidae; genus Pelochelys; species Pelochelys cantorii. Next base: position 119,905,324 of record CM064326.1, on the reverse strand, counting down.
CCACCCAGGTCTAAAGGCAGCACAAAAGTAAGGGTGGTTGCAATACTGCAACCCCTAAAAAAAAAAAAACCTTGCAACCCCCCTGCAACATCCTTTTGGGCCAGGAACCCAATTTGAGAAACACTAGTCTCCGCACAAAAGACCAGATTTCACAGTTCTTGACACGTTTTTCATGGGTGTGAATTTGCTAGGGCTCTATATAAAAGTAAAGCAAATATTTACATATCATCTTCATACAACAACATTCCTTAATTATATTTAAGAACTAATAGATGTTGATTGCTGGCCTTCTGAAACACCATATGCATGTTGTTGACTAAAGATCTTATCTTCAGAAACTCACTTGAATATGCCATGTTTACATCCGGCTTTCAGCACAATATACAGTAGAAAAACTTCAGAGTTATGAATACTAGAGTTTTTAACTTTCCAGTCAACCATACACCACATTTGGAACCAAAAGTACACAATCAGGCAGCTAAAGAGACAAAAAATAGTAAAAAAGACACAAACTCAGTACAGTACTGTGATAAACTACTAAAATAAAAGGGAAAGCGGCAGTTTTTATCCACACAGTAAAATTTCAAAGCTGTATTAAGTCAATGTTCAGTTGAAAACTTTTGAAAAGGACCATAATGTTTTGTTCAGTCTTACAAACAATTCAGAGTTGTGAACAACCTGCATTGCCAAATTGTTCTTAACTCTGAGGTTCTGCTATATAGTCTTCAGCTGCAATTTAAATGGAGCTGGGCTAGTATCTAAGGGTACGTCTACACTATAGAGAAAAAATCGAAGCTGCCTCTGTCAATCTTCCAGGGTTCGAATTAGCAGGTCTAGTGAAGACACACTAATTCAAAGTGAGAGGGGCACTCTGGTCAATGCCGGTAGTCCTGCTTCCACAAGGTGTAAGGGAAGTCAAAGGGAGAGTATTCTCCCTTCGACTTCCTTCAGTGTGGACAGAGCCAAAAGTGGAGTTAAGGTACTTCGACTTCAGCTATGCAATTAACATAGCTGAAGTTGCGTATCTTAATTCGACCTCATCCCATAGCATAGATGTGCCCTAAGAAACCAAAACATAATAGTAAGTGATGCTGGTGATATCAGACTATATTGAGAAGATTCTTCCTCATGAACTAATACTGGACCAGTGTCCCAGAAAGATTGATGTTTGGTTTTGAAAATACCTGCTTTTATATAACCAATTGATAATTAAAGATCCCACCTCTCCTTTTTCAAACAACAGGGATGAGATCCTGGCTCCACTGATGTTAATGGTAAAACTACTGATGGTGGCAGGGCCAGGGTTCACCTTAAACACATTAAGTCCCACTCACCTGGCCAAATTCAGACCTGGTGTAAATGGAGAAATTACCACTGCCCAAGCCAAGCTATTTTTGTCTTTTTTTAACAAGAGTTGGATTTGACCTATGTTATCTACCTAATTTCTCTGGGTAGTCTTACATGTTATAAAGCAATTGCATTTATTTCCTGCCTTAAATTGTTATATGAAGCTTAAAAATTAGTCTCCCTCACCAACAGAAGGTGGTCCAATAAAAGATATTACCTCACCCACATTGTCCCTCTAATACAATGCACCCATAAGTTATGAAACATTTGCCACCTTCCACCCTAAAGATAGTTCATTTTAGTGACAGGCAGAGGGGTTCCGACACAGGTGCATTTACAGAGAATAAGCAAATAAACAAAAGCTTTATTATGGGTGGAAATGTGCTCTACTGAAGTGAACCTAACACCTCAAAACAAATATTGCGCTTTCCTTGCTAAAAACAAGGACCGTTTAAAAAATCTCAAATGTCAATGTGACTGGAAATGCACCGGTAAGAGCTGGCTGAAACTCAATATCCATGCCAAAGGAAATTCCAACATTTTGAGAACTTTTTCATTTCCATTTGGATGGTGGGGTTGCCTCAGAGCTACAGTCCCTGGATGCCCTGGGGCATATGGTCCTGTAGCAACGCGAGGTAGTTCTCATGGAGCTATGGATCCTCAATCCATGGACCTTTCGTCACTAGCAGCACACGAGATAAACTGGCAAAAAAACAATTTCTGTTCAAACCCTGACTTCCACAAACCATCTCAGTTTCAACAAATTAGCATTTCCCAATGAAATCTGTTTGTCAGAAAATTTCCAATCAGCTATACAATCCCTCATAACTCACTATTGCCCAGCAGACTAAATGTGGCCTAGCAATTGCCAGTTGACCAACACACATTTCAGTCAATGTTATTTTCTTATGGGACCTACTGGCTATGTCTAAACTACACCCCTCTGTCAGCAGAGGGATGTAAATTAGACGTATCGAAAGTGCAAATGAAGCCAGGATTTAAATATCCCGTGCTTCATTTGCATAATGGCGGCCGCTGCTTTTTTTTTGAAATGCGACTTTTCGGAAAAAAATGGCCATTTAGGTGGGGCATTTTCGACAGAAATGCCCCGTTTCGAAAGATCCTGTACTCTTTCTGTACAGGATCTTTTGAAACGGGGCATTTCTGTCGAAAATGCCCCACCTAAACTGCCATTTTTTTTCCGAAAAGCCGCATTTCAAAAAAAAGCAGCGGCCGCCATTATGCAAATGAAGCACGGGATATTTAAATCCTGGCTTCATTTGCACTTTTGATACGCCTAATTTACATCGCTCTGCCGACAGAGGGGTACAGGTTAGATGTAGCCACTGTGTTAATGTGTTCAGTGCTGGATACCCTATATGCAAAAGAAATAGAAGAGGGGACAGATTCATGTAATAAAATGTATACCGTAAGAGGAAACATCTACAACAGGGTTTCTAACATCTTCCTTAGAAAATAGGTACTGTCAGAAATAGGATACTAGAATAGATGGACCACTAGTCTGATTCAGAATGGCAATTCTTGTGTTTCGATGTTCCCATGTAAAAATAAACTCTTCCCAGACAGAACCAAAACAAATTTGACCTAAACCAATTGATACAGGAAATCCAATTAAAAAAAATAAAAAGAAGGAAAAGGTTTGTCTGGATGTAGTAAATTTTTGCAGGAGATAAACAAGTAAAATCAGCTAAAATAACTACAGCCCAGTAAATAGAACAATATCTAAATGTTCAAATAGAATTCTCACTGCATGCTGAAGTATACACTGAGTGATATTTCCCCCAACCTATTTATAATTGTTGCAAAACCATGAGAATGTTTTCTTTTATTTCCTCCCAAAAATTTAAAGCAGCAAGCATGGATTAAGTGGGAAATAAGTCTATAGGCTAGATCCTCAGCTGACAAACTCCACTGATCGTCATAGCCATATGTCAATGTATACCTGGGAAAGAAATCTCCATTTATTTATTTTATGAAAATAAAATTTAGAAAGAACGATTATCCTCAAATTTATTGTATTAATGTTTACAATTACGTTTATCCTAAAACCTGATTATAATTTGTCTGTGAAATGAATCAGTCATATTTAATTTTACAATTACACAAAGCCATCTGTTCACATTCAGTGTGCTGTGTACTGTACTGAACATTCTATGAGACTGGTTTTACCCTACTCCACAACCACTTCAATTAAATCTCTAAAGAACCAAACAATATGGAATTATACATCTGCTAGTTTCCCAGTTTTATGCTACTACTTATTCTCAAACTCAAAAATATCTTCTTTTTCTATACAAATGAAAATTTGCAAGCCATTGATTCAGAACATGAACTGACTCCATGAGGGATTTTTATTTATTTTCTCTTAATTTTTATAACTCTGTAAAGCATTAATATTATTTAGTATTTATTATCTTAAAAAAAAAAGATTTAAGACCATTTAAAATGGTGAGGTGTGTTTATTGTCCTGTTTATTTTAAGAATACAGAGGTCATAAGTAGGAGACACATCAACCCTGTGGAGCATGAAAAGCAGTACATGGCTAATTAAAATGACATAACCAAATCAATTAAACCACGGAAGAGAATCCAGAAACAAGGCAATGAAAGGCAATTAATTAATCCTGACTCTCATAAAGTGCTAAAAGGAAATTTTTCAAGCTTAATTTTCACCATATTCCTTTCTGATGGCTATTTGTAATATTGGATCTTACATAGGTCATTAGAAAATAAGACAACTTTGTACAACGACCTTTCAAAATACCATTCTGTACCTTCTTACTGCAAGCTGCTTCTCTAGCTGTTCCTTAGCTCTCACTTCGAGTAAGTGCAACCTTAGCTGTGTACAAATTACATTGCAGTTTCGTATATCCTGAAATAAATGTCCGCATACAGCTGAAAGCATGTAGTACCAAAATTAAAAAGAAATATGCAAACACAAGCACTACTCTGCTTACAGTTTAGTCCCAGAAACCTGATGTAAATGAAAACAATTATTTTTAAAAATTAAATTCCAAACTTAATAATGATGAAAAAGAAACCTACACTCTCGTAACTCAGATGACCTATGACTCACATAAAAAGCACATTTCAATTATCTACACAAACCTATTAGGATAGAAAAGCAACTTGTTAGCTACTCCTTAGCCTTGTGAGAATGAGAAAGGTCAGGATAGCGGAAAGATTGATTTTACATGCTTAATGGAATTTTGTAAGTACATAAAATACACTTTTCCTAAACAAGACCATCTAGGTAAGTATTTTAATAATGATCTTCCTGAAGGTAATTACTGGCCCTGATTCAGCACTTACAGTGATGTAAAAATTCAAATGAATTCAGTGGAGTTACTCCTGCTTTGCACTAATGTAACACAATGTTATATGATTGCTATGGTTTTAATATGGAACAGAACCAATAACTATTGTACAGTCTGTGACATACAAGGTATCACTTATAATTCCCTTAAAGAATATTTGAAACTAAGAGTATGTCAACACAGCAGCATTATTTCAGAATAATTGATGTTCTTCCACACTACAAGCCTTTATTTCGAAATAATGTCGAGCTGAGGGATTTCTTCCTCCGACTCCTGGTAGCCATCATTTCACAAACAGTAAGGGAAGTCAAAGCAAGTGTTCTTCCTTCGACTTCCTGATATTTCGACAGCGCCAAAGCCAAATTAAACTATTTCGACTTAAGCTACGCAATTGATGTAGCTCAAGTTGCATAGCTTAATTCAACTTTAGCCCTGTTGTGTAGATGTACCCCAAAACTGGATTGTGTCTAGACCATAACTGAGGCCCTACCAAATTCACAGTCCACTTTGGTCAATTTCACAGTCACAGGATTTTTAAATTGTACATTTCATTGTTTCTGCTATTTAAATGTGAAAGTTCATGATATTGCAATTGTAGGGTGTGACATTATCTGATTATAATATGATCATGAAAAACATTGTTGATACCACTGTTACATAGTTGAAATAAATCTTATGCAAGTAGGACGCATGGCCAGAAAGGATTAAACAATCTTGGGCCAGATCACTCAATCAACCTGTAGAGGCATGTGAGAAAAATATGTGAATCATAGAACTGGAAGGGAACTGTAGAGGTCATCAAGTCCAGTCCCCTGTACTCATGGCAGAACTATGTAATAACTAGATCATCCCTGACAGATATCTGTCTAACCTGCTTTTAAAAATCTTCAATGATAGAGATTCCACAACTTCCCTATGCAATTTATTCCAGTTTTTAACCACCCTGGCTGTTAGGAAGTTTTTCCTAATGTCCAACCTACACTTCCTTAGATGCAATTTAAACCCATTGCTTCTCGTTCTATCATCAGGAGTTATGGACAGAGCCTTGCAAATCCACAGATATCTGGTTTATCTGCGGATGTGGACATTCACAGCTCATTTTTGTGGATAAGGATGGGAATGCGAATAAAAATTTTCTATCTAGAACCCTGCAAATTTGCAGATATCCACTTTATATCAATGTGGATATCCTGGGCTCATTTTTACAGATACAGATGTTGATGCAGATACAAATTTTGTATCTGTGCAGAGCTCTAGTTATGGAGAATAATTTTTCTCCCTCCTCCTTTTAAACAACCTTTTAGGTACTTGAAAGCTATTATCATGTCCCCTCTGTCTTCTCTTTTCCAGACTACACAAACCCAATTCTTTCAATCTTCTCTCACAGGTCATAGGTTACATTTTCTAGATCTTTAATCATTTTTTGTTGCTCTTCTCTGGATCTTCTGCAGTTAGTTCACATCTCTCCTGAAACTGGCACCCAGAAATGACACAATATTGCAGTTGAGGCCTAATCAGTGTGGATGAGAGTGGAAGAATTACTTTGCATGTCTTGCTTACAACACTCCTGCTAATGCATCCCAGAATGATGTTTGCTTTTTTGCAACAGTGTTACACTGTTGACTCATCTTTAGCTTGCTGTCCACTATGATCCCTAGATCCCTTTTCGCAATATTCCTTCCTAGACAGTTCCATATGGTATGTGTGTAATGGATTGTTTCTTCCTAAGTACTTTTCATTTGTCCTTATTAAACTTCATCCTATTTACCTCAGACCTTTTCTCTATATCATTTTGAATTTTCATCCTATCCTCAAAGCACGTTCAACCCCTCTCAGCTTGGTAATTAAGGCCATTCAACACTAGTTAGGATATGCAAACCTGTATTATTAGAAATTAAAGGTAATACTAGATACATGTATTTGCTTATGTCTTATAGATGCTAACCATGTAAACAGACAGTTCCTGGCTATCACTATAACTGTTGATTCAGAGATCAAAAGGGAATATTAACATTTAGATTAATCTTGAGTGAAATAATGTCATTGTCAAGACGTTTCTTTAAAATTTGTGATAAACTGCTTAATGGATAAATTACCTTATGTCAATTACCATGATGTTTGGGAAACAGAAGGCTACATCAAAAACTCATTCTTTACCCAGAATTGTATAAAAGGCTCTTAGGTCCTGATCCTGTTTATCTCATACCTGCTTGGATGCTCGTGGGGAAAGTTATAAGCCATAAAAAAATTAGATCCCTGGTGCATCTATAATAGACACTGAATTAATATCTTAGACGTGCAGCTGTGAATAGCCTCCTCTGGTTCCAGCAGGGATACAGAGCATCTCACTTTCTTGTTCTCAAAGTGGGAGACACAGAAATTCCCAGTGCTGAGACTTCATCAATCCCAGCAGCAGACTGTGAAAGGAGACACCTCCCACTGGCAGTGCCTTGTAGCCCACTGAAGACCACGGGACAGTACTTGTAAGTAGCCCAGCAGAACCACTTGAAGTACATATAGCTTAGCCTGTGTGAAAGTCTTTGCAGGATCAGGTAGGGGTGCTGGAACAATTTTTACAGCGGGGGGGCCGAGCGCCACTGAACTAAACTGTAAATCCTGTATACAATGGAAGCCACTTTAAGCCAGGGTGTGCTGCAGCACCGCCTGCAACCCTAGTCCCAGCACCTAGCAGATCAGGACTTGAATGTCTGCCCCAAAATAACTACATTACATCCTGCTCATTATCCTGTTCTTGAGTGTACAATGCAAAGTTGTGCAAGTGTGTCAAAAGTTTCTCTTAGAAAAGATAGTGAAGCATCTGCAGGAAGGATTGGTTATCCAGATTCTGCTAGACCAAGCTGTGGGGTTTACACTCAGTTACAGATTATCAAGGACAATCCATTACATAAGTTTAAAAGCTTTGATTAATACTTGTAGCTGCTATACGGATATGGTGCAATACAAGACAGCCTAAGGGAGTTTTGTATTCTTTAAAGCATCAGACATTAACAAGCTAAATTTACCACTGGGAGCCAGGGCACAAGCCCAAAAAACCAGACTCAAATGTACTTATATTCCAATCTATGGTTTTCAAATACAGTGTATCATTTCTATGAGTCTTTAATGAGAGCCAAGAGGTACACATTATAAAAACCATGTTCTATTTCTAATAGAGTTCAGTGCAGAGCAGAGAATGATTTAGTAGATTTCCTCAGCTTTAACTTGCACTTGGCTACAGACACCAGGCAGTTAGATTCAGATTTAAAACTTACCCAACAGCATCAAGAGATTTTTTTAAGGCAGAACTTTTTTTTTTAATCCTATATTTACAAATTATGGATTCTGTTTCACAGTCTATATAAGGTCAGCCATTTGTCTGTCTGGGATAAACCTCTAAACTGCCTCAATGAAATGAAGCATTGTTCCTTTTAAACATAAAAATAATTGACCTTTATCTATGGAATCAGATAATAGTTTGTAAAAGATTCAATAAAAATGGATGAGGGAGATGAACATGTCAGAATGAACCATTTTGGAGACACTGATTTTATTATTATTTATATTGCAGTAATGCTTGGAAAGCTAATACAAGATCAGGGATCCATAGTTCCAGGTGCTGACCAAAACTAAAAAAAAGAAGGTGGCCTCTAGAAGGGTGCACAAGCTGTGCATGAGGAAGGAATACAAACAGGTTGATGAACCAGAAGGAGGTGGGTTGGGGGTGGGTCAGAAGGAGGAGATTACAAAACAACAACCACCAAAACAAACAAAAAATGGTATGTAGGAGAGGAGCAGAAATCCGGACCGATTTTTATGACCTACAAGTGACTCTGACAGAGTTTTAATGAAAACTCTGGGACTTTTTCACTTCCTTTGCAGAATTTCTGAATTCACTGCCCCAACGCAATTACATTTTGTATTCCACCTGATCTAAAATTAATTGAACTATAACTCTTATTTTATAACTAATTTGACCTAGATATTTTACATTCTCGGATTCATATTATTGTTATTGATAATAAATAAAATAATAATCTAATCTATTAGAGTTCTTTGAAGGGGTTAAACATGCGGACAAGGGGGATCCAGTAGATATAGTATACTTAGATTTTCAGAAAGCCTTTGACAAGGTCCCTCACCAAAGGCTCTTGTGAAAATTACATGGCCATGGGATAAGAGGGAAGGTCCTTTCTTGGATTGAGAACTGGTTAAAAGACAGGAAACAAAGGGTAGGAATAAATGGACCAATCCTGTTCAACTTATTCATAAATGATCTGGAGAAAGGGGTAAGCAATGAGGTTGTAAAGTTTGCAGATGATACCAAACTGTTTAGGATAGTCAAGACAGAAGCAGACTGTGAGGGACTCCAAGAAGATCTCACCAAACTGAGTGATTGGGCAACAAAATGGCAAATGAAATTTAATGCGGATAAGTGTAAAGTAATGCACATCGGGAAAAATAACCCCAACTATATGTACAGTATGATGGGGGCTAATTTGGCTACGACAAATCAGGAAAGAGATCTTGGAGTTATCGTGGACAGTTCTCTGAAAACTTCCACACAGTGTGCAGCAGCAGTCAAAAAGGCAAATAGGATGCTAGGAATTATTAAGAAAGGGATAGAAAATAAGGCCCAGAATATCTTACTGCCCCTGTATAAAACTATGGTACGCCCACATCTTGAATACTGTGTACAGATGTGGTCTCCTCACCTCAAAAAAGATATTTTGGCCTTGGAAAGGGTTCAGAATAGGGCAACTAAAATGATTAGGGGTTTGGAATGGGTCCCATATGAGGAGAAGCTAAAGAGACTGGGACTTTTCAGTTTAGAAAAGAGGAGACTGAGGGGGGATATGATAGAGGTATATAAAATCATGAGTTTTGTGGAGAGGGCCGATAAAGAGAAGTTATTTATTAGTTCCCATAATAGAAGAACTAGAGGACACCAAATGAAATTAATGGGTAGCAGGTTTAAAACTAATAAAAGAAAGTTCTTCTTCACACAGCGTGTAGTCAGCCTGTGGAACTCCTTGCCAGAGGAGGCTGTGAAGGCTAGGACTATAATAGAGTTTAAAGAGAAGCTAGATAATTTCATGGAGGTTAGGTCCATAAAAGGCTATTAGCCAGGGGATAAAATGGTGTCCTTGGCCTCTGTTTGTCAGAGGCTGGAGAGGGATGGCAGGAGACAAATTGCTTGATCATTGTCTTCGGTCCACCCTCTCTGGGGCACCTGGTGCTGGCCACTGTCGGCAGACAGGATACTGGGCTAGATGGACCTTTGGTCTGACCCAGTACGGCCATTCTTATGTTCTTATGTTCTAATAAGAACAATAACAATTCAAAGCATTATAAATATATTAGATGACTCAAAGAGGTACCTCAGGCCAAACAGATGGCTTGTCCCTTTGCTGAATGCTATGGTATATATTCTGAAGACAGGAAGGAAAACAAAACAAACACGATCTACAAAGTGTTGGATGTGCCCTTTAAAGTTAGAACATTTCACAAAATAGTTCTTGGAGGCGCAGGCAGAGGGAGCATGGCATACGTAACTGGGAAAGTTATTCTTGGCATACAGGGACAATATGAAAGGCCATTTAGATCTTCATTTATCATGAGTTTTAAAACAGTCATCTTGATAATATTAAAGACTTGGCTCTTTCTAGTTATTTTAGATGCATAAATTGTCTTATTGGCTCAGGCCAGTGATCTAGTATGCAGTCCAGGATCCCATTCCTGGCAATACCAAGTAGCAGACAGTTCACAGGGAGGTACACTACATTGAGATGTTCAACTACTACAGCAGTGGGGGATGTACTATAAGGTAAATGGAACAGACTAGAAATAACCCAGTAGTAGACTATCATGAATTGGTATGTTCAGAGGGGAAGCTTCTTCCTCATTCCATCAGTTAGATGCTAGTTTATGCCCTGGAGTAACTGTAGCTGCCAGATATTCTCATAACCCATATAAATGTCTCATTCTATTTTGAATCCTACTAACCCCATGCCCTTGATTATATGTGGCAATGAGTTCTACAGGTTAATTACGACTGTAGAAAAAATGTTCAATTTCATGAGTCTAATGGTACTGGATAAAAAAATCAAAATAATAAGTTAAGTAATATAGGTATTGTATGTGTTGGATGAGAAAAAAAATATGAATGTACCATTCATATACTCTCTCTAAAAAATATTTCAGCCACTGTTTCAGATAGGAGCTGACTTGTAGTTTTGCAGGTCTTTCTGCTGAAATTGGTCTAGCTGTAAAATTTGAAAATAAAAACTAAATGACCCAAGTTTACATGATCAAAGAGTTATTCTGCTTCTAATGCAAAAGACAGACTCCAAATCTTCCCTCTCTTTACACTGATTTATTACATTCAGTAATTGTCTATTATTACTGTACATTGTAATCTATTTCTAATGAATCCCCCTTGGTTATGGTGAGCCAAGTCCAGCATAATAAATTGTAATCTGTGAAGTCATTAACTTTGCTAATATTGTACAATCCACGTTTTGTGAGATGGGAAACAATTTGTGCAGTCTTCTGGTTTTTTCACTATTTTAAGTACTATTGTAATTAATGCTCTCTTTCAATTTCCCATTGTTTTATTAGATTAGAACCTAACAAATGGGAAGCATGTTTTATTTCTATATTCTTTTCAGAATTCTGCTGGAAAAATATTGATTCCAAGATTTCTCTATTTTTTTAGGCTTTAATTCATTTACAGTATCATTTCCTCACACATATCACATCCCAAAACTGCAATCAGATCTATATGGTTAGACCCCAGTGTGGCTCCATACAGCAGAGGCTCCACTCTTGCTACTGGTGATATTTTTCCTCTCTCAAAATCTTGATAGCACAGAAAATTCTCCAAAGAATGTGTTATAGTCTCCTCAAATTGTGAGTCTGTTTCCCACATGCTGTCATTTTAATGTATTTATATTTACACATCTTGACTTACAGCTCTCAGGCCAGGAAGATAATACATTTTCCACTGAAAACAATGTTAGCCAGCCAAGGAAGAACACCCATTGTGTATTAGAATACAAAGGGATACACTGTGCGTGCTAGTATTTCAACCGATGTACAATCTGTGTGTTACTTTAACACATTGGTGCACAAACTTTTCCTGTCATGCCCTGCCTTCTCAGGTGCCCCTCTCCTCTACCTTTGCTCAGTTGTCTCAGCAGAGAAGCTCAGGTGAAAGGCGGAGCTGGGGAGCAAGACTGGGTCAGGGGAAGGAGAAGTAATAGGGCAGAAAAGGTGGCAGAGTGAAGCTGTGGCAGGAGTCACAATGAAGTACCGCTTGTGAATCATATACCAAACACACTGGGAGCTCTGTAGAACTTCAGGAAACCTGAAAGCCACCAGAGTTCCTTTCTCCTGGCCAGGACCCATCATTCCCTTTTCTTTTGTAATTCTTGATCTTTTGTCATAATTTTCTATTATTTAACCATAAAAGGCCTCAAGTCTATGTTCAGTCAAAGGTTTAGGTGCTGCTGAGCAACACGCACTTTAAATCTCCACATTAAATCCATTTGGCAGGCCTAGTAACAGGTTGGACCTCGCTGGTCCAGCACCCTTGGGACCTGACTGGTCCTGAACAAGGGGTTTCACCAGACCAGGGAAGGTCCCTCCCCTCCTGGCCCGTGCTGCCACCGGCTTAGAGCTCCACCCTACCCCTACTGCTGCTCCAGCCCCCCTGGCTCTCTAGATGCTCAGTCCCACTGCTGCTGGGGCCAGAGAGCCACAGCCAGAGCTCTGCAGCTGCCTGTCTCCGTGGCTGTGGCCAGAGCTGTGCAGCCAGGGTTGGGGCAGAGGGCTAGGGCCAAAGCTCCCAAGTTGCCGCTGGGGCTGAGGCCAGAGCTCCCTGGCCGCCTCTAGAGCCAGAACTTCCCACTGTGTCCCATCCCCTCCCCACCAACACTGGGCTCCTGGGTGAGTTGCTGGTGCCCCCTACAGGCCTCCTGTCCCACCACCAGACCTCCCTCTTCCTGGGCTCTGTGGTCCAGGAACATCCGTGGTCCTGCCAGGCCATGGATGTTGACAGACCGGGGGTATCGGTGAAGGGAGGTACAACTCACAGTTCAATTCATAGTGTACATTTTGGATACATTCTCTTGGGTTCCCACTATGCTCTTTTAGTGATTCATGACATTTTAATATTGCTTCATCAGGACCTGTTTTTAGAGCTGTAAATTTCTGTGGCAGTTGGTTTCAATGCCTTTAGCACTTAGTAGTGCTTTTGTATTTACCCTTTTAATACCATTCAATTCAATGGCAAAAAATTACACTGACATAGAATTAAGGGGCAAGCTGTGATGTGATATGCCCCTCCCCTCCCCCCCCCCCCGCACATTGCTCCTTCTACTCAAGACTCTGCCTCCATGCCCCTTGCTCCTCCAAGACCCATCCCCTCCCCACACACATACTCACTCATCTCCATTCCCTCCTCCCACCAGCCCTTATGAGATGGTTTGCTGCTCTGGGTGAGGATGCTAATACAGGTAAACGGCAGCTAGCAGCTTGTGGTAGGATTATGGATTGATTCTGGTGGATGTGAATTGGATGCGGACCCACATTTTTGTATACACACATGAATCCATAAATACACTCCATAAATCCTCCAGAGAGATCTCAAGACATTTTCATGGAGGCATTCTGCTGTCCTTTTCTAAGAGTTTCTAGGCAGGGTTGTCTTATTTCTTCCTACATGGTAGGACACTTTCCCATAACTCTCAGTGATAACTTAAGCAGTCCCATTATAATACACAGTCTAGCATATGGCCTCGCAAGGCTTCAGAAATCTAGCAACAGCTGTGCTCTCTCTGTCTTTGTTACTCTCAGGAGTGAGATATCAGGTAAAATCACTACCGCCTACTAAAACGGTGCTGCTATTCAGTGTCATTGCCCTAGACCAGTAGAATCATGCAGCTGAGCATTTCCCTCCTCATTTTCTCAACCCGCAGCAGGCCATCCTCACTATGGCGGGTGCTGTGACCAGTGCAATGCACGCGCAATCCCAAGCAGAATAGAGAAGGTAAAGCTTAAAACTTCAGAGGAGCAAGGGAAGTGAGTTCAACTCTGAAGTGTTGCTTTCCATCATGAATACACTGACAGTGATAGCTTTTTCAGGTTTTATCTGCAGGTGCTGCAATTGCAGCCATCAGGGTTTCTACCCCACACCGGCAGTTTGCCTCAGCTAAATAAGGAAGAGAAAGAAGAGGACTCAGGATGACATATGCAATGAGGTCCTGCAAGCCAGCCTTGTATCAAACTCTGGGCCATAGTATGAACATTGCAGACAACCTGGAGAAAGACAGAGTGAAGAAGAGGAAGAGAAAGAAAAAAAGAAAAGGAGAGGGAGGAGCACCGGGACCTTCTCAGAAAGCAAACACAGAATATTGTGCCGAGAGTCAGTGAGAGTTAGAGTACATGTATATGGAGGTAGGTGAGGCAATAGCTTTTATCGGACCAGCTTCTGTCGGTGAGAGAAGCAAGCTATTGCACTTACACAGAGCTCTTCTCCAGGCCTGAGAAAGATACTCAGAGTGTCACAACTACAAAGAGCAGCAGGTTATTTAACATAAGTAGATCACACACATTTCGAGGGGAAGTTCAAGGCAAAGTGACCCATTAATACCTGTCCAGTTAATATGTATGGGGTGGATATATGAGTATTTTCTATTATCTTGTAACTAGCTGAGGCAGGAATTATTTGAGGGCTGTTGGTGTACAGGAAGGTGATATCCATGTTGGCAAGAATGGTGTTCTGAGGGAGGCTGTTAATATTTCAGAGTTTCTGGAGGAAGTCAGTGGTGTCCTGGAGGCGACAGTGGCCTTTGTGGCAAGTGGTTTAAGGACAGTGCCTGTGAGTCTTACCATCTTCAAGTTTAAATTCCTAACTTTCCTAGGCACAACAAATCATGGACTGAATAGAGACACTGGATTTGTGGCTTATTACAATATTTTGTATTCCACCAACTTCTGGATTTTTTTTGTGGCTTATTACAATATTCTGTATTCTACCAATATTACAATATTCTATATTCCACCAACCTCCGGATTTTTCCCCCTCTTTTCCCCTTATGAATGGAGAATGTTGATGAGCAACTTCTCCTTGAAAAATCCCTTGAAATATGTGTTAACAACCTATGCTAAACAATCTGTTCCATTGTAGTTAGCTATGATGCTGAACATATTTCCCAGAACTGAAGAGCTCCTTGTGAGCTTGAAAGCTTGACTCTCTCAACAACAGCTTTCTGTTGGTCCATTGAAAGATATTACCTAACCCATCCTGGCTCTCTAATACCCTGGGACCAACCCAACTACAACAATGCTGTAAGTGTGCATTTGAAACATTGTTCAAGAAGGTAGAGGGAAGGGGGTGTGGGCAACTTCCCCCCTTCCCCGCCTTTTATCCTGTAATAAGTAGTGTTAGATAGAAACCTCTGGGTAAAAGTGAATAGATGTAAAAGCTAGTGAAAAGACTGTACGTTTCAGAAACAATACAGTTGCCAGAGTAAAGGTATATTTGTTATCAAGTGTATTGAGGCACTGTGGAAAGAAGGCAGAATTAAAGTTGCATGGGCAATTTTCAGGGTTACCAATATGTGGATTCTGGGTGATTCCAGGATCACATGGTTACAGAAGTTTGCAGGAGAGCAAGGAGCATGCCATTACACAGTGATTGCTGACTACAGACAGATGTGGGTGGAGAGAAGAGGAGGCTAAATTAGGCATTGTGTTTTACCGACTCCGGAATCTCGAGAGGGGCAGAACTGGCCTTCATATGCAAATTTGACACATTTACCCAGGGACTGAACAAAGACATTTCCTGGATGGGCCTTATATTCTACACCCAAATGACATCAAAAGCTAAGTATCAGGCACTTAGAGCCCAGACTTTTAGCCTCATTTAGCATGGACAGTTTAATTGACAGGGTTTTTTTTTTCTCCTTTCCCTCCCCTTCTCCCCTCTTTTTCTGCTGTTTATTTGTATCTCTGGACCCTTTTCTCCATTCATCTGAAGAGGTGGGTTGTGCCCACAAAAGTTCACGATACTATCTATATTTCTTTGTTGGTCTCTAAAGTGCTACAGGACCTTTTGCTGTTTTTTAAGTTTTTTTAATCTGTGACTGAAGAAGTTGTGATCTACCAGATTTCATAGTGGTTCACTGGGGCTGAAATTATCTGGCCTTTCATGGGGCACCCCTCATACAAACTTTGAAAGCAGATTTAGGCACTGTCCAAAATTGCCCCTTGACTCTTTCTAAATGTACCTCAATTTCTCTTTACCCCACCTTATATCAAAATGTCCCATGCCATAATTAACAGCTTCCTTAAAATTTCTTTAAATTACACTGACTGCACTGGTCCCACGGAGATTGCTCCTCACACCAAGGATTGGCCAGACAATAGTGTGTTCTCACCCCATCATTTCCCTACCTTCCCCTGCACCAAACATGCCTCTACTCAGGGAGAGACAGGATTGGCAGACCCCCAGCAATGGTATTGTAGCACTCAATTCTGTTATGCTAAGAAAACTCCTAGTTGCCCATTTAAGGCAACTTTTCAGCTATTTTGAACTATGACTGGAACAGGGGTTGAGAATCCCACCTTTCACTATCTCAGTGAACGAGGAAGAGAAGGGAGTTGCCCACCTAACAAACAGCATTAAAACAATGTATGGGCACACAGGGCTTACTGTTTCAATGACTGAGAAAGGAAAGAATACTGCAGGCTTAAACAAGGAGATATACACAAGTTGATGGGGAATACATAATGCAGAGAAGACAGATCTCTGAAGGGGGTGGTGGGAGATAGAGAATACCAATAGGAGAAAGAGGAAATAATAGATACACAGGAGACATGAAGAGGAGGAATAGAGATGACCATGAAGTCAGGAAAGACATCACAAAGAGAAGTAGAATGAGTGTAGCAGAAAAAGAAAACAACAGAGATTTCAGAGACAGGAACCTCATCTGATGAAGTGCCTACCAAAGCTCATGATACTATAGATATATTTTTGTTAGTCTCTCAGGTACCACAGGACTATTCATTTTTAAGACATTTTATCCCAGGATAGAGTAGGAAAGGATATGACAGAGAACAGAGAAGAGAAGGAAGAGGGATGGACAGAGGAAGAAATAAAGTGGGAAAAGATTAGGAAAAACCCCCCTGAAAAATAGACATTGAAAGAGGATGAGATAGGCAGAAAAAGCTGAGAAAGAACAGAGCAAAACAAAAATTAAGAAACGAGAGAAAGTAGCACAAACTGGTGGATAGTTTCATTGACAAGATAACATGAAGCATGTGACTTTCTAGAACAAGGCTGGGAGACATGCAGCATAGGAGACAGAGACATATACACACTGACAAACAGAGGGAGTAGATGTATCTACATTCATAGATAATACCAGTATTTAGAAATATTTGGATTGGCTCCAAGCTAGTTGAACAAAATGAGGCAAATAAAATATACTTAAACATTAATGTAACTACCAAAAATAATTGATTTGTACAAAGCACAGCACTTCCATGAAAAATGGACCTAAAGATAATAAAAGACATATAGTATTTGGTTATGCAGAAATAATAATTGCTATGAAGCAACTAAATTTATAGATGACTGTGAAGTTTATTTTGCGGTTATTTAGAAATGTGAGTGCAAGACAAATTTGGTCCAAAATTGTCTTCTATAAAGCAGTCCTGAGCATTATTAAACAGCAAACATTACCATTTAAAATCAAACCATAAGAACATAAGAACAGCCATACTGGGTCAGACCAAAGGTCCATCTAGCCCAGTATCCTGGCCAATACCAGATGCCCCAGAGGGAGGGATCACAATAGGTAATCCTCATGTGATCCCACCCCTGTCCCCCACCTCCAGAGAAACAGAAGCTAAGGACACCATTCCTACCCATCCTGGCTAATAGCCATTGATGGACCTAACCTCCATGAATCTATCTAGCTCTTTTTTGAATCCTGTTAAAGTTCTAGCCAAACTAAAGATGTGTTTGCTGCTTGCTAAAGTAGATTTTAAATGTAACTGAATGGAACTGTCACTAGGAAACACTGATTAAGGATATTAAAGACAAGTCAACTATCTGAAAAGCAAATATGTACTTCAAAGGGCAGCGCCGCACAGCTGAGCCTGGCTTAGCTGTGCAGCACTGCCCCTTTGAAACACCGCTTCAGCTGCCCTTTAAAATGCCAAAGCAGCGTTTCAAAGCAGCAGCACTGCCTGGAGCCAGGTGGGGACTCCTGCTGGGGACTCTTGTACATTTCAAAGCTGGCATGCCCGTGTGCAGCCTGGAATCAGCGGGACTTCCCGCTGGCCCCGGGCTGCACACAGTGTTCCGCATTCCTCCTTCAAAATATAGAAGAGCCCCCACTGGAGGAAAGGAATGTGAAAGTGCCTGTCAACTGGTCGAGTAGTCAATGGAAATTCCATCGACTACTCGACTAGTAAATTAACTGCAATTTAACATCCTTAACACTGAAGTATGTCACAGCTAGTCACTTTTCTGAAGGCAGCTTTTCTGTCTGAAATATCTCTGTGCATGAGGTATCCAAAACCAGCATATAAAAGAAATAAAAGGTCTGATCTTCCTCTGATGTAGAACACATACCTCCCATTGATTGCATAATAGCAATGTTGATTTTTAACAGCTCAGGATCTGTCCCACTGTGTTTTTTCTTTTAAGCTACATTAAACTATATACAAGAATAGATTAAAATAAACATATTTACTCAATTTGTGTATAACCAAAAGATTCGCAAGGTGCAGCAGAGAAAAAGTAGCTTATTTAAGATAACAGAGGAGAAAATTTGGAGCAAAAATAATGAATCAGGGGGAGCACCAAAAATATTAATGGGTAAGAGTGAGTTTAATAATGGTAGGTGAGGACTAATTATTGCTAATACTGGAGATATTCTGGAGTGAAATGTTGCATCCTTAGAATCTCTGTTCATTCATCTCATGTTGACCTCCTGATGCCTTCAGCACTTCTTCTGAATATTGCCAAAAATGCACTATTTGCGCCATTTTCACCCCTTCTGCTCTTCAGTCTCCTCTTACTTGTTTCACTTTGATGTGCATACAAGAAGAGAACACAATGTGGAATTCTTTGGAAAGAAACAAATAACTGGCACAGAAAAGAGGTTCTTGCTCTGATTGTACTCCTAATCAGGAACAAAAGATGTTTGGAAAAAACTCTTCACCCATGGAGAGGAGTGCTAACACCATTTATGTGGCACTAATGAAATAATTATAGGCAGCAGTGGAGGTAGAAAAGAGGACAAGCAGCTTTATGGAAATCTGTTTCCTTAGTCCATGCACACCCAGTGGAATACAACAGAACACCACCAAGGGTTGCAAACATGTCCTGTTTGTTGTTCATGGGACAACAGTTTTGAGGAGATGATCCACTTTGACAAAAATCACATTGAGTTGCCTTGCAGGACCAATAAAGAATCAAGCAAACAGTTTTGTGCAGATGTGATGGTGGTGCATATTATGACATCATGATATACCTTTGGACAGCAACATCATGATGCATTGAACTTGTTCTACAAGATAAACTGTTTAAGACAGCAGAGAGCAGTCAGCTAAAATGATGAAGCAATCACATTAACATCTGTAGACTCAGATTACATTAACATTAGAAAACCAGACAATCACTCCTCTCTTGAATGAACTTGCACAGGAAAATTATAACAGACAAAAACATCATACCACCTGTAGGTGAACATTTTTCACAAAACTATCACTCTGTCTCTGACCCCTCATTCTTCATTCTCAAAGGAAATCTGCATTACACCTTCAAAGACAAGCCTGGATACTGAAATTCATAACTTTGCTAGACACCAAAAATCACAGACTGAATAGACACACTGAATTTATGGCTCACTACAACAGTCTATAACCCGCTAACACCCCACGGCTGCCGTTTTTTCCCTCTACCTTCCTTTCCTCCCTTTGACTGGACAGATGTAATTGGGCTATTTCACCTTGAAATAAATGTATACAACTTATGTTAAACAATCTAGTCCACACTAGCTGTGAAACTATGCACGTTTCCCAGACCCGAAGAAAAGCTCTATGTAGCTCAAAAGTTTGCCTCTATCACCAACAGAAGATAGTCCAATACAAGAAACTACCTTACCCACACTAGAACTCATGATCAATGTATTATGTGTATCCTCTCACTGACTTGCCAGCTCTGAATCTACCAACCAGCTTTGCTTTCAGCTTGTTCTTTCACTCAAAGAAAAATGTTTCAAAATGTCAGCACAATGACTGGTAGAAGAGGCTAACGGGTAATGTTGGTTTTGCTTGCCCTTTGTTGACCTCAGTGCAAAATATAAAGAAACTCTATATTTTGCATTAGAATGACAAGAAAGTAGAAAGAGCATTCTTTTATTTTAAAAGTTCTGGAATTCTTCTACGGCATTCGTACACATGCTATCCATGTAACAGTCTGAGTAACTATATACGATATAAATGTATTTTACACAAGTAATTATCCAAATAATTACATACAAAGATTAATTGTTTCTTTGTGATATAATGTTGTTAGTCATGCTTCTTGAGTTTTGTCTTTTTAAAGAGAGGGGCTCCCTGATTTTGCTATGAGTATCTCTTTTCCTATCCAGAGCTGTGAAATGATGGTCACACATCACATTAATCAACAATTCACTCTCTATCGTGAATAAAGTTATGCTGCACCTATTGAAGTGTTTGCGGAATCTGGTGACTAAATTATAAAATCAAACCAAAATCCACTTCACTTATGGGTAATATCTACTCACTGATGAATATTCAAGTATATCCAAAACCATACAGGAATATGTAAATTTAAATTTAGCTTGATTTCCATTTTAAGACATAAATTTTTGAGTAAAGATCTCATCTTTAAAATCCTGCATTCATTTCTGGAATGACAGTGAATGTGTGTGTTATAGTGATGAATACAACGAATGAGTCTCAATTAAGTGAAAATTCTTTCCTTTCTGAATGTCCAGGTACCCTATGCTCTTCTCTATTTTATTACACCCATTTCTCATGATGTTGTACCCCCATATTTTATGGTAATGTGCATGTATCATTCCTGTATTTGAAGTTAGAAATATGAGGTATAAACCTGGTTATAGGTCTAGGTGTGCTAATGAAAGCCATTAGTGGTACTTAAGGAACTTAATGGCCCAGTCCTCAAGACAATGATCTGTGATTAGTCTTGTTCTTCCTGTAAGCCTGGACTATGTTTGGTTCTGCTGAGACGTGCACCCATGTCACTTGATGTTGGAACCCATTTTGGATGTGATCTTTTTCCCTTCCATGGAAAAGTGATTGAAATGGAACACAAGGGATTCCTGCCTTGGACAAAATCAATTTATAGGCAGTGTATCAAACAATAAGGAGTTGGTAGTTGTGAACTACTAAGACACCTCCTGCTTATCACCAATATAACTGCTGGAAGCATCTAAGACTGAACAAGGGAAGGATCAAGCCCAAACTTGGAGGTTGCTTAGCTTATGAGAAAGATGATTGCAACTACTGTTAGAGTAAACAATTACATGCAACAAGTTTCTGGGAATATTAAGTTTAGCTGCTGTGGGTTTTTTTAAATTTTGCTTGGTAACGTACTTTGATCTGTCTGTTATCACTTGCAATCACTTAAATCCTGCTTTCTTAGATCTAATAAGATCCCTTTTGTTTATCATTAAACCCAGTTTAAGGGGGAACAGCAAGCTGTGCATATTTCTCTTTCATTGATAAAGGGAATGACCATATAAGCTTGTGCCGTGTAAAACTATTATGCAGAGTAAGACGGATTCATCCATGCTTCTGGTCCCATTGGGTGCTGTTTCAATTTCCTATGGCTGAGCCTTTCCATAGCTGAGCTGCTCTCAGTGTTTGAGTTGCTTTGCAGTGGGTTGTAACCACAACTGTGCCTTTATTGGGGGAGACCAGAGCTGCTGGCTCAGAAGGACAGGGTGGTGGGGACCCCAGAGGACAGGTATGTGAGCTCAGTTGTATGATCAGCCCATCAAGTGAGAGTCTCAAGGGGATCTCTCTGTGACCTAACTCATCACATTAACAACCACCAAATGCACAACTCACTACCATTAGTTATGTGTAAAATTGGATTTAAGTATAAACAATAAAACAACATGTTATGTTGCAAAATTAGGGGAAAAGCACTGCTTTATGATAATTAAGATGATAATGTTAGTTTCTTATAGAGCATTACAATTGCTCTGTCAACTACAGGACAGCATTTGCAGAGCAATAACCTACCAAAGATCATTTGAAGTTTTACAAAATTTACAAGATCACATGGGTCATGTTAGGTTACAATACCTTTAAAATAAAGGAAGACTTGGAAAACACTGGCTGCCAAGATTTGCCGCAGATAAAGACTGTACATTACCATTTTCAGGGGAAATCTCTCTCAAGATCTAGGAAGTTCTTGCTGTCTCTGATGTGTTTTCTGCATCACATGCAGAGGAGATGAGTCAGTCTTTGAAAAAGAGAACAGTCTGTATGGTGTAGGAGGCAAGCAGTGGTCCACTGTGATAACCCTGTCAAAACCATCCTGCAAATACAAATCTTACTTGGCAGCCCTGGCATGTATGCCCTCTCACCCTGTCACAACAAACAGAAGATGCCTGCAAAAATTAATGTACCAGGCTACATGCATTATTGTAATTAATGTTAAGGGAAAACCCAACAATCAGAAAGTCTCCGCCTTTTCAGTAACTGTTTTTATGCTTTTCATAAATAATTGTGACACCAACATTATTTTCAACCATGTAAAACCATCTCAAGGCTGTGAAAGAATTCCACAGAGAGCTAATGAGATGTTTTAAAAATACAAACTAGGTACAGGCTGAAGCAATAAAGGAGATGGGAGAGTGGTTTTGGTGGTGGTGGTGGTGGGGTTTTTTGGTTTTTTTTAAAAGGGGTAACTTGGGTTGCTGTGTAAACTAATCAAGTTATAATTTTTTTCTGATTAACTTCACTTTGAATGCTCTTTTAAAATAGCTATGATTCTTAGTAGCCGTGAGCTCTACTGACAGTTATCCTCTCTATGCTTATTTAATACTAGAAGATTTACCTGGCATTGCTTGGGTACTTAACTCAAATAAGTTTTAAAGTCTCAGAGGGATAGCCGTGTTAGTCTGTAACTGAAAAAACAACAAATGGTCCTGCAGCACTTTAGAGACTAACAAAATATGTAGATGGCATCATGAGCTTTCGTGGGCACAACCCACTTCTAGAGTAAGAGCAGGGATCCCCTTTTGGGGCTGCCGGGCGCCCAGAGGTGGGGGCCGCGCATGTGCCGGGCGCCCGGGGCCTAGGGCTCAAGAATGGCTCGGGCTGGCCCTGGTCACTAGGCGGGCGCACATAAATGCCCCGGCGGGCACCATGTGCCCATGGGCACCACATTGGGGACCACTGAGTAAGGCAGTTCAGGGTCTAAAAGCAATTTAAAAAACCAGCTGGAGAGAGAAGCTGCGGAACTTGTTTTCATTTACAAATTTCACACCTGTAATCAAGGTTTGAACACAGACCTGAATTGGATGGGCCACTACTTTCCACACCCTAATGACATCAAAAGCTAAATAACAGGTACTTACAGCCCACTCTATTAGCCTCATTTAGCACAGACACTCTAATTGACAATTTTTTTTCCTATTTTTTACTTCTCTTTCTCTGCTATTTATTTGTATCCTGGACTCCTTAACTCCATTCATCTGAAGAAATGGATTGTGCCCACAAAAGCTCATGATACCATCTAAGTTTTTTGTTAGTCTCTAAAGTTCTGCAGAACCATTCATTATTTTTTAAGTTTTTTCAGATAAGTTGCTCTGACGTAGGGCTGGAGATGAGTAGCTCAGTATGCAGGCTGCCCCAGTGGGGGGAGCGAAAGGGGGGGGAGAGAAAGAACAACCCCAGACCTCTCTCTTTGAAGCAGCGGGTGAGAAGCACCTCTCCATAGTTTCTGCAACTGCAGTGGGTACAACCAGGGGAAATGGGGACAGACAGACACACAGACTGTCCCTTTCTCCATCCCTGCCTCTTGCTGGCCCAGTGGGGTTATAGCTGTCTGGCCCCTTGCTGCCCTCTGTGGTCATTCTGCAGTATAACTATCCCTCCTGCCAGACCCCTCCCTTTCCACTTTATTGGAAAATCAAATTCCAGGCACATCCCATTGGCCTGGAACAACCAAACATTTACCTTGCTTTAAGTTATAAGAGGAAGCTGCACACCAAATTTGGTGGTACTAGCTCTTACCATTTAGGAGGAGTTTTTTAACAAATAGACTCACAGACAGACACATGCACATTTCTAAAATATATAGTAAGGTGACTGCATTAATTAAATATATGTTTTAAAATATATTCCATGAAAACACATATCTCCTGCAGTGTTAAAAATCTCATGTAAATGACAATCTTGACAAATTTTAAAAACTGCTTAACCAAGTCTTTGTATTCAATATGCACACAATTAAAGAAGCAGTTCATCTTTAACAGACTTCCACAATTAAATAGAAAATTATTTCATCAATGACAATTTAGATGATGTTTCTGCTTCAGTAAAACTAGAGCTAAGACTACTGCATGTTAAATTGTTCCAGTGTAGAAAAAGTAATGTCAAGAAACAAGAAAAAATACCCTCATCATATTCATTTAATGGATAAAACATGAAGTGAGCAGCAATGGAGATAAGCACCCTGGAGGCTGTTTGGTTTGTCACAACATACACACAGTATCCCTGACAGTCCTCAGTTAAGAGTTTTTCTCTCTTCTTTTTTGCTAATGCAAAGCAATGCTATAATGATAGCTGCTTAGTAATAGAGCAGACTTTAACAGTTTAAACATGAAGGCTGTAATTCACAGAATAGTAAACCTAAAAGATATAATATACATGCAAAGTTAATTTGATATACAGCATAAACAGCGACAGAACTCTTTCACCTTGACTTCCAATACAAATGTGAACTCTGATGATCAAATTCTGCACCCAAGCGATCACTACTGACTTGTAGGAGTGGGCTACTTGGGTAGAAATAAGAGCAGAATTTGGCCCAGAGG
Source organism: Pelochelys cantorii (assembly GCA_032595735.1). Taxonomy (NCBI): domain Eukaryota; kingdom Metazoa; phylum Chordata; order Testudines; family Trionychidae; genus Pelochelys; species Pelochelys cantorii. Next base: position 119,880,520 of record CM064326.1, on the reverse strand, counting down.
TTCATATTTGGGTCTGTTTAGGGCCCTCTTATACCCCTTGATCTTTATGCAAAACTCCCATACTGCCTCCTGTTTGGAGCTACAAGAGAGAGAGAGAACAAACTAAGCTGTTATGAAACTTGCTGATGGAAGGACTCAGCATTTTCTCCACTTGATTACAGAATAATCATGTTTTGACTGTAAGTTCTTTGGGGCCAATGATATTGCCTTGTAGCTTATCTATACACATTTATTACTGGAGTTTCCTAAACAAAAAAGAAAACAGTCTGTGTTGTGAGGTGCTCATAGCTTAAAGACATGCAGATAGCAGGTAGGGGGTAAGGGATCCCAAACAAACAAGCTTTGTTTATAAACAGGGTAGATAAATTATTGCTATAACTAGCCAGTTAATTTCCCAATGCTAATTCTCTACTATATATTTTAGGGAATCCATCTGTGAGTGAGTCGGTTTCTTCAAGATCTCCTCATACGAGCCAGTGTAATGCCAAGAGGCAGAACCAAACCTGGGACTGCTGGAGTTTAGCTCATAAGACTCTACTGCTTGAGCCAACTGCCCCTCAGCTAAGTCTGTAAAGCAAACTCATTCTTTCTCTCTGTAAGTGGTCTAACGGCCTCTACATGGGACAGTGACCCCAACCAATACATGTGTGGATTACACAAGGACCACCATATTGGGTATGCAACTTCCTCTTATCATAACTGAAAGCAAGGTAAGTATTTGGTTGTGCCACAACAATGGGATCTGCCTGAAATGTGATGGTTTCTCATAAAATGGAAAGAGTGGGGTCTACTAACAGGGATAGTTATACTGTATAATGACCATAGAGGACAGCAAGGGGCCAGAAATGGGGACCAAGACAGCTATAACCCCATTAGGGCAGCAGGGGGCAGGAATGGAGAAAGGGACAGTTATCTACTATATATTTCAGAGTTTGTCTGTGCTTCTGTCTGTGTGTCTGTCTGTCCCCCAGCTGGGGGACATGAACTCCTCCCCTGGCTGACCCTGCTGCAGCTGCCATGGAGAGGTGCTTTTCACCTGGTCCCAAGCTGCTGCGGTAAGAGAGATCTGTTGTCCTCTCTCCCCGGGGCAGCCTGAATACTGATCCTCTCATCCCTAGCCCTCTCTCAGAGCAAGAATTTAAATCGGGGACAGGGAACCTTTTTAAGGTCAGGGGCCACTGACCCAGAGAAAAATCAGTAAGGGGCTGCACACAAGTGAGAAACAAAAACAAAAAAAACCCACCCCTTCATTGACATGGCCCCCAGCTGAGGAGAAAGACACTCCCCACATTCCCTTTGCCCATCAGAGCCTAGAAGGGCCCAGCCTAGTAGATTTTGGGTGCTCCAGCCCTGCGGTGAGACTGCAGGGGGGCTGAAACACCAATGCAGGCTCCCCAGTGCTGGGGGGGATGCTCTGAACCCCGGGGGGCCAGATCTAGGCAAATTGGGCCACATCTGGCTCCCAGGCCTGAGGTTCCCCACCCCTGACTTAAATGAAGAAAAACAAAAATTAATTGAGTTAAGGCAATGGTCCCCAACGCGGTGCGCATTCTTGCGCCCCGGGCCCCGGGTGCCCGGCACATGCGCAGTGCCACCCCCGGGCGCCCGGCAGCCCCAAAAGGTTGGGGACCACTGAATTATGGACTCAAGCAATGCTGGGTAAATCTTTTAACAAGAGAAACAGATAAATGTAATGTGTTTGTGTATGAGTTTCAGCCTCAAAAAATGAATCTTTATCATTCATTCATTGGTTCTTCTTCATTCAAGAAACACTCAGATGCCAATCTTAGCATCGACCTTTTCAGCCGCACATACTTCAATATGTAAAGGTGAAACAGTATGTCTATATGATGGTGAAAACGTTTAAAAACACCTTTGCCAAGGAAAACAGAGAGGTGGACTTGGATTTTCACATGGGAAACTCCTAGTAGAAAAGACTGTTCCCAGTCATGTTTTATGAAAACAATTTTAAAGCTGTGTCAGGCAGCTCAAAGTACATGCAAATATTTTACCATATAGAGTTAACAAAAAAAGAAGTGTTTCTTCAAAAGAGGTAAAAGGAATGAAAAAACACCAGCAATTTGAATGTGCAAACTGGCATAAGCAGTTCAGTCAGAGTACCAAATAGCCATTTCCTGAAATCTCTTTGGTTATGGAACTCTACCACATATCTAACACGTAGTAATAATCCTTAGAGGTTTCCCAGCACTTTTCATCAGCAGATCTCAAAGTGTTTTACAAAGAAGATACAAATCAAAAAAGAAGGCTCACCTTTAATCTATCCCTGTTTTAGAAAGGAAGAAACTGAGGCACAAAAGAGGAATTGACTTACTCAGGTCACCCAGTAGATCCATGTAAGGCCTGGGAATAGAGCCCAGGAGTCCTGAGTCCCATTTCAGTACTCCACCCATGAAGTCCCAGTAATATGAGTCAAATTTCCTCTTGATTCTTTAAACACAACTTCCTTACCTGGAAGTGATTAGCATATCTGACAGCTCCCTTTCTCTTGATTTGCAGAATTCGCTTACTATGCTTTGCATGGTATATATACCGCCGACGCCCCACACACATCACCTCCCTCCCCAAAAAATTAAATACCCCAATAATCACCACCAGCCTGAAGAGAACTTAGAAATACAGTAACACACACACACACACACACACACACACACAGCGCCCTTGCTTCGGCCTTAAAAACCAAAACTAAAAAAACAAACCTATTTTGGTGGGATTTTCAAAAGCACTCAGCATTGACCTAACTCTGCTCCCATTAAAGTGAGTGTTATTTTTAATCATAGGTTTCACCGTCACCATGTGTATGCCAAAGTTGAATCCTTTTAAATATCCTATCCTTTATTTACATTAATTTTCTATTACAGTTTTGCACCTACCAATATAAGTTGTACAACATATACACATATCCTCCCCCTCCCCTTTCCCAGCATTGTGTGTCAAGGGCATAATGTTTGCTTCTTTCTTCGTTATATAAGTATTAGTATGCTATTTACGGTTTTTCCACCATTTGTAGGGAAGAAAGGTGGAGAGACTAAATTGTAACCTCAATACAGCAAGCATGCGTTTTGGGGAAACCAAACAAGAAAATAAAAAGATCATGTCAAGGATGCTGATCAGCCTTTGGCCTTCCTACAATATATGACATTTCTGGAAAACGCTATCTGGGATTATACACAGTGAAACATTCATTCAAATTATCTGTTGTGACCTTGGATATCTAATACAAACATAAATGTGTTTCAGATAATGTTAGCTCAGTTAGGAGGATAATGTTGCATGTAAATTCATATTAGATAATAACTACGGAGCCAGTCTTATGTATGGCAGGTGGAACAATGCATCTTGAATCAACAGTTCATATTTATAGATGTAACGAGGGGGCTCATTGTTAACTGAATACTGTCTACGTTTCTGAGCAGTACATCTTACCCACAATCAGATATGCATGGTCATCAGGTATAAGAGGCAGGAGAAGGCAATGCATTCCCAAACTGCCAGCCCGGCCCCACCCACACTCTGCCCCCAGGCTGCTGTCCCCCTTCCCCTGCCCCCTCAGTGCATCTCCCCCATCTCCTGGGGCTGTCTAGGCTTCAGCCCTGCCAAGGCTAAGGCTGTGCCGACAGTCCTCTCAGGGCTGGAGAGGCTGTGGCTGGGAGCTGTCCACCGCCCACCCTCCAGGACCATGTACCACCCACCTTCCTTGCAGTGCTCTGCCAGGACTGGGGGAAGGCTGGAGCTACATGCCACCTGTGCTCCCCCCTCCCCATCATGCTCCTGGGCTGGGATGGGGGAGAGAGGCTAGGGCCACACACCACTCACTGCGGGAGGGGTGGCCTCCATATACAGTAGAGAGGTGCTTGGCTTGGCTTGGCTATGGGTTGCAGAGGATGGGCCTTGGGCAGCAGGGCAGGGCTGGGAGTTTCACCCACTGCCCCCATGCAGATATGTATTGCACAGAAGAAGTGTCTTGATTGATCTGTGCTGCCCTATTCATGAGTAAAGATCCATGAGCCTTCAAGACAACCTGACAGCAGAGTTAAGACATTCTTATTTAAAAGGCTAATCAAGTCAAAACAGGTGTGGTAAACAGAATCAGCATTACTGTGTAAGGGATCTGTGCATGAATGCATTATGCTCTGCTATGTGCAATCACTACAGTTGGCAGTGTTTGTTCATAAAATAGTTGTGCAAGCCATTTTTGCTCTTAGTACTATTATCAGAACATAGCCTTGTAAAAAATAATGTGAGGAAACAGAAGAGCTACACAATCTGGCCAGCAACTTACCTAAAGACTTTACTGTCTCAAGTTTCTCTTATATACCTATACAACAAGTTTTGACCTTTAGATGTAGTATAATGATAGCTCACTGAAGTTTAAACTGTTCCTCTCAGCGTTCTCCAGTAGTACTTATATCTGACAGAATTATCATCATTCCTTGTCATCAGTTATATCAATGAGACTTCAAAGTAGCCCTTTCGCCTCTCCTGCCATCGTTCTATAAAATACTTCTACATCAGTTTTAACTATACATAGATGTAGATGATGGAATGTGATTTAAAGACTTTTTTACTGGCTGAATTTACTATGTTCTTTTAAGGAAATAAGTATCATGGTGTTGATCTGTCTTTGCCTTTTTTAATACAGAACATTTTTAAAAGACATTATCTGGATAATATACTGGGTAACAAATATATACATTCTCCCTCTCAAGTTCACTTTTAACACAAGTTTGACTTAGTATTTTGTAGAAAAGGGGTTTTTTAAATTAAAAACAGCATCTAATTCTATAAAACAGCTTTGACAGGATTCTTATGCCTTTATTGTAAACCAGACTCTTCTTTTGTTTTCTATCTATGAATTCTTTTACAGAAAATTACTACTTCACATGTGGATCTGCAGTGGCACTTATAGCTGCTGCAGATATTGTTTCAATTAGGTTGCTTGGTTCCATCTAATTTTTAAATGACTGTGACAGGGACCTTGTGTTGTGATCTGCTGAATGGAAGAGGATGTGTCCTAATGATTTTTCCTCTTTGGGAAGTAGTGCATTAATGAGACATTCTTAATAAGAGCCTCACATCAAATCTGTAATCAGAGCACTAGGGACACCCAAACCAGCACAAATATTCATTAATTCCAGAAGGTAACATTCCTGATTGGCATTTAAACATTGCTCCTCAAGGAATTTAACCTCAGCAGTGATTTGGGGTTAAAAAAAAAAAGAAAAAAGAAAACAGCTGTTTACCTATTACAGTAATAGATGCAGTTAGTTAAATATATTGTTATACAGAAGTTAAATTTCATATCTAAATGACTAGTCTGACTTTTTTTTAAAGTGGAATAAGGAAGAAGTTTTGAACATGACTTTAAAATTACTACCTGATTAGTCTTCAGTTTACCCTATCCTAGACTGCAGAATTAATTGGTGCTTGACTTAAAATTGGAATTATTTCAATCTATTGTATAACATGTGTGAGTTCATCATAAAGTATTACCAAATAAGCCAAGTAAGTGTGCTGTTCAAAAATTTTATACATCAGTGAAATACCTTTACTGGATCTCCCTGAGAACTCTCTGGGAAAAGAAATGTAAAAACCTTAATTACAATAACACACACATGCACCTACACTCAACTCATCACCTTACAAACCTCCAGAGAGAAGGAGAGATTCAAGCCACATCTTATTAATCCAACTTTTCAGTTCTATATTCCACTGACTGATCATATCAACATCTGATCATATTAACATCCGATATGTAGTTTGTGGCCCTCTTCTCTTTAAGAGAGGGGCCCAGCCCATGGCAACTATAGATCTCAGCAAGTGATGGTCCATCTTGAACTGAGAGGACAAGTGCTCCAAAAAAAGATGTGGTATGACACACTGGGACTTGACCTTATCTCCATATGAACGCAAATGGCAATTACTATCCACTCCATTTAATGTATATTAGGTGCCATCCTAAGCCTTCTGGCAAGTGGACAATATGGTTCCCTGGGTCTAAGTTGGGACCTTTTTTATTAGCATGTTCAGGAAAATAAACTAAATTCTGTGTTTATTTAAAATATTGTGCAAATGCTCAAAAAACAAACAGCTTTCAAACTTTGCTGTTAATTATTCATTATTTACCATCAAATTTTCTTTTGGAAAAATGGATTAATTAAATAAAGGAATCGTTCAACAAATATATGCAATAATAAATTCAAACACACAGACTCTTATGAGACAGAAAGAACACAACTGAGAAACAGTCAAGGAAGAGCTTAACATAGTGACAATGATAAAAAATTAAATTCTATAAGATTTCTGATGGGAATACTTGACAAATGCAAAACACTTTTCAATTTAAATTAAATTAAATTTCCAATTAAGTCACAGAGAGCTGTACTCCAGCAAGAAAACCTACTAAAAATCATATATTTCTTGGTCATGAATTAAACATTTATTGTAGCTCATTGTAAGGTGACCCAACATGCGGAGAACAATAAATACCCTCTGCATTTTTTCATCTCAACACTGCATATAATGAAGCTCTTGTCTTATACTGCCAGTACTGATATTCCTTATAGCTACTAACTAGAGCTGGGATGAAATTTAGCTGGTCACATAGTTGTGGTATGTGACTTATTCACAAAATTATCTTAATGATCTATGCCTGTTAAGTCTCTTTCACAAAACACATTTTATATTCTAGTTATCTGTGTCCTGGAGTTTTCTGAATTTATAAGTACTGAACATATTTAAAGTAACATACAGCATGAAATACAGATAGGTACAATCTCGCAAAGGTGTCCATTAGTGATGGCGCAAAACAGAACAGCCCCAATTATGACCAGCCTAATTTTGAGAAAATTTGCTTAAATCAATGAGAGTTTTGCCATTAACCTCAATGGGATCAGGATTTCACTACCTAAGGACGTGTGCCAGACTTGAAGAAAAGCTTCGTATAAGCTCAAAAGTGTGTCTGTTTCACCAACAGAAGTTGTCACCCCTTGTCTCTCTAATATCTTGTGATCAACGTGTCTGCATAATATTGTATGTTGCTTTGAAGCCAAATGTCCCAATCAGGAGAAGTTATGCTCTAAGCCCCAAAATCCCCTCAGAAATCATTTTGCATCAGGAGTGTAGACCTTATATAAAACAAGGAAAGCTAATAAGATAACAGGAGGACAAGGGAGAAAGTAGCATGTACCCCAGTCTACACCAGAACTTTATTTTGAAATAACCCTCCACCCCAAGGTTGAATTTATAAGTGGAGCGTCCACACTACCAAGCCTGTTATTTCGAAATAATTGGGCTGCAGAATTCAAAATCTGTACTCCTGCTTTTCATTAGGAGTAATGCTAATTCTGTAATAGTTATTTCAAAATAACAGTAGTGTAGATGCTCTGGTGCCTCTATTTTGAAATAATGACTCCACAGAGTAATCTGAACTAATTACTCCCCAGTTCTTCCTAGGGCTCTAAGTCCGAGCTAATGCATCCATACTAATGGAGCCTGCCTCAAACTAATTTCAAGGCTTCCCCGTAGTAAGGGCACGCTAGTTTGACTTTGTTACATCGGCAGTTAAGTCGAATTTAGTAATTTTGAAATAGTTTCCTCGTGTAGACATGGTCTGATAGAGTAAATCCTGCATGTGTGTATCTCCATCATGTGGGAACAAATCTGCTTTCTGCAGAGGGAAGTTGTTTTTTAAAAAGCAAAAAATGTGGCGTTGTTTAGGTAGGTTGTCTCTCTTACCTCAGATTACTGAGGCATGCTAAGCAGGGGATAACATCCCATATCTTCATCACTAGCAGTGACGGATTGCTATGGAGCGTCTTCCCTAACTCGCAGTGAGAGGGACAGACAGTCCATTCGGAGTCCTGTTTCTGTAGAGGAGAAGAATACTCCTTTTTTTCCCCCCCACTTATTCATTGACAGGCATGAAGCTATCAGCTGAAAGGAAGTGATGTCTTTAATCTGCATTGCATCTTTAAATGCCTTCCCTGACTAAAAGGGAAGAACATATCCTCCCTCATTCTCCTCCAGGCTACCTAAAAGTTAAAGTTACATGTACATGTGACTCAGCCCTTTCTTTGTTTCTCCATGGCCTATGTTATGTAACAGGTCAGGCAACACAATCACAATGGACCTTTCTGCCTCTGAATCTATGAATCCATGTGTGAGTGTAAATGCATTCCCCAACATAAAAATAAAACACTTCTCAGATTATGCAAGTAGGGCAACAAAAGCTGGAATAAGCAGAGAATATATTGATGAAGATGCCTTTTTTCAAAAAGTGTAATAGTTTTAGAGAATTATTACATATGATTTTACAGGGTCATTAGTATCATATGCACTTCCTCTATTAGAATAATCTTTGTAACGATTATTGATGCTGTAAGTCACCACTCAACATTATCCATTTGCACTTTATCATCTAGGCAAATTTAGTGACAACGCAATGGAGTAACGTTTCTGCATATTTATCACTGAATCTTGATATTAAACTAACAGCATGCTGTCAATGATTTTTTCAAACAGAATATTATGTGAACAATATTTCACAACTACAAGCATGTGTTCAAATGTATAACAATTATTTACACAACATGCTGGGCATTCTGCAATACATAGATTTAATGGTTAAGACACTACCTGACTCAGGATACATCTACACTGCACACTAATTTTGAAATAAACTATTCCAGAATAATCATTCCGAAATAGCTTATTTCATAAAAGCATGTCTACACTGCAGGGAAGCCTCAAAATTAGTCTGAGGCAGGCTTCCCTAATGTAGACGTGCTATCTCTATTTAGAGCCCCAGGAGGCACTTGGGAGGAATAACTTAGAATAGCCCTGGTGAGGGGCTATTTTGAAATAGCAGCAGTGGAGTGTCTACATATGCCTTATTTCGAAAAAGCTGTTTCAGAATAATCATTATTCCTCATAGAATGCGGTTTACAGATTTCAGAATAAGCCATCTTATTTTGAAATTATTTAGAAATAACGGAATGGCTGCGTAGACACTCACACTGTTATTTCGAAATAACACTAGTTATCTCAAAATAATGGTGCAGTGTTAATGCACCCTCAGAGAACCTATAGTCTAGAAAATAGACACATTAGTATTTCAATCAAGGTCCTTCTCCCTTTACCAGAAATCAAGTTTTAGAATTTTAGGTAAATTTAAACAAATAAAAAGTGGTTAACTCGACTAACCAATAATAAAAAACTAACTGTACTATATTAGAGTGAAACAATGAAAAAGATGCCGGCATGTTCCAAAGTACAGACAGCAAGATGCTCCATCATGATATCAGGAAGCAGAGGGGAAAACTGTATGGTGATTGGTGGGTTCCTTCCTTTTGTGTCCTGAATGCTGAGCCCTTAGACTGTCATAACACAGGCAAACGCTGCTGGCTCAAAGACAACAAACTCTTATCTTAGTGGGATGTGCATATGAACAAACATTTGAAGGAAAAGTACTGAGTTTCTGAAGAATACCAACGGGGAAGGATGTCTGTGGAGAACTTTCAACCAGTGCACCAAATCTTCATAGGTGAGTTAGCGATAAAGGGCCAAAGTCTGCCAGTGAAGTAGAGAGGGAGGCTATGTGTGCAGCTTGAAGGGGAGAAATTGGCCATATGGAAACTGTATAGAGAAAACAGTAAAATAAAGTCAATTGCTATTCACCAGCATAGATGTGCTGGCACAAACCCACAGCATAAACCAAGATTTGCATAGATGTATTTTACCCTGGTTTTGGTTGGCAGCAATTGCAGCAAGGCAAATTGTAGCTTCTTGCAAATCTATACTGATGGTTTGTGCCAGTTTAGTTATAACACCGCTGGTCACTAGTGGCCGAAATCCTCAGTGTAGACAACACAGTCTTCTAATTTCTCTTTTGAAAAGTATGTAACCCAGCTAAGACCAAACTTTCTCAACAATTCAGAAATCATAACAATGCCTACATTCCTGCTTTAGAGTTCTCAATTTGCACATCACCACAGAATCAAAAAGCTTGTCTACACAAACATTTAGTTTGTGGCAAACTGCAGTGTTGCTCTACCTTACACTAGCCTGCCCTGAACTAACTGACCAGATAGATTCTGCTGATGTGCATTAACAGTTCATTAATCTAGTCATTTCAAAGATAACTACATCAAAGTGCACTAAGGAACTATCAGTCGACAGTTAGTTTGTGGCAAGCTAGTCAGGATTCGTTTCACATCCCAGTTTGCTATAAACTAATTATTTGCACAGACAAACTAGCAGATTATATACTTTACGTGCTAAACTACAAAGTCTATAAATTCAAACCATAATTCATCTGCTATTTTATAGCAGTGCTATTTTAAGTACCTAACCTTTGATTTATCATTAATTTATAAACATAAGTAAAATGAAGTTTACTTGCATTTCTAAACTCACTGTTTTGCAGCTCTTTCCATTAACCCCCTCCCCCGCTAAGATTTGTGAGATAAAAAAATGATAAGTGATAAGATATTACTGAGGGATAAGATATTACTGAGGGAGATTGCAAACAATCTCATATTTTAAAGTGAGAGTTTGAAATATTCATCATATTCTTGTTTTGCAGATAGGGACAAGTGGTTCTTTTAAAAAAAAAAAAAAAAGCCAAATCCATCCGACTTGGTTTGCTGTATCTCTTGGAAGTCGATGGCAAAGCTTCCAATGACTTCTATGGTATGGGATAAGATTTTCATGATGTTCGGAACCCAAAAGGAGCATGGATGATGTCAATTTAGGACTAGGACTGACTGAATTCCAAAATAAGGCCCATGATAGTGAAATAAACTATATGTGAAATTAATCATTGGTCTGTGTGGGGATAAGCAGTTTGAAAATTGAGGGCTTAATACAAAAGTTTTACTAGTGAAAACAGGAAAAATTTAAAAAATGAATAGTCTTTCAGCCCCTTAGAGACTAACAAAAAATGTAGATGGTATCATGAGCTTTTGTCTCTAAGGGGCTACAAGACTATTCATTGTTTTTTAAGCTTATCCAGTTACAGACTAACACGGCTACCCCTCTGAAACTAATGAAAACAGTAATAGAGATGTAGCCGTGTTAGTCTGGTCTAGCTGAAACAAAAGACAGGACTGTGCAGCACTTTAAAGACTAACAAGATGGTTTATTAGGTGATGAGCTTTCGTGGGCCAGACCTGAGGAAGTGGGTCTGGCCCACGAAAGCTCATCACCTAATAAACCATCTTGTTAGTCTTTAAAGTGCTGCATAGTCCTGTTAATGAAAATAGGTCTCCTCTGAACTCAGTTTTCATTTTTCAGTCAATTTGCAGTGTGTGAGAGATTTTTTTTCCTGAGGACAAGAGAGTGACGTCATCATGTCATTCTGCATCCCGTCACCCCTCCGCCTTCAGCGGCCTGGCCTCCTCCCTCTCATCTCCCCCCAGCCCGGTGCTCCAAGGGGGAGGGGCAGGGTGGAAGCCACACAGCCTCCCCCTCCCTGAACTCCCATCCCCCTCACTCACCCCTGCTGAGACTTCACATCCTCAGCCCCCTCACTTACCCCTTCCACTGAGACCCTGCACCCCCAGCCTGCTCCTGCCTCCTCCTCCCTGGCCAGACACCTACCCCCAGCCTTCTCCTCCCCCCGCCCACCTGGCCAGACACCTACCCCAGCCCGCTTATGCACCCTCCCCTCAGCCAGACACCTACCCCCAGAGAGAGGGGGGTTGGCAAGCGTAGTGAGCAGGGGGTGCAGTCCCCTAGTTTTTCTTTAAAATGCAAAAGACGTGATACTTTTTTACAGTGTTGAGTTGCCACTGCTCTGTATCATAAGTACATTTATGAAAATGAGATTCATCATTTCCAAACAAGAACTTACTTTCTTATACCACCTTTTGATAATGCTGCCCCCCCCCCATATTCATCAGAAAACTGAGTAAATGCATTAAACAAACTTGAGTGTGTTTAGGGCTTAGGAACTTCAGAGCATTGGTAGCTTTGTATATGGAAAAGAAAGAATTGGAGAAGAAAAAGGTATCTAACTTACAAACTGTTTATCAAAAAATATGTTAATACCATATGTCCTGGATCGAGCATCCAACATTTTTCGTCATCAGTAAGACATAGTTAATGTACATGAACTGCTGCCTAAGATACTTGCCAGAGCACTTAACAGCTCACTCGTTTGTTTGGTATTTTTATAGGCCTCTTGTGCTGGAGCAGAGGTACAACAGCTTGCATTGCAGGAAGGGAAAAGAGAAAACTAGCCTGCTGTGCAGATTTAGTCAATTTGCACTAGGCTCTCACACAGAAAACAAATAGCAACCATTCACAAAGAGTTCTCTCTTTGCACTGGCAGTCCTATCAAATGCAGACAAAAACAAGTAAATCAGGCAACTTCACATCAGGAGGAAAAAAATGGCTACTCCTCCAACAGCTGCTATCATAATTAAGAACAGATTTCATCACTAAACTCTTGCTGGTTATGTCTGCAGCAAAACAAATACACAGATGTGGCACATTTACATACCGAAAAATGTGCACCAGGCAACTGAAACAAATTTGCATTTTCTGCTCTTAAATATTCACTTTTTAAATATGAAACAATGGGGATAGTTTACATGCTAATCCTCAGTTGTTGCTCATCAAAATCATTCAGTGAGTGATGAAATACAATACCACATAGAACCACATTTCAATTCTGCACCAAAATTTACTATCCTAGCCTATAAAATGGAATTTTCCAATCATTTTCTGAACTGTAGTGCAGCACTACTGTATATAAATTACATTTTTTAAAGAAACAAGAGAAAAGTTCCTTTTAAGCATAAAATTCACTAAATTTATTGCTGCTTCATTTAGCCACACATTTTGAAAAGTCCTGTGGCATGATCTAGTTAAAAGGAAATCATGTCACCCTTTTAAAGCTAAGACGTATATCATTAAACACAAAAGTAAAATGAGTTTACCAATATGAAATATAAAACATACTCAATCCCTACAACTGGTGCACGTGCATAATATGAACCACACAAAATTCTGAGAGTGTTTCGGATAACAAAGACATGGGAATTCTAAGAGTTTCTGCTTCCTCTCTAGAAATTTGTGCCAATTACAGAAATAGGTTGTAAATGCAAAACACATAAGTTGAACAATTTTATTGGGGGATAATTAAGGAGTTATGCTGGTAATTTCAAGAAAGGGTTTGTTTTAGGCATATGTTAAATCATTCAGTATACTATTATGTTTTTTCCTAGTGAATACATTCATTTAGTACATGTTCATGTCTAGAATTAAATATAAATAGTTTTAGATGGTGAACAGAGCTTGGCAACTTCAGTAAATGTTGAAAACCCTATAATATATATAGGCCTTATTTTAAAAGAGACGCCAAGCTGGCCTCCATTATGTGAGCAGAGTTGCACAAGCAAAATCATCTGCTTGTACCCTTTTCAAGCACCAGTAATGCTGCATATAATTGATATCAAGTCTAACACCTTCATATTCAAGTGACAGAGTTTAAATGTGTAAGTTCTGTTTCCAGCATGCACAGGTACTAATGCCTGGAAGGTGTGTTCATAGCACAGGATAACATTGCATGTTTCCAAAAGAAAGCTACTGTTTGAAAATCAGTCTCATATTGTACAATGTACAATTAATTAACGCATCATTAGTGCTATAATTTCCTGCAAGTGGTAAATGCCAAGTTTCTAATGGGAACCAATGTGCAAAGAATTGCACTGTCTGTATATCTAGTTATCAGACACCCAGCCCCATTCTCTCCCCAGAGCCCAGAGACTCAAAGGGAGATAGACTGATACTCAGCCCCAGACTTGCAGTGTTTCCTGCACATTGCCATCTTCTCTCAGGGAACTTCATCTGCCTGGAACTCTCTAGTTCCCACTCCCTCCCGCCAACAAGGTCTTCTGTGCATCAGCTGGGCTCTGTTGGGCCCAGAGGCCCCGAGCAGCAGCTAGCAGCACTTCAGCCGTTTTCTGTGGAGGATAGGAAGTTCTGCATACATGTTCATTTCTATAAAAGTCTGCATTGCATAGTGGTGCAGAATTTCCCCCCAGAGTAATATGTCCCTGGCTAATGTGTGCTAGTGAAGGGGGCCAGCCAGATACATCCGCACACACACCCCAGCACATCAATCCCACAAATGAGTTCATGGTCCAAATATCTCTTATAGTAGCTGATCTTCAGCATGAGTGGAGCTATGCTGATTTAGTCCATGGATTATTTGAATGCAGAATATATTTACTACATTTATCTAATCATTAGTTGTTTCATTTCTGAAAGAACTCCTAGTTGCAGAGCTACCATTGAGTGGTGAATTCATTCATATAAATTCACCTCTCCTTGAACATTTCCAGCACTCCACACAGTGAGCAGGGTTCAGAGAGGTCTTCTTCAGTTTTTGCAGTAGGCTGACCCTTCCCCTTCCAGAGCAGGTGCAATCCAAGAAACCACATATGTTTTAACCATATTGATCTCTTGGTTAACATCTGTACAATGACAACAGATTAATTAATCTCTCATACTCCACAGCCAGAAGGCTTGAACGAGCTCATTACAAGTCAAGTCCTTCAGTGAAGGAGAAACAGGAGAGTTACCGACCAGCAGCCTGATTCTCATTTACAGAAACGCCACACACACTTTAAGGCACACTTTACACTGCCAGTGTGAGGTAAAAAGACATCAGTGTACAGATTCAGACCTCACATCCGCACACCAACTTTTTACCATGCCAAGGGATTGTCTGACTAAAAGTGCATAAAACACAGTTAATAACTGGTTACTAGTTAGTAATATTTAACCAGGTGCCTTCTCACTCGTCTGCTGCACAGCTCTAGTCCTGTAACCAGCTATAAACATGGTTCTCCAGATACATGCAAAAGCAGTTCCTACCCATACTTGCTGTAACCATAAGAGTGGGCCCATCCCCCTTAACTCAATGCTGTTAGAAGAATGTGTAGTTTGCCATGGCATGCAGGTGTTACTCTATGTGCCTGGTCTCCAAGCTATTGAAGAAGGCTTCTCTGGCTATATCAGCAACCCTACACATTAAAATGCCTGTAACTTGTATTGCTGGGCAAGGCACTCAAAACCAACCACTGAAACTCAACTTTGTGGCCAGCAGGGAATTTGAACTGGATGAATTGGTATCTGAAGAGAAGGAAAGCAGGAATGAGGAAATGATCTGGCAACCACATCATTCAGTCATCATACAAAGTTTTTATAGTAGAGCTAGACGATTGAGATGGCTGAAGGAACAGCCCTATGGCTATGGAAACAATCCTGTGGCTACAAGTGCATGCATGTTGCTATTGTCATTTTACTGGTGTAACTGTTCTCCTCAGCCCAGTTTCCTCACAATGGCAAGTCTGATTTCCATATTTCAATTTAAAAAAAAACAAAAACAAGAAAATATTTTACAGTCAATTCACAAATCCATTTAATTAGGTAAGTAGGTTGGGGTATCAGGTGTTCCACAGCCTTTTCCCACTTACATTCGGACCTTGTAAGTCAAGCCAATACACAAGTTCACTATAGCTTATCTTTCTCTGATCTCAGATATTGCAGAACTTATGCCCCAGAGACCCAGGCAGTGCATATTTCTCTGCTGAATCTGCAAACAACATTGATCATCTTGTAAGCATGTCTCACAATCATTTATCACCACCTTGGATGGCCTGACAGCATAGTGGTCGACACTTTTGGTGGTTACTGGTAGCTTAGGTCACAGGGATCCACAGGAACATTCAGTAACATCCCTTTGTGCACAGAATGACCCTGGAATCCAGAGTTATTAGCCATAAAAAATCCAAAGGATTTGTCTTCTCTTTCTTTGGCCTAACACTGTTACTTTATTTGAAATCCAATGTGTCTGAGAAAAAAAAATGATTTACCATCATCCTGAAGCCCTGGGTGAAATAATACCTGCTGCACAGAGTTTATTAGCTGAATTTAGTGACAGGCAGGGGAATGAACAGCACTCTAAAGAGAAAAATCTAAAAATGGAAGTTTATATTTCAAAAAAAACAAGATTGCACATCTGTCCAGGGGAACAACATTTCATACAAAAAGTGGCCCAATATATCCATGCTGTGGAATTCAGTCTGATGGTGAATAACCTTCACAGTCTTGCTCTGATTTTTGCCACAGAAAGGCATATGAAAGGGCTGTATAATGGTGCTAGCATGCCTAGCATGTGTCTTATCCAATGACTGGCTCAAAGGAAAGGCCTGCAGAAGTTACAGGGCTCATGGCAAATCTGAGAAGTAAAATAACTCTTGATTTATGCAGTCCCTCATGGAGAAAATCATTGTTGACATCACCATCATCTGGGCATGGCTTCATCAGCCATGGCCACAAAGGATGGTCACATTTGGCATCGAAACACTATTAAATGTCCCTACAGTGTTGGGGAAATAGTATCGCCACTTACCCTTCCTGTACAAGATCACATTCTGTAATACTCTAGCATCATTACTCTTGCATGATCTGTGCTGGCATCCTCAGAGTCATTACGGCCTCGATGATCACAGCATAGAACGCAATTACTATACAAATCTGTTTCACCTGATTTAGGAAGCAAGGAGCTGGAAAGTGAGCTCCATGAACAGGCCCATCACAGTTTGAGAGTCCTTAGCAATTTTGAGAGCCTTCAATTATCTCAGTAATCCTACTCACTGGTCAATATAATTTGCTTTATTGAAAAACATACATACACTACTGTCTCCCACTTTATTCATCCACAGGCCACAAGACCTCTGCCAGGGAGCAGCTTCCCATGTTCTTGGCCTGTCTCCAGAGTGACACAGCAATTCTCCTGTCCACAGGCACAGGAGCTCCCATATAGGCAATACAGCCATCAGCTCCACATACAAAGTTAATAGTGGGACTGACTACCTGGAGGTGTTTCAGCTATTCACTGTCAACCCCAATAGCCATAATGTTGTCACACCAGGAGGAAGAGTTTGAGGAGCAAGCCAAGAGGTCTGTTCTTTGGATAGTTTGGTTCAGTAGTGTAATTAAGCACAAACCTCTTCCTTAAGACTTGTTTTCAAATACCACCTCAGAATACTCTCTGGGTGGTATCATCCTTTTTACTAGACCCTACTCAGCTTCCACAATCTGAAATATAAATTTCACAAAGTTGCAAGAAGTAATAGCATGTACAAAGTAAGTAGAGTAAACCTACTATATTTGTCTGCATGAATTTTGAGGAATATTCTATAATTTCCTCAGTCCTTTAATTGTAAACCTAAGTTTCATTTATGTGTCTAACATAAATTAATCAACATATTTTAATTTCTAATCTAAGCATATCATGGTTTAAATAAACATTTGTGTGCGCTTACTACTTAAACTGTGAAATATAGTTCAGAAAAAAAATCCAGGCTATAAAACCTGTTGGTGTAAAGATAAGCACTTTATTTAATATCCAATTAAATGTGGTCACTGGAGAAATCACAGCTTATGAAACTTTATCAGGAAAAGATTAATCTATTTCAGGCTTAACCCAAAGTGTCATAAAAGAACTCATGAATTTAGATAGGAATCCACTTATTATCCAAAGACATTTTCATACTGAGGAAGAACAGCCTAAATTGCTGACTATATTTATACTTTCTTCAATCCAATTTCTATATGCCATAGCTGTCATTGATTTTTAGTACAATTATCAAACAAAAATGATGAACAAACTAAAGGAACATTATGGAGTCTTTTTCAATTCCACAGTAAGTATTAGAAAATGCACAGTCTGCTCATTGATAATGGTTTAACAGCTTAGAGGGTGACTTCATCAAATTTAAAAGAAAGTTCACACCTGGAAGGCAGAAGGAATTTTTTAATAGCTTTACAATTTACCATTTTAAAGGTAATTGTATTGTGCTTTGTATTTCATATTACACAGACTACTTTAAAGTCACCCTGTCCATATTATATGCTTAATGTCCATAACCATTTTAAAATAGGGAGGGAAATAGTTGGGTTTATATATTTTTAAATTAAATGGATCCTCTCATACATCTAGGGAAAAATCCTTTTCTGTTCACTAGCTGAATTACCCAAGAAACATAAGAAGGTAGATTTTAGTACAACCGTGTTTGATTTCTCTAGTTGATTTATTTAAATAAATATTTTATTCTAAAATTATTCATGCAGTAGCAGTGGATTCAATGATCCTTTCCAGGCCCCACCTGCTCCATGGTGCCATGAAGGTAACTTTCATGGGGTTGAGCTCAATTCTAGGCAAGGTTTGGCACCTCTGGGCAATCCCTGCATCTAGCCCCGTCCCATGTGGAGTGGAACTAGAAGTTGAACCTCTGTAGTCCGGCACGCTCCGGAACTGACTGGTGCCGAACCAGAGAATTTGCCGAACTACAGAAGGTCGATATTATCTAGCACAGGAGTGGGCAATAATTTTTGCAGGAGGGCCACTTAATTTTGGTACATGGTCATGGGCCGACTCCATACTCAGAAAGGGAGGGACCTTTGGCAGAAGGAGCGTGACTGGGGACTTGCCTCCCCCCAGAGTTATGTTAAAAACACAGCAAAAAGCTCACAGCTCTTGGCTCTGCTGCTACCGTGTTGCCTGGAAGCTGCTTGAGACTAGTTACAGCTATTTAAAAGGCTTGTGGCTCCAGTTCCTGCAAAGGTAGTGCCACGATCGTGAGCTGTGAGCCATTTAAATAGGATCGTGCTGCCTGAGCCACCATCTGGAAATTCAGTGGCACGGGCAACAGGATATAAATTGAAAGCAGCCAGATACAGTCCATGATCAAAGTGTTAGGTGGGCCGGATTTGGCCCCAGGGCCGCATCTTGCCCACCTCTGGTCTAGCAACATTACCAACACTTCCACTGCATATTGGGCTCTTAGAAGACATTTAAGGGTAAATTAGAGCTAAATATCAGCACAGAACACTGAGAGCCAGGACTGGTAGCTGTAAACAAACTTTCTGGGAGCACAGGAAACTTATACAAACTCATGATAAGTGGACATACAGCTAACAAAAATCATGCTGGACCATGGACGTTGCTGGACTAGAGAGTGGCGGACTAGTGGTTCAACTTGTATGTTGCCAAGCAGGTTTCTGAAGTTACACAGCAGGCAATTGGATTTGCTACTTATCAAATCTTTAAAGATCTGTAGCAGTAATTTTAGTGGCACTTCCTAAAAGTCAGCTCTTCATCTCTTGATCTTTACACAGCAGTCATCAGCATATCTGAGAAATCCCCTTTCAGTATATTTTATAGTCTCTTAAAATCATAGACTCGTAGAACTGGAACGAACCTTGAGAGGTCATCAAGTCAAGTCCCCTGCACTCATGACAGGACCAAGCACTATTTAGAGCATCTCTGACAGGTGTTCATCTAAACTGCTTTTATATATCTCCAGGGATGGAGATTCCACAACCTCCTAGGTAATTTATTCCTGTGTTTAACTACCCTGATAGTTAGAACATTTTTCCTAATGTCCAACCTAAACCTCAATGTTGCTCTTTAAAGCCATTGCTTCTTTTCTATTGAGGTCATTTTATAGGTTATGTAAAGATATATGCCATAATTCCTAATGTACAAGCATCATGAAATCAAATGTGAATTTATTCATTCAGGTTCAGTGAGAAACTAGTTCTGAACAAGAAAGCAGAATATCTCAGTTAGGACATACACAAGGTGATCAAGCATCTAATATTGGTAAGAAAACTCCTTTGATGTTCTAGAGATGTAACTTAAAGTTACCAGTTAATACAGTACAGCATTTCAAATGGATTTCTGAATTCAAGTGCCATTTTCAGCAACTGATCTTCATACTGTGTTACTGTTACAAATGAGTTTCTATCAGGAACAATCAGAATTATTACATCTTTGTTTCTAGAACAAAAACTATAAAAATAAAAAAGTGAAAAAAGAAGGTAAGCATATTATCTTCTCTCAGGCAATATCTTCCTCATCAAAAAGTTTCTACTATGTATGAAAATAACATTCATTCATATTAGGCCCTGCTCTTGCTCTCAATTAAGGCAATGGCAAAACTCCCATTAATTTAAACAGGCGCACGATCAGTGAATAATTCACATGGAAGAAGTAAACCATGAGTGACATAGCCACACGGGAACTGTCTCTGTCTCACTGACCTAAAGAGCTACTTTTATCGAGAAATATAGTGATAAGACAGCAATATATTTGAAGTATAACATTAATTCTTTCCTTGCGCTTTTCTGTAATGTTCACTGCCAAGATGAAGGCTAGGGAAGAGTTTTATATTTGACTATTTTTATGTAAATCTGTAATGTAAAACTTGGAGCATGGAATTGGAAGTTAACTCTGCTTATTTTTATTCCTCGCTATGACACTTGTGTGACTGCACCTGATAGTGCCTCAGTTTACTCTGTAACTGGGATTAGTATCACATATTTTAGAGGTATGCACATTAATTAATTCTTACACAGTACTTTGAGAGCCTTGGCTAAATGCTGTTAATATTATTTTGTTTTTTTTAAGATTATCTGGATATCATAGAATCATAGAGCTGGAAGAGACCTTAGAAGGATATCATCATAGATGGTCAAATAACTAATATTTAACTAGAAAAGAATCTTGTATATTTCAAATAGAAAGAGAATCTTCTTCTTCGCCCTTGGCTCCTATGGGAGCATAGGCCACCAACAATTTCTTTCCAAGCCTTAGAAAGAGAATGCTACCACATATATTACACACTCTGGGTATGTCTACACTACAGAGTTTTTTTGGAAAAATGGCCGTTTTTCTAAAAAAACTTCAATTACATCCACAGTGTAATAGCATTCTTTCAAAAAAAAAATCGGAAGAACAGAGGGGTTTTTCCAGCATTGGTAATCCTCTTTCTGCGAGGAAGAAGACTTTTTCTGAAAGAGCTCTTTCGGAAAAAGGCGTGTGTGGACGGGGAAGAGGGTGTTCTTTCAGAAGAAGAGGAAAGAGGAAAAAGCACGGGCATCCTGGTGGCCACTCCATGCGTAGTAATCACAGTTTAAATGTGAGGTAGCGTCCATTCAGTGTCGACGCTATCTTTAGAAAAAGCAGATCGCTCTTTCAATGTGCTTTGGCAGTGTGGGCACACTCTTTTGGAAGAAGTTTTTTCGGACGATCTCTTCCAGAAAAGCTTCTTCCGAAAGAAGCCTGCAATCTAGACATAGCCCAAGTTACATACCTATGGAAGCATTAGCAAAACTAATACAATCTGCCCAACAACTAAGGGACATAAAACAAGAAAGATAATTGTGTGCACAGGACTAATTTTCAAGGGCTTGTGATATTATACAATATGTTTTAGTGAAAATCCAAAGGTATTTGGCATGTAACTGCATAAACCTATTTTATAGCTCATCTGCCTTCAAGGAGCTTACATCTACCACCTATCCCCATTTTAGTTCCTATCATAATACAATTTATTTTGGATGACTGAATGAGAGTATTGGATTACTCCCCCAATGCATGACAGCTGATACTACATCTTCCTTTTATTCCCTAGCAAGAGGATTATTGTTATAGTCTAAGGTTTTTAGAATTGTGAAACTATATGTTATATGGAGTCAGTCTACACCAGTCACTTCTTGATTTATACAACAGCATCAAGTTACATGAAATATACATGCCATTTGCTATACAAAAAGGCTAAGATATAGTTGATTGGCACATTCTCCTTGGAATAGGATGTAAACACTGCTGTTGTGTTCCAAAGTCTCTATTTTGAAAGGTAAGGAATATTGTGAGGATTTCACTGAAAGGTAAAAGTATAGCTCCTTTGTGTTTGATCACCTTGAATTTACTTAATGTCAACCAAAACAGTCTCTTTTTCATACATTCCCATGGAAAAACTCATGAAATAGGACACATCTTTAAAAAAAAAACCCTGCAGCTTTGAAGCTCTGGAATTTCTCCAGTGGGGTTCTAGCTGGGGGACTGGGTTATCCTATGGCAGAAGCTAATGAGAAACAGAGTGGAGTAAGAATTTGGGGAGGCTGACAGCAGCCTTCTGGATTCATTCATTTGTGGAAGGGGAAAGTGAGCTGAAAAATGTACTTCTGAAGATAATATCCCCATATGCAGGAGGATTAAGGGTGGCAGGGAACATTACAAACCAGGTCTTGCACACAGAAATCAGACTACGGATTGCGTGAATAATGGATTTTTCAGTTTGCCGTTGAATAAAATCTATATATTTTAAATACATAGAAAGAGTGTCAGAGAAAGAGGAAGAAGAGCAGCCCCCCACTCTCCCAAAATGGTGCCCTTGCCCTTGATGGGAGAACCCCTCTCTTTGGTGTAGGTAGCACTGCGTGTTTTAAGTGTAGATAATTCCCTAGTTAGTAGGGAAGTCATTATTCCCATTTTACAGATGGGAATTGAGGCACAGAGTCTAATTGACTTGCCCAAGGCCACACACAGCAGTTAATTAAATCCAGAGCAGTTGATTAAACCCAGGTCTCCCAATTCCAGACTAGCTCCTGAACTATCCAACCATCCTTCTGCCCATTCTGACAGCTACCTTCTGCCTACAGTGGTTTTCAAGAGCTCACTCTTGCTCTCTTTCCCCTCTCAAATTGCTGCTAGTTCCGTGTCATTTTTTCAGTGACATGATTTGATTCTAGACTGGCACTTCTATGAGAAATGAATAAGCTGATGTATTTCCCTGAGACAGTTTGTCCTCTAGAATGTAATTCAAACTTCAAGAGAAAAGAAGATGAGTGCCAACCTATAGTTCTAGCCAAATCTACTCTTTAATCATGGGTTCTAGTTAGGCACAGTCAATCAAAAAAACCACTTTCTTTACCTGTTCTCATGATACACAGAACTAGCTGCACCAAGTATAAATATGTTAGAATATCTAACATTTTTGGAATATGTAAGTGCAAAAATAGATTTCTTTTCTGGACAGATGGTATTGTAGCTATTTGAACTAAAATAATCTCCAGGATGCACAAGAAAAAAAAATCAACTACAACTTTAAAAAAAATTACAATACGGAGATGCGTTTTTAAATTCTATCACTTCTTGAACATGTAGTTGGCCAAGTATATAGATTGAAACAAGATATAATTTTTTCATTGCACAAACCTCCATTACAGCCATTTGCAGAAAATACAGAAGGCTATGAATAGCAATTTTCACCAATAAATTGGTTCAGCTAGAAAATGCTGGACCTCAACCATCTGGAATCTGTGTTTTAGCTCTACTTCCTTCATGGTTTCTACATTCATTTTCCCTCAGAAGTAAACCTTGCTTACATATTTAATATCTGCTGTAAGAAATGAAAGTAACTGTAATAACTTGATCAGCAGTAATAATGTTGTATATTTCTCTCACTGAAATAGCAACGTTTTGCAGCAGCAAATATTGCCTCTTTGTTCTTGTGAGGAGAGAAGCAAATGTTAGTATGCTGTACCGTACAATAACTTGAGCCTACAACATCTTGCATTCTGTTTTTAATGCATGAAATAATATGGTACCATAGTTCAGTACATGAAATTGTTATATATATCAAATACAATTAAGAATTTTGAAACTGTATGGATACATAACGTACATACGTTTTTACAGATGCATTTTTCTTGGGACGGGCCAGTGCCTGCTTTAATTTGGAAACTATCCATTTTCATACAAAGTTAACCAAGAATGACAGGAAATCAGATGCCTACGTTGTTATCTTTTCTGAACTTTTTCTCTTCAAAATAACTGTTAATTGCTTTTCTGGGAAGCTATTTTGTAATACCATATGGACAGATCTTCTGTATTTTGAAGCACTAAGCAAATGCAACTTTAAGACGTGGAAGATCAATAAGATGTGAAAATATTGGGGATGTTTTGTTTTCATTAACAGTAACTGAATATATGACCAACAATAAATGGTGTTTGACTCCACTGGATGCATTAACCATGATTATTGGAGATCTGACCTTTTTAATTCCATTTATCAAATGACACACATCAGTCATTTCTTGGGTTGAAATTATCAGTGCTCTTTCCAGCTCTCCACATTTTCCTTTGGTTCTCTGGCTCTTCAATCATATCTGACCTTAAGTGGCTCATATGTTCAGTGACAGCAACTTCACGTTACTCTAAATCAGGGCTACTCAACATACGGCCTGCGGCCCACATGCGGCCCACAACCCATTTGTTTGCAGCCCATGGTGCAGTTTGGGTTTACGCGGGGCTTAACACACGGCTGGTGGGTTGGGTCCTTTGAACATGGCCTCCACTGGGAACACGCTCCACTACGGTGAGTCAATATAATGGTCTTCTGTTGATATGCGTTTTAGTAGTTACATTCCTGGAGTGTCATTTCTCATTAAAAGTGCTGTCATATGGGTGGAAATCAGGTAAATATTGCATTTTATTAATATCAGCAGAACTGACTTAACTGGGGCCTGTGTGTTGTGTAGTCTTGCCTTAATCTTTGTATTCATGCCCATGAATGTGAAAGAAGCTATTTGCATGTATATGCAACCACACTTATGTTGAGGCCCTTGGCATGTGCTGTGACTATCACTGTGGTCCCTGGGGCTTCCAAAGTTGAGTAGCCCTCCTCTAAATAATTAAAGACTGGGAAAAGAAACTGTAGACCAAATTAAGGAAACCTTTTTGGTGGATAATTTAGAAAATCCCAGACCATCTTTAGGGCTTCCTTCTGCACACATTGATGTACATATGAGCACAAGGTAGGGCTGTAAGCAACAAGCCCTAGGCTTATCGGGTAGTTGAGTCACTACTCGACTAGTTTCTTCCTCCCACCCTTGCTGCCTCTGTATCAGAGGCTGCAAGTGGGGAGCAGGAGCTGGTGCTGGGGGGAGCCAGAAGCCAGTTCCCCCCAGCACCATCTCTGCGGGGGCAGAGGAGGCAGAGGCACAGCGAAGTAGGTCTGGCCCACGAAAGCTCATCACCTAATAAACCATCTTGTTAGTCTTTAAAGTGCTACATAGTCGTGTTTTTTGTTTCAGCTAGACTAGACTAACACGGCTACATCTCTATTACTAACAAGTGAGGTTGAGTAAAAAAGAGACACTTGTTGCAAAGCTCAAAATATATGTCTTTCATTAAATACAAAGAAACAAACTTGGAAAAATACTGGCAAGAAGCTGCATAAGTTAAGGAAGTCCCTCGACAATCATGACTTACGTGTCCAGTTATCAGAGATTCTCCTACAGTGATTATTGTACTAGTCAAAGAATAACGAGGAATAACAAGTAACTCACCATCACAACCAATGTAGATGACACACTATATGGAAAGGGATACGTACAAAACATTTAGAATCAAAGCAATATAGTTCTTGATTTTGCAAAGATGTCAAATATGTTTATGTACCATTTTCCCACAGAAGAATGTTATTTTATACAAAGGGTTAATTTAATTGTTTGGTTGGGGATGGAAATAGTAAAAAATAAAGAGCACTAAAATATATAATCAGATAAAAGCTTAGAAGACAAGACCTCAATCCTGCAAACACTGCCAAATTAACTCTATGCACTAGTAACACTGAGTTCAATGAGCCTGCACACGGGTGTAAAGTTACTATATCCATCACTGATTGCAGGATCCTGGAAGAGGAATTCATTAAAACTATCTTATCTTAACCAAACAATGGATTACCCATACAATAGTCTTAGCACATTTGGTTCACCCTGTGTTTGAGATTTTCAATACTACTTGCCCATTCCTTTTTTGTAATCTGCACTAGGACGTTCTCCTAAGTAAAAACACAAATCTCCACACATCCCCTGTACATGCATTCAATGGACTAAAACTTATGGCTGTTTCAGATCACTGAACAAAGTTGTGTGTATTTCGTTGTTGATCCCAAACTCTACAGTACTTCAGTACAATCGACAACTGTTATTAAACTCACACCACGCTTAATTTCATTATATAACAGAATCAAGTTTTCAACCTCTTTTAGCAAATCTTAAATCGTCTAAAAAAAATTACTGATTTATTGTTAAATGTGCTCACATTGCATGGACCCAAAAAACACCTTCCGCAGCTCATCTGTATTTTATTCCTACCTGGTGAGACATAATTCAAAACATCAGGCTTCAGGGGAGAAAAATTGTGGTTCATTTCCCAATCCTATCAGTTACCTGGACTCTGGGCAGGTCTACCCTACAGGACAAGCTGATCTAAGCTACAAAATTTGAGTTACATTAGTAGCATAGCTTAAATCAATGTAGCTGAAATCTACTTATCACTGGGTCCACATCGTGGCTGGGCTTACAGAAGAAACTCTCCTGTCAACTCCCCTCACTTATCTTGTTCTGGATGAGTACTGGAGTTGATGGGAGAGTGATCGGTGGTCGATTTAGCAGGTCTTCACTAGACTCGCTATATCGACCCCTGATGGATAGCTTGCATGCACCATAGATCCACCCTGTAGTGAAGACATAGACTAAGTGGGGGTACTGAAGAAGAGAATGGTGTTCCACTATTTCCCTGAAGTTACCACTTACACAGAGAACCAGGGCTCCTGAATTAAACTTCAGACCTTTGCATCTCATTGTGCTGATGCAGAGTATCTTCCATTTTCTTGATGCACAGTCTTTATGGTGAAAGCACAACTATTGATTATGACAATTTTTCTTATCTACTGTGTACTGGAGTTTCAACTTTAAAAACTTGCCAGGCTAGAAGTTAGACCCATGGGAGTTCTGTACCAGTGACCCCGCCACATCACCACAGGAATCTTGAGCTAGACTCCTGTGAGGGTAGGTTCAACAGGAAGTACCAGCCAGCAGCATCTGAGTGGCAATTCTTCACAACCCACTCTTTAGCAGGCACCAGCACATAAGCTAGAAAGCCATGACAGGGAGCTGTCTGAGCAATAAAACAGACTGCTTGCCTTTCTCTGCTTGAGACCTTGTGTGTAAGAGATCCCAGACTCTGGCTTCCGACTCGACCTGTTTTATGACACCTGACTTGGTTTTCCCTCTGCTTGTCTCAGACTCTGCCTTCTGAGACTACCCAACCTAGCCTGACCCCCACTTTGACCACTAGCTCTGACTGCCCATTTCTCAATCATGACATTACTTTTAGATGAGATGTAGCTACATTTAAGGTTTTTCACTCATGCATATATGTTGTCTAATTTTTGCTGGTTACTGTTTTATTTTATTTTATTCCACATCCTTGAATAAAACTCACTGAGAAAAAATTGTACCTAATGACATCCACAATTAGCATGAATTATTGAAAAATGGTGGCTAGTGCCTGCTGCCAGACACTGATGAGACTACAATGGAGAGAATAATGGATGCTTCAGTTCACTGACAATTCTGAAACAAACATTGGGTAGAACTAAACATTTAGTTTCACTTGAAAGTAAACATTTTGTTCCAATTTTGAGCATGTGTTAATGTTATTAAAAAACAAAATTGAAGATAGTTACAAAAAAATAAAAAGTTATTTTTAACCAAAAAAAAAAAATCAAAAGAATATAAGAACGGCCATACTGGGTCAGAGCATTGATCCATCTAGCCCCGTATCCTGTCTTTCAACAGTGGCCAATGTCAGGTGCTTCAGAGGGAATGTATAGCACCTGTAATCCTCAAGTGATTCAATCAAAATAGTTTGTTTCAAAAAAGTCAAAGGAAATATTTAATTTTTTCAGATATTTTGGCGGGGGGTGGGGGGGGGGGTTAAGGAAATTTAACAAAACAGACCTAAATTCCTAAATACTTTGTGTCGATAAACACGCATTTTTGCTGAAAAAAATATTCTGGCAAAAAAAAAAAAAAAAAAGCACCAGCTCTAAATGTGGCAAATGATTACTTCAGTATGCCATCACAGTGAGTTTGTTATTCAGGCAATGCCCATTGATTTCAGTAGGGCTACGTCTACACTACGAGTTTTGCCACAAGAGCCTATGCAAATGAAGTGCAGATTAGCATTTTCTCGTGCTTCATTTGCATACTGTCTTCTGATCCGTTTTTGTGTGAGGGGTTTTTGTGCAAAAACAAGTATGGACGTTTCCTTTTTGCGCAAGATCAGTATACCTGCTTTTTTGAGTCCACGCTGCTTGTTTTTGTGCAAAAACCGCTAGTGCAAAAACGGATTGGAAGAGAGTATGCAAATGAAGTGCGAGAAAATGCTAATCCGCGCTTCATTTGCATAGGCTCTTTTGGCAAAACTCGTAGTGTAGACATAGCCTAGGAGTTTGCCTGACCAAGCAGTGCGGAAAAATGGAATGAGGAACTCAGCATGTAGTGCATTATGCATAACTTTTGTAGAAATTATGTAAGCAACTTTATGAAATGGAATAAAAAAGTGTTCCAAATATGCTGTTATCTGAATTTCACATAAATATGTTCACATTTAACAAAAACTGCTCTTTACACCATTAGCCACTTCTTTTCAAACAGAATTCCTGGATTTTCTTGTTTCACACTACTAAGCAAAGCAGAGTTCTCAGAGAGCAATACATATTTAAAACTCATGTGTTTTCAACATAATAATAAAGACTAACAGACTACAATATAGTATTTAAAATGCAATTCAAATACAAAGGCTTACTTGTCATTTTAATTTTTATGTTTTTTTCTAGCATAAAATTTTTTTTAGAAATAAGAGGCTCTTCCTTTCTTGCCTTTTTTCCTCTATACTACGGTATCACATTTCTCTGCCCTTCTGTTCAGCACATTAAGTTTTTATCCACTGTAATATAATTCACAAGTAATTTACAGTAAAATAGAAAATGTGAAACAGCAGTACTTGAGATGAGAGACCATCATTTATGCAGAGCAATATCATAATTTTGAAAAGACCAGGAGGATGGGTATGGATTCTGATTAACACTGATGAACCTGATTCGTAAAGTCTAATATCCTGAATGAGTAACCGATACCTTTATGCATGCAGTCTATCCAAGATAGTCTCATTAAAACAATTTTTTTTAAATGTTATAAGCTTCACTTTGTGTCAAAACACTG
The DNA here is from genome assembly GCA_032595735.1 of Pelochelys cantorii. Lineage (NCBI taxonomy): Eukaryota > Metazoa > Chordata > Testudines > Trionychidae > Pelochelys > Pelochelys cantorii. The sequence continues at coordinate 119,851,558 of CM064326.1, read as the reverse complement.
AAAGTTTCCATATCGGATTAACAATATTAAATGAGATATTGGACTACATTAAAAATCAACTCTTTTCACATAGTGAAAAGTAATGGTCCATAATCGGTATTCAGATACTTTTATTTCCAGTTAATTATAATTGTACCACAGCCAAATGTGGCCTGTTGCACCAAAAACCTCTAAGAATATATCAAAGAAGAGTTTGTACCACAACAGAATAGAGACACTTCATCTTACGCTGCTTCTTATTTTCTTTTTTACACTTGATCCTAACTTTGACTGCTTTATCATCTGTTCATTTTTCCAGCTGATTGATCCTCTAGACTGGTAAATGTGAAAGCAAGAGCACAGTTGCTAGAGCTATCAACAGACTTGGGACACAACAGTATTGCCAAACTCGAGCATTCAAAAACTATAACTCAGACCTCAGAAAGTGAGGACATTGCTTACAAAATCATGAGGTTTTTTTAATTAAATAAAATCACATTTTTCATCTTCTGATTTGTTCATGTTTAGAGGATGCCCATACCCAATTTGTGAACAAGCACCTCAAAGTCAAAATAAAACCTCAAATGCCTACAGAAAAATGTTTTCTAAAAGAAGATGGACCCTATCCAATTTTACTCCCTGTGATGCATGGAACTACCATTCCCTTCTCTACCTGGACAAGCTAGGCAGCTGCCCAATCCAAGGTCCCCCTGTCTCTCATCTCCTACCTACTTCCTATATTCACTTAGCTCACACATTTCCCTTTCTTTTCCACCACAGTTTTCTGCCTTTCACACTCTTCCTACCTGCACATTTCTCTTTGACCCCTCAATTTCCTTTTGCACCCCAATTTCCCTGCTGGAATAAAAGGCAGGTTAGAATAGATCAGCTAACATGTTTGAACTAATACATTTAAAAAATCTAGTAAACAAAAAGCAGTGTGCATTATTTAACATAAGTTAAACTGCTCAATTTAAATTCCCTCGACTTGATCACATTAACACGTTAAAGAATACGCTGCCTTTTCTGAACTGGTCTCTTAAAACATGCTGGTAGAAATGAATTACCTAATACACTACAATGTAATTCCAGCCTAGATAAGGACTCAGTCTGGCTTCTGCTTTCCATACTTCCCTGCATTCCCCACAGTTTCCTGTCTTATTTCTTAAGATGTTCCTCTTCTCAACTTCCATCACAGCCTTACTTCTGATCCCTGCCTGGCCCTCACTAAGGGACTGACATCTCCTGAGAGCTGCTTCACTTCAGCCCCATTGGAGAGAATGGGAGCCTCATTTTCTTCTGCCACGGGAAGAGGGACATGATGGTTATTATGCTGAGGGCACCTCTGACATCAGCCCTATTGACAGAAACAGGAGATAATGGCCATTTTGGATAGGGGGCAAAATTTTGCGATGTTGAAAGCAGAAATAAAAAATTCATTGAGACTCTTAACATTCCCAAATATCTTGAGAAATACGATAAAATTATAAGAGCTTAAATACTAAAGAAGAAAGAGAAGGGATGAACCAATATGCATGGAAAATGGACAAGGCAAGATACTGAAGACCAGAGCCCCAAGACTTGAAGCTGTTCTTGGTTCAGTAATCTATCAGCTTTGGTTAATACGTCTCCCTGCACTGGCAGAAAATATAGAAACATTTTCTACTCTATTTGTGATGGAAATGCTAGCACAGGATAAAACAAAAAGTATATGAATAATATTTAAAACCACAGACTTCAAACGTTATGTAAGATGAAATGGCCGTACCATCTTTTCAATATTTGGATTCCATCACAAAATCCTCACAGAGGTCTGCGATACCCCAAAAGACATTTCCCTCCAAGTCACTAAAAATGAAAAATTCTGATACATTGATAGTATCTTGGCCATTTACCAGTCTACCAGCATCTAAGCAGCTAATCTGATTGCAACTAAAAGGCAAGTGACATGGTATTAACTTACTAAATTTCATATTACATCTTGTCTTATTCACCCACTGATTTTGTAATTTTATGAATTGGACAGTTAATTTCCAAAATCATCCCAGTAAGTTTCTATAATGTCTATTGTATCACAGACTGCATAATTTAGTATCCATTCTTTGAACAAAATGAGGCAAGTTCGGAAAATATATAATTCACTGAAACTTCACTGGATACCAAGCAGGTCAAAATTATTTTACAGGTGAAAAATCCTGAAGCCAAAATTGAAATGGAAAAAACTAAGTGGCTCTTTACTGTTATCTCTGCAAATTAATCCTAAGGATGTAGCACACACATCAAAGGAGAAAAATCTGAAAGAGCCAGACAAGGGCACATGGTTCTATTATTCCTCAAACACCCCCTGCATTTGGGTATCCAAGCATGTATTTGCTCCAGAAAAACAAGGGAATGGCATGACTAAATTGTCAGCAGCACATGCCATTCCTTGAATTTGAAATACATGAGAGTGCAATGGTATTTTGTGCAGTTGACCCATTCCAGGGGCTACTGAAAATCTGACTCGAGTCTAAATTGATCACTTTCAAGGCCAAAAAAAAAAAATCACTTCACTTTTGCTCTGAATTGCTGGATAATTCACTAAGAGAAAATAATCATAGGGTTTGAAGGGCCTGAGGGGACTGGCTGAAACAAAGCAATTGCTTTCATTGAGATTTGGTTTCCTAAAAACGTAAAGAGGCATCATTGAAGAATAGGCCATTTAGAATCCCAATGAGAAGGCAGTAAAGCAAGAAAGAACCAAAAAGCATTCATTTTCCAATATGAGAGGCAGAAAAATTAAAGCAGCTAAATAATCACTGTACCTCTCAAATAAGAGTAACAAGAGAGAGTGATCTCTGCCTTGATATAATCCCTGCCATTCAGGCCAAAGAGAGAAAATACTCCAGATCTGTAAGTGGTGTAAATTGGCATAGCTCCATTGAAAATCAATGGATCTATGCCAATTTACATCAGCTGAAGATGTGAAACCAGCAAAGGAGGACTCTGACTTTACCCTGGCAAACTTCAGTACACCATGAAGAAAACTCACATATGATCTGCCAATATTTTTTAAAAACTAAAAAAAATAAAAATAAAAATAAATACAAAAAAAAAAATCACAGAATGTGCTGTCTCATGTTGGAAAGTGAATGCTTTTTGGATCTCTCTTGGTCTGCTGCCTTTTCACTTTGATTCTAAAAGGCCTACTCTTTAAAAATGGAGTTGACTGGCACGTGCTTCTAAAATATTATATCTGATGGGGACAATGATGAAATATGAAATTTCCCCAAAACAAAGGACAAGCCTTTAACACAGAACATATAACAGATATAAGAAAGCCATACTGGGTCAGACCAATGGTCCATCTAGCCCAGTATCCTGTCTGCCGACAGTGGCCAATATCAGATGACCCAGTGGGAGGGAACACAACAGGTAATCCTCATGTGATCCCTCCCCTGTCACCCATTTCCAGACAAAGAGGCTAGGGACACCATTCCTACCCATCCTGGCTAGAGACATCCATCCTACCCATTGATGGACCTAACCTCCATGAATCAATCTAGCTCTTTTTTGAACCCTGTTAAAGTCCTAGCCTTCACCATATCCTCTGGCAAGGAGTTTAAAGGTTGACTGTGCACTGAGTGAAGAAAAACTTCCTTTTCTTTGTTTTAAACCTGCTGCCTATTAATTTCATTAGATCACCCCTAGTTCTTAGATTGTGGGAATAAGTAAATAACTTTTCTTTATTCACTTTTTCCACACCAATCATGATTTTATAGACCTCTATCATATCCCCCCTTAGTGTCCTCTTTTCTAAGCTGAGAAGTTGCATGTAAGCTTTTCTAAGCTGAAAAGTTGCTGAAAATGTTGCCTGTAAGCTTGTTTGTTTGTTGCAAATGGTCACATTTGTATGTTTATTGGCTTTCTATAAGAGGCTGACTCTTGAGAAAATATATCATATGTATTTTTGTCTTAATCTCTTTAGAAATCATTTTGAAATGGACACAATTGCTATGAAAGCAAATGATATGAATAGCCACTACTCTTCTTAGTCTCTCATCTCTGTTTTAATACTAACGTTGATTATATATGTCATTTACTTGGTGTAGCGATTTTGACGAAGAACAGGTAAAACTATACCTGATCATTTGTCATGGTTCAATGAATGCTAAAGGGAGAAATCCATTAAAATATGGCAAAAATTAGAAGTAACGTGCAGGATACTTGAACAAATAAATTAAATTTTATGTCACTATAGTTTTCCCCAGAACGTAAGCTTAGACAGCCAGGGTAAATCTACACAGTACTCTAAATTCAAAATAAGATCCGCAATTTGCACTATGCAAATTGCGTATCTTATTTCAATTCTATTTCAAAATAGCTTATTTTGAAATTTGATGCACCTACACAGTGCCAAATTTTGAAATTACACGCTATTTTGAGACATCCCTTAACCCTTGTGGAACATGGGTTACAGGGATGCCGAAATAGCGTGCCCGTTATTTAGAAAAATATTTTGAAATAACGAGTGGCTTTGTTAAGATTCAGGGCAGCTATTTTGGGACACTAATAGTATCCCAAAATAGCCACACTGTGTAGACATACCCCCAGAGTAGTTTCTAGTGATTAATATTCCATAACTTATGTTAACTGAAAATTAGCACTTGTAAGATGCATTTGAGTTCTAAGCCTTTATCTCAGATACGATTTTAATCTAACTACTAGGTTACTATTTGCAGTGTATGACATTAAATTTAAAAACAAAACAAAAAGCGTTAAAGCCACTATATAAATGTTTTAAAAGAGGAACAGTTTGCAAATGTTAAATACCAATACTGTGTTGGTAATTATATGAAATATTTGGCAATACATGAAATATTTATTTGGCAATAATATGAAATATTTAAAAATGCCTACCTCTTCTTGCTTGGGAATGTTACATTTTTCCATCTTGGTCATATCTGAGTCAGACTTATTAGAAGGTACTCCCCTATATGATGTGCAGTGCTTGTTACTTTCTGATGATAACTTTAGTTTTGGAGACTCATCAGGAGCCTGATCTTGACCGTCCATTGGTCTTACATAAGCTGTTGGTTTCTGCTGAACTATATTAGGCTTTGAAGCAAGTGAAGGAGGGAAGTTCTGAACACAGTGCCCAGTGCTGTGTTTTGCTGACCTTTCTTGAGCCTGAGACCCTATTTCTGCATTGCTATTTAGTTTTGACTGCTGTTGTGCTCTACTAGCACTGTCTCCAAGAACAGATCTTAAACTACCTTGTGGTGCCGCACTGGCAGATGATGATGTGGGACTCGATACAAAATGTTTAAGCTTTTCCAGGCTGGTTTTTTGGTTAGCCATTTTGAAATCACTGTTGTGTGACTCAAGCAATTTGTGCCCATGCTTCCTTGCCCTCTGCTGGCCATCAGAAACATTTTGCCCAGCTTTCTGCCAACCCATTTTGGGGCTCTTGCTTTGCTGACCAGACAGAACTGCTGGTATGGAAGATGAAGAGCTGCAAATGGAAGGCATAGGCTGTGATCTTCCATCTGCAATAAAATGTTCATCAGTTTTGTTCACAGGTGCCTGAGAAATCCCAGGTTTTGGAACTCCAACAAGATGACTCTGGTTGGATCGATCTGTCAATAAGTCCTTCATTTCATCATAGTTACCTAGCGTATTCTGGATACGATTTGAGAGCTCATCTCCCTTGTTAGTCTGCAAAACAAAACAAAACAAAAAAAATCAAATGTTCTGTAACAATTAATGTAAAAACACCATTCCATTCGTGCTTTGCTCCTTAGTGAAGCAGCACGGCCTTATTCAGCAACACAGATGAGAAATGAGATCAAAAATCATTATGCCTCTGAAGACACTTGTCAACATCTTAAATCTACCCTGAACTGGAAAAGCTGTAAAGAGCCTTAGAGTACATAAAAAAGAAATCCTCCACTGGTGTAATACTATAGTTAAAATATATTACCTAGAAACTAGAAAATTTATTATTGCGACTATTCAGAATGGTTTGGATTAAACCTGGTCATGATAAAGAAATTTCCTTTGTTAGGAGCAAAGTATTGAACTGAGATTTACAAGGTCCTTAGCCACTGCACCCCAACCAACAAGTCCACAGCTGCCAGGCCCATGATTGGAGGAACAGGCAGCATTTTCGTTAAGTAACTGGACTATATAAAGGTCTGAACAGGAAGAGGAAGCTTTCTGTGCCTCACACCAGTGTCTGCTGGTTTCTCCCCAGTCTAACTTGCCACTTCACCTGACCCTACACCTTGTTGCCTCAGCCAACCTCACTTCCCTAATTCCTTGGATGGACCCTTCCAACTACGGACCCCTACAAGAACTCCGACCATGTCCCCAGACAGCCTCTGTTATGGACTGACTGCTGGCTGCCTGACTACTTGAACATATATTACTGCTCTGGACTGCTGCCTGGCTCTCCTGGCATTAAATCCTTGTGGTCCACAGCAAGCTTCTCTTTCAAGATATGGTCACGCTTCCACCATGAATGAAAATACTAAATTCTTGATTTCCTCCAGTTAGTGTTCTTTACAGAAGTGTACATATTGCTCAAAGGGGAGGCAGGCCATACTATAGCTTGAGACAGTACTAAATTCACCAGTCAGCCTACTTCATATTCTGAGCTGATTCTAATATTGAGTAGGTTTCTTAAGGAAAAGAAAGTGAGCTAATAGGACAGGGGAAATATTACTGACCTGTATTCTACTTCTTTGAAAATATCATTTATGACAGAATTCTCAGCTCTTTTACAGAAAACAAGCAGAACTTCACAAGTTCTTAAGATTTTCTGGCAGTAACAGTGAGATGAAATACAAGTAGTTGCCTTTTCCGTCTTCCCAAAGGCAGAGTATGCTACTACCTGGACCTAGTCACTGCCTTCAAGCAGCAGGCAAAAGCTCCCCAAAGAAATAAGACAATCAATACAAATAATTGAAAACTATTGTCTCAAGAAGTTAATTGTAAATAGTGATGTAACCATTAACATCACGGCCTCATAGATGCTTCCAAACTCTACAGAGAAGCAGGTGGGTGAGTGAGAACCCTGCCAGACTATCTTCAAAAGAAATGGGATTAGAGGCCTGTAATTTTCTGCTTTTCCTTCATCAGAAGTGAAATCCTCATCCTGCTAAAGTCATGGCAGAACACCCATTGCCTTAACTAGAATCAAGATTTAACCTCAGGGTTCTTGCTTCTGAAGAGGGAACAGCTCATAGGAAGAACATAAAGAGAATGTGAAAAAGAAAAAGGATGTAAATAAATCTACAACAGGCCAACAGTACTCAGGCCAATACCAAGCATGAAGAAGGTGGGTTTTTTTGGTTTACTTTTTATAAACTTCAATTATAATTGATTTAAATTAGTCACATATTGAAAAAAAAATCAACAAACTAGGCACATTTGTGCTTACTGCAATTTGGATGTGCTGGTGTTCGATTTAGACCAGTGCCTGTACTCCTTACAGCCACGAGGAGTAAGGGGAGCTGACAGGAGCGTTTGCTCCCATCAGCCTCTCCTTGTGTGGATGCCTCTAAGCTCGGCTTAAGGTAAGCCAACTCCAGCAATGTATCCTATGTAGCTGGAGTTGCATACTTTAAGCCAACCTTTTAGGTCTAGTATGGACCTGGCCTTAGAGATTGGGGAATTCTGCCTACTCCTTTTAGAATGTGGGACTGCAGATGGTATCTTCAGACCAATTTTGTTTGTCTGACTCATAGTGAATAAAAAAAAAACTATTTAGCATCATGCTAAACAGGCACCTACATTGGACTCATGATACAAATATGAATGGGCAACAAACAGGCAGATGAAATTCAGTGTCAGTAAATGCATAGTAATGTACACTGGAAAACATAATCCCAATTAGACAAACAAAATGATAGGGTCTAAATTAGCTGTTATCACTCAAAGAAATCTTGGATTCATCATGGATAGTTCTCTGAAAACATCTGCTCAATGGGCAGCAGCAGTCAAAAAAGCTAACAGAATGTTAGGAACCATTAGGAAAGGAATGGATAAGACATAAAATATTAAAATGCCACTATATAAATCCATGGTACCCTCCCATATGTTGAATATTCATGCAGTTCTGGTTGCCACATCTCAAAAATGAGAGACTTGGAAGAACAACATGATTAGGGGTTATGGAACAGCTTCCATGTGAGGAAAGATTAAAAAGGCTAGGACTGTTCAGTGTAGGAAAGAGGCAAGTAAGGGAGGAGGTAAAGGGCTATGATGGCAATCAATGAAATCACAAACGGGGTGGAAAAAGTAAATATGGAAATGTTACTTTCCCTGTCACATAACACAAGAACCAGAGGTCACTCAATTAAATTAACAAACAGTAGGCTTAACACAAATTTAAGGAAGTGCTTCTTCACAAAATTCAGTCATCCTGTCGCAGGGGACATTGTGAAGGCCATAAGTAATACTGGAGTTGAAACAAGAAACAGATACGTTCATGGACAGTAGCTATGTCAACGGCTATTAGCCAAGATGGTCAGGGATGCAACCCCATGCTCTGGGTTTCCCTAAGTCTCTGACTGGCAATTACTAGGATTGAGTGACGGGGCATGGATCATGTAATTTCCCTGTTCAGTTCATTCCTTCTAAAGCATCTGGCACTGGCTACTGTTTAAGGACTGAATACTCGGCTAAATGAACCATTCGTCCGACTCAATATGGCCATTCTGATGTTATGTTAGCTTGATCTCATTCTAACAGTTGTTTTTTAGCAGTAAAGCACCATCACTGTGACTCTTAGATTCAATGCTGTATAATCAAGGTAAGAGACTATTTCATTTTCGTTTAATACTGAATCTTGTAAGTAACCGGTGTAAACTTATCCGATTCTCAATGAACCATAAATATTTATATGCAAGTTTTCTGAGGCCAACACTTGTAAGAGACTACTGAAGCCTGGGCAACATTGTCCAAAAATAAATAAATAAATTAAAAGCTGCACATTTGGGAAACATCTACCTTGTACGGTTCACTGAAGAGGGAGTAACTGGTATTAAATGAACCATCTTCCTGCTGTGCCTCCTGATTTCTCCTCTCCCATTCTTTCCTTCGAAGAACATTTCTGTCTGGTTCAAAGACACTGTGTCAAAGAGAGAATTTTAAAAAAATTAAAGGGCAGCCCATAAACCAATGTGAATCTATGTGAAGAACCGTGGCTCACAGACAGATGGCACAGATTACAAGAACATGAATCAGATTAATGCCAGTCTAATCAGTCAGTGGAAGCTCAGGTCTCTGGGTATGCCAGTGCTTTCTTCACAGAGAACAGATAATTAAATTCTTAAGGAAGCCAACAAAAAACAAAAGAAACCACACACCATGGAGCAAACTTGAGCCTGTGCTGAACTTCTCTGTCTGAAATGCGATGCAGACAAGATAGAAGCAACTTTGATCGAGTACTGAGAGTTCTCGTAAGACACATGGTAATTACAACTAAAAGTAAATAGAAATTATGAACATATTTCCATTTATTACATATCCTCTGCATGTTATAACAGAATGTTCCTTTTTAAATAGCTGTGTTTCTGTAGTGATTCTTTCATTAACTAGCTCCACAAAGAGCAATTGAAACTACATGCTGTGGTGGTTTTCCCAGTTATGCTGCTTCTTCAGATCTCTGCTAATCAGTCAAGTCATGAAAGTACTGCTGAATCAATTCGTCCTTCTAACTGATTTGACACCATCACAACTTCAGAGAATAAATGAGTATTGGAATGATGGGGGATGGGGATTAAGTTATATCACTTCATAAAACAATTATGTTCTTTTTGGAAATAAACTAAAGGCCCCAATATTGAAAGAAATATAAAAAATATTCTAAAATGTTATTTTAATATAAGTCCAAGAGATGAAGATCACTGTCTCCATATCACCTTCAAGCAACATATACAGATTTGCAAACTGAAGTTTCGTCCTCATCACAAAACAAGCCTAAATGCCTAAACAGGTTTATAAGTTGTTTACAACTATTAGCTTAAAAAGATGACTTAATATTTTGCTTTTCCAGCTAATGCTTTCCTCTTTTTTCTGTGTTATAGTTTTGTACATCGGAAAATATATTAGTATCATATAAGTGTACTGGCCATAAATAAAATAAAGCTTGTCTTTCTCATTAGTTGTCCAGCTAGTCAAAACGGACTTTAATTCATCTGCCCAAGTGATTTCACTTGATATGCCTCTGTGAAGACTGTTACAATGCCTAAAGCTGTTGCAATTAATTTAAGATTTAGGTGTACTGAAAACACCCAAAATATATAGACATAGTTAGTATTTTAAAATAATGTCTTAATAGTGACCAAAGGACACTAAAATCCACTATCTGTTTATTGATCTGTGTGAGATGAACATCTGAGCCTAATTCTTAATGGACAGGTGTTTACCACAATCTCAACTGGCATCTCTGAGCAGTCTCAGCTCAGAGGCCAAACACTGAGCATGCAGACTTACAAGTACCAAAGGAACCAAAGGAAGTTTCTCTTCAAAGTAGAATTAAGGTAGAGAAGTGCAGAGAAAGTTGACAAAGCTGCTGCTTAAGATATACTTTCTCTTTTGCTTAAAGAAAACTTTTATTCAATGCTGTCAATTTTTCACTTTGCATGTGCAATAAATGTACTTAAAATATATCTTCTGAAATACCAGTACTTGATCCATTTGACCTGACGGGATAATCTGGTCCAGACTGGCCTCTTAGATTGGCCCCTTAGATTGTACAGAGGCACTGGTGAAAGACTTATTACATCAGTGGAATTTGCCTTGTGCAGGTGAGATTCCATTTAGCAACCATTATGGAAGAAGATGGAGAATATATGCCACACATAATGTAGAGAGAGGAAAGAGGTGCCACTTAAAAGATAACAATGGTGTTACTACACCATACCATCTGAGATACTCCAGTGTGGTCAATTGATAAGTGACTTTCTAACAACAAGAATTATATTATAGTCAGGGTTGATAGCACTGCATGCATGGTAAGATTGCCTGACACTTCACATTATCAACACCATTTTCAGTTGCATAGTTCTGCCAAACTAATTGTTTGGGCTCAGATTTTCAGGCCAGGTTTTACCCTCAGAATGAATTTTCTTGAAAAAGTTCAGCCAAAACAGTTCAGTTGTTTCTGAAAACAAAGCTAAGTAATAACATACTGAAACAATGTTAAACAATTCTGGCTATCTTTTCTCTAGAAAGTTCTAGCACCTCCAGCCTTTGGATCAGGGAGTTGGTAGCCTTTGTATCACGGATATGCCTTTTGCTGTCCCTGTGAAAATCTGCTAACATTTGGACAAGTTTGAAAAATTGCAATTTTCACTTAATCTCTGGTACATTTCTACTGAGTAACAGCTAAAAGGTCCAGGGATTTTGTCCTCACAAACAGCATGCTCCATCCTTTCATAGTGTATCTGCAATACCCATAACTTGACTGAGCATGTTCCAGCATAGGGCTAGGCTATGGGGCAAAGCCGCCCTTCCCCATCAATGGCTACTCCAAGCTGGGTACTGGAAATGAGAGAAGGGAGCTTGTCTCTCCTGTGTACTCAATAACACCTGCTGGCTTCCAGGCAGCACAAAGGAGGCAGCTGTCTGATTCAAATGCAGAAGGGAGGGGATAAGGGCTGGATCTATGGCACTGCTGGGGAAGGCTGAGGGAGAGTAGATTGGAACAAGGACCCTTGGGGACAGAGACTAGGACTGGCTGAGCAAGGAGGTAAATGTGTGAAGGAATCTAGAGAGCTGGTGTGCAGGTAGAAGAAAAACTTAGATCAGATGAAGAGATGGTGGTGAAATGTCTGGAGATGTGCCTGCCCTCTCTTTCTGTTTGTGGTGGCTCTTGGATGACTTAGCCCTCCAGCCAAGTCTCTCTCACTCCGTTAATACAAAGTGAAAGCCTTCTGGGCTATAATTCATCATTTTCATCCTGAGCTACCTTTCCCCCCATTTAGAAACTCTGGCCTCTGAAAAGCTTTATATGTAGTATCTAGTCTAATATAGACAATTTAGGCAGACATCTCCTTTCAAGGCTTTCTACATCTGGTCCCTAGCCGGTTTCTAGAAAATGAATGAGTGCATGAATCTTCACTCTGGCACCCACAGATTTAAAAAACAAAAAACAAAAACCCAAACCACCAATGTGACATTCACTGATAAAGCAAGGGGCTTTTTTTTCCCTCCCCTCATTTGATGAAAAAAGAGAAAAATCAATTTAAAAAAAGTACACTTTCTATGTCTTTGAACACCTATCTACACATCCAGAATTAGATATTGACTTAGCAATGGAATTCATAACTTGCAACAATGTAGAATGGCTATGCAAATGACAAAGCAGCATCATTATGACTAATAAGCAAATTATAAATAGTACCTTAGAAACTGCTGCAAGTTGAAAGTTATGTTCCTTTGTTAATGGCAGATGGCAAAATCTCTAGTATTTGAAAGACTGCTCCTTATTTGCAAGAATATTACAAGAATCCATGAACATATGCCACCAAAGGTATATTTATTTCTTTTGTTTCAAAGAGAATAGGCCAAACATCTTAGTCAATGGAAAATGAATCAAATAGTTTATTTTTTGTAAAAATGATCTTTTAAATATAAAAACAACCAAAAATGTGCATATACCTATCTAGGCATTTATACTACACTGTGTTAATCTCCCAGGGCACAGGTTTCTTACACATTGCAAGACTTTTTCCGTAAGTGTCTCAAAAATATAGATGTAGCTTTTTTAGTATAGGCCAAAATGCTTTGGCAGTTAGGGAAAACTAGACAATTAAACAGCAGACTATTTTCAAAAATTTAAAATCAGTATATTCTACATTATTCACAACTGTCAAACTCGAAAAGGATAGGTTTAAATGATTTTCATAGGCAGCACAAGATTATTTTTATAATGCTGAATTCATGCTTATAAAGATATTAATTGGCATATGAGTTGCAATCCAAATGTTTGCATTACTGACATCTATATATGAATAAATGAATGTTGCATTCATATAATGTTTATATTATCCTCTGCAGTCTTCTTGTAGCCATATCAGTCCCACGACATCAGAGAGACAACGTAGACGAGATAATATCTTTGGGTATGTCTACACTATGCAGTGAGGTGTAACAGTTAATGAGAACTAAGGACTTAGTTCGGATTGATTTCTGACTGCCGCGTGTAGCCGCGGGAAGTCAGTTCGAACTACGGGGCATTTAAAAATGGCACCCGCCCAGGAACATGCAAATGAAGCCCGGGATATTTAAATCCCGGGCTTCATTTGCAAGTTCGAATGTCTACATTAGCCACCCTAGTTCAAACTAGGGGGCTAGTGTAGACATACCCTTTTACTGGTCCAACTTTGAAAGTTTTGCTCTCTCTCACTAACAAAAGTTGTTTCAATAAAAGATACCTCACCCACTTTGTCTCCATATTATTCTAGATATTTCAATCTGCTTTATAAGCACATATATATTTATTTCAGCTTTAAGCTCTGCCAAAGCACATGCCAAGAGAGGAAAATGTACCTGTTAATTATGTAATCCCATTTCATGCTCAATGGATTGTTATCACACTATCATTACTATGGTTCAAGTGACTTTCTTCCCTTCCCTTTTCTTCCCTTCTCCAGTTCTCCCTTTCTCATCCTCCCCCTCCTGTACACATTTCCTGTAGAACAGTCTAAACTATGCAGTTACCAGGTACTTTGCAGCTCAGACATCCAGGCAATGCCAAACTTCTCCTTCTTAGAAGGAAAATTTGGATCAAAACAAAAGGACCATCTTCTGGAATGATATAAAAACATCCCTCAATAAAGGCTAGCAACCTCTTCTGGAAAACCCAGGCTTTAAAGAAAATCAGGCCTATTGTATCCATCTATCCTTAAAGGCTTGGATTAGAAAGCGGTTAGTTCACTGATTCTTCTAGCTGGCACTATGGTTCTACAAAAAATTAACTAAAATAAAAATAAAATATTTACATAAATGTGTATGATCTAATTTCAGACTTTGTAGTGGTACAGTGGACATTGTATGACACTTAGGTAGACTGAAATATCTCTTCAGAATTATACTAGTGAGCACAAGCCCTAACTGGAAAGAATTATGAATAGAAGCCCGGATTCTCAGGAATTTGAGGGAAACCACTCTGCAACACTAAAGCCTCTCTAGGAAAAAAAAAATCCTCCACAATACTGATAAGAGCACTCACAGGTTCTCTTTTGCTTGTCCTTGATATCATAAGGAACACTTCCTCCCTTCCCCCCAATTATAGAATTAGAAATAGATACAGGCAACTCAGGGGAAGGCATAAATGGGTAGCTTTACCTAAAAAAAAACACCTTGGCTCACCAAAAACTGAATTTAATCTCTCATAAATCGCCCAAACAGTAACAGGATCTCAGTGATGGAGAAGATAGCCACCTGAAAAGACTGACAGTTTTAAACACTGCAGCTTCACTACCTTATGAGCTGCTTCTTGTCCTCTGGGGCGTAGCGTTCTAGAACCAGCTCACCAGCAGGCTGAACAACTCAAATTGAAAAGAGTATTCTCCAGTTTCAACTTGAGAGCACATTCCCTTTCCTCATCAGTTTACAAGCTCTCAGATGGTCCAGGCAATATTTGCTGTAAGGGAAGAGGACTAATGTATCCATATTGCTGCCAAATATTGTCTGTCATCACCAGTATTGCTTCATCTCTCAGAGGCTGTACAAATTGTCACAGAGCACCAATGGGAACTCCAAAACAGACATCAGTCTTTTGCTTCTAGATCCGCCATCTTTGCACTGTAATATTTTGGAAGAAGTATAAGATACACATGGGAGTAGACAGTGCAAATTTTATTTGCATACTGGTTCTGGCATTTATATCAGTCTATCCTTGAAGGACCTTCTCCTGCTGTAAAGGAACTTTAGGAAATGTTTTGTGTCTTCTTTCCTATTTCAGCTTGATCTACCTGCAAGTGAATATAGAATGACCTGGATGTGGTTGGTTGCATTTAGTCATAATGTAGAAGCATAATTCTGAATTGCAATGTTTGTTTAGTAATTCTCAATATTTAGGTATTTCTTGAATTATAGCAAATTTTAAAAACTGTGTATGTTCTAAAACAGTTTCTAGCTGATCTTATATTGTAATCTTATTTGCATTCTATCTGGAAAGTCTATTTATTTGTCAGGAACCATGAGCCTTGAACAGTATTCTACAAGGAACTAGGCAGTTGCAAGGAGCCTATCTTCCAGAACAGTATCTAGTTCTGGCAGAGGACTCCAGTCCTGGGATTTGATTGGCCCCCAGCTTCTATTTAACCCAAATACAGAAACAGGAAGTTGCATCCACCCCAATAACCACTCCTTCTGATATCCTGGTAAACTAACCATCCCTGACACCTGACTCTGGGATTTGCCCTCTGGCCTGTCTTGGACACTGACCTTCCTGTATCTGACCCAATCTGACTCCTGCTCTCACCACAAGGTCAGACTGCCCATGCCTGGTCATGACATTATTATTTGGCTACATTATACCTTCAGATTTCTTCTCCTAAAATTCAGTCATACACTATCTACACATATAACATTTTTACAACTTCAAATCCAAATAGAACAAAAATATAATCCATTTTTACATTAATATAGGACAGTTTCTTACGATGGAAAATACATAGCTAATTTTACATCTCAAAGTGTAGCATATATGTAAAGTCCATGTGGACTTCTCTTGTTCAATAAAATCACATCATCCAGACATCATTGGGGGTTAAATCCTCCTTTCTACCAGGTGTTCAAAGATCACAGTGCATGCAGACTTCCTCTCTTGTATCAAAGCCTTCTTCTCTAAGGGTACATCTACACTGCATGGCTGTTTCAGGATACCAGAGGTATCCTGAAATAGCTACCCTGCATCTACACAAGCCGCCTGTTATTTCAGAATATTTTTTTTAAATAACAGGAGCGCTATTTTGCCATCCCGGTAAACCTCGTTGAACAAGGGATAAGGGATGGCTCAAAACAGCAAGTTATTTTGAAATTTGGCACTGTGTAGATGCGCCAAATTTCAAAAGAAGCTATTTTGAAATTCAATCAAAATAAGATACGCAATTTGCATATAGCAAACTGCATATCTTATTTCGAGTTTAGGGTGCTGTGTAGACGCAACCTAACTCATATCAGCATTTACAAGCTCCACAGGGAAGCACCATAGACTTCAATGCCTACTTTCAAGATCATGGAAATAACAGTCTGTGGGTTTCAATGTTAAGCTCCTAAACACTAATGGTAGCACATATATATAGAACCTAAAATATTCACAGGAAAATTGCCTACAAAACCAAAACAAAGATTTATGAATTCCAAACAGTAAAGCTAAACCTATATACAAGTGATGATAAACATATAAAAAATATTTGAAGGTTTAGCCCAAGCCACTTTTGAATTATCAACATTTAAAGTTAGAACTATTTAAAAAATATGAATAAATAAATAATATTTCAAAGACTCACAACTTAAAAATTGCTTACTCAAATACTCTCAAAGTTTCTCTAAAAGTTCACAATGGATCTATTACTTAATATACAAAATTTCAGGCTGAAAATGGTTTTGTTTTTTTTTTTAAGTTTTAAAGTTTCTCCATGCAATACACCAGTTTTATGACAGAGTACCTCAATTGAGTAGTTCCTGGTTAAAACTTGTATAATGCAGTGGAGAATCAATCTAGCCCTGGTTTTGGCTGGTGGCTGTAAAAACATGAGGTAAAAATGGAAACTGTCTTACAACATTAATAGTGTAATTACTGTAGCCCCATAGCATTTTAAACCACAGAAAGATTACCCATCCAGGAACAAGATAGGAACCAGCACAAGGTATTTTTAGAAAACCTTTTAATGCTGACAGTTTAATTATTACAGCACTGTGGATTTTGCTTGTTAAATTGCTATGTAGCATAACAGTACTAACACTTCATGTTTGTTTTGCTTTCCATTTCATTGGTTACATCCAAATTCTCTGATGGCCAATTTACTGGTTTCAGTTCCATTTTTCCTAAATAAAAATAATAATTTAAAAACCCCATGGGCGTCTGGTGGCTTAGGTGGGGGGAAGGCTCTGCCTTCCCCAACTGCCAGCCTGGACATTCCCACAGTTTGCCTACTATAGGCATTCTGGGGACAGAGTGTTGCTGCCCCAGCGCCTGCCCTCCCCCATGCTCCTGGCTGAGGAGGCTAGAACCACGCAACTGCCTCTCCTCCCCCAGTACTACAGGAGCTGCCTGCACACATGCCTCTCTGCCCGTCCCCGGTGTTCCAGGGAGGCTGAGGAGCACTCAGCGCACTGCGCCGCCTCCTCTCCTTCCCGGTGCTTTAGGAGCTGAACTGCACGCATGCTCCCCCATCTCTCTGCCCTTCTCCAGTGCTCCGGGGAGGCTGGGGAGTGCTCAGCGTGCTGCCCCATTTCTCTGCCCCTCCCTAGTGCTCTGAGGAGCGCTTGGTGCACTGCCCCACCTCTCGGCCTCACCCCGGTGCTCTGGAGAGGCAGGGACGTGCTTTGTGCGCTGCCCTACCTCCTCCCCTTGGGAGGTGGGACCTCAGCCCCAGCTGCACCAACCACCCATGCAAAACCCTAATGGAAGCTTTTGGAGATGACAATTCTGCACTTCTGAGAGTTATATACTTTCCCTAATGAAATTTAAAGCATTGGTTCAATTAGAATGAAGAGTCAGACTTTAATGAACTAGTTGACATGATCAATAAACTTCTGTACTGAGTTGCAAGTGACTTTTTTAGACTTTTAATCTGGTTTAAACAGCAGAAGTTAATTTGAAGATTTTTACAGTATATTTTCCATTTACAAATAGAAATGCCGTGGGGTAAAGCAATTACTCTGATTTACTGTTTTCTCTTTGATTGAACATAAAGATGTAACAGGGTCTCAAAAAAAGCAGTAACATAGCAAGCTGTGCGCCTATCCACAGACCGATAAAACACCTACCTTGCTATTTCAAAGAATTTACCTCCAGGCAGCAGCACAGAGCAAACATCAAATCAATGACATGTGTCTAAGACAAGATTGATGTTTACTCTCACAGCTTTTTCATCTTATATCCAATAAGTTACTATTTCTTAACAAAAATGTCTGGTTAAATTTCATTTTTCACTTTGCAAAATCAGTTTTAAAACTTTAGCTCTGAGCAATTTTAAAGACAGGATTCTTTGATGCTTTATCTTTTATAGCCTGTTTATGATTTGTATTAAACATGAAAGAGTACCATACAAACAGGACTACAAAGTGTCTTGTAGTATAGGTTGAACCTCTCTATTCCAGCACCCCTGGGACTTGACCAGTGCCACACCAGAGAATTTGCTGGGCCACAGAAGGTCAGTATTGTCTAGAAGCATTACCAACATTTAAACTGCTTACTGGGCTCTTAGAAGACATTTAGAGATAAATTTGGAGCTAAATAACAGCACAGAACAAGACTGGTATCTGTAAACACTTTATGGGACTGCAGGAATCTTGAGCATTCCCAGTGCAAGTAGACATCCAGCTAATTAAAATCATGCCAGACCATGGATATTGGCGGGCCAGAGAGTGCCAGACTAGAGAAGTTCAACGTGTACTAGCCATTCATTCAGTGGCAGGTGCCAGCCGGATGGTGCTTTAATTACCTTCCTGAAAATTCAAGGACTCAAATTAGGAACCATGTTTTCAGAGCTACCTAAATTGCATCCATAAAATTAATTTAATTAATGCATGCAGAACCTACATCTGAATGTACAATAATGCAGAACCTACATCTGAATGTACAATACAGGTTTCTGAGCATACACATTGACAGTATCATTTATGTGCAATTCATATTTTAGTGTGTAAATATCCAAAACTCACAAAATGTGAGTTTTGTGCATGCTAAGGATTTATGCTAAATTGATCAATTTTGAAAATCTGGATTCAGAAATAGGCTGAATTAAGTCCAACAAACCTGAGGACATAAGAACATTCAGAGGCTCTAGCTAAATTGGACATTTACTTATGTAAAAGCAATATTCATGGTTTTACCACTGGAAGAGGAAACAACATTTTCTTATGCAACATAACTACAATGTCCCACTAATGCATCCAGCCTTTAATTCTAGCATTTTTATTCAGAAAGAATAACTTCATCACATTCTAAAATGTGCCATACTACATAACATTCATACACATGCATTCAGCATTTGTGGCACACAAGCCTACCATTTATGTATTATCACAACACTGCTCTCTCTCTCCACTCATCTGAGGAAGTGGGTTTTGCCCACGAAAGCTCATGATCCTATATATATGTTTGGGTACGTCTACATTTGCTCCCTAGTTCGGACTAGGGATGCAAATGCAGATGAGCGAAGTAGCTAATGAAGCCGGGATTTAAATATCCCGCACTCCATTAGCATGATCTCGCCAGCGCACTAGTTCGAATCACAGCTGATTTGAACCAGGATACTATGGTGATCATGAAAAGCAGTGATCTCAGCATACCAGATGCCTAACCATTGTTAATGCTTTTGTAGACCTCACTGCAAAAGAGTTTTAAGAAGAATAAGGAGTTAGTTTCAGAAGTTCATAGGGAGTAACTAATCTCCCAGGCATAAGGGGCAGTATAGGAAAAAAAAACACGAGAGTGCTTTGTTTGAAAATTTAAGAAGTGGGCATTAGAGCCTGCAGGCAGGCATCAAGCTTTCGATACTGAATGAGAACTGGTAAATTCTGTGGCCCTTACATAGATCTCTGTGCTCCTGCCTATATCCCATTTAGTCTCTTATTACACTGGCCCTGCCAAAGAAGTCGCTCACACACAATACTCCATTTTTTTTTCTAATTTTGCCACAACTATTTTAATTTTCCTAGGCACCTTTACCCTTCCAATTCTAATGTGCCAAGCTATGATGACCTCTGCCTCCAAATTTGTCCTTAAGACTTTTAAAAACAACAAAAAAGCACAAAGGCCACAAGAAAAGTCAATAATTATTTTTTAAAAAAATTCCAACCTGGTAACAGAACTACCTAGAAAGTGAACTGAATGACTGCATAATCTTGGCGCCTGCCCCATACAGTTTACAAACACAGAACAGAAAGTGAAAACTGAGCGTATGATCATTAGAGGTATACCATACCAGCAAAAACACTCCTAGCGTGAATAAAACTTTACTAGCAAAAGTGTGCTTATTACCACCCCCTTGCCATCACTCCCAGTGAAATAAGCTAAACAAGAAAAAGTGTGAAGTTGTGTTTAAAACTGCATCTACACTAGGCACTATGTCAATCAGAGATCAGATGTAGCACATTTCTGACCAATAGGGTTGTCAGATGTCTGGTATTGAACCGGACAGTCCGGTATTTTCGCCTCCTGCCTGGTAAAAATATTCAGAAAATACCGGATACCTAAAATATCCAGTACTTTCTGAATTTTTCCCGGCCAGGAGGCAAAAATCCCGGGCTGTCTGGCTCAATACGGAGGCAGCCTGGCAACCCTAGTGCTTACTGGGTTCCACAGAGAAGCTGTCTGCCTGGCGCAGGGAGGCAAGATGGTGGGCGGCCAATGGCCGCCTGTTAGGGCCAAAAAGCCTCACCACGTGGTTTTTAAAGGGGCCACTGTGGTTTGAGTTGTTGGTTTGTTTTTTGGGTTTTTTTTTGCTCAACAAACTTTTTCCTGGCGTGTTTTTGTTGTTGTTCATTATTTTTTCTGAAACCGTCTGGCAGCCCTGCTGACCAACATAGCTATGCTGGCAAAAGTTTAATGTGTAGGCTTGACTTAAACATTTCTAATAACTTATCTAAAAAATCCATCTTTTTCCACACTGTGAGGTTAGGTCTTAACTTAGATGGCTAGATAATGGGATGAAAATGATAAAACCATTGCTTTCCATTGCCATTTCCATGTTGTTTCCACCAGGGGAATGGCATCTTTTGTGAATTATGCACCTGCTTTTTTCCTAGTACGGCGAATGTCTAATATTTGAATTCCTTTCAGCATAGCTCTTAATTTAGATTTGCAAATCGGTTCATGCTCTATGAATTTTATGCACGAGTGAAGTGAAATGTATCATTTACAGTGCTATTAAAATAAATAATAATAATTAAAATAGAGTACTGAACTCTCAGAAACGGTCTACACTGGAAATAAAATATGGCTGCATGGTCATAGCTAGGCATGGATATTTAACTGCGGTGGATAGTCCCTATGTCTAAAAGAAGAGTTCCTGGAGTCTATACTTGGCACTTGATTCTGCAAGGTGAAAAGCATTCTGGCCCCAATCCAGCAATACAATTCAGCATATGCTTAATTGTAAGTATATGCTCACGTGTTTTGGTGGCTCAGGATCAGAACACTCAGCACATTGCAGGATCAAGCCTTAAATTAAACTTCTAAATGGCCTTTGAGTATTGGCACATACTGAGCACCTTCCACTTGTCCAGCTTCCAGGTGACAAATCAGTCGGGGTAATTTTAATTTAAGTTCATTAGCCCTAACAATGTCCCAACATAGCTGAGTCTATACAAATTGAGAGCGAAAAACATTCAGCAGGTACTGAGCTCTTAAGGGGTACAAATCTGTAAAAAGTCTTGACTATCACTGTGATTTAATTCTGGAATAAAATTCATGAAGACATCAAAATACAGTACTACCTGCCTTTTGCATGAAGCATGGGATGCATAATTGCAGCTATACGTAATATTTTACTTTCAAGGAAAGATAAAGTACAATATTCCATTACAAATGTCAGCTGCTAGTAACCATCAATTCTATGACTCATGAAAATGTCCATACATGTTTTATTAACAAAGCAACATTTCAATTTACTGTTACTATAATAGATAATGACTGAAGGTTCATCAAGGTTAATCAAGAAAA
This sequence comes from Pelochelys cantorii, assembly GCA_032595735.1. Lineage (NCBI taxonomy): Eukaryota > Metazoa > Chordata > Testudines > Trionychidae > Pelochelys > Pelochelys cantorii. Next base: position 119,829,684 of record CM064326.1, on the reverse strand, counting down.
TGATGTACATTTTTGTATTGTATTACGTTTTAGTTGGCTTAAAAAGGATCATGTATGACAGCCTCTCTGAGCACTTTAAAAACAGGATTTACAATGTTTTGAAAACTACACAAATGCTAGAATGTGAAACAAATAATGAACCTATCACACTGCAAGTCATCACAGTTCATATATGTGCAAAAAACACTTCTTCCTTGGGCGTCTAGTGAACATTCATTGAGTTTCGTTTTGAGTTTACTGAGTAGATATGTTTTTCAGTGCCCAGCTTGTGGGTTTTTTCATTTTTATTTCATAGATAAATATATTATTTTATAAAGAAAGGTGGTAAAACTGAGTAACCATCATGACTTATCATTAAGATTCATTTGAGTTCTGCATGTGTACATTATAACTAGAAGGTTTACCCAACATCATTCCTCAGGTCTTAACTCAATTAAGGGTGTTTTGTTTTAAATAAAAGGAATATGAGCATGGTTTATTTAAATATGTGATTTTCAAAAATACAGTATTATTTTTATTTTGGATTTCTTAAAATAAGGAATTGTTAAAATTTTTCCACATAAGTTTTTTAAATGGGAATTCCATCAAGTGTATTTTTTCCTTCATCCCTATACATTCTTGTTATTTGCTATGTTTTAACAAAAAAGGACTATGGTCAATGTGGTTTCCAATGTGGTTTCCACTTTCTTCTAGTTTTCAAATCTTAAGCATTGATTTAGCTGTGCCAAAACAGAGCACCACTCCAAATGTCTCCGTTGTATCTCTTTTCTGTAACGTTTATTTAAACAGGTTTATCCTATGTTTCTGGCTCATCTTGGTTCAGTCTCTTTCAACATTTGCTCAGTTATGTAAAATGCAAACTTGATTTGGTGATTCTGTCTCCTTTCAGTTTGGTTTTATGAGAAGCAATCCCATTCCAGACAAACCTGTTTTCCTGGAACAACCAAACCATTCCGTTGCTTTCAGTTATGATAAGAGGAATCTATATACCAAATTTGGTGGCTCTAGCTCTAACCATTTAAAAGGCGTTCTTGAATAAAACAAACAGATAAACTCTCTAAAATAAATCTACCTATCTATCTATCCATCCATCCATAAGTGTGTGTCTGTGTGCAAATCCATTTGTTCAAGAACTCCTAAATGGTAAGAGCTAGAGCCACCGAATTTGGTGTGTAGTTTCCTCTTCCCTAATGTAAAGCAAGGTATGGAGTTGGTTATGCCAGGAAAATGGGAAGTGCTGATAATGGGACTGTTTTCCAAAATATGGAAAGGGAGGGGGCTGCTATTTGGAGGGAACTGATACTGCAAAATGATCGCTGGGGGGCAGCCACACCACTAGAGTGGTAAACTGGGGCTGGGGCTCACCATCTTGCCTGCCACCAGACCAGGAAAATAGCCCCCTTGCCCCAAACCCTTCCCCCCTCAGGCCCTTTGCCCCTGCCAGCCAGGGGTGCCAGGGGTAGAGAGACAGCCCCTATTGGCTGGAGAAGGCTGGGGGAGGAGAGGAGACCCCTGCCAACCAAGGGAGGACTTAGGGGAGGAAGAAAAGGCCTCTTCTGGTTGGAGGGGAGAGGCCAGTAAGGTTTTCTCTCATATGAACACATGACATTATGACTTATACAAAGAAACACTCTCCTCAGACCCCCAGTGATAGCTCCTAAGTTTGTACTCGGAGTCTGTAAGGATTATACCTGTATATAAGGAATAATGAGATACCATTTCAAACCTGGTAGAAGTGCAATATGAGTCAGAACAACAGCATCCTGTCAAAATCACATACCGTACCCACATATACGGATATTTTAATAAAAATAATAATGGCTCCACTCTAAAAATCCTGGCCTCAAGAAAACAAGAAAGCTGTGTTTTATTATGTATTTTACTTCAAAAGTGAAAGTACTTTACAAACAATATACTGTGTTCCTTTAAGACGTAAATGTTACCAGCTAAACTGATTGTATTATGCTATACAACTCACCAGTTTCTATAAAATCAACTGCACACATTTTAATTGCAGTTAATTAAATGCAAACTGTCCCCTTCAAATACTGAAAATGCCAGCAAAAACTGGAGTTTATGCTTGCCCAATTAAAAAGTTAACCACCTATCACTTATTTGTAGAATCTAAATTAGAAAAGTGCAAAACAGACAAATATAATATCAATTCCTATTTCTTGTTCATTAAATCCAGCTTGGCCTCTGAAATTCCATCATATTTTGACACACAGCCCCAAATGACAAAATCAAAATTAGAAAAAGTAGTTAGGCAAAACTGGCAAACCCACCTCTAAATAACCATTTACATCCATACGTGAATGAAAATGCATGCCATCTTTAAATGAGGAATATGTTGAAGCTTTTGCACAATGGGACAAGTATAATTAATTTGTGCTTCTTACCTAGAATTTTTCACTATGTTATTCATTATTCATTGAGTCTATGAGGTGAACATTTATATCAGAATTCCTGCTACCCATCTTTGAAATAGTGTGCAGGAGCACCCTTGGATACATACAAATACTTAATTACTTAAGTGGGATACAATAGGAAATGCAGTATTTTACTTTTCATTATAACCAATAAAGATTTCAAATTAACACATTTTCTTTTTAATGGTGTATCTGTCTTATTACTCTGCTTTTATTTTAAAAGATATGCCAGGATATGACCTACTTACGAACCCAACAATAAAGGACATTTTTCAGAAAGAAAAACAGAGCACTAAACTAACTAATGGTAATATAACTAAGGAAAAACCAGTAATTTAAAAATCCTTTAAGTATTTATTACATACGGGCATTATGTCTAATTTAAGGAATGCTTCAGTTTCAGGCAGATAATTTTTTTAAATGCCTCAGCATTTGACAAAATGAGAGGAAGTCATCCAGCAGCTGAAACATGTGATATATGCAGAAGCCACTCCAAAGGCACCAATATAACTGTGTGGGTAGCCTGCCAAAAAAGCCAGATGCTGCTTATAAATGAATATCATCTTGGCTTCAAAGTCCTGTGGTTACAGTCCAAAACGGGTAAGCGAGTGGTCTGATGAGGTATGATACATGGTACCCTATCTCTCAAACAGCTGCTTTATTCTCAGAACTTCAACACATTTTAAATATCTGGTATTTTGCGGGGGGGGGGGGGAAGGAATAGCTTTCAGGGGGATACTGCATACTGGGAGAAAGCACTTCATACTTTATTTATTTTTAAAGTATATTTTCGCAAATAGTTGGGGTTGGTCCTACTTTGAGCAGAGGGTTGGGTTAGATGGCCTCCTGAGTTCTCTTCCAACCTTAATCTTCTGTTATTCTATGAAACACATATATATATTTATATCAGACTAAGTTGCCCAGGATTTTGCTTAAACATTATGTAAGAAGATGTGAAACTTTAATACCTTCTAATAAAAAAGCTGGTATGGTTTAGTAGCCCAAACATGAGGCTGGGAGCAAAGTATTCCAGAGTTCTAGTCTTGACACTATTCATTATTTTATCCTTGGGCAGATCATTTAACCTTTCTGCGTCTTTTTTGTACAATGGAATAATGCCCCACCCCAGAGCTTGTCCAGTCGGAGCCCACACCCCTCTTGCATCCATCCTCCTCCCTCTACCTCAGCCCTCCCCCACTTTGGCCCCACCCCACAACCTAGAGAACCCCACAAAATCTATTAGCCCTGCCCCAGAAAAGTTAATCCAGCCCTGCTGCTGGGGCTGCTGAATGCTGCATGAAGAGTTTTATGAATGAGAATAAACATTTGAGAACTATAACCATCTGTTTTGGAATCAGATGATACATACTTTACTTGTTTCAGATTCTTCATTCTGAAGGTCTGACCGTAAACGTGATGACTATACTAGTAACACTAGACTAGACATCCCATGCACACCAATTTTTTATGAGAACATAAATTCTGAAACCAGACAGAAGGGGTGTTCACATTTAAAATGCTGGATTACACTGGTAAAAGAAATTTGTTTCACGTACAGTTAAAGCAATTAAATTGCTTTTACGCTTGGGAGACAGAGTTGGAGAGGGAGCCAGAAAAAGGCAGAAAGGTAATGACCATGCACTCCATGGTTATGTCTGGACTGCAAAGTTAGCCGTGGCAAGCCTAAGCCAAGTGGAGAGTCTCCACAACAAAGCCCTTCCTGTGCCCGACCTGTGTGGCGGCATCCACAATGGTGCTATATTAGCCTGTATGCTGGACTAGATGTCTAGAAGGCTTTCCCGTGGTTCTTAGTAGTGCATTAAACTGGGCTGCACCCCTAATCCACTGAGAATTTGTCTGCCCCTTTTGTGTTCTAGCGGGTCTTGCAGATATCACCTCACAGCTTTATCAGAAGGCTGGTGTTAGCTTCTTGCCAACTGGCAGCAATAGAAGTAGGATTTCTTGGATGACATGTCTGTTCAAAATACTGTGAAAGCAGAGATGGAACAGGCAAACATGTAGTTCAAATACAGTGCAGATGAAAGAACGAGTTAGACAAGAAAGTCTCTGGAGGTAGCTGTGTTAGTCTGTAACTTGAAAAAACGAGTGGCCCTGTAGCACTTTAGAGACTAACAAAATAATATATATGATGAGCAGAGTGGCGAGAAAAAGGGGGACTCTCACAATTTATAACAGAAAAAAAGTTTATATATTTGTTAGTCTCTAAGGTGTTACAGGACTACTCATTGTTACACAAAAAAACAGAACTATGTGGAACTGTGGGATAGCATTAGACAACTTATTACAGCACTTGGACTTGCATGCTCATTGCAAAGTGGGTGAAATGTGAGCCCAGGCTGATATGAAACTAAGCTCAAGCTTATGCCCTCAGCCATACCTAATAGCAGTGGGCTTAAAAGATCCTGAGTTGGATGTTTTCAGTATGGCTGGAAGAAGAGTTAGGGTCAGTACTTGAATTATAGCCAAGGTTAGCTCCACAGTGAAGACATACTACATGAGTGCTACCTGCTAACAGAATCTTGATATATTCTTATGGGTCAGAAATGGAAATAACCTGACAAGAGTAGGGGTAAACCTATAGGTTAGAAGGGGATAAAAAAAAAAGTGTCTAAAATCAACAGAGTATAAGTAGGCAACACATTGGCTTTTGGTTTGGGTCCAAGTGCAACAGGGCAGAATCCACCTGCTGATGCCTGAGATACCCCAATGCAAAATATACAGATGTTGTTTTAGCCAAAGAGCATTTTGTTAAGGATACATACTTTTAAATAGTAAACTGCAATTACAAAGAGCCTTCGTGAAAACACCTCTGGGCAAAAAGCAGGCAACTTTTGTTCCTTTTCCCAGAGTCAGCAGTACAAAGACAGAACTATGTAGCACTTTAAAGACTAACAAGATGGTTTATTAGGTGATGAGCTTTCGTGGGCCAGACCCACTTCCTCAGATCAATATGTGGAAGAAAATCGGCACAACCATATGTACCAAAGTGATACAAATCAAAAAAATGAACGCATGTGAAATTGACAAATCAAATTTTAGAACAGAGTGGGGGTGAGGGGGGAAGGTTAGTTTCTGTGAGGTAATGACATAGGGGTGATAATAGGGGAAGTTTCTGTGAGGTAATGACATAATGATATAGAAACTTCCCCTATTATCACCCCTATGTCATTACCTCACAGAAACTAACCTTCCCCCCTCACCCCCACTCTGTTCTAAAATTTGATTCGTCAATTTCACATGCGTTCATTTTTTTGATTGTATCACTTTGGTACATATGGTTGTGCCGATTTTCTTCCACATATTGATCTGAGGAAGTGGGTCTGGCCCACGAAAGCTCATCACCTAATAAACCATCTTGTTAGTCTTTAAAGTGCTACATAGTTCTGTCTTTTGTTTCAGCTACACCAGACTAACACGGCTGCATCTCTATCAGCAGTTCAAAGGGCATTCCATAAAAAACAGCATCCTCTTCTCCCTTACTGCCTCCATTCTCTCAAAAGTTTGAAAAAATGTGTAAGCTGAAAAGGTCAACAGAGTCTGTCTGACCAATGGGAAAAGCATTTTCTAAAGCTGCTTGCTTTCCACTTAGAATATAAAGACATTTATGTAGGGACTTGTGCTCCCCACTTTGCATGAGGCATTGTTGCAGCTGAGGATAGTTTCTCTCATAGCTTAAAGCCACACAGAACTTTTGAAATTAAGATCAATACATTGAATGGTATCTGAAAGCAATCAGGAAATCAGTTTAATTATTGGAGAACTAGTGTAATACTGAATTATATGAAATCATCCCATTCAAAACATATTTCAACAATTTACCAACCATTACCAACAATTTTATTTTTTTAAAAATAATAGTTTTAAAAATTAATACTCCAGTTCTGAAAGTATGTTGGTGGTACACTATCTGGTCCTTTATTTTAGATTCTGATGTGACCTCTATGCAATGTGAAAAGAATTATATCCTTTGTTGCAAATTAAAATCAGGATGCTGCTTCTTATTGGGATATTTTTGTTGCGCCTATCCCTGACTTTATATCTTCTATTTGCAGCCATCATAAAAAGAAAGCACTTTTGGCAATATTTATTTGTCAAGGCAAACATCAATGCAAAGCATTTAAGTAGTGCAATACATTCTTTGAGGAGGCACCCAGGGGAATCAAAATATTTTATTGCATCATGGTTATTACCTTTGTACCTGCATACTCCATACTTAAACCATTCTCATGTTTTATTTTTCACAATACACAAGTAAGTATAGCTACTATAGTAATACTGTTAAATCCTCAGAATTCCTGCATATTACTTACAAAAGAAATGCCTTTGTATAAATGTGTATGTTTCCCCACCCCCCCTCATCTTTTTGGAGGGTCAGGACCCGCACATGGCATACTCCTGAAAAGAGAGACCACATTTACCTCATTTACAATATAACAAAGAAAGAAAAAGCAAGAAAAATATCACAGGCTATAAATAAAAACATCTAGTATTTGTACTACACTAATTGTCAGGGTTTGAACAATTTATATTTAATTTACATCTATTACTGCAGCTTCTATTATTTAGTTTATACTTGAATGGGTACTCTTGGCAACTGAAATGTGCTTAAAAAGGCAGAAACAATTATTAATTAGAAGGACATGCTTATTTTAATTATATTTATATCCTAATCCAGTTTTATATGCAGTATACTATGGAAGTGTATGGTTCAATTAGCCAGACAAATTTATCTTAGGCAATGAGAGTTGCTTTAAAAAGATAGCAGATTCTATCAATGGTACTTTGCTTCATACATTCCTTAGGTGTCATTAAATAAAAACATGCTGACTGGATACCATTCTCTTTATGACCTCAGTGCTTTCCCCCGTTTTTGCTCGTAACTTTGCAGCATTGCAAATTACCAGAATTACATTTTATTTAAATAGTAAGCAGATTGGTTTAAAAACTTTGATTAAATCAATGTCACACTGAAGCAGAACTATTAAAAACTTTGATTAAATCAATGTCACACTGAAGCAGAACTATCTTTAGCATTCATAAACTCAAAAGCAATACATGATAATCATTCAGCTCATTCATCTGCATTATGTGAAATGAGTACAGAATTTTATGTAGAGCTATCGTGCTAACATTATACAGTACTAGTAGACTTACCTCGCATTGTTTCGGTCCTTCAGGGCATGGGGTCTGAGGGTGTGGAAGCAGGAGTCAGGGCAGGGGCTTGGGAATGTGAGGGGCTCAAGCCAGGTGAGTAGGAGTGGAGGGTGCTAGAGTCAGGGTTGGGGAAGAAAAGGGGCTCAGGGCAGGGGCAGAGGGTGCAAGAGTCAGAGCGGAAGGCTGGGAAGGGAGGCTCAGGACAGGGGGTAGTGGATGGCTGCTCCCTGGGAAGAGCCCGGGGCGCCACAGCCTGCACACCAGCTTCTCCATGGGGCCAGCCCTGGGCAGGCGTAAGGCCTGCCTGCTGGCTGCTCCCCGGGGCGGGAGGGGCATGCGGCCCGTTGGGCAGCTGCTTCCCCTTCTGGTCATTCTGAAGTATAGCAGTCCCCTGTCCTTCCTGCCCCCTGTGGTCATTCATGAGTATAACCACCCCTGCTATCACACACCTCCTTTTCCTTTTGACGGGAAACAATCACATTTTATGCACACCCCATTGTCCTGACACAACCAAACCCTGACCTTGCTTTAAGTTATAAGAGGAAGCTGCATGTCAAATTTGGTGGCTGTAACTCTTACCGTTTAGGAGGAGCTCTTGAACAGACAGACAGTCGCACAAACTTTCTCTAATATATAGTAAATTACACACAAGTTTCAAAATTTAAAATATCCAATTCCACTTAAGTTAGAAATTAACTGTCTGTTAATATGTAAGTGTAAACAGATCATGTTTTAGTTGATATTTGCTGTTTCTAATCTGTGTAAATGGTATTGACACTGTTATAGTACTACTTTCAGCTAACATTATTCATTGTCTGTTTCAGTCACCATGCAATCACCAAGTTTAATACTTAAGTGTTTACATCATCATGCTGTTACTGCATATGAATAGGGTTTGATGGCATTCACTAATTTAAACAGAGCAGTCAACGCTGACAGACTTTCCATGGTGGCTGCAAGGTCGTAGTTTACTAACATGAATTAATAGCAGGGTCAGTGCTCCTTAAGACAAGATTTACGGGCAGCAGTGTGCAAAAATGGAACTCGGAGAATCTGCAATGATAAAGTTCATGATTAAAAAATATGAAGTTAGATTATTTTCTAGTAATTAGTAAACCACATTTTAGATTACCTAGTTCACATTTTAGAACTTCTGCCAGAAAGAAAATTTCATTTAACAAAGTAAAAGTACGTGAACAGACACCTGTGGTTAAATTTCACCTTAAGAAAATTTAAAAAGTTGACAAGAAAGAATCCTGAAAATCGAAACTTTAAATGAAGATTCAATCACAATTTGTATAGCTATCTGTTCCACAGAACAATCTTTTGTCTATTAACCAAAACAGAGAAAACAAAACAGAGTACAAATATAAATCCTAGTCTAATTCAGATCTGATTGTTACTAAAAAAAGTCAAGATTTTTAAATAGTGAATACACAGATATCTGAGCTTTAGCAATTGTTTCTTATGCTAAGAATAGAAAAACACTTCTATTACTGAGATTCCACTGTTTGCTGATAGCAAATGTTGACTTTTTAGTGGAAACCACCATGTGAACTTCTCATTACCAACACTTCAACTCATATTTACAATATCTAAAACAAAATAAAGTACACGATCAAGTTCCAGTTGCTAACTCTCCCCAATAATGACATGTAAGGTAATAATTTAAGTATCAGCTATAATTCATTAAGAGGAATGAGAACTGGAAATGGACATAATTAGTCACAGTTTCTGAACAAGTGCCTTTATAATAAAGTCAATATTAAAATGGAGAAACCAGTGTCTTGTGATATAATACATTCCACACTCAAGTAGCTTCTTGCTTTCCCCCCCCAAGATTCTTAAAACTTGAATACAAGTACAGTAATTGCAATTCTACTTGAAACTGGTAGGATGGGATCATTAATGTTTCACAAAAGTATGAAGTTATTTAATAACAAACCATTGTAATTAGATTACTAACTTTCCTACACTGTTCAATAGGTAGGATGAGTTAAAGATGAGATTATTTATGTAAATTGTTTGACTTAAGTGATGTACTGTTAAATGCAATCATAATTGCTCATAGTTCTGAGACCTCAAGAATTAGGCAGTATATAGGTAAAGCAGATATGTAGATTTTCAAATGGGATCTACAGTTTTTAAAATGTAAGGCTGTTCTTTTTAATCTTATTTTATACATGAAATATACTGACATTTTGATGGTTTTTTAAAATATATTCTTTTTGCAGGAAGTGTAATTAATCACCACATGTTGGCTCATCCCTAGCACGGATCCCAAATGGGATTCTTTTTTGTGCAAGGGGCTAAATATATTGAACTACTACACATTCACTCTGGCCTACTTATCTGGTACCATGAGAGCCTATACTTCTTACAGAGAAGCTGTAATCTGTAAACCCATGCAGTTTCCTCAATGTTTGCAGTGACATTCTTCTAGATAGCCAGAAAGGGAGTGCTAGTCCCAGAACAACAAAACACTTAATACATGCTTAACGTTACATAAGTCTCCTGCTTTATTGGGCCGAGGCCTACATTTATACCTTTTTTCCATGAACCTTAGAAAAAGGCATGTTCAGAGGAAAGTTCCCTCCTCTCCCCTTTCCTTCCCCACCCACCACAAGATGGCTAGTGCTCTGGCATCAGGGGAAACTTTCAAACATTGATCTTGTCTCCCCACATACAAACCTCTTTTTCCAGCATTACCACACATTTCTTCTAAAGCTCTGTTTCTCCCAAAGTCTTCCTTCAAGCTTCCTTCACTCAGCTTGCAACCTACATCCTTGCCTCCCATTTTCCTGCCGAGTTCAGCCTCCTCCCAATACCTGCTTCTCTTCAAACTGTCTCTCAAGCTTCCCATTGTCTCTGTGACCAGAATTGCCAATGAGTTGGAGGCAGGTTAGCACTATCAGAAGAAGGAAGCAGGTACTAGATCTAAACAGCTCCATTAAGTAATCCAGGTGCAGATCAATTCAATTATCTTGAACAAAGAAGATTATTTTATGTGTACAAAAGTTGAGAGTATCCTAGTAAGATGTTATCACTGTGTGTGTGCACACACTCTCACATGCATGTGTGACAGAGGGGCACCAAAGAATGTTTCCATTACAAAGCAGTAAATTGTTTAACAAAACAAAATTACACAGACAATTCAATTGCCTTCTGATGAGTCATTGTGTCAGATCAGAGTGAAATCTCAACACATCATTAGCTATGCTGATGCTACTGACACCTAATACTCACACAATCCACTGGAATATTGTACTTTTGACTCTTGATTTATTCAGAAAAAAGACGTGTGTGTACATACCCTATTATCACAATAAAATAGGCATGTGTGTCCACATTAGATACATATGAAAACACCTCTTTTACACATCTGACTGGCTGTTTTTTCCTCACTGTCCCACCTCCTTCAGGGGTGGGACAATCAATCAGAGCTCATCTCCCTCTCTTCTCTCCTCCCTCCTGTCTGAGCAAGGGGTCTGCTCTTTGCCTCTCCTCTTCCCTCCTGCTACCAGGGTGGGGAAAAGAACCTCTGAAGCTTGAGGTGTGCCACAGTAGAAAAAAGGTTGGGAATCGCTGGCCTAGAGGACAGAGCAAAAATACTACACATAAAACCTCAACTTGCTTGACAGATTAGACATGTTCTCAAATGATCAAAAAGGCAGTAATTCCCCAAAATTAAAAGGCAATGCAAGGAAAAATGACAACCAGAAGGACAAGCCATCTAAAAAAAAAAACTTATTAAAGAACCAGTTTTGGATCTAAAGGCAAGGCTGCCAATTGCCTCAGGAGTCTGCCAAGAAGCCAGATGCCATCGCTAGAAGGATATTATCCAGAGTTCTGCATTTGTATCTCTTGAATACCTTTGAAAAAAAGACAGAGAATGCATGCTTGCATGAACTCTATTGAATCCTAGCAACAAATTGTTGAAATTCCACCTGTGTCCCAAATATTTATTTAAATGTTAAATTAAAACCATTGCACAAATTAAATGCCAAGAAATATAAATAAAAGGTAAAATACTTAAAACAATAAACTGGGAGGAGGGTGGAAGGGTGGTAGTACTACAGAGTTCGATGGGGATATGAGTCTGGATCATCAGGTCAGTCCCAAGCGCCCACTGTCAACTGGACCTGGGAAAAACCACTCAATTGCTGGGCGCTTGTGTTGCTTGATAACAACACTTCCCTCTAATCAAAGAATGGGCAGGATTGAGAAACTGGAACCAGCACTCCTTGGCTAGACAGAAAGTGCCCATGATGTTGGACCTATCAAGGAGAATAAAAAGGAAAATGGAAGAACTCTAGAGCAGTGTTTCTCAACCAGTATGCTGTGACACCCTGCACCCTGTGGGCATCAGGCCCAAACAGATGTCACGGTATTTTGGAAGGGAAAAAAGTGAAAACAAGGGAGGGAAGCCACCTCTGACTGGCTGTTTTTTCCTCACTGTCCCACCTCCTTCAGGGGTGGGACAATCAATCAGAGCTCATCTCCCTCTCTTCTCTCCTCCCTCCTGTCTGAGCAAGGGGTCTGCTCTTTGCCTCTCCTCTTCCCTCCTGCTACCAGGGTGGGGAAAAGAACCTCTGAAGCTTGAGGTGTGCCACAGTAGAAAAAAGGTTGGGAATCGCTGGCCTAGAGGACAGAGCAAAAATACTACACATAAATTAAATGTTTTAATCAAATTAAAATACATAGGCCTCAATCCTGCAAAGAATTATGCACAAGATTAACTTCAAGCATGTGAGTATTCCATTTTATGATTAAATTTAGGCCCATACTTAAGTGTCCTCAGAATTCAGGTTCTATATTGTATACACAAGGAAAGTTTTTTGCAAACAGAGCCATTTATTTATTTTGTCATGGCACGGCATTGGTCAAAAACATTCATATACCTTAAAACCAACTGTCATCACTCAAAACCAGTCACAAACTTCGGTTGACTACCACAGATTATAAAACACAACTACATATTATCAGAATAAACGGAAAGCAGTTATTCTTAATTCATCAATAAGGGTATGTCTAGACAGTGGGGCTATTTCAGGATCCTGGAAGTATCCCGAAATAGCTACCCACATCTTTTAAACGTGCCCGTAATGTCGTAATCTTTTTCAAAACAGGTGCGCTATTTCGGCATCCCTGCAACTCTCGTTCCACGAGGGTTAAGTGATATGTCGAAATAGCGTGTTATTTCGAAATTTGGCACTGTGTAGATGTCCCAAGTTTCAAAATAAGCTATTTCAAAATACAATCAAAATAAGATGCGCAATTTGCGTAGTGCAAATTACATATCCTATTTTGCATTTAGGGTGCTGTGTAGACGCACCCTAAGGTACAACATGAAAATAAATATTTTAAAGTAAACTATGAATTGTAGTAAACAAAACAACAGGGTTTTTTTTAATACTTGCCTAGTAAACTTTATTATGCATGACAGTGAATGAAGATTCAGGCCTAATTCTGCAAACCCTCTGTGTACAAATTCCTCCTGAAGTTAGTGGGAGTTCTAAGCACAGAGAGCATGCAAGATTGGGATAAAGGTTTTAAAGTGTCAACGTATCATAACCATTAAGCACACCTACTCTTTTCTTGCTGTTTTAATTCCTATGGATTCATTGTTATTAGGCTTTCATTCTTAAACACCAGTTTTCCCCCAAAAAAGGATGACACAATGAATAATCCCCAAGAGAAGGAAAACCCCTTTTTAAACTGGTTTAAGTCATGTTTGTAATGTGCACACACTACTTTGCATTTACTATAAAGATCCTCAATTAGTTCATAGACTAGTTAACCTTCTATCTCCCAGCAAATATAATTCATGCACATTTTATATAACACAGCATTCTACTGGCTATTATCCATCATTTACAAGTGTTATTTGTCTATAAAAATGACACTAAAAAGTTGAAAAATGATTCTGCTCTGCCTGCATCTGGGTGTATTTTAACAAATGGTACCAGTGCAAAACGCTCTAAGTCATGTAAGAAGCAATTAGTCAAAAAAAGCCATAAATATTTTTAAAAGGATTTAAATGATTGCTTGCCAGATAGTAAAAGCTTTAAAGGCTGCTGCACAATAAAGGACTGATCCTACAGATACTTACACATTTGACTAATTTTACTCATGTGGGCAATCCTGCTAAGATCAATGGCAGTACTCACATGAGTAAAGTTACTCACATGATTGTTTGCTCTTCAATAGGAGCTAACATAAAACAGTATACTTGATTATTGTTAATAAAGTTAATCAAATGCAGTGCTTTTTACTGATGCATGCATTTAAATAGAAACTTGAACATGACATGCATATTTATGGAACAAAGATGGAAAGATTATTATCTGTAAGGAAGAAAATCCAGCAAAGAAAAGGATGCATACAATGAGTCTGTTATCTTATTACAACAAACTGTTTTGCTTAAAACACAAATATTTATTTTAATTAATTCAATTAACCTAAATAATATTTTCCCAAACTGACAACTATAACTAAGGCATGGATTTCAGATGAAGATTCAAAGTGAGATCCTTAGCTGGAGTAGACCAGTGTAGTTCCATTTAATTAAATAGAGCTACAATGATTTACATCAGCTGAAAATCTAGCTGATCCAATAGCTCTTAATATAAGCTAGCTAAGTGTCTTTTTTTATGCTGCTTTCTGCAAACTACCATAGACCTGGAAGAATATGAATTTAAAATCTTATATATTGCTTGATTTGCAAATAGCCCCAATACATACTGCTCCATTTTGAAATTACACTAGAATTTCTAATTTTTCAATTAAGACAGCTATACAATGGATTAGAGGTCAGACTTACAGCACTGGCAATCAGAGACAGAAGAAAGAAGTGATTAAATAATTTGAAAAAAGCTTTTATCAAAATCTTCACATCATTCATTTTTTACACCTTCATTGCAGTATTTCTCTGTACATTTAGGAACTATGAGATGCTTTTAAGGACAGCACTGCATTATTTATCCAATTTTCAAACAGTTAATTATAATTTGCAAACAAAACTGTTGCTGGGGCTTCACTGAGCGCTGCTTAATATGTAACAAAACAGATCACCATTAAGAAAATAAGGAGAGGTTGTATTCTTCAGCCATGAATACTTTTTCAGGCTTTAATTAAAATAACCTGACCTTTTTTAAAAAAAACAAAACAAAAAAAACTTACTGTATCATTCAGCAAGCTGAAGAAAAGCCAAAATGTTACATCTAATCTTATATTCAAGTTCTAAAGTATATTTTATTAACTCCTTTTTATTGCTCAGTTTAAATATACTAATGAGCCAACAGTAGACTTACAGTGATTAGATAGCTATTATTCTATAATGTGTTTGTAATGGTCTATAATATTGTGTGGTGCTGGCAGACTTCATCTATTTCTTCATTTATAATGACTCATGATGATACCAGCTAAGTAGGGCATAAGAACAAAATGGTTAATACCAATCCAAGATTACCTCTATCCATCTTCTTTAAAATGCCCAGAAGTGGACATAATGGAATCTCCTATAAACAGCTCTAGTCAAAGCATTTAATTTGGATATGTCCTCCCCACTGAGACACCTACCCCTTTGTGCAAGTACAGGAACCACCACCCTACACAACCACCACCCTACATACGTTCAGCCTATCTGTGTCTATTCCTCCCATGGTAACACACTTCTGCTTTAGGAACACTCAGATATCTATTCCTGGGTGCTCTCAACCCGCCACAGGCCATCCCAAAAGACAAGCACCCCTCCATGTAGGTTTCCTCTGTGTCAGGCCTGCCCTGGCCCACACTAATTGTTTTCTTCTTCTAGATAACTTGACCCCTGGATATAAGGCCCAAGAAATGTCTGCCTTTCCTGTGTATTCAGAGGTAGCATGATTAGTAAACAATAAAGAGGAAAAATGTGAAGAAGGCAAAACAACAATACACTATATGGGGAAGTGACAGTATTTGGGAAGATGAGCTTGAGTACCAGCTGAAACTGGTCTTTCCCTGTCAATAGCCAGTGGCAGTTCTGCTGCTTCTCTCTTGGTATATACCTAATAGAGATGTAGCTGTGTTAGTCTGGTCTTGCTGAAACAAAAGACAGGACTATGCAGCACTTTAAAGACTAACAAAATGGTTTATTAGGTGATGAGCTTTCGTGGGCCAGACCCAGTTTCTCAGATCAAATTGTGGAAGAAAATTGGCATGACCATATACATACATACATATATATGATACACATATATTGTATCCCTTTGGTATATATGGTCATGCCAATTTTCTTCCACAATTTGATCTCAGAAACTGGGTCTGGTCCACGAAAGCTCATCACCTAATAAACCATCTTGTTAGTCTTTAAAGTGCTGCATAGTCCTGGTTTTTTGGTTTTTTTTTGGTTTATACCTGACACACTGGAAGTGGATTGCAGGGGAAAGATTGAAAACTCTGAGCCCAAGGGGTGAATTGATCCCATTGCTTGCATTACCCTTAACTATTTGTCAAAAAAAAAAATCCCCACAACCCCACATATGGAGACCACTATGACTGGTGCAAAAGAAAAAGTTGTCCAGAGAAACTTTGTGGATGTGTAAGTCTGATTTTTTAAGAAATGTTTTAAGTTATGTTTTTGTGAATTCCTGCAACTTGATCATTTGGGACACGATCCTGCTCCCATTTCTGTAAATGAAAAAAAAAAAAAACCCTCACTGACTTGAATGGTGCAAATTCAAGTCATTGAGCTGCAGCTTCCCTCTTCCCTGAACTTGTTGCTTCACTTTTGACTTGGCTACCTTATAGGCCTAATTTGGATGTGTGGACCAAAAATCCAGAGAGCCCATTTTTGGGGAGGGAGACGGCAATGAGTATAAGTGACAGTTATAAAGTTCCTGAAGTGGAACTGTGCATGCTTTCACGTTCCTGCTGGAGGACGAAAAAGACATTCCAGCTGCATTTCTGAGAACCCGACAGCAGACATACACAGTAGCAGCAAACATGTATGTGTGCTTGACTTTTGGAGTTCTATTTGTTCTTTTGCCACTAACCAAAGATGCAATCAAATAAGCCTTTTAATTTGAATTAGGTACATGTTTCTTGACAGCTAAATAAATGCCATTCAGGAAAAAAAGTTCTGACTTCCACTGGATACTTTTTAATTAAATACAGTTCCATGCAAGGGGTTTAACACATCACATTTTAAGACACTTAGGAAAAGACTAACAAACTATAGAAATCTGGAGATTTTTCTACTACTGTATAAATACCTCTTGTCTCCATTCTTAAGCAAATGTAAGGCAAAAAGAAGACTCGTATTCCCACCCACCCTGTTTCAATCTACTTCATAGAATTCAGTGTGAAAAAATCATTGTGTACTTCCAAAAGTGCCCTTATTAAGTCTAGGTAATTAGTTGTACACATTTAGTCACAGAAGCCTCCTTTTATAATGCTCAATTATAAACCTATATATAGGAAAATGAAAATAATGTACTGATAAATATTTTCACACAAAAGAAAAGGAAGGTTATTTGAGTGATTTTTATGAGAAGGAGAAAAAAAAGTCTCCCAGATTTCTGACTTCTTAATTACAAGTGATTAGACCATTTCTATTTGGTGGTTTTACACAATAAATTTTAAAGAGTGGTTGCTTAAGAACATCTAAAGGTTAAATTTCAAGCAGCTAATCTGTATGTGAGAACAAGTAACTGTCAAATACTTAACCTTTTACAGATTAAAACTGTCTGCTTAACAGATGTGAAATCACCATTGTTGTAATTGTTATAAGTAGATATCTGAGCATTTTGTGGAAATATACCATTTTTTTTAGCAGCAATTTTATGCCCCAGGTCACTTGCATGTCCATGGCTGTGATGAAACCATTGCCTTATATGAGAAGTTATATTCCAAGACTTTATATAACTGCTGCACTGATTTTCAGCATTCAAGTTATTGGTTGTAACAGGCAGTTTTAAATTATTAGAGAATGACCTTGTGTGACTGGAATGTTTTATTGTTCAGTTGCTATAAGTGGTTACTGAAACAGCAACAGAATACAGAGTTTACAGAATAGCATGGCCAGTGTAAGAGAAAAATGTTTTCACTCCAAAAGCAATAATAAAATACTGTCCTTTGTAGACATTCAATAGAAATATTATCACTTAAAGTGCAACTAAACTGGCACTATTTTACTTCTGGCAGTGAAAATTATTTTAAACCTTTAAGACACAATAGTGACTATGATAAGTAGACATAGAAAATAGTGCTTTTTCTTATTTTACTTATAGTAAAGATGGAAAAACCAGTTTGAAACACTTTATGTACCCCTAAGCAGGGGCATATTCAGTGTCCTACAAGTAAGCCAATCATTTGCCCACAAACAAAGTGTAATTAGTAGTGTATCAAGTAGATGGGTTAGTTTATGATCCCAAAATATTCCACTTAAAATGTATATAGCTCACCAGCACAGGTTTTGGGGTATGAGTTAACAAGAAAAAGGCACTGAGTAAATGCAGTAAATGACTTGGCCATTTCAAAAGTGTTGAAATTGCTTTATGACAGTTCTTAGGTTCATAAAAAATCCATTTTCCATTGTTCTTTTTTCTTTTTGTTATTTAACATTTATATCAGAGGTCCCATTCAATCTCTTGTATGAAGTCCTGTACAAAGATATACACAGCCACTGCCTTGCACAGCTAACCATCTAACCTGTCTGCCTGTACCAAATTCCCTCATTCATTTCAAAAGATTTTTTCCCTGTAGATATTAGTTTCAGGTTGCCAGATACACAACCTGCACTTTATTCCCCATCTACCTTTGGGGTCTGGGTTTCCCACAAGTAGCAGGAATTCTGAATCCAATCTAGCTCTGTAAATATTTTTCTACTTATTTTTTCTACTTAAGTGATTTATGCTTTTAAAAAAAGAATACAGAGTACTGACAGTTGAAAGCACAGGCTTTATTAGTACTTCTATTAAACAAATGAAGACTAAAAACTTGAGGTTTTAATGAATAGATAAAAACTCCAGTATCGCCATTGCATACTCTTACCTTAAATACCCTGCAAATGACTCCTAGTGATTTGATTTCATTAAAAAAAATGTACAAGTTTGTGTATCACCATCTTCTGTAAGAGGAAAGAGGTCATTTGCAGGACACGATAAAGGAGTATGCACTGACCCACACTCTACATTGATGCAGTTTCCCTATTTATTCCTGAGCTGAACATGAGCAGAGAATGCCAGCTGTGCCGTATTGTAAAGTGGATTGTCATGTGGATTTATCCATTCTGTGTCCATTAAGTCACTCTTGGGAATTAGCATGATTTAGAAAACTCTGGAAGATCTTTTTTATATAGAAAGACAAAGAGGAAGGAGGAATTGCAGTGATTCTAAGAGACCTGAGAAAAATGAGTTGCTGATAATACATGAGAGGCATCTGAAATACATATTATTTTAAAATATCTTGCTGCACATGATGTTTACAGGGTTAATATTATGAAAGCTGACAACTCCCTATAGGCGGATAATAGGAATACTGGCCTACTCCATTTTACACTACAGGTACACTCCAGTAGGACCATGAATGTTGCTGGACAAGTGAGCTCCTGGACCAGATAGTCCCAACAGCTGGGAACAGGGGCTGGCTCGGAGTCCTGCAGTCCAGGGGCTGGAAGCAAAGATGGTCTGGCAGCCAGGGGCAGGAGCCCAGTCAGTCAGTCAGAGCCAGCACTAGAGCCCAGTCAGGACCAGCACCGGAGCCCAGTCAGGACCAGCACCGTGGCCCAGGGTTAGCAGCTGTGAGGGGAGCCTGGCTGGGAAGCTGGTGGCCCCCAGGGAACAGCCAAAGGCTAGCAGCAAAAGGGGTTGGAATTGACCATCACTGATCTAGCAAACTCCCTTGTTCAGGACCAGTCCGGTCCTCAGGATGCTGGTCCAACCTGTAAAAGTTTTTCTGTTTCTGTGCAGAATTACCTCTTTAGCCTCTTTCAATCCAGTAAATTCTAATTAAAACATGACCAGGAGTGACAATCTTAGGAAAGAGGTTGTCACTTTCTCTCTATTGTGTTATTTTAGCCTCAATCTTGAATTGATACAATACTCTTGTTAGCTATTAGCTCAGTTTTTCTCCTACCTCCAGTGCAGATGAAACAGTGTGCCCAATCAATTTACAATCCTTAAGTACAAAGGAAATGATCAGCAAAACTACATACAATCAAATTTTGAATAAGACCATTTTAAATAATAATCCTCTGGGATGTTTTCACTAAATACCATCTTAGCATCATAGATGACTGTTTTTCCAAAATCTAGCCTTACAGTTATGTGCTAGTCAAATATTTCATACATAATAGTATATCTAGATTCATAGAAAAATTATAGATTCTCTTTAATACAATGAAATGCAATTTAGAGCAAAGTCAATAACACACTAACCTCTTATTCTCAAAGGAGGGCCAAGTTATACATCATAGGTTAGAAGTTAAAAATGAAAAGAAACGGTTCTTGCGGCCCATAACTCAATCGCTGTTGTCAAACATTTTCTGTTCATGGAAATTATATTGCTTTTATTTGGTTGGAGAAAATATTGCAGGTAAAAGTAGTTCAGGCAGATAGCTTTTTTAGCTATACAGTACAGAGCCAAATGTTCCAGAGAGGCATAAAGACCTGATTTTACCACCTTATTCATGGTAAATAATATCCTCCTTCAGAAGCAGTATGAGATCTAGAGAGGGCAAATGCTAAGGGTCATATTTTCCAGTTTGCAAGGCTGTTTTGCATCTAAGCAACTAGAAATTGCCAGTGAAGAATTTCTCCTGCACAAGGGAGAGCACCAGCAGTATAAAGATGGAGAAAACAGCTCTTCTGCCATGTAACCCCTGCTGTGAGAGTAAGAGAAAGACAGTACATGCTGGGGTTTAGAACTGGAAGGGAGCACAACACAGCAAAGCAACACGAGATGAGATTCTCCCATGAGTTAGAGCTGCACCTTTAATCTATGCCAGGGCTGAGTAATTGAGGATTAGGGAATCACAACCAGCTCCTTCACAATTCTAGCTTCTCCACTGCCACTAAGCAGAATTTGGGTAGGGTGAAGAGTCTGCCCCTAGTTTTCTCTGGTTGAGTATACTAGTTATGCTGGCTCCAGCTGCTAAGAGCCTTTTTGTTACACAATCTACCTTCTGGACCCATGTCTTTCCTGATTGGCAGGGCAGTAAAGAAGACCTGGGCTCACAGCCATTGGAGCCAATCAGCACCTCCATTAAGGAGGGAATGTTTCTGGCTTCTTAACAAAGCTGATATGCGGCCTGTGCTGCAGGAACCATTGTGTCACACTGATTACTTAGCTACATATCGTCTCCCCTAAACACTGACTAGGTCTATTGTGTGGCTGGCTTGTGCCATCTGATTCATAATCTTGGGGTTCCAGCTAAGCAGCTGTTTAATTGTGGTGTAGGTGTTCGGATTCAGACTGCAGACTGGGTACTAGGACTTTGCAAGAGAGGGGTGCGTCTACACTGCAAAGCAATGGTGCTTGGACCCCACCCCAATCTGACTTAACTCAATTTCAGACCTTGCAGCACTACAGAATCCTGGGTCTGAGTCCTGGTTTAGTGCAATTGCATTGTAGAGACAAGGAGGGTTAGGCTTGAGCTCTGGCTTAAGCTCAGGTTTATGTAGACCTATCCATAGTGTACTCAGAATTTCAGGAAGCCTTTGACAAAGTCCCACACCAAAGCCTCATAAGCAAAGTAAGCAGTCCTGAGATAAGATGATTAGTAATGGTTATAAGACAGGAAACAAAGGCTAGGGGTAAATGATCAGTATTTATACTGGGAAAAGATAAGCAGAATAATCCCTCAATTTATGGGGCTCATCTAGACTACGCTAGAGTGTCGAAAGAGGATATGCAAATTCTGCAGGAATTTGCATATCTTCTTCCGATCTCTTCCTCAAAAAATGAGGTTTACACGGCTTTTCGACAAAGGGGGCGGTCCCCAAAAAAGCTGCGTCTAAACTGCTTTCGAAAGTGAGATCGGAATCAGATTCCTGCGGAATTTGCATATCCTCTTTCAACGCTCTAGAGTAGTCTAGATGAGCCCATGTAGTGGAGACTTGGGATGTTCAACATGTTCATGAATGATCTGGAAAAGGGCATAAAGAGCAAGGTGGCAAAATTTGCAAGATGATACAAAATTGCTCAAAATAGCTGACTGTGAAGAATTTCAAAGAGGTCTCGCAAAACTGGGTGACTTGGAAACAAAATAGCAGATGAAATTCAGTGTTGATAAATGTAAATTAATGCACATTGAAAAAAAATAATCTCAACTATACATACAAAATGATGGATTCTAAATTAGCTATTACCACTCAAGAAATAGATCTTAAAGCCCTCCTGAATATTTGCCTAAACATCTGCAAAATGTGCCGCAGCAATCAAAAGAGCTAACAGAATGTTAGGTACCATTAGGAAAGGGATCAATAATAAGACAAAAAAATATTATAATGCCACTATATAAACCCATGGTACCCCCACACCTTGAATAATGTGTGCATCTCAAAAAAGATATACTAGAATTGGAAAAGGTACAGAGAAGGGAAACAAAAATTACTAGCAGGGTAGAAAAGCTTCCATATGAGAAGAAATTAAAAGGGATTGTTCAGCTTAGAAAATAGACCATTAAGAAAATGGTCTATTGATGATAAAGAGCTATGAAATTATGAATGGGATGGTGAATGTGAATAGGGAAGTGTTATTTACCCTTTCACATAATAAAAGAACCAAGGATCAGGAAATAAAATTAATAGATGCCTGATTTTAAACAAATTAAGGGAAGCGGTTCTTTATACAATATACCATCTACACATGAACCTTGTTACCAGGGAAGGTTGTGAAGGTCAGAAATATAACTGGATTCAAAAAAGAATTAGATGAATTCATGGAGAACAGGTCCATTAAATGGCTATTAACCAATATGGGCAGGGATGCCATCCTATGCTCAGGATGTCCCTTAGACTCTGACTGCCAGACCAGCATTGGACTAGAGCTAGATGGGAAGAATGACTCGATAGTTGCCCTGTTCTGTTCATTCCCTGTGAAGCAGCTGTCTGAAGACAGATTACTGAGCTATATGGACCACTGGTCTGACCTTGTATGGCCATTCTTGTGTTCTTGCCCAAAAAGGTCCTCAATTCCTGGGCACCTAAGCTTCTGCTTTTGAAGACCCCCTCCAAGGCTCCTAAATTCATGCTGATGGGCATGTGCAAAGCCACCTAAGTCTTGATACTACCAAGCTGCTCTGCATCAAGCTCACATCCAAGATCTCAAAATAGGCATTTCCTGCCACCTATCTCGCTTGGCAGGCCTGGTCTAGTAGTGTTCTCAGAGGAGTCATGACACACACAAGACAATAATAGTATCACAGAATCATGGGACTGAAAGAGACCTCGAGAGGTCATCTAGTCCAGTCCTCTGAAGTCATATAAGACTAAGTATTATCTCGACCATCCCTGACAGGTGCTTGTCTAACATATTTTTTAAAATCTCCAATGATGTAGACTCCGCAACCAACCAAAGCAATTTATTCCAATGTCGAACCACCCTGACAATTAGAGTTTTTTCCTAGTGTCCAACTTAAACCTCCCTTACTACAATTTAAGCCCATTGCTTCTTGTCCTATCCTCAGAGGTTAAGAACATTTTTTCTCTCTTCTTCTAAAAAACTTTTATGTATATGATGATGGTGTCTATTATAGCAAATAGTCCAGTGATTAGGCCAATCACCTGGGATGAGGGAAACCCAAATCCTCACTCTGCCTAGATTTTAACCCAGCTTTCACAGGTACATGCCCTGACCAATAAGCCATAAGTTATTTGGGGGTACAGCACTCTCCAAATCTCTCCTGTTAATGCTGTTCCACTTTATATACACTTGTATAAAACACATTCTCATTGATGGAGGAATTGGAACGTGGGTCCCTCATGTGCCCTCTACACCAAAGTAGAGTTATTCTCTCTGGTCAAATGAATATTTAGGTATTTTGTGCAACGTGAAATAGCTTCAATGCGAGAGACTGAGAGAGACCTAGCCAATAATATCTCACAGCCTAGTTGTTTGTGTCCCTCATGGCTGGTGATAGGAGATCTTGATTCAAGCCATGCTTCACATCAGGCACAGGAGATTAATCTCTAACCATTAGGAAATTGAGTATAATGGGCAGCACCATCTCCTATTCCTCCTCCATTTTTTGAGAGAAAGGACTGACTAGGTTTCAGGGCCTAACACCTAGAGAATTCATGGCTGTGAACCCTGAATGGAGACAAGTGCCTAACTCCGCTCATCATTTTCTGGTGAGTGGCTTAGACACTCAGTTTTCTGGCTTTTGTGCATCACCTGAGTCTTCTCATACATTGTATGTACGGAAAGACTGGTGCCTAAAAGGTAGGCATTGAGACTGCTACAATCTGTGTGCCCCAGCAGCAAGCTGAATTCACTTTTAGCATGACCTCACACTAGTTGGTTCAACAAAATCAACATCAGTCTTCTCAAAACAACCCAGAGATACTTCTAACTGATGCAGTGGTGATGAGAAATAATAGAGGATAAATATAATGAAAATATTTTAGTGGTTCAGATTATACAGCTGAAAAGTCTTTGTAGCAGTCTCAGCATTCAACTTAGTTAGCAATTTAGTCTGCTAATGAGCACCTTTTTATGGATTATTGCGTGATGTATTTTGGCCTTCAAGAGCTCTTTGCTCTTTTCTTTATATCTGTGACCAAAGTATTTCCAAGATGCTTAAGTGTTCCCTTAATTTGTACTCCTGCTGTGCAATAACATTGTCTGAGTATTACCGTACCTGAATTGATTTTTTTTCTTTTCAGTGTTCCCTCCCTTTCAATAACCACATTATTAAGATAACAGAGTTTAGATTTAGATGGACGACTCTACCTTTTTGTAAAAAGTCCTTTGTGACTGGTAGTCTGATGACATATTCATCAAGCTCAGGAAGCAGTCTCCCAGATCAATATTGTGCTATCCTTTTCCCTTCTAAACTTGTCAAATACCCTGGCCAGCAAGAAAAAGACAAGTAGTACATACAAGAGGTTCTGAGACCACTTCTCCTTTAGAGCCACTGCTACATTTTATTCTCTGATACTACACTTTCAAAGCAAAATAGTCAACATGTGTTTGCTACTTCTCCCATTTGTTAGTGTGTGTTTCATGATTTAAGCTCTACTCTGTTGCCATATGACTTCCACCGAAAAGAAGACTATAGTTATCATCAAAGAATTTCTTACATACCCTGCCATTATCAAGAGCAAGATGGTTAATGCCTACTTGAGTAAATATATTGACACTGGTGACATCAACACCATGGGGAGGGGGCAGCAGAATTGCCGGGCCCAGGGGCAATTGCAATGCGCTGCTCTCAGGGCAAGGGCAGAGAGGAGAAGGCTGTGTGTGCTCCCCCTCCCCCAGGCTTTAATTTGCTTGGGGGTAGGGGAGTGCGCGAAGCCTCCTCCCGCCCTGCCAGGAGCACGTGGGGAATGGCCCAGTTCTGCGCTCATGGAAGGGGCCTCAGGCGGAAGGGGCAGGGCTGGGAGCAACCAGCCCTCAACACCACTCAGAGCATGCCACCCCTTCACCCTGGCCCGCCCTTAGAACTGCCTGGAGCATGCTGCTGTAGCGGTCAATTGCGGAAGAACTTTGTATGTGCTAGTTTAGGGGTGGTGAGGCCTGCATTCTTTCCCTCCTTTCCCTTTTCTCTATATCTGATGAGCCAGAAGCAAGTCTTTGGGAACATACGCCACTTAAGATAAGCATTGTTGCCAGTATAGCAAGAACAAATATGAGATAAGGGTAAAGGGCAAGAACGCATAAACAATTCTGTTTACCCTAACATACTGATCACGTAAACAGGGCCAAAGAACAAGATGATCCAGATCAGAACCAGATCGATAACTAACAGCTAAGCCCTACATCAGCACTAATGAGTAACCCCTGGAAATTTCCAAACTGCCAAACAAAGCAGGAAAACTGTATTTAAGGCTGCCTCAGAGCCTAGCAAATCGGACTTCACCAATGGGCTTTGGGTACCGGCGCCTCGGAAGCTGAGACAACCTCCCACTTCATCCGCAGCCTACTCGGGGTCCCAGGCTTGCAGGAAGGGATGTAAGATATGCCGCTTCTTTGTTATATTGTTCTTCCATTTATGGGGCACAGCTGTTAGCTGTCAGGAAATAAACTACTTGTGTTTGACAGATACCTGTGTGGCGTATTTTGTACTTTGGGAACCCAGTGTCAGACCTTAGACTTACTCTGGCCGGCTACAGCTGCAGAGGCAGTGGTTTAAAGGCTCCAGGGCACTGTCGCAGTAGTGGCACCAGCAGCCAAGAGTTCTGGGCCCTTTTGACTTGCCAGGCCCAGGAGCAGCTCCCTGTCAGCAAGCCTGCAAGACCATAAGTCACAAGTTAAGAAAAGTTTCATGTACCTTCCCCTGAAAGTTGACTTTACATGTACTGAAACCCATATCAGAACACTTTATTCCCTTTAAATGACCATTTAGAGATTAATGTTTGCAAAATCATAATATAGCATGTATCCTGTAAGAGCACTTCAGTGCATGACACTATTGTGTCATAGACTTATTCATGATCTTCTCAAAGCTTCCCTCCTAATTTATATTTCTTTTGTGAGCTTCTGCAACTTTCAGAATCTTTCTTGTAAGAAAAGCTTTTCCTTGTTTGGAATCTAAAGGAATTCTAGATGAGTAATCAATTGATGTGGTATTAAGTTTTCCACATTCATTACAAATATTCGACACAATGAGGCTGTTGGCAATTTTCTGTATCAGACTAAAGGCAGTTATAAGAATGTCTTCCAGAGAAAGACAGACATTAATTCCCTCCAACATAAATGTTACTATTACTATAATCAATATCCTGGTAAAAACTCCAGGCATTGCTGATAGACCTAAAAGCAGCATCCTGAACTGGCAATGAAAACCATGTTAAAATAATCATAGAATTTTCTTTATTATGAAGTGTGACTATAGTGCCACAAGATCTAGTAATATCTTAAAACACTTTCAGGTTTATTGAAGGCAGCATGAATCCTAGAAACTTCACTCTTGAATATGCTTCTTTTAAACAAGTTGTGATATACGGTCCTTGTTTCATTACAGTTTATCCCAGATCAGGATGATAAAAAAGCTACTTTTCCAAAGAAAATAAAAATGAAAGGGAAATGTTATCTTATTAAAAATCATTCCTCCTATTCTTGCAATTTTTAGACTCTTTTCACCTTTCACTCAAAGAAATCAGCAGGGTGGAGGGCAGGAAAAAGGAGCCTGTTCCAGTCTAAAGTTTGAAAGCTACTGTCACTTTCCTAAATAGGGACTTGATCCTATTCTCATTTTCCTCAATTGGGACTTGATCCTATTCTCATCCAAGTTGACAGGAAAACTCCCATCAATTTCAGTAGTACAGACCAAGTCTGAGATGAGAGGAAGCACAAGGAAGTCTTGCTTTGCACGTATAAGATTTCTTTGTACTACTTTGACTTTTCCTCTCTGGAGTGCAGTGACCAGAAAGAACAGCCTCTTTCCTTGTGCAGTATTTTGGGCACCTAAAATTTTTTTAAACTCAAAATAATATTGTCTTGAGAAGGACTCTGAATCCTATACACCATACTTAAATTATTAAATCTTCCTTATGAATTCACTAGAAGATTTACCCAGAGTTGCTCAGATCCTTAACTCAAATATTTAAGTTTTGTTTTTGTTCATTTAAAGCATTTTTCTGAGGTGGGGCTGGGGATGAGGAGTTTCGTTTGCAGGCTGCCCTGGGGAAGAGAGGACAACCACATCCCTCTCTCACTGCAGCAGCTTAGGCATATGTGAGAAGCACCTGTTCATGGCTGCTGCAGCAGGCACAACTGGAGGAGGGGTTCATGTCCCCTGCTGGAGGACAGACAGACACAGACACACAAATAGACAAACTCTCTGGAATATATACTTTATAGCTGTCCCTTTTTCCATCCTGCCTCCTGCAGGCCCGATGAGGTTATAGTTGTCCCAGTCCCCATCTCTGGTCCCTTGCTGTTCCCCTGTGGTCATTCTACAGTGTAACTGTCCCTCCTACCAGACCCTTCCCTTTCCATTTTAGAATCATAGAATACAAGAACTGGAAGAGACCTTGGAGGTCATCAAGTCTAGTTCCTTGCCCTCATGGCAGGACCAAACACCATTTTAATCATCCCTGATAGACGTCTGTCTAACCGGCTCTTAAATATCTCCAGTGATGGAGATGCCACAATCTCCCTAGGCAATTTATTCCAGTGTTTAACCACCCTGACAGTTAGGAAGTTTTTCCTAATGTCCAACCTAAACCTCCCTTGCTGAAATTTAAGCCCATTGCTTCTTGTCCTACCATCAGAGGCCAAGGAGAACAATTTTTCTCCCTCCTCCTTGTAACACCCTTTTAGACACCTGAAAACCGCTATCATGTCCCCTCTCAGTCTTCCCCTTTCCAAACTAAACAAGCCCAATTTTTTCAGTCTTCCTTCATAAGTCATGTTTTCTAGACTTTTAATCATTTTGAAGAATGACTTCTCATGTCTTGCTCACAACACTCCTGTTAATGCATCCCAGAGTCATATTTGCTTTTTTTGCAATAGTGTCATACTGTTGACTCATATTTACCTTGTGGTCTACTATTACCCCTAGATCTCTTTCTGCAGTACTCCTTCCTAAACAGTCAATTCCCATTTTCTGTGTGTGTAATGTTTTATGAGAAAATCAAATTCCAGCCACACCCCATTGTCCTGGCACAACCAAACCCTTACCTTGCTTAAAGTTATGGAATTCTTGAACAAATGTACTCACAGATAGACTGACAGACAGACGTACATTTTCAAAAAAACGGTAAGGCTATTGATATTCTGAGAAATAACATACTTCTCTTCTTTCCCACTGCACTGAAAACTTCAGGTAGACACCCCTAACCTCACTGTAGCTAGAAATAGTCACACATGTATACAGAAGTACTTACAAGGATGACAGCTGCTGCATTGTATTTAAATTACATTTCCTCTTCTGTGTACAGCTAGTACTTCACGGACCTAGAAATTGATTACCCTCCATCCCTCTAAGGTTCACTGCCCA
This sequence comes from Pelochelys cantorii, assembly GCA_032595735.1. Taxonomy (NCBI): domain Eukaryota; kingdom Metazoa; phylum Chordata; order Testudines; family Trionychidae; genus Pelochelys; species Pelochelys cantorii. Next base: position 119,800,932 of record CM064326.1, on the reverse strand, counting down.
CTCTTTAGTGTCTCTTGCATGGATGGACTTCAGATAAAATTTTTAAAAACATCTGTGACAGAGAGTAAGTCTTCACTGTGGCATTGTCTCAGCTTGTCTACACCTGAATTACTCCTCTCATGTTCAAGAAAAAGTGGCCACACTTCAAAATAACACTTGAGATGCAGTGTCCACACTGGCACTGCACTAACTCAATACTAGCATTAATCAGAAGCATGAGAGCTAAGGGTCTTGTGGGTGCTGCAGCACCCCCAGATTTTATGTGCCCCGCATCAGGGTCCCACTGATGGACCCCCCCACTCAGGGCTCTTCTCTCAGCCCCAAAGGGTCCCAGCTGTTGGCCCTGCACTCAAGGCTCTGCTCCCACCTTTGACTGTGGTCCCAGCCTCAGACCTCTTACCCCCGTCTATGTCCCATGCCCTCCTCCCCCAACAAAGCCATGAGCCAGTCTTGGCCCCTGCTTTGGGGAAAGGGAGCATGGATAGAGGTAAGAGTGATGCCAGGTAAAACATTTGAGGACCACTGGCTTTCAGCACCTCCACTGTAAAAATTGTTCCATGACCACTGGTGCTGATACTGCTGGGGGCACATCCTATGGTTCTCAACAATGCAGTAAACTGAGCTGCTCTATGAATTCTTTGCCAGTATATTTTGGGAGCATGTGTGTGTCCTTTCTGGGAATGAGGGGAATTGTGGGAAGAGATTGGAGGACTAGCAACACTCAAGAGTTAAGTTGTGCTCACTCGAGCTGCAATCTTTATCCTCTCTCAGGCCAGCCAAATTTAATTAAAAGTACTACTGCACTTAATCGTGGGTGTATGTGGACTCCCAAGAGTGCAAGTCATTTTTGAAAATCAAACTTCATACACTCAATTCATCATCACTGGAGTCTGAGCACTTAGTTATCCCACCTTGGATATGAGCAGTTACATTATAAAGCCATACCCGATTATGCCCACTCAAAGGCAGCTTAGGCTGCTCCTGTATTCAATCATCTATGTTACTAGAACACGGAGTACATTATTTGGTACTTGCACTGCAGTAACCTGAGCTACTCTAGTGTTCTGTCTCAATGAATTGTGGGAGAACTTCTTGGCACATGGGGAATGTATTGAATAATTCTGTGTTTTCTTTGTTGTTCCTGATAATTCTATCGTTTTCATCTAGTACTGGACCAATATCATTGTGATAATTCTTATTGTTTCTAATATTTTTTCTAAAATCTCCTTATTGTCCTTAATTCTGCTTGCCATGCATTTCTCCTCGGTTAAGGTCAGATTCAGAGTTATGAGGGCTCCGGTGATGTTATTTTTGGGGAGGGTTATCTTTCCCTCAGTTTCTTCTCCCTAGCCTCCCTCCCCTTTCAAATTTGAGCCTCTCCATGATTTTACCATATCCACAGCCCCCCTCACCACTTTCTCTCTCTCTCTCCATAATCAGAAGGATACAGTGATAGATCTTCTCTTACCATCACTCCCACACACAAGCAGATCTAAAAGAAAGTGAAGGCATGAGGACTATGGTTGAGGGCAACATAAAACACATGCTACTTAAAACAAGATATAGCAAAGATTTCTCACTGAGCCACTCTCAATTCAGGACTGTCTTACAAATTTTAGGATCTCTTAAAAAACTGAGGATGCCCTCACTCTCTTAAGTAGGGTTACCAGGTAGACCTCCCCAAAATACCAGACACACTTGATCGTGGGCAGGGGGGGAGAGGGGGAGGGACCAGCCGGGAGCGGGGCAGGGCTGGCCGGGAGGAAGGGGGGCAGGGGGCAGAGGCCGCGGGGCTGGCCGGCAGGAGGGGGGGGGGCGGGAAGCAGAGCTGGCGGGGGGGGGGGGGCTGCAGCCACTGGCCGCAGCCAGAGTCCAACAGGCCGCACCTCCGGCAGGCACTCCCTCTAGTTGCTAGTAGAAGCGGGGCGGGGGTGGGGGCGGTAGGAGTGGCTGGGAGCCACTCCCCCCGGCCAGCTTCTGCACCCAACCAGAGGCTCCCAGCTGGGAAACGGAGCCGCGATTGGCACTGGGAGCCTCTGGTTGCCTGCAGAAGCTGGGCGGGGGGAGTGGCTGGGAGTCCCAGCCACTGCCACCACCCCGCCCCGCCGGGCTTTTGCTCAGGGCTCCCAGCGCCAGTCACAGCCCGCCTCCCAGTCGCTCCCCCGCCCCCGCCAGGCTTCCGTCCAGCACCCAGCCGGAAATTCAGAAAATACCGGACATTGCACATGTCCGGTATTTTCTGAATTTTTCTACCGGACAGAGGGCGCAAATACCGGACTGTCTGGTAGAAAACCGGACACCTGGCAACCCTACTCTTAAGACTGTCCATGCCCAACAGGGTACCTTAAAATATTTCACTCTGATTATTGGCTACAGGACAAAAATCTAACTATTGGTTTCATGAAGATGGTTGTTATTAATCTGAATACTGCATAGGAAAGAAAGCACAATATAATGAAATCTATTAAGATTACAGAGTAGTAAGTGAAGCTGTTGTGCCATGAATCATGATTTTATTGGTTAGCTGTCAACTTTTGATGCAACTCAGATTACAATGAATTGGCTAATTCATGGAGTCTTTATTCAGTCAAAACTGCAATTGACTTCAAAGATAACTTTGCTTGAGTAAAGACTAAATGCTGTACAGTATTTGGTCTTCAGTTTGGAACTAGTCTCAAGCATAGAAGTGGGGTTTTTTGGGTTTTTTTTTTTTTGCACTGTATAGTAGAACTACAGAGAGTTATGAAGAGCTTGGGAATGGTGGTTGTTCATAATTGAACAAAATCTTACGGTTGTTCTTTCAAAAGTTTACAACTGAATATTGACTTAATACAGCTTTGAAACTTTACTATACAGAAAAAAATGCTGCTTTTAACCATCTTAATTTAAATAAAACAAGCACAGAAATAGCTTTCTTACCTTATCAAATCTTTTTAATTTTTCCTTAATTTTTAATAGTGTATATTTAACACAGTACTACACGGTGTTTGCTTTGTTTGTGCAGGCTAATTGCATAATTGAGGTTCAAAATTAAGTAGGTGGTTGACCAGCCAGTTCATAACTCTGGTGTTCTATTGTGTTACTTTCTTTAAAAAAACAAAACAAAAAAAAAAAAACACATTTACTTAACATTATTTAATTTTATATAAAAGATATTTTTCCCCAGCTGGTCTTTAAAAAGTTCATATATGAACCTTAACACTTGCTTGATAGGATTTCTACATGTACCTCAATGAACCATTATGATCATATTTCCCTCAGCTCAATATTTTTTCTATTTGCATCATCAAACTTTTCTAAGTACAGCATATAATATATAGATTTAGAAGTAGAGGTGATTTATCATAGCAAATACTTTTTTTTTTAATAAGTTACAGTTCCAAAAAGTGGGGAAAATGTACAATAGTTGATAAACCATATTCAATTTTAACAGATGTAAACAATATTAAATGACCAAACTGAATAAATACTCACGTTACTGTTTCCTAGCTTTGTAGTTCTATTACAATGATTACTTTTATACTGCTTCAAACAGGTGTTTTAAGTAACTCTTAAGACAATGGTTCAAAACTTGAATAAGGTATTTATGCATTTTCTTTTCATAGAGATTCTATGGTACAGTTTAATTCATTTAAGATTTTTACCTTATTTCACTCCATACTTTGTTTCACATATAGTACCACTACCCACCCGATGACCTGTTATCATTTCTATATATTTTATACTCTGTCATAACTGTGTCCCATTGATTATCATAGTTCCACCAAGTTTCTGTGATGCCAATTGTATCATTATCCTCATTTAATACCAAGCACTGAACTTCACCCATCTTATTATTTAGGACTTCTAGGATTTGTATACCAGCACTTATAAAATGTGTCACTTTTTAGATGTCTATTATTACATAACTAGCCAATAGCCCGTCATAAGACAGGATTTTCGGGTCTCTCCTCCACGTCTCTCTCTCTCTCCTCCTCCTACTGCCTCGCCGCTCTCTCTCTCTCAGCTCTCCTCCCCCTCCTGCCTCTCACTTGGGGGACCGCGGAGCCCAAACGGCTGTTTCAGCTCTGCGCTCCCCATGCTGCATGGGGAGCGCGGGGCCCAAACGGCTGCTTGCGCCTCTTCCTCCCCCGCGGCAGCCCGGCTGAGCAGCGCAGAAGTCAGCCAAGCGCCACAGCGGGAGGCAAAGGGGGGCAGGGCGGTAGGGCGGTGACGTTCACGGGCAGGGGGCGGGGCCTGGAGCCGCTGTCATGCCGCACATCACCACCCTGCCCCCCTTAGCCTCCCACCGTGGTGCTCGACTGACTTCTGCGCCGCTCAGTCAGGCCGCCACGGGGGAGCAAGCGGAACAAGAGGCCGTTTGGGCTCCCCCGCAGCAGCCCGGCTGAGCAGCGCAGAAGTCAGCCGAGCGCCATGGCGGGAGGCGAAGGGAGGCAGGGCGGCGACGTACACGGCCAGGCCCCGCCCCCCTTCCCTTCCCACCGTGGCGCTCGGCTGACTTCTGCACCACTCAGCCTGGCCACCACGGGGGAGCAAGCAGTGCAAGCGGCCATTTGGGCCCCGCGTTCCCCATGCAGCATGGGGGTGGTGCATGGGGACCACGGCACCCAAACGGCCGCTTGTGCCACTTGCTCCCCCACAGCAGCCCGCCTGAGTGGTGCAGAAGTCAGCCGAGCACCATGGCAGGAGGCAACAGCGCTGCCCAGAGGGAAGAGCCAGCGTTTCAGCGTTACAGAGTCACATCATATATATAGTAGCCCAATGTCTGTATGTGACTGGCACTCTTTTTCATTTGGCTCTCTCTCTAATTCCTTCCTCTACTTTATCAACCTCTATCCTCTCTGCTTTACTAGGATATGGAAAAACCCAATTAATATATCCTCCCCTAAAGGATGTTTCTGCCCAAACTATGTGCTCCTCCAAACATGTCGGCTTTCCCCCACCTCTTAGTCTAAAAACTCTCCTACAACCTTTTTAATTTTACATGCCAATTATCTGGTTCCGTTTTAGATTAGGTGGAGCCCATCCTTCTAGCATGGGTTCCTCCTTTTCCAAAAGGTTCTCCACTTCCTCTATCACCTCATCAATATATTCAGGCACTGCATCTCTGCCTGATTAACTGGCCCTTTGTGTGGAACTGGAAGCATTTCAGAGAATGCTATCATGCAGGTTCTAGACTTCAATCTCTTATCTAGCAGCTCAGGACCTGCCTCCTATCTTTCTCTGTTATTGGGAACTACATGTACCACAGCCACCAGCTTCTTCTCAGCACTGCACCTAAACCTGTTTAGATGTCTCACAAGTTCTGCAACCTTTTGCACCCACCAACAGGTTCTTCCAGTGATCACAGATCTCTATGGATAGAAATTCCATGCTTGAATAATAAGAAATTAGCAGTAGGAATATACTATCAATTATGTGATTAGTATGGTGATGGTGACTGTGGCATGCTCTGGAAGACTAGAGAAGCTATAAGAACAGAAGACTCAGTAATAATGGGGGATTTCAACTCTCCCCGTGTTAACTGGGTCACCTCAGGATGGAATGCAAAAATAAAGTTTCTAGACACCATTAATGACTACTTCTTGGCGTGGCTAGTCCTGGAACCCACAAGGAGAAAAGCAATTCTTTATTCAGTCCTAAGTGAAGCACAAGATTTGGTCTAAGAAGTGAATATAGCTGAGCAACTCAATAATAGCAACTCTATTATAATTAAATTTAACATCCAAAGGGGAGGGGAAGAAGACCAAAGAAGCCCATCACAGTAGTATTTAATTTTAGAAAGAGGAACAAAAATGAGGAACCTAGTTGAGCAAAAATTAAAAGGTACCTTCACAAAAGTGAATGCCTGCAAGCTGCAAGGGAACTTTTCAAAAACATCAAAATAGAGGCTCAAGTTAACTGTATGCCCCCTAATTTATAAAATAGTAAGAAGACTGAAAAGTGCCATCATTGATAAACAACAAAGTAAAAAGTGATTGGGGCAAAAAGGCATCCTTTAAAGATTGGAAGGAAAACCCTACTGAGAAAAACAGAGAGAACCATAAACTGTGGCAAGTATAAAAGTATAATTTGGCAGGCCAAAAAAAGAATTTGAAGAGCAAATAGCGAAAGACTCAGAAGTTAACAGTAAAAAATATCTATGTACATCAGAAGCAGGAAGCTACCAGACAATCAGTGATGCCACTGAACGACTGAGACGCTAAAGGATCATTCAAGGAAGATAAGGCCTTTGAGGAGAAGCTAAATTAGTTCTTTGCACTGGTCTTCACTGTGGTGGATGTGAGGGAGATTCCCATATTTGAGTCCCATTCTTTTTATCTGACAAATCTGAGGAACTGTCCCAGAATGAGTTTTCAGTAGAGGTAATTTTGGAACAAATTGATAAATTAAACAGTAATAAGTCACCAGGATCAAAGAGTTCTAAATGTGTCATGTAACCTATAATTTAAATGAGTTTCTGTACTGGATGACTGGAGGTTAGCTAATGGGACACCATTTTTTAAAAAAGGCTCCAGAGGTGGCACTGGTCATTTAGCCAGCAAGCCTAATTTCAGTACCAGGCAAATTGGTTTATAGTAAAGATAAGAATAATAGACGAAAACAATGTGTCAGGGACGAGTCAACATAGAATTTTACAAAGGGAAACCATGCTTCACTAATCAATTAAACTTCTTTGAAGGGGTTAGTAAACATGTGGACGAGGATAATCCAATGGATATAGTGCACTTGAACTTTAAGAAAACCTTTGACAAGGTCCCTCACCAAAGGCTCTTAAGCAAAGTAAGCTATCCTGTGATAAGACAGAAGATTCTCTCATGGATCAGTAACTGGATAAAAGACAGAAATCAAAGGGTAGAAATAAATAGTCAGTTTTCAGAACAGAGAGAGGTAAAGAGTGATGTTGTTCAGAGATCTGTACAGGGACCAGTGCTATTCAACAGATTCATAGATCTGTGTGAAAAAAAGTGAAAACAATGCGGGGGACAAAATTTGCAGATGATGCAAATTTTGGATACATTACCCAAAATAGTTAAGTCCAAAGCAGATGACTGCAAAGAGTTACAAAGGGATCTCGCAAGACTGGAAGACTAGGCAACAAAATGGAAGATGATATTCAATGCTGGTAAGTGCAAAGTAATGCACATTGAAAAACATAATCCCAACTATACATATAAAATGATGGGGTTTAAATTAGCTGTTACCACTGAAGAAAGAAATCTTGAGTCATTGTTGATAATCCTCTGAAAACACATGCTGCAGCAGTCAAAAAAGCTAATAAAATGTTAGCACCATTAGGGACACATGATGAGACAGTTAACAACACCATTATCTATATCCATGGTATACCCACACTTTGAATATTGTGTGCAGTTATGGTTATCCCCAGAGCTATCCTATCCACAGGATAGTTTGGGGCAACCACCTCTGGGCCCTATGCTTTTGGGGGCCTCATGCTTTTGGGGAGATGCAGAAGGTCAGAATCAAGGGTGGCCCAGGGGATGTGCGCCAGCGGCAGGAGTCGTGTCTGCCCCTGCACTCACTGGCCCCAGTCCTCTCCACTCTGCTGGATCACTCAGAGCAGTGGGTAGGGAGAGGTGAGGCAAAGGCAGAGCAAGAGCAGGAAGGAGTGTGGCTGGAGTAAGGTGTGGAAGAGGACGTGTCCCAGGCCCTGCATTCCCCTAGGAACAGCTCTGGTTTCCCCATCTCAAAAAGATATTAGAAGTGGAAAAAGTACAGAGAAGGACAACAGAAATCATTAAGTGTATGAAATAGTTTTCATATGCGGAAAGATTAAAAAGACTGTGACGTTTCAGCTTGAAAAAGAGCTGACTATGGGAGAATATCAGGGGTCTGTGTAATCATGAATGATGTGGAGAAAAAAAAAGTGTTATTTACTCCATCACTTCATACGAGAACCAAGCATCACCCAATTCATTTAATGGGGAGTAGGTTTAAAACAAATCAAATCAAAGATAGTACTTCATCACGCAATGTACTGTCAACCTGGAACTCATTGCCAGGGGATGTTTTGAAGGCAAAAACTATAACTGGGTTCCAAAAAAACCCAAAACGTTAATCAATGGATATTAGCCAAGATGGTCAGGGATGGCTAATATCCATTGATTAACTTACTTTTTTTTAAACCCAGTTATAGTTTTTTCCTTCAAAACATCCCCTGGCAGTGAGTTCCCTAGTCTCTGACTGCCAAAAGGATCATGTAATAATTGTCTTATTTTATTTACTCCTTCTGCAGCACCTGGCACTGGTAACTGTCAGAAGAGAGGATACTGGACTAGATGCGTCATTGATCTGACCCAGTATGGCCATTCCTACGTTCTTCTAAGTCTTTACATTTTTATCAGTATAGCATTTTAAGGCCTTGTACAAGCTATATACCTTGTCTGATCATAAAGCATGTGCTCCCATCTGGATCATATTTTGATACTGTGAATCTTAATGCTTTGCAGAGGTACTCAGCATTGGAATGAGCACTGTTTGTTTTTAATAAATTGAAATAAGTTATGAAACAGCTGCAATAGCTCGTGTAACTTATTTCCCTTTTCAGTGATAAAGAGCTTAAACGCTTGCATAGAGCACAAAAATAAAAACAGAGATGAAAAAGAAGGATGACTGAGAAAAGCAGGTAATGTACAAATGTGTCTGATCAGTATTTCAAGACAGTAAATAATTAATATCTACCTGGAAATCTATTAAATTGTTCTTCCTAAGAATCACTATGAATATTCAAGTAATTCCTTAAATCTCATGAGCAAATATTATAGAATATAGCATAGTTTTCATTTTAAGACATTATCACTCTGACTGAAAATAATTTTGTTGACATTATCATCACACTATGAAACTAGGAACAGCTTCTTAGTGATTTAGTCAAGACAGCTGAGCAATGGGAGTTAGAAAAAGCATCAAAAGATCTACAGTCATCACCATTAAAGAACAGCTAATCTGTTCTAGTTCTAATTCTTCTCTGAGGGGTTTTCTTAAATGTACTTTACATCAGTTGTAATTAGTTCAAAATATTGTTGCTTATATCCTTGTAAGAACTAGGATGTATTTTTTAATTTTCATCTATCTGGTTTATATTTTTACTTTAGTCCAGTATCACACAGTTTTATAAAACACGTTTAATTATCTCTTATTGTTACTTAGTTGGATTCTTCAATATAATTTGAATTAACCAAGGAATGCTTTCATGTTTCTACTCTGAACACAGAAGCACCAGCACCAATTTGTTGGAAGACAATAAAGGGTAGATAAATTTGAAGAGTTATAGTTCTTATCTAAGATGTCTCCATTAATGTTTTATTTTGACTGATTTATTAAATTTAGAAAACATGCTTATCAAAATCTCTAAGCACATGTACAATAATTTTTAAATGCAAAATGGACATTAACTAAATTGACTCAATATTAAAAGACCTGAAGTTCTCACCTCAAAACAAACCTTGAACCTGGCCCACACTCATTCTCACTGGCAAAAGCCCATGTAAACAGACGAGTACTGCAGTCTGCCTTGCAGGGCAACAAACTTGTGCTACCTCAAACTATGAAAAGTGAGTTCCAGAACTGAATGGCCATCATAGGTGATTCGTGGTAGCACTCTGGAGGGGCACCACCCTCCTATGTTCCCACCAAAATTTTAATTGCTAAATGGTGTGCTTCCACATGCCCCCTAGGCCTCTGGGTGGTCCTCCCTGCACCTATTTCCCTCCCCACTTCCCATGGGCACCAGTCACCCCAATACCTGTCATTGAAAATACACTATCTGGAGACCCCTGGTGGCCAGAGAACTATGGGGAAAGAAAAGGTCCCTCGTGACCAGGGGAGGGCTGTAGTGAGAGAAAAGGACCTGGGTAGCTGGGAGGGAGAGAAAAGGCCCATGCCAGATGGGATGCCCTGCCCTGATCATCTCCTCACACCCCAATCCTCACTCTCATACACTCCCATCCCCATCCTGCTGCACTGCTCACCTCAATATCTCCAAGGCCCTGCCCTGACTCCTACACCCACCCACACTGCCAGCCCCCTGCCCTGAAGGGGCAATGCTAGGTAAGTCTGTTAGTTCTCCTAATAAAATAAAATGCAATCAATGTTTCTTGCTAGCAACTACTACTTTTTCATCAATGTTATCTGGAAAGAGGAGTTATAATGGGGGCCAGAAAGAAATTTAATAAACAAAGATATTTTGTGTTGTTCACTTCAAAACATGCATAAAATATTCACAAAGTATATTAATAACTATCATCACATTCATTTAATACTAGTAACTATAATGCATCTCTTCCTAAAATAAAATCTTATATGTATATTAAGTATGAACTATCTAATTATTAAGAAAATGAGTGGATCATTAAGCAGATATTAAGCTAGAACTGTCAGTCTCTCCTCTCTTGGAACCTGATTCGTGCCATTAAAATCAATAAGTGCTCTTCCATGGACTTCAATGGAAAGAAGATTGCATCCTTAGCCTTCTTTCCAACACTATGAAAACAGTATTCTAAATAGGATTGGTTGAAACTTAAATTTCAACAGAAAATTAGGTATTTAACAAAACGTTTGCAAAAATTATTTTATACATGGCTTTTCTGCTTTCAATTTTTTTGTTGAAAAGTCAAAAACCTAAAATATTTTAGCAAAACATTTATATTCAGATAGGCTGCCACAGTGCTTATCGAGCTCCAGTTTGGATGCCTCATGTGCCTGTTCTCCTGTGCCATCCGATTAGACTACATCTTTCATAAATACACAAAGGCTAGGGGTTCCCTGAGATGCACTACAATTACTCTGGAAGGGGTAGAGTGTGGTGCATCATGGGAAATTTAGTCCAGCTAGGGAGACATGCCCACAGAGAAGAATGAAGACATGAGGCACCCATACTACAATTCCCAAGAGGCACTGTGGTGGTATAAGGATTTTCTGTTTAAAACTGAACATTTTCTGATGATGTTTTTCAGTTTTTCAACAAGAAGTTTAAATTTTCTGGGGACAGGGGAGTGAGTAAAGGCAAGGGGGAGAAGAAGCATGTTACACAGGGTGTGTCTACACTACAAGGCAAAGTCAAATTAAGATACGCAACTTCAGTGATATTAGTTACATAGCTGAAGTTGAAGCAGCTTAACTCAACTTTTAGCACTGTCCACACTGCAGGAAGAACACTCTTCCTTTGACTTCCCTTACTCCTAATGAAAGCAGGGTCACCAGCATCGACAAGAGTGCTGCTCTCATTTGGAATTAGCTGTCTTAACTATAATGCTAATTCAAACCCTAGAAGATTGACAGCAGGAGCTTTGATCTTTCTCTGTAGCATAGACATACCCGTAGTTAACAGGTCCTAAAGATAGGAGTTTCCACTATATTCTATAATCTAGATATTATGAAAACACAGTTTTCCCTCTTTGAAATCAGAGGGGTGTGTGGATATATTCCCCCCAAAGAAATACACTTATAGTTTAATGCCAGGTGGGACCACCTGATCATCTAGACCAGGGTTTCCCAACCTATGGGTCGGAACCCAAAGATGGGTCACCATTACATTTCAAAAGGGTCGCCAAATGTCTCCCCAGGTGGCTCTGCCCCTCCTCCCCCCTCCTTTTTGAATTGCTTTGGGCCACCAAGTCTTCCTGAATTGTCAAAATGGGTCCACATCTGGAAGAGGTTGGGAACCGCTGATCTAGACTGACCGCTTGTACATCACAAGCCACCAAACATCAACCAGACATCCTTATACCCACCCCATTAATCAGAATTTGATCAAAGTATTATATCCCTCAGGGATGTATGGTATTCTTCCCTATACTTTCAACACCAAGTTCAAAAACACTTCTTTTTCTAGCCTTTCTTGAAAATCAGTTTTTCTTCATTCCTATTTCTATTTTTATTAGCCATGTTGTTAATGATGTTACTATGAGATTAGCTATATTCCAACACATATAGTAAACAGTTGTTAGCACTCTTTTTTCATATTTTGCAGTTCACTGAAAGTCGTCAGAGATAATGTTTTATGGCCAGAAAAATGGAATGACAAAATATGTTATGATATTAACTTTTTCAGGTTTTAAATATTTCATTTTAAAGTATTCATTTTTCCATATGAGAGAGCATTGATTAGGTCATTTCTTATAGATGGAGTATAAGAAGTGTATGGATATGATGTAAGCTTCCTTTCTGTCTTTCCCCTTTAGTGGCCTTTCTTCTCTTCTACTACAGGTTTTTTCAGGTCTGATACTTTCCCCAGCATCATTATATTTTATTGAGTGAGCCTGGCAATTTAGCACACCCTCCCCTAAGTTCTTTTTCTATAATCTAGTGAGCTGTCTGCCTGTCATCCTCATAGTCCTCAAAGAAAGCATATCCACAGTTACATAAATCTAGCGGTTTGATGGCTAGCAGGAAGGCCTGGAGAGATTTTATCAGTATATATCAAACTGCTGGTTTTGGATCATCAACTTGTCTACAGTGGAGGAGCACAGGGAAAACATACTATTCCACGGTCTTCCTCAAATATCATTCTTCAGACTAAAAACCAATATGTGGAAGGAAAATATATTATTCCTTACAAATTTTGATTTCCTGCAACCCACAAATTAGAGATAATATACCAGATCTTAAAGAGCCAGATCCTCAACTTCTATATATTGTCATAATGCAATGGAGTCAATAGAGTTATGCTGATTTAAACTAGCCAAGAAGTTGGCACACTACATCGAGCAAATAAGTGCTCACATGGACATACTTTTAAGGCATTATTATTTAGTGGACACAGCATTTTGAACTTGAAAAGCTCTATATTCTTATTTGTTTCTATTAGATCTAGCAAATACAATTTGTTCAGGACTGGAAAAGAACAAACAAAAGCAATTCTTGACCCAAGAGTTTACAGTCTAAAAGAGAGAAAAAATACACTGTGAATTCCATAGATAGGAATAACTTCTTATCATCATTGTTATTGTCTACTTGCACTTATCAAAGAAAGAGGGAATTTTTAGATTGGGTTTTAATGAGGAGAAAGCTGTGGCTTTTTTAATCAGGATTGAGGGAGTGCATAGAATGGAAAAAAGGCACAAAGGTGGAACCAAGAGAGAGAGAAAAAAAGAAGGGCTTGAAGCATGGCATCTCTAGTAAAAAGAGGCAGATGACAAAGGGAAAGGAATAAGGGACAGTCCAAGACAGACTCAGAGTTCTGTAGGATCTTGAAGACTAAGATTATCACGGCTTGTTGCTCCAAAACTTCAGTTAATACCTTGGTGCTGTCCTTTATCTTGAAGAGTACAGGATGTTGACAGGGTCATTGCATTAGGTAGACTCCCTATACTCCTTGACTTCCATTTGATCATATGGTTCAGTCTTTAGCAACCCAACTATTTAGAGCACACCATTATTGCCATTTGAGGTCAATAACTGGAGGAAGTTGTTGGGGAATGCTGGCAATCCTGGAGAACATGGCTCTGTCAGAACATTTTGTTACCTCAAAATACCAGAGAGGAAGACTACAGAGTAAGAGATTTTTCAGAGGCAAAACTCTTTCTGTACTTCACCTTCTTGCATGGGGGAACGTGCTCATGCAGTGTGCACCTTGCATCATGCACCTATTTTTGTCTCTCCTTTCTACTGAAAGCATTCTGCCTCACTGATAGTGGTGCAGGTCCTATGATGCAGTATAGCTACAACACAGCAGTCCATTTCAAAGCCCCCCTCTGATCACCCTACAGGCTTGAATAAGTTAAATATCCACTTTGTATGCATGGCTTGACTGTGACCATACTGAGGCACAGTACTCCGCAACTGAGTAACACAAAGTGAGACTGACTGCTCACAGTGTTTAACAGTCAGCTCCCCAGTTTTGTATTGGAGAGTTTCTGAAGTATACAGTTCCTGGAGTTCACTTTCTTTTTCAGCTTCTTCTTGTATTCTTTGCCAGTTTCAGTCCAATGTGACCCCAAGGTACACCAGATGTTCACAGAGCTCAAGAGTAAGATGAAAAAACACTTACATAAAATTATTACTGTTGTAAATGTATTAGTGTATCTGTAATGTTAAACTATGGTCCCTGTCCTATGGAAGGAAAGATATTCATGGGTTAAGTGACCTCAAAGAAAAAAAATCTGTGCAATATTAACTGAAAATACAAATTTTAATATTTTCTGGTGTCTAGGGAAGTATTTGTAAAATTAGCTTTCCAGAATCTTCTCTAGTGAATAGTTTGTACAAATTGAAAAAAAGACCTCAACTTGTGCAAATATAAAAAGCTTAGTGACTAAAAATTGGACTGCCCTGGATCAAAAAGTTACAAAAGCTTCTTTTATAAGACAGCTGGATGTCTACCCACTTTTTGTTAAGAGCAGCTTCCAAACAAAACTCTCATTGACTTCAAATGGAGCAGGAACAGACCCAAAGATAGCAAATGAACTAGTAATTCAATACATGGTCTGTATAAAACAGTGGGCCACCTTACACTGTGGCATTTGACATTGACCTCTACTTGGAAACTACACAGTTACATTTGTATTTATTTACAATCCTAGGAATACTACAAAACTGAAGACAATTCAAAATATCCACAAAAGCGTTAGATCAGCAACATATTAATCAATTATGCACTTTGCTACTTGTGCCTAAACCACCATCATTTTATTCAGGACTCACATGCCTCATGCTTAAATATGCATACACTTTACGTTTTGTATGCTATAACATGACAAGTAAATGCATTAATAAGCACGATAATGTTATTTAGCCTTTACAAATTTTGGTAAATATTTACCCAGGTTCAGTAAGGTACTTAAATATGTGCCTTACTTTAAGCACAAATAGTTCCTTTACAAAATTGTTGTCAACAGGATTCCTCGCATGTTTAAAGTTGGACACATGCTTAAGTACCTAACTGAATCCAGGCAGGACAGCTGTATGATTTTTCTTTTTTAAAAACAAAAACCATGCTTGGTACTTTTACTTAACTCATTTGGCCTGATTCTCTACTACCTTGAACTTTGTTTTACTTAGATCAAAATAGACATAAAATACTACTAAATCAGAATAGCCCATTTTGCATAGTGTAAAAACACACTGGTTGCAAGGCAGTGGAAAATTTGGCCCCTCATTGGTACAAATCTTACTTGCTATCTTCGAAATATGCATCTGTCTGTCTATCCATCTGCGAGTCCATTTGTTCAAGAACTCCTTCTAAACAGTAAGAGCTAGGATCACCAATTTTGGTACACAGCTTCCTCTTACCATAACTTAAAGCAAAGCCAGGGTTTGGTTGTTTCAGGATAATGGGATGCACATTAAATTTGATTGTTTTGCATAAAATTGAAAGGGAGGAGCCTGGCAGGAGGGACAGTTATACTGCAGAATGAACACAAGGGGACAGAAAGGGGACAGACATGGGGACTAGGACAGCTAAAACCCTGTTGGGCCATCAGAGAGCAGGGGTGGAGAAAGGGGAAGCTATCTTCTCCTATATAATTCAGAGTTTATCTGTTTGTTTGTCTGTCTGTCTGTTCTCCAGCTGTCCCCTTCCCCTGTCTGTAGCTGCTGCAATGGCTATGGACAGGCGCATCTCACCTGTCCCCAACCTGCTGTAGTAAGAGAGGGCTGATAGACTCCTCTCCCTAGAGCAGCCTGCATACTGAACCCTTCATCCCCCGCTCCACCCTAGAGCAATGATTTAAATCAGGGGTGGGTAAAGGGGCCTCCACAGGCCAGATCCAGCCCTCTGCCGCTCCCCTACCCCCAGGCCAATTGAGTCTCCTCCCTCTGCCAGGGGTATGCGGCATCAGAGGGAACTGTTGACTGTTTTAAAACAGCTGGCAGCTTTCTCTAGCCACCACATGCCCCCCTAGCAGAGCGGGGTAGGTGGCGAGAGACTTCACAGCCCTTATACTGATTGGCCTGGGGGCGGAGGGGAGTGTGCAAGGTCTCCTCCCACTGCAGCACCTAGAGGGAACTGCCAGCTGCTTTAAAACAGCTAGTGATTCTCTCTGGGCACTGGAGGGAGGAGGGGAGGGCAAAGACTTCACCCACTCCCCCACCCCAAGGCCAATCAGGGTCTGTGGGTGGGGGAACACAAGAAGTCTCCTGGCCCCATCCCTTCTGCCCAAGGCCCCGCCCCTTCTGGGGTGGCCTGGGGCCACTTCAGAAATTTGTGAAGTGGCCCCTTTTAAAAATTATTGCCCACCCTTGATTTAAATGAAGAAAATGAGTTAAGGATCCGAGCAACACTAGGTATATCTTCTAGTAAACTATATATTACATACAAATGAACTGATACAGAAAGATAATCTATGGGGTGGGATTGTGGTACAAAGTTGATATTGCTGTGAAGTTGGGATAACTGCTCTATCACCAGTAACAGAGGAATGAGTTATGCAGATCTCTCCAAAAAAGGGCCAACAAACTTTATACTACACCCATGATCATGTTTTGCTTATGTGACAAGTTTGTGTGGTTCTGTTGGATTTTCTATTTGAGTCACACTCAGCTTCTGCCAGGGCCAGCCAACAACATTTTGGCACCTGAAGTGGGGAGCTCAAATGATGCCCCCATGTCCCCTCGCTTGGGCCAGCAGCAGACAATTTTCTACACTCTGGGTCCTAGTGGCTCCCCCCCCAGTCTGGCACCTGAGGTGGCCACCTCAGTTCACCTCATGGTAAGGCCAGCCCTGGCTTCTGCCATTTGAAATATGTTAGTTATGGGGGGAGGAGGTTGAGGGATGCCATTGGCATGGTTGTGACTTGGCAGAAACTGCAATTCAATGTAAAAATCAGCTTACTATATTGTAAATTGCAAAAGGCTATATAACAAATATCCTATATATACTGAATCATATACATGGTTTCTGGCCCATGTATATGCTACAAATATTATATTACATTTTGTATACTACTGCATGAACAACAGAATAAAAATATAATGTTTATGAATTGGAAGGCAAATTCACCAAATTTGGTACTTTTGGTATTTACACTGTCTTTGATGAGACCTGAGTATCGTGCACTATTGTTGATTTGGGCATACCTCTTTATACAATTTTGATTTTCCAACAACAGAAATTTTAAAATGAAAGAACTTTAGAGAAGCATGTTAATATGTAGTGATTTTACTTTTCAGCAAAATGCTGATCAAGTACTGCAAAAAGCAGCTTTTCTGTCATTGGTTAAGTGCACAAATTGTCAATAGGAGTACATTCCAAAAAATGAGGGAGAAAATTTATTCTTGCTGTATGAAAAATTAAATCTGGGTTGCGCTTTGCCATGAAGGCATTTTCCACCTATCTGGTACTTTTTTTTTTCTTTTTTGTGATAGGTATGCACCTTTAGAAGGATGGCGTCAAGCCTTTTAAGTCTAAAATTAGATCTAGAAGATTTATTTTGGTTAGCGCATATGTCCTATAAGGCAGGATTCTTTGTATATTTCAATAACCTGTCTGTTCACAGGAAAGAAGCTGGCAGCATAGAGGAAAGACAGCATGACATATACATATTGCCCACAATCATAAACAACCCCAGAGACCCCTGTGCTTGTTGTTTCAGGTCACCCAGTGATATAGCTGTCATTTTACTAATATTCATGCTGTAAGCTTACTGTATTTGACAACAATACTTCTGCGATTACTCTAACTAGATTATTCTGAGTTTTTTATTCTGAAACATTGGCTAAAATAGCTGCTCTGTGATAAACTTCCAGCAAACAACCTCAGATTCACCAAGCCATTCAGCAGAACACATCTACACTTTCTTCCTGAAAAAAAATGCGAACATAAAATAACACTTACGAAACTCTTGTTCTGTAGCAAAGTTATGATTAATGTATAGGATTCCCTTTTAGAGGGCACACTGTTTAATTTTTTGTGCCCCCACTCTGCAAAGACTTCAGGGGAAGGTTTAGCTGAGCAAGGAATGCAGGCTCAGACTCACTATTACCAGCTGTTTATAATGTTTCATTTGCAACATTTGTTCTTGGTAAATAAATGGTTAGTCTATTTTTTTTAAATCTTGCTACACACACATAAGAGCTTTTTAAAAAGCATGTACCTGGGAGACTAGAAATGTCCCTTGGATCAATATTATCAATTAAAACATTAGAATCTATCATACTATATTCAGAGTGATTCCATAACACTCAAAGCATGCTAAAAAGGTCATGAAAAGCAGCAATTGCTGGGCACAGTACTAGCTGGTCTTCCAAAATTATAGTCTCAACTTTTTCAATTTTTAAATATTAAATATAACAGCTAAGCTATAAATTGGACTAATGGCCACCACATTTCCATAAAAAAAGAGAGAAAGTGGGGGTGGAGTAAAATCCAAACCAGACCAAAGTACTATTACTTTTAAACCCTCTTACCTTGATAAATATAAAGTTTATGGGATTCAATTTTAAAACCATGTTTGTGGATTGCACATTTAAAAACTGTTTGGATATGAACAGAAAATTGATCATTATTACTGAAATTTAGACAACTTTAACTGGTATCACAGGAAGCAACACTGTAATTAACAAGTTTTATAGAGTAGTAACAAATTGTTCTATTACATCTGATCTTTAATGTTCCCATAACAACACAAAAGTTTTATTATATTGTATGCCATCAATGTATGCATTTAGAAGAGCCAACATTATGCACTGCATGAATCATGAGATCTTTTGTAAGAGGAAGCTCACTAATGGATTTGCTTGTCCAGCTTACTTTGTTACGCCTGTCATGGAAAAGATAAACTGTAGTTGCTGCACGCAAGATCGCATAAAAGGTTAAAGAAACACAACACTTAACTGATTTAAGGCAAAAAATAATTTCAACTCCCAAATACACCATTCGGGTTAACAGGACATTAGCTGCAGTTAGTGTCCTTCTAGCAAATTCTCATCTAAAATGAACATAACACGAGTTCCTACGGCAATAATACACACTGGCGCTGAAATAATTACACCACCTGAATAGCTGGGGTGGCGGAGGGAGCACGGGGGTTATTCAAAGGCACCTGCCGCTGGAATTAAACTGCTGCAGAAAAAGGTTCCTTACAATACATGCACTTCGGGCCATGGAGAGTCTGAGTACAATTCCATTTCACCCCTCGCCTTCTGGTGCACAAAAGAGTTAATCGATGGGGGCTACAAACAACAGTGACACACCGTGGAGCAGCACACACCAGTACCACAAAGTACCTGCGATTCACAAGCAAAAGCCCCCCGCCTGCTCTGGAGGGACTGACACTTTCTCCTCTCCGCCGCTGCTGTTACCCATTTGCTTGCTTGCGGGCAAGCGTGGCAAAGCCCCCAGTGGGGGTGTCCATGTGCTGCGCCCGGACCGGCTACCTGGAAATACCAGCCCCTGAGCGGCCCGGGGGGGGGAGGGGGTTTCCCAGGGACAGTGGACAATGGCATTTCTAGGAATGGGCTCCCGGCGCGCCGCCCGCTCAGCCTGCCAGATACTGGCCCTTCCTCCAAAGCACCGGCCACAAAGGATGGCTTGGGGGCGCAGAGGGGTGCGACGCCCTGTGGGACACAGACTTGGGGGGAGTGAGGAGTGCAATGGGACTGAGAGGAAGGGAGAGGCACGGCGGTGCAGAGGAGGCAGGAGTGCGGGGCAGGAAGAGGAGGCGGAGGGAAGCGGGCACGGGGGGGGGCAGGAGGAGGAGGGGAGCGGGCACAGGAGTGCAGAGAAGGCAGGCGGGGGAGCGGGCACAGAGGGGGCAAGAGGGGGAGCAGGGGAGCAAAGAGGGGGCAGGAGTGGAGAGCGGGCAGTGGGAGGAAGGGAGCTGGCACAGGGGTGCAGAGGGGGCGGGAGAGGGAGGGCAAGGGGCATGGGGGCAGAGGTACAGCGGGCTGAGAGGAAAGGACGGGGGAGGGGGGGCGGCACGGACACGCCGCGAGCCGGGCTGGAGCCGGGGCTGCTGGCGGCGAGGGGCAGGGAAGGTCCTTCCCCCGGGCTCCGGCGAAGCGCCACATTCCCTCGGCGGGACCCGACAGGGCCGAGCGGCTCAGGTGCGGCGGGGCGGGCGGGGCGGGGGCGGGGGGGGGGGGGCAGCCGGCAGCGCTCACCAGAGGGAGTCCAGGTCCCATTCCTGGAGCAGGGCGAAGTCGAAGCTGTCCATGCCGCTGCGGAGGCGGGGAAGCGTCAGCGCGGCTGGGCTGCACCAGCAGAGCCTCCCCGGGGCATCGCCAGCGCACCAAGCCCGCCCCTGCGCCTCCGGGGGGGGGGGTCGGGGCTGCCCAAGGCAACAGCAGCCAGCCAGCCGCGGGGCCCCCTGCTGCCGCCCGCCCACGGGCTGCTGCGCTGCGCTGCGCTGCGCTTCTCGCTGCTGCCGTGCGCCTCTGTGTGTGTGTGTGTGTGTGTGAGTGTGTGTGTGTGAGAGAGAGAGACTCTGGAGGCGCCCTCCCCGGGCTCGCCGCACAGCCCCGCGCCGGGTCGGTGCCTGTCAGGTAGCGCTGGCTGCCGCCAGGCCGGGCTTGCAGCCTGCGCCTTTGTTTTCTGGGCACTGGCTCCTTCTTCGGCCGGGCTGCTGCCTGGAGGGAAACGGAGGGAGGAGGAAAGGGCGAGGGCAGACGAGGACTGTGTGTGTTACTCCCCCCCCCCCCCCCGCGCCTTTCCCGCCACACATCATCTCCAGCTGCAACTTGCTCTCTCACACACACACTCCTCTCTTACCGGTCCCCTCTGCCCCCAAAGCCCGTCACACCTTTACAGCCCAGCCTTCTCCCTCTTCCATGCTGCCACAGCGCTGGGGAATGATGGGCAAAAGCCCAGGGCCACTGATGCTGGCAAATGGCCAGGGGGAGAATCACAGAAGTGTAGGCTTGGAAGGGGCTGCAATAGGGTATCTAGTCCTCACCCCTGTACTTCAGGGCAGGACTTAATAATCCTAAGAGCAATAGCCTATGCTGGTGCCTCCCCACGGCAAGCCTGATTTTAGGAAGTGTTGAGCACTCTTCCTCCAGCTGACATGAATGCCAATTACCCGTTCTCAGCACCCCCTCACATTGAGACTTTAAGAAATAGATATAATGAAAAGTACCACGCAACTAAGATATCGGGAACATACAGTATCCAATATATTTCAAAATTTCCAACCAGTTTTGTTGTAAAAGCACTTTGCTATTTCACTTAGCTCTTAAAAGGTATATGCGTTAAAGTTTCCTAAGACTAGCAGGCATTTACTTTGGTTTAGGCCTTGCCTACCCTTGTGGATTTTAGCCATTGGTGGCTAGCCACTGCTAGCACCAACCCTTAATGTAGACAAGCTAATGTGATATAAACTGCAATGTCATACTGAAACAATTTATCCCTCCTTAAAACTTGGGTAAATGGCACCAGTGTAAGTCACTGCCAATAGACACTAGACACTGATGGCTAAGAAAAAATCCCCACCATAGACAATCCATAAAATGCATCTGAAACCATTTTAAACAAAAATCAACATAATATCCCCTGTTATGTTTGTTTCTCAAATAAACTAATAGCCTTAGCCATGGTTCTTTAAACTGCGGTTGTGAGAGAATGCTGATCACCTGACAGTGGGTCTCCTGACTTTTTGTTGCTAAATTACATTAAAAGAAGCTAATTCTAAACACTTTCAGAAAACTATTTTTCCAAATTTTGAACAATTGCTGCAGTTGCCCCAGACATATTATACGATCACAGATGAGAAGGGTGGTCTACAGGACTGTGAATAAAAGGGAAAGTAGTCCCTGAAAATCTTTCTGCTCAGATATGGTTCACCTTATGAAAAAGTTGGAAAATGCATACAACTGTCATTTATAAGATAATCATAAAAGGTTTAGAAATAATGGGCCAGAGTCTTAGTTCCACTTAGATTATTTTTGCATAGCCAAAGAGGTGCAAAATCAGTGGCAGCCATAATTTCCCCTTTAAGCATAGTCAGCTTTCTGACAGCCCTATATCCTCACTCTCCCATCTCAGAACACCATCATGACATGATCCACTGGGGGGCAGGATGGGAGCATTCCAGTATGCAGAGGTTTGGGACGTAATCTAGCCAGAGCAAGTTAGAGTGGGCTTGTGAGTGCTCCAATTTGTGTTTGGGGCTGGGTTAGCCTCTCACTTACTCCTGGAAACATACTCCTCTAAATGACAGAATGACAGGACTGTTTTTGTGCTCATCTTTTCCTTCTTTAAGTACTGCCTGGGCATTATCAAATCCTGCAGCTGTTTTGCATTTAACCTAGATTTTGCACCCCAGAGAGGAGATTCTGGACCTGATTCTTTACTGCCAGGCACCATATGCAGTCATTTACAGCTGTGTAAAGTGGGTTAAAAATGCTCAATGCTACCAAAATCAGCCTGGGGAAGGCCCTGGGGAATTTGGTTGTCTCTATGGGCCAGATCCAGGGAGCTACATCACCTTGCACGTGTTTCTATGAAGTGCTATGTACATTTTGATGCTAACAAACAATAATATTTCAGCAGGCTGCTAATGCATGAAAATCTAAAAGTGAAATTGATTATATTTTCATCACTCAAGCTGACAGCAATACAAAAAGTAAACAAACTGCATAACCACTACAAAATTAATTGAATTTTCAAAATCCTTTCACTTTCGATAACCCAATATGTAAGCAAAGAAATTTGTTTTAGCTTTTAAAAATTATTAAATCATGAGTCACTCTAACTTTCTTACCTTTTATTACTCTTGTGTTCCTTTGTTCCCTACCCTTATGGCCAGATTCTCCTCCCACTTACAGCAGTATTCATTGAGAGAAATTCCACTGAAGTTAGTGGAGTTTTTCAAACCCTTCCAGTGACTGAAACATCTCAGTTATTGTGCATTGGCTTCTAAAGATTGAGAGTGATGACATCTTCCTCTTTCTGAGAATCAGAACTTGGAGTACTCTCCAAGCTCCTTGTACATCAGATTCAAGTACTTCATCCTCCTCTGCAAAGTACACAGCTCTTCCCCTGCCAACATGATGTTCTGCTTCACATACTATCCTGGTTCTGCTTTATCCTCTGCTAATCAGGCTTGTGGCTTTACTGGTTTTATTTTCAATTAACGAAACTGTGCATTTTACCTGACCAGTCCCTATGACTGGAATATCCTTTCAGATTCTGTATGCTATAGAACCTCACCTCTTTCAAATCCTTGCTCTATGTTAGCCTTCTGACATCAACCTCCATTCCTGTCCTCTTTCCTAACTGTGTTCCTTTCAATCATATATTTGGTCAGAAGGGTTTTTCTTCTTCTTTTAAATAAAAAAGTATATATTGATCTCTTACTGTGTTAACCTTTATTCCTCTCGATCATTTAATTTTGTTGTCCCTTGCAGTGTAATATCTAGACAAGGTTTTAACTTCCTTGGCGGGAGAGACCTTTCTTTTCACATAAGTGGTTTGGCATTATTTAAACAAGAAAATATTTCTCACTCTCTAGAGTTGCATGTCTACTTGAAACCCAGTCCTATGCATTTTATACATTTTTTTAAAAAAAGATCACCATTTTCATCATCGCTTTTGCCACCCTTTGTGCTCTTTCCTCTATTTGTAAATTTTCCCTGAGAAAAAGTCCAGGCAGAGTTTTTGTGGAGGGGAGGAAAACTGAGAAACATAAGAATGGCCATACTGGGTCAGACCAAAGGTCCATCCAGCCCAGTATCCTGTCTGCCGACAGTGGCCAATGCCAGGTGCCCCAGAGGGAGAGAACTGAACAGGTAATGATCAAGTGATCTCTCTCCTGCCATCCATCTCCACCCTCTGACAAACAGAGGCTAGGGACACCATTCCTTACCCATCCTGGCTAATAGCCATTACTGGACTTAACCTCCATGAATTTATCTAGCTCTTTTTAAAACCCTGTTATCGTCCTAGCCTTCACAACCTCCTCAGGCAAGGAGTTCCACAGATTGACTGTGCGCTATGTGAAGAAAAACTTCCTTCTATTTTTTAAACCTGCTGCGTATTAGTTTCATTTGGTGGCCCCTAGTTCTTATATTATGGGAACAAGTAAATAACTTTTCCTTATTCACTTTCTCCACACCACTCATGCTTTTATATACCTCTATCATATCCCCACTTAGTCTCCTCTTTTCTAAGCTGAAAAGTCCTAGTCTCTTTAATCTCTCTTCATATGGGACCCGTTCCAAACCCCTAATCATTTTAGTTGCCCTTTTCTGAACTTTTTCTAATGCCAGTATATCTTTTTTGAGATGAGGAGACCACATCTGTACGCAGTATTCAACATGTGGGCATACCATGGATTTATATAAGGGCAATAAGCTACTCTCTGTCTTATTCTCTATTCCCTTTTTAATGATTCCTAACATCCTGTTTGCTTTTTTGACTGCCACTGCACACTGCGTGGACGTCTTCAGAGAACTATCCACAATGGCTCCCAGAGCTCTTTCCTGATTAGTTGTAGCTACATTAGCCCCCATCATATTGTATGTATAAT
The DNA here is from genome assembly GCA_032595735.1 of Pelochelys cantorii. Taxonomy (NCBI): domain Eukaryota; kingdom Metazoa; phylum Chordata; order Testudines; family Trionychidae; genus Pelochelys; species Pelochelys cantorii. The sequence continues at coordinate 119,776,507 of CM064326.1, read as the reverse complement.
TGGGGTTATTTTTCACAATGTGCATTACTTTACATTTATCCACATTAAATTTCATTTGCCATTTTGTTGCCCAATCACTTAGTTTTGTGAGATCTTTTTGAAGTTCTTCACAGTCTGCTTTGGTCTTAACTATCTTGAGCAGTTTAGTATCATCTGCAAACTTTGCCACCTCACTGTTTACCCCTTTCCCCAGATCATTTATGAATAAGTTGAATAGGATTGGTCCTAGGACTGACCGTTGGGGAACACCATTAGTTACCCTCTCCATTCTGAAAATTTACCATTTATACCTACCCTTTGTTTCCTGTCTTTAACCAGTTCTCAATCCATGAAAGGATCTTCCCTCTTATCCCATGACAACTTACTTTACTTAAGAGCCTTTGGTGAGGGACCTTGTCAAAGGCTTTCAGGAAATCTAAGTATACTACATCTACTGGATCCCCCTTGTCTCCATGTTTGTTGACCCCCTTCAAAGAACTCGAATAGATAAGAAGCTTCAGGGGGTAGCCGAGTTAGTCTATAAAGTGCTACCAGACTATCTGGGGTTTTTTTAAGTTTATCCTGTACAGACTAACAAAACATGTAGATGTTTTGTTAGTCTATAAAGTGCTACCAGACTATTTGGGGTTTTTTTAAGTTTATATAATAGATTAGTAAGACATGATTTCTCTTTACAGAAACCATGTTGACTTTTGCCCAACAAATTATGTTCTTCTATATGTCTGACAATTTTATTCTTTACTATTGTTTCAACTAATTTGCCCAGTTTAGACTGACTTTAGACTTACTGGTCTATAATTGCCAGGATTGCCTCTACAGCCCTTTTTAAATATTGGCATTACATTAGCTATCTTCCAGTCATTGGGTACAGAAGCTGATTTAAAGGACAGGTTACAAACCATAGTTAATAGTTCCGCAATTTCACATTTGAGCTCTTTCAGAACTCTTGGGTGAATGTCATCTGGTCCCGGTGACTTGTTACTGTTAAGTTTATCAATTAATTCCAAAACCTCCTCTAATGACACTTCAATCTGTGACAGTTCCTCAGATTTGTCACCTATAAAGGACATATTTAATTTAAATGTCTTGCTACAAGATATATGATAATGAACTCTTGCTACAAGATAGTTGAACTTGTATTTTAAAAGTCAATCTTTTCTATATTTTCGTAATCACAGTCTTTAACGTGACACAGCTCTAACTTGAGGAAGAACATGAGAATTTTAATGCAAAATAAAATAAGGGACAAGTGAAAAATATTGCTTCTAGAAAACATTTTCACAAAATAAGCTAGAGAGAAGTGCTTTAAAATAATGTCTGAGAATTTGGGTGGGGAAAGGTAAAATTTTTAATCTAGAAACAAAAGAGTCGAACAGTTACAACAGAGTCTTGCCTGTGATTTGAATTGAACAACAAGACATTGCTGAACTATAAAATCCCCAGCCACAGTAAAGAAATACGGCTTCAGATGAATTTATGTGTATTTTGTTTGGAAAGGTAGGTGTTCTCATAAATCTCTTTATCAAGTTTTCTCTTTAAGTAAATATATGGAATGATTGGTCTAGGTTCAGACATAGACAGTCCGCTTGAGAGAGAGAGAGAGAGAGAGAGAGGGGAATAAGGAACAAAAAGTAGTGCATAATCAAATTACTCTGTCACTTACACTGACTGCCTCATGCCTGTGAATAGAGACAAATGTTGCCTGACAATTTCATAAACACCTTCTGCATTAGGAAAATGACCAGTTGCTGACATTGGTTGCTAGTAATGGGTCATCACTTATGTTGAATCAACCACACTGAGAAGGTGCCAAAGACAGTTTTGTCTCTTTGTACTAATAGGCAATTTTCAACACAAGTTAAATGAGTACCAGGAGACGACTTATTGCTCACAACCACTGTCAGCAGTGTGTCATTTTCCTAGTGTATGGACTTTATGGCTATGTCTACTCTACAGTTTTTTTGTGGAGGAGGATATGCAAATGGGTGCTCATTTGCATATCTTCTTCCGATTCTTTTTGCAGAAGAGGTTTTGTCACTAAAAAGCCCTGTGTAGACGGGGCCATTTGTTGGAAAAAAAACCCCTTTTTTGCAAGATCCCGTGTTCCTCAAATATTGAGGTTTACAGGATCTTGCGAAAAAGGGTTTTTTTCCAATAAATGGCCCCATCTACACAGGGCTTTTTAGCGACAAAACCTATTCCACAAAAAGAATTGGAAGAAGATATGCAAATGAGTGCTTCATTTGCATATCCTCTTCCGCAAAAAAAAAACGCAGTGTAGACATAGCCTAGGAGTGATGTTTTAAGTTATCTTTGATCTTTTCATTCAAAAAGATTTTCAAATTCTTGAACATCAGATTTTGTAAGGTGATTGCTATATATTTTTATCTCCTGCTTTCTGGATGACTAAAATCATGACTGGTGTGGAGTAAGTAAATAAGGAAAAGTTATTTACTTGTTTCCATAACACAAGAAATAGGAGTCACCAAATGAAATTGTTAGGTAGAAGGTTTAAAATAAACAAAAAGAAGTTTTTCTTCACTCAACACACAGTCAACCTGTGGAACTCTTTGCCAGAGGATGTTGTGAAGACCAGTACTCCAATAGGGTTAAAAAAAGAACTAGATAAATTTATGTGAGATAAGTCCATCAATGGCTATTAGCCAGGATAGGCAGGAATGGTGTCTCTGTTTATCAGAAGCTCTGTTTATCAGAAGCTGGGAATGGGCGACAGAGGGTGGATCACTTGATAATTATCTGTTCCGGACATTCCCTCTGGGGCACTTGGCATTGGCCAATGTCAGAAGACAGGATACTGAGCTAGATGGATCTTATGTTCTTATATGTCTTCTGCCTGATAAATAGCCTTAGTAAATGCTATAATTATAATTCTCTTTGACTGCATCATTTTTAAAGTTGTATCCACTGAAAGCATCTCTTGGAGTAATGGCTCCCTAAAGAAAGTCAGTGTGTTACAGAGATATCTGTCTGACCATATTAGCCGATTAGACAGAAGAATATTGGAAACAAACTAAGACCCTAGTGCACAGTGAAATCTTTGTTTCATTCCAAGGCAAGCCAAGGAGAGATCCATGGAAAAGCAGCTCAAACCTAGATTCCCACAGGGCTTAAGGCTGCACTACATAGGCAAAAACTGGCAAGAGCAAATGATGAGACATCTAGGGGAAGATTATTATGGTTCATTTTAGAACAACATCATTTACAAACCATTCTACAAGTAGAGTCAGGTGGTCTTTGCTGAACTATTAACAATGTTCTGCAAGAGCCCTGTGCTGCTACAAATTTCTATCCCCAGATGCAGAGATCTGTGGATAGACATTGATCCACAGGGCTCTACTCCTGGGAAACGCAGCAGTCAAAGGAGAAGAATGCGGTGCCACTGCTCCAGGAGCCAGCTCCCCATGCTGGCAGCTGCTCCCAGCTATGTGGCTGTACTGCCTTCAGCCACTCCCCGAACAGGACTGTATGACCCCAGACAGGAAAAGCAGCTGAATTCAGGGCTGGGGGAGATACCACTGCACAGCCGAGGGGAGTTGCCAGCATGAGCACATGGTCCTGGGAGTGGCAAAACCAGATTCTTCTCCTTTGGCCACTGCATTTTCTGGGAGTAGAGTCCCGTGGATCAGCAGGTATTGACTTCTAGCCATGGATATCTGCATCTGCAGATAGAAATTTGTATCTGCACAGGGCTTTCTATCTGTAAGCTTTCTGGGACTTTCAGCTAGACTGTGGGCATGCTGTCACCACCAGGACCTGAAAATCTACTGTAGGGCATGCCATGATGACAGAGATATCATCCTTTGCAATCCTTTATGCCACTGGGACACTTCATTGTAAGTGAGAAAAGGGCCATCATTCCAACCCATTCCCACAGATAGTCAGCCCATGCCATACAATCATTATTGTCATAATTTATGGAATCACAGACCATCTCAGATACATATCATTACAGCTACTCTTCTTCATCCCTTAATTGTGTATGTGATGTGTACTATCCATTTCTAGCTTTCTCCTTTTCCCAATCACTTCTCAATGAAGTCTTATGATATTCCCTTTCGGTTGAAATTCATCTTGAATTTTTGGGAAGTCTTCTTCAGAGCTACTGTCAAGGCATTGACCTGACAGTATGGAATAACATAAAAGAGCGTGAGAGTATATTTACATAAGAACAGCCATACTGGATCAGACCAATGATCCATCTAGACCTGAATCTTGTCTTGTGACAGTGGCCAATGCCGGATGCTTTAGGGGGAATGAACAGAAAAGACAGGACACAGTGATCCCTGTTATTCACTCCCAGTTTCTGGCAATCAGAAGCTTAGGGGTTGATGGGCCTTTCCTCCATGAATTTACTGAGTTCTTTTTTGAATTCTCTTATAGTTTTGGCCTTCACAACATTCCCTGTTTTCTATCTTATCTGTTTCCTAAACTTCTGTTAGCTTTTTGACTGACGTTGCACATTGAGCAGATGTTTTCAAGAGAATGGTCAACAAATGACTCCAAGATCTCTTTCTTGAATGGTAACAGCTAATTTAGACCCCATTGTTTTGTATGCCTAGTTGAGAGATTATGTTTTTCAATGTGCATTTCTATGCATTTATCAACATTGAATGTCACCTGCCATTTTGTTGCCCAGTCACTCAATCTTGTGAGAACTTTGTCACTCTTTGCAGTCTACTTTGGACTTAACTATCTTGAATAATTTTGCATTATCAGCAAACTTTCACACACACACACACACACACACACACACACACACACACACACACCCTTTTCCAAACTATTTACTGTCCCAATACAGAACCCTGGGGGATACCATTTACCTCTCTCCATTCTGAAAACTGACCATTATTCCTACCCTTTGTTTTCTATATTTTAACCAGTTACTGATCCATGAGGAGACCTTTCCTTTTATCCTAGGACTGATTACATTGCTTAAAACCTTTTGCTGAAGGACTTATCAAAGTCGTTCTGAAAGTCCAAGTACACTACAATCTACTGGATCATGCTTGCCCAGGTTTGTTGACTCCCTCAATGAGTTCTAATAGATTGGTGGGGCATAATTGCCCTTTACAAAAGCCATATTGACTCTTCCCCCCAACAGATCATCTTCATCTGTGTGTCTGATAATTCTGTTCTTTACTGTAGTTTCAACCAATTTGCTTGATACTGAAGTTAGATTTACTGGCCTGTAATTGCCAGGATTGTCTCTGGAGAAGTTTTTTTTAAAAAATTGGTGTGATATCAGCTATCCTCTCGTCATCTGTTGCAGAAGCAGATTTAAATGATAGATTATATTCCACAATTAGTAATTCTGCAATTTCATACTAGTGTTCATTCAGAACTCTTGGGTGAATACCATCTGGTGCTGGTGACTTATTTCTATTTAATTTATCTATTTGTTCCCAAACCTCAATGTGGGACAGTTCCTTAGATTTGTCGTCAAAAGATTCTGTCTTGTGTCTAAGAAATATTATGTATGATTTGATTTCCCTGTTCAATTTTGAATTGCCGTGTGACTGAATACATGGAGTTAAATCAAAGGAGGCTCTAAAGTAGAGATTTAAGGAACCTAGGAAATGTAAACCAATGACAGAGATGAAACAAACTTTCAAGTTCCTGCTTCAAAAGGAGTTCAAAAGTTCAAAAGTGATCATACTAGCCAAGAAAACATTGTTGTGGTATAGAGGAGTTAGGAAAGTCCTCATGACCATTACCCAGAATACACATTCTATACATACCAGAAACAGAATACTGTAAAGAATGCTCTCTGATATTCACACCTCTATGAGAGTGACATACACAGGCAACTAATCTTTGATGATTTGCATGTCACTGGAAATTTTAGGTACCACCTGCATCACTTTAAAAGCTATCCGGAAGCTCTCCTCGGGAGGGTTACATTTTCATCACACAGAGCTATGCCCATTTTATGCCTAAGTGATGACAGCAACTGATTCTCTTAGGGGCTTCCATTGCTGCCCATAACCGTAATGATAGTGTTCAAGCACCTTCCTCACAAAATCAATAGCTTAAAATGTATTACCTCACCCAGCTTGTCCCCTGCTTCACATATGCATTTTGGTTTAGGGGGAAGGGCTCTGGGTAAGGGCAGCCACCAATAGGGGAGTTTGCCTGGGAAACATCCAAGAGGAGCTCAGGTAAGTCTGATGGGGTTCAATAATTACAAGTGTAGAGTCCTGCACTTGGGACAGAAGAATCCCAAGCATTGTTACAGCCTGGGGACCAACTGGCTAGGTATCAGTTCAGCAGAAAAGGACCTGGGGATTACAGTGGATGAGAAGCTGGATATGAATCTACAGTGTGCCCTTGTAGCCAAAAAGGCTAATGGCATATTAGGGTTCATTAGGAGGAGGAGCATTGCCAGCAGATCTAGAGGAGTGATTATTCCCCTTTATTCAGCACTAGTGAGGCCACATCTGGAATATTGTGTCCAATTCTGGGGCCCCCCACTACAGAAAGGATGTGGATGCACTGGAGAGGGTCCAGCGGAGGGCAACCAAAATGATTAGGGAGCTGGAGCACTTGACCTACGAGAAGAGGCTGAGGGATCTGGGTTTATTTAGTCTGCAGAAGAGAAGAGTGAGGGGGGATTTGATAGCATCCTCCAACTTCCTGAAGGGAGGTTCCAGAGAGGATGGAGAGAGGCTGTTCACAGTAATGACAGATGGCAGAACAAGGAGCAATGGTCTCAAGGTACAGTGCGGGAGGTCTAGGTTGGATATTACGAAAAACTATTTCACTGAGAGGGTGGTGAAGCACTGTAATTAGTTACCTAGGAAAGTGGTGGAATCTCCATCCCTAGAGGTTTTTAAGTCTCGGCTTGACAAAGCCCTGGCTGGGATGATTTAATTGGGGTTCATCCCAAAGGCAGGGGGCTGGACTCGAACTCCTGAGGTCTGTTCCAGCCCTGTGGTTCGATGATTCTAATTTTCTTTTAACTGAGGATTTTTCAGGGCAGAAGAGGGAGCCAAGTAGAAGGATTGCAAATGAAAGTCAGCCATTGTCTGTGCAAAAGGGTTAAGCCAATACAAAGCTGCTTATGTCAACCTATTTAAGGGTTTATCCTAAAATTTCACTCCTACTGATGTAACTTGTCCACTACACTAACTTAATAACTCTACCACCATGAGACACGTAAAGTCAATGTCAATGTAGTTAAGTCGACACTGTGTCAGTGTACTCACAGTGTTGCTTACATTAACTGTTGCTGGCTTTCAGAAGCTGTCCAACAATGCCCCACACTGACCGTTTAAACAGTGAAAGTGCTCCCAGTGAGGGTATGCATTGCCGATACAAGGTGCAAAGTGTAGACACAAACAGGCAATGTGATTACTGCTGCAGTACTAGACACAGATTTGATCAGCTTGATTTTGTAGTGAAGACATGCCCTCAGTGTTGACAAATGCTACTCATTGTACATTGGAGGGAACAATGTAAACTACTCAGACATTTTAGAGCTTCTAAATTAACTTTGTATCTAGTCAGAAAAAAAACAGGAATCACTGTGCACTGCTCAGTGAAGACTTCTGCTCAATGAGCAGAATTAGAAAAAACATACCACAAAATACCACACATAAGGAATAGGATAGAGAATAATTCTGAAAATATAATGCTATTACATAAATTACCTCATCTGGAAAACTGTTCATTTTTGGTAACTCCTCAAAAGGACAGAGGAGTATGTGAGATGGTCAATATGAAGATTTGGGTGGGGAATTCTTGCATATAAAGTGAGACTGAAGAAATTGAAACTGTTTACCTTAGACAGGAGACCAAATAATGAAGAGCAGAGAGAAGATGACTGGGGAATCTTATTCACATTTTTAATAACTTAAGAACAAGGGAAATATTCCGTATAATTGAATGGAAAGAAATTTAACACACATAAAAGGAAATCATTTTTTCACAAAAGACATAATTACCCAATTACTCACTGTGACAAAATTTCACAGCAAGCAAAAAAAAATAGCAGTATTCAAAATAGGATTAGATATTTATGAGGATAACAAGAATATCCAGTTGGAATAAATACTAAAATAACAAACAGGATTTTGGAAGGGACCCTGTATCAGTCCTAATGCTTCAGGGTTTAAGCCAATCTTTAACTACTGGGGACCATCAGAATAAGTTCTCAAAACTGCCTGCCTCAAGGGTTTCTTGTAGCTTCCTCTGTAGCAACTGGGCTCTGTTAGAGATAGGATTTCAAGTTAGATAGACCACTGTCATGCAGCAAGATACCTATATGAAGTGCTGTACTGGATCAGATCAGTGGTCTATCTGAATGGCATTAAAACGGAGAAGTAATACTAGCATATGGACCAACAATTCTATGATGTAATTACTAGAGAGAAGAAAATAACTCCTTATGGGTATGTCTACACTTCATTCCTCTCTCTCAAGAGGAATGCAAATGCAGACACTCGAAATTGCAAATGAAGCGGGGATTTAAATATCCCGTGCTTCATTTGCATAATCACGTTATGGTGCTATTTCAAAAATGAGGAGTGAAGGTTATTTCGAGGGAAGGGTTTTATCTCGAATTAACCCTGTTTTCTCTCTTGAAATAGTGCTATTTCGAAATAGCGCCATAACATGTTTATGCAAATGAAGCACGGGATATTTAAATCCCCGCTTCATTTGCAATTTCGGGTGTCTGCATTTGCATTCCTCTCTCGAGAGAGGAATGAAATGTAGACATACCCTATATGAAGCCTCAAACAACAAGACTCTTACTTTGAAGTCGATGGTTCAAATCCAGTTCAGCACAAAATATTACAGTCAAATAGCTCAACAGTGAGCTACATTAAATGAGCTAGAGCAACAAGGAGTCCTGTGGCACCTTATAGACTAACAGATTTATTGGAGCATAAGCTTTTGTGGGCAAAGACCCATTTCATCAGATGCATGTAGTGGAAATTCCAGAGGCAGGTATAAATATACAGGCATGAGAAAAAAGTTCCAATCAAGAGTAAGGCTAGAGATAACGAGGTCAATTCAGTCAGGGAGGATGAGGCCCACTTCTAGCAGCTGATGTGGAGGTGTGAACACCAAGAGAGGAGAAACTGCTTTTGTAGTTGGCTAGCCATTCACAGTCTTTGTTTAATCCTAAACTGATGGTGTCAGATGAGCTGGTGATTTTAGCTAACTACCTAAAAAACAGCTATTCACAATGCAATTTCTAACAACTGGTTCTCTTGCCTACAGTTTTGGCATGAAGGCCAAGTACTGAATGCATATGGGAGTTATATTCCCATACTGTGCAGTTTCAGTTCTGAGCATAACAAAAGACCAGTTTCCAGTGCTGATGGTGAAATACCTTTAATAAGCACAAAATTGTAACTTCGTCAGACTTTGAATTTGGCCCAGAGTGTCAAATTTAACTTGGAATTTTCTAAATTTTGTTGTTCTGTGTCTCATATTTTATAAATCCAGCATTTCATTTTACTCCTTGCATCTGTTTATTTCTCGTTTTATTTATTTTTTTAAAAAGAGAGAGAGAGCGCGCACTTTCACTTGGTTAGGACTTGAACAAGTATCAGCTCAACAGGATGAATTTTCCTTTATACTGTAATAACTTTATATTGTTGCCTAGAGGGTGACAGAAAGTAATGTAAGATTCATAAAAATATAACTGTCTGAACCAAGCAGAAAGAATTACGGTAAGCATTAACAAAACTGTATTTCCCTATACTGCAAAATAAAATCAGAATTTCTTAATGTTTTCTTTCCTGGGTCATATAATTCTGCAAAAGTACACCAAGAGAGAAAAGGGCTGCTCCTGTCTGCTAGATATTTATTGTCTCAAGCTTTTGAGCGGGTTTGTATTGTAATTACTTTATTCCATTATCTCTCTATTTGCATTTTACCCATACATCATCACCTAAAGACCATTTTGTTTAAGACTTTTCAAAGCCATAAGCAACTTGAACATTTATATTTAATTAAGCTATAATTGAGGCTAAGTTTACACTACATTTTTTTTCGGAAACAGGTATGCAAAATGCACTCCACATTTTGCGTACCTTTTCCCAATTTTTTTTCGGAAGAGGCTTTTCTGAAATTTGGCCCATCTACACTGAGCCAAATTTCAGAAAATCCCCCTCTTTCAGAAGATCCCTTCTTTCTCAGAGAATGAGGAAGACAGGGCTTCCGAAAGAGCACATTTGCTCTTCTGCAAAAAAAAGCGGAAGAGCAAATGTGTTCCCTGGATGCGGCGGAGTTTTTTCGGAATACCTCTGGTATCCCGGAAAACCCCCACAGTCTAGACAAACCTTTAGAGTATTCTAGTAATCTCTCTCTAGTTCATTCATTAAATCAGCACATCCTTAGAAAAATAGAGATACATTCCTATCATCACACAATAATTTCCATTCTTTACTTGAAAAGTACTTTTTTCTTTAAAAGCATCTGTGGATAAATTTTAGCCATATTGGAGATGGCATAATAACTTTTGTACAGCATTTTAATCTGATACTAGAATGCTTTTGTTTTTAAACCTGATAAGGGAGAATTTAGAAGTGCTAATTTTGTTTCAGAGAAGAGAGGGATATAATTCAAAGTTCTCATTCTCTTAATGAGGAAGCACAGTCATAGATCTCTTGTTGGTACAGTTCAACAGCAGTACAGCTGATTATCCTTGTGGTCTCCAGTGACTATCTGTCAACACAGGAATACTCATTACAGGAATAAGCTAGGAGGAAGGCTACGGGACTACGAACAATATGACTATATCACCTGGCCTGATGAAACCTCAAACTCCACAACACTGTGTCCCGAATATATAAGGTACTGTTTTGATCAGAGATACAGAAAAGCCATATATTTTGTGTAGCAGCTGCATTTAATTGCATTAGTATTGCTTCTGAATTGCATCCTACAGAAGAGCTACCTATATGAAGCAGTTGTTTCCAGTAAAAAAGAAGTTAAGTAATAGCAGTAATAGGGTATATGTCATAAGCAAAGTTAGAAGAGTGGTTTTTGTTAACAATTATCAAGGTAGAAAACCTTGTATAGGAAAGACTGTGGAGGAATAAGGGAAAAGATAATTCATTATAATATTTTGGTTGAACAGCATTTTAGTAGTAAGTTTTAAATAAGATATCATCTAAAACAATGGACATTATATACACTTATACTAAACAGGCCGTATGAATTTGAAAGCCACTTTTTTGGGGGGAGGGGGAGTTACAGACTTGAGAATTCTACTATTTTCTTATTTCTGGTTGTATGATAATAATTTAATATTTCTATATTTACTTTATTTCTTAAAAAGCCAAAAGGTGGCAATATGTTGACAGATGGAAAAGGTAAATACTATTAATGAAAGTTAATTTGAGACTAAGATTAAAATAGTGTTCCTGCATATAAATTTGTTTCAATGAGCCATACCCACTGTAATGTTAAGTGACTGCACAAATTAGGAAATGTAACAGACATATTGGTTGAGGACTAGCTAATCCCATAGTTTTATGCACCTCTGGACAACTTGGATTCAATTTATCTTATGCTTCCTATGCAATGATTTTGGTGTTTCTCTTCTTAATTGATGGACTATGCCAATTGCCATAAAATGACCAAAGACTGGCAAAAGCTGCATTTTCTGCAAAGAGGACCTGATCAAAACCTGCTAACAACAATGGAAATATTCCCACCAGTGTAAAATGATGCATGAGAGCTCAGAGTCAGGACCTCATATGCTGTGAGGATGTTATCTAAATATATTAAATTAAGTAGATCCAGAGAGTAGAGACAGGAAGTATTCTTGTCATATTTTCTCAATCTTTCCCTTAACCTACCAGCATTTCCTTTATCTTCTCTGGATTGTGGCAGCTCTCTCTCATCCCAGGTCCCTGTTTCACCAAGGCAATGAGAAACTGAGGCAGCAAGCAGTCCAGGCTGTTCTTAAAGTGCTCTGAAAAAGGTGAAGGAGCCTATGACTATCTGAAAACATCAGCTTTGGTAAGACAGCGCATCAAGTATGCCCCTTAGTGGATATGCTCAATTTTTATTTTTTTCCCTATTGCTTATTCCCACCCAGCTTTAAGAACTGAGTCTAGATTTGATGACAGAGAAAGCTAGAACCGCATTATCATTCTATTGTGCATACTGATGGCATCAAAGCCTATTTTCTCCACTAGATTTATGGGGTGAATTGAAAAGGAGAGAGGAAAAAAGAAAACACTGTGGAGCTCTTGTGCACAATTCCCTTGACAGAAATCCAAAATGATCCTCTGGAATCCCTTGGAAAGAAGGGGGCAGAACTCCTCCATATGCTACTTATCCAAGCCAAGATTAACAAAATCTCGTAATAGCTTATCAGTCAAAGGCTGCTGACATAACTAAAAGAATCAGCAGGCACCCTTGACCTTTATCCACTGCTAAAAGTAAGTAATCAGCCAAATAATTCTGTACTGGGTCCATGCTGTAGCTGGGGGAAAGCCAAACTGACAGGGATCAAGGAAATTCATGGTCTGTAGATGATACCATGATCTTCCATCAAAAGGGAAAACTAGGATTGAGCCACCTGTTTTTAGTGGAGTCTCATATGTTTCACTACCCTCGCACTTTGTATGTGCAGAGGTAGAACAGGATATGCCCTGAATGCATGTCTATTTGGGTACGTCTAAACTATGTCTTTTTTTTTGAAAGAGGATATGCAAATTCTGCGGGAATTTTCATATCTTCCAATCACTCTTTCGAAAGTGGGTCTTTCGAAAGTGAAAGTAGTCTGGACGCGGGTTTTTTTGGAACCCCCTTCCCCTTTTTCAAAAAACCGAGTAAACCTCCTTTTTTAAGGAAGAGCGTTTTTTCGAAAAAGGGGTTTTTTTGTAAACCGTGTCCAGACTACTTTCACTTTCGAAAGACCCGCTTTCGAAAGAATGATCAGAAGAAGATATACAAATTCCCACAGAATTTGCATATTCTCTTTTGAAAAAAAACCGTAGTTTAGACATACCCTTTATGTCTTCTCCTAAGTATTTTACTGTTCTTTAGTTATGTCTAATTTAGCATCCTTAGAGGATGCCATGTATCACGTGCAAATACCTTGTAAATTATTATATTGACAAGATGCCTGATTACACCGTGACCTACAACAAGAGGGGTATTTTTATTTGAGGAGTATTGTATTATTTTATCTATTTTTTTAAAAAGTGATATTTTTGGCTTATGATTTTGTCATCTATGGTACAAAAAGAAGGGGCTATTTCAGGATTAATGCATACATTAGAGCTTCCCCATAATAAGATTCTAAACTCCAGTAGCTTTCTGGAATACTGCAGTCTTATACATTCATCAAGTTGCAATACAGAAAGTCATACCATGGAAATCTCCTAAGTAAATAATGACAGAGATGATGATGGAGTAGTAAGAGTAAATTTTCAGTTCACTAGGGTTAACAGCATGGCACTGTATTTTCTAAACAAAGGGTACTGGACATTTTCTAGAGTACACATACTTAATAAAGAACCACAATATTCAGAGAGAGAGAAGGGAAGCAGACAAAATCCCAGCTGGAAGTTCCATACGATGCAACATTTATAGATGTTTCCACTACATTATTTTGTTGAATGCCTCCATACTGTATTAAAAACAAAGAAAGTCAATCCTACTCTACGATTTAAGATGACCTCAGCCTACTTACTGCTATAGAAGTTAGACTAATGATGTTCATGTTTTTTGAAACAAGCTAAGCTAACGGTTTTTTCAACAAGGTAAATTTTTGGCTCTTAAAACACTTGAGTACTTGTGGTTTTCATTTCACTGTAGTTAGTAGAAGTTAAAATGTGTCCATCCTTGGAGAGGCTGGCATCTGAGAGTTTAGAGCTAAAGAAATCATGCACAATGAACCACATGTTGCAATGGAGGTTAATACTTGGAGTAAATACCTACGCCATGGAAGTGGATTATGCTGTTTCAGAGCAATTGCCTATATTAGCTAAAAGTGGAGAGGAATTTGAGAAGAGAAACCAAGTTAGAAACACAAGTGAGATTTCTTATCTAGCAACAAAGGCATATTGATCCCCCAAGCAATAAAAAATAATCCTTACGAAATGAGCCAAAGACAAACCAAGAAACCAACCATAAAATCAAATCATGGTGGCAAAACTCTCACTGGCTTATCTCCAGGATTTCTCTCAGAATGCATCTCCCCATTTGTGCAGAGCTGTCGCTGAAGTGAAGTGGCAGAAGGGAGAGTTGGAAAAGGAATTCCTTCCTAACTCCTCCAGCATGAGATAATTAATATAGAACCAGTAACAGTTTCATTTTCACTGTGGAAAAAAACCCTGTCTTTTTCCGGTAGCTATGTATTGCTCCCTATTTTACTGGTCAGCCTTTAGAATTATGCTTCAAAGTATTTTGCTGGTTCTCTGACTGCCATCCCATTTAACACGTTCTGTGGTTTGCTCGCTGATGATAGCTTAAGCAGAATTTAATTGCTAACATATTGTCAGTTGAATTAAGAGCCATATGATACCAATTTAAACCTTGCTAATTTTTGCATAAAGATCAATCTGTCATCAGATTGCAGTAGAAAAACAGTCATAAATCAAATTGTCAGGTTTATTAGTAATTGCAGAAGTTTTGTTGTTTTGAATTCACTATATTCTCTCTTTAGTACCTATTGAAAGGGTTATTTGTTTGGTTTTTTTTGCTAGATGTTGGTTTTATGCGTGTGAGATTTTCTCTCTTACATAGTCACAGACATACATCACTGCCCACAGTACTTATGTATGCACACATTATAGGAATGCAAACCTATTACACATATTCTAAAATTACTTGTGCAACTCCACTGACTAGACTATTGTATTTGTCATTACATTTTTCCTGAGATAGCCAAAACTATTTTTTCACTTTAAAACGCCATCAATGCGAAACTGCAACATTTGTACATCTTTCTCTTCCAGTTTTTTGAAAATCTGTAGTTGAACATTTTTTGAACTAATTACCAGGGTGCTTCTATTTTTACATATTGCTTTGCAAAGAGTCAACCTATTTTTATGCACTAAAACAAGCAACATTAATCTTATACAGAAGGGGCCACATAGCATAGGATGCCAAAAACAGGGAAGATACTCTTTGCCCAATCTTGGATCTTTCTCAAATCTGCAGAGGGGCCTCTCCATGGGAGAGGCTCTGCAGATGAGTGTTAGGAATGGGGTCTATCAATCAGATGGCATGATCTGTATATTTGTATTTGCACATACACTAACCCAGCAATGAACCTTACAAAACATACACACACACAGATTATTTCTGCTCCTGGCAGCAAGGCTGCACTAGAAGACTGAGCATGGGTTGCTGATGGGCAAACTACGGACACACATTAAAGCTCCTTTTGTAGCACATATATGTGCCATTTTGAGGACAATTGAACGTTACAACAGAATTGCCCACACCTTTAATGACACAGGATTTTATTTGCAGTTTGCCTAGGACTACAAAATGAAAGAGGTAATCTAAGGAAGATGTTTAGCAGGTTCTCATTTTCTGTTTGTGTATAATGCAGTTCATTTTTTGGCAATGGTCAAGGATTTACAAATTGAAAATCAAGAAGGAGGCTGAAGAAATGTTATTTAGTGGACGTTATTATAGAAGAGATGAGAAGAGAGAAAGCGAGAAAGAAAAACTCCCATGGATATTGTATATAAAATGATATATTATAAATTGCTGTTACCCTTGGGTGATAGTAACAGAGGAGTCATGATAATAATTGGAGGAAGATTTGAGCACTATTCATGAACATGACATAATATATTGTATTTGTTAATGTTCATATACAGTAACAAATATAGTTCACACAGACATGCACGTAATTAAAGAGAGGCTTGCTGGTATGCTAGTACTATTTTCCAAAAAATAAGCTGCATACAAGTGGATTTGCATACAAATGAGAAACTGACAGAATAGTAATGGGACTTTGATAAGACCACATACCCATGTGGTTAAGTCACTTCAATAGAAAGAAACATTTCATTATCATTAAATGAGTTTAAAAGTTGATCACTACCAAAAAAAAATAAATAAAATACTTAAAACTTCTTGGTTAACATACAATTCAAAATATTAAGCATTTCAAAATAGAAAAGACTGCTTTGTTCATCTTTTAAAAATATATTGATGTATTTTAAATTTAAAATTACACTTTTTTAATTAATCCAGAAATTGATTTACTGTTGTATACTGTCATCAATTCACACCTGAGTGTATGCTTGAATTATATGTAGTATTATTTACGACCTTAAAAAATAAGGCCGTAGAAAATAAAACATTTAAATATGTTAAAGTTCATGCTTAACTCCCATGGAACAAAATGGAAGTTAAATTGACTGTCAATGTCACAGTATCACCAGTTTAAAATCTGGAAAGCCAATCAATTAAGTGCTTTGAAAAGAACTTTCTTATTTATTTGTTATTTGTGTGATGGCCTGTTCAGTGCCTGGTAAGAGCAGGGAGGGAGGGGAAGGGTCTTGGTGAGAGAAGGTTCCCTCTACCTGCCCACACTGAAAGTCGAGGAAGGGGTGTGTGTGTGCATTGTGGGCTTTTTTTCATTATGTGTCATAGCACAGGTGGGGTGGTTAAAAGGGAGAGTTCAGGTGGCATATTAGGAGCTGTGATGGGCAGGGCAAGATATGGTGGTGGGATCAGGATGGGCCAACTGCGGGGAATGAGGTTTAGACAGTTATGGGCTATTCCTCATTCTGGTCCTGCTCCCAACCTCAGTGACCATGGGAACCTTAACAGCTGGCTGTCAGGCCTGACGGTGCTGTTGTTGAATGCCAGGTCAGTATCCCACAAGACAGCGATCAGCCAGGATTTAATCCTGGATGAAGTGGCAAACCTGGCCTATATCACTGAGACCTGGCTGGGAGTGGAGGGAGGCGTTGACCCCTCCCAATTGTGCCTGGCTGTGTTCTCAGTCCAGCACCAGCCTCGGCTTGTGAGCCAGGGAGAGATATTGGTGATTGTCTATCAGGATACCATCTCACAGACCAAGGCCCCAGTCCAACAAAATGCTAGATTTGAGTGTTTGTATCCGGTGTTGGGTGGCCAGGATAGGTTGGGTGTTCTACTGGCACACCGCCTGCCTTGCTGCACAGCAGACGCTCTGCTCGAGCTGGCTGAAGTGGTCTTGGACGTGGTGTTGAGGACCCAAGACTTTTGGTCTTGGGGGACTTGAATGTTCACATCGAGGCTGTCCTGTCTGGTCTGGCTCGAGACTTCATGGCAACCATGATGACCTTGGGATTATCCGTAGAAAAGACTGCCCCCATGAATGTGGCAGGTAATATGCTCAATCTGGTTCTTTGGACTAAGGGTGATAGAGATCTCAGGGTAAGGGACGTGGTTACACTCCCTTTGTCATGGACCTATTACTACCTGGTTAAGTTTAAACTATTTGCTGACTTCCCCCTCCACAGAGGCAGGGGTCTGATTAAGATAGTCTGCCCTTGGAGGCTGATGGATCCGGAGGGTTTCCTGAGGTCCCTGAGGAACTGTTCGGCTGTTACGGCTAGTGGTCTTGTCAATACCCTGGTCGATATATGGAACATCGAGGTAGCCTAGGTGGTTGACACAATTGCTCCTTAGCACCCTCTTAGGGCTGCTGGAACCACTTGAGGTCTTTTATTTTACTTTTTATATATTGTGTTTTAAAATTTTGTAAGCTGCCTTGAATATTTTAAATAGAGAGGCGGGATAAAAATATTATAAATAAATAATAAATGCACATTATCTGGGAGACCTCTTATTTTAAGTCTTAAATTTAGCTCCAATTGAAATTAAATGAGAGTTTCCCCCCAGTAACTTCAATGAAAGCTGGATCACATCCTTTGTGAACAAGCTAAACTAAGATGTACTGATTTCCTTTGAGGACAAGAAAGCTTTGTGAAGACCATCTTATCACAACCTTCAGGTTTGGATAACATGTATATATTAGAAATAAGCAGATCCAAAGTCCATGTGAGAGTTTATGGTTCCAAATTTCACTAAAGTGAAAGTGAACAAGTTTTAAAGTAATCCAGCTTTTAAAACAGGATTCCATGCAAAACAAAAATCGCATAACTGTGAAAGTACAGCTATTAAATCTATAATAGAAAAAATCCCCAAAATTTATTCACCTATTTTTTATAACTTCCTTTCTTTCATATGGCTATAACATTTACAATTTGAAATCCATTTGAGGTTTCTAGCAGATGCAGAGTGAACCTTTGCTATACCGCCTGGAAATAAAAAGATGGGGCTCTTTTTCCACAACGTATTTGATGGTTTGAAGGTCTCTGCATTCACACTTTGGCAAATCCTTGATTCTCCATGCATGCATCAGCTGTGTGCATCTCCAGGTAACAGCCTAATACAGTTGATGGTTGTCCAGTATCTTTGGCAGAGCAAGAAACCAAGTGGTTTGACAGTGGAATAATTTAGGAGGTGCTTGTTTACACTAGAGCCTCCCCATCTGTCAGGTGTCTACTGGCTGCAATAGGATTATAAAGAACTTCTCCAGCCACCCAGAAAGCTTGGCAGGACTAAGCAGTAAATGTGAGGTCTGAGAACAAGGTCACCATTGAGTGGGAGCCTATGGTGGGTGAGAACTTTCTTCTACTCACACACCATAGACACCTCTCAGTGGATGGCTGGAGAGAGGATGTTTGTGAGGACTGAAAGCTAAGGAGCAGAATGGGTTTTCAGGTGTCATTTACTATTTTCACAGGAGCATTTAGCTGGATATCAATTAGGTCCATGTAGAAGTTTCTTCCCCAAAGAAGGGTACAGTACTCAGTTGCGGAATAAATTAAAGCCAGTGCTGCCATTCCTAGCATTTGAACATCACAAACCTTGCTAGAACATGCTGGCTTTTAGATTTTATTTATGCAATGTTGCATTTTGTGGATCACCTGCTTCAGATATTGATAAGTAAGACTCCCAGGTAGCAGGAGTTAGCATCACGGGGGTTTGCCTACGGTTGACAGCCTTCCCAATTTCACTGGGATTCTCCCAGAATTGGGCTTAATCTAGAGGCTACTGCAGCCAATCTGGGAGATTTTAGGCCACTAAAAGTCTAGCAGCATAGTGCATCTAAGGTAGGCTCCCTGCCTGCCTCTGCCCCGTGCTTCTCCTGAAAGCAGCTGGCAAGTCCCTGCTCATGCGGCCCTTGCAGGGGTCTCTGAATGCTGCCCCCATCCTGAGCACTGATTCCACAGCTCCCATTGGCCACGAACCATGGCCAATGGGGGCTATGGAGGTGGCACCTGTGGGCATAGGCAGCACATGGAATCACCTGCCTGTCCCAGGGGGCTGCAGAGATGTGCTGGACATCTCAGGGGGCAGCACAGGGTCAGGATGTGGCAAGGTAGTTTTGCCTCAGTTGCCCAAAATGCCCTACCAAGCTCTAAACTCAAAATCCGCAGAAAAAAACATGGAAGGAGTTTAAATCTGCCAAAATTTTAATGGACTTAACGGAACATAAATAGAGTGGAGGTAATATCAGGCCTCTTTGACATACTTCAAACAGTAATTAGTTTTAAGAACAAGGCTTTAAAGAAATAAAAATAACAGTTTAAATAGAAAATCCAGTAATTGTGGTTATAGGTTGATGTAACAGAATGGGAGACTCCATCTCTAGGGCTTGTAGGGGTCCATTGCATATGATATAGTAATTTCATGCCTTGTGACGCAATGGTAATTCCACTTCCGATGGAGGCTGATTAAGCAAAACTCCATAGAAATGGGATTAGCGAGAAGGTCCTCTCTTAGGGTATGTCTAGACTACATGCTTCTGGCGACAGCGGCATGTAGATTAGGCTACCCGGCATAGGAAAATGAAGCGGCGATTTAAATAATCGCTGCTTCATTTAAATTTAGATGGCTGCCGCGCTGAGGCGATCAGCTGTTTGTCGGCTCAGTGCGGTAGTGTGGACGCTCCGCGGTCGACATCAAAAGCATTTGTCGACCTCACCGGTATGCCTCGTGGGATGAGGTTTACCGGGGAGGTCGACAAATGCCTTTGATGTCGACCACGGAGTGTCCAGACTACCGCGCTGAGCCAACAAACAGCTGATCGGCTCAATGCGGCAGCCATTTAAATTTAAATGAAGCGGCGATTATTTAAATCGCCGCTTCATTTTCCTATACCAGGTAGCCTAATCTACATGCCTCTGTCGCCAGAGTAGTCTAGACATACCCATGGACTGATAACTGGTTAAAAGACAGGAAACAAAGGGTACGAATAAATGGTCAGTTTTCAGAATGAAGAGAGGCAACCAGTGGTGTCCCCTAGGGATCCACACTGGGGCCTATCCTCTTCAACATATTCATAAACAATCTGGAGAGAGAGATAAACAG
Organism: Pelochelys cantorii; assembly: GCA_032595735.1. Taxonomy (NCBI): domain Eukaryota; kingdom Metazoa; phylum Chordata; order Testudines; family Trionychidae; genus Pelochelys; species Pelochelys cantorii. Next base: position 119,756,119 of record CM064326.1, on the reverse strand, counting down.
TGAGGTAGCAAATTTTGCAGGTAATACAAATTTTGCATATAAAAATACATTGGACCCTAGCCATTTCCTCTTAGACAGGAAGTGGCTAGGGTTCATGTAAAGGTCAGCCCAGGTGGACAAACAGTATATAAAGGCCACAGCTGGGAGGCTAAAGCTTTGTATGGACAGGGACCAGCAAGAGAGCAGAATGTTGGAGGACCCCAGAAAGAAAGAAGGCACCTGCAGAGCAGCAGCAGCAGCTCCAGTAGGACCCAGCCAAAGACAGGCTGCTTGAGAGACACCTGTTGCAGAAGCAGCCCACCCAGGGTCCCAGGGTCGCCCCTGGCAATGACTGCTTCTGGCACCTGGCCAATGGGAGGCTTCGCAGTAGCCCAGCAGCAGTAGCCAATGGGCTTCTGTCTTTCCTGCCTCAGGAGAAGCTTTATCTCAGGAGGAGGCAGCAGAGAGCACCTCACCAGAGAGCAGCCCTTCACTGCACAATGCTCCCCAAACTCTGCAACCCAATAAGTGCCCGAGCAGAAGAGCTATGCGAGAGAGGATTCAGAAGGATTTTAGAAAAGCCTTTCTAAGTCAAAATCTTTCTCTGTTTAACATCCTAGGGAGTATGGATTTCAAGTGTAAATAAAGCTGGATGCCTGTAATTTGAGTGAGTTCTTCCTAGCCATTTAATACCTGCCAGGCCAGGGCATACTCCTGTTTAATATTAAGTGAATGAATATATTGTTAGTTAATTGAAACTGTAATTGTAGTACTGTGTCTATTTGCCACGCTGTTTCATGTTTCCCCCTGTAACTTTTTATTGCTTCTCTCTCTGCTTTTTAGAGTAATCATTCACTTTAAATAAATATTTTTGTTTTCAAAGAATTTATTACTTGTTGCCTCCTCTTGATTGAAGGGCTGTATCTGTCTGCTTCTAGGGGGAAAGTTAGCTAGCTGTGGCTTTCCCTGGAAAATCCCTTAGGGCCGGCCCCAACCTAAACCACTGGAAAAGATAAATTTAAAATATAGGTTTTTACATTAAAACTAGTACTTTTTAACCAGGTTTATTAGTTTAATATAATTGATTTCAAGTCTTCCAGTAACTGGGGCAGGCAGGAAGCCTTCCTTAGCCCTGCTGTGCCGCCGACCGGGAGCTGCCTGTGGTAACTGCTGCCTGGGCAGAGCCCATGCCTTGCACACCCAAGCCCTGACTCAGATCTGATCCCCTTCTCGCACCCAAAATCCCTCCCAGAGCCTGCCTTCCCCCCCATCCCCCGTACCTGAACCCGCTGCTCCAGGCTCATCCCTATGGCCTCCACACATTCCGAACCCATTGGCCTCAGCCCCACAGCCTGCACCCTAACCTCTTTCCCATCCCAGTGAAAGTGAGTGAGGGTGGGGAAGAGCAAACAAAGGAGGGAAAGGAGATGGAATGAGGCGGGGCGGGGGGCCTCAGAGAAGGGGCTGGGAAGGGACATAGCAAGGGTGTTAGGTCAGCATGATTAGATGGTTGGCAACCTTAAACTGTCTTGCCACAGAATTTTACAGTCAGCATCATCTTAATTTCAGAATTGTTTAGATGGCAGCTGACTACACCACTTTTGATGGATTAGTTTGAGCTTCTTGTATCTCAAAATAGTTTTCTGTCCTCTTCAGATCTGTATTAAGAGTGCTGTCTGCTTCCTTGCATGGCATAGACAGCATTGTCAGTGCCTGATCATTGGCATAAATAAACTTGTGCAATGTCATTCCGGCACAAATAAGGATGGTGCCAGTACTGATCCCTGTGGGAGGCCAATGTGCAGACTCCAGTTTTTTCCTAACCTGACTTCCAAGATGGGACACAGGATGGTCTGTCTAAAAACAGACCTAATGAGTGAAAAATGTCTGGTCCCATTGAAACAGTTTGGATAGCTTCAGCATTAGACCCTTGTGCCAGACAGTGTCACTGGCTGATGACAAGTTGCTGAAAACTGCAGCCGTTTTAAGCTGTCATGGGAAGCTGGACTCAATAATGTGTAGTCAGTGCAAGCACTTGGTCACAGCAGCTTTGCCCTACCCTGAAATCTGCCTGCTCCAATAATTTGTATGTTGAACAGAAAACAGATGGTAACTTTGGGGGTCAGATGGCTTTCCAGGTTATAAAATTGTCCTGAGGGCAGGGGACTGGACTCGATGACCTCTCGAGGTCCCTTCCAGTCCTAGTAATCTATGATTCTAAAATGACAGTACTTAAAACTACAGTACCCACTGGGGAAGTGAAGAAACAGATTGACAGAGCCAGGTGGGCACATAGAGGTCACCTACTAGAGGACAGACCCGACCCAACAAGAAAAGTAACAGAACACCACTGTCCATTATCTATAGCCCCCAGCTAAAACCTCTTACACATCAAGAATCTACAACAGCGTAGGCAAATACCAGCCCACAGGCTGGATCTGGGTCACCAGGGTTAGCTGCAGGTGGGCTGATGCCACTGTATTTCCTGCGCCTCTGCAGTTCAGATGCTTGCACAGCGATCTGTAGCCAACAGAAGCTGCAGGCACCCATACCTGCAGAGGCATAGGTAAATATAACAGTGGTAGCCCACCAGGGGCTCACCAGGGCAAACCGCTGCCATCTTATTGCCCACCTTTGATCTACAACCTAGCCTAGATGATGATCTCTCATTCCCAGACTTTGGGAGGCTGGCCACTCCTTGCTTACAGAGAGCCCTTCAACCTAAAGGCTCACCATCAACTACACACCACAAACATTAATCCAGGAACCAGTTTCTGCAAAGAACCCTGTTGCCAACTCTGTCCACATACGTATTCCAGTGACATATCAAACCCATCATAGGCCCTAATCATATCAGCCACACTATCAGGGAATCATTCACCTGCACATATACTAACGTGATATATTTCATCATGGGCCAGCAATGCCCCTTATCATGTACATTGTACAAACTGGATTGTCTTTATGCAAAAGAATAAATGGACAAATCAGACATCAAGAACAGTAACATTCAAAAACCAGTATGAGAGCACTTCTGTCTCCCAGGACACACAGTAACAGACTTAAAAGTTGTCATACTCGAGCAAAAAACAACCTTCAAAAACAGACTGCAGCATGAAACTGCTGAGCTGGAATTCATACATAAACTTGGCACCTTCAGAATGGATCCTAAAAGGGACTGGAACTGACAATCTCATTACAACAGAAGTAATTTCCTCCTTTAGGTAATCTCACCTTCTTATCAGCTGTTGGAAATGGGCCACATCCATCCTGGTTCAATTAGCCTCATTAGCACTGGTCTTCTACACAGTAAAGTAACAATCTCATCCTTGTAGATATGTATAAATCCCTGCCATACTGAAGGGATTGTCATACATTTGACAAAGTGGGCTGCAAGCTTATGCCCTAATTAATTTGTTAGTCTTCAAGGTGCCACAGGACTCCTCATTGCTTTTGCACAAACATAAAAAGATGCCCCCAAAAATAGCCAATTTTGCTCTCTGGCCCATTGAGTATTTAATTATTTGTATAACAGGAGATTTAGAGAGAAACTGACTGCACAATGCTCCCCAAACTCTGCAACCCAATAAGTGCCCGAGCAGAAGAGCTATGCGAGAGAGGATTCAGAAGGATTTTAGAAAAGCCTTTCTAAGTCAAAATCTTTCTCTGTTTAACATCCTAGGGAGTATGGATTTCAAGTGTAAATAAAGCTGGATGCCTGTAATTTGAGTGAGTTCTTCCTAGCCATTTAATACCTGCCAGGCCAGGGCATACTCCTGTTTAATATTAAGTGAATGAATATATTGTTAGTTAATTGAAACTGTAATTGTAGTACTGTGTCTATTTGCCACGCTGTTTCATGTTTCCCCCTGTAACTTTTTATTGCTTCTCTCTCTGCTTTTTAGAGTAATCATTCACTTTAAATAAATATTTTTGTTTTCAAAGAATTTATTACTTGTTGCCTCCTCTTGATTGAAGGGCTGTATCTGTCTGCTTCTAGGGGGAAAGTTAGCTAGCTGTGGCTTTCCCTGGAAAATCCCTTAGGGCCGGCCCCAACCTAAACCACTGGAAAAGATAAATTTAAAATATAGGTTTTTACATTAAAACTAGTACTTTTTAACCAGGTTTATTAGTTTAATATAATTGATTTCAAGTCTTCCAGTAACTGGGGCAGGCAGGAAGCCTTCCTTAGCCCTGCTGTGCCGCCGACCGGGAGCTGCCTGTGGTAACTGCTGCCTGGGCAGAGCCCATGCCTTGCACACCCAAGCCCTGACTCAGATCTGATCCCCTTCTCGCACCCAAAATCCCTCCCAGAGCCTGCCTTCCCCCCCATCCCCCGTACCTGAACCCGCTGCTCCAGGCTCATCCCTATGGCCTCCACACATTCCGAACCCATTGGCCTCAGCCCCACAGCCTGCACCCTAACCTCTTTCCCATCCCAGTGAAAGTGAGTGAGGGTGGGGAAGAGCAAACAAAGGAGGGAAAGGAGATGGAATGAGGCGGGGCGGGGGGCCTCAGAGAAGGGGCTGGGAAGGGACATAGCAAGGGTGTTAGGTCAGCATGATTAGATGGTTGGCAACCTTAAACTGTCTTGCCACAGAATTTTACAGTCAGCATCATCTTAATTTCAGAATTGTTTAGATGGCAGCTGACTACACCACTTTTGATGGATTAGTTTGAGCTTCTTGTATCTCAAAATAGTTTTCTGTCCTCTTCAGATCTGTATTAAGAGTGCTGTCTGCTTCCTTGCATGGCATAGACAGCATTGTCAGTGCCTGATCATTGGCATAAATAAACTTGTGCAATGTCATTCCGGCACAAATAAGGATGGTGCCAGTACTGATCCCTGTGGGAGGCCAATGTGCAGACTCCAGTTTTTTCCTAACCTGACTTCCAAGATGGGACACAGGATGGTCTGTCTAAAAACAGACCTAATGAGTGAAAAATGTCTGGTCCCATTGAAACAGTTTGGATAGCTTCAGCATTAGGCCCTTGTGCCAGACAGTGTCACTGGCTGATGACAAGTTGCTGAAAACTGCAGCCGTTTTAAGCTGTCATGGGAAGCTGGACTCAATAATGTGTAGTCAGTGCAAGCACTTGGTCACAGCAGCTTTGCCCTACCCTGAAATCTGCCTGCTCCAATAATTTGTATGTTGAACAGAAAACAGATGGTAACTTTGGGGGTCAGATGGCTTTCCAGGTTATAAAATTGTCCTGAGGGCAGGGGACTGGACTCGATGACCTCTCGAGGTCCCTTCCAGTCCTAGTAATCTATGATTCTAAAATGACAGTACTTAAAACTACAGTACCCACTGGGGAAGTGAAGAAACAGATTGACAGAGCCAGGTGGGCACATAGAGGTCACCTACTAGAGGACAGACCCGACCCAACAAGAAAAGTAACAGAACACCACTGTCCATTATCTATAGCCCCCAGCTAAAACCTCTTACACATCAAGAATCTACAACAGCGTAGGCAAATACCAGCCCACAGGCTGGATCTGGGTCACCAGGGTTAGCTGCAGGTGGGCTGATGCCACTGTATTTCCTGCGCCTCTGCAGTTCAGATGCTTGCACAGCGATCTGTAGCCAACAGAAGCTGCAGGCACCCATACCTGCAGAGGCATAGGTAAATATAACAGTGGTAGCCCACCAGGGGCTCACCAGGGCAAACCGCTGCCATCTTATTGCCCACCTTTGATCTACAACCTAGCCTAGATGATGATCTCTCATTCCCAGACTTTGGGAGGCTGGCCACTCCTTGCTTACAGAGAGCCCTTCAACCTAAAGGCTCACCATCAACTACACACCACAAACATTAATCCAGGAACCAGTTTCTGCAAAGAACCCTGTTGCCAACTCTGTCCACATACGTATTCCAGTGACATATCAAACCCATCATAGGCCCTAATCATATCAGCCACACTATCAGGGAATCATTCACCTGCACATATACTAACGTGATATATTTCATCATGGGCCAGCAATGCCCCTTATCATGTACATTGTACAAACTGGATTGTCTTTATGCAAAAGAATAAATGGACAAATCAGACATCAAGAACAGTAACATTCAAAAACCAGTATGAGAGCACTTCTGTCTCCCAGGACACACAGTAACAGACTTAAAAGTTGTCATACTCGAGCAAAAAACAACCTTCAAAAACAGACTGCAGCATGAAACTGCTGAGCTGGAATTCATACATAAACTTGGCACCTTCAGAATGGATCCTAAAAGGGACTGGAACTGACAATCTCATTACAACAGAAGTAATTTCCTCCTTTAGGTAATCTCACCTTCTTATCAGCTGTTGGAAATGGGCCACATCCATCCTGGTTCAATTAGCCTCATTAGCACTGGTCTTCTACACAGTAAAGTAACAATCTCATCCTTGTAGATATGTATAAATCCCTGCCATACTGAAGGGATTGTCATACATTTGACAAAGTGGGCTGCAAGCTTATGCCCTAATTAATTTGTTAGTCTTCAAGGTGCCACAGGACTCCTCATTGCTTTTGCACAAACATAAAAAGATGCCCCAAAAATAGCCAATTTTGCTCTCTGGCCCATTGAGTATTTAATTATTTGTATAACAGGAGATTTAGAGAGAAACTGACTGTACAGTTTGGCTCATCCAAATTAGGGAGAGCAGGGCCTGAAATTTAGATCTTACATATCACAAGTGAGCGCCCTAACCATCAGGCTATTAGCCAATTTCCATCTAGGAAATCTGAGAAGTTTTCTCAGTTAAATTTGCATCAAGACTGATATCTCTGTTAAGTGTTTCTTTTTGATGGAAAAAAAGTTGTCAGCAATTTTTGACCAACTCTATGATCCAATGTATGCCTCAAGGTGAGTCAGTGTAGGAAATTTGTTGTGCTTCTTTATCTTGTTCAAAGCAGATAAGCGTAGCAATCTTTAAGGAACACTGACAACTTGAATATTTTGAAACTAATTTTTAAAAATAGTTGTGTGATGGGGCACTAATGAAACTGCACACCTTTACATTAAAGAAAAATTCCTTAAAAGAAGCAATATACAAGTTCTTCTGCCCCTCCTGCTGCTTTCATAAAGGTCTTTTGAGAGGCCCTCAGCAACACCAAATATGCTTGGGCCCATTTCTTTTAGGACTTACTGTTGCCTATTGGCTCTTCACTTTCAGCTTTGCATATGCTATAACTTGTATATGTCTCCTTGCAAGGAGGCAGACAATGCCTGCAAGCCCCTTCCAGAGCAACAGAGGAGCGATGTAACTGACATTCAACAAAACAATGCAATTGATGCCATACCAAATGCCCTCAAATGCATACAAAGTAAACAGATTGAGAAAAATTATTGTCTTTGTTTTCTTTCCATCCTAATAATTTTAGAGGCTATTTGTAACAATAGTAGGTACAACTCTGTCACCTGGAAATGTGATTTCCAAGTTAGTGTTCCTTTAAGGTGATTGATTAGTTCAATTTCCCAGATGTCACACAGGTGTAGTTAGGTACATGAGGAATTCAGTTTCTGTAATTAAACATTCTAATGATTATTTAGCAGTAACAGTCGTATCCTTATTTCCAAAACGTAGCATTCATTGTTCTGGTATATTTGCCTCACTTATAACCATCAGCTAGTTTCCAGTTTTAAGGATCAGGGTAGGAGGAAATTAAGTGCTAACAAGAGCCAATCTACTGTGTGTGTGTTTGTATTGCATTCATCATTACTGGTAGAACGGGACTGTAGGAAATGAAGAAATAGTTATTATGACAACATGGAAAGAAATGAAGAAGTGCCAATCAATTCTACTGTGGAAACTGGGAAAGAGCTGACAGAGGATGCTTTCAGGAATGCGTTTTTTCCACTTGCATGCCTTGGCTTTCCACTCACTGGCTGTTTCAGTTCTGGATAGAATGTGTATAATACCCTTACATAGATATTCACTTTCTCAAATACTAGCTGTTTCGAAATAAAAAGTACTCCGTCTCAATAAAACAACTGATATAGAAATATTTTATTGCATTTATCCATATTGGGCCTAGCTGTGCAAAACTTACTCATGCCAAATTGCACGTATTAACACGAGTTTGTCCCATTGAAGTCAGTGGGGCTAACTGCATGAGTAAGTGCAATTGTGTAAGCCACTGTGAGGGACTTTTGCAGAATGAGACACTACTTTTGCAACATGCATTACTATATCTGAATCAGTGGTGCAAGTAAACAAAAATTCTTATCAGTACGGGAGGGGGGAGAGCACACCAGCGAAAGGGGGAGGTATTTGACCTCCCCATATGACCCTCCCCATGACCCCCCCATGTGACTGTACCCTGCCCCCAGCCCAGGACCTCCACACTCTTCACCTCCCCATCCCACATTACCTAGACTAAGAGGAAGGGGGCGGGGGGTAGTGTGGCAGCCAGAGGAGCTGCTGGAAGTTCTGTTCCCTTCCCTGCTACCACTCTCAGCCGGGAAAGGAGCAGAACTCCCAGCCCTGCTCCCTGTGCCCCCATGGAGCTGTTGCATCTGTGTACAGGGCTGGGGGCAGAACTGGAATTCCCCTCTGGGCGGGGCAGTGGGGAAAGGAGCAGCACGCCAGTAGCTCTTCAGGCTGATGTAGTGCTCCCAGCCCCAACTTGTGGGCCCCAGCCATGTACACAGAGATGCAGCAGCCAGTGGAGGGGATAAGGATGGCCAACAAAGAATCTTTCCAGTAACTGGCTAAAATAACATACTGGTACAGCATACCAGACCTACCAGCCCCCTTGCACTGTTGATCTGAATATGATTAGTAATGAACAGGGTATTATGGATCACATGGAAGGCTGCCCAAATCAATTCTTATAACTTGAATTCTTCTGTCTGATAATCTTGCACTGGATTGAGCTTACTGGTTTAAAATCATGAGGTGCATTTGCGCTTAGGTGAGACTCTTATGAAATCTTCATCAAGAAGTAGAGAGGTTTCTATTCTATTAAGTAGAGGCCATGGTGTGCACATTTGTAATGTGTTGAAAATGGGCAGATAGATTATGGATCGGGACCAAACAAAAGGAAGCTAGTTGAATTAAAATGTTATCTTCCAGCTGTGGTTCTCTGTGTACCTTTAGACTTGGTGTGATATTGGATCAAAGCTACTACAGTGCTTGGATGCTTTAAGGCAAAGGCTTCCAAACTTTTTTTTTTTTTTTTTTTTTTTTTTTTTGGCAGTGCCCTCCTCCCTCTCCACTCCATGAAATGCACATAACAACTCCCCTCTCCTAGATCCTTCCCAGCTATGGCAAAAATGGATTCACCCAGGAAGCAGGCAGCTCACACCCACAACAGCAGTGGCAGAACCCATCTGGTTCTATCCCCAAAGGTGCCCTGAGCAGTATGGTGCAGAGCAAACCGGGTTCCTTGCCTTGTATCACACCTGCCCAGAATCTTTCACTGCTGCAAACTCCAGAAAGGTTAAAATAGATGGGGCTGTGGCTGGCCGGGTCCAGGCAGTATCAGGGAGAGTGCAGAGGCAGTCTCTAGTATATAGCAAATAATTTGGAGAAAAAATGTGCTGTATGTACAATGGCTTTGCTTCAGTAAGATACTTTACTCCAGTGAGACAGCTTGCTATGTTATGCACAGGCTGAAGCATTTCTCTGAAACATAGCCTAAAAACAGCACAGTTTCTTCCCTCTCTCCCCTGACATCAATGACAGACAACCTGTACTTTTTCTGTGATGAGCTGTACATATGTGATAGCCTGAGAAGCAAGGACCCCGCTCAATTATGCACTCTTGTGGTGAGCTTTACCTACTGCTTTATCCTGCAGTATTTCCACAGCTGAGACAGGAGCTGCTGCATGGAACTTTCTGATGTCCTTCAAACAGCCCTGCCGGACGCCATAGAACAGAACAATTCCTGGTTGCAGCTGGCAGTTGCACAGCAGTTGGACAGGGTGGGAGCGCCATTTCTGGTCCCAGGAAATGAGTGGACTGGTAGGATTGCATTGTTATGGGTTGAACAGCAATGGTTGCAGAACTTTCAGATGTGGGAAGCCACCAGAACAATCACAGCAGAGCATTGTGGGACACCACCTGGAGGCAGAGACACTTAAAATTTATCAGAGGGGTAGCCATGTTAGTGTCTGCAAAAACAATGAGGAGTCCTGTGGCATTTTGAAGACTAACAGATTTATTTGGGCATAAGCTTTTATGGGCAAAAACCTACTGTGTCAGATGCATTGGAGTGGTGAATACATCTGACAAAGTAGGTCTTTGTCCACGAAAGCTGATGCCCAAATAAATCTGTGAGGGTGTGTCTGTACTGCACCTGGAGCTTGAAATAAGCTATGCAATTCGAGCTATACAAATTGGTTCACTTATTTTGAGTTAATTTTGAAATAGCTTATTTTGAAATTTGGCACTGTCCACACAGCACTTACTTCAAAATAAATTGCTACCTCCGGTACCCCCAAAATAGCGCTGCAATGTAGATGTAGCCTCAGTCTTCAAAGGTGCCACAGGACTCCTCATTTTAGTAAAATTTAGTTTATAGTTAACGTTTTTATTTTTTCACAAAATGTAAAAACTAAGGATTCTCTGTAAAAACACAAATTCCACATTTTTCTGTCACAAATGGGTTTCTAGGAACCCTGGTGATCATTTTTTAAAGAACCACTGCTGTGGGCTCTATTTGTCAAGAGCCCTCAGTATAAAATTTTTGCAGGAAGGATAACTGTGAATAAGGAAAATGAGCCTGATGTAGGCCACTCTTACTGTATATGAAAATAACTGAGTGCCCAACTCACAAAACCACAGTCTATCTTGGCAACATGCAACTTCAGTACAAGTGATTTTATTGGTGTTTGAGTCTATATGTGTATGTTCCTCTTCTCAATATTTTTAGCAGGTTTTATATCCCTCTGGGGTCTCATATTTTAAATTTTTACATATATTTGTATTGTGTTTAAAAATTTTTGTAAGCCGCCTTGAATATTTGAAATAGAGAGGTGGGGTAAAAATATTTAAATAAATAAATAAATAAACATGGATCAACATTCGAATCACACTCCCATCCATACCCAGTCCAGGCCAAGGAAACTAATGATCTAACCAGAAGATCAAATTTAGTGATGAATCCTGGTCATCTGCCAACTGACTTACACGGTTCAAATGATAGTGCTGAGCCTTGTATGAGATATACGGATGTGAACTACAAAAGCACATGCTTATGCTGTAGGATAAAAGAGCATGATGTAATGTACAGAGGAATTTTTAAAGAAAACCAAATATACAAAATAGTTAATAAAAGAATCAGAAAAAAATGTGCAATCAGAACTGCAACTATCCAAAGAAATTCAGTAGCCAATAAAATAGTGGCTGCAGCATGATGCGCAAGACAGATGCTAGTGTGCTTGCATCTTCTGTGAATTTGAACATTTCCCCCATCCAAATACAAACCATGACTGACATTTCGTAGCTGATGGTTACACAGAGATGCAGCAGCCAGTGGAGGGGATAAGGATGGCCAACAAAGAATCTTTCCAGTAACTGGCTAAAATAACATACTGGTACAGCATACCAGACCTACCAGCCCCCTTGCACTGTTGATCTGAATATGATTAGTAATGAACAGGGTATTATGGATCACATGGAAGGCTGCCCAAATCAATTCTTATAACTTGAATTCTTCTGTCTGATAATCTTGCACTGGATTGAGCTTACTGGTTTAAAATCATGAGGTGCATTTGCGCTTAGGTGAGACTCTTATGAAATCTTCATCAAGAAGTAGAGAGGTTTCTATTCTATTAAGTAGAGGCCATGGTGTGCACATTTGTAATGTGTTGAAAATGGGCAGATAGATTATGGATCGGGACCAAACAAAAGGAAGCTAGTTGAATTAAAATGTTATCTTCCAGCTGTGGTTCTCTGTGTACCTTTAGACTTGGTGTGATATTGGATCAAAGCTACTACAGTGCTTGGATGCTTTAAGGCAAAGGCTTCCAAACTTTTTTTTTTTTTTTTTTTTTTTTTTTGGCAGTGCCCTCCTCCCTCTCCACTCCATGAAATGCACATAACAACTCCCCTCTCCTAGATCCTTCCCAGCTATGGCAAAAATGGATTCACCCAGGAAGCAGGCAGCTCACACCCACAACAGCAGTGGCAGAACCCATCTGGTTCTATCCCCAAAGGTGCCCTGAGCAGTATGGTGCAGAGCAAACCGGGTTCCTTGCCTTGTATCACACCTGCCCAGAATCTTTCACTGCTGCAAACTCCAGAAAGGTTAAAATAGATGGGGCTGTGGCTGGCCGGGTCCAGGCAGTATCAGGGAGAGTGCAGAGGCAGTCTCTAGTATATAGCAAATAATTTGGAGAAAAAATGTGCTGTATGTACAATGGCTTTGCTTCAGTAAGATACTTTACTCCAGTGAGACAGCTTGCTATGTTATGCACAGGCTGAAGCATTTCTCTGAAACATAGCCTAAAAACAGCACAGTTTCTTCCCTCTCTCCCCTGACATCAATGACAGACAACCTGTACTTTTTCTGTGATGAGCTGTACATATGTGATAGCCTGAGAAGCAAGGACCCCGCTCAATTATGCACTCTTGTGGTGAGCTTTACCTACTGCTTTATCCTGCAGTATTTCCACAGCTGAGACAGGAGCTGCTGCATGGAACTTTCTGATGTCCTTCAAACAGCCCTGCCGGACGCCATAGAACAGAACAATTCCTGGTTGCAGCTGGCAGTTGCACAGCAGTTGGACAGGGTGGGAGCGCCATTTCTGGTCCCAGGAAATGAGTGGACTGGTAGGATTGCATTGTTATGGGTTGAACAGCAATGGTTGCAGAACTTTCAGATGTGGGAAGCCACCAGAACAATCACAGCAGAGCATTGTGGGACACCACCTGGAGGCAGAGACACTTAAAATTTATCAGAGGGGTAGCCATGTTAGTGTCTGCAAAAACAATGAGGAGTCCTGTGGCATTTTGAAGACTAACAGATTTATTTGGGCATAAGCTTTTATGGGCAAAAACCTACTGTGTCAGATGCATTGGAGTGGTGAATACATCTGACAAAGCAGGTCTTTGTCCACGAAAGCTGATGCCCAAATAAATCTGTGAGGGTGTGTCTGTACTGCACCTGGAGCTTGAAATAAGCTATGCAATTCGAGCTATACAAATTGGTTCGCTTATTTTGAGTTAATTTTGAAATAGCTTATTTTGAAATTTGGCACTGTCCACACAGCACTTACTTCAAAATAAATTGCTACCTCCGGTACCCCCAAAATAGCGCTGCAATGTAGATGTAGCCTCAGTCTTCAAAGGTGCCACAGGACTCCTCATTTTAGTAAAATTTAGTTTATAGTTAACGTTTTTATTTTTTCACAAAATGTAAAAACTAAGGATTCTCTGTAAAAACACAAATTCCACATTTTTCTGTCACAAATGGGTTTCTAGGAACCCTGGTGATCATTTTTTAAAGAACCACTGCTGTGGGCTCTATTTGTCAAGAGCCCTCAGTATAAAATTTTTGCAGGAAGGATAACTGTGAATAAGGAAAATGAGCCTGATGTAGGCCACTCTTACTGTATATGAAAATAACTGAGTGCCCAACTCACAAAACCACAGTCTATCTTGGCAACATGCAACTTCAGTACAAGTGATTTTATTGGTGTTTGAGTCTATATGTGTATGTTCCTCTTCTCAATATTTTTAGCAGGTTTTATATCCCTCTGGGGTCTCATATTTTAAATTTTTACATATATTTGTATTGTGTTTAAAAATTTTTGTAAGCCGCCTTGAATATTTGAAATAGAGAGGTGGGGTAAAAATATTTAAATAAATAAATAAATAAACATGGATCAACATTCGAATCACACTCCCATCCATACCCAGTCCAGGCCAAGGAAACTAATGATCTAACCAGAAGATCAAATTTAGTGATGAATCCTGGTCATCTGCCAACTGACTTACACGGTTCAAATGATAGTGCTGAGCCTTGTATGAGATATACGGATGTGAACTACAAAAGCACATGCTTATGCTGTAGGATAAAAGAGCATGATGTAATGTACAGAGGAATTTTTAAAGAAAACCAAATATACAAAATAGTTAATAAAAGAATCAGAAAAAAATGTGCAATCAGAACTGCAACTATCCAAAGAAATTCAGTAGCCAATAAAATAGTGGCTGCAGCATGATGCGCAAGACAGATGCTAGTGTGCTTGCATCTTCTGTGAATTTGAACATTTCCCCCATCCAAATACAAACCATGACTGACATTTCGTAGCTGATGGTTTGTCACAGTGTGCCAAGAAGCCAAATGTAATAAGGTACCAGGAGCAGGAATCCAACTCCTGTCGCTTTCATAACACAGCCAAACTGCTACCAATCAGCCACCACAAAGGACATGAAATACATACAAATAGTTTCTACAGAAAATTATGTAATTGTTATATTTTGCTCTGAGCAGATACTGCGATGTTAGAAAAGCAACAATCCTAGAGTATCAGATATTCGCAGGTGAATCTTTCAGACCCAAACCTGCTTAGCTTTTTAGATTAGATAAGATCAAGCCTAGTTAGACAGAGAAGGCCATCTGTTTTCAAGGATCTAGCTGCTACCCCTTCAGCGTGTCTCATAGGCAGGGGAAGGCTGTGCATCCCCAAACAGCCTTGTGTGGCCTCTCCCACACTCTGTCCCGAGGTCCTGTCCTGCTGCTTGTCAGCCCCATCTCAGGCAAGTTGCTCCTTTTCCAGGAAGGGAAGCTGCTGCGAATAGAGCTAGAGCAGCTGGAACTTGGAATAGTTAGGTCTGTCCAGTTCAGGGTAGCTCCCAGAATTTGGGCCACACTGCACAGTACTCTGGGGCTGGTCCATACAGTGCCCACCTGTCCGGTGCACTGGGGCTGGGTGCTACATGTGCTGGCTGCCCAGTTCACCAGGGCTGGGCGGGGTACTGCACATGTTGCTCGCATGATGCACCAGGGCGGGGGGGATGCACCCACCTGGTGTTCTGGAGGGCTGCATACTGCTTGGCGCTGTAGGGGAAAATGGGCTTGAGGTGGAAGGAGGCAGGACGATAAGGCCTCAGATAGAAGGGGTGGACCAGGGCAGGAACTAGTCTCTCCTAGCCTGTGTTTCACCCACCATTCATGCTCTTACTTGTGAACGACAACCAGGGCAAAACTCCAAATGGTTGTATGTTCTATATTTAAATATCACCAGCCAAGTAACAGTTGTTAACTCCCACAGCACTATGCCAATCTTAACACAGAGTTACAGACCATTCCTTTGGGCATTCCAGTCTATCTTGCCACCCAGACAAGTTGAACTATGGGTAGATGGCTTCTTACACCAAAATCACATCAATATTCAGGTTATTCCCAGTCCTAAAAGACTAGTCATTTGCCCCACATCATTTACATTCACCTCTCAAACCAAAAGAAGAAAATCAACAAGGACTCTGTCCTTTCATGATACACAATGCCTCATTTGCCTTCAGTGGGCCATCTTGTGGATAGAACAAGCATATTGTCTTAATGATTCTTTTCCTGTTTGACAAGTTACACAACATCCTGTAGTGCCCTGTACAAATACCGTCTAGTGCAAGGCCGCTCAACATGCAGCCCATGGGCCGCATGTTTTGTTTGCGGCCCATGCTGCAGTGTGGGTTTACACAGGGCTCAACACACGGCCTGTGGGTGGGAGCCAAAACAAAGTAGTAGTCAATATAATGGTCTTCTGTTGTTAAGTGTTTTAGTAGTTAAATTCCTGGACTGTCATTGCTCATTGAAAGTGCTGTCATATGGGTGGAAATCGGGTAAATATTATTGCATTTTATTAATAGCATTTTATTTTAATTTTATTAATAGCAGCAAAACTGACTTAAACGGGGCCTGTGTGTTGTGTAGTCCTGTCTTAATCTTTGTATTCATGCCTGCCAGTGTGAAATAAACTATTTGCATATATTTGCATATATATTTGCATGTATATGCAACCACACTTAAGTTGCAGCTCTTGGCATGTGCTGTGAGTATCATTGTGGCCCCTGGAGCTTCCAAAGTTGAGTAGCTCTGGTTTAGTGGATTAGTTGGAGGCTTCTTTTTAAGTTAACAGAACAATGCATAATGTGGATGGATGCTGTTCAAGTTTTTCCTATTCAGCAGTGTCCAAAAAGTCCTAAAGGGACAACTTCTGTTCAATGGTGCCTTGGTCTAGTGAGGAGGTTGCCTCTCAAATAAACAATGGTGAATATTTACCTATCACTCCACTTGCCCTTCTTCTACCTCTCAGCATTGTGAGTACACATCAACAGTAAAACCAAAGGGTCAAGCAGAAAGGTTACCATGCCTTTTTTTTAATTCCACTGTTTTTAAACCAAACTAACATTGCCTGCCAGTGGGCCAGATTATGAATGCCCTAGTCAATCTACTGAGTAGTTACTCATATAGTTAATGTCAGGGATGTGATGGGCAACTGGAATTCAGACTTCTCGGCATTTGATTTTGCAACATTATCATTCTTTTAATGTAATTTTCTTTGTATTGAATTCCCTATGTTTTTTAAAAAGCAAATTGTAACAGATGGAAATTCCATCATGTAGAACCATGTTGACGCCTACATGGATCATCAACAGGGATGGAGCAAGAACCTTTAAATCTACATCATCTAACTCTACCGACTGAGCTACAAGAGTAACTGGTCACAATACTAGGCATTTTACTCTCCGTGGACCCACCACAAGAGGGGGATTGGCACATACTTTGCCAGTCTCATGCACAACTATTTGCTAGCTATGAGAGGAATGCTTGGGTTCTACATCTGTGTTCTGGCACTGCCAAGGACAGATCCCACACTTTTGTTCTCAAAGACAGTGTGGCTAGAGTGGAGGAGACTTGAGTCTGCCATATTGAAGCCATAAGGGCAGATGCTAGCCTCCCCCACTTAGCCCCTTGCCAATGCTTCAGGGGCTGTAAGTGTGGAATTCCCCTAGTGCCAGGGTAGCATGTGCCTGCACTGTACTCTAGGAATTGGGAAAGAGGCATGTCAGAAACTGAAAAAAAAAGAGTGGATGATAGTTCTGGGCTGTGGAGAAGCCCATAACCAGATGAGAGCAAATGACATATTGCAGCCCCAGGAGCTGTTTTATTTTAACGTATTCCTAGGACTGTACTGGCTCTCAGAGCAGCCCAGAACCTGGGACATGCAAACTCAGCTTTAAATCACTGCTGACATTGCCCTTTCTCCCCGACTCCTTCTGTGCTTCCCAAGAGATTCATCACAGAACCTGGCCCATAGGTTCTATTTTCAGCTCTGCCAGAAGTGACCTTGTACAACCTCCCAGTTACCCATTTGTCAACTGGGGTGGAAAAGATATTAGCAGAGGCCACGCTCAATAAGAAGTGCTGTGAAATGCAAAAAGTTACATATTCAGTGGAGGAGCTGAGATTAGCACCAATAGTTTGTCTCCTAGCACCCATCATTCCTTCCCCAATGCTTTTTCATCGCCTCCTGGACCAGAATGTTAACTGTGTTCCTGGAAACAAGCTTGGTACAGTTGACATGCTAGGGAACTCTGCTTAGGAGCATGCTCAGTACAGCTAGTATGTTAGGCACATCTGTGTAGCTGAAGCAAAGTCTAAAAGTCTCACAAACTCTGCTGAGTATGTGCAAATGGTGGTTTTCAGAGGCTTAAAACTTGGTCAGAACTTAGTGGATTTTCATAAGGACAGCTGAAGGAACCTGCCTGATCCCAGGATCATCCTGTCACCAAATATCAAGTTCCTGTTCTGCACAACCCTGGATGTGTTAGAGCATTTCAAAGAGATCTATTTTTAAACATTTCATTTAACTTTATTTTAAAAAAAAAAAAGGCAGTAAAACTTATTTTTCCCCAATAGTTGTTCTCCTAGGGCATGTCCACACAGCAGGGCTAAACTTGAAATAAGCTACGTAACTTGAGCTATGCTAATTGTGTAGCTTACATCAAAATAGCTTATTTCGACTTTTGGTGCTGTCTTCACAGCAGTTATTTCGAGATAGAGCACTCTGCCCCCTACTTTCCTTACTCCTCGTGCAGTGAGGGTTACAGGAGTGGGAATAAGAAGTCCTCCAGCTTGACATTATGTCAAAATAGCTGCTTGTGTATAGATGCGGACTATGTTATTTCGGAATAATGTCAGTTATTCCGAAATAACACTGCTGTGTAGACATAGCCATAGATGGTTAACTGTTTCTGCTGAAAAAGCAAACAAAAAGAAATCAGAAAAAACAAACAAACAATCCAACCTTCCATCCTGAGTCAAAGACAGAAATCCAGCATGGAAAATTTTAGCCTTAACATTTGAAGTTTGGCAAATTTAAAAGCAACCGAAAACATCAAGTATAAGTTCATTTTGTTAGACAACAGTTTGTATATGTATCACTACCAGCACTGCTTATATTTGTGAATGAGAGTAATTTGACATCTTATAAATGGACCACATTCTCAGCTGCTGCAAATCAACATAGCTATCTTGACTTGAAGTCCAAAAGCTGCATTGACTTACACTAAAGGAGACTCTGATTCAGAATTTGAAAGAACAGATGCATAACCAAGTAATCCCATTCCCAGATAGATTATTACAAGGTAGCAGAGTTCATCTATTTTGGTATTTTTATCTTTCTGTGATTATTTTGCCGGATACTTGCAAATGTAATGCATTAAGTCTGACAAGAATTAACTTATATTTTAGCAAGTATTGGCAACTTTTTGATGTTCCCTTCCCCCCTCCCCAGTTAAAGGTATTTTTACTCTGATATTGCTTAAAGCAGTCATAGTCTTTGTTCTTTTATAAATGATAAAGAGTTGGTAATTTGGGGTTTTATAACACCACAATATGGGGAGATTTTATCTTAACATCTCTATTAAGATTAAGACACAGAAACATGACAGAAGAGAGAACAATCCACTTTTTATCTCCAAGTCTCCATCGCATTAATAGAAATTGCATGTGAGAATGATAGGCTAAACTTTCTTTGCTGCTGTTTGGAAACACATAAGTTTATCCAAAAGCAATCAGTGTTGTTAAGAGCTCTTTCTATGGTTATTCTAGATAATATTTCACAGGCAAAACTGATACTTTAATTACATTGTAATAAGATTCTGATTGTATTCCGATATGCCTCATAGGACATATCTGTAAGCAAGATGCAGTACATTAAGAGTTGCTTCTTGTACAATTTAAATAACTGCACAAACTATCCCTCTCAGCTATTTCATGACACCTAAACTGTTATTCGTTCTAAATGCAAGTGGCAAAGAAACAGTATGAACCAAACACAAGAATTTTATTTCCAGAAAAAAGTAACAATTAGGGGGAAGCAACAGTCTTCCTGAGCTATTATTCTCCCCACAGTCTGTCATTTCTTCGATATAGTATAAATAGTACACAAAATCCTGTGCCTCACAAGAAGAGTGTATAAATTGAACATGTATCGGTGAGCTTTGATTTTATACACAGATGGCTACGTCTATACTGCAGGCTTTTTGCGCAAGAACTGTTTTGCACAGGAGCGCATCCACACTGCCATGTGCTTTTGCGCAAGAGCGTCCCTGGCCATTTAGTTATGGGGGTTTCTTGCACAAGAAACCCCTGTTGCCCATCCACACTGCCTTCTTGCACAAAAGGGCTTATTCCTTGTGGCAAGAGGAATAACTCGCGCGCAAGAAGCCCTCTGTTCCAACGTTTTACTGTAAATTTACTTGTGCAAGAACGCACATACAGTGTAGACTCTCCACAAGTTTTTACACAAGAACAGGTGTTCTTGCACAAAAAGCCTGCAGTGTAGACATAGGCAGATGTGTACACACATGCACATTTCATTCATATATATAGACATATGCACACGGGTATATATCAAGATAACTAAGGTATTCACTATGGGCTTCATTCTGCATACCTTACAGTGACTGAGAAGGATCTTATTTGCAAGTAGCCCCACGGAAGTCAGGCCCAGTAAAGTGCTGAATTAGGGTGGCAGAATTAGGCTATATTTGTAAGTCTACACTTATCTCAATCTTCAAGTGATTAATTTAGCTCTCAATCACTGAATTAAATGTAAATGATCTACTAACCCAAAAGCATATTGGGAACAATTGCAGCCCCCCCCCACCCCATATGTTTAAAAAAAGTCTCTATGAGATGCAAATTCTAATTTTTACACTAACCCAGATTCTTAAAGATGAAAATCAGAGCTCAACATAAACCAGTAGATATAATAAATAATGAACTGCAGTAACAGCTTAACATCATAAGGAAGCAGATGGAAAACTTCCCTCCAGAGATCATTGCATCTAGTATTAGAGAATGAGTTTCTGGACGTGCACAGGGTGAACAGTTCAAGTCTGAATTACAATGAGGTTTGTAACACTTTTTTTATTATAAAACGTAAGGAATTCATGTCTTCCTTTTAGAAAGTACTGCTATTATAGCATTCATCTGTTTCACCAAAGACATGAAAAGCAAATGCAAAACCTCAAGCTGCTAAAGTGTGCAGAGAACAAATCAAATAGAGAGTTCATTCTGGGAGTGCCTTCATTGGTTTTACAGTATACAGTAGTACAACAATGCCATCATCTGTCCAGGAAAAGAAACAAAGTTGTATGTAAACTTACTCTTCGCTGGAAACATTCATTAATCTAAAGTAACTGAAAGACCTCATTAGGACAATGACTATTGTATGTTTAGGTCATTATAAAGAAGTGTCCAATCAGCTTCTCCAATTACATTTCACTTCACATATCATATAACCAGAGTTCCTTCCAATTAGCAATAGAAGAAGTTGAGGCACCCACAGACTCTAAGATGCATTTCTCAATATTCAATTTGAACACAACTGTTTTTCCCTGGAAAATTGACCCTTATTCACCTTTTGTGACCATTTTGCTTGCATTTGTTTTGCACTGTATATGCAAAATCATTAATACAGCAGTTCATGGGAATCAGCCCTTAGAGCAACAATATGCACCATGATTCTGTGATCAGACCCACTTTGATGAACACCTGAACTCACACAGAGATGCTTCTTCAATATGTGTGTGTGTGTGCGCACGCGCGCAGGGGTGGGGTCATGTCTGTATGGGTGCAAAATTCCATTGTGTGAATCCAATTACATTATCAGAGCCGCACTTCACCACTCTGTCACACCGGTCACCCAAGGATTTCAAAGTATTTTGCAAATATCAAGTTACAGATAGAATTTTTTTAAATGCCCATCATACTACTTGATTACCTGAATGGAAGCTTGCAAGTATTACAAGGAATTCTGTCCAAATATTAGTGAAATTCAACCTGGGAACACCCCTATGAAGATAGGTATCGTTTTCCCAATGTTACAGAAAGATAAACAAATACAGAGCATTTTGCTCCAGGTCTCACAGCTTAATTTTGAGCACAGCCCAGACTGGCTGACTTCCAATTCTGTATGCCAACCAATGGGCAATGTTCCTTACACTATAAGGCTAGTGAGGAGATCATAGCTTTAGTTTCTTGCTCTAAATATGCAGAACCAACCAGGGCAGATTTGCTTAATATGTGTGGAATGGGGAATGGATATTCTCATAAAAAACTTGTTTAGCTTAGAAACATTTAGCTCCCATCACGCTATACATAATACTGATTAGTAATTTCACAGTGCTGTTCCAAAAAACCACTTGCTTCCAAACTCACAAGTTTATAAAAGTAAACTGAAGATGTCCAGCCTGGGGACGTATGCAGCATTTCAGAAGTATTTCATTAGCTGGAACACTTAATTTTACACACCATTTTGACAATGAATCATACAACTCTGCTGCACAGGACTGCAATTTAAACATATGGAACTGATTTACATGATTGCTTCCAAATTGTAATTACAGTACATTAAAAACTAACAGCAAGGTATTGCAGCAAGATATTGACTTAAAAAACTGGAATGAAAAGAAAAATTAACCTAAAAAAAGGGGGGAAGGATAGTATTGTCTCTCCCTCACACACACAATCACATTTGTTCAGAAATGTGAGGTTATGAGATTATGGACAATGAACCATGCTCCTATAGCCAGAAAAGTGGATATACTATTTCTCTTCCTACTTGTCAAGAAGAGCTGCTAGTTGCTCTCCTTTGACAGTCTGAGACCTGAAAACAATGGATGTTCTGCACCAAAAGCTTGAATTAAAGATTTCCAATTATTTCAATAGGTTTTTTATTCACCCACACAGAGATTTCCCAGAATCAGGCTCAAGAGTCTTGCCAAGTAGGAGCACTGATGGGCATGATATGGTGACCCAAAGCTTCTGAACTATTGTACATTAGAATTAAAGACCTTTAAAAGTGGAGGGCTTGTGTTTGTAACTTTGGTAAAACAAAAACCAAAACTTTCTGGACGAAATAGTACGCCAATAAAAAGATTCTGAGAGAACAAAGAAAAACTTTGAAGACTGGACCAAACCCTTAAATCAGATGAAGGGATATTGGAAAGAACGTCTTTAAGCAGATCTTTGTATAATTTAACCATATATTTTAGAAATGTTCGTCTGCCTATCCATCTGTGAGTCCATTTGTTCAAGAACTCCTCCCAAATAGTAAGAGCTAGGACCACCAAATTTGGTGTACAGCTTCCTCTTGTCCTAACAAAGCAAGGTCAGGGTTTGGTTGTGTCAGGAAAGTGGGACATAGCTGGAATGAGGTTGCTTCTCATAAAACCAAACAGAAATGAGACAGAATCAACAGGCAGGTGAAAGGGCCTGGCTGAGGGCATGAAACCCCATCCGGGATTGCCCAAGCTCCAAGTCCTCCCACCCCTTAACGTGCCCTTTACAGAGAGCAGGAGAGGCCAGGGGCTGAAGCGCCTCCTCCCCAGATTCATATGGGAACATTGCTGGCTGTTCCCCTTTGTCAGGGAGCGAGGGGAAAGTGCACAGTTTGCTGCATTCCTCACTCTGGCTGGGGTGCAGATGAGCTGTGTACTTTGCTCTTGCTCCCTGACAGGGACAGGAAAGGGAAGAGCAACAGCCCTGGTACGAATCTTGTGGAGGGAGGCTTCAGCCCCCTTACCCCCCCCCCCAGCCCACTATGCACACATACATAGACACGCACACACACAGCCTCCTACCCTGAGCCCCTCCGCGCCCTCAACCCTGACTCCTGCACCTCCCACATCCCCAGGCCTGAGCTCCCTCCTCCCTTACACTCCCCAACCCCCTGCCTTGAGCCCCACACACTCTACCCTACACTTAAATTTCTTACAGATACTGTTTTATCACAACCCACCCTCCCCCCAACCTCCTGCCCTCTGGGCTCCCTTCTGGGGGGTTCCAATATGACAGTATCTAGAAGAAATTTAAGTTACTTTCACCCTGGAAACAAAGGTCAGCCAGAAAAATTGGATGAACCTACAGTATGATTGCTTCTCCATAAACCATACAGAAAAGACAGAAAACAGATATTTGGAGTACCGTTCTGTTTTGGTACGGCTAAATCAATGGTTAAGGTTTGAAAACTCCTCCTAAACAGTAAGAGCTAGGACCATTAAAATCAGTATACAGTTTCCTCTTATTATAACATAAAGCAATGTATGGGTTTGGTTGTTCCAGGAAAATAGGATGTGCCTGCAATGAGATTGCTCCTCATAAATATCAAACAGAAAAGAGAGAGAATCAACAAATCAAGTACAATTCTCAGCAAATGGTGAAAGACACTGAACCAAGATGAGCCAGAAAAATAGGATGGACCTGCAATAGAATTGCTTCTCAATAAAGCTTACGAAAAAGAGAGAAAACAGAGAAATGTGGAGTAATGCTCTGTTTTGGCACAGCTAAATCAGTGCTTAAGATTTGAAAACTAGAAGAAAATGTTATTGTAAACCACATTGACTATAGCCTTTTTTGGTGAAAAAAATAGCAAATGATAAGAGTTTATAGGGATGAAGAAAAAAAAAACATTTGATGGAATTCCCATTTTAAAAAAATTACTAAAAACAATTAAATGAAAAGATTTTAACAATCCCTTTTTTAAGAAATCCAAAAAAAAATTAACTTGATCAAAATAACACTGTGTTGAAGAATAAAAGGACCAGAGCAATGTTGGGTAAACGTGCTAGTGGAGTCCACTATGCTAGTATTTTATATTGATAAAACAGGGTATAACTATGGTGGGGTTGTTATAGATTAATTGACTAACGATTTACACAATAAGCTGATGCTTATCGGTTAATGGTGTCAGTTAAGCTCAGCCAGCTCCTGGGGAGGTGGCTTCTTTGTGGCAGGGCAGCAAAATTTCCTCCCCAGGAGCTGGGTGAACATGCTCTGCTCCCAAGAGGTGGCTTCACTGCTGTAGTGGAGCCTCCTCCGTGGGAGCCGGGTCCACAGAGTCTGCAACATGTGTAACCATGTCACCGCTAAGATTTTTAGTGGCTATGTGGTTACTGTATAAAACACTTTTTAACATCCCTAGTTTATCGAGGGTTTGCACTGCATATTTCTCAGGGAAATTATGTGTGTACTTCATTGTCTAACCTCATATTAGATATTTGTTAAGTGGAATGGAAGACCAGGAAGGGGAAGAGGAAAGTTATGGTCAGGTGATCAGCTTTTCCTCTCTGGCTTAAAGCATAGAGCCTGATTGTCCATTGTCCTACATAAAGATACCAAGATGGGTAGAAAATAAAGATCTGTTCCTCTCACTCTTGGAAGAGGAAAAGGCAACAAAACAGTTAAAAGGGTAACCCATACGAAATTGTATTTTTCTTTAAAGTAAAGAAAAGCCAGATAAATTAAATATAATGCTAAGATTCTGCATTTTAACACAAAGTCAAGAAATGGATGAGTTAAGGATTGTGCAGTATCACTGCCTCACATCATTCATGAATAACATTTCTAAAATAAACTACTTTATAATTTCATGTGTACCTTGATATTCATTATTGGCAATGGGAATTAATATCACTATGAGAACTTGAACTTTCTCACTTCCCATCTTTTCCTCCCCATTTCAATTCATAACCTTCTGGTTGCATTAACATAGTCATTGCATTTCATGTATATAAAGAACGACAAAGCAAATACAATGGAAAGTAACTCATTCAATATTGACTATTTCAACTTCAAGCCAAAAGCATTTTGGGCAAGCCCTGACCTACATCTACATAGTGCTTAATACGTAGTCGCAGATGTTTGCCTTAGAAAAAATATCCTGACCCACTTTTTAACAGTAATAATACAGCTATGATTTGTTGAATATGTGCTTGTGTGGACTTTGTAGATAAATCATTAGCCTTTTACTGAGCTCTTTGGACTTGAGTCAAACAAAACTGTTTAGCAATCCTTAAGTCAGAAATACACCATAAGTCTAATAAAACAAACACACATGTTCAAAACATTAATTAAACCTTTCAACACTGTTCTTTAGTGAAGCCCGGATTAGGAACAGGACCCCAATGTAAAAATAAAATTCTACAATCCAAGTGCCGTATTGAGTGTCCAAGCCCTGCAAGGATGGTATCATTTGTGTATATTTTACTGGTATGGCACAAATCTGATACAAACCTCTGTCCCCTTACTCCTGCAGCAAATAACATTTTTCTGTCTTGTTGATGTTTCAGAACAAATCCATGCTGGAAAGCCACATTATTATGCTGACAGCATTGTAAGCAATGACTAGCATTGCTTGCATGTGCAATGCTGCCATACTATGGGTGTATGCAGATTCTGTATCAGAGGCAGCAAGGGGGGAGGCCGGTGGGGAGGCCACAGAGGCAGCAGCACAGGCAGCAGGGGCAGGGTTAAAAAACAGCTCCCCACCTCGTGAAGCCTCCTGCCTCCTATGCTGCTGCCTCTTTATCAGAAGCAATGGGGCTGAGGGGGGTGGGGCAGGCAGGAGCAATCTCTCTTTGAGCACGGCCTCCCATCTTCCCCGCCCCCAAGTGTAAACACTAAAATATCCAGCGGTTACACGTTTACACAAATACCTGTTAGTTAACATCCCTAATAGCTAGTTTTTAGCTATCTATTCAGATCCACCTCCAGCTCCTATTGCAATGCATGGGGTTAGGAGTAAGCAGCAAAGTGGATGTCCAGTGTACTACTGCTATGTGCAATCAGGCATGAGGGGACATGCAAAGGGGAGACAGGCAGCCCTCTGAATTTTCTCAAAGGAAGTTGTCAGAGGTGGATGATTACCCTGTAGGCAGCAGTGTTGATGACCCCTCTACTACCATTACCAAAGAGAAACCATCACATCAAGGCACACAGTCCAAAAGCTTAGGAATTTGAACACCCCCCTCCCCCCGCCATCCACTCAATTAGCGGCTTCAGCCTCACAAACCCGGAACACCTGCTCCTCTCTTCATTTCTCCAAGGCTCTTCGAATGCCACTGCTTTCCAGTCACGTGCCTGCTGTGACATTCTGCATTGCTCCCACACTCACTGTGTTGCTAGGGGCTCTGGAACCGTGTGTCACAAGTGCTTTATTAATTCAGATTTCCCCAGAGTGTCACATGCCCACATGATGTCCCTACAGGCTGCATTTTGCACGCGACTCTCTGAGCTACAGGTAGCTAAGCAACGTGTGTGTGTGTGTGTGTGTGTGTGTGTGTGTCCTTAGTGGAATGAGGCGTAACAGTTAACTTGAACTAAGGACTTAGTTCGAGTTAACGTTTGACTGCTGCGTGTAGCCGCGGGCAGTTAGTTTGGACTAGGGGGATTTAAAAATGGTGCCCGGATGGGAAGATGCAAATAAAGCCCGGGATATTTAAATCCCGGGCTTCATTTGCAACTTCGAATGCCTACATTAGGGGGCGAGTGTAAACATACCCTTTTTGAGATGGGGGGAGACCAGATCTGTACACACTATTCAAGGTGGATTTATACAGTGCCATTATGATATTTTCTGTCTTATTATCTGTCCCCCTCCCAATGGTTCCTAAAATACTGCTAGCTTTGTTTGACCGCTACAGCACCCATTGGAGTAGAAATTTTCAGAGAAGTATCCATAATGACTCTAAGATTTCTTTTTTCAGTGGTAACAGCTAATTTAAATCCCATAACTTTGTAAAATGTAATCCTAGCTGTACATACAATGTGCATAGCTTTGCACTCATCATTATTGAAATTCATCTGCCATTTTGTCTCACAGTCATGTGAGATCTCTTTATAACTCTTTGCAGTCAGCTTTGGTTTTAACTAGCTTGATTAATTTTGTTGTCACAGGGCCCCCCGTGCTTTATGAAAAATGGCTTATGAATATGAAAATGCATAATTTGAAGACCCATTAGGCAAAATGCATCATGTAACATAATTTTTAAAGTTCCAATCTGCTGAATCTGTATATTATATTCATTTTTGTATGGAAAGTTAGAAATATGAAGTATGAATCTGTTTATAAATCTAGAATTTGTAGTGAGAGCCATTAGCGGCACTTATGAATCTAATGGCTGGGTGCTCAAGGTAACAATCTGTGAATGGTTTTGTTTTTCCTGTAAGCCTGGATTGTGGCTGGTCCTGCCAGGCATGTACCCAGTCCATCTTATGCTGGAACCCATTTTGAATCTTGTATTTTTCCACTCCAAGTGAGAAAAGTCTGAACTGAAAACAAAGAATTCCAGCTTTGGGCAGAGGGGATATAAGGGTGGGAGACCAAACAATAAGGGAGTGATCAGATGCTAAAAGACCCCCATTTACCACCCAACATGTTGCTGAGAACATCTGAGACTGAACAGGAGGAGCAAATTCTCCAGCTGTGGTCCTGCCACCAAGAATGGCCTTCCCCACCCCTCTGAAAATTCAACTTTTTTGGTTCTACCATTTCTTTACTGAGTCATCATCCATCAGTTATATCTGCCATGACTAGAAATGCTGTCTCCAAAATAAATAGGCCCCTTAATTTACTTAGGGCTTGAAGCAACAGCTTGAGTTGTGTCCAGAACAAACTGCAGAGCCTAGAGGATAGATGTAATACACTCTGGTTGGTTTACCTTATATAAAAACACAGTTGGAACTAGCTGGGTTAACTTAAAGGGTAGAGCAAGATATAGCACATTATAGGCACCAACCTGGGTTAATGAAATCTGCATAACTGGAGTGAGATCTGCATTTGAGAAGAAAGATTGCATTTTCTTGGCCAGCCAGAGCAGAGAAACAATTGTGCCCAGTCACCACTGCTACCAGAAAATCTGAGATGACAAATTAAGCCATTAAGAGCCCAAGATTGTAAACCACACTGATGGCATGTGGATGTACATACCTGAAGATGGATAACAGGGACAGACTCCAGCACCATACTCTGATGCCTCAGAAACCTCAGCTGATGGGCTAATTGGTTCATCAGCCCTCTCAGCCTGATCAGCTAATTAGCTGCATCTCCCCAGTCAGTCATCTCTTGGGGAAATGATTGATGTCTAAGTGATCAGAGTGCTGTCTGGCCTCTTAGCTTCCAGCACTGTCACAGGCAGCAGTTACAGACTCTCACTTTTCAGAGTACATCTTCCCATCAACAAACATCACCTCCTGGTGTCTGGACTGAGTTGAAGTCAGCTAGGTTCCTCCTTCTGCCACATATTGGAGGATGATGGGAAAATAGCACAATAAGAAATAGATGAAAGCTTGAGTATCATGTTGCTACTACCCAGGATGCCTCATTCTCCCCAATGGCCTCACATATGCATTATAGAATCATAGGGCTGGAAGAGACCTCAGGAGATCATCAAGTCCAGCCCCCTGCCCAAAGCAGGACCAATCCCAACTACATCAACCCAGCCAGGGTTTTGTCAAGCTGAGACTTAAAAACCTCTAGGGATGGAGTTTCCACCACCTCCCTAGGTAACCCATTCCAGTGCTTCACCACCCTCCTAGTAAAATAGTTTTTCCTAATATCCAACCTAGACCTCTCGCACTGTAACTTGAGACTATTGCTACTTGTTCTGCCATCCATCACTACTGAGAACAGCCTCTCTCCATCCTCTTTGGAACCTCCCTTCAGGAAGTTGAAGGCTGCTATCAAATCTCCCCCTCACTCTTCTCTTCTGCAGACTAAATAAACCCAAATACCTCAGCCTCTTCTCGTAGGTCACGCGCTCCAGCTCCCATTGAACAAAAGCAATGACATGGGAGAGAACAATGATCAATTGCCTATCATAATCCTCTGGGATCTCTCTAGAACACATGAGCAAATCCACCCGGAAACTATTCTTCCTGTCAGATTCTGCAGGAAAGTAATCAACATGGCCTAATCCCCAAGTATCAAAGACTGCTGTGGCTGGATCTCAGAATATCAGCATGAATGCTTGCGCTCTGTATGTTGCCCTATGGAGAGTGCCTCAAGGTCATAAGGATCCATGGTGATGACCTTTCTTGAACAAAACCAAAAAGCCTCCCCTCGTTAGTTAATTAACTTGAAACCAATATCAAAGAACGCAGACTGTGCCAACTTGAGCAGCAAGCTGGGCTCAGTTGAAGAACATTCATCATTTCGTTTAGAAACACTCTGTTTACACGGACATTGCTTATTCTTCCTCAGTTTCTGCTTTTCAGGTCCTTTGCATGAGAACAGTAAGATTGTCAGAGAAATTCTTCTGCTCCCATTTGCTTTTACTCACATAAAGTTATCAGTAAAACAGTGTTACTTGTGGGGGAGGTGGAGCTGGAGAAGTAGTACAGCTGTTGTGTAATCCCAAGGAGCTGCAGAATTCCTCTCATTCCTTTAGACAGTTGCCCTGATGGAGGACCATGGTGCCTGACACTAGTGGAAGCTTATAAGCCCCGTATGCAAGGAGTTGCTGTCGCTACAAATCTGAGTGTGCCTAAAGCTCCTGTAGATCTTTTCTTCTGCCTTACATTTTTCTTCAATATGCTGTAGGCCTCCATTTTTATCCCAGATAAACAGCACATCATTTCATAAGAGAGTGGGTTTAAAAAAAATGCAAGTGAAAACTTAGAATTCAGTGACATCATCTTATAAAGCCTCCACTGGAACTAGGCGAGAATTAGCCTCCTCTTGGTTTGTTTCCTATTCCCTGTTCTAAGACATGGTCTCCCTTCTAGCTTTTCATTAAAATTAGCTTTCTGCGCCATCCTACCTAGAAATCCTTTAATCCCCCAATTAATATAGCAGCCTCTCCTTTTCCATTCTTTTAAAATGTGTCTATTTTGTAGAGAAGGTGAACATTCTCCCGTCTTCCTTCCCACCCCCCGCTCTGGAGACAATAATTATATTTTGATAGAAGGGTCTCACTGTATAGTCATATCATCAAATTCCACGCTCAGCAAAACCTGACTATCCTGCTGCTGTTACTGCTATAGTTGGAGTTGTTAAAACAAACCGCTTGAACTAGGGTCAGGCCTGAATGAATGGAAGAAGGAACAAACGCAAACATTATCCACCAGCACCCATCAGACAAGGGATCCCATTGTTCACTGTATTGGCTGTTGACAACGACAAGAAATGACTGAGGATGACACAGCCCCTTCCTTCTCCCCCGCCCTTCTGACTTTCTAATGACATGCACAGATAGAGCATTTCTTAATTCTGTGCACCCGTATTTAGCTGAGTCCATTTTTCAAGCCTGCAATGGCTTGTGCAGCTATTTTGATCCCAGGCCCGTCACTGTTCTGCAGCAGGAGGCCACAGCCATAAAGTAACACATTTATGTGAAAGACACTCCATTTTTAATCTTATTCCCTGTGAAACAAAAACAAGCAAGTCCCAGCAATGCAGTTACTGAAAGTTTTACAAATTACAAGTTCTTTGTTGTCATTTACCTTTTTGATGTCTTCAGGCAAATGTATGAAATCATTAACATGTGCACACATATTGCTGATTGCCAGCTAGCCTGCTAAATGTACACCCTTCATGTATTCACAATGGGATGAAGTTAATATTAATATGACACCGTCGTCAAGTAAAAACATCCAAATATTACAAGTCAGGCCCCCAAAATCAGAATTTGGTCTGCCAAACAGGAGATTTAAAAAAAATAATAAAATGTAGTTTCTCATTATTTGCCTTTTACTTTCTGAGCCTTCAGGGTCACAGAGTCAAACTTTTTATCCACAGCCACAAGGGCTAGAGACTCAATTTTTTTTCAAATGAAAGCTCAGAGTCTCACTGTTCCAGGTGCAGGCCCTCTCCCTGACACATACTCTACTGAGGAGAATGGGCCATCCCAGCTCCACCTGGGGATAGTTCATTGGACAAGTAATTGGATAGCAGTTTGTTAATTAAGGAACAGATGGGCTTTATCAGTGCCGGACCGAGCCATAGTTGCGCCCTGGGCAGCGGGTGCACGGCGCATGCGCAGCCCGGCCCCGGGCACGTGGTGCCCCTTACCACTTCCATCAGGCGCCCCCCATAGGTTGGCGCCCCAGGCAGCTGCCCGACTAGCCCCCCCCCTTAATCCAGCCCTGGGCTTTATAAAGGGTTATGAGGCAGGAGCCTAGAGAAGACTTTTTTCCAGTGGTGTCATCCTGGAGAGCCAAGTAGCCCCAAGAATACAAAAGAGAGAAAACACCTGAAGAGAGTGCCTAAAATGCTCTCCAGGAAGGGTAGGCCTGAGAGATACCTGACTCAGCAAGGGAGAGAGAACAGATCTTCAAGCACTGGAGAAGCCTGGGGGTTTATAGAAAAAGAGAAAGGTTCTTCATACACCATGTTCAGTGGTTGACTAAATAAACCAGACCCCAAGAGGGCCTGGTTGGCTGTGTTCCATCCTTACTGAAAGCCCGCTAGGGGAAGCCGAGGCAGAGAAGTAACTGCAATTCCACATGGAGTTGGGGAGTGAGTGCCTGCCACTACACTTGCATAACTCTAGGGCAGGGGTGGGCAATAACACAGCAGCAGTTCGTCAGAGTTAGCTCCTCACGGGTCACTGCTGCTATATTTACCTGCATGGCTGCAGGTCCCAGCAATCGTAGCGCTTGTTAGCCATGGATTGCCGTGGAAGTGGTGGGAAGCATCACGGACAGGGACACCACTTCCCACAGCTGCCATTGGCGAGAAAGGTGATCTGCAGCCAACTGGAGCTGTGCAGGTACATATAGCAGTGAGGGCCTGCCAAGAGCTAACCCTGGAGGAGTGATTCCAGCCTGTAGGCCAGTATTTGCCCACCTCTGCTGTAGGAGCTGATGAGTTAAGAAAAAAATATCAATTGCCTTGAGACCCATGGAAAAAATCACAAGAGTTGCCAGCCCTGTAAAGAGCTGTTAATGTTGGCGTTTGTTTACATTTGTAACTATAATGTTGTACTGACCCAGGGGAGAGGCATTTATCATGTCCAGAGACTCCTTTTCAAGTCCTAATAATCAGTGCAAGACCCCCTGTAATGAAGCCAATGGAACTTGTGGACTATAAAAGCCTCATAGTTCTGGATCAAGAAGCTTGCAAGTGTCCTAACACTGAGAGGCCTGAATTCTTCCTTCACCCCCATCATTTCAATGGGAAAGGATATGGGGAAATTAAAATATACAACATATGCTCATTCGGTGTTACAGTTGTGAATTTAAATACTCAAAGGCCAAGCAATGGGGAAAAAAGTTTACTGTTGATTGTAATGTTGTCATCCATGCTGTATAAGCCATCTATGGTATTCCGCATACTTAATAATACCAACGTGTCCTACATTAAATTACACATTGAAAAATAAAAGCAGGACTAGACAATCCACTGTGTGCCACATGAAGGAACTGAGTGGTCTTTGAGAACTTCAGCATCTTCATTAGCTTCCCATGGGTGGTGATGGTCCCAGTCCTTCAATGAGCTCCACATGGTTTGCCTACTGTGCCTTTGAAGAGCTCCACTGACATCAAGGGAAGGTGATGGTGGAGGTTATATCTGACTTCATTTGAGCCCCATGCAGCCATAAGGGCCCAGATCAGTAAAGGTATTTAAGAGCTCACTGGAGAAAACTTACACACACAGCTTTACAATCGTGAATTATCACCTGAAGTCCCAGAGTTACTCATGTATAATTTTTTTGCAGGATTTGTGTCTAACTGACCTCCTCCTCCATAGGGAAACAGTGACGCTTGCTATACCTGAAAGCCATGGAAACCTCATGGAAGTTAGTAAGATGTGGCAATCTACAGTGCTGTTAAATCCACAAAATAAAATGAGATTTTATTTCTTTCATACTACTCTTAGCTGGTGTTATTTATAAGTAGCTAAGCTAATTTCAGAAAGGTGTGATTTAAAAAAAAAAGTTGAAGGAATCCTTTTAATGTTGCTTTTTTACAGTCTTGCTATATAACCACTTCCTTTAATTAATTATCAGTGTTTTATAACAGTTGAATTCTCTTATCTTAATTTAATTTGCATAGGAGAGTTAATTTTCCTGAGTTGGTTTTCAGCGTTGGTTTTCATTGTGGACTAACAGTTAAAATTTGGATGTTTGCAACATAGTATTTTGCCTGCTCCATAACTAGAAATCAAATTCCCTTAAGTCATTTTCAAAGATGACTTTTGTGCTTAGACTTTCATGTAAAGGCAATCTTGGATCAGTTTTTAGAAATATCAATGTCATTAAATCATAACTGGGCAGGAACATGTTTGTTACTTTTTTGCAAGAAAAGAAATCCCCACAAGAGTGTCATCTAAATTTTGTAAAGGCCTTATTATCCCACTTCACTACATAGCAAAATGAATGAAGAGAGCTGTGTAAACATTGCGGATCTTTTCTTTATTACAGCTGCAGCCACTCCCCTGAGACGTTATTAATGTCCATGGTTCTTGTAAAGAGACAGCGTACGCTGGAATCTGATTACTATTCAGATCAGCAGCCTTGTTCGGGCTCTGTGAATCAACACATTAGTAGATACATAAAAGGCTCTTGCTGTGGGCTGAACAAGTTCCTAGGGCCGCAGTCATGAAAAGATAATGGTGGCACCCTTTTCAGAATCTTGTGGAAATTGTGCCTGGCCAAATAAATAAATAAATAAAAGCAGATGTGTTTTTCCAACGTAATTTATTATTTATCACTACTCAGCAAACCTCTTTATTCTTGTTTGTGGTATTTACCCATCATTTATAGCTCACTGGTGTGTATAGATTGAAAAAAATATACAAGACACTAAAATATATGCCTTTTAAGTAAGCACTTAAGGGTAAATCTTGCTCCCTGCACTGGCCCAAGCCCTAGTATCATGCAGAGTGGCTTCTTGTAAAATGGGAGAGAAAGAAAATCTTGTGCAGAATGTCCCATGATCATTAGTCACTGCCTTCTCAGGGACTGAGAGTGGAGAAACAGGGTGGGAGGAATCAGCACTTGCAGGTATTTGAAACTCAAAAAAGGCAGCTGGCCTGCCTTTGTGAAAGCAACCTTTAAGCACCTTTAAATAACACTCAAGAGTTCTGCAAGAATCAAGTGGCAACATCAAAAATAGGACCAGCATGAGAATGGAAGTTTTTCATATACATGAAATCACAAAGCCTTTGATTTTCAGAGGAGCTGAGCAACGACCCCTTCATTGAATCAATGGGAACTGTAGAAGCCCAGAATTTCTGTAAATCAGCTGTCCTAACAGTCAAGCCTATTTGCTGTGTGTGGGCAACAGCAGCATGTCCATAAAAGGCCCATCTGGCCACACAAACTGGAAGACCAGGAAATATTTGCTGTTTGGTACAGCCATATACAGACACATTTCATCATAAGATAAGTCAGTTAAGTCCTCAGAGAAAAAGAGGAAAAGGATGTTTAGAGGTAAAGTTCTGGACAAAGAAACCCTGGCAAGATAGGAAAATCCATGCCCACACAGGAAGATTAATAGAAGACAGCTATATATAGGAAACACAAGGAGAATGTAAAATACCTTACAACCATTGCAGACTTACTCGGCTCCCAAATAGGCAGTAACATCACAACCAGCCATTGGTTACTTAACAATAGCTCTCCAAACAAACTATGCCATGCAGACAGGCAAACCAAAATGTAGCACATAGCCTGTGGCTTAGTTCCACATAGCTATCTGGAGTTGTTACTAAAGCATGAAGAGTAAATAATACTGTTATAAAAACACATCGGTCTCTGAGGGCAACCACAAAAACTGCAGTCACCCAAAGTTTGTCTGTAGATATGATGCCTGTGGGACTGCAGCACACATGAGCATGGAGTCCCAGTGCCACCAAACATATGTGTACTTCAAAATTAAAATACCATAAGCTGAAATCAGGGCTGCATGAGCTTGTAGGGGCACATATATTGTCCCCAATATTAACCGACCTCAGGCTTTCACCATTCTACATGCTGTTCCGCCCAGCACTAAGTCAATTATTATGAATATCAGCATGACTTCAGCGATGTTCCTTGAAGTCCTGGCATGCACAATCGTAAGGGAAAAGCTACAATGTTCTGTCTATGTTGTGACCAGCTGATCTGGTCATGGCGCTTGATTTCCAGACAATGTCAGATGTAGGGTCATTGTCAGTCATGTGGCTTCCATCAAGAATGAGATAGGTGACAGTAATTCTTTCTTATGGTTAGCACAGATGACCCCTAAGTATGAATCCCAGCATGAACAGCAAGTCTAGCCACCCTAAGTTCTGTGGGAGGAGAGAGAACCAATGGACTTTGAGGATACCCTGGCCCATAATATTTCTGCACAGTGTTGCATATGGTCTTTCACGTTCAGAAGATTAACACAACCTAATGCACCATACATACTTTATCACAATTGCCTGGTTCCCTGGCACCAAAAACCGTGCCTACTGACCTGGTAATGCCACTGAGACAGCTCTACCTGTGGCCCTCATTTGTCGATGCCCAGGATTTCTGTCCCCTTCTCATTCTGGATAGAGAGTTATCAAACCCAGGACACGGAATCTCTTTGATGTGCCGTGCGCTAGGAATACACTACATGCCCCCTTTGCCTTGCACTCAGTCTTAGTAGTACACAGAGGCACATTTCTCCACGGAGCTGAGGTGTCTCTCAGTAATGTATACCTGTTTCTCCACAAAAGTGAAAATTGAAAGTTTAATGAGTATTTTTAGCTCATCAACCAACCAAACTTGACCATTCACAATAGACTCTCACCCTGAGAAGTTGGTCTCTGCAATGCTCTCATAACTCCAGAGGAGAGATTCTTGGCTGATGTAGAAGATCCAAGATGTGTACAAAGTTGTCAGTATACAACATTTTAAAACATACATATTTCACAGTGTTCCATGAAAATGTACATAGAGCCTTTTCCCTCAGTTAGCCTATGTGTTTTCCTTGATTATTACAGAACAATTTTAGAAAAACCTCCATGTGAATTCTAGGAGACAGAAATTTGCACAATCAATTTTTCATGCCTTGTGGCAAACATACATTCTACAAAAGATTTGATTGCATCTGGATGTAACTAAAAAGAAATTAATGTGACAGTACATATTTTCATTTATGCATCTTAAGCATGGACTACTATTACAAGTTGTTTTTTATATTTTGGGGAATGTTATTACCTACCTGTGAAAAACATGGATATTAAAGAATAACATTAGGTCTCAAGGAAAAAGGACTCTACAGAATTCTTGTTGTTCTCTCTCAGGAGTTACCCCTATATCCAAAATGCAATAAGCAGAAAACAGATTCTTGGGCTATATGTCCTTCATATAAATTGCAAAATCACTGAGCCCTCACTCAAAGTGAGTTTGCGCAGACAACAGTGCAACGCCATTGAAAAATTGTATTTATTAAGCATTTCAATATACATTTATTTGACTGTGTGCAGTCTGATTGAGTTGCACTAAAAATTGATGAGTTTCATAATGGTTTCCTGTTAGCAGGGATTCATTTGAGAGGTACTGCCGCAATAATTAGTGTTTTATGGGTGAGTGGGCAGCACATTCCTGTTTAACTGGTCGACTGCTCTAGCAGGGATTTATTTCAATGGATTCTTCTCCTCAACAGTAGGGTAAATAAATAAGTGCTAATGGAACACAGCCACACTATGTCTCTTGACATTTTTCTGTTACTTACCATAAAGCAGCTGACAAACAAAATCTGCATACACAAATCCATAATGGTTTGGAGCCTGCATGTGGTTTTGTAAAAGTCATTTTGATGGACTATGCAAAACGATGCAATTATCTCTTCTCTAGCAATTTTTAACTCCCAGGCATACATCAAAACCCACCTTTTTTACATAGCTGCATGGAGCAGGCTTTAGGATGGTCTGTTGATGACCTATCGTTATTAAGGCTTTTTTCCTTACTTTACAAGCATTCTATGCTTTGTACAGTGGTCTAAGGGCCTAATCCTGCACCAGTGAAATAAGCAGGCGTTTTAGTTGGCTTCAGGAGGTGCGGACAGAGGGCTCTAGAAGTTTGTATAATGGGAGTGCTGAGCACCATTGAACCACTCTGTAAACCAGTATATAATGGAAACAACTTCAAGCCAGGGGGTGCTGCAGCACCCTAGTTCCAGCACCTATGGAGTCAGGATCCAAGCCCAAAGGAGCACGGCTTGGGCCAGGCAAGCATTCTGCAGGAATCAGTAGGAGCTCTATACAGAAGGGCTTAAACCAATGGTCTCCAAACTACAAGAGTGCAGGCACAACTGGCCCAGATCCAGCCCCACTCTGCCCCTAGGTCTGTTCCAGCCACAGTCCCAGCCCCCCAGACACTAAAAGTCCAAGTCCCCGCAAGAAGCTGCAGCAGCTTTCAGGGAAGACTCAGATGAGAGAAATTCTGTTGTTTACTTCCCCATCCTTCTCTAAGCCTGGCCTGCCCCATTCACCCCTCCCCATCCTGAAGAACACTCCATCTCCACCATATGCTCCACTCACCCCACACACCCAGAGGCCCCAACTGCTCTGGAAGGGTGTGAGAAGAGCTGATCAGCAGAGTCACTGGTGAGTGGGAGGGCTGGTGGGGAGGGGAAGGAGCTGATCTGTGGGCCTGTCAGTGAGTACTGAGCACCCATTATTTTTTTCTGTGGGTGCTCCATGGAGCACTCATGGAATTGGTATCTATGCTCCTACCCTCTACCCTGGCTCTT
The DNA here is from genome assembly GCA_032595735.1 of Pelochelys cantorii. Lineage (NCBI taxonomy): Eukaryota > Metazoa > Chordata > Testudines > Trionychidae > Pelochelys > Pelochelys cantorii. The sequence goes on along the minus strand of CM064326.1, from coordinate 119,718,197 downwards.
GGCTCGAACTGGATACACAGGGGAACATGATTGAAAGCGTTTGGGTACCAGTGGCTTAAACCACTGGGTCTAGTGTGGAACATGACAGGACTCTCTAAGCTTGCTGTTATTTGGATCACTGAGCGGAAATAGAAGCAGTAGTTCACCAGTAATCGTTACTCAGCAGTGCTGGAGGAGGTGTTGATGGGAAGAAACAGAAATTAGAAAAATGGAGAGAGAAAGAAAGATAAGAAAGTCAGAATATTTAAGTCACAGTTCTTCTGATGGGGAAAAACATTCTAGCTTCAATCTGAGAGTGTATATTATTACTAAAAACTCATAATAAATATACAGACTTCCTGGGTGAAATCCCGGTGCTAATGAAGTCAATGGTGAATCTCCCATAATGAACATAGTTTTTACATTTAATATCTTGACTGGGTATAGCTATATTATGAAATACATGTATATATTTAGAAAAAATGAAACAAGGGAAGAAATGATATGTACTAATATAGTACATAACATAACAGTTTACATCTGCTAGTATAGTTCCAGGGAATAAGACCAGCTGTTGTTGAAACAGTCTGTCATCTTTTATTTTGAAAGCTATCCTTTCCATGTATATAAATCTGGTGTGTCATTTAAAGTATGTTCAAGAGTAAATTTCTTCTTCAGCATTATAAACCTACTGTGACATACAGGCTAACTCATGCTTGTCTGCATCACTTGAGATTTTAACATTACAGTAGTCAGACTTAATTCCCTGCAGGCACAAAGAAGACCAGTTTCTTATGCATGCCAGTCAGAAGGGCATGAGATGACATTCAGATTTGACAGCTAGAGTGGGATGTTCTTCCCCTTAGTTTGTCATAACCCTATGTTCTCCCCAGGGAGAAAAGGCTGTTTCTTCTTTAAGGAAAAATACTAATGGGTTCTTCTCAGCACTACCCTTTAAAAGCCTCATTTATTTACTGAATAAACCTTCTGTGATCCAACAGAGAATATTTACATTTACATCCAAGTTAGACATGACATGGCTTCATCTATCCATCAATTAACTTCTCTCCCAGATTCAATTTCCTGACATTCATATGATGATAAGTAATTATAGCACATCTCCCATCACCTATGTAGCAACATTACCAAAATATAGAAACAGTACCACACTCACAGTAGTTCTTCACACCCTCATTGAAATGAACTTTTTCACGTGTGGAAATGGAAAGATGAAATGGAAATATCATGATCAATCAAACCCATTGGCTGTGGTTACTGTGACACCCCGGATGTTTCTCTGCAGGTCACAGTGGTAATTCTTCACATGGGTTGGTTCCAGTATATTATGTAAATGAGGGACAGGATTAACTGCAGAGGTTGGATCTAAGATGAGCAAAGTCTAATTTTGTCTTCAGCTCAAAGGGTGGGCTTTCCAGAAAGGAACCCAGAGGCCTGTTTTTCACATTGTTCTTGCAGCCTGGATTAGAATGAAAGGACTGTTGCCCCTTGGCCCAAGTGATTGGCCAGTATTTGGGATCGTGCTGAGTTGTTTCTGTTAGCAGAAAAAAATTGATGATAGGGACAGGAATTTCTGTGGTAAAATCTAATTTGTTTACAGAGAATGTACACCAAGACCTGTCTCCCTAAACACAGTCAACTGGAGATAGTTTCCAAGCCTACCTTTCCAGCCAGCACTTTGCCCAAAAAGACCCCTCTCTTTTTTGGGTTCTTCCCAGGGTCACACTTACACTGTATGTGTTGCTGACTCCTTGCTGCTTTCTGGTTCCTTTCACACAGCAGCAAGCCAACCAGTTCTCCAGGCCTTGTGTTGGCTTAGCCTGGAGGGAAATGCTCAGCCCATATACCCATGACTTGCATGCAGTCTAGTTGCTTCTATTGTTTCAGATATCACTAAACAAAGAGGAATTTCTTTGTTCCCTCATCTTGTTTGAAAGAGAGGTGGCTAACATGCCCAACAGCTTCAACAAGGTCTGTGATTTTCCATTTGTAGTAACTCTGCTTGAGCATCTGTAACCCATACTGGGTGTGGTACACTGTCCCATGTAGTTGCACTTAGACCACTTACAGGGAGAGAAAAGAATGAGTGAGCTCTACAGCCTAAGCTGTAAGCAAGCTGACTATATAGCTCAAGCTGTAGAGACTCTTGTGCTAAATTCCCAAAACCCCAGGTTCAAATCCACCTGTCAATAGTTACACATCTACTCTTCAGGCTTCTATGAAGGAATCCAGACACTGACTCCCTTAGTGTCTGAATAGAGCCTGGGCACTGTGGCAGCTTTGGGGGTCTATAATCACACTTCTGAGGAACAGCTTCTCTACTGGGCACCTCTTGGCAGTTGTGACTGTGCAGGCCTGCTCTGCCCTAGAACTAGCAGTAAGATAAAAATAAGTCAGGTAACTTGGTGACACCTACATCCCCCAACCTCATTAATGCTTTATATGAGAGCTAAACCTTCTTGTTCTATCAAATAAATCCTGTAATGACTCTTGTTTTCTTGCCTGTATCAGTCTTCCCAAGATCTGAGAAGGATAGCTGTTTTCTGATTACTTCCCTATGCATGTATGTAAAATTACTGTGATAATTAGAAACACTAGCATAACATTGCCCAGACTTACAGGGATGAATGAAATAAAGTTTTCTTCCTTGTTATTACATGCGTGTACATGTACCTTAGAATCATAGAATACGAGAACTGGAAGGGACCTTGAGATGTCATCAATTCCAGTCCCCTGACCTCATGGCAGGAACATCTAGATTGTCCCTGATAGATGTCTATCTAACCTGCTCTTAAATATCTACAGTGATGGAGATTCCACAACCTCCCTAGGCAATTTATTCCAGTACTTAACCATCCTGACAGTTAGGAACTTTTGCCTAATGTCCAACCTAAACCTCCCTTGCTGCAGTTTAAGCCCATTGCTTCTTGTCCTATCATCAGAGGCCAAGGAGAACAATTTTCTCCCCTCCTTCCTGTGACACCCTTTTAGATACCTGAAAAATGCTGTCATGTTCCTTCTCAGTCTTCTGTGTGGACTGGACACAATACTCCAATTGAGGCCTAATCAGCGCAGAGTACAGAATGACTCCTCGTGTCTTGTTCACAACAATCCTGTTAATGCATCCCAGAATCCTGTTTGGTTTTTTTGCAACAGTGTCATACTCTTGACATATTTAGCTTGTGGTCCACTATGACCCCTAGATCCCTTTCTGCAGTACTCCTTCCTAGACAGTTGCTTCCAATTCTGTATGTGTGAAACAGATTGTTCCTTCCTAAGTGGAGTACCTTGTACTAATCTCTATTTGTGACCAGCTGCAGCTTGAATTTGAATGCAGTTCTGTTTAAATGCATTCAAAATCATGTGGGGAAGCGCAAGTAGCATCTATGGCTCTATGATGTTGAATAAATAAACATGCTAACTCTCATTGCCTTAGTGCTCAACACTTTTTTAAAGAAATGCACAAACTCATTTTCTGAAGCAAATCTCACACTAGACTTCCCACCTAAATACTTGAACCATCATCATTAAGCATAATCCAGCTATTGATCAATACTATGTGTACTCTCCATACTCTGATCATGAACTGAACTGTAGAACGTGTGTTGTAATGGAAGATGTATCTGAATGTTTCCCGACTGACTTAATGTCACTTCCCAATTTCCTTTTCAAGAAGTATATTTGAAATAACTCACTTAAGTTCCCTCTACCTTTTAGCTCCATCTAATCTTATCTAAGGGTATGTCTACATGACAAAGTTAATTCGAACTAACAGCTGTTAGTTCGAATTAACTTTAATAGTGGCTATACATGCAAACCTCTATTTCGAATTAAAACTTAATTCAAACTAGGTAAACCTCATTCTATGAGGAGTAACGCCTCGTTCGAATTAAGTAGTTCGAATTAAGGGCTGTGTAGCCACTTAATTCGAACTAGCTGGAGGCTAGCCCTTCCCAGGTTGCCCTGGTGGCCACTCTGGGCCAAACCAGGGAAACTCTTCTGCCCCCCTCCCAGCCCTGGAGCCCTTAAAGGGACACGGTCTGGCTACAATGCTTGTGCCAGTTGCAAGCCTGCCAGCATCCAGCCAGCAGACCCTGCACCTGGCACAGGATGAGCCAGCCAGTTGCTGCCACTCAGCCCTCCACCTCTTCCCAGGACCAGGCTGGCGGCTCCCAGGAGCCTGCCCGGGGCCGCAAGAGGCGGGCACCCGCTTGGTCTAGTGCGGAGATCGTGGACCTCATCGAGGTTTGGGGGGAAGCCTCCAACATCCACGATCTCCGCAGTAGGCACAGGAATGCGGCCGTCTACAGCCGCATGGCTGCCAGCCTGGCCACCAGAGGCCACATGCGGACCCAGGAGCAGCTCCGCTACAAAATTAAGGACCTGCGGCAGGCCTACTCCAGGGCCTCCCAACCAGGGGCCGACCCAAAGGCCTGCCCTCAATTTGAGGCCCTGGCCCGCATCCTGGGGGCTCACGCAGTCCATGCCCCCCAGGTGGTGGTTGACCCCGGGGCAGAAACGGAGGAAGAGGAGGACGCCAAGAGCCAGGAGCCGCAGGAGCCTGCAGGGAGCCTGCCCAGGACCCCCGAGTCATCCCACAGAGCACATCTGCTGTGTCGTCTGAGGCCGGGGAGGTCTCCACATGTGAGTGCCATCATGGTCCCCTTATGTGTATGGGAAAGGGGAGGTGGAGAGGGAGCCCAGGGACCGTGCGCCTGGGCCTTGCCCACCATGGAGCAGCAGCTGGGTGTCATGCAGGGGCCCTGGCCCGTTCCCCACACGCCGACCTTGCCTTCCAGAGGGGGGCTGGGTTTCACCCACTGTGTCCCCAGGGAGAACTGACCACTGCTCTTGTTTCACCACAGCCGCAGCACCTGGGAGTGCAGGGCGCACCACCCTGCCTGCAACAGCCACCCGCACCCGGGCCAGCAGGTGCACCCGCAACCAGGAGGAGTACCAACGGCGGCATCTGCAGCTACTGGGGCAGCGGCTCCGCACCCAGGAGCACTGGGTCCGGGAGGACCTGCGGCTGCAGCAGCAGAGCTTGGCGGATCAGGGCTGTGCCCTCAGAGGTCACCTCCAGACCCTGGTGGACAGGTTCCTGCCTCCTCCGGCTCCAGCCCCTGCAGCCGCCCCAGCTCTCGCTCCTCCACCCACCCCTGTTCCCCCTCCCGCTTCCTCTGCACCCCCTGTCCCTCCTGCCCCACCCTCCACACTCACTCCTCCCCGACGCCTCCGCACCCGCAGTGCTGCGAGACGGGAGAGCCAGCAGCACCCTGAGCCCTGAGCTTTCCCTTCCCTTCCCTTCCTCCCCTTCCTCCCCCTTCCAGCTCCCTCCTCCCAGGTTTCCCCCTTCCGCCTCCACCCTCATTCTTCCCTTCCCCCACCCCAGTTATGTAAAATAAAACGAGATTTTTGTTGCCAAAACAGGTATCTTTATTTGACATTAGGAAGGGGGGTTAGGGAGGGGAAAGGGGAAGGAGGGGACGGTGGAAGAAGGCCCCAGTGGGGCATGCAGAGAGAGCTGTCCTTCTCCACCAGGAAGCTCTCCCGCAGGGCTTCCCGGATCTGGATGGCCCCCCGCTGGGCCTCCCGGATGGCGGCGGTGCGGGGCTGCATGTACTGGCCAGCCATGCGCTCAGCCTCAGCCATCCAGGCTGGCAGGAAAGCCTCCCCCTTCCGCTCACATAAATTGTGCAGCACACAACATGCTGCCACCACGGGAGGGATATTGTGCTCGGCAAGGTCAAGGCGGGTGAGGAGGCATCGGAATCAGGCTTTCAGTCGGCCGAAGGCCCCCTCGACCACGATGCGGGCCCTGGTGAGCCTGGCATTGAAGGCCTGCCTGGAGGGGTTGAGGTATCCTGTGTAGGGCTTCATGAGCCAGGGCTGTAGGGGGTAGGCCACATCTCCCACCAGGCTGTAGGGTGTAGGCCGCATCCCCCACCAGGTATGTCCACGTCCCCGACCCTGATGTGGCGGTCAGGGAAGAAGGTCCCGGCGTGCAGCCTCTGGCACACGGAGGAATTGCGAAACACCCTGGCGTCGTGTGCCTCGCCAGACCAGCCCACATTAATGTCCGTGAACTGGCCCCGGTGGTCAGACATGGCCTGCAGGAGGACAGAAAAGTACCCCTTGTGGCTGATATACTGGGAGGCCTGGTGTTCCGGGGCATGGATGGGGATGTGCTTCCTGTCGATGGTCCCCCCGCAGTTGGGGAAGCCGAGGGCGCCGAACCCCTGGATGACCGCGTCCGGGTCAGCAAGGCAGACCACCATGCGGAGCAGCACCCGGTTGATGGCCTTGACCACCTGCAGAGAGACACACTAAACCACAAATCACTGGGGTGCCCCGGTGGCTGGGAGTGTTCGTTCCCTGGCACTGCCCCGCGCCCCACTCCCAGAAGCAACCCTCGCTGCGATCCTGGCTGCCGCAGGCAGCGTGTAGTACGGCTGGGACAGACCGAACCCTCCCGTGCGGGGCACTTTTGCCTCCTCCCCCCCTGTTTTCCCTGGGGCGGCCCATCCCCTCCTTGCAGCCCCCCCTCCCCCAGCCCAGTGGCTGGTGAGTGCCGTACCTGCATGAGCACTGCTCCGACGTTGGATTTCCCCACGCCGAACTGGTTCCCAATGGATCGGTAGCTGTCCAGTGTGGAGAGCTTCCACAGGGCAATGGCCACACGCTTCTGGAGGGGGATGGCGGGCCTCATGCGAGTGTCCCGTCGCCGCAGAGCAGGGGTGAGCCACTTGCAGAGCTCCAGGAAGGTGTCCATCTTCATCCTGAAGTTCTGGGTCCACTGTTGGTCTCCCCAGAGCTCCAGGATGATGAGGTCCCACCAGTCGCTGCTCGTGTCCAGACGTCAGATGCGGTGGGGCACGCTGGCGTCCGGGTGCTGCTGCGGCTCCTCCACAGCCCCCAGGGAGGCCAGGGGGAGGGGCAGGGGGCTGACGTGCACCAGATGGTGCCAGGCAGCCTCCACCCATTGCTGGCAGGCTTGTAGCAGCTAGTCCAAAAACTGGAGCAGAATGCCCAGGGCGAGCTCTGGCTCCATGGTGCCAACTGTGGCGGCGTCCCCAATGGGAACCACTGACACAGGCAGGCAGAGAGGAAAATGCTTTGCTGTCCCTCGGCATGGTAGGCAAGCAAGCGAAAAAGCTGAGAACCAGCTGTCCAGGGGGGTCCCTTTAAGCACAAGCCTCAGATAGCCTCAGACAGCAGCCACACAAAGCAACTACTGACCTGATGCCCTGCCGGAACCGGTTTCAGCTGCCCTTAAATGCAACCCAGCGTCCAATCAGTGTGGACACGCTAATTCGAATTAGTTTTTGGGTCTAGATGAGTTATTTCGAATTAGCTTATTTCGAATTAACTAATTCGAAATAAGTTAGTTCGAATTAACTTTGTAGTGTAGACATATCCTAAGGTATTTGCAACATGCATAGTATGGCCACATTTTGGCACTTGGGCTCAACCCCCCAAGATATTTAGGAACCTAAATCAGTTATTTCAGTGGGAGGTAGGCACCTTAGAGAATCTGGGCCCTAGTTCTGGGGGGGAGATTTCAATATGAGATTTTGGAGGAACCTCTCAAAAGTGTGAAAGGTGGCCTGTCCAGTTGTCTACAGATTAGTTCACATGAGCAGTTTAAGAGACTCGGAAGATGGACAATCTTTCTAAAGCCTCACAGAGAGCAATCAATATTAGTCTTGTCTGCTTGGAGTTAACACCAACCCTTGACTCCTAAATGAACACAAATAGAGCTTTTATGCTGCTCTTCCACGTATGGCTCATATCTCTTGTTTTTGTGGAGAGCGGCTGCCTCTAGCCAACAACTGGCTGCTTCATCTGAGTATGTGCAGGGGCTCTAAAGGAGGGGATGTGACATCAGGACAGTGGCAGAGCCAGTGAAGCAGTGTTTTGACTTTGGCTTTCTGCCCAAATGACAGTGTAACTGCTGTGTTAATAGAAATCCCGCTGTTAGGATGAATACAGCTTCTTTCTAGGGGTGGACTGCAGCTGGGCAAAAGTAATCCTACAGCACAGTTCTGGTACATACTGTAAACTAAAAGACAGGCATAAAGAGAGTGCTTTTTTTAAAATCAATTTTGTGTTCATGGAAGGTGCTTAAGGTGAAGTCTTTTATCCTGTCACAGAAATAATATAACTTAAATGTAAGTGTGTTCAAGTGCATTGCTAATCAACACAGTCACTAAAAGAGCTCACCTATACAAGTTAATTGACCATGCTAGCTATCCCAGAATAGCTCCCTATGAGGATGCTATTCCAAAATAAAAGTCACTTTACAAAAAGCACAGTAATGTTTCTGAAATAGAGACTTTTATTTCAGAATAGAATGTCCACAAAGGATGTATTCTGAAATAACTATCACAACATAGCTTACTCTGTAATAGCTGCTCCCGTCAATCTCCCTGTGTAGACAAGCTCTAGGAATTCAGGGAATCACCAGTTAATCCAATATTCACACCAATCTCAATTAAATTGGGGTGTACAGTTATATAACTATTTTGTTCAGTGGCAGGAATTGCATGGGCAAATCAAGTAGTTACAGGAGGAGGATCTTGAAAGGCCAAATGAAAAGTGCCCCCAGTTATCAATGAAAGATTTCTGATGGATCAAGTTTGGAATATGGCCCTAATTTGTCGATTCAGCTCACACATAATTAAAAATGTAATTTTAATTTGCTACCAAATGACTTTGACACTCTGGGTCTAGAATGTGATTCTAATTGAGTGAGAGAGGTGCCAGATTCTCATCTGGTGTCAAGCATTAAAGTCAGTGGAATTATACCAGCTGGTAGGATCTGGCCCAAATATTTTACAGCCAAATCTCCTTTATCTGACTCACACAAACAGTCCTATTGAAATCAGTGGAACTACTTGAATGTATCTGACAAGTAGGTTTTAATCCTAGATTATCAAGTGACTATTACTTTTTTTGAAAATTTCTAACCGCTCTCATCTATTAGCATGTCTATTCTGAAGTTCTACAACATTTTTAAACCAACTTGTTTCTTTTTTATTCCTCTATACAGTTCTAATTGCCCCCATTTAACAAAAATATTTAAATTGAAAAAGGTACCAAGAAGGGCAACAAAAATGATTAAGAGTAGGGACCAGCTTCCCTGTGAGGTGAGATTAATAAGACTGAGAGTTTTCAGCTTGGAAAAGAGACAACTAAGGGCATGTCTACACTAGGAAATTATTTTGAAATAACTAAATTCAAAATAACTACTCCCAAAATTACTGTGTCAAAATAAGCTTATTCCCCAAGGAAAGCAGGAGTATAGCTTTCAAAATAACCAGCCCATTTTTTCAAAATAATGGGCTTCATAGTGAAAAAAAATTAAAAAACAATGAATGGTTCTGAAGCACATTAGAGACGAACAGAACATGTAGATGGTATCATGAGCTTTCGTGGGCACAACCCACTTCTTCAGATTGTGGACGCTCCGCTTATTATTTTGAAATAATAGAGCAGGGCTATGGGGGAATATGATAGAGATCTATAAAATCATGAATATGGTGGAGAAAGTGAACAAGGAAATGTTACTTTCTCCCTCACATAACACGTGAGCCATAGTGCACTGCTCTTAATGTCAATGCTAGAGCGCCAAGAATGGAGGGTGCTCTGCCAACAGGAGTACAGTGTGAACATACAGTAGCAATGTTATTATAGCTCTTTCTGATTGTCAACAGAATTTTGACGACAAAAGTTATGTAGTACAGACAAGGTCTGTTTGCAAAGGTTGCTCCTTAGGGAGGAAAAGGGAAGAACAGCCTCTGTATTTTTCATAAGTGGGATTCTTATGCTGAATTTAGTAATGAAAGAATACTACATCCATAGGGTCACCTTATAAAGCAGATGTAGCATGTGGGAAATAATCAAGTACAGCCTTAGTTTCTACTCTGTCAATATACTGTGAAAAAAGGAAACATGTAGCAGTGTTCAAAGCCCTGCTAGGAGACACATTTATCCATTGTTAATGGTTATAGTGACCTCTTGTGGCAGATTCAAAATGTTTTAGAATGAGCTCAATTAGTTTGTGCCTGTTTCTATCTCTATATCGTTCTTAGGCATTTCTAAAATGCCCATCACAGCTTATAAGAGAACCAGCGAACTCAGAAATTAAACTGGACTCCCCTGCTTGCCATTTAAAGTCTATGCTCAGGCCCTTCATTTAGATAGCCAGAGCCAATAGGCGCTGAGAATTTTAAAACGTAGCTGAAGGAAAGCTGTAACAGTGGAAGGCGCTGAGGCTAGATTCACAGTGGGAACTTGGGCATTTCAGTGTTTAACATTTTCCTTTCCTGCCACCTGGTGGAATTTACAATCCCAGGTGCCCAGGCTCCTGCTACAGTACAGGGACAGGCACCAGAAAAAGTGAGAGCTTTCAGCTAAAATGAAGGACACAAACGTTCAAAGGCTACCCTGTCTGATATGAAGCAAAGCCTTCAACCCTGGCCTCCAGAGTGTTCTAAACACCAGACTAGAGTGTCAGTCATGTGCATGTGCTCTCAATTATTTTTACAGGATGAAGAGAGCCCCCAGACTAGTGTACGCCACAGGCCAGTGGCAGGGAACTCCCCTGGAAGGTGGGATAGCTTTAAGTATCTGCACCAAATCGGAGCAGGTGGAGATTTGGACCTGCTTTCCACTTCCCAATGGAGTGCTCAAACCACAGGGATAATGGGCTTCAGGTGTGGGGAGCTGCAGTCTAACAATGTGCTCAGAGCATACTAGGGGTCAGGCCCAGTAGGGGGAAAATGCCTCGTTTGTGAATCTCACCCATCCTGAGGAATGAGCTAGGGCACCTGGTTGCCCAGGGGTGTCAAAACTCAGTCAGCTTTGCACATATCCTGCAGCACCTGAGCAGTTTGTTTAGCCTAAAAACTGGACCTGAGCCCCAAAAAGGCAGGTACGTGCTTACATCTCCCTTGTGAATCCAGCCTTAACTTATACCTGGTGTGAATACCTGTATCTGTGCTCCTTGGACCTACATGACACTTTGTTTTCCCTTTTCTCCCTTGCAAATTCCTCTTCATTTCTTACTAGTCAGAGGGACTTCTCTCCTCCCAGTCAGGGTCCTTTTTTTGTATTGTGCATTTTCATTGGGAGAATTCTAGCTACTCTTCCCCAATTCAGGTGTAAAACCCAGATATCAGTAGCAGTTCTTGGAGAAACTCCTTGCTGATTTGAAGAGTGACAAGGAGGGCTGTAGAAACAGGAGAGAGGTAAGATAACTGGAAGAGCCACAAATATTTTCTACGTTAAATAAACACCTTGCAGTAGGTTGATAGACCATCACTAATTCACGCTGCCCTTTTACTGAATGTTTCCACTCTAACAATAGTAAATAGCAATATCTAGCACTTGTCTATAGTAGATCTCAAAGTGTTTTACAAAGATGGTCCAGTCTTTTTATACCCATTTTAGAGATGGGGGAAAAAGACACTCAGAGAGGAAACAACTTGCCTGAGGACACCCCGCAGGCCAATAGCCAAACTGGACCTAAAAAATCCAGATTCTCTGTGACCTGGCCCAGTGCTCTACCCCTAGGCCACACTGACAATTTGAATATTCAGGGTGGAATTTTTAGAGAAGTTCAGTGTTCTCATTATACTGTTTTTATTGAGGTTAATGGATGATTTCAACACCAGGTATTCACACCAGGTATAAGTTAAGGCTGGATTCAGAGTTACACCAGCTCTGAAGTGTTTTTGGAACACCCAATACTTAATGGAAAGTGCTGGTATGATAATTTGAGGTTGCTTTCTGTAAGACTGGGTGTACCTAAGGCAGCACTCACTGAAAATGCAAGGTCAGAGCAGGCTGCAAAAGGGAAAGCAGGTACTCCCAAAACTGGTGGTTAAACTCACTGACCAAACTGTGCTTCTGATTCCCCACGCCGGTTGTCAAGAAGCTGTAAAAGAAATCACACAACCCCCTTTATTGCATTCCAGGTCTCTGGCTCCCAATCAGCACCCAGGTTCAGTACAGTGAGAAGTTATTTTAAAAACTCTACTCCCATGTACAAACTGTTCTCCAGACTCCCAAGTCTCAGCCATATTACTGGGTCGATATTAGTTGGAATTTTACCCGAACACCACACTGCTTGGTGTCTTAAACTAAAAGAAAGAATGAATGAGAAAGAAGAGAGCTGTTAAACAGTCAAGCAATCAGATACATACATAAGACTACAAAGTCCAAGGTTCTTAGCACTGTTGGGGAGTTTGCTGGCTTGAAAGTCCCTCTGGAACACATCCACAGCTTGGATGAGACTTTCTGTCTTTTGTTCAGAACTTCAGTTTGTAGACAAGTTACTCCAGAAGCAAGAATCAGGACTGAAGACAAAATGGAGATCATGCAGCTGCTTTTTTATATCCTTTGCCTTGTGGCCTGTAGTTCCCTTGTCCCAAACACAAGCTTCATAGCACATGGCATAGAAAAGCCTTAGCATTGTGTCCATAGACATGCCTTTACATGACTGCTGACTCATAACATGTAGTCCTGGTCTTTTTCAATGGGTTTCTTGTACAGCTGGTGATCCTTAATGGGCTATAGCAAATAGGCTAGGCAGTGCTGATGCTAATCTGTCTGGGAGTGTCACCCAAAAACATAGCACAAGTTTAGAAATACAGATGTACCATACATATTTATAACTCATAACACTAAGGTGAATCAAACATATAAACAAGATTATCATAGTTGGCAAATGGTAACATGTTCACAGATCTCTTATATGACATACTGGTCTGATTCCTTGCAATTTTATACTGGTGTTAATATCATAAAGTGTCTCCCATATCTCATAGGGTGTCACAGTCAGGTAATAAGTACAGCTGGGCTAAGAAATTCATGAGCCTTTTACTTCAACATTTGTTCAGATCAGGAGGTGCTTATTACTCCAGATAACCTCAGATTATCATCATGGTTAGGCTTGGCAGGATTCGCGTTCAATTGCTAGGTGTGGGTAAATATCAGTTTCACCTGTCAGCAAAATTGAAGAGAAAAAAATTCATTGATAAGAGTTGGTAGCGCATCCTACTCCACGCACAGCGCTTGCAGGGAGCCAATGCTATGCGGCCCATGGCAATGCAGGGAGCCCTTTACAGCCCCAGTGTTATAGTCCTCATGGGTTGGGAATACAGGGAGGCAGGACTGAGAAGGGGTCATTGCTCTGTCCTGTCAGGACTGCAGCCTCCCTTTCACCTCATGTCTTCAGGAATCCAGCGGCACTGTCTCCAAAACCAAACCAGAGAGTCCTTACAAGCTCTGCTGACACAGCCATGCTCCCTCACTCAGTGGCTGAAAGCAGAGGGGCCATTCCCAGACAGGAGCCCTTCAGCAGTGGTGCAACCTCCCTCAAGGCTGCAGGGTCATTGGCCTGCTTGCAGCTCTGGCTGGCACAGTGGGTCAGCGGCAGACATAGGGCAGGGCAAGCGGGGAGGCTGCCCTGGGCCCCATGCTTCAATAGGCCCCGCGCCAGCGCCAGTGTTTTTTTTATAGGGGCGGACTGGCCCGGCAGGATACTGGAGGAGGAGGGGGATTTGTGATGGGGCGCCATAGCCCCGCACTTTAAATTCCCCGGCGCTGGCCAGTATGGGGCACTGTAGGGCCGAGGGAGCGCATGAGTGGCGTGCTGAAATGCCGTGCAACAGCTGGGAGGGGAGACGCCCGGGCGTGGCGTGACATCACGGCCCGGGACTTTAAAACCGTGCAGCCCAGCATTGCACCATGCAGTCCGGCACGTGGGTCTGCAAACTGGAAGGCAGAAGGTGGGCTTGGGCGGAGGGCACCAAGGGGACCGCCTGGAGGAGAGACAAATGCCAGGGAGCCAAGTGGAGACAATGAGGAAAAGGGCAGGAGGGGAGGTGTCAGTGGGAGGGGGACAGGGTGATGCTGGGAGAGGAGAGGGTAAGGGAATTGGGGGCTGGAGGGGGAGGTGCCGGGATAAGTCTTGAAAGAAGGGGTGGGCATGAGGAAGGTGGGGATGGAGCAAGTCATGTGTGAGGGCTCGGAGAGGCATGAGGGGAATGGGGCAGAGTGTGGTAAGGGGGTGGGCATCAGGGAAAAAGGGGGCAGGGGCAGTGAGGGAAGGGGGAGGCACCAGGAGGGTGCAGGGGTAAGAGAAGGTGCAGGTGCCAGGAGATTCTGGGGGTGAAGCAAAAGGGCAGACAACTGCAGGGAAGGGACCAGCACCAGAGGAGAGAGGCAGGGCAGGTGTGTAGAGGGAGGTGTTAGGAGAGGGGATGAGGAGGGGTAGCTCACATAATCAGAGTGGGGCTACTGGAGGAGTGGGCACTCTAAATTGAAACTAATAAAGAATTACTTAAGATCTACTATGAGCCAGGAGCATTTTGTAAGTCTTTTGATTATATTGATTGAAAACGACCTGTGTAAAGAAATGGACTTTAATGACATAATTGAAGAATGTGCTGCCAAAAGAGCTAGACAGCTATAATAGACTTAAATGCAAATGAAAATTTTTAATTATTAATGCAGAATTGTGTTTAAGAATGAATTACAATATAATTAAAATAAAATTATCCAACTAAACTCAGTTTCTATCAAATTTATCCAATTCACATTTAATATGAAAATAGCCTTCAATTTGTGCATTGATGATGCCTTTTTTTCTATTTTTTCTCCAAAGGGGGGCCCTGCAAAATTGTGCTGCCCCTGCAGTGGGTTGTTCTTCCATTGGGCCAGAAGCACAGTTTGCCCCCTCACCTTGAATCCAGGTGTCTTGGGCCCATCAGCCATGCTCAGAGGTCTCTACATCCCCCCCGTCAGAGATGACTTAAGCCGAGTTCCAATTACATTTTTTGCAACTATGGCTAAGTTAAAAATTAAAGAAATTACTTAAAAGTACAAATTGGTATTAATCATCTTAGACAAAAATGGAATTTCATAAAGCCTATTTATAATTTTGTTTTTGACATATCCCTGTTTGTGAGGCTCATTGTTCCTTTTGACAGCAAAGACATAGGGCAGGTTTACACAATTTGAATTATGCTAGTAGCATTACTCAAATGGACACAGCTTATATCTACTTACAGTAGGGTCCTCACCACACTGGGTCGAGAGAAGAAATTATTCTGTCGACTCCCCTTCCTCATCTCATTCTGATGGAGTACTGGAGTCAACGGGAGAGCAATTGACAGTCAATTTATTGCACCTGTACTCGATGCAAAAAATCTCCCCCATACACTGGATCGATCATTGTCTCGTTGGTCTGTCCCATAATGAAGAGAAGCCCCAAGATGCAAATATAACGGTATATTAGGGTGTAAACTAAGCAGAACCATCAGAAAACTGAAAGAAATGGTAAAGCCCAAGAGATTTGTTACGGCAAATAAGCTGTGGTCCCGGATTTCTGCTATCAATATTTATTTCATTAGTAAGTGTCAGAAGATCAAAATGTTTGATCCTCTCGGACCTGAAGAATAAACACTAATTTTCTCAACTAAAAGTGAAAGACTAGCATTGTGGGCATTGCTAGTTGAGGCTTCTTGAGGGACCTCTCCTCAGTGCAATAGAGCTCTAAAATAAATCTTGCCCAATAATACATATTCAATTCCTTGTTAGCCTGGAGAGGTCTTTCCAAGAGCTTTTGCATGAATAGCTATGGACATACCAGTGCTTATTTTGTTTCTTTTGACTAATCCATAAGCAAGCTGCCCCATGTAAACAGGTGAGGTCAGAGCCAAACAACTGTACATTTTCTTTTTTACCTAGAAGAATTTAAGTATAATTATTTTCTGTTGCAGGAATAGACATAATCACAGTCCACGACTGTTCTCTATCTTTATCGGCTAAAAATAAAATACACAGCTGTTTCTTATCAGTACAGGAAACTAAAATGTTAATTTCAAATCAATTGAGAAATCTCTCTCCCCCTCTCCCCCCACCACCCGTTATGATGTTTGCAAGTATATTACTCACAGTTATATTTACTGAATAGTACTGCTAGGTAATTAAACCCTCAGGTTGTTTGCAAACTTTTTACTTTAAATAACTGGGGTTTGTGAGATGCAGTTGGTTACCAAAGTCATATAATAATGTTAGTGGTCCCCAGTTAAAACTGAAAAAAACCCCAAAGCAAAACAGAATAGCACCTAGAATACCTTTTTTCCTATATAAATATGGGTAGCCATAAGAAGAACAGATAGTTGTGTGAAACGCAATCTATTTAGGACTATTGCTGAACGGCAAATAAAAAGGAGCCTACTCTGGATTGAATTGAACAGTCATTTAGAATTTGAGCCTGTGTTCATGAACACTTTTTGGCAGTGTTCCACCACCTGTAGTTATTAGCTATAGGTGGACAATGCAAGATCTGTACCACAATGCAACAACCTGTAGAGCTTGGACAAGGAACAGTGACTTGTGACACTGCACTCTTCTTTTTTTAAATTCAGTTATGTACTTTTTCCATTAAGATTAATAACATTACAAAATAAAGCGGACTGAGGCCACCCTTATTTATAAAAGCAAAGAGAAAACTCATGCAATATATTAACCCTCTAAAGTTGACTGTTTACTGTGGCTTGCTCCATTACTTCACAGAATTGAATTGACTGGTAATAGATTTTTCACTGTGGCGTTACAGTGAGAACAGCACGTGTACACAAATGCATATTCAGTAACAGCAGATAAACTGTTTCTGATAAAGAAAAATAGTGTAATTAACCAACAGCTTACATGTACTTGTTTGTGTGCACACTGGGCTGAAGATTGTGGAACTAGAGCATTATACTACACTGGGCAAGCATATTACATTACTGTTTCACGTGGCTAGACCCTGTTCATTTTGCTTGGCTTTCCATCACAGTGATTACCTTTTTACATTCAACACTTAATATAATTTCAAAACCTACAGGGGCTTCAAATCTCGAGCTTCAAAGTGTTGCATAACAGCGTCAAGTGTCCTGGGAATGCCTCTTTTCAGGTGGGAGTTTCAAGCAGTGTCTAGAATTAGTCTCTCTGACAACCACTGCCTGGGTCATCTTGGCAATAGTGAAATACAAAATTATTATTATTTATGAGTAGTAAGGCCATTACTATTTCTCTGAGCCATCCAAGTCCCTGGCCTTCAGACATTTAAATGTTTTTTTTAAAGGTGATTGTGATGCTGGCAGAGCAGATGCCCATTCTTGACAAGAGTTTAGGCCTCAACCCAGCACTGACAACAGTCCTGCTCAGTGTTTAGCAGGGATAAGATGGGTATCTGGCTTATCACAATGGCTGTGTCTACACTGGTGCGTTCTTGCGCGAAAACGGCCGCTTTTGTGCAAAAACATGCCACCTGTCTACACTGGCCACGCGTTCTTGCGCAAGTAAACTGACATTGTACTGTAGAAAATCAGGGCTTCTTGCACGAGAACTCTGACGCTCCCTCTCAGGAATAAGCCCTCTTGCGCAAGAGCTCTTCCAGAAGAGGCCAGTGTAGACAGGCAACATGAAATTCTTGCGCAAGAAGCCCCTATGGTTAAAATGGCCATCAGAGCTTTCTTGCACAAGAGAGCGTCTACACTGCCATGGATGCTCTTGCACAAAAGCACATCTCTTGCGCAAAAGCACATGCCAGTGTAGACACTCTCTTGTGGAAGAGTTTTGCACAAGAACTCTTCCACAAAAGAGTTCTTGCGCAAGAAGCTGAGAGTGTAGACGTAGCCAATGCGTTTAGACTTCATGAAATGCTTGTAAGCTACTACATGTATTAATCCTACTTACAATGTCTGTATCTCATGCTAGAAAGGGAACATTTATGCTTTTGCTTCATAATCGTTTACAAAAAAATTTGCCCGGTAACAGTCGACTTGTCAAAAGGGCTTGCCCCAGCAGCTTACATTCTGGTAAGAAGGAAATAAAGATAATGAACAAGGAAATTCCTCATCTCCTTTGCTGTTTGGACTGTCAGAGGGCAGAAGCAACGTAACAGAAGCAAAGTTCCCCAGCACCATAGAATAGAACTGTAGAACTGGAAGAGACCTTGAGAGTTCATTTAGTCCAGTTCCCTGTGCTCATGGCAAGACTAAGTATTATCTAGGCCATCTCTGACAGGTGTGTTACTAACCTGCTCCTAAAAGTCTCCAGGGATGGAGATTCCACAACCCCACTATCTAAGTTGTTCCAGTGTTTTTCCTAATGTCCAACCTAAACTACCCTTACTGCAATTTAAGGCCATTGCTTCTTGTCCTATCATCAGAGGTGAAGGAGAATAATTTCCCCCTCCTCCTTGAAACAATCTTATATGTACTTGAAAATTATTATGTCCCCTCTTAAGCTATGTCTACCTCTGGTATCCTGGAAAAGCTATGCCGCATCCAAGGAACGCATCCACTTTTTCAGAACAGTTTCCGAAAAAGCGGACACATTCTTTTGGCATCCCTGTATTCCTCATTGTATGAGGAAGAAGGGATGTTCCAAAAGAGGAGGTTTTTCTGAAATTTGGCCCCGTGTAGATGGGCCAAATTTCGGAAAAGCCTCTTCCAAAAAAAAGTGGAAAAAAGATACGCAAATTGCAGTTCACAATTTGTGTATCTTTTTCTGACTTTTCTTTGCAGTCTAGACATAACCTTAGTCTTCTCTTTTCTAGAATTAACAAACCCAATTTTTTCCAATCTTCCCTCATGTCACGTTTACTAAGCCTTTAATCATTTTTTTTGTTGTTCTCTGGATTTTCTCCAAGCTGTCCTCATCTTTCCTGAAATGTGGTGCCCAGGACTGCATATAATACTTTGGCTGAGGCCTAATCAGAGTGGAGTAGAGCAGAATTACTTCTTGTGTCTTGCTTACAACATTCCTGCCATACATCCCAGAAAAATGTTTGCTTTTTTTGCAACAGTGTTACACTGCTCACTCAAATTTAGCTTGTGATCCATGATAACCCCCAAGATTCCTTTATACAATACTCCTTCCTAGATAGTAATTTCTCACTGATTGTTCCTGCCTAAATGGAGTATTATGCATTTGCCCTTATTGAATTTCATCCTCTTTACTTCAGATTGTTTTGAATTTTAATCCTATCCTTTAAAGCACTTGCAAACCCTTCTAGCTTGATAGTGTCTGCAAATTTTATAAACTTACTCACTATGCATTATTTAAATCACTAATGAAAATATTGAAGACAGCCAGAATCTGAACTGATCCCTATGGGACACTACTCATTATGCCCTTGCAGCTTGATTGTGAACCACTGATAACTACTCTCTGGGAATGGTCATCCAACCAGTTATGCACTCACCTTATAGTAGCTCCATTTAAGTTGTACTTCCCACGTTTATGAGAAGATCATATGAAACTGTATCAAAAGCCTTACTAATGTCAAGATATACGTCATTTACAACTTCTCCCCATTCAAAATGCTTGTTACCCAGGCAGAGAAAGTTATTAGTTTGGTTTGACATGATTTATTCTTGACGAATCCATGCTGTTACTTATCTTTTAAAGATTTGCAAACTGCTTGCTTAATTATTTGTGCCATTATTTTTCCTGGTATAGAAGTTAAGCTAACTGGTCTAATTCCCTGGGATGTCCTTATTCTCCTTGTTATAGTTGGGCATATTTGCCTTTTTCTAGTCCTCTGGAATCTCTCTAGTCTTCCATGACTTTTCAAAAGATAATTGCAAATGGCTCAGATATCTTCTCAAGTCAGCTCCTTGAGTGTTCTAGGATACATTTAATCAGACCCTGGGGACTTGAAGACATCTATCTTGTCTAAGTAATTTTTAATTTGTTCTTTCCCTATTTTAGCCTTTGATCCTATCTCATTTCACTGGCATTTGCCATATTAGGTGTCCAATCACTAATCATCTTTTTGGGTGAAAATAAACTAAAAAGTCATTTAGCTCTTCTACTGCTCACACATTTTCTGCTACTGTTCTCAACCACCCCCATGGAATAAGGGGCCTGCTCTACTCTTGGTCTTCCTCTTGCACTGAGTCATTGCTTAAGCAAGGCCCGTGGGATACCACACTCAAGATAACATGGCTGAACTGAAGGCACACTGGATAGCTACAGACTAGTGCTTTAGTCCTAAAAGAAAAAACAGTGCCAGAATGCATTATTTCACCAGAGATACCAGCCATGCATACTGCAAAGTACAGAACAAAACTAGTAACCAACCATCTATTTGTTTACAATGACCGGAAGCACTGGAACGCCACTCCAGCTCACCACAGATATGCCAGAAGAGTGTTCCAGAGGGCTCTCTCTCAGTTCAAGCTGCAACAGAGTGTATGGAAATCACAGTGTCACTGGTAACTAAATTGCTCTAATGTCACAATCCTCTCTTAGCAAAGAAAGGAATGAACACAGACAAATGGGGGCTCAGTGCGAGGTGGATCTGTAAATCCCTTACGCAGTTCACACAAGCTTACTTTTAGAAAGGTGGTGCACTGTGCAGCCTGCTCTACACCAAGTAAGCTTTTGAAAAGTCTCTTGTCTTGGTTACCACTGGTGGAGCATCAGCTGTACTAATATTAAGAGCACTAGCAGACACCAATATCCAGAGCCATTTTGCATGTTGTATGGATTACAGCTGCTCTGAGAAGGTCAGACAACACGGTGCAAAAACCACTGGTGGACAGTCTAGAGAAGGTCTTTGTCTTCACTGCTAAAAAATGTGTTTAACATGAATTAGCTAACCTGCTGTAAAAGCCTAATGGTGACAAAGTACTTTAGTTTTACCACAAGGAAAATTAAGCAAGGTCAGCCATGTTGACCTCACATAGGTAACTCAAGGTAAAATTGTAGTGCCTGGTCCCTACTGCAGGGGTGGGCAATAAATTTTTAAGGGGGTGCACTTCACATATTTCTGAAGTGGCCCCAGGCTTCCCCGGAAGGGGTGGAGCTAGGAGACTTCAGGTGCTCCCATGCCTACAAACCCTGATGGCCTGGGGGTGAGAGAGTATGTGAAGTCTTTGCCCCCCACCCCCTGGCACCTAGAGAAAACTGCCAGCTATTTTTAACAGCCAGCAGTTCCCTCTGGGCTCCATGCGCCCTTAGTGACGAGAGGAGACTTTTCCTTCCCCCAGGGCCAATCAGAGGGCTGAGGAGTCTCTTGCCTCCAGCCTGCCAAGATTTTGTGTCACCTAGAGAGAACTGACAGCTATTTTGAATAGGTGGCAATTCCCTCTGGTGCTGCATGACCCTGGTGGGGGGGAGGAGACTTCGCACGCTTCCCCATCCCCAGGGCTATGTCTACACTACAGGGGTTTTGCGCAAAACCCCACGGAGCGTCCACACCTCAAGCACATTTTTGTGCAAAAAATTTACAGTAGAATGGAGAGCCTTTTGCAGTATAGGTGCACCTCTTTCTATGAGGAATAACTCCTTTTTGTGCAAGAGTTCTTGCACAAAAAGGCATGTGGGGATGCTCAACAGGGGTTTCTTGTGCAAAAAGAGCCTATCAGAAAAAGCACAGGTGCTCTGATGGCCATTCTGTGAATGGCCATCAGAGCTTTCTTGCACAAGAGCGTCCATGCAGTGTGGACGCTCTCTTGCATAACAGCTCATGGCTTTTGCGATGTGCTTTTGTAGTGTGGACACGCTTTTGAGCAAGAAGGTTTTGAGCAAGTTCTCCTCCTCAAAAAGCTTCTTGAGCAAAAAGCCTATAGTGTAGACATAGCCCAGGTCTCAATTGGCCTGAGGGCAGAAGAGCGGCAGAGTGGTGACCGGCCAGATCAACTGGCTTGGCAGGTCAGATCCAGCCCACGGAGGCTGTCTTGCCCACTCCTGCTCTACTGCCATTTTGCAGAGAGAATAAATATCATGCATTTCTGATCATGCTGTAACCCTCCTCGCAGCCCCTCATCAAGCCTTTGGCAGTGAAGACATAATGAAGAACTCTCATTCTTGCTACCGCTGCTGAGCTAGCCAGCAGTCTCAATGGTCAGTGTCCTGGAGACATTGAGTGGAATATGTTGTTTCATGTGCTGAGGTCTCAAACCTACAGACAAAATGCATCCCAGCCAAACAAAATTTAAAGCACAGGAATCAAATTAACAGGGGCTGAGTGTGGCTAGCTGGAAGTACTCACAGACCAGACTCTTCTATTTGCTGCAAAGGCAGAAATGTTTGGATATAGGTTGGCACACACTGCGCGCACGTGTGAAAGTTTTGTAGGCACAGCTCATCATCCCATAGCTGCATAACTATGTGGTACAACCGGTCTGTGCTTGTCTCATGGCACCAGAACTGGCATTCCACTGTGTCAAAAGGACTGACTGTCACCAGCATCTGCTGATTGCTCCACTCAAGTATTTCATACATGTCTGTGTTTGTGCTCGCCTTGCATTCTTCCTTGCTCCGGGCTAGCCTCTGGACATACCACAGCATAAGGCATGAGGTGTTTGCAATGACTACCATACTACTTTGCTGCTGAACAGGGTCCATGCTTGCTATGCTATGGTGTCTGCACGGATAACCAGGTAAAAAGGGTTGTGACAAGATTGTTTGCCGTTCCTTTCAAAGGGGGGCCAGGGTGGAACTAAGGGAAGGGAAGGAGATTAGTGCATTATGGGACATTGACAACATATATCCAGGACCACTTGCTGCATTGTCTTTATCCCATCAAGCACTGGGAACCTAACCCAGAATACAATGGGGCAGCAGGAACTGTGGGATAGCTAGTCACAGTGCATCACTGTCAAAATCAACAGTATCCATCCTACTGGGAGTGCACTCTGTTGAACTCTTGCACACTAGGGACATGCACCTTTAACTTTTTTACTTTGCTAAAAAAAAAATCAAACTTAATAAATTCAACCTTATCTCGTAGTGTAGACAAGGCCTTAGCCTACTAAGCAGTTGTGTAGTGGTCACTTTACGAATGATTGGGAGCTACTAAAATCTAAGTTCAGAGTTACGCTTGCTGTAGTGTTCTCAAAAAACTGAAACCTAGCCAGCAGTTCAGTTAAAAGTTAAACTGAGGAGAAGAAAGGGGGGTGTATTAGCAGTTGTACACAGAATGTCCTGAACTTCTGGTTACACAGGCACATTGAGATTGTAACTAACATTCTGTAAGAGTGCTAGGTCACCAATTGTAACCCAGACAAAGGTCTAATAGGCGTGAATTAGTGTCAGTACTATTGTTTATATACAAGTGAATGACTGACATACAACATTTTGACCTTGGCAAAACCTGATTTTTGGCTGTTAGAATGAATTACTAAGGTAGTTTTGTACATAACCTTATTGCAGGGGGAGAGCACAGAAACCAAGGCAAAGTTCAACGCCTACAGGTTCCTCTTTACAGTTGAAAACAGAACCAGCTCAGGATCCCACCCTGTAATCCGGGCAAATTAAACACCAGCCCTGATATCTCTAAGAGGCAATACTTCGCCTTTTCCAATCATTCAGTGTGTATAGCAAAGGAAAGATTTAACAAAATGAATAAAGGACTTTAGAATTGGGGGCAAACCACAATTCAACAACACATGACCATGAGCAAAACACCTACCACAAATATGTTGGGTGGTGTCCTTTGCCTCAGTTTCTCACTTTGCAGTGTGAAAGTCAAACAAATATTCTGTTAACATGCCATTCCTCTCTCCCTCCACTGCACCCCACTACCAGGTGCTGCCCTTGGTCATTGGAGGCCCAGAATTCACAGGTGGGCTCACATGCATTCACCTCCTATGCATAAGTCAATGGGGATGAGGTGAGTGTTGACCAACACCTCAGCTTCAGGACTACCACAATTGGCTCACAGTTGCTGTGGTTCAGCCAATGCCATTGGCTGTTGCTGCCACCATTCCCTGCTACCACTGTCTCTCTGCTGCAGCATCATGTGCTTAGGTCCCACCACTTAGCCCAGCTCACAACATAGATGCTGGAACTGGAAGTGCTGCTGCACCCCCTGGCTTACAATGGGCCACTCCATCCCATCTGGGCCTGCTGCAGTGTACTACAACTCCCCTTCCCCGCCCCGGGATCCTATTTAAGCAGTTAACCGGTTAAACATTACATTTAACTGCTTAACTGATTTAAATCCTTAGTTTCCATCAACAGGGTTTACAATTTGGTTCTATGGCTCTCAGCACCCCCACCCCTAAGCAAGTTTTTCCAGTGCCACTGGGTCTCAGATGATTTCCACAGCTAGTGGGAAACCTCATTGCTATTGCAAGTTGTGCAGTCTCTTCCGCAGCAAGAGCAGCGCACACCAGATGTAAGGATCAAGCATGTGGCCATCAGTGATTTCAGTCGCAGTCATCACTGAACAAAACAAGAATCCCACATTGAGTCTAATCAGCTCTGCCTTTGAACAGCAGGGAGGGAGCATTAAATGATGCCTATGGCTTCTTAGGCAGAGCCCACCCACTTAGATAGGGACACCTCTCCCCAGGGATTCAGCATCCCCACCTCCTGCTTAGCAAGGGCAGTTCAGCTGAGAGAGATCTCTTCAGTCAGGCCAGGCTAAGCATAGTTCTGCAGCCCTTTAATATGGACAGTATTTAATTACCCCTGCAGTCAAGTGATCTGTAACCCAACACCAGCCAAAAACAATCATTCCAGCAAAGCAATGCCATCATGCCGCTCACCAATTCAGAGTCGCACGTCTGTGCAAACACTGTCTGCTCCGAGGGCTTTCCCCCTAGCTCCTTGCTCAGGGTCAGGGGAGAGCTCATTCAACCCTATTTTCATGTATAAGTTTGGATGAAAATTAGATACATGTGTAACCCGCACACCTGTTGGGTGTAGTTCACTTAGTGGCACTTAGAGAAAAAGAACAATCTTCTCCACAGCCTGAGCAAAGAGCCAGCTGGCTTTTAGCTCAAGCTATAGAAGCTCATGCACTAAGCTCCAGCAGCCCCAGGTTCGGTTGCACCTGTCGGCGTTGCACATGTCATTGAGAGCAATACACTAGCTCCTCTGATTCCCCTCAGACACTTGACACCATCCTGATTAATTCTTTTGGCTCTGCCTCCTCCTTCTCCTGAAAGGAGTGGAAAGTGACTGCACCCCAGCGGGGTGTGTGGGTGTGTGTAATTTAAAAAAAAAAATCATTTTTTCCCTAAAACATTGGTAAAAGTATTGTTTCCCTCCCCCTTCTCTGCTTTTCCGTCTTATGCCCTCAGAAGAGAAAGGGAGAGGTGGGGGGGGAGGAAGGGGGGAAGAAAGCTAAGGAGACAAAGGTGGGGGGGGTAAGAAAAGCCACTCAATATTGTGCAGGCAACTAATTTTCTGCGGTGATTTTTATATCCAAACACTACTCTCCACTGAAAAATCTTCTCACACAATAGTGTGACCACCTGTAGTCAGGAGAAGCTGTCAAGCTAGGTTTTTATAGCGAACTCATGACTGCTATCAGCATGGATTCCAAAAATCAGACCAATAGGAAGACTGTTAGTGTTGGTGTGGGCCAGTGAGAGATGCTTGTGGATATGGGAGTGAGAACTACCTGTAGGACCAGTAGGGAATTTGATTCCAAGAAAGGGGGTAACTGGCAAAAACCTGGAGCTGACAGCAGTAAAGATTTTGAAGCCAAGGGGGAAGAGCTGAAACAGCTGGCAGGTAGGGTTGCCAGATGGTTTCAACAAAAAATACCAGACACACTTGACATTACATCACAATCTTCATTACATCTTATTTAGAAAATACCAGACATTTATATTTTCTCAATTTGTTTCCTGAACAGAAAGCTCTAATACTGGACTGTCTGGTTCAAAACCGGACACCTGGCAACCCTACCGGCAGGTGGGAATGGGCCTAGGGGCAAGCTTGAATGAGGGAGGTTGTGTTAAAGGAGGGTTGGGTGTATCTGAGAGAACATCCCCATTTCTTTGGCCAAACAGGCAGATAATGCTTATGAAGCACTAATGACTGAGGGAAGAGCTGTTACTGGTCACTGTAGTAGGTGCATTTCCTATCTCCAGAGGTAGAGAGGTGATCACTCTCAGCTTCCCCCTTTCCATGACAACCTAAAGGAGTAAAGGAGCTATATAACTCAGAGTTTGGTCTCAGTAGTGACTGTCCTGAAGGAGCTTGAAAGAGCAGAATCAGTGGAAGGAAATGATCTATATTCCCCATCTGGTTCTCTTTTCAAAACACACCTCATAGTTCGTATTGTGAGCTTAAACCAGGACAACTGTAAAACCTTGCCCGCTGACCTGTATAAGGGACTGCCTGCTCCTCCTTCTCCGTGCTTTTCTTTAGTATTTTCAATATAGTACTTAAGCATACCTGACCTTCAACCCTCAGACACAATGTACCCAAAACTTTGCCCCACCTTCCAAAAAGGGTGGATGGGAACAAGAAGTCTTGAGATAATCCTGAATGAGTAAGCTGGCATCCCTTTTTCTTTTTTTGCAAGCAGAGGGTCCCTACATATTTTTATTTGCAGTACTGTAACAGTTTCTTCATTTCTCCCTGAGC
The DNA here is from genome assembly GCA_032595735.1 of Pelochelys cantorii. Taxonomy (NCBI): domain Eukaryota; kingdom Metazoa; phylum Chordata; order Testudines; family Trionychidae; genus Pelochelys; species Pelochelys cantorii. The sequence goes on along the minus strand of CM064326.1, from coordinate 119,691,797 downwards.
TTGTTCATGTCAGACGTGAGCAGGGAGCTCCTGTTCCAGGAACCACTCCAATCTAATACGTGATTGCAAGCAGACCGACTCCCAAAGCAGGGACAAATGACTCATGCTAGAATTAAGAAATATTTAACCCCTTGATTCCATTAGTGAGGCTTTTCAACACTAAGCACTTATGTAAAAATGCAGCTCCAGGCATATATTAACTGAAAGAAGTAGCTGCATATTCACAGGCAGCTAGTTTTTTGTTTTAAATTCAGGCTAACCAGTGAAAGAGGGATTTACAGAAGATCTCTTCTAATCAGAAGTACCTCAACTGTATCTGTGTCTTAGCACAAGTTCCTCTCCTCTCTAAGGCAGCATTATTTGCTAAAACAAATCAAAACATCCTAGATTAAAAGTAATCTATAGAGGCTGATGGCATTCCAAAGTGGCCAGACACACACTGAGTCTATTACCAGCATTGTTAACAAAAATTACTTGTTTGATAGCCTGGAAGGCAATGCCCTCCCTAAAGAGCCACCCCTGTAAGACAAAGGGTCCCGGCAAAGGGTCAGAAATTCAGATAAATCCAGTTTAGCACCAGTCAAAAAATAAAAACCAAACAGAATGCATTAATAACATTCTAACAGGATGGAAAGTACTATAATGCTATTACATAAACCAGTCTGGTATGACCTCATTTGAAATACCATGGTCTTAAAAAAAAAAAAAAAAAAAAAAAGGCATAGCAGCAAAATAGGAGTTCAAAGACAGGCAACAAAAAGCAGAGGAATAGAAAATTGTTTATGACTAGAGTGAAATATCTGATAAATAGGAAGACTGTAATAATGGTTTAGAGGGCATTGAATGGCATAGAGAAGTAGAGCAGGCATTTCTATGTATCCTCTCCTAAAAGAACAGATATTCTAAGACACTGAAAAGCAACACATTTAATGTTCATCGATTTATGCAGTGCCTAATTAACTTGCAGAACTCATTGCCATATGGGGTCATGGAGGCACAAACATTTCAGGAAAGGATTGGATATTCTTACAATTGGATATTTTTATTTTTTAAAAAAGCCTAAACACACCCAGAAGTTTACAGGGACAAGAAATGCTCATTTTTCTGGGCACAAACCAGCTGCTAATTGAGGGGTTCAAAAGGTGCTGTTATGCAGATTATTCTTTATTGCCAAAGGTTTCTTCAACCTTCCTCTGAAGCATCAGGTAGAAGCTACTGTCAGACAGGATATTGTACTAGACAGAGCTCTATGGCAATTCCTGTAGCTATCGTACAGAATCACACCTCAGCATAGACAATTCCTGCCTCCTGATACTGGGGGGGGGGGGGGGGGGGGGGGAGAAGAGGGGGAATCTAAAGGGGAGGACATGTGTGCACCCCACTTCTCCTCCACTCAGTGACCCTCCCTGCCCTTCACCCGACCCAGGCTGCCGCACTCTCATGGCTGCCATGCTCTCACTGCCCCACCAGTTACCTGTAGGGAGAAGGCTCTGTTTTTCTCCCACTGTACCTCCCTCCCAAAGGCAAGGCCTCCATCCCTTGCAGGAGGGCACAGGCAGGAGCAAGGAAAGCTGCTTCTCATAGCTGCTGACATTGGCTGCTCCGGGTCATTGTTCTGTGCAGTGCAAGCCATGCAGAGAGCCTGGCTAGGGAGGTGGTGGCAGTACTCCTCTCCCTCCCACCCCACCCCCAGTCTGGCTGCCAGGGACAGGAGCTAAGTGAGCTGGAAACCTGGAGATAGTACTCCTGCTTGCTTGGTCCCTATCCCCAGAAACAGCACCTAGGGTGGTGGTAGCCTGGCATTGCCATCTTCCCAGCTGGCCTCTCAGGCAGACACCACACTGCACAGAACAGAGACCCAGAGTGGCAGGCATGAAAAGTGACTAGTCCCTCCCCTTCTGCTCTTTGCCTGGGCTCAGCTTCAAGGGAGAGGGGTTGAGCATGTCCTTTCCCTCCGCTGCCAAGCCAAGCAGAAATCTGGGGTGGGGTGTCATGTGACCCCCTCATACTGAGGTGCACAATGTCTCTGGTTCTGCATATGCTTAAAATGAACTTTTGCACTCCCAAATATCATGCCTGTTCCTTGAACTATTCCCACCTCAGTTAAGGTTTCATGAAGACTCTCCCATAGTTCACTGTCAGGATACAAAATAATGGCTTGCCTACTTGTGGCAGTTCTTAAACCAACATTAATCTGCAAATGAGGATTAATGCTAAATACTGAAAAGCATGAGGAGAATTTAAATGAAAAGCTGGGTGCTTCGCGTGCAAGCAAACCCCATTACTATTTACTTGATGCATTGCTGAAAAGTCTAAATTAGCTAATCAGCATTTCTTCCCCTAGGAATAGGCCGCACAGTTCTATAAAAAGCTCCTAGACAGAAGAACCTCTAAGATTCCCTTGCCTTTATTTGTTTGCTCCCCTCCCCCTACACACATTCTGGAGTGGCTCCACAAGAGGATACAAGATTTACCTCTCCAACCATCTCTGCTGCTAGTTTTTGGGCCCCAGCCTCTCATCAGGGTCAGATAATGCAACTCTTTGAGGAAGATGTTGCTATGGGTCTGAACAAATGCAGGATGAGTCACATTTAAATGTGAAATTATTTTCCCCTCTAAAACATATTTGTTTCATTAATCAAGCTCTAATCAGAGAACAAAATGCCAGAACATCCTCTCAGTGAGTGAATTTTGATTTAGAGACAACAAACCACAGCATATAAAAGGGTCAATAAAAAAACGTCACATGCCAACAGTTAGTACTGTATGAAGAAATTGTTCCATGAAATGTAAAAGCATTGCTGTTGAGCAGTTATTCACAACTAATTGACTCAAATTGCCTTTCACTGTGCACCAATTGTAATCATCTCACATTTGTTATTCTAATTTCATCAGAATTTGGTTTTTTTTTACTCCATAGATTCATAGTGAGCAGCAGTGAGTTTTCAGCACTCCAGTTCAAAAATGTAAGCTCTGTTGGACAGTAACAATTGCCCACAGGTAAGATGGCGGTATTTCTACTCCTGACTGAGTGAAAGTCCCCAGTACAATAACATTTAGCCACCATTACAGTTTTCAGTCTGGGAGGTATCCTGTCAGATTGAAAGAACTCTTAGGCCTGGTCTACTCTTGCCAGTTTTCACCAACAGTCAACTTTTGGTGATGGAACAGAAGCAGCATCCACACAGACACAGCTTTTCCTTTCTCTGCCATACAATGGTCTTAGGAGAAAGAAAAAAAAACTGCAAGAAAAATCTCTTGCTACTGAAACATTTATTTGTAGCGTGCAGTTTTCCTCCCTCCCATTATACTCAAAGTAATTGTGTGTATGGTGTTAGCTGTGACAAGTGCAGTCACAGATCCTTCTCTGGCTCATTTACCGTATTTTAGCAAATATAACCCGTGGGTTATATTCGTTTTTACAAACCCCGCACCCTTCCTGCAGGGTATAATAGGGTGCGGGGTATACAATTTTTTTTTTACTCACCTGGCCTCAGGAAGGGGCGGGGGGAGCACTCATCTCCCTGGTTCCTGCGCAGCCACAGGAGGGGGGGGGGGGAGCGCTCTCATTCCTCCACCCGGAGGTTGTGCGGCTGCGTGGGAACCAGGCAGGGTGAGTGCTCCCCCATCTGGAGGGTGGCTAATTCCTTCCCCCCCCCCCCCAAACCCGTAGAAGCCTCCACTCTCCCCTGCACAGTTTGAAAAAAAGTCTTGTATACCCTGAGGGTTATACTCGTGCGCGGGGTATACAAGATTTTTTTTACTCAAACTTCAAAAACCACAGGGTCTATTCGGGTGCAGGGTCTACTCGGGTGCGCGGTATATTCGCTAAAAGATGGTAATTGCCTCTGTGCCAGGAATTTGGAGAGATATTGGAAATCTTCTTTAGTATGGTAAAACAGCATTATTAATGTACTTATAGAGATGTAATTACTTGAATAGGTGATTTTTACTTGCACTCTACCAGAGTTCTACCACAACTGAAGCTCAACTGCTCAAGTAGTCAAAGAAAACCTATAGAAGGGGAACACAAAAATGGCTGAAGTCAGCCCATTTCATTAAAAAAAAATTGAATATTTATTTCCAGGCGGCTTCCATGTCTGACACTTTCCTCCCTGGCAAGAACCACTGAGCTATTCTACAAAAGTCAGTCAACATTTTCCTCTTAAAATATATAAATACAGTTTTGAGGGTTAACAGTGCGTAGGCAGAAAAACAAAAGGCAGTTCTGAGCAGAGAATACATCCTGCCATTTTATAAGGTACATCTATTTAGTTTGAAATAGGAGTGGGTGGCTGCAGTGCCTCAACTATGAATGTTAAAGTCAATAAACCAGTTCAATGTTTGAGGGGGAAGATTTTAATTATAAACCTGTCAAGTTTAAAAATGAATCCATGCTCCCTATGTGGGAACTTCTGAAACAGAGGAAGGTAATTACATTCCCTTCATCCATATCCTTGCTTTATCACCCCACACTTTAAAAAACACAACGTATTAGTTTCTCCTGGTCTTTACTATCCTCACACCCCAACAGCTCTGCTTCTTCCCTTTCACAAATCTCACAGTTAATTCTTTCTCCATAGAAATAGACTGACAGCTTTAAGACAGATCTCATGAAGGCTCAACTGGAAAAAAGGAGGTGCTTAAGTGCCAGAAAAGACTGCAGAGAGGAAGAGGAAAAAAGGAAGAAAACAGGAGTACCTTTTATGTAGGAAGTGCAATACATTCTCCCGCAATCCTCTTTCACTTGTGATCTATAAGAGGTCCTGGAAATTACAAAAAGCTTCAGCTTTGTAACAGTGCAATTTGTTGACCCCAATTAAATAAAAATTCTAGTCCCTACTCCACATAGCACCCATGAGCTCCAGTCATGTTAATGTAGCATTCTTGGGAAAACACACAAGAGTTGTGTGAGTGGTTTGCACCAAGACAGATTTATAGATAAATTAAGGTGTTTAAAAATACAAGGAGCAGCTCACATATGCCTACAGTCCTAAGCCCAAACCAACAGCAACACAGTAAAACTCCAATTGTCCGGCACCCAGTGGTCTGGCACTCCCGATAGTCCAGCACCACCTGGAACCCAGAAGTGCTCCAAGCTGCTTCCCCAAGTCCTCTGCTGAAACAGACCAGCAGGGGACTAGGGGGAAGTGGCAGGCAGAACAGCTGGGGTGCTGCTGTGTTGTTCCACAACACTGCCCCTCACCCCCTGCTCGGCGCCCAGCAGCATCCCAGCTGCTCTGCTCCATAACTTCCCCAAGTCCGCCGCTCGTCAGTTTCAGCAGTGGCAGCAGCGGACTTGGGGAAGTGGAGCAGAGCAGCTGGGGTGCTGCCGGGTTGGTCCCGCAGCGCCACCCCCTCACTCCCCTGCTCAGTGCCTGGCAGTACCCCAGCTGCTCTGCTCCGCTTCCCCAAGTCCACCGCTGCCACTGCTGAAACTGACGAGTGGCGGACTTGGGGAAGCTATGGAGCAGAGCAGCTGGGATGCTGCCGGGCGCTGAGCAGGGGGATGAGGGGCAGCGTTGTGGAACCAACCGGGCAGCACCCCAGCTGCTCTGCCTGCCGCTTCCCCAAGTCCGCCGCTCGTCAGTTTCAGCAGTGGTGGACTTGGGGAAGCCGTGGGGCAGAGCAGCCGAGATGCTGCCCGGTTGGTGCCACAATGCTGCCCGAGTGGCACTGTGGGAGCAACCTGGCAGCACCCCAGCTGCTCTGCCCCGCTGCTCTCCAAGTCGCCGCTGCGGCTTGCAGCCCCAGCTGGCCTGTTGCTGGTGGCTGGACGGGGCTTCCCCCGCCTCCCTGCAAAACAGCGGAGGGATCGCCCCCTGCCGCACTGTTCCCCACCGAACCCCCCCGCCCCCCAGACCCGTCACAGCCCCCCTGCCGGAATACCTCCTGATACTCCGGCATATCTGATAATCTGGCACCCCCTGGGTCCCAAAGGTGCTGGATTATCGGAAGTCTACTGTACATACACACCAGCGCACTTAAATTTAACTTCCAATTAATCTCGACATTTCACATAGGATGGATTTTTGTTTAAAAAAAAAAAAAAAAAAAAAGACTTCTGAATGTGATCTGTTTATTCAAAATGTCACATAAATTAAATACATTTCTCATGAACACTGGAAATATACATGAAATGAACATTGCAATCTTTTAAAAAAGTTTGGCTTTGCTTGTGCAACAAGTGCCAAATGTGGTTAGAACATGGATTTGTCCTGTATTTACTAAATACAAAATGGTGCAGTTTAATTTATATTTATACATATGTACATACAGTTCCATAAGTAGATTCAAAACAGTAAAAAAAAAATTTGTTTCAAGTTTATCTACATTACACATACATGTTTTAATCTGGTCACAAGCTCCAGATGAGATTTTGTTATTGATACAATCATTTCACAACTGCAAGTTTAAGGCGCTACCAAGTACCAATTCCACCACTGTGAAATTTAATATGAACAAAGTTTACAGCTTCTTGAACAATAGCTTTATATTTCAGTTTCTAAATGGACTGGAACATAGAAAGGAGCACAGGAAGAAACTGATCATCAGCAGGTTAGAAGTTCAAAGGAATGGATGAAATATAGTCTGGACATGTTCAAATACAGTAGTTAAGGCCTTGATGGCAAACATACTTTATATGCTTCTTGAAAGATGAAAGGTCAAGTTTAAAAGCTATTTCTGAAGTCTTTAGAGGTGATCCACAAGATGAAAAACAAGGTCTAGGCATGTTTGCTTCTTTATGATTTATAAAGAATCTCTCCGAAGTGGAGGCTTTCCTGTAACATTGGGTAGGCTAAGAAATAAGCATGAAAAAATGTAGTGTGTTAAAGGGAAGTGAAACATTTGTCTTTCAGCTGCTTAGCTCACAGTTTTAAAACTGTACTTTGTTCTTGTCTCTATGGTAAAGATGTAAGAGAGCTGCAATATGGACATTTGCCTGTGATCTAGAGAAGAGGCAATTGGTTCTTTCATCTACTTACTATTTGCAGCTGCACAAACCACAACTGAAAAACTTGGTTGGAATAAAGTATGCACTTTACCCCTTGAGACTAAGTAACCAAGAATAGGGTTTCCTCTTTAAATTTGCTATATGATACAATATTTGATGTTTTGGAAGAAATAGTGAGTTTGGGTTGCAGGTGTAACATTTGCATACATATACTATTTCATAATATTTATCCAAAAATGAGAGTCTCTTAAATGTTAAAAACGTTAGTTTAAATTAACATAGCACCCATGAGCCTCAGTCATGGAGCAGGACCTCATTGTGCTAGAAATAGTCTGAAAGACAATTAAAACAATCCAAAACAATATTACTTGTCATCCTTATTGCTGTTCTGCAATGTATGAAAAAGGTCACACTTTGTTTCATAGTGTCACTTAGGGATGTTAACATGTACTCGTTTACACAATTAACCAATAAGCCTTGGCTCGTTAGTTAATCCTAATTGTTACATGCACCTCCCCTCTCCCCCTGCTGCCTCTGTATCGGGGGAGAGGGGAGCCAGTACATGCCTCAAGCTAGGACGGGGGGGGGGGGGGGGGAGGGGGGAGATGGTTCCGCAGGAGCTGGCATGCATGGAGAGCCAGTTTAAAAGCTGGTTCCCCACGCATACCAGCTCCGCTTGCCCTCCACCATGTAAGTGCGTAACTGCTAAAAAAAATTCAGCAGTTACATGTTTACAAAATAAACTTTAACATCTCTAGTCAAAATACTTAAAGAACAGACATCTTAAGTCATTGCCTTCAGTAACGAGAATCAAGACGACAGCTTCTAACATTTCAGTTCTTAAAGGGTATGTATAGGTGTAAGATTAAGTACAGCTCAGGGCCTAGGACTGTATGATTCTGTCAGTGTCCCCTTGCAGCCACCACGTTAAATCTCAAATGCATGAGCAGACAAGGAAGGAGACACTAATGAGAAGGGCAAGACCAAGACAGAACGAGGACAATAAGAGTGGCAAATAGGGGGGAAAACCCCCAAAACCGCCCTTCGTTTTTGCAGCTGAAAAATCAGTGGGGTTACCAGATTCGGAAGGTGAGCTACCTAAAGTGCTGGTAGTCTAGCGTGGGTTTACCAGAAAAAAAAAAATTACATACAACACTTGATGAAGTATGAGAGTTATTAATGCAAGGATTGGGGGGGGGGTGCCCCAAAAGGCTTCAAGCTTTTTCTTTTACAGCTTTGTGGCTCTGGTGCCTTCTCCACCCACTCAATTTAAAAGTAAAAGCAGTATGAGTACTCTTATAATGGTAGCAGAACTTGCAGCAAGGCTATTGTGGAAATTACATCATCATTGCTTGTAAGTTATGCACTTTCACAATTCAAAGGATAATTAATTACAAAAATCAATATTTAACTATAAAAGGCGTGTTCAAGGTAGAGGCAATTACAGTACATTCAGAGCAGATCATAGAAACTACTTCTGGTAATGGTTTGCTGAAAGAAAAGTTACCTAGATCACTGGTTTTCAACAGACTTGTCTGTCTAGATTTCCACCTCCTTTTGAAGTTCTGTAGGTGAACTCAAGTGAAAAAACCTTGAAAACCACTACACTAGATACTTTACTTTCCTAGACCACAAAGGTTGTAATTACAGTATCCAAGAAAGCAGTCAATATGTCTTAATGCATTTGTTTATGCAGTTTTCTTCCAAAACTCATGTGCAAATTTTTAATATCTTCACAGACCAAAGGGGGGGAAAAAAAGGATTCAAAGCAAACTAGGCACTTTAAACATTTAGTTAAGACACCAGAGCGTTGCACATGAACAAGTGCCTCTAAAAGCAACTTGCTATACTTCGAGCACACATTCTGGTTAACTTTTCCTGTTGGTAAAATTATTTCTATTTATATGAAACTATGCCATTAAATTAGTAACACTGTTGATTATTTCAGTGGCTATTTAGAAAATTAAGCAATTTGACTAATCAGCAACATCTTTAATAGCTATCAAAGTAACATACTAACAAAAACGGTATCAATTAAAAACCAAAAAACAAATGAAGATGATACCTTACTTAAGCTTGCATTGAGAATTGCCTTTTGTTAGTGTTCAGTTTGGACCTCCTTTCATGGCGTTGTCACAGACCTAGGTTCTAACCACGTGCAGCACTTATGATTTATATCACAACACTAACTTTTAAACCTTAAGTTTTAAACAAATATTGATCCAACGTAAGATTAGCTTGGCACGTCTTTTGCAGGTGGGAAAAGAAATGGACTCTTCCCCAGTGCTTATCCTAGCCAATTTACTTTAAGAACACACACAACAGCTGAGTATTAAAGCAGGTTTTCCCAGTACCTGGAGTGAAATAGCTATTTCACAACAGCCTTTGACTAGTTTCATGTTTTAGGGAATTTGTTTGTGTGGGCGTGTAGTGTGATAATAGACCAGCTGGAGTTACTTCAATTTTCTAAAAATAAATGCATTCCTTTGACATACTCATTCCACTACAACATGCAAATCACAACACAAGGGATTACTTACGGCTACCAAATTACTGTTCAGTAGCTACTATCTTTTCGACAAACACCCTCTACTACAGCCTTGACCATATAAATACTACTCTTGGACAACCTCCAAAATCATCATCTTGAAAACTGTTTTTACAGACCAATATTTCTTGAACAAGCAGGAGATGAGAGTGCAGAGAGCATCTACCAACTCATTAAGAGAGCATCCCATCAGCTTTGCACTTTGTGCATTCTTCTTCCATAGGAAAGTTCAGTTTTCCTTTTGCTTATCACCTTAGGAAAAATTCTAGTAAATCCATCTTCTGGGATCCATTGCAGAGAACTTTTTCACCTGCTCAGTGTAAATCCAAACTGCACATAGGCCGTGTGTGGTGTTCTAGTACTTTAAACTCAGTCTCACAGGCTAAATACATCAACTGTTGATTATGAATAGTACTTCAAAGTAGTTATCCACAGCTACCAACTACACTGTAATTGTAGCACAATTTCGTAGAGGCTCAGATTTCACCAGGACGACAGGCACAGAGTGCTTATTAATTACAGGTGAGAGTGCAAAGTTTGGTGAACATCCAGAATAGCGAATGTCAGATGACTAGAAATTGTTCATCTCTGTATGAGGCATTTTAAAACCGTATCTACCAATAAACTGTCAGTGCCTGTTCATAAGTAAATTCATGTCATCTGGATCTCTTGCGTGTAACAAATATTAATACACGTCTGATGGCTATAAGACGATCTTTAAGGGAAGTCATAGCAAGTATAGCCAGCTGAGCCCTGTTTTCTAATGGCAACACTGCCAATAGCCACCAGTACCACGCTGGGCCACTAGGGTTACTCTGCAAGCGAAAAAAAAGATAGATAACCTGTTTATGGATTAAAGGTTAGCATTCACAATAGGGATGCAAGCAACTAGTTGATGGACAAGTAAAAGCTTATCAGATAGTCGATCAGTCCCTCAACTAGTCACCCCCCCCCTTGCTGCTTCTACTGGGGGGGGGGAGAGAAGAGAGGGCAGGAAACAGGAGCCAGTGATGGGGGGAGCCGGCTTAAAAGCATATTCCCCCCCCCCCCCGAGCACTGTTTCTGTGGGGGGCAGGGGAGGCCGTGGGACTGGGTGTGAGTTGGCAATCAGACGATTGCCCAGTCACTCCTAGTCCCAGGCACAGTGCCTCTGCTTTTTAAGTACATTAATTGCATTAAAATACATTTAAAAAGCAGAAGCCCAGCAGGTGGGGGACCCAGCACAAGCCAGGACAGCTGATACCTGGCTCCCGCTGGGGTCCCTCCCCCGCACTTTAGCCTTTTAAATATATTAAGAGCCGACAAGCTTTTAATACATTTAAAAGGCAGAGCCGCAGCAGGGTTACCTCCTGTGCCAGGAGCTAACCCCGCTGCGGCTCCCCCACTAGTTAGTCCATGGAAAATCCATCAACTAGTCGATTAGTTTATTAAACTAAATTTAATATCCCTAGTTCATAATCTTCCCTCCCACTTTCCCTTTATTTTAGGAATAGGTATAACTAATGCCCATCTATATACTGGGGGGAGGGGAGGGTTCTTGATGTATACACCAACGTCAAATGTTCCCTCTTTGTGCAATTAAGTAGCAATGACATCTTTAGAAGCCAAAAAGTGGTTGGCAATGTTCTTTCCCCAACCTTGATTCTAATGAACCAGAACCAAGTAATAAATCAGTATGACATGTCTGAGAGACAATAGAACCTTCTATCAGAGATGTGTCTAGACAATACATAAACCAAGGATGATTATACACTTGTAGGAAATATTTACCTGTGGCTCAGATTCTTTTCCTGGCATCGATCCAAAATGACTGAGAATTTGTGCTTTCATGTTCTCTTTAAGAGAAGTAAACCAGGCAACAGCTTGATCATAGACTGAATCATGAAGACGGACAAGTTCTTCATACTCTGCTCCTTCCACCTTACCCCCCACCCCACCGGCAAAAAAAAAAAAAAAAGGTAGTGTCAGATTTCATATTCTGTACAATTTAAAATGCCTCACACCTAATTATGCTCAGTGATAACTGCTCCTTACTAAGGGATGGCTATGCTATTGAAAATGGATGTCTCCAGCTAACATAGTCCCATGTATCCCAAGTTCATGCCAGTCAGTTTTGTGGTCTCTCTAGCAGAAGCTTTAGGTCCTTTCAGCAATCAAATCAGAAGTACTGACATCTTCAATTGATCAGGAATTTCCTCTTATTGAGGATGAGGAGTCCTCCTGCCAGTGTTCCTGCATAAAGGGATTCTACTGTATTTGAAATCAACACTACTTTGTAGAGGAAGTTGTACTCAGAAGGGGGGAGTAGTAGAAGGATGGCAGGAAGAAACAAGTGAGACTGACTCCAATATCAGAGATGGTATTAACAAAGTTTCTGCCAACATCTTCAAACATTTGATCTGACTATATACTTCACCTTTACTCACTGGGAACCCGGGGCAGTAACTCAGGATATTACACCACTTTAACCTTGGATACGTTTTATCCCCATTCTTTTTCTGTGTGTTTGCTGGCAACTGAACTGCCCAGCATAAACTGGGAAAACCCCCTCCTAGAAATTAACAGGCTTGCAGTTAGCTGCGAAATTCTGCTGGAGAATCATGTGACTCAACTGGACTTCTCAATGCCATTTACTGGCCAGAACTCTCCAGTGAGTGCACTGTGAAGTGGTTCAAGAATGTCACTGGTACTCAGTTGAGGTGACCTACATAATGCTATATCATTATGCAGGCCATTCTTGTTTTGGCCAGTAAATTTCCACCCCCCCCCCCCCCAAAAAAAAAAAAAACAACCCAAACAAAAACAAAAAACACACCACCACTAAAATGTGGTATAGATCGGGTTTTAGAAAAGAACTCTTTTAATTAGTATTTTCCCATTCACTGCACATATAAAGCTAGATTTCCTGACATGCACACAAGCATCTGAGTTACTTAGTATTAGTACTAAGTTCTTCTCTTTAAAATGAGTTCTAAACAAAACAAAAACCATTCTTTTCAGGGCAAGTGATGTCAGATCATCTGTGGGGGCGAAACAGATACAGTATTAATACAAAGTATGGAATCCTAAGCACTTTAATAAAACTCAGATGTATGCATCTTTAGAAGGGTCTTCAACTAGTGTCCTTTTTAACTGCTACTTTAGAACCTGATCTAAACATCATAGGATAGGTTTCATCTTTTCAGGTATCAAAGATTTGAAACTATCCTGAGATTAATGACGTTAAGTACCTCTGGCAGAGAGGATTAAGCTTCAGAGAGCTAGGGAAGTGGTCAGAAGAGCAAAAATAATGTATTCCATGGTTTCAAAAATAAAGATGTGCATTTATGATCACGTAAACAAACAACGTCAACTTGAGATGTGACAAGGACAGATCATTTAAGTGAACCCAAGCTAACATGAATGCACAAAGATTACCTTTTTATCCTCAAGATATTCAATGTTCGCAGTGTTATACCCATCACGCTGACCATGGTTCAAGACCTTAAACCGACGAACACCAACTGTATCAACAACTGACCGCCCATCAGGAAAAAACTTCACATCCCTGATTTCTAGCATGCAGCCATAATCAGCAAACCTGAAATGATAAAAGGGCACTTATAAAAACATACTGCGTTATTCTGATGAAAACCAAAAATAAATCTGTGGTTTTCCTGTGCACAATGTTGCTTTTTAGTAACACTCTTACACACCTACTTCATGATTAAAGCAACAGTTTTTTAAAATCAGAATTGTATATGGGGAAAAAAAAGGCTAAAATAATTAATGGGTAGCAGGTTTAAAACTAATAAAAGAAAGTTCTTCTTCACACAGCGTGTAGTCAGCATGTGGAACTCCTTGCCAGAGGAGGCTGTGAAGGCTAGGACTATAACAGAGTTTAAAGAGAAGCTAGATAATTTCATGGAGGTTAGGTCCATAAAAGGCTATTAGCCAGGGGATAAAATGGTGTCCTTGGCCTCTGTTTGACAGAGGCTGGAGGTGGATGGCAGGAGACAAAGCGCTTGATCATTGTCTTCGGTCCACCCCCTCTGGGGCACCTGGTGCTGGCCACTGTCGGCAGACAGGATACTGGGCTAGATGGACCTTTGGTCTGACCCGGTACGGCCGTTCTTATGTTCTTATGAAAAGAGAGGTGGGGTTTTAAATACATCGGGCAGATTTCATGCTTTGCATAACTGGTGGTGACCAGTTATGCAGGGTTTTACAATAATTTTGTAGAGAGGGAGCGAGCTCTATTACACTGCTAAGTAAAGCAGATGTGCACGTAAAGTAAATGTTTTCTATTGCACTTGGGCCTCTGATAACTTTTCCTCATTGTTGCCACCACTGGTTCAGATCCAACAGTGAAGACAGTGGTGGGACATTTTAGCAAAAACAGTCTTAAACATAAGAAACTGAAAGCTAATTAACACTCCACTATAAGCAAATTCTGATAACTTGCACTCTAAGGGTACGTCTAAACTACATCCCTCTTTCAAAAGAGGGATGTAAATTAGACATATCGAAATTGCAAATGAAGCCGGGATTTGAATTTCCCATGCTTCACTTGCATTTTCACGTCACAGCGTCTCCCCCCCCCAAAAAACGCTATTTTGAAAGTGAAACCGTGGTCTAGACACGGCTTTTCTTTTTGAAAGAACCTTTTTTGAAAGATCCTGTACACATAAAAAAAAAAAAAAAAAAAAATGAGGTTTACGGGATCTTTTGAAAAAGGCTTTTCTTTTCAAAAGAACCATGTCTAGACCGCCATTTCACTTTTGAAAGGGTGTTTTTTCGAAAAATGCTATGATGTGATTATGCAAATGAAACATGGGAAATTCAAATCCCGGCTTCATTTGCAATTTCAATATGTCTAATTTACATCCCTTTTTCGAAAGAGGGATGTAGTCTAGACATATAGTCTAAGAGGATTTGTCACCATGTAGACTGTGTGGGTATGTTTAGACTACATGCCTCTGGCGACAGAGGCATGTAGATTAGGCTACCCGGCATAGGAAAATGAAGCGGCGATTTAAATAATCGCCGCTTCGTTTAAATTAAAATGGCTGCAGCGCTGTGCCGATCAGCTGTTTGTCGGCTCAGCGCTCTAGTCTGCATGCTCCGCAGTCGACATCAAAGGCATCTGTCAACCTCCCCGGTAAACCTCATCCCACGAGGCATACCGGGGAGGTCGATCAGCTGTTTGTCGGCTCAGTGTGATGCCTCGTGGGATGAGGTTTACCGGGGAGGTTGACAGATGCCTTTGATGTCGACTGCGGAGCATGCAGACTAGAGCGCTGAGCCGACAAACAGCTGATCGGCACAGCGCTGCAGCCATTTTAATTTAAACGAAGCGGCGATTATTTAAATCGCCGCTTCATTTTCCTATGCCGGGTAGCCTAATCTACATGCCTCTGGCGACAGAGGCATGTAGTCTAGACATACCGTAAGTGATACACTCAGAGGGGATTACTACTCCTCTCATAAGAGCATAAGAATGGCCGTACTGGGTCAGACCAAAGGTCCATCTAGCCCAGTATCCTGTCTGCCGACAGTGGCCAGCACCAGGTGCCCCAGAGAGGGTGGACTGAAGACAATGATCAAGCGATTTGTCTCCTGCCATCCCTCTCCAGCCTCTGACAGACTGAGGCCAGGGACACCATTTCTATCCCCTGGCTAATAGCCTTTTATAGACCTAACCTCCATGAAATTATCTAGCTTCTCTTTAAACTCTGTTATAGTCCTAGCCTTCACAGCCTCCTCTGGCAAGGAGTTCCACAGGCTGACTACACGCTGTGTGAAGAAGAACTTTCTTTTATTAGTTTTAAACCTGCTACCCATTAATTTCATTTGGTGTCCTCTAGTTCTTCTATTATGGGAACTAATAAATAACTTTTCTTTATCGGCCCTCTCCACACCACTCATGATTTTATATACCTCTATTACAGTGGTCTCCAACCTTTTTAACCACAAGATCGCTTTTTCAATTTAAGTGCAATGTAAGTTCTACCTCAAACCCAAATATCCTTGCTCGGCTTCCTTCCCACCCCGAGGCCCCGCCCCTGCTCCACCCCTTCACCGAGGCTTCACCCTGCTCACTCCATTTTCCTTCCTCCCCGAATCTCATTCACTTTCACTAGGCTGGGGTAGGGAGTTGGGGTGCAGGCTCTGGTCTTGGGGCCAAGGGGTTTGGAGTGTGGGAGGGGACTCCCAGAAGGAAGGGAGAGAGGAGAGATGGGTTCTGGAGCGCCCTAAGGCAGGGGTTCTCAAACTTTTTGATACCGCGACCCCCTAAAATGCTCATTGAATTTGTGTGACCCTCCACCCCTCACCAAAGTTGTTAAGAAAAAAAAACACAACACCCCACTTGCACTTGACTCATCCCTCCTGCAGTCACTGTGCTGCAGGGAAGCCAGGGCTGACAACCCCTCCCGCAGTGTGCCTGGGATTTGCCTTGCCAAGCTCCCTCCATCCCTTCTCTCAGTGTAGAGACAGGGTACAGGAGTGGAGTGAGGAAGGACACCCAGACATCAGCACCTCTCCTCATCTCCCATCCCACACCCTGCACAGCAAGAAGGAGGCTGCCATGGGGCAGCTCCAAGGCAGAGAGCAGGAGCAGCATGACAGTGGGTGGAACAACTGAAGTGCCAGCACTTAATAGATTCCTGGCCAAACCAGTCAGGATCACCTGTCAGAGGCTCCAAGATCTACTGGTAGATCCCGATCTACTGGTTGGGGACCACTGCTCTATCATATCCCCCCTCAGTCTCTTTTCTAAACTGAAAAGTCCCAGTCGTTTTAACCTCTCTTCATATGGGACCCGTTCCAAACCCCTAATCATTTTAGTTGCCCTTTTCTGAACCCTTTCCAAGGCCAAAATATCTTTTTTGAGGTGAGGAGACCACATCTGTACACAGTATTCAAGATGTGGGCGTACCATAGTTCTATACAGGGGCAGTAAGATATTCTGGGTCTTATTTTCTATCCCTTTCTTAATAATTCCTAGCATCCTATTTGCTTTTTTGACTGCCGCTGCACACTGTGTGGAAGTTTTCAAAGAACTAGCCACAATAACTCCAAGATCTCTTTCCTGATTTGTCATAGCCAAATGAGCCCCCATCATACTGTACGTATAGTTGGGGTTATTTTTCCCAATGTGCATTACTTTACACTTATCCACATTAAATTTCATTTGCCATTTTGTTGCCCACTCGCTCAGTTTGGCGAGATCTTTTTGGAGTCCCTCACAGTCTGCTTCTGTCTTGACTATCCTAAACAGTTTGGTATCATCTGCAAACTTTACCACCTCACTGCTTACCCCTTTCTCCAGATCATTTATGAATAAGTTGAACAGGATTGGTCCTAGGACCGACCCTTGGGGGACACCACTAGTTACCCCTCTCCATTCTGAAAATTTACCATTTATTCCTACCCTTTGTTTCCTGTCTTTTAACCAGTTCTCAATCCATGAAAGGACCTTCCCTCTTATCCCATGGCCATGTAATTTACACAAGAGCCTTTGGTGAGGGACCTTGTCAAAGGCTTTCTGAAAATCTAAGTATACTATATCTACTGGATCCCCCTTGTCCGCATGTTTGTTAACCCCTTCAAAGAACTCTAATAGATTAGTAAGACATGATTTCCCTTTACAGAAACCATGTTGACTTTTGTCCAACAAATTATGTTCTTCTACAATTTTATTTTTTACTATTGTTTCGACCAGTTCGCCCGGTACTGAAGTTAGACTTACCGGTCTGTAATTGCCCGGATCGCCTCTAGAGCCCTTTTTAAATATTGGTGTCACGTTAGCTACCTTCCAGTCATTAGGTACGGAAGCCGATTTAAGGGATAGGTTACAAACCACAGATAATAGTTCAGCAATTTCCCATTTGAGTTTTTAGGACCCTTGGATGAATGCCATCCGGTCCCGGAGATTTGTTAACATTAAGTTTTTCTATTTGTTCCAAAACCTCCTTTAATGACACTTCAAACCGGGACAGTTCCTCAGATTCATCACCCACAAAGGACGGTGCAGATTTGGGAATCTCTCTAATGTCCTCAGCCGTGAAGACTGAAGCAAAGAAATCATTTAGTTTCTCTGCAATGGCTTTATCGTCCTTGATTACGCCTTTTATATCTCGATCGTCTAGGGGACCCACAGGTTTTTTAGCAGGCTTCCTGCTACTAATGTACTTAAACATTTTGTTATTCCTTTTTGAGTTTTTGGCTAGCTGTTCCTCAAAATCTTTTTTTGCTTTTCTTATTACATTTTTACACTTGATTTGACAGTGTTTATGTTCCTTTCTATTTATTGCACTAGGACTGGACTTCCACTTCTTAAAAGATGCCTTTTTGTCCCTCACTGCTTCTTTTACATGGTGGTTAAGCCACGGTGACTCTTTTTTAGGTCTCTTGCTATGGTTTTTAATTTGGGGTATACATTTAAATTAGGCCTCTATTATGGTGTCTTTAAAAAGTTTCCATGCAGCTTGCAGGGATTTGGCTCTAGTCACTGTGCCTTTTAATTTCTGTTTAACTAGCCTCCTTATTTTTGTGTAATTCCCCTTTTTGAAATTAAATGCCAGGGTGCTGTACTGCTGAGGTGTTCTTCCCAACACAGGAATGTTAAATGTTATTATATTATGGTCACTATTCCCAAGCGGTCCTGTAACAGTTCTCCTGCACCTGATCCTGCGCTCCACTCAGGACTAAATCGAGAATTGCCTCTCCCCTTGTGAGTTCCTGTACCAGCTGCTCCAAGAAGCAGTCATTTACACCATTGAGAAATTCTCTCTGCTTCTCTTCCTGAGGTGACATGACATGTATCCAGTCAATATGGGGATAATTAAAATCCCCCATTATTATAGAGTTCTTTATTTTGGTAGCCTCTCTAATCTCCCTCAGCATTTCAATGTCAGTATCGCTGTCCTGGTCAGGTGGTCGATAACTGCTCTACAGCCAAAATGCTTCTGAAATAAATGTAGTCAAACTTTACTAATTCTGGGTCACTGAGAACGAAAATGATGCTTAAAATTGTTGATTGGCTCTAGTTTTCAAGATATGCTATTGGGTCAGTATATACGACCCTTGACTTGGGAATGGCAGAGGATAAGGGAGTTATAAAGGGAAGGGAGCTCAATTTAAACCAGAAATGACTAAAATACATCTTTGACTGGATCTATGAATAAATCTCTGACTGGGTTTGGACAGTACTTGCTTTTTAGGCAACACAATGAATGATGCAATCTGAAGCTGGTATTGCGTCATACATGATACGAATTGCATCATGTTATTCCTAGAAGTCATGGATGATGCAATCATAACAAAGCTTACATCACTCTGCTGAACAAATTGCCCTATATCAGCTCTAGAAATCATACAGTGTCGTGCTCTCTTATTTGTCAGTGTTTGATTTTGCAAAGGGACACATTTCTGTTTAGCCAAAGTGAGCAGAGATGCCTCGTACTTGTGTGAACAGTGCAGATAACTTCTGCTATGTTTGTGGTGAAGTGACTTTTGCATCACAAAAGCGCAGTATAACCACTAAGGCTTTCTTAACCAATCACCTTTATTTTGGCTGCAAAATTGGAGATCAGGACAAGAGGTGGGCCCCACACATATGCTGCAACACTTATGCAACAAATCTTTGCCAGTGGTTGAACAGGAAAAGGAAATCTATGCCTTTTGCAGTGCCAATGATTTGGAGAGAGCCAACAGATCATACCAGCAATTGTTACTTCTGCATGGTGCCTCTAGTTGGGAAAGGTGTGTCAAAGAAGAAAAAGTGGACTGTGCATTATCCAAACATTCCATCAGCTATACGCCCAGTACCCCACGGAGGAGGACTGCCGGTTCCTGATGCACCAGAATCATTCTCACTTGAGTCAGACGAGGAAGAGGATGAACCTTCTGGTCCTGAACCATCAATGTCACAGGACCCACATTTTCTCCCATCCTCCTCCTCTGAACCACACCTCATAACACAAGATGAACTGAATGACCTTGTCAGGGATTTGGAACTACCCAAGAGTAAGGCAGAGCTGTTGGGTTCCAGACTACAGCAGTGGAATCTCCTGGCAGGTGATGTTAGGGTTTCCATGTTCCGTGACCGTCAAAAGGATCTTGTCCCATTCTTCTTCACGGAAGGTGATCTTGTAGCCTGCAAAAACATCGATGGTGTGATGGCAGCCCTCAACATCGTTCACGATCCAGATGAGTGGAGACTGTTCATCGATTCATCGAAGACGAGTCTTAAAGCTGTTTTGCTGCATAATGGCAATGTTTTGCCATCAATTCCAGTTGGTCATGCAGTCCATATGAAGGAAACCTATGACAACATGAAACAACTTTTGAGGTGCATAACCTATGACCAACATCAGTGGCAGCTTTGTGGCGATTTGAAGGTTGTTGCTCTCTTGCTTGGTCTGCAGACTGGATACACAAAGTACAGCTGTTTTCTCTGCAAATGGGATAGTCGTGCAAGAGATTCCCACTACATCAAGATAGATTGGCCATTCCGACAGTCACTGGAGCCTGGGAGGAAAAGTGTTCAGCATCTACCACTTGTTTAATCAAGGAAGATTTTGTTACCACCCTTACACATCAAGCTGGGTCTGATAAAGAACTTTGTCAAGGCCATGGACAAAACACAAGCAGCTTTCAAGTACCTCCGTGGAAAATTTCCAAGGTTAAGTGAAGCTAAGATAAAGGAAGGTGTCTTTGTTGGTCCTCAGATTCGTGAACTTCGAGATGATGCATTTGACCATGCACTGCGTGGCAAGGAAAAGACGGCATGGAAAGCCTTCCAGTTAGTGGCAATAAATTTTCTCAGAAACAACAAGGCAGACAACTACAGGTTGTTGGTGGAAAACCTCCTCAAGGCATACAAAAGCCTTGGTTGCAACATGTCACTAAAGATACATTTTTTGCACTCTCATCTAGATTTTTTTCCACCGAACTGCGGAGCAGTGAGCGACAAGCACGGCGAGCTATTTCATCAGGACATTGCAACAATGGAGAAACACTATCAGGGCAAATGGAGCCCATCAATGCTTGCAGACTATTGCTGGACAGTGGCAAGAGATGCTCCATTTAATGAATACAAGAGAAACCAAGAAGCGCCGAGTAGACACTGAATAGGACTAAACTATGTACATAATAGTTTTTGCCTTTTATTTCATAATAATTTTTATTTATATAACCCTTTTGCTGATTTTTAAACTCTTACATAAACAGGACAGGTGAAATATTATCATGTAAAGCAACCATAAACACATGAAAAGACCTAGGTTTACAATTTATGATTAGAACTATCTACACAATATACATAGATGTAAAATGTAAAAACTTAAATATCTTGGAAACAGTAGCCAACCAGTTGTTTTAATTGCCATATTTGAATTCAGCACATCAAAATACATAATCAATAGCACATTTTATCTCTGAAGCAGATGACTTCTAAAAAATTGTAGACCAGCGTAATATATCCCTACTGCTAATTTCTTATTGGAGCATGGAATTACTATCCATAGCAATTCTATTGAACATGTTGATTCATTTCATTTGATTCCACATTCTTTCACATACAGTGCCACTCCACCACCCACACGGCCTGCTCTATCCTTCCGATGTATTTTATATCCCGGTATGATTGTGTCCCACAGATTTTCCTCATTCCACCAGGTTTCAGTGATGCCCATTATGTCAATCTCCTCATTTAATACTAGGTACTCTAGTTCACCCATCTTATTAGTCAGACTCCTAGCATTTGTGTAGAAGCACTTTAAAAATTTGCCACTGCTTATTTGTCTGCCCTTTCCTGATGCATTGGATTCCTTTATATGCGGTTGTTTGTCTGCTCTGGCCCATGGTTTGTCCTCTCCCCTCCTCTCTGACTACAGCTTAGAGAATCTCTATCAATGGATTCTCCTCTAAGAGAAGTCTCCATCCAATTTCTGTGCATCTCCGCACCAATCGGCTTCCCCCCACATCTCTTAGTTTAAAAACTGCTCTACGGCCTTTTTAATGTTTAGTGCCAGCAGTCTGGTTCCATCCTGGCTTAGGTGGAGCCCGTCCTTCCTGTATAGGCTCCCCCTCTCCCAAAAGTGTCCCCAGTTCCTAATAAATCTAAACCCCTCTTCCCTACACCATTGTCTCATCTACGCGTTGAGACTCTGAAGCTCTGCCTGCCTACCTGGCCCTGCGTGTAGAACTGGAAGCATTTCCGAGAATGCCACCATAGAGGTCCTGGATTTCAGTCTCTTTCCTAGCAACCTAAATTTGGCCTCCAGGACATCTCTTACCCTTTCCTACGTCACTGGTACCTACATGTACCACGACCACCGGCTCCTCCCCAGCACTACACATAAGTCTATCTCGATGCCTCGAGAGATCCACAACCTTCGCACCAGGCAGGCAAGTGACCATACGGTTCTCCTGGTCATCACAAACCCAACTATCTATGTTCCTAACGATCGAATGACCCACTACTAACACCTGCCTCTTCCCAACAACTGGCGTTCCCTCCCCCTCAGAGGTATCCTCAGTGCGAGAGGATACCGCAACATCCTCTGGAAGGAGGGTCCCAACTATGGGACGGTTTCCCTCTGTTTCCACGGAATGCTCTGTTCCCTTGAGACTCATCCTCTTTAAAGAGCACTGGGGCTCTCAGTACTGGGACAGTACTACAGTGTCCTGGAAAGTCTCATCAACATAGCTCTCTACCTCCCTTAGCTCCTCCAGTTGAGCCACCCTGGCCTCCAAAGCCTGAACTCAGTCTGAGGGTCAGGAGCTCCTTGCAACGGGCGCACACATACGCCACCCGCCCACAGGCAGGTAATCATACATGTTACACTCGACACAATAAACAGGATAGCCCCCACTCTGCTGCTGGGCTTCTGTCTGCATTTTTCTTATCAATAAGTTTAAGTATAAACTGGGCTTCTTATTAAAATGTCTGGAATATAGATTATTATAAAAGTTATGTTTAAAGAAGGTCATAAGTCACTAGTGCTCTCTGACCTCCCCCTCTAAACTCCCTCTCCAAGCTCCCTGGTCGCTGACTCACAGCTTATAAAGCCCTGGTAGCCCCTCCCCCTGACTGAGGCTCAGCCAATTAACAGAGGCTTCTAGATTTCAAGCCTTTAGAAGCTCCTTCCAAACAAACAAAACAGACAAACACAAGCTCAGCACACAGCAAGTAACCGCCCCCCTCCCCCCCCCCACAACACACACTACAGACAACCACTTACCACAAGGGTCCCGTATTTACTCCTCCTTTACCTGGAGAACTCCCTCTCCAAACTCCCTGTTAGCTGCTCCTGTTCACCTCTCACTCATGCTCTCCTTATTTCTGGCTGGGTGGGGGATGGTGTGTGTGGGGGGGGGGGAAGGGGGGGGCGGGAGGAGGAGGAAGGTAAAGCAGTTGCCATCCATTACTCATAGGGGAAAGAATAGTGAGAACAGGGGAGAGGAATCCTCCCAGATCCTCCCCACCCTGCCAGTGCCTCCTGCAAAAATACCAGGAAGAGGTATTTGGTCAGGAAAGTCTTCTCCTGTTCCACACAAACTCCCTGTGAATGGGGTTACACAATACACCCTTTTACAAGAAGGCAACTGGAACTAAAACCCTGCATTAAAATGTAAAATAATTACTGCTGAGCCATGATGGCAGATGGATCCAGTAGGGTACTACTTCACATTACAACAAGGATACTGACCAAGATGAGGACTATGTTGTGCCAGATACTGTAAAAAAAAAAATCAGGTGGTAAGCAAGGTGATGGGAATGTCTGTGCCAGAAAGAATTAGGCCAGAAATGGTCTTACAGAGAAGCCCTTAGAACAGTCACACTTGAGAAGCCACTTAAGTTGACATTTACACTCTGTTATTTCCATGTTACCAAGCCAGCCAAGCCCCCAAAGGCGGATGGTTTGAAAAGCCAACAGTTCTACATGCTCTGTGGACAGAACAGAGAACCCAGTTATTCTCCATTAACTCTCTTTCAAAGGAATGAGCACTTTACTGTAAGACTCCACCATACATGTGGCAGTGACACCATGCAATCAAGGGAAATTGAGCTTCCATGACTTCTGTAGGATTCTTCAATTCCCAGAAAAACAGCTCATCTGCAGCGTCCTCGTCCACCAAGCACAGAATTCTCCTTCGAAGAGCTCAATTTTCCCACTTCAAACACTTACTGTATGGTCCAGCTTTATTAACCCTGGGTGTTCATAGAAGTCTGATCTAAACCCAAAGCTAGGAAGCCAGGAAAATGCTTTAGGGTACATCTGTACAGGGATTAAAGACCCATGGCACTGCTGAGCTCGTCTAGGTCAGCAAACTTGGGCTCATGGGCTAAAAACTGCTGTGTAGACGTCGGACTGTGTCTGGAGCCTGAGCTCTGGGACCCCACCCTCTGCGGGTTCAAGTCCTGAACGTCTACATGGCAATTTTTCAGCTCAAACCCCACTGCCTGAATCAGCTGACCCAGACTAACCATAGGTTTATTCCTGTCTAGATGTACCGTTCCAGAGCAGATAGGCAGAACAGCAACCCTCACCTTGATTTAGTCAACCACCTTTACCCGGAACAAACCCATGGTTCAGGAATTGTCATAATAGACTCTGTGGTACTACTGACCTCAAACCAATTATATAATGTAGTAAGAAATGGATGCCATGTGCTTTTTTCGACATGTTACCCTTTTCTAGGTCAATACAACCCAACTATTCCAAAGCATATCACACTGAAATACTCTAGCCATCCAGAGTCATTCCTGGAAAGCGTAAGTCAACTTTCTATTAAGTATCTCAATGTGAAACCCAGAAAGATGAATGTTTAAGGTTCTCTTAAAAAAAAAAAAAAAAAAAAAGAACCTGCAACAAAACTCAGTAACATTTGTATCTCCTAGCACAGGCTCTAAAAAGAATCCAACTGGCTATGGAAGACAAGTAGTACCTATAGTTCTCCATTGGCTTCCACATGTCTTACAGTAAGGATGTGCTCAGCACGATTCCTTACCCTTTTAGTTCATCAGCTAAACACATCCCGAACTGCTTGGTACCAGTTTCCATGCATCTTCTTATCATTAGCCGATACCGAGGTTCAAAGACATGGAGTGGGCAAGGGATTGTAGGGAAGGCCATGGTACACACAAAGATGGGAACATCTTTATTCAAACTGCAAAAATACAAACACGAGAACAGTCAGTTGTTTCCTCACTCATACTGCATTCAGCGCAAAACATTAGAGCTGAGGTTTGACTCGAGTGGTTTCTCAGACTTGTTTCTCAAAATAAGTTTTTGGCCAACAAAAATTTTAGCTTTCGCAGGCACCAGAGCCCCAAGGGCTGTCCCTGCTATTCATGTACTTAGGCACCAAAACCCCCATTCTTAGTTTTAATAGGAGGAAGAGACTGGAAAATGAAATTGCTTTCTCGAGCATATGCATGGAAAAAAGCATCTAATTTGCATCTCACCGAGTCCTTCACAGCTTTTATCTGTAATTTTCAGAAGAATAAATATTACTGTATACTACAGGTTGAACCTCTCTAGTCTGGCACCCTTGGGACCTGACCAGTGCCAAACCAGAGAATTTGCAGAACTATGGGAGGTCAATATTGTCTAGCAGCATTACCAACACTTCCACTGCTTACTGGACTCAGAGGACATTTAGGGGTAACTAAGGGCTACATACTGGCATTGAGAACCAGGACTAGTGGCTGTAAAACTTTATGGGACCGTGGGAAACCTGGCCACGCCCATGATAAAGCAGGCATTTGTTTAACTAAAAATCATGCCAGATCATGGATGTTGCCAAGCCAGCGAGAGGTTCAATCTGTACATATATTTTAAACATGGCTGGCAAGCAATCCTTGTATTTCAAAGTGAGGTGGATGTTTGGTAGCAATTCAGTGGTGTGGGGGGGGGGGGGGGGAGGGGCACAAAAACAAAGTTAACTTTCAGCCTCTCTCTAGCTTTGTAACATACAGTCTTATTTTATCTTGTCTTGATTTTTTTAAACGCCAATATATAGCAAGTGCAAATAATCATGGATAAAAGCAGCCAACTACTTATAAGGTTGTGTTGAAGCCTATATGCTTAAATTTCATGCTTCTCCTACTCCCAATCCCCCACCCCACTTCTTACTTTCAGGAAATAATTTTTAATTAGTTTAAAATTATATGCGTCAGAAGGGGTTATTCATAGAAATAGATCAGCTATATTACCAGAACTTGAACAAAATTTTCCATTGATGTTGTGCATTTCCCACATCCAAGCCTAGTTTGTCTTGATTACCATCTACTAAAAATCTGTTCCAGTGCTGGCATGTTATAGAAGCCCTTGAAACCTACTTTCATAAATAAATTAAAGGTTTCTTCAATAATCTGAATCAAAATAAAATTTTACATTTAGATACAACAGAAAAATAACTTACTTTGATAATTCCTTCATTTCTTCTTCATAAACTTTCTTCCTTTCTGACAATTCTTCTGGCAAGTAATGAACTATTAGTTCTTCTGTAAGGATAGTCTTTTTATAAGTTCTGCTTGCCAAAAACTATAGAGAAGAAAGTTAAACTATAAGTACTAATATTTTATAATCAGTTATATCTGCATTCCAAGAGCAAGACAGCTCAAGACGACTCACAAAAGGTGACAAAATAACGAATGCAGCAGCTTCCTGATGTAAAGTTGTTCTAATCTCCCTTCCTAAAATTTGAGATCTCTGGGACGCAAGAGTGGATACACTATCCACTTCAGTGTTCGTACACTTATAGAAGTGCACATCATAAAGTCTACAATATATAAAAAAAAATGCGTATTCTTCAAAGCTATGAGAATAAATTGACTTGCAATTGACCAGCAGTTCTGAATAATTGAAAAAACAATTCAGTTGACAGAAATCAAACCTGAAATATGGTGGAATTTTCAGTATAACAAGAAGAGTTAGGAAAACCTCAAAAAAAACATTTTGGATAGTGAGGGTCCCTTATTACCTAGCTCTTAAAGCACTGACCAAGAATGTGGAGAACCCAGGTTCAAATTCCCACTCTAGAAGAGGGACTTGAACCCAGATCTCCCCTCCTACCAAGTGAGTACCCTAATCATCTGGTTTAGAGGGCAATTTTCAGTCTCTCCTGTTGAAGCGATTTCATTTTGTGTAAAGTGTTTAAGTATTCACTGGACCAGAGAGCGCGAACAAATAAGAACATCCCAGTAGTTAAGGCACTCACCTGAGAGGACAGGCAACACTTAGGTTCCAGTCCCTGCTCCAATGAATATTTGATCATTTATGCAAAATGTAACAGCCTCAGCAGGAGGGGGAGAGGTGCTTTAACCGGGCTAAAGGATGTAAGTGGTTCGCCACCACCTCCCATTATGTGAATCTAACAAATACACACAAAACATATAGGTTTCAAAAGGGTTCAAACAATGCTGATTTGATATTTCTGAATTTCTTCTGTGCTCCCTCCCCTCCTCTCCTCTCCCCTCCCCTCCCCCCCGGCCCACATGTTTTGCCTGAAACAACCATCTCACACAGACAGGAATCTGAAGTGTTTTGGCCTACGCAAATCAGCATTTTTCAGCAAAATAGTTTCTGTTCTCTCTCCATCACCAACATCACAAAAGCCCAAACAATTTTTGCCCACCTCTAATTCTCTTTACGCTGTGTAAAGGACATAATCAGTTTTGACTCTAAAGCTGCCAAGTTATTGCCACCTAAGGAGTCTAAATATTTGGGAACCAGATTTCCCCTCAATGGAGCACACATTCTCTACACCAGAATGGACAGAATCACACTTTGTTCAGTAATTGAATATTAGAAGAGATACTGAAGGGATAGTACAGCCTCTTCAGCATTTCCACAGTCTTTGCTAGAGTCTGCTCAGGCAAAAATTAACATCTCATTTCAGTGTGAGAAAGTAACATGTACAACTTTGGTCAGTACTCTAGCCTGAACCTAACACTATGTCTGGAGAGAGCATAACAAGACTCATGTTGGCCCTATACTGTTCAGCTGTATGCATGTAAAGAGAGTTTGCACAATATATCAAGATCTTAATAAGTGCTTCTAATCAAACCATTTCTTTGTATTTAAAAAAAACCCACACACAAAACCCCAAAACCTCACAAATACAAACTTACTTCAGAGAGCTTTTCTTTACAGAGTGGGCAATATGGATTATGGTCAAGGCAACGCTCAAGGCATTTGAGACAAAATGTATGTCCACAAGGAGTGGTAACAGGCTCGTAAAACAACCTGAACAAGACAGTTGGGAAAAATAAAATTGGTTCTTTATAAGTTTACATCCAACACAAAAGCAATAAAAAGTATTAATGAATCACTAAGTGTGTATTAAAAGCTACTTCCCCTCCTTCACATTAATCTTGTGACATATTATCTATTCTTTACCCTACAACATAAAAGGGATTTTTAAAATAATTTATCCCAATGTGTTACAAAAATAATTTCAGCCTCTCCACTCAAATTTGCACCAAAAAAGTGATGAATGTTATGTAACAAACCCTTTAGTTCGTGTTAGAATAGCTTCCAGTATAACCCTTCCTTCAAAACTTGGTCTAAAGTTTAGGAAGACTCTTGGCTCTACGCAGCCATACCTCATGCAGAGGGAGCACTCGAAGTCAGATGCATCCACAAGGTTTGCTGGTATCTCAGGTAATGCAGATGAGACAGAGTTTTCAAGTACAGTATCTCCATCTAAGATAGAAAGATAGCTATGTATAAACGTACCAGTAAAGCATGCCCTACATATAGGCACATTATGTAAATGGAGCCGACACACCTTATTTGGTTCCTGCAATTAACCCAGAGGTAGACAAAACACTTCAGAGTTGGGAATAGGCTTTAATTAAAAACAAAAACAAAAAAAACCCCACCCCAAAAGCAAAATTAATTTAAGAAATCCAACTTTGTTTTTAAAATACCCTTCTCTCTCTCTGAAGTCAGGAGTATTGCATTTAAAGGGTTTTTTTTTTTTGGAGGGGGGGAGGGAAGGAAGCCAAAGGTTAAATTTGCTAACATATTTGAATTTGAGAACTTCAATGTTGCAATAATGTTTAGATTCTCAAGGGTAGGCACTGTGTATAAGAGTGAATAGAGTTAGTGAGCTTCTAGCATAGTCTGCTTTGCTGGCATGTTCTGTACAGCTGAATTCCTATTTTCAAGAATTTTAAACTTAAAGCACAGCCAGCAGCATTAAGCTCTGTAACTATACTAAGCAGGCTAAGCATTTAAATGCTGAAGCCTGAATAGCTAAACTAAGAGACCTTACTAAATTCACAGGTTCGGCCTAAGTCTAAGAATCCTAAATTCTTGGATTTAAACATACACATGCCCCAAAAAATACACAAGCAAGTTTTGTCTCCCACAGAGAATATTTCTAACAGTTGTTTGTACCCAGAAGCTCCGTAGCAGTGCAAGCTCCATAATGGTTACTCTGGCACTTACAAGGTCTGAACCTGCAATAAGCTCGCCGCACGAAGATTCCTTCATCTGTGCACAACTCACTGCAGGAACAGCATCTTTTTTCCAGGTCATTTTAATATAGTAGTTCAAAAAGCTTAAGCAGTAGAAAGTCTAGAAATACTAAGCAAAAGTTCCAATACCATGGGTAACTGCCCTCCTACCTTGTAGTGGTTGAAGACAGACGCCACATGAAAAATTAAGGTTTTCCTCTTTGTTATAGAATAACCTGTACATAGCCTTCTAGAACGTATCAAATATACAGTAGGGGAGGAGAGCATTGGGGTCCCATGGCCAAGAGATTGGTCATTTTTCCATGGAAAAAGGTTTACCTTTAACCTATACCTGGAATATGAGTCCCTGACTAACAGCAAGACCCTAACGGGCTATTCAGAAGACAGTAAGGTGGCATCATATCTTGTGTAAACCTTAAATTGATAGCTGAAGTGTGAAATGGCTCTAAATCCCTTACTGTGAAGGTAGGGGAAGGTTAGACTTCCCACCCCAGTTAATGGGATGCTGAAGGAGTTATCCTATTTCTATTAACCAGAGGAAATATGTTTTGGGTGGAGAGGTGGAAACAGACAGTGGTACTCTTGTGTACATTTCAGGGCAGATTTCTAACCTTCAAGATTTATGGTGAAACAATGAATGGTAATACAACGGAGATTTTTAAAACATCAATTAACCAATTATTTCACTATACAGCACATGACTCCCTTCTAACATTCCTTCACACTGATAACCCTTTAGAGATCTAATGTTAAAAAAAGTTAAATGCACACCAAGTGCTTATATAGAAGTCAAATGGCAGAATGGAAGGGGCTAGTGCTCCTTTAAAAGTGTCTATTTTCCACAGAGTACTGAGGCCATGTCTAACAGGAAATTATTTCAAAATAACTAAATTTGAAATAACTCCTGAAATAACTATTCTGATATAAGCTTATTCCCCAAGGAAAGCAAGAGTTATTATTTCAAAATAACCAGCCCCTGATTTCAAAGTAACAGGATTGGTAATGTGGATGCTCCACTTGTTATTTAGAAATAAGGGGGGCTATTTCGAAATAACTCCCTAGAGTAGACCAGGGCTAACCTAGGACTCTATGCAAATTAGCTCCCCCTGTTGGGCTACTTGTGAATCTATTTCATGTAAAAAGAGATAGACTGAAGTCGAGCTATACCTCAGAGGCCTAATAACTACAGTACTCCTGTCATCAGCAGTACAAGAGATAAGCTATTAGGGCTCATCTACACTACACTAAAGCGTCGAAAGAGGATTTGCTTATCGGATAGTCTTTTGATAGCTGATACATCCGCAGGTTACAGAGCCAGCAAAAGGGGTGGGAGGGGGTATCTGGCTGCGCTATGGGCTTTGCAGTATAAGCTTTACACTGCAGAGCCTGAAGCACTTGTAACCGGTAGGATTTAATGGTTACATTTTTAACTAGTCTTTTACATCCCTAGTTGTCTGAAGTCATGTTGTAGCTATGTAGCCTTTGACCACACACCTCAACTTGTCACCAGCACCCACACTACGGGGTATCAAACAATTACAACCCATAGCCCACAGGAATCCCACCCTGAAAAAAAATCTTCCCTGAACTCCCTCTTCTAGTCTTCAAATAACTTCCTGCCTCCTCTGCACACTAAACTCAGATGCAAGCTCCCTGCTATGGTTATGGTCTTGAGTGACCCCACACACACACACACCCTGTGAGAAGGGGTAGACACTTGGCACTAAGGTGATTATATCTGACCTCAACCTCACAGGAAAGCTACACAACACCCTCCAAAAGATGAAACTGGGAGCTTAAATTCATAACTTTGCTAGGCACTAAAAGGAAAGTGATCTCTCTGTCTCCAAGTTTTACCTACAAACAATAATGAAGTAATGTCATTTTCTTATCTATTTTAAAAATATAGTGCCAAACCTCCCTCTTCCCTCCCTTCCCCCAACAGGACAGACCTTTTTTAGGCATCTTATTAGGGACATCCAAGCTTTGTAAATCCCTCAAGTCACTGGACAGCTTTCTTTTTAAACGTGCGCCAGGTAAGCTGGAGAGGATGGTTCCCAATGACTTTTTATTGTCTTCAAAATGCAAATCCAGTACATTGTGAGAGAGAGAAGAATCACTGCTTCGAAGTACATCAGGCTCTTGGGACAGGGCTTTTGTTAATCTGATTACAGTATCCTGAAAAAGGAGACAAACTGCATGAAAGTCCAATTTTGTTTCCTCCTTGTCTGCACTATTTCTATGGACAGAATCCAGATATTAGCGTCATGTGGTGGCAACATGGTAACTGATCTGAAACAGTACTAATAGAAGATACTTGCTCCAATTACTTCGGAAATAGAGGGCTATTTGTCATTACAATTTTTATTCTTTTCTAGCCATTCCCAACTTATTGTAATTGTGCATTCTTAAAGCACACACATATGAACAAAAATAAAATGTTATCAGGGGGCTTCACTCCCTGCTCACTATACTCACCAACCTCCCCCCCCCCCCGGGAGGGGGCACATTGTCTGGCTGGAGGGAGGAGACAGGAGCAGGCTGAGGATGCGGGGGGCCCTGTCTCGGTGGAAGGGGGCAGAGGTTGGGCTGGGATGGCAGAGGGACCCGGCATGGCTGGGGGGGGGGAGAGGAAGGAGAGGCTCAGATAGTGGAGGGGACCCAGACCCAGCAGCTCCTCTACAGCAGCAACAGCCCCCTGGAATGTGAAGCAGCAGCCAGAGCTAGAGAGGCCCATGCCCAGAGGAACAGTGCAGAGCAGTGTTCCCTCTAAGCAGTACAGCTGATTAATCAGTCCCTCCTAGTCAATCAGATCCCTGCACATGAGCCTCTGACTGGGTGGGGCTGATTAACCACCTGTGAAGCTGTGCTGCCCACCACTTAGAGGGAACATTGGCACAGATGCTGGCCACAGCAAGCAGCTGAGGTCAGAGGCAGAGGGCAGTACGAGGACACTGATGACATCATTCTGTCCTCCATGATGGCACACCATATGAAAACAGCAATTTGGTTCTCTTAGAAAGCTGTACCCCAATTTATTTATATTGGGTTGCCTCATTAGGGATGTTAAATAGTGGTTAGGAGGCTATTCGAGTAGTCAATTGAATTTCCATTGACTACTTGATTCGTCAATAAGGGGGTTTTGCTGGGGCTCTGCTTTTTAAATGTAGTAAGAGCCAGTGTTTGAGACCCCAGTGCAATTGCTCAGTCCCAGCTCATGCTGTTTCCCCCGCTTTGCCTCTGCCTCCAAGCCCCCCACAGAGATGGAGAGATTAAAAAGACCTGGACTTTTCATCTTAGAAAAGAGGAGACTAAGGGGGGGGGGGGGGAGAATATGATAGAGATCTATACAATTATGACTGGTGTGGAAAAAAAAAATGAATAAGGAAAAGTTATTTACTTATTCCCACAATATAAGAACTAGGGGTCACCAAATGAAATTAATAGGCAGCAGGTTTAAAAACAAACAAAAGGAAGTTTTTCTTCACTCAGCGCACAGTCTACCTGTGGAATTCCTTGCCAGAGGATATTGTGAAGTCTAGGACTTTAACAGGGTTCAAAAAAGAGCTAGATAGATTCATGGAGGTTAAGTCCATCAATGGCTATTAGCCAGGATGGGTAGGAATGGTGTCCCTAGCCTCTGTTTCTCTGGAGGAGGGGAGCAGAGGAGGGCTCATGTGATGATTACCGGTTGTGTTCTCTCCCTCTGGGGCATCTAGTATTGGCCACCTTTGGCAGACCAGATACTGGGCTAGATGGACCGTTGGTCTGACCCAGTATGGCTGTTATATGTTCTTATGTAACGCTGGCTCCTCTTCCTCCCCTCCCCCCCACCTCTGGTACAGAGGCAGTAAGTGGAAGGGGAGGAAAGTGACTAGTTGAGTAGTGACTCAACTACCTGATAAGCCTAGGCTTACATCCATAGTCCTCACAGCAAAGAAAAAAGCCCAGGGCTAGTCCATGCTGTCTGACTTGGCTGAGGCTGTGGGGCTACTTTCAGGTTTGGACCCAAGCATAGGAGTCTAAACAGCAGTGAAACAGCCCCACAGCTCAAGACCTGGAAGCCTGAGTCAGCTGGCCTGGGCGAGCCATAGGTCTCTCTTTACTGTGTAGACAGACCCACAAAGAAACGAGATATCTAAAATATAAAATTCATGCTTCCTTCCATCCTTTTATATATTGCATGAAAGCTAGAGTCTCTCCCTAAAATTTGAAAGGAAGAGATGCACAAGTAGTAACAACTAAGCTTGTATAAAAACATAAAAGCAAATCAAATCAGGTAGATCAGATATTACAAGAGGCTTCACATGACTTCTGCTGTTAATATATTTTGAATATTTTATTCTTTACCTCTGAACATCCAGCAGCAGAACCATCTTCAACAGTATTTAAGCTGCTTAAAAATGCAGGTTTCAACCTTGTGTAAGAATTCCGACTAGAGAAAGGTGCAGTTAGGCTGTCGTGCACATTTTCAAAGGCTGGGAAAAACATCTCACACATTATCTAATAAAGGAGAAAAAGAGAATTTAGAGATGGAGTTACAGAAACAAACCTGTGTAGTCGTAAATCAAGTCAGTTGCATGTAACCAGGGTTCTTCAAGATATACTCTGCATATTCACAGGTGTAGCCTGCATGGTTAGAATTCTAGTTAGCAGTAGCTCTGGGAACACTCCCATACCTTCCCCAAACCTCCCTTCAGGTAACACAATGTTCCAGGGAGAGGGTATAAAAGAGGTACAGCACTCCACCTGCCTCAGAAAGTTCCTTCCCCATGCACCAAGACCTAAGTGGGGTTACAAAGCAGTGTGTGTTTGTGTGTTGGGGGGGGGGGGGCAGGTACAGGGAATGAGAATATGCTAGTTACAGGTAACCTTCCTTTCTTCAAGTGTCATTGACATTCCCACACACAAGACAGTAGTACTCAAACGATGGTGGGGCCATGGAATCCTAATTGAATAAGGATTGTAGAGTAGCCTAACCAAATGATCATGAGATCTAGAAACTTGTGCATTTGAGTGGTTGACTTGCTCAGGTGATCTGCAAGGATATGTTGCCTCCCTTCCCTCCCCCAGACACCTAACCTCTATGCACAACTGTAGGGAAATGAGCCCTGCCTTATTTCTTCAGATAATATCAACACCATCAATTGTCTGTCATGATCCGACAGAGTAATTTTTGCCTCAGGTCAAACATGTTATCAGCCAACCTGATTGCTCTCAGTCTTAAAATACAGGTATGGGGATTCTTTTTCCTTTGGTGACCAGTGACCTTTTTGGCTCATGTTGTAAAAAAGAAAAAAAAAAAAAAAAAAAAAAAAGGAGTCCCTTACCTAAGCATGCCAAGTGCACTGAGCACCAGAAACACTGCTGGAGATGACATCTTTTAAAACTGGGCTTTTTATTTTTCTGTTTGGCAAGCAAGTCTTGAAACCAAAAGACTTACAACAAATCAACGCTAAATAATTCTACCCACAAAATTAACTAGTTAAGAAGGTGCACTGATCCATTCAGCAGGTCACAGTTGGAAACTGAGATGGCTAAAGTGCCCTGGGAAAGGCAAAGGAGTGCCCCAATGGCTCCTGCTAGCTTGAGCTCTGCCATTCAGGAACTACCAGTTGGTGCATTCCCATGAGCGAGAAATGCACAGGACAGTTGAAGCGCTTGTATGGTGCAGTGAAGGGGCACACACTCTGCAGCTTCTCTAAGAGGAACTCACTGAACATGCCAGGGCTCTTTGCATTCATTCATTCATTCTTCCCACTGTGCCACCTACACAATGCCCCTCTCTTTTTTAGGGACTCTCTGAAACACCCCAGCTCTCCTTCATGGCAAAGGCTGTCCCCCTCCCGTCCCTCACAGGTCTCTCCATATCACTGTCCTTGTCCTCCCCTACCAGGGTCTGTGCCCCTCCTTCTTCCTCAACTCCCATCCTCTTGGTTCCTACTACCGCCTACAATATTCTGTGTAAGACTCTCAGAAGTTCAGGCTACAGACTCTCCTCCCTTACAGAAAACAGAGCTGATCCCTCCAGTTTCTCTGCATGTAGCATAGGTGAGTTTGAGGACCCTGATTTTCCTCAGAATAATGCTTTACCGGTGTTCTGATTTGCACCCTTGCCCTCCCCTCTCCTCCCCCCCCCCCCCAAACAAAACAGGCCTGTGCCCATGGATACCTAGATTGTTCCCTGAAATTCTAGAAGTAATTATTGCACTAGACAGACACCATTAAGTTGAGGTTAGACCTCGTTTCCTGTGGCAGCATATTGCATGCACTCGTAGATTGACAGTGGAATGGCACACCGTTTAGTAAAACTCACCTACAAGCAGACAAAGGAGGTGATCAAACAGATATAGAAATCTCTCCCATGGTACAGTACTGGGCAATTAGGTGGACAATGGTTTTATCCAATACAGTGCCAAAGTGTGGTTTTTTTTATTAACATGAAAAGTATCTGAATCCAAAGATTCTCCATAACTATGGGGCACAGCATACAAAAAAAAGGGGGGGGGGCAACGATGTAGTTATTGTACCTTTTGGGCTTCTTTTTTCATTAAGCTCCATTCGGGATTTAAGGCAACACAATAAAGAAATTCCTTCAGTGCTTCTTCAGTCCTTCCCAATCCAGAAAGAGCATACGCTTTCACATAATGACTCTGCGTGAGAGCAAAAGGTGTGTGAAACTGACATTTCCAAAGTGGTAGATTGTAAAAGGAGACTAATGAACAGCACTATTTGCTCAAGTTACACTGCACTGTTTTAAATGGAAGAGAGTTCAGAAATAGGTTGGAGTAGGATGCAATGCTCTGATCTATAAGCAGAAGGTGCATGCTTCATTCCTCTTGCGGCCTTTACATGGGTTGCCGAGACCAGGAATGGAACACGGCTGTTTCTGAAATTCTTGCCCTGCTCCTCAGACCCTCTGGATAGTGTCAAATGATCTCATCTGAGCAAATCTATAGGTAACCCTTTTATTTCAGAACTGAGAAAGTCTGGCAGTAGTTGGGGGGGGGGGGTATCTCCATATAGGGAGATTTGGAGGACCCGCAGATATATCTGAGGCAAGAGTGGATAGCTTCTGATGCTGCACTTGTTCTACCTATCACTTGCAAAGAGGAGTTCGTTTTTCCCCATTGCATTCCATGGGCTGCTTCAAGTTTACCATATTACCAAGACTATTCCAGTGTCTAACCGCCTTCTTCCCCCCCCTGCAGCGAAGCCAAAAAAGTGAAGCCATAGGTTACATCTGAGAATTAGAGACATACACTCTTGAACCAAATTTTAGTTAAAAATACATAAATAAATAAATAAAATAAAAAAGGCATTTCCTCAGAAAAATGCAAGTGCATGTGCGTGTGCGTGTGCCACTAGAGAAAAACACAAAACTGAAGGGAATTTCAGGAGGTGGGAGGATTCCCCTTTTGCCAGGTCTGGGTCTGTTCCCAGACCCACTGTCATCCCCATTTTAACAGATTAATTGACCTTAGCGCCTTAGCATGAAAAGCCAATGGAAACACAAGCCACAGCAATTCCAGGCATTAGTACAAACTTAGGGTTGCACCACAGATCTCATGGTTTCATACAGAATTTAAGCTTTCCAACCCGGCTGCTTGCCAAAATAGCCTTCCAAAAGCAATCTGGACAAGTTTGGTCCTCGCTACAATAAGAGATCCCAATAGACAGCTCTTTCTGTAAAGCAGGAGTGTACCATACCTTGGCCCAGAGGGGTTTGTTTTGACAAAGCGCATCTGCATCATGGAGAGCTTGCTGGTAGTTTTTCATAGTTAACCACAGTTCTGCTCGTTGTGCTATTAATGAACATTTGCAGGAAGCTGGAAAACAAAGGAGAGAAGGTTAAGAACTTCATTAAGTTAATATAATACATGTGTAAACACATTATCTTAGTCTGAACTTGAGTTATCCCCCAAAATGCTAATGCAATGAAGTATTTTATTTGTATACTTACCTACCAGAAACAAAAAATTCCTTCTCTTCCTGTAAGACTACGTACATTCCTCTCAGCATGGCACTTTTTCCCCCCCATAATTTTGACAACCGATACTAATTTTTATTTGTTTTTCTCCCATTTTTAACTATCTCTAATTCCCCAGAATTGCTGGAGGGTGTATCAATTTGGGGCTGTAGGGAGTTCCCATCAAGACTAAGATCCTGTCCCAGAGACCTCTCCTGCAATGTTCCCTCTAATTGTTTCCATTCATATGTGGAATACATTGTTATGTCCATCCAGGCACATTTGAATGCGCACCACAAGGAAAAAAACCCACACAAACCTAACCATGGGCACTCTGCTAATCAGCTGGGTGGCATTAGAATGCCTCTTGAGCAACTGCACAAGAGCCTGACTTACAAGGAACACTGCTCTCCCCTCCATGGGAGAAAGAGGACTACCTCAGCCCTCTCTTACTGCAGCAGCTTTGGGGCAGGTGAGAAGTGCCTGTCCATAGCTGCTATAGGTCCAGCAGGCACAGCATGTTCCCCAGCTGGGGCAGGTCCAGGTCCACCTGCTCTCCCCAGCCAGAGCGAGGAATGCAGCAAACTGGGCATTTTCCCCTCACCCCCTGACAAAGGAGAACAGCCAGCAATGTTCACGTATGACTGGGGGAAGGAGGGAGGGGGGATGACTGCACCTTCCCCAAAAGGTGCCTGGGGACCAAAAGGTTGGGGCACCCCTGGAGGGAAGCAGGCAGCCCCAACTGGCCCCTTTCACCTGCCTGGTCATTCTCTTTTCTATATGGTTGTGTGTATCCCCATGTGCATTGGGAAGG
This sequence comes from Pelochelys cantorii, assembly GCA_032595735.1. NCBI lineage: Eukaryota > Metazoa > Chordata > Testudines > Trionychidae > Pelochelys > Pelochelys cantorii. The sequence goes on along the minus strand of CM064326.1, from coordinate 119,654,028 downwards.
AGGGAAAAGCTTCAGCCTCTCTTCCCCCCCCCCCCCCCCAATCCCATGCACAACCAAACCCTTGCCTCACTTTAAGTTACAATAAAAAAGAGGAAGCTGTTCACCGAATTTGGCAGTCCTAACTCTTACTGTTTAGGAGGAACAGACAGACTCACTCACAAACTCAACTATGTAGTAGTAGATAAAATGTCAGCTAGCTAAGGACTTTTAAGCCTTGTATACTTTGGCGGCAATTACACACTGTAAGCCACTTAAACATCATAGAGTTTTTCCCCCCAGTTCGTCAAGGACTTGGGTATATGGAGTTTGATGATTAATTCTACAGCTCTGAATTAGCAGATACCTGTATCTTCACACAATGTCTGAATTCTTCATCCTCACACTATGGTACTCTCCTTACTCCATTGTGGGCTCTGTCTTTTTTTCCCCCCCACTACTTTTCCCTTCACGCCTTTTCAACACCTTCCCTCTATCCCTAGAATGATCTCCACTGTCTCCTCAATACAGACATTTTCCCCTTGGATTTTAAACTCATGTTCCGAAATATTCACCCCAGCTACCAAACCTAACATTTTTAAGAACCCTCCATTTTCTACGCATTCACAACTTGTATGCGTTTTATTCCTTTCCCCACTTCCTTAGCCTTTTTGTATCTTATGCATGTTTCCTGGCACCCTTTTTAAAGCGCTACAGCCATTTAACACTGTAATTAACTGGCCAAGCACACTTCAGTTTCTGTGTGATCATCTAAATACACAGGTTAAGGAGGAGGTCAGGGAAGCCAGGAGCTAGCAAAATTATGCTTATTTGGGTGGGGAGCTGAGAACAGGCATATTCTGTGCGCAGGGCCCTATTAAATTCATGGGTCATTTTGATCAATTTGATAAGTTTACATCTGAAATTTCAGGTGGTGTAACTGTGGGGTTCATGAGGCAGTAGCAAAGCTTTTGTTGTGTATCAGTCACTCACGCCTGTCTGCGTTCAGAGCCCCTAACTGAGTTGCTCCTAGCAGTGTGGGGGAGATCAGATTTCACAAGGAAGGGCTTATTTTTCAATACATAAAAAATGTTCTGTCAATGAAATTGGTAGGACCATATCCATGGATAATCACAGGCTTTAAGGCATTCCAGGAGGGAGATGGGAATATCACTGAGAAAGATATGCGAACCACTCCCAGAGCTATTGGTTCAGGTTGAATTCATCTGCATGGGGAGTTCTCATTAAATGAGAGCACCACACAGAAATAAATGCACTTCATATCTTTCAGAACCCACTGTGCTACAGATAGATAGGATGGAGGACCAGGGTATTTCCACCCATCAGTTTAAAATGTAATGTTTCAAATGCTTCTAAACACTGACCTGGATTTTCTTGAAATTTGCTATGCCTTGCGGGAGTGCAGGGTAGGGTTAATGACCCACATTTGGGGATATTTGAGCCAAGAGTTCCAGAGATAACCACCTCCCAAAACAGCCATTTTCAACATTTTTCGAAGAGGGTTTCTTTGTACAGAGCTAGAGATCAAACAACTGCTGTGATGTGAATCAAGATCTTCCTCAATCAGTCCATTTTTACTCATGATGTGGCAAGGCACCAATTAAATCCATGGGAGATACAAATCATGCATAGTATTTAAAGAACAAGGCCACTTCTTCATTTGAGCAAGCGTGCAGCCTGGAAGGATTACCATGCACGTCACAAGAAGGGGACAGGGAACCAAACAGCAAGATGTTTTCTATGCAACCACTTTATGCTTGCTACTTCACTGCCCCTTGCAAAACACATGCGCTGTTCAGTGCAACTAGTCGACTAGTGTGTCGACTATCCAATAAGCCTTTGCTTATCGGATAATCGACTAGTTGCTTACATCCCTAGGATGGGGTACATATTTTGGTGGACTAGTAACATTTTATTTGCATTTGTTAATTGCATAATTAATATGCAAATAAAATGTTACCGGTCCGCCAAAAGTTTGTGAATGAGTTTGCCAATCTGCAGTTTAGAAGAGGATTGAGGAACCACTCGTTTAGATTATCTTTTTTCTGGGAGGGAGGATGTAAACTTTTTTAAAAACACCCTTTCTAGTCTTTGAATTAGAGTACTCTACATATCTGTAAAAAAAGCTATACCAATAAAATATTAAAGTAATGCACACACTTTAGTGAAATACACTATTAATTCTCATTTTTACTTATTTTCTGTAAACTCAAAACATTTGAACAGGAAAGTGAAAAATAAGTGTCCTGAAGTGAACGTTGTACCAAAACAAAAATAAACCAATTACCAAGTTATTATTAGTTCAAAACCCTGCATTCCCACTCTACTTCCTCCCTTTCCCCATTATAGCAAGGGAGATCAGTTAACCTACCAAAAATAAAAAGGTCTTAGACAATAAAGTACATCATGTATCATTTAATTGCACTTATTCTCATGTGTGCCTAATTTAAAAAAAGAAACTTTTAATGTACTGCACAATTAATCCCATAACCCAGCATTTCTCAAAGTGTGGGTCGGGGGTCGCGACCAACTTACAGGGAAGTCGTAGATGCCAGGGTCCTTCGCACCACTTCCAGGGATTCCGGAAGTGCGCTCCCCTCCCACAGGGGGCACTGCGGGAGGGGGTCTCAGCCCTGGAGGAGGAGCGCGGCACTGGCGGCTTCCCTGCAGCACAGCGACTGCAGGAGGGGTGAGCCAAGCGTTTTGTTTAACAACTTTCTTTGTTGAGCAAAAAAAAAACAAAAAAAAAAACAAACAAACAAAAAAAAAGGAGCCAATTTTGGTGGAGGGAGGGAGGGGGTGTCACAAATTCTATGAGCATTTTAGGGGGTTGCGGTATCAAAAAGTTTGAGAACCCCTGACATAACCTGTTTGCTATTTATTCTCTCTCATCCTTCATCCCACTGGAAGTTACTTGCTTTCCCAGCCACTCCTGTATCTGACCATGACTCACTTATGTCCTGACCTTGTAATCTAATCTATACAGACTCCTGCAACCAGGTGTAACCATACAGACTCCAGCAAGATTCTGCAATCAGAGCTGCTTGTGCATATCTAACCACAGGATCAGGTCCTTAAGCTATAAACTCGAGAGTCTATTCTCTCATCTGAATTTTCAAGTAAAATTCTTTGAGTATTTTAAACCAATAATACCCAAAATAGCATAATAGTACTATTTTGCAATCAAGCAGATTCAATTGTTAAAATGGGAACAGAAATCTTCAAGGAAAAAAAAAAAAAAAAAAAAGATATCCAGATATAAAAATCCCTACCTTATAAGAATGAGTGGGTGAGACTGTCTCTAGGTAACCATAACTCCCACTTTCATTCTATTTTCTGTGCACGTGCAACAGCTAAAGAGAAGCAGGTTTCCAAGTCACGTTTTAAGCAAATCTGATGTATAGGGCACTTAAAGGACAGTTTCCTTTTTAGCTCAAGCCCATTCCAGAAAGGGTATCATTCATTTGAACCACGTGCTACAGAGACAGGTACTTCATTTGGTTAAAATAAAATCCCTATGTCATTTACAGCTGCAAGAGTGTTTGTTTTGTGAGATTACATACTTTTAGTCCTGTGAGAAATCTCACAAAAAGGTTATATTCTTATTTCAGAATTAAATTATGCTTTTTAGGGGCTGCAAATTAGAGTTTACATTGATTACTTCTTAAAAGGGCTGTAAAAAACATCCTCCACCCAACAATCTAATTTTATTTTCTGCTTTAGACTATTCCATTTTCAGAAATACTGGAGCAAAGCCAAATAAGCCACTTTATGCACAGAAACCAGGAAATGCTCCAGAGCGATTCAAATAAGCAATAGGCAAGTCCTCTTTATCACATGGGGAATCTAGGTCAACCTGACCCTTCTTACCCTATTATCGACAAAAGATTAGACAATTCCTCTTGTGAACAGTTCAGATAGTTCCACACTACTCTACTGGGGTAGAGAGATCCTTCAGAGGGTGGGCAGAAGGGAGAGCTATTAACATCAGCTATAATACAACTCAGGCACTTAAGACTGCATACTCGAGGTTCCACCACACACTAGTAGCCACTAGTCAATTGTAGCTATTTGGCTGGTTGAGTGTGGAGCCATTTGGGTTGAATAATGTGACTAGGTCGTTATAGCAGGAGCCACTATCGTGGTTACTGCTTCAGAACTGGTTGGACACCATGGCTGATAAGATGCCTGCTGCAAAGAGTCTTTGCTGCCTTTGTGCAAGGGAGTCCTGGTCTCTGTGTGGTGCTGTAAAACACTTAGGCTACATCTACACTGGCGGCTTCTTGCGCAAGAACATCTTGCGCAAGGGTTCTTGTGCAAGAAGTCTTGCTCAAGAAAACGTCCACTCTGCCATGCGCGCATTGTGCTTTTGCGCAAGAGCTCCCATGGCAGTGTGGACACTCTTGCGCAAGAAAGCACTGATGGCCATTTTAGCCACAGGGCTTTCTTGCGCAAGAAACCCCTGCTGAGCGTCTACACTGCCCTCTTGCACAAGAGCTCCTGCACAAGAGGGCTTACGCCTGTTAAAGAGCATAGCTCTCGCGCAAGGAGCCCTCTCTTACCACGCTGTACTGTAAATTTCCTTGCGCAAGAGCAGGCAGGCAGTGTGGACGCTCTGCAGATTCTTGCGCAAGAACAGCTGTACTTGCGCAAGAAACCACGAGTGTAGACATAGCCTCCCTGTAACAGAACTCATTACTAGTTAAAGGAAGACTGACGTAGGTCAGGGTGGGCAATAATTTTTGAGCGGGAGCCACTTCAAAAACATTTGAAGTGGTTGCAGGCTGCCCAGAAGGGGTGGGGCCTCAGACAGAAAGGGCAGAGCCTTTAAATGGCAGGAGTTGAAAGAGCTTGCGCCTTCTCTGCAGCTCCCAGGCATCACGTTAGCCAGAGACAAGAGCCGCAAGCCCTTTCAATTCCTGCTATTTAAGGGCTCACTGTTCCTGGCCTCGCTGCTAATGAGTTGCCTGGGAGCTGGGAACAAGGGAGCCTTTTTGACAGCTTCTGTTTAAGGACTCTCACCTTCCCCAGGACTGTCGCCTGACAGGCACAAGCCCTTTAACTAGAAGCAGTTGAAAGGGCTCGTACAGCTCCGGCTCCCAGGCAGTACGCTAAGGGGAGGGACCTGGAACAGCTGCACAGGCTGGATCAAAGCCGTAGGTGGGCGAGATTCGGCCCTCTGAGTGGCTTTTGCCTACCCCGACATGGGTAGAGGCCCACAATTCTGAACACAAATTCACTTGTTTCTTCATTTTTTAGGATCTGCTTTCATTTCTGGCTTTAGCAAGCACACAGATCCTCTCTCGAACCCAGTGGTCTCCGACCTTTTCACACCCAAGATCACTTTTTAAATGTCAGGACAAGCCAAGATCTATCCCACCCTTCCCCAAGACCCCACCTCTTCCTTGAGGGGCCGCCCTCTCCATCCTCCCTGTTCCCCTCCTCTCCATCACTTGCTATCCCCAGCCCTTACACACTCTCACTGGGTTGAGACAGGAGGTGAGAGCTCTGGGGTGGGAACGAGGTATTTGGGTGTGGAAAGGGGTGAGAGATGCAAGCTCTGGGAGGGAATTTGGATGCAGGAGGAGGAGAAGGGGATGCTGGCTTGGGGAGGGGGCTCCAGGCTGGGGAGTGTTGGGGTCAGGTGGAGGGTTGGGGTGCTGAGCAAGCCACAGGCTTGTGGATGTGAGGGTGCAGGAGTTTGGGTTGGATGTGTGAGGGCTCAGGGCAGGGAAGTTGGAGTATGATGGGCTCAGGACACAGATTTGTGGTGTGTGAATGGTGCAGGAGTGTTGTGGCAGAAGACTGAGGATGTGGGGGTGCAGGAGTTTGGGGATGTGAGGCTCAGGACAGGGGGTTCCAGTGTATGATAGGCTCAGATTTGGGGGTGGGAGGGAAGAGGAAGTGTGTGCAGGAGTGTTATGATGCTGCAGCCAGATGGGGGCTTGTTGGCGAGGCTTCATTTTTAAATAAAATATTATGTGAAACACAAAAGGTTTCAGCATTGTCTTTATTTATGAGAGGTGCAGGGAGCCTGTTTTGAGTCAGGGATCACTGACCCACAGAAAAGTCAGTTGGGGCCACACAAGTGAGATGGAAAGAAAACAACTCCTCCAAAAACCCCCAAGCCTCACTAATGTGGCCCCAACTGTGCTGGTGGGGACAGGGGACAAAGTGCTGGGGCAGGTGGCAGGGTGCTGCTCGAGGGGTCTGGCCAGGGGGAGGGGACAGGGACAGCTGGGGCCAGTACCTCGGGGATCCTGCAGCTGCATGCCAGGTCTGGGTCTCAGGAAGCACAAGTGCTACTTCCCCCTCCCCAAACAGCTGGGACGTTTCCTGAATAGCAGGGTCTGTCAGGTGCTGACAACTTCCTTCCTCCTACTGCCTTTCTGCGCGGGGTGTGTGTTTGTTTTTATGTACACACACACACACACACACACACACACACACACACACACACACACACAGAGTAGGAATCCCAGGACTGCACCAGCTCCAACTGCTCAGGAAGTGCGCGCCCTGCTCCTCCGCTCCCCACTACAGCTGCATGCTTCCTGAACAGTTGCAGCTGGTGCAGTCCCAGAACTCCTACTCCACCCCACCCCTCCGTGCAGGAAGGCAGCAGGGGAAGGAAGTTGCTGGCGCATGACAGACCTGGCATATCAGGAAACATGCCGGCTGTTTGGGGGGAAGGGGAAGCAGCCTGCGCACTTCCTGAAACCCTGGACATGGTGCACAGCTGCAGGACTTCCCCCACCTCACCGGAAGCCAGCGCTATCTCCACTGTCGCTGGAGGTAGCATCAGCAGGGGCTTCTTCTTGAGGGTGGGGAGAAGTGGGGGGCCCCCCAAATGCCTCACAAACAACTAGTCAAGCCCCCCCGATCAACCAGTTGATCGCTATGGACGGGTTAGTGACCACGGCTCTAACCCGTCAGACCTCTATTTCAGGGTGCGATGCAGACTACAGATAAAGTGTTTGTGAACACGGCGTAGGAGTTCTCAACCAGGGAGAGGAAACAGACCTGGGACATGACATTCTCTACAGCTATCACAACTGTCAGTGGAATGAAGAATAGTTGCCCAATTCCAGGAAAGTTTTGCTGAACATTTATTTCTTTATCATATTCATCTAGAGTCAGTTTCCCAACCTGGGACTCACAGTAAAATCCAGGACTGAACTGGCTGTAAATATATTCCCTTGTTCATACTCCAAATCTGGAGCAACTCTTAGAGCTGGGGAAAGATATGGGAAATCCAAGGGGGGGGGGGGGAGGGAGGGAAGCACCTAAATATTTCACATGTAAGGCCATGCTTTCTCCTTAGTTATAAAAGTTGTGGGTTTTTTGTTTATATTAAAAAAACAAAAAACACAAAGTGTCAGCATTTCAAGTTAATTTTTTCCCCTATATGAAATCTGCTGTCTTTTCTAGATCAGGTTTTGAAAGTGAGCTAGAAAGACTGGTTGTGATCAGAACAGCTTATTTAAGAGAATAGCTTCAGTCACTGGAGTCCATATCTAATAAAGATGTGAATGGGTAGAGGTTAATTGTTATGGGGGAACAGACCCCCCCCCCGCACCCACTCACGGTGGGCAGAGGCCTATTCCAACCCCATGGGGCTGCTGTCTTGCAGGCCATGTGTGCTAGGACTCAGGGAGGTGGGCAGGGCGAGGGGGGGGGGGGGGAAGAAGGAGGATGAAGAGGAGGAAAAGGCTGTCCTCCAGGATAAGCCTGCAGTACTCCCTGCTGCTGGTCATCCTCCCTGCCTTCTCAGCCAATGCCAGCAACTGGCTAGAAGTATGGAGTGCAGGGCAGACCTGCTATGGAGCAGGTGCCTCTGGAGCCAGTGGGTCATTGCCTGGCCTCCCTGCCCCTTACTCTGCAGGGGTACTCTGCAGGTGGGCACCATGCAGCTCTGGCCAGGGAGCCTGCCCACCCCCAGGAGGCAAGCCAACCACTGCCAGGCTGGGTGGGGTCACTGCCCTGGGGCAGCGCTTGCTCTAAGCCCCAAAGAGAAGAGTCTGCCTGGGACCTTGCTTTGAGGACTGGGGAGGGGGAGCCAACGGCCCTCTCTGCTGCTTCCACCCTGTGCAAGGCTGCAGATGCCCAGCCCTTGTGGGCTGGAAGCTAGCAGCCTAGCACTGAGAGGGAAGCAATCAGGTTGGAGCAGCCTCTGCCTGCAGCACAAGGAACAATTCAGCCCAGCTGTTGCAGCCCCCCCCCCAAATCTCTGTTTAATCAGTTAATGAATTAAACATTATATTTAATTGGTTAAGTAAATGGGATTTTACATCTCTAATATTTAAAACACACTATTTTTGAACTCTGACTTCTACGGATGTGGATATTTATCTCTTGATTTGACCAAAAGCTGAAGAGAAAGAGGTGAAGCCAAAAGTCTAAAAAACAATCAATCACTTTGATTATACTGGGTAGAAAACAGGTTACTATAAGCAAGTGAATATATAGATAAAAAAAAAAATCACATCCATACCCATTTACATAAAAATGTATGGGCCTGTTTACCAGAGAGAGAGCGTAGAGTGCCTAAAGTAGGACATAGGTGCTATGTGTGGTCTTCTGACATTCAGCACAGCTACAAAAAAAATTCCCCTGGAGCTCAGAAATCATAACATCCGATCAGCACTTTAGTCTCTGAATTACTCCCTTCTCTTTGCTCCCATTACTCTCTTTGCCCATATAAACTTGTGGCAGCAGACAGCCTTGCACCAAAATAGAAATTAAAATGTTTTGAACTTGGAATGTGGGAAAAGAGGACACTGAGCAAATGAACAAAAAAGCATGAGGCAGCATGTACATGCCTTGAAAAATTTAACATCCACTAGCCTAAGTCCATTTGTCAGATGAAACTACTGATGAAACCACCACGAAAGCCAGGAGAACAGTAGCTTGAAGTCAAATGCCTAATGTCTAGGGGTGCTCAACATCTTGCTATTAACTGAGAATTCAGCTGAACACCAGATAAGCTAGTTCATGCTAAGTCAGTGCTGAGTAGCCAACCGCCAAAACCAGATTTGCTGGTCTCACATGCAGATTCCTCTAAAGCAGTGGTTCCCAACCTGGGGTCTGTGGACACAGAAATGTAAGAGTGGACCCCTGGTGGGCCTGAGCCTTACTTTTTCCTTTTCTCCCCCCTCCCCTCACTGCTGTGCACACCGGGATGTGGCTTACTTTTGAGCTCATTCCCCAGACGCTATGGGAGCATGGGGAAAGTACTGCATGCCTCTCATGGCTGGCTGATATGAGACACATATGCATGGCATGCAAGCACTTTCTCCACGCTCCCTCAGCGTCTAGAGAACAGGATTAAAAAAAAAAAGTAAGCCGCATCCGGGTATGCACAGCTGCTGCCCATCCTCCCACTCCTCCGCATTCCCGAAGTTCTGCCCTTGCCCTCTACCCTCCTGAAGTTCCACCCTTGAACTTCATGCACTAAAGTACATTTCAAATGATTATCAAGTAATGGAATGTTTGTAAACAGCTATACTGTTTGGGGGCAGGTGCGGGAAATTAAGATTGAAAAAGGGTCCATACACTCAAAAAAGTTGGGAACCACTGCTCTAAATGGTTGGCCTGGGTGAGGCTTTCCTCCTCCTAGACAGGACCCAGCTCATCTAAAAAGCTAAACAAGCAGGCTGAAGAGCCAGCCTAAATCTTCTAGCAATTAATAATAATGGTCTTTACCCAGAATTTCTCAGGTTCTCCAGGGCATGGGACTGTGGAGGTGTGAAGAGGGACTCAAGGATGCAGGAGTCAAGGGAGGGGCAGAAGCGTGGGTATGCAGGAGTCGTCAGGGCAGGGCGTAGGTGCCCCATGGTGGTGGGGGCTGTGCTGGCTGGCCTGCTAGAAGCGGTTCCCCAGACCTGAGGCACTTGCTTTTACTCCAGAATATAACTGTCCCTGCTTTCAGAGCCCTCCCTTTCCACCTGATGAGGAACAAAATCAGATCCCAGGCACATCCCATTGTCATGGCACAACCAACTTAAAGTAAGGTCAGGGTTTATGGTAAGAGAAAGCTACATACCTAATTTGTGGCTCTAGTTCTGTTTGTTCAAGAGCTCCTCTTATAATTTCACAGATGGACAGACACAAACTCTCAAATATATAATAGACTATAGCACAATGGTTCTCAGCCTATGGTCCATATGTACTGTCCCATGTACCCTCATCATAGGCCTGGACCTCACTGCACTAGGCAATGTACAGACACAGACTAAAGAAAACGGTTTCCATCCCAAAGAATTTAGAAAGATTGAGAAGTGGGGACCTGCCACTTACACTTTAGTGAGAGAATGTTTATGCAGGGTTCCTACCAATATCATTCCAAACACATAGCTCAAGAGACCACCCCTCCTGCTACTCTCAGAACTGGGAGCAACACATCATTCTCCTGCAAATTCCACTCACTGAGTCAGGGCAGAGCATCGTTGCCACCATCCTTCTGAACTGTCTTTTCCCTAACAGCCCCTGTCCTCAAGCTCTGTGAACATTCTCATCAATGCCTACATTTTAGAGATGTTACAGGTATCAGTAGGCACAAGCCACTAATTTTGATGCAGGTTGGAATACTAGAAGAGTTTGATCTAGTGGAAAACTGGTGGCAGAAGGGTCTAGATTACCTAGCACTGCGTACAAAGTAGTCTCTCTAGGAGCCCACTGCACATCAGAAGCAGCAGCTTAGTTTTCTGCATGGGCAGCTTTTGGTGCCCTCAACTCTTACAGAAATGAAAGCATTCCTGCAGGCTTATAGAAGGGCGGGGGGGGAGGGGAATCCAGAGGGCAGCAGAAGGGTGGAACAGTAACACACAACAGAATGAGGAGAGGGCCTGGTGAAAATTAGGAGAACAATGGCATCAGGCAATAGACAGTTATTTTTGTCAGTTCCAACTGTGGAAGTGAAAGAAGTGTTGCATGTGCTACCCAGAGTTCATCACCATCATCATCTCAGGGCCTATGTGACGGGCCACCAACAGCTCGCACTCCAGCCAGTGGGGAGAGGCGAGTGGGACGCTGTACCGTGGGTGGTGAGCTCAAGCGGCAGGACGCCGTTGCCGAGCTAAAACGCAGCTGAAACCTGCCTCCCTGCCTGGGCGGCAGGAAGGACACCAGTCCTGCCCCCAGCATACAGTCGGTGGGAGCGGAGGCGGCAGCCCGGAAGTGATGGGGGAGGACCCCACATCACGGAAGGGGCAGAGCCGCAGGGCCACGTCACAGCCGGTGGGCCATTATAAAAGGGCTTGCTGGCATCGAGGGAAGGGGGGCATCCGCAGACGGCGGAGGGAGAGCCCCGGCTGAGGAGCAACACGGGGGAGCAAGGCCCTGGAAGAAGCACTGGAGGACAGACCCAGGACCAGGCCGCCGGAACCACAGTAGGCACTGGGGAGTTGGAGGCTGGTACCCAAGGACCTGTGGGGGGAGGGGGGGGGAGGAGGAGAAGGAAGCAGCCCGGGGCGGGGTCCTTGTGGTGCCCGTGGGCTGACGCATTGCGGGGATGCGCCCTGTCAGCTGTGCAAGGGAACGTTGACCCTGCACTTAGGGCCCCGGGCTGGGACCCGGTGGAGAGGGAGGGCCCGGGTCCCCCTTCATCCCCACCCCTGTGAGGAGGAGGCAGGTCAAAATCCGGGAGGGTGCACGATGACTGCAGGTCACTGAGAACAGACATCGGTATAGACTCTCATAAGGGGAAAGAACAGTTGGCAGCCGGGCCCACAGAGCCCCCGCCCTGGACTCGGGCGGGGGTTTGCGCCCCAACAGGACTGCCCCCCCCACAAACAACAGTCAGCAGTCGGGCTCGCAGGGCCCTCGTCCTGGACCCGGACGGGGTGCTCGCGCCCAAAGGGCTGTCACAGCCTGCAAACAGCATTGTAAAGTGTGTTTTAGATTTGAGAGAAAACTGCTGTAAGGGTACATCTACACTTGCTCCCTAGTTCAAATGAAAAAGGAGGAGGAGTAACATTAATTCAAACCAAGGGTTTGGTTCAAACTAACACGTCCCGGCACGCACATCCGGATTCGAATCAGCTGTTGAGCAGAGTAACGAAGCACAGGATATTTAAATCCCCGCTTCATTAGCAATTCCGGTTGCCTACATTTGCATCCCTAGTTTGAACAGGGAGCAAGTGTAGACATACCCTAAGCTAGTAGTACTTAAGTGCCATGTATTGTTATAGCCCTTACTGGTAATGGTTACTATTACTTCAAGTCAGTGTACTTTATACAGAGATAGCATCTAGCTTTGCTGGGCTCATGCTAGGTAAAGTTCATGCTCATGTTCAGGTATTAAGCAAATGTACAGCCTGGGTTCCAGAATGTCAACTACTGTACAAAGTCTAAGGGCCATATGCTGTCTCCAGGTAAACTCACTAACTTCATCAGAGCGTTGCCATGTTTACTTCTGAGCAGAATTCCACAAAGTTATCTTAGGAGATATTCATCCTGTTGCATATCTGAACAGATTGCACATGCTGACTTTCCTAGAGAGGAGAGTCTGAATAGCAGTATTGTGCACAAGTTTCACCTTGGAAGGCCATTAAAACACTCCAGCTGTCCAAGTGAGTATGGAGAAGGAAGCCTTGTGGCTATTGTCACAAAACTACTGTTCTCTTGTTACTTTGAGGGGTCCTTTAGCCTTATTTATGACATGCTCAGATGCATGACAACATGTTCTTCTGGCTTCATAGCTCAACATTTGCTATCAAAAGAGGTTGAAAGGAACTTCTGGCAGCTGAATTCCCTTTACAGTTTCCCTCCCTGTCCAATGACCAGTCTGCTCTTGCACTGGAGTTGATCACAGCTCAGATTCCATTTGCTCCAGGGATAGGGATGTTAAGAAGCCGGTATGTCACTATTGTGTAAGTCGATAGAACTTTTATCAAGTACACAATTAGTTGATAAGGGAAGGCGCTCAGTCCCAACTCACGCCAGGTCTGGAACCCACCCTCGCTGCAGCTTTGCAGTGTAAATGTAATAGCTGAGCTGCCTGCCCACCCAACTCTTACTACATTTAAAATGCAAAGCTGCAGCAGGGGTAGCTCCCGGACCTGGCACAAGGTGGAACTGAGCTGGGTTTGCTCAATCCTGGCTCATGCTGGGTCCAGTAGCCTCTGTCTGTAGGGGGTCCCAGTGGGGAGCTGGGACCAGCCCTGTGGGGCTGCTATGGACAGGGGCTGCTGTCAGAGCAACCTCTGCCTGTGGCAGGCCCATGTTTACCATGGACAGAGGTTGCTTCACTGGATGTGGGGCAACTTCTGTGCGCGGCCTCAGAGGCAGCAGCATGGGGAAGTGGGACAGGCAGCACCACAGAGATAGTGCTGAGGAAAGCCAGCTTAAAGCCAGCTCCCCCCAGCACCGGCTCTTGCTTCCCCCCACCCTCACTGCCTCTGATACAGAGGCAGGGGGAGGCAGCAAGTAGTCGACTTGACGAATTGATAAGCCTAGGCTTATCAGCCAGGCTATGTCTACACTATGGGGCTTTATCAGAAAGAGGTATGCAAATCGCATGCCACGATTTGCATACCTTTTTCCAATAGTTTTTTCAGAAGAGGCTTTTCCTAAATTTGGCCTGTCTACACTGGGCCAAATTTAGGGGGGGAAAAACCCCTCTTTCGGAAGAGCCCTTCTTCCTCATGGGAGGAGGAAGACAGGGCTTCCAAAAGAGCGCATCTGCTTTTTTTTTTTTTTTTTCTCTCCAGAAAAGCAGAAGAGCAGACACGTTCCCTGGACATGGCAGAATTTTTCTGGGATATGTTGTATCCCAGAATAACCCCATAGTCTAGACATATCCCTATCAATTACTCATTTACATTCCTAGTGTGGTGTGGAACATGCAGTACAATTCCTCTCAGCCCCTCACAGGAATTAAAGAAGACAATGTTAACGCACTAGACTCTCTAAATGAGAGCAGAGCATATGCCAGATATATACAACTCAACTATTTCTAAAATTTATTGCCTATTGTAGATAAATTTAAGAAAGATACAAAACAAACATACACAAAACCTGAAAGGAAAGCAAAAACTTAACTGCTGGACTATACTGCCAGTAATTTTAGAACTTGCTCTATCCAAAGAAAGTTTATGACATATTTAAAGTCCTTTTTACTGTATGCAAGGAAGTCAGGTACAATCTATGGCAGGGGTGATCAATAATTTTTGATGGGGGCCACTCTAAGGTTTTGGAAAGTGGTTGAGGGCTGCACTCTTCCATAATATTAATGGAGATGCGGGGTCTGGAATGGAGATTGGGTGCAAAAGGGAGCTTGGGGTAAGGGACGGGGGTGCAGAAGGGAGACTGGAGTCTGGGAGGGAGTTGGGATGAAGCAAGCGGTTGTGACCTAGGGCAGAGGACTGGAGTGCAGGGGTTTGGGACGTGACCTAGGGTAGGAGGGGATTGTGATCTGGGGCAGGAGACTGGTGCCAGATCTGGGAGGGGGTATTGCTGTAAGAGGGGGACAGAGGGTTTGGGTATGTTGGGGGGAGGGAGGTAGAGAGTTGGGGCAGGAAAGGGCTGGGGTGCCAGAAGCAGGCTGTGGCCAAGAGATTTACTTGTCAGCTGCCAAATTTGCCTGCTTGCCTGCCAAGCTTAAAATGTTTCTCAGTCAGCCAGCCTGCCTGGCCATGTGCTTTGTGAATAACTGAGCCCAGGAGAGGGGGCATGATTCTTCTTAGCTGCCTGTTATTCCAACAAGCAGCTCCCACTGGCTGGTTTCAGTCTCCAAAAAACACAGTTTCAAAATATATTTTATTATTTCCTTATAAGAGAAGAGCTTCCTGAATCCAGACGTCTACTTCCAAGGCTCTAGAAAACAGGCAGAAATACTGCATTATTCCTAAATTTAGTCTGTCATACCTTTGTCTCAGATTCTTGGTAAGAGAAGGATGGATTTGTGGGAGTGCCACTAAAGGGGCCTCAGGCACTGGTGCACCTTGATCCTTCTCACGCTCTGCCTGTGATAACTGTCTTATCTCCTCCTCAGGAGACACTTCAGACCAATTTCAATAGTTGCAGTTATTGTGTGGGTAGTTATTGTGTGTAGAGACTTCATATACAGAAGTCTGATGGGATGATCTGGCACTCCCTTCTGGCCTTAAACTCCATGACTTTTTTTTAGACAGTTTGTCCACTAGAGAGTACTGAAGCATCTTGAGTTCTCAAAGAAACCCTTTCACTGTCTTCCTACCTAAAGCATATGATAAAACTGTTTCTAGACTGGAGAGCACGTTTACTGACAGCAGTTTAAGTTACAACTTCTTAAAGTTCAAGATAATTCCCCCCCCCCGCACACTCCACTCCAAAGCAGCTAAGCTGACAGCTAGATGTTAACATCATTGTGAGTCTTTCCAACAACATATACCATCCTTACCAGCAAGCATTCCGATTGAAAGACATCAACAAAGACAAATGTGATCCAGCTTTGCAGGAGTTTATTTTGTGTGACAACCCACACCATTTCAGTCTGGCTCTTGTAGAAGACTGTAATATTCCTTGGAATGCCTCACTCAGGATGACCAGTGGGCGGAGGCAGGGAAGCAACCCCCAACACGTGGAATGTCAGTGCCCCCCCTCATTGTCCAAGTGCTTCCTCAGAGCCTTCCTGGTATTGACAGGCACTCTATGGGCTCCTCTGACAGCACTATTGGTAGATCTTGTTCAAACTGTATATTCAGGCGCTGTGTCACATTGTTCCACCCACAGGCAAACTTCATCCCTACTCTCGCACAAATTAGGATAGCAACAGCATGTGGCCACCCCCTTGGGGATATGATCCTCCAAAAGGTCCAGCCAGCCATAGAGGCACCTCCATCCCCCTTTCACTCTACCAAAGGCACATTCAACAACCCATGCAGCATCAGCTTAGCTTGTTATTAAACCACCCCCTACTGCTGTCCAGGTGCCCTGTGTAAGGCTTCGTGAGCCAGGAGTGTAAAGGGTAAACCATGTCACATAGGATCACTATGGACATTTCTGCATCCACCATTAATTTTCTGGTCTGGAAAGAAAGTGCCAGCGTGCAGCTTTCTGTACAGACCGCTGTTCCTGACGATGCCTGTATAACGCACCTTTCCAGACCACCCTGCATTTATATCTGTTGAATGTCCAAAAGTACTCCTGCCAATTGATATATTCGGAGACTAGGTGAGGTGGCACTATAATGGAAATGTGTGCCATCGATTGCCCTGCCAGAGTTTGTAACACCCATGTCAGCAAAACCAGCCACTAGGTTATCCACATTTTCCAGAGTCACAGTTCTATCTAGCAAAATGCAATTTATTGCCCTGCACACTTGTGTAAGTATTGTTAGGGCAGCAGACTTCTCCACTCCAAAAACTGATCTGCAACTGAACAGTAGCAATTGGAGTCATCAGCTCCCACAAAGCAATAGCAACACACTTCTCTAGAGAGGGCAGCTCTCATCCAGGTGTCTTTCAACTGCAGTTCAGGAGCCAGCTCAGTCCATAACTCCAAGAAAGTTGCTTTATGCATCTGAAAGTTCTGTAGGCACTGCTCTTCAGTCCACACCTTCACGACAATGCAATCCTACCACTCAGTGCTGGTTTTCCTAGCCCAAAAGTGATGCTCTACCATGCACAGCTGCTCTGTGACAACCCAATGTAATGCTACTTTGCTGTGGCCCCTGTCATTCACATCAGAGTCTCTGTCCTCAGCTATTAATTGCCGAAGTAGCTCTGCTGCAATGCATGATGTCCTAAGCACATGGAACACAACCTGGGAGAGAAGTCTGGGATCCAGAATTTCTCATAACAGATATACGTCCATTTAAGTAGCGTGAAAGTAAGCCAGAAGCCCTGGGAGGGTTGGGAAGCAGAGGTGACTGACGGGATGTTTTTCTAGTCCAGATTGTGCTGGGGCCCATTCCCTCCCGGTACTACTCCCTTTGACGTTTTTTATCCTTGTTTCATTACCTTGTTTAAAAAAAAAAGTTATTCTAGGTCATAGTCACCAAGTGAGTACAGTTTAACTCATTGTTTTGCACGGTAATTTTAAAAGTGGAGGGGGGGGGGGGGCAGGAGGAGAAAGCAGGATAAACAAATAGTGTAATTTCCCTGTGGAAGATGGGGAATGTTTTGCATTAGGGATATAAAAGTATAACCATTTAAATGGTTAACTGATAAGCCCAGGCTTATCCGTTACTGTTCATAGTTACATGCAGGATCCCACCCCGTGCTACTGGCTCTGTATCAGAACCAGTGGGGAAGCAGCCAGATCCCCAAAAGGAGCAACAGGCAGGAGCCAGCAGCTGCCCACACACTGCGGGTGTGTGTAACTGTATAACCGCTGGAAATCTCAGCAGTTACACGGTTACTGAATTATCTGCTTTTTAACATCCCTACTTTGCAAGTATTCTTTTCACCTAAATAAAATTACATGTCTGTTTGGACAAAATGGTATCCAGATTCAGGGTTTGTCTACACTGGTGCTATGGCAGTATGGTCATGGCACTAACGATGGGAGACCTCTCCCAGTACTGTAGTTATACCACCTCCACTAGGTGAATAGCTAACAGCAGCTAGAAGCCTATTTACACTGGTGCTTTACAATGCTGTAAGATGCTGTACTGAAGAGAAGTATTTTTTCACAACACTGAGCATGAAAGTTACAGTGCAGTAAAGTGGCAGTGTAGACAAGCCTATAGTGGTCACCAACCAGTAGATCAGGATCTGCTGGTAGATCTTGGAGCTTCTAATAGGTGATCCTGACTGGTGTGGCTGGGAGGGTATCAAGTATCAGCACTTCAGATGCCCCTCTCTCCCACTGCTGTGTGCTGCCCCGGGAGACTGCTTGCTCTGCAGGGTGGGGAGGCAGATGAGGGGGGGCCCACTAATGTCAAGGTGTCTCCCTCTTCACACCTCTGTATCCCATCTCCAGAGTGAGTAGGGCACAGTTTTGGAGAAGGGGTGAGGAAGGAGGTGGGACAAGGGTATTTGGGTTTGAGGTAGATCCTGGATTGACTTAAATTCAAATAGTGGTCTCCAACCTTTTTAAGCACGAGACCACTGCCATAGATAATAGCTCCTTTTTGTGGGTCAAAACATGGTTTCACATTTTACAGTGCAAGACATGGAGCCCTTTGTTTTAGTCACAGCCATGTCAACTGTTGACAGTGCAATTGTAAACATCGGAAGTTATTTCTAGCAATTATTGTTGAAAGTGTAACTGTTTATGGCCAAAGGCTCACAGATCTGACCACAAACAAGTTTCTCCTATGCATCAATAGCAGAATCAAGCAGGAGTTCCAATACATACTTTACATCAGGGGTGGGGGGAACCTTTTTTTGGGTTGGGGGCCACTGACCCACAGAAACATCAGTTGGGAGTCGCACACAAGTGAGAAGGGGGAAAAAAGCCACACCTTCACTGATATGGCCCCTGACTGAGAAGACAGCATTTGGTCCTGCCATGAGGGCACGGGACTGGACTCAATGACCTCTCGAGGTCTCTTCCAGTCCTAGTATTCTATGATATGATTCATATTCCCCTTGCACACCAGAGCTGGGTGGGGCAGTGGGGGGACAACTTAGATTTTGGGTGCCCCAGTCCTGCGATGGGGCAGCAGGAGGCTGGAATGCCAGCATGGACTCTGGAATGCTGGGGGAGGGGGAATAAGAGCCTTGGGGGCTGGATCCAGGCAAGCCGGGGGTTCCCCACCCCTGCTTTACATGAAAGACCTTTTCACCACCAGTATGAAAGAGGATATCCTAGAAATGCTGCATAATGAGTCATTGACTGCAGGCAGATAAGTGTTTCATTTTGAAGTCTGATACATTGGGTACAAAAACCAATAGCAGAACTAAAAATATTTTTATTGAATTTATCAGCATTCATTTTCAAGCTTTCACACTGTGATACATCATAAACAGTCTCTCAAAACATTTTTCATACCATTAGCAATGAGAGCCTACCTGTTCAATTTGCATAATCCCGCTATAGCAACTACAGCACTTTTAATCATCTTCAGTGCAAGAACGCAGAACTGAGCACACAGTAGGATTTACTCCCATATTAGCAGCTGAATACAAAGAATACAAAAAAAAAAAAAAAAAAAAAAAAAGGGAGATCCTTTCTCGTAAGGGACTATCACAGCAGGGACAACCCTAACTAACAAGTTTCAAGAAAAAAAAAAAAGAGAAAGAAATGGTTGAAGGAAGAGACACAATCCAAACGATAGGAAAACATGGATGACCTTTCACAAGTTGAATAATGACCCAAAGTAGAGCACCACATACACACACAGCCACATCAGCTCCTGTTCAACAGGAAAGCTATGAGCAAGCAACCTATAATACTAATTAGAATGCAAATTGATTAGAAGGAAAATCATTTCAGCCTGCTGGACATAAACTCAATGCCAAAACAAGTCACTTGCAGAATGGCAAAGCAACTGGACTTGACATATGCAGGAGGCAAAGTAAGTACTTTGGTTGTGTAACCAAGTTATGGGTATTATGCCTTTTTTTAACAAGTATTCATCAACCCTTAGATTACTCAAATTATGACAATAAGCCTGTGTAATAGCTCTACTGGAGTCAGGAAAGAATGCCTCAGACACTATTTTAGGCCAGTATTACTCCTATGCCACCTTTATAAAACTTTATGAATGCTAATTTTCAATTGCTTCACTTCATATCTAACAGGATCCAATACCAAAACAAGCCTGCTTTAGATCAGGAAAGTCCTGCACCAGCTAACTACTAATCATCCCCCAGTACATAGAAGATGAATTCAAGAAAGGGATGATAACCACTGGTTATCAGTTGTATATAATCAGCTACCAAAACCTGCTGACCAAAAAGTCTACCATAGAACGACTACCACCTAGAGCAGCTCATCTGACCTCTTCTGGAGAAGAGACTTTTTATATAAAACTAAGAAATGGAACCACCTGAGACCACACAACTCCCATAGGACAGTGGGCTAGCACCAAACTTCAACCAGCCCATACAGAACAATAGGAGAATCTTCATACAGGCCAGTGATCTATGCATCATGTCCCAGGAGGAGGACTTTGCCACTGTCTAAAAAACAGACTGCGAGCACCATCTCAACTTACTACATCAAGAACCAGCTGCACACCAACCCAACCCAGACAAAAGTGATGGTTGTTCACCTATGCCACCGAGAAGCCAAGTGGAAACTACTCATCAAGTGGAATGAAATACCACTGACCAAACATCTGAATCCTGTCTACCTGGAGATGACCTAGGACCAAACACTTTCCTTCAAAGCACATATAGAAAAGATGAAAGGAAAAAAAAGTTAGTGTCTGCAACAACATCCTTCAAAACCTAGTCATCTCACTGTGGGGAAGCTAATCCAGAGACTTTGCAAACCACTGCTGCTACCATGTGCTACTCCATAGTACACTATGTGGGAACAGTCCATTCAGGCTAAGAAACTTTATTCTGTTCAAATTGCCAACTGTCACATAACAGATAGTCTAAAGCCAAAGGCCAGAGGATAGCCTGGACTAATTGGCTAGCATTGCACCACCAGGTAGCAAAAGAAAGGCAGCAGGCTAAAGAAAAGATCACCACAATTGAAAGATACAAGTGTACAAAGGCCTGACCACGGAGAGGAGCCATTCTCAATCTGGGTCCCCAATAAGTACTTTATTATATACCGTTCATATTCCCTCCTTCAATGTGCCCTTAATTCATCAACTTAATATACCGGTTCAATATCAGTTACATTGTCAGGGGGACTTTGACTATTACAGAGTCAATATCGCCGTGTGCTAATAGTTCCCAAATCACCAAGCCCTGGTGGCGGGGTAGGGGGACCCGGGCCCGCCCTCTCTCTCCTGGGTCCCGACCCAGGGCCCTAAGGCAGGAATGCCAGTCCCTGACCAGTGGACGGGGTTGTGGTCCCCAAACACACCCGCTCACAGGTTCCATGGCCCTGCCCTGGGCAGCTTCCTCCCCCACCACCTATAACTTTTCCCCACTCACCGCTGGTGTACTCTCA
Source organism: Pelochelys cantorii (assembly GCA_032595735.1). Classification (NCBI taxonomy): domain Eukaryota; kingdom Metazoa; phylum Chordata; order Testudines; family Trionychidae; genus Pelochelys; species Pelochelys cantorii. The sequence goes on along the minus strand of CM064326.1, from coordinate 119,633,028 downwards.
CTTCCCCTCTCCTCTCCCCCAGGTCCAAGCTCCATTTTAAGTTCCCCACCGGCTCGGCGGGTGATGTCATCCATTGGCACCGCCGTCACCATTTTTCCCCCCTATCTAGTGCGCCTGCACCGGCAGCTCCCTCGGCTCTGGCCGCAGCTTCCACTGGGGTGCAGGTTTCTCTGCCCGCGATTCTCCTGCTGCCAGGCGGCCCCTGCAAATCCCCCCCCCCACGGGCGGCCCCTCCCAGAGCCCCCCTAGAGTGCGGGGTTCCTTCACCCCGCCACAACAAGGCATCCATTAACTGGTCACATAAGAGTAACCAAATACCTTAAAAAAAAAAAAAAAAAATCACAAGGAGTTACGACAAGAGTTATGCCTTTAGATAAAACAGCTACCAAGGTACAGCTGAGGTTATGGCATGAAAGATTGCACACCAATGTCCCCTTTAATTTTTTCCATCCATGTGCAGAATGAGTTTTGTTATGTTCACCAAGGCATATGCAGATGTGTACCACTAGCAGAAACAAATACTGCTGACTCTGGGCATCTGCCAGTCAGCTGGACAGTATCTGAATCTCTCTTGAGCAGCTGTCCAAGTGCTCAGCTTACAGGAACACTGCTGCACCCAGTCACACACACTGAAACAGATTCAGAACCCCAGGAGAACCTTCCCAGAGGGGATGATAAAGTGTGTTCAATGTGGTGATGCCTGAACAGCCTATGTACACAAACTGGTAGATCAAAGACTAACATGATCAAATGGGGCTGCTTTAATAATACAAACATATGCACGTGTAGTGAAATGCAGACCAAAGAGCACCTGCTTGATTGCTGACTTCTTGGGGAGACCTACACAAAAGGAGAACCCCACTGTAGTGATGAAAACAGCCATCACGTGTGCATGGTTCTGGAAAGACATCTAGTCTATGATAATACAAGAAATGACTTCTTTATAATTCTACTTTTGTTTCTCATTTTTCCCTTTGCCTCCCACCTATTCTCTTATATTCATTGCACATTATTACTTTACTACTTGGTCCGCCATTTCCCCTGGCTCTTTTCTTCTACCTCCACACGCTACCCTACCAACTGATCTTCTCCCCTACACATTTCTCTACTGGTGGCAGCTCCTACCACTGAAAATGGCTGTTTCCTGTCCTCTTCCTGTCAAAAGAGTAGCTTGGCAAAGACAGGCTGGTTTTATCCAGTTTTTAAAAGTGTAAGTATCTATTTAAAAAGGTGCTCTCAGGACAGCATGACCTGCCAACACCACAAGTAGCGGTCTTCAGACCACAGTAAGAACTGGTGTTTTACACTATTTGCACGTTCTTACAGGATCAGACTTAATCCTTCTTAATTTGAAACTTGTCATGCTAGCTACACTTGTACTTGGCAGTGTATTTCCAAACCCAGTGCCACTGCAAATTCCAAATAGTAGCCCTTTCTTTGAATTAAAGATACTAGGTATGTTTTCCAATAATTTTTGAGGCATAAATACTCTCAAAATCATTTTCGAGAAAGCTTGATGAGATACTCCAGGGGCTTGTCTACACAAACTTGAACCAAAATAATTAAACTGTTAATTCACATGCCGTGATATTTCAGTGTAAGTCTGTGCATGGACACTTAACTTTGATTCAAGAAAGCCCTGTTTCAATGCTGCTTAAGTAGAAAACTACTGAAGCGATCAAATTAGGAATTTTTCCAAGACAGGTTTTCAAAATAAAGTTCTCAGTTCAAGAGCAGCAGAAATGCTTCCATGACTACTAAATTTCAATAACAGGACATACTGGATATATTTTCATCTTTGCTTTACTATTTCACTATCCATTCCAAGAACAAACAGTCCCCCTTCTATGTTTACAAGTGAATCAACTGCAGTGTTGAGTAATCAAGGAGAACCAGTGTTAAGCAGATATAAATTGCAAAACCAACTACTCTGTCTATATTGTCCCAGGGAAAAAAAGGTAACAAATAGTACAACTATGAAGTGAATTATATTACTTCACTTTCACTGTTAGTTACTAGAAAGGGAGAATTCCTCCCCCTCCCCCCCCCCACTGATGAACAATTACTATATTAAAGTGACTGAACTAGATCTAGATGTCTAACTAGGTAGTTAGTCTCTTATTTCACTTCCTTTGACAGCACCTTGAGTTTCCCCATATACACCCTTTTTGCATGGATTTTTTTTTAATACACCAACCGGATAACTGTAAAACCGCAAAAAAACCCTTTAAATGAAAAATATGATGGTAAAACCATAAAAACTGATAGGACAACTCAAAGCCATACATAGCATAAAAATAGTATAACTCCTTTTTATAGTAAAAAAAAATAAAAATAAAAATAAAAAAATAAATAGTACAACTCCTCTGCTGCTGTTCCCTAGGAATATACTGAAACAACAGCAGAAGGTGCTACTGCTTTAGGATACTGGAAATAGGATGAGAACCGAAAAGGTAAAGGTGCTAAACAGACTCACAAAGAAACTATTCTATCCTCTTAACACATACATCTCGTGTCCACATAAAGGACCTTTTCCGAAAGGAAAAACTTAAACAACAAGTAGTCTTTAAAGCGCTACCAGACTAACAAAACGCGTAGATGGTATCATGAGTTTTAGTGGGCACAGCCCACTTCTTCAGATGACCAGTGTTGGAAAGGTTTGTGTGTGTGATGGTCTATAACGGGTTCTCATTAAGAACCCTTCTATTGCTAGTGTGCACCGAGGGTAGCTGAAACCCTCAACCACTCTCTCCCCCTTCAACCCCCCCCACTACACTAATAGGCTTCACTCATCTCCCAGAACTCAGTGCTTTGCTTCTGTGCCTAGCCTAAGCCCCCCAGGCATCCCAAGGGAACTGGTTTAGCACAGCGCTAGTGTAAACTGGAGGCTCAACTCAGAAGAACCAGTCACCAGGCCTGGCTTGGACACACTGACCCACGTGGATGTGACACCGTGCAGTGCGGCCCTCCCTGGGCTCTCCTGCAGGCAGCGCCTAAGACAAAGGACTCGGGGGGAGGCCAGGCCGGGGGCTGCTACAGCCCAGCGGAGAAAGGCAGGACCGGGACCTGGGCGGACACTCACCGGTCTCCAGCGCCTGGTTGTATTTCTCCAGCGCAGCCGGCAACTCCTGCCCGTCCCGCAGCTCGTCCCCTTCGGCCTGGAGCCGCCGCGCCCGGCTCTCCCCCTCCAGCCACTTCTCCAGCAGGTTGCCCAGCACCACGTTGATCCGGGGGCTGGCGGGGACAGGGCCGTCGGCGCGGCGGGGCCGGTGGCAGCGGCCGCACTCGCCGGGCTCGGCGCAGCGGCGGCAGCGGGTGTGGCCGCAGTGCAGGGTCACCGGCTCACACAGCAGCCGCCGGCACAGCGGGCAGCCCAGCAGCGCCGGCGGGCGGCAGCAGGCGGGGTCGCCCAGCGCCTCGCTCGCCCCCGCGGGGCCGCCGGCGGGCCAGGGCGGCAGGCGCAGCGCCTTCCGGCGCAGGCTGAGCGCCAGGCTCTCGGCCAGCTCCCGCAGCTCCTCGGGCCGCAGGCGGGCCAGCCGGGCGGCGGCGCTGTAGGCCTCCAGGGCCTCGGCCATGCGGCCGGCGCGGGCCAGCGCGTCCCCCCGGCGCAGGCAGAGGCCCCGCTCGGGCTGCGGCAACTCGGCCAGCTGCGAGCCGTAGATCTCCGCCGCCAGCTCGAAGTTGCCGCCGAGAAAGGCCTCCTCGGCCACCTGCAGCATCTCGGCGCAGGGCCCCGCGCCCGGCTCCATGCTGCTGCCGCCGCCGCCGCCTCCCGCTCCGCTCCGCTCCGCTCGCCGGGCAGCCCCGGCCCCTACGCCATGCCGCGCCTCCTTCCCGGCAGGCTCCGGCCCGCGGGGCGGCGCTGCCTCGCTCGCTCCCCCCCTCAGCCGCTTATGTAAGGGGAGGGGATTGTGTAATGGGCGCCCCCGCCTCCCGCCCGGCCGCGGTGGGGGGCGGCGCAACGCACCATGCACCCAGTCTTGGTCCTCTGCTGCACAGGGTCTCTCTGGCGGCCGCTTGAGGGAGGGCAGCCCCACCCCCCCCCCGCGCTGGGAGCCTGCTCGTGGCGGGGGGGCAGAGAGACACTACAGTGCAGTGGGCGCGCTACTGCAGTGCAAGCCCCTGTGCGTGGATGCAAAGGGCTCTTGGGTGCTCTGCGCCTTCTCTGGGCGGGTTTCAGCCCCGTGGCTGGGCTTGTTGAGCCGTTTCCGAGGGAAGCAGGCGTCAGCCTCCCTCTGCTAGTGAAGGGACAATCCCGCCAGACCCGCTTTGTGAAAGGAGCAGCCTGAAATTCCCGGGGTGTTGATTCTCTGGCTGAAGCCGGCCCACAGACGTTCAGTTTAATATGTGTAAGGTGATGCCTTTTCCTCTTAACTAACAGCCCTGCCAACTCAAATTGGGATCTGAAACTCATGCTGGGTTTCTTTATGGCGGGTGCAGTAACAACAGTGAAAGATAATGCATCCAGAACTTGGTTACAAGCCGCCGATGATGCATGAGACAACCAACCCTTTGGGCAAGTGTGACGGACCAGGCCAGTTCTGGGCATAGCTGAGGGTGTCTGCTCAGGGCGAATTGCTCAAATTCAGGGCTCTCCCTAGCCCCCAGACTGGAGACCTTCCCAAATAGGCGACAAACCAGTCCCACAGAGCACTTCAGCTGCCTGCCTGAAGTCTCAGGAGCAAAATCCCTCTGACACCCCAGCAATATCCGTGCCCCAGATGGCCCCGGGTCTCATACACAGGTGAGGGGTCTTAGAACCCAATCTCACCTACCCCGAACAAGTTCTGTCCAGTTCCAAGAAACCAGCTACAGTTCCCAGGTCAATTTACACTCTGGACCTTACCCACAAATCACGCTGAGCCAATCCTTTAGAATCTAACAGCTAAAGGTTTATTACTACAAGAAAAAAAAGCATGAGAGTAAGGTTGTTAAAGTATCATACATTACATGCATCGAATCACCCAGTTCTCGATGCAGGCTTGCAGCAGAGATGTTATAGCTGCTGGCTTAAAAGTCCTTGGTGCACATCCTATGCCAGGATGGGTCCACAATTCTTCCGAGCTCATGAATCCCTGCGAGGCTGCATCTGGGGGTCAGGAGCAAATCTGTAGACCAAGATGGAGTCGGCCACGTGGCATATTTATACCTCCTTCCTGGTTTCTTCCAAGCTGGCTAGAGTCACATGGCCAGTGGCCAGGTACGTCTTTGGCCTCCAGAGATCCATTGTTCCCTGGAGACTTGCTCATTAGCATGTCCATAGGCAAACATTCCTGGCCCATTACTCAACCACATACAGAGAAACTTCCAGTCTCCATACAGAGTATATATTCATAACTCCACCCCCAGACATCATACAGATATATGAAGAGCATATACAGAACCAGTAGAAAGTAAGCTTTTGTTTGACACTTCACATGGCCCCCTTTGTACCGACTTTTGGGACGAACACCCCCCCATGGGTGCAGCAGTGACCTGGCTGCTCTCCTCAAAATCCAATAACGTGACAGCAAGGCTAAAGGAGCAACATTTATTTTAGTCATACTGCATGCAGAAATTACTCTGAGGAACAGGGTGCAAATGGGAGAAAGTAAGACTGCATTTTTCATAGTGATTTTTCGAAGTACAACTTCACAATAGAAGGTGTGTTTGCCTATTTCCCCAAGACAGATTCCTAACCAACAGCCAGGGCCAACTTTAGGAAGTGTGGGGCCCAATTCGAACAATTTTGACAGGGCCCCACAGCAATTTTGGTTGAGCAAAAAAAAAAAAGAAAACAGCACAAAAAAATCCCCCGCCAACACACACACACACACACAGGAAAACCCTACACTAAACTCACACCTCCTGTGTATAATTTTTGGTGGTGCCCCATTAGCCACACCCCCCTGACCCCCGTTAACCACGCCCCGACCCCCATTAGCCGCACCCCCCTAACCCCCGTTAACCAGGCCTCTGGAGGTAACACGCTCGGGGCATGATGGACACATGACCAGAAGTAAAAGGTGTCATGTCACCCCTCTCGAAGGACTTTTCCCACCATCCTCCAACCAATAGGGATTAGTTTGGCCCCCACCAAACCCCCCTCATGCAACTATCCTGCAAATGCATTAACCCAATGTGTGTGACATTAACTTGGGGGCAGAGAGGCTGGGGGAAGTGTTCCCTCTAAGGCTATGTCTACACTCGCAGCTTCTTACGCAAGTACAGCCGTTCTTGCGCAAGAACCCACAGAGCAGCCACACTGCCCGCCTGCTCTTGTGCAAGGAAATTTACAGTACAGCGTGGTAAGAGAGGGTGTCTTGCGCAAGAGCTATGCTCTTTTCTAATAGGTGTAAGCTCTCTTGCGCAAGAGGGCAGTGTGGCTGCTCAGCAGGGATTTCTTGCGCAAGAAACCCCTATGGCTAAAATGGCCATTGGAGCTTTCTTGCGCAAGAGAGAGTCCACACTGCCATGGATGCTCTTGTGCAAAAGCACAACTCGCACATGGCAGCGTGGACGTGTTCTTGCACAAGAAGCCACCAGTGTAGACATAGCCTAAGAGTTTCCTCCCATAAGCAGAACGGATTTTGTGTTGTGCACCTCTACTGAGTTCATGTGGCTTGTTTGGATGTGCCACTGTGGCACCCAAGTTATTAATAAATATTTTATAAACCTTTACCTTTTCTCTCTGCTGCCATGTCTTCTCCCCTGGCTCCATCAGCTCCCCTGGTGCCTGCTGCCCCCCAACTCCTCACCCTCCTCTGCTGTCCTAACTCCTGCCCTTCTCAATGCCCTCAGCCCTCCTGCAACCTGCCCCCCTCCACCAGCCCTTCTCTCTTCCCTGTGCCCACTCCTCCAGTAGACCCACTCTGATCATGTGAGCTACCCCTCCTCATCCCCTCTTCCAACACCTCCCTCTACACACCTGCCCTGCCTCTCTCCTCTGGTGCTGTTCCCTCCCCTGCAGGTGTCTGCCCTTCTGCTTCACCCCAGAATCTCCTGGCACCTGCACCTTCCCTTAGACCTGCACCCTCCTGGTGTCTCCCCCTTCCCTTACTGCCCCTGCCCTCTTTGCCCTCTTTTTCCCTGATGCCCACCCTCTCACCACTCTCTGCCCCATTCCCCTCCTGCCCCTCTGTGCCCTCACACATGACTTGCTCCATCCCCACCTTTCTCATGACCACCCCTTCTTTCAAGTCTTCTCCCAGCACCTCCCCCTCCCCGCTCTAGCCCCCAATGCCCTTCCCCTCACCTCTCCTCTCCCAGCATCACCCTGTCCCCCTCCCACTGACACCTCCTCCCCTGCCCTTTTCCTCATTGTCTCCGCTTGGCTCCCTGGCATTTGTCTCTCCTCCATGCGGTCCCCTTGGTGCCTTCCTCTTTCTTCCCCCTCCCCCCCCCCCGCACAAGCCCCTTCCTCTCCCACCCCTCCCCCCTCCGCACAAGCCCCTTCCTCTCCCCCCTCCCCCCTCCTCCTCCACACAAGCCTCTTCCTCTCTCCCCACCCCCTCCGCACAAGCCCCTTCCTCTCCTCCCTCCTCCCTCCGCACAAGCCCCTTCCCCCTAGTTTTCCCCCTCCCCTACCTTCTGCCTTCCACTTTGCGGGGCCGGAGTCTGTGCTCGGGCCCCGGACTCTGAACCCGGAGCCAGGCCACATGACACAACGTGCCTCCGAGGAGTTTTAAAGTCCCGGGCCATGACGTCACGTCACGCCTGGGCATTCTCCCCGCTCACCTGCAAACGCTGCGCATGGCAGCAGCAGCGCACGCCGGCGAGGGGGAGCCGCACTGAGAGCCGCGCACGGCAGGGATGGTCTGGGGCTGCGGGGGGACGCAGGGGGGCCGGCGGGGGAGGCCAGGGCCCACTCCAGGCAGAGCTGGGGGAGAGACCCAGCTCCACATATTGCTGGAGCAGGGCCCTGGCTCTGAATATTAACTCGCCGCCCATAGCACCCGGCACACTTCCAGGTTCAGGGCGCAGGGCCCCTTTTGGTGCAGGGCCCCATTCAGGGGAATCGAGCAAATCGGCCTAAGGCTGGCCCTGCTAACAGCCTTTTTGCTTGTGGCTGTACCTCTTTACTTGACAGCCCCAGCAATAATATTTCTGATCTGTCTTCAGCTCTGTTAACTTCTTACAAGTTTTGCGCCTTTCACATTTTCAGCAGTCATCCTGACCTACTCATACTGCTCAGTATTCATATCCTCGCTGGCTGAGCTGCTAGTGTCCTAAAGCTTATCTTGGTATCCTTTAAAAGTCTCATCAATCCCTTTCCTGGGATTTTTACTTTCTCTACTGTAATAGGACGTTAGTGTGGGATTGAACAGCATTGCTCCTGTTTTGTTGATGAGAGCAGACTGGATGCTCTATTCACAACCTCCTCCTACATCTGCTAGGGAGATGATGGAGCATTTTGTTCCACTATGTTAGTGCATCTTGACAAGAACTAGTTAGATCTTGGGAGGCTGATGATAGTGAAATCAACACAACCATTATAAATGAGCTGTTTCTCAGTTATCTTCTGGCTGCTGGGATCCTGAGCTGGAGTGGCAAGAACTTTTGCTGATTCTGCTTCCTGATCCTATCCTTGGTTCTTAGCAAAGGGGCCCATCCTAACAGCTCTCTTTCCTCTTCTGGAAAGGAGGCAAGCACATCACTGATTTCTCTGAATGTCTTCTAGTTGCTCTGAGATGGCTTATCCACCTCATCTGCAAGTCTGTCTAGATTGATATAGTTTTTGCCACCAATACTGACACACATGACACTAATGAATAGTAGCTATTCTGTTAATTAAGGTGAAAAGGTGTTAACATGACCCTGTGACTATCCAACTTTGAACAGTTTAAAAAAAGTTTCATGTACAGAAACCTCAGCCTGCTTAGTATCACAGAAAACACATGATTACAATGTTTAAACTTGTATTAAAAACACAAGAAGGGAACAGTTCAAGTATTTGAAACGTTAATTTTTTAAATAAAATTTCATTTTGACAATATGTATTGTTCCCTTTACCTGAAGAGAGATTTTATTGATGCTTCCTCTTCCCCCAATCTGAAAGATTTTTAGATTATAATAAAGATGGTAATGACCATCTTTTCGGGGGAAAGAGAACAAGTTATTTGATGTGGACTGGAGCTCTTGTTGTTGAAGTTTGATCCCCTTTCCTAAAAGACAAACAAGAACAAACACAAAGCGGGAGAGAAATTATCAGCAAAGATAAAAAATAAAGCTTCTGTATCTAGTGTTGAGCTGCAATTTGCAGCCTTACTGCTGAAGAAACACAGGCAGAGCTCATGGTCTAATCTGCTACTCTGAGACCTGACAAATTTGTACCCATATCAGGCTGCAACGGGCATTGCTTTTAGATGCCTGTTTCATCACTGGCTTATAGCAGTGTTACAAAATATACAGTCTTGGCTGGTGAAGACAGACTTTTACAAGACAAGGAAAAAGGAGAGAGGAAAGAGAAGAAATAAGATGGGGAAGAAAAGGGACGCACAAAGGTTATGTGTATACGAGAGAAAGTCTCACTCTGAGGGGTTGGGGGCTGACACTGGGGGGCACTAGGTCATCCTGGGGGAGCTGGCATTGGGGGCTAATATTAGGGGCTGGCGCTGGGGAGGCTCTGGGGGTTGGGTGCAGTAGTTGCTCTGAAAACGAGGCTGGCATGGGGGCTGGAGGGTCTGGTGATGGAGAGCACTAAGGGGCATAGGGCTGGCACTGAGGCATTTGGGATGTGGGGCTGGCAGTGGAGGGTTCTGAAGGCAGGAGGCTGGCATGGGGGGGTTAGGTGTAGGGGACTCAGATCAGTGGCTGTCGCTAGGGAGTAGTGGAGGGGTGGGGGCTCTAGGGGTTAGGGCTGGCACTGGGGACTCTGGGGGACAGGGCTTTTGGTGGACTGGTAACATTTTATTTGCATATTCATTATTTAGATAATGAATATGCAAATGTGAAAATAAAATGTTACCGGTCCACCAAAAGTTTGTGAATGGGTTTGCCGGTCCCAAGTATAAAAAAGGTTGGGAATCATTGTCCCAATAATTTTGGTTTCCAAACACACCAATTTTATTTAATTGATTTCCAGTCCTACGCTTCTCCTTTTTGCTAGACATGATCTTAACACATTCCTTGAATTATATCAATATGCTTTATTTATGGACTATTCAGTATTTCTGTCTTGCTTTTGTACTTTTTCCCATCAACATTTATCATGTTATTGGAATATTTTATAAATGTTTATCCATTCTCCCACATTTAGGCTAACAAGTGGGGTACATTTTTAGGCACAATTATAACAGTGTATCCCAGTCTTTGAATTTGCTGCTGTGATGGCTAACTGGAATGCTGCAGTTCTTTTCTCAACTTTACTTGCTGAGTACTTTCCAAGAGTGCCTTTCACTAAGTCCATCTTCCAAAGTCCTTTAATTAGTAACATAATCAACATTCTCCTAATTTATTCTCCTTAGATGGTAATACCTCTTTCATTAAGACAGCCTATTGTTACTTGTCAGAGAACAAAATTATTTTTCTGCAATTTAAACTGACTGCCTTGTATTCCTCCTTGTTCTCCTGTGCTCGACATGGACTGCAAGTTATGTCTGAACACACTTGCCCTTTTCTCTCACTTTTGGTACTATGTTCTTCTCTCCCCAGTGGTGCAGGGAAGAAATGCCACCTTCTTAAATAACTCTTGGCAGCTATATTCACAAACGAGATTAATGCAATTCTTAGGCACCCTGCCATCCAGCAGCATTCTCAGAGCTGGGTCCCTAAGCTCCCACCCTCATTCATTATATGGGAAGAGTTAGGCACCCAAGAAAGGGATCCTTAAAAGTAAGCAAGCTGAACAGAGTGCTTAAGCAAGCCAGCAGAGGGATGCAGAAGAAAAAGGCGGGTTTAGGGCTGAGACCCACAGATGGCTCTAAACACCTAAGTGACAGATTAGAGAGAAACTATCTCCAATCAGGATTCACAGCCATGATTTTTCTCCTGGAGATGGGTGTCTAAGCCGAGGAACTCTTTATGAAAAAAACCCCCACAGAAGGCGAGATCCCCATCCACGCATCCATTTATAGCGCACTGGTTAGGGCCCCCACTTGGGCTATGGGAGACCTGCTTTCAAATTCTTACTCTACTTGATTTAAAACAGGGTCTTGAACCAAGGTCTCCCACTTCCCACCAATGTGCTTTGATGTGGGTCTTTTATTTTTCCCATTGAAGCTGTTCCACTTTGTATAAACAACAGACTATTCACTGAGAAAGAAAATGAGAACTTAATTCTCTAGCCCAGGAGAGTCAGGTTCAAATCCCTATGCCACCAAATGCTGAATTATTTATACAAAGAACAGCATCAATAGGAGAGATTGAGGAAGCCCCCGAATAACCAAGATTGTTGAATTTGGCTCTCCTACATCCCAGTTAAGTGCCCTAATCACTCTAGCTCCAATAACACACTAGCTGGCCCCCCAAATTCTCAACCTCCCCCCATGACAGTTGTGTGGGTTAGGCATGTCCACAGCATCCCTACTTGATGCGGCCCTGCATTTCAGAGAGGCAGGAAAAGGACTTGTTTGTGATGCCTGCTTCAACTTAGGCATGAGCTAGGGCAATGGTTTTCAAAGTATGGGTTGTGACCCTGTACTGGGTCATGGAATGCCAGGCACTGGGTCTCATTGCTGCAGGTTAACCAGTTTGCTTTCTGTCAGTCTTAGCACCACGGATCGTACTGTACCCCAGAAGTGGCCAGCAGCGGATTCAGCTCCAAGGCATGGGGCTATAGGGCTCCATACATTGTCCTCACCCCAAGCACTGGCTCCACACTCCCAGTGGCTGGTGCCTGCCTAGGAGAGCAGTGCACAGAGATGCTTGCGCACCTCTGCCTAGGACTCAGATCTGCTGCTACTGGCTGCTTCCGGAGTACAGTGTGGTCTGTGGTGCCAGGACAGGCGGGAAGCCAGCCTTAGAATCCCCACTGCTTTGCTGACTGTGTTGCTAAAGATAAACCTGTGCCCAACTTGGTACTCCAATCCCCTGCCACAGCCCTGAGCCCCTTCCTGAACCTCGAACCCCTCATTCCAGGCCCCACCCTAGAGCCCACACTCTAGTCAAAAGAGATAATTATATTGGGCAATGGGCATCAATTTTCTTCCACTGAGTTGTGAGAAAAAAAGTTTGAAAACCACTGATCTAGGACACTGAGTAGTTTGGCAGCATCAAAACTTTAAGTGACTTTGCCTAATGCCCACCAGTGAAAACTTGGAATTTAAGCACCTTACAGGGTTAGATGGCATCTGGGGGGGAGGGGGAGACAAAGGTTGGCTGAGGATATTGGCACCTAAATGTCATATTTAGGCACCTCAAAAATAAGGATGTTAGATATCATGTAATTGAATAGTCAGGTAACTGCATAAACTATTATTAGTTACACAACTATTCTTTAGTCCCTGGGGATGGGGGCGGCAGCCAGCGCACTCGGCCCTACTCCTGGGTAGCCCCTCTGCCACCCCACGTTGCTGCCTCTGTATCAGACTCCCCGTGCAGACTGGCTACCTACCACCCCATGCTGCTGCCTCTGTTACAGAGGCAGCAGTGCAGGGTGGCAGCAGCCTCTGTCCATGGGGGGGTTCAAGCTCCCCACAGACAGATGCTGCTCTATGGGGAGCTTGGACCCCCCTGCAGATAAAGGTTGCCTCCCCTGCCCTCCCACTCCCTCTCTGCTGCCTCTAATAGAGGCAGCTGTGTGGGGGGGAGTGGGGAGAGCAGCCAGCACTGGGAAGCTGGTGCTGCAGGGAACTGGCTTTTAAGCCTCTGTAGGAGGCAGCAATGGGGGGGGGGGGAGGCAGGTCCTTGGGAGCTGATGCGCACGGGGACCTGGCTTGAAAGCTGGCTCCTCACTCATAATGGCTCCTCCCTGCCCTCCACGCTGCTGCCTCTGAGATGCAGCAGCCCGGGGGTGGGGGAGAGGCAGGCAGATCAGGTGCTCATGGGGAGTCTGTTTAAAGCCGCTGTTCACAGTCACCGGCTCTGCTCTGCCCTGCCCCACCCCTGCTGCCTCTGATACAGAGGCAGCAAAGTGGGGGAGTGTGTGTAGTCAATCGGCTTAACCGATTAGCCTAGGCTTATTGATTAACCGTTTACTCGATTATACGCTAACTCATCCCTACTCAAGAGACAGTTAAGTGCCCTAAGTCTCTTTGTGAATGAAGCCTTGTGGAATTAGTAATGGCAGAGCCTGTTGTGTTCTGCTCCCCAACTGCTGTTTTCCAACTGTTACTGATGCCTTTGACTTGGTTCTCCTATGCCAGGGTGGGGAACCTTTTTTGGGTCGGAGGCCACTGACCCGCAGAAAAATCAGTCAGAGGCCACACACAAGTGAGAAGCCCAAAAAACCCAAAACAAAACCCCCTTACTGATGTGGCCCGTAATTGAGGAGAGAGAGACACTTCCCACGTTCCCCTTGCACACCAGAGCCTAGCGGGTCCAGCCTAGTAGATTTTGTGTGCGCCAGCCAAACGGTGAGGCAGTGGGAGGGAGGGGCTGGAGTGCCAGTGCGGGCTCCCCGGAGCTGAGCTTTGGGGCCAGATTCAGGCAAGTTGGGGGCTGCATCCAGCCCCTGGGCCTGAGGTTCCCCACCCCTATCCTCTGCAATGCTAGTAAGAATTAGCTGATCCCTAAATGGGTGTACATACATTAACTGTTCTTTGAACTTGTCTCACTTCTGTTTCAGCTTTTTCAGAGTTTAGCCTTCCCCTGAAATCTTCCTGGAGAACAGGTTACAGCAGACAGTAGTAGTTTGAATAAAAAGTGTGTCAGAGGGAAAAGCTGATGGTCTGTTGCAAATGTGATGAGGGTTCACAGCAAAAGGAGGGAAGAAGTGAGGTGCTCAGAAGCTAACCAGGAGATAAATCTATTGGCACTGGTACTTTAGGAACTATATAGTTGTAGAGGGGAAAATATTGTATATAGTACTAAGAGTTTTCAAAGCAGATTGATATTCTAATGCAAACAAAAGTAAAGGGGAGACAATAAGTTCATTAATTATTTTGTTAACAACAACCCCTCCTCCTTGAAATTAAACAAAAGAGAAATAAATTTTGTTCAGACAACTTAGTGGACACCAGGGCCAGGGTTATTTATTCACAGTTAATTAGCATACCAAGAATAAATCCTGTTAAGGAGTTCTGAACCAATGGTGCCATGAAACTGCATGCTCCAGCCTCATGGCAACTTGAATCCTTTGGAAATCAGGTTCTCAAGTAGTTCTTCATCTCACATACACACACACACACACGCATGCACACACACATGTTTCAAGAACAATCTTTACTCTTCTAGAGTCTCTAAATAAATGACCTTGATTGCAACTACATAATTAAGCTGAAGTTTTAATTTTTCTTTAAACTGGAGTCATTCCATAGGGTTAAGATATTGCCTACTATAGGGGACAAAAGGCATGAGTCCACCTCCACTGAAGTCAATGGTATTGATTTCCATGGGGTTGGATCAAGGCCTAAGAGCCCTATTTTGCCAATATAGCCATCACAGTGGTGGGGCCTTGGAAGTTATTCCCTATTCCTTCTCAGTAGTACCTTCATAATGCTAGTTCAAGCATTAAACATCTACTTGAGTCTGCCTGCTTTCGAAGAAGAGCGTCACAGAGGGCTATACCACTAGTTTGATAGATACATTCGCTACTAACTAGGTTGATGCCAGGTTCCCATTAACGATCACACATACATATCCATTTTCAAACTTCCCACATAGGGTTGCCAGGTGTCCGGTATTGACCCGGACAGTCCAGTATTCTCGCCTCCTGTCTGGTAAAAAAAATCAGAAAATACTGGACACCTAAAATGTCCGGTATTTTCTGATTTTTCCTGGTTAGGAGGTGAAAATCCCGGGTGCTTACCGGGTTCTGGAGGGGAGCTGTCAGGCCCGGAGCAGGGAGACAAGATAGCAGATGGCCGCTTGCAGCCTGTTAGGTCCAAAAAGCCTGAAAAGCATTTCTTAAAGGGGCCACACTTTTTTTTTTTTAAATTTTTATTTTTTTTTGCTTAACAACTCTTGGGGTCCTTTTTTTTCTCAACAGAATTTTTCCCCCGGTGTTTTGGGTTTTTTTGGGGGGGGCGGGGATGTTTGGTATTTTTGGTTAAACCATCTGGCAACCCTACTCCCACGCCCAGCTTCCCCTGAAACAAACTAATCCCCCGAACTTTCCTGTGTCACAATATATATGAGTATAATTGTTCCTGAAGAGTTTTAGGAAACAAGATTGGAAAAGAAATTCTGAAATTACACAGTTCAAGAATTTCACTAAGTGCTGGATTTTTTGAACATCTAACATTTTTAACTCCAAAATGGCATTGGCCTCCAAATTCAAATATGTTTTGTTTTGTTGGCCTTGTGAAGCCTGTCTATTTTTTATTATTTGACGTAATATTACACACACATATATAACATTAAAAGACATTATTAAGGTTGAAAAATCACTTGCCCAAAAGTTAGGGATTAATGTTAATGTTGTCTGTGCAAGTAAAATCTTAATTCAGCACCCTTTTGCATATACATTATGATATTGTCTTTATAGTCTCCTAACTTTTGAGGGCTCGACATTATCACTTGAGTAATGTTCTTTTAACAATTTGTGTGTGTGTGTTCTCTAGGGCTGCGTCTAGACTGGCATGATTTTGCGCAAAAGCAACTGCTTTTGCGCAAAAACTTGACAGCTGTCTACACTGGCCGCTTGAATTTGCGCAAAAGCACTGACGTTCTAATGTAAGAAATCAGTGCTTCTTGCGCAAATACTTTGACGCTCCCGTTTGGGCAAAAGCCCTCTTGAGCAAATGCTTTTGCGCAAAAGGGCCAGTGTAGACAGGCAGCTAAGACGTTTTGCGCAAAAGCAGGCTAAACGGAAAAAAGCCCTATGGACGCTTGGAGACTCCGTAGCCACAGTCAGCTCCCTGGCACTTCCTGGTAACCCGATCCCCCTTAAAGCAGACACAGGCTGCTGAGCTCACGCGGCAGGAGCCTTCCTTGCACCTCTGGCCAGAGGTCTGCCACGTGGCCCCTGCCGTCCAGCAGACACCCCCAAGCACCATGGCAGCTCCAGGGGGGGATCAGCCACCCACACCCCCAGCGCAGGAGGCCCCCAGGGGCCGCAAACGAAGGGCCCCATCCTGGTCCTCGGGGGAGCTGGACAGCCTGCTGGACCTCTGGCAGGAGGAGGAGGCCCTCCAAGACACCCGCTCCCGGCGCCGGAATGCGGACATCTTCACCCGCATGGTCCAGGTGCTTGCCTAGCAGGGCCATCCAGCCCGGACCCTCAAGCAAGTCCGGGCGAAAGTCAAGGAGCTGCGCCTGGGCTACATGCAGGCCAGCGAGGGACAGGGGGCAGGAGCAGACACCTGGGTCAGCCAGCCCCGCAAGCCCTGGAGGTCCCCATCGACAGCAGCATGCGCCCCCCCGTCACCAGGACCACCGAGGCGGGGGAAGGAGACAGCAGTGCATCAGAGGATGAGGCCAGCACTGCCACCCAGCATGCCCCCTCCGGCAGCCCCGACGTCTCCTGCACATCCTCGGAGGCCGGGGAAGGATCCACCGGTGAGTGTTGCACTTTGCACTCACAAGGGCGGGGGGGGGGTAGCATGTCACTCAGGCCACGTGAGCTGCACGCTGTGTAGCATTAGGCAGCAAGCAGCACGTGCAACCACGTGCAGCCTGGTGACCGAGCAGCATGTGGCCGTGGTAAGCAGCTCCAGGGCACGCCTGGGACCATGCTGCTCACACACATCCGGCGGGACCAGGGTGAAGGGTGGATGCCAGCTGGAACCAGCCAGGGCCCCAGGGACTAAGGCCAGAGCCCGCGCCTCTGCAAGGGTGCAGCACGCAGAATGGC
The DNA here is from genome assembly GCA_032595735.1 of Pelochelys cantorii. Classification (NCBI taxonomy): domain Eukaryota; kingdom Metazoa; phylum Chordata; order Testudines; family Trionychidae; genus Pelochelys; species Pelochelys cantorii. Next base: position 119,616,155 of record CM064326.1, on the reverse strand, counting down.
ACACTGTCCCATGCCTGTCTGTGAGGCACAGCCAGCTGCTCCTGGGAAAACCGCAGTGTCACAGCCCTGTGAACGTGGCCCCCACTGAGCCCCTCGCCTGCTCCCGATGCCTTGGCTGGCTCCCCGAGGGAAGTCCCCATTGCGGCCACACATGTCCCTGGGCTACGTGTGTGAGGGATAGTGGGAGGGAGAAGGGGGGGAAGCGCTCGGGCCGCCCCTAGGGCCGCCTGAGTTTTGCTGCAAGTATGGGACACTCCCCAGTCACTCTCCTGGTTCCGTCCAGGAGACATCCCACGTGATGGGGATCTGAGAGCCCAGACCATGTCTGCCAGATGTGCTCCCAGGCACTGTGTGGGGATTCATCTTGCTTCCTGTCAAATACCACTGATTAGCCCAAAGCCTCACAGCCTCCACCAGCAGGGAGTTCCACAGGTTAACGCAACACAAGCGCCCTCCCACCCTCCATGGGGCCAGGACACAGACCGGTGGTTACAATACATGGAGGAGGACCCTACTCCAGGGGCGGTCCTCTTTGCAAACATACAACATGGGGGGCAGGGGGGGAACCGAGTGGGCCCAAGCCACACTACTGTGGTGTCACCTGGACTCAGGGGTGGAGGGCATGAGGTGTGGGGACAGTGGCCGGGCTGCCTGACTGACCCATCCTTTCTTCTCTTCCCTGCAGCGGGACCAAGCACAAGCCGGACCCTCCAGTCTGGCAGCAGCAGCGGCAGCCGCAGCACCCCCAGCCGCCCAACCACCGAGGCAGAGGCTCCGCCACCGGGACCAGCTCCTTCGGCGCCACGTGCAGGCCGTCGAGCGCATCGAGGCTGCCATCACTCGGCGCGTGGAGGCGGACCTGCAGTGGCGCCAGGAGTCCTGGGCCGCCTTCCAGGCCCAGTGTGTGCGGATGGCCAACTCCATCGCCACCCTCACCGCCCACATTGGCCATGCCATACATTACGGCATGGCCTTGCCCCACGCTCCCGCCATCCCTCCTCTAGCACTGCTCCTGCCCCCTCCTGCAATGGCCCCTCCTGCTCCTGTCCCTGCCCCTCCTGCAATGGCCCCTCCTTCCCCTCCTGCAATGGCCCCTCCTGCCCCTGCTCCCGCCCCTCCTGCTCCTGCCCCTCCTGCCCTCCTCCCCGTGCAGCCTGCCCCGATGCGGCCTGCCCCCCATGTCCAGGTCCGCCCCCGCAGGAGCGGTCGCAGGGGCCAACCCTCCGAGGAGTAGCTCCTCCCCCTGCCAGTTCAAGGTCTCTTCCCCCTCCCCCTCCCAGTTCAAGGTCTCCTCCCCCTCTCCCCCTTGTAAATAAAAACATACCGGTTTTTCTGTTGAAAACAAAACTGTGTTGTTTATTGTGTTACTCGAGGTAACTTAAATAATTGATTTGAGATTCCAATTAGCCAACTAAATTTCAGAAGATTACAAAATGCGGACACCAAATACCGTATCTATCACCGGTCATTCCTTTGATTGGTCATTGGTTTGTGGCGCATAAATAAATACTGACACTTTAAGTAAAATTTAAACCACAAGACTATATTAGCATAGATAACAAACAAGCAAGAAAGGTTAAAACACGAACACAAAGAATATTTACATAGTCTAGACGCAGGGACGATTGTAGTGTTGCTGGCGACCTCAATCCTTTGGTCCTTCCGGGCCTCGGGAGAGGAACAGCCAGGAGTCCCTCGATGGAAGATGCCGCCGAAGCTGGCGACCTCAATCCTTTGGTCCTTCCGGGCCTCGGGAGAGGAACAGCCAGGAGATCCCTCGAAGACGACTGGAATCGGGTATGCTGACTCGAGCCTTCCGCACGAACCACGAATCCTCTTCCTGTTCTTCGGGAGAGCTCGAACAGGCAATGGTGGCCTAAAACCTAGCCTAAACTAAAAGAAAAACCTTAGCTTCGTCCGACGCACCCGACGAATATGCACGATGACAGCCGATATGCTTCGAACCGACGCTGCCCGACGAACATAGCTAATTTAACTAAACCTAACTCTGGACCCAATTTATATTGGTAGGTGCAAGCCTTCCGCTTGACCTGACCTGACAGACAAGACTACCAGGAGTCTTCGTACCCAACAAAACAAGTATAACCAAGGTTGGTTTGTTCAATGCAGTAAATTTACAACTGGGAGTTAAGGGGAGGGGAGGGGGAAGGGTAAGGGATGGGAGGGAGTTGTATGGGGAGACCGAGGCGACCCTACTATGGGGCCTGTGCGAACATGCCTGTCAGGGCCTCTCGGATGCGCATCCCATCCTGGTGCGCCTGGTGGATGGCAGCTGTGCGGGGCTGTTCATAAGTCTGTGCCTCGGCTGCCATCCATGCGGGGAGGAAGGCCTCCCCACTCCGCTCCACAACGTTGTGGAGCACGCAGCACGCGGCCAGTACCTCCGTTGCATTCCGCTCACCCATCTTGAGATGGGTGAGCAAACAACGGAAGCGGGCTTTTAAGCAGCCGAAGGCACACTCCACTTGATTCTAGGCCCGGTTGAGGCGGTTGTTGAACCGGGTCCAGTTCTGGTCCAGCCGCCCCGTGTAGGGCCGCATTAGCCAGGGCAGCAGGGAGTAGGCCGCATCCCCAGTGATGCAGATGGGCATAGGCACATCCCCGACAGTCAACTCCCACCGGGGGAAGTAGGTGCCCGCCTCCAGCCTGCGAAACACTCCGGAGTTGCGGAGGATGTGGGCATCGTGTGCCCTGCCGGACCAGACCGCATAGACGTCCAGGAAGCGGCCCCGGTGGTCCACGAGGGCCTGGAGTACGATCGAGCAGTACCCCTTCCTGTTTGTGAAATGGGCTGCTCAATGCTCCGGGGCCCGGCTGGGGATGTGGGTTGCATCCAGGGCTCCCCTGCAGTTGGGGAACCCGAGGGCAGCGAAGCCGGCCAGCGTAGCGTCCACGTCGCGCAGGCGGATCACTCTCGGGATCAGGACATCGTTGATGGCGTGGACGACCTGCAGAAGGGTGCAGAGAAACACGGGAACACATCACATAAGGCAGGGGTGAGTGTGCACTCCCTTGCCCCCCCCCCATGATTCCCTCTGTCCTCACGCACACACATACACACCACGGCCCCCTCGCCCCATGCCCCCCCCCCCAGCAGCAGGCCTGTGCAAGGGAGGGATGGCCCAAACCCCTGGGTGATCCAGCCTGGAGATTTGGCTGCCCCTGGGCATGGAGTACAGCACCCACCCCACTCCCCACTCCCCCTGGGACTTACCTCCATAACGATGACACTGACGGTGGATCTGCCCACCCCGAACTGGTGTGCCACCGATCGGTAGTTGTCCAGGGTGGCCAGCTTCCAAAGTGCGATAGCGACCCTCTTCTCGACGAGGATGGGTGCCCGCAGCCGGGTGGTGGCTCTCTGGAGCGAGCCAGGCATACAGCTCCAGGAACGTCCGCTTTCGCATGCGGAAGTTCCGGAGCCATTGCTGGTCACCCCATTGCCCCAGGACCAGCTGGTCCCACCAGTTGGTGCTGGTGTCCAGTCTCCACAGTGGCCTCTCCACCCTGGGGTGGGGATGCCACAGGGATGCCATGGCCTCCCTGGTGAGGGAGTCCAAAGTGGTCTGCGCCTCCTGGTCCTGGAACAGGAGGGCACCAGCCTGGAGCAGCAGCTGCAGGCACTCCAAAATGGCCATCAGTGGCCAGAGCAGGCACATGGCCACCCCTGGCTCCATGGCAGACAAAACAAGGCAAAAGAAAAAAAAAACAGGCAAAAGCACTCGGTGGCAAAAGGCAGTGGTGTCCAAAAGGCAGAGGGCAACCACCAAAACTGCTATGGCTGTCAGTCCCTACAAGAGGTCTTAAAGCATGGAGCAGGAAAGAAACGGCTGTCCAGTGAGATCCCTTTAAGCACATGTCAAAAAGGAGCTCCAGCCCCCGCCCCCGGAAAGGGCTGGTGCCCTTTTGCCCTCTGCAAAATGGTTCCGGGCTTCTGCTTTTGCGCAAAAGCACGCCGCCAATGTAGACGCATTTTTGTGCAAAAGCGCATCATTATAACGATAACTCCGTGCCAGTCTAGACGTGCTTTTGCGCAAATACTTTTAACGGAAAAACTTTTCCGTTAAAAGTATTTGCGCAAAATCATGCCAGTCTAGATGTAGCCTAGGTGTTTAACAGAGCAAACTGAAAAACAGAGATGTCACCATATTGATGTCCACAGAAATAATGAAATTATAAAGTATGTTCAGAGAATGTCTTCTGCTTCCCTCACAGCATCCTAACATGGGGTCAGCATCTTCTCAGGCTGACAACATGAGCCAAAGCAAGAGGAAATGTAAAGAAGACACACCCTGAATGAAGTACTCATTGGATTGACATTAGGATTACAGCTGTCAGCAAGGAAGTCGTAGGAATCCAAGGTGGCCTGAAAATTATTACAACCTGTCATACAAAAGATACAAATCACTGGGAGCACCTATTGGCTGATGATGTGGGCTGACATTCAGATGACGCTTCCTGCTTGCAAGACTGCTGATGGGCAGGGCAGAAGAATCTTTCCAGGTAAGTGCAAGAAGCCAGTCAGTTTTCCAGCAAGAAGTTACACAGAAGAATTATGTCAGTCTTAGAGCATTCTGGGTTGGGAGGCAATCTAATACCATACCACTGGGACCTGTGGGAGGCAGACAGTACATGTTCAGTGAAGTTTCTTGTCCTCTGAGCAGCTCCATATTACTCTAACTCCATGGTAGAGAGCTTTCACCCTTCTTTGTTAAGTCACTTTCTGCTGAATAGGCCAGTACCCTTAAAAAAACAGAACCCACAGTTTTCAGGAGTACTTATTATGGTCTGGAAGGCAATTGGTATGTTCTGTTATAAAGGGCTCCAGATCTATAAAAATAAATATATCATAACTTTTGCTAATGTATTTTATCCTATTGCTTGCAACTTTCCAAAATTTGTGCATGCCCACAAACAGTGATACCCAAGTGCAGGTTATCCTCTTAGAGTTATCTACTATTAGCACAACCTAGAAAAACATGGGAGACTGCTTAGTTAGGCCAGGTCTACACTAGACCAGAAAGGTCAGCTTAAAGTACACAATGCCAGCTATGCAAAATGCACAGCTGGAGTTGTTTTACCTTAACCTGAGCCTTGGCAGCGACCACACTGCGCTCTCGTTTGCTTCCCTTACTCCTCACAAAAGGAGGAGTATTAGACGCCGGCGGGAGCTGCCTTCCACGTTTGATATATGGGTCTATACTTGACCCACTAAATCGAATGCCAGAAGATTGAACTCCAGAGTGTAGATCTTCTGATAGGCATAGATGTGCCCTTAATGGTTAATTAGGCAGCTTTTCCAAAGGTGTCTAAAACCACACAAGTACATTGTTGAGAAGAAAGATTTAAGCATATGTTTAAATGCTTTTACTGAATTGATACCTAAGAGATGAAATAGTTGTAGAGAACATTTAATGATGTTCAGTAGTAGATGTTCACATGTATGGAATATTGTACATAGACTCAAAAACAGTGAAGGGAACTAGACTGATCTTGAAATACAAACAACGGAAAGGCACACTCAATATTCAATTTAAAAATATAGCCAACTAGAAGTCATGACTGCTCCATAGTTTTCAACCTACCAAAGCACAAATGGAGAATGTAATCTGTGGCAAAGACTCAAAATAAAGGATAAAAATTACTAGTAGGCTGTGCCTCCTGCTCGCTACTCTTGCCAGCCTCCTCTCTCTGACGGCTTTCACGGCCAGAGACCATGAAAGCTACACTTGTCAACCTCCCTCTCTCTGGAGGTAGGTGTCTGGCCAGGGGGGAGGGTGCAGGAGCGGGTTGGGGGCAGGGTGTCTGGCTGGGGGGGGTAAGAACAGGCTGGAGGTAGGTGTCTGGCCAGGGGGAGGGGACAGGAGCAGGCTGGGGGTAAGTGTCTGGCCAGGGAGGAGGGGGCAGGAGCAAGCTGGGGATGTGGGGTCTCAATGGAAGAGGTGAGTGAGGGGGCTGAGGAGGCAGGGTCTTGGTGGAGGGATGTGTGAGGAGGCTGGAGGTGCAGAGTCTCAACAGGGCTGTGAGTGAAGGGGCTGGGGTTGCAGGGTCGCAGCATGATGGTGAGTGAAGGGGTGGGGCATGGGGTCTCAGTAGGGGGGACAATGAGGGAGTTGGGGTGGGGTCTTAGTGGAGAGGTGTGTGAGGGGGCTGGAGGTGCAGGGTCTCGATGTAGGAGATAAATGAGTGGGTTGGGGATGGGGCGGGTATTGGCAAGGAGGTGAGTGAAAGGCTCTTGTGCATTTCAAAGCGGAAGCGCCAGCACGGAGCCTGGGGTCAGCGGGGGACTCTGGGGAAATGCCGTGTGGAACCTGGGGTCAGCTGGAGAGTCCCCCGCTGACCCTGGGTTCCACACAGTGCTGCCACTTTGAAATGCCACCACGGCTTTTCAAAGGGGCAGCGCCGCACGCAACTTGGTATGGGCTCTGTGCAGCACTGCCACTTTGAAGTATCCCATCTTCCCCGCCCCCTTTGCTGCCTCTAGCTAACAGAGGCAACAAGGGGGGGAAATCGACTAGTCAACTTGATTATCCGATAAGCATTTGCTTATCGAATAGTAGACTAGTCCTTAACATCCTTAGTTTGCCCCTCACACCCTCATGTCATAAGCAGCTTTCTTTGACTTACTTCAGCTGTGGGGAAGAGGAAAGTGTCTCTAAATATAAGTGAAGGAACAAAGATAGAGGGCTTCCCCAGAGCCTGGGGTACTCCAAACATGAGATCATCTCATAGCCTATTACATACTGACAACCCAATGGAAAGGCTACCAGCAGTACACAAGCACCCCCAGACTTGTTCCCTGAAGCTGAACGCTTGGGCGGCCACCCAGGAGAGAGTCAAATGCTACTCCACTGATTAGCCAAGTGCCCAGGGCCAGCAGCATGTGTTTCTATTAGGGATGTGAATGATTAACTGGTACAAGTTGAAACTCCGTAATCCGGAGTTCCCTGATCTGGCAAAACCCCTAGTCCAGCATCGCACTCACAGGGATAAGACATTGGTCTGGGGCAAGGAGCATTGCCAAACTAGGCAACCAAAACAAAGCCCCAGGGACAACAGAGCTGCTGGGAGGAACATAGAGTCCCCAGTCCCTGGGGGAAGGTAAGCATAGCTCTCTGTCATGGTTGAGGGCAGTAGAATGGCTGCTGGAGGGAAGCAAAGATCCCCCCAAGCCATAGCGGGGATTCGGGGGAGGGGAGCACAGAGCCCTGGAAGTGGTAGCAGAGCCACTCCGTGGAGCGCAGAGCTGCTGGGCAGCAGTGGGGCTGCTGGATGGAGCATGCAGCTTCCTGGGCATCAATAAAGCCGCTGGGTGGAGCTCAAAGCCCCAGGAGGCAGCAGGGTGCAGGGGGGAGAGTGGAGCCACCAGGCAATAGCGGAGCCCCGGGGCAGCATCCCTTATAACCATCAGGGTAGCTTCAGGGGAATTTCAAGGAAGTGGGATAAGACTATTGCCATGAAGGTAGCACTCCCCAGCCTGTGGGCAGTAGGGAGAGTTGCCCAGAAGTAAAGTTCGTTCTATGGTGTGCTGGCCCATTTTGGGGAATAATATGAGTTTGCAATGAATCTTTAAAAAAATGTTTAGGCTGCATATTTGCATTCCAGAATGAAAAATGACAAATGGCTGAAACCTAAACAAACATGTGGAATCGCAGTCTCTCTTGACCTGCAGCACGTTGCCTCCCAGACATGCTGCTAAACAAAGCCACAGAGATAAAAAGCTGTCGGTGAGTCAATGGAATGCGCTGATGCAAAAGAAGAATTTCCTTGACAGGTGAAATTGCTGCTCGTGTTCTGCCCAGTGTGTCACACCCAAATGACATGTTGCAAACTTTGAAAGCAGTGTGTGTGAGTGAGAGATCACGTTTTTAGGTTAAGGAGGTGAAAGAAATTCTAGATGACTGGGTCATCCTAACAAGGCACTCCTGTCTATGTACTCCCTCTGGAGCTAAATTGGGTCACACTTGAATTAGGAGATGGTAAATAGCTAAAACCTAATCTTGTCTACAGTGAAAGGGGGATAAAACAATGATTAATGTGTATTGTTTAACAAGGTAGCAGTATGTTTGTGTATGAAAGAGACTGAAGGTCAAATTCTGAGGTGACAGGTAAGTTTTGTGCATTGATTACCTGGTGGAAGGAGGTCTAGGTGAATGTAAGGATTCAAATTTGGTGTAACTTACATGCTGTGGGGCTGTAGGAAGGAATAAATTAAAGGAAAGAGAGGGCATTAACTACGTGGAGAAACAGCTATATTTGAGAAATAATATGATCACATAAGTAAAGACTATTTTGTAATGTAAACTGGTGGGAGGATGGAGTCAACATACTCGGTTTTAACTTTGGTATTTCTTATTTTGTAATGCCTACGTGTGTGCCCAGCACTTTACATACATAAAGACTTCTTCCCTGCTCCCAAAGATCTTATAATTTACATACAAAGAAGACAAGGAGGAAGGGTAAAATTAAAAAGGGAGGAGAGGTACAGAAGAATGGCATGCCCTTGGCCTTCACTCTGAAACACCGACTCCTCTCCCTCCTAGCCCTACCTATGCTAAAGCTCCCTGTCTCCCCAAAACTTTGTCCTGCTCAGTCTCAAATACCCTTGCCCGCACAACAGCTATACCTACCTTCCCCCTCACTTGCCCTCATGCCACCCACCCCTGGAATTCAATCCCTTCCCTCCTGGAGCCCAACCTGCCTCCCTAAAGTGACATGATGGATGAGGCACTACCTTTTATTGTACCAACTTCTGTTGGTGAGAGAGACAAGTTTTGAGTTTACACAGAGCTCTTCTGAAGGTTTGCCAGACATGAAGAAGAGTTCTGAGTAAGCTTGAAAGCTTGTTTCTCTCCCTCAACAGAAGTTGGTGCAATAAAAGATATTGCCTCATCCACCTTGACCAAAATGGCTACACTATGATAGAATGTGTTGGCAAGCTTAGACGAAAACAAAATTCAAATAAAAATGTTAAATGTTCATGTTGTGCCTGCAGCCATGGTGCTGACAGCATCCAAAAACAAAAGTAGTTGATGGAGCTGACTACTGCCATTGGTTAAACTTGGCAAATTTCCATTGGGTTATGATTAATGAAGGGAATAGCACTGCTTAAGCTAGACTGTGCCTTTAAGGTGAGTGTGTAGCTGCACCATGCGAGGAACATCTCCAGAAAGGAACCATGCCTCAGAGACACCTCTGGAATGCCTCTCACGAGTGTGTCACATCCACCCAGGAGCATGTTTGCCCTGGTCATGTCCCTACTGCCTAACCTCTCCCTGTCCATTTGCTTGCAAAAGGAAGTATTGGACCCACCTTTCACAGCTCTCCTTCCTACATCCAGAGCCAAGTTTGGAGACCAAATTAAATTACAGTATGAAACAGATGGCTGTTAGTCCTGCTTTAAGTGAAATTCTCAATGCACTATTATGCATGCAATTGCTCCTGTCAGTACCATTTGATATGTACATTATGCATACACACAGTGATTCTCATAAAAAACAGTATTATCCATCTGCAGTTAAATTAATTGTAATATTCCATATTTTAAGTGCAGGAAACACACAAATCCCATGCACCAAATAAACCATGATATAACAAGAGGTCTTCTAACAATTCTCACTAATAGTTAAATAGTTACTATACTAGAAAACTATTTAAGTAAGTTACATGTAGAGAGATTTAGCTTAATACAATGAACAATACAGCATAAGAAAATGAAGAGAGGCCAGTTTTATGTCTCATACGTTTTATAGCACCCACTAGCCTATAGCTACCTAATGATTTTGTACAAAACATTTTTACACTCTCTCTCTCTCTCAGCAGGAGTGGAAACACACAGAGTGTTAGTCCTAGAATTCACGTGAATCTGTGTTGAGAAAAGAAAATGGATCTGTATGATCAATGTTTGTCACAGATTGATGCTATTCATGTTTTGGTCATTAGAAGGCACCCATGTGACTTTTCCAAAGGAATTCATTCAGTATACATATCAAAATTTACACATTCTTTCAGTGTAGTTTTTTAAAGGTGTAAAACAAGGATGGGCAAACTTTTTGGCCTGAGGGGCACATTGGATGCAGAAATTGTATGGAGGGCCAGGTGGGAAAGGCTGGAGGAGGCTGTGCCTTCCCAATCAGCTATGCACGGCCTGGTTATGTTCTCTTTGGAAATTTTAGCTGTCAAACGCTCTCTGCACTGAGTATGTACAAACTGAAATTTTCAATGGTTATAACTTGTTAGGGTTATAATGTTAGGGTTGCCTACCCTCCTAGTTTCACAAGGAGCCTCTCAGAATCAGGCTCAATCTCCTGGAGGCTACTGAAGCCAATCAGGGAAATTGTAGGCTTCTAAAAGTTTGGCAACATAGCAAGATTAAGGCAGGTGCCTTGGTGCCATGCTACTCCCAGAAGCGGCCAGCACATCCCTGTGGCCTCTGGAGGGAGGAGCAGGAGGTCTCCATGGAGGGTTGCGAGGTGTCCAGTATTGGCCCGGGAGAGGAATAAGGATATTGCACAAAAGGGGTTTTTTGCACAAAATGGAAGCAGCTCCGCTGCTTTTTTTTTTTGCACAAAAAGAATCAGCAGAAAATATGCTAATGATGTTGTGACTCATGCTAATGAGTCCCTCATTAGCATATTTTCTGCCGCAAAAACTTGCAGTGTTGACATAGCCCTAGTGAGTCCCTTCTCACTCCTCTTCTCCACTTCTCCCACCTCTTCCCCAAGGTTCCCACTATTAGCCACCATTCCCTTCCCAGTCTGCCACTTGCCACATCCCTCCCCACCCTCCAGCCACCAGAGGGATTGCTTGGTGCCAGCTAGCACCTGGGGGCATTGTGTTTTACAGAGATCCCCTTGGTCAAATATATGAAATAGTTCACAGAAGAGTGGCACATCAGATTTCTACAGAGCCAAGAGCCCTCCAGTCATCATAATAATTATGCAATGTATGCACAGATAATATTCAAGAAGTTATGTATTTATGTTCCTAAGGTTTGGGAAACAATGCAGGTCACCAGGAGGTGAAATCTCAGACACATTCCTTTCGGGGAGGTGGTAGTAGATGCCATTCTGTCTATCTGATCATTTGTTCACAGTATATTGTCTGTCTCACAATGGAGGCCTATTTGTGTAATGAGCCAGGTGCCAGTCACAACGTTGCAAAATCTACCTGTTGAGAGAAAATCTACAGAAAGGAACAAAACTGCAGGCAAGTTTCTGTTTATGATTGAAGATAAAGGCTGGGACTTGTATATCTTAGGAGGCAAAGGAATAGAAAGGGTCCTTCACTGAGTAGACAAGTTGGTAGCATGCCCATCTCATGAAGAGGATCACAGCCAAACCTGGCTATAAAAAGCTGTCAGGACTTTGGGTAATCTATACTCTACCGGACGTGTGTGTATCTAGTTAAGTCTAGGTTCTAGCATTCATTTTATGTTTTTTTCTGGATGTAACCTTTCACTTCCACTGCTTCTACCTGCTATTGAATCTCTGGACTTTGTTTAAATAAACTTACACTTGCTTTCACTATAAACATATCTGAGTGCTGTGTGTTCAGGAGAGTGGGGATTGGAGGAACTAGAGGGCTAGGATGTACTGGTTCTTTGGAGATTGCAAATCTGTGAGTACTGTGTGTGTCCAGTGGGATGGGGCTGGACACTCCAGGGAGACATTTGAACGCCTCAGGGACTACAGCGTGTCTATTACTTACCCGCAGAGAACCAATGGGGCTTGTGAAGCTGTGATGGGGGGGAAGGGAGAGCTGCTCTTTCCTCTGGCCTCTGGAGTTTGGGAACTGACACAGATAAGTACAGGTGATAAGTGAGCTACCTCACAATGCTCAGTACCCCGCTAGGAACTATCAATGTAGCATAGTTGAAAGGGTCTACCCCACCTGCTGGTTAGCCGGGGTCATTCTCCAGATATTTATATACCAGCCAATATAAATAGAGAGTCAACAGTGAGAAGATAGGAAACAAGTAAAGAAAAAGGGGTATTTTCTGTTTGCTTGTTTCAAGTCAGGGTGATATAACAATGGAAAGGAAGAGTAAGTTGGAGACACTTGCTTAACGTACTGACTTGCAGTTGGAAAAACTGTACACAATCTGTGGTTTGGAAACCATACAAAAACAGCTCTACTCGTGGAATATTGTAAGCATCAGAGAGAACTGACTAATCCTGCAAAAGTGCTCGAGGTCAAAGTTGGTGTAGGAAACCAGCCTGGCACACATCCCAGTGGGGTGGCCCAGCAGTTAGAATGGGCCAAGACAGAGATCATAAAGCTGAAAAAAGTAGAGAGAACCCATGAAAGGGGAAAAGTATCCCGAGAAAAGGAGCATCTATTCAAGGCAAAGAGCTGGGAGCACAGGAGTGAAAAAGAGGTAGCAGAAACCCAAGAAAGGGAGATGGAAAGGGAACATGATCTTAAAAAATCTGGAACTACAACATAACATTCAGCCCATGGGTAATCCCTGGCCTTCCCAAGGAATCACTCAGGGTATGTCTATACTACAGAGGGTTTTTTTTGGAAAAACAGCCATTTTTCTGAAAAAACTTCAATTATGGCCACACTGCAATCACATTCTTCCAAAAGAAAATCAAAAGAACAGAGGTTTTTTTTCTGACATTGGTAATCCTCATTCTACGAGGAAGATGCCTTTTTCTGGAAGAGCTCTTTCAGAAAATGGTGCGTGTGGACGGGGAAGAGGGAGTTCTTTTGAAAGAAAAGGAAAGAGGAAAAACCACAGGTGCCCTAATAGCCATTCCGTCCATAGTAATCACAGCTGAAATGCGAGATAGCATCCATTCAGTGTGGACGCTATCTTTTGAAAAAGGAGATCACTTTTTCGATGCGCTTTTGCAGTGTGGATGCTCTCCTTCGGAAGAAGTTTTTCCAGAAGATCTCTTCTGGAAAAGCTTCTTCCAAAAGAAGCCTGCAGTCTAGCCATAGCCTCAGATGCAACAAATTGTGCCCAGATTTGGAAGGCAGATTGCACTGACGAATATTTGACTACTTTCAGAAGTATGTGCAGAATACCCCAGATCCCTGTGATTAGAGAATGACCATCTTACTTCCCAAGCTGAGTGGTAAAGGCTAACAAGAGTTTGATGAAATGGGTGTAAATAATGCTATGGTGTGTGATCAGTTGAAAGGAGCTACTTTAAAAAGGTTTCAGATTACTCCACAGGCATACTATCTGACATTTAGAAAATTTGAATTGACACATTAAAGCACAGGGATTATGTTCATAAAATGCAGAACTATTTGAAAAAAATGGATATAAAGTAAAGTGGCAAAAATGTACAACCAGCTGATATGGTTATTTGCTGAGATGCAGTTCTTTGGGGTCTGTGCTGATGAGGTAAAGCCAGCGATAGGGAAAAGGTCCCCAGCAACTGTGAGAGGAGCAGCCAACACATGCCTGCAAGACTATTCATGGAGTACAGGTCCCAAAGAGAAGGGCAAAAGGCTGGTGTAAAAGAGGCTGCTTGGTCTGTTCCCGAGAAAAAGGAGGAAGATGAGTGGACCAAGCACTCATCATCCAGTTCTGGTCACCACCGACTAACCCTAACTATTGGACCTCATCCAGGCCTGCTGACGGGGGAGGGCAAAGAGGGCAACTGCTCTGGGGTCCCTCAATTCAAAAGGATCCCCAGAGCCACAGTAAGTCGTTTGTAACCCATAGCAATTCTGTCTCCGTATTCTAAACTGTGGAGTGATCACATTATAAAGATATGCATTCAGGGAGATAGCGACCTACCATCTGCTTCCATATGGGCAGCAAAGAAGGTGAGTGTATGTCACAGCACATTATCTTACGCAGCCAGGGAGGGAGAGCAAATACTGAGAAATATAAAGAGGCTACAGATTGGAGAAACAGAAAAAGCTACAGAATATCCCACATTTGTCAAATCATGATCGGTATATAATTTATAGTTATTTTACAATGAATGTTAGTTTCTCCAAAGGGGGGTTTAGAGTGACTATTAGGTGCGATTTCAGTGCTGTCTGGAATTTTTGCCAAGGACATTGCTTGTTATGACTGCAGGCAAACATACATTCCTTTTCCTCTGCACTCCTGCCTTCCTTAATAATGAGAAATGATTAAATGTTACTTAGCACTGAGCATCATCATTTGTCAGCTGTTCTAGTTCTTTTGGGTAATGTCAGCCTGTTACTGTCAGCTGTTCAGCTGGAAGTGTATTGCTGCTTGTCTTGCAGGGGCACTTCTCGTTACCAGGCCTGCCATACTATGGTGCATTTAGAGCCGTATGGCTCCTCAAGCAGCAATTGCTCCAGATGACAAAGGGGGAAAGCAATGGGGCATCCTAAAGTTAAACACAAGTTTACGAAAAGCACTCCCCATAAAGGTCTGCACAAGGCAGCACCAAAGTACGGTGAGAACTTGAGGGAGACAGACTCAGTTCTCTTCCAGAGAGAGGGAGGTATCCGCCTCCAATGCTTTCTGAACAATCTCCCTGTGGGTTCATTGCTAATAGAATGTAGTTCTGCAACTGTCCACACAGCAGTGCCACAGGACACACATTCTGCTGCAAATTAATCACACTGCAAGGGGATTTTTCACTAGCAGTACACTTCTCTGCCCCCCTGCTATCTCGCAGCTGCAGCTATCTGTAAATCTGGTAACCTATGGGGCCAGGCACAGGGAGGAGTTATTCAGGTGCCTTTGCTATTTCGCTAAGTTAAGCCTTAGCATAAATAAAAATTGGACCCTAAGGTCCCTTTACACCACTCGGTAAAGGGGCCTTACAGTGAATGTAAACTAATTTTATGCCTACCTTAAGATCACTTTGCAGTGACAAGATGGTGTAAAGGGGAGGTAGCTTACATAAGAATTAGTCAACCCGAAATACTATTCCCTCCCTCCACCTACAATTTCCTGATTCCTGTTGACTATGTTCATCATGAGTGGAAGTGGGGCCTTGAGGAGGGTCAGCAGGAAGATTTTTTGAGCCTCGCTAACCTACTTGAGTCATTTTACATAAAGGGAGTTTGAAAGGGGGTGAGAACCAGGCCACCAGCAAGAGAAGTGGAGCTTAGTATGTACAGCCACCAATATAGACACTACTTCAAGGACAAACTGTCATAGAGTAAGAGGGAAGGTCCTCTAATGGATCAGTAACTAGTTAAAAAGATAGGAAACAAAGCATAAGAATCAATGATCAGTTTTCAGAATGGCAAAAGGTAAACAGTGGTGTCCCCCAGCAGTCTGTTCTGGAACCAATCCTGTTCAACATATTCCCAAATGATCTAAAAAAAGGTGTACACAGTGAGCAGGCAAAAATTTCAGATGATACAAAATACTAAAGCTAGTTAAGACCAAAACAAGCTTCAAAGAGTTACAAAGAGACCTCACAAAACGGATGACTGGGTAACAAAATGGCAGATAAAATTCAGTGTTGATAAATGCAAAGTAATGAACATTGGAAAACATAATCTCAGCTATACGTATGGTATAAAATGATGTGGTCCAAATTAGCTGTTACCAATCAAGAAAGAAATCTTGGAGCCATCCGCTTAATGTGCAGTGCCAGTAAAAGTGCTAACAATGGGAATCATTAGGAAGGGGATAGATAGTAAGTCAGAAAATATCATATTGCCTCTGCATAGTATGTGCACATATTGAATACTGTGTGCAGATGTAGTCACCTCATCTCTAAAAAGATATTTAGGAATTGGAAAAGGTCCAAAAAAGAGCAACAACAATTATTAGGAGTAAGGAACAACTCCATATGAGGAGAGATTATTAAGACTGGAACTTTTCATTTTGGAAAAGAGAAGACATGATGCAGTCTATAAAATCATTACTGGTGTAAAGAAAGTAAATAAGGAAATGTTATTTATTCTTTCTCATAACACAACAACTAGCAGTCACCAAATGAAATTAATAGGTAGCAGGTTCAAAACAAATAAAAGAAAGTATTTCTTCACACAACATATAGTCAACTTGTGGATCTCTTTGCCAGAGGATGCTGTGAAGCAGTAGTTCCTAATCTTCGGTCCATGGACTGGTGCCAGGCCACGAACCGCTGGCTGCCAGGCTGTGGCACACTGCCTGGCCATGCCCCCATGGCTTGATGGGATTCCCTGTAAGATGCATGGCAGTGTGGCCACACAGCTGCTAATTGAGCCCTGCTTGCAGAGAGCTTCCTGGTTGGGGAGGGGCACTCCCTCAGTAGTAGAAGGTCCCTGCTCCAAGTCCAAACAAGAGTGTGCTGGTAGGGAAGGGGACATGAGAAAGGAGGGAAAGAGGGAGGAAGAATGTGGCTGGGATGGGAGGGGGCCAGAGCACCCCTTTGGCAGTCTCATGTTTTGTTGGGCTGCTTTAAAAAAAAGCCAGAGCAGCCCTCCATTCTCTGCCTCTTTCCCTCTCTGCAGTGGCAGCCTTATCTTTTGTTGGGCTGCTTTAAAAGAACACTTTGGGTAGCTAGCGATGTGTTATGTATGATTTTTTAAGGTGGAAAGCAAATACTGGGGGGAGGGATAATAATAAAAAAATCTGTTACAATAATATGTATTGTGTGCGTACAGATGCAATGTAAAATAACACGTGATCACTTAAAATTAATTACCATAATGAATATGCAAATGTTTCTGTGCTGGTCTGCCAAAAGTTTTTGAATGAGTTTGCTGGTCCACAGTATAAAAAAGGTGGGGAACCACAGCTGTGAAGGACAAGACTATAGCAGAGTTTTAAAGAAGAGATAGATAAGATCTTGGAGAATAGAGCCATCAATGGCTATCCATCAAGATGGGCAGGAATGCAAAACCATGATCGAAGTATCCCTAGCCAATCTGTTTGCCAGAATGTTCTGTTCACCCTCTCTAAAGCATCTAGTATTGGCCACTGTCAGAAGACAGATACTGGGCTAGATGGACCACCCAGTCTGGCCATTAGGGATGTGAACAGGTAACAATGAACAGATGGAGGCAGCTCCCAGCCAGGCTGGAGCAGTCCCCTGCCCTATATCCTGATTAGCCAGTTAACCAGTTAAATGTTAGGTTAACCTAGTTAAATGGGATTTAATTCTTATGTTCTGATAACAAACCTCAAAGGAGCTGGGGTGAAAAACCTCCACCTTACTTCATGTGTTCTGTGTGCACCCAATGTAGGCCACTTCTCCCCATGTTGCAGGCTTCCGTGCTCCAGCCCCCAACTTGTCTGCCTTTCCTCTCTTCCTTCTGCATGGATTTCACCATTTTAACCTAGTCCTTCTTAAGCCTGGTCTTCTCATTTTAGTCTGGTCCTCTTCCTCATCCCAATGACTTCCCTGAGAGATTTCAACAAAACTTTCATAAAGATACTTTATTACTCTCTGAGGTGGCTTTATGCCAACATACCTTCCGCTGACCTAACTTTCTAGCAGAGACATGATCTGAGTATTAAGTAGTTTCTATAATATTCATCTACAATTATCCCTGAAATACTATTCACCACAAAAGAATGAAGATTTCCACATGGAAAAAAATCTCTCAGAGGGATATTGTTTTAGTATATTTTACTTACAAATTGAGAAAAAGATAATGAACATTTCAAGCCCCGAGTGTAAAGTGCATGAGCAGAGAGCTGGTAGTATGGAACCATTCAAAAAAGTCACAGAATAGTAATTTAAAAGAACTTAGTAGGTCACTGCATTAGAACACAAGTACCAAACACTATGCTAAGAAGAATAAATTCAGGCACAGTTATGTGATCAGTATCTTTTGCTTGAGAGAGAAAAATTCTACTTTACCTTTATTAGGATTAAATTTTAAGGCCTTAATTCATTATACATTATTCACACTGTTACATTTTAATTCAGAAGAGAGGTAATCAATCAGCTCATTAGCTCTGAAATGCATTTAACAACATACTTTGCTATGACTTCATATAAAAATAACAGAGCTGTTACATCCTTTAATTACCAGTTAAGAAGTAACAAATCTAAAACATTGTAACTGCTGCTTTTTCAAGAAAAACAAGAGCACTTCAAGCTTTGCCACCTCAGACTGTTCTTTTGTGAGCAATCCTCAGTAAACAATTCTCCTTTATACCAATCAGTCTGTCGATATGCTTCTGGCATTACATCCAGACACTGCAGGCCTTCCTTTTTGCAGACAGCAGCCTGCGTCCAATTTGGCACCAATTTTCCTTTCTTTAGGTTCACAGATGTGAGATTCTTCCTTTGCCCTGCCACAGAAAGCAATTCAGACAAAGACTGTGGCTGGATTTAGAAAGAGAGACTCCATAACTTTATGACCATCATTAATTATTCTGGCCACGCAAATTCAGACTCTATTACATTCAAAATTCATCCTTTTGCCATGAAGCTCAGCAGCCAAATAGCTGCATTTTAGGATTTGCAGTGTCCTATCTGATTTTCCCTCTTGACACTTACTGCAGGATGGGGAGGCAAAGCTGACTACCCACAAGATTTTATTGCTGGTGAACTCAAAACAAAAATACTTCTCTTAAATAAGAACAGTGTGCACACAGGCAAATGTGTAAACCAGTTTAATTCCCGAACTCCTGGCATGTTGCCAAAGCTGGTGGCATGACGTTTGATCACCTTTGATTTAGGGCATTATGCCAGCAGACCACTTGGAAGAGTCAAGAATGAATCTTCTCATTCAGAATTGGGGAGGTACATTTTGGGAAGGTATTTGTTTTTCTCTGAAGCATCAGGTACTGATCACTGCTGAAAGCAGGATACTGGAGTGGATGGACAATTAGTCCAGTTAATTATGGCAATCAGTATGTTCATATGCTTTCTTGTTCTCATGGCTTATTTGATATTTGTAACAGCCTGCAACATTAGAAAATAAACCATGTTAAAATGCACAGTATTTAAAAAGTGGGCCTGGGCTTCTATGTTTGTTCTTGCCAATACAATCCATCTTTACTTTTTAAATTAGTTTTCCTCAAGGTTTCCCCACGAGTCCTTCCAAATTTCTCACTTGGGTCTATGCTCCACCTCAAGTTTTCAGACACTATACAAATCTGGAAGATAATAATTCTAAAATGAACAATTATGTTGCTTGATAGACCAGTAATAAGTACAGATGACACCATGACACAAAATAAAAACAAATGGCCTCTGGAATCTGCCCTTTCAGGATAGGACTGAAGCTTCTGTCAAGTTAAGACTCATTTTATGTGTTGCAAGAAACAGCATTAGCTCAGCACAATTATTTATAGCAGCCACACAGTAGAATCTGGACATCTTTTGCTTGTCTAGTGCATCATCAGTTTTTGGTCCTATGTCAGTCTCTAGTTTTCATAGCCAATGAAAGACTCCACATTTCTTTCTGTAAGCATCAGGTCCCCTTACATTGCACAAAGCTATACTACAGCAAAACTGGCATCTTCACAAATGCTTTAAAACATTTTACATTGCATTCTATTTTATGTTCTTGTATAGCCTATTGGTTTTTTTCCTTGGGAAGAAGGGATAAATGACATTGTATATGTTGGATGATAGTTTCATTCACAATAGAAGACTTCAATGTCATATGTTGAAAACATGGTCAGTGGCTAACAGTTAAGAACCCCTAATTGTACATGTGACAAATATTACACTGAAAAATGGAGCAACATCAAAAAGCTAGAAAACAATGGTACAGTACTGTTAATATCAGTTTGTCAGTGCTGCAGCTGGTATTCATATACTTCAGTTAATCTGATAGACATGTCTTCACAGTTTCTAGGCATCAGTTTAGCAAGAAATCTGGTTCCCGATATCCAAAGAGTTTAAAGTCTCCTTCAAAGCGGGCATACAAGCGTCTTATATCTCTCTTGCTAATTCCTGAGAAATAATGCTCTACTTTTGTTTTGTTGTATACCGTTATTCCTGGTGGAATTGTGGGATATGATACCAGATGGTCTATTCCAGCTTCTTTCAAAATATATGGAGCATCATCCTCCAGACTTTCATGGTGTCCAATCACACTATACCTTATTTCACATGGGGCACAAAGTTCCACATACGTTACCCAATGAATAATGTGATCACCAAACTGAACATCAAGCCATCGGTGGTTTGGATCCCCCAAATAGCGCACAAAGTCCTCAAACTGTAGCCCCCTAGTCTCTGTGCGATTCTTCCTATATTTCCGAATTATGCCAGGAGCAATTTCATGCCTGTACCAAGGTTCAAATCGAGGGTTGTGGACAAACTTGTCCTTAAATGCAGAAATAAGTCTTTCAAATGGATCTCTTACAATAAAAAACTTGAAGTATAAATTCAGTCTAAAACAAAACAGATAGAAAAAGTGAACTACATACCAAAAAGCTACAAAACTGAGATAAAAATAACCTCTAAAATACCAAGAATATGATTTATAAGTAGCAGCCCACTTTTCATCAATCTCTGAATATGACACCAATAACACCTGAAATAAAATGTTCTATTTGTTTTAATGAAACAGGATGTACAAATGGTCACCTATTAAGTAGGGTTACTCATGGGAGACAAAATATCTGAATCCATGTCCTCTAAGGCCTGTGACGAAGTTTCTAGAACAGATCTCATCTGGGAATTACTCAGGAAGTAAGCCTTTACAGAATCCTAATTCAAAGGCTATTAAAAGCAATGGGAGTCATTCCACTGTTTTCAATGAGCTTTGGAACTAGCCTCAAATGAGGTGTTACCTTTCTGTTACAGAACTATCCCTTCTCAAAGCCAATTCTTCAAGGGGGCTTATAAAAATACTTAGTCTTATACTCAACCAAAAATACACAGAATCATAGGACTGGAAGGGATCTCAAGTGGTCATCTAGTCCTGCCCTCTCCACTCATGGCAGGACCAAGCAACATCTAGATCAGTGTTTCTCAACCAGTGGTACGAGTACCCTTAGGGGTACTCAAGAGAAGTCTGGGGGGGTATGTCAAGACAACTGAAATTTGGAGAAAACTGAATTTTTGTTTTAAGTTTTACAGCGCTTTATTATTTTTGTACTTTTTACACCCAAAAATTTAATCGCCCGCCCAGCTATGATTAAGTTGTTTAAACAAATGTGTTGCAATGGTAGAAAAAAAAATTATGTCTGAAAACTATAGGTACTGGGGGTATTTATAATTTTTTAAAGGGGGTACTTTTGTTTTTCTTTTTCTTTTTTTTTTGAAAAAGGGGTACTTTTTTTTTTTTTTTAAATAGGTTGAGAAACACTGATCTAGATCATCCCTGGCAGGTGTTTGTCTAACCTATTCTTAAAAATCTCCAATGGCAGAGATTCCATAACCTCCCTAGTCAATATATTCCAGTGCTTAAGCACCCTAGTTAGGAAGTTTCTCCTAACGTCCAGCCTAAGCCTCCACTTGCTGCAAGTTAAGCCCGTTGCTTCTTGTCCTAGCCTCAGAGATCAAGGAGAACAATTTTTTCCCTCCTTGTTACAGTCTTTTAGGTACTTAAAAGCTGTTACCACATCCCCTCTCAATCTTCACTTTTCCAGACTAAACAAACCCATTTTTTCCAATCTTCCCTCATAGATCGTGTTTTCTCGACCTTTAATCATTTTTGTTGCTCTTCTCTGGACTTTTTCCAATTTGTCCACATCCTTCCTGAAATGTGGAGCCCAGAACTGGGTACAGTACTCCAGGTGGGGCCTAATCAGCATGGAGAGGAGCAGAATTACTCCTTGTGTCTTACTTACAACACTCCTGCTAATATAACGCAGAATGATGTTCGGATTTTTTCACAACAATGCTATGCTGTTGAATCATATTTAGCTTGTGGTCCATTATAACCTCCAGATCTCTTTCTGCAGTACTCCTTCCTAGAAAGTTACTCCCCAGTTTGTATATGTGCAACTGATTGTTCCTTCCTAAGCAAGGTACTTTACATTTGTCCTTTTCAAATGTCATATTATTTATCTCACACCATTTCTCCAATTTGTCCAGATAATTTTGAATTATAATCCTGTTCTCCAAAGCACTTGCAACCCCTGACAGCTTGGTATTGCACACAAACTTTATAAATGTACTCTCTATGCTACAGTAAAACTCCGATAGTCCAGCATCCAACTGTTCGGCACTCCCGATATTCCGGCATCAAAATGCCAAGCGCTCCTGACCAGCTGATTAAAAAGCCTGCCGCTCAGCACACGTGCTGGCTGTAACCAGACAGAGCATGAGGTGGGGGGGGGGGAAGGGGGATCGTGTTACAGTATGAAGAAGAGCGTTTTGCTTCAGCGAACGGGGAAAGCAGAGGGGAGGAGGAGGAGGAGGAGGAGGATCAGGTTACAGCACAGAGGAGACACAAAGAGGAAAGAGGAAGGGAGAGGGAGGGAGATTGTGTCCTGGCCAGCTGTTAAGCCATGCAGCTGTACCGGACCTCCCGATTCTCCGGCAAATCTGATAATCCGGCACCACCTAGGTCCAAAAGGTGCCGGATTATCGGAAGTCTACTGTATTATCTAAAAAAAACTAAGGAAAACATTAAACAGAACCAGACCCAGAATTGATCTCTGAGGGATCCACTTGTTATGCTCTTCCATCACGATTACGAACCACTGACAACTACTCTCTGGGAATGGTTTTCCAACCAGTTATGCACCCACCTTATAGTAGCTCCTTTTAGGTTGCACTGCTCTAGTTTGTCAATGAGGTCATCTGAGACTGTATCAAAAGCCTTACTAAAGTCAAGATATACAACATCTACCACTTCCCTCCATCCACAATGCTTGTTTCTCTGTTACATTTTTCATAACCTTCCAGGAACAAGTCTCCTAAGTGACCACAATCATTTTTTCCTCATCCTTCCACTTCCTCAACCCTTCTCATGGTTCAATTGACTTCAGTGGCATTACTTATGGAGTAAGGCACTTGCTGCTGTGAACATGGGTGAGAATCTGGCCCTTAGATAGTAAGTTTTTCTGAGAAAGAAATCTTTATCTTTTATTTAAAACACTTATGTGTTACTTACATAACAGATGAACCAGAGAAATCCCGAAACATACCCAAGCACAACTTGGGATTGAGTCTTCTCTCCATTTCACCAGTAATGTTGGTTTTATTCTTCTGAAGTCAACATGAGATGGTAACACAAACATCAACGGAATCAGTAGAGTAACACCGGGGTAATACCAGTGTAACAACAACTGAGAACTCCTTGGTTCGATCTGCATTTTAATGTTTGAGCCTCCTAATTTTCTCTGGGTCAGAAACTTATCTGCCCAGGAAATCACCTCTTACCGTTTCTGAATTTCAGAGTCACTGAAGGAGGATAAGCGTGGAAGGCCATTCTTCTCATGGTCATGTACAATGTTCTCTGGGATTTCGTCTATGGAAGAAAATGCTCCTAGAAAAAGAATACAGACAGAAAATTTACCTTTAAAAGAGGTGGGGAAGAGTATTTATCTCACAATGCTGTTTTATATGGCTTTTCTTTCTCCCATGGCATTAATATCTATGGTTACAAGGTACAAAAGCTGTTAAATAAGGGAGGATTCCGACTGCAACACTAACGACTGTTCAACACTGAATATAATACAAATTTGGAGATTTGGTACATGACAACTCTTCTCTAAACCAAACCAGCACTCAAGTCTCTAATAGTGCATGTAAATAAGCCTCATCAGTCAGCCCTCCCCTCCCTTCCCACAACCTTGCTCTCACATAACCCAGTTGTAAAGACTTTGAAGCTTAGGGTTTTTGGTTTAGCTTCCAGCAAAATGACACACTCTAAAGCATCTACCTGAACCACATCAACTTGAAACACTTCCCTGTCACGCTCCTGACAAGCTCCCTTTGCTTGGGTCCTTTTTGAATTAAACAAAACACTACATTAAGAACTGCCAAATGTCAAATCCTTGGGTGTTGCATAAGAGAATAAAATACAGAATGGCAAGCATCCAGATGTTATTTTAACATGGTTCTGTAAGCATGAGAAGATAACAGCTAATTTATGCTAATTAGCTGTTACCCTCTCATGCTTACAATCCTGCAGTAGTAGACATGCAGTGCAGTGACATGCCAATAAAGAGCTCCATAAACTCAGTGGGATTCCACATGGGCAGAAAGACAAGGATAGAGTCATTAAATCCACAAGTCTCCATGAAAGCCAGTGACCATCTATAACTGAGTGATCCCATCACTGGAGTCGCACTGGTGCCAGGAAACACTAGTACCCATAAAGCTACAGTGACTAAATTGCACAGGTTGGGATCTTAGGATACGTCTAGACTGCAGAGTTTTTCTGGGAAAATTTCGGAAAAGCAGATGCATTTTTTCAGCATCCCTGTAAACCTCGTTCCACGAGGAAGAAGGGATGTTCTGAAAGAAGCTTTTTTTCGAGATTTGGCCCAGTGTAGACAGGCCAAATGTCAGAAAAGCCTCTTTTGGAAGAAAAGCAGAAAAAGATACACAAATTGCAGTTCACAACTTGAGTATTTTCCCGACTTTTCTTTGTCATCTAGACACAGCCTAAATGTCCTCAATGTTGTCCATTCTACAATTAACACTTTTTGTCCCTCTCCTCCCCTTTTCTTGTGCGAATTTAATGTTGGCAAAAGGTGCTGAACTTGACAGCCTAGGAGACTGAACTCCTCTATTCATTCAGAGCTAAGGTCCAGCACACACAATAGCAGGGTCAATTACTCCAGACTGCCCCTGGAGTATGTGTCAACCATGATCTGCAAAGGTCACCTGTAAGGCATCACTACTGTTAGGTCTGTCGTATGAGGCTGCTCAATGAGTGTTTGGTTAGTGCCAATTGTGATGATGCTGCTTGTCAGCAGGCACTTGCCTGCTGGGAACTGGACTAAGCCCACCAAATGCATCTCACATAAGCCACTGCTAATCAAATAGTAACAACTTTCTGTCACTACCAGATCTGGTAAGCTGGAGGTAAGATGATCTGTAAA
Source organism: Pelochelys cantorii (assembly GCA_032595735.1). Classification (NCBI taxonomy): domain Eukaryota; kingdom Metazoa; phylum Chordata; order Testudines; family Trionychidae; genus Pelochelys; species Pelochelys cantorii. Next base: position 119,591,272 of record CM064326.1, on the reverse strand, counting down.
TATCTAACCAGCAATCTTGTTGCTCATAGTAACTAAAGCTTTGCAATAAGCACATCTAGATCGGAATCCTTCGTGCGCTATCAGACCTTGATTAAGGACAGGCCCAGACAAGTATCCACCATCTCATCTCTCCTGAGCCACTCTGCCTGTCCCTTAGGTCCCATATGTTTTCCCTCTCTCAGTAATGTTCAGTGGAGACAATCTGTTCATCAGTCCCTTTTATATGTACCTCTAGCTCCCCTGAGCAGATGCTGTGGTTTCATTCTTAACTCATGTCCCAGACACAGGCCCGGCTTTTGGGCAAGGCAGTTGCCTTGGGCCCCATACATTCAGGGCCCCACCCTGCCCAACTCCCGCCCACCCAGCTGCTTGCTCACTGTCCTGACTGAGAGCCGCCTGGCTGCGCGGCGCAGCCAACCACAGCATGCTGCCTTTGGCCCAGCAAACTCTTTGGTTGGGCCTGCCAAGAAATTATCACCGTCTTTTCTGGATAACTCTAATAAAGAGTTTCTGATAAATCTCAGATTTATTATAATTCACTTAAATCAATATCTAGCATTTGAATGATGCATTTGCTTCCAAAATCATTTGGCCATCTGTCCTTACCTTTAGTGGATTTCCAGTTTTCACATCTATATCTTAAGGTAGAAATAGCATTTGAGTTCAAACTTTGTAGTTTGATCGGTAAGTGACAGATTTCTATCAACCAAATTTTGTTTAGGATGGTGAATATAGCTGCTGGCTTGCCAATTCATAACATATTTTTTTTGGACATTCCCGACTGGCTTGCACATTACTGCCAAAATGTGTAACTAGACTAACCTTTTGTATTCCTGTACCTTCTACTAAAATGCTTGAGTTGGGAGTTACTGGGGGGGAGGTCTCACTAGATTTTTGTTTTGTTTTAATAATTAGTTACTAACTCTTGTCTTTTTTGCAATTCTGGACTTTTGGCGTTTATGTGTCAGGTGAGCAGTCACTGAAAAGAGCTGTGTTGTCAGCACTATCTAGATCTTCTATTGTTGTCGAGCCACATGATGCCTGTGGGGTATCCTTACGCTTTTTCTCAAATGATCTCGGTGGCAATACCAAACAGGAGAGGTGAGAGAATGTATCCTTTTTTGACATCACTGATTGCATAAAACCATTCACTTAAGTCTGCATTTAGTGTAACATTCTATAATTTATTTTCACTGAGCAGGCTACAATGCAACACCTTTAAGTGTATGATAGATTCTTCATAGCTCATGCCATGGCTCATTAATAATGTATATACAAAATCCCAGTGTTACTTGCAGCAGCTGCCAAACAGAAAACTGAGAATTGCTGTAAAAATAGAAATTTCAGCTTTGTGTCACAGGAATCTTACAATGGTGCTGAAAAGAGGAACTTTTTTTATGGCTAGACACTTGAAATCACAATTGCTCCTTTTGTTGTTGGGTTTAAGTCACAGATTTTAAATTACCCCAGTTTTAGGAGACTATGAGCCTTTACAATTCACTTGTTTAAAAATTCCTCTCCCAGGGTGCACAGCCTGCAGTGAAAATAAATCCACCAAATAAATCCTCAATGGCTCAGATCACTTCTGACGTAAAGTGGAAATGATATTTATTCTAGTAGAAAGAAGGTATTTTTTTATTTTTCAAAAAGGAGACATTGTTTTAAAGGATTAAATGGAACTGCAAGGAATGAATAACTGCAATTAAGTATCTGTTTGTAAAGAAGAATGTAAATAAATTCGTTTAAATGCTTTCCTCATTCTAGTGATTCTGCCCTTTCCCCCTCAAAGAAAACCCTTACATTCATTAGAGCAAGTAGGTACCATTTAAAACAATCAAGACTTTTTTCCATTGAGTGTTGCCCACTTTCGGCGTCTGACAGAACAGGATCTTGTGCTTATCACAAACAAATATTCGGTCCAAGACAAATTTGGAAATGGTTGTATGAGAGAGATTTCTCAACGCCGTATCTCTGCACACATTCCTGAGAAGCTCAATCCTTTTCACGTGGACCAGGGATTGGTGCATCAGATCTTCAGAAATAACTTTTCCAGTTGGCTTGTTTAAAAAAAAAAAAAAAAAAAAAAAAGCAAAAGTTTAACTTCTAGATCAAATTTTAGGGAGTAAGAGAATACATTAATTATCTTAGTAAAGTATGTTCCCCCCTCTTCTGAATAAAAATATTGCTAAATTTACATCATCCCAGTTGGTTTCTGTTGGTTTCCTCAGTTTTGATACTGGAGAGACTGGTGATTTTCAACCATTATCTAGGAGGTTAAGAAACTTTCTATACAGCAATTTTTATGAAGCTTGGACTTATCTATATAGAAAGGAACAAACCAAGCTTTTACCTGGACTTAAAATCCCTTATCTAAGTGCAGTGGAAAGCAGCACATTTTCCAGGTGGTGGGATGGTAGAGTAAGCTATCAGTTTCATCTTATTAAGTTTTCATTTGAAACAAAAGACTTTTAGCCCTTGCAGATGGGAAAATAACGGCCTAGATGCAAACTGATGCTATGCTGACTTCCTGTATCTGCGCACATAGAAAGCTCCAAGCCACCTGTTTCTCCAAGTTGCAGCAAAGTGAAGTTGGCCAAATTCTGCTCAGTTTTGTGAATGGTCTTCAGAACCCAACGAGCAGCCACGAAGCAAATGTTAACATCCATTCACTTTGCAGGTGCTTGGGAAAGTTGTGCATAGCAACAGACGCAGGCCCTAGCAGTATTCTGGATGGGGAGGAGGAACTACTGAATCACAGAGCAACCCCTCAATCGAAAGATAAGAAGAGATAAGAGAGGAGCAGTAATATCTTAAGAACACAACAAGGTAAACAGTTCAAGCACTGTTTTGTGGAAATGGTCATACCTTCAATTATTTCATTCTGTGTTAGGTGCTGGCTTTCCAGAAAGCATACAGGGCATTCTTATTCCATTACAGTGAGATATTGGAATGTTTATGGAAATTCCCTAAAAATCCCCATATTAACAGTTTAAAGTAAAGCAGCTTGGGTTTATGTGGCCGAAAACTGCTACAGCCTTACAGATCATGCAGGGTAATAAAGCTTATGGCCTTTCTGAACTAGCCTAAGAACAAGGGTTACTAATACAGAGACTTGGGTCAAGCAGATGACAGGCAATCTAAGCTTACATGCTTTTATCCTCAGAAGAAGGGGTTGAACCAAGAAACAAATACAAAAAGGAAGGAAAAACAAGAGGAAAATTGGAGTGAAAATTAGTTTGTGAAAATTTGTGTTTCCCTCATTATCCAACCATTCTAGATAAGATTTAAGGCTGAACTCATCGAGTTGAGCTCTAGTGCACAGGATCAAATATTACTTGATTAAACAAAACCTTGAATCTTTCAGAGAATGGGTGAGGCCTCGGTGAACAACCTATCACTTACAAGGAAAGAGCAAAGAAACGTAAGACCTGAAGCACATTCTGGCCCCTTCTTCAATGCTTCTTATGCTCTCCTTCTGCCATTCAGTTCTGCTACCAAACCTCCAATTTCTCCCTTCCTGATGCAACCTCCCCATTCTGCTAGCACTCTTCAAGGCCCACTTCCTCACTAAGCTCTATGAACTCACTAAGCTCTATGATTACCTCACCCATCTCCATTGGGCCGCTTAAGACCCACAGGAAGTGAGCACCTTAAAAGGTCTATAGAAGAGAGTACCGATGTTAGCAGGGACTCCACAGGGTCAGATGGAAGAGGATCATCAGCAGAAGATGGCAACATTCACCCCTCCCCTTGAACAGATGAACACCCATCCATTTAATTGCCTCCCCTTTCTGGTCTCAAGCAAACATCTGGCAGAACTGTAGTGACCACCAATCTTAAAAAAGGAGGGAGTACTTTATTTATAAATAACTTGCCTGGTTAGCTTCAATTCTGGTGGGGGAAAAAAAAGCTATTTTTTTCTACCATCAAGCTTCCCCAGTGATTGGTTTACACTGTGAGGCCCCATTCTTCCAGAAAAGGGGCTAGTAACAAGTGTTCTCTGTAAGCTGTGCACTTGTGCCGCCACTCAGGAGAAATTGCAATGCTGCTCAGCTGATCATCGGAATGCCCACAGCTAGGTTAGTGTTTCTCCTGGAGGTACACATTCACACATACCTCAGTGCACATAAAAATTATTCCGCAAAATCCAAACGTGGATGGAAAAGATTAGAGGGAACATTGCTAGCAACTTTCACTTAAAAATGGTGGGAAGGGTTTAAAAGAAGAGAAAGGAAAGAAAAAGTGTGCTTACATCTCCAGCAGTCATTTTAAGTGAGTATAAGAAGCCAGTGAGCCATCTTGAGACTGCTGTTTCAAAAAGCTTTTGAAACAGGAGTTCAATCAATATTTGGCCCTGTGCACTAGAGCTCAACTCGAAGAGTCCAGCGAACCAAATTTCATCTAGAATGTTTGGATAATAAGGAAAACATAAACTTTCACAAACTAATTTTCACTCAAATTTTCCTCTTGTTTTTCCTCTCGTCTCATATTTTTTCTTGGTGCAAAGTAGTAAAAAAGTTGAAAAGCTTTGTCAACTCTGCTGAACACCTCCATTGCTAGGCTATCCAGAACCATTAACTTCAAATGCCAGAGAAAAATGTACCTTTGCCCCAAGCCTGACCCATCAGCTTTTGGATTTTAGAAAGAAGATGGGCCAAAATCTGATTTATAAGGAAAATTCAGTTACAGGCTTACCTATCCTATGGCTACTCACAGACCTTGATCCCCCATGTTATTGGTTCCAGCTGCATTCTATCCTTATAGATTTCTTATTGTCATAGCCTGTCTCAGTACCAATCTTGGAAACATATTGTGAAAGAAGAAACCCTACTCATCTTATTTTCTTGAATAACCCCATTATTCACTTTGAGCTATGATAGCTCATTGCTACACAAGTAAAGTTCAGAAGGATTTGATTAAGGGAACTCAGAAACCTAAGCACTGTCATCCATGTTAGCATTCAAAGTGTCAAAAACTTCAAACATACTGTCTGTGAAACATACAAAAGAAGGCTAATTAAAAGCCTTTTCGTTTCCCACCTCAATTTTCCATGGGAAAACAGATTCCTGCATTCTCCTGCTATTCCTCTCCAAACTCTTTCGGCCATAACAAAATCTGAAAAACCTAGCAGATTGCTTGTCTGACTATGAACATTACCGTTGTGTGTATTCTGAATTAACAGCACTGCTCTGCAGGAGATACATTTGGATCCAAGCATTCTATTACTCTTCCCCAGATACGCAAGGGCAAATTTTATACACTTACAATATTGCCATCCTTACATCAAAGAATTGGCTGAAACCCAGTGCTTTTGAGTATTCTGATAATGGCTTCAATTCAACCTCAACCACATGCAAAAAAATCAGCCATGATATTACTCAAGAGGCTGAGAAAAAGATGCCACCAGAATATCACCAGAACTGTCTCTCTCATCAATGTTTTATTCCATGACATGGGGTTACTGGCATGTCTCTGTAAATTAGAGAGTAGCAGACTTGTTTTGCCTCATTTCCAATCACTGAAAATTGCATGCTAGAAAGTTCAACTTGTAATGAAGTCTATTGGGTTCATGTTCTGCTTAGGTCAAACCTTGACATGTGGAGCAGAGAACGCACAAAACACGCAAAAAGGGGTGTGTGTGGGAAAAGTGGAATAGATAAGGCAGAGCAAAAGACAAAAACAAAAAGACTGCACAGAGAACTAAAGGAACCAATGGTGGGGGTGGGAGGAAAAGAGGGGAGATACAGTCTAATTAAAAAAATAAATACAGTGGGCCAAATTTTGCCATCAAGGACTGTGCCACCCCACTGACTGCATCAGACACTGCCCAGAATTTTGGGTTGTACATGTGTGTCTCACTGATAGGGTAACAACTTTTGCTAGCTTTGCGAGGAGTACAGAATACATAATACACTTTTCCCTTTAGATATCAAGGCAGTTTTTCAGCTGACTCACTATTAGAAAACAATTCACTTACACCATTTGGGGGGGGGGGGGCAGAGGTTTATAGCCACAAACCAGTTTTGTGATTCTTGTGATGAGGTGTGTAACCCACATGAGCCCTGAACAGGTAGAATAGGCCAATTAACTTTATAGGCTGCATCTGGAGGAAAGCCAGGAGCTGATGGGGCCTAATAACTGATAAAGCCCAACTGGGAGAGGAGCTAGGTTAGGCTTATTAAAAAAAGGAACCTGGGGGGGGGGGGGGGAGGGTGCATGTGTGCATGCACTCTGTAGGGAGAGGCACTGTAGTCAGTCTCTAGAGAGGTAGGAAAGGCTTACAGGGTCAGAGCTTGAGCAGAGCATGGTTGTTGGGCTCAGGGTCTTTGGGCAGGAATCTGGAGTAGTGGCTGGACCTGGGTTGCCCTGCCAGCTACTGGGAAAGTGGCACAGACTTGGCAGTGGATCAGAAGACTGCCTGAAACAGCTTGTCCCGTGGGACTTTGATAATATGAAAGGAGAAAACTAAATAGTGACAGGTCAAGAGCTGAGACATGAAGAAGCAGCATCCTGGCTCCTGAGAGCGACCACAGGGCAAGTCACAAAGAGGGAGTAACCTGAGTGCAGAGAAAGAAAGAGGCCAAGGGTGAGCAATCAAAGAAGGGGATATCAGATCAATACAGAATCCCCAGATGCAGCAACAAGGAGGGGCCCCAGCACCGAATGAACCCCAAGACAACTCTAAGAAGAAGGATATGAAGTTCACGTAATTTTATTCTAAATCTAAGGGTCAAGTACTTATTTCTTTTCCGGCAATTCCTGATGCCTTAAAACAAGAGCTCTCTTTCATTAACTCTGTATTTTCACATATTTTTCAGCAAGTGTAACAGTCATCTCAAAAGGCACCTGGGATTCTTCAGGCAAACGTTTCTCCTCTGGCACTTGTATCTTTTCAACTTTTGTCATGGCTGTCAGCATTAATGGCTCTTGCTTGACACCATATACTAGATAAGAATGAGAGAAAAAAGAATTATAGACAAATGGGCTGCTATTTCCACATTATAGCCAACACTGGTATCAATTCTTGAATCAACAAGCACATTTTAGGGCTTGCTTCAAAATGAGAGGATGAAAAACAATATGGCACAATATGGTGCATGAATATTTTAGAGGATGTTAGTTGCTATGGGCCAAATTCACCCTGGTATAATTTCAGTAGAATTACACTAGAGATTAACATTGCCCTATTTTTTTATTAATCTTTTAACAGATTGCGTAAGGAAGAGCAGAGAAACACAAATTCATAAATCCAAGGCTGTAAAAAAGATTTAGCTAGTCATTTCATCTATGGAGACACTAATGTATGATATTTAAATTATGTTCAGTAGATAAATGAGCATAACTATATGGGATTGACAGCAGAGATTTTTATTTTCAGGAAGCTCAGCTAAGTGTAGCCAAACACAAAATTAATCCATCACTGTTTGCTCATCTTAGCATGCAGCCTTTTCCTGTTGTAAATGTCACCATAAAGAGCAACTCTGCCTGTATTCCTCCTTGTGGTCCATGAGAGTACCCACTCCAGGCTCTTGGTTCCTGAGCCTTCACCTCTCTTGGGCCAATGCCTACATCTGTCTCCCTCTTGAATAGGGATGTAAAATCCTGTTTAATTGGTTAACCAGTTACATTTAACTTCACTGATTAATTGATTAAAAAAAAAAAAAGAGTACCTGGGGGGCTGCTCCTATCCCCCGTGGCCAGGCTGAATAAGCTCCTCCCACCGCAGACGGGTGCTACCCCTGCCTGCAGCACACCCAAGCCGTGCCTATGGCCAATAGGGGCTGCTTTGGCCAGGCTGGAGCACCCACCTGCGGCAGGCCCCATATAGCTGAAGCACCCCCTGCCTGTGATGGGCTGATCCAGACCCTACTGGTTAACCAGAACCAGTAAACTGGTTAATCATTCGCATCTCTACTCTTGACCAGGGTTTTTTCAGGCTTCACAGTTCCCTGCCTATGCTGTGGTATTCGCAGCAAGCTACACTGCCCAAAAGGCTGCTGTCTGCACTTTGCTTTCTCTCCAGAGGCTAGAGCCAGTGTATGTGTGTAGTGATACATTAACACGAGCACTCTTTTTAAGCAAGCACATACTGTTTTGAAGATGAAAGCATTACTTAGAAAACAATGGTTCATGACAGAAGCTCATACGCACTAGGGATGTGAACGACTAATCGACTAGTATATCCAATAATCAAATGCTTATCAGATAGTCAACACACTAGTTGACGAGTCGCTTCCCCCTCCCCATTGCTGCCTCTATCAGAAAGAGGCAGCAAGGTGGGGGGGGGGAAGAGCAGGGGGTGCTTCAAAGCAGCAGCGCCACATCGAGCCCAGGGCCAGTCCCCCACTGACCCCGGGCTCCATGCAGTGCTGCCACTTTGAAACGCCGCGGAGAGCATGGGGCCAGTGGAGGACTGCTTGAGTCCCCCACTGGCCCCGTGCTCCCTGCAGCGCTTTCACCTTTGAAGTATAGCAACAGTCCTAAGGCTGTTGCTACACTTCAAAGGCGGAGGCACCCTCATCAACTAGTTGAACAGTCGATGCAAATTGCATCGACTATTTGATTAGCCAATTAATCTACATTTAACATCCCTAATAGGCACTACCCACACTATAAATTATACCTAAATTGCAATTGCAAAGATGGTTCCCTCTCTGTCTTTCTCTCTCACACACAGAACACACTCCTTTCCCTCAAAAATAAATTTCTACTTATAACTTTCAAACAAATGAAGATTCCCAACCTTCTGCCCTATGGCTTAAGATTTGTCCTATAATAATAATTCATCAAGACAGTATATGGCACTTCTGTACAAATGTGAGAGCAATGTAAAGATGTATAAAAAATACTTGAAAAAACGATCCGTCTGCAATTTAAGGATGATCATGAATCCTGGTGAAACTGTGTTATTGCTGAAACTAGACCAGAAGTTCTCATCTTCCAAGCAAGTTTATTCTTTTTCAAATTAGTTCAGGAACAATAATAGGAAAATTAAGAAGTGGTAGTAAAAAAAAAAAGTTATGTAACTTAAGCAAAATGAGGTGAAGGAGGACAATCAATGCTTGCTAATGCTTCTCTCTCACAGCAGGAGAAGAGTAAACAAAATTAAAACTACCACTTCTGCAAAGACCAGGGGAAGGAAGTCAGTTTTTATTTTTGCGGAGACAAGCAGATAAGACAGAAAAGTCAAACAGAAGGCAAAGTGAATCATGTCTCACTGGAGACCAGCATGGAACCCAAGAATCAGTTCAGCTCTAAGGCCCCCATCCTGCAATGAGCTCCTGTAGGCAGGACTTCTGAGCCAAACTGCACAGATGAAGCAGTCTGCCCAAGCACTGGTCATTGCAGGACATGGGCCCAACTTGCAAAAACATTAGTAAAAATAAGTCAGAAACAATCACAAGATCAAATAAAGACCTAAAATGCTACCCTGTAGAAAACTATCTGAGCAAAACAAACACCTTATAAAAACAGACTGAACGAACTCAAACAAATAGTATTTTCAATCTTTAAATTGTCTTCCATGAGTTGACAGCTTTCCTCCCAGCCATCATTTTGGTAAGTCATATAAAAAAAAACAAGTCTATGATCCCTTTCCAGCAATCTTTATCTAACAAACATTGTTCTTACAGCTATGTGCATTCTACACAATATCACTGGAAGGCAGTTACTCAGCACAATAAATAAGGCTCTGAGTCTGGAGAGCCATGTACACACTCTACGTGAATAGTCCCAATAAAATCAATAGGGCTACTCACAGCGTGTAACGTTAATTATGTTGCTTAAGGCTTTGCAGTATTGGAGCCTAAGGAATTGCATTGTCTTCTGTTCCAGCAGCAATTCTGGGCAGAATGGAATCAGTGTCCACCCAAAGAAAAACAGTAAAAATTGGCAGGGACAAAAAAAAAAAAGGAAAGAAGTGGGTATTACAAATAAAAGATTAAAAATACATTATTACATATGAATTCTCTCTATTTCCTCATAGAAAGCTGGGACATGCAGCTTCATTTAGAAGATGCATATAGCCATACGCTGTGCCGGGAAATTAGTGATCACCTTTATTTCATTTACTGCTTCAGGAATAAGCATAGCACATAATAATACAAATTATCTTCTGTCCTAAAGTCAGATCAGCTCACATGCAGCAATATCAAAGCACAGAAATAGCCTGATGTGAGAATAGCTACAAAGAGTTCACCTTTGTAAGCCTGGCTGAAAGACTGTAGACACTACCAAGCATGCTATTTAAATGAACTAACTGTGTCATTTATCCATTGGAAAGTTATTGAGAAGAACCAAACTGATGACCTTACTCTCCACAGGTATATTTTGTTAAGTGTCTTTTAAAAAGAGACGAGAACCCAGGTATATGCTAACATCACACATATGCACACTCAAAAACACTATCTGCACGTTAGGTCAGTGTTTTCATCATACAGTCCCTGCAGGTTTGCTTCTTAACAGCAACAGCAATAAGTGTACAGAGAATGTGACATGCTGTGTAGTGTCATCAAGTGGCTTTAAACTCCTTATCAGTCTAATACCATCTGGGATACTTAGGCTAAACAAAAGCCTATAAGCTATTTGCCAATCAAACAGCAGAGGATAAAACTGATGTAAGGAGCGAGGCAGGAGAGGTTAGGGTACCCGTATAGTAAATCAAATTTTACATAATGTCTCTTGAATGCTGTAATTGGATGGCAAGTATTTAAAATCATGCAGAAAATAAAGACTACATAGTTACTATGAAGTTTCCTATCTCGCTAACAAGGAATGCAGAACAATTTGAGTAACTGTTCTGCATTGCTGCAAAAATACAGCATTTTGTTTACAAACTAAGATATTGAAATTGAATTGGTTCAAGAAACTGCTTATTAAAAGGCAGACGTTCAAAATGTGATTCCCTCTGTTCCAAACTGTAGGAATCTGGTAACAATGTTACTTCTTTTAGATCTTTATAAACAAGAATGTAATTCTAGAAGTAATGGCATTGTTACTTGCTAGCAATTAATAAAATGGCATTCCTCCAATCTCTTAATTCTCTAAAATAAATGAACTGATGACCATGTTTGGGATCTGCTTTGGACACAACTATTACATTGCCACTTTTGGACAGAACTTTGTTCCATAGTCTGTATTATTTCAAATTTAATTAAAGGTTAACTTACCATCAGGATCTTTAAAAGTCAGTGTGATGAACTTGCTAGCCACCATGAACATGAATATCACCCAAAAGCATGCAGCTAACAGCAGCCACTGATGGTGCATGTTGTCAGATGGGAGCCATATAATTTTTTTTATCTTCCTGCTTAAAAAAAAAAAGTAAAAATTATGACATATGAAATATATTTTTCTATTTCATAAAACCAGTACTTTGTACAGCTGACATTAAAACATACATATATTTTTGCTTAAAGTCAAATATACCTAGAGGATTAAACTTTCTAACAACATAGCCTTTAATATACCTAATACTTCTACAATTATATAATTGTATTACTAGTGTGATAGTAAGTGATAGAGGCTCTAGTCTAGGCATGGCTGCTATCATGCTAGATGCTGTATTAACGGGTAGTAAAAAAATATCCCTGCCCCCAAAGACATGTCTATTTTAGGCCCCCATCCTGCAATTGGATCCATACGGCAAGCCCGTTTTCTCTTATAGAGCCCCATGAAAGTCAACAGGACTCTGGGGGAGATTGCAGAATCTAGTTCTTGGTTTAAAGGCAAATACAACAGGTGGTGAAACAAACAGGGAGGGGGGAGAGGATGGAGTAACATTTGGCTACCTATGCAGGCAGTTTGTAGATATGTTGGAGTAGGAAGGTTGCATGTGAACTTTGCTTAGTTTTGATCAGCAACTGACATCTTAGCAAAAAAAAAAAAAAAAATTTTTTTGAAAGACAGAATGCAATGATTTTAAAAATAAAAATACAATAATTAAATATTAACTGAATACACATATGTATGCATTTTTAGGGTGGGATTTTCAAATGGACTCAACATTGGCCTACCCCTGATTGGAACACTCCCACTGACTTCCATGGGAGCAGCTAAGCCAAAGTTGAGTGCTTTTGCAAATCCCTGCAGTTGCCAACTGTTTAATTATACCAGGGTGGGAAGTAATTTTTTGCCAGAGGCCACTTCAAAAATTTCTGAAGTGGCCCAGGGATGCACCGGAAGGGGTGAAGCCTCAGAAGGAAGGGGAGGGGCCAGGATGCTTCAGGCTACCGCACCCACAGACCATGATTGGTCTGGGGGTGGAGGAGGCCCTTTGCCCCCCCACCCCCACTAAGCACCCACCGCCAGAGGCATGGGAAGAGACTTCCCGTGCTCCCCCACCCCAGGCCAATCAGGGGAGCACACAAAGGGTGTGTCTAGACTACATGCCTCTGACGACAGAGGCATGTAGATTAGGCTACCTGGCATAGGGAAATGAAGCCGCGATTTAAATAATCGCGTTTTCATTTAAATTTAAATAGCTGCCGCGCTCTGCCGACCAGCTGATGATCAGCTGTTTGTCGGCAGATCGGGGCAGTCTAGACGCGCTGCGGTTGACAAGGAAGCCTTTGTCAACCGGGACAGGTAAACCTGATTTCACAAGGCATACCTGCACCAGTCGACAAAGGCTTCCTTGTCGACAGCGGCGTGTCTAGACTGCCCCGATCTGCCGACAAACAGCTGATCATCAGCTGGTCGGCAGAGCGCGGCAGACATTTAAATTTAAATGAAGCCGCGATTATTTAAATCGCGGCTTCATTTCCCTATGCCGGGTAGCCTAATCTACATGCCTCTGTTGTCAGAGGCATGCAGTCTAGACATACCCAAAGCCTCCTCCCTGCCAGAAGCACGTGGCACTTCAAAGTGCTACACGCCTCTTGCAAGGAGCAGGTAGGACAGAGGAAACTGCGCTCATTACCCCCGCCCCCAGGCCTTAATTGGCCTGGAGGCGGGGGAGCAGCAAAGGGTCGGATCAACACGCTTGGCGCGCCAGATCCGGTCGGGGAAGGCCCTTTTGTCCACCCCTGAATTATACAATCACCACTTCCGCACTCCTTCTCCGAGGCTTCACCCTTCCCGCCCCCACTCACTCCATCCCTCCTCCCAGCACACTAACTCAAAACACCTCTTCTTGGGATAACTAAAAAATATAAAACCATAAGGTTGCCTGTGGACTTGAGGAAGCTAAGCACTATCGTCCAAACTGGCCCATAACCCCCCACACTGAATAGAGGACCTGTATCTCAGGCTATAAGGAAATACATAAGAGGAAAATCTTTGCTCTGAACTTGTGAACCCAGGCACAGAAATTGTCATCTCAGCATCTCCTCCCCCCACTCCAGTGCTATTCAGAGGCCTACAAAGATTAAACAAGCCATTAATTAACATTGTGACACACAGGGTTGGTGAATGGTCCTATTATACCTGGAAATGTGATGTGCAAGGGAGCTGATCTCACAGGATGATTAGGAGCATGGGGTCAACTTCCCATAATGCAGTTGTCTCCATCCCACAGTTTCATCTGCTTACCATAATTTTTATTTCTTCTTTTCAAAGTCCCACAAACCCATGCATCCTTCCTCGCTGTCTGCTATCTCTGATAGATGCATGGAGTCTATACAGCTCTCACTACTGTGGTGAGAGTTCCAAGTACAACATGCCTGATACTACAGTATTTGCACGGCTGCAAGAGGAGCCGCAGGGAAAATGGCAGTTCCTTGGAGACTAGATGGCTGTGGGACACAGAAAGAAACAATTCAAGGTTGCTGGTGGCAATCACAGAGAAGCTTCAGATGGTGAAGCCCCCATTCTGTTGCCTGAGAAAAAAAACACTGACTGGTGGATGGCATCATCATGCAAGTCTGGGATGACAAGCAATGGCTGCAAAACTTACAGATGTGAAAGGCCACATCCCTGAATCTGTGTGCTGAACTCAGCCCAGCCCTTCGGTGCAGGGACACTAAAATGAGAGCTGCATTGGCAGCAGAGACACAAGTGGTGATTGCACTGCGAGAACCTGCAATGCCAGACTGCTACCAGTCAGTCAGTGTTCTGAGTCAATTTGGAGTCGAGAAATCTCTCTCAAGGTTCACTGTTATGTAAGTGTGCAGAACCATTAATCACATCCTGCTATGCAAGACTGTGATTCTTGGCAATGCAGAGGATATAATGGATAACTTTTCAGCAATGGGCTTCCAAACTGTGGAGAGGCAATAGATGGCATGCATATCCTTATTTTGGCATATGGGGATGCATCCCACCCACTTAATTAGCTTCATTAACACATGTCCTACAATTGACAGGTACTTCTTTTGCTGTTATATATCTTGAATTCTGTTATTTACACTCCAACTCATCTGATGAAGTGGGTCTTACCCATGATAGCTCATAATCCTTTAATATTTGTGTTAGTCTCTAAAGTGCCACGGGACTTCTCTTAGTTTTTAAAGTTAAAGACTAACATGTCTACCCCTCACAGTTCTTTTTATATTTCCCCCCCCTTTTTTTTTGTTTTGCATAATTTTTCAAGGTTGTTTGTTTCAAGGCCCTCATCTGACTGTGATTCACTCACTGTGACTATTCTTAAACCCTTAAAAACTCTCGATGTAAAATCTAAACTTTTAATAGCACTGGAGTTATGAGCTACAAACTCAAATGACCTGAGGCACGTGAATCCCACCAAGACGACACCAAATGTCACGCTGTCTGGAGTGACACAGCCGCAAATGTCAACCTCAGGACAAATGGTCAAAAACAGGGCAGATGCCTCAAACTGATGGTATGTTCTATAATTAGACTCCACGAACCCAATAACAGATGTGAACTCCTAGATCATTATTACAGCCTTACCATGGAGTCAAACACAGTCCCCGTGGGCTCTCCAATTTATCTTATCACACAGGCAAGCTGGACTTAGTGGTAAGTGGTCACTTACACCAAAAATCACAAAAACGTGCAAGTTACTTCCAATCCCAAAAGACCAGTCACTTACCAAAGAACAATTTTACATCTTAGATTTTACACCAAAGACAACGTCTGTAGCCAATTCTGTAATATAACCTTAACTAGTTTATTAACTAGAAAAAAATTAAAAGCATCTACAGTTAAAGCAAGCTAACATATAACTATGGCTCTACCAAATTCATGATCCACTTTGGTCAATTTCATGGTCATGGGATTTTAAAAATAATAAATTTCATTATTTCAGATATTTGAATCTGCAATTTCAGGGTGTTGTAATTGTAGGAGTCCTGACCCAAAAGTGGGTTGGAGAGGGATCGTAAGGTTATTGTAGGAAGTTTGTTGTATTGCCATCCTTGCTTCTGTACTGCTGCAGGTGGCTAGAAAGATTGGTAGCTTCTGACCAGGAGCCCAGCTCTGAAGGCAGGGCCACCAACAACAGCAGTGGAGAAATTATGGCATGGTATGGTATTGCCACCCTTACTTCTGCACTGTTGCCTACAGAGTTGAGTCCTCAGCCAGCAGCAACCACTCCGTGGTACCCAGCTTTGAAGGCCTAAGGGTGGTAATATCATGACATCCTTACAATAATTTTGCAACCCTCCTGTGCCCCGCTTTTGGGTTGGGATCCCCAGTTTGAGAGAGGCTCATCTCCAGGGGCTTCATTTCAGATTTGGAGGGGGACAACCTGTGTTATGCTGTGATGGTGGCGGGGGAAGAGTGAGAGCATGGGAGGCAGACTGAGGACAGTGGCTTCAGAAGTGTTACTGAGCATGCTCAGTACAAGCCAAGCACCAAATGGGGGCGGGGGGAACCAATTCCTTCCACCCCTCTCACACACATACACTATGATCGTCATCTTTATCCAGGGGCTACTAAGGCACTGGAAAACTCTGCTTTTTTTGGCAGACAACTTAGCAATTAGCTGACAGGAACACTGTATCTAATTCCTATATAGAAGAAAAAAAATTAAATAAATATTAGACCCACTCAGCTCTAACACTAACATATTCTGACATCTTGTCACTTAAGGGACACTAGTTAGCCTTAACATTTTAATATATATTCTTACTTTGTTACTAACTCTGGGGGGGGAGAGAGAGAGACCCTGTCAGGACCCCAGGGCTTTCTCTCAGCTCTGGAAGGAGAGTGCGGTCTAGCAAGGTACAGCAGGGGGCAGATACTTTCAGCTGTATATAAGAAAATCAGAATGGCCATACTAGGTCAGACCAAAGGTCTTTCTAGCCCTCTATCTTGTCTTTCAACAGTGTCCAATGCCAGTGCATCAGAAGGAATAAAGAGAAGAGGCAATCATCATGATCCATTCTCTGTCACCCATTCTCAGCTTCTGAGAACCTAGGAACACCATCCCTGCCCATTCTGACTAGTAACCATTGATGGACCTATCCTCCCTGAACTTACTTTGTTCTTATTGGAACCCTGTTATAGTTTGGGCCTTTCTACCATCCCCTGGCAAAGAGTTCCACAAATGAAAAAATTAATTTATTTTGTTTGTTTGTTTCAAATCTGCTGCCTATAAATGTCACTGGGTCAACTTCTTGTGTTATGTTAGTGAAGGAATGAAGGTTTTCCATACCACTCATGATTTTCTAGACCTCTAACATATCCCTCCACTCTTTAGTCATTTCTTTTCTATGCTGAAATGTCCTAGTCTTGTTAATCAATCCTCATATCCATGTTCCTTACCCCCTAATCATTTCTTTTGCCCTTTCTGTACCTTTTCCAAATACAATCTATCTTTTTTAAGAAGGGGACCAGATGTGCATACAGTACTCAAGATGTGGGCATACAATGACTTTATATGGAGGCAATATGATATTTTGTCTTATCTATTCCTTTCCTAATGATTCTCAATATTTTGTTAGCTTTTTAGTTTTTAGACTGCCCCTGCACATTGAGCAGATATTTTCAGGGAACTATCCATAGGGATTCCAAGATCTCTTTCTTGAGTTGTAACAGCTATTTTAGACCCCATCATTTCTGTATCTATAGTAGGATTATATTTTCCCATGTGCATTACTTTGCATTTATCAACACTGAATTCGATCTGCCCTTGTGTTGCCCAATCACCCAGTTTTGTGCAATCCCTTTGTAACTCATTGCAGTCACCTTTGGATTAGTCACTGTTCACCCCTTTTTCAAGAACATTTATAAGTTTAAAATCAGCGACCCAAATGCAGATCCCTGCAGCACAACACCCATTCCTACACTTTCCCCCCCATCTTTTAAGTGGCGTATCCGGCAATGTTTTCATGATGATCTAAGGACCTTTCAATTACCTGAATTTCCGTCCCCGTAGCCCCCCATAAATAGTGCCCCTGATTGCCTCCCACATTGAATCTGTACACAAAAGACCAGATTTCACAGTCCATGATACATTTTTCACAGCTGTGAATTTGATAGGGCCTTACATATAACACAAACAAGCTACAAACTAAATTCTAATAGAGGCAGAATTGTAGTGATCTGTCAATTCTAGATGTTTCTTGCGGGTCAAACCAAGGGATAACACTGGGGCACATCTTGCTTCAGTTTAGAGTCTCTGGCCCGGTGAAAGTTCAACTGCCCAAGAGATGAAAAATTCTCTAGTGACCTCATTTTATCTTTTACATTTAGTCACTCTGTCTATGAGCTGAGCTACCTTGCATGTAGCATTTGCGAAGTATGACAGGGACATACAGTACATCTATCCTTTGTGTCATAATCTTGATAGGCCTCTTGAATGGACAGAAGAGACGATTCCCATGACTGGGTTCACAAGTTCAGAGCAAATATTTTCAAAGTTTTAAAGCAAAACTTACATATTTTCTTATATACAAGTAAGATAAGTGCAGGCAGCAACTTACAAGAGATTAAACACTAACTACATTCTTATAAGACTAATACCTATTTTGAACAAAACTAACATACAAGTGAGCTGGTTTGGTTCCAGGTAAGAGTCTGTCAATTATTAGCTAATCCCTATGGCCTTGGCACTTGGTTTATCAGCGTCACACATTGACTCCCAAATTCATCCCATCCCTTCTGAGCTCTCTCAACTAATCTTATAAAGGGAAGAAAAAAATCACAAAGCTCAGCAGATTTCCTTCATTTTTTGCTAGACAAGTCTCTCTGGAGTATACCTCACACTTCTGACAATGCCTCTTGACTCTGAACAAGAGAACTGAGTGTACTCACATTACTTTTAACCTGCCAGCATTCTTAACAGAACTATTATGCATGGAAAACCTCTCCCACCAGGCATTTTAATCTTGATTACTCACTCATGAGAAGTTACAGATATTTGGGATATATTTGCTTTGGATCTCTTCTCTGGAGATGGGCTTTCTCTGTTGCTCACCAAAATATTACAAGTGAACCACCCACAGCAAAAAATAAATAAATAAATAAATTTTTTTACAAATAAGGGACCTTAAGAAACGCTTTCAGAAGCTTGTCTCTCAACATAAATTGGTCCAATAAAAATGTCACCCACCTTGTTTGCTCAAATAAGGGAGTATAAGTGATCACCAGGATTCTACCCCTTTCCAGGGAATCCTCTTTCTCCCCAACCGTCCTTCACATTGCATGTGTCTAAGGGTAGGGCTACAATAAAAATGCTACATGACCACAGGCTGCTGTAGGGTTTAAGACACTTCTACACCAGTGAGAGAGCGCTCTCTCATCGGTGTAGTTAATTCACCTTCCGAAGAGGCGACAGCTAGGTCCACAGGAGAAACACTCCCACAGACATACGGGGGGTGAGTTAGTACAGTGGTTACCAACTGCCAGACCGCAGACCACTTGCTGCCAGGCCACGGACCACTCGCTGCCGAGCCGCCACAGCTGTCGGAACTCAAGCTGGCTGTTCCTGATGGCTCAGCTCCAGCAGCCATGGTGGTTCATGTGGCAGCAGGAGGCGGCAGAGCAGGAGTGACTGTTGGCAGTGCATCTCCCCCATCCTCCTCCCCACATCGCGCTTGGGGACGGAGGGGGCACAAAGGAGAAAGGGAGGCACACACTGCCAACGGTCACTCCCCCTGCCGTGCAGCTGCTTTTTCTGGCAGTGGCAGGAGAAGGCAAGACAGGAGGTGCCTCTCCAGGGCTCTGCGCTCCCTCCAGCCCATGTGGCCACTTTTACCCGCTAATGCTGAGGCAGCAGCAAGAGGAGGCAGAACAGAAGGCTCCTTCCCACTCCCACCCAGGTAATGGTGGCTGGCCAGGGCTCCGTGCTCCATGGGGGTGTAAGGTGTCCTTGGGGAAGGAGAGGGAATGAAGGAGGAGGGCCACTCCCCCTGCCCAAGCAGCAGTAATGGCCAAGCTCCCTAGAGGGAAACAGCTTCACTCTGGGGAGCGCAGGGGTGGGGTAGGAGCAAAGGGGTGATGAGTGAGGGTGTGGTGGGGACACGGGGCAAGATGCTATTGTCATGGGCTGTAGGGATCAAAGGTTAAAGGGCCAAAGGGCATGAGGCATGGGGGTCAAAGGGTGTTAGGCAGTGGGGAACAAGGGGCTGGGTTGGGGCTATGTGGATGGTATTTTATTTACATATTTTCATATTCATTATTTGCATAATGAATACGCAAATATGCAAATAAAATGATACCAGTCCACCAAACGTTTGTGAATGGATTTGGTGATCTGCAGAATAAAAAAGGTTGGGAACCACTGAGTTAGTATAACTGCATTAGTCAGGAAATTCACACCCCAGCCAGCTAGTTACAGCAACATGACTCTCTAGTGCCGGCCCCGCTACGGTCCTTACAGCAGCTCAGCTGTACTGCTGCAACTGCGCTGTGGTAGGAAACTTCTGTCTGCCGGCGGGGGGGGAGGAGGGGGGTTCACACTCCTGCCCACTGTCTGTTTTGCAGACTACAGCGCTGGCGCAGACACAGCACTACAAGGCCTGCGGGGACGCAGTGTTTTCAGTGCAGCCCTGTCCCAGCTCCCTGGTCTTGGAAAGCCCCACGCAAGGCTTTGCACGCTGGGCTGAGGAGAGGCAGCGGATTATTGGCCCTCGGCGTACCTAGGAGTCCTCCATTTCCACTTGTTTTCTCGCAGTCTTTTTGCATCACCCAACGCCCAGGGAGGCTGGAAGGACCAAGCGGCAGGAGCAGCCGCAGCTCCGGCCCAGGGGGAGATGGACTCTCCGCCCTGGCTGCGGCATCCCTGCCCCGCAGGGCCAAGCCTCCGGCAGAGGAGCTGGGAGCGGCGCGGCACCCCCGCCCTGCAGCCAGGCCTCCCCGCCCCGGGACTCAGGCTCGGCAGCGGCGGCGCCTCCCGCGCGGGGCGGGCGTCGCGCTCGGAGCCCCGCGGGGCCAGCAGGGGAGCGCGGCGGCCGCGCCTCCACCTACCGGGGCCCTCCAGCGCCGCTCCCTGCAGCCTCGCTCCCCCCGGCCGCGCCGGGGCCTCCCTCACGCGGCGGCGCAGGCGGCCGGGGGAAGCGGCACTGGCGGCTGCATCGCTCCCCGCTCAAGTCTCCTCCTCACCCCGGCTCAGCGGCTGCCCGGCCAGCCTGGCGCCGCCGCTTCCTCCTCCATCCCGCCGGGCCCCGCGGAGCTCGCGTCCCGCCTCCTCGGGGAGGAGAGGCCGGCCCGGCCCCGCCGCCGCCGCCGCCGCAGCCCCTCTCCCTGCCGGGGCCGGGGGCGGAGGGGCTCACGCAGGCGAGACCCCACCTCCAAGGCGCAGCCGCGCCTCCCCAGGCGCCTTCTCCGCCCTGCTCCCTCCCCGGGCCTGACGCGCGACCCAGCACAGCCCCCAGCGCCGGGGACCTGGTTTCCGTCATCCCGTATAATTGCGGTCCTGTTCATTGAAATCCCCACGTGCAGATCGGTCTGGGCCGTCCAGCCGGGTTAGTATTTATCTAATCGTAAAAGCCTAACCGATGGACTTCCCAAAGCCCCAGTCCTACCCTCTGGATATCCATTTCCTTCGGGTCAGGGACTAGCTCAGGAATCTGCCCCGTAGATCACTTCGAAGAATCGAGGCCTAAATGCAAGGCTGCTAATGCTCACCAGTTTTTTATAAATCTGGCAGTATTTGTTAAACCCCAGTTCCTGGAGTCAGCTGATTACATGAGATTCTCCTCTTTCTTTCTTAGCAGGTTTCTAGTGACCTTGTATCCCAGAGGCTCAAGCACCCAGAAGTCATATAAAAGAGCCCCACATTTATTATCTATTAACATCTCATGATTTTTTGACACTTGGAATTGGCAATGCTGTAAATATAGTAATTTCATTCCCCAGTGCCCTCCCTAGGTGATCCTGGAGAATAAATAACTCAGAGAACTAACTGAAATGCAAGAAAAGGAGGTGGGTATGTGAGACAAGTGCTCTCTTATGAAATAAATGGCCAAACAGAATTTTGAAAAAGCTGGAAACCTCCTGCAATACAAATGATTAGAGTGCATGGGCATATGTGATATGAAAAAATAGATAATTATTAATGTCTGAAGACATACACTGAGATTTTCAAAGACAGTTTAAAAAGGATTTAGCCAGACAGTTCTCATTAATTTCAGGGGCACTTCTGTGGCTAAACAAATTAAGGTTCCAATTATGCAGTGAGTTCAGTGTATCCAGACATTGTGCCACCACAGAACGTATTGAAGTCATAAGGTGTGTCTACACTGCAACCTTAGCTCAAAATAAGCTACGCAATTTGAGCTACCCAAACTGCGTAGCTTATTTTGAGTTAATTTCAAAAAAGCTTATTGGCGCTATTCTGAAATGTCCCTTAATCCTCGTGAAAGGAGGTTTACAGTGATATCGGAATAGCGTGCCTGTTATTTCAAAAGCTATTTCGAAATAACGGGTGCACTGTCAAGACTCAGAATAGCTATTTTGGGAACAGGATTATTCCTTATAATTATTTGTTCCAGACAAAGGTTCAGATTCAGAGACAATAAAGCTATAAAGAGAGGTTTTCAAAGCTGCCTACAGGATTTGGATGTCCAGTTCCCAATACAATCAATGGGAACTGAGTGTCTAAATCCCATAGAAAGCTTTGAAATAATCAGTCATAAATTACACTTTAGTAGGTGAGTTCAAAGTGGTGTAATTTCAACTATGATAGAGCAAAAGAAAGTACAAATTAGAGCAGGGCAAGCCCACTTTAATTTAAACCTATTACCCACTTCTGTTATTCCTGCTTCGCCCTTTTCAGCCTCTCATCACATGGTTTAACCAGTGTAGGGAGTTTGAATCCAAGATTCTCTCACAATCACTAACTTGTAATGTATCATATCTTATTCAAAGCCCCAGGAAGTAGTACTTAATATACTAAATTAAATGGTTTCTTCCTTCAATAGCTAACCAGAAGGCAACACCCCTATTAGATGAGGATTTAGTCACTATAATCCATGACTTTTTAGGCTTGACTATTGTAGTGTAATGTGTCCTACTGGAGGCTGACCAAAAAGGCCACATGGAAATTGTAACTGGTGCAGATGTTATACACAATTTATTAAGCAGATCAGGCCAATGAAAGTACATCAAACCAGTGCCTCGTATGATATATTGATTATCATTAAGAATACAGCAGACCATTCCTTTAAAGGACCTGCCCTTCATCTGGGGCTACGTCTAGACTGCAGCCCTCTGTCGACAGAGGGATGCAAATCAAGCACATCGAAATTGCTAATGAATCAGGGATTTAAATATCTCACACCTCATTAGCATAAACATGGCCACCGCTTTTTTTCGAAACTGAGTTTTTTCAAAAAAATGGCAGTCTAGACATGGATCTGTCAAAAATAAAGCCTTTTTCAACAGATCCTGTATTCCTCAATAAATGTCAAAAAAGGCTTTATTTATGCTACCATGCTTATGCTAATGAGGCGAGGGATATTTAAATCCCTGTTTCATTAACAATTTCGATGTGCCTAATCTACATCTCTCTGTCAACAGAGAGGTGTAGTCTAGACATACTCCCTGGCAGTGTGTGACCTAAAGTGGATAGAGAAGTAGATTGGGATTCAGGTAAACCTGAGTTTTATTCCAGGCTCTTCCACTCAGCTGCTGGATGACTTGGGCAAGTCACTTCATCTCTTTGTGCCTCCATTTCCCTTCTATAAAATGGAAATGATGATATTGGACTCCTTTACAAACTGCTTTGAGACCTACTGATACAAAGAACTATAGCCACATCTATACTTACTGGCAGATCAACTCTCTGGCAATTCATCTTCCAGCATCTGAGTTAGCAGGTCTAATAATGACCCTCTATCGAATGCTGAGTGTGGCCCCATCGGTGCCAGTACTCCTACTCTTCATGAGGAGTAAGGGAAGTCGATGGGAGCATTTCTCCCATTGACCTCCCACTGTGGAGATGGTGTCAAAGATTGAATCAAACATAGCTGGAGTTGTATATCTTAATTTGAACATATCCCCTGTAGACCTGGCCTCAGTCTAGTTATTACTATTATTTTACTATCTACAATGCCTTGAATGGACTAGGACCCAGCTACCTTGGAAGTTACTTCTCTCTTCAGGCAATGAGAATGGCAACTGCAACCACATGGACACTAAAATTAACAGGTATGGTCTACTGGCAACTTAGGAAGAAATAATCAATTGCATAGAAAGGTGTACTGCAGAAAGGGATCTCAGAGTTATAATGGATCACAAACTAAATATGAATCAATAATGTAATACTGTTGCAAAAAAGCAAACATCATTCTAGGGCAGGGGTTGGCAACCTTTCAGAAGTGGCGTGCCAAGATTTAACTTATTCACTTCTATTTACACATCTGTGTGCTGGAGGAAGAAGGGGGTGGAGGTGGCGGGGACAGGCTGGGTATGGTGACCATATTTTCTGAACCAGCTGCAGCTCAGGGGTCTGGTTTAATTTAAATTATTATCCAGATTAAGCGTTTTAACTTTCTCATGTTAGTTTATCAAACTTCATTTTAAATAAAGTAAAATATTAATTTATGTCCAACACAAAACCTGAGGGTGTGGGGTCTTGGCAGGGGGAGGGGAATGAGTGAGGGTGATTGGGATGTGCAGGTCTGGGCATGAGGGGGGATGCTTACCTGGCTTTGCACCCCCTTGCAGCAGGGAAAAGCTTCCAGACAGCGTACTGTCATTCCCCCAGCAGGGTGGGTATGGGGAGGGAGCTCAGTCCCCCTCTCCTGCACACAGTGGGGAGCTCTCACAGCTGCGAGGCTGTAGCCAGCATGCAGGGGCGGGGTGTGAAGAAAGCTCCGACCTTCCCCTCCAGACCTGGCTCATGGCGGAGAGCAGCAGAATGAGCAGCTCCATGCACTGCCTCTCCCCCAGCAGGGTGGAGAGGGGCAGGGGAGAGAGAGCGGCAGCACACGGAGCGCACCGGCTGAGCCTGAGTGGACCCTGCCTTGCAGTGCCCCAGCCAGGCTCCACATGGCCCCTCCAAGGCACTGAGGTCCCGGAGCAGCTCCACTGGGTTTTGCCTCAGACCCAGCCTCGCCGCCCGCCCCGCCTCCAGCAGTGGCTGTGGCTGCACTGCAACAAACGCCTGCCTGGAGATGGAGGAGGAGGTGGCATGGCAGGACTGGGGAGAGAGGGAGGAGGCCGTGCAGTGCGCGGTGGTGGGGTACTCACAATGGGTGGCACGGACTCGAAAAATGCTCCAGAAACCACGTGTCACCAGAAGCCACCTTGCTCCGGCTGCCTGCCAGCAAAGCATCCACAGCGCCTTCATTCTCGGTGGGGGCGGGGGTAGGGAGGCTGTTGCTGCTGCGCCATACTAACGTGAACCTGTCCCAGCCGGGGGAAGAGAAATAGCAACGCACCGAGCCAGGGGGTCTAGTGTTTCCTGCACTCTGTATCCAGCGGAGTGGCTCACAAGCCAGTGAAGATTGCTAAGTGTGCTTTAGATTGCCACTTCCTGTTTTAGGGTACATTAGCAGCAATGTTGTAAGCAAGACTTGAGAAGTAATTCTTCCACTCTACTCAGCACTGATATGGGCTCCACTATTTGTGTTCCATCCTGGGGACCACACTTGGGGAAAGATGTGGGCAACTTGGAGAAAGTCTAGAGGAGACCAGCAAAAAAGGATACAATTTTGGAAAACATGACCCCTGAGGAAAGATTGAAAAAAATGGATTTGTTTAGTCTGGAGAAGAGACAACTGAAGAAGAACATGATAGTGAAATATGTAAAAGGTTGTCATAGAGAGGAAAAGGATTATTTTTTTCTCCTTTATCACTGAGGACAGGACAAGAAGGAATGAGCTTAAACTGAGTGAGGAAAATTTAGGTTAGATGTTAGGAATCTAAAATCTCTGCAAGATGCATGGAAAATCTCTGCAAGATGCATGGAAAATTTTCAAAGACACTGTAATAGAGGCCCAACTTCTTTCCTCTTCTTGTCTGGTGTTTTCCTTCCCATCATCCCCAGCACAGGTTGGTTTATGGGACTTAGTCTACACTAGGAAAAAAAAAAGACCTATTGTAGATCATGGTTGCCAGCCATAGGCTCAGTTGTTGTGCCTCCATTTCTGAAATGGAGCTGAAAGCGGTCTGCCTGCCAAACACTTGCAGCTGAGCCACGTTCAGCGTTGATTCAGCCGCACCTTATCCTGGCACCAGTCAACAACAGATCCTTCTTCTTGCACAGAACAGACCACCCTGCGTGTGTGTGCTTGGGTTCTTCGTGGAGATCTGAGGAGGCCCGGCCAAAGGGTTTGCAGGGCCCAAAGCAGGACACTGGGAGCGGGGCCTTGGGCCCGACCAGGTTTGCGGGGCCCAAGGCAGGACGCTGGGAGTGGGGCCCTGGACCCAGCCGGTGGATGGTGAGTACTCAGCACCACAAGGCCCTGGCTCCAGCAGCGTTTTCTTTGCCAACAAGGTGAAGTTTGCAGGTGGAGCGCACCTGGGGACCGGCAAGCGAGGGAAGTAGCCCCAGAGAAAGGGAACTGCACGGCGGGGGCTTCTTCTGCAGCCTTGCAAAGGGAACAGCAGTATGGGAAGCTCCCTGCAGGTGGAAGGGCCAGATCAGAGCCATAAGTGGGGCTGTGCCCTCCCCGCCAGCAGGCTGTGCTGTTTCCCAGCAGCCGGTAGGACTTGAACTAACTCCTCTGCTGGACAGGCGCGGATCCTACGGGCTGCTCTGCTCCCCACAAGCTTCACGGACAGCTGGTCAGGCCCAGCTAATGTGGCTTGTGTGTGCTCTGGGCTGGGGAATTCACCATGACAGCCTATGAAGTGCATGGCCCTATTAGCAACCCAGCCCTATGGGCAGTGCGGGGCCCTGAAGGTGCGGGGCCCAAGGCAACCGCCTTGCTCGCCTTGCCCCAAGGCCGGGCCTGGATCTGAGGTAGTGTATAGTCCAAGTCTCCAGGTAGCCCTTCAGTTCATTACCAGTACTGATGTGTACCTTAGGAAGGGTCAAATTTGCATGCTCCCACCAAACAATGCTCTCAGGTTTGTACAGGTCTAAGCAAAATGTTTTTCTACTATATATTCACTTGCATTTATTTTAAACTAAAACTCTAGGGGTCTGGGTTTTCCCATAGTGTTGAATGGAATTGAATGGAAATACGGAAGGATAAGGTGTTGAAAAATCTTTTCAAACATGCTGGAATGTATTTGAGGCCAACAAAAATCTTGTCTGATGTTTGAAATTACATCATTTTCATAATATTACAGGACTTGCTGAGTAATGATGCATGAAGATCATTGTTTATTCTTGCTGCCAGACAACATAACAAGAGAGTTTGTATTGTTCTGTCCAAGTGCTGTAACGTTCACAGACTACATGACATCTTAGCATTGTGAAACTTTCCACACCACCCCGCATTTGTGTTTGTGAACCTGCCATGGGGGTCAGCCTGTCCTTAGAGCAATGCCCCTTTCTGCTGATTAACTCTTGGGCCGGGTGCAAGGAACAAACAGTAAGCACATAAGTCCCACCAACTGCCTCAAAACAGTTGGGGAACCTCAGGGATGCTGAACTATCAATAATCTGATAATTACCAAACTATGTAAGCTGGTGCGACCATACCTTCCCCATGGTATCGCACACTTGCATGACAATGGCCCCATTTTTTAGATGTAAGTCTGTTGGCTTCCATCAAATTGGTTTGCTGTGGACCAGCAATATTAAGTGGTTGCCAGCTCCCAGGTGGCAATGGTGACTTGCTTCTCAACAGGTAGGAGGCACCACATAGGCTGCCATCATAACTCAGAGGCCAGTTCAGCACAGATCTCCAAAAAAGGCTGCCTTTGCCATCCTAAAATTCACTCATCATTGATGGTCATCTCAAGTCTGCAGAATGATCCTTTCCCAGCAACTGACACTGGTTTCCCAAGCTTAGAAATGGAACTGTATTGTTCCTATAGCAGCTCCTCTAGGACAAGTTGCTTGGGATCCTCCTCCTCATCCTTGTCCTCGTCTTCCATTTTCCGCTGCTGGAGACGCTGCTGCTGCAACCACATCATCTGCTTGGTGGTGTGGCAGATTAAGTCCAAAACCAAAGCCACCTGGCTCTGAGAGCTCAAGTAAATCCCAGACAGCCTCTGTGCATTGGAGGTTGCTCCTGTAGCCATGGGGAGCACTGTAGGGGCTATAGTGGCTGACAGTAATTTGAAAATGGTGCTAGCCCACCCAGAAAGAGAGGAAGCATGGGGCACCCTAGGACATAAGCAAACAATATTTTCCCCACGCTTTGTTCTCAGAAATGGCTGAACCATTCACCTGAAACAAAAAACAAAAACAAAAGAAAAAGCCTGAGGCAAACAGCTGGCATTGAAAATTTCAGCCCAAATGGTTAAATATTGGGAAAATTATAAACAAATAGGCCCTGTAACTACTGGGAACCTTAGAAATGCTTCATAACCTCCCCAGGCCCATGTACATTACATATGCACTGTTACTGAAGAGGAACTGCATTGTCTGAAGTTCTTTGTGAAAGGAAGGGAAGAGGATTTATTACAGCACTTAAAAGAATCACAGGGGCCCAGCATTATACATAATGTTAAAAATGCCTCTGCAGCTCTTATGTTGTGCTTGATGCAACAAAAGGTTTTGTTTAAAATTATTGACTGCCAAATAGGTTGCACAAGATAAAGGCCTCATCCCCTGTTTGTTGTCACTTCAGTAAGGAAAATGGGACCCTGATGCATGAGCTATGGGCAAGAGTTAAAATGGTGCTCTATTTCAACAGCCAAACCTCTTCTGAATATGATATCCTAGGAAATGTACCTGCTAAGATGGGTTTAACTCCACCACCTACCAAGACTTTGGTTCTTGAAGCCTGCAATGGTCACCAAGTGCATGATTTTACCGCCCCCCCCCCAAAAAAAAAGAAGAAGAAGAAGAGTAGACTTATGCAGAGGATATCAGTGATATTCAGAAAGAAGGAATGTCTTACCATTATAGAGTAATTATATAATTTCAAAGAATTACAGGACCTGTTTTTAGATATGTTCAGATAAAAAATGTTGACTGCTCAAAGAAAGCCAAACTTCCATTCCACCTAACCGCTTCTGCTTTTCCCTGCCTTCCCTCGTTCCTTCCTTTCCTCCTTTTCCTAAATATGTATATCTTCCTCTATTTTATTACTGAAATCACCCTCTGAAAAATATTATGTCCTTGTAGTACTGTACAATTTTGTATTGTCTGGTCTTGCAGCCTTGACAAGTTATAAAACTGTAAAATTCTATCAGCGATCCCATGAAGTGCGTGGTATTTTGAAGCGTATCTTTTTGTATTTTATGGCCTGTTTTTCATATAAAAATCAATACAAAGACAGAAAGATCAAGCAGCTAGTACTATTCAATATTTTAATTAACAACTTGGACGATGGAATAGAGAGTGTGTTAATAAAATTTATGGATGACGCCAACCTGAAGGGGGTTGCTAACATTTGGAGGACAGTATTACAATTCAAAATGATTTTGACAAATTGGAGAATTGGTCTGAAATGCATGAGATGAAAGACAATAAAGGCAAATGTAAAGTATTACATTTAGGAAGGAAAAAAATAAAAAGTGCTAATACAAAATGGGGAATGTTGGCTAGTAACAGAACAGGGCTTTATAGTGGATCACCAACTGGATGTGAGCCAACAGTGTGATGCTGTTGTAAAAACGGCAATTACCATTCTGGGTTGTAGTAATGTGGGTGTTGTTTGTAAGGCAAGGTACGTGGCCAGTGTAGATCTTCATAAGAAAGGGGAAGGCTGGGGCCTCCAGAATCACTCTTGGCATTTCAGTATTGCCAGTGGTAATCCATTGCTTGAGAAAAGAATGTGGCATGCTGGGATACCTACTTAGTGTACATCTCACTTTGCATCAACACAAGTGTTTCTGGTGAATACATGGAACGCCAATGCAAATAGCCAAATTTTGCATGAGTATAAGTGATATGTATTGTTTGGCAGCTGGACACCAGCCTAACTTGCATTGACCATAATTTGAAGTGTACATATCACCTGTCATAAAAGTGGGCCTCTTTAAGCCTGCTCTCTGCAAAGAGAAAGATTTAGTCTTCAACCATGGGTGGGGAACCTCAGGCCTGGGGGCTGGATATGTCCCCCTGTTTGCCTGGATCTGGCCCCTGAGTCTCAGAGCCCCCTTCATCACTGGGCAGCTTGCACTGGCACTCCAGCTCCCCCACTGCCTCACCATGGGGCTGGAGCACACAAAATCTACAAGCCTGGGCCCCTAGGCTCTGGTGTGTGAGGAGAATGAGGGGTGTGTCCCTCCCCTTCCCAGTCAGCAGCCACGTCAGTGAAGATTTGTTTTTCTTTTTTTGTTTCTCACATGTGTGCGGTCCCCAACTGATTTTTCTGTAGGTCAGTGGCCCCCAACCCAAAAATGGTTCCCCACCCGTGTCTTAAACACACAGGCTACGTCTACATTGGCAAGATTTTGCGCAAATACTTTTAACGCAAGAGTTTTTGCGTTAGAGTATTTGCGCAAGAGAGCGTCTATATTGGTCTGGGACTCATCGTAAGAACGATGCACTTTTGCGCAAAAGAGCGTCTACATTGGCAGGACGCTCTTGCTCAAAAGCAGAAGCCTGGAACCATTTTGAAGAGGGCAAAAGGGCACCAGCCCTTTCCGAGGGCGGGGACTGGCGCTCCTTTGAGACACGTGCTTAAGGGATCTCCCCAGACAGCCGTTTCTCTCCTGCTGCATGCTTTAGGACCTCTTGCAGGGACTGACAGCCATAGCAGTTCTATTTGTGGTTGCCCTCTGCCTTATTGGACACCACTGCCTTGTGCCTTAAATGCCTTTGGCTGATTTTTTGATCTACGCTCGTTTCTTGTGCCATGGAGCCAGGGGTGGCCTTGTGCCTGCTCTGGCCCCTTCCGGCCATTTTGGAGTGGCTGCAGCTGCTGCTCCATGCTGCTGCACTCCTCGTCCAGGACCTTGAGGTGCAGGTCGCTCTGGACTCCCTCACCAGGGAGGCCATGGTGTCCCTGTGCCATCCCCACCCCACCGTGGAGAGGTCTTTGTGGAGACTGGACACCAGTACCGACTGGTGGGACCGCCTGGTCCTGGGGCAATGGGGTGACCAGCAATGGCTCCGGAACTTTTGCATGCGAAAGCAGACGTTCCTGCAGCTATGTGCCTGGCTCGCCCTTGTGCTCCAGAGAAGCACCACCTGGCTGCGGGCACCCATCCTCGTGGACAAGAGGGTCGCCATCGCAGTCTGGAAGCTGGCCACCCCGGACAGCTACTGATCGGTGGCACACCACTTCGGGGTGGGCAGATCGACTGTCAGTGCTGTTGTCATGCAGGTAAGTCCCAGGGGCAGTGTGGGGGGGAAGGGTGCTGCACTCCATGCCCAGGGGCAGGCAAGACTCCAGGCTGGGTCACCCAGGGGTTTGGGCCGTCCCTCCCTTGCACAGGCCTGCTGGTGGGGGGGGGGGGGTGGCCCGTGGGGCGAGGGGGCCCTGCTGCGTGTGTGTGAGGACAGAGGGCATCACGGGGGGGGACCCCCCCAAGGGAGCACGCACTCACCCTGCCTTATGTGATGTGTTCCCCTGTGTTTCTCTGCACCCTTCTGCAGGTCATCTGTGCCATCAATGACATCCTGCTCCAGAGAGTCATCTGCCTGCGCAATGTGGAGGCTACGCTGGCTGGCTTCGCTGCCCTGGGGTTCCCCAACTGCGGGGGAGCCCTGAATGCAACCCACATCCCCGTCCGTGCCCCAGAGCGTCGAGCGGCCCATTTCATAAACAGAAAGGGGTACTTCTCCATCGTATTCCAGGCCCTCGTGGACCACCGTGGCCGCTTCCTGGACATTTATGCGGGCTGGTCCGGCAGGGCACACGACCCCCGCATTCTAAGAAACTCCGGCCTGTTTGACAGGCTGGAGGCAGGCATATTCTTCCCCAGGCAGGAATTTACTGTCGGGGACGTGCCCATGCCCACGTGTGTTGTGGGGGATGCGGCCTACCCCGGCTGCCCTGGCTAATGAGGCCCTACACAAGGCGGACGGACCACAACCGGGCACGGTTCAACGACTGCCTCAACCAGGCCCGCAACCAAGTGGAGTGCGCCTTTGGGCAGCTGAAAGCCTGGTTCCGCTGTTTGCCCACCCATCTGGAGATGGGTGAGCGGAATGTCCCCGAGGTAGTGGCCGCATGCTGCGTGCTCCACAATCTCGTGGAGCGGAAGGGGGAGGCCTTCCTCCCGGCATGGATGGCAGGCGAGGGCCAAGCCTTCGAACAGCCCTGCACAGCTGCCATCCGCCAGGCGCACCACGATGGGGTGCGCATCCGGGAGGCCCTGACGGAGATGTTCTCCCAGGCCCCACAGTAGGATCACCTCTGTCTCCCTTGACATCTCCCTCCCATCCCCAACCCTTCCCTCCTTACCTCCCAATAAACAACTAACACAGGTTTTTTTGGAAAACAAAGTTTGAACTGTTTATTTACAATGGGGAGGGGGCTCAGAACTGGGAGGGCGGAGGGGTCTCGGAACTGGGAGGCGGGAGGGGGCTCGGAACGGGGAAGGGGGAGGAGGCTCGGAACTGGGAGGGGGGAGCTACTGCTGGGAGGGGTGGCCCCTGCAACTGCCTCTGCGGGGGCGGACCTGGACATGGGGGTCAGGCCACGTCGGGGCAGGCAGCACGGGGAGGTGGGCAGGAGGAGGAGGGGCAGCAGCAGGAGGGGGAATTGCGGGAGCAGGAGGGGCAGGAGGAGGAGGGGGCATGGGCATTGCTATGGGAAGGATGCCGGGTGCATGAGGCACTGCCATGCCGTGGTGGACGGCATGGCCAATGTGAGCGGTTAGGGCAGTGATGGCATCTGCCACTCGCTCACATTGGGCCTGGAAGTGGCCCCAGGCCTGCTGGCGCCACTCCAGGTCCGCCTCCACCCGGCGTGTGATGGCCACCTCGATGCCTTCGACGGCTGGATGTGCCGCCGAAGCAGTTGGTCCCGCTGCCGGACCCACCGGCTTGGGTGGTTCGGGGTGCTGCTGCTGCCGCAGGGCTGGAGGGTCCCCCACTCCTGCTTGGTCCCGCTGCAGGGAACAGAGAAAAGGATGTGTCAGTCAGGCAGCCCGACCACCGTCCCCGCACCCCATGCCCTCCACCCCTGAGGCCAGGTGACACCACAGTACTGTGGCTTGGGCCCACTCTCCCCCCCCCAATGTTGTATGTTTGCATACAGCACTGCCCCCCGAGAAGGGTGCTCCTCCATGTATTGTAACCACCGGTCTGTGTCCTGGCCCCTTGGGGGGTGGGAGGGCGTGTATGTTGTGTTAACCTGTGGAACTCCCTGCTGGGGGAGGCTGTGAGGCTTTGGGCTAATCAGTGGTGTTTGACAGGGAGCAAGATGAATCCTCACACAGCACCTGGGAGCACAGATGGCGGACGTGGTCTGGGCTCTCAGATCCCCATCACGTGGGATGTCTCCTGGACGGAACCAGGAGTGACTGGGGAGTGTACCATCCTTGGAGCGAAACTCAGGTGGCCCTAGGGCCAGCCTGAGCGCTTCCCCCCTCCCCCTCCCGCTAGCCCTCATATACGGTAGCCCAGGGACATGTGTGGCCACAATGGGGACTTCCCTTGGGGGGGCCAGCCAAGGCACCGGGAGCAGACGAAGGGCTCAGTGGGGGCCACGCTCACAGGGCTGTGATGCTGCGGTTTTCCCAGCAGCAGCTGGCTGTGCCTCACAGCCAGGCATGGAACAGTGTGCCGTTCTGTGTGCTGCACCCTTGCGGAGCTGTGGGCTGTGGCCTGAGCCCCTGGGGCTCTGGCTGGTTCCAGCTGGCATCCACCCTTCCCCCCTGGTCCGGACGTGAGTGAGCAGCATGGTCCCAGGCGTGCCCTGGAGCTGCCTGCCGCGTCCACATGCCACTCGGTCACCAGGCTGCACGTGGCTGCACGTGCTGCATACTGCTAATGCTACACAGTGTGCAGCTCATGCTGCCTAAGTGATGCTCCCTCCCCCTTCTCCCCCCGCCAGGTGCCTGGCTCCCCCCTGCCCTTGTGAGTGCAAAGTGCAACACTCACCAGTGGATCCTTCCCCGGCCTCCGAGGACGCACGGGAGACGTCGGGGCTTCCAGAGAGGACCTCCAGCTGGAGGGTCACGCTGCTGCCCTGGTCCTCCTCCTCGTCCGACCTGCTGGCTGGCTCGTCTTCCTCCCCCGCCTCGCTGGGCCTGGTGATGGAGGGGCGCCTGCTCGTGTCCATGGGCACGGACGGTCCTTGGGGTGCTGCCTGGCCCAGGATGCGGTGGAGCCGCTGGTAATGGGGGCAGGTGTCGGCTCCTGCCCCCCGGACCTCGCTGGCCTGGACATAGCCCAGGCACAGCTCTTTGACCTTTGCCCGGACCTGCTCGAGGGTCCGGGCTGGCTGGCCCTGGTCTGAGAGCGCCTGGGCCATGCGGTGGAAAATGTCCGCGTTGCGGCGACGGGTGCCCCGGGTGTCATGCAGGGCCTCCTCATCCACCCACAGGTCCAGGAGGGCCTCAAGCTCCCCTGGGGACCAGGACGGGGCTCTCTGCTTCCTGCCCTGTGGGGCCTCCTACACTGGGGGTGCGGGTGGTTGTTTCCCCCCTGGAGCGGCCATCCTGGGCTGGTGGTCTGGTGGCTGTTGGGGAAGGGAGCAGAGCCGCGTGGCAGAGCTCGATGGCAGAGGTGGCAGAAGGGCTTCTGCCTCGTGGCCTCTGCAGGCTGCGTCTGCCTTTAAGGGGGCTCGGGTTACCAGGAAGTCCGGGAGCTGCCTGCAGGTACGGAGCGTCCAAACGGCCACGAGGGCTTTTTTCTGTTTAGACTGCTTTTGCGCAAAATGTCTTGGCTGCCAGTCTGCACTGGCCTCTTGCGCAAGAACACTTGTGCAAGAGGGCTTATTCCTGAGCAGGAGCGTCAGAGTTCTTGCGCAAGAAGCACTGATTTCATACATTAGAACGTCAGTGTTCTTGCGCAAGAACTCGCGGCCAGTGTAGACAGGCAGCAAGTTTTGGCGCAAAAGCGACCGCTTTTGCGCAAGATCGCACCAATGTAGACACAGCCACAGAAAGAATTATCCAAATAAGTTTACTGAAACTGATTCTTGTATTAGCTCTCAAAAGTGTTCATTCTTCACATTTTAAGGAGAACCTTTATGGCTGGCATGCCTGTATCAAACTGTGAATGCCATTTTATATTATGAAGACCATTTTATATTATATGCTAAACATCTATCTAACTTAGCCCAAGGCAAGCCTATTGAAACACATTCCAGATAGCTGCCCTGCTTGAAACCTCACTGAAGTCTGATCATGGCGAAAACATCAAGATTACAATCTGTAGCTATCAGATTTGAATGCTTCTCATAAGAATATAAAAACTGCCTTACTGAGTCAGTGGGCCATCTAGCCCAGTATCCTGTTTTCTGATAGTGGCCAGTTTAAGATGATTCAGAGGGAATGAACAAAACAGACACAATTATTGAGTGATCCATCCCCTGTCATCCACTCCCAGCTTCTGGCAATCAGTATCTAGGGACACCCAGAGCATGAGGTTGCCTCCTTGACCTTCTTGGCTAATAGCCATAGATGAACCTGTCTTCCATGAACTTATTTAGCTCTTTTTTGACCTTTACAACATCCCTTCTGGCATCATCTAGTTTTTCCCTTCACAACATCCCCTGCTAATGATACTAGGGAAGCAATTGTTGCAGTTCCAAAAGACATATATTTTAGAAATTTCTGTCTATCTGTCCCTCTGGGAGTCTGTTTGTTCGAGAGCTCCTCCTAAACAGTAAGAGCTAGGACCACCAAATTAGATATGCAATTTCCTCTTATCCTAGCTTAAAAGCAAGCTCAGGGCTTGACTGTGCCAAGAAAATGGGAAGTGCCAGGAATGGGACTGTTTTCCACAACATGGAAAGGGAGGGGCACAGAGAGGAGGGCTGCAATACTGGGAGTGGCCACTGGGTGGTCAGTGAGTGCAGGGGAGAGCCATACTGAGTGACCACTGGGGGCAGCTACACCACCAAGGGTATGTCTACACTTGCACCCTATTTCGAGAGAGGGATGCAAATGAAGACATTTGAAAGTGCAAATGAAGCCGGGATTTAAATATCCCGTGCTTCATTTGCATATTCATGTTATGGCGCTATTTTGAAATAGTGCTATTTCAAAATAACAGACACTGTTAAGACGCAGTTATTTTGAGAGAAAACCCTTCTCTGAAAATAACTGGTAAACCTCTTTGTATGAGGAATAAGGGTTATTTCGAGAGAAGGGTTTTCTCTTGAAATAACTGCGTCTTAACAGCATCTGTTATTTTGAAATAGCGCTATTTCGAAATAGCACCATAACGCGAATATGCAAATGAAGCATGGGGTATTTAAATCCCGGCTTCATTTGCAATTTCGAATGTCTTCATTTGCATCCCTCTCTTGAAAGAGGGTGCAAGTGTAGACATACCCCAAGAGAGTGGAGAGCAGGTGTTGGGGCTCTGCCATCTTGCTTGCCACCTGAATGTGTAAGTAACCCCTCTACTCCAAATTCTTATCCCGCAGCCCTTGGCTGCAGCACCAGGGAAGCTGGGGGGCAGACAGAAGGCCCCTGGTGGCTGGGAGGGGGTGGAGGGGGTGACAGAAGGCCCCATCAAATGCCCTGAGCTCCTCCTCACCCTCCAGCACCCACTCTCACACTCTCCATGCCCCCAGCCTCCTGACTCCCCTCATCTGCACAAGGCCCTGCCCTGACTCCTGCACCCCAGCCCACCACCCGCCCCCTGACCTGAAGGACCTGGGTAATGCCAGTTTTTTGACAAATAATGTATGTAATATAAGGACTTATATCTCCCCTATGATGGATTTCAGCCAGCACTACAAGGACTTCGCCTATGAAAGAAACTGGAATACATTAACTTCCATAAAGCAAACTATATATGTATCCACATGTCTTCACATGACTAAGAAAGCTGGCAAGGGAGCACAAAATATAACTGAGGACATCAATGGCTCCCTTTGCTCTCAAAATCCATGCCTCAGCATTATAGTCTTGCTAGGGAAAGCCAAAGAAAAATGAAGGCAAACAGAAGAACTCACTGGCTGGTGCGTGGGGATGGTTGAGGTTCTGAAGCCCAGTACATGTGTGTGGACCTTGCATAACTTAATAGAAGTGTGTGCAGAGAAAGAGACATGTGTCCGATAGTTGATGAGGCATGAACTCAGTTATCAGAGGCCAAAATGTTCTCAGAGTTAGATGCTAAAGCAGTCTTCTGGCAAATCCCTCTTTCTGCATCATCCTGTTTCCAACGTACTGTTTCATTATGCTTCCATTCCTCATATATTCAGCACCAAACATTTCCAGAAATGATTTTCTTGGATCTTAACAGGTTTGCCTGGTACACTTTTCCATGCAGGTGATGTCTTGGTATATGGCAAACACAGATATTAGTAGGATGAGTAACTCCATGCAGTTTTGAGATGCTTCTAAAAAAATCAGTCTCACTCTGAAAGAGAATGGTTAATTTAACATGGAGCAGATTGAATGTGTAGGACACTGTAATGGGGTGGACTAGGCCCTCAGGCCCCCTGCGGCAGGTCACACCTCATGCCAGAAAAAGGCTATAGAGAGGTCCTCCAAGCTGTCAATCAGAGTCCGTTGGTCAGTATGGATACGTCTAGACAGCACCCTTCTGTCAGAATAAGCTACGCAATTTGTGCTACGCAAATTGCGTAGCTTATTCCAAGTCTAGGTCGAAAGAGCTTATTTTGAAATTTGGTGCTATGTAGTCAGCACCAAATTTCAAAATAAGGCACTATTTTGACAAATCCCTTAACCCTCATGGAATGAAGGTTACAGGGATGCCGGATACCTGTTATTTTGGAAAATAGTGGGCGCATTTAAAGATGCAGCGTTGCTATTTCAGGATACTTCCAGTATCCCAAAATAGTGCCACAGTCAGACGTATCCTATAAGAAGATCTGAAAGGCCAGAGTGAGTTCAGTTCCTTGCTAGAGCAGGAACAGATGGTGCACTGGGCTGGCTGCTAGGACTCCATCAGGACAAGGCCCTGAGGTAAGGGTGAAAATTTGTGCTGGAATCATGGGGAAGTGACCCAGGGAATGATAGCAACAATGCATTTATTAAAAAGAATATTGTACACAGCTGCTATCTACAGGGTCTCTGGACTGGGTTAGGCCCAGATCTCCCCAACCCTGACTAGGGCAGAAGTAGCCTGGAAAGTGAGGCTCTCTGAGGGGAGAAACTGAATTAAAGCGACCCAGCAGTAGGGCTGGAGCCAGAAAGGCCCTGAGAAGGTGAAGATGTTGCCTTCAGGGAAGAAGCCCTGGGGCATCGCTGTATTTCAGAGCAGAGGCAAACAGAGAGAAACATTACAAAGGGCACTGAAAGAGACCCCTGTTGGACTTATATTCTGGAAGGGAGTTGCTTTCTTTCATTTAACATACAGACTGTTTGTGACTCAGCTGGAGGCTAAATCACCGAACAGCAGAGAGAGAGAGAAAGAGAGAGAGATGGCACATGCACTTAGCTCGTGAGTGCACCCCATTACAGACACATAATGAGTGAACAGTAAGAGCTAGGACCACCAAATTAGATATGCAATTTCCTCTTATCCTAGCTTAAAAGCAAGCTCAGGGCTTGACTGTGCCAAGAAAATGGGAAGTGCCAGGAATGGGACTGTTTTCCACAACATGGAAAGGGAGGGGCACAGAGAGGAGGGCTGCAATACTGGGAGTGGCCACTGGGTGGTCAGTGAGTGCAGGGGAGAGCCATACTGAGTGACCACTGGGGGTAGCTACACTACCAAGGGTATGTCTACACTTTCACCCTCTTTCGAGAGAGGAATGCAAATGAAGACATTCGAAAGTGCAAATGAAGCCGGGATTTAAATATTCTGCACTTCATTTGCATATTCGTTTTATGGCACTATTTCAAAATAGCGCTATTTCGAAATAACAGACGCTGTTAAGACACGGTTATTTTGAGAGAAAACCCTTTAACATCACATCAGCTGGTCAGCCCTTGGAAGATTCCTGTAGGTCTCAGTAGGCTTGGTTCTTCGCCACCTTGCACACTGAGTGCGGGGTGGGTGTATAATGCTACTACACCAGAATAGTAGCATTTTATACCCACTCTGCTCAGTTGTGAAGGACTACAGAAGGTGCAGGGCAGTAGGAACACAGCCTCAATAACTTAGGATATAATGGGAATTCCAGTGTAGCTAAATCCTGCCAATTTTTCTGTAGTTCTTTAGTAACATGCAAACTTTCATTGTGGAGACCATTTACAAACTGGAAACCAACCCTTCTCTTTGCTTCTGTCTCAGCCAAATTTCTCCATATTCTTCAATTATTAGTCACAGCATGTTTTTGTTAGGAAGTCACGGGTGCTGAAATGCTACTGAGACTAGCTGTATTCCAAAATTATTGACTCCCACAGATAATTTCTCTGCTTCTTATCACCTCAGCAAAGTGCCTTCTTTCCCCTGTCTGTATGTGTGCATGTGTAGAGCTGAGGAGCAGGGAATTAACTTCAGTGCTCATGGCCTCTCTTTCTCCTAGTGCAGGGAGTTCAGGACCTCCAAGCAGGGATTTCATTTGTACAGTAAAATTACAACTCGTTAAATTGGCTTGGCAATGATAAAGCCATTGGCAATGCTGTCTCTTCAGCTAACACCAATGAAATGAAATATACAGGAGCAGAAAAAGAAATTTGGTTTAAGGAAAGAGAATGTGTTAATAATTTGCCATGCAAATTATAATAATTGTTTTTTGTGTTTTGTTCTTTAAATACATGCACTCCTATTCCTCCCTTGATTATTATACCTTCATTGGGACACTACTGGTCTGAGTATTGTAACTGACTTTTAATAACTGAGCTTATGTGCCTTATTTTAGCATGGTGCTTAAATATGTGCCTAATTTTGAGTACATGAGTAATCTCATTGACTTCAATGGGAGATTCAGGAGGCAGAGTAGGGGGTCTGGGCTGGAGAGAGTGTGCAGGAGTGGGATGGAGGTGAGGGTCTGGGCAGAAGGAGTGGGATGAGGTGTGGGGTCTGACATGGGGAGGGGGGAGCGCTTACCTAGCACAGTTTCCTGGGGGCACACATGGCTCCATATCTCCCTCCATCTCCAGGCACCACCCCCTGCTCTTCCTATTGGCCACGATTACAGCCAATCAGAGCGGCCAGGGGGGAATGCCTTAGCGCTGCTGTTTCCCCAGCCAAAGGGAGGTGGGAGAGGGTGAGTGCCCACACATGGAGCCGCTTCCTCCCCCAATGAGGAAAAGCCTGTATGTTGGCTCTGGCCCGGCTTGCCTGACTCTGGCCCATGAAGTGAAGCCAGAGTTGGCACTCCAGTCCTGCAGTGGAGGTGGGGGGCTTCAGTGTCAGCACCAGCTCCCCAATGCTGTGGGGGAGCCCCGAGCCTCATGGGCTAGATCCAAGCAAGCCAGAGGCTGAGTTCAGTTCCCCACCCCCACCCCACTTTACTCCTATTTCATGCTGGTGCGACTCCATTAATTTCAATGAAGTTACTTCAGAAGAACTCAGACTGCCTGCTCTCAACAGCAACTCCAACCTTGTCCTGCTGTGAAAAAAACTCTACTGATGAGGATTAAGAAATCCGAACAGGCTCTTGAGTCCAAAATTGCATAAATCTGACCAGAAAAGCCACATACGGGATTCAGAAAGAGGTACTGGAATCCAGGGGAGGCAGAACCAGGTGTGTGTGTGTGGGGGGGGGACACTAGCATCCCCCAATATTCTTATTTGTGCTCCCATTCCCCACCAGTGTTTTCTGCCCCCACAACATCTGGCAGGGGTGAGAGCTGATCAGTACCTAGCTATGTTCTGCACATGCGGGCCTGGGGCAGGGTGGGGAGAAATGAGAGCACAGCTTGGGGGAGACATGGCACTCATCATTGGCCTGGGGCACATGAGCTCAAAGTGGCTGCTGTGGATGAGGTAGGATTCCCTGGCCCAGCCTGATCCTATCTTACAGCCACTGCTGAGTTCTTTCAGAGACACTTGACCTTGGGGAGGGGCAGGAACATGTATGCCAGCTGTTTGGGTGGGGCAGGTGATAGGACAAGGGGACTAGCCCCTGGGTGAGAGATGTCAGTGCACAGGGCAATAGCCACTGGAGAACTACTGTAGGAGCAGTATTAGGAACTTCCCATGCTGGAGTCAGTCCCTCGCCACACAGATGCTAGCTCCCTTTGCTCTCCCTCCATCCCAGCTACTAGACCAGTGGTCACCAACAAGTAGATCGGGATCTACTGGTAGGTCTTGGAGCCTCTGACAGGTGATCCTGACTGGTTTGGCCAAGAGTCTGTCAGGTGCCAGCACTTCAGCTGCTCTCCCCGCACTGCTGCACACCTCCTGCCTTTTGCCTTGGAGCTGTCCCCTCAGAAGCCTTCTGCTTTCTGTGCAGAGCAGGGCAGGGGAGGGAGAGGAGGGTGCTGAGATCAAGATGCCCACTCTCCCACTCTGTATCCTTTCTCCACAGAGCAGAGAGGGGACACAACAGGACTTGGGAGTGAGTTTGCTGGCTGCTTTATGGAGTGGTCCAGGGCCAGGGCAGGGGTGAGCCTACCTTAGACCCACTGCACCACCACCCAGGAGCTATTTGACATAAGCAGTGCCCAGTTGGAGCCCACATCCTGAAACCCTACCCCAGTCATGAACCCCCTCCTACACCCAAACCCCTGCCCTAGCCCTGAGCATCCCTGCATCCAAACTCCCTCTCAGAGCCTGCACCTAGAACACACTCCAGTACCCCGCCTGTCTGCCCCAAGAGCACCTCAGAGCCCCTCTCACACTCCAGATCCCTTAATCCAAGACCAGAATCTGCACCCCCACCCTCTGCCCCAGCCTGCTGAAAGGGAGGGTGGGTGGGCAAGAGAGGGAGGATGGAGTGAACAGGGGCGGGGCCTCAGAGAAGGGGCGGGAAGGAGCAGGGACAAGGGTATTTATATTTGAGGTAGAACTTGGATTGCACTTAAATTCAGAAAGTGATCTTGTGGTTAAAAAGGTTGGAGGCCACTGTACTAGACTCATTGAAACAAGGGTAGCTTAGAAGCTAGGGTGCTTGACTAGAGACCTGGATTCTGTATCTAGCCTCCTGGGTGACCTTAGGTAAGTTATGTTGTTTCTGTGTGGTTTCCCCATCAATAAGATGAGAATGGTGCTACTGACATACCAGTACTCTGAGGATCAACACTACTGAAGAGCTGGATATTCTTATTAGTGAGCCAGTAACCCTCCCAACCCCGCACCTGCGCCCGTGCCTTTCACTATGGCACTGAGGAATGTGTGTGGCCCAGTGCTCTCAGAAGCAGGTATTCTAACCCCGGCAGGAATCACGCAGGAGGTCTCTCGCTTGTCCTCCGCAGAGACCAAAAACCCTTAGCGTGCTGTGCCACTAACCTCAAGCACTGCCAGCCAGCCTTCGAGCTCTTATTTCTAGTCACGCTGCTGAAGAGGCTGATAGCAGACCAACTTCAACAACAGCAGATTCCCATGGATAGCCCAGACCCCTACTGTACCAAAATCGCTCTGGGGTAGCAAAAGTGCCACCCGTTTGCATCGTAATGGGAAGAGGTGAAACAACTATGCTGAGGCGGCTCTTTCTACCAGCGGTTCTCAGACCATCCACCGCCAGCTACTGCTGTTCCGCTTGCGTGTCCTCTCAGGAACAGAATCGTGCTACTTTGGCTAATCGGCTAATTTATTTCCTTTCTCCCAGGAAGCAGTCCTGTCAGTTCTGACCTGTGGAGTGTCGGTGTGCAAGTACTGAAGGATAGAAGACAGTATGGGCTGCAGTGCCAACTGTGTATCAATGATACACAAAGCTCTTCGTGCCTTTCATACCTTGCAAAGACAACATGGCCAGCCAAATAGCTCTAAACATGGGGGAAATGAGAGCTCTCATGGGGACTGTTGAACAGATGGCTCAGACAACCCAGGAAGGCTGGAAAAGGGAAAAGCTTTGAGGAACCGGGCAGCTACACCAGCTACCTCCCCCCCCCCCAATCGAGCATATCTACACTCGGGCTCTTGCAAAAAAAAAATCTTCTTTTGCAACCCATTGTGGCAGCTGAAATCGCCCACCGTATCACGGATATTTTAGCTCATGTGTAAACTGTAGGGAACTGGAGAAAAAAATAATTACAGCAGCATGCTGAAAGCTTTAGAACACACACAAAAGGAGATCAGACGCAATCTGCCTTTGCTATGTTCTGGTGACAACGTAAAGTATTCCCCCCAAAGAACCAAAGCAGAATAAAACCTGGCAGCACACTTCAAGTAGTGATCATAGCAGAATAGGCTGAAGAATTGCATTTCCCATCTGAACTGATCCCAGCATTTTCTACAACACATTAAGATACTATACATGGCATTTAGAAATGACTACAGTTAGACAGAATAATGGGAAGGAAATCTTATTACAATTGATGACCTACTTAATAAAACTGGCAAATAAGGCAACCATTGTCTTATATAAAATTTCCCATTCTTTTAAAGGAAAAAGACTTTATTTTCCAGAGTGGGCATAAGGAGAAATATTTCCCAGGATTTATTAAAACAGAACGTACATCAGTCTCTTCTACTTTAAGGAACCTGAGCCTCTCTCATTTGAAATGTTTATTTTTGTTTCATTTCCCCTTGTTATTGATAAGCTAGACTTTTGAAGTGGTTTCAATAAATGAATTCCTAATCACTGGACTTCACTGGCTTCCCAATGAACAGTGATTAGGGATAAGTATTGTATCCGTAGCTATTTCATACCTAGTTTGTAGGAACATTTTAGTCTTGTTAAAAAAAAATCAAAGAACTGCAGATCGATTGTAGTTAATTTTTCCTAGCAAACTTTTCGCTGAGCTCTGATTACCTACCAGTAGGCAGACCAGTGTGCATGCAATAACGAGAAAGTCTGTGATGCAGCAACAATGTATGTAGCCAGCTTGCTGGCATAAGGGCGGTTTTCCTGGCGAGCGTTCTTTACACACGGAGAGGCACCGAGGACTCTACACTTCGCCATTCTGCGCTCTTGCAGCCTTAACGCATGGTTGAGGTCGCGTTGCGGAGAGCCTTGAGTTAAGAGAGATTGCTGCGTAAAGCAGGGCACAGCGTGAC
Organism: Pelochelys cantorii; assembly: GCA_032595735.1. Taxonomy (NCBI): domain Eukaryota; kingdom Metazoa; phylum Chordata; order Testudines; family Trionychidae; genus Pelochelys; species Pelochelys cantorii. The sequence goes on along the minus strand of CM064326.1, from coordinate 119,547,762 downwards.
ACTGATGAGAAACCCAGGCCCGTGCAAAGTGCTGATTGGCTCCTCGTGCCATGGGCTACAACTTGGAACACAAATACCGCTCTCCAGTTTGGGCCAGTCGCCCACAGGCTGAGCACCCTCCCGGCCATCTGACGTCTGCTGTGAAATGCTCCGGTCCTGGCAGAGCCACCGAAGTCTGTCCCCAGCTCGAAGGAACCGGTGGCTGAAAATGAAGCGGCATCCGTCCCCCTTCCCTTTGAGCTTCGCTCTCTACTGCTTCTGTGCGCTACAGTTCAGCTCAGGTAAGACCCCAGCCCCATCACTGCCTCCTCCGTACCTGAGCCAGATGGACAAAGAATAGTCACGACAACACGGCTAATACAGAAAGCTGAACTCATTCCTCTCCCCAACCCCTACACCCACCCACACACCCCTGTCTCCGCTTTGCCACTCGGACAGCCTGGGCTCCCTGCACACTCGGAGCTCAGCTGGTCCTAGGGTTACCATATCTGAACTTTCAAAAAAGAGGACACTCCTGAGAGGGAATGTATCTGTATCAGGATCTACCAACTCACGGTGTATTCATGCGTTATATATACTATATATACTGTGTAACACATGAATACAACGTGAGTTGGTAGATCCTGATACAGATCCACTCCCTCTCAGGAGAGTCCTCTTTTGGTGGGTCCAAATTAGGCGGGACCTGGTCTCTAGCCTCAGGCTCTTCCAAGGAGCAGGAGGCTGCAGGGCTGAAGGCTGCGGATTCTTTAAGCAAAGGACGTGGCTATCCGCGCTCAAACCCAGCAGAAGAAGAGGGACCTGCGGTTCTTAAGGCTAAGCAGTTCTCCTTTGAAGTGGCAGGGCGGGAGGGGGCCGGGGAATGTGTCCCGCAGCAGGATGAGACAGGAGCTGCTTGCTGAGCCTAAGAGGTGAACAGAAGGTTCTTCCAACAGTGCCCGGGGCAGGTAGGTGTCTGTGACAAGAGCGAGGGACCCCCCCCCCCAGCGGGTGTCAGGCAGAGAGGAAATGGACACAGCCGTGGGACTAGTGTCCCCTCACTTCAGCGGAGCTACCCCCAATGGCACCAGCTGTCAGTGCTAGGACTGGGCAAGAGGCCAAAGCGAGCGGGGAAACTTTGGAGGAGACAAGGCTAGGGGCCGCCTCTTCTGCCGGCGCCTCTGTCCAGGGTGCTGAACTGGGATGCTCATCTCTGCTCATCCCCGCAGCTAGGTCTGCCGCCGCAATGCACGGGGGTGGGGGGATGCTCTAGCGTTCCCCAGTGGGACGATACCCCCTTTTTCGGCGCTTTAGCAAAATTAGCAAAGCCAAGCATCCCTGCTAAGCCCTCCTATTTTAGCCTGGGCCAGGATTTAATTGTACCCTAGTTGTTGATCGGTTATAGCTTCCACGTGCTCTTGGAGAATCCTCTCTCTGAATTTGTACTGGGGTAGCTTTTAAGTGAAGGGCAGTCGCCCTTCGCTGGAAATTACATTGGTGAATGCTTTATCTCAACAGGGTTTCCTCAGCCTGGCTCTCGCACTATGGATGCTCCAGACATTCCTCAAAGTGAGGTAGGGTTTCATAACATGGCAATCAACTGGAAGCATATTTTTAACACAGTGCAGGGGGCACCAGAAACAAGGCTGAATTTCCATTAGGGAATGAGAAACAGAGTACACTTGAACATTTTCCGGTTAGCCAGTGGCTAAGGAAGCATTATTAAAACTCTTTGCTCCCCATGCTAACAAAACATGGACAAAAGTATGCAGAGTGGAAGGCTAACGGGAGGGTAGTTCAGGAGTGGGTCTAGGGGCTCACTTATGCTTTTTGTAGATCATTGACCATGCTGCAATTCTGAGAGAGAAACAAGGCTGATATCATTTATATCTGCTTTACTAAAAGAATAAACAGGCTAATACAATGCTAAAATATACTGCTCATGTATTTACAATTTCCCTAAATTAATTGAAAAACAAGACAATGCAGTGATCAAATCTAGGGTACAGTTGAGGTTGAATTGATAAAACAATGAAATAACAATAACATGACCTGGAGGAATGTCCACTTGATCACCTCCTGGTTTGCAAATATATCTAAAATGGCCCTTTGCTACCTATTTTAACAAAATATACACATTCAGTGTCAGATAGCTGAATCAGGAAATGCTTTGACAAAATATTATTAACACTAAAATATCTCTCACTAAAATACAGGTTAATATACAGTATATATCTAACCATACATACAGCATATACACAGTACATAACTTACATATTATTTATACTACTTATATTACTTACATACTACTTATATTACTTATATGTATATAACTTACATATTACTTATATTACTTATATATACAGTATATAACTTACCTTAATGTCTCATCTTTATTTTTAAGCTGGCAATGTGTTTCAGTCAGTGGACAGAACTATCTAATCAACCGAAGGTAAACTGACTTTATAATTTATTGAACTGACTCTACTCTTCCAGATACATTGACTATTCCATAATAACAATTAAAATTAGCATCTGAAATGATCAATGTAAATGCCTGCTCCATCTCTTCCATGCTGTTGAATACTCAGCTGTAATGATGAATGTGGTTCTGCTGACTTATGTTCTATTTTCCCATGCAATCTAATTTCACTAAATGATACTAAGAATTTGTTTTGTATGTAGCATATGAGTATACTGATCTAATTCATATGCTATCAGCTTTTCCCGATATAAAAATTACATAATATTTTCTATCTGGTAGCTACAGTAAGCTCCACTCTGGTATAATGCCTTTGGCTTCAGTAGAATTATTCTTGATTTAAACTTCTGAAATGAAAATCAGGCTTCTTACCATAAAAATTATGTACAAAATATACTATAAAATGGATCTATGTTTTTAAAAAATCTATTTATCTTTTAGCTCTCCGGTAAAGTAATGGATCTTTGTAATGCTATTTTTAATGACATGCAGATAGATGAGGTAAGGTCTAATGATTTTCTTTCCTTGAAGAAAATCTTTCTTAACGTTTTGTCTAACCTAATAGAGTTTGACTATCATCATTATCTTTACTAGGAAAACAATGAGGACATGTATAAAAGAGTAAGTATTTCTTCATCTTAGTAATATATGCATATAATTTCAGCTCTTAGATTTGATAAGACTATATTCTAAAATTGTTCTTTTTATGCAGTTTTTATTTCACTACTCAAGAGTTCAAGAACCAACATATCCACTTAAACCTGGGGTCAGTATTTTAACAGAATCATCACTTTTGCCTAGCATAAGTATGTGAGCAAGATGTTTACTAAGTCTGATTCAGCAGTGTACTTAAGCATATGCCTAACTTTCAGCATGTGAGTAGACTCATTGATTTCAGTGCTTAAGTACCTTGCTCAATCATCTATAAAGGTTCAAGCCTGTGAGATAGTGAGGCTCTTAGCTCATGTTGATTACAGCCAGTCAGGAGGGCCCCAAAGCAATGGTAGAATATTAGGTGGATGGGCATGGGCAACAACCGTGCACTTCGGGCCTTGGCTTGCTTTTCATCCCATTCCCTGGACACTAAGGCTATGTCTACACTGGCGTGATCTTGCGCCAAAAATATGCAAATGAGGCTAAGCGTGGAATATCGCCGAGCCTCATTTGCATATCTAATGAGCTGCCATTTTCTTCAGAAGAGGCTCTTGCACAAGAAGGAGCGTCTACACTGCCCCTTCTTGCGCAAGAAAAACCCTCTTGCGCAATACCGTTCTTCCTGAAATGTAATAGGTATAACGGCATTGCGCAAGAGGGTTTTTCTTGCGCAAGAAGGGGCAGTGTAGACGCTCCTTCTTGTGCAAGAGCCTCTTCTGAAAAAAATGGTGGCTCATTAGATATGCAAATGAGGCTCGGCAATATTCCACACTTTGCCTCATTTGCATATTTCTTGCGCAAGATCGCGCCAGTGTAGACGTAGCCTAAGGGAATGAGGGGGAAATACTTGCATTCCGTGCATGCCGCTCACACCTTGCTGGTGAGCTCCTTTTACCACCCATGTGTGAGCGGCAACCACGGAATGCAAGTACTTTCCCCTTATTCCCTTAGTGTCTGGGGAATGGGATGAAAAGCAAGCCATGTTCCGGAGTGCATGGCTGCTGCCCTCCCGCCCCCAAAATGGCATCCTTGCCCCCAAGCCATTTTTTCCTATTGCACCTTTTTAGTTAATGCTAGCTATTCAAGAGCTTTACCCACCAAAATTACAGAATGCTTTGAACCCCTTTTATATCTGAATGGCTTTAGTCAGAAAACGATAATGCACCATAATTCTAGAGTTTCAAACAATCAGTTTATTCAGGTCATGTGCAAAGACTTTAAAATAATTACAGGAAGGATTTTTAAAAGGTGCTTTTCTAGCTTTTCTATACTTTCTTGTCCGTTTCTTTAGTTTCTAATTCTGAATGCATTTTAAAAAATTGAATAAAAAGCATGAAAATATTTACATTGTATTCTAATGTACAGTCTCACCCCCAAACAATACAAAATAAAAACCAAACAAAGGCCTTCTAGACCTTGGCTGTGAATATATTTAATACAATGTTAGCTAAACCACAAACCCACAAAATGCTGATTGCAGGTTTTCTACCACAATCAGCTACAAATTATACCTTTTATCCAGCTTCACATGTCTATTTTGACATGAATCTCCCTATCTCTGGCCAGCTTGAACTTTCCCCAATACCCTGGGAACTCTGGGCTAAATTCAACCTTAGCATAAAAAAAAAATTCTTATTGAGTAGATCCTTCTCTTAGATGGCCCTATAAATTTGTGCAACATGTGGATTAGAATTTGCCTAAAACATTAAGATTACATTTTAAAACAGGGTATGACATCTTTGCCCCACTGATGTCAATAGCAAAATGCCCAAGATTTCACCTGAAGTGTGTAACAATAAGGGGAGGCCCGTCCATATAGGTGAACAAGGCAGTCGCCTAGGGCGCCAAGTTAAATGGGGCGCCAAATGGTGGCGCAATATCATTGAGGGGTTTGGAGGTGGGGGCGCTGATTGCATGGTTCGCCTAGGGTGCCAGTTGCTGGCAGCTAGTCTAGGGCCACCCCTGGAACAATTCTTCAAGTCCCTGAAAGAACTGGGTAGAGAATTTAATTTCTCCCTCCAATCTTTGTATAAGCTTTACATCTGGGGTTTCCAAAGGAGCCTGGAGCAGTAAGCACCCAAATCTCATTGAATTTAGGTCTCTATCTCAACTAGACTCCTTTGAAAATTTCAATCTATGATCATTACAGAGCTTGAGTTTTGCAATGATTCTGCATTAAAACAAATTAATATGTATTGTAAATGTTGGTGTCTGAAGTGCCAGACTATCAAAAATCTTTAGTCAGTGACTATGTTTGAATGTTTTGTGTCTAATTGATCATCTTAGTACAAAACTAGTGTTCATGATATCTCTTTGTTGTAGTCTTCCCCTGTGCATCCTTTAATGCGCCTTGCTTCAAAGCTCTCTGAGAGAAGAATGAAAAGATTCCTTGATCCAGTATGCATTTGTTTCTTCCATAGTATTTTATGGAACTAAAATTTGATTTCAGTTGTTTTATAAATCATTGTCTCCATGTTGGAACCATGAGCATCTAGCAAAGGGAAGTCCTCTTGCTTTATATTCTATCTCGGCTTTCTTCTTTCCTTCTCTATGTTTTCATTTTAAAATTTAAGTTCCTTCCCTTCCCTTTTCAAACTTTACTCTTCTTTTCCCCCATCTTACTGTCAGTTCCCCATTTTCTGGCCCCTCTCCATCTTTTTTATTTTTATATCTTTACTTTCATCTTCCATTTTACTTACATATTTAAAACATATCCCTGATAGCTAAATCCAATCACTGGTGTAGCTATTGCTGCCACTGATCTCTGCTGATATTACTAAATGAGCCTTTTCCATTTAAGGACCATTTAAAGTCCAGTCAAAGTCAGTGGGGCTGTACAAGGGGTTGTCCTTGCAGATCAGATTGAAAGATCAGAGGCTTTATTGACACAAGGCTTGATCTTGCTGCTACTGAAGTCAACGGCAGAACTTGCAGTGACTTCAGTGATGCAAGAGTGGTCACAGCATGAGCTAGGTTTAGAAGCAGCAACCCAGATTGGATTTAAAATATCAGTGGAAATCTTAAAGATGGGGAACCAACCACATTTCAACAAGACCATAGAAGTCAATATTATTCTGAAACCTGGTGAATATTGCTCCTTATACTCCCTTCAGTTCAAGCACTGCATGATTCTCAAGAGCATGAGTGTCTAATTTGCATTTCAGTGACAAGAATATATTTTACATTGAAATCAGCTAAAGAGATACTACACAGACAGCAAATTTTGATTTGCTGCTAGATTCTCTGTAACAATCTGATTTGTGTTTAAAATTCTCACTTCCAAAAATGGATTGGAGCAATGTACTTAAAACCAGTACTAGAAGATTAATATGCAAAACCAAGGAAATGAACACCTCATGAACAGATGGATATGTTGAAACTGATATGTGCTATCACCTTACAGGAATCACAAATTGCTGCTGCAGAGTTTACAAAGAAGGTATGTTAACTTAATTTAGACTAAAATAAAAATCTGAGACCACAGTTATTCTGAACTAGCTCACATGCTGCTTCCAAGAGATAATCAACCACTACTAAAGCAGCCTACAAGACATTTTCTACAGTCCATGCAACATCATATTTAATTGTGGTATTCTAATATATTTCCAGCCAACGAAATGGATAGTTCTTGACAATGCCTACTGGGTATTAATGTTTAATCAGTAGTTCAGGTGAATGGGCATTGGGAACTATCAGCATCCAATTATTTGCATACTGCTGAAAAGGCTCCTTGAATTACTGATGACAACAGCTCTGACAATGGTCCTACCATGAGGGCAGGGGGCTGGACTCGATGACCTCTCGAGGTCCCTTCCAGTCCTAGTATTCTATGAGTATTCTATAATGACACAAAGACTTGTCAATATATCCATACTATAGTTGAAATATATTTTGTTAATGGTTTTGTGTCTTATTTTACAGGACAGTGCTGGTACCGTGGGACGGCCTTTTTTTCTTTTCAGGGTATCTGATTTGTCTTTTCCTTTATACAGTTCTGAATTATATGCAATTTCATATCGGCATAGAAAACAACATAAAGCTATTTATATCTAAAAATATTAAACTATTTTCAGCTAAAAAAATGTTCCTGGTATTCTGTAGATGCTGCAGTCTAAAGTCATTGCTTGACAAGCTTAGGGAGTTAATGTTGTGCTTCGTTAGACTAAAAGGTCTAAAAACTGTGAAGTTCTGTTCAGTAACGGATTAAAACTTTCTGTTGCACAGGGATGACCCTTAAAATATTACCCCTTGAACTGTTCCACTTAAGCTATGTCTACACTACAAGTTTTCTTGGCCAAAAATATGCAAACGAGGGACTCATTTGCATGAGTCATGATCTCATTTGCATATTTTCAGCTGATCCATTTTTGTGCAAAAACAAGCAGTGTGGATGTTTTCTTTTTGCAGAAAAACCCCTTTTTCCACAAGATCGGTATACCTCCTTTTTTGGGGCATAAGGATCTTGCGGAAAAAGGGGGTTTTGCACAAAAAGAAACTGTCCACACTGCTTGTTTTTGCACAAAAACCCCAGTGCAAAAACGGAGCAGCTGAAAATATACAAATGAGATCACGACTCATGCAAATAAGTCCCTCATTTATATATTTTTGGCCAAGAAAACTCGTAGTGTAGACATAGCCTTCGAGAGAGGGGTTGGGGGGGAAAAGGTTTATTTTCTTTTACATAAGTGTTAGTACTGCACTAAACAAATGATCTGATAATCACATTCAGTGAATACAGCTAAAAAAATGGAACTTATGAAAAATCATCCATGGTTTATTTCCCCCCTCATTGTGACTGTTGGATCATTGCCCAAAGTAAGAATGCTGCAGACACTGTTCTAACCCAGATTCAGCCAGTGATGCACTATATGGACGTGGGCAAAATTATTTTCACATGCTCCCCACCAACATAGGAAGAGGAACCAATTAAAAATAGGCCCTGACAGGTAAGCAGGACCCTGAGTTAGGAGGATACTTAAATATGTGCCTAACTTTTAAACATGTCTGTTGACCAAGTGATTTCAGTGGAATGACTCACATGCTTAGAGTTAGTCAGAGGGCTTTGTATTTTGTTGAATTGGAGCTAAGGTGCCGAATGAAAAATAAGTCAGATCTTTCAGCTGTTGGTCCAGAGATTGAATGACCAGACCCTAGGTTGTATATTCCATACATAAGTCCTATTTCCACTCCATACCTGTTAACCACTTGTGGTAAATCTGGCATACAATTTTATGATTTTCCTAAATGTACCATTTTCTGCAGTGTTTGCTTGTCTTACATCTGTATCTCAATATTATTTAATTACATTTTCAGCCTAGAAATGGAAGAACTATTGAAGATGGTGGTGAGTAGGATTCTGAAAGGTGATTTTAAAATGCTTCATTCTATTTTCTCAATAAATAATCTTTGAGACAGAAGGTGTTATTGAGAAATAATTTCTTGCACGTGTAATCCCTTTTCACTGCTAGTTGCTCTGCATAGGGAGAGGAATCTGTCTGCACAGAGCCACTTGAAAGATCAGGTGTGTTGTGGGCACTGTCAACAAGCTAATGAAGTTAATGTTATTTATGAAGTGTGAGCATTAAGAACTTTCATGCTCTTTCAAAGTGGTAATACAAGCATAACAATTTTTTGCTATTTCCCTGTTCCAAACTTATAAATACTATTATTTACAGAGCACTCAAAGGATGCATCTACACTGCACCGTAACTCAAAATAAAATATGCAATCTTATTTCAATGCTATTTTGAAATACCTTATTTTGTCATTTAGTGCTGTCTACACAGTGCTAAATTTCAAAATAAAGCCCTATTCTGAAACTCCCCTTAAGCCTTGTAGAATGAGGTTTACAGGCACATGGGAATAGCAAGCCCAAAATAATGGGCTTGCTGTGAAGATGCGGGATAGCTATTTTGGGGTACCCCAGTATCCCAAAATAGTGTTGCAATGTAGATGTACCCTAAAACATGTGAAGTGCTCCACAGAGATCAATACAAAGACAAGATCTCTGCCCTGTAATGCTTGCAATCAAAAGCCACCTGAACCTAGATCAGAACTCACTAATGCTGATCCTTGCACTCTGATGGAATCCCACTGATATCAGGATTGGGACCTAATTTTAGATGAATAACAACAAACAACAGAAGGTAGATGGATGGGTGAAGTAAGACAATGGGCTATAATAGCACATGATGGCTCAGCTTCAGTGGGTGCACTTCTTGACAGTTGTGTTAAAGTCATTTAGATTTTAATGGTAAGTTAAGTATATATTAATCTATAAAGGAAACCTCATACTCTCTCCCATCCCCATCCTCTCAACACTTCTGAACTTTAAAAAAAAAAAAAAAAAGTGGTCACTATTTTCTGTTTGTGACATCTGTTTTCACTGCAACTGGTAATGCTTGTTATAGGAGAGGATGATGACTAAAATGACAGCACACAAAAAAAAAAATCTACAAAATATACTTTTGGTATTAAACATTTAAGGAAGAAACAAGCCACAGATCTGGTAGGTGATAAATGGAGAGATATGGAATGAACTTTTTGGCAAAATATTTCTAACTGTGGTTAGCTTAAACATGTTCTTAAACACTTTGAATGTAATTCACCCTCCGCCATGGCCAACAGAAGGTCTGTGGCAACAAATAAATCCCACTCCCATGTTATTGTATCAACTAAAGTGTGACATTGTTGTGCCTTAGTTTTTACTCACTGAGGGTATGTCTACAGTGCCACCCTAGTTTGAACTAGGGTGGCTAATGTAGGCATTTGAACTTGCAAATGAAGCCCGGGGGGGAAGGGGGGGAATGTAGGGAGGAAAGATTTTCAGTATGGGTGAAAGCCCTCATAAGTTCAGATAATCATTGTAGACTTTGGATAGTTATTCAAACCTTTTGAGATTCATCCACTACTATTTGCAAAGGCTAACATTTTGTAGCATTAGTTTTGGGATGGGACTGACACACAGGACTGAATTTTTACATTACATCAATTACAAAGCTCAACACATAGTCCTAACATCTACTAATTTCTTTCAGAACTCCATGTAATGTGAAGTTCATGGATTGACTTGAAGACGATTTATACAAAGAAAAAATCCCGTTGGACTATTTGTCTATTGATTTAAGTGACTAATTTGACTAGAGTATACTGTTCCATAATAAATTACAGTATTAATTACTTTGTACTTCTTTAATTTTTTCATTGTAAAGCTACCCATGCACACTTGTGGTCACTCTTTATTGTTACATTCTTTTGTCTGGCTCCAAAACAGAGTTCTTTATTTACAGGAAACCAATAACATCTATTAAAGTAATATGAAGAACCATTCTCAAAATGTTACCTCTATCTTTTTTTTTTTTTTTTTTTTTAATATAGGAGGACTTCTGTTAGGGTTATACATGATCGACATGCCCTTTGTATGACAATGCAGTGTGTTTTTACTTAGAGTTTGAGTACACATTGCTCTACCCCAAACAGCACAGCAGGACATCATTTTCGTGACTGAATTATCTTCTGCAAAATAAGAACAAAAGGCTGAATCATGAAGACCGATTGGTTCAAATCGGCTACTTTGAGTGACACTGATTGATGACAATTGTTACTAACTGATCCTATCTGACCAAACAATTTGCCAAAAGTGGTAACTCTGGTCTACCTTTTCCACCCTTCCCCTAGTAGGCAACATAAAGAATAAATAAGAAGCCAAATTCTGAGATGTGCTTGTCACTGTGCCTCAGTGGGTCACAGCTGAGAATACAGGACAAACAGATGAGAAATGGGGCAGACTCACCCCAAACTGGTGGTGATTTGATCATTAGATTATACTAAGCTAGTAACAAGAGTAAACTTCTGTCTCAGTTAACAAGAAGTCAGAGATACAGTCCTCTTAGGCAGCCTAGTCCTTGTCTCACCAGCCAGACACTGGACTCTAGTATAAGCAGTTTCTGAAAACAAATACAGGGTCCTTCTAATCCCAAGAGAGCAGCCACATAGCCAGGTCACTGTATAATGTGGGGGTTGTACAGCCAGATATTACCCAATAATCACAATGATGCCGATCATTTAGTAATTAAAATCTAAAGGTTTAATAATAACATGCAAGAAGAGAGTTATACATGGTTAATATATCATATACATACAAATAAATTGAAAACTTCTTATTTCAGGTTTGTCCGTGATAAAATAGCCTGCCGGCATATAAAGTCTCTCTGGTAACATCCAAAATATTGGAAGGTCCTCAGGTCATAGTTCAAATTCCTCCTTTTAGTTGTAAATCCATAGTCCAGAGAATCAGGGCAGGAAAGCTCCATTTTGTCCCCCCCCCCCGTGCCTCAGTGCCCCCTGACTGTCCTCATCTAGCCCCTCTCAGGGCAAGTTACAGTCTGTACGGGTTGCTCATCATTGGCATTGGGGTTATCTCTACTGCCCTGCTTACCTAGGCTGTGTTGTACTCCATCTCCAAACCCTGGGCCTTGCCTCCGGCCCCTAGCCAGAGAGAGCCTTAGCTGGCCCTCTCCCAGCCCTAGCTGGCTATCACCAGCTGTTCTCCCTCCTGGGAGCCCCTGCTTCCTCTACAGTCTACCCTTCACTGACCTCTCCCACGGAGCAACTGTGCTTCTCTATATAGCTCCCGGCTGGGCCCTCCCCCTCTAACAGCTTCACTAGATAGCTGCCAGCTGGGCTCTCACTAGCCCTAACGGCTTCAGCTGGCTACTCTGTTCTCAGCCCCGGCTCCGGACCTCAGTCTTGGCCTTAAAGGGCCAGTGGAGGGCAGGTGCCCTGTCACAAGTCCATTCACAATGGGCTGGCAAGATGAGCTGTAAACTACCTTGTTCCTGAGGTAACACCTACATTTGAGATACAGAGACATAGCCAGTATTCATAACTTCTGACGCAGTGATAATACAGGAATAACCAGAATAATCATACTTGAGAAAATGTAACATTTTCATAGACACCTTACATGATATGCTTCAGATAAGATTTGTTGCAATGGCAGAACAATGATACAAAGGGTCATTCTCAGAACATCTGAATGGTCCACTGAAGTCATGAGTTTTTGTTTTTGTTTTCTTTTTGTTTTGTTTTTTGTTTGGCCAGCAGCCTATGGCATTTGTCCCCTGGAAAATAGAACTAGAATTCAGAGGGACTAAACAAAACTAAATTAATTGGATATATAATATTAAAATACAGGAAGAGTTTTGATTATAGCATATAAGTACTTCCATGGGGAGAAACTTTCAGGTAACAGAAAGTTTTTAATAGAGCAGAGAAAGATATGACAAGAACAAACATCTAGAAATTGAAGCCTCATTAAAAATAAGGCTCACATTTGTAATGGTGAGGATGATTAACCATTGGAACAAACTACCAAAGGAAGTGGTGGTTTCTCCATCTCTTCATGTCTTCAGTCCTCGCTTTTCTGAAAAAAAACCACACTTTAGCCAAACTCAAATTATTGGGCTTAATACAGGAGTAATTGGATGACGCTCTCTGACCTATATTGTGCATGACATCAGATTAAAGGACCTAATGATTCCTTCTGGCCCTAAATCAGACTGATTGTTGATAAGTGCATGCTGCCACACTCAGGTGTCACTTGTCAGAATGAAAGTTTTAAAAGCAGAACGAAGACTCACCTCTGCATGTTCGCAGATAGTTCTAAGTCGTGTTTCAATCTTGGAGAGTCATTCCTTCCAGGCACCCTGGAAAGGAAGGAGAAGTCTGACAGTCTTCTTCTGGAAGACAGCAGCCTCTGCCTAGAACCAAGAAAGGTCTTACTTTGGATATTATTTGCAGCAGTTCTGTAACACCAACATGCCACAGTCATGGTCTCTGCAGAAATGTTCATAGAGAAACAACAACATGATCGTGATCTCCCATTGGTGTTACAACCATGTATTTCCATTGCTCCAAATTTGTAGCACCTCAGTGAAGGCAGAATCAGGCCCATAGCTTAAATGGATGGAAGAAAGTCAAGAGTAAAAAGGAAGTACATTTAGTACAGCTGAATCCCTCCCTGAGCTGCAGAATCGATGAGTAAGAAAGTTTTGTAGCAACTAAGCCAAAGTAATTGGATCTCAGATGAGTTAGTAAATGGGTCATGCTAATTCCACTGGACTAGATCAGAAAAGGGAAAAACAAAATGTGAAATAAGGAGCAAAAAGAAAGCTCAGAGGTGGGGGGCGAGGGGGACAGTGACGTATGCCAGATGCTTAATTCTTCCTCGGCAGAGTCATAAATAAACTACATTAGTCTTCTCTAGGAGCAGCATGTACCATTCTCAATTAACTTGGCTGGTACCGAATCATTTAAGCCTCATCAAATAACCATTTGATGCTGAAAGGAGAGTGAAGTGCAATAAAATCAGTGTGATATTTCAACAAGTTGTCTGAGCTTTTATCCCAGATGTGTCTGAAAAATGTCAAAAGGAGAATTATAATACTGTGCAAAAATCAGCAAAGTTACTTGAGGCACTGCAGTGCTTCTTGCCACATGATTCCCTCCTTCCTGCATAGACAGGGCCCTGGATTTGGTTGCTGTCTGGAATTAACTTGATGAAAAATCTTTGGCCATTTCTCCTTCATTATGATGGAGAGGATGGAAAGCTGTTTCCAACTTATTAGCTTGCATTTATCATATCAGCATTAAATTGAATGAAAAGTAACTCTTTTGGACTTATTTTATTATTAATTATTATTAGTATTACTATTACTTTATTATTAATTATTATTATTAGTAGTAGTAACCCAATTATTATTAGTATTACTATTACTTTATTATTAATTATTATTATTAGTAGTAGTAATATTAATATAGCATCTGGGAGCCCCAGTTATGGACCAGGAACCTACTGTGCTAGGCGCTGTACAAATGCGGAAACAATAAGAGAGACAATATTGCAAAAGGGCTTTGAATCAAGGCATAAGACAAGAGATGGACAGACTATCAGGGGAGCACAAGGAAACAATGAGACAATATTGGTCAGTATGATGGGAGCTCTGCAGGTGTCAAGTTTTTGTAGGCCTCACAGCAAAGGGGAATTTTAAGTGGGATTTTATAGATGGATAATGAGGCAGCTCTACACGTGTTTACAGGAAGTGCTGTTGCGCTTATTGGGTCTACAACGTGTATCCCTATTGTGAGCTCAAATGTAACAGTGTGTGAAAGTTCACAGTGTGTACAATAACCATGAAAAATAAGTCAAGCTGGTGGTGGTGCTGAAGTTTGCAACAAGTGCAAGAGAATCAGACAAAGAAGCTGGATTAAACTAAACTAAAATGTCCACATTGATGCAATTCAAGAACTATTGAAATTGTAAAACTGAAGGGCTACGTCTACACTGCAGCCCTCTTGCGCAAAAGTCTACGCAAATGAAGCACGGCATTTTTTCAGGAAGAACGGCTCTTGCGCAAGAGGGGTTTTTTTGCGCAAAAAGGAGCCGTCTACACAGCTCCTTTTTGCGCAAAAGCCTCTTGTGCAAAAACGGCCCCTAATTAATTATGCAAATGAAGTGTGGCAATATGCTAATCCATGCTTCATTTGCATAGGCGTTTGCACAAGAGAGGTGCAGTGTAGACATAGCCCAGATGTGAAACCAGAAGTTTCGCAGACCAAAATTGGTTTGAGCGATAATTGGTGGACAAAAGAATAAGGTGGATGGACTATGCCACCTACTTTTGCCCTTCTGGTAGTTCTTTAAAGAGGATCAAAAAACCCCATTATCCATTCAAGTCCAGAGAAGAGCAACAAAAACAATTAAAGGTCTAGAAAACATGACCTATGAGGGAAGGCTGAAAGAACTGGGCTTTTTTAGTTTAGAAAAGAGAAGACTGAGAGGGGACATGATAACAGTTTTTCAAGTACCTACAAGGGTGTTACAAGGAGGAGAGAAAAAATTGTTCTCCTTGGCCTCTGATGATAAAACAAGAAGCAATGGGCTTAAACTGCAGCAAGGGAGGTTTAGGTTGGACATTAGGAAAAAGTTCCTAACTGTCAGGGTGGTTAAACACTGGAATAAATTGTGTAGGGAGGTGTAGAATCTCCATCACTGGAGATATTTAAGAGCAGGTGGGATGGACATCTATTAGGGTTGGTCTTCCAGACGGTGGTTGGTCCTGCCATGAGGGAAGGGGGCTGGACTTGATCTCTCAAGGTCCCTGCCAGTTCTAGTATTCTATGATTCTATGAATCCCTTTGGCTCTCCCTCTTATCTCCTGTCTCACCTTGCATCCCAGCCCATCCCCCGACCTGCCAGCACTGCAACTCATCTTGATTCACCTAAAGGACTTTATTTCAGAGAAGAAAGCCAGTTGACCTCGCTCTTGTTCAAAGACAGCAGTGCAAGTAGGTTGATACGCTCCAGTATGCTGTACTAGCGAGCTATTAATAGCTGGCAGGGCATACCAGAAAGGCACAGCAGCGGTCCTGCCGGAGGAGAGGGCTGCAGGGTAGGGCTGGGGGTTTTGCTCCTTTGCCTGCCGGCAGGGGAAACAGTGGGGAAAGGAGCAGCTCCTCTGTTGCCTGTACCACTGGCTTCCAGCCTTGTCCCCAAGGCCCATCTCTGGCACAACATGAGAGGGAGAGAGTCCCCCCCACCCCCCGGTAACATGGGATGGATGTGAGGAGAGAATGGGGAGAACCTGGGAGTCCTGGGCTGGTGGCAGGGCAGTGAGGAGTCACATAGAGGGTCACATGGGGAGGTCACATGCCCTCCTTAGCTGCTAGTCCTCTGGTAAGACAAGGATTTTACTTGCACCATTGTTCAAGGACATTTGTTTTCATTGGTGAGTGCTGAAAGTTACCATATTATCATGAAAACCAGTCCTCAGCCCATGAATGGGATAGCTAATGGCCAGCCCTACAGAGGTGGATAAGATCCTGCATTATTTTCCCTTCCCTGGTTGCATTCTTTTTGCCCCCCTTTCTTTCCTCCTATCACCTCTCTCTCTCACATACACACTCCAGGCTTTTCATCCCAACCAGAAGTCAGCTGTACTGTATGTATCTAAGACTGCCTTTCTCAGAAAAAGTCCAATCAGATGATGTCCCTGACCAGACTATAAACTAGGAGCTAAACAGCAGGAGTCATGGTCAACCTACCAGCCCAAACATCTGTTTGTAACTATTCAGCGACCCAGTGTTCCAAAACATCCGCAAAAGCTGTATTTCACCCATTTTTCTACCCCGTCTCTCCTTTACCTTGTGTTTGTCAGTCTGTTCAGAACAGGATAAGTAAATGCCCTCTACACATCAAGACAGAACAATATTAATGTTTTTCTTTTCATCAAAGAAAGGTAGTTCTGAAAATAGAAGACTGTTATTTTGTCCCAAAAAGAGAAACACGGTAAAAGTTTAGATTGTTTTGCATAATCATTCAGCCACAGTTGTAGTATAAATGTCTCTGTGACTTTCCTTTTCTTCTTGTGTTTAATCAATACACTTTTAATTGGAATGAATGATGCTGGGTGTTTCCCAAGTAATTAAGTAAAACAAAGGCCTCTGTTCAACCCCAAACCTACTTATCGACGTTTAATGTTGGACAGTGACAGAGTTTATAAACCTCTTTAGATCAAAACCCACACAGGCATGCTTCTTACAGGCATGGGTGGGGGGAGGAAGCAGCATGGGAGAAAGCCTGAAGATGTTGTTTGCAAAGGTAACAAGTGAGCACCAGAAGCTGACATCGTGGCCTGATTGGAGATGGGAGTCGACTTGTCAGTAGTGACTGAGAGAGGATATATAGTGTGAGGATAATTCCCCCCTGGACAGTGAATACAGCTTATGTTTGATGCACTAGAAAAAGGGGAGCCAGTGGAGGAATTCAAAGACAGCATCAAAGCAAGAGGCTAGGAGGAAAATGAATTTCATACTTGGGTAAGAATGGAGCAAGATTGCAGTAGTCCAGGCCTGAGAAAGGGGTGTATCAGTAATTGAAAGATAAAAGGATGAGAGCTGGAGGAGAGTTTTAGCTGAAATGATAGATAGAAAAGACCATAGCTTTAGAGATGTTATGCAGAAAGGATCAGTAAGATTTAGACATAACCTGGATGTGAGGAGCTAGACAGAGGTCCAAGTTAAAGATGGGCCGGTTACAGGCTTGGGCGACAGGTGTCCATGCTATGAGGGAAAGGAAGTAGCAGAGACGGCTTGAGGGAGAAAATTATCTCTATGTTAGTCATGCTGAGCTTCAGCTGACAGCTAGACACCTACAAGATGTCAGAGAAACAGACTGAGATTTTTAGTTTGGACAGAAGGGGTCAGTAGAGGCTAGAATAGTGGAGTCATCAGCACAGAGATAGTAGTTGAATTTGTGCTAGTGGCTGAGATTACCCAAGGATAAGGTGTAGAGGGAGAAAAGAAGGGAACCAAGGGCAAAGTCCCGTGGAACCCCACAAAAAGCTGGTAGGCAAATGAGGTGGCTGCTGGAGAGGAAATGCTGAAAGAGCAAAGAGCGAGCTAGGAAGAAAACCAGGAAAGAACAGAGCCATTGCTCTGGAGGGGATAGGATTTCAAGAAGAGCATAATCAGCTGTGCCAAAGGTGGCTGACACTCCAGAAGGATGAGATTGGAGTACTGGATCTGATCTTTAGCTGGGAACAGATCAGTAGGGATTGCGGCAAGAGCTGATTCAGTGGTGTGCAAAGGGCAGAAGCCATATTGGAGAGGATCTAGGATGGAACTGGAGGAGAGGAACTCCAAGCAGCAATTGTAAAAAGCACCTTTTAGTTATCACAGAAATGAAAAGGAGCCAGGAGACAGAGCTGTAGTTAAAGAGGTGAGTGGGGTCAGGGGCGGGGCAAAGCTGAGCAAGACAAAAAGCATGCTGGCAATGTGAAGGGAAGAGCAAGAGGTGTGTGAGAGGTTAATGTGAAGAGTAAAGGATGGGGTGAGAGTGGGTGCAGAAGAGACCAGATTGGCACAAGTGGTGAGGCTAAAAGAGGAGGGCAGATGAGAAACCTCAGTATCTGTGACAGGAAGAGGATAAGAGAGTTGTGATGGGGAAGAGAAAAAGGGGGAAGATGAGCTGAGAGAAGAGAGGAAGGTCACATCATATTTTGTCAGTTTTCTCTTGGAAGAAATTGAAAATCCTGTGCAGACACAAAAGGGGAGGCAAGTGGAAGGGATGGCTTGAGGAGTGATTCAAAGGTGTCAAAAAGCACGCTGGGATTGAAGACATGGGATTCTAAAAATAGAACATAATATCTTAGCTAGAAAGATCACAGAACTGAAGAAGAAAATTATTTTGTAGTGGACAGAGCTCTCAACAAATAGTTAGGAGAAAACTCTGTATAACATTTAATACACTGGCAACTCTATCAAGACAAGTAATAACTGGTCTTCTGTATTTTTAACACTGTTCTTTCTGTCCCCATCTCAAATCTCTCCATTCATTTCGTCCCTCAAGGCTGTTGGTTGTTTTTCACCATGATCAACTCACAGGAAACAAAACCTTACATTATTCCTGCCTCTGGCTTTCCCTATGTGACCAGTCTCCTCTTGTCTTTTAGGCTGCAAACCCAGGACAGGGACAGTTTCTTTCTTTGTGATGCTGCAGTGACCAGCACACGGTCAGTACTAAGCAAATAACAACTTACCATTGAATCACTAAGGATCAGAAGCATTGGCATTGTTGTGGTGACACTAGTAATGGATTCCTGACTTGAGTGCTCCAGTTCCATAGGGAAACCACTCCCAAACAAGCTAATGGCACACAGGCACTATATCAATAGCCACATTACCATTTTTCTACAGGCACACCTAACTCTAAAGAAAGAGCCAATACACACATAATACAGAGCACCAAAATGGGGGTGGAGGGGAGGAGAGAGGAGGAAGTGCTGTTATCACTAGCTATGCAGAGTTCAAAACAAAGAACAAAGCAATAGCCCACTCCAGCTCCAATAGAAGTCAAAGGAAAGACTCCCACTCATTCAATAGGAGCTAGAACAGGCTGCCTGAAGATGCATCCCCTGGCTCTGAGGTTGCGTCTACACGGCACTGTAATTCGAAATAAGGTACACAATTTGAGCTACGCAAATTGTGGATCTCATTTCAGTGCTATTTTGAAATAGCTTATTTCGTCATTTGTTGCTGTCTACACAGCGCCAAATTTCAAAATAAAGCGCTATTCCGAAACATCCCTTACTCCTCGCAGAATGAGATTTACAGGGACGTTGGAATTGTGAGCCTGAAATAACGGGCTTGCTGTGAAGATGTAGGATAGCTGTTTCGGGATACTCCTGTATCCCGAAATAGCATTGCAGTATAGACATAGCCTGACAGAGAATATCAAGGGTAGTAGACAGAGAATATCCAGTCAGTCACTACATAAATTTTATATATTGTGGGTGTGATTTTATCAGCTTTAAAGAGTCTGAGTGACATCCCCCCCCTCCCTGGACATTCAGACTTAGCAGATGCCTAATAGTATAATGAAAGTTGATATGCTTAATAACTCACTTGCAGTGTATTTTTTTTTTCATGGGTGGACTGAGTCTTGGTGGTCATGGAATCCCATCACCATCCTGCTGGGAAAAAATATCTTCACAGATGCTATGCACAGCATCTCTAAGGAAGCCACTGAGGCAGTACTGGTTGTTTGTGCAGTTAGGAAAAGTGTCATTTTCACTGCTGTCCTAAGAAATCACCTGTTCCATTCCTGAACACACATGCTCTAAATGCCTCTTGCTTCAATGAATTATTTTCGTTCACAAAGTCATGGCAGGTTAACATTCCTAGCACTTTGCAGCTGCCAAGCGCTCCATGGGCATTAGCTTAGTTAATAAGCAATTTACCCATGAGGTTGGAGACCTGAGGCAGCAAGATTAAACCCCAGAATTTTACAGGTATTTAGGTGACTACTGGGATTTTCAAAAGCACATAAGAAGCCATGGATTGGCTGGCATCTATTGTCTGTGTTCTGGTCCTCTGAAACAATCCAGTAGCCAGGATTCTAGTAGACTGGTGACAAAATGGGTATTGTGTTCAGTGGGGTATTGCCCCTTTCTTGTCTCAGTCATGGTCAGATGTTGCATCATTAACAGGCTTCACACCACTTCCTGCTTCCCAGTTCCCCCAGCTGTCCCCAGCAGCTCAAACTCCTACCTCATTCACCCAGTTGCTCCCACTTGCACAGTTTTCAGTGACATAATTCTCTCCTTTAAAGTGTGCTGTTCTACCGACTAATCCATTGCTGGCCTCCACATGGACCTCCTAATACAGGGCATAGCAGATTAGGTTTGGTTCTAGCATACTTACCTTTTAGACCAGGGATTGGGCAAACTACAGCTGTGGGCTGCGACCATCCCATCAGACCATATAATCCAGCCCTGGGAGCTCCACTGTCCCTCTCTGGCATGCCCACCAGAGAGTGGGGTCAGTGGCTTGCAGTGCTCCATATGCCTGGTGCTCCCTTTGGAGAACGGGTTCAAGGCTTGCCTCACCCTAGCTGGTGAGTAGAGTCAGGGGTTGCCCTGCTCCAGCTAGGGAGCAGGGTTGGGGGATTGCTGCTTTCTGCCCACCCAGTGTTTCCACCAGGGAGCAGGCTTGCATTGATGGCCTGCTACAAATTTCCATACCCAGAGGTGTCCCTCAGCCAAAAAGTTTGCCCGCCCCTGTTTTAGACCTACACTGGAGAGATACATGTGGCCACCCTTACTTTTCACATGCCACTGAGCCTCACGGCTATTTTGATGGCAAAGGCTATGAATAAAGCTAAGGGCAAAGAAGGAAATTTATGGTCCTAGCCATATTGTGCCATAAAATGCCAACAGCACATAAGACCAGATCCACAAAAAGAGTTTAGGAGCTGTACACTGAGCCTCAGAAAACTTGACTTTTAGGCCCCTAGAAAAAAAATCACAGGAACAACATTGCAGCAATCCTCTCCCAAGCCCCTACATCAGCGGTTCTCAAACTTTTTGGGCTCCGGAGCCCTTTACATGCATAAACATTTATGCGGAGCCCCAGCGGCCCACTGATTGTATGTGTGGTACCTATCGATGTTTCCAGTTTGTCAACCTCGCGGAGCCCCTGGAGATGTCTCGTGGAGCCCTGGGGCTCTGCAGAGCACAGTTTGAGAAACACTGCCCTACATAATGGAGGAGGAAAGACAGGCACCTAGGAGTGGAATTCACAAAACCAGCATCCTAAGCAGGGAGTTGCTTAAACTAACTAATGAGAGATGCTGACGACACAGTATTCACTAAGCCCTGCCATGCTCAGCATGGGAAGGGGACTCCCGACCTATGCCAAGCTCTGCAGCAGCCCCACTTGGAGGGGAGGAGCATTCCGGCTGGCTGGCTGCCAAGGAATGCTTGGAATGCTTTCCCTCCAGTCTGGCAGCTGCCTGGGGCCCCCAAATGCCTTGGGGCCCCATGCACCAGCATAGGCTCAGGATTGCATTCTAAGGGACTTCTCCTCACTCAGGCTATGCCTACACTGGCATGATTTTGCACAAGAACTCTTTTGCGGAAGAGTTCTTGTGCAAAAACTCTTCCACAAGAGAGCGTCTACACTGGCATGTGCCTTTGCACAAGAGATGTGCTTTTGCACAAGAGCATCCCTGCCAGTGTAGATGCTCTCTTGCGCAAGAAAGCTCTGATGGCCATTTTAACCATAGGGCTTTCTTGCGCAAGAAATTCATGTTGCCTGTCTACACTGGCCTCTTGCGCAAGAACAGTTGCGCAAGAGGGCTTATTCCTGAGTGGGAGCATCATAGTTCTTGCGCAACAAGCACTGATTTCACACATTAGAACGTCAGTGTTCTTGCGCAAGAACTCGTGGCCAGTGTAGACAGGCAGCAAGTTTTGGCGCAAAAGCGGCCGCTTTTGCGCAAGATTGCACCAGTGTAGACACAGCCCCATTGTTCAGAGAGCGTAGGCACCTAACTGGGGTATTGTGGATCACAGTGGTGTTCCTGTGATTTTCTAGGCACTTAGACACTATGATGGTGAGCGTTACACTGCATAAATTCCTCATGTGGATCTGGGCCTTAGAGTATTCCAAAGGAAGAGCTAGAGCTTTTGAATTTGAAGTTGGGCAGTTAAAACACTAGAAAGTACACCATTTGGAATAACTGCATATTGGGAAGAAAATGCACTAACTGATGTAATAGCGCAAGACAGATATTTTAATCTGTAACTATCATCTGATTGAGACAATAAAACATGATTTTCCCTCCCCGCAATGTTTCCAGTAACATACAGATCTTTCCTCTTGATACAATCATCTTTATACCTGATTTTAACAACATTAAATGAAGAAGCACCTTGGCAGCCTGCCCCAACAGTGTGCTACAACTGTTAACTCAGAAAGCAGATCCATGCCTACCACTGTGCCCTCCTGCCCCCCAACCATGGTCACCCAGTTCCCCTGCCCCCTTTTCCACACCCCCATCCATCCCACACTCTCTGTCTCCCCTGCCCCCCTCACTGTTCTGGGCCCCCCTTGCCTCCTCCTCATTGTCCTTCGCCTGTTCCCCCACTATCCTCCTATTCCCCTGCTCCACCTCAACCTCCCCACTGTTCCTATTCCACTGGCCCCCCACACTGCCCTCACTGTACTCCTGTTCCCCACTTATTGCATGTGGCAGGAGGAACAGCTGCAGCCCCACAAAGCCCCCATCCCCAAGATGCCAGGCAGAGCATGACCTGCCCTGAAGGTTTGCTGCTGATTTTGCCCCTTTGTACTCCACGAAGTGGATTCTGGAGTTCCACCCCTCTCTTCTACTGCAGCTATTGGGCCAGCTGGCCAGGGGTGAGCCAAGCATGAAAGCAGTTTACAGTGTTGCCATTGATTAGCTTTGAGCATGAACGTGTTGTTAGCAGTAGAATATCAGATCAGAGCTGTTTTTCATTGCAGATTATTTTCTCTTATTTACATTTTTCAACCATATGTTTTGTGCAGGGTTTAAAACAGATTTTTTTTTTGGCCAGCATCTTGGGGAGATTTTATCAGAATGTCACTATTTTTCTTTAAAAATAAAAGCAATGCCATAGCCAAAAATAGAAAAGTAAGTTGATGGTTGTGTGTGACAAGTTGGGTTGGGGGAAAGGAATAGGCCAGTTTTCACAACGAAAAACGTTGACAGGCTTTAGCAGTAACAGGGCTAAAAGAGAGTGCTTAGTCCATGAGCATTTTAAGGTGCTCAGTTTGTTCAAACTGGTTTTAATAAAGTGCATGTAACAGTTTTCCACTACTGTAAACTTACACTTGTTTTACTAAGAGCAAGTCAAGCATGGAAGCACCAGTTTATTAGTACTGTGAAGGGCACCAAAAATTCTGAGGATAGTCCCACTAATTTTGGAATTGGGGTGATCAGTGGTAAGCTTTTTAGCATATGTGTACGTACTTTTGTTTTCTCTGTCATCCTTTCACCCTCATAATAAACATGCTTGCTTAGAAAGAGTTGTGTGAGACCTTGCAGCTGCTGGCTATACACTGTTCATAACCTCTAGAAAGAAAGCAAACTACCTCTGCAGGTCTTTTAGAGGGTCTGAGTTGCTGGGCATGCAGGGCCAGTGCCATTTAGAAAACATGTAGTCAGGGGCTAGCAAAAAGTGCTTTTGTACTCGAGAAAGGTGATGAGGGAGAAGCTAGGAGCAGGTACTCTCCAGGGACCACAGAGGGATAATACAGATGCATGCAGTTACCCTGAATTGTGACACAAGGCTCCCTGAACTTGTCCCTCTGTAGATACATGCTTAGTCATTAGAGCAACTGGAGAGCTTGAGGGAGCTCCACATACAAGTGGTGCATAGTGCCTGGCTCATTAGCACAGATATCAGAGGTGTAGGAAACCTGTGTTCAAATCCTATCACACTAGGAGTTACAAAAGTGGAAAGTAGCAGCAGCTGCACCTCCTCCAGCCAGACACTGAATGGGAACCCAGTCTGGTGGGCATGCTTAGAGCCACCTACTACATCAGCTGTTGCACTCACCCCAGGGGCACAAGTGCCTATCTTCCCCAGTTTGTGGACTGCCTTGCGCAAAAAGAAATGGCAGAAAATATGCTAATGAGACCGTGACTCAGCCTAATGAGTCCCTCATTAGCATATTTTCTCCCCCCCCCCAAAAAAACACCCCAAAAAACTCGTAGTGTAGATGAAGCCTGAGGAGTTAGAGACAGGTTTTACAGAGTTTATTCTACTAGCTGTTTCCCCATCTCTGCACTCAGTTTCAGGTTGGGGAATTGAGCCCAATGGGGGAAATCATCACTGTAGAAAAACCCCGGTTAAGGGTTCCCTGAACTGCCAAGTACATTTGAGTGCTCAATTTAAGATAGTATAAGAAGATCCCACTTAGCAGAAAGTACTGGGCACTCACCCTCTGGGTGCATGAAGTGAGCCTAATTTTAAAATGGGCCTGAACTCCAATCAATAGCTTTGAAAATCCTGGCCCAAGTTTCCTTCAATTAGGTAGTGGAACAGCATCTTCCTTCTCAAGCATCTGCCCACTTCAGAACACAAGTGTCAAGGAGTTCTCCATGCACTAAGTATTTATTTCAAAGACATTTAAAAAACACACAAGAGGGAGTCCTTCGGAGGCTCAGTATTTAGAAGCAGTGAAGACATGCAGTCTGTATATAAATATATGGATTAGAACCAAGAGTCCTATGTGGGTGAAGTGCTAGTGTTGTAGAGAAAGGCAGGAACAGTTCACTTCCAGCAGGTTAGCGGTTATTAGAATTCCTGTGACTGGCCATCTTTCAATCCCTGCTTAGGCAACTTTGTGCTCTTGGGAACAAGAGCAGGAAGGATGTTGGGCATAACTCCTCCTTCAGCAATGGTCACATCTGCAAACAGCTTGTTTAGTTCTTCATCATTCCGCACGGCCAGCTGGATGTGCCGTGGCCCAATCCTGCTTTTCTTGTTTTCATGGGCAGCATTTCCTGACAGTTCCAGGATCTCAGCCGTCAGGTACTCCAGCACGGCTGCCAGGTAAACAGGAGCTCCAGCCCCTATTCTCTCAGCATAGTTCCCTCTTCTGAGAAGCCGGTGGATACGTCCCACAGGGAACTGCAGACCAGCCTTTGCTGATTTGGTTGTCTTGGAGGCAGTTGTAGGGGCCACATTTTTCTTTCCTCGTCCAGACATCCTAATATCAACCTAGCATAGAGAATGTAATGAGAGGGAAGTAAGAATTACCATTAGTCAGAGGAAGGCTTAACTATGTTGCTCAGGGGTCTGCAAAATCCAGTGAGTGGCCAGTATGCCTAAAGTCCTCACATAGACAACCCTGGATTCATGGAAGAATTATTTCATCAACTAAGCTACCACCTCTTGGGGAGGTAGATTAACTACACCAACAGGAGAACTGCTGGGCAGACGCAGATCACAGTTTTGTGGGGCCATGGCACAAAGCCAGACAGGGCTCCTTCCCTCTTCTGCCTGTAGTCCCCCCGCCCCGCCCCTGGAGCTCCTGCTGGGACACAAGCAATGCCCCCAAGCTCCAACCTCACTCTTCAGTAGGAGCCCTGGGCATGTAGTGTAGGTCAGAGGGGTGCCCATTTTTCAACTCTCCCCCCAACCTTGCTGGCCACTGGGCCTAAACATAGGAAGTGTTTATACTTAAGCATCAGAGTGACACCACTCTCACACTTTAAGTGTAGACAAGCTCTGGGATGTCATTACAGTACCCAATGTTTCTTAAGCTATAAAAAAAGCAGAAGCCAGTAAAATAGTGGCAAGCTTACATACACCCTTTCCTTTCCTACCTTTATTTGTTCTCCTTAGGAGGAATGTCCTGATTTTAAGAGGTCAGCTTTTCAGCAGCAGTTTAACAAGTGAAATGCCTCAGGCTCTCTTCTGAGGAAGTAGCCTGAGTCAGCCTGCTGGTTAGAAGACTGGTCAAGAGAAAACTACAGCCTATCAAGAGTCTCCAGTAAATTCAGATAGCAGTTTTCCTGTGGAGCAGGTAGCAAAAGCAAAGAAGGTCCCCCCCCCCCCCCACTGCCTAGAAGTTTCTGCCACAGAGAGAAAGGTGTGCTATCTTGACAACCCTTAATCTGGAGATCTGCTTCAGAAGAACAGGCCCCTTTCTAAGAAGAAAAGTCAAATTGGTTTAGAGAGGTAGAATAAATAAAGGCTTTACACATTCAGGATTCTTACACCTTCAAGAAGCTCTGCATGAAAACTATGTTAAGATCTTCTCCTGCAGCACTGGGGACCCCCGGCAGGAAAACTAAGCAATTTCACCAAATCAGCCCCTGGCAAACACACAAACTGGTGAGCAACTGCAAGACAGAAAAGTAAGCGGAATTTTGAGTTTTCTTGTTGTACAACTCCCTGAAGTGAGTTTTGTGACGTTAGAATAAGGGAACCTGAATACGGTTTGAAACTTAACCCACCCCCAAAGTTTGTAAAAACTACTACTGTTCGATATGTGAACCTTACTAGGTAGTTAGAGACCTGCAGTTAGGTTTCAGTACAGATATTTGGAGGATTAAGTAGGGAAGAAGGAACCGCTATGATTATTAGAGTAATAAGATTTAAGAGTAGTGGAAGTTTTCTATTTAGAGCTAGTGATAGGTAAATAGGGTATCAGATGCAAGGCAAGATGAGTTTAGAAAGATAATTCAGATGTTGAACAGTAATACCTTCAGGGGATCAGAGACTTTACCTCAGTATCAGGGCTAGGGAGAAGATAAACTCTAACTAGAGACTTACATTGATACAATAGAAAAAATAACAGCAATTTAATTGATTTATCTTAGAAACCTGCCTGTTGTTGCACATCAAATACAGTTACTTAAGTTCTGCTTAAACTAAAATTCATAGATCATTACAGAAGACATTCCCCCCAAGATATCTTTTCCTAGTGAGAAACATACATACCTTCACCTTAATCAAATGCTTTTACTTATTCTCCTGCTCAGGAACATTGCTCTCTGAATCTAACAGATTTCTCTTATTTGCAGAAACTACTTTTTAAGCCCTTCAGTCATAGCCGCTCATTAACAGTTTCTACTCCAGATCATTTGAGCCCACTTGGATTACTGATGATTCAATTACACACCCACACACTCCAATATGATAAACTTGATCAGAGGGAGAGGAGAGAAAGAGCATAAACACCTGCCAGGGTGAGGCTGTTTCTCTATTTGTTGACAAGCTAGTTAGGTGTGTAGGCTCCTTTTACAATGAATGGAGAGAAAGTGGCACCTCAGAATGCAGTCCATAGAAGCCAGCATGCTAATAGATGGGAAGCCACCTACATCAAGCAATGGGAACTATTGCTAGGCATGTCTTAAGGCCTCTGCCCCACACAGAGACAGGTATCTCCTTCTAGCCTGGATTAAGGCACCTAACTATGCTAGTGCTTCAGAACAGGAACCCCTCTCCTGCAGTTAGGTGGCTAAGCTACTTCTTGTGCAAATGGGTTAGGCAAGTCCTTAATTCAGAACAAGCTGTTCACTTTTAGCCCACAAACCTTTGGTGTGGAAGATTAAGGTTCAATTCCCCCCTGCTGCTGAGAGGACAGAAGGATTTGAAGAGGGAGAGGCTACATCTTGGGAATCATGCTCTAATGACTGAGCTATGTGAAATTCTGACAGAGGGCTTCTCTAGTCTCCACTGTTGCAGCTGTTCCACTTTAGATTAATAATTAAAACATGTTTGGAGTACCAGCACTGCCATAGTCTTTATTTTTCCTCACGTCTTCTTCCCCACTGACTATTTAAATGTTTATAATACACAGTGGGACAGTTCCCACAGGAGATATTGAGGGCTTCCTTCCACCCCAGCAGAATATCCCGTAGCACTCTCCTGGGAGGTAAAGAATCCCTGTTTAAAGCCTTGTTCCTCATCAGGCAGAGAGGGGAATTGAACCTGGGTGACACAAGGTGAGTGTTTTAACCGCTGGGCTAAAAGTTATAAACAAGGCCCTACCAAATTCATGGTCCATTATGGCCAATTTCACAGCCAAAGGATTTGAAAATTAGTAAATGTCTCATTTTCAGCTGTTTAAACCTGAAATTTCATGGTATTGTAACCATGGGGTCCTGACCAAAAGGAGATTAGTGGGGCAGGGCACAAACCTGTTGTAGGGAGGATTACCACCTTCACTTCTGTGCTGCCTTCAGAGCTGGGTTGTAGAGCTTTTTGCAACCACAAGAGCTTCCAAGAGGTAGAGGTGGGTCTGATCTCCCCTGTGCTGCTCAGAGCGCTCCAGCTAGGGACTCCTCGCTGCTAGTCCTGGCCGGC
Organism: Pelochelys cantorii; assembly: GCA_032595735.1. Lineage (NCBI taxonomy): Eukaryota > Metazoa > Chordata > Testudines > Trionychidae > Pelochelys > Pelochelys cantorii. The sequence goes on along the minus strand of CM064326.1, from coordinate 119,519,439 downwards.
TTGGGAGGGACAATACTTGCACAAAAGGGAAAGGAAGAGGAAATGCAAATGAGTCCTATTTGCATTTCCTCTTGCGGAAGAGGATTGTAGTTTAGACATAACCTTTCCGTGGTAGTTTCTTCTCTTCTCCCAACACCCCTGCCCCCAACATAGTGCACAGGGAAGTTTCATTTTAATTAAAAAATTATCTAAGGTTAATATATGAAGATTTACATGTTTTCTTTATTTTTCAAAAAGCTTTTTCGCATCAGAAAGGGAGATAAACTAAGTGTTTGGCCAGCTTTAGCCTGCCAGGAAGAGATCCTTGTTGCTCTGCAGCCATAGAAGTCAGCCTGCATAGACTGTGGAGGGAAGATAGGGTGACCATATTTTCCCAAAGAGAAAACAGAACACCACAGGGGACCTGACCAAGCTCCCCTCACCCCTGACCCCAGCCTCTGCATAGGGCCAGCTAGAACCCCTTCTACTGCCTACACACAGGGCTGACCCAGACACCCTGCATGGCCCTGGCTCAGACTGAGCCACTCTCTCAAGCCCTCCCTCCTATGCAGGGATGGCACTGCCTTGCCTCACCCCCACATTCTTCTGAACTGTTATGGGTCATGTGCACCCCACTTTTTTGGACAAAACCATGCACGTGATTATCAGTTAGCAAAGACAAATGCCCAGTTTTGCCAAAAAAAGTCAGAGCTCCCAAGACAGGGCTTTAAAAAGGGATTGTCCTGTCCCAAATGGGACATATGGTCACCTTATTAAGAGCATTGGAGACCTCACCCAGCATTCGTTACATGGAACAGGTATAAGCTATTCTTGCCTCACTCACCCTACTTCTGTAGAGCAAGAATAGAAGAGCCCTGTGGAACGAGACCAACAGTCCCCTTAGCCTAGCCTCTTGTTTTCTGATGGTAGCCAGCACCAGGTGCTTCAAAGGAAATGCTTCAAATTACTGGAATTCAATTTCAAGTGGGCCATCCATTGTTGTTCAGCCCCAGCTTCTGCTAGTTGGAGTGTTAGGGACATCTAGAGCACAGGTTGCATCCTCATCTTGGCTAAATTATAGAGAAAAGGTGTGAGAGGGGGGATATTATATTGGACTAGCTTCTGTTGGTGAGAGATGACCTTTCAAGACACACACACACACAGGTCTTATGAGCTGGGGAAGGAACTCTGAATGTCACTGTAACTGGGGAGGGACTCTGAACAAAAGGTGGAACAGATATTTGAACTACAACAATAATTGTGTAAGTTTTTAGCACAGAGGTAGAGTGGTCTGTTACCACCAGTACAGTAATAGGATTAAAACAAACCCACATCAAGTCTTGGTCTGTTACACTATGGAGTTAGGTAGATGCAAAGCAGCATACATCAAAGCCTAAAACTCTGGTTTGTCTGGAGTAAACTTTCCCACTTGCCCATGTAATTTGCTTGTGACACCAGTTTCACTTCACCTCCCCAGCAGACAGAGTCAAGGTTGATTAGTTAGATCAGTGTAGTGTCTACATGGACACTGCATTGCTGCAACTGACCTTGGCATGTTTTCAGAAGCTCTCTCAACACCCCACACAAGCACCACTGGTGAGGGGGTACACAGCCCCCACAAGGAACAAAGTGTATACATTCACACTAATTACTATGGCACCTCCCTGATGATGTAAATTAGATCAACTACAAATTTATCTATAGACAGGAGGCATCAAACTAGTACATGTTTGAACTGATCAAGCTTAACTGTGTTGCTCAGGGGTGTGAAAATCCATGCCAGCTCATGAAGCTGTTACAATCCCATCAGCCTAGCTACATCAATGGGAGAAGCAGTACTACAGCTGTGGGAGGTGGATTAATTATGTGGAAGTTCTCTGCCTCTTCAGTGGCACAGATGCAGCTGTAGTGTTTTAAGTGTAGGCCTGCTGCTGGTACCTTTCCCAGCCCAGCAGTGCTCTGAGTGGCTCAAAAGCTCATCTCCACCAACAGAAACTGGTCTAAGGAAAGATATTACCTCACCCATTGTCTCTAGCAGCCTAGCATGGGCATGGCAACAGCTACCCCCTCACCCACACTTCAGTGAAAAGCCATTGACAGACCTATCCTCCATAAACTTTAACACTTTTGAACCAGTTTTTTTTTAAATTTTGTTACAGTTCCAGAGTCATCCCTGGTTTGACTAGGGCATGCTAAAACCTGCATAAAGACTCTATGAGCTCATTCGGGGGTGGGTAGGGAGGGAGAATCTAGCTATTCAGTTAGAGCAGCATAATACCTGACCTCTGTGGCCCAGAGTTAAGACATGCACAGCTGCCTGACAAACTTCAGATGCAAGAAAGGCCTAGTCATGGTAGGGACTGGTCTTCCTGTCTAACAGATGGTGGCTGAAAGAAGAAAAGTGTCTAGTAGATGCTAGAAACCTAGGAGCTGTACCTCATGTGAGCATGGAGATTAGAGCCTCAATGGAGACATTTTCACTGCCTCATGGAACTTTGGAGTGTGACCAGTTAGAGATTTCTATTTAAATTCACCATCAGCACTGATGGTACCCTACCTTTTTGGACAGTGTTCCTGAAGAGGCAGAGAGAACTACCTATTGCTGAACCATTCAATATATATTACAGTGGCTTTTAGCTGGTCAGTGACTAATAATCCAGTCTATGCACATAACTGTTGAAGGTACTGGACTCAACTCCATTATAAGTTCATACACTAAAATGATAAAAATCCATTTTCACATGTAGAAGCAGAGATCTTTCTGTAGTGGGGAGGGAGGAAGGGAAATGAATCTGCTCACTTGCATTGAATCTTTAGGTAAAAGATCTGTTTTCTCCCTCCATTCTTCTTTCTGGAGGTTTAATTTGATGTTTGAGCTCCACACAGGGGCTGGAGCACTGCTAGCTCTCCTCTTATGCTGGTTTTGATGAGTGCTAGAGAAGCATGTTTAACAGATGCATTCTAGATGTTTCCTGGAGAAAGGATTAATACTCCCACCTCCTTGAAGGGAAACAGACTGAGTCAATTGCTGAATTCTAGAAAGTTTATTACAAACATTTAAAAAAGACAAACATTAAAACGGTCACTAGAGTCTTATTTAGCAGTGTTAACATATATAGGAGAATGGACAAACAAGAGTCACTAAGCAGCAAGTACAGAAACCCACACAAGCAAAGGCAGTCAATAGTTACTGGATTCTTCCTGGGAAGCAGCAGCATCCCCACTTGCTAGAGGATCTCTAAGCGTTTTCTTGGGAAGAAGCTGGGAAAGAATGTTGGGCATAACCCCTCCTTCAGCAATGGTCACATCTGCAAACAGCTTGTTTAGCTCTTCATCATTCCGCACAGCCAGCTGGATGTGCCGTGGCCCAATCCTGCTTTTCTTGTTTTCACGGGCAGCATTTCCTGACAGTTCCAGTATCTCAGCCGTCAGATACTCCAGTACGGCCGCCAGGTAAACTGGAGCTCCAGCCCCTATTCTCTCAGCATAGTTCCCTCTTCTGAGAAGCCGGTGGATACGTCCCACAGGGAATTGCAGGCCAGCCCTTGCTGTCTTACTTTTTCTTGACAGAAGTGCAGGTTTTGCAGCCACCACATTTTTCTTTCCCCGCCCAGACATTCTAATATCAAACCACAGAAGCAGAACTATGTTAGACAGGACATTGTGACAGCATCCCAGTGCTTGAGCTCCAGCTACGTAACGAGCATCAAAATGGTAGCAGGGTTACATATAGCCTCCTGCTCCAATACAGAGATGGGGTTGCTACTTGAGTTGGGGGAGGAACCACCACACAATCAAAAAAAAAAAAACCCAACACCGCTACAACTCCCTAATAGTTTTAGGTTTGAAATACAGCTCACAGCTAGTCATGCACTCTAAGTCATCTGCTTCATAACAGATTGTTTACAATTTGGTGAAGTAGATTTCTGCCATGCATACCTACCTTAAGTTTGCAAGATGATTAGTCAAAAATAGTCTGCTCAGAAACTATAGTTTTGGTTCTTCTTGCCAAGAGAAGATCCATGTCACCATCTACTCTATTTATATAAAACCTGCTCTTTTAACTATGAATAGTTCTAATAGCTTTATTTTTATTATATACAAATAAAGCTATCAGAAAATAGCTGAGAGAGAGTTGGTGCTCCTGTAAACAGGATTTTTAAGCTTATTTTCTGGGTCAGAGCAACTAAGTTTATTCTCAAGAGACAAGTAGTGTGATCAGCCACTTTCAAGTGCAAAGAACTCTTGCAACTACTAAAGAACACATTCTTAAATACTCCCTGTAGCTTTTCTACAGAGCAGTGAGAGTTTCATGGGAAACACCCACTAAAGGAAGATGCCACTAGGCTTACTAAGGCAGGGTTTTTTTTTTTTTTTTAAAAAGGCTAAATAAAGATCAAGAATCCTAAAATAGAAGATCATGTTTATAGATAATGTTATGACGCCTTGCTCTTACTATTTCATGTTGTTGGTGCCACTGTGAGACTTCTCTCTCCAACCACAAGTGTAAGCAGGTGTTACTAATCACAGTTTTTGCCTTCTCAGATATTGATGTAACTAGCTTTCACTATAGTTATTCCAGGGTATAGAGTTCTGAGGTCATCAACTTAATAAAGCTATTAAAGCACTTCTGTCTAGTACTTGGGGAAGGTAAGATACAGGGTTAAAGAGACACCTGATCTTAAATCTAGATTTCATAGTTGTGCGAGATCTCTCTCACACACACACAAAATACACATTTGTTAGGCTAAAAAGAAACACAAACTAAGTAGTTCTACTTAGTCATATATAGAATCCAGAAGAACCTTAGTACTTACATAGATATGCATAAAAGATAAACATTCTACCTTACATGCATCCCAGTATTATTACTTCCCCCCACCCAGCAATGCTTTCCATGAAATGTGGTATTTTCACTTTTCAGGTAAAAATCAGCTAAAAAACAAGACAAAATTCCCATTACCTTCAATAAACCTTTCTTTATGCTAGCCCAAGCTTGTTACCACCTCTAGCCTGCAACTTCTTCTAATAAAAGCTGACTACCTTCTTTTTAACCTCTCAAGGGTAGCCATTTTATTAGCAGCTGTTATTCTAGATCAGGTGACCACATGGATTATTAATGAGCCATTCACTCCCCCAAAAGAGTAAGCTTTATTATGGGAAAAAGAAAGAAATCTATTACAAACACATGAGAAGTGGAGGGAGTTTCTCTTGTCTTATCCAGATTAAGATTGGAAATATGGATGGACTATCTCCAATTGGTTTTCAGTTAAAGTCAATAATTGGCAATGACACTATTTGTTTGTGAAATGATATAAAAAGTAAACTCTTAAAGGATTCCTGCTAATACCTGCCTGACTATGCTGAAGCGGGCCAATACAGGTTTAAACATCCTTGGATTTAGCTTGCTTGTAATCAAATTGATCAAAAGCTTAGTTATTGTTTGGATACGATACATTATTATTTAAGCATGTTTAGAGCAACTATAATAATGTATTATTTGGCCTTTGGATTTAATAAAGAAATTGGTGGTTACATTTGTGCTTGGTGATTTCCCACACTAATAATTTCAAATATTAATAATTCCAATAATCCATTTGTCATTAGAGTTATTAAATTTGCAGGTCAATCAGCATACCTAAGGTCTCTTGCTGAGTTGTACAAAGGGGCTTTGCACTCCCTCACTTATAGGCACCTTGAAAATCCTAGGGCCTACAGAGCCTGAAGTAGGTGCCTATGCTCCATAGAGAGAGATGGGTGACAATGAATGGGATAGACAAAAGCCAGCACACTAAGTAGAGAGCGGCCTATGAAAGACTATGGGAGATGCTGATTTCAGCATCTAAGGCTATATCTATACTGTGTGTTAATCTAAGGCTATGTCTATACTGCGCTGTTTTGTGAAAGAAATATGCAAATGAGGTGAAGTGTTGAATATCACTGTGCCTCATTTGCATAATTAATGAGCGGCCACTTTTTGCGCAGTCTACATGGCTCCTTTTTGCGCAAAAACCCTCTCTTTCACAAGAGCCGTTCTTCCTGAAAAAATGCGGAAGAACCGGCTCTTGCGCAAGAGGGGTTTTTTGTGCAAAATCCTCTTGTGAAAAAAGCGGCCGCTCATTAATTATGTAAATGAAGCGCAGCAATATTTCATGCTTTGCCTCATTTGCATATTTCTTGCACAAAACAGCGCAGTATAGACATTGCCTGGGGCTATGTCTACACTGCAGGCTTTTTGCACAAGAACTTTTTGCGCAAGAGTTTTGCACAATAAGTTCTTGTGCAAGAGCGCATCCACACTGCCATGTGCTTTTGCACAAGAGATGTGCTTTTGCACAAGAGCGTCCATGGCAGTGTGGATGCTCTCTTGCACAAGAAAGCTTTGATAGCCATAGGGCTTTCTTGCGCAAGAAACCCCTGTTGCCTGTTTATACATGCTTTTTTGCACAAGAGCTCTTCCTCAAAAAGGCTTATTCCTCGTGGGGAGAGGAATAACTCTTGCGCAAAAAGCCCTGTGCTCTTACGCTTTACTGTAGGTTTTTTTGTGCAAGAATGGGCTTGTAGTGTGGACGTTCTGCAAGTTTTTGTGCAAAAACAGCTGTTTTTGTGCAAAAACTCTGCAGTGCAGACGTAGCCACAGAGTTTTGACACTTGCTTCAGGGTTGGAGGGGGTGCCTGTCTTTGCTCAGGGCAGGGGTGGGCAATAATTTTTGCAAGGGGGTCTCTCCACTCACAGACCGCACTTTTCTATTATGTTAATAGACGGGGTCTGGGCGGGAATTTGAGATGAGGGGGTTCTGACCTGGGACATGGGGTTCGAGTGCTAGGTGCAGGCTCTAGCCCAGGCCAGGAGGCACTTTGCATAGGCGGCTCCTGATTGGCAGCAAATTGGGGCACTCAGGCAGGCTGACTGCACGCCACAGTGGCCCCATTTTGCTCAAAGCTGCTGGCAAGTCTCTGTGTGCCCCTTGGAGGGGAAGGGGCAGTGTGTCTTTGGCCTAAAAGTGCCCATGCCTAAAAGTACTGCCCCCGCAGCTCTCATTGGCTGGTTTCTGGCTAATGGGAGCTGTGGGGATGGTACTGGGGGCAGGGACAGCGCACACAGACCTGCTGTCCCCCTCCCCTGAGGGGTGTGCAAAAGACATGCTTGTCAGCAGCGTCTGGCCATCGTGCTTCTGGGAGCAGTGTGGCAGGCAGACTGCTTGAGTGTCCTACTGGGCTGCAGGACATTTTCCTCCAACCCCAGCCCAGAGAGTCATGGCAGGCTGGAAGAAAATGTTTGGTGAGCCAGATATGGCCCACAGGACATATTTTGCCCATCCCCCGGCTCACAGTCTATGAGCATGAGATAGGTGCCTGCCTCAGACCACACACACACACACACACACACACACACACACACACACAAAAGTGATGTAGACATGACACAAATCTCCCTTAAAACCTTTAACCCAGTGATATAGCCTCTGAGGATAGCACAAGAAGCAATGGATCTAAATTGCAGCAAGGGAGATTTAGGTTGGAAATCAGGAAAAACTTCCTGTCAGGATAGATAAGTACAGGAATAAATTGTCTAGTGAGGTTATGGAATAGTCTGTGGAGGTTTAGAGCACGACAAACACTTGGCAGGGATGGTCTATATAATACTTTAGTAGTTCTTCCATGTGTGCAGGAGCCTGGACTAGATGGCCTCTTAATGTCCCTTCCAGCCCTATGAAGAGGGTAGTTGCATAAGATGTGGAAGACAGCAGTTCTAGTCTCCTCATCAGCCTGATGAAAAGGAATTTGAACAGGAAATCTACTGTCACTCACACATGTGCCCTAACTGCAGGGCTATCAAGTCATTCTTATTTTGTTTGCTCCAATAAAGTGAAATGGTTTCAACAAGAGATTGCAGGAATATCCCCTGCTGCCACCCCACATCAGACTAGCCCACTGACTAAGTCACTTAAGTGAGTGATGATAAATCTATTCCCCTTGTTAGGCAGAGAGGGGGAACTGCACCAGGGCTCCCACATCCCAAGTGAGAACCCCAACCACTAAGCTAAAGGTAAAAAAGGAGACCTCTTCACCAGCCCTTTTCTGTGAGAGGCCTCCTCAAACCCTTACTGGACTGAGCCTTGCCACCAAAATGTTCCTCTGCTCATCTTCCCCTGGTTTCAGGCCTGTTCCAGGATTTAGGCCAGAGATAGGCACCCACACTCTTACCTCAGGCAGCAGGCTATGTCCCCAGAGGCAACAAGTTAGACATTAAATGAAACGTTTACAACAGAAATGTAGGCGATGAGTGAGTTTAGGTACCTGCAGGATTTGGAAGCAACCAACTGGGGGTTTTGTAAATCATAATGGTGCATAAAACTAGGACTTAAACGCCTAAATCTAGGCTTTAGTCGCCTAAATTCCTTTGTGGGTCCGACCATCACTGACTCCTGGCATAGCACACATTGAAACCAGCAACAGAGGCCTCAGTTCTGCAAACACATGTTGGAATTGGTAAGAATATTTGAAATTACCTACATTGATTTAGGACACAAACAAACACTAATTTAACAATAAATTCCTTTATTAAATCCAAAGCCTAAATATACAATTACCCTAAACATTCCTAAATAATATGCATTTTACTCCATCCAAACAGTAACAAACATTTATTAGCATTTGACTCAGCTACTTACAAATGTGCTAAATCCAGCTATGCTTAGACACATATTGGTTAACTTACCCTTAAAGAATGTACTTTTTTACACCCTTTAACAAACAAGTGATATAATTTCTAGCTACTGACTTCAGCTGAAGATAATTCACCATTTTTTCCCCAGATTTAATCCAGATAAGATTAATAACCTCTTCCCAAGACCTTTCCTTCCCTCCATCTTGCTGTCCAATGGTTTTCACATGGCACCTGGACTCATGCAGGCTTTAACACTGGTGAATGGGTTGGGGAAGGGCTGTGTTAGCTCATTTTAAGACAAGTTCTCTTTGTTCGATTTAAAACCAGCTGCAGTCACCTCTAGCAGTCTTGAATATCTGACGGCTGAGATACTTGTACTATCAGGAAATGCTGCCTGTGAAAACAAGAGAGCAAGGATTCTACCACGACACATTCAGTTTGCTGTTGAAAAGTTGGAATGATCAAGAGCTGAATAGGCTGCTTTCAGATGTGATCACTGCAGGGGGAGGAGTTTTGCTAAACATTCTTGTCCAGCCTCTTCCGCAGAGAACACCTAAAGATCCTTCAAAAGAAAAGAAACATGGAACTCTGGCTAATCAATGTGTTTTTTATGTGCAAATTGCTGCAAAATATACAGACTATCTTAATGTGTGGGTTTTTAACTGTTGAAAATAAACTTAATTACAATCTACTATCTGATTCCATTCTCCTGTCCATTAATGTTATCTGCTTAAATGAAGCACACAAGATCTTTTACAGGGGAAAAGGCAGTACGCCGCATTTATTGAGAATACAACAGTTGCATATGCTTTTCAATCACACACACACACAAACACCATGCATATACACACACAGTCCTGCCAGACGATGTTATAGTTACCAATCCAGATTCTGTACAGTCTCGTGGCCAGCTAGATTGAACACAGAGTGAGAGCAGGGCCTTTGTCAGTTGAACGATCCGATGCTCTTCTGGAGTTGGAGGCAAGACAAACCCAAAGTTCCATAGCAAAGCACCCTGCTTTTATAATCCTTTTCTCTGTTGAAATCAATGGATTCCGCTCTGTCAGCCTGTGACCAGAATGTTATCTTGTTGATGTCAATCGTTCCCAAACATCTCCAAAGCTCATCCTGTAATCAATCGTCTTTCAAGGGTGCTAGCTCCACTTTAAGGCCATCAATCTACCAATATCCAATTGTCGTGCGAGTAGGGGTACGCATAGATGGTTATAGATGGTTTTTCTTTGACGCCGCGCTCTCATTTTCGCCCACGCTCATCCCTCCTTCTTTGGCCATCTGGTTTTGAGCAATAACTTTTGCACCTTTATCTCGAAACATACATGCCTCTTTCACACATAAACAATCTTTTACAAGGACTTCTCAAGGGAGGGCATAGCATCAATATGTACATTGGGCAAAGCAAAGAGGCGTTGTAAATCAAACAATTAAGGCCTTAGCCTTCAACATTCTTCTAGTCTCAGTAACATAGACACAATATCAAAACACTTTTTACTTAGACCCATTTATTAAACTCACTAAACTTTTAGTACAAAACAATAGACATTTAACTAAAAGGACTTAATTTAATGAAATATACATATACCTTATATTTCTACATCATTAAACTACATTACTACATTACCAAACCTAAAATACAAATATAAAAAGAATAAAACTTTCAGTTCCAACATTAATTCAGTAATATTTTCCCCAGGAAAACATTTAAACTTGCAGCTTTTAAATAATATGAATATGGTTCTTTAACACTACTGAAATAATTAAGGTGTGCAAACTACTGACTTGAGTAGGCTGGTAACTATGTAAGAACTATCTAGTCTAGGAAGCTGGTCATCATGTAATTATTACTAATTTGAGGGTGTGTGAGGGACAGTGGAGGCTTATCTGTATTCATCAAATTTCTCAGGCCATATTACACACAGGGAGCCCATCAGAAAGGCAGTGGGCAGTGCTACTGGCATATAATGTTGCCCATGGTTAAAAGTACCAAGGCATCACCTGTTCCAAACAAGGATGGTCCTGGCACTTACAAACTAGGAACTGAAAACCCAAAGAAATGAAGGACCCGATTTTGCTTTAACTTAATACTATCATAATCCCCTCTAAAATCAATGGAATTACTCTTGATTTATATCTGAATCAAAGACTAGTGCCTCTTATTGTAGGTACAGTAGCAAAACAAAAGCAGGGTTGGTATGAATCAAATATAAAAATGCATGTTGTGAACAGCCCCCTGGCATACTAGAATGGTCCATGTATCAGGAATAATTTCAGCCACTCTTCTTTAATATTACGGAAGTTGCTTTCCATGCTACTTCATGCTAGACCAGGTTTTAGTTGCACCTGTTTTGCTAAAATTATGGTTTAAAATAATCTGGTCCCTTGTGTGAACACACACTAATAGCAGATCAAACCTGGCCTAAATGTGTACACACAGATTTGCACCTGTTTCAGTTGGTGCAAATTGTGTGTAGACAAAATCTAAGTAAATCAAGACAACCTCTGCTTTTCCCAGGTGAGAACTTTTATTTCCACCTGGAAAGTTACAACTGCCAGCCATCACTGACTATTCCACCTTCTCACAACATGTGGTGAGACATCCCCAGGCATTGGGTATAAGTCTTCAGGTCTAAAGGCCTTACTGGGAGTGCCCTGTTGGAAGCCTTGAAAATACTGATTGCTAGATTTGGGAATAAATTGTCTTTTCACAAAACAAACAAAAGCAGAGATGAAACCATGGTAATATTTTTGTTTTTCCTCCATTATTGATCATTTTCCAGCTTGTAATTACTTTGCTGTTGCACCTGATCGAAAACCTCTGCCTCCATCTTGTCAATGTTCACCCATCTCCAACTTGGTGGGGAAAAAATGCAGCAGTTACACCACAGGACCCCTTCTCAGCTATCCCACCAACATTTTCCTGCTCTCCATGTGCCAGGTTTCTTAAAAGCCTATTGCATTAGACCGACTCCAATCAGATTATCCACATTGCCTCTTCAATAACTCGTATTTCCCTGCTCCTTACATGAAGGCCAATGAAGGACCCTGTTTGTGTCCAATATCACTAAAGGCAGAGCCAGAACCTATGACTGGAAACTAAGGGACAAATTTGCATTGACTAAGGTAAACCACAGTCTTTTGGCTCAATACAACAGAGGACTGGAGGAAACTGGTAGCTGTACAACTCTGGCACTGTTATCATTGGGTGGATAGCTTAGCTCCAAAGGTAAAGTGTCAGCTTTCTAAAAAGTACTTCCTCACCCTGAATAGCAGCCATCAAGAACTATAAAATCTCCAAAACCAAACACTTCAATTTTCCATAAGAAGAAAGATGAGAAAATCTTTGTGAGCAGCCTAGCCTCTCATGCTACTGCTTTATTGTGCCTGGCACTTAAGTACCAAAGTGACTGTTGCTTTCAGAATATTTGAGATAAGATAGAAAAACTCAAGGTTTCATTAACTAGGAGAGGGGTGCCAGGGTCCTTGCCATTAGTTCTGGGGGAGGATCAAAAGATTTCACCTCTCCTGTAACTTATAGAGGGTCAGGTGCATCTTTGTACAATTTGATGATAAGAAGAACATTTTGGCATGCAAAATTTGTCTGAAATTAATATTTCAGAATGAAGTTTTCAACAAAATGATTGCCAGATTCTTCAATATAAAAGAACCAGCAGGTGCTGTTCTATTGTGCTTCTCCTTACCAAAGGCATATCATTACCTGTGTTACTATTTTATCATGGCTTATTATTGTTTCATCTCTGATAGAAGGCCCACTGTGCTGAGTGAACATAAGGAAAAGATGGTTCCTTCTGTAAAGAATTTACAATCCAAGTCCCCAGTCCTATAACCACGGGTTTAGTTTTATTTACTTGAGTGGTCCTTCTGAAGTCAAGGACAACTGATGGCCCGGATCCTGCAACCAGGTTTGAATAAATGGATTTTTGAGCTCATATGGAAGTCCATAGATGGCTGTCCATGCACAGCCAGTTGCAGGATTGGATTGGCAACTCAAAATTAAAAGTTATAGGCTCCTAGATTTTAATACTGAAGGAAACCAATTGTGATAATCTACTTTTATAGTTGCTTTCTTTTCCGTCTCGGCCAGGATGCTTTTTTAAAAAAACAACATAACCGTTTTTCCTCAAATGTGGGATTGTTACGTTAGTAATATGTTAGTAATTCCCAACTACACATTTAATAAGAAAAATGTCAAAACTTTCTCCCAGATGATTCAATGCCTGTTTTCAATTTTATGAAACTGGCGCTTTTAAAACCAAATTAAATTACTAGTTTTGATTTTATTCTGTTGCATGAACAAATGTACCTGAAGGTATGATCACTTGCACTTAAACACCAATTCTTAGTGCTGTGAAGGGAAGAGCTAACTATCTCCCCCCACACCCTCCCACCCCTTTGGTTCCAAGACTCTGAATGAGGAAATGATGATCGATGATTTTGGGAAAATTCAAGGGGGGGGGGGGAGGTTAATAGGTACTGACAGCCTGAGCTCGCCAGACGCTGTCGCGCTCCGACAGGAATCAGTGACAGGCCTGGGCTGGGAGTACCGCCGGGAGAGGTTTGCAACGCTCAGTCTAGCAAAACCCCACCTCACTCGAGCACCCAGGCCTGCGAGCAGGGCCCCGAAAGGAGACGCGGACGGTCACGCACGTATCACTGGAGCCCGCGAGAGGATTAGTCCCAGCTCCCCGGGCGCCCCCCACCGCCAGCTCCCGAGAGCGCCGAAGGGAAGGGCGCTGGGCGGGCCCCGCTGCCTTATAAGGCTGCTCCGGAAAGCGGCGTCGCAGCCGCAGCCAGAGGGACTCGCTCCGCAGCCAGCGGCACGTGGGCTCTGAGCGCTGCAGGGGACCTTGCCCGGCGGCACCGCTGCAGTTTCAGGGCCAACATGCAGGTGAGGAGCCGCGAGGAGGCCCCGCCTCGCCGGCCGGGGGGAGGGCTGGCAAAGCCCCCGCGCGGCGGGCCCGATCCGGCTACAGACGGGGGGAGGAGCATGTGTCTGCCCCCCCCCCCCTCCCCCGGCCCAGATGCAGCAAGGCCCGTACCGGGCCTGCAGCGCGCGGCGGCCCGGGGCTCCCTCGGGGGCTGCCAGGAGGAGCTGGGGCTGCGCTGGCCGGGCTCGGGAGCGGGGAGCTGGCTGGCCGCCCATAGCCACATAAGGAGCGCGCTGCTGGCTGGCCGGACGCTTCCCGGCTCTCGGGTTACAGTGTTGCACGGGGGCGCTTCCCCTATAAAGGGAAAAAGCCTCCGCCGCGTTTCCCCTTCCGCCTGGTCTGGGCGCGCCTTTTGCATTGCTAGTAGCTATCGTCAGGGCGGGGCTGTAGCGTGGGGGTGGGGGAAGCCCCCCTCCCCGAGCCAGGACCTTGGAGAGACACATAACATCTGTCCCTGGGCCAAGCTCTGGTGGGGAGTGGCAGGCTCTGGGGCAGTAGCTCTGAAGAAAAGTGCTTGGCTCTTTCACCACTAACAATTGGTCCAATAAATGATATTACCGTGCCCGCCTTCTCTCGCTACTGTCCCGGGCCGCTCCTGTGGCTCTGCTTGTCGCCCCCGATCTTCAGTTCTAGATATCAACACACATAGAGTGCCTAGAGAGAAAGTGGGTTTTTTTTTTTTAAAGTGGGACACGAAGGTCAGGGGATGGGCCCTATAACAGTGGGACATCTGGTTGCCTTAAAATAACACCTCTCACAATCAGAGTGGAAGAGGGGACAGTTCTACCAGGCCCTAAACTCTGCAGACCCTAAAATACTTGTAACATCTAAAGCATAGGTTCCCAAACTGAGGGGTCTGCCCCCCTGGGGGGGGCATGAAGAAATTCCAGGGGGGGCATGAGGTGACCCAGGCGCCCCTCCCCCGGTCAATCACAAGTTTTGCTGCTATTTTTGTTTTTCTGGCTCAGTAAGTTTTTTTTTTTTTTTTTTCCTCAACAAGTTTTGCTGTTATGGGGGGTGAGGGTTTCTCAAAAATCAAAAAGGGGGTGTGATGCCATAAAGTTTGGGAACCACTGATCTAAAGTGAGTGGGAGGGGGTGGGATTCCTTAAACAGGATGTACCAGGGCCTCAAATATCTATAAGCAGTCCTGACCGTGGTTATATTTATTAAAAGTTAAAAATCCCAACACTGCCTCAAAATAAAGCCTAATTTAATTGACTTAGCAGTGGTCTTACTCCAAACAATCCTATGATACTTAGCATTTTAAAATAAGGGAGCAGGCACAATGCTGCCTGTGCTCATTCAGAAGATATTAACATGTAAATGGTTACTTGACATACACTGGCAACATGCTTTGTCTTTATTTTGATGTCTTGTAAGCCATTGTCTGCCAGAAAGAACTTGTCAGGAAAGGGATATTGTGTTCTTAGTCTGAAATATGAGTGGTCACCAATACTACAATTTTTTTTGGCCAATTTCTGCCTTTAGTGACACTTGTCACTAAAATTTGTTCTTGCAATTGGAAATTACAGTGCTGTTGATCTGAGAGTGAGAATGATACCTCTGGAAGATTGATGGGCCTTATGTCGCCTTTAAAGTTTATACAGGTTGAACCTCTAACGTGGCATTCTTGGGACCAGAGAATTTGCCGAACCATGGGAGGTCAATATTGTCTAGCAGCACTACCAACACTTCCACTGCTTATTGGGCTCTTAGAAAATATTTAGGGATAAATTAGAGCAAAATAACAGCACAGAGCACTGAGAGCCAGGACTGGTGGCTATAAACAAACTTTAGGGGACCGCATGAAACTTGGCCGCATCCATGATAAGTAGACATCTGGCTAAATAAAATCATCCCAAACCACAGATATTCCTGGACTCAAAAGTGCTGGTCTAGAGAGGTTTAACCCGTAGAAGTAAGTCTTGCACTAGTCACCCAAGTAATCCATGTAGCTACTGTAATGATGGGAAACACACAAGTATCTGAGCAATTTTTGTATTAACAAACTAAGGAATAATAGCCCTATTTATAAACTTGAGCTAAGGAACAAGGAGTCCGTGGCAGAGCCACTAAGTGAGCCTCAGTCCCAGTTCATTGCCTTAACTACCCACCACTCTTTCAGGTCCACGTGAGGAGCAGATGTCTATAAATCTCAAAGTAAAGAAAACCCAAGTCCACTCCTCTGATTCCCACAATGTTATGCTTCCATGATGGCAGTGTGTTTTGTGTCTGACCTCTGTTCAGCTTTCCTGTGCCTTGTCCTAACAGGCATACAAAATCACTTTGTTTGTGGTTGGTGGTGGCTGTATATGTGCATTTATTCAAAACAGTATTTTTTTTTAATTTTTTTTTTTAACAATATCTTTTTGTTAAGATAGTAAAACAAACTTGGAAAAGTTAGGTATTACATCTAAATGTTGCCCATAAACAATGAAACATGAAAGAACACTTTTTAAAAAGTTCCCTCCTGGAAGGAAGTGACATAAGAGCCTACTTCTTCTGTGTTGTTCGAATCCCAAATCTAGTACATTCTGGATCTTAAATTAGTCCATGTCTATATACACATTTTATCTAACTGTGTTTATTAAATCAGTACAATATCCTGTTTTGGTCCAAGATGATTATATAGATTTAGGTAAACTTGATTCTGTAGTGATTTGTGTTGAGCTCAAATCACAAGCATGTTTTCACAAACTGGTGCAATTTTAATACAATTAGTTTTTAAATGTATTTGAAGTTAAACTGATGCAACTTCTTTGGGTCAAAAAAGCCAGCATGGCAGGAATGATTTTGGGGGCTGCCATTTGCAGCTTTCCACTGGTGAAAACTTTCCTGTAGAAAAAATGGCTTTTCTTTTTGTTTTCTTCACAAAAAGGCCCATAAGGTCATCACCAATCCTGTAACCTCTGTCGTCTTTGCTTTTGTTTAACTAAAAAAAAAAAAAAAAAAAGAACTTGGATAGACACCCTGCTCTGCTTCGTCTTTACCTGCCCTCATGATGACCCAGATCTTCTCTTATTTCCCTGCCCCAATTAAGGAAGTTACAGACTCTGCTGCAGCATTCTCTTTTTTTGAGAACTCTCAAACTCTTCTGTAGGGTTTTGAGAACAGAAGAGAGTGGAGCAAGGTATCCATTTCTTTGCAGGGCACTATCCTTTGCTTAATGTGTATAAAAATCCCATCAGCAGGAGATTCTGTGTGTGCTCTCCATTGCCCATACAATAACATTACTACTCCCGTTGTGGAAGTGGTAGAAGTGTTCATTCAATTTAAGGTGCACATCCTCAGTTTTGTTCTGTTTTAGGACCCCAATGCAGATACCGAATGGAATGACATTTTGCGTAAGAAGGGCATCCTCCCTCCCAAGGAAAAACTAAAAGAGGACGAGAATGTGACAGAGGAGCAGGAACAGCAGGCCCTCCAGCAAAAATCTGTTGGTGAGTGATCAGGCAAGAACAGGTCACCGAAAGCTAAAATCCTGAGCCACTTCTGTATTAGCATGTCCGGTTACTTTTTAAAGTCTCCAAATGAGAAACAACCTTTTTTTCCTTTAACTCAGGATACCAAAAGTGGGCCATATTATATTAAAACATATATAACATAGCAGAATTGGCAGAATTACATTTTGTTTACAACTTTGGCAGCTATTACTGATCATTTTTAAACATTTTTTTTTTTTAGGTTCTTAAAATAGATTTTAAATGTTCACAATTCTAGGAAATTATTTGTGGGGGTGGGGTGTCGACAATTATTTTGTAACATTATCTCAATGTCACCGCCAGTAAAGCTAAAGCTTTGTGAATCGTTAAAACTAAATTATGAACATCACATATCAAAATATGCAAAGTAAATAAATAAGTAAATCAACAAGTCATTCATGGTTTTTGCTGTTCATTTAATAGTTCATTTGCAACAAATATAACGCTCTGGATTTTTGACTAAGTTTTCAAGCAGCAATTTTCTTTCTTTGATTATGTTTAAAATTCGATCTCTCTCTGTGTGCGCACACACATTTTTCCTTCGGGATGACAGAGTGATGTCATCTGCGTCCCTCCACCTGCGTCCTCAGCTGCACAGTCTCCCACTTCTCCCACCCTGGTACTCTGGCCAGACACCCTACTCCCAGCCTGGTCCTGCACCCCACCTTGCCCCCTCACCCCCTCCTGCATCCCACTTCCCACCCAGATCCTGCACCCCCATCTGTATCCCACTCACTAGCAGCTCTGTCCTACACACTGAACCCCTCATTTTTGGCCCCACCCTGGAGCTTAGGGGGCCCCACAAAATCCACTAACCCTGGAACCACAGAAGAGTTAATCTGGCCTGTGACCTTGAACCTCAGTCCCCTCTCCCCTACCCATGGGGCTGGAGCACCGGAGGAGTGAGATGCTTCAGTTGGGGGCCACATCAGTGAGGGTGGGGGTCTTTTGAGGGGCTTTTTTTCCTTCTCACTTGTGTGGTCCCCGACCCCAAAAAGGTTCCCCACCCCTACCATAAATAAAGATGTTAAAAGCCTTTTTGTTGTACATAATATTTTACTTTATTTAAAATGAAGCTTGACCAACAAGGCCCCAGTCAGAGCCCGGCCCCCATCTGGCCGCAGCATCCTGTCCCCAGCCCCAATCCTGGGGCAGGCCCCATGGTCCAGCCCCCATCTGGCCACAGGAAGTCACCCTCCTGCTGCAGCACAGGTAGGAGGGGAGACTACAATCTGGCTGTGGCAGACAGAGGGGGTTGAGCGAGCATTGCGAGCAGGCTAGTTTTCTATGGAAAAAGTGTCCATTGGTTTGTATGTGCACATATGGTTATGACGCTAAGCACTGTGATTGCGCTCCCTGCACGCTTTTGTAATACTCATTGTACAAAATATGCTTTGAGGTATCCTTTGAACACTCCTAAACTTCAAGGCTAGGAGGTGCTATCGTGATCTAGTCTGACCTGATGCATATGCAAGCCAGAGAACCTTCCCTACCCTCTTCTATAACAGATTCATAATCTCTGTTTTGTTTCTTGCATTTGTTCAGGAAATAAATATTGTTTTGCTGCTTTTTTTCATCATGTTGCGGAGTTGTCACTTCAGATGGCAAAATTTGATATCTTCCATTGTTGTATGTAGTATAGTTGTAGCCATGTCAGTCCCAGGACATTAAAGAAACAAGGAGGATTAGGTAATATTTTTTTTTTTTTATTGGACCAACTTCTGTTAGTGCAAGAGAGAAGCTTTCCAGACACACTCAGAGCTCTTCTGGGAAAGGTACTCTGAGCAGGTGGAACGGATTGGTTAACATAAGTAATTAACACTTCTTCTAAGGGACTATTCAAGGCAGAGTGGCCTGTTAACACCTCTCTAGTCATGAGACAGGCTAGGGGGTTACATGTTGTTATAATAAGCTATAAATCCAGTGTGTCTGTCCATTCTGTAATTTTCATAATGCTGCTAAATTTAAGATCCCAGGCTCATCTTTTGAAACTTTAGCTAGTTTCCTTTGAGGTTATGAATGGATAGGTCAGAGTGATTGCTTTGTGGAAAATGCCCACCCACAGATGATAGGGTGATCTTTTTTTTTTTTTTTTTTTTTTAAATCACTTTCCTCTGTGAGTTCATTTGAAAGCATAGCGATTATCTAGTTTTATCCATGTAGTTGCTATTGGGATATTTAATGCACTGGATGAGGTACACCTCATAGCATGATGGACATGTGGAGGCTTCCTGGGTCTTGAAAGGTGTGCTTTGGAGAGTGGTGATCGTTGTAGCAGTGGAGATACGTCTGCAGCTTTTGCATCTGTTCCGGCAGAGTCTGGTGCTGCTTTGAGGTGGTATGCCCTTGTATGCAAGGAGTTCCTTCTGATGAGCTTGGAGGTGTTGGGGGGGGGGAGTTGTTTGGAGGCCAGAAGAGGAGGGGCAGAAAACATTTGTCAGTATGGGTTCCCCATAGACTCTAGAGTATGGGTTGTAGTTGTTTGATACGTTGTCTGAGTTCGAGTGTGGGGTGGTAGCTGACTGGTAGGGGAGCACAGTTGGAATGAAGGTTTTGTTTCTGTATGGCAGCAGATTCTCGCCGGTATTTGGGTGGCCCATTTCATGATGCCGTCTTCTTTTCTGGACTTACAACTTTGCTTATTCCTTTGCAAAAGACACTGATATCATTGTCTAAAGTAAATTTTAGCTTGGCTATAGTTATGAATTTGCAAAGTAGTCAGTTAACCGTGGGGGAGAGGCAAGGAAATAGGGTTGATGATGGTGTGAGGCTGGTGAGTGTAATCCTGAATTTCATTACTGGAATATGTTGTTGGGACTAGGGATGTAAAGGACTAGTCGATTATTCAATAAGCAAATGCGTATAGGCTAGTTGACTAGTTGCTCTTCCCCCTCTCCCCCCTTGTTGCCTCTATCAAAAGCGGCAAGGGGGGGAAGGGGAGTACTTTAAAAGCGGCAGCTACGCAAGGAGCCTGGGGTCAGCTGCTTCATGCGGTACTGCCGTTTTGAATGCTGCGGGGAGCCCAGCGTGCCAGCTTTGAAATGTACAAGAGTCCCCAATGAGGGCTCTTGCGCATTTCAAAGCAGAAGCACCCACATGGAGCCCAGAGTCAGCGGGAATTCCCACTGGCCTTGGGCTCCACGCAGCTTTCCAACTTTGAAATGCACAAGAGCTCCTGCTGGGGCTCTTACACATTTCAAAGGCAGAATGCAGAAGTTCTTATCAACTAGTCGGGTAGTCGATGGAATTTCCATCAACTACTCGACTGGCAAATTAACTGTTACTTAACATCCCTAGTTGGGACCTTAATCTTAATGCAATATGTGTTTGTTCACTGGGATCACAGGATAAGCAACATGAACTGATGTTTAGAAGGGATCAAGCTCAAGTATTTGCAGTTACATCCCAGATATTTACAATACGTGTGAACCTCTTTAATCTGGCATCCCTGGGAAACAGGATTTGCCAGATTAAAATTTTGCTGAGGGTATGAGGGGGATGAGAATGGAGTGCTTACCTGTTGCTTCACATCCCCTGCCACTTACAGCCAATACCCCCCACCACTATGGGAGCAGCAGGGTAAAGCCTCCAGCTGAGTGTGCCTCTGCACTGCTTTTCTCCCAGCTGGAGGAGCAGCAGTGCACAAAGCTGCTTCCTCCTCCCCGTGACAGGGTCTGTACCCTGAGTCTTTGTGAATCAGAGACACCTCCCCCACCCCCCCCCCAGAGTATGGAGGTTATAGTGTAGTAAATCTGGGGAGAGGAGTGCTTATAAAAGCTCCAAGCATCCCTCTGTCTGTTCAAAATGCTGAATTTGAGGATTTCTGAACTCCCTTCTCCAATCATTGTAAGTAGTCTTATTGTGTTGTTCAATAACTTAGAAAAACAAAAGAAAAAAAGGAACTTGCACAGGCTAATCTTCCTTGGAATATTGCTAACCCTATGTTTCTCCCCTTCTAGTGAAAACATATGAAGACATGACTTTGGAAGAGCTAGAAGAAAATGAAGATGAGTTTAATGAGGAAGATGAGCAAGCTGTCAAAATGTACAGGTGAGAGCCAGCTTGCAGAACTGCCTAAATGAAACTATCGTGGTTACGTCCTTACACACTAATACAATGCAATGGGATTTTCATTCTTCTGAAGAAAAGGGGAGAAGGATGTGCTTAATAGGACCCCAAACTGGGAGTTAGAAGACCTGTGGTTTGTACCCTGGTTGAAAAGACTGCATACTATTGTTACTAATCCACTTGGGTCTACATCTTAGATACCCTATTTAGGATTAATCTTTTCATAGGTACTCTTGACCCATAACCCACGTTGAAGTCAATGGGTGCAAAACACCTCTGCAGATCAGATCTTGGGTCTAGCACCTAAAATATTGGAGACTTCTAAAAAAAAATTTGCCGTAATGAAACTGAGGCAGAGAGATTATGGTCTGAATCTCTACCATGTTTTTCCTTGAACACTCATTTATAAGTCTATAGTGTGTGAGTTTAAAAACAAAAACAAAAAAAACACCCCACAAAAACCTGTCATTCAGACTTGGTATTATTTTGTATAGATACAAATGACTGTTCAAGGTGCAGGATAGTGGAGAACTTGTCCCTAAGTATTTTTAGCTATTTACCTATATCTCAGGGACAAAATATATTTTATGCACTGAGTCTGAAGTTGAATATTATGACTTTACTCTACTATGATACAATAACTTAATTGGGTTTAGACTGCTCTTATATTTAAATGTGAACCTATGTAAACTCTCCTTCACTACCCTGGTGTTTAGAGACTTCTATCATTCATCTCTGCTTCAAAACCTGTGACTTTGATTGTCTAATCATTGTTCTGTTATATAAGTGCATCTGTTTTCAAACCTGTTCAATTTATCTTCACCCATCTTTTCCCTCCTTGTGTAGACAGCAAAGGATAGCAGAATGGAAAGCACTTCAAATAAAGAACAAATTTGGGGAAATTCTAGAGATTTCAGGGCAGGATTATGTTCAAGAAGTCACCAAAGCTGGCAAGGGTATATGGGTAATCCTGCATCTTTACAAACAAGGGTAAGTATGCTGTTTTTAAACACTTCGCATTTTCAGAAACTATTAATGAACAATGATAATACCTTTTAGACAAGTGCATAACTGTGTTATGGACACTAAAGTATTAATTCCAGAATTCTATCAGTTAAAATAAGAAGAAACACACTTGTTACACTTACAGCCAAAGTGCACTGAAACCTAACTACAGAGAGAATCTGGGGGCAGGCATAATCCTTTTTTATATAAATGCACTTGAGGCTATGCCCTCAAGATCACCAGCCTCCTTCGCTTTCCAATGGAATTATATGTGGCCCATCTTCTCTTGCTGCACAAAATTTAGGCAAGTAAAGCACTCAACCCCACTGATGTTACAAAATAGCTTTTCAAGGAAGCGTAAGTAGTTATCACTACTTTGCAAATAAATCTGTTGTAAAAATGATTAAAAAGCTTGCTTATGTTCATTATCTTTAATAATTTAAATTCTATCAATTCTTCATAGTACACAATATTTTACTTCATCTTCCTAATACAAATACAAGTTTGATTCTTTTGTTTCCACCTCATGTTACCATTTCTGTCACTATTCTAAGCTAAAAAAGGAATCTTGTAAACTGACTTTTTTTTTCCTATAATAGAGTAGGAAATCTTACTTGAACTACTGTAATGAATTATTCTAATCTTATACTGGGGTGATGAGCACTGTAGTAATATCTTGAAATTTGTTTTATAAATTCTAATCCATAAATACTGTTCAATAGGTTGATATTTCTAGCTTTCCTTGTGGAGGACTACTCTTGATATTCTGTTTCTTAGTTCTTCTTTTGACCTGTTTTTCTTAACAGAATTCCCCTCTGTACCTTGATAAATCAACATTTAAGTGGACTTGCCAGGAAGTTCCCAGATGTTAAATTTATCAAAGCCATTTCTACAACCTGCATACCCAACTACCCTGATAGGAACCTGCCAACAATTTTCACATACTCTGAAGGAGATATCAAGGCCCAGTTTGTTGGGCCTCTAGTGTTTGGTGGCATGAACCTGACACGAGATGGTAAGTGGCTGTATCTGGTATCTTACATAGGAAAAACAAAATGTCTGTAACCTGTTTAACTAATCTTCTGCATGTTATGTTTGCACTGACCTTGAAATGCAGAGGCTGGGAATTAGTGACAGGACAAAAAAGTATAATAGAAATGTCACAATTTTATTTACATTTCTCATGTATATTATCTGATTCAACAATATATTTAAAACAAAAAATATAAAAACTTTATCTAATTTCTTCCCTCCATAGTTGTTTGTACCTGGAATTTGCTGAACAGCCTCTGCTTGCTTTATAGCTAAATCTGATTTTGTGTGTGTGTGTGTGTGTGTGTGTGTGTGTGTGTGTGTGTGTGTGTGTGTGTGTGTGTGTGTGTGTGTGTGTGTGTGTGTGTGTGTGTGTGTGTTAGAGTTCTCTCATGCCTTCCTGACCCATGGACTCTGTCCCTAAGCTACTATGCCCCTGCCTCCCAAGAAGCAATGTTTTCTCTAACCCCACTGCGGCTGGAAGCTTGAAAATGTGCTGCCTATCCCCCCCTGCCTTTCCCAGCTCTGCTGCATCTCTGGCAGTAACCAGGGTGTGTCTCACCTTTCTGAAACAGTGTCTGAGTCTGGGCTGCGAGAGGAAGTGTTAGTCTCAGATTCTGAGGCCAGGATTCAGTGTAGTCCTGCTGCAAATAATCTAGGCACAGGCCACCAATGTTGCTGAACCTTTTAACAGACTTGACGCAGATGTTTGATAAGCATGTCCTATGCTCTGTACGTGAGGTCTGACAAGGCGTTTCAGCACCATGTGTTCTATTCTTATGAATGTTGTTCTTTAAGCTTGTCTGCAAAAGCATTTCTTTGAAAGTGGAGGGAAGTGGAACAAAATTCTTAAATAGTGCATCAAGGTAAAGGATGTCAGCCATAAAACTAAACTTCCCGTATGTTGGAAATGGAACTTTAGCCTGATTTAATAGGGAATTTTATTGTAATTAAAGTGATATTGTTAAATTTCCCAATGGCTCTGCCTGGTAACCTAAAATGAATTTGAGGGTGCCAGAGAAGTACACCTCCAATAATTTGTATTTCAGGTGCTGTACTGAGCTATGTCACTTACCTGTTTTGTAGAAGGATGCAAATAGATTTCACTAACCATAGTCATGGTTTAACTAACACTGTTGACTTTTTTCACAATTTCTGTGTAGTTCTCTATGGTAAGTGGTCCTGGCTTTCCACTGGAAAATTCACTAATGAGAGCATGGCTTTGGGAACAACTAAATCTAAATGTAGAGCCTGGCTAATTATACGTCAAAGTGAGAAATCATTAAAGGTTCTATTATGATCAGCTCTCCATATGTAAAAGCATAAGGACAACCATATTGGGTCCAGACCAATGGCCCATCTAGTCCAGTATCTGGTCTTCTGCAGGGGCCAGTGCCAGGTGCTTCAGAGGGAATGAACAGAACAGGAACATTTGTCAAGGGATCCATTCCCTGTCTTCCAGTCCCAACTTCTGTAAGTCAGGCTTAGGGATATCCAGTGCATGCATCTCTTCATTTAAAGTAACTGATTTTCAGGTTCCTGGAGGTAAGTGTTATACCACCTCAGGTTAGTTATCACATAAGGATCACCTCTGGCCACTGCACTCTTTGAATTCTTTCTCTTTTGATTTACGATCCGGGAGTGATTTTATGTATGATTAGAGGAGAATGTGAGGTATACTCATTTCTTTTTTGTTTAACAGAATTTGGTTTTTCATGATTGGACTGCCAGCAGGGCTAGGAGAGTGGCTTCTGCTGACTATGTGGTATTGACTTTCTTCCACTTTGAGGAAGTAATCCAATTTGAGCCTCTAATAAGGCCTGCTGTCAGAAGGGAGAGCCTTCTCTTGTAAAGGAACTAATCAGCACAAGGGATGCGGGAAGTGAATGAATTGTATTTTTAAAATTTCTCTGTAAAATTATCTAATTCCACTGTGTAAATGGAATTGTATTTTTTCCTTCTATTAAGTAATCTTTTTCTCTCCCTACCATGCGGTCATTAAGTAATTCAAGAAATTTCTATCCTTCTAGCAACATTTTCAGCAGCTGGAGTGTACCACTGATTAGTCTATATCATACAGGCTTTCATCTTGTACATTTTAATCTGCAAACACAGGGTCTGGGAAATGCTGTATGTTTCATATAGTAAAAGGTTATGTATACTACAGAAAAGAGAAGGCTGAGACTGAAAGAGCATATTCTGTTCCTCCATCCTTATCAGCCCCTCTCTTTTTTTTTTCTTTTAATTCCATGTAGAACTGGAGTGGAAGATTTCAGAGTCAGGTGCCATCAAGACCGATCTAGAGGAAAACCCCAGGAAACAGATCCAGGACCAATTGATATCCTCAGTTAGGTGCTCTGTTCCAACAAGGAGGGACAGCGATTCTGAAGATGATTAATTCCTATACCATCATCTAAGATTGATGCAATACATTTTCAACCAAAGTTAATATCCAATATACTGGACAAAACCCACCTGTGACACCTTAATCTTTCCACTGATGCCTCAGTTAAGAATAGTTTTTCAAGAGGGCAGTCTTTTACTAGCAATTTCCAGCTTTGTATCTATTACAACTTTGATTGTGTCTCCATTTATAAAGGTATTCAAACAGTGTCAGATTTTAAACAATCTTATTCTACATTTTGAAAGACATTAGTAGGAAAAGTGATCATTTTTTCTCTTGTTTTGGTAAGTCTTTGCAACATAGAGACCTACAAGTTTAAGTACCAGTTGGCATGGAACATAATACACTGATTTTAAATAATTTATATTCATGTAAATATCTTATACGTATCAAGTTGCAATAAATGGTGCATTGCAACAACTTCCATAAAGCTAAGGCTTCAGAGTCCTTTTGTTAGCCTGTTTATCAAGATGCACATTCTGAGCACAGAGAGGCAAACTTGCCTAAAGAACAATCTCTGCCCTGTTGAATAAACTTGTGGAATACTCACTTGACTAAGACTATAATGCTTTAATACTGCTACCAACCTGGTGCCTCGTTCACAATAGCCTTGATGATAGGAGTTGCCTTTTTTAATACATTAAAACTTATCTTCCAGCATTTGCCAGAAGTACTACTTGTTAAAATAGCAAGCCCTGGGAGGGGGGAAAAATTAAAATGACATCCTAATTATATACTGAAATTTAAGAAAGCTGCATGCCTGTTTCAGACTGGGCTTGCTGTCTACCTACATGTTTCATTTGTCTACATGTGGATGCTAATAAGCGGCATATGACCGGGCTGACAAGCTTACCCAAATACCTTTTGTTACGTTGCTGATAGTGTCTGTGGAAGCACAGTATAGAATTTGAGCATTTAATAAGTATAAAACATTTAGCTTTCTGTTACATTGATATACACTTCTGGAAGATTTCATCTAGATGGCT
Source organism: Pelochelys cantorii (assembly GCA_032595735.1). NCBI lineage: Eukaryota > Metazoa > Chordata > Testudines > Trionychidae > Pelochelys > Pelochelys cantorii. The sequence goes on along the minus strand of CM064326.1, from coordinate 119,492,846 downwards.
TTAACTTGACCCCTTTTATTTGAATTAGTGGAACTTAAAGATCTGCTATTTTAATTAAATTGCATATTGATCTGTAAGATCCTGGTGCAGAGACTGCCTTCTTATGGGGATCAACAATGTCTAACTCAGGGGGACTCTGTTCCTTTGGTGTTACTGCAGTACAAATAGTGAACAAAGATAGCACATTGCTCTTGGCCTCAATACTACCTAGCAATGAGTACCTATGGAGAATGGCCGTGGTGTCCAACATGCTAGTCTCATGTGGCTATTTGGCTATAGCAGTAGCCACTATATTTACATTTTCAGAATTCTGTGGCTAGTTCACTCTAGTGGCTACTGCTTCAGAACTGGTTGGACACCACAGAGGTATGGGCTCCTTGTATTATGAAAACTTGATTAGAAGCTTCTGATTTAATTGCTCTGTTTAAAATGTCAGCATTCAGTTGTCTGATTGAATGTAAAAACTTAGTTGTCTATTAAGCTTGTCTATCAACAAACTTCTATTAACACAAGCACTGACTACTACTACTTGTGTCAGACTGTTTGATATCTGCCTGTGTACTTGATTGTTTGTTTTATTCTTGCATATCTGGATTTTTCTTACACCCCATACTACAGTGTGGAAGTGAGCTGTAGGTTGGGAAGAAATTCTTCCAGTGCATATTGAAGAGGCCTTGATACATCAATATAAATATTGGTTGTGTATCATATTTGAAATTGGGATGAGAGAGTTTTTGAAGTACAGTAAAAGCCTTTTTACCTGGCAGTGCACCAATGGGTGACCTCAATAAATCGGCATTTCTGATCTGCACAGAAAGTCTAGCTTATAGAGCAGTTGGGGTGGAGTCTGCAGGGGGACACTCACCTCTAGCAGCCCCCACAAGTGCTTCCCTGTCCCTGCTGTTGCTGGCAAAGGTGTGGCTAGGTGTAGGCTGCCTCCACCCTCTTTCTCCTCTCTTCTCCTCCCCTCCCCCCCACCCTCCGACCCTGTGGCTCCTGGCCCATTGCAGGTGCCACCCCTTGTGTTTCCTGGCCAGCTGGAGGTAGCATGCCTGCTTGCTGCAGAGCCACCTGGCTGTGCTTCCAGCAGGAGCAGCAGGGCTGGTGAGCCACTTGTGGCGGCTGCCAAGATGAGTGCCTACCCTCCCCAATATGAGACCCCAAGCCCTTCCTGAGCCTGTGCTGTGCAGCCCTTATCATGCTCTGCCCCAGGCCCACATTCCAAATCCCTCCCTCTTAGTTGACTGCTATTTTTAATTTACTGGTCCCCACCTGCTTTCCTAGCATGCCACATAAAGAGGTTTTACCATAAAACAGCAGTATACACAATGCCACCTGTGGGCTAGGTGTAGGGAACCTTTTCAGAGGGAAGCAGTGACCCACAGAAACATCAGTTGAGGGCACATACCAATGAGGAGGAAAAAACCTCAACTCCCCTCCCTTCCCTTCCCCCCTCTCCCCCCCCCCCCCCCGGCAAAAAAAAAAGCACTAGTCCACTGACCTGGACCCCCACTCATACAACTCAAGTTGCTGGAGCTCCCCTTGCATTCCGGCTCCACTGGGTGGAGGTGCCAAGGCTCGGAGACTGAGGCTGGAGTGTGAATGTGGCTTGAAGCCCCAAGCCTCACTACAGACAACCTAAGTAAGCCAGGGCCGCGCCTGGCCTATGGGTTCTGTGCTCCTGCTGCAGATTATCCAGTGGTGTCATCTTATGCTCAACGAACTGATTCTTTCTTAACTGTGTGGGATGGACTTAAAAGGAGTAGACCCAGAAATTAAACATTCTTGGTTACTTCCTCAGACATGCACAAAATGCTGACACCTGCTATTTTGGCTTTTAAACTGAACATGATTTTAATGGAAACACCTTTTCCATGCCTGAAGATGAACTTTTGAGAGCTTGAAAGACTGTCTCTTTCACCAACTGAAGTTAATCCATTACAAGGTATTACCTCATCTGCCTGCTCTCTTTAAACAAAACCGTAGAATCATAGAACACTAGAACAGGAAGGGACCTCAAAAGGGCAGCAAGTCCAGTCCCCTGCCCTCATGGCATGACTCAGTACCATCTAGATGATCCCTGATAGATGTCTAATATTCCTATCTGACAAAGTTCAACCCAGCAGTAGGAGATTCTACTTCCCCTCTAATAGAGCCTATGTATTTGATGGTTCTTAAATCTATGCACCCATGAAACGTGCCTAGTGTGGTTTGATGATAGAAACTAATCTGATAAAAAAAAACCACTCTGTCAGTGGGACTGAGACTGCTCAGCGCTGCTATCCTGCTACAGAATAGACCAATAGCGCAACAAAAGTTAAAGGGTGATGTGGAATTGCTACAGGACTAGCAGCAAGACCAAGTCTGGATCTGACAAGGACTGCAGTCTCTATTAACGTATGCACCCAAATATCCAAGAAACAGGAGTGCTTATTCCTGGCTCAGGGTGACCCTTTCCAGTTTTTAAGGATACATCTAAAGAGTGCTGTCATGCAAGAAGGGGGGGTGTGTGTGTGTGTGTGTGTGTGTAAAGAACCCACTGTTACATAATTCACTCTGGTCTTCCCTCCCTATGAAGGAAAGGCCTGGAGCAGTGGTTGTGGAGCAGGTTCTCTGTCCTCCTTTTTTTAAATGTCACAAAGTGGCAGTTTCTGCACTACCTGTAAGTGTATTCCATGTCATTGGTATTTATGATTTACTCTTAGCCACATAATTTCAATACTATCAGCTGGGGGGGGGGGGGAAGAAGCTGTTGTTTTGCATTTTAGTAGAAGTCACTGAAATACAGAATAATGGTACATGCAGTAGTTGGATTAAAAGATGGATTTGTATTTTTCCATGAGCTGCTTAATCCATTGCTGCTTTGGGAGTAAAAAGATGCCATTTTAAAGGAGGGCAAATGTGAGAATGAAATCTGATGAGCTACTCTGTCATGGAGTTGAGACCTATGTACAGTGCACCTTTAAGTATTCTCTATGCTTCTTGGCATAGAGATAAGTGTGAGAACTGCTTTTTATAAATCATGTACTTGTGCCCTTTCTAGCCAATCATTATTCAGCTTGGAGCCTTAGCAGAAATTAAATCTGTAGGATGTGGACAATGAGCTCAGTTAATCTCTCAGCAGTGTTGGATCAATAATCACGTCACACCTCCTCTGAACAGATAAACATTTACAGTATTGTAGGCTGATTTTAGATTACACATTCTGGTCACCACCTTTAGGGTTGACAGCTCCTTTGTCCCAGGATCAGGCCCAATATTCAATTATTCTGTGATTGGGAACCCTGATGTGCACAGTTGCAACACTCACACTATAGGAACTCTTGTATAATTACACATATAGTTTATTAAATACATTTAGCACAGTCACAAATACCCCAATTTCATAAGATAGATAGGGTATGTACATCTATATTTCCATATCATACTCTCACACCATTCCTTCTAGAACAATTGAGCTGTTAGCCATCATCTTCCTCATCACCTTTGCCTTCCTCATCACTACCACTAGCCATCATTCTGGCACCTCCCAGGAACTTATCATCTTCTCCTACCTCCCCTAAGCTAGGATGTCACTTTTATCATATGTTACACTGACGTTATGTTTGATCATATTCAGTAGGGGATGTTTCCTTTTCTACTTATTTGTATTTCCTCACCTTACTACTGGTGAAGTGTCTTTTTTCCTGTCAGTCAAAATATCATTGATTTTTAACTTATCGTATATGTCAATTCAGTACCATGGGCCTTTTGTGGTTGTATATCACATTTGTTATTTCTGCCCTACACGGTTCTTCAGTCTGGTCTTAACTAGTTATTTCAGGTTTTCCTATGTATTGATGTACTTGCTAAGTTTGAGGGATTCTTGGAAGCCCCGATGCCATTGAGGTTGCTTTATCTAGGAGAAAGGTCCCAAATATATGAGCACTGACTTTGCTCTCTGGGTGAAAGATTCCAGGCATGTGCATGCCAACTTTGCCTTAGCTCATCATATAGGATGTGGCCTGTAAGTCCATTGTGTTAACGCCAGTAGAAACCTAATGTAACTTCTTATAATAAACACATCATCAAAACCATAAGAAAATAATAAATTTCTGTATCTATAGGCAAGCAAGCAGGTTAGTTCTATTGGCTATACTCCCCCCTTGGATGGAGTGAAATGTAAAATGAACCCCCCTCACATTGGCACGGATGTAAATGGTCAGATGTTTTTAGAGATGGTTCCAATGCTATTTTCCCCCACTAGAGGTGGAGACTGAGTATTATACAGATGATACTCTTGGTATATTTCTGGGATGTGTCATGTGTGCCATTTTATATTATAGATATAATAAATGCGGTCAATGATAATTACCTGTCTAGGACTTTGCTTATACCTGTTAGATTTGTATATTAGAATAATGAAAATAATCTCAATAAACCCTGATCTATACCCATTCTTTTAATCCAACATCCACATCAGGGATTGTTACAGACTCATTACCTTCCTTTGTTAATTGGGGGAACAGCTGGTTTTGCTTTATTCATATTGTTAGTAATTTCTATGAAGTGGGTCTCTATGAGCTAACAACGACTTTTCCCTAGGATTATAGTTAATAGGGGAAAATGCTTGGTTCCCCATCAAAGTATGAGATTTTAGAGTAAAACAGAAATTTGGATTTGTGATGGGGCACTCCAAGGTACACATTGGTATCTATATTGGCACCTTTTTGATTGGTTACCACACAAAATTGGCCATAGATTACTGTAGGTAAACAACATCTTCCACTTAGCCTCACTAGGCATGATAATGATAATGATGATGATGACGACTACGTACTTCTCTCCCTGTAGTCCACACAGAACAGTGACTATCTCAAACACATTACGTCTCCAGATGTACTTATCTCTATTTTCTGATCCCCAAAAACTGGGATTTTCCACTGGGCTGTTAGCCTGTATCAAGTTTCTTTGATTAGATATTATAGGCCTGAAGATTTATACTAACTTGCTGAAGCTAATATCTTTACAGGATGAAAGTCTGTCGGTTAACTTGTATTGCTGCTGAATCTAATAAATAGAATGTAACCGTGAATATAATGAAGTTAGACTACAGTAGCAGTAAATAAAACAAAGGCAAACTAGCCCACCAGCTACAACATTATGGGGAAAGTTAGGTGAACTAAGTCTATTAACTGTCCTGGTATTTGTAGGGGTAACTACTTCATGCACTGCTTTGGAAATCTCCCCCTAACTAACCAGATACAAAGGCACCTCCATCAAATGAACAGATTTTTAACCATGACATTCAGCAGGATGAAGGGCAAAACACAACCATAGGAGCAATTTTTACTCTAAAGTCTGTTTGCTTACATAGCTATAATTTGTAGTTAGTAAGTAGGTTTTTGACAGATAGCTATATTAAGTGAACTGAAAGTTTATAAAAAAGTACCTTTATTTGCATCACTGGTAACTGACATCACCTATCCCCTCTATAGGTCTAGCCTAGGGTACATCTAGACTACAGAGCTTCCTTGGGATACCAGAGGTATCCCAAAAAAACTCTGCCACGTCCAAGGAACACGTCTGCTCTTCCGAAATTTTTTTTGGAAGAGCAGACGTGTTTTTTCAGCATCCCTGTAAACCTCATTTTATGAGGAAGAAGGGATGTTACAAAAAGGGATGTTTTTTTCCTGACATACGGCCCAGTGTAGACAGGCCAAATGTCGGAAAAGCCTCTTCCGAAAAAAGCGGAAAAAGCTACGCAAATTGTGATTTGCAATTTGCATATCTTTTTTCTGGAAGAATGGTGTAGTCTAGACATAGCTCTAGATAGCTACAGTGCATGCTTTTCCATACTGCTCCTGCCAAGACATCTTGCCCTGTTCTGAGTGGACCATGGGTCTGAATCTCCATTATCCATATATCAGCATTGAATGGATGTAAAATTCTACCAAACCAGAATAGAACCATTTTACATTAATTTGCAATGGAGGAAATGAAGGCATAAGGTTCAGGGCAATGAGAATAAGGTGTCAGTCCACCAAGCCCTTATGCATGTGAGTAATCCAATTTTAATTGGCATTCTATTGTTTACAGTGTGATTCAAACTGTGATTAATTGTGATTTTAAACATTTCAATTCATTTGAATTAATCACATGTGTTAACTGTGACTAATCAACAGTCCCACTTTTATTCCATCACTGGTAACTTTAAAATCGAGATCAGATATTTCTAATTCAATCAGGAATTAATTCATGGAAGATGTTTGGTCTGTGTTATGGAGGCGGTCCGAATGGATGATTAGTTTCCTCTGGCCTCAGAATCTATTTATTATAATCTATGAATACACTCAAAATCAACTGCACTGTGGAGCCAGTTATTTCCTGGAATTCCTCAAGCAAAAGATTAAACATGGTTGGTCTTATTGTGTTAGACATGCCCAAATTGTCCTAACCTTCAGCGGCTTTGCAAAGAATGTGAATTCTTCAGGTCAGAAAGTATTCGTCTGTTTTGCAAAACATGTTACATCTGTGGCAATTATAAAAATTATTACTAAAAATGTATACAGCCTATAAGTATACAACTACAGTGCTCTATGCACATTTGGCATTTTGGGCATATTATTTAGGACTGGTCTTTGTTTCTTCTCATTCCAAGAACTCTAAGCTTTTGTTTTCATATTACAGTGATCTTTTCAAACTCAGCTATTGACTCTGAAATGTTTTCACTAGTTGAATGTATACAGGTATTTCTTTTTTTTTTCTTTTACAAAGAGACATCCATAAAAAGCAGGAAAACTTTTCAGTACCACCACCATTTCCTGGTTCTTGTGTGCTAGATTTTGTGAATCACATTCTTAGCACCTACTTCTCTTCATGCATTAAGCCTCACTCCCCAACAGATGTTAGGGATGCCACTGCCTTTGTAGTGATTTCCTCAGAGCCCAAAAGTTAAGGCTCTGAGCAGCACCTAAATCCATTGGTGAATTCAGGCTTAAGTGAATAACTAATAATTCTATTCATCTTGTTAAAGGATTTTTTTAATAGATCTTAATTTAGAGAACTTTGTTGGTCTCTATTTTCAACTCTTTGATTAATTTTACTGTAAAAGAATGGATTTTTAGAGTAATTATTGTAATCATTAAGGCTACGTCTACACTACATGCTTCTTGCGCAAGAAGCCTTTTGCGCAAGAGTTTTTGTGCAAAAACTTCTTGCGCAAGAGCCTGTCCACACCTCAAAGCATATCGCAAAAGCGATGTGCTTTTGTGCATAGGGTTGCCAGATGGTTTCAACAAAAATACCGGACGCACTTGACATTACATCACAATCTACATTACATCTTATTTAGAAAATACCGGACATTTATATTTTCTCGGTTTGTTTCCCAAACAGAAAGCTCAAATACTGGACTGTCTGGTTCAAAACCGGACACCTGGCAACCCTATTTGCGCAAGAGAGCATCCACACTGCATGGACATTCTTACGCAAGAAAGCTCTGAGAGCCATTCACAGAATGGCCATCAGAGCACCCGTGCTTTTTCCCATATGGGTTTCTTGTGCAAGAAACCCCTCTGGAGTGTCCACACTTCTGCAAAAGGGAGTTATGCCTTGTAAAAGGAGATTTACCTACGGCGGAAAAAGCCCTCTGTTCTGCCATTTTACTCTTGATTTCCTTGCGCAAAAGCGCATTTAAGGTGTGAACATTCCATGGGTTTTTGCGCATAAACAGCTGTTTTTGAGCAAAAACCTTGCAGTGTAACACTTTGCAAGAGAAGATGAGGCATTTCACTTTACTGCGTTGCAACTTTCTGGCTCAGGGATATGAAAAAGAACCCACACACCCTCTTATTTTTTCCATCAGAATAAATTGTATGATGTGCACCGAGGCATGTGCAGATAGAAACACATGCTATGAGCTGTGGGTGCGCGTGCGACACACACACACACACACACACACACACACAGAGAAAAGTTAAAGTGCTACCTACTCCCCTCATAAAGACATTTTACCTAGAGCACCGTGGGAGAACTCTCTCTCAGCTTTTCTGCCACGGCCACACTGCCATGTTAAAGCACTGCCATGGCAGCACTTCAAAGTTTCAAGTATAGACAAATCCTTAGATGTTCTCATTGTTAAGGACCAGGAATAATCTGATCCCTTTTCAGAGGCCTTTTTCATACACCGATGTTTTAACTTTGCTTTTTAACAATTCAGACTCTGCTTGGAGCATTTCAGGCAACTAGGAGTAATGAGGTAAAAAGAGGTGATTGATTAAATTATTATGAAGGATCCTCTCCTAGAATATTCCAGGAAACTATAGCTGCCCACAAGATGGCATTGTTCTCCATGGAAAGGTACCATCACAACTTCCTTGGGCATAATCCTTCACATACTGCTTATTCCAGCAGAATATCAGTGATGCTAGTTTTGATAATTAGCACTGTGTCTAGTAGACTGGGCCCTTTGAGAGTACACTCATGCTAGTGGGCAAGGATTGATACCCCTCACTGAACATATGAGACTACACCCCAGTGTTTATGTTTCAAGGTTTTTAACAGTATCACTATTAGTATGATATTTTTATATTGAACACAGACATAGTCTTTCCGACATTCTGATTTAACTGATAAAAGCTATGTATATATCTGTCATGTTTATCTGGTTTCAGTGCATTAATTTCCTTTCAAGCTACTCCACTTAACTGAAAAACAATGGGCATGTCGATGTTTATTGCAAAAAATATAAACTAAAATAAAATAAAAATCTGAACATTCACAGTACGCCAATGTTGGTTTAAAATATTAAAGCCAAAACATGATTTTCATATGATTTTCATGAGAAACAGTGATATCATCATGTAAGTCAAGAATAACTGTCTACATGCATTTCTAATGCATCTGTCACCATAGCATCTAGACACCATGTACATACATAGACTTCACATTGAGTTCAGTCTTCAAAAAGGGACTTACACACATTTTCTGCAAAGCTTTAGGCGCAGCCCGAACTTTATGCACCAAGTAGTCCCATTGACTCAGTGTGTGAAGTAAGCACGTACCTTAGTCTTTTCAGGTTCTAAGCAAGGGCTACTCAACTTTGGAAGCCCTGAGGGCCACAATGATACTCTCAGCATATGCCAAGGGCCTCAGCTTAAGTGTGGTTGCATATACATGCAAATATATATGGAAATATATGCAAATAGCTTCTTTCATGCTGATAGACATGAATACAACGATTAAGGAAAGACGACACAACATGCAGGCCCCATTTAAGTCAGTTCTGCTGATATTAATGAAATGCAATATTTACCCAATTTCCACCCATATGACAGCACTTTTAATGAGCAATGACAGTCCAGGAATTTAACTACTAAAATGCATATTAACAGAAGACCATTACATTGACTTTTTTTTTATTTTGGCTTCACAACAGTCCAGGAATTTAACTACTAAAACAAATATCAACCCAAACTGCACCGTGGGCCGCAAACAAATGGGTCATGTGTTGAATAGCCCTGTTCTAAGCTATAAACTCTGTTCATCTTTTGTTATAGTGCCTGTCCAGGGTCAGATCATTTTCAAAGCTTAACTCTTAAGGAGAATTTCCCTGGGCCATTTGCCCCATTCTGCTTTTCTACTGAAGACAGGTCTACCAAGCGAAGAATCCTGCAACATGACCTATAAATGGAAAGACTCAGGCCCTTCTTGATTTTAGTAGGTAGTCAGTATCTTTGCTTCAGAGCAATGGTGTGATAAACATTGAAGAAAGACTGTATCCAAAGTAAGAAGCCTTTGCCCCCTTTCTGCGTTAGTGCGTGTCCATCATGTTAATAAAAAACAAGTAACAAAAATACAGACAGGTTTTTAATCAGACCTTGCTGTTCCTAAAAATGTAAAAAACACTTCTCAAAATGAAATAAAAATGTGCTAAAATAATCCCTTCCTCCCTGCTGCCAATGGTCAAACATAAGTATGACTTGGTCAAATCAGAATTCTACAATATTTTGTATTGGAAAATGCTTGATTTCCTAATTTGCCCCTTCTCTCCCAATCCTGCTTTGCACTTCCTCCTGGTTTCTCAAGATTCACAGTGAGTGTAGAAGAGGGAAAGGGATTGTTAGCCTCCCCCTCCCCCCCAACACACACACCCCACCCTCTGAATTTGCAGCTCTGATCTTTAACTCAGTATTAAGGCACAAATGGATTTTGTAAGTTAAGCTGTGAAAAACATTTGGGCTTTCAACATTCTGCAGAAGACCATACATAGGATGACTGGAATAAGGATGTTAAAATGCGGTTAATTGACTAGTCGACTAGTTGATAGGCACTTCCGCATACAGCCTGGGGCCAGCGGGAAGTCCCACTGACTCCGGGCTGCACACAGGTGCCTGCTTTGAAATGCACAAGAGTCCCCAGCAGGGGCTCTTGTGCATTTCAAAGCCATGGAGCCCGGGGTCAGCAGGGGATTCACAGCATGCCGCATGGAGCCCGAGGTCAGCTGGGGAGTCCCCAGCTGATCCCAGGTTCTGGGGAAATGCCGTGGGGAGCCTGGGATCAGCTGGGGAGTCCCCAGCTGACCCGGGGCTCCATGGCTGCCCCTTCGAATCACTCAGAGGCGGCGTTTTAAAGGGGCAGCCGCCGCACACCTGATCTGTGTATCAGCTGTGCAGCAGCCACTTTGAAGTACCCCTTCCCTCCCCCCCTTTGCTGCCTCTCTCTCATAGAGGCAGAAAGGGGGGATATTGGCTAGTGGACTAGTCAAAAGACCATCTGATAAGCAAATGCTTATCGGATAGTCGACTAGTCTTTAACATTCCTAGACTGGAAGACCACATGAAACAAATTGTACAAAAATCTTAACTGTGTCCCTATCTTTCTTTTAATAATAAATAAGAATAAATGAAATAAAATAATAATTCTTAGAACTTTTCACAGAGCTTTCATCTTCAAAGTACTTTATGGCTATGTCTAGACTACAAGCCTCTTTCGAAAGAGAGCGTCTAGCCTACAAGCAGATTTTTTGAAAAAGCGAGCCGCTTTTTCGAAAGAGAGTCTAGATGCTCTCTTTCGAAAAATCACAGTTTGCATTCAATAGCGCCTTTTTTCAAAAGAGTACTTTAAAAAAAGGATGTTATTCCTTGTAAAATGAGGTTTACCGCCATTGAAAAAACTGCCGTGTTCTTTCGATTTACTTTTGAAAGAACACAGCTGCAGTCTAGACGCCAGTGAAGTTTTTTCAAAAAAGGCTCCTTTTTTTCGAAAAAACCCTGTAGTCTAGACACACCCTACAAGTATTCAGTAATCAGTCCTTACAACCACCTGGTTGAAGTAAGAACGCAGCATTACCAGTAAGGATGGACATGAGCTGTGAAGTTTGGATCTGAGTTCATTTTACAGAGAGTCATAAAATTGAAATGGAGCTGAACTTCCCCCAAATGCAGGTAGGCTTGGATCAGGAGTTCCATTTCAAGCACAATTGTAACTATTGTCCTTATTTTATAGGGGGAAACTGAGGCAACTTGGTTACGAGGAGTCAGTAATAGAATTAGATAGGATTTAGGAATCTCTGGCCTCCCTCCATTGTTCTCAGACCACTCTTTAAAAAAAAAAAAGCCAGCCTCTCTCACAAGAAAACAAAATCCCTAACAATGCTATTATCCTTGCTGGTGAGATGTGCAGATAACAATGAATATTGAAGAGAGACTAGTTTTATATGGAGCACAAAAATATAAACTAAGATTAGAAGTTCACTGCATCCTGATCGTGCTGGTCTGACAAAATGCTGTGTGATGCCAATGCAGTGTTAGTGCTTCTCTTTGTGTCATCTCTTTCTGTCTAATCGGTGATGGACTGCACTTTTCTTTTTTACCATGGCAACCTCACTATGGTGATTTCAGGGCTAGAAAGCTTTGTATTTATTTTGACCAGCGAGAAGAAGCAGGAACCTCATTAACTGAAGTAGGTGGATAGGTAACATACACAGCATACTACACTTGAGACAACACTTCCCTTCCTGGGGCACCAGGGTCATTCAGATTATCTTCACTGGCTACAAAATTTCCCTTGGAAATACTGAATGGTTAACTGTTCTTCCCATCATCGAGGGGGAAAATCCAGACAGATGGCTTCAGAAAAAGCTTTCCTCTCTAGGGTGAGACATCCTCCTGAAACAATAATTAACCCTGGTGGAATTTTTGAAGTGAAGCTTGGATAGAATTCAGTATCACCAGAGGGCATTAACACAGAAGGACAGAGAAAAATTGAGGGGAGAGTGGAGGAGGGAGAGAGAGAGAAAAAAAAACCCTCAAACATCACGAGAGCAATCCTATTAAAATAACACTGTAGTATACTATTACTGTTCTTTAGCCTCACCTCTCTCTATCATACAGTGGCTTAAGTTGAAATGCCAGACAGAACCCAATAGCAATCCCCACCCAGGGTGAAATTCACACATGAGAGCCAGCAGAAAGCTCTTGTTTTATGCAAAACTGCGTTGGGATGGTGTCAGATGTCTGGTGGCAGAGCGGCTGTACTGGGGTGGTGGCACCTTTGCTACATACTGCACAAAGCATCACTGTCCCAGCTCAACATAATCTGGTATGCAAGATCACAATGGAAGCAGGGTTGGGCGTGGGCCAAGTCAATTGGCCCTGGACTCAATGCAATAGACACAGTCTGGAACAGAGGCTGCAGAACAGCTGTGGAGTGGCACCACATATTGGCCCTGTGTTAGACAGGTGCATGCCATCTTCCCAACCACTCCACTGGTGCAGTGTTGGAGCATTCAAGCTTTATGTGAGTGCATTAGAATTCTTAGCAGCTCCCAAGCTCTGTTCAGGTGGATATACACTTTCCATCTGTGGGGATTGAAAGTAAAACCCAACCCATACTTAGGTTGCTTTGTCTGAGGCATATGACCAAGTATATTCTCCCTCAGAGGCTCATGTATACAATTATCAGTGGCATACTTGAGCATCACGCATATGCACTGAGGGGGGACTCTGCCCAAAATATCCTTTTTGAAATGGTGAACTATTTAAGCATGGATTAGCGACCGCATCACACCCCCCATCAATACTTGACCCAGGCCAGGGAAGCTAATGAGCCAAGCAGCAAACCAAATTTGCTGATGAATCCTGGTCACATGGCACCTGAGGCATATTGCACATACAGTAGAAAGAAGATTAAACACCTGAGCCCCAGAATTACATAGAAGCTTCTTATACATTTGGGAACAAAAAGGGTCAATGCTAAAGGTTGTTTTTAGGAGATTGTTAGGAAACTGAAAAAAGCCCACTTCTGCCTCATTAGCTTATCTTTTGCTAAAAAAAGTAAATCTAGTTGACGTTCTCACAGAATCTGTTCTGCCCATACATTCCAACACATATTCATTGATGGAGGAGTCTCTGAGGGTATATCTACACTACAGCACTATTTCAAATTAACTTAATTCAAAATAGTTAAATCAAATTTAGCTAATTTGAAATAATGCATCTATACACAAAAACTATTTCAAAATAGCATTCTGCTATTTTGAAATAGCACGACCACACTGAGTGGCCCCTGAACCGAAGTTAAGGCCGGCCAGAACCAGTGCCGGCAGGGCATCAGGTTAGGCCTTGAGTGTGTGGGGCTGCTGCCTGAGGCTAACTGAGCTCCGTGCTTAAAGGGACCCTACCCCCACCCCGGACAGACAGTTCTCAGGGTTCCCCACTTGCTTGTCTACCTCGATGAGGGACAGCAAAGCAGTCCTGTCTTGGAGTGCCCTGAGTGCCCGAACTCGGGACACCACAGCACTTGGCCACATGGAGCCAGAGCTTCCCTGGGCACGCCAGTGCATCTTGTGGGGTCGTTGCCATCAGCCCAGCTGCACTTGCTGCAGGCTGCCATCCAGGGGGTCCATCAGGGGGCTGTCAGGCTCCAGGAGGCCTTGAGGGAGAGCGTCCACCCCGAGGAGCCCTCAGAGCCTCCCTGGTCCTCCCCACCCGGGGCTCATGCCCCATTCCTTCCTCATGTCCTTCCACTTACCCCTCCCTAGCCCCCCTTCCTGATGTCAAATAAAAGACACGTATGTTCAAAAATAGAAACTGGGTTTATTGAACAAAACTGGGGGGGGGGGCGATGAGCCTCTGGGGAGACTGGGAAAAGGCGGTGGGAGAGGGTAAGAGAGAGGGTGGAAGAAGAGGAGAGGGAAACCTGGGAGGGGGGAAGCAAGGGGAAGAAGGGGGAGGGGAAGCTCAGGGCTCAGGGTTGGGGGTCTCGCCGGACCAACCTGACTTTCATGTTAACCTGCTCCTGGGTTCTCATGTGGCCTTTGGTGGCCAGGCTGGCAGATATCCTGCCATAGATGGCTGCATTCCTCCATCTAGTGTGGAGATCATGGATGTTGGGGGCATCCCCCCCCCCCAAACCTGAATAAGGTCCATGATCTCCACCCTGGACCAGGAAGGTGCCCGTCTTCTCCAGCTCCTGTCAGGCTCCTGGGAGCTGGCAGACTGCTCCTGGGTAGCGGTGGAGGGCTGGCTGCCAGTGGCTTGCTGGCTCATGTTTTGGGGCCACTGGGTCAGGGGTCCCGGTGGCCACTGCTGGCTCTGGGCTGGCAGGCTTGGAGCTGGCACAGGCACTGTGGCCAGGGTCTACCCCTTTAATGTCTCTGGCGCTGGGGGAAAGGAGAGTAAGTTTTCCTGGCTGTGCCCAGAGTGACCACCAGGGCTCACTGGGAAGGGCTGGAGGCCCCCTATTTCGAATTAAGTGTCTACACAGCACTTAATTCAAAATAGCTATTTCGAATTTGGTGTTACTCCTCGTAGAATGAGGTTTACCAAATTCAAAATAAGGGCTCCACTATTTTGAATTTATTTCAAAATAGCGGTTTGCCTGTGTAGACGCTATTAAAGTTAATTCGAAATAACTGCTGTTATTTCGAATTAACTTTGTAGTGTAGACATGTAATATGTATTACTTTGGCACATTAAAAATGAAAACACTTTGGATTCCATACATTTTATACGTTCCATCTTCTTTAATAAGAACACTTCCAGGTACAGGATCAAATGAATATTTCAATGCTTTTCAAAGGAGAACAGATTCTCTCTCATCTTTGGAGATCAGTAAAAGTAGTGGGAAAGAGCCTAGACACCATCTTCGACTTTGGAACAAATATTCAAAGAAATGTTAAAGTGTCTGAAGCTTTAGCATAAAAGAATTCACTGGGGGAAATAAGCCATTATCATTACTAACTGCTGAAAAGTTTGAAATACACTTTTTATTAATGCGAGTTCTCACTACTTTCATTAATCACCCAAATCTCTGTCAAGCATCTTAGGATACATTAGGCATGTTGGCTTTAGAATAGTTTGAGGTGGCATACAAAATGTAATAAAAAAACCCCTAAAGAAAATAGGCTTATAAGATTTCAGTATTGTGGATCAATTGGGGCTCAGGTCCACTGGCCCATATGAGGATTTTTGGAGCAAATCCTCCCACCCCAGCATAGGGTGGGAAATGCGCCGTATTCTCTTTTGGTCTGGACTACAGGGATTTTTCAAAAAAAGTGGCCTTTTTTCAAAAAATCTTTACCTGCATCTAGACTTCCGCCGTGGTCTGTCAACAGTAAATTGAAAGAACGCAGCGGTTTTGTCGACGGCGGTAAACCTTGTTTTATGAGGAATAACTCTATTTTCGACAGAGATGTGTCAAAAAAAGGTATGTGTGGATGCGGGGAATATTTTTTTTTCAAAAATAAAGGCTGCCAGGAAGAAGCCCTGGTGGACACTCCTTGCCAAACCTTTCACCTCTATTGTTCCTGCTTGTAGCCAGCTTTTAAAGGCACAGGCATACCAGGAGTAGCATTGTGGCAGCAAACCAGTTCCAAGCAGGACCCTGACTGCTCGTCTCTTGCTGGTAGGCCCACTCAGGGCCATGTCCCAGGCACAAGCCTCCCCTGCCCCTTCTAGAGACACATCCCGGCACCAAGCCAGGGGCACCAAATGCCAGGCACCCTCCTGGTCTGCGTCTGAGCTCAAAGCCCTCTTGGAGCTCTGGTCCGAGGAGGAGTCTCTGCAGGCCTTGCAGTCTAGGAGGAGAAATGTGGACATTTATGCCCGAACGGCTGACGGCTTTGCAAAGAAAGGCCAACACCCCCGCACACCAGACCAAGTCAGAGCAAAGGTGAAGGAGCTGTGGCAGGGGTATGTTAGGGCCCGTGAGCGCAGCTCCCGCTCTGGGGAAGCGCCACACTATTGTGCCTATTATGAGGACCTGAACCGGATCCTGGGGGGGAGGGAAACCCCTGTCTCCACAGAAGGTTATGGAGTCAGGGATGGAGCCCCCTGTGCAGCAGCGGCCGCAGCTCCAGGATGACACCCCAGAGGACCAGCAGCTCCAAGAGGAGGAGGAGGAGGAGGAGGAGGAGACCGGGAGCACAGTGACCCTCACCCAGGAGCCGGACACGCAGACACAGGAAGCCTCCCAGTCAACTTTGGGCACTGGGGAGGGAACATCAGGTGAGTGCTGTGAGGGTCCAACACACCCAGGGCAGGGGAGGCGGGAGCAAAGTGGATGGTGCGGTGCTGTGACGTGTCATGCTGATCATAGCCTGGGGGGCGCCCCACGCATGGCCGACCACAGGAAGGGCCGTCCTACCCCTGCACCCACATGGGTGCGAGGTACCACCTGCTCCTGCAGACAGTGATGCCAGGTGCAGGTATGGGTTGGGGACCCTGGGAAGGCCACGCAGCTTCAGGCCTCTCAGCAACCTGTGGGAACCCCAACTGTGGCCTGACAGTTGTCTGTGCTGCTTGGCCATGGTGTGTGTGTGGGGAGGGGGGGCCAGGATGGTGGCCTGCACACCTTCTGGGCTCTAGGGAGGCCGTGGCTGCTGGCCAGGCCACACCACGCCTTGCTGAGACCACATGAGCATCCCCTGACTCTAGGACAGGCACTAACTGCTGAGAAGGAGGGCATGCCCTCTCAGGGAACGTGTGAGCATGCATGACTGATGACTTTTCCCTCTTGTCCTCCACAGCCGGACCATCTGTCCAGGAAAAGCATGCCACACCTGTCCCACCACCCAGACAGCTGCAGGGAACCCATCAGCACTGGCGGACATACCTGGACCTGACACACCAGCACATCTCGGTCCTGCAAGGGATGCAGGAGACATTTATGCAGAGGATGCAGGCAGAGGCAGAGTGACGCAGTCGCTTGCTGGACAAGTTTGTCCAGCAGTGCACTGCAATTTGTGCTGCTATCCAGGAGGTGATGGCCTTCCCAGGTCCTGTCCCTGTTCCTGCCCCTCCTGCTCAGCCTGCCCCCCCCCCACCTCCTGCCTTCCCCTCACCCCCTGCCATCTCAGACCCAGGTGCAGCCCCATCTCCTGGCCAGCCCCCTACTGTCCCAGCCTGCATGCATGGCCGTCTCCGAGCAGGCCCCTGTACCTGTACACTCTTCATCCAGGCGGCACCCTCAGCCCTGAGCCTCCCTCCCTCCCTCCCCACTTCCAGATTTACATCCCCACTCTCCCCTTCCAGGTTTATATCCCTCTTCCCACCAGTGAGAGTCTGTAGGGAAGCACTTTAATTTGTTAACAGTTTATTTTTCTTTACAAAAGAGTTATACTGGTTTTGTTACATGCAACAGTACAATAAACTGTAAGCATTTTTGTAAACCACACCTGTCTCTCTTTTCTGTGTACGTGTACAAAGTGGGGCAGGGATGGGTTTGGGGGGAAGGCGCTGGGGGCATGGAGCAAACCCACATTTGGAAGGCCCTGGGGAAAGTCATTGGGCTCCTTGGGAGAATTGCTCCCTCAGGGCCCGACTGGTGGGCTTGGCGGATGGCAGCTGTCCAGAGCTGCTCAAACTGCCTCCCCTCCGCATCAGCCTGTGTCTCCTACCCTGGGAGGAAGGCCTCCCCTTTCCTCTCCACCAGGTTGTGCAGCACACAACAGGCAGCAACCACCTCGGGAATGTTGCGTTGCCCCATGTCCAGCAAGTGAGCAAGCATCTAAACCTGCCCTTCAGATGCCCAAAGGCGCATTCTACCTGCAAGCGAGCCTGGTTCAGGTGCGAGTTAAACAGTTCTCTGCTTGCATCCAGGTGCACAGTGAACAGCTTCATGAGCCAGGGGGTACGCTGTGTCAGCCACGATGCACATAGGCATCTGCACATCCCCAACTGCAAAGTTGCGCTCTGGAAAGAATGCCCCAGCCTGCAGCCTGCGGTACAACTATGAGTTCCAGAAGATCCGGGCATCGTGTGCCCAGCCTGACCACCCAACACAAATGTCTGTGAATTGTCCCTGGTGGTCGACCAGGGCCTGCAGCCCCGTGGAAAAGTAGCCCTTTCTGTTAACATACTGGGCTGCTCAATCGGGTGGTACGTGGATCGGGATGTGAGTCCCATCAAGTGCTCCACCACAAATCGGAAATCCTAGCCCCGCAAATCTGGCGACGACGGTATCCAGGTCTCTGAGGCAGGCAGTCCTGTGAAGCAGCTCCGAATTGATGGCCATCACCACCTGCAGAAAGGGACAAATAGAAACACACATAACAGGAAATTAGAGGAGTTGCGTGAGCTGATGAGAGGTGCTCCCCCACCCCTTCCCTCCCAGACCCCAAGAGCCCGCCCTCAGGCAACCCGCCCCCGCCCCCACCGCACCACGGCAGAGTGAGGCCAGGAGGGCTTCTACCACTCCCACCCTATCCCCCATTCCCTCTGCCCGGTCCTGACCGTCCACCTTATCTGCCCTCCACCCCCCCCCCGCCCATGGACTGTCCCCAGAGAGTGACTTACCTCTGTCAAGACGGCCCCAACAGTAGACCTCCCCATGCCAAACTGGTGTCCCACTGAGCAGTAGCTGTCAGGAGTGGCCAGCTTCCACAGGGCAATAGCGATCCGCTTCTCCAGGGGGATGACGGGCTGCAAGTGGGTGTCCTGGCATTGTAGGGCAGGGCAAGCCAGGCACACAGCTCCTGGAATGTGGACTTTCACATACAGAAGTTTCAGAGCCAAGCCTCGTCATCCCACTGCTCCATAACAAGACAGTCCCACCAGTCTGAACTGGTGTCCAGCCTCGAAATTTGCCTCTCCGGGAGTAAGTTAGGTGGCAAGGGCAGTGGGGCTGCAGCCCGAGTGAGGGGCTCAAAGCTGGGTTCTGCATCCAGATCTGCCACGAACATCACGAAGGTCTCGTGGAGTTGCAGCAGAACTTGAAGCACTACAGAGTGAGGCCATCGCCTGCCCAGGGGCAGCTCCAGCTCCATGGCAAAAAAAAAACCCAATCCAAAGCACAAAAACCAACCAGGAAAAAAAAATGCTGTGGTGTCCCAGAAAGCAGGGCACTCAAAGCAAGCACTACAGAAGCGTTGCTGTCCTTCTAGGAGGTAGGCAAGCCAGCTGCAGGAGCAGAGGAACAGCTGTTCGGGGGGGTCCCTTTAAGCACGCGTCTCTGCAAAGAGCATGCAGCAGGACCCGGAAGTAAAGGCTGCCCCCATGCCCCGGCAAAAGTGCTTCCAGGTGCCCTTTTTTCAACAGAGCGTCCAGGCAGTCTGGATGCTCTTTTTCAATCCGCTTAGTGCAATCTAGACGCTCTTTTTCAAAAGAGGCTTTTTCAAAAGTATCTTTCGAAAAAGCCTCTTTCGAAAGAGGTGTGTAGTCTAGACATACCCTTTTGTGCCTCAAGGGGTCATAGGAAGAGGTCATTATAAACTGTAATACTCAAGGGGTCATTATAAACTGTAATACTCAGGGCAATGAAAAGACTGCAATGACTACAGAGGGATTATTTTTTTCCAATGCGCGTTACGCTGGATTTATCAGCAATGAATACAGGCATGTTAGCACTAAGAAGATGGTCAGAAAATGTGTGGGGCCCTTACTGGATGAGGGAGGTAACCTAGTGACAGATGATGTGGGAAAAAAATGAAACACTCAATGCTTTTTTTGCCTGTCTTCACAGACAAGGTCAGCTCACAGACTGCGGCACTAGGCAGCACAGTATGGGAAGGAGGTGGGCAGCCCCCAGAGGAGAAAGAACAGGTTAAAAACTATTTAGAAAAGCTGGACATACGCAAATCCATGGGGCTGGATTTAATGCATCCAAGGGTGCTGAGGGGGTTGGCTGATGTGATTGCAGCGCCATTGGTCATGATCTTTGAAAACTTGTGGTGATCGGAAGAGAGCGATTGGAAAAAGGCAAATGTAGTGCCCATCTTTAAAAAAGGGAAGAAGGACAATCCAGGGAACAACAGACTGGTCAGCTTCTCCTCTGTCCCCAGAAAAATCATGGAGGGGATCCTCAAGGAATCCATTTTGAAGCACTTGAAAGAGAGGAAAGTGATAGGGAATAGTCAACATGGATTCACAAAGGGTAAGTCATGCCTGACAACCTGATTGCCTTCTGTGACAAGGTAACTGGCTCTGTGGATATGGGGTAGGTGGTGGACATAGGTGGTATACCTTGACTTTAGAAAAGCTTTTGATATAGTCTCCCACAGTATTCTTGCCAACAAGTTAAAGTATGGCTTGGATAAATGGACTGTAAGGTGGATAGAAAGCTGGCCAGATCATCTGGCTCAATGGGTAGCAATCAACAGCTTAGCAGTCAGTATCAAGCTGAGTGCCCCAAGGGTTGGTTCTGGGGACAGTTTTGTTCAACATCTTTATTAATGACCTGGATGAGGGGACGGATTGCACCCTCAGCAAGTTTGCAGATGACACTAAGGTAGGGAAAGAGGTAGATATGCTAGAGGTTAGGGATGGAGTCCAGAAAGACCTAGACAAATTGGAGGATTGGGTCAAAAGAGAACTGATGAGGTCCAACAAGGACAAGTGCAGAGGTCCTGCAATTGGGATGGAAGAATCCCAAATACTGCTACAGGCAGGGGACCGACCAGCTAAGCAGCAGTTCTGCAGAAAAGGGTATTACAGTGGATGAGAAGCTGGATATGAGTTAACAGTGTGCCTTTGTAGCCAAGAAGGCTAATGGCATATTAGGGTGCATTAGTAGGAGCATTGCCAGCAAATCTTGAAAAATCATTATTCCCCTTTATTTAGCACTGGTGAGGCAACATCTGGAGTATTGTCAGCTTTGGACCTAACCAGTGTTCCCTCTAAGCTGCGTGGCAGCCCAGCTTCACAGGTGATTAATCATCCCTGCCCTGTTAGTCAGCTCTGTGAATGGAGCCCTGAGCCTCTGACTGAGTAGGGCTGATTAATCACCTGTGAAGCTGGGCTGCCACGCAGCTTAGAGGGAACACTGAACCTAAACATCTTTTGTACCAACTGCAAACTTTGCCAACTCACTGTTTATCTCTTATTCAGATCATTCGTGAATATGTTGAAATGTACTGGTCCCAATACAGGTTCTTGGGGGACTGTGCTATTTACCTCATTCCACTGTGAAAACAGACCATTTATTCCTACTCTTTGTTTCTATTTTTTAACCAGTTACTGATCCATGAGAATACCTTTCCTCTTACCTCATGTCTGCGTAAGAGGGACTTTTTCAAAGACTTCTGAAAGTCCAAGTATACCTCCACTAGATCATCCTTATCCATGTTTGTTGATCTCTTTCAAAGAATTGTAATGGATTGATGAGGCAGGAGTTCCCTTTATGAAAGCATTGTTGACTCTCTCCCAACTTATCACGTTCCTCTATGTCTGATAATTCCATTCTTTTCTATCATTTCAACCAGTTTTCCTGGTATTGACATTAGGTTTACTGGCCTGTAATTGCCAGGATCACCTCTAGAACCTTTTTAAAAAATCAGTATTACATTAGCTATCCTATAGTCATCTGAAAAAGTGGTTCCATAGAGTGGAAGTAGGGTTGTGTCAGCCGGTGGTCAGGGCAGTGAGTGGTGTGTGTGAGCTATACACCCGAGACTTTAACTGCTAGGAGTGGGGTCCCTTAGCAGTGGGCAACCTGGAGGAGGTTGACGGGTGCCCCAAAGAGTTTAACGTCCGTGTCTTTACTGCTAGGATCAGGATCCTTTGCAGTGGGCAGCCAACAGGCTGACAGACGCCCCAGAGTTTAACAGGGAGAGCTTTACACCTCAGACTTTGACTGCTAGGACACAAAGTCCCGTCGCAGTGGGCAGCCTGGGGATGAGAGGTGCCCCAACGGATCTGTCCTGGAAGCGACACGATCCAACGCTCAAGCTCTCCCTATATCTGTCCCTTATGACCAGCTGGAGTTCTTTGTTTGTGTTCGGTTCGGGTACAGCAGCACGGGTTCAAGTCAGAAACTCAACATTGCTTATTTGTAGGACAAAGAAGAGAAGACAACTTGGTTCAATATATATATTTAAACTTATAAGTGAATGAGGGCACAATCTTATTTTCTTGTTTACAATAGAAGTGAAACAGGTTGATTAGAGAAACTTATAATAGAGTAACTAAATAAAGTGTACACATAAGAACACATTGCAGGTATATTCTCACCCTGCGTTCAGACTTGGCGTGGCCAGCGTCTTTCTCTCAATCCTCGGAAGAAGTAGGAGGCTGGGCGTCCCACAGACCTCGGGAGACAACATATACCTGCCAGCAGGTATAGATTGGAGCTCAAATGGGGTGGGCTACTAAACCCCTCTTTATACCCCTTGGGTCACATAGGCTTCTTCCTGGTCTCAAGTGGCCAATTTAGGAAAAATGGCTTTGAATGCCAAGTTTCCCACGGAAGGGTGCAAAGCATAATTCACACCTGGGAAAATGCAGACAATGGGCACTTCTAGTATGTGATGGGCGAAGATTCCTCTCCTGGAACAGTGTAGGCGTGTCAATTACTGGTGCTAGCCATCAGGGCAGCAGGGGGCCCCGGGTCGTCAGCTAGCCCATTTACTGTCTGGTTTCTGTTTATGGTAGAGTCAGGGACAAGCAGCACCCCTGCGTTCCCAGGG
Organism: Pelochelys cantorii; assembly: GCA_032595735.1. Classification (NCBI taxonomy): domain Eukaryota; kingdom Metazoa; phylum Chordata; order Testudines; family Trionychidae; genus Pelochelys; species Pelochelys cantorii. The sequence continues at coordinate 119,469,961 of CM064326.1, read as the reverse complement.
CATCAAAGGCTGACTGCCTTTCTCTTGCTCTCTGGGGGGGGAAAACAAGATGGGGTTCATGTCTGGCTACAGGTTGCCAGGTGTCCGGTTTTGAACCGGACAGTCCAGTAATTGAGCTTTCTGTTTGGGAAACAAATTGAGAAAATATAAATGAGAAAATTTAAATGTCCGGTATTTTCTAAATAAGATGTAATGTAGAATGTGATGTAATGTCAAGTGTGTCCGGTTTTTTGTTGAAACCATCTGGCAACTCTAAGTGGAAGGGGAAGCTACATGCTGCAGCTGATGCTGCTTTCCCTCACACATTTGGGGAAGAAGGAAGGACAAGAAACTGGTAGAAATTTGCTGCCCCACTGCTACTCCCGGTATGCCAGAGGCAATACTCCCCATTTAGGCACAAAGACACACACTGTGTACAGTTTTGTCACTAAGTACTGTAACTGCTGCTACTCAGGACACACCAAGATTGCTAAGCACAGTCCCCTCCCCTTGAGTTCAGCGGGAACTGTGCACACCTAGATGAGGATGGGGACAAGATGTGCCCCGCAGCTTAATCGCGCTGGTGCTTGTGGCTAGGCCCTCTCAGAGGTTCAGAGAGGCCCCCACCATAACAAAATGAAAAAATGACGACACATGAAAACAAAATAAAGCATCAAAGAGAGTGAGACAATTTGAATATTTTTTATTTCTTAAATGTTTTTCTAGGCCAAAAAATTAACAAGTGTCTACATTTGAGGCCCCCTTTAAGTTTGACAGTCAGGCCAAATGGCCCACCTCCCCCCCCGCCACCCCTGATTGGCCCTGCTTGTTGCTGACTACAGCTTAATACTCATACATGATATACAAGACTACATGGTAGGCCAGGGTTTATAGTTCAGGGGAATCCCACTTGCCCCATCTCTACACAATCTAGGAGAGCTCTCCTTCTGCACTGCCACCACACAACAGCCCTACAGCTGGGGTGGGAGAGGGAGCCCATCTCACAAAAGAGAAAGACAAGTGCCCTTGTGGTATCCCCATGCCTTCCTGGCAGCTCTGCCCAGGAAACTCGATGCTCCCCCACCCCAACTCACATTCAGGAAAGAAGGCTGCTTCTTGAAGCGTCCTTCAGATCCTCCCTTTCCCAGCTGCTGCCAACCTTATAAAAAGGCCATGTGGTGACAGGCTGCCCACTCAAATGGCCAGTCAGGGGACATTTGTTTCTAGCCAGTGGCCAAGCTAATCTCTAGAAGAGGAAGGAGAGACTAGACCAGGGGTCTCAAACTCAATTTACCACAGGGCCAGGGCCAGTCCTCAAATCTTCCTAGTGGGCTCCCCCCACCCCAGTGGATGTCCCCTGACCTGGCCTGTCACTCCCAGGAGATTTAACCTCCCCCCTTGAACTCCCACCACCACCACCGTCAGCACAACAGGGCTAGAGCAGCTTCTGGCTGTTAGCTCCAAAGGGCTGCTGGCACATCCCTCTGGCCCGGAAGAGATTTGTTGAGAGCCATCCCATCCATAGCACAGTTCAGGACAGCAACCCTGGGTCACGTGCTTTGGGAGGCCCCTGCAATGGCTGCCCCAATTGTCCTATGGATTTTACAATCCCCCATACTCAGATTGTCCCAACTGGTCCTAGGCAGGCTGGGGCTGATAGCAGAGGTCAGGCCCTTCTCCTCCTCTCCCCCCTGCATTCACCGTGGTGGTGTTAGCCATGGGGAAGCAGAGCAACACAGCAGCCTCTGCTCCGCTCTGCTGCCATCTGCTGGGCCAGCCCTGTTGCTCCACTTCCCCATGGCTCCCACCACCACAGTGAGGCTATGTCTACACTGGCAGCGTCTTGTGCAAGAACGTCTTGCGCAAGAAAATGTCCACACTGCCATGTGCACGCTGTGCTTTTGCGCAAGAGCTCCCATGGCAGCGTGGACCCTCTCTTGCGCAAGAAAGCTCTGATGGCCATTTTAGCCATAGGGCTCTCTTGCGCAAGAAATCCCTGCCGAGTGTCCACACTGCCCTCTTGCGCAAGAGGGCTTACACCTGATAAAAAAGAGCGTAGCTCTTGCGCAAGGAGCCCTCTCTTACCACGCCATACTGTAAATTTCCTTGCGCAAGAGCGGGTGGGCAGTGTGGACGCTCTGAAGTTTCTTGCGCAAGAACGGCTGTACTTGTGCAATAACCCACCAGTGTAGACATAGCCTGCGTGTGGAGGAGCCCAACCCCTGCTACCACCCTGTGCCTAGCCCCTGGCAATCCCCGAGGCCACGTTCCTTGGAGGAGAGTGCTTGGGGGAAGGAGTACAGTTGGGGAAAGGGAGCAGGAGCAGGGTGGGGGCAGAGCAGGGGATGGGCTTGGGGTGGACGGGTAAAGACACGCACCCTTGGCAGCCAAATGCCGGCCGGACTGTGGAACTACTCAAACCGTAGATAGCCATGAGTTTGAGATCCCTGGTCTAAATTGTCTTTGGCCAGCCACTGCCATGGGATGCGTTTGGAAGGATGAGCCATTCTGGCTACTCTCAAAACACAACTGGAACTTATTCATACGCTGCCCAAGGAAATAAGCACTCTGCGTATGCAAGCCCTGTCTTTATTACTAGCCAAATGTTCTTGAAAAAGTAGTGTGTATTGCAATGTGCTACTTAAAGCTCTGAGACATTTTGCCACCAGTAAGTAGTATGACAAATCCCTCACTTAATGTCACTAATGTATGACAGACTGAAAAAAAAATTCTTCGCAATCATTACTCATACTACCTTCAAATCAGCAGACAGGTTTCTAAATGATAGAACATCTTTGTTAGGAATTAACACTACTGTCCAAAAACAAAAATTATGACATTCAATTCACACACAGAGTTTTTTTCACCAGACTGACTTATTTCATGGCCAGCTCTCTTTCTCAAGTTCTTAGTGTACTTTATGCTAAGCGTGTTCCTTATTTCTTAAAATAACTCAATTCTTCCCTTTTACAATGAACTTATTCATGCTCTTTGAACTTCAAGGTAGAAAAATCAAAAGGCAGTCAATATGTCTCTCGGGAATTCTTGGCCTACTTTGTAGTGATCAGTTTTCGTCTCCACCAGAAATGCGGAAACTGTGTCAGAAGGATTTATACAATAAGCTGTCAAGAATCTTTCTTCTTTTAACTTTATGTAATTCCATATGTACAAGCTGCAGATAAAATTGTAGGATGAATCTCTTTGCCAATGGATAATGAGAAAGATACCTGTGTGGGCTGAAGAGTCTACTTGAGTAGATTATCAAATGTAATTTAGAAAAGTATCTCTAAAATTCTGTGGTGTAGGCTGTGGAGGGAGAACTATCGCAAAATGAATCCCATCAGCAAGGAGAGGGACACTTTTAAACCTTTAGGATAAAAACAGATGTTTCTAACTACATGGGGGGAAAAATTCCAATAACTGAAGTTAATTTTTAAAATAAATTGTAATGTTTACCCATTTCTGAACCCAGCAGCTAGCCAAAGTTTTGGGGCCCTGGGGATGTTCAGCTAGAAGCAGAAATTAATAAAGTCGGGGGGGGGGAAGGGTGCAGATTTGTTTATTTACCGAGAATGTCAAGAGCTCTGTGTCTGAAAGCAGAAGGCAGGAAATGCTTCTTTTGTTCACTGCACCAACTGTGTCCTTTTCAACCTGCTCCCCAGACCCAAAAATCTTCCTGGAGGTTTCTTCCACTGTGCTCTCTCTCCCGTCACTTTTCTCAGTTTTTCCATTCTACCTTCCTCCCACACAACCCAAAACACTACTCAGCCAAAAGCTGCTGAGCAGGATTACACACAACTTTTGTCTAAGGTGGGTGGAGGGGTTCTCTCAACCCTTAATAAGATTCCACCTAGTTCCCTACAATGCTCAAAAATAATACTAGAGTATAGCATTTTACATCTGAAAAGTGCTGATCAGCACTAAATAATTCAGGGTCTGAGCCCTACCACCACTACTCTCACAAAAAATCCCACAGAGGCTAAATCTTGAAGTTCTTACCAAGGCCCAGCTCCTCCAATTAAATCTACATGTGCAGACCTCTGTGTCCAGGCAAAGCCCAGCTGAAGTCAGAGAGTATCATGGTCTAAATGCTTAACCAGACAAAACACCCATTGAAGGCATTAGACCAGGACTTCTTGGGACAAATGTTTTGGTTGTCTCAGAGTGAGACCACCAACTCTTGCTGGTGACCACTTTCACACTTATCCCTAAAATGCTTAATTAGCTTTAGGAAAATAAATAAATATGCATATATACATGCCCAACTCATTGTCCTGTATTTATTGCTAGCAAATAAGCCTTTTCTGAAAAGTGCTATTAGCAAACAAACAGGTGTCACTTTCCCCAGCAGCAGACTTACTCAGCTCTAGCAAGGTCTGAAGATAAATTGGGCCCCAGATGGGGGGAGAGGGAGGACCAAGGGAGGCAGAAGGGGGCTGCAGCTTGAAGCCCTGCAGCTGGAAGACAGAGCCTGAAGCTCCACAACAGGAGACCAGGGCTGGAACCCGAAGCCCCTGCAGCCAGAGCCTACCCCCTGCAACTTCAGTGTTGAAGGACGACACCCGAGTCCCACCGCTCCTGGGAAGGTGGGGACCTTGCCAGTTGCCTGCTTCTCCAACTCCTTCAGGCAGTCGCAGCAACCAACACATGAGGCCATGCAACCAGGCATACTATGGAGGAGAAGGGACCGCTACTTTGCTTCCACCCCCCATCCCCCAAGAAAAGCCCCTGGTGGCCCTATTTGTGAAACCTTGCATATTAGACCAAAGAAGTACTTTGTCTAGGCTAGACTGTGCTGCTGTGCACAAATACTCCTGCAGAGCTCAGGGAAATGAGAAGATTTCCTTGTAGAGTTTCCTCTGGATTCTTCTATGAGCGGAGAAGGAAAGTTTAATCTTCCAGCCCAAGAAAGATGCTGAGGCTGCAGTTCACAAATGTCACACTCACAGGGGTATAGGATTCTCCAGGTGAGAGGATGTGTGCCCCTCCAATAGCTCTAGACATCTGTAGCTCTGCCCTAGCTACTTGGCAACATGCTCCAAATGCATCGCTCATGATTTGGTCACTATAGAGAGACCACTTCGCGAAAGCATAGTCTCTGCCATTTCAGGAGTGAAGGCAACTTGCAATAATGAGGCAAAATTCTGGTCAGTGATAGCAGGGTGAGCCCTCCCCCTCCCTCCCCCATTTTATTAAAACAACTGTTATTTTGTTGCAAGCACATCCTTCCATTTTTTGGCCAACAAGTTTTATCAAGGGATTGGCCCAGAGCATTTTCAGTCCAAACAGAAGAACACAGAATGGTGTGGCATTGACTTGCCTTCCTGAGGAACGAACGGGGACAAGCCAGACATAGGTGACAAAGGCAACCATGAAATTCATAAAGCCCACTCAAGAGCAAACCAAACTTGAAGTGCGACAGTCTCATTCAAAATGACCTATATATGGCAACCGCATGATAATCAACATATACCATATCACCTGAGAATTCCTTGTTTGCTGGAGACCAGACTATGATTGAGGAAAAAGGCTGTTATTAATTTCTCCAAGTGATGGATTCACTGCATATGTTCTTATTACCAATCTGATGTGGAAAGAACATAAAGAATTTTTCAGCTTTCAATAGCCAGAAACAATAAACCCCAGCCCTTCAAAAGATAGTTAGGCATATAATTGTTCTCCTTGACCACTGATGACAGGACAAGAAGCAATGGGCTTAAATTGCAGCAAGGGAGGTTTAGGTTGGATATTAGGAAAAACTTCCTAACTGTCAGGGTGGTTAAACACTGGAATAAATTGTCTAGTGAGGTTGTGGAATCTCCTTCATTGGAGATATTTAAGAGCAGGTTAGATCTATCAGGTATGATCTAGATGGTGCTTGGTCCTGCCATGAGGGCAGGGGACTGGATTTGATGACCTTTCAAGGTTCCTTCCAGTTCTAGTATACTTCCCACGATGTGAACCTTAGAGATAAATCCTAGTCTTTGCTCAGGAAAAAAAAAACTGCCATGGTAATACAAATTTAGGGTGGATAGGAAGATGCAGTTTATCCATATCAGTGACAATGAAAATGTATTGGTATTTGCAATCAAACACTTCACTATGCTTTTATTTTGTTCACAAATACAAAGTTTCATTTTGTCTGGTTCATTTAATTGATACCTCATCATGCCAGATGCAGTAAAATAGGTCATTCTCCACAAACGTCTGCACAAACCTTTCATGTAAAAACTGGACTCTTTAACTGAAGTTGGATTCTATGCTAACTAGCTTTGTGGGGACAAAAAGAAGCAAGCCTACACCATTAGTACAATTTATTCAGCATTTTTACATGGAGCACTACCAGGAAAATGTGTCTTGAGTTCAAGGGCAGCACTTTGCTCTGAATATATAAAAGAAAGCCTGATTGTACGGGAGAAACTGATTTTAAGGGTTTAGGATCTTTCAATGACAAGCAACTTAAAACTTCAGCAGTAGTTTTATTGTTAGATGAATAAATGGCACAGAATGTTATCCTGCACTCATGTTAATCTCTTAAAGGAGCAGTGACCTCTATTTGACAGTGATGCATTTACTTGTTCCTCATTTCCTGTGCTGCATGACAATTTGTTAGCAGATTCAGTCTCAGAGCAGTTCATTTTCTTGTTAACACTGTACTATGTGCTTGCCTCATGATACAATAAACATGCATCATACTAAACGAAAGACAGCAGTACAAGAAAGCAAAATAGGTCAGTGAAAAAGGGGGTGCTTTGGGGGGAAGAAAGTGTTTGTTTTTAAGCTCTCAATGGGTTAATGCAGCAGAGTAGCAAGAAAAAGTGAATTGGAAAAGGAATAGTTAAGAAAATAGTAATACATTTCCAGGCACAATCTGTGCTAATCTGAAACTAAGTCTACACATATTTGTCAATAACTAGAAGGGAAAATTAACTGATTAGTGCTGCAGTTTAAAAAGAAAAAAGACACTGTTCACCAGGGTTAGCCTCTGGCAGGCCACTGGATTTTTATTTGTCTGCCCATCCATAGGTATGGCCACTTGAAGCTCCTATTGACTGTGGTTCACTGTTCCTGGCCACTGGGAGCTACAGGAAGCAGTGCAGGCTGGGCTACCACTTCCCACAGCTTCAAATGGCCAAGAATAGTGAACTGGAGCCAACAGGAGCTGCGAGGAGCCATATTGCAGACACACAAGTAAATAAACCACTGGCAGCCTGCCAGGGGCTAACCCTGGTGAACTACATCTGGCCTGTGGGATGCTTATTGCCCACCCCTGCTCTACACAGATAAAACCCGGGATGAAATTATTTGCGGGTAAGATATTTTGACCATGGCTGGGTTACACCTTACAGTTATTGCAAACCCTGTTAGTACAGATGCAATGTGTACTGAAATAAGCTATACCTGCAAAAGCAATTTTATACCACTACAAGTATATTTACACTAGTGCTTTTGTGACTGTAGAAATGTCATTACAATTACACTCCTAGCTGACATAATTGTACCAACAGAAAGCCCACTGCAGACCTGGCCTTCGGATTGATCCAGAGTTCATTGATGTCTATGGAAAGATATTGCTTGACTCAAATGAGCTTTCGAACATACTCTGTATCTCATTTTAAGGTATATATAAACTCAGATAATAAAACCTACCCCTGTGTTCATAAAGTTCTTTAAGATCTTTAGAAGGTGCTAAAGATCTTACACAATTATAATAATTATTATTTCAACATCCTGAAAATAAAAACATGGGACAAATTTCTGCTCTTATTTACACAGCAATAAATCCCAAGCAACTCCACTGAACCAAATGGAGCTACTCTAGATTTACAATGGTAGTTCTGAGATGAGAATTTGGCCTGTAGTCAAATCCTTAACAATAGGGTTGCAAATATCTCCTCTGAAGGAATAATAGGTGTGACAGAGAAATTCCATTTAAAGTCTTCTGGTGGAGTGAGGGGACATGTCAACATAACACGCTAAGGGTGCATGTACACTGCATCATTATTTCAAGATAACTAGCGTTATTTCGAAATAACAATGTGAGCATCTAAACAGCCATTCCATTATTTCGAAATAATTTTGAAATAATGGATGGCTTAATCCGAAATATGTAAACCTCATTCTATGAAGAATAATGCCTATTCCAAAATAGCTCTTTTGAAATAAGGTGTGTGTAGACGCTCCACATCTGTTATTTCAAAATAGCCCCTCACCAGAGCCATTCTAAGTTATTCCTCCCCAGTGCCTCCTGGGGCTCTGAATCAAGATAGCATGTCTACATTAGGGAAGCCTGCCTCGGACTAATTTTGAGGCTTCCCTGCAGTGTAGACATGCTATTTTGAAATAAGCTATATCGGAATAACTATTCTGGAATAGCTTATTTTAAAATAAGCATGTAGTGTAGACGTACCCTAAGAGAATTAACTATGAATGCAAAGGCTCCCATAAATATACACAAATACAAAAAACTGTATGCACTTCCTATATAACCATCCTGAACACACTTGTTAGAATGAAATTGCGTTTGATATATTCTTAACTGCACGCTAAACCTACAGTACCTTAAATCTGTCTTCCCTCTGTTATGCACATTTAACAACAGTAACCAGGTAACAGAAAACTAATTTGCATTCCAGATGGATTATTTGCAGTGATGTACTCCATTAAATGGGCAAAAGGTGGCTTACTTTTCACAATCCGTGTTGACATACTGGAAATGAAAGTGACAAAAATGACAGATAGCTCTTTGGCTGAACAAACAGTGAAGAAGAGACACAGAAGAAAGATAAGAAACTCAGTGGTTCAATTCTGCAAGACACTGAGCACTCCTGTGAGGTGGTGTATGCCCTCACATCCAATTGAAATCAGTGGGAACAAGGTGCTCAATTCCTCACAGGAATGCAGGATTGACCCTAAGTTCAGTAAATAGATGAATGATCTATTTCTTCACAATATATTTTGTGCCATTCAAAACACATAAAAAAAATAAGGGCAATCTCTGTATTTGCTATTCATCAAGTTCCTTTTCTGTTTCTACAAAAGCCTTGCTCATATTTTCCAACCTGTAAGGGGTGTGTGTGGAATTTAGTCTATAAAAAGGGTTAGCTAAACATGACCCAAACAAAGTGAATATGGGACAAGCAAATAAAAGCTGGGAAGTGAGGTATTATCTGGTGCACTCATTTCCCAGCTCATGTAATCAGACTGGCAGGCAGGCTTACATCAGTTGTGGACTTCTTGTACCAGTGATACCTTTTTGGGAACTTATAAAGAGTCCAGACAGAACAAAAATCTACAGTAATAAAACAGAAAGCAACCAAAACCAGCAGTTTATACAAACCTATAGGCAAGGTCCCAGCTTGTAGCCATCTGTTTTCTCTCTTGCTACCCCTAAGTAATGCTTTATATTTCCTCTATTTCCTAGGTCTGGATTAATTGGCTGGACTGTCTGGATTAATTGCCTTTACCCTGAAGGGACTGGGCTAGGGAGTGCCCTTATATCCTATCATGGGATTGGGTGGAGGGAAATGCATAAAAACTGATTATATGGGTTTAAGATGCTTGGACATTGTTTTGGGCTGAGGCCTTTATAAGCAATGTGACACTTTTGGTACTTGGTGGCCAAGACTTAAACTGAGCCAGGTCCCAATGGCTCAGCAATTCAATATCTTTCCTTGATAGCTGCATCTTGTGTCTCAGAATCTGAGTTTTCATTTAAAAAAAATCAAGGCCACCATTGTAAAAATATGACAACTAATTTGCAGTGCTTCCATTTTAGTGTACCTAACTTTGGGCCTTTAGGATTTCCAGAGGTACTAACCAATCACAGTTTTCACTAACATCAACAGAACCTGATAATCCAGATATTCAAAATTAACATACTTTCAAAAATGTTGGTCTAAATCGGTCACTCTTATACATGTGAAGATAACCTTAAAAATGTGAGCCAGAAATAAACCAATAAAGCCACCTTAATGGACAACCCAAGACCCAACAGGCTTGGATTCTATAATTTAAATGGCTGCTGATCAAAGCATGAAGAAAGAGAGCGACGATCATACTATGAAGTTCGGTACAATCTACTCTGATTGTAGATTTAGCATCTCATTTTGGTTACATGAATGAGTGGAATTAGGCTGAAGGCAGAGGATGGTTTGAAGATAAAGCTTAGGTAAATACGACCACCTCCTTCCCATTGGTCTGAACCCAGATGTTAAAAACCGCTTTTCATCACTCAGACTAATATACCAAATGTCACTGTCCTGCAGTGAAAATGGCTAATGTATAAGAATCTAGCCCAGCGGTCACAATTTCCCTATAGCATGAGAAACCCGTTAGTTAGATCAAATCCCAAATCATAGAACTCGAGGACAGGAAGGGATCTTGAGAGGTCAATCTAGTCTAGTTCCCTGCACCGTGGCAGGACCAAACACCATCTAGACCATCCCTCACACGTTTGTCTAACCTGCTTTTAAAAATCTCCAATGATGGAGATTCCACAACCTCCCTAGGCAATTTATTCCAGTGCTTAAGCACCTCGACAAAAGGTTTTTCCTAATGTTGAACCCAAATCGCTCTTGCTGCAACTTAAGATAATTTATTTCTTGTCCTAGCCTCAGAAGTTAGGAAGAATAATTTTTCTCCCTCCTTGTAACAACCTTTAACATACCTGAAAACTATGTTCTGGTTGTGTAACCACCACATAGATTTGAACATGAAATCTCTGGAGCTTATTATAGGAGCCTCTACAGCTTGAGCTATAAAGCTAGCTGCCTCTTAGTTTAGGCTGTAGAGCTCACTTGCTCTTATTTCCCCTGTAAGTGTTCTAAGTGCCACTACATGGGACAGTGAACCATACGAGGTGTGTGGGTTACAGTAGCACACAAGAGTTGTCAGACACTGCCCACTGACCTATTTATACAGATTTGTAATTAATATGTTTAAAGCACGTGTTTCAGTCTCTAATGGTACGTCTACAGTACAGAGGAAGATTGAAGCTGCTGCTGTCGATCTTCCAGGGTTTCAATTAGCGTTATAGTTAAGACCACTAATTCGAAGTGAGAGCAGCACTCTGATCAATGCTGGTAATCTGCTTTCACGAGGAGTAAGGAAGAGTGTTCTTCCTTCAAATTCCTGCAGTGTAGACAGCGCCAAAAACCGAGGTAAGCTACTTCAGCTACACAATTAACGTAGCTGAAGTTGTGTATCTTAATTTGACTTTGCCCTGTAGTGTAGACATACCCTAAGGCACCTTTTCCATAAGTCAAATATACAAGTACATGGAAATAAAACCTCACCAACAGCAGCTTCTCCTTCTTACTCCAAATCACAGATATCTAACCAGAGTTTAAAACCTCTCACTCCTGCTCCTTTTTACGTCCTCCTCTTTTCCCAGTGCTTGGGGAAGTAGATAACTTTCAGAACACACTAAAAAACCTAACAGCTTGTGCTCACAATCTAAGCAATGAACTCATTGATTTCACTGGGAAATACATCCACTCCCTACATGGCTGAATTCAGCCCTTTATCCTGTATTATTAGTATTATTACTAAATACTGAATGTGCCTTTTTTATGGCATGTGTGAAGGGGAGGAGAGATAATCTAATAGTCAGAGCACCATCCTGAGAGTCAGGAGATGAGCATTCAATCCTTGCTCCTCGGCACTTCCTGTGTAATCTTGGAAAAGTCACTTAATCCCAATTCCCCATCTGCAAATAACACTTCCTTGCTGCACAAGTGTTGTGAGGATGAGTTTGTCAATGCTGGAGAGGCACTCACGTATTATGTTGTTGAGCAGACTAAATAAGTGTACAGCTAGATAGTGCAGTAATATGTTGAAATTATTTTGGTTTAATACAATAGGGAAAAGGGCAGTATGACACATTAGTCAGACAATCACATGACAACCCATCACATTCCTTGTCATCTCTTCTCCTGTCATTGCACACCAGCTGAAAGGAATAGGCCAAAAGGACCTCATTTCAGCTTTGGACGCAGGCTGTCAGTCACTTCTGACAACAAGCATTCGTTGTTCATTTTCTGAAGCCTTTTAACCAGTCAATCTTTATTTAGTAATTTCAAATATGCAGATCCCTTTGCTGAAGAGATGCCAGCTCTGTATTTACACACACACACACACACACACACACACACACACACACACACCACTGGATCATTCACTGCATCATTGTTTGGAGCTACTGGCTTGCACTCCTTTTAAGGAGGTGATGTGATCCAAAGCCAGTTAATGATGCAGCCAGGGTAAATTAATTCTCCAATCAGTTCCCATTCGTATTAAAGTAGAAATGTTATCTGAGATGGGGACATTTACAATTCACTGAAAAATAGGATTTGTTTTATATGCTGTTTTTGAGCTGCCAAGGAACTTTTTTATTTCTAGCAATTTCAGCTTCTCTGTCAAGCAGATGATTTAAGACTGGCAGAAGATGCCTTTCCTGACTGATCCATTATGTCTGCCTTTTCCTTCACTCTCAGCCTGTAACTGATAGAGAAGCAGCACAGCTTAGAATCTGGGTAACTGTACACAACTCATTTTTCATTTTAATGTGAAGGAGAGAGAAGGAAATCCAATAAAACACACACAAGGCAATAAAATAAGGAAGTAGACAAATCTATCATGATGGATAACAGTTACACAATTAAATAAAAATACACTTGCAGCACCAAATACCCCTTCACATTTCATTTTTATTTGCAGTGTCATTACACTAATGTTTTCTGTCATAGAATCTAAACATAACAAATCTGTGGAGGAGATGAAGTCTCCAGTTTCAGGGATACCAAGTTATGCCAGGCAGATACAGGAAAGTAGGTCAGTGGGTCAATAATGAAAACTTGAACTGAAAGAAACTCCCTGATTTGCTGCAGGAAAAAAGCTCCAACACATTATTGCCTTACATAAAGCATGTGTACATAATTTCCCCTAACTATGCATCAATGTTCAGTAACATGAGCTAAAAAGTAAATTCTAGGAGAACGTTAGAGACTGAAACACCTTTTGCTCAGAGATTGCAAGGATCTGGCAGATCAGATTTAATATACAGTGTTTTTTTCACACCTACAGGACAACATCAACTATCAGAGAAATTGTACTGTAACTATACACACTGTAGAGCCATGGTTATCTATACAATTGGTTTATATTATTGATGCAGAATCATAAGGCATTTCATCCTTACAATATATTTCACATTTCAATTTAATCCTAAACATTTTACATGACTCATAAGTAGGGACATAAAATCCCATTTAATTGGTTAACGGGTTAAACAATGTTTAACTGGTTAACCAATTAAAGGGAGGGAAGGAGGAAGGGCTGCTCCAGCCTAGCTAAGCTGAAGTGTCCTTCCCCACTTCCCCGCCTGCCATGGCTGGGCTGGAGTGGCTCCTCCCACTGCAGGCAGGAGCTGTTTCAGCCTGGCTGGGCCTCACTCTGCCTGCACCCTCTCCCCACCCCACCACAGCCAGCCCTGTCTGTGGTGGGCCCGGGCAGCTCTGGTCATCTGGAGCAGCTGCTGCCTGCAATGCACTTGGCCCAGTGAGGACAAGGGCTGCTCTGGACAACCCCAGTCTGCTGCTCTAGCCCTCACCAGTTAACTGTTAAGGGTGATGCTTCCTGCGTAACTGATTAACCTCTCACATCCTTACTCCTATGCTTAAGAATGAGGCAGGCTAAATTCAACATTAAAAAATTCCATCTCACATTCTTGTTAATGGAGATCATAGATACATCATGACTTCATCTTACAAATGCTCACCTGTCAAGGCTGTTCCCTACTCTGGCATTTCCCCGCAAGAGACTTTAAAAATACCTGCCTCTATAGGCTTCTGTTTAACTCCCCTCCCCCACAAGGCCACAGATTCACTGACCTTGGGTGGTACGCTGCCGCAAACCTAGTGTAAAGTCCCTTTTCCAAACCCAGGAAGATTCATTTGGGAATTTCTTCCTGTGGGGTATCCCTCAGCTCTTTTACCCTTCCTCTGGAGAGATCTTGAAAACAAACTAATTTCTAATAGCTGACCTCTTAGTCTCAGGCACAGAGACTCTCCTGCCTTTCAGGACACAGGAATTAGATCATAGTCTTAAAAAAAGATGATTTTATTAACAAAAAAACAAAAGACATACTTGGTAAATCATACTTGGTTGCCAGGTGTTACAGAGTAACTGAGAAAAACAGGTTAAAACATAGAGAATTACTTCCCTGGGATTTAGCTTCAGTTACGGTGTATGGAGGTATGTGTGTGTGTGTGAGTGTGGGAGGGGTCTTACATGGGCTCAGCACAGAGTTCACAAACCAGAAATAATAATAATAATAATAATAATTAATAATAAAAACCTGATTGCATCTAACTACACATTCCCTGTCTACTCAGATTTGTTATTTCAAGATTCTGTCCTTTTTAGACATGAATATTACTGGAAATTCCATGTCTGGCTCCCAAGGTTAACTTCATTTCTCTCCCCAGCTCTTACTCTAAAACCACACAAGAACTGCAGCAGGTACATCACTACTTTCAATTTCAAATCTCACACTTTCTTCTCATTGGCTCTCCTCAGTCCCTGCCAACACTTCCTGGATACCTACTGTTCTGGGTTTAACCCTTTACAGGCAATTTAGTTACTGAATACTGGGATATTTAGAAAAAGGTAGTATCCCTCCCATCCATCACATCATCTATTAAACTTGGTCTACACCTGAAAGCTGTATCAACTCATCCCTTACAGAAATAGCTCTGCCAACATGACTCCCAGTATACTGTGCTTCCATTGACACAGGGACGCACGATGTTCCTAGTAAGAGGGGGGAAAATCCTTTTGTCAATGTATGCTACGTGTACACAGCCTATTTAGGCACAGCTATGCCAGTATTATCTCTGTAATGTAGATAGGCCTGGTTTATACCTTAAAATAAGATCAGCCTAGACCTTTTTCTACACCTAGGACCCTACCAAATTCACAGCCACAAAAAGCGTCATAGACCATGACACCTGGTTTTCCTCATGAAATCTGGTCTTTTGTGTGCTTTTACTCTATCCTACAGAGATTTTCCATGTTTCCCAAATTGAGGGTCCTGACCCAAAATGGAGCTGCAGAGGGGTCACAAGTTTATTTTAGGGGGATTGCAGTATTTCAACCCTTACTTCTGTGCTGCCTTCAGAGATGAGTGGCCAGCCAACAGCAGCTGTTGGCCAGGTGCCCAGCTCTAAAGGAAGCACCTGGCCACCAGCAGCACAGAAGTAAGGTGGCAATACAATAACATGCCATCCTTACCTCTAAACTGCTGCTGGTGGTGACTGCTATCAAAGCTGGGCTCCCAGCCAGCAGCTGCTCATCTCCAGCTGCCCAGTTCCATGGCAGCAATACAGAAGTAAGTTACTGTAGCAGTACCACAACGCCAATTACAATAAACTTGCAAGCCCTCTCCCCACCAACTCCTTTTTGAGTTAGGACCCCTACAACTACCATCCATGAAGCTGAAATCATGAAAATAGCTGAAATAAATAGCTGAAATCATGAAAATTATTTGTTTCTCAGATCCTGTGACCATGAAATTGACCAAAATGGACTGTGGATTTGGTAGGGACCTAGCTATACTGAAGTAAGTTGCAGTGTAAGTTCTAGTGGGACTAAACCACACCCCCAAGTGACACAAGTTATACTTGTGCTAAGTGCTATCTACACCAGTGCTTATGTCAGTTGAAGAATTTTTCCATCAACCCAGCTACCACTCCTTGGAGAAGTGAATTAACTACAATTGATGGGGGGGAAAGACCTCTCCATTGTTATAGGAAGCATCTACATAGCTGCAGGGCTGTAACTGATACTGTAGTGTTGATGTGTCCGAAGACATTAGTCCTAAGACAATATGCTCCAGAGCGCTGTTCTTCAGGGAGTATAAAACTTCTCTATCCCTGTAAGTATTGCAGCATAATCCATTCCGTGTGACCAGCTAGCTTTGCTGACTGATGTGTGGCAACTTTCTTAGGGAAAGTATGGCTCTTTGTTAGAAAGTGTCACGTCTCAAGTATGCCTCGTTCCAAGACGGTGCGACCTAATGGCCACGATATATAACACAGCCCTAGGATTCAGGGCACCACAGCCTAATGGCGAGAGCAAATAAGTATCAATAACATAGCCCTGGGGTATAGGGCAGCACAGCCTAATCGCTAGAGTCAGTAGTTTGGGGCAACAGCCCCGGTAGTGGGACCCAGGCTCACCTTACTCCACTGGACCCAACTCAGCGCCCTATGAGTGGCAGTAGGCTCCACCACTCACTCAGCGGGGAATCCAACTGCAACATGCTGAGCTCAGTTGGGTGGGAAATACCACTCCAGCACCATTCCTGGGACACTTCCTACCAGAGTTGGTGTGGGGATGCGCCACATGGTCTCTGGGTCCTCCAGTTCTGCAACAACAGCCTCTCCCTGGGGCTTCTCCAGCTCTGACAGTTCAAGGTGGTCTCTGGCTCCCATCATCTGGATCCCTGCCTGGAGTGTCTCTGGAGCTCTTGCAGGAGGATCCTTTTCCTGCAGTGTCTAGCCCAGACTGAGCTAAATTGCTCCCTTTTATACCACTCCAGCCCTTGGGGCATGCTCAGTGTGGCTGGGGGAGTGGGACTTCCTCCGCCCACAAGGCATTAAACCCTCCTAGCCCAGTAAGGGGTATATGTACCCTGTCAAAGGAGTCTACCCCATTGAGTGGAAGACCACAATTTTTGCCAACCCTTACTCACACCACACAAGCATTTCTTATTCTTCAATCCATTGACTACACATCCCTGTATGAGTTAGGTAGAACCAAACCCGCAGCTAGAACTGAACAACATGGGCCCATGGAAAGTGCATAAAGTATTGTGCATATAGTGTTGCTACATGATAGCTAACAATGGCAAAATTCAGATTCTGCTTTTTGTTTTCCATTGGAAGATGCATCTCCTTTGTTTTACACTACTCTACTTTCCTTTTCTTGGTACAGACCCTTCTAATGCTCTCTTCCTTCCTACAGCTATGCTTCTACAGGCTGGACCTCTTTGGTCCGACACCAGGATCAGGTGAGGTCAATGTGGTGGGGCTCTCCTCTCCCCCCTGGCTGATCAGGGGCTCTGCTTCTCCCCAGGCAGCTCCACTGCCATCCAGGGCTCTACTCTCCCCACAGCTTGGGAGGAAAGGAAAAGCTCTAATCCCGTCCCACGGCTTTGCTGCAGCCCGGGGCTCCACTCTCTTGTGGGGCTCGTCTCTCCCCGTAGTGGCCATGGACTCCACTGCTGTCCAGAGCTCCACTCTCCCCTACTAGCTTCACTGCTGCTGGGGGCTCTGTATTCCTGCTGGTGGCTGGGGGATCCACTTTCTCCCCAGCAGTTCTACTGCAGCCCAGTTGCTCCACACTCTGCCAAGCAGCCCCGCTTCCACCTGGGGAGCTCCATGCTCCACTGAGAGGCTCTGCTGTCACTTGGAGAGGCTCCATGCTCCTCTTGGAGGCTCTGCACTCTCCTCTCCAGCACCCCCATTATGGCCAGGGGGCTCTGAGCTCACCTCTGTTAGCCATGCGACTGGCCTCCCCCCCAGTGACAGGGAGCTCTGCTCCCCCCTCTTCCTGACTGGGGGCTCTGCATTCCTCCCTGGGACTCCGTCTCAGCCCCCTAGTTTGGCAACACTCCAGGCCCCAGCCGAATGACTCACCCCCATGTGTGCTCTCATGGAGGATGCTGGACCAGGGAAGTCCAGATTACGGAGTTTCAACTAGGGATGTTAAGTAGCGATTAATTTATTAGTCGAGTAATCAATGGAATTTCCAGCGACTATTCAACTCATTGATAAGCACTTCTGCGTTCCGCCTTTGAAATGTACAAGAGCCCCAGTGGAATGGAATGCCATGTGGAGACCAGGGCCAGCAGGAAGTCCCACTGACTCAGGGTTCCACGTGGGCACTTCCACTTTGAAATGCACCAGAGCGCTCTGGTGCATTTCAAAGTGGAAGTGCCTGCATGGAGCCTGAGGTCAGCTGGGGAGTCCCCAGCTGATCCCAGGCTCCACCTGGCATCTCAAAGCAGCAGCGCTGCTTGGAGCCCGAGGTCAGCTGGGGAGTCCCCAGCTAACCCTGGGTTCTGTGTGGCACTGCCACTTTTAAGTACTCCTCTCTTCTTTCCCCCACCCCCCTTGCTGCCTCTATCTGATAGAGGCAGCAAGTGGGAGGAATGACTAATCGACTAGTCCTTTACATCCATAGTTTCAACCTCTAGTAGTTTGCTGTGCATTGTTTTTGTTACTGTGTGGCCATTTCAGGCAGAAGTGTTTTTTCACGTTCCTTTTTCCCTTTGATTGCACACCTAGACTTTCCTTTGCTTAGCCCAGGCAGAATTTCTTGGTTTCACACTTTTCTGGTTTGGTACACAGTTATTCCCCCTCTCTCTGCATTTTCTAAGCACCTTTGTGACTAGCAAGACAATTCCATTGAAAGCTGCCTCCAGGAAATCCAATATCAGCACTACGAGTTCGATTTCAGAGTTGGAACTCTTCAGTGATGTGTCAGCTCTATAAAATAACATGTTAACAAATCTAAAATCTGTTGGGGGAATGTGGAGAAAATACATTTAAAATGTCTAGCCATGTCTAGAAGAAAATTCTAAGCTAAGATTTCTTTCTGATTCTGTACATGGAGCAATTTGTTTCTGAAGCTCTTTTTATTTTTGTTGATGATATGATTTTTGTTGATGATATGATTTTTAGTATTGAGTGCATGGAAGACCCGGATACTCTGATGCTGTCATGATGGGCTTTGTTATAAGACACTAAACAGATAGACATAATTCACTACCCCCAATTTAGCTCATACTTTTCTGAAATTAGCAATCAGATAACCACGTGAATTACGTGCACAGTGAATGCAGATATCAGCATCAAGAAAAGAGGAGAAATAAAGATATTATATCATCTGTGTGTGTCCTGTGGTAGCCCCTTGAGGCTCTATCCAAGATCAAGGCCGCATTGTGCCAGGCATGGGTGGCAGGTAATGTAGGCAAGGGAAGACAATGCCTTCCCAAAACGGCGTATATTGCCCAACCACCTGGGAGGGACAGGGGCCATGATGTGCAGCAGCCCAGCAGCTGAGGAAGGCTGGGACCACACCGCGCAGCCCCCCGGATCCCCAATGCTGTGTGGCAGCCCGCTCCCCTGTGGCTGAGGAAGGTTGGGGCTGTGCCACATGGCAACTCCGGCCCTCAGCTGGGGTTAAGCGGAGCTTGGCTGGTGTGGGAGTGGGCGAGATTGTGAAGGGGCATAGTCTCGGGGGAAGAGGTGTGGCTTTAGACGGAAGGGATGGGGCTTCAGCTGCTTTCCCCAGCTGGGCCTTCACCAGCCACCCATGGTGCTGGGTACTGCCTCAAACAACTTACAGTCTAAACCAGGAGTGGGGAACATAAGGCCCAGGGGCCAGATGTAGCCCCTGGCTTGCCTGGATTTGGCCTTCAGTGTTCTGGGCTCCCCACAGCATTGGGGCGCCTGTGCTGGTGCTCCAGCCCCTCCCCCCGGTGCCTCCTTCCTGGGCTGGAGCACATAAAATCTACTAGCCTTGGCCCCACTAAGCTCTGGTGGGTGAGGGAATGTGGGAAGTGCCTTTCTGCATCTCAATTGGGGGCCATGTCAGTGAGGGTTTTGTTTTGTTTCTTACTTGTGTGCGGCCCCCAGTTGATTTTTCTGTGAGTCAACAGCCCCCGATCTAAACAGACAAGGTGAGGGGTGGGAAGGGTAGCAAAAGGTTGAAGTGAGCTACCAACAACACACAACAGGGCAGCGACAAAGCCAGGAACAGAATAATTTGATCATTGTTAGTGGACAGAGAGCTGAGTGACTATAAACAAGAAAATTCATTTACACATAAAACAGCACTAAATAAATTAATAATCAAATAACACAAGATTGTGGCTTGCACATACAATAACCAAAAGTACTTCCAATATATTCTGTTTTATTAAGGGACAGATTATAGGGTTACATTCCAATTCCCACTGAAATGGCAAGTTTAAATCCCACTGAAGTCAAGCATATGCTTTTGAGGGATGTGAAAGATTAACCAGTGGGGCAGGAGTTTGCTCCAACTCCATAGGGCCCACCACAAACAGGGGCATTCCAGCCTGGTCATACTGCCCTAAACCCTCTGCCCCTTTAATCAGTTAGCTGGTTAAACATTAGTTTAACCAGTTAACCGATTAAACAGAATTTTACATCCCTATATGCTTTAAAGCTAAACATTAGTTTAAGCATTTTGCTAAATCAGGGCCTATCAGAGAGATGATCGCCATTTTAAAAAGATTCAGTATCACCTCAGAAATCCTTAATCTGGATGGACTGTTTATATTATACCTAAAAATAATCTTGCTGACAAATTGAAATCTGATTAATACACTAATCAAAGAGAAAGTAAAGCTTTGCTTTTACCAGAAAGTGATGAGTCAAAGGAAGAGCCATGCCACAACAATTTGTATTGAGGCACTGCTTTTAGAGCTACCATCCATGTTTTAGAGGTCATTCTGACCTGCTGATGCAAATTCACCCTTTTGATGTCATGAGCAGATAGCCATGGGCATTAGTTATTTCTCCAGTAGTCAAAATCTGGGGTCTCATTCTAAGAAATTGATTTTTAAGTAGCCAGTGTGGATTGCCTTCTTTTTCCTTTCCTCTTAGGGATTCGTGGGGGCTAAGCCTCAGCTGACATAAACAGTCAAACCTCTGAGGATCTGTCCCTTGATTTGGTGTATATTGTTGCCAGGATTTAGATGGTATACATTATGCACACAGCATTATCTTTGAAACAGGGTTCTAAAACAATGTGTTTAACATATGAAAGACTGGAAATCTGAAGTGAAAGTTTTACACGTTTGGCATTCATTTGTAAGTCAGCACTGACAGCTTTCATCCTGCAGAAAACATTTTTTTTTTCATCTCATGAAAGTTGAAAATAGCTTTGTACAACACTTGCGCCGCTTGCTAAGATGGGGCTTTTCATCCTTGACCTACTTCTGCTTTCTGCACAATATACCTAATGAGTAATAATGACTTCAGAAAGGGCAGCTCTAGAGAAAAAGTTGAAGTAATGCCTTAAGAGGATGTCTAGGAAAACATCAAACAGAATATTTTTCAGTGAGCTGAATAGAAATAGCGGGTTGAAACACACACAGGTTTAAGACTCATACAGCACTACACTGGCAGGTGAACTTTCTTAATATAAAGCCGTAACTATGCTGAAGTTGGTGGCAGTACTAACTAGAGACTCGCACAGTTACTCCAAGCCCTACACTAAAGAGCAAGAACAGCTGGAGAAGGCGCTGCCCTATGATGTGTAGGCAGCATCAGGGGGTGCCAGAGAGATACCTCTGCCACCTTCTGTCATTTGGTGGGGGGTAACGTGTAGGGTTAATGGGGATCAGCCCAGAAGAGGTCCAATGATTGGGTTATGGAGGGAATGGGTGTTTACCCCAGCTCAATCCTAGGATTGGGAATTTTGGTTGGATGTATTCCAGAAAGTTTCATCACATGTCATAATCTTTAATTAAAAATTAATCTTTAGTTTCTGGAGACTCTAGTACAATCCTGGAGGGTTGGCAACCCTACCCTGTCCCTGCATCAGAGTAGCTTTGTCCTTTACTCTCCAGTTATTCATTAACCTGCCTCTATCCCCTTTCCACTTGACCCTGGAAGCTCACACCTCTCCCCCACCAGAAGTCTACTTTCCCCCCTCCAAGTTTTGGCTGAGACTCATTTCTTGTTCCCACACACACATGCACACTCCTCCAGCCCTTCTCCTTCCTGAATCAATATTTGCCGAGATTGAGCTGATAAACCCTGTGTTTGTAATAAACGGACCCTGCTCCCCAGTCTTTGTTCTCCCCCATTCCCAATCCCACCTCTGGGGTAAAAGTGATGATCAAGGGGTTCACTGGGTTACTCAGCCTATTATGGGACAGAGACATGATCCACCCTTCCCGCGTCTGTTTCATTCGTGGTAGTTTTCCCCCTCCCTGTGCAGTGATGCAGCTTGATAAAGCAGCAAGTTCCCAGCTTGCAATTTTGTGAATAGATTTATTCTGTTGCACTGAATGGTCCCCTTCCCTCTGCTCCTTCCCCACACCCAAAGAGCATCTGTACTGGTATATTGGTGCAGCAGGGCCACTGCAGTGGTCTACATATAGCAATACCCTAAATTCCATTTGCACCTTCCATAAAAATCCCCTCTAAATTAAATGGCCAGAGCAGCGTCAAGAAGCAGAACCAAGCCTAATTTAATTCATTATTGTAAACAGTGCAAATTCAAGAGGTAATACGGAAAATTAACATTTGAGTCCAATACTAGGGTCTCTCTCAGATTCATATTTTGTCCTGGGAAAATATGGACACTGAATGCAAAGATGAATTGCTTGTCCCCCATTCACTTCCCCTTCCCCCCCAGTTCTCTTTATGCAAAAAGCATTCAGAGGCTTTCACAGTCCTCTACTTCTGGTTTGTCTCTTGCTCAGGCCACTTTGTAGACTGGATAATGAGAGCTTTGATTTCCTATTACAACCTTGCTAGGAAAAAACAATAACTAAAAGCCAGACTTGTTTAACGTAAATCATGCCATCCATCCCAAGTACTGTGGTTTGGAAATACAATGGTATACACTGCAAAATATAAATGATGGATGACAAAAGAAGAGTTTCAAGTAAATAAACAAAAACTGCATTTTTATTTTAGAAAAGTTAAAACAGAATAATGAGAATTATTGATTAAACAAACAAACAGAGTTTACCCCGCTGCTGAAGCCATTCTAAAAACCAATACAATACTTACAAGCACCATTACATACACTTGCAGAAAGGTGCCCTATTGCGAAACACACACATTAAAAAAAATATTGAAGTGGCCTGGAAGACTCAAAAGATTGAAGGATAGCACCTTTCATATCTCAGTCACAGTTTTAAGTTTAGTGTCTGTAGACAGTAACTGAATTTGAAATGATCTGGACAAACTGGAGGGATGGTCTGGGGTGAACGGGATGGAGTTTAATGGAAACAAATGCAAAGTACTACACTTAGGAAGGAACAATCTGTTTCACACATAGAGATTGGGAAGTGATTGTCTAGGAAGGAGTATTGTAGAAAGGGATCTAGGGGTCATAGTGGACCACAAATTAAACATAAGTCAGTGAGACACTGTTGCAAAAAAAGCAAACATGATTCTGGGATGCATTAACTGGAGTGTTGTGAGCAAGGCATGAGAAGTCATTCTTCCACTCTACTCTGCGCTGATTAGGCCTCAGTTGGAGTATTGTGTCTAGTTCTGGGCACCACATTTCAAGAAAGATGTGGAGAAATTGGAGAAGGTCCAGAGAAGCGCAACAAAAATGATTAAAGGTCTAGAGAATATAACCTCTGAGGGAAGACTGAAAGAATTGTGCTTGTTTAGTTTAGAAAAGAGAAGACTGAGAGAGGACATGATAGCACTTTTCAAGTATCTAAAAGGGTGTCACAAGGAGCAGGGACAAAATTGTTCTCCTTGGCCTCTGAGGGTAGGACAAGCAGCAATGGGCTTAAATTGCAGAAAGGAAGGTTTAGGTTGGCCATTAGGAAAAACTTCCTAACTGTCAGGGGGGTAAACACTGGAACAAATTGCCTAAGGGAGTTGTGGAATCTTGATCACTGGTGATATTTAAGAGCAGATTAGACCAACACCTGTCAAGGATGATCTAGACAATGCTTGGTCCCGCCATGAGGGCAGGGGACTAGACTTGATGACCTCTTGAGGTCCCTTCCAGTTCTAGGATTCTATGAAACTATCTGATGTCTACTCACATGACAACCTGCCTGAATTCTTGATCTCAGTGCGAATCCTAGTAGACTGGTGTCCCTATCACAACTAATGCCCTGGGGCCTGATCCTGCCTTTCTCTGTGTGTAGACCTCCAGCTGAAGTGAGAGTTCTGCATGGGGAGGGCTTGTGGGATCAGGCTTGTTACTGTCAGATCTGTAGTTGAATGGCAAGTAAAGCAGAGCCGTGTAGCAATCGGGAACTTTTGTACTCTTGTTTCCTGCGCTGTATCTGTTCCACAGAGCTTGGTGCATTCTTCCGTCTATTGAAGTCAATGCCAAAAACCCCACTCATTTAATCCTGGGGACCAGGATTTTACCCTTTTTGTTTCACGGGTAGTCAATCTGGCATCTTTTACTGGCACTTAACTCAAATCAGCCACCAACCAAACCTCAGTGAAATTCTACATTTCTGCAGTTAGCAAACCAGTCCTGACAATTATGAATGTTCTAGTCAAACAGCATTTATTTATTGATACCTACTTTTTTATTTTGTACTCACAGACAAGCTAGTTTAGTAATCTGAAGTCCAGGATAAGGAAGAGAACTCTTACATGTTCAATAGTAATTCCAGCTTTGATCCTGATTTCCTGTCTCGACTTGGATAAAACAATTAGCCTACTGTAAATGGGGTAGTGTTAGTGACAGAGGCATTACTACACCTGTAGATAAACTTAGGGCAGAGGTGGGCAAAAGGGCCTCCGCGGACTGGTTTTGGCCCACCAAGTGGGTTTATCCAGCCCCACAGATGTCCTGCCGCCCCCAGGTCAATCAGGCCTCGGGGTGGGGTAAGTGCATGAAGTCTCCTCCCACCCTGCAAGTGGCACACGGTGCTTAGAATCAACCGCCAGCTGCTGCTCAGCTGGCAGTTGACTCTAAGCGCAGCACCCTCCTGGAGAATGGGGGCAGGGAGTGAGAGACTTCCTGTGTTTCCCCCGCCCCCAGGTCCTGATTGGCCTGGGGGAGCGCGCAGTCTCCTCCAGCTGCCAGGAGCACAGGTGCCTAGAGGGAACTGCCAGCTGTTCTGAACAGCTGGTGGTTCTCTCTGGGGTGGGCAAGGGCAAAGACTTCATGCACTCCCTCACCCTCAGGCCAATCAGGATCTGTGGGCAGGGAAGCACCAAAGTGTTCTGGCCCTGCCCCTTCTGGGGCAGGCTGGGGCCCACTTCAAAATTTCTGAAGTGGGTCCTGGTCTAAAATTATTGCCCAGCTCTGACTTAGGGGGGAAAATGAGTCAGTGCACAGCTCAGGTAGCTGCATTACAGTCTAGGTATGCTTAATCCTGATTGATTCTATGCGCTGAAGAGTTCAGCCCGCCCTTTCTTACACACATGCACACACCTACACACACAGAGATGAAAAGAGCCAAATTGTATTGATTCATTCCTTGGCAATAGTATGTCTGATCTGCATACACCACTGAAGACAAATAAAGCCACAAGACATTAAATTCACCTACAAAATTCATTAAAAAATGTGCCTGCCTAACTAGATGCTTACATGAGAACAAATTCCTCATTAGATTCAAACACATCAGCTGGAGAATACTATTCAACAAAGAAGAAAACATGAACAATGTTGCTAGAAAGAGACAAAAGCATGTGCAGGAAATGGAATGTATCCCCAGTAGCCATTATGCATAACCCTATCCAAACCCGAACTAGCACTAAGAAACAAGCCCATAAAGCTTCCTACATACACACTTGCTCTGACTCACATAACCAATAAGAGATATTTGTACAGATGGCTGCCTATAGTTTTTAAACAAATACTATGTGGTAACTATAACTTCACTCCATTGAGAAGGAGAAGTGAAAGAAATAGAGAGGGTCCCATGAGATAACAGGTAGAATGCCCGAGATGTGCCCTTATTTCTACGTGGAGCACAAATCTGTTTTAGCCTTAAGTGAGCTATGATTACCCATGAGTAGCTACAAATTAGCACCGCACCTAGTTCTTGTATTTCAGAACTATGGAACATAACCCCTGAATCATCTCCCACCTTTCCTCCTCAGCAGAGGTAAAAACCTCCGTATTTATTGCTGGGGCTGAAATCATTGCATGGGCCACATTTCAACTCAAGTGCAATGGAAGAAATGTGGGCAGATAAGGGTCAAGCCAATCTCTGAGTGTGTCTTCACTATGATACAATCAAAAAATGCCTTTGGGCTGGGGCAGAAGCTCTCAAACTTCACTGCACTGCAACAAAAATTACTACATAACCCCAGGAGCGAGGGACTGAAGCCTGCTCCCACCGAGTCCCAGCACTCAAGTTTTAGCTTTGGCCCCGCTGCCCAAAGGGCTTCAGTCTAGGTGAGGGAGGCCTGTAACCTGAGCCCCACCACCCACAGGAGAAACCCTGGAATTTCAACATCAGCACTGGGCAACAGGTCTTGGGTTTTGGCTGCTAGTTTCAACCCTAGCCAAGCGGGCTCCAGCCCCTGGCCCCAGCAAATCTAGCAACAGCCCCGATGACCCCATTGAAACAGAGTTACAACCCACTTTGGGGTCCTGACCAGGGTTCCCCCTGAGATGCACACCTGTACAGGTGTGCACCAAGAATTTGAGACCCGCCCACCTCTGCAGCAGAGCTGTGCAGTAGCTGCTCAGCTGCTCCGGGATGGGGCTACATGGCAGGCAGCTGCCCCGCCCCAGGAGCAGCAGGGCAGCCCCCACGCAGCCCTGGCCCTAGCTTCAGCCCTTCCTCATGTGGTGGTTGCTCTGGCAGCCCTGGCCAGGGTCAGAGCCAGAACACACATTGTGGACAGCCTGGGGCCAGCCAGGGCCATGCGGGGAGGAGGGGGATGCTCCTGGGGCCAGGGCTAGGACAGCCCCAGGACCAGGAACAACTGCACTGCAGCCCCGGCAGCCACCTGCCACATGGCCTGCTCTGGGAGCTGGGGCCAGGGCCACATGGTGGCTACCTGGCTGCTCCCAGGGCTGTCAGAACTGGAGACACAGCCAGGTATGTGATGTTCCTTGGCTGGGGGAGCAGGGGTACAGGCGGGGGTGTCGAGTGTGCAGCGGCCGGTGGAGGAGTTGCATTCTCTCCACCCCTGAGGTGGAAGCTGCCAGGACAATTGAAGCATTGGTGGTAGCGGGGGGCTGGCCAGCAGATTGGCTGCAGCTCTGAACAAGGAGAACAAGTCCAAAAGCCAGCAGGGACCTGTGGAGTGCGGCAGGGAGGTGGCCCAGTTTAACTTGTTGGTCACTTACAGCATGTACAAGCAGCACATCCAGAGCCAGTGGCCCAAGCTGCTGCCCTGCCTGTGCTGTTTGCTGCAGCCTGACCACTACCTCATGCTGCTCCTCACTGCCCCATCACACTGCCTGAGCACCCCAAGGAGCTAAAGCCGCCTGCGTCCCCTCCCTCACTGGTCCCTTGGCCGACCTCACCCCTGCACTGCCCACCTGGTGAATTGTCTGTAATGGAATGTGCTTTTTATTTATGGATCTATCTGATCTCGGGTATATTTTGAGGAAATTGCTACATACAGTAGCAGAAATCTAGTACTATGCCAGTGTGACAGGCCAGGCGCGGCCCGCACTAGGCCGCGGCCCCAGCAGGAGAGCGAGGAGGCACTCCGCAGCAGGTGCGCGGCTGGAACTCCAGCCCCGCCTATCCCCGTACCAGGCAGGGCAAACCGGCGCCGGGAGGGGACACGAGAGGCGGACGACTGCCCCTCCCCCTCGGAGTGCCGTGACGCAGCCCCACCCCCGGGAATCCGACGCTTGGTGCGTGGGGACACTGGGGGAGGGGCAGAGGAGGGTGGAACGAGCCTTGGAGGGGGCTTCAAAAGGCGCCCAGCGAGCAGGAAAAAGGGGAGGACCGTGGGACAGCGGTTCCTCCCCCCACGGCTGAGGCAGGTGTACCAGACCCCAGGGAGGAGCAGCAAGGAGCCAGAGCACGCCGTCGGAGTGGTAGGTCCCTG
This sequence comes from Pelochelys cantorii, assembly GCA_032595735.1. Classification (NCBI taxonomy): domain Eukaryota; kingdom Metazoa; phylum Chordata; order Testudines; family Trionychidae; genus Pelochelys; species Pelochelys cantorii. The sequence goes on along the minus strand of CM064326.1, from coordinate 119,442,191 downwards.
GAGGCCGAGTCAGGAGATCCCACAGCAGAAGGAGGCTAGGAAGCAGCCTGGGGCAGAGCGCTTTTGGCGCCCGTGGGCTGATGTGTTACGGGGTGGGACCCCATCAGCTGGGTAAGGGTAGCACCCGAACCCCTTTGGGCCCCGGGCTGGGACCCAGTGAAGAGGGTGAGCCCGGGTCCCCTAACCCCCCACCCCATTAGCTCACACAACAACCGCCTAAGCAAACTTGGGAGAGATTGTCAACCCTAGGGTGACGTGAGAGCGGACAGCTGACCCCGGGGTTCCTTGGATGGAGGGCTTGCTGGGCCCCACTCCACCCAGAAGCGAGGGAGCTGGGAGCTCGCGCCTGTCTAGCCGCTGGACCCCGGGTCTTCAAGACGGTAGGCTCGCTGGGCCCCACCCCTAGGGCGGTGGTGGGAGCTCATGCCTGAACATAATCCGTCACAGCCAGTAATTTATCCAACAATTAGAGAAGACAGATTAAAAATTTGTAAAAAAAGGTGTAACAAAATTAGCTGCTCTGTAATAATGTAGGTAGGCCTGTTATTGGTATGTTTATTCTATGAATATAGTGAGTTCAATAGGAGATTATAAAGTGCTGAAGGTGGGAGAAGCAGGAAGCTGCCAATCCTCATTTGCTGAGGGACGGCAAGGGACAGTGTCACAACTATTTTCTCTGAATATTTTACTTCCTCCTCGCCAACCTGCAAAACTAGAGCAAACCACAGGAAAGGGGTGCTTGTGACTGAAGGGCAGATATCCTTTGTGTTTACTTAAAGGTATCCCCCAATAGCTCATTATCAGGAACTAATTCTTAAACATTTTCTGTCACTGACTTGGTTGCATACTAAATTCCTTCTAGGTCCAAGCAGCAGCCGGAGCTGGGGCTGCAGTGCGGCTGCTCCTTGCGCCAGGGCCCCTTGTATCCCGGTTTCCCCCTCCTGCACCCCTCTTCTCCCCCTTCACTGCCCTCGGGCTGTCAGAGCCCATGCCAGGTTCCCACATCAATGCCCAAGCCCCCCATTCCCTACAAACCCTGAACGCTGGGCAAGTCTCTCGGGGAGCAGCACCACTGGTAGGTGTCAGAGTGGCACACATCCGAACAAGTGCACATGACCTCAATATTGGTGCACAAGACAAAACTCACTAAGCTCATGGGTGGAAAATCTTAGAGGGAACACTGGTCCTGAACCCCAGTTTGACAATCACTGGGTTAGGGGGTCCTGTGCATTTATTATCTATTCATACTACAGAGATTTGCATAAATGCTCACTTAGCAGTGCTTTGAATGCTGTTGAATGTTTCTGGCAGCTTGAGCTGTGAGAAAGTTTCATTACAATTTTTTTTCCTCTTCTGAATGTCAGAAAGAAATAAAAAAAAAACAGCCAGGGATTGCTAAAAGACACTCCCAAGATCGCCACATTTTCCTGCAAAATTCACACTTTCACATAGTTTTGACTAGAGAACAAACCAATACCCCAGATCACAGCCACATGGAGCTCTGAGGGTTTGAGATGGGACTTGCAATATGAACCTTAATCTGGGTCTAATTTCTGTAGCTGCCCCTTACCTGTATGGTGGATTGAGCCAAAATCCTGGGTCTGAACATCCCCAAAACTTCAGAGTATTCAGAATATGGACCTACAGTTTGTAGCCCATGACCCTGTCTGTAAACCTGAAGTGAAATCAGGTAAAATTTGGTTGTTGCTCTGAGGTTTTTGGATTCAAAGCTCAACTGAGATGTGGGGAAGGGAGATCGCTACATGTATCAAAATCAAAGAAAATGTTCACCCCTGAACTGAAGTCACTGTTCTCACTCAACACATATTTTTGCACAATTCTACTTGCAGCCAGTTTGGGAAACAGTGTACCAGTGCAGAACTAACACTGTCAAATACATATACTGCAGTGCACAATAAAGGCAGGCACTACTGGGGAAAAGTTTGCCTCTAGGCTGTGTCTTCAACAAACACTAAGGCAACAAGATGGAAATAACCCCCCTGAAGCAAGCATGAAGAGACATACTAGAGAAAATTGAGGCCAATGGAAGTTCTTTGCTGCAGACTGGCTAAGCACTGACTACCCTGTTTACAGTCAAATATGGATAGATGATAATTTTTAACTAGTACTATGAATTGGCCTTTGCATATTAATGTTGCCAGCCTGTTTTTAAATGTCAGCAGCCTCCACTAACCAGGGCATAGGTGGTAATTTATTTGAGAGGGAGGACAGCCTACCTTTCCCTTCTGAGAGCCTAACAGTAGCCCACTTCTCATGTTCCTTCCTATGTCTGCTCTCCAAAGCTTTTACTGAGATTAGCTCCTTGTGAGTCGTTTTTTTATGTCATAGTTGCTGTATTTCCAATGCAGCCTATGCTACTGTTTATTATGTTTATTTTGCTGTTGTGCTAGAAGAGTGCATGGCTTTTAACAGAAAGATAGATGCCTAAATATCTTTGCGGACCTGAGCTGCAGTCTCTTCCCCAAGGAGCCTCTAGGCTAAGCAGACACAGGACAGCTGGAGGATTTGTACAAGCACTGAAAGTGATGAAAAAGACAGGAGGATGAACTCTCTAGAGATAAGAGAGCTGCTGAACACACTGATGGTTAAGGTATTTATTTATTTGCACTTAAAGACTAGTTCTACCTTCTTTTACACACACACATTTATTTGTTTTTAGCAAATGATCACAAGCTTAGTCCTCCTTGCAGGATCAAGTAGAAGAGCAGGCTGATTATGGTGATGACAGTGTCTCTTATTTACATCAAATATAGTCTTAGGTAACAGCAATGGTAATATTGAAAGCTGCTGGCAAAAAAAAATAAAATCCTTCTGCATAAAGGTTCCCCTTTATTAAGTATACCCCATTCTGAGGCTCCCTCTTTAAAAAGAAGACAGAACGGCTGAGATTGGAATTATTCTGGTGAACTGTAAAGAACAGCGATTTTACAAATTCAAGCACTGAAGTGGACAACAGAGAGAAAAGCATACCATGTATCAAAAATGAAAAAAAACCTATTCCAATCACTGAGACGAAAATAGGTCTCATTTACAAAATTAAGTATTAGACTTATTATTTTTGTCTTAAATTGACTAGCATTTACTGCACAGAAAAAAATATATATATAGTCATTCCAAATGTAGCACTGACATGTAATATGTATACATTTCTCTACATTCCCTGTCACTGGGAAATTCAGAAAAAAAATCATTTTTCAGACATTACCGTATACTGCAGTAATGAGATTAGCCCCATATACATATTCTTGAAGCCATAATTAATTAGCAGAATTCATTTCATTAGTCTTTTAAAGGCCTCATCTTTCCCAACCTTGATTTTGCACATTAATGCTTCTTTATGATATGAGTTCTTCTGATGTTGAGAAGCACCCCAATTTAAAAAAAAAGTCATCCTTTACCAAGTTAGCTGTCAGAAAACATTTAGATGCTTGAAATAGTTTTACTGGAAAAAGGAACATGGGGAAATGATTGTAGAAATAAAATTATGTGAGTGTTTCTTTGCCTCCTTGATTAGGTCCCTGTAATAAAGATTTTTTGGTCTCAGTAACCTTATTTCTCCAACATAAGATGGATATTTAAATTAACTGATTATTTGATTGTAGTAATTCAGGCTACTTAGTGCTTTCTTTCTTAGCCAACAGAGCTGAGTGTCAAGGGGCAGGACAAACTTCATAGGCTCAGGATGGTTTAGGAGACTGCCACCCCGATCTGCAGGTTTTACATGGGTCAGAGAGCCAGGATAGAGCAGGAGAACAACATAAAATGTAAAGAATCTTCTAGTCATGTGATTCTTCTGTCTACTCTCTCTCTCTCTCTTCACCCTAGTTAAGAGCAGATGGAGTAGACCCTATGCAATGTACAAACAGCTCCCAAGACACCTTAGTAGTAATTGCTCCCAGATTTCTGCCTAAAAGGAAGATGCTTTATATTATATCATTAAATCCACTCTTAAAATTCCAGTCCTTTGCAGGGTAGAGAGCTCTTAGGACAAATCCTAAGGTCCTTACTTTCCAATTGATTCTGCAGCCCTTCTTCACATGGAGCATAAGAGTAGTCATAGAATCATGGAAGATTAGGATTGGAAGAAAGCTCTGAAGGTCCAGTCCAACTCCCTGCTCAAAGCAGGACCAACTCCACCTAAATCATCCCAGGCTGGACTTTGCCAAATCTGGCCTTAAAAACTCTAGGGATGGAGATTCCACCTCCCTAGACAACCCATTCCAGTGCTTCACCACCCTCCTAGTGAAATAGTTTTTTCCTAGTATCCAATCTAGACACCTCCCATTGCAATTTGAGATGACTGCCCCTCCTTCTGTCATCTGCCACCATTGACTACAGTGTCCTCTTTGGAACCCCCTTCAGGTAGTTGAAGGCCGCTATCAAATCCCTTCTCATTCATTTCTTCTGCAGACTAATTAAGTCTAGTTTCCTCAGCGTCTCCTTATAAGTCATGTGCTCCAGCCCCCTAATCATTTTTGTTGCCCTCTGCTAAACTCCCTCCAATTTGTCCACATGCTTTCTGTAGCAGGATGCCCAAAACTGGATGCAACATTCCAGACGTGGCCTCACCACTGCTGACTAGAGGAGAATAATCAGTTCCCTCGATCTACTGGCAATGCTCCTACTAACATAACCCAATATGCCATTAGCCTTCTTGGCTATAAGGGCACGCTGTTGACGCATATCCAGCTTCTTGCCCACTATAATCCCTGGGGTTTTTTCTGCAGAACTGCTGTTTAGCCAGTTAGTCCCCAGCCTGTAGCAGTGAACATAAGAACAGCCATGCTAGGTCAGACCAACAGTTGATCCAGCCCAGTATCCTGTCTGCCGACAGTGGCCAATGCCAGATGCCCCAGAGGGAGGGAACACAATAGGTAATCCTCACCTGATCCCTCCCCTGTCACCCACCTCCAGAGAAACAGAGGCTAGGGACACCATTCCTACCCATCCTGGCTAATAGCCATTGATGGACCTAACTCCATTAATCTATCTAGCTCTTTTTTGAACTCTGTTAAAGTCCTAGCCTTCACCACATCCTCTGGCAAGGAGTTCCATAGGCTGACTGTGTGCTGAGTGAAGAAAAACTTCCTTTTGTTTGTTTTAAACCTGCTGCCTATTAATTTTGTTTGGTAACCCCTAGTTCTTATATTGTGGGAATAAGTAAATAACTTTTCCTTATTCACTTTTTCCACACCAGTCATGATTTTATATACCTCTATCTTATCCCCCCTTAGTCTCCTCTTTTTTAAAACGAAAAGTCCAAGTCTTTTTAATCTCTCTTCATATGGGATCCGTTTCAAACCCCTAATCATTTTTGTTGCCCTTTTCTGAACCTTTTCCAATGCCAATATCTCTTTTTGGAGATGAGGCGACCACATCTGTATGCAATATTCAATATGTGGGCATACAATGGTTTTATATAGAGGCATTAAGATATTTTCTGTCTTACTCTCTATCCCTTTTTAAATTATTCCTAACATTCTATTTGCTTTTTTGACTGCTGCTGCACACTGAGTGGATGTTTTCAGAGAACTATCCACAATGACTCCAAGATATCTCTCTTGAGTAGTTGTAGCTCAATTAGTCACCATCATATTGTATGTACAATTGGGATTCTTTCTTCCAATGTGCATTACTTTACATTTATCAACATAAAATTTCATTTTCCATTTTGTTACCCAATCATTCAGTTTGGTTAGATCTTTTTGAAGCTCTTCACAGTCTGCTTTGGTCTTAACTATCTTCAGCAGTTTGGTATCATCTGCAAATGCCACCATCTCACTGTTTACCCCTTTCTCTAGACCATTTATAAATAAGTTGAATAGGATTGGTCCCAGGACAGACTCTTGGGGGACCCCACTAGTTACCTCTCTCCACTCGGAAAACTTACCATTTATTCCTACCTTTTGTTTCCTGTCTTTTAACCAGTTATCAATCCATGAGAGGACCTTCCCTCTTATCCCATGACAACTTACTTTACTTAAGTGCCTTTGGTAAGGGACCTTGTCAAAGGCTTTCTGGAAATCTAAGTATACTATATCCACTGTATCCCCCTTGTCCACATGTTTGTTGACCCCCTCAAAGAACTCTAACAGATTAGTAAGGTATTTACAGAAACCATGTTGACTTTCCCCCAACAAATTATGTTCATCTATGTGTCTGACAATTTTATTCTTTACTATAGTTTCAACTAATTTGCCTGGTACTGACATTAGACTTACCGGTCTGTAATTGCCAGGATCACCTTTAGAGCTCTTTTTAAATATTGGCATCATGTTAGCTATCTTCCAGTCATTAGGTACGGAAGCTGATTTAAAGGATAGGTTACAAACCACAGTTAATAGTTCTGCAATTTCTCATTTGAGTTCTTTCAGAACTCTTGTGTGAATGCCATCTGGTCCCGGTGACTCGTTACTGTTAAATTTACCAATTTATTCCAAAACCTCCTTCAATGACAACTCAATCTGGGACAATTCCTCAGATTTGTCACCTAAAAAGAATGGCTCAGGTTTGGGAATTTCCCCAATATCTTCAGCCGTGAAGACTGAAGCAAAGAATTCATTTAGCTTCTCCGCAATGACTTTATCATCTTCGAGTATTCCTTTAGCATCTTGATCGTCCAAGGGCCCTATTGGTTGTTTATCTGGCTTCCTGCTTCTGATGTACTTAAAAAACATTCTCATTCTTCTATTCTCAGTGCAGGATTTTGCACTTGTCCTTGTTGAAACTCAGATTTCTTTTAGCCCAATCCTCCAATATGTCTAGGTAACCCTAGGCCAGGGCTATTCTACTTTGGTAGCCCCGGGGGCCACAGTGATACCCACAGCACATGCCGATGGCCACAACTTAAGTGTGGTTGCATATAGATGCAAATATATATGCAAATAGCTTCGTTCACACAATGCTCTGGCGCTCCTGGCACCTCCTCTCTGGGGGCTAGAAATGTCGACACCCTGTACCCATCTGTTCCAGCCAGCCCATCTGCTTGCGTCTTTCAGTGCTCACCCTGCCTGGGAGATGCCTCGCTGTTGTGGAGCATGTTCCCAGTGGAGACCATGTTCACAGGATCCCACCCACGGGCCATGCACTGAGCCACACGTAAACCCAAACTGCACCGCAGGCCACAAACAAATGGACTGCGGGCCGCATGCATCCCATGGGCCGCACGTTGAGTAGCCCTGCCCTAGACCCTGTCCATACCCTCCAGTGTATCTCTCTCTCCCCACAGTTCAGTGTCATCTGCAAACTTGCTGAGGATGCAAACCATCCCCTCATCCAGGTCATTAATAAAGATGTTCAACAAAATTGGCCCCAGGACTGACCCTTGGGGCACTCCACTTGATACCGGCTGCCAATTAGACATCAAGCCATTGATCACTACCCATTGAGTATGATGATCTAGCCAGCTTTCTACCCACTTTATAGTTCATGCATCCAATCCATACTTCTTTAACTTGCTGGCAAGAATACTGTGGGAGACCATATCAAAAGCTTTGCTAAAGTCAAGGAATATCACATTCATCACTTTCCCTATATCCATAGAGCCAGTTACCTCGTCACAGAAGGCAATTAGGTGGGTCAGGAGTGACTTACCTTTGGTGAATCTATGTTGACTGTTCCTGATCATCTTCCTCTCCTCCAATTGTTTCAAAATGGATTTCTTAAGGACTTGCTCCACGATTTTTCCAGGGACTGAGGTGAAGCTGAACAGTCTGTAGTTCCCTGGATTCTCCTTCTTGCTTTTCTTAAAGATGGGCACTACATTTCCCTTTTTCCAATTGTCCTGGAACCTCCCCTGATCGCCATGAGCTTTTAAAGACAACAGCTCTGCAAACATCAACACCTTGAGATGCATCAGATCTTGCGCAAAGGACTTGTGCATGTCCACCTTTTCTAAATAGTCCTTTACCTGTTCTTTCATCACTGCCCACCTCCTCCCCATACTGTGCTGCCCAGTGTAGCAGTCTGAGAGCTTTGTCTGTAAAGACAGAGGGGAAAAAAGCATTAAGTACTTCAGCTTTTTCTATATCATCTATCACTAGATTGCCTCCTCCCATTCAGTAAGGGTTCCACATTTTCTATGACTTTCTTGTTGCCAACATACCTGTAGAAACCTTTCTTGTTATCCTTCAAATCCCTTGCTAGCTGCAACATCAACTGCACTTTGGCCTTCCTGATTATACCCCTGCATGCTCTAGCAATATTTTTATACTCCTCCCTAGTCACCTGGCCAACTTTCCACTTCTTCAGTGAGCTTAAACACAAGAAGGAAGATTTCAAGATGTCTCTGTTAAGGCAAGCTAGTTGCCTGCCGTATTTGCTTTTCTTTTGCACATTGAGATAATTTGTACCTGCACCCTCAATAAGGCTCTCCTGGGTGCCTTTCCCCCAACATATTAACCCCATGAAAGGATATGTACATTAGGTCACAATTCAGAAAAAAAAAAAATCACATAAGCATAGTCTTAAAGTTAAATATGGGTTACATGCTTTGCTGAGGCAGGGTCTGTATGCACAGGCTCATGCTGCAGGCTAACCAGAGCCACACAGTTCCAGGCAGAGCACCAGGAGGCATTCTACCTCAAAGACACAAAATGCTCCCTGTGACAAACATTCAACATCCTTTCAGAGCATGTAGGTTTCTCTTCCTCCTTGCAATCAGCCTGTTCTGCTAAACCAGCAGGAGAAGGCAGAGCCCCACTCCCGTCCTTCCCCTGTGCTCTTTGTTTGCTAAGTTGCTCATGTGGGGGGAAATTTCAGGCCTTGTCTATAACCAAGAACAGCTGCAACTACTGGATGCTAATAGCCATATTGGAGCCAGCAAGAATTCAGTAGCTGTTTCCAGGCTCCCAGTAGCACTTGGGCTCTGTTGCTGGGCAGCTCTATTGTGGGTCACACTAACGGAGGGGAGGGTGACTACCTTTTCAAAAGCAGGATACATGCAGGAGAAGCCCTGCGCCTACTGTGGCTCTGCCCTCATCTTCCCCCAGAGACCTCACCCATGGCCAGGCCAGTGCTGGGCCAGGACATGAACTGTGGGGAGCCCTGGACCTCCCATCTGTCCTGCGTGGAGTGCCAGGGTGTTCAGGAGTAACCCCTGGCCTATGTTGCTGTCCCATGGGGTGCACTGCCTAGAGCAGGAGGTGGATCCAGCGCTACCCACAATAGCCCAGGTTCTCTGGATGGCTCTTATTTCTACCAGTCTCCAGCATCTGGCCCAGCTAGGTACAAGACCTCCAGAGGAAGAGGAGAAACAGAGTCTGAGATCTCATGGCAAGGGGCAGCTAAGGCCCATCTCAGCTCCCTCCCTTTCAACCAGGAAGAGGCTGGCACTGCCCCTGAGCCTCAGGCAGGTACAAAGTGGTGAGCCAAGACAAATGTTGTTCTAGAGTCATCCGACCCAGGACTGGGAATTGAACCCTGCATTTGGGAACCATCCTATCCAATTTGGGTTGGGTGGTCATTCTAACAGAGGGGAGTCCTTACTCACTTACCTCCTGCCCCCCACGGTGACATCTTGTGAAAACAAAGCACAATCTAACCCACTGGAATCTCGGGCTTGCAGAAGCCAGCCCTCAGTTCTTATTCCTGAAGTGCTCACGACTCTGTTCAATAAAGCTTGTTTGTAACTCTGAAATGTTCATAACTCTGAACAAAACATCATGGTTCTTCTTTGAAAAGCGTACAACTGCACATTGACATAACGCAGCTTTGAAACTTTAATATGCTGAAGAAAAATGCTGCTTTCCTTTTAGTAGTTTACATTTAACACCTGTACTGTACTATTGAGTTGGGGGAGGAGGCAGTGGTCTCTACAGCTACCTGGTTGTGTACTTCTGATTCCAAATGAGGTGTGTGGTTGATCAATCAGTTTGTAACTGTGGCGTTCATAACTCTGAGATTCTACTGTGCCCTTTACTTAGGCAAGTATCTGTTAACTTGAGTACGAATTTTGCCTGAGGAAGGACTGAATAAAATCTGCAGAAGCTCTTAAGGATTTGGCCACTCAGGAATAATAAGATTAAGAGCATATTTCTAGCTCAGGAAATGTGAGCTATCAGCCTGTTTATATGTTTAACCTCTTATTTTTTTTAAATTCAATTTCTGAGTGTTTCCTCCATAAGATAAAATACCAAGGACAAGTCTAACAGCATAGCATGAACTATTTCCCTGCCCCTGCTTGTATTATTAAAAGAGCATGAAATGCACTTTAGGGCAGTTTATTGAGTGCATATACCATTGAATATGACAAGTAGGTTAATTGGAATGAAGGAAAATATGACCCTCCACTATAACTGCCCCTTAAGGGGATTGAGTTTAATGTTGTTATTTATTGTGTTCTGCAATATTCTAGGAACAGCAATAGAGCAAAGGAACTGTTCTCAACAAACAGAGCTGCATAGAGTGATTTGGATTAAGTCTGACTAAAGCTTGCCCCAAGAAATCTTTCCCTGGAAAATCCTGAAGCTATCACAAATACTTCAGAAGAAATAGTACTGCATGTCCAGCTCAGAGATAAAGCAAAAGGATCCTAAGAGAGACCTGTGGTTTGCATGTCAAAGTCTTGCCTGCCACTTATTGCAGAACATGTGTACAGATGAACTGAGGCAGTGTGTGTGTATTGAGTGAGGAACAGATTTTCCTTTGACAGAAGGCATCACATGGAAAAATAGTAATTGTAAAAAGTTGTGATTTTTGTAGCTGTTTCCACTAGTAATGTATTTTAAATGTTCTGTTAAATTTAAATCTCACCTGAAGAAGAGTTCTGTATAGCTTGAAAGCTTCCCTCTCACTAACGGAAGTAGATCCAATAAAAGATATTACCTCACCCACTGTGTCTCTACACTCTGGCTATGTCTACACTGGTGGGTTCTTGCACAAGAACGGCCATTCTTGCGCAAGAATCCACAGAGCATCCACACTGCCCACCCTCTCTTGTAGAAGAAGATTTACAGTACGGCATGGTAAGAGAGGGCTTCTTGCGCAAGAGCTATGCTCTTTTTTAACAGGTGTAAGCCCTCTTGTGCAGGGGCTCTTGAGCAAGAGGGCAGTGTGGATGCTCGGCAGGGGTTTCTCACGCAAGAAAGCCCTATGGCTAAAATGGCCATCAGAGCTTTCTTGCACAAGAGAGCGTCCACACTGCCATGGGTGCTCTTGCGCAAAAGCACAGCTCGCACATAGCAGTGTGGACGTTTTCTTGTGCAAGACTTCTTGCACAAGAACCCTTGCGCAAGATGTTCTTGCGCAAGAAGCCGCCAGTGTAGACATAGCCTCTGAGATCAACATATCTACAACACTACAAACAAATTTAGTCCTGCCAGTTCTCCAAGGACACGTATTGAGTGAGAGTTTTGGTTGTGCTGCATTCTCCATTTGAGCCTAACTTTATATAGCCCATCCTGGAAAGGCCTTACTCATATCTAGGGCTTATCTACATAAGTAGGCCCCTTGATTTCAATGGGAATGCTCATCAGAATAAGTACCTGACAGATTTAAACCCTTATATTGTATTATTTTACGCTTACCAAATTGAGCTCGAGGTTAACCCATACCTAACTGGGAAGCAAGTAAATATCCATTCATTGTAATAAAGCTTTACTCACATAGTGTAATGAACCAGTGGGCTCATTTCATAGTGCTGTCACACTCACCAGTTCAATAGCCAGTCAGTGGAGGGTTGAATAATCCCCAGAATACAGGGCAAAGGAGTACTGCGCGAGGTCAGTGGGGACATGGCTCAGTGAAGGGCCAAAGACTGCATGTGCAGAGGAGCAACAGGCAAGAAGCAGCCTGGGATCTAGCTATAGAGGGAAGGCCAGGAGCATCAATTCTTATTGCTAGTAGGGAAAGCCAAGCAGGGAAACAGCTGGCTGCCTGTTGCTGATAAGAAACTAGCAGAATTACCAGAAAGAAGATACAGATCAGTGGCCTGAGAAGTCCTATTCAATATATTTACATACACTGAGCTGGACTGAGTGTAAGATTTCTATTAGGAACTGTTGGGTTGATCTTTTTTGGAGCAGAGACCATCTTTTAGTAGGGTACTAATATAATGCAGAGTACATAAATAATCATACCAGGGAAACAGACCATGAATCACTAAGGCAGGCTTGAAAATGTAATTTTGCCATAAAGTTCATTTGCTGTCTAGTTTTTCATTTGCTACAATAATTCTCAATTAAAATTAAAAAAAACAAACAAACAAACCTGCCAACCTCTGAAAACAAGTGGCTAGATCAGGTCAGAAGAGGGTTATTTCCCTTTGAAATCCAGATACCTGAAAAATACTGACAGCTGAACTTGAAGTAAGAAATATCATTCTCTAGCCCATTCTCCATGTTGTGTTACCACAAAGAGTTCTGGCTCAGAGCACATGTTACATTAAGGTTGCCAAATGGTTTCACATAAAATACCAAACTCCCCCCCCAAAAGCCAGGAAAGAATTCCGTTGAGAAAAAAAAAAAGGCGCAGGAAAAGTTGTTGAGCAAAAAAAAAAAAAGGCGGCCAGAAGGCCAGGTCATGGCCCCTTTAATTCCCGGGCCACTCCGACACCAGCCAACGTGAGCTGCGCAGCATGTCCCAAGCGGCCTTACATTGGGCGCCCAAGCCTCAGGAAAAACAGAAAATACCAGACATTTTAGATGTCTGGTATTTTCTGAATTTTTTTACCAGACGGAAGATGCAAATACCGGGCTGTCCAGTTCAATACCGGACACCTGGCAACCCTATGTTACATATAGGTAGCCATTCATGGATTAGCTACTGTATTTCACTGAACTTCATTCTGTGTCACTAGAAGCAGGAAATATTTTAGAGGGGTAGGGCTGTCTAAACCACAGAATATAAAACCATCAATGTTGCAATTCTCAGACCAGTGATCTATCTAATATCCTGTCTCACACATAGGCCAACTCCAAGTCTCTGCCAAAAGAAGTCACAGGAACTTTCAAGAACTTTCAAGAGGACAATTATGAAATAATCTGCCCTCACAGAGTACACTGTTCAGCAGTAGGTACCACCCTCTTCTGGCAATTCATTCTGCTCAGTTCAGTACCTCGCCTTTTCTTCTGCTGCAGTTCTCCTCCCACTCATAGAATCACAGCATGGCTGCCTTGTGACTCATCTCTCCAGTCAGGTCACACTGATTTCCCCTTCCAGGCAGCCAGAGGGTAATCATATTTGAACTTTCAAAAAAGAGGACACTCCTGAGAGGGCGTGTCCATCTATATCAGTATCTACAGCTGACATTGTAACATGTCACCTGAATACAACATGAGCTGGTAGATCCTGATACAGATACATTCCCTTTCAGGAGCGTCCTCTTTTTTGAAAGTTCAAATATGGTAACCCTATTCAAAGTCTCTGCCCCAGCAGCATCAGGCACTCCTCATGCACACTGCCCTCACTATGTGACTCCACAGGGGTTCAGTTTTCCCCATTTGCTGCCCCCACCAGTACCACTCTGCAGTGGTTGGCAGAAGAACACAGGCCCAGGCTGTACACTGGGTTCTAGTCCAGGGCCCTATAGTGAGGAGTTATGGCCTGGGTCCTCAGAAACCTTACTGCTCTCTTCCCTGTGCTACTTTCTACCATCCTTCTTTAAGCTTTTTCCCTCACCAGACTGCCTAGTCAGACCTCCATTTCTCAGGCCTACTAGGGAAACCCTTCATTAAGGATTCCTATTTCCTTTCTGCTTCCCCAGTTCAGGAAAAGACACTACAAGCTTCCTCCCAGTACCTTACAAGCTTACCACTACAAGCTTCCTCCCAGTACTGGGCCCAAACTTTAAAGAAGCCCCATTTGTTCCCTCCCAAATGAGCTTTCTTCTAATTAGTGGCTGCCACACACCCTAAACTTCCACTGTTTGTTCATTGACTGATTGTGCCTGCCTGGCTTAATTCAGCTCTTCCAGGACTGGTGTGGGGAGTACACTCCTTCACATACACCCTTCTATCTCCCATCTGTGTGGACCTTCCTCATGCCAACTGAAAGTACCTAGCTCAATTTCAACATTGTCTTGTTTGAAACAGGACATTACTTCAAACTAGGGACCTGTTTGTTCATGCTAGCAGGATTTACCTAGAGTAGTTACGGAGCAGCACAGTGCAGTTGATGCCCTACCCCACCCCATCCGTAGTCCACACTGCAGAGCATATAAACTAGTGGCTCTCAGCCTTTCCAAACTACTATGCCCCTTTCAGGAGTCTAACTTACATTGTGCACCCCCCAAGTTTCACCTCACTTAAAAACTATTTGGTTACAAAATCTGCCATAAAAATTAAAAAATGTCACAGCACACTATTACTGAAAAATTGCTTATGTTCTCATTTTTACCATATCATTCTAAAAGAAATCAACTGGCACAGAAATATTGTACCTGCCTTTCAAGGTACTGTATATGGAATAAACAAATCATTGTTTGTGCTGACTGTGCTAGTGCTTTCTATGTATAAAACTAGGCAAATATCTAGAAGAGCTGATTACCCCCTAGAAGATTTTTGTGTACCTGTGGTTGAGAGCCACTGATGTAGACAAGCCTATACTCAGATCTTTGCCTCAATTATATCTTGTGCCATTGCTACCACTGACACTCAGGAGAAAACAGCCACTGGTCACCTCCTACCAGCAGAAAGGATCCTGGGACCACCTCTAGCTAATTATTGCTAAAAGTTTAAGAGAACTATTGTACACAAAAATAATTCTTCTTACATGATCCTAACATGACACCACAGGAGACTTAATCCTAACAGACTTCAGGAGAGTTAATTGTAGAGTGTTTTAAAGTGTCCCACATGGATAGGGTTGCCAGATGGTTTCCACAAAAATACCGGACACACTTGACATTACATCACAATCTACATTACATCTTATTTAGAAAATACCGGACATTTATATTTTCTCAATTTGTTTCCTGAACAGAAAGCTCAAATACTGGACTATCCAGTTCAAAACTGGACACCTGGCAACCCTACACATGGAAAAAAAAAATCTTTGGCACATTACATCTGTTAAGTGACCAGGCAGTACAAAATCAATCAGGCCAGTTTAAAAATATCAGCCAGGTGGCAACCCTAGGCACCAGTTAATTATACATTACTTTTTTAAACATATTTCCTTTATCCATGTAGTGGGCCTATTTGAAACCCAGGAAGTGGGTTCTAAAAGCCCCTCCCCCAGCCTTGAAGGAGGGACAACTGGACCTGGGGTTCAACTAAATACTTGGGACAAATAATGAAAAACACGGTCAGGGGGTGCGGGTCTGTCAGCCGGTGGTCAGGGCAGTGCATGTGTGTATGTTACACCCGAGTCTTCAACTGCTGAGACACAAGGCCCCGTCGCAGTGGGCAGTCTAGGTGAGATTGACGGGTGCCCCGAGGAGTTTAACGTCCGTGTCTTTACCGCTAGGATCGGGATCCTTTCGCAGCGGGCAGCCAACAGGCCAACAGACGCCCCAGAGTTTACAGGGAGAGCTTATTACACCTCAGATTTTGACTGCTAGGATACATGATCCCTTCGCAGCGGGCAGCCTGGGGAGGCTGAGAGATGCCCCAACGGATCTGTCCCCTGGAAGCGACACGATCCAACGCTCAAGCTCTCCCTATATCTGTCCCTTATGACCGGCTGGAGTTCTTTTTAAAATTGTGCTTGGTTCTGTTACAGCAACTGAAGGAGTCAGGTCACAGCTTAAACAGTTACTATTTTATTGTTACAGGGTAAACTTAGCTGTTAAATGCTACTACTGTGTTACAGATAACACAGCCACTACAAAGGACAGGACAGAAATTACACTAATAAGTCACTTACAGGTACCATGAAACCCTTTTGGTTCTCTGAGCTCTTATTAAATGCATGCAAAATAGACACCTAGAAGGTATATATTCTCACCCCTGCGTTCCGGACTTGGCATGGCCAGCGTCTTTCTCTCAATCCCTCGGGAAGAAGTAGGGCGAGGTTGGGCGTCCCACAGACCTCGGGAGACAACCAATACCTGCCAGCAGGTGTAGATGATTGGAGCTCAGATGGGATGGGCTACTAAACCTCTCTTTATACCCCTTGGGTCACGTAGGCTTCTTCCTGGTCTCAAGTGGCCAATTAGGAAAAATGGCTTTGAATGCCAAGTTTCCCACGAAGGGTGCAAAGCATAATTCACACCTGGGAAAATGCAGACAATGGGCACCTCTGGTATGTGATGGGCGAAGATTCCTCTCCTGGGACAGTGCAGGCGTGTCAATTACCGGTACTAGCCATCAGGGCAGCAGGAGGCCCCGGGTCGTCAGCTAGCCCATTTACTGTCTGGTTTCTGTTTATGGTAGAGTCAGGGACAGGCAGCACACCTGCATCCCCAGGGCATCAAAGGCTGACTGCCTTTCTCTTGCTCTCTGGGGGGGGAAAACAAGATGGGGTTCATGTCTGGCTACAGGGTCACAGGGTCAAAACAAGAGAACCGGATGGGGACACTGAACAGAGAACCCCGGACAGCGCTCACTGCTCCTCAAAGCTGTCGATGGAGCCAGCGGATGCCACCCAGAGGAACTCTGCCCGGATACGTGGCACTGGGGATGAACGGAAATAGGCCCCACAGTCACAGGGAACCCCCTCGTCTAGCATCCTCTCCCTGGTATTGTAAATGGTGGTTTTAGCCAAGGCCAGGAGGAGGTTGACGAGGAGGTCCCGCGACTTTGTGGGGCCACGGATTGGGTGTGCATAAAGGAAAAGGTGTGGGGGAAAAGTGTAGCCAGAACCTCAGTAAGAGGTTCTGGAGGAGCCGGAATAGGGGCTGCAACCTGGCGCATTCAAGGTAGGTGTGCGCCAGGTTTTCCCTCATGCCACAGAAAGGGCAGGTGTCTGGGATGGGGGTGAACCGCGCCAGGTACACACCTGTGCTCACGGCTCCGTGAAGGAGCCGCCAACTGATATCCCCGATGGGCCGCGGGATTAAGGTGGAATATACGCTGGCCCATCGGGGTTCCCCACCCTCAACGGGTCTTAGGTAGTCCCGCCATTTGGTATCAGGCCAGGACACGAGGGTGGGGAAATGCAGAGTGTGGAGCATGAGCATGTACAGATGTTCTCTAGGTGCAGTTCGAAAGCAAACCGGCTGCAAGTTTTGCAGCTGGCTGGGGGTCCAAGGGTGGGGAGGCCGGGGGGGGGGCCCGCGGAACAGGGGCCCGATAAAAAGGGACAGAGGGTTTGCAGGAAGGGAGGGGCAGGGGGTACCCTCTCGCACGGACCGCTGCAGGAAGTTGAGAGCGGGCCGCAGCAAAGCTGCCTTCACCTCCTGGAGTAGGCGCAGAGGAGTTCGGGGGGTGGAGAGCCCCATGCGCCGAGCGAGCACTCAGGGATCCACCCAATCCCCCCTGTCATAGTCCAGGAGGCCTCCGACCTTGGTGGCTTCTGCCAGGACCAACCTCCGGCGTACCGAGGGAGACTCTGCCACCTGCATGCACAAGGCTGGATTGTGGAGCAGGGGCTCCACGAGGAGGTCTGCTCCCTCGGCGGCCACAACAGACATGGTTGCTGAGAACAGCTTCCAGGTCTGGAGGAGTTCCTGGTAGAATTCCGGCAGCTCTGAGAGGTCTCGCGGAAGACCCCTCGGGTGGATAAAAAAGAGCTGTCAGTCGTATCGCAGCCCTCGGAGGTGGTGGAGGAAGGCACACGCCAAAGTGCTCCATGCCGGACTACCTGCACTAAAGAGGAGTCTCTGGAGGGCCTGGAGGCGGAAGGTCCAGACCTGGCTGCACACGCAGACCAGGCCCTGGCCCCCCTCCTCCAGGGGGAGAGACAAGACCCCTGCAGAGACCCAGTGCAGTCCTGGCCAAAAGAACTCCAAAGCTGTCCTCTGGAGCTTGGCCAGGACCTCCGGGGCCGGGCGCAGGGTGTTGAGCCGATGCCAGAGCATGGACAGGACCAGCTGATTTAGCACCAGTGCCCTCCCGTGAAGGGAGAGACACCAGAGCAGTCCTGCCCATCTCCGCAACCACTCACCCACCCTGGCCTCCAAACCTTGCCAGTTTTCCGGCAGAGAAGGATACGTGGCGGATAAATAAACGCCCAGATAGAGCAGCGGACCCGCGCTCCACCTGATGGCCTGAAGCGTGGGTGGGAGGGAGCCGGCCCGCCACCCGTCCCCAACCACCAGGCCAGAGCTCTTGACCGAGTTGACCCGGGTGGAGGAGGCTGCCGAGTAGACAGCTTGGCAGGCCTCCACCTGCGCCAGGTCGCCCAGGTCCTGGACCACAAGGAGCACGTCATCGGCATACGCCGACAGGACCAGCCGCAGCTCCAGCTCTCGGAGCACCAACCCTGTCAACCTCCTACAGAAGAGACGGAGGAAGGGCTCGATCGCCAGAGCGTACAGCTGGCCTGACAGCGGACACCCCTGACGTACCCCCCACCCGAAGCTGACCGGCTCAGTCAGGGTCCAGTTGAGCCTGACCAAACACTCCACGAGGGCATACAGCACCCAGAGAAAACCCACAAAACGGGGCCCGAAGCCGAAGGCCTGCAGGGTGCCCAGGAGATACCCGTGGTCCATCCTGTCGAATGCCTTCTCCTGGTCCAGGGACAGGAGGGCGAACGACAAGCCATCCCGGACCAAATACAGGTTATCAAAAATGCTATGGCCCGGGACAGTGTAGGTCTGGTCGGGATGGATCACATCCGCCAGCACAGACCGCAGTTGCAGCGAGATGGCTTTTGCTACGACCTTGTAGTCCGTGCTGAGGAGTGAGACGGGACGCCAGTTCCGTAGGCCGCGGAGGTCCCCCTTCTTCAGCAATAAGGCGAGCACGGTTCGCCTGCACGACAGAGGGAGGACCCCGCTCTCCAAGGACTTGGCCCAGATGATGACGAGGTCTGGGCCAAGGACGTCCCAGAACACGCAGTAGAACTCCACGGTCAGCCCGTCCATGCCCGGGGTTTTATTGTTGGGCATGAGGCGGAGGGCTTCTGAGAACTCGGCCAGAGTGAGAAGCGTCTCCAGCCAGTCTCGGTCGCCCCCGCTAACCATCGGGAGCTCGGTCCAGAGCACCTTGCAGGCGTCGGCTTCGGTTGGATCCGGGGAGAACAAACTGGCATAGAAGGCCCTGGACCTTCCATGCATCTCCTCTGGATCCGTGAGGGGGGTGCCGTCCTCCGCCAAAAGGCAGGTGATGTGCTTTTTGGCCCCCCTCCTTTTCTTCAGGGCGTAGAAGAAGCGAGAGCCGCCATCCATCTCCCGAAGGAGCTGGATGCAAGATCGAACAAAGGCGCCCCGGGCACTGTGATCTTCCAGGGCCTGGAGCTCCTCCCGCTTCTCCCGGTACACCTCGCGGAAGAGTGGATCCTTGGGGGCAGATGCCAGATGCCCCTCAAGCTTCAAGACCTCCTGTTCCAGCTGCTCCATCGCCGCATCCCTCCGCCAGCTGGCGCCCCGGGAGTAGTCGTGGCAGAAGAGCCGTGCGCGCACCTTCCCCACGTCCCACCATCGCCACGCCGAGGGAAAGGCGGGCTGCTGCCCCCGCCAGGCCAGCCAGAACTCCCAGAAGGATGCCACGAAGCCCACATCCTCCAGCAAGCTATTATTAAAGTGCCAATAGGCCGGCCCCAGCCTCTCTGAACTCAGAGAGGCTTTCATGGCCACCAGATGGTGGTCCATGAATGGGGCCGGCCGGATACTGGAGGAGTGGGCTCGTGCCAGATGGAAACGGGAGAGGTAAATGCGATCCAACCAGGAGTGGCTCGACCGATGGTCCACCACCCGGACGTAGGTGAAGGTGGTGTTGTCGTCCGGGTGGTGGTCTCGCCAGATGTCCACCAGGGAGTGATGGTCCACAATCTCCCTGAGGACGCCTGCTGTTCCCTGGCAGTTCGTGAGTCCTACACTGTCCCGGTCATCGAGGGTGGTGTTGAAATCCCCGCCCAGGACCAGACACTCGCGAGGATCCAGAGTGCCGAGGAAGGTGGCCACCTGCCGATAAAAGGTGACCTGGTCCGGGCCCGCGTTTGGGGTGTAGACGTTGACCAAGTTCAACGTCAGCCCCTCTACGCGGGCCCGGACGTGCAGCAGGCGGCCCGGAACAACCTCGGCGGTCCCCAGCACCTCGGGCCATAGGGCAGGGGAGAACAGGGTGGCCACCCCGGCCGAGCGAGCGCCGAGGTGGCTAAAATGCACCCCGTCCCCCCACTCCAGCTGCCAGCCAGCCTCGACGGCTGGAGTCATGTGGGTCTCCTGCAGGAAAACCACCGAGTACCCCCCCTCCCGAAGGAAGGAGAGCACCCGGCTCCTACGGAGACCCGCCCTACAGCCCCAGCCATTTAATGTTGCAAATGTGGTGTACTTCATGAGGGCTGGGGCGGATCGTCACGGGCAGGTGAATCGGCAGCCCCCCGCAGTAAACCGCTCTCCGACCCAAAAGTCAGGAGAGCGTCTCGGAATCTGCAGGTCCGGTGGTAGGCCGCGCCATCCTGCCTATTGGTCCCTCTCCCCTCCTGCAAAAGGGCTCTGGTGGCCTGAAGAATCGAATGAAAGTACCCCCAGCGCTGAAGGGCGAGCTGCACCTTGCCCTTGGCCCCGCAGTTATCTACAAGGAACTGGTGCAGCTCGACCCTCAGCGCCGAAGGGGCACTAGGGTTCTCCTCCGTCCAGGCCCCCAGGTGGAGCTCATGGGCCACGGAGACGGGCAAGCAGGGATCTGATCCCCTGAAGAATCGAATGAAAGTCCCCCAGCGCTGAAGGACGAGCTGCACCTTGCCCTTGGCCCCGCAGTTATCTACAAGGAACTGGCGCAGCTCGACCCTCAGTGCCAAAGGGGCACTAGGGTTCTCCTCCGTCCAGGCCCCCAGGTGGAGCTCATGGGCCACGGAGACGGGCAAGCAGGGATCTGATCCCCTGCGTGGCGCCAACAGCGACGGCGCCGCGCTGCCCGTCCCCAACCCCGGCAAGGAAAGGGGCGGCGGAGGGAACATGGCAGCCCCGAAGAGATTGGGGACCGGCGATACGAATACCACCCCCTGAGGGCCGCCCACAGCTAATGGAAATGAGACGGCCCCCGTGGGGGTGGCAACAACAGTGGTGTGGGAGGACAATGGGAGCGGGATGAGTTTTGCATCAGGGACGGGGGTGGGGAGGGGATGGGGGGACGGTGGTGAGGGAACGGACATCACGACAGGGTTGGGAGGGAGGGTGGGCTCTAGGCCGGATGGTAGGGTGGGGTTAGAGAGAGGAGGAGCGACAGGGATAGGAGAGGAATTGGGGACGGGGGAGGATTCGGGGCTGGAGATCAGTTCATAGAGGGTAGGGTCAGGGCAGAGGGCACGAACAGAAGTGAGGGGAGGATCGGTGCAGGGAAGGGAACCAGAATTTGGGGCAGGATCAGGGGGAAGATCCCCCGAGTTTGGGTCACCTAGCTGCGGCGCCTCCTGAACAGGGACAGAGAGGACGGGAGCAGGAAGGGTAGATGGCCTCCCCGCCTCATTTGCAAGGGAAGGGGCGTCCCCAGGCTTGAGACCCGGCCGCTCTGCATCAGTTGTCGCCCCTAAGGGCTCGATGGTTTTGACCCTGGCGCTCGAGTCGAGCGGGCTGGTGGGTAACACCAGGGGCGCCCCGAGTGTGAGGACAGGGTCGACCACCTGGGGCATAGGGTGAGGGTCAGGGTCAGAGAGAGGATGGGGCGGCACCTCAGACCAAGGCCCGCTGGTGGAGGGCCGTCAGCCCCCTGGGTGAGCGGGGTCAGACCCAGGGCCTCGATCTCCTCGAAGATGGAGCTCAATTCCATCCCCTCGGCCCCGGAGCCTTCCCCGCCGGCCGCCGAGGTGACACTTACATCGGCGGTGACGGCGGGGGGCTCAGCTGGTACTAGGGCCGGGGGAGCTCCACCCGAGGCCTCCTCAGGAGTGGGCTCCGCAGGGGAGACGATGCCGTCCCCCCTCGCTGCCACGGCATCCTCAGCCGGCGCCTCCCGCTGGCGCTCGCCGGGGGCATTCTCAGCAGCGCTGGCCCCCCTCGGGATCTTGAAGAGGGGGGCCTTCCCACCCTTCTCATTGGAGGGGGGAGATTGAGCCTGCGAACGGCGGGCTCTGCGCTTTCCCCCGACGAACGTCCAGCCCTCCGAGGTGGAGGTGGAAGGCTGGTCAGCAGGGGCAAGGCCAGGGGGCGCAGTTGGTTTTCGGGGGGGGGGGAAGTTGAGGTGGGGAGGGAGAGTGGAGGGTAGGGAAACCTCCACCTGAGGGGGGGCCCTCTCCCTCGCCCGGCAGCGACCGTGCCACCCTCTCCTCCTTGGGCCCCGCAGAAACGGATGGAATGGAGGCGGGGCCTGCCTGCTCACTCGGGCGTGCTTGAAGGGGGCTCCTCCGGCTCCCGAGCAAAGCCGTCGGTTGGAGGAGGGGCAGCCGCGGAGGCCAGACTACCAGGGGGGCCAGCGGTGGCAAGGCCAGCGCCCTCCCGGGCCCCGGGGGGCTCAGACGCCTTCCCCGACCGAGCCAAGGGGCAGTCCCTCCGGATGTGCCCCGTTGCCCGGCAGAGGAAGCACCGGGCCTCTCCCGTGGAGTAATGGGCCCGGTAGAGGGCCCCCTGGTAGGGCACCATAAAGGACCCCTCAAGCACCATCCCACCACGCGCCGGTGGCGGCATTTGCAGTTGCACCTGCCAGCGGAATGACAAGACGTGGCGAAGGGTGGGGTCCTTACAGCCCAACGGGAGAGGGCTGATAACAGAAATCGGCTTCCCCACCGTGGAGAGGGAAGGCAGCAGGGCGGCATTGGGGAGGAAGGGTGGGACGGAGGTAAGAACCACCCGTATGCCCAGGTCCTCCAGTGGTTTGAGGGGCACGTGCACGCCCCCCACTGCCAGGCCCCTCTCCACCGCCTCTTGGGCGGCGGCCGCCGAGGCAAAGAAGAACACCACCTTGCCATACATCTTGGAGGCCGCCACCACGGCCGAGGCCCCCACCACCCTCGCCAACGCCCGCACATAAGTTTCGACATGGGCGAGGCGGCGACCAGGAGGCAACGGACGCCATGCCTCCTGGTCATGGTGGGAAAGGGGCCCCGGCCACCAGGAATGGAGCTGGAGGCGGCAGTCGGGGCAGATGACACAGCACGTGGGGGGACGGCAGTGGCCACCTGGGCGTACGCTCTGGGGGCCATGGTTGGGTCGCCCCCAGAGCTGGTGGGGGGAACAGCAGGAAAAGGAGGGGCTGCAGCAGACGGTGGAGCTACAGTGGGTGGGGCAGCCTCGGCCACGGAGGGTTTGGCCTTCCGGGCCGGGCCGGGCCTGGCCTTTGCCCTTTTTCTTCCCCCCGCCCTTTTTCCCGGCCAAGGTGAAGGCTGCTCCCAGTCCTGAGGGAATGTCAGCCGTGGCAGTGGTGGAGCTGGGGCTGTGGGTCGGGAGGTCAGCCGCAGCATTCTTTGGGCCTGGTAGCAATGGGGGCACCGTGGGACTGACAGGGGCAGGGGTTTCCTCCATCATAAAAAGAGGGAGGAAGGAGTCACAGATGGCAGGGAGGGGTGGGAATTAACCGCTTCTCCCCACCGGACAACAGGCAGGGGAGGAGGGCATCAGTGAGGGGAAAGGGGGGGAGAGAGGAAGGGTACAGGTTTCAGGGAAGAACAACTGAGGAAGGGGAGGGGGTTAGCAGCCTCTCCTTCCTGTCAAGCTGTGGCAGAGGAGGAGGGCGCTATTACAGGGGGAGGGACACATGAGGGAAGGGGGTACGCAATTGGGGGGGGGGCAGAAGAAAAAAGGGAGAGGGGACAACCACTCCCTCCCACTGACTGATTGCGGGGAGGGAGGGTCCTACCAGGGGGGAATATAAACGGGGAACCGAGGAGCCAGCAACCACTCCTCCCTGTAAGGCTGGGGACAGAGGAGGAGGGTGCTGGCAGGGTGAAACAGGGAACGTGGCAACAGGCGCAGGGCGGGGGCCGGCTCCTCCGGCTGCACTGGGGTATAAAGGGGGAAAACTATGGGACCATTGGGGGAGTGCAGTGAACAGGGGGACTAACTAAAAAAGGGGGGGGATGGGGCACAAGCGCTCGGGGGCGGGGGGAGACAAGACAGATTGGGCAGTGCTCAAGGGCTAGCGGACGGCTGGGGGGGAAAGGGCAAAATGGGGGCAAAACAGCAGCTGGGTGGGGTGGGGCACACACACAATTAGGCTAGCTGAGGCACAGGTTTGGCAGGTAACAAACTTTGGGAGTGGATGTGGTGGGTAAGTAACTTTGGGGAGGGAGGGAAAAACAACCTAGGCTAGCAGGGGAGGGCAGATAGTGGGGAAAGGAACAAGCTGCTGGGGTAGGGTGGGTGACCAGGGGTGAGGGAGGCCCCCCAGCCAAATGTAGCTTAGGGAGGGGGCCAAGTCCAAGGGGGTGGGGAGGGAGCATGCCCACGAGTGCTGTGAGGGCTTGACCTTGCCCACCACTGCAGCAGAGTCCCAGATGGAAGGCGGGGCAGCAAACCCCGCCAAGGAGAGAAGAGACAGTCCAGGTGGTAAGGGGCGGTGGAGGGGGCATTGGAGGTGGTGGTAGCAGGAAAGGGGGGGGCAGCTGGACTTGGGGGGAGGGCTCTGGGCCCCTCCTCCAACCCCCCTTTTAACAGTTCAGTTCACCACCACCCCTGGAGCAGATTGGGAAAAAAAAAACTCAGTCTGATGAACAAACCCCCTCCACAGTTCTGGATGGTGGCTCTCCTCTTCTCCTCCTCGGTGGGGCGTAGCAGCAGCAGGCAGGCAGCAGTCAGTGGGGGAAGGTGCTGGTGGGGTCCTCTTCCTCTGGGGGGGGGGGTAGCCGGCAGGACCCCCCTCTCCCCTCAGGCGGCGGCAGCAGCAGCAGCAGCAGCCGGTGGTGGTGGAAAGCAGTGGTGTCCGGGGAGAGCAGGTCCAGCAGCACGGAGGCCTCAGGTGGTGGCTGGGTAGGGTAGGGAAGGCTCCAGCTGGTGCAGATAGCAGGAGCGGGGGGGGGGGGGGGGGGAAAACCAGCAGCAGCAGCAGCTGCACCCCACTGCCTTTCCTCCTTCTCTGGAGTGGAGTAGGGCGGAGTGGCCACCCACCAAGCCGGAGGAGGAGGAGGAGGAGCCCCTCCGGGCAGGCAAACCGACTACAATCCATTTAACACTTGTTGCCAGATTTTCCCCTTGTGCCCCTTATGAGGAGCAGGAAATCTGGCAACAAGTGTTAAATGGATAAAGGAAATATTTTTAACATAATGCATAATGAACCGGTGCCTAGGCTTGCCACCTGGCTGAGCCTGCAAAGTGAAGAGCTCCCTGGCTCTGATCCAGCAATGCATTTTGGTCCAGAAACGCAAAGGAATTTTAGTCCGATCAATGGGATTTAGGTACTTAAATACCCTGGAGAATCTGGGCCATGAGCAGCTGATTACCTTAAATGATGTAGTCCTATTGACTACATCAGTGGGCCCACTGGCTTCGCTGTGTTAATTACTCCACTTAGGGGAGGATTTTCAAAGGCAAAAAAAAAAAAGCCAGTTCCCCCCCAGCTTCCTTTTATATCCTAGGGGAGCAGCATATTTAGACTTTCAAAATCTGCCCTAGGATGCTTTGGTTTTGGTACTGCCCTGAGGATACTGAATCTAATAATACTCTGGTTACTACTTACTGGCTCCCCAGAGTGGGTTTTTGAATCAACTCCTACGTGCTACTTTGTATTAAGCTGAGAATAACATCTGACTGTGTGTGCTCTAGAACAATGGGGGTGCAAACTGGGTGGGTACAGGAGGCTCTCTTGGGGGGTGGCACAAAAAAACTGGGATCCTAAGAGTCCTGCCTGTTCTGCTGCCATAACAGCGGGAGCAGGATAAAAATAGAGGGGGTTTTGTGGGGCAGGAGAGGAGTGGAGTTTTTAAAAAGAGTCCTCCTGCTCCACAAACAACATGAACACCCCCGCCACTAGCTGCTGTTCTCCAACCACCCAGATTTGAAAGTAGCACTGCCACCACTAGCAGGGCAGAAGTAAGGGCAGCCTATCATTGTCCAAGGCGTGTATGTTGTTTGTGGCACACAAGGACTATTTTTTTAAATCCTGCTCTTGTCTCACCCTGCAGTAGCCTCTCCCACCTGGTCCTGCAGTGTTTGTTGAATTTTTATCCTGCTCTTGCTATAAGGGTAGCAGGATCCCGGTCCAATTGCTGGGTAAAGTCCTTGGGGGGAAAAAACAAACAAAAAATCAGTTTCAGATCACAAGTAATGGAGGGAGAGGGGCATGACAAATTCTGTGAATAATTAGGGGGGATGCAATTGGAAAAGTCTGTGCACCATTGCTCTAGAACTAGTTGTCCCAAGAAGCAGTCATTTAATTTTCTGTTTGCAGTATATTCCTGTCAATTAGCCAGATTAATCTGTAAATTAGAGCAAAAATAATTCATTCCTTGATGTCTGAGGAGGAGAGCAGAGAGGGAAGAAAGATAGGCTATTGTTCTTAGGGGGACTTGAAGGTAGTAACATGATCCAGATAAAGAAATATTTGGGAACACGTGAACAGTGTGGTATTCCAGCTGGAAGGGACAAGCAACTGTCTTATTGGTGCTTGTTTTCAGACAACAGCAATGAAATCATGTCTCCAGCATAGATAGGTCAGCCAGCAATGTTTTGTTAAACCCATCAAAGAATGCTCACCGCTGCATACATGTTGCCAGCATACACTGAATTAACAGAAGGGGTTGATGGTCTCGCCACCCAAACAGAACAATATTGCCACAATAGAAGCAGAAAAAAGTACATTGATCTTTTCATTTCCTGTGTCTGAGAAGCAGGATTCTTGAGATGAAACTGATCACATATGTCTTTTCATTCCCTCTTTTTTATTTGGCAAACTGCATTTAGCGGCTTTAAAAGCAAACCATTGTGTCAGCCAGAATCACCTGGCAGCAAAATGTATTGAAGTTCAGTTTGACATTTTTATTGTTTAATAAAATATAAATCCAACCTTCCACCTCAACCAAAAGGGAAAAAATGTGCAGATATGCACAGGAAGTCCCCAACTTACAAACGGGTTGTGTTCCAAAAGTTCATTTGTAAGTTGGTTATTTAGAACTCAGAATTCATTTTCCCATAGAAACCATGTTATAAACGGTAGTTAGGTCCCCAGGCTCGCCCATAGAAGCCTATTTAACCCACAATGAAGTTGAAATACTGTATATTTGCAGTGAAAAATAGTAGAAATAGTTTTTTATTTAACCTTGAATGCTGATACTTGAGGAAAGGCAGGTTTAATTAGAGGAGGATGAAGAAGGAGGTGGAGATTCTGAAGGGGACTTTGGGGCATCCCCCAACTGTTCCATACACACTCTCCCTGTGGGCTCTGCACCAGCTCCTATGGCCATCCCCATCCCACAGCCACCATCCTCCCTCCCCTCCCCCATGGGCTGAACCCAGTCTTGCTCACCAGGAGGTGGCGAGTGGTACAAGCGCAGGCTAGAGGACTCTGGAGGAGAAGTGGGCAGCCGTGCAGCCAGCACCTGGAGAGAGGCAACGGTTTCCCCTTCAAAGTGCCACTTCTCTCCAGCTGTTGGCTGTGTGACTGCCCCCCTATCTCCTCCGGAGTCCTCTGGACAGCACTTGTGCTACTACCCATCACCTGTGCCTCTTGCCTGCTCCCTTGAGGGCCTGGGTGCAAGAGAGCTGCGATTTGTATGTGCAGATGTGTGTCAGTCAAATGTCTGTAATTCTGGGAGTGCCTTTAAGGACATGTGAATACAATTGAAACTGGCTATAGAGACCCTACAGTCATGGTCTCAATATAAGAACTGAGATCAAATTGATAATAGTTTTGTATTTTTTTCTTAATTCAGGTATCTATCAACCAGACTCCAGCAGGTCACCTTCCTCCAAGTGCTGAAGTGGTTAAATGGGCACAGGTTACCCCAGCTTTTGCAAAAAGTGTCGTGGGGGCTTCTTAAGAGTCTCAGCTTTGCAGGACATCTGTTTTGACAGACAGAACTTCTTCCAGCAGTCCCATCACTAGAATTTCCACATTCCACAAAGCTTCCTGAGATTTCAGAAAATGTCCCATTCTGCATCAGGACAACCTGAGATCTTTTGCAGTCCCCCCCCCCCCCAAGAGTGAAAGTGATCGTAGAATAGCTAATGACCCAGAGATTAGCCTGCTCCCTGCGGATGTGGGAAACCCAGGTTCAAGTCCCTTTTCTGAATCAGGCACAGCAGAAACTAAGAAGACCTGGATCTCCCACATCCTTGGTGAATGCGTGAAGCACTTGGCTCTCCAGTCAGTCTGTCTCTCTTTCAGTTTCTGGAACTGTTCAACTTTGTATAAATAATGACATGTGCGTTGGGTCAGAAAGAGACTGACTCTATTGTCCGGTGGTTAGGGCATTCACCTGAGAAATCAAGATTCAAATCCCTCCAAATTAGGATATTAAGCTGTCTAGAGAAGCTCAAGACCATAAGTATCAACCTCAGGACAGGCTGTTAAGCAGCAAGCACCAAACTCCAAGTTGACTGAGTTCTGTACTTAGATTTCACTAACCAATTATTAAGTATAAACTCAAACACTACAACAGCCTTAACATGGAATCACAAACAGTCCCATCCATAGGATTGTTCAGGGTGGCTGTCCCGGGTTCCATGCTTTGGGGGGGCCTCATTGGGCCCAGGGCAGCTGGGGGATTACCTGGGAGCAGTGCTCAGTAGAGCACAGTGGGCTGGGGCTGGTTCACTCCACTTCCCGCCGCCACAGTGAGGGTAGAGGATCCAACCTCTGCTGCTGGCACCAGGCCCCCTGTCAAGGGGTGGGCTTCCCTCGTGCGGACTCCCGTGGTCAAAATCCCCCCACAGGTCCACTTATCAGGATCTGCATGGCCCAATGACTGGAGTGTGAGTCTCAGATCCCCCTCTTACAGGATTAGTGCAGCTTTTCGGAGAAAAAAAAAACCCGTGGTCAAGATGGGGATCTTTTGACAGAAATGCCCCAATTTCAAAAGATCCTGTAAACCTCATTTTCCTCAGCATCAGTGTCTTTTCGGAAAAAAGTCGCAGACGCCATTATGTAAATGAAGTGTGGGAAATTCAAATCCCAGCTACATTTACAATTTCAATATGTCTAATTTACATCCCTTTATCGAAAAAGGGATGTAGTTTAGACATACTCTAAGTCCCTATAGCACTCTCCCCTTATTGGGATCACTACGGTCCAGAGGCCCAGTCTTAGTAACACTCCCCTCTATCGGAGTAAATAGGGCCCTGGGGCCTCGTCTTTGCCGCACTCTCCTCTGTTGGGGTAAATATGACCTGGAGGCCTAGTCCTTGTGGTGCCCCTCTATTGGGGTCAATACGGCCTGGCGGCCCAGTCTTTGGAGTACTCCCCACTATCGGGGGAAATACGGCCCGGAGGCCTAGTCCTTGTAATGCTCCCCTCTGTAGGGGTAAATATGGCGTGGGGGCCTAATCCTTGTGGTGCCCCTCTATTGGGGTCAATATGGCCCCACAGCCCAGTCTTTGAAGTACACCCCCTCTTGGGGTAAATACGGCCCTGGAGCCTAGTCCACATGCCTCAGGGTCTACCTCTGCTTTGGAGCGCTGCAGAGGGAGGGGTAGGGGACCCAAGCCCTCCCACTCTACCGGTCCCAGCCCAGGGCCCCATGGCAGTGGCTTGGGCCACGGCTTGCTCAGCGAGGCTCCCTCCCCACAATACGCTGAGCACTCGGGGTTGCAATTCCCCACCCTGGGCCACTTCCTACCACCCCGTGCGTCTCCCCGTCACCGTACCCCAACCTGTCTCCAGGGCCGGTGCTGTCGCCATGGCGGTGGCAGTTGCTGCCGGGACTGTAGCGGCTGCTGCGTCAGATTGGGCTACGTCGGCTCTTTCCGCTCTGGAGCTGGCGCCGCAGGTCCTTCTCCTTCAGCCATCAGCCCTGAGTGAGCTGTCTTAGGGCCTCTTATAGCCAGCTCACCTGTGAGCATGCCTGGCAAGACCGTGGGGGAGGGGCGCTTTCAGCCAGCTGGGCCCCGCCCAGAGTCTGTTCTACAGTGCGGGGCCATCCTCCCCCCCCCCCCAAGTAATCTCCTGGGTCATGTCTCTTGCGGGAGGGAGCTTAGGGAAAAGGGTGCAATGGGGGCAGAACAGTGGTGGGAGGAGGTGGGACTTGGGGAAGGGGTGGGGCAGTGTGGGGATGGGATGAGGCAGGGTGGAAAAGGGATGGGGCTTGGGGAAAGGGGTGGAGCGTGGCACAATTTGGAGCAGAGCAAGGGTGGGAAGAGGTGTGCCTGGTGTGAAGAGGTGTCCTGCACTCCCTAGGGTCAGGATACCATGATCTATCTTGCCAGCCAGGCAAGTCTGCATTTACAATAGATTGTCCCCTTACCCCAAAAATCACAACACAATTCCAGGCCTGAAAGAGCAGTCACTTACCCCAGGTGAATTGCACTTTAGGTCTCTGTAAACAACGTATGCTCTCATCAGACACAACAGAGAGTATCCAATTCAGGACAAACTGCTGAGAAAAAGGGAAGTCAGAACACAAGACTGGCAGTCCTCCACATCTAAGGTACACCAAACCAGCCAAAAAAAAGAACTTCCGTTTCACCACTCTGGCTAGCAAGGATAGTCTAGTTCCTCTGTATCACCTCTAGAAGCACTGCTTATAGGGATGAATGGTTATTAAAACCAATGTCCACAGTTAAAGCTTCTTCTGATCCCAAAAGGACCACCCAGGTCCGTATACAAGTCAGATTGGACCCAGAAATCATGGCCTCCCCACTTTCAGAAAGACTCTGTCACCCCCAAATAGAATCCCTCAAGAGACTCCAACACAGTGGATTTACACCAGAGAATAATCATAGTCAGTGAGGTCAACACCGGTATTGACTAAAAATTGGAAAATTATATGCATCTTTGCATTGTTCAGTTAACTTCAACTTTTAATTTTTTTCACATGACTTGGAAAGTTGAAGGAAAGAACCACCTTCCCTCTGGGAACAGGAATTCCTAACTTTCCTATGTGCAAATGTAACTCCCACAGGCGGAACTGAATCTGGGACCTTTGGAGCTTCTCAGCTAAGGCTGTAGAGCAGATTAATTCTTTCTCTCTGTAAGTGGTCTAACTGCCATTACATGGGACAGTACACCACACCCAGCACGTATGTGTGGGTTACACAAAACATAGCTGTCATCTGGCACAGTTTAATTGTCTAAGAACCCAATCATGCAAGGTGTGGAGTTCACCTTCAGTCCACAGTAGTTAACTAACACCTTCCAGACAATTATATTTGTTCATCCCTTGTATATGATATCATAATGCTATGTTAAAACAGGGAACTCATCTAAAAAGCTTACTCTTTTATTCTTGGGCCTATATTTTCAAAATGACTATTCATTTGTGGTGTACAATTTGAGACACTTTAAAAAAGTCTGATTTGCAGCTCATCTATACTCTGTAGATCAAGTCCCATTATGGTGACTCAGGTTCGGCCCAAACTGAAGCATGCAAAATTACTAATCACTTTTGAAAATTAGATCCTGAGACTGTATTCTTCTGCAGCAGCCATAACTAATCTTCTTGGATGGAAGGCTGTAGTTCTTGAGTTGTATTGGTACTTTCTTGTCAAGGTTTGTGTCTTGAAGATATGGAACTGATCTTCGCAAGGCTGTTCAGACATCTTTAACCATTTTGTCATTTCTGTTTGATGCAGCATCAGAATCACTGCTCTGAAGTCTCCAGAAGTTCTTGAAATCATCTAGCATGCCTTTATGTGATGCCGATTATTTTATACAATCTGACAAAGTGCTAGAAAAATGGAAACATGACAGTTCTTTACTATTATCTAGAATGAAGGATTTTATGTCCTAGCATTCTTTTGGCAAAATGCACTAAAAGAAACATATTTAGGCATAGAGCAAATCATGTTAAAGCACTGTGCTAACTCATTTCTGTCCAGGTAGAGGGCTGTATGATAGCTGCCTTTCTAATGAGGCAAACACAGTAATCATTACTTTTATGTACTGGTTGGAACCAGTTGTTTGAAATTCTGATTGCTGCAGTTCTTTGATCTGTTTTTTCTACAGTTTGCATTGAAGCCATTGTGTTAGTCATTCCTATATTTAGAACATCTATTACTGATGTCTCAATAAGCAAAAAAAATTGATATGAATGTGTAACTGTACTTATATTGTGAAAGTCTGAAATGCCTGCTTTTTACTCTGTGGGTGTATGCAATTGAGATTCAATTTGGAATTAGTTTAAGCAGTCAATTTTTAAATAATAATTGACAGTGCAAGAAGAACATTTATACTCTGATTTTTATACATGGATTTTTTAAATTTAATTATCAGCTGTTTTCTTTTTCTGATTGAAAAGAAGGTAAGTTAGGTGAAGGCAAATGTATAGTTATTTACTTTTCATAAATAAGTCTGATTTAATTTAACAGGTATAAAGAGGTGATCAATAGAGAGATTCACATCTAGAACAAAGAAGGGACAAGGTGAGAGGCAGTCAGGTATTACTGAATTATCTTTGTTCAATTTATTTTAAAGTGTACAACAGGTATCTATAAATATATACTATACATATATATACACTCTCCCCTGTTCTTCAGGACAGTGTCTTCCTATTTGTTTATGAACCATCATAGACTCTTATTCTGATGGGGGCCTTTGTAAATTACCATCCTGCTTAATAATAATGCTGCAATATTTAATTTAATCATCATATAAATAGGAATTTCTATTATGACAAAAGTGAAATTGCTGATACATAAAATATAAACAGGCTAAGAAAAAAATTAAAGTTCCTTCCTATAGCTGTCTTGTTCTGTTTGCTTCTGTCTTTTTGCAATCTTTCTGATGAATAAATGTAGATGAGGAAATAAGGATTCTTTATAGAAAGGAGGTGATGTTGAAGAAAAAAAAGAAGCAAATGAATGTAAGCAGGAGAGGGAACCATAAGAAGAAAGGAGTAGGAATGTAGCAGGAAGAAGTGAAATCAAGACAGATTTATCCTCATCTACACTCACAATCCATTGGTTTCAGTGGGATTGCACAAGAGTAACAGAGTGAAAATTTGGCCCTAGAGAGATAAGTTGTGTTTCAAAGGAGTTAAACTATTTCTGAAATGCTGTGGAGACTATCTGACTAATGCACTAATACAGGATGAGGAACATCTGATGGTAATTCCTAAACATATTTCATAAAGGGCCACATTCAGATCTTTTATAAGCTCTAATAAAGTTAATATAATTATTTTTACTGACAACAGGTCTGGGTTTGTCCCATAATATCCAGGTTACCTTTGCAATATAAAATACTTTTCGTCCATTATTGATATGGAGGTTAACTTAGCCCTCCTTTTCAGGAGAATGGATGATGCACTATCCTTTAGTCAGGATTTATTTCAACAAGATGAAAGAGATTACTGTGCATAACTAGAATGGGGTTATCTTTGTTAAAGCCTAGCAGGTAAAATTTAACTTATGGAATTATGGCAAAAAGTGATGTCTCTGAGGTAATTTAATGTCTTCATAGCCAGAGGGAAAATACCTTGCTGCAAGACCAAATCATGTAATCATAGAATCACAGAATACAAAAACTAGAAGGGACCTCGAGAGGTCAAGTCTAGTCCCTTGCCCTTATGGCAGCTCCAAGCACCATCTAGATCAGAGGTTTTCAAAGTTGGGTCAGGGGCCCACCCTGATAACCACAGATAGGCTGCAAGATGCTTTGTTTATCTAAGCCAGGGGTTCCCAACCTTTTTCGGTCCCCGTACCCCCTTGGCTTTTAGTAAACCTTCCTATACCCTCTATTCAATATGAAAGGAAATAAATTCCAGACTCTAGAATCCACAACTTTTTTCACTAACACTACTACTTTTGGAATATTTCAATTAGGATAATCTAGTTATTTACCAGATATTCCCCGTACCCCCTTGACAAGCTTCTCATATCCCCTGGGGGTATGCGTACCCCAGGTTGGGAACCCCGGATCTAAGCATTCATAGACACAGAGCCCCACAGCTCTTATTGGCTGCAGTTGGAAGTTTCCACCCAAGGGGAGCTGTGGGAAGTGGCAGACTGGCCCACACCACATCCTGCAGTCCCCTTGGTTGTAAAAGGCAAAGTGCAGCTAATGGGAGCTATGAGGCCCGGTACTGATGGACACTTAATATAAGCAAAGTGTCTTGCAAGTCACCAACAGCTTACGCAGGCGAGCCTGCAACTCAGCTTTGAAAACCCCCGGTCTAGATCATCCCTGAAAAGTATCTCCAGTGATGAAGATTCCACAACCTCCCTAGGCAATTTATTCCAGTGTTTAACCACCCTGACAGTTAGGAAGTTTTTCCTAACGTCCAGCCTAAACCTCCCTTGCTGCAAGGAGGTCAAAGAGAACAATTTTTCTCCCTCCTCCTTGTAACACCTTTTTAAGTACTTGAAAGCAGTTATCATGTCACCTCTCAGTCTTCTCCTTTCCAAAGTAAACAAACCCAGTTCTTTCAGTCTTCTGGGTCATTTTTTCTAGACCTTTAATCATTTTTGTTGCCCTTGTCTGGATCCTCTCCAGTTTCTCCACATTTTTCCTGAAATGTGGTGCCCAGAACTGGACACAATACTCCAGTTGACGACTAATCCATGCAGAGTAGACAGGGAGAATTACTTCTTATGTCTTGCTCACAATGTATCTGTGATGGGGTGAACTAGGACCCAAACCCCCTGCTGGAGGCTTGTGGCCTTTCCGCACCCCACCCCAGGATGAGCAAGAGTGGCTGCTTCCACTGCAGTCAATCAGGACCCAGCAAGCCAGTATAAAGAAGTTGGTGGGCCAGGCCCTGTCAGTTCCTCTTCGAAGCACAAGACAGACGGAACCAGGGACTGACTGATTGACTGGGAAAGCAGCAGTACCTAGGACAGGTCAGTGTGTAGGGTGGATTGCAGGCCTGGCTGAAGCCCAGGTCCATGGTTGAAGATGGACGTGGTGGGTAGGGAGAATTACAGAACCTTGAACAGGATGCTGTTGGGACTTTGAGATAAAGCCCTGAGAGAGGGCAAGATTGGAGCAGATCCTTGGGGAAGTGGCCCAGAGAATGAATAGCAGTGGAACTGTAAGTATTGACACTTAGTGGACAACAGCTATTTACAGGATCCCTGGGCCGGGCCCCAGAGGAGTGGGTGGCCCTGGGTCTCTTCCCCAACCCTCCTCCCCCAGTAGTTATTCAAGGGGGAAGGAAAGAAGCTTGGTCTGAGGCAACCCGGAAGAAAGGGCATCTGGGATACCTTCCATTCCCAGAGCCCATCATTGGAATGGGAGCTTGTGGACCTGTCCTTGGGGATATGTCCTTGGCCAAAAGGGGAAGAGAGAGAGAAAGGGAGAGAGCAGGGGCGAGAGAGAGTCCTTTACAGCATCCCAGAATCTTTTTTGTTATTATTTTATTTTATTTTTGCAAGAGGACAGAGTCCTTAAAAGATGCCTGGAAATCCTCCAGATTATCTAATTCACATGCAGCAAATTCAGGACAGTCTGAGGAAATGCCCTGTTTTGGCATCTGGAAGACTGTTCTATTATGAATGAGCTTACAGTACCTGCACTCCTATGTGCTACAGCTACATTCTCATTTACAAAAGTAGTGTTTTGGGGCACTACTTGCAGAATACAGCCTCTCCCCGAGTTACGAACAAGTTACGGACCAACAGTTGGTCCGTAACTTGAAGTGTTCGTAACTCGGATCCCATAGAGTTACATGGCGACCGCGCTGTTCGTAAGCATGGATCGCCATTCGTAACTCGGATCTGCATTTACGACCATTTTGGTCATAAGTGCGGATGGTTGTAAGTGGAGGTGGTCGTAACTCGGGGAGCGGCTGTAGTCAGAAAACAACATGTCAGGGCTTTGGAATAGGACTTTAGTGCAAATATCCTGTCATGTTCAGAACTTCTGTGATTGAAGGTTCTCATTTTTTGTGGAACTACGCTAGGGCATTACTAGTGCTGATCATATTTAAATTTTGATTTCAGGACACAGACATTGGCTAATAGAAGAGATGTTTACATAAATGTACAACTGCCTTGTGGGTAGGTTCGGGAGATCCAAAGGCTATAGAAGTAAACCCAGACAGATAATCTGGATTGGAGACCCTAAGGCGGTCAACAGTGAGGTTTCATCCAATCTGTTTTTCCAGCATCTCCTGCAGTCACCTCAGTTCCTAACGTACTGGTTTTTGTCTTTCCTTTGGATCTAACTGGGGAGACCGAGAGAGGGATAGTGACGCTTGGGCAACACACTTTCCTCAAACACTAGCCCAGGCAATGCAGCGCACAGGAGGAGACACTTATCCACACACAGCTATACACAGCTACTACAGTTGATACAATAAGCCAACTTGCCTCCGGCTTGGTAGCTGGAATGTGCGGACAATGTGTCCTGGACTTGAACCTGATCATGATCTTACAAACATGGATTCAATACGTAAAACAGCAATCATAGACCAACAGTTACATAAATTGAATGTTGACATTTCTGCTCTCCAGGAGACCAGACTGGCAGATGCTGCATTAGTAAAAGAAACCAACTACACCTTCTTCTGGAAGGGTCTGAGTTCAGAGAAACGCCATCTTTACGGAGTTGGCTTTGCTGTTCAAAACACTCTGATGAACTTTATCAATACCCCCATACCTGAATCAGAACATGTCATATCCCTAAAACTTAGCACCAAGTCAGGATATGTTAACATCATAAGTACTTATGCACCCACACTAATGTCATGCACTGAAGACAAAGACCGCTTCTATGGTAATCTTCAGAAAGTTGTCAATTCCTGTTCGTCCGGTGAACAACTGTACATCCTTGGTGATTTTAATGCAAGAGTGGGATGCGATCACCAGTCCTGGCCCACTTGCCTAGGTCATCACAGCATTGGGAAAATGAATGAAAATGGCCAAAGGCTTCTTGAATTCAGTTCTCAGAATCATCTCTCCATCACTAATACTTTTTTCAACTTAAAAGACTGTCACAAGGTCTCATGGCACCACCCCAGATCTGGTCACTGGCATCAACTCGACCTTGTACTGGTCCGCAGAAAACATCTTAACTCCGTTAAATTTACACATGCGTATCAGAGTGCACATTGAGACACTGATCACTCATTGATTATCAGTAGAGTGAAAATTGCTCCAAAGAAACTCCATACGTCAAAGGATGGCAGAAAACCAAAGGTTAACACCCTCAATACTAGAGATGCACTGAAATGCTCTGCCTTTGCTGAAGAATTCACTTGCAAAATGGAAGACACAGCTGTCCAGCAGTCTGTTGACGAGACATGGTTCATGCTGAGTGCTGCAATATACGAATATACCACATCTGCCTTTGGAAAACAGAAATTTTCCAACAAAGACTGGGTTGATGAAAACGTTGACATTCTCAGGCCTCTTCTTGAAGAAAAAAAACAAGGCTTTTCTGAATAACATAAAGAATCCATTGCAAAGTCCAAGAAATCAGCTCCGCCATACAAAATCTGTTCTTCAGAGAGAATCCAGATGGTGTGCAAACAAGTATTGGGCAGATCTGTGTTCTGGAATTCAAAAAGCATTTGATATGTGCGACCTGAAAACCATGTATGATGGACGAAGAAAGCACTTGGACCAAACATTACAAAAGTTGCTCCATTGAAACATCTAAATGGATAGGTAATTACAGATAAAAACCAACAGATGTCCCGATGGTTGGAACGCTACTCAAGTCTTTACTCCCATGAGCGTACTATACATCCTGAACTTGATAACCTCAGTCCAACTCTTCCAGAAATGTTAGAGCTAGATGTAGAGCCTACGGTGGAAGAGCTTTCCCAAGTACTTGATGCTCTCTCCAGTGGAAAAGCACCAGGTAATGATGGGATTCCAGCTGAAGTCCTGAAGGCTAACAAGGCTGTCCTCATCCCCTTCCTCTATGACTTACTTATAAAATGTTGGTGAGTGGGAGTGGTCCCTCATGATATGAGGGACACAAACATCATTACTCTCTATAGAAACAAAAGACAGGACTATGCAGCACTTTAAAGACTAACAAGATGGTTTATTAGGTGATGAGCTTTCATGGGCCAGTGCTGCATAGTCCTGTCTTTTGTTTCAGCAAGACCAGACTAACACAGCTACATCTCTATTACTATAAAAACAAAGGCGATAAGGGGGACTGTAACAACTACAGAAGCATCTCTTTCCTACGCATTACAGGTAAAACATTTGCCCATGTCATTTTCAATCACCTGCAAAAACTCACAGATAGACTCTATCCAGAAACACAGTGTGGCTTCAGGGCTGGCAGGTCAACAATGGACATGATTTTTTCTCTTCAACAACTACAAGAAAAATGCAGAGAGCAAGGAAAGCCGCTGTTTATAGCATTTGTGGACTTAGCAAAGGCGTTCGATACAGTCAGTAGATCAGGACTGCACAAAATGTTAACTAAGATTGGCTGTCCACCAACTCTACTCAAGCTCATAATATCTTTTCATGAAGACATGAAAGCAACAGTGAACTATGATAGATCTACATCTGAACCCTTTGTGGTGAAGAGTGGAGTCAAACAGGGATGTGTCCTTGCTCCTACCCTCTTTGGTATATTCTTCTCAGTCCTATTAAATTGTGCATTTCTAAACTCACAGCAATGTATTTCTTCATACAAGGTTAGATGGTTCTCTTTACAACCTATCACGACTCAAGGCTAAAACTAAGGTCAAGAAAGTCCTCATTAGAGAACTCCTATTCACAGATGATGCAGCGCTTGTCACACATAATGAATCAATCATAGAATCATAGAATACTAGGACTGGAAGGGACCTCGAGAGGTCATTGAGTCCAGTCCCCTGCCCTCATGGCAGGACCAAATACTGTCTAGACCATCCCTGATAGACATTTATCTAATCTACTCTTAAATATCTCCAGAGATGGAGATTCCACAACCTCCCTGGGCAATTTATTCCAGTGTTTGACTACCTTGACAGTTAGGAACATTTTCCTAATGTCCAACCTAAACCTCCCTTGTTGCAGTTTAAGCCCATTGCTTCTTGTTCTATCCTCAGAGGCCAAGATGAACAAGTTTTCTCTCTCCTCCTTATGACACCCTTTTAGATATCTGAAAACAGCTATCATGTCCCCCCTCAATCTTCTCTTTTCTAAACTAAACAAACCCAATTCTTTCAGCCTTCCTTCATAGGTCATGTTCTCTAGACCTTTAATCATTCTTGTTGCTCTTCTCTGGACCCTCTCCAATTTCTCCACATCCTTCTTGAAATGCAGTGCCCAGAACTGGACACAATACTCCAGCTGAGGCCTAACTAGCGCAGAGTAGAGCGGAAGAATGACTTCTCGTGCCTTGCTCACAACACACCTGTTAATTCATCCCGGAATCATGTTTACTTTTTTTGTAACAGCATCACACTGCTGACTCATATTCACCTTGTGGTCCACTATAACCCCTAGATCCCTTTCTGCTGTACTCCTTCCTAGACAGTTGCTTCCCATTCTGTATGTGTGAAACTGATTATTCCTTCCTAAGTGGAGCACTTTGCATTTGTCTTTATTAAACTTCATCCTGTTTACCTCAGACCATTTCTCCAATTTGTCCAGATCATTTTGAATTATGACCCTATCCTCCAGATCAGTTGCAACCCCTCCCAGCTTGGTATCATCTGCTAACTTAATAAGCGTACTTTCTATGCCAATATCTAAATCTAAATCATTGATGAAGATATAGAAGATATATGAAGACACGCTACAGGCACTGATGGATTCTCTGTCCAGAGTTAGTAAACTATTCTCTCTCAACATAAGTGTGAAGAAAACTGTTGTGTTTGCCCAAGGTGCGTCTCAACCACCCAAGGTCATTCTGAATGACAGTCCATTAGAGGTGGTTCAACAATTCTGTTACCTTGGGTCTACTGTCACCACAAATCTCTCCATGGACGAAGAACTGAACATCAGAATTGGGAAGGAAGCCACAACATTTGGC
The DNA here is from genome assembly GCA_032595735.1 of Pelochelys cantorii. NCBI lineage: Eukaryota > Metazoa > Chordata > Testudines > Trionychidae > Pelochelys > Pelochelys cantorii. The sequence continues at coordinate 119,402,235 of CM064326.1, read as the reverse complement.
AGACTTATGAAACAAGCATGGAACAATCCCAAACTGACACTGAAAACAAAGATACTGATATACCAAGCAAGCATATTAAGTGTCTTGCTTTATGGATCTGAGACCTGGACTACCTACTCATGCCAAGAGAAAAAATTGAGCAGTTTCCACCTTCGCTGCCTTCGCAGAATCATGAATATTAAGTGGCAAGACAAAGTTTCAAATGTAGATGTCCTATCAAGAGCTGGCATACCCAGTCTCATAGCGATCCTTAACAACAGAAGACGAAGTGGGTCTTTGCCCACGAAAGCGTATGCTCCAACACTTCGGTTAGTCTATAAGGTGCCACAGGACTCCTCGCTGCTTTAACAACAGAAGACTCTGGTGGCTTGGCCATGTGAGGAGAATGAGTGATAAACGCCTTCCCAAAGAAATCCTCTATGGTGAACTAACAAGTGGAGGAAGGCCAAAGTTAAGATTCAAGGATATATGTAAAACCACTATGAATAGTGGTTAACATCAGTCCAAGCTCTTGGGAATCTATGTCATCAGATCGTAACACCTGGCGACAACAGGGCACATCATTTTTCGATAGGACCTGTGCAAGTCATGCAAAAGAACTCTGTCTCAGAAGGAAAAAGTCTCAGACTCATGAAAATAGAAGTTGACTGGCATGTAGCTATTGTAATCGACTGTGCAAATCCATTATTGGATGTATAAGCCATGAAAGAAGTTGCAGATCCAGGCACAACTCGTAGTCACTGCCGCTGCTTACCGCCGTCTCTCAAGACGAATGGGTCATATATATATATATATATATATATATATATTCATGTAAATAGCCTTATCTACATTCGGGCTTTTGTCAAGTTCTCCTAGCATTGCTGTCTCCCTGGTGGGAGGATAGGGAGGGCACAGACATTTTCATTGCCATTTTTCCTAGCCCTGCTTGGAACAGATAGATGACACAGTGTAAAAAGGACAGTGGCTGTTCCGTACTTGTGCTCCCGCCAGCATCACTAGTGGAGAAATTCCAGAAAAACTTGAGTGTAGATACAGCCCATGAGGGCCCTTGGAAATGAGAAGCCAATCCTTTTAATGATGTACGAGACCGCATAGACTGCACTGCACTCTCTCTTAGCTATAATTGCTCTGCAGGTCATTAACTACAATGGGGCAGCTTATGTGAACACAGAACCCAATACAGGGACCAAAGAGGCAGTTTTGGGGTTCTCTCTATCCTGGGTATGGTGCTTGGTATAGATCACAGATGTAAGAGTAGTAAAATGTATATTCACTGTTCATATAAAGGAGATTTAAATCCTCCTTTATTTGTTATTGATGTCTTTGATTTTTGCCATTGTATTACTGCCTGTGTGCTATGTGGCATCCATGCAGCATGGGGTTCAAAAATCAGTCCATAAAATCCAGAGAGGTGCTGCTATCAAATTGCTTGCCCCCTTTTAATAAGCCACTGAGTTGAAGTCAGACGTCCAGATGGCGATGACCGGGTGCTGCTTATTGCCAGAAACGAAAATTGCATGAGACAGATTTTTTTTAAAAGAACAAACTGTCTGTTGTTTAGAAAAACAGAGGATTTAAAAAAATGTTCTTCATGTTTTTCTCTAATTTCTAACTCATGCAGTCTGGCATCACTGCACACCATGTGCCACAAAATGTCTCCTCTCACAACACCTGCTCAAGATGCAGTGAAGAAAAATAAACCTGCCTTCATCTGCTTTCTCCAGTTACCAAGAATGTGCCTGATTTTAATCTTTCCATAAAAAGAAGAGGATCTAAGTAGACAATAAACCACAGGTCAGAAAAATACCTATAGGCTACCCTTATTTCTGCCAGCCAGATGTTGCTACCATGGCCATAACAACTTTAAGCCTTGGACTCAAAGATAAATTCAGCAAGCCATCTCAAAATATAGAGCATGTTGTGAAATACATGCAGTAGATTTAAGTCAGAAAATATGGTTGATGCCTCAGAAGAAAAGTTGGCACAATAACTGTCTAACTATCAAGAGACAGAAACACATAACATATCTCAAGGAATATTAAACGTTGCAGAAGATTTAAAGAGACATCATCAACCTTGACAGGCCCAGCTGTACCTAATGCCCTTAAAGACTGTTCTAATATGGTAGGGGTTTTTTTGGCAAGTGAATTAGGTCCTCCTCCTGCACATGCGTGCGCTTAGCATCATACACAAACTGTCCTACGGACTTTGACGAGACTCCTCATGTGAGTACAGAGCCCTGTGAGGAACCTAGAAGAGATAGTTGGCACCCCTTCCCCTATGGTGCAGCTGCAAGGGGCCATTTAGGCCCTTTACACATATTGGAGCACCCTGAGATGTGTCTTAACTTGTATGCCAGTTGTCCTAACTTAATCAAGGGCCATTTAGCTGATGGAGAATAGCCTGAGTACACGAAAACCTCTCCTGTGCTTTTTCCCATTTCTAGTTTGCTCCTTACATGGCCCCTGCAGGCCCCCTGAACTAAGAACTTTGGGAGTTCATGGACACCAGCACTGCTGAAGAGCCTTACCATGACTCAGCATCTCCTTCATACCAACCTGTCTGTCGTAGACAGGAAGTAGGCTATTGATGAATCAGGACTTCATTTGAGCCATCTTGTGCAATTGCCACCTTCTGCAATTAGAGAGGGCACATCTCCAGAATCTTTCAGGGTTTTGATGGGGCTACCCACAAAGGCCATGTGCTATATTCTGTAGCTGTTGGAGTTCTTTAACTGTAAACACAAGACAGATCAGATTCTCAGCTCTTTGGCTAAACATCAAAGGAAATAATCTCCCCTGAAGCTGCTTGCATGCTGGCATTTCTCTGTTCAATGCAGCAGTAACTACTTTCCTGAACTCTGACTGGTAGATGGAAGTCCCCCAATTTGTAATCTGTATTCAGTACCTTGTATAGCTGAATCAGGCTGCAATCATGGCTACCTATTGAGTCTCTGCAGGTTGGTAGCCAGAGAGCTTCATTTCTAGTGCAGTTGTTACTAATTAAGGTATTTTTCCCCTGCTTAGCTGAAGTATTAACAACTTGCTCCATCACCAACACCTCTGAAGATGAAGGGGTCCATATAAATATTCTGGTTTATTAGAATGAAACAAATCTGGTGAACTAAAACCTACCAATTAAATATGTTTCCAAGTTTTCACCTCTTATATATGTTTAATAATACATTCTTTTAAAATTAAAGAGAATAAGATTATTTTTTCTTCGTCCAGATTTCTAGCCTTTCTATATGCATCACTGAATATCCAGCAGTAGGCCAATTAAGTTTGTTTTTGTCTAATGATACTACATTTTCTTTCAGTGAATAGTTCAAATTGCAGCCTTGTGCTTGATCTATTGTAAGATTTTTAAGATTAAAAAAAATGTGACCTTGGCAAAGCCTATAAGAGTTTGAGATGTTGATGCAAGAACAGGTAGGATTTCTATTATATCTGTCATTTAATTATGGAACAACATGGGAGAGAAGACTCTTAATTGTAATTATATTCCTTACTCTGTTACATATTTTAGAGGATGGCATATATAACTGGAAGAAAACATATATATGACAGTAGAGCAAAAGCAAGGGAACTGTTCAGCATCCTGTCCTCCAAAGTAAAAGATGCCAATACTATTTTTGGATTGCGACTCATCAACAGCCTCTCTGAACTCTCTTCTAGGTTACATGCACAGCATATGTCACTGCCTGATAGTTTCACTGTAAAAGAAAAATATAGACACAGCCGTGATTGCATTCAATCATAAAATTCAATCAATACAGCTGAGACTAAATGTTCAGTGCCCAAGCAGAGGCCCATAGCTTCCCCTTCCCTTATCCTCTACAGAAATGGATTCTTCATTTCTAAAGGATAACAGTTGTTCCTAGTGATCTAGCAGATGTAGCTGAGTCTCTCAGAGTGAAATATGTAGGTCAGAGCAGTATGCATTCATTGTTTTCTTTGATGTACCTTGATGTCAGCTCTTCTTTGGATGGATAAGCCACTTCAGAGTACTTACTTACTGTTTCACGTATGTCTAACTAGAGGAATCTTACAGTAATCCCAAAAAGTTCAGATGAGGCTATGATGATATTTGTATTCAGACTGGGTGCTTGATGGGGCAGCAAAATACAGGGTTGGCCTTTCCCTTTGGGACATCCAGGTGTAAATTTCAATCAGTTGTCAAGGGAAAATGAGTTTGGTTGTCCTCAACAAAATCCCCTTTGTGCACATCACAAAATCATGACAGGTCTCGGGAAATTAGCCATCCCTAATAACCCAGAACTAGATTTGGAATTAGGTCTAAACCAGGATAGGACACAGAAATCTCATTCATCTAACACTAACTTGGCTTCTAGCCCACAGAGATACCACGTGCCCCTGTAGTAATCATGATTCTTGGGAGGGAAGAAGGGGAAATTAGTTCTAAAAGGTAGTTTAGTTGGGTATTATCCATTCCTCAGCCTCATCTACTATTTTTAAGAAAGGAACCAGTTCTTCCCCATGTTCCCATGTCCCAGCAAAAATCAGCGAACTCCCAACTACAATGCTTACTTACACCCCTTGCTCCAAACACTCCAATTCCAACAGTTTCAATACTCATTCTTTTGTAGGAAACATAAAGTTTCTTCCATAGCTGCCTGGAACTTTAACAGACTAATGATGATAATAAAAAAGCCCTGGAAGCCCAGGCTACAGTGAATGATGTCAACAAATCCTAAATAAAGGTTTTCAAATCCAAGCCATCTTCATTTACGTTTGGGAAGGGCAGTAAATGACAGATGAATAAATCAGAATTTTGAAGCCCTGTTGCTGCCATCAGATTTAGTCCATTTATCTCACTTTCGCCCAAAAGTTCTGATTTACATATTCTTCCAAAACTCAAGGGATGTTAGTTTGTGTGCTGTGCATATTAGATGTAGCAAAGGACTAGACTGATTTTTTTAGGCAACACACACATTTATGCCTTTGGTCATGAATCCTTGCTTCATGGCAGTTCAAATCTTTTAGTGAGACTGCTTGTCTCCAGTTCATATTAACCCCTACTTTCTCCTCCCCTCACTAGGTGGTTCAGCATCTTTAGTGAGTAACACAGAGCAAGCTGACAAAGGAAGCTGAGTTTCAATTCATATACGTTACTTAGGAAACCTCCATAATGTCATTTGTTGAGCATAATTCATTCAGGAGCCAAGGCTTTAATGGACTTCCATTTTTATGGGTGTCATTTGGGTGCAGTTTTCCTCCGACCACCATTTGTGCCTGTCTCTGACTGATCCCAAAAAATCACAGATTTAGATGGCTAAGTGACCTAAATTGCCAGCAAAAATGACTGTGGATACAAAATTGTGTATGTGGTTTAAACCCATGAAAAGGAAGCTAGCACCAGGAAACTTAGGCCTTAAAAGGTACCATGTTTTAAGCCTAATGAGGTCAAAATATATCCACAACATTTATTTTTAAAATAAACAAACGTATTATAACTTTTCCATGGGATCCCAGTATCCACTGTTCAGTCGTATTCATGTACCATATCCCTGTAAGTCATGGTATGCAGAGCTGCAGAGCACATTTTCTAAGCAAGCTTTCAAACAAGAACTTTTTAGACCTCAGTGTTTGTGCATTTAAGCATATGCTTGACTTCAAGCATGTGAGCAAATCCCATGACATCAAAAAAAGTAATCATGGAGGTTAGGCCTGTGCATGTCCCTTAGGGAACCAGGATTTATTTTTGTTGATTTTCTAATAGGTCTGACATTAGCTATCGTGTTAAGTAATTTTAAATAAGTATGCTTTCCAGAATCAAGCTCTTAGTCACACTGCATAAGCCTCAGGGAAACTAAATGGCTGTTCTTATCATACTAGGAATAACAATGAATCCTAGTTTCCTGTTTAATAAGAATATGATCTGGGAACTCCTTTAAGGGTCAGATATTAGCAAGATATTATGCAAGTTCTCGAATGATATTCCTTTTTCTAAAGACTTTGCAAAGATTGGTTTGGTTAAGAAAAAAATTAATTTCTGGGATTGATTACAGTCTCTTCTAGTATGTATGTTTAACTAGTAGGTCCGTTCTGAAAGATGCATACATTAGGAAGTTGATACTGTTGGATTAATAAAACTACACTTCCAAAGTCTTGCAATTTCATGAAAAGTTCCTGTGTTATATTTGCCAGGAAAATATTTCTAGCTGAAGAGTTTATTGCAACTGAAATGCACTGCATTCAGGGGCTAAATTATGAAAAAATAGGTCAGGCATCAGAGAACACAATTATTTTGAACTAGAGTTAACAAGACGCATGTAATAAATGCCTCAGGAGAACAATCACATGGGCTTGCCGCACATGATACCACAGCGGGATACCAATAGCTTCAGGTTCCAGCTAAATGGCATCCTGGTGTGCTCTGTGGGGCAAGAAAATAGTTCTACAATTGTTTGAATGTGATCTCCTCAGCTTACATGATGTAACCTGACATTTAAAGGATCCCACAAGTACGTTTTCACTGAAGCCTACGCAACTTGTGCACACTCAGCTACACTGCTTTTAACTTAAGGCAAAGGGAGAGTGAAAAAGTAATTAATAAAAGACGGGATGCCTTCTGAAGCACTTGGCATGAAAAGACTGCCCAGCTGCCTTCCCACTTATTTCTGGAGAAAAACTCAAAAAGTCAGGAGATAGCATTTGCTATGGGGGATTAGAGGTAGGCCAGACCCCAAGCCCGAGATGCAGACAATCCTGACCTTTGGGAGGTGAGATGGGCTCCAAACCTCGACATGAATCTGCTTTGTAGTGAAATAACTGCAATTTCTTTTGCTTCCATTACTTGGATATTTCAGCAGGGTGGGAGTATGTACTGTACATTGGCTATCAAAGCAAGCTTATAGGCATGGAATATAAGACTTTTATTCTTTTTTTTCCTCTTGATAATTTGCTTTGCATCCAAGAAACCTAAATTTGAGGATGGCTGCACTTACCTTTTGGCTGCCTTCATCACCCTAGCCAGGACTCCCTTATCTATCTGTGCCCAGGCGCTGGCAGTGGGGAGCTGCTGAAGCCTTTCCCTGCTGATCCTCTTTCACCAGAGCCTTCCATTGACACATGTAGCTACACAGCACAGTGTGGACACAGCCTGCTTTTCACCAGACACTGCATGCCCAGTCACTGTCAGTGGTGTGTGGTGTAGATGTAGCCTAAGTGCTTTAGAATTAGCAGACAGCTGTACAACAAGGGTTGCATGTTTTAGGTTTCTGGCACAGAGAAAAGAAGGAAACAACCAAATATTTTCATGTCACCTAAAATTACTCTGCTTCCCACACGGAGAATTATTTACCAAAATGGAATTTCTTTCTCTCCCTGTTTGTTTCCTTTTGTTTATTCATTTGGGAAAAACATGCTGCAAAATAAAAAAAATTTAACTCACTCCAGAAAGATACTAGAAGCTTTTTATGGTAGAAAAATATAGTTTAGGTATGTGATATTTTTTCTAAATGGCATTTTTCTAAATGCCCAAAGCTCTATTGTAACACAGTTATACCAGCAAAAAAATGCATCTGTTTGGAAACTGGTGTACACTAGTCTATATTGGCAAAAGCACTTTTTTGCCAGTAGAAGCTGCTCCCACACTGAGAATGTTTCTCAGTGTAGCTACATCAGAATACCTGTGTCAGCAAACTCTTTTCTACTGCAAATCAGATCCGAGCCAGGCATAGGTTTAGCAAAATGGGTGTTCACAATGTTACTAAAGTGCAATACTGAGATCATAATAGGAAAATTAGAACAATTTATTTTAGGAGAACATAACTATGAAACTGTCAAACTGAGCATCAGAGAAGGACAAGATACAAAAAAAGAAGGAACTGCAGTAAAAGCCAGGTAGACAAAAGGTGGCTGGGAGGATCAAGCTTTTTTTAACCATACTTTATATCTGATACCCGGTATTAATTAATGTTATTTCAAAATACAGACATTTAGTCTATAATTCTATTTTTAAATTATTTTAATACAAGCAAGCCACTCAAAGGCTTTGCACTTGTGGCTTATGTGGGCAGCAAAATCCTTCCAAGAAATTAAAAGAAAGGATGAATGAGAGAATTCAGGAAGAGGCAGGATCCAGTTGTCTAAATTCATGACTGGATGATAGAAGACCCTGAGTTCTGTTCTAGATTTGTGTTTAACTTGCTACAGGGCTGGGGGCAAGTTACTTTTTCTTTTGCTTTCTTGGGGTTCTGTTTACCTCTTGGTAAAATGGGGATAATTCTAAATACGTCACATACTGATGATTAATTGGTTTATTTATGAAGCTCTTTGAAAATGAAAAACTCTTTATATATTCTGAACCATGTCTTATTGACTTCATGTAAAACACATGAAGTGGTATTTAAATAATCTGGATTGTGATTGGCTAAACCAGTCAGATGGCAACACTGTACTTAATTAGTACTCACCCACAGTTTGGATCTTCTTTTCAGGTACTTCACATTGTCATTATCAAGCAAAAATGCATGCCAATGCACCATATGCATTAATTTATCTTGTGACCAAGTGCACCACTGAATTCATGCACTACAAGCTATTGTAATAATTTTGTACAAAATATGCCTTGTAAGGTATCTGAAAACTAATAACCCATGGTCAATAACCTCATTATGAAATGTGTGTAGCAAAATTATATTTAAAGATCTGAGTTCCCCCTGCATGATGGTGTTGGGGGAACAAGTCCATCTTAAACAAAAAAAATGTGTTTACTTCAACATAAAGGCAAGTAACATGTTTTGAAAAGTCTTTATTAAAAATACCCAGCAATATAATGTATCAAAGTAGTTGACCCTAAATCCTTTTAACCAACCTCTGCCTTTAAACTCCTATTACTGTCAGGAGAAAGAGGATCGTTTACATGAAGCATAGTGTACCATTTAATACATTCACAAAATAGCGCAGTTGCTCAGAATAAAATAAAACATTCTAATCGGAGAAAATAATTTGGCCATTCTCGATTTACACATGTTTAGCCTTCTATTCTTCAAGAAGAACATCAACTAGTTTTCTGAGCGACTTAATTTTTCCTCATCTGAACAAATGTGCCAGATGCTTCCTTAGCAGAGTTGCCGCTTTAGTCACAAAGTGCATTCTGGCAGCCACTTAAAATCTCTTCAGTTTTCTGTCAGGGATTATTATACAGCCCTTGTCTGGACATTAGGCTGACATTATTGCTAGCAGATCAAACTTCCATAGGAGGTGTGTGCATAGCTGCAGTTCTGCATGACTCTGCATCTCTTATGCATTCAATCCTCTACAAAAATCAGTGCCAATTTAGAGTGTGCGGGGAATAAAGGATTGGACCTGAAGTTCCTATCTTCCTCTCAAACCAACAGAGGCACATGTTTTCCCTTCTGTGAACGTTTCCTTCACTTGATTAGGCCAAAATAACTTGGATGGAACACTGGTACTTATCAGCACATTTAAAAAAACCCTGGCAAATCAAAACTAAAAAAAATAATCATGTAGTATAATATAATGTGAAAAGAGAGTGACTTACCTCTTTCCCCACCCTGCCACTAGACTCAACCATCTCCTGGTTGCTTCACTCATTTGCAACCTCCTAAAAGGGTTCAATTTTACACAAGCCCGCTGACATGCTGTAAATTTCTTCTATTACCTGAACATCTGCTCTCCCCCTTGCTTCCGCACCAGATGCATCCCTGATTCTTCCAGTTATCTATCTGCCTTTATCTGGAGCTGAGTCATGGGTCAGGAACTGGCAACTGGGGTGGGTGGGGGTAGGGGGAGGGGCAGATCATATGTAAGTCTGGGAGACATCCTAGCCGCAAAAAGGGAGCGCAAATTGAGACTTGCCTATAAAACTCACTTTTAGCAAGTTAAAAGCATCCGTTTCCAGTTATCATCCACTCAGAAACTGGTCATGGTCTTCTAAGGGTTAAATATTCTCCAACATATTGTGGGAATATCTAGCCCTTTCCTGGATTTTATGTAAAAATAATATAATCCCTTCTTTTCTTTTCTTTTCTTTTCTTTTCTTACTCAGATTGTTTCCGCTTTTCCAGCTGTCCCTGTTGTTGGTGCCTGGAGCTTAAGCAGTATTTCTTTACCTAAATAAATGTTTGCGGATGAAGGGGTTTGTCCCCAACATAGTCACATCCCAACCAGGGCTATATTTTTTTCAATATAAATAGTGGTTCAGATCAGAAGATAAAGACTGAACTGTGGAAGCTTAATCATTCTGCATCCTGCCTGCCCAGTCAACAGTGCTTGGATTCAAAGAGGTCCTCAAAGCCACAGGGAATTTTTATTCAGTAAAAATAAATGGAATAAGGTGGAAATAAGATATATAAAAGAACTGGAAAAGTGTGCTTGCAAGTAGAGTGGTGCAGGCATATCAAGAGGGCAACTGGTTACATTAACGTGAATTACAGGTATTTAGCAACTATCAGAGTCAGGCCACTGATGATCAATAGTTACATCTGTAGTTATGTAGGATGAGATCATGATAGGTATTTGTATTCCATAGTGTCCAGAGTCACCATCAGGATTGGGGCCCCGGATAGTCGTCTCAAATCTATGGGGAGTTAGGCACCTAAATACCTGCGAGGATGTGGTCCTTAGAGACTATGTTCCCAGAATCCCACCTATGCAGCATTGTGGTTAAATTTTCAAAAGTACCAAGGTAGCTTCGAAACCAAGTCCCTTGAAAACCAACAGGATTTAGGAGACTAAGGGCCTACAGGCTTGCCTACGCAAAGGGCTGCATCTGTACAACTAAGGCCTGGTCTGTACTTAAAATTTAGATTGACAGAGCTACAATAGTCAGGAGTGTGAAAAATCCATGGTTCCTGTTGATCTAGCTACCATCATCTCTCAGGGTAGGCTGCATGGGATTATGCCACCAGCTATGCCAGTATAGTTGGTGTAGAGCACACATACCCTAAATGTAAACTCACCTAGTTAAATCAGTGCAAAAGGCTGCAGAGACATGTATTTGGTTTAAAGCTATCTTATTGCAGGTAATCTATTAGAAACTAGTGTAAACAAAACCAAAATAAGCCACTCGAACCACAGTCTTTTTACCAGTTTAACTAAACTGGCAAAAGTTTGGGTGATGACAAGTCACTTATGAAAATGATCTCCTAAGTCACTCAGGCATGTTTGAAAAAATTACCCTCGATGATGGTAGGTTTTTGTTTCATTAACTTCCTCTGAAGCATCAGGTACTATGGGCTGATGTCTGCAGAATACCAACTAGGTGAACCAGTAATCTAGTTTGACAAATGCTATTCACAAATGCAATTCAAGCTGCAGTATTTTTCCCCTCCTTTTGGCTTAAATTGTCCACAGTCTAGAAGCTTTACTGAATTGAAAACAGCCAATATAAAAAAGTGACCGCCCATTACAATAGTCACAGCTGAGATTGCTCCTTTTCTTCTACACGATATATATAGTATCATAATATTCCTTAACATATTACATTAATCAAGTTGTCCTGTTCACACTGCAGACAAACCTAACTGTGTTGTGTTAAAACATGGATTTGTCAAAGCAAATGTGTCAGCACTGTCAGACCTATAGCATGGCCAGGAAGTTGTTAATAGAACCAGGAACAGAAAAACCCTTATCTCCTACCTCCCAATTCTGAGCCTTAACCCTGACCCTTTCCCCAGAACAAAAGAAGACTCCACCAAAATTTGCTTCCTTCCCTGTACAAAGCTGCTTTGGTTTGTTTATATGTTGTCATGTTATATATGTCTGCACTGCACAGCTTTTAGCAACGTGGCTAAATACCGTTCATTAGCACTTTTGCAGATAAAAATCTTCCACCCACTACCAGCGGTGTTTGCTTTGTTGGCAGGAGAGCACACCTGCCGACAAAGCACTGTTTGCACTAGTACTTGCAGCAGCAAAGCTTTCTCGTTGGGGTTGAGGACAGGGTAACCATGATCAATTTCCCTTGCACTTCTCATTCTGGCGAAGTACCAAATGAGAGAACGTTTGGTGGTCAATTTAGTGGGTCTTTACTAGACCTGCTAAATCAACTGCCAGGGGATCGATTACTGGGAGATCAGCATCGCAGTGAGTGTGGACCTGCCCCTAGTTGGTTGCCTAAGAGAGAAAGTTACGTTACAGTGGTCTTTTTTCCTTCCTTCACAGGTTTCAGTGCTTTTCCCACCCCAGATCTTCCGGTCCCTTTCCACATCAGAGCCCTGTAGAACAATGATGGAGGAGAGGTGTCCAGGGGAGGAAGGTGCTGGATGGGGAAGGGAACAGAACAGAGTTGTAGAAAACTTTCAGATGGCTGTCTAAGGAGATGGTAGTTACAGCATTTTTTCCCTCCCTCAAAAGATTAAAAAGTCTGTGCAATCCCTCTCTGGGGTATGTGCCCTTTCCCTATACACAGCCATGCTGCAGGGGGTGCAGTGGGAGGAGTGGGGAGGGAAGGAGCTGGTCTTGTGGCCAGATACAAACAGTGCAGTGTCCTCTTCTAGTTTTCTGAGAAGGGTTGTGATGTGGAGCTGAATTTTCAGGAAGCCTAATGAAGACGTGTGTATCTCTTTTTGTTGGTTACGGAGTTGGATTCAGACCTTGCAAAATCAGCTGCAGTAATAAACTATATGTACAAGTGCAGACGTTAGCTTTGTGAGAGAGTCCACATCAGAGGGTGCCTGCCTCTCTTAGGACAGGACCAGGCCCTTAATACATCTATTCTAAACACCAGATCCTGGTTTCATGGAAGTAAAGGGCACAGAGGCTTCTGGGTGTGCAGAATATGGCCCTACGAGTGGCACAAAAGGGAGGAAGCAGGCTAGAGAAGCAGAACCCCTACTGTAATTGAAGTGTAAAACTCAGCTCCTCATTAAATTGGGTAGCCATGACTTGTGCCTCCACACATATGTTACGATCAGAGTACATACAATCTGAAACTACATGCATTGTTCTTCCACAAAATAAAATTGTTAAACCATTATTTGCTCAAATGGCCACGTAACTTTGCTTTCCATCCCTGTATGTGCCAGTTTCAGCCCTGACTGAGTTTTGACAGCTAAGTCTAAAATCATTTTTAAAAGTCCTAAAATTGTTATGGTGGCATTATCTGGGTACTCCTCTATTAAATCCTGGTGGTTTCCAGCATTGCCCCCTATCCTGTACCTAACCAGAATAGAGATTGGTAGTGAGGGTTTAGAAGCTTTTCCCAGTAAGCCTTTTTGAGAGCATTTATTTGTCAGAGTTCAAATCCTTGGGAAGCAGCTCAGTGCGATTCTTTTTTATTTATTTATTCTCTGTGTGTGCATGGGAGATATTTTTAGAGAGAAGCTTCTGATTCAGTTCCCTCCTATTTCCCTACCCCACTCACTCAATCTCATGGTTTGTATTTTGTTGATGCCCTATAAACACCGAGTTTCCTTTTGCATTTGTCACACCTGTAATTGTGAAATGTAATTGCTTTGGATCTTCTTTTGCTATTTGCCCTGTTTCCTGTTTATTCACACAATCCACTCTCCTTCAGCTACCCCCAGGTGCTGCAAATTTTCTGTCACTAACACTCAGCCAATTTAACTGGCCTACAATTGCTCTCTCTCTCTCTCTCTCTCTGGGTCAATGAACAGATTAGAACCATTAAAAGTCCAATACTGACCCTGTTGTATTTATTAATCTTCTTTCACATATGGTGTGTTTTGTATTTAACCTCTCCTTTCTTTGCTGCCAGGCAGTACCTCGAGCTCCATCAGTATTATTTTCCTTGGCAGTTTAACTAATAGAGCACCCATTATTAACACACATTAAGCTGTAATTTTATATAATAAGTTTGACTGAAACCTCAAATTGAAACCCCAAAAAGCAAAGAAATCCGGAGTTTAAAAGTAGAGTTACAATCCCGTTTCTTCCTTTTCTCCATCAGTATTGCAGGGGTCTGAATATTACACATTATGAATCAAATCTTGCTTGCTTTATTCAGGTGAGTAATTCTGCAGAAAAAAAATCAGTAGCAGTACTTGCATAAGTAAGGCAATGAGATTCAGCCCTAGATCTGTGCTGCAGTGCTATACTTAGATATGTTAAGAACTGAGAGGCAGCTTTAATTTCACGTTATCTTCCTTTTGTGGATTACATTTTACATCTGGAGCTGTGTGTCTAGTGGTGAGAGCATATGCCTGGAAAGGAGGAGTACTCGGTTCTATGCCTGGCTCAGCCCCCGACAGCCTGTGTGTGACTTCAAGCAAATCACTTAAGCTCCCAGAGGGATAATATTAGACACAGTAATATTGTGAAGCTTAATTTTTAGTGTCAAATCATGTGGTTTTTCAGCTCTTACTCAGGAAAAAAAATCCCATTTATTTCAGTAAGGGCAAGATCAGGCCCTTAGCACAGCGAGCACTCTTCCCCCCTCGCCCCCAAACTCTGCCAAACCGTTTCATATTCAAATATTTGGCAATACTGCAGGAAACACTGCTGTAGCTCCCAAAGCCTCTTACCACCTTCAAACACTAAAGTACACAGTGTACAGAATCCTGTGTAATGGCTTTCTTTTCATTACTTTCAGCACTGATTCTTCTTTCTTGTGATGCCAACAGATACTTAAGGCTGCAACTGATGTTTTTGGCAGGGGTGCTGCAGATCAGTTGACTTCATTTTGACCAAAAATTGAATGTTGCTGTTTCCCATGCTTTGTTGCTATCATTTCATTTCATGTACTTTAAGGACAAAATTTTAAGAAGTTATTAGTGATTTGGGATTATCTCCATATTTGGATACTCAACTTGAGAAAGCTTGTAGGTGTCTGATTTTTAGTAAGTGTAGAGCACCTTTCCCCTAAAAAAATTAGGCTCCTTTTGGGTGTCTCTAGTTGTGCACTCAGAAAAAGAGACACACCCAAATCACTAGTCACTTTTGACTATTTAGGCCTTTGGCTCGTGGGCTTGGGTTCTCAAACTTTTTGACTGCGTGGAGCACGTTTTAATAGAGAGCTATCTCATGAAACATCTCCTGTTCCATTCAGGGGGGGGGGGCTGCTTCTCTCCCCATTCATGATCATATCATATCTCTCTGACAGCTATAGTAAATGCTTACATAGGAAGGTAATATTGTGAGAGTACTCAATACGCATTTTATATTCTTTTAATGCCATTTAACAGCTGGCAATAAGCAGTGCCAGATTAAGTTCTTCATAGGCCCTAAGCACTCTCATAATTGTAGGCCCTTAAAATAGACTATATAGAAATATATAAGGGAGAAATGCCCTATCACCTATATGCCTAATATCACTCACGTTAATTTTTGCTCTTGAAAGAGGTGCAAGGTGTGAGAAATTCATGGTACTTCATTCTAAAATAACAGCCATTTGTTGTATACAATTATACTTAGGAGTCACGTGACAGTTAATTAGCTGATAAGGAGAAAAGTAAGGTGATGTTGCTGCCGCTACAACTGTAAAATCCACAGAGCAATGCATTGCACCACAGAGCTAATAACTTGGCAACATTGTGTCTCAAGATTGTTCAGCGTCATTTACAAAATAAGAGTACATTGGCTGATGCTGGCCATACATTTCTGCCAGAACCAGTGTTTAGTAATAGCTTAGGTTTTCTGAAACACCACTGTGAAATGCAAACACTGTAGTAATAAGCAGTGTTCCCTCTAACATTTTCTGTCCTTGGGTGGGTTGAATTTTCTTATGTGCACCACCAGTACAAATAAAAAAACCTAGATATAAATATATACTTTAAACAGCTCGTAGCTATGGAAGACAAAAATTTTAAAACAAGGGATAATTAACAAGGAGCAATGCTTATGATGTTTATTTAATATCAAATAAAAAGAAAATTAACATTACCCTGGGACTACATGGACTTTATCATTCTTTCTAACAACTCAAGCTAGTAAACACACAAAAATATGTATTATCCACACATAGCTGAGCTCTAAGATGCTAAAGCGATCTATGAGTCAACTGGAAACAGTCATGCCCTCCTTGCAAATATTAATACACTATTTACTTACACTGGAAAGGAGAGAAAAGGCATGCACTCAGGCTTATACAGTTTCTCTGGGATGTCAATTCTTAATTTAATTAAGAGTGCACAAACACAGAACAGTAAAAATAAGTAATAAAGCAACACAGAAAGCAAATAAAGCCACAAATGTGAAAATAGGAAGGGAAGTAAAACATCAGGTGGTTGGTGATAGGTATTTTAAATGAATGTTTAGGATCACTATGCAAGTGAAACAGAGACCTGTAAACAAAGATAAATGTTATCCTTGTTTGAAATCTTCACATTGGCTACGTCTACATTGGCAGTTGCTTTTGCGCAAAAACTTGCTGCCTGTCTACACTGGCAGGGAGTTCTTGTGCAAGAACACTGACGATCTAATGTAAGAAATCAGTGCTTCTTGTGCAAGAACTATGATGCTCCCGCTCAGGAATAAGCCCTCTTGCGCAAGTGTTCTTGGACAAGAGGCCAGTGTAGACAGGCAGCCAAGACATTTTGCGCAAAAGCAGTCTAAACGGAAAAAAGACCTCGTGGCCGCTTGGATGCTCCGTACCTGCAGGCAGCTCCCGGACTTCCTGGTAACCCGAGCCCCCTTAAAGGCAGACGCAGCCTGCAGAGGCCACGAGGCAGAAACCCTTCTGCTGCCTCTGCCAGAGCTCTGCCACACGGCTCTGCTGCCTTCCCCAACAGCCACCCGCACCCCCAGCGCAGGAGGCCCCAAGGGGCAGGAAACGGAGAGCCCCGTCCTGGTCCCCAGGGGATCTTGAGGCCCTCCTGGACCTGTGGGTGGAAGAGGAGGCCCTCCACGACACCCGGGGCACCCGTTGCCGCAACGCGGATATCTTCCGTCGCATGGCCCAGGCGCTTTCATACCAGGGACATCCAGCCCAGACCCTCGAGCTGGTCCAGGCTAAGGTAAAAGATCTGCGCCTGGGCTATGTCCGGGCCAGCAAGGGCCAGGGGGCAGGAGCTGACAGCTGCCCCCACTACCAGCAGCTCCACCGCATCCTGGGCCAGGCAGCACCCCACGGACCATCCATGCCCGTGGACACGAGCAGGCGCACCCCGTCACCAGGCCCAGTGAGGCGGGGGAGGAAGACGAGCCAGCCAGCGGGTCAAATGAGGAAGAGAACCAGGGCAGCAGCGTGACCCTGCAGCTCGAGGTTGTCTCCAGCAGCCCTGACGTCTCCCGTGCGTCCTCGGAGGCCAGGGAAGGATCCAGTGGTGAGTGTTGCACTTTGCACTCAGAAGGGTGGGGGGGGAGCCAGGCGCCCAGGGGGGCAGGAAGCGTCACTTAGGCAGCGTGAGCTGCACGCTGTGTAGCATTAGCAGCGTTAAAAGTATTTGTGCAAAATCTTGCCAATGTAGACGTAGCCATTGTGTATGTCACCTACTCAAAGAGTAGAAGCTCCAGAGCAGCACTTTAACACATGGCTTGTGTTAAAATTTAATGGAAATAACTTGTCTAGAATCCAACTCTAATTGAAAGGCCAAACAAATAAACAAATAAACAGGTTCCATGGCAAAGTTCTTCCAGTTTTAACAATTTACCATGTATTAATCAGTAACACAGGATATTTAAAAAAAAAAAAAAACAGAGTCTTCAGATATCTGCAACACTACAAAAAAAAATCTGTTAAAAGAATCCTTTTCTTTCCATAACTTAAGCCATTAACACCTATGTAAACTTTCTTTGAAATGTAATCATGCAAATGTCATGAGCTAGACCTAGCCACATAATCCTTATCTACAAAAGCAACCTAACTGCTTTACAATGGAAAAACACCAATACAAGTGAGGTCAGATTCTGCATTAAGATCCGCTAATGCAGAATCTCTGCAACCTCTTTATTCGTCTGCTCTGGATCTGTCTCCCTCTAAACAAACTAATTTTAACTCAGGCTAACATCTCCAAGCAAACAAACTCTTCTTAACAAACTCAACATGGCCAAAAGCAAGCTCTTTATCTTTCCCTCCTGATACTGAACACATATTTTGGTCTGAAACTGCTGAGGAGTCACTGTTTTGTGCTTCACAAGTCTAACAGTGGGTGCTACATTATTCTCTCCCCACCCCCATCATATTTTCCTGGCATATTTAAGATCTTGTAATTATCTCACCAATCAGTTGGTAATTAATACCAACCCCTCTTCACTCCAGCCTCAAAAAGAAAAGGGAAGATATATTTGACTAAACTCCCTCTCTTGCATTAATGAGACAATGAAGTTTCCACAGCAGCATTCCCATCATCTCCCATATAGCCATATGCCCCTATATCCCAGCATATCAGCATACTACCACCCCCCTCCAATGTAGCCTGCTTCCCCACCCTCCCCCAGCCCAGGAGAGAGTCCTTTGTCTCTCCCTTGCACCAGCACTTGCAGCCCAGACAGGAGTGAGTCAGGACACCCAACAAACTCCTCCCACCTCACCACACAGATGCTAGCACCTACCCACCCCCCCTTCTCACCCATCTACCTACCCCCATGAAGTCTCTCCACCTCTCCTTTCCTCCCAGGCCAGCAGGCTAGGGAGTGCTGGGTTTCTCACATGAAACTGCAGCCAAACACAGCTGCTGTAATCACACCAATCCTCTCCTCTCCCAGCCCAGCCAGGATGCCCCAAACTCTCCCCTTCCTCCTTCCCACAGCCACTTATTGCCCCCCTTCTTCTTATGTCCCCTCCCTCTCAGCTGGAAAAGGCAAACACCATCTCCAGAATAGAACTGCTACTGCTGAGAATTACCCCTCCCCCAATAAGGCAGCTCCCTGAGAAGCACCCTTGAGCTCCTGGACGGGGCTCATTAAGCAGCTGGAAGGCCACGCTGCAGCGCAGCTTACTGGGAACCTGTATTAACTGCACGTGTTATTTGTATGTTATACGTGTATGTTATTTGTTGACTAAAGATTTAATACACCTGCATTTTATTGATCTTCAACATTTGCACATTTTCTAATAAAAAATAGCAAATTATTGAATGTGATTTAGCAGTTTTCTTTTCTTACTTTTGAGTCAATTATTAATTTTTTTAGGCCCTAAATTTTTTGTAGGCCTTAAATTTTTCATAGGCCCTAGGGCACTGTGCTTACTGTACCTAATGGATAATCTGGCCTTGGAATAAGTATGGGGAACTAGAAGCACGTTCCCAGCACAGTTCTTTGCTGACCACCAGCCAGTCTTCCAGGGACCACGAATGGACCTCCTTTTGGAAGCCACCACTTTTGAGTACTCAGCACCAATGCAAAACCATTGAAATAAATCAAAAGACTGCCACAGACTTAAATGGACTTTGGAAAATTCAAACTAATATTTACCTGGTTTGCTGTCCTCATAGTAGTTTCTCCACAATACCAGTCACTGCCTGCTTTAAAGTCAAATCCATTTCTGCTGAATATTATGTCATGATTCATAACTTTTCTTAAGTCATAGTATAATGCTTCATTTCTTCTGAGTACAGCTGATCAAAACTGTTTTATTTTTGACATTTCTGTGAAATTTTAAATTGGGGGAGGGAGGAAATGGAAAAAATGCAATAAAATGTCATGTTTCCCCCAGTCTTGTGACCAAACCTATTCCGAGGATTTTAAAAAATCATCGTTTTAACAGAATTGAATCTTTTTCATTTTTCTACAAGCTGCAATACTGTGGTTCAGGAAAATATCCTTACTTAGGATAGTACTTAAGCCTCCACTTAAATTCACCGTTAGCTAGGTATGGGTGTAAATTGAATGCTGTCCTGAATCAGGACCTGAGTTAGCAAAGGGAAGTTAAACTCAGATCCCTATTAGGAAGAAAGATACAGTGATGTCCTGATACACAAGACTTATTTACCAGAGACATCTTCTATGAGCAATGCAATCCCATTTTGCTAATGCATGTTTACAGGTTACCGCTTGAAAAAGTCGCAATACCCAATGCATGAATAATTGCAATTTGAAATATTACAATAAGAAATCAGGAAAATGCTGCCAGGTTAGCAGCACAATGAATAATTTAGGAATTTGTTCTCCTGTCAATTCACAAGTCTCCTATTAGTGCTACTGAAAGCAACAGAACAGGGGCACACTGCAAGAAAGAGAACAGACCAATAGGGCCAAATTCCACTCTCAGATGCATGCACACAACTTCCATTGACATAAGTAGGACTTGTGTCCATGGATTGAGGGTAAAGTCTGGCCCTTTTTGCCCCCCACCCCCCCAATTACTATATTATAACCTTGACACACTAATGTCTCATTCTTTAAGCAAAACATAATTCAACACAGCTTAAATATTAATGCTGCAAAATATCAAGAACACCTCTGGAAGACTGAGCAACTTTATGAAGACATATTTCAGGATCAGTGACACACATTTATATTTTTGGTCTGACATGCCATTTAAGAGCTGGGGATTTTGCCCAGAGTGGGAGTGAATAAGTCTATAGAATCTGCCTCAACATGAACAGAACTAGATGTTGGGTCTTACAAAGCCCATGGCCGCAGGCCTCCCATTTTACAGAATTAGATGCAACACTGCAAATATCATCTTGGGGTTCCTTACTTTTAAAGCAAGTCCCTAGCCCTTTTTCTTTGGAAAATAGCCTTGAATATTTAAATAGAGTAACCCAATGCAAACCAATTGCTAAGGTTGTCAGTGATTTTTTCCTTGCAGCCATGAGTTATGGTGCACTGAAGTTTGGGAGTCATAAAATCTGCAATACCCAATAGCTTGTTTAACCCCCTGCTTGCTTGGAGTGGAACTCCATCCCCCTCTAGTGGTGGCTAGGCCCCCAGAACAATGAGCATGGGTAACTATACCTGTGTGACATTTAGCTCATGCAGTAGAGGCTTATGCATTTAGCTCCAGAGGTCTCAGGTTTGATCCCCACTCCTGATATGCTGGAGCATATGGGTGTTATACTTGATTCTATAGACCCCGCCCTTCATAGCCTAACTGACATCTGTTCCCTGGGGGCAGTACTAACTGGGCAACTGCTAATGCTGCCTTGCTTTTGTCAGGCTATCAGCTGCCTACAGCTTACCTGGAAACTTAGCTGATTAGTCATTATGGCTACATCTATACTACGAGTTTTTGGGGCAAAAAATATGCTAATGAGGGACTCATTTGCATGAGTCGTGATCTCATTTGCATATTTCCTGCCGATCTGTTTTTTTCGCTAGGGTTTTTGCGCAAAAACAAGCAGCATGGACTTTTCCTTTTTGTGCAAGATCGGTAAACCTCTTTTTTTAGGCATAAAGATCTTGCGGGAAAAAGGGTTTTTGCGCAAAAAGGAAACGTCCACGCTGCTTGTTTTTGCACAAAAACCCTAGCGAAAAAACAGATCAGCAGAAAATATGCAAATGAGATCACGACTCATGCAAATGAGTCCCTCATTAGCATATTTTTTGCCCCCAAAACTCGTAGTATAGATGTAATCTGTGGCTTCTGACCAAGAGGGAAAAGAGAGTCCCAATGGAATGAAAAGTGGACTGAGCACAGGAGTGCAGTAGCTCTTATAATGATCACTGTTCTAGCTTTCCTTCCAGGTCTTAAGCTGCTGGGCTAAGCGGGAACACTATACCTTGTCTAGGCTGACTTGGTATAGCCATTCAGCTGTCTCAGTAGTTAAACTAGACAAAAAATGTCACTGTACAAGGCTGGGGGAATTGAACAACATTTCAGAACTTTCAAAGATATGTTACCAGTAGATTTTGAAATGAAACTAGTTTTTGTTTATTCAAATACTTGAGGTTTCTTAATTAAAAATATTTGTTTCAAAATGTCAGGAGGGATATCTATTTTTTATATCCCTCCCATCACTCCTTTATTTTTCTTCTGTCATTGAAACAGATAAGGGGAAATAAAATTACAACCTGCAAAAAGGATTTAATTTTAAATTTTCCAATATATACTTAAAAAATGAAAAAAAGTAAGACTCTCTGATTTTAAAGGGTATTTTTGTAAATGAAAAACAATTGTTTGAAAAATTCCATCCATCTGTTAGCTGTTTGGATTTGTTGTTTTTTAAGTAGATGCTTATTGGATTTTGCTGCAAACAACAGCAGAATAAGCCAGCCTGTTTAGTTTCAGTACCAGGCACTTTGCAACTTTTCCCCCTGAGTCTTTTCCACATCTCAGGGGAGGGGACTAGGAGCAAAGAAAAACACAAAGCGGGGCACCAGCCTGTATGTTGGCTGCTCTACAGCCGCAAAATTCCCAGATCTCCATTCTTCTACGTAATCAGGAAAAGAGGAAGAACCCCTCACCAGCCTGTTCATGATGGTGATGTATACTACTCCTCACCACCCAGAGAGCGATGCGCCAAAGAGACACACAGAACTCCACTCCATACCATCTGATCAGGCCCTGCAGCTGCAAAGGCCCACAACTAAAGCTTCTAAATGCATTTTCCCCAAACAGCTCTTCCATGTGTAGCCCAAGGTCTAGTGTGTTTCAGCAGCAGCCCTGGGAACTACAAGTTGTGGACTACAAACTGCAGCATGTTGGGAGAACTTCCTGGTTCCTGCCAGGATGTGGCCTCTGCCCCCAGCAGGGGCTGTGCTAGAAGCAGCACAGAGGCTGCATGCTGAGAGGTGGGGCTGTTAAACTGTGTTCTATGTTTTTTACAGGTAGGACCAGAAAGGGCTATAGAGCACCCTGAGAGGAGTTTAAGTGACACAAAGGGAGAACCTGGACTTGGTTACAGTGGGGTTTAGATACTGTGGGAGTTGGAACATGTTGTAAGGGGGCCATGTTGTATGCTGTAACCTCTGCACCCAGGAAGGGTCTCAGCAGGGACTGCTAGAAGCAGCACACAGGCTGCATGCTGAGAGGAGGGGCTACAGTGATCCTGTTTTATGCTTTTTAAAGAATAAAGCCTGTTCCTGGTGATTTGTCTGAGTGGGTCTGGATGGAGACATGCACGCACGCACGCACGCACACACGGTGTAAGAAGTCACAAGGCTTCCCCAATGCTGAATAACCTCACACTGAGCTACAGAACAGGAGGGGTTACACATGTGCTGCCCGCCACATAAAGGTTCAAATGTTTCATTTCAAAACAGCTCATGGCAGTACATAGCTGAAAGTTTACTGCACTTCTGGCGTGGTTATGTAAGGCCCTCTGCTTTCAGTGTTGTGCCTTACCACTCCCCCAAGGCAAACAGTCAATCTCCAGAAATGCAGAGCTGGACATGTTTTGTTGCTTGCTGCTAAACCACTTCTTATGAAGAACACATTTCTAATAATAGTTCACCTGACCTGACGCGCTGGCATTTGTTCAGCATTAGAAATAACAAGATTGAAGGGGTTCCAGCTGTACGTAAATGAAGATGGTACTGAAGGATAGGTTGGGGAAATGTTATCACCCAGGGTTAAGGTTACAGTTCCACAGTATTAAGAGGCTTCTTAAGTTTTCAACTGTGATGCTGAATCTCACTGTAAGTTAACTTGGATTTGATGGAGCAGTGTCGAGAAATGTCACTTAGATATCAGATAACTGTTAGTCATGCAGGTTAAAAACAAATTACATTGACATTGTGCCATATCTTAGGAATCCAGATGAGAAATTGATGTTTTCATTTTGGGTACCAAGGGAGGGGAAAGAGAAAAGAAGAAATCAAAGTTGTCCAGATCTAGCAAGTCTTCCAGCTTTGTTTGAAAAGTGACACCAGAGCACAGTGCGCCAAGCTGAGGATAAGAACAGCCATATGGATCAGACCAAAGGTTGATCCAGCCCAGTATCCTGTCTGCCGACAGTGGCCAATGCCAGGTACCCTAGAGGGAGGAAACACAACAGGTAATCCTCACGTGATCCCTCTCCTTCATCCATTTCCAGGCACGCAGAAGCTAAGGACACCATTCCTACCCATCCTGGCTAATAGCCTTTGATGAGAGAATCCTGCCTGTCTCCCTTCCCTTTTACTCAAGAGAAGCGTACACACAGGAAACCTAACAGGAGCTGACTCTTCCTTTGCCACCTCACCTCCACCCTACCCTCACTCTGTCTCTTCCAGCACCCACTCCTCTCTCTCCCTCAAGGCTCCCCTCCCCGACTGCTCACTTCCCTCCCCCAAGCACCTTCCACCAGCTGCTCACTGATCAGCAGCCAGACCCAGAGCAATGTGGAACAGCTGCTGACTGGGAGCCAGCCCCATGCTGTGGAACCTCTGTGGCTGGGAATTGACCCTATTTCTTTTCTGTGGATGCTTAAGCCCTGGAGCACTCACGGAGGGGGTGCCTATGGAAGACATTCTCATACAAACCAAAGTGCAATAATGTCTATCACCTGTTGAGAATTTTAAGAACAAGTTGAGAAAACAAATTCAGCAACTGATTCCTGCCAGGCGCTCAAATCCCTCATCAGCTCCAACTGATGTCAACCAGAATTAAAAATTAAAATTAAATTAAAATTAGAATTAAAAGGGCTCAGTAAAGCTCATGTCTGGATTCTGTAGTGCCTTTGCTTATCATTTGGGAATGAACAAGATGGGCAGAGAATTTAACAAAAGAAGAGCTATATGGGGTCAGATCAATGGCCCCTCTAGCCCAGTCTCTGTTTTCCAACAGTGGCTAATGCCAGATGCCCCAGAGGGAATGAACAGAAGAGGCAATCATCCAGTGATCTTATCCCCTGGTACCCATTCCCAGCTTCTGGCAAACAGAGGCTAAGATAAAGGTGAGCAATAATTTTTGATAGAAGGGCCACTCCAATATTTGGTAAGTGGGCAAGGGCTGCACTTTTCTATGGGGAGGGGGGATGTTCAGAGTCTGGGATGGAGGTTGGGTAGGTGATTGGGGGGTAGGAACCGGGAGGGGGTATGGGTGCAGGAGAGGATTCTGGTCTTGGGGAGGGGTGCGGAAGGAGAGGCAGAGGGTGGGTGACCTGGGGCAGGGGATTGGTTTGCAGCAGGAGGCGCAAGGTGAGGGAGGTAGGATGGGTGCAGGAGAAAATTCTGGCCTGGGGGAAGGGTGTAGGAGGGGGTGAAGAGTCTAGAATGTAGGAAGGGGAGGTACAGAGAGTTTGGTCATGATCTGGAGCAGGAACTTGGAGCTGCAATGATTGTGCTGAGGGCAGGGGAAGTGAATGAAATCTCTCCATCCCACCCCACCCCCACAAAGGGCACATGGCATCAAGAGGCTACTTTGAGCAGCCTGGGGCTGAGGCAGGCAGAGAGCCTGCTTGAGGGCTGTGGGCTGTGGACTAGATCCAAAGGTTTGTCAGGCCAGATCCGGCCCACAGGCCATATTTTGCTCGCCCCCAGGCTAGGGATACTTCAGAGCATGGTATTACATTCCTGCCCATCCTGGTTAATAACCATTGATGGACCAATCTTCGATGAATTTAGCAGCATCTGGGAAGGAAATTGTGACCCCCAATTCTCAGTTGGTGTAGATCTATGGATTTCAGTGCAGCTACATCAATTTACACCTGATGAGGATCTGACCCTGCATTTTTAGTTAACTGTTCCAGAATCAGAAATGAAATGAGGATCTGTTTCTGCATGGGCTAGCAAGTGGTGTGAAGAGGTCCCAAATTACTGCATTTCTACTACACAGATTAGAAACTCGAAGCCTATGCCAGGTGTCCTTGGCAATGGCTTAGCAAGGAGATTGCGACTGGAATAAGAAGCCTGAGGAGGCTTCATTCTGACTGTGTGTGCAGAATGGGACTAGGATGAGAAGATGGGAGGCGGAGGGGCAGGGACAGGTTGGAGGGTTCTGGCCTGGGAGAAGGGTGTAGGAAGGGGTGCAGGGTCTGGGAGGGAGTTGTGACCTGGGGGAAAGGGGTACAGAGAGTTTGGGTGGTGGGCTGGGGCTGGTAGTTGCGGGGGAGGGAAGAGAGTGGGATGCTAGAGCTGGGAGGTGCTTACCTATGCAGCTTCCAGTCAGCAGCACTGCAGGAACCTGAAGGATGCAGTCGCAAGCTGCTCCATGTGGCTCTGCTCCAGCAGGGTGAAGGAGTGGGGAGAAGGGAGGGAGGAAAGAGGCTTTATTGGCTGCCCTGCTGCCAGCAAAATATCTCAGCTGCTATTGGTTGGAAATTGGCCAATGGGAGCTGAGAGATTTTGCTGAGGGGCAGGGCAGAGCACAAAGCCTGCCTCCTTGCTCCCAGAATCGAGCAGCTACATTTAAAATGGCTGACTCTGTGCTGTGCTTAAGGGTCCCAGTGAGGCAGCCACAGGCCATATTTGCCCGCTGGCAGCCTCTTGCCCACTCCTGAGGTAGACCAACATAGCTGCTTTTGACTGTCATGTACTCCAGGGGGTTGCAGGACTGCTAGTAGCAGGTCAGGCTTCTGTACCAGAAATGGATGAGCTACAGAGCTTCTTTCCACAAGAAGAGCCAGATGTGATTACTATTAGACTCTAATGCAATGTCTGGAATGGCTGTTGTGTGCTCAAATAAGGCACGTTACACACAGCAACACCTAGGGGAGAAACAGTACCATTTAACCTTCTTTTACATCTTGGGCATAGTTTTGCACTACCTCTGTGCCCTGCCCTCAGTATGCAGCTTATGCTGGCCCAAGCAAGTATTGTATTAACAATGATGGATCACTGCTCACATTGCCATTGGACTGCAGTCACCACTTTCTCAAAGATCATAAGGAATACCTCCAGGGCATTCTTGGGGCTCTTTTTCACAATCCTCACTTGCATGCCACAGTTGCGAGACCTATTGCCCCTGCTGAGGAGACCCTGGAAAGCATAGGGGTTACAACTACCTATAGAACCAGCCACCATTGCTGTCTTGCTGTTGGGCCATTAAATCCTGGCCTGGGCTGTTGGTGCTGAGTTGCCAAGAGCTGCTGCTGCTAGGGCGGGTAGTTCTTCATTCATTTCAGAAGACATTCCAGATACACATTGTCACTGTCTTACCACCCCCCTGTGCTTAGAAGTAGGGTGTTTGATAGTAATGGATGCCCACGCCTCCCCGCAAGATCTGCTCACATTCTCTACCAACATTCATTCTCCAGGATGCTTCTCTGCAACCACTAAATGGTCTACCACCCCAGGCCATAAGCAAGAAGGTCAGCTCCAGCAGAGCCCAGACAATCCACTTGTTTCAGGTGGTCAGCAAACAGCCTGTGGCACAATTGCTTTATGTTTAAGGCCCTCTTTCTTCAAAGAAGCTTCTGTTAAGTCAGCAGTGGGCAATAAGTGGCCTGCAGGACAAACGCAATTAGTCAAGGTTAACTCCTTGCGGGCTGCTGGCGCTATATTTACCTGAGCATCCACAGATATGGCCACTTGCAGGTCCGGCTGGCCGTGGACCATAGTTCCTGGCAGTGGCGGCCCATCAATACAAGCGACCTAGGCGGTCGCCTGGGCCACCAAGATAAACAGCCATTGAGGGCTTTGGAGGCGAGGATGCCGATCGCGCACCGATCGCGCGTTTCGCCTCGGGCGCCAGTTGCCGGCAGCTTGTCTAGGGCCGCTCCTGGTTCCTGGCCAATAAGAGCTGCAGGAAGCAGCGTGGACTATGATGCCTGGCAAATTGTGTTTGGCCTGCAGGCTGTGTATTACCCACCCCTGCATTAAATTCTGCTCCAGAGGGGCAACTAGTTAGTGCACAGGACCTATAAGGTAGTACTTGAAAAGATATGCTGAGTTTGTGAGTTCATGCATCACCTTGAGCACTGGCTTTTAATAAAAGAATTTTTGTCAGGGTGGTTGAACACTGGAATAAATTGCCTACGGAGGTTGTGGAATTTCCATCATTGGAAATATTTAAGCGCAGGTTAGATACACATCTGTCATGGATAATCTAGATGGTGCTTCTTCCTGCCATGAGGGCAGGGAGCTGGACTTGATGACCTCTCAAGGTCCCTTCCAGTTCTAGTATGCTATGTTTCTATAACCAGGCTAATATGAAGCAATACTGTAGTCCCATCAAAGATAGATCAGCACTGAGCATTGATACCTTCAGGGAAGGATCATCAGGCAGGAGTCATTCAAGGAGCAATTGCTTTCAGCCAGCCCTCTCTTAGGACCTGAAAACTGGAGGTCTGCTCTCCTCTCTGGCCTATCACTGTGGCTGCGTCTAGACTGGCATGATTTTCCGCAAATGCTTTTAACGGAAAAGTTTTTCTGTTAAAAGCATTTGTGGAAAAAAGCGTCTAGATTGGCACGGACGCTTTTGCGCAAAAGCACTTTTTGCAGAAAAGCATCCGTGCCACTCTAGACGCGGTTTTGCGCAAGAAAGCCCTGATCGCCATTTTCGCCATCAGGGCTTTTTTGCGCAAAACGGTTCTCAGCTGTCTACACTGGCCCTTTTGCGTAAAAGCATTTGAGCAAGAGGACTTTTTCCCGAACGGGAGAGTCATTGTATTTGTGCAAGAACACTGACGATCATACATTAGATCGTCAGTGTTCTTGCGCAAATTCAAGCGGCCAGTCTAGACGCAGCCTGTGTGTTTTCTCTTTGAGCTCCTTTCTCCAACTATGACAGGGCTCATGGAAGTGATGGGCAGTCTGACTCAGCATCATGGGCTCATTAACACAGTGTGGCCCCAGTGTGTGGTTTGCATGCCCTGTCACAAAAAGGTGTTGTTTAGCCCAAGATAGAGATTTGGCCCAATGTAAACATGTTTTCTCATTTATTGAAAGAAAAATGAGACTTTGAAGAGCAAATCTACTGGCTGCTTAGAAAATTCACATCGCTGATGCAATATAAAAATGTCTAGGACATGGGTCGGCAATCTTTGGCTCACAGATTGCTGCCCTCTGACCTAGGATCATATTATCTCTTAAATAAAGATCAATGGTCAATCAATGGTCAATCCAGTAAGTTTCCATTCTGTCAATATACATGTCAACTGTTACAGATTTATAAATATTGACTGTAGTAACTAATCAATATTGCCTTTCAGATGTATCAAAGACCTGAAATGAGATGCCAGAAAGTCAGACAGACAGCAATATTTTACAAACTCTGTATTTTTGTTTAGCCTCAAGCAATATTTCACCCAACACAAGAAAACAGTCACAAGTTTTCTAAATCCTATTTAGTGAGATCTCCAAAATGAGATTTCTGTGATGCTATGGGGCATTCCTGGTTTTAAAAGCATGGCGTATCTCAGCCAAAGGATAACTTGGATTTATAATAGGTCAGATGGTTCTAGTTCTTCCCCTTAGAAGCCAGGAGAAATACAGCAGTGCATCAATCAGTGAGGTGGCCAAGTTTGCAGATGACACAAAGTTGTTCAGGACAGTCAAAAGCAAAAGGGATTGTGAAGAACTACAAAAAGATCTCAGCAAACTGAGTGATTGGGCAGCAAAATGGCAAATGAAATTTAATGTGGGTAAGTGTAAGGTAATGCATGTTGGAAAAAATAACCCAAATTACACGTACTACATGATGGGGTCAAATTTAGCTACGCCAGATCAGGAAAGGGATCTTGGAGTTATAGTGGATAGTTCTATGAAGACATCCACGCAGTGTGCAGCGGCAGTTAGTAAGGCAAATAGGATGTTAGGAATTATTAAAAAAGGGATAGATAATAAGACAAAAGATATCATACTTCCCCTATATAAGAACATAAGAATGGCCATACTGGGTCAGACCAAGGTCCATCGAGCCCAGCATCCCATCTGCCGACGGTGGCCAATGCCAGGTGCCCCAGAGAAGGAGAACAGAAGACAATGATCAAGTGATTTATCTCCTGCCATCCATCTCCTGCCCTTGTTATGAAGGCTCGGGCACCATACTTTATCCCTGGCTAATAGCCATTTATGGACCTAACCTGCAAAAATTTATCAAGCTCTTTTTTAAACCCTAATAGAGTCCTGGCCTTCACAGCCTCCTCGGGCAAGGAGTTCCACAGGTTGACTGTGCGCTGTGTGAAGAAAAATTTCCTTTTATTAGTTTTGAACCTACTACCCATCAATTTCATTTGGTGCCCCCTAGTTCTTGTATTATGGGAAAAGGTAAATAATTTTTCTATAATCACTTTCTCCACACCATTCATGATTTTATATACCTCTATCATATCGCCCCTCAATCGCCTTTTTTCCAAACTGAAAAGTCCCAGTCTCTCTAGCCTCTCCCCATATGGGACCCTTTCCAAGCCCCTAATCATCTTAGTCGCCCTTTTCTGAACCTTTTCTAATGCCAATATATCTTTTTTGAGGTGAGGAGACCACATCTGCACGCAGTACTCGAGATGTGGGCGTACCATAGTTTTATATAGGGGAAGTATGATATCTTTTGTCTTATTATCTATCCCTTTTTTAATAATTCCTAACATCCTATTTGCCTTACTAACTGCCGCTGCACACTGCGTGGATGTCTTCATAGAACTATCCACTATAACTCCAAGATCCCTTTCCTGATCTGTCATAGCTAAATTTGACCCCATCATGTAGTACGTGTAATTTGGGTTATTTTTTCCAACATGCATTACCTTACACTTACCCACATTAAATTTCATTTGCCATTTTGCTGCCCAATCACTCAGTTTGCTGAGATCTTTTTGTAGTTCTTCACAATCCCTTTTGCTTTTGACTGTCCTGAACAACTTTGTGTCATCTGCAAACTTGGCCACCTCACGGCTTACCTCATTTTCTAGATCATTGATGAACAAGTTGAACAGGATCGGTCCCAGTACTGACCCCTGGGGAACACCACTAGTTACCCTCCTCCATTGTGAAAATTTACCATTTATTCCCACCCTTTGTTTTCTGTCTTTTAACCAATTCTTGATCCATGAAAGGACCTTTCCTCCTATCCCATGACCACCTAATTTACGTAAAAGCCTTTGGTGTGGGACCGTGTCAAAGGCTTTCTGGAAATCTAGGTATATTATATCCACTGGGTGCCCCTTGTCCGCATGTTTATTAACCCCTTCAAAGAATTCTAACAGATTAGTTAGACACGACTTCCCTCTGCAGAAACCATGCTGACTTTTGCCCAACAATTCGTGCTCTTCTATGTGCCTTGCAATTTTACTCTTTACTAGTGTTTCTACTAATTTGCCTGGTACTGATGTTAAACTTATCGGTCTATAATTGCCAGGATCTCCTCTAGAGCCTTTTTTAAATATTGGTGTTATATTGGCCATCTTCCAGTCATTTGGTACCAAAGTGGATTTAAAGGATAGGTTACAAACCACTGTTAATAACTCCGCAATTTCACATTTGAGTTCTTTCAGAACCCTTGGGTGAATGCCGTCTGGTCCCGGAGACTTGTTACTATTCAGCTTATCAATTAATTCCATAACCTCCTCTAATGTCACTTCAATCTGAGCGAGTTCCTCAGATTTGTCACCTAAAAAGGCTGGCTCAGATTTAGGAACCTCTGTAACATCCTCAGCCGTGAAGACTGAAGCAAAGAAATCATTTAATCGCTCCGCAATGGCACTGTCTTCCTTGATCGCTCCTTTTATATCTTTATCATCCAAGGGCCCCACTGCTTTTTTAGCGGGCTTCCTGCTTCTAATGTATTTAAAAAACATTTTACTATCATTTTTTGAATTTTTGGCTAGCTGTTCCTCAAACTCTTTTTTGGCTTTTCTTACTACATTATGACACTTAATTTGGGAGTGTTTATGTTCCTTTCTATTTTCCTCACTAGGATTTGACTTCCACTTTTTAAAAGCTGCCCTTTTCTCTCTCACTGCCTTTTTAACATGGCTGTTTAGCCATGGTGGTTCTTTGTTAGGTCTCTTACTGTGTTTTTTTATTTGGGGTATACATTTAAGTTGGGCCTCTAGTATGGTGTCTTTAAACAGTTCCCATGCAGCTTCCAGGGATTTTAGTTTAATTACTCTCCCTTTTAGTTTCTGTTTAACTAGCTTCCTCATTTTAGTGTAATTCCCCTTTTTGAAATTAAATGCCAGAGTGTTTGACCGCTGCGGTGTTCTTCCCAACACAGGAATATTAAAAGTTATTATATTGTGGTCACTACCACATATAAAACTATGGTACGCCCACATCTCGAGTACTGCGTGCAGATGTGGTCTCCTCACCTCAAAAAAGATATATTGGCATTAGAAAAGGTTCAGAAAAGGGCGACTAAGATGATTAGGGGCTTGGAAAGGGTCCCATATGGGGAGAGGCTAGAGAGACTGGGACTTTTCAGTTTGGAAAAAAGGCGATTGAGGGGCGATATGATAGAGGTATATAAAATCATGAATGGTGTGGAGAAAGTGATTATAGAAAAATTATTTACCTTTTCCCATAATACAAGAACTAGGGGACACCAAATGAAATTGATGGGTAGTAGGTTCAAAACTAATAAAAGGAAATTTTTCTTCACACAGCGCACAGTCAACCTGTGGAACTCCTTGCCCGAGGAGGCTGTGAAGGCCAGGACTCTATTAGGGTTTAAAAAAGAGCTTGATAAATTTTTGCAGGTTAGGTCCATAAATGGCTATTAGCCAGGGATAAAGTATGGTGCCCGAGCCTTCATAACAAGGGCAGGAGATGGATGGCAGGAGATAAATCACTTGATCATTGTCTTCTGTTCTCCTTCTCTGGGGCACCTGGCATTGGCCACCGTCGGCAGATGGGATGCTGGGCTCGATGGACCTTTGGTCTGACCCAGTATGGCCATTCTTATGTTCTTATGTTCTTATTAAATACGCATTTGTTATTTTCTGCTTGCCATTTCAATATCTAAAACAAGATTTTAGCAAGTTACTGGGGGGGCAAATCCTAGGAATAGAGCAAAGCTCACGTAGTAATAGTTCATGGCTCTTACACAACACTTTTTGTGAGTAGATCTCAGAAAGCTTTACAAAAGAAGTTAGCAATCATTATCCTCATTTTACCAATGAGGAAACTGAGGCACAGAGTAGCTAAGTGAAAGGGGTTTTCTGTGCCTGAAAACAGTATGGAGATGAGGGAAGAATCCTCATCAACAACTGGTCAGGGCCACAATCATCACTAAAAATGTAAAGGGGGAAGCAAGGAGACACAACCTAGTGCTCATCTCATGGGGGTCTTGGCCCAGTGGATTTACTACCGGCCAGCTATTTCTATTCATCCATTGTCATCTGCAGAGACCTATCATGTAGCTCTTCTCTGGCACACACAAGAATTTTAAGTCCCCTGCATATTTGACACTCAGCTTTTAAAGATCCTTTTCGTACTCCTATGTACCCCTGGTTTGGGCCCTATGGTAAGTGAATTGGTTAGTACACTGATCACACAGCAGCCCCATTGCAGGTAGTGCTTCACTCCACTCAACTGTCAATGTTTTATAAGACAGGCACCTGTAAATGCTATGTAGAGGTTGACAGAATCCAGAAGTTGGCCTTATAGATTTGTAAGAATCAAATCTGTGTACTTTACTTTTTTAGCTGGCTTTTCAAACACTTTTTCTCCTCTTTATTTAAGGAGTTAATGTAAGGCCCTAATTAGCCAACTTCTGAACTGAAGTCTTTGCTTCTTCCAGTACATGTATAAGGTCCTTTCAATGTATAAGGACCATCTAGTGTGTGAATGAACACAGCTATATTAAATAACATCATGAGAGGTAGGGGTTCTCTTCCATTTGAGGGTAACTAATCCCACCACAAGTAATGACTGCAGTATCTTCTTTCAGTGCTCCTTAATTTAATTGTCAGGGATAAAAGTCTGATGGGCATCAATTTCTGCTGTCAGAATTCAAAGAGAGCTCCAGAAATTTCCTGCCAGAATCTATGATCATCTGTTCTTTATTTTTTTTTTGTCATACAGCATTTATATCTTTAACATTCTTTTTGCTCACCTCTACACAACCCGCAAAATACATTCTTGAATCACAAAACCCCCCAAATCCCTCTATCTGTGATTCTTTCAGATAGATTAAATCTCACCATAGATCCAAATGATTTTCAGTTGTCTGCCTTCCACTTCAATACATCACTCCAGAATATTAAAGGTGAAATTTCTTAGCTGAAATGAAATCATAATGTACAATCGGATTAAATGTTGGAGACCTACCGGTATTCTTACAAAAAAAAGCTATCAAGGTTTCAAATCTCTTTGCTATGTAGAATCAGATTATTCCCTTAGCTCTTTCCATCCATGAGTGTCAAGAAGCAATTTATTTTAAAATCAGTTTGTCCTTTTTAATAAATATATAATATAAGTGGTAAGTTCTGAATTTCTTGATGTGAATGTTCCAGAGCTCTTTTACATTAATTTACCCGCTCTACACTTTTTTCAATTTGCTCTGTAATTACTAATTACAGAGAGACTTAGAATCTAGAGTTGAATCAAGGTGAAAAACACATGACAGAATTTCCAATATAGTTACAAATGATGATGATCTTGATTTCTCAAGTATGCCTTGTCCCTGCATGGCTAGTTTTTGAGCCTCAAAACTCAACACACTGAATGCTAGGCTGAAAAGTAAATAAACATCATGTCATTGTTCTTAAGCAGAGATCATATAGGTACCCCCTTTTGTGTGTGGACATGTGCATGTGGAAAGGTACATTTCCCTTCAGCTTTTTTTACTATCTTGCTAATGGTTCTCTCAAACCAGGTGATTTTTTTTTAATTCCAATGTTACCTTTCACCTCTCTATCAATGCAGTTCCATATCTACCATAGTTTGAAATGCTCTAGACTGGCTTTCAGCTCCAGGTACCCAGAGAAGATGCTATGGGTATGTCTACACTACAGAGTTTTGTAATGGAATTGAAGGAAAAAACTGTTGAATACCTTCCTTTCTCCATCTCACTGGGCAACTGGGCCAAAAGGAGAGTGGGTGGGGGGGAAGCAATACAAGAATATTGCCTACATCTGTGGTTCATTTTGACAACGCTAGTAAGTATTGACAGGGTTGGTTCTTGAGATCCTTGACCCAGCCAATTGCTGTGCTAGAAACTAGTTGCCTGTCATGAAACACATAGGCAATGTCTAGACTGCAGGCTTCTTTCAGAAGAAGCTTTTTTCGGATCTTCCCAAAAAAACTTCTTCCTAAAGAGAGTGTCCACACACAAAAGCGCATCGAAAAAGCGATGCACTTTTTTGAAAGAGAGCATCCAGACTGATTGGACGCTCTCTCGCATAAAAGGCCACCCAGAACCACTTCAGGCAGGGCTTTAGGTCACCAGTTGCTTCTGAGTGCTGGTGCTGGAAACTTGCAGAGACACGCGCTTAAAGGGACCCAACTTGGACAGCCGTTTCTCTTCCCGCTTCCAGCCATGGCATCCCCTCACCCCCTCTGGCAGGACGTGTGTGACCTCCCATGAGCCTGCCACCAGGATCCCACCCGTGCTCAGGGGCTGCCAGCTGCATCCGTGTGCTGCACACTAACACTGCACATGGTTGCACGTGCACAGACTGCAGCACGATGTCCAGCCCAAGCCCCTGGTGGCCACTCCGCCCATAGTAATCTCAGCTTACATGCGCGAGAACGTCCATTCAGTGTGGATGCTATCTTTCGAAAAAGCAGATCGCTTTCTCGATGCGCTTTGGCAGTGTAGACGCTCTCTTCCAGAAAAGCTTCTTCCAAAAGAAGCCTGCAGTCTAGATGTAGCTTCAGAGCAAAGAATCAATTTCTGTTGCTGAATATCCCAGAAAGCTCACCAAGCTTCCTTGTGGCAGCAAATCAAAAAGCTGTTTTTCTGGGTAGATTCCTAAGGGAAGTACACAAATCATTGCCTATAGCAGCTGCAGTTCTGCTCACTTCATTACAGGAATGCTAAGTCAAAATGCTGTGATTCTAATTCTCTTCCAACTTTTGTTGCTCTTTGCTAAAGGAAGAATCTTAATTGTGTAGCGGAACATACCAGTATAACATAGGACTTATGATCAGAACCTGTTTTTTTATGGACCATAAAACTCCATCTGTCCTCTCATCTAAAGTTGGCTATAAACTCTATAACAAACACACAGCACAAGAATAAGTTGTTTTAATAACCAGTATAGTAGTCAAAACTGGGTGGGTATCCTGAAATAACTATTCCGGATCTTTTAAACAAGCCCATTATTTCAAAATAGCTTTCAAAATAATGGGCTTGCTATTCCGACGTCCCTATTAACCTCGTTCCATGAGGATCAAGGGACATTTCGGAATAGTGGTTTATTTTGAAGTTTGGCACTATTTAGACAATGCTAAATTTCAAAATAAGTTATTTTGAAACACACTCAAAATAAGCTATGCAATTTGTGTAGCTCAGATTGCGTTGCTTATTTCGAGCTTCAGGTGCAGTGTAGACACACCTTGTGCTTGGTCCTAGAAATACATGTGACCATGCCACCTAGTTCTGGAATCTATCTTGAACCTGGTATTTTTCCATGGGAATTGGGGACGATGAACAAAAGGTTTCGCCCTGGGGAAGTCTATTTAAGCAATGAAATATAATCAGCCTTTGTCTTCAGCGTGTCTTTTTAAACTGCCTGGGCCACCCTAAGAGGATACCTGAGAATGAAGAACCCAGAAAAGCTGTACACCCAAGTCAGAGTGACCATCAACTCTGATTTGAAGCTTTTTTAGCTGAAATAAGAACCACTATTTAGAGTAAGAATTTGCATGTAACAAGTTTCTTAGTGGATTACGTTAGGGGAGCCTAGACAGCCCTGCCTTGACCACAGTGCAGATCTCTAAAAAACAAAACCCAGGCCTGTCTCAAGTCTGGTGCACGTAAAAATGCAGGCAAGGTTTGGGAAGCAGGGATGTTTTGAATAACAATGGAGATTAAGCATGGTACAGCGAGACCACGTCAAGAACACATGACAAGCAAAAATTATAGATGCAGCAAGTAGGCCAGTTAGGCCTCCCGAAAGGGTTCCTCTATCTCCAGGTCAGTGGGCGGCCACTGCACCCCACTGCAGGGGGCACTTAAAATAAACCCCCAAGTCAATAGTCCCTGCCTGGATCTCAGGCAGCACCAACAAAAAGAGGTCAAACAATTGTCCAGAGTCCTGGCCTCAGTTTAGGGTGGGGCGAGAGGCAAATAGTTCAGTACCCGGCCTTGCTTCAGGGAGGGCAACAGGCAAACAGTTCAGGAGCTCTAGCCCTGGTGCAGGGCGGGCAGTAAACCAACTAGCAGTACAGGCACCCTGGCCCTAGGGAAGGACGGGGCTATGAGTAACAGGTTAGCAGTTTTAAAGGCCCTGGCCTTAGTTCAGGCAGGGCAGCAAACAGTTCAGTTCAGTCAATGGTTTGTCTTCTTACTCAGGAGGGGTGCAGGCGCTTCACCTGCGGTGGTGAAGAGGGGGAGACTGACACCCGGCAGGCGGGTGGCAGGGGGGGACGCAGGCCCGCCCACTCCACTGTGTCTCAGCTCAGGGCCCTAACAGTAGCAGCTTGGTCAGCTGCAGAGTCAGCAGGGGCTCCAGCCCGCAATGCGCTGACGTGAGGCCTTTAACAGGCCAAGGCTCGGCCTCCCAGGTGGGGAGCACTACACAACCATACAACTGTCAACTACACACATAAAAGCAGCATCCTGAGTGACAGGATGTACTCCAAATAGGGTATTGGGCATTTTATGTACCCTACACAATACGAAATCAACTGGTAAATATTATTAGAACGGCCAAGTCTTGCTTTGCTATAAAATGGGCTTAGTAAGAACAATGAATGGGAGGGAATGGGCAGGATTGACCCACAGGTCCTGCTTGATGTAACTAGAAGTAAATAGGCCCTTCACACCGGCAACCCAGTGCATGGTGTTCCAGTGTGTGGGAAGAAAAGGAACCACAACCTCCTGCCTGGTACTGTAGGTAGCATACAGGCGAAATGTAAATTAACTAGACTTTATTATTGTATTATAGTAGATCTTCTATTAATTGCTTTTGCATTGCTTTGTGCTGTATTAATTGCTTTAGAATTTATAGTATTTAAGGTTTAAATTGTATAGTAATTGTTTTTTAAGACTTGTAAAACTTAAACAACTGTATTAACTGCTTAAAGCTTGCAGTAAATAAGAAAATGGTTAAGTATCCCTGAAGTGTCCTGGTTTCCCTTGGATCTAAAATAAATCAAACCACATGACAGATTAGAACTAGGAAAGTGTTTTTGTTAATTTTCTGACTGTTTTCACTTGCAACCACTTAAATCCCACTTTTTATACTTAATAAAAATACTTTTGTTTATGATCAAGCCCAGTGTAGATAATTGTTATGGGGGATGGAGGAGCAACTACTCTTTCATTGATATAGGGGACTGACTTTATAAGCTTTGCCTGTGTAAAACTTTTACACAGAGTGAGACAGATTTATTTGAGGTTTTGGTCCCTTTTGGGAGTTGGTTTTCTGAGTGCTGAGCTCTAATAGCTGAGCCCTTCAAGAGCTGTACTGGTTCATTCACATGTAACACGTACACAAGGTATATCTCAAGCTGACAGATTAATGCAATATTTTGTCCCCTTGTGCAGCCAGAGCATAGATCTGTCCAAAGTCTGGAGAGATAAAGATCATGTTAGTTATATTATTAATTTTCTTGTGTTACATTTATAGGGATATAAACTCACTAGTTGTCATACAAAGTTTACCAGGCATTAGAAAATGCCTGACTTAGATAAACAAAATATGGCAGCTAATAATGAATAACTTAGTCCTGATTCAGTAAAGCACATATTCATGCATTTAACTTTAAAGATTTGACATAACTTTGCATAGAGATGGATTTAATCACGTACTTAAAGTTAAGCATGCACTGAAACACTTTGCTAAATAAGAATGGACTTAAGTTTCTTCATAAAAGCTTGGGGACTTTTAAGTTTGGAAAAGTGCAACTCACTTCTGAAAACCTGGCCATTCTCTCTCTCTCTCTCTCTCTCCCTCTTAAAGCAAATTTATAATCTGCGGATCAGTTTTAGGTGCATCCCGGTAGAATCTTCAGGAGATAACCATAATGCTAAGAGAATTCCTTACGGGTATACAGTACTTTCCACTTACTTCATATATAAATTAGTTGGTGTTGGGCTTCTGGATCAAATAATTTGTATTCAAAACAATTTAATCTTTTATTCTGATCAATTCTCATATAATATTCTCTGGTAATGACTGTAGGGCCCAATTAATTAGGCTTTTTTCCATTGACTGCAAAGGGAACATGCTAAGAACCATAGTGAGGAAGCATAACATAGACATTCAGGAAGACTTATGGATAAAAGAGGACTGAAACTAAAGCCAGAATTTTTTTGGAATTATTCATTTCTATACTGTTTTGTGAAAACTGTGCTATATATCCTGGTGATCAGATAGAAATTGTAAAAATAAATCACTTATTTAAACTAGGAATGTGATAAGAATGGATTCAACCAAAATGCTGGCCAGTTAGGGCCATCTTGTTTAGCCCTACTATCATATGCTCTACACTTGTGTTATTCTGTTAGGAATTTGGAAAAGCTTTAAAAGAAATTACAGAAGAATATTAGAATATAAAACACAAGGAAAAACAAACCATTAAAAATTATTTCCAAACCCAAACATAACACATGAAATGAAAAAATAAGATATGGTTCTAGTTACAGAGAAGAGGACAGAGTCCTACCTAATAAAATAGGATCTATCAGGGAGCAATTCTAGCTCCATTAGTGAATGTTTTGCCAGTGATTTCCATGAGTTCAGGATTTCACAGCAGATCCTCTCAAATTCCTTTGTATTAATTGGTAAGAACCGCTATCAAAACTAACTAGAACTGTCAGATCAACACACTGACCTAAAACATTCAGCGTTACAGATATTTTCTATTTTTCAAGTATAGTAATTTAACAATTCATGTAGCTCTCTCTGAAAAAAAAGTCTACTGCCCTGCTCTAGATTCTCATTCTAGGAGGATCCCTTAAAAGAGCTATGTTTGATATTAATTTAAGCCTTTTCAACACCCGCCCCATGTACATCTCTAATGTGTGTGTAATTAAGTCTGCTTTTTTTACCTCCTAACGCCAACATTAGTTACTATTTTGATTCAAGTCTTCTTCATTCTGTAGTGTCCAATGGATTTACATCAGTGATCTTGCTTATAGACCAAAATAAAATAGCAACTCTTCTATCTATACCACATTTATTAAGAGTAAAAACTTTTACTAGATGAAATATTTCCAAATTCAAGAAAGCACTGGATTTTAGAAAAAGGCATTTTTGTCGGAAATTATTTTTAGCATTCTCATCCTTTTAATATATTCTCACTCCACTGATTTTTAAAGGAAGAGCTAAATCCCTTATAAGATGGAGTACAGTAATCCTATGAGTGAGTTAAGAGATGCTGTGTTATTGGCAAGAACAGACTTGTATAATAAAACTATTAGGGTCCCTCCTGAAATGAATGTTGAATAAAATCCTGCCTAAATACCAAATTAATTGGTTAGAGTCTGATCTTGCTCCCACTAAAGTTGATGCCAAAACTCCATAGACTTCAATGGAGGTAATTTCTATATTTGTATTTCAGCAACAAGTTCTGAGGTGGCAAAGGAAAGAGGAGTAGGAAAAATAGAGCCAACTTCCTATTTGCTGCCGCTTTCACAGTCAATAGTGACTGAATTATAAATCTTAAGGGGGTAGCCGAGTTAGTCTGTACAGGATAAACTTAAAATGTTCTTTTGATTACTTTCTGCTTTGAGCTTTTACTTTCTTAAAATAAAATGAAACTTGGAAAAGGTCAAATGCAAAATTCAGAGGAAGAAAAACGTAACAGCTGCCCTAACTTCCAACCCACATGATTTATGTAAATGTGCCATTGTCCCACCTGAAGAAATCCTTATACCTGAAGTAGCAGTAACAAGGTAAATCCCAGTCCTGAAGAGAATTATGGACATGTTCCATTTCATGGGACTACCCACATGTGTAAAATTAAGCATGAGCATATATGTTTGCATGATCAGGGCTTCATGTAGAACCATTCATATAAATGTTGATACAAATAAATGGCCTGATTCCTCACTTGGTTCTTTGCTCCACTGCCTTATGCTTGTAGAGTCATTTGCACTTATGCAAAGTGGGAGCAGAATGCTACTCAAGCAGAATCAAGTATTTTACTCCCACTGTGCACTCTTTTTTGCAGATGTGTAAATGGATGCCCCAGTTTGTCATGCAGCAGGGAATCAGGCCCAGAATAAGATACATTTGTGATACAGAAGGTGTGGTAGGGAAAGAAGAGAGAAAACAGCAGTTACATTAAAGAACTAGCAATAGTTGAAAACTGGAATATTTTATTGAAATTTTGTACTAAATACTTCCCATAAGAATTTATTTAAATAAAAAGCCAGTTGAACAGAGTTTCTGGGCCAGATTCTCAGCTAATATAAATTGTAATTGACCAATTGATTCCAGTTGAGGATGTGAACATCTGTGTAAGTCACAATCAACATGCATAGCAGCTTTAGCTATTTTGTATGGAAAAAAAAGATCAGGATAGATACTTTTTTTTTTTTTTGGCAAACTAACTCTCTTGAAAGGCTGTTCCTTGAAGTCCCCATCTGATCCCTAGGCAGAACATTGCCAATGAAAAGATTCTTGCCCCTCTTCAAAATGGAAGGAAGGAAGGAACATAGAAAAGGAACACTAAGTCCCTGAAAAGCTCCCAAAAAGGAGGGAAGCATTTTTGTGTAAGCAATCTAAACTCAGCCTCTTTTTCCTGATCTCTCTACCTAAGAGTAGCAAAGCTGCACACTTGCCTTTTTTGTTTATATGTATCTTTATCTGGATTTTCCGATGCCTGTTTTGTAAAATTGCACAGGGAAAAGGACATTTAAGGAGTATTTGTTCCAAAGGGCTCCAGCCGTCTCTGCCAATGCTGGTCAATGCTGAATGCTTCCTCTTGCCTGGGGATTCCCCGGCTATAGATCAAGCTGCTCTCCAGTGCCTTTGGATGACCAAAACAGGGCAAGCTTGCAGCTCAGAATCTGATTCTGTATTCCCATTCCCTACTCACTTCTATAGTTCTTATCTATCTTCTCCTGCTGACGCTATCAACTGCCACTGTGCTGTGTCTGAGAGGAGACAAATGATTCATATCTGAAATGATTTCTAGTATGTTTTGGACCCTGTTCTATGTTGAACCTTTGGATAGGTCTACACTGCAACACTATTTCGAAATAACTAGAACTATTCCGAAATAACTAGATCCGCGTCTACACAGCAGGCAGTTATTTCAAATAGTGTCAAAATACTGTCAAGCTGGAGGACTTCTTACTCAACTCCTGTAACCTTCATTGTATGAGGAATAAGGGCAGTCGGAGGAAGAGTGCTCTATTTCAAAATAAGTGCTGTGTAGACC
Organism: Pelochelys cantorii; assembly: GCA_032595735.1. Classification (NCBI taxonomy): domain Eukaryota; kingdom Metazoa; phylum Chordata; order Testudines; family Trionychidae; genus Pelochelys; species Pelochelys cantorii. Next base: position 119,360,098 of record CM064326.1, on the reverse strand, counting down.
CTCCCAATTTAGAAATAAGCTATTTCGAAATAAGATACACAATTGACGTAGCTCAATTTGCATAGTTTATTTCAAGTTAAGCCATACAGTGTAGATGCACCCTTTAGGATCTGTGCTGTACAGCATGGAGGCAAACAAGCTTTTCCTTAGATATGGGACATCAACCCTTCATGAAACTACTGCCACTGGTTGCTGCTCAGGTTGCAAATTTGCTTGGATTTAATTGCATAACATGATACAGTTTACTCCTCCATGTATTGGAATAATTTTTGCAGCATTATTTTCCGAGTGCCTTTTTTTTTTCTCCCGTCATTGCACCTGAAAACTAGCTCATCCAAACTTTATTCAGTGATCAGGATTAGCTTTCCTATCAAGAGCCTATTGATGACAATGCTCTTGTTTTGACAAAATCAGAGATGTTTAGGGTTTTGATGAACAATGACATGACTCTCCAGCTCCCAGTTCCACACAGGAAAAAGTACTCCTTTGCTTGATATGAAAAAAGCACAAATGCCTCATCAATTTTGGGCATATCAATTCAGGCCCCTCAAAGCTGTGCTGAGTCTTTTCTTGTGTATTTCTTTCATGCAAAAGCAAAAACCAGTAGGGAAGACTGTCAGAACAAGACAGAGTTTTGCCTGCAGGAAAAGGAGCTATGCTACTGCACGGTACAGAATGAATGCCAAATGAAATACCAGTTAAATAGGAATACATTGTTTACATATAACGTAGCATAGAATTTTACTAAAGCTTGAAGTTATTTAGGAAAAAGTCACATGCTTCCATATTATATATTTAAAATGAATAACTTATAACATGGGAGGGAAAGATCAACAGATTATCACAAACATTTTTAACGTGACTTTTTTGCTTAGTCCTGGTTTAATGTATCACACATTACCTCAGTTTTTCTGAATTTTATAGAAGTTTAAGCAACTGCTGTTATTCTTTAAAGTGCTACCAGACTATTTGTTGTTTTTTAAGTTTTTCGTGTTACAGACTAACTCAGCTACCCCTCTGAAACAACTGAAAGAAAAACATCAGAGAAGGAAATATTTGCATCAGTAATGAAGAAAATGCAAATGCTACTTAGCACTTATATAACTTTGTAATTTACAGTGTGATTTACAAACATTGGCCAATTGATAGTAAATTTAAATAATATTATCTCTTCATTCTTATGTGGCTAAGCCCTGACTGGGAACTTGGAGATTTCCTGATTGACTTTTAGTAAATCATTTAGGTCCTGTTTAAACTAGCAAATTCTGGCATATTGCCCCCTTCACACACTGGAAACATACCACGTGCCTCCGGAGAGGCATAAGGATCTTGCGCAAAAAGGGGTTTTTGTGCAAAACGGACACATCCACACTGCATGTTTTTGCACAAAAGCCTCTTGCACAAAAACGGATCGAAATAGATTATGCAAATGAAGTGCGAGAAAATGCTAATCAGCGCTTCATTTGCATTGCCTCTTCTGACAAAACACATAGTGTAGACATAGCCTAAATTTTTTCTGTAAATCAGTGTAGCTCCACTGACATTGGTAAAGCTATGCAAATTTACACCAGCAGCTGATCTGGTCCATAAAGGATCTGACAACAAAGGGTTCTGGGGTCGGCAGATCCCCATCTAGACTGCTGTGCTGTGCCGACAAACAGCTGATCGGCACAGCGCGGCGACCATTTTTATTTAAATGAAACAGCGATTATTTAAATCGCCGCTTCACTTCCCTTTGTTGTCCTGCCTAATCTACATGGCTCCGTCGATGGAGCCATGTAGTCTAGACACACCCTCTGTTCCTAGTTCCTTATCTGTAAAATGGGTGTAATAATACTTCCCTCTTTCACAGGCATGCTGTGAGAATAAATTCACTGATATGCGGGAAGAGTTCAGATGCTATAGTGATGGAAGCCATTCAAGTGCCTGGATAAATAGACAGGCAATAATTATTCATCCAAACAGGTGCTGTGTTATATATGACTGTGTTCCCTTATTATAAGCATATAAGAATAGACTTAAACAAAACTGATGCTGATTAATCTAGTGAGGGTATGCCAGACTCGTATGCCTGACATATGCATGTATTGAGGCATGATTCACTCTTTAAACAATTATTGAGATTAGCGTTTCTTGTGGGCTGGTTGTCTTTTGTCTGCCTTTGTTTCCAAAGTCTCTGTAATCATCTCACAAGAGCAATGATGGCTAAAACAACATTAAAAAGAGACCGGTCATAGAGCCTGTAGAGCAGAGTTCTTGATAAAGGGCAGGAGGGCATGTCTGTATTGTGCTGCTGAAAAATCAGGAAGTCTGGGATAGAGGGTCATTTTAAATTGGGAAAATACAAAGGCAGTGTGACATGGATGGGTATAAAAATTTTACAGCTGGAAGTACTAGAGCATTATTGCCAAGTGATGTGACTTTATATTTGCTACTGCATAAGAAGCTACTGAATGTGGAAGAGATGAGACCAGTATCACTGACTTCTCCCCCTCCCTGGCCCCTCTTGGCATTTACTGACAAAGAGCTGTATGAGCTCAATAAGAGACTACATTTTGAAGTGTGTTTTATTTATACAACATGAATTTTAAGGGCTCATCTGTGCAGTTTGCACACACTGCATTAGGGCATGACACAGCACACATTGCACTAGTATGACACAAATTGCTTCTCCACTGCACTGATCCCACTCTATGCATTGGCTGGCCTTTGAAGCAAGGGGCCAGGGTGAAGAGGTGTCGGTCATCAGTCCCAGTAGCCAGGGCAATTGGGGCACAGTGGAGGTGGGCGGGACTCCCACTCAGGCAGCAGCACTTACCTCTTGGAGCTACTTGTTCCCTGTAAGCTGAGCACTTGGGTGGCCACCCAGGAGAGATTCATATGCTGCCCAGCTGATTAGCAGAGCGCCCACAGCACCCACAGCACCTGTAGCCGGCAGCATGTGTTTCTACTGGTGGTGCACATCCGTACATGCCTTGGTGCACGTAACAATTTATTCTACACGTGGATGGAAAAATTTAGAGGGAACATTGCCACCGCGTGCCGAAGCCGTCCACTGCTCTTTGTCAGCAGCTGCGCAGAGAACAGCTCTTTCATGTGGTCCAGTCATAGCTGCTGCTTTTCGTGTCTCCCCTCCCCCCCCCAGTGGCAAAGGCCAGTTACTGTGGCCTACCCAACCTTTAGTGTTCAGTCACTGCCAAGTTCCCTTTTCGACTGGAGGTTTCGATCGAAACCAGACACCTGGCAACCCTACTGGGACAACAGCTTGACTCCTTCCCATCCTGCTTGGGGAGATTTGCTCCCTGAAAGAGAAAATGCTGAGCCTACTCACAGAGACTGCTGTTGTGACAGGCCCTAGAGTCGCAAGTGTGAAGAAGGCTTCTTGTATCCCCTGCCTTCCCATGCATTTGTAAAAAAAGCAGCTCCTAAGCAGTGGTCATTTGTCACACATACCCTTCCATAGATAACTGTGCTAGGTGTACAAATCAATATAAAAAAGCTTTCTAGGTAGCCAGGTAGAGGTTGTGTTGAGACAGAGGGGGACTTTTAATCCACCTTATGTAAAATAAATTACCTCTGCCAAATGTTGAGTAATTTTCTATCAGCTGCTAAATGGTATTAAATGGATGGAGCACCATACATCCTACAATAGAACAATTAATGGACCTTTTGTGTGTGTGTGTGGCCAGACAATTTGGTCCACATTTCAGTCCCTTGTGTCTGAAAGGTATTGAAATTTTGTCAGAATAACTAGAGTCCTTGTAAAAAAAAAAAAAGAAGAAGAAGAAGAAAGTGAATAAAAGAATTCTCATAATTTCAGGGTGCTTGCTCCATCCCTTTAAACTCATTGTCAGAGTTTACAATGGATTATCATCAGGGGCAGATTAACCTTTTGTGGGCTCAGCACCAAACATATTTATACGCCCTCATTGAGGCAAAAGAGCATGGCACGGGGATCAGTCCCCACTCTGCTAGCCAAGGGCATGGCATGGCAGGGGCAGCCCCACTCTGCCTAGCCAAGTGTGAGGGCACTATTTACAAATACACAGCTGACAGATGCACATGGTTCCACTCAGCTCTGTGCCACTACCATGCCCCTTCCCTTCGCTCACTGCCTAACAGCAGGACACCTTCCCCACAATTTCCTATGGCCGAAGTCCCCTCAGACACGCTATGCACAGTGCCCCTGCACCCTGCCACAAATGCACGTCACCCTGCACACCACTGCCCCAGTCCAGCACTCCCCTGCTCACAGCCCCACAACTGCCCAGCTCCCCACACAGGACCCCCACTGCCTAATGCCCCAACACATACAGAGCTTCCCCACCCCTCACAGCCCAGCATCCTGGCACCATGCCCTCCACAGACCCACTCCCCCACACCCTGCCTCCTGGCCGCACAAATCAGCCCTTTGGGAAGTGATTGTGTCTGCCAGCCTGAGCCAACAGAGCAGCCAGGGCTGGTCCCAGGTGGGGAATCACTTAAGAGTGGCACAGTCAGCCAGGCCAGGACCTACCCTGGCCAGGTGCCTTCAGAGGGGTACCTGGAGGGGGTCCAGACAAATAGCCCCGGGCAGTCTCACCCCCTCCCCAGACTGGCTGAGACTGGCCAGGCTTCTGCACCAGTCCCAGGTCGCTCAACTGGGACACCACAAGTAGTGGGAAGAGGAGATCGCCCAGAGACAGAAGTGCACTAAGGTCTGGACAAGAGGCAGAGAGAAGCCAGCAGGTGGAGAGGATCCCTTGGTTGGCTGGTGGGTGGGCAGGCCGAGAGGAGTAAGTGGGGGTGGGGAGTCAACGGGCTGGCAGACCAGGGGCTGTTCTGAGCACTGGCACCATTGTAAACCCAGCACTAAAGAATACATAACTTGCCATGCCATTTTATCTTTCTCTCCCAGCTTTACTATCTGTACTCAGAACTGGCTTTGAAGAAAGGGACATTAACAGCAGTGCCAGACTGTTCATAGGGTTTATTTCATACAATAGAGCTCTAACGAAGAGAACTCACTAATTTTGGAGGCCACTACTAAACACAACCACATGAGTTAATCCAATTTGTACATCCAATAACATTTTTAAAAAATATTTAACTTAATGTGTCTCCCTTGTCTTTGTTATTCCTAATTTTATTTCCTTTTTTTCACTCACACTGCTTTCTTTTACTTTCTATCTTGGCTCATCTTTTCCTCTCTTTCAGTCTTTCATCTGCCTATTTTATGCCCCCCCCCCCACACACACACTTTGGGGTCTTGTATTTTATTTTATATACATTTATTTATTGTGTTTTAAAACAAATTGTAAGCCGCCTCAAATATTTTAAATAGAGAGGCGGGGTAAAATATTTTAAATAAATAAATACAAATAAATATTGTCTTATATTTATATTGGTTTGAATTTCAGTACATTTTTCCTCTCAAATCATTCCATTTTCACTCCCCATCTCTCTAATTGTGGTTTTCTTCAGCTCCTTGTCTCCCCCTTCTCTCATCCATGATCTTTCCTACTGAATACTTTGCTGTGACCTTCTTTTCTCTCCCCTTTGTTAAATTTCTCCCTTCTCTTTTAAGCCTCTGTCCCCTCCTTCTGTCCCCTGTGTATTGCCGCTTCTTCCTTTAGCTTCTCTTTCAAGCGAGGCCAGGAAAGGAAAAGCAGTGAGAGCTCTCCCACTGCATTGGAGAACTGATCTCTTTTCAAACTCCCCCTGACTGTAATCACTTGTGTGCACAGTAAGTTCTCATTTAAAATGGAACAAGGAACTTGAGTGATATCAAATTCTTTCCATACCAACATACATAACTTCCCTTCTGCAACCTCACTTCCATGTCACTCTGCTTCTCCTGCCTCCCCACAGACTATTACATTTATGGAAAAAGCTACCTGAATGGCTTTATTTCCGTCACTGCAGATGGCTTTCCAGGGTTTTTGTCTCTGGGCTGCTTTAAGTTGGTGTTTGTTCCCAGTTCAGTTCAGCAGTCAATGTTTCTTTGTGTGCTGAAATCAAAAGCATTTTTGCCATTCGTGCCTGTACTACTTCAAATTTTATTCCGACTCTTGCTGACCAACCTTGTTACCTTAGGGCAAACCTTGGTGTCAGCACTCAGCAGCATGAATAGCCAGGCTCTGCACTGACAAGTTCCTCAGGCTATGTCTATGCTACAGAGTTTTATCGGAAAAATGGCCGTTTTTCCGAAAAAACTTGTGGAGTGTCCAGACCTCAAGTGCATTTTTGCGCAAAAAAATCAAAAGAACAGAGGGGTTTTTCTGGTGTAGGTATTCCTCATTCTACGAGGAAGAATGCCTTTTTGCGAAAGAGCTCTTTTGCAAAAAGGTGTGTGTGGACAGGGAAGAGGGGTTTTTTGCTCAAGAAGAGGAAAGAGGAAAAAGCACAGGTGCCCTGGTGGCCATTCTGTGCATAGCAATCAGAGCTTACTTTCAAGAGAGCGCCCATGCAGTCTGGACACTCTCTTTTGCAAAAGTGTGAGGTGGCAAGAAAAGCTTCCACCTGCCTGGACAGAATGGCTAAAGAGAAGAATGGCAAGTTGGTCCACATAGTCACAGATCCACTGGCCCTCCCAGTCTCCTTGACTTCAGTAGGAGCTGTGTATGCTTATATGAAGGGCGGAAATATTGCTCTGAAGTTTGCCTTTACCTTTTCCTTAAAGCCTGGCACAATTTGAATAGTTTCCATCCTCCCAGTTTTGCTGTCTCCAGACAGTTTTTTTGAGAGTTCAGGCAAGCCAGAGATGATAGTTCAGGAACCACTCATGAGAATAGGTGAGGATATGAAGGAATAATAAATAAGGTGTCAAGGGATAAGAGGGAAGGTCCTTTAATGGATTGATAACTGGTTAAAAGACAGGAAACAAAGGGTAGGAATAAATGGTAAGTTTTCTGAGTGGAGAGAGGTAACTAGTGAGGCCCCCCCCCAAAGGTTTGTCGTGGGTCCAATCCTATTCAACTTATTTATAAATGATCTGGAGAAAGGGGTAAACAGTGAGGTGGCAATATTTCCAGATGATACCAAACTGCTCAAGATAGTTAAGATCAAAGCAGACTGTGAAGAGCTTCAAAAAAATCTCACCAAACTAAGTGATTGGGCAACAAAATGGCAAATGAAATTTAATGTTGATAAATGTAAAGTAATGCACATTGGAAAAAATAATCCCAACTATACCTACAATATGTTAGGGACTAATTTAGCTACAACTACTCAAGAGAGAGATCTTGGAGTCATTGTGGAGGCTAGGTCCATCAATGGCTATTAGCCAGGATGGGTAGGAATGGGGTCCCTAGCCTCTGTTTGTCTGGAAATGGATGACAGGAGAGGGATCATGTGATGATTACCTGTTGTGTTCCCTCCCTCTGGAGCATCTGGTATTGGCCACTGCCAGCAGACAGGATACTGGGCTAGATGGACCTTTGGTCAGACCCAGTATGGTCGTTCTTATGTTCTTATGTTTTCAGTTCTACTAGTTTTCCAGACTAATCAACTTGCTCTATGCGAGTTTTTTTCAATGTTCTGGTGGTAGGTCTCTAAACAGAAAGAAGTGCTTGCTCTTATTTCATATATTATTTAAACAGTGAAAGCTCTCTCTTTCCAATGGAGACATATTGCTGGGTGTGCACCCGTCATTCATAAAGTTCATATTTCCCCAGTCTAGTCACATGAACTAAGCATTCTCACATTTAACAGTTTTAGTAAAGATTGGAGAAACAGGATTTGGGAAAATATAAGGAGAGTGGGATTTTGGCACTTTAAAATGTTTAAACTGATCCATTTCCAGATCCACCCAAGATCTGCTACTCAATACCATACAGTACAGTACATCTCAAAAGAACAATTACAATTAAAAAACAGGAATTAATGCTAGGCTTCACTTCTGATATATGCTAACTGCAAACCAATTTCCCCTTTTGAGCCTTCATTTCTAACCTTGGGCCAGATTCCCTGGTTAGCAGTAACAGTAGTCTCTGGCAGGCAGACACCTCCTTTATTACAATGGAAAATGGATTAGCTACTTCTCTGTCACTGTACCATGCCCCACCCAGACCCATCAAGTTACCTCTGAAACATTTGAGGCTCAGGAAGATTGGGCTGGACCTAGGAACCAGAAAGCCAGGGACTAAGCAGGAGGTTTTTCATCTACGAATACTAGAACTGGAAGGGACCTCGAGAGGTCATCAAGTCCAGTCTCAGCCTTTCCGCCCCACACACAGACACCTAGTCCATTCATCTGCTGTACTGTACTATGCAGCTAGCAGAATGCAGTAGTGATAAGCCATTTGCTCAAAAATCCAACAGTTTTGCTAGATTCATCTTTGTTGCAAATCTGGTTATAAAAATAAACTTGGCTGTAGAGATTTAATGGCTGTGGTAGCCATTTTAGATACAGCCAAATTCCATCTTCATGTCTCGTCAGCTCAGGCACCACAGAGATGGGCATTGGCTTGACACCAAGTTACTTTTGGAGATGGCTTCCTGCAGGAATCCTCCCCAAAGCCAGCTCTGACCACTCTTTCCTTCTTCACTCAACCTCTGCCACTCCCTCCCACTACCAGTCCCATCTCCACAGAACACCTCTCACCCTTGCCCACCACATCCCACTTCTGTTGCACCCCTGACCGCATGTAACTCTTGCCCATTCCTTCACGTAGTATTTAGGGAACACTGAGGCCTGACACCTGGCATTCAGCATATCTGAACAAAGTGGAGTCACTGTATTCTTGAGAGCAGAGGCCACTTTTTTGAACATATTTGTGTATTCTGAAATAATACCCAAAGTTAACCTTACAGAAACATACTTTTTTCCAAACACACAATAATATAGGTAAATCAGATAAAAATGTGAGAGCGAATTGCATTACAGAACACACATAAGCATAAACCTATTTCATGTTTTGCAAATGAAATTGTATTAAATTTAAACTTAAAATCAGTCAAATCTTTTAAATAGGATTACCTCTGACTTGAAAATATGGTCTAACGGGATACATGCATTCATAGCCTTAATCTCATTCTAACACTGAAGATACAGATTCCTTTGTCCCACGGTCTCATTATACATGTTCTTGCTACCGAGAACAGTACTCCAATAAATTGATTTTGAAATCTATTTAATATAACTTCTAAAATATTTTACATTCAGACTTCTGGATTGAATAAACCAAACATGTTTAGCAAATCTTGCATACCGATGATCACATCCGGGGTAGTGGAAAAATGTGCATAGTGAATGTGCTGAGAGCCCATTGAACCAAACTGCAAACTCTATGTATCAAGAAAACCACTTCAAAGCAGGGGATGTGTCTGCACTCCCACCATCCCTAGTTTCAGCACCTATGAACACATCTGACCAAAACTTTTCATTTCCTAATCATGCACATAAAATTCTAAGTTTCTATTTTATCATTTTAACACAGCTATTCATGTCACAGATATTTATTTTAGAATCATATATAATCTATTCTCAAAAATGTTGTCTTTTTAGTTGACTAAATTGGTTAGTTCTGTACTTATCAATAATAATTTAACACACTTGTATACCAACCTCCAATCTTCCTCTTGATAATCTGATTTAATTTTTCATTCTACCTTCCTCTTGACCTTTGAAAATATCCCTCATAACTGCCACTCAAAAATCTATATAAATTAGAAGTATTTAATGTAAAATTCATGAGACTCTTCAGTGCATTTCTTAAAACTGTATTTAAATAATGTCTCAGTAATAAAAAGAAAAAATAGAATACCTCATTTTCATTTTATCACTGAAAAAGAAATGAATATTTCTTTACCGAAAATGATCATTAAACTATGTCTTTCCCAACATTTGTTTTAAAGAATATTGGAATATGCCCTCTAGAGTTGTTATTTAATAGCCAAAAGAGAGAAACATTTTATTTTCTTATATATTATTAAACCATCATACCAGACATAAAGTCCGTCTATGACTGGACATGTTGTGAAGTCTCTAATTTAATGTAAACAATACACAGAGAAAACCTTACCTCAATTGCAATGCTTCACAATATCCATTTAAACACTTATCTAATGTCTTTGTCCCTAAGGAAAACAAAACAAACAAACAAACAAAAGGAGGATACCAATAGTAACGTATTAGACTTGAGGTTTTTTGCAAGTTGGTAATTGTTTCATATTGTGCATTTTATGGAAGCATTAAAACAAATGGACAATTATTAGATTTCTGGGAAAGAGCTTTCTCATTCACTGATTTGTTATTTAATGATTGTTACACTTAGTGCCAATGAGTAAAAAGATCCCCAAAGTCCAAGCCAGTTCAATTTTAAAACAATTCCACATTTTAAAGACACAGATTTAATTTTAATTCTCAGAGTCTCACTGTTCAGATACAAATTCTCTCTATATATGCTATTCTTAAATTGTGTCTCTCATTTTTATCCTTTTTACTTCCATATAAAGTGTCACTTGTGCCAGAAGTTCTGCCACTTAGGTATGTCTACACTTGCACTTGGATGATAAACGTTTTATCGTTCACAGGGGCTTAAACCCACCAGCCCCTATGAATGACAAATATGAAAGAGCGGACACTGCTTTGTCAGCAGGAGCACTCTGCTGCTGACAAAGTGAAACCCCCTTGTTAGGGGTGGAATTATTTTGTTGGCAAAACTGCCAACAAACAGCATTCACACATGCTTTTAATGACAGGGATGTGTCAACACAGCCTTGTCAGTCACTAAAAGCTGCACAGTGTAGATACACCCTAAGATTCTGTGTACAGGGGAGTAGACACCCACTTCTACCCAAATTAAAATGAGCTGATTTGTTCTATTAAATCATATAGCCATTGTGACTGAGATGTAAAGTATCTTGATCTGTTGATTAGGTTTATCACTTGGCTATATTTGAACAGGAACTCCCATTATTACCAATCAATGGCCTTCTCCTCTCTGTAGGAACTAGCCAATTAGCCCGTCGTAAGACGGGATTTTCAGGTCTCTCCTTCACGTCGGTCTTCTCTCCTGAGCCTCCGGTCTCTCGCTCTGTCTCTCTCTCTCCTCCTCCTACTGCCTCCCCTTCTCTCTCTCTCAGCTCTCCTCCGCCTCCTGCCTCTCTCTTTCTCTTCTCCTCCCCCGCCTGCCTCTCACTCAGGGGACCGTGGAGCCCAAACAGCCGTTTGGGCTCCGCACTCCCAGTGCTGCATGGGGAGCGCGGAGCCCAAACTGTCGCTTGCGCCACTTGCTCCCACACGGCAGCCTGGCTGAGCGGCGCAGAAGTCAGCCGAGTGCCACGGCGGGAGGTGAAGGAGGGCAGGGTGGTGACGTTCACGGCCAGGGGGCGGGGCCTGGAGCCGCTGTCACGCTGCACGTCACCATCCCGCCCCCCTTCCCCTCCCGCTGTGGCGCTCGGGTGACTTCTGCACCGCTCAGCCAGGCCGCCGCGGGAGAGCAAGCAGAGCAAGTGGCCCTTTGGGCCCCACACTCCCCATGCAGCACAGGCCGCGCAGAGGGAACAGCCAGCATTTCAGCAACAGCACTGCCCAGAGGGAACAGCCAGCATTTCAGTGTTACAGACTCACAGACATTGGGCTACTATATATATGATATGCTATTTCAAGAGATTTTGATGTTTTGAGTAATGTATAGTGTGTTAGGTAACTGTAATATTGTCTGCTAAGAGTCTTCTTTAGATTAATCCCACTTTATACAGGGGTAACCAGAAAAGACGGAAGATTCTCTAATTTAGCACCGGGGGACTTGACAAGTGGTTTACAATCATGTGAGTTCCTGCGGCGGGCACATAATTTAAAGTCTCTGCCTATGTTTAGATAGTAAAAATGGTCACTTTCCCAATGAAAGAAGATATCTGTCTTTGAAATACAAAAATAAAAAAGTAGTACTGGTGCCAGTTGCTCACAAAACACATCCAAAATTAATCAAAGATCCTGTCCTCTTGTGGTGTCATATCCCTGCCAAAAATCCAGTAAGCTTCTTACCTTAATGGTTAGTCATCATGTCTGGTTAGCTGTCCCAAATATATGGAGAGATAATTTTTATGTAACTCATTGGCCCTACATTTATCTCCGGACAGCAATTACCTTGTAGTACTATCTAAACCATACACACACTGTAGCTCACACTGAGCCTTGGTTTCTTTTCTGTTCCTATTTATAGCTGAGAGTATAAAGATATTATTTTGTTGATTCTCTTTCTTTGTAATCCCTTTGGGAAGCCAGTATCCACTCATCTCTGAAGCTGGATAGAACCCTTTTGCCTTCTGAATCAAATTTAGGCTCCATGTCCTCATTTTGAAATCCTATCTACCTCCTGTCTCTTGTAAGGTGCCTTTGTTGCCAGTTAGCTCAGCTTAAATCATATGACTGGCCAGCCCAGTCATGTACTTCTTCCACTTTCGTGCCAGTGCTTTTGTCCATGCGGCATCCTATACCTGAACCCTCCTATCTGCTACACTGCTGTCCACTACATTGCTGTCCTCTTCTCTTTCAATTCCCTGCTTAGCCTGTTGTTTATATCACAGATGTATCTAGTGTCCTGATCAAGGTTGTGACTGGACACAAACTCATAGTGAAAGACAGACCCTGTTAAAAAGAACTTATGAGCTATACAGACTTAGGGTGGGAAGGGGATGTCACCAAGCAGGAGACTAACTTGCCAAATATCATTCAGCTGGTCAGTAGCTAGAACTAGAACTCAGTCCTATGTCAGAGCCCAGTGCTCTCTCTTCTAAATGACACTGCATGCCTGTAGGAATAGGAAACAAACCCAAGATATGAAAATATTAAGCTCAGTTTATGCAGCTGCAACAACCATGGAGAGGTGCTTCTCACATGGCTCCAAGCTGCTGTGGTAAGAGTGGGCTGGGTTTGTCCTTTCTTCCCGGGACAACCTGCATACTGAATCCCTCATCCCCAGCCTCACCTGAACCTCCCAGTCCCCCAGGTGCTCTTTAGAGAGGGTAGGAGGCTGAAGCTCCTCCATCCCCTGATTCTTATGGGGACATTGCTGACCTGTGCAATGCCAGGTAAAATCTTCTCATTTAATATATTTTTAAAGTATTAGGTATGTCTGACAAGCCTTCCCAGGCTTAGGAGGTTAACTTTCAATGATCCTGTCCTTCCCCCAAAATTGTCTGGCTGTGGGTTTCAGCTGCTTTTATTTTGGTTGGTTTTTTTTAATAGGGGATGTTTATGCTCTCTTTTGGCAAAGCAAACAAATCAAAATAATGTATTCTAGCAGGGCTCTAGTAGAGCCTATTGCAGTTAAAGTTGTAAGACACTTTTTACTTATAACTTTACTAGAAGATTAACCCGGTGTTGCTCAAGACGTGAACTCAATTTATTTTTACTTTTCTGCATTTAAATCATTGCTCTGGGGTGAGGCTAGGGATGAGGGGTTCAGTACGCAGACTGCCCTGGGGAGAGAGGACAGCCCCAGTCCTCTCTCACTGCAGCAGCTTGGGGCAAAGTGAAAAGTGCCTCTCCATCGCTGCAGTGGGCACAGCAGGGGGATGGGGGCAGCTGGGGTTCATCTGCCCCATGTGCTCCCCAGCCAGACTGAGATTTGGAGCAAACTGTGCACGTTCTCCTCACTCCCTGATGGAGGGGAACAGCCAGCAATGTCACCTTATGAATCCTGGAGGAAAGCTGAAGTTCTCTCCCTCCCTCCCTAAAGGGTGCCTGGGGTGTGGGAGTCTCAGGGCTGGGCAGTTCTGGATGCAGCGTGGGGGGCGGGCAGGGCAGGTTGCAATCACCTTTCCCCTGCCTGGTGATTCTGTCTCTTTTCTCTATGGTTTTATGCATTTCTGCACCCCCTCCCCCGCATAACCAAACCCTTCCCTTGCTTTAAGTTATGATAAGAGGAAGCTGCATATCACATTTGGTGGTCCTAGATCTTACTGTTAGGAGGAGTTCTTGAACAAATGGATGCATGGACAGACTTGCTTGCTCACTCTCTCATGGACAAACAAGCTCTCTCAAATATATAGTAGATTTTCATGTTAAGAACATTTTGAAACATTTCCCTTTGCTGGCTGAAATTTTCCATTATTAGGCTTTGTCCTACAAAATAAATGATTATTTATATTCTGGAAAGTTTGAGCATAACCCACTGAACAATTGTTGAGTTACAAGAAAGTGAACATTTAATTTTTCTCATGGGCAGACATTCTCCTCGGGCTTTTCTTTTGATGGAGCCACAGACAAATTTATTGAAGTTTGAAACTTATAGCTTCGCATGGACACCCTCCTAATACTTTTTTCATTGATTTGATGGAGTTCTTGAAATTGAAAAAGTCAGAAGCAACTGAAAAAAATCACTTCTGAATGTATTTAGTTAGAATCTGATAGGCACTCAAGAAGTGTTTGTTGACTGAGTTCTCTCTTTGTAACATTACAACTATTTACCCTTCTTGGCCTGAAATAGGGTGTCAGACAATGATGCTATAAAGGTGTTGTTTATATGTAGATGGTTGTAAATGTTGTAAATGTTTCACTGGAACACACACACTAAAATCAATCTCCACTCCTTTAATACTGCCTTGACATCAGGGTCAAAAGAAAAATCAAAGATGCAAATAACTGAATGATTTGGTTACCTTTCTACCATTTTTATTCCACTTAGCAACAATGTAAATGTATTGATCTTTTTCTATTGTGAAGTTAATTTAAATTATGTGGTGTTGTTCTGTTAATCCTACCTGGCAAATAGCTGTAACTAAGATGACCAGATGTCCCAATTTTATACAGACAGTCCAAATATTTGGGGATTTGTGTTATTGTATGTGTGCACCTACTACCTCCCACTCTTCTTCTGATTTTTCTTATTTGCTATCTGGTCGCTGTAGTTGTAACCAACCAACAATAGCAGTAAGAAAGATGACAACTCACAATTTGTATACCTCACTGAAATGTGAACCTGAGCTTCAGAAACCTTACTTCCTACACAGACTCTATAAAAATACTTTGTTGGAAAATATTTTATTGTAATTAGCATTTTATTTTATTGAACAGCATTTGTGCAAAATGAATCCTACGTTATTCTATTGTCTTGTCTGCATGCAATACTATTGGCAATTCCAATTGATTTTCTGATAGTGCATGAGTTGCTAATGCAAAATCTCTTAAAGAAAATTTTAGGTTGTAATTCATTTCTCCCACAGAAAGCACACATAATCAGGTTCTATACAGGAGAAATGTATGTAGACAGTGCAAGTAAAATCTACTCTGCCCCAAATATCAGTGAATGGGAGGAGCTGAAGGGAGCTTCTCATTCCACAGTCACTATTCCAAACAATGAGCTAGGGTAGGTTTGCCACCTTTCTTATTGCTAGTAGCCAGACCCCTGGGGCTCATTCCCTACCCTGCCTTTTCCCTGGAGACCCCATCCCCTTTCTGCCTCTTCCCCTTCACCACTCCCCCAGGCCCTGCATTTGCTCTGCTTCTTTCCCCAAGGCCTGCCCTTATTGCAAGCTCCTCTACACCCTCTACTCCTCGCTCTCTGTATCATCGCAAGGAGCCTGCGTGCAGGTAGGAGGCAGCCCTGGCTGAACAGGGGTGGGTGCAGGTAAATGACTCAGCACTTTGGTTCGGATGCAATTTAGGATTGCCAGGTCCCTTTTTCAACCAGTCTTTTCATTTGAAAACTAGGCATCTAGCAACCCTGAATGGCATCGGGGCACAGAAACCAAGCAGATTGGGAGAGTAAAGCCCAAATGGATGGCAACCCTACCAGTGGCCACTACCTTTTCATAGTACTTGCACAGTGTATTGGGTCTACTGTATAGGGATAAATATTGATCTTGTGGCCCCTTCCCTCTCCATCCATTGAACTGCACGCACTGTAACCCTCCACATTGGCCTATACTGAACCGGCAGGCAGACCCTAGGCCAGATCCTCAACTGAGTTGGGCCCTCTCTCTGTGCAGCACATCAGGGTTCCACTGACTCCCAACGGTGTGGAAATTCTCCCTCTGTCGTTTCAACACGACATGGTCCAGGGTTTAAGCATGCAGAGGTTCTTGTGCTAACACAACTCAGCACTATCCACTAATGAGTGCAAGTTTACATAGGGTTCATCTACACAGCACTGTTATTTCAGAATAACGGCCCTTATATTGATATAACAATGCGAGCGTCTACACAGCAATTCCGTTATTTCAAAATAAATTAAAAATAATGGACAGCTTATTCCAACTTCTGTAAACCTCATTCCATGAGGAATAACGCCTATTCTGAAAATAGCTATTTGGAATATTAGTAGTGTGGACACTTCTCTGCTGCTATTTTGAAATAGCTCCTCCCCAGGCCATTCAAAGTAATTACTCCCCAGTGCCTCCTAGGGCTCTATATCGAGGTAGCACTTGCACATTAGTGAAATCTGCCTCGGACTAATTTTGAGGCTTCCCTATAGTGTAGACGTGCTATTTCGAAATAAGCTATTTCAGAGTATTTCTTCTGGAATATCTTATTTCGAAATAAGCGTCCAGCGTAGACGTACCCTATGTGAGTAGAAAAATATTTGATAGTGGGCAGGCTGTTGCAAATATTTAGAGTGCTTATTATGTTATAGATGTTAAATTGATTACACTAGTTTCATGACTATCAGATACATGTATCAAATACATATGCTGCTGATTTAGTATATGTTTGCAACAATGCACACAGCTATCTTCCTGTCCCTATGCTTAAATGGGAACCGCCTTCCATTTATTAGAAACCTCTGGGCAAGCCCACTTGTATAAATAGGAGAAACTCTGTTCCAGACAGTTGAGTTATTTCTGTGTAAAATCAGTGTACTGATATCAGAGCCTGGCCTTGTGTACTTTAACGATCTGCCTTCTCCACAAATACAATTGAGGAGCAAATGTGTGTCATTGCTGAAATGATATTGCTTGTGTACTGTATCTGCTGTTGTTGGAACACTGAGAGTACTTCTGATGAATAGCCTAATTACATTCATTTAAGAATGTTTTTCTTCTTTTTTGCTCATTTATAGATCCCCCATATTCTCCTTATCTACTCCCATTGCCCATCAATGGCTGCCTTTTTAACACTTTCTCCCCCTCAGACTTTTCCTATCACATATTTCATTGTGGAGTCTATTCTCTCAGGGTACGTCTACACAGCTGTGTTATTTCGAAATAACTGACATTATTCCAAAATAACATAGTCTGCGTCTACACTACATACTGTCAAAATAATGTCAATCTGGAGGACTTCTTACTCCAACTCCTGTAACTCTCATTTTATGAGGTGTAAGGGAAGTCAGAGAAAGAGTGCTCTTTCTTAGACTTCCTGCTGTGTAGACAGTGCCAAAGGCCAAAATAAGCTACTTCTACTTCAGCTACGCAATTGCCGTAGCTCAAGTTGCAGAGCTTATTTCAGATTTAGCCCTGCTGTATAGACGTGCCCTCATTGGCTAAGTACAGTGTCCATTAACTATTGAGTTAAAGGATACTTGGGTGGTTTATATACCACATGTAAGTAATACATTGCAAAACTAAATTTTAAAATATTTGTTTAATTCTATTTCTCTAAGGCTATTAGCCTGATAAGCACCACAATGTATTTTTAAATAAAATTTAATTTGATAGTCTATTGTTAATGGGAGTTATGTGTATGGTTGGACACAGGTGAATATATTTCAGAAGAACATTCATAATGCCTCATTGAGATACAGCTGGCTGTTGTTGTTAATTTACGCTGAATAAAAATATTAGAATGGGTTGCCAAGAGATGATCAAGACTTGGAGTCTTTGAGTCAAGACTGATTTATGCTCTGATTCATAAAGTTGGGCTAAATCCAAGAATCACTGGAGAAAATGATGTAACTTGTATTAATATGCAGGTCAGAACTGATTATCTTACCATTTCCTCCTGGTCTTAAAATCAATTACGTATATGGAATGTATCAGAGAAAGTTATGTGAATTGAGCATGTAGCCTGTAAATTCCATATTTTAAAACCTCAGAACAGAATTTTCAAATTGGCTTCTTAAAGTTACGCACCTAAATTCAGGCCTTGGTATCCTATTTGATGTTGATAATAGCTGCAGTTGCTCTGTACTTCAGAAAATCATGCCATCTGTTTAGATGCCAGAATTATGGACCGAGGTGTCTAACTATAAGCACCCAAGTTTGAAAATGTTTACCACTACTTCTGTTCTTTATTAAATCTTTAAAACATTCACTGTTAGCAGTCATATTTTGTTATGTGAGTTAAATATTTGGAGTAAAAGGATAAGTAAAAAAGCAAGCATGGACGGCTAGCAATGGAGAAGAAACCACTGAAGATAGCTTTAAGAGAGTATTTGAATAAGGAGAGCAAGGTTATTTTGGTGCACTAGAGGTAGGCGGCTATTCCAGATATAGTAGGTGATGTTAAAACAAGTGCAGGGTTGTGAATGGGAAAAGTAGTCGAAGAAGGTGGTAAAGAGGAAGTAGTTAATAGAGTATATGAGAAGCAGGGGTGACATTGTACTGAGCCTTGAAAGTGAGGATAAGGAATTTGAATGATGGTGTCTAATTCTTCTCCCAATGGAGTATCAGGCCTCCCTTATTGGGAAGGAGGACTGGTTCTCTAAAGTCCTCTGAACTAGAGATGGAGAGGATTCACGGTAAAGACTATGGTTGAATCAGGATACAAGGACAGATCGCCAGAGGTGTGTCTTGACTAGAGAAGGCAGTCAATTTAATTCAGATTAGCTAAACCTGACAAACTCAAACTTCTTTTCAAGCGTAGAAACAGGGTAACACAGGTCAGTTTTATCTGGTTGAATTGTAGCCTGGGCTTCAAGTTAAGGATGTTATTCTGCATCTACCCAAGTCATGCTAGTTACGCCCATCGTAAATGCAATTACTTTTCCTTGTCTAGATAAACCCCTGGTGAGGCAGGTGTTAATGTCTGCCATTTTGTTCAAACTACTTGACTGAGAAAAATTGCTTTTGTAACTCAAGACATCTATAGAGTTTCACTGGGAAAAAAGCCCATAATTATTTCAGTGATAAACTATGACCATGTGTACACTACCACTTTTGTCGGTAAAATTTATGTCATTCAGAGGTGTGAAAAAAACCCACCCCGAGCAACGTAAGTTACATAACAGAAGCGTTGGTATGGAGAGCACTAGGGCTACGTCTAGACTATGGGGTTTTTCCGGGGAAAACTCTGCTGCATCCAGGGAACATGTCTGCTCTTCTGCTTTTTTTTGTGGAAGAGCAGATGCGCTCTTTTGGAAGCCCTGTCTTCCTCCTTCCACAAGGAAGAAAGGCTCTTCTGGAAGGAGGATTTTTCGAAATTTGGCCCAGTGTAGATGGAATTTTGGAAAAGCCTCTTCCAACACAACTATCAGAAAAAGGTATGCAAATTGCAGAGCACATTTTGTGTACCTTTTTCTGATAGATCATTGTAGTCTAGACAGCCTAGGTTGGCAGGAGTCCGGACAGCTTCTCTTGCTGACATAACTACCGCCGCTCATAGATGTGGTTTTATGCCAATTGGAGAGCCCTCTCCTAACAGCATAGAACAGCTACGTGAGCAATCTTACAACAATGCAGCTGCATCAGTACAGCTGTGCTGCTGTGGATTCACTCATGTAGACATGGCCCATCATCCTCTTCCCTACTCATAGTTTTTCTCTATGGAAAGTCTACAAATGCTCAGCCACAAGATGCCAGATGAGGGTAAACTTCTAGATTTTTTCACATCCAAACAACTATTTCTCACTACCTTGAATCTAGTCAGCAAATTTTTCAAATCATGCCCTTCTTTCTTCCTTCTTTCCCTGCATAAGCTGCTTAAAAGAAAACTGGACGTCCATAGCTCCCCTGTCCTGTTTGCTTGACCTGCCTTGCATAAAAGAGAAAAACAATCTGCCCTGGTGAATAAAAATGTGAATGTAAGATTAATTTTACTCTCTTCCTTTGAAAACCTATGGAAGAGGTAACATGTTTTAAAATGCACCATGTTGATTGTGCAGAAAACCCAACTCATTGTCCCTTTACTTGTAGGGATTAACAGCCAGGCAGAAAGGCAAGGAACTTGGAATTCTTATCCACCTTCCTTCACTAACTCAAAACTTCACGAGGACATCTTCAAATTCCATTTAATTTGGTCTTCCATCTACAGGTTTTCTATTCTCTTAGTTTATGTTTACCATTCCCCGTGATCCTTAACCTTTGTCATATTTGTTTTTCCTTTACAGTAACTGGAGATTGTTTCGCCGTGTGACAGGGCGAGGCAGCCCCGCACTGAATCCGCAGGGCCCAGCCAGGGTTACCTGGCTGCAGAGGCCCCTCCCCCGCAGCCCTACCGAGCATACCCAGGCTGCAGCTCAACTATAAAAGCCTGGGGAAGGGCTCAGTCTGGACTGGCAGCTGGAGAAGGACCTGTGAAGGAAGCTCCTGACCAGCAGCGACCCGAGAAGAAGTCAGTGGAGACACTGAGGCGAGTTGGGGCATTGCAGAGGCTGCCCACCAAGGAGACGTCACCCCAGGGAGGACAGCAAACCTGACAAGTACGTGGGGAGTAGCTCCAGCGGCCCAGGTAGGAAGTGGCCCAGGACAGGAGCGGGAGCCGACTCTCCCGCCCCGGGAACCATGTTGTGTTTCGGCAGGACTTCCCCGCCGAGGGAGTGGCACGCCGTCCTGTCACTCACAGGGCCCTGGGCCAGGACCCGGTGGAGTAGGGTGGGCCCAGGTCCCCCCCACCTGGAGGGCAACCCTGTTATAACCCTGTTCCGCCAGCGCAGGCCTTCCCTTAAAGGGCCATCCTAAACTGCGTTTGTTAAGACTTTGCTTATTGACTCAGGCCAGTGGGCCTAGCCTTACAGGGCCCTCCTTAGACTGCGTTTGGGGCGACTTTGCTCATGGACTCAGGCCCCTGGACCTAGCCTTAAGGGGTCAGCCTAAACTGTGCGTATGGATACTGTGTTTATGGACCAGGCTGGTGAGCCTGGTTCTGAAAGGGTAATCAGTGCAGGAAGTTGGGGAATCAGGGTCTTTCTGGGCCCCTCGGTGGGGGCTAGAGAGAGCGCCCCCATCACACTCCATATAACATACACACACAAGACCATTCAAAATACAGGTTTAATACTTAAATTATTACATGAACCATGCAGAAAAATCTCTATTACTAATGTTCTTTAAAGATTGAAATTCAAATGATGAGGTTTCACATGCAGCATTTTGAGCATTAGTAAAGGCCAGGAAGACTGAACTTGGTAAGTTTTTGGGAGTGGTATGATGAGGTTGCCTGCAACGGCATATGGCCCATCTGCAACTGTAACACACACACCTAGGATGTGTCTAGACTATAGGGTTTTTTTGAAAAAAAGTAGCCTTTTTTCGAAAAAACTTCTCCTGCGTCTAGACTGTCACCGCATTTTTTTTTAAATTAAATCGAAAGAACGCAGCGGCTTTGTTGACCACGGTAAACCTCATTTTACAAGGAATAATGCTTTTTTTCGAAAGTGCTCATTTGAAAAAAGGCGTTCTTGAATGCAAACAGGGCTTTTTCGAAAGAGAGCATCCAGACTATCTGGGTGCTCTCTTTCGAAAAAGTGGCTCACTTTTTCCAAAGAAGTGGTTGCAGTCTAGATGCTCTCTTTCGAAAGAGGCTTGTAGTCTAGACGTACGCCTAGTGAGTGTGGTTCACTGCCCCATGTAGTGGCGCTTAGACCACTTACCTTGCAGCGAGAGATAAGAATGAGTGAGCTCTATCACCCAAGCTGAGAGACAGGTGGCTTTATAGATCAAACTGTAGACACTCATCCATTAAGCTCCAGAGACCCTGAGTTTGAATCCACATAGGGGTGGTCACAGAAGTGCTGTGAGCAAATGTCTCCAGCTGCTGACTGTAGGACAGTGGAGGAGGGCACTGAGTTACTCCAAAGAGTTCTTTCCCAGGTAGGTGTTCGGTACAGGGGGGTGAAAGTTACATGCTAGGACTTAACAGTATGCTGGGGTCCTGGGCAAGGTCGGGGGTGTTTTTGGGCCCCCAGCGGGTATGGAGCCTTGCATGGAAGAGGCAGGGCTAAGGCCCAGGGCTCACTGCTGCAGTAGAGGTGGCCAGGAGCCCCAGGCCCTTTTAAATCACCAGGCTCCAGGGGCAGCTGCCTCTTTTGCTCCCCTGTTGATGGCCCTGATGGTTGGGTTTGACAGCGCTGCCAATGTGTGGGATGTGGGGAGTAAAAGGGGAAGTGATATTAAAATGCTGCAATGGCGGTGCTTTAATGCCAACCATGTATGGGCCAGTATTGGCAGTTGCTTATCGGTACACTGTACTGGCCTGTTCTGGCCCACTTTCACCTCTGGTCTGGTGTTTCTTGACCACATGCTCAGTGTCTAATTGATCATCATATTTGGATATCAGGAAGAATATTCCCTCAGGTCAGATTGAAAGAGACACTGTTTTTTGTTTGTTTGTGATTTTTTGACCTTTCTCTGCAGACTTGCTGATTTGAACGAGGTAGTAAATAGTGGACTCTCTGAAATTCAAAGTCTGCAGATCAAGATATGAGGACTTTGGTTACTCAGGCAGAGGTGCAGGAAGTCAGATTAGATCATGATGGTATTGTCTGGCCTTAAAGTCTATGAATAAGACTCTTCTGGGCCAATTTCTAGTTGAAACAAATGTGATTGGTACTTTGGGTCATGCATCTGTCAAGTCTGAAAGCAATTTACTATGTTATGACTAAAAATGATTTACTGGAAATGTTTTTTATTATAAAGTCTGCTGTTTTTCTGGGGTTCTTATATGTAGTAACAAGCCTAAGCTGTAAAGGTACATTCCATAATTAAACTATAACAATTTATAATTACCTCAAGTTCTAATTAGTTTTTTAATGCTTATTGTTTTCACAATGAAATTTAAACTATCAGTAAATAAATATATCGAGATAAATTCTTGCTCTGCTTTTGGCAAATTTACATTTTGCTAACTATCCCAGTGTTACACATGTAATGTAATTTCGAATTAAATAACAAATGTAAACCAGCTTCACTTTTTTATTTGTGCAATAAAAGCTATCACCTTCTGCAGGATAATTTTAATTAAAGTCTGCATTCTAATTTTATGTATATCCACTTGTGTCTTGCAGATTGCCCTTCCTGGCTCAATGGTGCATATTCCAAGGAACAAGGAATTTTGTTCCACAGATTTTGAAAATATATGGCCATGTTCTGGAGGGATTTAGGTATCTATGCAAAAAGGCTGGAATACCAAATCAAGATGTATGTAATCATAGAAAGTCTCTCTATCTTTTTTTTTTTATATACCTCACAAGGCCTGCAGACTTTATGATATACCTGATTGTGCAATACAGGAAAAAATACATCAGAAACAAAAAATGTCATTTTCTCCACTCCTCATGTGATGCTTTATTCCCTCACGCACTTTTAGTCTGCAAAGGATCATTTAACCATTGTTTGGCAATTTTCAAAGGGAGAAAAAAATGCTGGGTTATATCCAAAGGAAGGGAGGAGCTTTTTAAAGTCTTGTATTTAATCTGATTATAAATACACAACTTCATCCTTTTAACATTAGTCATGTCTGTGCTAAAAGGTAGAATACAAAAGTGCCTGACTAAAGAGTGCAAAAGTTTTCCATAGTTTGGAACTGTAGGCATGGAATTCAAATTAACATTTCAAATATATCATACTCAACATCAGAAAGTGCTGCAAATCAGGAATATGCCTAAAAATAAACAACTTCTCTTAGGATTTAACACATTTCCTTATATCTCATTGGCTACTTTTCAGAAGGAGTATTAGACAAAAATAATACAAGTGGGAAATAAAGAGAATGACCTACTTTACAAAAAAGAGCTCTCTGTAAAGGTTTTGCTCTAATTGACGGTGTGGAGTTGCATAACCAAATAAGGAGCTACCCTGTATGTCTGTAGTAGCTGAGAACCTTGTTTTAGGTAATGGAGTTTTATGGCCTGATACAGCTCCCACTGAAATCTGTAGCAAAGCTCCCATTCACTTAAATGGGGACAGGGCCCATAGTCCCCATCATGGCCCTTAATCTCATGTACGGGGAGATAACCATCAAGATTTAGACAGGGAGGAGGCAAGGATACAATGATACAATGCTTTGGGCTGCTGTGCCTTTCCATGGGATTGGAGTATTTCTCCTAGCCAAGGATCAGTAGTTTATGGTGATACTCTTCAGTTTAAGCACTGTACCTTTGAAGACTGAAGTGAAAATAAGGGATTTAACACTTATGCTGTAAGTAGCTTGCTGTGTTTTAGTTGACTGAAGCTGAGGACCCAACTTCTTATAACATGCAACAGGGGTTTATTACCCCTTGTGTAGCTGACTCATGGGTAAATGAGTCCTTCTACACCAGGCTCTACAACAGATCCCCATTGTCATCACCTAACCTCTCTGTGCTTTGGTTCCCTCACTTATGGGGGGAGTTACACTTACCTCTCTCCCTGGTGTTATGGGAGTGAAATTATTAATATTTATAAAGGGGGTCATCGGATGAAAGGCTCAGCGTATTACTGTTGGTAAGGTGTGCAGATAGCGCAGGGCTGCAGCAGGGTACAGCGATCCTGCCCTCTCTAACCTGGTCCCACATGGCAGGAGAGAGAGGCATAGCTGGAGAGTTTTAAACCCACCCGCTACATTTTCTGGCTAGCGTAAACTGTGGCTCACTGCAGAATTAGCGAAGATCAACCGCCGCTTTAGTCTCTGTTGTTCACTGTGCATACGTGTAAATATAGCCGAGTTGATATTTGCTCTCGGCATTGTGAAGAAACCCTCCCCGTGTCGTCGTCCCCCCGGCCCCCCGGTGCTTTCTCTCGCTCCAGCGTCTCCTTTTCTTGGATCCCCGCCTGTCTCCTCCCACAGAAAGGGTGGGGGGGAGAGAAAAGGTCACGTATGTTTGGAAAAATATGTAGGTCAGTGGAACATTTCCTGCACTTCTTGTGAAAAGGGAGGCCGGGGAGGGAGCGCTTCTCTCCTCTCTGCAGCTTTCTCTCCCCCACCCTTTTCCTCCTCAAAGCAAAACCACCCGCTCTACACGGCGGGGGGGGAGGGGAAAATCACCGGGTCCCTTTTCAGCCCTGACCATTTTTGCAGCCCAGCTACATTCTCCTTGCAAGGCAGCCCGACTGTGGCCAGCACTCCCGCGCGGGCGGCCCCCGATGAGCGCCGGGCGCAGGCAAGGCTGCGCCCCAAAAGCTCCGCTGAGCGGGGGTGGCGGGCGTTGCGGGCTGTGCTGGGAGGATGCTCCCTCCTCGGTGCCGGGGCACCAACTTTAAGGAGCAGTCCTGGGATTGCAGCCTCCCCGCCTCGCCCCTCGGCGCCTTTAACTACTTCATGCCCCAGCCAGCAGCCTCCCTGGCCCCGCGCTCTCCCCTCCTGGCCCCGCAGCAGCCCAGGCTGCCGGCTGGTTGGCGGCGCCGCTGGTGCCCGCGCTGCCGCGCGTCTCAGGGCTGTGCGGCGGGGAAGCGGGAGCCCGGCATGCAGCGTCCCCTCGCACCATGAGAGCCAGCGGGGGCAGCGGCAGCCCCGGCAGCAGCAAGGCGGCGCCCAGAGCCCCGGGCTTGGCGTGCGCGGGGACGAGTTTGCCGGCTCCCGAGCCCGGCCTCCTGCGCGAGTGGAGCAGCGGCCGCCGCAGCGGCACCGGCAGGCAGCAGAGAAACGGCGGCGGCGGCGGGAAGCCCAGCAGCGGCAGCCGGTGTCCGAGCGGCCGCGGCTCCCGCGCTCGGGTCGCCACAGCGGACAGCAGCAGCAGCAGCAGCAGCTGGGGCTCCCCGGCGAAGCCAGCCAGCCCGCCCCCGCAGCAGCAGCAGCAGCAGCAGCAGCACTCGGGGTAAGGCGCAGCCAGCGATCCAGGGCACCTGGCGTGTCTGTCTGTCTGTCTGTCCACACTGTGACACACGCGCCGCTGGGTCAGCCCTCCGCACGCTCTTCCCATTTCCCGCGCCTTCAGGGGGCAGCAAGGCGCACACGCCTGGCTCCACTCACCCATCCCAGCCCATGACAGGCTAGCCCCGCCTGACCCAAGGGGAACGGAAAGTGAGCCCCCAGGGCTCTGTCTCACGCCAGGGTTTCGTGCCCGGTGCGGGCTTTGATCCCCCTGGGGAGCCTCTGCCAGAGGCACAGGTCCACAGCCTCACACGCCAGCTTCCCTTCCTGGCTGGGGATCCTGTCAGCAGGCTGGAGGCTGCTTATGCGGGGTTCCTCACTCATGTCAGGGCGCTGCAAATGGCTTGCATGTTAATGCTGGCTTCTCTTGGACGTCATCTCTGGCACTGGGAGGTGTGAACAAGAGCTTGGGTTGTCAGTTGCTGTCCATTCAGAAAACACACAGAGAGATGTGTTTTGATTTTTGAGTATTTGGCTGGGGCATGGACAGTGAGTGGGGAAAGCACTCAGGGTCCCATCGCCTCATAAAATTCATCACGTGCATACAGTTTGACATCTTATTTTGTAGTTGTGTTGATACAGTGTGGAAATTAATGATCTGGGGATTTGAGCATTGATGTTGTTGCTCTTATTCAAGCAAAACTCCCATTAAGGTTAGTGGGAGATTTGCCTGAGAATGGGTTCCTGGACAAGCTTGCCAGAGCTTCCAGTAATTTAAACCATTTGTCAGTTTTCTTCAAATTTTCTTGTAGTTTGCAGACCAGAAAAGAGTTGCTATATAAACTTCTAACAACATGGAATTTCTTGTGTAAAAAGTGGTGTAGTTGTTTTTTCCCTGTCAGGGCACTGGAATGATTTAACAATTAGTAAGGATGCTCATCCAAAAACTTTACTTGATATTCCTCAGCTGCTACAGGATGATATCTTACTTCCACTCAAGTGATTTAGAAATAAATAGCAGTTATAAATATTACAGCCAGCAGAGGAACTTTAATCTTTTTATGGTACTAACTCTCCAGAAAGCCTATAAAACTCCTTTGTGTGGGCATGCATAAAATGAGCTTTAAGTGTACAAGTTCAACAAGTGACCACTATTGATGTACCTTGAAGTGGAAAATTGTCTCTTTCACTGATGTATGAATGCTAATTTGTATCCCATAGTGATGTTTATTTAGTTAGATTAAATAATTAGTGATTGCAGTTTCATGATGTAATCAGCTCATTCAGTGATCTGTGTCTGTTTCTGAAACCTACTGGCTGGCTGACTAAGGGCCTAAACCAGTGTTTCTCAACCAGTGGTACAAGTACCCTTAGGGGTACTTGAGAGAAGTCTGGGAGGTACTTCAACACAACTGAAATTTGGAGAAAACTGAATTTTTGTTGTAAGTTTTATAGCGCTTTATTATTTTTGTACTTTTTATACACAAAAAATTAATTGCCTGCCCGGCTACGATTAAGTTGTTTAAACAAATGTGTTGCAATGGTAGAAAAAAAATTGTGTGTGTCTGAAAACTGTAGGTACTAGAGATACTTCTAAGTTTATTTTTTTTAAAAGGGGGTAGTTATAATTTTTCTTTTAAAAAAGGGGTACTTTGTAAAAAAAAAAAAAAAAAAAAAAAAAAAAAAGCTGAGAAACACTGGCCTGAACAACCAAATGCACTTAGGAACAATGTTACTCATGTGAGTATCCACAGGTAACCTGCTGTGTAAGATTTTGGGGTCAATAATATATTTTATTATCTTAACACTTTTTGTTTGTTCCTGTATTTTAAGATACAGTGCTGTGATTTCATTTTTTCAGTAAATTTTCTAAAAGGTTTTTCTGTAACTTTATTCTAAGCAGTGCAGGGGTTGCCAAACACTCCCTATTATAAACCTCTATTTTCAGCTGTTTAACTTTGTCAGAAGTAAACATTTTGGGCTGAAATTTTCCATGTTGGTGTCTGCTAATGGCTGATTTTTTTTTTTTAATTTTGAGATAAAATTGTCCAGTCACTTCTGAGAATGATGTTAGGAAAAAATATATTGTTTTGCCCGTGTTAAAAAAATTCAGCAACCATTTCTTTGGGGAGCTCTAGTACCTCCCTGATTAGGAGCAGGGAATGGAAATTTGCTACCCCAGTGGCAGCAAAATGCACCTTTTATTGCTTCTGTGAAAGTATATGCAAATTTGGCCAAGTTATAAGCTTCTGAAAAAAACCCTCAGTATGCACATGATTTGTGGAGACTTGTTAAGAATTCAGACTCCAAATGTTTTTAAGACTACATTGAGCATGCTTCATCTCCTTACAGCTCCAGTGTTTTGACCACTCTACATATGTTGAGCGCTGTGCAGATATAAAATTTGTATCCGCATGCACATCCGATATCTGCAAAAATGAGCCATGGACATCCACAGATGTGGATACCCATGGATATAAAGCAGATATCTGCAAATTTGCAGGGTTCTATATAGAAAATTTGTACCTGCATCCGTATCTGCAAAAATGAGTGACAGATATCTGCCTCCATGTCCTTGGATGTGGATAGCTGCAGATATAAGGCAGATATCCGTGGATTTGCAGGGCTCTATATATATGCCTTCTCAACAGATTGACTAAGCATCCTCTAACCTAAGACTTCTGGGGCTGAGGAGACATCTTTCCCTGTGGCGCTCCTCATTGCCACAGCTGCGGTTGTGCTGAGCATCAGAACTGAGAGAAGGGAGGCTATCTCCTGTGTGCTGTTAGTGTTCCCCTACTGGTGCCCAAGCACTGTGGAAGAGGCGGAAACAGCTATGCTCAAAAGCAGAGAGTGGTAGATGGTGGGGAGAGAGAAAAGAGCTGCTGAGAGGAGATTTGGGCATGAAGAGGTTAGGAGTAGTATGGGACAAGCAGGACCTTAGGGGTATCAGAGGATGGGAAAATGGGAACAAGAAGTGAAGAAGCTGGGAATAGTGGGGGAGGAGCGAGGGCGGGGGGTAGAAGCCAAGGCTAGGAACCAGGGTGGACAGCAGTAGGGAAAGAGACAAGGGAAGATACTGGGGGGGGGAGGGGGACAGGTACAGAAGGATCAACTAGAGCACATTTCCCTCCAGAACCTGGAACTGAACCCATTAATAACATTCCTTTGACAGTAAGCTTTTGTGAAAGCTGCTGGCAAAGTATTTGTCTCCATCCCCTTCTAGAGGCAGGTCCACAAAGAGGATGATAACATTCTACTGCTACCAGTTACTCTGTTAATTCAAGAGGTAGAGGACTGTGCTGTGGATCTAAAGATACCAACCCTGCTAATGAGGCTCAATAAGCTTCATGATGGAATTTTTGTTTTTTCAATTTTTAAAAACTTCAAGAAATTACATAAAAGTACATTAAAGAACATTAAACTTGCAAAATCCTATGGAAAAATAGTATGTCGTCTTGTAATGAAAGACTATCACAATTCATATGTTCAATGGGGCCGAATTAAGGTTACATAGGCAACCTTAATTGTGGCATTTCCTAACATTTGAGCACTTGACTTAGCAACCTTAACATTCTTCTCATGTAAGGCCTTTATATAGTAAGCATAAAGATTTGAAGAGCTGTTGTCAGTTAAAGAAATTTATGTTTAATCATATAATTTTTAACCTGCATACCAATTAGCAGTAGTAGTAGGCATCCTTCGATCCCGAAGGATCATGGGTTTGCGCCCCTGTTGGACTGATTCGAGCAGCATCTTCTGTGGCTGTGCAATCCAATTCAATCCGGGAATGGCAGTCCTTTCCGCACTGTGAGCAGCAGTAGGCAGATGTCGCTCTGGTATCACGAGCACGGATCTTCCTGAGGGCTCTCTTGTCTTCCGCTTTCTTCACCAAGGTAGTTTCATACATAGCAAGAGCTTTCTTCACTCCCTGTTTCCAGGCATACTTGTCTAAGGCGAGCGAATGCCAGGTGTTCGCACTGATAGTGAGAGCGCTGAGGTCACGCTTGCACGTGTCCTTGTAGCGCAATTTAGGTCGCCCTTTCAGCCTCTTTCCAGACGCCAGTTTGCCAAAGAGAAGGTCCTTCGGTATTCGGGCATCCAACATACGTGAGCTGTGAATAGTATTCCACCCAGCGTTCCATCTGCTTAGTTCTGTCCTTCAAAACCTCGCCTGTGGCCGACGTAAGTGGGGCAGTCTTCCATTGTGATGGACCAATGACCTGCTTGATCCCATCGTACATTCCTTGCATGTTACCAGTGTCCGCAGCCTGCTGAATCTTGGAGCAGAGTTGGAGCCAGTAATTGTTGGCACACCGCTGAGCAACCTGCTGCACTTGACTCCGAGCAAACCGGAGTGCCTGCAGGTTCTCCTCACTGGGAGAGGACCTGTATGCAGCCAGTGCCTGTCTCTTCTTCTCAATCAGGGGCGTCAGCACTTCAGTGTGGGCTTCAAACCAATCAGCAGACTTGACTGTCTTCTTCCCAAAGATAGATATTGCAGTATCATAGATAGCGTCCCATAGTTGTTCCCATCTCTTGCTGATATCAGTGTCATCCCGACGGGGAAAGGCCTCTTCAAGTGCTTGGACAAACTCGCATACTTTTGAAGGGTCACGAGTCTTACCAGTGTCAATGCGTGGCCTCCCTTCCTTTCTGGAGCGAAAAAATCTTCGCGGCTGGATGTACACCTTACTACACACGAGCAAGTGGTCAGTATCACAGTCTGCGCTGTGGTAGCTGCGTGTCACCCTGACACTACCTAAACAGCTGCGTTTGGTGAGGACAAGGTCAAGCTGGTGCCAATGTTTCGATCTTGGGTGTCACCACAAAACTTGGTGCTGGGGTTTGACGTTGAAAAAGGTATTGGTTATGCAGAGATCATGTTGGGAGCAGAGTTCAAGGAGGCGCCGTCCGTTTTCATTCATCTTCCCTGTTCCAAACTGTCCCAGACAGGATGGCCAGCTGTGATGGTCGCTGCCAACTCTGGCATTGAAGTCGCCAAGGATGAATAGCGGCTCATGGGAAGATACCTCACTGATGGCAATACTAAGTTCATCATAGAACTTGTCCTTATCTTCCTGGGCAGAAGTTAAAGTAGGCGCATAGACGCTGAAGATGTTAGCCATGCCCACTGATGTTTGAAGCTGGATTTTCAGCATTCTCTCAATTCCCACATTTGGTGGTATGACTGAGCCAACTAGGTTGTTTCTAATTGTGAAGCCAACACTGTGTTCCCTGGTCTCTTCTGGAGGCTTCCCGTGCCAGAAAAAGGAATAATCCTTCTCCCGGAGACATCCAGAGGACGATAGCCTTGTTTCCTGAAGGGCCACAATGTCCATCCGTAGTCTTCTCAGCTCGTTATTAATGACTGCTGTCTTCTGGGGGTTACTAATGCTCTGTAGGTCTTCTGTAAGGCCCGGAATCATGGTCCTTACATTCCATGTGCCCAGCCTGAAGGCTGGATTACTTTGTCGCTTGTTTGTTTTGCCTGGTGTAAGGTTAACGATCCACCTGTTGGTGATTCCCTAAGCCCCACACACCCAGTGGAGCAAGTGGAGCATGGCGAGGCAGCACCTATTTGGCTGGAGGTTGCCCTGCTTGAGGCGGGCGGTAGCTGCCCAGTGAGATCCGAAGACCTCTCCCACCATCAGAAGCAACCCCTGGTGCCTCACTCTATGCCAATCAAGTGCAGTGGCTTAATATCGGTAACTTGCTGCTTCCTGTGTTGTGTCACCGCTCAGAAAGCGATGCCAGAGTGTCCTCTCCAGGGCGCAGGCCTGGGCAAATAAGTTGAGAACCGGCTGATGCCCAGCAGCAGGATCCCCCTCTCCACGCCACTGATGTAATCCAAGGGAAAGGCAAAAGCCAGTACAGCTTGGCACCAGTGTCATCACAGGAGCTGCCAGAGTGAAGCTGAGTACAACCTCAAACTGCCTTAAGGGCTCCATCTCCGGATTTATCCTCGGGGTTTACTCCCGAAGCCTTTCCCATAACTAGGTATCGCCGCAAGGCAGCGGAGGTTTTAATTCAGAGTTTCCCTTCTCCTAGGTGGGCGGCCTTCCCAGGCTGACGAGCCCCACCTGCCCGAAGTTAAAGGCTAATTAGGACACCTCGGGGTAATTAAGAAAACCAGTTCAGACTGGGTATAAAAGTTCAGACTGGGTATAAAAGAAGCTTGTCTGCAGTTGTAGGGTGCATGCAGCTGGGAGGAAGGAGGAGAGCACCACTGGGAGTAGGAGGAAAAGAGATCACAACTAGGAGGATGAACTGGAGAGAAGGAAGGTGCTGAGAAGGTGTGGGGAAGTAGCCCAGGGGTCTTGGAGCTGTCTCATAGCAGGCGTCAGGGATTCACACAAGCAGCTACTATCACAGGGCCCTGGGCTGGAACCTGGAGTAGAGGGTGGGCCCAGGCTCCCCCTAACACCCACCTCCCCATTTCCATTTGGGGGAAAAGGACTGTGGAGTTTATTCTCTGTTTTATCATACACTGGCTGATTATGAAAAGAGTTCAACAAACAGCAAATTTGGGCATGGTGCCTAAAACTGTGGGCTGTTGTGAGTCTCTGAGGCAAGCAAATCTGCCAGGAAGCACAGGACCCACCGAGTTTTCGTAGAAGCTTTGTCACAACTGGCGTGGGTCACAACGGCAGCAGATTATCCTCAGCTGAAGGCAGAGATTTGAGCCTGAGCAAGAGTGATGGCCGCAGTGTGGGCCCAGCGGTATCATGAATGGAGATACTAGGAGAAAAAACTTCTGCATTCTCAATTATATGACCTCATCCATCTTGCCCACAGGTGGTTATGACCTGGGGCCCATAACTCTGAAGAAATGCTACAAGCATTGATTACTGACTGATAGATTAGGGGGCTACCACCAGACCTTCACCTTGGGTGAGCCAGAATGAACCAGCCACATATGACAAAGTTGTTGTACTAGTAGGGGGGCAGAGGGCAACAAGGGACACGACTGATTGGGGGAGAAGTCCCCTGTGTTAAATCAACAGCACCACTATCCCAGGTTGGAGTACTTGGACCCTCGGGGAAGCCCTGGCGGGAGAAGAGGGGATGGAGGACCTACTGGAGGTGACGAGAGCTCCAGTTAATGAAGGTGAAGGAGTTCAGGAGGTCAGACGCTTTAAGCCGAGAGACCAGGGAATGCCTAGGGCTTCCTACAGATGCCACGCTTGTGGAGAATGAAGGCACATAGCCGCACAGTATCTCAATGCAGAGGAGCCAATGCAGTGCAGTATGGGAGATTGGAAAAATACAAGCTGTCTCATACATATTGCGGGGGTCGCACTAACCCCACACCAATATACTAGGCCAGTAAGGTTAAATGGAGTAGAAACCATAACACTGATAGATTCAAGCTGTGCCATTACGCTCATCTCAGGGAAGTTGGTGAAGTATAGTCAGATGCTCCAGGCAAAACAGACAGGGGTCTCGTGTGTCCATGGGGCAGTTTGTTCCTACCCCACCGTGTCAGTGCAGATTGAAATCCAGGGGAACACTACTGGGGTAATAGCAGGGGTAGTCCCTCAGCTTCCCTACCTGGTGCTCATAGGAACGGGCTTCCCAGGGTCAGTGGCTACCATAGCTTGTCAACCCCCAATTTTTTCTGAAATATCCCCTGATTTGTTCCCCAATCCTATGAGGACCTGAAAGACAAAAAAAGAAAGGAGGGCCACAAAAGGCATTGGGAGCCCAAATTCTAGCCCAGAATCAGAAGGCTGCAGACCTGCCTGGGCAGCCAGAGAGGAGATTTCCCTGGAGAAGGAAGTGTCAGATCTCGACCCACATTCTAATGCCTCAGATCAGACAGAAGTGACAGAGACTAGTTCACCAGAATTTGGGCAGATTAGCCCAGGGAGGGAAACTTTTGGGTGAGATCTAACTGAGGATCCCAGATATGACAACATTAGGAAGGAGGTGACAGAAATAGAGAGAGTCCCAGTGGAAGGGAAAACCCAGGGATCTGGACCATACTTCATCATGAAGAAGGATCTCCAATACCTGGTAACCTCAATACAGGGGGAGGAGGTACAGCAGCTACTAGTACCTCAGAAGCACCAGAAAGCTGTATTAAGCATCATCTACAATCATCTGTTTGGGGGGCATCTTGGGGTAGAAAAAACCCTAGCACGGGTCCTACAAAGGTTCTTTTGGTCAGGAATACATGAGGATGACATCGGTATTGTACATCGTGCCCTGAGTATCAACTGCACAGCCCTCGGCCCCAGAACACCGTTAATACACTCAAATGGGTCTTCTATGATGGGGAGGGGTATGGCCATAGACCTGGTAGGACCTTTAGAGGAAATGATGTGGGGTCACCAGTATATCCTGGTCATCTTAGACTATGTGAACCGGTATCCCAAAGCTATACCCTTGCAGAACACATCCTTGAAAACAATAGCTAAAGCATTATTAGAAATCTTTACCTGGGTGGGGCTACCAAAGCAAATATTGACAGACCAAGGAACCCCCATTCATGTAAAAACTGATGAAGGACCTCTATACCCTACTCCATATCCATACCCTAAGGACCTCTGTCTATCATTCCCAGAGGGATGGACTGGATGAAAGGTTCAATCAAACCTTCAAAGCTATGATATGGAAGGTAGTAAGTTGAGATGGGGAGGACTGGGACACCCTGCTACCTTACCTGATGTTCGCTATCTGGGAGGTACCTCAGGCCTCTACTGGATTCTCTCCTTTTGAACTATTCTATGGATGCCAACCCCATGGGATCCTGGATATTGCTAAAGAAATATTGGAGGAGGAACCCAATGCAGGGAAGAACATAATTGAGCACGTCTTGCAGATGAGAGAACAAATAGCCTGAATCACTCCCATTGTATGGGAACATCTGGAAAAGGCCCAGGAGGCCCAGCAAACTCATTACAACCGCACACAAAGATTCGACAGTTCCAGCCAGGGGATTGAGTGATGGTACTGGTGCCCACAATGGAGAGTAAGCTTTTGGCCCAATGGCAGGGGCCCTATGAGGTGTTTGAAGCCATGAGGGAAGTAAACTATAAGGTGAGGCACTCAGGACACCAGAAAAAGGAACAGGTTTATCCCGTGAATCTCTTGAAACTGGCAGTCCAGAGAGGCGTGCGTGGTCACTCAGGGTATGTCTAGACTGCATCCCTCTCTTGGCAGAGGGATGCAGATTAGGCAGGTCGACATCGCAAATGAGGCACGGATTTACATATCCCGTGCCTAATTTGCATAAAAATGGCCACCACGTTTTGCCGATTCAGCACTTTGTCGGCAAAAAGAGGCAGTCTAGAGGGGGATCTGTCGAGAAAGAAAGCCTTTTTCGACAGATCCCTTATGCCTCCTGCAAGGAGGTTTACAGGATCTGTCGAAAAAGGCTTTCTTTCTCGACAGATCCCCCTCTAGACCGCCTCTTTTTGCCGACAAAGTGCTGAGTCAGCAAAACGCGGTGGCCATTTTTATGCAAATTAGGCGTGGGATATGTAAATCCGTGCCTCATTTGCAATGTCGACCTGCCTAATCTGCATCCCTCTGCTGACAGAGGGATGCAGTCTAGACATACCCCCAGAGGCCCCAAACCAGGAAGATACCTTGTATGAACAGTCAAGATATCTCTGACCTGACACCACACCAAAAGTGTGAGGTCATCAAGATGATCAGCCTACATCAGGACGTGTTTTCAACTAAGCCAGGCTGAATGACCAAGGCTTATCATCACATTACCACAAATCCTGGGGTCAAAGTTATACTGAGACCCTTTCAGGTCGCCGCTGCAAAGAAGGAAAAAATTAAAGCTGAAGTAAAGAGGATGTTGAAGTAGGGAGTCATTGAGGAATCCCATAGTGAATGGTCTAGCCCAATTGTTTTGGTGCCAAAGCCCGATGGTACCACTCGGTTCTGTAATGACTTTCAGTGGTTGTATGAAATATCAAAATGTGACGCATACCCTATAACTATGAGTTAGATGACTGCTTGGGCAATACCCAATTTTTGATCACCCTAGATTAAACAAATGGAT
Organism: Pelochelys cantorii; assembly: GCA_032595735.1. Lineage (NCBI taxonomy): Eukaryota > Metazoa > Chordata > Testudines > Trionychidae > Pelochelys > Pelochelys cantorii. Next base: position 119,324,261 of record CM064326.1, on the reverse strand, counting down.
ATTGACAGATTCCCTTGGCCAAAGAAGCAAAAGAAAAAAACCTGCATTTTCTACACCTCAGGGCTTATTTCAATATACTGTCCTCCCTTTCAGATGACATGGAGCTCCTGCCACCTTTCAATGTCTGATGGACAAGCTCCTACCAGTTACGCGGCAGCATACCTCGACAACGTAATAATTCATACCCCCAATTGGGAGACTCGTCTAGAAAAAGTGGAAGCGGTGCTGAATACCCAAAGACAAGCTGCTCTTACGGCTAACCCAGCCAAGTGTGCCATAGGACTTGCTGAAGCCAAATACTTCAGCTATATCATAGGAAGATGGGTGATAAAACTCCAGGGCTGCGTCTAGACTGGCATGAATTTGCGCAAATGCTTTTAGCGGAAAAGTTTTCCGTTAAAAGTATTTGCGCAAGAGAGCGTCTACATTGGCACGGACGCTTTTGCGCAAAAGCATTTTTTGCGCAAAAGCGTCCGTGGCCAATCTAGACGTGCTTTTGCGCAAGAAAGCCCCGGTTGCCATTTTAGCCATCGGGGCTTTTTTGCGCAAACAAAACTGAGCTGTCTACACAGGTTTTGCGCAAAAGGACTTTTTCCCGAACGGGAGCGTCAAAGTATTTGTGCAAGAAGCACTGATTTCTTACATTAGAACGTCAGTGCTCTTGCGCAAATTCAAGCGGCCAGTGTAGACAGCTGGCAAGTTTTTGCGCAAAAGCGGCTGCTTTTGCGCAAAAAGTGGCCAGTCCAGACACAGCCCAGGTGAATAAGCTGGAAACCATCCAGAATTGGTCTCAGTCAAATAGAAAAAAACAAGCCTGAGCATTCCTGGGTGTGGTGGGGTATTATAGACCGTTCATTTCCCATTTTGCTTCCAGAGCAAGTCCCCTGATGGATCTGATAAAAACCAGGGGTCCCGAAATGGTGAAGTGGACCAATGTATTGGTAAAAGCATTCTTGGATTTATGTACACCTCTCTGCAGTAACCGTGTACTCATAGCTCCTGACTTTGACAAAGAATTCATTCTCCAGACAGATGCGTCTGAAGTAGGCTTGGGTGCAGTCGGAGATGAAGAGCACCCAGTTCTCTATCTCAGTAGAAAACTACCAATAGAACAGAAATATGCAGTAGTGGAAAGAGACAGTAGTGGAAAGAGACAGTCATCAAGTGGGCTATGGAAATGCTCTATTGCCATATACTAGGCCGACGATTTACTCTTGTGACCGACCATGCATACAAAGAACAGTATAAGAGAATAACCAGATGTTTTTTGTCCCTATAACCCTTCCAGTTCCCCATGCAACACTGGGCTGGAAGCCACCATGGCAATGTAGATGGTCTGTCACAAGTATATTGCATGACGACCCAAATTGCCCAACCCCAGGGTGTTGAGCAGGAGGGGGGATATGTGACAGGGTCAGGTCAGAAGGCTATAAAAAAGGACCCACCAAGTTTTCATAGGAGCTTTGTCACCCTTACTAGTTTTATTTTCAGGTTCCTAGTGGTGCATTGATTGAGTTTCAGATTCTGCAGAGGAATATTTATTTGTGTAAATAGCAGTTTTTGTTGGTTTGATTCTAATTTCCTGGTAGCCCTAGGTTTTATAAAAAAAGAATTGTTTATTTTAAAATTAGTCAGATCCTTCAAATACTTCTTTTTGTGAGTAACTTCTCTCACAAGTAGTTCTGTGGATGTCAATTCAAATTGACAGTATTCTTTGAACAGATTTGTTATGTAACAGCTTATTTAAGTTTCTAAAAAATGGTTTATTGTCTCATTTAAATTAAATATAGTGGTATTGATTTTGCTGGTATCATGTTATCTAGTATTTCACAGAATTTATTCACAGTACAGTAGACTTCCGAAAATCCGGCACCTTTGGGACCTAGGTGGTGCCGGATTATCAAATATGCCGGACTATCAGGAGGTACTACTGTATATACACTTCAACACTAGTACAGTCTGTAAATTATTCACTTAAGCACTAAAAAAAACACGTACTTAAACAAAATACTGAAACTTAAATCTATAATTTTGTTCATTTGCCATGATGCACAACTACTCATCTTCTGATGAAACCCATGCTTCATCATCCGTGTTATCATCCGGTTTATCAATATCCTCCTCTGCTTCCATGGGGGTGTCGATAACAATAGGCTCTGGTGGTGGTGGTGAAGACAAGACTGAACTATCTTCCGTGCCCTTGCAAACATATCCCTGAGATCAGCTTGCTTAGAGGACTGTGACTACTTGGTATAAAAGTTATTCAGAATAATATGAAGGTTCATCACTTCAGCTGCATTATATTGGCTGCAACTCTCTGCAAATTCAATGAATTTGGAAATAAAATCAGTTGCCTCTCGCCAGGTATATTTTGCTCTCTCCGTCACTTCCTCTTCTTCTTCTTGAGGTTTTTGTGGATTCATAACACTTTAAATGATAGCAGCATCACTCAAAATTTCTACATCGGGTTCGTCTTTGTCCATATCGAGCCATTGTTCAATCTCATTTTCTGTGAGCTTTGCAACAGCATTCTTCTCAGGGACATTTTCAATTATTTCTTGTATGTCAGTAATGCGCATAGGCCTAACATTAAAGCCACAAAATTCCTCTTCATCAGAAGAACCATCTCAAAATATGATGCTAGGCCAAAGTTTCCTCCAACATTTTTGTACAGTAGCCTTCTTTACATCTTTCCAAGCCAATGCAGCCACATACACAGCGTCCTTAAGGTTGAAATCAGATTGAAATTCAGAAACAATTCAGAAACAGTCTGAGTTTACCAGCTTTTGGACAAAAAAACCCCTGTAGAAACACTTAAAGTTCTGTATCATGCTCTGATCTATAGGTTGGATCAAAGACATCACATTCGCTGGCAAATATGTAGCAGAAATATTTCCACTAACAAGCTCCGAAGCAGGCAGATGCGCTCGACAGTTATGGAGCAAAAGAACCGCTTTACTATCCTCTGGTAGATCCCCCTTTCTAAAATTCCCCTTAACTGAGGGCACAAAATAATTAAAAAACCAGTCCTTAAAGATTTCTGCCATCATCCAAGCATTCCCCTATGCCTCGTAAATCACTGGCAAACTCAGAGTTGAGTTCAGCAAACAATGCCATAAGAGCCCAGTTTCATCAGCATTGTATATTTGAGAAGGTGACAAACCGTGTTCCTCCACCAACTGCTCAAAAATAGTGCTATACTCCTCAGCGGCTACGTGATTGGCAGACTTTTGCTCACCACTGATATCTAACTTACAGATCCCATGCCGATACTTAAAATTACGCAACCAACCTTCTGAAAACACACATGATTCACTAATGTTCATTTCACTGTGAAACTGTTTTGCTTTTTCCATGAGCACTGGCCCAGTAATGGGCTTACCTTCAGAACTCTTTGCACTAAACCACTTAAACAAAGCCACATCCAACTGCACCATCTTAGGTCTTTTCAGAGTTTGCCATACCTCGGTACGTTTAGTAGGCGCTTCACTTTCAGAAACAAATACTCGCAACATATCTTTCTGTTTCTTTATGTCATAGATTGCCCAAGATCCAGTGTTAAATTCACTCATGATAATGTGCTGATTTATGCCTCTTTCTAGCATCTTTATAATCTCTAATTTCTGGTTCAATGTCAGTGTTACATGCTTCCTTTTTGCACTTTTCTTACCACTACCACTAGCACCTTCATTCACCTTTGACGCCAAATTACTACTGTACATACCGATGGGCGAAAATATTCAAAAGTCAAAACAGCACTGTCCAGCGTCCCACAATGCCAGTGGCAGACTGAGTCAATCCCTTCCAGTTTTGCTCGGTTCAACTGCTGCCGCTGCTGCCTTGTGACTTGTTTTTTGCAGAAGCTCACTCACTTGCCATTTTGATGGTGGACTATCAGCAGTGCCATACTATTGGGTGCCAGACTATTGGAGTTTTACTGTATAAGGCTCTGGGCTTGCTCTGGGGCAGCATGTGTGCACAGCTATCTACTTGCATGGAAGAAGTTGCAGGATGGAAGCCTAAGCTAATCAACATTCAGTGTATATCTTAGCATCTTAAAAAGAACCATGAAATACAGTGTTGTCTAAATAAAATGTAAAGTGTTCAACATTAATTTGATAAAGATGCATAATTATATTTTTTATCAAAAGGTCCATAGCAGAGCTTCAGTGGATATATAAGGGTAATGTTACTTTCCTTCTTCCAGCATCACCCCCAGATAAATCAGTGATGTTTTGCTTCACTTGGGTACTATATGATTGGACCCAAAATAATAGTTTGTCTGTTTTATCAGCATTCTTACTATAGGAACTTTATTATGTGGTAATGGATAAGCATTTAAAAAAAATTCCAATCCTCCAATCCTAAAGGATTATTATTATTAGGATTTTCTTCAACAGCGAATAATTTAGAATTCAAATAAAAGGGTACATTCCATAGGACCATCATTGATTAATTGGTACATATAAACAGTAGATAAAAATAATAACTGGTACGCTACTGTGAAATAAATCAATAGTTGATTTGCTAATTTAAAAGGCATTTTTATATTTATATTTTGATTATTTCCCTCCCATCTCCCAAAATTAGGAGGGGGTTGTGAGAGACAATAAGAACAAAACAGCTAGGAAATGCAAAAGGGAGGGAAAGGAAGGGAAGGGGGAGTAACAGCTTGGTTTCTAGGAATTACTCAGAAATTTGTAAAAAGTCATATAAAAACTTTTCAAATTTGAAATCCATGCTTTTTAGCTGCCAGGCCAGCCAAGCTGCTGTGCCAAGCTTCTATCTGTGGTGGCAATGTCTTTAGTCTAAGCAAAACAGTCATTTGATTACAAGCATTGTTATGAAGAACCAAGCTTTCTGCGAGTTGGAGAGTTTTTGAGAGTTTTTGGCAACCTTAATAATAGGCAGTGCTCCCAGTCCTGACCATAATTACTCTACAGTTATCCACGGTTCTCTAGTTATTGTTTGGTTTTGAGGTCCCTAAAGATAACTGTGACACTGTCATTCAAGAAATGGCAGATCAAAAAGCAAAAGATTGATAGAAGAATAAAGATTTTGTGATTGTTGAGTAAACCTGCAGAACACCTGGGCAAAGAGACATGGGGAGGAACCTGCTGAATGGTTACTAACCAGATACAAGTACAGAAAAAATGTGTGGCTTAAAGTAAGCTCTTCTGTATAAGGTGTGCAATATAAGCTTTGGAGGAACTTTTTGTTTTGTATAAATCCTACTGATGATCTAAATGTGAGAATGAACCCAACAATTAATTAAGCCAGCTCCATAGAAGCCTTACAATACCTCTCTCTCTCTCTCTCCATGATGCAAAACATTCATCCTTACTTAACAGAGCCCAAACACATTTCATCTCTAAGGAAGAGACAAAAAGATCAATTTGGTACTGAAATCAATTTAAGTTTTGCAGACTGAACTGCGAGGGCTGCCTTTTTTCCCTGAATAAAAGGACTACAAAAGCAGCCAGAAGAGGCAACAATATTTGACTTCTTTGTCTGCTATTGACAAAGAGACAAGGTTGGTGAGGTAATTTTTTATTTAACCAATTCCTAATCTCTGTATCATCCTGCCACAACGATGTCCTTGTTCTATTCTCTTTGTTCAGCCAGTCCTAGATCTTCTAGTGCATTCTAATTCCTCATCAGATCTGTCTCTGATCCTCCTCAGCTCCTTTCCTGTACTCTACTGAAAAAAAAACTTTAAAAACAAGTAGTGTTGCACCTTAGGGGTTGTCTACACTACAGAAAAGTTTGAAGCTGCAGCTGTTGATCTTCCAAGGTTCGAATTAGTGGGTCTAGTGAAGACACGCTAATTTGAACTGAGGCTGTCTAGACTACACAGTTTTTCTGGGATACCAGAGGTATCCCGGAAAAACTGTTTCACATCCAGGGAACGCATTTGCTCTTCTGCTTTTTTTGCGGAAGAGCAAACGCGCTCTTTCGGAAGCCCCTGTATTCCTCGTTCCACGAGGAATAAGGGGGCTTCCGAAAGAGGGTTTTTTTCTGACATTTGGCCCAGTCTAGACGGGCCATATGTCGAAAAAGCCTCTTCTGACAAAAGAATCGGAAAAAGCTACACAAAATACAGAGCGCATTTTTCGTAGCTTTTTCTGAAAAAAAAAAAGCAGCAGTGTAAACCTAGCCTGAGTGGGCACTCTTGTCAGCACCGGTAGTCCTAGCTTTCATGGGTACAACCCCATTTTTCAGATGAGTGGAGCAAGAGCACAGAGGGACATGGAAACCCCAACATTTAAAGCAGAAAAAGAGGGGAAAGGGGAAGCAGGGGAACAAAAAGAAAAAACCCTGTCAATTACAGTGTCTGTGCTAAATGAGGCTAATAGAATGGGCTGTAAGTGTCCGATACTTAGCTTTTGATGTCATTTGGGTGTTGAATCTAACGACCCATCCAGCTGATGTCCTGGTTCAGTACCTGCGTAAACATGTCAGATTTGCATATGAAGACCATTCAGAAGTCTCTTTCTCTAGCTGGTTCCTGAAATTATTCTGCAAAAGAATGGCTACTTTTAAATCCATTAATGAGTGTCCAAGCGTGTTAAAATGCTCCCCAACAGGTTTCTGTGTGTGACCAATTTGAATATCTGATTTGTGCCGTGCTCCACTCATCTGAAGAAGTGGGTTGTGCCCATGAAAGCTCATGATATATATTGTTAGTCTCTAAGGTGGTACAGGACCACTCGCTTTTTAAGGTTTTTTTTAAGTTATTCAGCTACTCCTCTGAGACTTCTACTCCACTGGTTTTCAGTCCCAGCCTTCCCTATTTCCTCATCCAATTTCTGTTGCTACTGAGCAATGGTGAACGATGATTTTTTTCAAAGGCTTACAACTTGGATGTGGATGGATTTTTCCAGAGGCAGCAAGGGCATATCTCTGTTATAAAGGGCAAACCTTGCCAAATTTCAGATTCCTGCTCCAAAGAATGGAAGCATTGAATTTTTTCGAAGAAAATGGTACCAGATTTTTTTCTTTTAAACAGATCATGTATTTTTACTAGCCTTGTTCTTAGAAATGGCTGAACAGTCCTGACAAAATTTCCAAAAAATTCAGACTCAAGCAGACACCCAGCATGGAAAAATTCAGCCTAAATGCTTAAAGTTTGGCAAAGGCGTAAGTAAGCCCCTTCACTTTCCGTTTAAACTGATTTTTACTGGACAAATCCTGGGTTTTACAAAAAGCATTGTTTGTTTTTCTTCCTGATTTTTACCTTACTTTTGTATCATTCAAATATATAAAAATAACTTGTTTTATTAGCGTGTGTGTATATGTAAAGCTGCCTGTTGAAGTGAAAGTGTGTATTAGTCTAAAAGATACACATACAGTAATAAACAAACAGAAACATGTGCAAGCTCTGAAGTGTGTGCATATCTGAACATATTGATAAATCTCATGCCCACCATGTACACATTTCAAGATCTTACTAGATTATGGTGTAAAGATCTGACACACTAAAATGGGAAGAAAATAAAAATCTGTATCAGAGTGTTTCAGAAGACAAGGAAGTTTTTAAAAGTTTTTTAAAATTAAAATGGGAATAGGATAAAATTGAATGTGTGCACTGCAAATGATGTGGCCCAATTATTTAATTTAAATATTTATAAGATAACAGTTATAAGTCTACAACAGTAAATATTTATTCAAATGAAAAGTTTTATTTGGGTTTAGAGATGTATTTTTTTCTTAAACTCAAAGGTGGCATTGTGTTTTGAGTTCTGTTTTAGTTCTGCAGCAAACCACATTGAATTCCCTTAATCAAAGCATTTAACCTACTGAATACTTACTCCCTATCCCTGCCTCCCTTCCACAAAAATAAACTCCAAAATTTACCCAGGAAAATTATTAAAATGTTTCTGTCAATTTTTACCTGTTTTCATTGTTGTAGTAATAAATAACAATACATTCATAGGAAAATAAAATAAAATAAAAACTGTAAAGAAAGGGCTCAAATTATAAACAACTAGCTGGAGTTACCCGGCGTTGCTTGGGGTGGGCGGTGGGGTCCTGCCGGGGGTTCCCCGTGTAAGGGGCGGGCGGGCGGGAAGGGGCGAGCATGGGACCTAGGGTGGGCGGGGTGGCCCAGCTCGCACCCGGGGCTGCAGGTGCCGTGGGGGGCAACGACTGCACCGCCCACCCCGAAACTTTCAAGCGGCCCAGCTCACGCCCGGGGCTGCAGGTGCCGCGGAGGGCAACGACCCCACCGCCTGCCCCGAAACTTTTGCCCCGCTACCTGCCGCACCATGGGGCTGTGCTGGGGGCTCCCCTCTCCTGCAGGCCATGCCAAGCAGGTGCCGGGCTCCCCGCCACGCAACCATGAAGCTGCACTGGACCCTGGGCTGCTCCCAGCACTGCCGCCGCCACCGCCGTCCTCCCTCTGGGCTCACCCCGCTGCACCCACAACCGACCCCTAGCGGAGGCCGCGAGCTCCAGCCCGCCACTTGGCAACCCTCGGCTGCTGCCCGAGGGGAGGGGCCCAGACCAAATGGCATCATGGGCGGGAGGGAGGAGGGGGCTCCCCGCCCCGGAGGCACCTGTGCAGTGGAATGGCCTGGTAGAGGTGAGTGGGGCAGCTGCCGCTTGGAGCGCCGCCCCTCCCCTTGCGCCCTCCGCCGCCGGCCTTAGTGAGTGACTGTCCCCGCTGCTTCCCGCGGGAAGCCGCTTCTCCCCATACTGCCAAAGTACCTTAAAACCTTCTCCTGGAGGAAAGGTTACCCCATGCAAAGTTTGGTTGCGGTAGCTCTTATAATGCCCAAGTTATTAGCGCACAAACATACAAACATTCTCCTTCATATATTAAACTAAAGCCATAGGTGCTGGAACTACAGTTGCAGGAGGTGCTGCTGCACCCCCTGACTTGAAGTGATTTCTATTATATATTGGGTTTACAGTTTGGTTCAATGGCTCACAGCACCCTAATATACAAATTGTTCGAGCACTCATAATAAGGTATAATGGTTTAAACAGAACAGAGAGATAAATTAACATTTTACCCTGCAATCAGAATGACCTTCTTTTACTTCTACAAAGTGCTCAAGGCTAACAGCTTTCTCCCTGATCACTCTGTGTTGTTATAGTTGAGTGCATTGAGAGCTGAGTCTTCCTGTCTTCTCAAATTACTGTTCTTTTATCTGCACAAGAGAGAGGGATAATTTAAAAGTCACATTTATTCTTAATTCAAAGAGCTAAAATCAACAGACTACCTGCATGTATATACAAAAACATAAAACAAAAGTGGAATTGCGGGCACATTGTGGGCTAAATCCAGAATTTCCACCTGTAGAAGGTCTGGCACAGTTTAGGGGGTCCAGTGTGATGAAGATTTTTCCCTTCAATGTACTGGGCACCAGTATATTTGCACTACTGGAGTACCAGTAGTAGGACTACTACATTGGGGTGCTCACCATGGCTAACTATAAATTAAGGTTCTGTGGCACCTTATAGACTAAGGGTATGTCTACACTACAGCATTATTTCGAAATATCTAATTTTGAAATAGTTAATTCGAAATAGCTTATTTCAAAATAAGGCATCTATACATAAAATGCATTTTGAAATAGCGTTTTTCTATTTCAAAATAGCACGTCCACACTGAGTGGACATTGAATCAAATTGAAGTCTGGTTGGAACCAGTTCCAGCAGGGCATCAGGTCAGAAGTTATCTTGTGGCCAGGGCGGCCAGCAGGGCACCCTGGGAAGGGCTGGAGGCCCCCTATTTCAAAATAAGCGTCTACACAGTGCTTATTTCGAAATAGCAATTTTGAAATTGGCACTATTCCTCATGGAATGAGGTTTACCAATTTTGAAATAAGCCCTCAGCTATTTTGAGTTAATTTTGGAATAACAGAATCGCTGTGTAGACACTAGAAACGTTATTTTGAAATAACTGCTGTTATGCATCTGATAAAGTGGGTCTTTGCCCACAAAAGCTTATACTCTAATAAATCTGTTCGTCTATAAGACTAACACGGCTACTCCTCTGATACTATAAATTAAGGTTGTATAACAGTTTACATTTTATCTCAATTTCAGCTGCTCATAACTTTCTGAAATGTTCACCTACCTGGCAGAATTTTTTTCAAGCCTGGTGTCTGTCCCATGTTGATTTACAAATAATTTAAAAAATATTTCAATATTTGAAATAGGTGAAAAAATATTTTCTCCATTATAAAAACAATTCTAGCAACACTGTTTCTGAACATCTATAAAGCTAAAAAAGATAGAGTAGAAAGATTGAATTTGGCTTGGAAATTGTAATCTGAGTACATTTGATGAGTAAATAATTGAGAAACAAAATAAATATTGAATCCTTCAATGTTGTTCTTACAGTCACTTTTCAGAAAAGGACTACAGTTTAGAAGGCATTTTTTAAATTAAATTACATCCATTATGATACAACAGTAAAATCAAATTTCTTAAGATTTTTTCTTAGTCATAGCAGAAGTCATGTGTTGACTACCATAAATAATACACTGATTTCTCTTTAAAGCCATTCATATTGCATCTGATTGAATATTAGTCCATGTTCAGAGTTATCTAAAATGACTACAAATATATATTTAATATGAATTATTTCAAAGATCATCCATATGTAACAAAACTTCTGTTTGAACAGGCTTTGTAATTAGTTTCTGATCTTATTCTATTTCTTTCAAATAGATCAACAGACATATAAAATAAATGTATTATGTACACATTTATAAATGATACCTTGACATAATCTAGTGCACAAGACAGTTTATTCTTATGAATTTGTTCTTTGTAATAAGCAAAAATAAACTTTAAGTACTTTGCTATTACAAAATGTTTTCATTTTCATGTGCTTTCTCACAGTCCTGATTTAGCAAATTCAGGCTTACCTTTGAACTCATTCTTATGGCCCTTTCTCTGAACTGGAAGGTACTTAAATACATGCTTAAAGTTAAGCACATGCTTAATTCATCAACTGTATCAAAGTATATGTCTTATAATAATGGTGTCATATTTCTTGTTGCCTCCCATTCAGCATGCCTACATAACATCATCCTATATGCCCCCTTTCCCCTATTGTTTAGAAAATTATTTTTCTAGATGCAGAGACAATTCATGGATCATAATTTATAATATACTGCTAAATAATCAGATATAATAAACAAAAAATCGGTATGTAAACTGTATTCTGCTTAAAAGCTTGAAGGACAGAGGCAAAAGTGTCAACTACAGAGTGTTTGCAGATATTTGCATATGCAAGAGTCAGGTAATGTAACTATTCCTGAATAATGAACCCATCCTTTTCTCTAACTGAAGAACATAAAATCTTGCAGGAGACAATAGTGATCAACCAATGTTATAAATTATGCACTTAAGCTAAAATCAGTTGCAATTAGTCAAACATTCTGGTGAGAGTTGTATAGGAACAGAGCCCCATATTTTTCTTTTGTTCACTATACAAGGCTCCAGAGTTTTTAAAACAATAGTGATGTAAATAAGAAGAGTAAAAAACCGTCATTGTCAGGCCCACACACAGGAATTTCTATGGGGCAGGTGTGCTTTTTTTTGCAAATGTGGATCGCAAGGGTGTGAATGCACCTTCTATGGTTCCCCAAGTAATCAGGGAATCAGCCCCAACCTTCCCTGGCTGGCCAGATTACAGGGGAGGAGAGAGGCTCCGGCAGTGCGTCGCTCCTGCCTGCCCCTGGCTGGCTGGAGCATGCTTACTTGGGGAACCACGGGGGTGCTTTCACACCCTTCGCACTCCCCTGCGTACGGGCCTGATTGTGTACATTCTTCAGATCCTGTCAGACTGATGCATTAACAGTCTATGGGCTTCAGTCAGCAAAAAGTGAGCAAGCTCATAATTAAAAATATTAAATACATTTAAAACCACTTTAGAGAAGAATGGATGTTGTTAAAAACAACACAGATAATTTGAAAATGAACTTAAATTATCTATCCATAAATTCCGTTAAAGAATCATTCTTTAATATAGAGTGTGGAAACCAAAAGCTCTTCCGTGGACTTTCAAGGGACCCAGTTAACATTTTCTGAAGTCCAGCCATTATAGCTACAGTAAATACACGGTTGTCATGGTAATGCACTGATCAAAGTCTGAAGGAAAAAACTCAGGCCTTGTTATGTTTCATAGTGCGAGATGAAAGGAAGACCTGACTAGAAATAACATAACATTGATAAGCATTTAGTTCATTTTCCATCCTTCCAGAAAGGCATATTGACTTAGTTATTTTGAAATAGTTTAATTTAAAATTCAATGTGATTGCATGTAGTTATGCAAATACAGTTAATACTTAACATGATGCATGTCAATATTATAATGTCAACGCAACTTTTTTATGAGGAATTACTGTATATCTGAAATCCATTGTTCTCAGTTATTTTGAACAAGATTGACACTTGCTCATAAATAACAATGCAGAGAAGTAAAGGGCAGTACATCAGAGTACACTATGGGAGCGTCTAGACTGCAGATTTTTTTTCGGAAAAACGGCCATTTTTCCAAAAAAACTTTACTTATGTCCACACTGCTATTGTGTTCTTTTGAAAGAAAATTGAAAGAACTCAGAGTTTTTTCCGACATTGGTAAACCTCATTCTACGAGGAAGAGCACCTTTTCTGAAAGAGCTCTTTCGGAAAAAGGCATGTGTGGACTTGGAAGAGGGAGTTTTTTCGAAAGAAGAGGCCTCCAGGAAAAAGCATAGGTGCCCTGATGGACACTCCGTCCACACTAATCACAGCTCAATAGTTCCTGTCTCCTGCCAGCACTTAAAGCTGCAGGCACCCTCTACTAGGCTTGTGGCAGGAAGCCAGCCTTGCAGCAGCACCTGAACCGTGAGGCTCTGACTGCTAAAGGCCTGCTGACCCATGGCACAGCCACAAGCCTCCTGAGGCCCCCCTGGCCCACACAGGGAACAGCACCAGGGCCCAGAGGACTCACCCAGGGGCACCAAATACCTGGCGCCTTCCTGGATCAGGGCAGAGATCCTTTCCCTCCTGGAGCTGTGGGTGGAGGAGGAAACAATGCAGGATCTCCTCTCTTGGAGGCAAAATGCTGACATCTATGGCCGAATGGCTGAGGGTCTGGCCCAGAGGGACCCCACCCCTGCACCTTGGACCAAGTACGGAGCAAGGTGAAGGAGCTAAGCCAAAGCTATGCAAGGACCAGGGAGTGCAGCTCTTGCTCTGTGGCAGGACCCCACTCCTGCCCTTACTACAAAGAGCTGCACTAGATCCTGGGGAGTGGGGGGGTGAAGCCCTTTCCCCACCCGTACTGGTGGACTCAGGTGTCGAGACACCAGTGCTCACCTGGCTGGAGCTCCTTGAGGAGGACGGTGATGATGACGAGGAGGAACAACAGCTGCAGGAAGAGGAGGACAGTGGCAGCGTTGTCACCCTCAGCCTGGAGCCGATACCCCAGGCACTGGAGATCTCCCAGGCATCATCTGACTAGGGTGGAGGAGACGGGCCCAGAGGGGATGGGATGTGATTGTCACTCGGCATGCTCGGCCTGGACAGCGTGCAGCTGTCTATGCAGCGGCAGTGTGCACCACATGGTCTCAGGAGCCAGCCCCGGAGCACACATGGGCTGCTGCTCACAGGCTGGGAGGAGGCCCCACACGTCCTACCTGTGGAAAAGATGTCCTCCCCCCGCCAGCCACCCCCCAGAAGCAGGCTGGGCACAAGGGCGCACGCATGACCACACAGACCGAGGAGTGCCGCACATAGAACATGGCCATGCCTGCACACATGAGGCACCACCCACTCCCGCGGGCAGCGCTGCCAGGTTCAGGTGTGTGTGTGGGCCCCAGGGAGGGCTAGGCCGCTCCAGGCCCCTCTCCCACACATGGGATCCCACTGTGGCTGGACACTGCCCTGGCCTGCTTGTCTGGGGAGTGTGGGGGAGCGGCAGCATGGTCGCCATGGCACCTCGGGGTCCCTATGAGGCAGGGCCTGCGGTGCAGGCCGCACATGGCCTTGCTCTCGGAACATCACCATCCCCTGTTCCGAGGACAATTGCTCCCTGCTCACAGAGGGTGTGTCTACACTGCATTCCTCTTTCGAGAGAGGAGTGCAAATGCAGCTGAGCAAAATTGCAAATGAAGTGCGGATTTGAATTTCCCACGCTTCATTTGCATAATCGCGTCCGGGTGCTATTTCAAAATACCCTATTTTGAAAAAAGAAACGCTGTCTAGACACGGTTATTTCGAAAGAAAACCCTTCTTTCAAAATTACCTTTACAGAATTTACTTTACAGTAAGAGGAATGCAGTGTAGACATACCCAGAGGAGGGTACGACCTCAGGGACAATGTCTGCATGGATGACTGACTGCCTCTCCCGCTTGTCCTCCACTGCCAGACCAGCCATTGCTGAGGGGCGAACCACACCATCACAGGCAACCGCCCAAAGCCAGGGGAGCCGCAAGCGCTGGAGGGTCCATGAGGACCTCATGAAAGAGTGCATTGCAGTCCTGCATGACATGCAGCGAACCCTGGCTCAGAAGGTCCGCAATGTTGCCAAATGGCATAATTGCATGTGGGACCAGCTCGTGCGGCAGGGCAAAAACATGTGTGCCACCATTTGAGAAGTGATGGCACACCCGGCTCCTGTCCCCCCACTTCCGCTCCACCCCTTCCACTCCCCCCACTCCAGCTCCTCCCATTCCAGCTCCCCCACTCTGGCTCCTCCTGTTACCCCCCTGCCACACCTGACCCCGCTGCAGCCCCCCTTCCTGTCCTCCCCCCTGTTGTCCCAAACCCCACCCAACCCCGAGTTCGTCAAGGTCCCTGGACCCGAGGCGGCACTTGCAGGCACACCATGTGCCACTCGCAGCCCTAATCCCTCCTCCTCACTCCCCCATCCAGGTTCTGAGCCCCCCTCTGCCCCAGTTACTTTTTGTTGGAAGAAAATACAAAGTTTTCATTGTTCAACACAAAACTGCTGTTTTTATTGATTGTACAGGGAAGGGGGGCAGGGAGGGGTTGTGGTGGGAAAGGCATAGGGGGGCAAGGCACAGGCCCCCATTGGGGAGGCCCTCAGGAGAATTACTGGGGTCCTTCAGAGAAACTCTCCCTCAAGGCCTCCCGGATGCGCACCCCCAACTGATGGGCCTGGCGGATGACAGCTGCCCACGGCTGTTCAGAGGTTCTTACCTCCCGGCCAGCGTCTGCCCCCCACCCCAGTAGGAAGGCCTCCCGTTTGCTCTCCACAATGTTGTGGAGAACAGAACATGCCGCGACCACCTCGGGGATGTTGCGCTCCCCCACATCAAGGCAAGTCAAGAGGCACCTGAACCTGGCCTTGAGGCACTCGAAGGCGCATTCGACCTGCATGAGGGCCTGGTTTAAGTGCGCGTTGAATTGTTCCCTGCTGGGGTCCAGGTGGCCAGTATATGGCTTCATGAGCCACGGCATGAGTGGGTGGACCGTGTCCCCGATGATGCACAGTGTCATCTGTGGGTCCCCCATGCGAAAGTCCCGCTGGGGGAAGAATGTGCCAGCCTCCAGCTTGTGGTAGAGGTTAGAGTTCCTAAACATGCGGACATCGTTTGCCCGGCTCAACCGCCCGACAAAAATGTCCAAAAACTGTCCCTGGTGGTCGACCAGGGCCTACAGAACCATCGAGAAATAGCCCTTCCTGTTGATGTACTGGGTGGCTCGACGGTATGGTGCGCAGGTCGGAATGTGGGTCCCATCGATTGCTCCTCTGCAGTTTGGGAACCCCAGGGCAGCAAATCCAGCCACAATCGGGTCCAGGTTTCCCAGGCGGATGACCCTGCGCAGCAGGACAGAGTTAACGGCCCTCACAGCCTGCAGAAGGAGACAAAGAAACACACAAAACATAGAATGAGAAGGAGTGCCTGAGCCTTTAGGAGGTGCCCGCCCCTTTCTCCTCCCCTCAAACACCGCAGGAGCCACCCCCTATGAGGCCGCCGACCCAGCAGCAGGGCTGTGTGAGGGTGAGATGGCACAACCCCCCGCCGGGCTCAGGCCTTCCCCACACCCTCATTCCACACCCCCCCTCCCACACACACCTCCACAAGCCTCTTCCAAGGGTCCCCCTTTCCAGACCTCTCCCCTTGCAGGGACTGCAGCTCGAGAGTGCCTTACCTCCACGAGGAGGACCCCGACGGTGGACTTCCCCACACCGAACTGGTGGCTCACCAATCGGTAGCTGTCGGGGGTGGCAAGCTTCCATACGGCAATAGCGACCCGCTTCTCCAGAGGAATGTTGGGCTGCAGGTGGATGTCACGTCTCCGGAGGGCAGGGGCGAGCCAAGCACACAGCTCCAAGAAGGTGGCCTTCTGCATGTGGAATGTTGTCCCACCGCTCCATGACCAGCCAGTCCCACCAGTCGGACCTGGTGTCCAGCCTCCAGATTCATCTCTCGACCATGGGGTGCGGGGGCAAGGCCATTGCTCCCGCATCCTGGCAGAGGGACTCACAGATGAGCTTGGAGTTGAGCTGTGGCAGGATCGTCAAGATGGTCTGGTGAAACTTCTGCATGACTGTGTGGGGCCATCACATGCTCGGGGCAGCTCCGGCTCTATAGCAAAAAAATAATGCTGTGGTGTCCAACAAAGCTGGGCAACCAGAGCACGCACTGTTAAAGCTTTGCTGTTCCTCAGAGAGGTAGGCAAGCCCTCAGCAGCACCTGAGAAACAGCCGTCCTAGGGGGTCCATTTAAGCATGCATCTCAGATAGCCTTAGGCAATAGCACCCAGAAGTAACTGCTGACCTAATGCTCTGGATGAAGTGGTTCCGGGCGGCCTTTTATGCGGGAGAGCACCCAATGAGTGTGCATGCTCTTTCAGAAAAGCAGATCGCTTTTTCGATGCCTTGTGCAGTGTGGACGCGCTCTCTTTCGCAAGGAGTTTTTTCAGAAGAGCTCTTCTGAAAAAGCTTCTTTTGAAAGAAGCCTGCAGTCTAGACGTACTCTTTGAAACTTGTTGTGGTAGCAGGGTCCACATGGTGACTTGATGAGAGGCAGGCTAGTGTGCAGTACATTCACATCCTGTTTTTTCATGCACTAAGTTTCTATGTAGACAAGTCATTAGATACCATGTTGCTAGGGTGAATAAAATTACTTTAGACATAGTCCACTGCACTGCTTGCTTTTTTTTCCTGAACTACAATCTGGATATGCAAAAAATAAAATAAAATAAAATAAAAATACCTATAAGAAAGCAAAAGGAAATAAGCAAATTAGAGTATTGAGTGAATCAGGATACCCGACAGGAGTGGGGAACCTCAGGCCAGAGGGCCAGATGTGGCCCCCAGCTTGCCTGGCCCTGGCCCTCGAGGATCTGGGCCCCCCCAAGCATTGGGGAGCCTGTGCTGGCACTCCAGTTCCTCCCCCCCCCACCACCACTGCAGGGCTATAGCACACAAAATCTACTAGGCTCTGATGTGGGAGGGGAATGTGGGGAGTGTCTTTCTTCTCAGTTGGTGGTCATGTCAGTGAGGATTATTTTGCTTCTCACTCATGTGTGACCCCCGACTAGTTTTTCTGTGGGTCAGTGGCCCCTGACCCAAAAAAGGTTCCACACCCCTGCCCTACAAGTAGACTGTAGGTATGCAAAAAGGTGTGTATGGGCAGGGAAGAGGGAGTTTTTTCGGAAGAAGAGGAAAAAGGAAAAAGCACAGGTGCCCTGGTGGCCATTCTGTCCATAGCAATCACTGCTTACATGTGAGATAGTGTCCAGACAGTCTGGACGCTATCTTTTGAAAAAGCTCGTCACTTTTTCAATGCACTTTTGCAGTATGGACACCTCTTTTGCAAGAAGTTTTTTTTGGACGATTTCTTCCGAAAAAAGCTTCTTGTGCAAGATGCCTGTAGTTTAGATGTAGCCTGAAAGTAGAGTGCACAGGCAAGGAAGAAGTTTTCATTTGTCCTAAAGTAGCATTTAACTTTATGGAATATCCTATATCCAAAGAAAAAAAGCCATAACTTCAAAGACATAGGAACTTGTACTCAACAGTAATATGTATGTTACCAAAAAAAAAAAAAGTAGGAAAGTGTTAATGCTTTATGGTTAAGGAGTCAGAAGTCAGGGAATGGCATTGTCAAAGGGACACTATCAATTTGAAAGGTACTCAGTTTATAAAAATGAGTTGAAAGTAATTTCAGGAACTACACTTGCTCCTGGCCTACGTCTATACTGCAGGCTTTTTGCACAAGAACAGCTGTTCTTGCGCAAAAACTTGCGGAGCGTCTACACTGCATGCACGTTCTTGCGCAAGTAAATTTACAGTAAGGCGTTGGAACAGATGGCTTCTTGCGCAAGAGTTATTCCTCTCCCCACGAGGAATAAGCCCTCTTGTGCAAGAGCTCTTGCACAAGAAGGCAGTG
Organism: Pelochelys cantorii; assembly: GCA_032595735.1. NCBI lineage: Eukaryota > Metazoa > Chordata > Testudines > Trionychidae > Pelochelys > Pelochelys cantorii. The sequence continues at coordinate 119,305,892 of CM064326.1, read as the reverse complement.
TGGACGGGCAACAGGGGTTTCTTGTGCAAGAAACCCCTATGGCTAAAGTGGCCATCAGAGCTTTCTTGTGCAAGAGAGCATCCACACTGCCATGGACGCTCTTGCGCAAAAGTACATCTCTTGTGCAAAAGCACATGGCAGTGTGGACGCGCTCTTGCGCAAGACCTTTTGCGCAAGAATTCTTTCGCAAAATAGTTCTTGCACAAGAAGCCTGCAGTGTAGGCATAGCCCTGAGTTTTTGTGCCAACTTCTGTGGTTTTACAATTACATTTTCTAATAAACATTTTTTTGCTTTCTTCTGTATGTAAAATTCCCACACAACAGATGAAACTAGATGACAGATTACATGCATGAAAAAATGTTGGAATTCATTGTAAACAAAGAGTTGTCAACTGTATAAAATTAAACTGAAAAAAGAGAAATAAATTTTCTCTTCTGTTTCTGTTATAGCAATCTGAAATGTTACTTATAATAACAATATGTAAAATATTTGAGACAGAAGTATTTTGGTTTTTTTTAAGTTGAGTGTTTCTTCAATACTGCTTGCTTAAACTTACATTTGTCCCTGGTATGTATATATTTAAACACAGTTTTTACTTACATTGATTTTGTACATACTATGTGTCTCCAGTTTTTTTTTTACTACCTTAGATATACATAATTTTCTCTTCTATATTGCTCTGTGCATGCCAGGCAAAGAGAGTCAATGAAAGATGTGCAAAGAGAATATGACCCATGGACCTTTAAAATCAATCAAAAAGCTTCTGTTGGTTTAAATCGGCATGAATGAAACAAGGGCTTTAGGATATTTTTAAATTCCCTCTCAATTTTCTTTGATTGTTGTTGGAGGATAGTATTTGTGTAATGCTTTTCTGCTTCAGTGGGTCTCACATGGATTACAGCAGGGTTCTAGTCTGTCTCCTGCCTACTCAAGATATATCAGAGGTAGCTAAATCTGACGGTTTGGGTTGCCTGCTGTGCCATCACTATGCTGAGGTCATTCAGTTCTGTGGTACACATCCGTTTCATTGAATGCTGAATTTGCAGTTACTTCATTTTCCAAACCCATTGGAGATCAGGTCTTGGATGAGAGCTTGTGAGCTGAAGAGCAATCTGAATGAGAAATATGTGAAGCAGGTTGGGTGACAGTAGCATCTTCAGCATCTTTTGATTGAGGAAATATGCTACTGGAACCTTTCTGCTTTTGGAAATCAGGATAAGGGAGTGGAAATCAAGAATGCTTGTTTCAGTTTAGACCTGGGTAGGGGGTTATGACCTTTCCTTTTAGATGAGGATTTAATAGTCTTTTAGGTACTTAAATCATCAGTGAGTTGCCTAAAATAAGTATCTAAATTTACAGTTTCCCTCATGATATATTATATACTTGAAATAAACGTATTGAACCCTTAGTCACATTACAAGAATAAGGATGAAATGCACCTGTTTCCTGTTACTCTTAGTTTATTACAAACCAAGGTCCTGTTGGTTTCACGTGGACAGACCTTTGTGTTTAGATAGAGCACAACAGATGTCAGTGTAAGCTACAATCTCCATCTGCAGTAAACCCAAGGACCTGATCTAGAGCTCAATAAAGTTAATGGAAAGTATCTCATTAATTTCAGTGGACTTTGGAATGGGCCCATAGTGATCGTATTCATTTATTCTTATTCATGTTTGTATGTATGCAATTTTAAATGAAAAATATAAGACAACATATATGAACTGTGAGGGGATGGATGGTTAGGAGATTGAGTCAGGCTCCATTATTTTCATGGATGTAGGAGAAAATGTGAAATTGACAATTTTCAGAGAAAACCCAAAATCTCTGTAGAATCCATAATGAAACTTTCTGCTGGTTCTTTGCTTACTGTATTCAAGCACAGACAAGTCTGACATAGAGGTGTTACTGAGGGCTAGTCTACACTAAAAGCACTACGCCCATTGGCTCTCCGTTTGGTGTAATTACTCTGCCTCTGCATTTTCACACGCCTGAGCAACATAAATTATATTGACATAAGTGGAAGTGTAGACTAACCACTTAGGTAGGGACTAACCTGCAGGGGGCAGGTGGAGATGTGGCCTTACCCTGGGCCAGCTGGCTTATTCTTGGGTTGTCATGTAGACCAAATTTCTGAGGGCAATAAGGGAGCTAAGGAAAAAGAGGATCTTCCTCTCCTGTCTGAAACTTCTGCAGTAACATTGATAGATAATGTTGTTCTTAATTTTCCTCTCTCTCTGCAATTTCTGAAAAGTTCATTCCATCTCATAGCAGCAGGCTCTGGCTACCCCGATTCTCCAAGATGAATCTCTACCATAAACAAGCCAGACTGACTTTAAACCTTGAGTTACTGTGCAGGGAGCGTAAACCATTGAGACAGACAAAAGTAGATTCTAAACCAGGAAATATTCTTGTTAAATTTCAGCAACTGCTGTATAGAACCATACCATTTCATATGTTAGATGATGTGCTATTTTGCACTGTTCTTATGTTATTACAATTGAGCCGCAAGGAAAATCTGTATTGTAATTGCCACATAGAAGCTCGGTGACATAACCATTAAGAAACATAAATTCAGCTGCAGATATTTGCTGGGGCGAGGAGGGAGGTAGCTGAGAAAGTGGTGTTTGGCATAAAACGGTGCAAGGAGCAATAAAAAAGTAGTTCTTTTTAATTTGTTGAAAACATTTGCATTTGTTAATTTCCATTCCTTGCTGAGTAACACAACTCTGCATTCCTACCTGAGAACAAACCTTAAATCTACTTTCCTAGAGCAGAATGTCTAGGATATAGTTTGTTCAATATTTTAATGGAATATGTTATTGTACAAAGGTACCCTTTCACCCACCTCTGTGTCGGTTCCTCAGTTCAGTGGCACCAGCTGCGCACACAGGTTCGATGTCCGCCTCACCCCTAGTCCGGCAGGAGGGGAAGGTCTCGACTGACGATTCCCTTTGTTCCTTAGTCAGGGGTTGCGGGGTAGGGGGGCCCGGGCCCGCCCTCTCTTATGGGCCCCAGCCCAGGGCCCTAAGGACAGGCTCTCACAGCGTCCTGTCCGGCTGGTGGGGGATGGACCTGAAACTCACCAGCCTACTGGCAAGTCCTAGAATGCCCTGCCCTGGACTGCTTCTTACCCCGCTGACCTCAGCGGAGCTTCCCGCTTCCACGCACCTTAACTGCCCTTCGTCCCCCCCCCCCGCCCCCCATGTCCCCTTCCTTGCATCGGGTCTCCCCTATCCTTCTCTCTCTTTCTCCGGCCTCCCTTCCCGCGCTCTCCTTGTCCCCTTTTATCTCTCGTCCCCGTCACTCCCCCTGACATCACCCGCTGACCTCGGGGTGGGGCGCCCTGACGTCACGGGCGCGACCCGGCGTTCAGCATCACGCCTGCGTCCAGCTCCCATGCCTGTCAGCTGTGCCGCTGCTGCCGAACAGCGCGCACATGGGGCCGGCATCTCCCAGCCTGCCCCGAGGAGCGCAAGCGCTACCGCGGGGTTAGTGCAGGGCGGGTCAGTCTCGGCCAAGCGGGGCCGACTCACCCCGTCACAGTTATACATAAATTACTCTTTGATTCTTGGACCCAGAGTCTTGGCTACTGATGCAGAATACGAAGCAGAGGAGAGAGCTGCCAGTGGCAGCCAATACGACAATCATTATAGAAATGGACATCTGCAGGGATATATGGCTACCTAGCCACTACACCTTTCCATGTCCGCACTGTCTACGCTAGCTGCAGGAGGAAGTGTATGGAGGTGGGGCAAGGTAAGACTCTCTATACTACTGAAGGATCCCTTTCACTGGAAGGGATCCACCTATGGCAAATAAATCTAATTTTAGGGCCATGCTCTGCAGGCAGTGTAGCATCAGGCAGACACACTGCATGGAAGGAGGCGGGCCTTTAACTTTTTCAAAGAAAAGCTCCAACAAATTAAATAGTGAGGACAGCTTCTATGATTCTTCTTTCAGGTGTGTACTGAAGTGTTTCTAGCACTTTTTGCTTGTGCTAGATTTAAAATATGGTTTTGTTCAATTTATGGTCATATCTTCCACAGTAGTGAAACTGCAAAGAGCATAAGTAGGATGGGGCTGTATGTGTGTGCATGTGTGTGAAAGCGACTTAAAACTCATCTTTGCACTCCCCAGTCTTCTTGCTGTGAGTGCCAGTCCCCCTTTGCCCTAAGTTAGAACAGCCTGAGAAATGCTTTAACTTATACCACGTTATGTGGAGCCACAGGGAGCTGAAAACACAGCTAAAGATTGGCATCGTGCGGGGGCAACCTGGCTATGCCCCCCCTCCTCTGACCATGCTCCTTTCTCCTGCTAAACTAGCAAGAAGGCTTAAGAGCCTCTACAGTGGTACTGCACTCCTGGAAGATCATAAGCTTTACTGCCAGAAAATGCCAGTGGCTCAGTACAAACCATTCAAACATACCATTGAATCATACTCCACAGTATCTTGCCCTTAAAGTTGTTCTATATTTGCTATTTCGTTTCATGGAAAAATGCAGCGTCAGCTATATGTGTGCGGCTATGTGTTTAGGTACCCCAAAAGCCATACAGTCTTTCATTTCCATGTCACCAGTTAAATTTCAGCTCAGATTGGTGGTGATCAAAAGACTCCTTCTAATGGCTGTTTGGTGGCTTACATAAAATTATCCGTCTCTCAGTACTTCATCCACCAGGCATCCTGGTGTACACATCACATTACCATTCATACTACTATTGATGGCATTGATTTTGAGAACAGTAAAAATGCAGTTTGTTTAATTTAGATCATTAGTACTATTCCATTAAGATGATGCCCACTTTCCTGAGCAAATAATTACAAGGCTATTTACCTCCATGCTATGTTTTCACAATAGAGCTGAATCAATTGTTCTGATACCAGTGAGTGTTCCTTAATTGCCTCACCAGTGGAACTTGATATTAGAATTATTTGATGAGCTCTTCAAATTAATTCCATGTAGACATTCAATTTAAGACTGCTTCTCCTGATAGTCACATTAGTGAACAATGACTAGTTATGTGGCCAAAAGAAAAAAGAAGAGCAATTTAGGATTAGATAACTGAAATAGGTTTAAATATTACTATATAAAAACTGCACAATATAGTTGTTACAAGGGCCATTAGATACTATCTAAATAGAATCAAATCAATCCCAAAGTCCCTCTGGCCTTTTTTGGCATTAGGGGATCAGATCAGGAGCCAGTCCATTTCAGTACAAGTACTGTCCAGATGGATCAGACGTTATATACTTCATTGCTATAGTCTAACAGGTTTTGAGCCATCTATGGGAAATTCCACTAGGTTTAAAGCAGTCTGGCAGCATACCTTCAAAATGGTTCTCTCATTGAAATGTGTAAGACTTAGAGCTCTAGGGACACTTTATAAAGCACTGTTACTACACAAGCCAGGCCTCTCGACCTTATGCCAGTTCATGAGATACGTCAAGTAAAAGCAGTGATCCATCTTTAGAAGATCTCTACTGCCTGTTAATCTCAAAACTGGGAATCTGAATGGACAGTTCTCAAAGGAGAAAAACCAATCACTTACTTTAGTATCTGTCAGCACTAGAAGCACTAAGTCAGCACTGCTGCATCTGTGCTGCTGTAGTGTGTCTGGGGAAGATGCTCTATGCCAACAGGAGAGCGCTATCCTGTTAGCATAACTACCCCATCTCCACAAGAGGAAGAACATCTCCTGCTTGCATAGCACTCATGTGGACAGTGCTTAGGTTGCTGTAACTTTTGTCACTGGGAGGTGTTTACACCCTTGAGTGGTGTAAGTTATAGCGACTTAAGTGGTGGTGTAGTTCTGCCCCATGTTTCCCCAAGATGATTATATGTATGGATCCTCATTCCTCGTCCACTTCTTTGAAGGATTAAGGTGATTTAGAGCATTTTATATCCTGGAAGTCCAGCACTAGGGAGAAGAGGCAAGCTGTCTCTATAGAACCTGCTTGGCTATGTCTACACTGCGTCCATTCTGCGCAAGAAATATGCAAATGAGGCAAAGCGTGGAATATCGCCGCTCCTCATTTGCATAATAAATGAGGTTCCGTTTTTGCGCAAAACCCCCCTCTTGCGCAAGAGCCATTCTTCCACATTTTTTCAGGGAGAATGGCTCTTGCACAAAAGCCTCTTGTGCAAAAACGGAGCCTCATTAATTATGCAAATGAGGCTTGGCAATATTCCATGCTTTGTCTCATTTGCATATTTCTTGTGCAAAATGGGCGCAGTGTAGACATAGCCCTTGTGAAAAGCTTTTGAGCTTGCATGCAATGGGTGCCCTTCTCCTATTTACCTCAGAAACACTAGGATGTCTGATGAGTAGCTATCCTTTTACTGCAAAAATCTAAAAGCCTATGTGTTACTTCCATAAAGAGACCATGTGTCCCAATTTTACAAGTGTCTCAGGGATTATATTCAGGGCATCTGAAATGTCCCAGTTTTATATTTCATTAACCAAAGATTTTTGCAACTACAAAATCTTTCTACAAGATGTATTGCTCTCTGATAGCAAATGTTTAGTAAGCGCCTCCTTCACTGATGTCACATAGCCATCGTGTGTTTTACACCTGCCATCATTCAGGGTCATTCTTGTGAAATGTTCTGGGCCACAAAACTGCAGTATGAATCAGATGAGTTGATGACCAAGTCTGGTCAGTGGAAAGCCTCTGCTACAGACTCCTGATAGTGAAGGAGGGTAGGGCATTGGGAAGAAAGGTGGAATATTTGGTGATGCTTCTCTTCTCTCTATAGCATCTCTAATCGGAGAGAAGAGGGCAGCGAGGAGCACAGGGAAAAGAGGTGGAACCCAGTCTTTCTTCTTCTCTAATATCCTGGGGGAACCATGCATAGAATCATAGAAGATTACGGTTGGAAGAAACCTCAGGAGGCATCTAGTTCAAGCCTCTGCTCAAAGCAGGACCAACCCCAACTAAATTATCCCAGCCAGGGCTTTGTCATTCCTGGCCTTAAAAACCTCTATGGATGGAGATTCCACCACCTCCCTAGGTAGGGCCATTCCTAGGTGTGTGTGGGGCCAGGGACAACCCCTCTTCTGCCACAGGCCCTACCCCTGCCCCACCTCTTCCTGCCTCTGCTCCCACCTCACCCCCAATTCATCCCTTTCCCCAAACCCTCACCCCACCCTGAACCCCTCCTGCAACTTCCAGCCCCTGCTCTGCCCCCTCTCCATGCCTACTTCACGTCTTCTCCCATACCCATTCCCCCGAGCGATGCTGGGCCAGGTCACTCATCTTCCTGCTGCTGTCGGTGAGTGAAGGGGTGGGCCCAACTCCTGCTGTCAGTGCCTGGTCCGCTGTTAATCCTCTGGGCTACTCTTGGCCCAATGCCTCCATCTCCCTCTGAAGTGTGGGGCCCCCCAAAGCGCAGGGCCCAGGGTGGTTGCCCCCGAACCATTCTTATAGATGGGATGCCTCTGACACTAAGTAACCTTTTCCAGTGCTTCACCACCCTCCTAGGGAAATCGTTTTTCCTAATATCCCACCTAGACCTCCCCCACTGCAACTTGAGACGATTGCTCCTCTTTCTGTCATCTTTCACCACTGAGAACAGCCTCTCTCCATCCTCTTTGGAACCCCCCTTCCGGTAGTTGAAGGCTACAATTAAATCCCTTCTCACTCTACTCTGCTACATACTAAATGACCCCAGTTCCCTCAATCTCTCCTCATAAATCATGTGCCCCAGTCTTCTAATAATTTTTGTTGCCCTCTGCTGGACTCTCTCCAGTTTGTCCACATCCCTTCTGTAGTAGCGGGTCCAAAACTGGACGCAATACTCCAGATGTGGCCTCATTATTGCTGAACAGAGGAGAATAATCACTTCACTTGATCTGCTGGCAATGCTCTTACTAACACAGCTCAATATGGGCACATCTAAACTACATTCCTCTTCTGAAAGAGGAATGTAAATGAGCCTGATCGAAAATGCAAATGAAGCATGGATTTACAAATCTTGTGCTTCATTTGCATAATCACATGTGAGCGCTTTTTCGAAAAAGGGTTTTTTGAAAAAGAAACCGCGGTCTAGACGGGGTTCTTTCAGAAAAAAACACCATTTTCGAAAGAACCCGTACTCCTGAAGTGTATGGGTTCTTTCGAAAAAGGGTTTTTTTTTTCCGAAAGAACCCCATCTAGACTGCGGTTTCTTTTTCGAAAAATCCTTTTTCAAAAAAGCACTCTCGCACGATAATGCAAATGAAATGCAAGATTTTTAAATCCGCGCTTCATTTGCATTTTCAAACGGGCTCATTTACATTCCTGTTTTGGAAGAGGAATGTAGTTTACACATAACCTATGTCATTAGTTTTCTTGTCAAAAAGGGCACACTGCTGACTTACATCCAGCTTCTTCTCTGCTGTAATCCCCAGGTCCTTTTCTGCAGAACTGCCATGTAGCCAGTTAGTCCTCATCCTGTTGTAGTTCATGGGATTCTTCAGTCCTAAGTGCAGGAATCTGTACTTGTCCTTGTTAAACCTTATCAGATTTCTTTTGGTCTAATCTTCCAATTTGTCTAGGTCACTGTGGACCCATTCTCTGCCCTCTAGCATATCTACCCTTTTTCCCAGTATAGTGTCACCTGCAAACTTGCTGAGGCTAGGTCTACACTACAGTGTTTCCCGATATTTTTCAGAAGAGGCTTTTCCGAAATTTGGCCTGTCTACACTGGGCCAGATTTCGGAAAATCCCCCTCTTTTGGAAAAGCCCTTCTTCCTCATGGAATGAGGAAGACAGGGCTTCCGAAAGAGCACGTTTGCACTTCCGCAAAAAAAGCAGAAGAGCAAACATGTTCCCTGGATGTGGCGGAGTTTTTCTGGGATACCTTTGGTATCCCGGAAAACCCCCGCAGTGTAGGCGTACCCTAAGGGTACAATCCATCCCCTCATCCAGGTCATTAATAAAGATGTTGAACAAAACTAGTCCCAGGACCAACTCCTGGGGTACTCCACTTGACACGGGCTGCCAACTAGACTTCAAGCTGTTGATCACTGCCCACAGAACCTGACTATCTAGTCAGCTTTATATCCACTTTATTTATTCATCCAAACCATATTTCTGTAACTTGCTGGCAAGGATACTGTGGGAGACCATATAAAAAAGCTTTGCTAAAGTCAAGGTATTGTCGGGCTGTTCCCTACTCTGGCACTCTGAGTGCAGAAAGCAGGGGCCTGCAAGAGACCTTAAAAAATACCTTGCCTCTGTAGGCTTCTGCTTACAAGCTCCCCAAAGCCATAGATTCCCTGGCCTTGGGAGGTAGCTGCCACCACCAAGTGAAACAAAAGAGATTCCTTTCTTCTTGAACCCAGGAAGGAAGCGCTTGGACTTCTTCCAGAGGGATATCCCCAAGCTCTTTTACCACAAGAGGGCTTGTAAAAAAAAAGAAAACAAAATGCAGTCTCTGGTAGCTGACTTCTCAGTCTTAGGCATGCACACACACAGAGACAGGCCTCCTGTTTCCTTCCAGGACACAAGAATCAAATCATCGCCTTAAAAAAGGAGATTTTATTAACAAAAACAAAAAGATATACTTGATAAAGCATACTTGGTTGCTAGGTGTTACAGAGCAACTAAGAAAAGAGCAGATTAAAACAGAGGAAAAAATGATATCTCTGGACACAGCATAAATAGTGAATGGTGTAGGGGGGAGAGAACATGGATTTTACACAGAAAAGTTGTACCAAACAGCAAAATAAAGAAAAATATCCTTATTGTGACTAAATACACGTTTTCCCTCTACTCACGATCCATGCTGATCCGTACTTCAAGGTCCAGTTCACTCCCATGTCCAATATTTTTTATAGGCATGGTAATTCTGATTACTGCATCTGCTCCCTCCAGCCCTTAACTTAGAATTTTCATACAAAGGGTGCGTCTACACTGCACCGTAGCGTGAAATAAGATACACAATTTGAGCTACACAAATTGCGTATCTTATTTTGACCTTATTTCAAAATAGCTTATTTCATAATTTGGCTCTGTCTCCACAGTGCCAAATTTCAATAACCCATTATTCCAAAATGTTCCTTACTCCGAGTGGAATGAGGTTTACAGGGATGTCGGAATAGCGAGCCCATTATGTTTCGAAATAGCAGACTTGCTGTGAAGATGTGAGATAGCTATTTTGGGATACTCCAGTACCCCGAAATAGCATTGCAGTGTAGACGTAGCCAAAGAGAGCAGGCAAGGTATCTATATGCAATTCAAATTTCAGCATTGTATCCCATTGGTTCTTCTGGCCCCCTACCAACACCCTTGCCAACTACCTAAATTTAACCCCTTAGTCACCAGGTAATGGCCAGCACTCCTCCTATCCATCACAATCATGTTCACTGTTTTCTCATATCCACAGAGCCAGTTATCTCATCATAGAAGGCAATCAATTTGGTCAGGCACGACTTGCCCTGGGTGGATACATGTTGACTGTTCCTGATCACCTTGCTCTCTTCCAAATGTTTCAGACTTAGATGGAGCAGATCAAAGAAAGAAGCTGGAATGCAGATCAACTGAGTATTTTGAAGCCCTAAAAATTTCACAAAAGTGTCCTTGATCTTTATTTTGAAATTATAGTCCCCTTATAGTGTTATGCCCTTACCTCTCGTCCTTACCTCTCCCAAATAAAAGGCTGAGGTTTGTGTGTTTTTATGTGATGTTGAGAAATTGAACATGTGTTGTAGGCTTTTGTAAGCTGAATGTGAAAGGGAATTTATTGTGGAGGTGAGGTGTCTATAAGAGTTTAGGTGTTACAATATTTGGTTGCTAAAATATGTGAAATGTGGTTGTTCAGATTGTTAATGCTCTTGTAACTGGTAGGTTTTTTATTTTTAGTAATTGTTTTGATGGGAAAAGTATTCGAACAAGCTTAGTTCTAAATTTTGTGTGTGAATGCGTTTGAAGGGGGGATTTCCCTGTTTCTTTAAAATGATCAGTCAAATTAAGTTTTTCTCACCCAACAGATGTGTATATATTGTTCTTTGCATTTACTGCTGTTGTCTTATTGATATCAGACCAATTCTCCAATTTGTCAAGGTAATTTTGAATTCTAATCCTTTTCTCCAAAGTTCTTGAAATCCCTCCAAGCTTGGTATCGTCTACAAATTTTATGCACAGACTGTCCATGACCTTATTCATGCCATTAATGAAACTGTTGAATAGTTCTGAACCTAGGACAGACTCCTATAGGATCCCACTAGGTACCTCCCCCAGTATGACAGCAAATTGTTGATAACGACTCTTTTAGCCAGTGTTGCACCACTGTGTACAGTAATGGTGTAGTTGCTTTTAAACTGACATGTGGCACTATATATTTCATCCAGCTGCACTAACTTACCTAAATAGTCTTTAACCTATTCTTTCCTATTCTGGCATGCATTCCTTCTCTAATATTAATTATATTAAGTATCTTGTCACATTAACCTTTTCAGTGAAGATTGAAGCAAAATAATTATCAAACATCTCAGCCTTCTTGATGTCTCCTTTATTAGTTCTCCTTCCCCTCCAAAAAAAAAAAAGGGGCCTACACTTTCCTTCATCTTTCAGGGGCTGGGACAGTCCCCGGCATAAATTGGAGCAATCTGGAAGTTGTTTTAATTTATACCAGAGATCAGCTGTGCATAAAGGGGGTCTTGACATACCGCCTTTTTCTTGACTACACCCCTCCACTGCCCTCAGGAAGCTTGCATGGAAGCCACTGGGCTTTATGAAATCCAAGGATTTCCCTGTTCAAGGGGGTCAGTCTGCTTTAGGGCAGCTGTGTGCCAGCAGTGTGTTCTACCATGGGGTATAGGAGAAATGGGCTATTGATATTCCACTCCCCATTTTTGTGCTTTAAAGCTTCTTGGACAACTAATTGTCTTACATTTTGTTTTGTTTTACAAATCTATTAGAAGATTTACCCAGCTTTGCTCGGGTCCTTAACTCAATTAATCTTTGGTTTTTTTGGAAAATAAAATGAAAATGGACATGCTTCATTTGAATCATTGCTCTGGGGTGTGGCTGGGGATGAGGGGTTCAGTATACAGGCTGCCCAGGGAAGAGAGGACTATCCCAGCCCTCTCTCACCGCAGTAGCTTGAGGCCAGGTGAGATGCGCTTCTCCATGGCCGCTGCAGCTTCAGCAGGCACACCCAGGCGAGGGGTGCATGTCCCCTGACTGCAGCAGATCCAGGTTCGTCTGCCCCCTGCATACCTCAGTCAGAGCAAGGAATGCAGCGAATTGTGCACTTTCCCCTTGCTCCCTGATAAACAGCCCCTCTGCCATGCCTAAAGAGTGCCAGGTGGGGGAGGAGGTGTGGCTCGGAACTGGGGCAGTTGAGCCCATCTCCAGCCAGCTCCTTTCACCTGCCTGGTGATTCTGTCTCTTTCCCATATGGTTTTCTGAGAAGCAATCCCATTCCATGTACACCCCATGTTCCTGGCACAACAAAACCCTTATCTTGGTTTAAGTTATGATAAGAGGAAGCTGTATACCTAATTTGGTAGCCTTAGCTTTTACCGTTTAGGACAGGCCTGGGCAAAATTCCCCCTGTTGACCAGATCTGGCCTGTCAAGCTGCTGGATCCAGCCCGTGGATGCAGTAGGAACCTCAGGAAAATTCCCTGCCTGCCCCTGCACACTGCTGCGAAAAGCTGCTGTGGGGCTGTTTGAACAGATGTGAGCCTTCATGAGCTGCTCCCGCCTCTAGCAAAATCCCATTGGCCAGTTTTTCGCCAATGGGAGCTGCCTGTTGTCAACAGACAGCTTGCAAAGCACCCTGCCCCCTCCCCTCAGGCTCATAGCTGTTCAAAAACCACATGGCCCCTTCAGCCAGTGTGGGGGTGGGGCAGGCAGGGAGTCTGCTTGTGCAGGCTGCTGGCTGGGAATCAAGCAGGTAAGTCTCCCAGCCAGAGCCTGCCTCTGGCACCCTAATGCTCTGTCCCCCACCCCACATAACCCAAACCTTCTGCTCCCCTCCTGCCCCCATGTCCCCACCCAGATCCTGCACCCCCAATCTCCTGTTCCAGGTCTCAGCCCCCTCCAGTCCTAGGTCACAACCCAAACCCTCTCACCCCCTCCTGCACCCAAATCCCCTCCCAGATCCTGCACCCCAATCCCTTCCCTGGACCCAGGTCACAACCAAATCCCTCTGCCCACCCCTGCATCCCTGTCCCCTGTCCAGAGTCACAGCCCCCTATTGCCCAAAGTCACAATCCAGATCTCTACACCCTAGTCCCCTAATCCAGGTCACAACTGCCTCCTTCACCCAAACTCCCTCCCAGACCCCACACCCTCTCCTGCACTCCAGTCCCTTACTGCAAGCCCTCTTTGGCCACCAACCTCTATCTCAGACCTCGCACCGCCTCTCTTAATATGGAAGAGTGCAGCCCTTGACCACTTTTCAAATTCTTGGAGTGCCCCCCCCATCAAAAAGTATTGCACACCCCTGATTTAGGAGTTCTTGAACAGACAGACAGACACACAGACAGACAAACTGTCTCAAAGATATCATAGACTCGAAGATTTAACTGGCGATGCTTGGATCCTTCGGTGCAGGGGGCCGTGAGTGTGTGGGGTACAGGAGTCAGGGCAGGGGGCTGGGAGGTGGAGAGGGATGAGGGCAGGGGGGACTCAGGCCATGGGGCTCAGGGAGGAGGCTCGGAGCTGAGGGAGACTTACCAGGACTGCTCGGGTGGTGGCACCTCCCTAGAGGCCAGAGCTGTAGTGTCCTGGTGTCTCCTCCCAGTGCAGGGGAGGAGGTTAGGGCTACACTCCCCGGCCCCGACAGCCAGCCACTCCTTCCGAGGAGGGCCATTACTGGGCCTGTCCCCCCTCTGATGTCTCCTTGCAGGGAGCTAGGCAGGGTTGGGCTGCCCAACCCCCCTAGCAATTCCTCACTGGGAGTGGGAGTCAGGGCTGGGCTGCCCCTGTCTGGCCAGCTGGTGTGGCTCCTCATGGGGGGGAGGGCAGGAATGCTTGGAGACTCCTGAGAGGGTCGGAGGGCTGGTGGCATCTCATGGAGGGCTGGAGCTAGGGGGGCTTCCCTTCCCCCCATCTGGTGCTGTGTCCCAGAGCTGGGGGAGGAGTTTGGGGGAAGGGGGCCACTTATTTGGCTGGTGGCAGGAGATATGGAGAACCCCATCCCCAGCTTCCCACTCTCTTCTTGGTGTGCTCACCCCCCTGTGGTCACTCTGCAGTATAATTGTCCCCCACCCTCATTGCCCCCAGTGGTCATTGCAGAGCATAGCTGTCCCTCCTATATGACTCTTTCCTTTCCATGTGATGGAAAACAATTTAATTCCAGGCACGTCTCATTTTCCTGACACAACCAAACCCTGACCTTGCTTTAAGTTAGGGTAAGAGGAAGCTGCACACCAAATTTGGTGGTCCTAGCTCTTACCATTTAGGAAGAGTTTTTTTAACAAGTAGACTCACAGTCAGATGGATAGGCTCGTGGACAGACAGACGGATGCACAAACTGTCTAACAGACAGACAGACAGAGACAGACAGACAGATAGATAGATAGATATTTTAGTTTCCTTCCTATATAGGACAAGATTCCTTGCAAACTAACTCCACACTCTGCTGAAATTTTGTGTTCCCATTATCATATTTTCCATCCACTTGGTAGGGAGGTACATAAGGTTGGGTTTACTAGTGCTTAGATTAGCAATTGCATAGAGTGGAATGTTAATGTTGCTTGTGTGTATTAAAGTAATGACAAGGTTGAGGACACGGGAAAAGAATCCCACTGGAACAGAACATGAACATTAATTATAGGGAGAAATATATTATTAACATCAGACCTCACGCTAGGAGGTCCCAGTGTGACTATTATGGGAACTTAATTACTACCTCCCTTTACCTTTTCAAGTCAACTCTTCTTCATAATGAGAATAATTTTATCATTGATATCACCAATGTAGTCAGACATTAAAGAAAAATTATCTTTCCTTATATTCCAATCAGTGTATGTGTTCATGTGTGTGTGTAAGTGTGTAAGTACTTCTAATAGGTGCACCTGGTCCCCTTTGGGGTCTTTTGTGAGTTACTTCACTGTTTATAAAAACCCTGCGATATTGGATAGAAGTTGCTCTACAGCAGTAAATGTAAAGTATCATTAAGGTCACAGAATGTGGCAATGCCAGGAATATAGTTCAAGAGTTCCTCGCTGCCAGCCCTTATCCAAATCAGTGAGCCCTCACAGTCAGTCCATTGGTTACATTATCCGTTGTGGGCCATGTGTAGTGATATTAGATTTGAACATTCCAAATTAAATAACTCTAAAAATAGCAAATCAGCCTTTACAAAAATATTTAATGGCACCAGTCCTTTTTGGGGCCAAATAAATATAATACATTTGAAGATTCTGGCCCCAAACATCTTTGGAGATACTATGTTCCTTCCAACCCCAACTCCTTACAATAAATAAAAAGAAGAAAATCAGTGAAATATTCCAATTTTTATAAGCAACTGTAACTCACAATGTATTTTACAATTCCCTCCAAACTTTAAAAATATCTATACTGGCCAATAAGAGTATGTGAAACATTTCTCCTGGATTTTTTGATGAAGTCCAAAATTAGGTCAAAATTGAGCTAAGGAAGCTAGTTGCTAATTAAAAATATGTAGTACCCTCAATGGCAGTGGTTCTCCTCCATCTGTAGTCCACAGGCCACTTATAGCCCAGTTGGCACACAGCTGCAGTCCATGTGACATCCTCTTGGCCATACAGGTAGTATATGGTGTGGACTGGCCCACAGAACCACACAGAGAGCTGCATATGTGGCCCACAGTGGTTGAGAATAACTGCCCTATGGAGATAGTAATTATAATGAATTGGCAGTAGGTACATTATTTCTGATGCTTTCTTGATGACTTTATAAATCACAAGTGATGGAGCATGAGGGAAAGTAGTGAGTTATGAAACGTCATTAATTCAAAGAGGAAATAACATATTGGAATCCTAATCATTATTTTATTTGTGCAACAGCATTTGATCACAGAACTGAACATTAGTGGTAGCTAGGGTTCAAATGATCGTGACTTGATGGCATTTATAATATGTAAATAAAATAAAGTCCAAACCAGGGATAAAGTTGGTGCTTTAAAAGGCTCGGTTTCACAAAGCTGAGAATAATTATGAACCAAATCAGCTGAGAGGGAGAATTTATCAGGAAAATGTGAATGATACAATCAAGCAAGGAAGTTAAAAAAAATTGACCTGGCTTAGAGGGGAAGTGAAGGCGACTCTGAAAAGGGGTGACTTGATTACAGTCTATAAGTATCCACAAGGGAAACATATATTTGATAATTGTCTCTCCAGTTTAGCAGAAAAAGCTATAACGCTGAAAACTGAAACTAGACTAATTCAGACTGGTAATACTGTGTATCTTTTTAACAGTGAAGGTAGTTAATCATTGAAACAATTTACTAAGCATTGTGGTGGATTCATTATCACTGACAATTTTAAAATCAAGATTGGATTTTTAAAGAGATTCTGTAGTTCAAAAGGAATTATTCTGAAGAATTTCTATGGGTTGTGGTATACAGGAGGTCAGGATAGATGTTCACATTAGTTCCTTCTGGCCTTGGACTCTATGAATTTATGAATTGTGCTTTCTCTCTCTCTCTTTGTGGTAATCTTCACAGTTTTGCTTCTGAAATCAGAAACAATTGATCTCACTGTAGGTTTTAAGATTACTTATAATTTTTTAAAAAATGCAATCCTAAACTGTGTTCTTAGAATCTTTGATTTCATGTTAAAAATCTCTATTTTATATGAAGACAAAACTGGAAACATGCACAAAGTGACAGAACATGTATTCATGTGCCCTTGCACATTGTGTAGAGAAACAACCATCACAGCACTCCCAGGGGCCTTTTCTTTTAAATATCTTTTGGCAGGCATACCAGTTCCCTCCTGGGTCTCAAAACTATCCGGGATTAGAGGCCAATATTGAGCATGCTCTCTCTTTCTTCCCTCAGCTTCCCATAAAGATTAGCCATGTTTTTCCCCCAAGACAAGGTTGTTTTTTATTTGGTGTTCTCACTGGCCTCTCTGTGGTGTCCTTTTTCAAAAGAATAAAATCCTGTGTCTTACTGCAGGGTCCTTTTTTCAGGGAAGGGGTATGAATCGCTTTTTCTTTAATCTGACATTCAGCAGCCTACTAACAGAATATTCAGGTCTAAATGTTCATTTCCAGACACATATTGATTATGTTCTCAATTATAGCTACTAGCAACTTCCTAAATTCCTGCATATAGAAGGGTTCAAATATTTAGGTATATAACTATATATAATAATCCCAATCTCCTTTGCCCTTACACTTTACTGGGTAGAGAGAACTAAATCTCCTGAATCATAAAGGATATTCATAAATTAATTGGAAAAATTTCACCAATAACTCATCTACAGAAAATATCTTTCAGGCATCCAGGAAGATTCTGAGCTAGTATCTGACTTCATTAAATAAAAGAGTTAACAATAACTGGCCTGGCAAAAGGGCAAGTGGTGCTGAAAAGCTAACTTTCAGTGTAATGATTGCAAAGGGTTTGGTTAAAATGATCACACACACACATGCACGCGCACACACATGTGCGCGCAAACACGCACATACTCGCAAGCACACACACACACACACACTAATTATATATCATATCAGAAAATTTTTCTGTCATAACCATGTTAGTTTAACTATTTCCTCATGGGAATGTAGCCAATAATAAGTTTTGTCAGGGTACTTTGTTGCATCAGTGTTTCACTTCATTGGAAGTGAAGTGTTCATGTCTTAAAATAAATTAATGTACTTTATTCACTAAGGATGAATTTCACCCATGTACCTCTGTACTACTTAAACCTCATATTGTTCTGACAGAGAGGCTGCACATGTGTTCCTGCATCCCAATAGCACCACATTCGCTAGCCCAAAATAGGCTGTAATTACAGGGGTGATTGGGAGTGGGGTGGGGCTTCAAGATCTACTCTGATGTGGATCCAGTGGTCCTATAACCCCAACCAGGACTTCAGAAAGGTTGCTTTTGAGTTCTGTAGGCTGAGCCACAGATTGAGGATGGGTGGGATCCATTCCCCTGGGCCCTTGTGTTGTTCCCTGCACAAAGCTAAATATGTGGGCTTTTCACAGAGTGCATGAATGAACTTTGGTCTCAGGTAGATTTTCACACCATGCGATTGAGACCTAGCATCCATACAAAGTTAGGTCAACCTGAAAAATCCAAACCCCTGAATGCAGGGGAGCCAACAGACGTGCCAGACCCCTCAGCAAGGTGGGAGGGGTGGCTCTGGGCTCCCACCTTGCTGAGGGCTCTGGCACATCTGTTGGCTCTCCTGCATTCAGGGCAGGGCTAGAAGCAGCCAGCCCTCACCGCAGCCAGGAAAACACTGCATCCCCGTCCCAGCCCTTAGTGCCACCTAGAGCGCACCACCCAGCTCTTCAGCAGTGATTTAAAGGGACTGGGGTTCTGGCCACTGCCACTGCTACAATAGCAGTGGTGGCATCTGGGAGCCCTGGGCCCTTTTTGAATTGCTGAGCCCCATGGGCCCTGGGGCAATTGCCTCATTTTCCCTCCTCCCTTGTTGACTGACCTGCCCAAGTATGTAGTTAAGTCAACCTAAACCTCGGCGTAGGCAGCACTAGGTTGAGGGGGAAATTCATCCATTGACCTAGTTATCACCTCTCAGGGAAGTGGGCTACGTATGTTGAAGGGAGAGCGTCTCCTGTTGGCATCGGTAGCGTCTATATTGAAGTGCTGCAGTGGCGCAGCTATAGCTGTGCTGCAGTCGTGTTTCAAGTGGGGACAGGCCTTTTTTTTTTAATCAGGAAAAAATATGCAGTATCTTATTCTTATGCAGTTAGGGCAACATCCCAAGAGAGAAGAGAATCCTACCCAATGTGCTCTTTTGGAGTAACATCACTGAGGATGTATTGCAGTTCTATCACACATGAGTGAACTGCTTTCACCAGTTTATTCTGCGTTGCAATTTATAGAGAAGACATAGATAAGCTTACTGTACTGCATTGAGTTGCATCGACCCATGTGATCTTCCACACTATTGGTGGATAATGTGATTGCTCTAGAGCAGGTCAATGCACATTCTCACTTCTAGTGATTTTGGGCCAATGCAAGCTTACTGTACCATGAAAAATCGCATCACATAACATGGCATCCAGAAGATGATGTATGCCGCTACTGTGATATTTTTATTATGCCTCAGAGAAAACCCATTTTTAATGCACAGCTGCAAAAAGAATTGCCAGTCTTACAGTGAAAAGACACAAAACAATCAATATATGTAATTTAATATTACATATATTTTCCAACATTTTCCTTTACATAAGTAGGCAGATCTGCAAAAATACCTTAGGCCAAGATATCTGCTACAACCTTCTGAACATGTTTATACTTCCAATGGGAGACAAATAAATGTGAATTGAATTAGAACCTAATGTCATGTTTTGAAGTAATGTCTGTCTGGAAAGTTGTGAATTGCTGATGGAGAAACAAGAGAAAATCCTGAGCCAAATATGTAGTCTCGCAGTGTGGAGGGACCAAAACACAGCATTAAAAATATTACAAATTCACCAGGGAGTTCCTTGGAATTAACTGTGGAACAAACATCACATCCAATGTGATACATATAGTTGTAACTGTGCTCTTACAGGGATTTAAATCATTGGTCCAAGTTTTGATCCACAGCA
This sequence comes from Pelochelys cantorii, assembly GCA_032595735.1. Taxonomy (NCBI): domain Eukaryota; kingdom Metazoa; phylum Chordata; order Testudines; family Trionychidae; genus Pelochelys; species Pelochelys cantorii. The sequence continues at coordinate 119,286,181 of CM064326.1, read as the reverse complement.
GGGAATATGCTGTGAATTGTGCAGCGTGGTCAAACACTATGCCCAATTGTTAAGTGGACCCTATAGCTTCTGTGTGTCCGCTGGCACTCACCTAAACTAACTTTGAAAGATAAAGTGTGTAGGCTTGATTCTACTTTCAGTCAGATCAGTTTACCCTGGTCTAGATGTTGATCTCAAATTAGTTACTATTGATTTACATAGGTGGGAACCAGTGCAGGGTCAGGCCTTGTGTATCTAGTCCAGCTGGGGTGCTGCAAGATGTGGTGGGAGAGACCACAGTCGGAAGATGTGGAGCAGGCTCCCCTGATAGTGTCACATTGGGAGTGAGAACTGAATGGCTTGTGAACTCAGAGTAGGTCAAAGTTCAGACTGAGCCAAAGGTCATTTGGTTTGGTAGATTCAGAATATGGAAAAGCAGCTGTCCCCTAAGTCAGAGCCATCAGTTAAAAGATTTACTCCATAGTGATTGGGGCTGAGGGAGAGAGAGAGACCAACCTTCTGTGACTTGAAACAGAGCTACAACTTTTTGTTTTTTAATTTCTTTTGGGAATACCAGATCTTGACCCTCCTTTTTCTTCATAGGCTCCAGGTGGAAGTCATTGCCATCTGAAGAATAGCGTGGAGAGTTCAGGATCTGTGAAGGGCTACGTATAGAAGTGGCCCTAGCCATTTTGTCAACCAGGGTAGGAAATGACCTCCCCCGCAAATAGCAGAAAAAAATGCCAAGTGACAGCACAGCTCTCTGGCCTCCCCCCAAAAGTTGTTGCTGACAGTGAGCATTCAACTCATCCATCCCTAGAAGTGGCCACAGACTGTGGCAATGAGACTATTTGCATGAAATCTCTGACTCCCCTCCTGCACAGTGCCCCTATCAACAGTCTGTGGCATTAAGTCAAAGTTAGAGTGCCATCTGCTGAATTGTCAGTGCTATTTCCAGCAGTGTGTGGGTTTATCCTCAAGGTCTCTCATCCAAGCCATCACCCAGCCTGTCCCTGTTTATATCGTAAGATCAGAATTTAGCATCCCAGCAATGTCATAGCAAGCTAGCTATGAAATTAGGATCTGTATTGGTAATTTAAATATTTGTTCTTCCTTGGATAAAGGGCATTCTAGAATCTTTCAGTATTTCTGAAAGAGTACAGTAGACTATTCCACTGCAGACATTCTGCCAGGGCTCTGATCCAGAATCTGAGAACCCATATTGTTTTCTAATGAAAAAGTAATTTATGCAGCTAAAAGCAGATGACCTGAACTTTGAAAATTATAATCAGTGTGTTAATTGAGCACACATACAATTATCTGTTATATAGAAAGGCATGTGATAACGTTTTACTCTTAAAACAATGGGGAAAATCCAGAAAGGAGGCTTTGGCAAATATTAGGACTTCCATAATCAAAAATGTTGTTGCTTTAAAAAGTAAAATAGACGTATTAAACATTATGGATAATGGTGTATTATGCATATTGCATAAAGTGACTGGAAATAGTTTTTTAAACACGTTGCTTGCTGTTTTTCACAAATTTATGGTCATTCCATATCTGTATATATCAAACAGAATGCACATCACAAAGTATTTTGCATCATTATGAGGATATGAAGGTTGTGGTCTTGGCATTTTTACTAGTTTTGTGTCACTGAAAAAATCTAAAAAATATCATACGTTCCATCAGTCCACATAATGATATGCAATATTTTCTTACTCCTTCCTTAAATATCTTCCATGTCAATTTGAAAAAGTACCATACATTCAATCAGTCCACATAATGTCATGCAATATTTTATTACTCCCTCCTTAAATATAGTCCATGTCAACTGCTAAAGCAGTGATGGGATGGGAAGTTAAGGAAAATTTTTGTTTATCAGACTGTAAATTCAGTTACATGTTTTTTCACTCATATGGAGTGTCCACATTACCAAATCCATTATTTCGAAATAAGGGGCTGGTTACTTCGAAATAATAACTCCTGCTTCCACGAGGAATAAATCTTGTTTTGAAATAGTTATTTCGAAATACCACTAGTGTGGACACTCCACTGCTGCTATTTTGAAATAACTGCTTCCCCAGAGTCATTCAAAGTAATTATTCTCCAGTGCTTCCTGGGGCTCTAAGTTGAGGTAACACATCCACATTAAGGGAGCCTGACTCGGATTAATTTTGAGGCTTCCCTGAAGTATGGACACACTATTTTGGAATAGTTATTTTGGGAGTTATTATTTCGAAATAAGTTATTTAGGGTATGGATAGCAGTTTCATGACTTTTCTTCACTGGTTGTTCCTTGTAGGTCTTCTACATAGCCACACAAAATACTAGCATTACATATTTAGGCTGACAGTTTCAAACTCGGGTGCCTAGAGTTAGGCATTCATCCCCCATTTAGTATCCTGAATAACTGCACTGACTTTCAAAGGTGCCAGGCATCCACACCTCCAACTGATTTTGGTGACTCCACACCATTAGGAATTCTCTTGGCATGTCTTAATAGCCTCCACATAATTCAGAAGATTTTGAGAGATGAAAAAATAACATTATAGTAGGGGAATTACATCAAATAAGTGGAAACCTCTGAAAATTCAATCGTGTATGTATGTGGTTAAATGAAAATTTAGGTGCTTAATTTTAAATACCCAAGTTTAAAAATTTTGTCCCAAGTGCAGCCAAAAAAAACTGTTTGGACAGACACCAATGAAGAAACAAACAAACAAAAAATACAGCCTACTTAAAATACAATATAGAACTGTAACAGAAGCAGTAAGTTTGGGACTCAAGCCAGATGGGAAGGGAAGGCGTTTGCATTAAAGACTGATTTACTCATGTGTTTTACAGCATCAATAAAAATGTTTTATAACTATAATTCATGCCAAAAATATTAGTTAAGCTGTAGTCCTCCATAAATTAGGAATACTTGATTTGTTAGAAATTTAGAGGATTTTGCATAGTGCCAGAACAAGATAATTGGATTTACAAAATAAGTAAGATTGAGGAAGCCATCTGATACACTGATGTGAGTAATGCATCTTTATGATCATATGAGTCTGAATTTAGTACCTATATTGCCATTCAAATTGATATTTCCAGCTGAAAAGTCTAAAAGAACGAAAACAAAATCTCTAGCATTTTATCCTTCTATTTTTTCTCTATTTAACTGACTGTAAATTTGAAGAAGTGGGTTGTGCTCACAAAAGCTCATGATACTATCTACATGTTTTGTTAGCCTTTAAGGTACTGCAAGACTATTCGTTGGTTTTTAAGTTTTTCCAGTTACAGACTAACTCTGCTACCCTCTGAAGCTTTTACAGCAAGCCTTACAGCATGATTTTAAGACCCGTGACTTCTTTCAAGATAGTCTCTGTGTTAATGTGGGTTGGATTTAGACCATAGGCTATTTGAAGGTTGTGGTTAAAGAAATAGCTCATACTAATCAAATATTTTGTGAGTTATAAAGGCAGAAGAATAAATGTAAAGAATACTGTCATTTTACTAAAACATTGGTTTTTCTGCAATGCCTACTATCTTTCATCAAAGCCATGGCAACATAAACTCTTTTCAGCTCATGTAACAGCCTAGCTTGCCCTTGGGCTAGAGAGTCTGGAGCCAAGACAATCCTGATTACAGAATGGACCCATCATCTTGAGGGGAATGACGCCATTTTCTAAAAAGATCATAAGGTGGTTGCACCAAAGGGAAAGATCGAGAGGTGGCAGTGAGACTGCAGATTGTGAGAGAAACTCCTGTAAGGGTATGTCTAGACTACATGGCTCCGTCGACGGAGCCATGTAGATTAGTTTACTAGACATAGGAAAATGAAGCGGCGATTTAAATAATCGCCGCTTCATTTACATCAAAATGGCTGCCGCGATGTGCCGATCAGCTGTTTGGCGGCACAGCGCGGTAGCCTGGACGCTCCGCGGTTGACAAGGGAACCCCACGAGGCATAACGGGACAGTCGACAAGGGCGTCTCTTGTAAACCGCAGAGCATCTAGACTACCGTGCTGTGCCACCAAACAGCTGATCAGCACAGTGCGGCAGCCATTTCGATGTAAATGAAGCGGCGATTATTTAAATCGCCGGTTCATTTTCCTATGTCTAGAAACCTAATCTACATGGCTCCGTCGACAGAGCCATGTAGTCTAGACATACCCTAAGAAAGGCTCTGAGACCTCTGGGAATTGCTCTAGCTGGGAAGGGCTGGAAGTAGCCTACTAAGGAAAGAAGGATGCTGACCATGCCAGGAGTGTTTGTTTGGATTGTACCTAACTGGACTGTGTATAGTTTTGAACTTTGCTACCCTAGCAAAGGCTGTTGTGAATAGATTGGAAACAATCCAGTGTGGAGTTTATTTTTGGATCCAAGAAGGGAAATTGAGTTGAGGGGCTGCATGCTAGGTTGCCAAATCCATCTACTCAAATTCCAGTTTCGTAGAGCTCAGGTTTATCCATTAGAATTATGTTTAACTTTTAAGAGGTCTGGTTTTTGCTAGACCATGTAAATCCTCAGCAGATGTATATTGGAGTAGTAACATTGAAGAGAATGGAACTATGCAGATTTACAAAAACTGAAGATCTAATTCAATTGCAAGAGTGCTTATTAAACTTTAGTGTAATCTATCCAAAAGTTTATTACAGTGAATAAAGGAACAAATCATATGCTCTGATATAGCCTCACCAGGGGACTATGTACAAATTCATTTGGCAAATGTATCAGTCTGATTTTTTGGTGTCCCTTGATGCTGAGAGTGAGGCAATTTAACATTCTGAATTAGGATGGATGTTCAAAGGATTGAGATTTAGGTGCCTAATGCCCATATCCCTTTGGAAAATCCATGTTCCAATTTCTGGGATTTCGGAAGCTCCCAATTGCATATTTTTGAGGTACTATAACATATTTAGTCATAGGATAATGTATAGTTAATTCTCTGTACTTTAGGTAGTTTACACTGGCAACGTCTGAAAGGTTTAGGAGTTCTGAATTTTACAAATTTACAATGTCTTGGTGTTCAGATTAGCCTTTTTTTTTATTTAAATATGAAACAATAGGAACTGACATAAAAGCTCAGGAATTTGCCCTTTGAAGCAACTAAAGGAGGAATTTGACCTTTGAAGCAACTAAAGGAGGAAGGTTGAGGAAAAAACATCCACATTGAATCAGATATTGTTTAAAAATGAAAATCTAAACAAATCTCTATTGATGGAGCAGAAGTGCAAATCCTTTAAAGTGGAGTGTTGTGATGTCACTAGGCTTAAACTAGTTTTTGTTACAGTATCTGAGATGGCTTACTTTTTATCACATAATTATATCTTGATTGATCAAGTTACATTTCCATTTCAGTGGGTCCATTGGAGGGTCAGATTCCAGAACTTTATTCACACTGAGTTATGGTTTACTGTATATGAAGTTCCAGGAAAATCCATGGGCTCTATGAGCAAGGATTTGAAAGACTATCAAAATATGGCACTGTTTTTGTCCATAACTAATTTTGTTTTCAGTGACTGTTAAAAATATGCAGCATTGTGCAACATGTATCTTTTCACGTGGTTCAGAAATATAGGCACATACTTAATATTTCTGTGAATTTTGAAATTGGTGGTATATCAATGTCAAGTTGGTTTGAAGTTGTAGTAACTTCTAGTTTTCATTATGGTGAATGAGATAAACATCATTTGGAACTGGGGTCAGCTCCCGCTGAATTAATTTGAAGTAGGTTTGGGACCCTAGTGTGTATGACCTGCTTTATTTTGCACAGTACTTGAAACTGGGATGTTTTGCACATTTGAGAGCCAGTGCTGTTTACATACATAAAACTTCATTAAAACATAATATTAGATTCCATCTAGTTCCTTATTTCTCACAACTATACCTGACACATCTGATAGTAACTTAGTATTTAATATCAATTTTTAATTCATTTATTCACAGATGGGGGGGGGGAGGGAGGTTTCTTTGGCTGCATTGACAGTATATTTATGTAAATGTTACAGACACTCCAGGTCTTGAAACAGTGTGAAGAAATCTTGCTATTAAATGTTACATTTTTTTCTCTCAGTCCTCTGTCCTGTCTTTCCTAAAGATTATTGATGCTTAAGCAATTCTTAAATAATAATAACCCATAATTTTGGGGCCTTAATTACTTCAACTGTTTTCAGAGGGGTAGCCATGTTAGTCTGTATCTACAAAAACAAGAAGTACTGTGCCACCGTAGGAAATTATTTTGAAATAACTAAACTGGAAATAATAACTCCTGAAATAACTATTTTGAAATAAGCTTATTCCCCGAGGAAAGCAAGAGTACAGATTTCAAAATAACCAGCCTGTTATTTCGAAATAACAGGCTTGGTAGTGAGGACTCTCCACTTATTATTTCGAAATAAGGGGAGTTATTTCAAAATAACTCCCTAGTGTAGACCAGGGCCCAAAGACTAACAGATTTATTTGTGCATAAACTTTTATGGGTAAAAACCACTTTGTGAGATACATGGAGTGGAAATCACAGAGATAGGGATATATATATGTACTAGCATATCAAAAGAAGGGAGTTACTTATCATGTGTAGGACCAGTGTTTTTATTTTCTCAAATCACTGCATTTTTGGTAGTACTGCAAAAAATTATGTCTTAATGGCATTTAATTTCAAAAGGGGGAAATACACAAAAATAAGGAGGCGAGTTAAACAGAAATTAAAAGGCACAGTGACTAGAGCCAAATCCCTGCAAGCTGCATGGAAACTTTTTAAAGACACCATAATAGAGGCCCAACTTAAATGTATACCCCAAATTAAAAAACATAGCAAGAGACCTAAAAAAGAGTCACCGTGGCTTAACCACCATGTAAAAGAAGCAGTGAGGGACAAAAAGGCATCTTTTAAGAAGTGGAAGTCCAATCCTAGTGAGATAAATAGAAAGGAACATAAACACTGTCAAATCAAGTGTAAAAATGTAATAAGAAAAGCAAAAAAATATTTTGAGGAACAGCTAGCCAAAAACTCAAAAAGAAATAACAAAATGTTTTTAAAGTACATTAGAAGCAGGAAGCCTGCTAAAAAACCTGTGGGTCCCCTAGACGATCGAGATACAAAAGGAGCAATCAAGGACGATAAAGCCATTGCGGAGAAACTAAATGATTTCTTTGCTTCAGTCTTCACGGCTGAGGACGTTGGGGAGATTCCCAAATCTGCACCGTCCTTTGTGGGTGATGAATCTGAGGAACTGTCCCGGATTGAAGTGTCATTAGAGGAGGTTTTGGAACAAATAGAAAAACTTAATGTTAACAAATCTCCAAGACCGGATGGCATTCATCCAAGGGTTCTAAAAGAACTCAAATGGGAAATTGCTGAACTATTATCTGTGGTTTGTAACCTATCCCTTAAATCGGCTTCCGTACCTAATGACTGGAAGGTAGCCAATGTGACACCAATATTTAAAAAGGGCTCTAGAGGTGATCTGGGCAATTACAGACGGGTAAGTCTAAATTCAGTACTGGGCAAATTAGTCGAAACAATAGTAAAGAATAAAATTGTGAAGCATGTAGAAGAACATAATTTGTTGGACAAAAGTCAACATGGTTTCTGTAAAGGGAAATCCTGTCTTACTAATCTATTAGAGTTCTTTGAAGGGGTTAACAAACATGCGGACAAGGGGGATCCAGTAGATATAGTATACTTAGATTTTCAGAAAGCCTTTGACAAGGTCCCTCACCAAAGGCTCTTGTGTAAATTACATGGCCATGGGATAAGAGGGAAGGTCCTTTCTTGGATTGAGAACTGGTTAAAAGACAGGAAACAAAGGGTAGGAATAAATGGTAAATTTTCAGAATGGAGAGGGGTAACTAGTGGTGTCCCCCAAGGGTCGGTCCTAGGACCAATCCTGTTCAACTTATTCATAAATGATCTGGAGAAAGGGGTAAGCAGTGAGGTGGTAAAGTTTGCAGATGATACCAAACTGTTTAGGATAGTCAAGACAGAAGCAGACTGTGAGGGACTCCAAGAAGATCTCACCAAACTGAGTGATTGGGCAACAAAATGGCAAATGAAATTTAATGTGGATAAGTGTAAAGTAATGCACATCGGGAAAAATAAGCCCAACTATACGTACAGTATGATGGGGGCTAATTTGGCTTCGACAAATCAGGAAAGAGATCTTGGAGTTATCGTGGACAGTTCTCTGAAAACTTCCACACAGTGTGCAGCGGCAGTCAAAAAGGCAAATAGGATGCTAGGAATTATTAAGAAAGGGATAGAAAATAAGACCCAGAATATCTTACTGCCACTGTATAAAACTATGGTACACCCACATCTTGAATAGTGTGTACAGATGTGGTCTCCTCACCTCAAAAAAGATATTTTAGCCTTGGAAAGGGTTCAGAAAAGGGCAACTAAAATGATTACGGGTTTGGAACGGGTCCCATGTGAGGAGAGGTTAAAGCGACTGGGACTTTTCAGTTTAGAAAAGAGGAGACTGAGGGGGGATATGATAGAGGTATATAAAATCATGAGTGGTGTGGAGAGGGCCGATAAAGAAAAGTTATTTATTAGTTCCCTAAATAGAAGAACTAGAGGACACCAAATGAAATTAATGGGTAGCAGGTTTAAAACTAATTAAAGAAAGTTCTTCTTCACACAGCGTGTAGTCAGCCTGTGGAACTCCTTGCCAGAGGAGGCCGTGAAGGCTAGGACTATAACAGAGTTTAAAGAGAAGCTAGATAATTTCATGGAGGTTAGGTCCATAAAAGGCTATTAGCCAGGGGATAAAATGGTGTCCTTGGCCTCTGTTTGTCAGAGGCTGGAGAGGGATGGCAGGAGACAAATCGCTTGATCATTGTCTTCGGTCCACCCTCTCTGGGACACCTGGTGCTGGCCACTGTCGGCAGACAGGATACTGGGCTAGATAGACCTTTGGTCTGACCCAGTACGGCCATTCTTATGTTCTTATGTAATGCAATTACTAATAACCATGATGTCAGGACAGACCTATGATAGTTTATATGTTGAGCTAGTTGAACAAAGAGGCATATCACTTCTCTGTGAGGAAGCTTTTAATTACTTTTCTGAACTGATTCCAGAGATTAATGGATAGATAAAAGATGCTTTATTGTTTCATTTATCTTTATTGAGATGTCTGTATTTGTGTTAAGCTCGACATTTGATATTTTACTCATTCTTTGCATTAGTAACTCAAAAATATTTGAGTGTAAACAGACTTTAATGTGAATTTTCCATTATCCCATTGTAGTTACCAACAGTTTTTTTGTTTGTTTCATTCAATCCTTAGCAGTGATAAATTCCACTGTACACAGGGTTAGAACATGAACATTTAACAGCATACTTCAGTGAAGAAAACAGCATAAGATTTACTGTACTGAATCAGAGTTTTGATCCATCTAGTCCAGACCCTTGTCTTTGGCTCTGGCCAGCACCATACACTTCAGAGGAAGGCATAAGAACCCTGGGACATGGTACAGATAAAAAAAAAAAATCTAACATGGAACCACACAGTATGGGTAAGATTTGATGGGCCCCTCTGGCAATGTAATGAGGGCACAAGAAGCTTCTTCTTTGCAGACTCTCTGCAAGGGTATATCACAATTGTAACCTTTCACAGAGCAGGCTAAAGAGTTATAATCCTGGATGCACAATAACTCCTAGGATCACCCTAAGTTTGTTCAGGTCTGCACCACATGCAAGGTGGACCCTTGCCTGAATGACCCAATTTGGTCCTCAGTTTGCACTAGAAAAATGAGGAAGCCCAGGTGAGGAACCAGCTTTCTATATCCCCTGCCTCTATAGAAAGCAGATATGCAGCTACCTGCTTGGTAGAGGGAAAGGTTGGGTCTTGGCAGGGGAACTGATGGTTGAATATGGGAGGGAGCTTTCAGCCTTTTCTTATGAAACTCTCTAAATTTCCTTAATATAATATAAAAATCAAATCAGATTTGCAAAGAAAACCTCTGAAGAAAAGGGGAAACCTCATTAGAATCAGTTGAAAAGTTTCAGAGGAGTAGCCATATTAGTCTGTAAGGCTATTTCTACAAAGCAGTGTTATTTTGGAATAACTGACTTTATTCTGAAATAACAAAAGAGTGCATCTACACAGCAAGCAATTAGTTCAAAATAGTGTCGAGCTGGAGGACTTCTTACTCTGACTCCTGTAACCCTCATTTCACAAGGAGTAAGGGAAGTCGAAGGAAGAGTGTTCTTCCTGCTGTGTAGACAGTGCCAAAAGCCACTGACGTTGCTGAAGTTGTGTAGTTTAATTTGACTTTTACCTTGCTGTGTAGACATGCCCTAACTGAAAAAAATTAAAAAACAATTAATAGTCCTGCAGCATCTTAGAGACTAACAAAAATGTAGATGGCATCATGAGCTTTCGTGGGCACAACCCACTTCTTTGGATGAATGGAGCTAAGGGGGAGCGAGTTGAGTTATACTTGGGATGAATTACTGCATCTGTCATGTAAAAATGTATACCTGGCATACTGTACTGTGGACTTTCAAACAAAGGACTTGCTCCTGCTTCTTTTCAAGTCTGTGTTTAAACTTGCATTGTCTTTATGGAGCTAAGTTGTGAAATTGCTGCACCATCTCACAGGAAGCACCAAGAGGTTCCCTTCTTTATAGAGGAGCGACATACTTTCATCCAACTTCCATCCCACAGCCCCATTAAGCTAGCTAGCCATCATATAGTAGGACAGTGCTGTGCCTCAACTTCCTTTCCTTTTCGCCCCTTGGAGGAAGGGGTGAAATAGTGAGGGAGAAGCCATGTTTATAAATTAAATAATGCAAGGATTTATTTCAGCTAGCTCTGAAATAAAACATCTGCCTGACTGACACACAAAGTGAGATCCGTAGTTCCTGAACAGCCTCTTTCCCCCCATAACTGATCAGCTTCAGTAGCTCAGCATTGCTGCAAGCAGGGAATCATTGGCTCTGTAGAGAAGCCATTGTCACCTGGCCAAATGGTAAGTGAGCACTTGTCAAGAAAATAGGAAAGGGAGTTTCAAAGTACCCAAGACTTTACAGAGGGAGGGGCGGACATCTGTTTAGCTGACATCAGAGCAGCGGAGCTGCTGGCCAGTGTGGTCACCTAGGCACTGTGGGATATTCTATGGAAGCTAAGAGCTGGGTGTCTTCACATCACCACAAAAGCACCACCGATAAGAACTGTATGCCTCTTGAGGAGGTGGTTTTTCTATTTGCAATGAAACTTCTGAGTTTCTCCGCAAAAAGTCACCAGCAAATGTAGACTATCCTGGGGGTTTTATGCAAAAAAAGGAACTTTTTTTCGCTTCAAATGGCAAGTGTAGATATGCCCTAAATGTCAAATATTGCATCAGTTTAGTTAAACCAATGTATGGACATTCTTACATCAGTTTAAATGTGATTTACATTAGTTTAACTTGCCCCAGTTCTATACCCATGTAACCAGATCAGAGGTGTCACAGTTGCAGATGCTAGCTGCTTTTCTCTTGTCTTTCTGGTCTCAGTGCATCCCTATAGGTGTCAGTATGTGCCTGTACCTCTCCTGGGATAGAATTCCACAAGTATCCCACACCCAGCCCAAGCCCAAGTGTATCAACTTCGCTTACACTACAGAGTTTGACTAGGTTCTGCACCTATGGTTTGGGAGTCTGTGACCGGTGTTATAGAGAGATGAGTCAACCTTCTTAAAACCAAAGTATTGTTTATTTTAACAATAGGAACAAAAAAAAGGATTTTAAAACAACAGTCTTTACACATGTATGTCCTACCTAAAGGCTTACTATTCCTTATAGTAGCGTAGGGAGGCCTAACTTTTTCCTGAACCACCATGGGTCTTGTGTGCCAGTCTGCTCCCCTAAACAAATGCCCTGATCCACTCACTCTTGGAGAGAGGGAATCCCTTTTTAATCATCTACTGATTGATCTCCTGGTTTCCAGACCTCAGCCGTGCTTGTCAAAACCAGTTTTGTCAGTGGGCTGGAACTACAAGGTAGAGTTGTCAAGGCAAATGATTTGGGAACTGTCCTTCAACAACCCTTAAGTGTTTACTGGTTTATCTTGAGCCATGATTTCTCTTCCTACTTGGTTTCCTTACTGTGCCTACATCAATATAGTCATACAGTACACATCCCAATAACCAGGTCATCACACAGTATTCATAAATTATTGCAGAGCAACTGCAATTCTGTCATAGTTCCATTATCACACCATTAGTTAAACTGGTGCACCTTCTAGGTGTAGACACGTAGCTAATGGAGTCTCTTCTTTGCATCGTTTACTCAGACATATATTTAAAGAAATTTAAAGATGGGTTTCTATTTAAAAATATGCTACCAAAATAGCTGTACATGATTCATCTCTCCAGAATTATTAAATATCACATATAGGATAAGAGCAGAAATGTCATCATGCTTTTGATGCAGGGGCAGCGGATTGTTGGAGTTAATATTACTATTTATTTTCACACATCAGACAGGAAAATATTTTGTTCTTCGAGTGATGTCCCCATGTGTGCTCTGCTGTTGGTGTCGGGTCATCCCGGTGTTGCAGACTGGAGTTTTTCTAGCAGTATCTGGTTGGGCTGCACGTGTGCAGCAGGTGGCTCATGCCATTTGCACCTTTGCAATTCACATGCACGGCCTGACTCCCCTCAGTTCCGTCGTTACCGCCCTTGGTCACAGACGGAGCTCGATCCTTCTCCTCATTGGCCTGTTGGTAGAAAATAGAGTTAGAGTTAGTCAGGAAATTATTTCCCTGTTCATTGTTTAGCTTGATAGTTAATTAGTTAATTTAAAAAAAAGACTGGGTTTTTTTTCATGTAAATAGTTCAAACAAATCCCGCTGATAAACATCACTCAGATAGGATAAGCCCCAGTTGCAGCCTCTCCAGAACCAAAACCTCGGCATGCACAGACCTTGGCACTGCTTCCAACGGCACCAAAAACAACTGAATTTCGGGAACCAGACAAGTCTGTGGCACCGCTCGCACCACAGATGCCGACCAAAACTTCAGCACTGAGACAGGCAAGGTCGAAGTTAACTAGACCCTTACTGTGCACACCAAGCCCAGAAACAGCACTCTCACCAGTGGCACTGATGTCCCCTTCATCTGCACCACACTTAATGGCACTGTCAGAGGAGGCCATGCTTCAGCACCATTCTTCCTTGCGCAGTCATGATCATGAAGTGCCAGTGCCAACTTCGGTGCCACGCTCCAGATCACCACACAACACCGCCGCAAAGCACCCATCTCCATCGCCACCATCATCAAGAGTCACCAGTGCTCTCTCACTACAGTGGCTTTGATGATGACTTCAGGAGTGTTTTCTTATCTCAGCACTCTTCTTCTGCTAGGGCACATGCGCCTTACAACAGACATCAACCACAGTATCCTCACCACCCTCCGTGGTTCCCGGACTGGTCTTATCATTCCCACTAGCCTCCATTGGTCCCCCTAGCATCACTGATCATCACTGAGAAACCATTCAATGGCATCTTCAACACTTGTCCATAGACTGGTGCCAGCCTCTCGCCCTCATAGTCCTCCCCCTCCAACGGAGGACTTAAGATACTGAAGAGGGACGCATCATTGATGAGGTTGACCCTGACCAACCTGACACCTCACCAACGGATAGATCATCTTCCTCACCTGATGAGGCAGTCACCCCAGACGATTCATCACCCGTGGATGACTTGAAGCTCTTCAAGAGAGTTGTTATGAGTCAAAAATATATCTTACAATTCAGACTATTTTCAAGACAGGCTTTTTTAGGCTATTCACGATTACACTGTTTCTTCAGATTTCTGTCAATTAATTTAATCACCAGTCACAGTGGTATCTATGCATGATGTCTCAACACGTAAGCCCCGGTCCTGCAAAAGTTTATACACATGCCTATCTGAATCCTATAGGACTACTCAGAGTGAATGAAATTAAGCATATTTTTTCTATTCATAAATCTTTGTATGATCAAATCCCTGGATATTGAAGTTACTAGTTTGTTTTTTATATATATGAAAATACATATATGAAAATATAAAACAGGATATGCAGGTCAGTGCAGGGCATTCTATATTCACTGCAGGATAGCAAAAATAGTAAAATAGGCCCTGGGAGTTTATCTAATGTGTGACCATATCCAATGTAATTGACATGCTTAGGGTGTTCCTGGTAACAAGCTATGCATATCAGAACTGAAGTGCAAATCAGTATTTCTTATTGTCAGACTTCAGGGCTCTAATATGCTGTGTGAGTATACATTTGGTACAGTTAGATTTTTTTAAACCTGCGGTCCCCAAATTATGGGTCACACCCCCTCAGCATGGTGCAGAGGAATGTCCAGGGCCCAAGCCAGTCCCCCTCCCCAGGATGCAAAGAGGGAACACCATCCAGCCCTGCTTTGACCCAGGTCTGCTCCATCCCTGACCTGGCTCCAGTCTCTGGCCACAGCTGTGACCTTGGTTCTGCTCCAGCCCCAGGGCACTCGGACATAGTCTGTTACTGGTGAGGGAGCACATGAGAGAAAAATGTGGGTACTGCTATTTTAAAGAGTATGTCTCTGTACAATCAATTGAGTTATAAGGGCTTGATCCTGCATCATTTTTTGAGGAAGAATGACTCTTGTGCAAAAGGGGGGGTTTGCGCAAAAAGGCACCGTCTACACAGCGCTTATTTGTGCAAAAACCTCTTGCGCAAAAGGGAAAGGAAGAGGAAATGCAAATGAGAGCACAACATATGCAAATGAGTGCTCCATTTGCATTTCCTCTTGCGGAAGAGGATCGTAGTTTAGACGTAGCCCAAGTGTACACAATTAGTTAGAAAATAGCTTTTAACTGGTCTGTGCCTCGGTTTCCTTTTCTAAAATGTGGATGCAAATACTAATTTACTGCAGAGGATGTTCATGTGAGTGTGTTCCTTTGAAAATGCCTGTCTATATAACTTCTAAGCATTATAATTTTCCCCAACTAGACATTTTCTCCCCAAAGTGTGCAGTGAGTGTGCTAAGTTATTATTATGTCTTGTCACAGCCCAGATTCATCATCACTATAGTCAGCTCGGAATGCGAGGTGACTCTGAAGAGACCATTAAAATCACATTGTCAGTTCATCACAGGGAACAATGTTACTGAACTGACCTACTTTTCCTGTACGTCTACAGAAGGCTGATGCTGTTTAGCATTGGTGGAAGGGGGCAGGTGCACCAAAGACCAGTCTGAGCTGTCCATGTGGCAGCCTTCATTGATAAATGTTATTTTGTTAGATCTTCTGTTTTCTATAGTGATTGGAGGGATCTGGGCAAAATTTTAGTCACATGATACATTTGGTCCATTCACCAAAGGTTGAATAGTATTAATAATGAATAAAAGTAAAAATTATGCGTATAGTAACCTTCCATCAGAATCTTCAAAGGACTCAACAGACTTTATGAACGGTTTGACTCTTCTCATTTCTTCTTCTCCTTTTCTTCTCCCCCTCCCTTCCACCGGGAGTGCCAACCTCAGGGCATCTGAAGAAGTAGGCTGTGCCCACGAAAGCTCATGATACCATCTACATGTTTTGTTAGTCTATAAAGTGCTACCAGACCATTTGTTGTTTTTTAAGTTTAACCTCAGGGCAGATTGTCAACAAGCAGAGCAGAGATCCCAAACTGGTGGTATTTCTATCATTAGATTTCGCCAACACAATAACAAGTGTAAACTCCTGAAGCACTAAATCCTGTGATCTTAACATAGAGTCACTATGGGCACTCCAGTGTATCTTGACCAGGACCACTGACAGGCTGAGAGGTAGAGGGTAAAGGGGGCACTTGTCCTGGGGCCTGGCTATTCTAAAGTTCCTGGGGCTCCCAGCCACCGCTACTGCAGAAGTGACCCCTGGGCCCTTTAAATTGCTGCTGGAGTGCTGTGTGGCATGTTCCAGGCAGCTCTGGGTGCTGAGGGAGCATTCTGTGGTGCACTCTGGGTGGCGCTGAGGGCTGTCTGCGCCCCTTCTGCCCAAGGGCCTGTCCCTTCTGGGAGTGCGGAGCCTGCCTCCCACACCTTGCCTAAGGGTGTGGCAAGTCTGTTGGCCCCTCCAATCTTGCCACCTAGGCAAGCTGAACTATTTGATTGTGACGGGGTGTGCTTACCCCGCACTCAGACAGGAGGAGTTAAAACCCTGTGGGCAAAAGAAGTCTGCCCCCCCCCCCGCCAGACTGGGCATGCTCTAGAGACACTCCATCCAGGGACCTGGACAACGGAATCCAGAGACTCAGGAGAGCACCCTGAGCTGCCAGTACCGGAGGAGCCCCAGGGAGAGGTTGTTGCTGAGGAACCAGGGGACCCAGAGACCATGTGAAATGTCCCTATGCCAACTGTGGTAGGATGTGACCCAGGGACGGTGCTGGAGTATCTCCCACCTGAGTGAGATTGGCATGTTGCAGTTCGGTTCCCTGCTGGGTGAGTGGTGGAGTGGGTTGGGGCCGGTGGAGTAGGGTGAGCTCCAAATCATTGACTCTGGCCATTAGGCTGTGCTGCCCTGAACGAAGGGTTACCCTCATAGACTCTAGCCATGAGGCTGTGTTGTCCTGTGCCGAGAGCTGTCCTCAGAGACTCTAGCCATTAGACTGAGTTGCCCTGAACCGATGGCTACCGTTATAGAATCTAGCCATTAGGCTGTGCTACCTTGAGCAGAGGACTGTTACCACTGACTCCTTTTGCTATTGACTTTAGCCCTTAGACTATACTGCCTTGGACTAAGGGTCGGTGGTAAAGACTGAGGCTACGTCTAGACTGCAGGCTTCTTTTGGAAGAAGCTTTTCTAGAAGAGATCTCCTGAAAAAACTTCTTCCAAAAGAGAGCATCTACACAACAAAAGCGCATTGAAAAAGCAATCTGCTATTTCGAAAGATAGCATTTCCACTGAATGGACTCTATCTCACATTTACGCTGTGATTACTATGGATGGAGTGGCCACAAGGGCACCTGTGCTTTTTTCCTCTTTCCTCTTCTTTCGAAAAAACTCCCTCTTCCCCATCCACACACACCTTTTTCCGAAAGAGCTCTTTCGGAAAAAGGCTTCTTCCTCATAGAAAGAGGTTTACCAATGTCGGAAAAACCCCTCTGCTCTTTCAATTTTCTTTCAAAAGAATGCAATTGCAGTGTGGATGTAAGTTACGTTTTTCCAGAAAAACAGATTTTTTTCCGAAAAAAAACTCTGTAGTGTAGACGTAGCCTGATAAAGCTTGTTGACGACCCAGCAGCTGAATAGGTGGCATCCACACCTCTAGGTACCTGCACCTCAAGAGATGGGGTGTACATACGCCGTGACAGTGTTCGTCACTTTATACTAAAAGAAAAAAAATCACAATAATATTCAGGTATTTCCCTGTCTGAAAGGACTAGTCACTTATCCCGGGTCATTAGTACTCAGATATCAAACCAAAGACAATGCTTTTAGCCAGTCCTGTGATACACTAACTAAAGATGTACTGAGAAAATAAATGAGTCCTTTACAAGGTTAAAATAGGAAACACACAAATGAGTTACAGTCTTAGATTTAAAAAGGTAATATAAGCTTCTATAATAATCAGCTCTATGTGTCCTGTAGGGCTGACTCATGCCAAGAAGCATGGGGATCCCTTGCTTATGCTTAGGAATCTCTGTCCCTCAGAGTCCAAATAGCACAGAGACCAAGTTTCTCTTTGTCAGGGATTTTATGTCACACTCTGTGACTTTAATATCTGTATTTGTTTTCTTCAGACATTTTTGTGTTGCTTTACCCCTGAAAACATCTGAAGAGCCATTATAAACTGAAGCATGAAACACAGTGTAATAATACATTTTAAAAAATTATCATTTAAATAACTAGTCAGAAAGATACATTTAAAGAAATATATAATTCTTTTTTAAAAATTGATTAGTATCTTCTGTGTTTTTTGTAATCTTCTTTTTCTGTATCTGGTTTTAAATGTAATCCTTTTTATGTAAGGATCATTCATAAATATTGAAAAAAAATTTAGACCACAGAAGAAAATATTTTCTGCCAAGAATCTTTAGTCTTCATCTAGTCCAGAAAGTACAATTTTATTTTTACCATGTTTTGTCCTATGTGAAAGCCCAAAATATTCTCTTTCCTAGTAAAAACAAAATTCAGAAAGCTATTAAAAGGAGGATGATTAAGCTAGACATGCTGCAAAAATAACTCTAAAGTAGTACATTTACCATTCCTCTGAATTTTATCTTTATACTTAAATGCAGTAATTCCCATAGCAATTGCTACATTGCATGACACCTGGTAACTCTGTATGCAGCTATTCACACACACACACACACACACACACACACACAAATCACAGGGCCTTCTCAAAATGTACATTAGAATGAAAAGGGTTTTTCTTATATTTGTTAGTTATTTTCCAACAACTATGCTATTAGACAGCTCTGTGTTTTCAGTTTTTTCCCTCAATTTGTAATCTTTATTTTCCCTTTTGTGTTCTATTTTTAGTTACAAGCTTTAGCATGTTTTATAACAGTTCAGAGGCTTATAATTTGGCCAAAATATAGCAATAGGATGAATTCCTGATTCAAATTTGATTTGCCCTGGAACCTGGTTGTTTATTCTTACTTATTAGTATTCAGACAAATCCAGCCTAATAGTCTGTTTGTAGCACCCAGCATGGCAGGAGTATCTAAGTGTATCATCCCCCCCAAAAAAAGGAGAGTTAAAATCAGGTGTTTAACATGGGCACTGCTGTCTTGCAGCTCTGTCATCTCGCCTCCTACACCTGATATGTAAAGCTTGCTCCTGGTTAAACAGCAGGACTTTGAAGCATAGTTAAATACGTATTAGTAGGTTGTACTTTGCTTTGGAGCAGTCTCACAGCTCAGAAAAAAAGAGGATTGCTGCTTGCTTGAAGTCAGAATGGAGCTCACTAAGTATTGGTAAGATTCACTTTGAAGTCCTACTGTAGAGCAGCCAGTGAGGGAAGAGAACATTGTCTGACCCTCCTGCAGATTATAGGAGTTATCCCTCTTCAAGCAGGAGGCTTGAACACTGTGCCACTGTAGCATCCTGGCAGTTTTGTCTCTGATTCCTGCAAATTATCTACTAATTAACAGATAATTACTTAAAATGTCATGGGATTAGAGGGCTGACCCATGGATTGATAACTGGCTACAAGCAGTGTTCCCTCTAAACTGCAGGGCAGCACAGGTTCACAGGTGATTAATCGGCCCTGCCCAGTCAGTCAGATCTGTACGTGGAGCCTTGAGCCTCTGACTGGGTGGGGCCAATTAATCACCTGTGAAGCTATGCTGCTGCGCAGTTTAGACGGAACACTAGTTACAAGATAGGAAACAAAAAGTAGATATAAATGGTCAGTTTTTAGAATGGAGAGAGGTAAACAGTGGTGTCCCTCAGAGGTCTGTACTGGGACCACTCCTATTTAACATATTCATAAATGATCCAGAAAAAGGAGTAGAAAGTGAAGTGGCAAAATTTGCAGATGATACAAAACTACTCAAGATTATTAAGTCTCAAGCAGACTGTGAAGAGCTACAAAAGGATATCTCAAACTGGGTGACTGGTCAACAAAATGGCAAACAAAATTTAATGTTGATAATGCAAAGTAATACATATTGAAAAAACATAAACCCAACTATACATATAAAATGATGGTATCCAGATTAGCTGTTACCACTCAAGAGAGAGATCTAGGAATCATTGTGAATAGTTCTCTGAAAACATCCACTCAATGTGCTATGGCAATCAGAAAAAGTTAACAGAATGTTGGGAATCATTAAGAAAGGGATCGTTAAAATGACAGAAAATATCATATTGCTTCTATGTAAACCCATGCCATGCCCTCATCTAGAATGCTGTGTGCAGATTCGGTTGCCTTATCTAAAAAAAGATATATAGGAATTGGAATAGGTTCAGAAAAGGGCAACAAAAAATGGGGTATAGAACAGCTTCCATATGAGGAGAGATTAATAAGATGGAGACTTTTCAGGTTGGAAAAGAGACAACTAAGGTGGGCTATGATAGAGGTCTATAAAATCATGACTGGTATAGAGAAAGTAAATAAAGTGTTATTTACTTCTTTACACAAGAACTAGGGATCATCAAATGAAATTAATAGGCAGCAGGTTTAAAACAAACAAAAGGAAATATTTCTTCACACAACACATAGTCAACTTACGGAACTCTTTGTGAAGACCAAGACTTTAACAGGGTTCAAGAAAGAACTAGATATATTCATGGAGGAAGGTGCATCAATGATTGTTAGCCAGGATGGGCAGGGATTGTGTCCCTAGCCTCTGTTTGCCAAAATCTGAGAATGAGTAATGGGGTGGATCACTTGATGGGGCCTGTTCGGTTCATTCCCTTTGGGGCACCAGGCATTTGCCACTGTCAGAAGACAGAATACTGGGCTAGACGGACCTTTGATCTGATTTAAGATAGCCCTTCTTACGTTCTTAATTTATTATCTATATTGTCATTACCCGCTTCCATTCCTCCACCCAGATATGAATGTTCTCCATCCATTCCTTCCTGTATTTCCCCCTTGAAATCCAGAAAAAGAGCAGCTGTTGTTAAGGGCCTGTCCACAACTCAGAGGTGAAAATAATTAATCGGGATATCTCTTCCCTCTGTGTTATCTCTTATCCACATCTTGACTAGATACAGTATTTGTTTTCCAGGTACAGTAGTGGTAGGCAGGATATCTAATGTAGGGCTTGAGTGTACACCATAAACAACATAATTACTTTCTGTAACATGGACAAACAGTTTTGCAGAAGAGGGGTATACTACCCTACAGCATTGTCCTGGCTGATGGGCATAATTGTCCCTGTATGCAGGAGTTGGCAGTGGCTACACTTACCAAGATTCTTTGGGAACTAGATGCTGGAAAGAGGATGGGACAGAGAATAGACAGGCAATAGCTTTAGTTTGCCAGCTACCAGGGTTGGCGAGTCACATGGAAAGATTGTGTTCCACTATTTTACAGGGTGTTCCAAACAACTGTTCCCCAGCACAACCTGGCAGCTCCAGGGAACCATTGCACCGCTCTGCTTGTCTTGATTGGCAAGACATGTTTGCTCAAGTTAGCTTAATGGGATTGAAAAGCTCCTTTATATTTCAGGCTGACATCTGTGGAGCCAGATTAGCTGGCTGTGTTACAGGCTAGTGTGAAACCTACGACTGATAACTTTTCTTTATTGTCACTGCCAAATCTCATAATGTCTGATCTCAGGGCATGTCACTACATAACTAAATTGGTGCCACTGTGATCGATGTAGCTGCATTGATTTAGTGGACTTGGTGAAGATGTGATAAGTCAATGGAAGAGTATTCTCCCGTCAACTTAATTAATCCACCTCAACAAGAAGTGGAAGCTATGTTGGCAAGAGAACTCCTGTTGACATAGCATGGTGTAGGTGCCACTTTAATTCTATGTAAGCTATGTCAACTTACATGATATAACTTACTTTATTAAACTAGCATAACTTAGATCAACCTGCAGCATTAGTGTAAACAAGGCTGCAGGCAAAGCAGTGGTGGGAGGCAGTGTTCCCTCTAAGCTGCGTGGCAGCACAGCTTCACAGGTAATTAATCAGCCCCGCCCAGTCAGAAGCTCAGGGCTCCAAGCATGGAGCTGACTGCCTGGGCAAGGCTGATTAATCACCTGTGAAGCTGTGCTGCTGCGCAGCTTAGAGGGAACACTGGTGGGAGGGATATCAAGGTTAGCTGATACAGGCAACTCCCGACTTACAACTGCCCGACTTACAACCCCCCATAGCAGGGTGGCGCAACCCCGCACGCAGAAGACGGCAGGAGAGACCAGGGGAGAGGGATTCGCGGGTAAGGGAACCCACGGGGAGGCGGCTGGAGCTGCTGCTCAGGGACCGCAGGCGGAAAACACCCACGAGCAGCCGGGCCCGGGTGCAGAGGACGCCGGCTGAGTCACCCAGCCGGCGCCGGGCAGTGACGTCACGGCCGCGCACTGTGCCCTGGCGGAGCCGGGTGATGACGCCAAGGTGGACGCAACGGAGGGGATTGCCAGGGGATGACGTCCCACGCCGACCGACCCGGGGCTTTAAAAAGGGTGGGTCCCGGGAAGGGGCAGAAAGGGGGAGGAGTTAGGTAAGGAGGACTGCGCTCTGGAACGGACACGAACCTGAGGCGGGAAGGCCAGCGCCAAGTGAGGTAACTCAGGATATGGGACTGGTGGAGTAGGAAGTGGCCCAGGGCGGGGCCGTGTAACCCGAGAGCGGGTGAGTTTAGGAGTAACTACCCCACCCGCTAGATGGGGAGCGCTCTCCCCATCTTAGGGCCCTGGGTTGGGACTCGGGAGTGAGGGTGGGCCCGAGTCCCCCTACTCCGCCTTCTTGGTGCCTTGGGCATGATTTGCGGATGTAAACAGGACCAAAGCCTCTCTGGGGCTCGACAGACGTGCGGATGTATGTAACTCAAAAAGGGGGGGGAACAGGGGAATCACAATAAAGCCACATTCCAGAGAACAGGCTTGGCGTTGGTGACCCCTTTTTCAGTGACCCCTTCTACACCCCAGCATTTACGACCATTTTTTTCATGCAAGATAGCTCCTAAAAACCCCCAATTTACGTCCATAGCTCACATTTATGATGGCATACGATGCAGACTCCTTGCGTCATCCCATAAGAACAGAAGAACATAAGAATGGCCGTACTGGGTCAGACCAAAGGTCCATCTAGCCCAGTATCCTGTCTGCCAACAGTGGACAGCACCAGGTGCCCCAGAGAGGGTGGACCGAAGACAATGATCAAGCGATTTGTCTCCTGCCATCCCTCTCCAGCCTCTGACAAACAGAGGCCAAGGACACCATTTTATCCCCTGGCTAATAGCCTTTTATGGACCTAACCTCCATGAAATTATCTAGCTTCTCTTTAAACTCTGTTATAGTCCTAGCCTTCACAGCCTCCTCTGGCAAGGAGTTCCACAGGCTGACTACACGCTGTGTGAAGAAGAACTTTCTTTTATTAGTTTTAAACCTGCTACCCATTAATTTCATTTGGTGTCCTCTAGTTCTTCTATTTAGGGAACTAATAAATAACTTTTCTTTATCGGCCCTCTCCACACCACTCATGATTTTATATACCTCCCAAAACAGGAAACACACCAGGTCAGTCAGAATCACCAGTCTGCAGCTGCTGCTTGAACTGCGCATGTCTCCACTACATCGATCTTCACTTTTTAGTTATTTTAGTGCATTATTTGAGTTATTTAGTTTAGCTTTCCTCCATTTCCCTAGTCAATTTTGATATTTTTAGGGTATGAAATGGGTTTCCAGGAACAGAACCACCATTTATAATATTGCACCTATGGGAAATAAGGGTTTGACTTACGACAGCTTAACTTACGACAGCTTTTCAAGAACCAATTAGTTTGTAAGTGCAGGGGTCCCCTGTATAGCAAACGTACTAAAACCATGTTTCATGTGCATCACAAGGTGCTGAAGGCAAGATGAGTGCTATATTTTGAGCTCAGTTTCTACTTGGAAGAGAATGTACCAAAATAAACACATACCACCTTTATTCAAGAGAATCCCTGGAGCGAGCTGGTTTTGTGCCTAAATTTTGTCTTTCCCAACCAGCTACCATTGTATATGAATGAATGTGGGGTGATAGAGATGTTCATTCTGTCTTTCCCTGTCTGATGACTGATCAGAAGATACAGGGCTGATGGTTTTAGAAGCTCTTTTGTTTCCAGACTACCACTATTTCCCCAATAAATGCAGCACCCACATAGAACTATAAAGAACATGATTTGAATAGCTGAGTAAAAATGCCAATTATCAGTTTCAGCTGCTGTCAGTAAAAATTGATACTAAAATTTATTATTTTTCGCCTTGCTGCTTACTTTGAGCGAACACGTAAAAAACCCTGTTTACCATCCAGAGACGTCGGAGATGATGAATCTGTTGGCCAGTCATAGCCGCTACATAGAACAAGAATAGATTCTAGTAGACATGCTTGGCTGACACGCAGATAGCTCTAAGACGGTGTAGATAGCCAAGAAAAGGGTAATTCCCAAGCCAATGGGCATGTGCATAGCCAGCAAGCAGTTGGCACCTGCTGAAAAGAGCACAGTAAATCAGGCCATTCTGAACCTTGCCCTGTCTTGGCAAGGCTCACTTGGAACGAGGCATATCCAGTGGCTATATCCAGTCACCTAGACGTGTGGCGCAAAGATTGCTTTTATCCTTTAACTTTCATTACCAAGCTTCAGCATTTTACTCTTTTAAACAAATCCCTCAGGAATATGGAACTTCCACAAGGGCCTTGGCCAACATTTTCAGAAGTGGCTATTGACTTGAGATGTGTTGAACCTTATTTGTACAAGTGTAGAGCTCTCCCAGCTCTGTGTTGGAGCTGCTGAGCAGGAAAAACGATGATTCCCTGTCACAGATCTAGTAAAACACCCCCGCTTGTGCATAGGGATGCTGTGAGGGGATCTGATTACTGAACTGCCCACATGCTTTAAGCTTCCAGAATCTGGACAGACTCAATGCACTGCCTTTAGTTTGGGGTCCTTAGGCCCACACTCGCAGTGCAGATCTTCCATCCCATGCCCATTCCTGAGAACTTAGGCCTCATGGTCCAGCTGCCTCGTGACTCCTCAGTTTGCCCCATAGCTGAAACTTACCTTCTCCCAAACTACAGCCACGTGGTGCTCTGGGGTCACATGCACCCTTCAAGGGCATATGATAGGTCTGGCACATAACACAGAGAGACAAACTTTGCTCAGAATTCTAAACACCAGTGCTCTTTACTTAAGAGTTAAAACACATGATAGCGCCCCTCATTCTGGATCACTTTTCTGCTAGGGGACTGTCTCAGTTCCCCCACCTCATCAATCTCCCATAACAGCTTCTTGAGCTGGTGAAAGTGGCTGAAGGCACCAAATAGATGAGCTCCTGCCTCTTATAACCTTTCAGTCCCTTTATCTCAGGGTTTCCCAACCTACGGGTCGGGACCCAAATATGGGTCGCCATTACATTTCAGAAGGGTCGCCAAGTGTCTCCCCAGGTGGCTCTGCCCTCCCTCCTCCCCCCATTTTTGGATTGCCTTGGGTCACCAAGTCTTCCTGAATTGTCAAAATGGGTCCCCACCTGGAAAAGGTTGGGAACCGCTGCTCTATCTAGTGAATCCCAGATCAGCCTACCAGATGAGCTGGTTGCTAAGAAATTTTCCACAGACAAACCAGTAAAAAGACCATGGGGAAGACAAAGTTCTGTATATTCAAAATGGAGCTTGATGATATATATGGAGAGTTCATAATCTAAAAATTAATAAACTGTAAATTGACAGATTACCCAAATTCTTACACACCTCCCTGAAAATTAGGCCCAAATTATCTCAGGTTGGACATCTAAAAACTGAGGCACCCAAGGGCCATTATGCCATCTGGGCATTGCTAGAGCTCAGTCAATGCACTGCAATCACATGCCTTCCCTGGACATGTCCCTGACTTGCTTTGTCCAATGGAAGCTATGTAGGATGATGTCTTAGAGATAAATAATTTCACTGGCTCTGTGCTCCCTCAGATTCCCCCATGCCGGGGAATCCACAGCACCCTGGTCAGGCAGCTTTGTGGCAGAAGATCTGTCCCAATGGATATATGAAGTGAGCTGAGGATTTCTTTCTTTCTCTTTAAGTACATTCTCATTGTGAACTATCAATTTCAAATGTTGATTCATTGATTGTGGATCACTTCAGTGAGAAACAACTGATGGTCCTCTTAGCTGATTCTAGCTGATTGCCATCTTTTAGTAAAATGTATTTTCTTTGTATCTTTGCTCATCATTAATGATAATGATGATATTAGGAAAGGCACAAACATGATTGGCATTCCTAACTACTCTTGTGGCAGGAGTGAACAGATGGGCCTGTTATTCATAGGGTTGCAAGTTCTTACTGGATAAGCACCACTGTTCAGCCTTTGAAGAAACACTGCATTGTTGTTAGTTTTGTGATAGGAATTTGCTTTCTGCCTTAATCACTCTAACATTGAGAAATTTTAGTGCAGAGTTGCTCTGTGGGATCTAGTCATTGGTGTGTGGGATGAGAGTTCTGAAAGAGGGTGCTCCCTTTGAGTTGTTTGTGACCTGCCTTTGTTCAAAGACTATTTGATATAGTATAAAATAAACAAGTTGCACCAAGAATATATCCAGCCCATACTTCATGTCACGGATTTCTCCTCCAACAAGAAGCTGGCCTATGAGGCCCAGACATCTTCTATAACTCCTTAGAGGGGTGACACAACTATTTACCAAAAAATATAATTTGTTCTGTGATATCTATTTTATTCAACACAGTTCTGATTGAATATGCCAAGTAATCACTCACAAACATTGTTAGCAACACTTAAGATTCTCTGGAGATTTGATTGTGTCAACAAATGGATGTGGAGTCAAAGTGACAACTAGATAATATCTGATACTGGCAGCATTGCAGCAGGTCCTGCATTTGACATCAGTCAGGGAGAAAGCCAAATCCTGGGTAGAACAGAGGAATTAGGCCTATTGCCAAGGAGTATGGGCATATGCTTCCCCTCCCTGTATAATTCCATGTATTCTGTAGATGTCCAGTAAAACAGTTATTCTTTTTCTCTTTGTTAATACAAGAGAACAAAATGGTAACAATTACTGCAGTACTCAAAATCAGAGTTTGTGTTCAAGACCCTGGAGAGGCCTAACCTAGTGATGTGAGCAAAGGCCTAGCGATTTAAGGCAAGGAACTTCTGGGTTCTAATCCTTGCTTCTGTGTTCTTGGGCATTTCAGTTTACTACTTTGCCTCACTTCCTACCAATGGGCAAATCATTTTAAAAACAATTGAATTATTTGTTTGAAAATGTCAGTACATTTGTGAAATATAAATGTTTGCCAGTTCAGTTGATCTGTGACTCAGTGAATCATTTTTTAAAATGTTTCTTGATTAATTTTTAAATGGTAATGAATTTTGTCAAATAAATTATTTGATAAATAATATTCAACTGGCAGTATGAATGTCCCCATTATGAAATATGGATGAACTGACCTGCCTTGTGGGGGTATTGTGAAGCCTGAATAGCTAATGTACAAAAGTTTTATGAGCACTACTTAGTATTATTTGTCTATATTCTGGATTATAGAACACCTCAATCACCAATAAAATCCAACACATACCTCCTGTAGTTCCTATTTTATGTTACTCTGCTACCCAATTAAAATTTCATTAAGCTTCTCACCTATAGTAGCTTTATCCTCAGACCAATGCACAGCAGTTTTTAACCCCCTGCTGCATTTGCATTGTTACTAAAAATGAACAGTATAATTGGCAAAGATATCTCATATTTCTTAGTAAGAAGTGTCTCATGAGCCAATAGCGGATGACTGTCTGTTACCTACTGACAGAATTATCTGTACTTCTTCCCATTTATCAGTTTTCATTATTGCTTTTAAACAACTATTCTTGAGACAATACAATTCCTGTGCAAAAGTCATATGTTGAAATCATGCATATTAATTAACTTGGCCCTACTTTGTAAACTTTTGTTGTATCATGCTTCCTATATTTTGTGGCATCATTTAATAAAAGGAATATTGATATAGAACGCCACTTTGCGAATCATAGCATAGGAAGTTTAAAGGTTGAAACATTATGCTGTTGATCTGAAAACCCTTGTGTGGCGTGCAATGGTGCAGCAGGAGATTGTGCTCTGATACAAGTGTGAGTACATGCCTTGAGTGAGCACAGATAATGATAAACATAAGACTTTGTTCTCCTCCCTGCTTGGTATTATATTTTAAGTCCACCATCTTCAAAAGAGCACTTGGCAAAAGAGGGGCAAGCAATAAACAGAGAATGAATGGATCAGGCTACATACACATTACCATTTATGTTGATATATGTTATGTTGTTCAGGGGTGTGAAAAAGCCACCGACCTAAGCACTGCTGTGGACAATCCTGTGTCAGTAAGGGTATGTCTACATAGCAAAGTTATTTCGGAATAATGGCCATTATTCCGAAATAACTATGTGAGCGTCTACACAGCAATTACGTTATATTGAAATAATTTCGAAATAACGGATGGCTGTAAACCTCATTCTACAAAGAATAATGCCTATTCCAAAATAGCTATTTCAAAATAAGGTGTATGTAGACGCTGCACTTCTGCTATTTCAAAATAGCCCCTCACCAAGGCCATTCTAACTTATTCCTCCCCAGGGCCTCCTGGGGCTCTAAATTGAGAGAGCACATCTACATTGGGAAGCCTGCGTCCGACTCATTTTGAGGCTTCCCTACAGTGTAGACGTGCTATTTTGAAATAAACTATTTCAGAATAACTATTCCGGAATAGTTTGTTCCAAAATAACTGTAGTGTAGACGTAGCCTAAGAGAGCTTCTGTCAATAGGACTTAAGAACATGCTTCAGAGCTTTGTGGAACAGGGTCTACTATGCATCATCGAGTTACTTTTGTCTTTTGGGGTTCCTGCCAAGTCCTTAGAGGAACTTTAAACTTCTCCTAAGTGGAGGAACTACCCAGGAGGGCAGCAACAGAAACAATGCCTGCTTTTTCCTCCAGTGTTGAATCCTCTTTGGGGACACAGGGAGCCTTGAGTGTGCATCGGGGTTCCATGTTTACCTCCCTGCATCTCAGGGTTCATCTAGCCCAGAGACTTTCAACCTATCATCCATGGCCCCCAGGGGAGTTCACAGATCATGTCTAAGGGGTTCGCAAAAGGTTGTAATTACCATAGAGCAATAGTTTTCAATCTGTGGTCCTCAGACACCTGGAGCTCTGCAGGTTATGTTTGAGATTTCCAAAGGGATCCACACCTTCATTCCAAATGCTGTAGGGTCTGCAAATGAAATGAAAACCACTGGTCTAGCCTAGTAGCTTGGAAACATTGTCCAGGGTAGGCAGATTAGACTATACACTTTTCAGAAGAGGGGGCTACCTTTTTATTATATGTTTTTACTTTGCCTGCCACAGTGGGGCCTTAATCCCTTATTGGAGCCCTTGGTTGCTATTGCAGTACAAATCATTAATAATGAATCATAATATCTACAGTAGATGCTTCTTAAAATTAAGGACTGAGTTTAAAACCCTGCTGATACATTTATTTTGCTTGGGTACTGTCAGTCTCTTATTACAGTAAAACAGAAGTGACTCTGAGATTAACCTGAACATGACAAGTTATAATAACTCTGTACTCTTTCAACAGAAAAATCTGTTTAGACAATCTCATGGATGAAAATGAGAAAGACAGGGCAAAGAGGTGAGCATTTTTTTCTCTTACTATATTGTTCATTTTGTTGTGAACCTACGATTTTATGTTGCTGCAGAAGCTGTTTTTTCCATCCTAATTAATCAAAAAGGAGAGAAAAATAAAGCCAAGTACAACTTGAAAAACTGTTGAATCACAAAGCACAATTATCAGCCATCTTTTAAGAATAAAAGCATGTCAACAGTGTATCTTCTGAAAAATATCAGTACATCAAATACCAGAATTGTTTTTCATATAACTATGTAGTGTTAATCAATGAACCTGTAGAATACTTATCTCTGCCATCATATAACTTTCTGGTCCATCATGTATATAAAATATCCATTTTACCATATAATCTTATGACAAACACTTTGTAAAAGAAAAACAACCTCATTGAAAATATTGAGGTTTTCTTATTATGTTACCCGGTTTATACATGGGTAATTATCTGATAGTGATATTGGAAAAAACAAAAACATGTAATATTCCAAATCACCTAAACAACAAGAAGAAAAAACAGCATTACAAATATTACTTTGGCTAGATGATGGAAGAGTTTAATGCCCCGTTTTTAGTAAAAGACAGATCAATAGAAGCCACCACTAAAAATACAGATCCATTTTGCAAGAGTGAGAAGAAGCTATGCTATGGCGCGTGAGGAGTTTACTGGTACTGATACAGCAAATGCAGGGGTTAGAGCACTGATTGATGGAGCTGTGTGTGTCTCTTCTTGAAAACAGAAGAAAACACTAGTGAGCAAGGGCAGAAAAAGCCAAGGACACTATGGCTAAGTCTACACTATAGCACTATTTCAGGATACTGGAGGTATCCCAAAATAGCTATTCTGCATCTTTTGTGCGTGCCCATTATTTAAAAATATAATGGGCTCACTGTTCCGATGTCCCTGTAAACTTCGTTCCTTGAGGTATAAGAGATCCTTCAGAATAGCAATTTATTTTGAAATAAGTGCTGTGTAGACAGCGCCAAATTTTGAAATAAGCTATTTCGAAATAACATCGAAATAAGATATGCAAATGTGAACAAGCACTGGGAATGTGATCTTAAGAAAACTTAAGAAAGTGTAGGAAAAGGGGAAAAAAGCTTAAGAGAGACAGCGTTTGAGCTGAGTCTGATTAGAAAAGGCGCCTGCTACTGTGAGGAAAGACACCCAACCATCTTGTTGTTTGAGTCCTGCTGTTTTTGGGGAAACAGGTCTTTGTACTTTTTTTGTAAATAAACTGTATTGCTTCAAAGAAACTTCTGGTTGCATAACCAATTACTGTTCCTAACTGGAGCAATCCACCAGATGCTGAATTTTTGGCTAATTGATTGGGTTTTAGGGGGTTAACACACTGTTAACTACAGTGATAATGTCACAGTTAATACATACACAGGAAATTGGTATTAACATTTTGTAGGGGTTGCTTTTTGAGGTAGAAAATCATTTGTTACAATAAAACTCCATAATAATTGGCTGGAACCAGGAGTATCACAGAATCTGTTTGCTAGCAGGTATTTTTTGGATGTGTGAGTGATAAGTATTGCAACCAGCAGTGTAACTGATGTAGAGAAAGCCTTAGGTCACATGTAATTTTTGTTGTTGTTGTTCTTTCTAATGAAAGTATTTCCAATCCAGGCACAAATAGTTGGTTCAGGCTCATCTCTTTTGATTCTTTTCCTGCTTCTTCCCTCCTGTGGCCTTTTTTCACTAATATAGGTCAGAACACGTGGCAGTCTTGCTCAATGTTCTCCTTTGCTTCTTTTCTAATTCATGCACACTCAGGTTACAGAAGCCCACTGTTTGATACCAGAAGCAATGTGCTGACTGACCTAAATGCTGCTACCATTTAGGACTCAAGGGATGTCTTCTGGGGCAAAGGGCCTGTCAAAAGTTTTCCCAAAGGCATTGTGCCAGCACTCTTCACAAGGGACTTAATGCATGAGAGTTGCTAAACATAGTATTATTAATGCACATTAGAAAGAGGCACTATGTAAAGATGCACCAAACCATCTCTAAATAATGGAGACATCTGTGAACAGAGGAGGATGAAGAGTGTGGATGCCTCATGCCACATTTGAGCATGAAAAGATGTCTTTGGAGATGGTACAGCACAGCTGAAAATGTCATACGGTGTCAGGCATTGCTAGAATGAGGGATTGTCTTGCCTGGAGTGGGGAAAGAAGCAAAGGGGAAAATAGAGGGAAGAGTTACAGATTTAACTGTCACTACTAGTGCAGACTGAGATCCAAATTACTTTTATGATTCATGCTAGGCAGCCATTCAAAAGGAGGGCGAGTGAGCAACAAACACAAGAATAGAGGATAACACATATCTTAAATAGTGGTAGTTGTCGGCTTTGTCTACACTGCTGGCTTTTGCTGGCAGAGAGTATGCAAATGAAGTGCGGATTAGCATTTTGTCGCACTTCATTTGCATAATCTATTCAAGCCATTTTTGCGCAAGGGGTTTTGCGCAAAAACAAGCAGTGTGGATGTTTCCTTTTTGCGCAAGATTTTTATCCAGAGGGAATACATTATGCAAATGAAGCACAACAAAATGCTAATCAGTGCTTCATTTGCATACTCTCTGCCGGCAAAAGCCAGCAGGGTAGACATAGCCATCATTACCATTTCAGACATTTTAACGCCTTTTTTTGTAAGGGGCATTTTTGGTGATGCATAGGGTCAAGTCTTTGCTAATATTCACTCAAAATCAAAATTCCATTCGGAGGGTGTATCTTTTTTCACATCGGCATATGCCAAATTGCGTTTAAGATAACCAGGAGGTATATAACCAGAATTATTAGTATGAAATTAAGGACAACTTCAGCAGAGTGCCTTAATAATGAAATTTACTAGACTATAGAAAAAGCTTTTAAGGGAAGTGATGGAACCTGTATTGTTTAAGGCATTTAAAACTGGACTGAACAAAACACGAGCAAATATAGAACCCTGCATTGGCAAAAAAGATAGATTAGACAACTTAATAAGATTTTCTGTTTTCTTCCTTTAAAGATTCAACTGTGTTAATTGATTTGGATTTTGGTAGAGTTATTTCCACTACAGCAGTTTTCAAATTTCCTTTGTAAATAAAATGACAAGTGTTTAAAAATAGGTACTTTCTGATTTCTCTCAAAATACCTCTCTCTTTCTGGGCAAGCAACACATACTCTAAATATGGTTGGGGGGTTGTTTCAGTTTTTGGAGGAATGGGGGCCTTCAAGCTATCATGGGTTAAATTACATGACCATAAAACGTTGATTTTCTTTAAATTTTCTTGAATTGTTCAGAAATACAATGAAGAGAGATTCAGATTTTGTCCTGACAGTCTTCTGCACTTGTAACTGAAGTAGGCTGAAATCAGTCAGACAGCACCCACTCAACCTTTTGTGTTCAAAACTGTAAAATAAATAACCAAAGGATTGGCTTCTTTCTAGTGCCCCTCAAAGAATATTCAGGCTTGAGAGCAAGATAAACAAAAATCCTCTTCTTCCTCACCCCCCATCACTAGTAACATATGGAAGCCTCCACTGTAATATCATTGCTGAAAATGTTTATTATGATATTGGTCCTTGGAGGAATGTAAAAGTTGGGTCAAATTTTATTCTCATTTACCCAGGTGTATGTCCAGATTTCTTCATTAATAACAGTGGAATTACTGGATTGATGCTGGTATGACTTTGAGTAGCTGTTGGCCTCTTAATTATTAAATCCTGTCTGTTTTTAACCAAATTTGTAGCTCTTCATACATTTAACCAAGTCAGCCTTAGCCTCTGGCATTCTTGTTTGCCTGGACCCTTTCAGTGGAGTAAGCAGAAGTTCTGGCATATTTTACAGTTCATTTTTTGCCTTGTCATATAAACCCAGGTGATACCTTCCTGGAAAACTGTCCCTGTTAACATACATAAAAATGTTCATATTGGGAGACCTAGTATGAATTAAAATAAAAATATAGCTATTGAAAACATTACTAGGAACAGCAGGAGAAGCATCAAGGTAGTGTCTGAAAGCCCCTGATTAAATCGGCCCCATTGTTCTACCATACAAACACATAAGAAACAGTTCCTGCCCCATTGATACTGGATTTAGGAGTTTAGATGGTGGTTCTGCACCCCCTGGCTTGAAGTGGCTTACACTATATACCATATTTACAATTTGGTTCAGTGGCTCTCAATATCCTCACTATAAAAATTTTCCAACACCCCTGCCCTACCCGGAAGAATTTACAATTTAAATAGACAAGGCCTACAAGGGGAGTAGTATTATCCTCATTTTACAGATAGAGAAGTGAGGCACAGTGAAATTAAGTGACTTACTCAGTGGGACATATGGGATGCATCTACACAGCACCATAAACTCGAAATAAGATATGCAATTTGTGCTACGCAAATTGTGTAGCTTATTTTGAGTCTATTTCAAAATAGGCTATTTCGAAATTTGGTGCTGTCTACACAAAAGATGTGGGGTAGCTATTTTGGGATACCTCTGGTATCCTAAAATAACTCTGATGTGTAGACATACCCACAGTCCAGTATTCCCTCTAGGGTGGCACCAAGAATTTTGAGGCCCACCCAGCTCCTCAGTAGGATCACGCAGTAGCTGCTCAGCTGCTCGGGGTGGGGCCATGTGGCAAGTGGCTGCGTCCTACCCCAGAAGCAGCAGGGCAGTCACCTCGTGACCCTGGCCCTATCTTCAGCCCTTCCCCAGGGCTGGAGCTGAGGGCCATATGGTCAACTGCTTCGGCAGCCCCAGCCAGAGCTGGAGCCGCATGGCAGGCAGCAACTGTTCCAGCAGCCTTGGTTGGGGCCAGAGCCACCTGGTGGGCGGCGGCTGTTTTGGTGACCCCAGTCAGGACCAGAGCTGCCACACTGCAGCAGGAAGCCACCTCCAGCTCCAGCCTTCTGCAGATGCTGCCGCTGGATGTGACCTGGGAGCGGGACGTGGCAGTGGCCAAAGAGTTTGTGCTGCGCAACCTGTTGAAGACTGGTGAGAGCTGCCAGCACCCAGCCCTTACTCCGAAGACAGTGCGTTCACACAGTGCTATACACTCTGGATTGGGCTGCCAGCTTCTGGCCTCACCCCTGGCAGCCCCCTGCCACAGACACTCCTCAGAGACAGCAGCCGCCAGCTCATCCTTTGCACTGGGGCCAGGGAGATCAGGACATGGGGCTGGACTGACAGCGAGTGGTCCAACACTCAGGGCTAGGAGTTACGAGGGAACCTGGGTAGCAAACATAAATCATAATCAACAGATGTTCTAAGCTCCTTGGGGGCAGGGACCCCGCTGCCTCTTGTCTCTCCTCTGTGTCCTGTCCAGTCCCAGGTTTGCTTTGAAACTTAATCCCTAAAATGTGTTGAGCTGTCCCCCAAATGTTAATGGAAACAACATGGTAAACCCATGTCCCCTTCCCTGCCCACTTCTCCTGCTAGTTCATCCCCTGTGCAGAGCCATTAGTCAGAGCTCAAGACACCCTGTGGTTGTTGAGGGGAAGAATAGAGCTACCTAAAAATTGATGCTGCTGGGGACAAAAGTTCCTGAAATCTTTCTCCTGAGGTCTGACTGCTTGGGGTTTGTACCAACATTTATTACTGGTGTTGTGTCACAGTGCAGCACAAGTCTTTAAGAAAAACAGCTTATTGTTCAAAGTTTACAGGTATGTGTATGTGTGTGTGTCGGGGTGATGTCTTGTTACCTTTTCTGCAAGGGTATGTCTACACTACAGAGTTTTGTCGGAAAAATGGCATTTGAGGAACGTCCACATTGCAATTGTGTTCTTCCGCAAGAAAATCGAAAGAACAGAGGGGCTTTTCCAGCATTGGTAATCCTCTTTCTATGAGGAAGAAGCCTTTTTCTGAAAGAGCTCTTTCGCAAAAAGTCGTGTGTGGACAGGGAAGAGGGCGTTCTTTCAGAAGAAGAGGAAAGAGGAAAAAGCACAGGTGCCCTGGTGGCCATTCCGTCCATAGTAATCACCACTTACATGCGAGAGAGTGTCCATTCAGTCTGGTCGCTCTCTTTTAAAAAGGCAGATCACTTTTTCGATGCACTTTTGCAGTGTGGACGTTCTCTTTTGGAAGAAGTTTTTTCGGAAGATCTCTTCCGAAAAAAGCTTCTTCCGAAAGAAGCCTAACTGATGGCATGATACAGTACAGTGGCACTTGGGGTCAGCCATAATAAGGATGCTTGGGTGAAAGTTCTGACTTGACTTAGCTCTTTTTATTCTTTGTGACTGGGAAAGGGCTGTTTTAGTATTCTTCCTTCCATAACATTTAATATATATATATTTATATGAATATGGTATTTGTTAGTAACTGGTGGGTGCAATGGTGGCACACATCCGAACACGTGCACATGACCTCAGTATTGGTGCACAAGACAAAACTCACTCCACTCACGGATAGAAAAACTTAGGGGAACACTGATAGAGTCTATGACAAAATTGGGATTTGAACCTAGAACCACAGTTAGGTGACTAAACCACAAGACCAACTTTCATTTCTGTAATTAAGCTTGTACAGGATGCTTATAAACTGCCACTGTTTTTTTACTTTTTTATCTGACCAACAAATAATTTAGGATAACCAAGTATTTTGACCATCCCAAACAATGTGAGCGTTATAAATTGTTTCCTGAGCCAACAAAAAGTGTTGTCATATTATTATCTTGTCTACTTATTATAATCTTCCTTTACTGAAAGTACCTCATCATGCATGAATTTTGAGTACACACTTGAAAACCTGTGCTCACAAGACCAGCTTTATGATTTGTCAGAACACAAGAACATGAAATTCCTCCACATCCTGGCCTACTGCTAGAGTGATAGGGAACATAAGAAGGGGAAGGTCAGAGAAGCCAAGATGAGAGCACAGGAATGGGATAATAAAATCACAGAGCAGAGATGGGAATAAAATCCAGCTCTGTTGTTTCCCAGCCTCACACTCCATCCATTGGACCATATTCCTTTTCAACGTGTTCCAGCAAAGAGGTCACAAAGGTGAGATGGAGAAAGGTCAGTTCTTGGTTGCTTATGTAACCCTTCTACCAGGTAGAGCCAGTGGCAGCCAGGGCCAGGTTCAATATCTAGGGATTCCTCTCCATCCATCCAACACAGAACTGGCTTGAGCCCCCACCCAGTAACCTGGGAAATTCACACAACAATTAATTAATATAATTAATCCCCCCCAGTAGGTTGGGCAATGTCCTTTTCCTCTCAGGTTCTTAAGTCCAGCAACCTAAATGTCCCCTTCATATGCCCAGCCCTTCTCTGCACCCCACTCACAGTTGCTGCTGTTGGTCAGGGCAGACCCCGAGTTCAGAGGTGCATCCGCAGAGTTCACCTCCCATCCTAAGTGGGGGGAGGTAAAGAAACATCTTACTCTGCTGATCGCTTGCCATCCGCCTACTCACTTATCTCCATCACTGCCCTGCTGGCCATTTGCCTCACCTCTCTGCTGCCACCCTGCTGGCTGCTCATTGTGCCCTGCTGGCCGCTCATCACATCTCTCCACCACTGACCTGCTGGCTCTCAGTCACCATCTGCCGCCATCCATTTCTAGACTGTGACTCCTGTCCATCGGTCTCAAATGATTTCAGCTCCCAGTGATTTCAGCTCTTAGAGAGCAGGATAGAAGAAACACAACTCCAACACAATTATCATAAGAATGTGGCAGGGGCAGAGAACCAGTCAAACCAATTCAGGCAGGAGAAGCCATATAGTCTCCAAACCAGAATAACCTTCCTTCACCCCTTCCCTCTCATAGAGCTCTGAAAGAGGAGCCCCTGCATTTACAAAATTCTTTCCACAGACTGTGAGCCCTTTCATTTGGAACAATTTAGCACAGTCCTACTTTTTTTGTATTCCCACAAATTTACAAACATTGGTAACCATATTTTAGCAGTCCTTGTATTTAATACAAACATAGCTGGTTTGGGTCACAATGAGCAAATGCCACTCCATCTGCAGAATATTTAACAAATCTAAGCAAAGCAGGAGCAAACTGTATTTACATAGACACACCCAGGGTTTCTCTCCCATTCCAGCTAGCTGTAAGGGAATCATTCCTTCAAATCCTGCGTATGTCCATGTAGTTTTTGCCTGGTGCCAGCCATCAATGCACAGAGTGTTCATTTTCTAAATAAAATGTTGCAAGAGGAATATGTAATCATTCTTTCTAGTCCATTCATGGATTCTTTCTAGTCCATTCATTTTTTTTTGTTTTTATATTTATAGGGCATCACGTAACAAGTCTGAAAAGAAGAGACGTGACCAATTCAATGTTCTCATCAAAGAGCTCAGCTCCATGCTTCCAGGCAACAGCCGTAAAATGGACAAAACTACAGTGCTTGAAAAAGTCATTGGCTTTCTGCAGAAACACAATGGTAAAAATTGCTACATCTATGCATAAATTATACAATACCCTTGTTAGCCCAGTAACAGTTAAAATGGCTCAAGTAGTTAAAAATAACATAAGATTTTTTCCAAGTCATTGTTTATAATGAGAAAATTTAAAGGCACCATGCAACCCAAATCAGCCTCCTTAGCTGCCTGCCCTCCTGTTCAGACCTGACAGGCTTGCTCAAGACTGCCTTTCTTGGTCACAATGTTCCTTTTGGTTGTTGAGCTCAAGTGAATGAAGTCCCCTGACATTGCTGTGTCCAACTGACTTTCAGGCAGCAGGGAAGAAATACAAAGGGCAGAAGAGCTCTGAAATGGGTCTGTGAGATAAGCAGAGGAGGGACTTGTTTTCTGAACAAAAAAGTGATCAAGACAAAGAGAGGAAGCTCCCTTCTCCTGACACCAATGGATTTCTGGCAGGAAGGGGACAATATTCTGTTCAGCTTCTCAAAAAGTAGAGGTAGGGAGCCAGTGCATTCCCTAATGGGACATTCTGAAAGGAGACTGTGACTCCTGCACACTGAGGGCCCTGAGTATGAAAAGAGAATCTGCTTCTGAGGATAGGGCCTAGGGGATATGACAAGCTTACTCATGCACCTCTGCACATCGATGGTGTAAAGCTGGTGTGTGTGGAGTGGGGTTGTCTTCCCTGGATAAGCCAACGTAACCCAGTATCTGTAGCTATATGGGTCTTGTCTAACCTAGCTCTCTATTTCTAGTGCATCTTTTAACAGATGAAAATCCACCAGGAATTCTTTAAAAAAATAAAAATTGGAGAAAGTAAATACTCAAGGTTGCAAATTTAAGTAATTTTCTATACAGAAAATACCTTTAAAAAGATGACATGGCGTACTTTCTGGCTTTAAAGTATTGATTAATATTTGTCTGGCACTTGGATTCATGTATTATCACATCAAGTAACCTGAAAGGGTGTTCAGAACTTATTTGTGTATAGTGTAGCACCATGGGAAATTCTGATGTTAAGAGCCAAATTTGTAAAATTGGTTTAATAAATTCTATTCACAAGTATCTTCTTGCATAAATCTGGTGGACTCCTGTCCAATTTTCACAAGCAAATACCAGTCTTGCATTTGCATAATGCAGGTGCAATTTTAGTTTGGTTTTGAGACCGCTTGCAAATTTGGCATAGGAGAGTACAATAAAGACAGCTGATGAATAGTGATGAAGGCCAGAACTGTATTTTAAAATACATCTGAAGGGTGAATGTTTATTCTCATAAAAAAGTGTCAGTACTACCATTATATTTCAGTACTGATCTCAAACCCTTGTTGTTCCATTTTCTGGAGGGAAGGGCTCTCTGAGCAAAAGCTATAAACGTGCTGAATTGTTCCATTCTTCTGTGATATGAGCAAACTTTAGACACAGATCACCTCTTGCTGAAGGAATCCTGAGATTAGGATGGAATACCGCAAATTTTGCCTTGCAGAATTTTCACCAGAATGCCATATCAGAGGTGTGGGATTTTTCCCCTGCCTCCCACCCCATGAAATGTCAGATGCATCACCCCCAGAAATCATAAATCCCCTGAGAGACCTTTGGGAAATGATCTGGACATCATGAACATTCACTTTGAAGGCTCCAACTTCCTGTCAGAGAGGCAATGGCTCTCAATCTTTCCAGATAACTGTACTCCTTCCAGGAGTCTGATTTGTCTTGCACATCCCAAGTTTCAACTCACTTAAAAACCACTTGTTTACAAAATCAGACATAGAAATACAAAAGTGTCACAGCACGCTATTACTGGAAAATTGCTTACTCTCTCTTTTTTACCATGTAATTATACAGTAAATCAACGGGAATGTAAATATTGTACTTACATTTCAAAGTATAGTATACAGAACAGTATAAACAAGTGATTGTACAAAATGTTAGCGTGTGTACTGACTGTGCCAGTGCTTTTTTATGTAGCCTGTTGTAAAACTAGGCAACTATCTAGATGAGTTGATGTACCCCTTGAAAGGCCTCTGTGTACCCCGAGGGATACATGTAACTCTGTTTAGAGCCACTGCAATAGTGGGAGATTTGCACACAGAGGGTTCCCTTATACGTGCACATCAGCCTCAACTCATAAACAAGACTAAAGAGCATCAAAATACCTTATCACTTGTAACCTAAGTGAACTTTGATCAGGCCTCTTTACACTGTTCAGGACGTGTACACACAGTTCTAGAGCAGCGTGAAGGGCCACATCTCCAGATATGACAGTCCTGGAATTCCTGTGACTTCAGTAGAAATCCATATGGGTGTATGGGTCCAACCTCACAGAGTAACTTGCAGGACTGGGGCCTAGAGAATTAGTCTACTGTGTCACTTTAGTCTCTTAGGGTACGTCTAGACTGTGTTGCTCTTTTGGGATACCGGAAATATCCGGAAATAACAACACTGCATCTTTAAAAGCGCTAGCTATTTCCTGAAATATAAGGCGTGCTATTCCAGCGTCCCTGTAACCCTCATTCCACAAGGGTTAAGGGATTTGTCAGAATAGTGCCTTATTTTGAAATTTGGTGCCACAGAGCCAAATTTCTAAATAAGCTCTTTCGATTTAGACTCAGAATAAGCTACGCAATTTGCATAGAAGGGTGATCTTTAGATGCACCCTTAGTCCTTGGACAATTTTTCCACCTGCTCAGAGTTGAAAGATATGGGTGTAATGAAAAAGCAGATAAAAACTACCTGGATTGTGGCACCAACATAATAAAGTTGCAAATGTCAAAATAATAGAGGAAAGAATTATAGTTAATCTATTATTGCAGTGATGGTTCTCTTTTAATGAAATATTGCTATAGACAAGATGATTTCATGCAAGAAGGCATGACTGATACATGAAAGTTTCATTTATATCTTTTACATAGGGTTGCCAAGTGTCTGGTTTTGAACCGGACAGTCCAGTATATGAGCTGTCTGTTTGGGAAACAAATTGAAAAAATATAAAGGAGAAAAATAAATGTCCGGTATTTTCTAAATAAAATGTAATGTAGATTGTGATGTAATGTCAAGTGTGTCCAGTATTTTTGTTAAAACCATCTGGCAACCCTACTTTTACAGCTTCTTTCATGATTGTATATACCTGTTCAAAATGTGACATTTCTTTTTAGCTGCCAAAGGCAGAGTAAAGGAAGATGTTAATATGTAACTTAAAAAAATCAACTAAAGAACAACTGCACAGGAACAGTCACTCAAAAAGGGCATTTTACTTTCTTTTACATGATGGTTCTGTGTTTAATAAATAGCCTGTGATTATATATAGAGGTTGGACTGGATTGCAACTGGTTTAGTATTCTTTAAAAAAAAAAAAAAGAAAAGTACTTTTAAGACAAGAATCCATTATTTAAAAATTTAAATCAATACTAGGTATGCAACATACTACAAAACAAACAATACAGATTTTAAATATTGCTATATCTCCACTGTATGTACTTTTATTTGTTGTATTCAATGATATTTTCTCTTACATTCAGAATTCTAAACCAATAATTAAATTATAACTCAAAAGCAGATCAATTTTCAGATTTCCTGCTCAATAAACAGTCTCTTTCTATTAATCCAAGGAAGATTGCCAAAATTCAAATCATTCTTCCAGAAATTGATTTTTCAAATACACTATTTTCTCCATGCTAGTGTCTCTATTGTAAAATATTCTGCATTTTGGAGAGTACATAATAAAGAGATATCTGGAGCTGATCCTTTTTTCCCAGCCATCTGCTGAACATTCTGGGCCTGTGAAGCCACTGCATTATGGTATTATGACAAGCCCAGCAATGCTGAAAAGGTTTATGTAGTAGGAAACAGACTGCTGCCATTCCACTAATAAAAGCACTAACCTATGCCTGTGTGTGTGCTTTGATTTATTTCGATGAGACTCTTCACACAGACACTGTTAAAGGTTTACTGTCTTTTCTGCATTCAGCCATTTTTGTTTTTGTGGTCAGTCTCTTGGAACAGAGAGAATATGATGTTAAGTGCTCTATAAATCTCGATAGATTAAATTAAACAGAATAGAATAGCGAGGCCATATTTACCCTCAGTCCAACCACAAGAGCTAGGGCTCAGATTAGCGATGTGAAAGATTAACTGGTTAACTGGCTAACCAGTGGGGGTTGAAGCAGCTCCCAGCCTGGAGCCGGCAGGGGGCTGGCTGCTCCAGCCCAGCGGACAGAAGCATTCCAGCCTGGCCAGAGCATCCACTGTCTGCGGTGGGCCCAGATGTGTCGCAGGCAAGGGCTCTCAAGACATTTGGAGCAGCCACTGCCTGCAGTGGGGGGGAGGCCACTCCAGACTGGTTGCAGCAAGTAAGGGGGCCACTCCAGCCTAGTGGGGCTGGAGCAGTCCCTCTTCTGCACTCCTTTAATCAGTTAATCAGTTAGCCATCATATTTAACCAGTTAATCAATTAAATGGGATTTTACCTCCCTAGCTCAGATGTACTTTTATTAGAACTGGGTTAATACTGAACAGTGTACTAGGCAAATATGTTTAAAAATTTGAGAAAAGAATAAACTAATTTATCTGACAAATACTTTCTTTCATTACTTACCAACCAAGGTCAATAATGTACCAATACTAATTGGAAATGTTATTTGAAATAAATTATTCCACACAGATGATTCAGTCAGCTCTAATTTGGGTTCAGTCTTAACTACAGAGCCATCGTTTATAATTATGATACTCTTGCACTCCTCCAAGTGAGAGCTTACAAGGGGCGAATGCCCTCGGAATTCTTATCAGACACTGCTTCCATGTGGAAGAATGGAATGCCACCGTCAAAGTACCAGAGAGGTTCCGAGTCAGAATTTTATTTTAAAGGATAGAAGATTGCATTTTCCAACTGGGTTTTGTGAGTGAAGCTCTAGTTTGCTCCCGCATCCTCTGGCTGCACTGCCCTTTGGAGATAGCTGGAGATGCTGTGAGGGGAAAAGGATGCGCTGTCACAAGAGATGTTTTAAATTGTACATTCCACCTGTGCACCAAGCAACTGGGGGAGCAAATATGGTGGCTTAA
Organism: Pelochelys cantorii; assembly: GCA_032595735.1. Lineage (NCBI taxonomy): Eukaryota > Metazoa > Chordata > Testudines > Trionychidae > Pelochelys > Pelochelys cantorii. Next base: position 119,243,520 of record CM064326.1, on the reverse strand, counting down.
ACACTATCTGTATTCCAGCTTCCTCAAGGACACTTTTTCTGCCCCTATTTGGCATTAGGGCCATAGGCCAAAGTCTAGCCCTTTGTCCGTTCCTATCCTAAGGCAGAAACTTCATAAACTGTAATTACACATTTGATATACAGTAATTCTCACAGATTTTAATTTTGCTCCAATCTTATTTATTTATTTACTCGGTATATACCTAGGTAGCACACTGATTAAAAACAATGGCTATCTGTGAACTCTCATTGGAGACAGTAGGGTTTGGCTGAATAAAAACTGAGTAAAGACCTCAGGACATGGCCCAATGAGGAGATTATCCATATTCATACACTGCATGTGTGTCCCAAGCTTGAAAATCTCTATTCAAATTATACAAAAGATTTATATCCCTTAGCAGCAGTGTGTATGTGGTTTTTCAAAATATACTTTTCTTTGGAATTTTTATGAAATTGTAATGTTGTTATTTGTTTAGAAGTCTCGGCACAGACAGACATTTGTGAAATTCACCAAGACTGGAAGCCTTCGTTTCTCAGCAATGAAGAGTTCACCCAGCTGATGTTGGAGGTAAAAGTGCATATAATATTTCAGTGGATGTGCACATTGTTCTAAGAGCAACAATACCTTTGTGATCCCAAAAAGAGAAAAACTTTAGATTCTACTGTACTTTACCATAAAGCAGAGCAGTCATTAAAAAAGAAACAATTGGAAACTAATGTGTGTTCTATTCCAGGTGTGGACACTGCAATAACTGAAACACAGGTTGAACCTCTCTAGTCCAGCACTCTCTTGCCTGGCAACATCCATGGTCCAGCATGATTTCAGTTAGCCAGATGTCCACTTATCATGGGTGTGGCCAAGTTTCCCGCGACCCCATAAAGTTTGTTTACAGCCACCAGTCCTGTGCTGTTAGTTAGCTCTAATTTATCCCTAAATGCGGTCCCTATCAGAGGGGGAGCCAGGAGTGCCATTTGACCCAGGCCTCACGAAATAAAGGGACCTCAAATTTTGACATTTTTTTACCAAGTCATTTCCATTTATTATACACCTTGCAGTTAGAACAGAGACAAAAAAAAGAAGATATATATACCTGCAAAAATTGCTTTAAATCATTGTGGACATTGAGTCTTCACCAATTTTTCGGTCACATCTGAGTTTTCATCTGTGTGACTGGAGACTGGAGTAGCTTCTGTGATTAGTGATTCTACATTATGAAATGCTGTTTACAGTCTTTGCATTATTTAGAGATTTTGAAAGTTGTAATTAATTCTGTTACTGTAAAGTGATTTTGCTTGGTCTAAGGGTGAGTTTAACCTTTACATTAGATGTTTATCTCTGCATAGGAGAGTTTCGTATTCCTGTTTTTTCTTATGTGTTTCCATTTACAATAACCATATCAGGCTCAGTGGTAAGGAGCAATGTGGTAAGCTACCTCTTCATCCAGTTTTAGATTCACCTTTAAAGTCTTTTTTATGATAATAAAATTTAAATTCTAGTTGTTTAATAAATTTTATATCTAATCTGGCAATAGCCCCATGTTCATATTCATAATATTGCACCAGTTATTAGAGGAATTTAATAAAGGGAAGATTTTAGCAGGTGAAATTTCAAGACTTTGAAATAAGGCTATAAGGGCTGTAGTAAATAACACTCCCAGTCCATTATTATATAATATTCATTGTGAAGTATATACAATTAAAATTTTGTATAACCAATAGTCTTTAGTGAATTAATTTATTGTGTGTTACTGTGTTTTAAAAGAATCCCTTTATAAAAATGAAGCAAAGATTTTAATGTGATGCAAGTAAGGATACGTCTAGACTGCATCCCTCTGTCAGCAGAGGGATGCAGATTAGGCAGGTTGACATTGCAAATGAGGCAGGGATTTAAATATCCCGTGCCTAATTTGCATAAAAATGGCTGCCGTGTTTTGCCAACTCAGCACTTTATCGGCAAAAAGTGGCAGTCTAGAGGGGGATCTGTTGAGAAAGAAAGCCTTTTTTGACAGATCTCTTATGCCTCCTGCAAGGAGGTTTACAGGATCTGTCGAAAAAGGCTTTCTTTCTCAACAGATCCCCCTCTAGACTGCCACTTTTTGCCAACAAAGTGCTGAGTCAGCAAAACGTGGTGGCCATTTTTATGCAAATTAGGTGCAGGATATTTAAATCCCTGCCTCATTTGCAATGTCAACCTGCCTAATCTGCATCCCTCTGCCGACAGAGGGATGCAGTCTAGACATACCCTAAGAGATGGAAAAAGCAACAGAGTGAAGCAGCGGTTAAGAGTTTAAAGCCAATAATATCATTTCTCATAGAAAAGACACCTCAGCCATTGGATAGTGATCATACTGACCGTTACACTTCCAGTACTGATGATGATGAGAACTTTGTATCCACAAATGACATTTCAATGCCATTGCCTCAAAATGAGGAGGTCATTAATCAAGACACAGAAATGCCAACAGCAGCAATAAATGCAGAATCTATGCTCGATTTAGAGACTGTGCAGGCAGAAAATGAGGACCTCAGAGATGCTACACAGCAAGAGCAAGAACTTATGGCAAGCACAGGACACAGTGTAACAACAGTGGCCTCAGAACCTAATATTGTATTTCTTGATAAGAACAATGTTGCTCAAACACAGTCGTTTCTCAAAGTTAGTTGTTTTCAGATTCCAAGTAATATACCAAAAGATGCAAAAGATCATGCTTTTCCCAATCATCTGCTGACAAAAACTCTTCCAAATGGAGAGATCTATACAAGAAGCCGGCTCTTCTGGAGCATGGAAAAGCAGGCTCTGTACTGTGTACCCTGTTTCATTTTTAACAGTAATATTTCAAATGCATCAGTACTGTCTGATCCATCTGGTTGGAGCATCAGTAGAGGTTGGAAGAATTTGAAAGACTGAATATCTGCACATGAAACTTCAGTATCACATAAAGATAACTATGTTACACAGAAAACTAGAGCAGCACTAGCTGACAGTTCAATTGAAAATTTACTCCTGAGTGAAATAAACACAGAAACTGATGACTGGAAAAAAACCTCCTTGAGCACATATTGAATGCCATTCTTTTTCTTTCTGAACAAGGATTGGCTTTGTTTGGTTCTAGTCAATGTATCGGTGACCATACAAATGGAAACTTTCTTGGTATACTTGAGTTTCTCAGCAAGTATGACCTACTTTTATCGGGCCATATTAAGCATGTTCGTGAATCACAAGAGAGCAAAAATGCATGCAAGTCCATTGTCTGTCTACCAGAATACAAAACAAGTGTATTGAGCTGTGTGGGACATTTGTGCAAACAACAATTCTTGAAGAGGTACGACATGCAAAGTACTTTTTGATTATTATTGATGCAACTCCAGACTGTTGTCATAAAGAACAGATGACCTTGGTTGTTCAATATATTAAAATTGCAGGAATTTCAAAAGTTTCAATTGAAGAACAATTCATTTTGCTCGATAATTTCATGAAAAAACCTGGAAAAGAAATGGCCACTTGTGTATTACAAATTCTGGAAGGCTTCAAATTAAATTTTCAAGTCTGCTTTGGCCAAGCCTATGACAATGGATCCAATATGGCTGGGAAGTACAACAGAGTACAAGCAGTCCTTCTTGAGCAAAATCTAAAATGTATTTTCTCCAGTTGTGGCAACTGCACACTAAATCTTGTTGGCGTTGTTTGCATTTAATCATGCAAGGAAGCAATCACATACTCTGGAACTATTCAGCAATTGGACAACCTCTTCAGTAGCAGTCCTTGAAGGTGGGAAATTCTGAAGCAGCATCTGCCTGTTTCCTTTCATGGCATGTCAATAATAAGATGGTCAGCACACACTGATGATGTTAAACCAGTTGCACAGCATTTGGCATCTGTGAGAAAGGCTTTAAATGAACTTGAATCTCTTATTCTTGCAGCACAGGCTCGCACTGAGCTTAATCAATTCAGAAGTATATATCCCAATTTGAATGCATTTTAATGTCATCCATGTGGATGAAGCTACTAAAAATGATCCACGAATCTAATCTTGTAGTAGAAGCACACAATGCTACATTAGATGTTGAGAGGGATAACACTGAATGACTTCTTAAAGATATTCAAAAGATTCATGATCAATGGGATGCAATCCTTTCTGAGTCCAAATCAGTAGCACAGAGTATTGACATTTCAGCTGAGTTTTCCACCAATCACAGCCTGACATCTCAGTCTGATGCAGAAAGGCACTATCGAGTCAGGGTTTTTTTTTGTTATTATTGACTCCATCAAATCTGGTCTTACATGTCGATTTGAGTCACTGCGGCAAATTTGTACCCCTTTTGGATTCCTTTGAGAGTTCAGAGAACTAAGTAATTAAGATCTTTATTCAGCAGCTGAACAATTTCAACAAAAGTACAACAATGAAATTTCAAGAGATCTCTGTGACAAGATCATCTTCCTGAAATGTATACATTCCACCAACTTTAAATTGGACTGCAAGCCAAAAGAACTGCTTCAAAAAATATTCAGTTTTGGCCTGTAGACTGTATTTCCTAATATCACAATTGCATTACATATTGTTGTCAGTGTCCCTGCATCAATGGCTTCAGGTGAATGTCTATTCGACGTGTTAAAACAAGTACTGAACTATCATCATTCTACAATGGGACCATAGCATTTGAATGGGCTCACACTGCTTAACTTTAACAGTGATGTTGCATGTAAATTAAGATTTTTCTTCAATTATAAACAAGTTTGCACACAACAAAGCCAGAAAAAACATTCCTAAAATGAAGAGCTTTGCTTGCAGTGGAAACTCAAAATTAAAGTTACATTTTTAATATAAATGCTATTGGTATAATGACTTAATTGTTAATAAATAAATGTCTCAAGTGTTCATTTTCGTATATTCTTTTGGTTTTAGTATGACCCTGTGGATGAGAAGTTAGATACATTGGGGGGCTGGATCTGGGATGGGGCATCTAAACTCAAAGTTGCCTGGGCCTCTGTCATTCTCCGAGAGGGCCTGCCTAAATGTCTTCTAAGAGCCTAGTAAGCAGTGGAAGTGTTGGTAATGCTGCTAGACAATATTGACCTCCCATGGTTTGGCAAAATCTCTAGTTCGGCACTAGTCAGGTCCCAAGGGTGCTGGGTCAGAGAGGTTCAACCTGTACTACAGTTAATAAAAATCCACAGCTTTAAAAAAAAAATGGTACAGACACATGTTAAATGTAATACATAAAATAAATTCAGTTTATGATTTACATTTTATTGTTACAAATATAAGATAAGGAAAGGAAAAACTTACCATCGCTCTCCTTTTTGGTATGTGTATTATTGTTATTTTATTTAACATTTATACTGCATTAGTACCTAAAGGTTATCCACGCCAAAACCTTATTGTACAAGGTGCTATACAGACATACGAAATGATAGCCCCTGTTGACTTGACACCATTAATGCTACCAGTTCAATCATTTCCAAAGTCCTATCAAAGACATCCTTAGTGTAAGAGGGAGCACAATCACCTTGCAATTATATTCTATTAATTTACATTTAAATTATACCATAGGAATTTCTTAAACTAACAGAGATTTTTAGGGAAATGACTCAATGATGTTTGTGTGGGTTTGATATGAAATCCACATGAGCTGCCAAAATGCAATTTTCTATCTTATAAATAACTACAGCTTTGTTAATTGTCTTTTCTGATGCTAAAAATATAAAGGTTCCCTGGTTTTGGAGTGCTATTTAATAGCATGGTTTTTTGCAGCTTATTGTTTTCTCTGCTGTGCTCTATGAACATTCATATGAAGAAAAAAGTATGAATGGACACGATTCACTATAGGGGTGCAGGGAAATGCAAAGAGTCAGCAGAAACAACTGCATCAATGGCAGTGTTAGCCACTAGTCAGGCAGCCACTGCCCTATGCTGGGAGTGGAGAACTGTAAATTATCTCTCAGGCTCCACTGTGAGGTTACCACTGCCTTTTAGTTTTTCATAAGTTTTCTTCTTGTGAAATATTTTACTTCTCTTTCTGTTAATGCTCATGCTTTAAACAGGAAGGTCAGAAATGGTGTCCCTGGCCTCTGTTTGTGAAAAGCTGGGTATGGGTGGCAGGGGATGGATCACTTGATGTTTACCTGTTCTGTTCATTCCCTCTTGGACACCTGTAATTGGCCACAGTTGGAAGACAAGACTTTGGTCTGACCCACTTTGTCCATTCTTATGTTCTTTGAAGCAAATGGAAATAATTACCTAATAGTTTTGTTTGATACAACCATTGGTTTGCATCTCTTGTATCTGCCTTAGATTTTTACATAGCACTTCTGAATATTGAAAGCCAGTTTTTAAGAGAGAGCTCATTTGCACTTGCCTGATGTACTTGTAGATTCTCATTTTAGTGCACAGGGATTTACACACCTAACTCCCTTCACACTGAATTTAAAATGTTCCCTTGTGGAGGAAAGAAATGAATGGGCAGATGGTATTTGCTTGTGGGTATTTGCTGTGGGTTGGAATGCACTCTATGTGCCTGAGACTGGGAGATTTTTCAGTAACAGTGTACACTGGTTTGTGCCTGTATCCTCCTGCACCTCATGCTCGAAGCCAATGGTCTCCGACCTTTTTAAGCGTAAGATCACTTTTCCAATGTAAATCAATCCAGGATCTACCTCAAACCCAAATACCCTCATCCCACCTCCTTCCCTACCTCTTCTCCAAGGCCCCACCCTGCTTATTCTGTGGAGATGGGAGTACAGACATGCGGGGAAGGGAACACCCTGACATCAGTGGCCCTCTCTTTTGCCCCCCCCTACCTGAACAGCAAATAGAAGCCCCCTGAGGGGTAGCTCTAAGGCAGAGGCCAGGAGTAGCACAGCAGTGGCGGGGAAGGGCAGCTGAAGTGCTGTAGTTCTAAAACCAGTCAGGACCATCTGTCACAGGCTCCAAGATCTTCTGGTTGGTGACCACTGCTGTAAGCTGAAGGAATAAGGGGTGCTGCAGTCTAACTGCATTTCCACTTCCTTTCCACCACTCGTCATCTCAGAGGAAACCCCTCAGTATGAGCGCTTTTCTAGTTAGTTAATGTTTGTAATATTTGTGTTGCTTAGATAATGACCAGACCAATATCAGAATTTAGATCGATTGATTTATGGATCCAGACCTGCTCCCACTGAAATCAATGGTAGTTTTGCTGGTAGCTCATCAGCTTCCATGGGAGCAGGACTGGTGGTATGAATTTAATATTATACTTGACCAAATATTTTTAGTGCTTCTTATTTGTTTGTTCTTGTTGGAGTAGAATATGGGGCCTTGCTTTAGAAGCTCTTTGAAGGTTAGCTCAAGAGAGAGTAGGCTATTGATTTCAGATATGGCTGTAAGGAAAATATTTATACATGATAAAATATTTTAGGGCGGTGTTTTCTCCTATGCAGAGGGCTGTTATAAGGCTGGTGCCCCATTTAAATCCCGGGGCTGGAGAGTCTGCTGCAGTGTGAGATTTAAGTAATGCTCAAGAGCTTCATTAGCTTTCTGCACAAAGGTGAATTTTATCACTAATGAATAATCTAATGCCATGATCTTTACAATAAGTCACTCAGTTAAACCTGGATATAAAGATTATTTGATTATTTCTGTTGCTTTTATTTACATGAAAGAATATGCAATGTTACATTAATACAAATGGATTGGTTTTATGGGGAATTGCTATTTGAGATAGTACTTCATTCTGTTGTGATGCTTTGATATTTACACAGCTAACTTTTTTTATTAACTTCCAAGGATCCAGGCTTAGCCATTTTGCATTACTAACATGTGTGATTAATTTTAAAACTGACATTTGAAATATTCTCGTAAGCCCTTTGTTGTCTCAGCTAGTATATTTTGCTGATTACAAAGAACACTGTGTAAGTGAGATAAGACTGAAATCAGAGTATTACTGTTGTGCAACTTGAGATAATGTTCCTACAATCTAATTATAGTATGGTAGTGAGGTAAAAGGTTTTGATTAATGTATAATGAAAATTACTGATAGAAGCTCATACTTTAAAGAACTCTCCATTTGTGCATTTCCCTTAGGCATTAGATGGCTTCGTTATAGCAGTAACCACAGATGGAAGTATCATATATGCTTCTGATAGTATTACACCTCTGCTTGGACATTTACCTGTGAGTAATTCTGACACACTCTTTTGCTGATACAAATTACGGATCAATCCTATAAACATCAAAACCTGCATGAAGTGCTTATTTTTGTGAGTAATCCCATTGATTTCTAGGAATATTTACTCTGAGTGCAGGATTTCAAATCCCCCACTCCCCATTTATTTTTAGCACTGGTTAAAAAGGGAGATGACAATGTTGTGAATTTTTTCCCATCAACGTTACAAATGTGTGATTTAAAAACAATTGAACCCATGATATTTGGGGGGTTTTAGTATGATTCATGCCCTTCAGTTCTCTGTTGCTGTCAAACATTTAAAACTAGACAGGACAAAGCTCTGAAGGATGTGCTGGTGTGGGGAAGGATGAGAAGACCTAACTATTCTTTGCATCTTTGCTTTCTAGGAAGAATATAAAATGTTTAAAGTTAGGCTAAGATTTAGTCATGGGAACTTTTAGTAAAAATCATGGACAAGTCAAGGGCAATAAACAAGAATTCACAGTCTGTGACTGGTCCATGACTTATATGATAAATATCCCTTATTAAATCTCTGCTCCTGGTACCTTGCTGCTCTTGAAGGCCCTGAGGTGCCACTTCTCTGGGGAACCCCTGCTCCAGCAGTGGTGGCTGACTGCCCCCCAGAGACCACTTTCCTGATGGCCTCCAAGGATGCTGTTCCAGCCATTGCTGGGACTGCTGATACTCAGTCATCCCCAGGGCTGGCCCTGGATCAATGTTTCAGTGATTTCCAGGTTACTGCTCTGTCTGCCCCTGGGACCACTGCTACTTGAGAAAGTCCCTAGGGCTAGCCACACGCACTGTAGCTGAAGAAGACATGAAGTTTGCAGACATGAAGTCACAGAATCTGTGACTTCCATGACCCCAGTGACAGAATCGCAGCTGTACTTATAGTTCATGGAGAACAGCTGGTGATAGTGGCACCATTTGAGGAGTGCACTGAGGGTCCATTGACATAAAGGGCAAAACTCTTATTGACTTCAGTAGAACAGGATCAGACTCTGAACTGACTGACTGCTGATATCATCAGCCTGTTGAGCTGTGAAGGTCTGCTCAACTGTGAAGGTATGGTGTTTTTCAAAGGGAAGCAGTCTTTTAACTACTGTCCCATGGAAGATGGTAGGGGTGGAGCTGCTGCTCTATGTGGCTGTGTGTTGGGAGGGGGATAGGTCACAGGGGGCACATCTTCACTTGCCGTGCCGGAGGTCAAAGTTCTGGCATTTGATTTAGCGGGTCTAGTATAGACCAGTTAATCAAACGCTGAGGGCAGCTCCAGCCAGCGCTTATACTCTTCACAGTTGTGAGGAGTAAGGGAAGCCAACAGAAGTGTTTTCTCTGTCAGCCTCCCACAGTGAAAACAGCCATGTATACATAGCTGGAGCTGTGTACGTTAAGCCAACCTTGTAGGTCTAGTGTAGAACTGGCCTGGGTCTTGTGTCTGAAAAACATGCCTGTGCTATGCTACATCTGGCTGGAGGAGCAGGGAAGAAGAATTGCTTTTTTCTGCTCCTGCTGGTGATACTGGTCTGGGACAGATGGTATGATAATTAAGGCATTAATTCTCACTCATTTTTAGTAGTTCAGTCTGCATATGAAGCAACAGGAAGCGCTTCTATTCCATATTCTTTTTTCCCCCTTAGGAAAATTGTAATTGTGTTTTTCACTCATTTCAGCATTCAGCCAAATATGTTAAATATGTTCCATCCAACAAAATACATCTAAGGTATCTCACTAAGCTGTAGTACGAAGAGTAATTATTTTCTTCTTGGGAGAAATAATGTCATGATATAAGGAGGGCTGGTTGTGAACGTAGGAATATTGCTATGCAACAGTAACAAAGTAGCTTGAAGTAAAACCACCCACATCATTTTTCTTTAGTCCTCCACAGTGCAGGAGTTCAATAAGCTTTCTGTCATTTGTAGGCAGAGAGGTTGCCTCTTGCTGTCCTATGGTCTTTTAGGTCCAATGATTTCTACAGAATTTCTTGTTTTCAAGGTTCTTCAGATGTTTATCTCAGTGTCAAGGAACCTTTTTTCATTGCTTTCCTCTCTACTCTTGTATCCTAGTGGAAACTAAGCATCCAGTTCAGCAAAGCATTCCTATTCTGGAAGGCAATTAAGCATGTGCTAAAGTCCTACTGAAGTCAATCAGACTTAAACCCTATTTCAATAAGGACATATTTAGGCAGGTACTTAAATACTTTTCTGAATTGGGATCTAAGACTGTAAACTGGTTATTCTTTCCTCACCCTACTAGTCTTTAGTGTGATAATCTTCTCTGGTGTCCAATCCCAAATATGGAATGGATCATTATTATGTATATTGTGGTAGCTCCTACGAGTGCTAATCATGGACTAGGACTTTATTGTGCTGAGCACTGTGTGAACACTAAACAAAAAGGGGGGATCCTCCCACTCTGCTCCCACCCTGCAGAGACTTGCTCCAGCCCAAGCCCGGAAATCTACACGTCAGAGAAACAGCCCCACAGCTTAAGTCAACTGGCACAGGCTCTTTTTCTTTGCTGTGTAGATATAGTCAGTATGGGCCAGGCTTTGCAGTTAAGCCAGTGACCTATTGGGGGCTGTTCAGAGCTCCACCAGTCCAGGAAGGATTGTTCCTGAGGATGCACGATCCCTACCAAAGCTCCCCTGTGGACACCAGGGGAGGTTGCATGCTGCACTATCACTTTGAATGGTGCAACGTTTTTGCTTGACCAGCTCTAATGGAGACATAGGAGGGGGAAAGCCATGGACCCACCCTTCCTTGCCTCCTTTTGCTGGTTTGTGCTCCTGGAGGCAGTAAGAGGAGGCAGACTCTGTACATCCTGAAACTCAAAAACCGCCACTGTGTCTGTTTTGCATACAGGAAGGCTCACTACATCCCCTCTGTCCACGGTCTATCCCTAAATGGGAAGCAACAACTTCCTTTGGAATGGGTTACCTTTCAGGGTTTAATTCTTATGAAGACAACTCAAGACGAGTGGAACATCACAGGTGTCACTGGAGTTACACCACAGGTGGACTTGGCCCAGCGTGCACTACTTTTTTCAGTATAATAACTTAGGGTATGTCTACACTAGCTCGTTAGTTCGAGCTAGGTAGGCAAATGAGGGCAACTGGAGCTGCAAATGAAGCCCGGGATTTAAATATGCCAGGCTTCATTTGCATGTTCCCAGGCGCCGCCATTTTTAAATCCCCCTTAGTCCGAACTCCGTGCTGCGTGTAGCCGCGGGCACGGAGTTCGGACTAAGGGGGATTTAAAAATGGCGGCGCCCGGGAACATGCAAATGAAGCCCGGGATATTTAAATCCCGGGCTTCATTTGCAGCTCCGGTTGCCCTCATTTGCCTACCTAGCTTGAACTAACGAGCTAGTGTAGACATACCCTCTTTGTGATTATACAGAGCACAATTTTAAGATGTGTTTGCCTAACTTGTGTACACACTTACCCATTTTAGACCAAAATAATAGCCCATGAAAGTCCATGGAAAGTTTCCCATTGATTTCCATGGGCTTTAGACCTGACACTTTGGGTGTTTACGTGCCTATAGGCGTGGAAAGCTTGACAGCTGCTTATGAAAATTGAGTTTTCTGTTTGGTTTTGCAAATAAAGTGCTGCCCCTATTGCCAAAAATGATAGATTGGTGGAGAATGAGAATGCCTTTTTTTTTGTTTTCAGAATCTGTACCTTCTTTTTTTTTTCTTTGCAGTGTGACGTCATGGATCAAAATTTGTTAAATTTCCTCCCAGAACAGGAACATTCAGAAGTTTATAAAATATTATCTTCTCATACGCTTTTGGCAGATTCTGCTTCACCAGATTACCTAAAGAGTAAGTTTTGTTTTATCATTCCCACTAAATGAAAAGCATAAGAGAAAGAAGATCTCTCTCTTGCAAGAGTGGCATCTTCATGGCAGTATGATTATTTTGCATCTTTAGATATATTTTCCTTCATTTTGAAACAAATGTTGCCACTAGAAATGATCCTTCTGTTCAATTTCAAACTAGACTCACTGCATTTATTTACTAGAGTAAGATGGCTTGCAGTTATGTTAATTATAAAATATTGTGTCTTAGGGGAGAGGTAAGGAAAACATATTTGGCCATGGAAATTTAGAAAAGTTCAGCAAAATAAAATCGCATCTTAATTGATGTTTCAACCTAATAAAGTTATAGTCTGTCCATAAATATTCTACTGATGCACATCTCTGTGTTACATTACATTGAAAAATGTGTTAATTATTCAGAATTTGTTTTATCATTTATTTTTCATAAATAATCCTTTCACATACTTCATCTATATTAGTTCTAAAAGTGGGGAAGACAAAAAACATGGAACACATGACGACAGAATCTACATATTTTGTTTAAAAAAATCTACTATATAGAAAATCCACTGCTATTCCACACTTAATTTAAAAGGTATTTACAATGAAATTGACTGTTTTTTCCCAAACAGAAGATATGGAAAGTCTGTGAATTATGGAAAGAAAAATCTAAATAAATAAGAGTTATAAATTAAGGGCTGATTCTACATTACATTATACCAGGCAGTGTCATTTCTTTAATAAAATTGGTGTAATGGAATGGAGAGTCGGGCACTAATTCTGCAAGTCAGCCATTGGAAAAGTCTGCAAGGAGCGTTGAACATCCTGAGTTTATTTAGGGTTCTTTTCACAGAGGCTTCAATCCTGCAATTAGCATGCTAGTGATCTTCATTCAGTAGGGGTCTGAATGAGTGCAGTCATACACTATCAGTTGCAGGATTAGGGCCAAAGTTTTCACTCACTGTGTTTAGTTTAAATAGCCGCTTTATTTATTTCTCCTTCTTTTAACAATCCAGCTGACAATGATTTAGAGTTTTACTGTCATCTTCTGAGAGGAAGTTTGAACCCGAAGGAATTTCCAACATATGAATACATAAAATTTGTAGGAAATTTTCGGTCTTACAGCAATGGTAAGCCTTAACTTTCATGTGAATGTTACCAAACATTTTATTTTTTCCAAAGTATATGTGATTACATTGAACAGGCAGATTTGAGCTGAAAGGGCTATTTCTAATGTTATGGAGTGAATTTAACGTCCGCAGCTATGTAAACGCTTCGTGTCAATACACTTCACTTATAGATTGTGACCTCATTTATCCTGTTCTAGGTATCTGTTACCTTTGCTCGATGGTGAAAGTCTTGGGGACAGTTTTGATTACATTCACTAACACTAACTATGGATAAAATTAAGATCCCCTACGCTCATTTTAACCTCTGAAAATTTGACTCCTAGCAGCCCCATTGCTGAAAAAAACTATTGAACCTTCCCCTTTACCACTTCTCTAGGGAATTTTTGTTAAGTGTTACAGTGCTTCATTACAAAGTGTATGATATTGTTGGCTCCGAAGAAATCTCAATTGTATTAGATTTGTTCCTTTTGGGAAATGTGGCATTGTGGCCACTAACACATTTAGACTAGATATCGTGAGGTACCAAGGAGGCTCAACTCCCACTGACTTCAGTGGTGGATGGGGTCTGAGTACCTCAGAGAAGCAGATCTTTAAATCCCAAACTATTTCATTCACATTCCATCTCAAGTACCTATATTTATAAAATAACAAAGGCAGAAATAAATTCAGCAAACCTTAATAGAGTATATTCAAACTGCAGAGATAATTTTTCAAGGGATGAAGAATATATATGTAATGTGTTCTATCAAATAGATTGCTATCCTGCTATTCAGAGACCGGGAAAAATACTTGTTTATTACCCTGCCCCTCAGTTTGCTTTAGATATTTTGCCTGTTTGAATTTCAAAGGGTATTATTGCAGAAGTTGCTGTTATTGTTCCAAATGGGTCATCCTCTGCAAAAATTCCTCACTATACTTTCCAAAAGCCACACATCACATTATGAAAGCTTTCCTGCCCCATTTAACTTTCTGGTCTTCACCCATATGAATAAAACAGAAAGGCACATACAACATATTAAAATGTATTTCTTACTTACTTTCATGTAATTTATGAGTTTATTCACATAAAAACATAAAACTGCCTTTCTGTTTTCTATTTTTATTCTCTATACCATGCTGAATGATGTGAAATTTAGCAGAAAGATATACATACAAACCGAGCAGTGTAGCTTTCTAGAACAGAAGCTTGATTTCAACTGATGACTCATAAGGATACATTTCTCATTTGAAGAATTTTCGATCAATCTACAAGGATTCTCAATTTTTCTCCATTCATGATCCTAAACCTGCCCTCTATTTTCCTATCATGACTTCATATACAAGTGCACAGATATAGCTCTTTAGAGAAAGGCAGTTGCTCTTGTTCAGAAAAATAACTTTTTAAAAGTCTGTTCCTGGAAAATTCTCCCCTAGTTTAACAGGGGGAGGGAGAAATATCCATTGATGGAGATGGGCATTGAACCAGATCCCAAATGCCTCCAGCTTTCATATGTTGGCAGATAGGTGGTGTGTTTTAATTCATTTTTGTTCTTCCTCTTTTTTTTCTGAGGAAGCTAAAATTTAAATCCAGACAAGTTCCAACACTGGAAAACTACGGAACTTTCCCCCTCAGCCATCATGGCCCCTTTTTCTAAATCTCTCCTTCTGTTCTTCTTCCTTTCAACCTCTCATTTGCCTCAGACCCTTCTGGTTGATAGGGTTTTGCCTCTCTCTGTCTCTGTGTTGTGAGGTTTCATCTTTCAAAACCTTTTTCTTCCATATGGCAGAGATGTGGAATCGGGAAAATGCCACCCACTTACCTTAATAGGTAGGAAATGCAATGAGACCAATGGTGATTGGGAAGTGGCAGGGCATACACTGGGGAAAATAGGGGTATGCCTTCCTCTTCCAGAGGCTCTGTTCACCCATTGAGCAGCCAGAGGAGGAGGGCAGGTGATGGGTCTCTTGCTCTCCCCTTTAATTGATTTAAACCTTAGCCTAGGTCCTTAGGGGTGCATCTACACTGCAGCTCTATTTCAGGATACTTCCGGTATCCCAAAATAGCTATTCCATGTCTTGACAGCATTCCCATTATTTCAAAATATCTTTCAAAATAATGGGTGCACTATTCCGATATCCCTGTAAACCTCGTTGCACTGGGATTAAGGGAGGTTTCAGAATAGTGGTTTATTTTGACATTCAGCGCTGTGTGGACAGCGCCAAATTATGAAATAAGCTATTTCAAAAATGACTCAAAATAAGCTACACAATTATTTCAAGCTAAAGGTGCAATGTAGATGCACTCTAGGAGTCTCTTTTTGCTCTGTTCCAGCAGCCCCATCTCTCTCCCCTTCACTATATGTTTGGAGCTGTGTTTAGCAGATCCTGTAGCTCTGACTTCGTGCCTGTTTTAGGGGATCAGCAAGGAATGTTTCATTCCCATTTGGCAAAGTCTTGGTAGGCTTTTTTACTTTATTACAGCTTCCTGGAGGCACAGTTAGGTTAATAGGCATGGGATTTAATCATTACTGGTAATACTTTGTAAGATTGTTAGTTCACTGAAGGTGGTTAAAAAGCTGAAAGGGCCAGTTCCCTGTAAAATACTGGGAATTTGCTGATGGGTCTTGTGCTCATGAGCTGGGGAGTGCTGATTGTGTTTGTGGACCAAGGTCCTCCCTTTCAGACCTTCTGTTCTCATCACAGGGGTTGGGTTTGTGTATATGTGAAAGGATTCAGAAGAGCAAGCTGGGTCCTAGAGGTAGACTGAGGAGAGGCGAGTCCAAGTCAAGGATTGTATGGTAAGAACTCTGGAACCTCTGCACTGGAATAAAGTTGCAGCGTGCTACTTAAAATCCATCCCAGCATCTGTCTGCATTCACTGACGTTTGTAGGGGATGCGGAGAGCTGGAGCTATAACAGACACGGACAGCTCTTCATTTTGCTTGGAGCTGTTGGAGGACCCAGCAGTTTTGGTGCATTGAGTGTTTGGTGTGAACAGGAGTGTGCTAGGTTTCCTGCTGTGCTCCAGTGGGAGAGAGCTCAGTCAGGCCACAGTGTGCTCCCAAGATTCAGGCTCTAGAACGTGGCAAAACTCTTTTGCATTCCTTGGAAAGCTACTAAGCTGTTGCTTCCCTGGTACAGAGGGAGCTGTATGGAATTCCCAGATGGAAATGGTAGAATTACCAATTATAATACAGAAATGGCAGAAGTGTTCAATACATATTTTGGTTCTGTATTGGGGAAGAAAATAGGTTATGTAGTTCTAAGGTTATGTAGTTGTGCCATATGGTGGTGGTAACACTCTTTCCATTCTACTAGTATCTCAGAAGGATGTTAAACAGAAGCTACAACAATGAGACTTTTTAAAATAAGCAAGTCCAGATGACTTTCATCCAAGAGTTTTAAAAGAACTGTCTGTTTAGCTCACTGGACCATTAACACTGATTTTCAATAAGGCTTAGAACACTGGAGAAATTCCAGAAAATGAATGTTGTGACCATATGTAAAAGGAGCAAACAGGATGACCAAAGTAATTATAGGCCTCACAGTATGGCATTGATCTCAGGCAAGATAATGGAGTAGCTAATGTGGGACTCTGTTAATAAAGAATTAAAGGAGAATAGTATAATTAATGCCAATCAACAGGGTTGATGACCTGGAAAAAAACATCAAATCATCACTGATAAAGTTTACAAAGGATGCAAAAATTGGGGGAGTGGCAAATAATGAAGAGAATAGGACAATGATTCAAACTTGTTTAAATGGGGCAAAATGTAAGCGAACACATATAGGAACAAACAACGTAGGCCATACTTATAGGATGGGGAAGCAGTGAGACTGAAAATAAAAGGATATTGTGCTGGTAATCAGCTGAACATGAGCTCTCAGTGCAACATTGTGGCCAAAAGAGCTAATGCCTTCCTTCAATGCATACATAGGGGAATCTTCAGTAAGACTAGAGAGGTTATTTTACCTCTGACTACATCCCTTTTTCGTAAAAGGGATGTAAATTAGACGTATCGCAATTGCTAATGAAGCGGGGATTTAAATCTCCCCCGCTTCATTAGCATAAAAATGGCTGCCTTATTTCATAGAGGGATAAGGGATCTTTTGGAAAAGGCTTTATTTTCCGCAAGATCAGCGTCTAGACTGGCGCTTTTTTCCGGCAAAGCTCCGTGCAGAAAAAAAGCAGCAGCCATTTTTATGCTAATGAAGCGGGGGAGATTTAAATCCCCGCTTCATTAGCAATTGCGATACGTCTAATTTACATCCCTTTTACGAAAAAGGGATGTAGTCTAGACGTAGCCTCTGTGTTTGGCACTGGTGAGACTGCTGCTGCAACAATGTCCATTGCTGGTGCTACAGTTCAAGAATGATGTTGATAAATTGCAGAAAGTTCAGAGAAGAACTACGGGAATGATTAAAGGATTAGAAAGCATGCATTATAGTGATAGACTCAGCCCTGGTTTACACCAGGGGGTTATTTCATAGAATCAGAGAATCACAGAACACTAGAATTGGAAGGGATCTCAAGAGGTCATCGAGTCCAGTCCCCTGCCCTCACGACAGGACCAAGTACCGTCTAGACCATCCCTGACAGGGGTCTGTTCAACCTGCTCTTAAATATCTCCAAAGATGGAGATTCCACAACCTCCCTAGGCAATTTATTCCAGTGTTTAACCACCCTAACTGTTAGGAATTTTTCCTAATGTTCAAACTATACTTCCCTTGCTGCAGTTTAAGCCCATTCCTTCTTGTCCTATCCTCAGAGGCCAAGGAGAACAATTTGTCTCCCTCTTCCTTGTGACACTCTTTTACGTACTTGGCAACCACTATCATGTCCCCTCTCAGTCTTCTCCTTTCCAAACTAAACAAGCACAATTCTTTCAGTCTTCCCTCATAGCTCATGTTCTCTAGACCTTTAATCATTCTTGCTGGTTTTTTCTGGACCTTCTCCAATTTTTCCACATCTTTCTTGAAATGTGGTGCCCAGAACTGGACACAATACTCCAGTTGAGGCCTAATCAGTGCAGAGTATAGCGAAAGAATGACTTCTCCTGTCTTGCTTGCGTCCTCTTAATGCATCCCAGAATCATGTTTGCTTTTTTTGCAACAGCGTCACACTGTTGACTCATATTTAGCTTGTGGTCCACTATGACCCCTAGATCCCTTTCTGCAGTACTCCTTCCTAGACAGTTGCTTCCCATTCTCTATGTGTGAAACTGATTGTTCCTTCCTAAGTGGAGTACTTTGTATTTGTCCTTATTAAACTTCATCCTATTTACCTCAGAACATTCCTCCAGAGCATCCACACTACCAAGCCCGTTATTTCAAAATAAGGGGCTGATTATTTCAAAATAATAACTCCTGCTTTCCTTGGAAAATAAGCTTATTTTGAAATAGTAATTCCAGGATTTATTATTTCAAAATAAGTTATTTTGAAATAATTTCCTAGTGTAGACATGCCCTCAAGGAGCTCCATCTATTTAGCATAATAAAGAGAAGGCTAAGGGCTGATTTGAACCAGTTTATAAATACCAGCATGAGGAACAAATATTTAATAAGTGTCTCGTCAGTGTGACATGCAAGGTTAAAACGCAGTCTGGTGGCCGGAAGCTAAAGCTAGACAAATTCAGACAGGAAATAAGGTGTAAATTTTTAATAGTGAGAGTAAGTAATCATTGGAACAGTTTCAATGGTTGTTGTGGATTCTCCATTGCTGGCAATTCTTAAATCAATTATATGTAAAAATGCTTATTTAGAAGCTATGCACTAAGAATTATTCAGGGGAAGTTCCCTGGCCTGGCTTATGCAGGTAGTCATACTAGAGGATCACAGTGCCCCCTTCTGGTCTTGGAGTCCATGGGTAGGTCTACACTACAGGACAAAGTCGAATTAAAATACGCAACATCAGCTACCTTAATTGCATAGCTAAAGTCGAAGTAGCTTAACTCGGCTTTTGGCGCTGTCTACACTGCAGGAAGTTGAAGGAAGAACACTCTCCCTTTGACTTCCCTTACTCTTCATGACAGCAGGGTTACTGGCATCAACCCAAGTGCCCCTCTCAGTTCAAATTAGCTGTCTGAACTAGACCAATAGTTCAAACTCTGGGAGATCAACAGCAGCGGCTCCAATCTTCCTCTGTAGTGTAAACATAACCCTGTGATTCTATGAAGCAGTGCTGTTCTCTCCACCCTACATGAGCAGCAGAGTAACGCAAACACAACAGTGACCACTCATTCTGCTCTGTGGCTCACCATAGCATTGAGACCTGCTGCTCTAATGATTAATTATTCTCTTTTTTACCCCCATTAAATAAATACCAATTTTCTAGCCAATTTTCCTTTTCCCTTTTTCTGCCAACTACACATTGGCACATCAGCAGAGTGTGATGCAAGCATTTCTGGACAAAATGTCTAGGATAGAATGGTGTGAGGAGTGAGAGAGAAAGATATTCCAAACACTTGCACTTTGGTACTCTTGTAAAGTGCAGAGGCCCAAGAATCTGTCTTTGTTCTTGAAGGAAAAAATAATGAGTCTAGGAATGGGGAAATAATTAGCCAAATGTACATTGAAGGAAGAAGAAAACATAAAGCTTAATTAGTAGGAGATGATTCTTCATGAATGCACTCAAAAAAGCTTTTCCTCATAGCATTTCACAGCAGTGAACATGTTTTTACACAGGAACTCAGCACAGGATGTTCTTCCTTTACAACAGATCTCTCTCTCATGCTATTTTGATGTTTGAAGCCATTTCTGACCCAAGTTTTTAGCAATTTGTTTTGGCTCTTTTTGGGAAATATTCACTGAATGTACTTTGACCTCATATTTCTACTACATTAATATGAGTTCCCCTTCAGCTTATTTCCTGCAGGCTTTATCTGATCAGAATATGTAATTGTTAAGTTCTGATTTGTGTAATGTCAGACACATTTGTGATAGGAACAGTCAATCTAATAAATCTTTCCCCTCTTTCGTTTTGATATAACCAGGGCTCGCCAAGCAGTGGCGAGTCTTGCTTGCCAGCCGCGCGAAAGCGCACGCTGCGCATGCGCAGACCACGCTGCACGGCCTCACCGGGCTAAAATCTACTCGCCATGGGCGAGTAGATTGCCTGATTTGTCGAGCCCTGGATATAACTATGGATGCATCTACACTGCAGGGCTTAACTTGAAATAAGCTATGCAAATTGAGCTAAGTCAATTGCATATCTTATTTCGAAATAGCTTATTTAGAAATAGGGAGCTTCTACACGGCACTTATTTCGAAATAGAGCACTCTTCCTCCGACTTTCCTTATTCCTCATACAATGAGGGTTACAGGAGTCGGAGTAAGAAGTCCTCCAGCTTGACAATATTTTGACACTATTTTGAAATAACTGCCTGCTGTGTAGAACCGGACTAAGTTATTTCAAAATAGTGTTGGGGTATAGACATACCCTAAAGTTTGGACGTTTCAGTAAATCCATATTGCCTCACATACTCTTATTCAAAACTTCTTTTCAAAAAGTCACCTTCCCCAGCATATCTGCTCATTAATCTCAAAGGTGCATTTATTTTTTTGTAATTTTTTATAGTAGAACAGTGTGTAATGATAAAAGCACACAGAGAACACTGGTCACCACCCCCTCCCAGACCTGCACTTCCCCTCCAGGTCAGAATCCTCTCCTGAAGCTATACCTAGTCCAAAACCCTGGACCCCAATGCTCGCCTCTGTCCCAGGTCATATTGAATTAATACCCAACAGAATGAAAGCCTGTTGTGTTAAGCACTGTACAATTGCACGTCTCCTGATTCTCTGTCCAGTGCAATATACAGTAGGCCATGCTGCCTCCTAGGAGATATGTTTTGTTTTGGAGCAGCATGTAACGATGCGCTTTCATGGTCTAATTCTGAAAGTTGAGCTTTTCAAAGCCAGCTAGAGGTTTTACTCACACAACCCTCACTAATTTTCATGGGCTGTCTGGCTAAATCCCCTACTCAGCTCTTAAAGTCTCAGTCATTAGCTTTTTTTTTTTTTTTTTTTTTTTTTTTTTTTTTGGTAACTTGGAGATCCTTTGGGGACCCTTCCCTGGAATTCAGTGCAGACACTAAGGATGTGAAAGATTAACTGGTGGGGCCTGGAGCAACTCCCCACCCGCTGAGGGCAGGGAGCTGCTCCAACCCCATGGGGCCTGCCACAGACAGGAGTGCTCCAGCTTGGACAGAGCAGCCCCTGTTTACAGTGGGCCTGAGCCCCCCGCCTGCCTCTCTTTTAATCGGTTATCCAGTTAAACATTACATCTCATTCATCAATTAAATGGGATTTTACATCCCTAGCAGACAGCTTGCACATAACAGGGTGTGTGTTTGACAATTATTTTCATTTTTCAACAAGCCAGAGCATACATCCATGGCTCCACCCATGTAAGGGTCCTCCGCTTATTGAATGTTCCTCCTACATGTGGAAGGAAGGCTCTAAACACTTCCATAGCATCTCGCCTCCATCCCTATCCCCAGGCTGTGTGGAGGGTGCTTTGTGAGGGCTTGAGTCCATGCAGCAGGGAAGGGATAGAGGTAGGATAGGGGGATGCTTGTGGCTCAGTGGAAATTGCCCAGAAAAGTTAATAAAGCCAAGGGCACATAATCACTCTTCTAGAGATCCCAGTTTCCCAGAGTCCCTGGGGTCAGCCATAGGCAGAGGGGAACCCTGGCAGCTTAACTGTAATGGAGCTGTGCTGCCAGAGGGCAGCTCTGTCACCCCTGCTCCCTTCCCCCTGGTTTGTTGGTTAGTAATAAATTAGCCACATCCAGTGTGTGTCATTCCTGTTCAGGAAAAACTGACTAAACAAATCCTATCAACTTACAAAGACATGGAAAATAGACTCCTCATTGTTAACATTCATATCTCCAGTGTTACATATACTCTTGTAAGCCTCTGTGCACTCAACAAAGATGTTTCCCTCTTTTACAATCAGTTATTTTGGAGATTAAGTTACACCTCCCTAGAAAATTTGATTGTAATGGATGACTTCAAGGAAGCATTAGACCTGCTTTTGGACAAATTGAGCTGACCCCAGTGGTCCTAATCCTCTGCTAGGCAGCCCATGGTGCTCAGATGCAGGATTTGTGTTTAAAGGTCATATGGAGGCTGCAACATCCTCCAGGTAGAAACTGTCCCTTTTTCTCACACATACACTCCTTCTCTACACTTAACCAATCAATTATTTTTTAGTAACAGGTGATTTGGTGAGCTCCATTACTAACAATGATATAAAATTGATTATTCTCTCTGATCATATACCTATGGTATAGCAAGTTGTGATTCCTTTAAAAACACAGAACTACCAGAAGATGAAAGTAAACCTCCTCTTTACTACTTATACACAATTTAAAAAGTTTGTGGGGAAAAAATATTTTTTCTTGAGACCAGCAATATCCTGTTGGTTTAGTGAGCAATACTTTCAAGGCAGACTTCAGGGGTAGAATTAGATCCTACTTCTCCCATATAAAGACAGCAAAACAAGCTGAGCTGGTGAATTTAATGGAAAGGCTTAAGGAGGCAGATCTCAACTATGCTGATTCACCTACTTCGGTTAAATTCCAAGAAGCGGCCAATATCAGATATGAAATGAATAAAACATCCTCAGCACAGGTTGAATTTGCTTAGTTTAGACTGAAACAGACATACTGGGAATCTGGCAGTAAACCTGGGTAATTATTAGCCTGCAGACTTAGGTTATGTCTACACTACAGCGTTTTTGCAGAAAAATGGCCGTTTTACTACAAAAATTCACAGTGTCCACACTGCAAGCGCATTCTTTCAACAGTAAATTTACAGTAAATCGAAAGAACAGAGGAGTTTTTGTGCAATTGGTATTCTTCTTTCTACAAGGAAGAAGCCTTTTTGCGAAAGAGTTCTTTTGCAAGAAGGCATGTGTGGACAGAGAAGAGGGGGGTTTTGCCCAAAAAGAGGAAAAAGCACAGGTATCCTGGTGGCCATTCTGTGCATATCAATCAGTGCTTACTTTTGAGAGAGCATCCATGCAGTCTGGACGCTCTCTTTCGCAAAACTGCATCACTTTTTCAATGCGCTTTTGCAGTGTGGACACACTCTTGCTTCTTGCGCAAAAAGCCTGCAGTCTAGGCGTAGCCTCCGAGTACATCCAATAAAAGCTAAAATCCATTCTATTCACTCTAGTCAGGACAAGATTGTCACTGGTCAATAAAATATTAATGAACAATTCTCTAAGTTTTAACAATGCTTATATTTAGAGGTCACCCAGTTCTTTGCTATACTTACCTGGAGATCAACACTCCAGAGATCGATCTTCTGAGGGCCAAGTTAGCAGGTCTATTAAGTATCCACTAAATCAGCACTCCGTTGACCCTGGTATTCCACAGAGTCAGTAAGTGTAAGGGAAGTCATTGAGCTCCCTCAGTGGACCTAAGGTATGTTGACTCCAGCTATACTAGTCACGTAGCTGGAGTTACATATCTTAGTTTTACTTTCTCCCCTAGTGTAGACCTGGCCTAAATTTGGCTTGATTTTCTAATACATTCTTCTGAAATTATGGCTGCTGTAAACAACATGAAATCGGATAGGGGCCTGATCCTAGATAGCTTTCCAGCTGAATTGTATGCCCAGTTCAGACACCCTGGTTCCCACACTCACCAAATTATGTAAGGAAGATTTTGGTAGAGGACTGCCCCCTGTCCACTGCCACCCACCTTTGATTTGATATTAGGGCCACTGGCAATGCAAATAAGGGCACATCAGAGGATATAGAAAATAGAAACAGGATCCCAGGAGATAAAAATGATCTTACATGCTAATGATGTACTATTATTCATCACCAGTCCCTTAAGACTCTCCTAACATATTGCCAATTATTGAATTGTTTGGGAAGATTTCAGAGTACAAAATTAATTGGCACAAGTTGGAAACTCACTGTCTGTCAAGGGGTGCATAATGATGCCCTTTTAGATAATACATTTTCCTAGCAGCAGGTGCAAATCAGGTACTTGTGAGACTTCTTTCCCAGGAACATAAAACAAAGTAAAAAATTAATCTTAAGCCTTTTATCACACAGAAAGCTTTGGATTTACACAGGTGGCTGCCCCTCCCCTCTATCCTAGGCCTAACCAATCTATCTTGGAAACTGAAATCCTTCAAAAAGCTTTGGTTGGAAAGCTCACATTGTAGCCAAGTGCCTAATTATACAACAGTGGAAGTGCCAAGTATGCCAAACTATTGAAGAATGGTACCCAGATTTGTTGAGCTTGGCAGCAATGAAACAAATAACATTTTGCAGTAGAAACAAGTGAGATAGGTTTATGGATAGATGATTCTTGTTTTTTGGAAGTATCAGAATAATCAGTTAATCAATTAAACTGCCCATTTGGTGACCCTTACTCTGTATGTAGTGTTCCCTCATCCCTTTCCAGCTTTATAACTAACTCCCTCTATGACTCCCCTTTCTCCTTCTCCTCTCTGTCCTATCATTCCTCTCCTGCCCTATTGTACTTGCCCTCCAGGCATTTGTTTGATCATTTTATCACTCTCTATGCTCCTCTTCCTTCTCTTCCATTTCTCCCTTTTTATGAAAAGAAATAACTGCAGATTAGTTTATGATTTTATTTTACAAGGAACTGCAATGGGAGGCCGAATAACAATGTGGCCATTGTTAGAAATGTCTTTCACCAGTCAAAGATTATCTTTGTTATATTACTCTTTGCCTTCAATAATGAAGATGTTTAGACTTCTCTTGCTGTAAAATCCGATATCTGACTCCAAGTTAGATTCCTTTCTTCTCTGTGCTGTTTCTGTTATGTTTGTCGTCTGCTTTGAGAGAAGCAATAAAGAATAAATCACACAAACACTCAAAATTTAAATAGTGTGAATTAGAGGGTTGTGGTTGTCCAAGAAACAAATAGTCCGTCTGAAACAATCAAAAATAACATAAAAAGCGTGGGCATCCTAGTTGGCTGCTCTGTGTCGTACTCAACTAGACAATGGAGGCTTTTTGTTTCATAAATATTTTCCATTCATTTTACATGCAGTGATCTCTGTTCCCAAAGGTAGAAATATTTAATCCATGCATTTTAGGGCTTGTATTCTTTATTACATTTTGTAACATCTATGCCCCTAATACTCCTGTTGTTTTTTAAGTTTATTGTATTAACACTGTCATTAATAAAATCCCAAATCTTTTCTGGATTACATTTTGTTTTGGGAAGGTAGTACACTATTACATTTTGTAGATACAAAATTTAGGAATGTGTTCTGCCTTTTTCAAACAACACAGAAGACTCTCTGATGTCAGCTTGTTCATACCAAATAACCTAAGATGCTCCAGTGAAAATATCAGCAGTTTTCCTCAGCACAACAGCTTTTCTGTCATGTATTCCCACTGAGAAGGTGCTTCCTACTATTGGCTCATTTGCCAGTTCTTTGATCTATCACACCTGTGTTTAGGAGATTACTCTGCTTATGCCCTTTTGGCCTCTTAGGATCCATCCCACATACATTCAACTAGTAGAATTAAAGGTAATTTTACATGTGCCTGCTCAAGGTTAGAGCCCACATGGATACATAAATGTGTATCCACAGCCAGTCCACAATCTGAAAAAATTATCTGTGGATTTCATGGGGCATGGCTCACCACTGCAGCGCCTCCTGCTGGTAGCTCCAGGGAATTAGTTCTTTTGTCAGCAGGGCACCTCCTCCTGACTGATGTCTCTCCCGTCCTTGCTTCACACTCCTACTCCCAACCTGCATCTATCCCAGACCATAGCGTCTTCTTCAGGACACTGCCCTCTGGCAATGCCCACCTCCAATGGTCTCTAACCCCCTTCCAGAGGTTTATAGACAGTCCTGAGTCTCTACTGCCACTGTGGCCTCCAAACCTAGCCCCTCTGTCTCAGGAGCAAGCCACAGTCTATATCCCAGGAGGGTATATCTGCAGTTCTCAGTTTCACCTACCACTGTGGCCCCAAAGTCTAGCCCCTTACCTGTATCAGCCACATCTTGGTAGCAAGGAATGGGGAAAGGGGAGGACCCAGGGCGCTCCACTATTCTGGATGCCGACCCAGGGACCCTCTGGAGGCAACTTTGTCCTGCCCTCCTCTACTCCCCTTTACTGCCTCTAGTTCTCTGACCACATTCCCTATGACCGTGGCACTTTCCTGGCCCTTGTAGCAAGGCCTGCAGCCTGGCAGGTATCAGGCTGGAGCCTCTTTCTCTAGCCCCCCTGAGCCTGCCCACCACTCCTCTCCTGAAGGTGCTTCTATGGGAACCAGGTTCTGCATCTTCCCCGGTCAGGGCCTAACTGCCTACTCTATGCTGAGCGGGTCCTTTTATACCCGTGTGCCCCACTAAGCTACCTCCTGATGGGCTCCTCTAAGCCCTTCCCTGACTGACCAGGTTTCTGCACAGGCTTCCTCCAGCCTGCTTTAACCCTTTTCAGCCAGTGTGGGACAGTTGCCCCGCCACAGTGGACATCCGTGAATTTGCAGGGCTTTACACTGGGGACCAGACTGAGCCTCCGGGACACACACATATGTCCCCACTCCAGAACCTGGTTAGAGAGAGTCACATGGGCAGTTGTGGGGAGCCACGGGAGACCCTCCACCTGCCTTGGACATTGGGCCTGAGCAGCTACCTGGAGGGTCTGTGAACCCTCCCCGCACAGACCTCCTGTTCAGGGCACATGGAGGATCTGTGCCACATAGCTACCCATCCACTCTTATCATCAGCACCCTGCGCAGATACAAAATTTGTATCTGCTATCCACAGTAATGGTCCACACACATAAAGCGGATGTCTGCATATTAGCAGGTCTGTAATTGTTGTATTGAGTAGTGTACCCGAAAGTAATTTTTACAGTGCCCTTAGAATTCCCTTCTGAGTGTCAAAGAGTTCCACACAATACAAAATGTCATGATAAAGCCCATACAGAACAATTCAAATTGCTTCTTATGCAGGTTCCTCCTATTTTCCTGCAATTCATATCCCTTTTCCATTTTTCGCCACCTCTTTTATATTAGTCCCATGGAAGCCCTCATATATGCATACAAATGCAGTGGCAGAATACAAATTCTTAAGTAGTCCCACAAGGAACAGCAAATATACACCCTGCTTATGGAAGGAGAATATTTCCCTTAATGTTTGTGTTAATTACTCTGTTAATCATGCCCTTAAGGCTCAAGAAGAGGATGTTTCATGTCTAGAGATGTTTTTTCTTAAATGATACAGATGTTCACACGTGCACTTCTCTCTTAAATACAGAATTGTTCTTCTCCTTTGTACTGGTTTTGGCTCAGTACAAAAATGGCTTTATAGTGGTCTGAACTAATTAATCACAGATGTGATTTCTCGCGAATCAATTTATTTTTCTGTTTCTGTTATTCCTGTTTTCATGTATGTATTGCTGTACTGTGACTTTACAATAGTTTGCATAGGGCTCAAAAAGCACGTGCAATAAGCTGAAGAGAAATCCGTCATAAAAAGCCAGTACAGCAGATACTAAATAAAAACAGCTACTGAACTATTCATATATGGTAAGATACAAATTGGCTGAAAGGCATCTTCTCCTCACTAAAGGGCATATTTGCTTCTGTTGTGTGGGTACAGAGAGGAGCCAGTGTAGGAATGTTTGGCCGTCCCTTCCTGTCAATCTTCGAGGGTGTCAGGGCTGTTCCCCACTCTGGCACCCTAAGTGCAGAATACGGGGGCCTGCAAGAGACCTTAAATACCTTTCCTCTATAGGCTCTGCTTACAAAAACTCCCCAGAGTCATAGATTCACTGACTTGGGGGGGGGGGGGGGATAGTTGTCACCGACAAGTGAAACAAAAGAAAAAAAAAAACTGTTTTCTTGAACCCAGGAAGGAAGCACTTGGTCTTCTTCCAGAGGATTAGCCCCAAGCTCCTTTACCACAAGAGAGCTTAAAAACAAAGAGAAAACAAACTGCAGTCTCTGGTAGCTGACCTCTTAGTCTGAGGCATGCACGCGCACACACAGACAGGCCTCCTGTTTCCTTCCAGGACACAATAATCAAATCATCGCCTTAAAAAAGGTGATTATATTAACAAAACAAAAATGTATACTTAATAAAGCATACTTGATTGGTAGGTGTTACAGAGTGACTAAGTGAAACAAATTACAACACAGAGAACATCTCTTAGATAGTGAATATACTTTTTCCCTCTACTCACGATCCAAGCTGATCATACTTCAAGGCCCAATTCACTCCCATATCCAGTATTTCTTATAGGCATGGTAATTCTGATTACTGCATCTGCTTGCTCCAGCCCTTAGCTTTGAATCCACAAAGGAAAAGCACACCAAGTATCTATATCCTATTCAGATTTCAGCACTGTATCCCCATTGGTTCTTCTGGCCCCCTGCCACCACCCTTGCTAGCTACCTGAATTTAACCCCTTAGTCACTGAGTTCTGGCCAGCACTGCTCCTATTCATCACAGAGGAAGACCATGCCTCTTTGGTGTCATGCATTTAGAATGATTATCTCTAAAAGGCGAAAAACTAGCTGTCTCTAGCTGTCTTGGGCCCTCTGGCCTGTGCCAAGCTGTTATCTGTCATCAGGATGCAAGCCCTCAAGCAGGGTGACACACACAAACAGAATAAGGGGTCCTCAGGCAGGACAGAGTAGTATTCAATACAGAAGCCCAGGCCTGTCAGTGGGGCAAGGCACCAACCAATCTAAGGATTCAACTCTCAGGCCAGGCAGAACAGTGAACAGTCTAAGGACCCAGGTCTTCAGGCAGGGCAGAGCACTACAAGGTCTAGTGTCCTGGTTCTGGCAGACAGTAGACTAATATAGGCCTCTTGGCCTAATTTGAGGAGGCTGTCACCCCAGGGATTGGGTGGCAAGGCGGTAGGGGGAACCAAGCCCACCCTACTACGTGCCACTGGGTCCCAGCCCAGGGTTCTAACTGTGACAGACTGTACCGCCACTGGGACAACAGGAAATCTAGGCGTAACATGCTGACCTGGATTCAGGCAGCAACACAAGTGGACTAGAGTTCGCTGTCCCTGAACTACATTCTACCATCCGCTTAGGGGGTACCTGAGTGACCAGGTCACCCTCTGTTTCCCCAGGATACACCTACAGTGGCAATCCCAGCAGCAAGTATTTCTGGCAGTTCTGGGGGTTCTGGTGCATCTTGGGAGAGCAGAGGTCTTCTGCAGGCTCCTGCTTCAGCAATAGATTGGACGTATCTGTCTCCCTCAGCATCCACTGGAGTACATTTACATACAAAAGAGACCCCTTGTGGAGCCTTTTTTTTAACTCTGTCACTGAAACAGTGGGGAGAAACAGGTTGAACCAGTTTTATAGATCATGTCTGAAGAGCATGAAGCTTGCTGACACCTTCCCCAGCTTAATCTATAGAGCTCTGAACAAGCAGCCTCTGTCCATCCAAGTGTATTTACACTGACAGGGTCTCTCCTTTGAACTAAGTTAAAAACAGTCTGACTTTTCTGCATTGTGCATTCCCACAATAACTGCAAGCATTGGTGGTCATATCTTACAATTCCTGCATTTACTGTTAACACAGTTTGTGAGCCCCCCAAAACAGCCAAATTGGTTACAATGGGCAAAACACCATTCTAACAATTGACTATCTAGCAGGCCTAAGCAACATGAGTGAAGTGTATTTACATAACCACGCCCAGGATTTCTTTCCCAGTCCAGCATGAACTGTATTTACATAACTGTTGAATATCTTGCAGGTGGTCAGGTGACATAACCACACCCAGGATTCCTTTCCCATTCCAGCTGGCTGTTATGGAAGCACTGATTCAGACTCTCCTTACAGTAGCAATGAGGGAAAGGATTAGGGTGGACAGGCAGGCTGAAGAGGGCCCAGGGTTGGGGGTAGTTTGGGATCGATTAAAGGAAATGTTGGGGGACCTACAGCAGAGGAAGAGGGTGTGGATGGCTTGGAGAGGAGTTTGGAGAGTGAGGGGGGCTAAGAGATCCCCACAGATGCAGGGACAGACTGGGGGGGGAGGGAGGAATGAGGGAGAGAGTTAAGGTAGATGTAGGCGGCTGGAATTGGGGTTATATATTTTAGTACCTGAAGAAACATGTCCACTAACTCCATGAAAACTTTAGCAGTATTGGTTCTAAATATTTTGCCATCAAAGCTTGATGGAGGATAACATCCTTCAACCTCTAACAGTACTTTCATATACTTCCCATATGTAATGCAGTAAGATCGCTAAAATGTATATTGTTATTGTGAACTGTGAAAAGGAGCAACTGGATGTCCAGGGTTTCTTTCCGGAATGCTGTTATATATAAATATATACCACTTAAAGGTTTACAGACATACTTCATACTTTGAGCTAAGCTCTCATGCTTTTTACCTAACATGACTGACTTTGATTCAAATAGATACATATAAGTTTTAAAAGACTTTGAGACACTCCTCTATATAAGATTTATTCTTAGCACTTTTCAAATCTGTACAATATTCAGTCAGGGCAAATCTATTAATTTTGCTTTTTCCTTCCCAGTGCCTAGTTCCACTTGTAACTGCTTTGATGGTACTGTCCCTCGGGCTTATAGAACATCACTAGGAAAACAAGTCTGTTTTGTTGCTACTGTTCGACTGGCAACACCTCAGTTTTTAAAGGCAAGTACATGTAATGAAGTACATTAGTCTTAGAGGTGCTGTATAAATCTTTCAATCTCTGTACATGCAAAATTCCAGATTTCACTAACAGAGTTGATCAGAATATAAAGACTTCACAATTTGTGAGTCAAAATCCAATATGTATACAGCTAGGGGGGTTATTGAACTGTTGCGTGGCTGATGGAAATGGTGCTGGAAATGGTATTATATCTGTTTCCTTATATTGGAATTGCAGTCAGGGGATATCACGTGTGTGTTAGGATGCCTAATGTGGCTTTCCTTTCTCACTTTTTGGGGACAAGGGACAGTGCATTTAGTTCAGTGTCTGTCACTGCAAATGTAAGCTGCTGCATCGGCTGTCCTATCCTCTGAGGTTAAGAAATCTAACTGAGACAAATCCTGTTTGACAGCATTGGTCTTTCAGCCTCACTCCAATGCAGGTCAGGAATTTTTAAAGGCATTTTTGACAGATTCACAGTCCTGACTGTACAGTCTCCTCTGGAAAAACAAGAATACTTCTCATAAACCTCAGCAGTAGTATTCCTACCAATAGAGGACAGCAGAGTTAATGTTGCTATGAGAGCCTTTATTCTGAATTTCCTTTCCTTTGTGTAGTTAAAACTTAGTGTTAATGATGATTTAACATAAACTGCCTATGAAAATATGCAGCTTGTGTTGTAAGTGACCTGGACATGGCTCTGGAAGCCAGGAACTGTTGAATACCAATCTTGGCTCCTCAATGTACTTGCTATGACTTGGGACAAGCCATTTAATCTCTGTGTCTCGATTTGCCACTCTAAAATACTTTCCTGTCCTACTGGGCAAAGCAATGTCTAGCACTCTGCTCTCTGTTTGTCTGTAACATGATAGTGTTTAAATGCCACGATGGAAAGGGGCACAAAGAAGGAGAATGGGAGTCCACAGACATTGGAGAGACACACACACTAGCATGGGATCTGGATTGCAAGGAGGGAGATGGGAGAGTGGCCCTCAGGGAGCTTGTGGAGTTGAGCGGAAAATGCAAGGAGGCCCTGGTGTGTGCAGTGAGCTCTGCCTAGATAGGCCACAAAGTATGCATCCCTCTTGTATTATTGTGGTCATCATCCCTCTGGGTTAGGGATTTTATTTTTTCACTTAGAAGCCTCAATCCGACCTACCATAATATATTGACTAATTACTGTTATCACTGGCTCCGAAGGATGTTGGGAGGCCGGATGAATTAGGGCCAGATTTTCCTGGCTCTAGCATGATGCCTATGGGAGTGGGATGTGAGAAGCAAAGTGAAAGGAACCTACCTCTTTATGCCCCTGTACAAAGGCTGGGCAGAGTTTCAGTCCCTGCACACAAGACACCAAAGGCCTGTACTCCCAAATAGCATGGCCCAGTGATTAGCATGCGCACCTGAGACTGATACCCCGGTTCAGTGCCATGTTCTGCCCCAGACTTCCTGTGTCACCTTGCACAAGTCATGTACTCTCTCTTTTCCTTCAGAAAAATGGGAATACTAGTACTTCCCTGTCCCACAGGGATGCTGTGAGGATGAATGTATTAAAAGATTTCCCAGTGCTCAGATACAGTGATAATAGAAGGCTACGTATGTACTTTACATAGAGCCACAAGGGCAAGCTGCTCCTTCATAGGTAGGGCCATAATCATCTGCCATCACCATGGGTCAGTGGTGTTGATTGTCTTCAGGAGAAAGTACACTGCTTCATGTTCAAAGCTGCAACAGCAGCTCAGAGCTACTGGAGACAACATGCCTGCCACAAGCATGATGCATCTTAGGGTATGTCTACACTGTAGTTAGACACCTGAGGCTGGTCCATGCCAACTGACTCGGGCTGATGGGGATCGGGCTAAGAGGCTGTTTAAGAGTGGCATAGATGTTCAAGTGCCAGGTAGGAGGGTCCCAGAGTGTGGGCTGTAGCCCAAACCTAAATGTTTACACTACAATTAAATGGCCCTTAACCCAAGCCCTGTAGTTCAAGTCAGCTAGTGTGGGCCTGTGGCAAGTCTTTAGCTGTAGTGTAGACATACCTTCTGAGTCCCTGCCTGGGCTGTGCATGATGCACTCCTGTGCATGGCCTAGGGGATAGGGTGTTTGCCTGGGGAGGACAGGCTGGTGGGTTCAAGTCCCAGGTTCCTTTCCCCCTAGGGGTAGGTGAGGGTGTGTCTAGACTAGAGAGGGTTTTTTTGGAAAAAGTGGCCTTTTTTTTAAAAAAAACTGTACCTGCGTCTAGACTGCCGCCACATTCTGTCGACAGTAAATCGAAAGAATGTGGCGGTTTTGTTGACCGCAGTAAACCTTGTTTTATGAGGAATAACGCCTTTTTCGACAGAGATCTGTCGAAAAAAGGTGTGTGTGGATCTGGGGAGCCAGTTCTTTTGGAAAAAAAAAAAGGCCTCCAGGAAGAAGCCCTGGTGGACAGTTCAGCCTTTACATGCTGAGCATGGTTCCTGTCCGCAGCCTCTTAAAGGCACAGGCACCCAGACAGGCATTGCTGTCAGGAAGCCAGCCAGAGCACCCGAGCCAGCTGTGCTAGCCGTGTTCCAGCCTCAAGGCCTCCCCTGGCCCTTCTCGGGACAGTAAAGAGAACCCACCCAGGGGCACCAAAAGGTGGGCACCAGCCTGGTCTGGCCCAGAAATTAAAAACCTCCTGGCGCTCTGGTCCCAGGAAGAAGCCCTGCAGGCCCTGCAGTTGCGCCGCAGGAATGCAGACATGTATGGGCTCATGGCCCAAGGACTGAGCAAGAAAGGGCATCACCCCCCACGCCATGGCCCAAGTCAGGGCCAAGGTCAAAGAGCTGCGGCAGGGATATGCCAAGGCCTGAGACCAGAGCTCCCATTCCGAGGCAGCCCCAGAGAGCTGCCCTTACTACCAGGAGTTGTAGCAGATCCTGGGCGGTGGGGAAGCCCAGACTCTACTGCATGTGGTGGAGTCCAGGTTACCCCACCACATTGTGGACCGACCCCTGAGGGAGGACGACCAGGCAGGAGACGTGGGAGAGCTGCACCCGGAGGAGGAGGAAGAGGAGGCAGCAGGGACCCTCTCCCAGGAGCCAGTCCTCCAGACCCCAGAGGCCTCCCAGGCATCCGTGGACATCAGGGAGGGATCATCAGGTGAGTGCTTTGAGGGGTCACCACACATAGGCGGGTTGGCAGTGTGGGGGGCCAGCTAGCCCCATTGCCACTGTGGGGCCCCTGTGATGCTGTCAGGCCACTGCCCAACTCACACGCGGTGTCACGTGTAACACCCCTGAGTCTCCTGTCCAAAGAAGAGCCCCTGACAGCGATGGCATGCCCTTGGGGACAGCGGGGGTGCACACAGACATTGATTGTCTCCTCCTCTTTTCCTCCACACCCGCCCCACCACCATCCCGGACCCGTGGCACCCGCAGGCACTGACGTGTCTACACAGATCTGCTGAAGGAGCACGTAGTGGCCCTGCTGGACCTCAACAGGACCCTTCAGCAGAGGACAGAGGCAGAGGCTGAGTGGCACAACAGACTGCTGGATGAGCTGGTCCAGCAGTGCACTTCTATCTGTGCCACTATGCGGGAGGTCCTAGCCTTGCCTGCCCCTGTCACGGGCATCACTCCTCCTGCACGCCAGGCCCCTTCTCCCCCAGCCTCCCTTTTTCCCCCCCAGTCCCTCCTTCTCCCCTAGCCCCTCCTGCTCCCGAGCCCTCACAGGCCCAACAGCTGCCCCGCCCTGCCCAGGCCAGGACTGGCTCTCACTCCACCCGAGCCCAAGGCCATGGCAGTGCCAGGACGCAGGAAGGTGGCAGGGCCCTGCAATCAGGGAAGCAGTGGCCTACTTGAGCCCCCTCCCCGCTCCAGGTTTTCAGCCCCCCTCCTCCCTCCAGGTTTTCAATCCCCTACCACCCCAGTTAAAGGACATTTCAGTTATGTAACAAAATCTTTATTTTTGAATGACAGATTTACTTTGTTTATGAACAGTTGAACAGTAACAAGAGAAAGGTGGTTTATACACAGTTAGCACATTTTCTGTACTGCTAGTGTTTCTAATAAAAAAACAATGTGTGTTTACAAAGAAAACCGGGTGTGTATGTATTCTTTATGGGAAGAGAATGAGGGTTGTGGAGGGAAAGGTAGTGGTGGGCCAGGCCAACCCCCCCATGGGGGAGGCCCTGGGGAGAGTCAGTGAGCTCCTTCTGAAATCTCTCCCTCTGGGCCTCTCGGATTCGGACACCAGACTGGTGAGCCTAGCAGATGGCAACCGTCCGGGGCTGCTCAAATGGCCTCTCCTCGCCATCAGCACCTGTCCCCACTCCAGCAGGAAGGCTTCCCCTTTCCTCTCCACCAGGTTATGGAGGGCGCAACATGCGGCCACCACCTCCAGGATGTTGTGTTCGCCTATCTCCAGGCATGTGAGGAGGCAACGGAACCTCCCTTTCAGACGGCCAAAGGCGCATTTCACCTGGATGCGAGCCTGGCCAAGATGCGTGTTGAAAAGCTCCTTCCTCGCATCCAAGTGGCCGGTGTAGGGCTTCATGAGCCACGGCATCAGGGGGTAGGCCACGTCGGCCACTATGCACACAGGCATCTTTACGTCCCCGAGCATGAGGTGCCGCTGGGGGAAAAATGTCCCTGCCTGCAACGTGCAGTACAGGTAGGAGTTGCGGAATATGCGGGCATCATGTGCCCACCCCGACCACTCAACACAAATGTCCATAAAATGTCCCCGGTGGTCGACCAGGGCCTGCAGCACCATGGAATAGTAGCCCTTCCTGTTTATAAACTGGGCTGCTTGATGGGGCGGTGCATGGATTGGGATGTGTCCCCCATCGAGGGCTCCTCCACAGTTCGGGAAGCCAAGGGCAGCAAACCCAGCAAGGATGTTGTCCAGGTCCCCGAGACGGATGAGCCTCTTCAGCAGCTCCGCATTGATGGCCCTCACCGCCTGCAGCACAAGACAAATAGACAGACAGAAACCAGGGAGTTAGACAGATTACCTAAGCGCTTGGGAGGAGAACCCGCCTCCCCCAGTCCACCCCTCCCCTTGTCAGGACACCTCCCTCCCCCGCATCAGCGCAGGGTTGGCCGAGGAGCCGCCTCTAAGTGCCACTCCATCCCCCACTCCCTCTTGCCCTTGCCTGGCAGTCCCCCTTTCTCAATCCCCGCACTCAGCAGGGCCTGTCCCCAGAAAGTGACTTACCTCCATCAAAATGGCCCCGACGGTAGACCTCCCCACGCCAAACTGGTGTCCCCCAGAGCGGTAGCTGTCAGGGGTGACCAGCTTCCAAAGGGTGATTGCGACGTGCTTCTGCAGGGGAATGGCAGGCCACAGCTGGGTGTCCTGATGTTGCAGAGCAGGGGCGAGCCAGGCACACAGCCTCTGGAATGTGGACTTCCTCATCTGGAAGTTGCGGAGCCAGTGGTCGTCATCCTAGAGCTCCATGATGAGCCAGTCCCACCAGTCCGAACTCATCTCATGCCTCCAAATCTACCTGTCCCCAAAAAAGTTTGGGGGCAAGGACAGAGCTCCTGCATCCCAGATAAAGGTCTCGAAGGTCTGGTCCGGGTCCACATGGGGCAGGAGATTCGTGACAGAGTCATGAAGATGCAGCAGAAGCTGCAGCATGGCGGCATGGGGCCATCGCCTGCCCAGGGGCAGCTCAGGCTCCATGGCCAAAAACACAGTGAAAAGCAGAAAAAAAAACAGAAAAGAAACTGCTGTGGTGTCCAAGAAAGCAGGGCAACCAGAGCAATCACTGCAGCAGTTTTGCTTTCCCTCTAGGAGGTAGGCAAGCCAGAAGCAGGAGCAGAGCAAAGGCTGTCCAGGGGGATCCCTTTAAGCACGTGTCTCTGCAAAGGGCATGCAGCAGCACCAGGAAGTAAAGACTGCCCCCATGCCCTGCCAGAAGCAGTTCCAGGTGCCTTTTTTGTCGAAAGAGCGTCCAGCAGTCAGCAATCTAGACACTCTTTTTCAAAAGAGGCTTTTTCAAAAGTATCTTTAGAAAAAAACCTCTTTCGAAAAAGGCGTGTAGTCTAGACGTGGCCCTACAGTGCAGTAGCTGCACTATCAAAATCTGTTGAGTGCTTTAAAACATAGCATCCTATATACCATAAGAAATAATAATGATCATAATTAACTGTATTGTATTTTCTTATCCTGTGCAATGGCTTTAGTACCAGTTAGTATTAACATTAGATTTCTATTCAGCATTACTGGTTGACATCTGTATTTTCTATTTGATTATATTCCTCATCCCTGCTGTGTATTCCTATTTCACAAGAAGTGGATAAAGCCAAGAGATACATTAACAATCTTAGTAATCAGATCTTCTTCACAATGTAGGAAATGTGTATCGTCGAAGAACCTTTAGAGGAATTCACTTCAAAACACAGTCTGGAATGGAAATTTTTATTTCTGGACCACAGGTTTGTGAGCAGAAAAACACATATTTGGTTTTGTTTGTACCTGTTTACTTGGTATTTTCAATAGCTAGATTCTGTAAAATAATACTATGCTTCACATCACAATAGTTTGAAGAGCCTGGTTATCGGCACTGTTTTGACTAACATGTCTGCAAAATTTGATGTTTGATTTCACTGATTTTGGAGGTTGGTGGTTTTGTCTGCATTTATTTTTTTCATCAATATATTTTTATACAAATACTGTGCATTAAATATGTTTTTTTCTGAGAGTATTTTGATTAGCGAGTCCTCATGGGTGGTTGGTGAAGACATGGCTGGGGGAGGCAAGCCTCCAGCCCCTCCGCCAGCCCCACGCCTTCTTCTGAGGCCCCACCCTTTCCCTGCCCCTCACGGGGAGGTGGGGCAGCACGCCATGCATGTACGCCCCTTCCCAACCACCAGAAGAGTAGGGGAGCAGGCAGGCACAAACTCGCCCCAGTCTCCCCAGCCCCGGAGGAAGTCAGAGGGCACACACTGCACAGCATGGCCCCAGCCTCCCCAGCCCCAAAGGAGGTCGGACGGTACGCAGCAAAGCTCCAGCCTTCCC
Source organism: Pelochelys cantorii (assembly GCA_032595735.1). Classification (NCBI taxonomy): domain Eukaryota; kingdom Metazoa; phylum Chordata; order Testudines; family Trionychidae; genus Pelochelys; species Pelochelys cantorii. Next base: position 119,205,794 of record CM064326.1, on the reverse strand, counting down.
AGCCCCAGAGGAGGGCACGCTACTTGGCCTGGCCCAGCCCTGCCTCTCCAGCCCCAGAGCACCAGGAGGGCAGGCATTGAGAGCAGCAACACTCCACCCCAGAATGCCTACAGCAGGCATTCTGGGGCCAGAGTGTGGGCATGGGCGTGCCTGGTGGTTTGGGAAGGCAGAGCCTTCCCCTGCCTTACATACTGGAAGCCCATGCGAGTCCTTATCTGTATTAAAATGTCAGTAGGCTATGATCATGAACCACAATTTTCTCACTATTATATAGCTAATTAGCTAATCCAGAAGTCAGAGATAATAAATCAAGGAAAGTCAGAAGAAGGATAGAGTTTTTGTGTGTCTGGCCTGTGCCTTGAAAATATTACTTTCCAAATGGAGCCATGTGTACAACTCCTATTGAACCAATTGCTAAGGGCTATGGAGTGAAGTTCTGTGCTCGTTTGACCCATCTTGGGGCAGTCATGCTGGCAAGGTTAGAGGCGTAAAATGGCTGCACATGTTCAGGCCCTGTAGAGGGCCACAATGAAAAGCTTATGCAGGCTATCACCTTGTCTGTTCTTCCCATCTCAGTGGCTACTTTTCACGAGGCAGGAGCCATAGAGGCTGCTGTTGCCTAGAGCAGGTGTGAAAGCAAAGTTACTTGCTCCAGAGAAGAAACAAGGAAATGCCTGAAGAGGTGGGAAGGAGGTTGCTCCTCAAAGCAGGTTCTTGAGAGGAAATTGGGCTTTCCTTGGGAGCCCAGCTGCATTTCCCAGTTACATTTCTCCTGCCAGGGAGAGCTCTGTCCTACCAGTCTATGATCTCTCTGGCTAGCTGGCAACTTTGTTCAAGAGCTGGTAGCTTGCTCTGATGCTGGGCAGGGACAGATGTTGCTCTGCTCCTTTGCTGTCTCCCCAGCTGTAACTCAGCCAAGGAGGCTGCCTCCCCACAACAGGGACATCAGGGTAACACCACTTTGCTCGTGTCCCCTTTCCTTGGTGACTCCACTGCCATATAAGTCACTGAAGACACAGGCATTGCCTTGAGGGGGAAGGAGTTGCTGTAGAAAACTCAGGTTGCCCATGCCACTCTGCAGGTGTGGAACTAAGCTGGAGAGCTGAGCTAGAGTGAGGCTGCCTGTCTGTAGAGCAGTGAAGTCAGAATTTGACCCATCGATTTCAGAGAGAGTGATGTCTTTGTGAGGGAGAGCAGAATTTGTATAACAGACATTCTGAACTTCCTATTTAACATAGAAAGAGTTGCTGATTGTTTCGTCATTTTTATTAAATAATTTGTACTGTGCCCCTATACAGAGCGCCGCCTATTATAGGATACTTGCCTTTTGAAGTACTGGGGACTTCTGGCTATGATTATTACCACATCGATGACCTAGAACTCTTAGCGAGATGCCATGAACACTGTAAGTATTGCATAGCGTAAGCGCATGTGAATTCATTGCCATGTTTGCACTCTGTAAAATGCAGCTTCTGTTAAGATAGGTGTAAACTTGGCAGACCAGGTTCTTACCTTTGTTACACTGCTGTATGCCTGTGAACTGATGTTACTGGACTCTGTCCAGATTGAGAGTGCAGTAGCTAGTAAGACGGTGGCCCAGAGTTCTGTAGCACTTAGAAGGACAAATCCTGTTTGTGTTATTCATATAAATTGTGCCAATGACAAGCACTCAGTGTGTGTGAGGTAACCAGGATTTGATCTACATTCTGTTGTTCCTGTAATTTATTTACTAACTCACCCAGTCTTGGAGAAGGCCACACTTTGTAACCCTTTTGTAGGTTGTTATCCCTGGTGTTGTTCAATGTATATTTAAAATTTGGGGTTATTTAAATATAGTCTACTGGGCTTTTTAAAAAAACACCATTTGCTACCTGAAGCAATGTAAAAAATTAAGCAGTCTTATTCACATAATTGCTTATAGCATTGATAGTAACATCTCAGTCGTATTACCTTGGTATGGAATGAATGCCCCCAGACAAAATTAGTTTGGGGATTTTGACATTAAAATATAAGCCAATATGCATCGGAGTGTGAGACCCTTGATGTTACTAGAGCTAAAGCTGGGCTGAATTTGGTCCATGAGGTTTTAAAACATTATGAGCAATTCTAAACTAGAAAATTAAGTCAACCTAAGTTGCATCGACATACAACCACCATAGTAATTAACTCTCTTTTGTGTGTCCACACTATGCTCCTTGTGTCAGTGGTGCATTTCCTCACCAAGAGCACTTGTATCAGTTTAGCTGTCAATTTAGCTGGGGCTTTGTGGGATGGTTTTTAAAAGGCAGCAACAGTCAATGTAAGTAACACGGAGTTTACACTGACACAGCATCACTCTGACTACGTCGACTTAAGTGCAATGCCACTCTTGGAGTTGGAGTTATTATAAGTCAGTGTCAAGTTACATCAGTGGGAGCTACATTTTGGTGTAAACCCTTACAGAGTTAGGTTGATATAAGCTGTTTTATGTCAACCTAACACTGTATTGTAGACCAGGCCTAATCATGTCATCAGAGTGGTCGCCAGGGGCCTCCATTTTCAAGGGACCGGTCTTAGGGGCAGGCCACAACTGCATTTTGGCCTGACCTCCCAAATCCTCCCCTCCCCCCCGACCCTTTTTTTTTCTTGACAAATTTTTGTCTGGTTTTTTTTTTTAAACCATCTGGCAACCCTACGGGAGAGGCGGGTAGTTGTCTGGGGCCACCAATTGATTAGGACCGGCCCTGCATGTCATCGTTGAAATCTTGACTGGCTGGTGAATTGTATTCAGTTTCAAATTATTTTCATCTTTGCTTCATGTTATCTCAGATTTAAGATCAAATTTTGCACTGATTTATGCTATGTCATCGACGCCAGTGGAACTGCATAGGGTGTACCTCTGCACAGGATTTGTTCCACCTTTTACGTGCTGTATTTCTCAGGCATGGAACTCAGACCTTTTACATACAGTTCTGTTGTCTTAGAAATCAGTGCCAGGTGCTTATTGAGCTAATATGTGACCAGTACATAAAATATGCAAGAAGTTATATATAAGTTGTAATTATTTATTAATAAATGTCCCACTATTAGCATTCATCATATATGTGCTATTTGTAACTGTACTGTGTATTTAAAATTTCAGGAGATACCTAGTGACATACATGATATGTGCTTTTATCACAAGTCACAGAGAGATTTCTTACAATACTTTTTAAAAGTTATTTTTCACATTTTAAAATTTGCTATATGTAGTATCCATTTTCTACTAACAGTGATGCAGTTTGGCAAGGGAAAGTCTTGTTGTTACCGGTTTCTGACCAAAGGACAGCAATGGATCTGGCTGCAGACCCATTACTATATCACCTACCATCAGTGGAACTCCAAGCCAGAATTCATTGTATGCACCCACACTGTAGTAAGGTAGGGAAAAGGCTTAATTATATTTGTTACTATTGTAATCAAGTCAGACTCTAAGGACCTAAAATCACAAAAACATGTGGACATTTTAATGATTTCATAAAGTCACCTTTACAGTCTTCAACCTAACAGAATTTAAATATGAATTCTGCAGCGAAAATAAGCTTCATTAAAATATGATCAGGTTAAGTCTGTCTTCATGCTGCAAGTACCATATGAGAACAAAGTTCATGTGTCGGTCATCAGAATTTTAAAATCAGGGGCCAGATTACCAGTTGCATTTGGCTCCTTTTCTTCCAATCCCATTACATAAAAGGGCTGTGAAGTATCACATTACAACGACTGGAGAATTCCCCCTTATGAGGATCCTCTATGCATGGATGTATGACAACTCTCATGGAAGTAGGCCCCCTCTCTGACAGCCTCTGACACAAGGGGCCAGGCTGAAAAAAAGAGAGAGAGGGGCTAGAGCATTGATACATTTCAGCTGTTCTTGGCTGGTGGAGTGGCACCCTTGGGGCCATAGGTGACCGGGAGTAGGTTAATGCAGCTATCTGGCCAGCTTGCAAATAGGGGAAGTGCAAAGTTGGTTTAAAGTTACTTTCCAATCCCATACCCTTTGCTCAGCGGGAGCAGAGAATCAGGATATTCAACTACATAAAATACTACAAAACGGCTTATGGATGTAAATGCAGTATTGGTGACAGGTTATTTCAAGTGTTGCTTTTGAAAAAGACCCCAATAAAGAGGAGGTGTCGCTCTCAGCTTCCTACCATTGTTAATATAAAGAACAAGAAAATAAAAAAGCTCTGAGCATATTTCAGAGCAAGTAGAATTCTGATATTTGGGGGATTTAGACAATTATAAGCCACTGAGGTCCTGATTCTGTCCCCTGTTCCAGCTCCAACACTCCAACAGCATCAAGAGGTCACATTAGGTGAGGCAAGAGAAGAATAGGGCTGCTATAAGTGGCCTGATTCTGCCCAGGTCCTGTAGGATCCAGCAGAAAGCATGTACTAAGAGCGGTTGTAGCACTCAACGCAGTGAAGTTGTAGGGCTGCAGAGCGGTCCATAGGCAGCCTGCTTAAGATTGGAGTGGGTGGAAGTGAATGATGAAAGATTATGTGGCAGTGAGGGAACAGGATGATCACTTAACTTTCATTTCCTGACATTCTAATATTTGGGAATATGTTGATGTGTGCAACTTTTATAAAGAAATTGTAAAACTGTTTTTGGGTGGACTCTTAAGGGCATGTCTATACTGGGGAGTTATTTCGAAATAACAAGGCAAGTGTCCACATTACCAAGCCTGTTATTTAGAAATAATGGGCTTGTTATCTGAAAGAATAAGTCCTGCTTGTAAAGAGGAATAAGCTTATTTCAAAATAGTTATTTCGGGAGTTATTATTTCAAAATAACTTATTTTGAAATAACCTGGTAGTGTAGACATTGCCTAACAAAACACACTTTCAGCCTAATGGATTTTTTTAACATTTTTTTTGTTTGTGAATGGATATATAGAAGCTGAGCAGAAATTGAAAATATAGGCAGTCCCTGACTTACGAACAGGTTACGTTCCAAACACCTGGTCGTAACTTGATTTGGTCATAAGTTGGAAATACCCTTAAATGTGCTGCCCGTGCTGTTTGAAAAACTTGACGTACGTGGTTCTCAACTCGAAAATATTATAATGCGGTTAATGGGAGGTTGGTCATAAGTACGGATGGTCGTAAGTTGGTGAGTTCGTAAGTCGGGGAGTGGCTGTAAAAATGCAGTCCTTCAAATTTTATGCCCTAAATGTGACTTGATTTCATTTCTCATGTAAGAAGATATAGTACTTTTTAATATTGCTCCTTTTGTTTAAAATGTATTTTATAAAATAAAATAATAAATTGTTACTCATGTAGAATTATATTTTTCAATTAGTTATGCAGATGTTCGAGTGGAAAGGAGACAAGAAATGGCCTTGGAAGATGCACCCTCAGAAATTGTTTCTTCAGCACTAAAGGTTTAATCAGATATGTTTTTCATAAATGGAAATGCCAACTCATTCTTAACTGTAGACTGACATGCATATGTTTGTGCCTTTTCAAAACTTACTATCTGAAGGACTTCAGAGTTATAGCCGAGTTAGTCTGTACCTGGAAAAACTTAAAAAACAACAAATAGTCTTTCAGCACCTTAGGGTGCATCTAGACAGCACCCTTCTGTCAGAATAAGCTAAGCAATTTGTGCTGCAGAAATTGTGCAGCTTATTCCAAGTCTAAGTCGAAGGAGATTATTTTGAAATTTTGCACTTTGTAGACAGCACCAAATTTCAAAATAAGGCACTATGCCAACAAATCCCTTAACTCTCGTGGAATGAGGCTTACAGGGATGCTGGAATAGCATGCCCGCTATTTTGGGAAATAGTGGGTATCTTTAAAGACATGGCGTTGCTATTTGGGGATACTTCTGGTATCCCAAAATAGCAATGCAGTCTAGACGTACCTTTAAAGGCTAAGAAAACATGTATATAGTATCATGAGCTTTTGTGGGCACAACCCACTTCTTCAGATGAATGGAGTTATTAAAGGTCCACTTTCAAAATAAATAGCGGATGGGGGGAGAGAAGGAAAAAAAGAGGGAGGTTGGGGGAAAAATAGTCAATTAGAGTCTCCATAGGACATGAAGCTGATAGTAGTGTTATATTGGCCAAACTGGACAGTCTTTACGGGAAAGAATTAATGGACACAAATCACATAATCCGAAAAGTTAACATACAGAAACCTGTTGGGGAACATTTTAACTTGCCCGGGCACTCATTAATGGATCTCAAAGTCACCGTACTGTTTCAGGCCAATTCCACAAGCTAAATACACAGGGAAGCCTTGGAATTTAACTTCATTCACAGGTTTGATTCCTATCACAAAGGTATGAATAAAGACATTGGCTGAATGGCCCACTACATTCCACATCCAAATGACATAAAAAAAACGAAACAATGGGTACTTAAGAACAATTTGCCACTTCTCTATCGGCTTCATGTACTTCTGTGGTCACCAACAGGTCGATCGCGATTGACCAGTCGATCGCGAGGCGTCCGCGGCCCCCCGCCCCATTTTCCACCCACCCCCAAGAAGCGCCAGTACTTACCTCCAGCAAAAATGGAGGTAGTGCCAGCTTCCCGCGGGTGGACGGAAGCCCTGCAGCTTAGCGCCACTCCCAGGAGTTCCGGAAGTGCGCTGGCTGCTTTGCCAGGCGTGCCGCAGGAGGGGGCCTGGGCTCCAGAAGAGGAGCATGGTGACCGGCGCAGGAGGCGTGAGCTGTCCCTGGGGCAGGCACATGCGCGGGGTTTCCCTGCACCGTGGGGGGGGTGTGTTTTGGCCCCAGGGCAGGCGTGCGCGGGGGGGGGGGAGGAGGTGTTTCGGCCCCGGGGCAAGCACATGCGGGGGTTTTCCTGCACCACGGGGGGGGCGGTGTTGGCCCCAGGGCAGGCACGTACGGGGGTTTCGGCCCCGGGGCAGGCGCGCGTGGGGGGGAGGGAGGGTCGCCCCCAAGGGGTCGCCTGAGTGGGCTTCCCTGCTCGGTGGGGGGGGGTCAGGCCCAGCAGAGGCGCGCAACGGGGCTTCCTTCCTTTGCGGCAGGGGGGGCGAGGAGGGTCGGCCCCGGAGGGAGCGCAGGACGGAGGCTTCCTTCCATGGCTGGTGTAGGGGACTCCCTGCCCCTGAACCTTGTTCCCTCTCCCCTGCCCCAAACCTGTCCCCCGCCCTCCAGCCCCCCTGTTCACTCTCCCTTGCCCCCCCCCCCACTGCAGAAACCTGCCCCCCTGGCACCCTGCCCCCCTTGCAGAAACCAGTTTCCTCTGGCATCCTGTCCCATACTGCAGAAACCTGTCCCCGTGCCTTCCCCACTGCAGAAACCTGTCCCCCTGCTTCCCTCTGCAGAAACCTGTCCCCCCCAGCACCCTGTCCCCTGCTGCAGAAAACTGTCCTTCTGGCACCCTGCCCCCTCTCCCTTGCCCCCACTGGCACCCTGTTCCCTGCCCCAGAACCCACTAGCACCCCTCCCCAGTAATGTGTCCCCTGCTCCCGACTGACTTTTCTATGGGTCAGTGACCCCTGACTCAAGGCAGGTTCCCTGCCATTCTCATAAATAAAGACAATGCAGAAACTTTTTGTGTTTGACACAGTATTTTATTTAAAAATGAAGCCTGGCCAACAAACCCCCAATTGGGGCCAAGCCCGCATCTGGCCACAACCACTCCTGCATTCCCCCTTCCCCAGACCCTAGATCTGAGCCTATCATACACTGGAACTCCCTGCCCTGAGCCCCTCACATACCCCAACCCAAATTCCTTCAGCCTCACATCCACAAGCCTGTGGCTTGCTTAGTACCCCAACACTGCCCGGCCTGGAGCCCCCTTCCCGAGCCAGTGTCCCCTTCTCCACCTCCTCCTGCATCCAGATTTCCTCCCAGAGCTTGCACTTCTCAGCCCTTCCCACACCCAAATCCCTCATTCCCACCCCAGAGACTACACATTCTGTCTCAACCCAGTGAGGGTCCGGCTAGACTGCAGGAGTTTTTCAGGATTCTGGAGATATCCCAGAAAAACTCTTCTGCATCCAGGGATGCATTTGTTCTTCCGCTTTTTTTAGTGGAAGAGCAAACGTGCTCTTTCGGTCACCCCTATATTCCTCTTTCCACAAGGAATAAGGGGGCTTCCAAAAGAAGGATTTTTTTTCTGACATTTGGTCCAGTCTAGACAGGTGAAATGTTGGAAAAACCTCTTCCTACAGAAGAATTTTTTTTAAAAAAAGCAGCAGTATAAGGATTGGGGATAGCAAGTGATGGAGAGGAGGAGAATACAGAGGGTGGGGCTTCAAGGAAGGGGCGGGGCGGTAGATCTTGGCTTGGTCTGTCATTTAACACGTGAACTTGGGTGTAAAAAGGTTGGAGACCACTGCTCTACTTGACTATTTCTTCTCCCACTCCTCCTTTTTTTCCCCTTGTCCCCCGCCCCATCCCCTATTTATTTCAAAACTGGACCTTTAATAACTCTATTCATCTGAAGAAGTGGGTTGTGCCCACGAAACCTTGTGATACCATTTACATGTTTTGTTAGTCTTTAAGGTGCTGCAAGGCTATTTGTTTTAAGTTTATCTGAAGAACAAGGGGTCTAATTTTGTGCAGTGCTGAGTCATTCTGAGTGTTGTCACTCATTACTGAAAGAAGAAAGAGATGCTGAAATTCATAGGACTGGACCAAAAAGCGATAGAACAATAGCATGCAAAGTCTTTCTATAACAGTAAAAGCTAATTCAGGGAGGGGGACTGCTTTCTGGAAAACCATGACTCTGGCAAGATTTAGGAATTATGATGGCTATCCAACAGAATAAAAACTCCCAATGCAATGCTGTGGCTGTGAGAGTTAATACCAACTGGCCCTCCAAATACTATCAGTAAGGCGCTGTGTTTGTCAAGGGATTGGGGAATGTCACAGATTCTGAGCCTTTCCACGACCTCCATGATTTCTGCAGTGGCTGGTGTGTCTGATCCTGGGGCTACACAAGCAGCTCATTCTGAGGTCAGCTCAGGTGGCCCAGGGGACAGCCACACCAGCCACTGCTGGAGCAGCTCTGCAGCCAGCCACTCAGGTATCCCGACAGCCAGACACGCTGCCCACTGCTGGAATGATCTCAGGACCAGCCATACCAGCCACTGCTGTGGCAGCTGAGCCTGGGAACTGCCTGAGCAGTGAGAGGTGTGGCTGGCCCTGGGGATTGCCTCGGGAGCAATCCTGGGGGTGGCCTTCAGCGTCCCCCAAAATTGAGTCATGGGTATTTTATAGTGTAACTCATGAACCAGTCATGGGCTGCAAATCTGTGTTTATTGTCTGTGACCTGCCTAGGACTTTTACTAACAATAGCCACGATTAAATTGTAGCCTTAACTATCAGGGACATGACAAAACAATGAACTCTGTCAGGTGTCATATGATGTTTTCTTAATTTCAGGACAGTGATTTAAGCCTGGATCCTGAACAGCACTTTAATGCGCTTGAAATAGGTGCCTCAGTTCTCAACACTAATCGGACCCCCTCTGTATCATCTAGAAGCTCACACAAATCTTCCAACACACCCATATCTGACACTGCATGTAAGTGATATATGGAGTAAAAAATACTTTATTTTAAAATTAGCCTAATTACCCACAAAAAAAGTGAGTGTATCACTCTTGGTGGTATAATGGTTACTGGTTAGATACTGATAGTACTGACAACATGTCAATTAATTCTATCGCCCATGGACAGGTAAGTATTTAATTTAAGGTGGTAAAATGTGCTGATGTAGTAATTCAGGTCTTTGGAATAAAGGAGGCTACTTATGAAGCCCGCTGCTTTTGAGTTCTATAAAGATGCAGTTTACAACAGCTACGCACAGTTCCCAGCTAAAATATACTGTGTTGTCCTACAAGTTAGTAAGGTCATCAAATGGAAAGTTCTGAAACTCAAGGCTAAATTCAAAAGTGATGCATAAGATTTTATTACCGTCAAATGCATTGGTGATACAAGTAGAAACAAAGAATGCAGGGTGCACACTGATGGGGAGGGGGGGGCTGCATTCTGGAAAGCAATGACTGAAAGGATTTAGAGATCATTATGGCTGTCCAAATGAATAAAAGCTCCCAGTACAATGTTGTGGCTGAGAGAGTTAGAACAATTTTTGGAAATACAAATGGGGGAATGCTGAGTAGGAGAAGGGAGGTGGCACTACCTCTATATAAAGCATTAATGAGACCATTACCACAGTATTGTGTCCAGTTCTGCAATCTGCACTCTAAAAAATAATGTTGAAAAGTTGGAAGAGATTCACTTATGCACCAGAGATTGATCTTCTGGCATTCAGTTTAGCGGGTCTAGTTAAAACCTGATAAATCGAATGCTTAGGGTGCCTCTGATCAGTGCCAGTACTTCTTACAGGTGTGTAGAATAAGGGAAGCTGATGAGAGGTTTGCTCCCATTGACCTCCTACTGTGAACACAGGGTGCCAAGCTCGATTTAAGGTATACCAGCTCCAGCTACATTATTTATGTAGCTGAATTTGCATAAATTAAGCCAACCTTCTGTGTCTAGTATAGAGCTGGCTAAATGGATGTGGTGTATTCACCTTCATTTGAAGCCTTGAAATCTGGATTGGCTATCTTTTTCTAAAAGAGAAGCAGTAGTTCCAACCAGAGACATCCCTAGGGGAATATGGTGTCTGGGGCAACTCCCTCCCCAGTGCCCCAAGTGCGGGGCTCAGGGCAACCATCCTGCCACCAGCCCTGCCACATTTCTGCTCCACCCCTGTCCCACCCCTTCCCCCAAGCTCTGCCTCTGCTCCCATTCTTGCTCTGCCCCCTTGCCCCTCCCCCGAGCAACATAAGCACCCCCTCCTGCACTCTGCACGGTGGTGGGAGCTGGAGCAACCCAGCAGTCTGCTGCACTCTACCCCCTGACAGCCTCTCCTATCACACTGTGCTCTGCTTCACTGTGGCAGTGAGAGAGGCCAGTGTGGTGGAGCAGAGCAGGCTGCCAGGTTGCTTCGGTTCTCACTGCTGAAAGAGGGAGGCTGACCCCAACTGCTGCCCCATGCCAGGCCCCCAAGTAATCCCCTGAGCCCTGCCCATAGGACGGTTGAGGCAGCTGTCACGGGGCACCCCAAAGTGTGGAGCATGGGGTGGCTGTGGCTGCCCCAAGCTGTCCTATGGATGGGATGGCTCCGGCTCCATCAGAAGTTATGGTCTTGATGCAGGAATTGTTAAATGAAATTCAATCACTTGTGTTATGCAGGAAGTCGAACGAGGGAATCATCATGTTCGCTCCTGACTTTACATATTCCACACACTCCTGAGGCAGAGCTCAAGGGGTGGCACAAAGGTGCCTTTAAATACTAGGTTTGAGCTCTCCATACCTGAGGGCACCAGTTAGAGCAATGGGTCCCAAACCACAGGCCATGGCCCAAAAATGAGCCATGACACAGTCCCAGTTGGTCCACCATGTTTGGAGTTTGGGAGGGGTGTTCCCCCCTATATTGTATGTATTGGTGGAGTAGAGGCAGACAATCCCTCTTGCCCAGGCAAGCCTTGGACTTTTGCCAGGTGGCAGAGGGCAAAGCAGAGCCACCGGACGATGGGCTGACCCTGAGAGTTAGTGACTCCCAGGGCAGCCAGAAGAGGCTGGATGGTTTGTGGCCATTCCTGCTGTGAGTTACTGCACCCCATGTTCCATGGCTGTCAGCCCCTCTGGAGGGTTGACCCTGTGCCTATCGAAGACTGGGGCTCGGTGGTGTCACTCACTTTCTGCCTGGAAAACATTATGATTGGGATTGTCAGTCAATGGCCCGGCCTGGCCCAACCACCTGCCTTTGCCTGGCACTTATGGGCCCGGAGCCCTTTCCTCATTCCCAAGCAGGGAGTATCTGTGAGGGCACCTGCCTTGCCCCTTCACCCTCTCACTGGCCTTGGCCCCTGCTGAGGTAAGGGGACATACATGTCCCATGGTGCTCCTCTCCCTGACAGATGCATGTTAACAGTGGGCTGCATTGCCTATTACAGCTGCACAGATGGGCTTCAGGGGAAAAAAGTTTGGGAACCCCTGAGTTAAAGCAGCATCAGGCCACTCTGAATTAGGTCAGTACTAACAGCCTACACGGCACATTCTGCTGGCTCAGGATCACTGGCATTGAAGGCCTTTTAGCCAGGCCCCAGGTAAACAACTTCCTGCCAGTGGGCTGGAACAGGGTGGCATAGGATTCACTTATGAAAGGGGAATCCCTATCTTCCCTTTTGGGACACTGCTTTGGACCCTTTAGGTGGAGTACTGACTGAGTCTGGCCCCGTATATACATTTGCATTTGCACGGCTCCTCATCAGCTATCAAGTTTCATTGGCATCATTGGCTCCCCTGGACTCCAGTTGGAGTTTGATCAGACCCTATAGTATTACTAACCGTGTCTCACAACTCTGATTGTGTATGGTGATTATTCTTAAATATGAAAAAAAATGTTGTTTTTTTCTTACAGCCACGCCAACAGAGCTGATCACAGAGTCCAGCGGAATTCCCTCTTTGCAAAGAACACCCAGCATACCTCAGGATTCATCCATGCAAAGACTCAGTCAAACTGCCACTCTTCAGGTAGGTTCACAAATAAACTTAAAAATAAATGGAATTTACCAGGAGGAGTTAGATAAAAAGCCATGTGTAAAATAGGCCACAGGTTCACTTCAGCAAGTGAAGGAAGAGCTCTGCAATGACCATCGCACTAGAAGACCTGAGATTTAAAGAAGCCGTGCATATGAATAAAGTTTTGTCTTATTTTTTTTAACCTAGGCGTCTTTGCCTTCTCAGCCATCATGTGAGCTTCTCCCACAGCAGCTGCTGCCCCAAGCAGCTTTGCAAAATCAGCCTACATCTATGGCACAGGTTAGTTGGGGGTCGAAAGTGGAATAGGTTACGTCACCATCTCATGATGTTTTCCCACTTCACCAACCAAAGGGACCTTCTCAGGTAGTTTTGACCTAAAAGTACACAGGCTTTAAAACTGTTGTAACAAAGTGGGAATGTCCTTTTGATTCTATACGCACGCACACACATTCTTAACCCTACCCATCTGCTGCTGAGAATTTTTTAAAAAACAAAACACGAATGTCTCTTTTACAAAGACACTTAATATCTGTTTTGCTCTGATGATGCAGAAAGAACCAGCATCAAAGGAAACACAAATTCAACAAATCCCATTCCCTGAGTTATGCCATATCAATGGTGATACAGATAAGGGACCAATTCCTCCTTCGGGATCCAACAGCATGGATCCTAGAAGTGGGTTAATTAGACCAGTCTTCATTAATGATGCTTATGCACTTTGATTTGTCTTAACTTTCCTTAGTGTCCCACATCATTAATGAAGACATTAATTAGACCAGTTGCTCTGAATACCCAACTGGTCTCATAACAAGACAGGTTTCCTTGATACTTGATTAAAGGAATAAGAAATTATGTGTTTTCTCATAACATTGTTTCTGTTTTTCCACGGTTTCCCAGAAATGAAGTCATATGCCTCTCATGCTTCCACTGCATATGACTACTCCAAAGAAGCATATGTTGTTCCCTTATGGCTTATGCCCAGGAGGCTCTAGAGGACCACTGATTTAAAATAACAAAATCCCATTTCTCCTTAAGTTTAATTTGCCTCCATGACAGTGTATAGTAAATAAGTAAATAATAACCCAATTTATCAGCTCTTAATGTTAATTTCCTTTTGCAGATGTTCTTCTCTGCTATTCTCAAATACCTTTTGAAACTTAAGTGTGGGGAAGTGGCTCTGTGTCCCTGGAAGGGGCGGGGCTTCAACAGGAAGAGGTGGAGCCAAGGGCAGTCAGCCCTTAGCACCACCAAGACCATGACACCCCCACAGCCCTCAGAGATGCATGGAGTGGTGGAGCAGCACTCCGGCGGCAATTCAAAGGGGCCAGGACCTCTTTAAATCTCCAGGGCCTAGGGCAATTGCCCCTTTTGCCCCACCCCACATCAGTGGACCTTTTTGAGTGTATTTCCCACTTTACTTTCTGTATTCACATTTCTTCTCTGCCTTCAGATGTGAATCTGGAGAGATGTCTTCTTATTTGTTTCCCACCAGCCCCAGCTGCCCCATCCATTCTCACTGGAACAATTACTGGGATCCCAATTCCACTCCTTTCTACTCCCATTCAAAATATAATCTATTCTGTTCTTCAGGTTCTTACACCATGCCCCTCACAGTAGTATCTGAGCACTCTCCAGCCATGCATTAAGCAATGTGACAGACAAATATTTGTTCTCTCATCCTCTCCCCTAGGAGAAGCATGTACAATGGCATGCCATATTTTGGACTTGCTCCCCTTCTGCTTGCTCCACTTTCTCCCCAACAGAAAATTGACGAAGTACAATGTAACCATCTACCTCCCCTCAGCTTGCCTTGCCTTTTCTTTTCCTCCTACCACTCTCACCTCTTTTTCCCCTGCCACAGATTGATAGGTCAGCTATTGGTTCAGTACCAGAATGTCTATGGATTAACTAAAGTTTGATGAAATGGAAGCAAACCTGTCTCAACACTATTATCTGGAAATCCTCCTTTGGACAGCTAGTCTCAGCCAATCGTACAGTACCTCTGCAGAAGCTCAATGAGCAGGACTTTTTCACTCCTTAGTGCTTTCAGTGAAGGTTGCAAATAGACTACTGCTAAGTTCAGTGGTTCAGTTTTACCCTACATAAGAAAGCTCTCTAGAAAAAGTTAGCAAGGAGGATTAAGTTACAGAGAGCTCAGGACACTTGATCTTGAATGAGGTCATCCATATGGGGGGTTTATGTCACTTTAACTTGTGCATATTGATTTGCCTCAGTTTTCCTTAGTGTCCCTCATCATTAATGAAAATAGTCCCAAAGAGTAAGTTATTTATTGTTTTCTTGCATTCCTAGAACATTTTACTATGTATCTCTTTCAAGAAGTGACATCTCTGCTAGAGGTAGTCCACTACATGATTTACCAATAAGCTAGGCTTATCAGTTAATCTTATCGACTAAACATGCTCTCCCCTTGCTGCCTCTGTATCCAAAGCAGCAAGGGAAGGGGAGGACGAGCCGATGCCCAATCGGATCTGCCCGCCCCTCCACCCATGTGCTGCTGCCTCTGAGGCCTGCAGTGTGTGTGTGTGGGCCTGTGGCAAGGCCCATGGAGGGAGGGTAGAGGGCCCCGCTGCAGAGGCCCTATGTGGGGAGGAGGACTGGACTGGGGGTCACCCCACTTGGAGGCACCCTGGCCCCTGAACCAGGGCTGGATGTCCCTCCAGTAGCTGCCACGTGGGTGGGTGGCTGCAGGAGGGACATCCAGCCCTGGCTCAAGGGCCAGGGCGCCTCCCAGCCCCCATTCAGTGGCCAGGGTAACCCCCACTCTGGCTCTCCCCCCTACATCAGGCCTCTGCAGCAGGGCTACCTGCACCCTCACCATGGGCCTCGCCGCCGGCCCCTCACCTGGCCTGTGCCGCAAGCAGAATTATAACTCCCAGCAGCCTGCCATGTGGCAGCTGCCAGAGGTACATTCAGTCCTGGCCCCAACTCAGGGGCCAGAGTGTCCCCCAGTTCAGCGCCCCCCCAGTGGGCCTCACCACCAGCCTCCCCTCCCCCAGAGCTTTTTTACCACCCCCCTACAATGGGCTTCTTTGCCAGCCCTCTTTCCCCCCCTTACAATTTTTCTTCTCCCCCGCACCCAGAAACCCAGCAGCAGCATCATACCTTCAGTGCTGCTGCTGCTCAGGAGCCATTGGTTGCCGATCCCTGTTGGGTTAGCAGCGGGAAGGAGTGAGGAAGGGAGGAGGTGGGGCAGCTGAAGAGGGAGGGTCTGTGGGATCCAGAGTGATGTGATGACGTCACTCTGTCAACCTGCAGGAAAATCTTTTTTAAATAATATAGATAGAAATAGTCCATTTTCAGAATGGAGAGAAGTAAATAGTGGTGCACTCATGGACTTGTACTGGGACCAACACTGTTCAACATATTCATAAATGATCTAGCTAAAGGGTTAAACAGTGAGGTGGCAAAGTTTGTAGACAATACAAAATTACTTAGGATAGTTAAGTCCAAAACTGTCTGCAAAGAATTACAAAAGGGACTTCACAAATCTGAGTGACTTGGTAACAAAATGGAATTGAGATTCAATTTTAAAGGTATTGCACATGGCAGCATATAATCCCAACTATCCATGCAAAATGATGGGGTCAAAATTGGCTGTTACCCATCAACAAAATGATTGTGGTATCATTGGAGTAATCTGAAAGCACCATGGTTCTGGAGAACAGCAAATTTATAAGAATCTTTCTCACTGTGCCTCTGTGTATTGTCCTGAACCATGGATCACTTATTCTCCAGCTTCAGAAGACTTAAATTATCTCCAGTCATCAGTGGGGCAGACGCAGTTGAATAATGTAGTTGTTTTTAATGTGCATCAATATCATGCTAGGGAACTAGATATCAATAAGATAGCTGATAGTTTCACCCAGAAAGCTACAATAAAACAAAATGTCTTTGAACTGGGACGTTAATGGAGAGACCTTGTAGGTGAGTGCAGTGATTTTAATACACTGTAATTCATGATAATGTTATTATGTAGTTCATAACAATGTAATCATTCTTAAAATAGCAAAGATATCAATGATAGACACATATTCAATAACTAGAATAAGACAGAAGTATATAAATATGCTGAAAATAGCCTCTCCCCAAAACTGGCAGAGCCTCTCCCACCCCCACAAAAAAATCATACAAGTTTACCCGTTTGTAACGGGTTCTGCCCTTCAGGTGAGCGCCCCCAGGTGGCTGAGGGAAGTCTCACGGTCTTTACTCACCCATCTGGGGTGAGTCAGTGTCCAAGCAGTGGCCTCTTCATTTACCCCCTTGTTCCGGGTGTGGTTTGCAAGAGGGTTGGGGGGATCCAGGCCTGCCCACTCCTCTGGGTCCTGGTACAGGGACCCTAAACAGCAGTCACCTGCTTAAGTTTCAATGTCCACAGTCGTTGTCATGTCCCTGGGCCACTTCCCCAGAATGCTGCTCCATCCAGCCCCTCTCTAGGGTCTTGGGATTGAACCCCTTGTCTGGATTTGGCCGGGTTGCCCTGGCTTCTTGGCAAGTTTCCAGCCATAGAACCAGGCTCTGTCCAGCTACACTGCACAGCTCCCACTCGGAGCTATCCAACATTCTGTGGTTTCCCCAGTCAGCCCTGAGGCCTGCTAGGGTTGAGCTCCAGGAAGGAACTGCCTGGCCCTGGCCTAGCAGCTCCTTTTATATCGGGCTGCTGCACCCTGATTGGTTACCACAAGGGCTGCTCCCCTACCCAGCTCGGAGGACCTCTCCGCTGCTTCTGCTGCTGGCCAGGATGCTGAAAGTTCTCCAGAGGGAGGGTCAGCTTTGTCCAGCCCATCACATCGTTCAAAAGCAGCCACTGGCAAAAATGAAAGTCAGCGCCTATGTGCAAGGGTATGTCTACGCACCAAAAAAAAAAACCAGCGGAAGCAGGTCTCAGAGCTCAGATCAACTGACCCCCCTCTTGCTGTGAGGCTAAAAATGGCAGTGTAAATGATTGTGCTGGAGCGTGGTCTCTGAGACCAAAGGAAGGGATCTCAAAGCCTAAGCTCCAGTCCAAGCATCTACACCAGAGCAGAAAATAATTTTTGAAGGGAAGGCACTCCAAGATTTTGGTAAGTGGTCAAGGATTACACTTCTCTGTGGAGGAAGTGTGGGGCCTGAGACAAAGGTTAGGTACAAAGGGAGCTTGGGGTAGGGAACTGGGGTGCAGGAGAGGTTGTGGGGTCTGCGAGGAAATTTGGGTGAAGGAGGGGGTTTTGATATGGGGTAGAGGCTTGGGGTGCAGGGTCTGGGAGGAGGAGTGTACAATGGGGTGGAGGGTTTGGGAGGGAGTTGTGACCGGGTGGCGGGTGCGTGCAGAGGGTTTGGATGGTAACCTGGAGCAGGAGGGGGATGGGTGCAGGAGAGGGTTCTGGACTGGGAGAGGGACATGGGAAGGGGTGCAGAGTCTGGGAAGTACTTGTAACCTGGGGGAGAAAGGGAGCAGATGCTGAGAGTTTGGATGGTGACCTGAGGCAGGAGGGAGTAGTGACCTGGGGCAGGGAGTTGGGGGAAGCAGGGGCTAGGGTGCCAGAGGCAGGCTGTGGCCAGAAGGTGCTTACCGAGGCAGGCTGCCTGACTGCTGCTGCCCCAGGATGCTCAAAATGACTGGCTGCTCCCTGTGGCTCTCTGCTCCGGGCACTCGGGGAAGAGGGAGACTTCGCACGCTGCTCCCACACCCAGCAAAATCTCTCAGCTGACATTAGCTGGTTTCTGCAAAACCTCCTCCTGCCCCTGACACCCAAAGCAGAGAGCATGAGGGAGCAGCCAACTGCTTAAAGCAGCATGGGGCTGCTCTGAAGCAGCTACCTGCTCTATGCCTGACGCAGGGCAGCCTGTTGGTCAGATTCAATGGCTTGGTGGGCCGGATCTCGCCTATCCCGGTCTACACTGCTGTTTTTAGCCTGCCCCAGGAGTCTGAGTCAGGTGACCTGAGTTTGGAGACTCACTGTCATGGGAGATTTTTTTTTTTTTTTGGTAGATGTACTCTGAATGATTCACCTAAGACAGGGGTGGGCAGAAGGGCCTCCGCAGGTCGGATTTGGTCCGCCAAGCGGGTGGATCCGACCTGCGAAGGCCCTTCTGCTTCCCCGTCCCCAGGTCAATTAGGGCCTAGAGGCAGGGGAGTACACAAAGCCTTCTCCTCTCTGCCCCCGCCCTTAATTGGCCTGAGGGCGGGGGAGTGCACGAAGCCTCCTGCCGCCCTGCCAGGAGCAGCGCCGCACGCTGCTCACAGGGCGGGGGAGCTACATGAAGCTTCCTTCGCCCTGCCCCGGCTTTGCAGGGAGGATGCTTCCCATGCTCCCCCGCCCCCAGGCTCTGATTGGCCTGGGGGTGGGGAAGCGTGCCAAGCCTCTTCCAGGGCTTGGGTGCCTAGTGGGAAGGGGGGCAAAGGGACTCCCCCACCCCCAGACTAATCATGGTCTGGGGGTGGGATAGCCCTGTCCCTTCCTGTTTAGACCCCACCCCTTCTGGGGTGGCCCGGGGCTACTTCAAAAAAATTTTAAGTGGCCCCTGGGCAGAAATGATTGCCCATCCCTGACCTAGGAGGACTTTATTTTAAACAAATATTTTTCCTGGCTTAAATACAGTGGTATGTCTGACTTCTTGTTAGTCTGTGGTTTTTAAAATTAAATCTAAAATACAATTATAACTGATTGTAGTTGAATATAAATGATCAACTTAAAAAAACAAATCTATCTGTTAACATACTAGTTGATTTGTCTTTTTCGTGGGAATGCACCCAAATCCAGTGCATGCTAGTGAATAAATAAGTCATAATTGTGTCTGAGAATGCGTAGGTGTTATTAAAAAAAAAGCAGCAAGAAAAAGTAGAAAGTGTTTCTGTCTTTCATGTTAACACAACAGTTCTTGAACAAAATTATGATAAGCTGTATCCAAACATCTCACAGATTTTGTCTTTCACATTTAGCCATATTTGTTATCTATTATTGTCTGGACATCTGGTACTTCGTGATATTCTGAATACACCACAGAAATATAGAATTGATATAGTCAAATGATCGATAATTTTATCCAGCACTAATGTTAGAGTTAGAATAGTATGTGAATTACCTTGATTTAAACTCTGTCATTTGTGATAAGCTTACAGCTTGTTTCCTAATTAGTTGAGCAGCTCTGAGGTAAATATTGTAAGGTAAAGAAAGGTTCAAGGCTGCTCACATATCCTCTTAGGAAAACACCTAGTAGGTGCCATTTCCAAGCTGTAGTATAATATAACTCTGATTCCTACGTTGCACCATAGGATTGCAGAAAGATTAATTTAACAACAAAAAAGTGTTTCTAAAATTCTGCTTCTAGTAACCCATTTTTAACAAACCAGCTATTGTTTTTGTTTAAACGTGCTAGGAGGAGAAGAAGCACAAAGAGGAAAATATGGAATTAAATACTAATAGTGTTTTTAGCTAAGTGTAAGAACATGCTGATTACAAATAATGTGGATAATTTATTTCAATCAGAAGCAATGTATTTTGGCTTTTACTTCTCACAACAAATTTTAAACTAATATCTAGACATACAAATAATTATTTCTTAGAAAATTATTTGGGAAAATCATATTCCGGTCCCAAAGCATCTAAAAATTGAAATTGGAATGAGTACATTATAGCCTGTTTAGGCAGTCAGAATGAACCATTTGTTTTAAATTGCTTTTTCTTTCAAAACTGTCTGATAGAAGAAGTCCCTTTTAAGGACTGACAGGAGTTTCAAGCCTTAGTAATAGAATCTGTATGCGGGAGCTAGTTTCCATGAGTGAGTTTTAAAAAACAAACCCACCTCTACAGATCTATGGTGAAACAGGGATTAGTTTTGCCTAATACAGTTGTGTACTGCTTGATAGCACAATTCCACTCCCTAATGGCATAGTACCAAGAGGATCCAGCGAAACATTGGGTTCAGCCTTGAGCAAGTGGAGTGTGATGCTCTTTTGGAGGAACTTACCTTGTTCCTAAAATGTCAGAGGTTTGCATTCACCTGTGAGTCAGGTTAATATTTTCTATTTGGGATAGAATCAGAGTTAGAGCTAGCCTTGCCCTCCAAGGAATTTTGAATCTGTTTTCAAATGGAGCAGAGATGCCAGATTTCATGTGACTGTGGAGTTGTTGTTGAAAGGCAAAAATAATCTGGATAACAATGCCTTAGGGAAAACTCAACACATGGTTCAATATTTGCCTACCTTCAATAAATACCCTGGGATCAGTCCTGCAAAGCACCGAGTATTCCCAACTCCTGCTGAAGTCATTGTGGAGTTTAGAGGTCTCTCACTGCAATAAGTGGCATATCTCAACATCCCAATCTCTCACCTCTCCAGAACACACAATTACCCTCAATATAGAACATACTAAATGGATATGAGAATATGGGAGGACAACTGGGGCAAGGAAATATCTCTGAAAAGTAACCTTTGATTTGGTGGAAAGCTACCTCCTCTTCTATATGAGTAAATACAGGTTCTCTTCCCTTCTCCCCTTCAGAAAGTTTACATGGAGAGCTCA
Source organism: Pelochelys cantorii (assembly GCA_032595735.1). Classification (NCBI taxonomy): domain Eukaryota; kingdom Metazoa; phylum Chordata; order Testudines; family Trionychidae; genus Pelochelys; species Pelochelys cantorii. The sequence goes on along the minus strand of CM064326.1, from coordinate 119,184,712 downwards.
GATATTTTCTGGAGGGAATACAGGGAAGGAGGTACTTTCTTTCACACATGGAACAGTTCTGTGAATGAAATCTAAATGTGATAAGCTAGATCCTCACTCAGCTGGTTTATCAGCATATCTCCACTGAAATCCGATATGCCATACAGACTCACCGATACCAGACTTCCATGCTGGGTACTGTAAAGAAGGAGTTCTGTCAAATGGTCAGTCTCAGTACTAATCAAAGATGAAGCATCAAAGGGTGCAGCTACACAGCACCCTAAACTCGAAATAAGATACGCAATTTGCACTATGCAAATTGCGTATTTTATTTCAAATCTATTTTGAAATAGCTTATTTTGAAATTTGGCATGTCTACACAGCACCAAATTTCAAAATAACGTGCTATTTTGAGACATCCCTTAACCCTCATGAAACAAGGGTTACTGGGATGCTGAAACAGTGCGCCTGTTATTTCGAAAAAGATTTCAAAATAATGAGCGGCTTGTATAGACGCGGGTAGCTATTTAATAGCTGTGTCAGGTAGACGTACTCTAAGATCACAGACCACAAACAGAAAATGGTGATGATCCTGCAGTCCAGTCTGCCACTCACCCTGTGCCAAGATGTGTTTCAATCTATAGATCTTTTGTAGCCCAGATTTTATCACATATTACAAATTACAGTTAGAAATTTGCTCTTGAAGTCAGTGAATCTGTCCAAACACTTACATATTCCACTACCCTTCAACTGTCCAGCTACCAAAAATTGAAAGTTTTGACATACTTATAATAGAGTTTAGTATGAGTCTTCAGCAAATCATTTTGGTTTATCCTTTGCATTTCAAGCTTAACATTTTTGACAAGATGATTTACATTAAAATTAATTTGCTATCAGTTTTTTTTTTTGTCCTTAACATTATTTGGCCCTACTTATCCCTTATCAGCTTTGGTTAATTTGTTAATCACATAGCATGGTCTAACAAGCATATACACAATTTTAAAAAAACACCTTTTGCAGTTCTGAAAATTGGTTAGGCTCTCAGACATATGCTCAAAGCTAAATGTGCCTTTTAGATCCCTTGACAACTTCTTTTCAATTCTTTTAGGCCTGTCTTGCAGCAATATATTTCTATAATTAACTACATGGAATTTAGACATGGTATGAGCAAGTCCAACACCATTAATTTCAGAGGATCCAGCCCCAGACATCTTTTTGCCCAATAGCACATATCCATTTAGAAGAAAGATCCCACTGTCTTAACCTCTAGTGTCTTTTGGTCAAAGAAAGGGTTATTTGATTGAACCCTGGGAATCTTTCCCCAGGCAGTACTGTATGCTTGATAGGGAGAATTCTTCATTGACCTAATTACCACCTCTTGCAGGATGGGGGTTATTATAGTGACAGTAAAATCCTTTCCCTCTCTATAGCAAGTTTCTAAACTACAGTGCTAGAATCACGTAGGTGGAGCACCACAGCCACTGCAGTGTTTGTAGTGGAGACATACCCAGAGTGCTCCTAAATTCACTTGTGGGATGATGCTATCTTTTAGTGACTGCTAAAACATCAGTGTTGCAGGCTGATAATAAGACAATAAAAAAGACCCCCCTCCAAGAAGAGACTGATGTGATTTGAGGTAATATCAATGAAGCTCTATCATTTAAACAGAGATGCCTGAGATGGAAAATAGAAAAGAAGATGCCATGGTGCTCAGATGTTAGCATATACCACAGATACATTGTGACTCTATTTTGCAAACAAGAAACCAAGCATTCCTTCCAGAGGATAATAGCACAGAGTACAGTTCTTACCAGAATGGCCGGAAAGTGACATCATTGTTTGTCTTCTTTTTTCAAGTTCTCAGCACAATTTAACATGTTCCAGACCATCAAGGAACAGCTGGAGCAGCGAACTCGGATGTTGCAGGCCAACATTCGGTGGCAGCAGGAAGAACTCCATAAAATACAGGAACAGCTCTGCTTGGTCCAGGATTCCAGTATACAGGTGAGTAAAGTCAGTGTTATCACAAGAGGCAAAAAGAACATTCTCAGACTCTGCATTTCTCGGGGGTGAGCTGTTTTCATTTTATTTGCAAAGCTAAAGAAAATTGAACTTGAAAAAACTAATTCATCTAGGTCAGGATATCACTGTGTGAGTCTGTCAATGACAAAAATCAAGAACTGGTAATATCTGTCTGTGGAGGAGGGCTTGTCTTAGCAGTAACAGGATGAAATGGAAAGGACTGGCCATCTTGCAGATCAGTGCTCCATATTGGAGCATTTTATCTTCTGAGACTTCAGAATGAGCAGTTCCCATTGAAGGGTGTTTAGGCTGTGACACTGGTATCATCACGGCTTTGATGAGGCCTCCATTTCACTAGCTTCCACTCACTTTTTTGCTTCAACTTAAACTTACTAGTCCTCAGTATCTGAACAGCTCTGCCTCTGCCTACATCTTCTCCCGACTCTTCTGCACCCCAAACCTTGTATATGTTCCAGCCTAGCTTGTCTCTTTCACCCACTTCCAAATTTTTAAGTACTTACATGCCACTTCCACAGGTTGGAAGTGTATCACAAATAACATTTGCCAGACACCTTTGAAAAACTGATGAAAAAACACCTATCCCACTAAATCTTCTATTTTTAAAGTGCACACCCCAGGCTGTGTTTGCCTTCAGACTGAAATTTTGTTGGATCTGGGACTCCTATCTTTACCTAAATTGTCTATTATAAAATTACACAGTATAACTACGAGTGGAGACCTGCATAGGAGCTGCTTAAAGTGCCTCTGGGAAGTTCCCATTAAGGAAAAGTTCAGGATCTGAAAGGGCTTCGGGCCACACATATTTAAGGATAGGGACTCATCTGAAGGCCCTGTTAATGGAAGCTAGATAATTGAAGGTCAGGGAGGGAAGTGTTTTAATTCAATTATCTCTGACATTCAATTCATGGTACCCCTAAAATTAGGTGCAAATGGAGGGGAATTACTATCACACAGCTTTCTATATTTGTTTGAGAAGAATATGCCATGTGGAGAACACAGACATGCCTGATGTAACTCAGTAGGGTTGCCAGGTGTCTGGTATTCACCCGGACAGTCCAGTATTTTCGGCTCCTGTCTGGTAAAAAATTCAGAGAATACCAGACACCTAAAATGTCCTGTATTCTCTGAATTTTTCCCCGGCCAGGAGGTGAAAATGCCGGGCACCTGGCAACCCTACAAACACTCAGCGCCGGCCTCCCCGAGCCCACCCCCTGCCTCCCAGCCCCCCGACCCCAGCCCCCATGCTTACCTGGTTCCCCAAGGCTGCCGGCACAAAATGGCTGCCGGCCAAAGGATCTAAGGGAAGCAATGCTTTCCCCTGGGTCTTAGTGCTCAACTGCTCCCCTGCTCCGATCCCTGCACTCACTCTTAAAGGGGACATGCTGTTTTAATGCTGTTTTATTTTAAAATTTTTTTTGGCTTAATAAGTTTTTGGAGTCCTTTTTTTTTTTTTGCTCAACAACTCTGGTTTCCTCCCCTTTTTTCCCTTCAACAGAATTTTTTCTTGGTTTTTTTTTGGGGGGTGAGGTGTTCGGTATTTTTGTTTCAACCATCTGGCAACCCTAGATGTAAGCCTGGGAGACTTCCTTCTGCTTCCTCAAGGGAAGGAAGCCTGTAATATAGCCTCCACTTTCTCTGTTCAGCTGTTTCACTGGCATTCCTCCCCTCCATGATGAATAGCAGGTAGCTCTGGGAAGAAACTAGCCCAATTTTCATTTTATATACAGGATCTTCAGAACTGGAGTGCAGAAGTCAGCCAAGAAATTCTCTCCCAGTTGGAGAGATGTGGAGCCCGGTACTCTGCATTAGTAATTGTTTCCAAGAGCCCTGTGCAATGAAAGATGAAACTAGCAGGAGGGCTCTGGTCCTTGAACAAAAGTGTTCAAAAACCCATTAAGTCTTTTCTACTGCTTTTACTGACAAATGAAAGTGTTAAGCACAGGAGCAGTAACTATAATCTCAGATATCTGAAAGGATGCAGTGCCTGCTTCAAATTTAAAAATAGTCTAGTTAATGACTAACGCACCAAGAGAAAGGCAGAAAAGCTGAATCTGACCAGCATGCTAGAATTACAAATGAGAACATCCATATCCACAGATAATTTACAAGACCGTCTCTCTTGAAAGTAAATGAATTCAGCTCTCAGTGCTAGGCCTTTCATCAACATCCATTTTACCAAAAAAAGAAAATAGCATTGATAAAAGATGCAAGCTTGAGAGGGTAAAACTTCTGGCTTTCTGCATACTAGCGAGAGTTGAGCAACAACAGTCCGAGCTTTCTCATATTTCCTGGCCAGTGTGATTCAGCCATGAAGCGAAGGAAATGAGAGGGAAGCTGTGCCTCCATGTCCATTCACTCCTTGGCTGATTGGCTGAGAATGCTCACAAGGTGGCCAATTTAGAAAGATTTGCAAGATGCTTCTCCTGACCCCACACTCTGCAAAAACGTTGTGTGAGACACATCATTATATGCAGTTCAGAGATGGGGTTGGTAATTTATCTGAGGAGTGTTTCTTTCCAATTTGTGAGATTTTAGTAGTTAACTTGTGCTGTGGTATCACTGTCTTTAAAAGGAACTCAAAGTTAGCATAAATTAAATATGTTGTGGAAAAAAAATACTGGTACATGTTGTACCAAGTATATAATGTTTTCTTGTTTTAAAATTTAACTAGCAAATTGAAATATCCACTGCACTTACATGACCAGTGTTCTGGTCCTCGGCTTGGGGGAAGTCCTTTGTCTGACGAATAAGCACCCCAAATCCTATTAGCATCTTTTAATGAACTGTTTCAAAAAAAAAAAGAACACTATGATCTAAATTCAGACTTCTGTGAGCAGTCACAACTCCATTATATGATCTATGTATTTAATACAAACGTTTTTGAAGGTGTCATTAGCCTATAGAAAAATGGCTAGTAGGATCGTTACCTTAGAATCTATCAACATTTCCATTAATTGCTTCTTGCTTTTAATTTAGAGGTTTGTAACTTGACTGTAACTTTTCCTCTGAGCTAAAACTTAGCATAAAATAAGTCAAGTTGTGAGTGGATCTTTTTTTTATTCAAATAATATAGACATTTTAAAACTAATGTTATAATTTAATGAACATGTAATGTGTATTTTTAAAATTGGCTAACTACGTACTGTACTTATACGATGCAGCAAAATATACTCACACAGGAAACACAATGTATCGTGTCAGCTCTATTGAAGAAAGGTGTACTGTCTTTCCAAAAAGGAACTGTGAGAGACATGACAATTTAGGGAATTGGTAATACCACTGGTATGTTACTGGACATACCACAAAGTGTTGTGAAGCATGAGGCTGATCGGGAAGTGTCATTCTGATTTCACTTAACCAAGGTAAATCATGAATAATTCCACTGAAGTTAATAGTTTTACGTAAGTGTAAAATTGGTGTGAAATCAGAATCTGACCCAAGAATACCTTTTATATAAGTACAGCTATGTATTACAGCCTCTGATGTGGCTTGTTGATATCTGACTAAGCTTTAAACATTACAAAGATAACTTGCAGCATTAGTAGGAGACTGTTTAAAGCAGTGATGGGTAACCGGCATCTCACGGGCTGCATGTGGCCCATTGGGGTTCTGTGTGTGGTCCATAAGACATTTTACCATTGCCCATGTGCAGGGTAGCCAGATTCTGCTGGTTTCAATCTGCATAGTTTTTTTCCGAATAAGACACGCGGAAAACAAGGGCATGTGAAATGAGGTGCAGTGAAATGGGCTTCCGATTTAAAGCCCCTAATTCGAATTAGGTGGTAAACCTCATTGCAGGAGGAATACCACCTAATTCGAGTTAGGGCTTTAAATCGGAAGCCCATTTCACTGTCGCGTGTAGACGCGGGCAGTTACTTCGGGCTAGTCAATTTCTAAAATAGCGACCTGTCAGGAACATGCAAATCAAGCGCGGGATATTTAAATCCCGGGCTTGATTTGCAATTCTGGTCGCCCTCATTAGCCTCCCTAGATGGATCTAGGGGCCTAGTGTAGACGTACCCTAACAGAAGAAATAGACCCTAGAAAAACAAAAGAAACTGTAGCTTTTGAGAGGGCACCACTTTACAGTAAAACAAATAGTACCAAATTTTGTACAGAAACATTGATTAGATAACAGGTGCTCTGTTAGCTTTTTGTCCTGGTACTAAGTGCCCTTCATGACTTGGTTAGGAATAACACCAGGAGATAGTTATCTGACTGGAAGTTAGACCAAAGTACCATGCTCACCAGTTTATTAAGACTTGGTCTACACTTATGTTACTATGAACAAGCACATGAACTATGGACAAATCACACTCCTGATCGGCATAGCTATGCTAATCCAAGTGTAAATGCAGCTATGTTGAGGGAAGAGTGCTGCTGTCAATATAGCTGATGATGCTGTGTGAGTAGTAGTGAGGGAGGCGGTATAAGGGTGTGTCCACACTAGGGGGGGCTATTCCAGCATAAGATTGCCGACATAGGCTCCATAGAGTAGGCATAGCCATACATGTCTTTTCAGTGACAAGCACCCATTGCAACATGGGGAGCCTGTGCCTAGCTGTGTCATCACTGAAAAGACTCAGCCAGATAGTTTTATTATGTTGAACTATCAGAGACAAATTTGAAGAGTGGCTAAGGATTGAACGGGCATGGAATGATTGTCCTGTCCGTACAGGTGATCTCTCCAGAACAGAGTTAATACCCATTGAGCTGCTGCTGCTTCAAGTCCTGTGCTTTGCTCTGTGGAGAGAGGACTTCCACCTTCAGGCACCATTCATGAACAGGGAATATTCTTTAAAAAAAAAATAGGCTGCACAGTGCATATTCTAAAATGGGCATATGATTCACAATTAAGTAAAGCACAATGGTAATTAATTTAGAAATATTATGCTCTCCCATTTAGAATATGTTAGCTTATTTCAAAGAAACAGAAAAGAAAATGTTCTCTTCTCTCTTCCAGATGTTTTTACAGCAGCCAACAGTGTCCCTGAGCTTTAGCAATGTACAGCAGCCAGATTCTCAGCAGCTACAGCAGAGGTCAAGGGTCATTTCTCAGCAGCAGCTTATCCCCAGTCCTCAACCTCAAGGGCAAATTGCATCTTCCCAACCAGCAAACCAGCAAATATTAAGAGAAGCAAATGTGGTATCAAGCCAGGTAAACATATTATTTCAGTACAAAGAAATTGATGTGGATAAAACCCACCAAAATCATTACCAAATGATCACAGAAAAATTACATCAGTATTGTAAATAGAAAAATATATGGCCTTTTTTATCTTTCCTTCTATACAAAGCTTCTTCCCATAGCTTTCAACTTTACTTTAAGATCTAGGTTTTTCTTTTAAAGATCTAAACCAGGAGCTTGTTTCTGTTTTAAAACTGAACAGGGTAGTATGTGGAAAGGAGTAGCTGACCTATTTTCTTTCATTTTCCTGGAAGGTGCCAGGTTGGTATCCCTGCCAGTATGGGCAACATTAGTGAGACCTTTCCAGCATAAAAAAAGGTGCCTTCAGAGTGACATTGTAACTAGTTCACTGACACGCATAGTCAGTCAGGACTGCAAAGGCATATTGTTGATGTATGGGTCTTGCCCATAAGGAACTGAACTGAGACCAATATCATACAAGAGCAATAGACTCCAGCCCAGAGAAATAAAATGGAACTTTAATTATTAATGACTGAGAGCTATGATTCTGTGAGTATGCTCAGCAAAGTTATCTTTCAGCCTTATTGCAGAGCTTCCTCTGCACTTCCATTGTTCCTTCTTCAGCATAATCCTAGCACACATCTCAGTTTGTTAACCTACTACTGCTATTCACATTTACAACTTTATCTTCAAATCACACAGTTGTACTTCTTAGAAACTCAGGTGGAGTGTGGCGGTGGATCCCCTAGCAGCTGAATTTGAGCTGCTAAATTCTAGGGCTATTACAGGTGCACAATGGGGGCAGGGGGCAATTCCACTTCACTCTTTCTCCAAAACCTGGTCATGAATTACTTACATTTCCTTGTCTACTTTCACTGTCTTTCCTCAGTGCACTTGTACTCAGAACCTACTTTGCCTCAGATGTTCAATGTACCAGTTCAGGACATGTCAGCCATTCACTTTTCCTGCCCAAGTAGCTCTTTCCATCCTGAAATATATCACATGGGTGCCTCCTGTAACATACCTTAAGTTTTGCTCCTATATTCCCTGCCATATACAGGATTAATGTATATGTGTGTGTGTGTGTGTGTGTGTGTGTGTGTGTGTGTTGTTAAAAAACAAAAACAAAACTGTTTTCTAGAGTCAGAAATCAATGAGAAGTGCACAGGCAATGCAGAACACCAGTCACTCACCCAGCAGTTTAGCTCCATAATTTAGCAATTCTGCTGTGCTCCCACAGGCTGTGAACATGGCTCCATCTGCTGCTGTAGCACAGGATAGCAGCCAGTGTCATTCAAGTCCAGATTTCAGCCAGGACCGACAACTGAGGTAAGTTGATCAATTCTTCCCTGACAAAAAAGCTGTCCATTTATCATTCTATGGCATAATAGATGAGGATTCTGAACACTAGGGAAGGTGAGGTATGTAAGCAAGTTGGGGAGTAAAAGGTACTGGAACTTGAGGTCTGCAGACCCCTGGGTATCCACAGACTGTGTAAGGGGTCTGCGAAAGGTTGCCATTACCATAGAACAGTAGTTTTCAAGCGGGAGCCTGAGGACCCCTGAAGGTCCTCAGACTATGTCTATGATTTCCATAGATCCACAGCTCCATTCAAAGCTTTTTAGGGGTCTGCAACTGAATAAAGGTTGAAAATCACTCTACTAGAGTGAAAATTTGTATGCCTTGAAATTAAAAACAGGTTAAAAATCAATAGATCACTTAGAACGAGATTGTGACTTGGAAAACATGCTCATGCAGAAGGGTAACATTAGTTCTTCTCTTTTTCGTGTGCAAGACTGTTGCTCAGCCAACCTATTCAGCCAATGATGCCTGGTTCCTGTAATTCAAGACTTGCTTCAGAGATCAGCATGGCTGGATGCCAGGCTAAGTATGTTAGTTGTGAAAAATAAAGCACTGAAATGATTTTTGAGAGAGCATGACCTTTCAGAATGAGATCTGTCAGTACTAATAAACGTCTGTAGGGCATTATTATCTTGGTTCTCCTTGAGTGAGAGGCTTCTAGGGTTAACCTTACCTTTCTGGTAGGTTCAGTGTCTAAAAGTACTGTTGTGAGACATAGAATGCGTTAGTGTGATTTCAGCACGCCAAGAATAGGGACTCTTTCTTTGTTTCTCTCTCACACAGTTGGTACTTGTCCCAATGTTGATTTTCTGACCTACCAAAATGAGCAGGAGAGGAAATATACTAAGCAACTGAGTTTAGCTTCAGTACTGACCCACCTTGAATTACTAGGGCATGATTCTCCTCTCACTCTGGTCAGATTTCATTGTAACTCCATTGATGTCAGTGGAGTTACTCCTGATTTACACGAATGCTAGAGAGGGCAGAACCAGGCTCTCAGCATTTTGGTGGTATGTGAAAAGCTGTTTGTTAATGGAACAAATTAATTTTCATTCCTGCAAAACCAAAGGGGGAAATAGTTATGTTCATTTTCTCAGTCACAGTCTTATTCCTGGATCCTACAAAGTAGCTCATAACTGAACCCTCTGTTAATAGGCGATGTCTCAGAAAACCTAATAAACTGCAGGATGTTAGGCTAATAATTCATTAGGTGGCATTCTTCCTCCCTGAGTCAGTAATTAACCAGTTCCTCAATAGATTGTTCAGGGAAATTGTAGCTGTACAGCTGGAGGTGCTGTCTTTCAGATGAGGTTTGAAATAGAGGTCCCTATCATTAAAAGGTCCAATGGGACAATTTTAAGCATAACTATGTTAGCCTGAGTATCCTGACATCTGCCTTTTCTATAGTTTATTCTTGAATTTTATAAAACAGATATTCTCAGAACCAACGACTGTTTCAAAGTCTAGAACTGCAAACTTCCAGCAGCAGTTCACCGATAGTGCTGATGGGACAAGCAGTACTACATCCAGGATTTTCTGCATCACAGACTTCCCAGACATCATCTCTGCAGCCTATGCAACTCCAGCAGCATCAGCAGCATTGCTACCTTCAGGTGGGATAGAACAGAAAGGGTAAAATACAGTTTGTATCTGTGGAAGAATAGACAAAGCCGTGAAGAATTTACCATTGTTAGGTGGCAGAACAAATGGGGTCCGATCATGCTCTCACCAAAGTCAGAGAAAATTTTCCCATAAAACTTCAGTGGGGATATGACTGTGCACATACTATGTAGATTTCTATATTAAAGTTGTTAAATTTTGCAAATATCTTAGAAATTGAATAAGGACCTGAAATGTTATGTGAACCTTTCAAACACACTAATTAAAAATTAAAGCCAGAATATTTTTTTAAAAATACCAATACTGAAAATTGGAAAATTAATACGACAACCATAGATGTACTTATATCAGAGTTACAGTTAGAAAATTGTCATCATGGGGTTACATTTTTGTTTCATTGATTCAGAATGAAATTTTATTGATTTACAAGACAAAAGATGATTTTTCTGACTGCCAATACCACAAATTTGAAATTAGGTTTGAACATCATCAAGAGTTTTTTTTTACTATCTTTTTACATCACTGTGTTCTTCATTAAAATTTTTAAATGCCAGTGTTGTTGCTGATGTGATAAGTCAAAACAGAATCCAGCTACTGTAGTTATATTGATGTTACAGGGCTAACTTGTGGCAGTAAAGTAAGGAAGCATGAGTGAATGACTCACCAGAAGCAGATATGATGAATAGGAAGATGTTATTTTTAATACAGCCATATTTCAGCATAACAGTACATTAAGTAGAAAGGCAAGATTAGCCTGAAAAAGGTTAAATTAAAGTGCTGATATCAATTTTTTGTTCCATATAATTTTAATAATTTAAACTTTAAATAAGTAGGGCCAAATTTTACTCTCAGGCCTACCTCCTACTGAAGTCTTAAGTAAAATCAGAATGTTGCCTGAAGCAGTAAACTGAAAGGAAAAAAAAGAGGCAGAATGGAACCTATACGCCAAATTCTGCACTCTGCTCACATCTGCAACTTCCACTCAGTTGCGTACAACACTGGAAATGACTGTAGCTGAAACATCAGCTAACTTTATTTAATAGCTTTAAATGCATGTCAGGTTAAGGACATCAATGGTGGTGAGGAACAGAGCATTTTACAATGATTAGGTCGGAACTAGATATCAAGGTTCTGGAATTCTATTCCTCAATATGCCATTGTCTCTCTCTGTTACTTGGGCAAACTGTTTAATTTCTGTCCATCTGCAAAATGGGCCTACTTACTGTACAGGAGAGTTATATGTAGTAATTAATGTTTGTAAATGCTCTCAAATCATGAAAGATTATATGGGAAGTGCTAAGTACTAAAGTTATTATTAAATAAGTCATCACAGAACAAAGTCCTACCCCATCAAGAAAAAAAAAAATATATATATATATATATATATAAATGGGTTGATCAGATATTAAAGCCAAAAGACAATTTTTAATATGCTCTCCAGAGGATTTCGTCTTGTTTCGTGGACTCTAAGGCTATGTCTGCACAGCATAGTCCTTGTCTACACTACAAGCAGTTATTTCGACAATGTCAAAATGATGTTGAGCTAGAGGTCTTCTTACTCCAACTCCTGTATCCCTCATTTTATGAGGAGTAAGGGAAGTCAAAGGAAGAGTGCTCTTTCTCAGACTTCTTGCTGCGTAGACAGCACCAAAAGCCGAAATAAGCTGTTTCAATTTAAGCTATGCAATTGAAGTAGCTCAAATTGTGTAGCTTATTTCGGCTTTAGCCCTGATGTGGAGACATGCCCTAACAACTTCTACACTCTCTATGGTTTTTTTTCCACCCTGGACAAAGGCACCCTGACTAGTTCTTCTTCTCTCATAGTAATCCCTATTTAAATAAATAGACAGCCCACAATCTTTTTATTTAACCATATTTCTCCCTCAAGGGACAAGCAACATGAGTTGGGGCCTGAAACCAGATGATATGAACCAGCTAGTGGATTTACTCTTGCACCTAATCCAACCCATAGTGAAGTCAACAGGAGTCTTCGTATTAACTTCAGTGTTAATTGGGACTGCAAAGCTTGAGCCCAAACCCAATAAAATTAATGGCAAAATTCCAGTTGATTTTTAAAATCTTGGGATTAGACCTATATTGTAGATTTCAACTAATGGAAAAGCCATTTCTCTGCTAGCAGACAGGTGCTGTTCCCTTTAAAGTCAATTTTAGAACTCCCATTGACTCCAGTGGTGCAGGATGAGGCCCTGTTAGCTACGCTAACCAATACCAAATAAGCTGCAAACTAATAATTCTATAAAATACATTAGGAAACAAGAGCTTTATGATAATAGCCGATTACGCAAATTCATTTTCTTTTATCTGTAGTTGCAGACACCAAGTTCTTTACACAGTGAGCTACCCGATTCTTTGTTCCTGCAGTCCTACTCTCAACAGCAAGGAAGTATAGGATACCATCATACGCAACAGCAGCCTCTGCCATTTGCTTCAAGAAGAACCAATAGCTTGTCAGAATCATCAGATCTACCACAGCCACTATGATAGAGTCCCGCACCACCACAACTGATGCACGATTAGCTATAACCAATAGACCCATGGGGTAGGAGAGAAGAAATTACTTTGAACCTGCAATTTGACTTTTGCACATGCATTCATTTCAAAGCTCCATGGCAGTAGAAGACCAGAGTGTGGACTCCAGCAGACAGTGCAACAGAGAAGCTGTTGGATTCAGTTTGCACTGTTTCACGACAATATTATATATCATCAGGCTGAGTAAAATAAATACAAATGCTATCCTGTGCAAACTCCATCACTGATTGCTGTGCAGTAGGAAAACATTCTTGTTGGTACATAATTTGGAGAACACTCTGTGTTTCCTTACGTCTGTGGATAAGACAAGTGAGGTACTTGGCCGACACTGTTTCAGTTCATATTTTATGTAAGAAAAGCACTGGGACAAAAATATATAGAGGAGAGAACAAGAGATTATTTTTATTATGATTATTATTGTTGTTTTGCACAACTGCACATTCGATATAACCTAGGCACTTTCTATAAAGAGAAGTTTGTTTCACTATTCTGGTGGCCAGACTAATACATCCAATTATACAGAAACCCCAGTCATAGTTTAAAATGATGTACAATCCATACCCCTTGATATATAAACTGAAACCTGAAAGTATTCAGCAGTTTACCCTTTCTGCTCTTTTTGATTAAAAACAAAAAACACTGGACTGTTTCCTGTTTATTCTGTGAATTGTGATTGCAAAGGAGAACTAAAAATATAAGCACAATCATGCAGCTATATTATTCCAGAATTTCAGTAGACTCATAATATAAAGTGGGTCCTTTTGCAAAATGAACAGCCTACTTACAGCTGTTCATAGCAACAAGTATCTGAAGAATATGCACTGTGTTTTGGCCCATTGACTGGGGATGCTGCAAATTATTCTCACATCTTTTTCATGATACCATTTGAATTTTCCTTTAAAAATGCACTTTTCGCTTTTTTGTATATTTTATGTTTCTAAAAAAGATTTTATGTAACTATAAAATAAAAAGTAGTGTATTGTACAGCTGTTGTAATAATGACCTATTTCTATATAAAATAAAATTATATGGAATTATGTGGAAATTATTTTGTATATGAAATATCAACTCATTTGACAAATATAAAGACTTTTCTTCTGTTTTATTTATTTTTATGAGTGGATATTTAGTAATAAATTAATGAATTAGTAACATTTTTGTGAAGGGCGCTGCTGTCTCATACTATATACATACTCAAATTATTTTTTCTTTCAATTTAATGCATTTGCTCTGGTACATAATAAAGTCACAGAAAAGCTTTACTATAGAATTTACACACATTCTCCTTCCTATGGCTGTTTAACTATGTAATTTAGTTTAGGCTTGAAATGCTCACTGCAACTTTACAAATTGCTTGATTTTGTTTACAAAAAATATTCTGACAGTTGTTTCTCTTTTTGTTTCATCTCAGGTAACTAGAATAATACTGCTTTAGGGAGCCCCCAAAATAACATTAAAAGATAACACTAAACTAGTTACCTATAGATAACTAGTTCCTCATCAGGAAATATAATTTCACTTAAAATTCTCCAGAGACTATGGACCAGAGCCTTACTTTTAGTCAAGGTAGTCATGTGGTAGAAGATAAAAAGGCGGCTTAAAGCTTTGTTAGTGCTCTCCTGATATTGGAGAAAGAGACTGTTTTGCCACTGCCGTACATGAGAGCAGCTTCAGGGCTTCTCTAACCTAGAGGTTCTCAAACGGAGGGCAGTGGAATGTATTCTGGGCATGTGAGAGATGCTTTAGGGACTGGAGGCAGATATCACAGGCCAAGGGAGGCTGAGGCCTCCCCAAACATCCAGGCATGAGCAGCACCTAGGCCTCTTGCTGCTTCCCTCATGGCCCCAGTCCAGAGCTGTTCCTCATCCCCAAAGTGGTCGGAGGCTAAAGCAAGCCAACCTGTGACCTAGAATTAGGATGGCTGAGGCCAGTGTTGGGGGTCCCCCAGTGCTATGGAGCTGGGGCACTGTAGCTCCCTGCCTAGCACTCTGGGGTTGGGACCACAGTGTCCAGCTCTCTGGGTCTGGAGACACTGAGGTCAGTGTTCCAGGGCTGAGGACACTGGGGCTACTGCTTCAGAATTGGTTGGACACCATAACAGTAGCCACTGGCCTGGTGCCCAGGGAGGGGGTTGATAAACAAGTACAGCCAGAAAGAAGGGTGTGGACACCATCAAATATATAAGAGAACCACTGTTCTAACTTACAGTGGCTATAACTGAAGCTAAGGGACTGTTGCAGTGGCCAGGTATTACCAGAGTGCAAGGTGCTCTGGCCATGCTCCCTTCCCACAGCTTCCTTCTTTGATTCCTGTCCATCATATCAACAGCAATGATGGGCCAATGAAGTCTTTCCACTTTCTGTATTGAACCAGGTTCATAGTTTAATTAATCTTTAATCATATTTTGTCTTATGTCATCCTTATCAGTGTCTATCCAATGCATCCTTGGTCTTCCTCTGTGGTACTTCACACTCTGGTATATAGCAGCATGTATGTGATAGTGATACATACATGCCATCCTTTCTGGGTCCATTTCTGACAAGTGTCAAAACCAGAACACTTTAAAAAGCTGTCTTAAATCTTCTGTTAACAGTGTTATTTCTTGCACTAGTCATTTTTTTATTACTCAATTTTTTTTTTAATTTACTGTAGTCTTTCTTGACCATATATGCTGGAACTAGGGTGCTCTCACACCCCTTGACTAGAAGTGGTTAACAGGATTTACAATTTGGTTCAGTGGCTCTCAACACCCTCACTATACAAATTGTTCCAGCACCACTGGTCTTGACATGCTCAGTGTTTCTCTCAACCAGTTCATTTCTGCAGTCAAAAATCTTGTATTTGTTTGCATCCTATAGCCAGGGGCAAAAAGCTGTAGTTTACAGGAGGAAACAGTACACTTGCCATATTTGAATTTCAATTAGCTTTTCTAAAAGACTATGATGTTCATTAGAATAGATTGGGGTGGGGGCAATGTCCATCCTTTCTCAAATTCTAGCAGTCTCATTTCTCCTACACACCCAAGACCCATTTTGAATTGTAACAACATCTATCCCACTGCTGTAGAGCTGTCACACCGTACTGGTGTATTATTGAAGAGCAAGCACATTGTTCTGGATTATTGTTATAAGGCTATAATGCAGTATGGGGTTATTGTAGTCAGTCATGCTGTATTGGGTTATTATTGAAGGCTTAAACTGGGTTATTTCTGTAAGAATGCTACTCGGCACTGGGCTGTTATTATTGGTGGGTCATTATGCTGCATGTTTTATTATTTTAGGGTTGTAGAGCTGGTTATTCAGCTCTCACGCTGTGCTATGTTAATTATAGGACAATTATGTTGGGTTTATTACAGTGGCTTGATTTATTGTACGCAGGTGGGCTGAGGTAAGTTATAGTCTATAGCATATGAGCTGTACTATTCTAGTGTTACAAGGCAGTGTTATTGCACGGTTGCTGGGCCCCACTGCAGCTTAGCTGCCCACTTCCCAATCCCTCCAACGGGACGGGATCGGGACCCACTGGATTATTATTGTAAGGTTGATGCACTGGAGTCTTATTACAGAGTGCTGTATTGGATTGTTATTGTGGGGTCGTTGGGATACTGCCTGGGATTACTGTAAAGTACTGTTCCTAGTAAGCTGAGCACTTGGACAGCCATCCAGAAGAGATTCAAATGCAGCCCCCCGCTGATTTGCAGAGCACCCACAGCCTGTGTTTAGACTGGTGGTGCATATTTGCACATGCCTTGGTGCACAAAACCACATTTATTCTACACGTCATGGATAGAAAAAAAAATAGAGGGAGCACTGCCGCAGGGAGGCAGCACTGGGCTGTTACTGCCGGCTCACGGAGGGATCGCTCCGGATTGTACTGCAGGCTGGCTGGGCTGCGGCACTGGATTGCTGCCGGCAGCCTGCGACGGGCGTTTCTCGCGGCAGCCCGGTCGCCTCGCTGGGGCAGAACAGAAGCGCATCTGGCCGGCTCACCCCGCACGGCAGCGCAAGGGCCTGAGGACGCGCCGCGAGCCCCCGACCAGGAGCCCAGTGAAAGCCCCCGGGCTCGCAGCCCCTGCTCCGCCGGCGGGAATGTTATTGTCAGGTTGCCAGGCAACCCCCGCGCCTCGGCCTTCTAGGCAGGCGGGGCCCGATCCTGCGCCCCCGGCAGCTCGGCTGCCCGCTCCCCCATCCCTCCCACGGCACGGGGTCCGGGCCCTCGGCCCCTCCACGCCGCGCAGGCGCAGTCACGCCGTTCCCCAACCCGGAAGTGCTCCTCGATTTCCCCTCCGCTTTGGTGCGTCCCACAATCCCCCGCGTCTTCCTTTCTGACCTGTGCCCGGGCAGGGTGAGTGGCTCGTCGCGGGGGCTGCCCGCCCATCCGCTGCCATCCGCCCCGCCGGGGCCCGCCGAGCCCCCGGGCCCTGCCCGGCTCGAGTGCGGAGGGGACCCCGCGCCCACGGCGCCGGGTATTTCGCGGCGCCGCTGGGAGGGAAGGGCCCGGCGGGGGGGGATGTGGGCCCCGGGCTGGGAGTGAAGATGTGGGCCCCGGGCCGGGGGGGGGGGGGACGATACTGGCATAGGGACAAGATCTGGGGGGGGACGGGGTGTGGGCACAGGGGCCCCCCCGGGGCTGGGGCTCGGGCTCAGGGGCGGAGTGGGGGCTCGTCTAGCAGCATCTCCAGTGCTAGGGTTTTGCCCCATGTTGCATGGGCAGGGCCAAGCAGTTTTCCTAGTGAGCACCCAAAAGCTGGAGCCGAGTGTAAAAGCCTGGTCCTATGCTTCAGGGTATTAGGACAGTGGGGGGGGGGGGGTAGAATAAACTTACCTAAACTGAAATGTGGCGAGTTGTCACATTGGAGCTGCATGTTTTGAAATCTGCAAGGCTTGTGCTCTGTAAAAAGCTGATTATGCTAAAATAGACTTCTGACCCTAAAAACTAATGTCTGAGGGGTTAAAAGGTTGGAAATGACTTGGTGGAAAGACTCAAAGTGAGACCTGTACCTATGATTTTCAGTGTTGGACAGATGGCTCCAGCAAAGAAAGGTGGAGAAAAGAAGAAGGGGAGATCTGCTATCAATGAGGTGGTGACTAGGGAATATACCATCAACATTCACAAAAGGATCCATGGAGTGTGAGTGGTTTTTTCATGTCTTGTTTGTGCCAAAAACAAATTGTCCTTATCTTATTTACTTCAAGTTGTTGGTGTTAGGAAATGGTTGTAGTAAGGTTGAGAACGTTAACAGTGGATGAGTGTCATCAAAAGTGCTGACTGGAATGAAAGGATATTTTAGATCTCAGTTTTCCACCTGCATGTCTAAGGGCATGGACGTTTGCAACATCAAAGCCTGAGTGGTTATAGTTTTTGACAAATGCAGTTCTTCAAAAGTTTTTCTCACTTTGCATGAGTTTTCCTAGGTTTAGCACACTGATGTCAAGTTTATAAGGAGTAAACATGTTTCCAAATACTGTTGTTTAGGTTTTTTGCTCATAAGCTTTCAAAGAATAATTCCAATACACATTAATATAAATTAAGCATCATTATTGTTAGATGTGAGTAGCTCTGTGTACGACAAAATAATACAAGTATGGTGGTAAGATACTAAAACCTGTGAAAAGACTGGGCTAATTATTATGCCTTGGTGAAACAAGTATACTTCTCTGGGGGGGGAAAAAAACAAGTGCAATCTATGGACATTTTAAATGTGCACAGACTAACATCTCATGAGCTGAATAAAGCAATTTAAGTCTTGGTTGATCATGTCTGTCCTGAGAATGGTACAGAACCACTGGTTTATAACACAGTCTGGGAGAAGACTTGATCAGGAACGCTGTCATTTCTCAGTCATTTCTCTGGCTGTATAGTTACATTCAAATGGGAGAGAGACTCTTTATAAATGATAAAGAACTAATAACAGGGAAATATCTGAGTTATGGTTTTCTACAAGTAGATAATTCATAAATATCATTACTTCAATGCAGAAGTGGGGGGACGTGCACTTTTCTTGCTCCTGCCTTCTCTTTCCTCACTGACTCCTAGCATTAGATATTAATTTGTCAGCATATACAAATAGTGCTTGGATGTATGCTGTGCTACCTTAGGTTAAAAATTACATCCAAGGGGGAACTTGATATAAGCCCTGGGGGCCAGTTAATACAATAGGCATTTAGAAGTAAATTTTGTTAAAATTGTATGTACATTACACACCTGTGTCTGTTTAGAAATAACTTACTGGTTTTTGAGAAACTTAAACGAGTGGTCCTGTACCACCTTAGAGACTAACAAAAAAGATAGATAGTATCATGAGCTTTTGTGGACACAACCACTTCTTGAGATGAGTAAAGAAATAATGTCACAATAATGAACAGGTTAGGACAGTCCAACAAAACCTTTTTAACTTTATATGATTATGGAATGACCATCTTGCTAGATCTGTGGCAAGTTTCCAGTGCTAAGAATATTTATGAAAGATTAGCTAAATTACTATTTTCTAGGGATGTTACATATCGGTTAATTGAATAGTCGATTAACGTTATGAATTCTTATCAGTTACTCACCAACTTTATAGTCTCTGGGAGTGGGGCCAGCAGCCAGTGCACTCTGGCCCCTCTCCTGAGGAGCCCCCGCCACTCTGCACTGCTGCCTCTGTATCAGAGGCAGCAGCGCAGGGTGCCTGGTGGGAGCTGGTCTATGAGGGCAGCCAGTTTAAAAACCAGCTCCCCTCACAGAGCAGCTGCCTGTCTCCCTGCGCTGCTGCCTCTGATGAACAGAAGCAGCCCCTGTCCAGGGTGCGGTGCTGGGCTTCCTGCCCGCCTGACTCCTAATACTCTTTAAATGCACAGCTGCAGCAGGGGTAGATCCCAGACCTGGTGTGAGCCAATACTGAGCTGGGCTGCTGGCCAGCCTGCTAAAAAATTTACTTGTGGGACGGGGGCGGAGGATATAGTCTCTGTATCATTCACCTGTAAGCTTTTGCATATCAGTTAATCTACTACACTATTACATCCCTATTCTCTGTTCTCAGGGGATTCAAGAAACGCGCACCCCGTGCTCTCAAGGAAATCCGTAAATTTGCAATGAAGGAGATGGGCACTCCTGATGTACGCATTGACACCAGATTGAACAAAGCAGTATGGGCCAAAGGGATAAGGTACGTCCCAGGTGTTTTAATCATGAGTAGAGGAGGAAGAATTTCACAAATGCAGAAATGAGAGAATCTTGTAAGTATCTCTCCTGCTGACCAGTATTTGCTTTTCACTTGCAAATGTTTCCTTTCTGGTATTATGAGTAAGTGAGATCTTGGGCTTATGGGCCCAAATCCACAACGGGTCATAGCTTCTTGGAAAATGACTGGAAGCCACAAACGCTGGGTTAGGAACCTAGACTCCCTATGCAATGAATAGAGAGAAAAAGAAGCTTCTGAAAATGGGATCCACACAAGCCAGTATACTAGGTGGGGAGCTGCCCATACTAATCAATAGGAAATGCCTAAGATCGCTGTTTTGGAAGTCCTGCATTTATGGCTAAGTGTAGTCTGCAGAGGCAATTCCTATCTCTAGTTACAAGATGCATCTGGGAACCACTTCTTCACATAAGTTTAGTGAGGTGGGGATGTAGACCTTTAGAACCTTTGGCCTGCTAGCTAGATAACTCGCCCAGATTTGAGATACCAGTTCCCCTCTTTCTGTGAAGAGAAGAGGATTTGAACAGGGAGTCCCCAACTCGCAGGTGAGCATCCTAACCTGGTCATTTTATGTGGAATTGGGTGTGCTCACCTACTAGATAAAACCCTGCAGGGAAGATCTTCATCTGCTGTGAGAATCATGCTGGGGTGTAGGTGTCAGACAAGCATCCTGATGCTTGCCTCAGCATTGTGTGCATGCCCAGAGATAGAAACTTGGCACCCAGTGGCTTTCGCATTTAAAAAAAACAACAGGTTCTGAATAAGGTTGAGCAGTAGCTGAGTATGAATTTGGTGTATCGATGTGTAAAGCCCCGTTAATGTTGGTCTCACTGTCTACACCAGTGGTCACCAGCCAGTAGTTCGGGATCTACCGGTAGATCTTGGAGCCTCTTGATAGGTTATCCTGACTGGTTTGGCCAGGAAGCTATCAGCCACTGGCACTTCAGTTGCCCCTCCACCCACTGTCATGCTGCACCTGCCTTGGAGCTGCCCCCCTGCCTCTCCTTTTTGCTTTGTAGGTTGTAGGAGGGAGAAGGACAACTGATGTCAGTGTCCCCCTACTCCTGGACCTTATCTCCACACAGAGGAGGAGATGGAGGGAACTTGGCAATGCAACTCTGTCACTTGCATGCATTGTGTGTGTGTCTGTCATTCTCACCAACACACACTGTCCTTCCCTCTCATCTTCTGACCCAACACGTACATGGGGGGGGGTTAGTGTTAATTTTACTGCTTGCAAAGTGGGTTATTTTTGGTTTTTGACTGGTCTGTGCATTTATTTCATAACTTTCATTTCTCTCTTACACTTAAATCTTTTGAGTAGTGAGTTCTAAAATGCCAAACCTGCCGTGGCTGGAGTAATTATCACTGTGGTAACTGTGCTCCTGGAAGGGGCTGGCATGTCCCTATAGCCCCTGAGAAAGTCAGAGCAGGGGGTCTCCACATGCTGTCCTTGCCTGTGGACACCACTCCTGCAGCTCCCATTGATCAATAATGGAGAACTGTGGCCAGTAGACACTGTGGGGGTGGTGCCTGTGGATGAGGGGCAGCACATGGAACCGCTGCTGTGCATGCCAGCTGCTTTCAAGAGTGGTGCAGGGCCAGGGCAGGAGTGAGCCAACCTTAGCTCTGCTGCTTCAGTCCTGGGACAGTTGTCTGGCTACTTGTGGAGGGGGGTGGAACTCGAACCCACCACTCTGCGTGCTCCCCAGGCAAAAGCCCTATCCCATAGGCCACTCCAGAACCCACCCCACCACCTTACCTTCAGAGGGTTCCTTATCCTGCTTTCCTAATGCAGGAGCCAGCTCCATCCCTGGAGCAGCCTGTGTTGGATGCCCAGCTGCTGCCTGGGTGGGTGGGACTCAAGCCCCCAACTCTATACTCCCTAGGCAAATGTGGTATCCCCCAGGCCACTCGAACTCACACAACCTCCCTACCTTCAGAGGGTCCTTTATCCTGTGTTGGCTGTCTGCTTACTCCCAGCGTGGGTGGCACTTGAGCTGCTGAGGGGGGACCGGACTTGAGCCCACCACCCTGTGCTCCCCAGGCAAATGCCCCATCCCCTAAGCTGCTCCAGAGTCCACCCCACCGCCCATACTCCAAACCCCTTGGCCCAAGACCAGCGTCTGCACCCCAAGCTCCTACCCCAGCCTGGTGAAAGTGAATGAGATTTGGAGAGGAAGGGGGTTGGCGTGAGCAGGGGTGAGGCCTCGGAGAGGGGAGGGAAGGAAGCCAGGCACGGGTATTTGGGTTTCAGGTAGATCTTACATTGCACTTAAATTGAGAAAGTGATCTTGTGGTTAAAAAAGTTAGAGATCACTGGTCTACACTGCCACCTGTAGCAGCAAAACTTGTTCAACGTGTGTGAATAGTCTGACAAAGTTACACTGACATAAGTGTCAGTGTGCACAGCGCTGTGGTGGTGGGTGAGCTCCTCCTGCTGATGTAACTTAGTGCTTCAAGTCAGAAAGTTGGCTTAAGGTACTCAACTCCAACTATGTAAATAATGTAGCTGGAGTTAACATACCTTAAGCCTAATTTGTCCCCACAGTGAGAGCTTGATGGGAGAAATGCTCCCATCAACTTCCCTTATTCTCTCAACTTAGAGGAGTGCTGTGGTTGACGGGGGCACCATCAATGTTCAATTTAGCAGGTCTTTACTAGATCCTCTAGATCAGAGGTGGTCGTCTTTGCTGTTGGGGGTGGGGGGGGGCAAACAGGTAGAAAAGAGGGGCAGTACTTAATACATCAGTCTGTTCGTGGACTCAAATCTCTTCCTCACCGCTCTACTCTGATGAGTCTGATTCTTCTGGCAGGGGTTGTCCGTCTTGAATTCTGTACCCTGGGCAGTGGCTATGTAGGTTCTCCTCAAAAGGAGTTTGGTCAGATCACTTTGTACTTCCCTTGCTCAACTGTGTTGCATACTAAAAATAAGATATATGGAGATATAGGTTGAACCTCTCTAGTCTGGCTCCCTCAACACCTGACTAGTGCCAAACCAGAGAATTTGTCGAACCACGGGAGGTCAATATTGTCGAGCAGTATTACTAACACTTCCACTGCTTACTGAGCTCTTAGAAAGACATTTAGCTCTAATTTGCCCTTAAGTAGCAGCCCAGAGCCAGGGCTGGTGGCTGTAAACAAACTTTATAGGACCACCAGGAAACTTGGCCACACCCATCAGTAGACATCTGGCTTACTAAAATCATGCTGGACCAGAGAGGTTCAATCTGTACTAGTCTGGGACTAGCTTTGAAGGACTAGTATAGGCCTAAATACACATACTGTCTTGCAGGCCACTTGTGCTTCAAATGTTATCTGTGGCATGCTGATACTCCCCTTTAAAAAACCATGTCTCTGCTACCCTAACATCTTGGCACGTAACAAGGATTCATCACTGAATTTGGTCTGCTGTTTGGATTATTAGCTTTCCTGGCTCAAAGTGGGTAGTGATGGGGAACATGACAGGTCCAGAATGCATTAACATCTAATTTTCTTTGCCTGGTATTAATGGTAGTCACTGGCAAAGAGATATAGCTGGAGCACATATAGTGCTTGTTCCTCAAAGTGGACTGATCTGTGCTTATTTCCAAATGTCACCCTTTTTAGGTCCGCTGATTGCTTCCTGGGAGAGCCTTAGCTCTAGCGCCTCACTTAAGAAATCCACTGAAAATTAAACTATATTAACTTATGCAATATTTTCACTATAGGAATGTTCCCTACCGTATCCGTGTACGTTTATCCAGAAAACGCAATGAGGATGAAGATTCACCCAACAAACTGTACACACTGGTTACCTATGTACCAGTCACCACTTTTAAAAGTAAGTGCGCATACTACTGTTCTCTGTATGCTGAGCACTTGTGGGAACTCATGAGACACAGATGCCATCCAGCTGATTAGTAGAGCTGATTAGGTTTGTTTCTACTGGTGATACTCAAATTTATTCCATACATGGATGGAAAAGATTAGAGGGAACATTGGTACAAGCCTTTGAAGCTTCTGTTTACAATGGAGACTCTTCCAGCTATCTGTAGACACTTCAGTACAGGGGTGGCCAACCCATTCTGGGCAAAGAGCCAAGTGCCCCAGCTCTTCACGCTGGACCCAAAGTTATTGAGCAAAAAAAAAAAAAGACTGCCCCTTTAAAAGGAGCCCCTGGTCGCATTTGGTGAGGTGGTGGGAAGCTCTGCCCCTTTAAGAAAACACATTTAGTCTTTTTGGCCATCATCATCTTTAATTCTCTATTTTTAATGGCTGTGCAGATGGCTCCTCTGCCCAGGTCAGCACAGGGAGCCGGGAGGAGAGGGCCATTTTTGGGGGGCGCAGAGGGGCTTCGCGAGCCGTGGGTTGGCCATGGTTGCTTTAGTATATTGTTAGCTTGCTGGCTAGACTGTGGATCGTGTCAAAGAGCTTTACTCTTAAATTTTTGCTGATCTCACACCCAAACAGAAGTCTAGTGAAGCTGAATAATTCTATGAATTTTGTGGTGTATCACTAGTAGGGATGCAAGAGACTAGTCGACTAGTTTCCCCTCCTTCCCCCGCTACCTCTATCAGAGGCAGCAAGCTTGGGGAGGTGGGGGGGGGGGAGAGCCAGCTTAAAAGCACTCTCTCTGTGGGGAGCAGGGGAAGTAGAGGCACAGCAGAAATGGCATGAGCAGGGACTGAAGCATTCTGCACTTGCACCGCTTCTGCTGTATGCAAGAGCTCTGTCAGGGCTCTTGTGCATTCAAAGGCTCAGGTGCTGCAGTGGGGGAGTCCACTTTTGAACTGTAGCAGGGCTCCTGCTATAGTTCAAAGGCAGAGGCACCCTTATAGACTGGTGGAAGGAAATCCCGTTGACTATTTAATCTAAATTTAACCTTCCCAGTCACTAGATTAAAAAGATTCATAAATGTGAGTTAAGTTATACCTTAATGATGGCAATATTTGCTGCTTTAAGAATGCTCATATCTACGAGTTTAGCAGAAGTCTTAATCTTGTGGCTAACTTCGTTATGGCTTTGAGTGTATCTAAGATTTGAAGTAGAGTAGCTTGGTCATTAATGCAGCTTAATTTGTATTTTTTGCAGGTCTACAGACAGTCAATGTGGATGAAAATTAAACTGATTTTCATTACAATAAAGTTATAAAAATGACACTTGTTTTGACTTAGATACCTTGTTCTTTTAATGCTCAAAGAACTACAGCATATCCAAGACAGTATTTGGTGGCAATCCATCTGAAGTTTCTACATGTTTTATTGGGGTGTTTAATTCTTCTGCTACCAGTCTTTTTTAAAATATATTGTTTACGTTATAAGTAGTAAAGCAGCATCTTGTACCCACCTCAAAACAAGGGGATAGCCAATGAAATTAGAAGGAAGGAAATTCACAAAAAAAGAGGAAAGATATTTTTTTTTCACCCACTCTGTAATTAAGCTGCCCTAGAAAATTGAGGAAAAAGAACTTGACTTAGGACCATCCACAGTTAGGATTAACCTTTGCAGCTTAAACCCTGATCTCTGCTGCAGTGTAGAGATTCTCACATGTCTTCTGTATCCTCAAACATCTACTTCTGCATTAGAAGCAAGACACACTTGATTTTCAGTGTTCTGTGGTAATGTCTCTGGTATCTGAGGGATGGTGTGGGGGAGGGGGGTCCCACCCCTTTTTTGGTAAGTAACATCTCCTTAAAGCATGAAAAGTAACATACAATATTATCCCCCATTTTGAAAAGTACTCTTTGCATAGGAGAGTTAGAGGGAGTATCATGCAGTTACCTCATGAAGTATTCCTTAGTTGAAGAGATGATACAGTACCCCTACTTTCAAGACATGTTAAAATCCAGTACAAAAAGGTTTAATTGAAAAGTGCATCTTTTCACAGATCAGAAGCAGTCCATGTACACTTAACATATTAGCAAGACATTCAAATCTGAATACAATCAAAAATATTAAAATAGTTTCAATTACCAGCATTGAAACAAGTCTTCAGGATTAGTGCAAACAAAACAAAAACCCAAACCACCACATAAACTGCAGACAATAGTTGAGGTTTTCCCCAAATTTAAAAAAAAAAGCTGTGTAACAAGACTACTGGAGCCAGCTTCTGTTCCCCCACTACATAATGGGTGTTTGGAGTTTTCACTGTGCAGACATGTTTACTAAATCAATGGCACAAACTACACCCCCATCAGCTTTTAAAGCAAGCAAAACAAAACAGTTAACTGGTTTATAAACTTGCTTTTCCTTCACAAAATGTGCTTTGGTGTAACTTCAGTGCAGTTAGTTTCAGGTAAATTTGCTACTGTGTATTTATTACATGTTCAGCTAGTGACTGGCTGCTCATTCCATTTGTTTTGAGAGTATATTGATTTAGCTTAGCATTCTCCAATTTTGGTTTCAATTCTAAAGGCTTTTCAAAGAAATTTACTAGTGACTGTTCGGTCAAGAGTGACGCTAAAATTTGTTCAAAGGAGATAATCCAGTTCCCTTCAGTCACAGGTAACGCTTGAGTTTCTTTATGTGTAGTCTTCACAGTGTCAGTGAAAACAGTGTCCTGGGCAGACGCCTCAGGCTGTAGGTCTTCAGTAAATTCATCTGATCCACTTCCCAAGCTGCTGCTTCTTTGACCCACTTCTCCAATCTGTAGTAGTAAAGTGGTCACGGTGGCAATGGCTTGATATAAATAGTTTTCCTCTGGATCTTCATGAAACATGCTGTACAAGGTTTTGCAGAACTGGATGAATTCCCTCTTAGAAGGGAAGGGAAAATTATTATAGAACAGGTCAAATAATTGATCACACACGTCACGGATACAGTACAACAGCTGTAAAAGTTTGGGCATGTATAAAGCAAGTATCATACAAATGAGAATGCTTCTGCAAACTCTTGATACAATTATAACATTTTTAGCAGACTGACAAAATGCCAAAGTAATACTTGCCTTATTTAAAATGTCAGAGACCAGATTTCATATATACCTCCAATCCATTAAGGTTTCATGGAAATGGATGGTATGTGATTAGCCTGGGGACAGGGTGACACCTTCAGTCAACCCAGAAACTGACAGTGCTGTAAGCACTAGGGATGTGAGCTCTCTGCCCACCATGGGTAGGGGGCTGCTCCAGACCTGCGGGGCCCACCACAGTTGGGGATCACACCCGCATGGCTGGAGCAGGCCCTAGAGTGAGCCACCCCCTTTAACCAGTAAACACCAATTAAAACAGGATTTTACATTCCTAGTAAGCATAACAAGTGATCTCTAGAATCTGCATTAGCTGCTTGTTGGTTTTGGCCCACAGAAAATGTAGATATAGCTTGGACCAACTATTTGAGAGAGAATCTCTCCCAGTACTACATTAGTATATGTGCAGCCAGTGGGGTCACATGGGTTCTCAATTAAAAAGAGAGTTGCTGGTGGGGTGTTGCAAAAGCCCCATATCTTTTGGATTAGTTTCACCTGGTCCAAAATAGAACCAGAATTGGAACTCATACACGGAGTAATTTTAGATTTGTTTGCAGTACCTGCCATTAGAAAGAGCTGCACAGCTGTGCTCAGACATTTTTAAAAGGTATTTCCCACCCTTATATTGAGAATGTAATTTTAAATATACCACCTGGCTCATTTTAGGCAGTGCTTTTTCAGTTTTAGCATCCTTTTCTTTGGCTAAATCTTTAAGCATCTGCTTCAGTTGCTTCTGGTAATCTACGGTATCACCTTAAATGGAGAAAACACAAAACAAGCATTAGTTTTAAATTCACTGCAACAAATTTTAAAAAAAACTAGGAAAAGAGGAAAAACTTGAGCACTAATGAACTTAGAGCTAGACAGCTCTATTATGTACATAATTTCATTTTATAAATCTGATAGTACATACCATTTGCTTTTTCAAGTACTAGTGGCCTCGAAGTAGATAATAAAGGATTCTTTAGTGGTGACTGACTGTCCCTTTCATTTTCTGTGAGAGCTAGCAAAAGAAAATTGAGATATTAATGGACCATTTCCAGAATCACTAAACTAAGAGCTTTAATTCTCTGGGCTCAGCAAGAAAATTATCTTTCATGTTAAAGGTGGTATTTAAGACCCATCATTGACTGCAAGACACCTTAAGTACAGTAGCTGTAAACTCCCTTGTTACAGGAAGACAGACTCACAGAAGTTTCAAATTTAATCTAAGAGGAGCTTAGACTGGAATTTTATGAAAATTGTAGTGCAAGTGTCTGTTTATGGGGACTGGAAGAGGAAGGGAGAATGAACTTTTCCTTTCGAAATTTCTTACCAGGAGGGATATGCAGCCTGTATAACAGGTTTATCTTTTCATTCATTTCTCCATTGTACATAACATCTGCAAGAGAAAAATAAACAGGGCACCAGAATATTTATTTCCACAGTTTTAAAAAAATTAAATGTCCTTTAAGTCAACCAAATGTTCATGTGTACATGCATCCAGTGTATTAAAATGAAATATTTAAACTGTCCTGACCAGCAAGTAAGAGCCAGCTAGCTTAGTCTTCTATATAGCCCTAGTGTTACCAACCTATGAGGCACATCTCGTTTAGAAAGCAAGAATGCAAAGCGGCCTATCGTCACAGCTGAATAAATCCATGCCACCATTTTCATCTTAATACATACACCTCTTCCATGGTGGGGGATAAACAGAACAATGCAGGCTCACCTATTTTATTTAAATAACCCAGATAGTAATGATGCAGACAAGATACTAAAATTTAATTCATTCAAAACATTGTGAGGGGTTTTTTAAGCTAGTCACATCAGCTCATGATAAGAATTATACAGCATTTCAGCTCTATCAAAAATCAGTTCAAGACACTAAGTGAGGACATTTATATTTGAACACTGTTTGGCATCCTACTATGTGTAAGGCAGTTTCAACTTCAGCAAGATAATGGTGGTGCACAGTCTCATGGCACTCTAGACACTAACTGCATCCCAGAACTATCCTACCAAAGGAGTCTAGTTCAGTTCAGATCAGATTATAATATTGACAGTCCAAACACAGCAGGCATACAGGGAAAGAGGGGGTAAGCAAAAGGTTGCTGTGTAAGAGAAAAATATGGCCTCCATGCTAGACATAGGGGTGCTGAGATTCTCTACTATTCCAGCCTCTAATTACATAAAGACTACATGAATTATGAATCACAAGAGCTAGTAGGCAGCAGTCTGAACTGGGGAGGAGGGAACATAGCATGGTAGGAAAGGATTTTGCAGCCTTCACACAGAAAAGAAAGTTTATGCAGTTTTACACATGGCACATCTTCAGTTTTTCCTAGCAAATCCTGTAACTGAGAACTTTGAAGCATTTTAATTTAATTAAGAGGATTTTTCCAAACAGGTCCTTAGGTTGCCTTTTAATTCTAATTGTTTCATATAACTGGAACAAAGTCAAATCAGTGCAGGAGAGAGATTAGCTAAACTGTATACCAGAAAAAGATGCCCTTCTCTTACTTTGGCATGCTAATTGAAGCCACACCACCCTGCATCCCATCCCACCACTGGCCCCGCCCAAGTGTCGGTTGGATTGTCACTACCTAAACAGCTAGAAAATCCTTTGAATTCAATGAGACGGTCCATGTTTTCATCCAGGAGTCGGAATGTCCTTTCAGCTAAAACTTTAGTGTGCTCCCCACATGTCCATGGTGAGACAAGTTCATAAAGGTTAGTGAACTGCTGAGAGTCTATTCTGTACTGCTCAGCATAAGGTCGATTTGGGTCATGTCGCTCAATTACTGGGCCCATCCATTGCCAGTAGCAGCTCATTAGATGCTCTCTCTAAGAGGAATCAAAAGTAGTAGAGAAGAAAGCATTGTTACAAACACATTAGTAAGACTAGTAGTTGACACAGACTTATTTCGTATCAATATTTCATATCAAGGTATGCTCAAACAGTTAACCTCTTTTTGTAGATATAACAATACCAACACAATTCTTAAGGGAAAAAACTGCACAAGTTTCAAGTCAGACAAGTTTTCTCGTGATTTCTAATAGGTAATTTGTAGGTAACATTTTCAAAACTAATGAGAGTTTTGCAATATTTTCTCCCAATTGCCTAGTAATTGTTTCTGGAAGGTATAAAAATACACAGACACAGTCAGGTAAATCTCACATCATTACTAAAAGAGAAGCCAGGAAATTAAATTAGGAACAAGACAAATAAGTTATTTGTAAAATAAAATTGCCAAATCCCAGGAAACTAAGTGAATGGAGAGGACTCTGGGTTAGTTTTTTACTGAGAGGTGAGGACTAGCCTCTAAAGAACATCAAGAATGTGAAACTGAAGAGTGTTTTTATGGTACTTCAGCTTTTTGCTGCACAGTGCAAAGAATGTAGTTTCTAGAGCTGTGCATTATTAAACCAGAAGTTGCTAGGAAACACAAGAACCTGATCTCACCCAGTCCTTTCCTGTACTACAGGTGAGAGGGGCATGTTAAGGTTATTCTGTGCTCTTTTAAGAAGTGTCCTGAGGCCAAATCCAAGCCCCACTATTTTAAATGTTCATTACATTTACTCCTTTTAATCCAGTGAAGGGCCATTCAAAGGGAGAAAAACAGCAAGGTGCAGTTTAGCACCTTATCTAAATGACAGCACTGCTGATAACACAGTAACTCTTCCTGCAGTTCTTCAATGAAAGTTCAGTATAAGCCCAAATAATGGTCTGCAACTTAAATCCCATTAACACTGGAGCTTTCTGTCTTCATCCCTCCACTTTCCAAACATACCAACCTTAAACAGGTCATATAGCTCCTCTAAATCTTCAGGAAGAATTGAAACATCTGGGATGACAACTCTGAGCTTAAAGGAAAAGAAGGAAAAACACAGTAGTGAATACCAACACTAGTATAAATGGCATGGATAAGAAACGTGCCCACCCACATTGTAATCTAACAGTGAAAAAGGCCAGCCAAGAAATGCAACATTTATGGTTAGAGCCCTGCAAATCCATGGATATTTGCTTTATATTTGCATATCCAGAATACCCACAGTTCATTTTTGCAGTTATAAATGCAAATACAGATATAAATTTTGTATCCAAAACAAATGTGTGGATATCTGCTCTATGTCTGCAGGTATCTGCATCTGCAGATATAAATGCGGATATCAGCGGCTCATTGTTGCAGATACAAATACAGATACAAGTTTTGTATCCACGCAGGGCTCTATGGTTGCATATTTCTTCCCCACTTCCCTTCAAATCTATCTTAGGGACATTATGAATACGAGTACCAAAAAAAAAGCAAACTAAAAAAGCATCAGATAATAGTTCTCCCTTAACTAGTGCTGTAGTACCTGCTTAAATTTAAAGCACGCTTATGTAGTGTTATAATAGTTTTAAAAAAACCCCTCCATTCTAGAAAATTCTACTCACCACATTTTGTTTGGTTGTATCCTCATGGCTTTGCAGAACACGAATCCTGTGTTTATAGCGCATATGCTCTATCTGTTCCACAGAGTGGTCACCAAATTTCTAGAATACAGGAATAGATTTTTTAACTTTTCTGAAAATGTAAAAAGTACAAAGTAGTATTTTCCTAGAACAATGACAGGGCTTCAATATATTTAGTTTCTAGGTCACCAGCCTAACTAGGTATATTTACAATATGCCCATTATTGTGGTAGCTGAGCACCTTATGAAGGGGCTGAGTTACCAGAGTACAGTAATTCCTCATTTAACACTATAGATGTGTTTCTGAAAATGTTCGTGCTAAGCGAAAACGTGCTATGCCGGGTCAATTTTCCCATTAAAATTAATGGAAAAGGTGAGGGTTGCGTTTCAGGTGGTGGTGGCGGCGGCAAAGTCAATTTTTTGTTGGTGCTGGGTCGTCAACATTAGATATCTAGCAACACAAGTCACCGCGGTTTGTTAAAACACAAAGATAAACACGTGCGTGAGCAGAGGAGCGCTGTGACCAAGTGTTTTCATCCGCTCTTGCGTATTACCACTGTTTTCACCAACTTATACCGCCCTGCGAAGTAATCGGCCACTTAATTATTTTCGTGTTATTTTGAGGACGGTCGTGTTAGTCGAAAAACCTTCCCTAAAAAAAAATGGTGCTATTGCGAAAATGTGTTAAGCGGGCACTTGTTAAACGAGTAATTACTGCATGAAGCTATGGAAAAATCGCATTTTTCTTTAACTATCACAGAGAAACAAACATTTTAAAATCTGACTAGAAAATCTAGTTGATATTAAAAATTTTTTTACCTCATAGGAATCATGGATTAGATCAGCTATTTCAGTCACTGGGCAGGGTTCCTGTTCATCACTGAAAAAGGCATGGTGATTACCGATTGGTGGTAGAGGGCTTTCCTCATTTTTAACATGATCTAAAAACCTAACAGGAAGGAAGCAATACAAACACAGATCAGTGCACTGTGCATGCTGTGAGCAGAATAATACATACATTTGAGCCA
Source organism: Pelochelys cantorii (assembly GCA_032595735.1). Taxonomy (NCBI): domain Eukaryota; kingdom Metazoa; phylum Chordata; order Testudines; family Trionychidae; genus Pelochelys; species Pelochelys cantorii. Next base: position 119,152,415 of record CM064326.1, on the reverse strand, counting down.
AAAGACTGTGCTCAATGGCAATGTGCAGGTTTTTATGCTACAACACTTCTCAGAATGCCTTTACTGTTACTCACACTGTTACTGTGATCTAGCCTATAACTAAAGGCAGACACTACCCAAGGAAGAACATTTGTGTCTCCATGAAGGCAGGGACAAGAAGCTCCTCATTCTAGGAAAGAAGCTAAGAGCAGCAGTAAATAGTGCATATTGACAGGACATCAGCCACATTTCCTAACCCTTTTGTTGAGATCAGACACTGATGGTTCAGCAGCAGCAAGACAAATCTGAGTTGGACACTGCTACATGTGTCTATACAATGCTCTTATCTTACTACTGATGCAGTAGCCACGTTCCTTTGTATTAGTTTTAAAGCAGAGCAGTCTGAAAGTACAGTATAATGTGAAGTTCAGACAGAGGAATGTACCTGCTAAGAATCATCAAGGCATGCCCGTCATCCTTGCTGTTACATAGTTCTACTGCATTGGCTTCAAGAATAGCCAAGCCTAACTGGAAAATGGCTTTGATTCCATCATAGAAGAAGCAGTCGACGACATTCACAGCACTTTCTAGGGGCATGATACTGAGGAACAGGGTAAGGAACCACGAAAGGGAAATGGAAGCCAAGGTGGACAGATCTTTTATGTGGTCAGCCAGTTCTGGAAGTCGCTCTTTTATAAGCTCTTCAAATACTGATTGGTCTACCTGAGCACCTGCAAGTCACAATAAAACCAGTGTTAGCTGAGGCTAAAGGGTCTGTTTAGATCTATAGTTAATGGCAACTCATTAGCTGCCAAATCAATAAAATAAAATCTGAACCACCAAGATGTGTACACACCTGAAATGAGTAGCCATCCTACACAGTGATCAACCTCACCCTCCCACCTGGTGCATCATTGTCTATACTACTTATTGAAGTTTTTTTGCACAAGGATTGTGTCATTTTGTGTTATGGGCCCTAGCACCTATAAAATAAGAGCAGCAGCAACTGCTTTTGGCGACAGACAACTTCATAACTATAGCTAGCAAGAACAGTTTTTAAAGCTGTTTTCTATTCAGCTTGGGATTTATGCAATAAAAATTATGCCAAAAAACCTCCTTCCTTCCAATGTATGTACTTCAGCACTCTATATCCAAACCAACTGCAAAAATTGAGCAGGGATGCATCTGTACTATAGTGAAAAATATAAAACTGATCTTGAAAGGAAGTATTTATTTGGTAAAAAGTTGGATGTTTTAAAAAATAGTAAATTTCACATCATTCCCGAATATAAAATTTTCCTTAGTGTCTTTCTAAATGGAGCATATTCAAGCCCTGGCCCTCAATTTTATCTATTAGCACCCATCCCTGTGCCCATGAATAACTTCACTGGAGTCAGCATGATTTCACATGTAGATCCATGGTAGATAATCAGATATGTGAGATCAGGGCCTTGGAGTAAAGAGGTTACTGTGTACAAAAAGTAATTCCCTTTGCCAGTTATTTTCTGTATTCCCTCTGCAGTTATTGCTCACAACTCATGTTTTCTTCTCCCAGCTCAGAGTCTCCTATCCTTATTAGAAAGTTCAGCTTACTATGAAATGCCTGGTTCTTTGCACAAATTTCCATAATACATAAACTCAAAACGTCTCCTGCCCAAATGCAGAATACTTCCTGCATAACCTGTGACAGGAAGCCCAAAGCTTCAGTTTTACCCAAATCCGAAAGCACTGGACACAGCAATTTTGGTTTTTAAGCACTTTCTACAAGTCATAAGGAGACACTCTAATGAAGATGGGGAGTATGCAAATTATGATACCATGTGAGAATGTCATATCAAACACTGAGCCCCAAGATTATTACAATAATTTCAATGCTAATTGCCTCTAAGAAACAAGAAAGACATAGTCCCCACCTCAGAGTGCCATCTAATCCAGACATTATTCATCACATGAGGATCACAAGCAGAGGCGGAAGGGAACAGGTGACAGTAAGACCATATGATTACTCAGCAAGACATGGATTTCCCCTTAACAGTTTCATAACGTTTTTGTTCCATTAACTTGCAGAGTGGGTTTTTAGGAAGGATCTGAATAAGGAGGCAGAAGTAGCTTGGCAAACAGTAAAGAAGGTATTTCGTGACTGATCACAGAATGGAGGAGAGATGTCTGATTTGTGAAATTTAATATATGAGACTATATGAGATGTACATAAAGTGCTGTACATTTTATAAAAGGCCATCTTATTAGTAATAAATTATGACAGTGGCACACCAGGTCTATCTAAGGTACTCTATGGCCTCCATAATAGTAGTATCTGAGCACCTTTAATGTAAAACTCCAGGAGACAGGGAAATGTTGCTATTCTCATTTTACAGATAGGAACCTGAGGCACAGCAAGGCAAAGTGGCTTGCCCAAGATCATACAGGAAAGGGGTGACAGAGCCAGGAACTGACCCCAGGTACTCACTGTGTTAAAGCAGGGTACAAACAGAAGATGAAAGCCAAAGACAGGCCATAACAGGTAGAGGAGACAAACAGGCCATGGTGGGAGATGGGGGGGGGGGGGAGTATAAAAAAACTAAGATATGCACAATTCATAACCAATTAGGAGCAGTGTCCGCAGCTTACCACCTGCCTGGCCATTATTGGTGTTACAGTTATCACTTCATTGATGTGTACAGGAGAATTTGGAAGAAGGACTTGGAGGAGGTGGCTGTGGCTTTTATGGATTTTCATGGAGGCTTTTCCCATCTGTCAGGAGCGGCATGAACAAAAACGCTTGTTGGAGACTCAGTTGATCAAGGTGCCTCAGTGGAGGGGAGCAGGAAGGAGAAGCCCTCACAATAAAGATAAAAGGTCAGGTACACAAGAGAGGATTAAATTAAGAACTTGTGAAAGTAAGAAGTAGAAATGTGCCTGGTGCTGTCAAGGAGCGAGAGCAAGGAAGGGAGTTAAAGACTGTGTGTGGCAGTCACCACAATGATTTTAGCAGCAGCATTTTGACTAGGTGTTACTGCCACATGCCAAAAAGGCAGTGGGAGGATGGGGTATCAAGATCAGAGAGAAAGATTACAGAGTTTAAGAGGCAAGATGATCAAAGCTTGGACAAGAGTTTTGGCAGCATGGGCAGAGAGGAAAGTTTGGATCTTGGAAATGTTGTACAGGAAAAAGCAATAAAATTTAGACAAGGCCTGGATGTGACAGCCTGAAAAGAGGGCCAAGTGAAAGATGAAGCCAAGATTACAAAATTGAGCAACAGGAAGAACAACAGTATTGTCTGACATATTTGGAGGGAAGGGCATGGGAAGAGCAGGAGTTCCCCTTCAGTCATGTTAAAGCATTAGGACAAATCTTCAATGCAGAATAAACACAGGCTATTGGCACCTGAGTCTTAGCACCCTCTTTTTCCAGAGATCCCAAGGCCAAAAGAGACCACTGTGATATTCTAGTCTGTCTCCCTGTCTAGTACAAGCCAGGGAACCTGCTCAAAATACTTCCTCAAGCAGATCTTTTAGCCAAACACGCAATCTTGATTTTTAATTTGTCAGTGATGGAGGATCAATTGTGACCTTGGCTAAACTGTCCCAGTGGTTAATTACCTTCCCTGCTAAAAACTGATACCTTCTTTCCAGTCTGCATTTGCCTAGCTTTAGTATTGGATCATATTATTCCTCTCTCAGCGAAACTGACAAACCCATTATTAAATACTTGTTCCCCACGTAGATACTTATAGACTGTAATCAAGTCACCCCTTAACCTTTCCTTTGTTAAGCTAAACAGATGTTGCTCTTTGAGTCTATTGCTATAAGGCATACAGGCACTGACTCCATGGGTGCTCAGGGGATGGAGCACCACAGGGAAAAAAACAGTGCATGCTTTGTACCCACTCTCAGCCTGAGAGTCAACTCCTCCCCCCCCCAGAGTGATCAGCTTTTCAGTGGTGTGCTGGGGCAGGAGGGGAGATGAGGAGTGGGGACAAGAGGCGGGACAAGGAGGGGAAGAAGTGGAGCAGGGGAGGAACAGAAATGGGAAGCGGGGAGTGACAGTTTAAGAGAAAGGGTGGAGTGGGGGTGAGCCTGCGGCAGAGAATGGGTCAAGCACTCCCCAGGAACTCAGCACCTCTGACAAGGCCTGTTTTCTAACCCCTTTAAATCATTCTAATGAATCTTTTCTGATCACTTTCTGAAGTATCAACATCCTTCTTAGACTGTGGGCACCAGAACTGGACACACTGTTCTAACAGCAGCTGCACCAGTGCCAAATACAGCGGTAAAATTACCTGCCTAGTTCTGCCTAAGATTATCCTGTTTATGTATCCCAGAACTGTGTTAGTGGTTTTGGTCACAGTGTTATTTTAGGAGTTGATTACCCACCACAACCCCCAAATCTTTTTCAGATCACTGATATACGGAATCACAGACTAATCTACCATCCCAGCCTACATTCTTTGTTCCTAGATGTAGACATTTAGCTATATTAAAAGTGCATGGAGGTTAGTTGCGCCCAGTTTTGATCCTTCAGTGATCTGTCATCTCCACTACTTGCCACCCCCAATTTGTGTGTCATCTGCTAACTTTATCAGTGACAATTTTATGTTTCCTTCCAGGTCATTAATAAAGATGTTAAATAGAGTAGGGCTAAGAACCAATCCCTGAAGCCACTAGAAACACACCCACTTTATGATGATTTCTGGTTAAGAGTTACATTTTGAGATCTATTAGTTAGCTAGTTTTTCATTCATTTTGTGTGTGCTGTGTTAATATCATTCTAGTGCAGTGCCCAGTGAAATGCCTTACAGAAGTATACGTATATTAGGTCAACATTATTACCTTTATCAACCAAACTTTTACTCTTATCAAAAAATTCAAGTTAGTTTGAGAGGATCTATTTTCCATAACCCCATGTTGAATTACATTAATTACATTACCCTACTTTAGTTCTTTATTAATCAAGTCCAGTATCAGCCACTCCATCTTGCCTAGGATCAATATCAGGCTGAAACCAGCCTATAAGTACCCAGGCCCTCTTGTCTGACATTTTTCAAAAGATATGGCAACATTAGCTTTCTTCCCTCCCCCCCCCCCCCGCCCTGACTCCTGCACCTCCCACAATCCCAGCCTCCTGGCCTGAAGGACCCAGGCAACACCAGGTAAGTCTTTTAGTAAAATATGTTATAGTCACTATTACTAAGTATTTCAGCTGTATTTACCTCTTGGACCAGATACTGTGCACCACTTAGGACTAACTCAAGAATTGCCTCTCCTCTGGTGGGTTCCAGGACTAGCTGCTCTAAGGAGCAGTCATATATGGTATCTAGAAATTGTATCTCTGAATTCTGTCCCAAGGTGACATGTACCCAGTCAATACAGGGACAGTTGCAATCCCCCATTATTATTGGTTTTTCTGTTTTGGTAGCCTCTCTAACTCTCCTGGAGCATCTCACAATCATCACCACTGTCCTGGTTGGGTTGTCAGTAATATATTCCCACTGTTGTATTCATTTAATTCAAGCATGGAACATGTATCCATAGAAATTCTATGGTATAGTTTGATTGATTTGAGACTCGTCTTCAAATATTTCAGACCGACTCAGTGAAATCTGTAATGAGCTGACTGCACAGTTACACAAATCTGAATGGTGCCATCATATACCAATTCACAAATTATATTCTACACAGCTATATATAAGATCAAAATTGCAAGTTTTTTATCGTCCTGGTGCCATGCAGCATTTATAGACTCATAGACTTTAAGGTCAGAAGAGACCATTATGATCACCTAGGCTGACCCCCTGCACAACACAGGCCACAGAATCTCACCCACCCACTCCTGGAATAATCCTCTCACCTATATCTCAGATATTGAAGCCTTCAAATAGTTTGAAGACCCCAAGATGCAGAGAATCCTCCAGCTGTGATCTGTACCCCATGCTACAGAGGAAGGCGAAAAACCTCCAGGGCCTCTGCCAATCTACCCTGGAGGAAAATTCCTTCCCAACCCCAAATATGGCAATCAGTTAAACCCTGAGCATGTGGGCAAGACTCACCAGCCAGACACCCAGAAAGTTCTCTATAGTAACTCCTATCATCCCTCCATTGACCTATTTACCACTGATAATGAATGCTCAATTAGTTACCAAGATCATGTTATCTCATCAAACCATCCCCTTCATAAACCCATCTAGTTTAATCTTGAAGCCAGATAGATCTTTTGCCCCCACTACTTCCCTTGGAAGGCCGTTCCAGAACCTCACTCCTCTAATGGTTAGAAACCTTCGTCTAATCTCAAGTCTAAACTTCCTACTAGCCAGCTTATATCCATTTGTTCTTGTGTCCACACTGGTATTAAGCTTAAATAATTCCTCTCCCTCCCTGGTATTTATCCCTCTAATATATTTAAAGAGTGCAATCATGTCCCCCCTCAGCCTTCTTTTGATTAAGGTAAACAAGCCAAGCTCCTTGAGTCTCCTTTCATAAGACAGGTTTTCCATTCCTCGGATCATCCTAGTGGCCCTTCTTTGTACCTGTTCCAGTTTGAATTCATCCTTCTTAAACATGGGAGATCAGAACTGCACACAGTATTCCAAATAGGGTCTCACCAATGCCTTGTATAATGGCACTAACACCTCCTTATCCCTACTGGAAATACCTCGCCTAATACATCCCAAGACCGTATTAGCCTTTTTCATGGCCATGTCACAATGGCGGCTCATAGTCATCCTATAATCAACCAGGACTCTGAGGTCCTTCTCCTCCTCCGTTACTTCCAACTGATGTGTCCCCAGCTTATAACTAAAATTCTTGTTATTAATCCCTAAATGCATAACCTTACACTTCTCACTATTAAATTTCATCCTATTGCTATCACTCCAATTTACAAGGTCATCCAGATCTTCCTGTATGATATCCCAATCCTTTTCTGAATTGGCAATACCTCCCAACTTTGTGTCATCCGCAAATTTTATCAGAACACTTCCACTTTTGGTGCCAAGGTCAGCAATAAAAAGATTAAATAAAATTGGCCCCAAAACTGATCCCTGAGGAACTCCGCTAGTAACCTTCCTCCAACCTGACAGTTCACCTTTCAATATGACCTGCTGTAGTCTCCCCTTTAACCAGTTGCTTATCCACCTCCCAACTTTCATATTAATCCCTATTTTTCCAATTTAACCAATAATTTCCCATGTGGTACTGTATCAAATGCCTTACTAAAGTCAAGGTAGATTAGATCCACTGTATTTCCTTTATCTAAAAAATCTGTTACTTTCTCGAAAAAGGAGATCAGGTTGGTTTGGCACGATCTACCTTTTGTAAAACCATGTTGTAATTTGTCCCAATTGCCATTAGCCTCAATGTCTCATTTCACTCCCTCATTCCCAGTGTAATATCTCAATGAAAGAGTGGGCGAGAGACATGCTTACCTATCACTCGGTGATTAAAGTAATCTGGCAGCATCCTCTCACACACCACAACAAGCAGCCAAAAAGCTTCCTCCTCTTCGGCATACAACAACAACACAGAGGTCAAAATATTCATAGACTGTTATGAGATTAAAAGAAGAAAATGGGATTCATTAGTTGCAGTGTTCCCTATAAGCGGTGTGCTTGGGTGGCCACCCAGGAGAGTTTCAAATGCCACCCAGATGATTAGTAGAGCACCTACAGCCGGCATCATGTGTTTCTACTGCTGGTGCACATCCACTCATGCCTTGGTGCACATAACAAAATTTATTCCACTTATGGAAGGAAAAAAATTAGAGGGCATATCGGTTGCAGACCCATCCTTTCCTCCAAAAATTCCTACAGAAGGGCTGTTTTATGATACAATAATAAAACTTGTCAGGTAAGACACCAGTTACTTGGCAGGAGACATGCCTTTCACCCCCAGGACTCCCACAGTCTGACAGCTTACCACAAAACACTGCTCTCCTTACTATGGAAATATCAACGGGGAGACTGATTACACTAGTGCAATCCAGCTAAGACTTTAAGCTCTAGGGCGATTTGCAAGTTCATATATGCCACTCTTCATATATGGGGCAACATGAAACAACTATGCAAAAAACAGTATTATATTTGTCTAAACGGATATCCAATTGTGTCATGGGTTTTTGCCTTTGTGTTTGGATGGAAGACAAGGGAGCTTATTAGGTGTCTAGTATTACGCTACTCCCCTGGGTCAGTACTCAGAAGGTTGGAGACACTAATAAGCCAATAGGTTGTAATTATAGTGTACTGGTTCTATGGATCTGCCATCAGCCTGGGAAGAGGAGGACATCAGCTCACCAAATCCCTCTCCTATGTGAAAGCTCATCTTCAGAGGCCAGTTTATTTGGCTCACCCACTGAGCACTGCATGAGATAACTTGCACTCAGCACCAACAAGACTAGTGGGAACTTTATTTTTGACTCTCGCTAAAAATTCTGAACAAGTCAAACTCAGAAAGGGCCATTTTTACATACTTGCTTCTCAGAGTAAAATTACACAACATTTAAATTAATCTTTCATTACATATGCAACAAAGCAAAGCACGTTATTTATAATTAAGCTATTGCAAAAACACCTTGAGGGGATAACAAAACTAAGCCAGCCGAGAATTCCTCTATTGAGAGAAAACACTGACATACTTTTCCACATGCTAATAGTTCTTCACCTGGCAGTATCCTATTTTGGGGTTCCTATGTGCATAAGCTGTCAGAACTCTCCTCAGGGCAGCTATCCCAGTTTCATTCTGGAAGGCCGGGTGCTCAGGTAACGAACGATGCAGGTCTCGTTCTATCTCCTCAGTCGCCATGCAACACTTGCCCATTGACGCCTCCACTAAATTTCTGTAGTAACCAGGATGGGAGGCAAGATCAGACACAGCATCTGAAAGCAGAAATAAGAGGAAAACATAAAAGGGAGCTAAGAGGACTTAGGGTATAATATCATTAAATCATTATTTGACAGAAGAGAAAACATGAAGTGGCTGTTTTCCCCCAGGCCTAGGAAATTAGACATTATTTGCATTTGAGTGAATCCCTAAACCTAAAAAGGACAGAAAATACTAGCTGTGATTTTCCAAGGAGAAATGTTTGCATAGAAAATGAAATCGCTATTATTAAAGCCTAAATCAGACAGTGGAATTAAAATCAGCTTGATATTGTCTTTGTACTATGAAACATCCCCTCCTAAAAAGCATTGTTGGGATAAAGTTCGTTCAATATTTAATGTAATGTCCAGAAAGAAGTAACTCCAAACATAAAATTCAATCCTTGCAAATGTGCCTTTAATTGGACTTGACAAGTCATTCCCTTCCATGTTATCTCCAACCCTGCTCTGACAGGACAATGAATGAAATTAACTGGTAAATCTTCCAGATACAGTTTCTAAGATGCCTGCCAATGTTTTATGGGAAAGAGCAGGACTGCAGACCTAAACATACTATGATTTCAAAATATTTAGGTTTAGCTAAGATTAAAATCAATATTTACATCACAGTCTACTTGTTGCCTTAAGAATGTTATTTCATAATCACATGGTGGCATTTTTATGTTAAGAAAACAACTATTTGCACACATCAACGAACAGTTATGAGACAAAATAAGACACTCTTATTGTTCTACCCGTGTATTAATATAGATACTATCCCCACAGTATCTGAGCATCTCTTCTTCCTTCCTTTCTGCCAGAGAACGTGATGGGGTTACAGAGGTTTCTTGCATAACTGCATCCAGAGCTGTGTTCAGCCCTGGATGCTGGCTGTATGTGTGATGTATTACAGAGTTCTCACCTGAAAAGAGGAGCCAGAGTTTGCCTCTTAAAGATTCTGGAATTCCCATTGCAACCAGCTTTCTAATCTTCTCTGTGCGAAACATACAGACAGTTCTGCCATATTCTGCAAAATGGTCATTCCACAGCCTCTCTTTTATTTGTTCCCTGGACTGCAAATCAGAGGGTAAGTTTTAAAACAAGCAGTGTTGCTTTTAAAAGTCTCTCATACAAACCATACTGGATGTTTGGATATCTCTGATCTTCCCCTCTCATAAGGATTTCTTTTGGACCAGAAAATGTGGTAAAAGACAAGGGAGAAATGCTTTAACAGGCAAATCCTGCCCAGCTTTGCCCTGAGGGAGGAACCTATGCAGTCCCCACAGCACAAGGGAAGAGCAACACTAAGCAAGACAAAGTGAGCCCTAGTGTGCACCACAGCCCAGCTCCATAGCAACTGTCTGTGAGTTAGTGTGCCATAGGAATGCACTAGTCCAGTGGTCACCAACTAGTAGATTGGGATCTACTGGTAGGTCTTGGAGCCTCTGACAGGTGATCCTGACTGGTTTGGCCACGAGTCTATCAAGTGCCAGCACTTCTACTGCCCGTCCCCACACTGCTGTGCACCTCCTGCCCTTTGCCTTGGAGCTGTCCCTCCCCCTGGGAGCCTCCTGCTTGCTATGCAGGGCAGGGAGGGACAGGAGGGGGGCTGAAGTCAGGGTGCCCCCTCCCACTCTGTATCCTTTCTTCACAGAGCAGAGAGGGGGCACAACAGGACTTGGGAGGGAGTTTGCTGGCTGCTTTTGGGAGTGGGCCAGGGCCAGGGCCAGGCAGGGGTGAGCCTACCTTAGCCCCACTGCACCACTACCCAGGAGCCACCTGAGGCAAGCAGTGCCCAGCTGGAGCCCACATCCCGAACTCCTACCCCAGTCATGAACCCTCTCCTGCACCTCAAGCCCTGAGCACCCCTGAATCAAAATGCCGTCCCAGAGCCTGCACCTAGAACCCCTCCTACATCCCAACTGCCTGCCCCAAGAGCAGCTCAGAGCCCCTCTCACACTCCAGATCCCTTAATCCAAGACCAGAGCCTGCACCCCAACCCTCTGCCCCAGCCTGGTGAAAGTGAGTGAGGATGGGCAAGAGAGGGAGGATGGAGTGAGCAGTGGCGGGGCCTCAGAGTAGGGGTGGGAAGGAGGCGGGGCAAGAGTATTTATTTAGGTAGATCTTGGATTGCACTTAAATTCAAAAAGTGATCTCATGCTTAAAAAGGTTGGAGACCACAGGGCTTTTACACACACACACACACACACACACACACACACACACACACACACACACACACACACCCACCCACCCACCCACCCCCTCCCCCCCTTAGGCTGAAGCAGCTCTACCCTACAGCTGGGGAGAGAAGGTGCAGAGCTCCACCTAGTGCTCTGGCCACTACTTCAGGGCACATTCTCTCTCTGCCAAAGGCACAGGGAGTTTGCAGCAACTCGACATTCATCACTGGGAGACCAGGCAGCAGAGCACTCTTTTCTGAGTCATGAGCTGGACAGAAGGTCGCCCAAAAAGCCTTTAGCCATGGTTTTCACAGACCCAAAAGATGAGTACTTGTGGCTGTTGTGGGAACAGTGAATAACTGATTATCCTAAAGATCACAAGTGAAAGGGCAAAGAGCTTGTTTTAAATGACAGTAGCACTCACATTACCAGGCTCCCCAAACCAATTGAGAGTCTGAGGGAAGAGGGACAATGGCGGGCTCCATAAAGCCAGTTTTGTTTTGCTTTATAAAGTGAGTGAGACTCTGCTACCATGAATACTATGAGCCTTTTGCTCAATCCACTAAGAATGTTTCTTTACAACTCTGTAAGACAGACTTGTGGTAACAACAAAGCCTGGTAACATAAATGCTGCAACTATGCAGGCAGAATCCAACATCTCCCTCTCAAAATACCCTTTTTAGACAATAACAAAAGTAACACTGATCGTGACATCATGTGAAAAAGAGGGCTGTAAGGAGACACCAGTTTTTACTCACCGTGAGAGGGGTGGTAAATAAATATTTTGAGAGAGGGATGAGGGAAGAGTTAGGCAGGCCAGGAGAACGAACAAACAAAGCTCACTACAATTTAAATCAAAACAAAGACACACTTTCCTGCTAATATACAGTTCACTTTATGGAAAGAGAGTGTCTGACCAAATGAGTTACTATAGTTATTTTTAAGACTTATTTTAAAAAACTACTGTGCAACTGCACCTTAGCCATACATACCGTCCTGAAGTCAGGACCTTCAGCTCCTGACTGGTGAAAAACTGATCTTAGTACCTCTGCATTTAACAAGTGACTGTTCTCCTTTTCACCTTCACTCTTGTCTTCACTTTGGGAAGCCACTATTCCCAAATCCCGGGACTCACAGTCACTGAACACACATGTTGAATGAAACATGAGAGAGTTCTTGCAACATAGAATGGAAAAAATAATGTTTGAAAAGAGTTTAACAAATGGTACTGTAGGTATATTTTTCGTCACAGCAAGAGCCAACACAAATTAGTGAAGCAGGTAACCATTACAGTTGTAACTCTCATCCAAATTTGAAAAATTTGAGCTCAAATAAAAGAACCAAAATCCCACAGTTAGGTACCTAATTAATAATGGCCTAAATAGTAGTTTTGCTGAGCACCTGCTGTCACTACAATGACAGTTGTAAGTGCTCAACACCTCTAGACCAGGACTCTATTGCTACCCCTCCTTATATTTTTAGAAAGGCACAGGAAGTGTTTTTATATTCCTTTTTTATAGACAAGCACTGTGCTACTCCATAATCTGGATTTAGTGGGGACACTCACAGGTTTTTATAAGATACTCCAACAACCTAGTGATGCGCTCATGTCAGCAAGTACCTGTTCTCTGTCACTTTCTCCCAGAATAATATTGAGCATTTTTGGTCCTGCACAAAGAATAAAATGTCCTGATGGTTTATACAAAATAGCAGAAAAGAATGTACTATCGGTTCATTCAAAAGACACTATGTCAAACACACAGTTCCTTAGCCTATAGTATATAAACGCCACAGGAAAAATTCACTACATTAATCAATAAGAAGTTACTAGTAAATTGTAAATCACAGAATCATAGAAACGAAGCCATTTTGATAGGTCATTTAGCCCAATCTCCTGCACTGATGCAGCACTAAGTATTATCTAGACCAGAGGTGGGGAACCTTTTTTCTGATGGGTTCCACTGACCCACAGAAAAAAAAATTATTTGTGGGTGTCACACAGTCCCACAGCAGGGCACCAAGGCTTGGGGTTCCCCTAGGCTCCCGGGTGGGGCCAGAAATGAGGGGTTCAGGATGCAGGATGGAGCTCTGGATTGGCACCGATGGGTTTGGAATGCAGGAACAGGCTCAGGACAGGAGGCTGAGGTGCAGGTGGTGGTGCAGGGTCTGGAGGGGAGTTGGATGCAGGTAGGGGTGCAGGCTCTGGAAGGAATTTGGGGTGCACAAGGAAACTCATGGCTGATGCACAGAGTTTGAGGAGGGCTGCAGGCTCTCAGAGGGAGTTCCAGCCTAAGACAAGGGATTTGGGATGGAGGTGCGGGGTCTGGAAGAGAGCTGTGGTGCGGGAGAGGGCTCAGGGCTAGGGCCAGAGGTTGGTGCAAGGGAAGGGATAAAGGCTCTGGCTCGGCGCCACTTATCTCAGACAGCTCCAAGTCCGTGGTGCACCTGAGCACCATGGCCCTTCCCCCTGCCCCGTCCTGGCTCCTCACCCCTTAAGAAAGCTGCCACGATGTGGCACTTTTTTGTGTATATTTTTAAGCCTGTTACTTCTTGTTCTGTCCTCATTAGTTAAGGAAAACAATTTATCACCCTCCTGTTCAAAACAATCTTTTATATAGTAGAAGACTACTATTATGTCCTTCCTCAGTCTTCATTTAAACCAGGAACCTTTTTCGGGCCAGGAGCCATTGACCCACAGAAAAATCAGTCGAGGGCCACACATAAGTGAGCAGAAAAAAAAACCCTCACTGATTTGACCCCCAAGGGAGGAGAAAGACACTTCCCGCATTCCCCTCACCCATCAGAGTCTAGAGGGGCCCAGCCTAGTAGATTTTTATGTATCCAGCCCTGCAGTGGGGCAGCAGGGGGGCTGGAGTGCCTACATAGGCTCCCCAATTCTGGGGGAGCTTTGAGCCAGTGCAGCCCCCGGACCTTAGGTTCCCCACCTCTGATTTGAACAAACCCAGTTTTTTCAATCTTTCCTCAGAGGGTTGTGTTTTCTAGACCTTTAATCATTTTTGGTGCTCTCCTCTGACTTTTTCCAATTCGTCCACACTTCATCTGAAGTGTGGTGCACAGAGGTGGACACAATAGTCCAGCTGAGATGTTATCAGTACTGTATAAAATGGAAGCATTTCTTGTGTCTTGCTTACAACACTCCTGCTAACACATCCCAGAATGTTAGCTGTTTTGCAGCAGTGTTATATTGCGGACTCACATTTAGTTGGTGATCTACTATAACCCCTTAATCCTTTTCAGCTGTACTCCTTCTTAGGCAGTCATTTTCCATTTTGTATGCAACTGATTATTCTTTCCTAAGTGCAGCACTTGCATTTCTTCTTAATGAATTTTATCCTATTTATTTCAGACCATTTCTCTCGTCATTCTGAATTCTAATCCTGTCCTTAACTATAGGCTTCTAAACACTTTTCTGCTCCAGTTATGATTTTAGGAGATGCAGGGACAAAAGACAAATGGCTAACTCTTAGCATCATGATGCAATTTGAAACCAATAAAAAGTTTAGTACCGTTTCCTTTTTATCCACGCAGTTATAGTGCACTGGGTTGCTGGCGTTGACTTGTTTTAGTCTCAGAAGCAGGTTCTCCATCAAGCTATCTCTGTTCTTCAATTCAATGAACTGAAAGGCCATCTTGCTCCTTATACTAATAATGATGGGATTCGGCAGGAGACTAGTGTCCTCCATCTTCTCTACACTAACCACCTATTCCAAAAACATTACAGAGAATGTATTAATAACCATTCAAATCAACTCCCTGATAGACTGCGCACACACTGAAATGTACAGAATGGAGCATCTCTCTTTGCATACAGATTTTCAATTATGACTATTCAGATTGTTTTCTGGTTAGTTAAATACTAAAGATCAAGACTGATTACATTTACTTTAGCTAGATGACCTTACTCCCTTCTTTCTAACGATTTTCCAAAGTAACTTGTGATTTTGAGTGTACAATGTAAGGATGTGTCTAAACTACACCCCTCTGCCAACAGAGGGATGTAGATTCTGCACGAGGCATAAGGGATCGGTCGGAAAAGGCTTTCCTTGTCGACTGATCCCCGTCTAGACTGCCACTTTTTGCCGGCAAAGTGCCGTGTCGGCAAAAAGCGGCGGCCATTTCTATTCAAATGAAGTGCGGGATATTTAAATCTCTGCTTCATTTGCAATAGCGATGTGCCTAATCTACATCCCTCTGTCAGCAGAAGGATGTAGTTTAGACACACCCTAAGACACCTTACAGCCTGATTTTCAGAAATCTGAGCATCCACTTTTAGAAATTAGAAGACAGTCCAAGTCAGGCCCCACCATGCACTCAACATTACTGCCAAGATTTTCAAAAGTAGTATAATCAGCTATGGCTTTGCTTATGATAAAAGCCACAATTGGAATGGGATCAACACAACCAAATACTTGAGGAAACATGGTGCTTCTGCCCAACAGCATTAAGTTGTTAACCCTGTGAGCAGAATGGTTTTTGACAGATACAAAATTAAACAGCCGTTGTCTCCAATTATGTACATTCCACCTCTTGTTTCCCAAAAGTTTTCAGATGCTGTCTCACTACAAGTCACTGCTACAGTCAGGACATCATTTAGAAGTTGTGGTTACTGGTTCAGGATGGAAGTAGCGCTTCATCATGAAGAGACCACAACTACAGGCAGAGAAATTGAAAAAAATCTTTAAAGACCAAACACCATACCTCTCCAGTGCACTTAAAATAGGTGACTGGCAGTGATTACTGGCAATTCATGAGCCAGACAAAGTCAAAAAGAAATATATTGAAATGCTCATCCTATTGGAAGACCAGACTTCTTGCGGTGAGAAGAAAATGCCAGTCAATTCTACTGAAAGCAGAAACCAAATTCTACTGATTCTACACCAGAGTCGCCAGTTTTTGCTACAGAAATCTCCATTTGATAAAAACATACAAGCCTTTTTAAAAAAAATGGGCCTATCATGTTTGTGTTGGAGACCTGCGTCTCGGCACTGTCTCCAGAGCCCCCTGCTCAGCTTCCCAGGACAATCTGCTGCTGTTCAGTAGTCATCTGAATGTGCTTATAGTCATGCATTCATCCAGATCCCTGCAAAATGGGAACAAGAGCTGCCACTGTATCTGTAGCACAGGAATTAGTGCCTTGGTTTCATAAACCAGCAGTTGCCAGTTCCAACCTTGCTGTGGCCTGGGTAGCAGTTTTGGACTGTCTTCTAAACACTTGCTCGTCAGTCAGAACCAACCCCCATCCTGTTCTGAGGATACCTAGGACCTGACTCCATGGCTACGTCTAGACTGGCATGATTTTGCGCAAATACTTTTAATGGAAAAGTTTTTCCGTTAAAAGCATTTGCGCAAAAGCGTGTCTAGATTGGCACAGATGCTTTTGTGCAAAAGCGCTTTTTGCGGAAAAGCGTCCGTGCCAATCTAGACGCAGTTTTGCGCAAGAAAGCCCCGATCACCATTTTAGCCATTGGGGCTTTTTTGCGCAAAACAAATCTGAGCTGTCTACACTGGCCCTTTTGCGCAAAAGCTTTTGCGCAAAAGGACTTTTGCCCGAACGGGAGCATCAAAGTATTTGCGCAAGAAGCACTGATTTCTTACATTAGAACATCAGTGGTCTTGCGCAAATTCAAGCGGCCAGTGTAGACAGCTGGCAAGGTGCCGCTTTTGCGCAAAATCTTGCCAGTCTAGACATAGCCCATAGGTTTAGAGCAGGGGTAGACAAGATATGGCCCATGGGCCAGATGCAGCCCACCAAACCGCCTGATCTGGCCTGCAGCCTGCCCTGCTGCACCCTCACCCCCAGGCCAGTCAAGACTCGGGGGCTGGGGAGCACACAAAGTCATTCACTGTTCTAAGCAGCTGGCAGCTTCCTCCTCCCTCCAGGGCACGCGGCGCCTAGACGGAGCCACCAACCATTTTGAACAGTGAATGACTTCTCATACTCCCCCGCCCCCAGGTCTCAATTGATGTGGGGACAGTGGAGCACACCAAGTCTCTCCCCCCACCAGGGCTTGAAAACGGCTGGCAATTTCCTCTTGGTGCCCCTGGCAGGATGGGGTAGGGAGTGAGAGACTTTGCACCATTCCCCCACCCCCAAATCCTGACTGGCCTGGGAGGGTAGGGGAGCATGCAAAGTCTCCTCCCCCTGCCAGGAGGGCGAGGTGCCTAGAGGGAGCTGCCCCTTCCACCGGAGGCCCTGCCCTTTCCAGGAGCGGAGCCAGCCCATGATGTGAAGTGGCCCCCCTGCAAAAGTTATTGCCCACCTTTGCTTTAGAGCATGGATGGGAAACCTATGGCCCTTAGGCCGCATCCAGCCTGTGCCTCCCCCTCCCACTGAAGTGGTGTGAGCTGACGCTCCAGCCAGGCAGGGGACACTGTGGTTGGAATGCCAGTGCACTCCCTCTTTCCATACTTCCACCTTGCGATTTTCCCAGTTCTCACCCCTCTGACTTCTATGGGGGAATTGGGAGAACTTGGGTGGCAGTTACTCTCAACAGCAATTATTCTTTGGCTAGATAAGTACAGTGAAACTTCTGTTATCCGGCACTCTGTTAACCAGAAAACTTTGTTAACCGGCATTGCCCCCAGCCACAATACTGTCACATCTTCAGGCGCACAGGCCTGACTTGGTTTACCATGACTGGTTTAACAATTTTTTATTTAAGAAGTACTAATCATCTTTAACTCAAATAGAAATGTGAGACCAACTGCCTCACACTAAAAAAAACTACCAATATTAAAAACTTGAGTTTTACTATTATTGTCCATTGGTTTTTCCTAGGTTGATAGGACCCTCAGATAACCAGAATTTTTAGATAACTGGAACGCCCTAATCCCTGAGTGTGCCGGATAACACAAGTTTTACTGTATCTTGTTTTGCAAGGTACCTGTTTGTTGCACCACATTGTATCAGTCAACAACGCTACTTTGAGAGCGGTGTTGCCTCACCCAACTGCTTTATAGGAATTCTTCTGTTAACGAAGACCAGAACAAAACATTTTGCAGCCCTCTTTCACAGCCTCCCTCCCCCCCAACACACTGAAAACGACTGTTTTTCAGCTAAGTTAATTCACAGTAGAGCTTTGGATCAGCAAAAACCAGACACAGAGTAAATTAAAATCAAATGGCCGCCTCTACCTCTCTCAGGGGGATGAGAACATTGCAGCATCCACTTTCTTTGCTGGCAAAACAGACATAGCTGTCCGAAGCATACATCCTTCCTGCTGTGTGACAGCGGCTAAACGGAGTCCACAGAGAACAGTCTGCAACTTCATGTAGCTTCTCCTTCCCTGGCAGTCTGAAGAAGGCCCGAAAGAACTCATTCTGTGCTCTGGCTTCGAGAACCCTAATAAACAAAAGAGAGACAAAGGGAGGATATAAAAAAATCTTGACACCTACCATCCAATCTTCCTTTCCAAATGCAATATTCAAAAAGACATAATGATCATCAAGAATAAGCAATGTATAGTAAAACCTGCTCCCCACAGCAACACTGCTAACCAGGTCTTTATGTACGGAGGGCTGTAAAGGTGGTAACTTCTAACTACGGACCAGCAAACCCATTCACAAACTGTTGGTGGGCCGGGAACATTTTATTTGCATATTTACATATTCATTATATAAATAATGAATATGCAAACGTGCAAATAAAATGGGACTGGTCCACCAAAAGCACCAGCCCCCAGAGCCACCGTGAACAGCTGGCTTCAGCTCCAGCAGCCACCTACCACATGGTAGCTGCTGGAGCTGAAGCTGGCTGCTGTGCGGCAGCTCAGGGGATCGGGGTGTACCTCAGCCCTGGCCCCCAGAGCCACTGCGAACAGCTGGCTTCAGCTGCAGCTGCCGGTCCGCAAACCACTGGCTGCCAGGCCACAGCAGCTGCCGGAGCTGAAGCTGGCTGCTGTGCAGCATCTCAGGAGACCAGGGTGTACCTCAGCCTCAGCTCCCAGAGCCACAGCAAACAGCTGGCTTCAGCTCTGGCAACTGCCGTGGCTCGGCAGCCAGTGGCAGTGCCCTAACTAGCTAATTTTGCACCTGAGGCAAGACTATAAATTTGCGCCCCCTCATGTGTATATATTCATAGTAGTTATTTTGTAGAAAAAGGGAAAATACATAAATAACAATAATTAATTTTAGTTTACTAAAACTTTTCACAAGAAGCCACAGTAACCGGCAAGCAGAGAAATATTCGCAGGGTGATTTCCAAATTTGGATAAGATTTGGCCAGATTACGGTATATTCATGAATTAACTGTAGAAGGTCCAAACTAGTCGCAGATGAAACGTTTGGCAACAGCGCTAACACCTGATGTTTAAAACTCTGAATCTCTTATGAAATTTCCGAGGCATTCAAATCGCTGTCATATTTAAAAACTTAAATCTACTGCTGCTTTTTGAAGATTAGCAGTATCCATTTTAACAAAAGAATCACCCCAAAAAAAATCCCGCTTCAATTCTTAAACTTAAATACAATAGCCTTTAAATGGCTCACACTCCCGGTTAAAAGATTTATCTTGAAAATTGGAAACATATATTTAAGAGATCACCACACTGACTTTACTATGGACCTCATAAAGGAAACATCTTTTTAGAAATCAGACAATGGAGCCCCTAAGGAGCAGTCGATGTTCACCATCCTCGATGCGGGCAGGGATGCTGATGTGGTGCAAGGCACGAGCGAAGACAGCTTAGTACAGTGGTCTCCAATCTTTTTACACCCCAGATCAGTTTTTAAATGTCAGGACAAGCCAAGATCTACCCCACCCCTTCCTTGAGGCCCTGCCCTCTCTGTTCCCTTCCTCTCCGTCACTTGCTGTCCCCCGCCCTTATACACTCTCACAGGAGATGCGGGCTCTGGGGTGGGAATGAGGGATTTGGGTGTGGGAAGGGGTGAGAGGTGCAAAATAGGAGGGAAATTGGATGCAGGAGGATGTGGAGAAGGGGACGCTGGCTCAGGGAGGGGGCTCCAGGCTGGGGAGTGTTGGGCTCAGGTGGAAGGTTGGGGTGCTGAGCAAGCCACAGGCTTGTGGATGTGGGGGTGCAAGAGTCTGGGTTGGGTGTGTGAGGGGCTCAGGGCAGAGAGGTTGGGAGTATGATGGGCTCAGGACACAGATTTGTGGTGTGTGGATGGTACAGGAGTGTTGCGGCAGAATACTGAGGATGTGGGGGTGCAGGAGTTTGGGGATGTGAGAGGCTCAGGACAGGGGGTTCCAATGTATAATAGGGTCAGATTTGGGGTTTGGGGGGGTGCAGGCGTGTTATGATGCTGTGGCCAGTTGGGGGCTTGGCCCCAATTGGAGGCTTGTTGGCCAGGCTTCATTTTTAAATAAAATATTATGTCAAACACAAAAGGTTTCAGCATTGTCTTTATTTATCAGAGGGGCGGGGAACCTGTTTTGAGTCAGGAATCACTGACCCACAGAAAAGTCAGTCAGGGCCACACAAGTAAGATGCAAAAAACAACCCCTCCAAAACCCCCCAAGCCTCACTAATGTGGCCCCAACTGTGCTGGTGGGGACAGGGTGCTGGGATAGGGTGGTGGGGCAGGGGACAGGGTACTGATGGGTGCTGGGGCAGGGGACAGGGTGCTGGTGGGGGTTGGGGCAGGGTACTCATGGGGGGGAGCCTGGCCAGGGGGAGGGGACAGGGACAGCTGGGGCCAGTACTTGGGGATCCTGTAGCTATGCATCAGGTCTGGGGTCTCAGGAAGTACATGCGCTGCTTCCCCTTCCCCCAAACAGCTGGCATGTTTCCTGAACAGCTGGGTTTGTGGCGCGCCAGCAACTTCACTCCCCTGCTGCCTGCCTGCAGGGGAGAGGTGGGGGAGTGAGAGTCCTGGGACCACCAGCTCCAACTGCTTAGGAAGCACTCAACAGCTGCGCACTTCCCCGCAACTGCTGCACACTGCCTTGCCCCGCAACAGCTGTGCACTTTCTAAGCAATTGGAGCTGGCGTGGTCCCGGGACTTGTATGCTCCCCCTCCTTCTTCCATGCAGGAAGGCAGCAGGGGAAGAAGTCGCTGGCATGCCACAGACCCGGCTTTTCAGGCAGCGTGCCGGCTGTTTGGGGAGGGAAAGTGCAGCCCATGAATTTCCTGAAACCCCGGACGTGGCGCGCAGCTGCGGGACTGTGCCCCCTCAGCAAGTGCCTTACTCGCCTCACCCTTGTTACGGCCCTGGCCAGTGGTTTGCGGCCCAACACCAATCCATGGACCAGTGGTTGGTAACTGCTGCTCTATAACACCTAAAAGTGATAGAAAAGCACACTAATATGATACTCCTGCTAAAACATTCTGCAGTGAAATTGTATACTATACTGACATTTAAACAGTCATCATTAAACTTCAGAGCTGACAGCCACTGAGATGAATTAGAACAATTCAAAATCTAGAGCAATTTTTTGGGGCCAGTTTCCAAACTCACATAGGCATAATTGGCATCAGATATATTCAGAATGCAAAGCATGGACTGCCCTACAGTGTGTGGGGCTCTCCACTGCCATGCTATGGCAAGCCAATGAATGGCAGGCTATGAAACCCTCTCTTCATGTCCCTTAGGAATAAAGGCTGTAGCATAGAAGCTTCTCTCTCTTTCAGTAAATAACTTAACTCTTTATTGATTGTTTGACTGTAGAAAACATGAAGCCCGGTGAAGTGAGGAGATAGAGCAGAGAGCAATTTGGAAAAGGGGAAAGGAAGCACTACAGCTAACAACAGAAATGAAAGAATGGACTTGACCAGTGTTTCTGACCCATTATCTTCAGTAACAAGGTTATCCAAAGAAAACAGACAGAAGGGCTCCATTTTGTTAAAAAGAACAAAGAGAAGCATTCTTTACACGCAGCAAAACAAAAGCTTTCTTAAGACCTAAATTTCCGTAGCAAAAGAAACTCAGACAAGTGCATGCAAGGATCTGCTTTTGTGACTAAGCTGCATCAGGATATGCCTGTTAGCTCAGCACAAAAATATTTTCCACTTCTGCACCACACAGATGCATGTCAATGATAATATCCACAGCCTGCTCTATAGAAAGCTGTTTTCTCCAATTATTGTGATGAGAAGAAGTTCTCTTCTGATGCTACCAGTTCTTATGCTTTGTAAATTGTATTAAAGTGTATGATAGCAAAGCAACAGCTCTGCTGTGCTTACAGCTGAGAACTGCTCACAACCACTAAATCCACATGATGATTCAGACTGTTTTAATATTAACTGTGTCTCGTGGAGGTGAGAGAGGGGGTTAGCAGTCCAAATTTGGGGTCATTTGAGCAAAAGGTTCCAGAGATTACTGACATCCTAAAAATATGATATTTTATAACATCACCTGGTTCTACCTTATTTCCCACAAATCTGGGCCTCAAACTATTGCTCTAATCCTCCTAAAACACATCCCAGCCACCCGGGATTTATCCCATCTAATGCATGGCATGCACTGCCTCTCTGGGTAGTCATACTGAAGGGTACAGTTTGTAAATGCAGACTGATATACCCAAGAGGGTGAAATGTACATATGCAGCAAGATTAAAGGGTTTGCAGGCAATCTTGTCACAGTAACTGGGTGACTCAGGGTGACGCTCGGGGTTCCTTGAACCTGAGCCAGACCCATGGAGTGCGAGTTCAAGCTCTACCAACTGGCAGTTTTCAGAGACCATGTCTTCTGCACATTCCTTATTCTCTACCTGCATTTAGCAGTGTTTTCTCCCTAAAGTTTTGCCAATATTTGGGGACAAGGCCACCACACCCCAAGAACTCGTTTATTCTCTTAGCTCTAGTTCACATGCCTCAGAGCTATTATTTCAGTTCATGTTAATCTCAATGGAGTGTTCTCATCCCTCTGTAATGATCCTATTAAGATCAATGCTCCACTTCGTTCGTGACTCTCTGAGGCAGACCTATAGAGCCCCTTTGTCCAGATTTCAGCATCTCTCTGCCCCCAGCTGGTTCACAGCCCCACCACATTCCCACATCCCTGCAGCCCCTTCAAGCTTACCAGAAACATGGAAAACATGGAGCTAGCATGTGGAGGTGCTCGAAGCAGTGTGCACGGGGGGGGAGGGGCGGGCGGGGAGGAGAAGGAGCAGTTAGAGAGTGGGGTGATCAGAACTATGGGTTTGATGGAAGTAATGTTGGAGCAGTGGGGGGGATATGCAGCTGGAGGGAATGCAGAGGATGTCAAAGCAGAGAAGGGAATATAGGGGGCTGCTGGAGGAGTGGAGGGAAGGAAGTCAGAAAAATAAGGAATCAGAGCTGTGCAATGGAGCATGCTGGGGAGATTCATCACTGGGGGCTGAGATGAAAACTTATATTAAAAGAACCAAAAGTGCAACAGAAGAGCCAAATTTGGATACCCAAAGAGAAACACCTTGCATTTCTGCCTCAGCAACTGTATGCCCTCACAGAGCAAGTTCCTTGTAAGCTGTGCGGCCGTGCAGCCGCCTATTTAGCACTGTGCAGGCTCTCTAGGAAGTGTGCAAGTCAGGGACCTGCAACAGCTGGGGCAGAGCTGCCTCCTCCCCAGCCTATCCCATCCTCCAACCTGCTGACCTGGCCTCTGCTAGGAGACGGGGGATGGCACCGCCTGGCCTGGCCCCACTACAGCCAGAGAACTCAGCCCAGCCCCAATCCTACCATGACCAGGATGGCCCAGCCCTAGAGCCTTCACCCTGCTGCTGCTGAACCAGACCAGCCTCGGCACCCCCTTATAGTGTCCCAGAGCTCCCTGCTGCAGCCCAGAGCCCCCCTTGCCACAGTCCAGACCCATCTACCTCCCTGCCAGAGCCTGGGTGGCCTGGACCTGGAGCCCCCTACTACAGCCAGAGCAACCCAGCTCCGGATCCCCCTGCCACACCTGGAGTGGCTCGGCATCCTCCCCACACAGCCCTGCACCCCACCCCAGAACCTGCAGCCCCAAGCTAGAGCCCTTGCCCACAATGCTCTGAGCCCCTCATCCCCAGCCCACAACCTGCATCCACAGTCAGAGCCCTCACACTCCTGCACTCCAACCTTCTGCCCCACACCTGAGCCCCCTCCCTCATTCAGAACCCCTTGGCCCCACCATATTTTGCTCTATGCACCAATATGAAGGTGATTTGTCACACATATTGGTGCACCTAACAAAATTCATTCTGCTCAGAAGTGGGAAAGATTAGAGGAAACACTGCTCATTAATATATCCCAACAAAACGACAGCATTTTAAATACCCATGGCAGTTAAAAAAGGCACCTCTAAAGTTAGTTGCTGAAACTGATACAGCAACCCTTTAAATGTGATACAGCAAACATTGAGGTCTATGGGCCCATGATATCAGCTGTAAGTCTGCCAGTAATAAATATATTACCCTGCAGACAAGCTGAAATGACTCAACTAAGGTAGTGGACCTATGCACTGAGGCGTGGCATGTGCTGAAATAAGGACACTTGTCAAGGTGTATTATTTATTGAGAAGCATATGTACAGTGTTTGGCAAATAAGCTAAGTTCCCTGCTGTACCTAACCTCAATGTAA
The DNA here is from genome assembly GCA_032595735.1 of Pelochelys cantorii. Lineage (NCBI taxonomy): Eukaryota > Metazoa > Chordata > Testudines > Trionychidae > Pelochelys > Pelochelys cantorii. The sequence goes on along the minus strand of CM064326.1, from coordinate 119,127,890 downwards.
GTTATCTTCCCCTATCCAATTTAAAAAGAGAGAGAGAGAGATTCCAGAGATTCCATTCCAAGTTTCCAAACCCCTCTAGCACCAAAACTGAGTGCAGTGTCTCAACCTGTTACACTCAAGCAACTCACCTCTTTTTTCCAGGCACTGGCAGTTCTAGAACTATGAATCCATAGGTGATTAAAACAAGTCTTGTAGCATTATTTTTATACGTACCAGTGAGAAGATGTGATGAATATATTCCCACCCCCCAAAAAAGAAAAGGAAAAAAACCACACTAAAAAAAGTTGTTTTATTCCCTGTTTTCCAGGGCAATCACCAGACTATTCTCCCTGCTCTTTTTAGAATTAGTTCCCAGTTTGTACCTCCTTGGATACTAGGATTATCTTTGTTTCCAGCACACTGAGTGCGTAATGAAACTAAACTGTGATCACCTATATCTGACCTAAAAGTGACCTTTAAAAAGGCTTTTATTTAAAGGAAATAATACACATATGGCTGACAAAAGCAATTCCTGGACAGTAATGCAACACTTCAGACTGCATCAAATGTGTTTTCTATATTTTAAAACCAACTTGGGTCATCTTGGTAAGATACCAGTTTTGTTGAGTCACTGCCTGCTCATATTCAAATAATTAAAACAATATGAAGCTACAGAATAAAGCATCTAAACATTACAATGTTCTGTTGGTAAATGGCTAGATGACAGAAAAAGGTTACTCACTTTTTTCCTTCATGTGGTGAGAAGTACCTGCCTGATACTATAAACTAGGAAGTGTTTGTAAAAGTCTGTCATTTTAAACACATCAATATTCTGAGCCTTCTTGTCAAAAGCACTCACATGGATGAAAGCAACATTTGTGATGCAAGCTATTTCATTAATCAGTTTCCATTTAGCTGTGATGCTGTCTTAATCAAAAGAACTATTTTGCATTAAATATTTTGCTTCAAATTCTATGGATTGGTAACCCATCACTGCACAACAACAAAAAAGAGATTTAAGACCATTACGGCCTAAAGAAATTATTATCCTCTTCAAATCTTACTGGCATTGCACATATCCAATTACATTTCCTGGCAGCAAACACCTACTGCTTGACTATTATTTAAATGTAATTTAAATTATTTGAATAGATTATCACAAATTTTGGCTTTAACATTAATTTAAAATTTTAAATTATTTTTCCCAAAAGAATAACTTCAATGGAAAAAGAAGGGGAAAAAAGGCAGATTTTTTTTACATCAATATGTATACACCCTGATATGGCCTATTACATTAATTCTGCTATTGTATTATAATACATACTAATATTTGCTTCTAAGACACAAAAGGGATAAGACAAGTACACAAAAAAAAATTATGTGAGCATTAGTATTTCCTGAACTACTGCAACAGCAAAAAAAAAAAAAAAAAAAAAAGTCACTTCAACCCAAATATTCTAGAATAAGCAACTCGTTTATCAACTATTCAACTTGCTGAATCATATTACATCAAAGGACCAACCTACCTAGCCACTACCAGTCTAACCTGTGTACAGGAAATGGGATTTCAACATCTTTGTTTTTTCCTTTCTGCCTGTGCTCTCAAGTTACCACTCACCAGCCAGCCTACAGAACGTCAGGCTCAGGAATTCTCTTGCAAAATATTCTCTCTCTCTCTTCCTTTAAATATAGAAAGATATAAACAAAGGACAGCAGCGCAGGAAAAATCTGTGTGATTATAGGTGTGGGATGGTTTCTGTTCCCGTTGCTGGTTCATTAATATACATAATGCTTTTCAAACTGAATTCAGAATATAATCTGTAGTTTGATTTGCTTGAAGGCCTTGTCACTATAATATTTCAGAGGGCTATTAAGTTTAATATTTACATCTGTGTGGGTGGAGGGTGTTAATTTTTGTTTCAATTAAGAATTTGAATTCAAGGAGTCTTTTGGTGGGAAAAGGCGGTCTTAAAAATTACAAATAAGGAATCTCCCAGGAAAATAAAACCCTGGTGTGTAATTTGTGTCATAGCTCCTGTGCAACAGTTTCTGTACTTCAAGGCACAATGTATTTTTAATTCAAAAGATAGGGTTTGAAGGAAGTTCTTTGGGGGAGGGGAGCAGGAGAGGAAGTGGAAAGCAGAAAGAGGGTTTAGAATAGGGATGTTACAGACTAGTCGACTATTCGATAAGCAAAGTCTTTTGACTAGTCGACTAATCAATTCTCCCCACCGCCCCTTGCTGCCTCTATAAGATAGAGGCAGCAAAGGGGGCGTGGAGAAGGGGTACTTCAAAGTGACAACGCCGTACAACTGTGAGGCGCTGCCATTTTGAAACCCCAAGGCGGCGTTTCAAAGGGGCAGCCGCTGCATAGCTGATCCGTGGATTAGCTGTGCGGCAGCTGCCCCTTTAAAACGATGCCTCTGCGCGTTTCAAAGGGGCAGCAGTGGAGCCCAGGGTCAGCTGGGGACTCCCCAGCTGATCCCAGGCTCTGTGCGGCATTTCCCCAGAACCCCGGGTCAGTTGGGGGTGTCCCCAGCTGACCCCGGGCTCCCCAGCAGCTCCCCTTTGAAATGCCACCTCCGCATGTTTCAAAGGGGCAGTGGAGCCCGGGGACTCCCCAGCTAATCTCGGGCTCTGTGCAGCACTTCCCTAGAACTCGGGGCGGGTTCCAGGGAAGTGCCGCACGGAGCCTGGGGTCAGCTGGGGAGTCCTCTGCTGACCCCAGGTTCCTAGCAGCATACAGCGTAGCTTGGACCTCGGGGTCAGTGGGGGACTCTAAGTCCCCCACTGACCCGGACTCTATGGCTTTGAAATGCACACGAACCCCCACTGGGGACTCTTGTGCATTTCAAAGCAGGCACCCACATGCAGCCCAGAGTCAGCGGGACTTCCCACTGGCCTTGAGCTGTATGCGGAGTTCCGCATTCCTCCTTTGAAATGTACAAGAGCCCCAGCAGGGCTATTAATTAGTCGACAGAAATTCCATTTGACTAGTCGACTAGTCAATTAACTGCATTTTAACATCCTTAGTTTAGAAATATAATTGACTCTTCAGACTTGTGCACGCACGCGCACACACATTAGATTACCAAGGCAGTCTTTTTTTTTTTTTTTTTTTTTTAAGCCAACGATCTCAACAATATCCTTTTAAGCATTTATTTAAAATCTGGAGCACATCTTCTAGTTTAAAAGAACTTCTAGCATCACTGAATTATTACTGCTTACTGCCCGCATTACATTTACCGGCTGCTCAAAATATATTCTTCGGTGACATAGTAGGCAAAAATCCTAGCCCCAGTAACTTTAGTGAACTTTACCTATTAAGCATAAATTTAAAATGCTTGGGAAAAATAACAGTGTATAGGAATCTTCAACAGCTATTAAAGATCCTATGGCACTGTTCACAAGTGTTTGGAAAGGAGGTTGTAATTTCAGCACCATTGCAGAAATAGCCACTAAAAACAGAAGCATATTAGTAAAGGAAAACCGTTACCGGTGCACCTGTGTTCTCATCAGCAGAAACTCTTCTCTGAACCTAGATAACATTCACAAATCATTCATTTATGTAGCATGAGTGATCTAGATATAGGAAAATGTACAGTTCTCTCCAGAGGGTCAAGGGACTTGGATGTATAACTAGGAAAAGCACAACCTATATGCCTGGAATGACACCCAGACCATAAAAGTCAGCAAGGGAGTCCCAGGCAAATTCCAACTTTAGTCATTAGATTCTGCTCACCTAACATTCCCTCTACAATTTCACTGTCCTTTAAAGAGAGTGAGAGCATGTGTGCGCACACGTCTTGTGTAACGTAATCAACACAGAATGGCTACCACCTTCCTTCTTCAGAGACAACTTCTATTTCAGTGCTGGGTAAGAGATCCATATACACAGAGATTATATGTGCTGAGATTCTTTGGAAAGGCAAAGTGTAGCACAAACAACCACATATAAATCTCTCACTACAGTTCTGATTCCCAGAACTGTTACATCAACTCTGAGAACAAAGTAGTGGAGGCTTTCCATCTGTCAGAAGCTCATGAAGGTGTGACCACAAACAATAATGCTACCATGTTATCAGCACTTCCAAAGCTTACACAGAACAAAGAACATAACAAAAAGAATGCTTTCCTTCAAGGAAGCTGTAATTGTCACTTATTGGAATTTACTTTTGGGCAATTAAATGGTACTTTTGAAAGCAAAAAAAAAAAAAAGCCCAGTGATTTTCCTTCACAAAACACAGAAAATGTAGCTGTGTGACTTGAATATCTACTCCAGGAGCATTGCATACATATTGAAAAATTCTCTTTTAGAAGATCTAATATATTATAAAGTCTAGTTTAGCCCCACAATACAGTTATTCAATACAGCTTGAACCTCCCTTATCCAGCACCCTTGGGACCTGAGTGGTCCCAAACCTAAGGATGTTAAAGAGCACTTATTTGGCTAATTGTGTAGTTGATATTATATTAACTACACTATTAGTCGATAAGGGAAGCTGCTCTGCAGAGCCACCGTGGGGTAGCTCCCGGAGCCAGCATGAGCCAGAACTGAGCAACCCCTGTTCACGCCAGCTCCAGACCACTGCGGCTCTGCATTTTAAATGTAGTAAGAGCCCAGTAGCTCTTACTACATTTTAAATGCAGAGGCGCAGAGGTCCCAGACCAGCATGAGAGGTGCTGCATCCACCAGCCCGTCTGTGGCAGCCCAACCTGCCCACAGTCAGCCTGGACCAACCACAGACAGGGGCTGCTGCCAGAGGAGCCTTGGCCCACAGTGAGCCTTGGTCCACCACAGGCGAGGCTGCTTCTCGGCAGCTTCCCCTACCCTCCACCCCGCTGCCTCTGATAGAGGCAGTTGGGCGGGAACAGCACTGCAGAAACGGTGCTGGGGGGGGTGGGGGGAAACTAGCTTTCAAGCCAGCTCCCCCCCAGCACTGGCTCCTGTTTCCCACTGCCTCTCATTCAGAGGCAGCGGGGGTGGAGGGGAGTAGAGTACTCAACTTGACTACCCAAAAAGCTTAGCCTTATCAAGTAGTTGAGTACTTGCTTACATCCCTACCCAAACCATAGAGTTTGCCAGACAAGGGAGGTCAGGCTCTGTTCCCCACTAGGGCTGCACTCCGTGCTGCCTGCTCCACTGCCTTCAGCCCAGCCAGGGCTGTCTCTCCCAGCACACCAGCCCCAAACAGGGTTCGCCCTGCTGCCTCTAGCCCCGACCGGGGCTGCACCCTCCCTCGGTGCTGGCCTGGGCTGCATGCCCAGGTGCTGGCCCCATTGACTCCAGCCCTGACCGGGGCTGCACTCCCCACTGCCTCCAGCCCCAACTGGAACTGCGGCCCCTCCACCATGCCAGCCCTGGATGGAGCTGCACTCCCCACCGCCAGCTTCTGGCCAGCCAGGGCTCCCTGGATCAGCAATATCCCTGGTCCTGACAACCACAGATGTTGCCAGAACAGAGAGTCCCAAATTTTAGAGGTTCAACCTGTATTTAAATATTGTCAAGCTAATCAAATAGTGAAAAATGGGAAACGTATTTCTATAATTCTTTTTGTGCAAGCAAGAACTTGGCTCTTTACCTTTTTGTAATCTGAGTAGGATCCTGGAGGCCTAGATCCAGTTCAAAGATCTCATTATCCAGTAGCCTTCGGAGCGTCACATCTGCCAGCTGCTCCATTATCCTGAATGCCTCATCAATATTAAGGAACGTGGAGAAATCTCGTTCTTTACTTGATGTGGTGATACGGATGATATCAGTCATAAAGACATTGGAGGTTCTTTCCAGTTTCTGAACATCAACCCAGGGAATTAGGAGTTTTACTGTCATTTGAGAAAGAGCAAAAACCTCTTAGGAAGTGAGTTTAAACTTTTCACAGACTTCAGAAATACGCAAAAATATTAAACTTAAGAACTTTCAACAGGTATAAAGGAGAAGGAAATGTTCCTTCTATATATTAAAAAACCCAAAAACGTAATATGTAGCCACTATTAATTCTCCTATGTTCTAAGAAGAAAGCTTCTCTTTCAAGTGACTGCCCGCTTAAGACTTTTTTAGTTTTTATGTAAGACACTAAATGATCAAGTAACATTGACAGGAATTCTCTCCCCACACAGCAGGACACATTTCATTCACTAGCGGGTGGCAATAACGTGAGGAAAGTTTCCAGGGCCTCTACCCAGCTGAAGTAGAGAAAGGCAAGAAGTTGACCTCCTACTCACTTGGATAGTTGTAAGGAAGCTTACTTCCATAATGGATTTTTTAAGAAATTAGGCTCAGAATCTGGAAACATAAGTAAACTGGATGACTATGCAACACAACCTGGAAATGGTTACACTAGGGAATTTAACAGTGCATTCCATAGCATGGTCCTCTCATACTATCATGCGGCATAAATTCTGAGCTAATAGTTTCATATATGCAAAATTTATAAATCTATATATCGGAAGTGTCCTTTGAGGAGGATGAGACAGACCCCCCACTCTTTAACAAGGCTACAAAGATCACCAAGAAACAGTAATAAAACTCTAGGCTCACAAATTACTGTAATTTTAACTACTGTGGGGACCACATCATCAGAAAATATTGTGAGCAGTCTGTCTGTGTCTGGTCTGAGATACCCATTTATATCATGTATATAGTATAATGAAGGAGAAAAGAAGAGTGAGAAATACTATATACTATAGGCTACAGACACAAACACACACACACACAACCACTACCAATAGAAATTTTAAGAAGGCTGTAATGTCACCAATAAACAGACCTCTGAAGAAAATTATTATGCACATTAATCTTCCAATTTTAATTTTTAAAATAACTGATAACTGTAAATGTTGTTAAGTAACATTTCAGGGCATGTGACAAACTCCAACTCCAACTCCAATTAAAGTACGAGATAGTATTTTTATATTGACATTCTGCTAATCATCTCAGTCACAACCTGAAGAAGAGAAAAAGGATCAGCATACATTGGATGATTATGGCAGGAGATCATCTGCCTTTTATATGAGCTTTTAAGACTAACAATCTGGCTACTATTTACTGAAAAACACTTGAAAATAAATTAGAGTTTCCACCTGAGTTAACAACTGCTGGAAACTCACCCAGAACTCTTATTACCTATCAATATAAGGATTAGTATGCCAATATCCAAGGCAAATCTCTTGTTGATAATAAGGTCAGAAAAAGGCAATAAAATGATTGTTTCGTTATATAAAACATATCCATGAAAATTAATTACATTTATAAAAACTCTGAGTTTACTATATTATTCTATAACTTATAATGCTATCAAGAACGTTCCCTGATACTAACTTTTCCTATTCTGATGAATCATACTAATGACACACAAACTGTTTATGAATGGCCATAAAGTATTTCAGTTCAGTGGAGCCAGATAGCAAAGGGACTAAAAACTAGTTATCTAGAATTGTACTATCATTAATTACTACTAATGCTGTTAAATAAGTCAGCCAAGTAACACATAATGGCTTATGTTCTGTAAGAAACAGGAGGAGCATGACAAAAAAAAAAAGTCAAAACTTGTAGAAAAAGATAACATTTTCAAAGTTTAGGAACAATGAAAACTTAATTAAAAACTATGGAAGCCTGACACTACCCCTTTAACAAACTGAACATTCCAATCTTTCAAAATTCTAAATCTTTTGATAGCTCCTTTGAGAATCTCTGAACATGTTTCAATGTAAGTGCTTGTGTCAACATACTGCGACTTCACATAAAACTCACATCAGCACCAGAACAGGGGCAGCAAGTTTGTATAATTTTTGGTGGTGCCCAGAATGGGTCTAGTCATCCCCCCGCCCGCCCACCTGCCCTGTAAGCCAATATATATTTTATTAAATACTGTAAAAATGGACTGGAAATAGTAAGCGTTTAACAGTTTCCCTTTATTGCACAATATCACTATCGTAAGAAAAAATTATTTAACTAAGAATATCAACGTTATTAATACTCTTTTAAATATGGAAACAACCAAGCACTCTTTGATCAATAACCCTCGGTGGCTTGCGTGTTCTCGGGAGTCTCTGCTGTCCTGACTTGGACTCCTGCCCTTCTCACTGCCCTCAGCCCTCCTGAGACCTGCCCCCCTCCACAAGCCCTTCTCTCTCCCATGCCCACTCCGATCATGTGAGCTACCCCTCCTCATCCCCTCTCCTAAAACCTTCCTCTGCACACCTGCCCTGCCTCTCTCCTCTGGTGCTGGCCCCTCCCCTATCATAGAATCATAGAACCATAGAGCTGGAAGAGACCTCAGAAGGTCATCAAGTCCAGCCCCCTGCTCCAGGCAGGACCAATCCCAACTAAATCAACCCAGCCAGGGCTTTGTCAAGCCTAGACTTAAAAATCTCTAGGGATGGAGACACCACTACTTCCCTAGGTAACCCATTCCAGTGCTTCACCACTCTCCTAGTGAAATAGTTTTTCCTAATATCCAACCTGGACCTCTCCCACCACAACTTGAGACCATTGCTCCTTGTTCTGCCATCTGTCACTACTGAGAACAGCCTTTCTCCATCCTCTTTGGAACCTCCCTTCAGGAAGTTGAAGGCTGCTATCAAATCCCCCCTCACTCTTCGCTTCTGCAAACTAAACAGACCCAACTCCCTCAGCCTCCCCTGCAGGTGTCTGCCCTTCTGCTTCACCCCCAGAATCCCCTAGCACCTGCACTTTCCCTTACCCCTGCACCCTTCTGGTGCCCCCCCTTCCCTCAGTGCCCCTGCCCCCTTTGCCCTCTTTATCCCTGATGCCCACCCCTCACCACCCTCTGCCCCCTGTTCCCCTCATGCCCCTGTGCCCTCACACATGACTTGCTCCATCCCCACCTTCCTCATGCCCACCCCTTATTTCAAGTCTTCTCCCAGCACCTCCCCCTCCTCCCTCCAGCCCCCAATGCCCTTACCTTACCCTCTCCTCTCCCAGTATCACCCTGTCCCCCCTCCCACTGACACCTCCCCTCCTGCCCTTTTCCTCAGTCTCCACTTGGCCGCCTGGCATTTATCTCTCCTCCACCCTGTCCCTTGGTACCTTCCCCTTCCTTCTCCTGACCTGCCCCCCTCCCCTCAGAACAAGCCCCTTCCTCTCCCACCCCTTCCCCCTATTTTTCCCCCTCCTCACCTCACTCCTCCCCTCCCCAGCCCACCTTCTTCCTTCCAGTTTGCAGCACTGGAGTCTGTGATCGGGCCCCAGCTGCTTCTGGGGCTCCAGACCACTTGCTGGGCCTGGAGCTGGGTCGTGCGGTGCAACTCTGGGCCGCACGGTTTTAAAGTCCCAGGCTGTGATGTCACGCCACACCCGGGCATCTCCCCTCTCAGCTGTTGCGCGGCATTTCAGCACGCTGCGCATGCGCTCTCTCCGCCACACAGTGCCCCCCGCCGGGGGAATTTAAAGTGCAGGGCTGCGGCACACTGTCATAATCCCCCTCCTCCTCCAGCAGCCGCCAGCCAGCCCTCTGGCCTTTCGGAGGACGGGGCCCGCTCCAGGCAGGGCGGGGGAGAGACCCAGCTCCAAATATTGGTGGAACAGGGCCCCCGGCTCTGAATATTCCTGGAGCATGGGCACCACGAGGCCATATAACTCACCACCTATGCACCAGAAAGAATCTAAGGATTTTTTTAGTCAGGTAGCAGAACCAGAAGATATAGCACTTTGCCCATATTTCTATTAATCCAACAACACTGAACCATTTCAATTAAACAGAATTAAAATGACTGCCAACACTTTTTTCTTTGATTTTGATTCATGTTCAGCTTCACCCAGCAGAGAGTGCAAAAGCCATGTTCCGCTGACATTATTTTCTGAAGTCATTAGACTTAAGCAATGCTAAGTGCCTAAATCCCTTTGTGGATCTAGCCTAACTGCTATTTCAGCTATCTAAATCCAAAGCTTAAGGTGCGTCTACACTGCACCGTTATTTTGAAATAACAATGTGAGTGTCTACACGGCCATTCCATTATTTCGAAATAATTCTGAAATAACAGACAGCTTATTCTGAAATCTGTAAACCTCATTCTATGAGGAATAACACCTATTCCGAAACAGCTATTTCAAAATAAGGTGTGTGTAGACGCTCTGCTACTGCTATTTTGAAATAGTCCCTCACCCAGGGCCATTCTAAGTTATTCCTCCCCAGTGCCTCCTGGGGCTCTAAATCAAGATAGCACGTCTACATTAGGCAAGCCTGCCTCAGACTAATTTTGAAGCTTCCCTACAGTGTAGACGTACTATTTCAAAATAAGCTATTTCAGAATAACTATTCCAGAATAGCTTATTTCAAAATAAGCATGCAGTGTAGACATACCCTCAGATGCTAAAACACACCCCAGTCAGTTGCCACCTAATCCTATAGATGGCTATGTTTCTGCCAGTAAAGACTCTCAGGCCTGGATAATCCTGATGCATCAAGCTTTAGTCCTGACACCCAAGTGCCTACCTCATGCCTAAGCCCAAATGGGAATGAGGTCAGAGAGAGTGAGAATAACTCCATAGCCCAGTGGCTCCCCTGGGATGCTCAATTCCCTGTTCCAATGTTAATTATCAGTTGCTCTTGTTGCAACCTCTCAGTTGCTCTTGTTTTGCACTGTGGAATGGCTTCAACAATTAGTCACTGAGGACTGAGAGATACTTACCCCAGAATATTCCATAGCCTAGTGGTTAGGGCACTCTATTAAGAGATGAGAGATATGGATTCAAATCCCTGATTCAAATCAGGCCAATGGGATCTCCTACATATTAGCTGAGTGCTCGGAGCCAAAGGCAGCTGTGACCAACTGTATTTTGTGGGAAAGGGCTTAGGTGCCAAGGATTCATGACTGGATCCCAAGCAGAGATTGGTGCCTCCCTCTGACACAGACTTAGGCTTTTGATGATAGCTCATACTCCTCTCTGGCATTTCATGTCTGCTTTGATTTGTAGCTTTTACTATGTATGTTAATATGCATATGTATAACAGGAATCATTAAGACATAATTGTGGGAAACTATGGTGAGAGGAAATCATCCACATCAGAAAGTATTTCACATGTTAATGGACAATCAATAAGATATTTAAAACAGAGATTAAGTTATCTATATAGCAAAACAACAATTACAGTTTCCCAAGACACATGCAACATGCGTATTATAACCATCAGCAATTGCAAGTACAAAAAAATAACCTGAATTCTCATAAAGTAGAAGAAAAAGAGACATCTATTTTGGAGAGGGGATGTATTAATTCATAAAAATTAAGAGTTAACATTCTGCATTTTACTGTACTCTAATTCAGCCTTAAATCTGTAAATATTTGATTAACCACACGATTACAATTTGATTTGACAAAATAACTCTTCTATGCATAAACAGGAAAGCCTCCCAGATCATCAGAGTATAATTAACCAAGTTTCATTCCACTGTTCCAGGATTTATAGGAATCCTTACAGTGCTATTTCAGGGCATAATCCTGTTAAGGAAGGAAGCAAGCAAAGAAGGAAGGAAGAAAAGACCTCCCCCCCACTTCACCTCCCCCCCCCCCCCACACACACACACAGAGAGAAAAAAGTTTAGAAGTTCATTTATAATTTCCATCACCTCCATGCAATGGAGGGCATATCATAAGACTGCTCCCTGGGGCTCCAGTGGTAACATGGGGCAGTATCTTTGAGTCTGACTCATTAGTAATGATTATCTGGTAGATTTTTCGAGCCCTTTCAAAAATTTTAACTTGTCACTTCTGTGAAAGATTTAAAAGTTGAAAAGGGAAGACAAACGTTTTAGGATATTTGGGAGCTGTTTGTTTTAACTTTCCCTTATCTGTAAATCTTGTTCAGATATTTCAAAAAACAAAGTGTCATTCCTTTTCATTTGAAGATACTGATTTTCCCTTTCTACCTTGTCACATGAGCACAAGACACAGCTTTATTATGTTTACTGCTCACATTACTTTCAAGTGCATAACTGATGTCACATAGTTCTAAGAACGAAGTATTTAGCCAACCTACACTTCCTTTGCTGTCTAACTGCAGCTGTTAACAGTGGCTATTTTAGTGTGTGTGCATGTGCGCACCTGTGGGGGAGGGACTGTTGCTGAATGACTACATTCTGTATTAAAAATAGGTATTTAAGACTCTGTCACATCAGATACAATTTAAGGCTGATCTACTTTGGGGCCCAAACTATCACACTTTGAGAGCGGACCGTTTTCCTGACTTCCACCACACAATTACCATCACAGTCAGTAGTGAAAGTAATTTAGAAGTGTTACCAATACACAGGCCCAGCTCTGTGCATCCTGAAGTGGCAGGGCCTCGAGCACTAGGGGAAGGGCAGGGAGCTAGCATCCCCCAGGGAGCCCTTCAGGGCTGTACAGTGCACACCACTTGGAGCTCTGGTAGTGATTTAAAGGGCTCAGGACTCTGGCCAATGCCAGGGCAGCAGTGGCCTTGGAGCCCCCTAATACCTTTTAAAATCACTGGGATCTGGAGCAGCTGCCCATTCCCCCCACCCACCCATTGGCAGCCCTGCCAGTAGGGTCCAGCAGCACTGTCACAGCTTCCCCTTTTGCCCCGCTCCTCCCTGTCAGCAGCTTTGGGAGGGGCAACAGGGGCAGAGGCATTAAAGCACTGCCATAGCAGTGCTTTGACACCAGCTATGAAAGGCAGGTATCAGCGACCACTTCTCACTGGTACACTGTACTGGCCCCCTTTCACCTCTGACTACAGTCCACATCTCATCTAAAAAAACCCAGTAGTTTAAAGCAATTATCTTTGTACACTAATAAGAAAAGAGTTTGTTGGGAGTGAAAAAATAAAAATGAACAAATGACAATATGGAATTTTTAAAAGCAAATGCACTCAAAATGCACTCAAGCTGAACAGGTCAGTTGATCCTAACCAAATTAAGTTTCAGAAATTCTCACTATTGCAATAGCCAAATATCATAGAATAAGATTAGACAAATATTTTGACTTAAAAATTAACCATAAAGTTATAAGTCTGCATAGGTACATAGTTTTTGTACCTCCACACTTACATTCTTTGCCTAGGAAGAAGGAATAAAAACACAGGTGATTGATGCTCAGATAGAGCCAGCCTTGGCGAGGAACTTTACCCTTCCAGCAGCAGCATGAGTAATAGGTAATTAACTTCTCTGCTTCCGGGAAATTAAATCTGGCTTCAAATTTCACTAGTGCCTCTCGAAACTTCTCAGGATCCTCCTCCTGCTCTGCTAGTTTACTGCTGGTCTCCTCCGCTATCAGTGCCTGATTCAATGACAAGATAGCATGTTATGGCAAACCGGTAGTTTGTCCAAACTAGTTATTACAAGCTACCAGTACATTTTTAAAATCCTGATTCTCTCTTAGGAAGGTATCCAAGTTGATTTGCAAGTTATATAGACATTTACCTAGTATTTGCAGTCTCTTTACCTACACTTCCAAACCCAGTCTTCTTTTTGACACTAGATTATAATTGAAAAAAATTGTTCAAACGACTATTTAAAATCTTGATACCAATAATGACTTGCATTGATCATCATAATTATTTAAAATAACTCAGAGAAAGCCATAAACATTACTGGAATTCCACTCAGCATATTATGGCTGTAGAAGCTTTTATTTGGCTTACACAGCACAAAGCTACAGTAAGAAATATTTATATTGATCAGCACTATTACCAAGAAACAGTAAAGTGAAGTATGCTGTAACTTGTAATAAGCTTTTAACTATTTTTAAAAGACTTAAAATACATTTACAACAAACTAATTATGTGCTGTGTCTTTTCATTCCAGCTCTATAACCAGTCCCCAAGTTGCGAACGGTCAACTTACGACCGTTCGCCATTACGACCAAAGCTGTCGTAAATGGCGGGCCCTGAGTTACGAACGGGATCCGCACTTACGAACAGCGCAGTCGCATGTAACTCTATGGGGTCCGACTTACGAACGAACCGAGTTACGACCAATTGCTTGGTCCATAACCGGTTCGTAAGTTGGGAAGAGGTTGTACTATAAATAAGGAGGAAAGACAGTTAAATGCAAATTACTTGGCTAAATGCAAATTCACTCCCAGTGCTACAAAATACAGATCAGTTCTCCTAGTATATTGTAATCCCATATGCCAGATGTCTGTAGCAAAGACAAGAGAGCTGATGTAACAATAAAAAATATGGGCCTATTATTCAGTATGAAACCTGCAGAATTCTAGGTGTCCTAGGCTATGTCTACACTACCAGCTTCTTGCGCAAGAAGCTTTTATCGGAAGAGATCTTCCGCAAAAACTTCTTGTGCAAGAGCACGTCCACACTGCAAAATCGCATCGAAAAAGTGATGCGCTTTTGCAAAAGAGAGCATCCAGACTGCATGGATGCTCTCTCGAAAGTAAGCTCTAATTGCTATGCACAGAATGGCCACCAGGGCACCAGTGCTTTTTCCTGTTTCCGTGCCAAAAATCCCTCTTCCTGGTCCACACACACCTTTTTGCAAAAGAGCTCTTTCGCAAAAAGGCGTTCTTCCTCGTAGAATGAGGAATACCTATGCCGGAAAAACCCCTCTGTTCTTTCGATTTTTTTGCACAAAAACACGCTTAAGATGTGGATGATCCGCAAATTTTTTTTTGAAAAATGGCCATTTTTCCGAAAAAACTCTGTAGTGTAGACATAGCTCTACTCTCACTTTCATGGCCACAAAATTATCAAAAGATCGGAATTTTATTCACACCTTTCACAACACTTGGATGTACAGGGTATAATAAGGAAAGCAAGATCACTGAACTACTGCCAGAAACAGGAATAAAAAAAAAACAAACTTCTCAACAAGGTGCATGTTTTACAGATGTTACACCAAGGATTAAGTAGATGATGGTGCTATTTTTCCCCATTTTGGGATAAAATGTAGATACCGACTATTTGGAGCCAGTCTTTTAAATACAGATGTTCAGAATTCTATCCAGGGACTATCTGAATGCCTTTGTTTCCTATAACATCACAGACCATTTACTTGCTATCCATGAGACCAATGATATCAATGATGTTAGAGATTCATGTCTAAGATATCAGAGCATTTCTGTGCTGACTATACTCTAACATGAAAAGATTGAGCCCCTTGAGCATAGAATACTAGAACTGGAAGGGACCTCGAGAGGTCATCGAGTCCAGTCCCCTGCCCTCATGGCAGGACCTAGTACCATCTATGTGCAGGGACAATACTCTCTTAGAAATCCAAGCAATCTCCCCCTTCCAAGTGTGTGTGCGTGACCAAGCCTGGCTTCTCATATAAGCTCTGCCCCTGGACAGTGGGACCTATCACATCTTACACATGAGTTTTATGCTAGTAAGTTCAGTCATCCTAAGGAGCCCAGCTGCCACTGCTAGTGCAGCAGCCACGGTAGTCAGAGCCCCGGGCCCCTTTGATTCACTGCTGGAACACTGCACCAGGAGTTCCATGGGGCTGGGATGGGGGGGGGGGGAGGCCATGGTGGCAACGAGGCCGGGGGGGGGGGGGGAGGGCAGCGCCATGCTCTGGGCAGCACTGAGGGCTAGATGCCCTTGGTCCTGCCCTTTCCGCCTGAGTCTTCTGGGGTATGGAGCAACCTCACACACACATACCTTTCCCTAGGATCTCCAGTGGCTGTCGGTGCATGGATAGGTGTAAACAGGAGAGACAGATGAGATGTATTAGGAAAGGGTGAGAGAGACAGAGAGATTGGGAGAGAGGAAGGAACCAGAAAAAAAAGGTACACAATTATAGAAATACAATGTGCAGGATCAAGAAAACAGAATAAACAGATACTAAAGAAAATTCAAGAAACAATACAACATGATCTATTACATGAAAGAAAATTGGGGTAAATCCAGAATGGGAAAGAATGTATAATGGAAGTGAGAAAGATGAAGTTCTCGACCTTATTTGCAGAGGTACTAAGACCCTGAAGCTCCCACTGACTTCAGTTGGAGTTGCAAGTACTCAGCACCTCTGAAAATCAGCCCCTAAAAGTATTAAACAAAAGGTAATTGGCAGTATATTACATTTAACTACAGTACATGACAGACTACACAGCTGTTATTCCTGTAGCTTCCTGAGGCATGGTGGCACAGGTATTTTTCCATCATGTTGTAAGCACCGAGGCATGTGGATATCAGATGAAAATACTATGTAAACATACTTTCCAGCTCTTTCCAATGCTGGATGACAGCACACTCATGAGATCACTGATATGGAATGTGGAAATCGAGAAAAACATCTATCTATATATTTTAGAAATGTGCATCTGTCTGTCTTTGAGTGTTTGTTCAAGAACTCCTCCTAAACAGTCAGGGCTAGGACCACCAAATTCGGTGTACAGCTTCCTCCTCTCCTAACAAAGCAAGATCAGGGTTTGGTTGTGCCAAGAAAATGGGACAGTTTTCCAGAACATACAAAGGGAGGGTCGCTATACTCACAGTGACTAGGGACAGCGAGTACAGGGGAGAAATACACTATAGAGTGACCACTGCAGGCAGCCGCACCACCAAGAGAGTGGCCAGCTCGGGACAGAGATCGCCATCTAGCCTCCCACCAGACCAAGTAAGTGGGATCCTCCCACCCAGGAGACCTCCCCCACCGGCCTGCCCACCCCGGGAGAGGCCATGGAGAAGGGAGACAGCCACCACCGCCCCACCGCCATCCCAAGGTGTCATGGGGGAAGGGAAACAGCTTCCACTGAGAGACTGTGAAAGGCCATGGAAGGAGGGAGAAAGCCCCCCACCCGCCCCTCCTACACCCCTCATGCCCTCAGCATCCTGCCCTGAGTCCCCTATATCCCCAAGGCCCTGTCCTGACTCCTACACCCCCTAAACTGCCAGCCCCCTGTCCTTAAGGACCCGGGCAATACCAGGTAAGTCTTCTAATTTCATAACAAATATAATTATGTCCAAAACAGATACAGCTACAAAGTCATCTAATTGTATCAAAAATACCATCTAGATGGGCAAAAGCCAATATGGACACAAACATTTGGTAGACTGGTATAGTTTTACAATATCAAGAGTTATTTCTACCAATTTCTTTACTAGCAGGCAAGGGAAAGATGAAAGCAAGACAACTTTTCTTACCTTCACTTTTCCTTTGACAAAACTAACAATATCTTCTTTATTGTCAAAAACAGACAAAGTATGGAGTAAGTTTTGCTCCAGCCATTCCCAGTGCTGATTTATCTCCTCTAAAGTGGCACCTAGAAAAGTAAAAAAGAGCTAATTAAAACCCATGTCATTTCTTTCACAATTTCTTCTAACCCGCACTTGTGACATAGTGCATTAAGAGAAATTAAATTTCTGAAATCACAAATGAAAACTATTAGCAGCAAACAGGCAAATGAAATGTTACATTTCAAGCCATAACTAGAGAAAACAAAAGTAATACTGCTTTAAGAAGTAGTTTTTAGTACTTTTAGTTTTCAAAGATCTGAACACAGGTTCTCTGCAGGCAAATGTTGCTGAGTTTCAAAGCCGAAAAATTTAAAAAAACAACAAAGCTGCTTACTGCCGTGTCAGGAGGTGGCTTATTTTGACATAATTTTCCTTAAGCAGCAGTTAGAAAAAATTTGAATTAGGGTTTAACTATCCCTGTTCTCCCCACAAACAAATGTTCTCTCTCACACATACACACCCATGTGTGTGCCTTTGGGAAGAGTTTTGACCTTTAACTTGGTAACCTGCTTGTGATGGCTTTTTGTAAAAATCGAATTATTGGATACCAAAGAAATTTTGGTTGTTTTAAACACAGCTTGACAAGCCTAGAATAAAAATGTCTGCAGTTTTGGGGGAGAACTGGGTAAACAGAATAAGCTTTAAAACATGATGGATTTCTTTAAAAACAATACACTTTGTTCATTTTAAGGACCATTTGTAGATAACGGATGCCAAAATGCGATTTTAGTCTTTAGCAATTAGCTTCAGGTAAACTGTTTGTTGAACTCCACTGCTTCAAAAAAGCTGTAGTTGTATGTCATAAAAACATGGGAACAGAAGAGCAAATGCAAGGAATAGAGAAAAGTTGTAAAACAGCGCTATTAGAAGAAAAGCTCGCCATCCCATTACAAGACAGCTCCTGCTGGTCAGACAGTAAACAGGATAGGACCTACCCCTCCCTCATTAAACGAGACAGGTAACAGGCAAAGCCCAGCATGATGTGCTCTTTTCAGTGCCCTGCTGGGAAGAGGGGTGACAGGTTTTATAAAAAAAAAAAAAAAAAAAAAGAAGGAGAAGAGCAGAGCATGGAGGAGGAGAAAGAAAATTCAAGTACAAATCTCATCACAAAACATATGAGTTTTTAAACATCAAAGAATACTGCATGTCATCTCACACAGCAAGATGATAAATTTAGCTAAACATTTTCCACCTTCCTCTGCTAGGTTTCCCGTAAGGAATGCCAACTAGCAGGGAAACGTTCCAAGATTTAACTTCCACAACAGGAAGATCTTGTGATGGACCTTCATAAATATCATTAATCAAGGCAAAAAAATCATAAAGAAAGAACACAGCCATTATGTGGCCTGTGCTAATGTTTAAGAAGGCCACATGTTGTAGGGTATTAATTAAGAACACTAGGCCTACTGTTTTCACAGGAGCTGTTTTACTGTGAAATGATAAATTGAACTTTTAAGCATGGGCAATGTAGATAGTGAGTAAACATGGTGGGGAATGAATCTGTCTGTGTGCACACAGTCTGGAATGAAGGATTACAGTAAGGAGGAGTATTCCATAATAGTTGCCACATTCCTTTTTGTGAAACATCTTGTCCAAGCACTGGTCACCTCTCATCTCAAGTGCTGTAGATCTTTTCTCTGCCTTACTATCTACTCATTCATTCTGTTCAAAATGCTGCTCAAGTTGCCTTCCTTCCCTCTGACCATGTCACCTCACCACTTAGGGAGCTCAGGGAGTAGAGGGAGCCACAATCTCTTACTCCCTTAATCCAAGCTCCTTGTCGTCAGATACAAGCATGATCTAAGACTCCCCTACAGACCTTAGCAGTCATAGGACAATCAGTCCCAACTTGTAATTAGCAGTGACACTCTGATTACTTTTTCCAGACCTCGAGAGCTCTGTGTAGCTTGAAGCTTGTTTCTTTCAGCAACAGGGATGAAAGATACTACCCTCATCCATATTGCCCTGAATTTTGTCCATCCTATTTTGCTTGCAAATACTCCAAAAAGGCAGACCACATGTCACTGTGTGAAAGCTAGCATTCATAGACCCTACTGAGTGGACTCTTAATAATTAATATTCCATTTTCTGTTAGCAATCCAGCAATGTGGGGTGCAACACAAAATTATGTACTCGCATGGGGATTGCTAGGAGACAGTGGAGCTGCTCCTTGTCTGCCTTTCCAACTTTTACTGCACTGGAAACTGCCTGTAACCCCCATCAATCCAAAGCAATCTATGGAATGTTGAGGGGAACTTTGAGAGTCTCTCCAGCACCACATTAGTACAGGGAGAAATTAATAAGCAGTTTCCCAAATACTACACTGGAACCCAACACTGCTTTTCTGCTCCCAGACTCTGACTTGGAGGGAACTTAGGCGAGCAGAGTCTCAGCAGCTTTTCCCCCAAGCCTTTCCCTAAATAAATTCAAGTATCAGCTACTTGGGAAGAGGGATAAGCAAAGAAGCACAATGAAATAGGCAATTTAGAAAACTTCAATGCTCTGCTAAAGAGAGTCGGTCGGGTTCTGTTGTGTTACTGACTGCTATTGCCAGTCCTAGCAAGAAGCCTGCTTCTTCCCCAGTTGCTGAAGGAAGCTTTTCATAAGACGACGATTACAGAAGCAAATACAATTTTTATTATTCTTATTCTCTTTATGGATTTTTTGCTCATAAAACTGCTAACTTGCTTTAACTACAAAAGACACAAAAGAAATATAACCACCACCATATTAGGTGAGACCAATGATCCAACATCCTGTCTTTTAACAATAGACAATGCCAGACACTTCAGAGGAAATGAATCTGCCCCCTGTGGTCCAGTACCAGCATCAGGCAGTAAGAGGCTTTTCCATCTTGGCTAACACATATTGATCTATCTATCCTCCATGACCTTACTGATTCTTTTTTCAACCAGTTTATACTTTTGTCCTTCACAACATTCCCTAGCAAGGAGTCCATAGGATGACTGTGTGTTGTGTGAAGTTGTGTGTTTTAAACTTGCTGTCTATTAATTTCAATGGGTAATCCCTGGTTCTTGTGATGTGAAAGGGTAAATAACACTTCCTTCTTCATTTTCTCCATAGCAGTCATGATTTTATAGGCCTCTATTTTATCCTCCCTTAGTCATCTCTTTTCCAAGCTGAACAGTCCCAGCATTTTTAATCTCTTCTCAAGGAGAAGCTGTTCCATACCCCTAACCTGTTGCCCTTCTCTGTCACTTTTCCAGTTCTAAATGATGTATTTTTTTTTCCCAGATGGGGCAACCAGACCTGCACATAGTACTCAAGGTGTGGGCATACCATGGATTTCTACAGTAGCATTATGATATTTCCCAACTTATTATCAACCCCTCTACTACTGGTTCTTAACCCTGTTCACTTTTTTAAATGGCCACTCTTCTCTGAAAATGTCTGTTCAGTGTGTTGTGCACAATGACTCCAAGATCTCTTTCTTGAGCGGCAACAGCCAAATAAAACCCCATTATTTAAAAGTATAGTTGGGATTATGTTGTCCAATGTGCATTACTTTGCATTTATCAACATGGAATTTCATCTGCCATTTTCTCGACTAGTCATCCAGTTTTGAGGGATCCCATTGCAACTCTTTGAGATGAACACTGAATTTGCATTTTAAAATGGTGAACTCATTTTCTTCATTACAAGAGAAATAGTTACGAGCATGAAGTATCCTCTTCACAAAACATTCCCTCTTTAGTGCTGTGTTCCTTCCCTTTCAAATAAAAAGTATCAAGTGAACAGCAATTATGAAAATGAGGAAATGGTAGTGACTAACCACAACCAAAAATAACAGACTCTCTGCAAGCTCTCTCTCAAATATAAAAATGTACAACAGTGCTGGCCTACTAGCCTTTGTTCCAGTTTCACAACTTCAAAATACACTAAAAATCATACAGTGGTTTTGTGATACAGACAGACATCCATAGGGCAGTTTTTTCTCATTCAGGGTGCACTTCCTCCAGGGGTACAAGGGAGAGCATAAACACACTTGCTTTCAAAATGTAACATGAGCTGATGAAGAGATAGCTATCAGAGTTTTCAGTAAGCCATAAACTACAACTTCAATGTGTGAACTGTCCTACTCATTTCAATTAATACTAAATCTAACATCATTGGTGGTATTTTAAATGTCAACATTGTTAACAATTTCACCGCTCAACCCATGACGAAAAAAAGAGAGGTAATATATTATGAAGGTCTACACCAGGCCTTTCCAAAACACAAGGAAGAATGAATAACTACCTAGGAGAGCACAGAAAGTGCATTAAAATGCATGCATGAAAATGGGTAGGCCTTAACACCACACAGCAGGGTTGCTATGAATTACAATGGGTTTATTTTTCTGAAGAAGAGTTCAGCTTCAAAAAGTATGGTAAACAGTGCATTAAAAATTAGTTTAAAAAGACTAACAAATTCAAGTCTTCAAAGAACACTTTTCTTATGAGTCACCTAGCACTAAGGTTCCCAGCCATCCAGTTTTCGACCAGAACGTCCAGTCCAAAGAGATTTAGCGGCTCCAGTCAGCCCTAATGACCAGGCCATTAAAAGTCTGGTTAGAAGCACAACAGGGTTAAGGCAGGCTCCCCGCCTTTCCTGGCTCCATGCAGCTCCCAGAAACAGCCAACATGTCCCTGAATCCTCTAGGCCAGCAGTGGGCAAAAGCCTCTCAGCGGGCTGGATCCAGCCCGCCTAGGGCTTTGATCCGGACCGCGAGGCAGTTTCAGGCCCCACCCCCTAGCTAGTTGCCTTCGAGTGGGAGAGGGGAGCAAGCCCTTCTAACTGCTTCTATTTAAAGGGCTCGCGTCTTCCCCACACCAGTGGGGAAGGTACAAGCCCTTTAAATAGAAGCAGTTGAAAGGGCTGGCATCTCTGGCTCCCTAGCAAAGCGCTAGAGGTGCGCGGAGCCCTCCCAGCTGTTTCTAGTTAAAGGGCTGGTGCCTTCCCCACGCCTGTCAGGCAACACATTGCCTAGTAGCAGCAGGGAACAGGAGAGCCCTTTAAATACAAACAGCTGGGAGGGCTCCCAGCTCCTCTAGCACGTTGCCGGAGATGCAAGCTGATTCTATTTAAGGGTCTCTCCTGTTCCCCATGGCTGCTAGGCAAGCAGAAGCACTTAAAAGGGCTTGAGTCTCTGACTCTCTCGCAACGCGTTAGAGCAAGGATACTCAACATGCGACCCGTTTGTTTGCGACCCACAGTGCGGTTTGGGTTTACGCGGGGCTCAACATGCAGCCTGTGGGAGGGATCCTTTGAACATGGCTTCCACTGGGAACACGCTCCACATCAGCAAGTCAATATAATGGTCTTCTGTTGATATGCATTTTAGTAATTAAATTCCTGGATAGTCATTGCTCATTAAAAGTGCTGTCATATGGGTGGAAATCGGGTAAATATTTCATTTTATTAATATCAACAGAAATGACTTAAACAGCGCCTGTGTATTGTGAAGTCTTGCCTTAATCTTTGTATTCATGCCCATCAGTGTGAAAGAAGCTATTTGCATATACATTTGCATTTAAGCTGCAGCCCTCGGCATGTGCTGTGAGTATCAGTGTGGCCCCCAGGGCTTCCAAAGTTGAGTAACCGTGCATTAGAGGCGGGGGGGTTGGGAGCTACAAGCCCTTTTAAGTGTTTCTATTTAAAGGGCTGGCGCCTTCCCTGTGCCTGTCAGGCAACGCTTGCCTAGCAGCTGTGGGAAACATAAGAGCCCTTTAAATAACAGCTGAAAGGGCTTGCATCTCCCTGAACCTCTAGCATGTTGCCGGAGACATGGGATCCCTTTGAGCTGTTTCTATTTAAAGGGTTTTTGTGTTCTCCGCAGCTGCTAGGCCATGAGTTGCCTGACAGGCGCAGGGAAGGCGCCTGCTCTTTAAACAGAAAGGCTTAAAAGGGCTTGCAGCTCCCCCAGCCTCTAGCACGTTGCTAGGGAGCCAGAGACACGAGCCCTTTCAATTGCTTCTATTGAAAGGGCTCGCCTGCCAGGTGGCTGCAATGCCTGGAAGCCACCCGCAGCAGGCACAAGCCCTTTACACAGAAGCAACTGAAAAGAGCTCAAAGCTCTGCCCCACTGGCCGGCTGCCTGGGAAATGCCCAGAAGCATGAGCCCTTTCAACAGCTTCTATTCAAAGGGCTTGTGCCTGCCGGGCAGCTGCCAGGCAACAAGTTAGAAGTGAGGGGTGTTAGAAAAAGAAACTGCCCCCCCAGTAAAAAGTTTGGCCAGGCCGCTCTTGCTGTAGCGGGCTGCAGTACTCCTTGGGAGAAACCAGCCATACCCTTCCTGCATACCATTGCCTTTAGAAAAAGGGAAGGTGTGAAAAGGGGAAAATAGCCTCAGACTCTCCCACCCGTCGCCTTGGCATGAGAACTGCGGGGCTTACCTGGTCGCATGAAACATGCACAGTTTCGGCCCAACCCCTGGGACACAGACCCCCACTTGGTGACCGTTGGGCCATATATGGTAATATGCAAGCGCGGGAAAGCAATGTGCAGATTTGGGGATAAATACCCATCGCACAGTTTGCTCTAGAAGGTCTTCACAACACACGTACCACCGTGCGTGTGCCTTCCCGTATACTTCAAAGCGCTGCCGGCCTGATCAACCGACCAGCCACCTCCCCCGACTCTCGGGCATAACCAAGGCCTTCGCAACCGAACCGATATCTTTGAAATGTTCCGTGTGCTGTGTAAGTTGGTATGTATGATTTGATTTTCTTTGTTGCATAAGCTTAGTGTTGTAGTTGTTTTGGGTAGTACATAGAGTTTGTAGTTATCACTGTTATTTAATTAGTGTAGCTGGATATTTTTAGAATAGAGACTATTCCCCTTGCCATTCCCATCCTTATATCTCTGACACGTTTAACTAGAAATCGTAGAATAAATATAATAAATACTGTAAATTCATTATTAACACGGTCTATTAAAAATCTTAGAATAAAGACTATAAATTCATCACTGTCATAAATAAATATCCTTTATTTGCTAAAACTGTACACCTGGTTCTGTCGTCCCCCCCTTGGGTATGCATCATCGGACCTGTGGTTCTCGCGACAAGGGGCAGGAGCCGCGAGCCCGGTGATATGAAATCTAAGCCTCCAACCCCAGACAACTCTGGGAGGAGGCTAACCCCCGGCACCCTCCTCTCTGCTCCAGGTCCCTTCCATTGGCCAGAAGTCAGGGGGCAGGGACCCCCGGCCAAGCAAAGCTCCCGGTAGGGTAGCTCTCAACCCCGCGTCTTCAGCCCCAGGTCCCACCCATCCCTCTTGCTGGATTCTGGAGCTTTCCTCAGCACTATCTTGCCCAGGAGCACAGCAGGAAAAAAACTGGTTTGGGCTGGTTAATGGTTTTATTCGGTGAGTGTCTTTTAATGAATTAATAAAGCACATGCATATACCATTCATTTCACTAAATATTCTAATTGGGAAAAAAAAATTGTGTTCTGAAGTGCTCCTGTGTTTCAAGGAATTTAAAAAATATAGCTAATCGTTGGAAATTTTAGCAGCTTCCCTCAAGAAGTAGCTTTGAATGCGCAATAACCTCTCTCTTTATAACTGGTTTTGATAAAAATATCCAGATGCCATTTTTATAGTCAAGTGTGGGAATCTTTTGTAACTCATAAAACCTAACTGAATATACTTAGAAGCTTCAGGAGGTAGCTGAGTTAGTCTGTACAGAAAAAAATAACAAATGGTCTGGTAGCACTCTATAGTTTTGTTAGTCTATAAAGTGCTACCAGACCATTATTTGTTGTTGTTTTTTTAATATACTTAGTGTGGATGGGAGGAAAAACAGGGACTTTTGATACTATTTCATGGAATCATAGCTCTGGAAGGGGCCTCAAAGTCATTTAGTTTAGTCCCCTGCACTCATGGCAGGACTAAGTATTAAATTTTCAGTGCCCTATGTTTAGTGTTAATGTTGTTATTACAAATGTTACAAGTGTTCTCAAAATATTAGTGCTATTATTACAAATTTTACAAGTGTTGCCTTCTATGATAATCTTTGGATAATGTTGTATGCAGTTAATTATTATTAACATTTAATTACTTTGTTGTGTAAAAAACATACTGGCGTCTTCTTACAACACATGGTCGGCCCCTCCCCCCCGTGTCCCCGCCCCTTCCAGGTGGCCCGCAGACACTTCTGAAATTTGTGAAGTGGCCCCCCTTCAAAAATTATTGCCCACCCCTGCCCTAGGCAGAGGGGCAATCAGGAAAGCTCTGCATGCTGCCTCCAGCCCCAGCACTGGCTCTTCAGCTCCCATTGGCTGGGAACCACGGCCAATGGAAGCTGCAGGGGAAGAAACTTGCGGGCAGAAGCAGCACACAGAGCCGCCTTACCCCTCCGCCTAGGGACCACAGGAACATATTGGCTGCTTTCGGGAGCCACACAGAGTCAGGGCAGACAGGGAGCCTCTGTTAGCCCCGCTGTGCCACCAGCTGGAAGCCACCTGAGGTAAGCACCACAACCCAGCTGAACACTGCATCCTGATCTATGGAAGTTAAGTAACGGTTATTTTACTAGTCGAGCAGTCGATGGAATTTCCATCAACTATTCAACTAGTTAATAGGCACTTCCACATTCCTCCTTTAAACAAATACAAGAGCCCCAGTGGGGGCTCTTATACATTTCAAAGGAGGAATGCAGAACTCTGTCCAGGGCCAGCAAGAAGTCCCACTGACTCCGGGCTGCACGTGGGTGCCAGCTTTGAAATGTACAAGAGTCCTCAATGAGGATAGAGGCAGGGAGGGAGGGAGGGGGGAAATCGACTAGTCGACTAACTATCAATAAGCATTTGCTTATCAGATAGTGCACTAGTCCTTCACATCCCTATCCTGATCCCCTCCTGCACCACAACCCTCTGCCCCAGATTGGAACCCTCTCCCACACCCTAGCTCCCTCCCAGAGCCTGCATCCTGAATCCTCTTTCCCACCCAAAACCCTTGCCCCTCCTGCACCCAAACTCCTTCCTGGAGTCTGCACTTCATTCTGCATCCTAACTCCCTCCCAGAGCCCACACTCCTGCCCAGCCCTGATCCCCTTCCTGCACCCCAACCCCCACCTCAGGGCCCACACTCCCACCTGGAGCCCTGACCCTCTCTTGCATCCCAACTCCTCTGCCCCAGCCCAGTGAAAGTGAGTGATGGTGGGCGAGGGTGAGCAACAGTGGGAGGGGGAAAATGGAGTAAGTGAGGGGTGGGGACCTTTGAGAAGGGGCAGGGCAGGTGTGTTCGGTTTTGTGCAATTAGAAAACTGGAACTCTACCTAGTACTATGATACTTCAAAAACATGTATTATTTAAAAACATTTTGTATTTTTAAAATAATCTAATGAGATTGTACTGTGATCAGAAGAGCTGGGAGACTTTTTAAAAATAAACTACAGATACTGATGTGTTGCAGAGAGACCAGGGCAAAAAGCCTCCTGCTGCAAGTGGCCTGTGTAGGCTACGATCTGAAGCGATAAATATGTAAATGGAATGAAGACATTTTGCAACAGACAGAAAAATAACGGAAGGCAGCAAGAGCCAGATTTTTTTTCCTGCTTAACAGAACAAAACATTCCTTTATGTTATTCACACCTGGAATTATAACCACCAGGTATGTTGTTTGTTAAAACAAGTCACAGCCAGTAGCCTTTACACACACATGAGGTTACTAATTTTGATTACCTTCAGCTTCCTTGACATGCAGATACTGAGCATGCTCAGGGATTTTTTTTTAATTGATATGTAACTCACCAGTAGCTATGGCCCAGTAAACTTCTGATCCATTCAATAACTCACCACATGCTATGGCAGAATAAACAGGTGATCCCGGAACTTGAAGCAAAATTCGAAATGGAGCAACGCGTGCATTAGAATCTAGCACTGCATCCAAGGCACCTACCAAACGACCTGAATACACACAAGAAAGAAGAATATTTTTGAACAACAAGAGCACGGAGACAAGTGTATCAATATTCAACGTCAGGTTTAACACCCTCAAATTAAGCACAGAACAAAAACTATAACAAAGCTCTCTAACAACGGCTTATAAAACGGAGATGTGTTTAAATGCATCAAAAACTAGAGGGCCAGGCAGACCAATCGGAAGACCATTTTTTACACTTCTAGTTAGTTATATGTATACATGGCATAATAAACCAACAGAAGCTTTGAAACCTAAGCTATGGTTAGAATGCATAAATGTGTGTTATTCAGAACAGACTCAAACACATTATGTCTCAGAGTCTATTCCATAATAATTGGCTCCTGAGTAAAACAAATCTTAGCATATTACACTGCTGTCTGTTTGAACTGAAGTTATCAATTTGCAGGTGAAAATATAACAAAGAAAATACCAAACCCTCTCCAATGATTACAGGGAAAATAATCAGAAAAAAATTAAAAAATCCTACATTTTTAATACGTTTATTCCCCTGCTGCCTCAGAAAAATGTCTAATTTTGTACGATGGTCCTAAAACTCTGTATTTTGTCAACACCACCACCACAATTAGGAGCATCTATGTGTCTATATCCTGTCACCAGAGCAAGTTGTAGGGCCACAGCACAATCTAGCCTGCAAGTTTCATAATATTTAAGATCACGTGATTAACAAAGAAAGAAACAGCCCAGAGATTACTTTTTTTCATCCCGATATTAAACCTATGAGTAGGGATTTTTTAAAAGCATTTAGTGTAGGCCTAATCCTGGTCCATTTAGATCAGTGGCAGAAGTTAGACAAAGCACTTCTGAAAACCCTGATAAAGATCAGACTTGTAAAATATGTTTTTTTTTAACATATACAAGAAATGCACCTATACAATGAAGCCATAAAAGTACATGGGAAATTAAGGTTATTTATCCTGTTCCCCAGTTTTTTCAACTTAAATTCCCTTTTCTGTCCTTGAATGACTGATCACAGCAGCCTATTCCTCTTTTCACATTCTACTTCTGCTTAACACTTCCACAGTGTTCACTGCATGTAATGAAAAAGCTTCCAGCTGAATACAAGTACTAAATAAATCAAAATAATAAATACCAACCACAACCCTCCAGAAAAGCCAGGCTAGCCACAGTTTAAATGTTATAAGAACAAATAATTGAAAAGCCAAAACTAAGAAGAATCAATTTAATATATTTTTAAAAAAAGAAAGGTCTGAGCCAGGTGCACACACAAACTCTAATGATGATTCACTAGAATATCTCCCAAGTCTCCATCTTCAATTAAGTTTTGTATTTTCAAAATTAGTATCACACGAGGCGCCTCACAAAACTTGCATTATGTCCATAGAAAGGCTTCCATACACTTACGTGGGATTTAGATTAGGCCCCAATCTATTTTTAATTTGGGTAGGACACTAGACGCTTTCTAGTTTTACATGTAAGAATGTTGTCTAGATTTCTGATCTCAAAGATACATCGATGAAGCACCATAAGCAATGTATGCACACTTCACACCTGTATTTTCATTATTTTCTCCATGAGAGAAAAATATTAAGTATTTAGTACAGGCTGTAAAAATGTCCTAGTTTGATATAAAAGTATAATCAATAAACTTTCTGAAGTAGCCTCATTACTAGGCTTTAGCTAACATCTATTTTTGAGGAACTGCCACGACTTGGGTTGAAATGTACCTGAATAAGCTCTAAATATAGATCTTTCAATAATTAATCAGTGAGTGCTATAAAAACTATGTGCAGTGTTAGTCAAAACTTGTAGACTAATCTGGTAAAGGTTGAGTACAAAGTTTAATATTAAAGAAAGGAAAGCTACTGAAATTATTCTTATCAACTCTAAACTCTGCTTAATACTTGTAACACACAACTACTGTATAGTGCTTGAATTTTAAAATCAATATTTTATTTATATTTATTAAGTTTCTGATAGAGCACCCTTTAAATAGCATTTACTTTAAAAAAAAAAAACACAACTTTATTTTTCCTATATTTTACACACAAAACATACTCCACTCTTCTGTTGATAGGTAAGGGTCTTTTTAACCAGGAAGAAACTGATTAACTTTCACAGGAAAAAGCAAATCTCACTATCTCTAAAAACCTATAGAACAAACAAACTAGAGAAAAAAAGAAAAATATTTTACTAACTTTATTATAATAATCATCATCATAGGTCTTTCTTGATATTATGTATATATAAAAAATTTCAGAATATGATAATCCAGTTCAATGCATTTAAAAAAACCTGCTAACCCTGTATTTCAATATTTCAGCTTCAAAAACAACACAAAATCATTCGGGGGAAAAATAAAGCCCATCAGGAATAAGATGAAAATGATTTTGTACTGCACTGCACAAAGCTACAGCCACAGGTTGCTCTAGTCCAATTTCAGAGTCCAGATCATCTCATGAACATCAGAAGAGTTTTCATGATTTTATCAAGATTACAAGGAACACTGAAGTGCAAGGGGAAGGTCAAAGTTCAATGTAGATGTCTGACAAAGCTGGGGGAGGAAGGGAGAAGAAAATTGTTTTTCTGCTATAAAATCAGTTTGTATTCAACAACATGAATATTCTCCCTGGACATGGGATTTCAAAGCAAGAAGGAAAGTGTTTATCTTGTATTCTTATGAAAATGATCAGCTCTCTAAAACAAAATGTGCACTCTTTCTACAAACTGTAGATCTGAACTACAATTTTTATTTAGTTACATTTCAGTGTCTACTTTTATGTGCATTTTATACTAAATCAGTGAGGACAGACAACCTGTGACCCACTGGGGTTTTCTGTATGGCCCACGAGCAGGGACGCTGGAACAATTTTTACAGTGGGGGTGCTGACAGTCATTAAACCAAATTGTAAACCCTGCATATAATAGAAACTACTTCATACTGGGGGGGGAGGATGCTACAGTACCCCATGCACTCCTAGTTCCAGCATCTAGGCTCACAAGACATTTTGTTGACTGTTGCAGGGCTGCCAGATTCTGCTGGTTTCCCTCCATGCAGTTTTTTTCCTGCTGGTATTACTAAAGTAGCATGCATGTATAGCAAGGACACATGAAGTGAGGTGCATGCTGATTGCAAACATTGACTGAGAACCATGCACTCCCTTTGCATCCAATCAAAGTACTGCTTTGGTTCATTCGGCTCACCCTGCAAATTCTAGGTATACAAGCGCTGGTAGCAAAACTGCCCTAGCCCAGGAGACCATCTTGGTTACAATAGTGCGGCCCACTGAGATGAAAGAGGACCACTCATGCAGCCCACTCACTAACCTAGATTGTCCATTGCTGACCTAAATCATGCAAATCAATGACTGCAAAGGCATAGGGAAAGTATAACCAATTAGAATTTCAATAAAAGATTCTAATCTGAAATCCACTTCACGGAGTTCACATTTATTTTATGTGCCCCAGTTCAATAAATAAATAAATCGAAGTGTAAGTTAGCAGGAGTCTGATGCAGTATTTTCTGATCCTGTGACAGATAGGCAGCGTCTTTGCTTTGCCAATATCATAGTGTAATCCAATCAACCTGGAAGCAGCAAGCCTACATAACTGCATGATTAGGACTTCTTATTCAAGTTAATTCCAATTCTGTATATAATACAGCTTGCACGCTCCCTCCCCACATGCTTTTGAGAAAATTAGTGATACCTTATAGTTATCAAATGATACACTTTCTAGTTATGAAATAAATTTGTCGAAGTATGCTCCACCATTTGAGCTTAATCTGTATTTACCTGAAAGCTCAAAGAGAAAACATCACAAATTGCAATGTGATACCCTGTATATTGAGTACAAACAACTCACAGCTTCAGTCTAAAAAAGGATCAATTACAGTAAATTAACCTGAAACACTGATTTCTAAGTAAATATACTGATTCAAACTCTAAGGGATGCAGACTTCTCTAAATTGGTATGAATTATCCATATCATAGTTGAAGAATTTCATTAAAATTTGAGAGTTGGATGTTAGAAAATTAAAGCTGGACTCAAAAATTAGATGCTGAATTAAAACAGGATGCTTCCATCTGTTGCCACATGAGCAAGGTTCAAATTCAGGATTACAGCTAATGGTTGTGAGAAACACTTTCTAGTCTACATGACAGATTATAGAGATGAGATTTTGGGCAAGAAATAATGCAAGGGGTGGAGGAAGGAAATCACATCAAGAAAATATAGAAGTTACATCTTTTCTAAAACTATCTAGAAATAAAAAATGGCAATGAAATAACTTCTAACTGGAATTAAGTATTACTCACCCTAGTTCCTTCAAACAGTATATCTTAGTCATTACAGTTCTATAACTTCCTCCATCTGAGCAACTCAATGCACTTTGAAAATTTGAAATCAGAAAATTACAATACTTTGTGAGGTTAGTAGCTACCTGTATGCTACAGATGGGCAAAGTGGTTAAGCAATTTCCCTTTTATCTTAGAGGAACTTAAAAGAGACAGGAAGAGAACACAAACCTTCCAACTCATTGACCCCAACTTTTCCCTCATGCTCTAGCTACATTACAAGCTGCTTAACTGGCCTCTCCCTGAGAATTCAACCTGCAAAAGGGGAATCTCTGGATGGGATAGAGCTATTTTAACTGCCCTGTTCCAGATATCAGAATATTCCATTGGGTTCACAGGCAGCTGGACACAACTAATTGGAGCAGCCTGAGGCTGGTCTATCTCCAGGAAAGGACAGGAGCAGGAGTGTGAAGGTAGCTGAAAGCACCTTTGCATTCCCCTACTTCTAATTTGCATTAAACTCATTTCTGACATGATCCAGGATCAGGCCCCTCTCCCTGTGGCGTAAATATAGGCAAAGAACTCTGCTCTGGGGAACAGGTATTTGGGATAGTAAGCCGGGGAATATCCCAACAAGGAAAATTTAGCACCAAAATTTGCATCATGTTTTTCCTAGAACTACTACAAGATGGCAGTCTGATTGCTTTGCAGCAGTTCTAAATGTTTTAGTCATGCAGCACTGATCAACGTTTAACATATTCTTGCTTTCACTCATACTTCACTGAGGAACATCTGCTTTATAGCCATAAAATATCAGGAGCATTTTCAGTTACACAGATAGCGTACGTCTACACTTGCTCCCTAGTTCGAACTAGGGATGCAAATGTAGGCGACCGAAATTGCTAATGAAGCGGGGATTTAAATATCCCATGCTTCATTAGCATGATCTCGCCGGCCCGTTACTCCGCTCAACAGCTGTTTCGAAAGTGAAAGTGCACACCGGGACGCATTAGTTCAAACTAAACCCCTTGGTTCGAACTAACATTACTCCTCATTTTTTGAGGTGCCTTCTTGCCCCACACCTGGGAGGTGTACTCACGTGAAAGCACCTCTGGACTCTGAGTCTCCATTGACCAAGGACAACACCGGTGAGTGGGGTGAGGTGGAGGGAAAAATGAGGGGCACGTTAAATAAACATTTGTTTCTTGGACTATATTTTAGTGACTTTGCTCCAGAATACTAGATTTGTGTGTGGGAATGGAAACGTATATAAATGTGTTTCCTAGTAGGTCAAGATTTTTAAAATGCATTATTTGCCAGTAGATGCATTTCTAGATGTTCAAGTTATAGAAAACACATCGGCTGCATCTGTGACAACCCACATCTTAGAAGAGTTAAATGCTTGTCCATTGGACCCCAAACAGATGGTTGCTTGTGCATTTGATGGAGCTGCAAACTTCTCGGGAAAACATGGTGGAGTACAAGCTTTGCTCAGAGAAATGTGTAACCCTAATCTCTCCTATACACACTGCAGAGGCCATCTACTCCAACTAGCACTAGTACGAGCTGCAGAATCTTCAAAAAACATTAAAAAAGCTATAAATGTAATATCTTCATTATATTCTTTTTTCAGCAAGAGTCCAAAAAGACTGAATACCTTGGAAAATATAGAAGATACACTGGGACTGAAGTTCAAATTAGTCCAACCTGGGAAAACCCGCTGGCTTTCTCATGAGCGATCCTTGGCTGTTGTCTTAAAATTACTCCAGCCGTTATTACTGGCTTTGAAAAGTGTCTACCAAGATGGGATGGATCTAAGTAGTGAGGCTGGTGGATTACTTTTGCTACTACGTTCAGAGAAGACTATTGCCATTCTCTCTCTCGTAAATCTACTGTTGAAACCACTTGGGTCATTAAACAATGCCATCCAGGCATCTCCTACAACAGTAGTAGATCTTTGTCCAGCAATAGAAGCTACATTTGGATCAATAAGAGAGCTATCCATTGAAAAACTACTGGAAGAAGCAAAGATTTCAGTCCAGAAGTTGACTAATGAAGGCATTTATATTGAATCCTTAAGTGAAGAAGACAAGAAGTGTTTGTTAAGATAACTGAAAAAGTACACAGACTTGATTCTTAAAAATCTACAACAGCGACTTCTAGATTCTATTCAACCTCTACGTAGCTTTTTCAGATGTGTGTCCTATAAAACACCGACAGTTGAGTGGAGTGAGGCACTACCAGCAGTGGGGCTGCCACGTGCTCAGGACAGAATAGAGAATTTGGACACAGAGTGGAATATCATACGACGAACGAATGAAGATTTGACTTCAACTTCTTTTTTATCATCACTAGTGGCTCGACCGGATCTTTGTGCTATGTTTCCCGGGATGAAAGAAGTAGAAATTCATCTCTTGCTACTCCCAGTCACAACAGCTACAGTTGAGCGTTCTTTTTCATCATTGAATAGAATTTTGTGTTCTGAAAGAAGTCACCTTCTGCCTGATCATGTGAATGAACTAATGAGCATATCAATTGAAGGAATGGAAGTACCGGACACACGAAAAGCCACCGAAGATGAACGCACTGCATTCGAGAAGTTCATTAACAGAGTTGTGCAAAATTATAACAAGAAACCAAGAAGGATGTAGATGTAGTGCTTCATAGAAGGCTTGAATAGCCAACTTTAATTTGTGTGATTTTAAAACATGAGTTAAATCTAATAAAATGGTCATGAAACATTTTTCAGTTTTTACTGTGGTGCCATACAGCCTACCTTCACCCTCACGGTCTCACCCCTCATCAACCCTGACACCCTCCCATGCCCCCGTAAATTCGAACACCCTCCCGCCCCCCAATTTCAATTCTTGGGGAAAACACTGTCGCCAAGGTAGTCTGTACAAGATAAACTTAAAAAACAAAAATTGGTCTGGTAGCACTTTATAGACTAACAAAACATATCGATGGTATCGTGAGCTTTCGTGGGCACAG
Source organism: Pelochelys cantorii (assembly GCA_032595735.1). Taxonomy (NCBI): domain Eukaryota; kingdom Metazoa; phylum Chordata; order Testudines; family Trionychidae; genus Pelochelys; species Pelochelys cantorii. Next base: position 119,093,543 of record CM064326.1, on the reverse strand, counting down.
CCCACTTCTTCAGATGACCAGTCATCTGAAGAAGTGGGCTGTGCCCACGAAAGCTCACGATACCATCGGTATGTTTTGTTAGTCTATGAAGTGCTACTGGAGTCAGTGGGACTATTTTCATGTGTGTTTACAGGATCCATGTGTGTTTACACCAAAGCAGTAAGTACCTTAAATTACTTTTTCACAATGTAAAAGTGAAATGAAAATACAAATGTTTATGTTACTTTTTAAACTGAGTGTCCAGCAATATGTTCTTTGTGAAACTGTAAGTTATCATATCCCGACAAGCTAAGTTTTTATTTATAATGGTATAATTTCAAAAGTTTTCTTCGACATTTTCTATGGGTTTATTTTGCTCTGAAGTTTAGCTAGCCCTTTGTTTCATAAGCTTGGACATTCCTCAGGGGGCCTGCTAAGCTGTTACAGTGGTATTCTGGGGTGTGTGTGAAAGGAATGTGATACACAGAGGGAGAAGCATAAGTACACACGTGATTCCCCACTTCCTAAAAAAACATACTGTACTTCTCCTCGTGTATTATGAAAAAAAAAAAATATATTTACCATGACTCCCTCTACTCCTCAGGCAATTTTTTCCAAGTATGCTTTTGTCCACATAAACAAATGTGACAATCCACTGCAAGAGTTAACAGAAGTGTATAACAACCTAAGATACACTAAGATAAGATTGCAGCCTATTTTGCTTCTAAAGTCCACAGAGCTAAAGTCTCTATCACACTACAAGTCTAGAAACTGTTTTCAGACTAAAAAATAATGTACCTAATAAATGTGGGACATAGATGCTGCCTTTTGATAGTCCCCCTAAATTACCACAATATAAATTATGTTGAATACTGTTACTGTCTCTCACCTTTTGTTGGTTCCATATAATGCTCTGACCAAGTTATAGGAGCCCTGTAGTACTACATATTTTTAGTAACTAGGGTTGCCAGATGGTTTCAACAAAAATACCAGACACACTTGACATTACATCACAATCTACGTTACATCTTATTTAGAAAATACCGGACAGTTATATTTTCTCATTTATATTTTCTGAATTTGTTTCCCAAACAGAAAGCTCAAATACTGGACTGTCCGGTTCAAAACCGGACACCTGGCATCCCTATTAGTAACCACAAAAAAATCCTTTAGAAATTACCTGTCTTCTTGTTCTACCAAGTCTGTCAACAACAACACAGCAATAAACAAAAAAAATCCAATTTTATTTTAGCTAGTGAGTGAGTTTCAGTGTTAAAAGGGAAACAACATTTAAACAGATACAATCCATACTGGTAGGCTAAACATTAGACCAGAAACCTCTGCTTTGATTTGCAGGTACATTTGTGGCTTTCAAGGCTTTTAAAAACACACACCAGTGTAGTATCTGTGTATGTACAATGTGCTGCTCCTCCACTCTCTATCTGTGGTTCCATTTTACTGTGTAACCTGAGGGCTCATAAGATTAGAGTAGGCAAAGCAAACAAATACTATTACATGCATGTATCTAACACACAAAATATTTGTTATAGGAATTGCCCAGCTGAGAAACTGGGCCCTCTTATTACAGCCTTTATTGAGGATTAAGAGTTTATTCATTCATGCATGTGATTCCATGCTGTAAGTTATTTGCAGCCCGAATTCACTTATGAAGAGGTCACCTTCTTCAGGAGCAATTTAAGAAAACATGTTTTTAAGAGAGCCCTTTTAAGATGTTACTGTTAAAGAACAAAATAAGAGGGAGAGAGAGAGATGATATTTAAAGCTCTCTGTTTCTTACAGATCCCATGACTTTCTGTGACCTCTGTAGCTGTCTGTTTGCCTGGTCCACTGGCCAGCTGAGCAGAGCAGGCAGCCTCTGGACCAGGCGCACTAGCTGCTCCTGGGGCAGCCTCGGGTCCTCTTCCCAGCCTCTTCAGCAGCAAGAATTTGTGTGGGGGGATTTTCAGGGTTGGGGTGAAGTGCTCACCTGCAGTGAGGCTCAGCTCCTAACTCCACATGCAGCCTCCACAGCTCTCATCAGTTATGGTTCCCAGCCAACGGGAAATGCAAAACCAGGCAACACGTGGAACTAGGAGCTGGGGTTGCTGTTTCCCAGGAGCTGATAGGAAGCCTGTTCTACCCTGTCAGCCACTCACCCCCAGCATCCACCTCATCTCCAGGCTGTCCCCCCACCTCCTGTTAGCTCCTGTGGTGCCCCCTCAGGCCACACCTCCCAGTACAAGTGGTGACCCCAAGGCTGCTCCCACAAGCTGCCACTCCCCCTCAAGTTTTAGTCAGGGGTATTTAGTAAAAGTCATGGACAGGTCACAGGCCATTAATTTTTGTTTTTTGCCCATGACCTATCCTGGACTTTTACTCAAAATACCCATGACTTAATCCCAGTCTTAATGATATTTGAATTCCAGTTGTGGGCAAAGCTACAAAAACAAACATTTTGATTAAAGTCTAAGGGCAGCTCTACACTTAAAAAGCTGCAGCTGCACCACTGTAGCGCTTCAGTTAAGACACTACTCTGCCAACAGGTGAGCTTCTTCCATTGGCACAGTTAATCCACCTTACAAAAGGCACTGTCAACACAGCACTGTCTACATCTGGGGCAGGTCGACATAGCATGTCGCTCAGGGGTGTGAAAAATCCACAACCCAGTGTAACATAGTTATACTGATGTAAGTTTGTAGTATAGACCTAGCCTAACGTATTGAATAGCCTATTGTTTAGAAAGGATCATTTATTCCGGGGGGGGGGAGGGGAGGAAGAGTCATGACTATAACACCTGTTCTATGGAAGCTAGTCCATACCTGTAATAATTTTTGTGGTCCTTCTTTCCACTTTTAATACATCTTTTTTGCAATGGGAAGACCAGACCTGCTCATAGTATTTAAGCTGTGGTCATACCATGGATTTATACAGTAGCATTATGATGTTCTCTGTCTTATGACCTATCCCTTTATTAACGGGACGAAACATTTTGTTAGTCTTTTTGACTGCTGCTACATATTGAGCAAATGATTTCAGAGAAATCTGCATGACTCTAAGATCACTTTCTTGAGTGGGAAGAGCCAATTTTAAACCCCATCATTTTTCATGTATAGTTGGGATTATGTTTTCCAAGGTGATTTAGCTTGCATTTATCAACACTGAATATCATGGCTCTTTTTCCTAATCAGTCACCCAGTGTTGTGGAATCTCTTTGCAGTCAATTTTTGTTTTAATTACTCTTGAATAATTTTGTATCAGCAGCAAATTTTGCAACTTCAGTATTTATCCCTTTTTCCAGACCATTTATATACTGAACAGCACCGGTACCATTACAGAACCTTGAGGAATCCTGCTATTTATCTTTCACCACAGTGAAAACTGACCATTTATTACTATTTATTCATTTATTATCTTTTAAACAATTATTGTGATCTATAAAAGGGCCTTCTCTCTTATCCCAAGATTGCTTACTCTGCTTAGTGTGCCTCATCAAACACTCTTATCAAAGGCTTTCTGAAAGTCTAAGTACAATACATCAACTAAATCACCCTGATACATCTTTGTTGACCCTCCTCAAAGAACTCTAATAGATTAGTGAAACATGTTTTCTCTTTGCAGAATTTGTGTTGACTCTTTTCTAATAATATATCATGTTCATCTGTGTGTCTAATAATTCTGTTTTTACTATGGATTCAAACAATTTTCCTGGTTTGAAGTCAGACTTACCAACCTAAAATTGCTACAATCACCTCTAGAGCCTATTTTAAAAATCAACATTACAGTCATCTAGTACAAGGACTGATTTAAGTGTTAAGTTACATACCACAGTAATTCTGCAATTCATATGTGAGTTATTTGAAAACTTTTAGGTGAATACCATCTGGTCTTGGTGACTTCTTAGTTTCATTTATCAATTTGTTCCAAACCTTCTCTATTGAAATCTCAATCTGGGTAAATTCCTCAGATTTGCACTCAGAAAGAATGGCTCAGGTGTGGGAATCTACCTCATATCCCCTGTAGTGAAAACCAACTGCAAAAGAATTTGTTTATCTTCTTTGCAATGGCCCTTCCTTCTTTGAATGCTCCTTTAACACCTTGAATATCCTGGGACTCCACTGACTCTTTGGCAAGCTTCGTGCTTCTGATATACTTTAAAAAAGAGTTGGCGTTAATTTTTGTCTGTTTTGTTAGTTGCTCTTCAAATACTTTTTTTCGGCCTGCTTAAATATACTTTTTCATTTGACTTGTCAGACTGTATGTTCCTTTCTAGGATGTTTCTTCACCAGGATCTAACTTCAAATTTCTAAAGGATTTATTTTGTTTGTTTGTTTCGAACCACTTCTTTGATTCAGTTATCAAGGGTGGCATTTTTTTGGTTGTCTTACTATTTTGTTTTTTTAAATTTGCATATATGTACAGTTCGAGCCTCTATTAATGTTTTTAAAACATTTCCACGCAGCTTGTCAGCATTTCACTCATCACCGTTCTTTTTAATTTCCATTTAAGCCAGCTCCCCATGAGCACCGGCTCCCATTTGTCCCCCTTCCTCCCCCAGTGCTGCCTCTGTTAGGATTAACCAATGGAGCCCATGCTTCCTGTATAAGCATCTCCTTTCCCAAAATATTTCCCAGTTCCTAATAAACCTAAGCCCCTCCTTTGAACATTATCATCTCATCCACACATAAGTTACCAATTTGAATCCAACTTGTTGGGGTTCCCTAGCGGAGACTGCCAGGTTACCCTGGCCCCGCTGACACCGTGGGTTTCTTGAGGTTCCTGGGCGCAGGCAGCCTAGTGGCTGCTGGGGGAGTCCCATGGCCCTGCTAATGCCAGGCCCCGGGCGGGAGTTCCCCAGCCCCTGCCTGGCCCCGCTGACCCTGGGGATTCCCTGCCCGGGGCTCCCTGGCCACTGCCTGGCCCCGTTAATGCTGGGGGTTCCAGGCCAGGGCATTTCCCCAGATGTGCAGATGCACTGCTCTGGCGCTCTTTGGTCCAGCAACATCCATGGCCCTGCTGGATGTTGCTGGACCAGTGTCTCCCAGATTTGGGAGGTTCAACCTGTAGATGGGAAGAAAATGTTCTTAAAAGAAGTTTGTCATCTCATTGTTCAGGATTTTATAAAATGTGTTCCCAGGTAACGTATTGCAACTTCTATGTGTATTACAGTGAATTTGGGCTAGAACCTGTCAGATTTGCTTTGAGGTCTAACTGTGCTGAACTAGAATTATGAAGAACTCTAAAGCTCTATTTATACTACAGCTGGATGAAAAGGACTTCCTTATAACACTGTTCCTACATTGTTGAGTAAATGGGACCATACTTGTGTTTCTAACTGAGCTGAAGCCTTGGGTATGCTTTCTGTTCCCATTTAGATAGCATAGTGAAGGTCATGGAATAGTCAAAGGAAAACTGAATTATCACCCCTAATATCATTACCTCACAGACACTAACCTTCCCTCCTTACCCCCCCTCTGTTCTAAAATTTGATATGTCAATTTTATATGTGTTCACTTTTTTTTATTGTATCACTTTGGTATATATGGTCGTGCCAATTTTCTTCCACAAATTGGTCTGAGGAAGTGGGTCTGGCCCACGAAAGCTCATCACCTAATAAACCATCTTGTTAGTCTTTAAAGTGCTGCATAATCCTGTCTTTTGTTTCAGCTAGACCAGACTAACACGGCTGCATCTCTATCACTATTCTGAATTGTAACTAGTTACTGTACTTTGATTTTTATAATTGGAGTGCATATGTAGTCTTAAATGATCCTCTAAGAACATCATATATTTTATACACATATAAACACAATAAATAGCTCAGGATGACACTAGGAAAACATTTTTTATACAAAAAAATCCATCCATCAACTTAAGTCAGACCAAACCTGCTCTTCCTAGAAAGAAAAGTCACTTTTTCTGTGGGCTTCTTATTGACATATTTAGCTTACATTAAGTAGGGATGTAAGAGACTAGTCAACTATCCAATAAGGAGAAGCAAGGGGCAGCAACAGGAGAGAGAGGCAGCAAGGGAGGACAAGAGCTGATTCTAGGGGGAGCTGACTTAAAAGCCGGTTCCTCCCAGCACAGTCTCCGCAGAGGACAGGGGAGATACAGGCACAGTGGAAACGGCACGAGCGAGGACTGAAGCAGTCTCCACTTGCGCTGCATCTGCTGCAATTCTGCTTTTGAATTTCAAAAGAAAGCCCCATGCTCCCTGTGGGGCTTCCGCTTTTGAACTGCAGCAAGAGCCCAGTAGGGCTCTTGCTCCATTTCAAAGGCAGAGGCGCCATTACAGACTAATCAAATAGTCAATGGAAATCCCATCGACTATTCGATTAGTTAATTAATCTAAATTTAACATCCCTAATATTAAGCCTTTTCCAGCAGAGATGAGCACAACTCAATGTACCATAGAAAATCAGGCGCTGAACATTAATGCACAGCATTTACAAGCATACTATTCACTATCCCCATCCTGGAATTTACAAAAAAAATGGAAAACTAAGTGAATATACCTATGAAATACGAATCATTAGTCCAGTTTTATTACTTCATTTTACAAATACAGATCCATAATTCTTCAGTTTAAAGAAAGATGCTACAACTGAAACAAAAAACCAAATGGAACAGATTAAGTAATGTCCACAGATATAAAGCTCTAATTTACAGTTTTTCTTTCCTGAGTGTAAGAACAAATCTACAAATATTTAGGGGACACAGAAAAAGAATTCTGTTCAATTTAAGTATTACTTAAGATTATGGAACATCAGATAAGCAAGATATGCAACAAGTGAGCTATTGGGGAAGGAGTGGGAAATAATCAATTGCTTTACACTGAATGTTTTTAATTTTTAATCCAACATCTGAAATCTTAAAATATAAAAAGTTAAAGACATTAAAATTACACACAAAGCATGTTTTTACTCTGAAAAGAACATGCAGTGCTAATTAGGGATGTGAACATGTACCCCTATATCCAGGGCTCAACAAATCGCTGCTTCTACTCGCCTGTGGAGAGTAGATTTCAGCTGGTCGCTCCATTCGCCGGCTCTGCGCACATGCACAGTGCCAGTCCGGTGCATATGCGGAGCGGGGCTGGCAAGTAGATCTCGCCGCAGTTTGTTGAGCCCTGCCTATATCTATGATATGAGGCAGCAGCACAGTACTGCTGGGGAAAGCCGGTATGCGCAGGGAACGAGCTTCTAAGCCGGTTCCCCACGCGTAACAACTCCAGCTGAGCTACCTGCTCCTCCTCCTTGCACTGCTGCCTCCACTACAGCAAAAGCCAGTCCCTGTGAGCACTGGCTCCTACCTGCTCCTCCAGTACTGCTGCCTCTGGTACAAAGGCAGGAGGCAGATGGCTCTCCCCACCCATGTAAATGTGTAACTGCTGAAATTTTCAGTAGTTAAATATTTACATAAATAAACATATTTTAATATCTCTAGGTCTAATCCAGTCATACAAGAAGGGAGCTGAAACTTCCAATATCCTCTCATAAATATGACAGTAGTGCTACAGCCTCATTCTGAGTGACAAAAGAACGCTGACATTATATTACTATAAATGAGAAGGATTTGAAACTACTCTCAATTATACTTCTTATGGATAATCAAAGATTACCATGTACCTAAGGAGACCACAGATTCCTCAGAGACTACATAAAGATATCAGCACATATCTTAGGGTACGTCTACACTGCACAGCTATTTTGAGATACCGGCGGTATCCCGAAATAGCTACTCCGCGTCTACACAAGCTGCCAGTTATTTCAAAATATTTTTCAAAATTAACGGGCACGCTATTTAGCCATCCCAGTAAACCTCGTTGCACAAGGGATAAGGTATGGCTCGAAATATCACGTTATTTTGAAATCAGGCACTGTGTAGACACGCCAAATTTCAAAATAAGCTATTTCAAAATAGTTTCAAAATAAGATACACAATCTGTGTAGAGCAAATTGCATATCTTATTCTGAGTTTAGGGTGCTGTGTATTCGCACCTTTAGTTACTAAGTTCAAGTTCAATCAGTTTCCACCTTTTTTTACTCCTGGGGGAATTCTGTGCTAAAATTTTTAAAATTCTGCATATTTCTCAAAATAACATAGTACCACCAGTTTCAATTATTTTGGTAACTTATTTAAACTATAATGCAATGAAGGGAGAATGTGAGTCAGGAGCACTGGAGGTAATCCCCAAACTTCCTTTGTCTAATTATAAAGACGCTATAACGTTTGATCCTTTATTTCTAAGTTACGAGTCAACAAATGCAAACAGCCATTAGCTCAGTGTTGCTCTTCAGTTACCTTTGTGAAAGTGAGGGTTGGGGAATCAAACTCACAATTTATATTGGCTACTGATCATCTCTAGAAGGATTAGTAGCAAACAGTTCATGGAGCACATTGTTATGGGAAATGTTTTCAGTCCAAACATTTAGAAATTACTAATGCACCATAAGCATTTATAAGGCCGTGTTTTAGCCTTTTACACCCATCTAGCAATGTAAAGGAGCCTTAAAACCTGTGTTATACTCATGGGAGAATTCACAAAGACAATGAGAACAATTCATTAAGCAGGCAGGCTGCTGCCTGAGGGGACAGAGCCTGCCCTACACCTACTGCCTGAGAAAAGTCCTGAAACCTGCACCTCCATGCTGAACATGCCACAACAGTGAATGGCGACACACAGTGTCTCTGTCACATACACAAGGCTGCCCAAACCCTCCCCCTTGTAGAGATTTACATATCTGCCAGCTGCTCTAGGCATCTGAACCAAAGTGCCTGCACTGCTAGGAAGGGGTGTGTGATTGCTCTTGCAGCTTCCCTTTGCTTTTTCCACAGAGAATCAAAGAAATCTGCAAGGGACATGAATTCTGTATGTGTGCAGTAATGCAGAATTCCCCGACAAGTACTTTTGCAGAGCTATTATGAAAGTATTTCTTCAGTTTTGTGTACCTACAACCCCAGAATCAGCCTACAGCTACTGAATTACATCTTGATAAAAGTTAATTTGCAGGTAATTTCATCCTGAAACATTCTTTCCAGAACACATTTCAGATTTCCTGCCTATGTCCCTAATCCAGCAAAGCATTTAAGCATGTGAGCAGTTCCACTGAAGTCAATGGCACCATTCACATTCTCAGGGTTATGTATTTGGTTAAGCGCTTTGCTGGATCAGGTCCCTTGCAAGTCTAGGAAACAAATTACAGAGTGAGTGATCAACAGATCAACCTCACTTTCTCTTGTATGAAAGTAAGTCTATACCACCTGCAAACCCCAATTAGAACTTTGCAAGTATGGAGATTAGAGGCTATATGTTTCTCATATGTACACACCTTTTCAAAGTTCAACACAAATACACTACTCTGATGATAAAAACAGACATGAAAGACTATGGCTTTTATGGGAAATATGACTACCATACAGTTCAATTATTCGGGAATGAAATAAACATATAACTAAACAAAACATATTCTTCTGCTGTGCTATGATTTTTTATACCTTACCAGACAGATTAAACAGGAAAGATGAATGAAAAGGGCTATAAAGAAGAGACAATAAAGAACAGACCCAAAAATAGTTGTTCACACACGGGTGCAGTGAAAATACTATATACTATCATGGTGGTTTACATGCCTTTGTACACATTAACATGTATTACGTGATATCTGACAACTCCTTTAAAAAACAAATCACAAAAAGAAAACTCAACCTCTATGATTTATCAGTTAGGGCTGTGAACTGTTGTATAATATTAGTCAAAGATGGCTCTGCTAATATAATAATAGTACTTTGCCTTTTTAATGAATTTTTCATCTAGAAGCATACCACCTATCCAGTCTTGTGAGGTAAACCTTATATACCCATTTTTCACCACATTAATGATGGAGCTGGAAACAAAACATAGAACTCCTGACTCAGACACCTGCTCTAAAAAGCTAATAGTGTAATCTCTTTGCATGTGGGTTACATTTCTTTAATCTATTTTTAGAGTCTATTGAAAAGTCCTAGAAATTTCCAGCCATTTTTCCTATCACTGAGTTAACTTTTTTAAAGTATCTGCATTAAAAGTTTTACACTGGTTTAAACTATTTTCTTTCATTTTGTTTCCCTCCATTGTGCTCATTTTTTACTCTTCCAAGTAACAGAGAGTTGTAACATTTTGCTTATGTTAATCATTAAGTGCACTTAATATTTTTATTGTTTTCCATTTGTAAGATGCACCTAACCTCTAGGCCCTTCTACAAACAAATGCTGATTAAAGAAATCGGTCTAATTTTCTTCAGATGGGGGAATTACGAAGGGAAGAAAAGTAAAAATGATAGAAAGACAAGGGGTGTTTTTAGTGTCAGCCAAAACAGGTTTATGCTAGCCTTATATAAAAATCCTGTATTCACTGCAGATTTAGCTTCTGCATTCCACCGGCATGGTGCATGAGGAACTTAGCTACACAGCAAACTTTTTATTTTATTTTAAACTTATGGTGTCTGCCATGGAAAGCCCAGGAATGAACTTCACATATGAGAATTTCAGGCACATGATGAACCTGAACCTGAACCTAACAGCTGTAGAAGCTATTTTTAGATCAGGAAATTAATCTCTCTCATCCCAGCAATCAAGGAATGAAAAGTGGGCTAGATGTTCCACACGAGAAGGACAGAAAAATCATACTATAAATCCTAAGAGTTATATCACAAACCGCATCCCCTTGATTTCAATGGAGCCAGAGTTCCATGAAAAGTACACAACTGTAACATGACAAGCTCTTGGTCTATTGACCAAGAATTAAGCTTGCTGGTAACAGTGAATGCCTGCACAGTCAGAACATGCACAGACTCCAAATAAAATGGCGATAACAGAAGGCAATGCCACAGACTGACAAGAATCATAACATAAGTTTATCTTTGGTATATCAAACGAACATAGTAGCTTTTTAAAGTGTTTAGTAAGGAGCAAAAAAAGACAGATTTTTAAAATAGCTCAGCTTTCTTTAAATTACAATCCATCACAGGAAATTCAAATTTGAAAAAAATTAAGATATATAATACAATCTTCTCTTTTACAGATGTCAGCCTAGCTGAAGAGCAGTATTCTTTCCTCTTTTTGCTTACCGCTGTCTTTCTCCATGCCCAGCATAATTTATTATCATTTTCTTTATGTTTTGGTCCAGTTGGGATTGTAAACTTCTCAGAGCACAGCCTTTGGACCAAATTCTGTGGAGTTACTCTACACTCAGTTATAACTGGTATAATTCACTGATTCCAATGACATTATTCCAGATTTATGCTGCTGTAAATTAGGGCAGAATAAGATCCATTGTCTGCATATTTTCTTCTAAAAGTACTACTAGGAGGCTAAATAAATATCATTTTGTACAATTAGATGAAGTAAAAATGCAAAGGTAAGTTGGAAGCTATTAATGAAAACATGAAGTTGCAAATGAATTACTTAATCTGATTTTTCACCATGTTTATTGATAGGAATGCAGAAATCCTACAAGCATTAGGAAAGTACATGCAGATAACTGCCAACAAATCATTTTCTTGGCCCTAATCATGAATCAGTTTTAGTCCTGAATTTGTGAAGTTCCACTTGTTTCATTAGTCAATTGCATATTAACCAGAGATGTAAAAGGGGATCACTCAAGGTGATTTTCTTCACATATATTGTGATACTACAAACTAGATGGTTTTTGGTGATTTGTTTGCAGTTCTCAGTAGGGGTGGACAGACTCAATCATGAGTGCTTCTGTGCCTTTCATTTTTAGAAATCCCAAAGGATAGCTCTGGGCAATTGCTGTTCTGTAGCCAACTGTGTTCTCACTACTTTTCCTGTATATATGAAGCAGTAGATAAGCCAGCATGTCAACAACCACCATAAAGTCTAGACCTGTTTTAAGCCAAATAGGACAACATGGTCATTACAGGTGGTCACTAAAGGTGTATTTGTGGTAGCTCAAAAGAAGTGAAATCTTAAGACAAAAACTAACATATTCTGTTTCAAACACTAACCTGGGTAGTTACACCAGTACAAGTCCCTTTGAGTTGAACTTACAAGTTCTTGGTCAGAGTCAAAGAGCCCAAACTCTGAAGAATCAAGCCTTCATTTTAAAAAAGGAAATACGGGTATCTGATATATTGCAACACGTGCATAAAGGACATTTAAATCACCATGACTGTATATGTTTTTCCACTCAGCACTTGTATAAAAAGAATAATATGGGCGCTGGGGGGGGGGGGGGAGAGTCACTCCTTTCATTCCTCCTTACTCCACCTATTTCTAAAACTTTTATTTTTCTTAGCTTGTCTACACTGTCCATTAGTCAAAGACCCATTCCCCAACCTCTCCTTGTCATGAGGATTATTTAAGCCTGCTACCACTCATAGAAAACAAAGGTAACTCTCCCTGGAAGACACTCCCTCAACTTCGGGCAGCAGGCTGACCAGCCCAGCAGGCATTATTCCTGACAGTTTAAGAAGCCCTGTCTCAAGCGGGACGCGCTTTTGTTCGGTATCGAAGCACTGGGAAGGGGACACTAGGACTGCGTTTGCCTTCCGACGGCAGCTGAACAAACATCCCACGGTTCAGTGCCCTGCCCACAACACCGCTCCCCAATGTCTCCTCGCCCTCAAGAGAGGGGGGCTTTCCAGAGGGCAGGGACATTTTGCCCAGTAACTTGTCCAGCGGCCAGAACAAACCACCCCGGCGCGGTGACTCTAGGAAGGGCCCCCCCAGCCGCCGAGACCGCCGGCCAGCTGGACCCCCCGAGAGTGACCCGCCCCGGCCCTGTCCCCGCGCCGAGCCCCGCACCAGGCACCACGCGAGCCCGCCAGGGCGCGGAACAAAGAGCCTGCTCCGCTGCCCCCCTGGCGGGCAGGTCCCCGCGGCCCTGGCCGGAGCCAGCGGACTCCCGAGCCGCCCCCCGCTGCAGTGCCAGGCACGGGGCGAGCGGTGGGGTGCGGGGGGGGGGACTCTGCCGCTTCCCCTCCCTGCCCTGCCCCCGGCGGGGCCCGCGGCTCCCTCCCCAGCGCCCCGCGGGGCGGTACCGGTGAAGCGGCCCCCGCCGTCCCCGTGTCCGCGCCGCCGCTGCAGCACGAAGTAGCCGCTGCTCTTCTGGGTGAGCCAGAGCTTGAGCGCGTTCTTCAGCAGCACCTCCTCGGGCCGCAGCCACATCGCGCCGCGCTCCTGGCCGCTCGCATCCCGGCCCGGCCCGGCCCGGCCGCGGGGGAGGAGCCTGGGCGCGGAGCCGCTGAGCCCTCCCCGGGGCCCCCGCGGCCGGGATTCGCGCTGCGGCGCCAGGAGACTCCCCCGCCTGGCCCGGCCCCCGCCGCCGCAGCAGCGCCTCCCCCGCCCGGCACACGCGTTTCAGGCTCCCCGTCCCGCCTCCAGAGCGCCAAGCCCCGGCGGCCACCCCCTTGCGGAGAGGAGAAAGACACCGCGGGGGAGCGGGCTGGGAGTCACTGACCGCCCTCAGCCCCTCCCTGCCCCCGACAGGCTCCCCCCAGAGCCCCCACTAAGCACTTGCTTCTGGCCCTCAGCTCAGGGGGACCGGGGCTCCATTAATTACTAGTGGGGGGGGGGCCGCAAATATTCCTGCTTAAGGCCTCGAATGGGCTGGTACCAGCACTGATTCCCCTTAGACTTCATTCCCACTGAGAGTGGCATCAGTGTCCCCTCCACACTCATCCAGCCCATGCCTGCCAAAGGCAGGAATCGCTCCTCTGCCCATCCCTAGTGCCAGGAATCAGGGTTCTCCTACATCCCCTAACAGAGATGGGCCTGCACACACATCAGGTGCTGGAACTTGAGGTGGTTGCCATCACATACATGATTTACAATTTGGTTTGATGGCTCTCAACACCCTCACTATCTAAACTTTAAAAACAACAGTTTAATAGCACCTTAAAAGACTAACAAAACATGTAGATGGTATCATGAGCTTTCCTGGGCACAGCCCACTTCTTCAGATGACAGGAGACTGTTCCACTTCCAGCACCCCTGCCTGCCAGTTCCTGGTGATGTCTCTTTTTTTTGCTTCTCAGGGAAGGGAAGGCCTTATTAGGTTAAATATTGTACTGCTGCCTGGGAAGAGATGTTCAGCTGCACACACAGCTTTCTCTCAACATCTGCTTGTGAACAGGGGCTGTTAACAGGGAGTTTGGAGAGGGAGTTCTCCAGATAAAGGAGGATGCTAATACAGGACCCTTGAGAGAAGTGGCTGTCTGTAGTTTGTGTTTGGGGTTTTCTTGCTGTGTGCTGAGCTTGTGTTTGGGTGGGGGAGGATGGGTTCTTTCCTTTCCCTTTGCTCTCCCCCCCTCAGGGAGTGAGTGCTGTGGCTTGTGGTGGAAGCTGTGAGCTTCTAATCAGGGTTTGAAATCTAGAAGCCTCTGCTCATTGGTTGAGGCTTAATCAGGGAGAGGGGCGATCAGGAAATCCAAGGCTTTATAAAGGAGTGAGTGAGTGACCAGGGAGCTTGTGACTAGAGGCTAGCAGGTTAACAGGGAGTTTGGAGAAGGAGTTGGGAAGGGGGTGAGATACATTTGCCATTCTTTATAATCTTTTCACTATGCTCCTGTCCTTCAAGGATGCATTTAATAACATCTGAGGTATCTCTCAGAAGGAAGCCAGGTATGGATGGTGATAGGTCTGCTGCTGTTACCTGCACGGCATGTGCTATGTTTGTCTTTTTCCCAGAAGACAGAAGGGATTTCATCTGCACTAAGTGCAAGCTGGTCACCATTTTGGAAGAAAAAATTAGCGGATCTGAAGGCCAAGTATTGACCCCTACATTCTATCCGAGAGGATGAAGACTTCCTTGATAGAAGGCAGCGTTTAATCCTGCAGGCACAGCAGGCTGAAGAGTACAGTACAGATAAGGAAGAAAACTGGCAGCATGTAACCTCTAGAAGGAGAAGAAGGCCAACTGAGGTATCCCCCATCCCTGTAGAGGTAAGTAACCGCTATCAGGCTTTCTCCACAGGCACTGTGGTGAAGAATGCTTTGGCAGGGACCTCTCAGGGAAGAAATCAGAAGGGAACACCATCTATCAGAAGGCATGGGATGTGTAGCCCTAGGGATGGGGGTTCTATGACCACCACCCCCAAAAGAAGAAGACGGGTGGTGGTGGTCGGGGACTCTCTCCGAGGAGGAACTGAGTCATCCATCTGCCGTCTAGACCTGCAGTCTTGAGAAGTGTGCTGCTTACCAGGAGCTCGCATTCAGGTTGTGACCAAGAGTCTTCCCAAAGTGATTAAACCTTCAGATTGCTACCCCTTCCTGCTTCTCCATGTAGGAACTAACGATCCAGCCAAGAATGACCTTGAGTGGGTCACAGCAGATTATGTAGCATTGGTAAGAAGGATCAAGGAATTTGAAGCGCCAGTGGTGTTCTTGTCCATCTTTCCAGTTGAAGGAAAAGGTCTGGGTAGGGATTGTCGAATTGAGGAAGTAAATGCGTGGTTATGCAGGTGGTGTTGGAGAGACCATGGGACTCTGTTCTGGTCACAAGGATTGTTAGGAAGAGATGGGATCCACCTAACCAAGAGAGGAAAGAGCATCTTCGCAGGCAGGCTTGCAAACCTAGTGAGGAGGGCTTTAAACTAGGTTCATTGGGGGACAGTGACTAAAGCCCTGAGGTAAGTGAGGTAGTCGGACACCGGGAAGAATCACAAGGAGGAACGCGCAACAAAGGAGGATCCCTGATACAGATGGAGAAGGTAGGGCGATCAACTGGTTATCTAAGGTGTTTGTACACAAATGCGAGATGCCTGGGAAACTAACAGGAAGAATTAGAAGCCCTGGCCCACTCGAGGAACTATGATTTGATTGGAATAACGGAGACTTGGTGGGATGACTCACATGACTGGAGCACTGTCATGGAAGGGTATAAACTGTTCAGGAAGAATAGGCGGGGGAGAAAAGGAAGAGGAGTTGCATTGTATGTAAGAGAGCAGTATGATTGCTCGGAGCTCCAGTATTTAGAGGAAGAAAAGATTGTTGAGAGTCTATGGGTTGAATTTAGAGGTGGAAGCAACAGGGGTGATGTTGTGGTTGGGGTCTGTTATAGATCACCAGATCAGGTGGATGAGGTAGATGAGGCTTTCTTTGGACAACTGAGAGAAGCTTTCAGATCGCAGGCCCTGGTTCTCATGGGCAACTTTAATCATCCTGACATCTGTTGGGAGACCAATACAGCAGTACACAGACAATCCAGGAAGTTTTTTGGAGAATGTTGGGGATAACTTCTTGGTACAAGAGCTGAAGGAACCGACCAGGGGCCATGCATAGCTTGACCTGCTGCTCACAAATAGGGAGGAACTAGTAGGGGAAGTAGAGGTGGGTGACAACCTGGGAAGCAGTGATCATGAGATGGTAGATTTCAGGATCCTGACCAAAGAAAGAAAGGAGGGTAGCAAAATACACACCCTGGACTTCAGAAGAGCAGACTTTGACTCCCTCAGAGAACTGATGGGCAGGATTCCCTGGGATGCTTACATGAAGGGGAAAGGAGTCCAGGAGAGCTGGCAGTATTTTAAAGAAGCCTTATTGAAGGCACAGGAAGAAACCATCCCGAATCCCGAGGCGCAGCAAGAAAAGCAAATATGTTAGGTGACCAGATTGGCTTACCAGGGACATCCTTGGTGAGCTTAAACACAAAAAGGAAGCTTTCAAGAAGTAGAAACTTGGACAGATGACTAGGGAGGAGTATAAATATATTGCTTGAGAATGCAGGGGAGTTATCAGGAATGTGAAAGCGCAATTGGAATTGCAGCAGGCAAGGGATGTGAAGGGTAACAAGAAAGGTTTCTACAGGTATTTTAGCAATAAGAGGGTGATCAGAGAGGGTGTGGGGCCCTTATTGGATGAGGGAGGTAACCTAGTGACAGATGTGGGAAAAGCTGAATTACTCAATGCTTTCTTTGCATCTGTTTTCACGGACAAGGTTAGCTCCCAGACAAATGCACTAGGCAACACAGCATGGGAAGGAGGTGGACAGCCCTTGGTGGGGAAAGAACAAGTTAGGAACTATTTAGAAAAGCTAAACATACACAAATCCATGGGCCTGGATTTAATACATCTGAGAGTACTGAGGGAGTTGGCAAGTGTCATTGTGGAGCCTTTGGCTATTATCTTTGAAAACTTTTGGAGATCAGGAGAGATTGGAAAAATGCAAATGTAGTGCCCATCTTTAAAAAAGGGAAGAAGGACAATCCAGGGAACTACAGACCAGTCAGGCCTTACCTCTGTCCCTGGAAAAATCATGGAGGGGATCCTCAAGGAATCCATTTTGAAGCATTTGGAAGAGGGGAAGTGATCAGGAATAGTCAACATGGATTCATGAAGGGCACGTCATGCCTGACCAATCTGATTAGCTTCTATGATGAGGTAGATATGGGAAAGTCAGTGGATGTGATATATCTTGACTGTAGCAAAGCTTTTGATACGGTCTCCTCCCATAATATTCTTGCCAGCAAGTTAAGGGAATATGGATTGGATAAATGGACTGTAATGTGGATAGAAGGCTGGCTAGACTGTCAGGCCCAACAGGTAGTGATCAACGGCTTGATGTCAGGTTGGTGGTCAGTTTCTAGCGGAGTGCCTCAGGGTCTGTTCTTGGACCGGTTTTGTTCAACATCTTTACTAAAGATCTGGATGAGGGGATGGATTGCACCTTCAGCAAGTTTGCAGATGACACTAAGCTTGGGGGAGAGGCAGATACGCTGGAAGGCAGGGATAGGGTCCAGAGTGACCTGGATAGATTAGAGGATTAGGCCAAAAGAAATCTGAGTTTCAACAAGGACAAGTGTAGAGTCCTGCGCTTGGGACAGAAGACTCCCAAGCATTGTTACAGGCTGGGGACCAAATGACTAAGTAGCAGTTCAGCAGAAAAGGACCTGGGGATTACAGTGGATGAGAAGCTGGATAGGAGTCAACAGCGTGCCCTTGTAGCCAAGAAGGCTAATGGCATATTGGGGTGCATTAGAAGAAGCATTGCCAGCAGATCCAGAGAAGTGATTATTCCCCTTTATTCAGCTCTGGTGAGGCCACATCTAGAATATTGTGTCCAGTTCTGCGCCTTCACCCTCCCCTCCAGTATAGAAAGGATGTGGACGCATTGGAGAGGGTCCAGCAGAGGCCAACAAAAATGATTAGGGGGCTGGAGCGCACAACCTACGAGGAGAGGCTGAGGGATTTTGGCTTATTTAGTCTGCAGAAGAGAAGAGTGGGGGGGGATTTGATAGCAGCCTTCAACTTCCTGAAGGGAGGTTCCAAAGAGGATGGAGAGAGGCTGTTCTCAGTAGTGACAGATGGCAGAATAAGGAGCAAAGGTCTCAAGTTACAGTGGGGGAGGTCTAGGTTGGATATTAGGAAAAACTGTTTCACTAGGAGGGTGGTGAAGCACTGGAATGGGTTACTTAGGGAGGTGGTGGAATCCCCATGCCTAGAGGTTTTTAAGTCTCGGCTTGACAAAGCCCTGGCTGGGTTGATTTAGTTGGGATTGGTCCTGCCTTGGGCAGGGGGCTGGACTTGACCTCCTGAGGTCTCTTCCAGCTCTATGATTCTGTGATCACAAATCAACCCTGGTTAACACTCCTAAACGTACCATGGCATTAGCATACTGAACCTGCCATCATTCCCTTGCACTCACACAGTACATTGTACATTTTTAACATATTTTCATCAGTACAGATATGTGCCATCTGCAAGTTCCTTCCCATTCAAAAGTCACCCTGTAACAACTAGATTGCTTGCTAGGTTATATACACTGTAAATATATCCAATAGATAAATAATGCTCATTTTATATATTGAGCGTTGTATACCACAAGCCATAAGAATTTCGGGGAGGAGGAAAAAGTACTCCAAGGGTGCGTCTAGACTGTCAAGATTTTGCGCAAAAGCAGCTGCTTTTGCGCAAAAACTTGCTGCCTGTCTACAGTGGCCGCGAGAATTTGCACAAGAAGACTGACATTCTAATGTATGAAATCAGTGCTTCTTGCGCAAATACTCTGACACTCCCGCTCAGGGATAAGCCCTCTTGCACAAGTATTCTTGCGCAAGAGGGCCAGTGTAGACAGGCAAGTTAATTTCTTGCACAAGAGAGCGGCTAGACTGGCACGGATGCTTTTGCGCAAAAGATATCTTTTGCGTAAATGCATCCGTGCCAGTGTAGACGCTCTTTTGCGCAAATACTTTTAACGGAAAAACTTTTCCGTTAAAAGTATTTGCACAAAATCATGCCAGTCCAGACGCAGCCCCTATGTTTTCTGGATTGCAACTGCGCAGATCTACTGGCTTAGGGCCTGAGCCTGCAAACTCTTAAATACCTGCTTAACTTTTAAATCAATGGAACTATTCACATGCTTAAAGATATGAACCTGTGTAAATGTTTGCAAAATTAAATATCACTTAAACCTCTAAAGTATGAGACATGTCAGGGACTGACTAAACATAGTCAAAATGGCTCAGTGCTAGGATTGTTTCTTAACACACACACATTATTTATTTTTGTTACTGTGATGGAGTCCTTGTCAAGGACTAGGACTCCACTGTGTGAGGGGCTATAAAAGCAAATAAAAAAGATGGTCCTTGCTCCATATAGCTTACAATCTAAGTCTCTTTGGCGTTTGTGAAATCTACCATTAGAAGTTCAAACAAACAACAAAAAAACAAAACAGTTTCCACTGCTGAAAGGCCCAAACTTCGATAGCAGTGGTAGGGAACTTCCAGTGTACCAGGCACACATGATTCAGTCATGGATGGTTAGCCACTGGTGGGACACCAGACGGTTTGTTTACCTGAATGTCCATAGGCATGGAGCCCTGCAGTTCCTAGTAGTTGCAGTTTGCCATTCCTAGCCAATGGAAGCTGCAGAAAGTGATGTCCCAGTCAACACCACTTCCCATAGCTTCCATTGGCCAGGAATGTTGAGTTGAGAGTCTCTGTGTCTGTGTACACTCAGGTAAACAAACTGGTGGCCCATCAGTGGCTAACCCTGAGGAAACATGTGCAGCCCATGGGCTGGATGTTCCCCACCCCTCATCTATAGGCAGAAGGGGAAGTTCTTCACTAATTTTTGTTCAGAAAATGGAGTGGGATAGGCATTCACATCCCATGGTCATTTTAAATAGTTCTGAAGAAGGGACTTAGAAAACCAAGCACTATTACTGTAAATCCTGGTATTAGTTTATACTGGTCATCCTGATGACCAGTAAAATATTCATGTCTAATTCCATGTCCAGAGTGTTCTCTCTGGGTCAGAGTCTGATCACAAATAATAGTAAATCTGTCAGGTGACAAGACCCTATGTCCTGTTTTAGCCGGAACAGTCCTTTTTGTAAGCATTTCCCTGGTTGTCCCAACATTTTTGGCAAAACTGTGTATTTATCCTAGTTGCTTTTGCCAACTGAACATCAAATCTGGCAAGAGCAAATTGGATAAATGCACAGATTGGGTGGAGGGGGAGTGTGATGCCTAGTGGGGCACAGAGGAACATGCGGGGGGGGGGGCAGGGCGAGCAGAAATGCTACTCCTGCATGGGAGGGATGGTTTGGGAGAGTGGCTTGGGCCAGGCCAGCCCTGCACGAGTGGGTGGCAGGGGGTCTTGAGTTGGCCTCATGTGCAGGAGGTAGAGGGGGCCATGAGGTGGCCCCATGTTGTATCCCATTTTCTCTTTGGGAAAAGTAAGTCCTTTATAACCACTGGAGTAACTGAGATTAGAACCTTTCTCTCTAGAGACTCAGTCACTATGGACCAAATGAGATACTGCTAAATCGGGCAAAGTTCCCTATTAATGGACAATTTTGTTTAATAAATAAATAATTTGGCCCTCTGCTTGCAATGCACAAGATGCTATATGGATTCTGATTTCTGAAAATTCCAGCACTTGCAGCCAGGCATGTGGACATGGCCAATGGTAACAGACATTTGGAATACCTGAAGAGGACAGTTTTGATTGCTTTTTAGGTACCAATTAAATAGTTGGTTAAGCCAAATACTGTAAGCTGACTGTAGTTTGTTAACGTTTTCCTCACAGTGTGTGCATGATCTACACAAGTGCCAGAATTTTGTTTTCATACAACAGAATGGCAAACAGAAGGAAAAGTGAATGTACCACTAAGATGAAATATTAGAGGCAACAGATGAGGGATGGAAGAACAATAATGTCTTTTAAAATATTAATTATTGAATGAGAAGAGGTTTTTTAAAATGCTCAGTCAGAACATGGGTATTCTACAGTATAGATCGAAGTAGTGAGCAGGGTGGTGTTTTTTCCCTTTATAAAATAGCTTGGAAGATATGTCAGACTCTTTAAAATTAAATAATGGCTGCATGTATCCAGATTTGTACATGTTCATTCCTTCCATTGTTCTGATTTTACACTCTTATTGCTATTCTTTTTTTTCCTAGAGTTGCACATCGCGTGCACTGACATCTGACTAAAACGAAATATTGGTTTCAAAAAGAAAAAAATGTATATTTTTTACAACAACTTTCAATCCCAAGCACTCAAACAAAATGCAACCACCTCTGGCAATCAGCTGACTATAGGCAACAACTAATGGAAGATGATACTGAAGGGATTCTCCCCCACCTACACCACCACCACCATTTTTTACTGGTTATTTCCCGCAATCAAGATTTTAACAATCTAAAAACCTTTCTTAGGAATCTCACCTATAGTCTTGCATTGATGATATGTACTGATAAGGAAAAAGGGTGATCCATTTGTAGTTCCCACCTCAGATCTCTGAGGATATAAACTTTTCAGGTGTTCCTTAATAAATTTGGTAAAAGAACAGGATAAGTCAAGCCAAGAAGCAGGAGAAGGTATCTTTCAATAAAGTGAAGCTTTATTTAATTTTGGAGGAAACAGACTGAAAGAAAATTAGGTTTCTGGATTTCTTCCATTCATAATATGCCTTCTGAAAATGACAATAGGCTAGTTACAATCACTGATATTATTTCCAGATTTAAATATCAACCAATAGCACAGGAAACTGAATTTGCAGTTTAGACTAAATGAGAGCATCTAGGATTAGCAGAGAGCTTCTTGGAAACTCTCAAAAAGGAGTGGCCCTTAATATGCTTGGAATGTGGCATTGTATTTTGAGGCAGTAGTGGGAAGCAATATGAGTTAAGTCTGATCTTCTGTTCCTGACTTGCTGTGGGTATATCTACACAGCAAAAACAAAACAAAAAACTTCAGTGGCAGCAAGTCCCAGAGCCTGGGTTAACTACTTGGACTCGCAGGGCCATTCTTTGGGCTACAAATAGCAAGGTGAACATTTAGGCTCAGGCTGGAGCCCAGGCTAACAGTCTCTCCCATTTTGCTGGATTTCAGAACCCAGGCTCCAACCCAGCCTACTTTTTTTTAGCCCCTCAATTGACCCAGGCTCTGGTTCCATTGAGACAATGCTGCCAAAGATCCTCCACTCTGGTGGGAATCTGCAAAAACAGTTAATACACTTTGGTTTGTATTAACATATTATTGCAAAATACATGGGTTTGGAGGGGCCAGAATGGAAGTGAAGTAAACAATGTAAGAAAGAGACTGGAGATCCCCTTCCATGCTGAAGAGGATTGGGCCATGTGTGGATGATCCTTCCATGCAGGTATCTCAGTGGAAGTATTCAAGAGTTTGAAGTATGTGTCCATTATCATGTCTGACTAGATTGCAAATGGCAGTTAACAACAAAGTACGTATTTGTAGCATTCACTCCAGTTCCAATGAAGTAACAAACACATAGATATCTGTAATAAATGTTAGTGGTTTAAATAATTGATTTGATTAAATGAACAATGACTTTGTAAAGGACATCATCAAAGTATATTTTGTTACCCCTTTTGACTCAAACAGGTAGTCAGTGTTTGGGACCTTGCAAGTTATTTCCATTAAGGAGATACATTGATGAAGGGGTCAGATATTTCTTTTGTGCAATTCTATTTATTTACCAAAAATGTACATAAAGTCCTATTTCCCTGTACATAAAAGTTGTCAAACAGTTGGATCCAGTTTCTTTCTTTCAAAGTCACTTTCAGCCCCTAAAATCTTTCTTTAGGACAGTGGCAACCAAACTTCACTGGTTCACGTAGAATCTTCTTTAAAAGTTCTTGGGAAGTGAATTGATGAGACATCAAGCTCAAATACTGCCAGTTGTAGATGTGCCACACTTTGGAAACTTTTGCTCTCCTCCTTTTCTCAGGGCTGCTCCCTGAATGCTTAGGCTGTCTGTCTGATTGGCTTTCTGCTGCTTCTCCTTCAAGTTCTGTTTTTTCTTGCTCTAACTCATAGAATCATAGAGCTGGAAGAGACCTTAGAAGGCCATCAAGTCCAGCCCCCTGCCCAAGGCAGGACCAATCCCATAACTCTAGGGCTATGTCTACATAGTAGCATTATTTTGGAATAACACTAGTTATTCCAAAATAAGAAAGAGTGCATCTACACTACAGGCCTTTATTTTGAAATTATGTCGAGCTTGGGGACTTCTTACTCCAATTCATGGTAACCCTCATTTTACGAGGAGTAAGGGAAGTCAAAGGAAGAGTGTTCTTCCTTCGACTTCCTGCTGTGTAGACAGCTTAATTTGACTTTTGGTGCTATTTCAACTTCAACTGAAGTTCTATATCTTAACTTGACTATAGCCTTGCTGTGTAGACATGCCCTTCCACGGACAGCTCTAACAATCAATGCCCAAGCCACAGCATTTTCTATGTCAGTCTGCAAAATATTCTTTGGGCGTGGTGGTTCAGCTTCTACTCAAGCTTTGGCATGTGTCTGTGTTTTGGTTTGTGCTCCTTTTGCTTCAGCTATATGGTTCCATAAAGGCTCACAGTTGCTTTTTCACACTTATCCTGAAATGAAAAGTGTATTTTACACCCATCAACCCACAACAATGTTACAGTATTGATCAGCAAGCACAATGAAGCCTCAGGCATCAGTGAAAAAAATCACAATTAAGTGTTTTGATTTTCTTGCCTCACAACTTTGACCAGTCACCTTTCTGATAGTAAAATACACATGAGTATGTCTATATTTTGACAGGGAGAAATTATTCAAAATAACACACTGTGTGAAACTAGCTAGGATAAAATCTAAGAACTATTATGTTTCAAGGTGTCCCTGTGCTAGGACAGGAAAGACAGTCTGTCTTTTCAGCCCTCCATATTATCTAATTACAAAATTATGTGCATTTTAGGGCAAGGCACTGACCGCTGTCCAAGACACTGTAGTATATCGACTGGCTCTAACAAGAAAAACACAATACACTGTTCTGCTACAACATACAGCTCTCTTGGATGCTTGATTCTAATCTTACTTACATAGGAATAATGTGCTCAAGCTGTACTAGTGTAATATGAGTAAAGTTATTCCTAATTTAGAAATAGAATTCCAATAATCTTTTGAGGGTAGAGGGAGGGAGGAGAGACGAGTGTTTTATTTTGGTGTTTGTCTGTGGGTTAATTTAAACGTTTGGTTTCTTATAAGGAATTAAAGAGTTCACCTGAAAAATTGCATCAATGCCCTTTGAGAATTTGAAACAAATTATAGGCATTCCTTTTTTTTTTTAAACGTCCTTTGTTAATCTCAATGACAAAGGATCTTGGGAAAGTAGATATTTTTACTACTGCTGGGTTATTCCACTGGTTCTTACCCTCCACATTAACTCTAAAAAATCTTTTCATGCAGTTTCAGACTGCACATAGTGCCTATTTCCTTTGGCCCTGATTGTCACCTTTACTCATGCTGAGTGAGCTACCCATACATCTGTGGGCTTTCTCATATGAGTAATTGAGGAATGGTGTCAAAAGCAGACTTAAAACAACAAATATTTTGGCATCTGTGACTAGGTGAAAAGGCACAGGCCTGGCATTTTTCTATTTGCATGTGCCTGTCCAGTAGTAATGTGTTCGAAGAGGAAGGTAATGACTTTAATATGAAACCTTATTGTTGCAGTACTACACTCCCTGCACTGTAACTGCTGGCATCCGTGCAAACAATTATTTGCTATGTAATATCACTGAAAGCTCGTATTGGAGCCCTCCTGAGTGCTAGTTTCTAATCCTTTAAGGCTAATTCCATATTTAGATTCCATGATCATTCAACTTTAAAGCTCAAAGAGTCCCTCAGTGACTCAGAAATAATTAAGCGATTCTGTAAAAAAGATTCTAAGTTTGTTTATTTTATGCTCCTTTTTTGTTGCTTTGCATAGGTTACTAAGACAGCCTTTCTAAGATGGCTGTCTTTTTCTGGGTCTGGATGCAGTCCATCTTGACTAACCCTACAGCCTATTTCCTAGAATTCCTAGGAAAATAGAAGTATTTTGGCACTCTGTGTGTGTGTGTGTGTGTGTGTGTGTGTGTGTGTGTGTGTGTGTGTGTGTGTGTGTGTGTGTGTGTGTGTGTGTGTGTGTGTGTGTGTGTGTGTGTTTTTCAGACCAGAAGTTCTTATTGTTCTAAAGATTTCCTCTAGGTACTTATGGTGTTCTTCCTCTGAACATCCACACACCGGAATATCGTCCATGTAGACAGCAACTCCCTCTTAGAGTCTTGTAATATCTGAGCCCTTTTCTCAGTGAAAAACATCAGATGTTACAAATGCAAAACACATGAAATATTGTTGACCAACTCAAGCTATTATGTTCCTAATCCTGAAAGTGGTTCAGTGTGAGGGTTCTGGGTTATGCCTGTGCAGAGGACCTTGTAGAATCACCGCCTAATTTAGCACTATTCTTCCACTGGGATTTCTCACGACCATTTAGAAACACATAGGCTTGACACAGCTCCTCTCCAGCTTTGGAAGGATGTTTACAAGTGTATGCTAAATATACTTTTTCCTCAGAATTGTTGGATTTAAATATGGATGCTCAACATACATCTGTACCTTCCCTTTTTCCCTCATGACAGAAACAATGGGAGAACACAACCTTTAGCTGTTCATGAATTCTCACAATAACACCATTACTCTCCAGTCTGCCTGCCTTTTGGCAGCTGTGAAACAGATACTCACAAAGTAATACTCAGTATACAATAGAACTATACACTGAGTTTCAGTGCAATCTTTATACTCTAAACAATGTTAGAATTCATCTGGCTCACATCCATGTTGTCATTGCAGAGCCCAACAATATGGAAGATATATGACTTGCCCTTTCATTCCACTTGTTCAATAAACTGTCCTTTGAATCATGCACACCTCCTGGAGATTTTAAAATAGTACTGGTGGACAGGCGGGGCCAGAGTGGCTAAAGTGTATCATAAATCAATACTGATATTACAGACATGTCAGCACTTGAGTCAGTGTTAAAAGTGATATTTATGGATAATTTTAAGATCATTTTCCAAGCAGGTTTTGACACTCCAGGGATTTTCACAAGAAAGTTTCTGATGTTTTTGCATCTTTCATTGATGTGATATGACAAACTCTGTAACTTTTAGCAGTTCTCAAACTGCAGCCTGTGGGCCATGTATCCAGTCAGCACACAGCTGCAACCCATGTGACAGCCTCAGGGACAAACAGGTAGTATTGGATGCAGCACACAATGGTAGGTAGATTGAGAACCACTGCTGGGTCAATAGCCTTTCTTTTACACTTTCAGTATATGGCCATTTCTGCTAGCTAATTATCACTCTACATATGCTCGTAATTGCAGTTCTCTTTAATTAGTACTTGTATTCAGATTTTATCTAACAATTACTAAACCCCCATGCTTTTCTGTATGTTAGGGTGCATCTAAACTGCAGCACTACTTTGAAATAACTAGTGCTATTCCAAAATAACTTAGTCTACGTCTACACAGAAGGCAGTTATTTCAAAATACTGTCAAGCTAGAGGACTTCTTACTCTGTCTAACTCCTGTAACCCTCATTGTACAAGGAGTAAGGGAAGTTGGAGGAAAAGCATTCTATCTCAAAACAAGTGGTATGTAGATGCTCCCTATTTTGAAATGAGATACACAACTGATGTAGCTCAATTTGCATAGCTTATTTTGAGTTAAGCCCTGCAGTGTAGGCACACCCCTCCTGTAACCATCACTAGGCAGATTTAAACCTGGGCTCTTTAGAGCTTAGTAGAGGAGTCTCTATAGCTTGAGCTATAAAGCCAGCTGCCTCTCAGCTTAGGCTTTAGAGCTCACTCATTTGTATCTCTCTCTGTAAGTGTTCTAAGTTGTGGGTTACACTAGCTCTGTTTGATTTCTTCTATATCCCCATGCTTTTGTGTGTACTAATACTGTACAATTTATTCCTGTCCTCACAGCAGTCTGATTTAAGTCTCTAACAATCACCATTTGTACAGATTTTTCAGGCTTTTATTCCAGTTTGTGGTGGTGAGCAATAAGGTCTATTTTTCTTTTATTTTGGTCACAAAAATGCAAAATTGAAATTATATGATTCCAAGAGAAAATATAAAAGTTAATAAAAAGTATAAAGGAGAGAAATTGTCAAATGGCTTTGTTTCTCATGTCTCCTTTCTAAAAAATCTTTCCGATTGTTTATTTGTTTTCCTTAAACTTACAGTATTTAGTCAATTCATGCAGGTTTCTAATAAAGGTTTCTAATAAACATTTGAGTTGTCTCCCCTTTATTTTGGCAATGTTGATATCAACAACCCTTTCAGGGTTAAAATATTCATCACACTTTTGCAGAAATGACTTATAACCAGGGCTTGACAAGCAGCAGTGAGCCCCACTTGCCAGCCGCACGGTTTGGCACGCTGCGCATACGCAGACCGTGCTGCGCATGCGCTGATTGTGCTGTGGCGCCGTGCCGGGCTAAAATCTGCTCGCCATGGGTGAGTAGATTGCCCTAATTGTTGAGCCCTGCTTATAACCATCTATATGTTCTCTTATAGAGCTGTAGAAAGAATTGGAAATATACACTGCTTTCCATTCCAATTACATAGATAAAGGTGTTTACTTGGACATTTCTTTTTTCCTTTGTTTTGCTTTGTCCTTTACTGTAGTTATCTTAAATCTCCAAAATTTTGTTTTCATTCTTGCCATTCTGTAATGGTGATAAAACTGAAAGGCTTTGGAAGTTTATAATTATTCATTTCTTTCAGAAACTGGGCACTTCTGACATATATCAGATGCAAGAAGTCAACACAGCCCACATTTTCAGATGTATCTGTTTATTTTAACCTACTTTCCAGCAATGCTCAACACTCCCTCAGTTCTAGTTGTAGACAATGGCAGCTGTGGGTCGTTGGTATCTTTGAAAACCTGGCTTAAAGTATCAACTTCATCATCACAAATCAATGTACACTTCTGAAAACTCTGGATGTAACCTGGTGTCTCAGTTTCCTCATCTGTAAAATGGGGATATTACTTTAAACTGATCTACAAGTCAGGTGGGAAGGTTAATTTAATGTTTGTAAAGCACTTCAAAACCAGAAAGTACTAAGTATTATTATTTTTACTTTTTAAACATCAGGCTGTCTTTGTACCTCTGCACCTTGTCATGTGTAAAAAAAGGAGTTTCCTCCCTTTGTTGATAAAGTTGTAATAATAGAATTTTTAAATATTCAGAAGTAATACTCTCACCACAACCAATGTGAATCAACAAACTGTATAGATTTTAGCTATGAACACAGAATTTTCTGGAAAAAAAGAGGAGTCCTGTAGCACATAGAGACTAACAGAATTATTATGGCATAAGCTTTTGTGGGTAGAAGCCACTTTCTCAGATGAATGTATTTTCTGATACAATTTCAACATTTCACAATGATGTGGGTTTTTACAAGATTGATATTTACTGTGGTTTTTATGCCTTCATATTACAGTTACAGAAACACACTTATAATTGTTTGAGAAGTGTGATATTAGGTGTTGTTCTTTACTGGCATTCGTCATGGCAATAGCAACAAAGTGATACAGAAACCCTGTGGCTACGTCTACAGTGGCAGCTTCTTGCACAAGAATTCTTTTGCGGAAGAGTTCTTGTGCAAAAACTCTTCCAGAAGAGAGCGTCTACGCTGGCATGTGCTTTTGCGCAAGAGATGTGTTTTTGCGCAAGAGCATCCATGCCCGTGTAGACTCTCTCTTGAGCAAGAAAGCTCTGATGGCCATTTTAACCATAGGGCTTTCTTGCGCAAGAAATTCATGTTGCCTGTCTACACTGGCCTCTTGTGCAAGAACAGTTGCCCAAGAGGGCTTATTCCTGAGTGGGAGCATCATAGTTCTTGCGCAAGAAGCCCTGATTTTATACATTAGAATGTCAGTTTACTTGTGCAAGAATACACGGCCAGTGTAGACAGGCAGCAAGTTTTTGCGCAAAAGCAGCCGCTTTGGCGCAAGATCGCACCAGTGTAGACACAGCCTGTATGTTTGCAGAAACATTCCCATAACTTCAAACTAGCCTAAAATAGTTTCCAGTTGATGTATCATAAGAAGACTACTGTCATCAAACTTCCCCCTTAATTTTGGCATTTATTCTGAAAGTAGAAATAACTTCAGAACTGCTGTGGTCACTGGAAATTTGGCATGTAGTCAATCTAACACACTTTGTTTTCAGATGGGAAAAGGTATCAATCACTCTGTCCCTGGATCACATTATCAGCTGATCTGGAAAGTGGAACTGATAGCAGCTGTAGCTGTGTCGTTTATTTCAATGTACACAGCATGGGGAAGGTAAACTGAGGAGCTTATTGGGATATGCTGTCTTTTTGCACAAAGAATGTCCTTTCGTTAAGGCATTGGACTGGGACTCAGAAAACCAACCTTAAATTCCTAGCTCTGCCTCAAATTTCCAGTGTAACAATAGGCAAGTCATGTAACACCTCTGTCTCTCTACACCGTCCTTTTGTGTACTGTATCTTGAAGCCATCATGGATAGTTTCCTGAAAATATCTACTCAATGTGTGGGGATGGTCAAAAAGGCTAACAGAATATTAGGAGGAACCATTAGGAAAAGAATAGCTAAGAAGACAGAAAATATCATAATGCCACTATATAAATCCATGGTATGCCCAAACCTTGAATACTACTTGCAATTCTGGTTGTCTCCATCTCAAAAAAAAAAAAAAAAATCAGAATTGGAAAAGCTACAGAGAAAGCCAACAAAAATGAGAGATTGAAAAGACTGGGATTGTTCACCTTAGGAAAGAGATGACTATGGAGGGATATGGATTAAGGGTAGGGATCAACCAAATCATGAATGAAATGGAGAATGCTAATAGAGAAGTGTTATTTATATAGTCACATATAACCCTAGAACTAGGGGTTACCTGTAAACAGGGGCTGAACTACTGCTTGTTATCAGCCAGCTAAAAGGAGGGAGCTGCTCTGGGGGTGGGTGTGCTCACTCCAATTGTTTAGCTCTGCAAGATAATTAACTATTAACTGTTGATATGTAAATACAGCTCATGCCAGGAGGGGGAAGGAATCCGAGGTGTGGTTATGTAAATCCAATTCAGCCAGGGCTGATGGAGGATCAGTGCTGGAATGGAATGTGGTATATTGTAAATAATTTGGGGCTGTTGTGGGGGTCATAAATCATGCTACCCCTAAATGTGGGAACTGTAAAACATGCCACCAGTGCTTGCAGGAGAGACACCATCATTGTAAGAGGTCTCCGAGGAACAAGCCTCCCCCCTTCCAGAGTTGTGTGAATGGAGTGGGGGTGGGGGGGAAGGGGCTTGAGTCAGCCTGCTTCATACCTGCCAGGTGTGAGCTGTAAGACTGGCCCAACCTGCCTCTTTCTCCCTTTTGTTTTAAGGACAGACCTGAAGTAGACTCCATGAGGAATCTCTTTGCTAGTCTAGGGGAAGCTGGAATCTTTTGCCAGTCTAGGGGATGGCTAAAGAGTTGAAATCACTGGTTTCGCCAGGAGCCAGACTCATTGCAGTCAGCGGAGCGGCTGGTGGGAATGACTGGTGGGTGGCCGGTAGGAGCGGCAGCAGGCAACCAGCAGAGCAGCCGGTGGGAATGGCCGGTGGGTGGCCGGTAGGAGCGGTGGCAGGCAACCAGCGGAGTGGCTGGTAGAAGCAGTGGCAGGCGACCAGCGGAGCGGTTGGTGGAGTGGAACAAGACAGCTGTTGGAGCATGGCGGAGTGGCCCGTGGTAAAGGCTGCAGCAGAATCGTACGGAGAGGTGGTGCCGTCGGCCTTGGATCACGTAAGGTGCCTCTATCAACCCCCCTGCCTCCCTTTCCACCCAGGTTGGGAGGTAGAACCGTGCAGGTGAACTTTTAAACTCTGGGCGGCACTGACCAGGGGCAGAGACTTTTGGGGTGTCGGACTCTGGGAGATTTTGGGCTGCTGGACTCCAGAGACTCTTGGGGTGTTGGACTTTGCTCATGGTTTGGGCTATGAACTTTGTTTGTGGTATTTTCCCACGTTAATGCCATGTGACTTCTCTCTCTGTTTCATTAAATGTTTCTTTCCTACACTCAGACTCTGTGCTTACAAGTGGGGAAGCATTGCCTCTCAGAGGCGCCCATGGGTGTGTGAATTTCCCAGGCTACTGGGTGGGGGTTCAACCCGGTTCTGTGTGAGATGGACCCCTAGATGAACCCGGCCCTGGTTGCTGCCAGGCCTACCCGGCAGAAGGAGAAGGGTTACATACCTAATGAAACTAAAAAGCAGCAGCATAAGCAAATACTTCTTCATACAACACACCATCAACCCGTGGAGTTTGTTGCCAGGGAATATTGTATAGGCTAAAAGAATAAATGGGTTGAAAAAAGAATTAGGTAAGTTCGTGGAGGATAAGTCCATTGATGGTTATTAGCCAAGAGGGTCAGGGACATCACCCCTTTCTCCAGCTGTCCCTAAGACTCTGACTGCTAGGAGCTGTGACTGGATGATGGGGAAGGATCACTTGATAACTGTTCTGTTCGTTCCCTCTGAAGCATCTGTCACTTGCCACTGTCAGAAGACAGGATACTGAGATATAGTAACCGCTGGTCTGACCCAGCATGGTTGTTTGTATGTTCTTATGTATCTCCTTCTCCCACTTACGTGTCTTTTTTGTCCATGTAGAACTTTAAATTCTTCAGGGTCAGGACTGTCTTTTTTAACATATTTGCTGATACCAAACACAATTTTTGGAGCCACTCCAATTGTTTATTGGGGCTGTAAACAGAACGGTATTAGAAATAATAACCCTAGTGTCCCAGAAAGAAATCTACAGTGGGTGCCTGTGAAAGCAAAAGCAAAAGCAAAATGCAATAGGGAAGTAGATGGAGAACTTAATGTTTTCAGTTCCACATAATCACAGGGACAAAAAATTCCCCTTTGCTTATTCCTACAGTATAAACTATGATGTGTTCCTTAAGTTTACACTCCCGGCTAACCATAATCAGAAGCTTTTATAGGATGTGAAACTTTTAATTTCACTTTCTGCTTCAATGAGTAGAATCCGTTAGGCCTGGTCTATATTACAGAGTTAGAGGCTAACACCAACTTAACTTTGTATCATCTACACTAAAATGTTGCTCCCACCAATGTAAGTCACCTACTACACTGATCTAATAACTCTACCTCTGTGAAAGGCATAGTGCTTAGCTTGATATGGTTATGTCAACACACTATCAATACAGACACTCAATTGACTGTTCCAGCTGTCAGTGCTTGGAACTGCAGAGCTCCAGCTCTTGGCCCTGGGATATGTGGGTTCTGGCTCTCAGCTCAGCAGGGCTCTGGCTCTTGGCCCCCGGCAATGGGGTTCAGGGTATCAGCCCAGAGGCGCTCTGGCTTTTGGCCTCTGCGGTGGGATTCCAGTTATTAGTGCTCCTGCCCACGCTGACAATTAAATTGTGTCTAGCACTCCTGGGCTGTGTCTAGACTGGCCAGTTTTTCCGCAAAAGCGGCTGCTTTTGCGCAAAAACTTGCCAGCTGTCTACACTGGCCACTTGAATTTGCGCAAGAGCACTGACGATCTAATGTAAGAAATCAGTGCTTCTTGCGCAAATACTTTGACGCTCCCGTTCGGGCAAAAGTCCTTTTGCGCAAAACCTTTTGCGCAAAAGGGCCAGTGTAGACAGCTCAGTTTCGTTTTGCGCAAAAAAGCCCCGATGGCTAAAATGGCGATCGGGGCTTTCTTGCGCAAAAGCGCGTCTAGATTGGCCACGGACGCTCTCTTGCGCAAATACTTTTAACAGAAAACTTTTCCGTTAAAAGCATTTGCGTAAATTCATGCCAGTCTAGACGTAGCCCTGGTGAGGATATAGGCTCCCAAGAGAAGGAGCTAGTGTGGACATGCCAAAGTGATTTAATTACTGCTGTGGCTGTAAGTCAGGGATGTGGACCTATGACTTGCAGGATGGAGGCTCAAGGCTCACCCCCCCACAGCAGAGCGAACTGGTGCTGGCACACCAGCCTGCTGAGGGGGGGGAGCCCCGAGCCTCATGGACCCAATCAAGGTAAGTTGTAAGCCACGCTGCTGTGGCTGGGAACTGCTTCAGAGTTCAAGTGCAGCCTGGAGCCTGCACCCCTGATTCCCCTTTTCCATGCTCCAGCTCCCTGCCCCAACCCTGATCCTCTTCTACCCTCCAAACCCCTCAGTCCCAGCTCAGAGCCCCTTCTTGCATCCCAAGATCCTTATCCCCACGGCCCATTCCCTCACACACACTCCAACCTCCTACCCCAGCCCAGAGCCCACTACTATCCTCTGAGTCCCTTGGTCTCAGCCCAGAGCCTCCTCCAGCACCCTCACCCCTGGCTCCACCCAGAGTCTGCATCCCCAGCTAGAGAGCTCACCTTCCTCACAGCCAAACCCAATTTCATGAGCATTCATGGCCATCCATACAGATCCTTACTCTGATGTGACCTTGGGCCAAAAAGTTTGCCACCACTGCTCTATCAGAAGGGCTTAGGAAGGTGAATAGAAAACACAGGCTTGTGGAACCACATCTGATGGTTTCGGCAGAAAAGTTTTCCTAATATCTCTTCATTCTGACTCAAAGGAAAAATGCTTGTTTGAAAGCTTCCTTCACTGTCCCACAACTGCTTAGTCTGGAGAGAGAAGTAGCTCCTTCCTTTTCCACTAGTACAAGCTCTGAGTACCACTCACTCTGGTTTTACAGCAGTGTAACTACATTGATTTCAATGGCATTACGCATAATTTATACCCATATGAAAGCAGGGCACCTGCCTAGTTCCACACAGGGTAGGCAGAGGATGACTTCCTTAGAGCCGAGTGGTTAGGTCTTCACCCAGGAGACCCTGCTTCAATTCCTCCCTTGCCTGATAAGGTGAAGCAATTTGAATAAGAATTGCCTCGCTGAGTGCTCTATCCACTGGGGAAAAAACAGTAGTGTCAACAGCCTCCACAGGCCCCTGCACAAGATGTGTGTGTGGGGGGGGGAGGGGTGCTCCATGGTCCCAATAGGGGCAGGACTTCAAGCAGAAGGGATGGTGCCAAGGCAGCCAGCTCTAAGTGCCACCAGAGCACACCACGCCAACCCCCCCAGGCAACCTTTAGTGCTGCCCAGAGCATGTGGCACGGTGCTCCAGTGGTGATTTAAAGGGTTCGCAGCTGCTACAGTAGCCCTTGGAATCACTGGGCCCTGGGGCAGTTGCCCCATTTGTTCCTCTGCCCCATCAGCATGTGTCAGGGCTGTTCTCCACTCTGGCACTCCGAGTGCAGAACGTGGGGGCATGCAAAAACTTTGGATATACCTTGTCTCTACAGGCTCTGATTACAAAAACTCCCCCAGAGTCCCAGATTCACTGGCCTGGAGGGGTGGGGAAGCTGTCACCATCAAGTGATTTATCCCTAAACCCAGGGGAAACAGTTGAATTTTCCTCCGGGGTACCCCAAGCTCTTTTGCCCCAGAAGAGCTTGAAAAAATAAGCGAGAAAAACAAGCTGCAATCTCTGGTAGCTGACCACCCAGTCTCAGGTGGGCAAATACACACACAGAGACCCCTGTTTCTTTCCAGGACACACGAAACAAACCATCAACTTTAAAAAGTGATTTTTATTAACACAAGAAAAGATATACTTGATAAATCATACTTGGTTACTAGATGTTACAGAGCAATTAAGGAAAAGAAATAAAAGCACAGAGAGGCTGTGTCTACACTGGCGCGTTCTTGCATGAAAACGGCCACTCTTGTGCAAAAACATGCCGCCTGTCTACACTGGTCGCGCATTCTTGTGCAAGTAAACTGACATTGTACTGTAGAAAATCAGGGCTTCTTGCACGAGAATTCTGACGCTCCCTCTCAGGAAGAAGCCCTCTTATGCAAGAGCTCTTCCAGAAGAGGCCAGTGTAGACAGGCAACATGAATTTCTTGCGCAAGAAGCCCCTATGGTTAAAATGGCCGTCAGAGCTTTCTTGCGGAAGAGAGCGTCTACACTGCCATGGATACTCTTGCGCAAAAGCACATCTCTTGCGCAAAAGCACATGCCAGTGTAGACACTCTCGTGTGGAAGAGTTTTTGCACAAGAACTCTTCCACAAAAGAGTTCTTGCACAAGAAGCTGCCAGTGTAGACATAGCCTGAAAGTCTCTGGGAATAATTCTTAGATGGTGAATGGGAGACAGGAGGCATAGATTCACACAGAGCAGATCTAACCAAACCACAAACAAAGAAAAATGCTCTGATTGCGACTAGATTCACTTTTTCCCTTTATTTACTCACAATTTTCTCTTGGTTCAGTCCACTTCCATGCCCCAAATTCCTTGGAGGCATGGTAGTCCTGCCTGGGTTTAAATCATTCTGTATCTCTCCACTCCTGATTTAACTCCCCCACACAAAGAAAGCAGGCAAGTTATATCCAATTCAAATTCCAGCACTCTGTCCCCACTGGTTCTTCTGGCCCCCTGCCAACACCCTTGCTAGCTACCTAAGTTTAACCCCTTAGTCACTGGGTGCTAACTAGCACTCCTCTGATCCATTACAGCATGCCTGGCAACAAAATAATTCACACAATTTTCTGACCCAATTAATAGAATTATTTGATTCAAGTGGCAATAAAGAATCAAAAATAAAGATTCAGAGAGCCCTACATCAGTTACTAAAAGCCTGGGACTAAAGCACTCATCTAATGAGAAAGCAGGGAAGCCTTTCTTCAGATCTTATTTTCTCAGCATGCAGAGTGAGGAATTGAACTAGGGTCTTTAATAGCACAGGTGAAACCCCTAACAGCTAAGCTAAAAGGATACTCTTCCCATGTGGTCATTTTGGGCATGTCTACACTAGGAAACTATTTTGAAATAACTAAAATCAATTTAATAACTCCTGAAATAACAAAATCTAAATAGTGTGTCCACAGTACGGGAAGCCTTGAAATTAGTCTGAGGAAGACTCGTTGATGTGGACACACTACCTCAACTTAGAGCCCCAGGAAGCACTGGGGAGTATTTAGCTTGAATTACTCTGGGGAGTAGTTATTTCAAAATAGCGGCACTGAGTGTCCACACTAACGCTGTTTCGAAATAATTCATTTGAAATGAGCATTATTCCCTGAGGAAAGCAGGAGTACAAATATTAAAATAACCAGCCCAATATTTCAGATGTATGGATACTCTGTGAGCTCAGACACCGCACCCCCCTCACGGACAGGGGCTGCTTCACAGAAGCAGCCCATGCCCGTAGTCGGCCGAGGCTCACCACAGACAGGGGCTGCTCCGTATCCCCCAGTTTAGTTTCCTGAGGATTATAATTCTTGGCTCTAATTTTGGTTGTTGGGTTTAGTATGTGGCTGGTGGGCACTGTTGGTCTCATGTAATGTACAAGATGTCAGACTTGGTCCCTTTTGGCCTTAAACTCTATGATTCTATTAAGTTAATTGTTAATCTGATTTTTATTTTTGTTGAATAGTGTCTTGTCTGGTTATTCTTATTGCTACACATTCTGAATTATTACTTGTCAGCTGACCCTGGCTACGTAAGGTGGTTACAAACCAATATGTATAGTGTAAAATAAAAAGGTAAATTCAAAATCTTACATTGTGTTAGTCTTCCTCCTATCCCTACTATCTTGCCCGTTATCTCCTTTTTATTGTATTATTTCCTGTCTAACCTAAATAATAAACTTATTGAGGCAGGAACTGTGCCTCCTAGTTGTATGTAGTACAATACATGTTTAAATTAATGTACAGATGATAGCTATTACATGCATATGAGAGTATGGAAACTAAAAGAAGAGTGGCGAAGTTGGATGGTTTTTTTTGTTTTTGGTGCAAAATAGCCTTGCATCTACATGAAGTAGACTACTCAAGGAAAAAAGATGTGGAATAAAGTCCTCTAGTTAATGCACAATGATGCAACAATTGTAAGGATAAGGCCATTTTCTGTAGACATATTAAAAGAGCAGCAGCCATTAGCTGAAAAGTAGGAGGTCACATATTCTCATTCTATCTAAATTACATTAAAATAGTGTAACACCAGGCTGTTAAGAAGGAAACCCTGTCCTAATGGCACCCAATATCACCAGATAAAGAAACAGATCTTAAGATGATTAAAGAAAACTTAGTTTGATAGCATTTCATCTGGCAAGAAACTACTTTTCAATAGTTGAGGTTGTGAAAGCCTCATTTCTTTATTGTTTTATCATTATTGTCCTCACTTCCCTATTATCTGTATATCAATCTGGTTCTTTGTTTGTCTGCTGCATAATTAATTTTGCCAGGTGTAAATCAATTAAGGTGGTATGATTGGTTAGATAATTCAGTTACAGCATGTTAGGATTGGTTAGTAAAATAATTGGTTAAGGTACTGTATAGCTAAATAGGGCTCAAGTTTCACTATATAAACTGGGGTCCAAAAGGAAGTTCATTGGGAACCAACTGCAGGAAACACCCCAAGATCAGACCTGCAAGACTTCAACACTCTGTCAGTGACACTACGCAGAAACTGGAGTTTCTGGATCTTGACTGGCCATCAAGAAATGTTCATCTGTTTTACTGGGAGTAGTGAGCATAGTGTATTTAGGGTATTCTTTCTTCCTTTCTTTCTTTCTTTCTTAATTATATCAGTCTTATTCTTTGTTTCTGTCTGCTGAACCCTGCAAACCTTCAGAGTAAGATTATGCTTGAGTCCCAGGAATGGGAAGGATGCTTATATTGAGAGAGTGATGCCTGAGCCTTAGGAACTGGTAAGGATGAGTACCCCTAGAAAGTGTGTAACAGAGACCCTTGTGTGTGGGGTAACACAGTAATATATCACATGGTGCACCTAGATGACACTATTATTAATGTTAATTTGTGGCATCTGGACAAATAGTATACTTAATGGAAATCATGGATGCTTCACAGTGTTGTTATGGAACTGATTGCAAACCTCTCCTGAACATGACACATTTCACAGGGCAAAATGACCAGGCTGTTAGACAATCAGATTGCTGTAGATATGCCTCTTGTTAAAATACTTTATGTTGGCATGTGTGACTGTTCTATACTTCTTTTCCTTTCTAGTCTTCCTATGGAGTCTGAATAACAGCCAAATACAATCCTGCTCTATTTTCTATTCTGTGCTTGGCTGTGGCTTGCCCATATAGCAACTGGGAGGGAGGTCATACTGTGAATTGCAGTTTTCAGTGGTTCTCAGACTTCATTGCCCTGCAACCCCCTTCTGAAAACAAAAATTATTACATGACCTCAGGAGGCAGAACCAAAGCATGAGCCTGCTCCAGCCCTGTTGCTCTAGGCGAAGGGGCCAGCTGAACCTAAGCCCCACTACTCTGGGCGGTGGAGCTCAAGCTTTGGCTGCAGTCCTGGCCGGTGACGCTTGGCCTTCAACATTGGTCACCTGGTCCCCAACAAGTCTAACACTAGCCCATTAAAAAGGATCCTGACTCATTTTGGTGTCTCGACCCACAGTTTGAGAACTGCTTAGCTATATCTAACACAGTATACTCCCCACCAGCAATGCTCAGGCCTGAATTATTAAAACCATGACTGGTAGATAAGTGGAAGCTGTGTAGACACAGTAGTCCTGTGGGCTTTTTTTTTTTTTTAAACTTTCTACTCCCTGTGTATGGTTGTCCTTGTTGTTGTTATTGATACTGTTGTTTTGGAGACACTGAAAAAGACAAACTAGTAAGGTAGCTTACTGCAACTAATTAATTTTTATCTAATTTTAGTAGAAAAAGGTCTCAAACCACATTAAATATACACATTGCTAAATGGCTATTGAAACTTTCAAATGTCTGTTTCAGATAAAAATCAATAGCATGCTATTAAGCTCATCACATTGCTTTTATGCATCATTAAAATGTATTTTAAAAGCTTTTAACATAAATGGAAGTTGGGAAAAATAATGAGATACTCTGAGGATATGCAGAATACTTAAAAAGGCAATAATGAATCAAAAGGGAGGGGGATTTGGAAAAAATATGCAGCAAAGTCTTCACTGGGTGTGTAGAAAACATTATCAAACCAACAAAAGGTGGCTTGAAGGCAGGAGCATGTCAGTGGAGCTGAGCCAACTGTTGAGGAAAACAAAGTAATAAAACATTTTAAAAGATACTTTTACAAATGGGATCATGGTGTTTGTCATCTTCCCTTTGATCTATAAATATCACTGTTCCACAGTGCTAAGTAATGTCTCTAAAAATACCATTCACCTTTTATTTTCCTTGCACAGAAGGATCACAAAGTCCTAAAGGCAAGTTTAAAAATTTATATTTCTGAGCCTCTTCCTAATTACCACCTTCTTGCTGAAAAGTGACATCATTTATGATAATGCAGGGCCCAGATTCACACAGTGTCAACTACTTCTTCTCTCTGAAATAGCAAATAAATAATCAGAACTTTGTGGTTCAACGTTTAAACAAAATATTAAAAAAAAACCCCATTTCTGTTACAGAGAATGGGATGGGAACAATTTTTTAAAAATCAACATTTCCTTGTGAGCTGAACATCTATTGTACATATGGCCTAGACTGGGGATGTTAGAATTTAATCGATTAACCATTTAACCAGTAAGCTTATCGGTTAATGGTATTGGTGAAACTCAGCCAGCTCCCAGGGAGGCAGCTTTGCTGTGGCGGAGCAGCGAAACCTCTTCCCCGGGAGCTGACTGGGCACAGGCTTCCGAGAAAGCTTTGTTGCGGACTCTGCAGCATAAAGCTAAGCAGCACGTGTAGCAGCTAAGATTTGTTGTGGTTTCAGTTACCTACCGTATTAAATGATTTTTAACATCACTAGCCTGGATATATGTGTTTACTCATTTATTGAGATCTCTTGTCTCCACTCTTTAGGGGGTTGAGCTTTTTTAAATTCATCATTTTTTAAATAAAACATTATGGACCAACATTAGCTGTAGTATAAGCAAGGTGTAACTCTACTGAAGTTAATGAAGTTACACCAACATTAACATTTTCTCCTTAACTATATGAGGAAGGAGGAAGATTCCATGTCGGGTAAAATTTTTGAAGAATTCCCCACCTTACAATGAGATTTATACATCAAAAACAGTCTCAAAAGAACCATCTGGATCTAACCTTGAGTTTATAGCTGGGGTGCCTAAGGGTGCGTCTACACAGCAACATTATTTTGGAATAAATTTGAAATAACCGACAGCTTATTCTGACTTCTGTAAAGCTCATTCCACAAGGAATAATGCCTATTCTGAAATAGCTGTTTTGGAATAGGATGTGTGTAGAAGTGGCAGCTGCAGTTATTTCGAAATAAGGGGCCTCCAGGAAATCCCACAGGTACCATGCTGGCCATTCTGGCCACACTCATCAGGACTCTCTAGCTTCCCTTCCCCTGAAGCCCTTAAAGCTGCAGCCACAGGGGAAAGGGCTTGTGGCAGGAAGCTGGACCAGACAGACTACAGCCACACTGCTGCGGCCATAGCAACTCATCAGACCACCATGAGGGACCCACGAGCCCCCCCAAAACCCTCCACTGCTCCCAGGGACCACTCTGACGGCTCTCAGGAGCCTGCCAGGCATCACAAGAGACGTGTGCCATCCTGGTCTGGGGCAGAGATCCTGGCCCTCACTAAGGTTTGGAACGAAGAGGAAAACCTCCAGGATCTCTGCACCAGATGGTGCAATGCTGAAATATACGGCTGCATGGCCAAGAGCCTGGCCTCAAAGGGCCACATCAAGACCCAGCAGCAGGTCCAGGTGAAAGTGAAGGAGCTCTGCCAGGCGTATGGCAGAATCCCACTCCTGCCCCTATTACCAGGACCTGCACTGCATCTTGGGAGGTAGTGCAGTCTCTTCCCTACCCCTGGCGGTTGATTCAGGGCTGGAGACGCGCTTATCGCCTTCCTGAGGGGCAAAGCCAGTCATGGGTAGGAGGAGAAGCATGAGGAGGAGGAGGACCCTGATGCAGCCAGCACTGTCACCATGCTGACCCTTGAGCCAGTACCCCACGGCCTGGATGTGTCCCAGGCATCCTTTGAGGCCGGGGAAGTATTATCAGGTGAATGATCTTAGGTACATGACACAGACAGGGTGGAGGTGGCAGGCAGCAAGGGGCTGGGGTCTGCTCCTCGCTCAGCTTTCTCGGCCTGGGGACTCACGCTGCAATCTGTGCACGTGGATGCACGTGCAGCACCAGTCTTGGCCATACAGCCCCAGGAGGCTGCACCAGAGCACCTCGGGGCTCCTGCTCATCGGGTCTGGGGAGACCAGCCACACGTCTGACATCCAGGTGGAACACCCTCCTATCACAAGCCACCACTAGAAAAGGAGGCTGGGGACATGGCCACACACACACGAGTGCCGCACATGACACACGGGCATGTCTGCACTCTCGAGGCAACACCCGCTCCTGGGGACAGTGCAGTGAGGC
Source organism: Pelochelys cantorii (assembly GCA_032595735.1). Taxonomy (NCBI): domain Eukaryota; kingdom Metazoa; phylum Chordata; order Testudines; family Trionychidae; genus Pelochelys; species Pelochelys cantorii. The sequence continues at coordinate 119,051,868 of CM064326.1, read as the reverse complement.
ACAGGAGAGTCTGCCACTCACACACCTCCCCATTACACCCTGACCCCCCTCTCCTCCAGCAGCCAAGGATACAAGTCCTCTCCCCTTAGGACACCACCACTGCTGGACCTGGCGTGTGCACGTCACGAAGGCAAGCCCAGCTGGCCCATGGCCCCCCCCTCCCACGTGCAAGATCCCGGTCCAGCCAGCAACTTCCCATGCCTGCTTGTCCCTTAGGGCTGGGGAAGCTGGTGGGGGTGGTGAGGCTGCCCCCCTGGGGACATTTGAGCCTCTGTAGGAAAGGGCCCGCTCTCCTGGCTGCAGATGGCCTTGCTCCCAGGACATCACCTCCATCTGACCTGAGAACTGTCAGTCTCAGCTCACAGATGAGGGCAAGGCTTCAGGCACAGTGTCTCCAGGGATGACTAACCCTCTCTCTTTTCTCCTCCGCTGGACCAGCTGCGAGAGGTGGGCAGGCAACACCACCTGGGGCAGCTGCCTGACACCGGGGGGATCTGCAGGCACCAGAGAACGCAGGAGGAACTGCTGTGGGAGCACATCTCCGTGCTCCAGGCCCTGCATGAGATGCTGGACCAGGAAGGCTCCAGGAAGACATACAATTGCTGAGAGAGACGTGGAGGGAGTTGCCACAGTAGGGCCACCACCATATGCATGGCCCTTTGGTCTCTCCTCGCTGGCACGAAGCCAGCTCCTGCCTCAGCCCCAGTTCCTGGTCCTGCCTCAGCCCCAGCTCCTGCCCCACCTCCTATGCCAGTTCCTGCCCCTCTTCCTATGCCTAACCATGTTCCAGCTCGACCTCCTGCTTCTCCTCCTAGCCTCTCCACTCCCACTCCGAGGTCACTGAGGTCCCTGCATATGAGGCAGTGGACCCAAACGCACCAGGTGCCAATCCCACTTTCAGCCCTGAGCCTCTCCTCCCCCCTCAAAGGTTCTAATCCCCCCTCTTTCCCTCCCCCCACTCTCCTCTCCCAGGTTCTTTCCCCAGTCACTTTGACTCCAAATAAAAACCACACAGTTTATTGTTTTAAAAAAATGTCTGTTTTATTGTCTCTGCTGGGTAGTGGGGAAGGAAGCATTTGGAGGAAAGGTAAAGTGGGGCAAGGCACAGGCCCCTAGTGGGGAGGCCCAAGAGTCCTTGTGAGAAACTGTCCCTCAGGGCCTCCTGGATGCACACGCCTGCCTGATGGGCCTGCCAGTTGGCAGCTGTGCGCAGCTGTTCAAAGGCCCATCCCTCCCAGCCGGCCTTTGCCCCTCCACCCAGAGAGGAACAACTCCCCCTTCCTCTCACAAATGTTGTGGAGCACACTATGGCTGCGTCTAGACTGGCATGATTTTGCACAAATACTTTAAACAGAAAAGTTTTTCCGTTAAAAGTATTTGTGCAAGAGAGCGTCTACACTGGCATGTGCCTTTGCGCAAAAGATTTGCTTTTGCGCAAAAGCATCCGTGCCAGTGTAGACGCTCTCTTGCGCAAGAAAGCTCCGATGGCCATTTTAGCCATTGGGCTTTCTTGCCCAAGAAATTAACATTGCTGTCTACACTGGCCTCTTGCGCAAGAATACTTGCGCAAGAGGGCTTATCTCTGAGCGGGAGCGTCAGAGTATTTGTGCAAGAAGCACTGATTTTGTACATTACAAAGTCAGTGTTCTTGCACAAATACTCGCGGACAGCGTAGACAGGCAGCAAGATTTTGCGCAAAAGCAGTTGCTTTTGCGCAAAATCTTGCCAATGTAGACACAGCCACTCAGAAGTAGCAGAAAGGAGTGGGGACAGAAACTGGTACTGGAGGGAGTCAGCTTAAAAGCCAGTTCCCCCCAGCACTGTCTCCGGGGTGCCACCTGCCCCCACCCCGCTGCCTCTACCAGATAATCGCATTTTAACATCCTTCATACGGGGGTCCCTTTAAGCACGAGCCTCAGATAGCCTCAGGCAGCAGCTCCAGGAAGTAACTGCTGTCCTGATACCCTGCCTGAAGTGGTTCTGGGTGGCCTTAAATGTGATTTAGCGTCCAATTGGTTGGATGCTTTATTTCAAAATAGCTCAGCACTATTTCAATGAGCATTTTGTGTGCAGATACTCTATTTCAAAAAATTTCTTCCGAAATAAGCATGCAGTGTAGACGTAACCCTAACAGAAGTCCCTAGGTCACCAAAATTTGTGTGTTAAAATATGGAGTGCTTACAGCTATGTTCAGGTCCACATCAAAATATATAAATGGAATCTTCAACTGTCAATATTACTTTTAGAGTCCTTATGCAGGCAAAACTTGCCAGTTAAAGGAATTCAAGATTTGCAGCAGAAATTGGACTTCATGAAGGTAATTGACAGTCTTTTTTTTTTACACTGATTCAATGGTTAATACATATTAAAACAATCCTATGAATTCTGCACTTTGTCATAGTTCAGGGAGAAAAAAACCTTCCTGAAGGCTACTTAGTTTTGCAAGAAATAGGAAAATTTTCCTTACTATGGAGTTAGGCAGATAAGGAGCAAAATGAGTCACAATTTGTCTGTTTCTGCATAGATGTTCCCTTCAACCATATTCACAGCACTTTTTATTCACTTTTTCTGAACATTCATGCAAAGTATGCGGGTTTTTTGGTAAGATCCTTGAAAAGTGAATTTCAGGTTTGCAGCCAGGATTAATTTAGCCTTTAAGTTTCTGATCCTGCAACTGGATCTGCACAGATCAGGGCCTACATTAAAGTGTTTTTTGGGTGGAAGCAGTAGTAGCTCAGAAAGGATACGTCATCCATTTGGGGAACAGAAATATCATTGATCTGATATCAAATTGCAAATACTGAGTACTAAAAGACAAGTATTGCTCACAATAAACATGTTTAATTTGTTCACACAGAACATTTAGAATAGCAAATTTGTAAAAATCATAAGTCTGATTAAGTAATAACAGGAAACATTAACTGAATGGTTTGTTGTGAATTGTTCACTATGCAGGCGTGTTTTAGAGGAAATTTTACCCAACAAGTGAAAGAAAGGATTGGTAACCAGACAGGTATACATACAAAATAATTTACCATCTTATAAATGTAGAATGAAATCTTGACTCCACTGAAGTCAGAAGTTTTGCCATTCAATGGGGCCAGGATTTCACCCCTAACAAATGCTATGCTGTAGAAGGAAGTAGATGGAGATATATAGATGTGCTAAAAATTTATGTATGTAGAATACTGACATTTGAAAATTGGTTGAAAGGGCAAATTCTCACGATACCATCTACATGTTTTGTTAGTCTTTAAGGTGCTACTAGATTATTTGGTTTTTTAAGTTTTTCTAGTTACAGACTAACTCATCTACCCCTCTGAAGCTTCTCATTACAATGTACAGCAACTAATGGACTAAACATTACCTGTGTAGATGTGTTCATGTTTCTCAATTTTCAGCACACTCATGCAGCTGTTGCACTATAAGGTACGTCTACACTGCGGAGCTATTTTGGGATAATGGAAGTATCCCAAAATAGCTATTCCATGTCTATTGAAGCAGCCTGTTATTTCATTTCAAAATAATGGGTGGCTTATTCCAATGTTCTAGTAATCCTCGTTCCATGAGGCCTAAGGGGAATTTCAGAATAGCAAATTATTTAGAAATATTATGAAACAAGCTATTTCAAAATACACTAGAAATAAGCTATGCAATTTGCGTAGCATAACCTACGTCGCTTATTTCGAGCTAAGGGTGCTGTGTAGACGCACCCTAATGGTTAGGCCTGGAGCTACAGTCACACTGGCATCTTTAAAAACTCTCTAACTCAAGATTTATTTTTACATGGTCAACCAGTAAGGCATGTGGAGTAGGGATGTGAATGGTTAACAACACTTACTGGGTGATACTTACTGGTTATAGTTAACTGGCAGGGGCTGAGGCAACCACCCCACTCACTGCAGGGAGGGGGCTGCTCCAGCCCCATGGGGTCCACTGCAGGTGGGAGATGTTCCAGCATGACTGGGGCAGCCCTCCACCCTTGGTGCCAGTCCTGCCCTCCTACTCGCTTGTTCAGCCAGTTAAACATTATGTTTAACTGGTTAACTAATTAAACAGGATTTTACATCCCGAATGTGGAGTTTCCTGTAGTACTGATGTTATGTTAATGTTTCTCTTTGCAAGGAATTAAAGATACATTTTTTACAACCTGTTTCTGCTATAGTTGTCTCATTTCTTTTTGCCTCGGACACTTCTAGTTGCAGTGAAGACTTTTAGAGGAAAAAAATTCCCTTTTTTAGGAGGGAAAAAAAATCATTACAGGGTATGATTGTTAGATATGCGAATGGACCCAGACAGACTACATTGTCTCCTTCCATTAGCGTTGTTATATAAAAAAAACCTAAATGGGATGGAACACTTAAACAACAAAGGAAAGGAATGCGTATCTAAGGAGGAAAGACTCATGAGAATAATAGTATTTGACAGTGCTTTAATTTTGTTTGTTGGCTGGATCTTACCCCTCCCCAGCATGTTATTGCAAATGAGGCATGGTAGGGAGTGTATTTGATTTTTTAACTATTTAGAATAGTTGCTGAAACTAAAATACAATCTCTGTAGCAAATCAAACAATTTGCTATAATTATGTCTGTCTCTTTCCTGCTCTGCCACATCCTCTCTGCCAAATGCATTAGGGTTCACCGTTCCCGGGATATTTTGTTCAGTTATCCTTCTCTATTATTTAAGCAAGGAAGGAAAGAAAAACAACATCTATAATCAAATCACAGAGCTTGCACTTTAGCGACTCTAAGCAAATCAGTCTAGTACTCCCCTATCATGCTCTGATTTAAGGATGGAAAATCCTGTTCAATCAGTTCACCATTCTGTTTAACTGCTTAAATGGGATCCCATGCACGGGGCGGGGGGAAGCTGCTCTAGCCCAGCCACATGCATGCAGCACAGCACAGCAGGCCCAGTCTGGCTGGTGGTGACTATGATTATGGCAATAACAATTAACTACCCAATGCATTGCCAAAAGGTTATTATCTTGGCCAACAAAAGTTGCCCATGCGACGTCTGTAGCCTGTAACTGGGAGCGGCACTAGGAGACGGTCTGACCCCCAGAAACCACCAGCGCAGGGGGCTGGGCAGCAGGACGCCTCGGTTCTGCTCCCGGGGGGACTGCAAACGTTAAGGGCCTTCAGGCCTGACGAGGCTGCAGTAGCTGACGAACGCGGCTCCGGCTGCCCCAGGCAGCTGCTCCCGCCAGGCGGGCTCCAGCACGCCCGGAGTCGCGCGCGCTGCAGCAACTGCGCGGACACTGGGAAGAGCCGCTCCCTCGGCGCTCGCGCGCTCACGAGCCCAGAAACACGTCCCGCTGCTTGGCGGGAGGGAAATAGACTCCCCACAAAGCCCCGCCTCTCGGGGGTCGGGCCCGTTGGCAGTAACCAATCCCGTGCCTCCCTCCGGCTCCCGATGGGGCAACCGCCAGCCAATCCCCTGCCTCTATATCTCCCGGCCCCTACACAAGCGCCGGGTTTGTTGAACGGCAATGTCGCAAACACGCCGTCCCTTAGCCGGTGCGCGGCTTTACGGCAGCCATCCCTTGCCTCCCTCCGGCTCTTAGTGAGGCAGCCGCTGGCCAATCGTCTGCTGTGATCTCTCCCTTCCTCCTCCCATAACGGCCTCGTGTGCGGCGCGACAGTGTCGCAAACACGCTGTACCGGAGCCGGCGCGCGGCTTTACGGCAGCGGCAGGCCGAGCTCGCAGTCGGCGGCGGTGGCGGCTCGCAGCCGCCCGGGGGTTGCACGCAGGCGCGCGCTCGCGCGGGGAGCTGGATGCCCGGGGGCGGGGGGAGCCCGGCGCCCTGCACTGTGCTGGGCGCGGAGGCGGGGGCCCCCGGCGGCGGGGGGGAGGCGGGCGGCGCGGGGGCCCCGGCGGGCAGGATGAGCCTGTCGCCCAAGGAGCTCTCCAGCCTGCTGAGCATCGTCTCGGAGGAGGCGGGCGGCAGCACCTTCGAGGGCCTGTCCAGCGCCTTCCACCACTACTTCGGCAAGGCCGAGCACTTCCGCCTGGGCTCGGTGCTGGTGCTGCTGCTGCAGCAGCCCGACCTGCTGCCCAGCCCCCCGCAGCGCCTCACCGCGCTCTACCTGCTGTGGGAGATGTACCGCACCGAGCCGCTGGCCGCCAACCCCTTCGCCGCCATCTTCGCCCACCTGCTCAACCCCGCGCCCGAGCGCGGCGACGAGGCCGAGCGGCCGCCGCTCTCAGGTACCGCCCGGGGCTTCGCCTCCGAGAGTCGCCGCAGCCGCTTCCCTGGGCCCGCTGGGTGCGTGGCTGGCTGGGGCCGGCGCCGCTGCGGGGACTCCCGGGCTGTGGCCGCTCAGCAGCGATCGCACCCGAGACTTTCGGGGGAGACGGGCAGGGGCCTGGAAGGAGGCCCCGCTCGGAGTGATGCTTTATTTCGTATCCACTGGCCCTGAGCCTGCCCCAGGTGTCTCTGCCCCAGCATCCTCCCTCCAGTCTGTGCGGGTTGGGGAGGTGGGGTGTTGACAGAGATCCCAGATGCGGGTGTGAGTGAAGTTTTCAGCAGGTTGTTACATCTTTGTGAATTAGAGAACACTTCACTTCAGCACCCATCTCCATAGTTCTTAACTCATCTGAACTGCCCTTTAGCAAGTAGCAAAAGAAACCCAGGTAGTTCTCAGGTCAAACACTTCATGTCTTCCAGGCTTTTTTATTTTTTTTATTTTTATTTTTTTTAAACAAATGGTGAAAGGCTCATCACTTTTCTTTTGCAGTGCAGTTTAAAAGGCAAAATGTTTAAAAGCACATTTGGCAGTGGTCATACTCCACTCCACTCACAGTGCACATCTCCCTGGCTCTCAGTTTTGGGGACATTACATTAAAATCATGAAAACTGAGGAGCTCTGCATAAAAATAAATTCCTCATTCAAAATCAGAAGGATTCTTACTAAGGTAACTAATATACAGAGCAGATAAATTGAAGTGAGATGGGCATGCTCAGTTTCATTCCCCAGTACTAGAGCAGCCATGTAAGAGGTGTTTTCTTTCTGGGTGTTCAAATGTATGCATTGGGGGAGGATTGCAAAAAGTGAGGCTTTCCTGTCACTGCTCCCTCTGTTTCCAGTACAAATAAATCCCTATAATAGGGTCATGTCTCTGTAATCCAGGGCTGGAGGGTGACACTCTGTCCAGATACTTATCTGTATGAAGGCAAGGAATAGAAAAAAATTCACTGTTTTTAATTACACCCCCCCCCCCCCCCCGAGCTAGGGATCAGTGTGATGTGTTACTGAGTGGTGCAAGGCCCTGTTGAGGAGTGCTTTTACATATTTTATTTTCGAAAAGGTGCTACAAGGAAAAGAGGGTGTGGTGCATTTTGCTGTTTTACAGTGTTTAAAGAAAGCATGAAATACTTTATGCCAAGGGTGGTGGCCCCAACTTTTTTGGGGTTGGGGGGCCCCTGAACCACATAAAAATCAGTTGGGGGCTGCACACAAGTGAGAGCAAAAGGAAAAAAAAAACCCACCTCACGGATGTGGCCCCCGACTGAGAAGCAGAAAGACTCCAGACCTTCCCTTCCTCCTTGCATGCCAGAGCCTATGGGGGCCCAGGCTAGTAGATTTTGTGTGCTCCAGCCCTGTGGTGGGAGAGGGAGGCCTGGAAATGCCAGCGTGGGCTCCCCAATGTTGGAGGGGAAAGCCCTGAGCCTCAGGGGCTGGATCCAGGCAAGCCGGGGGCTGGATGACCTAGAATCACTCCTGCTTTTTAAGGGTTTGTCATGAGAATTACCAGGGTTTGTTTCACTGCTTTGAAGAACTGGAGGGATTAATATTGATGCTGAAACTAGAGGGACAAAAAGAAAGGGAATTTGAAGGGGGAATGGGATTAGTTATTACTAATCACACCCGAGAAACCTCTTATGTTCCTGACAAACACTGGAAAAAAAACAGACAAGTTCTGTGGAAAAATTCAGTGCTCTACCCACATTTTCCTGCATTTAAGAGCTGAGGGAGGACCCACTCATGCTTTTTAGGGGAGGAAAAAAACCTACTTTGCTATTCCCTGTATTTTTAGCAAACTTTTTTTCAGTGTTCTCCAAGCTCTTGTAGTGACCATTTAGAGTGGGGAAAAGGTGTTGAACTTGACCAGCATTACTCTAGAGCAGTGGTTCCCAACCTTTTTGATACTGGGGACTGGCAAACCCATTCACACACTTTTGGAGGACTGGTAATATTTTATTTGCATATTTGCGTGTTCATTATGCAAATGATGAATATGCAAATAAAACAGTCTGCCAGAAGGCCCAGCCCCAGAGCCTCCAGTGCCAGCCCCAACCCTTAGAGCCCCCCACCCCTCCACTACCCCATAGCACCAGCCACTGACCTGAGACTCAACTCCCCCCCAGTGCCATCCCCTCATCCGTCAGAGCTCCCCACCACCAAACCCCCTCAGTACCAGCCTCCTCTTTCCAGAGCCCCATTGTACCCATTCCCCCCAGTGCCAGCCATGGCCCCATAGATCCCCCATTACTAGCTCAGCCTCCAGAGCAACCCAGCACTAGTCCCGCCCTTAGAGCCCCCAGTGCCTGTTGCGCCCCCCCCCCCTCACCTAGCCCTGTGGTGCTGTCCGTGGCTGTGGGGGCTGGAGCTAGGGAATACCACCCAGCGCTTCCCTCCTGCCCTGTCTCTCAGCCAACCAACAACGGCAGGGGCCGGGACTCCAGCCGCAGAAGAGTGTTTCTCTGTGCAACCGGAGGGCCACGTGGCTTATGGTCTCCTCCCGGCCACATAAGAATGCTTCCCTGCGTGGTGCTCCACGCAGGGTCTATGCCAGCTGGGAGGAGACCCCTCCTCTGCCTGACACTGGTTGGCTGAGAGGCAGGGCAGGACATGGCTCTTGTAGCAGCTGTTAGGAGAGGCGTGTACCCTGGCCCCCAGGGCCATAGTGGCCCGGCAGCCAAAGGCCTGCAGCCCAGCAATTGGGAACCACTGCTCTAGAGAGTATACAAATTTTCCGTATTGCATTAATTTAAGTCCAAATGATTTTCAAATCCACGCCTCCCATCAGCTGAAAGTAAAATTCTGTGGATTCACCGATGACAATTAGAATGATTGTCTTTTATACAGTTACTTGAAATATTGTCCTTTGAGGTATATATCAGTAAAAAGTATTTATTACATGTTGCAAAATGACAGTCAAATATTTATAACTTCATTTGAAAAGTCCAAATTTTAAAGTCTTTCAAAGTTACTCTAGTGCTTACTAAGGTATAGATGTGCTGGGTGTACATTTTATTTATGTTGAAAACTAAAATGACTGAAGTACACAGTTCAAAACTTAAAGTGTTATAAATGATGTTTTAAAAACAAATGGAGATTTGTTTAACACTTAGTAGTGGTAAGATTCTAAAACAGGCAAGTTCTGCTTGATCTAAAAGGGGTCCTGTCAGTTTAACTAGGCCCAAAAATGATGTTCCATGACATTTTATCAACATTCAAGATTAATATAAATGTTTCCATAATTTTAACAAAGTTGTTTTGAAACAAACATTCCCTGCAGTGTATGAAGCCCAAACTCAGCAGCATTAAGAACCTGAATGAGAAACTGATGATTTGTATTTCTTGGCTTTGAAATGAAAATCAAACTATAAATAGTGACAGGTAAATTGGATTCTAAAAGTTTTTCACTTTGAATAATTTGAGAAGTAGTGGGTCTACTTCATGAATGTAATTACAGTATAAGGGCTCCTATTTTACTAATATGAATGGCCAAACATTGGTAACAGTGAAGAACTAAGATTTTTCTTAATTGTAATAAGTAAACTAATTTTAGATGGCTTTTTTGGCCCTTATAGTATGCTATGACCTAGCCTTTAACCCAAAAATGGAGACATAGGGCTGTGGAAGTATTTTTAAATAAAACTTTATAGTTAAAACCAGAGAAACCCTGACTGGGTTTACTTCAGCAGACAGTTTAAGCAAAATTATTCTGCTCATATTTAAATGATACATAGGCAGAGGCATAGATTTAATTTAAAATATTAAAACAATAATATTTTTAGTGTCAGCCTAATTCATGCATTTTATTTTGGGCTGTCAATCAGAATTAACTCATGCAATTAATTTAACACATTTAACACGTTTGTTTGCCATTTATAGGAGATAATGCTGCCCGTTTCCTATATACAGTGTCACCTGAAAGTGAGAACAGGCATTCATATGACACTTTTGTAGCCAACATTGCAACATGCCGGATATGTTTAACATTTGTATGCCCCTTCACACTTCTGCCACCAATCCAGAGGACATGCTTCCATGCCAATGAGGCTTGTTAAAATATATGTTAATTAAATTTGTGAATGAACTCCTGGGGGGAGAATTTTATGCCTCCTGTTCTGCTACTTGTATTCTGCCATATATTTCATGTTCTAGCACCTCACATGAAAATCCAACACATGTTCATTTTAAGAACAGTTTCACTGTAGACTTGACAAAACAGGAAGGTACCAGTGTGAAATTTCTAAAGATATTTAACCAATGGTTTAAGATTCTGAAGTGCTTTCCAGAATGCGAGAGGAATGAGGTGTGGCACATGCTTTCTGTTGTCTTAAAAGAGTTGTACTCCAACATAGAAACTATAGAACTCGAACCACCAGAAAGAAAATCAGTCTTCCTGCTGGTGGCATCTGACTCAAATGATAAAAATGAGGATACATTAGTCCACACTGTTTTAGATAGTTATTGAGCAGAACCTGTCGTCAGCATGGATGCATGTCCTCTGGAATGATTGTTGAAGCATTAAAGAGGCATATGAATCTTTACCACATGTGACACGTAAATATTTTGGCTTGGTCATAGCTGGTGTCACATGTGCATGTCTATTCTCACTTTCAGGTGACACTAAAAATGAAGCAGGCAGCATTCTCTTGAAAATGTAAACAAATTTGTGATTGAACAAATAACACCACTCAGTGAACTCTTGTAAACTCTAAAGTTTTACATTGCATTCAAAAATTAAGCAACTTTTTTGTACATAATTCTACATTTGTAAGTTCAGCTTTCAATATGAAGAGATTGGTCAGCAGTACTCATAATGGGGGAATTGCAAAATATTATCATCTGTTTTTACAGTGCAAATATTTGTAATAAAAACAATATAAGGTGAACACTGTACATTTGTAATTTAAATTTGTAATTTAAATCAATATATTTGAAAATGTTGAAAACATCCCAAAATATTAAACAATCTTATTCTATTCAACATTGCAATTAATCACAATTAATTTTTAAGTGGCAGTCTTAATTTTAATATTTGTACTATAGTTTGTTTAGCAAATAGCATTCCTTTATGATAGAAAGTGCAAAGTATTAATTGCTGCTATTCTTTTTTAAAAAGTTTTTTCATTATGTAACAAGTGAGGAAAACTGTGTTTCACAGGTTTCTTGCCCCCCATAACTCCACCAGAAAAATTTTTCCTTTCCCAACTGATGTTGGCTCCTCCTAGAGAACTCTTCAAAAAGACTCCTCGACAGATTGCCTTAATGGATATAGGAAACATGGCCCAGTCAGTGGATATAAGTGGACTTCAGCTAACATTAGCAGGTAAGAAATAAACTATTTTAGGTACATCCTGACAGCTTTTCCTTCAGATAATAGTGGAGGTGACAAGTTTTCCAAATGTAAAGTGAGTTGAGCTATAATTCTAGGCTGTGGAAACTTTAAGCACAGGGTATTTTTTACTGCGTTATGTTTGTCTTAAAAAGCAGTTTTTATATATAGAAATGTTCTTTGAGGCTGTGAAGACATTCTTCACAATATATGAAAAGGCTTTACTTCTGAAACATGTCTTTTGTTCAGGCAGTTTTTATGCTTAAATTTCATTCCATTGCATCTTGTGCAGTGTCTCCAATTTCAGAAACAAAGATTAATTTACTATTAGGCAGCTTTTACATCTCTTTCTTCAGTTTATATCTTTTGGCAGCACCAGATATTAAAGTGATTTTTCAGTAGGTTTTATAAATCTAAGATTATTCAGGTTTTTGTTGTTACCTGTGTATTTTCTCCATATGGGGAAGATGCCTAATTTGGCTGACTGTATCTAGTGAAAATGATGATTCTGGACCACTTAGCAGGCGAGAGAGGTTGTTTGTGAGCAACTCTTTTAGTAGTCACTTTTGGGGCTACTGATTGAAACAGTGGGAAAGATGTATATAGTGAATGGGGGCCAGTTTGCACACCAAAAATTCAGGTGTGGTGTTACAAGGATTTAATAACCCATTCATTATGATTTACAGACTGATTTTTCTCATTGTTTGAGAAGTTCTTTTTCAATAAGTAGCTGGAATAATTATACAAATAGTAGTGTGGTATTCAAACTATTGCCTGACTTTTCCTGCCTTATTCCTGTGTGTGTGTCTGAATCTTTCTGAGCATTTTTGTAAAATCTGTACTCTTTGACTTAAACTTTCAAAAATGATTTGATACTTTGGGTGCCCAAATTACAGTGTGTTGGAGGTGTCTGATTTTTCACGAGAACTATGTAGCTGACCAGCAAAAATCAGGCCTCTTTTAAAAGGTGTTCAGTTATGAAACCAAGATGAATCAACTTGACTCTTTTTTTTTGCTGGAGGTTCCATACATTTTGGTATGTCCTATGTGATGGGGAGTCTGCTCTACACTGGCCCTTTAGGGGGTTAAAACCCAACCCTGGGAAGAGGACTGGAATGCTGGAGCTGTGGAGCCAGCAGCTGGAGCTGGTAGAAGCCCAGCTGAGGGCAGTATAAATACAGGCTCTTGGAGGGGAGGACTCAGAGCAGGAGGGACATAGCTGCTAGGGAAGCTAGAGGCGTTCTGATTTAGAGCAAGGCTGGGAAAACTGTGTCCAGGCAAGCTCCCAGGCTGCAGGGCCTGAAGCAAAGCCTCAGGGTACTAGGGCTGCAGGGAGGCAGCCAGGGTAGGCAAAAGCAGCAGGTCCACATCCCTTTGCCAATGATAAGTGGCCATTTCAGACTGCAGTTTGCCCCTGTGGCAGGGGCTAGATGATGACTGGCAGTGGGTCACTGAGGCAAGGTGGGCATAGGGGGATTGAGGATCCCCAGAGGGGGGAAGACTCCTGAGTGTGGGAGCACTACGGTAGGGCAGTACCCTGGTAGGAAGGCATCACAGTCTGGGAGAGACATGGGCCCTGACCTAGACTGATGGAGAATAACAGTAACAGTGAGTGACACACAGAAAAATTGCTAATACCCTGAGCTCCAGGCAGGAGGCACCATGGTGATGAGGTCTGCCCTGTTACACCTGTCTCCAAAATACAAAGTGAGTAGTATTTTTGAAGATGAAACAAATTCATTGACATTGGTTACTTTTAAATATAAGTAGCTGAATGTCCAATGCTTATTCTTTGTGCAGTGGATACTACAAAATTATATAGTAAATCACATACATAACTAATTTGACTACAAAGAGACCTTAGGCTATCTCTGATCTGCCATTTTCATAAGGGAGACAAGCTAGATTAGGATATCTTTTACAGGACCATCTTCTTTTGGTGAGACACAAAATTTGTTTCTTGGAATAAATGCCTGCCATTTGTCTGTGCCTCATCTGATGACCGCTCCTCTGGCTGTAGTCTTGGTACCTAGGAATTCTCTTTTTTTGACTGGCTTCTCCATTTACAGAATGACTTACTTCAAGTCCATATTTCTCCCAGTAAGCCAACATGTAGAAAAGAAGTGAATTGTGTAGTCCATAAAATATAAAAAGAGTGGAACAAAAATGCTTAAACTTAAAAGCTATTTAGATCTTCATCCTTCCTTTCCTTGCTGATCTTGTCATGTAAGAATTGTATATATTGGTGGCTTCTGTAGAAGTGTTCTCCTATTCAGAATATCCCTGGATTCATTTTAGGGACAAGTTTGGACCTTGTTCTAGAATGTGTCACAAAGAATTACTGGTATTCAGAAATGTAAAGGATTTTATCAGGATAACGATAATGAATGTAAATTACATATGGGAAACACAACTGATAGATCCTGTTATACAGGGATAGGCAATAATTTTTGACAGGGAGCCACTCCAAGATTTTGGAAAGTGGTCAAGGGCCACACTCTTCCATGATATTAATGGAGGTGCAGGGTCTGGGTTGGAGGTTGGGTGTAGAAGGGAGGTTGGGGTAAGGGATTGGGGTGCAGGAGGGAGAGTGGGGTCTGGGAGGGAGTTTGGGAAGGCAGTTGTGACCTAGGACAGGGTACTGGGGTGTAGGGTTTTGGAATGTGACCGAGGGCAGGAGGAGGTTGTGACCTAGGGCAGAAAACTAGGGTGCAGGGGTTTGGTTTGTGACCTAGGGGAGGGGACTGGGGTGCAGAAGTTTGGGTTGTGACCTAGGGTAGGAGGGGATTGTGATCTGGGGCAGGGGATAGGGGTGCCAGATCTGGGAGGGGGTATGGGTGCAGGAGGGAGGCAGAAGGATTGGGTATGTTGAGTTGGGTTAGAGGGTTGGGGAAGGGAGGGGCTGGGGTGCTAGAGGCAGACTCTAGCCAGGAGACTTACCAGCCAGCAATTCAACCAGCCTGCCTGCAGAGTTTAAAATGTTTCTCGGCCAGCCTGCCTGTCTGCCCACCCCACACCTACACAGGATCCAGAGCCCTCTGCTTGTGTGAATAATTGAGCTGGAGGGGTACTTTGTATGCTTCCTGTTGTTCAAACAGGCAGTTCCAATTGGCCAGTTTCTGACCAGAAACTAGCTAATGGGATTATGCTGGGGGTGGGGACGGCGCCTGAAGCCTTCCCCCACCTCGCCTCCAGGGATCGCAGTTTTGAAAGAGAAATGGCCCTGCAACCATTTTTCTGAGTGGCCTGCGGGACAAGCAGAGGAGCCTGCCTGGGACTCCCCACTGCCTCAGCAGGCTGGACCCGGTGGCTTGGTGGGCTGGATTTGGCCCGCAGGCCTTATTTTGCCCAGGCCTGCTGTTATAGCCGATCTTCTCTGAATAATACCTCAAGTAACAATCAGAATTTACGTGAATAATTTGACTTGCAGCTATTGCACTTTTTTTTTTAAAGGGCAGGAACACAATTTCATAAGGACTTTGTTTAAATTTGCTCAGTGTTAACTTCTCTTCAGCCTACTGATTTGCAGATGGTTTTTGCCAAATTTGCCCTATTTGCTTCTGTTTCTTGAGTTGCACTTTTGCTTGTTTGGATGATTATCCTGTCAATGTCATTTTCTGATGTTGGTGGGAAAAGTTTTCTTGCAAAATTTATTCTGTCAGGCAAAAATTATTCAATAGTTTGCTTGATAGAAGATTACTTTGCTAAAGGGTAACTAGCTTTTAGTCAAAGCTACTTTTCCACTTCATTGCAGCACCTTCCGTTAGGAATAAAAGGAAACTTCCTGCAATTTACAGAAGAGGAAAAACAGTGAATAGTCCTGTAGCACCTTTGAGACTAACAAAAAATGTCGATATTATCATGAGCTTTTGTGGGTATAACCCCCTTCTTCAGATGAATGGAGTTAAGAGGTACAGGGTACAAATAAATAAAGAAAGGGGATGAGGAAGGAAAAAAATGGGGAAAAAATATTGTCAATTAAGCATCAGTGCTAAATGAGGCTAATAGAGTGAGATCAAAGTATTCTAAGTACCTGGTGCTTAGCTTTTTATGTCATTAGGGTGTGGAATGTAGTGGCCCATCCAGTTAAGGTCTTTGTTTAAACCTCTGTTCAAGGTGTCAAACTTGTAAATGAAACCAAGTTCTGCGGCTTCTCTCTCCAGCTATATTTTTAAATTGCTTTGAAATAATATAGTCACTTTTAGAGCCATTTCAAATATCTGATTTGTGTCCATTAATCCTTTGACATAGAGACTGTCCAATTTGGCCAATATACAAGGCAAAGGGGCATTGCTGGCACTTTTTGACATAGATCACATTGGTGGATGTGCAGTTATATGAGCCTCTGATGTGGTTTATGTGGTTAGGTCCTGTGATGATGCCGCTTGTATAGATGTGTGGACACAGTTGGCACCAGGGCTAATTGCAGGGTAGGTTCCTGGGTGAGTACTCTTTCCCTAAATAGAAGAACTAGAGGACACCAAATGAAATTAATGGGTAGCAGGTTTAAAACTAATAAAAGAAAGTTCTTCTTCACACAGCGTGTAGTCAGCATGTGGAACTCCTTGCCAGAGGAGGCTGTGAAGGCTAGGACTATAACAGAGTTTAAAGAGAAGCTAGATAATTTCATGGAGGTTAGGTCCATAAAAGGCTATTAGCCAGGGGATAAAATGGTGTCCTTGGCCTCTGTTTGACAGAGGCTGGAGAGGGATGGCAGGAGACAAAGCGCTTGATCATTGTCTTCGGTCCACCCCCTCTGGGGCACCTGGTGCTGGCCACTGTCGGCAGACAGGATACTGGGCTAGATGGACCTTTGGTCTGACCCGGTA
This sequence comes from Pelochelys cantorii, assembly GCA_032595735.1. Lineage (NCBI taxonomy): Eukaryota > Metazoa > Chordata > Testudines > Trionychidae > Pelochelys > Pelochelys cantorii. Next base: position 119,035,465 of record CM064326.1, on the reverse strand, counting down.
CGGCCGTTCTTATGTTCTTATGTTCTTATGTGTGTTGCGTGGTTACTGGAAAGAATGTGAGGATAGGGGGTTATCTGTAGTTGAGGATTGGCCTGTCCCCCAAGGCCTGTGAGAGTGAGGGGTCATTTTCCCGGACAGGTTGTAGATTAAGAATGCGCTGAAGGGGTTTAAGTTGAGGGCTGTAGGTGAAGACCAGTGGTGTTCTGTTGTTTTCTTTGTTGGGTCTGTGTTGAAGAAGCTGATGGCCTGGGTACTTGTCTGGCTTTCTCAATCTGGCACCTGTGTGACCCCACCGTATGCCATCATTATGGCTGACCTCAAATAACGTTTCCTCAGCTCCCGCCTCCAGCACCCTTACTCTACTTACGCTACATCAACATTTTCATCATACGGACCCATGAGAAGGGACCATCTACAACCTACCGCAACAGATCTCCATAAATCTTTGGATAGCTTTTTTCACTTTAAGCGACTTGGGTTAAGAAGTCTGTACTCTTTCCATACACAAATTCATCTTTAGCTCTTTGATTAAGGATTCTGTTTTAAATACAGCTTTTGCTTTCTCTAATCCCAAAGGATCCATCTGGCTCTAATCCTAGAACTCTCTGCATGTCGGGAGATTGCAGCCCATGTGGAGCTTTACTGAGTTCAGTTGAGGCTCCTTGCAGGCCAAGAGTCACGTGTGCACTGAACTGCATGACTGGGGCCTAAACCAAGGATGTAGAAGACTAGTTGATATTCCCCCCTCCCCATATGCTTATCGATAGTATTTTGACTAGTCAGCTAGCTGATATCTCCCCCCTCCCCCCTTTGCTGCCTCTATAAGATGATCAGCTGTGCAGCGGCTTCTCCTTTGAAACTGCTGCCTCCACCCATTTTAAAGGGGCAGTGGAGCCCAGGGTCAGCTGGGGACTCCCCTGACTCCGGGCTCCAGGGCTTTGAAATGCACAAGAGTCACCGCTGGGGAGTCTTGTACATTTCAAAGGAGGAATGCGGAAGTGCCTGTCGACTAGTCGATGGAAATTCCATTGACTAGTCCATTAACCGCATTTTAACGTCCTTAGCCTAAGCCTGTTGTAGATTTCATACTAATATTGGATGGTAATTTTATTGTGTGGGGAAAGCAATCCTACAATTTACTAGCAACTGTTGGCCATCTATGAACTTAAATGGCACACTACAGTGCTGCCAAACTAAAATATCCACTCATCTTGTGGATGCAATACTTGGCCTGTTGGATTAATGATAATGTGCAGGAGTTGGTCAAAAATATTTCAGAGTGTTTTCTTCTTAGGATTTTACACTATAGTTCTAAACAGTTTATAAACTAGTAGAAGCATTCTGAAAATTAATTAAATTAGATTTTTTTTCAATAAAATACCATCTTTTCTTAGGAAACTGCAGAAGAAGAAATCAAGTATATTGTATATGTCCGTGAAGGCAAAAAATCCTACCAAGTTAGTTCAGTGTGTCAATATTCAGATAAAATAGAACAGAAAACTACCATGTACTTTGCAAACTTATTAACTTGTTTATTCCTTTGCATTAATGGCAAAGATACATCCTGGCTCCCTTGCCAGCCATAAGAGATACACCTAGAAAAACCCTTTGGACTCAGCAGGCTACCATTTTCTGTGGAAAATAATTCTGTCATCTAACACTGAGTCGGTTTTTCAAAAGGGGTTCAGTTAAAATTTTGAACATTAGGTCATTAGGGGGCCATATCTAATATGAAGAACATTGCTGCAGAAGAAGCTATGAGTTGTAGCTCAGCAAGTTCTAATTAAAGATGCAAGTATAAGTAGCTTCAGTGTAGGTTGAGGCAGCATACAAGCTGAGTTAACATAGCAATTTAAGTGATAGTTTAATTTCAGTTTGGTGTCTCCTCAGTAACTGCTGGGAGCAAAACAGATTCCATCTGCAAGGGGAAGCCTGTTAGCAATGCTTTAAGGCCAACATGTTAGTCAGCTATTGACTTTCATGCATCAAGGGTGACTAATTTTAAAATGAACTTATCAGGGTGACAAAAGGTAAAGACAACCTTGCTCACAGAACTACAGAGACCATAAAAGTTGGAGCTTGAAATTTAGGATTAGAAATAAAAGGTCAGCCACTCCTAGTCCTTACCTTGTTTGAGAGCTCCTATGACAGAAGTCATGTTATGGTTTCTCAGAATGCATCTATACGTTTAAAATGTATTTTCCTTTCTCTCTAACCAGCCTGCAGTAACAAAGCACATCTACTGGATTGAGAAGTGTTATTGTGTAATTTGTTTCTGATGCATTGAAATTTGGCCTTTTTAGGGGCACTGTCCTACCTCTGAACAGTTGCTTACTGTTGTAGTCCAGATAGTGTTCACTTCCAGCTACATGAAATTTTAATTTGTATTGGACTCCTAATATATTTTATCCATGTAAGTCAGAGGTGCGGAACCTTTTTTGGGTTGGAGACCGCACACAAGTGAGAAGCTCTACTGCAGCAGGGTATTGGGGGGAGCCCTGAACCTTGGGGGCCATATCCAGATAAGCTGGAGGCTGCACCTAGTTTCCCTACCCCTGCTGTAAGCAATTGGTATAGTTGTTACTGGGATATTGTGACGACAAATTAAGGACATTAAATTGCTGTTATCTGGCTAATCGTGTAGTCAGTAAGGACCGCTCTGCAGAGCTTCATGGGGGGGTAGCTCCAGGAGCTGGCTTGAGTCGGGACTGAGCAGTCCTAGCTTGTGCCGGCTCTAGGATCCACCTGCGCTGCAGCTCTGCATTTTAAATGTAGTAAGATTCGCTGGATTCTTACTACAGTTAAAATGCAGAGGCGCGGCGTCCCGGGCCTGTCTGCTGCCAGTAGGGGCTGCTGCTGGAGCAGCCTTTGTTCACAGTGGACAGGGCTGGCCATGGCCAGGGGCTGCTGCCAGAGGAGCACCTGTGCATGGGCTGTCCCTGGGGTGGTTCAGCTCCCCAATGGGACCCCTGCAGATGGGCTGCTTTGCAGCAGTCTCCCTTATCCTCTCTCCCTCCTCTGCCCCCCCCCCCAGTGCCTCTGATAGAGGCAAGCAGGGGGGGCAGGGCAGCACCGTAGAGACAGTGTTGGGGGGAACCGGCTTTTAAGCCAGCTCCCCTCAGCACTGGCTCCTGTTGCCCCCACCCCACCCCATCCCTTGCTGCCTCTCTGAGAGGCAGTGGGGATGGGGGAATAGTAGTCAATACTCCAGTTGACTACTCGCTAATGTCCGTCCAACCAATGGGGGAAGGTAGTTAGTCTATGCAACATCACTATAAACACAGGCCACAATGAAAAATCGTTTACCTCTGATTTAGATTTTCTTCTGGGTTCTACCATTGTATAGTCAGAATGCCTACTACAGGTTGTACCTCCCCTAAACCAGGACTCTCAGGTCTGACATGTTCCTGAACCAGAGAGCCACATAATATGGGAGGTTGAGGGGGTGGCAGCATGACTGGGAGCCCCGGAGGGATGGGGGTGGTGTCCAGTAAGCCTGGCCAGGGCCAGCAGTACAGTTGGCTGGAGGCAGGAAGCTGCCCAGGGCTGGAAGTGGAGTCAGCAGTGGGGAGGAGCTTTGGGCTAGGAGGCAGGTGGCAGAGGACCCTTGTAGGGATGTTAAATATCGCTTAATTGAATAGTCAATTAACCTCATGAATTCTTATCAATTACTCAACTATTCTATAATCCCTGGGGGTGCAGCCAGTGCGCTCTGGCCCCACTCCCAAGGACGCCCCTGCCACTCTGCACTGCTGCCTCTGTATCCGGGGTGCAAGAGGATGGGATGCCAGACAGGAGCTGGTCCATGAGGGGAGCCAGTTTAAAAACAAGCTCCCCCTGTGGATCGGCTGCTGCATGGGGTGGCAGCAGCCCATCCAGCGGGGTGGTCTGAGCTCCACATGTGACGCAAGCTGAAACTGAGCCAGGCTGCCTGCCTACCTGGTTCCTAATATACATGAAATGCAGAGCCACAGAGGGTCCTGGACCCAGTGCAAGCCAGGAGCGAGCCGGGCTGCTGGCCAGCCTGCTACTAAATTTACTAGCAAGGGCTGGGGGGTGAGGGAGAGGGAGAAATGCATGTAGTCTATAGCATTAACCGATATCCTCTTATCAGTTAATCGACTACACCCGTGTTTCTCAAACTGTGGGTCCTAATCCCCCTGGGGGGTTGCGAGCAACTTAGAGGTGGGTTGCAGCAATTTTGAGGGGGATCGCGAGCAACTTAGAGGGGGGTCGCGGTATCACAAAGTTTGAGAACCCCAGACTACACTATTACATCTCTAGACCATTGTAACAAATACAGACATTGATATTTACATGGAAAAGTAATAATGGGAAAGTGTTAGTATTTTTAGCTACTTAATGCAGTTTTAGGAAGTGGAATGAAGGAGAGCCAACACCTTGTGACCAATCAATTCTTTGCACACTGCTAGCAAATGCTCCATGGTCCAGCACTTACAAACCTGAACTAGATGTCATGTTGATACTCTCTCTCGCTCTCAAATCAATGCTGTTTTAAAACTCAGATTGTCTCCTGCTACTTTCAGTGTTCCTGAAGTGTGTTTTGATTGTATGCTTTAGTATCATGACCGAACTTTTTTTTCAGAGCGTCAGTCTGAATTGCCAACACAGAGCAAAGCTAGCTTCCCTAGCATTCTCAGCGATCCTGATCCAGATTCCTCAAATTCTGGTTTCGACAGCTCCGTTGCATCACAGATCACTGAGGCTTTAGTGAGTGGACCAAAACCACCGATAGAAAGTATGTGCGTCTTTGTAGTATGTTAACTTTCTGTAATCTTTGACACAATTACTTAAGGAGTGACATAAGTGGTATGTTGAGCTATTTTTCTCTAGATTGGATTGTATGTGACCAAGCTAATACATCATAGTACAAAACTCCAGTCAAAACAAATTAATCTGATTGTACATTGAAAGTATTATGATGAGGACCACTCATCAGACTGTTGTTGTCACCATGTTATTAAATATACACTAGCCTTCTGCATTTAAAATTTTCAGAGTTATACAAAAAGAACTTTACCTCTTTACTTTTACTTTGAAAGAAATGTTTACAATTTTGTCTTTTAGGTCACTTTCGACCAGAGTTTATCCGTCCACCACCTCCACTCCATATTTGTGAGGATGAGCTGGCTTGGCTAAACCCAATAGAGCCGGATCATGCAATTCAGTGGGATAAGTCAATGTGTGTTAAAAACAGCACTGGAGTGGAGATCAAACGCATAATGGCTAAAGCATTCAAAAGTCCTCTGTCCTCTCCACAACAGACACAGGTGGGTACTATGTTCCAACTGCCCACCATTTTAATTTTTCCTATGCATGTTTTTGTATTTCACACGTTTTCTAAAACTAGGATCAAATTAAATGACTTAAATGTAAAGAAGTGAGGATCATTTAGGGTTGCCAGAATTAATTTTTAAAATAAGTTCAGTGGACAATATCAGTGCATGTTTATTTAAACATTTGTTCAATTTTTATTAATTATTTAATGACATATTAAAAATGTTAAAGCTTTATAGTAATTAAAATACAAATTGCCTACATCTCATGTCAAAATATACAAAGACAATATCCTTATATCAAAGTATAAAAGTTCTCAAACACTCTTGTTCTCAATTTCCCTACAGTATATTTCACTTACCATTGATGGAAATACTTTGCATCGGTGTGTATGTATATGGTGAAATCAACATAGATAAAATAGATAAAAATTCTAAAAGTCTTGCCCTGCCAAGGAGTCGACTTGCTTAAAACTGTTTTCAGATTTCGGAAATTTTAATATTGTTTGAATTGTCTTGTCTCGATAGCAGAATTCCAGATCTTTGGCTTGTGTATGGTCAGATAAGAAAAGTATTTTTTTTGAAAGTTGACGCAATGAGTGAAGAAATAGCAGATAGACATTAGCTGAATAAATGCAAAATATGATTGGTAACTAGCAACAGTAGGATAATCTTGTTGCAGTAATGCTGTTTCAGGTTTGGCAGAGGCTTTTCTAAGGGCCTAAACTTATCTTGCTAAAGTTAGTACAAACGTTACTACAGGTTGGACCTCCCTGGTCTGGCTCCCTCAGGACCTGATTGGTCCCGGATGAGGGATTTTTCTGGACCAAGGGAGATCGTTTCATGCCCCCTGCTGCCTGTCCCCCCTTGCTGCTTCTCCCCCCACCCCCGCTGTCCCCTCCACTGGGCTTCCTGGCCTTCCCCCCCCCCGCCCCCCCCCCAGCTGATCCTCATTCCAGTCCCTCCCCAGTGCAGCTGAGCCGCACGTTGACTCCTGGCCCTCTACACCCTTGCAGTGCGCTGGGACTCTCTGATCCTGGAACATCTGTGGTCACTTTGAACCACGGATGTTGCTGGACCAGAGAATCCTGGATTTTAGAGGTGCAACCTTGTACTAACTTCAATGGGCCTGAATCTAAGCATTGTACTCTGAGAGAAATGTTCTGATTCTCTTTCTCTGAGGTAACTGATGAGAGTTGTTGGTCAGCTCAGTTCAACTGTGTGTTTGCCAGTTCAATGAAAGGGGGGGGATTAACCTTATGTCAGAGCTAGAGCAAGAGACAAAAATGAAACTTGGATTATGCGGATTTAATTTTTTCCACAATATACAAGGCTATGAAGTGCCATGAGTTTCAAAACTCATTTGTTGTAAAAGTTTTGCTATGCACACCTATTCTTGGGCAGACACAGAAATATTAGAAGAAATCAAAATATGTATAAGAAGAAATACTTAATCCAAGTGGCTAGCATTAGTCTCCTTTTGTGTAATTTAGAAAGATGATTATTCTTATTTTGCAGGCTACAGCATTTTTGTAAAAAACGTGAACTTGATTGTGGAAAACTTTAAGTAGCTCTTCATATTACTGGAGTCTCTGTATAAGGCAGAACATCTTTTATTAAACTAAGTCATCATAAAATCCAGGCTGGGTTTCTAGTTCACCTGCTTTTATTGTGATCAAACATGTACAGTTTAATTAAAATTTAAGATGATGTTGGGTTTTTTTTATAGCTTCTTGGAGAATTAGAAAAGGACCCCAAGCTTGTTTACCACATTGGCCTCACTCCTGCCAAACTGCCAGATCTGGTGGAGAATAATCCTTTAGTTGCTATAGAAATGTTGCTTAAACTAATGCAGTCAAGTCAGATAACAGAGTATTTTTCTGTCCTGGTCAACATGGACATGTCTTTACATTCAATGGAAGTTGTAAATAGGTAAGTGTTTCTTGTTATTTTAAGTCTAAATTTACCTTTGCCAGTTCTTGCACTGTAGTGCTCTTATCAGTATTGCTCTAAAACAATTAAAGCAGAATGTTTCACAGGGGATGGCTTATACGTTTTACTAACTGTGACTCTATGCATAGTGGCATATAGTCAGATTTGAAAAATAACTTTTTCCACTATGCCCCTAAGGCTATCAAAGGTGGCAGGAGTTTAGGAAATAGCTGTCAAATTTCATTGAAATAATTCTTGACTTGAAAAAGATGAATGTTCTGCTTAACTAGAAGATTCTGACTTTTCTACCTTTATATTTCTGAAGAAAATAAACTCTTCTGTGCCAATATAAATCATGTGACAGTGAATGCATTTCATTTGAATAGTATACTTGTGGCTTCTCTCATTTTCATATTGAACTTGTCAGATATTTGTATGTAAATATTTCTTTGTACATTCTTTGTAATTAAGAGAATGTATTAGTAGAAATAAGCTTTTTTCAGTGTTCACAACTTTATAAAAATTTTGCCTGATCACCACAAACCTTTAAACTGAGTTCTTGCATGTTTTATTATATCCTAATAACCACATGTGGTATAATACAACATCCTTATTAGACAGCAACCAGTACTATGAATCATAGCGTTTATATGAGAAAGTGACAACATATAAATTAAAAAAATCTACCTTGAATACTTGTTAAAGTGTAAGACTTATTGATTAATATATGGCCTTATTTACCTAGTCCAGGTATTTACAAAATGACAGACTAGTGTACTTCTGGAGTCTTGATATTATTAGATTTAGAAGGTCAAGTCTCAGACGGGTAGTTGTTTAGGCTGTAACTTTTAAAAAAAACTAGTAGTTCTGTGGCACTTAGAGACTAACTACACTCTCTCTCTCTCTCACTCTCTCTGCTTTTTTTGTTTAAAAAAAAAGGTGCTGGTACTAGGGTTGCCAGATGGTTTTAAAAAAAAGTTTGATAAACATTTGTCGAGGGGGGGAAAAAAAAGTGCCGGGGAACATTTGTCAAGCGGGGGGGTGCCAGAGAATAACCTGGGAGGTCGGGGCTGAAATGCGGTTGCAGCCCCTTTAATTGCCGTGTCTCCCGAGCGGGCTTCCGTCCGATGCGGCGCAATGCTCCCATGGCCGGCTGAGGGCTGTGCCGGGGGAAAGCAGCAAGTGCTCCCAAAAAAAGGTGACAGTGCATAAGTCACAAAAAAAGCACTCTCTCTCTCTCTCTCTGTGTGTGTGTGTGTGTGTGTGTGTGTGTGTGTGTGTGTGTGCGCGCACACAGTGCTTTTTGTGTGTGTGTGTGCATACACACTGCTTTTTTTGTAAGAAAAGAGGTGCTGGAACTCTGGGGGCAAACTTGTTGAGACAAACCAAAAAAAACCCAAAAACTGCACTGGGGGCCGAAATTTGGGTGCGGCTCCTTTAAGAGCCACAGCGCTGCACTGGGAGCTGGAAAAAAAAATGCTGCACGTCCTGAGCAGGCTTCCATCAGGAGCCGAGCTGCCTCAGGAACAGGTGCCAGTACATGGGGGGGGGAGGAGGGGGGGAGGGAGAGGAGTCCCATTCCCTTTCTGTGGGCTGGGAAAATAGGTAACGGTGCAGTACCGCCACAAAAAAAGCAGTGTGTGCGTGTGTGTATATATATATATATATAGTGTCATGAGCTTTCATGGGCAAAACCCACTTCCTAGTATTAGTTATTATTTTCCATAATTGGCTATAGAAATGGCAGTGGCCTTTTAAAAAATTCTGTTCCACTGGTTGTACTCTGTACTTGACCTGAGTTGATGAGGTTTTTACCATTAGGCCTGTAAGCCTGAGTGAGCCAGATTCTATTTCATAGAATTATTCCAGTTAATTAACATCAGGTACCTTTGCTTTCATTGGGGTTAATTTAGTTTACCGAGCATTTTTTCACGGTGAGGAATAAAGAATGTAATTATTTCTCCTAGGACATGTCTGCACGGCAAAAAAACCCCTGTAGCAGGCCTGTGCCAGTTGGCTCAGGCTGTGGGGCTGTTTCATTGGTCTATGGACTTCCGAAATTAGGCTCTAGCCCAGTGTTGGAAGTCTGCACAGCGATGAAACCGCCCTGCAGCATGGCCTGGCTGAGGGTGTTTGGTTGCTATATAGAAATACCCTTACAGCAGGGGTGGACAGTAAATTTTATGGGTGGCACTCCAAGTTTTTGGTAAGTAGTCAATGGATGCACTTTATTATAGAGGGGGTGCAGAGCCTGGGACATGGTTTGGTGCAGAAGGGAGCTCAGGATAGGGGACTGAGGTATAGGAGAGGGTGTGGGGTCTTAGCAGGATCTTGGATGAAGGAGGGGGTTGTGACGTGGGGCAAGGGATTAGGAGTGCAGGGTCATGGAGGGGGGTATGGATGCAGGAGAAGATTCTGACGGGGGGGAGGGTTTAGAAGCGGTGCAGGGTCTAGAGAGAGTTGTGACCTGGGGCAGGGGTTTGGGTGGTGACCTGAGGGAGGGGATTGGGATGCAAGAGAGGATTCTGAACTGAGGAAGGGGTGTCGGAGGGAAGTGCAGGGACTGAGGGAGTTGTGACCTGGGCAAGAGGGGCTGGAGTGGTGACCTTGTGCAGGAGGGGGTGGAATGCCAGAGGCAGGCTCTGGCTGGGAGGCACTTACCTACGTGGCTCCTGGCCAGTAGCCCAGTGGGCCCCCAAGGCGGGCTTTCTGCCTGCCGTAGCCCAGGCTGCTCAAAATGGTTGGAGGCTGCCTCCCTGCTCCACATGCCTCTTGGGCTAAGGGTGGGAGCAGTATGCAAAGTCCCAGCAAGGGGCACATGGCACCTAAGGGGAGCTGCCAGCTATTCTGAGCAGCCTTGGGGTGCAAAGAGCCTGCCACAGTCTGGATCAGAAGGCTTGATGGGCTTGATCCACGGGTCCTGCCTTACGGTCTAGGTTATATTGGTAGAGGAGTAGTGAAAACATTTGACTTGTAAATTGAGCATTTTTGCTACTTTAATTGGAGATCGCTGTTCAATGCCAATTTTAGTCCTCTTAGAATGGTACTGTGCTGATGCTTGTGAGGTTTATGGGGAAGCACTGAAAGCTGCTCATCTTAACTGGAATAACTTTTTTTGGGGGGGGAGGAGGAAGAATTGGAAGATGTCAATAAGAGCATATGATGGGTGAGATATTGTCTTTGCCTAGAGTTCATGAAAATAAAATGCTCCCTGATTGTAATACTAAAACTCACACTGAGGAAGTACTGCTTCTGCTAGGGAAAACTCACCATTTCATTTCCTTGTTTCTCACCCCTTCCTTCTTCTCCCCAACTTGTCATCTGATTGGCATCCGGCAGAATGAACAGGAGCAGCAAGAAACACACAATTCTTGTTCATTCAGTAGTGCCATTTGCAATAGAGGGAAAAGCCTGACATTTGGAGTCAGTACAGTGATTCTTCAACACCGTGATCTCCACTTTTCTTATGCCCAAGATCACTTTGGAATTTAAGGGCAACCCAGGATCTACTTGTGCACAGGATGTACTTGCTTTGGGGATGAATCAGGGTTATGTAGCAAAGGAGGCTATCTGCAACAAATGTGGCAGGGTTCTAAAACTTGGAAGGTGTGTTGTGAAGAGAAAGGATGACCTCATGGTTAAGATAACTGAATGCTGTCCTTAGGGATGTGAGCGACTAATCGACTATCTGATAATGCTAGTTGACTAGTTGCTTCCCCTACTCCTTGCTGCCTCTCTCAGAAAGAGGCAGCGAGGGTAGGGGGGAGAGAAGGTGTTCAAAGGCATTTCGAAGTGGCAGTGCTGCATGGAGCCCACGGTCATTTGGGGACTCCACTGCTGACCCCGGGCTCCGTGTGGTGCTGCTGCTTTGAAACGCCACAGGGAGCATACGGACAGCTCGGGGCTGCTTGAGTTCCCTGCTGGCCCGGTGCTCTGCAGTGCTTTTGCCTTTGAAGTGTAGCAGCAGCCCTGGGCTGTTGCTACATTTCAAAGGTGGAGGCTTACTGACTAACTGAATAGTCAATGCAAATTGCATCAACTATTCAATTAGTCAGTTAATCTAAATTTAACATCCCTAGCTACTCTAGGGAGCATCTACACAGCAGGGATTAAGCTATGTCAGTTGCATAGTTTATTTCGGAATGGGGAGCGGAGCATTTACACAGCACTTATTTTGAAATAGAGCACCCTTCCTCTGACTTCCCTTACTCCTCGTACAGTGAAAGTTACAGGATTTGGAGTAAAAAGTCCTTCAGCTTGACATTATTTAGAAATAAGTGCCTGTTGTTTAGATGCAGACTAAGTTATTTCAAAATAACACGTTATTTCAAATTAATGTTGCTGTGTAGAAGTACTCCCAATGATTTCTATCCTTTGTCTGCCATAGAATTCCTGTATGATATACTACACAAGTCATGTGAACCAAACCCTTCATATGCACCAGTTGTTTCTAGCATTTCTGGGTGCCTGACTTGATTTGAAGAAGTGCTGAGTATTCAGAACATTGTTTGAATACTGTGCAGTAAATAAGACTTAAAGCCTATTGGCCACATGCTAAACAAACAGCATAAAACAAAATATCAAATTTGCTTAGTTGGGACAAACTACTGCCAGATAGGGATATGAAAACATCTTGGATATGTTCTGAGAAGTTTTATTATAATAGATGTGGACACTGACATCCAGATCTATTCAATTTGGCCAGTTAAGTTTCATACCCACGATTACATGTTGTAGTGACATGTAGCTTGCTTGTACGTTCACTCATGAAGCAACTGTTTTAAATGAGAAGACTAATTCTTCTTCCCTGCATGCTTCAGCCTGCAGTTTTGTATCTCCCTTCCCTACTAGAACACAGTATTGCTTTTCTGGATGCTTTAAAAAAAAAAAAAAGGCAAAACTACTAACTTTGATCTGCATTAGTCTCTTGAGTAAAATGTTTAAGTATTTAACCTGAAAGTTTCCCAGAGGCTAAAGCTAAGTGAGACGTAGTTGGAATTTCTTCCCTATCTCTTGGTCTGTCTTCAGCCTCTGGTGAATAGTTGAAATTACCCATTACTATTAAAGAAGTTAGCTTGATTCCCTTTCTGCAGTGCCGATGTGCACCTGGGGCAAGATTCAACATAGGTACTAAGCTTTGTTGGAGCATAAGAAAAATAGATGCTTGCACAGATGCTTCCCTCAGGCTGCAGATTGACAGCACTAACCACTTTGAACTTGTAGTATCCACCAGGCTGCTGGGGTCCTTGTTCTGCTTTAGGGTTGAATGGCATTAGATAAATGATTTGCACACCTGTCTCGTACAGCCACAGAAGTTCACAGGCATTCTAATCCCCCTGCACAATGAAAATCACAGTGGTTCTGATGCAGGCAGGATCCACTCTACAAAAGATAAAAGGCAGGAGTTTTACATCACATTTTAAATGGATGGCAGGGCCACAAGGGCAGTTAGAGGTGAGGGTGATAAAGTAAAGAAAATGTTGTATGGGATATAAAAAACACTTGCAAAGTCTCAAGACGCTTATTGACCTATCTACGTCTGTCTTTCTAATAATTTCACTTAAAAAACCAAAACCTTTGTGATCCAACTAAGTTCCTTGTTGGTTGTATAGCAGCCTAGTGTAAGGTGGACATCTTGCAGAGTTGGTATCTGACTGGTGTACCTCAAATGTGGTGATGTAAAACTGTAAGTTGTATTTACTCCTCTTAGTTAGTACCTGCATATTCAGACAACTTAAAAACTACTTGAAACTCTTCAACCAAGAATCAGATGGCAGTTGTACACCTTTGTGATCTATGAATATAGTGTGTGTATTGGGTGATGGAAGATGTCTTTTTTATTAGCACTGTTCTTGAAAGTACAAGTTAGTGTGTTAATGGATCATTATATACCTGCTTGCTTTTTGATATTTAAAAATATTTTCTGATTCTTCTCATAATAGTGTGATTAACATATTTAGTCATTTACATTCTTGCACTTATATTTAGAAATCTAGATATTAATAATGTTCTAAGTCCCATGACTTCTAAATTTAGGACCCTGGAAAACTAAGGCAAAATGGAATAGCATTCGTTGTGTCTTAAAATAAATGCTCTAGTTCCTAGACTTGATAGCTGAAATTCACAATTGCATTGAATGCTTGCTACAGTATTAAATTGTTACTCAAATCTACTCAGATGAGCAACTTGAGAGTTTTAGATTGTTAGTGAATTATTTAAAAATGTATTATGAGGTTGACTGTCCTCATTAACGGTATTTAATAGTACTATGGATGATTAATTGGCTGATTTTGTGTTAAACAGGCTTACCACAGCAGTTGACCTCCCTCCTGAATTTATTCACCTTTATATCTCAAATTGTATCTCTACCTGTGAACAGATTAAGGATAAATACATGCAGGTGAGTATTTGAGTGACTTATTTAGAAAAGAAAATATGGTGTAGCTAACAGGTAAAGGCAAGTTCAGGCATATTCAGGTACAGAAATTTAATAGTGTCTACATGGGGAATTCATAGTCCCCCTTTAGAGATTGTAGCTTCAAGAAGCAAAATACTGCTTTAGTGATACTGTAATATTTTATAAGCACGTGATTAAGTAGGAACTGTTCCTTTAGCATTTTTATGGCATAAGTAACAGTCTTAACTTTCTGTAAAGTACTTCGTGCATTCAGTAGCAAAGTAATTGTACAGTGCTTCCACTATACAATTCAGGTCTACCTATGGTGTCAGAGGATCAGGTTTCTTGTTTGGTGCCTTTCTCTCCATCCATTTATTTGAGTTTGGCATGGCTCCCACTTTTTAAAAATTCTCCCAGTCTGAAAAAAATCTTCAAATTCTAATTAAGCATGAGGATAAGCTATTCTACAATTTATTTTAGGAAACATTACTCTTAAAATGAGCTCTTTTTCCTAAAATTAATGACTAACTTTTAATGATCAGTGTACATATGTTTAATATCCTCTTTAGTAACTCTGTTCAGAAAATCTTGTTAGGATATAATCTGTTAAAAAAAAAAAAACAAAACCAAAAACAAAAAAAAACCCCACACCCTGCTACCTACATATAAAGCAAGTGCAGGACCTAGTTTCTACAGTCAGTAAAAAATCTCATATAGAACCAAAGAATATGTCTAGCTCCCTATCGTTAACATTTATTACAATATGGCAGCAAATGGGAAAAATGAAAAGCTAACTAGAGACTAGGTTACTTAGCATAATTAATTCCTGTTGAATTGACAGTCACAAAATACCAGTACAAAGGTCAGACTAACAGACTTGCTTGTGCATATTTTCAGATATTAAAGCCAGATCTTTTGTTTCAGAATCGCCTGGTACGTCTCGTTTGTGTGTTTCTTCAGTCTTTGATCCGCAACAAAATTATTAATGTACAGGACTTGTTTATAGAAGTGCAGGCATTTTGTATTGAATTCAGTCGGATACGAGAAGCAGCTGGCCTTTTCAGATTGCTGAAGACACTAGATACTGGGGAAAATCCTTCAGAGACAAAAGCTTCAAAATAAGACCCTTTCACAAAATTTGATAGCTGTTTTATCAGCTGGACATTCTGTATCATTACTTTTGTGTATACATTTTAAACTTAAATCATTGGATTGCTTAGTTTAATACTGTATAAATAGCATTTTATGCATATAAGCAAGGCAATAAATACCGCTTTTCTGATGCCAGAATATCTTGAGTTTGTTTTGACTTGACAATAGGCACACTATATTATCTGTCCTTAGTTAATTGGTTCGGACCCTACTCCATTAAGTCTAAGGAACATAAGGAGACTTTCATTAATGGCTAATGCACAAGCATACTTAGTGCCAAAGGACATAAGTTAGTTTGGAGGGTGAAGGATAATGGATAAAATGGTTCTACATGTTAATGGGTTTGTTTCAAATCATACTAAGCAAGTTTAGAATTGCTAATGCCAACTGAAACAGTGATGTCAGTCCAAATTCCATCATGCCAAGTTTTTATAAACTCATGGTAGGGATGTTAGCATGTAATTTACATGCTCAACTAATAAGCCTGGGCTCATCAGTTAATCCTAACAGTTACATGCACACACCCCCTTGTTGCAGCAGTGCAGGGGCACGGGAGGAGGACAGGTAGGAGATTGTACATATGGGAAGCTGGCTTGCAAGTCAGCTCCCTGCATGTACAAGCTCCCACAGAGCTGCCTTGTCCCCTCACCCCCACTCCTCTATCAATCAGAGATTAGGGGAGGAGGCAGGAGCTGGCTCCCTCTTCCTCCCTTTGTATGTAAACCTGTAACAGCTGAAAAACTGGTTACACATTTACAAAAACCCATGTTTCCTACCATCCTTAACTCATGGTTCCTGGAGAGCTTTACATAAGTTACATTTTTAGGGGAAACATTGTGCTTAATATTCTGGGACTGACACAGCTGCAACAATGCTTCCTATAATAGTCATTTAATGTGACCTTTAACCAGAGATGGAGTGACCAAGGGTTTGTTGACTGATCACTACTAAGCGCTTCTGAAGATGATCCTGAGAAGAGAGGATAGTCTCAAGGCTACCCATATACAGGAGTTGAGCAAAATTTTCATGCCTGCCTCCCTGGGATGTAATGCTGGTGATTTGACTGATAGTGGCATGTAATCCAAGGGAAGAGACTGCAGTTTGTTTTATTCTAGCATGAGCTGCTTCTCTAAAGGAGAGTGCTGCAGTGTTAGAGCATTTGCAGCATAACTGCTGTCTGCTCCTTAAGAGGAGGTTCTTGCTCTTGGTACTGCTGTCTGATCTCTGCTCTGATACAGAACTAAATGAGGCAGCCTTAAGAATTCAGTATTTAAGTGTATGGCATGCCACCATCCATTAGTGGTACCCTAAAAGTATGTAGTGAGGGTAATTAATAATCCCATGAAGCAGTGTTTTTCCAAGACTTGGTCTGTGAATCCTGCTAATGGGCTGGGCCATACCTTCCCCTGGCTCCCCCTCAGTTGCAAATAGTGAATCACCATTAATGGGAGCCATAAGACTGACTACAGAGCAGGTAAATAAACAGGCTGGAGGGGCCAGTTGGCTGGCTTCTCACTGGTTTTGCTGACCCCTTTGAAAAATGCAGCCTTAAGGCTTGTAGTGGTGCTAGAAGCACATCATTCTGGTATTGTGCTCCTGGGTGACTGCTGCTTTTAACATCTCTGCAGGGGAATCTCTTATGGTACTGGGGAAGAGGACTGCTTCCTGGCAACTGAACTATCCCAGTCATACTTAATTCTGTGAACTGCTGGGAGTAAGTACTCCAACAGATGAGCAAAAACAGTGCCTGACTGATAGAGGGTTAAGAGACTGGTTATCTGTGGGTCACAGCTGGCTGGATTCTATAAAGTTCTGCCAAAAGGCATTCAGAAAGAACAGGGATGTGTTATATTATACCTTTGTATGGGGACATAAGGACACAAGTGCATGCAAAACCTTATTAGGCAGTGCTTTTGGAACAAATCTATGCACAGAGTACAACCACACACAAAAATGTAGTTGATGTAAATGGCTGGCACTGGTGGTTTAATTCCTACCATTTTGGATGATACACAAACTGAGTATTTACTATACATTTATGGAACAGGTATATAAAGTATTACTATGAATTTGCCACATGCAATCTGAAAAACTTTTGATATTTCAAACAGGTCTCAATGTTAAATGCAGGCTTCCTGTTGTAAAATGCCCTAGGATGCTGCTGCCTGGCATCTGGCATTTTTGTGTCTCTCCTGCACCTGCCTGTTAACTCTGCATCTCTCTATTTAGGAGGAAATGGGAGAACAGTTGAACTACCAATGCCACACTACAGCTAGACTTCTGTTCTTACTCCAGGGATAAGGGCACAGAGGGAACTGAGCCCCTGAAACTGGTGAGCTCTCATCTTTTGGTTATTTGCAGAGAAGTGAACTGTGCTTATGTAACAAACAGTGTGCTGTTTGATTGAACTGTAGCAGTGCCATATGCCTCCCTCCCAGCCACTGTGAAATCAACATGCACCTCATTTCACTTGTGTGTCTTCAGTAAGACCAGCAGGCAAAAAAAGTAAGCAGATAGAATTCTGTCAATAGTAAACAATGTCTTAGGGGAATACAGAACCCTGACAGGACACAAGTTGTCCCCCCACTATGCTATAGTGATGGAATAAATGAGTAGTGCTGTAGGTTTTGAATTGATGCAAGAATGTGCTGCAGCATATACTGCCATCTGAGTACAGGCTAATGCATTCTAGCACCTGTAGGCATGAGGCTAGAACCTTCCTAGCTTAAGAGTTGCTTAAATTACGCATGGTAGGTAGTTTGCTACAGTAGCCTGTCCATTATAGGGAGGGTTAGAAGCCCATTACATTTGGGAAGCATCTACATTTATATAAACTTAAGGCACTCTGCCCACATAAGAAAAGCAACCAATGCAAGAGTTAGTTTTAGAGGACCTCCCTTGCTGAAAACGTTTAATTGTAAAGATTACAGGCATCATGAAAACTCAAATCTTTAAACATGCATCCATCTCAAGCAGATTACAATTACCTTGTTATACCAGGCCTTGCTCCCACCTAGCTTCAGAAGAATTTCCTGCCCTAAAGGCAGCTGACTGAGGAAGGGACAGAAGCACAATTATGGCAGAGAGATCATACAGGACAGAACTTGCATGTGGCTTGTTTCAGGAGCAAGAGAAAAAGTGTCCCTTAACTCTCACATTTAAAGGATGAAAGACTAGTACACCACATCTGTATTCCCACCAATGGGTAAAGAATGCAGCATTGGAAACACTTGCAGTCAACATTTTAGCATCTTTAGGAAAAGAAACTCAGGTGTATATGAAGCAAATGAAAAAGCAGTTAGTACAAAGTATGAAAAGTCAAGTTTTCTAATACCATTACATTTAATAGGCCCATACAACTTAAGGGATTTTAGGGAGGTAACCAGTTATTTTAAATACAGTTAATACATAACATTGATTTAATTCAACTTTTTCTTGAAATAATGAAAAGTTTAATTTGCTGAATCCAATCAATACAACCAAGTTTATTAAAAAGTTAGATAATAGCAGCCTAGTGCTAAGTCAGTTTGATTGTGAGTAGTAGTTTACTCAAATTTGGTTTATGTTGAAACCATAGTAACAAGTTATTTCTGTGGATTACATGTTTGCCTAAGCATTAGATCACCACAATCTGAAAGCCTACTCTGTAGTTGCCAAAGGTGAAGTCCCACCAGTGGGGTCAAAGTTTCCCTATTAAGTTTTTAATGTGTTCACTTTAAACACTGAATGATCCCACTTGTTGGTACTGAAAGAACAAGCCTTCAAATATTAATGGAAACTTAGTGAACAACTTCAACTAGCAGACCATCTTTTACCAGAAACATCTAACTTCAGATTGTTTCTTCAAGCCCTAATTCAAAGCTTTCACTACTTACTGAATTAGTGAAATATGATAGGAGTTCCAATTTTTCATCTTGTTTTCAGAATGAAATATTCCTTAATTAAAAATGCAGCAATACCATATTGTGGATGAAATACAGTATAGGTGATATACCTACTATCTTAGATCCCTGTCCAGTCAAAGTATAGGTAGACTTAAGTTTCCTGGTGATGCATTCCCTTACATAGATACATGCAGTCACAACATCTATCTTCAAGCAATCGCAGGTCAAGATCTTGCCATATGGCAAGTTATCCAAGAATAGTGTTCAGTACCCAGTTTGAATACATGAAAATATTAACTTGATTTATGTGCATCTTTTATAATTCCAGTTCCAGAATCTTCCTACCATGTCACCTGTGTGAGAGAAAAGAATATTCAGTTTATATCACAAAAAAGAGCCCTATTAAGAATGTAATTTAAAATTTATTTTGGTGCAATGTTGGAAGTTGTAGAGCAGATGAAAAGGGAAGAGTCTGCTATTTGTGGCGAAAGTCAGTCAGTGAAAAATAGCACTTGTTCATTCAGCTGCTGGCCACATTTCTGATCTACAGGGCAGCAATTGACTGGTAAGTTAAATCTAATAGGAGCACTCATTTTCTCCCAAGTTAGTTGCTCTCTGTTCCCCAAAGTCAGAAGTAGAGATGTTAAATATCAGTTAATTGAATAGTCGAGTAATCTCATGAATTCTCATAGGTTAGTTGACTATTCTATAGTCCCTGGGGACAAGGCCAGCAGCCAGTGTGCTCTGGCTTCACTTCTGAGAAGAGCCCTGCCACTCCGCACTGCTGCCACTATCAGAGACAGCAGCACAGGGTGCCAAGTGAGAGCTGGTCCGCAAGGGGAGCTCGTTTAAAGCCCGGCTCCCCTTGTGGACCTGTGCTGTTGCCCTGTGCTGCTGCCTTTCTAGGGGATGGTCTGAGCTCCCAGATCTGGCACAAGCCAGAACTGAGCTGGGTTGCTAGCCAGCCTGCTAAAAGATGTACTGTAAAGTGGGGGGAAGAATGTGTGTAGCCTATAGCTTTTGCTTATCCATTAATCGACTACACTTTTACATCCCTTGTCAGAAGGGCTGATCTGATGCTCCACTGGATAACTTCATGTCTTGTACAAAGAAGTAGTTCTGCATTAACCACCACACGATGTTGAAATCCAACTGATGCAAGGTTAAATGTATGGTTTTCAATTTTAGTAATTTCTATTTTCTTCAGTCTCCATAATTAAGTTACAGCCCTAAACCTACAGCACTAAGTATTTCTGAGCACAAATTCCCAGTTTTATCAAATGCTGTTGTAGCTATGAAGTGCTGACACACTAGGACAGCTTAATTGTTCTTTGTAGCCTGTACCATATTTGGTGTTAGGTTCCACAAATTGAAATGCACCAGCCTTAAACTATTGCACATCTATAATCTCAAAATTGCTGGCATTGTTAATAGTAAATGTATCAGAGCTCTTCTAGACAAACCTGCTTTGGGTTTATAACTATCCTAACTACAGATGGCAAAGCATCTGACTACAACCATAATATAAAATCACTAACATTGCTTTCTAAAGCATCAACATCAGGGCTATAATAGAATAACCATTTACATAAGCTTGAACTCATTGGTTACCATTAACATTGGTTACCATTAACAGTTACATGCAGGTTTCCTTACCCCCCAATCCCCTCCCACTGTGATGTTGTATTTAAGGTGGTAAACATGATCCTTGGGAATATAAACAGATATTAAATACTGATAGATTTCAAGGCCAGAATGGACTGTTGTGATCTAGTATGAGCTCCTGCATAACACAGGCTACCAAACTCTCAAAGTAATTCCTAGAGATTATTTTTAGTAAATCAAGGAGTGGGGAGGTAGTATTTCCTCTCTATCTGGCATTAGACAATTATAGGGATATTGTGTCAACACTGCAAAAAGGATGTTAAATTGGATAGACTTCAGAAGAGAGCTATAAAAACATGCAGGGTTTGGAACACGTGTTTTTTTAAGTAGAGTTTTTTTTAGTCTCAGTGTATTTATCCAAGAAAAATTGATCATCTACAGGTACCTACATGGGAGAGTCAAGACTGGATGTGTTTCCAAAAAGCATTCTGTGGTTCAATTAGAAATTATAGATTTGATGCAGAAGTTATTGGATGAAACTTTCTGCTTCACACAGTATAAAGTCAGTCTAGACTGACACTAGTCCATTCTGACCTTAATTTATGAACCCATCTATCCCAGTATGTTGTCACCAACAGTACCCAATGTTAGATGCTTGAGGGAGAATACTAAAAACCTTGTAACAGTTATAAGGTAATTAGGCAGAGAACATATTCCTCTGGGACCTTATTAAAAACCGTCTTATTGGAGGACTTCTCCATTTCTAATTAATTTTTGATCCACTTAATATGACTAGATGAAATTGAATAGTTTTTGTTAATCAGTAAGTCAAATGACTTACAGAAGATTATTTTATCAGTGATCTTTATCAAAGGTATCTGGAATAAAAAAAAAAAAAATATACCAAGCTTAAGACCAGTTTTCCATAAAATACTGATTATTAGTTACACTGCCATCTTTAAAAATTCTTTACTGATTGTGTCCCATGCCAGCATTTCCCTGGTGTTGCTTGTGACTGATGTCAGGCTAACCTGCCTATAATTTCCCAGGTTCTAATTTATCCTTTAAATTTTCCCACTCTCCATTTAACTAGTAGTCTCATCCAACACAGCAATTCCTATGTTCTGGATAGGGAAGATCTGCCTCACTAGTAACTACCTCAGTTCTAAAACGGCTTAACTCATTTATCTAGACTAGTGTAACTCTTCTTCATTTGCAGACCATTACAACATCAAATGGAGAGGTAGACCCCTTTGGAAATTAGTCTGCTGACCGCAGGGTCTGCAAAACACAAGCTGAAATCCATTGATCGAGAGATCACTTAACATAGTAACAGACTGGGGCTTGACTTATATTATTTCCCTTATTTCAGGAGGTTTGACATTCTTTTGCTATCATCTGAAGTCCAGAGAGATTGTTTTTTCAATCCCCTGTGTTTCTCCACCTACCTCTAGAAAAGTTGTTGCTGAGGTCAGACTAATAATTCGCTTCAGGAGACTTTGTCATTGTGCTTCCAAAGAGAGCAAACTGCTTAGAGACACTGCAATTCGGCCTTTTATTGTCATCATTCCTCAGCAACACAGAAGTCCTTACAAAGTTTGGCATATCAAAAAGAGGCTCTTATGATTGCATCAGATATTATTTAATGAAAGTAATAATCAGAATTATAAATCCTGAAATCAGTTTTATATACAATTAAGTAGCTATGAGGAGTTGCAAAACTATTCTCATGGAAGCTGTGGATTCTCAGCACTCTGGATAATCAGATACAAGTTGTCAAGCTGGGCACTCAAAATATTTGGTTGCATAAAATTAATGGACAGTTCTGACAATCTGTCTGCAAGCAACCTGGCCATGGTATCAAAAGTCAGTCTCAGAGCTAAAAAACATGCCAAAAATCCTGGTTACCTAGCTGCATGCTCTACAAGACATGTCTTCTAAATCAGTCACACAATATTTTGAAACAGCTTGTCAATGGTGGGTTGGCCCTTTAAGGGTAATCAGGACTAGCTTGCATGACAGGCTTGTAAGAGACAGGTCAACCCACATCTAAAGGGCCTAATTAAATTGAAGATGGGCTAGTTGATAGCTAGTTAACCTGAGAAAGGGTTACAGGGCTTTGTGTGTGGTATAGGGTGTGTAAGATGGGGATATTCTAGAAACAGGAAAGCTCTCAAGGAAACTTGCTCCCCAGAAGAGCTCCCCAGAGCAATGAGTCTAGAAAGTATGCTTCGAGGGACAAAACTCAAATAGTGGCAAGAAGCCCAACTTGTTGGGAACTATATACTGCCCCAGGCAAGAGCTGCCATTGACAATTCTGCAGCTATTTGGCTCTGGGATTCTCTTCAGATAGTGGGAAGCGGCTTGATTCCAGGAAAGGGACCTGCACTGAGAGAACCCTGCTAGTGCAGTGCCTAGAAGGAAAAAAGGACTAGATCTGGGTTGACATGGAAAAATTAAGACTGATCATCTCTAGTTAAGACTCTGTGGTGAAGGTTTGCTTGTATTTTCACTGGGCCTTTGGTTAATAAACTTGATTCCTCAGAAGGAGCTCTGTTCCTTGCACAAAGCCTCAAACTTATTGATGACACAGAGGAAACTGAGCTGGGGTAGGTCTAGAGCACTATATTTGGCCAGCAGAGGGTAAACAGTGAAATACTGTGAAATGGTTTTATAGTCTTCCTTTAAATATTCTGTAAGCTACTTGGTGCCAAATCTTGCCAAACTTACTGTCTGTTCTTAAAGTAAGCAATATATTCACACCTTTTCATTTTTAAATAGCTTAGGTATGAGCCTGCTTAATTTATGAGATTGCAGAAACTGCCAATCCCACAGTAATGCGCTTGAACCTAAATTGTCAAGTTGCAGAGCTAACAGCAGGGAATCCCAACTGCTGAAGGACTTGTGTCAGACTTGTACATTAATGATTGTAATAGTTGCAGCAAAATGTCAGATTATAAAAAAAAAGTTAGCAGGCATAATTCTTGAATGCTTATACTATTCCCATGTATTTTTCCCCCCCCCCTCTGGATTTTCCAGATTATGAAGATTTTTAAAGAGTTCATTACTACTTTAGTGCAATTTTCCACATGTCTGCCACTCAGTGGCAATTAGATGACAATCATCCCACAGTTCAGGTAGGGCCTTACTTATATAGAAATTTTACTACTCACCATAATGGTCACTCCAATGTGGATTCCATGTTGCAGGTATCAGCAAGACATCTGAAGAATCCCAATGTCTCTGAACTTCTTGCAGGCTCCTGACTGATGAGCTGGAACTGTGACCCTCTTGATACTTTTTCATTAATCATGTTCAACTTTGTATTAAGGAAGAGGGAGAAGACTTAGCTGCTGTATTAAAGAGTAAATTAAAAAGGCAGCCTTGGAAGTAGAGATTAACTCGCTTTGGAGGCATACTGGTTCCTATGCATCAAAGTTGTTTGGAGATGGGGATGTCGGTTATTAAATATTCTACTTCATGTGCTTCTCATCAGATAGAGGCATCACAAAAGTTGTACCTGCTGGTGAAATGAGAAAACTGTGCCCTGACAATTATTCCATGAAATTTAATCAGCGGGCACTCCTACTGGGAAAAAAAAGCAGATCTTTAAAAGGTACTATACTAAGAATATTTTGGAGAAACAAGTATTTGATGAACTGCTTGGTAAAGTAAATGTTCAGAATTTTTTTCCCAGTTGAAAACCCCTTCATTTCTGGAACATACATTCTAAAATAAAATTTCTGCTCCAGTCGAAGCACAGTACAGATTAGAAAAGGATTGCATATTTTCATTTTCTAAAAAACATTCCAAATACACATTGTTTTAGAAACAAAGTGCACTTCAACAAATGTCTGGCAAAAGACACCAAATTAAGCAATCTTACAAAACTGAGGAATGTATCATATACATTCATTTGTAACATGACAGTACTAAAAGCCTAAGAATTCAACACTATTAAAATGTATACAGTACTGTAAATATACATAGTTTTTATAACAATTTAGCATTTCCTTATACTGCCTATTGATGTAGATATCTGAACAAGAGGTCAAAAAGGAGGGCTTTATATTTCATCTCTGATGTTCTGGGTTTAGTAATAAATGCTTTTAAAAAAAACATAAGGCACAATACTGCTAATCTAGCAAAGAAATAAAACTAACGACAACCCCGATTTAAAGTCATAATGGAAAATAGCCAAAAGCAATTTCCTATTCTGTGACAAAAGCAAAGACCCCTAACTTCATAAAAAATCCTAAGAAGGGATTCCAGTTTGTGCACATGGAAATGAGGGCAAGAGAATGTTTAAGAGGGAAATCAGGGAAGTCTAAAACAGAAATACCCTAGCCATAATAGCCCTTTTCTACTCTGTTTTACTGAGTTAAAGATTGAGAGAGAGGTAATTGACATGGATGCTAGATGAATCAACACGCTCAGCATGTTAACACTATCCAGCAAAGACACTGAAGTTAGTCATTTCTGCCAAATTCAGCATGGAAGTTAATGAGATGAAAAAAATGTAGGTACTCAGCTCTGAGTTAATATCAATGGTTCTTAGCGTTTTCTAAGAAAATTGCCATCAATTATTTTTTCATCCAGTGGTGAGTGGAAGATGCTATATAATACCAAAGGAATTATTTGATATTTTCACAATCTATTTTGCATGCTTCTTAAACATCCAGCCTTTTTAAAAGTATGGTTTAATAAAATGTAGTGTTGAAAATGCTTTCAGCTTTATGTACATGCTAAACAAACAGTGTAACCAACATTTATCCATACAACTTTTTTATATTCTGTTCTCTCATCCTAGTCTTCATCTGTGCTACAGCCCACCAACATTGTAATAATTCTTAGATGTATTGCATCTTTCATAGGATCAGACAGACTAGTTTAAAAAATCCTTTTTATACAAAATTCTTAGTTATTAGCCCTTTTGGAACATTAACTAGAAAAGTTCTCAAGATAAAATAAATTACATTGTTATTTTTCCATCAACTAGGCCAAAGTTCATACTAAATTAAATAAAAAGTTCTTTAAGCAGTCTAATCAGTCTTCCATGAAGCTTTTCAGTGGGAATTTCCATTAGACAGATGTTCTCCATGCCGACTATCACTGCCGTCCATGTCTAAAAATTAGGAGTTACAAATTTAAATCATTACCTATTAAGTCAGTTAAATATTAACAGGGTAAGCCAGTATTACATTTACTAAGCTATCGAGAAAATTTAGGGACAAGTTGTACAGCAAGTCATGCAAAATTTCTGTTGATTTCAATGACAAATCAAAATTGTGCACAGGAAATGAAGGTTACTTGTTCCAGAATTTTGAGGTAACAGCATATTCAAACTTATGGAAGTTACGCCACCTGGTGGCAACTCATGATAGAACCTTCCTCAAGTGCCTATTGAGAATGCGTACATCCGCCTCTTCCCATCTCTGCTGAGTGTTAACATTCTGATTGTGTTGCAAAATATGGAGGCACTACAATTCCTACCACTTCAGTTCCTCCCTCCAGTAATTCACAGAAATTGTAACAGGACTGAGATGGGGAAAGTGGGCAAGAAAAGTTAGTAACCTTCTGCAACTGTTGTTCTTAGAGGTGTTGTACAAGTCCATCCTACTCTGGGGTGCATGTGTCAAGCACAGTTGCTGGAAATTTCCCCTCCAGTAGTATCTGTTGGGGCAGCTTGAGCCCATATGCCTATAGCACCAGTACAGAGTATCCAGTCAACCCCTTGTCCCCTCAGTTACTTCTTTCCAGAGGACTCTAAGGGAAGGATATGGGATGGACACATGTAACATCTCTAAGAACAGTTATGGAAGGTAACCATTTTTCTTCACTAGCATATATGCATTCCATTCTAGGTGACTCAAGCA
The DNA here is from genome assembly GCA_032595735.1 of Pelochelys cantorii. Taxonomy (NCBI): domain Eukaryota; kingdom Metazoa; phylum Chordata; order Testudines; family Trionychidae; genus Pelochelys; species Pelochelys cantorii. The sequence continues at coordinate 119,009,322 of CM064326.1, read as the reverse complement.
GTTGAGTAAGTGGAGGAACTAGAGTTCATGGACATCCTGAATGCAAAACAGTTTGACCAAATTTGGCATTCTCTGCTGAGATGACGTAACGGAAGGAGAATGTGTGCACTGATAACTGGGTCCTTGCTTTACAAATGTCTTGAATAAGGATCTGCAATAGGAATGTTGCAGAGAACACTTGTGACCTTGTGGAATGAATCAGTGGCAAAAACACCTTCCTGATTATAACAAACAAGAATATGTGATGTGAACCAGGATGAAACACTCTGACAAGACTGGGAGACTTATCACATTAGCTATGCTACAATCAGTTGGACAGACTTATGCAATGGTTTGGTTCTTTCTATGTAGAAAGCTTAGGGCTGGTGTAATGTTCAGTGAATGAAGGAGTTAATTCCAATTTACATGTGGCTTGAGAGAATATACAAATGGATAGATCGCCCAAATTCTATGACATTACAAAACCATTTCTGAAACAAAGCTAGGTGAGGATGTAAATATGCCTGAACATTAAAGACCACTAATACAGAGGCTGTGATGTGAGGGCACTGAGCTTCAAGACCCTTCTGGCTAAAATAGCCACAACACACCCCACTTTCCAGGAGATGTATAAGGAACATACTGCCAAAGGTTCAAACAGTAGTCCCATAAGATTTGATGGGAACAAGTTCAGGGGTCCCAGGCAGAAACAGGCTCTCACTGGAGGATAACACCTTTCTAAGGCCTTTGAGAAACTGAACAGACATGTTATTGGGAAAAAACCCACACACTGACTACCCACCCAAAGGTGGAAATCCAATACTGCTGCAAGGTGAACCTTGACAGAGGAGAGTGCTATTTCAGGTACAATAAATATGCAAGTATTTCTTGCAAGAATGACTGCATAGGTGAACCACTCCCACTCAGAGGTAAGTAGCCCTAGTAGAGAGCTTTCTACCTCCTAAGAGGACCTGATGAACTTGCACTGAGCAAGTCTGCTCTTTGGAATTTAGCCATAGAGCTTCCAGGATATTAGGTGAAGAGAGCTCAGGTTTGGGTGAAGCAGCTGACTGTGGTGCTGAGAGATCAGATCTGGGTGTAATGGAAGCAGAATTGGAGTCTCCACTGAGAGGCCTAGTGGAGTGGAGAACCAGCATTAGCCCCAGTATGGCCCACTAGCACAAGCTGAGCCTGGTCATTTGATCTTTGGCAGTACCCTGCATAAGTAGGATACTGGGAAAGCATAAAGATATCTTATCCACAGTAGCAGAAAGGCTATGTAAAGCCTCCATAGCGGATTCACTTTTGACAAAGGAGGCAAGAGCTAGCGCCTCCTCGCCTGTTGAAATAAAACATGGTGGCAGTTTCAACCATGAGCACAAACAAGTGTGTCTATAAGGTGGGTCAGGAAATCCTGAGTGGCCAGGCAAACCACTCACTTCCCTATCATTGATGGGGAGTGAAAGTTTCACTGAACTACTTCACAAAGGCCTTGAGTTCTGAGGGGCCCCAGGTGAGCTCCCCACACTAGTATGACACAAGGGCATTGACAATTGAGCACATATACAGGAAACAACCTCACAGTGAGCAGATCCAGCCATCAATTGAAAGACAAGAACCCAAGAAAATACTGTGAATGGAGGTTCAGATTATGGCAGTTTGGCAAGTACACTGAGGCCAGCCACATTTGGACACACTTGAGGTGCAGCCTTGTCTGTTGTACCATGTAAATTCATGAGGCCTTGTGACCTAAAAGCCTCATAAAATTTCTTAAGAATGGCTATACTGGATCAGACCAAAGGTCCATCTAGCTTGGTATCCCGTCTTCCGACAGTGGTCAACGGCAGGTGCGCCATAGGAAATGAACAGAACAGGTAGTCATTGAGTGATCCATCTGTTGTCACTCATTCAAAGCTCCTGACAACAGAGGTTACAGGCACTATTCCTATCCATCCTGGCTAATAACCATTGATAGACCTATTCTCCCTCAATCTAGTTCTTTTTTGAACCCTGTTAAAGCCCTGGTCACAACATCCTCTGGCAAGGAGTTCCACAGGTTGATGTGCTTTGTGTGAAGAAATAGTTGCCTTTGTTTTAAATCTGCTACCCATTAATTTCATTTCGTGACTCCTAGTTTTTGTGTTGAGAGCTAGTAAACAATCTCACCTTCTCCACACAGTCATGATTTGAGAGACCTCTACCATATATCCCACCTTAGTCACCTCTTTTCTAAAATGAAAAGTTCTAGTTTTATTAATTTTCTCCTTATATGGCAGCTGTTCCAAACCCCTAATCATTTTGGCCTAAGCAGAGTTGAATACTGCTCCAATGAACTCTAATCTGTGCGGCAGACCTCCCTACATTCACCAGAAGGCCCAAAACACCCCTTGGGTGAGTCCAATGCTGGACATTACTTAAGCTCTGGAGCAGCCCTTGATTAGCCAGATAGGTATCCCTAACATCCCACAGATAAGCCTGCCACTATAACCATATTTTGTGAATACCCAGGGAGTTGCAGACAGGCCAAATGGAAATAGTTCACTATAAATCTGGTGTGTCTTTGGCATATGTATATATGAAAACAGTCGGCTCTTAATAGCAAAGATCCAAGAAGGGGATCATGGATGCTAGTGCAAGCATAAAGAACTTAATTTTCTTGAGATAGTTAAGCTAAGACACAAAATCAGTTAGATCCTCCCGTGGCTTTAGGGATTTAGAAAATCCCTCCTTCCCTCTTAAATTCTGCAGAACCTTTTCCCCAGCTCCCAACCAAAGGACATATTGAACCTCCCAGGCCAGAAGATGTCTGAACGGGGTTCCTGAAGAGAAAACGTGAGAGAGAGTGGGGCAAGAGGAGCAGAAATTTACTACAGTGTTTCTCACTTCCATCATGCTCAACATCCAACAGTCAGTAGTAATATGGGACCATGCACGGAGGAAGTAGGAAAGATGATTTGTAAGCAGTAATATGGGACCATGCACGGAGGAAGTAGGAAAGATGATTTGTAAGCAAAGGAGAAAAAGGATCTGGCATCATGGGAACTGGTAAAACATTCCTGACTGTCCCATCAAGACACCTGCTGGGAAACTCCCTTGATGTCTGGGTGGAACCAGAATTGCCCCTGAGGTAGAACGGGGTGATGGCCAATGTCTAACACACCTATTTCTTTTCCTCTATCGATTCTGATAGGCAGCTGGTGCAGAATAGCCACGGCCATCCTTACACAGAATACGTGGTTACCTAGGGCCCCTGAAAATTTAGGGCACAACTGAGTCTTCACATCCATCCACCTGTCTCTTCCTATCCCTGTTTCACCAGGCTGCAGCAGCCTGGTGAGTCTTCTTCCAGGGAGGATATATAGTTTAGGGATATATAGTTTAAAATCCCATGTAATTGGTCAAGGGATTCAAGGTGACACAGATGAGCCCCCCACTACAAGCAGGGGGATGCTCTGTTCGGCATACAGCTACTGTCCGCAACAGACCCCCTGCAGGGCTGGAACATTATCCTGCTCCAGCCCCCACTGGTTAACCTTACCAGTAAGCCTCACCTGTTAAAGTTAAACATTTACATCCCTAATACAGTTTAGGGTGAAAAAAGCCTTCCAGCTGTCTATTAGGAGAACATTAATGACTCTTTTACAGTTTCAAAGTGGTAATGAAGCCATTTAACAGGCATTTGCCAAACCCTAGGTACATAGTTTAATTTACTGAGGAAAAAAGTTGTGTTCTCTCATTGGTACCAGATACCACCAGGAATTCAGGGAAGAAGGGAAATTAACCCTAGCCAGTAAAAGTATTTTTGCTCAGCCCTTTGAGGTGAAGGAAAGGAATGCAGAGGTCTTCTACAAGGTCTTAACAAAATCCATAATGGCCTCGCAGAGGCAGGTCTATTTCTGACAGACCTGCAGTAGCTAAATGTCCACTAGGCTGTGGGAAGACTCACTACCTCCACCTGCATGGGAGATTTAAGGTCACTCAGTAATGGACTCAGAATGGGAGTCCAGAGGAGGTTCTGCATGAGTATGATGCCACCCCTCTTTTCAAGGCACCAAATAAGAGCACTTGAAATAAGCCTTGGAAAGTGAGAAGGGAAAAACCCATGTTCCAGAAGGGAGAATGCATTGGTCCTCAATTTCCTGGCCATGTGTTCAACCCTATTCCTAAGCTCAGATCCATGGAAGAGTATAAATGCCTGGGAAAGCAGCAAGAATGACTTCTGGACAGGAGAAGAAAGACAAATGAGAACTTCTGGTGAGCACAATGTGATTTCCACTGATGGTGCAAAGAGATGCAAAGGCAGAGGTGTCCACACTAAAGCAAGCATTGTATGTTTCATTTTGATGATACCAAAGGGTGCTGTACCAAATGATGGGATCAGATGGCTTCCCTCCTGACTCCTGAAACCAATAATGCAGACTCTTGTATTGCTGGTGATACCAGTACCAATGGCAAAAGAAGAAGATCTGACAGCAGCAAACTGACAGTCTAAAACTCCGGTCATCTGAAGTGGACCGTGCCCACGAAAGTTCAGACCACCATCTACATGTTTTGTTAGTCTATAAAGTGCTACCAGACCATTTGTTGTTTTTTAAGTTTATCCTGTAGAGACTAACTCAGCTATCCCCTGAATCTCCAATGTTGTTGGAATTGAGATAACCTAGGTACTGCACTGAGTCACAGATGTAAACAGCTCCTCAGGTAACAGACTTGATAGTGCTAACTTCTGTGAGAGAGACCGATTTAGCTTGCACTCTACCTCTTATCTCCATGTCTGACCACCTCTGGTGCCAGGGACTGTCCATCAACTGAGTTTCTTGTACCTTTTCCTAGGCCCTACGAGGTGGTGAACAGTGCAGTAAAAGAGCACTCCTTACTGATGCCAAGGCACTAAGTGCCATTTCTGACCAGCCTGGCTCAGATGGAGGTCTCAGGGCTGCCTCCCTGAGCAAAAACTCCATCTGGTTCTTCTTCAGGCATGGCAAAGTCTCTACAGATCTGGCAACAGTATCCAATGAGAGCTTCTCCAGACATTTCAGGCAGCTTGAGTGCAAATCGCTCAGAAGCATAGTCTTGGTGCAGGGCCTAAAGCCTAGTGACCAAGGAATATTTTGGCATGGAGAACTGATAAAAATGCTGCTAAAACATGAAGTTACAGAATGTCACAAACTGACAACTAATTATGTATAGATATAAGAAAAAGACTACAGAAAACTTGCCAACGCAAGGACAGCAGTCCCAGCAACCATCATCGGTGGTAAGAAGGAACTGACAGGGTGTGGAGTTGGCTGGGCAATTTGTATCAATGCTATTGGTGCACTACAGCAGAATGTGTTCAAACTGCCTTGCTGGATCACTGAAGGAAAGAAATTCAGCAACTGGGCTTGAGGCACACACAGCTAGACTGGAATGCACACGTGCAATCATTAAAAGTGATATGAATATGCAGAGTAACCTCAAGAGAGTTCTGGTTTCAAGTAGCTAACTTTCATTAGAGAGTCTCTGCATATTCCCACTTCAGACTACTTTCACAAGTAGTACAGAATCCCCCCACCCCCAGATATGGGAACAGTCTTCATTAAATGATTGTAACCGTCTCTGCCAACTGTAACATTCCTTCTAGGAGCTAGATACAGAGCAAAATTTTTTGTCAATGTGTAATCTGACTTTTAGGTAGTAGCCTTGCAAATTAAAAAATAGGAACCTGCTTAAAACAGGCCAAAGATCCTGTTGCACCACTGTATGAGTACGACAGAAGACCCCTGAACTTCTGTTCATCCCTAACACTAAAGGATGCACTATTTAACCCAGCTGGAAACAGCCCAAGAAAATATATGACCCTTCTGGCTGGTTACAGCAGTTATGAAGACTGCTTTGATAAATAAAAATACTCCTTCAAGAAGTTCAAGGTTTACCTGATCAAATAACCCCTTCATAAATCTTTTAACAGAATCACATACAACTGGTGATCTACTATTGACCAAAACCTGAAATAGCCACCAGGTGAACTTTTATAGCATTAGACAACTCAGATTTAAGTTCAGTAAACATTACAGAACATAGGATATGGAAGCTGCTACAGGCGAATCAGATTTTCCTCCCATCCAAACAGTTCTAGCTCATTTTAAATAGTAAAATTTTCTAATATACAGTTTCCTAAAATTAAACAGTCTGCTCTGTAACAATGAAGGACATGACTGCTCAAGATTAGTCAGTCTGATAGCTCAGGCTGTCAAATGAGGAAACTGAAGGTTTGGGTGAAGGATATTGCCTTGTTGCTATGATGTGAGAACTGTTGACAGAGGAAGATACATATACGGCCTGAGAGTTGAAGCAATTCTGTCTCAGCTGAACTAGGGGAAGTCATCTCATTTTAGCCCTGACCAACCTTTTACCACTTTCTGAATCACTGGAAAAAGAGGAAAAGACAAACAGAAGTCCCTTTTCCCAATGCAGAGGGCAGGTATCTGACATGGACTTGATTGTGCCTTCCTGCTTTAGAAAGGAAGGGGATACTTTGACTCCTGTAGTAAAAGGATTTATGTTGGGTCCACCTCAATGGGAAAAAGTGTCTGTGCTACCTAATCTTTCAGGAACTACTTGTGACTCTGAGAAGTGTCCTGTTGAGACTCTGCTAACACAATGCTCTCTCCTCTGCTCAATGCAAGGCAAAAGGCCAGATCTCATGAAAAATGCAGCAATCCCATAACTTGGGCACTTTGGTGCACAACTGGAAAGTTTCCCCTTGTTTACTCATGTAATAAGTAACAGTTGTATCGTCAGATGCTACCTGAACAACCCTCCCTTTTATATGAGGAATGAATGACAGCCAAATGAATGGCTCTTAATTCCAACATGCCAACTCTTCTCAAAAAGCTTAGCTACTCCAGATTGTATGCCAACCTAAATGGGCTCCCTTTCCACTTTAGGAAGCATCCGATGCTATCTTAACTGATTGTGAAGTACAATTGAACAGGACAGTTGAGAAATCTGATCTTTTCAGCCACCACCTCAGTGAACCAAGAACATTCTGCAGCACAGTGATAAACATTTGAAGACTGCCCTTATTGGATGCGTAAGCCTGAAATATGCAATGATGCATCAGTCTCATTCTGAGACAAGAGGGAGTGGTAGTGGCCATCAAAACTCTTAGACTTGGGATGACAGTCACTTTCCCAGATTGGCAAATTGAAACTTGCAAAGCTACTTGCTCTATTTTAGAAACCTGTCTTCTGGATCAAGAGCTTTCCATTCCACTGAGTCCAATACAAAAACTATTTAAAAAAATTCAGAGCTAGAGAGATTCCATTTAATGCTTAATTGCAAAACACTGGGCTTCAAAGTAGAACCTGGAACCAGTTTGGGTTTCAAAGTCAGAACTGTAGAGACTGACAGAACTGGATGGCTGACAAGTCTGAGGCACGGCTAAATGTGACTGTCTTCAGAACTGATACACTCAAAACGAAAATAACCTTCAGTTTTCTAGGAGGCAGTTAGCCCTCTTTAATCAACAGCACCTTCAAAGCACTGTCAGCTTTAGCCAAAGGATTAGAAACTGGCATTGAAAAGATTCTGACCATTTGGAATATTGCTGCTTCCACTGCCTTTTCTGGATTTAATTTTTTCCAAAGAAGGTCCTGTCAGTGATGACCAAGAGTACTGTTTCCATTAGCACCAGGTCAGTAAACACATAAGAGCCATAGGAGTAATAAGCGCAACAAGGATGTCAAACAGTCTTAAAAAATTTAAAATTGCAGCGGTTACAAAAGAGCAACAGTCTAACCAATTCTTAGGAATCACCTTTAGAGCAATTATTTATTGTATTAATTTTGCAGACTTTTAAAAGTGCACAAGTGAATGCATATATGGACACTTCAAAACAGTGACAAGTGTTTAGCACGAAATAACCACTCTGACATCAGCCAAAACTCTAAGGTAACAGATGAACTTCAAGTTGAGCATGTACTGGCAGCAAGTGATATACATACAGGCCTTTCACCAAGAATGCCTTGAACACAAATACAATTTGTGTAGCTTATAGGACCAACCTGCTTGCTTGCCTATATGTATCTGTTTTCTTACATGAATTTATGGTTTAATTACTTGTTCATAGTACATTTACAGTGAAGCTGTAACAAGGGATCTACAGGCTATATCCTTTATGTTGATATAAGGCAAAGTAGCATATATTTGGGACCTTTCACTCAGAGCAAAGTCAATTTGCATATATTCTGGATTTTTGACCTGGACAGGTGATAGGATAAAGCAACTTTTAATGGCATAGGTGGCTTCCAAGGCCACCCTCAAAGTGACCAAGTTCACTACAAGAACAGAAACAACACAAGTGAGAATGATCTAATGTCATCAATACATACGAACAGGCCATATGTATCCAGCCTATGGAATAGTTAGGTGAGGACGTTGTGGGCATAGGAAGGCCCAAGCTCATAGCATACAAGACAGGATGTCTGGAGTTTGTTAGGAGGAGGAGTTTGGAGTTAAGATTAGTCTATAAACTTTGTCTTTCTAATGATCTTAGTTTAATCTAGGTTTAAGTCGGTCAATTAAGTAAACTAGGTTAACTTTAATAGCTCTTCACATTAGCTTCTGCACCTCTAACTCAAGAATTAGGAAACCTGAACCTGAACAAGGGATGGTAGATAGCAGATATAGAATAGTTGACTAACCACTAAGAATTTTTGTGGTTAGTCAACTATTCTATAATCACCAGGACCTCTGTATCTGAGGCAGCAGTGTGGGGTGCCAGGTGGGTGTCGGTCCATGAGAGGAGCTAGTTTAAAAATCAACCTCCCCTTGAAGACCAGCTGCCTGCCACCCCAGGCTGCTGCCTCAGAGGCAGCAGTGCGGGGTTGCAGCAGCCCATGGACAGAGGCTGCTGGGGCCTGCCACAGGCAGAAGCTGCTTTGCAGCTTCGCAGCAGCCTCTCCTACACCTCCACCCTGCTGCCTTTTAAGCCGACTCCTGTTACCCCCACACTTGCTGCCTCTAATACAGACTACTTCTAAGGCCTTCCCTTAGGTCATAATGGGCATTCATTTGGAAGTGAACTAATCAATTCTTAGAGGAATCATCCACCCTGGTCTCAACTTGCGAAAAGGTAGGCAAATGTAAGTATTTTTCTTACTTGCCACAGATTTTGTATTCAACAGCATGAAGTGCAGAGTAAGAGCCCTGCCAAATTATGCATTGTGCCCTAGAAATTTGAGACCAGGGCTGAGGCATCTTAAATTCCTGGTACAATCCTAGAAAGTGGTCATTTCCTTAATCTTATATGGACCATCAATAGCCTTGAAGGAGCCCCAAAAAACTACAGGAGTTTCTTCTCCTTTAATGCAGCCCTTCTCCTTTAATGCAACCCCCCAATTTACAACACTGCAACTCCACCCTCAAACCCTTCAGACCACACACTTGCATAAAAAAGCGAAAAACCTGTGCACTTTCCTCAAATACCTAAATCATATCCAAAGCCCCCTAAAAGAAGCAATCCTCCCATCATAAATTCGTTAGTTCTTTGATAAACTCCAATTTTCCCAAGGCTGGCATGATTTCAGACTGCCAGTCTGAAGTAAACTCAAGAAAGAACGATTACTTACTTCGTAAATGTTTTCTTAGAGTGATTGCTCATGTCCATTCCATGTAGATGACTCCAAAGCAGAAACTCCAGGAGGCAGGGTTGGAGTTCTCACCTTCCAATGAATGGAGGACAGCCCTACCCAAGGCAGCATCCTCCCTTGCCTGATGCGTCCTAGTGGTTAGCAAAGGTGTGGACAGAGGACCACATGGAGGCCCTGCCGATGTCCAGGATCAGTACCTAGGCCACAAAAGCTACAGAGGAGGCCTGAGCTCTAGTACAGTGGGCCGTGAGAGGAGGAGATGGAACCCTGGCCAACCCATAGCATTTCCTAATCCAGGCTGCGATCCAGGAAGAGATCCTTTGCGCAGAGAATGGCTGACCCATCAGCTGCTCTGCAATGGCAACAAAGAGCTGAGGTGACCTACGGAAGGGCTTTGTTCTCTCTAAATAAAAGACTAAAGCCCTCCTAACATCCAAAGTGTGCAACGCCTGTTCCTTACCCGATGCGTGGAGCTTGGGGTAAAAAAATGGCAGGAAAACGTCCTGTGACACATGAAAGTTATAGACACCACCTTTGGTAGGAAGGTGGGGTGGGAGCACAATCTGACTATCCTTAAAGAAAACCGTACATTGGGGGCTCCGAAATAAGAGCCCTTAGCTTGGACACGTGCCTGGCTGACGTGACGACCACCAGTAGGGACACCTTGTAGGACAAGTGCAGCAACGAACACGTTGCCGAGGGGTTCAAATGGGGGGGGGGGAGGTGTCACATGAGTTTAGACAGGACCAGGTTGAGGTCCCACTGGGGGAACGGGCTGCCAAACAAGTAAAGCCTGTCTAGGTCCTTCAAAAATCTGTTCACCATCAAGTCCGCAAAGAGGGTCTCACCCTTGGCACCCAGGTGGAAAGCGGAAATAGCCACTAGGTGAACCTTAATCAAGGAGGAAGATAACCCCTGTATCCTAAGCTCCAGAGGGTAGTCCAGGACCACAGGGATTGGGGCATCCACAGGAGACACTCCCCTCTGAGTCAGCCAGATATAGAATCGCTTCCACTTAGCCAGATAAGTAGCCCTAGTGGAAGGTTTCCTGCTCCCCAACACCACCTCTTGCACATGAGCTGAGCACTGAAGCTCCGCCACGATCAGCCACAGAGGTACAGGGAACTGCAGGTCTGGGTGGCAAAGCCTGCCGAAGTCCTGCATGATCAGGTCAGGGACTAGCAGGAGCACAACCAGCCTCTCGCAAGACAGGCTCAGGAGGGTCGAGAACTACTGCTGCCTGGGCCATGCGGACGCGATGAGAATCAGGGACGCCCTGAATTCCCGCACCCGCAGGAGCACTTGGTGGATCAGTGGGAACACATAATGTAGACCTCTGGGCCAAGGAATGAGTAAAGCATCTCCCAGAGAGCCCCTTCCCAGACCCATGAGAGAACAGAACCTCGAGCACTTCCTGTTCTGGCACATGGCGAATAGGTCCCAACGGGGAACCCCCAGCTGCAGAAGATGCCCAGGACAACATCCGCTGAGGGCCCACTCGTAGCCAGAGAAGGACCTGCTCAGCCAATCCACAAGAGTGTTCTGGGAACCCAGAAGGGGTAGGAGGCAATCGGGTAGATGTCTGCCCTGATGCAGAGAGCTCACAGGTGAAAGCTTCCCCTCCCCCCCCCCCCCCGACAGGTGAGGAGAGCGGGCCCTGTCCTGCCCATTGATGTAAGAGACCGCCAATGTGTTGTCTGACAGGATGAGGACTGACTTGCCCCTGAGCCTAGGGAGGAAGGCCACGCAGGTGATGCAGACTGCTTGCAGTTCCCTGACAGACGTGCAGGGCAAGATCATCCCTCGACCACATACCTTGCATCTGCACGTCTCCCCCAACCAGTGTCCAACACATCCGTCACGAGCCGGAGGATTGGTAGAACCCTGAAGAACAGGGCTCTGGCACAGACCTTCTCCTTCAGAGTCCACCAGTCCAGGGAGCGAAGGCCATCGGAGGGGACTGTCACTACTCTGTCCCACGTGTGAAAGGACAGGTTGTGAGTCCATGCCAGCCACATCTGCAGTGGGTGCATGCGGAGCCTGGCACACTGGAGGACGTAGGTGCATGCGGCCATGGTTATTGAGAAGCCTGCATGTCCTGAAGACCGACCTGATTACCAGGAAGCGGGATCTGGGGAGGGAGGCCTTGGCCGTTGTTGAGTCCAGCTTGGTGCCCACAAACTATCACTGGGGTAGGCACCAGGGTTGATTTGGGCACAGTCAGGAGCAGTTCCAACTTCCAAAAGTTTGAGCCAAGGTGATGTGGGCCCGTACTTGGTTGGTAGAGCGCTCCCATAAGAGCCAGTCATCCAGATATGGGAACACCTGGACTCCTTGTCTTCTCAGAGCAGCGGCAACGACGGCTATGAATTTTGAGAAGACCCGGGGGGCTGTGGAAAGCCCAAAGGGAAGGACTAAACTGATAGTGATCCCTCCCTACCATAAAGCGGAGGAACCAACAGTGGTGGGGCACAATAGAAATACGAAAATATGCATCTTTTAGATCAAGGGAAGCGTACCAGTCTCTGGGGGCTTGGGAGGGAATGATGGATGCCAAAGTTACCATCTTGAATTTGGTCTTGACAATGAAGGCATTGAGATCCCAAGGTCCAGGACGGGATGAAACCCACCCTTGGCTTTGAGGACCAGAAAATACTGGGAATAGAAGCCACTGCCCAATACCCCGGGGGAACTGCCCCTGTGGCCCCCAGGGTGAGGAGCTGAAGCACCTCCTCCCACAGGAGAAGCTCGTGAGAAGGGTCCCTGAAGTGTAATGAGGCACCGGGATGGGAGGGAAGGGCAGAAGCAAAGGGAATGGCCTACCCCCTCCCCACCGTTTCTAGGACACCACAGTCCAAGGTAACGGACTCCCAGGCCCAGTGGAAAGGGAAGAGACGGTCCCTGGAAAGGGAGGGACGAGGCTAGTAGGTTGTCCTCGGGTGTACCCTCAAAATTCTGATAGGGCCCTGAGGACTTAGGCAGGCCCTGATTGATCCTGGGCCATTCTGATCCTAGGACAGCTGGGAATGACATCTGCTGTTCTTCTCATTGCCGCTCCTGTTGTGGCGACGGAAGTCAGGATGTGTGCCCTACTGAGAAGACCTAGGGGCCTTCCTGTCTGGGAAGGAGCGCCGTTTGGGTAACCGGGGCGTGAATACCCAAGGACTTTAAGGTGGCCTGGGTATCTTTGAGGCCGTGCAGACATTGGTATGTCTGCTCAGAGAATAAAGACGGGACCTCAAAGGAGAAGTTATAGTGTTATGTAGTTATGCACTCAGGATCGCTGCAGCATAGAACCAGCCCCGGTGCTGGCCCTGTAGGCGGTGCCACACTGAGCCAGTGCAGCATGTATGGGGACCAGAGCGGAGCTGTCTTTCTTTGGATCCGGTGCCAGGGCACTGGGTGCCCTAGCCTCTGATCGGTGCCACCCGAGGTCCCAATCCTTGCCTGCAGTCGGTGGCGGAGGAGGAGGGGGGGACAGTCCAATCAGATCCCTGGCTGCCTCAAAACCCTCCAGAGTCGAGGGTTCTGGCAAGTCCCCCATTGGGCTGACATCCCGGTGTGGACTTAGTTGCTTGCCCGACCAAGAAGGTCCAGGCTCGGTGGCAGGTGGTACCACATGCCCCACTTGAGGGCACACGTCATGGGGGTGACCTGCCCCTACCAGATCTCCTCTTCTGAGGCACCGGGGACTGAGAACGATGCCGATGTCTGCGCAGTGTTGGGGAGGCGTGCAAATGGGCTGACACCTCCCGCACTGAGGCTGGTGCACTCTGTGTTGCTGGTCATAAAGCTGCCTCCATTAGAATGATTTTCAGGTGTGACTCTCTCCCCCCACTTCGTGCATGGTTTAAACGCCTTGCAAATTGTACAGGCCTCAGACAAGTGAGCCTCGCCCAGGCACTTAAGGCAGCCAGAGTGCAGGTCACCACAGGGCATAGGCCTCTGGCACTTCTCACAGGGTTTGAAGCCCTGAGGTCTAGACATACCCTGCCACATGCCCAGAGCAAGAACCATAGTGGGTCCTTAGCACTAGAAAACACCACTTAACTATTTAAAGAACTGATAAGAACTGTAACTGTTGAAACTAGAACAAAGAACTTTAGAACTGAGTAACTGCTAAAGGGTGCTTGCTAGGCAAGAACACATTCCAACGACCATCACAGGTTGTAAGAAGGAATGGAGGGGGTTGAGGACCAGCATAGTAGTGCCACTCCTGGGGGCTCCCCTGTAGCCCAACGGGTACTGCTAAGGGAAAAAATTCCAACAATGCGTGCACACCTACATGGAATGGATATGAGCAATCACTCGAAGAATAAAGAACTTTCACTCTAAATATTCCCAGTCTTTTAGGTGGCACTACTTACTAAAGCCATCCATCACCAACAAGAAATGTTGAGAGTTCTGAGATCAACTCAGGAATAAAGAGTTTTCATTTTCTAAAATTCCAATTAATAAAACTGAATAATTATCTCAATGATTAGTGAACATTGGTTTTATGGTACGTATGAGTGAAGGCGGGTAAGTGGGGGTTGTAAGTGGAGCATGCTGGGAAAGTTGTATTGATCGGTGTATGGGTTAAACTATGACTTATTTGAGTTAAGGACCCAAGCAATGCTCTGTTACCTTCTTGTTTTCTTATGTAGATTATACACTGATTTGAAACACCTTACATTATACTCACCAAGTAATGCTGTGGTTTCACCTGCATCCTCCTTTAAACTGTTACATTGTAACACAGATTCATTGGTTGAAGAGGCTGACAAATCGCTTACTTCATTTCTATCATCTTCTTGTAAAGCAATACTCAAACTTCCTACTGATACACTGCCACTTATTGATTCAGGTATTGGAACTTCAAGTGCATCTTCAGGATCACCCTTCAGAAGTAGACAAAGTATTCAGTAAGCAATTATTTAGACATTAGAAAAAGTTTCTAATGATTCCTCAAAAGGAAACCTTTAAATATTGAATTTACTGAAGGAAAATTATTTGCCCTTCCTAATACAAGAGTTGACTCTCTAAAATATTTTTCAGCCTGCCTTCTGCAAGTCATTCTTGAGTCTTACACAGGCTCTTATCATCATCATCTCTGATCTTGTTTTCAATTTTGTAAATTACTGCACAAATCTTGCTTTATCGTAAGAATTTAGAACAAGCTTTCCTGGTCCACACAGATCCATTAGTGTACTGTGTTACCAAGCCCAAAAGTATCTTGGCCATTAGTTCCTGATCCAGGAGACAAAGGCATACTACAATGTCTTTGCAGCACTTCTAAGAGAAAGGGAAGGTATTAATCAATTAAGAGTTTGGTTTATGTGAGTTCTATCATACAAGAACTCCATTGCAGACGAGGGATAAAATCCAGTTCTCTACGATGGCATTCAACTGCCTTAGCTACAAAGCCATCTTCTATTTTCGTGTAAATCCTTGCCTTATTCATGAGGCAGGAGACCTACATATATCCTCCCTTACTACCCAACCTGTGAATGCTGTCCATCCTGTGAGGAAAAGATGACACTTATGTCATTAAAGATTCATCATAATACATACACAACGAGGAGGTGAAATAAGATTGCAGGAGTCCCCTTTATTCTGACATTTCCTAACTTCTGAGCACTGAACTGTGCAACCTTAAAATTATCTTAATGTAGTTTGCTGGTGGTAATTCCTTAAGATTTTAAAAAGCAAACTGCACTCACAAATTCTGCCACATGGAATCATACAGACCCTCACATCAGAGCTGGGAATTTTAGATCTACAAGAGACCTCTAACACTTCAGCTAACAAAACTGGTTATAGTGGTAGGCCATTATCCTCCGTGTGTTGCAGCCATTGGTGAGAAAGAGATGCTGGTGGCACTCTCAGCTATTTGCTACATACAAAGGAATTGAGACTTTGGAATCTTTAGTTCAATTTCAGGTTCTGGGAGGGAGCGTACTATGGTGGTCACAATTCTGATTGATCCCTCCCAGCCTGTTCCAATCTTCCTCTGCACCAATCTGTACCTCCCACTCTTGTCTTTGCCCACCATCCTCAGTTCCCATCAATCCTGATCTTCTATTCCCCCCCTTTTTAATCAAGTCAGACTGCTTCCTACTCATCCATGCTATTTGGACACAGCAAAAACACTGAAAGCACAAGAGATTGTCTCCCTGCTAAGTTCTGTTGTCTGGCACTAGAGTGGCCCCCAGTAACTAGTAAAGCAACTGATAGATTCCTGTTCAGACCCAGTAGCCCTGGAATGGAACATGCTAAATCCACCTGTGGGTATGGTCACCCTCCATCTGGTTCATACTAGGAGCTGTGAAAGATGCAACATGGCAATTATATATGAGCTCTCTGGCTGGCTGCTACCAAACCACCTACCATGGGCAACTGCAATTTTTCAAGCACTTGTAACTTGGGCAAATTTTGGTGGATTTTTGGAAAACAGCAAAAGGAGTACCTCTAACACCAAAGCAACCTCTCGGCCAAACTTTAAGTCCCTGCTTCAAACTATGATGATGCTAAAATCTCAGTAAAACAATTATTAAAAATTTATCGGAGCAGAATACAATTTCCCCGATCACTTTCTCAGAAATTAGCTTTCTGAAGCAATCATCTGTCATGGAAAATTTCAGCCCCAATAGTTATGTCTGAAAATTATAAGCAACTGAAAATGAAGGTCTTGATGGAAAATATTCAGCAATATCAACTATATGCATCATTACCAACACCTAGAATGTGAGAAAAGTGTTATCTACAAAGTTCTATTTTAAAATTAAACTGATATTAAAAAACTCAGTCATCAACACAACTTCATAGTTTACTACACATGTACAAGTGAAGTACAATACAACTTAGCTGTTCTGCCCATTTTGTAATTTAGAAACAACAGTCATTTCCCCCCACAGCAAACTTTTGTGAGGTCACATATCCCCAAGACAAATAAGGTATTTCCAGGATGCCCATCACTTTAAAAATCTTAGCAATTCAGTATTAGAGACAATTGGTGCTTGGATATATATGTCTATTACACTGTAGGCAACTGTGAAGCTGTTATTCCAGGCAGTGGGGCTCAGTCTCATTAGAAAGGGAAACTGTATGATCACTTATCCCACATTTGCATCCTTACTTGAAGCATCAGATTGTGCACAATGTTGAAGGTCTGAAGGTCACACCGCCACCCTACAAATGTTCGTAATCGGCATGTGCCCTGTCAAATCTTCAAGAGGCACTACACCTCTGACAGGATAACATTGCAATATAGCCAAAATAAAATTTGAAATAAATAAAATGAAAAATTAAGCATCATATGATGAAAACAAGAGTACCACTAGATTGAAACAGAGCACTGAAGATCATTGACAGTAAGAAGGAACCAAAGAGTGGGTTGGCTCTGCCCTTTTATACCCTTGCTTCAAACCACAAGGCAGCCAGGCTTAGGCAGGGCTGTTTTTGTGGATCTCTCTCTAGGGAGAACTCTGACACTGGTGCACACACATCCCTACAGTGTAAAGATCACATAAGAGCATTCAAAGAAACAAACATTTCCTATCTTGAAAACTATTAAGAATAGGTTAGTTCTCATTTCATTAGGTGTAATATTAAGGATATATAATATTCACCACCGATTTTTTTTATTTTACCACAGCAGTTGCCATAGTATCTATTCAGGAGATAATCTGGAGAACATGGAGCTTAATCAGGAACTGCTGAATTTGTAACAGGCTGAGGTGCAGTATCACTTCCTGTTTTGAATGTCTGCAGCATAGTTTTAACTGAATAAAATATGTAACTTACCCAATATCCCAGAGCTTTTATGACATCTAGTTTACACATTGGACAAGTTCTGTGGTCCAACAACCAGGGGTCAATGCATGTCCTATGAAAGATATGCCTGAAGAAAAATGAAGTACACTTGGTGTCAATGTTTTTAAACTATGATTTTTCTCTTTCAGAAAGCTTATTCCATTTTTATTATGCCTATCTTGAAGTAGTTATACATATTCATAAGTGAATCTGTTAAATCTTAGTAGTTATTAAATATATTAAACTACCTCAGTGTTGGAAGGCAATGGACAAGTATTCTGACAGAATATTTAGGTAGTGACTTTCTTTAAGGAATCAGTCCTTACTCCTAATTGATTAATACCCAAACAGAAATGGAAATATTAGTTTACAAATTTTACTGAGAATTTTTCAAAATTACTGTCATTTCTATTTAAACATCTCATTTTCTCTAACTGAAGAGAAATGTTTTTCACTCCAAAAAGGTGTCCTGCAAAACTAGCAACAGTCATCAATAAATCAAATGTAATATTTAAGTACACATTTGTAACATTTGAGAGGCTGAACTCCCTCCACACAATATATCTCCTCATGCCCTTGCATATGTTATGGGCCAAACAAATGGCCCAACTTCAGTGCATTGTATAACTGTATGACCCCAATGCTCCAGAAATGGCTTAGATTTCCAGAAAACCCTTTTAAAATATTTCTTATGGAAAGTCTGGTAACATAAGATTTAGAAAGGCATACTTACTTGCATGGCAGAATCCGGACAATATCTTTCGGTTTATAGTTTTCAATGCACACAGCACAATTTTCTGCATCAACATCTAAACCCTAACGAAAACAAATTTAAATGTACAAGTAGAGCATTATGAATCATGCAGTATGATCATTTGAACAGAATGCTTTAAAATGTCAAACAAGAAGCTGTTCTAGCAAAAAGTAGTTTGATAGAATTGAAACTTAAGTCACTGACTCTAGATCTCTCATGGCAAGCCATGTATATTTTCAATGTCTAACTTCTCTGAACCCTGGTATTTTTAATGAGCTGCTATCAAACATTTTAGTAAAACTAAAATACAAATAAAAGCCATCATCTCTAGATATATAACATTTCACATAACTATGAAAGATATGGTAACAGAAACCCATTTAACTCCCAGTCTCAAGAGCTAATGAAAGCTGCCTCATCCTGCTTCTTCAGCCTTCTACTCCTATAGTGCCTTGGTAAACAAGTTTACACAAGAAATTTAACGACTGGAGAGGAAAGAATCCACACAAACTCCAAATGAATCAATTTAGAAAGATTCTTAAAATCCCTCTCTAACTTCTCCCTCATTCAGCCCTAAGAAAAGAGTATACTCAATGTCTGACAGACCTTAAAACTACAGATCAATGGTTCTCAACCTATTTATCATAGGGGGCCACATCTGCAGCTCTCTGTTACATGGGCCACATTCACACAATGTGTGTGTCTATACAGACATACACAGACTGAAGAGGTCACATGGCTACTGCTGTGTGCTACATGGGCTACATGTTGAGAACCACTGCACTGTAGTCAGAGTAGAGTGTGCAATTACTTATACCATTAACACTTTTGGGGAGAGTCCTATGTATTCTGACATGTTTTGCTCCTTTCACCGTTACCACTGCAATATAAAATATTTAAGTATGAAGATACTTTGTATTACAAGTCAATTTTAATTGGGTTTATACAAGAGCAAATGCATGAAGGATATCAGAATAGCAGGGTCCTAGTATAAAAATACAGTGCAAGTATTTGCAAGTATATACTCGCAGGTTACTGAAGTATGGGTGTCCATAACTGCAAACATTACTTAATTAGTAATGTAAGTAAGATTGGAAGATCAGTCCCATAATTTCCATTATATACAGTGTATGTATTGATTTTAAACAAACAGTTACTCAAAACATTTCAGTATTAGTTGCCAGTCTGTATGTTTAACATTAAGTTGATTATATATTTACTGTTGCAGATATTTTCCACTGAATGCAGAGGCCAATACCAACCATACGATATGTAGCCAATCAAGTCCATTTTATACCACCCCCCACACTCAGAAAAGATTGACACAACATGTTTACGGCTGACCTGTTTTTAAAGTGCTTCAATGTTTTGTCAGGCTTTAAATAGCAACATTTAAAGCCTTACATTATTTTTACAATAAAGTATAAAACGGAATCTGCTGTGATTGTGATGACTAAGCCAAAGGAAAACAAAATATATATCTGTCAAATATTAGACACTACTTCTACATAATTTCACAGAAGGACACCTGCTCCAGTAAGCTAAATTTAACCTGGTTTTGTAAATAATCTGTCCATAGTCTCACCAAGGAAGTCCACCTGAGATACAGCAAGTTCTGGACTTTCTCTATGCCAGGTCAAGTGAAGACCTATCAAGCTTTGTTAATATGTGCATTGTAAATAAGCTCTTTCTTTGTCCATGAAGGATTAGAAATATGTAAAAAGCTTTGGTAATGAGACAGTGTTTAAAGACATTTTTATGTTTTTCTTCTTGTTCTAAAAGTATAAGAAAATACGGTACCAAGACTAACAGATTTGTAATATATGGAATTGTGTAATCAACAGATAATAGGAAATATTGCACTATTCAACTGTAATGATGGTATTTGATGCTAATCAAGATCCTGTGCTGGTAAATATATCTTTGTTAGATGTTAAATACTGGCATTCATGTTCCCCAGTACAATCTCTTTATTATAAAGATACTATTCTACATACAGTAATGGAGAGAAAGAAGAAACCCTCTCTCATTTGGTCTTTGGAGTAGCATCAAGTTGTACAAGAACTCAAGTCAGGTCAACACTGGACCTGGAAGGTCAGCTTAAGGTAAGCAACTTCAGCTATGTAGAATACTCAGCTCGAGTCATCTTATCTTAAGCAGAGCTTGGTGCCATCCCCACTGCAGAAGGCCAATGGGAGCAAACACTCCCATCAGCTTCCCTTACTCCTCGCAACAGAGAGGTGTATAGACGCTGGCCGAAGCTGCCCTCCACATTCAACTTACTGGTTTATAATAGACCCATAAATCGAATGCCAGAACATCCATCTCCAGCACAGTGAACAAAGACACGCCCTAAAGTATAGATCTGCCTTTCCTTTTGTGGTAGTAATGAGAATTTTATTTTTCAGTTTACTTTCTAAACAGAGAAAAAAGGGTTAAACAGAACTGACACTAATTTATGGACAGCCCAAGGAGAGCTGGCCATTTTATTTTTAATACCATAAATAAAATGAAGAGTTTACAAAGATCATACTGACCAAACACAAACAAGTTACTAACTTACCTTGTCTACATGCTTCACAGTATGCAACTGAAGCTGATTGATCACTTTCTTGGTTTCCTTTCTGTGGCCCTTAAAGTGATGAGAATGTTTAAAGTCATGTTACCCAAGTTCAGTTAAATGAAAGTGATGAGAATGTTTAAAGTCATGTTACCCAAGTTCAGTTAAATGAAAGAGTACCAAATAATTAAATACTAGAGTATTCTGTATAGTTTAGTAAGCGCTCCAAATATACTCAGGAAATTCCCACATTTTGTCACTATATACTTGACCCTCTTTAATCCTGCAACCCTGGGAAACAGGGTATGACAGATTAAAGATTTCTGCCAGATTAAAGGTTTTGCCAGGTCAGGGAGAGGATGGCAGGTAGGACACTGCTCCCCTCACTCCATGCCCCCTGCTGCTCCCAACCACCATCCTCCTGCCAGTCCATGCTCCCAGGCACTGCCCTTCCCCTCCACAGAGAAGGAAAGGGAAGTAGCAGCATGCAAAGCCTCTTTATAAGAGCATACCGGGTCAGACCAAAGGTCCATCTAGCCCAGTATCCTGTCTATCAACAGTGGCCAATACCAGATGCCCCAGAGTGAGGGAACACAACACGTTATCATCATATGATCCCTCTCCTGTCATCCATTTCTAAACAAACAGATGCTAGGGACACCATTCCTACCCATCCTGGCTAATAGCTATTGATGGACCTAACCTCCATGAATCTATCTAGCTCCTTTTTGAACCCTGTTGAAGTCCTAGTCTTCACATCATCCTCTAGCAAGGAGTTCCATAGGTTGACTATCTGCTGAGTGAAGAAAAGCTTCGTTTGTTTTAAACCTGCTACCTATTAATTTCAGTTGTTCCCATAATATAAGAACTATGGGTCACCAAGTAAATAACTTTTCCTTATTCACTTTTTCCACACCAGTAATGATTTTATAGATCTCTATCATACCCCCCTTAGTCTTCTCTTTGCTAAGCTTAAAAAGACTTGGACTTTTCAATATCTCTTCATATGGGACCCATTCCAAACCCCTAATAATTTTTGTTGCTCTTTTCTGAATCTCCTCTGAATTTCCTCCTCTATGACAGGTGTTCCCAAATTAGGGATATCCAGAGTGAGAAGCTTAAGTGTAGTAAGTTTATAAAGTCTTCTCCCCACCAATGCACATGAAGGAGGAGTAAGTTCCTCACTGTAGGGAGCAATGACAGCAAATACATGATCATCTATTGATATAACAGTGCTGAAATGCACAAGATTTGATGGTGTCAGAGTACAGATACATATGGGAATAAGAACAGAATCGATTTACCACTTCCTTTTCACACTGGCTGCCTATGAAGAAAGAGGCATAAAAGTACCATAGTTAATCCAATGAGCAACACATACAGGTATATATTAGAGAGTCAAAAAGAATGTAGAGAAACAGCTGGCTATCTGCCGCACACTATAGATCATCTCCCTGTTATCTTACCAAGAGGTCTGACAATGAATATCAGAGAATGTATATTTCATTTGACTTGAAGTATTTAAGAAGCCATATCAATTCCACAACTCCCCAAATCAATTTAACCAGCTACATACCACCTGAAAAATTACAACTGCATGTAAAACAAGAGAGCATGGGGAGGGAGCAGTCATCGCACCTGAAATAGCTCCTATTGATACAAGACTAGGATTAAAATAAAGACTTTAGATGGATTTTAGATGAAGGGAAAATGTACTTCTCAGTCTGAGTCTCAAATGCTCTTTTCCAAGAAAATGCAATATGCCCCTTATTGCAATAAAAATGGCCTGGGAAAAGGACTTCAATTTAAGAAGACACTGCCATGGGTGATTGGTGAAGGTAGGGCTGGGGGACACAAGCCCCGCTGCCCACCCCTCCAGCATGCTGGCCACCAATAGACACTTCATAATTAAACATTTATTCAAGTAAATATTCTTAATAGTGATCTAAATTCTGCATTTGCATCCGTGTAGGTGAGGCTTCATGCCTACTCAGAAACCCAAAGGAGTGCCACACCAAACCAAATGCAGCCTCAGGGCATAAGATATTCACAACACAGTAGGTGTTTCTTCCCCCTAAGTACACTGAACTTGAATATTCACCATTTACATAATGAAGAGAGACTGGTCAATCTAACTTTTTCTAATAAATTTTATCAGGCTCTTTCACTGAATAGTAACCATGCTCCCAACTGTAAATTTTTTTTTAAACTAAACTATGAATCAATCTAGTGTTCCAAAAGATGGTCTCTGAGTTTCAGGCTGATCCTGTAAGCTTTAAATAAGTAGTATTACTGAAACAGGACTACTTGAATGACTGAATAGTACTCCCTAAGTAAAGTATGCATAAGAATGTGATCCTGCACATTTCCACATATGGGAAATAACATTTTTCAGATCAAAATCTTTGAGCACCCCTTTACATGGGTTAAATTCTCTGCTACCCATCCAACTATTATTTTCCAGCTTTATAAAACAGATTAAGCATATGATGTGTCAGCAATTAATTTGCACATACTGCTATGAACATATTCCCCACCACCACCCAATTTATTTTGAACTGGAAATAGTTAAGTTCCAGGTAACATTTTTGTCAACATCTAATCCTTACTCATGGCTTCATTTTCAATGCACTGTACTAAAAACTCTGCTTGTATAGAGGTACTATATTCATTTTACTGATTGGGATGCGGGTTAATGACTGCCTTCCCTCCAGGCCAGGTATGTCAGTAGCAAAAGCAGATTTAGAACTGGGTAACTCCTGAATTTCATTACTTTATATAGTCCACTAAACTAATGATTAATTTTTTATTTAATCTGCAGAGCACAAAGTAGCTGAAGTGGTCTCATTTCAATCTTTTACTGATCTAAAAGACTTTTTCCTCCACAAGTTTCATTTCCCATCAATTTTGTGACACTCAAAAAAATCAGTACTGAGGTGGTGCTGATGGGGTACTTGCTCCCTTGTAATCAGCTCCAGAAAGTATTGTTCTAAACAAATGCAAGTTTGACTACACAGCCCTTTTTGGCTCATCCTGGGGCCAAATCTCTTAGTTTGGAGGAGTGAGCACAGAGGAACTGCTCTTGAAAAATAGAAGGTTTGTAAAGAGGCAGAAGTAGCTGCAGCAGCAACTGGAATGAATTATATGCTCCTCTCCCTCCTCCACCCTCAGCTCTTACAGAAAATTATCTGTGCCACCAAGCCCAAGTAAGTCACAGGGCAATCCATTTTCAGGTTGTGGCTCTCCAGTGGACTGAACTGCCTGCTTCAGGGTCAGCTTTTGTAAAGATTTACAAACACAACATTTTAGGTTTATAGGATACTACAGGGTTAATTTCAGAGCATTACTGGCTAGCCCATCAACTGTCTCCATTAAACTTTACTCAGAGCATTCTAGCTGAAAATTGGAAAAAGGAGGAAGAAACAACATCCTAAGTTTGTTTTCTTCCTTCCTCCAAGCTAAAACTATTACATCTCAGCCAGTGAAAACTAATCAAACATTGCTGTGTTTCAAGTTTGGTTAAAATTGTTGCTGAATTCTAAATTCAACACTGATCTGGTAGCAAGCAGATCTCAGATAAAAATGCAATTATGCTGCTTCTGAGTATTAAAAATGTATTCATTCTAAGTATCATCCATGGACTGTCACAGACTAGAAAATATGGTGCTAAACATTTAAATAAAATTAGTATCAGGTCCAGACAAAGAATTTTATAGGAGAAAAACAAACTTTAAGCCAATGAAAAGATTTTACTTTTAAAAATCAATCATCAATTACCTGGCTTCCAAATTGTGACCCCGTGTATAGAAAACGTTGTATATAATAAAATATGAGCCAAGCTAGTGATATAATCATCATGGTGATAAAAGCAATGGCCACAAACACAACTGATTGTCCACTGATATATTCTTGTACATGTCGTGTGCCAACACCAATGGTCATTTTTACTGGAATCCCTCTGCGTACTGGCTCCAAAATTTCTATCCCTTTTGGATATCCAACCATAATTACCACTGTATTTCCCGTTCCTATTGGAGAAAAGAAAAAAGAACTTATACAGGCACCAAACATGTTATTTCAACTGATTCCCCACATGCCTCATTCCATAGGACACAATGAGATACTGATATGAAGATACATTTAGCAAATAAAAGGATCAATACAGTTTATCAGGCTATGAAGTCTCTAACTGAAGCACTACAATGCATTCAAGAGCATCCATTTGTTAGTTCAGAACTCTTTAGTACTACCTGAAAATAGGACAAGAACTTGATCATTTTGCCACATGTACTAGACATAAGCCTCAAGTCAAACCCCAAGTACTCAAGTTATTATTCTGCAAGTATTACACAAGTATTATTCTGGGAAGTGACCAACAGGAATTTCAAGTTTTTTTAAATGGTATCTGTCAAAGAGTTTGCTGTATTTCTACCCTTGACTTGAAAAGGCCTTATTTTCATCTAAGAATTACCTGAAGTTGTAAGTATTTTAAAAAAAGAGCACTATCACAGGCCAGACAAATAGAAGACATGCATGAGACTTACTGTAAAAAAAAAAAAAAACACAACCAAATAAATCCACTTGCCTATAGTTTAATTTCAGTTTATCCTAAATAGAATTTCCTCAGAACTTTGTCAGATGTTTGTCTGAACATCTTTCAGAAGTAAATAAAGTGTACCTAACAAAAAAAGGAGGTTACTTGCTAACCATGTTCTGGAGAAGATCGGTTACAACTTTCAGGAGACCTGGGTGGAGACAAGAGTTAGGGGATATCCCCCATCTCCCTGTTCAATAAAGGTATTTGGTTCATCACAGGACTTCCTTCCTGTCTAAGAACTGGGGGAGCAAAGCATGCTGAGAAATGAATGGAACTACAAGAAGTCATCTTAATATCTGGGGTGTCAAAGAGAATCATTTCAACTCATCCTATTCATGAAAACATTGACTTCAGGACTCAAACTGGGATCAACATCATGGGCTTCCTTGAATAAGCAGTTTGGAATACAAGACCACTGCCTCCCAATGAAGATATATTTTGAAGGGTAAAAATGTTTCATGCTATTGTGTTAATGTCAATTGAAAAGAACCATTAAAATGTAGGCTGTGTTTGAAGCAGTGTTAGTTGGTCATATTACTAAGGCTCCCTCCTAAGCTATAGCATACTGCATCTTCAAGTGACTTAACCTGCATCTTGACAGGATTTCAACTGTGCTAAGGTAAGGATTCAATAAAGCCCCTCATTATCCCTCAAGAGGCGGCCACATATTCTGATCGCAGTATTTTTTAAGTTGTTTAGAAGCAGCCCTTGGACAAGGTAATACTGGAAGCAGGAGGGTTCTCTGGCAAGACTAAGGACTGCACACTCATTCATGTTAATAAATTTTTACACTGCAATTTCTGTATATGGAACTTTACAGACAAGCAAGATTTGTCTCAGCCATGATGACCATACAAATTAAAGTGGAAATAAAGGAACATTGAACACAAGAATTCATCTCAAAGATACAGATATTTTCATCAAAACCTACAGAGTTTTTAAACCTTGAGCATTTGCCAATGGAATAATGCTCTCCTTCAAGAAGATTCAGATCTTAATATCAGCAGGCTTTCCCCCCCACCCCCATCACAGAATGCCCACTACTCTAGGTATTATAAGGATAAAAACAAGTAATTAATGGATGGAGGGAGTGAAGAGAATTAGAAACAACTCCCACCATTAAACTAAGTCAAAGAACATTACCAGCAATGTTACAAAAGGAAATTTAGATCACTTTTTACTCTTTTACACACACACACTAGAAAAGATATTCTGGAAAGAGGTTTTTTCAGAAGACAAAACATCTACTCAATGTATTTATTCAACTCTAGAAGCTGGAAACAAGTGAAAAAAATTATTGTATCTGCACAGCCACACAACCAAAGTGAAATACTTTTACTTATTTGTAATCCAGTGAACATTTCTCTTTTTTAATACATCTTGTTTTGTTAACAGCACTGTTTAAGTGCCTTGGTTAAGCACTTTAATATCTTCTGTGTAGTTTAGTACTCAATACAAAGCCAAGAAAGTAAAACAAGCAGCTTGGATTCCACTCCAGATACAGTAGGGATATAAAATCCTGGTTAACCATTTAAACTAGGGATGTCAACAAGACAGACAACTACATGTTTAACTAATAAGCCTTGGCTTATCAGTTAGTTAATCCTGTCAAGTTAATCCTGTCAACTACATGCATTTTTAGACCAACTCCCACCTGCCACCCTGCCCTGCTGCCTCTGATACAGAGGCAGTAGCATGGGGTGGCAGGGGACTCCCTGAGACCGTGGCAAAGAGAACACTGGCTGCCAGCCCTGCCTCCAGGGATTATCGAATAGTCACATAACTGCTAAGTTTGAATAGTTGTGTAACTGCATCAAATTACATGCTAACAACCTTAGTTTAAACATAGTGTTTGACCAGTTAACTAATTAAGTCCAATTCAAACTAGATGCGTATAGCTCAGAACCACAGGCATGCAAATCTTAAACAGGAAAGTATATTTAACATGTCTTCTTGTTCCTTGTCTCTACCTGCTTCTAATGAAGCAAGCTATACCAGTGAAAATGCCATTTTGGGAGTGTACCCTATAGGGATGTAAGCGACTAATCAACTATCCAATAAGCATATGCTTATTGACAGTCGACTAGTGATGCAACTAGTCACTTCCCCTCCTTCAGCAAGGGGGTGGGGAGTAGGAGCTGGTGGGAGCCGGTCACCCTCAGCACCATCTCCATGAGGGGTAGGGTAGGTAGAGGCACAGCAGAAACAGCACAAGCGGGGACTGATACAGTCTCTGCTCATGCAGGTTCTACTGTGATTCTGCTTTTGAAATGTACAAGAGCCCCATGGGGGTTCTTGTACGTTTCAATGGCTCAGGTACTGCAGGGAGCCTGGGCCAGCGAGAGAGTCCCCAGCTGGCCCACGCTCCCTGCGGGGCTTTTGCTTTTGAATTGTAGGAAGAGTCCAGAAGGACTCTTGCTACAGTTCAAAGACTGAGGTGCCCTTATCAACTAATTGAACAGTAGATGGAAAACCCATCAACTATTTGATTAGTTCATTAATCTAAATTTAACATCCCTAGTACCCTGTCTACACTAAGGACTTTCTGCCAGCACAGCTATGTTGGCCACGAATCATGTCTCTTCATATACTGATCAATTCCATGATAAGTTTACAGTATAGACCTCTCCTAAGAAACATGAATCCTTCTGATAAGGGCATGAGGAAGTAAAACAGAAAAATTGAAAACTAAAAAAAAAAAAAAAAAAAAAAAAAAAAAAAGAACAGAAAGAAAAAAAAAAAATAAAGGCAGGAAGTTAAACAGAGAAAGATTTCCCAGAAAAGCAAAAACTATGACAAGGCATAATATAAAGGTCTAGTCCAAGAAGAACATGACAGAAGTATTTTTATTTTTTTCTCTTCTCCATATCAAGTATCAGTGGAGAGAGAAAGACTTAATTTAAGATATGTTAGAGAGTTATTAATCAAATCCAGAAAACCCAAGCCTACACTTAGAGGTTATGTCTCTACACCAGCACTTTTGCCTGAGGTGTGAAAAATAACTCCAAAACAAGAAAAATTTAAATGATCAGAAGCACCTGTTTAGACAGCTCATCCTCAGCTAAGCCATGCTCACAGTAACTAAGCTACTATGGTTTTGATTTTGTCACTAGGAAAGCTCTTTCCTGGCAACGAAGAGCAACCACCATATGAATCTTATAACGGAGTGACTAAAGCAACACAGCTGCACCTCTGTAAAGTGCACAGTATAGCTATAGACTTAGAGTATGTTTACACTATGAATCTTAAAGTAGCACAGCTGTACTGCTACAATGTCTCCTGTGTAGCTGCTCTACACCAGCAAGAGAGCTCTCCTCTGACAATTAAACCACCCCATGAACATCACTAACTATTAGCAGGAGAGCATGTCCTGCTGATACAATGCTGTCCACAGTGGCATTTTTGTCAGCCACAGATATGTTTTTTATGTCTCTGATAAACAAAATTTTACTGACAAAAGTGCTTGCGTAGTTATAGGCTTACAAAGCAGGCCAAATAATACTAGTTAATTATGACTCCAACTTGCAAGATGGTGCCACTCACTTATTTCAAGAGGAACTAAGTTCCTTTCAGGGTCTCAAAATATATTTTGAAGAAATGGCACTCCAAAGTTGACATTTTCAGCTTACTTTACTAGAGATAAAGCAGTGTTTTCTTATTAAAAAAACCCTAAAATGTATTTAAAGTCACCCTGGAAGAATGCCTGGATAGTTAAGTAGTAAGATTATCTTATACAGAGGCACATTCACGGATATCTGCAATAAGATTTTTTCCCCACAGTGCTTTTATTTCTTACTCTTATCCTCCCCGAAGATCTTCTCCCATGACTTTAAAAATACATGATAGTTTAAAAAAAATTGGTAGGGTTTATTTATTCTGTTTTGACGTTCTCAAGCATGTAGTGCTTTCATGCACACACAAAACTGAGCAGACTGCGTGGAGCCAAAATACCTGAGTTTTTAGTTAGGCATTGTCAGACACCTTCTGCAAGCTACAGCTAGGCATGCTTAAACAAGTCAATTAGATCCCTCTATACATCACAATTCTCAACTTACTTCAGAGAGGTAGGAGGATTATAAGGTGTACTTTGAAGATTGAAGTATTATTACAATAGACACATCCAATAAGCAATTCTCTGTATTAAAGCGACATTTTTACCTATCTCTGCAGTCTCCAATACGATTTTGTTTCTACCAGTACTTAAAGAGCAACACATTAATTCATTATATATTATATGTTCCAATACTGCTGTGGAAAGCACCACAGAGAGATCTTTAAATAAAAAAACAGGCCATCTATTTTTAACTTGGGCAGTTGCTTAATGGTTTCACTGCATCGTTTCTCGGTCGTTTCTGTGTCCGTCTGGCTTGGTGTAAAACTTTGTGCGTCCAGCAGACCCCTGCGCGTCAGTATTACATGCAATGACAGGAAACAAGCCGAACACGTCCTTAGGGCGCTTCGTGGTGTTCCCCTTTTCTCTTCCCCCTAAAAAGATCTCGTGTCCCAACGAAATGCAGAACCCAGACGCACGCACCGACTCCCCTCACAACCCCGCTGAAGTCTCCCACTGCCCCACCCGAGACCCCAGGCACCAGCCTCAAGACCCCGGCCCCACTCACCGAGGTGGGACATGGAGACAGTGGCGTTGCCGAAGCGGGGCTCATTGTAGATCACCACGGCCACCGCCCGCTTCCGGGCCGCGTTGGTGACTTTGTCCTTGAAGGTGCAGCCCCCGCGGGCCACCAGCGCGATCCAAGGCGGCGGCGGCGGCTCCCCCCCGCCCGGCGGGCCGCGGCTCCCCGGCGGCAAGGGCACGTCGTAGTCGGTGTCCGAGGCGCAGCCCTCCATGTGGCGGGCAGAGGCGCCGCGGGGGATTCCCACCAGGCCCTGCGCACTCTCCTTGGGGGAGCTGTCCCCATAGCGGCCGCTCTCGGCGCTACCCCGCACCGTGCGGTTGCTGAGCGGCTCGGTGTAGGCGGTGCTCACCCAGGCCGTGTACCACTCCAGCAGCCGGGCGCCGCCGCCGCGCGGGGCCCCCAGCGCCAGCAGCGCCGCCACCAGCGTGAGGCGGGCACGGCACAGCATGGTCCGGCCGCGGCGAGAGCTGGGCCTCCCTGCCTCCTGCCGGTCCGCGGGAAGAATGGGCTGAGGAGGCGGAGGGGAGCCGCCCACTTCCCCAGCCGGGCCACCGCCCCGCCGCGGCGCAGGTAACGGGCGCCCGCCCCGCCCCGCCCCGCGCGCAGCTAATGGGAGGCGGGAGGCGGGAGGCCGGGCCTGCGCCGGCTCCTCCTTCGCCCTCAGCGGGGCCGGTGGGCGGGGCCGACCGGGGAGCGAGGCTGGTGGCGGGCTCTGCGCGCGCGGCTCCCTCACAAACCGCCGCTAACAGCCCCGCCCCGTGCGCGGGGACGGGGGTGGCGGGAGCGGCGGTGGAGTTCTCGCGGGAGCGGAAGGGTTAATATCCCTGGCCCCCTCCATCTGCCCCGACCGTTGGCCTTGAGAACACTGCGAGGGGGGGGGCGGGGCTTGATAGCTCGCGCTTCTGAGCGTGCTAGGTCCGGGGCGGAGGCTGCCCTCAACACCGCACGCTTATTGCGAGCGCGTGAGGCCCTGGGCACGTGGGGCGCTGCGCAGTCGCGATCCGCCCGCGTCCAAGCACGTGCTCGGCTGAGAGGGTCCCTTCCCGTGACAGTGAGCCAAGTGGAGGCGGGCACCTGCGCTGTGGTGTTTGCAAGGGGAAACTCGCCCTCTCCCCCTTCGTAGCCCAGGGCTCCAGGGAGGGTTGGGCTGGAAAGGCCCAGGTAGAAGAGCCCCAGAGGAGCCGAGTTGTTTGCCAGCCCTAGGATGTGGCTAATGGAAGGCCTGGCTGCCAGCTCACCCACTGCTGGTCAGTGACACACAAATGAGTCACTTGCTCCACCCTTCCTCACCTCGAAACCCTCACCTCCTGCATTTTAGGGTGAGGCGTCATCCCCTGAGGAGGAAGGGAGGGCCAGAAATGGTTGAGACTGAGAGGCAGGGGGAGGAGGGAATGGTGGGAAGGCAGGGTCAAAAGCCAGATAGCAGGAGGGAGGCTGGGCAAAAACAGCACAAAAAGAGCAAAATGACTGAAGGTGAAGAGAGTGCCTTTAAAAGGGATAAAAAGTCCCTGGGTTGGGACCCAAACTTGGGTCTCCAAGTAGGGATGTGAAAGTTTACCGGTAAGCATCGCCTTAAATGAGTAGGCCGGCCCTGCCGCTGGCTGCCCCCACTTGCTGCTCACTGGGGCTATGTCTACACTCGTGACTTCTTGTGCCAGAAGTATGCAAATGAGGGTAAGTGTGGAATATCGCCAAGCCTCATTTGCATACCTAGTGAGCTGCCATTTTTGCAGAAGAGGCTCTTGCGCCAGAAGGAGCTGTCTACACTGCCCCTTCTTGCGCAACGCCATTACGCCGATTACTTTTCAGGAAGAACGGCATTGCGCAAGAGGGTTTTTGTTGCACAAGAAAGGACACTGTAGACAGCACCTTCTGGCGCAAGAGCGTCTTCTGCAAAAATGGCCACTCATTAGGTATGCAAATGAGGCTCGGCAATATTCCACACTTAGCCTCATTTGCATATTTCTGGAGCAAGAAGCCACGAGTGTAGACATAGCCCAGGTGATGGCGAATGGCATGAGCCTGTAGACCAGAGGACTCAAAAGAGCAGTGGGTGGCTGTGCTGCTGGCAGGAAAGAAAAAATGGTTAATTGCCTTTGTAATTGTTGTTCTTCGAGATGTGTTGTTCATGTCCGTTCCATGTAGGTATGCATGTACATGTCGTCGGAATTTTTTTCCCTTAGCCATTGGGCCAGCAGGGGAGCCCCCTGGAGTGGCACCGCTATATTGGTTAATATATACCCTTGCTGGCCCTCCACCCCTTTGGTTCTTTCTTACCAGACTACTCCAAGGAAGGGGAGGGCGGACAGATTTGGAACGGACATGAGCAACACATCTCAGCAACAGTTACGAAGGTACGTAACCTTTTTTCTCTGAGTGATTGCTCGTGTCCATTCCATGTAGGTGACTCCAATGCAGAAACCCCAGTAGAAACCTTCTACTGAGCAAGCAGAGGACAACCTTACCAAGAGCCACATCCTCCCTAGCATAGTGAGCCAGAACATAATGGTTATCAAAGGTGTGAATTGAGGATCATGTGGCAGCCCTACAGATGTCCAAAATAGGGACCTGAGCCACGAAGGCCATAGAGGAGGCCTGCGCCCTAGTGGAGTGGGCCATGAGAGGAGGGGCTGGAATTCCAGCCACATAGCACTCCCTGATGCAGGAGGTTATCCATGAAGAAATTCTCTGCGTGGAGACCAGCTGGCCCTTCAGCCTCTCTGCAATTGCCACAAACAATTGAGGTGACTTATGAAAGGGCTTCATCCTGTCTAAATAAAATGCCAATGCTCTCCTAACATCTAAGTGTGTAAAGCCTGTTCTTTACCGGAAGCATGGGGCTTGAAACTGAGAGACATGAAACTGAGACACCTCTTTTGGCAGGAAGGCAGGATGGGGATGTAGCCTGACTTTATCCTTGAAAAACACTGTGTAAGGTGGGTCTGAGGTAAGGGCTCTTGATTCTGACACACATCTGGCTGACATGATAGTCACAAGGAATGACACCTTCCAGGAGAGGTGTAGCAGTGAA
The DNA here is from genome assembly GCA_032595735.1 of Pelochelys cantorii. Classification (NCBI taxonomy): domain Eukaryota; kingdom Metazoa; phylum Chordata; order Testudines; family Trionychidae; genus Pelochelys; species Pelochelys cantorii. The sequence continues at coordinate 118,976,335 of CM064326.1, read as the reverse complement.
CGCATTGATATAGGTTTGAAGGGAGGCCCTGTGAACTTGGTCAGGGCAAAGTTAAGGTCCCATTGTGGGACAGGTTGACAGACATGTGGGTAGAGCCTGTCCAGCCCATTCAGAAACCAATGGGCTATGGGGTGTGCAAAGAGTGTCGTGCCCCTGGAACCCGGGTGAAAGGCAGAAATACTGGACTACTCCAAAGAAGGGGTGAACCCTGCCAAATGAACCCTGATTGATGAAAAGGACAATTCCTGGACCCTGAGATCTAGCAGATAGACCAAGACCAGCAGGACCTGGGTGTCCATAGGAGAGATCCCCTTCTGGGTAACCTAGACAAATGCTTCCATTTAGCCAGATAGGTAGCCCTCATGGAAGGTTTCCTACCCCCAGCAGGTCCTCCTGCACCCACTCTGAGCACTGCAGCTCCACCGCTGTCAGCCATGGAGTTCCAGGTCATTATGTATAGGGACTGCAGGATCATTTGGCAGAGCCTGCTGAAGTACTGTGTTATGACATCCAGATACAGCAGGAGGACAATCCGTCTCTCGCAAGAGAGGCTCAGCAGGGACCTGAACCAGTGCCGTCTGGGCCAGGCTCGTGCAATAAGAATGAGGGAAGCTCTGAATTCCCGCACCCTCAGGAGCACCTTGTGCACAAGCAGGAATGGAGGAAATGTGTATGAGAATAGTCCTGCCCCTGAGGCAGGGAAGGAAGGCCTGACATGCGAGGCGAACCACCCGCAGTTCCCTGACATTGATATGCAGGGAGAGTTCCTCCTGCCTCCACTTACCTTGGGTCCGCACATAGTTGATGTGGGCTCCCCATCCATTGTCGGAAGCATCCGTCACTAACCGCAGGGTTGGGAGAGACCCGGATAACAGGACTCTTCCACAAACCACCACCTCCTGGATCTACCAGTCCAGGAATTGAAGGACATTTGGGGGAACTGTCATCACCCTGTCCCAGGGGTGGAGGGAAGGATTGTGAGCCTGCGCCAGTCACAACTGCAGTGGGCGCATGAGGAGCCTGGTGTGCAGAATCACGTATGTGTAGCTGCAACAATGAGTCCCAGAAGGTGCATGCAGTTTCTGGCTATGGTCATAGGAAATGCCCACATGGCCATGATAGCTTCCTTGATAGCCAGGAAGGGCAGAGAGGCCGTGGCCAAAGTGGAGTCCAGGCGGGTGCCCATGGACTCTGTGAACTGATTGGGGACCAGGGTAGATTTGGTGACATTCAGGAGGAGGCCCAGTTCCAAGAAAAGGGCTTGCACCATAGCAATGTGTGCCAGCACTTGGTCTGAGGAAGGGCCCTGCACAAGCCAGTCATCTAGGTAGGAGAACGCATGTACCACGTGCTTCCTCAGGAAGGTGGCAACTGCGGCCCTGCATTTCATAAAGACCTGAGGAGCTGTAGAAAAGCAGAAAGGAAGAGCCATAAATTGATAATGGTCCTGGACAACACTGAAATGCAGGAACCTCCTGTGGTGAGGGGCAATGGAGGTGTAAAAATAAGCATTCCTTTAAATCAAGGGCAGCGTACCATTCTCCAAGGTTGTGGGAGGGAATAATTGATGCCAACATCACCATCTTGAACTTGGCTTTGTTGATGAAGGCGTTTAGGTCCCAGAAGTCTAGGATAGGGCAAAAAACCCCCTTTGTTTTGGGGACTAGAAAATACCTGAAGTAAAAACCCTTTCCCATGAACTCCTGGGAGACCGCAGAAAGCCAGCTTTCTGCATGTACTGGCTTCCACCTGTCCCCCTCACCCTCTACGCTACTGCCTCTCTATCAGAGGCAGCAGCACAGGTAGAAGGACAGGTGGCTCCGTAGGATCCGATGCTCATGGGAAGATGGCTTTTAAGCTGGCTTCCCATGTATATCAGCTCCTGCAGAGCTACCTGCCCTACCCTGTCTCCTACGCGTGCTGCCTCTCTATCATCTAATACTCATGAGGCGCCAGATTTTAAGCTGGCTCTCCAAGCGTGCTGATTCTGTGGAGCTGTCTGCCCTCCCCATTGCTGCCTCCCACAGGCATGACATGGCTCACTGCAAACAGAGGTTGCTCCGTGGGATGCTGGAGCAGCCAGGGCTGCTGTTGCCCTCTGCTGCGGCTGCTGATACGAGGTAGCAGCACAGGGAGCTCCCCGGGAATGGGGCCAGGAGCTAGAAGCACACTGGCTGACATCCCCAGTGACTATTTTAGTAACTGTGTAACCGCTAAAAATGGTTGCAGCTACACAATTACTAAAAACCACGATGTCTAACGTTCCTGGTGGGCAGCCGCTCTGATAACCAGAAAGAAGCTGTGGTTTGGCATCTGGCGCAGAAGGGGAAAACACCACTTTTCTCCAGCCAGCGGCGCAGCCACCCCCTGCTCCTTGAGTCCTCTGGTCTGCAGGCTCATGTCGTTCATCACCATCTGGTGAGCAGCAGATGGGCGCAGCCTGTGGAGGGGCCAGCCTGCTCATTTAGGGTGATGCTTACCAGGTGCCCCAGAGGGAATGAACAAAACATGTAATCATCAATTGATGCATCCCGTGTTGCCCATTCCCAGCTTCTGACAAACTAGGTAGGGATATCATTCCTGCCCATTCTGGCTAATAGCCGTTAATGGACCTCTCCTCCATGAATTTATCTAGTTCCTTTTTTTTGAACCATGTTATAGTTTTAGACTTCACAACATCCTCTTGCAAGGAGTTACACAGGTTGACTTTGTGTTGTGCAAAGAAATATTTCCTTTTGTTTGTTTTTAAACCTGCTACCTATGAATTTCATTTGGTGACCAGGGATGTAACCAGCTAACCGGTTACCCAGTAACCATCAACCTTAACAGATTCCTAACATTTCTGTTTGTGTTTTTTGACTGCCACTGCACCGAGTGGTTGTTTTCAGAGAACTATGCACAGTGACTCTAAGATCTCTCGAGTGGTAACAGCTAATTTAGTCCCCATTATTTTTTATATATAGATATAGATAGATGGGATTATGTTTTCCAAAGTCATTGCAGGAAATTTTAATTTGTACTGACTTTGCTGGTGCTTTTTATGTAGCCTGTTAAACTAGGCAAATATCTAGATGAATTGATGTACCCCTGGATGACCTCTGTGTACTTGTACACATACCTCTTGTTGAGAACCATTGGAGTAGAGGAAGCTGGTATAATTAAACAGTCTCTAAAATTACTTGGCAATTAGGTTTTAGGACTTTCTCTATAGGTAATCAGCATTGCAAGAAAAAGATCAAGTAGCAAAATCTGGAGGACAACCAAGACTGGGAATTCAAGGAATATATAAAGTACTGCCTATGGAAGTGGGAGGATAAATGGAGTCAAGAGCTGCAGAGATGAGAGTTAATAGTAGAGGTCATGGGGTTAAAAGGAGGAAAGAAAGGGGGTAAGAGCAGCAGAGGTCAGAGGGTGATAAGTTGGAGATGATGGCGTTAGTGGTCCCCACCTTTTTATGCCCAAGGTCACGTTCTGAATTTAAAGGCAAACCAAGGTCTACCCTTCTACGAGGCCCTGCTCCTTCTTCGAAGCCCTGCCCTACTCACGCCTTCCCTCCTCTCTCTGTATCTTGCTCTCCCCCAACCTTGCTCACTTTTACCGGGTTGGGGAAGGGGGTTGAAGTTCAGGAGGGGGGTATGGTGCTTGCTCTGGGAGGGGGCTCAGAGCTGTGGCAGGAGGCTGAGGTGCAGGAGGGGATTCAGGAGATAGTATAGGTGCTGGCTCTGGGAAGGGGCTCAGGGATAGGGCTTGGGATGCAGGACGGGGTGCTTAGTGTTGGCTCTGGGAAAGGATCTCAGGTTTGGAGCCGGGACATGGGATGGAATATGAGATGCTGGCTACGGGAAGGAGCCTGGGGGATCTGTGTCCCCTAGACTCCCACAGTTGCAACAGTGTTGGAAGAAGAAAAGTGCCCCAGTGGCACTTACTGCAGGCGGCTCCCAGTCCATGGTGCAGCAAGGCTACAACAGGCTCCCTGCCTATCCCAGCTCCACAACGTGCCTGGAAGGGGCCAACATGGCCCCAGGAGTGGGGAGGGGCGGAAAGCAAACTGCTCCACACACTGCCCCTCTCTGCTGGTACTGCCCCCTTAGCTCCCCTGGGCCCCAGTACTCCATTCCCGGCCAGTGGGAGCTGCAGGGGGGAGGAGCAGAACAAGAGGCAGTACTTGCCGACAGGAGCAGTGCATTGAGACTCCTGCCTCCCCACCACAGCCTCCTCCACACAACATGGGTAGGGGCAGGCAAGCAGGGAGACTGCTGAGTGCTGATCGTGATTAAGTAGGAGACTCCCAAGGATTGACTAGTTGATTGCAACCTACCAGCTGGTGACCACTGGAATAGAGGCAGATAAAGTGAACAGTGCTGAACAGCAAGTGATGAGAGGGAATGAGGAGTGAACAAAATAATGTTTGATAAAAGCTTGATTGAGAGAGGTGACCAATGTGGTGCATTGAGTCAGTCCAAAAGTGAAGATCAAATGAAGAACTTATAGAAAGGCAATCAAAAGCAGCCAGTGGACATCAACATGGAAATTAAAATTACCATAGATTCAAGCAGGATATTGAGTTGGGAGGAGGAAATGATTGGCATTGAAGTCAGTAATATGAAAGGAACTGTACAAAACATCTGCACAGACACAGAACAAGGGATCCTCTGAAGGTAGGGGGAGGGAGGGTTCTGGAGTGGACTAGGGGATACAACACTTGCCTGTGGAGCACAGGGTTGTGGGTCCAAGTCTCAACAGCCTCCTCAGCAATTTAAGCCCCACCCACCCTGGGAGTGACCACACAGCCAGCCAACACCATATAAGGGACCCACCAAAGGTTGGGGGAGTGGGGTGCTCTTGTGTGACTTAAGGGCTACAACATTCACCTGGGGAGCACACCATGGTGCGTTCAAGTCCTGTCCACCCTGGGAGGGTGTGCAATTTTAAGAATGTAGAGGAATAGGAGGAGAAAGTGCCAACTGATTAGATAGATAGAAAAGGAGTCCAACACTGTTGCCACAGTGTTGGGAGAAGAGAAGGCCAGCTAAAATCACAACAAGGAAAGAGGCTGTGTTAGAGAGAGATGGATTGGATTTCAATGATTGTGAGAAGTAAATAGGAGCTACAGGCTGAGTCAAATCAATTTCTTGGATATGTCACAGGAACTCTGGAGCAGAAAGGCTGGTTAGCTTAGAAGTTGGTGAACATAGGTGGTAATGTGGGAGAGGAAGAGGAGGAGAATGGTGGGCCTAGCTTGGGAGAGATTGCCGGAGAGTAGGCAGTAAACAAGATGGATATGAGAATTAGTGAGAGCAAAGGAAGAAAGGGCACTGAAATTAAGTTCCATAATTCTACTAATTCTCAGAAGATTGAAACCAATGCCTAGTCACTTGCCTGATAACTACATGTATAAGAGTGGAGTGGTGAGCTGTATTAAGAATGATGTATGGCTATAGGATGCTGTGTTACGTTGAGACTAAGACAAATAGGAAGAGGAAGGGGGAGGAGAAAAGTGCATTTCCCCAGTCTATTCCTCTCCTTCTGCCTTAAACATCTGAAGACCTGACTGTCAATTCTCAGAGTCCCTTTAAAGGAAGAAAGATGGCTGTCTGTCCACCAGGAATATTGTGCAAGACTGAGAAAAACAGTAGTTAGTTAAGACAGAAATTTTAAAGGCTGTCAGCTAAGCTTCCTCTGGTTCATTCCTGTTAAAATCATAGTACAGACGTCAAAATATTCACACTGCAACTTCCCTTTTGCTATTGATTTCCATTTAATTCTGGTTAGGCAGTTTGTTAACATTCATTATCTTTACAAGTCAAAATACATTGCAAATTGCAATACACATTGAGAAACAATACATGCTACTTAATTTAATCTCTTTAAATGATAAATTACTTTAGAAATTAAACATTCTTTGGTTACAGAACAGCAGTAAAACTAGCTGTGCTTAATACTGTACATGCATTACCTTGGTACAATTAGCAAAAGATTGTAACATTGTTCAGCAGAAGTCAAAATTCCTAACTTTGTTTTCTTTTTTTCCAGCTAGCATGCAATCATAAATAAATGAATCTCTGGTCTATTACAGAACCACAAGTGAAGATTTAAATAAAGATTGTGCAGCAAGGGTTTTCTGAGGAGACTACAACAATGAAAAAATAAAATAATTTAAATTTAATTTTTGTAAAATAAACTACAATGTGATTCTTACTGAAGTACAAAATACATGAAAATAAATTGCATGTCAGTAAGTTGCAATGCTTTACAGATACTAAGAATCAAATTCTTAACATTAGAATGAAATAAAATGGGAGTTTACTGTTAATTATCATACGTGCAAGATCAGACCCGTAACACAGGGCCTTAGGGAAATTTGAATCTGTTGTAGAATCTTTACAATAATCATTGGGTTAAAAGCTTTAATAAATGCTATTCACTTCTCATTTGCAATTTAAATTTTTAGATAGTTCATAGCTAATACTTTAAGGCCCAAACAAACAAGCACCCCGTGCCATTCTCAAACCTCCCCCCCCCCTTTTTTTTTTCCCAGAGAAGTCAGTTCAAGGGTACTTTGACATGTTTTTGATGGGCTGCTGTAGCCTTTCAGGGCTTTTGTGGTATGGAAGCAAGACTCTTGGTTAAGATACAGTATCTCTTTAAGAAACCTCTTTTGCCATGTTAAGTTTTCACTACTGTTTCAGGATTTTCTCCTTGGATGCCTCCTCCCTTGAGGGTTTGACAAGAGTCTAAAATTTGGTACTAATTGACAAGGAAAAGAAGAACTGTGGATTCTGCTGTAATCAGGCCAGTAGAAAAAAGAATAAGTAATTATTAATGCCTAAAACTTTTATTTTCTTTCCCTGCTCAATGTGCCGAGACATTAAACTTGGGAAAGTCTAAATTAGTGTTTGAGTGAACTTTTGCCAGGGATCTCTGGGCTTAAAGGTAAACAAGGGCAACAAAACGTGTAATTACAGTTACAAATCACTATTTGTGCAAGCCTTTAGAAATTCCCTTATTGAGTCAGACCTGGCTTTTTGAAATCAATGAAAAAGCTGCCATTAACCTCAGTGGGCTTAGGATCAAATCCATAATGAACTGAGATCCCCATGGCAAAATAATGACTGTGGGAAACATTCAATTAATAGCATTCCATGCATCTATGTGGACCCATCTCCTAAGATCCTGCATTACACAGAGCAAAGGGGGAGCAGATTGGGCAAACTTGTGGGGAAAAGTGCAGCGGATGTGTAAAAAGGAAAAATAGCTATGCAGAGTGACTGCATAAACAGTGACTGCCATCCTCCACTAGTGTAAACATCCCAGTTCCCTCTGCAAAATACCAGTACAATCAATAAACCTGCTGAAACAGTGAAAGATGACAGAAAAGAATATGCTAGGGAGGCATCTACATTGGGCTTTCCCCTCTAGATTTTCCCCCCCTTTCCTACACAGTTGCGGTAGTGATGTCAACACTAGTGGCTCATGTTATTTTTAGTGCCCTATGATCCAATTCTGCTCAAAGCTGATCTATATGATACGGTACTATAAGGGTTGTGGCTAACAGCTCTTTGTTTAAATTAGCACTCCCACCACTGCCGAAGCTGAACTGATGATAGCAAGAGAGGGAAATATTCAGCAAAAGGCCTCATGGGTAAAGCTGAAGTGGCATATTTCTGCATCACAGACAAAATTCTGTTTAAACATACTTTGATAATGTAATTCAGAGCATCAGTAAGTGTTTTTTATCTCCTCTCAGAGTCTAGCCAGTTGCCTTCTAGTCAGTGACAGCCTGGTATGTAGACTTGACACCCACATCTTCATCCCCTCTGAGACCCTGTCTTGTAGCAGGGACAGTTTCTGAATTTCCCCCATGGTTACTAATACTCATTTAGGTCTCCAAAGGGGGGAGGGGGCTTGTGCAAAACAGAAGTGGCTATACTGCTTCTTTTTGCGCAAAAACCCCTTGCGCAAAAAGCATCAGCAGAAAATATGCTAATGATATCGCAACTCATGCTAATGAGTCCATCATTAGCATACTCTGTGCTGCAAAAACTTGTAGGCTATGTCTACACTGTTCTTGCGCAAAAACTTGTGGAGTGCCTACACTGAACATGTGTTCTTGCGCAAGTAAATTTACAGTAAAGCATCAGAAAAAAGGGCTTCTTGTGCAAGAGTTATTCCTCTCCCCACGAGGAATAAGCCTTTTTGCACAAGAGCTCTTGCGCAAGAAGGCAGTGTGGACAGGTAACAGGGGTTTCTTGAGCAAGAAACCCCTATGGCTAAAATGGCCATCAGAGCTTTCTTGCGCAAGAGAGCATCTACACTGCCATGGACTCTCTTGCAGAAAAGCACATCTCTTGCACAAGACGTTTTGCGCAATAACTCTTGCGCAAAACAGTTCTTGCACAAAAAGCCTGCAGTGTAGACATAGCCATAGTGTATATATAGCCTTACAGTCTCTAGCTCTTACAGTGTTAAAGTAAGAGCTGTTGTATAATTTGCCGGTAAATAATAGACATACATTCCTTACAAGCTGTGTAGCTAAGCAGCCACTTAAGCCATCAGACTCTTTTCAGTAAGATACTCTAGGTTAGAAGGTATAGATCAGGTGTTTCTCAAAGTGTTCCATGGGCCTGCTTTGGGAAAGCCACTAGTGGGCTCACACTGCTTTGTTTACCTAAAGGGTCCATAGCCATGGAGCCTTGCAGCTCCCATTGGCTCTAGTTTGCTGTTTCCAGCCAAGTTGAGCCTTGGGAAGTGGCAGCCCAGACCATGCCACTTCCTGCAGGTCCCCTTGGCTGGAAACAGTGAACTGGAGCCCATGATAGCTGTGAGGCTCCATGGCTATAGATCCTTTAGGTAAACAAAGCGGTGTGCGTCTCCTAGTGGCTTTCCCAAAGTGGGCCCATGGAACACTTTGAGAAACACTGGTGTAGATAATAACCTTAGTTATTGTAAAGAAAGCAGGAGCTAAGGACTGATAAGCAGTCCCACTTGCCCCTGCAGAAAAAAAAAATCGCCAGTCCAATATGTGCTTTACAGTGAAGTTTTGACTTTTCCAATAGGGAAAATGAAAGTGTTTTGCTTGGGTTTTAGACTCAAAATGCTACTAAATTATTCCAGGCTTCCTTTACAAAGACCATGTCGAAGAAACTCCCTTTTAAACCTGTCTTGTTCTAGGGAACGAGATTAAAGGACTGGCTCTGCCACTGGGCTGAACCAGGAACTGGCTGTGAAAGCCTCTCTCAGGAATGTGTTAATGAAACTGAAGGGAGAGACTGGATGTGAAAAACATAAAGCCTTATGCCAGCAAGTAATTCACTATTTCTTCTATCTCATAATCTAAAACAGGTTTAGCAGAGGTAACATTTTTCAAAAAGAATGTTGACAAGCGTATTGGAATTATCCTGTGGTGGCTCTGATTTTTGTTTGACCCTTCAACATGTTTAATCACACTTGTGCTAGTAAAAGACACTATGTACTGGATTTGTTTTGTTTGATCTGCTTGGACTTTGCCATTGCAACAGCCAGCAAGATCCACATCTCTTTCCTCTCGATTTCCAAGCTCAACATTTAATTGGATAATTTGGAAAAGGGTGTGACTAAAACAAATTCCAAAATAAGGATCTCATCATTAAAAATATTACAACACAAACTTAAAACATCTATTTATAGTTGCCATCAGGGGTATTTAGCTTAGAACACCTACAAAATTATATAGCAAGTAGCAATAATACTTCTACAATATACAGAATTTATTTTTTGTATAGGCTATTTGTTTTTCTGTAAATCAGAATGGCACATTTAGCATATATTGTAAGTGCACATGAATGGATGACCCTCAAAATCAAAACAAGCAGATTCAAAACATTTTTAAGCAGCATTCAGGAAGTTATAGAGCCTATCTGAAATGCCAACATTGTGTGTTAAACTGTAGGATTTACCATCCATAAATAATTTTAATATAAAGATCCATATTGTTTTAATAACATTTGTTCCAAGTAAAAAAAGATGGTGCCAATTTGAATGGGTTTGAAAAAAAATCACTGTAAAATACCCATTCAACAACATAGTATTGGGGAAAAATTGCAAAACAAATATGAAAACTGTGAAGATTTATATTTTAAACCCAATCACTCTTTATTTGGAAGTGTTTTGAAATACTCTTCCACTGAAATAGTGGAAACTCCTCCATACCAGTTCTGAAGCCAGATGTGCTCAATGTTCATTTTCATGAAGAACCATTCATAGCTACGAGGCCACTTCCTCATACCTGGGTGCCTGAAAAGACAAAGAATTCCAAAAAGGTTGCCAAAATGCATGTCTGGTGGACTTATTTCTTCAATGCAGTAGTTGCTGGCCTTCTTGGGCAACAAAATTGATTTGCCTGAGTAAAACCTAGACTGTACCAGACAGCATCATTGACCTATGTTCTCTCTCACTTGCAATGAAGCTTGCTCCAAATCTAAATGTGGCAGCAAATAAAAGGGCAGCCATGGGACTTAAAAAAAGCCCATCATTAAAAGACAGATTTTGCCCAGCCTTTAAACAGGTGAAAAGCACTGGATCTACAAAGGGACTTGGTTGTTGCCATGTGAAGTACTGCAGAAACTTTCTTTTAGGCAGCCAGAGAATCACTGGAACAACAATGGGATCCACAATGTTTGGCTTAGATGCCTAGGCTAACTATACAACGAATGGGGAGAGAGAGGTGCCTAAGAATGCAATTCACAAAAGCAGCAGGCTAGGGAGGGAACTGCCTAAACAAGCAATGGGAGATGCTAATGAGAGGGATGTCTTCCAAGCCCTTTTGGTCCACAGTGAGAAACTCTACCCTTTTCTGAAGACAACTGAACCGCTTCCTGTATGTGAATGACCTTGCACAAGCAACTGACTTCAGGGAAAACAGAAGCCGGTGATACTGCTTAGCTTCTAATTCTTAGTTCAGTGATTAAAACACTTACCTAGGATATGAAAGGTCTGGGTTCAATTCCCTCCTCCATCAGATGGGGAGGAAAGATTTGAACAGAGATCTCTAACCACTGGGCTAAAAGTTGCAAGATGGTGATGGCAGCACCATCACCTCACTGCAAGGCTACGTCTACACTGCAGGCTTCTTGCACAAGAACTGTTTTGCGGAAGAGTTCTTGCGCAAAAGGTCTTGCGCAAGAGCACGTCCACACTGCCATGTGCGTTGCGCAAGAGCATCCATGGCAGTGTGGACAGGGGCGGCCTGAGATGAGCTGCTGGCAACTGGCGCCCCAGGCAGAATGCGCGATCAGCACCCCCGCCTCCGAGATGAGCTGCCGGCAACTGGCGCCCCAGGCAGAATGCGCAATCAGTGCCCCCACCTCCAAGACGAGCTGGAGCCCTAGGTGGAATGCGCAATTGGCGCCCCCGCATCCAAAGCCCTCAATAGACACACAGTTCCTGCTGGCCACAGATCACTATTCCTGGTTAATGGGAGTTGTGGGGAGTGGTGCAGACCAGGACACCGCTTCTCACAGCTCCCTGTAATTCCCTGGGCTGCATTGCTCGGAGGAGAGGATAAGGGGGTAGGGTGGGTGGGGCTCGGGGAAGAGATGGGGTAGGACCTGTGATGAGGGGGTTGCCCCAGGTTCCGTGCCCTCCCCCCCTCCCCAGGGTGGCTTTGTAGCGCTGTCAGCCCTGGTGCGCCAGGCGACATGGTCAGGGCACAAGCACCTGGGTAAGTCCCGGGGGGATGGTTGGGAAGAGCATCAGGGGGTGCTGAATAAGGGGCAGCAGATGGGGAGCAGGGAGTGTTGGATAGGAACAGCGGCTGTTGGGGGTGGTTGGGGAGCAGTCGGAGATGGGGAGCAGGGGAATTAGGATACAGGAGCTCCCAGGACGACAGGAAGCTGGGGGGTTTAGATGAGGATGGGGGATGGTCAGGAGCAGGGGTCAGATAAGGGGTGGGGCGTGGGTCACGCCTGGCTGTTTGTGGAAGCACAGCCTTCCCCACTGGCCCTCCATACAATTTTTGAACCCTGAGATGACTCTCAGGCCAAAAAGTTTGCCCATCCCTGCTCATCAACCTACTAAGTAAAGAGCAGGCCTGTTACTTGTGGGATCCTCAATCACAACAGCCAACCCACTTACAATTTATTCATCTCAAAATTGTAGGTATTATTATATTACATAAATGTCATACAGACCTAGAAAACATTGCTTGCTTGGCAAATTCCATTTCCTCTGGAGGTACCATGACCATCTGTCCTGTGAGAGTCACTCTGGCACACCTTGGATCCTCAGGATCTATTATATTTTTTCTGCACACAGAGAAATTCATATATAATAGCTTGTTTTCTCCAGCAGAGATCTTTAAGAAGCTACATACCATACTCTGGGTGAATATGAGCTCATGCAAGTGTAATACTCTAATCCCAGAGCCTGACTCATAAATCTTTGTTCACAAGAGTAGTGCTATTCCATGGGACTGTTCACATGGGTGAGGAGTACTCACATGAACAAGAATTGCGGGATCAGGCGCAAAGTTTGAAGCAAAACAGATTCATCTATTTTTTAACCAGGTTTCCTTAAATAGATTCATTAGTAGATGATGTCTTCTATCTATTCAAATTATAATTGTTCTGGTCTTTTAGGTTGGAAACTGATTTTTCTATTTATCTTTTGTAGATGCTATTCCATAGCAACAAAAATTAGCAGTAGCCATCCATGCACAGAACCAAACGTAGAATTTGTGTGTAGATCAGCAAATCAATTTTAAGATGCCCCACTCAAGCACCTCAAAGGTCACCAATTCTTGTCCACCTTTATCAAACCACTATGCACAAGATTCTGAGGAGGGTTAGTGAGATGGTTAGCATACACACAACACCTAAATTATACCAAAAATGTATGTATATGTAACTTTAGGCCTCTTCCTCCTAGCCTTCTGCTATAGACCCACCTGTTTGTTCATTTCTACCCTAGTTATTTATTTACACACTATTGCTTGATCTACATTACAGGGAAAGGTGAACTTAAGATATGCAACTCCAGCTATGTTAATTACATAGAAGGAGTCGATGTATCTTAAATTGCGTTTCCTTGCCGTTCACTCAGTGGGAGATCAACAGGAGCAAATGTTCCCATTGGCTCCCCTTACTCCTCACGAGGAGCAGGACTACCAGTGCTGATAGGGGCACCCTCTGAGTTCGATTTAACTGGTCTATACCAGACCTGCTAAATCCAACGCCAGAAGATCACTCTTCTACATAGTGCAGATATGGCCTATGTGTTTTCTAGGCTATCTGCACAAGGAAAAGAATGATAGTTTTGCTATTTTTGAAATAACTCTCCGTTACATTCTTAATTCATTCAAATTAGGGGGCTCTTTACTGCTCTCCAGCTGTATGCTTGTACTGTAATGGCATTTAAAATAAATTACAGGCATAGCTATGGGACTGACATAAGAACGGCCATACTGGGTTAGACCAAAGATCCATCTAACCCATTGTCCTGTCTGTGACAGTGGCCAGTTCCAGATGTAATGAACAGAATAGAGCAATTTCGAGTGATCCATTCTCTGTTATCCAGTCCCAGCTTCTGGCAGTTGGAGGGTGAGGGAAACCTGGAGCATGAGGTTGCATCTTTGAGCATCTTGGTTCTCTGTTACATTGGTAGAAATGAGGAGTAACTCCACTGCTAGTGAAATCATTAACAAAAACCCACATTGTAAGGGCCTAATTGCATGAGAAGTTGTCTGGCTTCAACTTGCATTGGTTTCACCAACAGTTGAAATGCTCAGCACCTCACATTGTTGGATCCTACGTGACAGCTTTATCAGGTCCAAAGATTCACATTAAGAAACAGGCATTGCAGTTGCTGTTTTCAGTGTTTTAACTTGAAGAAGGAAACTGCAGTTAATTAAGTCTGAGCTGCTTGCAGTTTTACTCAGAGATTTTGACTTGAACTCACTAGCCCCAACTGTATATGCAATTTGCATATTACTTTTTTCCTTTCAATTCTGCGTATTTGTGTTGCATGCGGGAAACATATGGGAGTGTTCCTGCAGCTAATTTAACACCTCAAATACTCCACAGATGGTAATGAAAAACTGTGCAGCCTCTTGGATAAAGTGTCTGCTTTTATACATAGGGCCAAGAACTTAAATATGCCAGGAAATATTATGAATTGATACTCAGCTGTGCCCAATAAGCATTAGGCACAGCTGACCGCGTGAGCTGAAAAGGTACAAAATGTGGTTCTCTTACCTACAAGATGGCTTTCTATCATCCCCTGGGCTATGTCTACACTGGCGGCTTCTTGTGCAAGAACATCTTGCGCAAGAGTTCTTGTGCAAGAAAACGTCCACACTGCCATGTGTGAGCTGTGCTTTTGCGCAAGAGTGCCCATGGCAGTGTGGACGCTCTCTTACGCAACAAAGCTCTGATGGCCATTTTAGCCATAGGGCTTTCTTGTGCAAGAAATCCCCGCCCAGCGTCCACACTGCCCTCTTGCGCAAGAGCTCTTGCGCAAGAGGGCTTACACCTGTTAAAAAGGAGCGTGGCTCTTGCGCAAGAAGCCCTCTCTTACCACGACATACTGTAAATTTTCTTCCGCAAGAGCGGGCGGGCAGTGTGCACGCTCTGTGGATTCTTGCGCAAGAACGGCCATACTTGCGCAAGAAGCCGTGAGTGTAGACATAGCCCTGGAGTTTAGAGCAGCCTCGGGGGTCCTAAGAAACTATTATGCTGACTGAGATCAATGAGCACCTTGGCCATGCCTCTTCCCCCATCTTCTGCACTCTGTGGGGGAAAGGAGTGAGACTAGAGTTGGGGCTGAGATCCATCTAGGGTTTTTTTTTTTTTTAACTTAACATTGGTTTATTTAAAAAAAATCTAGAAATCTATAAATTTTCCAGCAACAATTTTTAGTACAAACTAAGGAACTCATGTTACTTTGAGCACCTGAAAATCTATATTCCCCTGACCAGATTCTGAATTCAGCTATGCCAGAGTAAATCCACTGAAGTCAGCGTAAATCTACTGAAGTCAGCCAATTTACACAGCATAACTGCAGTTCGTCTAGTCCTTTACCGTTTGTGTTTAACCTTAAGAATGCATTAGCATTGTCTTATTAGTTATTAATCTTTTTAATAAGATTAGTTTTAAAAATAAGCGAAAGGAATTTTTAACGCACAAATTATGTACTTTAAATTAGAAAGCTTTTTTCCACCTGCACGCAAATGACTGTTTCTTCATTACATGCCCATCAGGTATTTGAAATGAGAGTAAAAGAATTGAACAGTGGATAAGAGCAAATTAGTTTAGAAGGGCATTTGTTTGGTATAGCTTAATTATTTGTTGCAAATTTCTTACATGTAGAAATAAATATAAAATTATATTCTTTTTAACTGGAAGGTTAGATTTCACAGGATGGATGGCGGTGAGAGATTTGATTTAACCATGTGAGTTATAATCAAGAGCTATCAGAGAACGTGAGGTCCCTCCTGCTAACTCTTTTAGAATGGAAGAGAAATGTGTACATAAAACAATCAAATAATTATATCTTAATTTTTAGTACTGGCCTACTTCAAGAGATACATACCTCAGTATCTAGAATGTTTGAGCTTGTACTTTCTCCTTGACCTTTTCCTTTGTTTCCACTGTTGTGCTTATTTGCACACAAGATGTCAAGACTATTACTTTTTGGAACGGTTTCTCCAAACTAAAGTTTGTATATTTCAATATTCAGATTAAGGGGGTAGAATCTTTTTGCTGGCAAATTAGCAAGCAAATTTTATGCAAAGATTAAATTGGACAAAATACTTGAAAAGCTGAACAAGGACAGTGACACATCTGAACTTGGTACACTATGTTATACTGCTAGCGTGGCTTTTATCACCAGCTTTTA
Organism: Pelochelys cantorii; assembly: GCA_032595735.1. Taxonomy (NCBI): domain Eukaryota; kingdom Metazoa; phylum Chordata; order Testudines; family Trionychidae; genus Pelochelys; species Pelochelys cantorii. The sequence goes on along the minus strand of CM064326.1, from coordinate 118,960,465 downwards.
TCTTGATTTTCCATTTCATAACAGTTAACTTTGTATCCTACTCTTACATTGGCATTGGTATTTTTATCTAACACAAAGATTTAATGTTTTGAAAGAAATTTACTTTTTGCATTTCCTTTGGTGTAGCATTCCCCTTACAATGTGCTTTTTTTTCTTTCTAAACCCACATGCAACCACTAAGTGTAGCTAACACAGTTCCATTGCCCCAGTTCTGAGCCCCCCACTATAGAAAGGATGTGGATGCATTGGAGAGGGTCGAGCAGAGGGCAACCAAAATTATTAGAGAGCTGCAGCACATGACCAATGAGGAGCGACTGAGGCTACGTCTACACTGTAGCCTTCCTGTGGAAAACTTATGCAAATGAAGTTCAGCATGGAATATCGCCACGCTGCATTTGCATACTTAATGAGCAGCCGTTTTTGCACAAGAGTCCTTTGTGCAAAAAAGAGCAGTATAGACGGCTCCTTTTTGCGCAAAATCCTCCTCTTGCGTAAGAGCCATTCTTCTTGCTCAAGAGGGGGTTTTTGCGCAAAAAGGAGCCGTGTACATGGCTCTTTTTTGCACAAAAGCTTCTTGCACAAACATGGCTGCTCATTAATTATGCAAATGAAGCACGGTGATATTCCATGCCAAGGTTCATTTGCATAAGCTTTTACGCAAGAAGGCTACAGTGTAGACATAGCCTGAGGGATTTGGGTTTGTTTAGTCTGCAGAAGGGAAGAGTGAGGAGGGATTTGATAGCAGCCTTCAACTTCCTGAAGGGAGGTTCCAAAGAGGATGGAGAGAGGCTGTTCACAGTAGTGACAGATGGCAGAACAAGGAGCAAAGGTCTCAAGTTACAGTGGGGGAGGTCTAGGTTGGATATTAGGAAAAACTATTTCACGAGGAAGGTGGTGAAGTACTGGAATGGGTTACCTAGGGAGGCGGTGGAATCCCTCTCTAGAGGTTTTTAAGTCTCGGCTTGACAAAGCCCTGGCTGGGTTGATTTAGTTGGGATTGGTCCTGCCTTGGGCAGGGGGCTGGACTTGATGACCTCCTGAGGTCTCTTCCAGCTCTATGATTCTATGATTGCTAATGTGGATAGGTCCTGTGTTTTCAGTGTGTTATTAGTACAGCTGATGTATATCTGGGACTTGCTGTCCAGAAATTGAGTGATGTACAAAGTGAGCCCATGGCCTCTCTTCATTTAGAAACTCCTAGTGCACATCCCTGGATATATAGTTATACATTTACTAATGATTTCTTGCCTTCTATATAAAAACATACACATTCAGTCCTCATTCCTCAGGTCCACCTTAGCTTTGTGTGGCACAGGATGGAGAGGGAAGATAAAAATAATTCTATGTTTGTGATTCAGAGGGTCATTGGTAGTACACAGCTATATGTCAGTAACTTTTTAGGACTCACACTAAATCTTACACACTGGTTTTATGATATATACACAAAAGGTGGCATATACTGTATCAGTGAAAACTAATCATTCACTGGTCATGAGAATTCTAGCATAATGTGTTTAATGGATGTGTACAAAGAGTTAGTATGCACCATCATTATGGTGTTAAAATGCATTTGGCAAGCAATGCATAAGCCCAGTTTGCCTTAGACAAAGGAATGTGTATTTTCTTGTCTGACCAGCCTGATCATCAGGCAAAGACAATGAAGGTCCATTTAATAAAAGGAAAACAAAGCCACCAAACTAATGAGCAAGGGAAGATAGCCTCTTACCAGAGTAAGTCTGAATCTGAACTGACGAGCAGCTGAATCAACTGATTTTATGTATTATTATTGTATTATAAAAGTGTATCAAGAAAGATGTTTTAGGAAAGCCTCTGACACACTGGTGATCAATATAATTGTGAAATGTATTCACATGGTGAATTTTGGCTACTCACTGATATGCTTTATACCAGCAGTTCTCAACCAGAGTTCCAGGGTTCCCTGGGTGGGCCAGGAGCAGGCTTCAGGGGTCCACCAAGCAGGACTAGCATTAGAGTCAGTGGGGCGAGGGCAGAAAGCTACAGCCCTATTACCCAGGTAGGGTTGCCAGATGGTTTCAGAAAAAATACCGAACAACAAAAAAAAGACCCCTAGAGTTGTTCAAACAAACAGCGTGACCCCTTTAAGAAACGTGTGGTGAGGCTTTTTGGCCCTAACAGCCTGTCAGCGGCCGCCCGCCATCTTGCCTCCCTGCACGGGGCCGGACAGCCCCCCTGTGGAACCCAGTAAGCACTAGGGTTGCCAGGCTGCCTCCGTATTGAGCTGGACAGCCCAGGATTTTCACCTCCTGTCCAGGAACAAATCTGAAAGTACCAGACATTTTAGGTGTCTGATATTTTCTGAATTTTTTTACCGGACAAGAGGAGAAAATAACGGACTGTCCGGTTCAATACCAGATACCTGGCAACCCTATGCCCAGGACTAAAGCCAAAGCTTGAGCAACCTAGCTATGCAGGGCCCCCAGTGGTGTGGCATCCCAGGTCATTGCCCTGATCGCTATCCCCTAATGCTGCACATGGCTTTCATATGCATTAAAGTAGTTGTTGTGGCACGGTTGAAAGGGGAGAGAATCTCTATCACTGGAGGGCAGGGATAAAAATGGTCAGAGCTCTTGAAATCACAGAACATTGGATCCTTCACCAAGGGGGCTAAAGTCTCTCAGAACTGGGTATTGGTGAGAAATCTGCTTAGGCACAGATTGTAACTTGCTAAGTTTCAGTCTTAGAAGTGTATTTTTATTTGTAACCATTTATTTGTATTCCTTATACTTGGAATCTCTTAAATTTAGGACTTTTTGTTGAATAAACTTGTTTTCCTTTTACATAAACCAATTCAGTGCTGTGATGGGAATAATAGTGTTTATCATATTACCATTAAATTAATGAGTTGCAGTGTAATTTCCTTTTAAAGGAGCAACAAACTTAATAACTTCTGTGAGTGTAATCAGTAAGAGGGCTGGATACTACAGGGAGCTGTCTCTGGGGAATTCGGGAGTTGGGGTGCAGAATTTGTTACCTGGGAGGAAAGGCTGGGATGGATAGAGGACTCATAGACTTTAAGGTCAGAAGGGACCACTATGATCATCTAGTCTGACCCCTGCACAACGCAGGCCACAGAATCTCACCCACCCACTCCTGGAATAATCCTCTCACCTATATCTCAGATACTGAAGTCCTCAAATGATGGTTTAAAGACCCCAACATGAAGAGAATCCTCCAGCAAGTGATCCATGCCCCATGCTACAGAGGAAGGCGAAAAACCTCCACGGCCTCAGCCAATCTACCCTGGAGGAAAATGCCTTCCTGACCCCAAATATGGCGATCATCTGAACCCTGAGCATGTGGGCAAGACTCACCAGCCAGACACCCAGGAAAAAGTTCTCTTTAGTAACTCCTATCATCCCACCATTGGCCTATTTACCACCGATGGTGAAAGGTCAATTAGTTGCCAAGATCATGTTATCCCATCAAACCATCCCCTTCATAAACCCATCTAGCTTAATATTGAAGCCAGATAGGTCTTTTGCCCACACTACTTCCCTTGGAAGGCTGTTCCAGAACTTCACTCCTCTAATGGTTAGAAACCTTCCTCTAATTTTGAGTCTAAACTTCCTGATAGCCAGTTTATATCCATTTGTTCTTGTGTCCACATTGATATTGAGCTGAAATAATTCCTCTCCCTCCCTGGTATTTATCCCTCTAATATATTTAAAGAGAGCAATCATGTCTCCCCTCAGCCTTCTTTTGGTTAAGGTAAACAAGCCAAGCTCCTTGACTCTCCTTTCATAAGACAGGTTTTCCATTCCTTGGATCATCCTAGTGGCCCTTCTTTGTACCTGTTCCAGTTTGAATTCATCCTTCTTAAACATGGGAGACCAGAACTGCACACAGTATTCCAGATGAGGTCTCACCAATGCCTTGTATAACAGCACTAACACCTCCTTATCTCTACTGGAAATACCTCGCCTAATGCATCCCAAGACCATATTAGCCTTTTTCACGGCCATGTCACATTGGCGGCTCATAGTCATCCTGTGATCAACCAGGACTCCGAGGTCCTTCTCCTCTTCCGTCACTTCCAACTGATGTATCCCCAGCTTATAACTAAAATTCTTGTTATTAATCCCTAAGGATATGTCTACACTGGCCCCCTAGTTCGAACTAGGGAGGCTAATGTAGGCATTCGAAGTTGCAAATCAAGCCCAGGATTTAAATATCCCGCGCTTGATTTGCATCTTCCCGGCTGGTCGCCATTTTTGAAATTTACAAGTCCGGACTAACTGCCTGCGTCTACATGCGGCAGGGACCCGGTAATTCGAAATAAAGCCCTAGTTCGAACTACCTGTTATTTCTCGTGGAATGAGGCTTAACAGGTAGTTCAAACTAGGGCTTTATTTCCAACTACCGGGTCCCTGCTGCGTGTAGACGCGGGCAGTTAGTCCGGACTTGTAAATTTCAAAAAATGGCGACCGGCTGGGACAATGCAAATCAAGCCCGGGATATTTAAATCCCGGGCTTGATTTGCAACTTCGAATGCCTACATTAGCCTCCCTAGTTTGAAGTAGGGGGCTAGTGTAGACATACCCTCAGTGCATAACCTTACACTTCTCACTATTAAATTTCATCCTATTACTATTACTCCAATTTACAAGATCATCCAGATCTTCCTGTATGATATCCCCATCCTTTACTGAATTGGCAATACCTCCCAACTTTGTTATATCCGCAAACTTTATTAGCACACTCCCACTATTGGTGCCGAGGTCAGTAATAAAAAGATTAAATAAGATTGGTCCCAAAACTGATCCCTGAGGAACTCCACTAGTAACTGAAGAGTTTGCTGGCCAGGCAGACAAACTGGTGTTCAGGGAGCTGTCACCCATCTTAATAGTAGCAATGTTCTCCCTTGTTGAGGTTGAGAGGGATTACACAGTACTTCACAACGTTGGGAATGTCAGCACATTGTCACACTGGCAGACCAATTTGGAAAAATTTGGGATGGAGGGGGTTTTGCAGTCACTCAGTAAAATAATAGGGCAACAGAAGACAGGCTGCAACCTGCATGTTTGTATGAGAGATGTTATGTCGGGGCTGTGAGCCACAGCAGCACAGCACTGAAAGTACCCAGAGTTGCAAAGCAGGCAGTGACATAACCCCTCCATGGTCTGGGTTGAACCCCAAAGTGTCACAACATCATACTTGAGAAAGGAGAGAAAGGAATCAAGATGGATACCATTTATATAAAAAGATACACACCTTGCTAAAGAGATTCAACAAAGCCTGTCTAAAAGGGAATCAGAGAGCTTACGCATTCTATTAGAGCTACATGATTGCTAGTGTGTACATCGTTTTAGAGAGGTTATTTTAGTTATTCATCAGGCTTGAGAAGAGGAAAAAAATGATTTTCCCAGTTTTTCCGCTTCTAGTGGGCAAACCATACGTTCAACACTTGACTCTGGTCAGTCAATTTGTTGTTTATGTTAAGCATGTAGAAGAGAGCTGCATACAAAAGCATTCACTTCATTCTAGTCCTGCAGAAAGAAGCCATACTATCTCCTTTAAGCACTAAAAGAAGCTGTTACTTTTGAACAGCATATAGCAAAAATCATATATGGATGAAATAGCTAAGAGTTTCACAGTGCTCTGAGATGCACACCAGTATTTTCATTGTCCATTCATTTGACTGCATTCCATTTTCAGCCATGTTGGATCATGCTTCAAAAATGACTCAGAGTAAAGATTGCCACCTGTGTTATTTACTTGTACAAGAGCACACATAGCATTAGTCCCTGCCGTGATCTCCTGAGCTTTCATTGGAGAATTCCCATCCAAAAATTAACCAGGTCCAGATCTGACTAACTCATAGTGGTATGGCTGTACTGACACCTATAAAACAGAGCCATTGTTAGGGGTAAATTACAAAGTTGAGTGCCCTGCTTCCACTGATTATGTTCTGTCTCTTGCACCCAGACATTCAGCTCTAGTGACTAAGAGTGTTTTTTTTAGTATTATTAGTCACTTCCACTTGATGCCAACAGGCCATCATTGAGGTGAGGCCCACAGGGTTAATTTCTACATAGGATATATATTCTACACCATAGGATTTTATTTTCTAAAGTTTACAGCAGGAAATGTTATGCCATCATATAATTACCACAGTTGTGTATTAAAGCACACTGCACTTTGATGTTATATTTAGAAAAGCACACTTTATGAGCTTTATATATGCCATCATAATTCAACACTGAAGGATCTAAAATAAAAAGTATGTATTAGCATTACTAATCTGTGTGGTACGAGCATTGGACAAAATCTCTATTGAAAGCAAAGTTCATAATCTGAAAAGCTGCTGCTAGTTGTTGGCTTGATACCGCAGGGCATTACAGCCCTGCCTTCCCCCTGATTTGGACAAATAGAATGTTCTTTCTCATTCTTCCTTCAAAGCCTGCAAAGATATTTAAAAGGCATCTTTATTTTGGATGTGAAGTCTTTCATTTTAGACAGTCCCGAGGTTAAAGATAAGTATGAAAAAATGGCTTTTTTGTATTGAATTGATCCCTGTGTTTGATTGTATGCCCATTTTAGTTTGGTTTACATCACTCCACAGTTCCTAGAAGAACTTCCTCCCTAGACTGTTTTTCTTACAATTTAAGTGCTCTTGGTGTGCTTAGCTGTCTTTGTTCATATAAATAGCGAATTTCTGTGGCTGAACTACTAATTATGGTATGTAACCTATCGCTGAAATCAGCCTTCGTACCAGATGACTGGAGAACAGCTAATGTAACACCAATTTTAAAAAAAAAACCTTCAGAAGTGATTCTTGAAATTATACTTTGGGAAACCTAACTTCAGTAGCAGGAAAGTTGCCTGAAACTACAGTAAAAACCAGAATTCTCAGCTACATAGATGAACACAGCATGTTGAAGAAGAGTCAACAGAGTATTTAAAACGGAAATCATACCTCACTAATCTACTGGAATTCTTTGAGGGTGTCAACAAACATGGAGACAAGGGTGACAGTGACGTTGGATTTTCAGAAAGCTTTGATAAGATTCCTCACTAAAAACTCTTAAACAAAGTAAGCAGTCATGGTATTAGAGGGGAACAGTTTAGATATGTATTTGGTTGAAATGGTTGCCATTTTGTTGGGATCACTATCTTGGACTGGCAAAAGGACAACCTGTCCTCCCTCTTGGTACCCCTTCTCCTTCAGGCTTTTGGTGTCCCTTTTCCAGTTTGGCACTAGAACGGGGGAATGGGTGGGAACATGGAGTTGTTCTACCAACTGGAATGTATATAGGGGAGTGTTTGTCACTGTGAGAGAGGGCTCTGTGTCTCTGGATACTGTGCAAGCAGGACATCTCAGTGAGGTGCAGAGACCTTCCCACAGAGAACCAGTCTTGCTTATGGACAGGGTCCATAAGCAGGGAGGATCCTTTGAACTTATCTGCACTCACAACAGCAGTACACCTTCCACATGGAGAATAGTGAATCAAGAACAGGAGACTTCGGACCAAGGGAAGTCTACTCACCTGCCTGGAATCTCCTGGAATCCAGCTCCTGGCATTCCTGTGTCCTCGCCTATGTCATCCCAGTATCTACAGGACATGGTATAGTCCTTCCCTATATTTTTGGCCTCCCATTGTAAAAGTTTGGGCTTTGGGGTTCACCCCCCATGGTAACATCTGTGCTCACATCCAAGACATTATCGTATGATTGCAGGGAGACCTAGTTTATTTGTTATATTACTCCCAATAAAGATCTTTTGTTTCTATTTCACCTGCTTGCATCTGAAATACACTACATACCAAAGATGGATGCAGAGGGGGGCAGGTACGATACTGCAGATAGCCCATCTTCTGATAAATAAATCATAGATCAAACTGTTTTGAGCTAACAATGGGATAAGAGAAAAGGTCCTCTCATAGATCAGTAACTAGCTAAAAGGTAGATAAATAAATAAAATGGGAATAAATAATGGGGTTTCAAAGTGGAAAGAGGTAAATTGTGGGGTATCCAAGGACCTGTATTGTGAGCAGTACTGTTTGACATATTCATAAATTATCTGGAAAACAGGGTAAACCATGAGGTGGCAAAGTTTTCAAGCGAGTTAAGTCTAAAGCTGACTGTGAAGAGTTATAAAGGGATCTCACAACACAAGTGACTGATCAAATAAATGGCAGATGAAATTCAGTGCTGATAAATGCAAAGTTATGCACACTGAAAAACATAATTCCAATTATACATACAAAATGATGGGGTCTAAATTAGATGTTCTCACTCAAGAAAGAGATCTTGGCATCACTGTGGATAATTCTCTGAAAACATCTGCTCAATGCGCAGTGGCCATCAAAAAGCTAACAGAATATTAGGAAAAGGATCGATAACGAGACAGAAAATATCATGTCTCTATGTCTCTGCAAAAATAATGAGAAGTCCTGTGGCACCTTATAGACTAACAGATTTATTGGAGCATAAGCTTTCATGGGCAAAGACCCATTTCGTCAGATGCATGTCAGTGGGTCTTTGCCCACGAAAGCTTATGCTCCAATAAATCTGTTAGTCTATAATGTGCCACAGGACTTCTCATTGTTTTTGCAGATTCAGACTAACACGGCTACCCCTCTGATCTATGTCTCTGGAGCACCTACATTTTGAATACTGCATGCAGTTTTGGTTGCACCATTTAAAAAAGATATAGTAGAAAAACTACAGAGTGAGGCAACAAAAATGGCTAGGGTGTAGAACAGCTTCTATGTGAGTAAACATTCGAAAGAATGTACTGTTTAGTGTAGAAAGATGACTAAGAGAAGATACGATGAGGTGTATAAGATCATGAATGGTGAGGAGAAAGTGAATACGGAAATATTATTTTCCCCTTTACAGAGCAAAAGAACCAGGCATCATCCAATGAAATTAATAGGTAGCAGATTTAAAAACATCATAAAGGTACTTCTTCACATAACACACAGTCAAATTGTGGAATTCATTGCAAGATGTTGTGAAGACCAAAATATAACTGGGTTCCAAAAAGAAGTAGATAAGTTCATCGAGGATCGGTCCATCATTGGTTATCAGGAAAGGTGGTCAGGAACACAACCCCATGCTCTGTGTGTCCCTAAACCTCTGACCTCCAGAAGCTGACAGAGGACTGGATGACAAGGGATGGATTACTCAATAATTGTTAGGTTCTGTTCATTCCCTCTGCAGTATCTGATACCAGCCACTGCCAGAAGACAGGATATTGAGCTAGATGGACCACTCATTTGAACCGGGATGGGTCTTGAGAATTACATGATTAAAGTAGTGAATGTTGTATGACACAGCTGTACAGGCTGCCCCTGACTTGCGACACGATTGGTTCCTGGGATAGTGTCGCAAGTCGGGGGTGTTGTAACTCGAACCCACATTTACGATAGGTGCCGTGCGCCATCGTAAATGCAGGCCGAGGACAGAAGTTGGGGTTTTTCAGCCCCTTCAGCACTTAAAAAAATGGCCATAAGTGCAGGGGGTTGCAACTTGGGCCATCGTAAGACAGGGGTTTCCTGTAGCCAATTTTATAGTAATAGTCAATAGCACTCTGAAAAGAAGACCACAGCATTAGGTAAGTTTCCGTAAACACAGAGAAAGAAACAGACCATGGTGTTCTAGACTGCAGTTTTCTACAATGCTTATTTAAGTATAACAGAAAAAGAAAACAATAATTTGAGCTATATTGTGTGTGCTGCGTGGTGATGATAATAGGTTTCATATTTAACTTTCTAATTTAGTAGTTATACGTTTGCTGGATAGATCTTTAAGTATGGATTTAGCAGTAACAGTTACTGAAGTGTTTATCCTGAATGTGCTTTAAAGAGGAACAACATAAATACTAGAGAAGCAAAGATGCTGCTGTGTCACAAACTTAGGATCTGAATCTAAACTCCTGCAAAGTTCAGAGGTGTTGGATTGAGGGTTTCTGTGCAGCTCCATCCATAGCAAACACATTTGCCTTTCACTTAGCTTTTATAGTTTGTCTCAGGGCCAGACTAAGGAGTGGGCTAGCCGGGCAGCTGCCCAGAGCACCAACCTATGGGGGGCGCCCGGCTCCCGGCAGGCTGCAGCGGCCGCCCGGGATGGGGGCCATGTTAACCCCCGCAGCAACGCCTTTTCCCCCGCGGCCGCAGGGCCCTGCACGGCCAGGCACAGCCCACCCCGGGCAGCCCCGGGCTGCGCGCCATCGGCGGTGGCCAGGCCAACTGGGCAGCGCATGCGCCGTGCGTCCGCCCACACGTCCCAAGGGCGGGCCCGCGCATGCACCATGCGCCCGGAGGCGGGGCCGTGTGCCCCGGGGCTGGCACCACACACCTGGGGCCCGGGGCGCCAAAATGGCTCGGGCCAGCCCTGGTTTGTCTTACTGTATTTACTAATTGTCAGGTATTTACACCAAAATCACGGTTTGCCTGAATGTGTACTGCTTAATTTGTGGCATTCCATTCCTTTTCATGTTAACAGACTGTGACCTCACAAATACAGGAGTATGTGGATCAAACAGAAGGCTTGTTCAAAATACCAGCATCTGACATAATATTAAAAGGCAAACAAAAATCGTGACTGACCTAGAAAACTGCTTTTCGTCAGAATTTTCTTTTCTGCTACTTTAGAAGGTCAGTATTAGGCCTTGCTGCTGGATACACCTTTGCACGTGCTTAACTTGACTTCTGTGGCACTACTCACATGCTTCCATGTTTGCAGTATCAAGGCAAACGTGAGACCTGTTATTTGGCTAAGTAAGCAAAGTGGTCTGAGCAGCTCACATGTAAGTCTTAATTTAAAACAACGGTATTTTGGGTTTGTTTTGTGCTTCTTAATCGGAGGCCCAATACTGATCCCACTGAATGCTGTGGGAACAGGATTGGGCCCCTTTTCTGGCGAGTGTGCTATTATATACCAGGTCTCAGAGGGGTAAACACCGAATAGTTCTGTGGAACCTTAGAGACTAATAAATATATTATATCATGAGCTTTTGTGGGTAAAACCCACTTCATCAGATGAGTTCAAGTGGAAATTTCAGAATTCAGGGTATATATAACAGCAAAAGCAGTTACCTGTCAATTGTAGGTCCAGTATTAATGAAACTAATTGAATCAGGCTGGATGTGTCCTATTCATATGTTTAGATGTGTAAGTCCATTTTATTCTAATGAATAGCTTTTTTGCCATTTAATTTTTCTTCCCTCTTTTCCCCTCTGAAGGAGACCTATCAGAATAACACCCACCCTTCAACTGGCATCCTCTGAAGCAGTGGTTCCCAAACTTTTCGGCATCACGCCCCTTTTTTGATTTTTGAAAAACCCTCATGCCCCCCTCCCCCAAACAGCAAAACTTGTTGAGCAAAAAAAGGAACTGACCGGGGCAGCAAAACTTGATTGGGGGGGGAGGGGGCTGGGTTGCCTCATGCCCCCCCCTGGAATTTCTGCACACCCCCCAGTTTGGGAACCCATGCTCTGAAGGTACTTTTTAATGCTATTCCATGGACTGGCCAGCAGGGAATGCTCTAAAAGCAATGCAGCCCATATCCTTCTGGGAAGTGGAAATCTTTTCATAAGTGATGAGGTATCTAATCACAATATCATAATGTACTGCTATTAACCCCTACTAGATTGGTTCCATTTTCCTTATTCTTGCATGACTAGAAATGTTGTTGCTATTATTAAGTGTGGGTTTTTGAAAGTCTCTTTCCAACTGAATAAATGTAACACTGTGAAATCAGTAAATTAGATACAAGTCTGACATGTGAGCACACATCATCTGATACTCATTAGATATACAAAAATCTATTAAAAGGCCAACTATATTTTGTTTCTAAAGCCAGAGATGTATTTTTTGTAGAATAACACAGAAATATTCCTTAGGAGGGTGCCAACTATTCCTAAGAGTTTTGATTACTTTAAAGTTTTCTTTAGTTTTTATGACTGTCTTGGGGTATGTATATGCCAGGGTGGGTAAATACTGCCCTGCAGGCCGGATCCGGTTCCCCAGGGTTAGCCCCTGGCAGGCCACAGTCTCTATATTTACCTGTGCCTCCTCAGGAACAGGCGATTGCAGCTCCTGTGGCCACGGATCACCATTCCTGGCCAATGGAAGCTGCAGGAAGTGGTGTCCCAGTCCTCACCACTTCCCATAGCTCCCATTAGCCGGGAACAGTGAACCACAGCTAATGGGAGCTGCAATTGCTCACACCCATGGTGATACAGGTAAATACAGAGGCGGCAGCCCGCCAGGGCTAAACCTGGTGAGCTGCTGCCGTTTTACTGCCCACCCTTGGTATATACTCGACTAGAATTCTGCATGCAGACAAGCAAAAGGACCATTTCATTGCTGGCATAGGTGGGCATAACCTTTCTCATGGAATCCACTATTTGTTTAGCTATTTTGTATAAATGTTCCTTAGCTCTAAAATGAATGAGACCCTTAACTGAGACTATTTCTGTGCAAGATACCGTATATTAAAAACCCCATACCATTACTCTCAGTATTTCACTAGCAGTGGAGAGAAACTCAGAGCTGACACACATTGTAGGCCATGTTGCGATAGCAGATCTTGCTTCTGAAATGGAGAGTGGGTAGTAGGGAAGAAAGCTCCCTTCATATAAAACAATCCACCCACTTAAAACACTGCACTGAGAAAAGTAGGCCCTAAGCTTTTGATGATACTACCTTTGTGGGTAGTGCTGGGTGGTGTAAGGTCACAGAGATACTTCTGCTGCACAGATACTGCTCTGCTGTTTACACGTCAGTGTCCATATATCACCTACATACACACAGCAGAAGAACTTGGAATGCCAGCTCAGAAGGGCCTATGGAATGAGAGTCTCCCCAATAGCACTGTCAGTGCAAGAGTTAGTACTGGAGGATACGGGAGAGCACATTGCAGACAGCAAGGGAGGGCCCAGGTATCCTGTGATTCTTAGTTGTGGAATTGGTCCTGGAAGCTCCCCCCAGAGGCAAATCTATGCAACAGTATCCAAGCTATTACTTATTTTAATGTCCAGCTTTTAGGCAGGTTACGAAAACTTTAGAAACATGAACTGAATGTAAACCAATGCAGGGGTATCTTTGTGCGTTTGAAGACAATACTAAGCAACAGGTTGGATAAACAGACTGCTGGTACCTGCAGAAATCTCCTTCTGCCTCTGGCAATGTCAGTGATGCCCTGGAGTTCTTCATCAAATCAGTCACAGTGTTGTCCTTTGAAGTCACATAAAAGAAAGGTATTCCAGTGCTGTTATTGATGGGCCCATCACTGAGCAGTAAACAATTTCCAAAAGGTACACCTTGGATCTGAGAAAATTAACACAATCAGTTCTTTAAAACTTTGCACTCAGACATTGTACACAAAGATGGGGACTTACCCAAGGTCAGTAGAAGAAATGGGAATAGAACCTGTTCTCCCGGCTCCCAGTTTTCATTCTCACTGCTAGACCACATTGTTTTCTAAATTAGGTTTATTTATCATATTGCTATGGCAACAAATCTCTCTCTTTCTTCCCCCCACCCTTGCCCATGGTGATACGGAGAATTCCTTTTCTTTACTTTGTCAGCCATTAAAAAGAAACTAGCAAGTACAAACACATGTATGCATTAAAATACAATCATGAAAGCACCTACCCCAGAGGGCACTGGTATCTTTTCTTGGGAATCTAAAAGGATTCATAATCCAATTCAGATTTTGATTCAGTCTCATTTTGGCCCTCTCTGCACTGAGCTTTTAACCTTGCTTTGAAATATGGCCACACTGGCTGGCCAAACTATAGTAGGATGGTCTCAGAGCTGTTTGTCTGTAACTTTAAAAAAAATGAGTAGTCCTGTAGCATCTTAACAGATTAACTATATATATATATATATATATATATATATATATATATATATATAAAAGAATCAATCACACTACAATTGACAGTTTCCCCCCTCCTTTTTTTGTTATAAATTTGGAGGTTCCCCCTTTTTTCCCCACTCATCTGAGGAAGTGGTGTTTGCCCACAAAAGCTCATGATTATATATATATGTGTGTGTATATATATATATATATTCTGTTAGCCTCGAAGGTGCTTCAGTACAACTCATTGTTTTATAGTAGGATGGAAGCATTTTCGCTAGAACTATGTTTAAAGTTTGACTGAATTTAACCACGATTCCAGAGAGCTCAGCATAGATGTGGCCTATATAGGCCATCCAATCCCCAAAAAGCAGCAAAACTTCCACTGACATGCATGAGCACAGGAGCAGGCCCTAATGGGCCAGTTTTTGAAAAGTTGGCACTCCCTTCCCCTGACTTGTACAAGCACAGTGGATATTCCATGTGCAACAATCTGAACTTACTTTTGGAAGGGTGACCCTGTGTTTGTAGCTCTATTGCCAATGAATGACGAAGGATATATTTCCCTTTAGCATGTGGTAATTGTACCATGTCACTCATCCCATTAGAATCACAGCAGCAGATCTAGACCTGGTATTGGGTTTTTTGTTGTTGTTGTTTTGTGTTTTATTTTTAATATGTTTTCAGGTTGTAATTTCAAATGGCCAATCCGATATTCGAGATTAAATATAACAATCAATATATTAACTCAATTCAATGTAACAGGTTTTTGTAACAAAACTAAGTTAAATATGAGCAGTTACTGAAAAACCATGGGTGATACCAACCTGGATCACATGCTTTCCATTGTTTAATGTTTGTACATGTTTAATGTTTCAATGTTTATATACAGTCTGTACTGCAAATTATAAGGAATATTTTTATGCAGACACATAACTGGGAAACCAAACACTCTCAATAAGATTTATAAAATAAAAAATAGCAGCTATCAATAACACTAGAAATTTCAATCACTTAGGTTTGAGTCTTTCATATTTGTTTAAGTGTACAGTTCACAGTCAAAAAAGAACTGTGTGCCGAGTCCACATAACTCATAATTCACAGCAGAGACATCATGCCCATGAATTACAAGTTTTATTATACATCCATTTTTGGTATTACTTATGTATTATAATTACATACAGCAAACTGCACATATTGTATTAAGGTTGTAATTCCATCAAAGGTTTCTGATGAGAGTGTAAACCATAACAGCTAAGATCATATAATTTAGTAGCATATTTGAAACCCTAAAATGGAATGTGAGACTTCAAGTGTACAGTGCAACTGGGAATATTTTATTAATTATATTTTTTTCTAGCTTCTGATGCTTTGCATTTCACAAACTGCCAGGCAGCTGTTTCTTTAATAAGTCTTTCCAGAAGCTTTATTGCCTGTTAACTTTTACTTTTTTAAATTTAACTAAAAAAATTAATCCCTTTTCTGCAGACATTTTAACACAGAATTAATATTAAACTCGCTTTTTTATATGTCAACATTATTGAAAGCTAGATACAATTCAAAACCTTCTTTTTTAAAGAGAGTAAATCTGCAGCTGGAAAAATAAGGGTCCAGATTCTGCACTGTTGACCAGCTGTTCAGCATCACACCACTGACAAAATGGCCCTGAAGTGGGTACAGAGGGTCAAGGTAGGATCACTCCCATCAGTGGTGTAGCTAGGAATGTAAGTTTGGCTGGGTTGCAAATTATTACAGATGGGTAATATTCCACCCACGTATTTCCTTCCAGACATGGCTTTGGTTTTGACAGGCCAAAGTCTTTTTAAAAATTGCCAGTTTGCCCCCATAGGATGCAGCACTTAAAAAAAAATCCAAGTATAAATTTACTTGAACTGTGCATTGAACTGGCCCAACATGGGCAGAGGAAGCTGGGCTCTGATACCAGAGCCCCGTGAAGCCAGCTCAAAATGGACAGAGGGAGCCAGGCTCTGTGCCTGGATCCCCACAGAGCTAGCCTGACCTGGCCAGTAGGAGTTGGACTCTGATCCTGGAGCTTCACAGAGGCTGACTAATGTCAGAGAAGGAATCAGGATCTAGTCCCAGATCCCCTTGGAGACAGCCTGATATGGGCAGAGTGAGCCATATTTGGGTCCTACCATATGCTAAGTGGACTGGCTGCAGCCGGCCGGTGGCTACACCATTGACTCCCATACAGGTATATCGTCAAGTGGCCTAGAATTAGTGCAGCAGCTTCCATCCTCACCCCTAGTGTGGAGAGTGCAGCGAAGCAAAAGGGGTGTAGCTGCTCTGCCCTTATATTCTGCTGATCCCTAGGGCTGCTGTTATAGCAGGCTTTAGGCTGCTCTATATTATGCTGGGGAACCAGTTGGGCACACAGCCAGCCCAGGATTGGGGAGACACAAAGACATCATTCCATGCTGTAGTGCGTGCTCCTCCGCTTCAACAGAGATTCTGGCCCAATGTTTTTCCTCTTCTTTTTCTGCACCTTGTCAAGTGGTGCTGTTCTTTAGCATCTCTCTTCTATTGTGCTGTGAGCAGGATTTCTAATCCTAGAAATCTTTTGCAGAGAAGCAAAGCTGTGAATAATGCCTAAATATGTTACACTAGCACTGTATTTTTACAGACTGATTAAATAATATTACTGACAGCTTTTATCATCTGCATATTTTGTAGCTGATATCAGTAGGACAGTAAATATTTTCTGCATAACACTACTGGGATGCCATTGCATAGTCTTGCATTATAATAAATTGTTAATGCTAGTAAAGAATTTATCTAATGTATATAATAAATGCTTTCGCAAAATAGATTATTTACTGACTTTTACAGAACTGTAAAATACAAGCAAGCAATGTGCAAGCCCCTTCCCACTGTTAGTGGGTAAATAAGCCTAGTATTCAAAGAGAAATTTCAATGTCTAGCAGAGGATGTGACTTACAGTACCTTTTCCTGGGTGGACTCGGTAGCCAAGAAGCCCCAGCTGTTATAATGGGTCAGGAAACGGGCAGTTCTGATTGCCTGCTCCTGAGGAGTGATGCTCTCTGTCCCTTTAATACTCTCTCTCCTGTAGGAAAACATCCTAGAAGGAGAGGAGATTTCCTTGGATCTCCCAGCCACTGGCCTTGACCTCATTTCCCCATCTTCTTTGTAAACAGAGGCTGGGTAGCTCTGCTTCCAGATGCTAGTCGTGTCTTCCAGAAGTGCAGGGAGAGCTTCCTCGTTTGAGGAGCTGTCCAATTCTTCCTCCACCTCATTGGTAACTGACCACGAAACAGAGTTGACTATCACATACCCCAGTGCAGGAGACATCATCACACTGCACCACAGAATGCAGGAAAACCAGGATATTGATGTAGTCCTTTTCCTCAGCTGTATTTGACAGCAGCACACAGACATTTTGCAATAAATGCTCCACGCTAAGATCCACACTGAACCTTGTAAAGCCTGAACCTTTGGAATGATAACAGCACCCTCCTGTGGTGAAAGCTGGCTGAGAGATGGATTAGATTCAGTTTACATTCTTGCTCAAGCATCAACAGTCTATATAAATCTCCCTGCATAGAAACTCAAACTTGCCACCTAGAACAGATGCTTAGGTAATATTGCTAAACATAAGAATTTGGCTAGAAAGTAGTTCAGCTTGCAAGTATGTATCAACAGAGTCTACTGAATATACAAGAAATGCATTATAATTTCTACAAAATAATTCTCTGACCAAAGTCTGGCAATAACAAGCTAAAAGGGATGAAGCTACTTAATTCATGCCAAATATACCTTCTTCACTTACTATCTTCTCTCCTTCCCCTTCACTACATACTATAGCTATGTTTACACTACAGAGTTTTTCGGAAAAACAGCCGTTTTTCCGAAAAAACTCACGGCACGTCCACACCTCAAGCGCATTTTTGCACAAAAAAAATCAAAAGAACAGAGGGGTTTTTCCGGCATAGGTATTCCTCATTCTACGAGGAAGAACGCCTTTTTGTGAAAGAGCTCTTTTGCAAAAAGGCATGTGTGGATGGGGAAGAGGGTTTTTTTGCACAAAAAGAGGAAAGAGAAAAAAGCACAGGTGCCCTGATGGCCATTCTGTGCATAGCAAACAGAGCTTACTTTCGAGAGAGCGTCCATACGGTCCGGACGCTCTCTTTCGCAAAAGCACATCGCTTTTTCGATGTGCTTTTGCAGCGTGGATGCATTCTTGCACAAGAAGTTTTTGCGGAAGATCTCTTCCGATAAAAGATTCTTGCGCAAGAAGCTTGCAGTCTAGATGTAGCCCATAACTCCTTTCCCACTATGTTCTTCTAAACTGATCTGTTGGATAGCTGTGAAAGAAATAATATTTATATATTTAATCTAAAGATTTAAAAAACTAATTTAGTCCCATCATGCAGTAGTGTTTGCCAGAGCTCCACACACATTTTCTGCTAATATATGTTAACTGAACAGTAAGATATTTTTATGGAAAAGTTAAAATGTCAGGCTATCTGCCTATCCTCCTCACTTTTGAGTTCCCTCCCAATGGCTGGGCTGAGAACCACTTGGAGGCAGATGAAAGAAATTTCCAAAAGTGGAAAGAGGGAATGTCAGGGGACCTCCAATCAAGTATCCTTCTCCTGCCTCCCAATATTTTTCAATAGTGAATTACATTCTACTTGGCAGGATCAACTTCCTGGCATAGGGGCTAGAATTAGGGCTGCGGGAGGTGCTGCAGCACCCCATGGCTTGAAGTAGTTTCCATTATATAGAACAGGCCTGGGCAAAATACGGCCTGCGGACTGGATAAGGCCCGCCAAGCCACCGGATCCGGCCCACAGATACAGTGGGGAGCCCCAGGCAGACTCCCCTGCTTGTCCCGCAGCCCACTCAGAAAAGTGGCTGTAAGGCTGTTTCTCTTTAAAATCTGTGAGTCTGGAGGGGAGGAGGGAGGCTTCAGGTGTAACTCCTGTCCCCAGCACAATCCCATTGGCCAGCTGCCTGTTTGAATAATAGGCAGCACACAAAGCACCATGCCCCTGTCCCCTCTGACTCAATTAGTCACACCAGCACATGGCTAAGAAACTTTTAAGGCTCTGCAAGCATTTACCTCTGCAGGCAGGCAGGTTGGGCTGCTGGCTGGTAAGTCTCCAGGCCAGAGCCTGCCTCTTGCACCCCAGGCCCTTTCTTCTCCAACCCTCTACTGCCCACCTGCACCCATACCCCCTCCCCAGATCTGGCACTCTGCCCCCCTCCTGCACCCATACCCCCTCCCCAGATCTGGCACTCTAATCCCCTCCCCAGACCACAATCCCCTCCTATTCTAGGTCACAACCCAAACTCCTACACCCCAGTCCCCACCCCTAAGTCACAAACCAAACCCGTGCACCCCAGTCCCCTGCCCTAGATCACAACCTCCTGCCCAAGGTCACATTCCAAAAGCCTGCACCCCAGTACCCTGCCCTAGGTCACAACTGCCTCCCTTACTCCATCCCGAACCCCACTCTCCCTCCTGCACCCCAATCACATCCCAAGCTCCCTTCTGCACTCAGTCTCCATCCCAGACCCACCTCCTCCATTAATATCATAGAATATTAGGACTGGAAGGGACCTTGCGAGGTCATCGAGTCCAGTCCCCTGCCCTCATGGCAGGACCCAGTACTGTCTAGACCATCCCTGACAGACATTTATCTAACCTACTCTTAAATATTTCCAGAGATGGAGATTCCACAACCTCCCAGGGCAATTTTATTCCAGTGTTTGACTACCCTGAGAGTTAAGAACTTTTTCCTAATGTCCAACCTAAACCTCCCTTGCTGCAGTTTAAGCCCATTGTTTCTCGTTCTATCCTCAGAGGCCAAGATGAACAAGTTTTCTCCCTCCTCCTATGACACCCTTTTAGATACCTGAAAACTGCTATCATGTCCCCCCTCAATCTTCTCTTTTCCAAACTAAACAAACCCAATTCTTTCAGCCTTCCTTCATAGGTCATACTCTCTAGACCTTTAATCATTCTTGTTGCTCTTCTCTGGACCCTCTCCAATTTCTCCACATCCTTCTTGAAATGCGGTGCCCAGAACTGGACACAATACTCCAACTGAGGCCTAACCAGTGCAGAGTAGAGAGGAAAATGACTTCTCGTGTCTTGCTCACAACACCTGTTAATGCATCCCAGAATCATGTTTGCTTTCTTTGCAACAGCATCACACTGCTAACTCATATTCAGCTTGTGGTCCACTATAGCCCCTAGATCCCTTTCTGCCGTACTCCTTCCTAGACAGTCGCTTCCCATTCTGTATGTGTGAAACTGATTGTTCCTTCCTAAGTGGAGCACTTTGCATTTGTCTTTATTAAACTTCATCCTGTTTACCTCAGATCATTTCTCCAATTTGTCCAGATCATTTTGAATTATGACCCTATCCTCCAGATTAGTCACAACCCCTCCCAGCTTGGTATCATCTGCAAACTTAATAAGCGTACTTTCTATGCCAATATCTAAATCATTGATGAAGATATTGAAGAGAGCCGGTCCCAAAACAGACCCCTGCGGAACCCCACTTGTTATGCCTTTCCAGCAGGATTGTGAACCATTAATAACTGCTCTCTGAGTACAGTTATCCAGCCAGTTATGCACCCACCTTATAGTAGCCCCTTCTAAGTTGTATTTGCCTAGTTTATTTATAAGAATATCATGCGAGACCGTATCAAATGCCTTACTAAAGTCTAGGTATACCACATCCACCGCTTCTCCCTTATCCACAAGACTCGTTATCCTATCAAAGAAAGCTATCAGATTGGTTTGACATGATTTGTTCTTTACAAATCCATGCTGGCTGTTCCCTATCACCGTGCCACCTTCCAAGCGTTTACAGATGATTTCCTTAATTACTTGCTCCATTATCTTCCCTGGCACAGAAATTAAACTAACGGGTCTGTAGTTTCCTGGGTTGTTCTTATTTCCCTTTTTATAAATGGGCACTATATTTGCCCTTTTCCAGTCTTCTGGAATCTCTCCTGTCTCCCATGATTTTCCAAAGATGATAGCTAGAGGTTCAGATACCGCCTCCATCAGCTCCTTGAGTATTCTAGGATGCATTTCATCAGGCCCTGGTGACTTGCAGGCATCTAACTTTTCTAGGTGATTTTTAACTTGTTCTTTATTTTATCTTCTAAACCTACCCCCTTCCCACTAGCATTCACTATGTTAGGCATTCCTTCAGACTTCTCGGTGAAGACCAAAATTAATATCATGGAAGAGTGTGGCCCTCGACCATTTTCCAAAATCTTGGAGTCCCGTCCCCCCCCACCACCATCAAAAATTATTGCCCACCCCTGATATAAAGTGTTTACAGTTTGGTTCAATGGCTTTCAGCACCCCTCCCTGTACAAGTTGTTCCAGCACTCCTGTTTCCTGTAGCAATGCTTCTTGAAACTATTGAAACCACTAATTCCCAAGTGTTGTCCACATCATAGCTAATTGGTCTCCCAAAGTTAATGTTTGTGGTATAAATGTAGTATCCTGTAGAATACTACAAACTCTATGCACATTTATTTCCAGTACTTCCTAATATTTTCTGGATACTTAGGCTTGTGTTGTAGTCATATAGCAAGTTGAAACAATTTTGTGTCAGACATATGGGAAAATCAATTATATATTATAGGGCCTATTCTGTCTTAATTAATAGCATTGCATGGGAGATGCTGACTTCACAGTATTCTGCAGAAATGCAAAGCTCAGCAGGAATTTTTCAAAGATTCATAGCAAATGGATCTGAGATTAGAGCTGAGCTCCGTATAAACTGAGATACCTAACATAACAGGACACATCAAAGCCAAAACAGCAGCTTGAACTCTGGAGTCCATATTGTAGACGCAGCGAAGCATTTTGATAGGGTTAACAGTCCATTCTATACTTCCCTTTGGGGTTTTTTGGCATTATGGTTTCAGGTAGGTCTTTAACATTATTGATGACAGAACCACGAGAAACAGAGAAGAACAAAAACCAAGCAGGCAGAAACATTCCATGTTAGGCTTTCTTACATATTTACTCAAATAAGCCAAACAGTTAAATACATAAAAACTTTAAATAAATACTTTAACACAGTTCTGTAACTAATATTTTAAAAAGCCCTTTCATTTCACAGAAAAATGAAACATTTTTCTTAAATCTATATTAAGCATACAGGTAAATACAATAAATCCCTTCTAAACAATTCTTATACATCTGTTTGGATTTTCCTGAAACAAACACTAGTGCAACTTTGCTGTGCATCACCGGTGCGAATAATAAATTTCTGTCCATCTTTTAGAGTAACAAGTGCTTCCTTTCCAACTGGAAGATTTAGTTTAACTGAACTTTTAGTGGCTTTGTCTTCCAACATGACCTGGATGAGCTGCAAATAAAACACGGAATTGTAAATATTATCATTGTGAAGAGATTATATATCTGATCCTTCTGCTACTGAATAAAAAGAGTTTTCTGTTATCTGTGTCAAGGGCCTGCTTATGTTTAGAAGAAGGATGATCCAGTGATTATGGCACTAGCCTCGGACATGGGAGACCCAGGAGTGAGCCTTGCTCTGCCATTGCCTTCCTGTGAGACCCTGGGTAAGTCACTGAGCCTCTAAGTGGCTCAGTTCTCCCACCTGTAAAATGGGTATAATTGTATTTCCCTGCCTCACAGGTGTGTTGTAAGGCTAGTCACAATATAGATAGTGGAGTGCTTTCTGCTGTACTGATGCAAAATGCTGTGTAAGTATTAGGTATAATTATGCCTGTACATAACTTTGGGCACATGATTAGCATTGTTGAATTCAGTGAGATTATTTATCTGCAGAGTTGCTTGCAGGACTATGCCCCAAATTGTTTATTTTCTCATTTCATCAAGTCTCCTCATCATGTAGGATATGTTTAACAGAATCACCAGGCTAGCCTGCAATAAAATAATGTATTATCTGATATGCCCTGTCATATCCACTCTTCTTTTTTTTCCCCTCAAAATAAATAACCCCAGTCCTTTCAATCTTTGCTCACATGGCATAACTCTTTAGAGTGAAATCTTAGTCTCATTAAAGTCAACAGGACTCTTGTCCCTGATTTCTTTGGGACCAGGTCTTTATCCTGTCTCTAATCATCTTAACACATTTTTTCTGTATTTATATCTTTTTGATAGAGTATTTGAGATGAGCACACAACATTGATTTATACAATGCAGTTAATTATTTCCTTAATTTTTCTATTTAACAAATGTGACAGACCCAGACTAGACGGCTGCTGCACACTGATGGAGGGAAGACATGCTGGGGCTGGAGTGAACTGCTTTCTCTTCCCTGAGTAAAAAAAGCCAAACCTAACTGCAGCATAATCAGGAAGGCACCTGCAGTCAATTAGAGCTTGCTAGAAGATACAATCTGATAAGACACCTGCAGCCAATTAAGGCCTTTGGTGCTGCTTTAAAAGGGCTCCCCCAGGCAAGAAAGGGGGGAAGGAAATGAGTAAAGGACTGATGAGTAGGTACTAAAGGAAAGGTACTGGGATAGACTGCTTGGGGAAAGTGGCTAGATTGTGAGAGGCAGTAACTCTTCCTGTTGCCACTGCCTTAGGATCCCAGGGTTGGAACCCAGAATAGCGGGTGGGCCTGGGTTCCCCACAACATCTCAACCTCTGCCTCAAGCAGAGAGATCAGGACTCCCAGAGGGGATTTTACCCCAAACTTAGGAACTAGTCTGTGATGAGTATGGCTGAGTAGGCTTTGGCTCCTGCCTCTGGTATAGGGAAAGAGGGCATGTGGAGGGCCACAGTGAGCCTCTAAGGTTAACACTATCCACCATTAGTGCAAGATCCATGGGGAATAGCTGGAGCTTTGCCACACAAATCAAAGCATTTGGTTTGTTCTTTTGCCATTGTTGTCCATCGAGGTATGAGATACCTAGGTCTCTCTTTCTGTGATTTACAGTGTATTGTTTGTAAGGTGGGTATAGGTGTATAACTGACAACAGCACAATGTCTGCAGATAAACCTACTGCAGACATGCGACTGAATGGGATTTTAATTTGGTAATGTGAACAAAGAGAGTGTGTGTAGGATGGGCTTTTATGGATGAATGTACCTTGCTTGTACTGAGGGAAAGACAGTGCAAGTGCTGTAATAAGAAATAAAGAGCCATTCAACTGTCGCTGGGCTCCACATTATTACATTATAGCTGGTTCAGAACCTATCAGTTTGTATGACCAGTCTGAATTATTCTTACCAGTGTGCATTGCTTTGTATTTGACTACATGGAATTTCATCTGCCATGTCCATGGACCCAGTTTTGTTAAATCCTACACTGAGATGTCAGCAACTTGATATTTACCCATTTTCCAGATGATGATTATTATGAATGATGTTTATGCATTCAGAACTGTGCTGGGCCATTCAAAATAGCAATAAACCATGATCTTTGTGCCAAGAAGTGTAGTCAACATGAAGCAGCACATGAGGGTCATAAACAGACATGGGATGAAAGAGGAAGGCCAAGAGTGATGATAATATTATAGAGTTACTCTGTAAGACATAGTGGTGGTTCTGGTTCAAGGGTTTTTATTGATGGCTATTATCACTACTTCCCCCTTTCATTTCTTGTAAGCATCACAGCAGAACTGTTTTCTGCAGTGACTTCAACAAGATGAGGGTGGAGGTTAAGGATGTTAAATTGAGATTAATTAATCGAATAGTCAATCTAATTTGCATCAACTGTTCGATTAGTCAATAAGGGTGTCTCCACCTTTGAAATGTAGCAAAAGCCCGGCTGGTTATTGCTATATTTCAAAGGTGGAAGTGATGGGGGGAGTATGGCCAGCAGGGGACTCAAGCAGTCCCCCCACTGGCCCCACGCTCCCTGCTTTTAAAAGGTACAAGAGCCCCTCTTGTACCTTTTAAAAGCAGGGAGCGCGGGGCCAGTGGGGGACTGCTTGCTTGAGTCCCCAGCTTGCCCCAGGCTCCCTGCAACACTTCTGCTTTTGAAATGTAGCAGGAGCACTGCTCTTGCTACATTTCAAAGGTGGAAGCACCGCCAGTTTCCCACTGTGCCCTTCTCCCCAGACAGTGCTGGGGGGAACCAGATTTTAAGCTAGCTCTCGCCAGCACCGGCTCCTGCTCCCCCCACTTGCTGTTTGCCTCTGATAGAGACAGCGGGGTGGAGGGAGGGGGAGAGAAATGACAATTCGAGCCACTAGTTGACTAGTCGCTTACATCCCTAGTGGAGGTGTGACAAACAGGCTTTCCAAACATACTAGGCTGCTTGGAAGAAAGCACAGAGATACTTGTGAGGAATGAAGATGAAAAGTATGGAGATTAGTGTTGGCAGAGTGGAATGGGAAAGGCAGAAGGTGACCAACTCAGCAATATCTGCAGAGGCAGCATAAGCTAGGGTTTTGCAGGCAAAGGCAAGAAATTTACCCTTGATATTCAGAGGAACAGAAACCAGACAAATGACTCACAAAGGGGATGATATGTTTGAGAGGATGAATGAGGAAGGATATTTTGGCAGCAACAACTTGGATAGAGAGGACGGATGAAGGTATTAGAAACCCAGAAGGAGGCATCTAGAGTAGCTGAGGTGGAAGAAGACTAGATTATGTCAAGAAGTCTGGCTGTCCCAGAGACACAAAGTGCCAGCATTACTCACCACACACCACTGCTTTCTGGCTCATCCTTACAGCTTTTTCTTGGGTGGAGTTCCAAAAGCCCCAGCTCCCCTGTTGTTCTGGCAACAGTGGCAGCAGTGAACCAGAAGCCCCCTCACAAATCCTGTTTCTCCTGGTCCAGTGACATCAGAACCTGCATTCTAAAGTGATTTATTTTTGAGGGAGTAATAGAGTTGGGACAAGAGGAGTTGTGAAAGTAGGAGCAGAGGGGAAGAAGGCAGGGAAATGGAGAATAGAGTGGTTTAAGGGAAAGGTATAGAGAAAGTGAAGGACAAAGTGGAAGGAGAAGGTAAGGCTCTGGAGACTGAAGGAGGGGAGCATATTGGGGCTGGGCAGATGAGCGGAGCTGCTAGTAGAGATGAGATTTCTGGGTTGAGTGGTGTTCTGCTGCACTTGATAGAATGCAGATTCTGGTGTCACTTTGAGGCCATGCCCGCGCACACTTGTTCTGATTCCAAAGAGCAGTGACCCTGGTTGCAATCCAGTCCCTTTCCACTCTTGTCACTGGAGACACGTGTAAGGCCGCAAATCCTGGCAGATTATGTTGTCAACAAAGGAACTAGAGAGAGGTCAGGGTACAACTTATTATATAACTTCAGGTCTGAATCTCAGTGCTCTTAACATGTGTCCAGCTCCACTAGCTGCTGCTTTCTAGGAAGATTTAAGATGTATGCTGCCACTATATGAAGGAGAAATCTAAAAACTCTGACATACGTACAGTCTCATTTATATTACCCTTAAATGTTCAGTACACATTCACGTACACCCTCATTTCTTGTATTTGGGCTCTGAAAATTAATCCTATTTTTTTTTAAAAGTATTGTTAATTTTACCTTGTTGCCTGTGGCTGAGTCTACCAGACAGCTCAGAACCCTGAGAATAATGCTGTTTAAATTAACATCACTCTGGCTCTGTGTCAGAGTTACATGAGCTGGCTCTGGGGCTCTGGCTTGAAACTGCTCAGCAGAAAAATTGTCCCAGAGGTGAGTAGGTTCATGAACTAGCTGGGTAAATGAATCTTTTTGCTGCATTCCTGAGAGAGTTCCCTCTCCTTCCTCCTCTATATGGGACTGGAGAATGTGAATAGCATATTCCAAAAGTAGCAAATTAAACAAATGCCAGGATCCTAGGTTTAAACAACAACAAAAATCACTTGCAACATGATCACTTCCATATAAATATGCATCCTAAACAGGCACATCTTCCTTTGTAAAATACATGGTATCATTATAATAATAGGATTTGGAGCATAGAACTCAGTGAATAAGAATTTTTGAACTATCTGTGTCTGTTCAACAACATCCAGGCAGAGTATACACAAAGTACGGATTTTAAACATGGGCTAAAAGGGAACCTCCTTATTCTAGCAATATGGGACAGAGCAGTTGTCCATTTTCCTTATTGCAAGGGTTAACAACTTCCCATCGCCCATGTTGCCTGCTCACACTGATTAATAATTCCCACCCTACTCAAACAAAAAACCCTACTGATTGCATATAGGTTGCGGCTCAAACAATGTTACTGTACAAACAATTAACCTACTGCTTTGGTGGATTCTGCATGACTGGAAATTTCTAGATCAAGATTGGATGCTTTTCTAAAAGATATATGCTAGTTCAATTTAGGGCTGTCAAGTGATTAAAAAAATTAATTGCGATTAATTGCACTGAAACAATAATAAGACTCCAGCTGACCCTGGGTTCAGTGCAGTGCTGCCCCTTTGAAATGCTACCACAGCAGGCAAAGGGGCAGTGCTGCGGAAGCGCCTGAGATTAACGCACATTAAAAAAATTAACATGTTAATTGTGCCCTGCGTTAATCACAGGCGTTAGCGCACGTTAATTGACAGCCCTAGTTCACTCACAACTATTGGACTCAAATTAGAATCATAGAATACTAGGACTGGAAGCGACCTCGAGAGGTCATCGAGTCCAGTCCCCTGCCCTCATGGCAGGACCCAGTACTGTCTAGACCATCCCTGATAGACATTTATCTAACCTACTCTTAAATATCTCCAGAGATGGAGATTCCACAACCACTCTAGGCAATTTATTCCAGTGTTTAACCACCCTGACCGTTAGAAACTTTTTCCTAATGTCCAACCTAAACCTCCCTTGCTGCAGTTTAAGCCCATTGCTTCTCGTTCTATCCTCAGAGGCCAGGAAGAACAAGTTTTCTCCCTCCTCCTTGTGACACCCTTTTAGATATCTGAAAACCACTATCAAGACCCCTCTCAATCTTCTCTTTTCCAAACAAAACAAGCCCAATTCTTTCAGTCTTCCTTCATAAGTCATGTTCTCTAAACCTTTAATCATTCTTGTTGCTCTTCTCTGAACTGTCTCCAATTTCTCCACATCTTTCTTGAAATGTGGCACCTAGAACAGGACACAATACTCCAACTGAGGCCTAATCAGCACAGAGCAGAGTGGAAGAATGACTTCTTGTGTCTTGCTCACAACAATTTAATTCATCTGAAGAAGTGGGTTGTGCTCATGATACTATCTATATTTTCTGGTTAGTCTCTAAGCTGCTGCAGGACCATTCATTGTTTTGGAAGTTTTTTTAATTCAAGGAAGTGTGTGATGAGGTGTTGTATGGATGGTCAGACTAGGTGATCACAGTAATCCCTTCTGGCCTTAAAAAATGCTATGAATAAGGCAGGTAGCCATTTTTTTCTTCTTTGAGATCAACTCTGCATATTTCCATTGTAGAAGACAATACAATCCCCAGAAAGATGGGCTAAGGAGTTTTAATTAAACAAGGTGTGACAGGGTGCGGTCACAGAAGACCCCTTTGGGGTGCTTCCTATAGTGCTGACAAAGCCACTGACACTTGCCTTCCTGCTCTCTGGCAATTCTCACCACTTAGTCCTGCTGGGCCAGCTCTCTGGTCTCCCCCAGCCAAAGCACACAGCTGAGATCACTGCCCACCAGTGGCGTAATGAGGAGGGCGGGGAGGGGCAGTTGCCCCTGGGTGCCACATGAGGGGGGCACCAATTTAGTCCCCCTCTGCTCCCCCTCTCATTCCCCATCACACAAGGATTACAGAATTGCCCTCCTGAAACAATTATCATGTGTGGATAGCAAGTCAAGTGAATAGTTAAAGACCTTTCAGTGCTTCTCTTCTTCATCTTGCACTTATGTTTGAAGGAAGCCAAGATCAGGCTTTAGTGTCCTGAAATTAAGGGCCAGCTGGATGTTTAGGAGTTAATGCCAATGAGAGATTGTCATTAATTTTCCTGACACAAAGGGGAAAAGGATGTGGTCCTATGTCCATTGCAGCATGGAGTATAAAAAACAACAACACCTTTTACTTACCAAAGCTCTCTGTATGGCATAATGTCATAGCTTTGCTTACTGCAGTTAAGAGAAAGTTCCATCTCAATTGGAAGTTAGCTGCTAGTTTTCTAAACTCTTCTTTATTCTTGCTTGGCTGTAAACAGAAGATGACTTGATCATGATAAAGTCAAATAAGAAGTGTACATGTAGCAATGACGACTTTGCATGCAATTTGTATACAGAAATAAAAACAGCACAAGCAGTTTGAGATCCTTGAGGGAAGACACTATAGAACTACAACATACTATTATTACTTTAAAAAGTATCCAGCATAACTAATAAGGAATAATTAATTAAAAGGGAGGACAACTTCCCCTGCTCCTTCCAAGGAGAAAAAAATGTTAACACCATTTAAAATCCCAAGTAGCCCAAACTACCAACATCATTGCAGCTGCTGATAATTCTGACCCACCACAGGAAGAAATACTGAGAGGCAAGGGAAGAAGTATGCCCTGTACGTAGACAGTTACATCCATTTTTATAGACAAGTTAGTTTAGTAGGAGAAACCACTTTCTTACAAGCTGCACGTGGACCCAGTTCATGAGGGGAGCCAGTTTATAATCCAGCTCCTCTCGCAGACTGGGCAGTGCGGAGTGGCAGCAGCCTCTATCTGTGGGGTGCTCAAAGGTTGCTGACAGAGGCAGCAGTATGGGGGGAGGGAGGCGGCACTGCAGAGCTGGTGCTGGGGGAAACCGGCTTTTAAGATGGCTCCCCCCCCAGCACGGTTCCTGCCTGCACCAGCCCACATCTATAGGAGGCAACAAGGGTGAGGGCAGGAGGGTCCGCAGAGCCAATATGCACAGGGTGCTGGCTTAAAAGCTGGCTTCCCATGCGTATCGGCTCCAGCCTACTTCCCTTCACCCATCACACTGCTGCCTCTATCAGAGGGAGGGGGGCCGGTGGATCTGGTGCTTGTGGAGAGCCTGCTTTTCAGCCAGCTGCTAATGGGCACCAGCTCCCGCTCCCCCACCCCTGATACAGAGGCAACAAAAGGAGGAAGGCTTATCAGTTAATCCTACAGTCGAGTACACTTTGAGATCCCTAATGCAAAGGTGGAACTTTGTCTAACAATTTTCCTTCTGTATGTAATCTTGATAGTCTAGTTTGGGTATTGGTTTGCTTCTCAGGATAGGACAAGAAGCAATAGGTTTAAATTGCAGCAAGGGAGAATTAGGTGGGACATTAGGAAAAATTCCTAACTGTGGTTAAACACTGGAATAAATTGTCTATGGAGGTTGTGGAATCTCCATCTTTGGAGATATGTAAGAGCAGGTTAGACACACACCTGTCAGGGATGGTCTACATGGTGCCTGGTTCTGCCATAAGTGCAGGGAACTAGATTCAGTGACCTCTCAAGGGCCCTTCCAGTTCTCCGATTCTATGCAAAACCACAGCTGCAAACTACTGGCAAGCATAGTAACAACTAACTTTATTATAACATAAAAAACAAACATAAGATAAATGGTGTGGCTGTTTTTTTTCCCTTTTTTAAAATAATGAGTTAAATAATTAATTTTGTACCTGAATGACAAAAGCCTGAAGATTTGAAGACATGCAGTTCAGGAAAACCCTAACATCAGTGGAAGTGTCCAGCAAGGAAATCAAGTTATTCAGGCCTATAAAATATAAAAGAAAAAATGCATTGCTAGCAATATTTTGTTAACACTTCTCTAACAGTAATGTCAAAAATAGATTAAGACAACTGCACATAGCATATCAGTAATGTGTTTTGGGCCAGATTTTGATACCCCCATTAATGCTGTTTGGCACCTAACTTTGAAATGAATTCCATTCTATTCAGGTTCATGTTCTTTTGCATCACTGTAATGTAACCCCCTTTTTCCTCTCTGGGTTACTCAGGAGCAGGTCACGCTCACCTGTGTGCCTGGGCACCTGATGGTTTTAACATTAAAGGAGATCCTAAGTATCCCAGTGGTGATATTGGATAGTTGGGGATCCCTGATCCACCCCCTTGCTGCAGTCCCTTGCTTCTAAAGGAATATACAATGGCAGTGCCTCCGCCCGGCTGGTGTACCTTAGGAGCCTCCACGAATAATCTTATTCCAGTAATAATCTGGATCGAACTCCAAAACAACAATTATAAATAATCTACATCTAACTGATTAAATTAGAATTAACACACCTTTACTTAACTTAAAGAACAGGGTTTAACAGACTAAAAGTGAATAAACTCAATTATCAAAGTACACAGAAATAAAGGAAACCTATTTAACTGGCATTTACACTGCCACCATTTATCCCACCCCAGAGTGTACACTTTTCTGGATCTCAGAGTCCCAGAAGCTTGCGTGGGCGCACTTGAAGATCTGCAGCTGGAGTAGAGACAGCACTGAGCAGGTTGCATGTGTGTCAGTCCCAGCTAGGCAGCCAATTGGGCAACTCTGGTTTCCTGGGCAGATCATTATGCCTCTCTTTGGACCCATGGCATCCTAGAGGTTGTAGTATCTACAGCTAGATTGCAGCACAAAGGATCCTCCCCGTAAAAGTCAGAGACTCCTTTCGTAAGGAGAGCCTACACTAATATATGACTACTCTCCATGAATAAGGGTGGCCACTAAAAGTAGAGGTTATTTCAAACTAGGGATGTAAGTGACTAGTCGAATCACTACTCAACTAGTCGCTTCCCCCTCCACCTTGCTGCCTCTATAAGAGGCAGCAAGGGTGGGGAGCAGGAGCCAGTGCTGGGGTGAGTCGGCTTAAAAGCCAGTTCTCCCCATGTCTCCACGGCGGAGGAAGCACAGAGGCGCAGAGAGAGACTGGAGGCGAGCCAGGAGCCAGCTGTTCTGGCTCGCGTGTGGTCCCGGATGCTGCACCTCTGCTTTTTAAATGTAGTAAGAGCCACCAAGTCTGGGACTGCTGAGTCCCGGTTTGTGCCTGGTTTTGCACTCCACCTCTGCCTTTTAAATGTACTAAGAGCCACCAGGCTCTTACTACATTTAAAAAAGGTAGAGCCACAGAGGGGTTAATTCCCAGGGCTTGGAGATAACTCCGCTACAGCTCTGCAGTTTTCCTTCTTATTGACTAATCAAGCAGTCAATGGAAATTCCATTGACTACTCGATTAGCTGAATAAACGCAGTTTAAGATGCTTATTTCAAATGTGAAAGGAGAATGGATGGACTAGGTTTGTAATCACTATCAGTACTAATTTGAGTTTTCATTGATACACAAAACTATCCTTTTGACCTTCAGATTTGGAAACAACTGCTTGCACATGATAAAAGGAGTTTCTGAAAATTTTGCTGAGAAACTAAAAATTTAGCCACTATTATCCAAACTCAGTTCAGAAGCAGCAATGCAAAGTGTTTGAAAATGAATGCATTAAGCCAAAGGCTATATTGTGAGCTATAGCAAAGTCAATATTATTCTGTAACAAAAGTAAAGTTACTCTGGGTTTATACCAGTACAACTGAGAGTAGAATTTATGCCTTCTTCCTTCAAGAAGGTTCAAGGACAATCAATAAATCCTTCTGTAAAAATAAGTTACTCACTAATTCTAGTAGCAATAATACTTTTGTATTTATAAAGTGTTCCAGTTTTTTAAAACATTACATAAGCATAAGCTAATGAGTTCTCACAACTACTCTGTGCAGTAGGAAAAAGAATCACAGAGGTGAAATGTCCAAATTCACATAGGCTACGTCTACAAAGCAAAGCTATTTTGGGATACATCTGGTATCCTGAAATAGCTATTCCACATCTTAAGAGCAAGCCCATTATATCAAAATATAACAGGCTTGCTATTCTGATGTCCCTGTAAACCTCATTTCATGAGGGATAAGGAATGTTTCAGAATACACCTTATTTCGAAATTTGGCACTGTGTAGACAGTGCCACATTTCAAAAAACTATTTTGAAATAACATTGAAATAAGCTACGCAGTTTATGTAGCACAAATTGCATAGCTTATTTTAAGGTAAGGGTGCTGTGTAGATGCACCCATAGAAAGTTAGGGGCAGAACCAGGAATAAAACTCAAGATTTTTTTTTTCCATCCTATGTTCAGTCCAGTATATCAAGTTGCCCATCTCTCCTTTATAAATTTAAATGGCAGCCAATTAATCTAATTAAACTTGTCATTATATTTTGTCATTGCTCCATGTAAATGTTGCATTTTGTTGTTTATAAATTAACATAGGTTCTACATGCCGTGGCATATTAGAAAGACACAGATTGCAAGGTCAATAACCTTGTCCTATTCATTGTACAATATTTAAATCTGTCCACTGGAAAATAATTTAGTGCGGTTTGGTTAATACCATTGGAGCATGCACAATTTAATTCTCTATCTTTTTATTAATGACAACAAATAAATATATCGTTTTTAATTGTTAAAATTTTGCTCAAAGTACACTGATATAACAACATAAAGATGCTGCTGCTACAGAAAGCTGGAAGACAGAATCAGAACCGAAAGCTTATGATTCTTATCCTTTAATGCTTAGAGGATAATGTTATATGTGCCAATCTTAATTTTACTGGACCGGTTCCAATAATTAGTATTATAGTAAGACTATGCTTCCGATTAAGACAGATCATGAATAAACATACACGGGGAAATGCTAAAGCTTAAAGAAGATGTGAGCCACGTGCTCCAATGCATGAAAAAAGATATAAAATATTACATTTGAGCTCCATATCACTTTCCATTTCATCCATGTTTCTAAACTTCTTTTTCAAGGAATTTCCAGGAATGTCCACAATTCCCTGGTTGATAATGGCATTCAAGTCTGATTTTAAAACAGTAACTCTGCTGTTGTTGTTCAAGACTATTCTCATTGTCTATAGATAAAAAAAAGTAAGTACCTTTAATTTTGTTTAAACCCTCCTCTGTCAAAATGTATACCTTTGTTAAGTTAAAACATTGAGCTTAATGACATCACACAACCAGACTAGCCTCCAAAGGACTAGTTAGGCACATTCCAAATTTTCCTCACTGAATGTTCAGCAAATAACGATCTACTTCTCAACAATATTCTGTATTCCTAAGTAAGGTGGAACAGACAATATTGACCAGTAGAAAATAAACTGGCATGATGAACATTCAGTATGGCCATGTCTACATTAGGAAACTATTTCAAAACTAGTAAATTCGACTTAATAATGCCCAATGCAACGAATTTGAACTAGCATGTCCTCAGTATGGGGCAGCCTCTAAATTAGTTTGAATTAGGCCAAAATAGCGCATCCACATTGAACGGAGTCTGCCTTGGCCTTAGAACCCCCAGAAGCACTCCGGGGAGGGCACCAGGAGAGTGGATACTTCCTGTGGCTGGTTGGTCTGGCAAGCTGCGACACATGCTTACGGGGCTCCTCTCTACGGCTGCATCTCACAAGCCACTCCTCCACTGCCTCTCCCTCACAGGACAGGAAAGGGATGCAGTGGGCATGTGCTTTCCTGTGCTCTGGTTGCCTGCACAGATGCCACAGCATTCACACCATGGAGCCAGAGCTATTGTAAAGCAGTGCCAGGCTCATGGGCCTCTTGCTGTGCTACATGGCGCAGTACTTCCAGACTACTCTCATAGTTTGTGCCTGGTCACCGTCATCACATGCTATTATTTTGTCTTCCGTAATGACCCTTTTAAAATGGTTCAGAGGGGTAGCCGAGTTAGTCTGTAACAGTAAAAACTTAAAAAACAACCAATAGTTTAGTAGCATCTTAAAGACTAACAAAACATGTAGATGGTATCATAGCTTTCGTGAGCAAAACCCACATCTAAAGAAGGGGGGTTTGCCCAAGAAAACTCATGATGCCATCTACGTATTCTGTTAGTCTTTAAGGTGTTACTAGACTATTTTTTGTTTTTTAAGTTTTTACTTTTAAAATGGGAAAATAATGAAGAGAGAGTAATGGATGATGAATATTGCACATCTGCTATGGATTTCCAGATGAATAATCATTTGTGCTAAAATTCAGAAAACTTTCAGGATTCACCAACACTTTCATAATTACCCAGCAATCATCTGAATATTTGTGAATAATGATTAACAGAACAAACACCAATGGAGTGCAAGAGGCTCTTTTATTTTCAAATATAATTCTAACCTGTTTTTTCCATTATTCATCCCATTTGACTGCAATATCAATTAACACTCGAGTCCTCATTCATTTTAGTTTACTGCAGTTCATCTTGCAAAACAGTTTTTTGGGCAGGATTTAATATTACCCCCTTCTTTTTACTGGGTGTTTTCCGTCTCTCAAGAAATAACAAAATAGAAACATCCAACATACAAAACACCCCTATTTTTTTCTATCATCAGGAAATAAGAAGACCCCAGGCTTTTTGTCAGCTGCTAACAATAAGAGAATGTGACTCTGAACATTAGTGACAAAATATGGATGTGGCATCCTCAGTATGCTGATGATTCCCAGTTCCATATTTCTATTACATTAGACCACACTGGTGCAGAAGAGCAATTTATTATGCTGGGCTATGGGTGCAAGCTTGCTGACTAAAAGCTGACAACTCCTAGATAATGCTTACAGAATGTAGGAAGCAATCAGAGAAAATAGCAGGAATTATATCTGCTCTCCTTTTTTAAGGCACATGCCCATTTTATCACATCACCAATTATTTCTGGGTGTCCCAATATCAGCAGATGTCAAGTGTGCTTCTTATCATCCGCACATGGCAGAGAGGTTACCTCACTCCCTCTCAGATGCTGACCTTGCTAAGGTCATCCTTGCTAAGGTCATCCATGCTTTGGGGTGGTTAAATTATTGCAAGCACTCTATGTGGAGTGATATGTTTATACCATTCTGAAGTTGTAGTTCATACAGAATGCAGCAGCAAAGTCATTCAGTGGTGTTTCTCATTAGGAGTACAGTAACCCGCACTGGCTGCCAATTAATTTCTAAGTAAAGCTGAACATGTACTTTGTTAGGTAACCTTTTGACCTATAAAAGCTCCATAGGATCCTGTCTACCCAAGTGACCACCCAGATCCACCTGAGATACCATTATGTTTCTCACAGGAAAAAAGTTAATTTATTTAGGTGTTCAGGCTAACAGTTCTGTAGTACAACCAAGAAGGGGCTAAAGGCCCAGTGGGGGAATCTAGTGGAAGGATCAAATGAAGGATCCTTGACAGGCATTTTCAGCGTGCCTTAGTTTGCCAGGATGGAGTCATATAACCTGGACATGAAATAGTCTCTAATGAAAGCTGTAACAGAGGGTTGATGAAGGAAGGTTTTCTGAAAATTTGTTTTAATGACTTAATTCATATTTCACCAGTTCAAAAAAAAGCCCCCCACATGAAAGGCCTCATTCTCTTCACATTAAGACCTCTTTATACTGCTCTAGTAGTTTAAAGGGGCCCCACAGATTTAGTGTAATTTACACATATGAGTGGTATAGAGAGGTCTTAGTGTAAATGAGAATCAGTCCTGTAATATATTTAGTGTTTCAGGGCAATGTACAGTTGTCCAGATCCTAGAAGGTGCTAGATGGTTATTAAGAAATAGTGATGAGGGATGTGTGGGCCTGACCTTATGAGGTACTCAGCACCCTTAAAGCATGCTGCAATCCATGGGAGTTGAGGATGCTCATGCCCCTCACAGGGCAGGCCTGCTGTGTATGGATGGGGCAACTTGGTTTTTAAAACACATTGGGTCTGTTTCTAGCTTTTTTAATGGAGTCTTTTTTATTTTGCTACTGATGTGGTTTTCAATACACTAAATGAAGGGCCAGACTTAGGACGAGGCAGCCTGTTGCTTCTGTGCATCCTAGGAGCAGTGCAGAGAAACCAAAGTTCCCCCTCTGCCTCCACTGCTCAGGAAGAGTTGGGACAAGCAGAAAGAGGAGGGTAGTAATTACTGCAACACCGACAACCAAACCTCTTACTGCTGGAGCTCAGTGCATGAGCCCAGCTTGAGCTAAAAGCCAGCTGGTTGTCAGATAAGGCTGTAGAGCAGCAGTTCCCAACCTTTTTGATACCAGGGACTGGCAAACCTATCAAACTTTTGGCGAACCAGCAACATTTGCATATTTATTATGCAAATAATGAAAATGCAAATAAAATGTTACTGGTCCACCAAAAGCCCTGGCTGCACAGTCACCCAGTGCTAGACCTAACCCCTAGAGCCCCCTACCCCTCCACTACCCCCGCCCCCAGCACCAGCCACTGACCCCACAGTCCCCTGCACCCAACTCATCCCAGAGCCTTCTCCCAGTGCTGGCCCCCAGTCTCCAATATTAGCCCTGTCCCCTGGGCCCCCCCCCAGTGCCAGGCCTGCCCCCCATACCCTCCCCACTACTAGCCCTGCCTCCAGAGCCCCCCAGTACCAATCCCCCACCTCTTAGAGCCCCCACCCACAGAACCCTCCAGCACTAGCTGCACCCTGTGCCTGCCCTGCCCCTTCAACTAGCTCTATGCTGCCTCCCAGCCATCAGCTGAGTGCTGCTGCCCAGGTCGCAGCTGCTCTAAGGCTGCGGTGCTAGGCTCTGCAGGGCCCTCCCACTGCGCAGCAAACCGCTCTTCCACATCTGGGAAGAGACTCTGCCCCTGCCCCGCCAGGCCTGGTGACAGCCCAGCCCCCGACACCCGCATGGGATCGGCGGTGTCTGCAGCACAAGTGACAGCAGCAGATGCATGTTTCTGGTGGCTCAAGAGTTCTTCCCCAGGCCATTAACAGTCGGGGCATAGAGGCACAGGGTCACTCAGCCTGTTCATGGCACCCACCTGACAGCCGGGCAGTACTGGCCCCCTGACACCCGCTGGTTTGAGTCAGGGAACCTGGCTCCCCAAGGTAAAGTAGCTCATGCAAAGAAGGGGTGGAGAGTACAGCACACCTCATAATCTAGCCATAAATAAATAACATTTTATTTAAAAGAAAATATACAACACACTAGTTATGGGGTTTAAATGCCAGCTCCTTTCTGCACTTTCTGACCACTTTAATTTAAGGAAATATAAGATCAGTGCTCTATTTCCCATTTTAGACCAAGATCATCCTTCCCATGGAAAAAAAACCCATAGAAAGTGACCCCCAGAGGAAAGCCGAGTGAAAGCAAGCTTGTTGAGATCCTTCCCGATTGTCCTATTGGCGATGGAGTGGGGAGCAGGGATGTAAGCGACTAGTTGAGTCACTACACGACTTGCTGCTTCCCCACTCTCCTTGCTGCCTCTGTATCAGAGGCAGTAATGGAGGGGGGAGCAGGACCCGGTGCTGGGGGGAGCCATCTTAAAAGCCAGTTCTCCCTAGCATTGTCTCCGCAGGGTGGAGGCAGGGGAGACAGAGGTGCTGCTCACCCCAGCGTTCCCCACCGCACATCTGCCTTTTAAATATAATGAAAGACGCAGGTGGCTCTTACTACATTTAAAAGGCAGAGGCATAGCTGGGATAGCAAGTGCCCTACCCGCCCCCCCCCCCCCCCCCATCGACTAATTGATGGAAATTCTATCAACTAGCTGATTAATCAAATTAGCTGATTAATCAAAATTTAACATCCCCAGTGGGGAGGAGGGCCCACCCCAGTAGAAAAGGGCATAGGCGTGTCCCCATACCTGACTGATCCCCAGGGATCCACGCAGAGGCCTTGTATCTCTGCAAAAACTTGAACTCTAGCTTGAACTCCCTTCTCAGCTCCTTGCTAGTACAGCTTCATTACAGCAGTTATACCAGGGATTGATCTCGGGCATGTTGGCTTCAGAGCCCTGAAGTGGGCGGGGGGGGGGGGGGGGGGGGGGTACTACACACAACTAGAGATGTGAACGAATAACAGGTTAACTGGTTACCTGGTAAGCATCACCCTTAACAGGTAATCCTTACCCAGTCGGCAGCCTCACGCGGGGACTGGGAATCAGCAGCCCTCCATACCCCTCCTGCTTCCAGCCCCATGCGAGGCTGCCGCCAGAAGCCCAGCATGTGGCTGGAAGTAACTGGATTGAAGCTGCCCCTGCCCACAGCACGGGAGCTGCTCTGGCCCAGCTGTGGTGGGCGGGGTGACGATGTGCCAGCCCAGCAGGTTGGAACGATCCCCCTGTCTTCCCACTCATTTAAACAGTTAACCTGCTAAAATTAACATTTAACAGGCTAACCAATTAAATAGGATTTTACATCCCTACACACAACCTATTCTAAAACATCTCGGCTACGTCTACACTGGCAGCTTCTTGCGCAAGAACTCTTTTGCAGAAGAGTTCTTGTGCAAAAACTCTTCCACAAGAGAGCGTCTACACTGGCATGTGCTTTTGCGCAAGAGATGTGCTTTTGTGCAAGAGCATCCATGGCAGTGTAGACGCTCTCTTGCGCAAGAAAGCTCTGATGGCCATTTTAACCACGGGGGGCTTCTTGAGCAAGAAATTCATGTTGCCTGTCTACACTGGCCTCTTCTGGAAGAGCTCTTGCGCAAGAGGGCTTATTCCTCGTGGGGAGAGGAATAACTGTTCCGGAAGAAGCCCTGTTTTACAATGCTATACTGTAAATTTACTTCTGGAAGAACGCTCGTGCAGTGTAGACAGCCAGCAAGTTTTTGCGGAAGAACAGTCGTTCTTCCGGAAGAAGCTGCCAGTGTAGATGTAGCCCTTCAGGCTGTATCATCTCCTGGGGTTGGAAGGCGGCCATTATGCAGCCACCATCCTGCCTAAGTGTGGCTAGTCTCCACTGATTCTCCCAGCATGGACCTAGACTGAGTTTGAGAGGCTTCTGCAAGATCCAGAGTGGTAAACTGCGCCAAAGAGAGTGCACTCTGTGTGTGGACGTAAGAGGGTTGATTTGGCCCCCAACCATGGCTTGTAGGAATGTACAAACAAAGAAATGTTTTGTTGTTATATTACAAACAGAGCATACAAAATACATATCCAAAACCTAGGTCAGGCTTATTACATGGGAGGTGTTCAAGCCATTATGGATTTTGGTTTTAAAAAGTACATAGCACATACCTTTGCCATATTTGAAAGATACGTTTTTCTTCTTAGTCTTTTTACAAACACCGTAACTTCTGTTAAGAAGGAAGAGCAGGTGCTTCTTATTGACATTTTAAATTCTAAAGCATACTATGAAGACACATTTTATTATAACTTAGAAAATAGGCCCCTGGGAACCATGCGAAAGGCTGAGGGCTTTATCCAGCAAGGTATTTAGTACCTTGACTTCAAAGACAGTTGAGGTACTCAGCATCTTGTAAGATTAAGGCCTGCCATTCTAAAGCTTGCAGTTAGCAGACAATAGCTACATTGATTAAAACTATTCTTAAAATCAATATACTCATGACAGAGAAGACCCCTCGCCCAGATTTCCCACCCATTACACTTTTTGTTTTTTACTTGTAGCCATGTGCTGTTATATTACAATTTAAGATCAATTAAAGGAACAACAATTATAAACCTTTCCAATTTTGATTTAAAAAAATGAAACCTTTGCCTTCCTGCTTCCATAATCATGAAGCATAATGACCAAGAGGCGGTATTTAATTTGTTTCCAGTAGCACTCACAATGTGCAGACACTGTGCAAAACTTGGAAAGTATCATCCCTGCTGTGAGGTTGTAAGGATAAAATAGGGTGTGTGTTTTATCCTTAGATGCAGGAAGATCCAGTATAAGTATAGAATAAGTTACAGAAGTTTCCAGATGGGCAATCTTTTCTCTGAGTAGGATTCATGACCTTCTGGGGCTTATGCGCATCAGAAGGCTATGGATATTTTTTTCTCAATAAGGCCCAATCTCATACATTACTCACAAAAAAAGACTATATTAAAAGAACATTATTAAGGTTGCAAAGTCAAACACTCAAAACTTATGGAAGGCCAGAATTAAGATTGGTCTGAAATCCTAATTTGACCCCCCTCATGGCTATGCATTATGACACAGTCTTTAATTAGATGACTACACAGACACTATTTTTTCCACCAGATTACTGCCACATTCACCATGCAGGATGGATAGTACTCAGTTAACGAGCAGATATTCAATAGTCTGTGGTTGTACAGCATCTAGTACAATGGGGCCCAGGTCCATAACTGGGGCCCAAATACTATGATAACACAGACAGTAATTATAATCCTCATTTCACAAATGGGAACTGAGGCACAGAGACATTAAGGTCAAAAATATCCACTAATGTTGGGTGCCCAATTTGAGAAACCTAGGTCCTGATTTTTCAGAGTACTTAACATTACATAGGACTTTATATATTCAAGCTCCCACTGACTTTAGTTACAGTTGTCAGTGCGTAGCACAAATTAGGCTCCAGTATCTCACCGTGTGCACTCAGAAAGTGAGGAACAGCCAAGTAATGACCATTGACACATACGGCAACTGCCTGCAATATCTTTAGGGGATGATACTGTATTAAGTGTACGAATGGTCTGTGTATCATTGGGGGCCAGGGACTGAACACACTCCAGGTGGGAAAGGTTACCAAAATTTGCCCAGAAAATGAAAATAATAGGGGAGAATTAAGGCAAATTACTCAAATTATAACACCTCCAACAAGGTACCTCTCCTGGGGAGACTTACATATTTTGGTTCAAATGGGATTCTCCAGAGACCAACAGTCAAAGAAAGGACTTTGGGGGTAAACAGCCAGAGCTTAAGTTGACTCAGGGCCCTGTTTCTAATCTAAAGACTGAAATGAACTTGTAACCAAAGGGAAAGCTAGCTGTGGGCTTTGAAAGACTGACAACCACTGAAGGACCATGTTGGAGTTTAGGGTGACATCTGGTAAGCTTTTTGACGTGTCTGTAGATTCTATTATTATTTTCATATTCTCTCTCAGTGATGCCTTTAACCTTAAGAATAAATGTGCTTGCTTAGGAGCTGTGTGGCACCTTGTAACTGCTGGCCATAGCCCTCAGACAGAAAGCAAAGCTCAGGTGCTGCTTTTCAGGCAGACTGACTTGCTGGGAATGTCAGAGTGTAGATTAGGAAGCAGTGCAGCCTAAAAACACCATCAGAAGGGAGTGAGACATGGGTGTCCTGTCTCTGAAGAGATGACAACTCGGAGCTGAAAATCTTTAAGTGAGTGCCCTCTACTGTCTGTGGAGGGTAAATACAACTGCAGTTACCCTAAAACTGACAACTATCTGAAAAGTTTGTGACCTGCCTAACAGTACATATGAACTCTGAAGCAGAGACAGAATCCCATCCTTATATTCTGTTCCAGTTTCTGGCAAGAAGTGTGCTCTAGTGGGCACGATCTCTTCTAATTATTTTCCAAACTAGCTTAAACCAGCAGTCCCTTCCTATTTTCCTACCTAGTTTCAGTCTATATTCTTCAGGTTTCTCGGCCCAGTCTTCTTGCCCAACTAATCCCAGTTCCCACTTCCTGGCTCCTTCATCTGATCTGTCTCTTACTGCCCAATCACTGGCGACCAGGCCTAGTCTCCCATCCTGGGCTCCTCATCCAATCTCAGTTTCTCTTGCCTACTCCCTGTCACCTTGACCCAGTCTCTGTGTCCAGATTGTACCGGTTTCCCCCTCGTAATTCAGCTCCTTGTCAGATCTGTTTTCTCTTCCCTGCTCACCCATGGCCAGAATAGCATTTTGTGAGCCTGATACCAAACACATCTGTGGGCCCCCAGGTAGTCGTTATCAGGCCCTTCCGAGCGTGGGCCTGATGTGGAAGAGCTATGGTATACCCACACTGCGTCTCAGAGGCATTTTTCACTTTGATCACACATCTCTGCAAGATTCTATGTATACAACTTCCTCAGACCCCAGTTTTTCCTCATTGAGCTAGCTGTATACCCATCTGGATTTCCCAGTATCCACAGTGAGCAGAAATGTCATAGTGATCAGGGGAAACTCCCCACAGATTTACCTCCTTCCTTATCCAGACATTCCATAGCCATGTCTCCAGGATCACCCTATTTCACCAGTCACTGCATGTGGCCCTGGTCTCAGCTCAATAAAGTTCCTCAGCCAGCGGCTACCTGATCAATTCTGACAAATCTCTACCCCAGCACCCAGTAAAGTGTAACAATTTTCAGTTTGTGTGATTGGAGGATATCTTAATCCATATCTTAAGACTGTCCCACATGATGAGGAAAAGTTTAATTGCCTTTGTTCCATGCTTTTCTTCTGTGGGGAAATCACTGATGCATAGGGTTTCCAGGTGTCCGGTTTTCTACCGGACAGTCCGGTTTTTGGGCCCTCTGCCCGTTAAAAAAATCCAGAAAATACCGGACATGTGCAATGTCCAGTATTTCCTGGTTTTCTGGCTGGGCGCTGGATGGAAGCCTGGCGGGGGGGGGGAGGGGGGAGTGACTGGGAGGCGGGGCGCGATCAGCGCTGGGAGCCCTGATTGCGTGTGAGGAGGAGGGGCAGCCCAGTCCGTGCTCCTGCGCGCTGGTCAAGCGCGTGGTGGAGATCTACACAGCCTGGGTCAGTCCTGCTCCCCGCCGGCTGATTTGCTCCCCCACTCCGTCCTAGCCAGCTGGTTGGTTGATTCTCCTCGACTTCCTCCCGGTCTTCCCCGGCCAGTCCCTCCCACCCCCACCACCAGCTCTGCCTGCCGCTGGCCGGTTACTGCTCCGGATCTTCCCCGACCAGCCCCGCTGCACCCCCTGCCAGCCCTGCTTCCGGCAGCCAGTTCTCCTCTACTCCTCCTCCTGAGTTCCCCCGGTCAGCTCTGTCCCCACCGGCTGCCCCCCCATCCCCCGAT
The DNA here is from genome assembly GCA_032595735.1 of Pelochelys cantorii. Taxonomy (NCBI): domain Eukaryota; kingdom Metazoa; phylum Chordata; order Testudines; family Trionychidae; genus Pelochelys; species Pelochelys cantorii. The sequence continues at coordinate 118,916,964 of CM064326.1, read as the reverse complement.
ATCCCGCGGCCAGCCCCGTTCCGCCTGACTCCTCCCCCCACTGACCAGCCCTGCTTCCCATCAGCCCCCCCATCTCCCCCGGCCAGCTCCTTTGCCCCCCCCATTAGCTCTGTTTCCCGCCCCCCCCTCCTCCCAGCCACCGCCCCTCCCCCCCCCCACCTCCATGAAGCGTGTCTGGTATTTTTTTTATGACTACTTGGTAACCCTACTGATGCAATATTACTGTCTTCTTTTAAAAAGAAGAAAACTTAAAAAAAAAACACAACAACTGGTAATGGCAGTTGAAAATAGCAATTCCAGTCCCAGTTAGCACTGGGAAGATGCCAGCATTTGTTGCTCAATTTTATCCTATTTTTTTCTACAACAAATTGCAGTGGATCAGTATTTGATTTTGGAGAAATGATGTAACAGCAGCCCAAATTACATTTGAGCACTCCTGTTCAAATCTACAAGGCAGGTGCTAGATTCCCCTTCTGAGCATTAGATAAAACTGGAAAGGAAAAGCCTATTTCTGCTTCCATGGCTGTGGAAATAGAAATCCTGCTATGTGCCTGGCATTTATACCTAAAGCTGCCCAGACCCTCTGTAGAGCCTTCCCTCCCTCACTCATTATATTAACCTCTCCTAGAAGGGTCCGCACACCGCCCTTGCTAGGCTTCAGGCAGAGGTGCATGGTCCACTCAATTCCTTCTTTGGGGGCAGAAAACTGAGGCCACTAGCATCCTGATCCAGTCTGGGGAAGGATTCTGAGGGTGAGATCTGAGCCAAAGCTGCTTACTCCCTGTGCACACATGCTCCCCACTCACAGCCCTACCTCTTCCAGCAGCCAGCCCTCCAGTCACAGCAAGCTGCTGTGCAGGGCTCACAGCTTCCCCTAAACCCTCCTTTTCCCTCTCCTGTTTCTAGCGGCCAAAGGAATGCTGGGAAAGGTAGTCCCTTTTGTGCTCCAGTGCCAGCTCTGTCAGGGAGCTGGCTAAGGAACTAGAGCTCTCAGGGTAGTTTGGTCTCATCAGGAGCAGCCCGAGGCTGGCGATAGCAGCTGGTGCCCAGGTGGAAGGCGCGATTGGCGCCCTCGCCTGCACGGCCGTGACGTCATCATCGGTCACCTGGGCCGGTGGCGCCCCAGGCAACTGCCTAGTGTGCCTAGGCTCACGGGCCGCCCCTGGGTCTCATCCTGCCCTGCAAGCTTCCACTGCACACAACAGCTGGGAGGAAGGGAGAGAAAACAGGGACCTTCTGAGCTTGGGTCTGGTACCAAGGAACAATTGGCCCAATGGTAAAAAAACACCCTCCCTGCTTCATTGTCTCAGTCTCTTTGTGAAGCCAGTCCCAGTCTACACCAATCCCCCCATCATACGCCCTCAGTGCTCCCTCCCAACACAGTCAAATGTCTCCCTATTCTGCCAAATCCATTTCCCTCACTGGCTCCCAGTCCTACTCTTTCCCCTTGAACTCACATTTACAGTCTACTCCTCTGTACAGTTCCAGCTCAGCAGATGCCTTAATCCAATCTACTCCTTTTTCTCTGTCTATCATCTGTTGTTATGCCCTTTTACTTGAAGCAGATGGCTTCCTCCTCCACATTTCCTGGCTTCCAGCAAACAAATTCATAAAAGCCCAGGCGAGACAGGCTCACTGTTCTGGTGTCAGCTCCCACCCCAGCCTACAGCAGCCAGGAGCAGCTGTTGTTAAAAACTATCTTCACCGTAGTAGCTCTGGTCTGGAGCATGTTCAGTCGCCCGTGGGGATGGCACATATGCAGTCTGGCAGCACTAGGAGCTAGGGTGACCAGATAGAAAGTGTGAAAAATCAGGACTAGGGAGTGGGAGGCAATAGGAGCGAATATTTTTAAAAAAAGCCCTAAATAGCAGGACTGTCCTTATAAAATCAGGATGTTTGGTCGCTCTATTAGGAGCTGTGAGGGCATGAAGCATGCCCAGTGAATACAGAATTTTCAGAGATTTTAGCTGATAAGCTCTTACTAATCTAGCAAGCATGTGCAAACTGAAATATTTCCAAGATTTATAACTTGAGCAAATTTGGGCATATTTTCACATGAACAACATGAGGCACACCCCTAACACAAAGTTGCCTCCTCTCCCTTGGTCAAATGTCATGGCATGATAGAGCAGTGGTTTTCAACCCTTTTTTCTCATGGCCCAGTTGAAGAAAATTGTTGATGCCTGTGACCCAACATAATTTAACTAGAGTGTGGGCTCCGGGTTGAGGCTGATGAGAGTTTGGAGGGGCTCTAACTTTGGGAGGGGTAAGTCAGGGATGAAGCAGGAGGGGCTTACCTTCAGCAGCTCCTGGTCAGCAGTGCAGCAGGACTGTTAAGGCAGGCTTCCTGCCTCTCCTGGCATTGCAGACCATGTTGCACCCCAGAAGCAGCCAGCAGCAGGTCCCCAGCCAATAGGAGTAGGGAGCTAGTGCTCAGAGTAGGGGCATACGTGAGCCCTGTGCACTCTCTACCCCCATACACCTAGAAGCTGGATCTGCTGCCAGCCACTTCTGGGGCACGGCATGGTGCAGCAGTCTGCCTTAGCACCCCTGCTGATGACCTGATCACTCTGCAGCAACGAGACCCAGTGGAACTGTAACCCACCCACCTAGCCTATGTTTACACTCGTGGCTTCTTGCTCAAGTACGGCCGTTCTTGCGCAAGAATCTGCAGAGCGTCCACACTGCCCACCCTCTCTTGCGCAAGGAAATTTACAGTATGGCGTGGTAAGAGAGGGCTTCTTGCGCAAGCATTACGCTCTTTTTTAGCAGGTGTAAACCCATTTGCACAGGAGCTCTTGCGCAAGAGGGCAGTGTGGACACTCGGCAGGGATTTCTTGTGCAAGAAAGCCCTATGGCTAAAATGGCCATCAGAGCTTTCTTGCGCAAGAGAGCGTCCACACTGCCATGGGCGCTCTTGCGCAAAAGCACAGCTCGCACATGGCAGTGTGGACATTTTCCTGCTCAAGGCTTCTTGCACAAGAACACTTGCGCAAAATGTTCTTGCGCAAGAAGCCGCCAGTGTAGACAAAGCCCTAGTGTGGTTACTGAGCAATGCAAGTGGTACCTAGACCACAGCAACAGTTAAGATCAAGAGACCTCTAAAGCATGGGCTGGGAGGCCACTGACTTTCAGCTCAGAGAGTAGAGGCTCCTATACTCTGCTTCAGAGGTCCCAGGTTCAAATCCGCCCAGTGGTGGTTATAGAATATCAGGCCCAACCCAGTATGGGATCATGACCCTAAGTTTGAAAACCACTATGCTAGAGTATTACTCCAAACTAAAGTCTCAGACATCACCTTGTGGACGTCTAGCCATCCACTCAACATGACAGAAAATAATTCCTTGTCTTCTACACATCCCTTTCTACTATTGCCTCTCTCAGTCACTGGACAAAACTACCCTTTTCTCTGCTAGTTTCAGAGGGGTAGCTGTGTTAGTCTGTAATAGAAAAAACTTAAAAAACAACATAGTCCTGCAGCACCTTAGGGATTAACAAAAATGTAGATGGCATCATGAGCTTTTGTGGGCACAACCAACTTCTTAAGTCCTGTAGACTGGGTATCATCCTCAGTTCAGACTTCTTTCTAGCTCCTCCCAGTCAGGCTAGTCTAAAGTCTTGCAGATTCTTTCTGCATAGTGCCTTTAAGATACAGCCTTTCCTATCCATCCACACAGCTAAAACTCATGTCCAAGCTCTCATCATCTTGCATCTCAATTACTGCAACATCATCTTCCCTGATACTGACCAATGCCATCTTGCCCTGTTGCTACCCATTCACAATTCTGATGCAAAGATCATTTCCTTAGCTGTTGGCTATGTCACCCCTGTCTTTGCATCCCTTCACTGGTTCCCTCTCTGCTATAATATCAAACCTAAACCACTTGTCTTCACTTTCAAGGCCCTTCATGACCTATCATCTCTCATTCTGCAATGAAAAGTTGCTGGGGGAGGGAGGGAAGCGGTGAGGGATTTAAAGGTGCAGTGCCTCTTTCTTTTATGCCTTTCTGGGGTTTTTTTGCTCAACAACTTTGGTCCCCCCCCCCCTTTTTTGTTTTTGCTCAACCAATTTTTCCCCACCATGTTTTTTTTTAGTATCTGGCAACCCTACACTTCTTACATTTTCAAACCAACATCTATATGCTTTCAGCCATGCTACCTTTCATGCTTGGGAAATACTTCCTGTAAAACATCCACAAAGTGACCTCATTATCTACCTTCAAACCCCTCCCTAAAACTTTATTTTGCTGTAAGGCCTACAAAAAAAAAAACCTGACAATTAGGTTTCCAGTGTGTTGAAACTGCTGCCTATCATGCTGGCCAATATTGGCTCATTGTTTCCTTATACTGCTCCATCTTTGGCTTCTGGTCTTATACTGCAAGCTCTTTAGGGCAGGAATTGGTTTTTTTTGTTCCATGTTTGTACAGCACCTAGCACAGGGGGGTCCTGGTACATGTCTGGGGCTCCAAGGTTCTATAATGACGATAAAGAAAATACCTCAATTTTTTTTTACATGGATAAAACATGTTTTCTCCTAGCCTCATTTTTGTAAAATGCTGATCTGTTCCCCCTGATTTTCTAAGAAAATTCAACTTGAGGCAGATACCTAGCATGGAAAATTTCAACCCACATCTTTCAAGTTTTGGAAACTGAAAACAACTGAAAAAACTCTTATAATGTGAAGTGTAGGGCAACCTTAGTAATAGATGATGCTACTAACCCTGCATGTAATAATTTAATAAAACAAATAGGAACTTTGAAGTTTGTTACAACTTACAAAATGGTGTCACTATTTATCTGTAATTTAGTTAATCAAAATACTGGTGTTGTACTATAACTTTAAGATGGACCTCACTGTTAGTTTAAAAAGCTGAAAGTATGATCTACCTTCTCTGCACATTATTCATAATCAACAACACTGCCAAAGAGACCATGCCAGGGCACAAGTTTTTTAAAAAAAAAAAACTAAATTCTTACTTAACATGGTTTAGCATGGACTGGACATAATTTGGTTAGAATTATTTTTACAAATTTGGGGGGCTACTTATTTTTGGTTGTAACCAAATTAATCCCATTCCTCACAAGTATCAAAATCATACCACCTAAAAGGGTTTAAAAGTATATTTTAAAAATGGTTTAGTAGCAGGGTTTTTTTTTCCACTGTAGGTGGAGTCTAAAAATGGATTTGTTATAAAGTTTTGGACAAATTCTATCCATCTACTCACTTCATTACTGCTGCATACCTTTGATTTTGGAAATCCGTAGTAATAGTGGAAAATCTTCCCAAACAGTGAGCAGCCAAAGTTTAACATTTTTACTGAACAATCTGACTGACTTCAAATATTGTATAGAAACATCTTCCAGGAAGTCATCAAGGAGAATGCTCTCCATTTCCTAATACAGAAGTTCATAGGGAAAATAGATTATTTTGGCTTGTTGCAGATGTTTCTAGGATCATAAAACAAACTTATATTGGTGGCCTCCATCTGCATAATACCTGGTCCTGTTCCTGCTTCCACTAAAGTCAATGGAAAACTCCCACTGAGTTTAATGGCCTAATTAACTATCCTAACTATAGAAGCCTGACGATCATTTCTTTAATTAGTCATCAAATATTATTATGATGGCCAATTTCAAGTAAAAGGTAAATGCTTATGAATGAAGAACTGTGTGTTTCAATATGGAAGTTTCACTAAAAGCATATATTGCTGTAAAAGGACCAACATATATATATTTTGAAATGGCACCAATCCAGTATTCATTCTTCACCAGTCGCGTTGCACCTCATGTTAGAAGTTGTGACGGGATGTACCAGCCCTGCACTGGGAAAACACGGGTTAACCAGGCTCACCTGGCTGAAGAAGGGCCCTCCCCCTCCCCCCAGTCCTACAGGGTATGCTCAGCCCAGGTATAAAGGCTTGGAGAGACACTCAGTATGGGCTTGCTGCTGAACAGGGCCCCAGGGGGTAATTGCCAGTGGGGCTAGACCAGACTTGGAGACCAGCTAGCAAGGCACCAGGTGATGGTGACCTAGAGGAAGGACCCTGGAAGGTGTCTGGTGGAGGCAAGTAGGCAGTAGCCCAGGGTGGGCAATTAGAGCCTGGAGAGCTTGGTATGTTGCAGAAGGATTCCCTGCCAAGCTAGTGGTGGACCATGCCACTGCTACTAGGGCCCTGGGCTGGTACCTGGTGGAGTAGGGAGGGCCTGGGTCCCCCTATCCCCTCCTCAATACCCAACTTGTGGGGCCTGCACCTGCTGCTATTGACTCTAGCTGCTAGGCTGCACTGCCCCAATGAGAGAAGAGCTTAGCCCCAGCCCCCAGGCTGTGTGGTCCTAGCAAGAGGGCTATGTGTTTGACAGCAGCGCAATTACTGTATATATGGGGTTGGGATGTGATTTCAAGAGCCCCCGAAGACTCAACTATGCCCCCCTCTTGGTGTACCACTCTGTGACAGAAGGTCATAAAAGCAGATTCCACTGATGCAGGCTAGATCTTTTAAAGGTGCCTATGGAAATTCAGTGAGAGTTGGGTGTCAGCCTCCACTGAGTTCATCCAAAAACCTCAGCCATAGTGTTTCAACAAAGTATAAAGAACAGACTTTTAAGATTCAGGTGGTATTTCCCTGGTATAGAGGCACAATAAACAACTATGCTCATATTTTCAGCAATTCTAGTTGAGACATTAACAGCAAAATAATTGCAATAAACAAATGTCTGAAGTACCTTGAACAGTTGTCTATCATAGCATTTAAACAGCTGGCATACATCTGGCAGTGACATAAGCATTATTGTTTCAGGCTGCAAAGACTTCCAGAAAGACATGATAAGGTTTTCCACCTATTGCACAAATTCCTTAGTTAATTTTCATTAAACTTGCACTTGTGGAATGCTAGATTGAATGCAAACAACACTACACTCCTCAATGCAGCGGAGGGAGGAGCTCTGATGGAACTGACCATGGTTCCTTGGTTCTCCTCCTGGTTCCCTCCGAACCCTCTTTCTGACCTAGGTTAGAGCAGCCTCAGGGCAGAGTTGTCCCATCCATAGGATGGTTCAGGGTGTCTGCCCGAGGCCCCATGCTTTAGGTAGCTCTGCCTCACTGTCCTATGGACAGGACATATGGGTCTCAGGGTGGCCTGGGCAATTACTTAGGGAATCTGATGCAAGGCAGCAGGAGTCTGGCCTTCCCCTCCCTTGCACTCATCATGACAGTGGAAGCCTGCTCTGCTCTGCTGCCATCTGTAGGCCACTGTGGTGAGTGCAAAGGGGCCTAACCCTGGCTGCCATGCTGCACCAGGTTCCCTGTAATCCCGCAGGTTGTCTCTCTTGGGGGCTTTGGGGAATAGGTGCAATGGGGGCAGAACAGGGGTGGGGTGGCAGCTTGAGGGAAGGGTGGATTAGGGGGGTCTGTGGGCCCCATGGGCCCAGTGCCTGGGATGGGGTGCCCTGGACCCCACAGCCCCTTAGGGATGGCCCTGTCTCAGGATGCAAGTTAAACTTTAAAACATTGGTCACCAACGAGTGGATCAGGATTAACTGCTTGAGCCTGGGGAGTCTCCCAGTCATTCACAATCTCCAGTGTTGGAGCAGGACTGCTCCACACCATTGGCCTGTTCCTGGAAGTGGCCAGCATGGCTCGGGGCGGGGAGGGCAGAAGTCTCCGTGCACTGCTCCTGCCTGCAAGCATTGCCTCCACAACTCGGGAATGGAGAATTGTGGCCAGTGGGAGCTGAGGGGGCAGGCCAGCAGAGAAGGGCAGTGTGCAGGGCCACATCACCTGCCCTCCACCCCCAGGGTCACAGACGCGTTGAGGCCCCTTCTGGGAGTGGCATGGGGTTGGGCTAGGCAAGGAACCTCCTCTGGTATCCAACTCCCAGCGTGAGCCCAGTGAAAGTGAATGGGGGAGAGATGGAGTGAGTAGGGTAGGGCTTCAGAGAAGGGGTGGGGCCTTGGGGAAGGGGCAGGGTAGATCTTGGGTTGCCCTTAAGTCAGAAGGAGATCTTGGGCATGAAGTTTGCTTTAAAGGAAGAAGAAAAGAGACAAATGAGCAGTAGCGTAAATATGTCCCCAGATATGGGGAAAACTGGCTAAGTAAGAACTAGGCCTTTTTCAAGAACAATTCTGTAAATTAGCCCCACAACCAATCTGCTTTTAAACACAAACCAGCCAAAATCTAAGGTAAGTTTAGTAGATGTCTTTTCTTCTTAGTGTTCTGAGATCCACCAAACATTTTTTTCCCCTTTCAGAACTCTCCATCTGCCCTTTGCAAAGTATTTAAATTCAAAGGGAATTAGGCACTGTCATGGAATAATCAAACCCTGCACTGAAGATGAAGGGATTAAGGCAGTGCTCTTAGCTGCAGAAGCCCTGCTTACCAGACATTGCTGGACATGCTCCAACTACCACTGAATAAAAGTCCAGCTCAGTCTGCACTGACTGCTGAGGAGGAAGGATGTGATGTGCTAGCCCCTGCTGTGGACCAGCCTGGAACCTGGCCCATGGGAGCGGAGACTCTGGTGACCAGACAAGCATCTAGGCCATTGGGCCACGCTGCCTTAGGATTAGGGGCTGATGTATATTGACTCCAGCCATTAGGCAACACTGTCCTGTGACTAGGCCATTGGGCCATACTGCCCTCCAATTAGGTGTTGTTACATATTGACTTGGACCACTAGGCCGTGCTTTCCTATAGCCAAGGGAGATTCTAATTACTCTGGCTGCTAGGCCAGGCAATTGGGTTGCTAAGCGTGACCAGAGTGATGTAACCACAAAACTACTGAGCCATCACCTCCCCTTCAGAGGGAAGGTGTGATCAAGACCCTGCAACAAGCATCTAAATAGTTTTGAGGATCTGGACCTGGATCTCTAATTTGGCCTTTACAACATATATGTTGTGTCAAAGTATTCCAGAATGATTTAACTGAGTGCCCAGTTTGCATATAATGATCAGATGGTATAATGTAGGAGAACTACATAGAGATAATTTTGTCATTGCAATATTTCTGTCGTTTAAATAAATCACTAATGCTCATATTTACAGATCTGTTGTTAAAAATGAAGGCATACCTGGTCAAGTTCTTTGTTTCGCAAGTTCTGTAAAACATCCTGACAGTAGTTACAATACTCATCAGCAAGTAACGCAACCTAGAGAATGCAAACAAAACAAAAGGGTTTGCAAAACAATCACAAAGACCAGGAGTTAATTTTCTTGATTGCTAAATGCCTAAACTTACAACTTTATAGGAGTGTGTCTTTCCTAATTCTTGCTCCCAAGAAGAATATCTCTTGAACTCAGGCAAAGGGGTTCCAAATTTGTCTCTCTCTGTCTGCAAGCTGATATCAGACTGGAAACAATCAAATGGAAAGGGAGGGCTGTAAAAACAGGGGCAATTATACTCACTAATGACCACAGGTGGGCATGCAAGTTAGCACGCCCCCACCTCCCTGACAGCCCTGGAAAGCCACACAGCAGCCAGTGACTGGACAGCACAGCCTCCATTGATCTGGCCAGCCCTGGGGAGAGATCCCACCACCCTGACAGCTTTGGAATGTTGTGGGGCAGCTAGGCAGTGCAGCCCACACTGCCCCAGCTTGGCCCAAGGCAGCAGCAGACTCCATTGTCCTGGGATGCCCCTACCCCATGCTGTGCACCCCCCACCCCTTTCCCTTATCTTCTCCACACACCTCCCAACCCCCTGCCCAGAGCCCCTTCTCTTCCCACAACCCTGACTCCTGTCCTGAAGGACCCAAGCAACACTAGGTAAATCTAATGTTATATATTTCACTTTGGAATTTTTGTTCCAATACCTATTATGGCAGATGCAAAACCTTAGAAGTGCATGGGACCCAAGAACCTCTTAAGGGCAACTGGCAAGGGGGTGCAAAGGGGTTACAGAGATCACTGGGATCTGACATGTACATTCTAATTCCAAAAAGTTTGTCCTGAGAGGTCTCAAATAAAAGCCAGTGTAACCCTGATCACCAACAGCTTTGTGAATTGTATGTGTACATACCACATATGGAGCTGAAAATATGTTTCCAAAGTCTATATAATAGTGATGGGCATCCAAGACTAGTGAGTGGGCCACAGGATTGAAATTCAGCATCAGGCAAGCTGTAGCCAACAGCCCACTGGAACTCCACCTGTGGGCCATGCACCCCCTGTCTGCTTCCTTCCCCCACCCCCTCTCACATACCAGGGAACTGGAGCTCTGCACTTCCTACTCCTCACCCTTTCTTCTCAGTATTTTCCACCCCATGAATCTGATTCATGCTCCATCCCTGCTCCTCCCGCTCCTTCCCAGAATTACAGCTGCAGACAGCTGGTTTGTTATAATACAATTCTGTGAGGGAGGGACAGGAGTGGGAATGGAGTGCAAATCAGGCAATTTGTGGTGCTCCAAAAGAGTTGGGGGCGGGGTGCAGAGTAGGAAATGCAGGGCTTCAGTGCTCTGGTGCAAGAGGCACATGGGGCACGGGAGTAGACACGAGGTGTTTGGGCCACAGGTAGAACCACAGTGGGCCACATATGACCAGGCGGCCGCAGGTCGTCACCACTGTTTTAAAGTTTAGGTTGCAAACCACAGTTAATAGTTCTGCAATTTCACATTTGAGTTCTGAAATGAATGAATGAATGAATTTACTCTTGGGTGAATGCCATCTGGTCCTGGTGATTTATGACTGTTTAGTTTATCAATTTGTTCCAAAAATCTCCTCTAATGACACCTCAATCTATGTTAAGACATTTCTAACTCATGCTGAAACCTAGGACTCTGGGGACAGTGTCAAAGAAAACATATCCCAGAGTCCCTCCTGCCCCCACTCTCCCCAAATGATACTGCTCTGCCCTACAACAGAAATGCACTGTGAGAAAACTTTACTGCTCACTCTGCACTTCAGCAGGAAGCAGCTTGCTTTGTAAAAGGCTTGATAGGTTCACTCTCCACTGCAACCCTAGGAGGCTCTATAAAAGTGTGTTTGTAGATCAGTGATCGGACCAGAATAGTTTACTGCCGCTGCTGCTGAGCTGCTGCTGTTTGCCAAGGAAGCTGGGATGGGGGCTTCCATTTTCAACAGAGTGGACTGCAGATTGTTGGTACCCAGAGGACTAAGGAAGCTATCCCATGGAACTGTGGGATACTTATGGGCCTGAGTTAAGCTGGACTGTGGCTACACTGCAAAGCAATAGAGTTCAAACCCTGGATCCTGGCTTGACTTGAGCTTGTACGTTCTAACCCTGTAGGGTCCTGGGACCCTGGGTCTGAGCCTGGATTAGCTCAGTTGTAGTGTCACCACAAATTGGGTTAGCCTTGTGCCTGGGCTTACACTGTAGTATGGACTAAGGATGTCAATGAGTAGTCGATTAGATTATTAACTGATAAGCCTAGGCTTATCGGTTAATCTAGTCGACTACTTGCATTCCCCCTCCCTGCTGCCTCTGTATCAGAGGCAGCAATGGAGGGGAAGCAGGAGTCAGTGCCGGGGGGGGAAGTTGGCTTAAAAGCTGATTGCCCCCAGCACCAGCTCCACAGTGCTGCCTTCTCCTCCCACCCCCACTGCTGCCTCTATCAGAAGGAGAGCGTGGTGGGCAGCTACCGCAAAGCAGGTGGCAGGCAGCTGATCTGTGCAGGGAGCTGGTTTTCAAACTGGCTTCCCTTGTGGACCGGCTCCTGCCTGGCACCCCACGCTGTATCAGAGGCAGCAGCATGAGGTGGCAGGGGGCTCACTGGGAATGGAGGTAGAGTGCACTGGCTGCTGCACAGGCTGCTGGCCCTACCCCTGGGAATTATAGAATAGTCAGCTAACTGCTGAGAATTCATGTGGTTAATTGACTATTCTATTACCCACTATCTAACATCTCTAGTATAGACATAGTAACACAAAGTTCATAATGATGGTATTCTAAATAGTATAGCTCGGCTCCATTACTAAGGTTCCTGGATATAATGCTGCCCTGTGTCTGCATATATTTTATCACTTATCATTGCATACACTTGTAATGCTCTCATTGCCATTTCCGAGTGCTCTACAAAATGAGATACATCCATACTCCTCTTCTTTCTCAGTTTAATCGGGGTTCTCGTGTTGGCCACATGCTGTTGGCAGATATCCAAGAATTCCAATGTCAAGACAACTCCCAGCAGTATTATTTTAGAAACATCTGCACCAGCTAGTGAGCTTCACATCAGGCCCTAATGAAACTGTAATGGCAATACTCATATTCTTGTCATGCCAATACACTTTCATTGATCTGGCTCAGCAGCCCAATGCTCTGTAGAAATGAGTCTATAAATATGGGCCTGCACAGAGAAGGCTATGTCCCACTGACACCCACAGACACAAACCTGGGCCACTATGCTAATGATTTGGGCAAACAAGGTGACAAAAAACATTTAACAAGTCAGTAAGCACTGTGCACAGAGATATACTACTTTAAAGTGTATTATGTGCAGGGGTTAGGTGACTCATGGTAGCACGCAGGAGGTGCACCTGCCCTCCCAGAACCCTGCCAAAAACTGAATTGATAAGTGGGGTGCCCCCACGTCGCATCCCTGCCCCTACGGCTAGCCCTCCTTGCCCTCAGGTACCAGTCACCCCTGCACATAGGATGTATTTCGCTCAGACATAATATGCAACTGTTTCAGTTCATTAAACCATCGTTGATCTCTCAGTTTTGTAGTGAATCCACTTTATTTGATACTCACTGTTCCTTTTCTGTAGCCGTTGCTCTCACAATTTGCTACGTCCTCACAACTGGAACCATCTCCACTGTGTTGGAATACACAACATAAAAGCCAATTAAAAAAAATGGTTGGCTTCTTAGATTTTTAGCATGAGAATGATCTCTAACTAGCTAGTTTATCAGACAGGGACAAACACAACCATTTATGCAACAATAATAATTTAAAATAAATAATCTGTCCTTTTTGTCACTCATGCTCATGACTTTTAGTTTATTAACTGATTCTCTAAATGGGTCGATCTCTCAGATCCTAATTTAAAACATCATTACTTAAATAAAATCAACAAACAGGCCATTTTCAAATGCAAAAGTAGGCGATCTCAATTTCCTGTGCCAAATTCACTATTGCACATTAGTGGATGCATCTCTATTGAAACAAACACACAAAAGAACTACAAACATGTAAATAATAAAAGGGGTGCTTTTCAACACCTTGTTCACTTTGATTCTACAGCCCATCCTTTCCCCCCACCCTTTGTTGTCAATTTCGATTGCAAATTGTTCGGTGCAGGAACTGGGTCTTCAACTTCATAATGCATCTGAGGCGTCAATGCTCAGCCCTAGTCCATCCTTATTAATATTTATATGAACTCTTTAAGGAAGCTGGTTTTATAACATAATTTGAAATGCCAGGAATGTGCAGAAAATATGCAGCTCTACCTGTTGTATATTTGCTGCCAACAACACCATCTCCCAAAAAACAACAACGAGACCTGTTGGGACCTTAAAGACTAACCCATTTATTTGGACATAAGCTTTTGTGGGCTGGAGCTCACAAACTCCTCGTTGTTTTTGCTAAAACAGACTACCCCATTGCTAAAACATGGTTACCCCCTGAAACTTGTTGCCATTTCCCAGCTTTCTCTGTCCTTAGCTGCCTGAAGCTGATCACAGGCAAGAGAGAGGTAATACTGACAGGAAGAGGGGAGCATTTTGAAGAACTGTCACAGCTTTGGGTTTCTGGGGACTCCTCGCTGTTTCTGGCATATAGTCATGGTTGTATAAAAAATATATTTTCACTTATGGCTGGTCAGAACCCTCCATTAGGGCTGTTCAGCTGGACACCGACCTCATGATGGCAATCTGTACATTTGTGACCTCAAGATTTGCTTACAGCAACTCATTATGTGTAGGGAGGAAGTCGCACACCCTCAACGTAAGTCAAACCAGGGAAAATGCAGCAGCATTTCTACTTCGGGCATGTTAGTCACCACAGAGACTTATACCAATTTAGCAATGTCATCACAAGTGTGCCAGCACAGCCCTGTAGTATAGCTGTGGCCTATTCTTATGGTAGGGTTTTTCTGCCACTGAAGGAACACACCACCTCCCTGAACAAAGTTATCTGAAGGATAGTCTGCATTGGGATTGGGAACTTACATCAGTATTCCTATATCTCTTAGGGATTTGAAAAAAAACACACCCCTGAAAGTAGAGTTTCCCATTTTGATTGGACATATTCCTAGAGGTTTCATCACATGACAATCTTGAATTAAAGACTAATATTTGATTCCTGGAGATTCAAGGACAATCCTGGCAGGCTGGTGACCCTACCTGAGACACACAGCTATGCCAGCCGAACCTGCAGTAGACAGTATTAAGTTCATACAGGACTTCGTCTGTTGATCTAGTTACCATGTCTTGAGGAACAGGATTACCTTCACCAAAAAGAGACCCGTCCCATTGACCTAAGTAGTCTACACTGTCTACACTGAAGTGGCAGCTGTGCCCCTGTAGAACAGTGGCTCTAAACTTTTTCAGACTGCTATATCCCTTTTAGAAGGCTGATTTTTGTTGTGCATTCCCAAGTTACACCTCACTTAAAAAACCAAAATCAGCCATAAAAATACACAGCACACTATTACTGAAAATTGTTTACTTTCTCATTTTACCATCTAATTACAAAATAAATCAATTAGAATTTAAATATTCTAATTACACTTTAGGGTACGTAGAACATTATAAACAAATAATTATATGAAATTTTAGTTTGTACTAACTTCACTAATGCTTTTCATGTAGCCTATTGTAAAACTAGGCAAATATCCAGATGATTTGATGTACCCCCTGAAAGGCCTCTGTGTACACCAGTTGAGAACCACTGTGTAGTGATTTAAGTACAGGCAAACCCTAAAGTGATAGAAGCACTCTTTTTCATACCCTAACTCAGGTGTGAGGAACCTTTTTGGGTCAGGGGCCGCTGACCCACAGAAAGATCAGCCAAGGGCCACACACATGTAAGAAGCAAAAAAACCTCCAAAAAACAAACAAAGAAAAACCTCTAAACCCTCACTGATGTGGCCCCCAACTGAGGAGAGAGACACTCCCCACATTTCCCTTGCACACCAGAGCCTAGGGAGGCCTAGCCTACTACATTTAGGGTTGCTAGATGGTTTCCCAAAAAATACTGAACACACGTGCTAAAAATTTGTTGAGCAAAAAAAACTCCCCTCCCCCCCAACTATGCTTAACACTGAATGGGACCTTTATTATAAACAATCAACACTCTACATCATATATTTTGACTACATGAACCTCCCAGCGCCGATTGCTACTGGGGGCAGGGGAAGTGTCTGGGGAGGCGGGGCCACAATCGGTCCTGGGAGCTCCCAGCACCGATTGCAGCCCTGCCTCCCCAGCCACTCTCCCTGCTCCCGCCAGGCTTCCGCACACAACCAGCTGAGCTGAGGGCTCCCAGCACCAATTGCGGCCCTGCCTCCCCAGCCACTCCCACCACCCCCACCAGGCTTCCGTTGGGCGCCCGTCCGGAAAAGCAGAAAATACCGGACATTGCACATGCCCTGTATTTTCTGAATTTTTTTACTGGACAGAGGGCGCAAAAAACAGACTGTCCGGTTAAATATCGGATACCTGGCAACCCTAACTACATTTTGTGTGCTCTAGCCCCACGGTGGGGCAGTGGGAGAGCTGAAGCACCAGCGTGGGCTCCTCAATGCTGGAGAGAGAGGAGCCCTGAGCCTTGGGCGCCAGATCCGCATCCAGCCCCCCCAGACCAGAGGTTCCCCACCTCTGCCCAAACTGATGTAACTATGCTGATATAACTTTTCAATGTAGAACTGGCCTTGAAAACACAAGTCACTGAAAACACATTATCCCATTGCCCTACTGACTGCACTGTTTTTTTTATTAAGAACAGAAGCCAATTCAAGATCTCTGTTCTGATATTCAAAACCATCCATGGGATTGGATCTAGCCATCGGAGAGATCACTGCTCCCTCTGCCACTATGATTTGCCATGAAAGCACTGCTCCTTTTGAAAAATGAAATTGTTGATCAAAGACCAATTATGGGCCACAACCTTAAGACATTGTATGTTCAATAATATGTTTAATGCTTTCACACCAACAATACTATATCATAATCCAGAGCTGTTGAAACTGGTGAGTGAAGAAATGAAGCAACTTAGAAATATTTACTGTCCTTTACTGTGTTAATTTTGTAGATTTCTAATATATATATATATATATATATAAAAAAAAAACTCTGAGTGTTTCTAGCTCCTGCTCTGAGAAGGTGGCCAGCTGTATCTAGTGCTGCTGTTACTATGGCAACACATATCAGCCGTGCTCTCGCTCAATAGGCTGGCTGCCAGAGCATACTTGTTCTTGTGATGCCCCCCTTCATTAGGGCCAGCCAGGCAATGTGTGAGTGTAAGAGGTGCGGCTGCCTAGAAACAGACAAGTGGCAGCACTCACTCTTTGCTCAACAGCCAGATGAAAGCTCCAAGATAATTAAGTGTAAATACTGTCTGATCTCTGCCATCCGAGAATTAGCATATATGTGACTCTGTTGTTAGTAAATACTATTTTTATTTACCTATACCTGAATGTGTGCTAGGCACTGCACAGAACAAGTTCCTGCCCAAATGCACTTACCAATCAAATAAGGTCAAGATGCAAGTGAAAAGGGGGGGGGGGGAGAAAGAAAAGGGAGTGGATAGAAGAAGGGGAAATGAGTAACAAGATCATCTGATGTTCATTTCTGTTAATATGTTTTGGGGGCCGCTGGAGTAACAACTACAATTGAAATGGGAAAGAAAACGATGGGGGAAGGGATGACACCATAGGATTTTGAAAGAAGAGAAGAAAAGTGACAGAAGAGGACTGAAGGGAAAGAAGGAAGAGGAGGGTGGCAGGTGAAAGAGATGGAAGATGTGGGCAGAAAGCCTTTTCAGAGCCCTATGTCAGGCTCCTCCCAGTTGGAGCAATATGAACAGTTTTGTACTTTTTTAAAGATTATGAAGATTAGATTCTGTGACAGATTCAAGATCAATTTCTGCTATTTAGAAAAAAAAGTTAAGATTATCTCTTTGTTAATTTATGAATTAATCGCACCAGATTTTGTAAATCTCTAACTCCAGTGTTTCAAATTTTGATATTTTTATTAAAAATTTTGTAAAAAAAAAAAAAACTTAAAAAATTATGAAATGTTCATTATGGTTTTTTTGGGAGATGAAGGTTACAAATAGCTATAAAGATTGTGGGAATGTTTGGATTTTTTGAAAATGTTGATGTAAAAATTGTTTTTAAGTGAACATTTTACCAGTTTATCAGCTTTAATTAGCTCCCATATGTAAAATTATGGTGATTTCAAAAAGTAATGGACTTACTGGTAAGTCCTGTGAAAGTGTGATAATACTATTGAGACAAACAGAATCACACTCTCTGCTACACTTCTCTTGGTTATAACCAGGAAGAGGAATTTATTTAATTTATTTAGATTTATAAAATCTCAAAATATTTCTCTTCAAACTGTAAAAAGATCACTACATTGTCATTTTGACAGTAGCCCTCTCTCTGGATCATGTCTCTGGACATTGATGCCTTTGCATGCTGGGGACACAATCTGCTGGGGACATGGCCAAGCAACCTGAAAAAGCTGCAGGAAGGAAGAGCCAGATGGGATGGCTCTCTCTGATCCTGACCCTGGCACCTGGAGTGGCCCACCAGCATGCTTGGACTCTATCCCAAACCTGAGCCATTCTTTTTAGGTGACAAATCTGAGGAACTGTCCCAGATTGAGGTGTCATTAGAGGAGGTTTTGAAACAAATAGATAAATTAATAAGTAATAAATCAGGACCAGATGGAATTCACTCAAGAGTTCTGAAAGAACTCAAATGTGAAACTGCAGAACTACTAACTGTGGTTTGTAACCTATCCTTTAAATCATCTTCTGTACCAAATAACTGAACGATAGCGAATGTGATGTCAATGTTTAAAAAGGGCTCCGGAGGTGATTCTGCCAATTACAGGCCTGTAAGTCTAACTTCGGTACCAGGCAAATTAGCTGAAACTAGAGTAAAGAATAAAATTGTCAGACACATAGATGAACATAATTTGTTGAGGAAAAGTCAACATGGTTTCTGTAAAGAGAAATCTACTAGAATTCTCTGAGGGGGTCAAAAAACATGTGGACAAGGGGGATCCAGTGGATATAGTGTACTTAGATTTCCAGAAAGCCTTTGGTTCCTCACCAAAAGCTCTTAAGCAAAGTAAGCTGTCATGAGGTAGGAGAAAAGGTCCTCTCATGAATTGATAACTGGTTAAAAGATAGGATACAAAGGGTATGAATAATGGTCAGTTTTCAGAATGGAGAGAGGTAACTAGTGATGTCCCCCAGGGGTCCGAAATGGGACCAATAATATTCAATATATTATTAAATGATCTGGAGAAAGGGGTAAACAATGAGGTGGCAAAATTTGCAGATGATACTAAACTGTCCAAGATAGTGAAGTCCAAAGTAGACTGTAAAGAGCTTCAAAGGGATCTCACAAAACTGGGTGACTGAGCAACAAAATGGCAGATGAACATAATCCCAACTGTACATATAAAATGAGGGGGATCTAATTAGCTGTTACCACTCAAGAGAGAAATCTTAGGTTGTTATGGGATAAGAGAGAAGATCCTTTCATGGATTGAGAACTGGTTAAAAGACAGGAAACAAAGAGTAGGAATAAATGGTAAATTTTCAGAATGGAGAGATGTAACCAGTGGTGTTCCCCAAGGGTCAGTCCTAGGATCAATCCTATTCAACTTATTCATAAACAATCTAGAGAAAGGGGTAAGAAGTGAGGTGGCAAAGTTTGCAGACGATACTAAACTGTTCAAGATAGTCAAGACCAAAGCAGACCATGAAAAACTTCAAAAAGATCTCACCAAACTGAGTGACTGGGCAACAAAACGGCAAATGAAATTTAATGTGGATAAGTGTAAAGTAATGCACATTGGAAAAAATAACCCCAACTATACATACAATATGATGGGGGCTAATTTAGCTACAACTAAACAGGAAAGAGATCTTGGAGTTATCGTGGATAGTTCTCTGAAAACATCCATGCAGTATGCAGCGGCAGTCAAAAAAGCAAATAGGATGCTAGGAATTATTTAAAAAGGGATAGAAAATAAGACGAAGAATATCTTACTGCCCCTATATAAAACTATAGTACGCCCACATCTTGAATACTGCATACAGATGTGGTCTCCTCACCTCAAAAAAGATATTTTGGCATTAGAAAAGGTTCAGAAAAGGGCAATAAAATGATTAGGGGTTTGGAATGGGTCCCATATGAGGAGAGGCTAAAGAGACTGGGACTTTCCAGTTTAGAAAAGAAGAGACTGAGGGGGGATAGGATAGAGGCATATAAAATCATGAATGGTGTGGAGAGGGTGAATAAAGAAAAGTTATTTATTTGTTCCCATAATATAAGAACTAGAGGACACCAAATGAAATTAATGGGTAGCAGGTTTAAAACTAATAAAAGAAAGTTCTTCTTCACACAGCATAGAGTCAGCCTGTGGAACTCCTTGCCAGAGGAGGCTGTGAAGGCTAGGACTATAACAGAGTTTAAAAAAGAGCTAGATAAATTCATGGAGGTTAGATCCATAAAGGCTATTATCCAGGGGGTAAGGAATGGTGCCCCTGGCCTCTGTTTGTCAAAGGCTGGAGATGGATGGCAGGAGACAAATTGCTTTTTGTGGCTGTCTTTTTTACTCTCTAAAGCATTAAATACAAAGTGAATCAAAACAACATAGGCCTTTTCAAAGTAAAGATTATACCTCATTAATTTGAATGGTAAGAAACAGAAAGCAAAAACTTTAAACAGAATGTATTTAAACAAATCACAATTACTTAAAAGTGCAAATACATTGCTTAAATTGTAAGGATTAGAAATCAAGATGCACTAGCATGATTAAATAAGTGTTCACACCATTGGTGCTAATCACTTATATTTTTTCTCTTATTTAGCTTCTCAGCATTTTAAAGCTCTTCTTTTAGTTTTGTTATAGCTTTCCTGCACTTAAGAGCCATCTGTTGAAAATGTCAAGTGCATGGCAGTACGATTATGTGACCAATTAGGTGTGCAATTGCTACTTTTTAAAAATGGAGCCTTTGTATTAATGACAATATTTAATTAGAGTGCATTATTATAGAGAAATACAATCATGTTATCAATTTTCAGTAGGCAATGAAGTATATTTTAAAGAAAATTGGATTATTAATACACCTGTAATAATAAAAAAAATTTTTAAATCAAACCTGTGATATTTTTTTTCAGACAGAAGATTGCAATAATGTGCATAAAAGGAAGAGCTCTTCTTAATATGTATTCCATCGTAGTGATACCTAAAAAATACAAAATGTGATGGACTGACAAGTATACAGTTTGCAAGACCAAGTCATCACTGAACTCACATCTATATTCTGCAATGGGTAGATGGGGAACTGTATTTATTTTTTAAAATTATTTAAATCTTATTTTGTCTAATATTTGAATGAACACATAATTTTGATAAACCTTTAAAAATAAAACTTTACAATCTCTTTTTAAAACAGCCTTGGTAATTTAATATTTTTTTAAGAAACAAATCCATTAATATTACCGCCGTGTGGGAGAGTGCAGTCAACCTATGTAGCAGAAGCACAGAATCTAGGGCTGCATCCCCAGACGATGTAAATCTATTAGCTTCATTGAAGTCAATGACATCACTTGAGCGGAGCTATACTAATTTATACAAACTGAAAATCTGGCCTCTGATCTCCAGTCATGGCAGATTACGACCACTTTCAGGTAAGGATGCCACCTGTCCAGCAGCTGCCTGAGGAATTCAATCTCCTGGTTTTTTAAACTTCTCACTGAGCACTGGCACCTTTTGTTGATACTGAGGTGGTGTGGAACCACTGTTCATACAGCTGTCATGCCACTGTACAGCGTCTGAAGTGCCATTTCCCCGCTGGCTTTTAGTAAACAATATCTAATGGGCCCAATTCTTACCATAAATGGCCAGCAGAGGTCCCCCCCTTCTCAGGGTAACTCTCTCATAGGGTGTGTCTAGACTACAGGATTTTGTTTACAAAAGTGGACTTTTGTCGACAAAACTATACCTGCATCTACACTACCGCCGAGTTCTGTCGACAGTAAGTCAACAGAATGCGGCAGTTTTGTTGACAAAAGGCTCTATTGCATCCACACTGTGCTTTTTCAAAAGAGAGCGTCTAGACTCTCTGTCGAAAAAGCGGCTTGCTTTGTCGACAGAACTGGCTGTAGTCCAGACGCTCTTTGTCGACAGAAGCTTTGTAGACAGTATCTGTCGACAAAAGCCTGTAGTCTAGACGTACCCATAGAGTCATAGAATTTAAGGCAAGAAGAGCCACTAGATCTTTTGTAGCTAGCACAGGACACCAGCATCTGTGAATGGCCATCAGAGTTTTCTTGCGCAAGCGTGCAGCATGGATGCTCTCTTGCGCAAAAGTTTTTGCGATGTGCTTTGAGGTGTGGACATGCTCTTGCGCAAGAAGTTTTTGTGCAAAAACTCTCGCGCAAAAGGCTTCTTGCACAAGAAGCATGTAGTGTAGATGTAGCCTGAGTGTGTGAGCAAGCAGCAGCCAGCTAAGCACCTGAAAGACAATGCTTTGTGCCACATAAGGTCCCAGGCCATCCCTATGTCTCAAGATGCTACAATGGAAGGAGAAACCCCACTCCCTCCAAAACCTCCCAAACTATACTGGGAAAGGGAAGGAGGGAGACACTCCCTTCCTTACCTCTATTGGTGGCTGGCTGATAACCTGAAGCATGAGCTTTAGGAACATAGGACTTAATCCAGAAGTGAGCTGCAAAGATGTTGTACCCGGACAGGGCTGTCCTGAGGGGGATGTGGGGCTGGGGACAACCCTCCCTCTGCTGCAGGTCCCACCCTCACCCCTTCCTGCCCCTGCTCTGCCTGCAACCCACCCCCATTCCACTCCTTTCCCAAGTCACTACTCCCACTTCTTCCCGCCCCTGCTTTGCCCCATCCCCACTCCACCCCTTTCCACAAGCCCCCACCTTTTTCTACACCTGCCCCCATTCCACCTCTTCCCCAAAGCCCCCAACCCCATCCTCCCCTGAGTAATGCCAGGAGCCAGCAGGGTGGAACAGAGCAGGGCTAGGGATGCTGTTGCCAGCTCCCATGCCACCTATACCCTACATCCCCTAAAGCAGCAGGCAGGACAGAGTGGGGTCGGTTGTGCTACTGCTGGCCCCTGTCCCACCCAGGCTCTGTATCCCTTTGAAGCGTGGGAACCCCCAAAGCGCAAGGTGTGAGGTGACCAGTGTAAACCATTCAATGGATGGGATGGTTCTGTACCCAGCCCTCACCATCACAAATAACCCTGTCATACAACTGCACTCATACATTTATCCAGCTCTTTCTTAAAACTAATTTAAAGTGCTCTGCCCCCCACAGCTCCTACTGGCTGTTCCAAAACCTTCCCTTCTGAAGGTTAGAAATTTTCTTCTAATTTCTAGTCAGAAATTGTTCAAGGCCAGTATATACCCATTTGTTCTCAAGCCAAAAGAGCCCTTTCGTTTAAATAGCTTTTCACCCTCCGTAGTATTTAATTCCCAGCTGTATTTATAGAGCGCAAACATATCCTCCCTCAGCCGTTTTTTTGCTAAACAAGTTGAGCTTGCCCAGTTTGCTCTCATAAGATAGATCCTCCATTGCCTGATCATCCTAGTAGTTCTTATCTGTACCTGTTGCAGATTAAATTGATCTTTCTTGAGCATGAGTGGCCGAACGGTACACACTATTCCAAGTTAGACCTTACCAGCACCTTGTGCAATGGCATTAATACTTCCCTATCTCCCTGGATATGCCTCGCCTAATACACTGTGCGATCACATTTGCCTTTTTTCACTGCAGCATGACATTGGTGGCTGATTGTCATCCTGTGATCAACCCACACACCCAGGTCTCTCTCCTCCTCTGTTGATTCCAACAAAAGCTCCCAGCTTAGAGCAGAAATTCTTATGATTAGATCTTAATTTGGGGTAGGCAAATACCAGCCCACGGACAGGATCTGGTCCACCAGGGTTAGCTCTTCGTGGGTTCCCACTGCTTTATTTACCTGCACGGCCACAGGTACTGGCGATCACAGCTCCCGTTGGCTATCGATCACCATTCCCGGCCAATGAGAGCTGCAGGAAGCGGTGTCTTGGTCTGCACCACTTCATGCCACTCCCATTGGCTGGGAACGGTGATCCACGGACAACGGGAGCTGCGATTGCCAGTACCTGTGGCAGTGCAGTTAAATAGAGTGGTAGCAGCCCACCAGGGACTAATCCTGGCAAACCGCTGCAATGTTATTGCTCACCTTTGTCTTAAGTGTATGTTCTAGCTAGGGTGTAACAGGAGGCGGTAAGAGTTTATAACACTTCCATTATGAGCAAGATTGTAAGCCACTCAGTGGGTGTGCAGAGACAGAAGAGACTCCCTATCTTTAGGGCCTTTTGCACAAGCCTGGTCAAAATAAGAGTTCTTGGGTTTACCTCATCACAAGGATCACTGTGCCTCCCTAACACACAATGTCTTTGGAGCACTTACTACAATAGGGAGGTTCTGCACCCCGCTAACACAAGTTGGTTTAAGTAGTATTTTTAAAGTTTAGAAAATTAAAATTATCTTGAATTCATATTCTAAGAACAGCTTGGATATGGTGACTTTCATTAAATTAATCCTATTTTAGTTTACTGGTAACACCATCAATCACAATAGAACAGTTCTTGTGATTTATTATAGACATTCAATAAGAACCTCAGCTGTGGTAGAGCAGTGTTTCAAGTTAACAGAACTAATTATACAGCTCTTTTATTTTATTTTTGCCAAAACGGGTGTAAATAACATTTGTATATAAAATAAACAAACAATACCTGGCACTTCCCCTTGTGCCCAGCCTTCTGGTCCCCAGATCTGGGAAAACTAAGCGAACAAGCTAAAAAATACAAGAGGTATAAGAATTACCTGGGCACATCACACTAGCATAAAAAACTTTATCTGATTTGTTTTCTTGTAATTTTCTCCACTATTATACATTCACTCACAAATTGCTGTGATTCCTGCTCTTCCAATAACACTCAGACAATCACTGCTGAATTTGCCAGAGTGCATCTCAAATATGAACCCCAGCGTGACAAGCCTTTCTCATTCAAGTACTTCTTACTCACACAAGTAGTCCCAATGACGTCAATTAGCTTTCTCACATAACTAGTGCTTGCAGGATCAGGTCTGAGTTACCAGTTTTTTTATCAAGTACATCAAGTTGCTGAGTACCATCTTTACACATATTGAAGGAAATGTGAATTGAGGTCATTTGGCACTTCTAAAAATTAGCACCATATAATAATACTGTAATAATTTAAAATGCTGTTATTACACAGCATGAATATGAGCTATCTCATAAAGCCATAGACAAAACAAGAGAACTCATGCTACACAATGCATCTACACTGCACAAGCTTTTGTTGTGCAGTGTAGGAACAAAATCAATCATGTATAAAGTTGTTTGCTGCCAAAGCCTTGTCTACATTAGATTTTTTTCTCATTTGTCCTAAGATGCAGATACAACATTGGTAGTAACGATGAGAGTTATAGTGTAGCCAGGCCAGCAGTGTCTGCCAGCATTTTTACCACGATGTTACCACTATTTGAGCTAAACTGAGTTAGATGACACAGTAGTAAAAATAGAGCGTTTTCTACATAGCAGTTCAACACCTGCTTCTGGCCCCATTCAGCTGTCTTGGACTCATGGGGCTTGGGCTGTGTGGCTATAAAACTGACATGTAAACATTCAAGCATGGGCTGGAGCCTGAGTCTTGGGGCCCCCTAAGTGAAGAGGGAGTCAGCTAGAGTCCAGGCTCCAGCCAAAGGCCAAATGTCTACACCACAATGTTTAGCCCTACAGACTAAGTCCAGAGAGTTAAGTCAGCTGACCTAGCCTGTTCAGCCATGCCACAGGTCTTTTATTCCAGCACAGACATTCTTTAAAGGTCTTGGGTGAAATCCTTGCCTCACTGAAGTCAATGTAAAATTCCCATTTACTTCAATAAGATGAGGATTTCACCCCTTGACTTGCCTACATGACAATTTGCATCAGTTTAACAAAATGTGTCTTTTAAAATCCATTTAATTAAACCAGTGCAAGTTTGTGTGCCATATTTTGGCTTAAGAGTTGCTTATTTTGATTTACCTTAATCCTGTGAAACAACAAACTATTCAAACTGAAATAAAAATAACTACATATAAACTTGCACAACTAAGCTAAACTCATTTAAAACAATACTTCTAATTAAGCAATAGCAAGTTAGTGTGCAGACAAGGCCTAACACCTTGAATACCAGTGGTTGCACCAGTGGTAGCAATAGTGGAAAATACTGAGCACAAAATATGTAGGGTAAGGATAGTAAAAAAAGGGGGGGGGGCTGTTTTTTCTTTAATCACACAGATAAAGTTAAGCAGGTATACATCTGTGTGTTAGGACTGCAGGATTAGGGGTGTAAAAAGATAATTGGCTATGAAAGCTCCAGCCTATTAGAAGAGTGACATTGTCTAAAGGACTTTTTCACTCCTGCATCTTATTTGCTTGGATAATGCTATAAATACACATTCTGTGTGTGGAGCAAAATCTTCATAAGTAAACTTTTTAAAAAAAATTACTGATAATCAACATAAAGACCAGGATGCTTTGCAGCATCAAAACTTGGATAAAAAAAATACAGTGCTGCTTGTTTCCATGAAAGGTTTATTGCAGGGGTGGGGAACCTCTGACTTGCGGATTGCACATGGTTAGTCAGGGTTAGCCACTGGCAGGCCAGCAGACCATTTGTTTACTTGAGTGTCTGCAGGCACTGTCGCTCGCGGCTGCTAGTGGCCATGGTTTGCTATTGTTGAAGGCCAATAGGAGCTGCATTCTCCATGCCTGTGGATGCTCAGGTAAACAAACCATCTGGCAGTCTGCCAGCTGCTAACTAACAAACTGCATCCAGCCAGCACGCTACAGGTTCCCCACCCCTGGTTTATTGGTAGGGTGCTATCAAATTCACAACCATGAAAAATGCATCACAGACTCTGAAATATGATCAGTTTCCATGAAATCTGATCTTTTGTGTGTTTTTACCCTATACTACATACTTCACAGTGGAGGCCAGCATTTCACAAATTGAGAGTCCTGACTCAAAAAGGAGTTGTGGGGAGGATGCTCACAAGGTTATTTTAGGGAATCGCAATATTGCCACCCTTACTTCTGCACTGACTTTAAGCTGGGTGCCCAGAGAGAAGCAGCTATTGCTTGGATGCACTGCTCCAAGGGCAGTGCCCTGTCAGCAGCAGCACAAAAGTAAGGGTGTCAGTATCATACCATGCCACCCTTACTTTTGCGCTGTGGATGGTGCTTGCTCTGCCTTCAGAACTGGGCTCTCAGCCAGCAGTTGCCACTCTCCAACTGCTTAGCTCTGAAGGAAGTGCCACTGTCAGCAGCAGCATAGAAGTAAGGGTAGCAGTCAGGCCCACCAACAGCAATTCTGAGCCCAAGGCAGAAAAATCAATAGGCTCCCCTGTCCCTCTCCCTTGGCTGGTGTCACAAGCCTCTCTCCGGCCTGGAGAAGCCCCAAGCACCCCCACTTGCCAGAAGAGCTCTGGGCCAGCTCAGCCTTGTCACCTATTCAGATGAGCCCCAGGGCAGCTGCAGTGCTCGTCCCCTCCCTTCCCCTGATGCAACCTGCCTGCTGGGGAAAAATTGCAGCAACATCTCTTGATTCACAGATGCTTTTGATATGCCCTATGCTAGTTCCAGGGTCCATAACCCCATCCCAGAACCTTCATAGGGCATATTAAAAGGGTCTTTGAATCAAGAGATACTTTCACTTTCCCCAGAGCAGGCAGAGCTACCTTAGAAACAGAGGGGCTCTCAGGCCTCTCAGTAATTTTCCTGTCAGTGGGTCTGGTAGCAGTACTGCTGCAACCCCCCGCCTGCACAACAACCTTGTGACTCCCTCCTTGCAACTGCTTTCTGGGTCCAGTGGGCCACTACAGTTACAACTAGGGATATAAAGGTTTAACCTGTTAACTATTGACCAGTGCCTTACCCGCATGTTTAACGGGGTAACCTGTTAACTAGCACCTGGCCCAGCTGAAGCAGCCCCCCTTTTCCTATTGTAGATACAGTTTAACTCTTATACCAGTTTGCTGAATAAAATAAGTTGTTCTAGCAAAAGGACTTTTTTTCTGGTATAATTGCATCTATGCTGTGTCTAGAGCTTTTGCAGGTATAGAAATGTCATTTTTTAAAAAATCACACTTTGCATCATTGCAATAGTAACAAAAGTTTCAAATGTAGACCTGGCCTCAGAGAGAAAAAAAATGCAGATAAAATTTCCTAAGGGAGCCAAAGAGGATACATTAAGAGAGAGAAGCTTTCAAACAATATCTCTCCCAGTGTCCTATATTGCATAACTACCTATCCTTGTCTATAAATTAAGCTCCCTTAGTTTGCAATGCTTGATAAAGAGACACTTGTACAAGGTTTTATGAACCTATGCAAGGTCTCAGCCCATTATCTTAAACCTCAAATATACTGTAAGGCAATGTGCTTTGTACCTTTCCAAATGTAGCTGGATTTACTGGATTCTGAGCCTTCTGAGTGCAATTCTCTAGATACATTTCATACAGTAGACAACGAGGTATGCTGTATCCTTCGCAAACATAGAAATTATCTGCTATCCTTCAAGACAAAATGGTACAAAATTTATATCAATATATGTCAAGATTAGAAAGTTAAAAGTTATTGGCCTGACTCCGATATCAGTCCATGTTTACACTGGTACAACTCAGCAGACTTTGCTGACTTCTGTGGAGTTACTCCTAATCTACAACAGTGAGAGATCAGAATCATATTCACTACTTCTAAGTGGATCCATATTCTAAAGAAAATGGTACATCCTCAGATATGTGAATGAGAGAATATTCGCAGGTTCCTTTGAATTCCCATTGGAAGATATGTCAGTTCACATGTTAAAATATTTTAAATAAATAATAAATAAATAAATATGTATCAAGAGGTTGTGTGAGTGTACTCCGCAGAGCAACAATCCTATCAGATACCATGCAGGGTTGGGTTGGTTTTTTTTATTATATTCTACAGCTTAATAGCATCACAACAAAGTTAGGTTCCACAATGAAATATAGTATAGTACAGTATAAACTTAAAAAACAACGAATAGTCTAGCAGCACCTTAAAGACTAACAAAACATGTAGATGGCATCGTGAGCTTTCATGGGTACCCACGAAAGCTCACAATGCCATCTACATGTTTTGTTAGTCTTTAAGGTGCTGCTAGACTATTCGTTGTTTTTTAAGTTTTTCCAGTTACAGACTAATTCGGCTACCCCCCTGAAGCTATAGTATAGTACTACAGGGGGTAACAAGTTAGAATATAAAGGGTCAAATTCTACTCTACTAAATTTCTATCAATGTATATCAATTTAATATCAATATATGAAATTCCACAAGTGTAGAAGAGAGCAAATTTAAGTCTTGACATTACTACTCACTATTACTCCTGCTATCCAGACTGCTCTTGATGTGATTAAATGCTCATCTTTAGGTCAAATCCCACTTACCTTATCCAGCTGAGTGGTCACATTAAAATAAATTAAACTACTTGTGAGAGTAAGATGAGGAAGATTTTGAATGTAATTTTTCTAGGCTAAGTTATTATCACCACCAGAAAAATACCTGTTAATTAAGAGATAATGCCAAAGGAATCAAAGCTGCCTAAGAATAATACCTCCTGTAGCTCAAATACTGAAGCCAAACTGATGCATTTTTGGCAATAAATGTTGAGACAGGGAGAAGATTAATTTTCAAAGCATGACACATGGATCAGATGAAAATGTTGTATTGCAGAGACTTTACTTCTGTTATACCAAATAATTTATGTCAATTAAATTCTTTTATCAGATGATTGTTGGTACACCAGAGTGCCAGTTACTTATAGTACCTTTACTGACATACAAACTGCTTTAGATAACAGACTTATAAGCACTAGATTATCCACAAAGAACCAGTTTTAAAATAACATTGGCTACTTTTATTAACAATGTGATTTCAGGCTGGCTAATATTTATCTTTCAGCTTTAACTTTTATCCTAATGGGTTAGGATTCCAACCATCTGATTGGCTGAAACAGATTATTTGCTATAACAGAGAAAGAACATTAATTACTTCTGAGTATTCTAATGTGAGGCACTAATCCTTTTCAACTTAGTGTCTTACTCATGCTCCTCTCGTTTCTCCACAGTGTTTCCACACATCTGCTCTCTCCCTTTTAAAGGAACCCCCCCACAGGCCTCCCTGCCTCTCACCAGTTTGCAGGCTGCGCACCCACGCGCCAAACAATATTACAGTCTCAGGCACCTGAGAGCATTGCGTGGCCTCAACTCACTGCACATAGCTGCTCTGGGCTTGCTGCCAGTTTCTCCCCACCTACAGTTTGACCGCCTGTTGTGAATGAATTGCTTCACAGCAAGAGGCAGGGATGAGCAACTAGCATCATGGTAGTAAACAGGCAGAGGGCATGCTGAGATAATGGGGTAGCTCCATGATGGGGGAATAGGAAATAATATTCAGTCCAGTGAAGAGTCCACACTAAACCTTGCTTCTCAAAGTAGCCAGAAATCCTCTCTTCTCAAGGATAAAACCCCTTCGGATTTTATCATTCTTCTCTGAGGTATTAAACTTGGATCCACATTCATCCTAGTATAACACCACTAGAGTCCATTGAATTATAACTAAGATTAATTTCTTTAGTCGGTTTTCTAGGTGAAGAGAAAGCAAGTTTTGTATTTCAATAATAGTTTCTTCCAATAGTTTTGCCTCTGCATTTAACTATTTATTGACATACAGGTTGAACCTCTCTAGTCCGGCACCCTGGGGACCTGACCAGTGCCAAACCAGAGAATTTGTCAAACCATAAGAGGTCAATATTGTCTAGTAGCATTACCAATACTTCCACTGCTTACCGGGCTCTTAGAAGACATTTAAGGGTAAATTAGAATTAAATAACAGCACAGAACACTGAGAGCCAGGGCTGATGGCTGTAAACACTCTTTATGGGACCGCAGGAAATTTGGCCAAACCCCTGATAACTGGACATCCAGCTAACTAAAATCATGCCGGACCATGGCTGTTGCCAGACCAGAGACTGCCAGGCTACAGAGGTTCAGCCTGAAATATTACACTACTTTTGTTTTTAGGGTTTTTTTCCCCACTGTTTTACTTTAAACATGCCAAACATATTCTAGGTACCAACATATAAAAGTTCAGAAATACTATACATCAAAAAAGACCAAGAAAAAAAATACAATGTTTGGATCCCCCACATTTATTTATATTCCCAGCACATGATTTTTGTGGCACATATCTAATCAAACAAGCAAAAACTAAGGAAATCAAAATCAAGCAAGAAAAGGATAGCAAAGGAGAAAAGAGATGAGGGATTTATCTTTCAGGTCTTCTGCAGAGCTGCTTAGTTGACCAGTTCTAGGAAAGTGTCCCAAGTGGATCCACATTTTCCTGGGTTTGCCATCCAGGCTATGTGGATCTTTGCCTTTGCAGGTAGGTTCACTAGTTCATTTTACCAGCATTCATGCCGAGTATTAATAATATATGGAGATATACCTATCTCATAGAACTGGAAGGGACCTTGAGAGGTCATCAAGTCCAGTCCCCTGCTCTCATGGCAGGACCAGGTACCATCCCTGACAGATTTGTCCCAGGTCCTATAAATGGCCCCCATTAAACTCACAATGCTAGGTTTAGCAGGCCAATGCTCAAACCACTGAGCTATCCCTCCCTCCATTGGACTTTTGAACCAAAATCTTGTGTTTTGTTATTGTCAACATACCAAACAGAAAATAAAACTAAAACTTTTAGAAATGTATTACAGAAAGAATATAAGATGGTGATCTGCAAGCTCATTGAAGAAAAAGGATGGTCAGATGGTCAAGAGTTACCCTAGGATGCATCTGACAAAGTGGGTCTTTGCCCAGGAAAGCTTATGCTCCAATAAATCTGTTAGTCTATAAGGTGCCACAGGACTCCTCGTCGCTTTTGCAGATTCAGACTACCCCTCTGATCCTAGGACTCATGTGACCTATATTCAATTCCCTACTTTGCCAGAGAATTCCTGTGTGACCTTGGACAAATCACTTAGCTTTCTGTGCCTCAGTTCCCCATTTGTAAAATGGAAATAATAGTATTTCTCTATCTCACATGTGTATCGTGAGAATAAAAACATTAAAATATTGTGAGATGCTCATATCTCATCGTAATGGGGGCATATACAGACTTAAGAGCTGTATGTTGCATCAATTTAAAATCCTTGAATGTAATCTGTTGTTATTTTAAACAAAGCTGTCAAAAATATTACAAGCATATTATAGAATCAAAGATGGTGGATGTGATGTGTCTTGGAGAGACAGTGAGTAAATGCAGAAAGGTTTTCTGCTCCATACAGTGTCAGACTCTAGAAAATACTGTCCTGCCAAAAATGAAAGCATACGCCTATGAACTACATAACAAATGCCAAAAAATTGTGAAGGAAAAAGGGAATTATTTTTTCTCGGAGAGGATACTCCAGACCACTGGGGATTATAACTATTTCCAAAATTTATTTTCTTGACAAGTAGCTGTTACATTGCATGACATGTTAATATTGTGCCTTGCTGCTGTATTACATTACCATCCCTTCCCAGTGAATAACACAGGATAGATGAATGCATAAAAATTAGAATAGTCCAATGAAAAATGATTATGATGTGGACAAACTTATCCCATCACACAAGCTCACATCAACAGCCCACATTTGCCATAGCCATGATTGTAGCCCCAAGACAAGCTAGTGCTGACTCGCTATTTGTTACTACAGTGTGCATGCCAACATGCACTGGCTGTACAGGCCTGCTGCCACCCTTAACAGCATTTTAAAAGCTTGCTGCCAGCTAAGAACCAGAGGATTATCCTCTTCACCCATCATTACATCATCTAGGCACCATCATTTAAAACAGATGACATGGAGTAACCACACATGCTAGTATACATTAAGCAGAGAGGCTGGGTGGTCAGTGATATCGGCAGTTTCTGGTAATAGAGCTAGTGTTCTGCACTGTACAGTTTATGTCCAACTGGAACAGTTTCCATAACTTGTGCACATATGACCCCCATAACAATCAAGATTGGTATCTTATGAGGCTGTAACAAGAAGGATGAGTTAAAATAAACTAAAGTTAAAAATCAAGAAATAGTCTGGTAGCATCTTAAAGACTAACAAAACATGTAGATGGTATCATGAGGTTTCATGGGCACAGCCCACTTCTGTAACATGGTGCCTACTCTGTGGGCACCCAAGTGGCACACGGTGTACTCACCCCTATATTCTGCCAGTAGCAAACCAGCCTGATGGCCTGTGACTTATGTTGGGCAAGGGGCTGACCACATTTCATCACAAATAGCCCAGCAATGGGGGTCCCAGACTGGCACCTGGTGCATCACCTCCATGCCATGGGGGTGCCAGAGGAGCAGCCAGTGTGACTCCCCTTTCTGCCTCATGCTGTGAGGAGCCCCAGAGCAGCAGCCAGTGTGACGATGCCCCTTTCTGCCCCATGCCATGGGGAGCCAGAGCAATTGTTGGCATCAGCCGCCCTGGCACTGGGGCAGGGATAAAGCCCTGCAGAGCCGCCGGGCTCCTTTTGCAAGCCACCGCAGGCAGGGGGCCAGGAGACTCCTTCCCCACTGGGGAGTGGGAAGGCAGCACCCACCATCGGGTGATGGGCTGGTATAAGCGGCTGCTGCTACTCGCAGCCTCGGCGCCCTCCGCCATCCTCTGCCAGCCGGGGGCGCTGCGGAGCCGGGCGGGGGCTGCAGTCGGGGCGCTGTTTACTTTAGAAGCCGGTTCCAGAGCGCGGGGCGGGCGCAGGCGGCTTGGCGCGCGAAGCGGGGCGGGAAAGGAGGCCGGGCAGCTCAGCGGCGGCCCATGGGCGGGGACCCGCTGGCCCAGAGCTGCCCGGCGGGAGCTAAGAGACAGGCGCAGAGCGGGGCCGCAGCTCCGTCCCGGGTCCGAGACTGTCCCCCCCGCCACAGCGTCCAGCCTTTCCCCTCTCCGCGGGGGCGGAGCGTGGCCCCGGCAGCAACCAGCGCCGCTTGCACTCCCAGCCCGACCTCTTTCCCGGGAAAAGCCCGCTCCTGGCCCCAGCCCTAGTGTTTGTCCAGCTGCCCACATGGGGACGCAGTCTGCCAGCTGCTGGGTAGACGTGCCCTGAGAGGAACGGCAAAGCCCCCAGCCTGGCTTGCTCTAAACCGCTGCTGGCACGGCTCCTGTCCTGACCTAACCTCCATGAATTTACATAATTTACGCACATGCTTAACTTATGTACATGCTTAACCTTAAGCATGGTAAGTGCAACTGAAATGAAAGGCTCTTTCTGCATACTTTCAGCTGAAGGATTGGGGTCATGATTATAATGATCATTTGCGGGACACTTCATGAAGGACTGCAAAGGGTTAACCAGGGAGGTGGTGGAATCGCCATCCCTAGAGGTTTGTAAAGTCCCACCTTGACAAAGCCCTGGCTGGGATGATTGAGTTGGGATTGGTCCTGTTTTTAGCAGGGGGTTGGACTCATGACCTTTTGGGGTCTCGCCAACCCTAGTCATCTATGATTCTGTCATTCTAACCCTGACATCCTGCAACTCCTGATTTCCATGGCTCCTCCAGCAGGGGTAAGTTCTGTGCTTTTGCTTAAACAAACAATAACAATAACCACAAACAAACAAACAAATAAAAAGGAGCAGTCCTGTGTCACCTTAGAGGCTAATAAATTATATCATGAGCTTTCATGAGTAAAACCCACTTCATCAGATGAGTTAGAGTACACTTCTTACTAACAACAACCAAAATTTGTTACTACTTCATTACTTCTCCTTATGCTGGATCTTGGGCCCACTGAACTTAAGGTTTTGCTTGTAACTTCCATCTTTTGCCTTTATTGACTCTAAATGGGGCTCAAGTCTGCACAAATAAAACCAGCAGGATGTTTCAGGTTGACTTGCATGGAAACACTTGCCAGTGGAGACAGTGCCAAAACAATAAAATGCAGGAATGATCATAATCATGACCCCAATCCTTCAACTGAAAGTATGCAGAAAGAGCCTTTTATTTCAGTTGCATTTATCATGCTTAAGATTAAGCATGTATATAAGTTAAGCGTGTCCCTAAATTATATAAATACATGGAGGTTAGGTCCATCAATGGCTATTAGCCAGTATGTGTAGTAATGTCCCTAGCCTCTGTTTGTCAGAAGCTGGGAATGGATGGGGAAGGGAGGAGGAATCACTTGAATATTACCTGTTCTGGTTATTCCCTCTGGTGGTCCCTAGATTGGCCACTGTCAGAAGACAGGATACTGGGTTAGATGGACCTTTGGTCTGACCCAGTATGGCCGTTCTTATGTTCTTTATAAGTGGCTGCAGGGTAAAAGCTAAGGTACGCAGCAACATAAAGAGAGTGCAATTTCTTACCTTTAACAGGGCCTTTCCTGGAACTCAATAAAACAGTCCCAAATCTGAATTCTGTATGAATTATAGGTAAGAAAACTAATTACATGTAAATAATTATGTGCAATAATTATGTTGGGTAAAGGCATAAAGAAGCTATTATGCAGCAGTGCATTTGGATAACATAAGCATTCTTTGAATACATTTTTGTGGGCATTATAAAGCATTATTTACAGGGTTTATATAAGGATGCCTTAAACCCCCATAATTTTTTAATTCCTCTTTGATATAGACAGATGAAAAGATTGTCTGCTCCACTGAAACCCTTGAAGCACTTTTCCATTGCAAGCATCCATTATGCAAAATGAGTTTTATTACCACATGACTGACAATAATAAATTATATATAGTCAGAGCATCTAAAAGCTTCCTAGTGGACAGAACTGAATTACATCAGAATTCTGCTTCTCAGAAATTCCCATCGCTTCCTCATGTTAATTAGCAGCTGGTACCCTAGCAGAAAGGTTTGACACAAATAGATTTGCTTTATTTATGATGACAAGAGGATCAAAACAAACATGTCTTTAGAAAAGTGCTTTTCAGCTTGCGGTCTGCAGACCCCTGGGAGTCCACAGACTATGTCTAAGAAGTCTGAAGGGGGCCACATCTCGATCTGAAATTTTTTAGAGGTTTGCAAATGAAAAAAGGTTGAAAACAATTAAATTAAAAAAGTAGTCCTCCACATCTCACTGATTGACCCATGCTGGGAAATAACCCAAGAAGCCCATCACAAGTAGATGCCTGAGCAACAATGCAAACTGCCTGTCTGCTTATGCTCCAAACCTTGCCTTGCCATGAACCACAAACTCCAGCTCTTATGTTCAGTTTGACCCTGACTCTGCTTCTTGCCTTCTGTCTACAATTTGGTGTGTGACCAAGACTTCCTGACATCATAACCCCAGCCCCATTACTTGGCTTTTGTCTTCAAGTCAGTGCCTGATCCTGACTTCTTGACCCAGCTCAACCCCAACTCTGCTATTCATCACCTGACTATAACTTGGTAATTAACCCATGCATATAGGCCACCCACAACCTGGCACTGCAACCTGTTTTTCCCATTGTAGAGTGCATGTTAGTCTCCAAAGAGATTTAACTATGTGAGACATACAAACAGCTACAGCAGCACCAAAAGGGTTAAAAAAGTCAAAATTTCAAATCAGTCCAGTTATTTAGTGACCTTGTAAGCTAGTGGGCATATTCACCATCTGGGACAATCCAAAAGTAAGTCCAAACACTGCAGTCAGTTCCACCTTGTTCTTCTCAGGCAAATTTTATTAAATAAAAGATGCAAAAGGCTCAAAGTAATTCAAACCCCTTAATAAATAGACTTCCCTGCATTCTGCAAATTCTGCAAGCTGGTAGTGAAAAAGAGACATTTCACCTCCACCTCCTTAGCCTTTCTTGAATCTTGGCTACTATGAAGAAGTCTTTTCCTGACCCTGGATCTTACCTGTTGATAGTCCCTAAGAGACAGGCAGCCTGTGGGACCTATGCTTACATCTATTGGCTATGTCTAGATTACGCATTCTTGCGCAAGAAATATGCAAATGAGGTGCGGTGATGAATATCGCCGTGCCTCTTTGCATACGTAATGAGCCGCCATTTTGCGGAAGGGGCTTTTGTGCGAGAAGGAGCAGCCTGAAAATAAGCGGCAGAATGGCTCTTGCACAAGAGGGGGGTTTTGTGCAAGAAGGAGCCGTGTAGACTGCTCCTTCTCATGCAGAAGCCCCTTGCGCAAAATAGCAGCTCATTACATATGCAAAGAGGCACGGCGATATTCATCACCATGCCTCATTTGCATATTTTCTTGCACAATCTAAACGTAACCATTGTGACTGCTGCTTGCAGTTTTCAAGGGCCCAGGGACTGAGACAGGCACAATGAACCTATCTGGAATAGGAATGTTAAATATTGGATAATTGAATAGCTGATTAACCTCATGAATTATTATTGGTTACTCAACTATTCTATAGTCCCTGGGGGTGGGGCCATCAGTTAGTGTGCTCCAGTTCCACTCTCAAAGAGTCCCCTGGCACTCTGTGCTGTTGCCTCTGTATCACAGGCAGCAGCATGGGGTGCGAGGGGAGTCAGTTTAAAAATCAACTCCCCTAGCAGGCTGGCTGCCTGTCGCCCCATGCTGCTGCCTCTGATATATAGGCAGCAGTGTGGTGTGGCAGCAGCCCCTGTCCAGGGAGGAGGGGGGCTGAGCTCCTGGACTGGGTGCGAGTCAGAACTGAGCTGAGCTGCCCGCTCACCTGGCTCCTAATACACTTTAAATGCAGAGCTGCAGCAGCGTGCAGCAAGATGTGGCGCAAGCCGGGACTGTGCTGGGCTGCTGGCCAGCCTGCTAAAAAATTTATTGGCGGGGGGAAGTGTGTAGTCTATAGCTGTGTGTGTAGTCTATAACTGATAAGCTGGTGAATTAATTCCACCAGCAAAATAAGGACCCTTTTCACAGAGAAGAGGTCACAAAAACATGCAGATCAACTGACCTCCTGATCAAACAGGGACAAGCTTGGGTCAAAGGTAAAAATGAGGTAACCAAAAGGGGACATTGAGGAGAAAATTCCCCAACAGAATCCACTATTGTGAAAAGTTGTTTAGGGAGTAGTGGACCCCATCCAAAACCCCTCTGCCTGGATACATGATTTAAAAGGTGTAAGAAATAGTCCCCCAGTTACAGAAGCATCCAACTGCCTGACAGGAGGATGTGTACATTTGCCCTGAGGATCAGTGTCTTGTTATACAAGTTTGAAAAACTCAAACTCATTTATCAATTTTCTTCCACTTTTCAAAAAAAAAATCTTTTTATCCTCCAGAATAAACCAGGCAATTTTCAGACAAAACTAATTTCAATATCCATATGGTTAAAGGAATTTGATTGTAAACTTAAGATCTGATCCTTAATTAAACAGAACTTTGAGGCCCCTTGGATTCCAGGATCTGAACCTACAGTTCCAATGGTAAGATTTGGAGCCATAATGATTATAAAGACATTATCATAATACCATATTCTTCCATAATTTGAAAGCTGTTAGGCTACTTTATTGCTGTTGTGGATATGCTCTTTATGTCAAATGAATGCCTCTAGATACTTTTTAAGGGAAAATATCTGTCTTTGAATCAAAACTAATTTATGACCTACACTTATGTATGGTTGAATCCATTAAAAAAAATCAAAGATTACTCATTTCCTCCGATGTCCACCTGTAGTGAGAATCAAATTTGAATAAATGTTGAGGCCATAACAAGGTAAAAAATTATCTTAAATAGTTCATTTTGCACATAATTGCTTCTTAGTTTCAGCCATGTGTTTCAATTATCATTTCCTAACAGTCAAGCAGTACTGTTTTGGCACCCTTGTGGGTGTATCTATCTATGTGGGAAAGCATGTAAGCATTTGTCTGCAGCCACTTTTACCAACAGTAGAAGTAGTAATGTGGACAAGGCACAGGCTCTGTGGAGTGTATATGGTCCTAAAAGAAGCCTCGTCCTGTATCTATTGCTGTTTTCACAATTGGTTGCAGCAGGGGAAGTGTCTGAATGCAGTAAAATACAGTTGTCTAGTGTAGAAAGGCTTAGGAGATAGTTGTTTGATCTATTTTACTATGAAGGGAAATTGGTGATGGTTGGGGTGGAGGTAAGAAACTGGGTCAGAACCTTACACAATTAGGTCTTTAAAATGACAAAATGCAGGGCTTACCCAGTGTTTGAGCAAAAGTCTTGCCTGAGAAAAGTATACATGCTACTTCAAGAAATAATTCATCCACTAATTTTTGTGGTTTTCAATATCTCCACTAGATGACCTACCAGGGATGCAAAAAAAAAAAAAAAAAAAAGACTTTTTTCTTTTAATAATTTATGGTGCCAAAGGATCAGCTATTATCTCAATCTGATCAGTTTATTGTCAACAGAGATCTTGACTAGCTAAATTGCGGTTCTCATTTTGAAATAAATTGTCTTGATAGTTCTTAGAACATGTAAAAGATTGCATTTCCTTGTGTCACACTTGAAGCAGCAGTAAAAACAAAACAGAGCTGCAGTCAGCATTACCAGGGATATAAAGTCTTGACATGTTCAAATGTGCTTTAGGGCCTCTGTTCAGTAGACAGGAGTAGAACACTATTGTACATAAGAGGCACAGTGAGTGAGGTATGTAATGTATTCAATAACTAAGACTTCCATGGCAAGTGGCTGTGGGCCAAAGCACACTTGGATGCATCAAGGCCCAGCTCAGCATTGCACTTTAGCATATTTAAAAGTCTCAGAGGGGTGGGTGTGTTAACTTAAAAAAAAAAAAAAAAAAAAAAAAAACGTAAAGACTAACACACAACAATGGTCCTGTAGTACCTTAGAAATTAACCACCTATATATGCTTAAGTCCATCTTAGTTCTGCAAAGCACAGAAGCCTGCACTTAACATTTCTATGTGTTTAGCTTAAAGTGCTTTGCTGAATGGGGCTAGAATGCTGAATCACAGTGTTAATGAAGTAGGGCTCCTACAAATGTGAAACCAGGGGTAGTTTTAAGGGCTATGCTGAAAATGACTCTCCTCAAAGGGGGAAGGGGTAAAGTACTACTTCTGTTAAATGACTACATCTTGAGAAATTATCCAATAGCTCATGATAGTCTCTTCAATAATTGCTCCCCTCTAGTCTGTCTGCAGCAGAGCTAGTCTCTGGGCAACCTAAGGCCCTTAGCTAGCCTCTGTGAGGCCTAATTGGCTATACTACCTGACTGGTTGGAAGTTATCAACTGACAAACTCTTCATCCCAACAGCAGCAGCAAAGTGACTGCTTAAAGAATTCATCCATGGCTGCAGTAACTCTTGGGGCAAGGTCCTCACTCAGGCCCCTTGCCCTGGGACACCTTCTGGTCCACAAATTAGTTAGAGACCTTCTCTTGGTGCAGTCACCTGTGCCTTTATTGTCAGTTTCCCACTACCTTCTATTTACAGAATCTTTATCCATCAGCAAACCTTTCCTTCACCTTCTGTCTGGGAGCAGCCTTAACACTTGCTCCTCCTTCTTGGCCCCTTTCCTCTGCCTTATATAGCCCTCTGGCTAATGAGGCCCACAGTTGCTTCCATTAGCCCTGCAGGCCTGGGCTTGCTCAGCTGCCTGCAATCAACCTTTTCAGCCAGGCTACAGTGGCAGAGCTCTGGCTTAGCCAGCAATCTGTCACACCCTGATCCTGCCTTGAACTCAACATCACCCCTGCCTTGCCTCACTCCATGTAACCCTGCTTCAGTATTGGCTCCAATACCTGACTCTGACTCACTGCTCTGGCATCTGGCCTCTGATTCCACCTCTGATCCTGAGCTCCTATTCATAGTGACCCACTCCTGTTCTGACCAGTAGGCATGACTCCTGCTCTAGTCACTCCACATGAGTGCACATGTCCCAAGCTCAAGTTTAAACGGCCTCCACACAAAAATAAAGAGAACTAAAGCTGATGCAGTGATCATGGATTCCACAAAGGCCAATAATGCTGATGGAGCTAGTAGGAGCCTGTGACAGGGTGAATCTGACCTTTGTGATTCCCTATTGGGAGACCTGTGGCCCTACTTCACCCCACCCTAGAAAAGGAGCAAAGATAGGTCCTCCAGGCCTGCTTAGGGAGGCCTCACAGGGGCAGTCAATCAGGATCAGTTAAAAAGAGTTTTCGGAGCCTGAGCATTAGCAGGTTAGTTCTGGCTAGGATCAGAAGAGTGAGGCAGGGAAGTCTTCTTGGGCCAAAGAAGATTGAGGGTGCATTTACACAGCATCCTTACCTCAGAATAAGCTACGCAATTTGCATAGCTTATTTCAATGTTATTTCGAAATAAGGCACTATTCCAAAATGTCCCTTATCCCTCAATATAACAGGCTTGCTCTTACGATGCAGAATAGCCAGGGCTCGCCAGCTGCGCGGAACCACATGCTGTGCATGTGCAGACCGCACTGTGCATGCGCTGACCGTGCTGCGTGGCCGCACTGGGCTAAAAAAAAAAAAATCTACTCGCCACGGGTGTGTAGATTACATGAATTGTCAAGCCCTGAGATTAGCTATTTCGGGATACCAAAGATATCCTGAAATAGCTCTGCTGTGTACAGTGTTTCCCCCAGGAATTGAAATGGGGGGGGGGGGGGAAAGAGTTCAAATTTTAGGGGGGGGGTTGTCAAGGCTGATGAGAGGTGAGACTGTCAGGGTGAAGGTGGTCTGTATGGCACCACAGTAAAAACTGAAAAATGTTTCATGACCATTTTATTAGATTTAACTCGTGTTTTAAAAATCACA
This sequence comes from Pelochelys cantorii, assembly GCA_032595735.1. Classification (NCBI taxonomy): domain Eukaryota; kingdom Metazoa; phylum Chordata; order Testudines; family Trionychidae; genus Pelochelys; species Pelochelys cantorii. The sequence continues at coordinate 118,875,998 of CM064326.1, read as the reverse complement.
CAAATTAAAGTTGGCTACTCAAGCCTTCTATGAAGCACTACGGCAACATCCTTCTTGGTTTCTTGTTATAGTTTTGCACAACTCTGTTAATGAACTTCTCGAATGCAGTGCGTTCATCTTTGGTGGCTTCTCGTGTGTCCGGTACATCCATTCCTTCAATTGATATGCTCATTAGTTCATTCACATGATCAGGCAGAAGGTGACTTCTTTCAGAACACAAAATTCTATTCAATGATGAAAAAGAACGCTCAACTGTAGCTGTTGTGACTGGGAGTAGCAAGAGATGAATTTCTACTTCTTTCATCCCAGGAAACATAGCACAAAGATCCGGTCGAGCCACTAGTGATGATAAAAAAGAAGTTGAAGTCAAATCTTCATTCGTTCGTCGTATGATATTCCACTATGTTCAAATTCTCTATTCTGTCCTGAGCACGTGGCAGCCCCACTGCTGGTAGTGCCTCACTCCACTCAACTGTCCTATAAAACACTGACATGCATCTGTAAAAGCTACGTAGAGGTTGAGTAGAATCTAGAAGTCGCTGTTGTAGATTTTTAAGAATCAAGTCTGTGTACTTTCAGTTATCTTAACAAATACTTCTTGTCTTCTTCACTTAAGGATTCAATATAAACGCCTTCATTAGTCAACTTCTGGACTGAAGTCTTTGCTTCTTCCAGTACTTTTTCAATGGATAGCTCTCTTATTGATCTAAATGTAGCTTCTATTGCTGGACAAAGATCTACTACTGTTGTAGGAGATACCTGGATGGCATTGTTTAATGACCCAAGTGGTTTCAACAGTAGATTTACTAGAGAGAGAATGGCAATAGTCTTCTCTGAACGTAGTAGCAAAAGTAATCCACCAGCCTCACTACTTAGATCCATCCCATCTTGGTAGACACTTTTCAAAGCCAGTAATAACGGCTGGAGTAATTTTAAGACAACAGCCAAGGATCGCTCATGAGAAAGCCAGCGGGTTTTCCCAGGTTGGACTAATTTGAACTTCAGTCCCAGTGTATCTTCTATATTTTCCAAGGTATTCAGTCTTTTTGGACTCTTGCTGAAAAAAGAATATAATGAAGATATTACATTTATAGCTTTTTTAATGTCTTTTGAAGATTCTGCAGCTCGTACTAGTGCTAGTTGGAGTAGATGGCCTCTGCAGTGTGTATAGGAGAGATTAGGGTTACACATTTCTCTGAGCAAAGCTTCTACTCCACCATGTTTTCCCGAGAAGTTTGCAGCTCCATCAAATGCACAAGCAACCATCTGTTTGGGGTCCAATGGACAAGCATTTAACTCTTCTGAGATGTGGGTTGTCACAGATGTAGCTGATGTGTTTTCTATAACTTGAACATCTAGAAATGCATCTACTGGCCTAGCACTGACATCAAGATAACATACACAATGACTTAATACTTGATGCCCATTTGCATTGGTGCATTCATCAGCCATGTATGCAAATTTTTTGAATGTGGTAAGAGTTCTTCACTTTTTCAACTGTTGAGTCTTTCACTGTTGCACCGCATGCTTCTAGCCAGTCAGTTGAGTTCCTTGCAGAAAGATAGTGAGCATTTGCTGGTCTTGTTTGGAACCAGTGTTCAACTTCAGGATGAACAAGTGACAATGCACTTAACATTGGCCTCTGGTTTATAGTGTGTGGTATCTCTTGCTTAAATAGAATGTATGATGCCACAGCCATGTTCGTTCACATGAACTGTGTTGTGTCTCCAGCATTCTTAACAGCCTCATTAAGTACTTCTAAAATTGGCTTTGAAAGTGTGCTTATAAGGCTTTCTGCATGTTCATGCAGTCCAGAGGCCTGGTGTTTTGCTGCCTTTTCACGTAGTTTGTCAGCATTGGCTTTGCTGATCGGTCTGACAAACCAAGCTCCTCCACTTTTACCAGTTATAGCATTGGAAAGCTTTCCTTCTTCGTAAGCTTTTTTGCAAGAGGTGCACCAAGTAGCCATCTTTTGTAACTTCAATAAATGGGAACACTTTGATTGACAAACATCGGGAACTGCCTTTAGGTTTTGGAGACACTGTTTCTTCAGTAGGTAGCTGTATTTATGCTTCAGGCTGGTCGGATGTAGATACACCACTTGACCCTTCAGAGGACATGTTGATATATTCTTGGTTAGTTTCTGAGGCCTTTGAGTGGAAAAATTGTTGTATTGTTTTTTGTCTTTTCATTTTCACTTTGACCTGCAACGTATAAAAAAAGAGATATGAATAAATTAAATGTTTTGTTAAGATAATGCAAATTTAACATAAGGATAATGTAAAATACACCAAAGCACATAACAGAAAATATCATATTGCCTCTATATAAATCCTTGGTACATGCAGACCTTGAATACTGTGTGCAGATCTAGTCACCCCAGCCCAGAAAAGATATATTGGAATTGGAAAAGGTACAGAGATGGGCAACTAAAATGATTAGGGGTAAGAAACAGGAAGAGAGATTAAAATGACTGGAATGTTCAGCTTAGAAAAGAGACGACTAAGGCGGGATTATGATAGGGGGTCTATAAAATCTTGACTGGTGTGAAGAAAGTGAATAAGGAAATGTTGTTTAATCCTCCACTTAACACAAGAACTAGCAGTCATCCAATGAAATGAATAGGCAGCAGGTTTAAAAAAAAACAAACAAAAAAAAAAACAAACCACCACACTACACACAAGGAAGTACTTCTTCACACAACATAAAGTCAACCCGTGGAACTCTTTGCCAGGGGATGCTGTGAAGATCAAAACTATAACAGGATTAAAAAAAGAACTAGTTAAATTCCTGGAGAATAGGTCCATCAGTGACTATCAGCCAGGATGGGGAGGGATGCAATACCATGCTCTGAGTGTCCCTAGCCTGTTGCCAGAAGCTGGGAATGGGCAACAGGGGATGGATCACTTGATTACCTGTTCTGTTCATTCTCTCTGAAGCACCTGGTCTTGACCACTGTCAGAAGACAGGATACCGGGCTATATGGACCACTGGTCTGACGCAGTATGACCATTCTTATGTAAAAATTAATTATAATAAAAAAAATGTTTAGTACAGAAACTCCCCAACATAATGGCTTCCCAAGATAGCAATGATGTAAGATAACAACCTTGGCAAATAATGCATTTTAAAAATCTTGGCCTACTAGGAAACACATTTATATAAGTTTCCATTCCCAGTCACAAATCTAGCATTCTGGAGCAAAGTCACTAAAATATAGTCCAACAAACAAATGTTTATTTAACGTGCACCTCATTTTTCCCTCCACCTCACCCCACTCACAGGTGTTGTCCTTGGTCAGTGGAGACTCAGAGTTCAGACGTGCTTTCATGCGAGTACACCTCCCAGGTGGGCACCTTGCTTGTTCCTCCAGCTGCTCACTGTTCGCTCCGGCCACTGTTGTTCATTGTGCCACCGTTCACTCCATCGCTCTGTTGCCAATGGCCCTGCGCCGTCACCTTCTTCTGCCACCTGCCACTGTGACCTCTGTGAGTTGGTCTCCTGAGGTTCCACCCAGCTCTCAGTGATTTCAGCTGAGCTCTCAGTGGGGGAACCTCGCTGCTAGTGCCGTCTGGGCTGTCTCTTACACAAAAACACTGTCCCCACAGCAGGACTAAGCACTTAGACCTGATTATCAGTGATTTCAGCTGTAGTGGTCACTTAACAAAACAAAAGACTATATATGGAGCCTAATCAGCTCTGTCTTTAAACAGTGGAGAGGGGCAGGTCAAATAGTACTTGTGACTCAGACAGACCATCAAGCAAAACACCTGTCCCCACCCTCTCTCTTGATGCCCTCAATCAGTACAGGTTAAGTACAGTTCTACTGCCCCTTACTCATACAATAAGAACAACAACATTTCATTCCTCCCTCTCCTCCTGCATTCAAGAATAGTGATAGAAATGTAGCCGTGTTAGTCTGGTGTAGCTGAAACAAAAAACAGGACTATGTAGCACTTTAAAGACTAACAAGATGTTTATTAGGTGATGAGCTTTCGTGGGCCAGACCCACTTCCATAGATCAAATAGTGGAAGAAAATTGTCACAACCATATATACCAAAGGATACAATTTAAAAAAATGAACACATATGAAAAGGACAAATCAAATTTCAGAACAGAAGGGGGATGGCGGGGCGGGGAGGTAAATGTCTGAGCTAATGATATTAGAGGTGATAATTGGGGAAGCTATCTTTGTAATGGGTGAGATAATTAGAGTCTTTATTCATACCTAAGTGTAAAGTGTCGAATTTAAGCATGAATGACAGTTCAGAGGATTCTCTTTCAAGTGTAGTCTTAAAAGGCTTTGAAGCAGGATGCAGGTAATTAAGTCATTGAGACAATGTCCTTTCTGGTTGAAATGGCAAGAAACTGTTTTTTCTTTGTGATCCTGTCTAATATCTGTTTTGTGGGCATTGATCCTTTGGCGAAGTGTCTGAGACGTTTGTGATTTGTAACCGAACCCCAGCCAAAATCTATCACTTGGGCAACACAGCTCTGTTTGCTGGATACCTAGGTAGATTAGGTGTGAATGTAAATACAATCTGGTCCTGAAGCCTTTCCCCACCAGCCCATCACTAGCTGTCAGGGAGAGCTCATTTTGACTTTGCTTACAAATCATAATTTGAAATTATTAGGTTGACCAACATCACTAAAATGAATGCTCTGACATTGTCATAAAAAAACAACAGCTGTATAAGGAAGCTAGTCTATGTTCATACTTTTCAAATCTATTATACTTTTTCAGATACACATATCTTATACACTATATATGCTTACACACTATATAAGTATGTATTAATGTTTCAATTTAAATTCAAATTTCCAAACAATCACTAAATTGGCATGTAACTAGTTCACAAAACTGGGGGGGTGTTGGGGAAATTCAGGGGGGGTATACACCCCCATGAGAGGGGGTGTAGGGAAATCCCACACAGCCTGAGGAATAGCCGGAGTTTGGTGTTGGCTTAAACTGGGAAAGAGGACCTGAGAACTTTAACCCTGAGATTATGGGTAAAGATAAAGAGGCCAGATAGGAAGAGGCCAAGGAAATAAGCAGCAACAAAGTATGGAGCTGCTGTTAATATGGTCCCTAATGTGATGTCCTGTCCCTCTAATGTTTGAGCAGTTCCCCTCTTCAGTGCAAAGCTTCACTTTTATATTGATTTGAGTTTTGCTGCCAGACCAGTAAAGTCTCCACTGCTGATATCTGCATTTCTATCAGCTCTCTGTGTGTCTATGCCTATCTCCATCTCTGATGGGTCCAAATATAACGTATTAGCAATAACACTCTGTCCCACAAGTATCCATTGCTACTATTTGCTTAGACAAGGGGAAGAAAAAGATAATTAAATAATAATAATTAATAATAAATAAAGTGGGGGGGAGGTTCACCTAGAGGCACAAGGTGACAAACTGCTGCTGGGACAGAGTAAGCCCGCTAGCTAGAGAGGGAGGAATAGAGAAATACAGATAGAACAAATGATAAAGAGTTCCGTGATTACTGCCACAGCTGTTCAAATAAAACAGTGATGGGGGGAAGCAAGCAGTCATTCTGGCTGGCCACGTGCAAGAAGGCAGGCCGAGAAGAAGTGTGTAGGCTATACTGAGCCAGCAGAGGGAGCCCAAGTGCAGCCAAATGAAGCATTCTGCAGTGTAGACACAGCCAACAGAGGGAAATCAGGCACAGTTTTCCTGTGGCAGAGAAAAATGTCCAGGAGGTGTGAAGTCCTACAAAAGAGCAGAGAAATGGCAACTTTTGTGGGCTTTTTGTGAGTTTGGTGAAAGCTGCAAACCACAGATGGTGCATCTTGAACATTTTTGAACAATTAGAAGCTTGCAATTCTATTCCAGATGGACAGAGTGTTTCAAACTTGTTGATGGGAATGGGTTCAAAGGCCTACAGGCTGCTGTGTGACCGATTGTCTCCAACTGTGCCTGGAACTGCCATCTATGCTGCAATTACTGCAGCAATGCAGGAACCGCTTTCTCCTACCCCATCAATAATAGAAGAATTATATTGGTTCTATTGGTGACATCAGGAAAGTGCAGAACTGGTGGCACAGTTTGTTGCTGCTATAAGGAAGCTGTCAAAGCACTATCAGTTCAGACAAACATTAAGTTAGTGGTTCTCAACCTGTGTGTCATTTTGGACTGCATATGTAGACAGTGTGTTATATGGGCTGCAGATTGGGAACTACAATGCCCCTAGGGTTGCCAGATGGTTTAACAAAAAATACCGAACCACCTCCCCACCTCCCCCCCCCCAAAAAAAAACATACTGGGAAAATTCTGTTGAGCCAAAACAAAACAAAAACAAAAACCCACAGTAGCAAAAAAGGAACTGACTGGGGCTGATAAACAGTCGTGGACCCTTTAATTCCCAGGAACAGTGTAAAAAAAAAAAAGGTGCCAGTACTCTGGGGAAAAGTTGTTGACCAAAAAAAAAAAAAAAAAGTTTACAATTGTTGAACAAAAAAGGGAAAAGTTTTCAGTAGCTGACCAAAAAACAACAACCTCCCCCCTAGTTTTCTCTCTTAAGAGCAGAGAGGGCATTGCCCTTTTAAGGTGGCCATTTTGAAGTCTGCCCGGGACGCTCCATCCTCCCCTGACCCCAGCCAGCCAGAGCTGCGCGTGTTCCAGCAGATGCCCCGAGCCAGGAAAAACAGAAAATATATTTCACATGTTTGGTATTTTCTGAAATTTTTACCAGACGGAAGGCCCAAATACTGGGCTGTCTGGTTCAATACCGAACACCTGGCAACCCTAAATGCCCCCCCCCACTAAAATCCCCTATGGAGCTGTGTGCCCAGCACCCCTCGTTCAGAGCCCCTCCCCTTCACAAAGTGAGATAGGAGCAGAGCTCTAGGCACAGTGCCAGGCAGCTGGAACCTGGATTCTTTTTAGTACACAGTTGGCCACAACTGTGTGCTAATCAGGCTGTGGTTTGATAACTACTACACTATGGCTAGGTCTACACTACAACTTTTTTTTTCTCGGAAAAAGCAATGCAAAATGCGCTCTACGTTTTGCGCAGCTTTTTCTGATCATTTTTTCAGAAGAGGCTTTTCCGAAATTTGGCCCATCTACACTGGGCCAAATTTTGGAAAATCCCCCTCTTTTGGAAGATCCCTTCTTCCTCATGGAATGAGGAAGACAAGGCTTCTGAAAGAGCGCATTTGCACTTCCGCAAAAAAAAAAGCAGAAGAGCAAACGCATTCCCTGGATGCGGTGGAGTTTTTCTGGGATTATCCTGGAAAACCCCTGCAGTGTAGACATACCCTTAGTGATGCCCTGCATGGCCAGTTTGTCTGCATTATCCAATGACCAGATCCGGAAAAAGTGACTAACTGTATCAGTGCATCCTGTCAAGAAGGATCTGGAAATAGTAATTGCCATGGAGACCACAGAGGATTTTCTTAACTTTAAAGTGAACCAAGATGTGATGAATTGGATCACAGAGATCCCCTCGAGGCTGTCTCCTGATGGACTGATCATACTACTGAGCCCACCTACCTACCACCACTCTGTCCTGCTGGGCCAGAAGCTCTGGTCTCCCCCAGCAAAGGCACAGAGTTGGAGTAACAGCCCCCCCAACAGAGTAACACTGACACTGATAACTGCTCAGCTCTGGGAGGGCTCAGTTACAGGGACTTGACAGCCCCAGCAGCTCAGCCCCCAAAGGGACCAAAACCCCAAATAAATCCTTCTTACTCTGTATAAAAGATTACACAGAGAAAGCTTAGAAAGTTTGCTCTCTTTATCAAAGAGATATGTATATCTGTTGTCTCCTCCCCCCCCCCCCGTGTAACAATTATTTACACTGGATTTGATAATCAACAAAAATGACTTTATTAAGTATAAAAAGTAGGATTTAAGTGGTTTCAAGTGATGACAGATGACAGATCAAAGTAAATTACTATGCTAAAATAAACAAAACATGCCAGCCAAGCCTAATATCTAAGAAAAATGGTTCCAAATTATTATTTCTCACCCTAGTCCTTATTTCAGGTAAATTTCTTCCTGCCAGAGCTGATCTTTTCTTTGACATGGGTCTAGAAACATCTCCCTTCGTTAGAGTTCTTTTTTTTCCAGCTCATGTCCAGCTTTTTTTTTTTTTTCCCAACTCCTGTCTCCTCTTGAGTTGGGGAGCAGTCTGTGAAGCCAGCTGAAGACAATCATTGTTTGCTTCCCATTCCTTAAACAGAATTTTCCCAGGGCTGGAAGTCTTTGTTCCATTCTCCCCAGCCCAGTAGAAAAATGTCAAATTCAGTATGGATTCCTGCACCAGTTGCATGGTCACCTGTCTTTGTAGAAACAACCAGGGTGTGTCTAGACTGGCCACTTTTTCCGCAAAAGCACCCGCTTGTGCGCAAAAACTTGCCAGCTGTCTACACTGGCCGCTTGATTTTCCACAAAAGCACTGATGTTCTAATGTAAGAAATCAGTGCTTTTTCCGGAAAAGCTTTGACACTCCCGTTCGGGCAAAAGTCCTTTTTGCGAAAAACTGTTGCGCAAAAGGGCCAGTGTAGACAGCTAGCTAAGACTTTTGCGCAAAAGCAGGCTAAACGGAAAAAAGCGGTTTGGACGCTGGGAGACCCCGTAGGAGCCCCGGAGTTCCTGGTAACCCGAGCTCTTAAAGCAGATGCAGGCTGCTGAGCGTACGTGGCAGGAGTGTGCCTCAGACCTCTGGCCTGAGGTCTGCCACGGTGCCCCTGCCGCGCCCAGCAGCCACATCACAGCCAGCATGGCAGCTCCGGGTGCTCAGCCACCTGCACCCCCAGCGCAGGAGGCCCCCAGGGGCCGCAAACGACGGGCCCCATCCTGGTCCTCGGGGGAGCTGGACAGCCTGCTCGACCTCTGGCAGGAGGAGGAGGCCCTCCACGAGACCCACCTGCGGCGCCGCAATGCGGACATCTTCACCCGCATGACCCAGGCGCTCGCCCAGCAAGGCCATCCAGCCTGGACCCTCGAACAAGTCCGGGCAAAAGTCAAGGAGCAGCTCCTGGGCTATGTGCGGGCCAGCAAGGGCCAGGGGGCAGGAGCAGACACCTGCCCCCATTACGACCAGCTCCACGCCATCCTGGGGCCAGCCAGCCCCGCAAGCCCCAGACGTGCCCATGGACAGCAGCGTGCGCCCCCCCCCATCACCAGGACCACCGAGGCGGGGGAAGGAGACGACAGCAGTGCATCGGAGGATGAGGCCAGCATTGCCACCCAGCAGGCCCCCTCCAGCAGCCCTGACATCTCCCGTGCATCCTCCGAGGCTGGGGAAGGATCCACCGGTGAGTCTTGCACTTTGCACTCACAAGGGCGAGGGCGGGGGGGGAGCCAGGCACCCGGAGGGGGGAGGGGGAGAGCATGTCACTCAGGCCACGTGAGCTGCACGCTGTGTAGCATTAGGCAGTAAGCAGCACGTGCAACCACGTGCAGCCTGGTGACCGAGTGGCATGTGGCCGCGGCAGGCAGCTGCAGGGCACGCCTGGGACCGTGCTGCTCACATACATTCAGCGGGACCAGGGGGAAGGGTGGATGCCGGCTGGAACCAACCAGGGCCCCAGGGACTCAGGCCAGAGCCTGCACCTCCGCAAGGGTGCAGCACGGAGAACAGCACATTGTCCCATGCCTGGCTGTGAGGCACAGCCAGCTGCTCCTGGGTAAACTGCAGCGTCACAGCCCTGTGAACGTGGCCCCCACGGAGCCCCTCGCCTACTCCCGGTGCCTTGGCTGGCTCCCCGAGGGAAGTCCCCACTGCGGCCACACACGTCCCTGGGCTACGTGTGTGAGGGATAGTGGGAAGGAGAAGGGGGGGAAGTGCTCGGGCTGCCCTTAGGGCCGCCTGAGTTTTGCTGCAAGGATGGGACATCGCCCCCCCCAGTCACTCTCCTGGTTCCGTCCAGGAGATATCCCACGCGATGGGGATGTGAGAGCCCAGACCACCTCTGCCAGGTGTGCTCCCAGGCACTGTGTGGGGATGCATCTCGCTTCCTGTCAAACACCAGTGATTAGCCCAAAGCCTCACAGCCTCCACTGGCAGGGAGTTCCACAGGTTAACGCAACACAAGTGCCCTTCCGCCCTTCACGGGGCCAGGACACAGACCTGTGGTTACAATACATGGAGGAGGACCCTACTCCAGGGGCGGTCCTCCTTGCAAACACACAACACGGGGGGCAGGGAGAGAACCGAGTGGGCCCAAGACACACTACTGTGGTGTCGCCTGGGCTCAGGGGTGGAGGGCATGAGGTGTGGGGACAGTGGCTGGCCTGCCTGACTGACCCATCCGTTCTTCTCTTCCCTGCAGCGGGACCAAGCACAAGCCGGGGACCCTCCAGTCTGGCAGCAGCGGCACCCCCAGCTGCCCAACCACGCAGGCACAGGCTCCACCACCGGGACCAGCTCCTTCGCCGGCATGTGCAGGCTGTCAAGCGCATCGAGGCATCGATTCACCAACGTGTCAAGGGGGACCTGCAGTGGCGCCAGGAGGCCTGGGCCGCCTTCCAGGCCCAGTGCACGCGGATGGCTGACTCCATCACCACCCTCACTGCCCACATAGCCCATGCCATTCACTATGGCATGGCCTTACCCCATGCCCCCGCCATCCGTCCCCTAGCACTGCCCATGCCCCCTCCTGCCCCTGCAATGCCCCCTCCTGCAATGCCCCCTCCTGCCCCTGCAATGCCCCCTCCTGCCACCCCTGCAATGCCTCCTCCTGCCGCCCCTGCAATAGCCCCTCCTGCCCATCTCCCCGTGCAGCCTGCCCCGACGCGGCCTGCCCCGCATGTCCAGGTCCGCCCCCGCAGGAGCTCTCGCAGGGGCCACCCCTCCCAGGAGTAGCTCCTCCCCTTCCCAGTTGAAGGTCTCCTCCCCCTTCCCCTCCCCCTTGTAAATAAAAACATACATTTTTCAGTTGAAAACAAAACTGTGTTGGTTATTGTGTTACTTGAGGTAACTGTAATAAATGATTTGAGATGCCAATTAGCCAACTAAATTTAAGAGGATTACAAAATGCGGACACCAAAGTCTGTATCTATCACTGGTCGTTCCTTTAAGTGGTCATTGGTTTGTGGCGCATAAATAAATACTGACACTTTTAAGTAAAATTTAAACCACAACTATATTAACATAGATAACAAACAAGCAAGAAAGGTTAAAAGACGCACACAAAAGAATATGTACATAGTCTAGACGCAGGGGACGATTGTAGTGTTGCGGGCAACCTCAATCCTTTGGTCCTTCCGGGCCTCAGGAGAGGAACACCCAGGAGATCCCTCGATGGAAGACAATGGCGAAGCTGGCAACCTCAATCCTTTGGTCCTTCCAGGCCTCAGGAGAGGAACAGCCAGGAGATCCCTCGAAGATGACTGGAATCGGGTACGCTGACTCGAGCCTTCCGCACGAACCACGAATCCTCTTCCTGTTCTTCAGGACAGCTCCGACAGGTGATGGTGGCCTAAACCCTAGCCTAAACTAAAAAGAAAAACCCTACCTACGTCCGACGCACCCGACGAACATTCATGATGACGGCCGATGTGCTTGGAACCGACGCTTTACAATGGGGGGAGGTAAGGGGAGGGGAGGGGGGCGGGGAGAGGATGGGAGGGAGTCGTATGGGGAGACCGAGGCGACCCTACTATGCGGCTTGTGCGAACATGTCCATCAGGGCCTCTCTGATGCACACCCCATCCTGGTGTGCCTGGCGGATGGCAGCTGTGTGAGGCTGTTCAAACGTCTGTGCCTCGGCTGCCATCCATGCCGGGAGGAAGGCCTCCCCACTCCGCTCCACAATGTTGTGGAGCACGCAGCACGCGGCCAGTACCTCCGTTGCATTCCGCTCACCCATCTCGAGACGGGTGAGCAAACAACGGAAGCGGGCTTTTAAGTGGCCAAAGGCGAGCTCCACCTGATTTCGGGCCCGGTTGAGGCGGTCGTTGAACCGGGCCCAGTTCTGGTCCGGCCGCCCCGTGTAGGGCTGCATTAGCCAGGGCAGCAGGGGGTAGGCCGCATCTCCGACGACGCAGATGGGCATAGGCACATCCCCGACAGTCAACTCCCACCGGGGGAAGTAGGTGCCCGCCTCCAGCCTGCGAAACAGTCCGGAGTTGCGGAGGATGCAGGCGTCGTGTGCCCTGCTGGACCAGCCCGTGTAGACATCCAAGAAGCGGCCCCGGTGGTCCATGAGGGCCTGGAGAACAATAGAGCAGTACCCCTTCCTGTTTGTGAAATGGGCTGCTCGATGCTCCGGGGCCCAGACGGGGATGTGGGTTGCGTCCAGGGCTCCTGCGCAGTTGGGGAACCCAAGGGCAGCGAAGCCAGCCAGCGTAGCGTCCACGTCGCGCAGGCGGATCACTCTCGGTAGCAGGACATCATTGATGGCGTGGACGACCTGCAGAAGGGTGCAGAGAAACACAAGGGAACACATCACATAAGGCAGGGGTGAGTGTGCACTCCCTTGGGGCCCCCCCCGTGATTCCCTCTGTCCTCACGCACGCGCACACACACACACGCACATGCACACACACACCAGGCCCCCCCCCCCACCAGCAGGCCTGTGCAAGGGAGGGACGGCCCAAACCCCTGGGTGACCCAGCCTGGAGTCTTGGCTGCCCCTGGGCATGGAGTGCAGCACCCTCCCCCGACCCCACTCCCCCTGGGACTTACCTCTATGACGATCACACTGACGGTGGATCTTCCCACCCCGAATTGGTGTGCCACTGATTGGTAGCTGTCCGGGGTGGCCAGCTTCCATAGCGCGATTGCGACCCTCTTCTTCACGGGGATGGGCGCACGCAGCCAGGTGGTGGCTCTCTGGAGCGCAGGGGTGAGCCAGGCACACAGCTCCAGGAACGTCTGCTTTCGCATGCGGAAATTCTGGAGCCATTGCTGGTCCTCCCATTGCCCAAGGACCAGCCGGTCCCACCAGTCTGTACTGGTGTCCAGTCTCCAGAGTGGCCTCTCCACGGTGGGGTGGGGATGCCACAGGGACTCCATGGCCTCCCTGGTGAGGGAGTCCAAGGCGATCTGCGCCTCCTGGTCCTGGAACACGAGGGCACCAGCCTGGAGCACCAGCTGCAGGCACTCGAAAATGGCCGACAGGGGCCAGAGCAGGCACATGGCCACCCCTGGTTCCATGGCAGACAAAGCAAGGCACAAGAAACCAAAACCAGGAAAAAGCACTAGGGGGCAAAAGGGTCATGTCCAAAAGGCAGAGGGCAACCACCAAACCTGCTATGGCTGTCAGTCCCTGCCAGAGGTCCTAACGCACGGAGCAGGAGACAAACGGCTGTCCAGCGAGACCCCTTTAAGCACGTGTCTGAACGGAGTTCCAGCCCCGCCCCCGGAAAGGGCTGGTGCCCTTTTGCCCTCTTCAAAATGGTTCCGGGTTTCTGCTTTTGCACAAAAGCGCGCCGCCAATCTAGACGCGCTTTTGCGCAAAAGCGCATCGTTCTAACGATAACTCCGGGACCAATCTAGACGCTCTTTTGTGGAAATACTTTTAACGGAAAACCTTTTCCGTTAAAAGTATTTCCGGAAAATCATGCCAGTCTAGACGCAGCCCCACAGTTTGGGCTTATAGGGAAAACAAGATCACTCACAAATCTTTGTCTTTGAGTACCAGGCCATTAAGAACCGTAAGTACCACTAATGGCTTTCACGAGAAGACCTAAATTAATAAACAAGTTTGCACTTTATATTTCTAACTTCACATATAAGAATAATACATGCACACAAATAGAATATACACATTCAGGGGGTTACAAGCTCTTGAATAATAACTTACTTGCCCTGTTTTGCATAAAGCATATCTGAGTTATGCATATTCATATTCAAAACCACATGGCCATAAAAATATGGGGTCATAGTGTTACACAAGAAGTTCACCTCCTGCATCAGTGAGACAGAGGACTACAGCAATGCAATGAATTTCTATGTTGCTTTTGTATGCACAAATTACACATGCTGTGAAGGATTTCTGAGCATACTAGCTCATTTGCAGAAAGTGCTAGAAAAAAGGACACATCGCCGTGACGTGTTGCACAGTTCAACAACCAGCAGTGCAGAGTAACTATGTATTCAAGAAGACATCCATGAAAATGGAACCTAAGAAAGGACAGAAGCTGGGAATTCACACTGGGGGGAAAAGACAAAAGCTCTCATGACAATGATCAGGACCTAGCATACAGGTGTTATTGGAAACTCGAGTCACAGATGGCATCTGAGTCACACCTGATTGAAGGAACTTCTGCAAGAATGGAGCTTGATACTGAAGCTGCTGTTTCATTGATTTCTGTATCTCCTCTCACCAGACTTTGTCCCAAGTCCCTCTGGAAGAAACCTGCACAGTTGTATAAAGCTGCCCTTATACAGGAGAAAAGTTGGGCCTAAAATGAATACTCCAAGTGAAAGTTCAATTAGCTGGACAATTCACTATTTTACTTTGTATGTGACTGAAGGAAAGTATCCACCATTATTTTACAGATCTTGGCTTGAGAAGCTAAAGGTGAACTGGAGAAAGAGCAAGGTGATCATTAAAACACCTCAAAATCTTCAAGAAATATTGAACCAAAATGCCAAAGTTTTTGAAAATCAGCTTGGATAGATGAGTAACATGTTAGTGAGCTCATTGGTAAGTTTGACAAACAGTAAAAAGATGAGAAGCCCAGAAATGTGTCTTATAGTCCAAAGCTTTGAGCAGAAGATGATTTGGACCTTTTAGTGAATATCAGAGTCCTATTAGGTTTCACACAGTGAGTGGACTACACCCATTCAATGAATGTCCAAGAAGGATGGCTCATACTGAATTTGTGGATATTGCAATGCGATGCTGAATCCAGTTTTATGTGTAGACCTATTTATATTATCTTGTACTGAAGATTTGTTTGCAGTTCTTAGTAGGGGACAGTTTTCAATAAACTGGATTTGCTCAGTGCACACCTACTAATAGAGATCAATCCAGCATCTGACAAATGTCTGATAATCAATTCCCCAAACAGCTTATTTCATTATAAGAGGTTGCCTTTCATTATTGCTTGCTTCAACATCTATCCTGTTCCAGAAAGTCATGGATGAGATTCTGAAGGGACTGAATGAAGGTCAATAGTATTTAGATAACATCCTTGTTACAGGAAAGGGTCAAGATGATTATCTTCAAGATTTGGACGCTGTTTTGCAACATGTGGAAGACCACTGTCCAAGGCTATGTCTAAACTACATTCCTCTTTTGAAAGGGGAATGTAAATGAGGCCGGTCGAAAATTCAAATGAAGTGCGGATTTACAAATCTCGCACTTCATTTGCATAATCACATAAAAGTGCTTTTTTTAAAAAGATTTTTCGAAAAAGAAACTGCAGTGTAGATGGGGTTCTTTTTCAAAAGCACCTGTACACCTAATTTTTTCAGGAGTATGGGTTCTTTCGAAAAACGGGTTTTTTTTTAAAAGAACCCTGTCTAGACTGCGGTTTCTTTTTCGAAAAAGCGCTTTCATGCGATTATGCAAATGAAGCGTGAGATTTGTAAATCCGCGCTTTATTTGAATTTTCAATCAGCCTCATTTACATTCCTCTTTCAACAGAGGAATGTAGTTTAGACATAGCCTGAGAGTACGACAAGAGAAATGAGTTTTTCAAATCTTCAAGTGAATACCTTAGCTACGTAATTGATGCCACAACCTGAAGGAAATCACAGAAAAAAGAAAAGGTGGGTATTCAGGAGCTACTGCCAGAAAATGGGTCACAATTACATTCATTTTTAGGACTGCTTAACTACTACGGTAAATTTCTGGCTAATCTGGCAACAGTATTGGCACCTTTATGCCAACTGATACAAGCAAAAAAAATGGAAATAGACTAAAGAGAGTGACACTATATTTACAGAAGCAAAGAAACCACTGATATCAGCCAAAGTTCTCATGTACTTCAATGCTTCTCTGCGATTGGATTTGACTTGTGATGCTTCACCAGATGTAGTTTTCTCCCCACATTTTTTCCTAATGGCCTTTGAATCACTAACACTCATCACTCCTAAGAAGAACTACCGGTATGCACAAATAAAAAGAGAAGCTTTCAGCATTGTCTTCTGCATTTGAATGTTCCGCACCTCTCTATATGGTAGACACCACCTTACTGATGGCACAACACCTGTTACTTTCCATTTTTGCATTGAAACACAGAATTCTTTCATTAGCTGCTGCTCATATTCAGTGATGGACTTCGGTACTTTCAGCTCACTCCTATACTATTCAATTCCATAAATGAACTCAGCTCAGCAATGTTGGTAAGCTGCCATGCCTGTCATGCCCAAGTTCTTGTCAACCCAAATAGACTGCAGACTCTGTTCTATCTCAATGTGATAGGTAGATTATGCATCACTAGCACAGACAACAACAAAAAAACCACTATGGATGACGTGCTTTACCTAGTGAAGGGAATGCTATTACCAGGTACAGTGTTAGACCAAAATAAATCCCCTACTTACACAATTAATGTCACATCAGTGTGAATGATCTGTGATATCATGGTCACTTCTTGTAGGGAATGTGAATGACCATCCCAAAATCACTTTATGCTTAGGTTTTGGAAGCTCTTCATGAAGGTCAAATTGACATTGTATGGATGAAGGCCATTGATGGGATCACCTTGCCTCCATCAGTCACAGTTGAGGATGCCAGATTCAAGACAAACTGCTAAGAAATAAGCCAGACTCCCCCACACCTGGTGGTTATTCTATTATTAGATATAACAAGCCAGAATCAAAAGTAAACTTCTGTCTCACCACACTGGTTAACAAGTACCTCAGCCAAAGTCTTTTGCAGCATCTTCAACCCCAGCTAGTTGTGATACAGTTTTCATGAATGTAAATGTACTGCCTATTTACCTTCTAAGTGCAGGATGACAGGGTGTCCTCTTTGTTCCTCAAATATAGTCAAGCAAACATTTGACGTGTACCTCAAGTTTCTCTTCTCCTGTGTGGGTTACTGAACTTCTTACAATCCTTTGTCACCATTCAGTTTAGACAGGTGTTGGGAGACCCATTGTGAATGAGGCAATATTTAATTTACATTTCAACAGAGTGAAGTGAATAAACATCCCATGTCTGACAGAAAACCCGGTCTGTCAACTTTGCCTCCATACAGATGTTAAAATATATTTTCCATATACATATTTAACTTCTTACTTAGTATCTGAAATGTTCATAACTCTGAACAAAACGTTATGGTTGTTCTTTGAAAAGTTTACAACTGAACACTGTCTTAATATGGCTTTGAATCTGCTATGCAGAAGAAAAATGAAACTTTTAACTATCTTAAATTTTAAATGAAACAAGCAAAGAAGCAGTTTCCTTATCTTGCAATTTTTTTTCTAATATTCCTTTTTTTAATAGTTTACATCTAACACAGAGCTGTACTGTATTTGCCTTTTTTCGTCTTTTTTTTTGTCTCTGCTGCTGCTTGATTCCATACTTACGGTTTCACTGCAATGTCTGGTTAACCAGTTAGTTTGTAATTTTGGTGTCCAGAACTATGAGGTTCTACTGTATGAAACTACTTGTACTGTTATGATTTTATCATTCTTATTAACAAAAATTATACAAAATGTATTCCTTTGACATCTCCTTTTGACAAACAACCCTACCTAGGGGAGAAACTATCTCTTAGGTTTGCTGCATGTTCTATCTACATTAGTCAGGGGTGTGATTCCCCTATTCATGTACCATACTTGTGCTAGCTCTCATCAAGCTAGTGCAAGTATAAAAGGCACTGTAACTACAGTAGCAGTGGTAGCAGCAGCAAAGGCACTGGTGAGCCATGCAGAGTACAAATCCACCTGAAATTGGTGGGTACATACTTGGCACAGCTCAGCCATGCTTCCATTGCTGCTACACTGTACTACCATGGCTACATTGCTATTTATACTTGTACTAGCTTGATGAGAGCTAATACAGTGTGTGTACTCAAGCAGGGAAATCACCCCCCCCCCCCCCACTTGAAATGTAGACAGTCAAGGCCATTCCTAAGGGAGTGTGGGACCTGAGACAGCCCCACCAATCTGCCCTGGGCCCTGCCCTACCCTGCCTCTTCCTGACCCCTACTCTTCCCCCGCCCCACCTCTTCCCACTTCTACTCTCCCCCTTCTTTTAACCCCCCTCCTCCAAGCAATGTAGTGTGGGGGATTAGTGAAGGGGCTTGGTTCTGGTAGCAGGGTTTGGACCCCCGCCCCCTCCGCCACTCACCAGCAGCAGGGGTGAAGCAGAGCAACCTGGTGCCAGGTGGCTCCACTCTCCTTGCTCCCAGCTGTGTTACTCTGCTGCCTGTTGCTGGTGAGTGAGAGGGCTGGTCCCACCCTTTCCCTAGGGTTGCCAGATGGTTTAACCAAAAATACCAAACATCCCTCCCCCCCCCCCAAAAAAAACACCGGGAAAAAAGTCTGTTGAGAAAAAAAGGGGGGAGACCAAAGTTATTGAGCAAAAATAAAAAAGGACCCCGACAGCAGGTATTAAGCAAAAAAATAAATTAAAAAAAAAATCAGCATGGCCCCTTTAAGAAGAAGCTTTATTGACGGTGGCCATCTTGTTTTTCTGTTCCAGCCATAAGACAAGCCCCTGCGGAACCAGGTAAGTGGGGGGGATGCATCTGGGGGTCTTGGCAGGGGATCTGGGGGGCCTGGGGAGGGCCGGGGGCTGGGCCCGGTTGCTGAGTGTGTCGTAGGGTTGCCAGATGTCCGGTTTTTTTCACCTCCTGGCAGGGAAAAAAACCAGACAATACCAGACATTTTAGGTGCTTGATATTTTCTGATTTTTTTACCAGACAGGAGGCAAAAATACTGGACTGTCCGGGTCAATACCAGACACCTGGCAACTGTGCCACTCCCGCCTCCTCCCAAGCAATGTGATTGGGAGCTGGGGGAGCAGTGTGGGCTGGGCCTTGGTTGTTCGACTTCCCATTACTGCCAAAAAGTGCCAGGGGAGGGGGGCAAGCCCTACTGCCAGTGCCAGGCCCTCCACTAGTCGCCCAAGCCACCCTGGGTCCCCCAAAGCACAGGGCCTGGGGCTGTTACCTAGAACCGTCTAATGGAGCAACTGAAGCAGGTTTTTTGTATTCTTATAAGTAGTACAAGTCACTGGTAAAAGTGATTAAACAGTAATTGCACAAGTACTTTATTAAGTGATACTCTCAGTATGCTGAAGTTTTTCGGCAAACTCTTTCTTTAGAAAATTATCACTGGGGTCTAATTATTTTACTAAATTAAAATAGTTTTGTATCTGTTATTGTTAGACTTCAATTCATTTTTACTAGTATTGCATAATGAACAATAAACTGTTCACTCTAATTCCTTTTTACTTAGAAAAAGAACAGAATATATTACAGCTCTTCCGAATGTAGTACTTCCATAATATCCTGCAGGCTTTATATTTTTAAACCAAAGGATTTAAATGGATGGGTTTTAAAAAATTATTATTATAATTATTTTGAGTAATGCTCTAGTCTGGATGGCTTTTCTTGGGTGGTTTCCTATGCATTTTGTGGTTTTTAATCTTTTTCTATTGTATATTGTAATGATGTAAAAGCACCTAAAGCCTTAAATAAGTGCTTTAGTGTATCAACAGATACATAAATAAATGAAGACTCTTTTAGTCTGTAAAAAAAACAGTGAGGAATCCTGTAACACCTTAGAGACTAACAAATACATATATAATCATGAGCTGATGCATCCACCTTTATTTTGTTAAAAACAGATGGACTTGTTTAAGGTATGGGGCAGAGCTGAAAGTAAGGCAGTGTGCCTGGTGCACCGATCTGGTAGCAGCCAGCTGGGGTGCTCCGCTGCAGGTGGAGGAGACATGTGGCACAGCTACCTGGGCTCCCCCCAGCTCCCAGGGTTCCTGCTCCAGGATATCACTGTTTATCCCATGTACCACAGTAAGCGGCAGGCAGGCAGGCAGGTAAAAGGTGCTGGCTGGGAGTGTACTGCAGGAGGTGTGTGCACTTGCAGCCGGGGTTCTGGTGCATCTGTGCCTGTCCTGCTGCTCCTTCTTTCACTGGATGCCAAGCAGTGCATGTGTAATCTCTGGCATGCGCTACTGCTGACAGCCCCTGGGAAGAAGCCGGGGAAGGGAGTGGTAGGCAAAGGGGTTTCTCACACCACTCCCACCCATTTGCCTGCAGTGACCCCAAACAACCAGCCCACAGCTCCCTCGGCAGCAAACAGGAGCAACACGGCAGGGACCCATCCACCAGCCGAATAAGGTAACCCAGACCCCCCACACCCACACATAGTCCTCCAGCCCCCTGCCCTGACACACACACACACACACACACAGTGCCCCCTGCCTTGAGTCCCCCACCCTCAACCCCACACTTAAATTTCTTACAGATACTGTTGTATTGCAACCCCCCCCACCCTCTGGCCTGAGCCCCCTTACAACAGTACCTGTAAGAAATTAACCCCTTTATGGGTCACATAGGTATTTTCTGCATCTTAGCAAAAATGTTAGGATCTTAGACAAGAGTATGCTTGGACCACTATGGCATAAAAGACCAGGACACTTTGGTTCAGGAGCAGAATTCATTCTGCAATGCAATGCAAGCACTAAATCAGAACTAGTCTGCTCATCCTTTACAAGTCCCAATGTTTGTTTTATCATTTGACAATGAAACAACCATTTGGAGGTCTCAAGGGATTTAAGCTCTGTGTGATTTAGGTCCTAACTTTATAGTATAGAGAAAAAACATTGTTATATCTGTCTATCACAGCAGTGTTTATGAGTCATATGATATTATAGCTGAATGATGTTTGCTTGGCACAAATCAATAGGTGTGATTATCCATTGTCACTTTTTCTTTTGGTCTCATCAAAAAACTCTTGGTCATACTGCAGAGAAAATATAGCTGCGCTATACAATTATCTTAATGCTTTATAATGCTCTGTGACAGTGAAGATAACATCTACCTATTTATCAGTTTAGGGATGTCTTATAAAGCTCATCATGTAGGGCATGTCTACACTAGGAAATTATTTCAGAACAACTACATTCAAAATAATAACTTCCAAAATAACTATTTTGAAATAGCTTATTCCCTGAGGAAAGTAGGAGTACAGGTTTCAAATAACCTGCCCGTTATTTTGAAATATCAGGCTTGGTAGTGTGGACACTCTGCTTATTATTTTGAAATAAGGGGGGTTATTTCAGAATAACTCCCTAGTGTAGACCAGGGCTGAGGGTCTATACCAAAGCACAATGAAATTAATGAGTGTCTTTCCATTGACTTCAGTAGGCTTTGGATCAGATCCTTATGACCACACTTTTGGAAGTATCCAGCAGTTCTGACTGTTCTCAGTGTGTTCAGTGGGAGCTACTACATGCTGAGTGTTTTAAAAAACCGAGCTACTTACAAGGCTGGCCCAATCATATAGGAGAACAGGAAATTGTCTAGGTAGCCAGACTTGGAGAGGCACCAAATTAGATGGAAGTGAATTTTTTTCTCTGTTAAAAATATATCAGTATGTTATCTCTTATAAAGAAAGTATCAGATATTGTACTTGTAAAACAGTGCATCATTGCCATGTCAGAAGTTGAGTTATATTATTTTTTTCACATTATGGCGCACAGCTGTGTATGTAAATACAGTTAAAATGTGTCACAGCATAGCTACAAAAGAGCGCTGCCTGAATTTGGCAGGGTCTGGGAAGTTCAGTCATAGTTAGTAGCCCAATGTTGGCCAGTCATACAAAGCCACTCAGGGTACAGCTACATTGGGGGGGAGGGGAGGTTCGGAAGAGGTATGCAAATAGCACTCATATTTGCATATCTTCTTGTTTTTCCCCCAGAAGAGGCTTTTCCACTATTTGGCCCTGTCTACATGGGGCCAAATGGTGAAAAAAAACCCTCTTTCGAAGCCCCCTTCTTCCTCGTAAAACGAGGTTTACAGGGGCTTTCGAAAGAGGGTTTTTTTTCCTGACATTTGGCCCCGTGTAGACAGGGCCAAATGGCGGAAAAGCCTCTTCCAAGAAAAAAACCCAAAGAAGGTATGCAAATGCAAGTGCTATTTGCATACCTCTTCCAAAAAACCCCCCACAGTGTAGCCATTCCCTCAGTGACCTGCAACAGGGTTTCTGTTCTGCTATGTTATGAGCCACGGTCCCAAAAATGCTGTGCCCACGAAGAAGTTGTATTGGGTTGGACTTGAAAAATTTGGTAAGAGGTTTTAACAAAATTGTAAAAGGATAATCACGAATACTTATAAGATTAAATTTGTAGACTATTAATGTTAAAGTAATAGTAAAGCCCTGACTGCTAATATTAACGAATACCACTTACCTTATACATTCCTTTCCATTCTAATTGTAACAATGTTTGATAATAGAAATTCTGGACTTCTATTTCATTTTTATATAGTTTTAGGTAAACATTGAAATGATAAAATAAATTAAAATGTACCGATTTATGTTACTATGATGTCATCTCATTCACAGTAACTCTACAGGAAAGATTTCAGTAGTTAGAGAGCCAACATGCTTTATTATCCCATGGCACTGCACATTCATGATTTTTCTCTTTCTATGTGTTATTTACTCCACATTTAATCATTCTTACTAATGTTTTGATTCATTTATCTTTTAGTTTAACATAAATAGCATTCTACTTTACTATAATTGTTCTCTAGCTGAAATAGTTCCTTAAAATTTTTCAGAAAATTAGCACCATGGCAGATAAAAAGAAACCGTTCGGAACTCGGAATCATAAAAGGAAAGCTGAGCCGATAAAAGAACAAATAAAGCAAAAAGGTTGCTTCCTCAAATATCGTCAATTTGGCAAACATGAAGATGGAAACAGTTCACCATTTCAAGATGGAGGCAGCTCACAGCATCAAACTAACACTGAAGGTTGATGTACAAAAAAGATAACAAAGGAGCAGAAGGTAGATATGTGGAAGATGAACTTGCAAGCAAACTACAGTATGGAGACTCTGCTACATGGCCTAGATCAGAGGTGGGCAAGAGGCTGCCAGCAGGCTGGATCCGGCCTGCCAAGCCACCGCATTCAGCCCGCAGCTGCCTTGCTGGGACCCTTAAGCACAGTGCAGTGGCAGCTGCTTTAAATGTGTCTGCTCTATTCTAGGAGCGAGGTGGGGTTCTTTGTGCTCTGCTCCACCCCTAAGCAAAATCTCTCTGTTCCCATCGACCAGTTTCTGACCAATAGCAGCTGAGATACTTTGCTGGCAGCACAGGCAGCCAGTGAAGCCTCCCCTCTCCCTCCTCCCCGTCCCATTCGCCCTGCCAGAGCAGAACCACTTGGAACAGCTTGTGACTGCACCCTTTAGGTTCCTGCAGAGCTACTGACTGGAAGCTGCCGAGGTAAGTGCCTCCCAGCCAGAGCCTGCCTCTGGCTTTCCCACCCTCTTCCCCCTCCCTCAACTACCTGCCCCAGACCACCACCCAAACTCTCTGTACCCCTTTCCCACAGGTCATAACTCCCTCCCAGACCCTGCATCCCCTCCTAGAGCCCCTCCCTCAGGCAAGAATCCTCTCCCACATCCATACTCCCTCCTTGACTGCACCCCCAAGCCTCTTCCCCAGATCACAATCCCCTCCTTCACCCAAACTCCCTCTCAGACTCCACACCCCCTCCTGCACCCCAGTCTCCTACCCCAAGCTCCCTTCTGCACCCAACCACTGTCTCCGACCCCTCACCCCCCTCAGTAGAAATGTGGCCCTTGAGCACTTGCCAAAATCTGGGAG
The DNA here is from genome assembly GCA_032595735.1 of Pelochelys cantorii. Taxonomy (NCBI): domain Eukaryota; kingdom Metazoa; phylum Chordata; order Testudines; family Trionychidae; genus Pelochelys; species Pelochelys cantorii. Next base: position 118,852,267 of record CM064326.1, on the reverse strand, counting down.
TGGCCCCCCCATTAAAAATTATTGCCCACCCCTGGCCTAGATTGATGATTGTGTATGACAAATGCTAGTGGAGCATGGATCCGAACAAGTTCAGGAATTTCACTTCCCAAAGATGGAAATAAAAGAAAATTGTCTGCACTCCACTATAAGAGGAAACTCGCCAATGAGGCAGAAATACGTCAACAATGGTTACAATATTGAGTATCAAAAGACTCAGGCTACATCTAGACTGCACTGTAAAATCAAAAAAAGATAACACAATTTGCAGTATGCAAATTGCGTATTTTTTTAAATTTAATTTTGAAAGAGGCTATTTTGAAATTTGGCATGTCTACATGGTGCCAAATTTCAAAATAAAGTGCTCTTTCAAGCCATCCCTTATTTCTTGTAGAATGAGGTTTACAGGGACGGTGAAAAATCGCGTCTGCAATTTCAAAAATTTTTCTGAAATAGCAGACACGTTTCTTGTTGGGATACTTCTAGTATCCCGACATAGCAATGCAATCTAGACATAACCTCAGTGTTTTGCTTCTGCTGCAAGCTGTGTAACAGTCATGTAATTGGTACCTCACATGGTTCTAAGGATTAGAAAAAACAAGTCTTCAGTTCTATCTTCTTATGAAAAAGTCTTGAACATTTGAAAAATTTACAAAATTTGAAAGATCTTGAACTATGATTGAAACAATAGAAAACTATTGATGAAGAAATTTTACATGTAATCAAGCAAGAAGAAGAATACTGGAGCCAAATATTGGAGTGTCTGGTTGCTTTAGTGAGAATTCTCTAAATTCTCACTAAAGCAACAAACCTGACATACTGCAGGACAAATAAAAAAGGATACTGTGCAGGTAATGGAAACTTCTTAAAATTTTTTGAGTACATAGCTTTGTTTGATCCACTCATGAAGGAGCATTTGCATAAAATAAGTGATCATGAAACTCATGTTCATTACCTTGGTAAGCTTTGTAATTTTTCAATAATTCTGGACTGTACACCATGTGAGTCATATCGAGCAGATGACAATGATCATTCACTTTGTAGATGCATCAAAACCTGCAATTGAGGATAATGCTGAAGTAATAATAAAGGAATGTTTTCTGGGGTTTGTACCATCGAAGGAGTCATCTGGTGCTTTTATGACTGAATGTATTCTACAATTGAAAGAGTTTCAGAGAGTGTCATTATCTTACGTGAACTTACGTGGCCAAAGCTATGATGATGGGAGTAAAATGAAGGGTAAAGACAAAAAAGAATAAAATAAATTAATCTGTGGGCGTTTTCTGTTACTTGCATGACACATTCCCTGAATTTGGTTGTCAGTGATGCTGCCCGATGTGGTTTGGAGGCAAACAGTTTCTTTGACTTGGTGTTTTGACATATATGTGTTTCAAGTTCAACACGCCACTGGGGAGTGCTTCATGCCCATGTGTGTTCTTTAACTCTGAAACCATTGAGTCAAACAAGATGGAAGAGTCAAATTGATGCCTTGAAGCCTCTTTGATATGAGCTTGGAAATATCTGTGATGCACTCAAGGATGTCTGGCAAGGGGAGGCCCAGGGGGCCAGGACAACCCTGCTGCACCCCAGGCTTTACCTCCTCCCTGTCTTGCTCCATCCCCACCTTGCCTCTTCCCTGGGGGCAACCCGGGGGAACGGTGGGGCCGAGGGAGCCGGCGCCAGCAGCAGTGGGCTACCCTCCCTCCATGCATAGCAGCAGTGGAGAAAGCAGAACAATGTGGCCCCAGCTTGCCCTGCTTCCCTGGCTGTGTCATTCCACTTCTCACCTGTGAGTGCTGGGGCGGTTCCGCCCCTCTCCCAGCAACATGGCCAGAGGAGCAGAGCAAACTATGGCTGCATTGTTCTGCTTTTCCTGCTGCTGCCATGTGTGCAGGGGGGCCAGGTCCCTGCTGTGGGTACCAGGCCCCCTTGCTAATCCCTCCAGCTGCTGGCTGGCCCCTTGCCCATCCTGCCCAATGCATTTGGGGCACATGACCCCTTGTTTCTCCCCTTCACATTGCCCCTAACACAGTATCATCTGGCAATATGATGTGTACAGATGCAGAAGCCCTTGCAGATGGACTCTGCAAGTTCAAATTTGTAGTTTCATTTATTTTGTGGTATGATATCTTGTTTGAGAATAACCTTACCAGTAAGAAACTTGAGGCAAAGGTCCTTGATATACATTCTGCTATACAGCAGCTGCAACAGACCAAGAAATTTCTGGAGGAATGCAGGCGTGATGAAGTGTTTGAAAAGATACTACAAGTTGAACTTCTCTAGTCTGGAACCCTTGGGACTCGTCCAGTTCCGAATGAGAGAATTTTTTGGACCACAGGAGGTCAATATTGTTTACAGCATTACCAACATTTCCAATGCTTACTGGGCTCTTAGAAGACATGTAGGGGTAAATTAGAGATAAATAACAGCACAGAACACTGAGAGCCAGGACTGGTACCTGGAAACCAGTGTTTCTTAAACTTTTTAAGACTGAGGAACACCAAACAATAATAATTTTTTATGGGGAACACTACGGATTTTTTTGTCGAGGGGAAATAAACCCCAAAACAGCCCCCAGGGAAAATCTGTCGAGCAAAGTAAATAAATAAAGTAAAAACAAAAACCAAAAAAAACCCCAACCGCTGAAACTGGGAGACCTGAGGGTTGAAATTCACCACAACCCCCCCAGGAAGACTGCCCTAATAACAGTCTGGTACATGGAGCTGAAAACGTAGACCACAAAAAAGTAAGGATAATAATAAACAAATGCTAAATCAGGTCATGTGTCTGGCCAGGAGGGAGGGTAGAGGAAGGTCTCGGGGCAGGGTGTCTGGCCAGGAGGGAGGGTAGAGGAGGGGTCTCGGGGCTGGGTGTCTGGCCAGGCGGGAGGGTAGAGGAGGGGACTTGGGGCAGGGTGTCAGAGCAAGCTGGGAATGCGGGGTCTTGGTAGGGGGAGGGGAGTGAGGGGGGGTTTGGGTGCGGGGTCTGGAGTTGAGGGGGGACACTTACCTGGCTCGGCACCCTGCTGCAGCAGGGAAAGCCTCCAGGGAGCATGCTCTTGTTCCTCGAGGGGTGTGTGTGGAGAGCTCAGTTCCCTTCCCCCTGCCCCGCCCATGCAGCGGGGAACCCAGCGCAGCTGCAGCACCAGGCCAGGCTTCCCGCTGGCGGGGGGTGGGTGGAGGGGGAGAAACCCTGACCGTCCCCGCCAGATTAAACTCTGCCACTTCCACAGCAGGCTGGGGAGGGGCGCAGGGGAGAGAGAACAGCAGTGCATGGGGGCAGCAGAGCCCAAGGTGGCAGTTTTAAAATGAAGGCAGCAGTTTTAAAATGCTGAGGTCCGGGAGCAGCTCCTCAGCTCCAGCCACCCTTCCCCCTCCCAGCAGCAGCGGCTGCTGTAAAAGCTGCCACCTGCACACGTGGAGGAGGAGGAGGCTGCGCCGCACCGGAGGCCCCGTGGGACAGGGGCCATCCTGCGGGCTGGGGGGGGCAGTCACAGTGGGAGCTGCCTACGGGCTCTGCAGGGAGCAGGGGAGCAGAATTTTTTTGGGGAGCCCTGAGTTCCACTTTGCAGAACCCCGGGGTTCCGCAGAGCACTGTTTGGGAAACACTACCCCAGAGAAAAGTTGCTGAGCAAAAAAAAAGGAGGCTTGCCCCTTTAAGGGCAGCCATTTTGAATTCTGTTCTCTCCGTGGCACACCGGTGTGCTGCGGAACACACTTTAAGAAACGCTGCTGTAAACAAACTTTGCGGGACCACAGGAAACTTGGCCATAGCCACAGGACATCCAGCTAACTAAAATCATTCTGAATGATGGATGTTTCTGGACCAGAGAGTTCTAGATTAGAGAGTTTCAACCTGTAGTAGATGCTCATGAGCTTGCTGAGGAATTTGAACTACCAACAGACTTCGAACCAGAACCAACATGGATTTGGAGAAAGAAGCAACAGTTCACATATGAGACAACACATGAATCTGTTCAGGATCCAAAACAAAAATTCAAAGAAAACTACTTTTCAGTCCTAGATACTGCAGTCCAGTCCGTTAAAGAACTATTTGAGCAGATACAGCAGCTTGATTCAATATTTGGTTTCCTCAACGATGTGTACAGTTTGCAAAATAAGACTTTGAAACAGATATTAGAACACTGCTTGAAGCTAGAGTCGGCATTACAACATGGAAAGTCAAAAGATATTGATGCAGTACATTTGTGCAGTGAACTGAAGGTTTTTTCATGATGACTTCCAAGACATCTTACACCTCAAGATGTACTGAAGTTTATTCCTGAATACAGACTCACCGACAGCTTTCCCAACAGAGTGGGCACCCTGGGAAGGGCTGGAGGCCCTATTTCGAAATAGCCCCTATTCCCTGTCTACACAGCGCCTATTCCGAAATAGCTATTTCGGAATAGGCGCTATTCCTCGTAGAATGAGGTTTACATATTTCGAAATAAGCCCTCCGCTATTTTGAAATGATGTCGAAATAGCGGTTTGGCTGTGTAGATGCTAGCAAAGTTATTTTGAAATAACGGCTGTTATTTCAAAATAACTTTGCGGTGTAGACATACCCTAAGATACAAACCGGATTTGTTCCAATCCCACAGACAGAGACAAACACCTACAGGATCTATATAGAGCATTCCTAAAACTGAAATACCCACCTGGTGAAGTGAAAAATCAGATTGACAGAGCCAAAAAAGTACCCAGACATGAACTACTTCAAGACAAACCCAAAAGAGAAAACAGAATTCCACTTGTCATTATCTACAGTCCACAATTTAAACCCCTCCAATGCATTATCCATAATCTACAGGATTTAAAAATATATTTACAACCTATCTTGGAAAATGACCCCTCACTTTCCCCATGACCTTGGGGGAAAGGCCTATTCTCGCTTACAGACAACCCTCTAACCTGAAACAAATCCTTTCCAGTAACCACTCTATACAGCTACATTATAAGCATCCAGGAGCCACCCCCTGCAATCAACCCTGGTGCCAACTCTACCCACACCTCTATACAAGCGATTTCATCACTGGACCCAATTACATCAGCCACCAAATCAGAGGCTCATTTAACTGCACATCCAGTAATATGATCTATGCCATCAAATGCTAGCAATGCCCCACTGCGATGTATATTGGACAAACTGGACAGTCTCTATGGGAAAGAATTAATGGACACAAATCAGATATCCGAAAAGGCAACACACAAAAACATGTTGGGGAACAATTTAACCTCCCTGGACACTCATTAAGGGATCTACAAGTTGCTGTTTTGTTTCAGACCAATTCCACAAGCCAAATACACAGAGAAGGATTGGAACTCCACTTCATTCTCAAGTTTAAGTCTCATGCAAATGGTCTAAATCGCAATATCAGAGGACTCGCACATTATCAACCAACCAAACAATGAAGGTGCCAATGGTTCATGATGTCTGTGTAGAATCTGGTGTTAGTACTCTTCCTTTCCTAGTGCAAACTAATGGTTCTTATCAGCCTCTTTTAATTTAGTCTTTAAGGTGCTAATAGACTATTCGTTGTTTTTTTAAGTTATTCCTGTTACAGGCTGGTTCGGCTATCCCTTTGAAACTTATCTACCCAATGTCCTCCCCGCCCCCCCTTTGTCCCTCCTTCCCTTATTTATTCTTTGTTCTGGACTTCCAACACTCCAGGCAGCTGAAGAAGTGGATTGTGCCCACGAAAGCTCATGATACCATCTACATTTTTTGTTAGTCTTTAAAGTGCTACCAGACTATTTGTTTTTTAAGTTTTTTTTATTTACTTAATTACTCTTATGCTCCTGTCACCCCCAAAAGATATATAGTGAAGGAGAATAGCTGACAGAATGTCCATCTTCCGTGAAGGAGGGAGATAAGGAAAGATGAGTTTGCCATTTTGCTTCAGTTAGGCAACAACCACAACCAGGGTGGTTCATAGTCAATGATACAACTAACTAACGTACATACGTCCCCTCATTTAAATTACATTTTTTATTTAAATGGTAGTTTTTACATTTACATACAAGTTTACTTTTTAAAATATGCCTATTTAAAATTGAAATTCACAACCTATGTTGAGGCCTAAACGTATACTTTATTAACACATTAAATTAAAAAAAAATGTTAAGCAGTACATGTTTGCTGCCAAGTTTGGAAGGTTAGACCACTGAAAGTCATCAGCTAACCACTTGGAACCACAATTTGTGGAAGTGCTAAACCAGCTTTCAACGACAGTAGCCTCTTCTGCACGTGCAGAGAGAATATTTTCTTCATTTCAGTTTATTGAACTAGATTAGTGCAGTGGCTAATTCACCCAGAGGTAAGAAACCGTCTGGGAGCTGAGAAAGCAAGAAAACTTGTTTTTCCCTTAATATGTGATTAAAAACTCGGTGTGGGGACAGTCTGGACCAGTGGTGTAGCATGCCCCCATCCACCCCTTTAACCTACCTTGCTGCCTGCTGCTTAGTGTAGCAGCCTATAGAAGAGCGTGGAGAGCTTGGCTGGGAGCATGCCACACCTTCCTCAACCAAGCACCCCAGCCGGTTCTTTCTTGCCAGAGCAGTGCACTGGGGTGCCTCAGCCTACTTTCGCCTCTAGGGCCTTCCCAAATGTGCACAAAGTAGGATGATAATTCTTTGCAGTACTTGGCGCTGGGTTCTCCTGTGGGCTGCAGGCACTCAGAAAAGATGAAGTGGCTTACCTCCCTGGGCACGGTTTGGCAGTTTCCGTGGAGGTTAAGAGGAAGTGTGACAAAGCTCCCTCTCTGCCTTGCTGGGTTCCATGCTTTTGGGCAGACTGCTCATCTCAAAGGCTGATGGGTGGCCCTCACTTTAGATGTTTTCCCCGGGGAACAACTTGCCATTTACTCATCATTGGTCAGCATGCGGGAAGGAGAGAACAATCCCAATGGTCTCTGCTTTCCCTCCTAGTGGATCAGGGACAGGTCAGACCCTTTTCAAAACAGTCCTTCCCCTCTGGTGTCTTTCACTGTCTAGGTCAACTATCCTGTGGTAAGTAGGCAGTTGGAGGAATGGGGAGAACCCGGACCTGCCCTTTACTCCGGGTTCCAGCCCAGGGAGCCTGTAAACAGCAGCTGTCTGCAATACCTCCTGAACCACCTACATAACAGTTCCAATTCTCTGGGCCACTTCCCCCCAACCATTTTTATCCTTACTGCAGGACCTTCCTCCTGATATCTGATAGGCTATGTCTAGACTCGCGGCTTCTTGCGCGAGAAATATGCAAATGAGGCTAAGTGTGGCATATCGCCGAGCCTCATTTGCATACCTAATGAGATGCCATTTTTGCAAAAGAAAGTCTTGCGCCAGAAGGAGCTGTCTACACTGCCCCTTCTTGCGCAAGAAAGACCCTCTTGCGCAAAGCTGCTACGCCGATTATTTTCAGGAATAATGGCATTGTGCAAGAGGGTTTTTCATGCGCAAAAAGGGGCAGTGTAGACAGCTCCTTCTGGCGCAAGAGCTTCTTTTGCAAAAATGGTGGCTCGTTACGTATTCAAATGAGGCTCGGCGATATTCCACGCTTAGCCTCATTTGCATATTTCTCGCACAAGAAGCCGCAAGTGTAGACGTAGCCATAGTGTTTGTACTGTCCAGTCCTCCAGCAGGGCACCTTCTTATTTCAGTTCCTTGCACACCATGAACTAACTGAAGAGATGCCTTCTTAACCAGCATTAGCCAGCTCTTAACTGGCTCCAGATGTTCTGATCAGCCTGTCTTAATTGGTTCTAGCAAGTTCCTGATTGACTCCAGGTGATTTGATTGCTCTGGAGTAGCCCCTGTTAGCTTACTCAGGGAAAGGGGACCTATTTAATTTAGGCCTAATAAGCTTGCCTTATGCTACTCTCCTGGGGTTCTCTACTCAATGTCCCCTGACAATTCCCTTGGTTTGACCCTTTAGCCATCACACCTGCCCCTGTTTTCTTTTTCTATGTCCCATGTAATCTTTTGAGTTCCTTGGCTCATAGGATCCTCCCCATAGGCTGGGAGGTGATCCTTTAGCAGTGGGCAGGCTTACACCCACCCACTCTTCTGTAGCCATTTGTCCTGACCCTATCACAGAAGAATAGCTTGGTTTATAATACAGGCTCAGAGTAATCTTGGAGTAATTTTTGTTTCAGTGTGTTTCAGCCTTCATTTTCTATCATCTGTGCTTGATTTCTGACTCTCTTTCTTCATCTGAAGGGCATCAAATCAAGAAGATCTATCTGGGCAATTGGGAGGAAGAGGCCACGTGCGGGTCAATGTGTCAGTGGTCACAGGTAGCACACAGTGATCCTCAAGTTCTTGTTCTGTGGGTGGAGTGCTGTTGTGTCATGACATGCTTTGGACCTAGGATAGTTTGAGAGTCATGACTGAATCCTGTTCCCGGGTCTTACTTGTTGTGGAGCTGGAAGCGGTCTGGCCACTTCTGTTAAGCCTGGCCAGGGTCGTAAGCTTCAGATGGGTTAACAAGGTTACACTCCAGCTGTCCTGTGTCTATCATTGGGTGTTTTACCTTAACAAAATATTAGACAAATCTTAGAGAGGCAAAACAGATAAAGTATCTATACTATTATAAAAGGAGAGGTGTCCATCCCATCATCTGTCACAGGGGACATTGGAGAATACACATGTATACACTGGAAGACTTCCTCCTCCCTCCCCCTGAACCAAAACAGAATGTGAAAAGCGGCACACTGCCCCCCCCCACCAAAGTGGGACGTGAGGCTTGAAAAGTAGTACAATGGGGCAGGAGAAAAACACAAGTGGTGGGGCTCAGCGCCTCCCCAGCAAGTGGCTGGCAAGTGCAGCGGGGAGCTGGCGGAGGCAGGGGTACCATGCAGACCTGTGCCCATTGGGGTGGGTGGCTCATAGGCAGGGGCCCCCACTGCTCCTGGACCCTGGGGGCAGCCTGTCCAGCAGGTGGAGGCGGCAGAGGCAGCAGAGCATGGCGGGGGGCAGTGTTTCACGGTCCATCGAGCAGCTGTTGCTGTGGCACGATGACTTCTCTGAGCAGCACATCGGGCCTGGGGACAAAGAGAAGCGGGAGATGCTATGCGTGGTGGGCTGGCTGTAAGTCCCTGCCCACCACACTCCGCCTGTCCTTCCCTTAGCTCCCCTAGCCGTTCCCCTCAGGTCTTCCCATGCCTACCCTCCGCTGCACCTCCCCCCCCCCCCATGCCACTTGCTCACCCACCCCACTGTGCTGCTGCATCCTCTTGTCTCTGCCACCCCTCAGCCCAATGCACCACAGCCATGAGGAGGAAAAGACACCACACTAGAGTAGAGAAGGGGAGCCAAGATGGATGCCGAACAACAACCGAGGCAATCCAGGATGGCAATAGGGCCCACCAGGGAATAAAATAACAAAACCAAAAAGTTTCTCTACACTGCCATCATTGAGTGAGAGCTGTTCAAGACAGTGGCTGGTGGGTTTTTTTTTTTTTTTTTTGGTCCTTAATATTGTCATCTCATCAAAAGATCAGGTCCAGGATGTAATTGGCTATATGGGATGGACCAGGGATAAGTGGCAAAAGTTCTAGGGAGACAAGTAAAGAGATGAGTTTTAGGGCTTTTTCATCTGTGGTCTTGTCATTATGAATGCTGAACTCTCTCAGGACAAGTCTGAGGTATTTCACCACCATCACCCACATGGTGCTATCACCAACAAGAGCTCCTTTATGAACACTTTCGTTTCATGTGCATAACATTTTTGTTAATGTTGGCTCTGGTTTCTATGAGCAGGTGAATGAGTTCAAACGAACCTACCATGCCAGTGTGAAAAGGAAATGAATGCAGTGTTGCCTGCCTTCTTGTCTGTTTGATCCGTGATAGGCCAAGTAACCTGGGGAAGGGGAGGAGGAAAGAGATGGGCTAGCATAGGACTTCTGGTGTCATCCAGTCAGGTCCCGGTGATGCAAGTTTAATCACTGCTGATGAAGCTGTGTACTGTTGTTGGTGACAGATCTTCCATTGATCAGCATCAGTTTTAATTCAGCTAGCCTTTTGCTGCCCCCTTTGGACTCATATTCTTGGAAATGGATTGGTCATAAGAACGTAAGACTGGCCATACAGAGTCAGACAAAGATCTGTCTAGCCCAGTATCCTGTCTTCTGACAGTGGCCAATGCCCGGTGATTCAGTGGGAATGACCAGAACAGGCAATTATCGAATGATCCGTCTTCTGTCATGCACTCCCAGCTTATAGCAAACAGAGGTGAGGGATACTCAGAGCATGGGGTTGTAGTCCTTCCCTTCCTGGCTAATTCCTACTGATGGACCCATCCTCCGTGAGCTTATCTAGCTCTTTTTTGAACCCTGTTATAGTTTTGGCCCTCTACAACGTCTCCTGGCAAAAGGTTCCACAGGTTGACTATGAAGTGTTGTGTGAAGTACTTCCTTTTGTTTGTTTTAAATCTGCTGCCTACCAGTGTCATTGGGCAAAGCATTTCCTTATTCATTTTCTGTCTACTGTCCAGTTTCTTATATCTGCTCTGCTCCTCCCACTTCGCACTGTGAGAGGTGAAGCAGTGAGTTGTGTCCTGAGATGCTCTGACTGGAGGAAAGGTTGCTCAGTTCACCAGATGCCATGGGGATGGCAGGTCTGCTGGGTAACCATTTGGTACTTTGACTTGTTTGATCCCCAAAAATGGATGGGGGTTGTGTAACCACCACCTGGGACCTTTGAAGTGGAGTATAGGAGCCTCTACCCTCTGAGCTAAAAGCTAGCTGGCTCCCAGCCCGTGCTGTAGAGGTCTCTTGATCTTAACTGTTGCTGTGGTATAGGCACCACTTGCATTGCTCAGTAACCACACTAGGTGTGTGGGTTACAGTTGCACAGTCCATCCTCAGAGCCTGTGTTGGAAGCATGGGGGCAAAACATCAATGGAAACGATAGTAACAAAAGCAACAATAATATCAGTTAGGGTCAAATCCCAGAAAATGACATAAGACATCCATTCCCTTGTCATGATCCCACTGCTGTGCTCACCCCTTTTAAGGGACGGGGGGAAGGAAGGGAGATCACACTTACTACTGAGTAGTATCTGACAGTTACCACTGTGAAATGTTGTCTGGCCAGAAGATAGTGGTGGAGGCTGGAGGAGCTGGGCTTGGGCTGTGGGTGGCTTCTCTGTAGAGAGGCAGAATCCTTTGGGAGCCTTGCTCTTGGTGAGGACTCCTGTGCTTGAAGGAAGGGCTTGGAGAGGAATCCCAGTTCTCAATCTCTCTCACTGATCATTTTCAGTGGCCTCTCCCCTGGTGATCTTGGAGGAGGGATGAATGGTTGGAGGAGCTGGGAGCAGCCCCTTTAAGGGCATTGAAGCTTCTCTACTGCTTCTGGTGAGGTTGGTAGGGTGCAGAGCTGGCTGGAACTTGTTCCCCTTGTGGGGCAGGAAAGAGCAAGAGAGAAGAGAGAATCAGTGGCCTCAATGTGTGGTCTACATGCGAGGAGGAGAAAACACTAAGATCTGGGCAATACCTGCTGTCGGCAAACAATGATCACATTGAATTTAGCAAGCTCGTTATGGCAGTGAGTCATACTGGAGAAAATGTACTAAGTAGCACATCACATTAGAAACTTTCAGGCCAGACTTCAGCTGTACCAGTAAAATAAAGTAGCGCCACCAACAGAAGCACAGCACTTTGAAAATGAACTAGGTAGTGGACAAGAAATCAATAGCACACCCAAACATGCTATTTTGAATTGAACATAGAGGATTGGGTAAGCTATGCTTTTTAAAACAATTATTATTAATGGCTTGCTTCTATGCAAATACTAGCATAAAAATGGTACCATCAGCTTGTATTCAAATGGTATTATAATTATACTGCTATAATACCATCTTCAAAGTCAGGAGTCTGGAGGTTGTGACCTCATTCTCACTAGTTAGTTCTTCCCAAGAGGCTCACTAGTAGAAATATCCCTGCAGGATGCTGAAATATCTTTTCCTGTGTGACCATAAAAGAGCATATTTGGCTTGATAGTTATTATAAATAACATTTTCTAGCAGAGTTCATTACAAAATCTCTATTACTTCTATCACTTATTGAGTTTTTTTTAAAGAAATGCATTTATGCAATTCATGCTCTCTAGTCAAATGAATGAAAAGATTCTAAAAGAAATGCTATCGTTCCTGCAATCAGATCTTTTGCTGCAAATTGAAAAGACCGTATCTTTGTAGGGACTGTTTAAGGGTTGCCATAATTAAAAGATAAAACTGCCATGTCATATTAAATATTTGAGAAAGTCTGTAACTGTAATGCCTAGTGCCAACAGTACTTAGAAAAGATTTTGGTAACAAGGAAAATTAATTCAACAGTGATCACCTCATATCTCTACCTAGACATCAGTTTCCGTTATATATAAACAATGCATGTCTTGCTGGTTGAAGAGGCCAAATCCTACAAGTCCAAAATTAATGGGAAATTGGAGTAAGGAATGAACAAGAACTGCAGAGCAGGGCATATGAAGTGAAATTCATCCCTTGAAGCACAGAATCTGTATTAATTTGGCTTTGTGCAGAGAGCAAGCAGGAATGGGGAATGGAATCCAACCCCACAATCAATAGGTAGGCTGTAAAGCCATAATTCTATCTATGCTAAATAATATTCTATCTATGCTACTTAAACTGTCTGTCTCTTTCCGCCACCCCCCACTTGCCCCATATATTTCTAAAGGCTAGCATATCAAATGCTGCTCCTCTGCACACCATGTGTAGTGAGTACATAGGCCTAATTGGAACTGGCATGGAGACTTTCTGTGCGCAGAGGGTATGTCAGCCTTACTGCATGATACCTCTGCCCTCAACTTCTCTCTGTATTGGTTTTGCTGTACGTGGCCTTATGCCACCCCTCTGCAGCAGGATGAATTTGACCCATCTTTATTGAAGACTGAATCATGCAAATGACCAAATGACCAAGGATTTTCTTGAGTATTATTTCTGAATTTGTTTCCTATGAAATGCTGCCTTTTCTGTCACTCAGCACTGCTTTTTGCAATAAACTTTCACTCTCCTTTGGGCAGAATTGAGGAATTCTTTGGTTTTACAGCAAAAAGACTGTTGTTGTTGCTTATTTTGCAAACTAGTTTTTCACCTGCAAAAGCTGCATTCAGTGTGATCTCAGTGCAAATAATAAAAAAGCTACAGAATTCAACTTGTGGAATGTTATCGAAGTAAAAATGGGAGATAAGTGGGAAAGGAATTACAGATGGCATTGCAGAGGAGAGATTGGAGAAAATCAGGACAGAGGCTCATATATCTGCAGCAACTCTGTCAAGAATTTCAACTGAAAAATCATACTTACAGTAGGCATTTTTGTACCCTTTTAATAAGGATGTTAAGTATCAGGTAACTGACTAATCAAATAGTCGATGCATTTTTGTATCGACTATTTGATTAGTCGATAGGGTGCCTCTGCCTTTGAAGTGTAGCAACAGCCCTAGTCTCCGCGCGGCACTGCTGCTTTGAAATGCTGCGGGGAGCCCCCAACTGACCCCGGGCTCCATGCAGCACTGCTGCTTTGAAGTACCCCCCTTTTTTCTCCCCCCACCTTGCTGCCTCTATCTGATAGAGACAGCAGGTGGGGGTGGGAAGCGACTAGTCGACTATCCTGTTGACTATCCTACAAGCATTTGCTTATCGGATAGTTGACTAGTCCTTCACATCCCTACTTATTACTCATTAAGGTGTTGCTGGAGAAAGTGTGGGGAAAGCAAAGTGTGTTGTCTCTTTGTGATTATGGTAAGAACTCAAAGTCAGGCCTCATAAGTTCTGTTGCGGGCTCTGCTGCTGACTTTGAACTAGAGATGTTGAGCCAGACTGTGTGACCTGGCCTTGTGTTGCTGCACAAACAAGGCAGACAAACAGAAGTCTCTTTGGTGGGTGTTCCACCATGTCACAGGATGAGCTGTCCCGTTAAGGGCAGGCTTAGGCCTAGCCCATCCTCATGTGAAGTCTAGACATTTAAGGATAGGAGCTGGCAAAAGGGTCAGGGACTGAGGATGTCATGGGATGGCGCGAGATATAGATGAGCAATAGAGAGAGTTGCGAGGACGGCGCCTGTGGGTGGGGCAGTGTGCAGAGCTGCTTGGCTGTGATTTGTGAAGGACCTGGAGAGGGGACATGCTGCTGCTTCTGAGAGTTGCTTGAAATAAGCACTGCCTGGAGCCTGCACCCCTGATGCTCGCCTAGACTCCAACTCCCTGCATAAGCCCTGAGCCCTTTGCTGCCCTCTGAACCTCTTAGTCACAGTCTGTAGCATCCTCCTGCACCCTAAACCCTTCATCTCCAGCCCCACAACAAAGCCCACACCCCAGCCAATGTCCTCATGCTCCCATGCCCCATATCCATGCCCCAGCCCTGATCCTCCTTCTACCTTTCAAACCTCTTAGTCCCAGACCGGAACACTCTCCTACACCCCAAAGCTTTCATCCCCATCCCCATCCCCCCTCAAAGTTTGAACCTCCAGCCAGAGCACTCATCCCCTCCCCCCACATCAAACCCCTGATCTGTCCCGGAGCCCCTCCCATGCCATGAACCCTTCATTTCTGGCTTCACCCTGGAATTTGCATCCTCTGCCCAAAGCCTGTACTTCCTGTCACAGCCTGGAGCCCCCTCCCATACACCAAACCCCTCGGCTCCATCCCCCAGAACAGAGCCTCTTCCAGCACTCCAAACCCCTCATCCCTGGTTCCATCCCAGAGCCTGCACTCCCAGACAGAGCCCTTACACCTCTGGCATCCCAAACCATTGCCTCAGCCTGGAGCCCCCTCCCACGCACCTTGAACTCATGGAGGCATAGCTTGAATCCTCTTTCTCTGCAACTTTCCTTACATTTGTTGGCTGCTGGGACTTGCTTGATGTGTGGGGAGCTTAAGGCCATCCTTGTACTGACGCCCCTACCATCCTAGCTGCCTTCAGCTGTCTCCGGCTACAGAGTAGGATCTGAACCCAAATCTCCAGGCTTACATCACAAATAATTGTTCTTTGGGAAGCAGAACTTGTCTCTCTTTTGATAAGATATGTTTTCTTTTAGTTCGTTTTCATTGTTAAGATCCATTTCACATCAGTTTAGCTAAAAATATGCCTGATCTTACTCCGACCTTTTTGACCATAGCCTACATTTCCTTGTGCATCATTTTCATTAATCACATCACTGCATATAATATTTATACAATCAGAATGTAACCCGTATTCTAGATTATTGAAAATCATTCCTAAGTGCTAGTGGAAGGTCAGCTTTTGGCTCAGATGCACTAATCTCATTACAGAGAATGACTCTTCAATATACTGTAGGAGAAGATTCTCAATTAGAGATAAGTCTAAGATGAAAAGTTCAGATCAGAAGCTAAGTAGTTCAGCTCTGGAGTTTGGTTCCAGTACATCCATATACAGTTATCATTAAGAGAAAGGGAAAGACTCCCACTGAATTCAGGGAATTTGGATTGGGCCTCTAAGATCAGTCAAAATGTTCATTGCTAAATCTTGACCCAAGCGTCCCCAAAAGTTCTTCGATGCTAAGATTCAGGGTGTTGATTTGGACCTATCTCCATTCCTAAGAGCTACAGTTAGTCACTCACATGAGTAAGCTAAATGGGTCCATGTAGTATCATTGTGAATTGGACTGTGGTACTTTAGAACCTTCTGACAGTGGGGTCTAGAAGCTTCATGTTTACATGCATGCATTGTATCACACTAAAGGCATTAAGAGATGTTTGGAAATCTTCGTGTATCATTGCTCAGCCAGTCCTAAAACCTACCACAACCCCCTAAGAAAGTTTTGAACTGTTTCAAATTGCCAGTGACTCATATTTAAGTATAGGGATAAAAGTGAAATCTATTGCTCCCTTGCTGAAGTTTCCCAACAGGGAGAGCTGTTAGGCCATGGAATAATCTCCCAAGGATGAGGCGGAAGCCCCATTGCTTGTACTTTTAAAAATTATTCCACTAAATGTTCTGTATGAAACAAACCTTCCTTGGCAGAAGGAGATGGGTTGATGTAAAAGGTACTTCCCCATCTAGGTTCTATGATTTGCTAGGAAAATGAGAATTTGCCAACTTCAACCTCTTGTAATTTTCTTTTAATATACTTGCTTCAGATACTGCAATTATGGCTTGTGTGTTTGATTTGATAACTAGCTATTCATACTGAGTACTTGATTGCATAAGTAACATAATATGCTTTCTGATCTCTCATTGGAGGACTACAATGTATACCGGAAGAAAAAGGAATGATAAATGTGCTTCTTCTATGTCTTTTTCAGGAACATCATACATGCTGAATTCATAACTGAGGCTTTGTGAACACTTACAGAAGTATGCAACAATTATGTGAAAATTCACAAATAATTAATAATATAGTCCTGCAAATAACAATGAGCTGAATTCAACAGTTTCATCACAAAAATGTTAATGAACTGGGCTTTTGTCTACTGTTTAATTAGCTCTATTTATGAGACAGAATTCTTTTTTGCAAAAATATTAGCCACTACAGTTCTCATAACTGGTGCTGCATTTTCATTACATGTACTCTATTAAGAGGTGTTTCTTAAATTTCTTTTAACAAAACACTTCTTAGTTACGCATTTGCAAATTCCTCTGATGTCAATGGGAGTTGTATGTGCATGTTTGAGGGCAGAATCCAGTGATGCCAATGGCACTGGAGGCCTAGTGTCCAAAGGAAAAAAAATGGATTATAGCACTTAACCTCCATCCTGTGGTGTTGGTATACTAGAAAGGAAGAGGTGCAGGGGAAGAGAATAGATAGGTATAAATTGCATTCTTACACTGGAGAGATCAAGGAGAAGGGGATAGCTAGCAGCCCGGAAGTTAGTGGGAGCATGACTGTACCCGCTGTATGAGTTTCAGTGCACCAAAGTAAGAGTATGACTCCCTTGCCTCACCCCACCATGATATAGCTGAGTGAAAAGATCTTTCCTTTTCTTTGTCTCCACCCAGTTGGATAAGGGCCTACTCTTACGAAAGCTAGCTCACACCTGCTTGCTGGCAGCTGTTCCTCTGTCATTAGGTGTGTTAGCTTCACATATCAATGTATCTTGTAATGAAAAAATAGGACTGTTTTGTAATTCTAGAGGAAGTGTGTCACACCTTAGAGGTGCAGATTGCAATTGTTTTTTATTTGTGTTGGGTTTGATTTTTGGTGGGAGGAAAGGAGATGTTGAGTCTCTTTCTTTTCATTCATTTGAGAATAAACATACAGACTAAAAATTGTGGGGCAAATTCTCTAACTCCACTGACTGGAAATGGTGAACTACAGCCAATGTGAGCTGCTGCTTAGATAAACAAAATGTCTCATGGCCCCACCAGCGTGGGCTTGTGACCCAACTTTGAAAAACCCCGCTCTACTCTATGGCTGTGTTTCAGTACATCTGTAGTCTTCACATGTCCAGATCTTGCAGTCTTTACCCAATTACATGTCTGGCAAAAGTCCCTTTTGCCTCTATTGGGTGCCTTGCTGAAGGAGGGCTGAGTCAAGATTTGGCCTGTGACTAATTTGGAGTGAAGAAAATACTTAGCTCATCACCAGGAACACTACATCTACATTAATCACAAAGCTGTTTTTGTGATAGCTTGAAGCAGCCTTGTCTCTTCAGTTGTATTGTGCATACATAAGAGGGTCTATTTTCAGCTGCAAGACACTAGTGGGAATAGTAAACATCCTAGTGATGAAACTTCTAGAGACACTTCTTGTAATGTTCAGCAAACCACTCCAGAGTCACTTTGGCTGGAGAAAAAGCACAAAATGACTATGCTGCTGCTGCTGCTTCTCCCCCACTCCCCGAGCCCATGTATTCATTTAGGAAGTTTTAATAGGTTTACAAATCCTTGTCATGTAAGTATGATGGTGCATGGTCCTGCCGTGAGGGCAGGGGACTGGACTTGATGACCTCTTGAGGTATCTTCCAGTTCTAGGATTCTATGCTTCTGGTTTTAGTTGTTGGTTTCATCCAGTTTCTTTTATGTAGGTGTCCAGATCACAAAAGTCACAATCCGTACTATTTAGCACCTATGTAGACAGATAGATATTTGGGATTAAAGGGGAGTAAGACGAATGACTCTTCCTCTGGGTCAGGTTTCCAGAATCTTTACAGAGCAATGTGAAAAAGCTTATATTACCACTGCCCATGGTGCTCTGTAAAGAGAGGCTACATGGTTGTCATCTACTGCTTATCAACACTAAGTTCACTTTAAAAGTGATAAAACTAAACAACGAAACCAAACAAATGGCAAAAAGTTCAAAATATTTGGACTGGTATGGTCTCCTGATGTCAGGGCAGACACAGGGGGCTCAGTTTCTTTGGAATACCACAGAACAGTAGCATTTAAGGAAGGTTGCAGCAATATAGACTTCCCTTTACAATAGCATCCTTTAATTTTAAATTGCTTTTGAAAAAGTCCCTCCACCCCAACCAACCTGCCCTCCCCCTCCCCAAAACCAAAAATCTAAAATAGACCTGGGCCTGATCTTGCCTGCCTTACTCCCTTTGAAGGTTTTAGGATAGCTGTATGGGTATATGGTATAGGATCAGACCTGTTAAGGGCTCAGTTATAGGTTTGTAATATTAATTACATCATAATATTTAGTTCTGAAACTGTTACTACCACAATTTGGTAATAATGACAATGACAGAATGATCATTTTAGGGTGAAAAAGACACTCATATTATACTCCTATGTGCTTATTACTGTCTATACCCATTTTGCCCAAATTGTGATGGAAATAAAATGGAATACATTTGTAAGCATAATCAGAAAATGCTAATACTTTGCATTTAAACACCACAATTTGTATCTGCAAGGAATAAACTTTGAGTATATAGATATATATTGTCTTTTGTCTGTCAAAAATAAGAATTTACAAATAGCCAGAGAAGATTATAACAAGAAATTTGTTCTCTGTTATATTAAAAGATTTTTCTACTCGGGTAAATAAAAACTGTGATCATTTAAATCAAAATCCATGCATTTTTTGCCTATAATTGTCTTTACTCCTTTTGCTTTTATTACCACAAGCAGCAAATGAAAATATTTGTACTGTATGAATGTGTTCCCTCCAGCTTCTCCTGCTTGCTTCTATATGTTAATGTTATATCATTGTCTGTTGCCATAGAAATGATTGATGTGCCCAAGTACAGCAGTCTCACCATTAGTCTGTATTTTCATACACTCCAAACTAGACTCACATTCTACAGTTCTGATCATTCTGATTACAGGTTGGAGAGAAACAAGGAACTGGAACTAATCCAAAAGAGAGCTACATATTTTAACATTGCTAATTCTCAAAATTTTAATTATGACATTTACTAAGCCAATGACTATGGCTTTGTGACACTCTCCACATCATTTTATAAAAAGTTTCTAGCTTTGTGGTTGTGAGCAAACCTTGATACTGTGACTCCATACAGGCTTTAAGCCCACAAAGCAAATAAGAACCACATTATTTTTCATCCTATGATTGTTTGGGAGCTTGAATCATGATTTTTTTCCAGGACTAGCTGAAACCATTTGCAGACTTGACCAGGGTACAATAATAATATCACTTAGGCTACGTCTATACTGCAATGCTATTTCGGGATACCAGAGTATCCTGAAATAGCTATCCCACGTCTTCACAGCAAGCCTGTCATTTTGAAATGTAACGAGCTCACTATTCTGATGTCCCTGTAAACCTCATTCCACAAGGATAGACAGTGCCAAAGTATGAAATATGCTATTTCAAAATAAGATTTAAATAAGATACGCAATTTGCATAGCTCAAATTGCGTATCTTATTTCGAGCTATGGTGCAGTGTAGATGCACCCTTATTGTCCAATTTCATTTCACATGCATAGGTCAGCAGCCTACTGATATAGGATAACTATTTTTCAGTCTCCGATATTTATTGCTATAGAAAATATATTAGTGGCTGGCTTTTCTTGACTTGTACATGGATTTTTTGTCTACAGCTGTACTTGGAGGGCAAATGGTACCAAGGAAGAACTGTTACCTCTCCTGCATCTGGAAAGTGAGTCACTCTCTTGTTCTCCTGTCACCCTGCCCCATGAATAGAGAATATGGGATTTCTATTCCTCTGAGTCATTTCTGATTTCTGATACATGATTGATTTCAGCTCACAGAGGCAACCAGCATGGACTAGGCTTTATGACTACAGGAGAGGAATAGTGCACAGGGAGTATTGTCCTAACCTGGTATAACAGTGAGCCTATGCTATTAGCTGAACACCAGCATCTGGCCCATAATCTATGTCCTGTAGGATTCTTTAAGAATCAGATAGTTTAATTTGTAGTTAACATAATCAGAGCTCTGAAGTTGTCATGAGATTATTTCCCAATATACCTAATCTCTAGCTTCATTGTGATTTTCTTTAACCTTGTGTACAGCTATAGAAAATGCTCAGTAGGTGATTCTGTATGGAATCCACTACAGACAGCAAACTACAAGAAGAGCTCTGTGGGTCCCCAGGAAATAATCTAACATGGTAATCAGCTTGTTTTTACTGTCTGTTTGACATGAAATATTGTAAGTACCTATATGTTGTCTCTTGAGAAACTATATCACACTCCCTTTGCTTCCCATCACTTCTATTGGGAATGCTAAAAGAAAAAAAAACAAGTGGTTTTAAATTCTAGCAAGGACAACAGTGTTGGGGTTTTCATTATTATTAGAAGCTTACTAGCAATTCTGATTTGTGTGCGTGACTTGACATTTCATAAAACATAGCAGGCCTAACTCAAATGTCTATAACTAATAGCATATTTTGCTCAAGATGTCATTTGCCCAGTCCCATTCAAAGCATAAGACCACAAACCTAAAGAACAATAGAAGGCTAGGTTCACAAAGGAATCTAGGTGCCTAAATCCAAAATGTAGATCCTTACAATCACTTCCTAACCCTGTAGGTGCCTAAATTCCCAAAGCATCTAGGTCTATGCTGATGAAGTTCTCTGGCTGGTCTCTATTTTCAATCAGTTGGTGTGTCACTGACACCTAAGTCCTGGCATTCCTAAGCAGCTCAGCATCTAACTCACACCTAAGGGTATCCTCAGACTGGGCATTCGCCACCTATTTCACCTGCAGGGTCTGTGCTCAGAGACTGCCAAACAGATCAGACTCTGCAAAATGGAGAAAGAGCAGGGGGTGGGATTAGTACTTCCCCATAACCCGGTCATTAGGGAAGTATCCTAGGGGGTAAACTAGCATTCAAGTCCTAGCTCATAATCAGGCATAGGGAGGAGTTGAATCCAAGTCTGCTACCTCCTTGGTGAATACCTTCACCACTATTCTCTCTAGTAGGAGGGAGAGCACCACCACTGTTATATCTTATGAGAAAGGACTGACCTGGCTTAGGCACCTAGCTGCAGGGAAGGAGTGGCACTTAAGCCACATGTCTCACTCTGGGTTGTTTTTTTTTCTATTGGCTTCCTTGGGCATCTCCCTTGGGCATCTTGGGCTTCTGTAGATCCCATTCTTAGGTGCCTAACTCTCCCTGTGCACCCTGTGCATGCCTAACTTGGGGCTGGAGGTTCCACTAGGCAGCAGGGCAGTAGGGATGTTAAAGACTAGTCGACTATCCAGTAAGTATTTGCTTATTGGATAGTCTTTTGACTAGTCGACTAGTCGATATCCCCCTCCTTGCTGCCTCTGTGAGATAGAGGCAGCAAAGGGGGGGAGGGGTACTTCAAAGTGGCAGCACCACACAGCTGAGCCAGGGATCAGCTGTGTGATACTGCCGCTTTGAAACCCCAAGGCAGCCGCTGCACAGCTGATCCACAGATCAGCTGTACGGTGGGCTGCCCCTTTAAAACTCCGCCTCTGTGCATTTCAAAGGGTCAGCTGCTGGGGACTCCCCAGCTGACCCTGGGCTCCTAGCGGCATGCAGCATACTTCTGCCTTCCTTATTTCCAGGATGGAAACCACTCCAGCCCTATTAAATTGGTCTTAATTAGCCCACAGATCCCTACTGGGTTCCAGCCAAGTCCCTCTAATCTTTTCCATCCATGTGCTGATTTTTCCATCCATGTACGGAATCAATATTTGATGTGCATCAAGGCATGTGAGAATGTGTTTCTGTTAGTGGTGCACAAAACCTAGCTGTGGGTACTCTGCTAATCAGCTGGATGGCATTTGAATTTCTGAGCAGCCGCACAAGTGCACAGCTTACAGGGAATACTGGGTTCCAACATCTCACAAGGAGGAATCCAGCAGGAGAATCCTGCTTGCCTGATACTCAGTGGCTTGCATTGAGTGAACTACAGCACTTGAATAAATAGGGCTTAGCCCTACCCACGTGTCTGTACAGTGAAGGAATATCTGTCAGGAGTTTTTAGATGTTACATTGCAGAGCAGTGGAAAACAGTGGTCTCTTTTGCACAGAAGGGAAAATTTAGTACATCGCCATTAGCATGCGACTCCATTTTTTGCCAGCACCCGCTCTCTGGGAGCGAGAGAGGCACTTAGTTGAGTTCTGACTCTCTGCTAATGGGCACCTATCTCTCTTGGATGGAGACTGCCATCTGTGGCAAACCTTAGAGAGAATGTTTGGAGTAATTGTGTGATGTGCTTATCTGATGCAATTGTCCTCTCGGGGCTGATTTAGGACCACTGTAGCAACTGCAGTCAGAACTAATTGGATTTTTTTAAGCAGGATTCCCAGATGTGACAGCACAGTACTGCTTTGTTCACTAAACCATTTTCATCCATGTTCTTTATTACATATGAAGGGTTCCCTCCCCCGCCAGTCCCCGAAGAAGAAGGCTTCAGAGCCTTTATCTCTGGCTCTGCTGAACCCCAGCTGGACTGAGCTGTTTGCAGGTATCCATACAAGAACAACAGAAGCAAGGTGACAGGCCTATCTTATCATATGCCATGACGCCAGGTAAGTTTATGACTGGCGTTGCTGTCCTATTAAATGTTGGTATTTTTTAATGAACACTTTTTGTTATGATTGGCTCACTTCAACAAATCGAGCAAATAAAAAACCCAACACTCTTTGGATCATTTTCACATGGATTGTGAATGACTCAGGGGCACTTAAATAATATTCACAAATAAGGTGTGTGCAACAGGATTAACCCTCTGTCCCTACGTATCTTTTCACCCATTTCACACATTTTACTTTTTATCTTTGTGTCTAAAATTAATAATAAATAATAACTTTCATAGCACCATTATCCCAAAGATCTCAGAGCACGCTCTAAACATTCATTCATTGCTGTTGCATCCTTCTGAAGCATATGAGAACTAATGTGCTCAATGAAGAGGAACAAGGTGAAGTGATTTGCCCAGTGTCACACAGCAGATCAATGGTGGAGCTGGGAACAGAAGCCAGTGGATGTGTCTTCCCACTCTAGCTACCACACTCCTTTCTTTCCTCTGATCATAAAAAATCATCATGGGAATATTTAACACTTTTCACAAAATTATCAAAAGATCCATTTTTTCCTTTATATTTGCCTAGATAAGTCTGTGTTTTACCTAAAACACAGTAGATTGCACATCAGGTGATCCATTTGTTAAGGTACTTGAGTGGGTTTCAGAGGACTAGAGTGCTGTTCCTGACCCTGCCACTGAACCACTTAACCCCAAATTTTCAATGGTAGACACTGATTTTGGGTGTTTAGGCCTGGTTTTTCACAGTGGTGAGCATTAAAAAAGATCTAATTGAAGTTGATTGGCCTGCAGGGCCTAAGGGTCTCAAGTTAGGCACCCAAAATCACTGACCATTCTTAAAAATGTTGCCTCTGGTCTCTATGCATATCAGTTTCTACTGTCTTTAAAACTTAGTTTACCTGGCATGGTGGCATAAAGCCTTTGAGATTCTCTGATGAAAAGTGTTATTTTTGATCAAAATAATCTGCAAATAATATTATGTTATGCAGACAGTATATATTAAGCTGCAACCTTATCCTTTGAACATATTACAACTAAAGTTTATTATTATATCAATCCCATCTTGGTTACCTTGCCAAAAATAATACTGGGGAAAGGGTGTTATACTGGTGATGAGGGAAAGGAAAGTGACTGTTACGAAGTGTTGGAACTCTTGTTTAAAAAGTAACTGGGCTTTATAAAAGATGGCATGATTTCAACTAGCCGGGCTTTAAATTAGCAATAGGATAAAAACATGTTTTCGTGTTACTTTTTTAATAGGGATAGAAGAAAGCCAAGGCAGCACTAATTTGATTTCATTTTATTTGTTCACATTGAACAAGTTTTTCACTTCAACAATGGAGGTTGAAGTTTTCTGTTGGCATAAGTTTATTGACTTCAGAGCTGTTATGCCAGCAGAGAATCTAGCTACAAATCTTGATTTTTAAATCACAAGTGAAAATAGTTTGGTGGCTTCACCTGCATCCTTAGTGGATATCTATTGATATTGTCAAACCATACTTTTACACAAATCCAAGCATTAGAATAATAGGATGGTGGAAGGTCAGGATGTCAGTGCATTTGGCAGTTTTGTGGGAAATATTGCATAGCTTCCTAACTACAAATTTAGGATCTGATTCAGGAAAGTGTCCCTATTAGAAAAGCTTGTAAGCAAATGTATATGTCCCATTAATTTCAGTACTTAAGTGCTTTTCTGAATGGGCCTTAATTAGTATTGAGTTTTCTCCCACCTGTATGCAGCTGCTTCTTCTCAATCTTATCTATTTTTTTCACATAGTCCAAACAAAGATGTCTGTTAAGGTTCAGGAGAGGAGGAACAATACAGTGCTAGAGCAAATAAATGGGAATTTTAAAAAATGTAGTTTGAAAGTCACCTGCACTGTCCTTCTTCAGTCCTATTGGCATTTTTCTGTTTGCTTAATCTTCAGGTGGATCAAACTCAGTGCAGAGTAAGCCATATATTCATGTCACAGGAATAGTAATAATTATTCCAGGCCTGCTGTGCATTTCTTACTTTTGGTGGTGACCACTTACTCCTGGAGCAAACCCATTAATCCAGATTCTCAGCTGAAGTAAAAGGAGCTATGCCAGTATATACCGGATGAGAGTGTGGCCCATTGACTTCAGTGGAACTATTCATGAGTGTAAACGCTTACCAACATGAGTAAGGATTGTACAGTGAGCCCTATATCACTATTTAACAGTCAAACAATCAACAATACCAAAAAGATAAAAGCAGCACTTGAAATTCTGACTATGTCTGGTACCAATAGTGGTTATCTGTGGATCCAATTTCTTTGTTCGAATGTTTAAACTAGGAAGAAGTCCAAGGGCTTCCTTCCTGGTTCAAGAAGAAAGGGGTTTTTGGTTCATTTGGTGGTGGCAGCTACCTCCCAAGGCTAGGGAATCTGTGACCTTGGGGAGATTTTGTAAGCAGAGCCAATAGAGGCTAAGTATATAAGGTCTCTTGCGGGCCCCCACCTTCTGCATTCAGAGTGCCAGAGTTGGGGACACCCTTGACAGGTACATTTTGCAATTAATAAATGTGGTGGTTACCTCGCAATCACCCTTGTTAGTAGCCTAACCTGGCAAATGGTTGTCTTCCTGTAACCAGGATACAACACTGTTATATTACAATGCACCATATCCATGAATGGCTTGGCCATTCTTCCTTCCGTTTCTGTGATAGGACTCTCCAGAACATGCTATTGGTCTCATACTGCACGCACAACTTCTGTCTCATGCAGATGCATTATCGGATACCCAGATTATGTTTAGGTGCCATGGCAGGCATGGAGGCACAGACTGACTGTGATGTGGTTGTGTCACTGAAAAAAGCTGCTCCTTAGATATAACTCCACCAGGGTTGTTGTTGTTGGTTCACATCTGGCTTGTGAACTAGTTACAAGAATGCATTTCTGAATACAGTGTGTACAACCAGAGGGTCGAAGGGCAGGTCTTTAAAAGCCCACGTTGACTTTGCAAGACTGGCAGTTTAAAAAATTACTGTCAATTGAGTTTATTTGATATAGAAGTCATTGAGGGACAAAAAAGACCCAATCCAATTCCATATAACACCAATGGTATTATTTTCATTGACTGAAATAGGCGTGATCGAGTGACCTAAACATGCAACACCACAATGTAATTTTTACAGTCACAAGTCAGAGTAGAGTTTCACTTTAAATCCTCAGTCCTACAAATATTTATGCACATGCTTAATTTTACACACTGTTAATAGACCTGGTGAATCCAGAATTCTTGCCAGGACTGGGACCTAGAGGAGATAAATTATAAAGACTGAAATCAAAGCTACAGTAAATGTTCAAAACAAATTAAGGCTAATGAATTGAGTTAAAAGAAATATAAACAATTAAGAGTAAGCTTTAATTTTTAGAACGCTTCCATGATACTGTTTCTATCCTTCGGTTTCAAGTAACGGTTGTCTATTTCAAAAGGAGCAGAGGCAGAGAGCTGGTTTTGGAGCAGCACACTGCATTTTCGAAGCAGCTTGTAAAAATGAGGAGGGCAGTTATCATCACAGTCCTTTAAAAAAAAAAAAGCTTCCCCTTTATCCAAAAATCTATTGCCGCTAAAGAAAACCAGAAGCAAAAGCAATACCAAGTAAGGATTTTAAAAATTAATACTCAGCCTTACTGGTTTAAATTCTCTTTAAATTTGTATAGTCTTTGGGTGTCAACATGAATGTCTGCAGCCATCAATATGCAATGTATAATGTAACAGCAATACACCTGACAATATGAAACAGCATTAATCTTGGACAGATGTTTGACACAATATAATGCCCCAGATATTCAGGTTTTGTTGTGGATTTTTTGTCATCAAAATACGCAGAAAAGTCCAGGATGTTTTCACTTTATTTTTATTTTATTATTTTAGCTGTAACTGAGCTGGGACTGACATTTGCCCTTCCATCACCTTTTTATGGGCCTTGTTCTTACTTGCCAAATGGTTCTTTGGTATGATTTACCTATCTTCTGCAATTTGCTTTGTCAAGGCCAAATATTAATGACAGTTTGCCATTCCAATTTGGTAAGACTTTTCAGTATAACCCCTAAAAAATAACTTTGGGTACCCCTAAGCTCTTTTACCACAAGAGAGCTGGGAATAAAAACAGAAAACAAATTGCAGTCTCTGATAGCTGACCTCTCAATCTTAGGCATGCATACACAGACCTCTTATTACCTACCAGGAAAGAAGAATCAAATCATCACCTTAGAAAAAGGTGATTTTATTAACAAAACAAAAAGATATACTTGATAAGCATTCTTGGATGCTAGGTGTTACAGAGCAACTGAGAAAATAACAGTTTAAAATACAGAGAAAATGGTATCTGTACTTGGCACATGGACTTAGCACAGAGAAGTTTAACCAAACAACAAACCAAAGAAAATAACCTGATTGGGACTAAATAGACATTTTCCTACCTACTTACAAGCTGTGCTTCAAGATCTAGTCCATTTCCATGCCCAGTATTCCTTGTAGGCATGGTAGTTCTTCTTGGTTCAATTCATCTTGTTTCCCCAGCTCCTAGCTTAAAAACTCTCACAAAGAAAACAGCAAGCAAGTATATCTTTTCAATTCAAATTTCAACACCCTCTCCCATTGGTTCTTCTGGCTCCCTGCCAACATCCCCTAGCTACCTGAGTTTAACCCTTTAGTCACTGAATGCTGGCCAACCCTCCTCCTATCCATCACAGTACCAGATTATGTGTAGGCACAAAACATGGTTAGAGCCACTGTACATCACAGTAGAAATGGGTATTTCTCTATGGTATTGCAGGTGCTTATGGATCACCATGGGAGTTTCACTGACATCAACACAGGATGGTCCAGAAAGATGCATGATGCAAGTATCTTCAGGAAAACCAGTGTGTACAGCAGTGTTTCTCAAAGTGGTCCATGAAACCACTTTGATAATCCTACTAACTAGCCATTCTGGTGTCTTTACTTATATGCACTGTGGCCACGGAGCCCCGCAGTTCCCATTGACTCTGGTTCGTTGTTGCAGCCAAGGTGAGCTACAGGAAGCAGCGGCCCAGCCCACGCCTCTTCCCATGGCTCCCCTTGGCTGCAAATGGGAGCCAATGGGAGCCGCAAGGCTCCGTGGCCATGGCACACCGGAGCAGCTAGTTAGTAGGTTTCTCAAAGTGGTTTCGTGGACCGCTTTGAAAAACACTTCTGTACAGAAAGTTCCAAGCAGGGACTTTCTTTATATAACAAAAGATTCCAGTGGGGAATGTTGAAATGCTCATAATGATTCTGGGAGGCCTAGTGTAACCCTTACACCCATGGCTCATGAAGCTTTATACAGGAAAACTGGAGAAGAGCAAGGAGCTTTTCAATAATAGGCTGAATAGGTGCAGAATGACCATGGCTTTCCCAAGGAGCTGGCTGCCACCCCATGCTGCTGCCTCTGATAGTTTAAAAGGCAGGTTCCCGGTGCACACCAGCTCCCAGGAAGATGGCTGCTGCCCCATGTGTAAAATTTTTAGCAGTTACACAGTTACCAAATCACATGCATCTTTACATCCTGTGATAGGGTGTACCAGCCCCACATTGTAATAGCTGAGCCTAATCAGGCCCACCTGGCTGAAGAAGCCCTGCCCCCGCAGCCCTGCTAGGCATGCTCAGACTACAGCCCAGATATAAAAGCCTGGAGGGAGGCTCAGTTTGGGCTGGCTGCTGAGGGGGGAAGGATGCATTTTCTGAGCTCCTGCAGGTGAGCCACCTGAGAAGCCAGACTGGGAGGCCAGCCAGCGGGGACCAGCCAGGGAGGCTTCCAGCCCAGAGGAGCAGGAGCAGCAGGTGGATGCTGCAGCAGAGACTGGCCACAGAAGGGCCTGACCCAGAGGATGTAGGTGGGGAAGATGCCAGCAATCCTGACAGGGTAGGAAGTGCAGGGCCGGCTTTAGGAAGTGCGGGGCCTAATTTGAACAGTTTTGGTGGGGCCCCACCACCCAGGATTTTTTGCTGAGCAAAAAAAAAAAAGAAAAAAGACACCCACACACAAATATCACATCAGAAGTAGATCTGATCAAAATGTATATCAATATAGTTGAACATTAAAAAAAAATGCCATCCTTTATTATGCAAAATTTTACACAAAATTAAATCAGTTGCCTTAAGTGTAGGTCAAATATTTTCAATTGCAAACTATCCAAGCTTTTCAATAAAGTTTAAAGTTTGATTTTTAAAAAGTTACCAGAGAGCGTTGCAGTTTCCTGTTACATTGATTTACTTTTTAAATAGCAAAAATGGAGTCTTTGTTAAGAAAGTGTCAGTTCTGTGGTCAAATTCCAGTCCTTAGTGATTTCAGCACCAATGATTTCACTAGGTAATATGGTACCTCATCATCATTGCCTCCTTTGCACTGCCCTTCAACACATTGCCTGCATGTTGAGTCCAAGGTCAGTCTACACAAGATTTTATCAATGATTTTTGCTCAAGCGATCACTGAGATAAGACAAGGACTCTCAATTGATTCTAGTCAGCTCTGCCTTTAAACACTGGATGTAAAGGGTCAGATATAATTGAGGACTCCCAAATAGACTCTACACCACCAGAAATAAAACCTGTTTCTCTCTTCTGTGACTTTCAGTTAGATGTGACTCACTATCCTCTGCTTAGTGTTCAAGTTATGGTAGACCCTAAGCCAGGTCATATTAAGTTCAGGTCTTTTACCTTTTAATCATACAATATGGATAACAACATTTCATTCTCCCAGCTCCAAGTCTTAAGTGAATTTCAACCGAAAAGAGCCAAAATTGATCACCTTGACACAGCAAGGCTGTGTCTAGACCGGCAAGTTTTTGCGCAAAAGCAGCCACTTTTGCGCAAAAACTTGCCAGCTGTCTACACTGGCCACTTGAATTTGCGCAAGAACACTGGCAATCTAATGTATGATCGTCAGTGTTCTTGCGCAAATACAATGACGCTCCCGCTCGGGAAAAAGCCCTCTTGGGCAAATGCTTTTGCCCAAGAGGGCCAGTGTAGACAACTCAGAATTGTTTTGCGCAAAAAAAGCCCCGATGGTGAAAATGATGATCAGGGCTTTCTTGCGCAAAACCGCGTTTAGATTGGCACGGATGCTTTTCCGCAAAAAGTGCTTTTGCGCAAAAGCATCCGTGCCAAGCTAGATGCTCTTTTCCGCAAATGCTTTTAACGGAAAAACTTTTTCGTTAAAAGCATTTGCGGAAAATCATGCCAGTCTAGACGCAGCCCAAGTGTGTCTACTGATCTCTGTGGCAAAGTGGTTGTCTATATAAATAAGGTCTGCTAGGGAAGCCTTTTCCTACAATTGATTAACAGATGGCAGTAGATAGCTCATTCAGACCACTGGCTGATAATACTTAGTCACCCTGACCAGTCATCAACCATAGTCATGGACTCACCCTACTCTCCGTTGTCTCTATGATTCTCTGATGACCTGTGACAAAAAAGGGAGGTGGAAAGGGAAACTAAAGGGAGAGACCTCTCTAAATTCACCAATCAAAGAGCAGTATTGCCAACCCAAAAATCACAAGGAACGCCTACACAAAGTTATGAGAATGGTCTACAAATCATAAGATTTTTTTAAAAATAAAACATGTTGGATTTTTATTGGCCTTTGGTTTCTTGAGTATTTAGGATTCATGTTTTAAAGCTTTCCTCCTTAGCTGTAAGGCCCAGAAGTATAGAGAACGTTTTTTAAATGAAAGCTGAGATTCCTACATAATCAATTGAGTCTAGCCTTCAGAAAAACACCAAGGCTGCGTCTAGACTGGCATGATTTTCCACAAATGCTTTTAACGGAAAAGTTTTTCCGTTAAAAGCATTTGCGGAAAAGAGCGTCTAGATTGGCACGGATGCTTTTGCGCAAAAACACTTTTTGCGGAAAAGCATCTGTGCCAATCTAGACGCGGTTTTGCGCAAGAAAGCCCCGATCGCCATTTTCGCCATCGGGGCTTTTTTGCGCAAAACAATTCTGAGTTGTCTACACTGGCCCTCTTGAGCAAAAGCATTTGCGCAAGAGGGCTTTTTCCCGAGCGGGAGCGTCATTGTATTTGCGCAAGAACACTGACGATCGTACATTAGATTGTCAGTGTTCTTGCGCAAATTCAAGTGGCCAGTGTAGACAGCTGGCAAGTTGCCAGTCTAGACACAGCCCAAATGTTTTGAGACTCATGGTAAAACAATGGAGGAATTCTTGTGAGCCCATGCTTTGCCCACAGTATAAATAAGAAAAATAACAATATCTTCTCCACTAAACATCCTAATGAGATAGTGCAAATGGTGAACTGAATTCAACAGCTCCTGATATGAACAGGTATCAACCTAGTTTTTCATATTTGAGATGGGTTACCAGGAATCATACATGACAATATGAAATCTTTCCACTCTCAAGTCAGCATATTCACAAAGCATCTATAATTTTGATCCATGCACTTATTGGACAGTGAAAGAGAAAGGAGGGGAATTAGTGTAGATAAATGTTCAAATTAAAAAAAAAAAAGCCTGAAGAATTAGGACTGGGCTCCTACATCTCATGTTCAGAACTGACTAGGACACTTATGACCAGATTTTCAAAGGTGTGTAAAGATCAGATAGATCTCTTTGAAGATCCAAGTTGGCAACTGTCTCTTTAGGAGCTTAATTACCTTTGAAAATCTGAGCTTAGATTTCCAAGTCAATTTTCAAAAATGACTTTAGTCACTCAAGTGCTTTTCAAAATTTTAACTGGGGGCCTAAAGAGACAAAAATAGACAAAAGGCAGGAGATATGATATTCCTTTTAAAAACTTGTGACATCTATTTTTAACTAAATTTTATATTATTTTTCTCTCAGGGGCAACTGACCCCTCCGGCCCCCTCATTACGCCACTGCCCCCCCTCCTGCAGATCTATCCTCTTATGCATGTGCAAGATCTGTGAGAGCCATCCCATGAATCTGCAGTAAGTGTCTGTGGCGCCTGCTTCTGGGTGGTATCTCAATGCTGCCACATTCACCTCCAAAGAGGGGGCTTCCCAAACCAGGCCCTTGCTGCAGACCCCCAAGGCATCCACAGGTCCAGTCTCCTTTCAATGGGCCCACTGTTCAGGGCTCATTGATCTTGGATCTGGCTTCCATCCCCTCTCCAACCCTTGCAACTGCCCAGAGGTGCTCACCGTCCGCCTTATACATTCCCACCTCATTCACCCCACAGGGACAGTCTCTGCCTCACTTGTCCTAGGGACTATTCTACCAAGATGTAATACAAAGTTTCCATGTAAAAGGACTCACTACAAAGCTAAAAACTTCAATGAGAGAATGATTAATACAGAGACAGGTCTACATCTGCTGCAAGGAGACACCACTGCCTGCCTCCACCACTCTCCCCCAGAGTCTACAGTCCCATTGCAAAGCAGGGGAGTGGAAGGAAAGAGGCTGAGGCCCATCAACGGGAGTGAAGCAGTCATGAGCAAGCCATGCCCGGGAGCCAGTCTCCTGTCCATTGCTGGTGCAGTGTTGCTTCAGGCACGCTGAAATGCAGTCACCTCTAGCATGGGCTGGACAGCTGTTTAACACCTGCACAAGGTTTCAGGCAGGGGGCAGTGTGGGCTGCCTTCCTGCAGAGCCCCCATCAGAACTACTGTGCCCTCCTGGCTTAGGAAAAGAATAAACAGGAGGACTGGAAATTAACCCGCCCAGTCTCACATCCCCTAGGCAGGGAATGAGCCATCTACACTAGGCCCCAGCTGGAGTATCATGTCCAGTTCTGGGCGACACACTTCAGGAAACATTGAGAAACTGGAGAAAGTCCAGAGAAGATCAACACAAATGATGAAAGGTGTAGAGAACATGACCTATGAGGCAAGGCTGAAGAAATTGGCCTTGTTTACCTTGGAAAAGAGAAGACCGAAAAGGGACATGAGAGCAGCTTTCAAGTATCTAAAAGAGTATCATAAGGAAGAGGAAGAAAAATTGTTCTGCTTGGCCTCTGAGGTTAGGATGAGAAGCAATGGGCTTAAATTGTAGCAAGGGAGGTTTAGGTTGGACATTAGGAAAACTTCCTGCCTGTCAGGGTGGTTAAACACTGGAATAACTTGCCTAGTGAGATTGTGGAATCTCCATCACTGGAGATATTTAAGAGCAGGTTAGACAGACACCTGTCAGGGATGAGCTAGGGCAACTCAACTTTGGAAGCCCCAGGGGCCACACTGACACTTACAGAACATGCTGAGGGCCTCAACTTAAGTGTGGTTGCACATGCAAGCAAATATATACAAATAGCTTCTCTCACACTGACAGACATGAATACAAAGATTAAGGCAAGACTACATAACACACAGGCCCCATGTAAGTCAGTTCTGCTGTTATTAATAAAATGCAATATTTACCTGATTTCTACCCATGTGACAGCACTTTTCATGAGCAATGACAGTCCAAGAATTTAACTACTAAAACACATATCAACAGAAGATCATTACACTGACTACTTTTTTGTTTTGGCTCCCACTCGCCGGCCACGTGTTGATCCCCACATAAACCCAAACTGCACCACGGGGCGCAAACAAACTGGCCGTGGGCAGAATACCAAGTTTATAAATATTTTATAAACCTTTGCCTTTTCTCTCTGCTGCCATGTCTCATCTCCTTGCTCCATCATCTCCCCTGGTGCCTGCTGCCCCCCAACTCCTCACCCTCCTCTGCTGTCCTGACTCCTGCCCTTCTCACTGCCCTCAGCCCTCCTGCAACCTGCCTCCCTCCACCAGCCATTCTCTCCCCCCCTGTGCCCACTCCTCCAGTAGCCCCACTCTGATCATGTGAGCTACCCCTCCTCATCCCCTCTTCCAACACCTCCCTCTACCCACCTGCCCTGCATCTCTCCTCTGGTGCTGTTCCCTCCCCTGAAGGTGTCTGCCCTTCTGCTTCACCCCAGAATCCCCTGGCACCTGCACCTTCCCTTAGCCCTGCACCCTCCTGGTGCCTCCCCCTTCCCTTACTGCCCCTGCCCCCTTTGCCCTCTTTTTCCCTGATGCCCATTCCCCTCCTGCCCCTCTGTGCCCTCACACATGACTTGCTCCATCCCCACCTTTCTCATGCCCACCCCTTCTTTCAAGCCTTCTCCCAGCACCTCTCCCTCCCCCTCTAGCCCCCAATGCCCTTCCCCTCTCCCCTCCTCTCCTCTCCCAGCATCACCCTGTCCCCCCCTCCCACTGACACCTCCCCTCCTGCCCTTTCCCTCATTGTCTGCACTTGGCCCCCTGCCATTTGTCTCTCCTCCACCCTGTCTCTTGATGCCTTCCCCTCCCCCCCCCGCCCAAGCACCTCCCCCTCCCCCTCCACCCAAGGCCCTTCCCCCCCTTCCTCTACCCAAGCCCCTTCCCCTCCCCCAACGCACAAGCCCCTTCCTCCTCCCTCCCTCCCCCCCAGCCCCTTCTCCTTCCCCTTCCCCTTCCCCTCAAGCCCTTTCCCTTGCCCTTCCCCGCAGCCCAAGCCCAAGCCCCTCCCCCTCTGCCTCCGCCCAAGCCCCTTCCCTACCTTCTGCCTTCCATGTTGCAGGGCTGGAGTCCGAACCCAGAGCCAGGCCATGCCCCACAACGTGGCCCCGAAGAGTTTTAAAATCCCGGGCTGTGACGTCACGTCACGCCCGGGCGTCCTCCCCGCTCATGGGAACGCTGCGCAAAGCAGCAGCAGCCGGCGAGGGGAAGCCGCACAGAGCCGTGCACGGCAGCGACGGTCTGGGGCCAAGGGGGACGCTCTGGGGGCTTGGTGGGAGGACACGCGGGGGGACCGGCGGGGAGGGTCCGGGGCCCATTCCAGGCAGAGCCGGGGGAGAGACCCAGCTCCACATATTGCTGGAGCAGGGCCCTGGCTCTGAATAGGTCACTCACCGGCACTTCCGAGTTCAGGGGCGCGGGGCCCCCTTAGGCGCGGGGCCCGATTTGACCGAATCGGTCGAATCGGCCTAAGGCCGGCCCTGGGAAGTGGGCCAGGGTAGAGAACTGAATCCCTAAGCTAAGCGTGTTTTGGGTGGACTCCTTGCTGAGCTAGTGGTGTGATGCACCCACCACTGACAGGACCCGGTGGAGAGGGAGGGCCCGGGTCCCTCTACCCCACCTCCTTATTCCCCAAGGGGATGTTACACCTTAATTTCTGACTTGGCTGCTAGGCTGCACTGCCTTGGTGAAAGGGGCATTGCTAGAGACTCCGGCTGCTAGGCTGCACTGTGATGGGTGAAGGGAGCATTGCTAGGGACTCTGGCCATCAGGCCACATCGTCCTGGGGACAAGAGACTCTGGGGTATAGTTGTGTCGGGTTTGTAGAAGATGTGGGGTGGGTTGCTACAAGGCCCAGGGGCTCAACAGTGCCCCCTGGTGAGGGACAGAGGAACTACCCCACAACATATCCCTAGTTTGGTCATTCAAAAAACTTTTTTTTAAAGCCTCTCTCATTTGCAGTGCCCCTCGATGTGCTCTCCTCAGTGTCCTGGTGTCTGGGTGCTCATAATTAGCAGATACATAATCTACCTCAACCCACTCCCTGCCATGTAAATTTCCCTCTTACACAGCAGGCTACCATAACAAGGGGAATGTTGCTTTTGCTGAGTTCTAACCTAATTAATAAACTGCAAAACCTTCCCTTTAAATGTCCAAAAGCACCATTCTGCACTTGCTCAGTCTGTAGTTGGACTGCTCTTTATAGCTGTCCAGGCTGCCTGTGTATGGCTTCATGAGCCATGGAAGTAAGGGGTAGGCTGGGTCTCCACAGATCACTATTGGCATTTTAAAGTCTCCAATGGTAATTTTCTGGTCTGGGAAGAAAGTTCAAGCTTGCAGCTTTCTGAAGAGATCGGAGTTTCTAAAGATGCACCTGTCATTCACCTTTTCCAACCATCCCGTGTTGATGTCAGTGAAATAGAACCTTGTGATGCACCAGAACCTGCAACACCATGAAGAAGTACCCCTTTCAGTTTATGTACTCCTTGGCAAGGGGGTTGGGTGCCAAGATGGGTGTGTGTGTTCCATATACTGCTCCACCGCAGTTAGGGAACCTCATTGCCGCAAAGCCATCTACTATGTCCTACATGTTTCCCAGAGTCACTGTCCTTTATAGCAGAAGAGTATTGCTACTTGGATCACAGCAGCCCCACACTGTAGATTTCCCTGCTGTGAACTGATTCCCAACTGACTGGTAGCTGTCTGACATTATAAGCTTCCAATAGCAAGGGCTATTGCTACTTGCTTCTCAACTGTTAGAGTGGTATTTCTGTGCTTCAGGGAGTGGAAAAGCAATCTGCAAAGTTCCATGAAAGTGGCCTTATGCATACAGAAGTTTTGCAGCCACTGCTGATAGTAATATAGCTATGGGACAATGTGGGCCTACCAGTCTATGCTTGTCTCAAGGCACCAGAATCAGCATTCCATTGTGTCAACAGGATTGAATGCTGCCAGCATCTGCTCATTGCTCCATTCAGTGGTTTCATACATGTCTGGGTTCATGCCCTCTTTGAGTTCTTCTTCGCTCTGTCGGCTCCTGTCTAGGCCCTGGACATACCGCAGCATAAGGCGTGAGGTATTTGCAATGCTTGCCTCAGCTCTTTGCAGTTGAAAGGGGTCCATGGTTGCCTTACTATGACATCTACACAGAAAACCAGGGAAAAAGGGGTGTGAAACGATTGTTTGCCATGGCTTTCAAGCAGGGTGGGAGGGAGAAGATAAGTGCACCATGGGTAGCTGATGACATGTAATCATCCACTGCACTGTTTTTGTCCCATCAGACATTAGGAACCTAACCCAGAATGCAAAGGGGCAACAGTAACTGTGGGATGGCATCCCACAGTGCATTGCTGTCAAAGTCAAAGGTGGCCACCCTACTGGGGATACACTATATTGAACTCTTGTGCACAGTGGGGACATGCACCTTTGAATTTACAAAATGGGGTGCTGAAAAAGTAAACAGACCTTAATAGATTCAACCTAATCTTGTAGTATAGACATGGCCTCAGACTTCTCTAACTTATGCTGACTACAAAAATACAATCTAGGATCAATATGGTGTAGGGATATGTCCTACCTACAGCTCCTTTCCTGCAATTACATCACCCTTCTTTGGTATGCCAGTAGGAGGAGAATACATGTCATACTCTGGCATTAGAGAGTGGATGAGGTAATATCTTTTGTTGGACCGATTTATATTGGTAAAAGAGAGAAGCTTTTGAACTGCAGTAAAATGCATTACCTCACCCACCTTGTCTCTCTACTATCCTGAGACCAGCATGGCTACCACTATGCTGCCTGGCTTTCGCCACAGCAGAATCATCTGTGCACTGAGATGATCCTCTCTGGGCTGTTCAAACCTTTTAAGGACAAATTTCACCACCAGCACAGTGCAAAGTTGCTGCAAAGTACCTGAGGCTCTGGCTAGCCTGTGTCACTAATAACATCCTCGCTTATTACGATTTTAAAATCAAAAGCACTCTTCACGCTTGCTTGATTTTTTCATACCTTTTGTATTTCGATTTGCTTGGACAGCAAAACCAGTCTAGTCAAGGTCATAGTCCGTGTATAGTCAATTTCACTCTCTGGGTCTCATTCCCCAGCACAGTGCTATTGTGTTTGACTTTCCATTACCCCAGGGGAAATTTTGATTTTAAAATAGCTTTAATTAAATGTAAAGAGTAATTCATGAAAGCATTTCTATTCCTATTCACCTCTCATTCATAAACAATAAATATTGGGCCTAAACAATTTGACAGTGACATTTGGGCATGGACCTATATGTTCCCCTCTGCTATTGTGACCAGAGGAGAGCAGGAGCCGGTGGAAAAAGGCCTAGAAAACATAGAAAGGAGCACCCTGGATCTGCAATATTCTCTTGTCTGACCTACAGTGACTTACGTTCTCCCCTCTGATCTACAGAAACCTACAGTGACACTTGGACTTCATGAGTCATTGGTTAGTGACCTCTGCCAAAAGATGACTCCTCACTAAGCTTTCCTTTCCCTGGAATCTACCAGGATCTACCGTGCCTGAAGGCTGTGCCTCTTTTCTCATCCAGGAATTCCCAAGTATCTGAGCGGAGCACTCCAAGGAACCTTGTGGAGTTTCCTGAGCTGCTAAACCCCTTCCCAATGCTTCTAATTTTAATAGGATAGGGTTTGGCCTGTAATTTTCATCTGCAGGATTAGTTTTTTATGAAAAACCTCTGTGGCCATTACACAGGGAATAATTTTGGTGGTGGGGGGAGGGGTTGAGAGGTGTGCACAGGGAGACCCTTCTTCCTCAGGCAAGCCACACTCCTTCCTCTCCTTTCAACAGTGCTTTGTATGAAAGAAAGGGCTGGCTAGTAAACTAGTGGGCATGAGTGAAAGGGATGTCCTTCTGGGAGGTCTTCTGGACTTCCAGGGGTTTACCAAAACTTAGACAAAACACAGGCTTGTTATGTTTAGGCTTAATGTGCAAACACTTTAGTAACTTTTTTAAATTTTCCAATAGCGCCAACAAGGTATTAGATGCTTTCTACGCAGAAAAGAAAACTCAGAGCCTTTTCCTAACGTCTTAGGACCTATCTTGAGGAAGACTTACGTAAACACTAGAATCTGTCAGCTCTGTAGAACCTGTAAATCTGTGTATGCATTATGGCATAAAAGGACAAAGCACTCACAATGATGTAAATTAAGAAACATCTTATCAATATGTTTGGGTAAAAATATATTTGTAAATTTTGCAAAATGTTGGGGCCTGATCCTGCCATTGAAGTCCCGTGGTAATCAATGGTCTTTTGCAAGGACCTTGAGTTCTGTATATGAAGTTATACTTGTCTGATCCAGGCCTATGTTTGCATTAAAAAAAAAAAAATTAAACTTTGAAGATACTTTAAAACTCTTACTCTTCAACAGGTTCATTTTGTTTCTTCCAATATTTCCATTTAAGAAAACTTAAATTTATTATACATGTAAATCAAATACTTGAAACTATTTGTATGCAATATTATGGTTAACCTTTTAAAGGAAAATGAGGCAAGAAAACTGTGGGGTTACCTTCTTGCAGATAGATAGCATTTTTTTTCCTTGTATATAGTGACATTAACGTTTCTGTTTTGATATGGAAGAGAACTTCATTAAGAACCCAATCCTGAAAAAAAGTGTGCATGTCTGACTTGTATAAGCGGTCCAAATGAAGTAAGCAACTCCTGTGAAAAAATGTATGCCCATGCTGTCTGTCTTTGCAGGAACAAGATTTGTCAGTAAGGCATTTGTTAAAAACACCTTTACCGGATTGCACGGTCTGATTCTGGAAGCTATTGTTTGCCTTAAACTTCTGATAAAGTCTTTGGGATGGAAAATGGTTCTGAGGTGGCTTAACAGTTGGAAGGGCATCATCTCTATAGAGCAGGGGTCAGCAACTGATGGCTCATTAGCCTAATATGGCTCAGTATGGAACCAAATATGACTCTTTTGTCATTCCCAAAACACGTTCAACTTTTAAAATTAACATGAAAAATTAATTCCAAAATTTAAAAACCGTGTAATTACTCTTGTCAAGATGGTCTTTTTTTGGGGTCTATTTCACCTTTAACCAGAGGTGAAAGTAAAGCGGTGCGCCCCAGTAAGAACCAGCTGCACTGTGGCAAAAGCCAATTGTGGGACTCTGCTTGTTTAAGAGGCCAGCTGAGGGCACACTGGAGGGGACGCATGCACTCTCCCAGCCAGGATAGTGACAGGGGCTGTCAGCGGCAGATGCCTCCATCTTGGCTGCAGTGGGGCAGACCCTGTGGCCCAGCCATGATGGCCCCGCAACTGCTGCAATAGCTCGGCCGTTGCGACCTAGCTTGGGCTCCGGCCATGGCAGCCTGACCAACAAGGCCCTATTTAGGGCTCAGCCCGCATCTGGCTGCAGTGGCCTGTCCCCAGCCCCGATCCTGGGGCAGGCCCAGCGGTCTGGCCCCCGTCTGGTTGCAGGAAGGGCTGGCAGTGGCCCCCCTCCTGCTGAGGAATGGGTAGTAGGGGAGGCCACGATCTGGTTGTGGCAATACTGGTCCAGCCCCTCATCCAGCCATTGCTGCCTGGGCACAGCAGCCCAGCCCTGGCCAGGAAAGGTAATCCAGCCCCAAGGCCCCACCCCATACTCTACTTCCCACTCCCAGCACCCTGCCCTGCCTCCTGCACCCCCACATCCCCTAGCCACCTGCCCTGAGCTCTTCATACACCCCATCCCTCACTCCTGCACCCCCACATCTGCAAACTGCACCCCCAGCAGCAGAAGTCCCATTAAATAAAGTCAGAGTACAATGTTTCATTTATGCTATAATTAATCATGTCAATTATCAATAATATTAAGTTGTATATTTTCAGTCATGCAAATGGGCATTCTTATACGGCTCTTTGTTGACCACTTGTTCTGAATTTTGATGTAGTTTGACTCTGGTTTGAAAAGATTGCTGACCCCTGCAATGAAGCATGTTGGTCTCAGGGTAGATTAATACAGGATGATTTTTGTTTGTTTGTTTTTAACAATTCCATTGCAATAGCACTAGTTTTACCCTTTACTGACAAGTCAAATGGAGCCACATTATAGGCGAGGCAACAATGGTGATTTTGAGTGATTCCTTACAGGGAACAATACATTCCTAGGAATGTACTGGTAAGAGTGTTTAGTAGACCATGTTTCCCCAATACCCTTTGGTCACTTAGTAAAAGTAGCACAAAAGAAACATTTTCACATTCTGTGCAACTCAGCTAACCGCTGTGATTCCTATAACAGCGCTGTTGGTGGCCCTCAAGGGGTTAATTTATTTCATCCTTCCATTATGCTGAAGCAGATATAGTAAGGCTGATGGAAAGGTGTCACTACAGCTTCTCCCTTCCATCGTGTTGTGCACGTTCAAAGTGCTGGGCAAAGATGCTTATTCATCCTGATGTGTCCCTCAGAGCTGGACAATATCTGGGAGCCCTTTCAACCTTTAACTGGGAATTCCTCTGCTTTCCTCCTTCGTCTAGCCTTGGGGATTTGCTCTAGACGACGCTGGGCTGCTTCTCTGTGGCTAACACGCGTCTGGAGCGTGTATTGTTACCAGGGGGGTGGCGTGATGTGTGTCTCCAGCCCTCGCCTGGGCAAGGCAGGGCAGCGCCCTGAGCGGCGCGGAGTGAGGCCGGAGTTA
Source organism: Pelochelys cantorii (assembly GCA_032595735.1). Lineage (NCBI taxonomy): Eukaryota > Metazoa > Chordata > Testudines > Trionychidae > Pelochelys > Pelochelys cantorii. Next base: position 118,811,218 of record CM064326.1, on the reverse strand, counting down.
GTTATCTATTGTTCTCTGCCACACCCCTGCTGAAGAGTGAGAGCGCCGCCGAGACACTCACACGCCGAGGCTGGGAGAGGAGCCGAGGATTTTTTTTTTCCCAGAAGTGCTTTGGGGTGTTGTGTGTTTCCGCTGGTTTTTCCTGCCGGAGAAGGAAAGGGGGAGCTGTTTGCTCTCTGCCCACGGTCTCTTTGGTGTCGCTTTTCTCCTCCTCCCGTGGTTATCTTTGTCTCACTCCCGCAACTCAGCCCAGCGCTGCAGGTCGGCACGGAAGCGCCCTGCCCAGTGCCTTGTGCCCGGGTGCCGGAGCCGGGCAGCCCCGGCGAGGAGGAGGAGCAGGAGCAGGAGCAGGAGCAGGGCGCCCGCGGACCGCTCCTTGTTAGCTCGCCGGGTGGGTGCGAGCGCTCTATGCCGGAGCGGGGCTGGCGGAGCGGGGCTGGCGCTGGCTGTGTAATGCCCGTGCCCGGGCGTGCAGGGCAGAGACCGGCCGGGAGCTGCCCCCGCCGCCTCAGCATGGTGTAAATCCGCTTCCGACACACGCTCGCCCCCGCTGAAGAGAGGAGGGGAGGGGGAAACCCTCCCGACCCCAACTCCCTCGCCGGGAGCCCGGCCAGCGCCCGCAGCTGCCTCTCGCCCCGTGCAGCAGGGCTGCCGCCCGGCGGGGCTGGCGTGAAGCGGGCGGAGCAGCTCGTGCAGCCGCCCGGCTTGGACTGGGAGCCCGGCGCACACAGACACAAAAAGAGCAGGGAAGATGGCGAACGATTCTCCGGCGAAAAGTCTGGTGGACATCGACCTTTCCTCCCTGCGGGTGAGTGAGGGCGCCGGGCTGCCTCCGCCGCCCACCCCGGGGGCAGCCCTCTGGCGGGGCTTTGTTATGGAGAGCCCGGAGCGCGGCGGGGGTGGGGTGCGGTGGGGTGGGGTGGGGGCGAGGAGTGGCGGGCTTTGCTCTCAGCTTGCGGGGCAGCTGCCGCCCGGGAGGGACACTGCTGGCCGGCCTGCCTGCCTGCTCCTGGCCCGCCCCCCCGGAGTGGGGGCTACTTGGGGGTGCGCGCGCGCGCGTGTGTGTGTGTGGGGGGGGAGAGTTCAGCCCTGAGCTGCTTTCCTTTGTTTGCATGTATTGGCATGTGCGTGGAAAAAACAGGGCGCAACAGCTGCACAGCCAACATCCTCTCTCGCTCCAGACCCTGTTTTACAAGACTCTCTCTGCCATGAGCGAGCGCCTTGCAAAAAATGTAACCCTCCTTCTCTCCCCACCCCACCTTCCCTCTTGTATTTTGTAGGACCCAGCTGGGATTTTTGAGCTGGTGGAAGTAGTTGGTAATGGCACATATGGGCAAGTCTATAAGGTTTGTGTCAATTTCTCTTCTACCTCTCTTTGCACAGCACCTACTCCCCTGCTTTGTTTACTGTACATCTGAGGGCAGGGCCCCCTAGGCTGCACACAAAAGTTAAGAACAATATAAAAAATCTTTTCTGGACAGAGCAGCTGACATCTACCTTTTCAGCTGACGCTACTGGGATTCAGAAAGGGGGGACAAATGACTTCAGAGTTACCTCTTCTGACTGAGTCTATGATCTTCCTGGTTTATTTTATAAAATGAACAAAGCAAATGATCGCTCCAAGAATACTGTGTTTATAAGGGTCCATATAAGTAGATGTGTGCTCATTGAAAAATCAGAAGGATTCTAATGGCAGGCACTGTTTCTGTGTTTAAACAAAGCATTGACTTTACTTAAAATTGTGACCAATTTGCCTTGCTGAAAACGTTCAGAATTCTTAAGATGCGAAGTCCAGGCTAAGTGGTGTCGCATCATTTCCTGCTGGGTAGAGGGCATAGGTGATAGGGGGGCAACCAAAGCAGGACAGATTTATTTGTCTGGAGATGGTAAAATCAGCATTCCGAGCATAACCTGTTTGACAAGTGGATGATTTGGGGGGAAAAAAAGAGCCAAAGAGGATAGTGAGAAATAAGAGATTGGTCATGTGGGTGTGAAACGGTTCTTCTTTGTACAAGTGTTTAGTAAGTGGAACAAGTAAATCTGAGATTGCATGACTTTGTAAGGAGCAGCAGCTATGAGTATGATTAATAGTGAATAACCATACAGTACAGTATAGTAAATGGGGTAAGGATTGAAGAAGTCAGTAATTGTTCATGTTCAGATGCAAGGGATTGGAGGGAGAGTAATTGGAAATAACAGAACATTGTTTTCTCTTATTAGTAAGAGAATCTATCATCATTACATAGTTTATTTAGCCATTTGGTGTGTTTGATAAAATGCATTTAGGTTTGTTTTAAAAGGATGAATGTTAGTCTCAGTGATTGAGAGACAGCATGTGTCTCCTTGCTATACAAGTTAAATTTTAAAAGTAGAAATGAAGTAATTTGTCTGTTTCTGTGTGCCAAAGTTGGAAAACCATATGGCTCAACAGGCCTGAGTAAGATAGGAAGATTGATTGGAGGCTGACCTTTGACATCTCCCTCAGGCTAACCCATTTAATAATTATTTTCTGTCATCTTCCTGCCCACAAAGCTTGCATCACCTGAGCCCTCCTTAAAAGAAAAAGTAGGGCGTGTGTATGACTTTAAACTCCCTTTGTAATTATTGCAGTTGGCACATTGTTAGCTGACTTACCTGATAATACTTTTAAATTAATTAGTGCACTCATTGGGTTAACTGACAATGGATGCAAATTTCATTTTGTTTAAGTATCATAGAATACTTTTGGCAACCTATTTTAAAAAAGTAAGCTGAACAAATATGTATATGAATTTGAAACAATAGAAAATTATACCAGATTTAAGTGGCAGTCACTTTACTCCGATGACACAGAAGCTAACAGATGTTTGTCTGAGCTCTGGATTCTGCATACCAAGTGTTATTTTTTTTCTGTATTAAAAAGTGATATAATATCTCTCCCTTTCCCCCAGTAATTGTTTTGGGAAAAGCTGATTGGGTACTGCAGTCTAGAAGTTATTTAAATGCTGCTTTGTTATAGAAAGAAACCTCTCTGACACTACATGGTGTTTGAGTAAGTGGGGTGGTACTTGTATGTAGTCCTAGTATAGCCACACCACACTTGTCCAAAACATGCTATAGGGTTTTTTTTTAAATATAAACAATGGTGTCATTCTGAGATTTTTGTGCAGTTGAGTTTTGAGTGTGAAGAGAATGCAACATAGAGCCCTAAATTAATATTTAATTTCCTCCTGGTTTTACTGTTGTTTTTTTGTGGGGTTTTTTTTTTAACCCAGTGTCATCCAAAGATGAGTATGATTTTTAAATTAAAAAGTTTTGACTTTTTTTGGGAAATAAGTGATTAACTGAACAGTAAATGGTATGGTGAGCTTTCGTGGGCACAACCCACTCATGATACCATCTGTATTTTTTTAGTCTCTAAGATGCTGCAGAACTAGTCACTGTTTTTCAATTACAGAGTAACAGGGCTACCCCTCTGAAACTAACTGAACAGTGTGTGCCCCTGTTTTCCTCAGCTCCATCCTTGTGATATGTTGATCAAATATGTTTATAGTTTTTACTTTTTGACTGCAAATGGTTGTAGTACATGCCTTGATGCCAGAAAATTGTATTTCCATTTGACAAACAATGGGTAGGAGTTTTCAGACATGGCTGTTTTGATTTATTTCCTTGTTAGTGTGTTGGCGTCACTGACATGCCATCCCAACCAGAGGGATATGGTTGTCTGGCTTTCTGTCGCTGCAGAGACTACCCCAAGGCAGTGTATTTTGTTGTATTTTTGTCTAGCTTATAAACACACACGACTGTTTATGCTGATTGCCTTTCTAGGGATCTTCATTCATTTCAGGCTGGGGAGGGGACAGGGATAGACCAATCTGTCAGTCTCTTCCCTTCTCAACCCCAGCAGTGCTCTTTTGGAACATTTCCCTGCATGTAAGAAAACAAGCCCAAATTTTTTTTTTAAAGAGCACCTAAAATTAGGCCCCTAAACCATGTTGTAGGTGCCTATATAAACTCCAGTCCTGAAATGAGCAGCACATCATCAGAGCCTTCACCCGCATGGAGCCACTTGGACTTTGGTGGATCTTTGTGCTGTCACATGGCCTGCATTGGAGCCAAAGAGCATCCAGCTGCTCCTGTTGAAATCAGCAGCTTCCCCCATTTTTCTTCTTTCTTTCATAGCTTTGCTTATGCCTCTGCACTGCCCTGGGGAGACCCAGTTTGCACTTAAGAAAAGCATGTGATGCAAAGGTGAATAGGAAAAAACTGTGCATGAGATTCAGTGCGCTGTTTGTGACTGAATGTGATGGAAATTCTTTGGCTATTGTATATTTAGTAAAGGGTGATTAGTTAATTGATTAGTATTTGTCACAAAGTCTAAAAGATTAACCGTCCCTCAAAAGATAACTTCATAGCTGAAGGAAAGAAAAATACAAATTGTCTAGAAGTTGAGTGTTTTTTTGAAATATGAAAAGAATAATAAGAAATCCCTGAATGAAGGTGTTCTGAGTGAGTGGTATTTGTTCTAGTTGAGGGAGAAAAGAGTTAAAATTTGTGAGATACGGTGAGGAGATTTAGCCTCTGAATCACCATGGATGTATGTAGATAACTATTAGGCCTCTTGCTTAAAAAAGAATAATTTTAGAGAGCAAAAATTCTTATGATTTTGAGAGAGGAGTTTCTCTTCAACAGGTTGATATCAACTGATCTTGAGCTAAAGGGCATGTACAGACTTGCCCACAAGCATATATTTCCTTCTTGCACAAAAAAAGTTTGAATGGTTTGATGGATTGTTGAGAAAGTTTGCCTTGTTTATATTTTGTAGCCTTCAATACCTTTTTGTAAACAAACAATAGAAAAATGTAGTTATTGAAGTTATTGAGTGTTACCAAGGTTTCTACTCTTTATTTAACTACTATTGTACACTCATAGGGAATTACCCAAATGGCATGGAATTTAGCAGGAAAATGGTGTTATCATGGTTGGTTTTGTTCTGTCTTTTGAAACAATGAAGCCTTCGCATAGTGTGGCCTCTGGTCCTTAACTCAGTCAAACTTTATCAGAGCACTTAAGTGCAGCTCTAATTTAGTCACTGATTTGGCAACACATCTTTAGAATTCTGGGGATCATTTGCAAATATTGCAGGAGCAGTTTTGCACTTCTGTAATTAACATTTTTTTCCACATCACAATTGTAAATCTTACAATAAAGGGTAACATTCACCCAAAATGAAAATGTTCATCACATTTCATTTGAGAGATTTAAGTCTGGTAGCAAACTCTGTGTATTGATTTGGTAAAACATACAGAAAGGGGGCTGTTAAGAATATTCCGTGAACCTTCAAGAAATTTATTAATTTCAGATCTGTTTAAATACATTGTTTATAGATACATACTCTATAAATTAACTTCAATGGGAAATGCATTTATAGTACCATATGGTGATTTTTCTCTTGCACTTTTAAAAAAGATAACAAAGATATCAACATCTTAAAGCTTTTGTTCATTGGTGTCACTCTTCTCCTTCACACATGTATTTTGAGACCTCATATTTCTGTAGTTCCTGGGGGGAGAAGGGTCCATGGTAGGTTAGAGACATAATAGAGAAGGCTAGGAAGCTCAAAATTAGGGATGAAAGTTCTAATTACCCTTATTTCATGCTGGTGTTGCTTTCTAAGAGCCTTGTGAGAGTTACTTCATAGTGAAGGCTTCTTTTGTTGAATTCTGTCACAGCCTTCCAAACTGCATGTAAATGATTCATATTGTCTAACTTCTGGCTTCTGAAAGGACATGATGTAAGATATAATGATTATTTAAAAATAAGTTTAAAAATGAGAGAGATTTTTCTTTCATTAAGGGTACCCTATTGTTATCTTAAAGCAGTTTTATTTAAAAAAAAGTGGCTTCATTTTTTTTTGAGCTTGATATTCCTAACTAATAGCCAATTGATTTTTTTTTTTTGTTCTCCTGCTAGTAAACAGACAACATTGTGAATTCTAATGATGATGTTAAATGTGAATACAATTCCAGTCTTATCACTATGAAGACAAACTGTGTTTCAGTATCAATGATGTCACTTGATTTCATGAACTGGCTCAGACCAGCTTATTTAAGGATGAGCCTGCCCTCCTTTTTAGCTCTCTTACTTTCTGGGGGAATTCAGTTGTGTAGTGATGGTTTTCTTGGGAGGAAGCAGCAATGCCAAAATCATTGTGATGCAGAAAAATGGTATTCTTGTTCCTAAAGCTAAATGAAGTCTGAGTTAATTTTCAAAAGAAAGATCACTGAACTTTTTGATCATCCTTCACCCCCCCCCCCCCAATAATTTTAATTAAATATACAAAGGGTAGGCAGGTGGCCAGTGGGGATTACTGATATTTGCTTTTATTAAAAAAATACAACCTGCTAATTGTGGGTAACCACATGTTCCTCTAGCTGGTATTGTCAGCCTCCCTCCCCCATTCCATCTGTCTGTCAGACCTGCTTTTCTGTATCTTGTCTTACATCAAAATGCGAGCACTTCACGCAGGGACTGTCCCTTGCATTGGTTTGTACAGTGTCAAGCACAATGGGGCCCTGATCTTGTGTGAGGCCTGTACGTACTATTGTAATGGAATACAATATTAATAGCTTGACTCCTAAAAGTCGGTGGAAAAATTCTGTCTGAGTTCAGGAGAAGCTGGATTAAACCCTTTTCTGTGCCTGCTTTACTTTTATTTGTAGTATATTATCATGTCAACAGCTGTTGCTAAGGTCAAGTCTCCCAACACCTAACTCACTCTGTTGTGCATGTTTTCTTAACTTTGGAGACAATGGTGCTCTCAGACTTGTATAAGCAGGTAAGCCTTTTTCACGCCTCCATGTCCCTGCTGAAGGCTTTCACTTCTCCACAGTAGAGCTGTTGCCTTTCCCCAGGGTCCAGAGAAGTCCCTCCATTGGCCTGGGGGCCTGAATGAGAGGAGGTTGTGGGGAGAGGGCTATGCACACAGGTGCCCTCCTGCCAGCCAGCAGTGCCCCTCCTCCCATGGAGTTTCCAAGGACACGATACTACAGACTAAGGCTGCATTTTTCTTTGTGGAGCCAAGGAGCCAGAGGGGCACCATCAGTGCAGAGACAAAGGATACTCTCTACAGCCATGGTGAGAGATGTTTTCTGCTTCTGGATGGGCTAATGTAGAAGCTCCAGAAGGGGATCATCATGTAAGATGTCTTTCTCCTGGCCCCCACTTGCATGAGAAGAGGTGATCGGGCTTTTATATTATCTTGCTTTTGTTGTTTTAGTGTAAATCTTGAACTCAGACTTTTCTCTCTTGCAGTCTAATATTCTTTTCTCCCTAGAAGTTTTTGTAAGTGAAGTTGGTAGTTTAAATAGCAGTTTTAGCTCCTTAACTCAGGCCTGGTCAGCACTTAGAAAGGCACTCAGAGCTGTGAACAATTTTGTGTCCTGAGCCCTCTTGTTAGGCTGACCTAACCATTGGTATAGATCACTGTAACGATTCTTCCTTTGATCTAGCTATCTCCTAGAATGGAGTAATAAAATTGACAGTAACCGGTTAACACACTACAAAGGCAATTTCCCTGTCTTTGATATCCACACTTACACGTCAAAAGCTATAACACTGGTCCTACAATTGATAGGTAACTGCTTTTGCTGACACAGACACACACACACACACACACACACACACACAGACAGAGTCTGGATTCTGTAATTTCCACTCCAACTCATCTGATGAAGTGGGTTTTACCCATGAAACTCATGATATAATATATTTGTTAGTCTGTATGGTGCCAAGCTCCTATGCCAGCTCTTACAAGATTATTTCTCACCTCCTCTTTGCTCTGGATGATGATGGCATCCAAGAGTGTGATATAATTCACTTGCATGATATGGGTTAACAAGGTCAGAAATCATCGTAGATCATTACCTACAGCAGTGGTCTCCAACTTTTTAAGCACGAGATCACTTTTTCAATTTAGGTCAATCCAGGATCTACCTCAAACCCAAATATCCTTGTCCTACCTCCTTCCCCACCCCTTTTTTGAGGCTCTGACCCATCCCACCCATTCTCCATGGCCCCACCCTGCTCACTCTGTGGACACTGGGTGCAGGAGTGGAGGGAGGATGGCATCTTGATATCAACACTCACCTCTTCTAATTCCCCTCCCCTGCACAACAAGCGGAAGGCTCTTGGGGGCAGCTCCAAGGCACAGGGCAGGAGCGGCATGGCAGTGGGGGGAGAGGCAGGTGAAGTGTTGTGCTTGATAGCCTCTTGGCCAAACCAGTCAGGATCACCTGTCAAAGGCTCCAAGATCTACCAGTAGATCCTGATCGACTGGTTGGTGACCACTGACCTACAGCATTAGTTTTAGTCCCCGCTCAATTCCCATTGGAGTAAATGGAAAGAGTTCTGTTGTCATGACTCGGAGAAAACTCGTAACTCCCAATTTTTTTAATGTTTTTTAAAAAAATGAAATACTTGCAGATTTACCTGGTGTTGGTAGGGTCCTTAACTCAATTTTTTAAAAATAAAAAAGTACATGTTTTACTGAAATTATTTCATTTTTCAAAAGTACATTATTTTTGTTAATTTTAGAACATTTTAAAATGGGAATTCCATCAAGTGTATTTTTTCTTCATTTCTATAAACTCTTTTCTTTCTCTTCGTTTTAACAAAAAAAGTTAGTCAAGTCGATTTCCAATAACATTGTCTTCTAGTTTTCAAACCTTAAGTATTGATTTAGTTGTGCCAAAGCAAAGCACTACTCCAAATTCTGTTTTATCTCCTTTCTGTAAGGTTTATTGAGAAACAATCCTCTTCCAGGTTAATTCTGTTTTTCTGGATAAGCTTTGTTCAATCTCTTTGAACATTTTCTCAGTTATAACAATTTTGAGGACTGTAGTTGATTTGGTGATTCTCTCTCTTTTCTGTTTGGTTTTTTGAGAAGCAATCCCATTCTAGGCATATCCCATTTTCCTGGCACAACCAAATCCTTACCTTCCTTTTAGTTATAAGAAGAAGCGGTATACCAGATTTGGTGCTCCTAACTCTTACTTTTTAGGAGGAGTTCTTGATCTAACACACTGACCAAACTCTCTAAAATTTACAGTAGATTGTCATTGTATTCCTCCTAATTTCAAAAAAAATTACTTCTGTTTTACCAGGGATACCATCAACTTCAAATGTAATCTGCTCTTAAAAGTAGCTTGAGGTACTTACTACACAGGAGCCCTTCTATGAACTGTGAGGTTTTACACTCATTTCTCAATATTTTCTACATTTATTTTTCCCTTTTGTTGCTGTGGAAAAGTCTTCCCCCACCCAAACTAGGAATCTGTGATGCAGAACACTCCCATATGTAATGCTGCTCAATGAACAGCCTATTATTTTTTAAGTTGATGATATCCCTTGAACAAGGGGCAAACACTGGGGTGCAGTGAATAGGAATTTTTCCTTGGGAAGTGGCACTAGCTTGTGCAGAATCTACATGTTCATGATTAATTGCTTGTTATGTTGCAAGTGAACTCTCTGAATGAGAAGTGGGTATAAACTGGCACCTTAATGTGATAAATCTCTTCCCTTCCCATTCCTCCCTTCCCTTCCACCAAAAGTGGCCGGCCTGACACTTTTTTTTTTTTTTTTTAAGTGCACTAACAGCTTCCATTGCTTTTGCAGAAATCTGGGGATGCTCAATGCAAATCAGATTACGTTTATCTTGGTGTCTAAATATGGATTAGAAATTATTGTCTTTTAACTCTGTACCAGTACAGTCTACAACATGGAGCAGTGGGATCTAATTGTGTGCTCAGCTACTTTAGCAAGGCAACTGGAGGTGAGACAGAGGGCCATATCTCCCCTTAGATGTTGAAAAGAACATTGTCGGTTTAAAGAATTCTGTTTTAACAGCCATGTGTTTTTACTAATATCAGGTGTGTCATGGCTCAAGTTACAAATGTCTTGGGGGCTTCCTTAAACTCAAGGCCTCTCACCACCCAGTCAGCTCTGCACCATGAAGGCATCAGTAGGGAATACTTGTGGTGGAGTGCCCTGAAAACAAGGGTCTGGGTACATAATGGAACGCTGAAAACCCTTAACTGTAGCACCACTGATACATACTGCTGTAATAATGTAAAGTACGTGCTAGGGATGTAAGTAAGTAGTCGACTACTTGCATTCCTCCCGACCCCTTGTTGCCTCTGTATCAGAGGCAGCAAGGGGAGAAGGAAGCAGGAGCAGGTGCTACGGGGAGCTGGCTTAAAAGCTGGTTCCTCCCAGCACCGTCTCTGCGGTGCTGCCTGGTCGTCTCTCCCCCCTGCTGCTGCCTCCCATCAGAGGCAGCAGCATGTGTGGGAGGGGTAGGTTGGATGCTGCAAAGCAGCTCCTGGCTGGGCAGGCAGCCTGGCTTAGTGTCAGCTCCCACTGGGTCTGGGACCTTCCCCCACTGCGGTTCTGCAGTTTAAATGTACTAAGAGCCGGGCAGGCAGGCAGCCTAGCTCTTAGTACATTTAAACTTCAGAGCTGCCATGGGGGTAGGTCTCAGATCCTGTGAAAGCTGGGACAGAGCACCTTCCCTTATCAACTAATCATGTAGTCGATAAAAATTCTATCGACTACACGATTAGCCAGTTACCCGCCTCTTAACATCCTTAGTACATACCCTTCTAGAGAGTTGATGCAGTAGTGTCTGAATTAAAAAAAGCGGGGGGGGGAAGGGGTTTGAATTTTCAGAGTGGAAGACTTAGTTGCATTTTTTTTTTTTTTTGGTGCTTCTTCAGAAAATCAATAGTGCTTTGTATATCATTAGTTTCTTCGCAGTGGGCTCAGGACTGGCCTTACCATGAGGCAAACTGAGGTGGCAGCCTCAGGTGCCAGACTGTGGAGGGGGCAGGGCCACCACTAGGACCCAGAGTGTAGAAAATTGTGTCTGCTGCTGGTGCATATGTATTCTCTCTGCTCTAGATGCACAGAGATGGTGGAGTGCTGTGCTGGAGGAAGGAGGGCACAAGAGACATAACAGGCAGCAGGAGAAAAGGTGTCATGGGGGAGTCATTTGAGCTCCCCGCCTCAGGTGCCAAAATGTTGTGGGCCGGCCCTGAGTGGGCTCATGTATTGAAAATGGATTGCGGAATGAGCGCTGTACACAGACATGCTCACTCATTAATTTGCATATTCTGTTGCATTTGACAAAGAGGGCTCCAACCTAGGAAAGCTTATGCCCAAATAAATCTGGTAGTCTTTAAGGTGCCATTGGACTCCTTGTTTTTGCTGAAACCAACTAACATGGCCACCCCTTGGAAACTCAATATTTTGCAACTTCTTAACTGGATCCATATTACATTTTTGAAAGTACACTTAGACACTATGCACTTAATTGCTATCTCTTGCTTTTATTATGTTTATAAAGTAGCAGAAGATGTGTGTTCATTCTAGTACATCTTTGTAATTTAAAAGTGAGGAAGTCTATATTTGCAAATAGAGTATGAGCTGTCAGTGAAATGGAAGGTCCCCTGATCTAAGAATCCTAGAAAGGTGACCTATTTTGTATGCATTTGCCAAGGAGTGAATTTTATTTTCTTTAGCCAGTATCATCTCTTCACTACTTAGTTGTCATACCTATATTAAGACTTGGTACTTAAAAATAGGTTGTTTTATTTTTGTAGAATTCCTCAGGAACCTGACGGAGAGAAGCTCTTGCTTTAGAAACAGGCATGTTGTCTGCCTCCTCTCTTATATCCACAGCAATAAGGTTTTTGAATTTTTTTTCTCCTCGATAAACTGTGCTTATATAGAGACTTCATTATTGTTTGTTTGTTATGTGTTGTTTATTTACTGTCTTAAAATAGATCAGTGTTTCCCAATTTTATTTGGCTATTTTAAACTCAAAAGAATTTTGTGGGACCCCTAATAACAGTCTAATCTATGGAGCTGAAAAAGTAGACGACAAATAAGTAAGGATAATAATAAACAAATGCAGTCACGAGATCAACATTTAGTTTAATTGCACATATTTAAAAACAAAAATCACATATTCATTTTTTAAAAAATCATAAAATGTTATTGTAATGGAATTTTCTCTTGGAACCCTTATTTTCACTTCACGGAACCCTGGGGTTCCGTGGAACACCATGTGGGAAACACTGGAATAGAGCAATAGGAATACCTACATTCAACATGGCCAAAAGACTGTAGATTAGTTGAGAATAAATATATGACATTGAATCTGTGCATCTTGTCAAATAGAAGCTTCTCTGCTTTCCTGGTACCTTTCACTCCACAAAACTAGCTTTCGATTTTCAGCTCGGTTAGTGTATACTTCCCTTTAGCCTAGAACCAAACTGATATAGTTTCATCTGGTTGTGAATCTCATTTTTAAATTCCAATCTGTTGTAAATCGGAATCTATTAATTAACACCAGCTATTTTTAAAAAAAAAGTAGTACATTTCACACCCCTTGGGGCAACCACAATGAGCCTTCCTGAATCATTTTGTTTCCTAAAGCCCTTTGCAAGGTTGAACAATCAGATGAATTGTAATGTCCAGTACAAATCTGACATGAAATGGAGTCTTTTTGTGTACCTCTTTCCCTATGCAAGTTATTCAAATGGGTTTTCTACAGAATGAGATTATGGGAAACTGAGGCAGTGACATTGAATAACTGGCCTGAGGCCACCAGGAAGTATGAGGAAGAGCTGGTATCCAGGCCATCTCACTTCTAGTCCTGTGCTTTAATCACAAGACCATCATTCTCCTTTAAATAACTGAACTGAGCTGTGACATTTACAGTATCCTCAAATCAGGGGAGTCTGAGCTCTGTAGGCAGCTCTAGAAGTGCTAGAAGCTCCCAGATGATTGGATGGGATGGATTTTTTTCTACTGGGTGCATGGCACACCTCAATATTGACCTTCTGTTTCACTTACTAATTTTGTGCTTTTTTGGAGATGCTGCCATAGACAACTGCTTATGTGGCCTATTCTAAAGCCAGTGCTTAGGTTAACTGCCCAGATGCAATTGTGTTTCATACTTCTCCCCCACAGTAATTGACTAAATCAAGTTTGATAGTGGTTTAAAAAAATCATGGATAGTTTCCCTTGTCCCTTACTTACTATTGGTTAATAACTTATTGAAACTTTTAAAATTTGGTATACCTATGCAGTTCAGGTCAGTATTGCATAAGGATGATAATTCAAAGGGACTTTTATTGTGTGAGATACTGGTGGCTTTTGGAGAAAAGTTTAAGAATGCATTCAATTGATCATGAATGTTAAACCAAAAATGCAAGTATTTCTGGATTTTTTTTGTTTTTGTTTTTTTTGTTGCCGCTCTGTGCTTAACTTACCAATTTTACCTAGATATTATGGAGGATTCAGCTAATGGTCCTGTATCACAAGATGTAGACACAAAGGAATATGTTGAGAGCTGTAAGGAAGCCTCTACTGTAAAACAAAACAAAAAAAACCTTGATTTATTTAAGCAAAGTTTTTTTTTAAAGTGTCATTTTACATATTACATGCACATAGACATTCAGAATAACATTTGTGCATTTACATGAATGCAGTACGTAGGTTCTTTAAATTTCACCAAGCTGAGCTGGCATGATTCCATTATTCTTGTTCAAATTGCCACCTTCCCATGTGTTTCTGGTGTAGTCTTGTGGGGGAGGAAAGAATGACAGTCTATTAATAGTTACTGTACTGCTTCCCCCCCTTCATCTATTACAGATCCCTGGAATGCTTTCAGTAGCAAATTAATGAAAACCTTATTTAATGTAAGTACTGGAGAAGGCACATATTCCCTCCCTCTTTGCCCCCTAAAAAAGTAAAAATCAAAATGATCTTCTTAATCCTTGGAGACTGCAGAGACTGAAATGAACATTTTCCTAAGCATTTGGTGTGCATTCTATGGGTTAAACTCTAGTGTGATAAGTGAATATGGAGGAAAATATTTCCAGCCATTTAAATTGGAGTTGCTCAAATGTTAAAAAGGGAGATGGGAAAAAATTTTTTGAATTTTTTTGGGTATTTTATATGGTAGGGAATAAAACCTTTAATATTGACTGAATTGTATTTGTATTTAGGTTCAAAGAACTCTTTGAATTAGGTAAATTATTTTATGTCACTGGTTTTATGGTTTTCAAATCTATTGGCTTAAGGCAGAAGGTCCGTATATCAGTGTCTGTGAACAAAGCTACTTTTCCTTTCCTTCGTTTTCTTTGGAGGTAATGGAAGAGTGCCCTGTTTTCATGATAGAAACAGCAGTATATTAGTTATTGGAACAACTTCTTTCTGATTAAAGTTATCAAGTGGTAGAGATGCTTTCTGTCTAATGTAGGGCTATTCAGCTTTGGAAGCTCTGGGGGCCACAATGATACTCAACACATGCTGAGGGCCACAACTTAAGTGTGAAGTATCAGAGGGGTAGCTGTGTTAGTCTGAATCTGCAAAAGCGGCGAGGAGTCCTGTGGCACCTTATAGACTAACCGAAGTGTTGGAGCATAAGCTTTCGTGGGCAAAGACCCGCTTGCATCTGACGAAGTGGGTCTTTGCCCACGAAAGCTTATGCTCCAACACTTCGGTTAGTCTATAAGGTGCCACAGGACTCCTCGCAACTTAAGTGTGGTTGCATATACATGCAAATATGTATGCAAATAGCTTCTTTCACTCTGATGGGCATGAATACAAAAATTAAGGAACAACCCTACAACACGCAGGCCCCATTTAAGTCAGTTCTGCTGATATTAATAAAATGCAATATTTACCCGATTTCCACCCAAATGACAGCACTTTTAATGAGCAATGACAGTCCAGGAATAAAAAACTACAAAAAAGCATATCAACAGAAGACCACTATATTGACTACTTTTTTGTTTTGGCTTCACAACAGTTCAGGAATTATCAACCCAAACCACACCGCTGGCTGCAAACAGATGGGCCGTGTGTTGAGTAGCCCTGGTCTAATGGCACATAATGGCCGCTCTTATGCAAGCTGGAGAAGTGCACTGATTCTTTGTTGGCCACAGGAATTTCAGTTACTGATGAAGGTGCCTGCTCCTCCGGGAATTCTGGGGGTTGTCGTGGAGTGCCTGCTCCGCTGTGCGGTTCTCAAAATACTCATTGTGTAGCTCTAAGGGGAACCTTATGCAGGGTGTATTGCTCTAGGGTTCCCAACTGTAGCTTTTCAAATGTTTTGAATTGAGGGAGGGAGGAAGGAAGGAAGGAAGGAAGCAGAGGTTTTCAGATGCTCTCAGCAGTGTTGGTTACTTTGTTCCAGTAGGGAACTTTCATTTGGACACATTGTATAGATTTGTGTTAGAAGCACCTGTGTTGGAAGCTGTAGAATGTAGTTATGCACCAGCACAATTAAGTGCTTTTACTGTTTGACTTGAGTAAGAACAGACAAATTAAATGAAAGGCGTAGTAACTGCATAGATCCTTAAAGTGCAATTCTAGTCAGAAATCTGAATGAAAATGGCAACCCCTCTTGGAGGTGACAGATCTACTGAGTCTTGTCTATTGGCCTTCATGAATAAAAGGGTATTTTACTACTTTTTACCTCAGTTAAGTCTGCAGAGTCAACACAGCTGAGAGTCTGAGCTGGATTCTATTCTTCTTGTTTGTCATGAGAAGTGTTCACCAAATTCAAACACATTACACCTGAGCAAACCTTCTGAAGCCTGAGCTTGCACGGGTGTTAGTGATAAAAGTGGTTAAAAAAAACCAACCCCCCCCCCCCCCAACCCACCCCTTAGAAACAGCAACAAAACTCAGACTGAACTAACAGGGCTGCAATTAGGAGAAAAACCAAGTATCTTTTTACCTATAAACTGGGCACATTTGATCTGGAATCAAAGATGTAATAAAAATGGAGCCTCAGAAAGCCATTTTCCTCTGAGAACCAGACTGAAACTTGCCATTTGATCAAGATTAGCTGAAGAAATGGCTATAAGTTTCCTTCAAGGAACATTTTATTCAGGTTCTATTAACTGTATTCCAGTTACCAAATGAATTATGTTCATATCTAATAGTGGAAATGACTAGATTGGTTTTAGTAAGTATTTTACCTAGTAAAAGGGTTTTATAGCTTGTCAGCCAAAGAAGAGTGTTTATTTGTTCTTCGTTCTTCCACAGACTAAGCACAGCAGCTAGCAACAATACAAACTTCTTCCTATAGAGCAGTGGTCTCCAACCTTTTTACACCGAAGATCACTTTTTAAATCTCAGAACAGGCGAAGATCTACTGCCCCGCCCCTTCCTTGAAGCCCCACCCTCTCTATTCTCCTCCTGTCCATCACTTGCTATCCCCAGCCCTTACTTACACACTCTGATAAACACTTTATTTTTAAATTATGCGATATATAAAATTAAAATCATGTGTTTATAGTTATGAAATAAATGGTCTGTTTTTTATTCATGCTATTTAAATCTAAAATGAAGCATTTATAATTATACATTTTGTGGGGACAGAGTTCTGTGGCTGGGGGCAGGGGAGAGGGATCAGGGTGCTGGGAGGGCAGAGGACAGGGTTCTGCAGCAGGGGACAGGGTTCCAGTGGGGACAGAGTTTGGGGAGTGGGGATGGGAATGGGGACAGGAGTGGGGACAGAGTTCTGTAGCTGGGGACAGGGGAGTGGAGTCTGGGGAGCGGGGACAGGGTGCCAGTGGCAGCAGAGTCACCTGCATCTGCCTCCTCCCAGGATTCTCTCCCCCTCCCCCCCCCCCGGGAAGCCAGCACATGCCTCCTCTGGGCCCCCCGCGGCGCAGGGAAACCCCGAGCATGCCTGCCCCGGGCCAAACCCCTGCCTCCCGCGGCGGGGCCAAACCCCCGCGGGAGCCTGCACCAGGGGCAACTCCCACCCCTCCCGCGGCAGGGCCAAACCCCCCTTGCGCGGCCCTGCCCCTCCCCTCCCGCAGCGCGGCCAACCCCCGCGGGCACCTGCCCCGGGGCCAAACCCCCCTCCCGCGGCGCAGCGCGGTCAACCTCCTCCTGCAGCATGGCCAACCACCACAGGCGCCTGCCCTGGGGTCAAACCCCCCTCCCGCGGCGCAGCCCGGCCCGGCCAACTCCCTCCCCTCCCGCAGCGCGGCCAAACCCTGGGGCCAACTCCCGGTGCCGGCGGCGCAGGGAAGCCTCCGCACTCCTCTAGGGCCAACGCTCCCTCCCCCAGCACGCAACAGAGCTGCGGGAGGGGGAGCAGCCCGCGCACTTCCAGAACCCCCGGAAGTGATGCGGGCTTCAGAGAGGGCTTTGGTCCACCCTGCGGGAAACTGGCACTACACTAGAGGTAGGTAGTGGGGCTTCTCGGGGGTGGGGGAAAATGGGGGGCAGGGTTGCCGGAATGCCTTGCGATCGACTGGTCGAGGCCTCACGATCGACCAGTCGATCGCGATCGATGGGTTGGTGACCATGGCTATAGAGCCATATTTATAATCTGACCTTGGGACACCATTCTTTCTCTGTAAGTGAGAGATGATTCTGTGAATGGCTGCTCATGTGTTTCTTCTTTTAGAGGCATGCTTGATATATGTACTTCAGTATGTTGAATTCCTTGAATTTCTTTTATGGAGACCCTGGACTGCTATGAAGCATGTTGGAGACAGCACATGTAATTTACTGGGGATTTGCGTCTGAATCAGAAGGCTGTATCTGTTAAACTAGTGGTTTTCATTGGGCAGGGAGGGGGTATCTGTGGTCCCTGTCTAAGGGGGTTCTAAAAGACTTACTTGAATTCTGTTGAGTCATTTTCAGTCCTTCTACAGCAAGTGTACACCAGATTTTAGGGGGTCTGCAAATGAAAGTAAGTTGAAGACCACTGAATTAAATCACCTGACTTACGCAATGCAAAAATCCTATATAAGAGTCCTGTAGGAGAGCTTGAAAATGAAACCAGATATTTGCTGAAGAGTAGTTCACGATCTGAATGTTTTTGAATGAAATTGCCTCTCTTATTTTATTGAGCTGTGGGAATTATATTTCTAACAATTTATGCAGATTGGATGAATATATCATTTATACATGTAAATATCATTTGAAGAGAAAAACCTACAATGTAATAGTAAAATGTAACAAATCTTTTGTATTACAGCATGTGAGTATGTGTTCATTTAACTGTGTTCCCCCCCCCCCCCCCCCCGGAAACACACACAACAGATCTGACTCCAGTGTGAGAACTAGGTCCATGGAAAAGGAGTTAACACTTTTTTGTTGAAGACTAGATTTCTTCACATCTCATTTAATATAAAATGTGTATTTCTATAATGTGACCTAGCGGTGTCAATGTGTACCCATGTACACAGTTAACCAATGAGCCTTAGCCCTCACGTTTACATGCAACCCTCCCCGCTGCTGCCTCTGTATCAGGAAGGGGGAAGGGAGGCTGGAACCAGTGTGTGTGAGGAGCTGGCTTTTAAGCCAGCTCCCTGCATGTGGCAGCTCCCATGGAGCTACCTGCCCCTCCCCCACGCTGTTGCCTCCCACAGAGGCAACAGTGTGGAGGGGGCAGGTGGGAGCCTGTGCTTAGAAGCCTGCTCCCGTGAGCACTGGCTCCTGTGGAGCTTTGTGCTCCCTACGCTTCTGCCTCTGATACAGAGGCAGCAGCATTGGGGAGTGTGACAGGCAGGGGCTGATACATGTGGGGAGCGGGCTTTCCCTTCCTTCCTTCCATCCTTCCCTGTGCTGCTGGCTCCCTGTGAGCCGCCATGTAAACGTGTAACTGCTGAAAATTTCAGCAATTCACATTTACAAAAATAAACACATTTTGACGTCCCTAATATGTCCCATGTCTTAGTGCCTCACTCCAGTATTTTTGTGTTTTTAATCTTCCCTTAAAGAAAAATGCCATTGCTAATTGTGTCTGTCTTCAGATGTCTCCCCTGCACTCCCTTTTCCCTCTTATCAGCTCTCTATTTGCAATATTTTTCTTCTCTCCCCTGTGTTAACCTTTTCCTCATTTCCCCCTCTTTTTCAATCTTACTTCCTCTTCTTAAAGGACCTTCTCAGGGCTTGGCTGTGTCTCTGCAATTTTAAAATCAATTAACTGTGAATGTTTAAAAACAGATATGGTTACATTGGTGCAACCCCCTGAGAATACATGCGGTTCTACCAGTATAAAGGTTCTTATTTTTTGTACATTAATTCCTTTCCATTTCTTGTTCTTGTATCCTTTTCACATCTTACCCCCGAAAGTGGATCCTGGGAAAGAGGAAGCAGTAACAATTATTTTCCAGCCTGGTCTCTTCTGTGTGGGGGAGTGACACTGGGAGAGAGGAGGTTATGCCCTTCTGCCCCCTCTCACTGGAGTGAGGGGAGATGTGGTAGACATTTGCTGCTTCTAAGGAAAATGCAGCATTATACTTCTTTTGGAGAAGTGAAAAAATTCTGTGTCTCTTGAAACTGTGGTGATTTAAGAACATTCAGATGGCCATACAGTGTCAGGCCAATGGTTTATCTAGCCCAGTATCCTGTCTTCTGACAATGGCCAGTGCTTTAGAGGGAATGAACAGGAACTGGGTGATTTTTATCAAGTGATCTGTCCGTTGTCATTCAGTACCAGCTTCTGTCAGTGAGAGGGTTAGGGGCACCCAGAGCAGGGGGTGGCATCCTTGACCATTTTGATGAATAACTATTGATGAACCTGTCCTCAATGAACTTACCTAGGTTTTTGTTCCAACCCAGTTATTCTTTTTGCCTTCACAACATCACTTAGCAAGGAGTTCCACAGGTTGACTGTGTTGTGTGAAGAAGTACTTCTGTTTGTTTAAACCTGCTAGCTGTTAATTTTATGGGGTGACCTTGGGTTCTTGTGCTATGTGAAGAAGTAAATAGCACTTCCTCATTCACCTGCTCTCTCAAGTCATGGTTTTATCGACCTTTCTTAATATAGGAGCACCAGAGTGAGGACTTGCTGTTGGGGAGCTACTAAAGTTGCTTGTGTTCAGTGTTCCTGCTCTGTTTGTGTATGAGTAGGAACTGAGAACTTTTTCTGGCCTTTCAGTGCTGTAAAGTCAGGGCTGGACAAATTCCAGCCCGCAGGATGGATCCGGTCTGCCAGGGTAAGTCCCTGGTGGGCCCCCACCTCTATAGTCACTTGCATCTCTGCAGGTATCGGGTGATTGGAGCTCTTGTTGGCCACGGATTGCCATTTGCAGCCAATGGGAGCAGCAGGAAGTGGCACGGACCGGGACACCACTTCTTGCCGCTCCCTATTGGCTGTAAATGGCCAACGAGAGCTGCCATCACCTGATACCTCTGGCGGCACAAGTTAATATAGCGGTGGCAGCACTAGGGATGTAAGTGACTAGTTGACTGGTCAATGACTATCTGATTAGCTTATGCTTATCGGGTAAAGTAGTCTCTTCCTCCTCCCCACCCTTGATGCCTCTATCAGAGAGAGGCAGCTGGTGGTGGTGGGGCGGGGGGAAAGCAGGAGCCAGTGCTGTGGGGAGCCAGCTTAAAAGCCAGTTCCCTCTAACACCATCTGCATGGGGGCAGGGGAGGCAGAGGCATCCATGCTGCTGCGCCTCTCTCTTTGAAATGTACAAAAGCTGTGGCGGCTCTTGTACATTTCAGAAGGAGAGGCGCAGAAGCAGGGACCTAAGCAGTCCCACCATGTCTCTGCCTTCGAAATGTACAAGAGCCGTGGGTGGCTCTTGCACATTTCAAAGGAAGAGGCGCAGCGCGAGCACCCCCCTTAACAACTAATCAAGTAGAAATTCCATTGACTAATCGATTAGGTGATTAATTGAAATTTAACATCCCTAGGTGGCACACCAGAGACAAATTCTGGCGGGCCACTGTGCTGGGGAGAGACTTGAGGAAGTGCTTTGTTCCCTTTCAGAGAGGTGAAAGCCCCTTGGTCAGAACACTTTGCAAAGGGAACTGATCTGGGCTCTGATGCAGCCCCTTGAATATTCTTCCCCACAAGTTAGAGACCTCTGCCCCCATACAGCAGTCATTCCGTGTGGCAGTGTGCAGAGTGAGCCCATCAAGTCTGTCTCCCAAAGCCTGTCTTAGACTAGGACTTAAGATACGGAGTTAGCATGCGGTAGCTAACCTTATTTTAGAAGACTTATCCAGACTGGACTCAAGGTCACATTAACACGTGCCAAGCTCACATTTTAAATCCTGGACTAGACAAATAAATGCCTGGCGGTTGTGACACTCATCGGGGTGGGGAGGGTTCTTCTTTGCTAGAACCCAAATAGAAAATTACCAACAAACGGTAGTAAAATGTGGAAATCTTTTTTTACTAGTTCCTGTTTGACTCAAAGCTTTTTAATGTCATGTAGTGTTTACTTGATTTTTGTGTCGTTTTTAACGTTTCATCCTGCAACCAGTAAGTTAGTGTTCAAAATAAATATACAAGCTACCTTCAATCTTGACAAAGTTTTGGGGCTAATGTCTGCTTGTTTTTGAAGCTGGCGGACTGACTTATTCAGTGACTTGATTCTTTCAAAGGACAAATTAATCCTCTGACTTGTGTTGAGAAAGATGTACTATACAGGCACATCGTCGCCATACTCTTTTTTTGGTGAAAAGTTAGATATGAGTGCATGACAGAGACTCTGCTCTTTGGCTCAAGTTTCTTCCTGGTACATGCATATGCAACTCTTAATTACTTCAAGACTTAATATGGTCCTGGATGCAGAGATATCTTGCTCATTTCTGCACTATTTGCAACCACTGAACAAATATAGCTTTCCTTTGAGTTAACAAGTAGACTGACCACTTTATCCAAGGCTACTTGACGCCAGTGTTGGCACACGCAGTGGGTGGTTGGGAAAACCTTAAACAACTTGAGGATAAATGCTTGGTAGGTTTATCTGCTCAGCTTTTTGAAATTTTTTTCCCAAGTCTGCTTCTGTAAACAGGCCCTGGCTGTTATCTTCAAATTGCCTCTTCCAGTAGTAAGATCTGCTTCTGCAATGCTGCTTCTCTGTATGGCCTTGAAAACGCATGACTGGAGGGAAGTTTTGTTACAAATATTAGGAATAAATTTTAGCAAAACATTTAGTATGTAATCTTTACTTGTTTTCAAACATGACTAGCAATGAATTTAAGAAAAAGCATTGCGATACTTCACTGTTGATTCTGGTGCAGATATTTGTTTAGAATCTTTTTTTAAGCAGATAAAAGTTCTAGCAAAAAAAAAAAATCCCATTCAGTTGCATCACATGAAGGGAGACAGCTAAATATTGACAAATTTTATAAGTGCTTGTACACAAATGCATGATGTCTAAATACTAAGAGAGATGAACTTGAGTGCCTGGTATTGAATGAGGATATTGGTATAATAGACATCACAGAAACTTGCTGTAACAATGATAATCTATGGGACATGGTAATATGAGGGTATAAAATATATAGAAAGGACAGAACAGATTGTGCTGGTGGGGATGTGGCACCACTGTATGTGAGAGAAAAGTATTCATTCAAATATTTGATTGATTTCAGATGCTTATCATATTGTACTATAGACTCTCTATGGATAGAAATTCCAAGCTTGAATAGTAGAAGTATAACAAGAATCACTTGACCTCCCTTCCCCCCAGGATGGTGATTGTGGAATCACTGGTAGAAAGGCTACAAAAACAAACCCAATATAATGGGGGTTTTCAACAATCCCCATATTGACTGGATACATGTCACCTCAGGAAGGGATGCAGAGATAAAATTTCTAGATACCATTAATGACTACTCCTTGGAGCTGCTAGTCCTGGAACACACCAAAGGAGAGGCAGTTCTTGATTTAGTCTTAAATGGTGCATAGGCGATCAATGTAACTGAACTCTCAGGGATAACAACCACAATTAATTACATTTAACATCCGTGCTGGAGAGATGGATGAGGAAGGGGGTAGAATACCAAAGAAACCCACCACAGTAACATTCAGAAAGGGGAGCTACACAAAAATGAGGTGTTTAGTGAAATGGAAACTGAAAGGAAAAGTCACAAGACTGAAATGCTTGCCCACTGTATGAAGAATTAAAAAAACCACCATAATAAAGGCTTAAACTATATGTAGGTCCCCCTCCCCACCAATATGCTACCATGTAAACAAACAGAGATAAGAGAGGCAGTTCGAGACAAGGCATCTAAAAATTAGAAGTCAAAACTTACTGAGGAAAATAGGAACATAAAGTTGAGCAAGTCAAGTGTAAAAAGCATAATTAGGTCAAAAAAGAATTTGAAGCAAGAGACAAACTATCAACAATCTTTTTTTTTTTTTTTTAAAGAAGTACATCAGAAGCAGGAATCCTGCATAATAGTTATTGAGGCCACAGGATGATCAGGCAGCTAAAGGAGCACTCAAGCAAGACAGTGTCATTTGGAGAAGCTAAATGAATTGTTTGTGGTGTTCTTCACTGCAAAGGATGTGAGGCAGATTCCAACACCTGAGCCATTCTTTTTAGGTGCTGCATCTGAAGAACTGTCCCAGACTGAAGTGTCAGTACAGGCGGTTTTGGAATAAGTTGATAATTAAACAATATGTCAAAAAGACCAGAAGGTATTCACTTAAGACCGTGGTCACCAACCTGTCGATCGCGATCGACTGGTTGATTGCAAGGTGTTCCGGGCCCTCCATTTCCCCCCACCCCCAAGAAGCCCCACTACCTACCTCCAGTGACAATGGAGGTAGTGGTGGCTTCCCGCTGGGTGGATGGAAGTCCTGAGCTGCATGTCACTTCCGGGGGTTCTGGAAATGCGCTGGCTGCTTCCTTGTCCCAGGTCTGTGATGTGCCGGGAGCTTACCGGGGGAGTCCCCAAAGGCGCACGCTGGGACTTCCCTTCTCTGTGGGAGGGGGGAAGTCGGCCCTGGAGGAGGCGCATGCGCGGGCTTCCCTGCTCCGCGGGATGGGGGAGTCGGGCCCGGAGGGGGCGTGCGACGGGGGGCTTCCCTGCTCCATGGGTGGTGTGCGCCGGCCCCGTAGGAGGCATGTTACAGGGCTTCCCTCCTCCCGGGGGGGAGAGTCTTGGGAAAAGGTGGGTGCAGGGGACTCTGTCCCCACTGGCACTCTGACCCCTTTCCCCCACTGGTCCCCTGCTGCAGAACCCTGCCCTCCCGGTACCCTGTCCCCTGTCCCCTCTCCCCTGTCCCCAGCCTCAGAACCCTGTCCCCACTGGAACCCTGTCCCCTGCCCCCCCCCCCAGCACCCTGTCCACTTTCCCCCACTGGCGTGCTGTCCCCTGCTTCCCACTGCAGAACCCTGTCCCCTGCTCCCACTGGCACCCTGTCCCCTGGCCCAGCACCCACTAGCACCCTTCCCTAGTACCATGTCCCCTGCTCCCACCAGCACAGTTGGGGCCACATTAGTGAGGCTTGGCGGGGGGTTTGGAGGAATTATTTTTTTGCATCTCACTTGTGTTGCCCCAACTGACTTTTCTGTGGGTCAGTGACCCCTGACTCAAAACAGGTTCCCTGCCCTTCTCATAAATAAAGACAATGCAGAAACTTTTTGTGTTTGACATAGTATTTTATTTAAAAATGAAGCCTGGCCAACAGACCCCTAACTGGGGCCAAGCCCTCATCTGGCCACAGCATCATAATACTCCTGCACCACCGTTTCCCCCAGACCCTAGATCTGAGCCTATCATACACTGGAACCTCCTGCCCTGAGCCCCTCACATACCCCAATCCTAATTCCTGCACCCTCACATCCACAAGCCTGTGGCTTGCTTAGTACCCCAACACTCCCCGGCCTGGAGCCCCCTCCCTGAGCCAGTGTCCCCTTCTCCACCTCTTCCTGCATCCATATTTCCTCCCAGAGCTTGCACCTCTCACTCCTTCCCACACCCATATCCTTCATTCCCACTCCGCAGTTTACACATCCTGTCTCAACCCAGCAAGGGTACAGCTAGACTACAGGAGTTTTTCAGGATGTCGGAGATATCCCAGAAAAATTCTTCTGCATCCAGGGATGCATTTGTTCTTCCACTTCTTTTAGTGGAAGAGCAAACATGCTCTTTCGGTAACCCTTGTATTCCTCTTTCCACGAGGAATAAGGGGGCTTCCAAAAGAAGGGTTTTTCTGACATTTGGTCCAGTCTAGACAGGCCAAATGTTGGAAAAAACCTCTTCCTACAGAAGAATTGGGGGAAAAAAGCAGCAGTATAAGGGTTGGGGATAGCAAGTGATGGAGAGGAGGAGAATAGAGAGGGAGGGGCGGGGCTTCAGGGAAGGGGCGAGGCTTCAAGGAAGGGGTGGGGCCTTGGGGGAAGGATGGGGTGGTAGATCTTGGCTTGTTCTGTCATTTAAAAAGTGATCTTGGGTGTAAAAAGGTTGGAGACCACTGACTTAATAGCTCTGAAGGAGCTCAAATATGAAATTACAGAAGTACTAACTGTGGTATATAACCTATCATTTAAATATGCTTCTGTACCAGATGACCGGAAGCTAATGTAATGCCAACTTTAAAAAAAAAAAGGCTTCAGTGGTCCTCCTTTCAGTTAGAGCAATGATTTTCAACCACTGGTCCATGGACTGGGGGTGGGCCACGAGCCGCTGCTTGCTGGGCTGCGGCACCCTGCAAGACCACGCCCCCAGTGTGTGTTGTGGCTGGAGTTGGGGCTCTGGTGAGGCTGTCCCTACTGGGGAAGCCTCACCATCGCTCTGGTTCTAGCTTCGGCAGCCGCTATGTGGCCCAGCTGGTGGGGCCCGCATGGAGGGCGGCTGCCCTGGTGAGTCTGTTCTGCCTGCACTGGCACTGTTGGGTGGCTCCCTCCTTCAGGCCTGTACATGGGGGGTGGGGGAAGGGTGCAAACATGCCCCCTGTGGTCCACCTGCCCCACGCAGCAGCAGCACCACCCTGTGCCCCACAACCAGATGAGGAGAGATTTTTAAAAAGACAGGGACTGTTCCACCTGGAAAAAGATGAGTAAGGCGCTAGGGGAATAAGAGAGGTCTCTACAAAATCATGAATGGTGTGGAGAAAGGGAATAGCAAAGTGTTACTTACTTCTTCATGTAACACAAGAACCAGTGGGCATCCAAGGGAATAGGCAGCAGATTTAAACAAACAAAAGGAAATGTTTTTTTCACCCAGTGCATAGTCAGCTTGTGGAACTTGTTGTCAGGGGATGCTGTAAATGCAGAAAGTATAAGTAGGTTGAAAAAAGAATTAGTTAAGTTGATGGGGTAAAGGTCCATCAGTGGCTGTTGTTCAAGACAGGCAGGGACACAAGCCCATGTTCTTGTTGCCTCTAAACCTTGTCCTGTTACTATACCAGCAGAATTATTCTTCCTTTGGCACATGTTCTGTCCGCACTAGGGCACTACTCCAACATAATTTCTGTAATGTAGACTAGGGATGTAATACAATAGTCGATTAGCAAAAGCTTATGGGTTAATGCTATAGATTACATGCATTTCCCCCCCACCCTTTGCCAGTAAATTTTTTAGCAGGCTGGCCAGCAGCCAGGTCAGTCCTGACTTGCACTGTGTCCTGGACCTACCCCCACTATGCCTCTGCATTTAAAGTGTATCAAGAGTCAGGTGGGCTGGCAGCCTGTCTCAGTTCCAGCTTGTGCCGGGTCAGAGAGCTCAGACCCCTATGCCCTGGACAGGGGCTGCTCAGGGACTATAGAATAGTCGCCTAACCAATAAGAATTCATGAGGTTAATCGACTAATCAATTAAGCGATATTTAACATTCCTAATGTAGACATGGCATAATAGAACGACAAAAATGTTCCACCATCACATTCTTCCTTGCATCTCTGTAGTGTTTCTGCCATCCACAACTTTTAAAGAAGTTATATTGTAAGAATTAGGGTTGCCAAGTATCTGGTTTTGAACAGTCCAGTATTTGAGCTTTCTGTTCGGGAAACAAATTGAGAAAATATAAATGTCCAGTCTTTTCTAAATAAGATGTAATGTAGATTGTGATGCAATGTCAAGTGTGTCCGGTATTTTGTTGAAACCATTTGGCAATCCTAGTAAGAATGGGTTAGTATGCAGTTACTACTTGTTTGTGTTTGTTTAAAGGAGAGGGAGGGTGTGTGTGTATGTAAGGAGAAATCTTATAGTGAGTATCTCTCCATCCATAGCTTGCTATAATAGGCATTTATAACATGGTGTACCAGGCCCTGGAAATGAAATCACTAATATCACCTTGCTTAGAACAGCCCTGGGGAAGGAATGGTTGCCAGTTATACCATCAGGAAAAAAGTATATGCCACAGCTACTTTACAGGCAGGTTTTTTTTTTTAAAGTCAAAGCTGTAAATATTAGAAACAGCCCTCTCTAGAATATACAGTAATTTCTCATTTAACATGTGCCCGCTTAACATGTTTTTGCGATAGCACGATTTTTTTTTTAGGGAACGTTTTTTGAATTACATGACCGTCCCCGGAATAACACGATTTCCCCAGCTGGTCCATTGCTGGCGGCTGCGCAGGGCTTCCCCTGCCTCCCTGCAAAGTGGCGGAGGGTTCGCTGCTCGCTGCGCTGTTCCCTGCTGACTCCCCCTCGCCGGACACTTGCCCCCTCTCCTCTGCCTCCGCTTGCAGGCCGGTGGCTGGGTTTCCCCGGCTGGCCCATCGCCAGCGGCTGCGCGGGGCTACCCCCGCCTCCCTGCATATCAGCGGAGGGTTTGCTGCTCGCTGTGCAGTTCCCTGGCGACCCGCCCTCGCTGAACACGGTGCGGGTCCCGGCAGACCCGTCACAGGGGCATACTCCCAACCCAGTCCCCCTCCCCTTCCCTTCCCCAGAGCCAAACACCTCCCCTCCCTGCTGTAACCCAGTCCCCTTTTTCCCCCAACCTTATGTCCCAGTCCCAACAGACACCACTGCTTGAAACGCAACCCCCCACCTTTTCCATTATTTTCAATGGGGAAACTGACCCCGCATAACACGTTTTCACTTAACACGATCATTTTCTGAAACACATCTATAGTGTTAAATGAGGAATTACTGTAATTGACTATCACTGCCCCACCCCCACAATGCCCAAGTTCAAAACAAATATCAGCTACAGTATGATTTCTTCAGTCCTGATAGCAAACATTTCTCTCTCCTGGAATGTAGTTAAAACACTGGAATGGCCATAGCGGGCCAGACAAATGGTTCATCAGGCCCAGTATCCTGGCTTCTGACAGTAGCTGGTGTCAGGAGCTAGAGTGCACGTACAGAACGTTACCTCCGAAAACAACGTTAACTCTGCTGGCAGACTTACACTTCTCTGTTTGCGTAGTTGCCATCTACATGGATGGTTCTGTCGATAGAGCTGTGCCGCAGGCCCACTTTGAGAGAGCTGCTAACAGGCTGCTCTGGGGTGTGTGTTTAAAGACTCTATAGCCATGGAGCCTTGTGGCTCCCATTGGTTCCATTCTCTGTAGTGATGCTAGTGTGTAGCCATTCATGTGATTAACGGATGAGCCTGAGCTCATTGGTTAATCCTAATGGGTACCCCCTCCTGCCCCCCCGCTTGGTGCCTCTGCATCAGTGGCTTGTGGCCGGCCCACTTTGAGAGAAACTGGTGTAGACCATGTTTGGCTTTCTCAAAGATTCTGGCTTTACTGCCATTTTAGGCCCCAGTCCTGCGAGCAAGCTGAGTTGTGTGAGTTGGACCCTTGTGCTTGTAGATAAGCTTGGAAGATCAGAGGCTTAGGAAGTAGGGCTTCAAATTCATTATAATGAAAACATTTACATTTGGTGAAGGAAACATAAAATGTGAGGTGATGTGGAAGTCATTGTTTTTTGTTGATTAAAAGTCCCCCAGACAAATGCAAAGGTCTCGCATTCCTTGGGCAGAATTGTATAATTCATCTTGGAGTTGCATGCCCTTATGCTTTGAGTCATACCTTATCATCTCAGATCTGATTTTTCTTCACTCAGCAGGAAGCGGGTGGGTGTTTAAGCTACAGGAAATCATATGCAGCCACATTTATCAGCTTGCATTCTTTATGTACCCAGGTGAAGCATGTTAGTCATCTACTCAAATTTTCTCTTAATGGCCTCAGGCAAGTAGTTTGGCTGGCATGAAGGTGCACCAGCAAATAAGCGCTGGGGATAGAATAGGGCTGCATGGGAACCAATGATGGTGTCTTTCTATACATTTAATCTCCAACCATACATATATAAATTATTGCTATATTTTTATTTTACCAAATTTGGCTAATGTTAGACCATACTGAAATTGTCCCTCTAAATGGCAGATGTTAAAATAAAATCACTCAAACTTTCCAATTTGGATGCCTACAGTTTTGGCTTGAGAGACTCACTTTGTGTGGTTTTCATGAAAGGTGTTGTAGTTTCTTTGTTTTTTAAAGCTCTTCCTTTCTCTCACTTCTGAAGTCAGTGACAGTTGTGGGAGGATTGAACCAAGATTGAGTACCTCCTAATGCCTAAGAACAGAGGCATTTCTGTGAGAATGCCATCTGGTTCATTTGTGAAAGATCCATATCCCTTCCACAAGAAAATGGTTTAGAAAAGTGTGAGTGTGTGTGTATCAACGTGCTAAAAGGAGAGTGAAAAGATAATGTTTATGGTTTGTGATTAGAGAAAAGCAACCAGATATTTATATTTCCTAACAGCAGACAAATACTTAGCTGAAAGTCCAGCTAAATGGGCAAATCTGAAAGGCAATCCTTCTGAAAGGATTTGATGCTGACCTGTTTAATGAGATAAGTAGACAAAAGTTTCTAATCATTGTTAATTGCTTCTATATGGCAAACTCAATAATAAAATTGGTTCTCAAATAGCTGGGAATCACTTCCTTCCTTCCATTGACTTGGGCACGGCTGTAGTAGTGGTAGCTGAAATATTTATAACTATCTGGAAACAGGATTAAATTCCTGGGAAGGGATTAAATTGCAGCCCATTTCCAACTTTACCCTTGTAAGTGTTTGGATTGTTAGTCCAAATACAAGGGACACATTCACTTTGCCCTGGGACATAGATCGTGTTTGTCCTGCTCTGCCAAGGACAGACCTTTCTAAGCCATGATTTCAGTGCTGGGAGTGTTTAAAAGGGTAGGGTGAAAACATGCCACACAAAGGAGTTGTGCTGTCCATGGACTGTTCTTGGGCACCAAAGGGATTAGAAAGTTATCTCCTTAAATCAGTCAGTGATAAGAGGCATTGAACATGGAGAGGGTGAAGAGGTTAGCCCCTCTCCTGCCTAGCCTTGAAAGTAGTGTTGGAAAAGGACAGTAATTTAGCTAAAATGTGCACTCACCACTCAGTTCTCTTTGAACAAAAATCACAGAGTAAAGAAATGCATGCTGGGTACAGATTAAGTCACATGCTTGGAAGAAGGAAATTTCTCTTACTCTGTGATAACAGTGGCTTGCTTAAGGGTTTTTTTGGATTAAATATTTGATAAATCTATAGTAGACTAGAATTCTGGTTTTGGTTTTAATTACTGAAGATTTTAAGCCTGAAGGACATTGACATTTCCCCCTCTCATGGCATTGTAACTTAATCCTTTCTTATAGGTGGCAAGTTGCGCTTTCTAGAAAATTATATTCAAAGATATTACTTCCAATTAAAATAACGTGAGGTGCAATGATCCTATTGCCTAGCAGTCTGGGAATGACTACTGAGTTACAGTCATGGTTTTATAATTGGAGATGTACGGAACAATCCCTGCAGAATTAGTGATAAATTTCTAACTCTAGGAGGTCTGGTGTCATAAACGGCTTTGATCCTGTCAGTGCTATCAGAAATGTTTGCATAGTTTTATTACCATGTATGTAGTCTCTATAAAATTCCCACTTTCTTCTTTCTGGCCCATAGTTACTAGCATCATCTGTGTGTTTGGGAGGAGAAGAGTAGCAGGGAAACCATTTTTCTCCCAGCTTCTACATCTCCTGTTTTCCTTTAGATATGATAGCCTTCTTATTATAAACCTTGCATGTAGTGAGGAGGTGGTTGTTGTCAGCCCTAGGTTTCAAAGATGTAGAAAGGGGACAAGTGAAATGCATACAACTCTACTTCAGTCTTATCAATCCATGGCCTCAAATACTTATGCTATTGCTTACACTGGTTGGCTTGCTTGTTTATATTCCTTTGGCTGGGCGTCTGTGGGACTGCTCACAATTAACTGAATAAAGGTCAGAGCTTGTACCTGATTGCTGTTGAGCTGCAGTTAATACTTTATTGAGCAGATACACCTACTTTTGTCCTCTCTCATTGTCGTGTTACCAGCGCTCTGTTGTTTTGAAAACATGGGATGGTAGGAGGTTGAAGGAGAAAATATAAACAATTCCTGGTAGCTGCTGAATGAGGCCTAATGCTGCTTTGTTGCTGTTTTTCAAATAGTGTGCCATACCCATATCCAGCAGACTCAAAACTATGGGGAAAAATAATTTTTAAAAATTTTCTGACAGTATAGTTTTCCTCAACAAAGGGGGGTGTGCGCATGGGGGTGTAAGTAAAATTGTTGATCCTATGTGAATAGTTGTATTACTGACACCTAAATATCTGGTTTTATAGTCATATCGGAGTTGAGTGCTGGGTTTCTCCCAATGGCGTTAACCCCTCACGATAGAGATGGGCCTTTTACATATGCCATCACTGACCAGACACAAATGACAATGGAATTGCAGAATTGGAACATTTGGCTAAGTGAGCTACAGCCTCCTGTTAGGGATGTAAATGGTTAACCGGTTACTCGTAAGCACTGCCTTACTGGCCTGCTTAGCAGGGTAACTGGCCAACCGGCACCTGGCCTGGCTGGAGCAGCCCCCTCCCTGTGGTATGGTGTGGTGGGCCCTGTCCAGCCCCGCGCTGAGGGTTGGAGGCTGCTCCGGCCTGGCCGGGACCACTGTGGTGTGACGTGGTGGGCCAGTTAACTATATATTTACTCGGTTAACGTTTTAAATGGGATTTTATATCCCTACCTCCTGTCAGTTTCCCTGTATGCATTGTTTTCAACCCTGTGTCCTTCAAGAATAGTCGCTCTCTACCACAACTTACCCTGTCTCACTAGGTCTTTCCTACAAGGGCTGAATGTTTAAAATGGCTCAGACATTGGATGGAAGTAAAAGGGGAAAATAAATACCTCATTGTGATGAAAAGTATGGTGTGGGTGGCTTTGTCTTTTGTGCCAAGACGCTAGCCACAGTCTCAAGGCCTTAGCAAGGCCTCCCCACTCTTTATTTGCTAAGAGCTCAGTGACTTATTAACTAGCTTGGCTAAAAAGAGTGCTTGTCCTTCATGGCTAAGTGTCTTCTGTGCTCTTCCATTTTCTTAGCTCTCTTTGATAATGCCGTTGGATCTTATGTTTCACACATTTTGAAGCCTTTGAGAAGATGGCTCAGCCAACATATGGCTAATTGGATTGCTGTAGCTCACCTCACCCATACTTTGAGGTCAGACCTACAGTAGGAGGGTTTTGTAGATAAAAAACACTATTTCCCCCCGCTCCCCGTCAATTCGAAGAAATAAGCTATACTTGTAGAAATGCATTTTTGGTGGTATAACTCTGTCTACAAAAGGGACTCTGGCTTGCACAGCTATATTGGTCACAAATCACACCCTTAATCAACATACCTGTAATGGCACAAGCTTGTAGCATAGGCTTGTGGTACGTCTATAGTTGTGTTGCTGTGCCAGAGACACTTACATTACAGTAATGGAAAGGGT
This sequence comes from Pelochelys cantorii, assembly GCA_032595735.1. NCBI lineage: Eukaryota > Metazoa > Chordata > Testudines > Trionychidae > Pelochelys > Pelochelys cantorii. Next base: position 118,778,662 of record CM064326.1, on the reverse strand, counting down.
TCTTCCGTTGTCGTAGGGGGCTGATCTATGCTACAAAGTTAGGCTAGTTTAGCTAAGAAGCTCAAGGCCGTGAAACATGTCGCGGTCTGTGCAATATAATCAATTTGTGCTAAACTTAGTGTAGATGCTGCTAGGTTGACAGAAGATTCCTCTTTCATTGCTGTAGTAAGTGTCCTACACATGCCCTAGGAAATCTACCTCTACGAGACATACTAGCTAAGTCAGTGGAAGAATTCTTCTGTCCATTGAGCGGTGTCCATGCTGGAGTTTAGCTTGGCTCAACTACATTGCCCTGTGTAGTTAAGCCACCCTAACTTCGTAGCGTAGACCCACCTTGGGACGGTGGTGGTACAAGCTTGAGCAGAAGAAAGGAGGTGGCATCCTGCATCACTCGGTCTCTTTTAACACTTGGACAATGTCTGATGCCTGTTTCATTTCTTGTCACTTTATCTCAGTTACACATGTTACCTGCTGTCAAAAAACCCCCCCAAAAACTGGGTCATTGCTCCTAAAATAGATTCAGTACTGAGCAAATTGCTCAAGCAAACTTTCCTTTCCTCATAGAGGTTAATGTCTGCCCCACTGGGACTGTAGGTAAATGAATCAGACTTCTGAAGAGCCTCTGTGTGTTTTGCTACTCTTGCTGAACACTGTCTGAAGGCATCACAGAAATATATAGGATCACGAGCTTTTGTGGGTGAAACCCACTTCATCAGATGATGACCTGGAGTGGAAATAACAGAAAACAAGTTATAATAAATATAAATAACTTGATTTCTGTTATTTCCACTCTAGCTCATCATCTGATGAAGTGGGTTTTACCCACGAAAGCTTATTATCCTGTATATTTCTGTCAGTCTCTAAGGGGCCACAGGACTACTTGTTCTTGTTAAAGTTACAGACTAACACTAATCCCTCCGAGACAGGTGTAAAATCTGTTCGCTCCTATGCCTGTGTCCACACGTTACGTACCCATCCCCTTAGTAAGGATGGAGCCTAGTCTGATAACGTTTCTCAAGAAACCATTATAACCACAGGATGCCTTGACTGTAGAGGGGGTGAAATCTTTCCTGTTGGTGGTTTATAGTGACAGTCAGGGTTACGTGCACTCTGTGATCCCATCCTCATGGCATTGACACAACAGCGAATTATGTGCGCAAAATACTATGGGATTCCATGGCAGAGCCTGCCCTTTTGCTGCAGCTGGGTGCCTGGCATTGTGGCCGTTCTGCCTTAGGGATCACTTTCACCCCAAAGGGAAGTGCATTAAGCTAGCAGTGGGGGCTAGAATGTACTGCCTGAAGGGGAGCCCCAGAAAGGAGGAGGACAGCTCTCTGGGCTTGTGAGGAACACCTTTGTCTGGAAAGGTGTGTGTGTGTGTGTGTGTGTGCTCTTTTAGGTGGAGGTGTGGGGGCCATGGTATCCAGGGACTAAATCGATGAATCATTGGTGCCAGGCAGAGCTGTGGGCTGCAAAGTAAGGATGTTAAGGATTAGTCGATTATCTCCCCCCTCCCCCTTTACTGCCTCTCTCAGATAGAGGCAGCAAAGGGGGGGGGAGAGGAAAAGGGGGTACTTCAAAAGCAGCAGCGCCACATGGACTCTGTATCTGGGCTCTGTGTGGCGCTAGCCCTTTGAAATGCCACGGCAGCATTTGAGTGGAGCCTCGGGTCAGGTGGGGGACTCCCCAGCTGACCCCGGGTTCTGGAGTTCCCCAGCTGACCCAGGCTCCGTGTGGCATTTCAAAGTGGCAGCGCTGGGGCTCTTGTACGTTTTAAAGGAGGAATGCGGAAGTGCCTATCGAATACTTGATGGAAATTCCATCGACTACTCGACTAGTAAATTACTCAATATTTAACGTCTTTATTGCAGAGTGTGCAGACTGAGCCCATCGGGAGCCCTACCATACACCCTAAGACAAAGCCCTTTGTGGCCCAGTCCTGCACAGCAGTCCCATATCTCCCTTGGATTGCCAGTAGCAGGAGGTGTTTGCCTTCTCAGAGGAGAAGCTAGACATACACAAATCCATGGGTCCAGATTTAATGCATCCCGAGGGTACTGAGGGAGTTGGCAAGTGTCATTGCAGAGCCTTGGGTCATTAACTTTGAAAACTCGTGGAGATCGGGAGAGGTCCCACATGATTGGAAAAAGGTAAATGTAGAGCCCATCTAAAAAAAAAAGGGAAGAAGGGCAATCTAGGGAACTGCAGACCAGTCAGCCTTACCTCCGTCTCTGGAAAAATCATGGAGCAGATGCTCAAGGAATCCATTTTGAGGCACTTGGAAGAGGGGGAAGTGATCAGGAATAGTCAACATGGATTCACCAAGGGCAAGTCGTGCCTGACCAAACTGATTAGCGTCTATGATGAGGTAACTGGCTCTGTGGACATGGGGAAGTCAGTGGATGTGATATACCTTGACTGTAGCAAAGCTTTTGATTCGGTCTCCCACAGTGTTCTTGCCAGCAAGTTGAGGAAGTATGGATTGGATAAATGGACTGTAAGGTGGATAGAAAGCTGGCTAGATTGTCAGGCCCAACGGGTTGTGATCAATGGCTCGATGTCTGGCTGGCGGTCAGTTTCAAGTGGAGTGCCCCAAGGATGGGTTCTAGGGCTAGTTTTGTTCAACATCTTTGTTAATGATGTGGACGAGGGGATGGATTGCAACCTCAGCAAGTTTTCAGATGACAGTAAGCTGGGGGAGAGGTAGACATGTTGGAGGCAGGGATAAGGTCCAGAGTGACTTAGACAAATTAGAGGATTTGGCCAAAAGATATCTGGTCCAACAAGGATAAGTGTAGAGTCCTGCACTTGGCATGGAAGAATCCCAAGCATTGTTACAGGCTGGGGACCGACTGGCTAAGTAGCAGTTCTGCAGAAAAGGACCTGGGGATTACAGTGCTGGATATGAGTCAACAGTGTGCCCTTGTAGCCAAGAAGGCTAATGGCATATTAGGATGCATTCGGAGGAGCGTTTCCAGCCAGTCTAGAGAAGTGATCATTCTCCTTTTATTCAGCACTGGTGAGGCCACATCTGGAGCATTGTATCCAGTTTTGGGCCCCCCATTACAGAAAGGATGTGGACGCATTGGAGAGGGTCCAGTGGAGGGCAACCAAAATGATTAGGGGGCTGGAGCACATTACCTACGAGGAGAGGTTGAGGGATATGGGCTTATTTAGTCTGCAGAAGAGAAGAGTGAGGGGGGATTTGATAGCAGCCTTCAACTTCCTGAAGGGAGGTTCCAAAGAGGATGGAGAGAGGCTGTTCACAGTAGTGATGGATGGCAGAACAAGGAGCAATGGTCTCAAGTTGCAGTGGGGAAGGTCTAGGTTGGATATTAGGAAAAATTATTTCACTAGGAGGGTGGTGAAGCACTGGAATGGGTTACTTAGGGAGGTGGTGGAATCTCTATCCCTAGAGGTTTTTAAGTCTCGGCTTGACAAAGCCCTGGCTGGGTTGATGTAGTTGGGATTGGTCCTGCTTTGGGTAGGGGGCTGAACTTGATGTCTTCCTGAGGTGTCTTCCAACCCTAGGATTCTATGATTCTAGGAGCAGCGGCCGGGGGGGGGGGGGAGATGGGCCGCCCTCGACTATCTATACACCAGTAGTTAGGGTATATCTGCTTGGATGTTGAGCAGGCTGGTCAGCATTCCCATATTCCCTGATCCTTGGATGACTTTCTGCTCAATTAGGACTGGATCTCACTGAGAGAATCCCCATTATGGTGTGTAGAGATTTAGCACAGCACAAGAATGTGGTGTGCCTTCCTTTCAAGAGGAGAACAGATCCTGTATTAGTACTTACTGCTGTGTGAACAATTAAAATCATATGGCATGCTTCAGAATGGCAAAGGGTTCATTTGGGAGGGTGGGGTGGTTAAAAAGGAAGCCCCCAGTATTCCTGCAAGTTAGGAGCACCCTATTACTGACTTCTCACTCTGCCTTAATTCCTTTTTCTCTCTTTCTGTCCCCTCTGGACACCTCCCTTCCCAAAAGAAATCAGTATCTGAACATTCCACTTTGCTTTTAAACATTGTCATTGTTTAATATTGCACATTGTTCCTTTAGGATAGCATATATATAAAAGTCACTCATAGAACATTTATAAAAGGCCTAAAGAAATCCAGTGAAAGCTCTTTTAAACTGCAAATCTTTATTGGAAATTTTTTTTTCCTGGAAGTGACTTTTATTTTCCTTTTAGAATTGTGAACCCTGGAGAGGCTTGTGAAAGATTGTTGATAAATACATGACAATAGCTGTTTTATTCTACAGTAGTATAGGACAAATTTAGTGTGTATATCATAGGGGGCTTTGTTAGTATAAGTCGTATCACTTTTTCCATACTTAATATTGCATTGAATACATTTGACATTTGTGTGAGGTTGTTTTTGTTTTGTTTTTGTTTTGCCTCTAATCCTATAAAGTTAGTAGTTGTTGGTGAGGCTGTGCTGCAGAGAGAAAATTGACTACAGCCATACGTCTATTGTGTACACTTCGAAAGGTGGCATTTCTACAGCTGAACAGAAGTTCTTACGAACTGCTGGTAACTGTGGACCCCCAGTCTCCTTCCTGCTCTGCCTCTTCTCCTCTAAGGCCCTTCTTCTCTTCCTCTGCTTTTTGGATTGTCACCACATGCCTCCCAGACTCTCTTTTCTCCCTCCTCCATTCCTTCTGCTCTGGGGTTGGGAAACAAGGACTCTGCCTGCAGGTAGGAGGTAGCCCTTGCTGAGCAAGTGCTGGCTTCTCCATGGGAATTGGCCTTTTGGGGTCAGGTCCTCTTGGTTGAAAACTGGACAGCTGGCAACCGTAAAGCCAAAAAATGGACTGTTCATGTAAAACCCAAATGAGTGGTAACCCTGTTGCCTCCGCATCTAATAAAAGGAAATCCCCTCAATAGGGTAACAACTCTAGCTACACTGAAGTAGAAGGAATAGGACAATTATTCACATCATGTAATGCATGACTCTAGTCCCTCTCCCGTTCTTACCTCCTTTCAGCTAGAACCCTGGGACCCAATTCTGCAGTGTGTCCCAGAGTTGTCAGCAAACACGTGCTTAACTCCAAGTACATGGGTGTGGCTCAGAGGCTGGAGGCTCAGCATCATGAAGAATTGTGGCCCATGGAGTATTTGCTTCAGTCACTCTTAATATGTTTGATTTCTTCACTTTTTCTTAATTTTAAAGGCGTAATGAAGGAAGGAGTGGAAGACTCTGAACTAGATTGTCTTACCAGTGTATATGGCTGTGCATGGTGATCTGGAGTTCTGATCCATTTCCTAGAGTGCTCCTAGCTTCATACACCACGAAGCATGTTCTAAAACTTGCTTGTGTCATCTCCCATCTATCTGTGATGCTCTAACTCTGTCTCTGGTTTCTCCTTGGTTACCAAAACATCCCTGAGGGGGAAAGGCAGCTCTGCGCTCTCAGTAGGGGTGGACTGGGGCAGCCAGCCCTCAGTGCTGTGCTTCCCCCCACCCCCTAAGCTAGTCCTCAGAGCTGCCCAGCGCACATTGCGGTGGGCTCCGGGGGCAATTTACTGCAGTGGCCAGAGCTCTGGGGTCCATTTCAATTGCTGGACCCCGGAACAGTTGCCCCCACATTGGAGGGCCTGCTTGAATTGCACTCAGAAAGGACCTGGAAGTTAGTGCAGTCAATGGAAGCACAGGCGTATGTGGCCCCTCGTAAAGAGGTCACGTTGGTGTGTGGGCAGCTGTACTCATAGCCGAGGTCTTCACCATTTTTATGTAGCAATAATAATTCAGTCTTGAGGTGACTGAAGGCAGGGACAGCTCTGGTCCACATCTGAAAGAAAAGATTGCAACTTGACGGATGCAACTAGAATAAAGTGCCCTTGGCGGCTGCTGCTAACTGGACATACAGAAATAGCTGAAGGCTCAAGATCCTTCAAAGAGATGGCAAATTTGAAATCCCCCATTAGCCTCCAAGGCTTGGGTGCTGTGGCTGCTAATTATTGAATATTGGGAGCAGTTTGTGGCTTTAAAGAGAATTCCAGATATGCAGCTGGTATCTATGCTGTTGTCTAGGTACACTTTCAGAAGCTGTAAACCTCATTAACTCTATTCAGAACAGTCATTTTGCTTGTGCCGTGGCTGTGATGGACAGTTGTTTTTCTCCAGCACCACCAGCAATCGTGGAAATGTCCAGTTTTCACCGCTGTAACCAGGTCGGGAGGAGCCAGCCGATGACTCAGTTTCAGGTAGAGCAAGGAGGAATGCAGAAGTGCCTATCGACTAATCGATGGAAATTCCATCGACTACTCGACTAGTCAATTAACTGCAATTTAACATCCTTAATGCTTACCAGTTCTGGTTAACCAGCAGGGGCTGCTGCAGCCCTGCCACAAACAGGATGCTCCAACCTGGCTGGAGCAGCCCCCATCAGCAGCAGGCCTTTCCCAGTGCGGGCGCTCTAGCCTAGCTGGAGCAGCCCCCTCCCTAGTGGCCCCTGCCTCCATTTAATTGGTTAGCTGGTTAAGCATAATGTTTACCTGGTTAACTAATTAAATGGGGATTTACATTTCTAATTCACGTGAGGCGTACTGAATTTCCAAATGATCAGATTGAACGTACAGATCTCAGAGCTTTTACAAGTGTTGAGCTCTGAAGCGAATAAAATGGCAGGAAAGGAAACCCTCTAGCTGTTTTTCTGTATCCGTGCATGTGTGCTGTAAAGATGTACCTTTGCTTTAAGTGCTGTTCTCAGTTTGGGTCCCCTGAAGATTTAGTGGGCACCATGCACTACTTGGGATGAAACTGCAACAACTTGAGGGTGTTTTGACACATGTTAAATCAACAGTTATGACCTCTATTCTTTTGCAAAAACACCCACCTGGAACATTTTTAAAAAAATGTTTGTTTTTCCAGGGCTTATCTCAGCAATCCCTAGCTCAAAGGATGCCAAATTGGGATCACTAAACCTACCTTGCATCCCCTGGGGCACACCAAATTGCAAAGGAATCTGATAAAGCATGTTGACGTTAGAGGCCTTAAAAAGGTCAATCTTTAAACTAAACAAGTTGTGATGCAACCTTAATTATAGTTGCTGTGCTGCTTCACCACTGTTATGCAGGGCTTTTCCCATGAGAAACTAGGAAAAATCAGAAAGAATTAGAGAGAAGCTGGAGGTATTAGCAGAACAGCATCCTGATTTTTGGTAAGATGGGAATGTGACCTGCACTGCAAGGTGTGTGGGTGTGGGGAAAAGCTACTGTTTGTATCGATTGCTGTAGTCCAGAGGTTCCCAACCTTTTCCAGATGGGGACCCATTTTGACAATTCAGGAAGACTTGGTGACCCAGGGCAATTCAAAAAAAGTGTGAATGGCTCCTTAAGAGCCATCTGGGGAGACACCTGGCAACCCTTTTGAAATGTAATGGTGACCCATATTTGGGTCCAGACCCATCGGTTGGGAAACCCTGCTCTAGGCTAGCACCACTTCTGACTGTCTGAGCTTATAATTATTTCAGCATTTCAGTAAATCCTGTTTTGGGGTTTGGGGAGCAATCACCACTTGCCCTGCAACCTTGCTTGCTGAGCGGTGCTTTGCTGCTTTCCTTCACAGCCTGAGATGCTCACAGCCAGCCACCGTGCATACAGGTCACACCCTGAATACCTGTGTGCTAGAGAGCCCTAGTTCAGCAGGTCTGACCCCAGCAGCCAGTCGGTAGCCTCACCCTCCCCACCCATCTGGTTTTTACCAGCCTTGATTAGAATCTGCAAAATGACCCCGACACATGCTCACTCCTGAATTTTCCCAAAGCTGAGTCTGTGCAATGGCCTCTCCTGGACAGTTCAGACAAATCATGTGGTATGTTTGTATCACAGCATATGAACTGTACCAAATACACTTTTCTCTACAAAAACAGCACTGAGTTGGTTTATAGTAACAAATAACACAGTTATTAAGGATCTGGTCTAAGTTAAGTAAGTGATGGCACATAAAAGGAAATAAGGTTAGAAATGGTTACAAGCAAGCAAGTGAAAACACACATCTAAAAGCCTAAAATGTAATATAGGAAGGGTCAGGCTTTGTTCCAGGTCATTTCCTCTCACCATTTTTGTCAGGATCTTCCATAGAAGCATGATGAGTGACAGACCTTTGCCTATACAGGTTTTCCACTTGTATTCAGTTCCCAGACTCTTCAGTCCCTCAGCACCCTTGGGTGAAGGACACATCTCTCTTAGCTTGCAAGAGCTGTGTTCCCTCGTGTCTAGGGATAGATGCCAAAGATGGCTTTGCTTATATTTTCCAAAGTTCAGTGACTTTGTTTCAAGAGGCAGGATGACCTTGTACTGTGCTTCCCTTTCTTTGGACCTCCCATCTCTCTTTGTAAATGGACCTTCTGTTGTTTTGATTCCACCATGATTAATTCACATAGAAGGTTGATAAATAACTGCCTTCTTTCCTGTCTAGCTGAGAACCTTTCTCTCCCTGTTTGGCCACAAACTTTAAAGCATAATATAATTGAGTATCTATATTTTCTGATATAGTGTTCTTACACACATTTCACAGTGATGTTAATCATTGTTGTGTCATTAGCTTACTCCCTGTACACTTTTACAATACATTAATATATCAGATCAGCTGTTTCAGTACCTTTATCAATTGCAGTTCATCCCCCATCTTTATAGACTATTAAACCTTTGAAATGGAGTTTTCTGAGGGTTATCTCCCAAAGTAAAGGTTATTCAATCAGTAGAGAAGGCAGCATTGGAGTCTGGTGGTGAAGGAAGTTCCAGATTCTTCCTTCACCCACATTCTTGGCCTAATAGCTTTTTTTTTTTTTTTTTTTTTTTTTACACCCAATATGTAAAAATTGACCTTCATTATCTTTGCTTGAAGGCTGGGCTGACCACAGAATCAAATACATGCTCCTTTGTAAGGCAGGTCTGTTTATCAACTCCCCCCTAGTCACAATTTGAGCATCTGGTGAAGTACTGGAGTCGACGGGAGAACGTTCCGCGCTTAATTTATCGCATCTATACTAGACGAGATAAATCAACCCTTTGCTGGATTAATCGCTGCCTGTCAATCCGGAGGATAGCGTAGACATTCCCTAAGACTATGTTGCCATTATTTAAGTATAACACATCAGAGTTACCATTTGTAGCATTGCTATTCCTTTTGCTTGCCTTGTCTGGAGTATATTAATTTAAGACTTTTTCTTCACAGAAACCTATTTTTATACCAATATATATAAACAGGGCTTGACAAACTACGGTGAAATCTACTTGCCAGCCCCGCACTGCGCATGCGTGTGCTGCTGGTGAACGGGGCGACCGGCTGAAATCTACTCGCCACGGGCGAGTAGATTCACTGATTTGTTGAGCCCTGTATATAAATCATCTCCAAAATATTTTTCCCTGAAAATCTGTTTACAGAGAGGTGAGGCTGTCCTCAAATACATTGGGTTGATACAGTATGATTAAAAGCAGATTCAAGCATGCTTAAAAAAAGTTTTGCTTTCGGTATATTTTGTGGTGATTTGTGCTTTATGTTCATCGCTCTCTTATCTGGAGGATCTTGGCAAAATCTTCATAGAAGATTGGAATAGCAAAGTCTTGTGAAGTGGTAATTTCAGCTGCTGCTCTGCCTTCCTGCAAAAAAGGGAACTAAACATGAAAAATGTGGGTGTGGGTAGAAAGGAGATAATGGGAAGATCCAGGAATTGTTGCACTGAATTAAAGCCACATGCAAGGAACATTTGAATCAGAGCATTGTACGTTACTTTTGAGCTAACAGCGCTTGCTGCTGTATTGTTCATTTGGTTTTACTTTTAATTTGTTATGAATTTTTCAGTGTACTAAAGCCACTATGTATGTTGCACATCAGAATGGTATAAATCATGCATGTTAACATATTAGAGATGTAGTGCCAGCTGTTCTGGTAGGCTGCTAGTGCCTTTGAAAAGGAAGCTTCTAAACTGAGACTGTATTCCTAAACCCACACAATTGTGACCCATTTCTTGGCTCAGCTCATCAATCAACATTTGTGTCCTTCATTTTAGTATTGAAAAGGAGAGAGCTCTGTAAAGTGGAGCTTTGGTGTTTGTGGGAGAGTAAACTGATGAACAGTATTCCCCTAAAGCTGTGGTGTCCAGCACGCTAGCCAGTAGTCACGTGGCTGTTTGGCTTGAGTAATGTAACTAGTTTGCTTTAGCATTAGCTACTGTAGCGGGTACTGCTTCAGTATATTGGTGAGCCCTCATGATACTACAGAAAACAATCTCTAAACACACTCATGAAATGTGCTTATAGTATAAGGATGCGGCAACATGCTTTCTCGCCTACTAGAAAGCTCAGTCTTAGACTAGACTCCAGTAAGGTTAAAACGTGGGATACCTAGCATAATTACCTAGCATAATTATAACACTGTATCTGTCCACACAGGCATGTTATATTGGAACTGAGCCCCATAATATCACACACCCGTGTCTTTTTAAACTTGGCTATTTTTGGAGCGTGCACTGTGCCTTAATAGGAGGTAAATTTACAGTTATTCCTCCAGGTCAGCCCAATGTAGAAGTTGAATACTTACAGAATTTACAGAGAAAGTGTGTAATTTTCCAGTTCCTTTAACATGATGCTTGCACTAAGTTTTGTAAGGAAGGTGAAACAATAACAGATATTAAGTTTGTGTTCATCCAGAGCATTTTCATGCATTTTTTTAAAAGCAGAGAACCACTGGTTCATGCCAGCTCTTGTTCAACATTCAGTGGGGCATGGTGCCAAATTCTACTTGTCTTATTTGACTATATCATAGATCTCATTGAGGCTCTTTGTCTGAGGAGGGTGAGAATGATTACAAGCCTCCCTCACCCCCCCCTGAAACTTTCATAGCTAATTGTCAAGTAAGTTAACAGATATGAAAGAAATCGTGCTTGATCGACATTGCCTTTAGCTGCTCAAAGTGCAAGACTGCTGTACGGTACCACCCTGCAATTGTTATCTAACACCATAAATTCTGAATATAATTATTTTAATAGGTTGCATGGCTCGTTCTCAGCAACATTCTGTGCCTTCTGCTCTGATTGGCTACTGCTCTGATTGGCTACTGCCTTTAATAATCCACATCCATGTCTACAAGTACAACTATCTTTGATTCTTACCTTCTTGCCCCATCTTTTAGCCCCCACACAATTGAGTTATTCTGTCCTCCTTGCGATCTTCTGCAGACTTCAAACATTAAAAAATAAACCTCCCTATAGGTATACTGTTCATAATACTGTTTAGTTGCCAAACATGTTTCTTTCTCTGCTACGAATACATATATAGGTATATACACATTTCATGTGTACATATATGTATGTATATCTAATCCAGTATGCATGTATATATGATTTAAAAGAAGTACTTTTTTTGCTTAGACTGTAAAAATAAATTTTTATCATGCTAGTTCTAAAAAATGAGTTGGGTGCTTCATATAAATATATGTCCTGCCTTGAAGAACTTCCAGCCGAAATAGAAAGCATAAAATGGGGAGGAGGCATGGAATACAAACAATATTTCAATATAATTGTTAAATGAAATGTGCTTTAGGGATGTAATAATACAGTTGATTAACCAATAAGCAAAAGCTTATAGGCTAATGCTATAGACTACACATTCCCCCGCCCCCAGTAATTTTTTTAGCAGGCTGGCCAGCAGCCTGACTTAGTCCTGGCTTGCGCCAGCTCCGGGACTTACTCCCACTGTGGCTATGCATGTAAAATGTATTAGGAGCTAGGCGGGCAGGCTCAGTTCTGGCTTGTGCTGGGTCCAGGAGCTCAGAGCCCCCTCATCCCCGGGCAGGGGGTGCTGCCATCCCCGTGCTGCTGCCTCTGTCTCAGGCAGCAGCACGGGGTGGCAGGCAGCCAGTCCACAAGGGGAGCTGTTTTTTAACTGCCTCTCCTCGTGGATCAGCTCCCTCCCGGCATCCCACGCTGCTGCCTCTGATAGAGAGGCAGGAGCACAGGTGGCAGGGGGCTCCCCAGGAGTGGGGCTGGCGCGCACTGGCTGCTGGCCCCACCCCGGGGACTATAGAATAGTCGATTAATGGATAAGAATTCATGAGGTTAATTGACTATTCAGTTAACCAATATTTAACATCCCTAGTTTCACTTCCGTTAATAGTTTCACTTCAAGAATCTGCTCTGCAGAGTTCAGTAGCAAACCTTGCAAATCACATTGACCCTGGAACAAAAGAAATTCATAGAAGCATTTCTGTTGGCTTTAGGTTTTGTGAAGACTTGCTTTGACTCAGTCTGTGCTGTAAATTATGCTTGGTTCTATTAGAAGTTTCCTTTGCTCCTTTCCTCACAGCTTCATGCTGCCTTAGGACTGGGGCTTATGGATGGAGGGTCCAAGGACAGGCCTGTGCTACTGATCTCTGCTGGGGTGGCTGTGCCAGGCAGAGGTGTGAAGAGTTGTGATGATCTCTGACTGACATGGTTGTGCTGGCAAAAGTCCCAAATTGCCGTTTTCAGGTGTAGTTTGTTTTGTTCAAGGGTGGGAGGCTCTGCTGGGATGAAAGCTGTACCAGCAAAAGCATAGTTTTACCTGTGTAGCTGCATACACACCAGGGATGTAAAATTCCATTGATGTTTAACCAGTTAACCAATTAATGTTTAACCAGTTAATTGATTAAAGGGAGAGCAGGCGGCATGGGATGGGATGGGGCTCTCCAGCTCTTCCAGCAGCAGCAACTGCTCTGTGTGGGCTGGAGAGCACCCTGCCCACAGTGGTCCTGCCGAGCAGGGACAGGGAGCTGCTCCAACCTCCACCGGTTAATCATTCACAACCCTAATCCACACTAGGGATGCTTTGCCAGTACAGCACATAGGTGTTGCTGTACCAGCTAAGGCTTGTAGAGCAAACCTGGCTCAACTGTCCCCTTTCCTGTCTCTCATCTGCTCTCTCAGCATTAAGCTTTAAAATTAAGTGGGAAGAAGAAATGTTTGCTTTTAAGGGAAAGGGGTGAGGGAGAAGACGGTGCTGTTACTAAATTAATGACCCATTTGTAGAGGTGGCCAGGCAGTAGGGCGCTGAAAGAACAAGGGCTCCAGACTTTTAAAGCTGAGGTCCCCCCCCCGCCAATCCCACTTAGGAGGTTGAAACTCCTTTCAGTCCTGCCATGGTAGAAGGGCAGCATGGGGGAGACTTGCACTGCGACTGATCTAAGCCCCTCTTTGCCCATCTAGTCCTTTGCACTTGCCAGCTGGGCATACCACATACTTCTAGAAAAGACTGGCTTGGTGGAAGGGGGGGATGTTATTATATGGATGACTCTGAATTTTACAACTACATGCTGGGCAGACAGACATGCGGGCTTTGTTCTGAATGTCTGTTCAGCCCAATATATGGTTATTGCCTTGTTAACTGGGCCTGCCTGCAGGTATCTAACCTCTTGTGATAGCTCTCGGTGCCTCTCTTCTTCCCACCTTTGTGAGCTTTCGAAAGCTTTCAGCTGTACACATACATATGTGAAAAGGGAGAAAAAAAGATGATAAATGGGACCTTGTTGGACCCAAACAGAACTCTACAATCTGTTTGAGTGTAGTTGTTTTTCAAAACATTGTTCACAGAATATCTCTGTCACAGTCTCTTCCCTGCCTCCTCCCCCCAATTACTCTGCATCCATGAGGTAGCATATTGGCCAGGCAATGCACAACCAAGTGCCCGGTTTCTTTTTCTCAGTGGGGAGTAAATCAGTGTGTCAAACTTGCATCAGTAACTGGTGGGTAATTTAGCTTTACCTCAGGGCTGTAGTAAGTTTTACAGCTTTTTTTTATAACATTTCCATGAGTCTTTGTGCTTGTTTCATGTCCCTGTTGTTCGCTTGAATTGGGAATGCTCTTTTTGTTTACTGTTTCCCTTTGAGAAGTAAGCATCCATTAGGGGTGCAACTGAGAATCAGTCAGGTGTGGCTGGAGGGGGAAGCGTAGACAAGCATATGCAGGAAAGTACGTCCTCCAGTTCTTTGAACTGTGGTGATGAGTTACCTTTAAGTTAAAGCAGAACAGCGTGGTTTGAAATGTAGAACTTGAATATCTATTGACTCCCCTCATCAAATTGAACGGCAGGTGAGTCTCCCCTAGGTTTGATTTTTTTTTTTAATGATGTAAGAGTATTGTGTAATCTTGGAGAAAGACTTAAAGTATTTTCTCCTCTAATCCTGGTTCTTGGATCTTGTTAGGACCAAGCTGAAAGGTTGCATAGCATTTCGGGGATGGAATACACAAATGGAGCAGCGCCAGCACCCCTGTCAAAGGGGATGGGAGTAGACCATGATTTGGGCTGCTTAAATGATTTGCCATTAACTTTCCATAGTGTTCGTAGTTATGAATCTACTGCAGTCCTTCACACACATAGAATTCAGGCCCTTTCTTCAGTGTTGCCTCATCTCAGCTGCCGTCTACTCATGCAAGCCTCTCACCCGAGCTAGCTGGTTTGGCCTGAAGTAACCCGCCCACTTTGCAGTAAGGAGAGGTGAAGCCGCTCCCGTGCTGGTTGTCCCCCAATGTCTTCCCTCTCTTCCCCCGTGTGCCCAGCAGTTCTCCCGCAGTTCCCTGAGGCAGAGTCATTAAGAACTGTAGAACATTGCCCCAGATGTTCTGGCGCCTCACTCAAGTGAATACAGCATCAGTGTGGACACTACATTTGAGTGTGACTTTCAGTATGGCTGCTCATGCCTGAAGTAGGCCAGCCTGAGTGCCTTTTACCTGAGTTCGCTCTGTTGTGCAGATGCATCCATACATTGGTGTCGGGAGAAACCAGAGCTGCTAACTAACTGCAATGAACCTTTTAGTTGAAATAATCAAAACTTTGCTTTATGGTTATGTTGTGGCTTTCATTTTCACCTTTGGAAAGGTGTCCCCTTTTTGTGAAATGCAGGTGCTTTGTTGACACGCTCATCGATTCATTCTTTGTGTTCCTCTTAAAGTGGAGATTTCTGATCTACTCTGTATTTGGTTAGCTTTGTGCATCTTCAGCCGGATTTTTGGCCTTGTTTAACTGTGACCTGGCTCTGGCTTCTTCTTTTAAGTAAATGCAATAACAGCAAAGAGGAGCAACATTTTGACATCATAATAATAAAAAGAAACAGTGTAAAACTTTCAGCTAAGTAGTAGTACTCTGATATTTCTGCTATCGCAGCTGTGGGGTTCTGACCCCTCTGTGGCAGAGGCTGCTTCAGCCTGGTGTGGAAGCTGTCAGAGTTCACTGGCAAAGGCCTGCTAACTGGTAAGCTTATCAGTTAACTGTTTTAACATCCCTATTCTCAGGCTCTCTCTAATATTCTGGAACCAAATTCTGGAATGATATATTGTTATACACTGCTATTTCTTTGTGTCTGACATGACTTAATTTTTGTACATGTTGATTATTCTTTAAACTACATAAATCTGGATTTAGTTAATTTTGCAATTCCCTTCTTCTGACTTACTAATTGCTCTTTTGCATGATGGCTCATAGTAACGTGGAGAAGAAGGTTTGCTGGTAATACCCGGAAAAAAGCCAGCACTGCTCCTCTCTGTAGGTGGGATGACTACCCTTCATAAACATGATGATTATCACAGTTAAAACAAGATGAAGAAATCCCTGCTACGCACCCTTTTTCCTTTCCACGTCATCCCCTGTTTGCTTGAGGCGATGATCCTGCACTTTGTCTCAGACAGGTGACTCAGATGGAGGAGATGGAAACAGAAAGTCTGAGTTTCTGGTTATTGCAGTATCATCTTTTTTGCCTTTTTAACTGCATTTCTCGCTTTAGCAATGCAGACAGTGTAAAGAATGTCCATGTAACATCTTTTACAAACATTTTGTACCAGGCAATCACAAAAACACTGTAATACGGTGGAGAATTAGAGAACCATACCATGAGGAATGCATGCAGCTGCGATTTTTCTACTTTCCAGAATGCACCAATATGGATTTAAATGAAAATCATAAAGTTCTCAGAAGTGCATTGCAAAAGAACCTCGTGGCTTGAGGAAAGGCAGGATGGTGAAAAATTTGTCCTTTAAGCCATGAAAGACAAAGGTTGCCTTGGCTGGTTTAAATGAGTTTTTAAGCCCAACTTCAACTGGAGGGTGGAGATTCATTAATGTCTGTCATATCAGGTGCAATTTAAGAACTTGAATATTTTAAAGTAGAAGATATCTGTCCTGAATCTCTATTTCTCTTCTCTGAAATAACTTATTTTTGGAAGCCAAGTCTCTGATCCAGCTTTGTTAGTTTCATAATTGCACAAATATATGCACATCAAAGTGTAACTCATGAGTTAGTTGTGGCTCATTGGACGCTAAAATCTGGCTCCTTCTTTTCTGCAGTTTTCCTCTCAACATGGAGGTGTCATTTGTGGAGACCAAAGGGGCTGGAGTGTTCATCTTAAGTTTTGTAATGGGTCTATGAATGCCTGGGCTTTGCCTTTTTTTAAAAAAAGGTCGAGGTTTTCTGTAAAACTGTCTTTTTAGCTGGAGGGTGAAAGAGGAATTTGATAGACTGCAGGTTTTCATGGCTGCTGAACTCTGCCAACAAGCAGTTCTTTTGACTTTATCACAAACAGTTCAAGTAAAAGAAAATATGGGGATTTTTGGCTTTTAGTTTTGGCCTTTTAAAGATACAATTACAGCAATGTAAATTATCATACAAAATAGTTGCAGTCCTCATGATCCTAGGAGGTTGCAAAGCAGGTCCCCTGTGCTTAAATCATTTTGCTTCCTGAGATAATGGATTAATATCACATTTGAAATATGTGGAGTCTTGAAAGAAGTCCATCTCATTTGTGAATAGACTCACAAGCTGTGTACTGAAATTGTTTTATTAACAATCCCTATTCTTTAGACAACTGTTTTTTGTTTTCCTTGCAACTGATCAGTCACAAAATACTACAGAAAGTCGTCCCTTTCACTATCCCTTCTCCTGCAAAGTCTTGAAATAATGGTAATAATTGAGCCC
Organism: Pelochelys cantorii; assembly: GCA_032595735.1. Classification (NCBI taxonomy): domain Eukaryota; kingdom Metazoa; phylum Chordata; order Testudines; family Trionychidae; genus Pelochelys; species Pelochelys cantorii. Next base: position 118,761,712 of record CM064326.1, on the reverse strand, counting down.
ATGTGTGATGCCCCCCCCCCCCCATATGAAAGAAATTGTAGCTTTGAAAAGTATAGCTTAAATAGTTCGGATTTTTTATCATTTCCATACACACAACTTAAAGAGGGGCAGGCTGTGAAGTCAGAGCACTGCAGGGGGGCAGGGAACCCTGCTGTACAAGGACTAGTGGATCTGTTGGCAGAAATTCTGCTTATTGTCTTAACAATTAATCTTTCATCCTTTATAACTTAAAACATGAATAACCTGCCTTGCGCGCCCCCCCCCCCCAATTTCTCAGTCTCCCACTGTATTATGAATCTCAAAACTTGCCCAAATTGGTCTTTTTCATATCATCTAGCCAAACTAAACCTTGAAGGGATGTTTTTGACCTTGGTTGTCTGAACATTACCTACTTGTTGTGAAGACAGAAAGGAATGTTGACATTCACAGTGTGAAAATAAATATTTGAAGATAGGTTTTGGTCTGCTCAATTTGCACTGTCAGCATAAACAAAATCCTTCCCTTGCTGCTTTGTAAAGATCCTTATTGTAGCCTTCACAATACTCGCCTTTCATAGAAGGCATTTTTACCCTGAGTGGGTTTTTTTGGTTTATTTTATGTTTTGTTTCTTTTCTCCTCCCAAATTCCAGATCCATTTCTTGTATGTTCCCACCAGGAAGATGGGTTATACTAGTGATTGCCTTTGCGACTCCCTAAAGCACAGTGCTCTTCTATTAAATAAAATCTAATGATTTTAAATGTGTTATTACCGTATAGGACACTTACGGTAGTACATCACTATGCTCCTAAAGGTGGAAGGATCACTTTGAGTCCTGGAATCAGTGGCGTAGCGAGGGGTGAGGGCAGTTGCCCCCGGCGCCACTCTAGAGGGCTGCCAATTTAGCAGCGGAGGGAAGGACAGCGCTAGGAATTCTAGGACCCCGTGGGTGCCAGCTGGATAGTGGAGGGAAGGACAACACTAGGACCCTGTGGGCACCAGCCACTTCCACACCTACAGGAAATTGAAACTGAGTGTGAAGCACCCAGCAGGGGTGTGGCATACAGGGCAGGGGTTCAGGCTGAGCATGAACAGAATGCAGATGGTGCAAAGGCCCTGTCTGCGACTACAACCCCCACAATCCCCTTTGCCGCCAGTTGGTTCAAGGTGCTGCCTGTTGGGCTGCGGCATCTGGGTCCTTGCCTGTAGTCCACCCCTCCGAGAAACCGCAGCCGCTGATTGGCCAGAGGGTGCGTCAGTCTGGCTGGAAGTGGAATGGCCCCGTGCATGGGAGGAGGCCCCACGTAGTGGTGGGACAGGCAAAGGGCGGGGGTCCAGCTGGGGGTTGGGGGTTGGGGGTGTGCAAATTTTGCCTTTGCCCCTGGTGCATAACATCCTCGCTATGCCTTTGCCTGGAATCCCCTGCCTCCACACTGTCTGTGGTACCTATCAGGGAAGACCCTTCTTGCTGACCTAATTCCTTGCAGAATAGTTAACTCCTGATTTTTCCACCTCCCCTGAGGGAAGAGGCTCTTGAGTTCCCTGCCAGGGGCATGTGGTACAGCAGCTGTAACCCTCCAATCAACAGGCAAAGCCCAATTATAGCCAATAATAACTATTACTTAAGGAAGTAAAATAGGAATAAAGAACAAGTAGTTTTCATCTTGCATGGATGTAACCGCTGGAAGCTGCACAGTGTAGTGCAGGGTGGGAAACCTGAGTTACAAAGAGTTACCTGTGTTATAAGCTGATAGATGTAGCTCTGTCTCTCTCTATTTGCCCATTAGTCTGTGGTTTAAACTTTTTAGTTCACCACTTCTGCCCATTCCTGGAAGTGTAAGTCCAGTTGTTCTATCTTTCCTCACCCTCACCGTCATGTATAATTCAGATCGCTCTTGCAGACTGAGGTGGCAGGACTGACTACTGAAAACCAACTGTGGGCACCTAGTGAGTTCCTCTTAGTTCACTGGCTACTTCAAAATGCAACTACTGATTCTTAGAACATTCCCCACCCATCTCTTGCTTTTTCTTCCTACACTAGTTTCAGTAGTGTTTGTAGTGTGCAGTACAATACTCTAGTATATGTAGTGAAGCCTGTAGAATGGTGGTAACCTGCAATAATGTTTAAAATAATTTTTGTGGTTCTTCCCTTACCCTTCCTGACGGGTGGCTGACATACAGGCTGACACATGGGGACAGGTTTCATGTTTTTGGTTAATTCACAGGTCAATAAATGCTGAGATGGTACAGTATGTACAACCCAAGGAGCATGGCTGGTAAAAAAGGGACATACTTCTAATGCTTCATTTGTCCCACCTTCCCCCCCAAATTGGTGTGCGTGTAGATTTTCAACTAGCTCTAGGAGTTTGGGTACATCTGCAAACTCTGTTTACGTGAATAAAACTGTGCTGAAGAAGGCTTTGGTCCAAAAATATGGTACTCAAATGGATTCTACCACTGCACAAAGATCTTTTTCTGTATGGGTCAGGTTAAAGCTTTAGTGAGAAAATGTGTATGTAGATGATGTTGGTGCTCCGGTTATGTTGTATTATTGTGTTGCCTAGGAGCCCCAGTAATGGTTCAGGACCTCACTGTGCAAAGCGTGCTGCAATTGCAGAACAAAAAGATGTCAAAGAGCTAGTTGTCCTCTGTGTTTTTCAAGACAAAGAATAGTAGCTAATTCTGTCTCAGCTGGTACATTACTTGAGGCTTTCTGTCTGAGATTCAGTGGTGATGTGCCCTTTCAGTCTTTGTCTGGTCATGGCAATTATGGTAGAGGATTGCCAATCATATCCAGATACTTAAAAACAAAAATGAAGGCATAGCCCTCAAATGAATAGGCAATTCCTTGAAAACACAAATAGTGCTAAATATTTGAAAGGGTTAATAAGGCAGAAGTTGGACTTTGACTGGCAAGCTTCTAGCTGTAACCTCAGCACCTGTTCACTTCTAGCACTGGTAACAAATTTCGATTCTGTAGTGAAGACAGGACTTGGACAACATGGTGATCTAAAAAACTCAAATAAGTCTTGAGTCATGTCTACATTTAAACTTCTGTGATGGCTGTCACTGTTTGAGGAGCACCAGCAGTGAATGAGAGCTCTGATGCCTGCTAGTGTAAAAAGGCCAAAGAGAAAACCAGGTACTTCAGTTCCAGCTAGGGTTGCCAGATGGTTTCAACAAAAATACCGGACACACTTGACATTACATCACAATCTACATTACGTCTTATTTAGAAAAGACCGGACATTGATATTTTCTCATTTATATTTTTTCAATTTGTTTCCCGAACAGAAAGCTCAAATACTGGACTGTCTGGTTCAAAACCGGACACCTGGCAACCCTAGTTCCCACACTTACTGAATTCAAAACTAGTTGTGTTACAGAATTCAAAGCAGTGACTTGGCATTCCACTTGAAAACTTTTTATTTTGGTTTGTTTTAAAAGCTTTCGTTTTGTTTTTAACAACAGCTTGTATCAAAATGTGAGTAATGACAAAAAACATGAGACACCTAGTGTTAGGTTTGTTTTGTGTTGAGAGAGAGAGAGAGAGAGAGAGAGAGAGAGTGAGTGCTATTTTCTCTGGTACAATAATAACCTTGTAATGTTCTTTTGGGTAAACAGGTGTGCGAATACTTAAAAGTCTGCAGAGTCTGATCTCTTTAGCTAAATCCATGGTCAGAAACAATGACAGACTGAAGACGGAGTTAGTGTTTGCTAAGCTTCTTTGTTTTCCAACAGATTGATGCGCTGGTTAATCTATAACTGCTACAAAGGGCTGGGGGGGAGGGGGGGGGGGAAGAGACAGGTCTCCTTTTCTTTTAGAACCCTGAAAAAGTACAGAGCTGATATGGAACACATGGACAACATTGCTGAAAACAGGATGAGTGTCAACAAGGAAAACCCTTGCTCATTATTGACATCTCTTTAGACAGTTAAAGCAGGATATTATCACCTGTCTGGTCATAGTTGATTCATGATGTAATAATTTGGAACACATTCAACTTTGTAAAGAAAAAAAGGGGAAGTAACCTGGTAGAGTTCTAAAGGCTGCCATTAGGACGGAAAGATTTTGTCTCATCTTTTGTTTAGAAGAAAAAGAATTATTATAGATTTGAGTTTTCTGTGGAGAAAAAAGTAGATTTACCAAAACCTAGAGAAAATAATCATACCTAATTATAGCCACAGGATGGAACCTCTTTAAGCACAAGTTCTGTGTACCCACCTCAGCTATATTTTGAACCACTCAAGTTTTGTCCTGTATCAACAGCCATTCCAAGCCCCTTCAGTAGTGCTCCCTTCTAGGTACCTTTTTTACATCTCCCAGAATGATTGGCATCTGGGAGACTTTGAAAAGCGTCTGGGGCACTGTGGAATTGTAGTGAGGGAGGACTCTGTGTCAGAGATGTGACTGTTTAACTGGTTAACCCATAAGTCTCACCCTTAACAGGTGAGGCTTAGGCTGTGTCTGCACTGCCACTTTTTACTGGAAGAAGGTACGCAAATTGCGCACCTTTTTCTGATAGTTTTGTCGGAAGAGGTTTTTTCTGAAATTTGGCCCGTCTACACTGGGCCAAATTTCGGAAAAACCTCATTTGGAAGAGCCCTTCTTCCTGGTGACATGAGGAAGACAGGGCTTCCAAAAGAACGTGTCTGCTCTTCCGCAAAAAATGTCAGAAGAGCAGATGCGTTCCCTGATGTGTCGGAGTGATATCCCGGAAAAACCCTGTAGTGTAGACATAGCCTTACTGATTAAGGTTAACTGGTGGGGGCTGGAGCAGCTTGCCATGGGCAGGGGGCTGTTCCAGCCCTTTGGGCGCACAGACGGGCCGCTCTGGTGGGCCCTGGTGCCCTGCAGGGAGGGACTACTCCAGCTCAGCTGGTACAGCCCCTTCTGTGGCGGGGTGGGTGGTGTCTGCTCCAGCCCTCCCCCACCTGCCTCCCCTTTAATGGCTTACATGGTTGAACAATAAAACAGGATTTTCAGTCCCTACTTTGTGTGTCGTTTGTGCTGTGCCAGTGACTCCGAAGCAGTGCAGATGGAAATTATGTTGAGACTTGCTTTTTGCAAGACTAACCTGAGAGAGTTTGGAATGACCTGTTTTAAGCGCGGGTGCAAGTTATTGCACAAGAAGGCTAAGAGGACCAAACAGTTCCTACAATGGTAACCTTAGTGGAGAGCAGGGGACGGCAACCATGGCACGTGAGCCGATTTTGAGTGGCACGCGGGGGGGAGAGCTCAGCGGGGAGTCCATGCTGTCACTGGAGCCCTGTGGCCTGTGTGCAGCCACAGCATCAACTCTGGGGGGGAGGCTGCAGATTGGACTGTGCATGAGCGGCCGGTGCTCTCCCCCTTCTCCACCTGCCCAACTTGTTGCAGAGCCACAGAGCAGAGAGCTGCTGGAAGCAGGTGAGCTGCTGCTGCTGCTGCTGGTGGGCATGTGGGGGCTCAGCCGGGCAAGCTCCTCCAATAGCTGGGGCCAAGCCTGCATGGCAGAGCGGGGCTGCTCTGGGAGCTGCAGCTGGAGCCAAGCCATAGTGAGACTGTCCCTGCTGGCGGGCTAAAGATGGTGCTGAAGTCACACCCAGCTGCCAGCACTGCTGCCGGTGGGCCCCCACTAGAGGGTGAGTGCTGCCTGGGCTGAAGCTCTGGGGCCAGGTGGGTGAGGGGAGAGCAGAATGCCTGGGGAGGTCGTCTTGCTCTAAAGCCACGTTGGCCCCTGCGGGTCTGGGTTTCTAGCAGGAAGGCGAGGGCGCCATGGGCTGGACCCCCACAGGACTGGACACCCTAGGGTGAACTCCCTGAGCCACCCTGGCCCTAGCCTGTGCTGGTGATCCAGGATCACACCCCATGCAAGATGGGAGCCAGCACTGGCTTCCTGCGGCAGGTGGCGGAGGGACCATGCTGTATCTGGCTTCTGGGGAAGCGCACGCACACTTCTCTTCCCCCCTCCCCACAGGAAAAGCTGGAGCAGAGCCCAGGGCAGGAGAGGAAGCTGGGTGCCCAGTGGAGAGATTTCCTCCCATCCCTCCTGGAAGAGTGGCACGGCCCAGGGGAGGGGAGTTAAATCTTGGCATACCACTTCGGAAAGGTTTCCAACCCCTGGTGTAGAGGATCGGGGCCAAGTTTTCCAGTGCTAGTGAATCAAGTGGAAACAATGGACATGTATGAGAATACTCAGCCTCTGAAGGCTAAACAAAGTAAGAGCTAACTTCTTGTTTAGACTTCTTCATTTAGACTCCTTGTCCATTCCATATGTTTTAAGAACGGGTTAAAATGTAATATCTTTGTCGTCTTAGGCTCTATGGAGAGCTTAGGTGGCAGTTAAAACTATCTTTAATAGGGATATGGTCCGCTTAAAATGACTAGTTGAAAGAGAGGGAATTGGGATATTTTAAATGTTGTCTACGCATATGTAAAATGCTAGTGGAGCAAACACAGGAAGTTGCTTTTCTTCCAAGTCAGAGAAGGGGTTGCCACAGCTCCCAAACCTTAGTTGAGAGGGAGAAGAGAATCATAATGCTGAAGGATTTATTGAACCTTACCTAACATTTGGAAACTACATTTATTTTCAGGAGATGAAATCACAGGTTTTATAATCTATTAAAGAGGTTGTGTCTTTTTTGATTAAGAATTTGCTTTTCAGTTCCTTTATACAAGTGCAGACAAGAATACTGGAAGTCGAGAGCAGGATATCTGGATTGCTTAGTCATATGTAGGTTGAGATTCTAAATAATTTGATTGTTGGTTTCATTTATTGATGGGTGTTTCCACTGCCACCTGGTATTGGCTAACATCTGCATTTGTAATATTTCTATGGAGGTGAAAGTAAGAGAGAGAATCGGATGTTTTGGTGCAAAACTGAGAGTTCTTAATGCTTGTTTTTTAAATGTAATATGACCTAGTGATGAATTAGGATTAGATTGAACAAGTCGACAAAGTTCCATAGAAGAAGTGAGTTTCAACAAATATAGAGAGAAACTTGATGGCATTACAAGTCAATCCAACGTAAATCTATTCCTTGATTAGTGGGATTTAAATGTTTGGGTATGTGTCTATTATCCTGTTTGTATGAGACAGGGCGGATGAGGTAATATCTTTTATTGAACAAACTTCAAAAGCTTGTCTCTTTTTCCCCAACAGAACCCAGTGCAATAAAAGATATTACCTCACCCACCTTGTGTGTCTCATATCCTTGGACCAACCATGGATACAACAACACTGCATTCAACACTGTTTATTGGTCTGTTAAAAGCTGTTAGGAACAAGCAGGCTTCCTCAGCCTTTGCCTTTCAGAATGCAAAAATGAGGCTTGTCTGTACTGGAAAACTGTACAGCTTAAATATACAAGTACTAGAAGACTTACTCTGGTGTTGCCCAGGTCCTTCAGAGCAGTAGGCTGGCAGTGGGAGGGGGTGCAAGAGTCTGGGCAGGGCCTTGAGGGGGTGGGAGACTCAGGGCAGGAGGTTGGGGATAAGGGCAGTGAAGGGAGTCAGGGTGGGGAGTTGAGGAGGGGCTCAGGGCAGGGGGCTGAGGATGTGGGGTGGAGGACTCAGGACTGGGGTGGGGGTGCAGGAATCAGGCAGGGGATTGGAAGGAGGGGGAGCTCAGTGGAGGGGGACCCAGGGCAGGAGATGGGAATGGCCTCTGGCTTCTCCCAGAGCTGGCCCAGGGTCAGGGTGAGGGTTGTGCTCCCTAGTCCGGGTCTGGGGAGTGGAAGGGGTGGACCATGCAGGCTGATTGAGGGGCAGGCATTCTGGGCAGCTCAGCAATGCTCAGGGGAGGGTGTGTGTGTGTGTGTGTGTGTGTGTGTGTGTGAGACAGCCTGTGGCTTCTCCATGGGGGTGGAGCCTTTTTCTCCCCTTACTTCCCCCCCCGCCATCCAACGGGGCTTTTTCTCTCTCCTCTTACCCCCTCCTATGCTCCAGCGCTGCGGCCAAGGGCCAGGGGGAGGGGCTTGAGATGTGGGAGTCTGTTACTAGTCCATGGGCCTGCAAGATGGCGAGCTATAGCCACAGCTAGCCACTCTCCTGCTGGAGTGGCTGCCCGTAGGGGTCACTCTGCAGTATCATATTCCTCTTCTCTGTCCCCTCCCTTTCCATGTTATGGAAAACTGTCCTATTCCAGGCATTTCCCATTTTCCTGGCACAACCAAACCCTGACCTTGCTTTAAGTAGGAGAAGAGGAAGCTGCATAGCAAATTTGGCGGTCCTAGGAGGAGTTCTTCAGCGAATGACCTCACTAATGGACAGGTAGACAGACAGATGCACATTTCTAAAATGTCTAGAGTGTGACAGCCGGTTAAACCTCTGTAATTGGACTTTCTTAGTCTGGCAACACCCCATGTTCGTCATCATTGGCAACCTTGTGGGTGCTCTGGGGCTGGAGCACTCATGAGGAAAAAATGGCGTAGTGGGGCCAAGAAGCATTGCTGGAGTAGAGAACAGTGGAGCCCCTGTGCCCCATTGAGGCCGCAGGCCAGAGCAGTGGAGTTTGGGGTGGGAGTCGGGTTGGTGGCCAGAGCAGTGGAGCCCCAGGGCTGGAGCAGTGGAGCCCCCCGGGTGGGAGCCAGTGGCTGGGAGTGGAGGGGCAAACACTGACTTCTTCTGGTCCAGCAAATTCCCTGGTTCTGGACGAGTCAGATCCTAAGGGTGCTAGTCCAGGGAAGTTCAACCTCTACATCCCTGTTTAGTATTGATTTAGTTACAACCGGGGCAAACCCTTCTGTGCTGGTAACCTTATTCCTATATTTATTTTTTGGGCTGTATCAAAATTGCAGGCTATGATTTTGTGGCAAAAACTTCAACTATTTTAGTGATTGCAAATTTAAGTGGCATTGCAGCCCTGTGCTCCAAGTCACAATGAACCATGCTGAAAGTTGGTGGGGCAGTCACACCAAATTTGAATGAATGGCGCTGTGACCTGGTGCGCAGTGTCACAATGCTACTCAGATTTGGCCTGGCTGCCCCTCTGTCATGCTTGCCTTCAAGAGCCAAATGGGAAAAAATGGTATATCTTCTGTGATGCTGTCCTGGTAGGCTGCATGTTTTGAACAGCAACTTCAGTAAACTCTGGCTTCAACTTTTGAACAACAGAATCAGAACTTTATAGCAGCCTTACCGATAAAATGTCTTATACCAGTGTAACTGCATCCACATTGGGAGGGCTGCACTGCTATCTACTATATATTTGAGAGCAGGGTTGATTTAATTCATTGATTTAAATCATTGCTTTAAATCACCCCAAAAATCACTGTTTCAGTCAAGTTTCCCACTGATGCTATTCACAGATTTCTTTAAACAATAGTGCAAATCTGATCACTAAAACATGTTAATTTACAGCTCAGTACAACATTTTACTTAATCTAAGAGGGAATACTTTGTGTGTTTTTTAGATAACTTGATTTTTTTCAATTAAGGAAATAGTACATAATGCTCATTACCTGTGTCAAATTGCAGATGCAGCAGCAATACATTAGGAATGATAAGAACTAAATTATACACACAAACACAATAGCACTTATATTTATTAAACTAAATCTTAAATGTTACAGAAATGTTTCACACTTACAATTACAGCAGTCTCCTTAGTTGCCAGGTGACGGCTGTCCTTAAACTCTTTTCTTTAATTTTCAAATTTTATTAACTCTGACAAGTCCTCAGAACATTACATGTATGATGCCCTTAAAAGTTCTACAGCTAGCGCGCACCTTCTCCCTTGCCCACTGTCATTTTGATGCAGATCTGATTCCAGAATGCACTTAATTTAAGAGTAAGCCCCACTGAAAACAAATATTGGATGGCATTTCTTTGGGAAAGCTTGAGTTATGCTGAAGTAAAATAGGGAAATAGACTTATGGCATCACCATTATTGTCTGTGAGCATGATGTTACAAAATAAGAGGTACTCTTATGTAATATAAAATAAGAAAATAACATTGTGTCAACTGGCAACTTTAGATTTCTCTTTGATGCAGCGTTCTGTATAGGGATGTAATAGTGTAGTTGATTAATCAATTAACTGATAAGCAAAAGCTTATCGGTTAATATTATAGTCTACACGCATTTCCCTCCCCTCCCCTCCCCCACCAGCAAAGTTTTTAGCAGGCTGGTCAGCAGCCCAGCTTGGACCTGGCTTGCAACGAGTCCAGGACCTCCCGTTGCTGCGGCTCTGATTTAAAGTGTATTAGGAGCATGGTGGGCAGGCAGCCTGGCTCAGTCCTTCCTCACGCTGGGTCCAGAAGCTATCCCTTAAAGTGTATTAGGAATCGGGGGGGGGGGGGCAGGCAGCTCGGCTCAGTTCCAGTTTGTGCTGGGTCTGGGAGCTCAGACACCCCCTCCCTTCACCCCCTGATGGGCTGCTGTCGCCTCATGCTGTTGCCTCTTTATCAGAGGCGGCAGCACAAGGTGACAGGCAGCCAGTCCGTGAAGTGAGCTGGTTTTTAAAATGGCTCCCTTCGCATACCAGCTCCCGCCTGGCACCCCACAGAATTGCAGGGGGCTCCTTGGGAGTGGGGCCCGAGCGCACTGGCAGTTGGCCCCGCCCCCGGGGACTATAGAATAGTTGATTAACCTATAAGCATTCATGAAGTTACTTGTCTAGTCAGTTAATCAATATTTAACATCCCTAGTTCTGTACTGTATAACTTGTTAACTAATTAAACAGGCCATAAAGATTAGCGAAGTTAAACTTTTTTTCCTAGCAACTTCCAACATAGCAAACAACTTGGGAATTTACTTTTTAAATCACATTTATACTAGAAGATATAGAAAGAGTATTGAAGGAGATGACATTTTACCAGATGTTTTGATGCCCATTGTTTATTCTCATTCATAGGCAATATTTTGTCCGATGGTGTGTCAACACATGGAAAGCATAGTCTTGTCTATTCAAATTGTTCATCAAATGCAAGTATGATTTCCTGTAGGGATTTGAAAAATACACCTGGCAGTTGATAGCCTGAGAGAGAACCCTACGTTATTAAGGTCAAAATACCCTGTGCAATAATCACACCCTTTCAGCTTGAAGGAATAAGAGTCTTTACCATTGTTCTCCATGAACCTTCCATTAACCAAGTTGAAAGACATAAAGTAACTTGCTAGTATTCTTCCAACTCTCAGGGCTTATCTACATATTGAGTTACAGTGCAACAAATCTAGATGTGAAGCTACAACTTATTTGCTTGCTGTGCACAAAGTTGCCACATGGACTTAGCTACCATCTGTATGCTTTGACTTACTGACCTTCCAGTGCATGGAGGCAGGGTCCATGTAGCCAGTTAATGCACAGTAAGTTAGTGTGCTGTAGATTTACACACAGCTTGCTGCACGCTAACTCTCCCAAAATTGATGATACTGGAGCAGGGTTTAATAGCCTTCAGGTAACCAATATAGGTGCAGCAGAGAGTATGTGGCATTGGAGATGGGGGCAAAGGGGAAGTGGTCCACAAGCAATGAAGTGTAGGAGCCAAGATTTTGAAAGCACAGGATATTAATACATTTTATTGATGCCTAACATGCTGTGTAAACTGAGGAACAATTAATGCATTGGATGGGAAAATGTTTGCATATGCTGGACCTTGTGTACCTAATTTTTTCTTTTTTATTGACCTAGATGACAAGTATGGTTATGATAGAAAAGAGGTTTTTGCAGCACTGGAATGACTAGAACTAGCTGAAATACACTGAATGGCTTGAAACTTTGATGAATTGGGAGGAGAGGAGAAAACAAACTCAGTGGAAACTTTTTCCTATTTATTTTTTTCCTGCCAACTCTCTAGCTGCTTGGAAAGTTAGGGACAAAAATCTTTTATGAATGGTTTTCCCAGTGTGTGTGTGTAAATGAATTCTGGCATGTGGCTTTTCAGACCTGTGCAGTAAACTCAGATGGTGTTTAACACGTGTTCATTTTGTGTAATGCTTAGCACTTCACATTTTTCAAAGAGCTTTAAAAATATTAATCCTCACCAGGTATTGAGGTACGGAACCATAACCCTCATTTCTCAGACTGTGGCAGGATGGTGTTTGTGGGAACAGTATATGGAGATTGACCCAGAAAGGTTAGTGATTTGCTCGAGTCTGCTTGCTCAGTCATTGGTAGAACCAAGATTAGCACTCCAATGCTCCTGGTTTCTAGTTCAGTCATCAACACCCTAGACCACGGTTTTCCTGGATCAGGACCTAAAATTGTGTCCACAGAGTATTTCAAAGGGTTGGGTGGCAGCTCCTATCCCATGGCCTGGGCTGGGCTCACCTCCCTGCTCCAGGCACTACTGCTACCTCTGGGGTCCCAGTGCCACTGAGATTTGGCCCTGCCATTGTGAAGACGAGCTCGGGCAGGCCAGATATTGGTGAGTGGCCCTGCCACCGCATGAGCCAAGACACAACTCCACTTACACCAGTTTGGTCCAGTCGGGGGGCAGGGCCAAGCCTGAGCAGTTCTGCAACCCCAGACATTCTAGCACGCAGATTGGAGAACCAAGCCTAGCCAGCCCCACAGCTCAAGAGCTGCCCCTGTACAGTGAGTGCTAGGTAGGACCTTTCCCTCCCCAGGGGCAGGAACTGACTGAAACCACCCAAGTTGGTCCTAAGCCCTAAAGGTTTGAGAACTACTGTGCTAAGACCATGTTGCTTCTCCGAAAACCTAGTAATAATTTACAGTGCTACCAAGTGGTGGTGATGAACAGTATGGGGCCTCCTTTAAGGCGGGAAATAGGGAACAGAGGATTCTGGATTGTTTCATGGCCTCATTCACTGACACAGCTTTGAACACCCTTCTTAGAAGCTCAGTGATGCAGGAATCCTCTCCTCCAAGAGGCTGAGATGCAGCTACCTTAGGGGCCAATAGAGAGCAAGTCTGGATGCTCCTTTCCCCCTTCAGGGTTTAGTGTGATACTAGGGATGTTAAATTTTGATTAATCAGCTAATTGAGTAGTCGATGGAGTTTCCTTCAACTGCTTGATTAGTTGATAAGGGGAGGGGGCACTAGCTATCCTTGCTGCGCCTCTGCCTTTTAAATGTAGTAAGAGCTGCCTGCAGGGCTGCCACGGGACCCAGCACGAGTGAGGACTGCTTCTGTCCCCACTTGCACTTTCTCCTGCTGTGCCTCTGTTCCCCTGTCCCCCACTCCCCCGCAGAAATGGTGTGGGGAAAACTGGTTTTTAATCCGGCTCTCCCAGCACCAGCTTCTGCTCCCCCCCGCCCCCTTTGGCAGCAAGGAGGGGAAATGACTAGTCGAGTAATGACTTGACAACCAGATAAGGCTAGTTCACTCGTCACTTACATCCCTATGTGATACATTTACAATACACTCAGCCCTTGGGGACCTGGCATCAAAGTGCTTCCTTTTTCAGTTTTCATACTGGAGGGGGGGGAATTGAACTATTAGTATTTTAAATGTTCCCCCTTTTTCGTTTTGTCATATGTAATTAACATTTGGCAAGTAAATACGCAATAACATGGCAATATATGCTGTTATTACAAGGGTCTGGTTAGAACCTCTAGGTATGGCATGTCAGAAATTACTCCCTCAGCCTTTTCTCAAGTTCTGTGAACTTAATTGGGTAAGACACCTTAAGCAAACAAACATCTTTGACAGAGCAATATATACTATGGCAAGGACAATTAACGGCTTTACACTAGATTGCTGCATGTTGACTCTGAGAATCAATATACTCTGTTCTTTAGTTCCTGTTCTGTAGTGTCGAACCTTCACTGGTTTGTTTTTCCCTTTTTTAATGGGTTGAGTCCAGCTCTGCCTCAGTCTTGAAACTTACCTTATTAGACAAATAACAAAATTTGAAATTCTGTGTTGAAATGGCTCAAGTGATGCTAAGAAAGGAGTATATTTTCTGCGAATGAAACTGCTTGCTTTTCTGCTTCTCTGATTTTATTAGTGTGTATACCTGATATGAATTTTTTCAGAGTTGAAATAACCAAAAGACTGAAGCTTCTGCAACTCTGGAAATGATGATGTTTGTGTGTGTGTGTGTGTATGTGTTCTGAATCTTGCAATTGTTGTGAAATGCAAAAGTAGTCACTGAAGCAGGGGGATGGGCGGTAAAGCAAAGAGGGAATTAAAGAGTTCTTTAGGGAACAGATAATCCCTGCTGTGTAATTAAAGAGAGAGAAGTTATTGGCCAGCACTAGGGATGACTGCAAATTGAAACATCCAAATTGGAGTTGAGGAAATAGGAAAGCCACACCCTGGTCAGTTACTCCTGCTTTCAGTCTGTAGGAGGTAGGAGAGTAAAAAGGCCAGTCGAGCACGTTAAAATCAACTACCTGCATAGGAGCAAAGGGAGCCCAAATATTCTGCTGTCAGCATCTAGATTTCTGATGTGAGGATACAGCATCTATGAAAATCTTTTTAGGAATTTAAAGGAGCCGTGGTGCTTATATTACATTTATTTTTTAATAGTTGACTCTCTCTTCAGTTTGGGATTAAGCAAAGGGGCAGAGTATATCTCTTTTAAATCCTGTCATTGGTCAATGAGCGAGTAATAATTCCGTTATGCTTTCCAGTTACTCCATGTACTTTCCAGTAGCATGTCAGTGTTACCCAGAATGAAATGTCAGTGGGGAGGAGGGACGATGTCTCTCACTTTTGTACTGATTACTATGAATGCATTGTGAGAGCTCTCTTTTGGTAGCCCAGCTCAGAGTAGCGGGTGCAACAGGAGTCCTCAGATAGTAGAGATGTGAAAGATTAACCAGTTTACTGGTTAGCATCACCTTTAATGGAGCAGCCCGGTGCTCCCTTTAATTGGTTAACTGGTTAAACATCATGTTTAAAGAGTTAACCAATTAAAAGGGATTTTACATCCTTATGTATAGAGCAAAGTTCTGTTCGTTTTTATGTGAATTTGATATTTCATGGGTTTTTCTGATGAGCTCTGATCACCTAAGATTTTAAGTTTTAAACTGTGAAATAGTAATGGCCATGAGTAACACATTCACATATCTAAATAGGAGAGCTTTTAAAAATGACTGCCTTCTTGTTCACTTGCCATTCAGGAGGCATGAAGCTCATTTCCCCTTTTATTTCTGCTTCTCTGAAAGTGTTGGTAGAAAGGCTATTATTAGGGTTTCTTCTGCCCCTTTCCCAGTTTGATTTTACTGTGTGTTATAGACAGAATCTTCCTTTATGCGTAGACTTAGGCTACATCTACACTACAACAGAAAGTGTGCTTAAGCTATGCAACTCCAGCTACATGAATAATGTAGCTGGAGTCGATGTATCTTAAGTCGAATTACTGTGGTGTGTAGTTGGGAGAAACTCTCCCATAGACTTCCCTTACTCTTCTTGTCTGGGGGAAAGTAACAGAGTTGATGTGAGAGCAATCTGCAATTGATTTGGCAGGTCTTAACTAGACCTGCTAAATTGACTGCCAGTGGATCAGTGTCAGAGTGTTGATCCTGGATGTAATACAGTTGTAGCCTTAGACTGTAAGCTCTTTGGGAGTATCTCCTAGTTGGCCTGTTATATATCCTAAGGCTTGAGGATTTATATCCTTCTTTAAAATAACAGATCAAATGTAACTGTGGATATTTTTATCCATGTAAAGGCCTACTCCTTAGCAGGACTCAAGAAGGAAAAAGGATTAGATGCCTAAATGGATAATGAACTTCCTTAGTTACATTACCATTGAAAAAATGATGTACGGCTTCCTGCTTTAGGTATAAATCATCTACTGGTTGCTTTGGATTAGGAAGAGACTTCCCATGTGGACACATTATTCCATAATTGTCAATTACAAGTGTTCTTGTACCATTCTCTGAAGCATCTGATTCTGGCCACTGGCAGAAACTTGATACTAAGTTGGGTATGACACACCACTGATCTCATCTCATATGCCAGTTGCAGTCTTCTCCCAGTACTAGCCAATTAGCCCATCATAAGATGGGATTTTCAGGCCTCTCCTCCACGTTGGTCTTCTCTCCTGAGCCTCCGGTCTCTCTCTCCTCCTACTCTCTCCCCCTCTCTCTCTCAGCTTTCTTCCTCCTCCTGCCTCTCTTGCCTTCTGCCTCTCTCTCCGTCTCTTTCTTTCTCTTCTCCCCCTCCTGCCTCTCACTCTCCCTTTCTCTTCTCCTCCTCCTCCTCCTGCCTCTCTCCCCTCCATCTCTCCCCTTCCCCTTCCCCTCCCGCCATGCATGGGGAGCGCGGACCCCAAATGGCTGCTTGCCGCTGCTTGCTCCCCCACCGCGGCCCAGCTGAGCGGCGCAGCACTCAGCCAAGCCCCACGGTGGGAGGGGGAAGGAGGGCAGGGCGCTGACGTACACAGCCAGGGGGCGGGGCCGTGTACATCAACGTTACAGACTCACAGACATTGGGCTACTATATATATATGATGAGGCCACCCATGTCTGTACTAGCGGCACAGCTGCAATAGTGCTATAGTGTACATGCTTCGTTAACGGAAAGGATTTTTATGTTGCAGCCAGTAAGTTACTTCCCTGTGCAGCAGTAGCTAGGTCAATGGAAGAATTCTTTTGGTGATAAAAGCAGAGTATATCTTAGAGTGTGGGCCATCTTAACTCTGGTGTTCAGGATAGGAATATTAAAATTAGATTAATCATCATGATGGAATTTCCGTGGTTTAGTCGATCAGGGTGCTTCCAGTTTGAAATGTAGCAAGAGCCCATCCAGCTGTTACTACATTTCAAAGGCAGAAGTGCCGCATGGTATTTTGCATTTGAAATGGATTTCAAAGATTGAAATGCTGCGTAGGGCCCGCAGCCAGCTGGGGACCCTGAGTCCCCCACTGGCCCCGGGCTCCATGAGGCACTTTCGCTTTGAAATGTACAAAAGCTGCAGTGGGGACTCCTGCACATTTCAAAGGTGGAACGCCACTGCTGCGCCTCAGCCCCTCCCACGTAGCTGGGGGGAGCTGGCTTCTTAAGCTGGCTTTCCCCAGCACTTCTCCTCCTCTCCCCCCCTTCTGAGAGAGGCAGCAAGGGGTGGGGGTAAGCAACCAGTTGACTAGTGTGTTGACTATCCGATAAGCAAAAGCTAATCTGATAGTCGATTAGTTGCTTACATCCTAGTTAGGGGTGTGGCTTTCACATCCCAAGGGACATACCTAGGTTGATCTAAATTTTAAATGAGACTGTCCCTTTCTTTGACAGAGGGAGGATTATTGAGAAGGCTGTGGCAAAGCCTATCTTGTATTTGCTGTTGTAAGGTTTCCTAGGATCCTGTTAGTCTTGTTATAAACATGTCTGTAGTATAGAGATGGCTCTGGACTCATTGGCCAGTCTCCTCTGAACATGTCTATAGCCAGTCTTTTAGTGTATACTGTTCCCTTTGAGATGTTCTGTGGAGTAGGCAGTGATGCTGCTGTTTTCTTTGAGAGGAGGTAGATGATCGCTGTACTGCTGGCAGGGCTCTCTGGTGGGTTGTTAGCACAGATTATTCTGAAACCACTCTTCAGCAGGCTTGTATTCACCCACGTGCACTCAGTACACCCATGCACAGGGCTCCCACCTCAGTGAGTCCCGTGGCCATTGAGATAGGAAAAAGTCAGTCGTGGCCTTCTGTCCCTGTATGCCACATTGCAGTGTCCCTCACTCAGACATGATCCCGCTTATTTCTCTGTCATGACAGTGGATAGGGCAGGCCAAACCCAAGTGGCACAGAGCCATGTGATTGTGGGGTAGATGTTGAAGTGATTGGAGCTGGATGTCTGTGATGGGGGATCTCCCTTGGCCTATGAGAGAAGTGGAGTACTGAGTGGGAGGGTGGGGCCACTGGGGAGTGGCCAGGAAGGGCCTGTGGGCAGTTGATGAGGGGCTGAGTGTTAGCGGTGGATGGACTGTGCGTGAATGTTGCAGGGGCTGTGTGGTGAAGGATTGGGTATTGACTGAGGAGGTATTGGGGGGGCCAGTGGGGTTGGAGGCCTGGAAGTTGAAGGGGAGAGTGGGGGATTTTGGATACTGGCTGGTGAAGCTGAGGCGTTGGGGACTGCGGCGAGTGAGATGTATGTCAGGGCTGCTGGGATGCATGTGGAGGCTGTCAGGTTGGAGTGTTTACATGGTGGGAAGGGCATTCAGGGATGGGTGTGGGGTGGGAGGTGCTTCCCTGTCTAGTTTATGGACAATGGGGGGCCATTTCCATAGTGCCCACAGCCCCAAAATTCTTTAATCTGGGCCTGCTCTTCAGCAGGCATGTGAGGCTGATGGTGAAGACAGCAAAGCAGTTTTGAGTTGCGTTGCCATTAACATGCTCTTAACCCTCAGTCCCCCAGCCCTCTCTTTGTGTGATCTGGAGAATGCACCATCTCTGCTGTTCAAGTATCCTGCTGAGCTTGGGGTCTGGAAGAGAGCCAGCTGAGTAAAACTCAATTCAGACAAGATGGAAATGATGCTGATCATTTGCATGTTCTGTAAGACTTTATCCGGTCTTCCTTGGAGATCCCTTCGCCTCCAACATTTGAGGCATAGCATGTCACTTCTTTAGTGGGGTCCTCAGGTTTCTGCCTGAACACTCTGGAAGTTCTGCGGCAGCTACCTTGAAATTCAGAAGTGAATTTGTTCATGGACCTGAACAGAAAATGAATAACACAATCAGTATTCTCTACAGTGTATTGTCTATTTTGGCATACAGTCCAGTTTTTTTGGTATCTTCAGTCCACAGTGTGCTTCAAACTTTTGTCATTAAGCATTGTAGGAATGGTCCAGCATAAAGGGAGGTTGGGAAGGAGATACTGGAGGTCTGGCCATTTGGAGCTGTTGGCTTTTGGTAAGGGAAGCATGAGAGGAGGCTTGGGACTGTGGGATAAGCACATTACCAGATCTTTTTCCTGCTAAAATAAACAGTGAAATAGTGCAGTTGATGTTTAAATGGGCCTCTTTAGGTTCTCAGAATGGGGTGGCTATAACACCTCTGATTTGCTGTTTCAAGCCACCTGCAGATTCAAGAAGACAACATGTTGGTTTACACTTGTTCCAATTGAAAGCTGTTGAGCCACAAGGACTATAGAAACATAGTTTTAAAATGAACATTTAAAATTTGGAGCAAAAGTCTCCACTTAAAGATGGATTCTTTTTCAAATCCCAAACTATAGAAAATGGGTTCTTGAGTTATGACTGACCCAAAGATGTGATTTTCAAGGCACAAAAATATGGCCTCTCTTCTGCAACTCCACATGCTTTTATGCCATGGGGAGAATATGGAGAAACAGTTTTGTTTCTTGGGATCAGGAGTGAGGGAGGGAGGGATGGAGCAGTGAGTAGGCATGTGAATAGTTAACTGGTAAGCATCACCCTTAATGATGCTTACCAGGTGGTCCAGACTGGGCTGGAGTGACACCCCCCACCCCCATCCATTTAAGCAGTTAGCCAGTTAAATATAATGTTTAACTGGTTAACTGATTAAATGGGATTTTACATCCCTAGCAGTGAATTAGTCTGATAACTTGTTGGGTAATTTAACATTTATTTGATTTGCATATGCACTTAAGTACATGTTACCAATCAAGGGAACAACAGAGCTGTTTTCTCATGTGCTTAGGCTCTGTCTGTAGTCACTAAAGGGAATTTGCACTGATTCCGGCCATCAGCGCCAGCCCCCGCCCCCATAGTAGTCATACATGTCTACATGCAGATTGTGTCTTTCCTTGTCTGCACTTGCAGTTTACACTGGTTGTAACTGTACTGGTGTTTGGAATCAGGACAAATTCCCAATGGAGGCAAGGCCAAAGTGATTTCCTTCTGTCTTGCTCACCCTGATCTCCAGGAGTGCACTTAACTTGGGGAACAAACGAGTCTCAGCTCCACCCTTGGCTTTTGGCTGTTGTACTGGGAAGGCTGGGACTCATTCAGTTCTTCTATCAAGCACTTTTACTAATCCATGTACTGTTTTAGTGGAGTTGATGCTTAACATGAAAAAGGGACATAATTAACACACTTGATTTTTAGCCTGGACTATTTAATGCTCTGTTTATTTATAAGGCTTTTAAAACACATTTTTAGGTACTTTCAAATGAATAAATAAATTCATGAAATTTTAGTTTTAATGTATAATTACAGTAGCCAGAAAGTCAGCTTATTTTACAGTTATCTATCTGCAACCGCAGTGTTAAATGGTGCTTACTTCAGTATTGTGGGATCTAATGGCTTTCATTTACATCAGTGTGTGATTCTACTGATGTCAATAATTACATTGCTGGGGGAATCTCCATGGGAATCAGTTTCTCTAGTGTGTGCATGGGTTCTTGCATAGTGTATCATGCACATAAGTCCAAACAAAAATACTTCAAAAGCACTTTGTTAATGTTGCAAAGACAAGCACTCAAAAGTGAGGAAATGCCGGTTTATGGTTGCCCTTTTATTGTGCATCTGTCCTGTGTACTGAAGAAGGCAGAGGTCCAATGGAAAATGTAGTATGTGATTATGTAATTAAAGACTGTATTATAATACCTGCTCACAAGTGGCCTGAATTAAGGGTGCAATGGCAGTGGGATAGTCTCTGCATAAAAAGTTATGTAGAAACTTGCATTGAGCGCCTTAGTTGGTTAATTGGCATAGCTCTTTTGCCTTCAGTCTGTCCCTAGCTTTCTAAATTGTATATTGAAAAGGTAGAATAAAAATGTTTACTGTGGTTATCTGAATTTCTCTTCAACTTGGGCATTCCTTGGAAACCAACATTCTTGTAAAATACAGCTGTGATGATGTACATGCTCTTCTCTTCTGGTCTTCCAGAAAATTTGCTTTTTCAAGTCTGTCTTGCCCAAACAGATCAGTGGGTAGATACGTACTTTTCTTGGTCACATTAACGTAAATCCAGAATACTTCCATTGGCGCTTGCGGAGTTACTTCATCTGCTCACGAGTGTTGCTGAGATCAGAATCTGACTCTTGAACTCAGTAATGGCTTATTAATCATATGGGAATGTGCCATACATCTGGTGGAGTTTGAAGTTGCTGTTTCTATTTAAAGAGATTTGTCTGTGGTTTTCCACCCCCTTTCAGCTACAGTTAGCTAGATTTCCTCCCCTCCCCCCCCCCCGATTATTTGGAGGATAACTGTACTGCATAACTTTGCTTGGGGATTATTTGCAAACATTTTAAACGTGCCGATTGCTAAAAGTTCTGCAGGATCACTGTGTTTTACTTTGGATACCTATGCAGCTTTTAAAATAAAATGCAAAATATTTTTATATTATTTCTTGACACCATCAGAACAGTATGCAACCATTAGCCAGTCGTCAGAACACTTCTTTGCTGAAAGTACAGGTTGAACCTCTAAAATCCATGACTCTCTGGTCCGACAACATCCATGGTCTGGCAGGAGAGCCCCCGCTGGCCAGGTTCAGAAGCACCAGGTTCAGATGGTGCCAGTAGAAGAAGATTGATTTTTCTTGTTTGCTGGCTGAATTTTGGTCGTTGCTGCATTGGAGTGTTACTCTTTTAGACTTCTGAAAGCATGCACAACACCTTGTCTTTTTCAGATTTTGGAAGACACTTCAGATTCTTAAACCTTGGCTTGAGTGCTGTAGGTTCCTTTAGAAATTTTACATTGGTAACTTGTTCATGTTTTGTCAAATCTGCCGTATTTAAAACAAATACATGCTGGATCATCATCTGAGATTGCCATATATTTCATATTACAGCAAAGTGCGGGTTAAACAGAACTGAGATGTAAAATTCTCTCCCAAAGAGTTCAGTCATAAATTTAATTAACTCTCTCTCTCTTTTTTTTGTATAAGCATCATCAACATGGAAGCATGTTCTCTGAAATGGTGGCCAAAGCATGAAGGTGCATACAAACATTTAGCATATTTGGCACAAAAATACCTTGCAATACTGGCTACAAAAGTCCCATGTGAATGCCTGGTCCCACTTCAAGGTGACATTGTAAACAAGAAGTAGGCAGCATTATCTCATGTAAATTGTAATCAAACTTGTCTTAGTGATTGACTGAACAAGGACTGAGTGGACTCGTAGTTCTAAAGTATAAATATTTTGGTTTTTAGTGCAATTATATAAGAAAAAAATTCTACATTTGTAAGTTGTGCTTTCACGATAAGAGGTTGCATTGCAGTAGTTGTATGAGATGAATTGCAAAATACTATTTCATTTTTACAGTGCAAATATTTATAATAAAAATAGTAGAAAGTGAGCACTGTGCACTTTTTCTGTTTTGTAATAGAAATCAATACATTTGAAAATGTAGAAAAACATCCAAAACTATTTAATACATTTTAATTGGTATTCTATTGTTTAACAGTGCAATTAATCACAATCAGTTTTAAAAAGCATGATTAATTATTTTGAGCTTTAATTAAGATGAATCAACAGCCTTAAAATTACTTATGGTGCTGTTTAAGGCAAGGTAATGTGGGGGAAAGGAAAGATTTTTGTCTCTTACATTACAGTGTGTTAACTAGGCAGAATTAATAAAGAATTTGGCATTTGTTACTAGATATGGGATCTAAATTTAGATTCTTTTTTCAGAGGTTGGAGTATCTGTGTTTCAAGTCATGTTACTTTGTGTTGAATGGTGAAGGGGTAACATTGTTGCATAGAAGGTTTTTTATTTTGGTGTCACAGTTTAAAGACTAATTGGAAAGATACTTGTAGGCTGTGCTGAAATTCTTAAAGGCCTCCTTGTAGACTTCCTAGCAAAGGCCTTTTGTTCTGTTTCTCAATTCACGTGACTATAACTAGGGGATAAATAACTGCTGGACATGTGCAAAGCAAAGGATTTACTTATCTCCCTCTCACCCGCTGTGGGTCCATGACTGATTTCTTTGAGCATGGCCCAATTTTTCCCCCTACCGTTAAATGCAGTGAAGAGAAAAATCTACACAGAAGTTACTTATAAAATCCTTGATAAGTTACTCTTAAACGCTAAACAGTTTAGTATTTTAATTCAGTGGTAGTAACTCTTGGTCTTGGTGGCTTTTTGAACAGACTGTTTTGTTGGCTCATGCAGACTCTTCAATTTTTCTTTAAAATCTTGAAAATCAATTGTGTGTAATATTTTCCCTCCTGCTTCTAGCAAGCTCTTCTTGTTTTCTTTTGACTTGTTTGCAGATGGTAATGTCCTTACTGTGGCTGTAGGTAAATGTTGCTGATTTTAGACTTGCCTTCATGTGGGCTAGTTCCTCTTTATTAAGTTGTGCAGAGCTCTGGGGGTGGTGGAGTTGCACATGACTGACATTGCTTGTGCCAACAGGTACTAGAGCAGGGGTCAGCAATCTTTCCGAAGAGGCGTGCCAAGATTTAATCCTCCTGCCTGGGCTGTGCCGCTCTCCCGGGTGGAGGATGGGGCTAGAAGGGCTCTCTCCACTGCACCCAGTGGACCACCTGGGTCAATGCAAACCTTTTGGCGGCCCACCAGTTGCTAATGGAAACTCACTGTTAATTACATAATTATGCCTGAGCCATTTTGCTAGTGCTGCAGGTGGGGAAAACAGTTTAAGTTAAATTATTAAACAGATAAACTAACGTATGAAAATTAAAACACTTAATCAGACTTCATTTTAAATAAAGTAAAATATTATGTCCAACACAAAAGCTTTCAATGTTTTCTTTCTTTATGGCAAGGGTGGGGAACTCTTTTTGGGTCAAGGATCACTGACCCACAAAAAAATCAGTTGGGGACCACACAAGTGAGAGAGGAAAAAAACTCCTCCCCAAACCCCCAGTCCTCACTGATGTGGTCCACCACTGAGACGCCTCACTCCCCTGTAGCCCTACTTGGTGAGGAGAAGGGACAGGGAGGACTGAGGTTCAGGGCTTCCTATAGGCCAAATTTACTTTTCTGGGGTTCCAGAGATAGTGGATTTTGTGGACCCCCTTAGGCTCTGGGATGGGAACAAAATGAGGGGTTTAGTACAGGGCTGCCAGCGAGTGGGACGGGGATGCAGGATCTGGGCGGGAGGTGGAGTGCAGGACGGGGTGAGGAGGGCAGGGTCTGGAAGGGAGTTTGGCAACAGGAGAGGGGGTGAGATGGGGGTACGAGAGAGAGAGAGTTTGGGTGTGGAGGGGGTTGGGGGAATAATGCAGAAAAGGCGAGAGGGTGAGAATGCAGCCAAATAGGTAGTTGGGGAGGGAGACAAAGAAGTGGGGAGTAAAGGAAAGTGCAGCTTCTGCAAAGTAAAATTATATTCCCCCTCCTCACATCTTCCTTCTGCTGCAGCCTTGCTCCCCTCAGCCCCATGATCCCCCCTCAGCCTGATCCCTTGCATCGCCCCATGCCCCTCAGTGCAACCCCTGCCCCTTCCATCCTACCCCCCATCTTTCTTCAACCCCCCCTTCCGCTCCCACATCCCTGTGCCCCCAGTGCACTCACTGGCAGGGCAGCAGAGCTGGGACTCGCAGCCTGCCCGGGGAGCAGTGCTGGGGTGGGGAGGGGGCGAGGGGGAAGGAGAGTCTCATACCTGCCTAGCCCAGCCCTTTGCCTGCAGGTTGGGGCTCTGGGGCTGGGGCAGGCAGAGCCCAGGGCTGGCTCCATCCTTGCCAGGCACAGTGGGATGCTGGAGAAGGGGCTCTCTGCCCCCACAAATGGCCCTTGGGGAGCAGCACAGTGCAGCTGGGGCCCCGGCATGTCACGTGTGCCGGCTGCCCAGCCCCGGCTCTGCAGAGCAGGCCCAGCCCCCTCGTAAAGCAGGAAGCAGAGCCAGGGACATTCACACACGTGCGCGTGGAGGAAGCCAAAGCTGGTGCTCCAGCCTGCAACTGCGCGGCTGAGGCTGGAGGTGGAGCACTGGTCCCCCTGCTGCACAGGGGAAGGGAGGGGCTGAGCTCCTGCCCTACGTGCGAGTAAAAATTGGCTCGTGTGCTGCTTGGGGCATGCCTGTTGGGGTTTGCCGACCCCTGTACTAAAGCCGCGTTCATTCTTCTCTCAAAAGGCTTTGTGGGGTTGTGGGTCAGGAAGAGAGTCTTACACTGCTGCCAGCTGTCTGTAACAAGCTGTAATGATCCTCACTACTGTTCTTTGTTTTCCTTTTGCCAGACAAGAAAATTTGCACTACCGTGCCTAATACTTTCGTATCACAAATCTTCTCCTTTGGTCCGCCTCTTTTATTTACCTTTGCTCTGGCCACCTTGTACAAGCTGCAAGATAGTAAAGCCCATCTATGAAGCCAAGATTTCAGACTTCACCCATTGGGCTCTGCCTGTTTTTTTCCCTTCTTTCCTTTTTGCATTGACTCCTACATCATTTATTTAGAAAGAAAATTGCTAGGCCTAATAAAGCATCAACTCCCTTTATTATTTTAAACTTGGTATCAGAACTGTATCTAAGGATTTAAAGCTGACCAGTATGTTTAAAATAAATCAGGTATTAAATCTTTGAGCTTTGTCATAAATCTGTATTGAGGGGGTTAGATCTCTGCACATTCTTGACCTACATTCTCTGTAGGGAGGAGGAATTAAAATACAACTCAGAAGTTGATTTTTGGAAGGGAAGGGCCTGGAGGGGCAGAGGTACTTCATAAATTCCTTAAATCTTTTGAAGGCTTAGAACAATAGGTACATTAAAAAGTGTTAATTTTTGACAACATTGGCTAGGCTCTTGGCTGAAGATCAGCAGAGCTTAGCACATTTTGTAAAAGCTGTGAGGCTCATAGGCTGTGTGTAGGGTGGTAACCCTTTTACTAAGAAGTGGAATTTTTTTTTAAAAGGATTTTTTTAAATAAAATAAATATATCTGATTGGCAATCAACTTTTCCAGTGTTGTGTATGTAGGGCAGCTCCCAGTCAGCAGCACAGGTGGGCTGCAGGAACAGGCTTCCTGCTGGACTGTGCCAAGCCCTAGAAGTGGCCAGCAGAGCAAGGTCCAGCTCCCAGACAAAGTGCACAAGCGGTTCCATGCAGCTCTTGCCTGCAGGCACCTCTGGTACTCAAGGTGGGGGCAGCACATGGAGCCCTGTGGCCCTGCTGCTTAGGAGCTGGACTTGCTGGTCAGTTTAGGGACATAGTGTGGTGTTAGAACAGGTAGGGACTCCACAGTGATTTTCAAAGTGTATGTTGCAACCTGACTTAGTTGGCCACCAGGGTCCCTAGGTATTGAACTATACCATACTCCAGTGCTGGGTCACTCCCCAATGTTTGAAAATCACAGCCCTAATAGTTTTTCTAGGAGTGCTCCAAAAATGAAATGTGGGTGTTTTTTACATAGTGCAAAGTACAAGGAGAAATAATTGACACTTCACAGAACCTCTTGGTTACCCAGTTCAGAATTGCAAGCTTTCATCAGGGCTGCTACAACTTAATGAGGTTTTGAACCCCTGTGGTTCTGGTTACTTTCAGAACTAGTTTAGCCTTTGAAGAGTGCAGGATATTGGCAGGGTTTTTTATTTTTTAACTGAAGTATGACTAAATAGTAAACAAATCACTTCAAGTTTTCAGACTTTGAAACATCAAGTTTGTATAAAATCTATATATTGGGCTTGCATGCTTTGTGGACTTGTAGCAGTGCAGTTACAGGAATAAACCCTATTTATTTATTTTTAGCGTCTGATATTGTCTTTGGGGGAACCTATCATTTCCAATGGGGTTGTTGGGTCGGTCTGTCTGTCTGTCTACCCTTTCTTTACTCTATAATTGTTACCAAAATTGCAGAGTTCTGTAACTGGCTCTGTGGTGGGACTTCAGATAACTGCTAGCGGTCGGTCGTGTCTCTGGACTTGACCCACACCACAGACACTGCACAATTGAGCAGGCTTTGGCATGTGGGATAGTCTGTGTTCAGGGGAAGCCCTAGAAAAGAGGGGGATGCTTACAGGTCAGGTCTGAACTATGTGAGATAAGTTTGTATAACATCTGCCTGCACTGAGTGCCTCAAGCTGTAGTTGAATGGAGTTAAGGAGTCCAGGCTACAAATAAATAGCAGAGAAAGAGCGGGGATTCTCTGCTATTTATTTGTACCCTGGACTCCTTAACTCCATTCATCTGGAGAAGTGGGTTGTGCCCACAAAACTCAAGATTCCATCTACATGTTTTGTTAATCTCTAAGGTGCTGCAGGACTATTTGTTGTTGTTTTTAGTCACAGACTAACATGGCTACCTCTCTGAAACTTTCAAGTTGTAGTGATGAGTCTTTTGTTTTCCATATGGCTAAATGTCTCAAAAATACAGTTGTGCCACCTCCCTCCCCCTCCATGTTACTTCTGTGGACAGGAACTGCTTCATGTCAGATAAAATCTACCTGGTTTGGGATGCGATAACGTGTGTACTGTTTGTAAACTTAACCCTTTGCACTCACTGTTACATTTCTCAAGTGCTCATCCCCATTGTATCTGAGTGCTCTGTTCAACATTTTCAAATTGCAGTCGATTCAACTTAATAGCAATCCCGATACTAGCAACCGGTTAATGCAAACCTATTTCCAGGAACCAGTCCTGTCCTATTAACATCAGTGTTAATGGAATGTAGAGATTGGCTTATTAGCAACTTATTTTTTAAGGACATCCCCAGCATCAGGCAGGCTTGTGAGGCTGCAACCAAGGAGGGCAGGTCCCCACACTTCCTTCTGGGACTGTAGCCCTGCAAACCAGCTTGGTCACAGGGACTGCCAAGTAAGTAAGGGGCTCAGAGGGGAGGCTTTGAGCAGGAAGTAGCAGGAAGGGGGCTGCAGCCTGGTCCCAGAGCTGCGGGGGAGCTCTTCCTACACTCTCCGGACTGTGCCTTGCATGGGGGCTGCACACAGAGCAGGAAGTACTGAGATGTGCCAAGGCTCAATCCCCAGACAGCTCAAGGAGACATACGGTGCAGCCCCAGCCCCCCTATTCCCTGTAAATCCCTGGCATTTGGGCTTCAACGTCTCTCTCAACCACTTCCTTCCCTGGTGGCTTCTGCCTCACAAACTTGTCTTTCTGCTTATCAGCAACTGCTGGATAATGTCAGCTTCTTTTTGCTGGCAACAGATGGGTTGCTAATAAGCTGAAACTACTATATTATATTTGTATTGTGGGAGTGCCTGAGAATCTTAGGCCTGGATCAGGATTGGAATCCCATTGTGCTAGCCTCTGCGCAAACGCAGAACAAAGAGATTGTTCCTGCCCCCAAAGAATTGACCATCAGTGTGATTAGTCATTTGGGGTTTCTTAATTTTGGGTGTCCAAAAGTTGAGATACTTCAAAGGAGCTTGGCTGCTTCAAAGGATGCTTATGCCTGCCTTCTGAAAATCAGGCTCCTGTCAGATCACTAGTTGATGCTGAAAATATTGACTTTCAGCTCATGAGTACCTTAGCAAGCAAGCAATATGTTCTGAGGTTAATCAGCTTTTTCTGCTGGTCGTTCTCAAACTAGTTTTAGAAACTAGCTTGGGGAATTAACAGTGTTGTTCACAAGTCCGTGGTAAAAAAGTGTTCCCGTATATGGACTTAAATAAAACAAAGAAAAATGAAAAGCAAAGAAACAGTAACAACCAAATACCCCTCCCCATTGGAATGTCTATATTTTCACTTGTGTTTGGAAATCTTTGAAATGATGAAGTACTCAGATTGTAAGCTCTGTGGATCAGAGACCTTTGGGGGGTTCTGTTTGTGCAATATCCAGCTTCTTGACTTGAGCGATTAGTCAGGTAATACAAATAATAATGGAGCAGACGCCCTTTCTAGGTCTGTGCTGTCTTTGATGTGATGTTTCCCCTAGTGGAGAAACCAAATAGTTCTGGTGCATTTACACAGGACTATCTGTGGTTAAAAAGCAAGCTTAAGCATGGTTTAAACTCATATTATCTGAACAAAATTATAACATTTTTGCCAGCCATTGTGGAAGGAGTCAACCAATATCATAAACATCTAAAATAATATACTTGGGATTAGGTAGAAATTTCAGGCTGACAAGACCCCCTGGTTAGTTAACCGAATTAGCTATAACATTTCAGTGGTACTTGAGCATGCTTGTAAAATGCACCAGATAACTACTGTTTCAGCAATGCTTTTAGGAAGAAGCCAGTCTTGTGGAGAAGCATCAGGAGCTCTATCAGCTAGACACTTCGGCTACGTCTAGACTACGGTCCTCTTCTGCAAGAGGAAATGCAAATGGAGCGCTCATTTGCATATGTCGCACACTCATTTGCATTTCCTCCTCAGATCCTTTTTGCGCAAAAACCCCCTTTTGCACAAATGAGTTGTGCAAAAAGGAGCCGTCTACGCAGCGCTTTTTTGCAAGAACCTCTTGTGCAAAAGGGATCAGAGGAGGAAATGAAAATGAGAGCACGACATATGCAAATGAGCGTTCCATTTGCATTTCCTCTTGCAGAAGAGGATCATAGTCTAGACGTAGCCTTTGAGGGTATGCAGAAGCTGAGAATGAGTGCACACATAAGAAAATGGGTAACCACTCTAAGTAGTGAGGGTGGGCCTGTTTGCCCTAGTTAACTCAGATACTGTTTCTTTATTTATGAAGGTCATTTTAGCAAGTTTTGGCACTTTCAATTTGCACCATAAGTGTTTCACAACTGCAGATTAATCTTTCTTGTGAGATGAAAATTCTCTCGTGGTTTAGCCTTGCTATTGTAGAAGGAAAAAAAATGCTTGCTCCTCTAGTGCAAGTGGGTAATTATCTCCCAGAATGTGGTCAGATTTGTTCTCAGTTCTCAAATAATCTTGTATGATACCATCTCAGTGGCATTTCCTCAGAAAAGTTTGCAGCCCTGTGATCCCTGACACCACCCAGCATGGTTTGGTCACACAAGGGGGGAGTTGTTGTGACGGGAGATGGGAAGAGGAAAAAAGAGAAATAGCATAACTTCAAGTGAATGCTTTCTTTGCAGGAGATGAGCGTCTATTGCATCTTTAGTCTCCTGCCTCATTTTCTGCACTGTTACGTCTTTTCCATGTGAATTGGGTTGTGCCCACAAAAGTTCCTGATATCATCTATATTTTTTGTTAGTCTCTAAGGTGCTGCAGAACTATTTGTTGTTTACGTTTTTTTCATGTAACAGAGACTTAACTGACATGCTCACCTACACTAGCTGGGAGGATATTTATCAGGGCACTGTTAGCTGTCAGGGTCTTGTATATGTAACATGCTGGTCCAGTACGTTTGAGTCTCCCTCCATAGCTGTGTCTGTACTTCAGTTTATGTTGACATATTTTTCGTTGCACAGGGGTGTGAATTCTCACCCCTCCCCCCCCGCACTAGTGACATAAGTTACATTGGTATAAGTTTGCTTCACTGCAAAAAGAAAACCACTTCTACGAGAGGTGTACAGTTCTTACCGGTGATGCTTTTGGGGCAGTGTGCAAGTGAAGACATGTTCTTGCTGTTTACAGAGCTTTAGCCTCCCAAGGATAATCCACAGTGCCTAGGTGTCCACTGTGGCCAGTACTGTAACTCTGCTGCTCTGACACCCAGGTAAACAGACGTACGCCCCTACACCAGGAACTTACTTGGATTAAATAAAAGCCCCAGGAACTTTGAAACTCCCTTTCCTGTTTTCTTGGAAAGTGCTCACTTAGCATCTGGCCAGGTGACAATGCCCACTCCAGGGAGCAAAGGATCCTTTGCTTGCATCAATGCTGAGCTACTGGTGCTTATCAGTTTTTGGGGAGAGGAGGCTGTGCAATGACCCAGGATGCCCCTCAATCACTCTCAAAATGGAGAGAGCTGCACTATTGGGATAGCTGTGCACTGCTCTCATCAGTGATAAATGTGCTGCAAATAAAAACACTGTCTGAGGCCTGTGATCCTAAATAGGTACACAAACCAGTGCTTTTCTTTTACCACTTACCTATCATGAATGAAACTGAGCGTGCCAGAACTCTGCAAGTGTAGACATAGTCTTAGGGCTTGTCCACATTACACGGTGGATTGACACTGCAGCAATCAATCCACCGGTGGTAGATTGATCATGCCTGCTTGGAGTGATAAATTGATGTCTGAGCACTCTCCTGTCAACTCCGGTACTCCATCAGGGCAAGAAGAGTAACCAGGGTCGACAGCACAGCAGCCCCCACTGACCTTACTGCATAGAAGACATAGCGGCAGGTATGTCGACTTCAGCTACATGATTTGCACAGCTGAAGTTTCGTAGCTTAGATTGACAGGTGGGGAGAAAGGGCGATGGACAAGGCCTTAGCAAAAGCAGGGCTCAGTTTGCTTCACAAAGGAGGAGGAGCCTATTCTCTTGATTTGGAGACGATGGTATTTGCAGCAACTCCTCTTATAGCTAGAACAAAAGGGCTAAGTTGCATTGCAGCTGTTAATATACCAATACCATGTGTCATAACAAATAAAATCTGGCTAAGGTTGATCAGCTACAAATTTTAGTGGGGATATAGGGCCTCTACTCCCCTAATCAATACATTCTCCAGTGGATAGTTAAATTAATAAAAGTGCTTACATTGTTCTCAAAAACAAGGTAAAATATGTTTGGTGGTTTTGTTTAGCAAATTGGTTTGCTGTTCTGTGCAAAAACAATCCCCCGCCCCCCCTTCCCCTCGGTATTACCTGATTGCTAATAGAAATGCAGAATACAGCAAAGTACTAGTTGCAGCACTGCTTATGAGCAGATTGGTGTGAAGTTGTGACCTGTTAACTTCTCTCCTTTCACCTTTTGCTTAAGCCTGGTTTATGCTGGGATTTACCCACTGTATTTTGCAGAGTGCAAACCCTGGGCATAGACATGGTGCAACGGTATAAAATGTGATTTGAGGTTTCCCTGGGCAGACAAATACTGACCTATTTTGACAGTTCTCTGCAAGCTGTGCACTTTTGCAGCCACTCAAGAGAAATTCAGATGCCCCCACATGATTAGCAGAGTGCCAACTGCTAGGATTTTTGTTTCTACTGGTGGTGCACATAAAATTTATTCTGCACATGGATGGAAAAGATTAGAGGGAAGATTGCACTGGACACTCTTTGTACCTTCATGTATCGAGTCTGGATTTCATGCCCCTGCTGTATGCCTGACCTCTCCCAATCATGTATTCTCAGATGACTTCTTTCCCAGCTGCACCTTTTGCCACATTCTGGCATGTTCTTGCATTTCCACATGCAGTTGTTGCTTCCTTACCTTGCTACCTTCACGTCCAAACAAGGAGAGGAACATGCGTAGGCAGCTTTGCTGGAGATTAATAAAACACCCTTCTGCACACTGTCTTGCTTTTTGTGGGAGGGACAATAACTGAAAGGGCTTTTTACCCAAACCATGTTCCACTATGGAGATCTCTCCACCAAGATATTTTTTTCCAAACTAGTTTCTTAAAATGATCCCAGGTTATCCTGGTGCATCTCAGGAAGTCTCATAGGGGTAGCTGTAACTTTAAAAACAAGTAGTCCTATGGCACGTTGGAGACTAATAAATAGTGTCATGAGCTTTTGTGGGTAAAACCCACTTCAGATGAGCTCGAGTGGAAATCTCATGATACTATATATATATTTGTTAGTCTCAAGGTGCCACAGGACTACTTGTTATCTTAAGAAGTGAAACAGTTTTCTACCACTTGGATTCAAAATGACAGCTTGTTTAGTCACATCAGCAGCACCAACCCGTCTTTCCCCTGAACTGTAATCAGAGGACTTTATTTTAGGATGGACATTGAAACTGGAAATAAGTTGCCCATGTCTGGTTAGCAGAGGTGAAAGTAAGTGGGTGCAGAAATATTTAAAGAACTGGCAGGGACCTGCGTTGCAATAGGACAATATCTGTAAGAAATTTTAAGTTATTTTCACGGCTGCTGGCTAGGATAAAAACATATGTTTTTGCAGAGGCAGGTTTGGAAAGGACCATATTTGCACTGCTACCGGGTGTCAGAATTACTTATGCTGATAAGTAGGACTTTCTTGAACATGGCAGTTCTCAAAAGAAGCCATGGAAATGTAATAAAAATAAATGGTCTGCATCCTAAATAAACTATATCCCTGTGTTAGCGAAAATAACTAGCATTTAGCACATCACAGGTACAGTGGAGCCATTTCTTGCCATAACACAGCAGATCTTTTGTGAAACCATTTTTTAAAGTTGTCTTTCTTGCTCTGGTGGAACATAATCATCCAGGTGCACCTGGTACTCTCAGGCAGTTCTCTGGTTTGGCTCTTTATTGCTACATTTGAGCCTCTTGTGCTGCCCATGGTTTAACCTGGTAGCTAGCCTTCCTCGTTCTTATTGATCTACCACAAGGTGAGCCCAACTGTGCATGTATCCTGCCCAGAATGTCAGGTCAAAGATATGAAAACAAGTGCAAAAGTCATGAACTCAGGTCCATCTTAAATTGCTCTGAAGGGTACCGTTCAGACCCTGATCAGATCACACTTTGCAAAGATCCTTTTAAAAGAGGCATCTTCCCTCTTTTTCCAGAGAGGGGAAAAACTGAAGCAGAGAGCATAAGTCACATACCGCCATCTCCCAGCGGGTTACCGGCAGTAATTAATTGTGAAGCCCTACTGAAAATGATGTCTGTGGCAATAATTTTTTTTTTTCTAGTCTGGCATGGACATGGCATTATGACTACCCTGTACTCATGACCCTGCTTCCCTAATTGATGCATTTTAAATTAGAAGAATTAAATGTCTTCTGATTTTAGTCTTTAAAATAATGAAAGTGAAGAGAATCATGGTTATGGACGAACTGCTGCTGAAACTTACTGCTCTAAAATATACTGCCAAGCAGGGTGTAAGAACAAAGGAAATCCAATAAGCTTAATGCTCAATTGATTCAATTTAAGGCCTATGTACATATGCTAAGTATTTATTATAAATTTAGCTTCTAGTGGAAGGTTTAATTAAGATTGTAAAATAGTTTCCATTTCAAGCTCTTGATTGTAGGCCCTCAAATTAGTTGAAAAATTTCTGTTTGGAATGAAAATTTCCATTTGTGTTTCAGCTCAGATGTGGGGAATTTTTTGTGTGGGTGTGGGGAGACTTGCTTAGCCATTTGAGTTTAGCAGGGTGAAGGGAGGAATAATTTGTCCTTTTACAAAATTCCAGCTTTTTTTAATTGTGGCTACAGCTGAATTTTTAAACTTCGGAAAATTGGCATGTTAAAGTGTCACTGAAATGTGCACATGCAATACAGCAAGCCTTCAAAAGATCCTAAACACTCATCCTTAAAATCATAGGTGTGAATAATATAATACAGTGTTTCTCAAACTGTGCTCCACGAGACATCTCCAGGGGCTCTGCGAGGTTGACAAACTGGAAACATCGATAGGTACAACACATACAATCTGTGGACCGCTGGGGCTCCACATAAACTTTTATGCATGTAAAGGGCTCCGGAGCCCAAAAAGTTTGAGAACTATTCTTCTAGCTATAGGCAAACTAGGCAGCAGCATAGGGCAGCAGATTTATGGAAGAAGCACCCCCAACCAATCTATGGGGATGTGAAATGTAGAGCATTCTAATGGCCCTGTATCGACCTTGCTAGCATGAATTAAGAGACCTAAAAAACCTTAAAAAAAAAAAAACCCAAATAGTCTAGTAGCACCTTGAAGACTAACAAAACATGTAGATGGAATCATGAGCTTTCGTGGGCACAACCCACTTCTTCAGATGACAGGAGTATTAGAAGTCCAGATCCAAGAATAAATAAGGGAATTGGGGCAGGGGGAAGGGGGGGGGGGAGAAAAAAAGGAGGGGGAAAGGAGAAAAAAATAGAGACACAGACAATGAATAGATGGTTCAAATAGTTACAAGAGGCTGATAAGAACAATTAGTACCTCCCTCCATTGTTTGCTTGGTAGGTTAAGTCATAGCATGTGGAAGATCCTGTGGGAGCCAGCCTATGTCCTTATTCATACCATTTACATAAGAATTAAACTTGTAAATGAAGTTAATTTCCCATCCTTCCCCGTGTATTTGGCTTGTGGAACTGGCCTGAAACAAAACAGTGACTTGGAGATCCATTAATTAGCGTCCAGGTAGATTAAAGTGTTCTCCAACAGGTTTTTGTGTTATGCCTTTTTGGATATCTGATTTGTGTCCATTAATTCTTTCCTGTAGAGACTGTCCAGTTTGACCAGTATACATGGCAGTGGGGCATTGTTGGCATTTGATGGCACAGATCACATTAGTGGATATGCAGTTAAATGAGCCTCTGATTTGGTGGCTGATGTGGTTGGGTCCAATGATGAAATCACTCGTGTAGATGTGTGGGCAGAGTTGGGACTGGGGCTGATTGCAGGGGTGGGTTCCTGGACGATTATGATGGAGGTGTGTTACGTGGTTATTGGCAAGAATTTGTTAGAGGTTAGGGGGTTGTCTGTAAGTGAGTTCTTTGAGCGGGTGAACAAACGTGGATAAGAGGAATCCAGTGGATACAGTATACTTAGATTTCCAGAATGCCTTTGAGAATGTCCTTCACCAAAGATTCTTGAGTAAAGTAAGTTGTCATGGGATAAGAGAGAAGGTCCTTTCATGGATTGATAACAGGTTAAAAGACAGGAAACAAAGGGTAGGAAACAATCCTAAGTTCTCAGAATGGAGAGAGGTAACTAGTGGTGTCACCCAAGGATCTGTCCTGGGTCTAATCCTATTCAATTTATTTATAAATGATCTGGAGAAAGGGGTAAACAGTGAGGTGGCAAAATTTGCAGATTATACTAAACTGCTCAACATAGTTAAGACCAAAATAGACTGTGAAGAGTTCAAAAAGTTCTCACCAAACTAAGTGATTGGACAATAAAATGGCAAATGAAATTTAATGTTGATAAATGTAAAGTAATGCACATTGGAAAAAATAATCCCAACTATACATACAATATGATGGTAACTAATTTAGCTACAGGTACTCAAGAGAAAGATCTTGGAGTCATTGTGGATAGTTCTTTGAAAACATCCACTCAGTGTGCAGCAGCAGTCAAAAAGGAAACAATGTTAGGAATAATTACAAAAGGGACAGAGAATGAGAGAGAGAATATCTTATTGCCTCTATATAAAACCCACATCTTGAATACTGCTTACAGATGTGGTCACCTCATCTCAGAAAAGATATATTGGCATTGAAAAAGGTTCAGAAAAGGCCAACAAAAATGACTAGGGGTTTGGAACGGGTCCCATATGAAAAGAGATTAAAAAGACTTGGACTTTTCACCTTAAAAAAGAGGAGACTAAGGGGGGAAGATACAATAGAGGTTTATAAAATCATGACTGGTGTGGAAAAAGTAAACAAGGAAAAGTTATTTACTTGTTCCCATAATATAAGAACTAGGGTTACCAACTGTAATTAATAGGTAGCAGGATAAAAACAAACAAAAGAAAGTTTTTCTTCACTCAGTGCACAATCAACCCGTGGAATTCCTTGCAGGAGGGGGTTATGAAGACTAGAACTTTAACAGGGTTCAAAAGAGAGCTAGATAAATTCATGGAAATTAGGTCCATTAATGACAGGACCTATTAGCCAGGATGGGTAGGAATGGTGTCCCTAGCCTCTGTTTGTCTGGAAATGGATGACCCGAGAGGAATCATGTGATGATTACCTGCTGTGTTCGCTCCCTCTGGGGCATCTGGCATTGGCCACTGTCTGCAGACAGGATACTGGGCTAGATGGACCTTTGATGTGACCCAGTATGGCCATTCTTATGTTCTTAGCTTTCAGCATCTGCTCCCCTTTGCAGCCAGGCAGCTCTGCTGGCTAATGGCCCCCTCCCATTGCTGAAACCAGTGACATCAGCCCTGCAGATCCTTTGCATTTTGTGAGCTAAAGAATTCCCCTTGTTCTAGGCCCCCATGGAAGGGGATGGGCTCCATAGGCAGAGTACAGTTTGGCTCACTATGTTCATGCCATATAATTATGGAACAGTGCTTTAAGTGAAGAAAACCTATTCTTTTAAAATAAAAGATGAAATAGATGAGTGTTTCTCAAACTGTGCTCCGCGAGACATCTCCAGGGGCTCCGTGAGGTTGACAAACTGGAAACATTGATAGGTACAACACATACAATTAGTGGACCGCTGGGGCTCTGCATAAATTTTCACGCATGTGGGTTGTGGGTGTAGAGGCTGCTGGCTATTACCCATGCTTAGCCCAAAAAGTTTGAGAACCGCTGAAATAGATGATTGCTCTCAGAATTGACTTATCAAATAGATGGAGGTCTGAGAAGGGAAATTTGGCCATGATTTATACTTCACAGCACAACACAAGACCAAATGTGGTTTGGTGCTTAGTTGTGAGACAGACTCCATTTTATTCCTGAGGGAATTCTGTACCATTGGGCACCTGCAGAATTCATGTCCCCCTACAGATTTCTTTGATTCCCCGCAGAAAATGATGGGGCCAAGGGAAAGGAAGCCACAAAAGGATGCATGTTTTTGGGTGCCTGGGACAGCTGGCAGAGAGTAAAAGCGCTGTGTGGGAGGCTGGTGATGCCCAGGCTAGTGCTGACTCAGGCCCCTCTCACCATCTGCCCTGCTCACCAAGTTTCAACCCCCTGCACCTGAAATGCTCACCCTCCTTCCCTCCAAACGTGTCCCTCCCTAGCCCCTATCCAGGATCTGTGTGTGTGTGCACGCGTGGGGGTGGGGAGGGGCAGAATCCAGCTGTGCGGGAGGGGGAGTAATCTGGTTTCAGGGGGGGGAGGAATCTGGATGCACAGGGGTTGGCTGGAGGGGTGGGTTGTGGATGTAGAGGCTGGTGGCTATTACCCATGCTTAGCTGCTAATTGTGGCCTCCATGAGCTCCAACCACTTTCACCTGAATCCCCCTGCAGTCCCATTGCTTCTACACACCCACAAGCCACCTCCTCAGCCAGCCCCTGTGCATCCAGATTTCCCCCCCCCCCCCATGTATACTAAGCCCTTCCACACTTAGATCCTGCTGGGCTTAGGCTGCCTGTCCTTACTAGGGATGTGAACATGTACCCGTTTACATGATTAACTGATGAGTCTGGGCTTACTGATTAATCCTGACTGTTACACTCAGTGTCCCCTCCGCCTCCACCTCTGTGTCAGAGGAAGGGGAGAGGTGGGAGCTGGCTCCCGTCAGCCCTCTGTTCACCCCCCTCCCCCACATGTAAATATTTAACTGCTATACAAAAATAAAATGCTTTTTAACATCCCTAGTCATTACCTGGAGTGGAGGGGCAGAACCCTGTGGTGTTTCTGGGGCATGAGTCTGTGTCCAGGGAAGGGTGGGCACTTCAGAGTGATTTCCCATCTCCAGGCAGCATGTGGCCTGTGCTCCTCCCTGCTGACATGCTGGAGCCTCCACATTTATTTACTGACAGAATTTGAACTGATGTGCAGAATTTTAAAATACTTTGTTCAGAATTTTTTTTTGGCACAGCATTTGCTCAGAAGTAATATCTGTACTACAATCACTGTCAAATGTCATCTTTTCTTGGTTCTTTATCTTCTTGGCCTAACGGAAATTGAGAATAATAGGTTTTTAGACCACTGCAGCTTGTTTCAGTTTTTCGCTGTTGTTCCAAAGAAGGGTTTTCTTTGAAATTTGGCTCTGTAGAGAAGATAATTGAAATGCTTCATCGTTAGTGTTCCACTGAATTCATAAGGTACTTGTGTACTCCCCCATTAAACATTGCTTATTATATGCAATTATCTAAACTGCCTTAGTAAGTACATTATTATCTTGAGTCAGGTTTTAGTAGTATTATAATCTGATGAGTCTGAGGGACATGAAATCACATATTATTTACACTTCAGGGCCTAATTAGGAAGGTGCTTAAGCCTCTGACAGTATGAACTCCATCTGTTTCTGGGAGGACAGGAGAGGGCCTGACTTGCTTACACAATACAATAGTCCAGATGAATTAGTGGTATTGATTGGATCACATATTCTTTTGAATGGCCATAATTTTTATGAGTGAATGGGGAAATGCTAAGTGAAATTGACCACCAAAGATGCAAGTGAATGGGCATTCTGAAGTGCTCCAAAATGCTGTATGCTCATGTACTGAATATGTAATGAACAATTTGATTGAGATTTAAAAAAAAAACAAAGAAACCCCAAAACAACACTGCATTTTTGAGATTTCCTCAGCTTCTCCTCTGCTCCTGGTAATCTTAAGTTAAGATCTGTGCTCTCATAATGATGTGATAAGCTTATTACAAACTTTATGCCCTTCATCAAACAAGGGAAGCTAAGGAACAACTGTGCTGCCCCTGTGCAGTGCACTCACTGTGAGTTCCTCTGAATGTTCAGGCTCTTTGAATTTGCAGAGCTTCAAAGAATCTGCATTATGAAAGGCAGGTGCCTGCCTCAGACTGGTCACTACTAGGAATTGCCCGACTCAGTTGTCAATACCTCCGCACGCATGCGCGTTAATGCTCTACCATTGATTCTGTAAGCAAGTACTTTTATAGTCTTCAGTAAGATTTCCCTCAGGCCTTTTGGAAAAAAGTAATTGACTGTCTGTATCCTCTGGTTTGCCAGCTCAGAGGAAAGGAAGTCTGACTCCACTTCCTCCCAGTTCTTCCTCTTTGTGCTCAGGATTTTAATTTCAGTTCTGTAATATTGGCCGCCTTCCTCCAAAACTTCTAAAAGCTCTGGCTCTGACACACCTGTTGGAAACATGAACTCTCCAGCTTCCTAGTTTTAAAATGACTATTGAGGGCAAATTATTTCTCAACATACTTGTAAGGCACCAATCCCAGTAGTATTCAGGCATTCATTTTTCTGCAGCAGCTGCCATCTGAGGACCTCAGTGCACTTTATAAGCATCAGTGAATTATGCTTCAACTCGGACATGGAGTTGGTTAATACTATTCCTGTTTTTATAACTGAGGAAGTGGAGGAATATAGGAAATTGAATGACTCATTGAAAATCACACAGGGAGTATATGGCTAGCTGGGCTAACGGAGCCCAGCTTACCTACTTTGCCAATGCTTTGTCATCGAGAGACACCATGATGTTGTAAAAATTCCTGCATGTTGGAAAAATAGGCATCTAGCTAAAGTAAACACCCCAAATCCGTAGTGTGCAAGTCACAGAGCTGCTGCCAGTGTTAAGTGATCTTCATGTACGTTTCACCTTTGAATCCTGATGTGGGAAGCCCATTGCACTGGATAGTGATTTACTGTTGAAGTGAATATTTTCTCCTTTAATGTATGTGGAATTTCTGGGGACTTTTGTGGCAGAAAACTCTTGAAACCTTGGGTGTGAGCAAGAGAGAGATCGGAGATTGGCGAGAGCTCCATTCCTTTCCAAACCTCCTCTCTCAGATGCTGACAAGATTCCATTTTCCTCTTCGTCTATTGTCCGAGGCGAATCCTTTTGATATATACCTGTCTCAAGTAGAGGGTTAATGGTACCTAATCATCTTTCCCTTTTGCAATTAATCATTGCAGTGTTTTGTTGTTGGAGCAAAGGCAAAATGCATGTGCGCACTGTTATTTAGCTCATGAATATTAAGCCTATCTTGCCTTATGATGAAGTGCAGAGATGTGATCTGACAAAAGGAAATCATTCATTGATTTTTTTGTTGTTGTAATAATCTCTAAGGTCTAGCTTGAGAAATGAGCAAAGACAGAACTTTGAATTGAGAATATCTTTCCTTATACAATTGCCTTTGGGATAGAATAACAAGGTGTAATCTTTGCCTTGGTGTTACTACTAAATGTTGAATTCAGCAAAAATCAAAGCCAATATTTTCTCATGTTTAGTTACCTAGAAGTAAGCCGCTCAGTCCATATTTAAATGCTTACATAAATGATGAAATTTTTACAGCTCCTGTTGGCACTAGTAGTCATTTAGGAGGCATATAGTTTATTGCCTGTAGTAGAAATCTTTTGATAAATACTGAAAATAACTTTTGTTTCTCTTTTCTTAGTCTGACTGCCAGTCCATGTGTCTTTAGACTGAGTTCTTCAGGTTTGGGGTTGTTCCTTTATGTGAAAAGAGTCTAGTACGCTGCTGCAAACATATAATAAACAATAGTTGTAAAAATTGGGTTGTTTGTGCCTCAAAAAATTAGGTCTTTTTTTTATTTACTTAACTTTAGATGTCTGAATTAAAATATTTTGCTCCATTGGTCTTACCCTGGGTTGCTAGAATCAAAAAGCTAGAGAGCAATATCAACAATTGCCAGCTTTTACCTGAAGCACAACTGTAAATCCTGAGTTTCGGACATCATTAATGGAGATCAAGAAATCTTCCTGAAATACTCCTTCCATTACTGTCATCCGATGTGTCCATCATTTCTCAGTTTTAAAATAAATAGGTTATTCTGACTTTTTCCAAAGTTAGCTTGAAGGACTAAACTTAATCCCTCTGATTGCTACAAAAAAGTTGCTGATGTTGTCCAGGCCCTTTCTTTGTTAGAAGCGAAATTTGATATTTTAAAGAAAGCCCTCTGCATAAGTAGAAATAAACAAGTGATAGTGGTAGCTAGATTAGTAAATGCTGGAATTGCTCATCCTCTTGATCTCTTGTATGGACACTTGTTTCTTGAGCCTGTCTGTACAATGGGCCATTGTCATGTCTTCGTTTTCCTGAAGTCATAATTCTTTGTGATGGCTCATGGTAATGGGAGCTGTAAATTGTTTCTTTTTTTCCTGAGTATTCCACCCCAGCTTCTGGAATGGGGTTCCACTTTTTCACGCCATCTGGATATTCATCTCATGATTACTTTCTGTGTGGATGGGAAACACCACATAAACTCTTCTCCAATTCAGAGCAAGCAAAATCCTTAGGGAATAAACTTTTTTTCTTTAAATCTTGGTTAATTTTGATTACTCTGTTTTCACCATCACCTCATCCAGATGGCAGTATGGATTGGATAGACATGCATCCACGTAACCTTGTATTGAGAAATCACAACAAGAGAAATTAACAATTTGTTTCCTCATTTATGAATCTGTCTCAGTTGGGAGACACAGTTTCCTGACAGTACATGGACTTATGAGGCATTCTCAGTTAAGAT
Organism: Pelochelys cantorii; assembly: GCA_032595735.1. Classification (NCBI taxonomy): domain Eukaryota; kingdom Metazoa; phylum Chordata; order Testudines; family Trionychidae; genus Pelochelys; species Pelochelys cantorii. The sequence continues at coordinate 118,719,960 of CM064326.1, read as the reverse complement.
CATACTTCCTGAGCCGTATGATCACTGAGGCCAGGTCTATGTTAAGTCGACCCAGCTAAGTTGCAAAGGCGTGTTAAAAATCCACACCCCTGAGCAATGTAGTTAAGCTTACCTAACCCTCAGTGTAGTCAGTCCTAAGGGTCTGGACTAGGGAATCTTTCATTGACCTACCTACCTACTGCCTCTTGGAAAGGAAGTTTAACTACAGCAATGGGAGAAGCTCTCTTGTTGCTGTAGTAAATGTCTACATGAAGTGTTACAGTGGTGAAGCTGTAGGAATTTTAGACCTTCTTCTTTATGGATAACCAAACTCTGATATACTTCACCTAGGAAGACTCCCTCAGTGCTCTACAGAAGCACCTAATCTGTGACTGTCAATGAAATATAATATCTGACAACCCTTTAAAGGGTAATATCTGGGTTGTGCGGCATATCCACTTTTTCAAGAAATTAGTGCAAGTTCTGTTATGCCTAAGGTAGCATCAATTCATGCAAATTAAGTGGGATATTAAAGAATATATGCTAAGCAGTAAAAATAGACTCCCTCTAATCATTTCCATCCATGTGTGAACTTTTTCCATCCATGTACAGAATAAATTATGTGCACTGAGGCATGTGTGAATGTATACCACCATTTGAAACGCAACACCTAGTTGTAGGTGCCAGCTAATGAGCTGAGCTGTATCTGAATTTTTCCTGAGCAGCCTCACAGCGTACAGAGGACAGTGGTCATATTACAAATTGGCTATTATATACATAATACTATAATTTATTGATGCCATTATAATGATTCAGTTATTAATTGGGATGTGAACTGGGTGTTGCTTACCGGTTTCGATTAACTGGTTGCTCCAGTCTGGCAGGGCTTACCATGGGTGTGGGACACTTCAGCCCCAACCTGCATGTGCAGGAGTGCTCCAGACCTCCCACCTGCCCTGTTTGTGTGGTTAAATGGCTAAACATAACATTTTACCGGTTAACTGATTAAACCGGTTGCATCCCTAGTTATTAAAAAGTTTATGAAATTTGCAAAATTGTGCACTGTTAAAATATTCTTAAATGACAGCCAAACCAACTTTTTTCTAACTTCTTGAGGTAACCAACTTTTTATGCTAAATTTCATCCTTCTCATGACTAACTTTGTGGTATTTATAACTTTAATGGGAATGTAGCTGGGCTGAAGTGCCTCCTGCCCTTGGTGGGCCTTGGCGGGCTGGTTTCCATACATTATAGTATTATGCATATAATAACCAGTTTGCAAGACTTTTTTTTATCATGATTTAATACTGTTGAATAAATTAATATCTTTTGGCTATGATAAAAATGAAAACTGGAGAGCTGGGATGATCTCATTTACATTTACTATTTTTGTGATCACTTTTCTAAAGCTTTTTATGGTAACCCAAAGATGGACCCAGTATATATTAATATAGCAGTCAAGATGCCTCTTCTAGTAATACAAGTTGCCTGTTCTGGGCTTTTTCTTCTTGTATACATTTTCCCATACTGAATTTTTCCTTTTGGTACAAAGTTAACTCTAAATGTGAGTAGTGCACTTAGGCAGGTCATATGTTCTAGCTATCAGCCTCATTCAGATGATGATGAGTGTTGTATAGTTTTATAGTCTTCTCTTTTGAAATTCACAAACTAAAGAGTAGATGAAGTTGAAACTGTGTAGTACCAGTCTTCAAATGTGTACATAAAGCAAAATGTAATCTGATATACTGAAGTATTAAGAAAATCATGAAATAGCTAGCCATTACAATTAATTGAAATTTAAAATAAAAAAAGTAGACATTTAGGCTACGTCTAAACTAGGATCCTCTTGTGGAAGAGCAAATGGAGTGCTCATCTGCATATGTCGTACTCTCATTTGCATTTCCTCTTCCTTTCCCTTTTGCGCAAGAGGTTTTTGCGCAAGAAAGCGCTGTGTAGACCGCACCTTTTTGCACAAAAATCTACTTTTGCACAAGAGCTGTTGTTCTTCAAAAAGTAAGGAAGTGATAAATTTGTTAGAGACCTAAATGCTAGTAGCTGCTGATAATTTGTACTTTACTCTTCTTCCCATCTGCTTTCATTCTCTTATACAGGATTATGGGATATCCCTAAGAGCTCTGGCTATTCCAGCTTCTTGTTACTTGGGTCCTTCCAGATTAGTCTTAGATTAGGCAGAATGGGTAGGAATGGTATCCCTAGCCTCTTTTTTTTTTCTCAGAGGCTGGATATGAGTGACAGGCGAGGGATCACGTGATGATTACCTGTTTCTGTTCATTCCCTCTGGGGCATCTGGCTTTGGCCACTGCCGGCAGACAGGATACAGGACTAGATCGACCTTTGGTCTGACTCCGTATGGCTGTTCTTATGAGTTTCTTCTGCCTCAGTGTTGCTCCTTACTTGCCTCCAGCAAAGTAGTGTTGAGCAAAGAAGCCTTCCTTTAACCACAGCTTGCAATGGGTGAAAAGTGTGCTCCTTACCTCACTGCTTTAGGAGTAACATTCAAAACTATTAATGTTCATTTTTGTTTGAACTTTAGCTCAGTCTAATAGCAAATGATCCTTCGGTTTTCCTTGCTGTCCCAGTTGCAAATCCATCTGTGGCTTTAGGATTACAGTTATTTTTATAACAGGTGCATATATTTGAGACACATGCTCCAGCAAAGGGGAAAGGAAGTTGGAAGTGGCTCAAGGTGTTAATATCTTTGGTTCTTGAATCCTTCTTTGCCAGTTTTGAATGAAGCTCCATCTAGGCCTGAGTCCCATGGTAAGACATGGTAGGGTCCAATAAAATAGGGCCTCTTTTTGTAAACAGTGCTTTGTGTGGTACTTACCACTGCAAGTGGTCCCCTTGGTTTCTGTGAGACTGCTCACATTTGCAAGTACTTGTGATATTTTGAAAATCAAGCCTGTGGTGAGCCATTCATGAATTTTAGTGTAACGCAACGGTATAGGTATGCACGGTATAATTTCATAGGTATGCACGGTATAATCAAGCAATCAGTTCCAACATGGTGAATTGACTTTTTTCAGTTTGTTCATATGATTATTATAAAGTAACACACATTAAGACAAGTGGTAGTAAATTTAAATGCAAGTTTTGAAGGAGTCTAAACTTCTAAGAAATCCAGTATTATAATTGGAAAAGAAAGTAATAGCTTTATTACTTCAGAGCAGTGTAACTTAGAAGAGGAATGCACATGAGCATAGACAGGGAAATGGTGATCTCAGAAATGTGATCCAGTTTAAGAGCTACATCTGAACATCTAAAAGTTCAGGTTAATGAAGGTTCTAGCATGCTCATTACATTGTGTGTGTGTGTGTGTGGTGGGTACCTGGGGATAGCAGAAGAAAAAGGAAAGTAATGGCATTATGACTGGCTGACAGGTGCCATGTGTTTTAATAGGACATCTATGTTCTTAACGCAAGCAGCTGCAGTCGGTGCAGTAAATGGCTACACCAGCTGCTAAGGTTCTAGTTGTAAGATTTTGACAAAGTACCTGTGGTATTTAATGCTACTGATTTCCAAATATATTTGGGTGGTGATCAATGTGAATTGTAGCTTCTATGCCAACATGTCCCAAAGCTGTCATATGCAGTTAGCTAGCACACACTCTCAATGATCAAATGTTTCTTCAGAAGATGGAAAGCTTTGTTCCTTTTCATGTTTATTTAAAAAAAAATACTGCCTGAAAGGGACATGAAATGAAATGAGAAGGTAAAGAGATGGTAAGAATTTCAGTTTGGTTGCAGCTTCAGGATTTTGTGTACATTTCTTTTTGTTGGGATTGTAAACCCTGATTAACAATTTAATATTGGAAGAACAGGCGAGTTTTAAATAGTCACTTTTTAAAATAAATTGATCTTTTTCTGTTGTGAACCCCCAAAATGAAACAGATATATTTTTTTCACTATGCCTTTCAGTTCCTTCTCCTTTTTACTCCCATTAGAACAGATTTCTGTTGTGCATAATAGAATGTAAATAGAAAATCTGGCCTTTCAGTTTGTGTAATCTATTTTTTTTCCACATTCAGAAGGGGCAAATGTTTCACCCGTTGACAAAGCAAGTGACAGTGGTCTGGCTTTTAGCTTTCTGGTAATAAAATAGGTTAGTGACAGTGGGGTCATTTTTGAAATCAGGAACGAAAAGCGAGGAATCACTGTTGAATTCAGCCAGGCAGATGTTGAAACTTTAGAAGGCAGAGGCTACATGGAATAACAACTGACCTCTTCTTCAAATGCTGTTCCCTATTGTATTCCATTGAAGGGGGTTTATGCATGCAACCATCCAAGGTAATGAAGGGCTGGGCGGACTGACCCATGGCTCCATTTCCTTCTCACCGCTGCATAGTCTGAGTTGGAGCTACTAGTGTCATCTCCTGTATGATGGACCTTAAAAAGTGTATATAGCTAATTTGTTTGGTAGCATTTTGCTGTTTGTACTGTTTTCACATACTTTCACAGAACTGAGACTTAGGGAGACTGGTCCCCACTGCCCATCAGTGTTCCCTCTGGAGGTGTGTCTAGACTACTGAGTTTTTTTTGCAAAAAGTGGCCTTTTTAAAAAAAAAAACTTCACCTGCGTCTAGACTGCTATCGTGTTCTTTCGAAATAAAATCGAAAGAATGCAGTGATTTTTTTTTCAGAATTGGTAAACCAACTTTTACCAGGAAGAACGTCTTTTTTTTGAAAGAGCTCTTTCAAAAAAAGGCGTTCTTTAACGCAAATAGTGCTTTTTCAAAAGAGAATGTCCAGATTGCCTGGGTGCTCTCTTTCGAAAAAGTGGATCGCTTTTTCGAAATCCTTGTGGCTGTCTAGATGATCTCTTTCGAAAGAGGCTTGTAGTCTAGACGTGTACCCTAAGATTTTCCATCCATGAGCTGAGTGAGTTTTGTCTTGGGCACCAATATTGAGGTCATGTGCGCTTGTACAGATGTGTGCCACTGAGGCACCCACCAGTTACTAATGTCATGGAAGAAAAAAAATACTAAAACAAGGGATAATTAACAAGGTGCATGATTTGAAATGTTTATTTAATATGAAGTCAAATATGAAGAAAATGAATACTTCAGAATTTTCATTAGCCATTTGGTACCCTGGGAGCAGCTGGGCAGCCACCACATGGCCTTGGCTGCAGCTCATCTCTGCATCCACCCAGCCTTGCTCCCACCCTGCATGGCACTCTCCCAGCCTGGCACCTGGCCTGGCACTCTGCCTGGCACCCTCCCAGCCATCAGTCCACTCTGGCACCCAGCCACCTTGCAAACCACATTGCCTGGCACCCAACCTGGTACTTGTCCAATTTGGTTTCCATCCTGGCACCCACCCAGTCACCCTCTCAGCCTAGCACGGCTGGCACCCAACCTTGCATCCAGCCTGGCACCCTCTGGCAACCCCTGGCTGGATCCCTCCTAAGCACACACCCAGACTTGCACCCTCCCATCTTGGCACCTCTCTAGCCTGGCACCGAGCCTAGCACCCTCCCAGGCTGGCCCCGTGCCTGGAAATCATCCATGCTGACACACCCTGCCTGCCACCAAGCCTGGTACCTACCCAGCCTGACACTCACCCTGCCATCATTGGCACCCAGCCCAGCCTGGCACCCACCTGTTTCAGAGGAATAGGCCAGTCCATGTGCTAGATGGTCCAAGAGGAGGTTCATACAGATGCCCCCCTGCCTGGTTGCCAGTGCATTGAACCGCTCCCTGCTGGTGTCAAACTGGGGAGGACAGCCACATTGCAACCTGGCTCCAGCACAAGGGATAGGCCCCTCCCCCCCATCATGCAGCCCCACCTGGGAGCAGGTGAGCAGCTGCCACGGGGACCTGGCCCTACCTTCAGCCCTTCCACAAGGCTGGAGCTATGGCTAGGGCCGCATGGTGGCTGCCAGAGCTGAAGCCCAGGCTGCAGTGTGGCTGGTCCTGGGGTTGGGGCGCGGTATACCCTAGACCAGCCATACTGCGGCTGTGCTCCAGCAGCCACCCACCATGCGCCCCACCCTAGATGCAGCTGTGCAGCCATCACGTGGCCCTATCTGCAGCTCTAGCCCTAAAGAAGGGCTGGAGCTGGGACCAGGGCTGCATGTTTGGGCTTCCCGGCTGCTCCCCAGGCAGAGCTGCATGACAGGAGGCTGCCTGTGTGTCAGAGTTGGAGCTGGAGTGCCAGCTCCAGCCTGGCACATGGGGCAGCGCTGCCCACCACACGGCCCTGCTCCCAGAGCAACCGAGCATCCACCATCCTGTAATAACTCATAGAGCTGCTGGATTCATGGTCTGTGTCCTTCCTTTCCATGGAAGTCACCTTCCTTGTGTTTATCACTTTGGTGAGAAGAGTAGGTGAACTTGAGGCCAAGATGGTGGGCCCCCTTTTCACAGCTTTCCATAAAAGCCAAGTCTTCCTGCACCTACATCTTAAGTTTCTACCAAAGGTCATCTCTCAGTTTTATCTTAACGCACTTACCTTCTTTCTTCTCAAATGTCATGCCTCTGAAGAGAAACAATGATTTCACTTCCTCAATATACACCAGGCCTTGACCTTCTACCCACAGAAGACAAGATCAGTCAGAAAGTCTCCTATCGATTGTTTATCGCAATAGCAAATGGCGTTGAGAGGGCAGTTTCCACACACAAAATCTCCAAATGGATTTCTGAGTGCATTACACTGTGCTATCAGTTGTTGGGACTTCCCCATCCCTTGGGATGAGGGTCCTTACCACAAGAGCCCAGGCACCCCCCACAGCCAGACTCCATGATCAGTGTTCCCTCAGGTGATTAATCAGCACCGCCCAGTCAGTCAGTTGCCCTGAACCTCTGACTGAGTGGGGCTGGTTAATCACTTGTGAAGTTTTGCTGTTGTGCAACTTAGAGGGAACAGTATCCACGATATGCTGCTTAGGGACATATGTAGGGCATCCATGTGACATTCAGTACATACTCTCACTAGACATTGCACCTTGGCCCACAACCCTGCAACAGATGCCTCATTCAACACAGCTGTTGTCTGTTCAACCATTCTGTTGTTCTTCTCGTACCTCCTCAAAATTAGGTACTGCTAGTTAATCTCTCTGTGGCATACAGTAGGGACCATCACTTGAAGATAGAAGAGGAGATTCCTTAACTGCAACTGGAGATTCTTCAAGTTGTGTGGTCCTGGTCTGTATTCCACTTCCCATACTGCAGCTTCTTTGCTGCTCATCTGCTGGATTTGCAGTCGAGAAGGAACTGGAGGTGTGGTCAGTCTGCCTCACCCTTTATCACCTCAGACCAGACTATGGCCCCCCCATCTACGCTGAGGAAGCGAGTCAGTCTAAGTTATGCTGGTTATGTTACATAAAGTAAGTCAGTGTATCTTGGATTAAATTAGAGTGGGGTCTACACTGTGGTATGTCAACAGGAGATGCTCTCCCATTGACATAGCTGTTGCCTGTCAAGGACATAGAGTACTGAAGTCAATGGGAGAGCACTGTAACATCAACTTGTCACATCTTCATCAGCCCCACTCAAATGAAGCTGCTGCATCAGTCGCAGCAGTGCTGATTTAGCCTGTAGTGAAGACAAGCCCTGTGAGATGAAGCAAGGCGTATATGCAGACCAAAAGACATAGCTACTTTCAAATAATTCAGCTCCCTATGCATGGTACAGATGCATAAACCCTCAGTGGAATATAGATAGGGACCACATTTAGAAGAACCTGTGGTTACAGGTAAGTAATCTCCTCTTAGTTGTTACCAAAGGACCGACAAGCTGATTTTAACTAAACAATGAACATGTACTGCTTTGGGTTGTGTGTGTTTTGTCTGAACTTGAATTGAATCCACGCTGTATCTCTTGGACGTCGTTGTTTGAGCCCAGAGGTGGCTGGACTGTGTCTTATTATGAGGGCTGGCCCTTTGGCTTGCCTTTTCCTACATTAGTTGTCTCCCACAAGGCTGGCTTGCTGCACTTGGTTCCCTGCCTTCTTTCACTAACACAGTTCCCTCACTTTGCTTGAGTGCACCCTCAATTTCTCTGTCTCCAGCACCCATATTAGGCCCCTGCTGCCTGAGCTGCAGAGTAATGGAAGTCTGCTCTGATTTCCCTTCTCCTTTGCAGAAGGCTCAGTTAGTAGGGCCCTGGAAATCTGCCAGTATCTGCTTTATATCCACGGATATCTGCATCTACGGATGTGGATGTGCATATCCGTGGCTCATTTTTGTGGATACATATGCAGATGTAGATATCAATTTTGTATCCGTGCAGGGCTCTATCAGCTAGCCTGTATGCTATTTTCCTACCTCACCTCTGCCTACAGTGTTCTGTTTTTGTTTTTGTCTGTACATTGTTAATAGTTTTGACGAAGGGTTGTGCTGTGATAAGTTCCCCAGCTTTAGTCAGTGCAATCCGTTATGAAATGTAGGAATCATTCTCCACAACTGAATGCCTGTTTTCAGCATTCATTTACTGTGTGGCTGGCATTTGCAGTCACTTACTGTCAAACGAGCATAGTGCACAGCATTGACTTTACCCAGAATGCCTATTGCTACTGCTCTTCATGAGCTTTTCTGACTGTTGGGCTTGAAGGGAGAGCTGGTTTTGTGCTGCTGCAAATAACCGGATCTGTCAAGTCCATTAAGAAGTCCAAGGCAATGGTCAATCTTCTTATGGCCCTAGCTGACTATATTATGTGTGACCATCATTTTAGAACTATGTGTCTTGCCTGTGTTTATATGAGACAGCTCTCCTCCATACAAGTGATTGTGGTCCATAAGTGTGTTCAGCATCACGTCATAAGATGAGTAATATCCTGGTGCACAACAGTGCTGATAGGCGATTTTCATTTTTGCTGTAGTGCAGTTGCTATGACTCAACATTAAAGGATCTGTAATGTATAACCCCGATGTAGTTATAGATAGCTTACAAATTTGGGACAGAAATCCCACAAATCTTTTTTCAATTGAAGTAATTTTTGCTTTTTCGTTGCAACTTTATTTTTACCATGGTTTTAGACCTAACGGGTGTCACCCAGGCCCCTCCTCACTTTACTATTTACACTAATTGCAGAACATGTAAATCACTTCTAGCACTTGAAAATGCATAACAAAAATCCAGTCTAATTGTTGTTACTCCCTCAGCTTCACAAGATAAACAGAAGGAATAAGGTTAATATGAAAGGTCCAGAGCCAGAAAACATCAAGACAGGTAGATAGTTAAGGTACCTAATTCTTCAGTTTAACTAGGTATAAAACATGAGAGAAACTCACCACTTCTTTATCACAGCCACTCGCTATAGGATTGGCAGCCAATCTGGTTAATGCTGGAACTGAAATGCATACAGATGCTTGTGTCACACAGCATTCAGGGCATGCGATATATGGGGGAAAAATATCACAGTCGGATGAGTACTATGCTGTGTGTAATGGCTCTTAAGAATTATCTATCAAGTTGACATTGTAGAATACACACTTCAGTGAGTTACAAGAGAGAGAGAGAGACAAGAAATAGCCCACCTGACCTGACAAATATGAATTGTGAAAGCAATCTGTTCTCTGCACGGTGTTCCACTTTCACATGCAAAAGTTAAACTGCACCATAGAATCAGCTGAATAATGAATCATAGCTGGGATTAGCTTTCTGCAAAAAGGAGTCATTTGGGGTGAAATGTTACATTGTGCAATGGGGCTCTGCATTTCAGGGCATCTTAACGGGTGTTAAAGGGAGAATAGCTAATATTTAGTAAACTTGGTTGTAAAATGTAAAGCACACATTTAGCCTGAAATTGCATATTTTTAAATTAAACCACAGTTTTCAATATAAAATCTTTCCCCGAGTGTATTTATGATTTCTTGCCAAGTGCATCTGAGATTGTGAAACAAAACACCTTGTCCTTGAAAACTTGGCAAATGGACAGAGTCACCCATAAACAGCTTTGTGTCCACATGAACTATTTCCAAACATTCCTACAGTATATTTTCAGAACCTAGAAACGTTTTTTTGCATTGTCAGCACTAGAATCTGACTCAACTCCAGCCTGCACAAATAACCCATTCTTTCCAGACTTGTAAACAACAAAACCTTACCTTGGAAGACTCCAATTCCATAATTAATCAAAAAGCAAGGCAAGAAGATCAAGGCAAATGCAACACAATTCTGGTTATGATGCTTCATGACTATCATTTGGGTTGGCTCATCAAAGCCTGATCCCACCAAATAATCTCCATAAAATGACTGTATATGAAATTGGTTCAGTGTTTTTAGGCTGCTGTTCTTCCTTTTGGATTCATTTGTAAGTGAAGTATCCCCTGAGTTCTTTGATAACTTTCTGCTATATGCTTAAGAATGTGTGGTGCTCTACAAAAACAAGGACATACATGCTCCGGGGCCCTAAGACTATGCACTCTAAATTAGATAGGCTACAGGTAAACCTAATTGAGCGGTACAGAAGGGAAAAGATGTGGGATAAGATCTGTACTACCCAACACGTTGTGTGTGTTCCATTAAAATCAGCCTTGTCCTGTCCTCCTCAATGTAGTTAATCTACATTATATGGAATCATAAATGATATTTTCCCCTGAGTACGATTAGAATATTCAGTTGTATCTTGTATGTGCAACTGTTCTTAAAACAGTTCTGCTAGTACCCCTGCTCCAACTGGTCTGAAGATGACTTCTCAACAGCCTGATTTAATTGAGTATTGCACCATGTAAGCCCCTTCTTTGCTCACTATTCTGAATAACAAAACATGGAGCGTTGGGCTGTTTTTCTCCCCTTCCCCTCTTCCTCTTTTTGAGCGAGAGCTTGAATGGGGTGTGAAGGTTTGTGCTTCTCCAAAATAGCTGTGTGAAAAAACTCCTGTCTGGTGGTGGTATTGAAAACTAATAAGGGAGAGTTATTTTATACCCCCTTTCAGTGCCTTGTTGGTCATATCTCTCTGCTGTGATTTTTTTTCTTTTTTTGTTTTCTAGTCCATATCAGCCTGTCCCAAAGCATTACAGTCGAACACGTGCAAGTGCAGCAGCAGCTGAGAGCATTGGAAGGGTTAGGCTAATAATGGGTAATTGTCATCCCACAAACAGTTGGACGTTTGCTTTCACCGCCTTTCTGATGCCAGCTAGCAACGGATACTTTCACTTGCTGTGCTGTGTTCCTATCACAACAATGTTTTATTTTTCCCCCCTTAGCCGATGTACATGTTTCCCCCCTTAGCCGATGTACATGTATGTTGGTGTTGTTCAAATTCATTTAGCTGCTGTGGTTTCTGATTTGAATTCTGTTACTTTCTCCAGTGCCTGTCCGGCAGCTGTAACTATTGCCTTTTTGACAGGAGAACAAGTGAAGCAAGGTTTGTGTGTGCATATGCTCACTTTTCCTCTCGCACAGTTTAAGAAAACGATCTTTTTCCTTTGGCCATGGAACTTTGGCACAGAAGTTTCCCAGGAGAACTCAACACTTATCAAAACAGTCCCATATATGTGAATGTAGCAAGTCTGGTGGATATTTCAAGGAGAACTGCAGTTTTGTTTCACTTTTTCTGCACTCTATGCTTGTTGCTTAAATGTAGTGCTTTTATCCTAAGCTGGGTTGCTATCTATGGCCATTCCTTGGAAATTGTTGATATACCACACCAGCATCAGCTTGAAGCTAGTATCTTGTTCCTGGGACTCTTTTTTTTTTTTTTTTTTTAAAGGTGAACTTCCAGTTGTTAGGATGGCAAAGAAAACCTCAAAAATATGAGCTTAGTGTAACAGTAGTGCAAATGTTTGAGTCTGCAGCAAGCTATTTTACTCTTTATTAAAAACAGAAGCAGAGATGGTCACAGATCTGCCACAAATGGGTGGTGATTGGGAGATACCAGCATTATTTATCTTTTTTTCCCAGGCTAAGAAGGGGCTAAGCCCCACCCAAGAGAGCCAGGCCCAAATAGCTCAGTGAGCTGCATAAGCATATTTTTGAATATCTTTCACACAAACTACTCTGAGCAGCATCTCATTCTGGTGAGTCGCCTGGGCTGAGTTTACCCCCTGACAGAGCTTGGAGAAGTGCATTTCACCCTTTTCTTTCCCGTCTGAGTTAGGACGTTCTGAATTAGCTGGGGTGATTGAACCTATTCTTTGTTGTGAGGAGGATATATTAAGTACAGTGTGAATTTCATTATGTTTTAGACAAATATCATAAAATGTAGTCCTGTCTGGATCTGTTTTGATTAGTTAAGTTCCCGTGGTGGCACTTCTTGTTGGAGTAGCAATTTACCCTGGCTCTGTTTTCCCTCTTCTCCATGACCACACGGTGTGTCTTTGTCACACTGGCTACAGCCAACGTCCCAGAAATATCTTCATTTTAATAGTGGTGGTCGACACAGATGAGTGCTTTGGGATGAAAACAGGCACATAGACATCATACACCATAATACTTACAGGGCCCTAAATGACTATAGCACATGTTATTTTGAATGTGTATGCTCGGTTCTTCATTCTGATCTAAAGACTACTTTTGTGGTTCTTCATCCTGTTTATAGGCCTGCCTTTTATTATAGTTGCCTGCAATAGATTGAAGTGTGTAAAAAGAGACTGCTACGCCGTGACAGCAGGAATGAATCAGTGTTAGAAGTAGAGGGTTTAATAAATGGTTAAATCTTAAAACATACAGTGAAGGACTCATTTGAATATGAGAGCAGGGAGTGGCATGTACAGAGATGAATTTTCTGCTAAAAGTTCTTGCCAGCCCTCTCTGAGGAAGCTAGTAGTGGATTGAGAGCCAAGTGTGCACAAGTGGGAGGTGAGAGAATTCCCTCCCCCCTTTTCTTTATTCCAGTTGTTTCTGATTTATTTTTATTTTTTTTATTCCAGTTGTTTATTCTGACCCTATCAGATTGTCTAGGTGCACTTTTAAAAATGTAGAAGCCCAAACAATAGTGAAGTATATGTAAAGAACAATGAAGGGGGGGGGGGGGCTTCTCTGAGAGGGAAGGGAGGGAGGAGGGAGCCTGGACCTGCCTCTAGTAAAGTCCAGAGATCATAGAATCATAGAGCTGGAAGAGACCTCAGAAGACAATCAAGTCCAGCCCCCTGCCTAAGGCAGGACCAATCCCAACTACATCAACCCAGCCAGGGCTTTGTCAAGCCGAGACTTAAAAACCTCTAGGGATGGAGATTCCACCACTTCCCTAGGTAACCCATTCCAGTGCTTCACCACCCTCCTAGTGAAATAGTTTTTCCTAATGTCCAACCTAGACCTCTCGCACTGTAGCTTGAGACCATTGCTCCCTTTTCTGCCATCCGTCACTACTGAGAACAGCCTTTCTCCGTCCTTTTTGGAACCTCCCTTCAGGAAGTTGAAGGCTGCTATCAAGTCCCCCCTCACTCTTCTCTTCTGCAGACTAAACAAACCCAAATCCCTCAGCCTCTTCTCATAGGTTATGCGCTCCAGCCCCCTAATCATTTTGGTCGCCCTCTGCTGGAGCCTCTCCAATGCGTCCACATCCTTTCTATAGTGGGGGCCCCAGAACTGGACACAATATTCCAGATGTGGCCTCACCAGAACCAAATAAAGGAGAATAATCACTTCTCTGGATCTGCTGGCAATGCTCCTCCTAATGCACCCCAATATGCTATTAGCTTTATTGGCTACAAGAGCACACTGTTGACTCATATCCAGATTCTCATCCACTGTAATCCCCAGGTTCTTTTCTGCAGAGCTGCTACTTAGCCATTCGGTCCCCAGCTTGTAACAATGCTTGGGATTCTTCCGTCGCAAATGCAGGACCCTACACTTGTCCTTGTTGAACCTCATCAGATTTCTTTTGGCCCAGTCCTCTAATCTGTCCAGGTCATTCTGGATCCTATCCCTGCCCTCCAGTGTATCTACCTCTCCTCCTAGCTTAGTGTCATCTGCGAACTTGCTGAAGAGGCAATCCATCCCCTCATCCAGGTCATTAATAAAGATGTTGAACAAAACCCATCCTAGAACAGATCCTTGGGGCACTCTGCTAGAAACCGACCGCCAACCCGACATCGAGCTGTTGATCACTACCCATGGGGCCCGACAGTCTAGCCAGTTTTCTATCCATCTTACAGTCCATGTATCCAATCCATATTCCCTTAACTTGCTGGCAAGAATATTGTGGGAGACCGAATCAAAAGCTTTGCTACAGTCAAGGTATATCACATCCACTGACTTTCCCATATCCACAGAGCCAGTTACTTCATCATAGAAGCTAATCAGACTGGTCAGGCACGACTTGCACTTCGTGAATCTATGTTGACTATTCCTGATCACTTCCCCCTCTTCCAAGTGCTTCAAAATGGATTCCTTGAAGATCCCCTCTATGATTTTTTCGGGGACTGAGGTAAGGCTGACTGGTCTGTAGTTCCCTGAATTGTCCTTCTTCCCTTTTTTAAAGATGGGCTCTACATATGCCTTTTTCCAATCATCCAGGATCTCTCCCGATCTCCACGAGTTTTCAAAGATAATGGCCAAAGGCTCCACAATGACATTTGCCAACTCCCTCGGTACCTTGAAATGCATTATATTCGGGCCCATGGATTTGTGTATGTAAAAATGTGGACACGCAAGCCACTGAAAATGAATACAAGAAACAGCTTCTCAGCATGGTCCATCTGCCAGAAGCCAGGTTCAATATTCTAGTTCTCCCATCCAGCAGTAGATGGTGTCAGTAAAGATTCTGTATGGCAGCCTGTGAGGGAGAGTGTGTGGTCCAGTGGATAGGGCACTGCCTTAAGAGTCGGGAAGTGTGGGATTTATTCCCCGCTTTGCCACTGATCATCTGTGACATCTGTGGAAAGTTGCTTCCTGTGTTTCCCTCTCACCCTTTTCCTACCTTGTCTGTTGGGTTAGTGAGCTCTTGTCAGCTACTGCCTCTCTCACTATGCGAATGCAGTGACTAGTGCGGTGGAGATGCTACCATAATACAAAGAATAACACTAAATTGGAGCGTAGTGCTGCTTTCCACAGTGTGCTTCAGGTGATGAAGGTGTCAGAAGAAACATGGGACCATGAAGATAACTTTATATGGACAGTCTGCCTTTCCTAGGTCACTGAGACTAGGCATGCCACCATACACAAGTATGCTGTCTCTAATATAGCATATTGGATCAGTAATTTCTAAAGCAAGGTAAAGAATTGTTGTACACCTGCCTTCTGTGCTCTGAGGGTTTTTGATGTCAAGATGTAATGGGAAAAAGCAGAATCCTGCACTGTCCTTATGCCTTGTTTTTTCTTTCCTTTGTTTATTTAATACTGGCATAAGAAAACACAGTGTAGTTCACAAAAGAGAACTTGGTTCAAGCTTTTGTTTCTTTTGGTTTCTCTGCTTAATTGAATTATTTGTATGACTCTGAAGTAATTTGCTCGTCTTTAGGACTAGTATTGTTTGCTAATTTGTGAGAGAACTTTCATGCTTACTAAATTGGTAAAATGGGGATACTAATCTGCATTGCTGGTGTTAGGAGAACTAATTAGTTCTTTTGTGAAGTACTGTACAGATCCTTAGCAATAATGTTGTTTTAACTAGAAATGCAACTTATTTTCTTGCTTAGGGCAATTTTATTTGTTTTATGAATGAAGTTTGTTTATTTTTTTCCTAATTTCTCTCTCTCTCTCCTTGCCAGTCATATGTTGGCTTTGCTTTTGCTTTTTTGCATGGGCAGATTCCATGTTTCTCAGAGAAGCAGCTCCCTGCAGGTCTTTGTGTGTTCAGTGAGTAAAGTTTAAGGTACTCAGCTTGAGGTTGGCTGGGAGTTTTCTGTGGTGCTGAGTGGCAGAGGAGTTGAATTGCAAGTGTAAAATGGAATAATATAGTAGCATTGCCTGAAGGCTTTAACCATTATAATATAGTAGAGTGATACTCTAGTATTGCATGCAGCACTGTATGTTACCCGGAGCTGTTAGGACTCTGTATGTATAACAGAATCCACTAAACAAGAACCATAATGGAAAACCTAATTTTGGCACAAGGGTACTGCTTTAGGGAAGCAGTAAAGTAAAATGAGACCACAGTATTTATTTGATAGTGTGTTTAGATATTGTCTCATGTTTGCGTCTCTTGTAGCAGTTAAATGCTGAATTATCTGCACATTTTCAGTTTAATCTCTTTCCTCCCCACCCTATAGCTATCTCCACAATGGAAAATTAGGCCAGGTTTCTCAGAAGCTAATGGCACCTGGTGCATAAGACATTCCAGCCCTGTGAGTTATAAGCAGTGTGGGCTACCTTCCACCTGTAATTAGTAGCATCACCTCATACTGTGTGTTCTTGCCACTTGGCTGGGGAGCAGAATTCCAGGAACAATCTCCCTTAAGGCACAGTAGTATGTTGGGTAATGAATGCAGCTTACTTGAAGTACCTACAGTGGGAAACTTAGCTGTATGTGGTTAGGAGAAAAAGGAGGTGCAATGTATGTGTTTTGGCTGACTTGAAGATTTTAGGTAGGGCTGGAATTTGTTGCCCTTGTTCATATGCTGGCAACTTACTAAGGATTACAGTTTTGATTTTTTTTTTCCTCAGGCATGTATATTTTAACTTCATAGAGATGAAAAATAAACAGGCTGCTTTGATGCTCTGTTGGAAACATCTTTAGGTGTCATGTGACTCAGTTAAATGTTGCTGTATGCTTTGCGTTCCATGAAGCATATGTGATCAGAACACAAATTTTTATCTTGGATCTTAATATGTGTACGAACTTTCAGACCACAAAACAAGAAAAAAAATACAGCTAGATCAGTGGTCTCCAACCTTTTTAACCACAAGATCACTTTTTCAATTTAAGTGCAATGTGAGATCTACCTCAAACCTAAATAACCTAGCCCGGCTTCCTTCCCCCTGCCCCACCCCTTCTCTGAGGCCTCACCCTGCTCACTCCATCCCCCTTTCTCCCCGAATCTCATTCACTTTCATCAGGATGCAGTAGGGAGTTGGGGTGCAGGCTCTGGTCTTGGGCCAAGGGGTGGGTTCTTGAGCAGCCGGACAGCTGTCCCAGGACTGGAACAGCAGAGCTAAGATAGGCTCACTCCTGTCCTGGCCCTGCACCACTCCCAAAGCAGCTGGCATGTACAGCAATGGCTCCATGTGCTGCCCCTCATCCATAGGCACGGACCCTAGAGCCTCTGCTATTGATCAATGGGAGCTGCAGGAGTGGTGTCTGCAGGCAAGGACAGCATGTGGAGATCCCCTGCTCTGCCCTTCTCAGAGGCTTCAGGGACATGCCAGCCACTCCCAGGAGCACAGTTACCACAGGGATAATTACTCCAGACATGACAGGTTTTGTATTTTAGAACTCACTACTCAAAGAATTAAATTTAAGTGTAAGAGAGAAATGAAAGTTATGAAAAGCACAGACCAATCAAAAACCAAAACTAACCCACTCTGCAAGCAGTAAAAGAAGTGACAACCCGCCCCCCCCCTTCCTCCGTACATGTTTAGTCAGGAGATGAGAGGGAAGGATAGTGTGTATTTGTGAGAATGACAGACACACAAAACGTGTGCGAGTGACAGAGATTTGCATTGCCAAGCTCCCTGCATCCCCTTCTCTCTGTGTGGAGATAGGGTACAGGAGTGGGGGGAGGAGGGACACCCTGATATCAGCACCCCCCGTTTCTCCCCCACACCTTGCACAGCAAGCAGGAGGCTCTCAAGGGGCAGCTCTAAGGCAGAGGGAGGAGCAGCATGGCAGTAGGTGGAGAGGCAATTGAAGTGCCAGCACTTGATGGCTTCCCAGCCAGACCAATCAGGATCATCTGTCAGAGGCTCCAAGATCTGCTAGTAGATCCCAATCTACTGGTTGGTGACCACTGAGCTAGATTTAGGCTTGGGATGAGTAGGTGATAGTCCATTGACCTGCTCATCCTTGCTCTGTGTTAGGCCCTGAATGGATGATTTAAAAATAAAGTTGTGAAGTAGTTCTGTTTTTTGTTAGAAGCTTGCATTCCTTTTTGGGGAGGATAAACAAATGTTGTAAAATAAACAAATGAAAGGTAGGAGAAAGAAGTAGGTGCATCAAAACCAGCCATAAGTTAGGCGTATGGCCTGGAAAAGTTCAATCAGTGAGCTAAATTGAGTGAGTGAAATTATATGCAAGTTAAGGTCTGTCGACAGTAAACCTATAGCTGTGATTTTGTAACCTCTTTGTGCCTTTGCTAGTGTAACTGCTATGAAGTTAACATTGGTAAGTTTGTCTGTCTGACTGAGGCCTAGTCTGTACTAAATTCCCCCTAGTCAATCTAAGACATGCAAGTTCAGCACCGTGACATACTTACCATAGTGCACTAAGGTTGGTAGGGGCTGCTCTCCCATGAACTCCGCCTACTCTTCTTGTCCTGGTGGAGTACCAGAGTTAACAGGAGAGTGCTAGGATGTCGATTTAGCACGTTACAGGCATTCTAACGAGCTGTTGTGTGGATGAGGCCTTAATCCCAAATTATTAAAACCTTGTCTGTGTACTACCTCAGGCTGTTGACTGTAAGTTACACAACTTCAGCTACTTGAATAATATAGCCAAAGTTGATGTGTTTAGGTCTGCGTACCGCAGTATCTTCACTGCAGTAAGTCCCATTAACTCCACTTACTCTTTTTTTAGTAGAGTACCAGAGTCAATGGGAGAGTGCGCGGTGATTGATTTATCGCATCTGTATACTAGATGCGATAAATCTACCCTCACTCGCATGGTCACTGCCCATCTATCCAGCAGGTAGTGAAGACATACCTAAAGTGTCTTTGGAATTGTTTACTGTCCTGCCCACGCAGATTTTTTCTATCTTCAAATCTATAATTTTTTGATGAGATGAAGTAATTTTATTAAGAATCTCTTCTATACGCCTTCCCAATGCCAAAAAGGCCAATGATAATCTCAAGAGCACTTTCCAAAACAGTAGCTCCTGTGCATTTCCTGATGTAGCAGGTAATGTTACACCAGCATTCTGATGTTCTTACGAGTCTGCGTGCTGGAAGGGAGCACTTCAGAAGGCAAACAAGTGAACAAAAGCCGTGCTGATGCCTGTATTTTGATTTAGTGTTTGCTTTTTCCTTTAAACATATATTCTAAAGGAAAAGAAATGCAGCTTCAAAACGCTGCTGTGGTTTTAATGCATAAATCTGTTTGTCATACGGAGAAATCCCATGTGTACTTTAAATACAGAGCATCTGAAGTATTCCATACATTATGAAAAAAGTATCTGGAATGACATTAATAATATTGAGAATATGAGTGGGGTTTAAATTTGGCTTGGGATGCTGGGAATCCTGTATTTCCCACAGTCTGCAGTTTCCCTGCTTTACAGTCCCTTAGGAGGATAACGGCGAAGCGGCTCCTATTCGTTGCCTAGGATCAGCAGAGTGACATGTTAAATGTAGTTGCTCTTTGCTGTAGCAGCTGTGGCCTCAAGATGACAAGGAGCAGCACAGGGACCAGCATGATCTTTTGAAGCTGTTGGGGAAGGATAGCTTTTCCAAAAGGAACTGAGGATGGTATGTGCTAGTCATCCAAAGGGGGCTAACCTCTCCAAGGGGAATATCACCTCTCCTTGGCAAGGGCTGGGAATAATTTCAGACCTCTTTCTGGATACGGCCAGGATATCAGTAACTCGTGTCTTTAAAGCAGCAAACAAAGAAAAATTTACATAAAAATAAATGGCATACCATTTGGTTACTTTTTTTTTCTTTTCCTTTCTAATCCTACCAACTTTTTGCCTACTATGTATCTTGGCATGTTGTTTTTTGACTTTTTCAGAGTTTGGTTTTTTTTCCCTACAGATTTATTATTACATTTTAAAACAATTATTTTTCTCCCTTTTTTCTGACTCAGTTTCCTTTTCAGAGCTGGCTTCTGTCCTCTCTGTTTTTTATCTTCAGTGCATTCTCTGTCTCCTCTATTTCATATTTCCACTCTCCCACAGTCTCTTGGCTCTTCAGCTGCATCCACAATGAAGAAGAGGGGGCATCTGAGAGGGAAAAGACTGTTTATCTGGGTCTAAAGCAATATTTCTTCCTCCCCTGCAACAGAGTGAGGGAGGCAGCTGTGTTGGTGAGCATTAGGGACCAGGCCAGTGGTTCTTGTCATGGTCTGGGATGTTTAGGTCCTCTTACGGCTTTTTGAAAGGGTTTGTCTTGATTAAAAAAATGAAATCAAACTTAGGTCAAGGTCAGCTAACCTAATGTGTTAGCCAGCCCTGACTTAACTTTAACCTCTCCTTCCTAGACTGACTAACTGAAAGGGTGCCATGCGATGCAGAAACATGCATGTTTTGCAATGTGAATACTGACTCCCTATGGCGCACATATGTATGTATTTCTGTGCATCCAGATACTCTACGCCATTCTCATACCCGAGCCAGCTCAGTGAAAAAGCAATTTGTATTGCTAATTTAAGGTGGCCCAAAATATTAAAAGGAATGCATGCAACAAAGGAGCTTTTTGGAACAGATAGCAGCATAAGCACAATGACTTACTTAAAGGGTTTGGAATGGCCATTGAGCGAGGAGTGGGCCAGCTCTTCCAAGTTCTGAATGAAAATGGAGACAGAAAATCTTCCTGTTACTAGAATGATTTAGTAGTGCCCTACCAAATTCATGGCCATGTGAAATCTGGTCTCTCCCCATCAAATCTCATCTTTGTTGTGCTTTTATCCTGTACTATGCAGATTTCACAAGGAAATCCAGCTTTTCTCAAACTTGGGCATCCTTACCCAAAAGGAAGTTGCAGGGGGGTTGCAGTGCTGCCATCCTTACTTGTGTGCTTATGCCTTCAGAGCTGGGCAGCTGGAGTGGGGTGGCTGCTGACTGAGAGCCCAGCTCTGCAAGCAGTAGTGCACAAGTAAGGGTGGCAATACCACACCATGCCATCCTTCTGCACTGTTGCTGGTGGCAGCTGCCTCTCTTCAGATATCCAGCTCTGAAGGCAGTACTGCTGCCAGTAGCAGCTGAGATATAAGAGTAGTAGTACTGCAGCCCTCTGCCCCCCTCCCCCCCCCCCTTCCCCAATAACCTTGCGACTTTCCAGTGCCTTCTTGGGCCAGGACTCCTCCTGTGAAATTTCCAATTTTAAATAGCTGAAATCTTGAGATTTATGATTTTTAAAATCCAATAACCATGATATTCAGGGCTTGACAAATGGCGGTGAAATCTACTTGCCAGCCCCGCACTGCGCATGCGCAAGACCCGCATTGTGCGTGCGTGCGCTGCCGGTGAATGGGGCAACCGGCTGAAATCTACTCGCCACGGGCGAGTAGAAACAGTGATTTGTCAAGCCCTGATGATATTGACCAAAATAGACCATGAAGTTGGTAGGTCCTGAGTTAGATAGCACCAACAGCATACTAGGCATTCTACTGATAGGTAACATCTCTAAGATGTACATGACTCAGAAGTGGCTAGTGGTTTTTGGGTGCTTCAACTTTGGGGTGCCAAGCTTGAGGAGGTTACAAGGTCTGTATTTTCAAAAAGTCCCTGAGAAGTTGCTCAGAAAACAAGGCTTCATTCAGATGTGTTAAAGTTAGCCAAACAAAGCCACTGGTAACTTTTGACAGTCTTGGCCATAGTTCCTATCTTGAAAAGTTTGCAAATAATGGAGGAGGATTGGCTATAACAAAAGACAGCGTGACTGACGAGGGTATAGTCTAGCATGGGAGATTGGTGACCTCTGTGATTTAGTGTGGGTTTTTTTAACTGTATGTATCTGGAGCGAAGGAGGGAGGGTAAGAAGAAAATCTGAGGTGAGAGAGATGAGTAGACTTCATTGTCTGGTACATGAGGCTGGGCTTGAAGGAAGCAATAGCAGATTGGGTTGTGAGGGTAGAGATCTTGGTATAGGGGTCTACATCGAAGAAGAGGAGAGTTGTGGGGGAGTGGTTGGTGGGTTTTTTGGGTTTTTTTTAAACTATGAGATGACTAATGCACTACCACGGTGTAAAAACAAAGTCGTATTGGGGTTACTGCCAGGAAAGCAAGGCAGGGTTAAACCCATGCAATGGTATAGTGTGACCTTGCTGAACTACTTCCTGGAACACACCACAGGTGTCTCTGTCCACTAAAGATCTTATAGTGAAATAATTATTATGTGTTTGTATTTTTTTCCCTGTAAAATTTTTCCCACCCCTCTCCATTTAAGCAGTGAAGTTAAGGTCTGAGAATGTATTCTTTTTCAGTAGAGGTCTGACTTGCATGCTTTTTACACGGTGTTTCTAAGAGTTCACAGCAAAATATAAATGCAGAATACTGGTGAAATTCTTATTCTGTGCCTTGCCTAAGTGTGCTCCTAAGATACCTTTTTAGAATACACAATCTCTGCAGTAGTTTGTCTTATAAACATGACTAAAATGCCAGTTTCCTAGTGTTGGGAGATTGATGTAGAGTAGACTGTGTGAATTATGCTAAAGAAAATGGAACGGAACAGAGAAACGAAATGCATTGCTTTTGTGCTTAACTATAATTTGGCAATCTTGCTAATTATCCTTTTAATGAGAAGTGATTTATCTCAATGGATCATGTAAGTATTTTACACACAGTTCTTTGGTTAGCTATCAAAAGTATTTATCTCCTGTCTTTAACATGAAATAATGGGGAAGATAATAGGCAGCAGGGATGGGGAAAACCCACTGCCTGAAAATCTTGTTTCAACTGTCCTGCTCTTGTATGTGTTTAAATGACTAAATGGAATGCCGTCGCTGACTCTTCCTTCTGTTTTTCCAGGGTCGGCACGTCAAAACAGGTCAACTGGCAGCCATCAAAGTCATGGATGTTACTGAGGTAAGCAGAGGAAATGTTCTCTTTTTAGAAAAAGGGGGGAAAAAACAACCCCTGTACAATAGGAGTTTAGCTTGTTTTTAATGGCACAGTTTTCATGTGAGAGCAGATCACTTTCTGTTTCCAGACACTGACCTTCCAGACAGTCTCCCCTTCTGTGGATTTCTGTGTTCATGAGGGCCAAAGACACGTTTACTTGAATTGCTGCAGATGGTCCCACAATATGTCAGAATCAGTAGCATCACCTTTTCAGAAAGTTCTCAAAGGAGGATGATACTGATTTCTAAATGTAATTTCTACCTTCTCCTTTATAGAAAACTAGAAGATTTACCCAGCATTGCCCGGGTCTTTAACTCAGTTAATTTTTTGGAAATTAAAATGAAATTCATTCATTTGAACCATTGCTTTAGGGTGGGGGATAAGGGATTCAGTATGCAGGCTGCCCAGAGGAGAGAGGACAACCCCAGCCCTCTCTCACTGCAGCAGCTTGGGGCCAGATGAGAAGCATCTCTCCATGGTTGCTGTAGCTCCAGTGGGCAGAGCTGGAGGTGAGGCTGCAATTCCCCTGGCTGCAGGCTCAGTGGGGGCCATGGAAGCACCACCTGTCCACCGGCAGCTCAGAGCAGCTCCAGGTTCAGTGCCATGAATGGAGAGGTAGGTGCCTGCTCCTCTGGGCCCAGCACAGA
Source organism: Pelochelys cantorii (assembly GCA_032595735.1). Lineage (NCBI taxonomy): Eukaryota > Metazoa > Chordata > Testudines > Trionychidae > Pelochelys > Pelochelys cantorii. The sequence continues at coordinate 118,696,558 of CM064326.1, read as the reverse complement.
GCTGCTGCAGTGTGTGTGGGAGGCACATCCCCCTGATGGCCCAGAACGGAACTGCTTAAGGCAGCTCTGTGCTGGGGCTGGTGGGCAGAGGTGGCCCTGGGCCCCTGCCCTCCTTGAGCTGGAGCCCTCTTTCAGCATTGACTCAGTTATGTCAGTTTTGAGGATTGTACTTGATTTGGTGATTCTCTGCCCTGTTGGGTTTCATGAAGAGCAATCCCATTCCAGACACTTCCCATTTGCCTGGCACAGCCAAACCCCTTCCCTTGCTTTAAGTAAGAGAAGAGGAAGCTGCATAGCAAATTTGGTGGCCCTAGCTCTTACCATGTAGGAGGAGTTCTTGATCAGACTCTCTCAAATATATAGTAGTAGGGGTGTGTCTAAGCTACACCCCTCTGCTGACAGGGATGTAGATTAGGCACTTGGAAAGTGCAAATGAGCCCGGGATTTAAATATCCCAGGCTTCATTTGCATACTCATGTTCAGTCGCTGTGCCAATCACGTGCCCTTTCGAAAGTGAAAGTAAAGTCTAGCCGCGGCTCTGCCGACAGCGGGGAGCTATTTCCGCAGATCCTGTACTCCTCAAAAAATGGGCAGGGACTGGAGGATCAGAGTTTTACTAGTACTTTAGAATACATTTATAGTAGGGATAGCATGTCATTGCATAGTTGTGTAACTGCATGAAATCTTATTGGTTATACGACTATTCAGTAGTCCCTGGAGACGGGAATGGTAGTCAGTATGCCCCTGGCTCCACCTCTGGGGAGCCCCCTGTAACCCTCAGAAGCAGCAGTGCGGGGGTGGTAGACAGTTTAAAAATCAGCTCCCCACACAGACTGGCTGTCTGCCACCCCGCACTGCTGCCTCTGATACAGCCGGTGCTCATGGGGAGCCAGCTTCCACTCTCTCCCGCTCCCCACCCCCGTTGTCTCTGATAGAGAGGCAGCAATGGGGGGAGTGCGTGTAGTTATTAAGATAAGCCTTGGTTTATCGGTTAATCATGTAATGGACCCACATTGTCCCCTGTAATTTATGCCCTTTTTAGGCTGAAAGGGAAGTGGGTCCAATATAGTACCTAGTGGCTTGAAAGCAGAAACATCTGTTAGAATGATGAGCAGATTGCTGGCAGAATTCAGCAGTGTAACCTAGTAGTTGTAACTGACTCAGGGGGATTCACTGAGGAGCTTTAGATGGGAAAGAGGGGAAATTAATTCAGCCAAAAAAAAAAAGTGTCTATTTTTAAATCTGTATATAAGTAATAACTTTAGTTTATTCAAAAGGAGATTAGTTTCAATTAAAATATTTTAAACAGATCAGACTAAAGAGGGTGGTTCCCATAGATTCCACTTACTGAATTGAATTCTGTATGCCATTATCACATAGACTTCCAATTTAAGAATTGGACAAAATGTTTGTATGTTTTGGTAGTGTTATATAGCCTCGGAAGAGCACATGGTTAAACCAAGCATCCTGTTCTAAACTCATTCATTTCATATGGCTATTTTAAAAAAAAGCTCATGGTGTGTTGTGCACAAAGCAGGGTCTTTAATCAGCAGAGGAACTCTGTTACATATAAACGTACATCATAAACACATGTATTTGTTAAGATTGCTCGCTTGTTTTGTGTTTTGATGTACATGTGCGTACACACTCCCAGCTGGATATATTATCTTAGACACGGGATCCCAGGAGCGTGGATTAGAGCCTTATAGATGAACCATTTCAAAAATGTATAAACTAGCAGCCAAAGATAGGTTAACTGATACTACTTCAGTTATGATCTCTGCTGATCTTAACTTAAACTATTATGTCTGCCAAGAGCTTTCTTCCTAAAATGGGCTAATAAAAATCAATTTTCAGCTGTAAGATTATCCAAGTCAGACTCTTTGAAAAGGGACTGTTGAATTCACTGTAGTCAGCACGTGGGCAAAGCAGGGAAGGCTAGGGTGTGTTGACTTAGAGCGAGTGCTCTTTAATGGCAGGTGATAGTATCATCGCAGCAAATACTCACAAATCAGGTTGTTGCAAAATTAAGGATTCTTCCATAACCTGTTTTTGATTAGGGTACCAATCCCTTGTCTATCAGGGGAGGGAAAAGAGGACGGGAGGGGAAATTTTGAGATACTTAGTACCTTTGTGGAGTTTGTATCACAGGTTTCTAAGGATGTAAAAGGTTAATTGGTTACCCATAAGCATTAATCTTACCAGCATGCTTACCTGGTAACCAGTTAACCAGCAGAGGGGTGCATTCCCTCCTCCTCCCTGACCCCCTGCCACTGTAGCTAGCAGGAGCAGTCCATCACCCAGCTAGCATAGCCCCACGGCGCGGCGCAGCGTAGCAGGACCCCAGCCAGCTGGAGCAGCCCTCCTGCCCATGGTGGGCTGTCCAGACCCTGGTTAACCAGTCAAAAGAGTAAAATTATATCATTTAACCAGTTAACTTTTAAAAGAGGTACTTACATCCTTTAAGGCAGGGCTGGGAGAACTTTTTTTGGTCGGGGGCCCTGCCCCACAGAAAAATCAGTTGGCTGTTTTTCCAACAAAACTTGAGGAATGTCCACACTGCAATTGCGTTCTTACGCAAGAAGATCGAAAGAGCAGAGAGGTTCTTTCCAGCATTGGTAATCCTCATTCTACGAGGAAGAAGCCTTTTTCCGAAAGAGCTCTTTCGCAAAAATATGTGTGTGGACGGGGAAGAGGGAGTACTTTCAGAAGAAGAGGAAAAAGCAGAGGTGCCCTGGTGGCCATTCCATCCATAGCAATCACAGCTTACATGCAAGATAGTGTCCATTCAGTCTGGACGCTCTCCTTTGAAAAAGCACATCGCTTTTTCGATGCACTTTTGCAGTGTGGATGCTTTCTTTTGGAAGAAGTTTTTTCGGAAGATCTCTTCTTTCAGAAGAAGCTTTCTTCAGAAGCCTGCAGTGTAGACGTAGCCTCACTGATGTGGCCCCCAACTGAGGAGAAGGACACTCTCCACAGTCTCCTCACACACCAGAGTCTAGGGGGCCCAGCGTAGTAGATTTTGTGTGCTCCAGGCCCACAGTAGGGGAGCTGGAGTGCCACAGCGGGCAATGCTGGAGTGCCAATGCCAGAGGGGGCCTGAGCCTTGGGGGGGCTGGATCCAGGCAAGCTGGGGGCTGCATCTGGTCCCTGCGCCTGAGGTTCCCCGTCCCTGCCTTAAGATTTCCCCAGTAGAATTTGTAAGTTCTTTGTACCAATGTAATAGGTTTGTGGAGGTTACAGAGTGATACTGTACATTCTTCAGTGTTGGGCAAAACAACTTCCATCACTACTCCTTGCTGTGAAGACATTGGGTTTCTCAAATGTAGACTCTCAGACTGCTTATGTAATTGGACTTGTAAATTCCAGAGGTTTCAGGGTTACAGAACTGTGTGTGCATGTGTAAAAGTGGGATTTGACTAGAAGCTGTTTTATAAATTTAACTGTAGTGATTGGGATCATTATGATTGCTGCAGTAGTGTTAGTATGAATGCTTTGACCAGCAAAACTGAGCTTGCTTGCTTTGCTTCAAAACCAGAGCTTTACCAGTCTGACTGGTGACATGGATGGACATAAATGATTATTTTGTCTATACTTAATAGGACACCACACAAATTGCTTTCTTTTTAATCACCTTGCTCTAATTACTGTTTTGCTGAAGATTTTAAGAAGGTAAAAATATCTAGGATATCCGAAAGCAGCACATAATCAATCTTGGACTTGTAAATCATGAAGGCCCAATCATGTAAACGTTTGCTGCTGTTAAGAGTTAATGCCATTTGGAGCGGCTAAGCACTTGTGAGATTGTCAGTAACTTCCAATTCAAAGTGAACTTAAGAAGTAGTCATATAATGCCTGCTAGAGTCAATGGAAATTGTGCAGCTCAAATCTTACACAGCATTGTAAAAATGTTGCCCTTGGTTCAGAGCTCATGTTGCTGTGTCTTGTTCAGATTTAATTTTGAAAAAGGAAAACATTATGGGCTGAAGAGCCCATGTAGGATTAAATTTGAGAATTTTTTGAGACTAATTAGTCATAGTATTGAAACCTAAGCACTATTTTAGATAGAAATAGTCTGTCTTTTAAAATAAATAAAACTCCCACTTTTTTTAAAAATCAGGTTTATAGATCAGTTTCACTTTTTACTGGTGGAACAACAGTGGCTATAGGGTGATAGAACTCATCTGAGTGCATAGAATATCTCAATAGGAAAGAAAAAAATAAAATTAAGCATTGTTCATGAAGTGAAAGATATTTTGCAGCTGGAGAGAATTAACTGCCTTCAAAAGGAAAAAATGTATAAACTGTTTTCACATTTTAAAAATTATTTTCAGGGCTGTATAATATTTTATGTATATACTTTGTATCTCAGGATGTATGAGTGTGCATGAGTGGGCAAATAACCTTGAAAAACAAAGTTCTCATAGTCTCTGATCATTCCATCACAGACTGTTTCTTATTGGACATGTGTTTTAGAAGTGACCATACTTGGACAGAAGGTACCTCATGTTGGTCACCCTCCCAATTGAACTTACAGGCCCTGTCACCAGATTTCTATGTATTTTGACCTGAAGGATATTACTGTGCAGTATTCATATTGCATGTCAAATTAAGCATGACTGGTATTAATGTAAAATAGGATTTAAGTATGATTAATGTTTGATGGCATGGGCTTTCCCTGCTGTGCCTGCCTGGTGCTCCTATTAGGAAATAGGGTTGGAGTGGGATGCTTGCCCTCTTCTGCCTGCCCAGCCACTCAGCACTCCAGCAAGGATGTGGGGTTGGACTATGCGTGGTGGGTCTTGCTCCTCTCCGCCTGCCTGACATTCCTTATGGGGTTGAGCAAGTGGAAGGAGGGCATGGGAGTGCCCATTTTTTCTGGAGCCTCAGGTTGGCCCAGTAACCCGTGAATGAGCAGGCGGTGATCAGGGTAGTGGAGATTTTAAAAAAAGGTAGGCCTGTTGCCTAGGGGAGCTGGGTCCAGTGTGGGGTAGTGGGACTGGGAAGGGAGCTGGGAGGTCATGCTGGCTACACAACTGAACGGTGTGGTTGGCTTTTTGTTAGCTGAATGTGGTTTCACTCTGAGGGTAGATAAAGCTATTCCAGAGTCACCACAATTTCAGCTTATTTAATCATAGCTAGCTGAGGAGACACTGATGATGGTTAGTCCTTGAAGTCTGGCAGTGCATGTATTTCTGTAGCTAAGTTGTAAAAAGGTAAAGGCAGGCTGAACATGCAGCCCTGGCATAGTGAAATTGTGGCCCTCGACTGATGGTCCTGTGTTATCAGTTGGTGCTCAGAACGTGATACCTGAATAATTTTTTAAATGTTACAGATTGCTGTAAACAGGAGGAGTGCTTCAAGCTGATTTGTCAACAGTGGGGAAAAAAGTGGTTTGGTGATATGGATTATATATGGGAGGAATTTCAAAAAGGAAATCAGGTTATTGAAAGGTCACCAGTTCCCTTTTGTGCACTTTGCCTTATTGAAGCCCTAGAATGTGAAAAAGGAACAGTGAAAGCCATTGGATGATTGGTAGGGATAAAACAGCATCCAAATGCTCTTTCCTGACATACCTAGAGCTTCACCATGATTTTAACAACATATTGTAAGCATGGGTAGGATAACCAAAAATAATCATCACCATCTATGCTCATTAGTGGCTGTCACGTGTCAAGAAGGGGCCATTTTAAAGGTATAGGATGAGCTTGCTTGCACTAGTGTCAACCGATTTGTGTGTGAGAGACTGGAGTTCATTAATATCATGATGAAAGCAGTCTTTAGTGATGAGATTGCTAAAGATTTTGATTGAATGGATAGTGTGGGTCATGACTTGTGTGAAGACTTCAAAACCCAAAGAATTATCTAAGGTTCTATTGAGCTGTGGGTTCCAAAGGATAAGAACAGACTAAAGCTGTGCTTAGCTGCAAAGAAGACAGTCAGAGTGAAGGCAGCAGGGATTATTAAAGAGCTAAACACAGGCAAGTCATTGTTTGCTCACCTCCTGGCCGTGTCCAGATCACAGCATGATGCTGATCTGTGTGAGACTTTGGGAAATTACGAATTGATGTTTGAGGGTGAAAGAACACTGGGCCTGGTGAAAAGCCAATTAATGCATATGTCATAGGGTCTTCCAAGCCAGCACCTCCTGACCATATGACCAAAGATCTTATGCTATCAGAGGCCTTTCAGCATAACAACCATAAGTGGTCTTGTTAAGCTCTTGGCAAACCTGAAACTATTAATGCCAGCCAAGGTTTCGCTGAACACTTCATTGTGAGGCAACAGAGAAAATACCAGACCTATGATGAAATCCACTTTATGTTTGACACGCATGCAGGGGGATCAATTAAAAATATTCCTAGAAAGAAGAGACTCCATGGTATTGCACCTGTCCAGCACAAAATCCACTGACTCCATGAACATCTCTAGTGTCACAGTGAAGAAGCCGCTGTCTCGGACAAAGGATGAGTTAACGGCACACCTTGCAGGAAAAAATCCTCCAACTTGCAAAGAAATTCATTGTCACATAGCATAATGAAGCAGCTGCTTTGCACTCTTCAGTGGAGATTGCCACTGAAATTCTGTTGCATGCCATCTGTGCCAGAGAGGGAAGTACCACTAAATTCCATCTTTGCACAAGAAGCAGCTCTTATGGTGCACTTTGTGAGATGCTACTCAAGACTTCCTGTGACAGGGTACACTAGGCCCAGAGTCTGCCTGCTAGAGGCTTTGTTGCTCTGCCTCATCCCACCCCAGAAAAGAGCAGAGGAGATTTCCCCTAGGCAACCTAGTGTGGCTACTGGGGAGCATGTGGGTGGTGGGTGGAGCCCCCCTTCAGGGATGGGCCCCTGTTGGGTTGTTAAAGAAAGCCATGTTCCAGGGGAAAACACGAGTGCTGTGGCCCCATATCAGGGCTCAGAGAGAGAACTAGAAACTGATACTGTGGAAAGGAGCGGGCAGTGAGTGAGACTCGATTAGAGACTGAAGATACACCGAAGAAACCATTGGCTGTGGCCACCCATAAGTGAACGCTACCCCTGTTCCGAACAGAAAAAACAGCAGGCTCACATTCAGCTAGAAGATTCTGTTTTGGTGTCTGCTTCTGGGAAACAGAATTGCTGTATATCCTTCACGTGTGTTCCTACCATTCAGACCACTGAAAGCTGTTGTATACTCCCAGGCTTCCACACCTTTTCAGGATGTGATGCTACTGAAAGGTTGACTGGAAGGACAATTTGATTCAGTCTGTTAAGACTCCTTGTTCGGAAGGTGCTCGGAATGGCCAAGAGAGTCACTGAATCGCTCAAGGGGAGTTCATGTGCCGAGTTTACCATTTGAAGACCAATATTACCACATTTGCAGAGCTACGATGATGAATGTTTTTCCAAAAGTAGACAAGGAGAAGAATTGATAAGGGGCAAAATTGTACCTGCTAATGAGAGGACAAATTATTAAGCAGTGACTTCTCTTGGATGAGTCTTGGAGGATGGATTACCATGTCAGTTTTGTGTAAAATACTGTGTTCCTGAATCAGTCTTTCAGCTAATCTTTGAAATGTAGAACTGAAAGGAACCTCAACAGGTCATCTAGTTCAGTTTCCTGTACTCAAGTCATGAGTATGTAATAACTAATCCACTCCTGACAGGTATTTGTCTAACTTGTTCTTTAAAATGTCCAATGATGGAGATTCCACAGCCTCCCTAAGCAATTTATTCTGATGCTTAAACATCCTGACAGGAAGTTTTTCCTAATGTCCAACCTAAATCTCCTTTTCTGTGATTTAAGCCCATTGTTTCTTGTCCTATACTCAGTTAATAAGTCAGTATGTTCTTAGTTTGTTTATAAGAAGGTCATGCAAGACCGTATCAAAAGCCTTACTGAAATTAAGATATTACATCTACAGCTTTCCCCCATCCACAAAACTTGTTACCCTTTTGAAGAAAGCTGTTAGGTTGGATTGACATGATTTGTTGTTGACAAATCCATGCTCTTACTTACTATTTATTATCTTCTATTATTTGTGAACTGATTGCATGATTACTTGATCCATTACCTCTCTGAGCACAGAAGTTAAGATGACTGTTCTGTAATTCCCTGAGTTGGCCATATTCCACTTTTTTTATAGATTGGCACTTTATTTATCCTGTTCTCTCCCATCTTCCAGGAGTTTTTAAAGCCAGTTGCTAATACCCATGTGGAAAGACCAGATGCATATTTTTGGCCTGCAGCCTGTCTTGTATGGAGTTATACGAGTGTGGCCTGGATGAGGATTAAGGTGACACTAAGGCTTTGTCTTGGTCTGCACTCCACAAGAATGGCCGTACTGGGTCAGACCAAAGGTCCATCTAGCCCAGCAGTCTGTCTGCTGACAGTGGCCAGCGCCAGGTGCCCCGGAGAGGGTGGACCGAAGACAATGATCAAGCGATTTGTCTCCTGCCATCCATCTCCAGCCTCTGACAAACAGAGGCTAATAGCCGTTTATGGACCTAACCTCCATGAATTTATCTAGCTTCTCTTTAAACTCTGTTATAGTCCTAGCCTTCACAGCCTCCTCTGACAAGGAGTTCCACAGGTTGACTATGTGCTGTGTGAAGAAGAACTTTCGCTTATTAGTTTTAAACCTGCTACCCATTAATTTCATTTGGTGTCCTCTAGTCCTTATATTATGGGAACTAATAAATAACTTTTCTTTATTCACCCTCTCCACACCACTCATGATTTTATATACCTCTATCATATCCCCCCTCAGTCTCCTCTTTTCCAAACTGAAAAGTCCCAGTCGCTTTAGCCTCTCTTCATATGGGACCTGTTCCAAACCCCTAATCATTTTAGTTGCCCTTTTCTGAGCCCTTTCCAAGGCCAAAATATTTTTTTTGAGGTGAGGAGACCACATCTATACACAGTACTCAAGATGTGGGCGTACTATAGTTTTATACAGGGGCAGTAAGATATTCTGTCTCTTATTTTCTATCCCTTTCTTTATAATTCCTAACATTCTATTTGCCTTTTTGACCGCCGCTGCACACTGTGTGGACGTTTTCAGAGAACTATCCACGATAACTCCAAGATCTCTTTCCTGATTTGTCATAGCCAAATTAGCCCCCATCATACTATATGTATAGTTGGGGTTATTTTTTCCAACGTGCATTACTTTACACTTATCCACATTAAACTTCATTTGCCATTTTGTTGCCCAATCACTTAGTTTTGTGCGATCTTTTTGAAGTTCTTCACAGTCTGCTTCTGTCTTGACTATCTTGAACAGTTTAGTATCATCCGCAAACTTTACTACAGAGTTTAGTCATTAAAACCTTTCTTTTGGTGACAAAACAGCCAGAACATATGCATTGCAACGGGGCTTTTGTGAAAAGAAGTGCCCAGTTGAGACAGCTTCCAGTCCTACAAGAGATTTTTTTTCCCCCCTTCCTTTATTGGAGAGGAAGCCAGTGTAGACACTGCTGTTTGTTTTGTCAACAGAACTGGCTTCTGACAGAATCACACAGTGCCTGTCCTGATGGCTCTGCTCAGCTTTGATCTCTGCTGCCTTGCAGGGTTATGCTGCCTCTCTGCCCACCCACCCCTAAAGCTTCAGGAAGCATGGGTTGGAGGAGGCAAGCCCTGAGCCCCACCTCCAGCCCTGCCCCTTTCTACCTCCAGGATGTGGGGCGGCGCGCCACATGAGTACTCCCCCCTTCCAGCTATGGGGAGGGGGATGGGTGCACGCTCACTGCTGCCTCCCCAGCCCTGGTGGAAGGCACACCATGCCTTTTGAGAACCAGGGGAGGGAGGAGGCAGGGCGTGCTGTGCTGCTTAGCCCAGACAAGCCCCTCTAGCCCCAGAGCACCAGGGAGGGACGAGGGCGTGCCATGTAACCAGGCCGGGCCTCCTTAACCCCTGGAGAGTAGCCACTGGGGGGCAGCAACTCTCCACTCCCAGAACACCTACAGCAGGTATTCTGGGGGAGGAGTGTGGGCAAGGCTGTGCCTGGCAGTTTGTGAAGGCAAAGCCTTCCCCTGCCTTACATACCCGACACCCATGTCGGGAAGTATCTGACAGCTGAATGAGCTGCTCAGTTTGGGGAACAAAGAAAGAACAAATCACTGGAATGTTCCTGTTGTGCACAGGCAGACTGCTGATGCCCGGGAAGGGGGATAGAAGCTGTGCTGTTTTGGTATTCCTCAGCAGGGAGAGCTCAAAGAGCTACTCATGATGCCACTCCCGGCAGCTGAGGATGCTGTGGGAGAACTAGGAGGGAATTCCAAGATGCACAGGGATCAGCTCTGCCTTCCCACCACACGGCACTGTGGGATACATACCCACAGTGGATTGCTTGCACTGTCAATGGTGGTGCCCCCAATATGGACATGATCTGGTGACAAACAAGTGTGCACACCTTTTGAGAGTTTTTGTTTTGTCAACATTTGGGCTTCAACATAAGTTTTGTCAACAAAACTTGGTAGTGTAGACATACCCTATAACTTAGATGACAATGGCACTTACAATGATTTTGAATAAATATTGTCAATCCAACTTCTCAAACCTACTTTCCAAGGGTTGCCAATGATCACTGTCTTTTTTTTAGGTAAAAGCATTACATCTCTGTATTGAAGTATTTTTGTATAAGTTGATTTTTAAGCATTGTATTGAATATATAGCTACATAATTATGCTAGGTTTGGCACATTTGGCACCATTATGTTCATAGAAGAATATGGCTTTCAAATGATACTGAACTCAACCCATTTCCAATTATACTGTATTGTCAAAACTTCCTACTAACCAGAGGGCCTGGAGCTGAGAGCCAGGGACTTGGGTTAGGTGAACACTCTTGCCATACCACACAGGATGACACCATTGAAATTATGATTCTTTACATTTCTGTGACCCCTCTCTTACTTTTCTACCAATAACATGACCACGGCATGAGCTTTTAGTACGTTATGTTGCTAGATTATCTGTGCTTTACAGGTGGATTTGCCTTGAGCCTTGATTCAGTTAACAGAGTTGCTGACAACCATCTAGACGTGTTCCTGCTTCCTAATGTAGAGCAGGTCTGTCTTTGTCCAGGTATTTGTTGCAGTCCTATCTGAAGGGTGAGAGGCTTACTTGTTTTTGTAGAAAATTGTACTATTTTTGGGCGGGCAACTTCAGTGTGGAGAATTCAGATATGATATGGAACAGGACAGGGAGAGCGCTTACAGTCTGCATTCTTTTAGTTACTCTCTCCTGTACTCCATGAATCCCTCTCTCCCACTCTAATCTGTTCCAAAAGTTACGCTCCATTTGAGTCCAAAGAAATCTCTAGAAACTTTTCTTAAGTTGCATGGAAGCTTGGAAAGCACTCCATCTAGTCTTAATGTATCATTTTGGAGAAGGAGTTACAAAGAGTGGAGTGGCTCTGCTGCCAGTTGGGCAGCTCTGAAAAGAGTATTTGCATAATTAATTGTTACCATTAGCAAATTTCAGCTCCAAACACAGCTTCTGTACAAGTCCTGAGCAATACAGCTCTTCCCCTCCCTCCACTGTTTCACCATGGCAATTGATCTCTTTGCAGCTGTGACAGATGCTTAGCCAATTAACAGACCAGTGCTTGTACAGTCTGCCATGTTGACTGACATCTGTATGGGGCTATTCTCCTTGACAGTCCAATTTAATGGATCCTCCTGGTTAGCTGTGCTCCAAAAATTGTGAGTGATACTTTTGTCCAAACCAGGGCATCTGTTATCGCAAAAGGACTTGTTTGCATATTGGACCCTGCAGTGACGCTCACAACACTGAAGTTATACCCGGATCCTTTTGTGGCAGATGGATGTTCATCTGCTAATTCATAGTTGCTACACTGTAGAATTAAGTTAATTTAAGACAGATTTTTCCCCGAAGAGTGAAAGGAACCCAGCTAGTGTAAACAATGATTTTATTGCTCAACAAAGAGAATGAATCTAACAACTGAATCTAGTCAGTTATTTGGACCTTGGACATATTCCAAATAAGTTCCCGATTGCAATGCTGGAACCAGTTGCTAGGTAAGGGGATGTTTTCAGTGTCTGTTCTGAGTTCTGGGGTGGATTTAATGGACCCCCCTGGTTAGCTCTGCTTCACAAATGCTAAAGAAGTCTGAACTAGGGAACAAGAAAACTAGTCTCCAGCTAGAAGGGTGTCCATAGCAAAGGTGGGGTACAGGTGAAAATGGAGATAGAGTGAATGATGGTGTTGGGGAGGCTAAAGCGCAGTGCTTAATTTGTAATAAAATTGGTGCCCGGACTCAGGCAATTGTACTTTCATAATTGATGTGGCATGCCCCACGTGCAAAGGCTATGAACTGTCATTCATGGAGGTGCTGGGGCTCAGTCCTGGCACAAATCAAGCCCTGTTAGGGTGACTGAAGCAGAACCAATTGGAAGCTGTAGACAAGGCAAAATATAACTATGGAGAAGGACACTGCGCACAAAGAAGGTACTGGGTTGCCAGGGTTCCAGCACAGTGCAGTTCACAAAGATGCCAGCTAACATGGCAGAAGGGGGTGATAGTAGAGAAAAATGTTCTAAAATAGGTGACCTATATAGAAGAGGACTTGTTTAACTTATATCTGCTTGTTCCTCTTTTGTGCTATAACCTGAATCTTCACAAAAGACTGATTACATGCTCAGTCTTTTGTGAGTCTCTCCTAAAATTATTGATTTTGTTTTTTAAACATTCTTTATCTGAGAACCTGTTTCAAGGTTGGAGGAAACAAAGGGCAATTGATTTTCATAAAGGTCCTTCACAGCAGCATTACTTGATAATGTGTGTGTGTTAAGGAGGAGGGGGGGGAGAGAGGGGGCAGGAGATAAAGGATTTTTGACCAGGAAGTATCACTATGGCTCATTTGGTAACACTCCCGTTTCAAGCCCTGCCTCAGGAATTGGCCTCTTACCTAATGCTGATGCTGTATTGCAGTATTAGGAAGCGGGGAAGAGAACTGGGGTGTCTATTCTCCTGCCACACACCCTTAATTATGCCAGTTCTAATCTTTAAGGGTTTGGTCCCATCCGTCAAAGCAGCCTTGTTAAGAGATCCAGTTTTCATTTGGTTGTCCTATAAAACCCTATAACTTGGTTTGTATTAGACCTTTGTAGCTGGGGCCAAATTGGATTTATAACCCTGTTGAGGGAATTTTTCTGCAACCCCGAGTACAATATAATTCCCTTAATATGGGGACGGTTTTAATTACTTCTTCCTCGGCATAACTGAGCCATTTTATAGCATGTTGCAGTGCACCAGATAAGAAGTGGGTATCTCACTGTGATAGTAACTGTGTGTTGTGTGCTCAGTCTATGATACTTGGATTGCTTTGACATATTTGGACTAGAACACAAAATAAATCATGCCATGATATGAAATTAATGTTATGTTTACTCTTGTGAGTAAAGAGAGACTTTGTGAAAGGTTTTGTCTTGTGGACAAGTTTAGGATACACCTTGTCTGCATTGACCCTTTTCTTAAAATGTCCATCTGTTACCCTAGCACAAATGTATCTCTATTGTCGTCAATAGCAATGGAGTGCAAACAGTGAAGATCGGCTACAGCTGTTTTTACACTGGTTTAGACTTATTATGAGCAGGGTGAGTGTTACAGGCCCCAAACATGCAAACAGATTAAAGTTTCAGTTTGTCAGTTTTTGTAGTCCCCAAATAAAGTATGTGTATATTTCTACAAGACCTGGGACTTAATACTTGGTTACACCTGCACTGGGAAAATTCAGACGCCTAATTCTTCACTGGTATCCACTGCAGTTTAGAAAGGAGTTAGGTGCTTTCACACTCAGGCCATGTAACTCAGCTTAAGAACTGTGTCTACATGAACGCTGTTCTGTGAAATCTCCTGCTATTTCTGTAATGATGGTGCATCTCTATCAGGAGTAGGAGTAACGTGAGGGTTAGTAGTATTATGCTGTCAAAATCAGAGGTCTGTCTACTAAACAAGTAGAAAAATGTTCAACTTGGAAATTGTAGCTGACTAAAACTGGAAAGTTCTTATGTAAATATTTGTGAAAATCACCCCCCTGTCCTCTTTACATTTCAGCTTCACCATGGGTGGTGAATTAGATAACTCATTTTCCTAGAGTAGTCAAGACCACAATGGCCATAAAAAGCTACATGTGTTTTCATGCCAGAGATAAACCCCATTATAACCACATTAGAGAACCACGATTGAATTCCAGGCTAAAACACAGTTTTAGAACATGCTTATTTTGTCCATGTGGGCAAGAATAAATAGTGAACTAATTATTTGTAACCCAAACTCTTTAAATGTGGTTATTTTTGTATAGATGAGGCCTTAGTCTTGGCCATGGAATGACGACTAAAGATTGGGGGAATTGATTTGCTTAATCCTACCTTTTGTACTTAATAAAACACCGTTGTTTATCATCAAGCCCAGTGTAAATAATTGTTACCCGGGAGAGGGAGAAAAGCAACCAAGGTGCATATACCCTCTTTCATTAAGTAAGCTAATCTTACGAACTTTCTCTGTGTAATACTTTTGCAAGGGCAAGACAGATTTGTCTGGGAGTTGGTTTCCTGGATGCTGAGCCCTTATAGTTGATTTCTCTTGGAGCAAAACTGGTTCAGTGTCTGTGTAGCTCTGCAGGAGAGTGGTTACCCCAACTCTGTGGCTTGTCTGGGGGACACCAGAAGATCTGGCAGAATAGTATGGTGGGGATCCCCAAAGAACAAGAAGGTGGATGTCAGCTGCATGATCAGCACTCCAGAGGGACAACCCAAGTGGACCTCTGGGATTGCACCCCCAACACCTGCTTTTTCTACAAATGTAAGAAATAGTTTAGGTCGATCCATGGGGCTCCGGGTTTGGCAACATGCCTTTTTCCCTTTGCTCCAGAAGCATATAGAAATACTGAAATCTTATTTCAGGTCAAGTGTAAACTTCCAACAGTAACTTGCTATTTAGCTGCAGTAGCTTTATTCATAAATTGAGAAGAGTATGTCGTAGAGATACTTAGGTAGATCAGGGCATGCTTGGAGTGAGTGCACTCCCAGTAGTGAAACCCAAGTATCCAACTTTCCATTGTGGATCCTGACTCTCCCTCTCTCAACCCAAGACATTCAGGATAAAATGACCAGTAAGAAAAAATTAGTTATGAAAGACAGATAAACATGACCAAAAGAAGATAGTACCTCTTCACTAAGCATTGCACTACTGGATCTCTTTGGGGGATTGCTGCTCAGAGCAACTTCCTGCTGAAGAATGCCACTCCTGGTCTACAGCTTCTTCAAAAGTCTCAGAGGAGTAGCCATATTAGTCTGTAACTTTAAAAATGTTTAAAAAAACAAGTAGTCCTTGGCACCTTAGAGCAGGGCTACTCAAACACATGGCCTGCGGGCCACATGGGGCCTGCAATCTGTTTGTTTGCGGCCCGCAGTGCAGTTTGGGTTTACCTGGGGCTCAACATGCAAGTGGACAGGCTGGCTGGAATGGATGGATATAGGATGTTGGCGTTTCTAGCTCCCAGGGAGCCGGGGCATTGTGGGAAGTGCTGGCTGCTTAGCCTTCTGGGCAGAGCCTGAGAGGTGCTGACTGGCTCACACCGGTCTTGTTTGGGTATGGCACCATGGCCGGGCAGCCCTGCCTCCGTCCTGCACTGAGTGATGGACTCCCGCAGCGGGACTTGAGCCCTGCTAGGAATCCAGAACGTGGCTCCTAGGCACCTGTCCTTTTTTGCCTCTCACGTCTGGTGTGACTTGCCCAGCTCCCCCGCCTGCTGCAGGTTGGAGGGCTCTGGCTTGGAAACTTTTTCTGAGTAAAATCACTCCAAGAAATGCAGAATCTGAAGCTTCAAGCTAAACATACACAACACTGGTGTACAATTTTCTTTTAAAAAGTGCTCATTAAAAGTGCTGGCATATGGGTGGAAATTGAGTAAACATTGCATTTTATTAATATCAGCAGAACTAATTTAAATGGGGCCTGTGTGTTACGTAGTCGTGCCCATCAGTGTGAACTAAGTTATTTGCATATATTTCCATGTATATGCAACGACACTTAAGTTGCAGCCGTCGGCATGTGCTGTGAGTCTCAGTGTGTCCCCCAGGGCTTCCGAAGTTGAGTAGCCCTGCCTTAAAGACTACCAAAAATATATGTATAGTATCATGAGCTTTGGTGGGCACAACCCACTTCTTCATTTGAGATGGATGACCTTCTACAAAGTTGCTTCCTTAGGGCATGATGAGCAGTTTCAAAAGCTAGCTGAAGACAGAAGCTGATTGCTTCCTATTGCTTAAATTGACTTACCCCAAGGTGAGAACCCTTTGCTTGGCATCCCCCATCCCCATGGAAAAATACCAGGTTCAAAATGGATTCCAGTACCAGGTGGCCTAGTCACATGTCTTTCTAGGGCCAACGTGAGTTTACTGGACAAACAAGGCTATTCACAGCTCGTTGAGTTCATCACTGAGTTATTAGGTTTCTGGGGCAGCAGTGATGGCCCTCTTAAACACATTTAGAACTATAAACAGATCCACATTTCATATTTCTAACTTCATATATAAGAATGATACATGTAGAAAAATAGGATATACAGATCTAGCAGATTGCAACCATAAAATTGAGGTGTTACATGATCTGTTTTGCATAAAGCATTTTCAAGTTATGCATATGCATATGCATATGCCAATTTTCATAAGGCATGGCGGGGCCATCACAGAGGACACCATGGATGTTTGTCTAGTGAAGAGGCCAGTCCTAGAAATAAACCTTCTATTTGCCAGTAGGATGTATGAGGTGTTTCTGCAGCTTTTCACCACTATATGGATATTTTCCACTGCAGCCGTTTTTTTTCCCTTCTGAATTGAATTCCAACGGCTGTTTCTAGTTTTAAATGTGTTTGGTAAGAACTGAGTGGAAATCCCAGTATAAATTCAACAGCCCATATAATGTAAATTAACTGCAACTAGCTTGTCAAAGCATTTTGGATGCAAGTGCAGGAACAGGCAATGGGAAAACACACATGATCCCTGAAAATCTGTCACTTATTGGGAGTTTTTTTTAGCAACCTGAAATGTAACTGGAAGAACGTATCACAGGCAAAAGGGAAAGGGAAATCCTTGTGCATGAAGTCTCCACTCCCCTAGCCGCTTAACCTGTTCCCATGAATGCTACTGCAGGCGCTTGCCTATAGTGAGTCACTTCATGAGAAATAAAGATGCTAAAATGTGATTTAGGAATGTTTAACTGAGTGTTTCATATTTTACTACTTTTGCTTTTTTTCTCTGTCATTTTTCGTCTTTGTTCTTACTATGCAACTGACCCACTTCTCAACTGTAAATGAGGCATTTTGTTTATTTTTGATTGGCAAATTTCCCTTCCTCCCAATTCAGCTGCCGTAGAAATTTAAGATCTTGCACTTTGACACAATTATTGGTTTTACAAAGCTCTCATTGAACTATCGCTGTCCCCCTGCCCAGGGAAAATGAACAGGGCTGCACTGAATGTCCATAGTCAGGAGAATCTGCACCTCATGAGTATGGACCCCCTCTCCAGGATTCAGATGTTCTAGATGTGAGGCAGAGGATCTCAGGGGAGCAGAGAATTTATTTTGAAGCTTTAGGAAGAAACCACTTATATTGGCTTTTTACATATATTGGCAAAGAGGAGTGGTGCTAGCATAGTGGTGAGAATTCTAAAAACTGCTGTTCTTGTCAGTGGCAAATGAAGATTGTGCCTAGTGGAAAGGATGAAGATAGACTGGAGGACTGGACTTGGCAGTGTCAGGTCCACTGGTATTAGTGTCTTGCTTAATACACTGTGCAGTTTCCACAGTTGTCTTGAAGTATATTGTCTTATTGTTATGCTTTGGATAAGGGCTAGTTGTGGTGGATGGCTGACTGTCAGACTTGGTGCCAAATCCAGGATCGTTCATAGAACACCATATAGTGCAGGGATGGGCAACCAGGAATGGTGGGTGGGCTTCATGAGCGGCCCTCCTTCACTTCAGTGGGCTGCAGCAGCCCGTGTGCCACTGGAGTTCCACTGGCAGCCCCATGGCCCTCCATCTGTCCCCATGAACCTCCAGCGCACTGGGGAGACTGAGTCCCTTACTTCCCTACTCCTTCCCCCTCCCTCCCAGTACTTTTGGAGCATAGGTATCTCCTGATTTGCTTCTGTGCCTGCTGGAATGCTGCAAACAGCTGATTGGAGGCATTGTAGCTCTGGTAGGGAGGAGGAGGAGTGTAGACGGAGTGCGAATCAGGCAATTTGTGCGCTTTGAAAGTGCTGGAAGGAGGGGGGCGGCAGAAAGGGGAGGGCTCAGGTGCCCCGTTCCGTGAGAGGCACTTGAGAGAGGGGCAGCCAGGGTCCTTGGGTCAAAGGTGGGGCCCTGGTAGGCTGCATGCTGCCTGTGGGACACAGGTTTCCCACCACTAATATAGCGCTGTTTTCTTGGGGACAACTTGCACTAGGTAGCATCACTTATGAGGCGACCACCATCTTAACTGATAGTAGGAGAACTGGGGACCTCCACAGCTGAAAGCTTGTGACAGATAAGTGAAAGAGCCAGGCTCTGTTTTTGTAAGAGACCCCTAAATCCTCTGTGGACCATGTGCAGAAGGAGCGACCTGTAACACTTATCAACTAATAGGTTACACTGTATCCACCTTTACTGTTGATGGTGTTTTTCTCTGCTACTTTTTTGGTGGAGAATTTGTTTTCATGTTTTTTATTACTTTGTCTTTTAGTTGTCTTTATACTAAGACTGTAAGACTGGGTGAAGTTTTTCTTCCAGATATGAGGCATGCAGAAGTTCTCGGTAGGCAGTGGCTAATTGTTTTTGAATGCTTCCATACTTCCTTGTAGGAAAAAACTACATCATGTAGTTCACCAGTGCACATATGTCTAACAGGCATGCATGGCCTGCTGCTGTAGTCAGAGTGGGAGTTTCATGTTATAGTGTAGACGTGATGATTCTGGTCTTTTGTATTGCTTTACTCTGTGTTAAAGGTGTATGAGACATTTATAGAGGGACAGAATTTGTCAGTACAAGTGGGGAATGTGGTGAGTGGGGGTTAAATTAAAGGTTACTGTCACCTAGAATTCTTTCCTGTACAAGGTTTTATCTGGGGGATGCATCTTGCACTTGGCCAACCTTAGCCATTCTTAATTTTTATTGGAAGCATTAATATATTGCCTATTTACATTATCCCACAATGCTTTGTACTTAATGGTATACCTCATCATCGTTTGATTGGGCTTCATGTTAGGACGCCCAGCATTTAGTTCCAAGAGTTCTGGATTTCCTCCATTTATCTCTGAAGTCATCATGTGGTTCAAAGTTAGCACACCACAATTAAAAGACAGTAATATTAAATCATTTGCTTTTGATTAGGGATGTTAATAGTTAGCTTGCTAACCTGTAAGCTTCACTCTTTAAGGGTGAGGCTTACCGGTTATGGTTAATCAGTGGAGGCTGAAACAGCCCCCTGGCCACCACGCTCCAGCTCTGGGGCCTGCCCTTGGGTGCGGGGGAAGGGAGAGGAGAGGATGTATTCCAGTCAGGTTGGATCAGCTGCTATCGGTGATGGGCCTGGCCCAGGCATGCCATGGGCAGCGGCGCTCAAGCTTGGCCGGAGCAGTCCCCATCTGTAGAGAGGAGGCCATTTCAACCTGTCCAGAGCAGGCGGGGGGAGCCAGTTAGTTAACCGGTTAAACATTATGCTTGATTAACCAGATTTTTCCCTCCCTACTTTTGATCATTTTGGCAGAAATCTCCAGCTACTCTGGGGCTCTACTGGGAGCAGATTATGAAAGCTCTGTCCATTATCCCAAAGAATACCATAACTTCTCTCTCTCCTTTATTAAGGTTTTGCTGCCTTTATAATATACCCTGTCTGGTTTTCCTTTTTTTTTCTTTTAAACTTTATCTTGTTTGAATGGGTTGGCATTGGTTAGCATAAAGGCAAATGTGCATAGATTGATCCCACAACCTTTCAGAAAACAACCTGGCATTGGCCACTGTGGGAAGACAGGATACTGGGCTAGATGGATCTTTGGTCTGACCCCATATGGCCGTTGTTATGTTCTTATTCCTCTGTGTAGGACTTGCAAACATCCCCAGGAGTTTTGTGTATTTGGCATGTTGCTTGACAACACATGCAAGCCCAGCCTGAAGGTCTTATGCTTCATTCTGTCCCTTGGTGGTATAGCTGTCATTGATACATTCATTTGTTGTATTTAAACGTATCTCACGTCCCAGAGCATGAGGTCTATATGGCTTCCTGAGTTTAGCATCTGTTCAGATACATTGGGCTTGGTTGTCCTTTCACTTACACTGGTGTAAAGGGTAAGGATTTTAAATTTAGATTATTCAACTAATCAAACAGTCGATGCAGTTTACATTGACTATTCGATTAGCTGATAAGGGCACCCCCACCTTTGAAATGTAGCAAGGGCCCTGGTGTTGTAGGGGAGCCTGGGTCCAGAGGGGGACTCAAGCAGTCCCCCACTGACCCCATGCTTCCCAAGCTTGCTTTGCTTTTGAAATGTACAAGAGCCCCCTCCAGGGCCTCTTGTACATTTCAAAAGCAGGGAGCACAGGGCCAGCCAAGGACTGCTTGAGTCCCCCACTTGCCTCCTGCTCCCCTGGTGCTTCTGCTTTTGAAATGTAGCAAGAGCCCTCTCTTGCTACATTTCAAAGGCAGGAGTGCTGCCAGTTCCCTGCTGTGCCCCTGCCCCCTCTCACTCCCCAACGGAGACAGTGCTGGGGGGAACCAGCTCATAAGCCAGCTCCCTCCAGCACTGGCTCCTGCTTCCCCCTTGGCTGCCTCTCTGTGACAGAAGCAGCAAGGAGGGGGGGGAACAACTAGTTGAGTTGACTGTCCGATAAGCATATGCTTATCGAATAGTTGACTAGTTGCTTACATCCCTAGTAACAGGAGCTTCTCTCCATTTTAGTCAATGGAGCTGTTTTAGTGCAATCTGGTATAAGTGAGAGGTGAATTGAGCCCATTTGTTGTGTTTCATTCAAAACGATTAAAGATTTTCCTGTCTGTGACTTGGTTGTATTATTGGGCTAGGGCAGTTAAACTCGTAAAAGCTGTTAGGTTGAATAGGCTGAGCATGCAGTTAGTGCTTTTCCTGCTTATGAATCATCTTCCCAGGAGACCCTGGCGTGATAGTATTACTTCTATAAACGATTTGAGAGAGAAACTATTTATGCAGAAGAGAATGGCTGCCCATTTTGCACATGTAACAGTTGAATAGTCCTTAAATGAAGCCATATTCCAACGTTAGATTTAACTGCTGCTGTTCTGCAGATGCTTGCTGATTGGATTGGCTAAACAGGCCGGAGCTGTGTGATTGGCACAGAAGATGCTGTAGCCACTGGAGACTAGAAAACTGAAATGGTCTTTCCAAGAGAGAGCAGATTATTTCTGTCTAGGAGGATTTCAGTAAAACACATTACATGTGCATTTATTTTACAGTCAAGCTGCCGAGTATAATTTTTAACTGAGAAAATGGGAAGAAGATCTATTCTGTAACTTCATTTGAAAAACAATAATGCGGCCGTTGAAAGCATAAAACAGCCTGCTTGGGGAAGTGACTGTGCATGTATGTGCATATGTTTTCAGTCAGATGGGGAACAGAAGGCAGCTGAGCTATAAATGATCATGTTCTGACACTTACAGGCTAGGACAGTATCTGTGTCTGTGGGTGTGATGTATAACGGCAGGCTGCTGGGAGTCATTTTAGCCCAAAGTACTTTTTCTAGAGAAGGGAAAGACCAGTTTCCAGTAGACTTGACTTTTTCCCTCTTGTGCTGTCAAAAGTAGCACCCCAATATACAAGAATCATGACACGGATCAAATTTTGTGTGTTGGGCTCCTTTTTGGCAGTGTAGGATCGTCTGGCCTGTCAATGTTGTGACACATTTTTTCATGGTTTGTTTAGAATGAAAAGTTCCTCTATTGGTGGGCTGGAGAGTGAACCTCATTTCAGTTCTATTGCATGTATTAGATCATTTTGCTGTTAACTGCCTTTAGAACCAAGCCCACCATCTCAAAGAGTAGTGTTGCGATTTATTATAGTAGCTCCTAGACGCCTCAGTGTGTTAAAGACTGTACAAACATCTCAGCCATCCTCATCCCAAGTTGCATACAGTCTCGAGAGACAAGGTGGGCAACTGCTGGGAGGAAGGAAGTTATGATCCCATTTTACAGAGAGATTAAGTTACTTGCCCAGAGTCTCACAGGAAGTCTGTGAGCAGAGCTGAACCTAGATCTCCCAAGCCTCGGGCCAGCACCTTCCCACAAAACCTTTCTTTCCCCAGCTTCATCTTTTCTGTTCATCAGGATGCGGATTGGGGAGCAATTTGCCAGGGCAGCTCTGGTTTTCACTTTTGTTGTTTTTTAGCTGGGCAATGAAATGCCACAGCAGCTCTGGTTTTCAGCTGGAACATACTGTTTTATAAATAAACCCCATGATGAAAACAAACCTGTGTCTTGATATAGGGCCTGTTTATATTTTCTCCAGACTTATTTGCTTAGCTGTTAATCACAGCCTCCTTGTCAACTGCTGAGCTAGAGCTATAAAAACTGCTGAGATATAATGTTTATAGAAGAATGTGCTGCCTTTATTTCTATTCACAGGAGGGGAAAGAGTAATTGTTCTCAAGCAGGTATGCTAATTAGCTGGCTGTCATCAGCTCTCATGCCTGTAACAGGGCTGTGACGTCATGTCTGATAGACGGACACTAGCATTTTGTGACTGTTCATTGTTAATTGTCTCCCAGAACATCTCAGCTGTGAGGTTTCCATGCATGCTTGGCAACACTGATGCCAAAAACACATGATCCAAGAATATAGTTCTTTTGCTGGCAGCTGTATGAAAATGATTTTGTACATAATGGAGGAATGCCAGACACATTTACTTGTATGCTGAAGTACATAGGTTGACTATATTGCTAGCAACCCAGTATGGGTTGGACCTCCATGGTCTGGCAACCTTGGGACCTGGCTGGTCCCTGACAAGGGCATTTGCTGGACCAGGAGAGGTCCCCTGTCACCCAAGCACCCACCAGTTCTGCTTCTGGTTCCAGCCGGCCCCCACTGCCCTCAGCCAGCTGTGCTGCCAGCCCTGGCTGGATCCCTCAGCCCTGGGACTCCCAGCTGTGCTGCTGGGCACCCTTGCTGTGGCGCTTCCCATACCACCTGAGCCCCCCTCCCACGGGGCTCCCTGCACTGTCTGAGCCCCTGCTGCACTCCTGACTGCACTGCCAGTGGCTTGTACAGAGTTGCTCCCTGTAGCGATGGCTATTGGTAGAACCCTAATTTCTCCCTAAGTAGCACATCGCTACAGGGAGCAGCTTTGTACAAACCACCGGCGCTCCCCGCACCGCCTGAGCCCCCTGCTGCAGGGCTCCTAGTTGTGCTGTGGGGCTCCCTGCCGCGGAATTCCAGGCTGCACCACTGGAGATCCCCGCGCTGGTGGAGCCCCAGGCAGCGTTGTAGGACTCCTTGCGCTGCCTGAGCCCTCTGGTGCTGCACTCCCTGCATTGCCTGAGCCCCCTGCCCACCACTGGCCTCCACCACTGGACGACAGATGTTGCCGGATCAGAGAGTTCGGGTTTAGGGAGGTACAGCCTGTATAAATGTCCCAAATGAAAGCAAAACCCCACACCCACACCTACCTACCTTATTAGCTGTCCTCCTTCTGGAATGAGATTAAAAAAACCCACACTTTTCAGCACAGTTCTTGTCGTCTACCATGCTGATAGGTTTGGCACAAAGATGAAGTTAAACTTAACATGGACTGCAGTCCCTGAGTGCGTTTCTTTGATGGGCACCTTTATTATCACTGAGATAGCGTGTGTCTTCGCTGCATCAGTATCACCTGGTATATGCTAAAGAAAATGTTAGTAGTGAATCAAGTCATTTGTGTGAGGATGAATTACAACTTGAGTGATTAGACCTAATAATTATTCTAGGCTGACGTAATAATCATCTTGTCACTCAACTGTAAATCATTTTATAATGGTATTCCTTTTTAATAGTTAATTTTCCAAGTACAAACAGACTCTAAAGGTAAAATATGGTCTGTTGAGCATAGAAGACTTATTCCTTCCTCCTTCTGTAACCTTTTGGATCCTTTTCTCGAGAACAAGCAATTTGAGCTGAAATCTTTGCTCCGGTGAAGCTGCTCTCAGCTGGTCTTTTTTTTTTTTTTTTTTTTTTTCTAATTAGTTCCATTCTGTCTCATAGTTCATTCACACAAACTAACTCAGCTCTTTAACATTTTTCTCCAACATGTCTCTTGGCAGAAGACTTCAGTCAGACTGTAGATGAAGACAAATGGGCACCAGTGGTGCATCTGTTCTGAGATCAGTTGTAAGCTCATATGTTACCTTTTGCAAGGAGAGACACTCCTCCCAAAGAAAAGGGAGAGGGGCTTCTGCACAGCCACAGTGTCCCTTCCTGCTGTCCTGTGTAAAAGTTTACCAGAAGTCAAAAGGCACAGCAGTCAACTTCTAAACTAAACCTCTCTAGTATCACAGCCAGTGACCCATTTCTTAGGTGGTCACCTTTTGAGGGCAGGAATGGCATCTTCCCATGTGTTTTTATTATACAATATATCCCCAATCTTGCTCTAGTCTTATAGATGCGATTGCCACATAATCCAGGAGGAATTATTCTTACTAGGGATGTTAAAAATTGTTTAATATGGTAACTTTGTATCCACTAAAAATCGTAGCGGTTACACGTACTGCAGGTTCTGTAGTATAAAGCTTAGCCTGCAGCGAAGCCTCCCAGGAGCAGGGCCACCAGCCCATTTCCCAGAGAGGAGGCTTCACTGAGACAGTGAAGCCACCTTCCTGGGAGTGGAGCCGGCAGCTGTTGCTTGCTGGCTCCCCAGGGGCTGGCTGGGTGTAACACGTGCCATTAACTGATAAGCATTACCATCTAACATCCCTAGTACTTACTAAATGCTGATGGTTTTAAAATAAAAAGAGGAAAAAAAGTAATAGAAATTTTAAACAATGTTTGTACTTGCCTTAGAATTTTGGGTTGTTTTTGGAAGTGTAGGGGAAGGAAATATTGATGAAATATTAGACATGTCCAGGGGCTATTTTAAATTGAAAATTGAATTGTTAGTGAAAAATTCAAAGTTTGGAGTGATATTGGACCACAGCTCCCAAAAAGGGGCTGCAATTACCTTCTGACTGAAATTACTTTTAAGTTAAGGACTCTAAGGGATTGTCTCCATTATGGCGTGGATTGACACTGCAGTGATGGATCCACTGGCAGTTGACTTAGCAAGTCTAGTAAAGATCTGCTAAACTGACTGCCGATCACTTTCCTGTTGTCTATGGTACTCCAGCAGAACAAAGTGAATAGGGGAGTTGATGGGAGAATTTCTTCTGTCCAGCCCCCATGCATTGTGGACTCTGCAGTCAGTAGATTGAAGCTATGTGTTATACTAGTAATGAAACTCAAATTGCGTAGCATAGACTGATCTGTCCTTGTAGAGTAAACTTGCCCAGAGTAAGTGGGCTTACACACTGTCATTTAGTCATGATTGTAGAGATGTGTACAAATTTTGAGGTGCATTTTATTAACAAGGTATTTATCTTGGCTGTTTGATTAAAGAAATATGATGTTGGATAAGGCTACTTACTGTCTCAAGCTAGACTGTGGCTAAGGAGCCTATGCTAGTTCCAGCTTGACTCTGTATGTGAGACTTTCCTCTTTGGAAGTAAACCAGGGTGTGTGTTTGTGAAGGTCACACACAGTATTAAACATGGTTGTTAGCCTCACCAACCTGTTACCTAGATATTTGAAGACTTGCTAGCAGTCTATTAGACATTGTTTTGTCTGGCAGTTTACCTCAATAGAACTTCTTAAAAAGAAGTGTTACATTTATTTCTTCATCGTGTGTGTTACTCTTTAAGTCAACTGCCAGGCTGGAGAAACAATGTTTTATGTGTTTTTATTTTTAAAGCCATTTTTCTAACATGGCACCTCATTTGTCAATGTTACCTTTGCCCTTTTAGACACTTAAAAAGGAGAAACAGCATTTGCATCATTTAAGGCTATGTCTGCATAAGAGACCATATAGCAATATAGCCGCGCCAATTCAGCTGTGCTGCGCATGGCTTCCTGTGTAGCTGCTCTGTGCTGATGGGAGCGCTCTCCCGTTGACATTATTAGACCACTCCCAATGAGCGGCGGTAGCTACAGCAGCAAGAGAGCGTCTCCCACAGACATAGCACTGTCTGCATTGGTGCTTCTGTTGGTATAGCTTATGTCAGTTGGGGGCGGGGGGAGGGGTTTCACACCCATGTGCAACAGAAATTTTACCAACACAAGTGCTAGTGTGGATGTGGCCAGTTTAGTGAGGACAGTTTGCTTAATTATAGCCCGATCAGACTTTTTGGAGCTGGGAGGCTGAAGGGATTAGCAATGTGATACAAAGCTATCTTGCCTGCAGCTTGTGGTTTTGAAGTCGGTTCAGTTGTCAGGAATTGATCTCTCTCCAATGGCTGTGGGGTGGCCTTTGAGAAAAGGTTTGCTATTTCAATCCACTTATTTGTGGTGACCGTCAGCATTGCATAAACCATTATGGCTGACACCGCAAGGATTCTGAAGTCTGTAGAGAGAGAGAGAGCGCGCGCATGGATTGATTAGGTATGGAAACTAAATGGAATTTTCACCCCTTCCTTCGGCCCACCAAGAGCATCGCTGACGCTCACGTTAGTGGGTTGTCATTGGGAAGATGAGATTTTCTATCAGTGTCATGGCTATCAGCAGCACAGTCATGATGCTCTTGGGGAAGGAGAGATAAGAGATTAATGATGGGACCTTGGGGTTCAGGTGGTTGGGTTTAGCATTTCACTTGGCTCCATGAATTGCAGTGCAGAACCCCCCCGCCCCTTCCATTCTTGTCTAGTAAATAACTGCATGTGATGGATTTCAGTTTTCCTTCAAAAAATTCTGTATCTTCTCACCCCCTACCCAGCCCCTCCCTCCCAAAACTTGAGGCAACTACATGGAGCACAGGAAGTGGCAAAGCGAGTGTGCCCACACAGTCTGAACTCTGCTCATTTGATGGTGTGCATTGTGGTGTACTATCTTCGATTGCACGATCATATCTTTTTTTGGTTTCTGCCTCATTCATGGTAGATGATGGTGAATGAATCAGGATTGTGTAGTGAGTGAAGCAGGACTGTACCAAATCATTGCCTCTTTCAGGGGAATGAGTTGCATGGCTACAGTAGTATCATACATGAGGCCATACTATAAACAACTAGGAGAAAAATATCTACTTAATCTTATTCCCCGAGCCCTGTATGACTTGTTTTCTGAGTGCATCTTGTACACTGAATCAGTCGGCTATCTCATGGGAATGTTTTCTTAATGTGCTTGTATGGTTCTAGAATAGTAGGAGATTTACACAGCATTTCTCAGATGCTTAACTCAAATAAGTTTTGTTTTCCTTCATTTAAATCATTGTGCTGGGGTGGGACTGGGGAAGGGGGCGGGGGGTTTCAGTATACAGGCTGCCCCAGGAAGAGAAGACTACCTCAGCTCACTCTCATCACAGCAGCTTGAGGCCAGGTGAGAAGCACCTATCTATGCCCATTGCAGCTGCACTGGGCACAGCTGGAGGAGGCGTACATGTGCTTTGGCTGGAGGATAGACAGACAAACTCTCTGAAATATATAGTAGATAGCTCTCCCTTTCTCCACCCCTGCAGGCCTGGGTTATAGCTGTCCTGGTCTCCATCTCTGGCCTCTTGTTGTCCTCTGTGGTCATTCAGCAGTATAACTCCGTCCCACCATACTCCTTCCTTTTCATTTTATGAGAAACAGTTGAATTCCAGGCACATCCCATTGTCTTGGCACAACCAAACACTAACCTTGCTTTAAGTCAGTGGTCCCCAACCTTTTGGGGCTGCCGGGTGCCAGGGGGCGGCGGTCGCACATGCGCCGCGCGCCCGGGGTCGCACATGCGCCGCGCATGTGCCAGGCACTCGGGGTCTGGGGCGCAAGAATGGCTCGGGCCGGCCCTGGTCACTAGGCAGGCACACACAAATGCCCCGGCAGGCACCGCGTTGGGGACCACTGCTTTAAGTCATGATAAGAGAAAGCTGCACACCAAATTTGGTGGTCTTAGTTTTTACCATTTAGAATGAGTTCTTGAACAAATGGACTCACAGACAGGTAGGCAAACAGTCAGAGATGCATATTTCTAAAATTCATAGTAAGATCAAAGTGCATGCAAAAAGGCTGGAGCTAAGGTTACACAAGCATTGTCACTTCCTGACACTGAATACTTCACTTTTCCACCTGAACTTTTCTTTAATGTAGTTTTTTGTGTGACATGAAACAACAATGTACAATAATATATTTAGTCTTCCCAGCTGACTTCTGCATCAAAGTCAGCCCTTCCTCTGGACACACAAATGCCGCCTCACCTTTTTTTTTGCACACCCTCTCCCTCTTTCTTTATGACAACCATATTTCTTTTTGTAGGAGGGTCCCCCATTTTGTATTCAGTCTAAGTTTTTACACCCTGTAGCTAGAATTTGCCTTTAATCATGAAGCCCTGAGATTCTGCAGCAAGAACAAATATTTGTAATACAAGTAATGGTGATGTAAGAAGAGTACTTCCATATTTTGTGGGGGCTCAAGAAAATGTGAGTGAAAGGCTAGTTACTGAATGTGTAAATAATACAGATGTGATGAAGGTGGACAGTTAAATTATACAGATGAGATAAATATACATTTGAGCAAGAAACCATGAAGAAGAATCAGGGCACTAACCTGGGAAGTATTTTGAAGGGGTTTGCCTTGCGGGGTTCCTTTCATGGCTGCCCTCTGCAAATGCTGTACTGTAATGCCTTTGTCTGAATAAGGTCAGTAGCAGTGCACCCATAGCATTACATTGCTTCTTTCAGTGTGGCCTTTACACAAGTCATGCAGAGAGTAGCAAAGGTGCCAGAGGCAGAATGAAATAAAAGGGAGAATTTTCTCCTTGTAGTGACTGGGGAAGTTAAGTCCTTAGGGTGACGACAAATGAGTATTGTCTTTAAGTGGTTTTGGCTCCTATTTTCATGGGAATGTTTCCAGCCTGTGTTCACACAGTGCTGGTTGCAGAGGCTGCTCCAGGCATTGCTGAAAATTCTTCTTAAACTCCTAACCATCTATCATACTCCCTTCCATGTCCAGATACCTTCCCTTGCAATGCTGCCACTAAGGTGGTGGATGTAAAACAGGAGTTTTCAACTCCTTTTGCTCTGTAATGGCTGCTTCAGTTTCCACCCTCTGCACACAATAAGGAGAGCACTGGGCGAAGAGTAGAAAAGGCTCTCTCTGTTTCGAATGCAGCTGTGTGTTTTTAACCCATTTGATAGAAATTTGAAGCACAAAAGTTACGCAGGTATATGGTTGTGGAATAACAGTCCTGGTAAGCTCTGGTGAAGGCGGGGGCTTTGCCATAGCAAGAATATTGCAAATTTCTGCGCTCCTTCCAGGGCATTAGGCCAGTGTGTTGCCATTTTGCTGTTGTGAGAATGCTTGAATATTTAGCACTCAATGGCAATTTTGGTTTATAGGCAAGATTCTTTGGGTACAGTTTATCAATCATGATTCACTTCATAGATCAGGTGTTGCCATAACATGCAGAATGTTTCAAAAATATTTTAGTGTTTATCCTTATCTTAGGAGTATGGAATTAAAACATAGGACAGCTCAATGGTTGGTATTTGAGGCAATTGTAATTGCTGTGCAACACTGCCTTCTAGGTGAGCTGCATAATGCTGGGCCTTAGCAAGATGTTCAGGAAGTCACATAGTGCAGAGAAAATTTTTTTGGAAGACCGTGTCCACTAAGTGCTTGCTTACTGTAACTGGTGGATTCATTCAAAGTTAAACAGAAATTTCCGCATTGATTCTGAAAATACCTTTAGAAAAGATCTTTGAACCTGCATAGTTTAGCTTTCAGTGTAGTAGTTCTCCATTGTTGATCTGTTTTAACTCCTTACACTTGGTTGGGTTTTAGTGTACTGTAGTTTCATTGTGTTCAGATAGACTGACACTAATTTAAATAATTACATTAGCTAATGATTACATTGCTCTTTGTCTAGTGAGAAGTTCTGTTACATATCTATTGGGTGTACTAATGTATTGAACGCAATAGAGTATCTTTTGGGAGGGGAACAAAAAACGTTTGTGATTTCTAAGTGCAAGATATAAGGCAGCCACCAGATGGCTCTAGTACAGATAATAGTCTGAATTCTGTTTGTGATGTGTGTGACTTTAAATCTTGAGAAATGATATTACTGTACTGTATTGTGTTGGATTTCTGCATAACTACTGCTGTTAACTACTCATCAGTTTACAGGCAGGTTCTTTGTTCGAATGACTATATTTAGAAGTTCCTAGAGATACTAAATGGCCTTAAAATATTATATCTGTAGTTAAATACATAAATTAAAACTGGAGAGGAATCCACTTGATTTAATCATGCAGCTCTTACAAAAATATAGCTTACTGTAGAAATTACTAGTAATCAGATGTTCTGTCACAAACAGCTGGTGAATGTATAAGTGAAAACACTCAGAGCAGTGGTATCAGGGGCAAAGACAAAGAATGTTTCTATGGGAGTTTGTATCCACTGATAATGGCCTGCAGTGGTAATTGGTGCCAGCTGCATAAAATCACTAAGAAGGGCTTACCAGCTGCCTTACAAGGAATAGGAGGTAGCCTTGTTTTCCTTCCTGAGAGGGGTACTTTTGTTCCATGATGATCATTTTAAACTTACTCTTGCTCATTGTGACCAGTGGGCTCTGGAAAGTGTCAAACAGTAGTAGTAATTATGGAAGGACTATAGCTCGGTCTGGAGTGCCAGTTTTCAGTGCATCTAAAACCACTTTTCTCTTCCAGCCTCAGGTCTTTTCCGCGCAGATGTTGCCAGTCACGTTACAAGATAGCCTTTCAGTGAAGTGTGTGTTAATGAGTAGGGCTGGCTGCAAAATAGTTTTCTATCATGTGAGAGCTTTTGAGGCTTCCAGATTATTTTCCCCCCTTCCCCCTCCATAAATAGCAATAAACAGTCAATCGCAAAAAATGTTGATGAATTGATTAAGCCCCCAAAATATTTTTGGATTCTATCAGTCAAAATGTTTCTATTAAGTTTTGGCACTTTCCTATTTTTAATCTTGTTTCATATAAATGAACTAAAATTTCAAAACGAAAAGTCATTTTGAACTGGAAAATGGAACATTTCGTTTAAAAAAATGTCACAGTGGAATGTTTTGACAGCCTTTATACTTTTTTCCAAAAAGTGCAGAAAGTGTTTTAATTGGGAGATTGGTCAAAAATGATCCTTTCCTGTAGACTATATCACTTGTGGCAAATCAGCATTTTCTGATGAAACATTTAATCAGCTCTGCTAATGAGATCATCACTTTTTCCTTACTATTATTTATATTGCCTAACTTCTAGAAACCTTAGTCTTATTATTCTGCTGGGTATTGTTCAAAGTCCCTGCCTGGTAGAGTTAGGGTTGCCACATGGTCCCCCAAAAAGTACCGGACACGCAGTATTTTGGTCAAGCAAAAAAAATAATAAGGATAATAAGTACTGCCTCTCCCAGCCACTCCCCCCGTCCCTTCTGACGGGCCCAGACCAGTGATCGTGGCCCCGCCTCCCAGCCTGGAAGTCCCAGCTGGGAGGTGGGGACTCCCCCCGCCCCCGCCAGGCTTCTGTGCAATCACAGGCTCCTAGCGCCGATTGTGGCTCCGCCTTCCAGTCTCTCCCCCCACCCACACCAGGCTTCCATCTGGTGCGCAGCTGGAAAAAATCAGAGAATACCGGACATTGCACATGTCCGGTATTCTCTGATTTTTTTACCGGACAAAGAGCGCAAATACCGGACTGTCCAGTAGAATACCGGGCACCTGGCAACCCTAGGTAGAGTTTACAGTCCAAGGTCCCAATACAACAAATACTAATCCATTGTAACAACCTGTGGACAGTATTAAGTGCATACTACAGTAAAACCTGCCAAGAGCAACTATTCACTGGAGTTAACAAAAGTGATCTCTTGAAGGAGGTGGTCTCTCTTCAAAGGTTTGCACACCAGAGAGCAGAGGCATTCCGTGGTCTCTGCAAGTAGTTGCTGGTAGTCGTGGTCTCTCTATGCAGGTTGTCTGTAATAGGGATATTAAAATGCATTTTTTTTTGTAAACGTGTACACGAGGGAGGGAGGTGGCTTCATAGGAGTTAGTGCATGCTTGGAGCTGGCTTTTAAACTAGCTCCCCACGCATACTGGCTCCTGTGGAGCTACCTGCCCCTTCCCCCTGCATGGTTGCTTCTCTATAGGAGGCAGCTGCATGGAGAAGCAGGGGAAGGAGGGAGCCTCCTCTCTCCCCCTGGGTGCTGATGCTGAACTTTGGGTGGGCAGCTGCTTCAGCCCCTGGGTGCATGGCAGGCAGGCAGGGGCTGCTCCGGCTGGACTAGAGCTGCCCCTGCCTGCAGCAGGAGGTACATTCCAGCCTGGCCACAGTGGGTGGGGAGTCTGCTCCAGCCTAACTGGCCTGGAGCAGCCCCCTTGCCTGTCCCCTCTTTAATTGGTTAACTGGTTAAACATCTAGGGTTGCCAGGTATCTGGTATTGACCCGGACAGTCCGGTATTTTCACCTCCTGTCCAGTAAAAAAATTAGAAAATACCAGACACCTAGAATGTCCATTATTTTATGATTTTTTTTCCCCCCCCTGGCCAGGAGGTGAAAATCCCAGGTGCTTATCTGGCTCCGCAGGGGAACTGTCTGGCCCGGAGTAGAAGAAAAGATGGCAGATGGCCGCCAGCAGCCTGTTAGGGCCAAAAAGCCTCAAAAGCATTTCTTAAAGGGGCCATGCTGGGTTTTTTATTATTATTATTATTATTATTATTATTATTAATAATGATTTTTTTTGCTTAATAACTCTCAGGGTCTCTTTTTTCCCTGGTGGGTTTTTTTTTGGGGTGGGAGTGTGTTCGGTATTTTTGGTTAAACCCTGTGGCAATCCTATAAACATCACATTTCACTGCTTAACCAATTAAATGGAATTTTACATCCCTATTTTAGAGAGCTAGCCATGTTTGTTGTCTGTTTCAGCAAAGACAACGAGGAGCCCTATGGCACCTTAAAGACTTAACAAATTTTTTTCTAGCACAAATACAGTATAACTCACGAACAGTGTTCCAGCCCACAAAAGCTTATGCCTACATAAAGTTGTTAGTTTTTAAAGTGCCACAGGATTCCTCGTCATTTTTGCTTATATAGTATACAGCCACTCCGCGACTTACAAACACACCGACTTACGACATTCGTACTTACAACCAACCTCCCATTAACCCCATTACAATATTTTCGAGTTGAGAACCATGTATGTCAAGTTTTTTCGAACAGTGCGGGCAGCGCATTTAAGGGTATTTCCGACTTACGACCAAATCGAGTTATGACCAGGTGTTCAGAACGTAACCCATTTGTAAGTCGGGGACTGCCTGTATTTCAAGTTGTGAGGAGGCACTCGTCTGAATATAAAGTATCAGTTTCAACACAATTCACCAAAAAAGAAATAATTTAAGTGCAGGGGAAGATTGAGTTTTCTTTAAAGATTTGATGCTAAGAGTACCGGAGTTGTTCACCTCTGTAATCCATTGTTCTAATCTGATGGAAACCATATGGTATGGTCTTTCTTTTGTGATGTGGACAAATGTCCCTTGGAAACTAGAGTTTGTGGTATTGCATCATGATTGGTAGTTATTGTTAAGGAAGAGGCCCAGACATGAAATAGCAGGGCTGCTGGTGGTCAGGGAGTGAGTTGCATAACACAGCTGCCTGGGAATTGGATAACTGATCATGCTTTGCCTGCCTGCACTGTGATAAATTTATCCAGTTCTATCAGCCTTCTTTCTGTCACTCTAACGTGTCACTAGATTTACTCCTAAAGGCTACTAGACTGAAAGGAAATCCCAACCATAGCTCTGTGGGTCCAGTCTTCTTCCTGTTTAGTTACTGTGAACATCAATGAGACCTGCACAACTTAGGAGTACTTTTAAATACTGTAGTATTTTCAGAAGGATATCCCATGTAAGCAATGTCTTTTTGTCTGTGACTGTAAATATGCATGGCCAACCTCCAGCATAGCTTGTCCATTATATTTCAAGGCTTGTTGTGTTTGTTTTACAAAAGCATACATTTAAAAGTCAATTTAAAGACGAATCCAGTTTCCTCAAACATCGGGCCACATAGTTAGAAATGATTTAAATGATTGTTTTTTCTCAGGAACGAGAAAGCCCCATGTGTTGTGAAGGAGGGTGAAAGGCTCCGGGAAGGAGACCAGTCAAGTGGAGCAGAGGGAAACTATCCCATACTTGGGACTCTCCTTCCAGATGATGATATGGTATCCTCTTGCTCTGAGGATACCTCTCTGGGGAGGGAACTCCAGCCATTAGGAAAAAGCAGGTGTTAGTAAGGGGGGATTTGATCTTTAGAAACATAGATAGCTGGGTTTGTGATGACCAGGAGAACCGTATGGTGGCTTGCCTGCCTTGTGCAAAGGTTGCAGATCTCTCAAGACACCTAGACAGACTTATGTGTAGTGCTGGGGAGGAGTTGGTGGTCGTGGTACATATAGGCACCAATGACATAGGGAAGAAAAGGGAGAGAGGTTCTGGAGGCCAAATTTAGGCTGCTAGAAAAAGAGATGGAAATCCAGGACCTCTGTGGTAGCATTCTCTGAAATGCTTCCAGTTACACATGCAGGGCCGGGTAGGCAGGCAGAACTTCACAGTCTCAATGCGTGGATGAGACCATGGTGTAGAGAGGAGGGGGTTTACATTTATTGGGAACTGGAGAAACTTTTGGGATAAGGGGAGCCTATACAGAAAGGATGGGATCTACCTAAACCAAAATGGAACCAGAGTGCTAGGACTTCGCATTAAAAAGATTGTAGAGCAGTTTTTAAATTTAAGGACTGGGGGAAAGCCGATGGGTACGGAGGAGCACATGGATCAGCCAGAGACATCTGTTAGGGGAGAGTCTATTAATAGAGAGTCTCTATGCTCTAGTAAAGAGGAGAGGATGGAAGATGATAAAGTATGGGCAAGATCAGATGAGAAACAATCAAATGAAAAAGAGTCTAACATCAGAAAATGACAGACAAATAGTGACAAATCTTTAAAGTGCTTACACACAAATGCTGGAAGTCTAAATAATCAGATGGATGAACTAGAATGCATCGTATTAAAGAAGGATATTGATATAATAGAAATCACAGAAACTTGGTGCAATGAGGACAATCCGTGAGAGACAGTTATACCAGGGTACAAAACATATCGGAAGGACAGAACAGGTCGTGCTGGTGCGGGAGTGGCACTATATGTGAAAGAAAATGTAGAATCAAATGAAATAAAAATCTTATATGAACAAAATGATCCACAGAATCTCGTGGATAGTAATTCCGTGCTCTAATAATAAGAATGTAGCAGTAGGGATATATTATCAACCACCTGATCAGGACAGTGATAGTGACTATGAAATGCTAAAGGAGATTAGAGAGGCTATCAAAATAAAAAACTCAATAATAGTGTGGGACTTCAACTGTCGCCATATTGACTGGGTACATGTCACTAAAGGATGGTAAGGACAGGATGCGGAGGTAAAATTTCTTGACATCTTAAATGACTACTGCTTGGAGCAGCTGGTTCTGAAACCCACAAGGGGAGAGACAATTCTTGATTTAGTCCTAAGTGGAGTGCAGGATATGGTCTAAGAGGTAAATATAACTGGACCGCTTGGAAATAGTGACCACAGTGTAATAAAATTTAACATCCCTGTAGTGGGAAAAACACTTCAGCAGCCCAACACTATGGCATTTAATTTCAGAAAGGGGAACTGTACAAAAATGAGAATGTTTGTTAGTTAAACAGCAATTAAAAGTTACAATGCTAAAAGTAAAATCCCTGGAAGCTGCATGGAAACTTTTCAAAGACACCATAATAGAGACCCAACTTAAATGTATACCCCAAATTAAAAAAAACCACAGAAAACTAAAAAAATGCCACTGTGGCTTAACCACCAAGTAAAAGAAGCAGTGATAGCTAAAAAGGCATTGTTTAAAAAATGAAAGTCAAATCCTAGTGAGGAAAACAGAAAGGAGCATAAACTCTGTCAGATTAAGTATAAAAATATAATCAGGAAAGCCAAACAGGAGTTTGAAGAACAGCTAGCCAAAAACTCAAAAAGTAATAGCAAAATGTTTTTAAGTACATCAGAAGCAGGAAGCGGGCTAAACAGCCAGTGGGGCCTGGACGATTGAGATATAAAGGAGCACTCAAAGAAGATAAGGTCATTGTGGAGAAACTAAATAAATTCTTTGCTTTGGACTTCATGGTTGAGGATGTTAGGGAGATTCCCAAACCCGAGTCTTTCTTTTTAGGAGACAAATCTGAGGAATTGTCCCAGATTGAAGTGTCATTAGAGGAGGTTTTAGAACAAATTGATAAACTTAACAGTAACAAGCCTCCAGGACCAGATGGCATTCACCCAAGAGTTCTGAAAGAACTCAAATGTGAAATTGCAGAGCTGTTAATTGTGGTTTGCAACCTATCCTTTAAATCAGCTTCTGAACCTAATGACTGGAAGACAGCTAACATGACACCAATATTTAAAAAGGGCTCTAGAGGTGATCCTGGTAATTACAGACCAGTAAGTCTAATGTCAGTACTGGGCAAATTAGTTGAAGCTATAGTAAAGAATAAAATCGTCACACACATATATGAACATAATTTGTTGGGGGAAAAGTCAACATGGTTTCTGTAAAGGGAGATCATGCCTTACTAATCTACTAGTGCTCTTTGAGGGGGGTCAACAAACTTGTGGACAAGGGGGATCCAATGGATATAGTATACTTAGATTTCCAGAAAGTCTTTGACAAGGATCCTGTCCAAAGACTCTTAAGTAAAGTTAGTTGTCATGGGATAAGAGGGAAGATCCTCTCATGGATTGATAACTGGTTAAAAGACAGGAAACAAAAGGTAGGAATAAATGGTAAGTTTTCAGAATGGAGAGAGGTAACTAGTAGTGTCCCCCAAGAGAAAGGGGTAAACAGGGAGGTGGCAAAATTTGCAGATGAGACCAGACTGCTCAAGAGAGTTAAGACTAAAGCAGACTGTGAAAGCTTCAAAAAGATCTCACCGAACTAGGTGATTGGGCAACAAAATGGCAAGTAGATTACAACCCGGAAGAGCCGAGTTCGGGTGATCTGCGCATGTGCAGATTGCTGGACAGCGCGGTTGACAAGCGGGGCTTGCCGCGGCTCGGCGAGCCCTGGATATGGTCACCTTATCGCAAAAAGATATATTGGCACTGGAAAAGTTTCAGAAAAGGACAACAAAAACAATTAGGGGTTTGGAATGGGTCCTGTATAAAGAGAGATTAAAAAGACTTGGACTTTTTAGCTTAGAAAAAAGGAGACTAGGGGGGAATATGATAGAGGTATATAAAATCATGACTGGTGTGTAAAAAATGAATAAGGAAAAGTTATTTACTTGTTCCCATAATATAAGAACTAGGGGTCACCAACTGAAATTAATAGGTAGCTGGTTTAAAACAAACAAAAGGAAGTTTTTCTTTGTGCAGCACATAGTCAACCTGTGGAACTCCTTGCCCGATGATGTTGTGAAGACTAGGACTTTAACAGAGCTCAAAAAAGAGCTAGATAAGTCAATGGAGGTTAGGTCCTTCAATGGCTATTAGCCAGGTTGGGTAGGAATGGTGTTCCTAGCCTCTGTTTGCCTAGAAATGGAGGACAGGAGAGGAATCACATGATGATTACCTGTTGTGTTTACTCCCTCTGGGCATCTGGCATTGGCCACTGTCAGCAGAAAGGATACTGGGCTAGATGGACCTTTGGTGTGACCCAGTATGGCAGTTCTTTTGTTCTAACAGTGTTTAGAAAGGATATTGATTAACCATCTCATTTTAATACTTTATACAATGTTGTAAACATACCCAGCCCTTACCAAAACATGTTTAAAAAAGAAAAGACAAGAACAGGTTAATTCTGATGCATTTGGCATTCTCCCAGATTAATAATGAAAATGGACTATTTTGGTGGAGAACACTTATTTGTAAAATAAATACTATTTCCTTGAGAGCAGGGGCTGCTACTTCTATGCTAAGAAAATGAACTACAGCAATGTGGATAATATTTAGCTAGCGTCCTGTTACCTGACATCTGTGCGCTTTGGGAACAGTATGCTTTATTATTAGGCATTTTACAAATTGCAAAATAATTTGCTGTTTAAAATTTCCCCATATCAGGTTCTGATACCCTGAAAGAATCAACAGTCTTGCTGAGCTGTTGATTAGCTTGCCCTCCAGTTGAACTGGGGCTTTAGTTTCTCAATACATGTTTCTCATTCTCGTATTGACCCTCCGAGCCACATACAATAGTCTTCAGAAGTTCAAGTGCTAGGCACACCTGCCAGGGCTCAGGGCTTTAGTCCCACTGCAGGGGGGTGGCTAAGGACTCCAGCCCTGCAGGAGAGAGGGGGTGTCTTGGGACTCTACCCTGCAGGAGGTGGCTGCCTTAGCTTGGGGCTTCAGTACTGACACTGTGAGGCTTCGATAGGTGTGATCCATGGAGCTGAAGCCCCAAGACCCTCCTCCCTGCAGAGTGGAAGTCGGGGGAGTCATGTGATCCCTGGTATCCCCTCAGATTTTTGCTAGTGTTTGGTGGCCCCACTTGGTCACATGGTGCCGCCAGGCCCCTCTTTGCACAACTAGTGCTGGAGCCAGGAAGCTGGGAGCTTCAGGAATGGGAATGGCAATGGCAAACTGCTGGGAGCTGTGAGGTGAGCTGCTGCTTTTGTTTCTGCCTCTCTCAAGGAGCTGAAGCAGCCGCCCCTTGCTGCAACTTCCAGCTGTTTGCCACAGAGCTAACCCCTGGAAGCTGCAGGGAGGGTTTGTTGAGGATAAGGATCCTGGTAAGAGTAAGTGCCTGGGGGAGGGGCAGAAGGAGGGACATGACTCAAGCTGTTGGTGGGGGAACCTTTAAATTATGGCCCCCATCATCCCTGGCAGGCACCAATCATCTCTGGCAGAAGCCCACCCCTTAACACAGGGAAGAAATGCCAAGATCCCTTCTCCCTCTCACAGTCTGGTAGGAAGAGAATGGAGGAGGCATTGGTGGGCTCTACAAGCTGCACTTTATCTGTTTAAAAAAAAAAAAAGCCACATGTGGCTTGAGAGGTGCAGCTTGGCCACCCCTGGGCTATTAAAAGGACTCCAGGTTAGTGTTGGTTAGGATGGGTGCATAATTGCTGTTTCTCTTCACTAGGGGTGTATCTAGACTACACTAGATTTCCGCGGGAATTCCATATCTTCTTTTTGAGCTCACTTTCGAAAGCGACACTTTCGAAAGTGAAAGTAATTAAGACGCGGTTTTTGTCGGCAAACCCTTCCGGTTGTCGACCAAGCTGTGTAAACCTCATTTTTTAAGGAAAAAATTGTCCAGCCCCTCTGCCTTCTGAACATTCCCGCCATAGACAGTCATGCTGCCTTCTGTCATGCGTTCTGCTTCTCACCCTACTCCTCCCACATTACACATCCTACCTCTACTTTAAATCCCCCCCCCCCCCCCCCGTCTTAGCTACCTTGCAGTTGTCATGGTCAGAGCTGGATTAAATGTTTGCAACATTTTTCCTAGGAATGCACTTTTGGAATGCTCAACTATTTGTAAATTTGGGCTGAATTCAATGAATGTGTTTTTGTCAGAGAAAAACATCAAACTACTGTTTCGTGGTCTTTGCAAGTAGTTGCTGGTAGTCAAGGTCAAAACAGTTCCTTTAGAAACTGTCAGAATGAACCAGTTTGACACACTTTAAATGTTGCTTTGAAGCAATATTTAAAAACATTTCATTCACCTCAAATAAATTTTTTTTGTACTATTTGTTTAGCAAAATCCCCAAACTACTTAGGTTTGGTTTCAAACCCAATAAAGTTGTTTTAACTTTTTTTGGGGTGTGGTTCAGCTGCTGATCCAAAAAAATCGATGATTTGCTAAGTGTACCAGTATCTGTTGCAGAAAGCCTCTTATTCTGCTCTATTTGGGTATGGAAGAAAAGCAGCTGCATTTTCTTTGCCTGTGCAGGAATGCTTGACCAAGAGAGCAAAACCCCTTCCTCTGTCTTTGTGTACAATATCCTGTTTATATGCAGGACTCCCAGCCATGCTCTTCCTGATGCGCTTGCTCTTCCTCTGCGGTCATATGAAGCAGCAGCAAAGTCTGAGTAGTACAAATGACTCATTCACATAAGTCAAAAAGCTTCTTCAGTTCCCAAGTTGTCTTCCTGATGCAGACTAGGGATGTAAGCAACTAGTCAAGTAGTCAGCCACATTATAAGCCTAGGCGTATCCAGTAGTTAAGTCACTCCTTGACTACTCGTGCTCCGCCCCCCCCCCCCCCCCTTGTTGCCTCTGAGAAAGCAGGAGCTGATACTAGAGGAGGCCAGCTTAAAAGCCCCACTGTCTCCATGGTCCGAGAGCCTTGCTGGGTCCCGGACCTACCCCCACTGCGATTCTGAATTTTAAATGTAGTAAAAGCCACCTGCTTCTTAACATGCTTAATGCAGACCCACTGTGTCTGTTGCTCTTTGCACAATATGGGTTCCCATCCAACCCACTCCCAAAAACACGCTTCAGCTCTGAAAAGTCGCTCAGCTCAATGATTGTGGGATTTAATTACAACTAGTCCATTTTTTCCAACCTCAAAACGGTTTGAAGAAATGCAAAATGCCCCCTAATCTCCCCAGTTATAGGGTTGCCAGGTGTCCGGTTTTGAACTGGACAGTCCAGTATTTGAGCTTTCAGTTCGGGGAAACAAATTGAGAAAATATAAATGAGAAAATATAACTGTCTAGGATTTTCTAAATAAGATGTAATGTAGATTGTGATGTAATGTCAAGTGTGTCCGGTATTTTTGTTGAAACCATCTGGCAACCCTACCAGTTGAGTGGATTTTTTTGAGTCCATTTTAGTTTTGCACTGCTTTTTGCAAGTCATGTTGGAGAGCTTGTCAGCTAGTTTGGGGTTTTTTGTGTTTTTAATTCTATCATTATAATAACTTTGAAGAGAGATACTGTCCAACTTACCATCGCTTTTGATAAAGGAACCCTTTCTTAAAACACTCTTGTTTAAAAACACGTATAGGAATTTTTTTACTGTTACAGGAATTGAAATCAGTTGTGTGTGTCTTTTCAGTAATATTTCCTTTCAGCATTACTGAAGTTCTGGAGACTAAAAGTTTGTTTCAGATGATTTTCCCAATAGGCACTGAAGTTCTATGGCATGAAGCCAGATTGTGTTTACTGATCATGCTGCTGATATAAATTGAACTTTCCCTTATATCTGTTCATGCATGAGAAAGGAGCTAAATAATATATTGTCATATAAAATACATGCTTTTTGTTGTGTTCCAAAGGATGAAGAAGAAGAAATCAAACTGGAGATAAATATGCTAAAGAAATATTCTCATCATAGAAACATTGCAACTTATTACGGTGCTTTCATTAAGAAAAGTCCCCCAGGACATGATGACCAATTGTGGGTAAGCAGATGTTTTCTAAGCACGCTCTTTGTTTTTTCCTTTTCCTCTCTATTAAAAAAAGTTTTTCCTGCGGGACGACTGAGTGACATCATCATGCCACTCTGCGTCCCGCCTGCCTCCTCTCTCTGCCCTGCCTCCCCCAGCTTGAGCCCAGCCTCGCTGCTTCCCCTCGCCACTTGGAATTGCTATTTTAAACCAAGCTCCTACTCGCCTTCCTCCACCCCCACCCCACAGGGCTTTCAGTGCCAAGACACGGTGTGGCACAGTAGCTGGTAGACCCCACATCGCAGCCGTGAGAGCCCAGGGGTGGAGGGGTGAGGGATACAATGCTCGGAACAGCAGCCCGTGGACAGGCATTAGGAGTGGGGCTCCCAGCTGGGCTTATTCGCCACCAGCAGGCTCTTGGGGGCTTCCCTGCCACCCGGTGTTTGGGGAGCTGGAGTGCGGTGCCCAACTGCCTGGAGTCTGGCTGCCCCCATGGAGTTGCACTCCCTCCTCCCAGCAGCTGCACTTACTATGGCTGCCGGGGGAGCCACCGCACCCACCGGTCTGCTCCTTCCTTGCCACTCCTGGCAGGCGGTGAGGCAGCCCTAGGCTCTTAGGGCAGGGCTGGGGTGGTGAGAGTGCAGGCAGGACTGCACCGGGGAGAGGTTGGGGCAGCGCCCCCCTCCCCCGTGCTGCTGCTTTCCCCACCTCAGTAGGCTGCAGTGCTCCAGAGCGCCATGTGCACATGGTACTACCTGCTTCTCGCTACCTCCCCGGCTACTGGGGCTAGAGCCCAGCCTGGTGTGTGCCACAGCCGGCAAAGGTGGGGGTTACGGGTTGTGGGGGGGAAGAAAGGGCCTGGGCTGGTGGTGGCAGAGGGAAGGGACCCTGGCTCATAGGAGGGGGGGAGAAGGGGGCTCAGGCTGGCATGGTGGGGAAGCGAGATGGCGCTCAGGCTGGCAGAAGGTGGGGAGGGAGAAGGGGAGGCCCTGGTGCTGGCGGAGGGTCGGGGGAAGAAGGGAGAAGGCACCTGGGCTGGCATGCCCACAGCCCAGTCCTCCCCAGTGGCCAGGACGTGGGGGAAAGCTGGGGTTGCCTACCCCCCTGCAAGAGGGGGGTT
This sequence comes from Pelochelys cantorii, assembly GCA_032595735.1. Lineage (NCBI taxonomy): Eukaryota > Metazoa > Chordata > Testudines > Trionychidae > Pelochelys > Pelochelys cantorii. The sequence continues at coordinate 118,653,807 of CM064326.1, read as the reverse complement.
GGCGAATGCAGTGAGCAGGGGGCACAGCCCCCTTTTAGTCACTATTTGAGGACAACAGAAAATATAATATTGAGAAAATAACATTAATGAAACTTAGTGTTTCATGGAAGGTGGTGTATCATAAATCACACCAACTGGTTGTATATCCTTAAGAAGAAAATGAAGCCAAAAAATGGTGGTTAACGCCTGCGCACCTGGCTCTTACAACATTGAAACTGCAGAGCTGCAGCAGGGGTATCTCCTTCTCAGCACCTTCCCTTATTGACCAATTGTGTAGTCGATACTACAGATTACCCAGTTATCCGCCTCTTAACTTCCTTAGGCTAGACGCTAAGGGTGTGTCTAGACTACATGGCTCTGTTGATGGAGCCATGTAAACTAGTTTACCCGACATAGTCAATGAAGTGGGGATTTAAATAATCCCCGCTTCATTAAAATAAAAATGGCTGCCACGCCGTGCCAACAATCAGCTGATCCGGCACAGCGCGGCAGTCTAGACGCGGATCAGTTGACAAGGGAAGCCTTTGTTGATTGCTCTTGTAAACCTCGTTCCACAAGGCATAAGGGAGCGGTTGACAAAGGTTTCCCTTGTCGACCGATCCGCGTCTAGACTACCGCGCTGTGCCGGATCAGCTGATTGTCGGCACAGCACGGTGGCCATTTTTATTTTAATGAAGCGGGGATTATTTAAATCCCCACTTCATTGACTGTTGGGTAAACTAGTTTACATGGCTCTGTCGACGGAGCCATGTAGTCTAGACACACCCTAAGTTACAACGTCAAAAATATTGCAAAAGCCCCCAAACTGTCTTACTCTTTCAAGGTAGCTTTTTATGCATGTGGTATACCTGTTTTTCTTTTGTTAACATGTTTGTTACGCAGAATGAGAAGGCATGACTTATGCCCTCTGGTTAAGCCCTGAGGTCTGCTTTGGATAACTGAAAATCAAGCATATCACATTTGGTTTTACGCTCCACATATGCCTAATATCCTTCGTATTTGTGTTTCCTACTTTTCTCCAGCATGTTTCAAGTTAATAACATTTCAGACCTATTAACACAATAGCCCTATAATGTTACAAAGGCAGAACCCGTCATAGGTCAACAATCCTCTATATAGCAGAGGAGGAGAGCCAGTAACTGAACATAGCAAGAAGCCTGTTTTTCTTTAGTCATCACTAAAAAAGCTAATGATGACTAAATACTCAACACAATATTAACAACAAGGAGGAATAGCTGTCAGCTAAAATAGGGAAATAACAGTTTAAACATTGTTTAGATAAGATAGGTGTATTCAAGTCATCAGGGCCTGATGAAATTCATCCAAGGGTAAGTTAGAAGTAGCTGAAGCATTTGGGATCATAAGCTATTATCTTTGAAAACTCACTCAGGATGAATGAGCTCTCAAGGGAATGGAGACGGGCAAACATGGTATCTATCTTTAAAAAGAAGAACAAAGGGACCTCAGGTAATTATAGAGCATTCAACCTCACTTTGTTACCTCAAAAGATATTGGAACAAATTATTAAACAATCAATTTGTGAACACTTAGCAAATAATAAATAGGGTTGTAAGGCCAGCATGGATTTTCCAAGAACAAGTCATGGCAGACCAACCTTTACTAGATTTTGGGGGGACATGGGGGTAGGAAAGCAGTAACCGTGATACATACTGGTTTTTGAAAGGCTTATGAGTACAGTCCCATGTGGCATTCTCATAAGCAAAATAGGGAAATGCCAGCTAGATTAAATTACTATAAGGTTGGTACACTACTGATTGAAAGACCATACTCAGAGTAGTTATCAGTAAGGCTAAGATTTCGACACTGGTGTTTTTAGTACAAGTAAAAATTCACAGCCCACGACCTGTCCATGACTTTTACTGTAAACATTCCTGAGTGAATCTTAGATGCTGCAGGGCCCTGCTACTCTGAGGATGCTCCTACTTGGGCCAAACTTGCTGCCAGGGGCCTCTGTGTGGCTGCCCCCAGGGCCTTGCTGCTTAAGTAGTCCCTGGAGCCAGCCACCCCAGCTGCTGCTTGGATGGTCCCTGGGGCCATCGACCAGAGGCTTGTATGGTTGCCTCCAGGATTGCTCCAGCAGCAGCCAGTGTAGCTGGCATCAGGGCCACTCCAGTGGCTGGTCCCAGGACTGCCCTAGCAACAGCTGGTGTGGCTGGACCCAGAACTGCCTGAGCAGCTGGCACTAGGGCCAGTTGTTAGAGTGTCCCTGGGGTCAGCTACACAGTCCACTGCAGCTGCGGAATGTCACAGAGGTTGCAAAAAGTCATAGAATCCGTGACTTCTGTGACCTCTGTGACACTGTCACTGCCTTAGTTATCAATGGTAATAGAGAGGTAGCTGTGTTAGTCTGATCTTGCTAAAACAAAAGGAAAAGCTGTGCAGCACTTTAAAGACTAACAAGATGGTTTAATAGGTGATGAGCTTTCATGGGCCAGACCCACTTCCTCAGATCATATTCTGGAAGAGAATTGGCATGACCATATTTACCAAAGGAATACAATGAAAAAAGTGAACACATTATTAAACTGACAAATCAGATTTAGTACGGAAGGTGGGGTGAGGGAGGGAGGGAATAGCTATTTGAGTCAATGAATGGCTAATCAGGGGTGATAAGTGGGGAAGCTATCTTTTGTAAATGGTTACGGTAATTAGCATCTTTGTTAAGGCCCATTCGTAAAGTGTCAAATTTAAGCATGAAAGAAAGTTCTGAAGTTTCCCTCTGTAATCTGGTGTAAAAGTCTCTTCGAAGTAAGATGCATGTAGTAAGGTCATTAAGACTGTCCAGGTAGGTTGAAATGAAAAGCAACTGGTTTTTCCTTGTGAAGATGTCTGATTTGTGGGCAATAATTCTTTGGCAAAGTGTCTGAGAAGTCTGTCCAATATACATAGCAAAAGGACACTGTTGGTACATGATGGCATAAATTATATTTCTGGATGAACAGAAATATGTGTTCTTGATCATATAACTGACATGGTTAGGTCCAGTGATGGTGTCACCAGAGTAGATATGTGGACAGAGTTGGCAACAGTTTGCTGTCAAACTGAGAGTGCGTATCTGATTGGGCCCACAGGGGTGAGTCTTGGGTGTGGTACTATTAGATGTTTCCATTTGTGACTTGGATGATGGAGGGGAGAGTGTGCTTATAAAATTGGCAGATGACACTAAGCTGGGGAATATTGCGAGCACTTTGGAGGACAGGATTACAATGCAAAATAATCTTAAGAAATTGAAGACTTGCCCTGAAATTCAATAAAGGCAAGTGCAAACTTCACTTATGAGTGAAAAATAAAATGAAAGCAGGTTGTAGATTCTCACTGAAGGTTTTCAAAAACAGGTAAGACCAACACATGTCAGGGATGGTCTAGGTCAGTGGTTCTCAACCTATTATATGCTGTCCACACCTGAGTCACAGGTTGAGATGCACAGCACCTCACACCACTATGCCCAGAACCCACATCCTTGAAACCTCTCCACAGAGAGCAAAGCCTCAGTGCTGGCTTCAGGAGTCAGGGACCCTATTGTGCAAGGCTGGGTGGCAATCCTGACCTGACCTTGCTGCCGACCCTGACCCCTGCATCCTGATGTCTGGGGCTCAGTGGCAGCCCTGACCCTTTACCCCTGACAGGTAACAGCTCAAACCCCAATATATAGGTCCTGGTGTGAGCTCCCACTCAGATCCTGCTGTGTTGCAGTCCCAGCCCTGGTCCCCACAGATTTCTAGCACACAGTTGGGCTGCAGCTGTGTCCTAATTGGGTTTCTTGTGGAACCACTGATCTAGGTATACATCGTCCTGCCTCAGTGCAGGGGGCTATGCTTGCTGACTTCTCAAGGCCTTTTCAAGCTCTACATTTCTATGATTCTGTAATAAGTAACTTTTCCCATTCCCCGCTGGATAGTAACACCATTCCTGCTAATGAAGCAGAGATGCTGAGCTGCATGAGAAAGTTACCTTAAAAATAAAGCAGCATTTATGATTTCTTTTTTCTTTATTGCTTGTGGGATGTCCACAGCATCACCATCTTGCATAATTCTCCCCTTAATGGTGGCATTTTCGTTCTCTGCCTTGATAACTGATAAGTATTTAAAATACAATTATTGTACAGTGTATAGTAAATTGAGTCTTATAAGATATTTTAATGTGTGTACAATGATGTTTACTTAAACATATGGTGCCTACGAATGAATCTAGCTTTTAGTAGTGCAAGAGATGTAAGACAGGCATGCACGTTTCAGAGTCAGCATATCTTCAATTTGTTGGTTTCTAAATGAAATATTGGAAATCTCTAAGGGTCCTATGAACAGAGGGAAGTTGTTTTTCAGTGCTTGGACAAATAAAAAGTAATTTAATGTTAAGTGTTTTCATTTGAGTTTGCTTTGGGTAACAGTATCCAGCCCCTTAAAAAGCTGAGGTACAAATGTGCATGCAAAACTAATAGCTCTTCTTGACCCTTGTAAATAAATGGAAACTGCAGAGAGAGAGAGAGAGAGGAGTTGTGATGGTGTGATCAGTTTAACTCTTAAAGCCTTAGCATGAGGCTTGTTGAGCAGTGGTGTTAATTGAGACAATCCAGATGCTCAGGATCAAATTCCAATGAATAAATCAGCCTTTGAAGATGAATTCATACGAGACCTATTCCATATAGAGTATATCCTTGTTATAATGTCCTTTGGAATAGCAAACCTTGGGCTATAGCAAACGTGGTTCCTGGATCCCACATCAAGCTCTGCCTGCTGTGGTGTTTGGGGATGGGGTGAGAGCTTCTTCAGCATCATGGGTGGGGGGCTGACAGCTCCTCCAGTCTAGGAGTGCAGTTGGAGGAAGGGGGGCTGATAGCTCCTCCAGCCATTCTTCCCCCACCACACCTACACATCCCCAAGCATTACGATGAAGCACTAGCTATACTGGAAAACTGTCTTGGACCCTGATGGGTTCATTAAAGTGAGGGTGTAGTGTATGCCTGATACATAATAGACACAGTGGGGTTGGATCCAGTCTCCATATGGAGACATTTAACCTGACTGTTGGCTCTGTGACATGAGCATTGTTTCGAACATTCCTGTGATCATGCCCTTAGTTCTTTTGCTGCTGTGCACAAGTGTGTGTTTTGTGCTTAATGCTGGCTTCGTCCTTATGTTTCTTTTGCAGCTTGTTATGGAATTTTGTGGAGCAGGCTCTATCACAGACCTTGTGAAAAACACAAAAGGAAACACTCTAAAAGAAGACTGGATAGCATACATCTCCAGAGAGATTCTCCGGGTGAGGAAAATAGTCCATTGTGTCTGGAAAAAAGACCATCCTATTTCTGTACTAACATAGATACAGCCGAAGAGTAGTGTCTAGGTTGAGCTTCTAGGAATAAAAGCCTCCATTAGCTGCCGTGTACTACAACGTCAGTCTTGCTCAAAAGGTGATAACTGTGTCATGGGAGTCCATTGTTAGAGTTTGAGAACCAGTTTCCACACCTCTATAGCACACTAGGGCTATGTCTACATTGCGGAGCTATTTCAGGATACTTCCGGTATGCCAAAAGAGCTATTCCGCGTCTTAAGAGCAAGCCCGTTAAATTGAAATACAGTGGGCTCACTATTCCCACGTCCCTGTAAACCTCATTGCACCAGGGATAATGGATGTTTCGAAATAGCATCTTATTTAGAAGTAACATCGAAATAAGCGTAACTTATTTCAAGGTAAGGCTGCTGTGTGGATGCACCCTAGGAATGTAAAATCCTGGATGATCAATTAACTGGTTAAACAGTAGGCTTGCCTAGTGTTTAACTGGTTAGCTGATAAAGTAGGATCCAGCCTGGCTAAAGCAGTCCCCAGCCCATGGAGTTTCCACCCCCAAACCCGCACTGGGGCGCTGTCTGCCACTCTCAATCCCCGCATGGGGACTGGGGCTGCCACTGGCTCCCAGCCCTTGCCCGAGCAGCCCCTGTCTGCAGTGGGCCTGGGCTCCCTGCACACAGAGGATGCTCTGGATGGCGGGAGCAGTTCCTGGCCATGGTGGGCCCTCTGCGGGGCTGGAGTTGACCCCTGCCTGTGTCAGGCAGGGATGCTGCTCCAGTCCCCCTCCACCATTACTGGTTCAATGGGTAATGCTTACTGGTTCTGGTTAGGGTGATGCTTACCCGGTAACCGGTTAACGTCTCACATCCCTGTAGTACACTGGGTTATGTAACACCTCAGTATCAACATGACATAATAAAAATGAGGTTTAGGTTGAGACTTTCAGAAATGCCCAGTGCTGCCCCTGTTCCTCTTGAAGTGAATGGGAGTTGAGTGAGGCATGCCTTTTTAAAATCCCGCTCTTAGTGAATCTGTTGCGAGATCCCATTTAAAGCAGCATGCAAACTGGTGTGTCCGATTAGGCATGTCTCTTACTGGTATACAGTACTAAGCAGTTGTACTTTTTAGAAAGAGGGCTGCCATCTACAGCAGTTAAATGGAGATTTGGAGTTCATTACTTTTCAAGTCTCATTTCCAGCCGGTACAAGGGAATAGTGTCTCTTGATTTGGCATTTGATTGCTACAGTGAGTCAAACCGGTCCAGCTTTCCACGGTCAATTTAAAGAGCAAAAAGCCTCACAACCTTACCATTAGTATAGAATGCGAACAGAATTGCTCCAGTAATAATCCTCATATTTAAGGGTTTCATATTAAAGAAAAGCATAAGTGGTCCTTACTTAAATTAGTGCTTCTGGAATCCCCATTTGTGCACTGTGCATTTATACACTTCTGGCAGAATGATTTTCAGGGAGGTGAGGGAGCAAAAGACAGGGCAGGAGGCCAAGATTCTAACTCTGAGCACTGGTGCAAAGTGCTGCTGTTGGGCATTTGGGCACATTCTTTCTTCTTATTTACTAGCAAATAGGAATGTGAGTGACATGAATACCCAATGGCAGCTGTATGTTAGTCACGTGGACAACTGACTTCAGTACCGTAACATTCAGCTTGACTAATGTTAAAGTTGCATTTGATCAGTAACGCTTGTGAGACGGTACACACATTGTTATGCACCTTCTAGGTTCTCATCAGGTAAGGATGGGAAGCCACACTCGGGGTACGTCTACACTAGCCCCCTAGTTCGAACTAGGGAAGCTAATGAGGGCGACCGAAATTGCAAATGAAGCGCGGGATTTAAATATCCCGCGCTTCATTAGCATGTTCCCGGGCGGTCGCCATTTTGGAAACTGACTAGCCCGGAATAACTGCCCGCGTCTACACGCGGCAGAGAAGCGCGATTCCGAGATAAACCCCTTAGTTCGAATTAACAGTTACTGTTAATTAACTGTTACAGTTAACAGTTACTGTTAATTCGAACTAAGGGGTTTATCTCGGAATCGCGCTTCTCTGCCGCGTGTAGACGCGGGCAGTTATTCCGGGCTAGTCAGTTTCCAAAATGGCGACCGCCCGGGAACATGCTAATGAAGCGCGGGATATTTAAATCCCGCGCTTCATTTGCAATTTCGGTCGCCCTCATTAGCTTCCCTAGTTCGAACTAGGGGGCTAGTGTAGATGTACCCTCAGTGTGTAACAAAGAGAATGAAAGTTAGATGAGCTAGCAGGCTAAAGGGAAGAGTGTACAAAATACACCTTTGTATGCCAGATGGTGAGGCCATTGTCCAAAATTTGAATTGCAAGAAGGAACTATTTTTTTACTTTTCTCTGTTCTCCTATTCCATCCCATACACAGATATACTTTTTCCATATGAATGTAAAGAGGTGAGAATGCCTGACTATTTTCTTGGCTGATGCCCTGTGGCATGAGGCTTTGTAAATTGTTGTGCCAAGTCATGGTAACTAGAAGCCGTAATTTTCACAGAAAACCAATCTAAGTTCAGTGTTAATGCCCTGTAGATGATCTCAAGGACGTTCAACGTTCATAGCATTAGCTCTTAACATCTGCAAGGAAGAGTTCAAAATTGTATTGTTTGTCATGCTAACAGTTCAAAAAAAGAATAGCCAAACTGTTCTGTAGGCAAATGAGTGTTTAATGAAGAACATGTGTTGGAAAATACTGTTTTACAGCAACTTACTGCTCTTTAACCTTCTGTAACTGTAAAATTTAAAAAAAAATTAAGAATACGTGAGGGCAGCATGAGCAAGCAGGATGATGCCACTAGAGAGTATAAATTTCCAAATGGACTCCTGGAGAGAAACCAAAATAAAGTCAGTTTCTGAGACGTTTGTCTGTTGCTCCACGGATTGCAGTAGATAATAAAATACCACATGCTTGCCCCTCCTCCCCTCGACAGGGCTTGTGCAGTGTGATGCTCAGAGGCATGCATCCAGGTGCTGTATCCACAAAAAGCACCATCTGCCAGTAGGTTTTGTTTCCTTTGGAAAGTGTAATGCTCCTTTTTTTTAAATGCAGTCTGTTTTGAAAGAGAATGATCAGAGATCAAATTTATAAAGGCTAAACAACAGAACTGTAACTTTGCAAGCATGCTGTTGTCTGTTGCCAATATCCATATACCCCCAGACATAAACTCTGTACCCACTTTTCTTCTCCTGAAATCTCTCACATTTAAAATGTAGGTGGGTTGGTTCATTTCCCACCTTAAATTCCCATTCTTTTAAAGGTGACTCTGTGTGTGACCAAACTCCAGTTTCATTGCATTTGAAACTTCATGTGATCTAAAATTTCTTAAAGCTACAGCTGAAAAGCATTTGTAAAGCACAGATGTTGGACTTTATTTGTGTACAGTATGTGCACAACCTAAGGCCTTTCTCCCTGTTAGCTTATGAAAATCTAGGCGGGTGGTATACTGCTAGAAGTCTATTGTGGATCATATTTTATGCATGCAGGACCCCAGCGGCCCCTGGAGAATGGTGGGGCTCTTTTTAGAACAGCTGCCAGGGCAACTAATGAAGTATATCTGTGTCAACTCAGACTTTTTATGAGACTGTTGCTGTTAAGCCAACAACCTAAACATCTTCCTTTTTTTAAATGAAGGGATTGGCACATCTTCATGCGCACCATGTGATTCATCGGGATATCAAAGGGCAGAATGTATTGTTAACAGAAAATGCAGAGGTGAAGCTTGGTAAGTTGGCAAGCATGTTCACTTCCTGGTTTGTTTGTTTGTTTGCTTGATTCCTAACTTTATTTTATCTCTTAGGAGTCTGGCATGCTCTTCAGTACGATAATATACACTATGTTGTTGCTGAAATGTGAGTCAGGACATGGGCCTTATTCCTTCCCCCTCTCTCGAGTGCAGGAATTGTTACGGTTGTGGCTCTCATACCAACACCAGTGGGTAGATCACTCCTTGTCCCTCACTTACTCTTTGCATGATTGTACAGGTCAGCTCAGAGCTAGAATGGGTTCCGCTTTTGTTGAGTTTGGGCTCAGAAGCCAATGACACAAAATTAGGAGATGTTGGGGTCTTCCTTTGTATCTACATTCAGTTAAAGAAGGATGGGCGCTCAGGCTCCAGACCTGTACATCTACATAATATGTACAGCACTCACAATTGGTCTGTGGCATAATGTCTAAGTGGAGTCCAGCCCTGGAATGCCTATTTGGAACATTTGAAGCTACTATCATTTCTGGCCACTTCTGTTGCAAACAAAAGAATCACATGAGATCTGCTCTTTCCTCCCTCCTCCCCCCCCCCCCAACTAATTACAAATTATTTGTTCAGACATGTACTGTGTAATTGGTGGTTTACACATACTGAGGTTTAGCTACCTCTTTGTTTTGAAGAGTTCTTCAGTCTCCAAGTGGGCGAACACTTTCATGCTGATTTATTTTCTTTCTTTCAGTTACTACACATGTTAACGTTCTGTGTGTGTTGTGTTGTAAGGCTGCCACCTTTCATTTGGTGAAATATAGACCCAAGTTCAGGACCTCCCGCCAGGCCAAACCCCTTACACCATGCTTTGTACCTTCTTTCTAGATGGAACTTTGAAAAATGCCTTGTCTGCTGGGATGGAAGTGCTCTAGAGAGCTACCCATTGCTTGGTCCTCTGAGCAGGACACAGCAGCTCCTGTACTGTTGGTTCATTAGGGCTTATCTATACAAGTTTGGCACTGATTTAAATAAATTGGTAGAAAAACAGGTTTAGTTACATGAGTGCAGCCCCTAGTATGGATGCAGCCACACCACTATCAGGGGCCTTGTAGCCGTATAGCTTGGTATATTACATTTACTAAAACAAGTCATACCAGGGTATAATGCATCAATTCAATGAAATTGTTTTTCCACCAGCTTTAATTAATTAGTAACTGCAAAAGCTGCATGTGGATGAACCCCAAATTAGTATATTTTGATCTGCACTGAGCATTTGTTTCCCATTATCCCTCATTCATAATTTCATGTGTTAGGACAGGAAGCAGGCTAGGTAGCAATACTTGAATTTTCTCTCCTGGATTTTGGGCAGAGAGAATGGAGAAATGCATAGTACTCCAGGTGACCTGGGGCTACTGCTCTACCAGGAGAGAACCTGTGGAAACCAGGTTCACTCTGGATAAGCCAAGACACCAGACAAGCCATGATTAGTGGAGATGGCAAGTCTCCCACTGCCCCAAAAACAATATCGTTGCATCCGTTTTCTCTGCTCTGGGAAGGATAACCCCACAGGTAATGGGAGAGGTTCAGAAGAGTGAGTTGTATGTTACTTTTTCCTGACTTCATGGTCTGATGCATGAAGACACTGGTGATCTGAGCATTTATCTTAATAGTTTCTCTTGAACATGGCTCTCCCATGTGGATCTTTTGCATTAGAGAAGGAATCACAGGCTGTTTTTTTTTTTTTTTAAACTCTTGTTTCATTTTAATATTTTCCCACCCACAGTGGATTTTGGTGTTAGTGCCCAGCTGGACAGGACGGTTGGCAGGAGAAACACATTTATTGGAACTCCATATTGGATGGCTCCAGAAGTTATTGCCTGTGATGAAAATCCAGATGCTACATATGATTACAGAGTAAGAAAATTCTGTTTAGACAGTAATAAAATAGTTGCATCTAGTGTCCCATGATCATGAATTAAGGTAGTTCTTATATTTGTCTCTTACACTGTCTCTGTATGGTTGGGAGAGTGATTTCTTGTAAATGTAAGCTTGTATAATATGAGTACACAGTAGAGATTGTTACCAAATTATCATAATTAATAACACTCTATTTGTTAATTGTACTATAGTAGCTCCTAAGAGTCTCAGGCAGGACTGAGCCCTTGTTCTAGGCACTATACAAAAAGCATAGAGGAGACTTATCAGTTGTGGTGTTTTTCAATTGCTTTCAATATCTTAGCATTTTAAATTACTATATCCTGCTTATTGTAGTGATCTCAGATTTAATATTTGCCTTAGATAGAGTCTCCCTCCGAAATGCATATTTTTGCCAGGGTACCAGAGTTATGTTACAGTGTAACACTGAAGGAGCTGGTTAAAGAGATTGTCCTGGTTCGAGAGATCATTTGAATGTTGATCCCTGTGATTGGGCACAGCTCTCCACTCCTTTCTTTCTGCACAAATAGCCTTACCAGCTCTGGTTTGTAACCCACACTATGTAGTTTATCTTTGTTATATCAGCCACTGTCTCTTTCCACTCCAGTGCACCGATTCTATTTAGTGATGTACAATCATCCCCTTTTGCCAGAGAGAAGAGCTCTCTCTCCAGGCATAGCTCTCCGTTTTCCTTGGCCCTCCTGACCTTTCTCCCCTCCTTCTCCTGCACTTTGTTCCTGTCATCCTTTTCTGTGCTTACAGTTAAAGGACTTAAGTGTCTCCTGAGCTCTCTCCATCTGAGATGGATCTAATAATTAGTCTTTGTCAATCACACCCTCTGCTGGAGTGAGGGAACTAATTGGATTTATGTTGACCAGTGTGCTAGTTCAGCTGCTTGTTCTCAGGACTCTGTCCCACTCACATAGAAGATTTATCCAGCACACAGTACTTTTCTCCATAAATGAATCGGACACAACTGGTCCTGTACTGTGCTTCGAACACCATATCCAATCTCTCTAAAACTAACATTGGCATGATGGTATTTGCACCACTAGTTGCTTTTGGTTTTGCTACCATCTTCTAAAGCTAAATTCCTTTATAGAAGCTTTCTAGAAATCTCCCAAGTACTTTTTAGCTTGTTTCAGGGAGCCACAAGAGAGACAATAAAATATGAATTGTTTCTAATCTTCACTCAGACTAACATGTCTCTTCAAGCATTAAAACTAGCAGAGGTAGCAAGGAAATGTGAAAGTCTGTGATGACTTACCTCAAGAGCATTGGAACTCTCAGGTTGGGCTTGATACTCATTTTAGATATATGAATCTCCATGGTTGATATTCTGCACACTTAAACATCTAGCTAGGATCAAGCCCATGTGTCTTCAATAGTAACTTTACATATTCCTTGTCCTGACTGAGATCTGTGAGAAAATTTAATTCCTTTCAGGGTGGAGTTGGTAAATGTAAAGGTGAAGATTAAAGTGAGATAATAGATCACGATAGATAGAAATTATTTTGAGGGGGAGAAAAACTCCCAACTAATCTTCATATTCAATTTTTCAGGGGGATGAAAGTGTTAAAGGGATTCCCTGAGGGTACATCTAGACTGCATGCTTCTTTCGAAAGAAGCTTTTTCAAAAGAGCTGTTTTGAAAAGGCTTCTTTTGAGAGAGCATCCGCACCTCAAAACCGGATCAAAAAAGCAACCTGCTTTTTTGAAAGAGAGCGTCCAGACGGCATGGATGCTCTCTCAAAAGAAAGCTCTGATTGCTATTCACAGAATGGTCACTAGGGCACCTGTGCTCTTTTTCGATTGCCTCTTCTTTTGAAAAATGTCCCTGTTCTTCATCCACACACGTCTTTTTTCAAAAGAGCTCTTTCGAAAAAGGCGTTCTTCCTCGTAATTTGAGGTTTACCAATGTCGGAAAAAGCCCTGCGTTCTTTTGATTTAATTTCGAAAGAATGCAATTGCCATGTGGATGCAGGTGAAGTTTTTTTTGAAAAAAAGGGCAGTTTTTTCGAAAAAACAATGTAGTCTAGACATACCCTGAGGTGTACAAGTCCTGTGATTTACACTCATTTCTCTTAAAACACTCTCTTATTGCTCCGGATGTGAAATGGAAGGACTTCACATAGATGGACATCTCAACATTCCTCCTCCCTTTTTTAGAAATGTACACTTTAATCATTGCAGTTAGTGGTTTGAGCCAGAAGAAACTGGTAACTGGCTGGGAAGCTTCTGGGGCCTGAAAATGCAATTGTTCCATTGCTTGGAGGTAATGGCTTGTACAGAGAAGAGTTTGTTCACCCATTCCAGTGAACAATATTCAAAAAGGGTTATCAGCCTGGAAGCTCTGAATACCATTTTCCTCAATAATAGTTCTCTTCCCCAAATCCCTAATGGGGGCGTTATGGTCTCCTGTCAGGACCTACTGTAGTCCCTTGAGCTCAGTTCCACTCCAGGACTCTTCTGCTCTTATTTGTTTTTGGTGTTCCTGTGGTAGAAAAGAATCTCAATTATAGTTTTGATTCAGCAGGGAATACAATTATCTTCTGGTCCTAGTAGCAATCCAGAGCTAATATCCTGAAAGATTTCCATTCTAGGCTCTCTCTTGGGTAATGCTGCAAACAATATAAGACTTCTGGGATGAGGTGCTCACTTGTGCCACCAGTGTTTCAAGGAACAGTATTTTCTTATTTTTCTTGGTCTCATGGCCATCTGCCTGTGTCTCTTGGCATTAGGAATTCATGCTGCTACAACTTGTTTTATTTTTATTGGACAACATGAAGGTAGTGGTATACCAGAATTGTCAATAAGCAAGAATGGGCTCAATTTTTTAAAATCCCTATATAAAATACTATTAGAGTATCAAGAGCAGAAATGAATTTTAAAAAATCTGATTTTTAAAACTATTTATTGAAGGTTTTGTATTTCTGATAATTAACATCTGAAAATTGACTTGTTTGTTTCACTTTTGTTTCTGGTCTATTTGTTTTCAGGGTCTCTCATGCGAGCGTAGTGCTTCAGTGTTTGGATTGTAAAAACTACCGGGAATGTTTACCCCTTAACAATAAATGTATCCATTATTTTTTTTACAGATCTTAACTTTCGAGCAAATGTGACCTAATTATGTCTTGACATGTCCTAATATGAAAGTGTTTATATATTATTAAGAAATTTTTGTGTGCAGTGTTGTATGTATGTATGTATGTATGTATGTATGTATGTAAGTGATGTATGGTATCGTATTTAGCTTTTTATTATAGAGTTAGAAGAAGAAAAGCCATTTTAAAAACTGTTGTTTAAAACCTAGGTAGCTGATTTTAGTTTCTTACCTGCAGTGCGTTAGTAGATGCCATTGCCTTAGTATGAAAACAAGAAAGTATGCCTACTAACATATGGTCTTTCTCTTTGCAGAGTGACCTCTGGTCATGTGGCATTACAGCCATTGAAATGGCAGAAGGAGCTCCCCGTAAGTGATATACGTGCTTTTTCCTAAGGGGCTCATTAAGACAGAAACGTATTCTTATGAGTTGCTGGTTGTAATCCAAACCCAGTGTTGAGGTTTCTGAAAATGCACGGATGGTGTGTCTCTACGCCTTGTTTTTTTCTGCTCCAAAAATATAAAATCCTATAAATGGCAACTCTATTAAAGGGTATTGGTGTTAAAACATCACTGTGCAGAGACTGTGATTGTAATGTAATAGAAATGACAAGACTATTTGGAAGCCAATGGGATCTGTAAAAATCCTGATTGAGATATATTGGGGCTTTGGAATTGTGTCCATGTGGAAGTGGTGGAAGCCTGTTTCTTGGAATATTTAGAACCAGACTGGGGGAGGGAGGTGAATACTAAAAGTGTACTAGCTTAAAAAATCCTGCCCTATCTGAGGGAGAGACTGGATGACTCTTAGTCCATTCTGTCTTTGATTTCTGCGAGTCTCTGTAATAACATTCTTCTTGAACTCTTGAGTCTTAAAATCTCCTCTTATGAATTGTTTTCACTTTCATTTGACATTGTAGGAGATTCTCGAAAGACTGTGATTTAAATTATGAACCTATCTTTTTGGCAGTGATGTTCAGGTGAAGTTGAGCTTTCAGGAAATCCTCAGGAACTCCGAGCTCCTCTCCGCATTTTGGCCCCCAACTTGCTCTGTCTCTACCTTTGTTGCCTTTATGAACTGTGACACGACAGAAGGCCCTTAAGTTTTGGGACAGTGCTACAGAGGAGGCTGACTCTCCTTTCCATAAGGAAGGTGGATATCTGTGCACAGAGGTCCCCTCCATGTTTGGAGCTGAGGGGATAATCTAGGCCTTTATTTTTGGCCACCTTAAACTCAGTGTTAGGAGCAGAACTGTTGTCTTAACTTTTACATTTCAGTTCAATTCTGCTTAATGTCGTTCCCATGTCAGTCATACTTGTGGATTGGTGCTGGGGAAATGTGTGTGGAAATGAAATAATCCAGAAGTGAAGACAGTGACAATGCAGAGTCCTGAGAAGGGGAAAAACAATTGAACAAAATTGTATGTATTTTTTCCAGCCCTCTGTGACATGCATCCAATGAGGGCACTGTTTCTTATACCCAGAAACCCTCCACCACGGCTAAAATCCAAGAAATGGTATGTACAGGCTACTCTGGTTTTTTGTGGTCTGTTTCATGTTTCCTTTACAACATAGCACTTTCTTTTATTTCATGACATGCTTTTTGTTATCATTTCTGTAGAACTGTAAAATAATTTAAGCTGGCTAAAATCCATTTTTAATTTTCTTCTGAACTGTTGAATCAAAGCACAAAATCAGATGTGCATTGATTATTTTTTAGCTGGATTTTTAAGCAAAATTTTGTCTTTGAATCATAAGAGAAAAAATGAGCTGTTCTGTTGATAGAGCAGCATCATATTAAGGTGACAAATTATACCACAGCTCAAAGCTTAGACTTGTGCTGCATTCCTAATATGCAATATCTTTTCTAAGATACGTATTATAAAGAAAGAGGACAGCACCATTGACTTCTAGATGCTGAGTTGAAAGGAACTATTAAAATTAATGAAGGCTTTTACTATAATTATTGCAAACGATTGAAATAGTTCTTCTTGCCAGCTGGGAATAATCCTTGAACAATACAGAATTTTCCTCCCCATTATTAGACACGATTGACTTGTAAGAAGCAATAATTTTCACTAGAAGGAGAAGTTATGTAGGTTGAACATGATAACTTTACAGTTGTCAATGAAAGCCTCAGTATTAACAAGTAATGCTTTACGGTGCTCTCTTCTTAAGTAAAAGAAAGGTGTGTGTTTCATGTGAGGTATATGCTCTCTGTGAATGGAAATTGTATGACTATGAGGTTGAATGGTAGTGTGCTGTCAAAGAAAAATTAGTAAAGTGATGTGACCAGTTACACTGATCTGTATATATAACATAATTTACTTTTATAGATTTGGTACACTTGATCTTGTCTGGAGTGACTTTCTCATACAGTAATAACTGTGGAGCGTCTGTGTGAATGTGTGTACTTTAAATAGACTTCTGTGAAACATGGGGTCTGAGTTTATTTTAAAGGGGGATAAAAATATTTGTTTTAGATATAACCATTCCCTGTAACGTTTTTAATTCCTACATTGCAGCGTTTTGCTAGTACAGTATATAAGAATCAGAAAATTAAACTGGCTAAAAACAAGAATGGTACTTGCTTCTGATTTTAATTGACAAGGTGAATGAAGAGCAAAAAGTAAAGAGGATAAGTGATTAAAAATCCCCACGTTTATTATTTGGGCAAAGGAAAAAATAAATTATTGTTATCCTGACAGTGTATCTTTGAGTGCCTCATGTACTCCTGGGGGCATTGTTGCACCAAAAAAAAAAAATCAAAATTTCTGTGCAGTGTTTTAAAATTCTACAGATTTTATTTGTCAAAATAATAACATATAATCACACTGGCTTCATTTATTTTGGTGATTTATTTCAAAATACCTGTCAACAAGAATGTCAGTAACACAGACATACAAAAAAAATTCCCCCAGAAATAGAGTTGAAGAAACTCTATAACCATGAAGTTAATAGAGTTGCATGAAGTTTAATGTGTTCTAGCCTCTCCTTCCCTCAGGGCATGCTGGAAACTGTAGTTGCCAGGAACACACTAGCTCCCTCTTCATTCTCCAGCAGTGTCTTCTATATGCAAGCGGGGCTCTGCCAAGTCCAGTGGCCCATAGTGGTAGTTATCGGCACTGCAGCCCATTTCTGTGGGGGAAAGGAAATTCTGCATACACAAGGTTAATTTCTGCAACATTCTTTATTGGCACAGTGGTGTAGAATTGTCCCAGGAATACTCATGGAACGTTTACCACTTTGGTAAATCACGGTGTTATCTTGCTGCTAAACATGCATTCCTCATCCCTATATCCACTAGACAAGATTAATTGAATTCTGTCACTAACTTCAGGAGTTAAATCAGGAATTGGTTTGGTTCTCTGTGCCCTGATTGAACGAAGTATATGGCATTAAGTATTCAGAAGGTCTTATGTTAAAAATGCATAGTTCTGTTTAAAAACCAAAATGTTCTTCAGTTCCAACAGACTTGTTCCACTAAGTCAGGTGCATATTAAAACATGTGGGTATTACTTGCAATTATGGAAGAGTCCCCAAATTGTCTTGGTGGTGTTCTTGTGGCTTTTTTTGAAGACATTTGTCTAAGACATCATTTATGCTGATAGACAGAGGCATTTTGTTTTGGGGGAAGAAAACTGAAGGCTTTTGGACAAATGAAAAATGGATTATCTGAGTTTTAACTTTATGCTTTTTGTTCTTTTTCCTCAGGTCAAAAAAGTTCTTTAGTTTTATAGAAGGCTGTTTAGTGAAGAACTATATGCAGAGACCTTCCACTGAACAGCTTTTAAAACACCCTTTTATACGCGATCAGCCAAATGAAAGGCAAGTCCGAATCCAGCTTAAGGACCATATAGACAGGACCAGAAAGAAGAGAGGAGAGAAGGGTATGCAGACTTTTAAAACTAATCCTGTGTTTATTTGTATATATTTTAAAAACTGATTATTTGATATTTCACCAACTTCTGATTCTATAAAAAACATCTAAGACCTTGTAGTTATCATTGTAGACAAAGCCTGTGGATTAAACTGAAGCTCACATCCCAATGAAGATCTCCTTGTGTCTCTAAGATGAGATGATATTTGAATAGTTCCAAAATGTTGTATGTAAATCTGATCATTTAAGCTGTTCTGAACCAGACTAGTAGGAGCTAAGTATTTTAAAATAAAAATTGTAAGAGCCATTTGGAATATTGTTTCCTCTTTCTTTCTAGATGAGACAGAATATGAATATAGTGGAAGTGAGGAAGAGGAGGAGGAAGTGCCTGAACAAGAAGGAGAGCCAAGGTAACAGATGCTGATAGGAGGCCATTAAAAGATCTGGACAAACAATTTTAAAGCTGGCCTTGACAAATCTGGAGTATACTTTTATTTCATAAGCCTTTATGTCTGTTACTAAATATAATTAATCACATACACTAGTGAGACATGGACCCCAAAAGATATGAACATTTGCTGAGATCTCCATCCCATCCACTATAAACTTGGATATGCCACAAAGGAACTTTGCAGACTATTGTACTTCTTTTAGCAGCCTGATTAGTCTTGTGTACGCCGAAATCCAAAATCCATCATAAAAATACAAAAGTGTTCCAGTGCACTATTACTGACAAAATTCTTACTTTTTCATTTTTTACCGTATAATTGCAAATCAACTGGAATATAAGTAGTATACTTAGATGTCAGTGTATAGTATATAGAGAAGAGTTACTGTATGCAATTTTACTGTATTGACTTCAGTAGTGTTTTTTATGTAGCCTATTGTAAAAGAAGGCAAATATCTATATGTATCGATGTACCCCTTGGAACACTTCTGCATGCTCCCAGAGATATGCATACCCCTGGTTGAGAGCCACTGCTGTGGAGGTTGTGGGTGTGTGTTAGACAGTAGGTGAACCTGGGACAAAGTACACATGTATCTGAGACTCTCTTTAATCAGATCTCAGACTTTAAAGAGAAGATGAGGGCATATTTCAAGGGCTGGAAAGAAAGTTTGAGTTGGCTCTTACTTTGCCTGACCTGATTTGGCACATTCCAGAGAGAATACCTCTTTAATATGCATCCATATATCTTTATTTTGAAAGAGAAGAGGTTAAAATATAAATGGTTTGTCTATATTTTTTAATGTATACACTTAGGAGAAAAATCTCAGAGGTGTAGCTGTGTTAGTATATAACTTTAAAAACAACAAGTAGCCCTGTGCCACCTTAGAGACTGACCAAAATATATAGGATCATGAAGTTATTCAATGGTCTGTGGTATGAGAGACTTATCTTTTTGCTTTTGCAGTTCAATTGTCAATGTGCCTGGAGAATCTACCCTCCGACGTGATTTCCTGAGATTGCAGCAGGAAAACAAGGAACGTTCAGAGGCCCTTCGGAGACAACAGCTGCTACAGGAACAGCAGCTCCGAGAGCAGGAGGAATACAAGAGGCAGCTGTTGGCAGAGAGACAGAAACGCATAGAGCAACAGAAAGAGCAAAGGAGGCGGCTAGAAGAGGTAGAAATAGAAGAGTGGAGCTAACGTGGCAGGGCTTCTGTTAAACTTACTGTCCCAAGGTCTTAAGAAATATTCCTAGTATTCCCTGTATATTGTGCAAGAACAACATATATCCATTAACCAAGATTTTCAAAACCAGGATCCAAAAGCAAGGCTCTTATGTCCTTGGGTAGAAGTGGTGATCTGATTTTCGAAAGTACTGACTTACCCTATAGCTCCCAGGAGGCAATTGGCAAAATGCCTTTCATTTTGATAGGAGATAACTGTGCATGTCTATATCTGTGGCTACTCAAACTTTAATGCACCATGACTCCCTTCTGACCATAAAAATTACTACACAAACCTAAGACGGAGAACCAAAGTCTGAGCCTGCATGAGCCCCTCCACCTTGGGCAGGGGCCAAAGCCCAAGGACTTTCATTCCAGACAGAAGGCCTATAACCTGAGCCCCACCCCCCAGGCCTGAAGCCCTTGAGCTTCTGCTTCAGCCCTGGACTGTGCAACTTGGGCATCGGCCCTGGACTCCATCAAGTCTTGAGTCGGCCCTGACAAGCCATTAAAATGGGTTTTACAACCCTCTCTGTGGTCCCAGCCCACAGTTTGAAAACTGCTGTTTTAGGGTTTTCTTAAACATTTGCATTTGGGACTAATGCATGGTAGGTGGCAACCTACTTTTGACACAGTGCAGTCTCATGTAAAATATTGGTCGCTCATACATGAGTCACTCGTGTAAGAGATGAGTTGCTCTGTTCAGCACTGGTAAGGCCCTCTGTTGGAGAAGTGTGTCCAGTTCTGGACAAATTGTGGCAAGAGGCAGGAAGAGAACACACAAATGATAAAAATTTTGTAAAAAATTCTACCTATGAAGGAAAGTTACACAAAATTGGGCATATCTCGTCTTAAGAAGATAGGGATGGGGGCACCTATTTAACAGTCTTCAGAAATATGTTAGCGGCTGTTATAAAGAGGTCTGCGATAAATTGTTTTGTCTTCAGTGGGCATGGAGAACAAGTAATGAGCTTAATGTGCAGCAAAGGAGATGTAGGTTATTTATTGGGGAAAATGTGTAAGGATAGTTAAGCTCTGGCCTCCAAAAGAGAATGTAGAATCCCCATCATTTGATTGTTTTAGAATTGGTTAGAGAAACATCTGTCAGGGCTGGTGTAAGTTCACTTGGTCCTGCTTCAGTGCAGGAGGCTGGACTTGGACCTCCTGAGCTCCCTTCCATCCCTACAGTTCTGTGCATAGTAGCATAAAGATATATGGCATACAATAACCATTATTCTTTTTATAAAGGTCATAGGTAGCAAATGATATCTAACTGTAATATACTGGATATTTTCCTCATTTGTCATACATTTTTGTGTTTAAATCCATCTGATTTTTTTTTTATAGAACCTCTGGTAAATTTTTGCATGTTTACTCTGGGATATACTGACTTTTCGTTTACATTGTTTGAATTTTATTGCTCAGAATTATTTTTTGTACATCACTTCATCCCTTAGGAGTCTATCTGAATTATTTTGTTGCTAAAAATTCTGTATTTAAATGGTCACACAAGACAGCTAGCCAGTAAGTAAATAAAAGGTTATTTGGTGTGTGGCAGATGAAAAGTTTCTGAAAAATTTTTTACAGACCAAAACTGAGTCAGGGATATGAAGTAAAACCACTCATTTGGCTCTTTAGGAAGTATAGGGTCAAATTCCAATTATCCTTAAATGACTTATTTGATTTGCTGTTGCAGCTGTTCATTTGGTATCTATGTAGTTCTTCACTAAGCTATCTAATTTTCCAAGCTCTGATAATGTTTAATAACAAACAAAGACAGATTAGCTCCACATTGTACATCAAGTTTATGCACATGTTTACAATCATAACTTTAAGGTTTGCATAATGTATAAATAATGCAATATAAAATTCATAAAAGTCTGGAGGTCATGTTAAAACCTTTTTCCCAATCCCCTTCAAATGTGTGAGTGAATTTACTGCTTTTATAAGGAGGAACTGATAGCAGGGTTCCAGCCACACACATGCAGCAGGAAGGGGCTAAGCAAGCTTCCTTTCTTTTCTGTCTGTCTCCCACCACCCTGAAACTGCCAAGATAAACATCATTGCCATTCCAGGTCTTGGCCTGTCTTAAAAAGACTGTCAGTTGCACGGAAATGTTATTTGATCATAAAGGAGACGGGGGAAAGCTAAAATGAGATGTTTACTTTTTATTTGAGCCAGGATTTTAAATAAAACCTTTGGGTGACCAAAATCTAATGACTCACCTACTGCCCTGCATAATGTTCTTAATCTGAAATTGCACTTAACACAAAAGGATTTTTTTTTTTTTGCTTTTAAACACATGAAATCTCTAGTTCTAAGCATTTTTATAACTGTGATGTAACCCATTTAACATGCCATGATCAATATAACTTTTTAAATCTGAAATTGCTCTCAATTCAAAAGGAAAAATGCTGCAAACAACAGAAACAAAACAATGTGTTTGCTAGAAAGAGTCTAAAGTTTAATTGAAGGGGGTTATTTAGGTGTTAGAGAGTATGTGTAAATATGTGCAAAAATGAAAATTCAAAGTCAGGTGGACGTTGCATTTAGTTAAGCCCCACTGTCTTCAAAAAGGCTCTGGAAATGAGTGTTCTTGTGTATTAAAAAAAACCATTGTTTTATAAACCACCTTTCTCAAGGATGGATCTGTGTGGCAATATTAGTTTTCTTTCTTTAGATAACCTATCTTAACTCTTGAGTTTATTCCAACGTAAGTGTGTTGGATAGCTATTGTTTTAATTTCTTAAATAATGTTTTCTTTTGCTTAACAATATTTTCACACTTTTTTTTACAAGTTCAGAGCAATTTTGAATAATTTGCTGCTGCAAAAAAGACCTCAAACTGATTGATTACATTGTTAGTAACATAGTGACACTTCATATTGTGGACTGATGAATTTGCAAATAGAGTTCCACAATAGACTATGAAGAGTTGGAGGAGAAAAACCTCTGCATTGGCCAAATTTATAACCTCGGCCATACTCCCTCACTTTTTATGATGAAATTACCATTCAACCTTTTTTAGAAGAAAAATCATTGTCATCAATAGGAAATTAGTTTTAAAAAGAAAATGAAGTTCACCAAAATTTTTACAAGCATAGATAATTCTTTTGAAATGCTTTTGTTTGAATCTTCTATTCTTGGAGAACTATCTACCTGAGAGATTCTTAGAAAAACTTTAGCCAAAACAAACCATCTTTAAGAGGGTGAGGGGAAGAAACATTCTTAGATAACATTAATATTGTGGCACAGAGTAATGAAAGCCAACAAAGCAAAATGATGAACCTTTTGTCTTTAACTTACTGTGTTTTCAAGGAAAAAAAAACATAAAAAAGGTAAGTTCAGGATAATGTCATTTTCAGATTCCCTGGTTTTTATCAGTTTGGGTGTCTGGTGCTGCTTTTTGTTTGGTGTGATGGAAGTTGCATTTTTTGGCATTTCTGTTTGACATTCACTTGTGAGAATCAGGGGAACTTTTTAGATGATAGGTAAGAACATAAGAACAGCCACACTGGGTCAGATCAATGGTCCATCCAGCCCAGCATCCTGTCCTCTAACAGCGGCCAAAGCCAGGTGCCCCAGAGGGAGTAAACAGAACAGGTAATCATTAAGTGATCCCTCTCCTGTCATCCATTTCCAGCCTGTGACAGAGGCTAAGGACACCATTCCTATTCATCTTGGCTATTAGCCATTGATGGACCTAACCTCCATGACTTTATCTAGTTCTTTTTTGAACCCTGTTAAAGTCCTGGTCTTCACAATATGCATTTTTCTTTTAAATTAAAATTGAGGGCTTGTTCTTAGAATTCTGGCACAGATCCTAGACAGTTTTGACTGAGACAGCCACAAGAACAGTGGTTAGGACACGTGCCAAAATTGTATTATTCTCAGCACTATTAGAGAGAGGATTGCTTTTAAAAGGCATATAAGTGACTATTGAAAACAATTGTTTCAGAGACCTTATAATTTCTGCATTACTTAGAAGAAGAAAATTATATATTGCTGAAGTGTAGAAGATTATCTGAACCTTTGCAAGTTTTTGGTTAGACGTGTGCTTTGTTTAATGATCACCTGTATGACACCTAAGACTTAGGAGGTTAGAAATAGAAATCTGAGCTGTGCTAGACCTTTTTTTAAATGTACCTGTATCTGAGGGTTTTTTCCTTCAACAAAATGGAAAAAAAAAAAAAGCCCTAGACTTGAAGGGAATGAAGAAGCATCTGAATTAGTGCTTGGCAAAACCCTGTCTAGTTTTGATTTTGCAAAATGAGAACTAGTCGTGGAGCAGGTTTATTGTACCTGAACCTCCATGACTAGGTCTCCTAAATGCTATGATAATACAGATGATAATAATTTAAAAAAATCTTCACCATTCAGAGAGTTCTGATATAATTGGTTCCAATTAATCTGGGCACAACTGAGGTAGAGAGGGAGTTTTTTTGCCAGGTTTTTGTTTTGTTAAAAGGCCAAAAGAGGAATGGATTCCATCCTGGTTCCACTTTGTTTGAATTGTCCATATTTTGCATTGGTTACCCTTCTAACTCATGTCTAATATGATTCTTTTAATCTCCTCACTCCGCCTATAAGTACTCCAGCAATAATGCACCCATATCTAATTTCATGTTGATATCTGACAGCTACATAGAGGTGGTTTTATATGTATTCAAGGCTATGCATTCATCATTAGTGATTTCTTGTGGTAGCTAGGATATGGTATTTGTTTTTATATGTAAACTAGCAGTTTGCATATGTAGCTGCATTGCCCCCTTCTGGTAAATCATGATACACAGCATTGTCCGTGAGCTCAGACCTATACAATCACAAACCATTTTGACATCTGACTTAGAATGTATTATGGGTGGCATTAGGAGGACAGTTGTCAGGGTCCTAGCAGTTTTATCATTGCTCTGACTGCACCTGTTAGAAATTTAATTTCTGCAGTTTGTAGCTTGAATCTCCCCCTCCCCCCTTTTCATTTGGTGGCTAGTTGTCTGAAAATAATGACATACAAAATCATGAAGGGTTGGTTCTAGAATACATACCTCTTGTCCAACTAAAGAAGATCTGAAAGGCTGTCTTTAGCCTTAGTGCACAGCCTATACCACCTCGCCAGCTCAGTATGTGCAGGAGCCAGTCTGCAAACCAAAATTTGTGTATTTTTTTTGTGATGCATAATTGGAGGTATTTTAATGAATGCACTTGAAAAGCAAGAAGGAAATTATCTAAGTGGCACTTACAGTTTATATCTCAGACCAAAAAAGTGATGTTTCCTAGGTCAAGCCTAACTGGCACTGTGAACATGCTTTATCAGTACTCATCCTCAAAAAAAAAAAAATTTTTCTTTAAGACTACCCAACAAGGTCATAAGTGCATAGTAGGAGGTCAAGTGTATCATCTTGCTTTGAGAGAAAGGAAATCTATAGCTAGCTAATAGCATCAAACCTCTCTCAGAGCCTACTCTGTTTTTATCACAATACATCTCTCCTCACTGGTTGAAAATAATTCTGTGTATTTAGTGCTTGCTGCTTCAGTGGCTTGGTTTTCACAGGCCATATTCAAAGAAAGGGACCTTGATAGATCTTGGGTAGATGGTGTTTTTGGTAAGCAGTGCCACGTCCCTGGACTTCCATTTGTCTGCCAAGTCAGCTAACGTGGTGCTAACAGAAAGGTAGAGTTGGTGTAGAGAAACGCCATCCTTTTGTATGCTTTGGCACACAGATAGTAGTGTCTGTTTGCTTTAAGTGCAGATTGGCAGCAGAGTTCTTTTTCCTTTTTCTTCTAGTGGGTAGTAAACATACCCGGCTGTTGAAACTGAAGATTTGTTTCAAATAGAATTTTATTCTTTTATTTACATCATGGTATGGGAAAGTGGTTCCTTGTGAGGGGACCCTCAGAGTGCAACTTGCACTGTGGGATCACTGAGCCTTCCGTCCCACCAACTTGGGGTATCCTTCCCACCCCATGTTGCTGTTGCCGTTGCCCATCTTACCAGCCTCTTAAAAGTGCTGCACTTACACAGACATCTCCAGGCAGGGGCCCACCCTGAGTTACATGAATGTTTTGTCAGCAACTCAAGAACTAATAACAAATAAGCTCTAGTGCCCCAGCCTGACACAGCAGGACTGTACCATCTTGCCCAGGTCAGAAACCTGACCAATGTCATTACTCAGTCCACCCCTCCCTCCCTTCCCGCTCTCTGCCCCAATGTAGGGAGGACACTCACTAGCTTTGTGCACCGTTTTGGGTAAAATAGAAAACGGATTTATTAACTACAGATTTATAGATTTGAAGTGATTATAAGTTATTATAAATTGTGAGCATAGAGCTCAAAGTTGGTTACCTAAGAGATCAAAGTAAATTCACAATCAGAGTTCTATAAACAGAATTTGAATCAAGAAGTGTCACACCCTGATAGATGGTACAAACAGGTTGCAGATCTTTAATACACAAGGTGGAACTGTCATCTAGCCAAGCACCACCCTGCCCTGTCTTCCAGGGGTTGAGTGGGGCAGAGGAGGAGAATGAGGCTAGGTGATGTCACTTTCCCGCTTGTATAGTTTCTTCCAGTTTGCTGATGTGGGCCAAGCACTCTGCCTTGTATGTGTGTTCTCTCTGAGATGCTCAATCATTGGGAGAGTGGATTCTCTTCAATGAGCCCTCAGCTCATCTGGCTACTCCATTGATGTACTTGAAAGGTTGGCTGTGGGCATCTCCCAACCTCACAACATATTTCAGTAATAAACACACAGGAAAACTTTCATAACTTGACACAGAATGGCATCACATACGGTCCAAGGCAATATTCATGATCAACAGAGCAAGACTTTTAAAATGATACATCACAAGCATGATTTGTACAAAACATGTAATTATGTGACTGTGAATATGGGAGTTCCAGGCTCTTGCTGGGAGGTAGAGCACCACCCTCCATCAATCAAATTTTGTACTCCTGTTTTTTGTTGCTGCTGCTATCTTATCAGGTGTTGCTATTTATAGTCACTGCTTGAAAACCTCTCCATCTTCACGAAGTGACAGATTCTTCTAATTAAAATGATCCAAACCATCTCCATCTCTCAAGAAATGAAAGACACTGGACCAAGATTTGCAATATGTACTGCATTATGTCAATAAACACTGTTAGAGAGCCTGGTGTCAGATGGAAGGTGCAATATCTTGTGAAACATTAGGATGAGAAACACGTGCTGGGATTCTCTTCTTCCCGATGCTATACCAATTCCATTTCTAGCCCTGGTATGTCATGAGGATGGATCTTAAACCTGCATTGTTCTCATTATGTATCTTGCTTTTTCCAGGCTTATTACTGACACTGATCAGGCAGCTGAGTGACTTGTGAGGCAGTGAATTGCATGTTAAGGATTTATATAATTTGATGGCTAGTATGCAATGTTTGTTTTAGGTAGAGCAAACATAGGTCTCTATTAGCTGTCAGTATTTTGAGAACGGCTTGAGTTGAAATGGGGGTGGGGAACAGCAAGAAAGTCATCCGAGAATAATTTTAAGATCTGTTATCTTGAGTTGACAGGGCTTATAGAGACTACAACAAACCAGGGCAGCTTGTTTATTTAGTGCTGGCCCTACAACAATAACAAGAGAGAGTTCAATAACAAGAGAGAGATGTCGATCCATGATGACTATTTCAGAATCTAAGTACTTTTTGCCTTTGCTTTTTGGGGGTCAAGAGATTTTTCTTAAGCCTAGAATTATTTTCTTTTGAAAAAATTGCATTTAAGAAGTGCTAGAGCAATTGTGTGTAAGAAGAGTTAGAGCGAATAAAATATGCATCTTAACTAATCACAATTTGTTGCTTCTTCCATCCTTCAGACAACTTAATCATTTTGCTTCCTAACTTAGAACCTGTGTGACTTGATTAGCCAAGAGGCACCTGAGTGTTTTCACTTAAATACAGAATTGATTTGACATGAGATTTGTAGATTCAGAAACAAGAGAGCCCACTGGACCTTTTTAAATGTGCTTTAAAAAACAAATTGCAAAACCTCAGAACTCCATTGTTTTCCTGAGCTGCCTTTACTATTTTTGTATTTCTACCTATTGAAGAGAAGTTGTTTCAATTAGAGAAATCTAGGTGTCTGCTTAGAGCAGCGATTCCCAACCTCTTCCAGGTGGGGACCCATTTTGACAATTCAGGAAGACTTGGTGACCCAAGGCAATTCAAAAACGGGGGGAGGAGGGAGGGCAGAGCCACCTGGGGAAACACTTGGCGACCTTAATGGCGACCCATATTTGGGTCCCGACCCGTAGGTTGGGAAACCCTGGCTTAGAGGGAAAAGTGTAAACATTGTATGTGTAGAGCAGGGGTGGGCAATAATTTTTGGCCTGGGGCCACTTCAAAAATCTTGATCTGGGGGTGGGGAAAATTTTTGAAGTGGCCCCAGGCCGGGCTGGATGGGACGGAGCCTAAGCTGAAAAAAGCGGGGCCAGAATGCTTCTGGGCTTCCCCACCCCCAGACCATAATTGGTCTGGGGGTGGGAGATCCTCTTTGCCCCCCCCTTCCCACTAGGCACCCATGATCCTGGCAGGGCTGGAAGAGGCTTCATGCACTCCCCTGCCCCCAGGCCCTGATTGGCCTGGGGGCGGGCGAAGTGCAGGAAGCCTCCTCCCGCCCTGCGAGCAGTGCGTGGCACTTTGAAGAGCCGAACTCTCCTCACAGGGCCAGGACAGGGAGAAGGAAGCGTCACGCAGCTCTTCCGCCCCCAGGCACTCATTGGCCTGGGGGTGGGGGGAGCGCGCGAAGCTTCCTTTGCCCTGTCCTGGCTCTGCGAGGAGTGTGCAGTACTTCAAAGTGCCACGCACTGCTCGCAGGGTGGGAGGAGGCTTCCTGCACTTCCCCCGCCGCCAGGCCAATCAGGAGATATCACGCGCTCCCCTGACCCCAAGTCCTGATTGGCCTGGGGGCAGGGGAGCTGCGCGAAACTTCCCTCGCCCTGCTTCCACCCTGCGCAAGCGTAGGGCACTTGGGAGTGCTGTGTGCTCCTTGCAGGGTGGGGGGGAAGGGTGGAGGAAACTTCGCCTGCTCCTCCTGCCCCCAGGCCAATCAGGGCTTGGGGGTGGGAGAACGCATGACGTTTCTTCCCACCCTACGAGCAGCATGCGGCGCTTCAAAGCGCCGCATGCTGCTCACAGGGCAGGAGGAAGCTTCGCGCAGTCCCCTGTCCCCGGGCCCTAATTGGCCTGGGGGCGGGGGAGCGGCAGGGTCTCCGTGGGTCGGATCAGCCCGCTTAGTGGCCGAATCCAGCCCGCAGAGGCCCTTTTGCCCACCCTGGTATAGAGTCATACAGGACACGTACTGGAGAAAAGAGCATAATTATGTCTAATGAAATTGGGAGGGAATGAAGGGTGGTGATGAACCCCAGGTGACTAAAGAAAAATCGGAACGCTGCCGGTAGATGTGGTGTTCATGAGTATTTGTGAAAATAAACCTTTCTGGGAAAGTGGCAAAGCATCCTTAAATAGCTACTAGGCAAGAAGCTTTAAAAGAGCAGAGCATTAGTTAATGTATTTCTGAGGCTTAAACTTTATTAGTCACATTCCTCTCCGCCATGCTTCTTTACATGCTGGGGAAAGTGTTGATCCCATTAGGAAAAAGCAGTTGCCTTTTTATTTACTCGCAACAGTCAAGTTGGGTGTGTACTTAGCAAAGCAAGCAGCAGGTGCAAGAAGGGAGGGAGTGGAACTTGGTATTTAGTGCTTCAGTGTGCACAGTGACAGAGCACCTATAGCCCTGGCCGTGAGTATTTCATCACAGGTTTGACTGAAGTCTCTGGCTAGGGCCCTGCTTACTGTGGCATTCCAGCTCATCATGCAGATGATTCTCTTGTCAGCTTCAGCTAGAAAGTGCAAAACTTACAAAACTGAATTTTTGTTGACTACATCGTGAAAAACAGTATAATTGTTGTTGTTCTCGCTGGTTACATGGCCTCTAAATTTGATTGTCAACAAGTTGTAGAATTCTGCATCCGAAGT
Organism: Pelochelys cantorii; assembly: GCA_032595735.1. Classification (NCBI taxonomy): domain Eukaryota; kingdom Metazoa; phylum Chordata; order Testudines; family Trionychidae; genus Pelochelys; species Pelochelys cantorii. The sequence continues at coordinate 118,624,174 of CM064326.1, read as the reverse complement.
GTGTAAGCATGCTGTAGAAATTGTTAGGGGAAATAGGCTTTGGCAGTTAAGCTGAAGACAGCTGGGGTCTCTTGGAACTTGGAGACATATGGGAGACAGTTTGCCATTTTAAGGTAGGCACATTTGCTAGACATTACCGCTACAATTATCAGCCATTAGACTGAAGCATAACTATCAGTCTGTGCTTGCTAAGTTTGTGCTGTATGGACATGAATATATCAGTTCACACCTCTTAGAGCAATTGTTCTGGGGTGTCTCCAGATTCAGGCAGACATATAAACCATAAAGATGTAAACCTGTAATGTAACTTTTGATTTTCAGAAGTTTCAGAACTTTTGTAACTTTTGATTTTCAGAAGTTTCAAAAAAGGTGCATTTTATGTTTTGGAAAGGCGAGGCGCTTCTGGGCAACCTCAGTTCTTCTTTAACCGTTCTTTTTGCCATGCATGAATTAACGCGTGGTGCTTTTTCATCACTTGTGTTCATGCCTGCTGACTGGGGCAGAGTAAAAGGAGCAACTGCCCTGGTGCCCAGCGATTTGAAAGGGCTCAGAGTTCCCAGCACCACCACCATTATTGCAGCAATGATAGTGGCCAGAGCTCGAAGCCCTTTAAATCACCACCAGAGCACTGTGCTGCAGGCTGGCATTGGGGGGTGGGGAGGGGGAGGGTGCGCTTCCCTGCCCCTTCCGGAAATGCCGAGCTCCCCTTCTCCCCACACCTTGCCCAGGGGCCCAGCAAGTCTGTCAGCCCCCCTGCTTGTGTTGTTGAATCAGCAGTCAGGTTCATAGCAAACTACATATCATATTGACTAACACTTATCAGGTATTCATAAGATTGTTAAATTTGCTGCAAATGATCTAGAAAGGGACTGCTTCATTTAATTTCCTTTTTTCAGCAAAATGTAGACAATGGGAAAGGTTGGTGAAATCCAGAAGGTGACTGTATGTTACAACCTCACTACATTGTTTCTTCAGAGCTACTTCAGTTTGAGCTTTACGTGTTGTCTTGAGGTAGAAGCAGCAGTAAACCCCATATAGTGTGTGGGGAAAATATTATGTGGAGCTTTGTTGTGAAGAAGCTCAAGAGTACAACTGACCATGTCAGCATACTTGCCTCTTATGTGTGGAACAGTTTTACTGCACATTTAGGAACACTCGTGGGTGAGTTGCTGGGGCCTACAGACTTGACTTACCAGATTTCCAGTAGAAATCAACCCCAACTTTCTCTCTTTGGTGACCATAATAGTAACATTTGGGTTTTTTCACCTGCCTGTAGCAACAAAGAAGAGAACGGGAAGCTCGGAGGCAACAAGAACGTGAGCAGAGGCGAAGAGAACAGGAGGAGAAAAGGCGGCTAGAAGAAATGGAGAGGAGGCGTAAGGAAGAGGAAGAGAGGAGGAGAGCAGAGGAAGAAAAGAGGAGAGTGGAGAGAGAACAGGTGAGTCCATACTACAAGTGCATTAGGTTGGTGGTTCTGTTTTTTTAAAACATTAATTTAAATACAAAGGAAATAGCACTGAGGAGTCCAGCTGGTCTGTTTGTTGTCTTGACAAAAAAACACAGAAAAGTAGGACATGAAGCTCTACTGGGACATAAAGTGACCTTCATGTTGCTTTCCAAGTGAAGTCTTAAATGTTGCCCACAGAAGGATCTGAACTAAATTTATACCCAGTGTTTAAAACCCACAGAAGAAGGAATCTGAACAAATACTGAAAATTAGTTCTTGATTCTCCTTGTTGAACAGTAGCTCTTACTAGATGAGCCGGGTCCAGAAGACTCAAAGGAAGATAGAGGCACATTATTTGTAATGTTTTGGCATGCTGGATGAGTTAAGACAAAAGCTTATTTTTGGGGGGGGAAGGAGGGGTGGGGAGAGGAGGAAAGGAAATCCACAGTTTCATGTATGACAATTTGGACAATAAATAGAATAGTTTATGTACCACAAATGTGCTCCTAATGTTTAAAGCACAAGTGAGGTCTTTCAAACCTTGTGTCATTCAGCTATGGTACTTATACATGAAATCTGCACACACAAAAATTCTTTATATACTTTAATTGGGTGGTAATTACTTTGTGTGCTCTTTAATATTCATTCCAAGTAAAGGGCCCAATCCTCCTCCTACAGATGTCAATGCCAAAATTCCTAATAACTTCAGTGGGAGCAGTATTTGGCCAAAAATATTTAATGTCTGCTTAAAGATGTTGTACTTACATTATGGACTTTTGCCCTTCTGAATGCAATGGACTTCTTGTTTTAAGATGTTTTGGAACGATGGGGAACAAAATAACGGGTGAGCCTACGGGGATGTATGAATGAAGAGTAATTTGCTTGTAGGCAGATGCCTTTCATCCCAAATAGCAGCTGAAAATGTTTAGATGCTAATTACGAAGACACAAAAACATAGTGGCATGATGGCAAACCTTTAGCTGAAACAGTCAAATTGTGCTGCTACATATTTTAAAGAAATGTGATGCATTTTCTTCTATATTTTTTTGAACCTAACCAGTGGACATGTCAGAGTACTTGTGATAAGCTAGTGTACATCACTGATCTATCGTCAGAATTTTCTGTAGCTCCTGTCTCCATAGCACTGACCCATTAATTTCTTTATGCATACACTGTACGTGTGTGTGCGTGTGTGTGTTTGTGTACGTTGCACGCATGCATATATTGCATACTTTCATTACTTGCATGATAGGATGTTATGTGCTTGGATAGGGTCCTTCATAGTTACAGTTGTTATAGGGGGCCAGGTGAAGGAGAGGGTAATTGTATTCGCTTTTGACCTCTTGATTTAGGTTTAACTATGGCTAGGTCACCATAGAAAGCGAGTTTGGTCTAAAATCTGTTTTCTAGTGGATGTTTGTTTGTGTCATAACCATCGCATAATTCAGCAAGATTGGCAGTGTTTGCTCAGGAGAGTCTTTTGATTGGGCTAGTAGGGGAGATGGCAGGTCAGGTGTGAACTGCATTTAGCAGAGCCTCTGTGGGGAAGCTTGCACAAGCTCTGCCTATACTAAGCCTGGCTCTTGCTGTTGCTAACTGTTCATCACACAAGTGTGAAAAACTAATTTTTAATAAAACGTGCATGTGATTTGTGTTGGCTGTATTGAGTCAGACTTGCTGTGTTTAACTCTTAAAACTTTTTAAGTGCATTTGCTTCTTTTGAAACCACTTTCAAAACACGTAAACAAGCAATGGCCCGTGCCCTGAATATTGCAGTAGTCCAAACCAGGTTACGTCAGCCAACTAAGAATTTTAGAATATAGGGTTTTCTAAATTGTTCTTGAGGCATTAATCCAGCACTAAGGGAATTTATTACTAAAGATGACTGGGAAACTAGCTCGTGGTGTTCCACTCAGGTGGTTCTGATGCATTCCTTTTGAATAAATTTATTGCTGGGTAATTTCTATGTGACAGGAGTATATCAGGCGACAGCTAGAAGAGGAGCAGCGGCACTTGGAAATTCTTCAGCAGCAGCTGCTCCAGGAGCAGGCCATGTTACTGGTAAAGCACTGTATCTGTTTTGTTCAGTAGCTATAGGATTCATTCATCTGGTCAGTCCTAGGCTTCCCTTAGTGGGACACAGCTGCACTAACTGTATGAACAATGGAGCTTGATTAAAAGGCCATTTTATGCTGGTGCAGTGGGCTGACAGGCACATATGAGAAGTACTGTATGGTCATACTGCTTTCAGTGCAGCAAGAGGAGGAGCTATGTTAACGTTGAACAGTTTTGGTTTGGTGGTCGAGTTTTTGAACAGACCTTGGCATTCAGTGAAGAACTAGAGTGCTTATGCTGCAGATCAAAAGCACATGATATGTAAATCAACCCCAGGATACAATGGCCCAGTGTTGTTCCAAATCATTGTGTTGTGAACATTATAGTGGATTTACTTTAAAATAACTTTGTATTAAAATACATTTTGCGGTAGCTCTCCAGTTCCATTAAGGTTAGCAACACACTGAACTTTCACAACAGGAAACACACACATGATTTTGGTCCAGCTTAGTTCTCCATACCTTCCACTTAAGGAAAAAAATGAATTCAATTTAATGGGCTGGAGAGGGAAATGTCTTCCATAGGTTCAGTGTCACATCTTGAATTACTCACACGTTTTCTCAAAGGAATACAGATGGCGAGAGATGGAGGAGCATCGACAGGCAGAGAGACTCCAGCGCCAGTTGCAACAGGAGCAAGCGTATCTCCTGTCACTGCAGCATGATCATAGGCGGCAGCAGCAGCAGCAGCAGCAACAACAGCAGCAGCAGCAGCAGCAGGAAAGGAATAAACAAAGCTATCATATCCCTGAGCCTAAAACCCAGTATGAACCTACTGAAAGAGCACGTGAGGTAACTTTCGCTCTTTGATATTATTCTCATTATGTGCTCCCCTGTCCTCAGTGAACAAACATCTTGACAGCTATGGTTCTGTTATAACAGGGCTCAAAAGAGTTGGAAGCCAAAGAATCAAACTGAAGTAAGATTTTTAAATCAGTTAGGGTACATCTGCACAGCTGAAAATAAAACAAAGAAACAAACAAAAAACAACCCCACAGCAGAGAGCCTCAGCGCCCAGGACAACTGACCCAGGCTAGTACCGCAGAGTTAAAATGAGCAGAATGAAAGTTTTGGCTCAGGCTGGATCTCCATGCTTGGAGGTCCAGGGAGGCTCACAAATAAAGGATGAAAAGAAAACTTGCCACCGAGGGCCATGGTGAAAACTGATTTCAAGTCCATTAAATCGGAATAGTTTCACCTCCTTGGTATTAGGTGTGTATTTTTATCATAAAAGCAGCACTTCTTCAAGTGCTGGTCCCTGTGTGTATGCTACGGGGGGGGAGGTGGGAGAAGGGGGGGTTTGCATGTGCTTCATGCAGCTGGAGTTGCAGAATTCTTGCAAGTAGCATCTGCTGGTCTGTGTGTGTGACCTGGCCTTCCTTGTGCTTCCAATAAAGGGCAGAACAGACCAGTTACCTCTTCAGTTCCTTCTCACCACTGCATGAACTTGGTTGGATTCTAATGTTGGCAGCTCTCCTTGTGATTTCTTGGGTCTGTAAATATTTCAGATTGCTTTAGTGTCTTTTGTGTATTGCTCTTTACAGTTAGTACGTTTTTAATAGTTTTATAGATTTTTTTTACTAGAGCTTTTTCTGTCTAGTTAGATTCTCTCCCTCCCTCCCTCCCTCCTCATTATAGGTATTGGACTATTTCATGGAGAAAGCTGTGAGGCCACAATTGGATTCAGGTTGAGACACTATAAGTATCTTGGCCTGAATCAACATGGAGTGTGCCTCAGGTCACGAGATCCAAATGTATTGCAGGGCAGTCCCACCCACAAACACCCTGTTGGGAAGGCAGAGATCATTCAGCATAAGAGCAAGCCTCCCTCTAAGTGTGTTTGAAAGGCAACCAACACAGCTCTGCCTAAATTGAGCAAATCTGCTTGTTCACCCCCCATGGGCTTTTACTGCTGGTTGTACCATCACTGTTACTCACTCTAGCTACATGAAACCTACCTCCTCTGACCCTTTTGGCATGAGTGGCTCGTACCCCTTGCTCATGGACAGTTAAAGACTTATACTACATAAGAAGACTTCTTTGCTCTTCCCAAGCTTCAATTTTCCCCTGGTGCCAGGACCTTCTCTCAGAGGATGTTACTGTTTACAGAAATCTATCCCTTCTTCCCAGCGGGATGTTTCCTCTTTCAGAACTGTTGGTACCATCATTGGCTCAGGAGCCTTTCTTCTCTTCCTTGGGAGAATCTGAACCACCAGAGGAGCTACCATCTTCTCTTCTATGACGCATTAGTTCAGACAGGTGATCCAGAGCCTCCTTGTACCAATCTCTACCTTGGCATTTGCCTTATGTTGTGGAAGGCCCCCACAATCCTTTCTTGACTTAGTGTACTGGCTATCCTGGGGAGCCTGGGACACATATGCCAGATATAACAGAGCCCATGCTTTCTGCCATTGAGTCACTGCACCATTCCACTCCTGAGGGAACAGTCAAGGGTTTCCTCCTGGCCCAACGGAAGAGAAGGTTAGAGAACCAGTTCTGCCACTACCAACAAAACTGTTAACTTCAACTCCTGATGAAACAGTCACTCTGGCATCGCCCATTCCCTCCAGATGACTATAAATAGTTTAAGGTTTATTGCAAAAGATAATAAAGGAATTCCAGATCTCCAGGAGGTTCAGGTCCCTCAACACAAACTCCAGGATATCCTGCAAGCCAGACCAGACCAGTCAAACAGCAGTTCCCAGTTAATGAAGCGAGTCTGAAAGCTGCCAGAGCGGTCAGGCATACATCAGCCATGTATACCACAACTCACAAGAGGACAAAGAAACACTATTTCATTCCAGCAAAGGGAGCGGAATTTCTGTTCTGAACTAAACTCTTTGGTTGTACAGACTACCACAAAGGCATCTAGACAGCATTATTTTAAATCCTTTCCTTTTGACAAGGAGGCTAAATATCTTCTTGGGAAGAAAATAGTCCTTTTCTAGCCTTCAGTTTCATATAGAGAATTATCAGTCACTGTTAACTAAGTACAGCTATCCGAATGATTCCAAATTCACACAGACTTAGTGGACAAACTACCACAGCTAGTCAGAGTTTACCTCCAGGCTCTTACTGAAGAATATAAGCTGGCCAGAACCACACTTGAATCATCGGTGGATGCAGCAGATACCATGCACTGTGAATCATGCCCACGTGCTTCAGGATTTCCCAGGGAAGTCCAAAACACTGTGATGTACTTGCCCTTTCAATGAAACCCAACTTACAGTGAGAAGATGAATGAGTCCTTGTATACTTGAGAGGACTCCAGGGCCACCTTGTACTGAGGCATATATACACCTCTCCCCAAAAGGAAATATCGCCCGCAGCCATACAGACCTTGACTGGCATCTTAATAATTTTATTTCCTGCCATCCTATGAACTTCCTTGTGAGAGAGAGGGTACAGAAGACTCATTTCCCTGCATGTGCTATGTCTGCAGCAACATCTCAATCCCATCCCCTGGTGAAAAGGTATTTTTGAGAGCAGTTCAAGAACTGTAAACCATTAATGATGCCACGGGTAATCCTCATAACCCCTCTGGGGGTCATGTAGCACTCAATTCCCAAAACTGGACTGCTATGACATCCTAGTAGAAGATCAAATTTATGTTCCTACTCCTCCAAAACTCCTCTGTCCTCCTTTGGGACCATGTGGCTTCTCCAGCAAGGAGCAATAGCGCGCACAGTTCTTCAATGCCTAGGAAAAGGTTTTTATGGTACATATTTCTAATCCACAGAAAAGAGAAAGATTTGAGACCTGTCATGAATCTCTGTAGTCCCAACAGCTTTATTCACTAGCTGAAATTTCACATAGTCACTCTGACATCAGTAATCCCAACCACAGAAAAAGACTTTTGGCCTCTAAATATGAGACATTCACTTTCAGTGGATATTCAACCCACCTACCTGTAAGCTGGGCCCTGGTACCTATGAACATATTCATCCTTTCATTTACCCCCAGGACTTTCACCAATGTCTTTCTGGTAGTAGCAGCTCATTTCACATGAAACGGCTTCACTGTCTTACCCATCTTGACGTTGGTCTTCTCATTGCTAGGACATATCAGAAAACCTAGGAGTCAATTAATGCTTTGAGTTCTTTCTTCCTTAGGAGTCCTTATGAAATTGAAAAAGTCTATACTCCGTCTGACACAGATGAGAGACTTTATTGGGGCCTCCCTAGAATCACTCATCACAAGAGCTTATCTACCACCGGACAAGTTTTGCACCATGAGTACTCTGATAGATCACGTTAAGTACAACCCTGTAGCTCGAAGCAGAACTTTGCATTGCACATGGCTTCATATTCATAAGTTACCCCGTTTGCCAGACTCCATCTATGTTGCTTTCCGGCATAGATCCAGTGTATTCTCCAACCAATGACAGCACAAATACCCTGGATTACAATGCCTTCCTGAGTCATGCTTTCTCTGATGTAGTGGAAAGATCCCCATTGAGTATGTGTGGGTGTCTGCTTCGCCAGACAAGGTGATCATTACAGACCATGGCACAGGGTAGTTGGGTACCCCCAGAGGACAGGATGCATGTCAACCTTCTGGAACTTGAGCCGAAATCTGCAAAAGAAATAGATCAATGAAGCTGCCACCCTGGTCTCCTATCAGCACTTTCATGGAACACTGCAGGTTTGATCTGTGGTCCTCTGCAGCAGATCCTTTGGCAGGAAGGTATGCCAAGCAGTGATTCCAAAACAGATTAATACGTCTAATTTTAGGGAAGTGAAAGAACATTTCTCATCTATCGGTCTTCCGTCTCCCTCCCTACAAACTTTTTCCTTAGTGTCTACTTTGTTCCAGTTTTCATAGACTAGGGAGAGTTAAAGATCCACACTAGAAACTAGATCACCTAATTTCCTTTCTGGGACTGACCCCTCTTCCAGTTGGTGTCATTCAAAATAAGTTCTCCAGCCTCTATCTGTAGGGTCCATCTGTACAGTTAACATAGATAAGCTAATGGTGCAGTTCTGTTTATTCTACTAAATCATACTGTCGTGCTGCGCTAGAGCTTTAGAAGTACTCACCAGGCAAGAGGGCAGAAGCACTGTCATCGAACATTGAAGCTTTATGTTCAAATCCAACACACCCTCCTGTATTTGCAAGAAGAGAGGTGCAGTCCAAATATTTTGGGTTGTAAATTCTATGATGTAAATCTATTGGGTAAATAATCTTCCACAGATTCTTTCTTTTAGTTAGAACTAATATCTGTGTGTGTAATGTGGAACACATTTTTTATGATATAAAGATAATGACTTTATTTTCATTTATCGTACTGGCTGAGAAGAAAACACTGTTGATCGGTAAATTACTCTGTTCAAATGGAGTATCATTACCAGTATTGCCATCTATTGCAGTTGTATCAGTTTGGGTGTGTTTTTTGGAAACCTGATGAAAGGCTGCACGTTCTTAATTTTCCTTTACTCAAAATGGCCACCATCTCCAATTTCTGTCATTGGGTCTATAGCCAGCAAGATGGCCACCATTTTCCTACAGACTATCTGCCTGTGAAAGTGAGGCTGCTCTTAATAAAGCTGGCTGTGATTCTTTCCCTACCCCTTTTTAGTGAGACTGAAGCTATGTCCACAAGCAAAATGATGGTTCAGGGAGCTGGTCAGGATACTGACTGTGCGGCACAGCAGAGACCCTGTGAAAGGTATATGAGGAGAGGGAGAGGAAGCAGGAGGCAGATTTAGGAGGTTGGGGGTGGGTGGGGTGGAGGGGCGGAGGGACCTAGTAGTGGATTCCAGAGCAGGGTGAGGCATGGCAGGAATTGGTAGAGGAGGGGGAAGGGTTACTTCTTGCAAAAGGCTAAAACAATCACATATTGTGACATCAAATACATGAAAAATTGATACAAGTTTAACATTTTTAATACGCATCTGTATTGCTTCGACTCTAAAAGCATGTAAGTTATATGCATAGGCGTGACGGCTGATGCATGAATTAGGTCAGCAGTTCTCAAACTATGTACCATCCAGTCCTCCTTTTATCAAAGGAAATAAACCAGGAGAGGAGAGAATAAAGATTCCACCAGGAAATGGGTGGCAGTTTCCCTATGTTAAGGGGGAGAAGAAGATAAGGGGGAGTTAACTGTCCGAGAAGTTAAGAAGAGACATCTCCGTGTGCTCTAAAAGACTGGTGTTCTAACCTAAAATTATCTCTCAGACATTAATAGAGGAGTAGACAAAAGACAGACTAAAAGATGTGATTTGATGGTTTTAATGTCTGGAAAAATTATGATCTCTTAAGATAGACAAATCTGTTTCAACAGTTTTTCACTGTCAAGGAATATCTTACTACCTCCAGCCTGTGCCCTGATACAGATTCCAGACTAGACTTACCTGCTGTGTTGCTTCTGTTCATCCAGCATTTCACATAGCCAGGGAAAAATTTTTTTTCAACCGTAATGTGTGCTTGTAAAGAGAGAGATGGTTGCTCTCTTTTCCCTACAGTACTTCACTTCATTGACTACTAGTTTTAACTTACTTTAATTTTGGTTTAGGTGGACGATAGATTTAGAAAAACTAATCAGGGCTCCCCTGAAGCACAGTCTAAACAGACGGGCAAAGTGTTGGAGCCACCAGTGCCTTCAAGATCAGAGTCCTTTTCCAATGGAAACTCAGAGCCTGTCCAGCTTGCACTGCAAAGGCCAATGGAACCCCAGGTAAAAACAGAAAATCTTGAAGGGGGTAGAAGAAACTTAGAGGCCCTGATTCAAACCTAAAGTGAAGTGTAAGTCTTGGTATATAAACATACATATTTAAAGTGTATTATTACTTTGCAGAGTGACTTACTCAACAGATCTGTGCACTGTATGTGTTCAGAGTCACGCCTGCTTATTTTAGTGATGGGCATCTGGGTTTTATTGCTTTTTTACTTCTCATCAGAGCCAGCCTAAGAGAGTTAGCTGCATTCTGTCATTGCCTGTACATCAGCAGAATGGTTGTTTTCATTCCTGTCAAACTTACCGTGAGGTTGCACAGGTGATGATTTGGTCCAGATAGTCGTTTGTTACTGGAAAGTCTTTTATTACTGGATGTGCAGAAAGGAAATAACCAAGCTTGACTTACATCCCTGTAGAAATTACTAACTGGATTCAAGAACAGCTGATTGTCTTGGTTGTCTTGTTTCCTAAAGACAAAATTGTTTCAATTTTGAGAGCCTGTTTTTTATAGAGTTTAGAGTATGAATGTTGGGGGGAAAAATACAGGCTAGATTTTACAAAAAGCTTTTATTTATAATTTAATTACATTGATTAAATTAAACTTGGCATGCAATTTCTGTGCCCAGGCAAAAAGTTTTGTAACAAACATAAAATGTTTCCTTTTCCCTTTTGATAACTCACATAATTAATTATAGTGATGACTCAGACTGTCCTTGCTAACCTTGTTGTGACTAGCTATCGCAAATATTTGGGGTAACTGCAAAATCTGAACAGAGGGAGAATGGGAAGAATTGTAACAAAATTTCATCTTCAGCTCAAATTTTCCCGATTTTGGGGGGGGAGGGGAGAGACTTCTAATAGTATTTGACAGTCTTGGACTTGTGTGTGATAACTTTCTAACCATCTCAAGAATTTCTGAATTCCTGCTTTTGACTTGTACTCAGATGAATCCATCTCTTGCACAGCTATGTGTAATAAAAACAATTCAGTAATAAACTTGTAAAAATCAAATATAGGCACCCTCATAAAACTAAGGGTAAATGTTAACTGGTGTTTAATGAGTAGGTGAAGAAAATATGTCCTGGAGTTGTGATCTTATGTGAAAAGGGTTTGCCTCTTAATCAATTTCAGAAAGCATTTTTCAAACAAATGGCTTACTGAGCTCATCACTGAGAAGGGAATGGGATAGAGGGTCAATTTGAGACTTACATATAGATCTGCTAATGGAGCTTAAACTGTGGAGTTGCTACTGTGCCTCTATCGTGTATGTGTTTGCATGTACAGCATATGATATATGGAGTATGTATAATATGCATTATGAATACTACATAATGTGTAATATACATACATAGGATTGAAAGATATATTATGTGTATAATATATATAGAAAATACTAAAATGACTAAAGGAATAAAGACCTTTGTTTTATGATCTTCCTTCAAAAGTTTTGTGTTGTCTAGTAAATTTAAGATGTTAGTTACAACATAAATCCGAATATATTTAGGTTTGCACATTGGACAGTGTTCCTAACTTCACGGATTTCTTCACTTCGATGTCTACTTCAAATTGCCCATCCACTATGTGCTGCTATCTCAGACCTGATCAAAGTCCAATGAAGCCAGTGGAAAGGCTCCTGTTGATTTCATTGGACTCTGAATTCGGCCCCCAATGTAGATCTTAGGTTAATTTTTTTTTCTGGTTACTAGCATATGTGTATTTGGAGAGCATACCTCACCAAAATGCATACATGTTGTATTTTCAGTCTGTTATGTTCTCTGGGCACCTTCCTTGCTTTTTGATTCCACCTCATGCTTGCCTTATGCCATAACCAATTTGTCTGTTCCTACCCACTCGCCTTTATTCTGTTAAAAAAGCCAGTTGTACAGAGCGCATTGAATGTTTTATGTTTTGTTTTTTTGTAAGGTACAGTGGTCCCATCTGGCATCTCTCAAGAACAATGTTTCCCCTGTCTCGCGATCCCATTCCTTCAGTGACCCTTCTCCTAAATTTGCACATCACCATCTTCGTTCTCAGGACCCATATCTACCTTCACGCAGTGAAGTGCTAAATCAGAGTTCTGACTCTAAGTCGGAGGTACCTGACCCCACTCAAAAGGCTTGGGCTAGATCAGACAGTGACGAGGTGCCTCCAAGGGTAAGGAGTAGAAAGACAGAATTGTGCTACTTTTTTTTCTTCTTCTTCTTCTTTAATTTGAAGAGTGTGATCATTTAGGTCTCAGAAAAGCCAGGCCCACAGAGCAGTGTCATTACTGGGCAACATATTTTGGAAGAGAGTTTATACTGTAGATATTTAGTCAATTACCCCATGGCAACATGTTAAAAAAAAGAATTACAATCTGATGAACATTACAAGTATTTACACACTATGGCTCTTGCAGAGAAGTGAATTATTATGCAAAGTTAACAAATCATTCCAGTATTCAGGGAAGAATTTAAAACAACCCTGGCATGATAGCTTAAAGTTAAAAGTTTATTTTCTTCTACTTCTGGTTGGCAAACCAAGCTGTAAATCATGAACATAATTACTGTTTAGATGGAACTAAACAAAAAAGAAACATTCAATATTTTTCCCCCTTCCACTTGGGATTTGCTTCTTCTGAGTATGTTCTTGCTTCCCACCAATCTTTGCCTCCTGCTAATCCATTACCAGGCATTTGTTTGGTTCCTTTGAGCTTATTTTCCTAATCCTCATGCTATTTCAGCAAATTGCTTTGTGTTGTCCCTTGCTTCGGTGAAAATACCATATTCTTTTAAAATGTCTCAGTAGTTTGGGGTAAGGCATGTATGTTTGTATGGTAGCTATTTAGACATGTTAGTCTAAACTTTCAGTTTTTTACAGTATCCAAACAGCAACCCAGCTAAGTTAATTAATTGGTTTTGGGTTTTTTTTGTTTTCTTTCATTTTGTTCAATTATACTGACTTGACTTAGAATAATGTTATTCAGAATGTATGTGCTGTGGGAGGAGACTTTTAATTTTTTCCCCTTTTTCCTCATGTATTTTTACTGTTTCTTTTTTCACCCAAGGTACCTGTGAGAACGACATCCAGGTCTCCCGTCCTATCTCGTCGAGATTCTCCACTGCAGGGCAGTGGGCAGCAAAATAATCAAGCAGGGCAAAGAAACTCCACGAGGTTTGTTCATAAGCCCAGATCCCCCTATCTCTCTTGTTCTGTAAGGGAAAGATTAGATGGAAGCCAGGGAAAAGATCCAAGGCATTATCCCTCCGATGTGAAGGAAGAAGGAAAGTGCATCCATTCTTTCTTAACAGTTAAGGTTGAGTTTCTTTGGCACTAAATAGTTCAATAAAGCCTAATTAAACTTCTTCCTGCATCTTTGAAGGGGCTGTTTAAGTCTTGTGATATGTAGCCTTAACATTTAGAAAAAAGGGGCCAATCATGCAAATGCTTGCTATCCAGTTTTGTACTGAGTGCTGCAAAACTGGACCCCTTGTGTTGCAGTGGGAGTTTTTCCCAGGTGTAAGCACAGTGCCCAGTAGTAAGTATTTACAGGGTCCAGGGTTAAAAGGAACCCAGAGGCTTTTCAGTTCTCAGATACTGTTCTGTTGTATAACCAGCCCTCAAACAAAAAGAAGCACAAAAAGCATTTGTTTAATTTTTATTTATTTACTTATTTTTGTAAAAGATTGGTTTTTCTGGTAATAAGAAGGCTAGTGTGGCTGTAGTATAGGATTTTAATTGCTTTGAAAGCCCTAAGCACAAGGATTAGTACACTCCATCCGATCAGTCATTGACAAAATATTGATGAATGAGCAAGCTTGATTCTAAGTGTAAGATCTGATATCTGAAATTAAAGTTGACAAATGCACTTTCCTTGAGACAGCAACATAGAGCCTCGTCTGCTATGGGAAAGGGTTGAGAAACTTGTGCCGAGACCAGGCAGCGGCAGTTCCTCTGGCTCAAGTAATTCCAGCTCACAACCAGGCTCCCATCCTGGATCTCAGAGTGGCTCTGGTGAACGATTCCGAATGAGATGTAAGTCCCCTCCTCTTCCTTCCTTTCAGATTCCTAGATTAATCTGTGATGTTTGTGCAGCAGCTAATAATAACAAAGACTCTTCCCTTAAAAGGAATTTTAATGTAAAGTATCAGGCTGGGAGGTTTTGATCCTATGTAAGTCCCATCCCTTTTCATAGCCTGTGTTTTAAGAAGCTTGTTGGTAAAGAAATCTTCAAGGGTAGGTTTTAGCCTCTTTCTCCAATTCAGATTCAAGTGTAGTTGTATTCACCAGTGTCCAGGACAAATTACATGTCTAAGTCCATTCCTTTTCATATGCAAAGTTTGCCCTAACTTCCTTAATTTGTATGAGCATCTCATATTTTTTGTTCATTGCACAGTAACTCTGTCCATGAGCACGACGACAGACATTATTTTCCAGTGCCAGATTTATTGGCATTTTAATTATTTTTTTATCTCGGTTTCTTTTTCCCAAATGTCAAGATGTCATATTTCCTTTTGACCTATGATAATTTTTTTAATACGAGAAGGGGTGTGAAAAAAACTACAAAAATTATATCTGAAAAGTAATCCCTGCCTCTCTCTGTACACAGAAAGCAAAAGCAAAAAAGGTTCACGATAGCTTTTTGGATTGAGTGGGACACTGCTGCTGTGTAGTTAGAGCAGTGTCTCTTAAAATTTTTAAGACCGAGGAACACCAAACAATAATTTTTTTTAATGAGGAACACCAAGGATTTTTTGTTGAGCCAAAAAAAAAAAAAAAAAAAAAGTTGGGGGGGAGGGTTGGGGGGAAGTTATTGAGAAAAAAAAGTCGCCTGCCCCTTTAAGGATGGCCATTTTGAATTCTCTTGTTCTCCGCGGCACACCTCTGACTGCCTTGCGGCACACTGGTGTGTCACAGAACACAGTTTAAGAAACACTGTGTTAGAGCATATTCCGCTGTACCATTGTAAGGCATGCTATAGAGGTGGCTAAAAGAAAAGGAGCTTGGAATGAAATAAGTCTGTGGAAACCCCGGAATGCTCAGTGTTACGTACTAACAACTCTTGGAACTGTTGAGATTGAGCTAATGGGCTGTGCTCAGACTATTAGACTGGCTTCCAGTTTTGCTATGGGAATAAGGTGACTATCCCCTGACACAGGCAGAGAAACATAAGGGAGATTGAGAGGATTTGGGTCTTCTCTACAGTGTGTATCTACCCCAGTTACACACATTGATAGCAAGCCAAGAATGTTGCTAGAGTGGTATAGATTGTTAGGGGCAGATCATCAGTGGTGGAGATGACCTGTGACACACAAGTCAGGCTACATGATTCAATGGTCCCTTCTGGCATTAAGCTCCATGACTCTGACTCTTTAGAAGGGGTAAAAGTTCTACCTTGTACTATTTTAGCTCCAAGTCTGTTTCCTTTTGTATGAAATCCCCCAGATCAGGGCAAACAAGTTTTCCAGAAGTAAATGTGAAGAGAATTTGATGATAGGAACTCTCGTGGAGCAATACAGTTTACATCCGCCTGAATATCAGATCCTTAGTATAGATAGGCAGAGCTGCTGTATGTAAGTTATGTGCCTCTTTCTGTGTTTTCAGTCACTGGTAAGCTGCACCAGTGCAAATCTCAGCTGCTTGTGGCATTTCCTGTTGCCACTAGAGTTTTGCATGGGTGCAGGTAAACTTGCAGCTGCCCCTTGTGGCAGAAATAACCAGTATAGACAAGGCCTTTTTATTTCTGCCACCACAGAAATAAAAAATTCCTAACTGAACAACCCTTCTTTTTGTGTGTTTTGGGGGTCTTGATGCATGTGTAGCATCATCCAAATCTGAAGGTTCACCGTCTCAACGTCATGAAAATGCAGCCAAAAAACCTGAAGAAAAGAAGGAAGTCCTCAGACCCAGCAAGCCTGCTGTAAGTTAAATATATCTGTGCTGGCTATCTGATTTTTCACTTGGTGTTAGATAGGCCCATTACAAATACTTTCATAGTAACCCCAACCACTGAAAGTGAATTAGACATTGTTTGGCAGTAGCATACTATGAAATGTTAAACATTTAAATACGCTTTATTTGCTGCTTGAACTTATTTTTATTTTCTCATTTTTTCCCCTTTCAATCCTCTCCTTCTGTCCTTCGTATTCTTCCTGTGATTGGACCAATGATGATTCATATGACCCGAATGTACCGTTGCTGTGCCCCATGGTTCAGGGAGAAGTGGTAAGCACTCAGCTGTTACAATCAAACGGCACAGCGCACATTTTTAGTTTTTGCCATTATTATAATGACATATTGTGCCTTTGGTGACCAAGCGGTCAGCGTAGATGATTCCAGTGGTTCTATCTGAATCCCAGTCTATGAATCTGTTGTTTGTTCTTGTATTGCCCTAGCACTCAAGTGCTCCATCAAATGAAAGGAAGATGGTGGCTCGCATCATGTCAGTTTATAAACAAAAGTGAAGTATTTTATACAAACTAAACAGGCAACTCAGTAAATTTTAGGCTGCCTTACTACTTTGCTGTCTATATTTCCCTGCAGTCTAGCTTGTCTGTCTGCAGAACAGTTGGGGAGGGCAACTGATGGGCTCCTTGAAAAAATGTATTTTAGTGTGTTCATTGCTCTAGCGAGTTCTGGTGGGAGGGAGGAGAAGCAAAGATCCACCTAGACTTAAATGTCTAGGTTTTTGTTGTTTGATGTACCGGTGAAGCACAAAGAAATCCGTAAACCAACAAAAAGACCCTGTTGCTGGGAACTAAGGAAGTGCAGCAGCAAACAAAATAACATCACTCCCTGCAGCTGTGTTACTGATATGCTGCCTCCCTCCTATCCAATCTACAGCTTCACTGTTGCATTTCATATTCTTCCTCCTTCCCCTTCCCCCCGTCTCATTCTTGTTAGGATTTAACTGCCTTGGCTAAGGAATTGCGAGCTGTAGAGGATGTGCGGCCTCCGCACAAGGTGACAGATTATTCATCGTCCAGTGAAGAGTCCGGGACGACAGATGAGGAGGATGACGATATGGAACAAGAAGGAGCCGATGAATCTACATCTGGGCCAGAAGATGCCAGAGCTGTGTTAGTTATTCTGTGATTTTTCTAGTTTGTGTGGCTAAGGGGAAAAAACCTCAATGTATGTTGCGTTCATTAGCTCTCTTTTTATCAATACAGTATTCAGGAATCTACCATGGGAAGCAAGACTAAGAGGGAAGAACAACTGAAGGGTGTTGGCAGTTTTTCAAAGGGACATTATTAAAGGCCTGAAAGCAAACTATTCCACTGTATAGGAAACATAGAAAGTATGGCAAGAGACCACTTTGACTTAACCAGGAGATGTTACATGATCTAAAAATAAAAAGGCGTCGTATAAAAAGTGGAAACTAGGTCAAATTACCAAGAATGAATATAGGCAAATAATGCAAATACGCAGGGGCAAGATTTGAAAGGCAAAGGCACAAAATGAGCTCAGTCCAGCTAGAGACATAAAGGGTAACAAGAAGAGATTGTACAAATATATTAGAAGCAAGAGGAAGACCAAGGACAGTGTAGGCCCATTGCTCAGTGAAGAGGGAGAAACAATAACAGGAAACCTGGAAATGGCAGAGGTGCTTAATGACTTCTTTGTTTCGGTTTTCGTCAAGAAGTTTGATGGTGACAGAATGACTAACATAGTGAATGCTAGTGGAAATGAGTTTGATTTAGAAGTTAAAATAAAAAAAGAACTAGTTAAAAATTACTTAGAAAAGTTAGGTGTCTGCAAGTCACCAGGGCGTGATGAAATGCATCCTAGAATACTCACCTCTTCTATCAGCTGCTTATCTGAGCATTTAGCTATCATCTTTGAAAAATCATGGAAGTTGGGAGAGATTCCAGAAGACTGGAAAAGGGCAGATATAGTACCCATCTATAAAAAGGGAAATAAGAATAACCCAGGAAACCACAGACCAATTAGTTTAACTTCTGTGCCAGGGAGGATAATGAAGCGAATAATTAAGGAATTCATCTGCAGACATCTGGAAGATAATAAGGTGATAGGTAACAGTCAGCATGGATTTGTGAAGAATAAATCATTATCAAACCAGTCTGATAGCTTTCTTTTATAAGATAACATGTCTTGGGGATAAGGGAGAAGTGGTGGACGTGGTATACCTAGACTTTACTAAAGCATTTGATATGGTCTCACATGACATTCTTATTAATAAACTAGGGAAATACAACCTACTGGAGCTACTGTAAGATGGGTGCATAACTGACTGGATAACCATTCTCGGAGAATAGTTATTACTAGTTCAGAGTCGTGCTGGAAGGGCATAACAAGTGGGGTTCTGCAGGGGTCTGTTTTGTGCCCATTTCTGATCAATCTTCATCAACGATTTAGATATTGGTATAGAGAATATACTTATTAAGTTGATACCTAACTGGGAGGAGTTGCAACAACTTTGGAGGATAGGGTCATAATTCAAAATGATCTGGACAAACTGGAGAAATGGTTGAGGTAAACAGAGCAAAGTTTAATAAGGACAAATGCTAAGTACTCCACTTAGGAAGGAACAATGCATTTCACATGTACAGAATGGGAAGTGACTGTCTAGGAAGGAGTACTGCTGAAAGGGATCTAGGGGTCCTAGTGGACCACAAGCTAAATATGAATCAGCAGTGTGACACTGTTGCAAAAAAAGCAAACATGATTCTGTAATTCATTAACAAGAGTGTTGTGAGCAAGACACAAAAAGTCATTCTTCCACTCTAGTCTGCTCTGATTAGGCCTCAATTGGAGTATAGTGTCCTGTTCTGGGCACCATTTCAAGAAAGATGTGGAGAAATTGGAGAAGGTCCAGAGAAGAGCAACAAAAATGATTAAAGGTCTAGAGAACATGAGCTATGACGGAAGACTGTGAAAGAACTGGGCTTGTTTAGTTTGGAAGAGAGAAGACCAAGGGGAGGCATGATAGCAGTTTTCAAGTATCTAAAAGGGTGTCACAGGAAGGAGTGGGGAAAATTGTTCTCTTTGGCCTCTGATGATAGGACAAGAAGCAGTGGGCTTAAACTGCAGCAAGGGAGGTTTAGGTTGGACATTAGGCAAAACTTCCTAACTGTCAGGGTGGTTAAACACTAGAATAAATTGCCGAGGGAGGTTGTGGAATTTTCATCACTAGAGATATTCAAGAGCGTGTTAGATAGGCATCTGTCAGGGATGATCTAGTAAGTGTTTGGTCCTACTGTGAGGGCAAAGGACTAGACTCAATGACCTCTAGAAGTCCCTTCCAGTTCTAGTATTGTTTGTGTCTATGAAAAATACTTAGCAGTCAGCTAATACTCACATTTTTGAAGATGTTACCAATATGTTTTGGAAATGTATTTTCCAAAGTGACTTCGGTCTAAGTCCCTTTGAAAATCAAGGCATAAGTGCCCAAATGGGACGTTAAGTACCTGTCATTTCAGCACCTTTTGAAAATTTTATTCTTTAAATCTTACTGATTTTTGTCTTGTATTTCTAGAAGGCAAATTATAATGTGTGTTATTCCTGCCCCTCATTTGCATTTTATAAAAGGTAAATAATTGTTTTTAGCAATTTTACAATTTACTTGCTTCTTGGAGAACCTCTTCCTTGATGATTTATATCAATTTTCCGCTTTGGACGATCATGTAAAAGATCTATGACATGCGCTTGATACAAATACATGAAGACCGAGTTAAAACAAATATTATGGGGTGTTTTTATCCAAATTATTTCTTGGTTGGTGCTTAGGTCAACTCTGAACTTGAGCAATGGTGAAACAGAATCGGTGAAAACCATGATTGTCCATGACGATGTGGAGAGTGAACCTGCTATGACACCTTCCAAGGAGGGAACTTTAATCGTCCGACAGGTATTGTGTTTCCTTACTGCACAGTGCTGTGCCTTTACTGTGATCATTAACCCACTTGCTCGTTCACTCATGCTGTTTTTACATTATATTTGTTGTCCATGTTTTCAAGAGCTAGAGGTAGCATATTTTGGATGAGCAGACATTAGATGCATGCAGAGAAGAGAGCAGCCTCCATCCCTTGCTGCTATTGTTTTGCATGCTTTGCCGTGACACCCATCATAGCATCACACAGAGTGCCTCAAAGTTTGTGTCAAAAAAGAGATAGAGAAGCAGCACTCAGAATAGAAAAGCTTAATCTGGTTTTATGACCGAACCAGACACTGGATCTCAGAATCAGATGGCTGTGGGGGGAAAAATGCTCAATTCCTTTAATGACTGTATGCCTAACATCAAGAACATACTAACAAAAAAGCAAGGTAGCAAACATTTGGTAAGGGGGCTGGGAAGGAATGTTGTAACATGCAGGGCTGTGACTGTGGATGGTTTGTTGTTTGGTTTCTTTCAATTTTGAAATGTTACTTTTTTACGATTGCGAAGATGATGCTTCCTTGTGTATTAAAACTAGCTCATCGGTTAATGAGTATGATAGCTCATAGGGCTTTCTCAGTAATCACATTGTTGGGTTTTGCAACTGAATGTCAGTTTTTAAATTGAACCCTACCATTTGCTAATTAAGATTTCATGGTGATAGATTAAGTAGCTAGATTAGAGAATTCACGAGATATTTCAAGTTCTGGTCAGAACGTGACGGAAACTAGAATTAAATAAAATGATGGCAAACAACAGATATAGTGAGCTTTTCCCTGTAGTAGTGGTAGCACCATAGACTTACTGGCATGGTTATTCTGGTAAAGGAGCTGGCCTAGTAAGTGAATCAGATTAAGTGAGAGGTCCATGTCTGCTTGCCAGAGGTGCAGTATTTACTGACTTCTGGAAGCTCCGCACGCTTCTAACCCAGGCTTCAAGACACAGGATATTGGTACATTTAAAAAAAAAAAAAAAAGTAGATAAAGCTGATAGGGATATAAGTCTTAAGCAGCACTTGAGCAAGACAAGTGTGCCTGTTTTTTCTACAGAGTACAGTTGACACAAAGCGTGCCAGCCATCATGAGAGCAATGGCTTTGCCGGTCGCATTCACCTCTTGCCAGATCTCTTACAGCAAAGCCATTCCTCCTCCACTTCTTCCACCTCCTCCTCCCCATCCTCCAGCCAGCCGACACCCATCATGTCCCCACAGACACCCCAGGACAAGCTAACTACTAATGAGGTATGTCTTGCACCACAGCTGGCTGCTTTCTTAGGGTTATTCCTGTATTGCCTAATAGCTAGTTGGCAAAGGAACTCCAGCCAGTCTTCCCCTGCTTTTTTCTGTCACTTCTCTCCCACCCCCAAAATAACAAATTTCAGTTCTGTGTTAAAAGCCCTTAACTCTAGATCAGTTTTACCCCCAAACTTGCCAGTTTACTATTTTTGCTTTCCACAGTGAGTCATTAATTGCATGGCTTTTATTTATATTAAGCTTGATTACTATATATTCAGACAAATATTTTTTTAAATTACTGTATTTTGGGAACAGGCAAGTTTCAAGGAATCTGGTGGGATTTTTTAAAAAGTAATTAAATAAAACTGGGTAATTTTGTGTTGATTTTACCATGAAAAAGGAGGCAATAACTAGGCATGTGCAAGTGACTCACTTGTACAAATTATCAGTGGAACATAGGAAGCTGGTTCTAGTTTCATTGAAGGATTTTACTTTTTGAAATTGCCACATGGGGTTGGTGAGCATTTCAGGAAAGCTGGTTGGGGGGTATTAGTTTTTTGGAATGGTGTAATACAGGAGCTCTTGAGGTTTTTAAAGCATAGGAGTGCCATGAAAAAAGACCATGGAAAAATGACTCCTGATTATTCTCCAAGTCTGCTGTCTGTCTCTCTATTTGGAGTCCTATCTGAGGACTTTGCTGTTCCAGAATTTTACTCCTGTTATCTTTGCTGGCTCTGCAATGCGTAGAGGGACTGTGTTACATTCTTGTTAGACACAACAGAATTGTTCACTAAATCTCACTGATGTGGTCAGTCCTTGTACTTTTGCAACTCTTTAAAGGTGATGGGGATGCACAGGTGTAAATGAATTTATCTTCACATTCTGTTATGTTGGTGGCAAGGAATAAGAAGGAAAGAATCCAGCATGACTTTCAGTTTTTAGGTTGAACAGGCAGGACTGGCATTTAGAGAAAACATCTTTAGACTTGTAAACAAGTATGATGTGGAATCAACCAGCCAATGTAAATGTGTAACAACATGCTGCTGCTTCTCAGAATAGAACTGAACTTTAAACACACAGGTGCTTTGACATCAGTGCCAGGCTGAGGTATTCTGTGTACAGTTACAAAAGGACCCGAGTTAATAGTGATAACAGAATTTTCACAATAGGATTAAAAGCACTTGTGAAATGTATTGAACCATATGGTAGCAAGCATTCATTTTGTCACAGAAATGTAGTCAGGGTAATGCTTGTCATTCTTCATTTTCAGCTATGCTTCTTTAGTCTTTTATCTTTCTAAAAATATACTCTGTCAGGTTATTTAGACTAATGCAGGGATTAAAGGTTATACCTGTTCATTACTTTGTTCTAAACAACAAATCAGCAGGATTAAATCAATATAGTTCAAACTGAGTTTTGATAAGAAGATTATGGCAGTTATTTGTGGTGACTTTGAAGTTATTAGTAATGTAGTTGAAAGTATTTTGCTTTGTAGAAAAGTTTAGTATGATTAAGCCCAATAATTATATTTGGTGAGGAAGGTGGAGGTTTCAAGGGGACAGAGGTTTTAGGCTGGTTAACAGCAAGGAAGCTCCTTTAACCTTGTTTGCAAAGGCATAAAACAAGCTTAGCAGAAACACATTTCTTTTGCCCACAGTGCCTTTACACATCCAGACAAACACACTTTTACTTTTTGATTGTTTTATACTTGTGTCGTTCTGCTTTTATGTGCAATGTTATCACTATAACACTTAACGCACTAAACTGGCAAGGGTTTTTCAGAGTCATTCCATCCCCACTTCTAACAGTTCATTGTTTCACGCATCTTTCTCCCTTCTATGTGTTTAGAATACAAAACTAAATAAAGTACCAGTGCTTTTATCAACTACATATTCATACCTTCATATCACTGTTTACTGCACCTTTCACGCTAATGAGCCCCTTGTTTGATACAGGTGTAATATTTGCTATGTGAATTGATGGTGGAAGAAACTGCTGGAGCTTTCTGGCAAGAGGCTCAGTTTAAAAAAATAAAAGTAGAGAATTAACATAAAGTACCAGACATTGAAATTTCATCAGTCATAGAAGTGAATGCCTGATCCCAGTTTATTTAGATTTTGTTGCCCAAATTAAGAGATCAAATTCCATAGCATATTAAATAAGCTCATTTCAGGAGATGCAAAACAAATAGAAGTACACAGTGGGCAGTTCATACATAGAAAATTAAAATATGGAATGAAGTAGCGCTAGCTTCTAATAACTTCATAAGTACCGTGTATATTGTAACCAATGATCAAGAGGCCTTCCCTTACTATTTGCCTGTTGTAATGACCATTTCTTAAATATCTCCTTTAAAACCTGAGATAACAGGGGTGAAGAACATACTAACTGCATTTTGTGGTAATGTGTGAAATGTGCATATATTCAGACATGGTGCCTGCCCTATGTATGTAGGAAGTATAGAAGGTGGGGGTGGGAAAAGAACTTCAGAAAGAGAAATGGTAAAATTCTGTAGTGACTTAGAAATGTTTCATTGTTATCATCACTTTTTGTTGTCATTTATATTAATAAAGTTGAAATTTACATTGCAGACTCAGTCCGCTAGTAACACACTCCAGAAACACAAATCTTCCTCCTCCTTTACACCTTTTATAGACCCCAGATTACTACAGATTTCTCCATCTAGTGGGACAACTGTGACTTCTGTGGGTAAGTAATGTAGACGCAAGAAGACAAGTGGGGGAAAAAAAAGGTTCAGTGACTTGAGTTGCTCTTTAAAGTAGTTTACAGTGTTTCCATCATGCTTGTTACTTGATTTGCACTGGATTTGCATAGTTTATTTCCTTTTTCCATTTACATTTCTTATAGAAAGAAAGGCTTGCTTAATATTATTAGTTACTGATCTGGGTTATTTAATAGAAAGTAGCTGGTAAATATTTGATACTGAGAAGATAGTATTACATGTGGTTTATTTTTTTTTCCCCAGTGGGATTTTCTAGTGAAGCCATGAGGTCAGAGGCAATAAGGCAAGATCCTACCAGGAAGGGATCAGTTGTCAATGTGAATCCTACCAATACACGACCACAAAGTGACACCCCAGAAATTCGCAAATACAAGAAGAGATTCAATTCTGAGATTTTGTGTGCCGCCTTATGGGGTAATGTACACTTGTGTCCCTGCCTTCCCTCTTCTCTTCCTCTTATTTCTTTGGATCTTTTTTTTTTGCGGGGGGGGGGGGGGTCATTTACTGTGATTGATCTTATGAACTGTCTCTTAAGTGCATGAAGTGTGAGAAGGATTTGTATTGCAGCAGTTATCCAGTGTCCAAATAAGCGATATTTTACAACACAGGCTTTGAAGGTTGTCTCTTGCAACTCATATATATGAAAGCAATAGTTCAGCATCTCAGACCAGACCAGTTTAAGTTTCACCTAAAAATAGGGTCACAAACCTTTTTTGGGTCGGGGGCCACTGACCCACATCAAAATCATTCAGGTGCCACTCATAAGTGAGAAGGGGAGTGGGGGAATCCCTCAGTGACCTGGTGCTCAAGTGAGGAGGTGCAGGGTCTGGGTGGGAGATAGGATGCAGGAGCAGGCTGGAGGTGTGGGATCTAGGCAGGACGGGGAAGGAGATGGGGACGCCTACCTGGGCATCACTCCAGGGGGTAGGAGGGACAGTGTAGGTGACTCCACATGGCCTTGTTTTACCGGCACAGTTGTTCCCCACCTCTCTTGGCTGTGATTTCTGGCAAGTGGGTGGCACTTGCAAGCTTGTGCAGGGACAGAGCTTTCCTGTGCTGCTGTTCCCACAACCGCTTCCTCTCCCATTCAAGGCAGTGCCTGCGGACCGGATGGAACTGGCTGCTTACATTGAATCCAGCCCACAAGGCTCAGGGCTCCCCCCAGCCCCTGCAGCAGAGCGAATAGGTACTGGTACTCTAGCTGCATGGGGCGTTCCAAGCCTCAGCACACCCTCCTGTGGCTGGAGCACCAGTGCCTACTCGCCCCACTGCAGGGGGAGCCCCAAGCCTAGTGAGTTGAATTCAGGCAAGCCACAGTCTGTAGGTTCCCCTTCCCTAATTTAAGAAGCTAGGACAAATAGGCACCTGTACATAGTAATCGAAGCTCAGTCTGTCATTGTCCTAGTGCGACCTGGTTAGTACTCTGCTTACAATGTGGCTGTTTATAGATCTGGCTTGATGCAGATTTTGACTGGTATATTCTCAGAATTGAATAAAAATAATTCACTATTTTGTGAGCCTATTAGGATGTTCTTTTTTATTTTTAAAATCTCTTTTTAATATATGCCTTCTGCAGCCTGTGTGGGGTTATGGTAATCTTTTGCTGTGCATTTTGTATCAGTGGAAGGTTAGGTTCAAAAAGGGTATTATCTTTGATTAGAAGCCTGTATTTCATGTTATAACTATAATATTAGTCATCTCACACCAGTTTAGTTTGAATCACATAATTACTCAGGGAGAATAGTGCAAGTAATTTAGGAAACTTCAGTTTGAGATAATGTGCCACATTCTCTTCCAAACTCTGCTTGGTGTATTTGGGGTTAGGATCAGGGTGCACCAATGTGCCATTTATAATTAGGGCTCAGTATTCTGGGGGCTAATCAGGGGCACCATTTCAGATTTAGGTAAGAGGGGAAGAGTGAGAGCATGGGGAGGCGAACTGAGCATGCTCAGTACAAGCCAAGCACCAAATGGGGGTAACCAACCCCATCTCCCCCTCCCCCCCGCCACACACACATATCATCTCTATCCAGGGGCTACTAAGGCACTGAAAAACTACTTTTTTTGGCAGACAATTTAGCAGTTAGCTGACATGAGCACTGTATCTAATTCCTATATAAAAATAAATAAATATTAGACCTGTTCAGTTCTAACAGTAACATATTCTGACATCTTGTGGCAAGTCACTTAAGGGACACTAGTTAGCCTAAATATTTTAATATACTTACTTTGTTACTAGCTCAGTGGAAAGAGAGAGACACCCTATCAGGACTCCTGGGCTCTATCTCAGCTCTGGAAGAGGAGTGGGGTCTAGTGAGGTACAGCAGGAGGCAGATACATTTCAGCTCCATATAAGAACACCAGAATGGCCATACTGGGTCAGATCAAAGGTCCTTCTAGCCCAGTATCCTAAATATCCTGTCTGCCGACAGTGGCCAATGCCAGGTGCTTCAGAAGAAATAAAGAGAAGGGGCAATCATCATGATCCATCCCCTGTCACCCATTCCCAACTTCTGGCAAATAAAAGCTAGGGACCCCATCTCCGCCCATTCTGGCTAGTAGCCTTTGATGGACCTATCCTCCTTGAATTTTTTTTGTTCCTATTGGAACCCTGTTATGGTTTGGGCTTTTCCACCATCTCCTGGCAAAGAGTTCCCCAAGTTGATTGTGAAAAAGTAATTTTGTTTGTTTTAAATCTGCTGTCTATAAATTTAATTGGGTCAGCTTCTTGTATTATGTTAGTGAAGGAATAAATAACTTTATTCTATTTTTCCACACCGTTCATGATTTTCTAGCCCTCTAACATATCCTCCACCCTTTTGGTCATTTCTTTTCCAAGCTGAAAAGTTCCAGTCTTGTTAATCTTTCCTCATATGGAAGCTGTTCCTTACCCCCTAATCATTTCTGTACCTTTTCCAAATATATGTTTGTATCTGTACTTTGGATTATGTTTTTCCATGTGCATTACTTTGCATTTATCAACAACGATTCCATCTGCCCTTGTGTTGCGCAATTACCTGGTTTTCTGAAATCCCTTTGTAACCCTTTGCAGTCAACTTTGGATTAGTCACTGTTTTCCCCTTTTTCAAGAACATTTATAAGCTTAACAGCATATGCAAATCCCAGCAGCACAACACTCATTCCTATTCCCCCTCCCCCCGAAACCTCAGGAGAGGGGCTAGTGCTTCTCCCCCCCCCCCCCCAGCCTCCTATAAATGACACCCTTGGGGCTAATGTACTTGGGTGTCAGCCTCAGTTATCCTATGCCAGAAAAGGATTGGTCTCATACCCATTTCCTACCTTGATATGTCACCTACACCCTCTCCAGTGGCTTTATAGCAGTAGAAAAATTGTTGTTCTGTGAGAACTCAACACTGGCAACACAAATTGCCAGAGTCCTGCCGTTTTTATACCAATATCTGGACATTTTTAATGCTTTAAAACAAAAAATTAGACAGTTGGGAATGTTGAAAAAGCTGGAGCAGAAAGAGTTGGTTTTTTCCCCAAAGTCACGTGATTAGCAGAGTAAACATGGGGCTTCTGTCATAGTTTTATTTACATAGCATTGTACCAGTTCTGGTGTGTAAGTAAATATCGTTTGCTGTTTTACTGAAAGCACTCAGAGAAGTAAAGTGACTTGCTCCAAGTTATATGGCAAGTGATTACAAGAACTAGGTTCAAAACTTTACCTCTCCTGATACTCGGTTCTGTACTTGCTTCACTAAATCATAGTTGTCCACAAGTGGGTGTGATAAATGTGATGTTCTACCCATTTATCCCAGTGAACAGGGAGGGTCTCTGTTAGTTTCTCCCCTTGCCAGGGGTGCAGATGGAATCAGTGTTGGGTCTGAATACCTAAAACAATGTAAGTTGTTTTGTAAAGCATAACTTAATCAAAATACCTGGAAAACATGCATTGTAATTTGGGTGTTTTGTGTTTAACTTAGGAGTGAATTTGCTAGTGGGAACCGAGAGTGGTCTGATGCTGCTAGACAGAAGTGGTCAAGGGAAGGTTTATCCTCTAATAAATCGAAGACGGTTCCAGCAGATGGATGTACTTGAAGGCCTGAATGTCTTGGTGACAATATCTGGTAATGCTCATTTTTCAATTTATTTATTCTCTGGATAATCTGGACCTCACTGAAGTCAATGAGAGTTTTGCCATTGGCATCAGTGGGGCCTGGATTTCTTGCTTTCACATTTTTTAATGCTATGAACCAGCATTCCACGGAAAACACCCCTAACTGCATGCCTTGAAGGATATTTGCTTGTATTATGATTGGGAGAGGATGGGTGCAGGAAATAAGTTCTCTTTTGGGTCTAGGTCGCTAGAATAGAAATTACATTGCATTGCAGAGTGCAGATGTAGGGTTAGATTTAATGATAGGATGGAATAGATGGATGTGACATCTGTATGTGTCATTACTTAGTGAGATTGTGGCCCATTGATCTAACAGCGAAAGATGCAGCCATTATTTCAACAGTTCACAATTGAACACGTGGTAATGAAAAACTATTTCTTACTAAAGCTGAGAGCTCCAGACACTTGGACCTCCAAGGGGCTAATTAAAGGCCTACTTCATTTATTAAACATAGTTTAGTTCAGTGCTTCCCAACCTTTTTTAAACTGCCAACTGGCAAAGCCATTTACAAACTTTCGGCAGACTGATAACACTGTATTTGCATGCTCTCGTATTCATTACGCAAATAATGAATATGCAAATATGCAAATAAAAGGTTACCAGTCTGTAACGGGTCAGAGTTTGCAGATGTCTACAACACTAAAAAAAATTACAGAAAGACTTCCCTTCTGGCCGCTGCGTGGGGCAGCCCTCCCCTCCGCCACCCTCCAAGGGGCGACTGACGCCTGCAGAGGAAGGGGCACGGGGAGGGGCACCCTCAGGGGCAGAGGGTACGTGAAGCACCCTGTTTAGCAACTTTAGAAATTTTGTCAGGAGCATAGGAGCTGGTGCCCCCAAGTGCTACCACCAATCACCTCTGCCCTCCATCCCTCCTACTCCATTGGGTGGGGGAGCTGCCATTGTAGCTCTCCCGTCGTCTTGTGTACAGCCCCTGTCCTGTGTCTCTCCCTTCCCCAGCCAGGCTGTTGTTGCTCCCACAGTCTCTGCCCGGGCCTCCCCTCGCCACATACCCCCTTCCCTCCCTGTGATCCCCCTCAGAGTTCCCCCATTGCACCCCATAAATCTCCCCAGCCTCCCTTCAGCAACTCCTCCATCCCCCTCCTGCCTTCACCTCACACATCCCTGTTCCCCCTCACCCCCTTTATCTGCCCCTGCCTTTCTTCAGGCCCCTTGTGAGCCCCCCTCTTCTTCCCCCCCCCACCTTTTCCCCCTCACTGGCTGCCACTGCCTTGCATATGTGGGGAGCTGGCCACAGCATCCTTGGGCCCCAGTCAGGGATCGCAGCCAGTTCAGTTGGTAGCAGCCCGGGGCCAAACCCTCCCCCTTTAGCCTGGAGGCACCAGAAGGAGCAGGGAGTCTCTCCTACCTGCTGCCCTGGGGCAGGGCCTGGGCCCGGCAGGGACTGGCTAGGCTGAGGGTGCTGCTCCCTGGGGAGCAGCGGGACTGCCCTGTGTGGAGATCAAGGGCAGAATTTTGGGAGGGTGCGGGAGGCAACAGCTGTGCATTCCAGGACGTGGCTTGCTTTTTATCCTGTTCTCTCCCCTCCCCTCCCCGCTAAGTGAGTGAGGAGAAAGTGCTGGTATTCCGTGCATGCCTCTCTCACATGGGTGGTGAGGCATCACGGATTGCAAGCACTTCCCCTCACTCCCTTAGTGTCCGGAGAACGGGATGAAGAACAAGCCTGCTGCTGCCTCCCTTACCCTCCCAAAATCCCCCCCTTGCTGGAGATCCCCCCTCCCGGCTGCAGCCCTGGGCTCCGGGGGTTCAGCAGCACCCCCTGCCACTGCCGGGGTTCAGGGATCTGGCCTGGAGCCTGTCCCTGCAAGCAGAGGCTGCGAATTGCTCCCTGCTGCTGGGCCTCAGCCAGTGATTGCTTCCTCCTTGCTTGCTGCTGCCACTGGGTCCTAGCGTGACACCTGCCCCTGTGCCCGGGCAGTGTGCCGTGACCTGGCAGCCAGCGGTTCACAGCCCAGCTCCGGTTTGCAGCCCGGTGCTTTGGAACCGCTTGTTTAGTTGACTTAAAATGGTTCTAATATATCTGGTTTTAGCAGTTTACCTTTCTCCTGTATTTTGCCTTGTGCCGTGCTCTGTTGTCTGAAACCCAGCATCGTTTATGGCTTCCCATAGTGATCATTATGTTGCACATCACAAGCACTGGTGGAAGCAGGGATAGGACTGTGATGCTTCTGCTTCAAGAACATAGATTCCTAACACTGGAGCTCTTTCCATTGTGTATTAATGGCATGGCTCTACAGTACACAGTGGAGCAATTGCTGATGCTATGCTAGAAGATAGTGGTATGCATAGACCCTG
Organism: Pelochelys cantorii; assembly: GCA_032595735.1. NCBI lineage: Eukaryota > Metazoa > Chordata > Testudines > Trionychidae > Pelochelys > Pelochelys cantorii. The sequence goes on along the minus strand of CM064326.1, from coordinate 118,593,624 downwards.
ATCAGCTTAGTGCAGAATGTGAATGTACATGCTTGTAATCTAAAGGGCCACCTTCATGCCAGTCTAGTATAGCCTGTGTCTGCATTTCCATTTAAGCACTTCTGTAATATTTTCATCAGCTATAACTGGTTTATGTTTCACTTATGACTGACACCTGAATTCCTTCACACCCTCCGCCCAAAAAAATTAAACCAGGAACCTAAAAACCCTATACCTTTATCATGTACAGTATTTCATGGTGCTTCTGAAGTGTTCCCTTGAGATCTATTTGAATGACACCATTGAATCATCTTTGTGTAATAAAAGATACCACATAACCCAGCTTGTGTAATGTTACTTAGTTGTATCCCACATTGATGACGAGAGTCTGTGGTTAAATCTCGTGTGAAATTCTTTTAGCTTTGTTTACTGTTGCGTGAATGACGATTCAAACACCCTGACACGTCCAGTTTGTTTCCTTCAAGAATATTGCTTCCTCTATTCAGTCACGTTACATTAACCCTGAAGAAATTGGTTGAGCTGTTAGCTGGCTTATTCCTTAAGGAATATCCTCTAACCTGGGTTTTACAGAAGGGCACCAGCATATAGTGAGGAGGGGAGGGTTTCTACCCACAGAGGCTGCATCTACATTTGGAGCTCAGAGTTTCTGGCAAGCTTGAGTAGACCTACTCATGCTAGCTCTCATCCAGCTAAAAATAGTAGTGTAGCCACAGTAGCTCAGGTGGCATTAGTGGTGGGATGGGCTAACTGCCCTGAGTATATACCCATGGGGTTCAGATGGGTTTGTACTTAAGGCAGCTAGCCCATGCTACTGCTACTCATGCTAGTGCACCTACCCCACTATTTTTAGCATGCGACATGGATGAAAGCTAACAGAGATTCCTTCTCGTGTGGTAACTTTGGGTTGGGGGGATGCCCATTGCTTTTTTCCTCCTAGGTCTCCTTCCTGCTGTGCTCCATGTCTTCTCACTTCATTGCCATGTCCTGGCTATGCTCTGGCTGAGCTTTTCCTCGGTATCTTACCATTTCCTATATAAAATGTTCTCTTTGTATACATCACTCAAAGTAAATAGAAATGTTTAATTTTAACCAAACTTATCCCAGTAGTCTAGGTCTGGTTGGTTTAAAGCAGGGGTTCCCAACCTGGGGTATGTGTACCCCCAGGGGGTACAAGAAGCTTGTCAAGGGGGTATGGGGAATATTTGGTAAATAACTAGATTATCCTAATTGAAATATTCCAAAAGTAGTAGTGTTAGTGAAAAAAGTTGTGGATTCTAGAATCTAGAATTTATTTCCTTTCATATTGAATAGGGGGTACGGGAAGGTTTACTAAAAGCCAAGGGGGTACGGGGACCAAAAAAGGTTGGGAACCCCTGGTTTAAAGGAACTTCACTTAGAACTATGTAAGCACATAAGTACATGGTCCATCACATGTTCAGTAGGGATGTAAAAAGTGTTAAAAAATAGTAATCGTGTAATGGATCAAAAAAATCTTATTGGTTGCATGGTTAAATGGGCCTGCAGGCTTCTGGCTGCCAGCCTAGTGGGCTGCCAGCCCCACAGTTCCCCTCTGCCGGCTGCTAGTCCTGCAGGCTGTTGATAAGCGTCAGCTTATCAGTTGACCAGTTAAACTCTTACATTCCTAATGTTCTGACACTTTTTTCAGGAAATGAATATTTGAATGTATGTGATGGTAAAGTTTGAAAAGCTGCTCTTCCGTGTGTGTGAGAGCTTCTCTTCTGTGTGTGTGAGTGAATTGACTTCCATGAGGGTTGTAGGAGAAATATATAACAAAATTATATTAGTATACAATGTGATTTGTTTGGTTTTCAAAACTGTAAACATTTGACTTATGTTTTTACTATTTTCAGGAAAAGCTGGACAATTAATTGCTTAGAAGTATTTATTTTGTTGTTGTGACACTAAAAAGAGTTTAATACAGTTGGCAAAAGCAAGTTGAAGGTCCTTAAACTGTGAGGAGGTAAAAATGCATCAGGCTCAGATACTACCATGAACCTAATAGAAATGGCTGAAAGCAAATTAAATAATTCAGCAGTGATAAATATTATCACTTGTTTTTACAGAGCATATTCCTAGAGAGATTTTACAAACATTAATGAATGATTGCAGCACCATAGGGACATAGCTTAGAATCATAATTAAATGGAGCTAGTTAAAATTTTCCAGTACAGCTTGAACCTCTCTAGTCCAGCACCCTTGGGACCTGACCAGTGCCGAACCAGAGAATTTGCAGAATCATGGTAGGTCAATATTGTCTAGCAGCATTACCAACACTTCCACTGCTTACTGGGCTCTTAGAAGACATTTAAGTGTAAATTAGAGCTAAGTAACAGCACAGAACACTGAGGAGTCAGGACTGGTGGCTGTAAACAAGCTTTATGGGACCACATGAGATTTGGCCATACTCATGAAAAGTGGACATCCAGCTAACTAAAATCATGCCAGGCCACGGATGTTGCCAGATCAGAGTGCTGGACTAGAGAGCTTCAACCTGTATTACAAATAAGGAAAATATTGCATATTAAAGTGATTTGAGTTAAATTTCACATAAAGTCTGTGACAGAGCCAGATGTAGAAATCAAATATCCTGACTCTCAGACATAAACTTTAATTGCTAGTCTATAGTAGTTCTTACAAGAAATGATGATGGTTTTTATTCAAGGGCCAAATTAGAGTTTTTCCTTGTCAGGGTTAACAACTGACAAAAACACTAGAGTTTTAGAAAGAACACTTTACAGCTCTAAATTTCTAAGACTCTTCCTATTTTTTTAAGACACCCCTCCCCCCATTTTTTCCCCTCGTTATCCTTGGTGCTCCTTTCCTGTGAAGGCTTCATAGGGAATACACCAGTTACAAGTGGATGTCTGTGACCGCAGTGTCAGATCAGTTTAGTTTGTTTAGGAGTTGTGTAAATATATGTATAGCCACATTTGTATAACTAACCTTATATGTCACAGTGGAAGGCAGAGGAGTTTCCTGCCTGTCTCATTATTCTTTTGTGTCTAGACCACAAAGATTCAGTAGATGCACTTTAAATTTTATTTAAACCATGTTGAAAGATATTTTGGGTTTAACGGTTCCTGTATTTGCTTATCTTTTGGTCAGATATGAATAAAGAATCACATACTGGGAAAATCCATCTGTATCACTTGTTACTAGTCTTCATTTGATGAATTTTAGTAAATGTTGGGAAAAGAAGCCACATATTCTGGGCAGAGGTGTGTTTTGCACTGGTTTTCTTTAGGAGGCTTTTCAGTGTTGTCCACTATTGCCAGATTGCATTTAATCCTTTAAGAGACATCTTGCAGCCTGGAGGCTCAGGCTGGTATTGTGATTTTTAAAACACTTTTTGTACCAGCCTGATCTAGGCTGCTCCTGGGACTGGAAAGGACCTCAGTGTGACTTAGACAGGTCTCCAGGGCTAGCTAAGATATGGCAGCCTACCTAAATTGCTTGATGGGCTACAACACTGCCCAGAATCTCTGCAGTGCTGTGTGCTGTGGCCCCAGTCTTTATTCCAGGGCTTGTAAAAGGTAGGGATGTAAGTGATTAGTCAAGTAATCAACTACTCGATAAGCCTAGGCTGTATCAGAGGCAGCAAGGGGAGGGGGAAGCAGGAGCCGGTGCTGGGGGTAGCTGGCTTAGAAGTTGTACGGTGCTGGGTGGCAGGGAAGGCAGACACACAGCAGTCTAGGACCTGACAGGAGCCAGGATTGCTCAGTCCCGGCTCTCGCTGGGTCCCAGATTGCTGCGCCTCTGCCACCCAGCTCTTGCTACGTTTAAAATGCAGACCCACAGTGGAGGTAGATTTGGGATCCATCACGAGACAAGAGTCCCAGACTGCTGTGCCTCTGCATTTTAAATGTAGTAAGAGCTGAAAGTCACAACACTGCTCCCCAGTTCAAGAACCCCTGTACTGCTGTCTCTAATTCAGGTCCTGTGGGCCACCTGTCTCTTGTTCGCAGTCACACCACTTCCCTCTCGCAAACACCTAGAAGGAGTAGCTGTATTAATAGGAAAACATTTAGTTATTTTTAACTGGTCTTTCTGGTGGGTGTGGTCCATGAGAACTCCTTGTGGAAGGAAGGAGTAGAAGCCAGGACTAGAAAAGCCAATAACTTGCCAGCTCTTCACTGATAATACAGCAAATGCTATATGGCCTAGCAGCTGTTCACTGAGCACTGCAAGACATATTGATGGGCTTGACTGTGCAGTTACTATTTCCATATTTGGTAATATGTCCTATTTGAAGTGAGTTTCAGTTTTTTTTTATTGTAATTCCTTCCCATCACATGCCTTGGTGACTTGCTTCCTCTACCAGTCTAGATCGAAGCTTGGGCTAGAAGTGACCATTGCGACTGTCCCTATAAGTGTCCAAGCTGCTGTCTCCCCCAAAATCTAGATGATACGATCACATCTCTGGTAAATAAGCATCTCCTGCTTCCTCTCCTGTTTGTAGTGTTGCACCATTTGGGACACAAGTAATCTGCCAACAAAGCTTGTGTAAACATTTAGTAAGAGGGTGAATGTGTTTTAGCAACATGATGCTCTCACTATAAGTCACTGCAGATGATTCTTAGTGCTGTTGTTAAAAAACATTTTTACTTTATATATGTTGTAAATAATCATCACTCCATAAGGATCTGTTTAAGACTGTTCTGTGGTACAACTTCTTCTCTTGTTTGAATAATTTACTAATAAAACCTATTCTGTTTGGTTACCATGGGATAAGAGGGGTTGAAAAGTGCTGGTCATGAGGTATGTAAACTCTAACATAGATTCTAATCTTATACCCTGCTTAGCTTTTACCTTCTCTCAGACCTGGTCCCAATAATGACGTTTTTCTAGTATGCGTGTAAATAATTTTCAAACACAAAATTCACCACATTCTTTTCTGGTGTCACACAAATAAGAGCCACTATAGGTAGTTCTAGGTGTTTTCGGTCTCCATATGCAAAGGATTGGTGCTTGCTAGTGTGGAGTTACAACCTTACTATGAAAAAGATGGGGTTTTAACATTTAAAACAATACAGCCAGAGAACAATTTCTGGTAAGTTTATCATTTTATGTTCATGCAATATTATCATGTGGTTGTTTGGAAGGATTATGGAATAGTGCTGCTGCCTATGTACAATAACCTCGTGCACTCAGTGTTGACTAAATTTATATTTGAGATCCAACGCAATTTAAGTCAGACACACAATATCAGACTTCATATAGGAGTAACTAGGTGAAAGTCAATAGCCTGTGATACTAGGAGGTCAGACTAAATGACTGAATGATTCTTCTGGTTTCAAAACTCTGGAGTGGGACTGTGAAATGCTTAGCACCATCACTTTGCTTTCACAGCAATTTCTCGTCTCTTGATGGTCTTTTGGTTTGTCTTTTTGTTGTGATCAGCATGAAACTTTTGTTAAAACAAATATTGCATTTTGTGGCCAGGTAAGAAGAACAAGTTGCGAGTGTACTACTTGTCCTGGCTAAGAAATAAAATCCTACATAATGATCCTGAAGTAGAAAAGAAGCAGGGTTGGACAACGGTGGGCGACTTGGAAGGCTGTGTGCACTATAAAGTTGGTAAGTAGCACATGACTTGTGACAGTCTGTCAGGATAAAATGAGGTACCAGAGAGGTTTTACTAAGATAGTTGCTATATATATTAACTGATTCCTCTCAGCTTTTTGTTTTGGCTTGTTTTTTCTTCGAGTGATAGTCTCTATATATATTGCACACTTGGGGAAAACATGCACCAAGTGCGTCTGATTCCAGAATCTCTTGCAAGCAGTATCGGTTGAAAAGCACACATGTTGTAGCTTTCACCCTGCTCTCAAGCAAGGGCATAAAGGGTGATGCAAGCTGATGCGTCTTCAATTCCTTCTTAGTGTGCGTGGTCTGAGTTGAAACCTTCAGTGTCCTCAGATCCTTTAATTTTGCATCAATTCTATAAAAATTGTATCTAGTTAAAACAATGAGCCCTGTGGCACCTTGAAGACTAACACATTTATTTGGGCCCAAGCAAAGTGGACTGGAACCCACTTTGTCAGATGCACCCCCCAATCAGATTTTGGCCCAGCCACTTCCTATCCCCCCACCCCAACATACACACACTCAACGTATATCAGTTTCCACGAGTGAGCAGTGCCCCTCAAAGCTTTGGAATGGAAGGTAAGTCTGTTAAGTCTGAAGAGAAGGCTTCATAGGAGAATAAGGGGCACTCTCCTAAACATGAGGACAAATCATCTATGTTTAAAACTGTCCCAAAAAGAAATGATCCCTTCCTGATCCCATTGAAGTCAGGAGAGCAAGTATACACAGGCTAAGGTCTTAGGCATAAGTAAATCTTCTCAACAACAGAAGGAGGCTTGCAAGGATATTGGTCTGACTGTCCAGACACTAGCCCAGGTGGTGAATCATAGAATACTAGAACTGGAGGGAATCTTGAGAGGTCATCAAGTCCAGTCCCCTGCCCTCACGGCAGGACCAAGCACCGTCTAGAACGTCATAGATTTTTATCTATCCTGCTCTTAAATATCCCCAACTAGAAGACTTATCCACATTGCCTAGGGGTGGGGAGCCAGCCTGGGACTGGGATGGAAGGCCAGGTGGGGGGGGGGGGAAGAAGGGGGAAAGGGAAGGAGGCTGCAGAGGCTTCCTGATGGTGCTCCCTGAGGCTGGGGTTGGGGGAAGAGGGTGAAGGCTTCCTGAAGGCACTCCCCAGGAGAGGCTGCACAGGCCTGCTAGCGCAGCCACAATGGGTAGCCTGGCAGGGTTTTTTTTTTTGGGGGGGGGGGGGTGGATCTTGGGGAAGGGAGTGCGGGACTGTGCTGCCCCGCCCTGGTTATGCTTCCACCCCCACCCCACTGCTGTCCAGCACTGGGCCTGAGGGCCAGAGGGGAAGGGTTTGGGGCAGAGGGACCACTTGAGCTGGTGGGTGGCAAGATGGTGAGCCCTATCACAAGCTGGCTACTCTTTTCCTGGTGCAGCTGCCCTCAGTGGTCACTGTGCAGTATAGCTGTCTCCTGCGCTTGCTACCCCAATGGTGACTGAGCAGTATCACATCCCTCCAATCAGCTCCCTCTCTTCCCATGTTGTGGAAAACATTGGAATTCTGGGCACATCCCATTTTCCAGCCACAATCAAACCTTGGCCTTGCTTTAAGTTAGGAAAAGAGGAAGCTGCATGCCAAATTTGATGAACAAAATGTTCCATAGAATCTCTGTGGATAGTAATTTCATGCTTTAATAATATGAATATAGCAGTAGGGGTTTATTGTCGACCACTTGACCAAGATAGTGTTAGAGACTATGAAATGCTAAAGGAGATTAGAGAGGCCATAAACATTAAAAAAAACTCAATAACAGTGGAGGATTTTAACTATCCCCATATTGACTGGGTACACATCACCTCAGGATAGGATGCAGAGATAAAATTGCTTGACACCTTAAATTATTGCTTCTTGGAGCAGCTGGTACTGAAACTGACAAGGGGAGAGGCAATTTTTGATTTAGGCCTAAGTGGAATGCAGGATCTGATCCAAGAGATGAATATAGCTGGACTGCTTGGAAATAGTGACCATTAAGTAAGAAAATTTAACATAGTTGTGATGGGAAAAACAGCTCAGCAATCCAACACTGTGGCGTTTAATTTCAGAAAGGGGAATTTACACAAAAATAAGGGGGTTAGTTAAGCAGAAATTAAAAGCTACAGTGCAAAAAGTAAAATCCCTGGAAGTTGCATGGAAACTTTTCAAAGACAACATAATAGAGGCCCAACTTAAATGTATACCCCAAAATAAAAAACACAGTAAGAAAACAAAAAAAGTGCCACTGTGGCTTAACAACCATGTAAAAGAAGCAATGAGAGATAAAAAGGCATCATTTTAAAAATGAAAGTGAAATCCTATTGATGAAAATAGAAAGGAGCATAAACTCTGTCAAATTAAGTGTAAAAACATAATCAGGAAAGCCAAACAGGAGTTTGAAGAACAGCTAGCCAAAAACTCAAAAAGTAATAGCAAAATGTTTTTAAGTATATCAGAAACAGGAAGCTGGCTAAACAACAAGTGAGGCCCATGAATGATTGCACTGCTAAAGGAACACTCACAGACAATAAGGCCATTGCAGAAAAACTAAATAAATTCTTCGCTTTGGATTTCATGGCTGAGAGTGTTAGGGAGATTCCAAAACCTGAGTCATTTTTTTAAGGAGACAAATCTGAGGAATTGTCCCAGATTGAGGTGTCATTAGAGGAGGTTTTGGAACAAATTGATAAACTTAGAGGAGGTGATCCTGGCAATTACAAACTGGTAAGTTGAATGTCCGTACTAGGCAAATTAGTTGAAACTATAGTAATGGATTGTCAGACACATAGATGAACATAATTTGTTGGAGAAAAGTCAACACAATTTCTGTAAAGGGAAATCATGCCTCACCACTCTACTGCAGTTCTTTGAAGGGGTCAACAAGCATGTGGACAGGGCAGAATCCAGTGGATATAGTGTACTTAGATTTCTAGAAAGCCTTTGACAAGATCCCTCATCAAAGGCTCTTAAGTATTGTAAGTTGTCATGGGATAAGAGGGAAGACCCTTTCACTGACTGATAACTAGTTATAATTTGCAAATGATACTAAACTGCTCTAGATAATTAAGACCAAAGCAGACTGTGAAGAGCTTCAAAAGGATCTCACAAAACTAGGTGATTGGGCAACAAAATGGCAAGTGTATTTTAATGCTTAATGTTGATAAAAGCAGAGTAATGCGCATTGGAAAAAAATAATCCCAGCTATACATACAAAATCATGGGGACTAATTTAGCTATTAACACTCCAGAGAGAGATCTTGGAGGCCTTGCGGATAGTTCTCTGAAAACATCCACTCAGTGTGCAGCGGCAGTCAAAAAAGCAAACAGAATGTTAGGAATCATTAAAAAAGGGGTTGGCAATAAGACAAAGAATATCTTATTGCCTCTATCTAAATCCGTGGTACACCCACATCTTGAATACTGTGTATAGATGTAGTCGCCTCATCTCAAAAAAGATACCTTAGCATTGGAAAAGGTTTAAAAAAGGGCAACAAAAATGATTATGGGTTTGGAAACGGGTCCCATATGAAGAGAGATTAAAAAGATTCAGACTTTTCAGCTTAGAAAAGAAGAGACTAAGGAGGGGATATGATAGAGATCTATACAATCATGACAGTTATGGAGAAAGTGAATAAGGAAAAGTTATTTACTTGTTCCCATAACATAAGAACTAGAGGTCACCAAATGAAATTAACAGGTAGCAGGTTTAAAACAAACAAAAGGAAGTTTTTCTTCATGCAGCGTAGAATCAACCTGTGGAACTCCTTGCCTGAGGATGTTATGAAGACCAGGACTTTAACAGGGTTCAAAAAAGAGCTAGATGAATTTATGGAGGTTAGGTCCATCAAAACTTATTAGCCAGGATGAGTAGGAATGGTATTCCTAGTCTCTGTTTGGCAGAGGCTGGAAATGGATGACAGAAGAGGGAACACTTGATTACCTGTTCTGCTCGTTCCCTCTGGGGAATCTGGCATTGGCCACTGTTGGAAGACAGGACACTGGGCTAGATGGATCTTCGGTCTGACCTGTTATGGCTATACTTAGGTTCACAATTTTCCTGAAATGTGGTACCCAGAACTAGACATGATACTCCAATTGAGGCCTCATCAGCTCAAAGTAGAGCGGAAGAATGACTTTTCATGTCTTGTTCACAGCACTCCTGTTAATGCATCCCAGAATCATGTTTGCTTTTTTTGCAACAGTGTCACGGTATGGGCTTATATTTAGCTTGTGGTCTCCTATGATCCCTGGATCCCTTTCTGCAGTACACCTTTCTACAAAGCCACCTCCCATTTTCTATGTGTGAAATGGATTGTTCCTTCCTAAGTGGAGTATTTTGCATTTGTCGTTATTAAACTTTATCCTATTTCCCTCAGACCAGAAATCCAGCTGAAGGAAATTCAGGTGCCTCAGCACAGCTGAGGTATTGCTTCTGTGTCCTTGCACCCACCGCCTTTGTGACTGACATTTCCTAATCTCCCACGTGTGCAATAAACCTCGAGGCCATCACCTGAAGAAGAAATAGAGGTTATCTGTACCTGGGGGTTCTTTGAAATGTGTGGTCCTTACCTGTATTCCACCACCCATCCTTCATCCTCTCTGCCACAGGTTGATTACATTGTGGTAAGGATGGGGAAATTTTGGTGGCATCAGTCTATGCTGCCTTTTATGCCCTCTGTCAGGAGTACAAGAGAGCTATAAAGTATATGTGGGCCAATATGTTTTTTATTTTTCTCTTTGAACATAAGAACATAAGAATGGCCGTACTTGGTCAGACCAAAGGTCCATCTAGCCCAGTATCCTGTCTGCCGACAGTGGCCAGCACCAGGTGCCCTGGAGAGGGTGGACCGAAGACAATGATCAAGCGATTTGTCTCCTGCCATCCCTCTCCGGCCTCTGACAAACAGAGGCCAAGGACACCATTTTATCCCCTGGCTAATAGCCTTTTATGGACCTAACCTCCATGAAATTATCTAGCTTCTCTTTAAACTTTTATAGTCCTAGCCTTCACAGCCTCCTCTGGCAAGGAGTTCCACAAGCTGACTACACGCTGTGTGAAGAAGAACTTTCTTTTATTAGTTTTAAACCTGCTACCCATTAATTTCATTTGGTGTCCTCTAGTTCTTCTATTTAGGGAACTAAAAATAACTTTTCTTTATCGGCCCTCTCCACACCACTCATGATTTTATATATCTCTATCATATCCCCCCTCAGTCTCCTCTTTTCTAAACTGAAAAGTCCCAGTCGCTTTAACCTCTCCTCATATGGGACCCGTTCCAAACCCCTAATCATTTTAGTTGCCCTTTTCTGAACCCTTTCCAAGGCCAAAATATCTTTTTTGAGGTGAGGAGACACATCTGTACACAGTATTCAAGATGTGGGCGTACCATAGTTTTATACAGGGGCAGTAGATATTCTGGGTCTTATTTTCTATCCCTTTCTTAATAATTCCTAGCATCCTATTTGCCTTTTTGACTGCCGCTGCACACTGTGTGGAAGTTTTCAGAGAACTGTCCACGATAACTCCAAGATCTCTTTCCTGATTTGTCGTAGCCAAATTAGCCCCCATCATACTGTACGTATAGTTGGGGTTATTTTTCCCGATGTGCATTACTTTACACTTATCCACATTAAATTTCATTTGCCATTTTGTTGCCCAATCACTCAGTTTGGTGAGATCTTCTTGGAGTCCCTCACAGTCTGCTTCTGTCTTGACTATCCTAAACAGTTTGGTATCATCTGCAAACTTTACCACCTCACTGCTTACCCCTTTCTCCAGATCATTTATGAATAAGTTGAACAGGATTGGTCTTAGGACCGACCCTTGGGGGACACCACTAGTTACCCCTCTCCATTCTGAAAATTTACCATTTATTCCTACCCTTTGTTTCCTGTCTTTTAACCAGTTCTCAATCCAAGAAAGGACCTTCCCTCTTATCCCATGGCCATGTAATTTACACAAGAGCCTTTGGTGAGGGACCTTGTCAAAGGCTTTCTGAAAATCTAAGTATACTATATCTACTGGATCCCCCTTGTCCGCATGTTTGTTAACTCCTTGAAAGAACTCTAATAGATTAGTAAGACAGGATTTCCCTTTACAGAAACCATGTTGACTTTTGTCCAACAAATTATGTTCTTCTACATGCTTCACAATTTTATTCTTTACTATTGTTTCGACTAATTTGCCCAGTACTGAAGTTAGACTTACCGGTCTGTAATTGCCCGGATCGCCTCTAGAGCCCTTTTTAAATATTGGTGTCACGTTGGCTACCTTCCAGTCATTAGGTACGGAAGCCAATTTAAGGGATAGGTTACAAACCACAGATAATAGTTCAGCAATTTCCCATTTCAGTTCTTTTAGAACCCTTGGATGAATGCCATCCGGTCCTAAAGATTTGTTAACATTAAGTTTTTCTATTTGTTCCAAAACCTCCTCTAATGACACTTCAATCCGGAACAGTTCCTCAGATTCATCACCCACAAAGGACGGTGCAGATTTGGGAATCTCCCCAACGTCCTCAGCTGTGAAGACTGAAGCAAAGAAATCATTTAGTTTCTCCGCAGTGGCTTTATCGTCCTTGATTGCGCCTTTTATAGTTCCATCGTCTAGGGGACCCACAGGTTTTTTAGCAGGCTTCCTGCTTCTAATGTACTTTAAAAACATTTTGTTATTTCTTTTTGAGTTTTTGGCTAGCTGTTCCTCAAAATCTTTTTTTGCTTTTCTTATTACATTTTTACACTTGATTTGACAGTGTTTATGTTCCTTTCTATTTATCTCACTGGGATTGGACTTCCACTTCTTAAAAGATGCCTTTTTGTCCCTCACTGCTTCTTTTACATGGTGGTTAAGCCACGGTGACACTTTTTTAGGTCTCTTGCTATGTTTTTTAATTTGGGGTATACATTTAAGTTGGGCCTCTATTATGGTGTCTTTAAAAAGTTTCCATGCAGCTTGCAGGGATTTGGCTCTAGTCACTGTGCCTTTTAATTTCTGTTTAACTAGCCTCCTCATTTTTGTGTAATTCCCCTTTTTGAAATTAAATGCCAGGGTGCTGTACTGCTGAGGTGTTCTACCCACCACAGGAATGTTGTTATATTATGGTCACTATTCCCAAGCAGTCCTGTAACGGTTATCTCCTGGACCTGATCCTGCGCTCCACTCAGGACTAAATCGAGAATTGCCTCTCCCCTTGTGGGTTCCTGCACCAGCTGCTCCAAGAAGCAGTCATTGAAGCCATTGAGAAATTTTATCTCTGCTTCTCTTCCTGAGGTGACATGTACCCAGTCAATATGGGGATAATTAACATCCCCCATTATTATAGAGTTCTTTATTTTGGTAGCCTCTCTAATCTCCCTCAGCATTTCAATGTCAGTATCGCTGTCCTGGTCAGGTGGTCAGTAATATATCCCTACTGCTAATTTCTTATTATTGGAGCATGGAATTACTATCCATATCGATTCTATTGAACATGTTTATTCACTTAATATTTTTATTTCATTTGATTCTACATTATCTTTCACATACAGTGCCACTCCGCCACCCACCCGGACTGCTCTATCCTTTTGATATATTTTATATCCCGGTATGATTGTGTCCCACAGATTTTCCTCATTCCACCAGGTTTCAGTGATGCCCATTATGTCAATCTCCTCATTTAATACTAGGTACTCTAGTTTGCCCATCTTATTAGTCAGACTCCTTGCATTTGTGTAGAAGCACTTTAAAAATTTGCCACTGCTTATTTGTCTGCCCTTCCCTGGTGCATTGGATTCCTTTGTATGCGGTTGTTTGTCTGCTCTGGCCCATGGTTTGCCCTCTCCCCTCCTCTCTTTCTGACTACAGCTTAGAGAATCTCTATCAATGGTTTCTCCTCTAAGAAAAGTCTCCCTCCAATTTACGTGCATCTCCGCACCAATCGGCTTTCCCCCATCTCTTAGTTTAAAAACTGCTCTACGGCCTTTTTAATGTTTAGTGCCAGCAGTCTGGTTCCACCCTGGTTTAGGTGGAGCCCATCCTTCCTGTATAGGCTCCCCCTCTCCCAAAAGTGTCCCCAGTTCCTAATAAATCCAAACCCCTCTTCCCTACACCATCGTCTCATCCACGCATTGAGACTCTGAAGCTCTGCCTGCCTACCTACCCCTGCGTGTGGAACTGGAAGCATTTCCGAGAATGCCACCATAGAGGCTATCTAGATGCCTCGAGAGCTCCTTGCAACGGGTGCACACATACGCCACCCGCCCACAGGGCAGATAATCATACCTGTTACACTCGGGTCCCGTTTTTACTCCTCTTTTACCTGGAGAACTCCCTCTCCAAACTCCCTGTTAGCTGTTCCTGTTTGCAAGCTTATATGCATTGTCTGTCAAACACTGACCCAGTGTTGAGGCTGAGTGTTGTAAAAACGGCAGCAAAAAAGAATCCTAGCTTTGTAGGGGGCAATGATAACAGGAACATATGTTTAAGTTAATGATGGTTCATTGATTTCCCTTGTCTCATCACATTTCCTAATGCACTTTTCAGATCGAAACAAATGCAGTTGTGGGATGAGGTGCCTTTCCATTAAACAGATTGTTTTTAGCACTTCTCAAATGACTGAGATTAATTGGGTTATAGACACCTCTGAATCAAAACCTGTGATGCATGGGTCAGTGTTTGATAGACAATGCATATAAGCCTGACATCTTGCCACAGAGTGTGCAGGAAAGCATCAGTAAGTTAATACTGTTTCTGCTGGCTCAGTTTCAAAATGAGATCTTATCGTGATATTGCACCACCATTTCCCTGGAATTATTTTTCTCTCTTTTTACTTTAAAGTGTACTCATTGCTGCAACTAACCTGTTTTTGAAACTCGTGTGTTATTGCTTCAAAGCTTTACTTTTTGTCAAATTGTACTAGTCAGTGCATAATATAATGACGCAATCTGTTAACGTATTGTTAAGAGCTAGCTAAAAGGGACTCTCTCTAACAATGAAGGAGACAAAACTGAGAGCATTTTCTTGCAGATGAAGAGTGATTTGTTACATAAAGTAACAGTTTTTAGCTCCAAACAGTATATGGTAGATTTCCTCTGGTAGTAGGGAGGCCTCTTTGACAAGGACATTTAGTTCCCAAGAATGATGAGCTCTGGAAATAGTTATGTTTGCAGATCTAATAGCAGTGCAGTGTTGGAGCTGACACTGTGGCTTTGTACACTGCAACAGTTGGCCTTGATGTCTTCCTCTGTCTCTTTGATGTAGCAGGGGGTTCAGACTTAATGGTGAAGTGGTATTTATGGATCTCGGAGATGCTGGAGGCAGTTTGTGGCTCTTGTAGATGATAAATTACTCTTTGGTATCGAAGACTGAATATATTCCAGAAACTACCTCAGGCAGACACAGACGGACATCAGATGTTCCTTTTCCCAGATAAGGTGACATTCATACACAAAAACCCTAAGAATTCTTAAAGGTAGACAGGATTGGACAAAAACTGTATTGTGCAGAGAGGCAGATGCACTACAATTGAGCAAGTGAAACATCTTTTTGTGGATGAAAATGTGTCAGGTCTTCGGCACTTAAAATTTACTGCTTTAACTTCTGTGTTGAGCAAACAGCAGAGTTCTTTCTGAAAAACAGCTCCATCTCTCTACCGCTTGCCAGAAGAAAACAAATATAGACCCTTATACATCAATAAAGAGAAAAGTTTGCAATACGAATACAGTATGTATTAAAACTATGGTGGTGTTTTCTGCAGTGCAGTACGATTTTGCTTTGCACACAGACTGGATGTGAAATGTAAGGGGAAATAATTTCTCACTCCTTCAGGAAATTTTCACCTTCTTATTTTTTTCCTGGGCTAAGTGGAAAGTAGAAACATATACAAGCCAATTACGCATCATCCGTTCACAACTGTTCCCAAAGAAAAGGCTAGCAGAAACAGAAATTGAGGAAATTTAAGAGGAATTGGAAAATGGAGAGCCTGCAGCTCTAGTTGAATGGACCCTTCCTACTTCTCGGAGTCCTTCCCCATCCCATATATTTACTGTCTAAAGAATAGTTGCCAGCAGAGCTCTACCAGAAGACCAATTTTTGTCTTGTACCTGAATGTAGAAGAAGCTTGAAAATTCAGATTTGCTACATGATGAAAATATTACCTTTTCTGACACATACAGCTTTTTCCTACTTAAGAATGTAAGTGATATAGAAAAATGGGATCTTTATGGCTGCTTTGCAGCTCCTTGGTTTAGGGGAAAATACACCACTCAAAAATTTGAAGTGAACCATGAAAAATGTTCTACATTTTCCTAGACAACTTTTTTTCAAAGCATTTAAAGAAATTCAGACTCTTTACCAACTTGGAGATTTTTTTACATTTTGTCTTGGCAGGGGGCCTTAACTCTCAGGAAAGAAGAGCAGATGTTGGCCAGTACTTGAAATGTTAGCTTCTTTGTGAGACTTTTTGGGAACTTTTTTCACACCTCTTCCTACTTTTCCATGAGGATGATTATCCCCCTATTCGCTGCCCATCTTTAATTTGCCACCTACTAACACAATCATTTTAGATCTTGGAGGCAAAGTTAGCAAACCTGTTACTTTTGCTTTTAAAACTGACTTTTATCTTCTTCCTTAATTTGAGTACCATGTCTTCTTCCTCTGGTGCCTTACACTTCAGCTTAATCACAAAGCATTAAAACCAGCAATGTTGTGAAAGCAAGCCTGCCTATTAGTTGTGATGTCACACTTTTATGTAACAAAGTTACCTTTTGGGTCAAACTCCTTTCCTTTTTGATATGTAAAATATATATCTATGTTTTGTAAATAATAGCATGTGGTGTACTGGCAAGACTATTCCAGACATGGATATTCATTGAGTTACTGATGAGATTCAGTATTTTTGTGAAAGAGATAACTAAAAATGCTTATTTCTAATCCTACCTTAAGATACTTGGAAATAGGAGTATTATTGCAGTATTTACTGGAACCTATAAATGTTTAAAGTTTGTAGCAACTTCATAGGTTTCTTGTTTCCTATGCTAATTAAAAGTTTGGAGTTGCTGCTTAGTTCATTTTCTTGTTTGATTTCAGTAAAATATGAAAGAATCAAATTCTTGGTAATTGCTTTGAAGAGTTCTGTGGAAGTCTATGCATGGGCACCAAAGCCATACCACAAATTTATGGCATTTAAGGTAACAGTATATTTTAATTGTATTTGGGCTTTCTAATGTGTATTTGCAGTTACAGAGTACTTTTATAAAAATGTTTGCACAACCCACAATGTTGCTATGCAGTTACGTGTTCTCTAGTAAATCTATCACTAATTCTGGATTGCATTTTGATGTTTATTAGATGAAAGAGCCAGTGTGTATAACTAAATTAAAATTCTGAACATAAATCATAAATGGAAAACCTAACAGGGAGATTGCTCAGGGCAACAGCATCATGTTGCAACTGCTGAAGAGCGTCTGTTGTGAAGCTGTAGCAGTGATTCCCGCTTAAGGAGAGCGAAATTTAAAGCTCTGTTGTGTTTTTCTCTCCCCTCGAAGGGTAATTTAGCTTAAGTGGTCACATAAAAGATGTGGAAGAAACTCACTAAGGTTGTGAATCTCCAGAGCACAATTTGATTCTAGGTAGATTCATTTTTGAGGTACTATACGGGTGTGTTTTGTCTTCTCCATGTACAAATCAGGAGACAGAGAACTGAACCAAATCCCAATCTTGCTACAAGTGAACAAATGGCTCTACATTATGTTAACCTCACTTGTTTTTAGGAAGGCTGAAAGAATATAATTGGTCATTTGGTATCATTACCAAACTGTAGTCGTATGGCAGTTGTCCTTCCCTCTCTGGGTCAGATGCAGGCCACACTACCTCACTCCACAGTTGGGACTGCGGCCTCGTATCAGTGGAATTAGCAGTAGGCATTCATGTTCCAGCTGGTCTACCCGGGCTGAGTTCCCAGATAGATAGTCATTTGGTTCCAGCCCTTAGGCAGAAACATGATCTCTGAGGGTCAGTGGGCTCTGGCCTTAAACTGGGATTGAGCAGCCAACCATCTATAGCCCCTGGTCCCTTTAAAAACAGGGTCTTGGAAAACACTGTAGTGTTTGGTCTTGGGACCTTTTTGGCAGGGGCCAGAGCAGACACCGTAGTCTGTAGGTTCTGGGTCTGTTACACAAGGGCCAGAGTGAACCCAGCTGTCTATAAGCTCTGGGCTCTTTAGTCAGGACAGAATAAATACAGGAGACAATTGGCTACAAGTCCTTTAGTCAGGGGCAGAGCAAACAAAATAGTCAATTAGCTCTGGGCCCCTGGTGCAAGGACCAGGCAAAAATCCAGGGGGTGAGGCATAGGGTTGCCAGGTGTCTGGTATTCACCAGGACAGTCTGGTATTTTCGGCTCCTGTACATTAAAAAATTGAGAGAATACCGGACACCTAAAATGTCCTGTATTTTCTGAATTTTTCCCCGGCCAGGAGGCGAAAATGCCGGGCACCTGGCAACCCTACAAACACTCAGTGCCCGGCCTTCCCCCCAGAACCCCCCGCTGGCTCCCAACACCCCCTGACCCCAGCCCCCATGCTTACCTGGTTCCCCAAGGCTGCTGGCATAAAATGGCTGCTGGCCAAAAGACCTAGGGGAAGCAATGCTTTCCCCTGGGTCTTAGTGCTCAACCGCTCCCCTGTTCCTATCCCTGCACTCACTCTTGAAGGGGGACTTAAGGCCTTGGCGTCCTTTTTTTTTTTTGCTCAGCAACTTTGGTCCCCCCCTCCCCTGTTTTTTTCCCCTTCAACAGAATTTTTTCCATTTTTTGGGAGGGGGGGGTTCGGTATTTTTGTTTCAACCATCTGGCAACCCTAGTCAGGCATCCTAGCTCCAGTGGGTGACTGACAAACGCAAGCTTCTTGGCCTGGCGAGGTGAGGCTGACACCACAGAGCTGGAGTATCAGGGGGAGCCCAGGTCCACTCTACTCCACTGGAGTGGTAGGTTCAGTGGGGAGTCCAGGCCTCAGGCAGTGCTGCAGGGCTACTTCCTACTCTTTGAGGTGTACCTAGGGCCACAAGGCATTTTCCATCTCCTCCAGCCAGTGGCCAGTGCAGTCCTGGCAGGTCGGCAGCAGACACAGGTTCCCTGACAGGGAGGGCATCTCAGAGTCACTA
Organism: Pelochelys cantorii; assembly: GCA_032595735.1. Lineage (NCBI taxonomy): Eukaryota > Metazoa > Chordata > Testudines > Trionychidae > Pelochelys > Pelochelys cantorii. Next base: position 118,574,885 of record CM064326.1, on the reverse strand, counting down.
GGCTGGAGCGAGCAGGGCACATCTCTCTCCCTTTTTGCTACCAGAGGCTCTGCTTTTTATACTTCCTGCTCTGGTTACCCACTTCCAATGCGAGGAGTAAGGCCTGGCTCTGCCCACTTAGGCACGGGAGGTGATTCTTTCCCCCTTTGGGCCAGAAGGCGGCCACACAACACACTACACAGCTGTTGCGCAGAAGATGAGATTGTCTCTTATAAGCTGAAAATCTATTAAAGGAGTTTTTATTTTTGCTTTTTAGTCCAGGGAAGTTGTTTAGGTTCATAATGGAATATGGCAGAATCCTGCACAGGCATGATTGTTCTGGCCTCAGTCCAGCAAAGCACATAAAAACAGAGGCTTACCCTCAGTGGAATGCCTCACATCTGTAGAGTAAGGCATGTATTTAACCATGCTGCTGAATTGTGTGTGATGACTTTGCAGGATCAAACTGTGTGTGTGTGTGTGTGTGTGATGTTTTTAAGGACTCCCATCTCAGAGTTGTGTGCTTAGCAGATATATAGATCTAACTCCTTTTTAATTACTCTCTTGCAGTCATTTGGAGAATTGGTACATAAGCCATTGCTGGTGGATCTAACTGTAGAGGAAGGTCAGAGGCTGAAGGTGATCTATGGTTCCTGTGCTGGTTTCCATGCTGTTGATGTGGACTCTGGATCAGTCTATGATATTTATCTGCCAACACATGTAAGAATTGTGGCTCAATATAGGATTTTTATTTCTTAGTCTCCCCCACCCCCTTTACGTCTCATTTGAAAGTTATACAGGTTTTCAAATGCTGTAGTACAATCATACCAAGAGTAGCCAAGAAGAGGAGTCATCTGTTCCCTTCACTATGTTTTTCTAACTTCTGAAATTGCAATCATCACTTGTAATTTGTGGGTCAATTCAAAGATAAGAGCATCTTGGATTTAAAAAAGAAAAAAAAATCCCTAAACCCACAAATTAAAAATCCTGAAGTCTTTTTCTTTATAAAACATTCACACTTAAAGTAAATACTATGTACAAAACATATTTTGTTAATGCTAGTTCTACTGCATGTTCAAAATAATCAGTTTAACAGACATGCTCAAGGTCTTGGGAGTTGCTAGTTCAATCCTTGTAATAGGTAATGTGTCTTATAGCAAGAATGAAAAGAACAAAATTTTGTTAAAACAGATGTTGTGTAAAACAGAGTCTCTACCTTTCCACACTATTATACCCCTTTCAGGATTCTGATTTGTCTTGTGTACCCCCAAGTTTAGCCTCACTTAAAAATTACTTGCTTTCAAAACCAGGGTGCGGCTCCACAGCACCCTTAGCTCAAAATAAGCTATGCAATTTGTGCTACAGCTTATTTTGAGTGTATTTCAAAATAGCTTATTTCCGTTTTAAGAGTGCAGTCTAGACGTTGCCTTAGTGCCAGCCCTATACTTTGAACTCCGCTAAACCAGTTCCATGACACACACACCCCTTGGCTGCAGCCCCCAGATTAAAAAACGTTGATCTAGATGAGTTGAGGTACCTACTAGAGGACCTCTGGGCGCCCCCGGGAGTATATGTATGCCTGGTTGGAGAACCACTGCTGTAAAAGATATAAAACCTCCTATATCAGAAACTATATGGAGTCTTACGTTTAAACGAAACCAAAACACTGAAACAGGTTGGCAAAGTGTAAATATGAGAGCATATTGACAAAATCTTTGGAAGGGAAGATTCTAAAATCCATTTTAAAGTGGAAAGGAGTGAAGTCAGATGAACGGAAGGGGAGTAAGTGTGTAAAACAATGACATGATCACCACCAGGTGGGTGGAGAGATGAGGCAGAGCAGTGCAGCAGCTCCCTGAGGCCATTCACACAGCCTAAGCAGGACAAGGCTAAAAGAGGAGACATCCATTACAGTCATTGATCATGTTTCAGGGCTGTTCTGTGTGGGTGGAGAATTCTACTGTGGGCTTTGTGGTATGTGTGCTCTTGGATTTCTTTGCAGGACAACCCTTAAAAAAAATTAAAAAATAAAGCATTTCAATACATTCCTGCCTTAAAAGGTTGGTAAGTGTTCAAGACTTTTTCAAACAGGAAGTCCTCCAAAATGCATAGTGAGAATAAAAATAAGATAAAAATAGAATATATAGCTAAAGCTATTTCATATCAATTTGGAAAAAAACATAAACTGCATAATTCTTTTATGTATATACTCTAGAATTATTAATCATGTCCACTTCCAAATCTTTAGTAGAAACATGACTTATTTTATTTTTTCTTTTCTGCCTTTAAAATAAATTGACCAGAATTATTAAAAACTAAAGTTAATTATCATTTTATTGCAGTAGGCAAAGGCAATTATGGAGCAGCTGGTGCAGTGAAGAAAATTAAATTTCAGAAATGAGATAAAATGACATCCATAATTAAACCTAAGCTAGGTTAATAGCTTGAAAAATACTTTTCAGGTCTTAAAGATCATATGAACATATTACGTTTATTTGCCGCTAGAAGCTCCAACAAAGACCAGGTCCTCCTTGTGCTAAGAACTGCACAAACACACCATCAAAGACCATATCTGTCCCAAAGTGCTTACAATCTAATCAGAGAAATGGTGGGCGTGGATGCATAAGCATAGAGAGCTCACGCAGGATGTGAACAGCTGAACTGGGAATATGACCTGAGTCCCAGTCCAGTGTTCTACACCCAGACTCGCATTGCCATCTTACTGTGTAGCTAAGTCAGCCCTGAAAATCATACAGTACATACAGGTCATACAATACAACTGGAGGTGACAGTTTGGTGGGACTTAGCTACTGATATATGTCTCCCAAGGCCCTTACGTCACTGTGGCCCCGATGACATCTGTTTTCTTCCTTTTTACAATCTGCTTTAAAACAAAAGGTATCCTGCCCTGTATACTGGAGCAGATTATGTGAGAAATAGTATCTTTGCTTTTGTTTTGCTTCTGTAGATCCAGAGTAGCATCCAACCACACGCAATCATTATTCTCCCAAACACGGATGGGATGGAGCTGCTGGTTTGCTATGAGGATGAAGGAGTTTATGTAAATACCTATGGGAGGATCACCAAAGATGTGGTTCTGCAGTGGGGAGAGATGCCCACATCAGTTGGTATGTATCCTGTGAGAATGGCATTCACCTGGTAGTTTTTATCTACTCTCTTTTAGAATGAAATCCAAAACATTTGATTGGAGTACTGGGATAGACAAAAGAACTTATTGTGCAGTTGCTTCCTAGCAGCCTGCTGAAAATAGATGTATTTTGCTAGGCAACCACTAAGTTGCTAACCTGTATTTGTAACGGGATTTGAGCTGGTATTATTTTGGGAGATTTCTCAATTGATAATAAGCTTATATGTGATCTGATAGTCTTATTGTGATCTTAGGCAGTCAAGTATTTTATATTAAAATATTTTGAAATTGGAGGAGGCATTTTAATGAGACAATGTCCTCACATCATCAAAAATAAAAAGGTACAGTATTTTGCTTTCCAGGCCAGCTTTAAGGTAAAGGGATTTTTCAGTTATTGAATGTCACACTTTAACGTATGATGGCTTGTTTGTTTGTTTGTTTTTAAAGCATACATTCGATCCAATCAGATTATGGGCTGGGGAGAAAAGGCTATTGAGATAAGATCAGTGGAAACTGGGCATTTGGATGGTGTGTTCATGCACAAAAGGGCACAGAGACTCAAGTTCTTATGTGAGCGTAATGACAAGGTAGGGGGTTATTTTTGCTTACAAATTCTTACATTAACACCATGTACTTTAATTGGATTATAAATATTTTGAACATTGAAGTTTAATGTAAATTTCTGCTTTCTTTCTTACTCATCAGATTTTGGTGAGCAATAGGGATGTGAAGGACTAGTCGACTAGTCACTCCCCCTTCCCTCCCCCGCTGCCTCTATCAGAAAGAGTCAGCAAGGGGGAGGAGAGGAGGGAGTATTTCAAAGCAGCAGTGTCCTGTGGAGCCTGGGGTCAGCTAGGGACTCCTCTGCTGACCCCAAACTCCATGCGGCACTGCCGCTTTGAAATGCCATGAGGAGCCTGGCATCAGGCTCCCCGTGGTGTTTCAAAGTGGCAGCACCACATGGAGTCTGAGGTCAGCGAGGGACTTCCCTTCTGACCCCATGCTCCACACGGCGCTTTCGCGCCCTAGGGCTGTTGCTATGCTTCAAAGGTGGAGGCACTCTATCAACTAGTCAAATAGTCAATTCAAAATGCATCAACTATTTGATTAGTCAGTTAGTGGATATTTAACATCCCTAGTGAGGAAAGATAATCTGAACACTTGACTACGATCGTAAATGATTTTCTCTTTCTTCACAGGTTTTCTTTGCCTCTGTACGGTCTGGTGGAAGCAGTCAAGTTTATTTCATGACCCTAGGCAGGACTTCTCTTCTGAGCTGGTAGAAACAGTGTGATTTGACAAGGGATTGCTGACATCCAGAGTCTTCGAGATCCTCATGACTTGGAATTATTAGTAACTGGAGTACAGACCTGCACTGATGCAAGCACTCCATGTGAATGTGTGTGCAGACATCACTAGTGTTAGGTTTCTTTCTGTTTTTTTTAAACTGAGGCTGCAGTGCAGCTGGTGCTGTAAAGATATTACCATCAGGTGCTATAAGTCTTTGAAATTTGGGATCATACTAGAAAGCAACAGGTCTCCCCCCCCACACACGCTCCTGTCAGCTCCAGAATTTCTAGGCTTTGAATGGCTCACTTTGTTAGTGTGAAAAGAGAAAGGGTTATCATGAATATGCTGTTGATTTGACAGAAAGCAGGCAAGAGAAGGTGACAAGTGGTGGTGAGAGAGTCAGTCTTGCTGAAGCAGAGGGCAGATCTAATCTAGTAATGTTAACAATGTATTTAATTGACATTTCTTTTTTGTAATGTGACAATATGTGGACAAAGAGGAAGGTGCAGGTTTTAAGAAGTTAATATTTATAAAATGTGAATGACACAGTGACTAGGATAACTTCTTTTGTGGGGATGGGGGGAGGGGTGGAATTCTTGTTTTTTTGTTTGGTTTTGTTTTGGCCTGGCCAAGAGCTTCGTCATTTTTCTGTGTACCGGGTTTTGCCTAACACATGTGCAGATGATAAAATGTTTGTTCATTTTCTATAATGATTCTGTGTTAGGACAGAACTTGGGTTGTCTCACAGTATTAGCACTGCCTCAGTTTAAGGTTTAATTTTTGTTTAAACCTAGAAGTGCAACAACAGTTTTACCACAGTCTGCACTTGCAGAATTTAAAAAAAATTCCAAACTACATATGTTTATTTTTTGTGCCTACCTCATTGTTTTTAATGCATAAAAGAGGTGGTTTAGTTTATACATTTTTAGAGGAAAAACCATTAATATCTAATTTAATCTTAATACCAAAACTACCAGATGAAAGGTTTGACTGTTATTCTGTAGCAAATTTCAGCAGAAGAGGGGAGTAATCCATTGAGATGGTTAAAATAGCCTTATGGCAGTGAGACACTGACTAATGTAATTGCTTACTAAGTTTGAAAATTGGGTGCGCCTTTTTTTTTTTTTTTTAAATACCAATTTCATCAGTAATGGAAGAGGATGAATTTGGACATTTCACTCTTCTAACACGTGGGTTTTAGTAACGAGCAGGTAACAATAACTAGTCTAGTTCTATAAACCATTAAATGTTGTAGGAAACATTTTGGGGAGGTGATGTTTTTCTTTTCTAAGAATGCAATGCACTAAAACTATTTTAAGAATGTAGTTAATACTGCTTATTCGTAAAACAGCATATTCTTGTGTTTAGGCGTAAGATCCCAACTCTGCCCCCCCCCCACCTTTTTTTTTTTAAAGTCGGTTTTATTTTATGAATAAGTTTCTGACATTTGTAATAAATGTCTCAAGAGTAATAATTTGTTTAATGGCTACACGTTCATTACTTGAGAATTCTTGAGTGTATAATAATCTGTTGGTGATGTAATAATGCACAGTGTCATGATTCAACCATTTTTATTTTATTTTTTGTTTTTGGTGGGGTACTTTGTTGACAGCTGCCTTAAGCTGTTCATTCAGTGAACAGGCTCTCAGTGTTTCACTGGCTTTATCTTCTGCTGTGCTTACCTTACTTTCATGGCATGACAGGTAGGGCTTTTTAAACATTTTTTAATCAAACGGCTTGATTGTTCAAGTGACTGGTCATTTGATTGCTTTAACAGCACCAACTAGGCAAGTGCTTTGCTCCACAAATCCTTCTTTTGGCATCAGTCCTGACTGCTGTAAATTCTTCTAATCTGTTCAGCGTTTTTGCTGAACATTTTCTTTTGAGTATCCAAAACAGTTTGAAAGGGGAGCTGGTGTACACTTCACCCACACACATATCAAGAAAGCCTTACATTTCCTGGCAGAAGAGTACTTAGAAATATTTTTTTAAATCATTTGACTTTTGGATAGCACTGAAGGTCAAGGGTGGGGACAGGTTTCTTCAGTCTCTGTTACAATCAGCCAGAAGAGCTATCAATTCTCTGTTCTATAATGAACTAAGGGGACTCAGAAGCCCAACATAATCGCAGACATAGATGTAATAACAAGATGGCCCTGTAGCATCGTTAACCAACACTGATCAATTCTACATGGTTTTAATTCTTACAGCACTGTGTGGTTAAAAATGGATTTGGTTCTTCTCCCCAGCTCACACATTACCTTGGAAATCAGTACAATTCCTGTAGATGAGAATGTTCCAGGGATTCCCTAGGTTAAAGATATGTGTTGTTAAAGTTCTGATACTTGTGGAGGGAAACTCATTCACTGGAGCTGCTGGATGGCACCTTCTGCCTGCACAGTAGTGCCAAGGTGGCCAAACAACAAGTAAAAACAGTGTTACAGAACCACTACATATAGAACGTTGGACTCTGTCAACAGTGCTTTTGTAAGAGCAGGGGAAAAAAGCTCCTAGGTTTAGTTTTAAGCTTTAATAAATAATAACTTTCTGTATCTTTAAGTCAAAGTAACCCTAACTGTATGACTGCAGTGTTTTATTTTTTATCTTATGCACCTGTTATGTTGGAGAAAATGTTTACAAAAATTGTTTTGTTCCACTAATGTGCATCACATATTTATGGTTTATTTGAAAGTGATTTTTGTGGGTTTTTTAGTTTTTCATAGTAGTAGTAATACACTTTTTGTGACTTATAACCCCAAATTCTGCTGATTATAAAGATGCTAAACAATAATACAAATGACAAACTGCATTAAAATTACTAATTCTAGAGCTGCAAAGCAGACTGGTGACAAGTAAACACTCAGCCTTTTTTTGTTTGCAGTGCTATCTAACTTGTCTTCTGTGTATTATGGATATTACTGTTTTTCCCCCCATTTTTCCTTAAATAAAGTCAAAATGACACCTACTGTATGTGGAAAGTATTTTAAAATCTCTTTTTTTGGAGGGCGGTATTACTATGGAAGTATGGCGAAATGAAATTTAGGGACAGTCTCAACAGGTGTAAATGACATAGTTCCATTGAAGTCCGGGTCTGCCCAAGTGTAAGTCAAAGGAGTAGTGTACAAAATTGGTACAGAGCTCCCACTTGCATAGTCTGTTCCTGGCTGCATCCTGTGCATGCTTTCCACCATGCTCTGTTTTCTTTCTGTGGTGAGAATTGCTCAAAGTGTAAATGCTTGTGTCCTACTTAACGACACACAAATGATTCTAAGAGATATAAAACTCCCTTTCTGGACTTCCTGCAAATACTCGTAAGAACTTTCCCTGATGTTCCTGTAATGAAATCAACTGATTCTAAAAGATAAAAGGAAAGAGAGCAACATGGAATGCTAAAATGTTAAATACATAATTGTAGAGTCACATTTATAATGAATCTAACAGATATTTGCAACCAGACTCTGAGGAGGATAAATTCTTTTAGGACATAAAGAATCAGGTATGGATAATTAAGCTATAATTAGCCTTGCTGTATTATAATTGCTGATATACTTGACTCTTTCCTGATTGTTTTAAGATATAACAATAGTGGTTTATCAACAGGAGACCCCTGTGATTCTCAGAATTGCTATTCACGATTTTGCATATTTACAGGTCTCTCACATATGTTCCCCTCATTGCACCACATCCCCCATTTTGGGGGATGGGGATGCAGCCTTGTGGGGAGCCGTTACCAGAGGGTAGCAGTGGTCAGGCTTTCATCACGGGGAGCTCACCACTGGGGCCTGGGAGCCACTGCCCCCAGTATTTGCAGATTTTGCCATTCATAGTGGTGCCAGAAATGTATCTTCATGAATGGCAAGCGTTTATTGTATTGGATAAAACAACATAATGGCATAGCACTTACAGAGTACTTTGCAAGATCTCAGTGAGAGTGATTCTCATTCTACAGAGGTAGAAACTGCACAGAGTTTTGAAGTGACTTGTCCAAGATGATCTTAGCATATGCCCAATGATTGATTCCTTGGGGCACATGACCAGGGTTCATCACCATGTTTGGTCCACTGGTTGGATCATTAGCTTGCCTGGGCCAATTACTAGTAGGAAGTGGGAAGTGAATGCTGATCTCTGACATACACACTCTTGTCCAAGATCACACACAGTTGATCACTGACACATGATTGAAATCCCAATTCCACAATGTACTTAAGACCATGTCTAACTTCAGTGAGGTGAGCAGAACCATTTACTTCAATGGGGTTACTTTCACAGAATCATGGAACTGGAAGGAACCTTGTAATATCATCAGCTCCAGTCCCCTGCACTCATGGCAGGACCAGTGCTTGAACTTAGCCTCTTGCTCACAAACCTTGCTGAACTAGGGCCTTATTCATTATATACCAAGTGCTAGTTAAGGCAGGAGACCAGATTCTCTATGCCTTGCATACTTTCAATAGTGCCAAGGGGGTATAAAATACTAATTTTTGTCATTTTGAAGCAATTTACTTCCTCTTTTCCCAGGTGTAAGTACCCATGTTAGGTGCAAAGCAGTGGAAAAACTAGGCCTTGCATGGGCAAGGCTAAAGCAAAGGACTGGGGAAACTAGAATCTAGTCCCTGTATTGGCACTGACTTAATGGCCAATGGACTATAATACAGTAATTTCTGCTTATTTACAGCTCCTCAGTTGCCTGTAAAAAGTTGCCTTTTTTCCAGCAGTTGCCAAGAAGTGGAAGATAGGTTTGTGGGGCTGCAGCCAGAGAAGGAGGTACTGGGATGTGACTTCCCAGGCTTCAGCCCTGCAAACATGTTTGTGGGAAGAGCAGAAAAAGGGAGGAGGTACCATGCTGCTTCACAAGGCCCAGCACCCACTTTTCCTACTGCTGTCATGCCTTACATCCTCCCTCTCCATTCAGGCTGCAGAACAGGAGTCTGGCAAGTGCTCCCCTATTTGGTGGGCACGTGGGCCCCTCAGTTCTTACCTTCTGTGTGAACCCTGGATGCAGCCGGGAGGAGGCTCAAGAACATGCCAGCACCTGCCAGAGATAGGTTTGTGGGACTACAGCTCAGGGAAGCATGTCCTAGGGCTTCCTCTCCTGGCTTCAGCCTTGCAAATCTGCCTGTGGGCTGGCCCTTTCTTCCAAAAAGAATTCTCAATAAGTGGCCTGCTGGTGCCAGTATCTGATATTAAAGTCAATTATACAGTTGGTTCCCAGCAAAATATTCCCATTAACCAGAAGTTGTTCACATCAGTATTGCTATGAAGCAGCATCCATTGTATAAATATTTAGTGTCTCAATACATTTATAAAGATCATACATGTTTTGGTGCAGGGGCCGCCATTTATTATGTTTGCACTCTATCTAGCACAGTGGTTCTCGATCAGGAATACATGTACCTCTGAGGATATGCAGAGGTCTTCCAGGGGGCTACAGAAAAGGAACTAGTGAAGTCAATACATACTAAAATGTCATACGGCTTGTTTCTATTCTTCTAGATACTGTACAATGAAATGTAAGTACAGTATTTATATTCCAATTATTAATTTTATAGTTGTATGGCAAAAATAAGAGAGGGAGTAAATGGAGGGGAAATCCTGCTCAGGTCCTTCTTGACTGAAGCATGCTCAGTGACTCTGATGTAAGGTACAGACACATGTTGATAAGTGCACAGGAGATGGGTGGGGATGAAACATAGTACGGAAGTTGTCTCTGGGGAATTTAGCTGCAAATACTAACTGAGCATGTGCGAATGGCGATTTTTCAGCCTCATAACCTGGCTAAATTTGTAGGAACATCTTCAGTAGGAAGACCTACCTTTTCCTTTGAGAGATGCTGTGTAGCTCTATGTTTGTAAGAGAAGAGTTTCTGAATCTCCTTGCCAACATCCCATTGTCTAGGATTGTGGGGAGAGGTCAGTCCCAGAAGGGAAGTCCCTAATCAGTAGCAAATTGTCATCCCCCCCCCCCCCAAAAAAAAAGCAGTGTAAGTGGTGGAGGATGATATTGCCACATTGGGCTCATAATGTACTCTTTGTCCTGACTGCAACAGGAGCCCCTTTATGTCATCAGCGTTGGGAGCTGTACTTTGTAGAATGTCTCTCTACTGGGGATTTTTCCATTAGTGTGTAGCTACTAATATCTTAGGTACTATAAGCACTGTATTGTACAGGCATAGCAGTTCTACGCTGCAGTTTATACAAATACCTCAGTAGGGAGTGATCCTTAGTTTCAACATGAAACCACTGTTGACCAATCTGGCAACGCATGCCAATAACATTTTAGTTGCCTGAATATGTGTAATACTGCCAATGATGAGAATGTGAACAGGTTTCATTGAAAGCCTGTTTTCTAACACATTGAACTGATTGCAAACCAATTTTTACACTAAGCAACCAGCTCTAATTTCACTAACAAATCCACACGTTCTGGCAATTTCAGTCCTGACTAATGTAATGTTGTAAGACAGTTCTGAGCGACTAATTCTGAGCTCAGCTGGCCATGCTGACTCTTAGCTCTCAGCACTGTGTGCTTAATGTTCCCTTCAGATTGAAATACTTTTAAGCAAGTACATGTTGCAAGGTCTAATCACACTACAAAGAAAATGATGAGGAGGTGGCAAACAATGAATATCTAGCTTCCAACAAGGTCCTTATTTGTCTAACCTCTGTCAGCAGGCTGTGCTGTCTTAGCATGCAGAGCAAAAACCTGTATGAATTCTGTGCAAGAAATTATTACAAGCTGTGAGTGGCTTTCTCATGACTGTAGGTCTTGAAGGGCATCAAGACCAAATTCTTGCCACTATCCAAGCCACCGTAATGTTAAAAAAAAGTGCAATTCTTTGCAAAATCTACACAGTTAAGTGACACTAATGATGAGAATGTAAATGCTGGTCATCAAGACATTCGCTTATGGCTCTCGCAGTGTGACTGTGTTTTGATTGAATGCTTTAGTATGGTGGATTCCTGACTCTGGTCCATGAAGCTATTAGTGGTCCATGCCATCTATGGAGATGAAGGCCTTTTTGTGAAACTTGGGGTGTGTGTATGTGTCTAGGACAGTGTTTCTTAAACTTTTTAAGACCAAGGAACACCAAACGATTTTTTTTATGAGGAACACCAAGGATTTTTTGTTGAGGGGGAAAAAAAAAGGTTGGGGGGGGGGGAAGGGTCAGGGAGAAAGTTATTGAGGGGAAAAAAGTGTCCGGGGAAAGTTATTGAGCAAAACAACAAGGTCACCTGCCCCTTTAAGGGTGGCCATTTTGAATTTTGTTGTTCTCCATGGCACACCTCCGACTGCCTCACAGCACACCAGTGTGCCACGGAACACAGTTTAAGAACCACTGGTCTAGGAAGACTTGGCAGATGATTGAGATTCCATTCTAGATGGGAGGGAGGCAGGGATAATAACAGTGAGGGAGACAGCACTCATGGAAACAAGTAGTCCTGTGGCACTTCCAAGACTAAAAAATATATAGTATCCTGAGTTTTCCTGGGCAAAACCCAATGCTTCAGTTATGGAAGGAGAGAGACAGCAGCTGTGATTACTTGGCTTCCATACTTCTCCTTACAAGGATTCCATCTCCTAAAAGTTCTAAGAGTTTTGCCCTTTAAGTTCCTTCAGAAAAGGCTTCTGAAAAAAATAGATTTCTCTTTCATATCCAGTGAAGCGTGGCACTAGAATACCTAGTCAATGCAAATGAACCACATTCATGTCAGATGATGACTGAGATTTTAAACATATATTGTCAGTACTCAGTTATTCTTCAAGTGCTTGCTTATGTCTCATTTCACATCAGATGTGTGTGCTTGCCACATGCACCGGTGCCGGAAGATTTTTTCCCCTCAGCAGTATCCGTAGGGGACCAGCTCTTGTGCCATCTGGAGTGGCACCCATATGGCAAAGTATAAGGGGCAGCGCCAGCTCCCCCTACCCTCAGTTCCTTTTTGCCACCAATGATGGTCAGTGGCTCCATGTACCCTGTGTGTATGCAGGGGGCGGGGGGGGAGGGACGGGCGGATGGACAGGAGTCTCAGTGAACTGCTTCTGCCTGCAAGCACCACTCCTGAACTGTGGCCTATGGGAGCTGAAGGGCTGGTGCCAGCAGAACGGGGCAGCATGTGGAGTCATGTGTCCCCTGCCACAGGGACACAGCCACTTTCAGGAGTGGCCTGCCTGAGCCTCATTGTGCCTCCCACCAGGCACCACTTGTGGTAAGTGCTGCCCAGGGGGAGGCTACACACAAACCCTCTTCCTGCACCCTAAGTCCCAGTTCTGAGCCCCCTCCCAGAGCCAGCATCCCATACCGCCAGCATGTCCACCCCCCTCCTGCACTCCAAGCCTCTGCCCTGATCCCGATCTCCTCCTCAGAGCCAGTGCTGCATATCCCCTCCTGTCCTCAACCCCCTTCCCTGACCTCTCTCTGAGAGCCAGCATCCCAAACCCCTTCCTGCACCCCCCGCCTTAGCCCAGAGCATGCACCTTACATCTTCCTGTACCTCAAGCACCTGCCCCAGCCCTGACCCCCCTCACTGAGCCAGGACTCCAGGACTTCCTTGCACCCTGCACCGCCTCCTGTAACCCAGCCCTCTGCCCCAGCCCCGTGAAAGTGAGCGAAGGAGGGAGAGGAGATGGAGTGAGCAGGGCCAGGCTTGGGAGAAGGAATGGAGCCTCAGGGAAAGGGCAGGGTAAATCTTGAATTGCCCTTAAATTCAGAAACTGTTCTTGGGCATGAAAAGGTTGGAAACCACTGGTTTATATCATCAGCACCAAAACCTGCCCTATGGCTCCAGACACAGTGGATTCCCCCAGCCTGCCTGCTCAGACTCAGGAGCCTTGGACAGGCCAGTGACCTTGACATCCCAACCTGCTCTGGTGCTCATGGCTTCAGGGGAAAAGACACCATAAGTCCAGGTGGATCCTGCTGGACCACCCATGAGTGCTACGGAACCCGCAGGGCTGGCCTTTTCGTTATTGTTCCTTCATGAGGCCCCTTCACCACAGAGGTGACCCTAATGCACACCAGAAGCTATTAAAGAAGGGGGCTCCCAACCTAGGCTTGCAGGCAGAGAAATTGGAACAGCAGTTGGACTCCCTGTGTGATATCCTTTCCTCCACAGCCCTTGCTAGGGTAGCCTTATCCCTTCAGCAAGGGGTATTGAAGTTTACCACCGCTCTGTAGCAAAATCCTTTCTCCTCCCCATCTCCAAAAGGGCAGAGTGTGAATACTTTCACAGCTAAGAAGGACAAGTACTTGTACTCCCCTAATTCCCTGGTGATTGAGGTGGTTAACCACAGAGCACCAGGAACAGCCTGGGGCCACACCCAAAAACAAAGACACAAAGAGGCTTGATCTTTTTGGATGCAAAATTTATTCATCTGCCAGCCCACACCAGGCCCTTCTTGGCTGCTATGACTTTAATATGTGGCAAACCATAGGCATATTTGAGAGCTCCCTCCCAGAAAGCTTCCATCAAGATTTCCCAGTGATCCTCTGTGAAGGTATTGCTGTGGTCAGGGCAGCCCTTCAAATGGCATCTGATGCAGTAAACTCCACCGCCCACACCATGGTATCTGCCATCTCCACACAGGGATCTTCCTAGCTACTCCTGTCTGGCTTGTCCTTCAAGGCTCAGCATTTGAGACAGGACCTTTCCTTTGACAGCCAGGCCTTGTTTATGGAACAGCTGGACAGCAAGCTGCATGTGTTGAAGGATTTCCAGACCACCCTGAAAACTCTGAGGCTCTATGTCCTGGGCCCAGATTGTAAGCAGTGCAAACTGCAACTGGCTCAAAGGCGAGAGAGCCAGTCCCAGTAGGATCCACCATACAAAAATGCCAAAAAATACCACCCAAGCAACATGTCCCTTATCTCTGCCCAGTCAAGCTCAACCTGCTCCAAACAAGGATTCAAAATGTCATTCTGAGGTTGTGTCCAAGGGTGATACACCAGATTGTTCCCAGGGATTAATTCCACACACCCCTCTTTTGTAACCACCCTTCCTTTCCCTCCCTGCATGTATTGCTATAACCTTGGACCACTGGTTCCTCAACATGGTGGGACAGGGCTACAGCCTTCAATTTCTTTCCACCTCCAGCTCGGGTCCCTCCTCTGGAACACTTCTCATGAAAGTCTTCTCATGCAGGAGATTCAGGGGCTGTTGCGAGTGGGTGCAGTGGAGGAGGTTCTGCTCACATTCAGGAATAGGGGTTTCTAGTCACAATATTTTTTTTAATCCCAAAGGCCAAGAGCAGCCTACATCTCATTTTGGACCTGCAAGACCTCAGCATGTACCTAAAACCACTAACGTTCCGCATATTTCCTTGGCTTCCATTACTCTCTCCCCGGATCTGGGAGACTGGTAGGCCAGGCGTGGTGCCAGAGTGCTTTACTTCCTGCTGCTGTGGTGAAGCAGGGCACAGAGGGCTGAGAGAGGGTGGGGCGGATCAGAACAGATCACGCTGCCAGGTCACTCCAGCTCCTAATGCCTCAGTGAGATTGGGGTGAGTGACCCCTGCTGCTGCGCCATGCCAGGTCCCCCGACCCCAGTAATTCCTGTGCCCTGTCTATTGGACAGTTGAGGTGGCGGCCATGGGGCCTGGGGCAGCCACCTCAAACCATCCTATGGATGGCACGGCTCTGATAATACCGGTTTGTTAGTTGATTCTTTAATATTTTACAAGTGCATGTTTGTGTTACTCTAAAATAACATGAATTTATATTTGAATAACTCAGCCCAGTCACACTTGGTATCTTTAGTTCAGTGATTGCTGTATTGGAATGTAATTATGGCTACTTATCTCTAGTTCACGAGTGTGTTTCTTTTTGTTATATCTTAGAAACGATTTAAATTCCCTAAGTGGTGAGATCTGTGCCTTTTTTATAAATCCCAGTGGGGAACTTAGGCTTCTCTTCACCAAAATAGCATATGTGAATTTTTTAAACACCACTACTAGAGGTGGGCTTGAACTGCAAACTTGAAGTCTGTGTTGCGAAAGGATTAGCTTTGAATGCTCTGCTCTCAGGTTTCACTTTGGCTCCAGCGAGTACCAAGCTATGTAATTCCGTTTCAAGTATCAATTCCAGCACCTCCTAAGATTTGTGGTGTGTTCAGGCCTGATATTTTGGGGTGGGATGGAGCAGTACGGAACAGGCTCATGCCTATACTTATTTTTTTCTAGTAGTTGTACAGTTGATGCATTAAAGATTGTTGTATCAATTCACAAATTGTGTTTTGCTGATAGCGTGAGACTTGACTAAAATAATGAATTTATTTGGATTGATTGCAATGAGCTGCTTTGTGAGCTGAATTATTTTCATTTCAGGATGTTTTTGAGACACATTTCAAGAAAGTGTGGCATCACAGAAGGGAAAGTAACTGATGTGGGAGCCCGTGGAGAGGAAGCCTGAGGATGTTTCTAAAAATAGAGCTAGCTAGCCAAATAACATCATTAGCAGCATTTTGCACAAACAGATGGGTACCAGCTGTTGTCCTGCTGAGACACAGTGCTACACTGTATAATCCGAGGAAAGTGGGATGCACTTTAGCTCATCAGTGATACGCTTGTAGAATGAAGGATAATGTACAAAACCCCACAAAACTGGAATGTTTTTTTTCAAAATGAATATGGAATTTGATGGAAAATGACAATTTTTCCAGAGTACAAAAATAGAAACATCACTATGAGTTTGAAGTTACCTTTATGTAGTTCTAATGGGTGGAATAAAGTGAATATTGACAGTGTACAGTATATAAATATATATTTTTTATGGATCAGAGATGGGGAGGGGACTATTTTTAGCACTAGTTGCAAATAGTACATTTTTCCTTTTGTAAATATTAAAATATGGATTAATGTTTTATGAAACCTTAAACTAGCTATATACCTGGTCAGAAACAGGATAAGGTTATCATGAAGTGAAATTTTCATGGAAATATCAAGAATTTTTAAATCAAAATTTTCAAATTTTGAAAAAATGTTGATTTGCTTTAATTTTTTATTCATTGCTGAAGCGCTCATTGAAAAAGAGGAGGGGATGGGGCTGAGTAAAGAGGTCTATCGACCTGTGAATCAACAGATTTCACAGAATGTCCAATTTCACCATAATGGCAATGAAGATGTCGGTACCCGTCACGGATTTGATATTCAGCATGTGTGCCGGTACAACTCAGTGTCACTAACGTGCATCATTTGGTCATGAATCTTGTGATACTTGGTGTCTTCCTGGAGCTTTAAGAAAAGTGTTTGAGGATGGGGTGAAAATTTCTTGCAGGTACTGTTATATTGCCCCCCTAGGGGATTCAGGTTAGGGGGTTGAGATGTTGGGGGTTCAGGAGTCAGGGTTGGGGGCTTGAGGGGCTCAGGGCAGAGCATTGAGGTGTTTTGGGGTGCAGGAGTCAGGGCTGGAGATGGGGGGGTTAAAAGCAGAGGTTTGGTGTGGGGGGGGGGTGAAGGAATCTGGGCAGGGGAAGTGGAATGTAAGGCAGTAGCGTGGGGAGGCCCCACTGAGAATGGTGAGGATGCTGTCCTCTCACTTCTTAGCATGATAGAAAGGGGACAACAAGTAACAAGCAGTTGGGGGGGGGGAGGCGGCACTGAGACAGTCCAGGACCGGTGTGGAGCACGCCTCAGCCAGCCCCTTTCATCTGCCTGCTGCTTAGTCTGCAGGAGAGTCCTATGAGCCCATCTGGGAGCATGTCCCTCCTCCTCCTCCTCCTCCTGCAGCAGAGCACCCCAGCTGGCTCTTACTATATTACTTTCACCTGTGTTTGAGGCGCTCCAATTTTATTAAATAAGAACATTTCTAGCTGTCATAGTTGTAGAGAAAAGCTTGGAAAAGTGACCTGGGTGTTCAAAAACCAGAGAGCAAATTAATAACTGAAATTTTAAGAATCCCACGAGTTCTGAAGCTAATTTTAGGGGCATGGTGAAATTGAGGGAAGCTGACTCAAGGGTTTTGAATGTTTGAGGTTGCCAAGACTGAAAACTGTTAGTATTAATCAAACGTTCTGCATAGATACCCTCTAATATTCTGACCTGACTCAGTTAATCTGGCTAGTGTGATTTCATAACACTGGTCTTTCCTATTCATTATAAACCACAGCCGCTAACAGAACCTGTATTTCTCAAGCTGGAACATGCGCAGGTCTGCCTTGGTTCCTTTAGAACTTGAAATACTATTAGGCAACACTGCATGTTGCAATATGCACAGAGCCCTGAAACATAACATTTTCAAGCTGGTTATATTCCCTCCAAATAATACCCTGAAATATATTGAGCTTTCAGTAGATTTGCTATCTTGCTAACGTCTGCATCCTGGGAATGCTTTTACACAATGTTTGACACACAGTCCTGCTGCACTAGTGTTCTGGATGAGATTATCTGAAATAAACTTCTCCATCCACATCGAATGCTATCTCAGATTGCCCAGGAGAGTCCCTGAGATGGTCAGGTTTTGCATAAGCCTGGTGACTTTTGCAGGACTTCCAGACCACAGCACTGGGACTGATCACCATTGCACAATGAAACCTCATTGAGTGGAGGGGAGTGACTCTGACATACTTGGGCACCAGCATGGATGTCCTTTGCACCCCTACCTCTCCATGTTGCTGAATCAGGATTTGTGACCATTGTGCACTAGTACACTGGGGCTAGTGACCTCTGCACAATCACACAACTGTTCTCCTCTTGTCAGTGAGACTGAAAAAAGCTCTGTTTTGACCATAGACTATATAAGTCTCTAAAATTTAAGTCTTAAAGATTTGTGCCTCGTGATGAAAACGCCTCTTACAATAACCTCAAAATTGGCAAAATAACAGGATCCTGCAAGGTGCTGTTTCTTCATCTTATAAGAAGCAGCAATCCCAAGGAACAATTCTGCAAATCTTCCATGGTTACATCATGATAGGGTTTTGAAACACTTGTTTAAGTTACATTAGTTAAAGCTGAAATCTTCATTGCTGGCTACTTGAGTTGTAAACAAAAACCCACTATATATCTTTCTGGGGCACAACTATTTTGCTAGAAAATTTCAGAGGCCATCACTTCTACCCCATCAGAAAGTCAGGTAGACATAAACCCCGTAAGGATTTGAGGTGGATGACCTTTTGTTTCTGTATTGTGTGGAATAAAAGCACTTGAATGTAAATAGAAAAAGCAAAGTTTGAATGTGGAAATAGAACAGGCAAATTTTATTAAGAGTAAGAGATTAAACTGCATAATCAAGCTGAAGAAAATGAAATTCAAACACTGGTTGTTCCACAAACATCTAATTATAACTGCACAAGAGGCTGTTAAGTTACAAGTTTTTCAACAGAAGCACAAACTCATCACATCCTGAAAATACAAAATTTTTGTGATTTGCCACTCACACCAGATTTCCATGCTAGAAACCAATAGTGGCTAACCGTCAACATATCAGAAGGGTTTCAACAAGTATATGAAGGTTTGGATGCTTGGTGAAGTCAAATGAGGATGAAAATCTTCCAAGAACAGGATTTTACACAGTACTTGCAACTTCTAGTTCCAATGGCACAGAATAGCCTAAAAATAACATGGGGAGGGGAACAGAGAGACCAGGGGAGTGAGATAATACCTTTGCTTGGCCCAACTTCTGTTGGTGAGAGAGACAAGCTTTCGAGGCCCACAAACTTCTTTGAATCGCAGTTAGAGGTGGTGGTTGTAAGCAAAGGTTTTGGAAAGATCTTATGTCTCAGATGGCTTGCTGATCCACAACAAACTAAACTGGATAAAATCTATGATGGTTATCCCTTTGAACAGAACTTTGAGAGCACATAGCTCCACTGAACTATCTACTTGCTTTCTTCAGAGACAGGAAGGAGATAGTCTTCCTGTCTTTCACCACCAGGTGTTCTAACTAAAAGATACAAAACTAAAACACCTGCTTGAAGCTGTAGACAAAACCTATAATTGATGGGAGTTTTAGTTCATTACATTTAATTGCATTAGAAACAGCAGTAGCTGTAATTCTACCAGACACATTCCTGGCTTATAAAGTAATAGGAATCGTCCAGTTTGGGGGTGGGGGGTGGTGATGGTACATGACTGCAAGCACATGACAATAAGAGAACAGAGTACTTTTAAGAGTACGTTAAGATACAGGCGGCCCCTGACTTGCGACACGATCGGTTCCTGGTGAAGCATTGCAAGTTGGAGGTGTCGTAACTCAAACCCGCATTTATGATAGGCGCCGTCAGAAATGAGGGCCAAGGACGTAAGTCGAGGGGTTTCGGCCCCTTCCGCACTTACAAAAATGGTCGTAAGTGCAGGGGGTCGCAACTCGGGCTGTTGTAACATGGGGGTTTCCTGTAGATACAGTTTCAGCAAAGGGATAAGGCACAATGTTCCCTTCTTAAAAATTTTCATGAAACTCTGCTAAATTTGATCTGATTCCAAAAGAGGTGAATACTGTCCCCATGGCAATATTTTCCACACGTGAGGTTTGTTTTCCTCATATTCTTTCTAAAAGAACTTCAGTTAGAAAGTAACACTGATTTTTTTTCTCGTGATCCTTTCAAATCTCTCTCTAGAGAACCATTATCATACTAGGGCAAGTTCTCTGACTTTTTCCTGGTGTTCTCTAAGGACACGTCTACACAGCAGGGCTAAAGCTGAAATAAGCTACACAGCTTGAGCTATGTCAATTGCATAGCTTAAGTGGAAATAGCTTATTTCGGCTTTTGGTGCTGTCTACACAGCAGGAAGTCTGAGAGAGCGCTCTTTCTCTGACTTCCCTTACTCATAAAATGAGGGCTACAGGAATCGGAGTAAGAAGTCCTCCAGCTCGACATTATATCGAAATAACTGTTTTCTGTGTGGACACAGACTATAATGCTGCTGTGTAGACACAGCCTAAGTACTCTAGCATGAAAGCAGAACAAAGGACATTGTAATGAAGCGAGATACCTTCCAGGTCTCAGAACTTAAAAGAAAGACGAATGGGAGGGTCCTACTTCAGGAAATCAAATGTCTGCAAAATGTGCTATGCAGCTTTAGTTGCTCAGCCACCAAAACATTAAAACAGCATCACGTCTTTCCAAAACAGTTTTGCCATGTTAGTTTCCTCCCTTTTGCTCTTGTGAAGATCCATCACATAGAAAAGCACATAGAAGATGGGTGTAATTCCCATAGTACAAAACATGTGCTCAATAAAGGTGGGCCAAAGCAAACCACATAGCCAAATCTGCTCAGTCTTGGATAAAATGGCTCTCAAAGTTGAGTCATTGTTGGCTTTGGTTTTGGATATGAAATCTTTCCATGTCCACGGAGCCATTTTCTGTTAATCTCCTCTAGCCCTGTCTATTTTTCTTTCTCCTTTCTCTGGCATTTATGTCTCTGCAACCAACTTTGCTTATCTAGCTGAAGTAAATATTCTTTGCTAACATTAGATGGCAGCATTTCCCTCTCTCCCTTCTAACTAGAGTAGAGATTTCCATTGCTAACTTACATAATCTTGGGAGATTTTGCTCACTGGACTCCCTCTCCCTTTTCCTATGTCATTTGCAGTTATATGGATAGCTTCTGGCAGAAGAGATCCAGATATCTTTTTATGAAGCTTTAGAAACCATATATTTCAGAAATCTCAGAAGGGTAGCCATGTTAGTCTGTAACCTTACAAATAATGAAAAGTCCTGTGGCGCCTTAGGGTATGTCTAAACTACATCCCTCTTTCGAAAGAGGGATGTAAATTAGACATATAGAAATTGCAAATGAAGCCTGGATTTGAATTTCCCGCGCTTCATTTGCATAATTGTGTCACAGCGTTCTTTTGAAAAACACTATTTTGAAAGTGAAACAGCGGTCAAAAAATGAGGAGTACAGGATCTTTCAAAAAAGGCTTTCTTTTCAAAAGAACCACGTCTAGACCGTGGTTTCACTTTTGAAATAGCATTTTTTGGAAGAATGCCGTGATGTGATTATGCAAATGAAGCACGGGAAATTCAAATCCCGGCTTAATTTGCAATTTCAATATGTCTAATTTACATCCCTCTTTTAAAATAGGGATGTAGTCTAGACATACCCTTAGAGACTGACCAAAATATGTGGGATCAAAATATGTGGGACCAAAATATGAGCTTTCATGGGGAAAGACCCACTTCATCAGTTGAATTGGGCTGGAAATAACAGAAAAAAGAGCTATATAACAGCAGAAAAAATACCGGTCATTTGTAAGACCCATGTTAATGAGGCAAATTAAGTGGGCCGGATGTGTCTCATGCATAGCTTTTGATGTGGAAATGCAGATGTTAAAGCGGGAAAAATTGGCTTTCTAATGTGCCAGCCAGTTAATGTCTTTGTTCAAATCCAGGGAAAGGGTGTCAAATTTGAAGGTGAATTCCAGTTCTGCAGACTCTCTCTGTCATTGGGTGGTGAAATTCCTTTGTAGAAGAATGGCTATTTTTAAAACCATATGTGAGTGACCAGGCAGGTTAAAATGTTCCCCTGCAGGTTTTTGTGAGTTACCATTTCTGATTTCTGACTTGTGTCCATTTTTCCTTTGTCATAGACACTGTGTGGTTTGGCCAATGTACCAAAAGCAAATCCTTTCCAGCAGCCACACGTCACACTTTGGATACACTCACTTAGGAACTTACCCCTCCAACAAACTCCATTTCCAACTCTGTCCGTATATCTATACAAGCAACACCGTGACAGGATATAACTGCATATGCCACAACATCAGGGGCTCATACTCTAATCATGTGATATATGCCAGCAATGTCCCTCTGCTATGTATATTGAACAAAGACATTAACTGGTTGGCTAATTACAAAGCCAATTTCCTCTGCATTTCCACACAAAAAGCTATGAATGGGATACACCCAGCCCACTTAATTAGTCTCATTAACAGGGGTCCAACAATTGACAGGTAACTGATTTTGCTGTTATATTTCTCTTGGTTTCTGTTATTTCCAGTTCAAGTCATCTGATGAAGTGGATTTTACCCACAAAAGCTCATGATTCTACCTATTTGGTTTGTCTCTAAGATGCCACAGGACTACTCATATTTTTCAGGGGATGCACCATTGTTATACCTTTTGGGTCTGCCCAACAGCCCTGGCAATTAGAGAAATGGGGAACTGAAGTGAACCCTGCAATTTTGCTGTATATAAGAACTTGCCCTTATGATGTATTTATATGGCTGAAGAGCAACCATGCACTTTTGGTCTGGATGCACTTTGGTCCATGTTAAAGAAAAGAAACTAACAATAAAGTTCCCATGCAAGAGCACAGTATGTTTGACGCACTTTCTATCAACAGCCATCCTGAACTAATTTTCAGTGAGTGACAGGCCTGGGGAAGCAATTCATTTTATTACACTGAATGTGATAGATACTGCGTCTAAATGCAGTGATTTAGGGGGAAACATATTGTATTAATGTTATGAGTCATTGTGGGCCAGGGATTGTATACAACTAAGGGGGGTAGGGGTAGGTTACCACAGTTCTTCCAGGCACTTACCATCGGGGGATGATTAAGGCTAGTTGCTGAAACCGTAAACAACTCAAGAGGTATTACCCCTAGCAGTGGCTTACATATACTGGTTCAGAGACCAGACAAAGAAGGGTGTTCAGTTTAAAAAAGCTGAGCTTAACTGCCACAGGCCCTTCTTTTGGTTCCACAATCGGGCAGGACCTTCTGTCAAGCCAGGCCTCAACTCTTGGGGAAAGGTTGGAAAGACTTTCGCTTCCTAGAGCTCCCTCAGATGAATGGCTGACTGCGGGTAAGCTTGTAGCCTGCATTTAGGCACTTTTGGGTTTTCTAATGTTTTATCTGTAATCCTTTGACCTGATACTAAATGTATTTTTCTTCACGAAATCTGGTTGGCACCTGGCATACACTGTTGTGGCCCCTGGAAGAAGTTTAACCACAGGGGCTGGACACTGATCGGACTTGCTAGCGAAGTCATAGTGAGGGACAGAGGGACTGCAAATCTGAATCCTGAGTCTGGAGGGAAAGAGAGGGTTCAACTCAAGAAAGATGGTAACTAGGAAACCTGAAACATTTAAGTCACTGCCCTAGAGAAAAAATGGGTCGGGGGTGTCACAGGTGCAGTTACTCCTGAAACTGTGACACTGAGCACCTTCAATTCCCTTTGAAGCCAACTGATTGGCACATGTATGTTTTCTGGGGAGGATCTGTCCCAGTGTCCTCCACAATCTGAAATCATTTGGACTGGTGGGAATGCAGAGCCGCTTGACAAATCGGTTTGCCAAAATCTGGCTTCAGTTTTAAGAAAAAGGCTTTTGGCTCCCCCAATTATGTTTTTATGGCTGTTTGTTCAGTCAGAGTTCATGAAATTAACATCACCCTCTAAGACTGAGGAACAGTAAGCACTCCCCCCAGCACACCCGGTTGTGTCCAGATTAAGGATGTTAAAGACTAGTGGACTAGTGACTATCCGATAAGCACTTGTATTTCAACTAGTCGATATCCCCCCCTTTGCTGTCTCTAAGTGGGCTGTGCCCATGAAAACTCATCATACCATCTACATGTTTTGTTAGTCTATAAAGTGCTACCAGACCATTTGTTGTTTTTTAAATTTATCCTGTACAGACTAACTCGGCTACCCTGTGAAGCTTCATAATTAACACAAATAAACATAGGTTTATGGGAATTGGATACTGTCAAACTAACTGATCTTTTTAGATGAGATTACAAGTTTGGTTGATAAAAGTAACGATTGTGAGAAAATATATTTGGATTTCTGTAAGGCACTTGATTTGGTACTGCACGACATTTTGATTCAAAACCTAGAATCATATAACATTAACATGGCACCTATAATATGGATTAAAAATTAGGTCCCAAAATCTAATTGTAAACTGGGAACTACCATGTAATACGTATGTTTCCTATGGGGTCTCACAGGGTTTGCTCTAGCCCTACACTATTTAATATTTTACCAACAGTCAGGAAGAAAACAAACAAAAAAATCACTGAAAATTTGTAGGCGATACAAAAATGGGGGGAGTGGTAAGAAATGAAGACGACAGGTCACAGATTCACAGTGATTGGTATGACTTGGTAAATGGGAGTGCAAGCAAACTGCATTAGAATGCAAGTGTAAATGTATGTATCTAGGAACAAAGAATATAAGCCATATTTACACAATGAGGACATGTCTACACTAGGAAATTATTTCAAAATAACTAAATTAAAAATAATAACTCCTGAAATAACTATTTCAAAATAGGCTTATTCCCCCAGGAAAGCAGGAATACAGATTTTGAAATAACCAGCCTGTTATTTAAAAATAATAAGCTTGGTAGTGTGGACGCTGTGCTTGTTGTTTAGAAATAATTCCTAGTGGTGGTAGGCTGGGAGACTAACCTGGGAGTAGTGACTTGGTAAAAGATTTTGGGGTCATGGTGGATAATCAGCTGAACATCAGCTCTCACTGTGACATGGTAGCCAAAAGTTAATACAGACCTGGGATGTATAAATGGGAATCTGGAGTATAGAGGATTTTTTTTTTACTTCTGTATTTGGCACTGGTGCAACCAGTGGTGGATTGCTGCCACCAGTTCTGGTGTCTACAGTTCAAGAAATATGTTGGTAAATTGATAATGACTCAGAGAAGAACCATGGGAATGATGAAAGGATTTAAAAAAAAATCCTTCTAGACTCAGAGCTCTATCTATTTAGCTTAACAAAGAGGAACTCAAGGGATGAGTGGATTACAATCTGTAAGAATCTACATGGAGAACAAATATTTAATAATGGGTTCTTCAGTCTAGCAGGGTAAAAAGGTACAGCATGAAGCTAGACAAATTGAGATGGAAAAGAAGGTTCAATTTGATAACAAGGAGAGTAACTTAACAATAGGAGCGACTGGATTCTCCATAACTGACCATTTTAAAATCAAGACTGTATATTTTTCTTAATTATTCTAGGAATTATTTTGGGGGCAGTTCTGTGGGCCATGTTATACAGCGGGCCACATTAGATTATCACAATGATTCCTTCTAGCCTTAGAATATATAAAGGTGATGCCCCTGACTGGGCCTGATTACTTAATTAGGGCCAGGAGAGCCTTCCTTCCTTCCCTGCCCTGGCTGTACCAAATTGGCCCCCAGTGAAAACAGTCAGCCCCTTTTACCTGGCTTGTTGGTGTCTGACTGGACTCTGCGTGGCGCTGGCTCTTCTAGGTGTCAGAGGACCAAACCTTGCTGCTTCTGGTTGCCTCATGGGAGGCCTCTCTAGAGAGCTGAACTTGCTGCTCCTTTCATCCACGAGGGCACCTTCTTAGGGTGGATTGTGCCAATATGATGGGGCTTCAGGCAGGGAGGAGAGAATATCTGTTACGCACCAGCGTAGGTGTGTTAACACTAGCTGTCCTTAGTAAAACAAATTATTCCTCTATGCTACCATGCATGATTCCCAACACTTTAATGAATTTTACTTTTTTTACACTTTTGAAAAAAGGTGCTAGTCAAAATAGCTCAGAGTGCACAAACACGCTGACATTAACACAGCAGAAAAAACAAAGAATAAATGTGCACTGCCTGCCTTACAAGCAAACACGTGATCTTGCACATTTTGTTAACTATGATTGCAACATTTTGGATCATTGTTTTGGAATGTTATGGCATTCCTTTTCTAGGGTGTAAATGGAAGATACTAGAATTTGTCCTTTTCATGCAGAACTGATTCAGTTTCTCCTGCTTCTTATTTGCTTATGTACAAAAACTCAGCTTTTTCCACCCTAGAAATGATCCACGCATATTACTGTTTCTTCTCTGACACACACAGTCTGACATTTCCCGCTCTGCTTGCCTCCCCCACGTTTGACTTAAATTCATCCTTCTAAATCCCTTTTTGTGGTGCTCAGGGAAGTGAAAATTCTCATGGAAACTGTTGACTCATCTCTCACAGGTTCTGTCTTGGGCTAAAACTTTTGTCAGTTGGAATAGAGCAGACTTTTGAGGAAAATCAAAAGACTCCAGAATCTAACACGTGATTATTGCGACTCCTGCCATTAAAACACCCAGGAAATAATAAATATGTAAGCATCTAGGCTGGGCTCCAGTCCTTCCACTGCTCCCACTTTCAGGCTTGGGTCCTTAACTTCAAAGCAATTCATGGAGCAAGTCCAATGAATGTTAGAAACTACATTTCAGTGTGAGAACCTCCATGATGGTCATGCTGCTTTGGCCAATGCAAGTACAAAGTTCAGACTGAACGGTACTAATGACAGGGACCAAGCAATGTCAGGGGAAGGACTCCTGCTGTGGAACAAATTTCTAGAGAGATTAGACAAATCCAGAGTCTAATGTTGTTTAGGAAGTGTTTCCTCTTTGATAAAACTTTCCTGCCAAAACCAGAATGACATTTATTACATCAATCCACCAGTTTTCTGTCCTCCTCCGACAAAATAAAAAACAAAGAGATGCAAGCAGAGTTTCTGTAACTGGAAAAGGAGCAGAGGCACAGAGACTCAATGCTGTACATCAGGAACTTCACTATTGCCAATTTTGTGTGGAAAAGTCTCAAATACTACGGTGATGGACAGCAATGCAAAACTCTTAGGGCATGTCTACATTAAAGGGGAAGGTCAACTTAAGATTCGCAACTCCAGGTACGTTAATTACATAGCTGGAGTTGACGTATGTTAAATCACCGTCCACAAAGTGGGAGGTCAACTGCTCCCCTTACTCCTCATGAGGATCAAGAGTACCAGTGCTGACAGGAGCACCCTCTCATTTTGAATTAGCGGGTCTTCACCAGATCTAAATCAAACCCTGTAAGATCAACCGTGGTAGCGTTGATTTTTTGCATAGTGTAGATGTGGCCTTAGCTAGATCAAGAGTGACCCCAGTTTGGTCTCTGGTTTCTAACGATGACCTATATACAAAAATGTCTTATAATACATCTGGATAATTGTGGCATATTTTATCATGAACTTGGGGAGATTTCTCCTTAAGTCCTGCTGCTGTTCCTTGGGCATAGCAATAAAGTTTAATACAAGAGAATAATTATAAATTCATCATTTTGTTTATAATGTAAGAAGTAAATATTACTACAGCGATAATTCCTGCAAACTATAGGGCTATAATTCCAATCAGAATAATTTATTATTTTCATAGAAATCCATCATAGATTTATAGCATTTAAGGCCAAAAGGGATGATAGATCTTCTAGTCTCACCTGTACAACAGGTCACATAATTCCACCCAGTTACCCACATCTTGATTGTGTTTAACTAAAGCAGAGCTATTCAACTTTGGAAGCCCTGGAGGCCACAATGATACTCCCAGCACATGCCAAGGGCCACAACTTAAGTGTGGTAGCATATAAATGCAAATATATATGCAAATAGCTTCTTTCACACTGACAGCCATGAATACAAATATTAAGCCTTAAGTTGCAGCGCCGGACCCAAACGTGGCCAGTGTGAGCCAGTCAGCACCTCTCAGGCCCTGCCCACAAGGCCAAGCAGCCAGCACTTCCCACAATGCCCCAGTGCTCCCGGCACCTCCTCCCTGGAGGCTAGAAACACCAACACCCTGTTCCCTCTCTTCCAGCCAGCCTGTCCGCTTGCGTCTTTCAATGTTCACCTGGCTTGGGAGACGCCTTGCCATTGTGGAGTGTGTTGAGTAGCCCTGAACTAAAGCATATTTTCCAGGAAGGCATCAGATCATGGGAGATGAGAAATCTACTACTTTCCTTGGTAGTTCATGCCAATTGTTAACCATCCCCATTGTAAAAGAAATTATACTTAATTTCAAATTTGAATTTGTCTGGCTTCAGCTTCCAGCCCTTGGTTCTTATTTTGCCTTTTTCTACCAGATAAGGAGTCTGTTAATACCCAGTACGTTCTCCCTCGGAAGGGTGTACTGTGATAAACTTACCTCTCAATCTTCTTTTCTCTGATTGTGTGACATTTTCTTCAGCACTCAAATCATTTTTGCATTTCTTTTCTGCATCTTCTCTAGCTTTTCAACATCCTTTTTAAAATGTGGGCTACAGAACGGGACTCAGAATTCTGGTATCAGTCTCACTAATGCCATTTACAGAAGTAAAATCACCACCTACTTCTGCTCGCTTCCCCCCCTGTTTATACATCCAAGAATCACATTAGTTTTTTTTGCCACAGAGGCATACTGGGCATTCATGTTCAGTTGATTGTCCACTATAATCCTTATATCCTTCTGAGCAGCAGCACTTTCCAGCATTAGTTCCCCATTGTGTAGGCAGAGCCTGCTTTTCTTTATTCTAGATACAGACCTGGCATTTAGCTGTGTTTCAAAAAGCATTTTGTATGAATGGGATCATCTTAGCAAATGCTCCAGCCTGCTCTGTGAGACTGCCCTGTCCTCACTATTAGTTACCATTTCATGTCTGTGTGTCATCTGCAAATTTTATGAGCAGTGATTTTGTATTTACTTGCAGATCATTGATGAAGGATCCGAAGCTATTCAGCATTTAACTTAAACTGCAGCAAGGGAGGTTTAGGTGGGACATTAGGAAAAACTTCCTCGCTATTAGGGTGGCTAAACACTGGAATAAGTTGCCTAGGGAGGTTGTGGAATCTCCATCTCTGGAGATATTTAAGAGCAGGTTAGATAGATATCTATCAGGGATGGTCTAGACCCGTGGTCACCAACGCATTGATCGCGATCTACTGGTCGATCTTGGGGGCCCGACCAGTCGATCGTGAGGCTTTTGGGGGCCCTCCTCATTGCCCCACCCCCCAAGATGAATGCTGCGCTGATGCTACCTCCAGGAACAATGGAGGTAGTGCAGGCTTTCGGCGGGGTGGGGAGAGTTCTGCAGCCGCGCGCCTGGTACCGGAAGTGCGCAGGCTGCTCTTCCTCCCCCCTGAATAGCCGGCGTGGTACCTAAAATGCTGGTCCGTCGCGTGCTGGGGACTTCGTTCCCCTGCTGCCTTTCTGTGCGCGAGGAAGGGGTTGGGTGTCCGGAACTGCGCCGGCTCTGGCTGCTCAGGCAGCGTGTGCTGCCGCGGGGAGGGGAGGAGTAAGGCGCAAGCTTCCCGAGCGGTTGCAGTTGGTGTGAGCTGGGACTCCCCCCCTCCCCTGCAGGCAGGCAGCAGGGGAATAAAGTCCCCAGCACATCTGCTCGGGCAGTGCACGCTGCCCAAGCGGTTGGGGCTGGCGTGGTCTGGGACTCCCCGTTCCCACTGCCCGAGCAGCTGGAGCCGGCATTCTGGGGACTCTCCCCCTCCCCCCCTCCTCCACCGCCCCAAGGCAGAGGGGAATAAATTCTCCAGCACACCAGCTGGAGCCGGCGCAATCCGGGACTCCCCATCCCCCCCCCCCCCCCCCCCGTTCCCAGCCCGCACAGGAAGGCATCAGGCTACACAACAGACCAGTGTTTCAGGTACTGTGCTACTGTTTAGGGCTCGGGGGAACAGCCCACTCACTTCCTGGGCCTTGGCCTGCAGCTGCAGGATCCCCAGGTATTGGTCCCTGTCCTCTCCCCCTTCCCAGACCCCCCAAAGTACCTTGCCCCACCACCCACTGGCAACCTGTCCTCTGCCCCAGGTCCTTGCCCCAACACCCACTGGCCCTCTGTCCTAGCCCCCTGTCCCTTTCCCTAGCACCCTGTCCCCTGCCCTGGCACCCAGTTTCCTGCCCCGGTACCTACAAGCGCCCTGTCCCAGCACCCACTGGCACCCTACCCAGCACCCTGTCCCCTATCCCAGTATCCCCTGGCACACTTCCCCAATACCATGTCCCCTGCTCCCACCAGCACAGCTGGGGCCACATTAGTGAGGCTTGTGGGGGTTTTGGAGGAGTTTTTTATTTTGCATCTCATTTGTGTGGCCCCAACTGACTTTTCTGTGGGTGACCCCTGACTCAAAACAGGTTCCCTGCCCTTCTCATAAATAAAGACAATGCAGAAACTTTTTGAGTTTGACACAGTATTTTATTTAAAAATGAAGCCTGGCCAACAAACCCCCAATTGGGGCCAAGCCCCTATCTGCCCACAGCATCATAACACTCCTGCACTCCCCCTTCCCCCAGACCCTAGATCTGAACCTATCATACACTGAAACCCCCTGCCCTGAGCCCCTCACATACCCCAACCCAAATTTCTGCACCCTCATACCCACAAGCCTGTGGCTTGCTTAGTACCCCAACCCTAACACTGCCCAGCCTGAAGCCCCCTCCCCAACCCAGCATCCCCTTCTTTACCTCCTCCTGCATCCACATTTCCTCCCAGAGCTTGCACCTCTCACCCCTTCCCACACCCAAATCCCTCATTCCCACCCCACAGCCTGCACATCCTGCCTCAACCCAGCGAGGGTAAGGCTAGACCTCAGGAGTTTTTCAGGATTCCGGAGATATCCCAGAAAAACTCTTCTGCATCCAGGGATGCGTTTGTTCTTCTGCTTTTTTTTAGTGGCAGAGCAAACGTGATCTTTCAGTCACCCCTATATTCCTCTTTCCACGAGGAATAAGGGGGCTTCCAAAAGAAGGGTTTTTCTGACATTTGGTCTAGTCTAGACAGGCCAAATGTTGAAAAAACCTCTTTCTACAGAAGAATTGGGGAAAAAAGCAGCAGTATAACGGTTGGGGATAGCAAGTGATGGAGAGGAGGAGAATAGAGGGGAAGGAGCGGGGCAGTAGATCTTGGCTTGTTCTGTCATTTAAAAAGTGATCTTGGGTGTAAAAAGATTGGAGACCACTGGTCTAGACAGTGCTGGGTCCTGCCATGAGGGCAGGGGACTGGACTCAATGACCTCTCGAGGTCCCTTCCAGTTCTAGTGGTTTTTTTGATTCTATGATTATAAACAGGGTTTACAGTTTGCTTCAATGACACTCAACATCCCCCCAGTAGAAACTGTTCCAGCACCCCTGATTCCAAGTCTGGTTGATAAAGCTAACTACATCTGTATAATACTAGCAAACTTACCCCGATCCTTCAGGGCAAGGGGCTGCTGGTGTGGCCTTGGAGGTGAGGGGGTTTAGTGCAGGAGGCTGGACATGCGGAAGGGGAGAGTGATTGAGAAGGCTGGGGGATTGAGAAGGGGCTCAGGGCTGCTAGTATTACACCCTCTCTTTTGCTTTCCCAGCCAGAGAGCTTGATGACGTCATTCTTCTTTGAGTGCTTGCTTATGTCCATTCCACTAGGTGTGCGCGCGCTGCATGCATGACTGCCAGAACTTTTTTACCCTTAGCAGTACCCGTGGGGCCAGCCAGGGAGCCCCCAGAGTGGCACTGGTACAGCAGCGCATATATGCCTCTGCTGGCCCCAACCTCACTCAGTTCTTTCTTACCACCCATGAAGGTGGACCAGAACGTTGGTCTTGCTCTGCGAGACTGCCCTTAGCGCTTAGCTATCTAGTGTAAATAGTTCTATCCCATTTTTGTCCCTCCCTACCCGCTCCTACCCTTCCCTGTCCTTTTCAGGGACCCCTCTCACGAGCACCTCCTTCGGCAGGAGGCCTCTGCGCTCCGATCACTGCGGGCGGTGGAAGAGGTCCCTCTCGCCTTCAGGGGGAAGGGTTTCTACTCCCACTACTTCCTTATACCGAAAGCAAAGGGAGGTCTCCATCCCGTACTGGACCTCTGAAGGCTAAACGCCTTCATACGGAAAGTGAAGTTCAGAGTGGTGACATTGGCCTCTATTATCCCATCACTCAATCTAGGAAATTGGTATGCCACCCTTGACCTTCGGGATGCGTATTTCCACATTGCCATTTCCCCTCACCACAGGAAATTCCTGAGATTTGTGGTAGGGAAGGATCATTACCAATCATTACTGTGCTTCCCTTTGGCCTTTCCACCACTCCCAGAGTGTTTACAAAATGCATGGCGGTGGTAGCGGCTCTTTTGAGGAAGAAAGGGGTGCATGTTTACCCCTATCTGGATGACTGGCTCATCAGGGGGCGGTCGAGGGAGCAGGTCCAACAGTCCATAGCCCTGGCCACAGAGACCGTGCGACTAGGACTCTGGCTAAACAAGTCAAAGTCAACACTCGTCCCTACTCAGGGTCATTGAGTTTGTGGGGGCAAGGCTAGATGCCACAGCAGGGAGAGCCTACCTCCCAGGCCACAGGTTCCAGATGATAAGAGGCATGGTCCAGGAATTTCAGGCCGCCCCTATGACCACAGCGAGACATTGCCTGAAACTTCTGGGCCACATGGCAGCCTGCACATATGTGCTTCGGCACACCAGGCTACAGCTTCGACCACTCCAGTCCTGGCTGTCGAGGGTTTACAAGCCAGCTCGGGACCACGTGGACATGGTGGTTACCATCCCACCAGTGGTCCTGTCAGCACTGGACTGGTGGACAAGGGAGAGAGAGGTGTGCAGCGGGGTCCCGTTCACGCATCCCCTCCCTATGGTGCAGCTGGGAACAGATGCCTCGGAAGCCGGCTGGGGAGCCCACCTGGACGACCTGAGGACTCAAGGTATGTGGACTGAGGTGGAGAGGCAACTGCACATCAATGTCAGGAAACTGAGGGCGGTACGGTTCACTTGCATAGTGTTCCTCCCCCATCTAAGAGGCAACTGTGTCTCGGTTCAGATAGGCAACACAGCTGCCATGTACTATATCAACAGACAGGGTGGTGCTTACTCCTCTCCCCTCTGCCAAGAGGTGATAGCCCTTTGGGAACTCGGTGTTGTGCACGATATCTATGTGCAAGCAACCTATCTGTCGGGGGTGCACAACATCCTGGCGGATCAGCTCAGCAGGGTGTTTGTGGCCCACAAGTGGTCCCTCAAGGAGGAGGTGGCCAGCACACTCTTCCGTAGGTGAGGTACTCCCCTCCTCGACCTGTTCGCTTCAAACCGCAACAAGAAATGCCCCAGGTTCTACTCGTACCGAGGGAAGTAGCGGGGGTCACTGGGGGATGCCCTGGCAGGGCAGTGGCCAAAGCACTTGTTGTATGCCTTCCCCCTTTTCCCCTGATTCACGAGGGCCTCCTAAGGGTCAGGAGGTTTGGGTCAACCCTGATCCTCTTTGCTTCTGCATGGCCCCGGCAGCACTGATACACGGCCCTCAGGAGCCTCTTGGTGGAGGACCCCATCCTCCTCCCATAGGTTCTGGACCTGCTAATGCAGGACGTGGGCCAGGGTCTCCTCTGTCATCCAGATCTACACTCCCTGCACCTCACGGCCTGGAAGATCAGTGGCTTAGGGGGAGGAGCTCCTCTGTTCAGACCTGGTGAAAAGGGTGCTGAGGAGAGCAGGAAGCCCTCCACCAGGGCCACCTATAAGGCTAAATGGAAAAGGTTCTCGGCCTGGATGGTTGAGCGGGGGTTGGACCCGGCATCGGCCCCCACTCAGAGTATCTTAGAATATCTCCTTAACCTTAGGCAACAGGGGTTGTCTCCCTCCTCAGTTAGGGTACACCTGGCGGCCATCGCGGCCTTTCACCAGGGGGAAGGAGGTTGTTCGGTGTTTGCCCTGTCTATAATTAAGAGGTTCCTGAAGGGCCTGGACAGACTGTACCCTCAGATTAGATAACCCATTCCCCAATGGGACCTGAACCTAGTGCTTCGCAGTCTGATGGGAGCCCCGTTTGAGCTGCTAGCTACCTGTTCCCTGACTCATCTCTCCTGGAAGGTGACATTCTTGGTGGCAATTACCTCAGCTAGAAGGGTCTCAGAGTTACGCACTCCGTCCTTGGAGCCACCGTACACCGTGTTCTCCAGGGACAGGGTGACCCTGTGCCCACACCCGGCTTTCCTACCCAAGGTGGTGTCTCCGTTCCACATGTCTCAGGAGATCTACCTCCCAGTATTCTACTCGAAACCTCACGTGGGGGGGGGGAAGGGGGGAGAGAACAGGCACTACACATGCTAGATGTCAGGAAAGTGCTGGCATTTTATTTGGATAGGACAAGGCAACTTCATAAGTCCATGCAGCTCTTTGTCTCAACTGCGGAGAGAATGAAGGGTTGTCTGGTGTCAGCACAATGTCTCTCCTCGTGGATTACCACATACATCAGAGTGTGCTACAACCTAAGGGGGAAACCAGCACCCCATATCACGGCCCACTCGACCAGAGCCTGGACATCATCCACAGCATCCTTGGCTCGGGTGCCAATTCTGGATATTTGTAGGGCGGCCACGTGGTCATCAGTACACATGTTCACCACACATTACACAATCACACAGCAAGCTAGGCAGGACGCGACAGTGGGGACAGCTGTGTTGCAATCAGTCTTGGTCTAGGCTTCCAATTCCACCTCCATGGTTATGGCTTGGGAATCACCTAGCGGAATGGACATAAACAAGCACTCAAAGAAGAAAAGACTGTTACTTATCTCGTAACTGTTGTTCTTCAAGATGTATTGCTTATGTCCATTCCAATCCTGTCCGCCTCCCCTTCGTCGGATTATCCAGCAAAAAGGAACTGAGTGGGGTTGGGCCAGCAGGGGCATATATGCGCGGCTATACTGGTGCCACTCTAGGGGGACTCCCTGGCTGGCCCAACGGGTACTGCTAAGGGTAAAAAAGTTCTGGCAGTCATGCACACGGCGCGCGCACACCTAGTGGAATGGACATAAGCAACACATTTCGAAGAACAACAGTTACGAGGTAAGTAACCGCCTTTTCTGTCACGCGGCAGGCATTTTTAAAATATATAGAAAAGAACATGAGCAGGCCAGAAATATCCCCAGACAGCTCTTTAAGAACAGTCAGGTACTAATTATACAGATTGTTAATTTTAAAAAATCTTTATCACTACAAACTGTTGTTTAACATTGCCCTTGGTTACTAATGGACTGGAAAGTACTTGATCATCTTCATGTGACATGAATACTCACAGATTTTAAGACCAGGAAGGGAGAACTGTGGGAATCTAATCTGACCTTCTGCACATCACAGGCCACAGAACCTCACCCACTCACTCTAGCATTAGGCACATAACCTCTGGCTGTGATTACAGAAAATCCACTATTTACTCTAGTTCAAACTCTAAGTTGACTTATGCCCCATGCTGCTGAGGAAGGTAAATAACACCCAGGTTTTCTGCCAGTCTCATCTGGGGGAAAATTTCTTCCTGACCCCAAATATGGTGTTCAGTTAGGCTGTGAGCATGTGGGCAAGACCCACCAGCGAGACACCTGGGGAAGAATTCTCTGAAGTCACTCAGAGGCCTCCCCATTTAGTATTTCATCTCTGGCTGTTGAAAGTATTTGTTAATAGCAGACACACGTGGGCTATCTTGCCATAGAAGGATACTTCATCATACCATCCTTTCAATAAACTTATCAAGCTGACTCTTGAAACAAGTTAGGAGTTTTGCCCCCACTGCTCCCCTTAGAAGGCTGTTCCAGAACTTCACTTTTCTGATGGTTAGAAACTGTTGTTTAATTTCAAGCCTAAACTTGTTGACAGCCACTTTATATCTACTTGTTCTTGTGCCAGAATTGTCCCTCACTTTAAATTACCCCTTCTTCGGTATTTATTCCACAGATGTATTTATAGAGAGCAATCGTATCTCCCCGCAGCCTTCTTTTGGTTAGGCTAAATAAGCCAAGCTCCTTGAGTCTCCTCTTGTAAGGTAGGTTTTCCATTTCTCTGATCATCATAGTAGCCCTTCTTTGCACCTATTCCATTTTGAATTCATTTTTCTTAAACACAGGAGACTGGAATTGTGCATAGGATTCCAGATGAAATCTTCACCCCCTATCTGATGCAATGGTACTAACACCACCCTATCTCTACTGGAAATACCTCACCTGATGCATCCTATGACTGCAACACTCTTTTTTCCAGTCACATTAAATTGGTGGTGGCTCCTAATCATCCTGTGGTGGACCATTGTAGCCAAGTCTTTCTTCCCCTGTCACATCTATTGCTTCCATCAGTGCATGACCTCGTACTTTGTACTATTTCATTACATCCCATTTCTGTTGTTCCAGTTTTTAAGTTTGTCCAAACCTGGTAGGAAAGTCTATTTCTCCTATGTACTAGCAGGACTTCCCCACTTTCTCATCCACAAATTTTATTAGCCCACTTCCATTTTTTGTCCCCTTCATTAATTAAATGTTAAATAAGATTGGTCCCAAGACTGATCCTTGAGGAATTCCATGGGTAACTTCCCTCCAGCCGGACAGTTCACTTTTCTGTATGACATGTTGTAATCTCTCCTTTGACCAGTTCCTTATCCACCCTTTAATTCTCCTATTATTCCCTGTCTTGTCCAATTTAACTGATTATTTCCCACATGGAACTGTATCAAATATTTCACTGAAATCCAGGTAGATTAGATCTACTGCATTTCCTTTGTCTAGAAAATGTTATCTTCCCAAAGAAAGATCAGGTTGGTCTGGCACATGCTACTTTTTGTAAAACCATGTTGTATTTTACCCCAATAACCATTTACTTTTATCTCTTTAATTACATTCGCTTTCAAACTTAGTTCTAAAGCCTTGCATATAATTGAGGTCAAGCTAACTGGACTATAGTTTTTCCTTTCTGTATTAGTCATTCTCTAGTCATAGGGAACAAACCCTGAGTTTATGGCTTCAATAAAAATCCTGGCTATTTGCAATTTCATGTGCCAATTCCTTTAATATTCTTGGATGGAAGTTGTCTGGGCCCCGATGCGATTCTCAGTAAGATGTTGAGTTTGGCTTCCAGCTTGGACATAACCATTTCTATTTCTGTATTCTTGTTCTCATTAAAAACAGAGGCAAAATATTTGTTTAGGTGTTAGTTCATACTTATATTACCTTGAATCTCCACCATGTCCTCAGTGTTTAGCAGTCCCACTTTTTCTTTGCTTGTTTTCTTTTTTTCTTCACCTGGCTAAAGGCCCTTTTACTACTGGTTTTAATTTCTTCTACAAGGTCCAACTTTGGTTTTTGGTAGGCCTCACTTTATCCCTACACTTTCTGCCTTCCAAGAGGTGGCTTTTCTGCATGATCCATCCCTTGTTCTATTCTTTGTAGGCTTTATGCCTTCTCTTAATAACCTGTTTGAGATGCTTGTTCATCTAATTTGGTCTGTGATCCTTCTCCCTTGCTTGGGATGCAGGCTCTAGACAGTTTCTATAACTTTGACAAAGTGTTTCTAAAAATTCTCCACATTCAAATAATTGAGTTCTTCAGTGTCCCTAATCAATTCCCTTAATTTTTTAAAAAGTTTGTTTTGTTGAAACCAAGGACCTTAGTTGTAGACCTATCTTTTGTTTATCTTCTTTTTTTAAAAGTTTAAACTGAGTTGACTCTCAATCACTTGAACCATGGCTGTCCTCTACAATCAGTTTGTCTATGAAGTCCTTCCTACTTATCAATATAAACCTATAATGGCATTACCTCTTGTTGGTTTGGTGACTATTTGGGGGAAGAAATCTGTCAGTTTCCACATCCAAGACTATCTGGGCCTTATTATTAGTAGCATTTGTCCTCCAATCTATGGCTGGAAAATTAGTCTCCCATAATCACACAATTCTCAGTAGTATTTATTTCATTGTAAATATTAGTGAATTCTATCCATATATAAACCAGACCCCAGAGGTCTGTAGCAGAGGCCAGACACTATCCGTGTGGCGTCTCTGTTAACTTTCTTCCCCAAAGTGATTTTGATTAAACAGATGCTGTTTTATCCATTCCATCACTTCTCATTTCTTTGTCTTCCTCACCATTAATATACAATGTTACTCCACTACCTGTACCTTTATTTCCGTCTTTCCTGAGCATCACTTATCCTTCAACCTGTGTCGCTCATGTCTAAGATTGCTCCATGTTTCCATTATCCCTATAGTATCTGGTTTCACATCCTGCACCTCCATTTGGTTACCCAGGCTCCTTGCAATGGATATACAGATATCTTAGTTGTTTTACCTTAGCCTCATCCAGATTCTGTGCCAGATTAGGTCATTTTAGTGCCTGGCTCACCTACCTGGCTATTAATGTTGTTACTTTTTTCTACCCTCTGTTGTTCCTTTCTCCAATATCCTCTTTTTACTTGATTTATCTCCTGCTCCGTATTAGAATCAGTCGTTGAGATTACATGAACATCTCCCAAATGTCCCCCCTCAGTGTCTAGTTGAAAGCTGCATTGTTATGAAGTTTTACCATCTCACTATACGTAATGGGACGACACCATTGCTAGGATTTCCCTTGTTTCTACTATAATTAAAAGAAAACCTCCTACATCAGTGTGTTTTAAGCAGAATGGTCAGGGGTGCACCCTCATCCTGAAAGTATCCCTCGCCTCTGTTTGCAAAAAGCTGGGATGACAGGCATGACAAGGTAAGGCCAAAGGGCTCCAGGAGCATAGTCAAAGACAGTACAAGTTGAACCTCTCTAGTCTGGCACCCTTGGGACCTGACTGGTGCTGAACCAGATTTTTTGTCAAACCAAGAGAGGTCCATATTGTGTAGCAGCATTACCAACACTCCCACTGCTTACTGCACTCTCAGAAGGCATGTAGGGGTACCTTAGAGCTAAATAACAGCACAGAACACTGAGAGCCAGGACTGGTGGCTGTAAACAAACTTTATGGGACTGCGGGAACCTTGGCCACACCCATGACAAGTGGTCATCTGGCTAACTAAAATCATGGCGAGCCACGAATGTTGCTGGACCAGAGAGTGCCAGACTAGAGAGGTTCAACCTGTACATTAGCCCCATATTTAACAGGTTCCTTTTCCTTGAGTAAACTAACAGGTTATCAAGAACTTGCTAGAACCAATTACAGCAGGCAGGTCAAGTAAGACATCAATTAAAAAATTGCTAGAACCAATTCAGGCAGGCTAGTCAGGACATTGGGAGCCAATAATGAGCCAGCTAGTACAGGTTAAAAAGACTTCCATTGAATTAGTTCAGGGTGCACAAGGCATAGGCGGTGAGGTATATGGGCCCATGGTGCCCTGGCACCAGGAATATTCCTGACCCGGGGTGGGCTCTACCAAAGCTCACCACCTGCCATTCCCTGCCCCCTGCATCCCTTGGCCACACCTACCACCCCTGGGTGACTTAAAATGCCCTGTAGGGCCTCTGGTGCCACCACTCGCAGGGGGGTTGGGCTACAGTGGCTTCCTGCTGCTTGGTCTGCATGGCTGCTGGCATGTGTGTCCCTGCAGCCTGGAGGAGGGGTGCAGGGACACCCCTAGTGGTGTCTCCCTGCCACATGCTGCTCCAGCTGCTGGGACTCCCCCCCGCCCCGGGCCGCAGGGACGGACATGCTGGCAGCTGCAGGGAGCAAGTGTCAGGAAGATGCTCTAGTCCTGCTGTGCTGCTGGGAGTGGCAGCAAGGCCTCCGGAGCACTTTAGGTCACCCAGGTGTACCATGTAGGACCTGGTGATGTATAGGGAGAGTATGCGTAGGCAGCAGTGCCCAGAGATCCCTGATCTCTCCCCCCCCCCACCCACCCCAGGAGCCATGCCAGAGAGGATTGCTTCAGGCAAGTGTGGCATCTCTTCCCTCCTACCCTCTCATGCACCCTACTCCCTCCCTGAGCCTGCACTCAGGGCTCCCAGCTCCCTGCCCCAGGCCAGAGCCTGCACCCCTCACCCCCTCCTGCATCCACATTCCCACCCAAAGTCTGCACCCCAGACCTCCTCCCACACCCAAATTCCCTTCCAGAGCCTTCAGCATGCATCCCGCCATCACCCCAATCACCCAATGCATCCCAGAGCCTGCACCCTGACTCTATCACAAAGCCTGCAGCCCAGATCTCCACCTGCACCCAAACTCCCTCCCAGAGCCTGCACTCCCTCCTGACCCCAGTCTCCTGCTTCAGCCCAATCCCCTGCCTGCACCCAGCACCCAAACTCCCTCTCAGAGCCTTAGGCAGGTGGAAGGGAGAGAGTTTGAGTGGGGGAAGGGTGTAGGGCTCTGGGCATATTTCTGCAAAGTTGTTGCTGCTGGCACGAAGAGCTAGAGTAAGAATGCATCCTGCTGGGGGACTGGGAAATACAAATGCTAGTAGGTAGCAGGAGAAAGGTCTGCAGTAAGGACAAAGAAGGTGCTTGGGTGGGAGGAAGAGGCGCAGGGAATCGCAGCAATCATGCAGCCTGCTCAGGAGATGTTGCAGACCGCAGCTATTCAAGGTCCCTGGGCTGGAACCTTGATTAGAGAGTGGGCCCAGGTTCCCCTTGTCCCCCAAGTCCCTATTTGTCACAGAAGCGTTGACCTGGACAGTGAGAGACACCAGAGGGGAAGGGGTCTGGGCTGTCCCTAACCTGCTCAGAGGGGCAACAGGGACTCTGGGGATTGTTCTCCTTCTTTGCCTCCAGGCTGGCCAATGATGAGGATGGCTAAGTACACAGCAAGTTTGTGCCCCTGGGGAAAGCATCTAAACGGGGGCCGCTGTGAGCCTCTGAGGTGAGCAGGCCACCTGAATGCACAGGACCCACCAAGGCAGAGAAAGAACACACAGGGGATGGTTCACTGGATGATTGCTTGTTCTGTTCATTCCCTTTGAAGCACCTGGCATTGGCCACTGTCAGAAGACAGGATGCTGGGCTAGATGGACCACTGATGTGGGCCAGCATGGCTGTTTTTATGGACACCTGATTGTAATTAGCTATGCCTGCCCAGGATTTTCCCTTGTCTCTAGCTGCTCTTATCAGATTTCTGTACTTCATAACTTCTCTTGATTGATATTTCCCCTTTTTCTATTGCTGCCTTCACTTTGCCGCTGAACCTGGATAGGCTTTTAGCCAAATTTGTTCTTTTATTTTTTTGATTATGGACTCATGGGTTTTGGGGCATCTACTAAAACTCTTCTTTAAGAACACAATTTTTATTCACATTTTTCCATCTACATTTTTCCTCACAAAAAGTTTTATTCATTATTTCCCTCAACTTTGGGAAATAAGCCTTTTTGAAGCATGAGGTAAATAGAACACTGGGGCCATGTCTAATCAGTAGGCTTCTTTTGGAAGAAACTTTTCTAGAAGAGAACTTCCGAAAAAACTTCTCCCAAAAGAGAGCGTCTACACAGCAAAAGTGCATCGAAAAAGTGATCTGCTTTTTCTGAAAGATAGCATCCACACTGAATGGACGCTATCTCACATGTAAGCCATGATAGCTATGGACAGCGTGGCCACCAGGGCACCTGTGCTTTTTCCTCTTCTTTTGAAAGAACTCCCTCTTCCCCATCCACACATCCCTTTTTCTGAAAGAGCTCTTTCAGAAAAAGGCTTCTTTCTTGCAGAAAGAGGTTTACCAATGTTGGAAAAACCCCACAGTTCTTTTAATTTTTTTTTCGAAAGAACATGATTGCAGTGTGGACATAAATGAAGGGTTTTTTTTTTTTGAAAAATGGCCATTTTTCTGAAAAAACTTTGCAGTGTAGACATAGCCTGGGTGAACTGTCCTCTGGTTGTCCATATTAAATATAATCAGAACATGATCACTGCTCCCTAGGCAACCACTAAATTCTAGTCATCTTTATTCATCCCAATGAGCTCCCAAATAGTGCTACTTCATGTTGGGTGCAATACATTGTCCAGTAGAAAATTGTTAGAATTTCCAATGATGTTTTGCTACTGGGTGCATAAGAGCTGTAGCATAAGTCTCCCAAATTAACATTCCCTATAACACGGTTGTTCTTTCCACACATTCCAGTCAGAAGTCAGTCCTGCGATTGTTGTATTTATCTGACTTTTTCTACATAAGCTTCAGGGTGTAACTGAGTTAGTCTGTACAGGATAAACTTAAAAAACAACATATGGTCTGGTAGCACTTTATAGACTAACAGAACATGTAGATGGTATCATGAGCTTTCATTTTTCCCTTTGATATTTCCATACCCTCTGCTCCTTGTTTCCTGCCCCTTCCCTCCCTTCTCCCCTATTTATTTTGGGTCTGCACATCCTGAACTCAAAACTCCGGTCATCTGAAGAAGCGGGCTCTGCCCATGAAAGCTCATGATACCATCTACATGTTTTGTTAGTCTATAAAGTGCTATCAGACCATTTGTTGTTTTCTAAGTTTTTCCTACATAGTGGTGTGTGTGTGTGTGTGTGTGTAAATCACAGGCTTGATGGATGGGAAAAACAGAACAACCCACACACTTAATAGATGAGAATATAAAAATGGCCACGATGGGTCTGAGATTCACCTGTTCATCTAGTCCAGCCAATGCCAGGTGTTTTATATGGAAGAAACAGAACAAGGCAATTGCTGAGTGATCAGTTCCCTGGCTTTCAGTGCAAACTTCTGGAAAGCAGAGGTTGAGGGACACCCAGACAATTTTGGCTAGTAGAGGAGGGTCTGTCAAAGGTTAAGAATGTAACTAGTTCTTTTTTCAACCAACATTTGACTTTCACCTTATCCTCTGGCAACAAGTTCGAGGGGTTAACTATGTATTGCATAAACAAGTATTTCCTCATACGTGCTTTAAACTTGCTGCCCATTAATTTCATTGCATAACCCATGGTTCTTGTGCTCTGTGAAGGAATAAGTAACACTTCCTTATTTACTTTTTCCCCACACCATTCATGATTTTATAGATCTGTATTATATTCCCCTCTTTGCCATGTCTTTTCCAAGCTGAACAGTCCCGGTCTTTTTAACCTTTCCTCACATGGAAGCTTTTCCATACACCTACGCATTTTTGTTGCCCTTCCCTGTACGTTTTCCAATTCTAACTTTTTTTTTTAGATAGGGTAACCAGACCTGCACCCAATGTTCAAGGTGTGGGTGTACCAAAGATTTATATAGTGGCATTATAATATTTTCTGGCTTATTTACCCCTCTCCTAACCATTCCCAATTTTGTTGTTTTTTTAATGCTGATGCTCAAAGAGCAGATGTTTTCAGAGACTCCAAAGTCTCAATTTTGAATGGTAACTATTAATTTAGACGCCATCATTTTATGATGTACAGCTGGGATTATTTTTTTCAGGTGTGCATTCCTTTCCATTTATCAGCACTGAATTTCATCTGTCATTTTGTTGCCCAGTCACTTGTTTTGTAACACTGCACAGTCAGCTTTGGACTTAACTGCAGGGGTGGACTGGCAATCAAAATAGGCCCGGGAAATGGGTTGAGAACGGCCCTCCCCATGACGTCACCCCTGCGTGCCCCTCCCCCTTTCCCTGTGTCCCAGGAGTGGCTTGCTGGGTTTATCCCCCTCCTCCTCCAGCAGCTGCCATCCAGCCCTTTGGATGATGGCCCACTGGGAAATTCCCGGTATCCTGCCGGGCCAGTCTGCCCCTGCTTAACTGTCTTGAGTAATATAGCAGTGTCTACAAATTTTGCTATCTCATTGTTCACCCCCTTTTCCAGATCATTTATGAATACATTGAATAGTACCAGTCCCAGTATACATCCTTAGGGGACTGTACTATTTACCACATTCCATTGTGAAAACTGACCACGTATTCCCACTCTTTTTCCTATCTTTTAACTAGTTACTGATCTGTGAGAGAATCTTCCCTCTTATTCCATGACTCCTTACTTCCTTAATAGCCTTTGGTGAGGGTCTCTGTCAAAGACAT
Source organism: Pelochelys cantorii (assembly GCA_032595735.1). NCBI lineage: Eukaryota > Metazoa > Chordata > Testudines > Trionychidae > Pelochelys > Pelochelys cantorii. The sequence goes on along the minus strand of CM064326.1, from coordinate 118,531,064 downwards.
TCTGAAAGTCCAAGTACACTATTTCCCCTGGATCCTGCTTGTGCACATGCTTTGTGGATACCTTCAAAAAAAATCCAGTGTATTGACAAGACATGATTTCCCTTTACAAAAGCTATGTTGACTTACCCAACACATTGTGTTCATCTATGGGTCTAACGATTCTGTTCTTGATAGTTTCAACCATTTTTCCAGCTACTGAAGTTAGACTTACTAGCCTGCAACTGCCAGGATCACTTCTGGAGCAATTAAAAAAAATCAGTGTAACATTAGCTGCCCCGCAGTCGTCTGGTACAGAGTTTGGAAAAGAACACTACAATTAATAGTTCTACAATTTCATATTTGAGTTCCTTCACAACTCTTGGATGCATACTGTCTGATCCTGGTAACTTATTACTGTTTAATTTTATCAGTTTGTTCCAAAACTACTTCTATTGACACCTCAATCTGGGACAGTTCCTCAGATTGTCATTTAAAGAGAATGGCTCAGGTGTGAGACTCGCTCTCACATCCTCGGTAGTGAGAAACAATACAAAGATCGTAGGAAAGGAGAAAAGATTAGCAGATTTGGAGAGTTTGGAAAGAGCTCTTTCAAAAAATCTGCTTTCAAAAGAAGCTTCCAGTCTAGACATACCCTCTGTCATGATTGTTTTGCATATGTGTTACATCTGTTGCACCATTTTGAACTTGTTTAGCAACTTGCATCCAAGAATCTTAACATACTTTCCAAACATTAATGAATGAACCTTCACAGCACTCTATTGAGTCTAACTTATGGGAATTCTGGTTGATTGATAGATATGTCTGAAAGACTGAGCGATAAATGACTCACCCAAGGTCTCACAGAGTAGGTCTTCATTGCAGAGTTAACTTGGGCAGTTGGCCCCTGTGTTAGCCTAGATTGTGTCTGATCATCCATACTGTGAAGCTCCCCCTGAGTTACGTTGTTCTTATTGGGGCTGCATCTACTCATGTGACTCACTAGGCTTTATGGGGGAAAATATCTGAGTCTTTGTTCTGCAGTAAGCTGAGTTTCTCTGATTTATTCCTAATGAATTGTGGAAAAACTGGTTGGTCCTTTGGGGTACATGGAAGGAGGGAGAGCAAAGGGGAAATTGTGGGATGGCAACAGAAGACTATTGGCATTCTGGTGGGCTAGCCTGCATCATCACTGCAAGGTGTTTGGGTTAGTAACTCAAGTCAAAACCTCTGTCTGCAGGTTTTACTCTAGCCCAGAAAAGAAGCACTAATAAACTCAGCTGAGAGAGCTGCACAAGTTAGCAAGAGCAGTAGTTAACAGCAACACCCACATACGAGCCAGAGTTAATTCTGGAGCAAAGACAAAAGTGCAGTGCTGGAAACAGAACCCTAGGCTCTCCTCCCCTATGCTTTACAGCTAGGTGCTATTCCTTCTTGATAACATTTTGCTTGCTAGAAAAATGGTTCCTTTCCTAGAAGTTGAGCCTTTATTTATTTGCTGCTGAGCTGTGAGTCTGAGTGGTATTAGAATGCCACAGCGTTCTTAGAAGTCGCTGATGCTCCATTAGAGTCTTCAAAGGTGACAAACATTGTACAGGGCAGCTGTGAGTTGTCATTTGCCTCACATTACTGGCACAATGCACAATAACAAGGCAGTGGATTTTTTTTTTATGCAATACTGTTGTTTGTTCATCCCCTGAAAAATTTCACTTAAAAGAACACCCACCCTAGGCTTTCACCAGGGTACAGGACGTGTTAACCAACGTGTTCTCCTGCTCATTGTACAATTTCCTGATGGTTTGCTCTCTGTGACACATTTTCTCCTGTGCTTGTTCCTTTCCTTTTGTGCTCTTATCCAAGCAATAGAGGAGATTCACTAGAAAATCTGTGGGGAGCAAATCTAATGATGAAGTGGATGTATTGCTGTGATTGACAGCTGGCCAGGTGAGACAAGCAAAGCCTCTGTTAAAAATACCACCAATCGCTGTATGTGTATTCCCAGCCTATCACAATGACTGGAATGTACAAGGGCAGCCTTGGATGAGGTAGCTCTTTTTCCTGCTATATCTGTGACATTTTGGACTTCAGGATAATTGACTGTGACTGTGTCCAGGAATCAAATCTTAATTAGCTATTGGACCCTTCAGAGGTGTCACGGATCCACAGCATCTGAGAGATTGTTTTAAAACAATCTCTTGGAGAAACCCGGGGGCTGTGTCTAGACTGGCGCGATCTTGCATCAGAGCTATGCAAATGAGGCTCAGCGTGGAATATCGCCGAGCCTCATTTGCATAACTAATGAGCCGCCATTTTTGCGGAAGAGGCTCTTGCGCAAGACGGAGCTGTCTACACTGCCCCGTCTTGCGCAAGAAAAACCCTCTTGCGCAAAATGGCCCTATAGTCTGCTGTCTCATGCTTTCTTCAGGGTTTGCTACGCAGCCTCATTGCCTCCAAGACTGAACTAATGGGCTCCAGCACTGCTGTTTCATATTGAGCACTTTGCTAAGGAAGCCCAGTCAAGAGAGACTGGTAGGAAAGACTTGAACACTCTTTAGGGACGAATGCATCTCAGGCAGCACTTGCAGTGACACCCCAAACAGTGCTTTCAAAAGAGTAGGATTTCTTAGTCAAGTGGAACACAGCATTGGAAGTCTTTAGGCTAGCACTGAGAAATAAAGGTTCAAGCACAGTCCATTCTGGTCAGACCACAGTTCATCAGCTAAGCTATGGTGAACTACATTGTGGGGTTCTGTACATCTCTCTCTGACTTCATTCCTTAAGTCTGGATTATATTACAGAGTTGGGTCAATGAAAGGCAGTTTATGTTGACCCAACTCTGTAAGTGCCTACACTAATACGTAGTTTCCATCAATGTAACTCACCCACTATTCTGACATCATAACTCTGCAAGAGGCATAGTAGATGGGTCCCTGTAGTTAGGTTGACAGAGTGTCAGTGTCGACACTATATTAGTTATGTTGACTCTAGTGGCCTCCAGATGTCCCCCACAGTGCTAAATTTTAAACCATTTTGAACTCTGCTGCCTGGTGGCTAAGTACACAGGTTTATACCCCTTCCCTTTTAAAGCCCTGTGAATTTTTGAAATTCCATTTCCTGTTGGTTTGGCATGGCACATTCATTGAACAACTGCCCCGCTGACTGTGCCAGCTACATGCTGCAGAAGTGCAGCAGCCTGGAGTAGACAGGAGGTATTGGATCTCATGGGCCTGTGGAGAAAAGAGGCTTAATTTTGTGGTGTATCCAGTCCAGCTGTAGAAACATTATCTACCAGCAGTTCACTTGGGGCATGAGGGGAAGGGCTATAAGAGTAAGCCAGAGCAGCGCTGCATGAAAGATAAGGAGCTGCAGCAGGTGTACTAGAAGACCAGAGAAGATCTGGGGGGAGCTGCAGACATGCCAGTTTTACTAAAAGCTGCATGCCCCAGCACCAACCCAAGAGTCCCGTGGATACTTTGGGGGAGCAGGCAATCACAGGATCCCACCATGAATGGTGATGAGGAGCATGGAGGGGGACAGGTGATGAAAGTATCCAGTGGTGCAGCAAGTCAGGACTCAGGACCTGTCTGTTTTTGACTCCTGAACAACCTAGCCAATCCCTATAATCCAGCATGGGCAAGCCTGATGCAGGGGAAGGAATCTCTGGTAAATATGCAGCAGAGGTACTGAAATAACCAGCAGAGGAAGAATTATTATCTGCTTCTGATTCCTGTGGACAGTTAGGCAGAGGGAGCCATGCAGAACAGTTTATGTGCACTGGCATGTTTCATGAGCCCTAGACGGAGGAAACTTTCCTGGAGGTATTCTGCAATCTTATGCTGAAGGGTTCTGTGGAGGGCTGCCCTATTTCTTCTGCTGCAGCAGGGTATTTTTACATGCCACTCTTCAGCAGGCACCACTGAGGTATATAGCCTGGTCTGCAGCTAGATGCCTGCAGGAGCTATTCTGTTTCAGGGGATGTGGGATGACATGCTCCAAGGCATTCTGCAAGCCTCTGGAGCTTTGGATACCAAGCACAGGGCTTGGAGGATTACCCTGGCAGACAGCATGGACAGGGACCGAGCAGAGAAGAGAAAGACCTAGAAAAAGGACAGAGAGACATGCAGTAACAGATGCTAGCACTTCTCAAGAAGCAAAAAGACATGCTGAAGACTCTTGCTGGCCTTCAGGTTCAACAGTCCTAGGATTGCCTCTCTCTGCAGCCAAGAGAGAACTGCATTCTGGGATATCCCATGCACTCTGCTCCCCATATACATTCCACATGGTGGTCATTGAAGCTGTCTACCCCTAGGTGAGAGTACAGGCAATCGCAGGTACACATATACTGACCTGCGAGAGATGTGGCTGGTGTATGTGTCTGTGAAATGGAAATGACTGCTCTTTCCCAGTCAAAGGTCCTTTTCCTTATATTCATAGTTTCATTCCATAATAAATATGTCTATTTACTTGGGTTAGGAGTAAAAGTCTATTTATGGAAACCTAATTCATCTTTATTTGTTCACAACATATGGTGTTTGGGGCTGACACCATTCACAGATTACAGCAATGAGTGCATGTCAATGTTATAATGTGTTCTTTGTGTTTGGTAATATAAGGCTCATGCCAGGGTGCAAAAAAACCAATGCCCGGCAGCACGCACTACAGCAACACACATTACTGTGACTCATTATTGAAATGGTCTTTCAAAGCCTCTCTGAGTTGCATGTCTCCCTGCTGAGCTCTTCTTATAGCCCTGGTATCTGGCTGCTCAAAATCACCAGACAGCCACTCTACCTCCACAGAGGCTGAAACGTTTCCCCCTTTGCTTCAGCAATATTATGAAGAACACAACAGGCAGCTATAGCCACGGAGATTTTCCCCCATTGTGATCTAATCTCATGATTAGAAAGTGCCTGAGGCCTTTCAAACAGCCAAAGGCCCATTCAACTGTCATCCTGCACCTGCTGAGCCTGTGGTGGCCAATTCTGTGGTTTCATGAGCAATGGGAGTAAGGGCTGTGCAGGGCTCCTAGGCTCATTGTTGGTATTTCCACATCCCAACTGTAATCCTCTGGTGTGGAAAGGATGTCCCACATTGCAGCTTTTTTGAACAGATCTGTACTCTTTATATACCTTCCCTAACTAGCCTATGCTGATGTCAGGAGAGAGTCTCTAGTGATCCACCAGCACATGCAATACCATAGAAAAGTAGCCCTCCCTGTTGCTATACTCTGTGGCAGGGGAGTCATGTGCCAAAATAGAGAGATGCATGCCATCGATTGCCCCACTGCAGCTCAGGAACCCTGCCACTGCAACATCATCTGCTATGTCCTGCATGTTGCCAAGAGCCACAGTGCGTTGTAGCAGGATGTAATTAAGGGCCTCATCCCCTTTCATTTCAGTCACCTGCCTGGTGGATTTCCCCAACTCCAAACTGATTCCTGACAGACCAGTTGCAATGTGGTGTTGCCAGTTTCCCCACTGCGCTCACCACTCATTTCTCTGCTGGCAGTGCAGCTCTCATGTGGTATTGCAATAGTGGAGGGCTGGGCCAAGCACCCCACACAGATCCCGAAACGTGGCCTTGCACATCCAGAAGTTCTGCAGCCTCTGCTTGCCAACCCAAGCCTGCATAACAATGTGATCCCCTCAGCAATACGCCCTGTAAGCTGTGTGCTTGTGTGGCCACTCAGGAGAGAGTCACATGCCCCACCCCGCTGATTAGCAGAGCACATACAGCTGGGTTTTGAGTTTCTACTAGGAGCGCACATTCGCACGTGCCTTGGTGCACAGAAAATTTTATTCTGCAGATGAATGGAAAATCCTCACATGGATGGAGAAGATTAGAAGGAACATTGCCCATCAGTCACTGCTTGCTTCCCAACCCCAGAACCAGTGTTCCACCATCCTCAGTTGCTCTGTGAATGTTGCCAATAATTTTTGATTCTCTCTGTGTCCAACAGCCTCCGGTCTCTAAGAATCATGCTCTCCCACACCTCCTCAGGCGGCTCTGTGAATACTGCAAGATCAGGCATGGTGTGCTCACAAAATGCTCATCACAGTAGTCCAGAGCCATGCAGGCTCCATGTTTCTGTCAGAGATAGTTGGATGCACAGGTGTGTGATTTTATAAAATTATTTAATTAAATTCATTTCTTTAGTTTCTTTTGGTACTTGAATGTAAGGAGGCTGACACTGGGCAATCCTTGCTGAAATTCCCTAGACTGAATCCTGGGTCTCCAGTTACTTTCTATGGGAGTTGAGGGGTTTTCTTTATTTTAGACACTGGAGAAGGGCAGTGAAGTCTAGCCCACCCAAAGGTTACATTTGCTATATGCTATCAGTATTGCTCTGTTTTAACACAAAGTTGTTTGCATTTCAGAGATGGCTACACAAAGGGAAAATGGGATATCATGTGGATCCAGCCTAAGCTGTTTGCTGACACCCCACCTTCCCCCTCATGTGGATCTGGCCCTCCCTGCCGCTTGTCCACGCATGGGGCTGGCCAGAGCCCAATCTCTTTTTCCCCACCTGGGGCTGGTGTCACTTCTTGCTTAAGCCCTGCTTGCCCACCTGTGTGGGACTGGGCCTGCTTCCCACCTGAACCCAGCTTGCCCCCCCCCCCATGCTCCTCTCCACCCCCACTTTTTTGACAAAAGTAGGCATTTGTAACATTTCCTTTTGACAGCTGATGAAGTTGGCAAGAGCAAATGGGAAAAATGGCCACTTTTGCCCAAAAAGTCAGGACAGCTGGGACAGGGTTTAAAATTGTGGCCAATGCAAATTATTCTCCTAAGCTGTAAAAGCCAGTGCATGATATATGGAATATAAAAGGGTACCACACAATTGAGGTAATATAAGATACCAGTTGCTGTATACATAAATGCTATTATAAAGGTAACACTAACTATTTTAATCCCGTCACCTGGCTCTCAGGCTATGTCTACACAACAGAGATTTTTTGGAAAAACAGCCATTTTTTCCGAAAAAAACTTTACTTATGTCCACACTGCAATTGCGTTCTTTCAAAAAAAAAAATCAAAAGAACAGAGGGTTTTTTCTGACATTGGTAAACCTCTTTCTACGAGGAAGAAGCCTTTTTCCGAAAGAGCTCTTTCAGAAAAAGGGGTGTGTGGATGGGGAAGAGGGAGTTCTTTTGAAAGAAGAGGAAAGAGGAAAAAGCACAGGTGTCTCGGTGGCCACTCCATTCATAGTAATCACAGCTTAAATGTGAGATAGTGTCCATTCAGTGTGGATGCTATTGTAATCTTTCTGCCAGGTAGCGCCAGCAGCAGCCAGGGCCAGGTTCAATATCTAGGGGTTCCTTTTCATCCATCTCACACAGAACTGGCTTGAGCCCCCACCCAGTAGCCTGGGAAAGTCACACACCCCTGGGCACCTCTGAGAGGCAATGCTTTCCCACTCGCAAGCACAGAGTCTGAGCATAGAAAAGAAACTTTTAATGAAAGAGAAGTCACATGGCATTAGCTTGGGAAAATACCACAACCAGAGGTCATAACCAACCCATGAGTAACCATCCCAGCTCAAATGGATTGAGCAATGTCCTTTGCCTCTCAGACTCACTAGTCCAACAAGGTAAGGGTCCCATTCACCTACCCAAACTTTCTCCATACCCCACTTCAAACATCCCACCTACAGCTCTGTTCAATCAGTGTGGACCCAGACACATCACCCTGATGACTCCACTCATTGAGCTTGAGGCCATGCCACCTTTGTGCTGCTCCTGTGGTCTGCTTGCTCCTGCCAGCCTCCCTGCTGGCTGCCTGCCATGTCTCCTACCGGCCACCCGTCAGTCGCTCCTGCAGCTGCCTGCTGGCTGCCTGCTGGTCGCAGTGGGTCTGGCTCCAGGCCAAACCAGTGATTTCAACTCTTAGCCACCACCTAGGCTGGCCAAAAGATTCCAGCTTCCACTGGAATAACAAAGAGACTCCTTATGGAGTCTGCTTTAGGTCTCTCCTTAGAAGTGGGGGGGAGGGAGGAGACAGGCTGAACCAGTCTTACAGCTCACACCTGGCAGGCATGAAGCTGGCTGGCTCAAACCCCTTCCCCCCAGTTTGTCCAGTCAACTCTGGAAGGGGGAGGCTTGTTCATCTGAGTCCCTGTACAATGATAGTGTCTCTCCTGCAAGCACTGGTGTCATATTTTACAGGTCCTGCATTTAGGGGTAGCATGGTTTGTGACTCCACAAGAGTCAAATTAGTTACAATACATCACATTCCATTCTAACAAGTGATCCTCCATCAGGCCTGGCTGAATTGGATTTATATAACCACACCTCAGATTCCTTCCCCATTCCGGGGTGAGCTGTATTTACATATCAACAATTAATTATCTTGCAGGGTTAAACAGTTTGAGTGAGCATACCAATACCCGGGGCTGCTCTCCCCTTTCAGCTGGCTGCATTGCAAGCAGTTGTTCAGACCCTGCTTGCACTATCTTTCAAAAAAGCAGACCACTTTTTCAATGTGCTTTAGCAGTGTGGACGCTCTCTTCCTGAAGAAGTTTTTTCCGAAGATCTCTTCCAGAAAAGCTTCTGAAAGAAGCCTGCAGTCCAGACATAGCCTCAGTGCTGTCATTTCTGAGTCATTCAATCTTTCTTGAAAAAGTTGAGTCAACAATACAAGCTTTACATCCTATGGTTTCACCCACAGAGGGAGGCAAATGAGAGAAATTGTTCAGTTTCCTTTCAGTATTTGGGAAGCACTCAAATATTGTGATCACGAGAGTCATACTAACAGCTAAGCATTAAATAAATAGTCTCATTGGTTTAATGTATGTGGGCTGAGTTAACATTTTGTCATCTTTACTGCTAGACAATGTAAGTTTTGTATTGCACAAAGACGAGCACAAAGTGCCTAGCCCTAAATTATACTGGGCCACTTTGCCACCCTATTTCTTGAATTCAGTGCTTTGCTTTATCTTCTCCACTTACCCCCTCTTCAGTATATCCATCCACAGGCTGGACTGCAAAGCCATGGTCAGCTGCTAACTACATGGATGTAACACGAGAGGAAAGAACACCAAAACGGTCTCTGTCAAAACCACAGGCTTCCATCAGTGGAATTTGCACAAGCAAACGGAGACCTGGTATATTCTTGGAAAATGACCCATTGCTGACAATGGGTCTCACTTGCCCCACATTCCTCAACTCATAGTGAAAACAGAGTAAACGTTAGTGTATCATGGAATCATAAGGCTGGAAGAGACCTCAGGAGGTGATTAAGTCCAGCCTCCTGCCCAAGGCAGGACAAATCCCAACTAAATCAACCCAGCCAGGGCTTTGTCAAGCTGAGACTTTAAAACCTCTAGGGATGGAGATGCCACCATCTCCCTAGGTAACCCATTCCAGTGCTTCACCACCCTCCTAGTGAAACAGTTTTTCCTAATATCCAACCTAGACCCCCCGCCACTATAACTTGAGACCATAGCTCCTTGTTCTGCCATCTGTCACTACTGAGAACAGCCTTTTGTTGTACTTCAGTGTCGTACTTCAGTAACTTCAGTGGTCCATACTGTCAGTGTCGTCTGGTCACAGTCGTTCTGGCATGCTCCTGACAGGACCTCTACTCCGTTGGTGATGATAAACTTTTGGCTGCGTGCATAACAATTGGTGCTCCCTTTATCTAGAGTGTTAGACCCCATGCACTTGAGTCAACACAGGCAATCTCTGAGACCCTCCAGAAATGACAGATGCAGGCAAGACTGAAATCAATTGAGCAGATTTATTGTCAAATGCGAAGCTCTAACAGTTGGTAACAGAGATCCTACAATGTTACACCACAGTGCCTTATGGCCCGCGTTGACAAGGTACCAACACCTAGCAGGCCTATTGCCATATAACAGATATTAACAGCAGTTTGTCAGAATTAAGCCACTGTATATTCTGTAAATTTTGGCAATGACACCTGCTATTCAGGTGCCTAGTGGGCCCCCCCCCCCCAAGGTTGGCCGGAGAGCACCCTTTGCGGTGTTCTTTTATAGGCAGGTACAAACAACTTACATCATTTCTTTACATACCGGGTTGCCGCCCTCTGTTGCCTAGTTACCACCCCTTACCTTGTGCAAGGGGGGCTTACCTTCTATTCGTCATCCTGTCAGTTCCCACCTGGTCCTGAACCTAGGTTGGTATGTGCCTAACTCCTAGGGAGTCCTTGTACCAGGACATTCCTTAAGATGTTCCGTTATTCCCTTTTGGCTTACAGTCTGTACTTGGGGCCTCCCTGTGTCTTCTCGTGCCTGTGTTACTGAACCAAAGTCTTGCTCACTAGATTTCAGGCCTGTTGCTGCTTTCATGTTACAAGCCTCTATTTAGGCCTGCTGACTCCATGTTACTGACTCTCAACTTACTGCACCTTTCTCTATCCTCTTTGGAACCTCTCTTCAGGAAGTTGAAGGCTGCTATCAAATCCCCCCTCACTCTTCTCTTCTGCAGACTAAACAAACCCAAATCCCTCAGTCTCTCCTCATAGGTAATGCACTCCAGCCCCCAATCGTTTTGGTTGCCCTCCGCTGGACCCTCTCCAATGCATCCATATCCTTTCTATAGTGGGGGGGCCCAGAACTGGACGTAATAGTCCAGATGTGGCCTCACCAGAGCCGAATAAAGGGGAATAATTACTTCTCTAGATCTGCTGGCAATGCTCCTCCTAATGCAACCTAATATTCCATTTGCCTTTTTGGCTACAAGGGCACACTGTTGACTCATATCCAGCTTCTCATCCACTGTAATCCCCAGGCCCTTTTCTGCAGAACTGCTACTTAGCCATTCGGTCCCCAGCCTGTAACAATGCTTGAGATTCTTCTGTCCCAAGTGCAGGACTTGTCCTTGTTGAACCTCATCAGATTTCTTTTGGCCCAATCCTCTAATCTGTCCAGGTCACTCTGGACCCTATCCCTGCCCTCCAGTGTATCTGTCTCTCCCCCTAGCTTAGTGTCATCCGCAAACTTGCTGAGGGTGCAATCCATCCCCTCATCCAGGTAATTAATAAAGATGTTGAACAAAACAGTGTAGATGGGACACTGTTACAGAAAGTGTGATAGAACCCATATCATTAAGGCCTTTCTGTTTTAGGTAATTCCAGTAGAGCTTCCCAATAATTTGTTGTATTGTTGGTCTCTCTGTGGCAAAGAGGCTTCCTTTTTCCTTAAGGAAACCTGTTTCTCCATCTGCTGTGGTGGTTGTGTCTTAATAGCTGCAGGCCCTGGATTTTGGAACTGTTGCCTTTGCCTCACTCAGTCTCGTGACTCTTGGAACCAGGACATTTTTCTTTTCCAGCTACTGTCAATTTAATCAACCTAGAGGACTTGAGCAATTGTTTTCACAACCTATCATGGGGCGGACTCACCACCACAGTGCCTCCTTCTGGGAGTTAGCTCACAAGGAATTAGCACTGGGAATTAGCTCACAAGCCCACAAGGTGCCTTCCTCTGGCTGGTGTCTCGCCGTGTCTTCACTCCACGCACTCCCTACCAGACTGCTGTGTTCTCTTCAGGACACTGCCCTCCAGCAGTGCCCACTCCAGTGTCTCTTAAACCACTTCCAAGGGAGGTGGGGTGTTTATGAATCTCTGTACTCCAGGGTCCTCCCCTCCCAGGGAACACCCAGTTCCCCTCTACCCTCCTTGCCTCAGTGACCCACTGCCAGTCTTCATCTAGCCCCTGCCTCAGGGGCAAACTGCAGCCTGAAATAGCCACTCAGCACTGGCAAGGGAGTGTGGACCTGCTGCCTTTGCCTACCCTGGTTGCCTCAGGCCTTGCTTCAGGCCCTGCAGCTTCCCCAGGTCTGCCTTCCTTCCCTAGCACTGCTCTACCTCCAGGAAGCTTCCTGCTTCCCAGGCAGCCAGGTCCCTCCTGCTCTCCAGCCAGAGCAAAAGAAAGTCCCCTCCTCTCTCTCCAGGAGCCCTTCTTTATATAGCCCCCAGCTGGAACCTAATTAACAATAACTGTCTCAGCTGGGGCTTTGCTCTCAGCCCTTGCTCGGGGCTGGGTTTTGCCCTTAAAGGGCCAGTGGAGGGCAGACGCCCTGTGTCACAGCCCTAGTCCTGAAACATGGACTCTTAAACAAAGGTGCTGATGTGTTGTGTGCCTATTCTGAAAAACTATGGAACACGGTGACAAAAGTTGATCAGAAACCCACCAAAATTGTTATCTACTGCCACATAAAGAAGAAAAGGGACCATGGAAATTGGTATCTATTGCCACCTAGAGAAGAAAAGGGGATGTGGGAATAGTCTCTCTCTCCATAGCCACTCCAGGAGATAGAGGAGATAGTAATATTTTACATTCTCTGGTTCGATGAAAGATGATGAAACGGTCTCACTGGCTAAGATGTGAGCATGTATAGACAATTGCCAGCCAACCAGCCCGCAGCTTTTTGACTCCCAAGTGAACAAAAGGATAATAGAACTGCACTTCTCTATTCTGCACTGTGATGGGGTGCCCAGCACACAGAAGAGTGAAAGGCATGAAGGTGGTCAGATCAGCTAATTAATGCCACAAGGTGCACTGGGAGGAGAAGCCGGGAACAGGTAGTGAAAGGAGGCTCAGCTGGGCAGGAAGTGGTGGAGCCTGTATAAAGCCAGGTAGCTGGCAATGGAGGGGGCAGCTGGAAAACACTGCAGTCATTCCCTGAGTGGAGGGAATTTGTTGGCTGGCAAACCCAGAGAAGAGAAAAGCCAGATATGTGGGAAGTGCCCAGAGAACAGCCACAGTGGAGTTAAAAGAAGATGCCCAGGGCTGCTGTGTGTAGGGTCCCTGGGTTGGCACTCGGAGTACTGGGCAGGCCCAGGTCCCATCCACTGGGCCACAGGCAAAATAGCCAAAATCCTGGGAAGGGGCTTGAACTCAATGAGAACTGAGCCCAGAAACAGGGCTGTGGAATAGGCCCTTTTGGACCTTTGACCCTGGAAAGGGAAACGCCGAGTGAATTAGCTGGAGTGCTTGGTCACAAAGGAGAAAACCCTGGGGCTTGGAAAGAGAAGAGCAGCACACCAGTGGCAAGATGATGGCATGCAAACCGTAGATGGAAGTGTTGGCCTCAAGCTAATCTCTGCAGTAACCAGGAGGAGGTGCCAGACCAGTGGTGAAGGGGATACCCCACTCCAGGCACACTTCCTATTTCACACAGAAAAGGCAAAGATTTAAAAGAGTGATGTAGCGGTGCCTCACATTACTGAGCCATCACTCTGTTCACCAAATATGCTCCACATCTTAACCAATATCTTAACCATCTGTCTCATCACTCATCTCCCTCTGTGCACGATCACATGGTACAATGTTTCTTCCCTAGTCATGATCACACACTCTGTGGCAATTACAGCAATGGCTCATGTTGCAAAGCAATACTAGGCACGTATTTATGTATGCATAGCCTTCGTTAGTTCAGTTCATCTAATCACATTATCTGCTTTTGCTCTGTATTCTGTGTGTCTCTCCCACTTCTTCAGTTTCTCTTGCCAGCTGACAAGCCTCTTCCCCCCTCCTGCCCCCAGCTTTCTGTGGACACTAATACACTATATATAATTGGGTTGCCAAAAACAATAAATACACATTTTTGTGGTGCCTTGATTTACTTTGCATGTATTTACTACTTTATATCTTGCCAGATTCATCAATGGCTTTCCCAGTCAAGAAAATTCTGCTTTGTATTTGATCACATGAGGCTGTCTCAGCAAAATAGATTGCATTTGACACTTGTATGGCATAATAAATAGAAATGTCCATCTGAATGGAGTTCCTTGAGGATTCATTCAGCACTAATCTTAGAACCAGCAGGGAAGTCATGTAACTGAGAGGCAGGAGAAATGGATTCCGTCTCTGACTGCCACTTTGGCTCAACCTCCCTGATGCCTGCACTTCAATTTCTCCATCTGTAAACTGGGGACAATGATACATTTCCTACTTTGTAAGCACTTTGAGAGCCTCAGACATAAAGAACTTCATGAATGCTACTTAGTACTCAATGTTGTTGCTTGGTAGATTCTGATGTTCTAGTGAAGGAAAAAAATCCTTCTTAATGTAATAGGATTATTGAAAGAGGCACAACTGCACACTGAACAGAGAGGGGAAAACCAGAAATCTTTGCTGAGAAGTAGAGAGAGAGCAACATGGGGAATAAATAAACTCTTATTCTTATATCTGAACCAGGAATTGCACAGCCGAGTTCTGGCATTTTGGTTTCTGTAAAATAAATTTCATATATAACCAAACCACAAAATTACACCAGCTTCCTTAATATGGTTTATGAATGTGAATCAGGATTGCATCAATTTCTGTTTTTAGATGGTGCTATCGGTAACAGCTCATCACAAAATGGCATGGCTGTCAGAGCATCAGGTTGCCAAAAACACTTGCTTTATCTTTCATTTCCTCCTGAGCTATATTAAACAAGACTTTTAGCCTTTACAGACTTCACATTTGACCGTATTGCTTCATGACAACAGCATGAGTTCAGTCAGTTGTTCTCCACTGACCTTTAGGGAAAGGAACTATGAAAGGAGGAAAAAAAGTGGAGTCCATCCTTTGCCAGTGCAGTACATGGTTTCTCTGTCTGGGTGCTATAAAAATAACTATTTATAGTTAACTATATATAGTTAACTATATAACTATATATAGTTAACTATTATAATAGCTATATAACTATTTATAGATGGCCAAATTTGGGTCTATATTATATGACCATGTTCCCTCACAACAATATGGGTAGGAGTCTATTCTTGGAATATTAGAGTAGGATTTCTCCACGTTCAGAATGGGGCTGGCTGATTGAACCTGATGATATTCTTGAAAATGTATCTAAGTAATATATAGTTTGTGGGGCACCCCCATTCCTGTGTGTGTGTGTGTGTGTGTGTGTGTGTGTTCACTAAATGGAATTAATGTATCTATGCCATTCAGCAGACTCAACCTTTATGTTGAGATCAACTATCTTTTCTTATTGGGGTTCTTTCAACACTTGGTGAAAACTGGGTAAAATCCTCCTATCAGATTTCAAGAAAAGACTCTTACCTGTATTGTATGTGAGGGAAGATGGTCATATAATATAACCCTAAACTTTGACCTACTTTAAAATTCCATCTATTTCATAGCATTTTGATAGAGAACCTATGTGCTGCACTGGCAAAGGATGGGCTATGACCTAATACTTTTTTTCCACCTTTCATAACTCTGTAATTTATAGGGTCAGGTTCTCTGCTTTAAAAAGTGATGCAAAGGGTCCATAAAGCTGGTAGATACGTTGTCCCCCAAATGTAGGAATCCAAAGTCAGCAGAGAGGATTCCTGCCACGTGCAGCGTGGCTGGAGCTCCATTAGGCTAGAGCTATTGTCACTTGGCTTTGGTGACACTGCTAGTTGGCACACTTTAGAGTAGCTGGCTATATTAGAGCTAGAACTGGTGCAGAATTGGTTTCAGGATCAGGAAGTCTTTACTGGCTTCTTTACCATGTTCATGCTTAATCAATCCAGTCAATAAACTGCATTTTGTAGTGTGCCCTTGCTAATGGTAGAGTGTGTTCTTAGTTATTTGTTTTTACTGTATCCTGAATTATGCAGCGAAGTCTAGCTGTGAAACCTTCAGAAGTAAGTCCTCTTTCTATCCACAAGAGCAGTAATTCCCCCCCTGTAATTAAGGCCAGCCAGTGGAGGAAAGATTTCACCAAAGGTGTTTTTCCTACGCTGTTTACAAAGTAGTAGGTCAAATGCATAGTTGTTCATCAATACTTTAAGGTCTTGCATTTGAAAATGAACAATTCACTGAGAAAGGTTAAATAAAACTGTCACAATTTATATTAAGGATTAATTTATAACTGATTTATAAAGAGTTTATAAATAATTGTATTAAATAGTTAATTGTGGTATGATATTTGTTTATTATTTGTATTGTGGTATCCTAGACATCCAGGTTTTGGAACAGAACTGGACCTGTTAGGAAACCTGGAATAATATCAACTTACCTTATAATCCTCTATAATATCTTCATCTGATATGCTTATAACCCATGTCTGGAACATGCTTATGAAATCTGTTTGTAACCTGCAGGCACTGAGGTTTCTACTTTCTACTAAGAAAGGAAGCCTGAGACCTTAGCTAAGAGGCAACTGGCTTTTAGCTCATGCCGGAGAGGCACATGGCTTTAACCCCTCAGATACCAGACTCAGTCCCTCCTGCTGCTGACTACCGTCCGTTGGCTTTACATGTTCATCATTTAACCCATATATGCCATTTATAAATAGAACTTTAGCATAAAGTGTGAAAAACAAAACCTACTGTCAATGTTATAGAATAAATAGGCAAAATTTTAAAAAATGACCCATTTTTTATTCACAAATTTCAAATATCACAAAAAGCAAAAAATCTCAAGAGCATGGAGGAACGTCCATTTGGGTTCTGTTTCAAAACTGACTGAAGACAAAGAAGAAAAAATCATAGACTTTGGTTGTTAAATATATTGTGTATTTTTTGTGGTGAATTAGTATATAAAACTACCAGCTGAACTCACCATAAACAGGACATAAGTAAATTATTGTTCGTCACAAAAAGGGAAACGTAGAAACATATTTAGCAGCAGTCATTTCCCCTGTTTGGGAAATCTCCCCTTTTTTTCCCCACCCCCTTTCTCTCGTTCTCATTCTTTTGAATAAGAAAGGTGTGTCCAAAAAGCATTTGGTTTTGACACAAAGCTGATTGCCCAATGTGAAAGCATTTCCGTTGTGTGTTGAGTTGCATATAAAGCCATCTACTAGGACCCTTCCAATGCTACATGAAAGCTTTGCTTACAGATCTACAGGAGAAGCCACTGGGCAAAAGAATGCAGAATCAGAGGTAAGTAAATGAGAAGGAAAAAAGAAACAAGTTGTCTACTGGTTTGTGGAAGGTGCTGGACAGCAAAGTAGAGGGACCTTAAACAGGTGAACAAAGCAGCAAAGTATTTTCATGAGGCAAATAATTAAAAGGAAAGAGAGAAAACCTTACTCTAGGATGTCATGTGTATCTTAGGAACTGTTAATTCAACAACTCCCCTGCCCCTTCCAAAAAAGCAGGGGAGATACTAAGAGATTTTGCAATAATACAGTATTTCTTTTCAGTTACAGTGTTTTGTTTTTGTTAACCCTGTCAAGAAGGCAGATAGCCCTATCTTCAAAATGCAGAGTTACAGTCAAACCAACAGTTGTTACCTAAACTGAGCTAGTAAAAAGGATAAAGTCTGAATAAACAGATTGGCAACATTAGAAGAATCTTAGTCTTTACATATATATAATGTGTGTATGTATACATATTTTTATTTAAACCTAGAATGGCAGTGAATTGTATACTGTGTGTGTGTGTGTGTGTGTGTGTGTGTGTGTGTGTGTATACATGTAATATATATATAGTATGTGTCTATTCTATATATTGTGTGTGCAGAGTTAATCAAGAGGAACCCTGTTGAAATCAATGGAATTACACCAGTTTAAAACTAGTGTGAGATGAGAAACAGTTCCCTAGTATTGGCATATATGTATAGAGAAACTACACCATGCCCTTGCTAAGTCAGCATGTATGGTGACCAGTGAGTGGCAGTGGATCATATCCATTCTAGTTTAAATTGTTTTTTCTGTGTGTCTGGCTCAAACAATTAAAGTAGTTTCTCTTTGTGGGAGTGGAACTTTGTACGTGAGTTTTGCTCCCAATAACCTGTATGCACCTATGATTATTGTCATGCTGAAAACCCATGGACACATACATTGAACGCACTGAAACTTGGATGTGCGTGTGATTTGGCAGCAAAGTTGTATGTCCCAAATGAAGCCCCCTAAAATGCTGACTCATCATTGGCATGTTTGCTGTGAGTAATTCTACCAAAGCTGTAGGGGCTGCCAAACTCGGTGGCTGGTTGTATCGATCTTATGAAATGAAAAGACTAGCAAAGCAGCTGCGTCTATGTGATATAGTTCAGCCAGACCTTCTCGTGCCCTAAGTCAGCAGAGAGTAGTGAGTTCAAACAAAACCTAATTTATTTTAAGATTGAGCTTAATGAGTTTATGGAAGGGATGGTATGATAAGATGGCCTGCAATGGCATATGACCATCTGTGACTGCTACTGGCAAATCTCTCCCAACAGCCAGAGTTGGGGCATTAGATAGGGAGGGCTCTGAGTCAGTTCTGAGAATTTGTTCCCAGGTGTCTTGTCAAGTGGGTCTTGACCACATGCCTAGAGTCTACTGATGATCATATTTGGAGTTGGGAAGGAGTTTTCCCCAGGTCACATTGGCTGAGATCCTGAAGGTTTTTCATCTTCCACTGCAGGAAGGGGCATGGGTCATTTGCTTTGAGCGAGAGTAAATAGAGGATTCTCTGTGCCTTCACGGTTTTAAACCATGATTTGAGGACTTCATTAACTCAACCAGAGTTTAGGGGCATATTACAAGAGTGGGTTGGTGAGGTTCTGTGGCCTGCACTGTATAGGAGGTCGGACTAGATAATCAAGATGGTCTCATCTAACCTTAAAGTCTTATAGTGGACTCTTTGAAACCCTACAAAGATTGGACTAAAGTGTGTCCTGGCTGGAGGGCCAAGTTGCAGGAAGAGAGACCACTTCAGTGATATAGCCACCATTCGACATGAGAAGTTGAATGAACCCCTTCCTTGGTCCTCACAGAGATAATAGTAGGTTGTTTGGGAGCAACAACAAGTGAGTGAATCTGTATTTGCATGGATATGGGGCATAAACAGCAGAACTTTGTTGGAATTCTGGCTAAGCTCATTCGCCATATGGGATTTTTCTGGTGACAAATGAGTCTAAGTATGTGCACAATTTTGATATCAAGTGTGCTAGCCAAGCAACTGGATTTGAAGCTTTACATTCTGAATATTTGTCTCCTCAGACTTCCATTTGGCTGAGTTTTAGCTATCTACTGTAGTGACTGCTAGGGAGATGCAATTGTTTTCTATGTTCAAAGAAGGGCAACAGAAATGATTGGGGCTTGGAATGGGTCCCATCTGAAGAGAGATTAAAAAGACTTGGACTTTTCATCTTAGAAAAGAGGAGATTAAAGGGGGATATGCTAGAGATCTATAAAATCATGACTCGTGTGGAAAAAGTGAATAAGGAAAAGTTATTTACTTGTTCCCATAATATAAGAACTAAGGGTCACCACATGAAATTAATAGGTAGAGCAGGTTTAAAACAAACAAAAGGACGTTTTTCTTCACACAGCCAACCTGTGGAACTCCTTGCCAGAGGAGGTTGTGACGACCAGGACTTTAACAGGGTTCAAAAAAGAGCTAGATAAATTCAAGGAGGTTAGGTCCATCAATGGCAATTAGCCAGGATGGGTAGGAATGGTGTCCCTAGCCTCTGTTTGTCTTGAAATGGATGACAGGAGAAGGATCGCGTGAGGATTACCTTGTGTGTTCACTCCATCTGGGGCATCTGGCATTGGCCACTGTTGGCAGACAGGATACTGGGCTGGATGGACCTTTGGTCTGACCCAGTATGGCTGTTCTTATGTTCTTACTGAATATGCAGCTTTTGACCATTCCTCTTTCACAGTGAAGGGACAAGTCAACATTTCTGTTTCAGTTGAACCAGTGTAAGTTAGCGATTACTGCTTACTAAGGGTGGACTGGATCAAAGTAACCCGAGTCCCAGATATACCAAAAATGTAAGCTCTTGGACACTTCTAATCTCTTAAAGAAAGTCTTCTATTCATATTTCACTTACCCCTAAGAGACTTTTCCTCTTTGCCTCTTCAGCTAACACTAAACTGACCACTACTCCCTTCTGCCCTTTGCCTTGTGCCAGAGAGAGCCTCACTAATTCATGATTTGTGGGGACTCATGAAAGTTAGTTGTGTACATTATACACAGTTACCTGTCTTGCAGCAGCCGCACTGCAGGTCTTTCATTGCAGTGTAGACTAACCATAACTGTTCCCCTTGACATGCCATTTTTACCTCTACTCAGTGTGTTGAGACCTGCTAGCACTTTTCTCGGCAGAGAGGATCCTCCCAAACAGACCTAAGGTATTAACAGGAAATGTTCTGCCGTTCAAAAGATGTTGAATATTTTTCTCTCCACTGGCATCCCAATAACTTCTATTTATGCAAAGTGGCTTGGTTTTTAGTATTTACCCTCCCCTTCCTGCATCAGTATTACTTTTAATCAGGATTTTTGTTTTTGGAAGTACTGTCTTTCTATTCTTCAGAAGGGTAGCCGAGTTAGTCTGTAACAGGAAAAACTTAAAAAACAACCAATAGTCTAGCAGCACTTTAAAGACTAACAAAACATGTAGATGGTATCATGAGCTTTTGTGGGCAAAACCCATAAAACTTGTGGGTTTAGCCCATGAAAGCTCATGATACCATCTACATGTTTTGTTAGTCTTTAAAGTGCTACTAGACTATTGGTTGTGTGTTAAGTTTTTCCTGTCTTTCTATTAACAGGCTCTTATGAGAGATTACAGTGATGGGAGTAATGCAAGACTCTAAAAAGATAAACAGAGCTATCATCCACCTGCACAACATGGCACACAGTCCTGTCAACTTTCCCATTGGCATTAATTAGCTAGGAAGTCGTGCATCATCATTGTCCACTTGCTGGGATGACAGAGGTTCACGAACCATCTTTTCCTACCAGTGTTTGCTCAAACCTCATGTTCACTGCTTTGTCCTGGAGTGCCAATGAACTGTATGTCACTTGAGTATGATGAAGCCTATGGTTTAAAACGATCTGATTCTGGGAATTCTGCATTTTCAGATGCTCTGCAGCATGGTTTCTGTGTAACTGTGTGGGGCACTTATTTCTACTTGTCAATGGATATAGCCAGAGATATTTGAGAACCAGTCTAAATCCATCCTTGAGTCTAGGATTCAATCCCAATTGAAATGTACCCTGCAACTGGTCTGGATTTCAAAAGAAATTTCATATAATGAAAAGCTGCTGTGTTGTTGTTCTCGTTAGTCCACACAGCCCAATGACCACTATCTCCAAAACTGTACTAGAACTGATGTGTTAGAATCATAGGGCTGGAATCATGAGGTCATTGATTCCAGCCCCCTACCCAAAGCAGAACCAATCTCAACTAAATCATCCCAGATGATTTTATGAGGGCTGGATGCTACAAGGGAACAAAAAGAGAGAGCATAAGAGCAGGTAGCCATTGAAATGTGTTATACAATGTGAAGTGATGCAGGTCACTTAAGTTATCTTGTGCGTGTTGTTATAAATGTGATTGTCTCACCTGCAGGTTTCAAGATGCTCTTCCCCACTTTTCTCTTTCCTGTTTCTTCTGGAAGATGACTATGCTCCTGCTGGTTATCTGTACATACAAAATGGATGTCTCTGCCTTCAGAATCCAGAGGGTAGAAAGCACAGGTAATGGCAAAATTCGTATACAAAATTTGAACTAGAGCACTTGTGTTCCTATTTCAATGATTTTTTTTTTAAATGAGACTCTAATGGAACCATTGTGACACAATTTCTCTGCTTTATGTAGAAAATTGCCAGGATCACACCATGCATTTCAAACACTACTTTGCACTGAGAGGAGAACCTGTGATCCTGAAATGCCCTTCCTTCAAATACAAACACTTAGACTTTTCCAGCCATCCATATAACCTGACATGGTCTAAAAATGATTCAAAAATGATGACCTCAGGAGGAGATGAGGAACCAAGGATTTGGGCACAAGGAGATGCTCTTTGGTTTTTACCAGCATCATTAGAGGACTCGGGACAATATATCTGCAGTCGAAGGTAGGTATTTGAATAAAAATCCACTCCACTCCAATAGTGGGTTGTGCCAACAAGACGTATTGGCTTGATCCAAAGCTCAGTGAAGTGCATGAAAGACTCCCACTATCTTTAGTGGGCTTTGGATCAGGCCACTAGCCTGTAGTAAAGTTTATGCAGTAAATATATATTTGTGTTCTTGATTATACCATAGAATTCAGAATTATTTCCCCTATTTTTCCTGCTCTGATTTATGTTAAAATATTAAGTCTTGATCATCTTGATTTTGCAGGAAGACCTCTTAAAGGACTGGACTGACTGCTAGATTAGTATAATTACATCAAACTAGTCTGAAACTTGAGCTGTGACTTTCCCAACCTTCAGGGAAGATCAAAGCACACAGGGTCTTAGGCAGCCAGCTGCTTCTCCACCCTCCTCCTCCAGGTCTTCTCACAAAAAGCACCCTGCCTCCAAGAAATGGATCACATATGAGAAAACCAAGCAAAGAAAGGTGTCTCCCTTCAAGCCAGATTTAGTCACTGAACTCCCTGAGAGGGGCAGGACTTAGAACGCACACCTCTATTCAGCATCTCCCACTGTCCATCTTTAGGCAGAGAGCTGCCTAGCATGCTAGTGAATCCTGTTCGTGGGCATCTATTGCTTTCCAGTCAATGTACAGGAAGCCTGAGGGCTGACCTTGAGTGTTTGAATCCCAGTGATTTCTAGGCACCTAAAAGTTAGGCTTGGTGACGCTCATTGTCCCAGTGCCTAAGTCCCTTTTTTAATCTAGCCCTTGCCAACAGTCACACATGGAAGGTTTACAAACTTAAGCTTGCAGGTTCCAGGAAGGATTAAGAATCTAGTGGTTCTGTTTGAATGACTGGAAGGGTATGTCTACACAGCAACATTATTTTGAAATAACTAGTGTTATTTTGAAATAACTTAGTCCGTGTCTACACAGCAGGCAGTTCTTTTGAAATAATGTCAAAATATTGTCAAGCTGGAGGACTTCTCACTCTGACTCTTGTAACCCTCATTGTACGAGGAGTAAGGGGAGTCAGAGGAAGAGTGCTCTATTTCAAAATAAGTGATGTGTAGACGCTCCCTATTCTGAAATAAGCTACACAATTGACATAGCTCAATTTATGTAGCTTATTTCGAGTTAAGCCCTGCGGTGTGGACACACCTGAACAGAGAGGAGGGATAATGACATCACAATAGGCTGAACCGAGATTCTTTCTTACTCTTCGAGGCTACATCTACCACTGTCCTGAGTCAGTTCAGCATCTCCACTATGAAGCAAACACGTGATATTTTTGAGATTTATAATATCAGAAACAGACAGAAATAAAAAATGTAAATATTTGAAGCTGTCTTTATAAAGGAGCAGTGGAGCACAAACAAGCAAACATAATTTTCCTCTTGCAAATCGTTAAGTAATTTACCATATATTTCAGTACACTGTGAAATGAGGGTATTTGCAGACTATTACAGCTCTCCACCTCCGCCTGATTAGCAATTATTTTGCTACTGACTGGCAATCTTATACTGATTAGCATTTATTATGGCTTATAGCTATATGGGCAACACTATAATGACACAACAATATTAGCAGTTATGCATGCTGCAACAGACAGCAGTGGGTGAATGTAAGAGCCTGAACGTTGCAAAAGAATGGGCCCCAGTCTTTCAAGCAGATACAGAACTTTTTTTTTTATCAATGATACTAATCCCTATGCATAAAGTTATGGCAAGTGCATTTAAGTATTTTGAAATATTAGGGTCTCACAGGTAAATTTGCTGCAGCTGTGAACTTACAGAACACCTTGGCAGGTATTTTATCCTGAAGCAATCTGCTTAAAGCAGCAATAGGCAAAAAGCTCTTTTGTTCAGTCTTCTGGGTTGGAAGCTAACCACCACTATGCAATTGTTACAGAGGATGTAAAACTAGGAGCTAAAGTGAACAGTTCCATTGGGATGGATACAGAGAACATCAGTCTGTCTATCCAATAGATGTAGGATGTATGGAAGTCCTGTTTTAAAATTTACATAAACAAAAGCCCCCTTGGGTCAAATGGGAAGGAGGTACTATATACTATAAATACTTTAAAGCAGGGAAGGCATCTTTCTAGGCTTTGTAAAGCACTGTGTACACTTGTCACCTTATAAATGCCTGTTAATGATAAAACAGCAGCAGCCATGTTTTTAATACGTGCTCGGACTCAGATTTCATATTCCTTTCTTAGATTGCCACTGATAGGCACCAACACCTGCAATGTACCATTGAGCTCTTATTGAAGTGAATGGGAGCAGAAGCACACTTCACATCAGAGCTGCTGTTGTCTAGCAGAATACATTCTTTTTTGCCTGCAAGGCAGGATTAACCAGGAAAGATGACCTCAGTGAACACAACAAACTCAGTGTTCAAAAGAAAAAGCTTGAACTCTAAAATAAATACCCACCGCCAAAAAGCATTCATTCTTCCATAACCAATACCAGTAACTTCCCAGAATCCCTGCTCATGACCTAGTCTTGACTCAGACTTACCAAAAACCTGCTACTGAGGCTATGTCTATACTACGGGGTTTTTCTGGGATGCCAGAGGTACCGGAGGGATACTGGAGGTTCAGGGAATGTGTCCAGTCTTCCGCTTTTTTTTGTGGAAGAGCAGACGCACTCTTTCGGAAGCCCTGTTTTCCTCCTCCCACGAGGAAGAAGGGCTCTTCTGAAAGAGGAGGTTTTTTCAAAATTTGGCCCAGTGTAGACTGGCCAAATTTTGAAAAAGCCTCTTCTGAAAAAACTATCGGAAAAAGGTATGCAAATTGCGGAGCGCAATTTGTGTACCTTGTTCTGAGAGATCATTGTAGTGTAGACATAGCCTGGGAGAAAGCAGGTTACAAAGAGGTTAACTGACCTGTTCAAGGTCACCAGGTAGAGATTAGAACCTAGCTGTCCTGACCATCAGTCCCCTACCGTAAGCATTGACAATGCTGCCTTTGTGCTGACTGAGGTATTCCCAGAATGTAATCTTAACTTGTTGATGACAAGAAAGACATAACATGTTTAAACTATCCCAGCAATCACTGTGCCACCAAAATGCAATGCAATCTGTCTGGCCCAGTGGAAATAAATAATAGGTAAAGTTAGATCTTGGAGTTCTGGATGAATGACCTATGGTCAGTATGAAGAGAAATGAGACTGTTACCTGTATTTTGACAGGATTATTTATAACATTAGAATAGAGGCTAAAAAGTGAAGGACTATGGAAGTTAAAGTGGTGTCTGTCACCTCAGAGCTGAGTCATGTCAGATTGACAGTATGAGAGAGCTTGCACTGCCCTCTCATACTGTGTTGGTTCTGTAGCTTAGCAGAAGACTTTAGTGTCTAGGACTTTCAATCAGGCACCCTGTATAAGCATTGAATGCATGACATTTCCCCCCTTGTGTGTGGGGGCAGAGTTGTTAACATCTGTGCTTCATATGCTTGCAGGAATTCCTCCTACTGTGCTGATGTCTCCATTCACCTGACAGTTATTCAGAAAACTGCTGCCCACGAGATTTCCTATAATCAAATTCTCTTCACGTTTACTTCTGGAAAACTTGTTTGCCCTGATCTGGGGGATTTCATACAAAAGGAAACAGACCTGGAGCTAAAATGGTACAAGGTAGAACTTTTACCCCTTCTAAAGAGTCAGAGTCATGGAGCTTAATGCCAGAAGTGACCACTGAATCATGTAGCCTGACTTGTGTATCACAGGGCATCTCTACCACTCAGCAACTGAGCAATAAACCCAACACCTGAAGTTAGACTAAATTATTGAAGTTCACAGGAGATTAGATGATGATGTGTCACAGGCAGAGAACAGGTGGAAACAAGGTGTACCCAATTCCTAAGACTCCTGTGGCAGAAAATTGATCGACTGAGAGATGTCCCCAGATAATCCTGGCAAGTGACTCTCACCTTGTGCTGCTGAGGAAGGCAAAAATCAATCAATCAATCAAGATTCTTCCTAATCTGAACTGGGGGGAGGGGGGGAATTCTTCCTCATTCGGCATAGGGAGATCAGGTAGCATATGAGCATGAACCAGTCAGCTAAGTGCCCGAGAGAGAGAATATTTGGAACCACCTCAGGGCACCAACCCACTCTGTCCAGTGTCCCATCTCTAGCTGTGGGACCCTCTCAGGCTTCAGAGGAAGGAGACAGAAAAAATAGTTCTCAGAATACATAAGGGGGAGGGAGGAAGAAAAGGATCATTCCTTGGTAACCTTTGCAGGTGATTGACTGAAGCCCTGAATCATGAACTCTTAGAAACATCAAACATGAATTAGATGGGGCCCTTAGGGCTGCCAAGCCCTGCCTTTACTATCACAAGAAACCCTGATTTACAATCACACTCATACATTTGTCCAGCTCTATTTTCCCTCTGATGCGGTTGTTTGCCCCCACAACTCCTACTAATCCAGAACCACATCTTTCTGATGGTAAGCAGCCTTCTAATTTCTAGCCTGAATCTGTTCATGGCTATTTTATATCCATCTATTCTTGTGCCCACATGGCTCTTCACCCTCCCTGGTATTTACTAAGGAGGTTAAAATGCGGTTAATTGACTTGTCGACGGAATTTCCATCGACTAGTCGATAAGCATTTCCACATTCCTCCTTTGAAATGTACAAGAGCAGCAGCTGTCCCTTTGAAACTGTTGCCTCCTTGTGATTCAAAGGGGCAGGAGGGGAGCCCAGGATCAGCTGGGGACACCTCAGCTGACCCTGGGCTCCCCGTGGCATTTCCCCAGGACTCAGGATCATCTGGGGAGTCCCCAGCTGACCCTGGGTTCCAGGGAGGTGCCATATGGAACCTGGGGTTAGCTGGGGAGTCCCCAGCTGATCCTGGGTTCTGGGGAAATGCTGCGGGGAGATCAGGATTAGCTGGGAATACCCAGGTGACCCTGGGCTCCAGGGCCGCCCCTTTGAATACCTGCAGAGGCAGCATTTTATAGGGACAGCCTGCCACACAGCTGATCTCAGGATCAGCTGTGCAGCTGCCATCTTGGGGTTTCAAAGTGAAGTACCCTTGCCACTTTGAAGTACCCCTTCTTTCCCACCCCCCTTTGCTGCCTCTATTTCATTCAGGTTTGTGCGGCTTGGCTGCAGGACTAAATATAGCAGTGTAGATGTTCGGGCTTCAGCTGGAACCTGGTCTGGAGACCTGCAAGGGGTGAGGCTCTCAGAGCCCAGGCTCCAACACAAACCCAAATGCCTAGATTGCTATTTTTATCCCCACAGCCCAAGCCCAGTGATCCTGAGTTAGCTACCCAGGCTCTGAGACCCGGTGCCACAGTTGTTCTATAACGGCACAGACATACCCTTAGTTTTTAGCCAAGCTCCTCCTTTTCTTTAGAACAAGAATCTCACATGATTCTCCTTTGAGAAGACAGGACACACTGTTCTGAGTATTTTTATAAAATCGGTATTTCTACCTCACAGGTGGTTTTTTTTTTAAACTTCAAGATATGAATGTGCCTTTCTTTACAGGCCCTCTTGTTTTGCTTTAGGATTTGATGCTTGTATAGCCCCACAGCTCAATGCTTTACAAACAAGAACCCTGTCTCAGGGAATATATATTCTAACACCCTATAAATTCTGACCTGTAGATGAATCCATGAATAGCTGCAGGACTGGGGCCTGAATAGAAAATGCACAAGCAAAGGCTGGGGAAGAAATACTACAAGTGAATGAGTGATCAGGGAAGGTCAGCATATTTTGTTAGTTCAATAGATGTTTTGGTGAACATTCTAAGAGAAGGATATATATTATGTGGACTACCTGGAGATGTGAGTTTGGAGGAAAGATGGAGGCATTGTGGAATGGGTTGGCAAAGAGAGCCACACAGGAAAAAAGACAAGGAGATGAGAGAACGAAAAGGAAACAAAGACTTGGGTAATTATTAAAATGGCCATTTAAAAGATTAACTGAGTGATGATGAGGCACAGAAGTGGGCTTAAGTTATCCCTCTCGACCTTTAGCTTCCATTTTTATTCCAAATAATTTTATTAAGATCTCTTATCTCATCCCTTTATAGCTAGCAAGGAGGGAGATAGGGATCCAGCAATTAAGACTTCTTTGTAAAATGTCTGACCATTGTGGCTTATTCCTGGATTTAAGGCACA
The DNA here is from genome assembly GCA_032595735.1 of Pelochelys cantorii. Classification (NCBI taxonomy): domain Eukaryota; kingdom Metazoa; phylum Chordata; order Testudines; family Trionychidae; genus Pelochelys; species Pelochelys cantorii. Next base: position 118,503,196 of record CM064326.1, on the reverse strand, counting down.
AGGTGGAACATCCTGAGCTGTTTCAGAGTTTGCCTAACTCAGGCCCTGCCCCCGCTTCTCACTGTCTTCTTTTATGAGAGTTTATGTCTTCTTTGGCTTGCTAGTTGCATGTTGAGCTTATGCAAAATGCATTACTTATTTACCACCTTCTTGTTTTAATGCTTCAAGTCAATGGCGATAATCATTTCACCCAGAAGTCCGATCTGCACGGTTTGAAACTTGGCAGTTACTACTTGTACAGCAAATAAAGCAAGTGGGTGATTAAGTTGGTTTTACAAGGCGTTGTTTTTCCTGGGGTTGAAATCATAATAGTAAAGTCTTTTTGTCCAGCTTTCATCTGAGAAACATGCTACAGTTTACTTGCCTAGGGAACATAAAGTTCAGTAATATGGATTGAACCACTCTAGTCTGGCACTCTCTGGCCCGGCAACATCTGTGGTCCGGCATGATTTTAGTTAGCCAAATGTCCGCTTACCATGGGTCCCAGGGTCCCATAAAGCTTGTTTACAGTCACCAGTCCTGGCTCTCAGTGTTCTGTGCTGTTCTTTAGCTCTAATTTACCCCTACACATCTTCTAAGAGCCCAATAAGCAGCGGAAGTGTTAGTAATGCTGCTAGACAATATTGACCTCTTGTGGTTCAGCAAATTCTCTGGTTTGACACTGGTCAGTCCTGAAGGTGCCTGAATAAAGAGGTTCAACTTGTAGTGCATGATTAATAACATGGCAGACAGAAAAAATAGGTCTGTTCAGAGTGGAAAAGAACACACTGGTCGCTAGCAAAGTTCAACAGCGTATCAGTGATAACATCTTGGAAACATGTCAGATCTTGGGTGAAGTGGCAAGGGAAAATAATATGGTGGCATGGGAACATGTATGATTGCTAAGATGGTTTTGTATCTCCTACAGGATTTTAAGAAAGGAGATTGTGAAAAGAAGTTCATTATGTATTCTCTTTAGCCAACATGCACAGTCTACAATAACATTTGAAAATAATGTTAATTATAACTGTACGTCACCCTTCACATAGCGAGGGCCTCACATTGGTGGATCACAAAGCATTTTACAATTATTGATGAATTCAGCTTTGCAATGCTCACCCCTAAAGGAGCACAAGTGTTACAGATTGTGAAACAGAGATAGTCAGATACATCCTAAATGTGACATAAAATCTTAGATAAGAGAATAAGTAACTTCCCCAAAGTTTCCACCAAAAATCAAATCCCGGGGCTCATTATACCTTCACCTATTTTTACCATGTGATTGTTCTTATTTCTCTAGGATTCTGTGCCTGTGGATAAAGACAATACAAAATTCAAAAGCTTGAAAAACACCAACTTTCTCTTTATCAACTCAGTGTCATCAAGAGATTCTGGCTATTACACCTGTGAAATGGCTTTTACCTATGGAGGTGCACAGTATAACATCACCAGAACTATTCAGCTACAGACTTTGGGTAAATACTTCCTGCTTGAGATGGTGCAGTGCTTAACAAAACATTTGGCCAGAATGGTCTTTGCCAATACAATGTACAGAAGGGAACTCCCTTTACATATCTCACTGTGGCTGTTGGTTAGCTGTCAGGGAAACTGAAATATTGAAGCATCATGCATGCCGCTTGTTTTAATAATGGTTCAAAACAGTTTTACAAAAAAAAACCAGGCACTGCTCTGCTCAGCTCAGCTGTTTGTCTGGCTTGTGGTTGAGCCAGCACTGGGATTAAGCAGCACGTTTCTGGAAGGTAGAACCATATGTTAAAATGCCCATCATTATAATTTGTCACAAGAGTCCATGCAAATTTCTTCAGAGGAAATGTAATATTTAGTTAAATGTCTTTTCCCACCATTCCCTATTAATTAATCTCATTTTCTCTTCTGTAAAATGGTACAAATTGCCTTGCCTGCTGCACTAAACACACGAGGGCAGTATTTAGTTTAGTGTCACCGTAGAGACAAACAAATATGTAAGATCATGAGCTTTTGGGGGTAAAACCCACTTCAGCAGATGAGTAAGAGTGAAAATAACAGAATGGAAGGTATTTCCACCCCAGCTCATCTGGAGAAGTGGGTTTCACCCATGAAAGTCCATGATCTTTAGTCTCGAAGGTGCCATAGGACTACTCATTGTTTTTGAAGTTATAGACTAACACGGCTACCCCTCCGAGATTTTTCATTTAGTGCTATGTCATTACACAGTGCAGACAACAGAGGGCAGGCGTGTTCCATGTACTTTGTTCAGAATTTCCAAAGATCAAAAGACAAAGCTCTGCATTTGTTCTGTTGACCCTGCAAATGGCTCAAACCCTTCCACCCCTGCTTGCTTGACTAGTCCCTGTCAGACTGTAGTCTGCAATTTAATCCCTCAATGATCTATACAGAGTGGTCTGGGTAATCTGCATAGACGCAATTTTTCAGTAGCTGCCTTACTGTATGTTCTGATAACCTGTGTGGTACATATAAGCACTGTGCTGAAAGGACGTGTGGAACAAGTTGTGCAGAGGAAACAGTGCATGTATGAAAATGGAGTGTCAGGGCTTTGCGACTACAGCTCCCTAATAGCAGGAGCAAAGTGTAAAGAGGAGTATGTATGATGCTAAGGGGTTTATTTGGATGCTGAGGCTCATGCTTGACCTGATGTCTCCTCAAACATTTGTGCCTCTGTTCACATCCCATGTCTTTTTCATTCTGTGCTCTTCTGAGTTTGGCGGGAGATGTGTTGGGAGCTCAAAACTAATTGCTCATTAGAATGGACTCTATGACTGGGGCCACCTAATCTGGCAGGTATTCCCCACTTATTCACATCTCCCTTTGAAACTCCCCACCACACTCTGGTACTTTTGGCATCAAGACCTGAGTCTAAGCACATCCTGTAACAATGTTCCCTAACTTGTGTCCCTTCCCTGGAAACCATAACTGTGCATTGGGAATGGTATCACAGAATGCTTTCTGGTGGAACACAAGCGATACTAAATGGCTCACTTTATTTTGTGGTTCTTGTAAGTCAATTAGATTGCCTATTGCACTCACCCATAGCTATTGTTCTCTCAATCTTGGCAGACCAAGAAAAGAGATTCAGTCCAGTGATTGTATATCCCAATCAGAAGACTACATTAGCTGCTCTTGGTAAGGCCAATAATGATTCACTTTTTTCTAAAAGCAACTCAGCTCTGACAGTACTCAGTATTGACTTTGATTTAAACCAGCTCAGGATCTGCCCTATCGTGATTTCCATTTGTTTTCTGAGAAGTATCACAAGTTGTTTTCCAATAGAAGTTACTAAAGAAAAATGACCAGATGTTTTAGTAGTTAATAAAGCAATGTCAGGATGCTTAGGGTGCTAGATCAGTTTAGCTTTTCCATCAGTAACGTTGCCTGTGCTGTATTCTGTAAAAAAGGGTCTAGAGGATGTAGTAGCCTTGAGTGGCCCTGGTGGCTTTCTGGGAGAAGAAATTATTTCCTTGCCTCTGTGTTTGAAATGTAACTTCTCTGCCTCTCTGGTCACTAATTACAGAGCAGACTGGTATGGTCTCAGTGACATTTTCATATAGATTATTTTATAAAAGGAACTTTAAGCCCCCTTTCCTCTACCTTCCTTCCCAATAAATCCAGCATATATTTTAATGGGCAATTTTACTTTCTATTATACATGGCTGTGTGCTGTGAGTTTGATTATTCACTGCCTTGAACCTTCTGTTGCCTAAAACTAATTCCAAATCCGAATTCTTCCCTTGTCTACCTCAGGGTTAGCATTTTATATCCACTTTGCACTCACTCAGCACAAGTGTAAATGCTTAAATTAGGTGTTTGATTGGACTCTATATTTTCAATATAAGGTAGGTGCATCCTGGTTAAGATACATTGTGCTAAGTCCATATTACAATTCTTCTTGAAAAGGTGCTAAGCTTTGCACTGTGGGTTTGCCTGTCTCTGGAGAGCCCTTTTGGTATTTGATGTCTGGTTTTAACAGGCTTGCTTCAAGTAGACAGTCCAGCTGTGAATGACGGTACGCTGCTGACTAGTCAGATTTTTCTTGAACTGTAAATCATTCCCATGATGCACAGTAACTGCAGTGTGTCAAAGCTTCCTGTCACCGGACTGTGGACTTGTCTTCTGAGTAATGTGGTTACAGCAAATATTTCCAGCTAATGTATGAAAAAATCAGATGAGTTAGTCTCTGAATAATGGGAATAGCTAGAAGCAGAGGCGAAGCTAAGCAGACATAAATTCTCTACTTTTTTATGTAGAAAGTTTACCAGAACTTTCAGTCGAAGTTTTCAGTGTGAAAGAGTGTGTATTAATGAATCTATGAATGTCTTCTTTTTCTTATTTCTTTTTTCAAAACAGACTCCAAACTGATCCTTCCATGTAAAGTATTTATTGGACCGAGTAAACATTTTCACACGGCTGTGATGTGGCTAGCAAATGACACTTACATTGATATAACTTACAAACAGGGCAGAGTTACAGAGGGAGAGCGTCTGTAAGTATTAAAGAAATGTCACACTCTTAATTTAGGTGTTTTCCACTCAGAAATGTGAGAGAGTGATTCCATGCTATGAATACCAAGGAGTGAAGTGGGAAATGTTCTACTGAAAGTGGCCGAGGAAAAAAAAAAACCACCACCAAATTTAACTAAATTAAAAACACCACAACTATTAGTTTCTGCATAAAATCAATGAGTTTATGCAACTTCATTATTTAAGCCCTGAACTTACAAATGCACAAGCAAAGCGGGTAACTTTTTGACACACCTAGTCCAATTGACTCCAGTGAAACTGTTCACAGCTATAAAGTTATTCACCTGCCCAAATAATCAAGCCTTTATAACAATGGCTGTGTGACAGAAAATGAGTTAAGGGAGAGGTGGGATTTCTATAGTCTTTAAAAGAAAATTGTGGCTATGGTATCATGTTAATATTGTATGAGTTTGAGATGATTATGACAGGAAAAGGGGTCATTCTAGCAGGGGGTGAAGTTCATTGGTGTGGAAAGGGCCAGCACAAAGTTTATGTATCTCTTAAATCCTTCTTAACACCTCAAAATTGACAATTAAGTGGAATTTTAGTGGCAAATACACCTCTGCACAGAGGTGAATTTCCTTCAGAAATAGGGGTATAAGCAGTCTGGCCTAGTGGTCACAGCTGGACTAGTGTCCACGAATTGATAGCATGACTGGGTCCTCCTCAATCACTGTCACAGTGACACCAAGAGCTAGGCTATGTCTACACCAGTGTTTCTCAATCTTTTTTTTATAAAGTACCCCTTTAAAAAAATATATCAGTACCTACAGTACCTACAGTTTTCAGACACACAATTTTTTTTCTACCATTGCAACACATTTATTTAAAGAACTGAATCATAGCCAGGTGGGTGGTGATATTTTTGGGTGTAAAAAGTACAAAAATAATAAAGCACTGTAAAACTTAAAACAAAAATTCAGTTTTCTCCAAATTTCAGTTGTGTTGATGTACCCCCCCAGACTTCTCTTGAGTACCCCTAAGGGTACTTGTACCACTGGTTGAGAAACACTGGTCTACATGACACAGAAAAGTTGGAAAAAGATACGCAAATTGAGAACTGCAATTTGCATATCGTTTTCTGCTTTTCTTCCGAAAGAGGCTTTTCCAACATTTGGCTTGTCTACACAGGGTCAAATGTTGGAAAAAACTCTTTCAGAACATCCCTTCTTCCTTGTAAAATGAGGTTTACAGGGATGCCGACAAAACGTGTCCGACACTTTTTTTGGAAAAGCGGATGCGTTCCTTGGATACAGCAGAGCTTTTCCGGAGTACCTTCAGTATCTCGGAAAAGCTCTATAGTCTAGATATACCCGTAAGTCTCAGAAATTCGGTCTGTCATGTCAAATGAGAAAGTGACCTGCAGAGGAAAACCAGTTGTTTTGCTGTTTTTATAATGCACAGAGAAGATCTGAAAGCCTTTTAAAAATATCCTGCTTGTGTTTAGTTTAATAAGAAATTCAGATTTTATCTATCCTGTTTTTCCTAGAAGACTTTATAAATGGAAAAAAGAGATAGAAAGTACTGAAATATCAGACCACTAAACAACCAGACTAAACAAAATGGATGCCATGAATGCACTGTAATGTGAGCAGTGTGGTTTATAATGGATCCCATAGTGACTTCGGAAATAAATCAATATTCAAAAGATTTTTCCAGACTTGTAATATTACATTCAGGTAACTGAATGTATCAAAATCACAGAAATTATTATATTCTAGAAAAATCAGGAATAAAAGAATGATACTTGCATTGTTTTTGTTGCAGGGAAATTATAGAAAATGATGAGAACTACATTGAGGTGCCACTGATTTTTGATCCAGTCAGAGAAATAGATTTTTATACAGATTTTAAGTGTGAAGCCCAGAATAGTTACGGACGCCAAGTACTGCCAACTCGGGTCAAACAAGGAGGTATTTATCTTAACTGCATGCTAGATGGGAAAGCATACTGTATTTGTTACTGGCTGTGAAATCCACCTAAGCCACGTTCAAATACCTACGGCTGTGTCTGAGTTATTGCTCAGCACCTAATGGCTTCATCATTTACCATGTGCTCACTGCAATGGACAGTGTTTTGGTGTGTATCTAGCATGAAAAGCATGTCCACTGTTTGTATAGAAACTGCCTCCAGAAGATTTCAGTGACATTCTGCCCAGGTTTAATAGTATGCATGTGAGAGATCCCATTGCTGGATAGATCCTAAGTTTTTTAAAGATAATGGATGACATTGTGGTCCCAATGAAGTCAGTGACAAACTCCCATTGACTTCAGAAAGCCAGGATTTCACCCAGTGCCTCAAATAAGCAGAATGGCAGAATTGGTGGATACCCTTAATGTCCCTTTGTCACATACAGACTGGCTCTGAAATAACAAATGGTGAGAATTACTACTGGCTTAGTGATTTTGGTTTAAGTTTCTGTGGAGGCTAGCTCTTAGTGCAACTGTGTTGTGATGTCAAAGACTATGAAACATATGAGCAAAGAAACAGTTATGAAAACAGCATGATATAATACTGATTTTTTTGGGTACATGATGTTGGTGAGTGACTAAAGCTTGCTCACTTGGCACAGAAAAGGCATAGTAACATTTACCGTCTTCATCATAGTTGCAACTCACTCATGTCTACTGTGATTTGGTTGTTTTGTTATACTACTCACAGCTTCCATGAGTTATTTCGGTACCCAGGTATTACTAATGTGAAGGAAATTACATGGATGGAGACAGATCTTTCTGCTAGTTTTGGGCTCCTATGTGAATAAATGGCATAATCCCAAAGGAGCTGCATTATAGTTTTCCACTGGAAAATATGTATTCTTGGAAATCAGCCCAACTTACTTTAGTACAAATTTCAGCTTCACTCACTTTGGTTCACAGTAATTTAAGGTTCTTATCCTGCATTCCTCATTCTACACTATTCTTACCCTTCTCACCCAAGAGGTAAACCTCATTAAAACCAACGGGAATATTCATCTGAGAAAGGGCTGTAGCATCAGACACTGATTTTCTTGGGAGGCTTTTCTGAATTTATGCAATTGTATTTTTAAGAAATAGAGATAACATTTTTCTCTGGATTTTTACAGCATCCAGTTCCCTGTGGCACATTGCAATAATTCCAGTCGCCCTGACCTGCTTGATTTTGGGGGGATTATGCATGCACAAATGCTGGAAGTGGAAAGCTGATAATGGATATGTTATTGCCAAACTGTAACTGCGCAAACCTGCTTTAGTCTTCACCAATCAACTGAGAAGCTTTCATCCAGCTTATACCTTAAATGAAAAAAAGGCACTATAACTCAGGTCCATTGGATTATTTTCTAAGAGGGTGGATATTAGTTACTTTCTCTCTTCTGAGTTTGTGTGATTTGGTTAAACTGTAAATGTGGTGGGTTTTTTTGTATAAACAAATATGTACAGAAAAAAAAAAGGTGTGCTGTTATTCTGCAGTTGGAGAGCTTTTTGTAGCATCATGAATGTGTTTGTGTATGTCTGGTCTGTCTCCCGGTTATGTGAGAAGGAAGAGGAAAGGAGTTGTTCCTAGTCCTTGTAACGACTATTATCTTATCATTAAGAAAATAATAATAAAAATGACTTAAGCATGCTAGTTCCCAGAAGAACAGTTCCAGCAATGGAAAAGGTATTATTTGTTTGCATTGTTTACCCTTATCTTCTCTCAGACTGAAAAAGCACAAGACTTCTTTCAACTGTCAAATACAGTCATCATGACAAGAGGAATTATTTTCATGTCTGCTTATTCTGCTTGTCCACAGAAATCTTGGGTTTTGTTGGTTCATGTTCTGCTTGGGATGTTATTTTCTTATGTGTGTTTTCCAACAGAAACAAAGAACTCTACATCAGTGTAATAAATACAGTCAATATGGTGGAGAATTCCATTTTATTTAGTCAGCAGAAGCCTGGTAGCTAGAGATTCATAGACAAATATATCATGTTTTTTTATCTTTGCTATGAAAACATTTTGGAGAACTAATGCACTCTTGGCACTGTAAATGAATTTTCCATAAATCATTTGACTAATTCTTGCTTTGGTTCCTGGAAGTGATTTGACAACAAACCAGTAAAAATACCAGAATCTTTCTTAAAGCATCTACCAATTTCATGTATCACTGTTACATATCATGGGCTTGATTCATCAGTGCAAGTCATGAATTACTTGACTAAAATCAATGAAATTGCACAAGTGTAAAACTGCTGTGAGATAAGTATTAAGATCAATGTGTTGTACTTTAAACTATACAAAGGGTCAAATCAAGTACCCAAGGAACAAATCACAGCCCTGTGGGACCAATTAGATGAATCTAATGCTATTCCATTGTTGACACAGATCAGAGAGAGACAAACATTGAATAAATATATATTTTGCATAAAGCATTATCCAGTTATGCATATTCATATTTATAAGCATATTTTCATAGCACCTAGGGAGAGCTTTGTCATAGTGACCATACAGTGGAGGTCTTGGATCCTTCACGTGTATTTATGTCTATTAGTTTATGAAGGCTTCCCACCTCACTGACAGTGGAGTAACCTTCTGAGACAGCATAACCATGGTTTGGAAGTTTGTTTCAGAGTAACTGCTATGACCCTACAAGACTGGCTGAGTTCAGTATCAGTTTTGTGTGTGGCTTGAATATGACCAGACTCTGCCACAGTACTCCAGAGCTGGGTAACACAGAAATAAATAGCAGTTTGCCCCCCATTTACACAAGCTTCCCTGGGAATGTGGCAGGGAAAGTGAACAAGTTCTGTTGGCCCTGGGCAGGAGCAGTTCTGTGTCCCTACTCAAGCCTAGGGCCTGAAGAGCTGTGAGTGCCCCCTGTGGGACTGGAGGAGCTCTATGCCCCAGCTGATTATTGGGGGAAGGGACTGCCCCTGCTTGCCTCCTTCATCCCTCATGTACATTCCCACCACTGAAGGAGCTGACCCCGGGAGCCCGACAGTTTGGCTAACTTTTTTCCCCTCTCATACCCTCACATTTCCTTGTTCTACTTGCAGCTGGAGATGAATGTGCCAAAACACCACAAGAGAGGATGGTTTTGCAGCATGGCCTATCCTCTCCCACAGCCAGAAGTATTTGCAGTCTTGTGGATCTACTTGTGACATTTCCAGCTCAGCTTTGCAGGCTAGATAAACATATTGGCTGCGTCTAGACTGGCATGATTTTGCACAAATACTTTTAACGGAAAAGTTTTTCCGTTAAAAGTATTTGCGCAAGAGAGCGTCTACACCGGCATGTGCCTTTGCCCACAAGATTTGCTTTTGCACTAAAGCATCCGTGCCAGTGTAGACACTCTCTTGCGCAAGAAAGCTCCGATGGCCATTTTAGCCATCGGGCTTTCTTGCGCAAGAAATTAACATTGCTGTCTACACTGGCCCTCTTGCACAAGTATTCTTGCGCAAGAGGGCTTATGCCTGAGCGGGAGCATCAAAGTATTTGCGCAAGAAGCACTGATTTTGTACATTACAAAGTCAGTGTTCTTGTGCAAATTCTCGCAGCCAATATAGACAGGCGGCAAGTTTTTGCGCAAAAGCTGCCGTTTTTGCGCAAAATCTTGCCAGTCTAGACGCACCCATTCAGTGTTTCATGTGCTTACTTCAGCTGAGGCTTTGTATATTTTGCCAATACCCACCATTAGTCTCAGTGTACCTCAGTCCTGAATTATGGGGAAAAAACAACCTATATCCTGATTTACATTCAGACGGGAAGAGGAATAAAATACCACAGAGAAATATTTTTGCATCACAGGCTCACATTTTGAATGTTCTATATCCACTCTCTTGTCACTTTGGCTACTATAGAACCATAACATTGAATTTCCTTATTTTTCTGTATTCAAAAGTAGTGAAGTCAAAATGGTGCTACCTTATTAAAGAGGCCTGCTGGTACTAGGGATGTTAAATACAGGTTAATTGAATAGTTGGTTAACCTCATGAATTCTTATTGGTTAGTCAACTATTCTATAGTAACCGGGGGCGGGGCCAGCAGCAGCACGAGATGCCAGACGGGAGCTAGTCTGCAAGGGGAGCCAGTTTAAAACCAGCTTCTCTTGTGGACTGGTGGCTTGTCGCCTTGTACTGATGATAGAGAGGCAGCAGTGTGAGGTGGTAGCAGCCCCTGTCTGGGGGGGTGGGGTGGGGAGTCTGAGCTCCCAGACCCAGTGTGAACTGGAACTGAGCTGGGCTGCCTGCCCACCCGGCTCCCAATACACTTTAAATGCAAAGCTGCAGAGGGGGAAGGTCCTGGACCCGGCATGAGCCAGAACTGAGCTGGGCTGCTGGCCAGCCTGCTAAAAAATTTACTGGTCGGGGGGGTGGAGAGGGAAATGTGTATAGTCTATAGCAGGGCTACTCAACTTTGGAAGCCCCAAGGGCCACAATGATACTCATGGCACATGTCAAGGGCCGCAACTTAAGTGTGGTTGCATATACATGCAAATATATATGGAAATAGCTTCTTTCACACTGACGGGCATGAATACAAAGCACTTCCCACAATGACCCGGCGCTCCTGGCACTTCCTACACAACACACAGGCCCATTTAAGTCAGTTCTGCTGATGTTAATAAAATGCAATATCTACCCGATTTCCACTCATATGACAGCACTTTCAATGAGCAATGACAGTCCAGGAATTTAACTACTAAAATGCATATCAACAGAAGACCATTATATTGACTACTTTTTTGTTTTGCTTCCCACCTGCAGGCCACATGTTGAGCCCCGCGTAAATCCAAACCGTACTGAGGGCTGCAAACAAACAGGCCACAGGCCGCATGTAGCCCACAGGCCACGTGTTGAGTAGCTCTGGTATATAGTGTTAACCTATAAGTTTTTGCTTATCGGTTAATTGACTACACTATTACATCCCTAGCTTGTACTATGTCATCTATTGCATGAGGCCAGCATAGTTCACCTGTGACTCTTCAGCTCACAGAAGCAAAATGGTAATTGTACTTGCCTGGCATAACACTCGGGTAAGTTTCCAAAGCACTGCGTGTGAAGGACTTTAACCAGAGCGTGCTGCAGTCCAGGTCAGGGTAACAGATTTCCAGGAGGCTCGTGCAGTGCCCCTCAGGATTCAGCCTCATATGGGTGCTGCAGTCTTTAAAAAAATGCACCGGTTGGCAAATATATTGGTGAACATATGTGACAGGTAGTTGGGTTTAAAAAAAATTAAATAGCTTTTCTGTGTGTCACACTATTTTTAGCCTTTAATGCCCATAGAATCTATACACAAGTCTGTGTGTTAATAAGCAAACTCTTTTGTAAGATCAACCACAAAGAACACAAATAGCTCTAAAGTTAGAGCACCCTTTTAATACACATGCAGCATAACTCACTGGATGTCCCTTCTTGAGCACCACTTCTAAAATGAACTTTTCAATGTAATATGGAGATATACCTCTCTCATAGAGCTGGAAGGGACCTTGAGAGGTCATCAAGTCCAGTCACCTGCCCTCACAGCAGTACCAAGTACCATCCCTGACAGATTTTGCCTCAGATCCCTAAATGGCCCCCTAAAAGACTGAGCTCACAACCCTGCATTTAGCAGGCCAATGCTCAAACCACTGAGCTATCCCTCCCCTAGAAGGATAGAAATACAAGACTCAAGCAATATCATTTGCAGTTCATGTATCTTTCTACTGTTTTGCTAGGCCATGGTGTTTTCACTGTATATAATGTTTCTTTCATTGAAAACGTGATTGGGTCTATTCTGCCTTGGCTACCATACTCTGGCAGTTACGTTCAGCAGAGCTGGAGATATGGAGTAGAGGGGTCGCCCTATTTGTTGGCTTTGGCTTCTGAAGATGCTTCCTTATAAGCCTGCAATACTGGGAGCGGGTGACTGAAAGTGGGAAGAGCTGACATTATGTATTTATCCATGGTGTAACCTAGTGTCCCTATGTATTGTGGGCGTTTCCATTCAAACTGTTGGGCCAGAGCTTGAGTTGGTGTCCATTGTCACAGCTGCACTGGCTTCAGTCGAACGATGACAATTTACACCAGTTGAGGATCTGTCCCCCTTCTCTTTAGTGCAGGCCCACTGACCCGGGTGAAGGGGGAGAGAGGAAAAGGGGTAATTGTCCCAGGGCCTGGAGATTCAAAAGGGTCTGGGGCTCCTGGATGCTGCTGCCTCTACTGTGGCAGTGGAGGTGGCAGGAGCTGTGGGCTCTTGAAATCTCTGCTGGAGCCTCAGATGCTGAGGGCTGGGGGTATGGCACGGCACACTCTGGGTGGTGCCGAAAGCTGGCTGCCCCAGCCTCTCCCCCGTCACCCGAGGCCTCACCCTTTCTGGGGGTGTGGTACCGTCCTCCCTCCTTGCCCAGGGGCCTGGTGAGTCTGTCCCCTCCCTCGCTTTAGTTTATCTGTAATGCCATGATAACTTTCCTCTCTGCAGGTTATGTTTCACTAGCATCACATGCCCAGTGAAGTACCTGATGCTCAACTAAGGTTTGGCATTCACAGGACCAAATTGTCCCCTCCTGACGCATTCCTCTCTCAGCCAACGTGTCAATTATTTGACTTGGGAAGTTGGTTTGGGTGAGAAGGAATTGCAGGGTCTGTTTCGCAGTGAGTAAAAGTTGCCATGTAATTATTTTGCAGGACAAATTGGTGGCAAGAGTAAATATCCTTTCTTTAAACACTGGCTTTGCACATGAGGCTTGGCATTCCAGGCTGCAGGCTGGTTTCTTCTTTACAAACTGAGAATGATTAAGTGGCTGATGTGCTACAGTGCAGGGGCCATACTATGCTGCTGTGAATCAAACCTGGCTTGCAAACATTGCTGAGGAACTTATTCTCATCCCTCTTTCCTCACTTAAAATCTCCAGTGCCCTTATTTTCAGTCCTTTCCTGAGCGAAGAGATTTGGCAGATCAAGAGACGTAAATATTGAACACAATTGCTGGATGTGCCTGATAAACTGCAAAGCTTTGTAATCCTGTCCAAAGCCACAGCTTTCTAGCTGATGAACTCAGCCTCCAGTTGCCTCAGGACAATAGGCTGTATTGGAGTTTGGATCTTGTCCAGCTCTAATTACAATGTATTACAGCAGACAAGTTATCTGTCTTTGTTGCCTGAGTGTCTTAAGTCAGGCAGATTGGAGGAGGATTTTCTCGTACTGGTATTTCCTTTCTCACACTGCTTTGTGAATACCACTGTGGTTTGTTTGTATAGTTGCTTAAACCACTCTCCCGAGTATAGAGAGCTAGATTTGTGATTTCTATCTGCAGTACCACACCAGGCATGTTGTGAAACACTAGTAGGCTTTGAACTTCAGGGAAAAAAAAAAAAAGGCCTTTTGGAGACGATAAGTGAGCAGAGAGAGAGTGCCCACTGCAAGGCCCCAGAAAGGTTATTTACCTCCCAGTCAGCACAGGAATGGTAACATGCTAAAAACACAGCAGCAGTGTGGCACAACAGAGTCCAAGGTGCGCCACCACAAAATCGTTACAGAAAAAGGATGGTGTCCAGTTGCTGAAACATAATCAGTAGAGGTATGCCAAGAATCTTGCCACACAGGCAGGTCAAACTCTTTGCATACGTCAGGCCTGTGCTGATATCCTGCCTCTGGGTGTGAGCTACATTCAGCAATAGTGATAAAAATAGAAATCGATTGGGGCTTGGTCAACACAAGGCATTTTACATCTACCTAATTATGCCAGTGCACACACTACAGCCTTACTCCCACCATCGGGGCTCCCACCTACTACAGTGACATCATAATACCACCTACCACAAGCATTTTTCAGTGCCATTTCCCCTCTCTCGTGCTCATAGTAGCTTTATACCACTCCAGCACCTCTTGAAATGACTAAGTAGTTCTGTGCTTGTAGATGAGGGTTTGCTGGAATGCTGCACCCAGGTCTGGATGCCAGGGGTGTGATTTGTAGAGTGTACCAGAAAGTTGAGCACAAACTCCACTGAATAGACTACAACAGAGTGTGTTGCACTCTACAAATCTCACTCCTATTGTATAGACTCTGTGGTCATGCTGACAGGTCCAAAGATTCATGTGACACTATTGTTGGGGCTGGTTCCAGGCCCTGAGTTTTACTTTTGACATCCCTGCATTTATAAAAATACTCAGCAGAATTACTGTAGCTCTGTAGTGTCGACTTTCGACTTCAGCTAAAAAAATAGGATGTTGATTTATGGGAATGCAAAGCTGCTTTTTTGTAAACCACTGACCTAAAGTTTCAGTCATTCTTCTATGTAATAAGAGACAAGATCCAGAGACAGCAATCTAAAATTGCATGTGTGCATCAGTCACCAAATCTGTAACTTAACACTCTTTATGTGGACATTTAACCTAGTTTTTCCTTTTTGATCAGAAAACACTGTTATGAACTGGACCATGGTGAAACCTTGTTATGGGTTGGGTTAAAACACTGTTGAGGTTGACACGGATGAATTCACAACTCATAAGTGTAAACATATGCCCCACTTAAGACAAGCTGCCCAGGTATAGTTTTGAGTAGGTGTGTGTGGGAGTGTGAAAGAGTACACAGATCCTGAGATTATAGACAGGAACAAAGAGAGAGAGAGAGGCAGAGTAAGAGAGGCAAGAAAAAAGCAAGCAGGGGCTGTTAAGCACAGGGCAATCCTAGAAAAAGCTAGAGAGCTCACTTTTGGGTTTGGTGTTGGCTAAAGAAGTTTGGAGCTGTAAGGTAAACACCGCAGCTCCATTTGATCTTGGTTCCTTTTGCATTCAGAAACACAGGAGTTTGTACCCACTTTGTGAATAAACAAAACAGCCTCAAAGAAATACCTGATTTTCACCACTTTCTACTTCCACATAGAATAGTCTCTGGGTCCCAGACTTTGACTAGGCACTTGGATCCAAGGGGCAAAAATTAAAAACAAAACCAAATAGGCTGCTGGATTAGTTTTAGAGGAATTTTAATCTCCTTTACTCTAAAAAAAGAGCAAAGACAGGAATGCAGCAATGATGTGACGAAGTGTGCATGTTACATCTTGTTTGCGCAGAGAAAGTATAATTTAAGAAGAATAAGGGTGGTTGGAGTTCATTCTGGGCAAGTGGCCAGTCATTCAGTTTCAGCAATTACGCATCTGTGCCTCTTAAGTTTTCACCTGGAGTGTGTTTTTATAAAAGCACCTTCAAGGATGTAGAAATTGGACCAGAGGGAAGCGGGTTGCTGCAGGAAGTGTTATATGCTCTTTCTCTTTGGCCTCAGACCCTGTGAAATTACTTAATAGCAGTGGGATGAGTGGGAAGGACAAAACCGTGCTTGGATGTGAAAGCCAATTGAGAAGGACATGTATTTAATGGACATACAGGGTACATGGTGTCAGGTATGAGGGCCTGCAGCTGTGCCTGCCCAGTCATCTGGCAGCCAATGAGTGCAACTGAGCCACAGCAGAACCACCTGATTGGTTAAGGCTAAGCAGCTCTTAACCCCAGAAGCTGCAGAGGATCAGTGGCTACTCAACACATGTCTATAGCTTCTTTACTTTCCTGTCTTTGCCTGATTCCAAGCCTTGCTTCTCTCTAGATCCTGCCCAGGCCCTAACCTTGCTCCAGGCTAGACCCTGCCCAGCACGTGGCTTTGTTCCAGTCCAGTCCCAGCCTTGCTCCTGCCTTTGAATGAGTGCTGCTCCTGTCTTTCCTAATTCCAGGATCAGGTATTCTGGTTCTGATTCTTGGCTTTGATTCCTGGCTTCAACTCTCTCTTGACCATTGGCTTTAGCGTTTGGACCCTGACTTTGGTTCCCATCCTGGCTCTGGCAGCTTTGATCTTAGTTATTAGTATTTAGACTCAAGCTACCAGACCTGAGTCCTACTCTAACCATTAGGCATGACTGTGTATGACCCAGTGTCCTGGGATGTGGATACTGGAAACTTTTGAGACTTTGGACACAATGAGGGGGAAATCTAGACCTCCATGGTCCTGGTCCAGAGCTAGGTGGCATAACTGTAGAACAGTAATGATGGAGGGTCAGCTAGGACAAATTTGAATGAGTAGCATTGTGACCTGATGGGACAGGGGGAGCTTCTCTGCAGTTCTTCTGGCGCCTCTGATAACATAGGACAACTGTACCACCTTGTTTCCCTGGGTCTCTCACCTGTTCCCTTTACAGGGTGGATGCACTTACCAACCTTTGCAGTCCACCACATACCTCCCTGGATTCCAGTCTCCCCTACCACACACTCAATGCACTCCCTGAATCCATAGAGCCCTATGCGCCTAGTCACACACCCCGCACCCACTTGGGGAGGTAGAAGGCACTAGGTGGCCTGTGGTACATGGGTGGAGGCAGACGGCACATAGGGATCATGGGGTGGAATATGGGGATACTATGGTGGGGGTGTGTGTGTGCCGAGGTCAGAGGTACATGTGGATGCAAGTCCCAAGGTCAGAGAGAGAACAAGAAATAGCTGCTCCCTATTCAGGTCTGAGATCCAAGACCTAAAGCTTCCTTCACTAGCTCTTAGCCTTCAGTTTATACTGCTGCAGGCAGGGCTTTGGGGTGTTGTTGAGGAGGTAGGTGTGGGGCAGGCTCTGTCTCCTCAGACAGTACAGCATGTAGCAGCCTGCTGGCTTAGTGAATTGTTCCCGTTGTTCTTAGTGAATTTCCTGAAGAGTAGAACACAGGCATAAAACTTTTAAGGCACCTTGACATTGCCAGAGTGGTGTAAGGGAGCCTTATTATAAAGGACAGTCTGGCTTTATAAATGTGCAAGGTACTTTAGTGATTAGAGCTAGTCTAAATTTTTGGACTGAGGAAATTTCTAATCAAAATGTGCTCCATTAACTGTTTGCTACTAACTTTTCTGGAGATGATCAGTTGTCATTATAAATTGTGAATTTGAGTCCCCAGCTCTAACTTGCTCTATAGTTGCTTCTGATGTAACACTGAGCAGATGGCTGCATATATTTGTTGACTAATAACTAAAAGCCAAGGGTAAATACTAGTTACGCTACTATTAGACAGAAGGAGATTGGGGATTTTCTCCAGTGTTCTCCAGTTCCCTTTTCCATCTACTGAACTGTAGATTAAATGAATTACCAAAATAATTGAAGCCACTATGATTATATTGTGTTATTTTAAGAAATAAAATATGCTGAATTTTGCAGAATTTTAAAATGTTATGCACAGAATTTTTAATTTTTGGCGTAGAATTTTTAATTTTCTGGCACAGAATTCCCCCAAAAGTATATCTGGTACGACTCTCTAGCTAGGTGCCTCCATGAACCATATGGATTTCCTGACACTTGACCCGTTCCTTAAAAACAAAATATTCAAAATATTTGGTGGTGGGGACAGAGCATTAGGGAGCAATGATTTTAAAACACCAAACAGCCTCCATGCATATTTAGTCTCCTCTAGTCTTACATCTCTCTACAAGTTAGAGACAGGATTTCCTCTTAACTTACAGGAGCAAAGATGAAGCAACTCTCAGTTTCTTGGAAAGCAAAGATCATTCTGTGACCCACCCTGGTCACAGCTGTCAACGTTTCCCCCCCCCACCTACTGGCCTCTGAGGGAAAGTCTGTCCCATTTTTAAGTAGAAGAGCAGCTCTGGGATTCTAGAAGGAATTTATTACCATATTGCTTAATAGCTGCCTTTTTTTCTAGGGTCCATGTGTAAACTCTCCTGTTTTTTGCAGGGCTTTTTTGCCTGGCAGGCAGGAGCATTCAAGTGATATCTAGCCTAAAGTATACCCTAGTCTTGGCTGCCCGATAGTTTGGGCAGTTGGACCCCATCAGTCTTAGTGAATTGTAATCACTGGCTCGATGACTGTCTCCTCTGTGGGTGAGGGTGTGGAAACTGTCTGAGCAGATGGGACCTCTTCGTAAGTATGATGCACACAATCTTGCAGATCAAGTAGATACATAATATTTTGGATACAAATAAAATATACAATTAACACAGGCCTTAATTTATTAACTCTGGGCTCATCCTTGGCACGTCTTCTGTCTGTAATGCAAGGTGTGATCTCACGTGCCTCATGCATGTGAGGTCACCTTGTGTGGTGGACACCATTGTTTAGAACAAAATTGAGTCCTGCGGGTGGTGTGACCATGCATGGCTGGTGCATACAAGATTGTGCTATGTGGAGGATGCCATTTTAAGGCTGGCACCTCTCTTTTTCCAAATTAAGCCCCAAATTAAGATAATATTTATGGTGTGTGTATATATTGTCACAATGTGTCAAAAATATAAGTGCTCAACCCAGCCAAGAAACCCAAATATGTGACAGACGCTAGCCTTTAAAATATGTGAATCAAGACCATAAATGATATATACACAACAACAAAAACCTACAGAACAGGTAACTCAAAGTAACATGGGGTGAATGTTTTTAATATGAAGTTATCTAGGACTGTACCTTCAAGATCTTGCATTTTTGTTGTCAGTGATTAATAGTAATTAACAGTGAGAACACCAAGTTCCAGTGGGAAAGAGTTTATAAAGTTGGGTAAAATAAATACAAACTCAGTATGTGCTCAGGTACTGATTAATGGAATTGCATCTGTTTACATCAAGTCTGAATTTGATTACTTAAGACAGCATGTCAGTCCTGGCATGGGAGGAGTTTACATTTTTATTGAAGGAAGCATTAATTTTTATTTAAAATCACCAAAATCCTTTTCTGTTAGATGTGGCTTTTTAATGCAACTCAGAAATGTTGTTTATTTCCCTGTGCACACAACAGCTACAATTCAATCAGTTTAATTATTAAAAAAAACAAAACAAAACAAAAAAACCCCACTGATCTCTGCTTAAATGTCAATATCCGCATAGGGCAATTTTGCTAATTTCCGGCATCAGGGAAACATTCATTCTTAGATTCAAACCATCATTTTTAAACTGAAGATGGTTGTGGCACTATTCTGCTCTCAGCTGCCTTAAAGTTTATGGGTGATACTATTTTAGATTTTTTTGGACAAGCTTCTCAAAGGTCTTTTAGGTGCCTTATCCTTAGCTCTGAGGATCTAGACCTTTGAGATTTAGTTGATGATTTGATATAGTCTAGCCCAAAAGTTTAACTCAGCACTTAATGTTCAGTTAATTGTTTTGATGTTATGCAGTTCAGACACATTCCAGAAGAAATACAGCTGCATATGCCTCCTGGACGGTTTTTTTTTGAAGAGTAACTTGTCTGGCCCTCCTTTAATTTAAAACTAGGATTGCAGATCTGCATCAGATCCGTCTCCGTGTTCTGCTTTGAAGACTGGATCAGTGTATTATCTTGGAAAGGACCAAAAAAAAATCTTAGAATAACTCTCAAGGTGTTCAAAACCCAGTATTAGTCACAGTAGTTGTTATACTCACAGAGGACATTAACAACCAGAGAACAGTTTGGTAATGATTACACCCAACTGTATGTAGCCAAAAAAGTTTCTCTGTTACACAAATATACTTAGGGTGACATTTTGGTCTCATTGCAGTAAATGGCAAAATTTTGTTTGGCTTCAATGGGACCAGGATTTCACCTTTTCCTATACAAGATACACAAAGTTACCATAAGATCCAGACATAGTTTCCGTCTCACCCTGCCATCTGCAAATGATAACATATTTGATTAAGAACATAAGAACGGTCATACTGGATCAGACCAAAGGGCCATCCAGCCTAATACCCTGTCTGCTGACAGTGGCCAATACCAGGTATTCCAGAGGGAGTGAATCGAACAGGTAATGATCAAACGATCTCTCTCCTGCCATCCATCTCCACTCTCTGACAGAGGCTAGGGACACCATTCCTTACCTATACTGGCTAATAGCCATTTATGGACTTAACTGCCATGAATTTATCTAGTTTTCTTTTAAACCCTCTTATAGTCCTAGCCTTCACAACCTCCTCAGGCAAGGAGTTCCACAGATTGACTATGCGCTATGTAAAGAAGAATTTCCTTTTATTTGTTTTAAACCTGCTGCCCATTAGTTTCATTTGGTGGCCCCTAGTCCTTATATTATGGGAACAAGTAAATAACTTTTCCTTATTCACTTTCTCCACACCACTCATGATTTTATATACCTCTATCAATCATATCCCCCCTTAGTCTCCTCTTTTCCAAGCTGAAAAGTCCCAGTCTCTTTAATCTCTCCTCATATGGGACCCATTCCAAACCCCTAATCATTTTAGTTGCCCTTCTCTGAACCTTTCCTAATGCCAGTATATCTTTTTTGCCCCACATAATAGAACTGCATTAAGATAGCACAGGCAATCTCCATGCTGGCATTTCATACTTTTGAGTGCTTGTTTTTGCAGCCTTCGTGTTATTCCTTTAATATGCTGTTTTGAATAAACAACACCCACATGAGTCATCAGCTGGATGGGAACCTTTCTGTCCACTGTAGGGACCTCTGCTGCTTGAGCTAGTGGAATAACTGATGGCAGTATTGGTTGTAATCCTCTGTGTGGGCCTAGAAGAGGAAGAGATATATAATTGGCCAGTGGGTTTCACAGGTACTTCTAGAAAGAAGATGAGGGGCAAGACTCAGGCATCCTGTGTTTCACTTCAGGTTCTGTAGGGGGGAATGTTTTAGTTGTCCATTCTTCTAACCCTTTCTGGCCCATCCCCTCCAACTGTCGTTTTCCTAACCTTGTGTCTTCCCCACCCCAGCTCCTTGTCCCAGGCTTGTTCTCCTTGCTTACCCAGTCTCACTCCTCAGGCTTATCTCTGATGCAGTAGCATTTTCCAATTCCCTATTCTCAGGCTGTTGATCTTCTGCAATTTGGCTAGAAAAATATTACATGTGAAATCATGTCATGATGGTCCACAGAATCACTGTGCTGTTTGCTTAGCTCTACTCAAGGAGAGAAAGGTTTCCGTGAACTTCTGCCAGCTGATGACAACCTAAAATGGAATCGTGTTTGTTGATGACAATAAAAGGATTGTGTGTGAGTTCTGTCACCGGAGGATGTACAAACAGGAACAGCTCTCCACAGTTTTGGAACGAACTAGTTTGCTAGAAAAGTGTAATTGAATTTCAAAGGGCAATCAGTTCCTGAAGTATTTGACTGAGTAGTCACTATGGGTGTGTCTAAACTACACCCCCTGTTGGTAGAGGGATGCAAATGAAGCCCTTTGAAACTGCAAATGAAGTGGGAATTTAAATATACTGTACTCCTCAAAAAATGGAGGAGTACAGGATCTTTTGAAAAGGCACACTGTTGTCGAAAAAACCACATATAAACTGAGGTTTCGGTTTCGAAATGGTGCTTGTTTGAAACAGCGCCATGATGCGATTATGCAAACGAAGTGCAGGATATTTAAATCCCCGCTTCATTTGCACTTTTGAAGTGCTTCATTTGCATCCCTCTGCCGACAGAGGGGTGTCATTTAGACGTAGCCTATGTGATAAGTATATTGTATTTTAACTTTCCTGCTTTGTTTTTAATAGTCTGTGGGAAAGATCTCTGTGTTTCCTGTGCAGCTCTCTTTCAGGATGCATTTGAACCTCAGATACATTTGTGTAATAAAGCTGCATCCTTTCTCCTTGCTGTGTACTTTGACTTCTTGAACTCCTAATGGACCAAACCAGTTTCCTCTCAGCAGGTGAAAACCTCTTGCTCTTGAAGTCTCAAACCACTGAGTCCTGACAGTTTGTGATTAACACCCATGATTTGTAGTTCCTGGCTAACATCCAAAACAGGATCTGTTCCCGCACCTATTGAAATCAATACAAAAGCTTCTGAAGAGTGAGAAACCTTCAGCAAATGTATCATTTCATAGAAAAATGGAAAAGATTGTCAGAGTAGCAGGAGAAATGGGAAACAATTGTTGCATTTCTTCAGACCTGCTGAGGAACAAACCCAGACAAAGGGTGGGCTGGAGCAGTATTGCTTTGGGGTTGTTTATTGGTACAGATTCTTAAGAGTAAAGACAGACAGACACACACCTTCCCCCCCCCCCACCGCATTCATGCTGCCAGTTTGGAAGCAGGCTGCAAGTGTGGTGTAGATCACTTTTGATTTCGCTGGTGGCTGGAGTGCTGGCCAGGCGTCAGCTTCCCAGAGACTCAGCCATGATGTTCTTTGGGAGATCCCTTTGGATCTGCAGGAGGATTTACGTTCTCTGGGCCGGTCCCAGGTTTCTGCTGTGGTGTTACATTTTGTCCGAGAGAGAGATTTTCTGGCTGCTTCTCAATTAATGTATCTGCTTGCAGGGTCTTTGTCTGCCTTAAAAGGTCACAGATCCTAAACTGCCTTTTTGGTTGGGTATTTCTCATTCACACCTCACACACATTCTACAGGTTATATACATATTAATAATCAACATGGTTTTGTAGGCAAAATTGGGCCTCATGGCCTTGAGTACAAGAAATTGCATTGTACTAGAGATAACATACCAAAGGCATGAGAAAAATCTTCACACATGATAACTAAGGAAGCTAATGTCAGGGAAGAAGAGAAAAGCAGAGGAGTATGTCCAGTTAGCTAGACACCAGTGGAGGGAGGGAGGTCATGTCTGACTGGTTACAACAACTAGCAGTGTGGGCTGGATAGAGAGCACAGTAGAAGGCAGGAGGCAGGTGAGATGTAAGGAGATTTGGTTTTTTTCTCTCCTTCACCTGTTGTTTCTGCAGAGGGTAATAGTAGATCAAGAGTCAAGAAAAATATAAGAAAAGCAAGAGGGGCTTCTGAGGTGACCTTAGAGACACATTCTTTGTAAGGTGCCACCCCACAAATAGGAATTTCCTACTGTAAATGCTTCCTATTGGATAGGGAGCAATGTTTCCTCTATTATTTTCCATCCATGCATGTGTAAGCAGGGGAATGGTCCCGCTACTGTGGGGAGCTTTCCTGGCTTCTATACTACCCTGGTGAAATGGACCAGTGAAAGGATCTGAGTCCCTGCTCCCACTTGTTTTACCCAAAGGCCTCCCTGAACCTGGGGGCTCCCCTTCCACTCTCCTGACTAGCAGAGTCCTCGAAATCCCAACAAGGCTGGGCCCGGGTTTTCTGGGGCTTAATCCCTGACCTTGTAGTCACTTGGAGCAGGGGCTAGGGTGTGCCCACTCCGGGGTGCTCTCTGCACACTGCATGCTTTCTTGACCCAGTGATCATTTCATACAAATCAAAGCAAATACAATTTATTAAACATCAACTGATTAAAAAGAAAAGAATAAGGATAAATGAGAAAGGTTAAATGAGAACACACAGTCCTGCTCTGTAGCATGGGGACATCACAAACAGCAGTTTACAGAGTGTAAGGACAGTTCACAGTCTGTTCCTTATAGGTCCCAGGGCTCTTCCTCAGGCCCTGGCTGTGCTGCAGGGTGGACACACTTGCTCTGGCAGTGACCACACAACTTCAGGCTCTAGGTGGCAGGACCCCTCTCCCAGCTGGAGTTACAATCCCTCTCCAAGTCTGGCCTGCAGAGCCTCTTGGCTGGAGGTGTCTCCCTGCCCAGATCCTCTCCCCCCACTTTGCTGGTCCCAGAGGCTCACCACACCCAGCTGCAGACTGTGCTGCTTTGCCAGCCTCCAGCTCCTTGCCTTGCTTCTCTGACCCCTTTGGCTTTCAGGTCACTGCAGGTCTGCTCCTCACCACAGAGTCTGTGCGCCTTGGGCTGTGTGTGTCTGGCTCTGACACTGCAGGTCTGCTTCTTAGCACAGGGTCTGCGCTCTGTGGGCTGTATGGGCCTCTGGCTCTGACACTGCAGGTCTGTCTCTACACACAGCTTACTCTTGCTGCTCTTCTCAGCTCTCTCTCCTTTTCTCAGAGAGACTCAGAAAATCCCAGCACACACGGAGGATGGGACCTGGCCTCCTAATTTCCTCACTGGCCTGTCCAACCTGTCAATCAGGCTGACCTGGAGTGTTGGCCACTTTCCATTGTCTCTGCGGTCTGTCAGTCTTAAGACCTTGATTTCTCATGGACGCTTCCCTTTTTGGTACTGGGAGCTGGCCAACCAAAAACTCCCACTAAGTTTTAGTAAGGGGCTAACAGTCCCCTTACACATGTCTGAATGTGCACCACCAGTAGAAAAAAACCCCTAGCTGTAGCTCTGCTAGTCAGCTAGGCGGGATTTGAATCCCTCTTGAGCGACCCCACATGCACACAGCTTACAGGGAACACTGCTGAGGAGGTCTTCAAGGTACTTCAGTGTGAGTAGCTAAGTGGTCCATAGAACTGCCAACATGTACCAAGTGGCCAGTGTGGACTGGGGAGGGCAGAGGCATGTAAGGAGCATTCATCTAGAGCTGAGCAAAGGATTGATTTTTTTTCATTTCGGCCACTGAACTGGAAAATATTTTGTTTGGGACTGACCCAAAACTGATTCTCACTGAAACAAAACACCCAACCAGTAAATAAAACATTGCCTCTCCCTCCCCCCAAAAAAGTTTTAAGTCAAACAAAACATTGTATTTGACCCAAAATGGAACATTTCATTTTGTTTTCAGCCCTTTTTATTAGCATAAATGTAAATAAGGTCTTGTTTACACAGGAATAGCTATTCCTGAATAAATCTTGAATTAGAGTGCCTTATTCTGAATTAGCTTAATCTACTTCCATCTCCTCTCTGCCCCTCACTCCCAGCAGACAAGCTGCACTGGCTGAAGTCCGTGAACATCCCAGAACACAGGCATTTCCATTCAGGCATTATCTTCTCCAAAGGACTTGTGAAGGGGCAATGAGAAGCTGGGTATCATTGACATTGACCTCAGACCTCTGCCCCACTGGGGGGGTGCTGTGGCTCTACTTAACACAAGCCTTAGTGTCACAATTTGGCCTGCTAAGAGGCAGATCACATTTTTGGATCAAAGATTTTCCTAGTCCTGTGGTATGTGTTGCTTGTGCTTGTAACATAATGATATCATGAATGACCAAGTATGATAGCAAAATGACAGAAAAGGGTATACTTAGGAAATTCTTTTCAAATAAGTTGTTTTCCTGTTCACAAATATGGGTCAGCTGCGTTAGTAAGTTCCACATATTCAGCAAGCAACATTTTCTACCATCTCTGGTTACCTGAGCATATGTTCCTGCCAGATTATGACCTTGCCTCACTTATTCACATGTTTACCACCTCTCAGCTAGACTACAGCCATGCATACCTGAGCATGAAGCCTATTGTATTTAGGAAACTCCAACTCGTACAAAATGCTGCAGCATGACTCCTTACAACACAAAGGCAGTGGGGAATACAGACTTTCCTTTGCTCTCCATACTTGTTCCCACAGAGTTTTGAATCACATTCAAAGTTTTACACTTCAGGTATGTCTACACTGCAGAGTTTTTTCCAAAAAAACTTCACTTATGTCCACACTGCAATTGCGTTTTTTCAAAAGAACAGAGGGTTTTTTCTGACATTGGTAAACGTCTTTCTACGAGGAAGAAGCCTTTTTGCAAAAGAGCTCTTTCAGAAAAAGGTGTGTGTGGATGGGGAAGAGGGAATTCTTTCGAAAGAAGAGGAAAGAGGAAAAAGCACAGCTGCCCTGATGGCCACTCAGTCTATAGTAGTCACAGCTTAAATGCGAGAGAGAGTCCATTCAGTGTGGATGCTATCTGTCGAAAAAGCAGATTGTTTTTTCGATGTGCCTTTGCTGTGTAGATGCTCTCTTTCAGAAGAAGATTTTTTGGAAGATCTCTTCCAGTAAAGCTTCTTCCAAAAGAAGCCTGCAGTCTAGACATAGCCTCAATCTTCAAAGAGCTTTATGAGCTGGGTCCAGTATATTTAATAGATCGCAGAAACCTTTAGGATAAAGAGTGTGGTCAACAGCTCCACTCCCCAGGCCCAATGAAATTCACAAAACTAAAGGTAAAGCTGGTCTGTACAGGAAATGGTACTTTCTCAGGGGCCAGTCTGAGTCTGTGGAATGAACTCTACCAGGAACTATGGGCCATCTCAAACCTCACCACCTTCCTGTCCAAGTGAAAGGGTCCATTTCTTTGGCCTTCCTATTTTCCAGAATAAAAACTTAGCTCCCTGTATACTGAACACAAAACCCTACCAAAATATGTACCCCACCATACTTCCTGGGAAAAGGATGAAAGAAACAAGCACATGACAGATGGTAGTCACACTGCTTAATGCAGAGTGGGGAAACTTTTTTGAGTCGGGGCCGCTGACCCACAAAAAAAATCAGTCAGGGGCTGCACACAAGTGAGAAGCAAAGTGAGAAGCCCCTGAGAAGGAGAAAGACACTCCCCACATTCCCCTCGTGTACCAGAGCCTAGGGGGTTCCAGGCGAGTAGATTTTGTGTGCTCCAGCCCTGCGGGTGGGTGACTGGAACACCAGTGCATGCTCCCCAATGCTGAGACTCAGGGGCCACATCCGTCTCCCAGGCCTGAGGTTCTTCACCCCTGGCTTAATGCATCAGTGGAAGGCACTCAGACCCTATGATGATGAGTATGGTATAAGAACCTGCTTGGAATAGGCTAGAATGGAAATGTTGTAAATAAGACTTGTCAGAAATTATGTAGCCCAATATTCAGTGTGTCCTGACACTGAATTTATTCGCTGACAATGTTTCTTATTATTTTTCTTATTTACCTTGTAGAATCATTAATTGTCATTTGATTAGTTAATAAGATAATTAGCTGATAAGAGGAGATATTTATTCTTTACTCCCACTACACGGGCTTCATGAACCATCCCTTTTCTCCAGGCTGCAGTACTGTACCACTGTAGCCACTTAACCTTGGCATTTCCATAGTTTTGGAACACTTTACCAGCGTTCTTATAAACATAGGATGGGTCCATTTCTTTTTTCCTTCGTGATCTTATGGAGGGAGGATTTGAATGCTTTTCTAAAAGGTGCCACCACCTTGTATTGACAAATGAGACAGGCAGAAACTTCCTTTTTAAAAGAAAAGTTTAAATGACATTCTGTAGGGAAGTCTTGAGGTACGTTCTGGCAACCTGACCTTTCCCTTTAGTTTTAGATAGGAAGTTATTTTTGATGTAGTGTGGTGTACAGGCTCAACCTTTGTGGTCAGGACTTCTAGAGTCTGGCACTGCCTGGCATCTCTGTTGCTCATGCACAGGAGCAATCACAGGGAAAAGCTGTCCCTTTGCTCAGCAACTGAGTGCCCACCCCCTCGCTCAGTCAATGGTGGCCCCTCTGCTGCTGCCAGAGTGGAGCCCCGCAGTTGGCAGTATCAGAGGGGCTCGCCTTGACCGAGCGGAGACTGGGAGGGTGCTTGAGGGAAGAGGCAGGGTGGCTGTGGAGGCCTGTGGCTGGTGGCCAGGAGCACAACCCCACAACGGGTGATAGGGTCTGGGAGTGCAGCCTGGCTCCCGTAGGGCTCAGTGCACTCCCACAGCACCCCACAACCACCCTGCCTCTTCCCCTGAGCACCCCCTTCCCCAGTCTTCACTTGGTCAATGGCAGCTCCTCTGCTGCTGCTGAAGCAGAGCCCGGTTGCCAGTGGCAGCAGACTGGGGCTGGCACTGGTCGGCTCTTGTCTGGCAAATTCTCTAGGCTGGAGGTTGCCAGACCAGGGAGGTACAACCTGTACTGTTAGTGGCTGCATTTCATTGTTGGACGAATGATCCAGACATGATCTGCCAGCTGAAAAGCACCTTGGGATCCTTCCGAACAAATGGTGTTATGTGCATGTAAAATTAGTATTTAAATCTATGGGGGGTTTTGTCCCAGGCTATTAGGGCAGATACAAACCTGTAGTTCTAGTGAGGTCATCAAAACTATGAGAGCAGTAAAGTAATTTGAACCTAGAGATGTTTTCTTGTATTATTCATTGACCACTGAAGATTTTAACCCAGACCAAAATGCTCTCTCTCTCTCTTTCTCTCTCTCTCTCATATATTCATTGCAGGTTCACAGGTAAAATAATAGCATGGTTACGTAATAAAGCTGTCACACATCACATTTTAAAAAGTTGTATAAACTTTCCTTTTTGTATTTTTTCTTCAGTTTCCATCTGTCTTCTGTAAGTTTCCACTGGTGAGTTATTTGCTTTTCCCAAGGAGACACTTCAAATATTTCCCGCACTGTTTGTTTTTAAATGACTTACGCAATGGCTATTTTGGCTGCTGGGAATTGGACGTCAGAAGCAAGACAGCAAAAGGTTCACAGTAGCGTTTGCTATTTACAACCCGATGGATTATAATGTTGTAAAAGCTGTTTAAAGATTTTCTTATGTTGAATGTGGCTTCTAATTTGGCTGCCATAATTTTATTCCTGCAAATAACTGTGGTATCAAAGAGGTGCACATAAGAACGGCCATACTGGGTCAGACCAAAGGTCCATCCAGCCCAGTATCCTGTCTGCAGACAGTGACCAATGCCAGGTGCCCCAGAGGGAGTGAACTGACCAGGTAATGATCAAGCGATCTCTCTCCTGCCATCCATCTCCACCCTCTGACAAACAGAGGCTAGGGACACCATTCCTACCCATCCTAGCTAATAGCCATTACTGGACTTAACCGCCATGAATTTATCTAGTTCTCGTCCTAGCCTTCATTGACATTTTATTGCAATTACAAACCTGCTTGATTTGGGGGTGCTATAAAATAAATTGGGGGTGTTATAAAATACATTAAGAACTATTTGCTTACATAAGAACATGGGTACCAAATTGCAGGTTGCTTCTGAAAAAAAATATATTTCAGAGAGCACTGAGGGATGATGTGCCCTGCTCACTACACTCGTCACCCTCCCTGTCTGTGGGGGGAGGCAGGCCTGGCTTCCCTCCCAGCCACCAGGGAGGGCCGGCAGTCACACCAGCCCCGGCCTCTCGCCCCCCCTTGCCTGCAGCCAGCCCCGGCCTCTCGCCCCCCTGGCTGCTGGTGCTGCACAACCCCGGCTCTCTCCCTAAGCCTTCCAAGAGGGCTGGGGGCGCTCTGAGGTCTCATCAGGCCCCACACTCCCCCCACCTCCACCACCAGGGAGGGCTGGACTGTGGCCACACCAGCCCAGGCCCCTTCTTCCACCCTCCCAACCCCCACCTCCCACTGTGCCAGCCCAGTCCCTTTCTCCCTCCCCTGGCTACACCAACCCAGACCCCCTCTCCCTGCCCCCCCCCACTCCCTGGCCGCAGCTTAATCTTAACCCCCCCTCCAGCTGAGGCCATGTCAGGACCCGCTCTGCCCCTGGCTGCTGGGGGTGGGGAGGAGTCGCTCTGAGGTCTCGCGTATCCCATGCTCTCCTCCTGGTTGCCAAGCACAGGGGAGGAGGGAGGCATGGTTTGGCAGCCAGCACTGGGGAAAGAGGAGGGGAGGGCTGTGTGATGACGTCACTCTGTCGTCCCACAGGAAAAATGTTTTTATAGGTATAGTAAGATAGTTCATGACTATAATGTCACAGCCAAAATATTTAGGCTTCTGAGAATGACAGCTCGGTGAAGTAACTTTTTAGAAAAGTGCCAGGATTTTTCCATAATCATTCCATTTCAAATGAGAGAAGAAGAAATATGTTAATGGTTGTTTCTCCCTTGCCCATTAGATAAGTGCCTATTTGTACTTGCAGTTGATTCACAGAATACTTAGACACCAGGTCTACACCCTTCAAAAAGTCTAAAGAAACTCAACCTGTAGTGGTACTATGGGGTTATTGTATGCAATTACAGTCTCTTGGCAGCAAGGTGGCATAAACTATCTTACAGCTCACTACCTCAAAGGACATGTCAATTGCTTGGTGAGTTTCCCAATTACCAACAACTTTACAAATCTTGGGATTGGTGTACAAGGCTTCCTGTCAGCAGCTGTGGTTGAAGAGAATAGGGAGGTGAGGACATAGGGTAGCTTCTAAACACTTTGTACTGGACAGCGTTGCCGTTAGTGAAATGACGTCCTGTGGGAAGATCACAGTTTGCATCAACCCGTGCCTTCCAAAGCTGAAACACGACATAGCATGAAGTGCAGCTTCAGCTCAGCCCGACTGGAGCACCTATATGTTAGCTACACAGTCTTAACAAAGTCAGTAACTAGCTACTTCTGTGGGCCATTGAATATATTGTTTAGCCCTCTGTTGTGCAGACAATAACATTCAAGTCCAGAAGTTTGATTCTGCCATGCCCTTACTCACGCTGATTACAGTGGGAATTCTGCATGAGTAAGGATTGTTGGCCCCAAATGTGTATTGAGCTCTGATTGCTCATCTCCGACAGCTTGCATCCATTCCTAGGAAAGGCAAATGCCCTTAAAATTCACCACAGTCACAAGATGACATTGGCCCTTTAAGAGGGAGCAGGGCCATTTCCTGTGTGCCTTTTAAGCCTATTAAGCTTAAAAGAGGCCACCTGGGTGCTATGAGAGAGACCCACAAATGGGGGTTGCCTTAGCATACAGAGTGAGTCGGTTAAAGAGGGGGTGCATGGGAGCTGCCAGAGCTTGGAGATTGCACTCATTCCTGGGGAAGGCGGAAGGCAGGAGAGTAGCAAAAGGGGCTTTCCAGCTGAACTCCCAAAGCCAGGCGGAGAGGGTTGGAGGAGGGAGCTGAAAGACAGACAGAAGCAGCGTGAGGTGCTGGCTGATGTCTAAGCTGGCATGCCAGAGCTGAGGGCTGGGGAAGGCTGATAACAGAGGAACAGCAGAAGGACTTAGTTGATGATATCTTCAGGACCAGAAAGCTGGACCCATGGAAACAATCAAAGGGCCAGTGGAAGTGAGCGGGCCTCCCCTGGTGAAGATGGTCTCCCAGGCAAGAGGTTGTGGGATTCCCACTAGGAAGATCAGGGTTGCACTTCAGTTGGGGTTTTGGCAGAGGACTGAAGAGGATTGTTAAAGTGAGGTGGGGCAGAAGACCCCAGAATGTGGTATGTGGAGGCATCACGTCATGGGTCCTTAAGGACAATGTGAGCTGGGGTGCTAAATGGACTATTTTGGGTATTTTTGTTATGGACTGGCTTGGGCTATGTTTTGATGATAACCTGTCCCCCATGAAAAGTATTACAAAGTCAAGAAAGCTCATGTGAAGTTACTGGGCACTCTGAAGGGGAAACTGAGGTAGGTGAACCTGGCTTGCTGCCAGGCACTCTCGTGGGTCAACCTTATGATGACTACCTGTTCCACTAATTATCCATGGCCAAAATGTGCTTCTTTCAAATGAATTCCCAGCAGCCCTCAGGATTCAGGTTGCATAACTAGTGAGGGAGCTGAGATGGAGGAATGACCATGTCCATAGCGTTGTTAGTAGCTATATATTGAGCATTTAGATTGCAATAGTGCTCTAACGGTGTTATGCCATTTCCAAACACAAATAAAAACACAGACTCTGTGCTCTCTGGGATAAAGAATTGAAGACAACACATGGGGAAAGGCTGGGGAAAAAGGGTTTTAACACACAAGCAGAGCAATAAGGGTGATAAGAGGTGTGCGTGTTATTAGTCATATATTTACTTGTTATTTTTAACACTCTTCCCTCCATCATTTAACCTTCTTGTCTTCTCTTCACAGCGACCCTCAGCTTCTGGAGTCCTCTCATACCTCCTTCCATAGTGATGAGCAGCTCAGTCATGAGAGTTATTTGTTCAGCAGCGAAATAGAGAGCTTCATTTCTTCAATGCATTACAGAAGAAGTGGAAGGGTTACATGAAGAGAATGGGGGAGTCCTTGTGGGCCAGCTCAGGAAAGGTATTTCAGCATGAAAAGCTTCTCCTGAATTTTTACTACAGGTTGGACCTCCCTGGTCTGGCACCCTCAGGACCTGACCAGTCCCGAATGAGAGAATTTGCGGAACCAGGAGAGGTTCCCTGCCACTGGCTCTCCAGCCCACTGCCCTTCCCCTCTGCTGGCTCTGCTGCTGGCTCCCCTGCTGGGTTGTTGCGGCCCCAGCTCTCTTGCTGGGCTGCTCGTTCGGGACCAGTCATGCCCTGAGGGTGCCAGATCACTGAGGTCCAACCTGTATATATTTCTCAAAAATTGTAATTGCATTCACTTGTGAATATATGTAATGGGAAATCTGTTATTGTCAAACTCTTGTGTGAGAAACTTAGTACTGATAGAAGGGATTCTAGTGAATAGCTTGCCTAAATAGTGTCTGCATAGAAGAGGTTTAAAGGCTTATTTGAGTTGCTGCCAGGAACCAAGCCAGTTCTATTTTGTCAGTCATTGGAATGAAATGCAAGTATACACAACATCACATGCACATGAAATCCTGATGCCTTAGTCACTTTGAAGTTAATGTATATTCAATAGTGGAGCCAGGATTTCACTTTGTACAACTATCCTGATAGAGCTGCATTGTGGGTAATATGTAAATTTGCATATGCTTGGCATAAAAATGGAGAGGCAAGTTTTCACTCAAATTATCTACAGACGATGTGGTTTAGGTTTTGGCAACTTCCAAAGCTTTATTACCAGGACTCAGAATAATTAACAGTTACATTCCCACCACTTCAAGGCTTTAGTTAATAAAGAGAAGGAAACCTATGATGGGGTGTGTCTGGGCTGTTCCCCTCTCTGGCACTACTAGTGCAGAAGATGGGGGTCTGCAGGAAACCTTAAACACCTTGCCTCTATAGGCTCTGCTTATAAAAACTCCCCAGAGTCACAGATTCACTGACTTTGGGAAGTAGCTGCCACAATCAAATGATTTAAACCCTGAAAAACAAGAAGAAACGCTTTTAATTCCTTCCCCAGGGGTACCCCAATCTCTCTTGCCACGAGAGAGATTGAAAGAACAAAACACCCCACAGAAAACAAACTGTTTCTCTGATAGCTGACCTTTCAGGCTAGCAGGCATACACACACAGACCTCCTACCTTCCAGGACCCAACAATCAAATAATCGCCTTAAAATGGGTGATTTTATTTACAAAACAAAAAGATATCCTTAATAAAGCATGCTTGGTTGCTAGGTGTTACAGAACAACTGAGAAAAACAAATTAAAAACACAGAGTACATAGTCTTTCTAAGTACAGCTTAGATAGTGAATGGGAGGGGCGAGAGGAGAGAGCATATGGATTTTACACAGAGAAGCTTAACCAAACAACAAAAACAAAGAAAAATACCCTGATTGTGACTAAATATACTTTTTTCCCTTTTTTACTCACGATTCCTTCACAGTCCAGTCCATTCCCATGCCCAATACTCATAGACTCATAGGCTACATCTAGACTACATCCCTTTTTCGGAAAAGGGATGTAAATTAGACGTATTGCAATTGCTAATGAAGCGAGGATTTAAATCTCCCCCGCTTCATTAGCATAAAAATGGCTGCCGCTTTTTTTCCACACGGAGCTTTGCCGGAAAAAAGCACCAGTCTAGACGCTGATCTTGCGGAAAATAAAGCCTTTTCCTTTTCCGAAAGATCCCTTATCCCTTATTTCATAAGGGATAAGGGATCGGTGCTGGCTGGGAGGGGGGGGGGGGCAACAGGGCTGGCCAGAGGAGATTGGGAGGTGGCGGGGGGGCCAACGGGAAGCAGGGCTGGTCGGGGGGGGTTGGGTGGAACGGGGCTGGCTGCGGGATATCGGGGGAGGGGGGACCGGCCGGAAGGGGGCAGGGCTGGCCGGGAGTAAGGGGGGGCGGGAAGCACAGCTGGGGGGGATCGGGGGCCGCGAGGGTGGCCGGGCGGAAGGGGGAGTGGGAAGCAGAGCTGGCGAGGCGGGGGGAGTGCAGCGGCACTGGCCGGGAGGAAGGGGGAGTGGAAGGCAGAGCTGGTGGGGGTGCAGGGGGGGTGGCCGGGGAAGATCAGGAGGGGAAGTGGGGGAGAACCGGCCGGCCGGGAAGGGGGGGGGTGAGAAAATTGGCCGTCACGGAGCAGGACTGACCTGGGCACTTGCTGCCTGTCCCGCGCAGGCTCCCGGCAACGCACGAGCGAGGAGGAGGCTTCCCCTCCTCTTCACACTCAGCCAATTGAGGGCTCCTGGCAGCAATCGCGGCCCCGCCTCCCAGCTGGGACTCCCCCCACCCACACCAGGCTTCCGTCCGGTGCGCAGCCGGAAAAATCAGAAAATACCGGACATTACACATGTCCGGTATTTTCTGATTTTTTTTACCGGACAGAGTGTGCAAATACCGGACTGTCCGGTACAATACCGGTCACCTGGCAACCCTACCTGCAGGCACTGGAGAAGCTGCAGGTACTGGTGGAGCAGCCGGGCCTGGGGCTGAGGAACAGCCCCCCCTGCCTGCCCCAGCTCCTGCCCCAGACACGCCAGCACCTGCTGCTGATCCGGGACCAGCCCGGGCCCAGCCTGAGCCGCCTCCCTGGCTACTTCCCTGTCTTCATCAGCAACCTCCAGCGCAAGGCCAAGCAGGCCACCAAGCTCTTCAAGGGAGACCCTGAGGGAATTTGTCAGGAGGGGTCGGCCTTCAGGTACTGGCCCCTGGGCAGCGGGGGCAGGGCGAGGCGGGGATGCCCAGAGCTGTGGGTTGGGAGTGAGGGGCACTGGCAGGGCTGGGCTGGCTGTGGGGGCTCTGGGTCAGGGAGTCAGGGGCACCAGCAGCTGGTGGGGGGAGCCCATGGCTGGCCTGACTGTGGGGGCTGTGGGTCAGGAGTGAGGAGTGATTCTGTTAAAATTAAATGAGTACACTAGTAGGAAATTGTTTTATTTCACTAACTACAAATTTTGTTTTCCTTTTTTTAAAATTTTAAACAGTCAAAACAAAACAAAATGAAACAAAAAACACTGCAAAGGATAAACATGTGTAAAAGCCAACAAAAAAAAAGGAGGGGGGGGTGGCCAAAAATTTTTTTGCTTGGGGCAGCAAAAAACCTAGAGCCGGCCCTGACTCCAGTTGTACCTGTGTGCCCTTAAAAAATCTACTGACTTACAATCCTGATCTGCCAATTTCTTCTCTCTGATTGGAAGCACTGGCTTTGTGCTCAGCCCCTGCACAGAGTGGAAAGATACCTTACATCCTCTTACCATTGGTTCGGGAAGTCATTCTGATAATACATAACTTTTTAAATAGTATTAAATAATTGCCTAATTAATAGGTAGCGGATTTAAAACAAGCAAAAGGAAGGTTTTCTTCACACTGTGCACAGTCAACTCGTGGAACTCCTTGCCAGAGGATGTTGTGAAGACCAGGACTTTAACAGGTTTGAAAAAGAGCTAGATAAATTCATGGAGGTTAGGTCCATTAATACTTATTAGCCAGACTAGGTAGGAATGGAGTCGCTAGCCTTTGTTTGTCAGGGGCTGGAAATGGATGACAGGAGAGGGATCACTTGATGATTACCTGTTCTGTTCACTTCCTCTGGGGCAGGGGTTCCCAAACTGTTTGACACGGGGACCAGTAAATCCATTCACGAGCTTTTGGAGGACTGGTAACATTCATTTGCATATTTGCATATTCATTAAGCAAACGATGAATATTCAGATAAGTTGCTTCTGGTCCTCCCAAACCCCCACTGCCAGCGTTAGCAAAGCTTTTGATACAGTCACCCATAATATTCTTGCCAGCAAGTTAAGGGTATATGGATTGGATAAATGGACTGTAAGATGGATAGAAAGCTGGCTAGATCAGGGTTTCCCAAACTTTTTACTTTAGTTGGAACCCGTTTTTTTTCAGTACTGGTTTTTGCAGCCGAAAAATATAAACGCATATAAAAAAAGAATGAAAAATGAATACATTTTCAGTGTTTCACCTGGCTGCAGCTTCCACCCAGCCTGGGCCAGGGCTTGGGGGATCCGGCGCTGCATGGGCACTCCAGGAGGTGGGAGCAGGAGCAGATTGGGAGTAGGGTATCTGGCTAGGAGGGAGGGTGCAAGGAAGGGTAGAGTTGCCAAGTGTCCAGTTTTGTACCGGATAGTCCAGTATTTGAGGGTTTTGTCCGGGAAACAATTGAGAAATTATCAGACATATAAAATGTCTGGTA
The DNA here is from genome assembly GCA_032595735.1 of Pelochelys cantorii. Classification (NCBI taxonomy): domain Eukaryota; kingdom Metazoa; phylum Chordata; order Testudines; family Trionychidae; genus Pelochelys; species Pelochelys cantorii. The sequence goes on along the minus strand of CM064326.1, from coordinate 118,466,946 downwards.
TTTTCTAATCAGGTAAGTTTTATTATAATTAGGTGTATCAGTCCTTAGCTGGGAACTGCCTGGCTGGTAGATGTGCTCATGCTGCCTGAGTGTAGTTCGCCTGCCGGGTAGTTCGCAACTACGCGAGGGAGGATATGTGGGGCGGGGGGCGTAAAATGGAAACCCCGGCCAGACTCACTCGTCTGCTAGGGTCTGTAGGGTCTGCATGTGCCCGGGTCAGTCCTGCTCCCCGCACCCTTCTCCTCCTGATCTCCCCCGTCCAGCCCTGCTTCTGGTGGCCAGTTCCCCCCACCCCCACTAATCTCCCCCGGTCAGCCCCGCTCCCCCGATGACACCCCCGACCAGCCCCACTGCCCCCGTCCAGCCCTGCTTCCGACAGCTGGTTCTCCCGATCTCCCCTGTCCAGCCCTCCCTTCCCCCCCCCCCCAGCCTTGGTTCCGCCACCTGCCCTCCCCGATCTCCGCGGGACAGCCCCGCTGCCTCCAACCCCGCTTCTGCCGGCTGGCCGCCCACCCGGATCTCCGCCGGACAGGCCCACTAACCCCAACCCTGCTTCCACCGCCCGGCCGCCTGCCTGCCTGCCCTGATCTCCGCAGGACAGCCCCGCTGGTCCCAATCCTGCTTCCCAGCGGCCGGTTCTCCCCCGCCACCTCCTCCCAGCCTGCTCTGCTCTGCCCCGCTCTGCTCCCCTCCCTGGAGCCACCAGGCATGCTGAGGCCCGGTATTTTTTTCCCGCAGCCCTACACCGGGCCGCGGCCCATAGTTTGGGAAACGCTGCTCTGGGGTATCTGGCATTGGCCTCTGTTAGAAAACAGGATACAGGGCTAGATAGAACTTTGGTGACCCAGTGTGGCCATTCTTCTGCCTATAGTTATGGCATTGCATGATCTGTCTAAGAGCATAGTAGGATCTACCATATTAGATCAGACCACTGACATCTCTAATTTAGCATTCTGATAGCAAAATATGGCAGCAACCAACTGTTTAAAAGCTTTAATCTGTAATTTGTGATCTACTATGCAGAATATATTCACATTAGGATTTCATTTTTAATGTCACTTACCCTCTATGGATATTTGGAGTGTACTTTTGTAAAACTGGTGTGAGGTCAGACTTTGTGTGTGCATTCATGTAAAGACACTGTAGAAGATGGTGTGACAGATGAGGAAAGGAAAAGTTTATATTATACAATTAAAAAAATGACACCAGGGCTTTTGTTACAGAAATTGTTTCCGCTATTCAGTTCAGCAGCTTTTCTCAGAATTTGTGGGTGAAGGGAATGGTTTAAAAAAGCCATTTAGTGGTTAATGTAAGTTGACTAAAGCTTTATTTTGCAACTTTCTGGCAGCTTTCTGACACTCCTCGGCAATATGCCCAGCTCAAAGTTTCCTGTTCATACTTCCTGAAATGAGCTGTTCCTAGAGGATTCAAGGACTGATTCATCATAAGAAAAGTATAAGACAAGAACTTTCTCTTTTGTTGCTGTTCTTTCTCAAACAGCAATATTTAATAGTAAGAGCAAAGCATACTAGCAGTTACCCTGTATGTATATTTTGATATATAGTGTAAAAACTGTGTATAAAAGCTTTGGGGGAGGAAAAAGATGGAAAAGTTAAATGCTGCTTGTTGAAAGTGTTTTCATAACTTTCTCCTTATGCAGATTTTTAAAAGATCAGCTACAGCTCAGCACTTTTCCTTTGGAGAATCATCTATAAGACAGGAACACTGAAGTGGAGGTGCCATTGAAATAAGGTAGTTAAAGTCAATTGTTTATAGGACTGTGTACTTTTTTTCTGGATGTAAAGTTGTCATTAACTCTTCTATGTTGTGCAGTAAAATGACAATCTTTTAAGAGAAATTCTGATTTAAAGGCTGAACCAAAGTGCACTGAGGTTTCCTTGACTTCATAAAATTTGGATCAGGCCCTCAAAGGTTAACTGCCTGCCACTGATTTCTCAATCCTCCCAGACATTGTAACAGAAATGTTTACAGTTGTTTGGGAGTATAAATCCAGCTATTGCATGCATTGCTTTTCAGTAAATTTGAATAAAGATAATCTCTACCATGCATATGTATGTACAGTCCATAAATAGATATGGACGTTGAGAACCACGGACCACTAATTCCCACTAAGAACTCAGTAACCGCAGTCAGTAGGAAGCTGTGGATAATGACTCCTCTAGTCACAGAAAAGATCAGCCTCTTGTGGGATGCCTGAAAGGTCCCTGCGTCACAGGGAGTTGCAAAATTCACAGAAGAGAAGAATGCTCACACAAATGAGCTCCGTACCTCTCATGCTGTCTTGAGCCTTATTTTAATCTGTCATCATTTTCTTTCCTGTACAACTGTAGGTGGGCAATTCATAAGAGTTTCTAAGGCTGTTGTAACCAGAGGGTGTAGAAGAACAGGTCATGCGCAGTTTGGCAAATTGCCCATTGGAGGCACTAATCTAATCAGAAGACAAACATAGCTGGGGCTATATAACCAGTCCACTGAATGAGGCTGCTTCATCAGCCACCTCATATAGCTCAGCAATTTTTTGATGCTAGTGTTGCTTTCAAGCCTACTCAGTTATAAATATAACCCCCTCCCCTCAAGAGTGTGTGTGCATATATAGTTGAACTATTTCAGAGGCAGGGTAAAGGCATTTATGGTGTTTGTATTAGGGATGTACTAGTATAGTCGAGTAACTAATTAACTGATTAACCGATAAGCAAAAGCATATTGGTTAATGCTATAGACTACACACATCCCACACCAGTAATTTTTTTAGTAGGCTGGCCAGCAGCCTGGCTCAGTCCTGGCTCACACCGGGTCTGGGACCTACCCCTACTGCGGCTCTGCATTTAAAGAATATTAGAAGCCAGGTGGGCAGGCAGCCTGGCTCAGTTCCGGCTCGTGCCGGGTCTGAGAGCTCAGCCCACCCCCCTGGACAGGTACTGCTGCCACCCCGTGCTACTGCCTCTGTCTCAGTGGCAGGGGGCTCCTCGAGAGTGGGGCTAGAGCACACTGGCTGCTGGCCCCCACCCTGGGGACTATAGAATAGTCGAGTAACTGATAAAAATTCATGACTATTCAATTAACTGATATTTAACACCCCTATTTTGTGTAATTGAGGCTGTTTATGGAACATAGAAGAATATATAACTTTTGGTTAATAAATTCACAAAAAGGTTCATGTACATGCAAGTGAGGGAAGAATCTATCTGTCTAAGCTACCTATGGCTCCGTCACTGCAGTATCTGAGCAGCTAACCATCTGTAATGGATTATCCTCACAACTGCTCTGTGAGGTAGGGAGCTGCTAGTATCTCTTTTTACAGATGGAGCACCAAGGAACACTGAAACTAAAGGACAGAATTTAAAAATCTGAACGTAAAAGGTGTTTAGGCACCTACTGGAATTTTCAAAAGCATTATCGTGTCTAACTTCATATGCAATCCTCAACTAATACTACCCTGACTACTGTACCACACTTCTCTTCTGAGGAAAAGATCAAGATGATTGAGTGGGTTTTACATTCCTGTAAAATGTATGTTATACTCTGCTAAGAGGTAGGTAGATAAACACGTTTGAATTAATGCTGTGGGTAGTTCTTCAAGTCTTTCTTTGTCTCAGAAATTTTATAAGTGCTTCTGCATGTTATGAAATGTTATTCCTGTTACAACTATACAAAATAACTCTGAAATGACAAACGACAATTATGTAAACCAGAGAACAAGCAAGGGGCCAAAGCGGTCTTACTCCAATTACAACAGTATTACATTAGGGTGAACTTGTATATTTTCATGAGCTGAAAAAGACTCATACTGCAGAGACAAGCTGGTTGAGTAATCTATTTTTATTCTGTTGGTGAGAGACAGAAATTGGTCCAATAACAGAGATTACCTCCCTTCACATTCTCTCTCTCTCTCTCTCTTGCTCATCATGGGACCAACACAGCTATGATAATGCAGTTTCAGAAGTGCTTTTATTTTTCCAGCTCTAATATTAACCCATTTTTCCAGTTTCACTAGGGGTCCAATCCAATTTGTATTAAAGTCATTTTGACTTTAGTAGGAGATGGATTGGGCCTAGGTCACAAACTGACTGTTTAAAGTTGCCCAGTTTTTCTTGTTGTTGCATATAGTGGCAGTTGATTATTTCAGGAAACATGGAACTCCAGATGTCAGAATTGTGTATTTTGCTTCCCAGATTTGGAGGACATTTAGGGGCAGTGTATTTGTGAAAGTTTAAGCAGTGCATGTACTTGATCTAAGGGAGCTGGGAAGAAGGAGCATATACCTCTCTACACAACTTTTGTTTTCTCACTTGCTTCTAACCTGTGCCAACTATTTGGACTAAACCTGGTGGCAATAAATGTCAAGCTTTACTTCACAAAGGGTACATGAGCATAGTAACTTCAGGTGGCCATTATGGTCTGAGATGATGCCTTTTCACAAGTTGTTCAGATTCTTTTTTAAGAAAGAAAATGTAAACAATAAGAGGTTGAAATCATCTAAGTACAAATGGTCAAAGGTGATTAGACATCTAATTCCAATCAATTTCACAAAGTGCTTAAATACCTTTTAAGGATCTGGGCCAGGATGCCGAAGGCTGTTGTATCAAACAGGGCTAAGTGATGGGTCTGATAAAACTTGGATAATTTGCTCACCTACTACACTATCTCTAATGTTCTTTCAACTGGTTGTGGTGATGATGACTCTCAAATGTCTTTCGAGTTATTCACCTGAACTGAGTCTGAGTTGTTAGATTCTTTGGGAATGGATCAAACAGGTAGATTGTAGGCGTGCAGTAAAACAAGCAAAGAAGCAGAAGGGGAGGCCATGTAGCAATATTAGGAAGCAAAGATGGAGATCCAAGATGATACTGGACTGTGAACCAAGTGCTGTTGGCCTTACTTATCCTCAGGATTGTTCTCAGGAGTAAAGCCAACAGGATTTGATCCTAAATCTTCAGTTCCTTCTTAGGCTGGTAAAAGCGCTGAACATTGCAAACTCACTGGGACTTACAGTGTTGGAAATTGGGAGTAACACTGCTGAAGTCAGTTACTTTCCTAGTGTTCATGGGTATAAAAGGAGGGGAAATAGAAGGTCTATGATTAAGTAGTATGTCCTTAGTTTAAAAAAGGAGGAGAAGGCTGAGTCTCTTTCCCAGAGCAGTTGCTACAGAACCCATGTGGAGATTGGGAAATAAAATGGAAAAATTCCAAGGGTGAATAAGCAGGGAACTTCAGGCACATGCTGTATAACAGGAAATTCCCGACTGAAAGTTTAACTTTAAAGAGCTTTCGTTATTTCTCATCTCTATCAGCCCCTCAGCTAACAAGGAATGAAAAGTTCAGAAAACTTGCTCAAATGTTAGCAAAATGAGAGGAACTGATTTTAAACAGTAATATGCTTCTGTTCCCTGCCCATGGCTGGCATGTTGAAGCTTCACACAGGCATTAGTACTCCAAGGCAGTGAAGGCAAGAGTCAATCATGGTGGAACTTCCTATGGATTGACCCTTGTATGGATTGAGAGGATTTGGTCCAAAGAGTGGTAAGGTGGTGAAGAATACTAACAAATAAGCAAAGAAGTGTACAGTTAAAACTGACCTATCTGAGCAAGGTACGATATGTCTAATTAAACAAGTATCTTATCTAGGAAGATGCCCAGATATTGGAGGTGAGATTTAAACCGAGTCCTTAATTAGCTTGGATTGTAATAATGTCTCAACTTCTATGGTTAGATCATTTCCTTTGTGTTTTATTAAGTAACTTTAAAAAATCCAGTTTTGAAACAATATACTGTAGTTACATGACAGTATAAGCAATTCATTTAAAAAGTTTGGCAACTGTATAAACATCATTTTATTGTATTTTTGCATCTTTCTATAAAGTTTTCTTGTATCGTTACGTAATTACTTTAATACATTTAATTTCCTGATTTTTTAAAAAGCAACTACACAGTCTCAAAAGATGAAAGGTGATGGATCCTTGTGGAATTCTAATGGGTGTTTATAAAACAACAAGGACTGCTTCTGATCTATTTAACACCACTGTAGCTCCACTGATTACTATGGAGTTTCTCCTGATTTACTGTAAATGGGAAGAGAATAGGCTCTGCCTTGAAGTGTCCTTTACATATCCTGTATTATGAATTCTTGCAACTTCTTCTGCTTTCATCTGACTGACTGTATTTTTTTGTTCAGCACCTGTTCAATACTGAAGTCCAGAGTTACTGGCACTTAGGGCCTGATCCAAAGCCCACTATTTTGACATTGAGTCTATCCATTGGGTTCAGTGGTGATAGTCTTTATCAAGCCTTAATGAAACATGGTAATAATGTAAACTGGATATATAATGTTAAGGTTTGCAGCAACTACTTTTCTATCAGCACTGTTTGGACCATTGTCTGTTGATTCAATTTAGAAATGCTAGTTAAATATCATGCCTATTTATACTTTTATTTTGCTCCAAGTTTGAAATGATCTGGTACACTGATGTTGAAAGTATTTGGAAAATGGCAGTCCACGGATGCCCTTTGAAGATTTCATCTCTGCATAGTTGTATCCTCAGGAAAACTATATCTTTGGCCCAGTCTGGAAAACTCTCTCATTGAAATTATAGAAATCAGTGAGACCACTCACATTAGTTAGGGTTTGAGGTTAAGAGTGGGACTTGTGGGAACTGGGTGCCTAATTTCTGCTGGAGCTGAAAATGTGGAGAAAGGCCAAACTTCTTTGTTAGACACGACTGGAAGCAAGGGAGGTCTGTTTTTCATTTCTGGCTCCCCTGCGTACTTTCTTGAGTAAGTCACTTCTGCTTCCCATGTCTCTGTACAATGTGAATAATATATACCTTTCTGAGGTGCTGGAAGGTTTAATGATCATGGTTTTAAAGCATTTAGAGATCCTCTGGTGGAAGGCACCAAGGAAGTGCAAAATACTGGTTGTTATAAATGGTGGGTACATTTCACCTTTAAAGTACAATTTTGTTTTTTGATTGAGGAATTGAAATTTGCAAGCTCTCCATGCATTTGTGGAACTCTTAATAACTTCAAGAGTGTTTCCATGCACTTACGGACACAAGATACAGCTCTTAGAAAGTAATATTCAATGTGCCAGCATTATTGCTCTTCTGAAATGGAAGTGACCCCTGTGCAGAATGTCTTTATTTGTATTACCATAGCATCTAGGAGCCCTAGTAATGGACCGGGCCCCATTGTGCTAGGTGGAAAAAAAAAAGTCTGCCCTTGGGGAAATCCTACTGAAGCCCAGTAGAATTAAAAGTGCATTAATAAAATGTAAAAATAAAATATAAGTAGTCTTAGAAGCATTAGGTTTTAACAAGGAAGGCCCCAGTCCTAGAGAGATTTAAAACATACGATTAACTTTATATGCCATTGTCGGGGACTCTAACCCAGACGGCTTCAGTTCGTTGTCTGACCGCAAAGAGACAGGCAACACCAGCAAGGTCTAATCACAAAGCTCTTTACTGAAGAGTGCACACGACAATAGAGAGCAGCCCGTCTCTATCAAGAACCAGCCCCCGATTTCTATAACAAGTGGGGTTATATAGACAGTTCCGTCGCGTCATAGACTATTCACTTAAGCAACCCACCCCCCTTTGTTAGTTAGAAACTTCTAGCATGGATGCATACCTTGCCAACTATACAAGGTGGCCTTGATACATCAGCAACTTTCTTATTAAGACAGAAGGCAAGTACCAGACAACGAGGACAAGGGAGTTTTCTTATCAGTTTCTTAAGCAAGATGTTTAGCTCAGCAAGTACAAAAATGCAGCTGTTCACTTATCTCATGCCCTTGCTCAACTCATGTCTCAAATTTTGTTCAGGGACTACCCAGAACCCTTTGCTGGACTCTTCTCGGTCTGTCTTAGCATAACCGCCCTAGGCCCAATTTTCTGTGGCCTAACACCATGAACAGATCCGCTGAAGTCAGTATATTAGCCCCATTAAAGTCAATAGCAAAACTCCCACTGATATCAAGTGGGGCATGGATTTTACCCACGGTGCCTGGTCACAGTATGTAAAGTTCATCGCATTCATAAGTCTGTAAGACTGGGGTCTATATGATGTAATTGATCTATTTTTTGCTGCACTTACTTCCCCCAATCTAATCTTCTTTATACAGAAAGGGAAAGTTATATATTGCATTAACAGGTGTGCTGTGAGCAAGACACGAGAAGTCATTCTTCCGCTCTACTCTGCACTAGTTAGGCCTCTGGGCACCGCATTTCAAGAAGGATGTGAAGAAACTGGAGAGGGTCCAGAGAAGAGCAAAAAGAATGATTAAAGGTCTAGCGAGCATGACCTATGAAGGAAGGCTGAAAGAATTGGGTTTGTTTAGTTTAGAAAAGAGAAGATTGAGGGGGGACATGATAGCAGTTTGAGCAGGGTGCCATAAGGAGGAGTGAGAAAACTTGTTCATCTTGGCCTCTGAGGATAGAACAAGAAGCAATGGGCTTACTCTGCAACAAGGGAGGTTTAGGTTGGACATTAGAAAAAAGTTCCTAACTGTCAGGATAGTCAAACACTGGAATAAATTGCCCAGGGAGGTTGTGGAATCTCCATCTCTGGAGATATTTAAGAGTAGGTTAGATAAATGTCTATCAGGGATGGTCTAGACAGTATTTGGTCCTGCCATGAGGGCAGGGGACTGGACTCGATGACTCTCGAGGTCCCTTCCAGTCCTAGTATTCTATGATTCTATGCACTTGTAATTTGTGCACTCATTTTGAACTGACAATCCATAAACAATATTATGAGATTGTTATTTCTGTACCTGTTATAAACTTTGACTTGTATAGTCATAAAATGAAATAATAATTGTCAGAGCTTTATTAAACTGCTTGCTACTGCAATAGCTTTCATTGACAAAAACAAAACAAATATTGTCTGTCAAGTTTTATAAACAATAAATTATATCTTTCCAAGTCTAAGAATAAATTAGATACAAATAGAAGCTGATATTAAATACTTCAGAGTTGTGGTTTAAAAGCAGAATTTGTTACAATGGGCCAGATGGAGCAAACATTATTCTAATCCAGGCACGTTAGCATGGTTGCTAGATAAATAAATAATGTGGTTGTTTCTGGGTAGGAGGTCCTATTCATTAAGTCTCATAATGAGTTAAGGAAAACATGGCAAAACTTCTCAATTTATGATGAGTTTCCCTGTCTTTCCTTCTAAACATCCTTTCAATTACAATGACTCAGTTTTATCACTTACATTTATCTTACTTAAGTAAAATGGTAAAACAAGTCAGCAGAATGACTTCCCAGATACCTAGGGCAGAATTTGTTTTCCTCCTTGTTGCTAGGAGCAGGGGATATTAAGGTCAAATAAAGTACAATGCCTTGTACCAATTCACCCACTTACTTAAAAGAATAAGACACATATATTTGTTACATGCAAATGAAAAAGAATTTGTATGAGTGAACTAGCTTAGGTACTGATCCTACAAATGGATCTCTGGCTGTGTGGAGTTCACATCTATTGGAACACCAGGGTTTTGTGGAGAGCGAGATGGTCAGAGTGGCTTTTGGGAACAGGCACCAGAAGGGCAAGGCTTCCCTTCTCCTTTCCAAAAAGCAAGAGAGAAATCTGTCATAGTTTCATCATAATGATGAGGTCAGACCACTAAGAAATGGACTGATACCTGCATCATGACGATATTTGCTAAATATATCTGGAGTATTGTTTGGGATTAAAGCAGTTAATGCATTTTTTTTCTAAATTAGCAACAATAAAGGTGATCTGCAAATGGAAAATAGTGCCATTCCTTTTTTTTTTGGCTTGTATATGATGTATAAAAATAGTTCTTAAATGGACTCTTTGGCTATTCCTTGAAAATATCGGGGAAATAAATGACTGATCCTCTCTTGTCCAGTTCTTCACTGGGCTGCAGTAACCTGCCCCTATCTTGCTTCCTTGCCATGTTGTAAGGATCAAATAAGTATTTAGGAGTTAGTTTTAAAGCTTCCTTAGCTGAAACTGTGAATGCTGGGTCAGTAAAGACATTAGAGTTTGTGGTTATGAAGCCAACCCGTTTGGTCTCACTTTTTCTGCATTACCAGCCACCCACCTCCAAATATCTTTCAACATTTATTAAACATGAGAAGGGAGGAAAAATCACTTTACTAAATTAAAGTTTACTGAACTTAAAATTAATCTCCTTTATAGTCTCTCTTATCTGAAGTTTTTAAAGAGAAAAGCCCTTGCTTGAAAGACTTTCATGCACATGCTCTTACTCAGGGTAAATTTAAGGCGGTAGCTCTTAGGTTTGTGGTTTAAACTGTAGCTCTCCTTAAGAAAAAAGGAGACAAACACCTAAGGCATGGGGAAAGAATAACAAAACAGAAGGAGCCACATTCAACAATAAATTAGTTGTTTCACAGTGGCACAACTCCTAATCTCTATTTTTTACCTTGACATAACACCGACATAACCCAATTTCAGCCCACAGCTGTCTCATGTTGTTGGCTCACTTACTGGAAGGTGTCTGCACACAGACATAACTTTATTAATCACTCCAGAGCTTGCAAACTTACCAGAATTGTGCTGGAATTCAGTGGGTGAGATTCTGTACAGAGGGCCTAGGAAAGGGGACAATATGGAGGCAGTGAGTTATCTCTGCCTTCTCCAAATCTTGGTCTGTGATGAGAGAGAGCATTCATAAATGTTGAAGGTCACAGTGGCAATGTTTCAGGAGCCTGACACTCACCACTACTTTGTTGTATAAGGAGGGGGAAGGGTCCTGCTATTCTGGGAATCTTTCCTGGCTTATGCTACCCTGGTGGAATTGGCTAGCAAAAGGATCTGACTCCTTACTCCCTGTCTCCACAGCCCTGCCTGACCTCTAGAACTCTCCTTATGGTTTTCTGTGTGGCAGAGTCCTTGTAACCCCAACAAGGCTGGGCCTAGGATGTCTAAGGGGGCTTGATTGCCAATCTCCTTGTGGTCAGTTAGGACAGGGCTTGGGTAGCCCCACTTTGGGTTACTCTCAGCTCTGGATGCTTCCCTGACCCATTAGTCATTATATACAGTTCAAGCAAATACAATGTATTAAACAGCAACTACTTAGGAAAGAATGGAATAGATTATAGGGGCTGCCAGCTGGGCCAGCGGCTGGGACCCCCTTGAGGCAGCAGGGACCCTGTGGGGCTGGTGGCTGGAACCCTGGCATGCGGTGCAAAATCTGAAGGGGTTGCTGCAGCACCCCCTGCAGCTCCATTTCCTGCACCCATGCACTGTACTTGGCACTGAACTGCCTCAGCCTCGCTGCTGCTGCTGCTTTTCTGTCTCTTGCTACTACTTTCCTTAGCTCAGACTCACTCTGGCCCAGGCCACTACAGATTAGGGATATTAAATTTTGATTAATTAATTAATCAAATAGTCAATGGGAGTTCCATCGACTGTTTGATTAGTAGATGAGAACTAGCGCGTTCTGCCTTAGAAATGTACAAGAGCCCCAGCGGGGGCACTTGTGCATTTCAAAGATTGAAACGCTGTGTGGAGCCCAGGGCCAGCAGGAATTCCTGCTGGCCCTGGGCTCCATGCAGGCACTTCCACTTTGAGCCCCATTGGGGACTCTCGTACATTTCAAAGTTGGTTGCTGCTGTGCCCTTCCCTTGCCCCCTCCCACAGAGCTGAAGCTGGGGGGAGCTGGCTTTTAAGCCAGCTCCCCCCAGCACCTCCTTGTCTCCCCTCCCCTTGCTGCCTCTTTGTGACAGAGGCAGCGGGGGAGAGAGGGGAGCAGGGGAAGTAACTGGTTGACTAGTGTGTCAACAATCCAGTAAGCTTTTGCTTATCGGATAGACGACTAGTTGATTAGTCGCTTACATCCCTACTACAGATCACATGAAGGATGGGATCTCAGCCTCATTAGCTTGCTGCCCTGTCAATCAGGCTGACGTGGAGCACTGGCTTCTTCCCATTACCCTGAGGACTGTCACTGATTTCCCGTATCTTTTGATGCTGGGAGATGGCCAACCAAAACCCACCACTAAGCTTTAGCAAAGGGCCCACAGCCCCTGTATATGTGCAAATGTGCTATTGAAAAAACCCTATGATTATGTACAACTTGAAATCAGAGGAAGGGCATTTTGCAATAGTAGAACTTTTTCCCCTTTGTAAACTGCACATGAACAAGAGAGATAAGATAGGGTCATCCAGCATAGCCCTTCATTAGTGGTTTCTCCCCTGACCTCAGCTGCCTGGCAATAGGGGAGAGAAGGCAAAGAAGGTTGCTTGGCAAAGCCAAACCTACCTCCTTGGCTGCTTTTGGAACTGAGTGCTGTGGGTCTGGAAGGTTAATAGGAAAAGCATAGAACTATCACTGAAGGGCAAGATTTGCTATAGGACTAAGCTGGGAGCAGGGCAACTGCAACATCTCTGTTTCCATCCATGATTTCATTGCATAAGTGTGCAATAACCCAGTGCAGGTGGAGATTGCTTAACCTTGTTCCAGGTGGTGCACTGACAGGGGTACTGGCATCATTATGCTAGGTTAGAACTTCCACGGATGGATCCCTAGGCTGAGATTTTCAAAGCTCTGTTCGTTTTGGATGCCTGCTGCCCAGTTTCCAACAGGGAATGGTTGTCTAAAGACCATAGAATGCTTTGAACATCTTAGCCAAAGTGTTTTGCAGGCATCATGAGCATCTGAGCTGCTGGGGACTGACTATTAAATAATTGAATGTGGGGCTTTAGACTGTCATGTGTTACATCATTTGGGGGTGAGGGGCTTGTAATCTTTTTTGTTCTTGGCACTCTGTGGAGGTAAAGATACAACTAAAATCTTTCATCCTTCCCATTAATTGGTCAGGCTGTTAAAGACTAACACAAAAAATTGTTGATAATATTTTCCTATTGGATGTTCGAGTGAGATCAAACAATAAGGTCTCCAGAAATTGGGACAGAAAGAACCCTCCAGACAGCTGTACCACACAGTCCTCATATTTGGTTTGCTGTATTGCTAATCTCAAGTGTCAAAAGCTATGAATGAGATTGCAGAAGTCATGAGACTGGCTTTAAATGCATGAAATATTTTCTTTACAAATGTTTTCCTATTTTGAGTTTTGAGTCTTTTGGGTGCACATCTCCCACATTTTCCCTCAACCATGAAAGTTAGCAACTTATTTAAGAAAAAAAAGGTGAGATTCTCATATAATCAGAGGATTCCAGGAGCTAGGGTTCTAAGAAAACATCAAATAGTGTGAGACTCATGATTAAAATCACAAAAGTTGGCAACACAGGGGCTGGGAAATAAGATTATGGCATTAAAAGGTTACTATATGTTCACAAAGGGAAAAAGCTAATTAAAAGGAATATGATTATCTCCCTGAGGGGTTTTCAAACTTGGGTCGCGGACCCGCCAGGGAAAGCCTCTGGCAGTTCCATGGATATTTTGTTTACTCTAAAGCTCCGCAGCCGTGGAACCTCGCAGTTCCCATTGGCTTTGATTTGCCATTTCCAGTCATAATCTTATTTTCTCCCCCTAAGCTGGAAATGGCAAACTGCAGCCAATGGGAGCTGCAAGGCTGTATGGCTGTGGAACTTTACAGTAAACAAAGTATTGTGGGCCTCATGGGCTTTCCCTGGCAGGTCTGCAACTCAAGTTTGAAACCTCCTGATCTACCCCCACCTCGTTTCCCAGTGCACTCTGTTTTCTTTATGTCTGTAGCGTATGTCTCTGCAGACAGAGAAGAGAGGAAGAAAACCTTTTGAAGAATAACACTCTTGTATCTTCTGTATTAGAAATGAACTCTAAAACATTAACAGTTCTATACAATGATGTCCACACCTGTCCTCTTCATATAGAATTGTAGTCACTATTGAATCTGCAGTACACACATTTGTCTCATCCCTGAACTGTTTAAAGGTTTTTGATCAATTTATTCAAAGATTTATGTTATTGGTGAGTGATAGGTCTTTCACTATATGTTCGTGCATCTAACACAATGGAGGTAAAATCCTCCCTGTGTACTGTCATAATATAAATATTTAATTATAATACATTTTAAATATTTCTCCTGCTGTGTGTGGCCATTATTGGTGAAAGGGCAACATTCTAAACCCCCACAGATATTAGAATGCAGAAGTGACAAATGGAAATAGAATGTGTGCTCATGAACAGCTTTCCAGTTTAAGGACAGAAATCATCCCCATATCCTGTTAGAACTGATTTCTGAGGAAGAAAAAGGCATGCTACTTGGCACCCAATAAATTCCTCCCTAGATATTAAATATCCACTGCAGTTTCTAGTTCTTCGGCAGGAGGAGATTGTTTGCTAAGTCAAAAGAATAATTGCCCACGTCAGTAATGTTATGTTTAGTTAAACTGCAAAGTAAATGAATAGCATGAGTATTTTCTTTTCCCATCCCTTTTCCCTCTTCTTGCCTCCTTCAGTTGTGACGCACTTTGTTTTGTGGTTTGACAGTGACAATGCATTTCGAAATAGGAATGTGAGAAGTTAAGAACTTGCTGTTCAACACTTCATGCACAAAACAGACATATTGAATACTGGTGTATGCTAATGATGTGATTATACATCCAGTCACTTAACTGGCCGTGTGTGTCCAGTTATCTGTGTACTTGGCTATTACCATGTGCAATGGTTTAATGTGCACACACAATCATGGTATTTATGCATATGACTCATGCATACATTTGCATCTGCACGTTTTGTGTCTGCAGTGAGATTAATCAGGTCCTGAAAGTTTAGGCAGTACATTCTTAGTTGGTATAAATAGACATGCCCCCAACTGAATATCCTCAGCTGACGATCTGTCTCTGGGACTTTTTAGAGTGATGTATTTGATACCATGACAGTGAGAATTTCTTTTCTAATATAACAGATATGAGAATGAACTAAATTTATTCTTTTTTTAGATTATTTCTATTTCAGCATTTTTTACCAACTTTACTACATTTTTCTTTATGCACAGTTGTTAATCTTTTTGACAGTCTGAATACTGTCAAACACATTGCATAATTTTTACAAAGTTACTGCAATTAGGGCAGCCTCCTGTAAACTGCTGGATTTTGTGTTGTGGAGAAATGCTCTGATTAGACTCGCTAAGAATATATTCTAGTAAGGTTCATTGCAATTCTACTTTGATTTGCAAGAAAATTGTAGACTAAAATGGCCAGTTTGTATTTTCATTATGTCACACTTATGTGATCTCAGATGGGATACAAAGGAAGAACAGCATTTTGTGACTCCTCACATCCTCCTCCATAACAGTAGAACAGAATCTGCCACTGTTAAGTAGTGCCTTACTCCACAGCTAGTCCCAGTAAATCAAAATAAGAAAAACCTAAGTTGAACTACTCACAGTCAGTGTTCCCTCTAAACTGAGAGGCAAAACAGCTTCACAGATGATTAATCAGCCCCACCACAGCCTGGGCGGGCTCTGACTGGGCGGGGCTGATTAATCATCTGTGAAGCTGTGTTGCCTCTCAGTTTAGAGGGAACACTGCTCACACTATTGTCCTACTCTAGATGCATAAAGGTGGCAGTCTAGCCCAGAGATATTAAAGACCCCTTAAAGAGATTTATATATAAGAAGCAGTTCATTACTTCTGTTAAGGATGTTGTAAAACAATACTTTTTTGCCCATAAAAGCTATCTTTCAAGGTATTTAGCTGGAATTCTGTATCAGAAAAATACACTAAAAGCTTTCTTCAACTTTTAAAAGTACCAGAATATACACAAATACCCTCACGTATTTTCCATCAGTAATTAGTACAAATGAATTTTATGACGTATATAGAAGTGGTTTCTTAACCAACAAACCCCTCCTCCCAAAAACATCTCTATTCTATTAAATCAGACTATTTCCTGCTACTTTCCATCAGCAATTAGGTCACCTAGCCACAATTACCTGCTTCAGTTCATATTTAACCATGCTCTTTGAACTCTTCTAAGACAAATAAAATGTTTGCTTTTTTCATTGTGATGCTTTGGCATTGAACCTTCCACAACATTGTTTAAAAAACTGAATTTATGCTGTCTGCCTTACATCTCTCAGCTCTCTCTCATGCACATTTATTTGTTTTAGTATAACTTTTCCCTCTTCCCGCATTTTTTTGTTTGTTTACCTTGCCTTCATCTATTTGCAAAGGAGCTTGCAAATACATATTATAGGTAGGACTGGTGGCATCATCTTTTATTAAGGTTACCTTATTAAAGGGATGAGAGAGAGGCCCTGTTTTCTGTTCCTTATAACTTTGCCAAAATTGTTCAGGCTGAAATTTTCCATCCACATTGTTTGTCTCTGGTTGCATTTTATGGAAACTTTCTGCCAGAATGGTTCAGATATTTCTAAGAATGAGGTTAAAGAAAAGTATTAATCTATATTACAAATATTCTGGTGATTTTGTTCTCTTTTTCTAGCACCTTCTTGCATCATAGCTGGGATCTGAAATTTTGCAGGGAGATGGTCTTAATGTCAGGGATGTGCACTTTGCCATTCCCATGAAAATCCATTCAAACCTAACCAAGTTAAAAAGCCTTTAAAAATGGCAAGTCTCATATGCTCAAAAGAAACTTCAATTTTAGCAGCTAAAACTTGTGAAAATTCCATCCTTACTGAGCATGCCTGAGCCTCTCAGCTCCTAGTGCTGACCAGACTGTACATGTTGCATGCCCATAGCTCAGGGCTAGGGTTTGGCTGGACTTTCACTGTTTTGGATACTCCAGGCAAGGGTGGGGATGAGCACTGGAACCTGAGAGCAGAAAGTCTGTCTTTCCTGTGTGCTTAATTACCACAGCCCCCTCCACCCAGCACCTAAGCAGTGTCCTGGAGGAAGCCACCTGTTTCAAATGAAGAGTGGAAAAAATCCAGTCCAGGGAGAGATAAAGGAATAGCCTAGGACAAGGAATCAGGGAAAATTGGAGTAGGAGCCAGTGAGAGAAATGGAGGTGAACTGGGAAGAGGGAGAAACTATATTATTTGGATTAGGAACCAATATTGGTGGGGCGTCGACTGAGCAGGCAAGAAGCTCTAGTGCTGGAGTGAGAACTGGGATTATATAGGCAAACAAGGAGTCCAAGGAAGGGTGACACTGCCACAAGGAGCCATGCAGGGAGTTGGGGGAAAGACTGGGATGGGATGAGGTGTCTAAGGAGGGAGAATAAGAGCCAGAGGGGAGGGGGAGCACAGAGACAGATTGGACGAGGAGCTGGCAGGAAGGAACTGGAAATAGCTGGGTGAGGAAATTGGAGACAAGGAGAGGGAATGGAAATGGAGGAATTGAGACTGGCTGGATATGGAGATGGGGCTGAAGATGAAAAGCCTGAGACTGAAGAGGCAAGAAGAATGTGACTGGGTGGGACAAAGAACCTGGGTGGAGAAGAAACAAAACTGGAACAAGTTGGTTGGAGTGGATGTAGGAGAAGGGATCAAATTTTGGGGGAATCAGCAGAGGAGTCTCTGCCCACTAGAGAACACTCATTTCCAGAGCTTGGAATGGAACTCAAGATCCCTGGATCTCACAGTGTCTCTGCTGTCGGCAAATAGCTATGAGGTGTACTGGTAAAGTGTGTGTTGTCTCTCTATAGTGCTGGTCCACACAAACAATGGCAAGCTACTACTGTTCTAATTGGGTACGTCTAGACTACAGAGCTTTTCGAAGATACCAGCGGTATCCTGGAAAAACTCTGCAGTGTCCAATGAACACATCTGCTTTTCCGAAAAGCAGATGTGTTTTTCCGACATCCCTGTAAACGTTGTTTTACGAGGAAGAAGGGATGTTCCGAAAGAGGGTTTTTTTCTGACATTTGGCCCAGTGTAGGCAGGCCAAATGTAAGAAAAGCTCTTTTGGAAGAAAAGCAGGAAAAGATATGCAAATTGTGGCTCTCAATTTGCGTATCTTTTTCCAACTTTTCTTTGTAGTGTAGACACAGCCATTCACTCTAGTGATAGCAGCCTGCGTAGCGGATCTAAAGGGTCTGGTTCTGCTCATGACCCAGGTAGGTGTCAACATAATGCCACATGACAGGGTGTTGTTTTCCCCTCAGTTTGCTCTTTTAAAAACCTAGGAATCATAGAAATGTAGGATTGGGACCTTAAGAAGTCATTAAGTCCTGTTCCCAGCACTGTGGCAGAACCAAGTTAGCCTAGATCATCCCTCACAGGTTGTTATCTAACCTATTTTTAAGAAATTCCAATGATGGGGATTCCACAACTTCTCTTAGCAGCCCATTCTAGAGTTTAACCACTACCCATTTTGTAGTTGTCCGTTTTGATTTCTCCCCTCCTTTGCACGTGTCTTTACTGAATTTCATCTTGTTGAATTCAGATAATTTCTCTAGTTTTTGATGGTCCCTCCACTCTGTTATCCAAACCATTAATGAAAATATGAATAGCCCTGGATCCAGGACTGACCGCTGTGAGGTCCCACTAGATTCACCCTCTCAGTTTAACAGCAAACCATTGAGAGCTACTCTTTGACTATGATCTTTCAATAAATTGTGTTTCCTCATTATAGTAAATTAATTTGAACCATGTTCAAATTAGTTTGAACTAATTAGTTTGCTTATGAGACTGTTGTGGGGGAATGTGTCAAACCCATTATTAAAATCAAGCGATATCACTCCTACTGCTTTCCCCATTTTCCTCCAGGAAGTTATAAATTGGTTGTTGAATAATTTGTTACAGTATCTATCAAACAAAAAATTACATTAAATAACATTATTAAGGTTAAAGTCAAACACTCAAAGTTGCAAAGTCAAACACTCAAAAAGTTAGGAAGGCTGTGCAATCTTAATTTGGTCCTCAGGTGTGCATGCACTACTATGGAGGTTTTGGGCTTGTGTGTGTTTGTTTGTAGTTTGTTTGTTTGTAGTTTGTTTGTTTGTTTGGAGCGTTTGGAGTGCTGAGCTGAGTGTGTTTGTTTGTTTGTTTGAAAGGCCGTGTGCTCAGGCACTATTTGGTGTCCGGGAGGTGGGCGGGCGTGAGCCCGCCCACTTCAAAAGGACCTCCCCCCAGCTTGCGGGGAGGACCACAGAACCCAGGAGAACCAACTAATTACTGGGGACAAATAATGAAAAAACCTGGACGGGTGTGAGGGTCAAAGGGCTAAAACGAGGGAGCCAGATGGGGATACCGAGCAGAGAACCCCAGACAGCGCCCACTGCTCCCCGAAGGTCTCGAGAGAGCCAGCGGACGCTGCCCATTGGAACTCTGCCCGGATACGTGAGCGGATACAGCAACGGAAATAGGCCCCACAGTCGCAGGCCCCTCCCCCGGCCAACCTCTTTTCCCTGGTTTTATAGATTGCCAATTTGGCAATTGCCAGGAGGAGGTTGACCAGGAGGTCCCGCGACTTTGTGGGGCCACGGATGGGGTGTGCGTAAATTAACAAGTGGGGGGAAAAATGCAGCAAGAACCTCAACAGGAGGTTCTGGAGGAGCCGAAAGAGGGGCTGTAACCTGGCGCACTCGAGGTAGATGTGCGCCAGGGTCTCCCTCACGTCACAGAAGAGGCTCGTTTCGGGGGTGGGGGTGAACTGCGCCAAGTACACGCCCGTGCTCACCGCGCCGTGCAGGACTCTCCAACAGATGTCCCCGGTGGGTCGTGGAACCAAGGTCGAATAGAGGCTGGCCCACCGGGGCTCCCCACCCTCTATTGATGGTAGGAGGTCCCGCCACTTGGTGTCTGGGCGGGACACGAGGGTGGGGAAGTGGAGCGTGTGAAGCACGAGCGTGTACAGGTGACTCTTTGGCGCAGTTCGGAAGGGGACTGGCTGCAGCGAGTGCAGCCGGCTCAGGTGACGAAGGGGAGGAGGTCGGGAAGGTATGCGGGGCTGGGGGCCGATGGAGAGATCGGGAGGGCCGGGGGTAAGGGGTGGGCGGGGTGCACCCTCTCGCAGGACTTTGTTTAGGTACACCCGAGCAGTGGGCGGCAAAGCGTCCTTCACCTCCTGAAGTACGCGCCGGGGAGTACGTAGGGTGGAGAGCCCCATGCGCTGGGCGAGCGCCTGAGGATCCACCCAGTCTCCCCGGTCGTAGTCCAGGAGGTCTCCGACTCTGGTGACTTCTGCCAGGACCAACCTCTGGCGCACCAAGGGGGACTCCGCCGCCTGCACACGTAGATGGGGATTGTGTAGCAGGGGCTCCGCGAGGAGGTCTGCCCCCACGGTGGCTCCCAAGGACCTGGTCGCTGCAAGCAGCTTCCAGGTCCGGAGGAGGTCCTGGTAGAAAGCCGGCAGCCCGGAGAGGTCTCGCGGAAGACCTCTCAGATAAAGGAGCTGCCGGTCGTATCGGAGCCCTCGGAGGCGGCGAAGGAAAGCGTGCGCAAGCGTGCTCCATGCCGGACTACCTGCATCAAATAGGAGTCTCTGCAGGGCCCGGAGGCGGAGGACGTGAACCCGCGTGCGCAAACACGTCAGGCCCTGCCCTCCCTCCTCTGGGGAGAGATGGAGAACCCCTGCAGAGACCCAATGCAGTCCTGGCCAGATGAACCGCAGCATGAGCTGCTGGATACGGACCAGGAGGCCCGGGGGCGGGACCAGGGTGCCGAGGCAGTGCCAGAGCATGGACAGGACCAATTGGTTGAGTACCAGTACCCTCCCACGCAGGGAGAGGCACCGGAGCAGTCCCGTCCATCTCTGCAACCGCTCGACCACCCTGGCCTCTAAACCTTGCCAGTTCTCCGGCGGGGAGGGATGCGTGGCAGAAAGAAAAACGCCGAGATAGAGCAGCGGACCCGCACTCCACCTGATGGCCTGAAGCGCGGGTGGGAGGGAGCCCGCCTGCCACCCGGCCCCTACCACCAGGCCAGAGCTCTTGACCCAGTTGACCCGGGCGGAGGAGGCCGCCGAGTAGACGGCTTGGCAAGCCTCCACCCGCGCCAGGTCTCCCGGGTCCTGGACCACGAGGAGCACGTCGTCGGCATACGCCGACAGGACCAGCCTCGTCTCCGGCTCACGGAGCGCCAACCCCGTCAACCTCTTGCGAAGGAGACGGAGGAAGGGCTCTATGGCCAGAGCGTACAGCTGGCCCGACAGCGGACAGCCTTGACGTACTCCCCGCCCGAAGCTGACCGGTGCGGTCAGGGTCCAGTTGAGCTTGACCAAGCACTCTGCGGAGGCGTACAGCACCTGGAGAAACCCCACAAAATGGGGCCCGAAGCCGAAGGCCCGCAGGGTGCCCAGGAGGTACCCGTGGTCCATCCGGTCGAACGCCTTCTCCTGATCCAAGGACAGGAGGGCGAACGACAGACCGTCCCTACACCCGAGCTCTAAGAGATCCCGGACCAGAAAGAGGTTGTCGAAGATGGTTCGGCCCGGGACGGTGTAGGTCTGGTCTGGATGGACCACGTCCGCCAGCACGGACTTTAACCTTAGGGAGATGGCTTTGGCGACAATTTTATAGTCCGTGCTGAGGAGCGAGACGGGACGCCAATTCCTCAGATCGCAGAGGTCCCCCTTCTTGGGCAGCAAGGCGATCACAGCTCGCCTGCATGATACAGGGAGGACCCCGCTCTCCAAGGACTCGGCCCAGACGCTAGCAAGGTCCGGGCCGAGGACGTCCCAGAACACGCGGTAGAACTCCACGGTCAGCCCGTCCATGCCCGGGGATTTATTGGTGGGCATGAGACGGAGGGCTTCCGAGAACTCGGCCAGAGAGAGAGGCAGCTCTAGCCGGTCCCGGTCGCCCGCGCTGACCGTCGGGAGTTCGTTCCAGAGAACCCTGCGGGCGTCGGCGTCGGTCGGATCCGGGGAGAAGAGAGAGGCGTAGAAGGCGCGAGCCCTCTCGCGCATCTCCACCGGATCCGTGAGGGGGGTGCCATCCTCCGCCAGAAGGCAGAGGACGTGTTTTTTGGCCCCCCTCTTTTTCTCCAGGGCGTAGAAGAAGCGGGAGCCTCGATCCATCTCCCGAAGGAGACGGATGCGAGAACGAACAAAGGCACCCCGGGCTCGAAGGTCCTCGAGGGCCCGGAGCTCCTCCCGCTTCTCCCAGTACGCTCCGCAGAGGGGTGGATCCTCGAGGCCGGTGGCCAGCCGCTTCTCTAGCTCTAAAACCTCCCGTTCCAACTGCTCTATCGCCGCATCCCTCCGCCGGCTGGCCCCCCGGGCGTAGTCACGGCAGAAGAGCCGCGTGCACACCTTCCCCACATCCCACCACCGCCGCGCCGAGGGAAAGGCGCACCGCCGCCCGCGCCAGGCCAGCCAGAACTCCCGGAAGGACGCTACGAAGCCCACGTCCTCCAGCAGGCTGTTATTGAAATGCCAATAGGCCGGCCCCGGCCTCTCCGAGGAAAGAGAAGCCCGTACAGCCACCAAGTGGTGGTCCGAGAAAGGGGGCGGCCGAATGCCAGAGGAGTGGGCCCGGAAGAGATGATGACGAGACACATAAATGCGGTCCAACCGGGAGTGGAAAGACCGACGACCCGCCACCTGGACGTAGGTAAACACCGTTTCCTCGCCCAGGTGGAGGTCTCGCCAGACGTCCACCAGGGAGTGATGTTCTATTATCTCCCTGAGGACGTCCGCGGCGGCCGGGCACTGCTCGAGCCCCGTACGGTCCCGCTCCTCGAGGGTGCAGTTGAAGTCTCCGCCCAGGACCAGGCACTCGCGAGGATCCAAAGTGCCGAGGAAGGCCGACGCCTGCCGAAAGAAGCGGAGCCTCTCCGGGACGGACGTCGGGGCATAGATGTTGACGAGATTTAGTGTCAGCCCTTCCGTCCGAACCCGGAGATGCAGCAGGCGACCCTGCACGACCTCGGCGGTCCCCAGCACCTCGGGCTGCAGGTTCGGGGAGAACAGGGTAGCCACCCCGGCTTGACGGGCCAACAGGTGGCTAAAATAAACCCTGTCCCCCCACTCCAGCCGCCAGCTAGCCTCGGCGGCCGGAGCTGTGTGGGTCTCCTGGAGGAATATGACGGAGTACATGCCCCTCCGGAGGAAGGAGAGGACCTGACACCTACGGAGGCCCGACCCGCAGCCCCGGGTGTTCAGAGTGGCAAAGATGAGCGGCGGCATCGAGAGGGCTGGGGAAGATCCTGATTGGCAGGAGTGCCGACGGCCCCCATCGGGCCCCGCAGCAAACCGCGACTGTTCCCAAAAGTGAGCAGGGCATCATGGAAGCTGCGGACCCGCTGGTAAGCCGCGGCCCCCCGCCGCCCGGTCCCTTTACCCTCCCGCAAGAGGGCTCTGACTATTTGCAAAATGAGATGAAAATCTCCCCAGCGCTGAAGGGCGAGAGCGACCTTGTTCTTGGAGCCACGGATGTCTTCCAAGAAAACACGCATCTTGCCCTTCAGCGCGTCTGGCGTCGGGGCCTCGGGCCCTCGAACGCCTTGGGGCCAGACCCCTCCGTGAGCCCCGTGACCCATCGGCACGGGGACGCAGGGCGTTTGAGGTCCCTGCTGAGAGGACAGTGGCGGAGGGAGATCAGCCCCAGATGTGCTGGGAGCAGAAGAAACGAAAACCGCCTCCCGGGGGCCAACGTCTGGACTAAACGTGGCAACCCCAGGGGCGGCAGTAACAGAGTAAGGGGAGGAAAAGAGTTCAGGGAGGGGATCGGGAAAAGGAGGGAGACGAGGAAGGAGAGTAGGGGGAGGAAGAGGTGAGGGATTAGGGAAGAGACAAGAATGGCGGGGAGGAGGAAGAGGGGTGGGAAACTCGATTGAGAGGGCGTTTGAATAGGGAGCAGGAGAAGGAGCAGGGCGAGATGCCTCAGCAGAGGAGGCACCGGGGTGCAGTGCCTCCTCGCAGCGCAGAGAATCGATGGCAGCAGTAGGGGTAGTAATAGTCTCCCCAGCGCTGGGCTCCAGTGCCACAGAGAGTGCAGCACCGGAGGCCTCAGCGCCGGGGGTGACAGATATTAACGGGATCTCCCGCCCGCTGAGAGCCTCAAGGGTTTCCGCGGCCGCGGCCGAGGTGTTGTCGATGGCCGGGCAGACGGTCGCACCCCGGGGCAACTCAGAGGCAGGGAGAAGGGATAGCAGCGGGTCGGAAGGGGAAGGAGAGGTCGGTTGTTGTCCCTCCAGGACCTGATGTTCCCCCTCTGAGGCAGCCGGGGTCAGCCCCAAAGCCTCCACCTCCTGAGAGAGGAAGGCGAGCCCGCCGCCCGCCACCAGGTGCTGATCTCTGTCGGTGGCAAGGTCAGCAGCCGCCCCCTCAGTGGAGGCGGGAACAGTGGGAGCATCCTCCATGGACACCCCCTCTTGCAGGGACCCCGGGAGGGAGGTGTTCACCTCTCCCGCGACCGCCGCAGTCACCTCGACCGCTTCGTGGTGCTGTGAATCGCTTGCGGGCTCAGAGGGTGGAATGGCTCCAGCGTCCACCCCCATGGGTACAGGGAGGTTGTCCTCCCCCTCAGAGGGCGGGGTGGAACGCCGAGCACGCTTTCGGCGCTTCCCCATTGCGAGCTCCCATCCCTCGAAGGAAGAGGGCTGGGCCTGAATGGAGGAAGAGCCAGGGGACAAGGGCAGCGTCGGGGGGGCAAGGGTAGATGGGGGCTGGGCAGCAGGGGAAAAGGATACCTCCCCCCGAGGTAGGTCCTGCCCGAGTCCCGTCACTGACCCCGCCGCACTCTCCTCCGCGGGCCCAGCCTTGCCGCTTTTGGTGGTGGCAGCATCAGCACCCGCACGCTCGTCTGGGCCCTGCGGAACCCGAGCGGGATTGACGACGGTCACGGTTGGAGGAGGGGCGGCCCCAGGGTCCGGACCGTCAGGGCCACCGGCGATGGTAGGGCCGGTGCCCTCCCAGGCATCGGGGGTCCCGGGTGCCTCTCCAAACCGGGCCAGGGGGCAGTCCCTTCGGACGTGCCCCGTTGCCCGACATAGAAAACACCGGGCCTCCCCCATGGTGTAGTACACCCGGTACCGGGCCCCTTGATGGGGCACCAGAAATGACCCTTCCAGGGCTTCTCCGCCACGTCCCGCCGGCAGTAGTAGGATTTGTACCTGCCGGCGAAAGGAAAGGACGTGGCAGAGGGTCGGGTCTTTACAGCCCAGAGGAAGGGGACTCAGGACTGACAGAGGCCTCCCCAGGGTGGAGAGGAAAGGCAGTAGGGCGGCATTGGGGAGGAAGGGAGGAACAGAGGACAAAACCACCCGTACGCCCAGGTCCTCCAAAGGCTCGAGGGGAACGTGGACTCCCCCCACCGCCAAACCCCTTTCCACCGCCTTCTGGGCGGCGGCCTCGGACGCCAGGAAGAAGACCACTTTCCCGAACATCTTAGAGGCCACCACCACGGCCGCGGGCCCCACCATGCGTGCCAACGCCCGCACGTAGGTCTCCACGTGGGGCGAGGCCGCCACCAGGTGACAACGGACCCTGTGCCTCCTGGTCAGGGTGGGAAAGGGGCCGCGGCCGCCGGGGATGGTATTCCGGGAGGCGGCTTGGGAGGCGACAGGCGGGGGGGTGGCGGCCACCTGGGCGTACGCCCTGGGGCCCGGGACACCGTTGCCCCCAGAGCTGGTGGAAGGAACAGGGGAGCGGGAAGGAGGGGGAGCCGCGGCCAACATGTGGGTCGCGGCCGGGGAGTGAGCCCTCACCTCAGGAGGTTTTGCCTTCCGGGCGGGGCTCTTGCCCTTTTTGGTCCCCAGGCCCTTCCTACCCTTCAGGGGGGCATTCTTGATGGTAGCCGGAGGTGCCGCGGCAGAAGCGGTCGAGGCCCCGGGGTCCTCGTCCATGTCCGCCCCCTCTACCGTAGTGACGGGGGGCCCGGCAGCCTCAGAGGAGTTGTTGTTTTTAGGGAGGGGTGGGGAAGGTTCTGCAGGGGTGTCATCGGACAACCCCTTCATTGTGGTCATGGGTAGGGAGGAAAGGACAAAACAAACAATTAGGGGAGAACCAAAAAAAACACCAGGGAAGGGAACAGGGAGGGAAAGAGAGGGGAGGAAGGAGATTTACCACTCCCCCCCACTAGGCTGGAAGTGGGGTGGGAGGGTGATAATTCAGAAGAAAGGGAAGGGGAAAAGGTGTAAGGAATACAGCTCCCAGCACAGAATGGAAAGAGTGGCTCCTCCGGCTGCACTGGGGAGATGAGGGGTAAATAATCATTAAAAGGACATGGGGACAAGTGAAGCTGTGTGTGTGGGAAGAGTAACTAAAAGGAGGGGGAAGCTCAAGCGCCTAACAAAAGAAAGCGGGGGGGGGGGGCGCACTGGCACCCAAAGGGGTGGATGGGACAAGCAGTGGAGTGGGAAGACAGGCAGTTAAAAGATGCCTGTTCAAGGGCAGGAAGAGGGAGGAGACACTGCTGAGGGAAAGGGAAACAGTGTACCCACAGGTACCTGAGCAGCAGGCCCACAGTACCTGCTGCAAGGCCCAGAAGAGCAGAGAAGGGCAAGGAGACAAGCAGTGGGGCCGAGAATGGAAAGGCCCCTACAGCAACCGGGGCTTGGAGAGGGAGCAGCAGGAGAAGTGTGAGGGCCGATGAACTAGGGGGAGGTAAGCCACCCCCTGCCCTCAGCACCCCAAAGGAGCTGCACCAGCCCCCCCACCCAGGAGCCCTGATGGAAAGGGCCCCTAATCTCCCCTCCCCAGCACCAGGCAGGCTGTGGGGAGAGGGAAACCCCAGGGGCTGCTTTAAAGCAGCCCCCTTACCGTCTCTTCTTTGGGGAGAGCAGCAGCAGCAGGAAAGATGAAGGTCCGGCCTGCCAAGGTGGAGAAAAAGGGGGGGGGGGGTCAAAATAGACCCCCAAGAAAATGGGAGCCGTGTGCTCAGGCAGGCAGGCAGGCAGTTGGAAGCTGATTAGGTTTGAATTGAAACACCGTGTGCTGATTGGCTGAGCTGTAGGCAGAGGGAGGAGCTATCAGGGAGGCCGAGCACTTAAACCCTGCTGGTAAGCGACCAGGGAGCTTTGCGACCGGGTGCTCGCGGACAGGGTGAGTGCTAACAGGAGGGAGTTTTGAGAGGGGAGTTAAGAGGGGGAGCTTGGGGGGAGCCAGTGACTTCTATTGCCCTTAAACTAAATCCTTTATAACAACCTCTATCTGAAACATTTAATTAACCCTCATATATAATTAGAGTAGGAAATGGAGGCAGAAGCCCAGCAGCAGAGTGGGGGCTTTCCTGTTTATTGTGTCGAGTGCAGTATGTATGACTACCTACCCTGTGGGTGGGTGGCGTATGTGTGCGCTCGATGCAAGGAGCTCCTGGCCCTCAGAGACCGAGTGCGTGCTTTGGAGGCCAGGGTGGCTGAACTGGAGGAGCTAAGGAAGGCAGAGGTGTTTGTGGATGAGACTTTCCGGGACATAGTAGGGCTGTCCCACCTCCAATCTGACAGTCCTGATGCTGTTACGGAGGATGAAAGGCTCAGGGAAGGAGAGCAGTCAATGGGAGCAGAGGGAAACCATCCCATAGTTGGGACCCTCCTTCCAGAGGGTGATGTTGTATCGTCTTGTGCCGAGGATACTTCTCCGGGGGAGGGAGCTCCAGCTGTTAGGAAGAAGCAGGTTTTAGTAGTGGGGGATTCGATCATTAGAAATATAGATAGTTGGGTTTGTGATGACCGGGAGAACTGTATGGTTACTTGCCTGCCTGGTGCGAAGGTTGCGGATCTCTCGAGGCATCTAGACAGACTTATGGGCAGTGCTGGGGAGGAGCCGGTCGTCGTGGTACATGTTGGTACCAATGACATAGGGAAGGGTAGAAGAGATGTTCTGGAGGCCAAATTTAGGTTACTAGGAAAGAGACTGAAATCCAGAACATCTTTGGTGGCATTCTCTGAAATGCTTCCAGTTCCACGCGCAGGGCCAGATAGACAGGCAGAACTTCAGAGTCTCAATGCGTGGATGAGACGATGGTGCAGGGAAGAGGGGTTTAGATTTATTAGGAACTGGGGACACTTTTGGGGTAGGGGGAGCCTATACAGGAATGATGGGCTCCACCTAAATCAAGGTGGATCCAGACTGCTGGCATTAAACATTAAAAAGGTCGTAGAGCAGTTTTTAAACTAAGAGGTGGGGGAAAGCCGATTGGTGCGGGGGAGCACCTGGATCCGGACGGAGACTTCTCTTACACGAGGCTCCATAGGTAGGGATTCCCTAGAAGTTAGTCAGATAGGGAACGTGGGAAATAATATATGGGCAAGATCAGATGTGAAACAATCGTGCATAAAAAAATCCAATGTGTCTGTGAAAGGCGGACATATAAATAGTGGTAGTTTTCTAACATGCTTTTACACTAATGCTAGGAGTCTGTCTAATAAGATGGGTGAACTGGAGTACCTCATATCAAAGGAGGAAGTTGACATAATAGGCATCTCAGAAACATGGTGGAATGAGGACAATCAGTGGGACACTATCATACCGAGATATAAATTATATCGGAAAGACAGAACAGGTCGTGCGGGTGGCGGAGTGGTACTATATGTGAAGGATAATATAGAATCAAATGAAGTAAAAATCCTAAAGGAATCAAAATGTTCCATAGAATCATTATGGATAACAATTCATTCCTCTAATATGAATATGGCATTAGGAATATATTACCGACCACCTAACCAGGACAGTGATAGTGATGCTGAAATGATAAGGGAGATTAGAGAGGCTACCAAAATAAAAAACACAGTAATAATAGGAGATTTCAATTATCCCCATATTGATTGGGTGCATGTCACCTCAGGACGGGATTCAGAGATTAAATTTCTTGATGCCTTAAATGACTGCTTCTTGGAGCAGCTAGTACAGGAACCCACAAGGGGAGAGTCGATTCTCGACCTAGTCTTGACTGGAACGCAGGATCTGGTCCAAGAGGTAACTGTTACTGGACCGCTTGGAAACAGTGACCACAATATAATAACTTTTAATATTCCTGTGTTGGGAAGAACACCGCAGCGGTCAAACACTCTGGCATTTAATTTCAAAAAGGGGAATTACACTAAAATGAGGAAGCTAGTTAAACAGAAACTAAAAGGGAGAGTAATTAAACTAAAATCCCTGGAAGCTGCATGGGAACTGTTTAAAGACACCATACTAGAGGCCCAACTTAAATGTATACCCCAAATAAAAAAACACAGTAAGAGACCTAACAAAGAACCACCATGGCTAAACAGCCATGTTAAAAAGGCAGTGAGAGAGAAAAGGGCAGCTTTTAAAAAGTGGAAGTCAAATCCTAGTGAGGAAAATAGAAAGGAACATAAACACTCCCAAATTAAGTGTCATAATGTAGTAAGAAAAGCCAAAGAAGAGTTTGAGGAACAGCTAGCCAAAAATTCAAAAAATGATAGTAAAATGTTTTTTAAATACATTAGAAGCAGGAAGCCCGCTAAAAAAGCAGTGGGGCCCTTGGATGATAAAGATATAAAAGGAGCGATCAAGGAAGACAGTGCCATTGCGGAGCGATTAAATGATTTCTTTGCTTCAGTCTTCACGGCTGAGGATGTTACAGAGGTTCCTAAATCTGAGCCAGCCTTTTTAGGTGACAAATCTGAGGAACTCGCTCAGATTGAAGTGACATTAGAGGAGGTTATGGAATTAATTGATAAGCTGAATAGTAACAAGTCTCCGGGACCAGACGGCATTCACCCAAGGGTTCTGAAAGAACTCAAATGTGAAATTGCGGAGTTATTAACAGTGGTTTGTAACCTATCCTTTAAATCCACTTTGGTACCAAATGACTGGAAGATGGCCAATATAACACCAATATTTAAAAAAGGCTCTAGAGGAGATCCTGGCAATTATAGACCGATAAGTTTAACATCAGTACCAGGCAAATTAGTAGAAACACTAGTAAAGAGTAAAATTGCAAGGCACATAGAAGAGCACGAATTGTTGGGCAAAAGTCAGCATGGTTTCTGCAGAGGGAAGTCGTGTCTAACTAATCTGTTAGAATTCTTTGAAGGGGTTAATAAACATGCGGACAAGGGGCACCCAGTGGATATAATATACCTAGATTTCCAGAAAGCCTTTGACACGGTCCCACACCAAAGGCTTTTACGTAAATTAGGTGGTCATGGGATAGGAGGAAAGGTCCTTTCATGGATCAAGAATTGGTTAAAAGACAGAAAACAAAGGGTGGGAATAAATGGTAAATTTTCACAATGGAGGAGGGTAACTAGTGGTGTTCCCCAGGGGTCAGTACTGGGACCAATCCTGTTCAACTTGTTCATCAATGATCTAGAAAATGAGGTAAGAAGTGAGGTGGCCAAGTTTGCAGATGACACAAAGTTGTTCAGGACAGTCAAAAGCAAAAGGGATTGTGAAGAACTACAAAAAGATCTCAGCAAACTGAGTGATTGGGCAGCAAAATGGCAAATGAAATTTAATGTGGGTAAGTGTAAGGTAATGCATGTTGGAAAAAATAACCCAAATTACACGTACTACATGATGGGGTCAAATTTAGCTACGACAGATCAGGAAAGGGATCTTGGAGTTATAGTGGATAGTTCTATGAAGACATCCACGCAGGGTGCAGCGGCAGTTAGTAAGGCAAATAGGATGTTAGGAATTATTAAAAAAGGGATAGATAATAAGACAAAAGATATCATACTTCCCCTATATAAAACTATGGTACGCCCACATCTCGAGTACTGCGTGCAGATGTGGTCTCCTCACCTCAAAAAAGATATATTGGCATTAGAAAAGGTTCAGAAAAGGGCGACTAAGATGATTAGGGGCTTGGAAAGGGTCCCATATGGGGAGAGGCTAGAGAGACTGGGACTTTTCAGTTTGGAAAAAAGGCGATTGAGGGGCGATATGATAGAGGTATATAAAATCATGAATGGTGTGGAGAAAGTGATTATAGAAAAATTATTTACCTTTTCCCATAATACAAGAACTAGGGGACACCAAATGAAATTGATGGGTAGTGGGTTCAAAACTAATAAAAGGAAATTTTTCTTCACACAGCGCACAGTCAACCTGTGGAACTCCTTGCCCGAGGAGGCTGTGAAGGCCAGGACTCTATTAGGGTTTAAAAAAGAGCTTGATAAATTTTTGCAGGTTAGGTCCATAAATGGCTATTAGCCAGGGATAAAGTATGGTGCCCTAGCCTTCATAACAAGGGCAGGAGATGGATGGCAGGAGATAAATCACTTGATCATTGTCTTCTGTTCTCCTTCTCTGGGGCACCTGGCATTGGCCACCGTCGGCAGATGGGATGCTGGGCTCAATGGACCTTTGGTCTGACCCAGTATGGCCATTCTTATGTTCTTATGTTCTTATACAAAAATTAATTTTTTCTGCATGACCCCTGACTCATTAAGTATACAGGATGGGCCATGACTAGTGAGCAGCCTTTCAATATTTTTTTTAGCCTCATTTTAGCCACATGCCTACTTTACTGCACACAATTCTGTCTTCAGAAAAGGGTTTAATGATTAATTTCCTTATGGGCTTTTTCCATGGCAACCATTTACAAACTTTTGAGTGCTCGGCTTTGCAACCTTAATGTTCTATTAATGTTGCGTGTGTGTGTGTGTGTGTGTGTGTGAGAGAGAGAGAGATATGGTATAAAGTCATGATCAGGACAACTTGAGCAATTAAAAATGCAAGCTTGAATGTTGACAGTTAATTTGCCACACTTACATAAGCAGTGATTGTGAAATATATACGACTCTTACTGTGATTAGGATTACCTAGCAACCTAGATCCTGGCTATGGGTAACCCCCTAATCTCATGTCATTGGCTGGATTAGCAGAACCCCTTCTCTTAGGGGCAGCAGTGTGGTAGGTTACAGCTGGACTTTGAGATCCCCTCCAGCAGCATCAAAAAATTCATACATGTTATCATAGTTACACCATCTTTAAAATATTGCAAATGGCAGTTTCAGTGATATTATTGGGGTTGGTGTAACCTGTACTGATGTTTTAGTTATACTACATTACAGTAATATACATTTTTATACTACTTTACTCTGCTTAGATTTAGTGCAATTTTGAAGTATGACTTTGGTTCATGTATATTTTAGGGATGGTATGATGGGATGGTAGAAAGCATTCAGTCTGCGATAGCTATTAGCAAATATCTCCTGTGGCCAGTGATGGGACATTAGGTGGGCAGAGCTCTCTGCATTATTACAGAAAATGCTTTCCTAGGTTTCAGACAGGTGGCTCTTGTCCACATGCTCAGAGTCTAGCTGATCATCATATTTGAGGTCAGGAAGGAATTTTCCCATGGGTCAGATTGACAGAGACCCTGAGGAGTTTTTGCATTCTTCTGCAACATAGTGTCTGGGTCACCTGCAGGTTTAAACTAGTGTAAATGGTAAATTCTCTGTAACTTGAAGTCTTTAAATCCAGATTTGAGGATGTCAGTAACTCTGACAGAGGTTGTGGGTCTCTTGAAGTTCTGTGGTCTGCAATGTGCAGGAGATCAAACTGATGATCATGATGATCCCGTCTGGTCCTATGAGTCTATGAGAAAAGGTTCAGAGGAATCTTCAGGAACAGCATCACACCATTATCCTCCAACAGGTCTGACATCTTGTAATTCATCAGCGACACTGTGAGTTACACCCAGTTCCAGGACAAGCCAAACTGAGGCATTTCCATGCAGCATTTGTAGTCAATGTGAAACCCACTGAATTCAGTCAGAAGAACAACACTGTTTTTTACTTTCCTAGGTTTATTTATGCAGTTTAGTTGACTTTTGATAAGGGGGAGGGGAAAGACCTGTGAAGAGGTGAAATAATGGTTTTATAATAGGAACAGTCTGCTTATGGTTAGCCCCAGTAGGTATCACACGTTCTCAGTGCATTAGTTAAATATTTCATACATTAGTTGTTGTAACCCTCTTTTTCCTCCCCGGGTTACTTGGGAGCAGGTCACACTCACAGGTGTGCCTGGGCACCTGATGGTCTTGACATAAAAGGAGATCCTGAGCACCCCAGTGGTGATGTTGTTTGGTTGGGGAAAACCTATCCATCCCCTTGCTGCAGTCCCTTGCTCATAAAGAATGTACAATGGCGGTGCCTCCACCTGGCTGGCCCTGTACACGCTGATGTGCGTTGGAAGCCTCCAGGAATAAACTTATTCCAGCAATAAACTGGATCTAACTCCAGAACAACAATTACAAATCATAAATAATATATATCTAATAGATTGCATTAGAATGAACAACCTTTACTTAACTTAAAGAAACAGGATTTAACAAATTAACAGTGAATAACATCAATTAACAAAGTACGCAGAAGTAAAAGGAACTTATCTAGATGCCATTTGCACTGCCAATATTTATCCCACCCCAGAGTGTGCACACCCTGGACTCAGAGTCCCAGACTCTTGATTGCGTGGGCGCGCTTGAAGAACTGCAGCCGTAATGAAGATTCTCTGTCGGTAGTGTGTATGCGGGTCCAAGCTATGCAGCAGCTCCGGTTCAATGGATTGGCCTCTCTGCCTCTCTTTGAACCCAGAGTTAGTCTGAATCTCTGAGGTCTGTCCCAGGCAGCATTTTCCCAAAGATGCCCAGTTACTCACAGTCTCCTTCTGTGTGCTGGATGCAGAGTAGCTTCTCGCCACAAGTACAGCCAAAGGGCCTCCCCTCTAGGGCAATCAGAAGCAGCCTGCTAGATCCCAGTTCCAAAGGCTCGCTGTCCCAGTCTGTAACTGCAACATGCTCCTGAACTGAATCAAACTCCTCCATAGCAGCCTAGTGCCCTTTTTGCTCCAAAAACAGAGGGAAGAGTCCACAGACTGCTGAATCTTCCTCCACACCTGAGAGAGTCAGATCTCCCAAACAAAAGTCACTTCCCTCCTGTTTTCCTCCAGGGCTCATGGGAATTGTAGTCTGTGGGGCTAGATTGCAGCACACAGGGTCCTCCCAGAAAATAAGCAGAGGCACCTTTAGTAAGGGGACTACATTGTTTTCTCGGTAAGAGCATGTTCTTACCAAACACTACATCTAAAAAATAAATTTGTGCACTTTCTTTGTTTTCTCTCCTTCAGGGGAGTCTTAGCAATCATTTAAGTAACCTGTGTCTGATTTATTGGGATAACAAATCTAATACCACCAATGTATCCCTCTTCTGGCTCAGGAAGGCCTCGTATGCATTATTAGCTTTCACAAACCAAAGTGCTCAGGAAGAAAAAATCCCAGGTAAAATCCACATCAAATGACAGACAAAGTCATCACCAGCTCACTCCCATTTTCCTTTGTTATAGAATCATGATCCTCTCAGAAAAAAACTTAAAAACCAACAAACAGTCCTTCAGCACATTAGAGACTAACAAAAAATGTAGATGGTATCATGAGCTTTTGTGGGCACAACCCTTTGCTTCCAGTAATAAAATAATTTATCATTGTATAATTCTCCTATAAAACATTGCCAGAAGACACCTATTAAATCTCTGGTTTTACTTTTGCCATACAATGTCATATCTACACCAGAGATGAGGTATAACCAAACTGGTTTAAGCACAGCTACTATAGCCCAGATGAATTGGATTCAATTTTGTGCCATTTCCAGACTAGTACTGTCCCGTACTATTTCAGTTGCAATGCCCTGTAGGTACCTGTTTCATAGTTTCCAGCTGAATTCCTAGAAACAGTCTGTTCTGGGGGATTTTGCAAGGCAATCAATCCATTGTGGGATAGTACTGAGAAGAGTAGTTGAACGGTTTCATATTATCGGAATCCACAATGGTTCTAAACCAATTTAGGCTGAAATGATTAAGCTTTAATTGGTTTTTTAGCCTATTGAAAGTAAGTCTGTTCTAAATCGTTATTAGGGCATTTGTAAAGCACTGTGGAGGAAGCATATAGGCAAAAGGTGTTCTTCAGATTTTCTAAATGTAGGGACTTTATAATCAGTTTTATTTCTCTAGTGCAGAGCAGGCAGAGAGTCTTATGGTTGCCTCTCTTGTCATGGTTTCATATCATCCGCAGTACATCAGGTAGCAAAACGTAACTCTGGTACAATGTCTGCCTTCCTCTCTCTGTGGGGGAGAGAGGACCCATGAAGTCTAAAGAAGTGTCCCTGAAAAGCCCAAAGAAAGACTAGTTTGTGTTTTTGGGGAGTTTTTAAAAAAATTATTAGTGACTCACTTGGAGACATCATTCAGTTTGGGTCATAGCAAACATTTCTGCCACCTCATTCTTAGTGGGTGTGGTGGTGGTGCTGGATGCCAAACCAGGGCCAAAATACAGCTTATAGATAGCTAGTCCCATGAGTGTGACAACAGTATTTTCTGTAACTCCAGCATTAAGGGCAGGCTGCCACTTCAAGTAAACTGGGGCCATGGGAGAAGAAGACATTGCTGCATGTGTGAAAAGGCTACTTATGAAGTAATATTCTTTCTCCCTACTCAAAAAGCAAGTAACAGGGTTTGGGCAATGCTGCCTCAGTGGGAGAAGAGATGGAATTTTGGAATCAGAATGTCGTGTGACTGTTGAAAATGCCAGCTTATATTATTTCTTTTATATCCAGAAAGTGCCCATGTACTTTCAACATACAGAAAGAACAAATGTTTCCAAGAGAGAAAGCTTAATGGGAGTGCTGCATTATGTGTGATTCTAATCCAGTATTGTCTAACTCCATTGCCTGCCCCTTGCAAATTCCTTATATTTAAAGGGGTAATATACAGAAAATAAAAACTCTCACTTCATGGCTGTGTATAGTGTAACCGCCACCATCCGGATTTAAAGCCGGGACCTCTGAAGCAGAGTATAGGAGCCTCTACCCTTTGAGCTAAAAGCCAGCTGGCTCCCAGCCCCTGCTGTAGAGGTCTCTTGATCTTAACTGTTGCTGTGGTCTAGGCAGGGACGACCTTAGGCCGATTCCCCCAAATCGGGCCCTGCGCCTAAAGGGGTCCCGTGCCCTGAAGCCGGAAATGTGCGGCATGTGCTGTCGGAGGGGGCGTCGGCCCCGGAAGAGGAGTGCAGTGGCTGTATGTGCCGCAGGAGGTATGAATTGAGCGCAGGGTTTCCCTGCGCCGCGGGAGGGGAAGGGGTGTGTGTGTTATCTACCTCTGAGGTTTGGCGGGGGAGGTAGCTGGGGATTTTTTGTGTGTGCATTTTTTTTGCTCAACCAAAATTTCTGGGGCCCCCATTGAAAGTTTTGTGTGCGTTTTTTTTTGCTGAACCAAAATTGCTGCGGGGCCCTGTTGAAATTGTTCGAATTGGGCCCCGCACTTCCTAAAGCTGGCCCTGGGTCTAGGTACCACTTGCATTGCTCAGTAACCACACTAGGTGTGTGGGTTACATACTTCCCCAGGGGAGGAAGGGCATCCTGAGCTTCAGAGACCCACTTGAGATCCCGGATAAGTCCCCATGCCCCCGATTTGAACCTGGGACCTCTGAAGCAGCATACAGGAGCCTCTACCCTCTGAGCTAAAAGCCAGCTGGCTCCCAGCCCATGCTGTATTGGTCTCTTGATCTTAACTGTTGCTGTGGTATAGGCACCACTTGCATTGCTCAGTAACCATACTAGGTGTGTGGGTTACAATAGCACAGTTAGGTTTGGTCTCTCCTGGCTGATAAGTAGAGCAGCTATCCAAATAATGGAAACATTTCACTGGTGGAACAAAAATTTACTGTTGTTAAATGTGAAAGCAGTGAGGAATCACTGTGCCTGTGATGTAATCAGTGGTGGGAGATATATGTGGCTTTAATTGTATCTAGAAACCACAACATAACTTTACCTCATATTCAAAAACAATCCATTTCTCAGAGGAGGAAAATAAAATTTTATTTAAAGGTCATATTATGGCTTTGGACAATTTGTGTCAAAAGGTAGATTCTGGCACAAGTCTTGATTGTATTATAGCAATGCATCATCTCCCCCTCAGTGTCTTTTATATATGTGTGTCTCTGTTCCTGTCATGTAAATCCATTTCTATATCATTGTCCCTCCCTTGAACAGCTCTTTATTTTGTCCTCTGTATCTTCTTTCCCCTTTTTCAAATAACATTTAAATTTGTCTTAGAATACTGAATCAAGGGCCTAAAATCAGTTCCTCATTTATCCTGGTTCAGCTAACATGGACTACATGCACCTGAGAAACATATGCATGACTAAAATGTCATTGTGATGCCCATGCACCAGGGAGCAAAGATAAAGTGCAGTCTAGGCTTAACTGAGTACTTTGTTAGTACACAGTAAATATATGTCTACGCTGCAGTTAGACACCAGATGACTCAAGCTTGTGGGACTTGGGCTCAGGAGCTATTTAATTGTGGCATAGACATTTAGGCTTAGGTTTCAGCCCAGCCTCTGGGTCCTAAAGCTGACCAAGCCCAAACATAGACACCACAATTAAATAGCCCCTTAGCCAGATCCCTGCAAGACAGAGTCAGTTGGCATGGGACAGCTGTGGGTTTTTAATGGTGGTGGAGACATGCCTTCAATGTTCACACTGGGGGTTAGTGCTATTTGAAGGACTGGGGGGTGAGCAGGTGTAGGACCACCCAAAACAAAAGCCCTCTCAATTAAGAGGGAGGAATCACTGGACCAGGGCATCAATTGATTATGGA
This sequence comes from Pelochelys cantorii, assembly GCA_032595735.1. Taxonomy (NCBI): domain Eukaryota; kingdom Metazoa; phylum Chordata; order Testudines; family Trionychidae; genus Pelochelys; species Pelochelys cantorii. The sequence goes on along the minus strand of CM064326.1, from coordinate 118,429,563 downwards.
GGATGACAAACGGAAAAAAAACCAGCAATGGGGTGAATTCAGAGGTAAAGAATCAGAGATCCAGAGAACCCTGGACAGTGCCCACTACTCCTCAGAGGTGTTCAGTGACCACTGTCCAGAGATGTGATCAGATAAGGGACCAGAAATAGGCTGTATGGTCATGGAATACCCCTCCTGGTGTGAAGGTTGGCTGTACAGACCAGCATCAGGAGGAGGCTGACAAGGGAGTCTCATGACTTTGTGAAGGTGTGCATATGAGGTGTGCCAGGAGCAGGATGTGCAGGGAGAAGTACAGCTAGAATCAAAGAAGGGTATTCTGGAGGAACCAGAAAAGGGGCTGCAACCTAGCATGATTGGATGATTGGAAAAAGGCAAATGTAGTACCCATCTTTAAAAAAGGGAAGAAGGACAATCCAGGGAACTACAGACCAGTCAGCCTTACCTCAGTCCCCGGCAAAATCATGGAGGGGATCCTCAAAGAATCCATTTTGAAGAATTTGGAAGAGTGGAAAGTGATCAGGAATAGTCAACATGGATTCACGAAGGTGCCTGACCAATCTGGTTAGGTTCTATGATGAGGTAACTGGCTCTGTAGATATGGGAAAGTCAGTGGATGTGATATACCTTGACTTTAGCAAAGCTTTAGATACGGTCTCCCACAATATTCTTGCCAGCAAGTTAAGGGAATATGGATTGGATAAATGGACTGTAAGATGGATAGAAAGCTGGCTAGACTGTTGGGCCCAACGGGTAGTGATCAACGGCTCGATGTCATGTTGGTGGTTGATTTCTAGCAGAGTGCCCCAAGGATCTGTTCTTGGACCGGTTTTGTTCAACATATTTAATAATGACCTGGATGAGGGCATGGATTGCACCCTCAGCAAGTTTGCAGATGACACTAAGCTAGGGGGAGAGGTAGATATGCTGGAGGGCAGGGATAGTGACCTGGATCGGGCAAAAAGAAATCTGATGAGGTTCAACAAAGACAAGTGTAGAGTCCTGCACTTGGGATGGAAGAATCCCAAGCATTGTTACAGGTTGGGGACTGAATGGCTAAGTAGCAGTTCTGCAGAAAAGGACCTGGGGATTACAGTGGATGAGAAGCTGGATATGAGTCAACAGTGTGCCCTTGTAGACAAGAAGGCTAATGGCATATTAGGGTGCATTAGGAGGAACATTGCCAGCAGATCCAGAGATTTGATTATTCCCCTTTATTCGGCTCCGGTGAGGCTACATCTGGAATATTGTTTCCAGTTCTGGGCCCCCCACTATAGAAAGGATGTGGATGCATTGGAGAGGGTCCAGCGGCGCGCGACCGAAATGATTAGGGGGCTGGAGCACATGACCTATGAGGAGAGGCTGAGGGATTTGGGTTTGTTTAGTCTGCAGAAGAGAAGAGTGAGGGGGAGATTTGATAGCAGCCTTCAGCTTCCTGAAGGGAGGTTCCAAAGAGGATGGAGAAAGGCTGTTCACAGTAGTGACAGATGGCAGAACAAGGAGCAATGGTCTCAAGTTACAGTGAAAAGAGGTCTAGGTTGGATATTAGGAAAAACTATTTCACTAGGAGGGTGGTAAAGCACTAGAATGGGTTACCTAGGGAGGTGGTAGAATCTCCATCCCTAGAGGTTTTTAAGCCTCGGCTTGACAAAGCCCTGGCTGGGGTGATTTAGTTGGGATTGGTCCTGCCTTGGGCAGGGGGCTGGACTTGATGACCTCCTGAGGTCTCTTCCAGCCCTATGATTCTATGATTCTAACATGCAGTAGCAGTAGCAGTGGTGGTGGCCAGGAGCTCCGAGCCTTTTTGCATTGCTGGGCCCCAGGACAGTTGCCCCCTTTCCTCTCCCCCTCTTCCCCTTCCATTGGCAGGTCTGGCAGGGTCCACCCAGTCCCTCTAATCATAATCCAGGAGCTCTCAGATTCTGGAGGGACCAACCAGGACTAATCTTTGCACACTGTGGAAATGGGGTTGTGCAGCAGAGGTTGTGCTACGCCAGAGGCAGGAAAACTAAGGCCCATAGGCCAATCCAGCCTGTCATATACTTCAGTCCAGCCCCCGAGGTCCCACTGCAGATGGGGTTGAGACAGCCTTGTCAAGAAAAGCTAGTCCCACAACCTAAAGAGGCTGTGGAATCTCCATCACTGGAGATATTTAAGAGCAGGTTAGACAGACATCTGTCAGGGATGATCTAGATGGAGCTTAGTCCTGCCATGAGGGCAGGGGACTGGATTTGATGACCTCTCAAGGTCCCTTCCAGTTCTAGTATTCTATGATTCTATGAAATAGGGGGTTTGGATAGGAGGTGAGGAGGCTCTCGGGGGATGGTCAGGAGGTGGGGAGCAAGGGTGGTTGTGTGGGAGCAGGTTACAGGGATGGAGGTCATTTGCCAGCAGCTCAGAGATTTTGGGGGGATCTCTTGGGTAAAGCAAGTTGTACTGGAGCCCTGGGAGGTGATGGAGGAAGAAATGAAGCAGTATGCTCCGTGCTGAACTACCTACACTGTACATGAGTCTCCACAGGGCCTGAAGGCAGAAGACGTGAACAGGGTTGCGGATGAAGACCGTACCTGTGCATCTGCCCCAAGGGCAGGCACAGGACACCCACAAAGATAGTGGGCTGGTTCTTCAATTATCTTTTTTCTGGAGGTTTGCCCAAAAGTGGTGTGGGAATCCTCCATTTGGGAAGGCTCACATGTGAGCACTGGAAGCAACTTACAAGTGGGGGAGGGCCACCTTGTCTGGCCCGTGGCCCCATCCTTGCTCTACCTCTTCTATTTGAGGGCCTGCCCTTGCTCTGCCTCTTCCCATCCTCTTATTTGAGGCCCGTCAACTGCTTGCTCCTCTCCTCTTCTTGCCCTGATATCTCCTGCTATCTGCTGCTTGCTCTTCTGTCCCCATCTCCTTCATGAAATGGGGGCCCCACTATGGGACTATCGTCCCATCACTTTTTCCTGCAGGCAACCAGGAGTGGAGGCAGAGAGGATTGAGTGGCAGGCAGGGGACTTGAGGGAAGAGGTGGAGAATGGACAGGAAGAGACATCACTCCAACGCTACCCAACAGTGAGGCCTTCAGGGTAGAGTTGGAGTGGGGGCACAGGCCAGTGTTCCTGCGGGTGGGCTCAGGGTGTTAACCTGGTGACAGATAATAGACAAGACCAGCTCTTTGAGCAGCAGGACACTGCCCCAAGAGCAAACGCAATGAAGCAGCCCCATTCACCTCTGCCACCGATCAGCTACCCTTGCCTTGAGTTTAACCCAGTTCTCTAGCAGAGATGGATTGGTGGCAGAAAGGTACATGCCCAGATGGAGCAGTGGGTTTGCAGCCAACTGGATGTCACCTGTCCCTAACTACCGAGACCTCTTGATCTTATTGAGAAGCCTCCACCCACACCTGGTCTCTTGGGCCATGAGGACCATATGATTGGCATATGCCAACAGGACCACCCGCAAGTGGCTGGACAACAGGCAGTCCTGATGCGTCCCTCAAATGTAAATGATTGGTTTGGTGAAGGCCCTGTAGAGTTTGACCGGACACTCCACAGAGACATACAGCATCAGGAGAAACTACACAAAATGAGACCTGAAGTCAAATATTCACTTAGTTCCCATGAAATATCCACAATCTTTCATGTCATATAACTTCTCCTAGTTCAGGGATAGGAGGATGAGTGACATGAACTGGAGTAGGTCCAACAGCCCGGGAGTTAGTGCAGAGTAGCTATTGGGTTGTAAATTCACACCTTAGCTGGCATAGTTTGAGGAATTTTGTACACATACTGTAGCTCTGTATAAAGGCTGTATTATTGCAGAAATCTTCCATAGGAGGTTGATTGTGAATAACTTGAAATTAGTAAGCAATTGCAACCAGAGTTCTGTTGTTTCCAAGCATTACAGCATATAAAATAAAATCAGATCTTGAACAGCCAGAAAATTATGGAATTCCAAATTAAACCCAGTGAGATGTGTGGATGGACCATAAAGATCACAGTACTTACCCGTTCCCACTCCCTCAGATGTCAACCATTGACTCCACTTCAGTGAAGTTTTACACAGAGAAATTCAAGCCCTGGAGCCATTCATGGGTCTGACTAAGAAGATTCTCTGTCAATTTTGAACGCTTGAATCATGTTGCAAAACACAAAATATGGAGTTCCTATTCTGGAACTGAGGTTTAAAAGCTACCCTCTTAGTTCAGACAAAACCCAGAGAGCTGAAAATGCTGCAGTCAGGAACTAAGCAGAACAGCCCTACAAAAGTCAGAACTGGAGAGCCCAAAATACAAGTGGAAAACAAATCAACCTGAAAAGAAAGCCATGATGAACTCAAGAGTGGAAGTGAGGTGAAACACATTAATAAAAGTGATTATATCTGCTATTTTTTTCATAAGATATCTAGGGTTCATTAAACTTCTTTTGGGGTATCTAAAATATCCTGATTTTCCTTTAATCATTAAAAGGTAATTACAAAACATGTTCAACATGTATTGCTAAGCAGAGTAGAATCTGTTCTATATCTACTGTAAGAGTGGGATGTGTCTGAGTCAAATCATGAACTCTATCTTCTCCTACAAGCAGAAATATTGGACACTATTATAGCCCAAGCATGGCAACCAATGATAACCTATTGTGCTGCATTCCACACAGCCATCCTGTCTGGGAAAAGATGCTTGACATTTTATTGAATGACTAATAACTAAGAGCCTTTGAAACTGCAATCTGAGGCCAATGACTCTTGTTGTCGCTCAATAGCTGGCATATTCCCCTTGTACAATAAGTTTTCTATACCAGGATCGGCAGTGGGGAAGAGGAAAGCAGGAGTGGTGGGTCTGGAGCTTCAGTCTGAGCATATAGCATTGGAGTGAAGACCCTATTTGACCCTGGAGTTCTGCTCTGAGCCGAGGGTCTACCATCACTGCACATGAAAAGGACTTTAAGGAGAGAGAGGAGATGAGGGGCTCCACCCTGAAATGCTGATAAACCTCAGATTCACAGAAGGGGTCAACACTGACATGGGGAATGTTTATAACTCTTGGCTGCATAAAGAGTAAAGTTTCTGTGATTAAGAAAATTCTTTCACTAAGCCTAAGCTCCTTGCTTTCCTGCCACATTGACCCAGAAGCAGTTAAATTTAGAAGCCCAGAGTGTCCATAATCTGGGTAGGGTTCTTAGGGAGCAGTTCTAAGTAATTGAGGCAGGGGGAAGGTCTCAAACACTGTTTTGGGGATCAAGGGCAGGTAGATGGTGATATCAAGAGGTCTAAGAGAGAAAGCTCTGGAGTCCCAAATCTAGTAACTAGACTCTACTCTCTTGGCTTGGAAGGCTAGTGAATAGACTGCGTGAGTGGCCTTTCTTCATTCATGGTATGTCTACACTAAAGCGTTATTTCGAACTAGCTTATTTCTAAATAACGCGTCTAGATACAAAATGCATTTCGAAATAGCATTTTGCTAATTCGAAATAGTGCATCCACACTGATAGGATGCTGAATCACATTTAAGGCTGGCCAGAACTGGTTCTGGCAGGGCATCAGGTCAGGAGTTACCTTGTGTGGCTGCTGCCTGAGGCTATCTGAGATCTGTGCTTAAAGGGACCCCCCTGGACAGCCAGTTCTAAGGTTTCCCTGCTTGCTTGCCTACCTCGCTGAGGGACAGCAAAGCATTTTTTTTCTCTGCGTGCTCTGGTTGCCCTCACTCAGGACACCACAGGACTCTGCAGCATGGCGCCGGAGCCTCCCCTGGGCACTCTGGTACTTCTCCTGGACGTGTTGCTGTGAGCCTGGCAGCATGTTCTGCAGGCAGTAACAGTCTCCCTGGTGTGCCCCACTGGGGGCTTCTGCCTCATTCCTCCCTCACGTCCTTCCACTTACTCCTCCCTAACCCCCCTTCTTGCTATACAATAAAAGACACGTGTTCATTACAACAAAGCCTCTTTATTGAACAAAACTGGGGGGGGGGGGAAATGAAACTGAGGTGAGACTGGGGAAAGAAGGTGGGAGAGGGGAGGAGGGAGGGTGGGACAGGGGAGGGGGAAACCTGGGAGGAGGGAGCTAGCAGGGGGAGGCAAGGGGAGGAAGGGGGAGGAGATGCTCAGGGCTCAGGGTTAGGGGTCTCCCTGGCCCAACTGTCTCCCAGCACTGCGGGTGCAGGGGCCTCGGCATCCCTGGGGGTGTGGGGAAGGTGAGGAGGAAGAAGCAGGTGGGGGAGAAGGAGTGGGAGGAGGAGCGGTAGCTGGGGAGGCAGCAGGGGCTGGAGCAGCAGGAGGCAGCAAGCTCTGCCCCAGGGTCGATGACCATCTGGGGGACATGGACCATCCTGCTCCCCAGGATGCGGTCCATGGCATCAAAATAGGGGCAGAGGTCTGGGTCTGCCCCTGGTTGGGAGCTGCCCCTGTGGCCCTGGCATATGCCTGCTGCAGCTCCTTTATTTTCATGCGAACCTGCTCCTGGGTTTGCATGTGGCCTTTGGCGGCCAGGCTAGTGGCCATCCGCTGGTAGATGGTTGCATTCCTCCGTTTAGTGCGGATATCATGGATGTTGGAGGCATCCCCCAAAACCTGAATTAGGTCCCTGATCTCCACACTGGACCATGCAGGCGCCTGCCTTTTCCGGCCCCTGGCAGGCTCCTGGGAGCTGGCAGACTGGTCCTGGGAAGCGGTGGAGGGCTGGCTGGCACTGGCTGCCTGGCTTATGCTGGGGCCACTGGGTCAGGAGCAGCGACTGCTGGCTTTGGGCTGGCAGGCTTGGAGCTGGCACAGGCACTGTGGCCAGAGTCTTCCCCTTTAAGGGCTCCTGGGAGGAGGGGAGGGAGAGGAGTTTTCTTGGTTGTGCCCAGAGTGGCCACCAGGGCACCCTGGGAAGGGCTGGAGGCCCCCTATTTCTAAATAAGCGTCTACACAGTGCTTAATTCGAAATAGCAGTTTCAAAATTGGCGCTATTCCTCGTGGAATGAGGTTTACCAATTTCGAAATAAGCCCTCCACTATTTCAATTTAATTTCGAAATAGAGGTTTGGCTGTGTAGATGCTGGTAAAGTTATTTTGAAATAACGGCTGTTATTTCGAAATAACTTTGCTGTGTAGACATACCCTCAGTGGGCCGCAAGAAATCTGTAACCAAGACAGTCTCCCTGGACAGGTTAGTTTTGCTAACTATGCTTGTATACCTAGAATTTGTGGGGTGTGCCAACTTAATTGTAGCTGTGCTTTGATTGGATGCAGCGGGTTCTCACAGTCAGTGTTGTGTGCAATCAGCACGCCTCTTATTTCATGTGTCACTTGCTTTATGCCCTTGCTTTATGTGTGTGTCACTTTAGTAATACCCGCAGGAAAAAAAAACTATGAGGATGGAAAACAGCAGAATCTGGCAATCCTGTGCATGGGCAATAAGAAACAAAATACATTATGGGAGTCACATAGAACAACATTGGGCCGTAATTTACTCACCATTGATATGGGAACTAGCAACTGGATCCCCTTGTAACAGATTGATGACTGCACAATAAGATACTGGGCCAGATTGTAAAACCATGAAATAACAGACATAAAGGGAAGGAGAGCTGACACTATAAAAATTGTTCTTTTTCTCAATATAACTGTTAGTGACGCATTTGAAGTTTTATGATGAATTTATGTATAACAGGCTTAACAAGAAAAATCCTTTACCCAAAGAAATATGCAAATATCACTGCTGGGTCACAAACCAGCAGTGATGACAGCACACTTTTATTTTGTCTTTAGTATGATTCTTTCATTTCGTGACTGTAAAAAGAAATGCCAGACATGTGTTCCAGATTTTTATTCTGAAAATAGGGTCACTTAATGTATTGACTCAGCCTTGGTGTGAAGTTACTCACAATAACAGTGGAGGTATCTTGTAATATGAATCCACTATACCATGGACAAATGATGCAATGAGGGTGAAAACACATCTGTAGCAAACTCAATCACTTTCCAGTCAGTGTCTTACACTACTGAGGACATTTCTTGGAATTGTTGATGTTTTTTATCAGTCAGTCCTTGTGTGCATGTGTCCAGATGATGCACAAAGTTCTGTGTTCTTACAGCCTGACTTGCCACTAATTAATTGCAAGTAGTTCTATTCAGAGGGTTTCTGAGTCTTCAAGATAGGCTGGGCATATTTAGTAATGTCTTTAATAAGCTTTCCCCAGCATGTGTCATATTTAGGCTTGACAGAATTATTTTTTATCATTTCAATGGATAATATCACTGTTAATTTTTAAGCATTTAAAAAGATTTGTTATTGATTTACTTTTTCACAGTTATGGTAAATTATTGGAGGAAGGTCAGACAATTATTTAACGACAATAGGTGTTGCAATTCAAACAGACAAAGCTTTATAATGGTTAAAACACAAACTATCAACATCACATTTCAGACCATACAAAGTAAGGCATGCCCACACTATGGGAGCTACAACTGTGCTATGGTAGTGCTGGTAGTATAGAAGTTTCCTGTGTCAATGCCGGTAATCCACCTCCCTGAACAACAGTAGCTGTGATGACATAATTCCCTTTCTGTGAATTTTTCACCTCTCTGAGTGATGGATCCAGATTGACCTAAATTTAAAGGTAGGCCTTAAATCAAACTAATAATTTTTACTTTGCCATCTGTGAAGCTGGCTGGAGTATTATAGATGGAAATATTTTTTCCATCAGTTTGCATGTACAGTGAAACACGTTGGTGCAACTAAAGATCTTATCTCACCCACCTTGTCTCTCTAAACAGTGGTCTGTTTTGCTGCAAACTGCCTTTTGGCGACAAAACAGCGAGAGCGTTTACACTGCAAAGTGACTTTGTCAGGAGAAACACCCAGTTTTGGCAACAAAAACCTTCCATCCCTGAGAGAGATTTTTATCTTTTCCCCCTCCCTTTATTGTTGACAGAGAGCCAGCGGGGACTCTACTGTTTGTTTTGTCAAGAAAATTAACTTCCGCCAGTATCCACAATGCCTGCCCTGTGCTCAATGTTTTATTATCTCTGCTGCCCTGCAGGCATGCACCCATTGCCTTTCAAAGCTCTGGGAAGTACCCAGCAGCTGAGTGAGCTGCTAACACAGAAAGAACAAATCATTGGAATGCTTCTGTTCTGCCCTGCCAGGAATACAGCATAGGCAGACTGCTGCTGGGGGTGGGAGGGCTGGAGAGCCTGCTGGGCTGCTTTGACATTCCTTACTATGGAGAGCTCACAGAGCTTAGCAGTGGTTCCCAAACTTTTTGGCATCACGCCCCCTTTTTGATTTTTGAGAAACCCTCACGCCCCCTTCCCCCAAATAGCAGCAAAACTTGGGGGGGGGGGATTGATGGGGGTGTGTGGCTGGGTCGCCTCATGCCCCACCTAGAATTTCTTCATGCCCCCCCCATGAGTTCCTAAACTAGGGGGCGTGAAGAAATTTCGGGAGGGAGTGAGGCAACCTAGCCACACACCCCCATCAATCCCACCCCAAGTTTTGCTGCTATTTTATGAGGGGGGGAGGATGTCTCAAAAATCAAAAGGGGGGGGGCGTGATGCCAAAAAGTTTGTGAACCACTGGCTTAGAGGGAATCCCAAACAGCCCAGGGATCAGCTCTGTCTTCCCAACACTGCACTGTAGGCTGCTTACCCACATTGCTTTGCTCATATCTGTTGACAGAGCGCTAACAAAGCGTCCATGAAACGTGGACAACGAGAGGCAGAAAATCTGGTTTGACTGGTTTTCACATTTGGCGACTTTTGCATGTTGACAGCACTTTCGCGCCCAAACCTTCCCAGTCTAGACATAGCACCAAACAACATGACAGCTACAGTGCCTACAGTGAACCCGACATTTATCGGATAAAAATCAAATCGGGCCAAGCCGAGCCATATGACTACGGTAGAGCGCCTATGCTTTGAATGGAAGCAGCATGAGCGCTCGCCGTGTGAGGCACTACAAGGCAGGAGTGCCTGGGACCGGACTGCACGAGATGCAAGGGCTAAGGGAGGAGCAGCGTGAGGAGAAAAGAAAGCAGCCAAGGGAAGGAGGCAAGTCTGTTCCCGTCTAGCCCCTGGGCTGTGAAGCTCCTGCTTTCCCTTGTCCCCCCCCGAGGGCTGGCAACAATTCGGCGCGCTCAGCCTGCAATGAGGGAGCGGAGCATGAGGCGGGACGGAAATAGGCTCGCGACCGGACTGTGCCCTCCGGCTCCACCCAGCTGTGCCGAAGGGGGCGGGCGCTGGCGGGGGAGGGACGCTCGCTCCGGGCTGGGCTGGGCTGGGCTGGGGCGGGGCCGCTTTTCTTGCTCAATGGGAGGGGGACAGCCGGGGCTGGTGCTGCCGGCGGCGCCCGGACTGAGCTGTCGGAGGTGAGGGGGTGGCGGGGCCGGGGGTTCGCAACCACCAGCCCGCGACGGGCTCTGCTCTGGGGCCGGCTGGCGGCAGAGGGAGCAGCCGCTTTTCCGCCGCCCGCGGCTTTGCGACCGGGCGGCTCTGTAGAGCCCCGGCTGAGCCGGAGCCGGAGTCGGGCTGGCCCCAGCCCTGCTCTCCGGCAAGCCCCGCTCTCCTGAGGAGGAGCGAGCCCCCCGGCCACGGGGAAGCAGCAAGAGCCCGAGGTGCCGCTGGTGCGGAGCGCGGGCTGCCCTGAGACCCGTGCCACATGTGCAGCGACCTCTCTCCTGGGGCTAGCGGGAAGCCTGCTGGCTGGGAAACGCCTCTGGCTGCCAGAGCCAGCCTAGGTACGGGAGCTAGGGGAGCCGTCACATACAGGGCTTTCAGATTTGGATCAATGGATTTCACATCCCCACTTTACAGATTGTTCCAGCATCCTTGGAAGAAAGTAGTTTTCGTCCCCTCCCTCCCCCTCCTTTTTTTTTTTTTTTTCATTTGCACAGCCCTAGAAACTTCAAATTGCCATACGGACCCCTTTGGAAATCATAGATCTAGGCTGAGGACTCCCAGGCGTCTACGGACCACAGGCTGACAATCACTGCCATAAACTACAGCCCTGTGGGGTTGGGACAGTACTGCTTTTTAGTGATCTTGCATGTGACGCTCCAGGGTCGCTATCTGGCTTATCCCCGTGTGTGTTGTAGGGGTTAATTCATTCACTGCATTCTTGCATCACCTTCTTGCCTGTCAAGTTGGTGGCAAGTGAAATGAGGGGAGGCTATGTGCATCCCTGGCAGCTGGATGCACTAACTGATTTGATTAGAAATAATTTCACATAAATTGGTGTGATTTCTTGATCTTATTTTAATTTATCATCTGTACAACAAAGTATGGAGTTGTGGGTGACATGAGTTAGTGTCTCTGTGGTTGTTTTTATTTTGGAGTAAATGCCATTAAATTGGTTGAAATTTAGCTTGTTTCTGAAATGAGTGAAAGTCTGGCCTTTTTGTGTTCATATTTCAGTACATGATGTTAATTACTAGTCCAGTTTCTCACTGTTGTCCCCAAATCCAGTCAAGTTGGATTTATCTAATGGGAAAGAATGTCATGTAAAAAGATATTTAAGAAAACATTTGGGAATGTACAAACATACTAACACTGTAAAGTTTTCAAATGTGTGTGTTTTGTCACCTTGTGAATTGTTACTTTGATGTAGAGATCACAACTCTGTTTCTGCACTATGTCTCAGTTGTTAATCAGAACTGCCACAAGAAATGTCTGTTAGGAACCACACATTTGGATAAAGTGCTTGTTATGGTAAACAGCAGAATACTAGATTTTGAGCCTGAGAATTCAGCCTTGGGGGATTTTTAATTTATTTTAATTTAATGTATTATTTATTGCAGTTCCAAAACAAAGCAAAACAAAACCAAAACAGAAATTTGGTTTGACCAAAAGCAGTGGAATGTTTTGAGAGGAATTGGAAAAGGTAACAATGGTATTGTTTGTTGAATGGAATATTTTATTTTGCAGTATTTTTAACCACTGGCTAAAATAATAAAACTGGTAGTGTCAGGCCTGTACCAATAGTTTCGTAGTTAAGGTGCTGACCTGGCATGTGAGAAACCCAGAATCGAATTCCTGTTTGGAAGCAGAGATTGGAGCTTGGGTCTTTCCCATGCCTGAGTACCCTAACCTTGGGCAATAGAAATATTGGCACTCTCTTTCTTTGCATCTGCCCGATCCAGGATTTTTTTTTTTTTCAAATTTGCAACTAGTTTTGGTGACATAAAATGATATTTCTCAGTGAATAAGCATTTTTTGTCTGACTTAATTTTTGGTTCACTGACAGTGACCCAGGATCTGAAATAGTCCTTAAGGTTTTACTATTTTCTTTTCTATGTTGTCCAGTGTATGCAAATAAGTCCAGACTGCTGGATCTGTAACAGGATGCCTTGGAATTATACATACAGTATTTGGAAAAAGCCATTCTAATTAATATATGCATAATTTATGCTAGCACACTGAAGGTGATTATATAATGACAGATGCAAGGATTGGAGGATTCCTGCTTAAAAGACCTTGAGAGCTGGCAGGCAAGCACGCTGGCTCAGTCCTGGCTCATGCCAGGTCCAACAGTTACCCCTGCTGCAGAGCCGCGGCGGGGGGGGGGAGGTACTTGTTGGACCTGGCATGAGCTGGAGACTGAGGTAATGTGCCTGCCTGCCGGCTCTCAAGCTCTTCGAAATTTAGAGCTGAGGCGGGGGTAGGTGCTGGGACCTGGTGTGAGTCAGGATGCTAGCTCCCAAAATATTTTAAATTCAGAGTTGGGGGAGAGGATAAGCAACTGCTTATTGGTTAATCATTTAACTGGCTAAACTGTTATATCCCTAGTGGATGTTTCCCCTGAGCACTGGCTCCTGCCTGCCCCTCCTTGCTGCCTCTGTGGAAGGCAGCAAGGGAGGGAGGGGGGACGGGGAAGGCAGCTCCACGAAGCTGGTACTCATAAGGAGCCATCTTTTAAGCTGGCTTCTCTCCGTCCGAGCACTGGAGGCAGCGAGGAGGGCCAGGCGGCTCTGCAGAGCTGGCACACGTGGATAGCTGACTTAAAAGCCAACTTCCTACGTGTACCAGCTCCTGCCTGCTCCCATTAGGGCTCAAGCAATTTTTTTACTTTCATAACTGACGTACAAGCCCTGAGATGTTGGGGCTATGAACTACCAAGCCTATGAACTACCAAGCCTGGAGGTGTCACAGCTAAGGCCTAGCATAAATTAATCCCTGGTTATAGAACAATCTTAATATGTACATGTCAGACACTCAGATATTAATAAAATAAGTTACTTTCCTTATACATGTTACTCATAAATGGAATTAGCAGTTTTCACTGTAAAAATAATGAACAATATGTAAATGTAAAATGTATCAGAAATATAGCTTATCTTATCACAACTGGATCCATCCATTAGGGATGTGAACGGGTAACCAATAAGCATCACCCTTAACAGGCAATGTTTACTGGGTAATGGTTAACTGTTACCTGGGTACAGGCCACAGGCAGAGAGCTGCTCCAGTCCCGTGGGGCTGCTGACTCCCAGTCTGCTGCCGCTTCTGGTCCCACATGAGGCTGATGACTCCAAGACTGTGAGCCCACATGGGCTGGGAGCCAGTAGCCCAGCACAAGGTCAGAAGTAGCTGGGGGGCCACTCCAGGCCTCTTTACCCCCCTTTTAATCAGTTGTTGGATTAAATCTAACATTTAACTGGCTAACTAACTAAACAGGATTTTATATCCCTACTATCCATCATATTTCAACAACTCTGGCATTTAAATTAATGACCTGTTGTAGTGAATGGAGAAAACTGATACTTGGTGACTGACTGCAAATTAAACTGCATCAGTTCACATTCACAGTGTTTTTGTGCCTGGAAAATATTTTTTTAAATGGAAAGCTTACCTTCTGTGGAATGTGCTGATGTACCTATTTTCCAATAGTTTTCGTATCTACTGGACTTTTAGCTTTATTTTTTCTCCCATGTCTAGAGATTTTTTTAGTGTTCTTGCTGCTGTGTCTGACCTAAGTAACCCTTAGCTTTCTAGGTGTGAAAGCTTAAAATGCTAAGGGCTTGTCTAAACACACAACTGCATGAATACACATATAATTACATTTTAAAACTGATTTTTGTTATGCACATGCAAACCCCTACGTGGATATACTTAAATCAGTTTGCCCTAGTTTATACTGGTTTAGCTTAACTTGGTAACTGATTTCATCTGACCTTCTATAAAACATTAAGACAAAGAATCTTGCCCAGTAACTTCTACATCAAACCCCTGATTTCTTTCAGAGCTATAGCATGTTTTCAGTAAAACATCCTGTGTTGATTTAAGGTGTCAAGCAGTGCGATTTTTGTGCATGGATCCTACTGGATTGTTTAGTTATTAATCTTCCGGGGCGTATAGCTTTCTCAGACTGTGTGTTTTTAGTCAGGTTCTTTATCTGTTGTTATAAAGTACTCCTTTGTTGTTCTCCCTTTCCCTCCTCTTTTTGTATTTGGTTGATGTTAACTCTGATACTTGTATAATGCCACCTTTTTGCTAAATTGTATCTCAGTAGTCACGTTTTAAAAACCTGAAAACATGTTAGTAGAGATGGCATTCTTTGAGTACTGTCCATGAACACCTGGTTTAGTTTTGCCCCATGTCTTTAAATGAAAAAAATTTTCTGTATAGTACTGAAGATATTTCCTTGCTGGCTTAGGATGACCCTGGAAATTTGCCCTTTGAAATGTATGTTATGCTTTTGTTTGCATAATGCATTTGATGCTTTTGTAAGATTTATGTTTTTCTTTTAGGTAAACCTAAATTTCAAGAATGGTGACCAACCCCTTGGCATGTATCAGGAATAATACATACAAGAGAACTAAATAAAGATTAAGGTATGGGTGCTTTGTCAAGTAACACATCTGAAAAAAGTATGCACTTGGAAATTGTTAAATTTTATAATAAAAGTCTTCAAGTTTTCTTGAAATAATCATAGACTCATAGAAACGTAAGGCAGAAAGAGACCTTGAGAGGTCATCAAGTCCAACACCTTGCACTGAGGCAGGCTCAGGTAGACCTAAACTATCCCAGACATGTGTTTAACCTGTTCTTAAAACTCTCCAATGATGGGGGATTCCACAATCTCTCTTGGAAGCCTATTCCAGTGCTTAACTATCCTTCTAGTTGGAAAGTTATTCCTTGCTAAAGATTAAACAAATTACTACTTGTCCTACTGTCAGAATCTACAAATCATCCCCCATTCCTCAGAAATTGTTTTATTTTTCCCCAAAAACTTTTGTGTGTGACTTTGTCACTAGAAAAGCTCAGTTCTGATACAGCGGTTGGCTGTTTGGTTTTGATTACATGTTAAGATTCCATAAACTTTTCTTTTAAAAAAAATACTGTGGAGTCCAGAAATAAAAATGAAACTTTCTTAGCTGAACAGAGAATGAACTTGGGGGTGGTCTTGGGGAAATTCTGCTTCTTCCACCATGAACTAGTAAACCATGTGTTGTAGTCTAGACCATAGGTTCCCAAACTGTGGTCAGTGGAAAACTAGCAGATCACATGGTGGTGTTTGTCTCTCACTGACAGAAACCGAATGCTTAGAAGGGGAGACTGCATGAAAAGAAATATGTGATTAATTAGCTAAAACAATGCTATACTTGCTTATTACTTGGAAGGAAAGAGGCAATGCACTTGCAAACTGACTAACAAGATTGGTTGGGAAAGGGCTGGACACTGTGCTTTGAGGTGAAGCGACTAATTCTAAAGGAAAGAGGAAGATTTAGAGAGGTTAAATGCAGGTCAATTTCAGGCCTTTGGAGCTATGAGGTCTGCTGGACAGCATTTCTATTTGTCAGAGAAACTTACAGAGAAAGCTCTTTCTATTAACGCTGAGCTTGGTTGCACACACTAATGCATGCACAAACTGAGGTATGCATCTTTAACTAGACCATGTGTGCTAAAATGGCTAATTCTTCCCAAAGCATTTATATTTGAGCTGTTTGAAGTTTGAACTGCCAACATGTTTAATATAGCCCAGTACGACTGGAGCTCTGCTTTTTCATATATGCATCCTTTAGTACTTGTTTGTTACTTTTGTCTACCCTGTAAAATACGTTCATAGATTGTACAATAGAATTAAATAATTTTAAAATCACTTTCCATGTGATGATTGCATAACTAATAGCAAGACTGGAAATAGCCTGAAGTCTTTGAAGATTGCCTGTGAAACTTTGTAAAAGGCATAAAACATGCAAGGTTGCTGTCAGAAACCTGCAATACTGAACAGTGAAAGTCTACCCATCTTTCCTTTGGAAATCATGGCATACAAAGTTACACAACCATAACACATACAAGATTAGTACTTTAAAATAACTTCTTTGCCACTGCACTGAGATATAGGTCTGACTATTTAACAATGGGATGCAAATGTAGCAACAAACCCCTTCATCTCAGATTTGCACCGGAGTCATCTTCCAACATCCTGTCCACATTTAAAAGTTCTGCCACTTGAACTATACAGGCATAATATAAAAAAAGTCCAGCTGTGGAAGCAGTTATACTCGCAGGCTATGTCTACACTACAAGTTTTCTTGGCAAAAAAATGTGCTAATGAGAGACTCATTTGCATGAGTTGTGATCTCATTTGCATATTTTCTGCCGATCCGTTTTTGCGCTGGGTTTTTGCGCAAAAACAAGCAGTGTGGACATTTTCTTTTTGCACAGAAACCCCTTTTTCCGCAAGATCCTTATGCCCCAAAAAGGAGTTTTACCGATCTTGCGGGAAAAGGAGTTTTTAAGCAAAAAGAAAATGTCCACACAGCTTGTTCTTGCGCAAAAACGGATTGGCAGAAAATATGCAAATGAGATTACAACTCATGCAAATGAGTCCCTCATTAGCATATTTTTTGCTGAGAAAACTGGTAGTGTAGCCGTAGCCATATAGAATGGAAATGAAACAGATATACTACCATAAGGCATCTTTATACCAGTACATCTGTGTCTATACAAAGACTTTCACTAGTAAAACTGTCAGATAAATCATATCCCTGAGTGATAGAGGTACAGGGGTAAACAGTGCAAATCATCGCTGTGTGTGGATCAGTTACTGCTATTATTTAAAACTTTCAGAGGAAGGTGCTAGATCAGCACACTTGCTTCTCCCCAAAAGGATTAATCTCTTTTTGTTAGTTCCTTTGCATTTGTTCTAGGATCAATGACAATCAGTATAATACAGAATAAAATTTACAGTGCGGTTTGAACACTTTTAGCATGCTAATGAAGTACCTTGTTTTCTCTGTAGCAAAACATGACATCTCCATTGTGGTTCATTTGCGGTGTAATTCTTTTTGTTTCTTCATTCAATGCTGGTAAGTAAACCGTGTTCATTAACTGAATTATTTCTAAAATGAGTTATTTTCAATATGTGCGTGAGTTTAGTAGCATAACAGAGAAGGCTGTCTTGCACTCTGCCATACCTAAAGTGTGGGCATATTAATTGAAAGCCCTTTCTAGAGTGTCATTGCATCAAAGATGATGTGGACTGCATGGTATGTGGCCTGACAGACTTGTAAATGTATCAAAATGTAAAGTGTACAAATACAGGGGGAAATTTTAAAAACAACAGGTATATTAATCTTTCTTGGAAGTACTTAGTTCTAGAATGATAATACCCTTTTTATACTAGCACTGTTTATGATCTAGCATCTGCACCCCTCATATGTGCAGTATCTCAGTACACTAGTAGTAATTATCATAGGTGATAGTGCTTTTGGGCTTATTCAGACTGTCATGAACAGTGATAGCTGTGGACCTATGAGTAGGCAAGTCCTTGCTCCAGTCATAAGTAAAATCTTAGTTTTGAGGATGAGAATTACAGGGCTGAAGACTGAATTTGTAATGTTATCACTGTATTCACTTGGAAGTTACAATTCTTCTTAACTTCTGTCATAGTGAAGAATGTCTTTAATTGGCGATGGAGTTGTAAGGACTCAGTAGGACAGATCCTGTTTAGCATCTCTTTGTAAAAGAGTGGCACATGAACTGTGCTACTGAAAATAATTTTCTTTCTGTTATCTATATTATCCCAATGAATAAAACTTCTGTGTTAAGTGAATAGCAAGGCTCCTCTTCCTTTCTGAGAAATTAAATCTCAGGAAAGCAATACATTTAAAAAAACCCTTCTTTTCACTCCTATTTAAACTATTACATATTTAAAATGTTGCCCATCTTAAAGGGCATATTAGTTTGATCCTGAAATTGTGTTAGTTTCCGACTTATTTGTGGATTGATTTAAAATTCTTGGATTTAAGTCCCTTAATAGAAATTAAGATTACATAGAACAATATTGTTCCTCCCTGTCTTAACAAGATCAGTTTTGAATAGATCCAAATTGATTTGTACTCCATGGAAAACTAGTGAATATATTTTAAATTATTTAGCAAGTTGCAGGGATGGGATGGTGGGAGGATCAGGAAGGACTAAACTGGTAAGTTGAAAATTTTAATTTTAAGGATCTATGCAGTGAAATATGGATGTAGATTTCCTTTTTAAAACTTGTATGTTATGGATTTAGAAGCTTCTCAGGCTCAATTTTTATAACGTATTTTGGACATTCAAAGTTACAAAAGTAAGAAAAATTGTGAAATCAGTCCTGGGGCCAACAGTTTATATGGCTGTGGTTAACCTAACCTCTTAGAATTTGCATACCTAAATAACAATTTTATCTTCAGCGCAGGCTGAAAGCTTGCAGTCCTGGCCCTTTTGCTTAAAGGTTTCTTGCAAGAATACATACTTTGCCTTATCTTGTTTCACAGTCATAATTATTGAAGTTCTGATTATGCTTGCTATATCATATAGTGTAATGCACAAGCAACATTTGCCATATTAAATGAAAAACTGGAAGTATGGGGGAGACATGACAATTTGCAGGGTTTGTCAGAATATATGCTGAGAACGAAGACTTCTTGGTCTGAATTTTTGACTCACTACTGACCTCATCTGGCCATGTTGCATAATGCAGATTCAGATCTTTGTCTAGTTTGAGTTGACTGTCTTGTTCTTCAGTGCCAGAAACCACCACTGAAATGTCCTCTTTAGCCTGGATTTGGTCCCACCAGGTCAGAATTGAGTCATATTGGCCAGAGGATTGTGCGGAGTGAGGGATTTGCAGTGCCTTTGCCTGTTCTTTACTTATCGTGACAGTTTCTGTATGGCCTATCTATTGTCTTGTATGAGTTCTAAAATTCAGTGCTTGGAAATGTACATTCTGATGATAATCATGAATTTCAGTTAATTTTATATATATTTGTATACCACTCTTTATATTAAGGCTGCTGGAGTTAAATATAACTGAGTGACCACCTATTTGAAAGGGTGTTGTGTAACCTGAAATTTGTAAAAGTTCTGAAGTCCTCAAATGGAAGGTGCTAAACAAATGCAAACAATAATATAAGTAGTTATTGAATAACTTGTATCTTTTAACTGAATAATTTGTTCCATCTTACAATAAAATTAAGAAAAAATTAACAAAAAGGCAAACAATGTTGATTAACTTTTTTTTTTTTTTTTTTTAAAGAACACAGCAAGGCGCCTACTCATTTTGTGCTTGTAGGTGAACCTATTGCTATCAGTTGTCAAGGAGCTGACTACAATCGGACTTGGTATAGAAATGGTAGCGATATACCAATAACTACAGAAACACGTACCAGAATCCATCAGCGAGCTAACTTACTTTGGTTTATCCCTGCAACTTTAGAAGATTCAGGATTTTATGAATGTAACAAAAGGTAAAGGCCTATAATTTTAAAAATGTTTCTAGATGCAAAATTGTTCTACAAAAGGGGAGAAATGATCACACACAAATACAAAAATATGTTGATATTAATCTAGTGGATAGAGACTTTTACATAGTTGAATGGAAGCAGTCAGAGAGCTTTTCAGCTTTGGTTTTGATACTATATTGATATAGCTGAATTTCTTCCATGCTAGTAGAACTTTGCTTAAAATTTATATTTAATGCTTGTATAGTGGTTTTTCATCAGAGTGTTTTAGCACTATTAATTAATTCTTTTGAGGTGCAAATTTGTAAGAATGCTTTTTAACTCTGTTGCGGTTAATGAATCATTTCACATTTCATTTTATAGTCTGTTTGACACAATTTTACTTTCTTGGTTTGATTCAGTGAATCAGGAGAATGAGAAATGTGAGGGTGGGGTAAATTTGACCCAGTCAATCACATTTTAAAAAGAATACTTATCTATGGTAACTTTAAAATAGTTTTTAGCAAGACGTGTAAAAGTATGAATTACAGTATTGAAGGATAAACTTAATTTGTTGTCAGTATGACCTCTGTGACACCTGGATGTTAAGTCTGGTCTTTGTAAAGAGGTACGTGCTTGAACTCAGGTGAGCAAAGGGGGGGGGGGTTGGTAAAACTGGTTTGAACCTGTTGTAAGGCCTGCAAAGGGACTGAGGGGGGACAGATAATGATTGGAGGGAATTTGGTGCAAAGGGGCATGACCTGTATATGCATGCAACTGTAAGTGGTCAGTGAGAAAAAGGTAATTACCATGTAAGGTGGTACAAAAGACCTTGCCTTTTGTTTGGGAAGTTGCAGAAACTTTTCCTGAGAGTATCCTGGAGATTTTTGACCTGGAATGCATTCCTGAATAAAGCTGGTTGCTTAAGAAGGGTGTCTGGAATTGATTTGGTAGGGGTTTTGGGCCCCCATCCGAACCCTCGGATTAAAATTCTCTGTCAGTATCAACAGTTAAAGGAGATACAGCTTTCTGAAAATCAAGGCAGTATGGAATGACAGCTTTGCCAAATAACCTTTAGGGTTTAGGCTTTTTTTTTTTTTTAAGAGGTGAGATGCATGATTCAAATATATTTTATCCTAAAGCAAAGAAAAAATAAAAGCAATTCTTCTCATCTTCCTTTGGGATTTAAAAATTCCACTTCTCCTTACTTCATAGGGTAGGCAGAAGCTCAGTTTTATTCATAAGGTTCTGCCTACATTAGGATTTTACATATTAGAAATAAAACTTACTATTAATTCTGCACCAACAGGATTTCCCGCCCCCCCCCAAAAAGCATAGTAGTGGGTGGGCAGCAGCTCTCCTTTTCACCCTGTTTTCATTGCACGTTGGCTGTCCTCCTCACAAGCTCTTAAGGTAGTCCATTCCAGAGTGCATTGCAGTAATATAACATCTGTGTAACAAGAACATGAATTAGGGTCACTGGGTTTGGGTTGCAAATGCATGACATAGTCTGGAGGTATTCCTTCCAGAGATACACAGCCCTGATCATGCTCTGAGCTTAAATATCTGGTTTATGCCCTGACCTATTCTGTATATCCCATTAACTTTGAAATGGCAACTCATCAAAAATTGGGAAGCATTGGGGAGAGAGGGATTGCAGCTCTTTCATACCCCATCAAACAATTCTGCATATTTTAGCTCAATTAGGAGTCAGGCTTGCCCAGTTTCTAATTATTCAATTTTGAGTTTTGGCAATACATTCTGTTAGGCAATACATTCTTATTTTCCCAATTGTGTGGAAGAAAATTATATAGATTGGTCCTGATTGTATAAAAGCGATATAACCCAAACCTTATCTTTAAAAAAAAAAAAAAGTTCAGGTGCATTTCCCTGTTGAGCATCAGACTTATTTCTCAAGCCTCTGTTTTAAACCTGTCCAGCTTTCAACATGCTGAATTTGCAAACAAAATGAGAGATGCTTTTTAAAACTTACAACCCCGTCTTTTGAGAGTCACTCTAGAACTTTAAGTCTGGCAAGCATGGAGTCTAGAAACGAAGCGTCGACAATCATCGTCAAAGAACACTCCTTTTCTGCTTGTTTAGGTTTGTGGTCTGCATTAGTTATCTTGCATCTTCCTTGCCTTATGGGGCTTCACCCAAGTTGGTGATATCTGTATCAGTATTTTCATAACTTCCTGATTTAAAATTGCTTCACCTTGAGATCCATCTTTAAGTGACCTAGCCTTCTCCATGACCAAGCTTAGCCACTTTCCTTTCAGTTTCACATAATTTTCAAAACTCATGGAAATACTAAAACTAGACCATGAAAAAAAATTTAGTGTGATAATGTCAACAATTTTTGATCATGTTTCTCTCCACTGAATTATTATTCAGACTATTTAGTGACTCTAGAATAGGGGTGGGGAACCTCCGGCCTGCAGGTCACATGCAGTTTGTCAGGGTTAGTTGCTGGTGGGCTGCTGGATGGTGTGTTTACCTGAGCATCCATAGGCAGAGCCCTTCAGCTCCAAGTGGCTGCAGTTTGCCATTCCCAGCCTCTGGGAGCTACAGGAAGTGGCTGAGCCTGCACTGCTTTCCAGAGTTCCCATTGGCCAGGACCGGCAAACTGCACCCATTGGGAGCTGCTGCGGCCCCAGCTGTGCTGTTGGGGCTCCAGTCCCAACCCCAGCTGGCTCCCAGCCACCAGCCCTCTTGCCACTGGGGCTCCCTGCCAGACCACAGATGATGCCGGAACAAAGAGTCCCGGGTTTGGGAGGTCCGACATGTATTAATAATGGTCCAATTTGTTGCTCTCCTCATTACAGGAAATCTAACAGTTCTCTCCAAGACTATATAGAATTAAATGTTTTCAAGAACAATGATGGCTTATGTTTTAATGGAGAAATAACGTATAAACAAAAAGTGTTTATGTCAACTGGAGAGACTGGTGGAAAGATTACATGTCCTGATCTGGAATATTTTAAAGATGAAAATAATACTGCACCTGAAATACAGTGGTATAAGGTATTGTGTATATGTATTTGCACTGTAACATTTCCTATCATATAATTTAATGCTTCTAGTAAAGTAATTGTGCATGATAATAAAAAAAACAGGATTTTTTTTCCTGTGTAATGTGAATGGATACCTAAGCTGCCAAATCTACTAGTATATTATTGCAAACATAATAAGAATATACTTACATTTACAAAAAAAACCCAATCTCTCTTTTTCCAAATCATATTCTAAAAGATTGTCATCTGCACTTACAATTTAAGGTAGCCCATAATATTTCAGCATCAGATATGTGAGTGTGATCTTTCTATATGATACTTTGATATGTAATTGGTTAAAAATAAGTAGATGAACATACTACACTTTTAATCATGCAACTGGATAACTTTTGTAGTTTATAAGGCTTATAATGTGATAGGACATGCTTTGTCTACTGAAGATTAAAGAAATAATCTGGCACTTTACTTTGTTAGTGCAGTTTCAGCTTAAAAGAAAATCAAATTAATCATAGCTGTTAAATTTTCTGCTCCAGTAACAGGAAAATATTTGACTTTTAGGCTACTTGTGCCTGAAAGGATGTAAATTCTGGTCCCACAGCAAGCTCGATTATCCAGGGGAACGGCAGGCCTTCTGTGCAATGGTGAAAACCCACCAGATCTGTTATAGGGGGTCCTCTGGCTGCGGGAGGGAGGGAGTGTGTATCTGATGGAGCCCAAGTTGAGAACAAACTGGCTGAAACTCAATCTCGGCAGCACTGGGGAGGTGTCGGTGGTCCTCTGAGGAAGCATCTAGAGAAGTGGAATATTCCTGTATGAATGATGGAAGGAGGAGTAGATACTCAGTCTCATTGATGATCGGTTGGCATTCAGCTTTAGGAGTGCTTTATACATTGGTGTCCACATTTTTTGTCATATGCAAATTAGCACAATACTTGTGGATGGCATACAACTCAGATATAAATCATCAGTGATCTATGCATTAGTTACCAAACTGGATTATAATTTATTCTTGAAAATCAACTAAAAGCTAGTAGGCTTGTGAATGATTAACTGGTAAGCATCACCCTTAATGGCCACCCCACCCACTCCCCCTTTGATTGGTTAACTGGTTTAAATGTAAAGTTTACCAGTTAACCAATTTTACATCCCTAAAAGCTAGTGTCACAACAGTAGTCCACTTATTTAGTGGGGCTGGCTAAAAGGAGCATGCTATATTGAGCTTTATAGACTCTACTGACTCTCTATTCGCTTTTAGATATGATTTTAAAGATCAAGAATTTGAACTGTAAGTGTCTTTTGGGATTCAGTTACTGGAAGAATTATGTCTTTCTGCATTCACCACGATTAGGTGGGAGGGGATTCCTACAGTGCTTTAGAAAAAATGGGGTTTAAATGAATATTCCTAGAAACATCTCCTTGCTGCACATGGTGGGAAATTAAAGCAACCCATCACTTAAAGGATACACAGTACATTTATTATAATGCCAGAAAGGATAGTTCAGCCATGGTAACGTTCCTCCTGACTAGGGAAAGGGGTAAGAGGGAGGATTAGAATACAGAGGAAAACTGTTCTTGGAAGGTTCATTGAAAACTTCTTAAATAGTGTTTTTTAACTGAAAGAGAACATAGTGAATAATCTTTTCCAGAATAAAGGTAAAACAAAAAATAAAATCAGTTAGTTCAAGGGTCTAGTTATTCACTGCCATGAAGAAAGACTTGAGTTCTATTCATGGTCTTTTAGTGTAGGTTGAAAGAACATAGTTCCTGCAGGGGTAGTTAAATACCTGTGCCAGCCAACTAAGAAACCACACTAATATATGCTATAAAGTTTAATATCTGGATAAATGTCCCAGCTGGAGCTGGCTAAAAATTTTTGGACGAACTCTTTTTTTTTTTTTTTTTAACATATGGGTCAGTTAAAACATTTCACAAATTTGTGTCTAATTCACTGACTTGTTTTAGCTGTGGAAAAAAGCTGCATTTTTACTTTCAGAATGAAATGTTTTAATTTTTCAATTCAAAATGACTATTGTTTTTGAATAGTACTCCCTATTTTATTTATTTTAAAACCCTGCCAACTCCTCTAACAAAACATTTCACTTTAGGGCTTGACAGAGTCTCTTAAAATAAAATAATGTATTGTTAGTGTTGCAGTACCAAAGCTCTGTACATTAAATTGGCAGTTAAAAAAAATCATTGTCATTTTTAGAGACTATTTGGTAGTATATACACTTTGGGCAGGGAGTCTTTTTTTTAACTGGAAGAGAACATAATGGTGTTACATGGTTCAAATAACACTTTTTTTGTGGGGGAGGCTACTTTAATAATCAATATGTGTTAGTGCTATTAAATCATAGCTATTTTTTGCTTTATTTAGGAATGTAAGCCTGGATTACTAGATGACCACCGATTTCACTCTCCAAAGAATGAGAATTCTCTTACAATTAAAAATGCAACTATACATGACAAAGGAAACTACACATGCCAAACAACATATATCTATATGGGAAAACAGCATAATGTTTCACGAACCATTAATGTAGACATTGAAGGTATTACTGTCTGATTTTTTTTTTTTTTTTAATCTTTGGCTCTCTGGTGTCTCATTTAGTTTCTCCTCCTCCTCTATGAGGGAGGCCAATAGATCTCAACAGAGAATGCTGACTGGCTCTCAGAGAAAAGGAGGAAATCTCAGCCATCATCCAAGTAGCAGCACTAGCTGGTGCTGAGAAGGAGAGCATGACACCTAAAGAAGAATTGATAAGGGGGTAAAAAAATTAGGTGTCTAGGTAGCTGAGAGGGAAAAGGTGTTGGCCTTGGTGGAACTAATGGTTATTGTGGAGGAACCTGAGTAGGGGAATGCCCACAAAGAAATTTTATGCCTCAAACAAACTGACAGAAATTCTCAGTGTGTGTGTGTGAGAGAGAGAGAGAGAGAGAGAACCACGAAAGCAAACATACTGGAAAACTACACCTCACAGCTTAGATGATTGGCTTCCTCTTAGGAATTGGCTAGAATCACTTCTGGTGGAGAGGGAGAGGTGGCAGGTGCATACAATAGCTGACTACTACAAAATTGCTGCCAGTTGCATGAGTCTTTTTGCAATGAAAAGTTATTTCTAAATCTTGTGCTTTCACCGAATGGAAAATGCCTTTGTTTCAGCACTAGCTAAGGGGATGGGAGGCTTGCTGCCTGACTATCCTGAGACCTGCATTCACATTAGCATCATGACTACCATGCTGTGATATAAAATGCTGATTGACATTACGAGACCCACCATGAAAATAACTATTCTTCCAAAGAAGAAGAAAAAGGCTGCTTGAGATGAAACTTTTCATCTTCAAGATTTTTGATTTGCTGACTTTTTAGTTTAGGTACTTGCATAACATTGGTTGGTGTTGTATAAGACCTAAATAGAATAGGATTCTTTACCTGTGCTAAGAGGACAGCTATTACTTGCTGAGGACTGCTCATCATTGATAAAATATACAAAACACTAAAATTCCTGCCCACTATATATTAGAACAGCGTTTCTTAAAGTGTGTTCCTTGGCACACCGGTGTGCAGTGAGGCAGTCGGAGGTATGCCGCGGAGAGAACAGAATTAAAAATGGCTGTCCTTAAAGGGACAAGCCTCCTTTTTTTAATTGATTTTTTTTTTTTTTTTTTTTTGTTGCTCAACAACTTTTCTCTGGGGGCTTTTTTTTGGTCAACAACTTTTCCCTGGGCAATGGCCACCCTTAAAGGGGCAAGCCTTTTTTTTAATTTTTTTTTTATATATATATATATATATATATATATGTGTGTGTGTGTGTTAAAGCTCAACAATTCCGTGGGGGCTTTTTTTTTCCCTCAACAAAAAAATCCTTGGTGTTCCCCATTTAAAAAAAAATATTGTTCGGTGTTCCTCAGTCTTAAAAAGTTTAAAAAACACTGTACTAGAACCTCCTGTCCAGGCATTATTTTATCTAAATAGATGAAACATACATGAAATGTAGCTTTGAGGTGAACATGTAAGAGGCCAATGGTTCCTCCTTGTTTTTCCTGAGTATCATGAGAATTTTTTTGTATTCGGCTTCTTATAGCTTTATTATGCTAAGTCTGATAATTTTTTCTTAGTCTGATCCTAGAGTGAACTTCTGTAACTAAATAACAATATCAGTTCATTATTATAGATATTGGACATTTTGAAATGACCTGATGTGCATTTTGTGTATTTAGTAACACAATTGTCAACTACCAGTAAAATAAAACTATTGTAAAACTAGAAGTGTAGCAGTTGCAATAGCTGGGGTAATGACCATTGGTTATTAACTTTTTAAAAACATTTTTTTGTTAGAGGGTCCGAAGAATACACCACCAGAGATTATCTATCCAAAAAACCATTCAATTGAAGTAAAACTTGGTAAGTAGTTGCCGTGTAATAAATCACTAGGCATAGAACTATAGTGCTAGATGGGAACTCAGTAGGTCATCTACTCCCTGTGCTGAGGTAGGACTAAATATATTACCTAGATCATCCCGACAGGTGTTTGTCAAACCTGGTCTTAAAAACTTGCAGTAATGGAGTTTCAACAATCTCCTTAGGTAACTCTGTTAGCTACCCATACAGTTAAGAAGCTTTTCCTAATGGCTATCCTAAATCTTCCTTGCAATATAATTTAATTACTATTTGTCTTGTCCTCAGAGGATAAGGAGACGAATGTATCACCCTTCTGTTTCTAGCAACTTTTTAATGTATTTTATCATGCTCCTCCCCGCCCCTCTGGGCCTTCATCTTCTCTTCTCCAGACTAAACAAACACAATTTTTCAATCTTTCTTCAAATGCCATGTTTTCTAGACCTTTAATCATTTTTATTCTCTGCACTTTCTCCACATCTTTCCAGAAGTGTGGTGTCCAGAACTGGACACAGTATTCCTGCTAAGGCCTTATCTGTACTAATTAGAATGGAACACTCCTGCTAATAAATCCCAGAGTTATATTTGCGTTTTTGCAAGACTAGTACATTGTCGACTCTCACTTAATTTGATTCACTATAACTCCCAGATCCTTTTCTGCAGTATTTCTTTCTATGGAATCATTTCCCATTTTGTATTTGTATAACTGATTATTCCTTCCTAAGTGTAGTACTTCACATATGTCCTTATTAAATTTCATTCTATTTATTTCAGACCATTTCTCCAGTTTGTCAGGATCATTTTGAATTCTCATCCTGTACTCCAAAGAGCTTGCAGCCCCTCCCAGCTTGGTTCCATAATAGCAACCTTATTTGATGAGGGTGGCTGTCTGGAGCACTCAGTCTGGACAGGCCAGACCCCGCCACCCACCCTGGCCCCATGGTCCAGTGATCCTGTGAGTTTGGATCCACTGGTTCCCAGGCTCCATCTTCTGAGACTATTCCAGCTTTGGATTGAGTTAGGACTGTAAAGGAAATCAGGCATAACCAGGGCAAATCCCCTAATGGGTATTGCCAGTAAAAAGTCTTAAGTTACCTCACTGCTCCTTTTTAAAGAGACTCCATTTCCCAACCTGGTACCACAGGAGCTTGAAGGGAGCGTGGCACTAGGGCTGTGGCATGATCTTGGGAATCAAAATTAACTGCCTCCAGTACAGAGGCCACCACATCGGTAGTTACCATAATAACGCTGTGTGTTTTGACACCAGTTGAGGTATCAATCTCATTGGTACAGCTCTTCTTGCCGCTACTCTCTTCAGCACCAACTGTGTCAGTACTGGGCATTTCCATACCATCAACCCTGACACTCTTATGCCACATCCAAGTTTGCAGCACCATTCCAGTTGCTACTTTCTCGATATGCAGTAGTGAGGGATCTCCAGTTCTTGAAGGAGTCAGAATCTCCTCTGCTCTCCACTGGGCTAAATGTCCCTATCGTGGTACTGATGCTCAAGGACTCATCCCCAGTGCTGATGGTCCCTAGAGCTCCAGTGCAAATAAAGTACTCTGACTTCAGGGGAGTGCTCCTCTTTATCTCTCCCCATCTCCTCTTAGTCCCCCACCCACCAAAAAAACCCTGGAATGCTCATATTCATCTTCTAACTCACAACAAAGTGCAGAGGGCTTTTTCGTTTTATTCTTCATAGACATTTTATTATGATATTGTGACTGAGAGGGAATCAAGGGGGATTAAGTTATGTGAAAATCTCACACAGGATGTGGGAGTAGGCATATGACCAGATACCTGTTGTGCCTTCCTGCCCCTTTTCTGTATAATGTTCCAGCATGGCTATTTTGAAATCCCTGGCTGTCCTCACTTCCCAAGATAGCACAACTCTGCACCACCTTTTAGAATGACAACTTCCTCCCCTATATATTCCCAGGAAACTTAGAGTCTCTTGAATTTTAGCTCTGTGAGGAGTTTTCTGAGGAGGAGCATCCCCCTCAGGTTGAAGATCAGGCAGTTTCTGAGGCTATACTGTCCTGATTCTGGATGAAGTGCTAGTCCCCTTTACCTCACCTGCATGACAACAAGAGCTCTCCTGATCTGTCCATAGAGCTGATTACCTCAAGAAACAGGTGAAAGAGGGACAAAAATCTTTCAAGTGTTTGGCGATTCCCTATGCCTGGTTAGTTGGCATTTCCCATTAATGATGCTCTCCTGGAACCTGGTAAACATATATGGCAGACACCCTAAGGATAAACTTTCACTTAAACTTAATCCCAAGTAGGTTTTGTGATGTAATAACAGCAGTTATGAATTAGCTTGTATAGATCCCCAATGCAGATTAGAGTTTGGACTTCTGTGCTAAGTGCACCTATTTTCAGCTACCTGGAGTTTAAGCCATACTTTTACTAAACAGTATTTCTTGATAGAAGCACTGAGGTCTGATGTTGCTTTTGGCAGAGTCGTACAGCAATCTTCATTTAAGCAGACTCTGACATCTACCTCTTTCTATCAGGTACTGCCTGTGAGACCCCAACGGTGGAATACATATGGACAAGTGCTTAAAAAGCATTACTTGCCTTATAATAGCTGGCGTTCTTCAGGATGCATTGTCCATATGTATTCCATGACCTCCCCTCCTTCCTGCCACTGTGGAGTTCTGTAACATCTGGATTAAGCAGTGGCAAAGGAATTGAGGGGCAACTGGCCCTGCTCTACCCATTATGCCCTACGTACAGGAGCACTAGGCATCTCAGGATGCATGTGCAACCCCAACGGACATTGATGGCCAAAAGGTGTTGGTCTCAAGCATATCTGTAGCGTGTGCACCAAAAGTGCTATATACAGTAAAATCTGTGCTATCCGGAACTTAAGCATCTGGAAAACTGTAGAAACCAGCAAATTTCTGATGCCGGGAAAAGCAAAGCAAAACAAAACAAAAAAAAGGAAACTGGCTCTTTAAGTGCAGCACTTACCTGGGGAAGGGGCGAACGGCAGCCGGAAGCAAGCAGCAAGCATCTCGGCTCCCTCCGTGGCTCCTGGGACCCCCGGCAGGCCAGCCCTCCCCGTGGCTTCCCTCCCGGCAGGCTGCCCCCGCCATCTCCGCCTCCCGGCTTCCACCCCCCGCACCAGGCCACATCCCGCCCCCTCCCCCGCGGCTTGTGGCCCCCCTAGCAGGCCACATCCTGGCCCCTGCACGGCTCCCGCCCCTCCCCCCCTCAGCTAACCAGAATTTTTAGGTTACCAGCATGCCCTAATCCCCAGGCATGCTGGATAACACAGGTGTTCCTGTATATGGATAGCACACCTCTAAGAGCTACAGTTGCTGTAATGTAAGTAACTGTCTTTCCCAAACTATTTACATAAACACATGTGCCTGCTTGCTTATGGTATAGGAATTTTAATTGCCACATTTAAATGTTTTGTAGGCTCTCATGTCGTCATGGACTGTAATATATCAAGTAGCATAGGTTCTGTGACTCCATACTGGCAAGTCAATGATATGGATGTTAATGAATTTGATGCTTCATATCAAGAAGAATTCTATGAGTAAGTATTCTTACAAATCAAATTGCACGTTGCTTAAATGTTGGACAAAATATTGTCTAATCATAGAATTGTAGGACTGAAAGAGACCTCAAGAGGTTATCTAGTCTAGTCAGTTGTACTTGTGGCAGGGCTAAGTATTATCTAGTCCATGCCTGACGTGTGTTTGATTAACTTGCTCATAAAAACCACCAATGAATGATGGAGATTCCTCAACCTCCCTAGGCAGTTTATTCCAGTTCTTAACTGTCAGTTAGGAAGTTTTTCCTAATGTCCAACCTAAACTATCCTTGCTGCAATTTAAGCCCATTGCTTGTTGTCCTATCATCAGAGGTTAATAAGAATGAGGTTCTCTCCTTCCTTATAACAACCTTTTATGTATCATGTCCCCTGTGAGTCTTCTATTCTCCAGACAAAATCAAAGCAATTATTTTCAGTTTTCCCTAATGAAAGCTAACAGACCAGAGAAAGTACTTCACGTTCAACAAGTTTGCCATGCATTTAATAATTATCTACTTATTTTAAGAAATGTATTAAGACCATCTTATCAAAATTTTGGAAATTTATAATAGCATGACAATATTTTGCACTCTATCTATCGAACAAAGGCTGCTCTCAACTAGCCCTCTGGAAAAAAAATTGCCAGTGTGGGAACAATTCATTATACCTATGATAGGTGTTTCCTTGAGACAGTTCTTTTAAGATCAGCTGCTCTACCTGTATGTACACTGTGTCCACATTCACAAATCACATTACATCTGCCACTGAATAAAGTTAAAGCTTCATACAACAAACATTTTCTTGTTTAGAACAGATTGGCACATTCACTATTATGCAGTTGAAAAACTCAAATGGAAAAAGTAACCTAGAAAAAATAGAGAATTTTAAAAGATAATTACATTTCAAAGGGACATTTTATCTCTAGCTGTTCTAATCTTTCACAGGGAAGTGAGATGCACTGTATTCAACACTTTTTCATGAGGTGAGCCACAGTTATGAACTTTCTTTTTTGTTTAGAAGTAAAATACACCTGTCAATTAATTCACATCTACCTGGTGAGGATTCTTGTCTCTGCAATATACAGGCATCAGTGTGGTCATGTCTTTCATAAAACAGGTTATATTATCTAGCACTGCCCATTCCGCCTACTGATAGTGAAGGTGGTCCTGGAAAGAAACCTTATGTAGCTAATTTTTAGACTGGTTCACTAGGGCCTAATGCTGAGCCCTTCATGCTCCTCTTGAAGTCAGGTCTGGCCCTAGGAACCCACTAGCTATACTTGCCTCCAGCCTGAAGGACCCTCCCATCACTGTAGACTCTTGAGAGTTAGATACAGGCTTTCTCTGAGGGTACGTGCTGAGCCTCTACAAATTGTATTTCGCATAGCATTTTCCCTCAGGATTTTGAGGATATGAAATATAAACCCATTCCTTGGGAAAATTGTCATTAAATTTAGTTTTACTTTGTCTCCACACTCCTTGAGGTTTATAGCATGAGTGATTTTTGTTGTATTATAGCAGGGGTGGGCAAAATGGCCTCTGTGGGCTGGATCCGGCCCGCCAAGCAGGTTGATCTGGCCCGCGGAGGCTCTGCCACTCCCCCGTCCCCAGGCCAATTAGGGCCTGTGGTGGGGGAGCACATGAAACTTCCTCCTGCCCTGGGAGGAGCACGCGGCACTTCAAAGTGCTACGTGCTCCTTGCAGGGCGAGGGTACAGCGGGAGGAGGCTTCGCACTCCCCCTGCCCCCAGACCAATCAGGGTCTGGCGGCGGGGGAACTGCGCGAAGCTTCCTTCATCTTGCTCTGGCCCTGAGGAGCGCATGGCACTTCAAAGTGCCACGTGCTCCTCGCAGGGTGGGAGGAGGCTTCCTGTGCTCCCCCGTCCCAGGCCCTGATTGGCCTTGGGTAGGCGGAGAGTGGGAAGCCTCTTCCCGCCCTGCCAGGGGAAGGGGTGCCTATTGGGAAGGGAGGGCAAAGGGGCTCCCCACCCCCAGACCAATCCGCCCCACCCCCTTCCGGTTTAGGCCCCGTCCCTTCCTGGCAACCCCGGAGCCACTTCAAAAATTTTTGGCCCAAAATTATTGCCCACCCCTGTATTATAGTCTCACAGGTTACTAAAATAACTAACATAGTCTGCTTGCCTCTTAACCTTGGTGTCCCACATAACTGACTACTGAGGCACCAGGAGTAAGTTAATTATCATTATTTTTGCACTAAGCAAAAATGTTCAGCTTGGGTGCCTAAACATGTAGGCTATGTCTTCACTGCGAGTTCTTCTGGCAGAAAATATGCTAATGAGGGGCTCATTAGAATAAGTCATGATCTCATTAGCATATTTTCTGCCATTTCTATTTGCACAAGGGGTTTTTGCGCAAAAAGAAGTGTGGCCGAGAGGGGTTTTTGTGCAAAACCCCCTTTTTGCACAAGTTCCTTATGCTCGTCTTGGAGAGGCATAAGGATCTTGTGCAAAACAGGGTTTTTGCTCAAAAAAAAAAGTCCACACTGCTTCTTTTTGCACAAAAAGACATGTCAGAAAATATGCTAATGAGATCACGACTTATGCTAATGAGTCCCTCATTAGCATATTTTCTGCTGAAAAAAACTTGCAGTGAAGACGTAGCCATAGATATCAGGTGACCTAATTTTCAGATGTGTTGAATACCTGCAGCTTCCCTTGAAATCAGCTGGAGCTGTCAGATACCCAGGATCTCACCAACCAAAAACCCCAATGAAACGCCCCCCCCCCCCCCCCGACTTTCAATGTCTAATTTCAAGCATACCAGTGTGAAAATTTTGGCCGGATTGCTTTCCTGCTATTTCTCGTCTTAATCTTGTCTGCCTTGTTTCTCTGTATTGCTTCCTTCTTATACCCTTTAAAAGGATGAGCTCTTGATAGGGGCTTGTGGCTGAGCTCAAGTACAGATGTACATTCCTGCTGCACATGTGGCACTGTGCTTCTGGAACAGGTGCCCACTGGGATTGAAATAGAGACCTCTGTGATCTCAGAATATTAACTTTACCCTTTGCACTGAAGAATCAGTTTCCATAGTTCACCAGCAGCAAATTCAGAACTGCTATATCACTAGAGGACAGAGCCGCATTTTGAGCATGGGCTATATTAGCTGATTTTTTTTCTTCTTCTGTAAAGGGATCCTGTACTGAACTTGTGTAAGCTTGCATGATTTACCAACTGTTGCTGATCCTGTTAACTCGCAGCACTATTCCGAATGTGCCTTCCCACTGCCCTCTAGGAAGCATGACAGAATGCTTATCCACTCAGAGTCGAAAAATGCTGGATGCCTGAACCAATTAGAGTGATTTGAGAGTCAGGGAGGAAGGAGCTGGTTGGTTGGTTGTGTGATTGTTCGTGTGGCTCCTACTCTTGGTGTGCAAGCACACGCAACTGGATTCATTTGGCCAAATCAAGTTGATTTTGGGACTATGCCTGTGCCATAGGTATTCTTGTGTTCCCTTTCATCCCCTATGAGATGGGACCAGTCATCTCCCAATTCCCTTTTGCCATCCATGGTAGGAAGATGGAACCCTTGCAGAGCCAGGCTGCTGCTCTGCAAATCTGTTGTGCAGAGTGTTAATGATTAGCTAATATAGATGTTAAACTAGTTTTTTTTAATGTTCCTGTTGGCTTTAATAAGATAAATTTTGAGAGATAGGTAGATATGTGTAGAATCCCCTCTTTCCCTTTTGATACCAGGACTGGAGCCAGTATGGCAGAAGCTAAATCTCCAGGATTTGACATACTTCTCCTGTGATCCTTCAATGTCACTCAGTGATGGTCTGATTTAGGTGAAGATCATATACTAGGGATGTGAAGGACTAGTCGACTATCTGATAAGCAAATGCTTATCAGATAGTCGACAGAATAGTCGTCTAGTCGCTTCCCACCTTACTGCCTCTATCAGATAGAGGCAGTGGGGGGAGAGAATAGGGGAGTACTTCAAAGCGGCAGCACCGCATGGAGCCCGGGGTCAGCTGTTCCATGTGGCATTGCTGCTTCGAATGCCGTTGGGAGCCTGGTGTCAGGCTCCTTGCGGCATTTCAAATCAGCAGCACCGTGTGGAGCCCAGGATCAACTGACCCCAGGCTCTGTGCGGCACTGCCGCTTTGAAATGCCGCGTGAAGCCCGGGATCAGCCCTAGGGCTGTTGCTACACTTCAAAGGTGGAGGCGCCCTATTGACTAATTGAATAGTCGATGCAAAAATGCATCGACTATTAAATTAGTCAATTACCTGATACTTAACATCCTTATCATATACCTCCATCTGCTGCTCTGTTTCCAAACAGACTCCAAAGGCTAGGGTTCACCACCTAAAGGTTTTTTTTCATCTAGAGTACACCATAAAAGCCATCTCAGATATGGAGAAGGAGGAAGTAGCTAAGGCTCAGTCCTCCTTAGTGCATCCCATGAGTCCATTCCAAATTGCAATGCTGAGATGTCCTTGAAAAAGGAAAATCACTCAAGAAATGAGGCGTTAAGTTTCCTCTTAAGACTGTTAATCCTGACACAAAAATCAGCCTAAGATTTGTCTCAAGCTTAGCAACCAATGGTCTTGGAGTTTGTCTGAATGGCACATTACTATGTCACAAGCCAAGGTGTGAGCCCTCCGCATAACATCCCGTTACATCCCATGTGGACAGTGCTGCAGTGCAGTGAAAGTCCTGGTGTATGATTTGGCATTATGAGTAATCTTCACATACGTGATGCAGTAAGAGCTTTATATTACCTGAACAAGAAAAAACTATTGAGGATCACCGAGACTGTTTGTGGCCTTGTGGATATGTTCAGGGGTCAGGCAATATCCTCACAGACATTATCAAAATGGATTTCTGCTATGCAAGATCACGTTATGAGTTAGCTTAGCTAGGTTAGAGCCACTTAGGCACAGCTGAGCTCATTCCATAAGAACTCAGTCTATTTCAGAAATAGACTTAGGGCAGCTACATCTAGTTTGGTACATGCTTTACCAAAGCTATGTCTTGTAAAAGACTTCTAAATTGGATGTCACTTTGGTAAACTGTCCTATAATCTTTTAACTGGGACTCCTAGCACCCACAATGTGGCAAAAACTCAGAATGAGTGGTTATTTTCTTATCATACTGTGGTTCAAAATGTTTTGTCCACAAGGATTCCATGACCTGCCCTCCTTCCCCATTATGAAGTCCTACTCCTCTAGGATTCTGTATTGGTGAAGGCACTGAGGGATGGTTGGGCCTACTCCACACTTTATGCTCTTGGATAAGAGACTTGAGAGGAAACTTAGAGGACAGGCATGGCCCCAGTGGACACTGCTGGTCTAAAGAATCCATATGGACAGAACATCTCAAAGACTCACAGACAGTATAAGTTATGTAACTCTTATTATAGGATGCCAGTACCACTAAATCAGTTTGCAAGCTCTCCTCCTCTAAAATGTAAATCATAAAGCCATCGTAGCTGTCAGCTAAATCAGTTTTAACCAAATCACAGTTGGTATGGAAAGTAGCTATTTTTAAAATGGCCAGCAACAGTATTAGAACTGAAAATATGGGGAGACAGTACATGATAGCAATTCCTACAGTTTAAATGTTCTAATGTGGACAGTAATTCAACCTATGTAATGTCATTGTTTGGGCTGTGTACATTGATTTTGCTAACAGTAGGCTTTGTACTATAAATTCCTGAATTCTAATATCAATATTTGCTCACAAGTGACCTGAACTTGCTTAATACACTCCTTGAAGGTAATAGTGAACTTTCTTGTATTTTCTTGTATGTGTATATACACAAGTGTGTGTGTATATGCTTGTCTGCCTAGTTCATATTGAAATTCTAATGTATATTAATTTCTCTATCTACTGGTGTTTGCTTTTTTGTGATGACAGAAAACCTTCCCAGGGAAGTGGTTTCATAATTGGAACAAGATTCAATATTTCAAAAGTGAAAAGTGAGGATTACTTTCACAAGTTTGTGTGTCATGTTTTGCATCCCTATGGTGAAGCTGGAGCATATGTTGTGCTAAAATACCCAGGTAAGGTATAAAATGTTATAATTACAATTCTAACGTGATTATGAAATGAAAAGTTAATAAAAAGGGAACAGTGTAACAAAGATTCAGCTGATATCAACCATAACTGCATTAAACAGAACATGACGCGGATGTTACAATTGTATACTTACAGTTATTAAAGTATTTTACACTCGTGCTATTACCAAATTTTAATAAGCTTTGGGCTCTATTTAAATTAGTCTTTCAGAAAATATCAATTAAATACTTTTCAGTAAAAAATAAATTGAAGTAAACTCATAATTAGCTTATTACAAGCATGGTAAATTACTACAGTACTTATAAATTAGCACTCTTGCTGTCTTCCTCCTTGTTAAGTTGTAACTGCCCTTGTTGCACTTACTCCAAAATTCTAATATTTGTTTAAAACATATTTTCCCTCTTCCTGAGTAGCTTCTTTCAAATTCTCCACTTCCCCTTGAAAAAAGTATTATCTCAATTAAAACCTTCTTCAATACACCAGGTAGTCATATCAATAACGCTTCTGTTCCCCTGTCACTAATTGAAGGTGAAGAACTAGAAAAGACCATTTGGGCACAAATTGTGTGGCTACTGCTTCACTTCTGAAGTAACTTCACAACCGCAGTGTCTCTACCTTTTTGTGGAGATGTGGAGAAGAATGAGAGGATAGATGTAGTGGTGGCTAATGCTTCTTTGATTTCCTCTGCTCTCATCAATCCATAACAGATTGGCAGGAATTCCATGCACATTCCACACACCATGTTGTAGCTTTGACTTTTGTCCCAGAGGGTAGATTAGCAAAGCAAAATGTAGAATATGTGAAACTTTAAAAAGTTGCTATTGCCAAATTCACTGTGACTCAGCACATAAGCAGTTATGTGCTGATAAATTTAACATTTCACTTCTAGTTTTCAAAGTTGAAAAACTGAAATGAGTACAAATGTGCAAATATGGGAGCTCAGGTAACTTTTATACATAAAAGAAAAATTAAAATAAAGTCTCTCAAGCTTATTTAAGCAGAATTTGAGGCCAGTCTACTTTAGAATAGAATTGTCAGAACTCATCTGAGACGTAATAAGATATTGAAATCAAAACTACTGCCTATTGCAAGGTGTATACCTTGATAATTCCACCAGTTTTTACTACAAGATCAATAAACAGTGGCTTACATTTAAACTTTGTTAATCCAGATAAACCTATTTTGGAGGTTATTTTAATCTTAAGATCTTATTTAACAGACAGAGAAGCTGTGAGGATTAATTGGTTGATGTTTGGAAGATAGATGCTATGTAAACGTTGAAAAGGAGAGTCCTAGAGTAGCATAGTCTTCTGTCTCTTGCTAGTTTACTGTAATGACAACCAGTAGCTTAGCGTGCCATTAACGAGAGTGGATAGTGGGAGAAGAAGAGGGAGCTAGAGTTCATAAATGATTACCAGAGTGGAGAAGCCTGTAAGATTTAATACTTTGAGGCAAAGCCCAAAACAGTTTGATTACAAGAGGACAAACTTGCATTCCACAGTGGATGCAACTTCATTCATGAGAATGGCGCCTACAGAGATATTGAATCTCTTTGGGATTTCATCAGGCTGTGAATCTTAATTCTCCATTAATGCAACCATAGAGGGCAGACTACACTAAAGTGGCACATTACATGTAAACACAACGAGTAGTCCTGTGGCACCTTAGAGACTAACAAAATATATATTGTTAGTCTCTAAGGTAGGGCTACTCAACTTTGGAAGCCCTGGGGGCCACAATGATATTCACAGCACATGCTGAGGGTCGCAACTTAAGTGTAATTGCATATATATGCAAAAGGAGACGCAAATGTATGTAAATAGCTTCTTTCACACTGACAGGCATGAATATAAAGCGCTTCCCACAATACCCCAGTGCTCCTGACATCTCCTCCCTCGGGCTAGAAACGCCGACACCCTGAACCCGTCTGTTCCAGCCAACCCGTCCGCTTGTGTCTTTCAATGCTCACCCCGCCTGGGAGACACTTTGCCATTGTGAAGCGTGTTCCCAGTGGAGGCCGTGTTCAAAGGATCCCACCCATGGGCCATGTGTTGAGCCCCGTGTAAACCCAAACCACACCATGAGCTGCAAACAAACAGGTTGTGGGCCTCACGTGGCCTGCAGGCCGCATGTTGAGTAGCTTTACTCTAAGGGGCCACAGGACTACTCGTTGTTTTTAAAGACTCAGAATAACATGGCTACCCCTCTGAGACTTTCTACAATATAGTTCATACTACAAAATTACTACTTGTGGCTGGTCTCATTCTGTTAATATCCCAAAATATCAAAGTTTGGGTGCCTAAGGTTGTGTTCTTTAAAACCCTATTTAGTCACTTAAATAAACATGGCTTATTTTCAGAAGGGCTGAGTGCTCACAACTCCTATTCTAGTTATTGGGAGTCTTCCAGTTGTTCCTGCTTATAGAACATTAGCACTTAGAAACCTCTACCACATTGGGCACCCAGTGTGCTAGACATTTTACAGGCATTTAGTAAAGAACCTGTTCCTGTTCCAGAGAGTATATGATATAATAATAGAACACATTTATATGTTAACCTTCCTTTGTCCTCTTGTGGGGTTGTCTTACTACTTACTTTTTCCACAAACATGCCACTTTTTAACAATAAGAGCTTGTCTACTCAGAGGTACATTTTGTAGCAAGTTGGGCTGTGAAACTACCTTGCACTTGCATGCCATGGATTAACTGTCCATGTGCACTCTGCTGATGCACATTCACAGTTTGATAGGCATTGAGAGAGTTCTCTTTGAAATGGAACTACTCAGTTAATTTGCAGTAGGATAGTGTGGAGTAGATTCACATCCCAGCTGACAGCAAATCGAATATTTGTGTAGACAAGTCCCAAGTCAAATTTATATGAGAATTCCGAGTCAGCTGTTTGTGTCAGAGTAAATATCGGCATTTCTTTTCTGGTTGGAGAATAGGATCTCTTTGCATTTGTGTGGTAACATTTTTGACTAAGGATGGCCTCCAGTGAGACAGGATGGCATGCATTCTGGGCTTACTGGTGTGCTGGTACAACCCATGCACCTAGTGTGGTTCACTGTCCCATGCAGTGGCACCTTGACCACAGCAACAGCTAAGCCCAAGAGACCTCTATGGCATGGGCTGAGAGGCAGTTGACTTTTAGCACAAAGGGTAGAGGCTCCTATACTAAGCTTCAGTGGTCCCAGGTTCAAATCCACCTGGTGGTGGTTACACTGGCATTTTTATGTTGAAACCATACAGGGAGAATCTTTAGTCTTCTCTTATTTGTTGTTAGCATGTTTGAATCCTAACACAATTAGTTGGTTTTAAAAGATCAGGTTGTTGGATTGTACAAAATATTTTCAATGTTTCCTGTATGACACATGCTGCAGTTCCATTGTATCTTTTTTCCTCCCTTGTTAATGCAGCGCCAAACACTCAGGGTTACCTGATTGGAGGATTTGTTTCACTGGTATTTGTAATAGTTGTTGCTGTGTTTGTCTACAAGCTATTCAAGATTGACATTGTGCTTTGGTATCGGAACTACTGCCATCATTTTCTGAGTAAAGAAGGTACGTGTTTTTCTTCTGAAAAGATTACAGTATTTTCAATCTCTCTAATTGAAAAAGCATTCAGAAATGATCCTGGAGTGTGAGCAATGCCCTTTGGAGTTCCCCCAAAGTGGGTGGTATTACATTTTTGAGCTGTATGATGAAAACTATTTGCATATTTTCTGCTTTAGACTGTGTAGAATGCTTCAGATTTCTAAAATGGCAGTGATGGGCTTGTATATTTGGTAGCAGGGTGCTGGCTATTTAATGTACTGTATTGCTGTTTGCCTTAAAGTGGCTGACAAGTATTCTCCACTTGTAATATGCCTTCTTTGGCTAGCCCTTAATGCGAGAATGATGTCTGCGCCAAGGAGTTTGCTAGTGGGTTTTTAAATGGTTGAGGAGCCATAGCTACCCTCCCTTTAATTACTGTTTAAAAGAGTAGTATTAAATCATAAGAAAATTCCTTCTTTTTTTTTTTTAAAGTGCATAGGAGCAAATCCTATGTATCTTGTTTTTAAAGACAATTTCTCTCAGATCCTATTTTGGTCTGATATTCTGCTCTCTCTGTGTTCCTGGAATTGCATTAGCAATGGGAGCACTATGCAAAGGGAGCAGAATACTGGAATTAAGGTCAACCATGAGGATTTTAGAGAAATATACTTCTCTAGTGGTACAATGTATTTAATAATTGCACTGAGGTAATTAATGGCGTTTATTGAAGTTTATTAAATCAAAGTCTTATTGGAAAGTTCCATATACATCATAACACTCCTGATCTTTTTGAATATTGGGTTTTTACATTTGTTTAACTTTAGGACATAAGCAGTAAATAACAATTTTGGGTAACTTGGAACTTAAAATAATATTCTGTACTTGAACCAGATAGCTTGGTGATACTGCTTTTTTTATTATTGTATAATATAGAGCAAAGACTGCTCAAAAGTAATCAATTTTATGCTTTTGCATAGTAAAGTCTAAAGGTCTGTGCATACAAAATATTACTTCCATAAGTATAATTTATTCACACTACCGTAACTTTAATTAAAAGGATTTGGAAAACTATAGTTTACCTTTCTTACTGAATGTGCTTTTCGATCTTAATCATTTCCCTCGCTTTTAGTTTCAGATGGGAAGATCTATGATGCATATGTGTTATATCCAAAAAACAGAGTAAGCTGCCTCTACTCACCAGATATATTTGCACTAAAGATATTACCTGAGGTGTTAGAGAGACAGTGTGGATACAATCTCTTTATATTTGGAAGGGATGATTTACCAGGACAAGGTAAGATTTTTTTTTTTTAATTGAAATATCTGCTTTCTCTCATCAGTTTCAAAAGTGAGCCACAATTAATAGTTAAGCAAACATATGTGCCCCATTCAGCCAAGTTAGTGTACGCAATCTCTTATTCCTACTCCTCCTTCCTGTGTAATCCCATGGGTAACATGGAGGTACTGTGCTTAGTGCTCCCATAAAGCCCTGTCTGCCTCACAGCTTTTCCTCTGATTAACTCCTAGTTCTTCCTTTAGTATGCAGTTAACCTGAGCAGCTGGGACTGGTGTGCTGATCAGAGGGAGAGGAGTGGGAACAGCTTTCCTTGCGCACAGGGTCAGGGACATTGGCAGAGCAGCATTTGTGAAGGAAGGCAGGACCTTTGGCATGGCAGTCACTGTAGAGCAGGGCTACTCAGCATGCGGCCCGTAGCCCACATGTGGCCTGCAGCCCATTTGTTTGTGGCCCGCGGTGCGGTTTGGGTTTATGCGGGGCTCAACACATGGCCTGCAGGTGGGATCCTTTGAACATGGCCTCCACTGGGAACACACTCCACATGGCAAGTCAGTAGAATGGTCTTCTGTTGATATGCGTCTTAGCAGTTAAATTCCTGGACTGTCATTGCTCATTAAAAGTGCTGTCATATGGATGGAAATTGGGTAAATATTGCACTTTATTAATACCAGAAGAACTGACTGAAATGGAGCCTGCATGTTGTGTAGACTTGCCTTAATCTTTGTGTTCATGCCTGTCAGTGTGAAAAGCTATTTGCATATATTTGCATGTATATTTGCATGTATATGCAACCACACTTAAGTTGTGGCCCCAAGCATGTGCTGTGAGTATCATTGCGGCCCCTGGGGCTTCCAAAGTTGAGTAGCACTGCTGTAGAGTGTCATTTCACCTCTGGCAAATTTACCTCTTTACTTTTCCACCTTGAGAAATGCCCATAAAGAGCAAATAAAATGTGAATGACTCATCTGGCAATGAGGTGGAAGAGGGTGCTTAAGTGTGGCAAAATGGTGCAACTTAAAATAAAAATTACAAAGCAACTCTTCTGTGCCTAGTATCAGAAACATCAGTAAGGGATGAGGGAATGCAGGATTTTAATAATCCAAATATGAGCAGAGCAGTAGGTTGTCCAGGTGTTTTTAAAAAGAGACATCCTAAGAGAATGTTTCCTTTTGTCATATTTTGCTGAAATTAAGATTCTAATAATTTCAATGCCAAATGAGAAGTTTCACTGATTGCTTTCCTGAGGAGAAGGTGGGCATAACACTCTGAATTACTTATGCACTGACTTGTATACACAGTCAGATGTACTTAGGCGCTATAAACTAATAATTAAAACTGAGCTTGAAAGTCAGGCTGTGTCTAGACTGGCCAGTTTTTGTGCAAAAGCAGCCACTTTTGTGCAAAAACTTGCCAGCTGTCTACACTGGCCGCTTGAATTTGCGCAAGAACACTGACGTTCTAATGTAAGAAATCAGTGCTTCTTGCGCAAATACTTCGACGCTCCCGTTCGGGCAAAAGTCCTTTTGTGCAAAACCTTTTGCGCAAAAGGGCCAGTGTAGACAGCTGAGTTTTGTTTTGTGCAAAAAAGCCCCGATGGCTAAAATGGTGATCGGGGCTTTCTTGTGCAAAAGCGTGTCTAGATTGGCCACGGACGCTTTTGCGCAAAAAAGTGCTTTTGCACAAAAGCGTCCGTGCCAATCTAGACGCACTCTTGTGCAAATACTTTTAACGGAAAACTTTTCCGTTAAAAGCATTTGCGCAAAATCATGCCAGTCTAGACGCAGCCTCAGTGTTTATTTTTTTCTAAATTGTGTAACCAAATAAGTTTCTATTGGAAGTTTGTCAAACTAAGCAGTATGTGCTTAGTTTTGTAAAAGCAAGCTTTTCCATATGAACATCCTTTTGTCTTAAGATATAATTTTAGCAGAAGGCGTCCATATTTCTGAATAAGTTCTTGGTAATACAGATAATTTATATGTACTCAAATTAATATTTATACTCCTGGCTCTGCAACATGACTGGCTAAACCTTCTCTACACTACAAAACTGAAGTTGACCTAAGTTAGGTTGCCATATGGCCTCTGCAGTAATTATTGTATCTTTTCATGTCCACACTACCCTGCTTCCTCCGGTGTTGTGCATCCCTGACAAGAGCGCTTGTAGCCACGTAAGTAGGGCAGCAGGAGTGGCTGGTAGCCAACAGACACACAATGTTTATACAGACACCATTCATTGTGTTGCCCTAACAGCATTGACTTAGGCACCCCATCTCTTGCAGAGATGGATTTATTAGGTCAGTGTAGTGTGTGACTTGCATCAGTGTAAGCAATGTTGTAATTAGGGTTGCCAACTCTCCTAGTTTCACTGGCAGTTTTCTGGAATCAGACTCTATCTCCTGGAAGCTACTGAAGCCAAACCCGGAGGGTTTAAGGCCACTAAAGTGTGGTGGCACAGTGGGACTCAGGCAGACTCCTTGCTGGCCCTGGCTCTGTGCCACTCCCAGAAGCAGCTGGCATATCCCTGCATCCCCTTGGATGCTTGGAAAGTCTGTATGTGCTGCTCACATCCCCACTACCAACTCCACAGTCCTATGAGCCAAGAACAAAGGGCCCATTCAATCACAGCCCTTCTTGAGTCTGGATCTTTTTATTAAATTGTGATTATTGAAATTCCTAGAACAATCTCAAATACTCCCTCCCCCCCCCTCAACTTACAGTGACACAGCACCTCTTTCATCAGGAAATGTGCCTGCCTCAGGGGCTATTTTAAGAGGACCTCTTTTCTTCCCTTCCCTCCCCCCCGAGCTTCACTCTGCAGTTCCATCTTTGCAGGATCCCCTTTCCTGCAGCTTGCTGATGCCTTTACCCTAGGAGCATTTGATTCAACTCAGCTGTGGCTTGTCCTGGAATCAGGGCTGGTTCAGCCCCAGGTTCTCCAGCACATGGTCAAGCCGTCCCTGTTATATGTGTTAATATACTAATGACATTGTGGTAGCTTAAGCTTTATTTAAAAATATGTGTGGAATCAATGTGGCGTGTTTGTAAATAATGTCAACTTTTTACAGCTACAATATGGAGCAAGGCAACTAGTGAGACATCTTTGTTTCTGCAAAGTAAATTGCCACAATATGAAACTAACGAACATGTTAAGCTGTTGCAGAAGTTAAAAAGCTTTCTCTGCTGTCTTTGTTTTACAGCTGTGATCAGTGTTGCTGATGAAAAAATCAGCCAGAGTAGAAGAGCAATCATTGTGTTAGTACCAGAATCGTCCTGTTACAGTGTGTTAGAAGATTCCTCTGAACAGCAACTGGCTGTGTATAATGCTATTATCCGTGATGGAATTAAAGTGATTCTAATTGAATTGGATAAAATAAAGGATTACACAAACATGCCAGAATCCATCAAATATATTAAGCAAAAGCAGGGGGTCATCAAATGGAAAGGGGACATCACAGAGAGATCTCATTCAGCAAGAAC
Organism: Pelochelys cantorii; assembly: GCA_032595735.1. Taxonomy (NCBI): domain Eukaryota; kingdom Metazoa; phylum Chordata; order Testudines; family Trionychidae; genus Pelochelys; species Pelochelys cantorii. The sequence continues at coordinate 118,384,590 of CM064326.1, read as the reverse complement.
AACATTCTGGAAAAATGTACGATACCAAATGCCACCTAGACAAACTTTGTCTCCCTCAGAACTACAGTTACTACCACCAACCTTTAATTCTCCACGTACAATAACATTAGAAAGATGACACCCAAGTTCAGTTTTAAAGCTGTGAGCAGATCACTTCAACTGCTTTTAAATGGTTGGTTGAAGGATATTCATTATATATTATACACTGACAATCTCATTTGGAGGTTTACAGGATTAAAGCCTCTACAACAACTTCATGGACAAATTTGAAAAGGAGATTGACTATCCATTCTCTGCGCAGATCATCAGAGCACCCTGAAACACTGTTTCAATATCACAGTGGCACTGCAGGACTTTTTGAAGAAATACATTTTTATAAGAAAAAGCCTTTTTTGCACTTTTAAATACTGTACTTTTTTTTCCAAATAGGAAAATGAAGGAAATTAATTGTTTGTTATATTCTGACTCTTATATGATGGGTTTAGGTCTGGTAATCCATAGTTTTGAACAAAACAAAACTCTATTCATTTGTTGTAATCTGCTAATTATGGACTCATTGAACCCACTACAAGACAAATCGTATTACATCATGTGGTATCATCCAAAAGGAGAGATGGGAGGGAGCTATAAGACAAGAAGAGGACATTGGAACTTCATTCGTGCCCCTTAAAGAATGGAACCTTTTTCAGCATTATTTTCTCAAGCAAACCATGTAACATCAGGAAGGCTAGAAACATGTTTATTATAAACCAATGTTTTCAATCCGAATTTCAAAAAAATCTTTTTGGATCTGAAGTTTGTTTGGTCTTTGCATTTTTTTTAATGTTTAAGGAAAATCTACTCAGATGATTGAGTTAACTGATAAGCATATATGTACATTATCCTACTCCTAACAAAAATCAAGGTTTTTTTTTCACACACAGTCAACTTAGTTGGCCAAATATTACAGTTTCACATGTGGCTGGACCACAGCGAGTAATTTATTTTTAAAGCAGAAGTCCAGTTGGATTTTAAACCCTCTGTTTCTTTGAAGGCTACTGTTTTTAATTCATGATGTACACATTGTAATTGCTCAACTGTTGTACTACACTTGAATTTTTATATGTAGATAGTGGTGTAATTTGAAATCTCTGGAACTATACAACTGTCTTAGTGCATGTTCCAAAGTGTATCAGTTAGGATTTCCTCTCATCCCCCCAAAACCTGATAAGGTAGCATTAAGATTGTAACAAGTTAAATTTTCCCATTGCAATATTAAATTGTCAACATTTTCCATATTGCATTTTAGGTTAGATTTAATGTGCACAATTTTGGAGTCTTGCTGCTTGACTACTAAAAATTGATTGTGTACACAGTGTGAAACAGATGTTTTGAAAATCCTTGATTTCTGAATTTTCTTGAATTGATGCTCAAATTTCCCTGAAAATCTATAAATTATTCAGATTTTAGTTAAATATTTTCATGTACTGATTGCAGTATGATTAGTCTGACATTCTTTGCTTCAAAGCTGCCCATTAATTATTCTGCCAAGGATCAGGACGCATGTTCTGTAGAAGATGCTTTGTTGTATTATTGACATACTTTAGAAGAAATGGGTAAACATGCACCTCTTGAAGGGTTAATTTATGTACAGAGCATTAATCCTTCATTTTGACTAATATGATGATGAATTAAGCAACTACAAGTGGTGATACGGGCAACATTTGTTTCTCTTGGTTCTATGTCCAGTTCTGTCACTGGCCCACTGTGTGAGTGTGGGCAAGTCACGTTACCGCTCTGTGCCTCCATTTCCCAAAGAGTAAAATGGATATAATACTTGCCTCCCTTGCAGAGTGCTTAGAGATCTACTGATGAAAAGCACCAGATAAGCTAAGTATTCTAAATTTGAATGTGTGTGGTATCATAAGGTACATCAGCAACTCCAATGGTATATTTTGTCCCTATTAAAGTTATATTGAATTTATTTTTCTTTGTACTGTCCACTAGATTAATGCATAACTTCCAGTTTTGGAAAGCTTTCAAAATTTGGTAAAAATACACGACAACATGGAAGACTGAACTTGTTGGCAGGTCTTGTCTACTCAAGTACCGCACTCTTTTGGCTCCTGTTTTACTGTGCTTTTGGTCTCCTCCCACTCAAATTCAAGTGCTTTTCAACACCACACTTTATTCCTGGAACAGTCCTTGTTCGCCTGTCAGACTGCCCCATTTTTCCAATCCCTTCTATAAGGCAGCTGGTACATTGACAGGTGTGTAGGAATTTTCATTCACTCTCTTTGGGGGTGAGGGTGCCTATAGCTTTTGAATCTGAAAAGAAAGCAGAAGTCCAGTCTGACTCCCAAACTCTCTGTTCCTTTGACGGCTAGTGGCTTTATTTTTTCCTATCTGTTTGCTGTAGCCCTTTTGCTTCCTCCATGAGCCATGGGGATTTCCTAGGCCTTTCTCCATCTACTATGGCTTATTCTCCTACCAAAGTAAACACCACTGCCAGGGGCTACCATCCTGCAGTAAAATTGTGTACCTATCACACACTGGTCTGACAACTTCCTACTGTCTCTTTTTTTCAAGGACCTGTGATGAAACTACTACAAACCATGTCCAATGTAAAACTCCCCTAAAGCTATGTCTACACTGCACTTTCATTGGTAAAACTTTTGTTGGTCAGGAGTGTAATATAGCAGGTTTCTGGGGCAGCACTGAGAGGGTGAATTGCTTAAAGATAGGGCTACTTACAGCCCAAGACTGAGGGTCCTTTGCTATAAGGCACACCAACCCAGTCACAAAGAACACTTCTGTTTGCCACACTGGCCAGTAAGAAGTCACATCAACAATCCCTAGATAAACCAGCTTTTCCTGTGCTACAACCAGTACTACACCTTATGCAGCTCAGAGGTTATGAAACCCATTCTCACCAAACCAGACAGGCTTTTCTGATCCTAAGGGACCTGCCACATTCCCAGGTCAATTTATACCTCAGACCTTACCCCAAATAACATGCTGTGCCAATTCTTTAGCATGTAAAATGTTTATTAATAAAAGAAAAAGGTTGAGAGTAAAATTGTTAAAGGAAACAAATTACAAATACCAATGTAAAGTTCCTGGTGCAGGTTTGTAGCAGAGATGGATTAATCTGCTGTTTTATAAGTCTCAGGAATACATCCTTTGTTAGGATGGGTCATCAGTCCTTCCAGGCTCAATTCATAGCAAACGTGTTCCTGAAGTGATCATCTGGATTGAAGACAGCTTCCTTTTCCAGATCTAGTTATGTACTCCAGGGCTCTCCCTAGGTGGGTATGGGGGCTTGAGATAACCTCCCCATCTGCTTTAGGCCCCACCTCTTCTTGTCATTGCTCCACCCCTTCCCTCAAGCCTCCACCACCACTCCATTCCTGCCATGCCTCGTCCTGCTCCTGCTCTGCCACCTTCCCACGTGTGATGCAGCTGGGAGCTGGGGGAGCAGACCAGACTGGGGATGGCTTGCTCCACTTTCTACTGCTGCTACTAACTCTAGAGGCAGATATGACCCTCCTACTGCCAACACCAGGTACCCTGCTAGTCCTCTGCGGGCCTGAGGCAATTGCACCTGTCCAATGGACAAGTCCAAATATACTCTGAGCCCAGGTGGAAACATTCCTTGTGAATGGCAAGGCAGGTAACACATCTATAGTTTTTTGACATGGAACTAACAAACAAAACCCCTTAGTGGGTGTTGTTGGGTGTGTTTTTGTTGTTGTTTTTTTGCTTTTCACCTCTAATCACCCATCCCTACCTTTAGCTCTGCAGAATCTTGATTTTAGGGTGGGAAAAAACCTAATACTTAAAACTAAGGTTATATTCAAATATTGTGAGGATGAATTATAAAGGTTTAGATAAATGGGAATAACTCTAATTTTCTAGTTACTTTTCTGTCCTTACACTAGACAAGCTTAAGACAGTAAAAAATGCTCAGGCAGGGACACTTTCATGAGTGAAATGCTACAGTTATCTTGCTATAATTACTTGAATTTTCAGTGTTCTACATATTGGGGGATGTTAAAATATCTTTATTTAGGTAAACGTATAACTGCTGAAAATGAAGGCGGGAGCTGGCTTTTAAACCGACTCCCCACAAACATTGGCTCCCCACCTGCACCCCCTCCCTTCTGATGCCTTTGTATCAGAGGCAGCAGCACGGGGGTGGGGGATGCAACTCCTCAGGAGCCAGTATATGTGGGAAGCAGGCTTAAAAGCCATGTGTACTGGTTCCCGCCTCCCCTTCCCCTGCTTCTGTGTCTGGCAGATACATATACACCTGATACAGGCAGGCAACTCTGTGGGAGCTGGTATATGTGGGGAGCCAGCTTTTAAGCCTGTGGAGTTCCCTGATACAGAGGCAACAGTGCCCCCCACCCCCGTAACTGTGTAACTGCTGAAATTTTTAGAGGCAGCGGGGGGGGGGAGGGGGGAGGGAGGAGGAGGGGAAGGGAGGCAGAGTGTAACTCAGGGTTAACCAATGAGTCCAGGCTCATCGGTTTACTGTGTACAAGGGTACATGTTCACATCCCTAGTACACATTTGGGGACAATGTGATGTAGGATAATGGAATTTTGGATAAGTGATAGAAGTTGGGTGGTTAGAGCTAGTATGTAAGAAAGAATTTTACATTACAGCCACAGAGGGTCAGACCAAGGGTCAAGCTAGCCCCTGTCCTGTTGCCTGATGGGGACCAATGCCAGGTGCACCAAGGGAATGAACCATAGGCTTGTGCATGGGGTGTGCCGGGTGTGCACAGGCACACCCTAATGTTTCAAACTGCCGTGCTGGGTTTGCCGCCCATGCGCAGTCAAAACCGGCGGGTCTTAGGACCCGGCGGAAAGAGGCGGCAGGGACACAGCAACGTCACCCCACTGCCCCGTCAAGTGTGGTGACTTTAAACCCCGGGCGGGGCGGGGGGAGGAAAGAGTAGGAGAAGTGGGGGGGTGCCCTGGCTAGGGGATCGGGTGCAGCATGGCTGGGCCGGGGGGGGTCAGGTTGGGAGCGGCTCGGCTGGCCCGCGGGAGGTTGGGCCCGCGTGCGCGGGCTTCCCTGCTCAGCGGGAGGGAGCACGCAATGGGGCTTCCTTCCTCTGTGGAGGGGGGGTCAGCCCTGGAGGGAGCACTTACCAGTAAGTCCCTAGAGGCGCGTGTTGGGACTTCCCTTCTCCGCAGGAGGGGTCGCGTGCGCGGCTTCCCTGCTAGGGGGGAGGGAGTGCGCAACGGGGCTTCCTTCCTCCACGGGGGGTCAGCCCCGGAGGCAGCACGCGGCGGCGTCTTCCCTCCGAGGCTGGTGTAGGGGACACCCTGCCCCCACTGGCACCCTGCCCCAGAACCTTGTCCCCCACCCTCCTGCCCCCATTCCCTCTCCCTTGTCCCCAGTCACAGAACTGTCCCCCTGGCCCCCTCTGCAGAAACCTGCCCCCCCCGGCACCCTGCCCCCGATGCAGAAACCTGTCCCCTGCCTCCCTCCCCCCCCCCGCACACTGTTCCCTCTCCCCTGCCCCCAGCCGCAGAACCCTGCCCCCACTGGCACCGTTCCCCAGTACCATGTCCCCTGCTCCCAACTGACTTTTCTGTGGGTCAGTGACCCCTGACTCAAGACAGGTTCCCTGCCCTTCTCCTAAATAAAGACAATGCAGAAACTTTTTGTGTTTGACATAGTATTTTATTTAAAAATGAAGCCTGGCCAACAAATCCCCAATTGGGGCCAAGCCCCCATCTGGCCACAGCCACTCCTGCAGTCCCCCTTGCCCCACACCCTATATCTGTACACTGGAACCCCCTGCCCTGAGCCCCTCACATACCCCAACCCAAATTCCTGCACCCTCACATCCACAAACCAGTGGCTTGATTAGTACCCCAACACTGCCCGGCCTGGAGCCCCCTCCCCGAGCCAGCGTCCCCTTCTCCACCTCCTCCTGCATCCAGATTTCCTCCCAAAGGTTGCACCTCTCACCCGTTCCCACACCCAAATCCCTCATTCCCACCCCAGAGCCTACACATCCTGTCCTCAATCCAGCAAGGGTATGGCTAGACTGCAGGAGTTTTTCAGGATTCTGGAGATATCCCAGAAAAACTCTTCTGCATCCAAGGATGCATTTGTTCTTCCACTTTTTTTAGTGGAAGAGCAAACATGATCTTTCTGTCACCCCTAGATTCCTCTTTCCATGAGGAAAAAGGGGGCTTCCAAAAGAAGGGGTTTTTCTAACATTTGGTCCAGTCTAGACAGACCAAATATTGGAAAAACCTCTTCCTACAGAAGAATTGGGGGGGGGGGGGAAAGCAGCAGTATAAGGATTGGGGATAGCAAGTGATGGAAAGGAGGAGAATAGAGAGGGCAGGGCTTCAAGGAAGGGGCAGGGTGATAGATTTTGGCTTGGTCTGTCATTTAAAAAGTGATCTTGGGTGTAAAAAGGTTGGAGAGCACTGGAGTAGGGGGAGCACCAGAAGGGTGAAAGTCAGGGAGACCCTAGAACTCTGTTACAGACCAGCTGGCGGCTGCTGGAGGAGGAGGGAAAAATAGGGGGAAAGGGTCGGAGACAAAGGGGCTTGTGCTGAGGGAAGGGGGGCAGGTCAGGAGAAGAAAGGGGAAGGTACCAAAGGACAGGGTGGAGGAGAGAGACAAATGCCAGGGGGCCAAGTGGAGACAATGAGGAAAAGGGCAGGAGGGGAGGTGTCAGTGAGGGAGGGGACAGGATAATGCTGGGAGAGGAGAGGGGAAGGGCTCTGGAGGCTAGAGGGGAGAAGGAGAGGTGCTGGGAGAATGCTTGAAAGAAGGGGTGGGCATGAGGAAGGCGGGGATAGAGCAAGGCATGTGTGAGAGCATGAAGGTGATGAGGGAGTGGGCATCAGGGAAAAAGAGGGCAAAGGGGGCAGGGGCAGTGAGGGAAGGGGGAGGCACCAGAGGGAGGTGTTAGGAGAGGGGATGAGGAGGGGTAGCTCAGATGATCAGAGTGGGGCTACTGGAGGAGTGGGCACAAGGGGGAGAGAAGGGCTGGTGGAGGGGGGCAGGTTGCAGGAGGGCTGAGGGCAGTGAGAAGGGCAGGAGTCAGGACAGCAGAGGTGGGTGAGGGGTTGTGGGGGGGCAGCAGGCACCAGAGGAGCTGATGGAGCAAGGGGAGGAGACAGGGCAGCAGAGGGAAAAGGTAAAGGTTTATAAAATATTTATTAATAACTTGGGTGCCACAGTGGCACATCCAAACAAGCCACATGAACTCAGTACTGGTGCACAACACAAAATTCATTCTGCTCACAGGAGGAAACTCTTAGGCTATGTCTACACTGGCGGTTTCTTGCACAAGAATATCTTGCGCAAGGGTTCTTGTGCAAGAAGTCTTATGCAAGAACACGTCCACACTGCCATGTGCGAGCTGTGCTTCTGCACAAGAACATCCATGGCAGTGTGGACGCTCTCTTGCCCAAGAAAGCTCCAATGGCCATTTTAGCCATAGGGGTTTCTTGCGCAAGAAATCCCTGCCGAGCATCCACACTGCCCTCTTGTGCAAGAGAGCTTACACCTGTTAGAAAAGAGCATAGCTCTTGTCCAAGATGCCCTCTCTTACCATGCCGTACTGTAAATTTCCTTGCACAAGAGCAGGCGGGCAGTGTGGATGCTCTGTGGGTTCTTGTGCAAGAACGGCTGTAATTGCACAAGAAGCTGCGAGTGTAGACATAGCCTTAGAGGGGACACTTTCCCCAGCCTCTCTGCCCTCCAGTTAATGTCACACACATTGGGTTAATGCAACTGCAGGATAGTTACATGAGGGGGGTTTGGTGGGGGCCAAACTAATCCCTGTTGGTAGGAGGATGGTGGGAAAAGCCCTTCTAGAGGGGTGACATGACACCTTTTACTTCTGGTCATGTGTCCATCTTGACCCAGCCTGTTACGTCCGGAGGCGTGGCTAATGGGGGGGGCAGGGGGCGTAGCTAATGGGGCACCACCAAAAATTATACAAACCTGCCACCCATGCTAGCTAGTAGTTAAGTGTTAAGGGGCCCATATAAAAGGTATTGCAGGCGTATTCAAGAGCCATTTCTCTCCTTTCACATACATTAACAAAGGGCTCGGATTTACTGGCAGTTTCCAGTAAAGGCTGCGATCCCAAAGCATTTTACAGGGGTGAGTCAGAGGGGCTGAGAGACACTGCAGCTTGTCAGCCAGTACATCGAAAGGAAACATTTTTTTGCCCCCCCACGAGCCAAAATACTTATGATCTCGTCTTCCCGATGAAGCGTGTTCGTGCCAGTGCGCGACGTAGCTGCCTGCAGCTCTTCTCGGCAAGCCACGTGCGCCGAGATGCCACATTGGTACTGAACAAGCCCCTACGTCCGTCTGTCGGCCCGGCTGTGCTTTGTTTTTCCCCTTGCCCCGGCTGAATTCCCGCCCCGCGGCGATTTCAAGGGCCTTGCATTATTATCACAGACGAGCGATTTCACCCTACGGAGCCTCAGCGCGGCGCCAGCCTGAGAGAGGCGGCCCCTCTGCTGGGCGGAGGCTGCAGCGCTACAAGCAACTCGCTCGTGCGGCGTCAGGGGCCACCTCCCGGGCCGCGCCCGCTTCCCTCTGCCCCCGCTGCAGGCCCGGGCGCGTAGCCGGCAGGAGCGGGCCGCGCCTTCGGGGCAGCAGGAATTGGGGGGGGCGAGGGGGGAATCCCAGCCCGGCTTGCTCCGAGCGCGCTGGAGGCTGTGACGCCGCCGGGCTGTGGGCCAAGCCCCAGCTGCTGCTCTCCTCCTGCAGCCCGCTCCCGCCTCCAGCACCAGTCTCAGTGGCGGGGCCCCAGCCTCCCAGCAGAGCGCTCGGCTTCCACCATCCCGGCCGTCTTGCATCCCCGCGCCCCGCCCGGGCTGCCGGCAGCAGCATTCGTGCGCTGCTGGGCTGGCCGGTGTCGCCCCAGCCAAGCAGAAGCGAGGGACCGGCGCTCTTCCGTCTCCCCTCACAGGTAAAAGCTTCTGCCTCCCGCCCTAGAGCTGGAGAAGCAACCTGAAGCCTGACCTGCTCCTTGGAGCTGCAGCCGCTCGCTTGCCCTTAAATAAGGAGATGACGCGCAGTGCCTGCTGGAGGGAGACGCTGCTGTGATAGGGGAAAGCGGTGCCTGAGCTACGCTCTGCTGTTCTGCAGGGGGACTCACAGGGCACAGGTGCACTTCAGTGAGTTCCGTAGGAGGGGTGGGTAACTTACAACTAGGAGGATTCTTTTCCTCCCGTCTCTGTGTTGTAGCTCTGCATGCACGAGGCGGGTTCTTTCCTTCTTGCAAGCATAAGCGCAGGAGGGGCGTGGGCGTGGGTGTACGCGCGTGGGCAAGAGTGCAAGGAAGGCCACCCAGAGTAACAGGGAGGGGACATGAGGGACCCCCATTTAGCAATTACAATTTTGCAGGGAGGAGGAGCAGTGCACCTCCTGGGTGCTCCCACGAGTTGCTTATGTAGGGGCAGGAGATTGAGGTGTGAGCGGGTGCTGCAGGATCCAGGCTGCCTCCCCTCATCACAGGGGCTTTGCTTCTGGCCACAGCTGGGGTTGTGTGAGAAGACCAGGGGCAAGAGGGGTGGTAGCAAACCCACTCTTAAAAATCTTCCGGCACCACTGCTTGCAAGATCACCAACAATAAAGGTTCTGTTGGCCACATTTTGCTCTTAGCTGGTGTTCATCCTGCCCATTGTCTGTAGTGGGTTTTCACTAGGGCTGTCAATTGACATGCGTTAATGCCTGTGATTAACTCAGTCCAGGATTAACACGTTAAATTTTTTAACAAGTTAATCACAGGCATTAATGCTGTACTGCCCCTTTGAAGTGCTGCTGTGGTGCTTCAAAGGGGCAGCATAATGTGGAGCCCAGGATCAGTTGGGGAATCCCCAGCTGATCTGGGGCTCCACTGCCCCTTTGAAACATGCAGAGGCGGCATTTCAAAGGGGCAGATGCCTCACAGCTGAGCCAGGGATCAGCTGTGTGGAGGCTGCCCCTTAGAAATGCCACCTACACATGTTTTAAAGGGGCAGTGGAGCCCCGGGTCAGCTGGGGACTCCCCAGCTGATCCTGGGCTCCACAAGGCATTTTCCCAGAACCCGGGATCAGCTGGGGAGTCCCCAGCTGACCCTGGGTTCTGGGGAAATGCTGTGCAGAGCCCGGGATCATCTGGGGAGTCCACAACTGATCCTGGGCTGATGAGTGTGGGGGGCTGGGTCTGACCCCTTCTGCCAGCATCAGGCCCATCATTAATCCTCTAGGCTGCATTGTTGTGGGGAAGGGGTGCAATGGGGGTGGAACAGCGGTGGGAAGAGGTGGGGCATGGCAAGGTGTTGTCCCAGGTCCCACAATCCTGTAGGCATGTCTTGACAACAGACATTCTGTTTTTAAGGGTTCATATAAAGAGCAAGACAGATTTTCAAATGTAAGAATGATAAATAAAGACTAATCCAGGAGTGGTTGGTGTGACGTTATCTGATTGAAATATTAGACATCTGATTAAAATGTGGCACGTAGCCAGGAAGGCTTAATCAGTTTATATGCTGACTGATGCAGGGCTGACCTTGAAAACTCTGGTCATCTGAAGAAGTGGGCTGTGCCCACGAAAGCTCATGATACCATCTACATGTTTTGTTAGTGTATAAAGTACTACCAGACCATTTGTTGTTTTTTTCTGTACAGACTAACTCAGCTACCCTGTGAAGCTTCTTGAAAGACTTGTCAGGATAATGTGTAAATTATAGCTGGGCTGTTACATAAAGGTTTGAGTAGAATTTTGAAATGCAAACTTGCATTGTTAAAGCATTGGAATGATAGGGGTTTTCTCAGGTTTTGTGATGACTGTTACTATAGCTTTGGTTCAAGATCAAAAGGGAATATTGACACTTATCGTGAAACCTGAGTGAAGTAGTAGTATATCTCTTTGAAGGTTGTGGTAAACTGTATATGGACTGCTTAATGGGTAAATTATGGTGAGTTCCACAATGTTTGGGGGAGAAGTTATACCAAAAGCCTATTGTTCTCCCAGGCCAAAAGGCTGCTGCAAATGTATAAAGTGCCTGTGCACAGAATCTTTTTTCATCTCTCCTTTGCTTGGATGCCCTGGGGGAAAGCTGCAAGCCATAAAAGGTGAGCTCCCAGGATATCCTGGTGCCCCTATATGAGACAGTAACTTAGTAACTCTGGACTGATTTGAAAAGCTCCATCTGCAGCTACAAAGCTCAAATGCTCTATGTATCTGAATCTGAAGAATTGAACTACTTTCTATATGTACAGTGATCTTTTAACTGGAGATGTGAACATGTACATGGTTAGCTGTTGAGCCTGGGCTCATTGGTTAATGTGCGCCGTTACATACAGACACCCCACTCCCGCTGCTGCCTCTGTATCAGAGGTAGCAGCATGGAGGTGGGGGCAAGCTCTGCTAATTAGCCAGGCAGCATTTGAATCTCTCCTGGGTGGCTGCCCATGCGCTCATCTTACAGGGAACACAGCTGTAGAGTAATCCCTTTGACATCAAAGGGGCTACAGACTGTTTTTAAAGTTGAGCAAATATGTATCTTTATGGGACTGGGGTCTTATTAAATATTTATTGTTGGGTTTTGTATTGTGAAAAATTTGGCTCTGTAATGAAAGAGCTATTTATAAGTTCACGCTTTATTTTCTCTGCTTAAAAATAAGGTTGATAAACACAGTATTAGAATTTATACATTTTAAATGCTAGTACTGCTAGTTTCTCACTCAACTGAAGTTTTATACTTTCATGCAATATGTGTTTTGAAACACTGGTGCTCTGGGTTTACGGTTGAACATATGTTAACTGTTCTTCATGTATGCATTTCCAATGTAAAAATACCTTAGAAAATAGACAAAAGACAGTGAACAATTCCTTGACATCTTTACATCAACCTTGCCTTCATATTTTATTGTGAAATTTAGTATCTGAAATGATTTAAGGATTGCTAACTGAAAACCAAAATTTTTAAAAAGAAATTGTGTGTCTCCATTGTGAAGGGTTTTAGTCAGTATGCATGTCTGTTTAATTTGTCATTTTATGATCAACATTCCTGTGTCCATTTCTGCTAAGCTTGTGATTCATGTTATAATCAATAGCAGAAGTTGGGGTTGGTCAATACTTGACTATAAGATGACAAAGTTTAGACACGCATTGGTGAGTCTGTATTCAGTAATGTAGCACCCCCACAATGTGTCTTAAGACACTATATTTCAGATTTTTTTTGAGTGAATTAAAAAAAAAAAAAAAAACCTCTCCACATACCATTCATAGGAAGTGGCCAGAAAAATTCCAAAAAAGGTTGACATATTGTTGGAAAAGGAAATTATTTTCATTACTTACTCAACTCTAGGATTAAATTGGCTAATCAATGTCCTGCTCAAATTTCAACTTTTCTTACACAGTCTCTCAGCATACAGTTTCCTGTGTTTCAATAAAAGTTATTCTTCACTTTTTTTTTAAATGGCCTACATTGCAGCTACAAAATTATTGCCATTTTCAGTTTACAGATAATAACATAGTGAGTGGCTGCAGTGAGCAATATACGCATGTGGAATGGAATAAACACACACACTATATAGTCTATGACATACTTTGAGAATATTAAAAATATAGAGAGTTGGGTTTGTGGTGTTCGGGAGAACTGCATGGTGAATTATAGGCTGGTCATGAAGGTCGAGGACCACTTACCATCTAGTCAGACGTCTGTGCAGTGCTGGGGAGGACCAGGTGGTCAGGATGCAAGTAGATACAAATGGCATAGAGAAGGAAGGAGAGAGGTCCTGGTGGCCAAATTTAGGCTGCTAGGTAAGAGATTAAAGATCAGGATCCTCCATAGTAGAATTCTCTGAAATGCTTCTGATTCCACACCCAGGACAGTTACGTTCATTTGCAGAGTATCAATGTGTAGTAGAAATAATGGTGTATGGAGGAGGGATTTATGTTTATTAGGATCTGGGAAATCTTTTTGGGGAAAGAGAAGCCTATGGAAAAATGATGGGTTCCACCCAAACCAAAATGTAATCAGATAGCTGGCATATACAATTAAAAAGCCCATAGAGGAGTTTTTAAATTAAGGGCTGTCGGAAAAGCAAGAGGTGCAGAGGAGCACACAATTTAGACTGAGACATCCTTTAGGGGATACTGTGTCCTAGTAAAGAGGGTAGGATAGAAATTGATTGAGTAGGAACTAAGAAGAAACAGTCAAATGAAAGAGTCCCATTCAGTTATCACATGAAGCCAGACAACTAAGTATTGACTAATGTAGGGGTGGGCAAATAAAAAAGCGGCAGCCTGTTAGGGTTAGTCCCTGGCAAGCTGCTACTGCTATAAAGATTCTTATTTAATAGCAGGCATTCAAGTTCAGTCACTTAGTATTTAGACTTCTAATATTTGTATGCAGGCACCTATGTGTTAGTCCAGGGGTGGGCAAATACTGGCCTGTGGGCTGGATCTGGTCCCCCATAATTAGTCCCTGGGTGGCCCTCCCCTCTATATTTATCTGAGCCTCTGCAGGTATTGGGTGATCTCTGCTCTGATACAGAGGCAGCAGTGCGGGGTGGCACTGTTTGGGGCTGGTGGTCTGAGCTCCCGGACACAGCGCAAGCTGGAACTGAACCAGGCTGCCTGCCCGCCTAGCTGCCTAATCTACTTTAAATTCAGAGCTGCAGCGGGGATAGGTCTCGGCCCCGTGCGAGCCAGGACTGCGCTGGGCTGTTGGCCAGCCTGATAAAAAATTTACTAGCAGAGGTGGGGGTGGAGGAATGCATGTGGTCTATAGCATTAACCTATAAGCTTTTGCTTATCAGTTAATTGACTACACTATTACATCCCTATTTAGGATGCAGAGAGAAAAGTTCTAGATACCATTAATGACTTTTCTTGGGGAAACTAGTGCTGGAACCCTCAAGGAAGAGGCAATTTTTATTTAGTACTAAGTGGAACACAAAATGTCATCCAATAGGTGAATGTAGAGGAACTGCTCAGTAATAGCGTTGATGATGTAATTAAATTTAACATTCTGGTAGGAGGAAAGTACCAAGGTGACTCACCAAACTCTTATTTAACTTCAGAATGGGGAATTACTCAAAAATGATGAAGATAGTTACAAATTTAACAGGAACATTCACAAGAGTGAAATGCTAGCAAGCTACTTGGAAGCTTTTAAAAAACATAATAGAGGCTTGAATGAAATATATATCCCAAATAAAAAAATCAGAACTGTAAGAGACCAAAAAATGCCACCATGGCTAAACAGAAGAGTTAAAGAAGTGATCAGAGGTAAAAAGTTGGATGTCAAACTCCACTGAAAATAGAAAGGAACATAAAATATGGCAAGTCAAGTGGAAAACTATAATTAGCCAGTTCAAAATGAATTTGAAGAGCAACTAGCAAAAGACAGACAAACTAACAGCAATTTTTAAAAGTATTTCAGAAGTAGGAAGCCTGCCAAACAGTCGGTGGGGCCACTGTCTGATCATGGTGCTAATGGTATAAGTACAGAATGACAGAAGATTAGGGTTGGGTGGGATCTTAAGAGGCATCTAGGACTGCTCCGTGCTCGATGGAGGATCAATTCCAACTAAGTCATCCCAGCCAGGGCTGTGTCAAGCTGGCATATACCTCCCTAGATAACCCATTCCAGTGCTTCACCACTCTCTTAGTGACATTTTTTTTACCTAATATCCAGTCTAGATTTCCCCCACTGAAACTTGAGACCATTGCTCCTTGTTCTGTTATTTGCTACCACTGACCATAGTGTAACTCCATCCTCTTTTTGGAACCCTTCTTCAGGTGGTAGAAGGCTGCTGTCAAATTCCTCCTCACTCTTCTCTACTACAGACTAAATGAGCCCGGTTCCCTCAGCCTCTCCTCATAAATCATGTGATGTGCCCCAAGGAATCAAGGACGATGAAGTGTTTCAGAAAAACGAGATGAATTCTTTTTGTTGATCTTTACTGTAGACTCAGATCTGAGGAAAATTCCAAATAAGCAGTTCTTTTTCATCGATAAATCTGAGGCACTGCCCCAGATTGAGGTGTTAAAAAAAGAGGTTTTGGATCAAATTGATAAATAAAACAGTAATAAGTGAGGCCCTACTTCATTTACAATATTGTAGAAATTGCAGATCATATATACAGTAGCCCAGTGTCGGAGAGTCTGTAACGCTGAAATGCTGGCTGTTCCCTCTGGGCGGCGCTGTTGCCTGAAATGCTGGCTGTTCCCTCTGGGCGCCTGTGCTGCATGGGGAGTGTGGGGCCCAAACGGCTGCTTGCGCCACTTGCTCCCCCAGGGCGGCCCGGCTGAGCGGCGCAGAAGTCAGCCGAGCGCCACGGCGGGAGGCGAAGGGGGGGCGGGGCAGTGATGTACATGGCCAGGGGGCAGGGCCTGGCTTTGCACATCACTGCCTCGCCCTCCCTTTGCCTCCCACTGTGGCGCTTGGCTGACTTCTGTGCTGCTTAGCCAGGCCACCGCGTGGGAGCAAGTGGCACAAGCAACTGTTTGGGCTCCCCTGTGGTGGCCCGGCTGAGCAGCGCAGAAGTCAGCCGAGTGCCACGGCAGGAGGCTAAGGGGGGCGGGGCGGTGACGTGCGGCGTGACAGCGGCTCCAGGCCCCGCCCCCTGGCCGTGAACATTACCGCCCCACCCCCCTTCACCTTCCGCTGTGGCACTTGGCTGACTTCTGTGACGCTCAGCCAGGCCACCGTGTGGGAGCAAGTGGTGCAAGCAACCGTTTGGGCTCCACAGTCCCCATGCAGCATGGGGAGTGCGGAGCCCAAACGGCTGTTTGGGCTCCGTGGTCCCCCGAGTGAGAGGCAGGAGGGGGAGGAGGAGAGACAGAGAGAGAGAGAGAGAGAGAGAGAGAGAGAGAGGCGGAGGAGGAGAACTGAGAGAGAGAGGGGGGAGGCAGTAGGAGGAGGAGAGAGAGAGAGAGACGGAGCGAGAGACTGGAGGCTCAGGAGAGAAGACCGTTGTGGAGGAGACCTGAAAATCCCGTCTTATGACGGGCTAATTGGCTAGTTCTTCAATATTAGGCTTCCACTGCAATTTTGATTTTAATTAGCTTACTTTGCACAGTCCACAATTTTGTACAGATGTTGAAATTTGCCTCACATACTTTTTTCCCCCATTATACTTCTCACCTTTCCTATGGTAGCTTTGGCAGTACAGTACACTCTTGATAGGGATGTAATAGTATAGTCGATTAACCGATAAGCAAAACCTTATAGGTTAATGCTATAGACTACACACATCCCCACCACCCCTTGCCAGTAATTTTTTTAGCAGGCTGGCCAGCAGCCCAGCTCAGTCCTGGCTTGCATTGGGTCCTGGACCTACTGCCGCTGCAGCTCTGCATTTAAAGTGTTTTAGGAGCCAGGTGGGCAGGCAGCCCAGCTCAGTTCTGGCTCGTGCCAGGTCCAGGAGCTCAGATCCCTCCCCTCTGGACAGGGGTGCCCGGGGACTATAGACTAGTCGACTACCTGATAAGAATTAATGAGGTTAATCAGCTATTCAATTAACCAATATTTAACATCCCTAATTCTTGATGTAATGCCCTTTGCAATAGTGAGCCCTGAACTATACCGGACACCACTCCTGGATCCCATCTCGAGTGGATGGGCAGAGGTAGCTTCTCTTGCTTTGGAGATGAGCAAGTACTATATTTGTTCAATTTGTCACATGCATTGCAACTTAACAGACACCTCTGATCTTGATATACTTATGTCATTAGGAGGCAAATGGTACTTCTATCGATTTAAGCAAATTGTGAATCCAGCTAAAGAGTCAAAAACTGTAAAAAATACTAGTGCTTTAGACTGTGCAAAGCAGTACAGTATGCCAAGCATGTACTGATGGTCGAAAGTTATTTTGTACAGCCTGCTGTGGCATGCTAGACCATACACACATCAGATGTCAGTACTCATTTAAATTCTGATCAGCATCATTAATGCCAAATGTACAGCAGAGACCGATCTAATATCAGAAGCAAAATGGCAGACAACTATTGTATCCATGTTTAATCGTGGTACCGAGAATTGTGATGCACAAAATGTGGCATATTTTGAACTTGAGGCATTTTAAAGTACAAATCTATAATATACGAAGGAGAATGTTTGTATGGTTGTGCACTAATAACTTGGACACTATAAGAGCTACTGCAACCAAACTTTGCATGGGATAACCATTCATCCAGGAGAAGGTTTTAAGGAACTGTGGGAGGGAAGAGATGAGAGACCGATGCCTCTCCCCGGGGTTGCATGGAGCTTGGCAGTGCGGGGAGAAGTGGCTTCCCGGGGGAAGCGGCGGGGACAGTCGCTCACTAAGGCCGGCGGAGGGATAACCTTTCATCCAGGAGAAGGTTTTAAGGGACTGTGGGAGGGAAGAGATGAGTGATGCATGTCATTACTGTAACCAGATGAGTGGCTCAGAAAAGGTTTGGTTATTTCTTTTGAACAATCCTGTTCTTAACCTGGTAAATAATAGGGATGTGAAAGGGTAATCATTTTACACAATTAAGCGATAAACCTGTGCATGGTCAAAAGAAAAGCGGGGTGTTTCCAGACCAGTTTGAGGACCAAAGTTTACCCAGCCAGGACAGTCATTTATGAAAACAGTTTGGGCATTTGATGGGAAACAAGTGAATGTTAGCGGAGCAGGTGCTCCCTCTGGATGTAATCCCTCTGTTTTGCCATGAAGTTAAAGCACAGCTTACACTCACACAACGTTGAATGGGGTGAATTAAATGGTCAGGGCCATCCCTTGGGAAGCAGGACCTAGGACATCTCTCTCATCACCCCAGGCCTGCTTCTTCCTTCCCTTGCTCTGCCACCTCCCTGCCACTAGTTCTCTGAAGCTAAGCTATCTGCTGAATGTTCAGTGGCAGTCAAAAAGGCTACCTATATTAGAAACCAATTGGAAAGGGATAGATAAGACAGAAAAATTCGTAATGCCACTATTCAAATCCATATTATGTCCACATCTTGAATACCACATGCTATTAAGTTCATCCCATCTCAAAAAAATATATTAGAACTGGAAAAGATACAGAGAAGGACAGCAAAAATGATTTGTGGTATAGAACAGCTTCATTTTGAGGAGCGATCAGGAAGACTGAGACTGTTCATCTTAGAAATGAGATGACTCAGGGGGAAATGATAGAAGTCTATAAAATCATGAGTAGAAGTGGAGGCAGTGAATAAGGAAGTGTTTATTTACCCCTTCATATAACAAAAGAACCAGGAGTCACTCATGAAATTAATGGACAACAGGTTTAAAACAAATATAAAGAAATTATTTTTCACATGATGCACAGACAACCTGTGGAACTTGTTTCAGTGCTGGCAATCCAGGTGCAGCTCTTGCCAAGACTTCAGGCATTAGCTAAGAACAAATAAACTCATAACTGGAGACCAGACCAGTTCTTCTATATGTTAGTTTTGCTCAAAATAGGTATTAGTCTTATAAGAATGTATGTACTGTTTAGACTCTGTGGAATGCTTGTATGTTGCTGTCTGCATTAATCTCACTTGTACTGTTGGTATTCCAAGCAACAAGAAAATATCTAAGTTTTTGCTTTATAACTTAGTAAATGTTTTTTCTGAACTTATGAACCCAGGTATGGGAATTGCCTGCCTCTCCCCCCCACTCCTCCCATTGCAGCCATCCAGAAGAGCCATCAAAATAAAAACGAGCAGTCCTGTGACACCTTAGAGACTAACAAATATGTCATGAGCTTACTCACAAAAGCTCATGATATAATATATTTATTAATCTCTAAGGTGCCACAGAGACCTGCTCATTGTTTTTAAAGTTACAGACTAACATGGCTAGCCCTCTGAGACTTTTTATCAAAATAAAGATGGGCAATGAAGGAACATCACATTACAAAGGCCCTGTTACATCTTGCCAATACTACCTACAAGGAAGCTCATTCTATGCACTTGGAAGCTGAATGAAGGAAATAAAGTCCAGGAAAATGTGTCTATCTTTCTCTTTGCTGTTTGAACTCTGAGATATAAGATTTAGGATACCAATTGATCTGGGATAAATGACTAGTCTTTTGGTACTGGAAGCAACCTGAATATTGCATGATTTTTGGGGTGACCATTTATCACTGAGTCCAGCTTGCTTGGGTTGCAAAACAGACTAGAGTGTTTAAGGGGACTAAATATTCCACCAGGATTTCACATTTGTTACTGGATTGGTGAAATCTCATTATAAAAAACACCACCAATTTGTGGTGTCTTTCCTGTTTTTGACCGTCTGTCCTGAGGTAGGCTCTGACAGTTGTGAGCCATTTCAGATAGTGTGCTACTCACTGACAGTGGATGTTATGAAGGCCAAAAGTATAACTGAGTTCAAAAATAATTAGATAGGTCCACCACTAGCTATTAGCCATTTATCTGTGGGTATCTTTAAGCTTCTTACTTCCAGATGCTGGGAGTGGATGACAGGGGAAGGGTTATTCGATAATTGCCCTGTTCTGTTCATTCCCTCTAAAGTACCTGGCACTTTCTACTGTCAGAAAGCAGGAGACTGGACTACATGAACCATTAGTCTGACCCAATATGGCTGTTCTTATGAGATCCTTGGGCACAAAAAGATCTAATAATAATACAGATTATAGTGTGGATGCTTGTAAATTGAACTGCTTTGAGAAAAACAATACTAATTCTCTTTTCCCCCTTCTTCTAGTAAAACATAATGGTTGCAGCTGTGTTTACCTGTAGTATAATCCTAGTGTTTCTCTCTTCAGTGAAGGCAAGTAAGTTGATCAGATGGTTTTTTAATTACTTCCTCTGAATGAATTCTTTTACACATGCATGTATTAGGGATGTGAATGAGTAGTCAACTACAGCCGTTGTACAGAGTTGTACTACCAAACACTTGGTCGTAACTCAAAGTGTTCGTAAGTCAGACTCCATTCATTTACATGTGACTGTGCTGTTCGTAAGCGCGGATCGCATTTGTAACTCGGGGACCGCCTTTACGACTGCTTAATGGGAGGTTTGGTCGTAAGTATGAACGGTCATAAATTGACCATTTGTAACTCGGGGACCGGCTGTAGTCAGTTAAATGATAAGCCTAAAGTTATTAGGTAATCTAGTTGACTACTCGCTTCCCACCCCCACCGCTTGCTGTGTCAGAGGCAGTGGGGGGCGGGCGGGGAGCAGAAGCTGGTGCTGGGGGGAGCTGACTTAAAAGTGGTGCTGTCTGTGCCCCCCTTCCTCCACGCTGCTGCCTCCAGCAGAGGCAGCAGCGCAGAGGGGCAGGGGAGGGTGCTTCATGGCAGCAGCCTCTGTCCATGGTGAGCCTGGGCCTTTTGCAGGCAAAGGCTACTTTGTGGCAGCAGCCCCCCTATCTGTGGGCCTGGAGCAGGCACTGGCACAGCTGTGGACAGAGACTGCTTTGCAGCAGCAGTCCCTATCCATGGGGGTCCTAGACCCCCCCGCAGATGGGCTGCTCCTGGAGCAGCCTCTGCCTGTGGCCAACCCAGGCTGCCGTGGACAGGGGCTGCTTTACGGCGGCCTCCCCTTCCCCTTCCTCCCCCCCCCCCAGTTTGGACCATGGACAGGGGCTGCTGCCACCCCATGCACAGGCCGCCAGGCAGCTAGTCTGTGAGAGGAGCTGGTTTTTAAACTGGCTCCCCTTGTGGAACGGCTCCTGCCTGGCATCCCATGCTGCTGCCTTTGATAGAGAGACAGGGGTGGCAGGGGGCTCCCGGGAGTGGGGCCAGATTGCACTGGCTGCCGGTCCTGCCCCCAGAGACTGTAGGGATGTAAAAAGTTGGTTAAATAGGTAATCATGTAATCACTGAAAATCCCAGTGGTTACACATGCTGAAGGCTCTAAATAAGCTTTAAATAAGCTTTATACTGCAGAGTCTCCTGGGGAGGAGGCTTCTCTGCCGCAGTGAAGCCACTTGCCTGAGAGAGCGGGGTGGGCTCTGCAGCTAGTTCCCCAGGAGCAGGGCTGGCAGCCCCTGCTGGCCCTTCTCCTGGAGAGCCAACATGTAACCTACAGTGGGGTGGGCTGCCATGGACAGGGGTGGCTCTGGCTGGCTAGCTGGAGCTGGTCCTGCATGTGATGGGCCCTGCAGGGCTGGAGCAGCCTCCTGCCTGGGGCAGGCAGGGAGATGCTCCAATCCTTGCAGTTAAGTGGAACCGGTCAGCATTCCCTGTTTAGGGTGCTGATAACCTTTCATAACCCTAGTTTTAAGTTTTCCAGGTATGAAGTTTGGCAGTGCATTATGCATGTTCTGCACATTTAGGCATTTTTAAATAGGCATTGGAAAAAATATTGAAGATCCTAAATATGACACTTCAAAATTCTCACTGAAAATGTCAAAAGATTTAGATTTGTAAATCTTTCGTTGTCAAAGACAAATTATTTTATAGTCACAAGGCCCCATGTATCTGTTGATTCCATGTTGCTGCTGATAGCAAAGCAGCAGAAAGCTCACGCAAGCAGGGGATAGGATAGCAGAAGTTGGAAGTAACAGCCTCATTAAATTCTCCTTTTCTCCCATCATCCCCCAATGTGCAGCCTTAGAGACTGTAGAAGGACTTTTGTATCAATACGTTGCAATCTCAATTTCTTCACATTGGAATGGAGAAAGCCAGGTGGAGAACAGTTGCAATTCCTTGGGAGCTGGCATGTTCCTCTTACATTCAGCATATTTCAGAGGAAGAGTTGATGCTGGCCAGACTAGTTATTCACTGCATGGTCTGAACAGTTGAAAAGAGTGGACAGTACTGGTACAAAACAATGTTAAATGAGATTTTCAAAAGTACTCTGCATTGAATTCACTAACAGAGTTTTTGTGTGTAATTATAGAGTATCATTTAGTTTATAGATGCTGCAGTTGCCTGTCCCACAAGAGTATTTAAGGATGAATATTGAAAACCTATTCAAGAAATAGACAAATTTGTCTCTAAAGTTCTATAGCGGTCTTATTTTTTTATTTTGTCTCCATGTTTTTTAGAGGAATGCACGGTACAGGAAGCGCTGCTTAGTCCAAGTTCGGTATTTGTACTGGTAGGAGAGCCTCTTACTATTGATTGTCTATTAGATAAAACACTGCACATGAATTACAACTTGACTTGGTATAAAAGCGGGAGAACAATGTTTGTGACTCAAGTGAAACATTCCAGAATACATCAACATGAGAACATGCTTTGGTTTGTCCCTGCAACTTTAGAAGACTCGGGTTCCTATGAATGTGTCATGTGGTAAGAATGTGTTTGCCTTTGATTTGGGGGGAGGAGTATGTGTGTGTGTATGTGGTTTATTTTTTATTTTTTATCAGAGCTACACTGTTGTAGATGTGAGCTTCAAAAAGAATCCTCAAAGATTTAAATTATTTTTCTGATTTTAATTCTAGAGTTAACTTGTAATTTCCCCATCACAAATACTTAGGGTTTAATATTAAAAACAGAGCTACAGGTGGGACCTCCCTGGTCTGGCACTCTCAGGACCTGCGTGGTCCTGAACGACAGTTTGCTGGACTAAGGGAGGTCAAGGCTCCCCTCCCACCTGCTGGCCCTGCTCCCTGTCTGGGCTCATTGGTTAAATGTTCACAGTTACATGCAAGCTCCCAGTAGGCGCAGGAAGCCAGCTTAAAAGGGAGAGGTGACGGGAAAGCCAGTATGTGTGAGGAGCTGGCGCAGGCTCTCTGTGCGCACCTGCTCCTGAGGAGCCACCTCCCCTCTCCCTGCGTGTAACCGCTGAAATTTTCAGCGGTAATACGGTTACTTAATTAAATGCATTTTAACATCCCTAGTACCAGGTTCTTTAATATAGTGCAGTGGCTGGGCTTCTGACCCCAGAATCCTCTGGTCATAAAGCTGGCATAAACAGCACAAGGAAGATCACCTCAATGTCAGGAAAAAGTGCTGGTGGCTCAAAGCCAGTGTAGAGACTCTCAGGTTATTGCTTTTCTTTGCTTCAGTGGAAAAGGAAGCATAGCTAGATGACTCTTTGCACTACACCAATCCTTTTGTCCCCTTCTTTGCATCCTTTGAAGGCTGCTGAAACTTGGAAAGGGGAATTTATGCTGCATCAGATTTGGAGGAGTGCAAAGAAAAGCTTTAAACCATGTGTGTGTTCATGCTGATCTACATCCTATGCACCTTAGCTAACCCACAGGATCTAACTCTTAATTTGTTCATAAATAAAAGTAACGTTTTGTGCAATATCATACCTGACCATGGATGGGGAGTGTTTTGTAATTGTTTGGGCTTCTTGAATTATGGAATGGATAAAGGAATTTATGCTAGGGGAAGTAGAGCTGGGGAGGTGAGAGTGGAGTAGGCCATTCTTGATACAGGACCCTTTGGCAGTCAGTGAGCTAGACATCAGTGGATTTGCTTCTGAAGGGAGCTGTTTCCAGACTGATGTTAAAGCTCCATTAGAATTTATCAAGGAGAAAAGGCAGCAGATATGAAAAGGAAAATAATATAAACATGAAAAAATATTAGAACTGTAATTCAGCTGTATTATTTTCATTACAGGAATTTAACAAGCTGCAACAAAATATACTTCAATATAACAGTTTTCAAAAATACTGCTGGTTTGTGTTTTAATGGGAATTATCTTTATCCTCAAGAGGTACCAGCATCATCAAGTGTAAAGATTGTGTGTCCTTATCTAGACTTCTTCAGAGATGAGAAAAATACTTCACTCATTCACTGGTATAAGGTATAAGATCTTGTGGGGTCTGTCTTCTATTTCATTTTCAACTATGATTTTGTGTTTTAACTGTTCAGAATTGATGGTGGAGGGTGGGATGGGAGAAAAAATAAATCATATTACTTTTTTCAATGAAATAGGATATGATTCACACAAAGTTTGATTGTTGCTGAAAATGTGTGAGCTTGTTCAAATTAAAATGATCTTCTATTTATAAGTAGCACCATTTAAATTGTAAGTATGACTTGTTCTGAAATGCAAAGAAGTCTATAATAGTGGAGAATCAGAAAAGTACATGCAAGGGAGACTTGAAATGACTATTAGAAAATGTAGATAAGCTCGTCTATTTTAGCTGCCCACCTGATACTCAAGGGGCCTATTGTTTTGAAGGTGATTTCATCTTCCCTTTCCCCCATATCGAATAAAATGTGGTCTTTAAAAATCTCTCATATGATATATGTATTTTCACAGTAGGGTGATTTTGTTCTTGAGTAGGGTGACCTAGGGATATAATAGTGCAGTCAATTAACTGATTAACTGATAAGCAAAACCTTATAGGTGAATGCTATAGACTACATGCCTTTTTCCCTTCCCCCCCCGACAGTAAAATTTCTAGCAGCCCAGCTTAGTCCTGGCTTGCACCGGGTCCGGGACATAGCCCCTCTTCGGCTCTTCATTTAAGTGAACTAGGAGCCACATGGGCAGGCAGCCTGGCTCAGTTCCGGCTCACAACGGGTTTGGGAGCTCAGTCCCCCTTCCTCCTCCCCTCCCCCCCCCCCAGGGGATCTGGTTTTTAAACTGGCTCCCTTTGCAGATCAACTCCCACATGGCACCCCGTGCTGCTGCCTCTGATGGAAAAAAAACCCTCAGTGTTCTTCTAATTTTAACCTAAAATTCATATTGAACCTAACTGGGTAAAATTACTTTGTTACATTCCATGGCAAGGAATATTTGAAATTGACATTTTTGAGTCCTGTATTGTTCTCTGTGATTTAGCAAAGCACTTTTTGTTGTATTTAGGAATGTAACCTGATTAAAAATGAAAGATTTATATCTCGGAATGATGATCTCATAATAACCAATGTGAATGTAAATGACTCGGGAAATTACTTATGCAAAAGGACATATAAATATATGGGGAAAGAATATAACATTTCACGAAACATTAATGTAAGTGTTATAGGTAAGTCTAATTTTTATTCAGTGCATTTTTAGAGTTCAATATTATATAATTGTTTTTGCAAATCCACAAGTTCCAGTCAGTTAATTGATTAATGGGGATTTAAAGGAATGCCAAATTGGACCACTAAAATATCATTTGTTAGTAATTCTTTTATAACCTTAAATATAAAAGAGAGCCAGAAGACTGGAAACTATTAATACTATTTTTGTTGGTATTACAGTAATAATAAATAGAGATTTTATTTTCAGTCAGGATTTGGGGTCTCGTTGCGCTAGGAGCTATACAAACATACATGAAAAACAAAGGCCTTGTCTGGATAGGCTTACAAAATAAGGGCCTGTTCTATATTGGGGGTAGGTGTACTGGTGTAACAGCACAGGGACTTTACATTGAAGCAAACCCCCAGGGAAAGCACTTCCCTGATGTACAATGCGGTTTGTACTCACTAGAGTAGCTTACTGTGATTTTAAACTGGGAGTATTTGTGTTGCTGTTGCAGCACTGATGCAAACCTCCCAGTGCAAGCTCTGTTTTTCACTGGTGCAGTACTTCAGGGCCGGCCCACAACATTTTGGCACCTGAGGCAGGGAGCTCAAATGACGCCCCCATGCCACCTTTTCTCCTGCCTGCCTGTTATGTCTCTTGTGCCCTCCTTCCTCCAGCACAGCACTCCACCATCTCTGTGCATCTAGAGCAGAGAGAATACATATACACCAGCAGCAGACACAATTTTCTACACTCTGGGTCCTGCTGCCCCCCTCCCCCCCCCCCCCCACACACACAGTCTGGCACCTGAGGTGGCCGCCTCAGTTCGCCTCATGGTAAAGCCAGCCCAGCTGCACTGCTTCTATCAGTGCAGCTGCTCCAGTGTGAATACTCTCAATAAAGACAGACCCCGATTTTAAGACAGGATGTGGGAGTTGGGTTTGAGAAATAACTGGAGGAAGGAAAACTGCAGCAGCAATGAGATCCTGTGGTCGAGTTAGTGCTCATCTTGATTGGGTAAATAGTCCCCAGCTGAGGAGTAGAAAATACTCTGTCATCTTCTCACCCCCATGATTCTGGGGATGAAAGAGCCCCATCCCAGGGGACAACTTGACCATGTACTCTGGTCCACCCTTCCCTTGCCCATTTGCTGCTTACACAGAATAAGGTAGGAGTGCATGGTGCAGAGTTATCTATGCCAGAGCAATTTCTAGCTGCTCCTTAAAGACAGTTTTTGGGCTGCCTTGGCCCTCAGAGTAGCACAAATGGCAAGGGCAGTGAGTGAATTCATTTTTTTGAATGCTCCCCTTTTTCTACTTTGCTGATATGTGTGTTTTATTTCTCACCTTCTTAAAATAAATACATCTTTATTCTTCTGAAAACTGCTTTTGTTGCCATTACCTGTTCCACAGTTTTAAGTTTTCACAGGACTTACCAGTTTTTGTAGTACAGGTTGAATCGCTCTTAACCAGGACTCTCTGATCTGGCAACATCCCTGGTCCGGAAGGGATGTTCCAGGATCGGAGTCCTGGTGAAGGGCGGGTGGCTGGGAGCCCTGCGGCAGGGCTGTCCTGTGGCAGCGAAACTGGGAGCCAAGCAGCAGGGTGACACTGTGGGGGGAAGGGGAGGGGGAGGCAGCGGGGCTAGGAGCCTGGTAGCGGGGCCGCCTGGCAGCACAACCAGGAGCCTGGCAGTCCTGCTGCTGCTGTTACATGCAGCTGCCTGGCGAGACTAGGTGGCAACAGGGCTGCCCTGCGGCGTTGGGAGCCTGATCGCGGGGCTGCCTGGCAGTGGTGCAAGGAACTTGGGGAGTGGGGCTGCCTGGTGGCGCAGCAAAGAGTCCGGCAGCCCTGCGGCTGCCCAGTGAGGCCGGAAGCTGGGGTTGCCCAGTGAGGCTGAAGTTTAAGCAGGGCTGCTGCCCGGCAGCACACCTGAACCCCAGCATGGGGGCTGCCCCATGGGGCCAGGAGCCCAGCAGCAGGGGTGCGTGTATGGAGGCGGGGCTGCCATGTTGGGTCTGAGAGGCAGCGGGCAGTGCTTGTGGTGGTGGGACCAGGACCCCTTGGAAGCCTGCAGGGAGGCTGGCAGCGAGGCCATGGCTGGGTGGGTGTGGGAAGGCAGCCCCAGAAATTACCTTCCCTGGTCCAGCAAAATCCTTTATCCAGGACCGGTCAGGTCCCAAGGGTGCCTGACCAGAGAGATGCAACCTGTATTTTAAATTGCTGCTTTCTCCAGCATTTCGTGGTTCTTTTAAAAATAATTTTTGCCTTTGTTTATTTACCACTGCATTTTTAGAGCCTTTCCTTATTTTATATGTTTATTTAAATTAAAAAAAACACAAACACACAAAGTAACTCATCCAATTACTTGGCTACTTCTCATCCACTGCCTCTGTCAGTCACTCTTCTTTTTGAGTCAATAAAGTCTCCTTTACTAGAACAGACTAGCTACCACCTTTAAAGCACTGGGCACTGAAAGTTAATGATTGCTGCTTGAAACCTGCATATGCTAGGAAAATAGGAGAACATGGTGAGGAGCAGGGATGTTGGAGAGAGTATGTGGTGGATTAGGGCGAGGGGGGAAGTGCGTGGGGCATTCTGGATGTGGAGAAGTATGGGAGCACAAAAGGGACATCAGAAGACGAATGCAACTCTGTGGGTGGCCGGGAAGGGGTTGCAAGGTAGTTGGGAGAAGATGAGCATGACTGATACTAGGCCTCTGCAGAAGGATATAATATATGTCTACTGATAGCTATTTCTGTGAATAACTCTGTGTTGATGCAGGTTGAGCCTCCTAAATCGAAGACTCTCTGGTCTGGCAACATCTGTGGTCCAGCAGGGTCACGGATGTTTTTGGACCAAAGAGCCCCTGAGACCAGGAGTGGGAGCATGCAGGGATGAGGAGCCCTAGCTAAGTCAGCAGTGGCTTGGCCAGGTGCTGGCTGGGGAGCCTCGGCATCAGCAGGGCCAGGCAGGAAATGGGGAACCCCTGCCCCAGCCCCGGAATGCCCAGTGTTAGCTGGGCCAGGCGGCAGCTGTGGAGCCCCAGGCCAGGGAACCCCTGGCGGGAACAGGACTGGTCCTGGCAGAAGAGCCAGTGCTAGCCAGTCAGCCCCAGGAACCCCGGGAAACTCACAGTGGCAGCAGGCCTGGGTGGTCGGGCATCCTAGCTGGGGAACGCCCCCCTCCCACTCCGTCCCACATCAGCAGGGCCAGGTGGGCCTGGGGAACTCTGGGTGGCAGCGGGACCAGTCAGGGCTGGGAAAGCCCCAACAGCTGTGGGGCCAGACTACAGCAAGGGAGTGTCGGCCAGGAAGCCCCAGGGAACCTCCATGGGTGCTGGTGGCGTTTGAGTGAGGCTGGTGGCAGCTGGGTGGCCCGACAGGTCAACTCTGGTGGCTGTGAACAGGGCCACAAGGTGGGAGCACCAGGGAGTGGGGCAGCCAGCAGGGGAGCACTGACCTCCCCTGGTCTGGCAAACTTCCTGGGTCGGGACCACTCATGTCCCAAGGGTGCCAGACCAAGGAGATCCAACCTATACATGATTTTAAAAAAACAACTCACATTAACCTGGAAAGTTCCCCATACAACACTTCATGAACTTTTACTTAAGATTGCCAGATTCTGTATCCCACCAGCTCACACTGTGAAAAGCAAAGAAATAAGCACTTAAGGCGTTCAACCCCATATGCTCCAGTTATGAATTCCCCTTCTGAGCTACCTCTCTTCCCCCTTACTCCAACTGACCAATGTGTTTCCTTAATTCCAACTGTAAATCTAATGCACCATCACATGCAGGTCTAAGCTTTGTAATTTCTACATAAAAGTGGTTGCCAACTTTAGGAGACACACTAACAGAGACCACCAAGTCACATAATTCTTTCTAACCATTATAGAAAACAACCTCACCGCCATCTTTGGCAATTTGATTCTCTCCTTTAAATTTCTTACACACATCAGTGCACAGCCACACCAGAGCTACATAGACTGTAGCATCTGAAAGCCACAGACAGCAACTCTGTATTAATCCTTAAAACATCTGAAAATGCAGGGGTGGAGTTGTAGCTGCCCGTTTGTTCAAGGTGGAGATACATGGGATATGGAAGGGTGGTACTGGAGGCTGAGAAGGGGAACTGATGAGTGGAATGTGAATTGGGTGTTTAAATGACTTCTTAGATTTTATTTCCTTGTTGTTTTTTTAATGGTTTGAGATATGAAGTCTGGCAACCTTAACTTTGCTATATTTTGGTGGGTTTTTTTCAAATCTCTATCTTATGTAGTTGTGGTTATGTGAGAGTCTCTACTGTTTATTTGTTAAAAGGTATATTTCTAACCTTCATGACTGCAAAGAAAAACTGGAAAATGTGATCCTAATACACCTACAAGGCTGCCACGCCAGAAGGCAAATGAAAAGAACTCAAAATTTAATGTTTTTAAAAGTCTAATTTTTAAGCCAATCTGTGTATGTTGGTGTGTGATTTTTGAACGCATGGGTTGGCAATACTGAGTTAACTTAATCTTTTTTGAGGGAGGAATATTTATAATGATGCTACCATCTGGGATCCTTCAGGACGCAAGAAGCTATGTGTTTATCTAGTAGACACCATTTATTAGAAGCCCCTTGGTTTTCAGCAAAAAAGTTGCCATTATCTAACAGTTGCCAGTATTCAGAAGGAAGTTTGCAAGACTGCAGCTAGGCATGCAATGCTGGTATACACTGACTCTGGGCCCCGTACAGGCTGCAGGCAGGGCAGCAGTGGGGAAACGGTGTTGTTGCCTGGATGCTGTGGCTTAATGTGAGGGCACTGGGGGCTTGCAGGGCTGCACAGTACCTCTCCCTGAACTGTCCAGGCTTCATCCTGCTCTGGCACTGGTGGCCCAAGCTCAGCATCACCATGCTCCATGGTAACCTCCAGCTGCAGGCAGGGTTGCAGCCAGGGATGGAGACGCTGGGAATTGCAAAGCCAGGTCCCCTTGTCTCAGGGCAGAACACAGCCTGGATAATGCAGGGAAAAGTATCATGCAGCCCCTGCGCTTCCTTCCCTGACTGCAGCCCTAGAAGGAAGTTCTTGGACATGCTGAGCACCAACCACAGACAGGTTTATTCACTCGGATGACAGGATAGTGGCCACAGGATGGACTGTTGGTCTGATCCAGTATGGCTGTTCTTACATTCTTAGGCAGCTCTGGGAGGTGGTGTGTAGGTAGGTTTGGGGGCTGCAGCTGGGAGAGAGACATCCTAGTTTTTCCTGCCCTAGCTGCAGACTTGCCTATGGCTGAGGCTTTCCAGAAAAACGGTTTTCAGTAGTTGTCATGCCTGTTGCCAGCATCCAGACTAGTTCCCATTAAAGTCCACTGGATGGTATTGGTTCCAGGCAAAAGGTTTCTGCTAACTGAAAGTGGTTGTTCCTAAGCAGTGTCTGTTGTATTGCTGTTCACACCTGTGGCACTGTTGCTATAATTATAATACTAAAGTGAATTATAATTAGCTAATGCTCTGGAGTAGCTCCACAAAGCTATAGCACTGGACTGGGGCTTCAGAGACCTGGGTTCTAATCATGGCACTGCATGGCTTGGGGCAAGTTGCTTCACTTCCAGGGGTGAAAGCTACTTAATTTCTTAGAGGTGCTCTCCTATTGCATTCCTGGTCCCTGTCAGCTCTTTAAATAGCTCCCTGCTGGCTTTTGCTGGATCTCAGCCAACTCTTGCTGGAGTGTGCACCAGGGTGCGCCCGCTTACTTTCACCTCTATTCACTTCTGTTCCTCTCTTTTCCTGCCTGCTTATAACTGGATCTTTTTCAGAGGGAAAAGACAATATGAGACATTTATTGCAAATAAAGTATAAAAATCAGCATATGCATCTGTTTGCTCTCTCACACGCATGCATGCATACGTCCTGCAGCTGGTGTCATAGTTACCTGTCTTATTGGTGCTCATGCCAGACTAGTGACCAGTTAGGCTGGGCACGAGGAAGGAGCTGGGTTTTGCGGGCTGATGCTCTGAAGTTGTCTTCACAGGACTAACCCAAAGCTTCACAACTGCATACCCCTTATGGTTGTAAATAATCTATGGGTTTTGCAGTGTCATACTGGAGTAATCTAATTGTTGATTGGTATTTACCTCAAGGCTGTGTCCATTATCATGCTCTATCAGATCCTGGGAGTGACTGCAGCTGGTTTAACTCATTCATAGATCTTGTTCACAGGTGTATGTTTTTTGCTTTAGAGTTGTCAATTCTGCCTCTTTTTGCCCATCCTGAATTTGATCCAGGCCTGAGTTCACAGCTCTTTGTTAACCATGCTGACCATTTAGTGCTGGAGTTTTCTGTCTCTTGTCTGCCCACAGTCACACTTTCTTCACTCACACAAAGGACATTTCATTTCAGAGAAAGCAATTTCTCTTGCAAAGGAACAGGTAGGGTTTCTTACAGATTTAAAGTTAGTAAGAAATCGTTTAAAAAATTCTTTGTAACTTACACTTGTAAACAATGTCTTACTAATGTATTATACATAATACACAATGTATTCAGGACATAGCAGCTGCTATAAAACAAAGCTTATGAAACAAAATCTATATAACTACACAAATCAAAGATATAAAATGAAGCCTGTATAATTACTACTATGTGATAGGCCTTTACCACTTTTAGGGTTGCCAGATGGTTTCGAAAAAATACCGGACACACTTGATCTCAGACTGGGGGGAGGGGGAACCGGCTACGGGGGGAATGGGGTTGACGGGGGAGATCGGGGGGAAACTGGCCGGTGGGGAGCAGGCCTGGTCGGGAGCAGGTTGGGGGAACGGGGCTGGCCGAGGGAGATTGGGGCCGGGGGGAGGGGGGGCCAGAACCAGCTGTGGGGAGCAGGGCTGGTGGGGAAGATGCGGGGGGGAACCGGCCGGTGGGGAATGGGGCTGGCTGGGGGAGAGAATCGGCCGGCGGGGAGCAGGGCTGGCTGGGAGGAAGTCGGGGGAGCGGGTCTGGCAAGGGAGATCGGGGGGAGAACCGGCTGGTGGGGAGCAGGGCTGGTCGGGAGGGAGTCGGGGGGAGCAGGGCTGGCTGGGGGAAATCTGGGGGGGAACTGGCCGGCGGGGAGCAGGGCTGGCCAGTGGGGAACCAGCTGGCGAGGAGCGGGGCTGGCCAGGAGGGGGTTGGGGGGAGCGGGGCTGGCTGGGGGGGGAACTGGCTGGCAGGGAGCGGGGTTGGCTCGGGCGCACGCAGATCCCGGGGTGCTGCCCGTCCTGCACACAGTCCTGGCAGAGCGCATGGGCGAATCTGGCCCCGGGGATTCCATCCCGCCCCGGACCTGCCCTCTCCTCTACTGCGTAGTTGTGTACTGCCTGGCTGGTAGACACACTCACGCAGCGTGAGCGTGTCTACCAGCCAGGCAGTATGCAACTACGTACTGATATTCATGATAATAATAAAAAGTATTTAATAGGAAAATACCGGACATTTATATGTTTGGTATTTCTCAATTTGTTTCCCGGACAGAAAGCTCAAATACTGGACTGTCCAGTTCAAAACCGGACACCTGGCAACCCTAACCACTCTGCTTGTCTTGTCTGCTTTGATCACAAGGTCTTTAGGGGAAAAGATAGTCTCTTCTTATGTGTCTGTACAGCGTCTAGCATGTTGGGGCTTGTAGTGAGTTCCTATTTGAAAACATGGGAAGGTGGGCGGGTGTAGCCTGCACACGTTCTAAAAGCCCCTTCCCCAGCCTTGTGGGAGGGATGACTGGACCCATGTCCAACTGATCACGGGGGACAAATAATGACTAAAGGGGCAGCGGGTGCGGGTCACAGGTTTAAAATGAGGAAACCGGATGGGGACACGGAGCAGAGAACCCCGGACAGCGCCCACTGTTCCTCAAAGCTATCAATGGAGCCAGTGGATGCCGCCCAGAGGAACTCTGCCCAGATACGTAACCAGCCGCAGCCCCAGTTCTTGGAGCACCAACCCTGTCAACCTCCTACTGAGGAGACAGAGGAAGGGCTCAATCACCAGAGCGTACAGCTGGCCTGACAGCAGACACCCCTGATGTACTTCCCTACCTGAAGCTGACCAGCTTGGTCAGGGTCAAGTTGTGCCTGACCAAACATTCCGTGAGGGCATACAGCACCCGGAGAAAACCCACAAAATGGGGCCCGAAGCCGAAGGCCTGCAGAGTGCCCAGGAGATACCCGTGGTCCACCCTGTCGAACGCCTTCTCCTGGTCCAGGGACAGGAGGGCGAACGACAGACCGTCCCTACACCCAAGCTCCAAGAGATCCCAGACCAGGTACAGATTGTCAAAGATGCTACGGCCTGGTACGGTGTAGGTCTGGTCGGGGTGGATCATGTCTGCCAGCACGGACCGCAGTCGCAGCGAGATGGCCTTCGCTACGACTTTATAGTCCATGCTGAGGAGCGAGACAGGACATCAATTCCGAAGGTCACGGAGGTCCCCCTTCTTCGGCAATAAGGCCAGCACGGTTCGCCTGCACGACAGAGGGAGGACCCCCCTCTCCAAGGACTTGGCCAAGACGGTGACGAGGTCTGGGATGAGGATGTCCCAGAACACGCGGTAGAACTCCACGGTCAGCCCGTCTATGCCCAGGATTTTCTTTTGTTGGTGGGCATGAGACGGAGGGCTTCCGAGAACTCGGCCAGAGTGAGACCGTCGGGAGCTTGGTCCAGAGCATCCTGCAGGCATCGGCTTCGGTCGGATCCGGGGAGAACAAACTGGCATAGAAGGCCCTGGCCCTTCCACGCATCTCCTCTGGATCTGTGAGGGGGGTGCTGTCCTCTGCCAAAAGGTAGGTGACATGCTTTTTAGTCCCCCTCTTTTTCTTCAGGGTGTAGAAGAAGCGGGAGCTGCAATCCATCTCCCGGAGGAGCTGGATGCGGGATCGAACAAAGGTGCCCTGGGCCTGGTGGTCCTCGAGGGCCCGGAGTTCCTCCTGCTTCTCCCAGTATGCCTCGTGGAGGGGTGGATCCTTGGGGTCGGATGCCAGATGCCCCTCAAGCTTCAAAACCTCCCGTTCCAACTGCTCTATTGCCTCATCCTTCCGCCAGCTGGTGCCCCGGGAGTAGTCGCGGCAGAGGAGCCGGGCGCACACCTTCCTCACGTCCCACCATCGCTGCACCGAGGGAAAGGTGGGCTGCTGCCCCCGCCAGGCCTGCCAGAACTCCTGGAAGGACACCATGAAGCCCACATCCTTCAGCAAGCTATTGTTAAAATGCCAAGAGGCCGGCCCCAGCCTCTCCGAGCTCAGAGAGGCTTTCATGGCCACTAAATGGTGGTCCGTGAACGGGGCCGGCCGAATGCTGTAGGAGTGGGCTTGCACCAGATGGAAACATGATAAATAAATGCAGTCCAACCGGGAGTGGCTTGACCGATCATCCCCCACCCGGACGTAGGTGAAGGTAGTGGTGTTGTCTGGGTGGTGGTCTCACCAGACGTCCACCATGAAGTGATGGTCCACGATCTTCCTGAGGACGCCCACTGTGGCCTGGCAGTTCTTGATTCCTGCACGGTCCCGGTCCTCGAGGGTGGTATTGAAATCTCTGCCCAGGACCAAGCATTCACGAGGATCCAGAATGCCGAGGAGGGTGGCCACCTGCCAGTAAAAGGCGACCCAGTCGGGGCCACGTTTGGGGCATAAACATTGACCAGATTTAGTGTCAGCCCCTCCACGCAGGTGGGACGTGCAGCAGACGGCCCGGGACAATCTCGGCAGTCCCCAGCACGTCGGGCCATAGGGCAGGGGAGAACAGGATGATTATTCCAGCCGCGCGAGTGCTGAGGTAGGTTAAGTACACCCCACCCCCCCACTCCAGCCTCCAGCCAACCTCAGTGGCTGGAGTTGTGTGCGTCTCCTGCAGGAAAATCACCGAGTACCCCCCCCCCGCCCCCGAAGGAAGGAGAGCACCCAGCTCCTGCGGAGACCCACCCTATAGGCCCGGGCATTTAACGTTGCGATGGTGGTGTACTTCATAATGAGGGCTGGGGTGGATCCTCACGGGCAGGGTGATTGTCGCCCTTCTGCAGGCCCCACAACAGGCCGCTCCCTGACCTGAAGGCAAGGAGAGCATTGTGGAATTTGCGGGCCCGCTGGTAGGCCACGATGTCCTGCCTCTTGGTCCCTCTTCCCTCCTGCAAAAGGGCCCTCGTGGCCCCCAGGATGGAATGAAAGTCCCCCCAGCACTAAAGTGCCAGCTCTACCTTCCCCTTAGCCCTGTGTGTCTGCTAGGAATTGGCGGAGCTTGGCCCCCAGCACTGAGGGGGTGCCGGACTTTTCCTCTGTCTGGGCCCTGTGATAAACCTCGCGGGCCACGGAGATGGGCAAACAGGGATCCGATCCCCGGCACGGTGCTAGGAACGACGGTGCTGCACTGCCCATCCCCAACCCCGGCGAGGGAGGGGGCGGCGGAGGGAACATGGCAGCCCCTAGTGGATTAGGGACCGGGGACACGAATACCACTCCTTGAGGGCTGCCCACAGCTAGCGGGAATGAGATGGCCCCTGTGGGGGTGGCAGTGACAACGGGATGTGGGGACGTGGGGGGGAGCAGGCATTGTCACGGGCAGGAGTGGGAGGAGAATGGGGGCAGGGTGACGAGGAAGTGGATATTGTGATGGGGCAAGAGAAGGGGTGGGCGCAGGGCCAGGCGGTGGGTCAGGCACAAACGGGGGGGGGGGAGGAGAACGGAACCCATAGGAGAGGGGTCAGGAATGGGGGAGGACTCAGGGCTGGAAATTGGCTCATCGAGGGTGGGATTGGGACCAAGAGTTTGAACGGGGCGGGGAGGGGGGAAGAAAGGATCAGGACAGGGGAGAGGACCAGAGCTTTTGTCAGGGTCAGGGGGAAGATCCCCTGAGTCTATGCCACCGGGCTGCGGCGCCTCCCGAATGGGGACCGGAGGGGACAGGAGTGGAAAGGGGACCCGCACCAATGACAGGCTCAGATGGAGAAGCAGAAGCTACGACCATGGCGTCGGCCAGGGGGGTGTTCTCAGGAAGGCTCCCGACAGGAAGGGAAGATGGCTGCCCCACCTCATTTGCGAGAGAGGGGGCACCCATGAGCTCAGGACCCGGCCACTCGGCTCCAGCCATTGCCTCTGAGGACTCAGCGGCTTCAGGTCTGGCGCTCGAGTTGGCCGGGCAGATGGGCAACACTAGGGGCGCCCCGAGCATGAGGATGGGGTTGGTCACATGAGGCATAGGGGTGGGGCAGGGAGGGGGCGGCGCGGTCGAGTCACCGCCCAGACCGAGGCCCGCTGGCAGAGGGTTGTCCTTCCCCTGGGTGAGCGGGGTCAGACCCAGGGCCTCGATCTCCTAAAAAATGGAGCTAAGCTCCATCCCCGTGGCCCCAGAGCTCCCCCTGCCGGCCGCCGAGGCAACAGTTACCTCTGCGGTGGCGATGGGGGGCTCAGCTGGTACCAGGGTCAGGGGAGCTCCACCTGAGGCCTCCTCATGTCTGGGTTCCACAGGGGGGACGGCGTCGTCCGCCCTTGCTGCCACGGCTTCCTTGGCCAGTGCCTCCTGCTGACAGGCCGGGGGCGTTCTCGACAGCTCTGGCCCCCCTTGGGATTTTTTGGAGGGGGGCCTTCCCACCCTCTTCATCGGAGGAGGGAGATGGAGCCCATGGATCGCGGGCTCTGCACTTCCCCCGAATGAGTGTTTGGCCCTCCGAGGTGGAGATGGAGGGCCGGTCAGCAGGGGCAAGGTCAGGGGGCGCAGATGGTTTTCGAGAAGGGTGGGGAGGCAAGGGAGGGAGAGAGCGGGGGTAGGGAAACCTCCCCCTGGGAAGAGCCCTCTCCATCGCCCGGCAGTGACCGCACCACCCTCTCCTCCTCGGGACCCGCAGAGACAGATGGAACGGAGGTGGGGCCCGCCTGCTTGCCCAGGGCACCATGAAGGACCCCCCTAACGCCACTCCGCCATGCACTGCCGGCAGCAGCTGCAGGTGTACCTGCTGGTGGAAGGACAGGACATGGTGGAGGGTGGGGTCCCTACAGCCCAACGGGAGAGGGCTAGTTGATATTGGCCTCCCCAGGGTAGAGAGGGCAGGCAACAGAGCAGCATTGGGGAGGACTGGCAGGACAGAGGTTAGGACCACCCGTATGCCCAGGTCCTCCAATGGTTCAAGGGGTACATGCACGCCCCTCCACCGCCAGGCCCCTCTCCACCACCTCCTGGGCGGTGGCCTCCGAGGCAAGGAAGAACACTACCTTTCCGTACATTTTGGAGGCTGCCACCGTGGCTGAGGCCCCCACCACCCTCTCCAACGCCTGCACGTAAGTTTTGACGTGGGGCGAGGCAGCGACCAGGAGGCAACAGACGTCATGCTTCCTGGTCAGGGTAGGGAAGGGGCCCCGGCCACCCGGGATGAAGCTGGAGGCGGTGGTCGGGGCAGATGACACAATGGAACATGGGGGGGCGGCAGCGGCCACCTGGGCGTACGCTCTGGCGGTCGCAGGTGGATCGCCCCCAGAGCCAGTGGGGGGAACAGCAGGGAAGGAGGGGGTGCGGCCGATGGTGGGGCCACAGCGGGCGGGGTGGCCTTGGTCACAAGAAGCTTGGCCTTTTTGGCCGGGCCCTTGCCTTTCTTCCTCCCCTGGCCATTTTTGCCGGCCGAGGTGGAGGGCGCACCCGTATTGGGGGCATCCTGTTGCAGGTGTGGAACCTGGGTTGGGTCGGGAGGTCAGCTGCAGTGATCTGTGGGGTCGGTGGCAATGGGGGACCTTTGGGACCCACAGGAATAGGTGAGGGGGCTGGGACCTTCTCCATCGTGGTGGTGGTGGGGGGTGTCGGAGGAGGTGGAGATTGTGGGGAAGGGGTAGGGGTTCTACTTCTCCTTTCCACCAATCACCTGGCAGGGGAGGGGTGGGGACCAGTAGGAGAACTGGGGAGGGCGAGACAACTGTTCCTCCTGGCTGAAACAGAGACAGGGAAGGAGGGTGCTCAGCTGGGGAGAGGGTGGGTCAAAGGGAAGTGCCAGCCACTCCTCCCCACTAGAGAGGAGGCTGGGGAGGAGGACACTAAAGTTGTGGGGAAGGGGGAACCAAGAGAAGGGAGCGGCAACCGCTCCTCCCCGTCAGCTGAAAGCAGAGGAGTGGGGCGCAAGGTAAGGGGTGGTGGGGAGGGATAGGAAGGGGGGTTAGAGGAACAAGGGGGAGGAAGCAACCTCTCCCTCCCGCTGAGTTGTCGGCAGGGAGGGAGGGCGTTGGCAGAACAAGGGCACTTGTGGGGAAACTGAGGAAGGCGAACTAGCATCCACTCCTCCTTGTAAGGATACTGCAGAGGAGGGGGGCGCTAGAGGAAGGGGTAAGGACATGAGGGAGGGGGATTTGCGATTAGGAAGGGAGGAGGAAGGGGAAAGCAGCCACTCCTTCCCGCCTGACTGTTTGCAGGGAGGGAGGGCGCTAACAGGGATAGGATGGAAACAGGGAACCGAGGGGGTCTGGAGCCAGCAACCACTCCTCCCTGTGAGGCTGGATGCAGAGGAGGTGGGCGCTGGCAGGGTAGGCAGGGGCTGGCTCCTCCGGCTACGCTGGGGCACAAAAGGGGACTATGGGGCTATCAAGGGGGGTGCAATGTGCGGGGGGGGGCTAACTAAAAAAGGGGGGGAAGGGGACGGGTACTCTGGGTGGAAACAGAGGACTGCTGGGAGGCTGGGGGAAGGGATAGTGCTGGGTGAGCAAGGTGGGGCAAGGCAAAGCAAGGGCCGGGAGGCAGGACACACACTACAGCAGGCTAAGCCCGGGTGGGGCAGGTCAGCAAAATCAGGGAGCAGGGGAGAAACAGGACTGGTTAACAGGGCGGGGTGGGCAAGTTACTGTAGTGGGGGACAAAGTGGGGAAAACGGGTGAAGGGGCCCCCCAGCCAAACACTGCTGAGGGAGGGGGGCCAAGTCCGAGGAGGGAGGGGAGCACGCCCACGAGTGCTTGTGGGGGCTCAGTCCTAACCTGCTGCTGCAGCAGAACAGTCCCAGATGGTAAAAAGGGGGGAAGAGTAGCCAGCCCTGCCGAGGGGCAAGTCCAGGTGGTTCAAGGGAGTTGGTGGAGGGGGTTGTATTGGGGGGGGGGGCTCTGCGCCTCTCCCCCAGCCTCCCTCTTAGTAACTCAGTCCACCACCACCACCCCCAGAGCAGGTAAAAAAGCTCACTTCCAAGAAACAAACCCTGTCCACAGTCCAAATGGTGGTCCTCTTCTTTTCTCCCTCAGCGGGGTGCAGGTGTGTCACGTTATTGGATTGTGAGGGGAGCAGCCAGGTCACTGCTGCACTCATGGGGGGGTATTCGCCCAAAAGTGGTACAAAGGGGGCCATGTGAGGGGTCAAACAAAAGCTTACTTTCTTCTGATTCTGTATCTGCTCTTCATATATCTGTATAATGTCTGTGTGTGGAGTTAGGAATCTGTACTCTATATGGAGACTGGAAGTCTCTCTGAATGTGCTTGAGCATTGGGCAGAGCTCAGCCTATGGAGATGCTAATTAGCGAGGCTATGTGGGACAATGGCACTCAATGGGCCAAGGACACACCTCAAGAATGAGGGCTGACACCTAAGGGCTACCAGCAGGGAACACAGGGATAGGCTGCTGGCCAGGTGACCTGCTGCAGCCAAGAAGAAACCAGGAAGGAAGTATAAATATGCCATGTGGTCGACTCCATCTTGGTACTCAGCTCAGCACTTCATCCCAGAGGCAGCAGTGCAGGGATCGAAGAGCCGGAAAGAACTGTGGACCCATCCTGACCTAGGATGCGCAACAAGGACTTTTAAGCCAGCAGCTGTAACATCTCTGCTAGAGCCTGCATCGAGAACTGGGAGATTCAATGCATGTAATGTATTATCCTTTGTCAACCTTACTCTCATTCTTTTCTTTCTTGTAGCAATAAACCTTTAGATTGTAGATTCTAAAGGATTGGTTCAGCATGATTTGTGGGTAAGGTCCAGAGTGTAAATTGACCAGGGATCTGTGGCTGGTTTCTTGGAACCGGACAGAACTTGTTCGGGGTAGGTGAGATTGGGTTCCAAGACCCCTCACCTGTGTATGAGGCCCGGGGCCATCTGGGGCACGGATATTGCTGGGGTACTGAAGGGGTTTTGCTCGTGAGGCTTCAGGCAGGCAGGTGAAGCGCTCTGTGGGACTGGTTTGTGGCCTGTTTGGGAAGGTCTCCAGTCTGGGGGCTAGAGAGCGCCTCGGATTTGAGCAATTCGCCCTGAGCGGATGCCCTCAGCGGTGCCCAGACCCGGCCTGGTCTGTCACAAGGTGACACAACAGTGGGGTGGCAGCAGCTGGGGAAGACCTCTGGGTGGTGGGTGCTGGTGGGGGTCTTCTTCCTCTGGAGCAGGGAGGGGGCAGGCCGGCAAACACCCCCTTCCCCCTCAGGCAGCAGCGGCGGCGGTGTCCACGGGGAGCAGGTCCAGCAGCTGGGAGCCCCAGCAGGTGGGTGGTGGCTGGGTAGGGCGGGGAGAGCTCCGGCTGGTGCAGGCATCAGGAACAGGGGGGAGAGAAGAGGAAGGAAACAGCAGCCGCCCCCTTGCTCCTGCTCCTCCTTCTCTGGAGTGGGATGGAGTGGCCACCCACTGACCCCGAAGGGGAGGCACCCCTCCCAGAGCTGACCAGCTTATACATGGTGGAGAATGTGGGCACTGAGCCAACCCCTGATGGCAAGGGGTTTAGCCACACCTCGTTAAAAAGAAAGGAAAAAAATATATAAATAAATCCAGAGAAAATGGATCTGGAAAAATGTTTTAAGCATTGGACTGAGAGCCAGCAGAAACACCGCCAGCCGTTGATGCAGCAGCTGAGTGTCCAGCAGGAGCAGCAGCAACAGTTCCTGCAAAGGCTGGCTACTCAACAGCAGGAACTCCAGCTATAAGGATTTCAGCAGTTGGCCGCCCTAGCGGCCCAACCTGACCAACAACCTCCTGGGGTTACTGGAGAGCCACCGCGGCCCACTGCATCCGTATGGCTCGCTAAGATGGGGCCTGACGATGACCCAGAAGCCTTTCTGGAGACCTTCGAGCGGGTGGCAGTGGCTGCTGGCTGGCGACCGGAGCAATGGGCTACGCTTCTGTCCCCCTACCTCGTGGGACTCTGCCAGAACGCATATCGAGGACTTCTTATCGGGGAGGCCCAAGACTATGGACGTGTAAAAGCCGTAATCCTAGACACCCTGGACATCACCCCTGAGACCTTCCGGCAACGTCTCCGGGGTGTTAGCTATCCAGCTGGGGCCAGATCCAGGGCAGTCGCCCACACCATTAGAAGCCTCGCTCGACAGTGGCTGTGCCCTGAGCGGAATTACACAGAGAAAATCGTGGATCATATTACTTTAGAGCAGTTTCTTCAAACCCTCCCAACGCAAGGCCGGGCATGGGTTCTGCGACACTGCCCAGCGACCCTCCAGGTGGCTGTTACCCTCATGGAAGACTACTTGGCCGCAGAGGGGCCGGTGGGACTAGCTGCCCGTGGCCCACCTCCCCAGGGGAGGGTAGTGCCCCCCGCAAGTCCCCCAAAGACATGAGGGGCCTCGGATTGCCGGCCGGGGCCCTGGGAGCCCAGGACCCAGATATAAGGAGGAGGCCGGCTGACCAGCTCCTGGAAACGCCAACCTTAGAGACCCTGCCAGACAAGCAGTGGGAGTGTCCCAAAGAACCCACCTCCAGAGGCTCCTACCCAGCCAGCTTACTCGAATATGGGACCCTGTTTCTCCTGTGGCTGCTTGGGGCACCTCCGGCATGACTGTCCTGAGATGGACTGTAACTTTGGGCGGGTGTACACCGGGGAATCTCGGGCCCATTAGTCGGGCCCGCCCAAGCTGACAGTACCGGTAACTGTGGACGCCCGGAAGGTGGTGGCTCTTGTTGACTCCGGCTGTGGACAGACTCTGGTTTGCAAGGATGTAGTCCCGTTGCCAATAGTGCCCAATGGGGACCTACGGCTCGAATGTATCCACGAGGATGTCAGGACCTACCCATGTGCCCGAGTGGCTCTCACCATAGCCGGCGTAACTGAAGAAGTGGTGGTGGGAGTGGGCCCCACTCTCGCGTACCCCATTATAGTGGGCCGAGACTGGCCAGGATTTACGGACCTAATCCGCAGA
Organism: Pelochelys cantorii; assembly: GCA_032595735.1. NCBI lineage: Eukaryota > Metazoa > Chordata > Testudines > Trionychidae > Pelochelys > Pelochelys cantorii. The sequence goes on along the minus strand of CM064326.1, from coordinate 118,342,652 downwards.
GTCTGCAACCGTTCCCACACTGCTCAGGACATCCCCTTAGATGCAGAGCTTGCCGCAGAAGGGGAGGAGCGAACCGAGGGAGCAGGTGGATCTGAGGGTCCGAGCCAGCTGGAGGGGCCCTCGGGAGACACCCTAGGACCCACTCACCAGGTGGACTTTCCCCAGAACCAGCAGGAGGACCCATCCTTGAGGTTTGCTTACGACCAAGTGGCCCGCGTCAACAGGGTTGTCATGGATGCCTGGGCAGCTGAGCAATGGCCCCATTTTGAATTGGTATCCGACCGCTTGTATTGGGTGGGCCGGGATCCACAGACTCGAGAGGTCCAGTCCCAATTAGTTGTCCCTCACTGCCATTGGAGAGCCATCTTGAGACTTGCACACAACATCGCCACTGCTGGACACCTGGGACAGGAAAAACCCTGGCCCGAGTCCTGTCCCGGTTCTTCTGGCCCGGGGTGTACCAAGAAGTGAAAGACTACTGCCAGTCATGTCCAGAGTGCCAGCTAGCGGCCAATCGGGGGGTTCCACGATGCTCATGCCCGTATTAGGCACCCCATTTGAAAGGGTCATGGTGGACCTGGCTGGCTCACTTCCCAGAAGCAAGGCAGGGTTAACACACATTCTGGTCCTGGTGGATTACGCAACTCACTTCCCAGAGGCTATCCCACTGCGGAGTACGATGGCCCACATGATTGCGGCTGAGTTGGTGAAGATTTTTGCCAGAGTAGGGCTGCCCCGAGAACTGCTCACCGACCAGCGGATGAATTTTACCACCCAGTTGCTCCTAGAGGTCTGTGAACTCCTGGGCATCTGCAAACTCCAGACTTTGGTGTACCACCCGCAGACTGATGGCTTAGTAGACTGATTTAATCGAACTCTAAAGGGATGTTGCAGAATTTCTCCCCAGTGGAACTGCAGCAGTGGGACTAGTTGCTGCCACTCTTGCTATTGGCCATCTGGGAGGTGCCACAGTCGTCTACCCAGTTCTCCCCGTTTGAACTCCTCTATGATCGCCGGCCTTGGGGAGTGCTGGACTTAATGAAGGAAACCTGGGAGAACACCCCTTCGGCCTCACAAGGCCTTCTCCAATATATGTCCCAATTGCAAGAGCGACTGGCCCAGGCTGGGACGTTGGCTTGCGAGAACCTACAGGAGGCTCAGGCGGCCCAGAGGCGATATTACAACCGGGGAGCCCGAGAAAGGCTTTTTGAGCCTGGGGACTGAGTCCTTATTCTCCTCCCTTTTGAGGAATCTAAGCTTCTTGCCTGGTGGCAAGGCCCGTATGAGGTCACACTGCAGATGGGGCCAGTAACGTACGAAGTGCACCAGCCAGATCGACAAAAAAAAAAAGCAGGTCTACCATGTAAACCTTCTCAAACCCTGGCAGGAGTGTGAAGTCCTGCTCATTAATCCATACCCACCAGAACCTGCTCTAGGGCCCCAGGTGCCAGACCCAAGTGATGACGAAACTCCGCGGCTGGGGGACGCGCTGACTTAACTGCAGCAGAAGCAAGCCAGATGCCTGCTGAAGGCCTTCTGAAAGACCTTTACCACACTTCCTGGACAAACCATCGGAGTGACCCATATAATACAGACAACACCCAGCCAGGTAGTCCGGAAGGGTAATCACCCCCTCCCGCAACAGATGAGTGAGGTGGTGGGAAAGGAGATCCAAGCAATGTTGGAGCTCGGGGTGATCGAACGGTCTAGAAGCGAGTGGCGAAGTCCTGTAGTGCTGGTGCCAAAGCTGGACGGTAGCATAAGGTTTTGCATCGATTTCCAGAGGGTGAACGCCATCTCTAAGTTCGCTGCCTACCCAATGCCATGGATTAAAGAGCTGCTGGACCGTCTAGGAACCGCCAACTATATCACAATCCTCGATTTGACCAACGGGTACTGGCAAATCCTGCTGGATCTGCCATCCCAGGAAAAGACGGCCTTTACCACCTCAGCTGGGCTATTTCATTTTGTCCGGATGCCCTTCGGCCTTCACGGCGCTCCTGCGACGTTCCAGCACATGATGGACAGCTTGCTGAGGCCCCACACACAGTATGCCGCTGCCTACTTAGACGACGTGGTTATTTACAGCCAACAGTGGGACAAACACCTCCACCCGGTGGCCGCCGTGCTTCAGACTCTGCGAGATGCCAGCCTTGCTGCCAATAGAAAGAAATGCCGGATTGGCTGGCAAGAAACAACCTACCGGGGGTACCAGTTGGGGCATGGGCTAGTATGCCCCCTCACAGATAAAGTCCAAGCCATACAGAACTGCCCCACACCTACAACCAAAAGGAAGGCACGACAATTTCTAGGCCTAGCGGGGTATTATTGGCGCTTCGTTCCCCGATTTGCGGCCATTGCAGCCTCCCTCACCTCTCTTTTAACCAAAGACAGTCCTAAGGGTACGCTGAACACCAGAGTGCGAGGAGGCATTTTGGACTCTCAAAGACCGTCTGTGCCGAGAACCAGTGCTATTTAGCCCTGATTTCAACCATACCTTTGTGGTTCAGACAGACGCCTCAGAAGTGGGGTTAGGAGCTGTGCTGTCTCAGAACATAGAGGGAGAGGAACATCCGGTCCTATCTACAGTAATTCCTCATTTAACACTATAGATATGTTTCAGAAAATGATCGTGTTAAGTGAAAACGTGTTATGTGGGGTCAATTTTCCAATTGAAAATAATGGAAAAGGTGGGGGTTGCGTTTCAAGCAGTGGTGTATGTTGGGACTGGGAAATAAGGTTGGGGGAGAAAGGGGACTGGGTTACAGCAGGGAGGGGAGGTGTTTGGGTCTGGGGAAGGGAAGAGGAGGAGAGGGGAGGGGGATTGGGTTGCGAGTATGCCCCTGTGATGGGTCTGCCGGGACCCGCACTGCGTCCGGTGAGGGGGGGTCGCCGGGGAATGGCATGGCGAGTGGCGAACCCTCTGCTGCTTTGCAGGGAGGCGGGGGAAGCCCCGTGCAGCTGCCAGCAACGGGCTGGCTGGGGAAATCTTGTTATTCCGGGGACGGTCGTGTAATTCAAAAAATGTTCCCTAAAAAAAAAATCGTGCTATCGCAAAAACGTGTTAAGCGGGCACGTGTTAAATGAGGAATTACTGTATAAGTAGAAAGGTTTTCCAAAGGGAGCGTAACTACTCTGTGGTGGAAAAGGAGGCCCTGGCCCTCAAATGGGCGATTGATGCCTTGAGGTACTACCTCTTGGGCAGCCCCTTCATGGTGGTGACGGACCATGCACCACTCAAGTGGTTGCATACCATGAAGGACAACAATGCCAGAATAATGAGGTGGTATTTCATCCTACAACAGCACGCATTTACAGTCCAGAACCAGCCCGGGAAAGAGAATGCCAATGCGGACTTTTTATCACGAGTTGGAGAAGGTCAAGAGTCCAGCCCCGATACCTGGGAGCTGGAGTTGAGGGGGTGTGTGTGTAGTGGGTTGGACTGGCCACCCACTGACCCCGAAGGGGAGGTGCACCTCCCAGAGCCTTGGTGGGCGACACCTGGCCGGAAGCCAAGGGGCGGGGCCAGAGGTAAAAAGCCTGCCAGCCAGGCCAGCGAGGCGCTGACCATTGAAGAGGCCAGAGGACTCCCCTACACCTCGAGGAAGGGAGCTAAGGTGTGGTGAGGTAGAGATCTGGTGTGGACCACCGGGGCCCCTGCTGCACAGCGGCCCGGAGGAACAACAGACTTCCCTGGACTTCCCAAACACCCTGCAAGCCGCTGAGGAGTGGCCAAGGGACCTGGATCCCTGTGACTCTGGGGGAGACCTACATGACTGCTAGGTACGCGGTGAGGGGGAGGAGGGAAGTGGCCCAGGTTGTCCAGGGACATAGACATGCCCGGATCGGTGGGTTTCGGGCTGGAGCCCCTGCTGATCCAGCAGCAGTAAACTGCTGCCTATAGGGCCCTGGGCTGGGGCACAGTGGAGTGGGCGGGCCTGTGCCCCCTCCCACCACCCACCGCTTGGGTGGTAGCCTCCCCCTCTCCGCCATTGCTGGCGAGCGGCCTGCAACCCTCCTGAGCAAAGCAGCCCAGTTGTATATGTTGTTTAGACTTCTTTCTTGCTGCCCCGCCCTGAGCTAGGGCTGGGCCTTTACAAACTGTTTTCCTGCGGCCCCACCCTGAACCAGGCTGGGCCTTGATTAACTGTTGGGCTTATAAACTGCTTTGCCTGCCGCCCTGCCCTGACCAAGGGCTGGGCTCAGGAGCGGCCCTAGACTAGCTGCCGGCAACTGGCGCCTTAGGCGAAACGCGCAATCGGCGCCCCCGCCTCCAAAGCCCTCAGCGGCCATTTATCTTGGCAACCGAGGCAACCGCCTAGGTTGCCTGTATTGACGGGCCGCCACTGGCTGGGCTTATAAACTGCTTTGCCTGCCACCCTGCCCTGACCAAGGGCTGGGCTTATAAACTGCTACCTGCTGCCCTGCCCTGACCGAAGGCCGGGCTACAAACTGTTTACCGGTAGCCCCGCCCTGAACTAGGGCTGGGCCTTTCTCACCACAGAGTTGGTGGCCCGCCCTGATCTAAGACTGGGCCTCTGCCTATCATTTGTTGGCCTGTTATTGGTTACTTTTGCCTCCCTGCCTTGAGGAGGACCCCGGGGGACCCTGGACTGGTTATTTGATATGTTAATTTCCCCCCCCCCCCCGAGACTTCCCAGGTGTAGTGGGTTGGAGTGGCCACCCACTGACCCTGAAGGGGAGGTGCTCCTCCCAGAGCTGACCAGCTTACACGGCTGTAAGAATAAGAAATGTGATAGTGTGGTGTAGTACAAAGGTTTAATTAGCATAAGTTTGGGTTGATCTTGTTATCCATCACAAATTAAGCACAACTATTTTCCAAGAAAACTGTTCTGATTTTTCTACAAAACTAGTACTGTTAAGATATGTGTTAGTATTTCTGGTATTTGTAGTTCATCTCTTTTTTTAATTGTCTGGATTAAGTAGAGGACTGCTATCCTGGTTACTACAAATAGGCATGCAGCAAGGAGAGTAAAGGTGTAGTGATGTTTTGGGATGATGTATCAATATGTTTTACCTCTTTCCTTACTTTTGCTCTTTTCTCAATCTGTTTATTGTTTTATGGAAGTTTTTCAGAAAGAAAAGAACAAAAAAATGCAAAGCAAACATATAGAAAAATAATTTTTTGAAAAGGTTTGAGATGCTGTTCTTTGCAAAAGAACAGTACGGGCTACAGGCAACAGTTTTGTATTCTTGTTTTGCAGTTAGTGGTATTCCTAAGTTAGTGCTGCACTTGATGTTTTTGCCATTACTTGTGATTATTTCTGATAAAATTTTGTTTTTATGCATTTTTTTTTAATTTTAGAGACCCCACCGAATAAGAGAACTGAAATTCTTTATCCAAGAAACAATACAATTGAAGTGGAACTTGGTAAGAAATTGGCTCAGAGTACATTATAAAATGGAGAGTATTTTGTCTCATTTTCAGTGCGTAACCTCTTTGTTGTGGTCCTCCAACTATTTGAGTTTGGGAAACCTTTCCAGTATTTTTTCAAAATTAATTGAATCTCCATTTATAGTCTTATTTTTATTAAAAAGGGGGCAATTCCTCATTTATCCCCTGTCAATCTTGTTGGGATTGCTAAAAAAGCTGAGGCTGTGGCTGGGCTTCTTACATGGTTGAAGTAGCAGCTGCTAAGTGGTCTACTTGTTATTATTTGACCATCCTACATAAATATTGAGTAACTTGCCATGAGGAGAATAAAAGGGAAGTTGAGACAAGGCCAATGAGAACAATTAGGGATGTGGAAAAATTCTTTATGAAGCAATCTTGAATAGATTTCCATTGTTCATCTTAGAAAGGAAAAGAAAAAGAAATTCTGATAGAAGTCCTTCCCACAAACAAACAAGTCCCCTCCACCCCCCACCCTTCCCAACTCCCCCGCTCCAGGCTTAGTTTTGATTCCAAAAAGGGAAAAGTGCCAGAGTCTGCACGGTCTGCTTGGGACTATATTACTACTATTGGTTTCACGTGGAAGATGCTTAGATGGCATGTTGATGGGCAGTAATATAAAACCGGAAGATAGAAAAAAGCATACACAGTAGTAAATTATATGGACAGGAAGAGCATCTGTCCTCCTTGTCTCCTAACACAATGAGAAGTGGCAGATTTGAAACTAAGTTGCCTTTTGCACAACATGTAATTAAATTGTAGAGCTTGCTGTTACAGGAAATCTTTGAGTTCAGAACTTAGCAATGTTCAGAAACTGTTTTGGATGTTGCTAGAAATAGCAAAAATAGCCACACTTTTTACAGTTGATGATATGATTTATTTTGGAAGGGATATTAAACCCCATGCTTCAATTAGTCCATGTCTGACTACTCTCATATTTTATCTCACATTTTCCTCCCACAAGGTTCTCATACCTTCCTTTTGAAGCACCTGACACTGACTTGTCAGAGGTGGAGTACTATACTAGATGGACCTTAGACCTGACCCAATGTGACAATTCTTATGTTCTTAAATGCTTTCTAATGAATGCACAGGGTTGAGGTGTGGGAGGAGGTGTGGGCTCTGGAGTGGGGCTTGGGATGAGGGATTTGGAGTGCAGGGGGGTGGTTCCAGGCTGGGGCCAATGGTTTTGGCATGCATGAAGGGGCACAGGGTTGGGGCAGGGGGTTGGGGGTGTAGAAGGGGTTGCAGGCCCTGGCAGAAGGTGTGAACTCTGGGGTGGAGCTGAGGATGGAACAGGAGGTTGAGGTGCAGGCTCCAAGAGGGAGTTAGTGTGTGGGAGGGAGTTCCAACCTGGGAAAGGAGGTTGGCGTGTGGGAGGGGATTCACATGGTGAACTCCCGCTGGGCGGCGGTTACTTCAGGCAGCTCCCAGTTGGTGTTTCAGGAGGGAGAAAGCAGGCTTCTTGCCCTTGCTCCCTGCTGCTCCCAGAAGAAGCTGCCATGTCTGGCCTCTAGATGGAGAGCTCAGGCAGCTTTGTGCAGTGCATGCTGCTGCCAATGCTCCCATTGGCCGTGGTTCCTGGCCACTGGGGAGTTGGTGCTGGAGACGGGAGCAGCACATAGAACTTCCCTGATTTCCCCTTCATCTAGGGGCTGCAGGGACATGCTGGCAAACTAGTGCTTATCACTCCAGCCCTGTGAGTGGGAGGGGCAGAGAGTTGCTGCAGGCAGGATGAAATGAAGCAACAGACCTAATCCAGCCCGAGGGCTGCAGGTACCCTATCCCTGCCATCAACCTAGAGAGAACTTTATTTCATCCATAGGTGTGTCATATGTAAGAGGCAATTATGGTCATTTTGATCAGAATAGAATTTACATATTTATTCTCTAAAGGGATTAATTGACTGGTTGCTTTATAATTTGCTAAGTTAGCTTTCATAAACAGATGGCTGGGCTGATGGTCTGACAAGGGATCTGCTAAAGCTTCATAATTCTGCAAACCGCCTCCTTTGTCAGATGGCTCTTAGATGTTCACGGGTTTGGGTTGCTAATGTTTTCCATGTTCCTTCATATGAGTGGGTTTCATGAATATGCAAACTAACGATTATCTCATGGTGATTTTCTAATGCTTTTTTAAAGGGTCCAATGTTATCGTGGACTGCAACGTATCAAGTGCTAAAGATATTTCAGTTGGTATATCCTGGAGAGTCAATAATACTTTAGTCAATTATTTATTTATGGGAAGAGTCCAAGAGGGAAATCAGTAAGTATATTTGCACATAAAAATGTATGTCAGTTGATCACTGACTGCAATGTGTGAAAATATCTTTAGTGTTTGTAATGCTTCTCTTTGCTCCCCATGATGGATCCTGATTCTGTGTTTCTGAGAGACCAATTTGGACATATAGTATCCTACTAAACGTCAATAGATCCTAGCAGAAACAATAACATGGATGCCTTGGAAAATACTGCTTAAAAAATATCTGCGCACTGGGCATGGCACTGCTCAGGGGATATAACCTCCAAGCATCACCACTCTGCATTGGTTCCACCACCTACCCCAAAGAAGAATATTTCTGAAAGTTGCTTCAGTAACTCATACTCTGAAATCTGTTTAACAGCTACAAATAGAAACCTCACATGCTTTTGAAAAAATAGAATATGCACTAGCAGTTTTGCTAGCCCCAAGAGTTTAAAAGTCATGTGTTAGGTCTCTGAAAGCAAAATGTTCTTAAAAAAATCATGAGATTTATAAAAATAGATTTTTTGGGGGGGGGGGTTCTGTTTGTCTCTTGGTTTGAGTTTTGGAGATGTGCTTGCGTCACATTTTTAAGCTTTTCTCTTCAACTATGAGGAGTAGAATTTTTTTCCTTATAAATGAAGACAGAGATTCTCAGGACATTTATTCAATTCCATGAGGTGAAGCTTTCCAAAAAATGCCAAATATCATGAGACTTTGTAATAAAATCACAGAAATATAGGGTAGGGAATGGAGCTTGAAAGGTCATCTAGTGCAGCCTCCCTATGCTGAGGGAGGACCTAGACTTTCCCTGACAATTGTATGCTTAAACTGTTGTTAACATCCTCCCATAATGGGGATTCCATAATCTCCCTCGGTGACCTATTCCAGTACTTACCTAAATTTATAGATGGAAGGTTTTCATAGCAACCTCAGTCTCCTGTGCTGCAGGTTCAGTAGGGGTACAACTGATAAACATGCCCTTTGTAACACCCCTTACTGCATTTGAAGACTGCCAGCAGGTCCCCCCTCAGTCTTATTTTCTCAAGCCTAACTATACCCAGGTGGGGCTTTTTAATCTTTCTTCATCATTTGTGTTTTCTAAACCTTTTGTTCCTCGGCTCTGGACTTTCTCCAGATTGTCCGTATCTTTCTCAAAGTATGGCTCCCAAAACTGGACACACTACTCCCGCTGAGGCCTCACCAATGCCAAGTAGCGTAGAACAATTTGCTTCTGTCTCCTACATATAACACTCCTGTTGATGCATCCTGGAACACTGGCCTTTTTGCAACTGAATCACATTGTGGGTGGTATTCAGATACATTTACTGCTTTCCCCTTACCCACTTTGTCAGTAACTCTGTCAAAGAAGGAAATTAGGTTGGTTTGGTGTGATTTGTTCTTGACAAATGGAAGTTGGCTATTACTTATCCACTGCATTTATCTTCTGTATGCTTACAAAATTATGGTTTGAATATGAGAGTTGGGAGCACTGTCTATATATGGAATTGTCTCCTGTCAGTCTTTGTCACTGGGCAATGATAGCTGGGGTGGGCAATAAAATGGCAACCATTAGCCAGGCTGCTATTATTTACCTGCATCTCCACAGGAATGGGTAATTGCAACTCTCGTTGGCTAGTGATTGCCATTCCCAGCCAATGGGAGCTGCAGGAAGCCACATGGAGGAGGACACCACTTCCAGCAGCTCCCATTGGCTGGGAATGGTCATCCCTGGCCATTGGGAGCTGTAATCGCCCATACCTGCAGACGCGTAGGTAAATATAGTGGTGGCAGCCCACCAGGGGTTAACCCTGGGGAACTGGATCTAGCTCACAGGCTAGTATTTACCCACCCCAGGTAAGAATCTTAGATTTGTGCAAATCTAGTCTATTTTGATTGAGAGCTCCTGGTGCTATCACCCTGTGTGTCTACACTTGAGGCCCTGTCCTTGACTGGAGCTCCAAGATCTCTCTAATTCAAAGAGTCTATAGTTATAGGCTCCAGATATCTGTTTATTTTGAAAAATTCAGGCACATTTTTGAAGATAAAATATAACCATTGTCCTGTTTTGTTTTCAAATGAAAAAAACCCTGCCTACTGTGGCTTTTATTATTTTAATTATTCACTGCCTTTTTGGTTAGAAAAGATTCTTTCCCCGATGGGTACTTATTCTCTACAGTGACGCTCAACATCACAGAAGTGAAGCAGGAGGATTACGGACGTCATTTTGTGTGTTTTGCTGGTGAAGTTGCAGCCTACGTTGCATTAAGACAGCCAGGTTAGGCATTCAGTCTTAATATTCTGAACTACTCTTGTGATTGATTGGGAGTTAATTTAAAAAGGAGATGAAGGGAACATGTTGAAAAGGGACAGACTAAGAATGTATGAAAATCTGAGATAATGGACAGAAGAGAGGCACTAAAATAATTGTAAATCTGGAGTAGCTTCGTTAAGGTCAAAGGAATTAATATAGATTTAATTACAGGGTTATTCACTAAAACAGCAATGGTAAGGCAAGTGATGTAGAACACACATGGAAAAGCAAATTCTGAATTTGCACCAGACATCTCATTCTGAGAGTTGTGCTTCTCCAGCTAAAGAACCAAAACATTCTGTGTTCCCATGTGTCCAGTCAAGACATCATAAATTTAAAGTATTGAATACCTTCAATTAACTGCTTATAAACAAACTGTAGACCTAGAATTCTTTGAGCAATTACTTATCAGCAATTATTTGTCAAATAATTTGGAATAATGAATACATGAAAGAGAATCATGATCAGTTTGTAGACCGTTCCTGAACAGAAAGGGGAGAGATGTCAGATTTTTTGTTATAAATTATTCACATAGTTATAAATATAAAATTCTACACAATTTTGTTTGTCCTAACTTGACTGAGATATTACATATTTTCCTTTGCTTATACAGTTCAAAATTTTCAAGGATACTTGATTGGAGGACTCCTTGCATCAGTGTTTGTAACAGTTGTTGCCATATTAATCTACAAGTTCTTCAAGATCGACATTGTGCTTTGGTATCGAAAATCCTGTCATCCTTTTATGAGTAAAGAAGGTAGGTGAGTATGGCCATGTAGCTAGGGTACCTGGCATACAATCCCTGAATTCATTAAAAATTCTTATGAGAATAAGAAACTAAATTTATTTTGGGCAGCCTTTGTTAAGGGGAAACAGAGGCAGGAAATGTCCTTGAATGAGCACGCTTGTTTTAAATTGCCATCTGTATGTTGCATTGTGTTTGCAATATGGATGATGACAAGAATGAGTACCAGATTTTTAGAAGGACTTCTACTCTGTGTCCTTTTTTACAGACTCAATCTTCTCCAATGTATTTTATGCCCAGTCAGATATGAGTCAAATCCTCTCTTGTACTTCAGGACAGTCATCTTAGTAGTATCACTTTTATTTGTATTGTGGTAGCACCTAGAAGCCCAGAGACCTCTTGTGCTAGGCTCTGTATAAACATATAGCAAAATTATAATTCTCTGCCCTGCACAGTTTACAATTTAAGACTGCATAGACAACAGGTGGATACAATAGACAGCCAAGGGGAACATAGGGAACCAATAGAATGATACTAGTTAACATGGTAAGCAGTGGCCACAGAACACTACAATTCTAATCATTGTCCAGTGTAAGTATCATAGCAGAGAAAGAGGGGCTCCGAAGAGCATAGTGCAGTACTTTTGTGGATATTGGAATGGGATTCCTACGAGGCATAGAGACAGCATGAGAGGAAATGCGTTTGTTGGAGGACTTTTTAATAGTAACCGTGTAAGATGTGAACTTACAATTAATTGAAGGTGAAAAAATGTGTGTGCAGTCTTGGCAAGTGTACAGTGTGTGCCAACAAAAAAGGAAGTCTGCCATTTGAAAATCTGAGCTTACATGCACTTTGAACAGAAAATGTTATATGCCTTATTGTTGCAGCTAACAAGGTGTGATGTAGTGGGGGTGCTGTCTGCTCTGTGACTCGGGGTCCCCCTGCGCTGTGATGGGAGATTCTCACTGACTCTCTCAAATGTGTATTAACCCAGACACCCAGGCTCAGCCTCCCAAGGAGGGAGACAAAGGAAGGAGGGCGGAGACCAACACCTGGCTGGGGGGCAGGGCTGGAAGAGAGTGGTAGTTTCTGTCTGGAATCATGGAGGAAGGAGCCTGAGCAAGGGGGCTGGGATTTAAGGGCCCAGTCTCCCCCATTTCAAGGGGGGCTGAGGCATCCTAGGCCTGGCCCTGTAACCGGATTACATCTGTGCTGTGCTGTATCCTGGAGAAGCAATAAACTCCCTCTATTCTACCGGCTGGTGGAGTCTGTTCGTGCCACTACGGGGGTGCAGGAGGCGGGGGAACCCCAACGCGTCGCCACACAAGGTGACAAGGTAGTTGGTTGCTTGGTGTTAGAACAGAAATCAGGATGGTTCTCAACCTTTGCAAACTCTTGTACAGGTTGTACTTCCTTTAACCGGGACACTCTGGTCCAGCAACATCCATGGTCTGGCAGGACCATGGATTTTCCTGGACCACATGGTATAAGGAGGTTGGGCCACAGGGCAGGTGCGGTCAGGGTGGGGGACGACTCAGCCAGGAGCCCCATGTTGAGGGAGGGCGGGCAGCACAAAAGGGAGTTCTGGCCCTGGCTGCCAGGTGGGGTAGCAGAGGTCGGCAGCGGCCGCAGAGCCCCAGCAGCCGCGGAGCCACAGCAGCCAAAGTCCTGGCAGCCACAGAACCTCAGCCTCAGCATGCAAAGGAGCTCCAGCCTGGGGAGCCACGGCCGGGCAGGCAGCAGCAGGGCTCAGCTGGAGTCCTAGCCAGGAGACGCACAGGCCATGTTGGGAAGGACCTTCCCTTGTTCGGCAAATCCCCTTGTTCGGCACCAGTCAGGTCCTGAGGGTGCTGGACGAGGGAGGTCCAACCTGCACTCCTTTTAGCAGTCTGATTTATTTTGTGTATGCCAAGTTTTACCTCACTGAAAAACTTGATCTTTGGCTTCAGCCCTACTAGGCACGGCTCAGGTTTTCTGCCCTGGGCCTTAGTGAGTCTGCTGCTGGCTCTGGTATCTCCATTGAAATGAACTCACCCCCAGTTTGAGGATCACTGACATGGTATATAGAGTAGTATAAACAAGTCATTGTATGAAATTTCAGTTTGTACTGACTGTGCCAGTGCTTTTTATGTAGCCTGTTTTAAAATGCAAATATCTAGATGAGTTGTTTCAGCCCTGGAAGACCTATGCATACCCCCAGGGATATGTGAACCACTTTTCTAAGGCATCAGTGAAGAACTTTTAGGCAGCCCCCCAACTCTTAGTATTTTTCATTCTAAATAGGTAGCAAAACAGTAAATTTGGGAAATTTTAAATTTGCCTGAATAATTAAATACAGTTAATTTTGGTGATTATTTTTTGCAGCATTTAACAAATAACTTGTGGTTACTTGAATGTTCTAGTCAAATAATTAACTCATGCAATAAACTGTGAAATAGAAAAGGTGGGAAAATATTCTTTTAAAATGATTTTTGTCTTAAAATCTCATTGCTTCTATCTTGCTGTTTCAGATGGGAAGATCTACGATGCATATGTACTGTATCCAAAAATCAGCTCCGTAGATAGCATCTCCACAGCAGATAATTTTGTGCTAAAGGTGCTTCCTGAGGTCTTAGAGAGAAAATGTGGGTATAATCTGTTTATACTTGGAAGAGATGATTTACCAGGAAAAGGTAACATGAAAAATGATTGTATTCTCTCATTGCCTTTAAAGTAGAACTGAGTTTTCTATCATTCTCTTTGAATACTAGAGCAGGGCAAAAAAGATTCACATCAGTATGGTCCCATCATGACACAGAGGCAGGAGTGCAAGGCACCACTTGTTATAATAGTAATTTCAGAAACGATAGATGCTTTGAAATATTCTAGCATCTATCTGTATGATTGAGTTTATTTTCCTGCCCCCTCCAAAACTTTCTTCCTCACCCCCTGTGGGGGGCCTCTCTCAAGAGAAGATTCTCAGACAAAGTGGAATCCCTCTTCCAGCAGGCAGTGACAAAGAAGGTTGCTTTTCAGTACCAAGGGAGGGCTTTTCACTGGACATACTGGGGTCAGACTATATTCTTGCAAAGAATCGCAGACTGGAACTCAGTCTGTTTAATTGTCCCCCAGTCCCTGTAAGTTAAGGGCTCGTTCTACAAGAGTACAAGCAGCATCTCGAACGTTGCTTCAAGAGGTGCTGCTACTTGACACCTGCAAAGCAATTATGAGGAATTCCATCCACAAGTTTGTGAGACACTATAACTTGGTACAGGATTCCTCTGCTGGTACATCTTTTGGAATCACAGTCTTTCATTTGGAACCTCTCACCTTCCTCCTGTTTGAGTACTGCTTGTCAGTCACCCACAGTGAATACCCATAGGGACCTGCACTTGAAGAGAAAGTTACTAACCTTTTAGTAACTGGAGATTCTTCAAGATGTGTGATCTTATCTGTATTCCTTCACTTGCCCTCCTTCCCCTCTGCTTCAGATCTTCTCTTATTTGCAGTAGAGAAGGAACTGAAGAGGCAGTTGGTCCACTTCACTCTGTATCTTCTCGCTTGGCAGCACAAGGTGAGATAGGGCACACATGCAGACCAATAGACTCTGCTTTCAAAATTCTCCAGCTCTGGGTGCATGCAAAATGTGTATGAATAGTGGAATACAGCTAGGGGCCACATGTCTTGAGGAACCTGAGTTACTCTATGATAGGTAATTTTGCATGGTTTAAAAAAACCAAATAATCTGTATCACAAAGTAAGGTGTGGAGTACACATCTAAAATGTTCCCAGTATACCTATATAGGAAAGGTGTGTGGTTTTCTTGATACCTAAAACCGCTCTAGTGATGACAGAATTATACAAGTATGAATGTGTCTGCATAGCTTATTTTGCTTCTCTACGTGTATATGCTATGCTGGTATAGACACTTTTGTACCTGTATATAGCAGTGTCTCTTCTAGAGGGATTTTACCACTTTACTTACTCTTACGCCAGCATAATTAAATATCTATATTTAATGGGGGGAAGAGCTATTCTTCTGTATGAGCCAAAAGTTGATCATTCTTTGTCTTTTACAGCTGTGATCAATGTTGTTGATGAAACCATTAAACAGAGCAGAAGGCTTATAATTGTATTAGCACCGGAATCATCAAGTTGCAGTTTATTAGATAATATCTCTGAACAGCAACTGGCTATGTACAATGCTCTTATCCAGGATGGAATTAAAGTCATTCTGATTGAGCTAGATAAAATAAAGGACTATACGAACATGCCAGAATCAATTAAATACATTAAGCAAAAGCATGGAGCCATCAGATGGAAAGGAGACTTCACAGAGAAATCTTATTCAACAAATACAAAATTTTGGAAAAATGTCAGATACCAAATGCCACCCAGACATCTGACTTCTTCAGAACTACCCTTGCTGCCAGCAAGCTCAAACACCTTTCAGACTATAGAAAGAAGAAGCATATGCCAATTTAATGGCCGTGGGCAGCTCTTTTTTTAATGCTGTTTTGATGGATTTTATTAGAATGCTGATTGTGTGCATGGTAAATGGATGATTTCACTTAAAACCTTTCAGGACTGTATTCACAGGTTAAAGAAAGCTAATTATTTATCACTCAGCTGTGCAGAGCTAGCCAGCATGACTCTCAGAAGTATTCCTTCAGTGTTATATTAGTGACAATCTGAGTGATGATGATTTCAGAAAAGAAGCACCAAACACAGCAGAAACCACGGAAGAAAAATAAGCTTTTGGAAGGACACTTTTAAGGCCCTTTTTGAACTGAGTGTTTCTAGAAAAAACTGTATTAAAGCAGAATAAGTATAATGAACATTCAAGTATCTTTTCTGTTAACTGGGTGAAAATTTTTATTGTGATTTTTGTAAGTGATGTTTATATCTTTAGCTAGGTGATACAATTGCAGTAATTAGAAGCATAGTTCATTAATCTATTCTTTATCACTAACTTATTCAGTTCACCTAGGTTAGATCCTCTTCATCCTGCCACCATGCATGGTCAGTCATAGCCATGTATATCCTGCATAACTCATCATACACTGAATTGTAGACCTTCAGCTATCAACAAATATATTGTAACCTTTCTGCCAGACAGAGTTGGCAGCAACAAGGGTTGGGTTCAGTATCTGGAGGTTCCTTGTCAATAATACAACACCAGAACCAGCTTCAACCCCCACCCAGTGACCTGGGCCAATTATACCCCACCCCTGTGTGTCTCTAGAAGGCATACTTCTCCTTTCACAAGCAGAGAGTCAGACTAACAAACACTTGTATTAAAAGGAGAAAAGTAACTCTGCATTAATTTGGGAAAACACTGCAGCAAGGGTTCATAAACATAAACCATGAGCCAAAAGATGCATCCCAGGTAAGTTGAGCAGTGTCTTTTCCCTTCAGGTTCTTAAAGGGACATTTGCGTTGCTGGACTTTTGTGCACATCCTTCCTCTGCACCCCACTCACAGTTGCTGTCCTTGATCAGCGTAACCCCAGAGTTCAGAAGTTTATCTGCATAATTCATCTCCCACCCTGGGTGGAAGGGGAGTAAGGCGGCACCCTACCTACACACTCCACTGCTGAGACACTCACTAGCTGCCTTGCTAGCCACTCCTCACTGCCAGCCACCCTACTGGCTGTGCCGCTCCTTGCCAGCTGTTCTGCTGGCTATTCACCAAGTTTTCTTCAGGGTCCCCCACTTAACACAGCTCTCCAGGATCTCAGCTCAATGCTTTCAACTGTTAGGGTAAGTCCAGGCTACAGAGTTGTCGGAAAAATGGCTGTTTTTCGGACAAAACCTGAATTACGTCCACACTGCAAGTGCATTCTTTTGACAGTAAATCGAAAGAACAGAGGGGTTTTTGTGCAATTGGTAATTCTTAGTCTATGAGGAAGAAGCATTTTTGTGAAAGAGTTCTTTCGCAAAAAAAGGCATGTGTGGATGGGGAAGAAGGAGTTTTTTCGGAAGAAGAGGAAAAAGCACAGGTGCCCCAGTGGCCATTCTCTCAATAGCAATCACTGCTTACATGCGAGATTGCTGGATGCTATCTTTTGAAAAAGCGCATTGCTTTTTTGATGCACTTTTGCAGTGTGGGCGCGCTCTTTCATGAAGTTTTTTTGGAAGATCTCTTCTGAAAAAAGCTTCTTGCGTAAGAAACCCCTAGTCGAGATGTAGCCTTAGTTGGGGAGCCTCACTGCTGATGCACACTGCACAGCCTTGTTGCATCAGAAACACTGTCCCCCCAGTAGGTCTAATCCAAGATCTAGGCACTAGGGATTTCAGCTCCACAACATGTAACAAGACTCTCAGTTGAGTCTAACTTAGTTCTGTGATTATACCATGGAGAGACAAAGGGTCAAGTGGCGTTTAATACCAACATCACCAGGTACAAATATCAAACTCTCTCAACTCAAGTCTTTGGAAGCCATGTCCCCTGCTTAGCAAGTGCTGTTTAGTTGAGGCAAGTCCCTCCACTGAGGTATGCTAGGTACAGTTGGGCTGCCCTCAATTCCCACAACACAGATAACAATCCTTTAGTACAGGTTGAACCTCTCTAGTCCGGCACTCTATGATCCAGCAACATTTATGGCCTGGCATGATTTTGATTAGCCAGATGTCCACTTATCATGGCTGTGGCTAAGTTTACTGTCGAAGCAAAGGCCTCACTCAGTTTTGTGTGGCTAAACAGACAGCTTTATTGATCAGTAAAGCAAAGTGAGCCAAACGTGGTCCCAGCAGAGCCGGGCCCAGTAAGGCTGGCTAATACAATCAATCCTAGTATTTTATGCCCTTAACCAAACAAGTCTGACGTCAGGGCAAGAAATCAAAGCGAACTTCAAAGAGGAATTATTATCAGCAAAGAAAGAAACAGGTTTAGAGGGAGTTCGAGCTTCAGCTCAAAATAGTTCATTAACACATTCCAACAGCGCATCCTTCTGGCCTCTCCCCACCTCAGTGAAGGCCAGTTCACTCCCTCTAGTATACGTGCAGACACAAGAAACTGAAATGGCTTTTGTTATACAGAATGGTTCTAGCTAAATATGAAATGGTTTCTACAATTCCCCCCTTTTAGCCTTTTAAAGGCTAACCTTGAACCATTTTATACCCCCATTTCCATTAAAGTATTTATGTACATTTCTTGTTCTTTTCTTTGCTCATCGTATTTTAACATCATTACTTCCACATTCCCTTTAGTAAGGGTCTGTCTTGTGTTTTCCAGAATACAAGAAATACAGCATTTGATAAACAAGAAACAAAAATAAACACAAAAGAATATAGCCAATACCAGAACTATTCCTTGCAAAATCCAAGTTCCCACATGTCCAAAGCAACCTCCCCACCAACCCCAGAGGGTCCAATTTTCCTCCTGTTTTAGGCTTTTCACAGTTCTTTCAATCTCTGAGGCATCTTCCTCTACTTCCTTGCTGGTGTCCGTAATATACACACAGCATTCTCTTCCCACTAAGGCACAAACCCTGCCCTTACTTGCTAGGACGTAGTCTAGGGCCATTCGGTTTTGGCTTTTTCCCACCCTGGCTCCTGAACCATTACATGTCCAGCAGTACTTTCCAACTGGGGTCAGTGCTAGGCGGATATACCCTGGGTTAGTAAACCCTTTATCCTGCCAAGTATCATTTGGCTTTAGTTCACTAAACAATGGGCCATTTATTTGAGTGTTGTTTAGTGAGACTGGGATCATTGGGATGCCTCCTTCTGAATGTACAGGACTGTGAGCACATATCCAGCAACCTGTGGAATTAAATTCCTGGGAAACTTGGTTCATTAAAAGCATA
This sequence comes from Pelochelys cantorii, assembly GCA_032595735.1. Taxonomy (NCBI): domain Eukaryota; kingdom Metazoa; phylum Chordata; order Testudines; family Trionychidae; genus Pelochelys; species Pelochelys cantorii. The sequence continues at coordinate 118,324,150 of CM064326.1, read as the reverse complement.
AACACATTTGAACCATATAGGTTATAACTACTAGGTATTAAAAACAAGATTAAGCATAAGCTCAACATGAATTGTTTGTCCAGCCTCATGCTGGCTGTTCTTCAGGACTTCATAGTTTGCTTCACCTATCACTGGCAGGTTCTTCTGGGCCGCAGCTGGTACCTTGGCCTCGGTCTCTCAGGATCGTCTGCTTCTGGGCCTGGATTGCCGGTACCAAGCCTGCGCTGATCCCCGTCTACTTCTGGACCTGGGTTTTTGGTACCAGGTCTGCGATGATCCCCGTCTGCTTCTGGACCTGGGTCTCTGGTACCAGGTCTGCGGTGCTCCTTGTTGGGGCCAACTGCTGTGGGTGCTGGAACCAGTTTGCAGTGGGAGGCGTGAATCCAGGTGGGCAATCCCTCGTACTTTACAGTAGTATGGGTGGTCAGAAGGACTTGGTAGGGACCCTTCCACCTGGGTTCCAGGGCAGTCTTCCGTTGGTGAACCTTCATGCAAATCCAGTCTCCTGGTTGTAGTTTATGGCACGGCTCAGTCGGGGCCTCCTGGAAGGCGTCCTTAACCTGTGAATGATAGGACTGTACACACCTCATAAGTTCCTGACAATACTTGACTATGCTTCCTTTAACAAGTGTGGCATCAGCCAGATCAATGTCTGGGCTGCTTAACAGTCTCATAGGTCGGCCACATGCAATTTCATGTGGACTGAGTCCAGTTTTCCGATTAGGAGTGGCTCTCATGCTCATTAGGGCAATTGGGAGTGCTTCTACCCATGTTAAGCCAGAGTCCTCACATATTTTTGCAAGTTTGTTTTTTAAAATCCCGTTCCATCTCTCTACTGCTCCTGCACTCTCCGGGTGTCGCGGGCAGTGCAGTGCTTGTCTGATAGAGCAGTACTTTGCCAGTTTTTGAACAATTTGTCCAGTAAAGTGGGTACCTCTATCACTGGAGATCACAAGGGGTATTCCCCATGATGGGATGTAATGATTTAGAAGTTTCTTTGCCACTGTGATGCCATCAGCTTTCCTGCAAGGATAAGCTTCTACCCATCCCGAAAACAAACAAACAATAACCAGCACGTATTCAAAGGATTGACATTTAGGCAATTGAATAAAGTCCATCTGTAAATTCAGAAATGGTCCCAAAGGCGGAGGTCTGGTTGCTGGAACTGTCTTTACAGGTTTACCCCGTTGTGGGCTTGGCAGACAGGGCAAGCCAGGCAGTAATCTTTGGCTGCTTGGGAGAATTTGGGAGCAAACCAATTTTGTTTTAAGGTTGCTACTATCCCCCCTTTGCCAACGTGCAACAATCCATGGAGCACGGAGGCAAGGTGAGGTAGCAAGACCACTGGGGCAACAATGTGGCCATCAGAGCTGCGCCACAAGTGGTCTGGGTGCAAGGCACACCCTGCCAGTCTCCACTCCTGCTTTTCCGATTCTGGGGCTTGGTCCTGCAGGAGGGCCAGTTCTGACAGGGACGGCATTGGAGCTGGCGATGGTAGGAGAGAGGGGTACACTGCTTCAGCCCAAGGAGGACACAAGGCGGCTGCCTTAGCAGCCCGATTGGCCATGTCATTTCCTAATGCAACTTCATTAGAGGAAGAGGAATGGGCTTCACACTTAACAATAGCAAGAGCCGAGGATAACAAAACTACATCAAGTAAAGTGGCTACGTAAGGTCCATTCTTTATAGAATGGCCAGAGGAGGTAAGAAAACCTTGCTGCTTCCAGAGTGTACCAAAGGCATACCAGGAGTCAGTGTAAATAGTAGCAGAAGCTCCCGCAGCAATATAATAAGCACGCATAAGAGCAATAAATTCAACCACCTATGCAGAAAAAACAGCAGGTAAAAGAGCAGATTTTACTATATTCCAGACAGTACAAACTGCATAGCCTGCTACTAAAACATCACTAGAATTATAAAAGCAAAAAAACCATCTATGTAAAGCACAAAGTTAAGATTATTTAAGAGACTTAAATTATTCTTTTATTAAAACAACAATATTGTACACATGACAATGTTTGAAATACATATATCACAATTAGGACACACACAAGACAAATTTGGACAGAACACAACACAAACTTATTATGTCATGACACAGAACCATGGTTTTTTTTTTCTTCAGTTAATTTTCAGCTGATATTAGCGCTTTTTGATGATCTGAAAGACAAAGAAAACATTTCTACCCCAATTGGGGTGGTGCATTATATTTTAGAATACTTTTTCTTTACAGATGTTTTTTGCTAATTTTTTTTTATCAGCCTGCTGTTACCTAATGGTATGCTTTTATTTTGCACACCAGCTTCAGAGGGTTTGAGTAAATTACTTTATTGTTTAATTATTAAGTTAAAGATGACATGCCTCAGTTTTCCTCTTGTACTGCAGACCAGGCTTTTTTTAATGTGTGAAGCTTCAAATGATTTACTGCCACAGAAACTCTTTATTAGAACAAGGCCCTTGCTAGTTACTATTTCAGCAAGCAAAAAGGTTTTTTGTTTTTGTTTTTTTTTCTGAAAAGAATCATATACAATGTTACAGGCTTACTTATGGGGGATAGTGCCCCCCCCCCTTCCAGAACAGACAGGCAGTTTGCAGACACACACAACCATGGATCTGAAAGCAAGCCAAAAGTGCTATCAACTCAGCCTTGAACAGAAACACAGTGAAGTTTCTGGGCTTGGATTTTTTAAAACAATAATTAGTTTCCTTGGAAGACACATTTAACCCTTAGGGTGCAGGTTTTACAAATTTACAATGTATAGATTTTATTCTTTTATGCAGTTAACCAATTAAGTTTCAGTAGAATTCCTTATTTTCCCTTTAATAGATTTAACAAAGTATCTGTACCCAAATGTTTAAACTTGATTGTTTCTTTGGCTAGATGATTAAAAGAGGCTGCAAGAAACAAGGAGTCATTTTTAAAGTAGTTTTTCCTTCTTACACATTACAATATTGCTTAATTTCTTTTCCTTAGAATTTGGAGGAACACTTCCCTTAAACTGTTAAACTTATTTTAAACTTGGTGTTTTGCTTTGGATCAAGCAAGTTTGTTACAGGAGCCCGTGTTTCCAAATGGAAGAGCTAATTCCTTTCAGTTATTTTTTTTGTGTTTCCTCTTTATTTGTGTACGCGTCATAAAGAGGGGTAGAGGGGTGATGTTGTGCCGAATTCCCCCCTAAGCTTGGTTGATACAGGTGTGCCAACTGAGAAATCTTTTTTTTTTCACTTCTTGTGCATTATTTTATTTTATTTTTTTTTTTTTTTTTTTTTTTGGCACAGAGGTGCTGCAGCTGCTTGTAAGATGCATTTCTTACTGCAGGGCAGATTTTTGCTTTTCTGAGCTTCACTTTCATCCCTCAGGGCTTTAATTTTTCCTCTTTTCCAATTTTGTTAAATGCTTACAGGTCCTTGGACCATTATGCACGTACATGTAGTACGCAGGGGTGCCTTTCGGCAGTGTGTGGGGGGGGTATGTTTAGACTAACCCCCACCTAAACTAACTTTACACACTCCAAAGAAAGAGTCTGCCGGGTCTAGAGTGTCAGACCTTAGCAGCTCATGAAATAAGGGGAGTCGTCACTCCCTCACATATCCGCTGAGTCTCGAGGTTCAGCTGACACCCCCCCCCCCTTTGCGTTCAGAGCTCTCTCGTGGGAGAGCCCTGGTGCAGCTGGGATCAGTTCAAGTCTCAGACCTATGCAGTGGCATTCATACTTTACTCATTACATTCATACTCATTTTCCCCACACATTTTTTCCTACAGTTTTCACATTTAGATGCATCTTTCTTTATTGTCCAGTTCCCATGGGTTTCTATTAAGTGGCGCTGCCCTAAGACACCCGGCACTTAATATCAGACTTCATTAGGATCCTATACCAGGGAAAACCAGGGCACTGGAATTCCTGTAGACTGACCTACCCCCATTTTCTGTGTGCGCTCTGAAAAATTCTGTAAGACACCGGACCGAGTCCGCCTGCTCACACTGATTCTCCCCCCCCCTTTTTGTTGTGAGATGCTGGACCAAAATCCACCTGCTCACAGGGGTTTCCGGCACCCGCCCCAGCCCGACAGAATACCACGTCCTGGCGCCTGGAGACAGCCTGGCGGAATGGGGAAATACTATGGCCTGGGGGTAGCCTCAAAGGTTAGTACTACATCCGCAAGTAACAGAAAGAGACAACAAAGCTTTTCCACAGTTCCGTGTGCTGAGAGAGTGTAATGGCACCACACCAGCTTTTAGCGTCCGAACACAGAGGGTCCAGCGCATGGCTGCCTCACTAGAGACACTGGTGTGTTCTTTTGGAACTGTGACACATAAGACAGGCCTAATAGACAAAGACAGACAAAATGTTAGCCGCTCCACAAAATTGGATTCCGTAGCTCCCCTTACCCCAATGGCCGGCCGTCACTCCAAATCCCAAGCCCTCAACCAGGAGATTTCGTAACAGGTATCCCCTTACCTTCTATTGAGTGCTCTGAGAGGCTTGGAAGTGGAGTGCCGGTCCGTCCATACGGGCAAGTGGCGCGTTAGGAATCTCGGTGGAACCTCCAAATTGTTGATGCAAAGGCCTCACTCAGTTTTGTGCAGCTAAACAGACAGCGTTATTGATCAGTAAAGCAAAGTGAGCCAAACGTGGTCCCAGCAGAGCCGGGCCCAGTAAGGCTGGCTAATACAATCAATCCTAGTATTTTATGCCCTTAACCAAACAAGTCTGACGTCAGGGCAAGAAATCAAAGCGAACTTCAAAGAGGAATTATTATCAGCAAAGAAAGAAACAGGTTTAGAGGGAGTTCGAGCTTCAGCTCAAAATAGTTCATTAACACATTCCAACAGCGCATCCTTCTGGCCTCTCCCCACCTCGGTGAAGGCCAGTTCGCTCCCTCTAGTTTACGTGCAGACACAAGAAACTGAAATGGCTTTTGTTATACAGAATGGCTTCTAGCTAAATATGAAATGGTTTCTACATTACCACGGTCCCATAAAGTTTGTTTACAGTCACCAGTCCTGGCTCTGTGTTCTGTGCAGTTATTTAGCTCTAATTTATCCCTAAATCTCTTCTAAGAGCCCAGTAAGCAGTGGAAGTATTGGTAATGCTGCTAGAAAATACTGACCTCCCGTAATTTGGCATATTCTCTGGTTCGGCACCAGTCAGGTCCCAGGGGTGCTGCACTAGAGAGGTTCAACCTATAATTCTGCCTCTGCAACAAGGAGACTCGGGATCCAACTCCAGCCCAAAGTGATCATTTGGGACAAGCAATCCTCTCATGCTGAACACCTAGGCCAGGTGGGTGTGCCCATGCAAACAAAATCAGCTCTTGAAGTCCTCTTCCACACCTCACCATCAGATGTCAGTGGTGAGCACATTCAGACTGATTTCACATTTTTTAGATGAATATGAACATTTTGAAAGATGGAGGCAGTTCAGCTCAAAGATGCCACAGTGACTGTTTTTTAAGCATAATGCTACTACTGAACATATTTTAAAAGATGTGGAAGAGATGCAAAGGATAAAACAGATGTAAAATGTTAAATTAGTTCACTGAATTCTAATTTGGGGTATGTGGCAAGCATCAAGGAGAACCAAGTAATCATATGAATGCAGGAAATTCATGCACAAAATGATGCATCGTAATCCAATGAGCTCTACTAGAAGCATTACAAAATGTACTGTACTGAACAGTTAGTGAGCTGGCAGAAAGACAACGCCCAGAAAGTGCTCCTTAGTCAAACCTCCTGGCAGCAGGTGCACTCTTTACAGAATCCTACTGATGTATGCAGAAGGGGGGAGTCTCCCAGCCTGGGTCTGATTGCTGCCTTATGGCCTTTGCTATAGGTGTCCCTTCTAACAAAGTTCCTGCCCTCCCCAGGTACAGCTGGGGAACAAATAGCAGATAGTGCAGTACTAAAGTGGATATCACCAATTGGACACCACGCCTGTAAATGCTAGATTAGACTGACCCTGTCCTTTTACACTGAAACAACTAACTCCTTCCAAAAGTCGATGCAGCTCTTTGTAGTGGACAGGATGAAAGGACTGCTGGTGAAGATTCTCATCGTGGATAACCGCCTGCATTCAGACTTGCTATGTGTAGGTGAAGGTTCTGCCTCCAGCAATCATGACATCCCATTCTACAAGGGCCCAGGCTTCACCAACAAGGTTCCTTGCACAGATTCCAATCCAGGATATTTGTAGGGCCATGACATGGTCATCAATTCATACCTTCATATGACCCTATGCCATCACCTATTATAATAGTGCCAATTTTGGGAGGTCAGTTGTAATAGTCAGTATATCTGTGAATTCCAAGCCCACCTTCAGGGATACAGGCAGTCCCGACTTGCGACGCGATTGGGTCCTGGGGAAGCGTCGCAAGTTGGGGGCATCATAACTCGAACCCTCATTTACAATAGGCGCCATGCGCCGTCATAAATGTGGACTGAGGACGTAAGTCGGGGGTTTTTGGCCCCTTTTGCACTTAAAAAAATGGTTGTAAGTGCACAGGATCGCAACTCGCGGGTTTCCTGTACTGCTTATGAGTCACTTAGCACATAGTAATAGAGATGTAGCCGTGTTAGTCTGGTCTCGCTGAAACAAAAGACAGGACTATGCAGCACTTTAAAGACTAACAAGATGGTTTATTAGGTGATGAGTTTTCATGGGCCAGACCCACTTCCTCAGATCAAATTGTGGAAGAAAATTGGCATGATCATATATACCAAAGGGATACAATCAAAAAAAGTGAACACATATAAAATAGACAAATCAGATTTTAGAACAGAGGGGGGATGAGAGGGGGAGGTTAATGTCTATGAGATAATGATATTAGAGGTGATAATTGGGGAAGCTATCTTTGTAATGGGTAAGATAATTAGCATCTTTGTTAAGGCCCATTCGTAAAGTGTCAAATTTAAGCATAGTTGACATGAGCAAGTACTTGAAGAAAAAATGATTACTGACCTTTCATAACTATTACTCTTTGAGGGTATGTCTACATTTGCACCCTCTTTCGAGAGAGGGATGCAAATGAAGGCATTTGAAATTGCAGATGAAGCCAGGATTTAAATATCCTGCGCTTCATTTGCATATTTGCATTATGGCGCTATTTCAAAATAGTGCTATTTTGAAATAGCAGATGCTGTTAAGACACGGTTATTGCAAGAGAAAACCCTTCTCTCGAAATAACTGGTAAACCTCATTGTATGAGGAATAAGGGTTATTTTGAGAGAAGGGTTTTCTCTCGCAATAACCACATCTTAACACGGTCTGTTATTTCAAAATAGCACTATTATGAAATAGCGCCATAAAGGAATATGCAAATGAAGCATGGGATATTTAAATCCCAGCTTCATTTGCAGTTTCGAATGTCCTTCATGTGCATCTCTCTCTCGAAAGAGGGTGCAAGTGTAGACATACCCTGAGATGTGTTGCCCATGTCTACTCCATGGCCCACTTTCTTATCCCTCTGTTGGAGTTACTAGGAAGAAGGAATTGGCTGGGTGTGGGGCTGGCAGAACCCATTATACCAGTTTGTAGGCATGTGGCTCAAGGGGCACTAAGGCCAGCCCTATGGATACCGTTAAGGAACAAAAATCCTTGGCCACTGTGCATGTGATGCATACACACCGAGCATGAAATGGACATAAGCAACACATCTCAAACAACTGTTGTGAAAGGTCAGTAATCCTTTAATGAAACTAGTTAACAGAATATTGTGGAGCCCATGGTAACCTGGAAACTCCAGCTTGCTTGGTAGGTAGTAAGACTGGGAGTACAAGTTCAGTGACCATATACAGCATCAAAACTCCTTACTCAAGTTTCTGAGCGCCTACCGCTCTACTGCCAACTTGGTGCAAGGTTCCAGGTAAATGCCAACTGATACAAAGTGGCATGTTATCAGCTTCCTTCCATTGGGAAGCGACTGTCTAGGAAGGAGTACGGCAGAAAGGGATTTAGGGGTTATAGTGGACCGCAAGCTGAATATGAGTCAGCAGTGTGATGCTGTTGCAAAAAAAGCAAACATGATTCTGGGATGAATTAACAGGTGTGTTGTGAGCAAGACATGAGAAGTCATTCTTCCGCTCTACTCTGCGCTGGTTAGGCCTCAGTTGGAGTATTGTGTCCAGTTCTGGGCACCGCATTTCAAGAAGGATGTGGAGAAATTGGAGAGGGTCCAGAGAAGAGCAACAAGAATGATTAAAGGTCTAGAGAACATGACCTATGAAGGAAGGCTGAAAGAATTGGGTTTGTTTAGTTTGGAAAAGAGAAGATTGAGGGGGGACATGATAGCAGTTTTCAGGTATCTAAAAGGGTGTCATAAGGAGGAGGGAGAAAACTTGTTCATCTTGGCCTCTGAGGATAGAACAAGAAGCAATTGGCTTAAACTGCAACAAGGGAGGTTTAGGTTGGACATTAGGAAAAAGTTCCTAACTGTCAGGGTAGTCAAACACTGGAATAAATTGCCCAAGGAGGTTGTGGAATCTCCATCTCTGGAGATAGTTAAGAGTAGGTTAGATAAATGTCTATCAGGGATGGCCTAGACAGTATTTGGTCCTGCCATGAGGGCAGGGGACTAGACTCGATGACCTCTCGAGGTCCCTTCCAGTCCTAGTATTCTATGATTCTATGATTTAACACTCTACCTTAATGAGCCTAAAATGCCTTGGTGCACTGTCATCGAGAATGGTCTAACCCACCTAGAATTCCCAAATGCCTCCAAACCAAGCAGTCCTGCTTCTCTGAGAGAGGTAGCCCACCAAAACACTCAAGATTTCATCTTCAAATATAAAACCCTTGTGTTTTCCTTAAAAGACATCTGAAGGATAGCAGTGTTAGCCTGTATCTGCAAAAACAAAGAGCAGTCCTGTAGCGCCTTAAAGACTAACCGATTTATTTGGGCATAAGCTTTTGTGATTCCAAACCACTTAATCATGTTACATTAGTAACAGGAAGTGCCAATCTGTCTGAGCTGGAGGACTTTGATCAGACCTTGGACAGTGGCATCAATGGCGGCTCAAACTGCAGATCCAGCTCTTAAAACCTAATGCTCAGTTGAACATCACCATTCCCTTTTCCTAGAAGTGGACAGTGGGAGACCTGCAAGTCCACTTTCAGCCACCTCCAGCCGCCCGATCCAGAGCCTCCAAAGGTCAAAGTAATCCAGCAATAGGAGGGAATCTTAGAAACTAACATTCTGTGTATTTCCACTAGAAAAGGACACAACTTTTCAACATTTAAGAATTCTAGTAACAGAGGGACAAACTAAATGTAACCACTTTCTTTAATTTGGGTTTTTATTTCTTTTTAAAAAGCTGGTATCCCATATTGCAAACTTCTCAGAACAGAATTTGGAAACAGGCAGGTTGGAAAAGGACTAGTTGTAATGTGCAACATCTATATAAATTGGGACATCATAACATGAGGAAATTGCATTGTGTGGGACCAGATGCATTTGGAAATGTCAATGCACTATTACCTCATGATGTCCCTTATGTGTATTCTCAGAGTTCAGAGAGTGGGTATAATTTATAAATTTATAATTTATAAATGACAGCAACAGTCTATGTGGGTGTGGAATAAAAGAAATTCAGCTCTTTACCTTCGAACCACTTCAAAGGGAGAGATGCCTTTATAAGGTGGTTCAATGCCAGCCTATACTCCTCCCTGCCCTGATAAGAGTTATGTGCAAAATTACTTTGAGGAAGTCCTATTGCGTGTATTAAAAAAGAGGTCAGAGGGATGGTCCTTGTTCTGGCCTTAGAATCTATGAATCAAAGATTCTTTGTGCCTGGGGGGGTTGGGGGGGGGGCAGGTCTGCGGAATTTTGGTGGTGCCCAGAATGCCCAGAGCTGGCACACCTTCCCCACCACAAGTCCCTCCCCACTACCTGCTTAAGGCTCTCGGAGGGAGTTTGGGTGCTATGGGTGCATCCTCTGCACTGGGGCAGAGGATTGGGGCAAAGAAGGGGTGTGGGTTCTGGGACAGAGTACAAGAGAGGTGAGGGATCAGGCTTTGGGAGGAAGGTTGCATGCAGGCGGGGATCTGGGATGCAGCCTCTGGGAGGGAGTCTGGAGTGGGGTGTGGTACAGGGTGCAGGAGGGGGTAGGACTGTAGGCTCTGGACAGGTGTAGGGTACAGGAGGGAGTGCAGGGTGAGGAATTGGGGAGCTGGCACTTACCTGGGGCACCTCCCTCTGACAGCAGGGTCTTTGTCTGCTGCTGTCCGTAGGCACCTCCCTTGCAGTTTCCAATTGGCCGGTGGCAGTATATGAAGATAAACACTCCCTGCCCAGGGGCCACAGGGATGTGCCAGCAGCTGCACTAACAGCTGCTCTAGCCCTTCTCTGCTGCCAGTAGTAGTGGTGGGGCCGCTGGGCCATTTTAAATCACCCTGTGGTGGCAGGTGGGCCAGCAGACTCACTAGGGAAGAGACCTAGTCCCTAACTTCTGTGGAGCTTGGCCCTGGGCCAGGAATATTCCTAATACCTGGCTACCACAGGCCCATAAAACTCACCACCCATGCCCTGTGCCCATTGGCAACAGGTGCCCCCCCACACTGTGGGAGGGAAAGGCGAGAGGCCACAGGGCCCGAGAGGACTAGTGGGGGGATGTCTGGCGGCTGCAGCCCCTCCCCCCCTCCCCACACACTGGTGGCCGTGGAGGGAGGTGGAAGCAACACAGCTCCACTCACCAGCTGCCAGTGCATCACTTGGGGAAGGGGTGGGACTACCCCCTCTGTCACACATCAGCAGGACGTGGAGCGATGCAGATGAGGAGTGCAGCTTTCCGCTGCCACCACTGCTGTGGGCGCCAAACCTCTGCTAGTCCCTCGGGCAGCATTGCTGGGAAGAGGCAGGTCAGGGGTGGGGCCTGGGGTGTTAGCCTGGCCCTCTCCCAGGTGGCATGGGAAGGAGTCTTGCAGGGAGGAATCACCAAAGTGCACGTTGGTGGACAAGGCAGGTGAGGTAATGTATCTTTCAATGGAGCAATTTTTGTTGATGAGTGAGAAAATTTTTGAGCTACACCGAGCTCTTCTTCAGGTCTGGGAAAGGTATTCTCAGCATCACAGCTAAATGCAAAATGGAACAGACTGTTTATCATAAGAAGTTAGCACTTATTCTAAAGGGCTCATTCATGGTACAGTGGCCCCCTAATACCTCTGCAGTGATAGGACACAAAGAGAGAGTTACAGGTTTGTTTGTTTATTTAAAATATTTTTACCCTGCCTCTCTATTTAAAATATTCGAGGCAGCTTACAAAAATTTTAAAAATACAATAAATATATATATATATATATATAAAGTAGAAGAACCCTAAAATGGGGGGACAGAAAACCTGCTAAAACACCTCAAGAGGAGGGGGACACACACACATAACCTGGGCTCGACAAACTGTGGCGAGAGCTACTCGCCAGCCCCGCACCGTGCATGCGCTAGACCGGCACTGCGCATGCGCTCAGTGCCGGTGAATGGGGCGCACGGAGCGACCGGCTGAAATCTACTCACCACAGGCGAGTAGAAACAGCAGTTTGTTGAGCCCTGCACATAACTAAACACTAAGAAAAGCACAGGTTGTTATAATGAGCCATAAATCCAGTGTCCCTGTTTTGTACATGCTATTTAATGTCTAGCAAAGTAATGAATATAATCTCCCAGGTTCATCTTTTGAAAGTGTTGTGCAGGTTTCCATTGAACATAAGGATGGATAGGTAAGATAAGAACAATCATTTTATGAAAAGTGCTCAACCACAGGTGATGTGGCATTTTGTCTTTTATCGATTTCCTGTGTGAGTTTATTCCAGGGCAAAGTGTCTGGTTTCACCCACATAGTTGTTACTGAGGCATTTAGTGCACTGGATGAGGTACACTGCAATTTGCCATTAAGGATCTTGAAAGGCCTGTTGAGGGGGAGGGAAGGAGGAGTTGATCAGTGTAGATATGGCTGCAAGTTTTGCATCTGCATCTCTAGTGAACACAGCAAACCCCACATGGCTTGCAGCTGGATTTGCTGGTGACCCTGTCCCCTACCTTGGGCCTTTAATATAGAATCATAGAAGTGTAGGACTGGAAGGTGTCTCAGTAGGCCATCTAGTCCAGTGTTTCTCAACCAGTGGTACGAGTACCCTTAGGAGTACTCAAGAGAAGTCTGGGGGGTACGTCAACACAACTGAAATTTGGAGAAAACTGAATTTTTGTTTTGTTTTACAGCGCTTTATTATTTTTGTACTTTTTACACGAAAAAATGTCATCACACACCCAGCTACTATTAAGTTGTTTCAACAAATGTGTTGCAATGGTAGATTTTTTGTGTGTGTGTCTGAAAACTGTAGGTACTAGGGGTAGGTATACATTTTTTTTTTTAAAGAGGTACTTTATTTAAGAAGGTTGAGCATCACTGATCTAGTTCACACCCTGCCACTCATGGCAGGATATAGTTAAATCTACTCCCCCCCCCCCCCACACACACATACATAAGACACATTTAACCAGATTAGGCCTACTAGGGGCTGGGGACAGGTTCTGCTGGGCTGACCAGATAACAAGTGTGAAAAACTGGGGTGGGGGTAAGAGGTGCCTAGAGAGGACTAAGCCCTGAATATCTGGACTATCCTATACAACTGGGACAGCTTGAACCCCAAGTGGCTGTGAGTGAAGCCAGCTCCAGCAGGCTCTGGCCCAGGTGGTGTAGCAAGAGGGGTCGGGTGGGGCTCTAGAGAGGGAGGGGCAGGTGAAATCACAGGAAAGACATCTTCTCCCCCCCCCCCCCCCATGCTCTCGGGTGGGACTTGCGGGGTGCCCCTGCTGCCAGCAGGGCTCTTCGGAGAAGGGGCCAAAAAGGGGAACGGGGCTGCTGCGCACGCACCTGATCCCTGTCCCGGCTCCTTTGCTGCTCGGTCTCACCGGGCCGAGCCCCGCCCGCTTCCCGTGCGGACAGGAGGCGGCGGCGGCGGCGGCGCCTGGGCTGCAGGTAAGTGCAGGGAGCGGGGCCTGGTGGGGAGCTGCGGCCGGGGCGGCTCTGGCCCAGCGTGGCTGCTGTTGCTGCTGGGTGCCCCCAGCAGGGGCCCGGCTCTGCTCCCGCTGCGGCACGTGCTGCCCACACAGGCCGCGGGAGCCAGGAGCGACCCTGCCGCCGCAGCCCTGGGGGCGTGTTGGGGGCCAGAGCCACGGCCCTGGCAGCTCCCCGCGGGCAGGGCTGAGCAACGCTCGCGTTGTGCCCCGCTGCTCAGCGCCGGCTCCCTGTGTCGGAGCAGCCAGCGCCTGCTCGCGTGCCGGCGGCGGCGAGGTTATGCAAGGCGGCGGGCAGCTGTCCCAGCCAGCTCCGCTCTTGTGAAACCTGTTACTGCTTCCCGTCGCGCGCTCACCCGGGGGTGGGGGGACGGGGCCAGCCGGCAAGACCGAGCAAGGAAAAGTGTCTCGCTCCGTGTGGGCACAGAAGCTCTGAAATTGGAGCTGCGGTTCCAAACGAGAGCGAAGGGGGCTTTGGGCTTTCCCCCTCTCTCCATCATCACAGATAAGATGCACAGCCCCTTTGTGTGATCGGAAGGAAGAGAAGGCTGCATAAAAACATGTTCAAGTGGGATACACTTAATAGATACAAAAGGAGAACGTAAGTGGGGAAGATTATTCATCTTGTCTTTCGTTGTGACCACCCAGGGAATATGTATTACAGCTGTGGGGTCTCCTGTTGATTTTGCTGCTGGCTTGACACATTGTTCTGAATGCAACATAGCTGGTCTCAGGATATTAAACACCCTTGGTGAATGAGATAAGGAACAGAGGTTGGTCCAATAAAAGATAATACCGTATCCACCATAGTTCACATTATTCTATGACTGCCACCTAACTAGTCCAGTTAGCATCACAAAACTGGGGGTACTAGTTTCTTGATGGAAACTCCAGAGTGAGTTATAAAACCTACATTTGAATACAGGTTGAACCTCTCTAGTCCAGCATTCCTTGATCCAGTAACATCTATGGTCTGGCATGATTTTAGTTAACTGAATGTCCACTTATCATGGATGTGGCCAAGTTTCTGGTGGTCCCATAAAATATGTTTACAGCCACCAGTCCTGGCTCTCAATGTTCTGTGCTGTTATTTAGCGCTAATTTACCCCTACATGTCTTCTAAGACCCCAGTAAGCAGTGGAAGTGTTGGTAATGCTGAGACAATATTGACCTCCCATGCTTCTGAAAATTCTCTGGTTTGGCACTGGTCAGGTCTCCATGTACATATGTGTGTGTGTAAAGCAAACTATTGTCTCTTTTGGATAGTGTAAGTATGAGAATGTCACAAGATTGGGTCCAGGACTTTCTTAATCAGGCAAAATTTGTAACTGCAAATAAGAGTGATTTTTTTATTTGCAAGTACCAGAGATCTGGATCTGCAAAAACAACCTAGGGCATCTTAAAGACTAATATTTATTTGGGACTAGCAGAAATACCCTGCATCGCCCAAGGAAAATATAGTAAAAGGTGAATGAACTACGTCAATTACATTAACATAGCATATTTTATTGGAAATACTTTTATCTGAAATATTACTTTAAGAAATTAACATAGCTAGTGATGTTCTTACAAAATGACAAATCCCATAGGGTCTCTTTTTTCAATCTCCACAAATCAGGAAGACCCATCTTCCCTTAAAGACTCTATGCAAACCAATGCCTGCAGCCTCCTTGCCAGAAGCCCTGAGAAATGAAGGGGATGTCTCCTGGGCTCTGCAACAGCAGCAAATCACTGCTCCCCAAGTAGCCACTCCCCGAGTGCCTTCAGTGCACGCTCCATGGGACAACCTGAATGGACTTCCTAGCGGCAGCTGTACCGGTTGCATTGATCAGACAAAGCAAAACACCTTCAGACCAGGTGCAGTTAGGGATATCTTTAGATGCTCAGAACATGCAGCAGCTGAACATACCTGTTCAAATGAGAACAGGCTGTTCTGAGTGTACCCTGTCCTCCTCAGGCTCCACGGTGCTCAAAATCTTGTCCTCCTACCCACCTCCTCTTTGTACTGTGAGCTGACTCCAGCAAGTGAATAATGCCTGTGGCACTTGCTGATAATGCACACAGCCCTACTAGGAGATCGCACGCAGCCCAAAGGAGGGTGAGTGGTGGGATGGCTCGTTTGGGTGTGGGGGGAGGGAAGCAACTTTAATTTCCAGTAGGGGTTCAGTCAGAGCCCGGCTGTGTGAAGATGTTGAGAGGCTGTGATAGCTGGAGGCTTCTCCCAGCCACAATTAGCAAGGCTAGACCCCAGCCAGCATCAGCCACATTTGGGTCTGTCCTGGAGACCTGCTAGTGCCCTAGTATAGGGGAGATTGCTGATTCTCTGCCCCACTGCAGCCTCTCACCCATGGGCTTTCCCTTGATGGTGCTGCAGGTGCCCACATGCTTTATCCTCTAGGATCTCATAGTTGCAGTTTATGTGACACACTTAACAGAAGAGTCCAGCAAATGCCTATGACCAGGCACTACTAAAAACCAATTATCAGTGGGTCTAATTGGGGCTCTGGAGGAACTGGGGGAACTGATTTTGAGATCTAACCAATCCAGTTATTGAAGTTAGGAAATCAGTACTATCCTTTCAAAATGTGGTGTTTCTAGCTCTTACCATTTTGGAGATCTTTCAGAATTATCAGTGGGCCCAGTTGGGGCTCTGGAGGAACCGAGGGAACCGATTTCGAGATCTAACCAATCCAGTTATTGAAGTTAGGAAATCAGTATCCGTGCCAAATTTGGTGTTTCTAGCTCTTACTGTTTCGGAGATATTTCGGGACACACGCATGCACGCACGCATGCGCGTGCGCGCGCGCGCGCTAAGCTTTCATGGACAAAAACCCACTAAGGAAATAGGATTTTGTCCACAAATCCTTATGTCCAAAAAATCTTTTATTCTTTAAGGTGCCATCGGACTCCTAATTATTTTAGACCTTGTTTTACTCTATATAAAAATGTGAGAGAGATGATGCATATAAGGATGCATTTAATTTGCCTTGACTCTGTGGGTTGGGAGAACAGTATTCACAACCACTGCACATGTTCTTGAGCATGCATCGCAGAGCTGTGATTCCAATTAGAATGTACGATAGAGATTGAACCTCAGTTACATTCTTCTTACAATTCCAAGAAATTACTTTGTTATTCATTTGTTTTTAATTATATGCAAATACTTCTGGTTGGGACTTTCAAGAAATAATGCTGCTGCTTTATAGTTATCCACTTGGGTTGTTCTGCAGAGTTTTCAGCTTACACACAGAAAGTAACTTGGGCCCTAATCCTGCAATTATATGCTTATGGCTGGACCTCAGTGTCAGCAGTGCTTTGTGCATGAGATTCCATCCCTTCAGATAAAGATTCAGGATCTGGTTCTAAATCTTCAGTAACTGTTAAATGTACAGACTAGGCATGTTAAAATATGTTATTTTTGCAAATGTATAACTGCTGAAAATTTCAGCAGTTGTGAGAATTCATAAGTGATGACTAAAGGGCATCAGAATATTTTGCAGCTTGTAACAATTATTAAAAATGTGATTTTCTTTTCCTTAGTACAAAATCCAGATGGATTTATTTAAAAGGAACAGTGTGATGTTTTGCCTGAATATATGTTGTTCCTTTCACGCTGGAGAAACAGGACTCACTTCTTATTTTACAATTTTGATCCATTTGTCTGGTCAGAAGGCATTCAATATCTTTCTAGAAAGAAAACCATTAATAAGAAAAGTTCATCCAGTTCTTCAATGATTAGATGAGACTACGTTTAGGCTGCGTCTAGACTGGCATGATTTTGCGCAAATACTTTTAACGGAAAAGTTTTTCCGTTAAAAGTATTTGCGCAAGAGAGCATCTATACTGGCATGTGCCTTTGCGCAAAAGATTTGCTTTTGCGCAAAAGCATCCGTGCCCAGTATAGACCCTCTCTTGCGCAAGAAAGCTCTGATGGCCATTTTAGCCATCGGGCTTTCTTGCGCAAGAAATTAACGTTCCTGTCTACGCTGGCCCTCTTGCGCAAGTATTCTTGCGCAAGAGGGCTTATGCCTGAGCGGGAGCATCAAAGTATTTGCGCAAGAAGCACTGATTTTGTACATTACAAAGTCAGTGTTCTTGCACAAATTCTCGCGGCCAGTGTAGACAGGTGGCAAGTTTTTGCGCAAAAGCAGCCGCTTTTGTGCAAAATCTTGCCAGTCTAGACGCACCCTTAGTGTTTTAACTGGGTATATCAGTATTCAAAGGAATTAAGAGGAACTATGACAGTGAACCAGCACTGGAGAACACTGGGGAATGAGAGGAGTGCAGTTTTGCGAGCGTGCAGAATCTGATGGGCGGAACATTTAAGGCTTGATCCTGCACCATTGAAATCAATTGGTGTTTTGGCATTGACCTCAGTGAGTGCAGGTTTAAGCCCTTAAAGTAAAGACCTAACTCAGAGTGGCAACCTACATTCACAGTGGTGAAAGAGTCTCTTCTCCCTAGAGATCATAAGCAGAATAGATTTGGTTTAAGTTGTTCTATGCCTGTGTGTACGAGGCATGTCGTGTTTAGTGCTCTCCCACACTGAGGACCATGGGCATCCGGTATGTAAGGCAGGGGAAGGGTCTGCCTTCCCACACCACCAGGCATAGCCCCGCCCACATTCCGCCCCCAGAAAGCCGGCGGTAGGTGTTCTGTGGGCAGAGTGTTACTGCTCCCAGTGCTCCAGGGCTGGGATGGCTGAGCTGTGTGGTGCAGCACGCCCTGACTCCTCCCTCCCCCAGTGCTCAAGAGACTGGGCTTGGCCAGGCTGCGCAGCGCGGTATGCCTTCCACCGGGGCTGTGGAGGCTGCGGTGAGTGCACGCGCGTGCCTGCTCCCCTCACCTCGGTTGGAAGAGAGAGCACATGTGTGGCATGCTGTCCTGCCTCACCTTGTGGGGGAAGAGGTGGGGCCTAACAGAAGGGGCGGGGCTGGAGGTGGGGCTTGTGGCTTGCCTCCCCCACCCCTGCTTTCACTGACAACCCATGCTGAGGATAGTGAACTAAGAGAAGCTCAGGGGGATTGAAAGATCAGTTTGATGAGGAGGGGCACCTGCAGGAATTGCACTGGAAATTTGGCCAGAGAATGGCAGAAAACCAGCATTGTGCGTCTCAAGATTGCATCTATAGGGGCACTCCAAGAGAGAGACTTCCTGGCACTGAGCATAGATAACACAGCTGGAGACTAATGTATCTAGTATTAAAAATCTATGCAAGGCTGTGCAAAAAGTTATAAAGAGAAAAATGGCAGAAAACAACAGGAGGTCAGAAATAATCTCATTCTTTTATATAATCTTCTCTTTCCATCAAAATAGTTTAATTTTTTAAAAGCAACGAGGAGTCATGTGGCACTGTAAAGACTAACAGATTTATTTGGATACAGTAGAGTCTCAATTAGCTGACATAAATGGGACTGGAGGATGGTCAGATAGCAGAAATGTCGGATAATACGGAATAGTAATAAAAAACATGGGTACAAATATGTATAAACTCAATTTATTACTAATTCTAACGAAAAATAAAATAGAATATTTCAATAAACAAATAGAATTTACAACACTTTTCTGAATAAAAAACTTTTAGCTTTTAAAGCAACGAGTGATCAGGAGTTGTTTTTGGGCATCCTTACTTTTCTTCGTGGTAAGATCACATCAGCGTCTGAACAGCAGTAAGTCTGTAGCAGTCGCTTCCTTTTTTTGCTCAACGTAAATTAGTGCTGCATCAAGAGCCTTCACTCCCCCACTGTGACTCAATTTATCCATTTTCTCTAGTCCGATAATATCATCTTGTATACAGTGGAGTCCGGATTATCCGTCACTCGGTAATCCGACACTCTGCTTTATCCGACCCTGCAGCTCTCGGGGACTTTGTCCCCGGGAGCTGCAGGGTCGGGCGCCGGGAGAATAGCCCCGGTTGCTGCCCTGTCACTCTCTTGGAGCAGCTGATGCCGCTCCTGCCGGGGATGAAGCAGCGCCGGCAGGAGTGGCATCAGCGGCTCCATGGCACGAGGCGGGAGAATGGCCCCGCTCGCTGCCCTGTTGCTCTCTAGGAGCAGCTGATGCTGCTTCTGCCGGCACCGCTTCTTCCCCGGCAGGAGCAGCATCAGCTGCTCCAAGAGAGCGACGGGGCAGCGAGCGGGGCCATTCTCCCGCCTCGTGCCCTGGAGTCGCTCCTGCCACCGGTGCTTCGTCCCTGGCAGGAGCGGCATCAGCTGCCCTGTTGCTCTCTTGGAGCAGCTGATGCCGCTCTACAGTAGAGACCCTATCATCCAACATATTCGGTAATCTGACCACCTGTTGGTCCCGTTAAGGTCAGATAATTGGGACTCTGCTGTATTGTCATCATCACCATGATTCACAAGGTCAATTAAATCCTTATCAGTCAGCTCTTGTTGCTCATCTTTTTCCATCCATTCCTGTACGTCCTCATTGCTTACATCTTCACAGCCTGGTATCTGTTTCAATAAGATTAAAAGATTTTCACAATTGTCTTGACTTGTTTCTTCATTATATTCATCTTCATTCATTCTATTTTTCATCATCAATAACATCTATAAGTGATTTAAGAAGCTGACATCGATATTTTTTTTTTTTAAAGCTTCAATAAAACTCTGGTCCATAGGTTGGCACAATGAGGTGACAATTGGTGGTAAAAAAAATTACTCTTATGTACCCATCCTTCAGTTCAACTGTGTTACGATAAGATGGCGCATTATCAATAACCAAAATAGCTTTCCTTTCTAGTTTTTTTTTAATTCAAGAATCTTTCTACTGAAGGAATGAATCTTCCTTCTCATTATAAAACCAGCTTTGAAAAATTTCAGAGCTCATCCATGAGCTTTTTTTGGTTGCTGTACAAAACTGGCAGTGCTGTAGGAGCTATGTTTTTTTAAAGCACTTGGATTTTTGGTTTGAGTTTATGGTTACCTGAGGTGTGACTGCAGGCAAGAATAGTCACTCTTCCTTTGCTTCTTTTATAGCCAGTAGCTGAAGTTTCTGCACGGGAAGCCAGAGTTTTCGATGGAAGCATTTTAAAATTTAGCCCTGTTTCATCACAATTGTATATCTGTTCATGCGATAACCCTTCATTATTTACAAGGGACAAAAAATGTTCTCTAAATTTAATAACTGATTCTGAAACTGCTGATAATTTTTCGCCGCAGATGTTGAGCTGCCTCATTCCATAACGTTTTTTCCAACGGTCTAGCCAGCCTGTACTAGCTGTGAAGTCGGCTTCTCCTTCATTAAATGCGTTGCGAAATGCCAGCCCTTTTTCTTGTAGAATAGGGCCAGTTATTGGCATGCTGTGTTGTCTTTGCTGTGTGAACCACAAAAATAGAACTTTGCTCGCCTTTTCATACTCGCATTTTTTCATCGTCTTTCTTTTTTTTTGAGACCTTCATCTGAAGCCTTATCAGAGCACCATTTTTCAATTTCATTTATTTTTCTCTTCCAGTCGCCAACAGTAACATGCCCCACACCATATTCTGTTGCCACTTTTTGTATAGTTTCACCTTTATCTAGTCTTTGTAAGACTTCAACTTTTTGTTTCATTGAAACAACTACTTTCTTTCTCTCTTCACTTGCCATGCTGATAAAGAAATGTCAATCTACAGTACTGGCGTCATCAAACAAAAGCACAACTGCACTCATGTGCGTGGTGTGGGTGCACGGCACTGATTGTGACTGGCTGTTGTACATGCTGCGTTCTTATTCGTCATGTTGGCGGGCAGCACATGACGGTGGGCGGCACGTTGGATAAAACAGAATGTCATGTAAGTGTAGGTTGGAAAATCGAGACTCTACTGTATAAGCTTTTGTGGGTAAAAAATCACTTTGTTACATGCATGGAGCCTGACTTTAAGGTGCCACAGAACTCCTAACTGTTTTTGCAGATTCAGACTAACACACCTACCCCCTGAGACGTCTCATTTTTTTTTAAGTGACCCCAACGCACTATTAAGCATTGCTATTTATTCACTGAGTTCCATGAGCAAATGTGAGGTCTCCTCATTATAAGAAGTTTCTCAAATGTCACCCCAAAATGACCGTCTTTACCTTTTATGCGCAACGTACTCTTTACTTTCTACATTCTTGCAGCCATTCACCCTTTCTCATAGCTAAGCAAGACTGGTCATGTTCCATACTTGGAAGGGAAACAAATGAGTTTAAAAAAGGCAAACTGGTATTACAAGTTGTAATGCTATTGACTCAGTACATGGCCCTCTTCTTCGCTGATTTCCAAATATTGTGCTGTGGGCACTGACAACTGTGTTGTACCCATCTCCATTCTGAGATGTGAACCAGTGATCATTTAAAGATACTGTGGCCCCTTTCACAAGAATGGACTGGCTAACCCTTCATTCCTAGTCTAATTGCAGTTGTTAGGGACTTACATTCTTCCTATCTAAAATCCCTCTGTTTCAATTGTAGAAGTTATTCTTTGCTCCCCTTTTAATAGAAAATAATTAGTGCTGTGTAGTGTGGCTGATGCAGAATGGACCTATTGTTCCACCCCAGAGGTGGGCACATTTCACTAGATTAGTGATTTTTTTCAACTTAAACACAGCCTACAGACTGCCAGGGATCTGCAGACCACACATTGAAAACTACTGTACTACCGGGTAGGTGACTCCCTCCAGTGTGCTGCAAATTTATAAATCACCTTGGGAGCCTTTATACATGTAAATAATGCGTGGAGTGTATGTTAATTGCAACTTTGAAAATCAGCTTTGAAGTGTTTTTTGAAAGCCATTATTGAAGTCTTTTTTTCATCCTCCCTAGTGAACCATGACATCAACAACATTGTTTTCCTGCAGTATAACAGTATTTCTTTATTCAATCAAGGCAGGTAAGTTTATCAATGGATCCTTAAGGGCTTGCTCTGATATTGTTTTTTTTCACACACATTGCAGTTTCCTGGAGAGAAGCTGCTTCTAAATATATGCACATCTAAAGATTAGCAATATTGATAACTGGAAGACTCACCCAGCGTTGGCAGGGTCCTTCAGGACAGGGGGCTGGCATGTGGGGGTGCAGGAGTCAGTGCAGGCCCTTGGGAATGTGGGGGCTCAGGGCAGAAGACTGGGGCCACCAGGGTTCAGGGAGCCTCAGGATAGGGAGCTGTGGATGGGGGTGTGTGAGAGTGAGGGTTGAGGGTGAGGAGAGGCTCAGAGCAAGAGTCAGGACAGGGGATGAGGAGAGGTTCTGGGCAGAAACTCTCTTCCTCCCTCCAGCTCCCTTCTGGAGTGGGGGGAGGGCAACTGGGGGTTCTCTCCCTGCCCCTTGGTGGCTCACGGAAGGGGGGTGCCGGCAGAGGTTTTCTCCCTCACTCCTGGCCCCTGCCAGGGTGGGGAGGCAGGCAGAGGCTATCTTCCATGGGGGAGGAGGAGGGGCGCACTTACCCCATGTGGTGGCTGGCAAGATGGCAAGCCCCCACCCTGCTGGCCACTCCCTTGGTGGTATGGCTGCCCTCAGTGGTCACACTGCAGTATAGCTAGCTGACCATAGGTCACGGATTTTCCAGGACTGTCCCAATTTTAAATATTCTCTCCCGGTGTCCCCATCAAGTAGTGAAATGTCCCAAGAAACCCCACTGGACATTTCACTACTTGATGGGGACACCGGCTTGCGGAAAGAAGTGACCGAGTCCGTGCACTGTCACTGCTCCTCGCACTGCACAGCAGCCGCAGCCTCCTCCCTCCCCTCTGCAGAGTGTGAAGGAGGCTCCATTGGAGCTTTGCTGGCTGGGGCGGGCTTCTGGGAGCGTGCGGTTCCTGACCCCGCCCACCGGTGGGCTGACACTTCTCAACTTCGTCCAGCATGGAGCCAGCGCCAGTTCCGCAGGCCCGGGCGGCAGTTCTCGCAAACTGCACCGGGGCTCTTGTTTCTGGGCAGTCCCTGAGCCCGGCATGGCTCTCAGGCAGGCAGGGCCGGCTTTAGGAAGTGTGGGGCCCAATTTGAACAGTTTTGACGGGGCCCTGGCAGCCAGGATTTTTTTGTTGAGCCACTGCCGGGAGGGGAGAGGGGCTGGGTAGAGTCAGAAGCAGCTGCGGGTTGAGACTAAAGACGTCGAGGAGCCGCTCCTGGATTTCAGAACTTTTGAGCTGCTGCCTGAGCCCAAGCAGGGACCGAGCGGAACACGGCTGGTGTGCTATCACCCCCCAGGGACGCGCTCAGGCTCGGCAGGTGCTGTCCGCTGCAATCGTTACCTCGCTTTCTCTCCCCCTGTCCCTCTCCATCCCACTGGGGGAATGGCAGCGAGCCTGGTCTGGCGGAGAAGGTCGGGGTTTCGTCACACCCACACACCCCGCGTCCTGCTAGTGGGACGCTTGACTTGGTGCTGCAGCCTTGTGGCTGCACCAGGGTCCTGTGTGTGTTTGGGGGGGGGGAGCTCCCTCCCCTTTCCCACCCTGCTGGGGGAACGGCAGCACGCTGTCCAGAGGCTGCTGCAGTGGGGTGCAAAGCCAGGTAAGTGTCTCCCCTCATGCCCAGACCACTGCACCCCACTTCCCACGTAAAGACCCTGTGCCCCCTGCTTGCTCTGACACCCTCCCTTGTTCCTTCACCCTCCCTCCTGGCCAGACACCCTGCCCTAAGCCCCCTCAGGTACCTTCCTTCCTGGTCAGACACCCTCCTTCCTGGCCAGAAACCTTATCCCTAGACTGCTCCTGCACCCTCTCCCCTGGCCAGACACCCTACCCCAAGCTCCCTCCTGCACCATCCCTTCTGGCCAGACACCCTCCCTCTTGGCCAGAAACCCTACCCCCTGCCTGCCTCTGAACCCTACCTCCCACCCAGACCTCACAACCTCTCCCCCTTCTGCACCCCACCTTCCTCCCAGGTACTACACCCCATCCCTATCCCACACATTGGCAGCCCTGCCCCACACACTGAACCCTTTGTTTTGTCCCCACCCCAGAGCCTAAAGGGGTGCATAAAATCCACTAATTCCGGAACCCCAGAAAAGTAAATCTGGACTATGGGAAGCCCTGGACTAGGGATGGTCGGGAGTAGACGACTACCCAATAAGTAAGAGAGTAGAGTATCAACTACTTGCTTCCGCCCCCCCCACCTCCCCTCCCCACACACTTGCTGCCTCTATGAGATGGATTTGGGCCCCACCGGCTGCCTCCAATAGAGGGGACAGGCGGCACCGGCTCCTGTCTCCCCTCCCTTGCTGCCTCTATGAGAAGCAGCAAGGGAGGGGGGACAGGAGCCGGTGCCACCTGTCCCCTCTATTGGAGGCAGCCGGTGGGGCCCAAATCAATCCCTATTGGTACAGTATGGTGGGAGGAGTTCTTAGAGGGGTCGCATGACCTTTTCTTCCGATCATGTGTCCATCTTGACCCCAAAAGTACTATCTCCAGGGGTGAGACTTCATGTGGCAGGTAAGCGTGGCTAATTGGGCCAATGGGCCTGGCTAACGAGTCCAGGGGGTGTGGCTAATGTGTCCCCATTTTTGGTTCTGAAAATATGGTCACTGAAAGTATAGCTCTTTCTTGTGGGCTCGCTGCCCCCAGTAACCTCTGTGAGCATAGTGTCTGAACAGCCCCTCCCTTTCCATGTTATGGAAAACAATTCCATTCCTGGCACTTCTGGTTTCTTAGCTCAACAAACCCTAACTTTACTCTAAATCAGGGTAATAGGAAGCTGCATACCTAATTTGGTGGTCCTAGAGCGTACCATTTAAGAAGAGCTCTTGAACAAACAGACTGACAGACAGATGCACATTTCTAAAATACGTTGATAGATAGTAAAACGTCTGTGCTTAAGGGGTGGAAATGTTTCCATTGCATACTATTGTAATGACAGTAGAAGCAAAGTGTAACATGCCATAATCTTTCATATTGAATGCCTTATTGAACAACTTTTGGGGCTTAGCTTTGCTAAATGTGTTCAAATTATAGTGATACATACACAAGGCCATACATTGGAAGATATCAGCTTTATAACCGGTTAATTACATTACCTACGTATGATAACCTACTATTGGTAATAGATGTAACTCTGAATTGCATCCATCTTGCTCTGCTCTTCAGTCACGGGCTAACAATCTAGATCTCCTTCCTCTCTTTTACATTTCTAATATATCTGGTCTGAATAAAATGCTATTGGGGATAGACAATATTGTAAACTAGTATGCCTTTTCAGAGAATGTTACTATTGCAAAATGTGTACATTTAGGGTATGTCTAGACTACATGGCTCCGTCGAGGGAGCCATGTAATTAATTTGGCATAGTCATGAAACGAGGTTTACAGGATCGGTCGGCAAAGGCTTCCCCAGCCGACAGATCCGCATCTAGACTGCCACGCTGTGTCGGATCAGCTGATTGTCGGCACAGCACGGCGGCCATGTTTATTTTAATGAAGTGGGGATTATTTAAATCCCCGCTTCTTTGACTATGCCGAATAAACTAATTTACATGGCTCCGTCGACGGAGCCGTGTAATCTAGACACACCCTTAGTGAAAAGTTAGAAATAATATATGACAAGTCTGGTAAGTGGAGAATCGAGGTGTGAAGGGTTCTGTGAGCTACACTTTAACTGTAACAGAGCTGCATGCAGTATGTGTCCTTCAGTTTTGCCACCCCAATATATTAATTGGAGTGATCTCCCTGTATCCTGGTAAATGCCTTGTGTTCTTATTATGTTTACCAGCACAAATAAATTACTGTAATACGATAAATGCTTCTTCACTGGTAATGTAATAGGTGGGATTTGAATTTAGATGTTTGAAGAGGGAGAAATATCCAGTTTTTCCTGTGTTTTTAATATAATTGAAGTTTTTTAAAAAGTATAGATGATATGGAGTATGAAAATTTCGTAACATATGCAAACATACAAGACATTGTGACTGTGCCTTTACAATTACAAAAATAGCTTATTTGTATTAGTATATTATTTGCACAGTAATGTGCCATATTGTTCATTGTTATCTGGTTGTAGCAGAAGTAATAATATCATCACTGTAAAGCTACGTAATAGCGTAGAATGCCTGTCTATTCCAAAGGATCCTCAATTGCTCTTTAAGCCAAAGGCTTAGCAAGCTGTGTAGCTTGCTAGCCCAATGGATATCCTAACTTCTGTATGAAAATTTTGTGGCTTGCAACCAGGCCATTAGAATGAAGAGGCTGATCATATGGCAGATGCTTTTCCATACAGAAGGAGGGAACATACATTATTTTCTCTTGATGACTTTGTGACAGGGTGCAGTCACAGAAGACCCCTTGGGGGTGCTTTCCAGAGTGCTGACAAAGCCACTGACATTTTCCTTCTTGCTCTCTGGGGCTTCTCACTACCCTGTCCTGCTGGACATGCCCACCTGGTCTGCTTCCAGCCAAGACACAGAGCTGAGTGCACTGCCCCTCCACCCCCCACTCCCCAGGGAGCAGAACAGACTCTGAAACGCTTCAGGTCCAAGCAAAATGCAGTTTTGGGCCCAGCTTCCTGGGATACCACTCCCAAAATGGGATCAGACATCCAAATGAATTATTTAGGTAAGCCCCCTTTAACAATGAAAGAAGGATGTATGCACTGATTGCTCCCCCAGGTAACAATTATTTCTACTGGGCTTGATAATAAATAAAAGTGATTTTATTAAGTACAAGCAGCAGGATTTAAGAGGCTGTAAGTGAATACAGGCAGAGCAAAACAGATTACAAATTTAAAATAACAGAAAACATTTAGCTAATTCACACACTAAAACCTTGGTACAAACTTATTACGAACTCACCCTAAAATTGTTCTTATTCCAGCTAAGCCTGCACACCAGGAAAGCTCTTCTCCTGGGGTCTCTGGCTCACTTTCTTGGGAGTATCATGCCAGCCAAAGATAAAGAAACTGCTAGCTTCCCATTGTTTTATGGATTCCACATTTGGGCGGGAATTCTGTTTCTACAGTTCACCCTTACATGGAAAATCACAGTTGGTCAGACCCTACCAGTTGGGAAGGTCACATGACTTCCTAGGACCAACCACTGTAAAACTTAAAGGACAAAACAGGCTGTTTACGGTTGACCAGATCTTGAGGGAAACAACCTTGATGGCTTGTATTTGCACTTTTAAAACCATAAAGCATTCCATTCTTTATCTATCTAACTTTACACACAAGAATGATGCATACACCGATATAAGATCTATAGATCCAGCAGATTATGACATAAAGATTGATAGGTTACATGAGGCAATTTGTCCCAAGCATCTTATAAGTTATGCATATTTGTATCCATAAGTCCATTTCATAAAGCATAAGGAGGGGGATCTGTCACAGACTTATTTCAGATGAAGAAACTAAGTTAAGAAAAGAATGAAGAGCAAATAAGAAGCGTGTATCTGAGAGAAAAACATGATTCGCTAACATTCTGCACCTAAGATGGAAAACAAAAATGGCAGCCCTGCAGTAAGGATTCACCTGCATTTAAAGATGCAGCATACAGAAAATAGAATATATCAGTTCAGTTGCCTTGCTACATCCACCACATTGCTGGTTGTCTGAAGATGAATAATAGTAATTCTCTCTCCTGTAACTGAATTATGGATGAAATATCTGAAGAAGTGGGTTGTGCCCACGAAAGCTCATGATACCATCTACATGTTTTGTTGGTCTTTAAGGTGCTGCTAAACTATTCATTGACACTCTAGTAACTTTGTCAACATAAATTTTCTTTTGCAAATTTAAGTTCTCTTGTTTTTCATTTTGTTTTCCTTTAGAGGAATGCAAAGTCTATGATGTGTTTCTGAACCAGAATTTTGTTCATGAAGGACAGCCTCTTGCTGTCAACTGTTCAGTACATACAACACTGAATCTTGAAAATACAGACTACAATGTGACATGGTTCAAACCTGGTAGCCAAACATCTGCAGCTAAAGATAAACATTCCAGAATTCACCAGCAAAAGAGCTTAATTTGGTTTCTCCCTGCAACTTTAGAAGATTCAGGATCCTATGAATGTGTCATAAGGTAAAGACATAAAAAAAAAGTTATACTACTACAGAAGTAAGCTGCAAAGTTGTGCGTTTTTTAAAAAAATTGTTCTTTGTTTTTGCTTTTTTGTGGGGAGCATGTGATATTCAGTATATACTTACATTTCTTCATAAGCGCTGCTGGGGAGGGAATATGTCCAATAGAGGACATCTTCATAATATTTATATCCTTTCAAGATGGGCTAGACACAAAAGTGTCAGTTTACTATAAAACAGGTGATCTCAAACTTCATTGCACTGCGAGCCCCTTCTGACAACAAAAAATACTATCTGATCCCTGTGTGTGTGTGTGGAGGGGGTGGAGAAGCCTGAGCTGGCTCCAACCCCACTGCCCGGGCAGGAGGTCAAAGCCCCACAGTGTCAGCCCCAGGTCAGGGGCCTGTAACCTGTGCCCCACTATCCAGTGCTGAAGCCTTTAGTCTTTGGCTTCAGCCCCATGTGGTGGGACTTGGGCTTGGGACTCGTTCCTGGGCTCCAGCAAATCTAATGCCAGACTAGGTGACCTATTTAAATAGGGTCATGATCCACTTTGGGTTCCTGACCTACAGTTTGAGAACTGCTGCTATAGAAACTCTAGACTTCCTAACCCCACCTTTTCGTCCTCCAGAAGAAGCTATATATCCTGAGGGTATGAGGCTATACCCATGGGTAATAGTTTAATTCAGCTATTTTATGTTCCATTGCAGGAATTTAACAAGCTGCAGAAAAATATATATGAAGTTAACGGTTTTCAAGAATATTTATGGTTTATGCTTTAATGAAAAATTTGCCATTGGGGAGGAGATACTAACATCATCAAATGCTAAGGTTGTGTGTCCTCATTTGGAATATTTCAGAGATGAGGAGAATACTTTGCCCATTCAGTGGTATAAGGTAAACATAGAACTTTTTTTGCAGTCATAACCCCCTGATATGTAAACTATAATCAGTGTTTTTAAATATCAGTCACTGATACTTATAAATGGCAGTGGAAAAACAACAGCATTATTTACATGTGAGAAGAGCTTTTGCACCATAAACTGAAAAAAGTTCCAAAGGTGACAGTTTTCCTTTAGTTTTTGTTGTCTAAAGGCACGTACTAATTATTGACCCTCACTTTCTCGTATTTATGAATTATGGGTTAGAAATTGAGCTCAGATTTGAGCCATTGAACCACATAGCCAGTGGGTGCCATATTCTTACCTGCTACTCCTTTCTACCCTGGAATTCTGTGCCATTCATGAGCAAGAATTCATATCCCATTGAGAAGTTACACAATTCTGAAAATGCAGGGACCTCTACGTCTCTAATATGGCATATTGTAATCTTTTCCTTTTTTCTACATTGTCTCCTAGATGGAATGTGCTAGGTCTGTATGCTTGGCTGCACAACTTGTGAAATGGGGCTGGTTCTGTATATATAGCCCACCACCCGATATGTTACATGACTTGTGTGGAAAATCATAAATGGTGTGGAAAAAGTGAATAAAAAAGTTATTTACTTATTCCCACAATATAAGAACTAGGGGTCACCAACTGAAATTAATAGGTAGCAGGTTAAAAACAAACACAAGGAAGTTTTTCTTCACTCAGCGCATAGTCAACCTGTGGAACTCCTTGCCGGAGGATGTGGTGAAGGCTAGGACTTTAACAGGGTTAAAAAAAGAGCTAGATAGCCATTGATTAACCTAACCTCTGTGAATCTATTAGCCACGATGGGTAGGAATGGTGTCCCTAACCTCTGTTTCTCTGGAGGTGGGTGACAGGGGAGGGATCATGTGAGGTTTACCTGTTGTGTTCCCTCCTTCTGGGGCATCAGGTGTTGGCCAATGTCAGCAGACAGGATACTAGGCTGGATGGACTGTTGGTCTGACCCAGTATGGCCGTTGTTATGTTCTTATGAGTTCTTTCAGTGGCAGGTACACAAACCTGGTCCTTGCTGTTAGTCCTTTAGCTTAAGTGGTAGAAGTCTGTGTGGCAGGTGTGGAGTTCAAGCCACGTTGACTTTTTATGAAGGGGTTTGTTACAGTAGTACATAATAGAATTTGTTGCTTCTTAATTAAAATCTTTGGTAATGATCTAGTATAAGACTACAGGAGGCCCCCAAGATGCGACCCCCCGCACTTACAACCAATTTTGGAAGAGGCTGGAAACACCCGATTTACATCTGAGGCCTGCATTTACGACGGTGCACAGTGCCTACCGTAAATGCAGGTTCGAGTTACGACGCTTCCGACTTGCAATACTTCCTCCAGAATCAATCACATCGCAAGTCAGGGGCCTCCTGTACATCAAAACGGTGCTGTAAAAGTTGCCCAGCACTCAAAAAACAGGAAATGTCAGAAAGTCCTGTCATCTAACCCTTTTTTGCTACTGTCCTTCTGATTTTGGAAAATCTTTTCTCTTCCTTTCTCAGTTTCCCCAGCTGTTAAGTCTGAATGATAATAGTTATCCACCTTCCTTGAGGAAATGTTGTGAGGATTGATTAATATCTGTGCAATCCAAAGCTCCATTTAAAAGAAGTTAAGTACTCTGACATATCAAGTACAAGGTATGTCAGGTAGGGGGTGCCCAGTCATTGCGGTACCCTAAATTAGTGGACATTTCTGCGAATTCTAGACTCTCATGGCTTTAATTCCTCCCCTGTAAAATGAATTATTTTATAAGTAAGCTTGTCTGTCGACAGATCTGGTGTTTGTTTGAATCACAACCTCAGAGTCTAGGAAAATGTTTCTTTGTCCAAGACAAAGCAGGGAGACTATCCCAGCGTTATAGTCCAGGAAAAGCTTAGGCTGTAGTATATAGGCAAGCTCTGGAGGGACATGATATTGTATTCTAACTGTGATTTAACAGAGCATTCTCATTGTGTTTAGGAGTGTAAGCTGCTTGAAGAGGAAAGGTTTGTCTCTTTCAGTGATTACCTTGTGATTAAAAATGCAACTCTACATGACAAAGGAAATTACACATGCAGAACATCATATAGTTACAATGGAAAACAATATAACATTTCGCGAGACATTAGTCTAACTGTGACAGGTATACAGCTTTCTTTTATATCATGGCACTTGGAAAATGTTATCCAAATTCTCAGCTACTGCTAAATAACAACACTGTGTATGTATGTGAGAAAGCGAGATGGCAGCTTACCCGTCACTTCTGTATTCTGGTAGTCCTGCTGCCATTGTGCTCAGTGTTGATCCCCTTGTGCCAAGTTAGAGCAGGCCCAGAGCTTAGAGAGATGAGAAGAGTAAATTTAACCTAAAGCATCCAGTCCCCTGCTTAATTTCATCTGGCCTGCAGCAAGCCCGGAGACTTGACATCCTGCCCCACTGCCCCTGCACAGGACTTGAACTGCAATCACCAGCTCCCCCTGCTGCAGGGGGAAGCTAGAGTGCCAGGGTGGTCGGCTGTCTCTGTGGCCCCTAGGTACAGGGACAGATGATCAGAGAAACTCTGAGTCCACATGAACCTGTCTCCGCAGCTCCTATTGGCCAGCAACCATCGCCAATGGGAGCTGTAGGGGAAGTGCCTGAGGGCACAGGCAGTGTGCACCACACAGAGCTGCTTGGCTATATCATGGCATCTTCCAGGAGTGGCACAGGGCCAGGACCTGTCTTAGCCCCAATTCATCACTGACTAGGAGCTGCCTGAGGTAAGTGGTGCCCAGGAGGAGCCCACTCTCCTCATCCCTGCCTATACTTGAACTCCTGGGCCCAGCCTCGAGCCCCTCCCAGTGCACGTACCTCCACCCAAACCAGCTGCCCAAAGTCTAACCCTCCTTCTGCACCCTAATTCCTTGCTAGAACTTGCACCCATGCTCTAACCCCCTACCATAGGTCAGAACCTCCTCTGTAGTCCGAACCCCTGGGCCCCTTCCACACCCTGAACCCCTCATTTCTGGTGCTGCGCCAGAGCCTACGAGAAGCTCCGAAGCTCCCCTTCCCCTCCATGGGCTGTTTGTGACCCATGACTGATTTTTATTGTGGTTCAGTGGCCCCTGATAGAAGAAAAGGTCCCCCACCCCGGACCTAAAATACCATAAATAAATAAATAAATCAGGAACTTGGCCATTGCATTTACAACTGATCACTATCTATTCAGAAGTCACTGTTTGCATGTCTTTGTTTAAGGAATGCTTTGGAAATGTCATCACTGTGGCAGTGTAGTATTTGCCACGTGCGGCAGCTGCCAATGAATTTCTGAAATAACTTTTGTGTGTGTGGTTTTTGTTTGTTTGTTTAGTGAGTCCACCGAACACACCACCAGAAATATTTTACCCAAGAAACAATTCTATTGAAGTAGAACTTGGTGAGCAAGTTTTCTTATAGCAAAATATGAATGTGGATCCTAAACAGAATTTAGACTCAAGGATTTCCTAGTGCTGTTTGCCTAGTTCGATCCTTTTTTACAGCAAAAGTGCCCCTTATACAGTGAAAAACAACTAAGGGTATATCTGATTGTACTTTCCAGCATGGCTAGACAGATGCACTAGCTTTAATCAAGCAAGTGTGCTAAAAATAGCACTGTGGCCACAGCTCACTGCTCGAGTTTAATTCTGCTTGACCCCCTGCGTACGTACTGGGGTGGCTAGCTAGCCACACTGCTGTTTTTAACAGGATGTCTCCAGCAGAGCTTCTGCATGTCTGTCTACCTGTGCTGGGAAGGATTCTCCAAGTCAGGGGCAGATTAACTCTCTTCTAGGGGCCCAGGACTAGTAGATTTTGTGGCTCCATTCTAGGCTCTGGGGTGGGGCCAAAATGAAGGGTTCAGTGTGTGGGAGGGAGTTGTTGGGGAAGTGGGTTGAGAGTGGGAGTGCAGAGTCTGGACAGGAGGTAGGGTACAGGATTCAGCTCAGAGGTGCTTCCATATATTGACTTCCTGAGGGAGAAGAAGGTGGAACAGGCAAGACGTTTGATCTTCCAAACCCTAGGAGATGTCTAGAGGATATTTTTGAGAGGCAGAGGAAGTTGTATGGGGCCCACATTGCTTTTCCTAGCCTTCTCCTTGACTGCAGTGCAGCTTCTCCTGTACTCTTTGGAAGTGGGTGCTCTGGAATGCCCTCACATGTGAAACGGATCCTATGAGGAAACCTCTGTGAATATTTTGAGTGACTGATGCCACAGAGAACGGCTATTCCCTCCTGGATTCAATCCTTTTGGCCCAAGCTGCACCCTCCCTAACCTGCAGCTCCCTGAACTTGCACATGTGGGTCAGAGGGGTTTCTGTGAAATGGAGTGGGAAAGCGGGGAGAGTAGAGTGTGGAGCTGCTGTTACTGCTGTGCCCATCCCCGGCCCACTCCAGGCTTGCAGCTGATTTATATATATTAGCAAAGGGAATTAATTGTATGGCCTTTAACTACAGTTTAAGAATTTAAATTGCCACTTTGTAATACTGTCTTGTAGGCTCATGTGTCATAGTGGACTGCAATGTAACAGGCACTGAAACGTTTCAGGTGTACTGGACAGTCAACAACACGTACATTGATGTATATTTTAAGGATAGAGTTTTTGAAGAGGAAGATTATGAGTAAGTATACTTCCAGATCAGAATGTATTGAATTAGCAGCTAAAATCTTGTATGATTTCTCTATTTTGTTGGTGCCAGACATGTAATTGTACTGTTGCACAAATAAACACACTTTTGTGATCTTCTAGTTGTAGGTGGGGCAGTAGCACTACCTTTTTCTAAGGCTCCCAACACTTGTGGTTAGAAGAACATGTTTTTAATCACTTGTTTCTTTGCCAAATTTTATTTATGCTGAGATTTTACATGCTGGGTTCTGCCTCAAACTGAGTTGAAAAAAATCACATAAAAACATTTCTGACATTCCTTAGAGAGCTGACGGAGCAAAATGGTTTTTTTTTTTAAACTCAGTCTCAGAATTCTGGCAACCTTGTATTTGAAACACTCTAGGGCCTACATGCTTTGGGGCAGGGATCTCAAATGTGGGAGGAGATGGCCTCTGTGTCAGTGATGTACATTTTGCCATCCCCAGGAAGATCTATCTAAATTTGGCTTAGTTATGAGCCTTGGAAACTTCTCAGATTTTAGAGGCAAAGTCCCCAAAGATTCTGCCCACATGGAACATGCTTCAGCTGAGGGCTCAGCTGGACTTTCCCTGCAATTGCAGCTCTGGGATGCTGCCCAGTCTAGGTCTGGACATCTACATTGAGAATGGGGACACGAGGATGCCTATGCTTCAATGACTCAACCCCCACCCCTGCCTCATTGAGCCCAGGCAGAGTGGAAGAGGAAGCTGCTTGATTCAAATGCAGGGGGGACTAAAGCGAGACATGTGAGGGTGTAGATAGGGAAAAGGAACATTTGGGAGGCAGAAACTGTGACTAGAGTCTGGCAGGAAGGGGTGGAGGGAAACAGGGACTTGGAGTAGGCAAGGAGACTGGGGCTCGGAGCTGGGAGGTAAACTGGGTGGAATGAGGAGCAAGTAGGTGTGGGGGGAGCTCTGAGATTGGATGAAGCCTGGGACTTTCTGAGCAAGGAGATTGAGAACCCCTTGCATGAGGACTGGAAGTGGCATGGATGAGGAGTCTGGGTGCAGGAGGCCTAAACTGTCTGAGAGTGATGGTACTCCCAGAATTGTATTAGTGTTAGCTCCAGCCCCACTATGAGTGCATTTCCTACACCAGGGCTTGTGGTGGGAAGAGGGACCTTGTGTGGCAGCCTGTAGCAGGCTTTATGTATACTTATGCTGGAGAGCATTCTCCCCTGGCCATCTTTATAGCCTCTATAGCTACATCCACAGAGTTAAAAGATGTTAAAAACTCTAACACAATCCTTTCGCTAAGCTCGTGTTTTTGCAAGCTGAAATGCACCTGTAAGTCCACTGTATTTGACACAGTAGCTTACAGAAATGACACACCTTTGAGGAAACAGTGCACCAGCTGTGCTTATTGTAAGGATGTCTCCTGATTTCCATCCTGCTTGTCAGAGATAGACAAAGTGTCATG
This sequence comes from Pelochelys cantorii, assembly GCA_032595735.1. Lineage (NCBI taxonomy): Eukaryota > Metazoa > Chordata > Testudines > Trionychidae > Pelochelys > Pelochelys cantorii. Next base: position 118,289,215 of record CM064326.1, on the reverse strand, counting down.
AGGGCCACTTATAGTTTCCAGCCATCTGTCAGTTCTTAAAAAAAATCTGATCCATGGTAGTAATGTTGAAGATCAGTGACTATTGTCCTGTTGTGATTGCTAGTGAAGAAACCACTTCAGTAAGGGTTGAGTAGTTTTTATTACTGTATTTGCTACCTTTTGGATAGAGGAACAACTTCCTATGACGGACACCCTCTGACTACGGTTAGGCTCAACATTTCAGAAGTGAATAGTGAGGATTACGAACGTCACTTTGTCTGCCATGCTTTCAATTCCTTTGGCCAAGCTGCAGCATATATTGTATTACAACACAAAGGTAAGGCATCATGGGGTACATTTGACTTGACTTTCCCAGGAAGAACTGGATATTGTGCTCAGATGCCACAATAATAGGCATATAAGTATCTAGACAGATACAGTACTTTCCCTTTTGATTCACTTTAAGGTGTATGGGTCTGGGAGGAGAGGAATAAGAGGAGAAGGTAGTGTAGGTAGGTGTGTGTGTGAAGAAATTGGAGGGAAGCATATGAAGATTTAGATTCATAAAATGTCTGAATGTACACACTGTGAAGAGAAATTTTAAAAAGCAGAGTTTGTAGGGATTTCTACACAAGGGAAAATTATGAGTAAATACAAATGAATGAGCAAGGGTCAAAACTGCTGTGCTTCTGGTTGGATGCTCAAAAATTGAGGCACTCAGAAATATGAACCTAAATGGTTTGCTTGTGGTCACACATTAAATTGGTGAGAATGCTTGGAATAGAAACTGAGTCTTTGAACTTGCTCACTGTTTTACTCACTAACCATCAGAAATCCTCAGCCTGTAGTACATAGAACAATCAGTCACAGTGGGTCAAATGTAGGGGTTGGGGTACTTTTGAAAACGTGTGTATTAATTTCTTTGTGCCAGGTTTTCTTCATATATAAGTTATGGCTAATCCTTTTTAATATAGAGGGGTGCTATGAGAATTTATTCACATTTGTGAAGAGCGTGTATACCATCCTCTAGTAGCAAGTGTTATGAAAGCATAAAATGTTAATTACTTCCCTGTGTATTAGATGCTCTACTTGTTTAGCTCAACCAACAATTTTATAGTTGCTCTATAGTAATACATATGTATAGCTTCTTTTTATTAAAAAAATACAAGAATAAAAAACATAGTTTTTGAATTTTACTGCAACTGTTTAAAAGTTCAATGTTGGACAAATTCTGCAGTTTCTTTTTTTTTCTTTTATGGATGCAGTTACAGATTTTCAGAGATCACTGACTGGAGGACTCATTGCATTGCTGCTTGTAACATGTATTACTTTATTAATCTTCAAGCTTTTCAAGATTGACATTGTGCTTTGGTATCGAAGTTCTTGCTGTCCTTTTGGAAAGAAAGAAGGTATGTCAGAGCAGCCAGGTGACTACTTTGTTTATATTGATTCTTGTAACTTGAAAAAGTGTGCTTAGGAAAGTCTTTTGATGATGGGGAAGAAACAATCCCCGTGCTATAACTTATCTGGAATTTTCTAAAGAAATTGGAATGTGTTTTCAAAGATGGAAGGTGAAATGAGTGAGTAAAATGCATAACATACTAAGATGAACACTCGCAAGTATGTGTGGCAGTGATGGGTAGATGGTTAAGGCAGAAATCCATGCTTTCCCCAGATCAGTGAATTGCTGTCTGCCTTACTAAAAATGCACCTTTTTTTGCCATAAGCTTATCTGTTGGTGACCAGTAGATGTCACCAGAACAGCGTACTGCCATTTAGTAGCAATAGTACTGCGTAAGATTAAAAATAAACTATTTTTTAAAAAGTTTTATATGGTAGAGACATATGCAATTTGGCCTGGAATATTTCTATTGAAAATCAGATTCTCAGATTTTTCTCAAGGCGAGTACATTGTCTGCAAGTTCCTTTCCTTTACTCAGCCCCTTTTCTGTTTCCTTCTTTTTAAAACCTGAAAGCTATGTGAGGCAAGTGCCAAAGGGGAGAAAAATGCCACCACTGCCCCATTTTTTGATTGTCATGTATTTTATTACTTTTATGCACTGTGGGGATGTAAGCAAAGGATTGAGAATGAGAGCAGCTGCCACATGATATTATTTGTACTACAGAAGCACCTAAGAACCCCTGTCATTGGCCATAATTCTGCTCTGCTGTGTGCTGTACTAGCAGAGAACAAAAAAACCAACCAAACAAAAAAATAGGCCTTTGCCTCCCCCTCCCCCAATTAACATTAGAGTCCGATAATGTTTTTTGCAGAAAGTAATAATTCAGTTCTAAAGTCACAAAATGATTAAGGAGGAAGAGATGGTGCTGGGAGACCCAGGTTTCAATCCCCGATAATCACTGGAGTAAGGTTTTGAACCCTGGGCTCCCCCTTCTCCAACTAGTATTAGCTTCCTGTCGTGCTCAGGGAGAGGATTAATAGTGCTATCTGAAATGTTTTCCTTGGGCAACTAATTATAGTGAAAAATGGATTTGGATCAAAAATGAAAATTTTCACAGAAACATTTCATTTGACAAAATTTTCAAGTTTTTCCACCAAAAAATAAATTTGGGGTTTAGGTAATTTTTTTTTATTCAGGATGGTTTTGAAAAGCATTTGAATATTTTTGTTTTTGTTTATGAAAAAATGATACTTTTTGGGGCGGGTAATTTCTACCAACTCTGAAACCCCAAAATATTCTCAAATTTTCTGTTGACAAATATTTGGCCAATTGCAGCTTGGCTGTCTGGTATGCCACACTGTCAGGCGGGTGGGGTGGAGAGGAGGGCTAGGGAGCATTTTGGAGGGGACAGGTAGCTTTGTGGATAACTACTGAGAACTTGTGGGGCTGGGACTTCTTTTCCTATAGACTCCTAAGGTGCTGTGCTCAATGTAGATGATGGCAAACCCCTTATCCATGAGGAGAGAGTCAGTTAGAGCTATAACTGGTCGTACACTTCACTTTAATCATTTCATCTCCTTCCCAGAGTGTTTTAAATATGAAACAATTAAAAATTGTAATAAAGGTAGGGATTTTTTTTAAGGAGTCCCTTGCTCGTTCTTTATAACTTCAGACGGGAAGATCTTTGATGCCTACGTCATGTATCCAATAGCCAGTGGGGTGAGAGGCATCTACGCCTTGGACAACTTTGTTCTGAGAATACTGCCTGAGGTCTTAGAGAGACAGTGTGGATATAATCTTTTTATACTTGGAAGGGATGATTTACCAGGGGAAGGTATGTTAAAAATTAAAGTTGCCCTTGCCATGTTTCTTTTTGGCATGTTGTTTTAAGATGTGTTGTGTGTGCTGGTGATTGGGGGGAAGAAAAGCAAATTAAAAGATTTTTAATTGTATAAATCTAGTTTAGTTGAATTGGCCATACCACTGCTGATTGCTAAGGGTAAGGCACTCAGAGCAACTGTTCCTTACAAAGAATTTCTTCTTCTGAGACAGAAATACAAAATGGCCATTATTTAATTTTTAAAATACATCAAGTGAGAAGAACAAGGACACCAGTCATTATTGATGATGATGATAATCTAGCTTGTATGTGGAGCTTTTCATTAGTAGATTTCAAGGAGCTTTACAAAGCAAGTAAGAAGAGTGATCCCCATTTTACAGATGGAAAAACTGAGGCACTGAGTGGTGAAGTGAGTTGCCTAAGATCAACCAGTAGGCCAGTGGTTAAGATGGAAGTAGAACTCGCATATCCTGATTTCCAATCAAGTGCTCTATCCATCAGGAAGCAGTGCCTTCTTTTTTGCCATCATTGGGGGTTGTGGTATAGATGTCTGTTTAGTGCTGGGGTGGGCAATAATTTTTGATGGGGGGGGGCACTCCAATAATTTGGTAAATGGTCAAGGGCCACACTCTTCCATTATATTAATTGAAAAGTTGCTAGGTCTGTGATGGAGTTTGAGTGCAGAAGGGATCTTGGGATTACAATAGGGGATTACGGTGTCTGTCCTGAAAATAGGCAGCTCCCATTGCTGGAAACTGGCCAATGGGAGCTGTGAGATGGGGCTGTGGAAGTGCACGAAGCCTCCCCCCCTTTCTCCTGGGCTTGTAATGTGCAGAGAGCTGCTCTGAGCAGCCTGTGGGAGCAGGGCAGGCAGGGATCCTGGCTGAGGCTGGTATGGGCTGGATCTGGCAGCTTTGTGGGCCAAATCCAGCCCACAGGCCATATTTATTTTATCCTTGGGTGAGACCTAAACTACAAACGCATTTCACACAGGTCACTGACAAGCAGAGGAGCTGACAGCCTGCGGGGCCCGTGGGCAAGGTTGGGGGGGAGCCCCGGCTCTGCACTCTCAAAAGGGGTGGGGCCATGGGTGGAAGGGTTGAGGGCAGGGGCAGCCAGTTCTCCATGCCATCGGAAACGCACTGCACCTCTTTCTGCCCTCAGAGCTGCACTCCGGTGGTGATTTAAAAGACCCATGGCTCTGGTCGCCACTGCTGCCACAGTAGCAGCAGAGGCCAGGAGTCTCAGGCCTCGTTGACTCACCATGCCCCAGGGCAACTGCACTCCTCTCTCCCCTCCCCCACTCACCTCCCCTTCCCCCCCCCAGCAGGCCTGCTGACCAGCCCTCAAACCCCCTTTGATCATTGCTTAAGTGAGCTGGATTTGAACTAACAATCTATTGTTGAAAGGTTCTATACTCTTATTACTTCTCTGAGCCAGTCACTGCCCCATAAATACGTAGTGTTAAAATAATGAGAGACATTTTATAGGTTGAAACTTTTCTACACCTACGTTGATGATTTTTGCATTACTTACAGCTGTGGCCAATGTTATTGATGAAACGATCAAACAAAGCAGAAGAGTGATAATCATTTTAGAATCAGAAGTATCCAGTTACAATGTGTTAAAAGATACCTTTGAACAGCAACTAGTGCTGTATAATGCTCTTATCCGGGATGAAGTAAAAGTTATTCTGATTGAACTGGATAAAATACAGAACTACATGAACTTGCCAGAATCCATCAGATATATTCGGCAAAAGCACGGGGCCATCAGATGGAAAGGGGACTTCACAGAACCATCTGTTTCAGCAAATACAAAATTCTGGAAAAAGGTGAGATACCGAATGCCACCCAGACAAAATATGTCTTCTTCGCATCTACAGTTGCTGCCAAAACCTTTTAGTCATTCTGCAACAGCAGAAAGTATTTCAATGGTACAGACCAGCTCACTCTGAAATGTTTGCTATGGATTATTTGTCTTCAGAAGTTTCTAATGTGCATTACCAACGGGTCACCTCACTCACTTAAATGTTTTCAAGGTTAAAAAAAACTCTAACATATAATTTTGTTGTTGATTAAAAATTTAGTTGCCACTGTGCCATTGTGCAGATATTGGAAAGTATCTGAATTGTAGTCTCAGTATTGTAGATATGTAATGCTAGCATATAGCAAATGCAGTGATTCACATACTTTTTTCGATTTCTTTAAAAATATTTTGTTGCAGAGTACTTTTTTTAAATTAAGGGTTAATAATGAATACAATTAAATGAACATTCATTATGCCTAATTTTTTTTATACTGTGGTTTTGTTGGTGATTTTTCCCCCCTGAAAATAATTTGATTTGATCTGATCTGATCAAGGTATAGTAAAACTCCAATAGTCTGGCACCCAATTGTCCGGCACCAAAATGGCAAGTGCTCCTGACGGAACCGGGACAGAACCCGGAACCGCTCAGGTCAGCTGCTCTCATGTGGGTTACAGCAGGGAGGGGAGGTGTTTGGCTCTGGGGAAGGGGAGGGGAGGGGAATCGGGTTGTGCATGGCGTCCTGGCCAGCTCATTGAAAAGCCGGCCACTCAGTGCACGTGCCCCAGTGCCTGGAGGGAGACACGCGTCTGTACCCGAGCTCTGGGACCTGAGCTTAAGTTTGGGGAGGGGTGGGGGATTGGGTTGGGAGTATGCAGTACCTTCTGATACTCCAGCATATTCGATAATCCGGCACCACCTAGGTCCCAAAGGTGCCGGATTATCGGAAGTCTACTGTACTTGGAAACTCAAGTCATACTTTCTCCTCATTTCACATGCCACATTTTTTTTCCTAATTGCTCTTTAAAGACATTTTATTTTTCTATAGCTTCTTTTATTTGAGATTATTGAAATGGTTTGAATTTATTATTATTTGAATTTATGAATTAATCCTTGCAACATCTACAGTTATTTATTCGTAGTATAATAGTGCCTTTGGGCTCTAGTCATGGATCAAGGCCCCATTGTGTTAAGTGTAGCACATAAGAACATAAGAATGGCCATACTGGGTCAGACCAAAGGTCCATCGAGCCCAGCATCCCATCTGCCGACGGTGGCCAATGCCAGGTGCCCCAGAGAAGGAGAACAGAAGACAATGATCAAGTGATTTATCTCCTGCCATCCATCTCCTGCCCTTGTTATGAAGGCTAGGGCACCATACTTTATCCCTGGCTAATAGCCATTTATGGACCTAACCTGCAAAAATTTATCAAGCTCTTTTTTAAACCCTAATAGAGTCCTGGCCTTCACAGCCTCCTCGGGCAAGGCGTTCCACAGGTTGACTGTGCGCTGTGTGAAGAAAAATTTCCTTTTATTAGTTTTGAACCTACTACCCATCAATTTCATTTGGTGTCCCCTAGTTCTTGTATTATGGGAAAAGGTAAATAATTTTTCTATAATCACTTTCTCCACACCATTCATGATTTTATATACCTCTATCATATCGCCCCTCAATCGCCTTTTTTCCAAACTGAAAAGTCCCAGTCTCTCTAGCCTCTCCCCATATGGGACCCTTTCCAAGCCCCTAATCATCTTAGTCGCCCTTTTCTGAACCTTTTCTAATGCCAATATATCTTTTTTGAGGTGAGGAGACCACATCTGCACGCAGTACTCGAGATGTGGGCGTACCATAGTTTTATATAGGGGAAGTATGATATCTTTTGTCTTATTATCTATCCCTTTTTTAATAATTCCTAACATCCTATTTGCCTTACTAACTGCCGCTGCACACTGCGTGGATGTCTTCATAGAACTATCCACTATAACTCCAAGGGTACAGTGAGTTAGGTAGCTATTATTTATCTAAGCAAGTGAATCAGTAATGCTGTGACAGACCAGGGAATAGAGTCCAGGTGTCCTGCTCCCTTGTCCAGTGCTGTAGTACTAAGAAATCCTTGCTCCGTCCCTCCCTCAAGTTTTAGATAAAGAAGAAGTAAAGGAGGAAGCAGAGATGAGATGGTGGTGAGCTGTCTGTATACCGTGTTAAACATACTTAGGTGAAAACCTTCTGCACCAAGAACATGGTTTTGTTTCTACACTTAATGTTTTTATAAATTCCTGTAAGATATATAAAGGATGCCTAACTTATTTCTGAGGGCTTTTTCCTGCACAATAGTGTCCACAGATTTACCATGGGCCATCAGACAGTTTAGAGGCACCATTCTGACCTTTACTGAGGGCTTGGAGATGAACCCCACCTACTGAAGAGCCTGCCATTTCAATTTGTCTCCATAGCTTCAGGCAGGCTGGACAGGCCTCCTTCATGGAGTGATTTAAAGGACTGTTAACTCTAACTGATGTACAGTTGGCCTTTAATTTGGGTGGCCCTACTGCTGAACTTTTTGGAGTGGTTTCTGGGACTGAGACATCTTATTCTGGGCTGCCCTTTCTCCCTGAGGCACCCCAGCAGGCCTTGTTCATGCTTGACCCTGGGAAGGCAGTGAAAGGAGCCTAAAAGAAAACCTGCTCCTCTTATAACCTTTTGAAGATATAACACACGGGAAAGTAAGTTCTTGCTGGTTGTGTGGGCCTAATGCACAGAATCAACTTCTCTTTATGTTATGGCTTTTATTTGTTTGTAGTAAATAAAAAGCTATGGTGACTGTCATAACGAATGACTTGTGGCAGACCTCTCAAATATTAGTGAAAGGCCTATAGTAATATTGCTGTGACATAGGCATGCTATGGAATAGGTGTCATGTGCAACTGAAAAACCAGGCTGTGACACTAAGGCTATGTCTACATCAGGGCTGGGCAAAATATGGCCTGGGGGCCAGATCCGGCCCACGGACCACCCTGCCGGGACCCTCACGCACACGCAGCTCCCGCATTTAACATAGACCCTGCTGCTCTCTACTCTGCAGGGAGGGGGGAGGCTTCATGCCATCTCCCCGCCCTCAGCCCAATCCTCAGCTCCTATTGGCCAGAAACAACCAACCAATAAGAACTGACCTCAGCCAATCTCTCAGCTCTTCCAGCCAATCGGAGCTGAGAGATTGGCCTGAGAGCCTGGGGCAGCTGGAGCAGAGAGCCATGTGGAGGGAGCAGCCTGTATTGTCAAGCTGGGGCTGCCTGGCAGGAGGCAATTAGGTAAACTCCTCCCGGACAGCGCCTGCCTCTGGCACCCCACCCCCTCCTTCACCCCAAATCCCTCCCCCAGAACACCATCCAAAACCTCTGCACCCCCTGCCCCAGGTAACAACTCCCTCCCAGATCCTGTACCCCTCCTTTACCCCTCCCCCAGGCCAGAATCCTCTCCTGCACCCATACCCCCTCCCTGACCCTGCACCCTAACCCCTTGACCCAGGTCACAGCCCCCTCCTCCACCCAAACACCCTCTGAGACCTCATGCTGTCTCCTGCACCCCAGTCTCTTACCGTGTGTGACCTTCTGCACCCAACCTCCACCCTAGACCCTTCATCTCCACCACAGAAAAATGCAGCCTTTACCATTTACCAAAATCTTGGTGTGGCCTCCCACAAAAAATTATTGCCCACCCCTGATATAGACTCAGAGGGAAGCTGGAACAATAAGGGGGAAAAAAAGCCTTGGGTTGGGGGGAAACAAAGGGGAGCCATAAGGCACAAGGGAGTGACGTTCCCGTGTCACTTGGGGGCTGTTTGAGGGGATTGTTTACACTTCCTTCTAAGAAGGGATTTCAAAGGGATTGAACGTTCATATGAAGATCTCCAGAATTATTGCTATAAATGAAACCTGAGCTTTATGCTCCAGGGCTTCACCAATCTCTGTCAGAGACCAGGATGAGAGCTAGGTAGAGGGTAGGTTACCCTACTGAGAGGATCTTGCCCCTTCCCCTGAAGCATGTGGTGCAGGCCTCGGTCAGACACGGGGGGTTGGGCTAGATGGTGGGTTTGAGCCCATTCGGCGATGTTCCTAACATGTAAGAGATGTGCACCTTGACTGCTTGGCCAATATGTAAGGGCTGAAGGATGGAGAAATCACCTGTTTAGTGAGAGAATGCTCCCTATCACATGCTGGCAGCTATCCAGGTGTTCCATCGCTGCTCTGTAGAGCAGGAAATCTGGTATGTTTCACTCTTACTATCTGTCTGTCACTCTTCCTCATTTGCTACTCAAATTATCCCTGGCTCAGCCTAAGAATCTGACATTCTCACTTTTGCATTTCTAAACAATTTGTTGCTCTGCAATAAAAACCACATTCTCCAACCACAAGTCAGGCCTCCAAAAATCATGCAGCTGGCTTTAAAAATGAGGAGACAGACTATAATAATTTGGAGATCTTTTCATGTGTCTTCTGGGATTTGAGCCTCAAAGATTCACATTTCAATGTTTGCTCTGCAACAGCAAAGGCTAGACACTTACTTCTTCTGAAATACAAGCTGAAATTCTCCCATAGCTTGCCTGACCTAAGCTGCTGTGGCTTTAAGAAAAAAAGTCACCAAATTATCACAAGTCTAGATAAAAGATAAACATTGAAAGAGCTGGCAACAGTGCAAGAGTAAAGGGTCTCATTGATGCCTAAATGATGATTAGTCATTCTTAAAGGTACCCGTCAGAATTTTACACCTTCTTATTGATTTAGATCATGTCTGAGCAAAATACGTCCCAGGGCTGGATCCGGCCCACCAAGCCACACACAGCTGCTGCATTTAACACAGACCTTGATGTTCTCTGCTCTGCAGGGAGGGGGAGGCTTCATGCGATCTTCCCTCCTCCAGCCCAATCCTCAGCTCCTATTGGCCAGAAACAACCAACCAATAAGAACTGACCTCAGCCAATTGGAGCTGAGACATTGGCCTGAGTGACTGGGGCTGCCGGCCAGGAGGCAATTAGGTAAACTCCTCTTGGCCAGCACCTGCCTCTGGCACCTCAACCCCTCCTTCACCCCAAATCCCTCCCCCAGATCACCATCCAAAACCTCTGCATCCCCTGCCCCAGGTAACAACTCCCTCCCAGATCCTGTACCCCTCCTCCACCCCTCCCCCAGGCCAGAATCCTCTCCTGCACCCATACCCCCTCCCTGACCCTGCACCCTAACCCCTTGACCCAGGTCACAGCCCCCTCCTCCACCCAAACACTCTCTGAGAGCTCACGCCGTCTCCCTTACCCTGTGTGACCTTCTGCACCCAACCTCCACCCTAGACCCTGCACCCCGCCACAGAAATATGCGGCCCTTGACCACTTACCAAAATCTTGGAGTGGCCCCCCCCACCAATAATTATTGCTCACCCCTGGTCTACATAACAGCTTTATTTTGGAATAACTGACGTTATTCTGAAATAACATAGTCCGCGTCTGCACAGCAAGCAGTTATTTTGACATAATGTTGAAATAATGTCAAGCTGGAGGACGTCTTATTCCGACTCCTGTAACCCTCATTTTATGAGGAGTAAGGGAAGTCAGCGGAAGAGTGCTCTTTCTCAGTCTTCCTGCTGTGTAGACAGCACCAAAAGCCAAAATAAGCTCTTTAGACTTAAGCTATGCAATTGATGTAGCTCAAGTTGTGTAGCTTATTTCAACTTTAGCCCTGCTGTGTAGACGTGCCCTAAGAGTCATGTCCTGATGTGTTTCTGAGGACAATGCTAAGACATAGGCATGGAAAGATGCAGGGGGGTTAATGTAGCTATAATATCTTTCTTGTAGAGACATTTGTGTGCTCTTGTCGGGGCTCTGTGCAGTTCTAGCTAACCCCTGGTTCTCACAGAACACAAACCTTTGTGCTTTTGAGGTCTGTATATGTCATGTCCACTGAAGGAAAGAACAAGGAAGCTCATTTGGTTTTGCAGAGACATTGCACTTCGTAGACAGAAAAATGTCTTTACCAAATTTATACTTCTTTGCTCATTCTGTTCTCTCCGCTTCCTGTTTAATTTTCCTTAGTGACACGCTAACTTCCTCTTTATTACAATAACCTGCATTATGCAAGCTCTGTGGTCCACTGATAACAACACATCTCTTCCCTGCTTTTTAAAGGCATTCTGCATGCGTGTATATATATATAACATCAACCCATTTCAGCTGCAGAACTAGACCCTGAGTGTCCTAAAGAAGCAGGCTGAACGGGTGTTTCAGCTCAGTTATGTTAGTCACAAAAATAAAGGTTGAAATTAGGAACATACACTTAAAGGAGCCAGCTTTGCTCTCCTTCAACGCCTTTTTTAGATGATCCAAAATGGCAAGAGTCTCATCACCATAATACCTGAATGTTTTGCCAGAGAACCAGTGCTCACAGATCAGACATCAGAAACCTACACACACAGAAACTTGTCAACCAGCATTTTAATCAAACTGGCCATTCCCTTAAAGACCTGACAACATGCGTCTTACTACAAAGAGACTTTAACACCAGATTACAGAGGGAGTCGTCAGAACTTTTATTTATGCTAAAATTAGACATGTTGCGAATGGGCCTTAATATAGATAATTACCTTACACATTACAAAGACAGCCTCCCCACCTTTTGATATTCATAATAACTCCAGATCAGCCACTTAACTGACTCTTACTATAAGCAATTTCCTCCTTCCTTGTCTCTTCCTTGTTCCCTTGCCCGCACCTTCTGTTCTATGTAGCTGATTCATTAGTTTGTAATTTATTTACTTTTTTCATTGTATCCCTCTGTTATATAATGGTCATGCCAATTTACTTTCAGAATATGATCTGAAGAAGTGGGTCTGCCCCACAAAAGCTCATCACCTAATAAACTATCTTGTTAGTCTTTTTCCAGTAGTGGGATTGCCAACTGCTAAAAATGAATTTATGGACAGTAAAGAAAAAAAATTAGACAGACAAACTTTTCTATGGACACATTCTTAAGTCATATAAAGATGGATCTAAAGGAGAAAAGTGAACAATATTCAGTGTTCTTATTCATGTATCAAAATGCCCCTGTCTCCCTCTCAGGTGAGTTGAAAGTGACAGCACCTGTGAAACCCCAGCTCAGCTGGCAAACTGAGCTGGGCAGTAGGCAGGCGTCTGGGGGAAGTTCACAAGACAGGCAGCTGGACCTGCAGCATGTTGGCCAGGCATGCAGACACTATCCTATTCCCATTACAGAGCCCCTACCCCGGCCTGAACCAAACCATCTCTCCTCCTCCCACCCCGGGAGGGGATACCAAGACCTGCTTGCTTGGCTGACACCTGGGCCATCACCAGTGTGACTTAACAGTGGGAAATCTGTGGGAGGCTGCTATGCCTGGCCCGCTGTACCCCATCCCCCACCCTCCTCCAACTGCTGGGAGCCCAGCAGGTGTGTGTCCTGTATGCACACCCACCAAAAGTGGCTGCTGTGCTGATGCTAGCGATGCCAAAGAAGAGTTCAAAGTTGGAGGTGGAGAAGAGCAGCACCCGCCAGCCAGCATCAGTTGGAGGGAGCTCCCACCAGGAGAATTTTCCTCTCTGCCCCTGCCCTGGGAACTGTAGACTCCCTGGCACTGACCTGCAGTGTGGAGCTTACCCTGAGGCTACAGGGCAGGGTTTCCTGAGCTCCACTGCAAAGCTCGGTATTTTTTTACTGATATCTAAATATTTTTATGGATTTTACAGATGTCCAATATTGGCTCTTTTTTATGGACTGTCTGTGAATTTGCTGATGGTTGGCAACTCTGTCCAGCAGTATTCCCTCTAATCTTTTCCATCCATGTGTGGAATAAAAATGTGATGTGCACTGAGGCATGTATGAACATGCATCGCTACTAGAAATAAAAAAATCTACCAATGGGTGCTCTGCTAATCAGGTGGGCGGTATTTGAATCTCTCTCCTGAGCGGTTGTCCAAGACTCAGTGCATGAAGCAAAGTGACCAATGTCTGTCATGTGGTGTTTGTTCAGTCATTCTTTCCCCTCCAGGAAAAGTCTGTGCAGTGGAGTTGTTCTGTTTGGTGCTTTTTAATGTACAAGCGGCTATGCTATATATTTGTGAGATGCACCTTAGATGCAAGAAATCACGGAGCACTTACAGCATAGAGCAATGAGGTTTATGAGGATGCATTGTTCCTGGAGCTGATTATTCTACACAGGGCCGGATTAAGGGGGGGGCTAGCCGGGCAGCTGCCTGGGGCACCAACCTATGGGGGGCGCCTGATTGAAGTGGTAAGGGGCGCCATGCGCCCGGGGGTGGGGCCGTGCAGGCGCCGCGCGCCTGCTGCCCAGAATGCAAGTATGGCTCGGTCCGGCACTGATTCTACACGAGCTCCTGAGAAAGTTGTGTTTCCTGTACAGACGAGCTTTAACCTTGTTGTAAAGAAGTTAAACATTGTGTCCAAGGAGCTAAGTTCTCAACCACTATCTTCATTCTGGAGCTTCAGCGGATCTTTTAGATGCCATTGAGCACACTGAAGGTAAGGACCAAGCAGAGGAGAAAATAAGCCGGTGTGCCATTCCTGCAAAAAGAAGCTGGCTGGCTGGGGTGCTTGGCTGCAGGAGGAGGCAGGGCATGTTCCCAGCCTAGCTCCTGGGATTCCCCTGAAGGCTGCTGCATGAAGTAGCAGGCAGCCAAGCAGGTGAAAGGGTCTAGCTGGGGGAGCACCCTCCGCTACCATTCTGGGACTTCCCCAGCCCCGAGCCCCACTCCTGTGCCCTTTAAGGAGTGTGTGTGGGGGGGGGGAAGCTGCACATATCGGGACTCTGTTACTCTTCTTCCCCTACCCCTGACTATCAGGGAGCGAGGGGAAAGTGCACAGCTTGCTCCACCCCTCTCCCTCCTGGCTGTGGAGGGGAGGGGCAGAGGAGCAATTCATGCAAACTTTGCACTTTCCTCTTGCTCCCTGATATCATGGGACGAGAAAGAAAAGCAGCAGCATCCTGGTACGCACAGCTGCAGCCCCCTGCCTCCTGAAATAGTGCCCTTGCTCCCCCACATTCACCCCTACACCATTCCCACCTGAGCTCCCCATGCACCCTTAGCCCTGACTCCTGCACCACTCCCACACCAACCCTCTGCCCTGAGCCTGCCCAGTCCTGTGTCCTGAGCCCCCTCATACCCTAGCCCTGACTCCTGCATCTCCCCACACACCAACCCTCTGCCATGAGACCCTCGTCACATCCCAAACCTCTGCCCTTAACCCCACCATGCCCTAAACTCCAGCCCTGATTTCTGCACATACTCATATCTACAGCCCCTGCCCTGAGCCCCCATACCCTTGCCCTGAGCCCTCTTCCAGACACTCGAGCCCCCTGCCCTGAGGTCCCCCACACACTTAAATTCCTTACAGGTATGTCATATCATACCCCCCATCCCTCTTTCTTGAGTCTCCCCACCCTCTGAGGATGCAACACAACTGTACTGGTAAGAAACTTTAACTCCTGGAACAAAGATCTTGAACTTGATTCAGGATTTGTGGGAAACCAGTGAAAAAGGCGAAGGACAAGTTTGATGTGCTCACAGTAGCCTGCGTTGCTGAGCAGATGCCAATGCCTCTCCATCCCCTCATTCTGGGATGATGCAAATGAGGATATGGAAGTTAGTCAATGATAAGGATTTAGTCTTTGGATATATGCTCTCAGGGATCCATGTACTCCCTTGGAGTCTGACTGTTATATTTAAGCAAGAGTTTTGTAAGGAGTCAAAGCAGTCTTGAATACTATCTGTATCTTACTCATTAAATCAGTCAACTGCACATCTTAAAAAAGCTCAATGGCCTTTCTGTGATAAGAGGACATCATTTAAATGTTGAATTTTGCAATGTTTGTCACGTTCTCTCTTTCCACCAGAAGATTTGCAGGGCTCAGAAAATGCCTCCTTCCCTGGGTCTCTGGAAAACAACATAGCGCTCTGATAGTTCCTTACAAGAAGCTTGAAGTTGGCTTCTGAGTGAACATTTTGCTTCTTTAGGTCTGAATCTTCTCATCTTAAGAGTGATGGTGGTGAGGGACACTCTTCATCGTCAGGCTTCAGATACTCTGGTTAAGTGGGTCCGCAATGACCAAACAGGGCTTGGTGCAGCTGAGGGAGGGTTGGAGGTAAAAAGCTACCTTTTGCACTCTCTTGATCCTGATGCCACTCAATGGTAGGTCAGTCCTCAGGCTGCTTTAACTAGTGCCTTTCTTTGACTAATCAGGCAGTGCCCTCCCCATCGAATACACGTTAGAAATCTGCATAATGTTCCTGTGCCTGAAATGGCTCAGGGCTTTCTCCTAGGCTGTCCTATGCAGAGGCAGGCTTTGATAGGCTTGTTAGGTGGTTTGTTACTGTTATCCTCGAGATCTTGCTTAATCTGCATAGGAAATGGATGTTCAGACTGGCAATTTCGATATGTTTCTATTTTTCATCATGCCAAAAACTTCGAGAGTTGGTCTCAAAGGGTGAAGAAATTTTGTTCTGAAATTTTAAAAAAATCACTCAGTTCTATAGATGATCGGAAAAGGAGGGAAAATTATGCTGAAATGTTATTTTTTTCAAAGTTCGTATTTTCAGCGGTTACCCCAAAAATTCCCACTGGAGACCACTCAGGGTTACACTAGCATGGATTTATTGATTGAGGAATTAACACTGTGCTATATGCATTACCAGGTTAAACTAAAGAGGATAGAACTGCCACTAAAGGTTTAAACTAAAGGGGAATCAGCTATTTCTCTCTCTCTCACACGCACGCACACATGCATGCACACCTACCTTCATTCATTCATTTATTCACACACATTCATTCCTGCCATGACAATTTCTGGATTTCCCATTCAGATACCGTTTACAATAAACAAAATACCTGTCAATACCAAGATAGTAATCAGAGGACACTGAGAGGAATTAACGATAAAGAAAATGTACCAGTATATCAACAACAAAAACGAAATGATAATCAGAGAAAATAAAAAAATAAAAATAAACCTGATGTATTGGGGACCAAGGGCTTTGTCACAGAGGTGGATGTGAGACTGATAGTTGGTTGGAGATGGGGGAGGTAGAGGGAAAGTGGCGTACCCTAGTGTAGTATCCCCTCTTTCCCCGAACACAACAATGCTAGCACAGGACACCCACCATAAGACAGACACAGAACATGCAACACAGAACATGGAACTTTGTTGCGTCACTAGAACCATGGTGTTTGTGTTACTCTTCAGCTGGTACCAGCTCTCCTGATGATCTGTAAGATAAAAACCTGCAAAAACCTTAAGCATTAAAAAACTGCCACTCTTAAACATTATAAAGCACAAGAACTTAGACATCACAAGCATTGCAAAAGAGAGAAAAAACATATGGTAGGGTTATGGTAGGGAGAAGCAAGGAACTGGGGTGGTTCCTCCCATATGCTTAAGCTGCCCTCAGTCACTTTGGAACACTTTCACTCCCCTGACGAAACTGCCCCTGGGGCCCATGAATCCTCACCCTTGGTGCCCAGAGAAGGAGGAGGGGGGTGAACTTTGTCAGGAGGGGGAGGGGGCGCTTCCCTTTTTCCTTTCCCAAATAACATCATACCCAACATCTGGAATGGGGAGCAGGCATATCAGGGTTCACACATTCCCTACTCCATGTCATCCTTTTCCTCTAAGGCACCTGGAAGGGGGAGCAGGCATATTGGGTTCCCACACGCTCCCACTCCATGGCACCCCTTCCCTCTGCTGTTCCAGGAAGGAGGAGCAGGCGTATTGTGGTTCCCACACTCTCTCTAATCCATGGCATCCCTTCCCTCTGCCTTAGACCACAATCTCCTCCAGCCCCAGCTCACAATCCAAGCCCCTGCACCTCAATCCAGTGCCCCAGGTCACAACTACCTCCTTTCCCAAACTCCCTCCTCGACTCCACACTCCCTCCTACACGCCAATCCTTTAGCCAAGCTTCCTTCTATACCTAACCTTCATCATAGACCTCCACATTCTTGGAGTGACCCTCCCCCATAAAAATCATTGCCCACTCATGCTCTATTACTAGTGCCCCCTTGTGGTAGTCTGCCCGCATTCTCCACCAGTTAATGTTACCCCAAAAATTCCCACTGGAGACCACCCAGGGTTACACTAGCTTGGGTTTATTGATTGAGGAACTAACAATTCAAAATATTTCAATCAGTTCTAAGTTTACTTCTATAGAATATGAGCATACATTGGTTTGTACTGACTTTTTTTGCTGCGGAAGTCCTGTGATATTTTTATCTTTTGGTGGCCTTTCCTCTTTTGAAAGTGTCTTCAGAAATAGGATGAAATTCTGGAGCCAAGCTTAGTATGTAGTGTTTGCAAAATTTGATTTTTAAAAATAATTTCAGTGGGATATCAGTGCTTATTTTTAAGCATTGTTATCATTTAAATGTTCACACTTGCAGGAAATTGTGGAAGGCTAGATAATACTTTAATGACAGTACATTTAGCATTCAAATAGATAAAACTTTAAAATTGTTAAAACACACCATTTGTCACCATTGCATGTCAAAATATATGAGCGGTTCCGCATCGTTGCTAGGGAGTGGGCACTGGTTGACTTCAGACCTTCCCCCTTCATTTCTGTTACATGTAGTGCACACACATTTTTTCTGATGCATGTAAGAAAATGATCCAGCTAATTCAATTTGGGTATCCAAAGTTAGTGGGACATTTCTTGGAATTTAGGCACCAGAACTATACAGACCTGGTATTAACAGTCCCTGGTTTGTTTTGTTCTTGAGCACTTGATGAGGACTGTAGAAAGAATACAGCTTTTATTATCTTGTCACCTTCACCATTCATCCTGCATTCCAGGATTTCTCCTTTCTTACCTCCTGTTTGCTCTGAGATTGGTTTGGCTGGATATTTTGAACATCGGTTCAGTTTTCTAAATTGTGTTCTCCATTTTGGTGCCTGAATGTAGTTGGAGGCTGTTTAGGGGATTTTTCTACACCCACCTGACACTCTGGCCTAGTGTCAGCATTCTGTCAGTGGCTATGGGTGTGTCTACATTGCACCTATAGCTCGAAATAAGCTACATAATTTGAACTATGCAAATTGCATATCTTATTTTGAGTCAATTTCAAAATAGTTTATTTCATAATTTGGTGCTGTCTCCACAGCGCCAAATTTTGAAATAACCTGCTATTCCAAAACATCCCTTACTCCTTGTGGAATGAGGTTTATAGGGATGTTGTAATAGCAAGCCCATTATATTTTGAAATAATGGGCTCTCTGTTAAGATGCAGGATAGCTATTTTGGGATACTTCTGTATCCCGAAATAGCACTACAATGTAGACATAGCATACGGTGTTGCCTGAAGGTATTTTGCAAGATAAAGCTGGATTTTTAAAGTAATTTGATTTGATTGCATTCATGCACAAAGGGCTAAATGGTACATTTTAAGACACAGCTCTGTTGTAGTAGGGTAGCATGGACCAAGTTATGCTGACCCAGGGGGAGCTGCTCAGTTCAAGAGAAATGTACCATTGTTATTCTCCATCATAAGGGGCAGCACATTTTCCCTTACTCTGCGGGCCAATGCAGAAAGAGGTTGAGGGTCTAACTCCACCTCCTTCCTACCCTTTTGTAGTAATTGTAGTACCCAGAGCATAGGGATCATTGGTGCTGGGGGAACAGGGCTGCCACACTCCTTGGCTTCATATACAGCGTTTACAGTTTGGCTAAATGACTCTCGGTGTCCCACTTAAAGATTGTTCCAGCAACCCCTCCTGCCCCAGGGATTGTAATTCTGACAGGGATTTGTGCAGGGTACATAAAAGAATAGACAGTCCCCATTCCTGCACAGCAGGGTAAGTGCCTGTCAGATTTTGTCTTACGGGTGCCATATTAGATATATATTATAAATACAGGGATAAATCAACATGATACTCTTTAAAACCTCCCTCCCACCCAGGCTTTCTCCCTTCTTTCCAAATTCTTTCCTTTGTGCAGCCAGTGGCCTGTGCACCCCACTGCCGCACTAGAGCCTCCACATTTATTTACTGATACACAAAACTTGCAGAATATCAAAACGCTCTGTGCAGAATTTTTAATTTTCAGCACAGTATTTTTAATTTTTTGGTGCAGAATTCCCTCAGGAGCAGCATCTTTTGTCATCTTCTACCAAAGTATATACTGATTTGCATGCACATCACCTCCAGATACAGTATTAATTGCTGAGGTATTGAGGGATGTGTAGGGACAAACTGAATACAGGTTGCTAAAACAGAGCTAACTGGTAATATAGTCAAATAAGGACATAGTGTCTAGCCAATGGGGTCCCTTTCCCATCATCTCACCAACTCCCTCTAGAAATGGGTCTCATATTGAAACGTCTGCTGTTGAGAGCAATTCCTGAAACAGATTTTTGATGGGGCAAGCAGGGAATATAACTACTGACTGACAATCTTAGAGAAAAGTTGGTTTCCTTGTGGAGCTCATTCCCGAGGCCATGACTTCTGCATGACGCCATGACTCCATTTTTCTCCATGACTTCTGGTTCAAAAGGTATAATTTTCTTTGTCTTGCATTTCTGCCAATTGCTGGATGACATGAATGTGTTCTTTATTGTCCAGTTCCATGTGTACCCCCCATTGCCCACTCAACTATGTTCATAGAATGAAGGACAATACTGGTGGCTATGGCACAGGTTGAATTTTAAAACAAATCTCAGAATTTTTTTTGCCACTCCCTTTCCCCTCATCTCTCCTAAGCTGTGTGTCAATTGGTGCTCCCCACCCAATGTGTAGAGCACAGCATAATGCAGCCACATGCTATGTCCTTTGTCCTCCAGGCTGCATGGCTGTGGTTCCCATGACACTAAGCGAGGGGGAGAGGTAGATATGCTGGAGGCCAGGGATAGGTCCAGAGTGACCTAGACGAATTGGAGGATTGGGCCAAAAGAAATCTGATGAGGTTCAACAGGGACAAGTGTAGAGTCCTGCACTTGGGACGGAAGAATCCCAAGCATTGTTACAGGCTGGGAACCGACTGGCTAAGAAGCAGTTTAGCAGAAAAGGACCTGGGGTTTACAGTGGATGAGAAGCTGGATATGAGTCAACAGTGTGCCCTTGTAGCCAAGAAGGCTAATGGCATATTAGGTTGCATTAGAAGGAGCATTGCCAGCAGATCCAGAGAAGTGATTATTCCCCTTTATTTGGCTCTGGTGAGGCCACACCTGGAGTATTGTGTCCAGTTCTGGGCCCCCCACTATAGAAATGATGTGGACGCATTGGAGAGGGTCCAGCGGAGGGCAACCAAAATGATTAGGGGGCTGGAGCACATGACTTATGAGGAGAGGCTGAGGGATTTGGGTTTGTTTAGTCTGCAGAAGAGAAGAGTGAGGGGGGATTTGATAGCAGCCTTCAACTTCCTGAAGGAAGGTTCCAAAGAGGCTGGAGAAAGGCTGTTCACAATAGTGATGGACAGCAGAACAAGGAGCAATGGTCTTAAGTTACAGTGGGAGAGGTCTAGGTTGGATATTAGGAAAAACTATTTCACTAGGAAGGTGGTGAAGCACTAGAATCGGTTACCTAGGGAGGTGGTGGAATCTCCACCCCCAAGAGGTTTTTAAGTCTCAGCTTGATAAAGCCCTGGTTGGGTTGATGTAGTTGGGATTGGTCCTGCCTTGGGCAGGGGGCTGGACTCGATGTCCTCCCAAGGTCTCTTCCAGCTCTATGATTCTATGATTCAATCTCTTCTTTCTTCCTTTTTCTCACTCAGGGTGTGTCTAGACTACAGGGTTTTGTTGACAAAAGTGGCCTTTTGCTGGCAAAACTATACCTGCGTCTACACTACCGCCGCGTTCTGTCGACAGTGGTAAACCTCCTTTTACGAGGAAGAATGCCTTTGTCCACAGAGATCTGTCAACAAAAGGGTGTGTGTGGATGCAGGGATCCAGTTCTGTTGACAAAAAAGGCCTCCGGGAAGAAGCCCTGGTGGACAGTCCATCTGCATGCCTGGCACCTCTATTGTTCCTGTCTGCAGCCATCTTTTAAACGGATAGCCACTTTGCCAGCCATTAGTGGCAGGAAAGCAGCCACAGCACACGGCCATTCCTGTCCCACAGGATCCCAGGCATGTCCCAGCCCCAGGACTGTCCTGGCCCTTCCAGGGACCCTTCTGAGGACCCACCCAGGGGCTCCAAATGCCGGGCACTGGCATGGTCTGGGACAGAAATAAAGAGCCTCCTCAAGGTGTGGTCCAAGGAGTAATCTTTACAAGCCCTCCACACACGCCGCAGGAATGTGGAAATTTATAGCCTCATGGCCCAGGGACTGGCCAGGAGAGGGCACCACCCCCGCACTCTGGAGCAAGTGCGGGCCAAAGTTAAAGCGTTGCGCCAAGGGTATGCGAAGGCCCAAGATGAGAGCTCCCACTCTGGGGCAACCCCGTACTACGCAGAGCTGGCACACATTCTCGGCGGTGGGGAAGCCCGGACACCGCTGCGTCTCGTGCAGTCTGGGTTATCGGAGCCTGTGGTGAATGAACCAGAGCAGGAGCACGAGCAGTCCAGGGACTCTGGAGAGCGAGACCTGTTGCTGGAGGAGGAGGACGACGACAACACCGTGACCCTCACCCTGGAGCCGGTCACCCAGACCCCAGAGGCCTCCCAGGTATCTTCGGACATCGGGGAAGAACCAGCAGGTGAGTGCTGTGAGGTGCCACACACAGGGCGGGGGAGGTGGGTGCACAGTGGGTGATGCACAAGGGAAATGTGTCATGCTCAGCCTGCACATCATGCAGCTGGCTGTGCATGTGCAAACACATGCAGTGGTAGAGTGTGACATGTGGGTGTGTGCCACATGGTGCCAGGAGCCATTTCCACAACACACACGGGTGGGTTGGCAGTGTGAGGGGACATATGGTCCCATTGGCACTTTGGGCCTTCTGTGATGCTCAGGCTGATGCCCAGCTCACACATGGTGTTACTTTCAGAACCTCTGAGTCCCCTGTCTGAAGGAGAGTCCCTTACAGCGAGGGCATGCCCTCAGGGACAGTGATTGCACGCATGACTGATTGTCTCTTCCTCTTTTCCTCCACAGCTGGACCACCTGTGCAAGAGGGCCGCAGCACGCCAGCCCCACCTCCATCTCGGGGACATGGGAGCTGCAAGCACTGGCATGCTTATTCAGAGGTTCTGAAGATGCATGTGGTGGCCCTACAGGATCTCAACAAGACCCTGAAAGAGAGGACGGAGGCAGAAGCTCTGTGGCATGATCGCCTGCTGGAAGAGCTTGTACAGCAGTGCACTTCCATTTGTGCCACAATCTGTGAGGTCTGTGGCTTGCCTGCTCCTGTCCCTGGTACCGCTCCTCCAGCATGCCATGACCCTGCCCCACCTAACCCCCCTTCCCCACCACCACCCCCTTCTCCCCTTGCACTCCCCTCTCCCCCAGTCCCCTCTCTCCTCCAGCCCTCCTCTTTCCCCCCCCCCAGCCCTCCCAGACCCAAATGCACCTCCCCTCTCCTGTCCAGCACTCTGTCAGTCGCCCCACCCGACACCGAGGCCATGGTGGTCCCCGCACACGAGGCGGCAGGATCTTGCGAGCAGGGAAGCACTGTCCCACCTGAACCCCGTCCCCGCTCCAGGTTTTAAGCCCCCTCCCTCTCCAGGTTTTAAGCACCCCCACCACCCCAGTTACAGACAATGTTGGTTATTTAAGAAAATGTTTATTTTTGAATCAGAAACTATGCTTTGAGCGAAAACTATGTACAATGAACAAAAGATTTTATATTTTAGCAACATTTCTAGATTCTTTCAGTTAATGATATTGATAACAATAAAACAGAACTTATTCTTTTCAGACAAAACCTGATGTTTATTATTTCTAGAAAGAGGGTCAGGATGAGGCTTATGGAGGGAAGGTTGTACTGGGCCAGGGCCAAGCCCCCATAGAGGAGACCCTTGGGAGACTCAGTGAGCTCCTTCAGAGAATTGCTCCCTAAAGGCCCCCCAGATGCGAACTGGTGAGCCTGGCAGATGGCTGTCCGGGGCTATTCAGATTGCCTCTCCGTGCCATCAGCACCTGTACCCCACCCTGGGAGGAAGGCCTCCCCTTTTCTTTCCATGAGGTTATGGAAAACGTAACACGTGGCCACCACTTCAGGGATGTTGCGTTCCCCCATTTCTAGCCATGTGAGCAAGCAATGGAATCTCCCTTTTAAACATCTGAATGCTCATTCTACCTGGATGTGAGCTTGGCTAAGATGAGCATTAAACTGCTCCTTGCTCGCATCAAGGTGGCCGGTGTAGGGCTTCGTCAGCCATAGTATCAGGGGGTAGGCGGCATCAGCCACAATGCACACCGGCATGTGCATATCCCCAAGGGAAAGGTCCTGATGCGGGAAAAATGTTCCTGCCTGCAGCCTCCGGTAGAGGCAGGAGTTCCTGAAGATGCGGGCATCATGTGCCCGCCCCGACCACCCAACACAAATGTCAGTAAACTGTCCCCGGTGGTCAACCAGGGCCTGGAGCACCATTGAAAAGTAGCCCTTCCTATTAATGAATGGGGCTGCTTGATGGGGAGGTGCACGGATTGGGATATGTGTCCCATCGAGTGCTCCTCCACAGTTTGGGAAACCAAGGGCAGCGAAGCCGGCCACGACAGTGTCCAGGTCTCCCAGGCGGACGAGCCTGTTCAGCAGCTGGGAATTGATGGCCCTCACCACCTGCAGAAAGAGACAAATAGACAGACAAGAAAAATGTTAGACTGGGTGCCTGAGCCTTTGGGAGGAGAACACCCCCAATCTGCCCCCGCTGGGAATCCCCTCCTCAGGACCGCCCCCGCCTCCCGGAGCAGGACAGGGTGAGTGGAGGAGCTCCCTCCCGCTCTCACTCTACCCCATCCCCCACTCCTCCTTGCCCTTTTCTGACAGTCCCCCTTTTTCACCCCCCCAGCAGTGACTGTCCCCCTAGAATGACTTACCTCCATCAAGACGGCCCCGACAGTAGACCTGCCCACGCCAAACTGGTGTCCCACGGAGTGGTAGCTATCGGGCATTGCAAGCTTCCAGAGGGCAATAGCAACCCTCTTTTCCAGAGGGATGGTGGGGCACAGGTGCATGTCCTGTTGTTGGAGAGAAGAGGCAAACCAGGCACACAAGTCCTGGAACGTGGCCTTCCACATCCGGAAGTTGCGGAGCCGCTGCTGGTCGTCCCACAACTCCATAACGAACCGGTCCCACTAATTGGAGCTGGTGTCAAGCCTTCAAAAATGCCTTTCCAGGAAGAAGTTTGGAAGCAAGGGCATTGGTCCTGCATCCCAGGCGAAGCTTTCAAATCTCTGGTCCGGGTACAGATGGGGAAGGAGCATCATGACTGTGTCACGCAGATGCAGCAGAACTTGCAGAATGATGGTGTGGGGCCATTGCCTGCCCGGGGCAGCCCTGGCTCCATTGCAAAAAAAGGGATCAAAATCAGAAAAACCTCCAAAAAAAAAAACCTAACTGCTGTGATGTCCCAGGAAGCAGGGCACTCACAGCAAACACTGCAAAACCTTTGCTATCCCTCTAGGAGGTAAGCAAGGCAGCTGCAGGAGCAGAGCAACGGCTGTTCAGGGGGCTCCCTTTAAGCACGTGTCTCTGCAAAGGGCAGGCAGCAGCACCAGGAAGTAAATGCTGCCCCCATGCCCTGCCAGAAGCGGTTCCGGGCACCTTCTTTTGTCGACAGAGCGTCCGCCAGTCTGGATGCTCTTTGTCGACAAAGCGGATCAATTTTTCAATTCGCATAATGCAGTCTAGACGCTCTTTGTCGACAGAGGCTTTGTCAACAGTATCTGTCGACAGTATCTGTCGACAAAAGCCTGTAGTCTAGACGTATCCTCAGACTGTAATGTGAAAAAAGGTGAATTCTCTATGTGGGTGGCAAAGCTTTACCCAGTTTTTTTCCATTAAGGTGGATTTTCATTCTTTCCACGTGTGTGATTCTTTCCAGTGTGCTTATCTAGTATTAAGTGTTTGGGCTTGGAGACAATTTTTTTTAAAATTCCTGACATGAGAATGGGATCTCTTCCCATTTGGCGAGACTTTGTAACAACATGTAATTTCATCTTGTCTGTTAAAAAGTAATCTAGAAAATTACCTCCTTGGACATTTGGGAAAGAAACTTTCTTAAAAATGTGAAATTTCCACATGAAGTATATGAGTAGCTGGATTCTTCTTTGGGGGCATTAGAAGGCCAGACAAAGCAGCATAAGGAAAAGGGATCCGTGCATTTGTTAAAACGCTGAAGAAAAAGAAAAATCAAAGCGGCAGCAAACTCCCACACAGTTTGGATCCAGAAACAAGGCATGAAAAAAGCCAAACAGCAGTTTTAATGCTGGGAATCTGAATAGGGAAGAAAACGTATGTGTAATGCTGCCCTTCAACTACATACTCTCTGTTATGGGTCATAAAATCTAGTTCTGTTAGATATTTGGCTCTGATCCCCATGTTTCCAAAGTACGCCTTGGGATGGTTCCCACCCCATGCCATATGAAATTGTCTTATATGTACAAATATGCATAACTCGAAGATGCTTCAGGCAAAATACCTCATGTAACCTATCCATTTGAATGTCATCATCTGCTGAATCTGTGTATCTTATTCTGGTGTATGTATCATTCTTGTATGTAAAGTTAGAAATATGTGGTACGGAATGACCTATGGTTTTAAATGTGCAAGTGAAAGCCATTAAGGTTGTTTCCAGTGCTGGTACATCTTAATGATTGGGGGGCGGGGAGAGGGGAGAGGCGGTCACTGTAACTACTTGAGAACAGACTCCATTGTCCTTTAAGTCTAAGCATTTATTGGTCTTAGGAAGACACGTGACCACCCCAACTGGGAGGGTCTGACCAGGTAATTTTCCATGGGTGGCGGGAGGGGAATCTATAAAACAATGGGAAGTGAGCTGTCCCTTTGTCTTTGGCTGGCTGGACACACCCAAGGGAATAGCCAGAGACTCCAGGGCTGTGTCTAGACTGGCATGATTTTCCGCAAATGCTTTTAACAGAAAAGTTTTTCCGTTAAAAGCATTTGCGGAAAAGAGCATCTAGATTGGCATGGATGCTTTTGCGCAAAAGCACTTTTTGCGGAAAAGCATCCGTGCCAATCTAGATGGGGTTTTGCGCAAGAAAGCCCCGATCACCATTTTCGCCATCGGGGCTTTTTTGCGCAAAACAGTTTTTACCTGTCTACACTGGCCCTCTTGCGCAAAAGCATTTGTGCAAGAGGGCTTTTTCCCGAGCGGGAGCATCATTGTATTTGCGCAAGAACACTGACGATCATACATTAGCTCGTCAGTGTTCTTGCGCAAATTCAAGCTGCCAGTGTAGACAGCTGGCAAGTTTTTGCGCAGAAGCGGTTGCTTTTGCGCAAAAACTTGCCTGTCTAGACAGCCCAGGAGAAAAAAGATCTTCCCTTGCTTGGAGGTTTTTTTCCAAAATAAGAATAGTTTTAGGGTAAGTTTGCAATACATTTTAGTATGTTAGAACTAGCTATGTATTTTCTTTTTATTTTAAACTTGTAATTTATTTTGCTCTGTCCATTTTCCATTGTAACCACTTAAATCCTACTGTTTGTACTTAATAAAATCACTCTTATTTACTATTAAGTCCCGTGTAAATAATTGTTACTTGGGGGAGCAATCAGTGTGTACCTCTTCCTTTCATTATTAAAAGGGGATTGCCTGAATGATTTATTTGGGGTTCTGATTCCATTTGGGGGGTTGGTTTCCTGGACACTGTGCCTGAAACTGCATTCTCTTCAGAGCTGAAGTGAGTCAGTGTGTGCAGTTGTCACACCCCAATGGCCCCCTCCCTCAAGGGGTCCTCCTGGAGAGGCAAGTCAGCACTGTATATTGCTAACGCTGTTGCAAGCATCGCAGGGCATTTTGGGAAGGGTCAAAGGTGTGAGTGTGGAATGAATGAAGGATTCCTTTGCAGGTCACAAGAGGCCGGGGGGCGGGGAGGAAGCGAAGAGAGCAGAGAACGGGTTAACTCCACACTTCTGCTAGGCCCGAAGATAAGATGTTGGCTCCAGCCAACTCAAGGCCACAGTGCACATCTGACTCTCTGCTGCCAGCCAAGAAAGAGGGGGGCCTGGAATCCACCAACCAGTCATAAGAAAGGCATTCAACTGAACCGACCTGCAGAGCCAGCCCATAACAAGGAAGACAAGCGAAGGCCAGCATGGAGGAAAGCAAAGAGAACAACAGAGTCTAGCTGGTGTGTTTTGGGAAAAGTTAAGGAGACCACAGAAAGCTCGTTTGGACTGTCACAAAGAGCACCAGGACCAGAGGTCGTAGAATGGACCACCCCCAAAGGAGCCCAGGACTTAAAACCCTCCTGAGAGCTGGAGCAATTTGGAGAGATCACAGCGGATCCTGAATGACCTGTGCGCACAGGACTGAACTCCCGTCCACCCTTTCCCCTCTTCTTCTGTCGTTACACCCAGGCCTGGCCAGCCTCAGGTAGTGAGTGTGTAAGTATGAAAGTGGGTAAGGACTCGGGGCACTAACGCTTTCTTCCTTCCTCTGAGTGACATGGGAAGCACCCATCACTCTCCGCTGTTATTTTACTATTTTATCAATAAAGCTTTAAAACTTGGACACTTAGTGTGTTCCATCATCTCCTCCCTTAACAATCCTGTGGCTTCAGCCCAATCACCTGACGCCTCAGGCAGATTGGTAACAGAAATCTGTCACACAGTGGGGTGGGGTGCGGTGATCTCAGCTCTATACCTTGGCTAGGGGAGACCAGGAGATCTGGCCCAGCTGGACAGGGTAATGAGAAGCCCCAGAGAGCAAGGAGGCAAGTGTCAGTGGCTTTATCAGCACTCCGGGAAGCAGCCCCAAAGGATCTTCTGTGACCGCACCCAGTCACACGTAGGACTTCATTTTTTTAAAGACTAAAAATGATCAAGATTTTCCAAAAGACTTGGACTCCTAAGTCTATATCTTAGCGAGTAGCTTGGTTTTCAAAAATGCTGAGCATCTAGCAGCTCCCACTGAGGTAAAAGTTTGGGTCTTCAGTGCTTTTGAAAGTCAGGTTACTAATATGCAAGTGCTTAGATATAGATTTCAGGTGCTTAATTTGGGGGGCGCTTTTTTCTATGACAAAGATGAACAAATTTGCACAACCCCAAATCTGTGGAAGAAAGTGACAAACTAAACTACATTTTTAGAACAAATATTGTTTAAAATGAAAAAAAAAATCTTATGTGGTAAAATACCACCCTCTAGTGATGATTTTATCCATGTGGTAGATGAACTATGACTCTTAAAAATTTAGAAGTGATAGTCTCTTTTTAGTTACAGTTACAACCAAGTTCCACTACCAGTAATGCCAACCCCGAAAGTTCAAAAATCATGAATGAGATGTGTGTGTGTGTGTGTGTGTGTGTAAATGAAATGAAAACACTGGTATACTGTAAATTGAACAAGAGACAGGTGGCAAAAAACGGGTAACAATATGACCATATGAAAGCTGAGGAATGAACTGAAACAGGAATATGGACAGCCTAAAGCATTTGAATATTACCTGATGAAAGTGTTTCCTGCCAACCTCCTGTACTGCCAAGAACTCTTTGAGATTGTGACATCCCATATCTTTGCTGTGGTTTGTGGAATAACAGGCTATTAGCTCCACACCTGTAGCCTTGGATCAATCAGTTCTGTGACTTCCAGTCCTCACATCTACCCCAGACTCATATCAACTCTGCCCACTCAGCCAAACAATGGTTACAAATCCCTTTTTGCTTCCCAAGCCCTAACCCCACATCTGCACCTTTTTGCAGGCCTGATGGTGCAACATTAGAAAGAAGGGTAGGGAGGAACAGACAGATTACCCCATTTTTTCACAGGAGGAGAGGGATATCCTGCTCTTCCTCCTATCCTGTGAGACTGGTATTGACTACTCCTTCTCCTGCTTCCCTGCCCTAAAACTTTTCTGGTTCCTCGGCAGTGAGGAAAGAGAGAGCGAGAGCTCTGTTTGCCTGCAGCAGCTCTGATTGTCTCTTCTTGCCAAGGAGGTGGAGAAGTAGGGAAAAGCAACCAATCTAGGGAGGTTTCCACTTGACATCGCTCTAGTGGGAGCCAAAATAACATGATAAGCAAGACAAGGTGTATATTTAGCCTTCTCTAACTTTGGCGTGATGATTATTAACAGGGTCAGCTTTAGGCGGATTCCCCCGATTCCCCCGAATTGGGCCCCGCGCCTAAGAGGGCCCCACTCCCGGGCGCGCGGTACATGTGCGGCCCCCACCCCCACGAATCGGGCCCCGCACTTCCTAAAGCCAGCCCTGATTATTAAGGTTACTATGAAGACTAAAGTTCCTGTATAGTTGGACTAGACAGGTTGAACTGATTCTGAGTTACTAACAGGTCATTACAATATTGCTGGGATTTGAAATGTTGACTTGTTTCTGAACTCACTTTGTGTGCCACTACTCAAAAATGGCTTGTTACTACTGTTCCTTCAAGCTTTCAGCTGTTTGGTGTAGAAAATGCATACATAGGGTATATTTGAAGAAGACAGTTTAAACATTAAAGATGTCAGTGCTTGATCCCATGCCTGGTAAAGTCAATAAGAGTCTTTCCATTGGTTTCAGTGGACTTTCAGTTTATGCCTTTAGTTGGTGCGAGATCAGGTTGCAATTTGCAAAAACATGAGCCCTTGTACATCTGGTGCCTTTAATGGAGGTTTTTTCCCTTAGTTCCAGCGGTAGAAACCTGAGGCTTTTGGAGTGATTGGATTTAGATTCTAATCTTGGCGTTTCAAGTTGGCGTGGTTTCTTTAATAGTCATATTGATTGTAAAGACTGATGTATTGTAGAAAATAGACCCAGTGGTGAAAAGCAAGAAGAAAACTGGACAAGCTATTTTGAGTTGAAGGTAATTAAAGTTACTCTGAATATGGAGGCACTCATAGTTGCTCTTTTTATAAAGTTGCAACTAGGGTTCCATTACACTAACTTCTCAACTGTCAGAGTGGGTCTCCTTCTGGTATTGCTGCATGTCAGGATGGGGGAAAGCAATTTGCAAAGTTCCATGAAAGTGGAAGTGGAAAACTGAGTGGGAATAGCCTTGTGGAAGCTTGCAACGCCAGACAGATACCGGTCAGTTGGGAATCAATTTGGGATGGGGAAATCTACAGTGGGAATACATACAATACAAGGGATATTTCTTGCTGGTGCTGCAGGCGCTGGTGGCACACAAGGGCTGTTTCACTGACTAACATCATCAACATGGGATAGTCAGGAAAGGTGCCTGACACGTATATCTTTAGGAACTCTCGCCTTTTCAGAAATCTGCAAACTGGAACTTTCTTCCCAGACTGGAAAATTAACATCAGAGGTTTTGAAATGCCAATATTGAACCCTGGAGATTGAGCCTACCCTTTGCTCCCATGGCTCATGAAACCATACACAGGCAGCCTGGACAGCTGTAAGAAGCAGTTCAACTACAGGCTGGGCAAGTGCAGAAAGGTGATAGAATGTTGTTTTGGACATTTAAAGGGAAAGTTTTGCAGTTTATTGACTAGGTTAGAACTCAGCCAAAGCAACATTCCCATTGTTTTGGCACCCCGCTGTGTGCGCCATAATATTGTGAAAGTAAGAGGGAAAGTTTTATGTCAGGGTAGGTGGCTGAGGCACAGTACCTAGCCACTAATTATGAGCAGCCAGACACCAGGGCAAGAAGGAGAGCACACCGAGGGGCACTGCAAATCAAAGAGGCTTTGAAAAACAGTTTTGTGAAAGGCTAGATAGTGATATGACATTCATGCATGTTCCTCTTAGGGAGGTGCCCCTTGCAGTCAGTGTACTTGCCTGTAAACCCTTCCCCCCTTGCAAGACAAACAAGAAAGATGACGTTGTTGAGAAATCACATGTTTTTATTTAGGGAACACAAGGAAGCAGGATAGAAAAGGAGTTCAGGGTGAGAGATTGACTGGGGTAGGAAGAAGGGAAAGCAGCCTATTACAATTTCCCTGTTCAGCAATCACACACCTATGAGAACATAAGAACATAAGAATGGCCGTACTAGGTCAGACCAAAGGTCCATCTAGCCCAGTATCCTGTCTGCCAACAGTGGACAGCACCAGGTACCCCAGAGAGGGTGGACCGAAGACAATGATCAAGCGATTTGTCTCCTGCCATCCCTCTCCAGCCTCTGACAAACAGAGGCCAAGGACACCATTTTATCCCCTGGCTAATAGCCTTTTATGGACCTAACCTCCATGAAATTATCTAGCTTCTCTTTAAACTCTATTATAGTCCCAGCTTTCACAGCCTCCTCTGGCAAGGAGTTCCACAGGCTGACTACACGTTGTGTGAAGAAGAACTTTCTTTTATTAGTTTTAAACCTGCTACCCATTAATTTCATTTGGTGTCCTCTAGTTCTTCTATTTAGGGAACTAATAAATAACTTTTCTTTATCGGCCCTCTCCACACCACTCATGATTTTATATACCTCTATCATATCCCCCCTCAGTCTCCTCTTTTCTAAACTGAAAAGTCCCAGTCGCTTTAACCTCTCCTCATATGGGACCCGTTCCAAACCCCTAATCATTTTAGTTGCCCTTTTCTGAACCCTTTCCAAGACCAAAATATCTTTTTTGAGGTGAGGAGACCACATCTGTACACAGTATTCAAGATGTGGGCGTACCATAGTTTTATACAGGGGCAGTAAGATATGCTGGGTCTGAGAATGACAGCTTTTTGTTTTGGGACACATCCTTGGGGGTTGGGTGTGAGGCTGCCCTTGATTCATCCCTCTCTGCATTCTAGGCCCCTGGAAGAGGAGGCTATGGAACTTGGTGAGGAGGGAATGTGGGTCACTGGCCTGGAGGCACTGCCTGTGCATCTGTCTATCTTGTCAGTCTACCACGCGTATCATCAGCTCCGCCATGACCATAAAGATGTTTTTCTGGGTCTTTACTTCATGGTCCCTGCTCACTTTTCTGTCCCCATGCTCCGCTTGCATCTCCTGCAACACCATTTCCCTCCACTCACCTAATCGCGCCCTGTCCAAGCAGGCGGATTGCAGTTGCTCCTTGAATATGTCATCCCTACAACATTTTCGTCTTCAGATCTGTGCTAGCCGAAAAGCTTGTTATTGCATGCACTGTAATGAAGAGTGAAGGGCAGACTTTACAGGAGTTACACTGACCCAAAAAAGATTCCCCACCCTGCCATAAATAAAGAAAACATTGAAATTTTTTGTGTTGGACATAAATTAATATTTTACTTTATTTAAAATTAAGTTTGATAAACTAACATAAGAAAGTTAAAGTGCTTAATCTGTTTAATAATTTAAATTAATATTTCCTTTTTTACTGGTTAAATTAAACCATTCTCCCTAGCTGCAGCAATAGCAAAATGGCTTGGGTGTAATTATGTAATTAACAGTGAGTTTCCATTAGCAACTGATGGTTTCTGGAAAGGTTTCCATTGAGCCAAGCAGGCCATGGGTCACAAAGTTTGAGAACTACTGCTTTAGATACATTTTGTTTTTCTAAGAGATCCAGAAATCTACAGGAAAAAGACATTATTCTACAGGCATTGATAAATCTACAGGAAACAGAAATTATTCTAATATCATATGGACAGACATTAAAACAATGTGAGTTATATCGAAAAAGACCTGGAGCCTCACTTCCTAATGTTCCATTATTACGGCTGTGGCCAAACAGAAACTAAGTTCTATTTTGATACTAATGGTAGAGATTAAAAAGGGACCCTTGCAAGAGAGCAATTGTATTATTCCCCTTCAATCTTCTGGAGTACACAACATTCTTTTCTGAATGGCAGTGTAGATTTCAAACAAGAGCATTCGTTTTCTGCTTGTAGGTCATTACATCCACCTCTCTGGCTAATTTGCAGAATGTTATCATTGCTCTTGTGACATATAAAGGAGGAGGTTTAGAAGGGAGGCCCTACAAGGAGCTGTTTTTACCTCCAAACCAAGTTCAGGGTCCCTGTCCTTTACAGCAAAAATGCCCTCTTTAGTTAAATAATATCTTTTTGTAAAGCTTTTTTAAAAATCCAAGTATTATTATTATCATCTTTTCTCCTTTATTACTCCTCCTGGCTGATATAAATATGAATACAGACATTTCATCTGTAGAGCCACTGATACAAATAACTTCCCTCTCCGTAACCCTTGTGCCTAATCTTTGACTTGTCTGCCTGACAAGGAGTTATTGCAGAGAATCTTTCATTACCTATTTCTTTAAAGTAGACCTGAGGATTTGGTTCAGTGTTTAAACCTGCCCTTCCAGAAGCACATAGACTGCTCCTAGAACCTCAGCGCTGCTTTCTCATGGGAGTGAGGTACAAGTTGCTCACTATGATACCAACACTGAGCACTGGTTTCTACATGAAGCCTTAAGTACCTGGGGAGCAGGGACATATTAAACCCATTTTACTGAGGAGGAACTGAGACAGGTTGCATCACTTGTAACTGAGACAGGTTACACAAGGTCTGTGGAAGCACCATAAATTAGACCCCTATCTCCTGAGTCCTAGTCCAGTGCCACATGGCCATTCTTCTACTAGCACCCTAAAACGATAATGAAGAAAACACCACCACAATCTGACAACATGTTGTCTTGGCTGGATGGTTGCTGATTTCACAGAGGAGCTACCACCAACCGATCAAGTCTCTACATGGTTTTCTTGGGAGTCATTGACCAGAGGTCTCAGGCAGCCCAGATATGGATCAGAGCCAGGGTGGCACAAGGGGAAAGAAGTTCATGAGAGTTTGAATACACACACACTCACATGTGTCTCTCTGCATCAGAGTCTCTAGCAAACAAGATTTCATACAATTTGCCCAATCTCCACCTGTATTTCCTTTCAGGCAACTTTACTAGTGGTATTTTTTAGGAAGCTTACTAACTGGGCAGTATAGCTTCTCTGCTCCGGTTCATCATGATCTTTGCTCAGAGAACAACACTTTTCTTTTAAGGGACTGAGCGTAAACAGGCTCAGCTGCATTTAATTAACTCTCTGCTGACAGAATTTCTGAATTGTGGCTGGGAATTATCCACTGAATCCAGGGTCATTGGCAAGCTCAGTATGGCTTCCTACTGGCAGGCTGCCAGTGGAATGAATGCCACAGGGCTTTGAGGACCTTTCAAAGGGCTGCCAAAGCACTGCACGGGTCTGAAAGAGTAGACAACCTAGAAGTCTTTTGGTGTTAGGACACAACCTCAGCATCCCAGTTCATCCAGCTATGCAAAGTCACAGGAGTGGGTCAACCTCAGAGACTTACACAAGAGTGGAAAAGAAAAACAAAGTGTTTTCTGGTATACGCAGCGTCTCTGCTATAAGTCACCCTAGTATACATCTGTTCTGCATTAAAGTCATTGATACTTGTAGGAACTGATGCGTTATAAGTCCTCCCATTCCTCGCTCTTAAGTTACGCCAAAAAAAACCCAATTTGCGCAAATGGAAGTCAGCATTGGGGAAAAAAAAATTCCGCGCTTTAAGTTGTTTCACTATAAGTCCAAGTTTTTTGGAACATATCTTGGACATATAGCGAGGGCAGGCTGTATACAGCTGCCAACATTTCCTGTCGCTAGCTAAGAGTGGTGGGGGAGGAGGGGTGGAAGGGAGTGCACATGGGTTGCTGATTGATAAAAGGAAACAATTGAAAAGGGAGGTTAGAATGGACTGTTGAAGCTTACAAACCATATTTTTTTGCAAACTGCCTCTTTCCCCCATACAGTCCATCACTGGCTCAGAGATGGTAGAGGTGTTCGTATAATTTATTGCAAGTTACCTGAGTGGTTCAGTCACTGGGATCTGCGTGCCAGAGATGAAAAACATACTCAAAGTTGAAACTGTACATCCGGGATTCTTAAGTCATTCCTTAGTTGGAGCCCTTCCTTGTGATGGGCTGGTGGAAGGCCTTCCTTCCATAGCCTGCTGTGAGGTGCCCTGGGAGATTTATCACAGTCTTTCATTTTTCTGTCACATTTCCTAATTCTCCTGTTTGTATTTTTTTTGTTCTAATTTTTTCTCTCTGTTTTGCTCATTTGCACCCAGAACTGCAAGCTACATAAAGTATTTAAAGAAAAGACAAAATCCTGCCCCTTTTCAGATTTTCCTTAGAACTCATTCTTGTTGCCTTATGTCGCATCCTGTCAAGTTTCACAATATTTTTCCAGTGAAAAGATGACCCAAATTAAACAGAATACTTTGGATGACTGCAAATCTCGATTCTGATCTTTCCTTAGCTCTTTAAAAAGAATATGCAGCAGAAGAGATGTTTTTAATACATATTTCTTTTGAAGGAAGTTACAATATTATTTAGAACTATTTTAAAACTGCATTTTCCATCTTCTGGCACAGGAAGTTACAGAATAAAAACTATGTTTGTATCAGTGCTGAGAGATTAGATTGTCTAAAAGGGTTTTTTATTACAGTCAGTAGAATGTCAGTTCTGTGAACTTGGTGAGTTCGATGGTTATCAAAAAGTCAGATATGATACCTGAGGTTTGACATCAGCAAAAAGTTACCTTAGTAGAAAAAATTGTGCTGAATTTGTTAAGTCAGCAGACAGGATAAGGTCTGTGATAAAAAAAAGGGGCCCCATGTCCCTAGACACTTTCATTTATAAGAATTTTTGGTTATTCATATTAATTTAATTTGAATAAACTAGTTACTACTAGAGAGATGGTACATCATTAATGCCAAAACTACCTTTATGAGAGCCTTCCCTTTAGTATATGAAGATTGGAAACGGTCCTATTCCTACTGAACGGTCCTATTCCTACGGTCCTAAACCTACTTTTTTAAGGCACTATCTGGGCTAGATCCTAAGCTCTGTTGGAAACCACTACCAAACTTCAATCTTGGGTGTGAAAACAAGGCTCTTAAATCCATCTGAAGACACTTCAATGTCTCAATTGTTTGAAAATTAGGCCACTTATTTGGGAGCCTAAATACAACTTCAATATGCAGGCCACCAAAATATTGAAAATTGTGGCCTCCAGCTGAAACTCACGTCAAGGAAGTGATCTCAATAGGAATGCTAAAACTGGTGCAGCCAAAGTGACAGAGGTGCTGCCTCCATGGAACTTTTCTTTGGTTTATTTTGGTTCCCGTGCCTCTCCTGTTGCCGGGGCAGCTGAGCACATTTGGTGGAAACCCCCTCCCTCTAAAAACAACTATGGTTGATGTGACTGGTTCAAAGCAGAATTTTTTATGGACTTTGTGTGATACGGTTTTTAAAGTTTATAGTTGGCAACTAAATACTGTACTGATAGGTGCCTGAGATATGCACTCACATATAGTAATTTGTGTAAATTATGCTTCCTCCTTCCTACAGATTTGATACTAATATCAAATATCCCAGATCTAACACAGGTGCATTCCCTTCCCCCACTGCCAATGAGAGACTAGATGCCTCTTATTGATACCCTTATATGTGTTCATGGCAGAATAAACTCTATCATGTCTATTTTTCTAATCATGATGCTATTTAAAATGTGAATGAGGTACATAAACTACTCAAACAGAAAATCTGTCTGGGATTCATGCTACTAACAGAACCCAGGTTTAATAGTGAGTATGCTGGGAAGAGATGGTGTGGGGCAACAAACCATGCCCCACTACTGTGGGACAGAGAGAGTTCTCACCTCCCTATTCCCTGTTTCACAACACTCTGGCCCAGTTGCCACCATCTCTCTCTTTTCCCAAGATTTTCTGTCTCTGTACTACACTTTTTTCCTCTGACCTGTGAGAGCCAAGGTGACTGTACATGAACATGAATGCTCTTTTCCCCTGTTCAACTCTGCTCCAGCCATTTACTAAGTGTTTAATGGACTTGCTTATAAATGAAACTTTTTTGCACTGGTTTTATTACTCAATACATTTTTTGGGAAATAATTTGTCTGTATTAGTTCATAACACATGCTGTAGAATGCCTCCTGGCACTGAAAACACCCACTTGCTTGCTAATGTACAGTGTGATGGAACTGACAGGATTGATAACACACACACAGTGTAATCATAAATGTACATCAATAGCTACACAATTGCTAAGAGGCCCCCAAACCACAGGGCCAGATAGAACACAACCCTCCACAACATGTCACTATGGCTTACTGTTGAAGTACTCTTTCAAGGCCTCCTGCAGCTGTATTGTGTTGAGGTCTTCTGATAGCTCTTGTATCTCACTGGTCAAAATCAACAGACAGCTGATCCACCTCCACCCACCAGCTTTTCTCTTTTGCTTCATGTATATTTTTCAGGGGCCAGCAAGTAGCTATAACTATTGGGATATTTTTGTCACTAAGGCCAGGTCTACACTACACCTGGAAGGTTGTCTTAAGGTACACAACTCTAGCTATGTAAATAACATAGCTGGAGTTGATGTATCTTAAGCCGAGTTTTGAATGCTCCTGTTGACTTCCCTTACACCTTGTGACAGCAAGGAGTACCAGTGCCCACGAGGGTACCCTTAGCATTTGATTTAGTGGGTCTTTATTAAATCAAATGCTGGAAGATCGACCGCCACAGTGTCAATTTTCCTGCAAGTGGAGACATGGCCTGAGATCCTACCTAAGGGTAAACGATGACATTGTCCCTTCAGCCTGCCAAAGGCACATACAACTGGTATTCTGCACTGGCTAAACTGGTAGTTGAATCTTTCTTTGGTGCAGTAGGTACTACCAGTGTATGGCTCCATGAGCCAGGGAAGCAAAGAGAAATTTTAATCCCCCAGAATTACTATGGGCATTTCAATATTGCCAATGGTAATCCACTTTCAGATTAGAGGAGTTTTGTGGGAATAGAAAATTAAACTCCTGGCAAGACCTGAAGCTCTCTAGATGAGTGCTTCCATTGTAGTGGCCAGTGCTTTACCTATGATCACAAAAGTTAAGTAATAGTGGCAGCTAATAATAGTTGTGTGTTTTGGTTTCTTGAGCAGTGTCAAATTCAAATCCCTTTCTGATCTACTCTTTGGTATTTCTTATGCTTCTCTGAAACCAAAGACAGCAAGGTTAAACATTAATAAAAAGCATTACATTGTTTGGTAGATTATATATATAATATCATCTATTCTAGGAACCAACCAAATTTGCTTTGTAGTCACAAAACCACACAGAGTTTACGCTCCAAATTCAACACATTCTGTGGACCAATAATTTATGGGAAAGTGAGAATAATGTCAGGATAAACTATGGATTACAGCCAGTCTTTTAATAAAAAGCCACTTGCAAAGGCAGATAAAATACACAAAATCTGAGATTGCATAAATAACTTTGAGTTAGAGAAGCCTTATGTTTACAAGAACCTGTTAAGAAATGAAATTGATGTTTATACTGTTGACCTTTAATTATCTTACCAGATTTGCCATGTCTGTTTCCGCTCCATTCTTGCTGTAAGAGAAGCTATTTGTTACCCTAGAGTTCAGATTGCACAAGTGTGTTTCTTTTCAGTGCCAGCACTAACATTAGCATAAATATAATATAACGTAACATAACATTAACACCAGATAAAGCAATATTAACTTCCAGACTGATCTCAACAGAGCTCCACAGCAAACTCCAACACAAAACCAGCTACAGTGCCCGAACCCCAATTCCTCGCAGGCTTTCTCAAAAGTACAACCTGGATTAAGATGGAGTAACATGTTTCCTAGGGACACAGGTGTAAAGTCTGTAAGGTGTTATTGACAAGACAAGACAAAGTTAAGGTTGGCCATTTGAAAATCATCAGTAATACAAAGAATAAGACAGATACCAGATGGGTGAAGTAATAGCTTTCATTGGACCAACTTCTGCTGGTATAAGGCACAAGGTTTTCAAACTTCACAGACCTTTTCTTCAGGGCTGGTAAGGTTAGGTAACCGGAGTGTCTGAGCTAAGCACAAAGTGGACAAAAACAACAAATGAGCTGGTAGCACTTTATAGACTAACAAAACATGTAGATGGTATCATGAGTGGACAGATTGTTAGGCATTCATACATGCTGCTGTGTTATGCTTAAATGAAGCACACGAGATCTTTTATAGGGGAAAAGGCAGTACGCCTCATTTATTGAGAATACAACATTTGCATATGCTTTTCACTTACTCACACACACACACACACCATACATACACAGTTCCGCCAGATGATGTCATAGTTACCAGTCCAGAGTCTGTATCAATCTAGTGGCAAGCTAGATCGAACACAGAGGGGGAGCAGGACCTTTGTCGGTCGATCGATCCGGTGCTCCTCTGGAGTTGGTGGCAAGACGAACCCAAAGTTCCATAACAAAGAACCCCGCTTTTATAATCCTTTTCTCTGTGAAAGTCTATGGATTTTGCTGTGTCAGCCCGTGACCGGAGTGTTATCTCTTTGGTGTCAGTGTTCCCAAAATATTTTCCAAAGTTCATCCTGTAATGAATTGTCTTTCAGGGGTGCTCGCTCCACTTTAAAGCTGTCAATCTGCCAATATCCAATCATCTTGTGAGTAGGGGTATGCATCAATGGTTATAGATGGTTTTTCTTTGATGCCAGGTTGTCTAGTTTTCCCCCAGGCTCACCCCTCCTTCTTCGGCCATCTGGTTCTGAGCAATAACTTTTGCACCTTTATCTCAACATATACATGAATCTTTCACACATAAACAATCTTTTACAAGGACTACTCAAGGAAGCATAACATCAATATCTGCATTGGGCAAAGCAAAGAGGCATTGTAAATCAAACAATTAAGGCCTTAGCCTTCAACATTCCTCTAGTCTCATTAACACAGACGCAATACGAAAACTCTATCTCTTTACTCACTACACTTTAAAACAAGAAAATATAGGATATATATATATATATAAAACTAAAGAATTTAACTTGCTACAATATTAAATATGATTATATATATTACCCTACATTACGAAACCTAAACTACAAATATAAAAAAGAATAAAACTTTCAATCCAACAGCTGGAGACCATTTAAAATGAAGGGATCAGTTAAACATTAGCAGGCACTTACTTGGGTGTGTTACAAATTCTCATAATGAGCCATAAAAACAGTGCTTCTGCTAAATCCATCATTTTTAATATCTGGCGGAGACATGAATGTGAATTCCCACACTCAGAGTTTGAATGTGATGTGTAGAAGTAAGTGGGATGAGGAGTCAGAGGCCCTAGACAAACTGGGCTAAGAACTGTACACAGCTGTTGCAAAAAGATAGCATCTGCCCCCAGAGAGCTTATGCATTTGGGGTGAGGGATAGATCAGTGGTTTGAGTATTGCTCTACTAAATGCAGGGTTGTGAGCTCAATCCTTGAGGAGACTATTTAGGGACCTGAGGCAAATCTGCCAGGGATGGTACAGGGTTCTGCTATGGAGGCAGTGGACTGGACTGGATGACCTTTCAAGGTCCCTTCCAGTTGTAGTAGATAGGTATATTTCCATCCATTTTTTTTTAAACCTTCCCCCCCCCCCCGCCTCTTCACACTGGTCATAGACTCTGCCAGAAAGAGCCATTAGTAGTTACACCACCTACATAACACTGACCATGGAATTTAATCCTGTGATTCCTACATCAGGAACGTCTGTATGGGCCAGAGCATGTCTTTTAGAAAGACATCCAGTCTTGCTAAACCTCAAGAGGGGAATCATTCTGATGGCCTTCCCCAGATTCATCGGATGCTCACTGGATGTGCAGATGTTACTCATCAGCAGGCAGCTGTCTCCTTGCTGAACATGCAAGCTACATTGAGTAAAATCCTGGCCCAACGGAAATTAGTGGGAGTTTTGACATTTGACTTCAGTGGGGCCAGGAAGTCATCCCAGCTCTCTGACCATTTGCAGTTCAACTCTCCTCTCCTCCTAAGCTCCACCCCACCTCACCTGCTAATGGGCCCTTGTAACTAACAAAGGCTGGGGCAGAGCATGGGGCATGCCAAAGTCCAGCCTGTCAGAGACCGGGCATTTGGAGAGAGCTGGAGAGCAGAATTTACTGGCTGATCTGAGAAGTTCCATTACTTTCCCCTGGAGATAGGTTATGAGAAATAAAGGGAACAGCTGTTTTTGTATTTATTGTGTGTAATTCCAAAGAGGTTCTGAAAGCATGTAATGTACTGTAGAGTTTGTGGGGATTGTAGTTGTTTAGCTGAGGCTAGATGCTGCTGCTGCTGGGCCAGCTGTGGCACAGTTGTCTCTGGCTTCGTATTTGGTACAGCCAGAACCAAAGGGGAATTGGTGAGAGGGTGAAGTCACTGTGCATCTAACCTGAAATGCAGGAGGCCTCCCACTCCAGACCCAACCTTGTATTGTGTATTCAGCTCGTATGTCAGTCTTGGAATGGAGGTAAGGTGAGAATGGTGCTAAGATGGGTGCTACAGTATAGATTGCTCTGCTATATTGGATATATTTTGGTTTTAAAATTTCTGATTTATTTTTTCTTCATCTTTTGATCTTGGGGAAGTTCCTGATTCTGTGATTGGATCGTTAATTATGTCAGCAAAGCCTCTGCAGGATTCTATGGAAATTATACTATTACCATAAGCAATAACTACATCATAAAGGATAACACTAACCAGATTGGTATTTGGTTTGGAATGTTTCTCAGAAGAGAGCATTTTACAACTGCTCCCAGTTTATAACCAAAATAATACTCTCCAGACAACTTTAAGGAAAGATACTCAAAAGCGTTTAAGAATTTTGGGACATCAATTTTTGGTTGACCAGTCTGAGGCATTGGCCAAACTCCGAACACATCTTTTTATAGTAAATGTCATTGTGCTGCCCTACTTCCAATGTAAGTAAATCTGCTGCAAACTCAATTTATAACCCACCAGGTGAATGAAGCAAAGGTAGAAGTGTTATTTTCTTCCGCATAAAAAAGTCACCAGAAGTTTCTGTGTATCTATTTTGTGAACTATCCACATTTTAATTCTAGAAGCTGAAGAATTTCCAGGCATGTAACTGATTATTTTGGCTAAATTCAGGGCAAATCCTGAATTGTAAACAATTTAAGGGGTGTATACCCCAGAGTGCAGTTACGTTATCTGCAACCATATTGTGTGCATTCAACCATCATAAATTAATAAAATAGCACCATAAAAACCATAGTCAAGGGTTAATTTGAAAACAAGTTATCAAAGCAAGTTCAAAGTTAGCTACAGTTTGTGATAATCATAATCAAAGAAGGGGACAGATGACACGTAAACAAATAAAACTAGAACCCTTTGGGTGTGTCAACACTGCACTGTTATTTTGGAATAACTAGTGTTATTCCGAAATAACAATGCAAGCATCTACATAGCAATTCCATTATTTCAAAATAATATCGAAATAATGGGCAGCTTATTCCAATTTCTATAAACCTCATTCCATGAGGAATAACTCCGTTTGGTAGTGAGAAAGTACAGCATAATGCCTGAATAAGGCCTTTAGGGGTCAGTGCAATAGGAAAGTTCAAAGTCTCTTATCCCCAGGGTTGGTAAGATCTCATACTCAAGATGCACCTTCAACTTTGCTCTTCTCTTGAGTGGGAGATAGTTCTGGGGCTTTGGTCTGACAGGCCTGAGTGTGGGCTTGGTTTTCAGGAAGCTGCTCAACAGGCATGCCAAGTTTCAGCATTGTCTCATTGCTATCTAGCTGATTTGGTGGCCTGCATCTTCTCCACGGCACATTTTGCTTTCCTGGGTAACACTGGCTGCACCTGGGTAACACCTCCCGCACCTCCATCCACCACCTCATCCCACAAACCCTGTTCCCTGCTCTCTCTCAATGACTGCTGTTCATTTCCTCAGGCTACCTCCCAGACTGCTCTTTCCCACAGCAGAAACTGCCACTCAGAGGCTCCCTTTGGCATCTTCCAGCTTTCTCTTGTGGCTGCACAACTGTTCTCCTTTCTCTTCTTTGCTGTAGGAGATCTCATGGCTGCTTCCCTCATTAAAAAGCAGCTCCTGCTATTCCAGCTCTTCCTCTGATCATTTCTCAGGTCTTGCTGCCTGGTCAGCCTTTCTGTAGTTCCTCTTCTGTGCTCCCTCCAACCTCTTTCAGTTCATGTTTTTGGTCCCCTAGCTGTCATTGCTTTTTTGGTTGTTAAAGTGAATCATTCAATGCCTTTTATTGGTCAAGTGCAGCCCTATCCTTTTCTGCCAGAAGTTTATGGGAAAGGACGCATAGTAACTAGCCAGCAGGCTTATTACATTATTATACAAAAACTTTTAAAAGTTGCTTTATGCATTGTATGTAGTGATTAGTAATGCAAGTAGTGTTTTTTCTAGTTAGTGGAGACCACATCAGATAAGCACTGATTACTAAGCATTTTATGTGTCCATTAAGTGATAAACTCTATAAAGTGGGAGGTACCTTGAAATGAGGTTGCATATCTTGTTCCTATTGGCATGAATTGCAGAAGCAAGTATATAAAGTTTCCACTAATCTCTGGCATGTTGTGTAATAGAGGAA
This sequence comes from Pelochelys cantorii, assembly GCA_032595735.1. Taxonomy (NCBI): domain Eukaryota; kingdom Metazoa; phylum Chordata; order Testudines; family Trionychidae; genus Pelochelys; species Pelochelys cantorii. The sequence continues at coordinate 118,245,733 of CM064326.1, read as the reverse complement.
TCCATGCAGAGGACCAGCCATACTGAGCCTGCTGAGTCTCTCCATTCTGAATTGTCCAGGTAGGTTCAATTTCTATATTATCATTTAAATTTAATTCAGTGTGTGAAGGAGAGTCAAATTAAAGATCACACAAAAATAATTAATGAACATGCTGTGGGATCCATTCCTTTGGCATAAATAATTTTATCATCATATTTACATGATCCTTTATTTCTGATGTAAACAATGTTGAAGAAAAGAAAAGTCAGGGACTCCAGATTTGTGTGGAATACAGGTAACTTTGGAACTAAAATGAAAGACTACCCTTGAAATCTGAAACTAACATTTGTCCCTATTTCCCGAGTTAAACATTTACGTACAATTCAAATATAGGAAAGATGCTTCTTGTGGTTTTTACAGCACTGTATTTTCCACATTGTGATACCTGTTTCAAAATATTGCATTAGTACAATATGTATTGCATTTGTGCTAATATAGTTATGTTTTAATGGTGGACTTTCTGAACTTTACAATTACAGTGTTGACTGTTGTGGAAAGAACTGATTCCCTTCAGAGCTATTCCATAAGCTTAATGCTGTGCTCGTTATGTTAAAGTGTCATTTTCTGACAGAGGGAAAGCTTTGTGCATTGCTACAGGCTGAAGATAACATCTGGAAGGTAAATGGGTGCTCATTATGAAGGCTTCTAAAATTCCTTCACATTATGGGTATCGTCTGGTATTTTATATCAAAGGTTCATAAAATATTGTGAATAAGTAAATGACTGCAGTATTAATTTTCAGTTTTTCCTTTTATGAAGTGTATACATTTTATAATGTTGAGTCATATTTCTAAACAATATTATATATAATATCCGTATGTATTGCCAATATGCAGTTTTGGAAAACAGCTAATAACTGTGTGTGGTAACACAGCTGTATAAGCAACATTACTTCTGTAGGCAACTATTCTTCTATAACACAATAGCAAGGCAGCTGAGGCTACTTGCTGCTTTGCAGGGTCAGACACTTCATATCCGTATTTTCAGACATTAGATCTACACGGTCTCCTTCACAGGGTTAAAAGTTTGGTTAGTTGAACCCAGAAAGGTATATGTCTTCCTCAGAACATGATATTTATTATTAGTATAAAAGGAAGGTTGCAGCAAGGCTGTTGGAGAATAACAGGAAAAGCTTTTATCTAGAGAATTGACATTTTTGGCAGGATATTATGGAAATAAATCTATTGCATAAATGTTTTTCCAGGAAACTCTTAGGTAGTTTTTATATTAACATATTGTAAGTTCCAAGTGTATCTGCAAAAGGGGGAAGAAGTTCATATTTGAATCCTTCATCACACTCTTTTAAGAGATTCCACAAATGTTTGAGGGCCCAAAGTTACTCTGCATCTGTCCCTCAGCAAAGATACAGGAGCCATTTGCCCAGGGGCCTGACTCCTCACATCTGATGCCCTGTACAATCATATTCACTTGGGCACATTTAGTGTGACATGGTACTAAATGAAAATGGTAGCATTTTACATCTGCTGTGTTCTCATCCTTCACCTGAGGTGTAAATGATTGCACAAGGTATCAGGTATTGGAGAACTGGGTCCCTATTGTCATCAATGTGTTTAGACATTGGTAATCCTTGGTCACGCTTTTACTGAGGTCATTTGTAGATTTGCCATTGGTTTTAATGGAAAATGGAAACAGAATCAAGATTTTTTTAAAATTTCTGTACGAGGTGTGTTTTGAAAAAACTTTTCTAACTATAACTCAACAAGTGCGGTATATGAATCCACATCATACTGAAAACTGGTGCCAAAGCAAACCCAATGAGGTTTAAGAATGTAGTGTTATGGTGCAGTGAAGAAGCAACACTGTGGCTACAATTATTTGGAGAGAATTTGCCCTTGCAATGCTGCTATTTTGCATCCACTCTGATGATGTAAACTGATCACAAACCCAAAAGCCTATGGACTTGTCTACACTATAGATAGAGTCTGTGCCAGTACAGTAATGTCAGCAAACCACCTTAGTGTAGATGCGGTGTACGCTGGCCAAAGGAGATCTTTTGCTGGCAGAGTTTCACCACCCGTGTAAATGACCCTGGCTATGTCGGCAAAACACTATTCTATCAGTACAGCTGCATCTCTACCAGGAGTTTTGCTGGAATAGCTGTACTGACTAGGGTAAGTGATTTTTTTCCCCCCATGCTCCTACCCAACTTGGTTATGGAAGCAAAACTTTGAAGTATAAACCAAGACCTTGATAACTTTTTTCTGTGACACTATTGTGTGTCTAAAGAAAGTACATAAAAACATAAGAACGGTCATACTAGGTCAGCCCAAAGTTCCATGTAGCCCAGTATCTTGTATTCCAACAGTGGCCAATGCCAGGTGCCCCAGAGGGAATTATCAGAATAGACAATCATCAAGTGATTCATCCCTTGTCACCCATTCCCAGCTCCTGACAGAGGCTAGGGACACCATCCCTGACTGTCCTGGCTAAGAGCTATTGATGGACCTAACCTCTATGACTTTATTTTTTAAAGTACAGTACTTTTGTGAGGCAATTGTTCCTTAATTTATATAGGGAAAGAATATCTGTCAAGGGATATAAACTTCATTCTCTAGAGATAAAAGCTTAGATTTTTTCAGTAAATTGCCAAGGCTACCGCTCAACAACTGGGAGAGTTGTGACTGCTCATGATTTTCTATTAAGCTTCAAACCCTGCCTTGTACCTGCTTCCATATTATCACCCTCTTATCACTCACACTCACTCTAAAATTGGAAAGAGAGTTTGAATTTGGACAATCTCTAATCCGGGTAATATGTGCAGTTCTTCAAAAGTAGAATGCTACCTTTATTCTTCTGTCATCTTGATGAGACAAACAAAATAGCTCTAAAATAAATAGTAAAACAAGTGTCATTTTCATTGAGATAAATACGGTATGGACAGAGAACCAGCCATTTCACAAAAATTTCCTTGGAAGAAAACAGTTCCTGATTTGGAGAAGAAAGAAAGTTGTTCTTCAAAAAATGAGGAGTACAGGATCTGCTGAAAAAGCTCCCTGATGTCGGCAGAGACGCGGCTACACTTTACTTTCACTTTTGAAAGAGCGCATGATCGGCACAGCGCCCGAGCGTGAGTATGCAAATGAAGCCCGGGATATTTAAATCCCGGGCTCATTTGCACTTCCAAAGTGCTTGATTTGCATCCCTCTGTTGGCAGAGGGATGCAGTCTAGATGTAGCCTCATAGGGTATGTCTACCTCCGGTATCCCAAAATCGCTACCTTGCCTCTTAACAAGCCGTCCGTTATTTCAAAATATTTTTCGAAATAACGGGCATGCTATTTCGGCATCCTGGTAACCCTTGTGGAATGAGGGTTAAGGGATGTCTCGAAATAGCACGTTATTTTGAAATTTGGTGCTGTGTAGATGCACCATATTTCAAAATAAGCTATTGTGAAATAGTTTCGAAATAAAATACGCAATTTGTGTAGCGCAAATTGCGTATCTTATTTTGAGTTTAGGGTGCTGTGTAGACTCACCCAATAGTCTCTCAGATGATAAACAAATGGGTCCAGATTTTTAAAACTGGTGCTATTACGTGCAATGTCACAAAACCTTACTCATTTGTAAAAAGGATTTAGGCACTCAGTAGTCTAAATTCCATGGCATATCTTTTTGAATGTGAGATTTAGGCTGGTAAATCAGATAGGCATTGCAAGAATGAATGAGTAATGCCTAAATAGCTTTAATAATCTGAACTGTAATGACTAATGTGAAGAATATTTGTATTTCTTGTTTCCCTGGAGAATACAGGGTTACATTTCCCTATTTAGGAAGAACCCATGAATGGCAACAGTTTTAAATTACTACCAAGTTGGACCTCAACTGTGGAATAAAAATCAATAACACTACTTACATGCATAAGTATTTACAGGATCAGGGTCCGCAGTTGGATTTAGATTTGAAGTAACCTAGAGGTGGAAAACTCTACATTCCCTCAACCAAATCTTTGAATTATCCAGCTGTCCACCTGAGGCCTTTAGAAAAAATTTTTACAACAAAATATGTACTGTGCAGAAAAAGCAGATTTTGAAAAAAAAAAATCTATGAAATTAGCTTAAAGTTGTCTGAAAACAGATGGCATTCCTGTTTTGGATCAAATTAAAATCAGCTGAAAATGTTCAGCCTAATGATCAGTGGTTTTCTACCTGTGGTCTGCAGACTCCTGGTGGTCCACAGGCTGTTTAACATATACAAAGGGGGCTGTACCTTCATCTGAAGTTCTTTTAGGGGTCCCCAAATGGAAAAAAAGATGAAAATCACTGATGAAAATTATCTTTAAAATTTCTCACAATTTGTCTTTATTACTTTTTGATGGTAATGATGCTATGAATTTAAGATCGAGATGAAATTTTAGTGCTAAAATCTTATCTTTTCTGTCATTTCTAAATCTCCCGAAAAAGTATCATATAATGGAAAGTCCCATATTTGCTCTCAAGTGATTTTTTTGTTATCATGTTTAAAAATCTAAAAAAAATCCCCTGGTTGCTATTGAGCGTATTAAATTTGGAAGAAGAAGACAGATCTATCTAGATAGCTACATATAAAAATAGTGATTTTGAAAGTGCCCTGAAAGCTCAAAACCAACTTTGTTTTACACTTCAGGCTTGGCACATGCCTAGACCTAGATGAAATAAAAAATGCAATAGCTTAGTCTGAAGACATTTGATGCTTAAATAAAAAGGAGGCACAGGAAGTGAGAAGACAGCGTACTTAACATGTGCAGTATGTTACTTACCTATTTTGCAACATAATTTGTGCTTTCCTTATTTCTAAGTAGCAGTAAATTAAATTTTTGTAATTTACTCCTCCTTAGAGTTCTCTTGAAGATTGCTCTATCACCTGCAACAGATGCAAGAGCTTCCCAATTAAATGATGACCGAACTTGAAGTTGTTGTGACATGTCAGTACTATTATTTATGTCACAAAAATGTAAAACTTATAAAATGAAAATTAAAAAGTAAAATAAATGTTGAAAGAAAAGTTTTTAATTTTTTTTTTTTTTTACATTTTCCAAATTAGTGGGGTTTTTGGCATTTCTGTTTGGGTATGTCTACACTACAGTGTTATTTCGAAATATCTTATTTATTTCGAAATAGCTTATTTCGAAATAACACTTCTACACACAAAATGCATTTCAAAATAGCGTTTTGCTATTTCGAAATAGTGCGTCCACACTGAGTGGACACTGAATTGCATTGAAGGCCAGCCGAAACCAGGTCCAGCAGGGCATCAGATCAGGAGTTAATTTGTGTGGCTGCTGCCTGAGGCTTGTGTTTAAAGGGACCCCCACCCCAGGCAGCTGGTTCTCAGCTTTCCCTGCTTGCTTGCCTACCTCGATGAGGGACAGCAAAGCATTTGTGTCTCTGCGTGCTCTGGTTGCCCTCACTCAGGACACCACAGCGCTCTGCAACATGGAGCCGGAGCTGCCCCTGGGCACTCTGGTGCTTCTTGTGAACGCGTTGATGTGAGCTTGGCTGCACTTTCTGCAGGCTGCCATCCAGGAGGTCCATCAGGGGGCTGTCAGTATCCAGGAGGCCCTGCGGGAGAGCTTCCACCCTGAGGAGCACTAAAAGCTTCCGTGGTCTGCCCCACTGGGGGCTTGTGCCTCATTCCTCACCCACATCGTTCCACTTACCCTCCCAGCCCCCCTTCCTGATGTCAAATAAAATACACATATTTTCATGAACACAAACTCTCTTTATTTAACAAAACTGGGGGTGAGGGATGAAACTGGTGAGACTGGAGAAAGAAGGTGGGAGAGGGGAGGAAAGAGTGTGGGAGAGGGGAGGGGGAAACCTGGGAGGAGGGAGGTGGAAGAGGGAAGCAAGGGGAAGAAGGGGGAGGGGAAGCTCAAGGTTCAGGGTTGGGGGTCTTGCTGAACCAACTTGATTTTCATGCAAACCTGCTCCTGGGTTCGCATGTGGCCTTTGGCGGCCAGACTGGCAGCTATCCTGCCATAGATGGCCGCATTCCTCTGTCTAGTGTGGAGATCATGGATGTTGGGGGCATCCCCCCCAAACCTAAGTAAGGTCCACCCTGATCTCCACCCTGGACCAGGAAGGTGCCCACCTTCTCCAGGCCCTGGCAGGCTCCTGGGAGCTGGCAGGCTGCTCCTGGGGAGCGGCAGAGGGCTGGCTGCCAGTGGCTTGCTGGCTCATGTTTTGGGGCCACTTGGTCAGGTGCAGTGACTGCTGGATCTGGGCCGGCAGGCTTGGAGCTGGCACAGGCACTGTGGCCAGAGTCAACCACTTTAAGGGCTCCAGGGTGGGAGGGGAGGGAGAGGAGTGTTCTTTTTTGAGGCTGGAGTGGCCACCAGGGCACCCTGGGAAGGCTGGAGACCCCTATTTCGAAATAAGTCTCTACACAGCACTTATTTCGAATTAGCTATTTCAAATTTGGCGTTATTCCTCATAGAATTAGGTTTACCAAATTTGAAATAAGTGCTCCACTATTTCAAATTTATTTTGAAATAGTGGTTTGGCTGTGTAGATGCTAGTAAAGTTAATTTGAAATAATGGCTGTTATTTCAAATTAACTTTGATGTGTAGACATACCCTTTCATAGGAAATTTCAAAAATCTTTTGAAATGTCAAATTTCTTTACAAAACTGAAGTGCTGAATGTTGATCTGCTCCAGTGATACATGAAGCTCTTCAGGCTGCCTACTTTAGCTGGACTGTACTTATTCTCTCTTTTGAGATGTTGTCTGGCTGCTTCTTCCGAGTGAATGGGCAAAGTGCCTGAGGTGGCATGTGAGCAGGATTCATCTCGGAATTTGGTCTGCTGGTTGTATCATTAGCTTCCCTGGACCAGGCTGGTCACTGATGGACAGGGAGGGTGATGTAAATTCTAATTTGCTTATTCACAAGCCCCTTGTCTCGTTCGATGTAGGGCATGGCTATATTTACAAATCTCCACCTATGTGTACACATTACACCCTTTCCCCCTTAATAAAGTATTTTATTAGGGAAGTGCTAAGTCATGCTGCTCAGTGTGAGTTCTAGCAGGCACACTGAAGTCTCTGGAACTGTCTGGTACAGCCTGTAATGGGAATAGGCCTGCTGCTGCATACATTAAGGGTGCAGTGTTCAACTCTTTCTTGAACATCTGTCTGGACCATGTCTGCTCCTCTTTTTGGAGTCCTTAATGCCATTAATGGCAGTAATCCATTCCTGCACCGTTCTTGTGTTTAGGTGATTGCCAGGACTGAGGCTGACACCACTTTGCATGAGGAACACAAGACTTGGAGGCTCCTTATGTTATACCTGCTATTATGCATCTGCACATGGGGTTGAGGCAATCTTGGCCTTCATTTAAAGCACAGAGATATTGTTCATGCCTGGAGAAGCCAAGGATTGTTTAAACAGATTTTGCTCAAACTTTTGGAACAAATTCACCTTTTAGCAGAGCCTCAACTTAGGAAACATCAGCAAAAATATTTTTTTTCATAACCATAAGAATGGCCATATTGGGCCAGACCAATGGTCTGTCTAGTCTAGTCTCCTGTCTTTCGACAGCAGTCAGTACCAGGTGCTTCAGAAGGAACGAACAGAACAGGCAATCATCCAGTGATCCATCTCCTGCCGTCCATTCCCAGCTTCTGGCAAACAGAGACTAGGAACACTGCAGTGAGCAGCAACAAGAACTGTAATAGCAGTGTCAACCTCCAACTCATACTGGCTAATGAAGCAATTGCTATAAATCAAGCTGTAGAAATAGTAGTCAGCAGGCTGTATGACCCAGTTTATCATCACCCTCTATTATTATCTCTTAATCAATGTTCATCTTTATCAGTACTCCAGAGATAGTACCGCGGATGCAATAGGAGAGCACTCTGCATAATCCACTCTTTCTTTTTATTTCTCAATTTAGAAACATGATGGGCCTTCTGCATTTGATGCTGCTATCTACTCTACTCTCAGTTTCCATGACATCAGAATCATGTAAGTCTCATGTTACAAATATGTGATTATGTGTTCTACAAAAGTAATTTGAATGTCTCCAAATAATGGACACGTCATGTAAAACTAGCTCCCTTAGCTCGAACCACTAAATACAGTTTAAAATTAATCTCAGGTAGTGTTGGCTAAAGTTATTAAAATACATCAACCATTGTTCGTCCATGAGATATTAAACTAAGCTTCCTTTGTCTGCTTCTGGTAGCCGTGCAGATGGAAGGGAAAGGTCCTTTAGGAAAGGATAACTGGTATTCTAGGTCCCAGTTCAACAAAATCACCTAGGTACATGTTTAAGTTTCACTGAAGTCCAGCATATGTTTAAGTGCCTTGCTATACTGGAGCCCTAGCTAACATTTCCTCTCTCATTAAAGATGTTTTTTAATGTATATTGTTTTGTGAGATGTTGGCTAAGTGCAAGCATGACTGCTGAGCTTTGCTAAGCTAGACCCTAGGCCTTATTTATGTTAGTAGTCTCTTCTGCTTCAGTTTGGCCATGCAAGTAGAGGCTGTTGGATTGTCTCTACATCCACTGTCTACTAGTGTAATATTATTTAGGCCTGTGGTTCTCAAACTTTTTTTTTTCCATTGGCCACTTGAGAATTGTTGAGGTTTTTGGTGAACCACTGAATGATCTTTACAAATGTTGTTTATACTGTTAGGTAACTATTGTAAAATGCTTTGGATAAAAATGTTATATAAAAAACTCAATTAATGTTGTTGTACAAATAAAAGCACACAACGCATATTTTAATACCCATAGGCTTACCTTTCTAATGTGATGGATGTGCCTGCTTTTGTGAACAAGGTTCAGGGAAGTCAGGTGTAATGTTTCTCAGCTTTAGCCTTAGTTCAGGTTCAACATTCGTTTTGATTCTGTATTTGGACATGAGGGCAGTAAGTGATGAAAATCCTGTAGCAAATGGAATCAGAAAACTCACTGCTTTGTCTGCAAGTTCTGGTACTTTCCAGGTTTTAGAATCCAAAACTCAGTTACCGAATGGCTTTTAAATTCTGACCATAATGTTTCATCTCAAGAAAGCTTCAACAAGCTCTCTTGTACCTACTTGGACAAACAAAAGGGCACCTCCCCGATTTCAATTCTGAGAGGGTTATGTATCTAGTTGTTTGGTTCAGCTTCTACTGGAAAGTAATCTTCAAAATTTTGCTTAAGATTGTTCTTCAATGTCATTTTTTTTTTGGTCAAGAACCAGTTCATTTTCAGACAGAAAACTTTCCAGTGTTGGAACCTTTGGAGGGAACTTTGACCGATATTTCAATGTTTATTTTAAAGTATTTTTTCAATCTTTATCCATTTAATTTTTCACTTTTGTGAGAAATTATGTGGTGGGGTCTCAGTAATTGTTAAATGAGAGAAGATGTTGAGCTTTCAAAAATTTAAAGCTTCATAACTGTTCAGGTACAAACTGTCAACACCAGATGTCAACACATACAAAGCAAATATCTTTAAATCTAAGTTTCAAGCAGCATTTTTCTTTGTAATTTTCAAATAATTACCGATAAAAATCTAACCCTTCAAAACTTGCATATTACTTTTCTCCACCTCTTTTGTCTTTTTAAAAGCTTCTGTTTTAAATGCATTTCTCTTTAGGCCAGGTATCACTGTCACCTTCCTAAACGGCTGATACTTACAACGCTATGCCTTTTGGGGAGGCAGCATTTCTAGCCTGTGTGGCAGGGTCAGTCCCGCTCCTGGGCCCCTGACTCCTATTCAGCCCACTGTCCCACAGTATAGGAGTCACAGTATATGGCTCACTCGCCTTGGTTTGAGATTTGTTGTCTCCCTGTCGTCTTTCACAAGGTTGATGCTGCTCTCTTGGCTCCTCCGATGTCTTTCTCTCTCCAAACTCCTCCTCCACTCTCCAAAACTCCTTCACAGCTCTCCAAAACTCCTTTTCAATTCTCTCCACACTTTCACAGCTCTTCACACTCCTTCTCAGCTCACTTTCTCTCCTCATCCACAGGGAGAGTTCTTAAATAGGCCTCCAGGCAGCCCCAATTAGTTTCACCTGGGCCTTAATTGATTTTGCAGCCGCCCTGTCTCAGCTGCCCCTAATTAGCCAGGATTGCTGACTCTCTCTGCAAGAGCTGCCTCTCTCCCCTTCCACCAAGCTCTTTCACCTGCTGTAGTGCCCCTGCTCAGTCTCCTGACCTTGAGGTGGAGAGAGGAGCCACTCTTCCACTGAGCACAGCAGGCTGCTGGTCTGGGCTTGTTGTGCTTTTTCCCCCCTGCACTCCTCCCCCACTTTTTTTGGGAGGGGTGTGGGGGGGGCTACTGGGGTTGTGGCAGGCAGGCCCTGGTTAAATTCTGGGTCAGGTCCCCTTTTCTCTCTGCCTGCTCCGTTTGCAGGCAGCCTCTTCCTCCCCCCCTCAGCTCGCTGCAGGAGCTGCTGGGGGTGTGGGGGTGGATGGGGGGGCCTTTGCTGCCCTCACCCTGGTGGGGGGAGCAGGACCCCCATTTTCCATCTTTTTGGGGACTGCCTGGCCCCTTTCTTCACTGCTGCAGGCCTGGACTTCACTGTTCCTGCGGCTGCTACACCCTCTGGAATAGAGAAGGTAAGGGGGCTGCTTTACAGCAGCTCCTAGGGTTTTTCCTTCCCCTCCACAAGTCTGTGGGGAGAGGGGGGTGAGCGTTTGTGAGGGGCCTCCTGCCATCTGGGCCCCTAGGTGGCAGCTGGTACACCTTTTGTGGGGCTCTGGGGCTGCGGGGTGGCTCCCTCTGCCCCCTGCTGTCTCCCCTGCATCTCTGCTGCTGCTGCTGTTGCTGCTCCCTCCACAGCCCCAGGTGCTGCAGGAGCCATTTCCATCCTTGGTCCCATTGCTTGCCTCCCCACCCCTCCCTTGCTCTGTTGGGTCCTGCAGCTAGTGCTGCGAGCCTGCCACTCAGGCGCCCATGGGCACACTAGTTTCCTCCCCATCCCCAGCAGTGTCTTGCTGCCCCCCCGGTTTCTTGAGCAGACCCCTCCTCACAGCCTGCATTCCCCTCTTCTCTTTTTGTGTGCCCATGCCCCCCTCTGTCATCTCGTTTGGCGCCTGAGCCTCCCACTCTCCTTTAGTTACCCTCCCCCCCATGCACCGTTTCACTTCCCATATACCTTTCAATAATTGACCCTCTCACATTCCCAGTGCAGCCGGAGGAGCTGGTGGGACAGTCTCTATTCCACCTTAGTTCCACGGCCCACCGGGGACATCAGCTGGAGAATCCTGCACGGAGCTGTGAGCACGGGCGTGTATTTGGAGCGGTTCACCCCCATTCCGAACACTTGGCCCGTCTGTGGTGAGAGGGGGAACCTGGCGCACGTGTACCTCGAGTTCCTTTGTTTTAGCCCTTTGACCCTCACACATATCCCTGTTTTCTTTTTATTTGTCCCAAGTAATTACTTGGTTTCCTGGGCTCCGTGGACCCGCCCCATAGGCTGAGGGGAGGTCCTTTAGATGTGGACGGGCTAACGCCCGCCCACCTCCCGGACTCCAATAGGCACACCTGACACAAAGTATCTCTTCTGCCTGAGAGATTTTTTCCACAAGTTTTTCATCAAGCTACCTCTTCTTTTTCATGACTCCTCTTGTTTTCCACCTCCTCTATCAGCTTGTCTAACTCCAAAGCTCACTACAGGTTGAATCTCTCTAGTCCAGCACTCTCTGGTCCAGCAACATCCATTGTTTTAGTTAGCTGGATGTTCACTTACCATGGTTGTGATCAAGTTCTCAATTTTTTTGGCCCGTGGACCCCTGGCTCAATTAAATCTTTCTGCGACCACCAACTGCTAATGGAAACTCACCATTAATTACATAATTATGCCCAAGACATTTTGCTAGTGCTGTAGCCAGGGAGAATGATTTAATTTAAATTGTTAAACAGATTTGGCATTTTAACTCTCTCATGTTAGTTTATCAAACTCCATTTTAAGTAAAGTAAAATATTAATTTATGTCCAACACAAAAGGTTTCAGTATTTTCTTTATTTATGGCAGAGGTGGGAAACCTTTTGCAGTGGCCCCTAACCCACAGAAAAATCAGCTGGGGACCACACAAGTGAGAAGCAAAAAAAAAAAAAAAACCCCAAGAAAAACCAATCTCCTCCAAAAACCTCCCAACCCTTGTTGATGTAGCCCCCACAACTGAGACACCTCGCTCCTCTGGTGTTCCAGCCCCACCAGGCAAGGGGAAGGGACAAGGAGGACTGTGGTTCTGGAGTTAGTGGTTTTGTGGAGCCCCTTAGGTTCTGGGGTGGGGACAAAATGAGGGGTTCAGTGTGACAGGGCTGCCAGAGGGTGGGATAGGGATGGGGGTGCAGTATCTGGCTGGGAGGTGGGGTACAGGAGCAGGTGAGGGTGCAAGGCCTGGGTGGAGGTAGGGTGCAGAAGCAGGCTAGGAGTAAGGCAGTGGTCTCCAACCTTTTTACACCCAAGATCACTTTTAAAAGTCAGGGCAAGCCAAGATCTACCCCATCCCTTCCAAGATCCCACCCCTTCCTTGAAGCCCCGCTCTTTCTGTTCCCCTCCTTTCCATCAGTTGCTGTCCCCAGCCCTTATACAGTCTCACTGGGTTGAGACAGGAGGTGCAGGCTCTGGGGTGGGAATGAGGGATTTGGGTGTGGGAAGGGGTGAGAGGTGCATGTTGGGAATAATTCTTGGACACTCTGGGTGCAGGTGAAAACAAGCAGAGGATTTATTGAACACACAGCGCTGGTGGAGTGCGGACCAGGTGTTAGCCCGGAGAGCACTAACTTAACCAAAACATACATTAGATTATATAGGTAACAGATGGACGGAGGAGAAGTGATTTCATAGGTCGAGCAGAAGAAGTGAGAGATGCACATAAGCCAATGGTCTACGACAGTTACACAGCATCTCCGCCCATTGCCAATTAAACATGTTATCACTAATACAAATAATTATTCCTAACAAGCTAAATGAGCCAACATAAACAAAGGCATGTTGATGGTCATTTTGTTGGCCGGAAATATAATGTGTCTCCTGCAGGGGTGGTATTGCCTTGGCGCGATCTTTGGGATACAAGCTTATTTTCTAGGAACAAAGCAGACAATGAAAAACAATCCCGCGCGGTTGTTTGGTTGTTTGGTACCGGCCTTATCAAAGTGAGGCCCTTTGGAATGTAGTTGCCAGGACGACCAGGGTCAAGTTAACAAGTTAACTGCTGTCTGGGTGCTTCCCAGGGCTGGCCTAATGATTTGAGATTTGAATTTGTCAGTTCTCAGCAAGATACCATGGGCTGCCTCAATTTACCCTACAGTGCAAGCTCTGGAAGGGAATTCGGATGCAGGAGGAGGTGGAGAAGGGGATGCTGGCTCAGAAAGGGGGCTCTAGGCTGGAGTGTTGGGGTCAGGTGAAGGGTTGGAGTGCTGAACAAGCCACAGGCTTGTGGATGTGTGGGTGCAGAAGTTTGGGTTGTGGTGTGTGAGGGGCTCAGGGCACAGGTTTGTGGTGTGTGGATGGTGCAGGAGTGTTGCGGCACAAGACTGGGGATGTGGGAGGTGCAGGAGTTTGGGAATGTGGAGGTATGAGGGGCTCAGGGCACAGGCTGGCCTTACCATGAGGCGAACTGAGGCGGCCGCCTCAGGTGCCAGACTGTGTGTATGTGTGTGTGTGGGGGGGGTGCCACTAGGACCCAGAGTGTAGAAAATTGTGTCTGCTGCTGGTGTATATGTATTCTCTGCTCTAGATGCACAGAGATGGTGGAGTGCTGTGCTGGAGGAAGGAGGGCACAAGAGACATAACAGGCAGTCAGGAGAAAAGGGGACATGGGGGTGTCATTTGAGCTCCCCGCCTCAGGTGCCAAAATGTTGTGTGCCAGCCCTGTCAGGGCAGGGGATTCAGGTGTATGATGGGTTCAGGGTTGGAGTGTGTGGTGAGTGCAGGGGTGTTATAATGCTGTAGCCAGATGGGGGCTTGTCCCCAATTGGGTACTTATTGGCCAGGTTCATTTTAAAATAAAATATTATGTCCAACACAATAACAGCCCTAGGCTACTTATTACTTCAAGTGCCTTCAAGAAAGTGATGGTGATTCTTGTGTTGTGTGTTAGTTTTATTTAAAAGTTTTTTGGAGTGTTATTTTAACAGGTAAATTCATCTCTTACATTCATAACTCTCATGTAGTTTTTCGCTGTGTGATAATGTGAAAAACAATTAGGTTAAGTAGGTAAGTAAATGGGCAGTTAGAAAGCATTACAGATTGCTTACAATAAATTTATTAGGTATCTTATTAGTCTTTAAAGTGCTACATAACTTTTTTCTTTTTGTTTTACCAAGATCAGACTAACACGGCTACCTCTCTATTACAATAAATTTGATATGCTCAAAATCTTTTTTACTTTTTATTCATTAAAGCAATGTGTTACTCGTTGCTATAACAGTGGTTTTAAATGCTTGAATGAAATATAGTGATGAAATTCATATTTACGTTGTATAACATTAATTTTTCCTTGTGTTTTATAAAACTTACATATTTAAGAATTTGGCATTTTTTATGTAAAAGACATGAACCTAATGAGAATGGGATATGTACAAATTAAAGAGAAAAAATATTTAACAGAACGTAAACCACAAAACTTTATAACTTATATGTCTGTAGTTCGTAAAATAAATAATTCATTAAACAATAAATATCCTAAGAGGTGGATTATTTACAATGGTGTAGTGAGGAGGGCGTGGGGAGGAAAGGGGCCTCCCTGCCCCGAGCCTGACCCCTCCACCTCTGCCAGAGGGTTAGTGCATGTGGGAACCAGCCCCAAACTGGAAGGGATCAGGTAAGATGGGGTACAAGCTCCCCCCACTCCTCCCAGGGTCGGGCTCAGTTGTGTACCAAGTTTGGAGCCCCACCATTTGGCAGGGGGGGCGCCAATTTTACCTTCGCCCCCGCGTGCATAACACCCTCGCTACACCTCTATCTAGGGTTAGTGGATTTTGTGGGCTCCCCTAGGCTCTGGGGCAAAAAATGAGGGATCCAGTGTGCAGGACAGGGCTGCCAGTGAGTGGGGTAGGAATGGGGGTGCAGGAGCAAGCTGAAGGTAGGTGTCTGGCCAGGCAGGAGGGAGGGGGCAGGAGCAGGGTACTGGTGAGTGTCTGGCCAGGGGAGAGGGGGCAGGGGCAGCTCCACAAGTACCTGGGGATCTCTTGGGATGAGGGTCTCTCGGGAAGGATCTGTAGGCAGCACTGGAAGAAGCGCACGTGTGGCTCCTTTAAGGAATCCAGCTGCTCTGAATCCTCTGCTGCTGTCTTAAATGCGTCCCCCACCCCCTGCCTCCCTGGTGCATGGGGGAAGGAAGGCAAGCCAAGAAAGTGCGCGTGTTGCTGTGGGGAGGGGAGGCTGTAGCGGTAGCATGGGCTCCTCTTTGCAGGTGGTGGAGGAACAAGGGGGGGCTGGGAACACTGGGTCGAGATTGACTGGCAGTGTCCATGATTGACCAGTTGATCGTGATCGACTGTTGGTGACCAGTGGAGTAGGGTGTCTGGCCAGGTGGGAGGTAGCAGGAGCAAGGGAGGGTGCAGAGTGTGGCCAGGAGGGAGGGTGCAGGAGCAAGGAAGGGTGTAAGAGCAAGCTGGGGGTGCATGGTCTTGGCAGGGGAAAAGGGGCTGAGTGAGAGTGATTGGGATGCAGGGTCTGGGCATGAGGCAGAGGTGCTTACCTGGCTTTGCACCCCTGTTGCTCCTGGCCAATGTGAGCAGCAGGGGAAGCCTGCAGACAATGCATCACTGTACTGCTGTTCCCTCCAGCAGGAATCCCCTCCACCCCCCATGCAGAGGGGAGCTCTCGCTGCTGCTCTAGCCTCATGGTCGCTGCACAGCTGCAAGGCTGGAGCACCAGCTCTGGCTTCCCACTCAGAGGGTGGGGGGTGAAGAAAGCCCCGACCTTCCCCACCAAACCTGGCTCATGGAGAGAGGGTCTGCATAGGGTCAGTAAGCGGCATAGGTCAGTACACAGAGTGTGTTGGGCCGGAGACTGGGGCACAACTGAGAAGAGGGTTAGAGTGTGTGTATGAGGTGGAAGCTGAGCAGGGTGGAGCAGTGGGGTGTGTGATGTTGTTAAGATGGAGAAGTTCTGGTGTAGGTGAGACCTGGCAGGGAGGGGACCTGCACAAATGGGTAGTACCCAAGAGCAGAGATGAGGCTAGGCTTGGGCTGTTTGGCATCTGAAGGCTGTCGGGGTGTGTGCAATGGGTGCAGGGAAGATGTGGGCTGCTGCCCAGCTATGATTGGCTCATTCAGTGTTGCATTCAGTCTCCTGCCCCTCCTCCTCAGAACCCTGGAGGATCAGTGATCTCAGCACCACAGTGTTGTTGGTGCAGCTGGCTCGGAAGAGGCTCAAGGCAGCTGACCTCTGACTCCCCCAGAGACCAGCTTTCCTCCTCATCGCCACTGGATGCGCAGAAGGAGTCGTCTGAGGTGATGCTTTGAGTGTCACGCAGCTCGGAAAAATCCTTGTACTCCTCATAGTCTTCCTCCTTCTCCGCCACCACCACCTGCTCCTGCTGTTCCCTGCTCCAGGCCCTGTGGTTCCTTCTTTCCCCTGGGTTAGGCTGGACTCTCTGCTGCTCCCACTTCTGCCTTTGCCCAGGGCCCTACGAATCCCCAGCCCCTGTCACATCCCCAGGCTAGAACACCGTGCTCCCTGCACTGGGGCTTGGGAGAGACACTTGGGTGGGGGCAGGGAATCACCCTTTCCAAGGGGACCATTGACACAGCTGCTGCTCCTGATCCACATACAGGGAAGGGGGCACCCCAATATACTGAGTCTCCTACAACTCAAACTCCCAGTTACCTCTCCCCCCACATTTCACAGAGAGCATCCAGACATGTCGTCAAGCTGTTTCAGGGACCCTCCACCGCGTAGGCAGATTGGCCACCACAGATGACACCCAATTGCCTTAACCCACTTTTAGCAAGATAAACAATGTGAAATCACCAGAAGTGCTCTCCCTGCCATCAGGGCCCAGTTGCAAGACATCCTGTGAGGAGGGGATTGTCTCCAAAGTTATGAAAAGGTCCTGGCTGTTGGTGATGTCTGTTGCCTCTCTCATCTGCTGACCACTCTCCTCCTCCTCCTCATCCATGCTGTCCTCCATACTGTTGCCTGAGGCTGCCAGAAGTGAGCCTTCAACAGCTGATTAGGGATTAGGGAAGCTGGTCCGGTCCACCTCTAGAATCACATGTAGCTGCTCATAGAAGCAGCATGTTTGCAGCAATGATCCAGACTGTTTTGCCTCCTTTGTCTTCTGGTATGACTGCCTCAGCTCCTTTATTTTCACATGGAACCTAGACCTTTCTCCTCCATGCCCTGTGTGATCTTTTGCTGGTCCATTGTTCTGCAAGAACAGATTCCTCTCCCCACACGGCAACAAGGCCCAGGATCTCCTGCACACTCCATGCAGGTGATCGTCTGCGACCATAGTCAAGCGTGCTGCATGCTCCAAGTTTCTTGCCATGCTGGCCACACAGGAAATGAAATTCAAATTTTCCTGGGGCTTTTCCTGTGCACCTGGGCAGCAATAGAGTTGAAAGTCCTGGGCACTGTGGGACACCTCTCACAGGCCAAGAACTTTGACTTTCACAGTGCTGTATCTGCACTTTTGTAAAGATACACATACAAGATCGAATTTAGCATTACTCCTCGTGAAAAGCTGGGGT
Organism: Pelochelys cantorii; assembly: GCA_032595735.1. Classification (NCBI taxonomy): domain Eukaryota; kingdom Metazoa; phylum Chordata; order Testudines; family Trionychidae; genus Pelochelys; species Pelochelys cantorii. Next base: position 118,228,050 of record CM064326.1, on the reverse strand, counting down.
ACTGAAATTGACTTTAACAGCCCTTAAAAAAGCCCCACACCAAACAAACGATGAAAAGAGCTTGATGGGGTGGACTCCTTGTTTAGAAATTTGCCCTAATGTGGTTAAGTTCAACCTAAACTCCCAGTGTAGACCAGACCTAACGGTTAAAAATCCTATCTTTAGTTAACCAGCCAGTATAGACCAGATCTAAATTATACCTTGTCATACTGTCCTATGAAGTGTCTCAAGATATGATCCATTAATGATCATACAGCAGCATTGAGCCTTCTGAGATTTTATTACATTTTCCTCTTAAATATGTAAAATGTCAAATACTCACAGGAAATTCTGGACTCTTTGAAGGCAATGTCTAAACTTCCATTGACTTCAGTGCAGCTGGGGTTTTACCCATATTCTTGCCATGTATATTCTCTCTTGCCGATATAGGGAACTTTTTCTTTTCTTTTCCAGATGATGCAATGGAAGGCGAGGCTTTGGTTGTAAAGTGTCCCAGAGACCGTCCAAATAGAACTATTACATGGTATCATACACAGACTAACCTGCCCATTCCTGCAGAAGAAGGAGAACGGATATTTTCCTCTGGGCGATTTCTTTGGTTTCTGCCAACAGCGAAAGAGGACTCAGGAAACTATACTTGTTTTTTATGCTAGTAAGCAGAACACTGAAAAGCAAGTTTTAAGACTATTAATAAGCATAGATGAATATTTTAATGAGATGGATAGTTATAATTACTATTTGTATGATCACACTTGTTTTCATAGTATGTGACTGAATTCCTGAAACTTTTATACTCCAGTTGCTATTTTTACGATGCCATTTTTAACAGCAAGTGAAATATAGCATCATATACATGCGTATAAAGCAAAAATAACATGCAGTAGAAATTGTAGGTTATTTCTAGCTAATCCCTAGAAACATTCCACAATTCCTCTGTGACTGGTTTTTTTTTTTTAAGTTTTAGTAAGTGTACAATGCCTTCCACTGTGAGTGTGGTGGTGTATCCATACAAACGAGGAATTTGTTTCCCAAGTCGGATACGTTATCCAAATGACACTGGAACATTAACATCTGGAAGAATTGTTTGCCCTACGATTGACAATTACGAGAATGCTACTATTGTCAAATGGTATAAGGTAAATAAAAACACAAACAGCATTAGTGAAAATCAGATCATTATGACGAATTATGTATGGTCAAATGATGACAGTGTCCTATTTTTCAGGACTGCAAACCTCTCCAAGGACCAAGTGAAAAATATTTAATGAGAGAGAAGTATCTTTTTATTAAATGTCCCCCAAAAGCTGATGAAGGATATTATACCTGCTATTTTACTTACATGCATGGTGGAAATGTATATAATATATCAGCGACAAGACGCTTTATAGTTCAAGGTAAGATGTTCCTATTGCTGCCTTGCTACAATAAAGTGAATTTTATGTATATAATTAATGAGATAAAGGTTCTCCATTGGTTCGTTATTGTTTGGTGATGAAGCTTTGACTTCCTGCTTACAACTGACTTGTGTGTGGAGAAAGTTGTGTTACAGAGCAAGGTTGGGCTCCATCTCATAATTCTTTAGCCTTCCTATACTACCTTGGCCCTGAACTAGGTTTGTGGACCACATGAAGTCTTCCAGCTGTAGCTTCCAGCTGTAGCATCCTGATTGTACTCATTTCTGGAGGAGAGAACTTGATTGCTTGGTTCATAGAATCATAAAAGATTAGGGTTGGAAGATAGCTATCAGTAGGCCATCTAGTCCAACCCTCTTCTCAAAAAAGTACCAACTCACCTAAATCATCCCAGCCACTTTGTCAAGTTCCCTCACTGGAGTGCTACAAGGCTCCATTCCACTCCCTTTGCCTGTTGGCAAATATATGTGGCCTGTGAGGATCATAGAGCTATGGTGCACAGTATCATTAATATGCTAATGACATGCAACTTAATGCCTTCTTTTTTGTATAGTATATTCTGAATTCTTTCAGTTCTTGGCCTGTCTGGCTGACATTTCTGAATGACAGACAAGACTGAGGTGATGAATATGAACAGAGGAAAATGGTTTGAGTTTAGTGGTTGTACGAGTCTTTGTTATTTGAAAATATGGGGGCCACTCATGAGACAGCAGTAGAATTAGGGTACATTTTTGATTGCTGTCTATTCAAGGGGGCGTAGGGTTGTGACCATGATCAAGGACAGACTTGACTGGACAACAATTCCGTTCTGTAGCCGCATTTGAAGTTTTGAATTTCTTTTGTGTTTGATCCTCATTGAAACTTGGCATGATTTTTTTGGGAGGGTCTCCTTCCTCAGCAGCTTAAGAGATGGCCACAACTCAGGAGGACTGACACTCTGAGATGATACTAAGCATTTTCTTGTCTCTCAGATGCTTGGTTGGTGAGTCTTGCTCAAATGCTCATGGTCTAACTGATTGCCATATGTAGGGTCTGAAAAGAATTTCCCCCAGGTGAGTTTGGCATCACAAATTGGTCAGATTGCTTCTCCAGTACCAGGTCTGGTTCACTTGCTATGATCCTCTGAATATTTCACTAAACTAATTCCCTGTCACTGCAAGGGTTTCTGGCATTGATGCACCTCAGTTCCTCCTGTTTTCTGATTATGACACACAATTATTTCGAGAGTCGAGGTGGGTAAAGTAATGTATTTTATTGGCCCAACTTCTGTTGGTGAGAGAGACAAGCTTTTGAGCCACAGGGAGTTCTTCCTCAGTACTGGGGAAGGTACTTCCAGCTTCAGCAAAATGCCAGGTAGAAAAGATTGTTTAGCATAAGTAGTTAGACCTGTTCTCAGGGCCATTCAAGGTACATTCGCTACATACCCACAATCATTTAGGATGTGGCAAGTTCCCAGATTGTCCTGAATAAATTAGATGCAAGAATAGATTAGGGACCCCTTCCTAATTGTGAAATCTATAATGTTGCTTATGTAACCCATACACCTCCTACATGTGGTATACTGTCCCATCCAGTGGACCGAGATAACTTCTAGAGAATAATGAATTTACTCTACACCTTAGCATGGTACAAGGCTCATACACTAAGCTCCCATTCTGCCTGCCAATGACTTGGGTGTGTTGGCATTACACTTACTTTTACCCTCTTGGAAAATCCAAACCTATCCATCTCATGCATAAATACACAAAGACAATATGCAGGATATGTCAACATACTTTTGCAAGCTATCTATACTTTATTTACACATTTGTACAAAATTCTTACTGGCTGTACAGTGCTAAATTTTGTAGTGCAGGAGCTCTGCAGATATGATCTTATGCTGGTAATTCTTGTGTGTGATGTCACCATAAGATAAAGCACCCATATTCTAAACCAACATTTTAACTGTAATTAGCAGCTAATGGGAGATCTGTGCCACATGAGTAATATATATACATATCATGTTGACATAAGCCACATACAACTCACAGCTTTGATATGCCAACATTTAAACTAACAAACAATATCCAAAGCACACATATAACCAGTCAAAAAGCCTAAGAGCTTCATTCAATAACTTGCCCAGGCACTCATTAATGGATCTCAGAGTTACCATATTTCAGGCCAATTCCACAAGCTAAATACACAGGGAAGCCTTAGAACTTAACTTCATTCACAGGTTTGATTCCTATCACAAAGGTATAAATAGAGACATGGGTTGGATGGCCCACTACATTCCACATCCTAAAGACATAAAAAACCAAACAATGGGTACTTAAGAACAATTTGCAACTTCTCTATCAGCTTCATGCAGCATGGACAGTCTAATTAACTATTTCTTTCGCCTCTTCCCCCCACATCACCTATTTAGAAACTGGATCTTTAATAACTCCATTCATCTGAAGAAGTGGGTTGTGCCCACGAAAGCTCATGATTCCATCTTCATGTTTTGTTAGTCTTTAATGTGCTGCAAGACTATTCATTGTTTTTTTAAGTTTTTCCACTTACAGACTAATTTGGCTACCCCTCTGAAGCATTCAGTATTGGGCTATTTCAAAATCCCCTTGGTGCAACTCCACTGGAAATAAAGGAATTCAGTTATTACACTGCTGTCAAAGGGGAGAAATGCAATGGTGAATCAAGCCCCAAATTCTGACAAGTTTGCCAAAGAGACACTTGCAATTTGCACACTAAAAGCATTTGCCAATCACATAGCTGGGCAACAGATGCAAACAAGAGTTATCACAGATACACAGACCACTCTTGAAAATGTGGTCTGTGTGTCCCAGAACCAAATCCATACCTTTATTCAGCTTGAAAACTGAAAGCTACTATTAAAACTAAATCTTCAGTACTTCTCAAAGTTCATGATCCCTAGTCCATTTTCCATTATGGTCTAAGTCAGGCCCTTAAGATCTAGCTCAGGGGTTGGCAACAATTTTCATGGGGAGAAGGAGGGCATTTCGTGAATTTTGGTACATGATCATGGGCTGGCTCCAGGCTCGCCCCTGGAAGGGGAGGGGCCTGGGTGTAAGGGGTAAGTCTGGAAGCTACAGAGAGAGAGAAAGAGAGTGCATGTGTGTAAAAGAGAGACACTCTTGGAAATAGTGACCACAATATAATAACTTTTAATATTCCTGTGTTGGGAAGAACACCGCAGCGGTCAAACACTCTGGCATTTAATTTCAAAAAGGGGAATTACACTAAAATGAGGAAGCTAGTTAAACAGAAACTAAAAGGGAGAGTAATTAAACTAAAATCCCTGGAAGCTGCATGGGAACTGTTTAAAGACACCATACTAGAGGCCCAACTTAAATGTATACCCCAAATAAAAAAACACAGTAAGAGACCTAACAAAGAACCACCATGGCTAAACAGCCATGTTAAAAAGGCAGTGAGAGAGAAAAGGGCAGCTTTTAAAAAGTGGAAGTCAAATCCTAGTGAGGAAAATAGAAAGGAACATAAACACTCCCAAATTAAGTGTCATAATGTAGTAAGAAAAGCCAAAAAAGAGTTTGAGGAACAGCTAGCCAAAAATTCAAAAAATGATAGTAAAATGTTTTTTAAATACATTAGAAGCAGGAAGCCCGCTAAAAAAGCAGTGGGGCCCTTGGATGATAAAGATATAAAAGGAGCGATCAAGGAAGACAGTGCCATTGCGGAGCGATTAAATGATTTCTTTGCTTCAGTCTTCACGGCTGAGGATGTTACAGAGGTTCCTAAATCTGAGCCAGCCTTTTTAGGTGACAAATCTGAGGAACTCACTCAGATTGAAGTGACATTAGAGGAGGTTATGGAATTAATTGATAAGCTGAATAGTAACAAGTCTCTGGGACCAGACGGCATTCACCCAAGGGTTCTGAAAGAACTCAAATGTGAAATTGCGGAGTTATTAACAGTGGTTTGTAACCTATCCTTTAAATCCACTTTGGTACCAAATGACTGGAAGATGGCCAATATAACACCAATATTTAAAAAAGGCTCTAGAGGAGATCCTGGCAATTATAGACTGATAAGTTTAACATCAGTACCAGGCAAATTAGTAGAAACACTAGTAAAGAGTAAAATTGCAAGGCACATAGAAGAGCACGAATTGTTGGGCAAAAGTCAGCATGGTTTCTGCAGAGGGAAGTCGTGTCTAACTAATCTGTTAGAATTCTTTGAAGGGGTTAATAAACATGCGGACAAGGGGCACCCAGTGGATATAATATACCTAGATTTCCAGAAAGCCTTTGACACGGTCCCACACCAAAGGCTTTTACGTAAATTAGGTGGTCATGGGATAGGAGGAAAGGTCCTTTCATGGATCAAGAATTGGTTAAAAGACAGAAAACAAAGGGTGGGAATAAATGGTAAATTTTCACAATGGAGGAGGGTAACTAGTGGTGTTCCCCAGGGGTCAGTACTGGGACCAATCCTGTTCAACTTGTTCATCAATGATCTAGAAAATGAGGTAAGCAGTGAGGTGGCCAAGTTTGCAGATGACACAAAGTTGTTCAGGACAGTCAAAAGCAAAAGGGATTGTGAAGAACTACAAAAAGATCTCAGCAAACTGAGTGATTGGGCAGCAAAATGGCAAATGAAATTTAATGTGGGTAAGTGTAAGGTAATGCATGTTGGAAAAAATAACCCAAATTACACGTACTACATGATGGGGTCAAATTTAGCTACGACAGATCAGGAAAGGGATCTTGGAGTTATAGTGGATAGTTCTATGAAGACATCCACGCAGTGTGCAGCGGCAGTTAGTAAGGCAAATAGGATGTTAGGAATTATTAAAAAAGGGATAGATAATAAGACAAAAGATATCATACTTCCCCTATATAAAACTATGGTACACCCACATCTCGAGTACTGCGTGCAGATGTGGTCTCCTCACCTCAAAAAAGATATATTGGCATTAGAAAAGGTTCAGAAAAGGGCGACTAAGATGATTAGGGGCTTGGAAAGGGTCCCATATGGGGAGAGGCTAGAGAGACTGGGACTTTTCAGTTTGGAAAAAAGGCGATTGAGGGGCGATATGATAGAGGTATATAAAATCATGAATGGTGTGGAGAAAGTGATTATAGAAAAATTATTTACCTTTTCCCATAATACAAGAACTAGGGGACACCAAATGAAATTGATGGGTAGTAGGTTCAAAACTAATAAAAGGAAATTTTTCTTCACACAGCGCACAGTCAACCTGTGGAACTCCTTGCCCGAGGAGGCTGTGAAGGCCAGGACTCTATTAGGGTTTAAAAAAGAGCTTGATAAATTTTTGCAGGTTAGGTCCATAAATGGCTATTAGCCAGGGATAAAGTATGGTGCCCTAGCCTTCATAACAAGGGCAGGAGATGGATGGCAGGAGATAAATCACTTGATCATTGTCTTCTGTTCTCCTTCTCTGGGGCACCTGGCATTGGCCACCGTCGGCAGATGGGATGCTGGGCTCAATGGACCTTTGGTCTGACCCAGTATGGCCATTCTTATGTTCTTATGTTCTTATGTTCTTGTGTGTTACAGACTTTGTGACACAGATTGACTGTGTGTGGCAGTGACTGTGTGTTAGCACAGAGACAGTGTGGCACAAACTGTGTGTATGTGACAGTGACAGAGTGTGTGTGTGTGTGTGTGTGCTGGCTGCTGCAGAGATGGGGCATGGAGGAGAAGAGTGTGAGAGAGAGAGAGAGAGAGAACTGAGACCTTAGAAACAGCACAGTGCCTCTTAAGACAGGTGCTCCTCTGAGTCACTTAGCATCCATGCTTCAGATGGGGGCAGCTCTGCTGTGTGTCTTCTTCTCCCCGACCCCTGCAGTGCATTACCTTCAGCACACCCTCCTCCCCTCCCCTCTGCACAGCTAGCAGAAGAATCCAGGAAACAGCTTGGCTGCAAGATGGAACAAGGCGGGCGGGCGGGGGGGGACAGCTGAACACATGCTGCCGGCTGTAAGTATGCACGTTCTGCTAATTGGCAGTGTGGGCTGGAGAGAAATGCTTGGTAGGCCAAATCTGGCCCCTGGGCCTGATTTGTCTACCCCTGATCTAGCTGTTGCCCTATACTAGAAATGTTACCTGACCTAAATCAAAAGCCAGATCCCACCAATATCTACAACATCTACATACTTCTAAGATACACCCATTAGTCAGATAGCATTTGATCCTACCCACAGCGGGCAAGATTCACTGGTACGCGTTAGTTACTTTTGGGCCACTCCATCAACATAATTTAGCTGGCTGATTGGACTAGGTTGATGATGGCTTTTCATTGCCAAAATGTTGCATGGGAGCTAGCGTGCACCAGTGAATCTAGAGAAACACACCTTCAAACTGTAAAAACAGTGTAATTCTCACCAGAGCTTGCTCTCTGTCTCGCTCCTGAACTCCCCTCCCTTAGGACTCCTCATCCTCTACCCGCAGGGCAGGGAAGCCCCATCCCCTGCTATCCTTCCCCTGGAACTGCTCAGTTCAGCTGCAATGGGAACCTCCACACCATCCCAGCCTGCATGCCCTCCTCCCCCTGTTTGGCCCCTAGCAATCTTCAGTCTGCTCTCTCATATATTTCCTGTTGAGCTCTTTGCTGTTGAAGTAATCACCACCATGGCCTCTGCCTGGGCAGCAGGCCCAGTGGGGGAAGGGCACTAAGCAGCAGCTAGGGTTGCCAGGTGTCCGGTTTTGAACCGGACAGGCCAGTATTTGAGCTTTCTGTTTGGGAAACAAATTGAGAAAATATAAATGAGAAAATATAACTGTCCGGTATTTTCTAAATAAGATGTAATGTAGATTGTGATGTAATGTCAAGTGTGTCTGGTATTTTTGTTGAAAGCATCTGGCAACCCTTGCAGCAGGTATGAGCTGGCTGCATTTGAAGCTTCAGCAGTACTTGTAGTGCCACCAGGAGCAGCTCCAAGCGGCTCTGTGTCTGAGCCATGGATGAAACTGTAATCTTACCCACACTGTGGATTAGGAGCTCCTGGGGAGGGGGTGGAAACACTTCCCTAATAGCCTGGCTGGGGGGCTGCTTACAACTCCTCAGCGCTTCCACCAGCTCATAGGCAATTGCCCAGTCTACTTATGTGTAGAGTGGCATAACTACAATGGTGCCTAAGATACAGTGACTTCTGCTGGTCGGGTCCCCATCACCTCATGGATTCTAACATGACTGCACCACATGCATCGCTGGAGCTATCACAGTGCTTGAAGGCTTTAATGCACTGGTCTAATTCTGATTGTTGCACTTTGTGTAGGGGTGGCGTTGGTGGCCTATGATATACAGGAGGTGAGACTAGATGATCTCTGGCTTTAAACTCTGAAAAGCAGAGTCAGGAATATGCAGCTATGCTGGCACACTGGAAAATGTGAGCCTATACATATGTCAATATCATTCTTACTGGAGATCTGAATTGCCAACTACGCCCAAAGGAAAAGCACCATGCCTGCTAAAAGTTGAATGAAAAGGAATCTACCAGGTTGAAGTGATGGACCACAGTCCCTTGCTCAAATGCCTGATAAATATTTTTAAAAGATAGGCTGGGGAATTCTAAATGCTATTAAAGTGATGTGAACAGCTGAGAACATGATGGTGCATGATTAATTTGTCTTGTCTACCAAGTAGCTAAAGCAACATGTTTAGAAAGATATTTCCTTCATTCCCTTTATTTATAAACTGTCAGACTTACCTGGTATTGCCTGGGTCCTTAAGGGTAGGGGGCTGGCAGTATGGGGTGTGCAGGATTCAGGGCTGGGCTTTGGGGATATGGAGCAGAGTGCAGGAGGCTGCGGAGGCAGGTTGGGAGAGTGAAGGTGGGGCTTCCAATTGTCCTGCCACAACTACACCCTGGCCTTGTTTTAAGTTAGGGTAAGAGGAAGCTGCCTACCAAATTTGGAGGTGCTAGCTCTTACCGTGTAGCCATTCTTGAACAAATGGAAAGCTCTAGCTGTGCCTGTGGGTCCTATGCTCCTTGCCAGAGGAGGCTGTGAAGGCTAGGACTATAATAGAGTTTAAAGAGAAGCTAGATAATTTCATGGAGGTTAGGTCCATAAAAGGCTATTAGCCAGGGGATAAAATGGTATCCTTGGCCTCTGTTTGTCAGAGGCTGGAGAGGGATGGCAGGAGACAAATCACTTGATCATTGTCTTTGGTCCACCCTCTCTGTGGCACCTGGTTCTGGCCACTGTCGGCAGACAGGATACTGGGCTAGATGGACCTTTGGTCTGACCCAGTACGGCCATTCTTATGTTCTTAAGTTACAGTTCAGTCTCAGAGGCTTGCGGTGACCCTCCACACAGCCTCTTCTTTTTTCTTGAGGCAGGGGTCACAGCCTTTTGAGTCACTCATCACAGGCTAGTCCATAGTATGGGGTGAAACCCTTTTATAGTTCTGGTTTCCATATCAAGGGACAGAGTCTGTAGTGGTGTGGGGAAGGCTGGGGGAACCCACTCCCCTGGGTTCTTGCCCAGGGACCCTAAAGCAGCAGCAACAGATGGGGGTTGTTCTATTCCCAATCTGGCAACTACTTTCCCAGGCCACTTCCCCAAATGGTCCCTCCCAGTACCTTTCCTCTGGTGCCTGAGCAGCCTATCCTGCTCCTCCATAGCACTCTGCCTTACCTGAAGTTCCCAGATCTCACTCAGACACTGTTCACTCTCAGTGAATTTGGCTCCTTCCCTCCTCCAAATTCCTCACATTACCCTGAACAAACTGAAGAGGAACCCTTTTAAACCAGTCTTGGGCTTGATTCGCCCTGGCAGTTCTGATTAGAGTGACTCCCTTGGCTCTGAAAGGCTCCAGATGTTCCAAATGGCCTGACTGTCCAAACTGATTCTGGAAAGTTCCTGCTCGTTCTTGGCCAGGCCCTGCCAGTTTACCCAGGGAACAGAGACCTACTTAAGCTAGAGCTAACATACCTTCCTTCGAGTACTCTCCTGTATCCTTCTGGTCTGACACTCTTACAAGATATATATGTAAAATGCTACAAAAATGAATAAGCAACCTTTGCATGTAATACAAATATGTAGCTTTCCCAAAGTGTGCTCTTGTGGGAGTAATGTCAGATAATTCTAGTAAATATATGGACCACTGTTCTGGTGTTAGCTTACATTTCCAATTCTGCAGTGCTAAAAGGTTAGTACTGCAAACTAGAATGAGAATGTTATAAGCCAGTCTAATATTTGCTTTCCTTTTGCCTTAATTTCAGAAGAAAACTCTTCATCTATAGCTATCCAAATTCAATATCCACCAGACAATTCTGTAATACAAGTGGAGCTTGGTATGTATCAACATCTTATCTCAATAATTTTTAAATTACATTCAGCATTGGATTGCCCAGCTCGGGATAGATAACAGAATTAGTGGTAGAATTCTTCACCTTGAAGTGAAGACTTCCAGAGTGATGGGAATTTATTTCCATTTAGTGGGTTATTTGGGCATTAATTAACACTCTGGGGCCCATTCTCAGGCTAAGGAAAGATCATGTAAATTGAGTTCTCTCTCTACTGGACATTTTGCTTCCGAATCATGGTATGGGTCCATTGGACAGAGTGTGAGGATAGATTGCATTGCCTTAGATTTCACTCGGCACCAGGTTCTGTCTGGGTTCTCTGCTCAGTGTCCCCATCTGGTTCCCCTATTTTAAACTTATGATTTATTCTCCTATTTCTGCTTCCCCCCATTATTATTTGTTCCATGAATTTAGTTGATCCCAGGTCCTGTAGCTACTCTTTTGTTTCAGGAGGATGGACCTTTTAGTTCTAGCTGAGTTCTGCCCACCTTTCCAGGACATCAAATAGACCTTTTGCAATAACTGAATTTACTTAAAGAAATAAAATATTCTAAACTCTTTCCTACAATGATTTATTATTCACTATTTGCAGGAGTGTTGGAATTCCTACCTCTCACTTGCAGATAACCAGTTTATGTATGAAGTGTAAGATTTGAAAACTTTATTTTAGGCCTTACGAACCTGCACTGATGTGAATTAAAAGTGATTTAATTATACAGGCTATTATTTCATTGTAAGTCAGTACAACTCTTATTTTGGAATTTTTGCTGGTGTAAAAGATTATTTACAAAATACCACTGATTTTCTTTAGGTTCTCCTGTGAACATTAGTTGTAAAGCCTTTCTGGGGACTGGGAAGCAAAACATAGCTGTTATTACATGGAACGTTAATGAAACTAAAGCTGAAGCTCTTAATTCTTTACGGTTTCATGTAGACTGTCAATTGTAAGTACAGCATCATCTGAAATAATTTTCATATTTTGCAAACTGTGCCTATCCATTAACAACTAACAGTGACAACTTTCTCTAGTAGTCTTAGGGAATCTGATCAGAAATATTACGGCGAGTCCACTTTAAATATTGAGGAAGTGAAGGAAGAGGATCTTCTGTCAAATTTCTCATGTACAGCAATAAATGAAATGGGATTTGTAACGCATGAAGTGATGTTACAGCTCAAAGTGCCAAGTAAGGATACAGTGCCTTTCAATTTCCCTACAGTTTGAAGTATCGGAAACAGGTGGTTGTTTCAGCTGGCAAAAGTAAAATAAATAAAGGAGAAATCCTCCCATCGCCAGCTCACATTGTCTAACTATACAGCATATATACACTACACAGCAATTAAATGCACACATTATAATGCAGAGTTTTGTTGGTGGATTTGTAGAGATCTTGTTTTGAAGCTTCTGGGGAAAATCATGGAAAAATTCCCATTGACTTCACTAGGATTGGGATGTCACCCTCAGGGTGTGTCTAGACTACACACTTTTTTTAAAAAAAAGTGGCCTTTTTTCGAAAAAACTTCCCCTGCATCTAGACTGCTGTTGTGTTCTTTCAAAAGTAAATTGAAAGAACGCGGCAGTTTTTTGACCACGGAAAACCTCGTTTTATGAGGAAGAACACCTTTTTTCAAAAGTGCTCTTTCGAAAAAAGGTGCTACGTAATGCAAACTGTGGTTTTCCGAAAGAGAGCATCCAGACTGCCTGGGTGCTCTCTTTCGAAAAAGCGGCTTGCATTTTCAAAAGTACTGTTTGTAGTCTAGATGCTCTTTTTCAAAAGAGGCTTTTTCGAAAGATACTTTCGAAAAAGCCTCTTTTGAAAGAGGCTTTCAGTCTAGACGTAGCCTCAGAGTCTAGTGATCTGTGGGATAGATTCTGCTCAGCATAAGTGTGGCAGGTGGCATGTATAGTGTAACTGAGAGATTCAGAATGACATGCAGGGGATCCAGTTCTGCATTCATGAGATTGCTGCTGCCAAATTACTCTTTCCTTGTGGCAAGATTAACCTTCCTTGAATCTATGCACAGCAACACTTGCCCATGGGCTGAAGCACAACAGCCCTGCTGTGCACCTGCTGTGCACCACAGACAGAACCCATGATCAAGATCTAACTGAGTCACAGATCAGCATGCAGCGTAGCTCTGATTAGATTCTCTTGTCAGCAATGCTTAGATACTCCTTTTATCTCTTTTTGAAAAGAAACTATTGCTGCTAGTGCAGAACAAAGTCAGGAAACACAAAATCTTCTTCAGCTTTTTAAAAAAAGATCTTAAGTGGAGCTGCTCATTCTTTCAGAGTCAAAGCATTACCTTTCCTGCGATTCTGTTCTAGTTGGGTTCTTATGTCACCCTCATCACTGTAGTAACTGTACATTTTCCAGATGTCAATTAAGCAATCCTCTGTCCAAGGGAGAGTTGTGTGTGCCGTGGTTTGTTTTGGAGTGTTACCTTGGGGGTTGTTTTTTTCATGTACATGTGCATGTGAGTGAAGGTAGTGAGTATGGGGATAATCCTTACCTGCTTGTGGAATTTGTTCCACATTCTCAGACGAGCCCCGAGTGAAGTTCTGTCCCCTGAATAGATGAGCTTTGGTGTCCCTGGGGAGCAGAGCTTTTAATTATGGTCTTCATTCTGGAGCTTTGGACCTTTTAGGCTACATCTATATTACACACCACTGGCGGCAGCATGTAGAGCATTTGTAGCTACACTTTTCATTGAAAAGTGCATCATGTCCACACTCTGGTGTGTAGCTACAGGTGTCAGTGAAAGGCTCTTGTAGAGGGAAGGCAGCTCTGCACTACAGGAACTGTTCACTGCAAGGAGGCGCCTCCCCCTACCAGAGCTTTTCCTCACTGCCAGAGTTTCTTCCTGTGTTGGGGCAAAAGCTCCAGCAGTGGGGTGCTGTCAGAGACTTTCCCTGCTGCATGGAGTCTGTCCATGTGGCATGGAACTGCTGGAGTTTCCCTTACTGCTGCACCCCTCATGCACTAAAAAGAGCAGTGTAAATGGGGAAGGTTTGAGCAAGTATAGAGCCATGTAGGGTAGGTATTCAAGTTCATACCCATACCTGTCAGGTCTGTCTTTACTCACCTAAGATGTGCCTCACCATCTACACTGCTATTTATAACTGTGCTGGAGGGGACTATGCATGTGTATATATATTACATGCCTCCAAAAGAAGGGTGCAGTGCAGACATGCTCTTAGATATGCTCAGTGCAGGTACCTTGAAGATAGGACCTTGGCCTGGATTTGATAATCTATGGGAATCAGACTATAAAATAGGTATGATATGCTCACAATATTCCATGTGACTGAGGAGATGTACTTCAGTGTCACTGGCATTTCCAAATGGCTGATAGCGTCATGCTCAGATATATTGCATTGCTGGTGTCCAAGACATAAGGCAATGAAGGCTTGTATAACTAAGTCCAGGTCATCATCCATCAGCAGGCCCGCCAATGGTGGGGTCAAAGAGGCAAAGGGGGCACTTGTCCTGGGGCCTGGTGATTCAAAATGGCCTGGGGCTGCCAGCCACCACCACTGCTACTACATCAGTGGCAGTGGCTGAAGCCCTAGGCCCTTTAAATCACCACCAGAGCACTGCTCTGCACTCTCCACATGGCTCTGAGGACTTGGGGGTCACATTCACTATTTGTCCCTCATATCTTCTGATTCTTTCTCTCTTAACGCCAGGTACTGGAAAAGACATTCCCGATGTCTCCTGACTTCTTTCCACAGGCACAGGAGGGGGAGCGTCTACACAGCAGGACTTGACTTGAAAAAAGCTATGCAAATAGAGCTACGTCAATTGTGTAGCTTATTTTGAAATTGAAATTGGGAGTGTCTACACATTACTTATTTCGAAATAGAGCACTCTTCTTCCAACTCCCCGTACTCCTCGTACAATGAGGGTTACAGGAGTCAGAGTAAGAAGTCCTCCAGCTTGACAGTATTTTGACATTATTTCAAAATAACTGCCTGCTATGTAGACGCGGACTAAGTTATTTTAAAAAATGCTAGATATTTTGAAATAATGTTGCTATGAAGATGTACTCTAGGTGGCTCCACTGCCTCCAGATCTTTCCATCTTCCTCTCTTTGGTCCCAGAGGTGGTGATCACCACATCTTCAGTATTCCCTCTGTCAGTATCTGACTGCTAGGTGGGGGGGATGGACGTCAGAGGATGGGTAACTTGGTGGTTGCCCAGATCTGTTTGTTTCCTTTGAAGCTTCTGGCACTGGCCACTGTTGAGAGAAAGGATGCTGGGCTAGATGGACTTTTGGTCTGACCCAATGTGGCCATTCTTATGTTTTCCCCATTCATAGCAGGCCATCACTGGTGTCCTCTGAGGTTAATTCACAAACATGTTTTATCTGGTCCATCTGTGTGTTTAGGGAGAATTGTTCTCTGAGCACTTACAATGGCCGGTTACTCCTCACATCTCTTAATCCCCCTTTCCTGCTCCTCTTCCACAGTAAGGCCAACCTCAGTATCACTTTTTGTTCACTGACTGGGTGTCCAAATACCTCTTTATTCTTTCCCGCATTCTTCACAGACTAGATGCTGCCTGCATCTCTCAGCCCTCTACACCTCCTTGTCCCCATCAGTAGGCCTGGTCTGGTAGCACTGGCTATTGTTAATGGTGCAAGCTCTGGGTGGCACTTACCTTGAGTAGCTCATGAAAACAGTGGCATGTTCTCCCTCTGGCTTCTATGCAGAGAAATGGCCAGGCAGCTTTGCACACTGACCGGTCTGCAGATGCTGTCCACACAGCTTTCATTGGCCACAGTTCTCAGCCAATGGGAGCTGCAGAGCCAGCTCATGGAAGTGGGAGCCACGTGTAGAGCTCCCTGGCTGCCCCTATTCATAGGAGCCAGAGAGGCGAGATGCTGCTGCTTTCCGGAGCCCTGTGAAGACACAATAAGCAGGCTATCTGCCTTAGTCCTGTTACACCACTGACCAGTCTTTTAATGTTCTAGTTCAGTGGTCCCCAACCTTTTGGGGCTGCTGGGTGCCCAAGGGCGGCGTCCGCGCATGCACCGCACGCCCGGGGCCCGGGGCGCAAGAATGGCTCAGGCCGGCCCTGGTCACTAGGCGGGCGCACATAAATGTCCCAGTGGGTGCCATGGTGCCCGTGGGCAATGCGTTGGGAACCACTGTTCTAGTTGGTGCTGACTGCAGTGTCCAGGGTCTATTTTTGACTGGGTATTCTGATCAAAAGCAGAACACTTTGCATCCCTCATGGCAGCTAAAATCACCCCACTTCTGATGAGAAATGGCAATTTTTTTGGGGAGGGGGGGGCTTTTTAGTATGATAACTACTTTATAGCTTGGAGATGCAAGCTTATAAACCTCACACAGTCCTGAAGTGCTGCATGGAAAGCAGGCTTGTGTGGGGAGCCCCCTCAATAGAGTGATGTAACACCCCTACTCGACATTCACTGACAAAACCCCAAGGAATGGAGCTGTAGGTGAGGTCCTCTGAGCACATGAAAGCTATTCCTCTCTGGTGAAGCTTCTTTCAATCAATCCCTGTACTCCTTAATAGTCTATCTGGAGTGAGTGTCAGGGGTTGAAGATGGGTCCCACATATTAGCTTTTGTAATACTAATGTTGTCTTTTTTTCTTGGCAGGACATCATCACAACACTTACCTGATAATAGGGAGTCTTGTTTTGTTAGTTATAATAGCCCTCTTGGTCATACTTCACCATTTTTTCCATATCAATATTGTCCTGCTGTGTCGGGAGATATTTAAACCCTACAAAACCCAGGATGGTGAGTAAGAATTATACAAAAGAGTGGCAGGAACAGATAAGTGGAAGAGGTAAATTCCTCTGACATGGCTTAATTGCATAACTCTTTATGGATCAGGCACTTTGGGCCTGATTCTCCACTCTATTATACCTTGTGAGGTCAGTTATGCCTAGGCAACATGAGTATTCAGATCTCGCAGTGGTTTACCCTCACTTTGTAATGCACAAGTGTAAATGGCCACCCAACTGGCAAGACCCAGGAGACCCAGAGCCTTTATAAAATATGAAGGCTTTTTTCTAAATGTAGTATGAAGGGAATATTTTGATGTACAAATACTAACCTCAAGTCAAGCTCTTTGTTCCCATGGGCTCTGTGTAATGTACTATGCAAAAAAGCACTTCAACTCAAAGAAAATCCTTGCTTGGAACATGGCATTCTGAAGGGACAGTGCAAATTTTCCATATGATATGTAAGGCGATCAGTTTTAATTGTTGTAAGGGTGCCCAGAGTATATGATGGGTACCGGTTAATAGAATATGTCTTTTATAAATCAAAGGACATATATATATATATATATATATATATATATATATTTCTTATTTAACTAGTAATGTAAGTGAAGAACTGCAGGAAATAGCTATTGTTGCTCTATAGCAAAACAGTACCAATTCCTGTAAACCCAATCTGTTGGTATGCACTCTGTTAATCCTGGCAAGACTTCATTTATTGCATGCACCTTCTTTCTAACTAACTTTATTTTACATCAGACAATTCACTTTTCTTTTGCATGGCACCTTTCATTATATCCCAAAGCACCTTACAGAGTTCTTTAGTACATTCACAGTTAAATATAGGTGGCATACTCAAAAAAGGAGGTATACACGATCTTGTGCAAAAGGGTTTTTTTGCACAATACGGACCCATCTACACGGCTTTTTTTGCGCAAAAACCTCTTCTGCAAAACAGATCAGAAGAGATTATACAAATGAAGTGTGAGAAAATGCTAATGAGCACTTCATTTGCATTGCGTTGTCTGCAAAAAAAAGTCATGTAGACATAGCCAAAAATGGAAAAAGCAAATGAAATCCCTGTTTAAGAAGTCAAAGGAGGAAGGACCAGTCCTGGAGAGGAAGTAAATGTCAGCTTGTGGAGATGGCAACAAACCAAACAGGGTTAAGATTAGATGAGGAAGGCAGATGAAGGGATATATGCTTGAAGGAAATGAATGCCATTGTAGAAACACTGGATAATTTGAACTAGGGGTTAGCTGTGACTGCGACACCACATCTTGAGAGAGAACAATCCCTTCACTAAGTTACATGAGGCATCATGGGAGTGAGGGATAATTTCCACAAACAGGAAGAGTTCAAATGCACTGTCTGGTCTTAAGATGGCAAAGAATGTTATTGGCTTATGATGCCACCAAAGGAACAAATGCTGAAAATTATATTGGATTCATGCTGACATGCATTGGTTTGTTTAATTCTTACGAGTGTCCAGTTTGGATCACTGTACATCTGCACATATTCTGCCACAGCTCACAATCATAAATGATATTGCTGCACATTATCTTTAGTTGTCAAATAACCATACACTGCTTTACAAGTTTCTGCTTGACAGGAAGGTCTAAATAAATCTATTTCAAAAGATTAATTTTTCTTTTCTAACTCTTGAAATAACTGCTTTTTCATCCACACTAACAGTCATGTGCTTTCCCCTTGTTTCAACTTGCAGATGGGAAGATATATGATGCATATGTTATCTATCCCAAAAATCGCACTAATGAAGCTAATTTTGTGGAATATTTTGTCCACCAGATTTTGCCAGATGTTCTAGAAAATAAACACGGATATAAACTATGTATTTATGGGCGAGACATGTTGCCTGGAGAAGGTAAGGCTCAAATGCTACTTTGCAGAGAATGACTTTTAGTTTGGGGGTCAGATAGTGACCCTGGCTATAGCCCACATGGGGGAATAAGGTGCCCTTTTATGCTCTTGTGCTGGTTACTCACATCCTGGCCAGCAGTGTGTGAGAATAGTCTCTGTGGTGCTGCTACTGTCCCTCTGCAGAGGTGGGTGAGGAGAACATGGGTAGTACCAGAGGATGTAGTGTTGGGCTGGCTGGTGTGCCAGCAATAGTAGTCTGTGGATTAGTGGCACAAATTATTTACCACTTTTCTGAAGAAACAGGGAACCATGAAATAGGTGCGTCTTCACTGGAGCTAGAGGTATTAATTTTGAGCTTGGGTAAATATACCCACACTAGTTCTAACTGAGCTAGCATGCTAAAAATAGAAGCATAGTCATGGCTGCACAGAAGCAGGATGAGCTGCCCCAAGGACATATCTAGGTCTTGGATGGGAATGGGATTGTACTTGGGTCAGCTACTCTGTCCAGGTGTGCATGCCACAACAGCTGCACTTCTATTTTTGGCATGCTACCTCAATCAGCCAAAGTAGAAATTATACCTCCAACTCTATTGTAAACACACCCAAAGGCAAAATCAGGTTCACAATCTGCTTGTGGGGCAGTATAATTATGCACTGTTTTTAACTCAAGACTTGTGGCAAAACCACCACTGAGCCCATCATGAACAACTTTACAAGAAATTGAGAAGGGAAAAATCACAAGTGCAGGTTTCAGTCTTGCAGTTCTGTCTCGTAATTGGACATGTGTTGTTGTTCCCTAATGAATAACTTGCATGAGCAGGGTTGTAGGATCTGATTATAGTCACTAATCAAATACTTCCTTGCCAAGGGGTACTAGGATGACATGTGACTCAAAGGATAAGTAGGAAGCAGCAGAGCTGAAAGGCAGGGTACAGAAAGGCAGCCTGGGGAAAGGGTACATATAAAGATGAACTCCAAGAGGGGGTCAGAAAGAGCAGAAAAGGTGACTGAGTGCCTGAAGAACCAATTGTACAGAAGTAGGAGCTAATAAAGGTTTGCTTTAAAGAGAATGGGTTGAGTTATCTCTAATGTTAATAAATAAACTAGCAGTAGGGTTATTTAACAGAGAAAAGGTGTCTGTGCAGTAACTGAAGTGAACTGGAAGAGAAGCATAGTTGTGAATAGGGATGTAAAATCCCATTTAATTGGTTAACCTGTTAAATGTAGTGTTTAATCAGTGAACTGATTAAGTGTGATGCTTACTGGTTAACCAGTTAACCTTTCACATCCCTATTTGTGACTGGACTGGTAGATCCATATTCAGCCATCTTAGAGCACATGTGGATGACCCCAGCTGATGACAGGGGGTATTGTCTTCCTCTGAAATGCTGAGTATTGGTCTCTGATAGTAGCAGTATCCTGGACTTTGTGGGTACGTCTAGACTACAGGCTTTGTTGACAGATACTGTCGACAAATCTTCTGTCGACAAAGAGCGTCTAGACTACATCCAGTTCTGTCGACAAAGCAAGCCACTTTGTCGACATGAGAGTGTAGATGCAAAGGACAGTGTAGATGCAATAACGCCTTCTGTCGACAGAACTCTGTCGACAAAAGGCGTTATTCCTCATAGAATGAGGTTTACCGCCGTCGACAAAACTGCCGAGTTCTGTCGACATTATGTCAACAGAACTCGGCGGTAGTGTAGACGCAAGTATAGATTTGTCAACAAAAGTCCACTTTTGTCGACAAAACCCTGTAGTCTAGACACACCCTGTGACTCAATGGTCAAATCTGGTTTGACAAATACTATGTTCCAAAATGAAATTTCAGCTCTTGGATCTATAGTAGTATGAGATGTAGTTTAGCTGTGACTTTAACAAAAACTCAGCTATTGCAAGTCTCTTTGGGATTTGCATAGTTGTAAATTACACACTATGCTTCTGACACTAATGCAGATTTGTCTATGTCCATTTTGTCAACCCGATTCTGATAGTATTTCTGAAAGGCCATACTATAACCATGAACTCTGGACACAGCTTCCACTGAATTTGCACACACAGGGAACTGCACAAAAAGATTAGGAGCAAAGTATGGCTCTCTGTGTGTACCGAATCATTTACCATTTTTTCTCTCTTGATAAAACTGGCAATATTGTTCCCTCTATTTTTAAACAGAACTTCCCATAGATCAGTGTTTCTCAACCAGTGGTACGAGTACCCTTAGGGGTACTCGAGAGAAGTCTGGGGGGTACGTCAACACAACTGAAATTTGGAGAAAACTGAATTTTTGTTTTAAGTTTTACGCGCTTTATTATTTTTGTACTTTTTACACACAAACATTTCATCGTCCACACAACTATGATTAAGTTGTTTGAACAAATGTGTTGCAATGGTAGAAAATTTTTGTGTGTGTCTGAAAACTGTAGTTTCAGGGGATACTTTTTTTTTAAGGGGTACTTTATAAAAAAATGTTGAGAAACACTGCCATAGATATTGGAGAGTTCTTCATAGAAATGACTGATCTGGATAACATATTCAGTGTTGCAACATCGCTGTGTCATTGCCAGGAGTCAGTAGCAAAGGTGCTAAAGTCTGTTAATGTGACTATACTATAGGTCTGCATTCCCAAAAAGAAGTAAACGAGAGGCTGCTTATACAATTCACAGATGCATATAGCCAGTTGGTTCTGCATGGGACATAATTGTAAAAAACTATGAACCAAACTCAGATCTGGTATAAGCCATCACCATTGAATTTGACCTTGGTTTTCAAAATTGTGCAGAGCACCAAAATTAGAAATGCCTTCTAAATAGTGGCACCAGGGTAAAGGGAAACAGGTAATTTTCAGTGAAAATATATATTAAACGGAGAGATCTGAATATTGAGGAATCTGTAAAAGAAATCTCACAATCTTGTGATTTTTTTGGTACATTATTAGATGTAGCCAATGCATTTGAAATGAGAATACAGAAGAGTCGGAGACTGATAATCATTCTAACACCACAGCTAATTGAATGTGAGGAATTTGCTTATGAACATCAGATTGCTTTATACAGTGCCCTTATTCAGAACAACATAAAGGTGATCCTCCTTGAAATGGAGACAAATGGGGACTATAAAGGCTTGCAAGAATCATTCAGGCACATCATCAAACAACAAGGTACTATCAAATGGAAAGAGAAGCACACAGAAAGCCCATATGCATCCAACTCTACATTCTGGAAACATGTGAGGTACCACATGCCGGTGAGACACAAGCCTTCACAATACAGCTATGCTGTATAAATAGGAAGTGTTATTAACAAGGGGGGGGAGGGGCTGACAGACTTGCTGGGCCCCTGAGCAAGGTGGGAGGAGCCAGCACTGTGCTCCTGGAAGCGGGCACTGTGTTCCAAGAAGGGGCCTTGGCAGAAGGGATGGGGTTGGGGCAGCCAGACCTCAGTACTGCCTAGACAATGCCATGCTCCTCCACCCCCTCAGGCAGCCCGCAGTGCCACCTGGAGTGTGCCATATAGCGTTCTGGTGGTGATTTAAAGGGCCCAGGGCTCCAGCCACTGCTGCTGCTGCAGCAGCTGTCAGGAACCCCAGGGCCTTTTGAATTGCCAGGCCCTGAGGTTACCCCTGTGCCCTAGGTATTACTTTGTGTGTTTGAATTGTCTGCTCCTGTGTGCTTTCAGTAAATATCAGGGATATCTAGGGAGTAATATATAGATCCTTCTTATACGACATAAAATTTAGAAGAATGGCAACAAACTAAAAACCTCTAAACTAAAAGAGCGCATTTTGCGTATCTTTTTCCGATAGATCCTCTCAGTCTAGCTGTACCCTAACTATGGTCCCTCTATTCTTCATCCTGTAAACTCTCCTTATATTATCTCACTACATAATATATCATACTGGTTCTAGTTCTGGGTTCTACCATCACTGTGGAGCTCCATTGATTTGTATCAAATAGCAGGATCACAGACTGAGTTTGCAAACTCTTTAGTCTTCTGGTTTTGGGAGGCTTCTAGAGCACCTTGAGATGCTACACCATTAGATGCCTTTATAAATGCAGTTAATAAGAATGTGCTAGTAAGAATAAGTGTTTTAGATGTTGCTGCTTATGTATTTTGAATGTTTGGTAGTGACACGTGAAATGCAAATAAAAATAAATACATTTTTCATATATATAGTGAATGTATTATCTCTGCAGTGTCCAAAAAGAAATAAAAATGTCACTTCAGTGTACTTTCATAGTATAGTATACATTTTTTGAAAATAACCATTTTAAAGATAAATTTACAGAAACTTGATTTTAATGATAATTGTCATATTTTCAAAATAATAAAGGGCCCAGTGAATTAAATGTTATGGCTGTTTGATATTAGATTCTTAAATAAAATGGGATACTTTGTGTACTCGATTGTTTCAGGTATCTTTTTCTCTTAGTTTCATGAGCATTTGCAAGAATAATTCTAGATTCTAGTCTATCAGGACTGTGTAAAACTCAGAGAAGAATCTCTGGGTTTGCTTAATTGAAAAGAAAGCAATGACTTTAACATCCCTTGCAACGAGATAGGGGCCTTTTATATGTATCTATGCATGTGAACACAATAAAGAGCAAACTATGCAGAAAATAACAGATAAATTCTAACAAGCAATTGGAAAAGCATGTATTATAAGATTCCTTGTAGAAAAGTCTGAAAATCAAAGGTTTTTTTTAAATGCATTGATAAAAAGGGTTTTCTTGTGTGAATGAGATTTCTTGAATGATCAGAATGTTGGAAAGGCAGTATACCGGTACTTTTTTTCTATCTATAAACAATAGTTTACCTCCTTTTAGACTACAGCTAGTTGAAAACTCAACGTGGGTTTTCAGGATTTTTTTCCTCAAAAAAAAAAAAATCTAAATTTTCAGCTGACTATTTTGGTGAAAATTTTTGTGGACTTTTTTTCTTCTATATTTTACAATATATTTGACAAATTAATGTCAAATTAATGTTGTACTTAGCTGAAAAAGTATGAATTCTGCATGGCTGCAGATCAGATTTCTTCTGAATTTGTGCCTGTTTGATTGAATTTCTGGAAAATTTATCCTTCCCTTTACTTTAACATCTATTTCCAAATAGAGAATCTGATGAGCCCTGTAAAAAAGATAAACAAAATGCTGTCCCAGATATAAGTGATGAAAGTATCCCAAAGTATGTGCTTTATTAGAATATTCAGAAAGATGTGTTGGAATAAAATAGAAATATTCATCTCTGACAACTGATCAGGACTTAAGTTTGTAGTTAAGATGAGTCAGAGCACCACCTAGTGCATAAAATGGAATTATTAAATAAAGGCCAATGTTAACAGATTGCAGTCAGCTAGGAATATATCAATTTAAAAACATTTAATAGAAATAAATACAATGGGCCAGTTTCTGAGCTTGTGTGAACTGAGAAAGAAGTCATTTTATTGAAGTCAATGGAACTACACTTATTTACATGAGAACATCTGAGAGAGAAGACAGGGCTCTAGGCCCACCAGCTCAATAAAGAATAAAATACCCCTTGCAAAAAGGAAATTGTTAGTTTCCAAGGCATGGAATTTATATGGAATGTGATGCAATTAGTTGTGCATTCTTATCTTTGGATAAGATACATCCCAGAATGGTGTGCTCTAGCTGAAGGAACAACAGACAGTGAAGATGGAGAAATGAAGAGTGACCTACTGGTCCTATTGAAGTCAATGGTAAAATTCCCATTGATTTCAATGTAGCTAGAGATTCACTCCAGATAGCTGCTAACATGAACCAAGTTAGTTTCATAACTCATGTACTACCACTTACACTATGTGTCCCTTACATGTATTTAATGTGTATAAAACCTTTGTACAAACCTGTTAAACACCCAAAACCTGATTTACCAAAACACTACTCCAGCTTTCTACAGTCGTAACTCCACTGAGCTAGATTCACTAGTGTGATTGGATTGCTGAGTGGCACAAAGCAGCCAAAGCACATTGATGAATCTGGCCATTGATTTCACTTGAACTATATGAGTGTAAAACTGCAGTAAGGGTATGTCTACACTACCACCCTAGTTCGAACTAGGGTGGTTAATGTAGGCATTCGAAATTGTAAATAAAGCCCGGGATTTAAATATCCCAGGCTTCGTTTGCATCTTGCCCGGCGGGTGCCATTTTTAAATTCCTTTAGGTCGAACTTCGTGCCCGCGGCTACACGCGGCACGGAGTAGGTAGTTCCACGAGGAGTAATGGTAGTTCGAATTAGAGATCCTAATTCGAACTACCTACTCCGTGCCGCGTGTAGCCACGGGCACGGAGTTCGACCTAAGGGGATTTAAAAATGGCGCCCGCCCGGCAAGATGCAAATGAAGCCTGGGATATTTAAATCCCGGGCTTCATTTGCAACTTCGAATGCCTACATTAACCACCCTAGTTCGAACTAGGGTGGTAGTGTAGACATACCCTAACACAATGGTAAATCAGGCAGATCTTCTAATGTGTGTTTCTATATAAACCACGTAGAATTTTAGACCATAACAGGTAAATCTGGTACCATGAAATTGCAGCTTACTTTAATTCACATCAGCATGACAAGAATATACCATTGATCCATCTGTGGTTATAGTGCAATGTGCCACCAGACAGATGGAGACACATCCACTGATTTTTTAGGATGCTGAAGGGTCTCTCTCTCTCTCTCTCGCTCTCTCTCACTGGCTGAATGGTTTAGTGAGCATGGTGAGACTGGGTTTTGGCTTCAATCTGAGGGTTGACAATGGTATCAAGAACCATGATTAAGTGGGATATTGTCCACAGATGCTGATTTTCAGTTTTCCCTGGGGTGCTTCACACGTGCTCTGCCCTAAGCCCTAACCCCACAGACTCACCCCACAGTGTCTCTTCCCGACACCCTCCTCACCCTCTTCCCTTAGTGCCTCACATCTGCCACAAAATAGCTAATCTGCAGTGGGTGGGAGGTGTGGGAAAGGGGAGGAGAGCAGCTGATTAGCACGACTTACTGAACAACTGATTGGGGGGTTCTGAGAACCCACACCAGAGCACCCATGAAATTGGTTCCTATGATATTGTCTATCTCCTGTGAAGGAGAGATGTGAAGCAAAAAACAAAACAAACAAAAAAAACTAACAACAACAGCAGCCCAACCCCATATCTTTATGCATGTCTTGCATTGCAGTGATCAGCAGTGGGCGGGGCTGGCTATGGCAAAAGGCAATAAGCTGGAGTGCCTGTATGAAGTGTGCTTTCTCTTGGGAGAAAGGAATGGTGCAGTTTGTGTGTGTGTGTGTGTTTGAATTTCTGATCTAGCAGCCACCTTGCTGGGAATTCCTCTTGGATGAAGTGCTGTGAAAGTCCTGACATTTCCCAGACGTAAGCATCATGGCAAGATCCAGGATTGACATCTGTGAACAGGAATTGTGCATTGCCATCATGTTGTGAGTGTACATCATGTATTTATTGATGTATGTATGTAGATCTATGCTTCACTGCCTAATAATGACATAAGTGCCAACCTCAAGTTGAGTACAGATGGAAAATGTGACTAACCTATCAAACTCCCACATGTTCCTCCGCTGTATTTATCTATCACTGGGAAATCGACTAAGTCATGGGTGTAGTTCAGCCAGACTTCAGGAACTGGTGCACTATGTAGGAGGCAATGGACTGGGTTATTTCTGTGGTCTTGCCTATGACTCTCTGGAATGAACCTTTAGTCAGAATACCCAAGGCAGCTGTGACCCTGCTGGGTTCTAGGAGCACATGGCTCCATTGTATGATGGTGTGGAGAATTTGTTGGGGGATTTACAGTGGTCATGGATGGACTTCTGGATCAGCCTATATTTCTGTATGCAGACTGGTCCAGTAGCTCAAGGGAGCTGCTGAGAGGGGTGAGGGTGTGGGTATGGTCATCTCATTGCCCCCTCCAGCTCAGTACTGGTCTTCCTTCACACTGTCTCCATCTCTATTAGGAATGGTACAATATAGCTATTCAAAATGATTTTCTGCTCTCTGGGCTCCTTATCCCCACCCAGCACCCTATCCCTCTCCTTATACCCTCTTTCACCCACCAGTGACCCTCCTGGCTTCTTAGATCTGACCCAGCCCCTATCCCACTTCCTGAGGCTGCCTATCCCATTTCATGGCCCTGCTTGGCTGGGTTCCACCTTATCTGACTATCTGAGCTTTCCTTACATGCTTCTCTTCTCTCACTGTGTGTCCCACTACTTTCCTGATCACATAGCCCAATCCCTATACCTGAGCAACCAATCTCTGTCAAACTCAAAAATGTTTATTTCTCTGGTTCATGCCCAATAACACTCTCATCTAAAGTTTCTTCCCACTGTGAGTCTTTTGAGTGGGTGTATTGACACCACTCACCTATCGATGACCCATATGTGGCTTTCCTGATGCAGCCCATGGCAAGTGTTAGGTTTGATCCTTCCATGCCTACTTGATCAGAGCCCCACAGGGAGACAGGCATGCAGCCACTTAGGTTGAAAATACCCCATAGGTACTCAGGGGATTCTCTTTCATCTAGGACAGTGTTTCTCAAACTGTGCTCCGCGGAGCCCCAGGGCTCTGCGAGACAACTCCAGGGGCTCTGTGAGGTTGACAAACTGGAAACATTGATAGGTACAACACATACAATCAGTGGACTGCTGGGGCGCCACATAAATTTTTACGCATGTAAAGGGCTCCGGAGCCCAAAAAGTTTGAGAACCGCTGATCTAGGAGATTGAAACGTGGCAGGGGCATCTGTGCAGATGCTCTGATGGGTCCATCTGGGATTGCACCTTGGTATGAGCCACAGATCCTCTTGCTATGGCCGTTTGTCATGGGGTTCTGGCCAAGGTACCATTTGGGAGGGGTTATAACCTCCCCTCACCCCCAAGTTTCTTACCAAAGCAGGACAGTTTCCTGCCTCCACTCTAGCCAGGAATGACAGCACTGCAGGCAGCTTTGCTTATTCCTCTCCCTCTCCCCTTTGCTCACGGGAGTGAAAGGAATGCAGGTGCATCAAGACTCATCAAACACAACAAAAAGCCCAGCCCATGCAAACTTCTGCTTGATTGCTGGATGAAATCAGGAGCAGCTGGGTTAGAATCAGAGCTCCTGAGATACTGGTTCCATTCTTGGCAAGAACAGAATTGCAGCAGCTAATGCTAAATAGAAAGGTGAGCAGTCCTGCTGCTTGCTTCCCTTGGCTTACTCTTCTCCCCTTACTAGCCAGCCAAAAACTACCTATGCTGCTATTCCTCTCCAGGCTCTCCACATCTGCCCCCCTCCACCACACTGACAGAAAAGATAGTTCACTCTTCTCTCCCTCCAGGCAGACTGTTTGCTCCACCAAATGCAGAGGTGTATCTGACAAATCTAATAGCAGAGCTGGAAGCTTCTGCAGAATTTTTTTCAAATTAATTGAAACAAGCAAGCTTAGGGAGGGGTTGGTGGGGAAGGAAGCTCTGAAGATGATTGCTGCAGATTTTATCATATCTGTCCTCATTCTTACAGGTTGCTATGTTACAAGCTCCTCCTGACACCAGTAGACACAGGGGTACTCAGGCATGGAGGGGGCTACTGCCTTATGCACATTCAGGTTAGCCCAACTTTTGATGTTTCAGTGCTTCACTGCAAGAGCCACAGAGCTAAAGAGTGACCACATGGGATCTTTCCCTGCTGTCAAAAAAAAAAAAAAAAAAATCTGTCACACCACAAACATTGCTTAAATTACACTTAAAACTTTGCCATTTTTTCCAGCTCTCTAAGTTTGGGGAAATGGCAATACCCCAGAGTGGCCATCTATTCTTTCATTTAGTTCCACTTGTCTGTGAAATTCTTTCCTTTGTCTACAATAGGCTTTGAGTCAGGTTACCAGGTAGGGTCAATCCAGACTGCTAGACACAAATGCTAATTCCTCAGTAGGGTTGCAATTGCACTTTTAAATTTTACAACCTTTTTTAGAACACCTCTTAAGGAGCTGCTGGTTTTGTATATGTGCAGATACAAACAAACGTTGCCCTAAGCAGTCAGCAAGTTTATACCTGTGTGTCTGCTGAGCTGTGTGTCCTTCTGTGACATAGTGAGGGTGCTGTCTGCTCTGTAACCCAGTGTCCCCCTGCGCTGTGATGTGTGATTCCCACTGACTCACCCACATGTGTATTGGCCCAGACACCTAGGCCCAGCCTGGGCAGTTAGCAAAGCTCTTCCCAGGGGGAGAGACAAAGGGAGGGAGGCAGGTGGAAATGAACATCAGGTGTCGGGGGAAGGGCCAGGGGCTGGCTGGAAAACATGAAGGGAACAACCTAAGCTGAGGACTGAGGGTCTAGGGGGGGCAATGGATCCCCTAACCTCAGGGGTCTGAGGCATCCTGGCCTTGACTCCTGTACCCACATCACGTCTGTGCTGTGCTGTACCCTGGAGAAGCAATAAACCCTCTCTATTCTACTGGCTGGCGGAGTCTGTTCTTGCTGCTACGGGGCTGCAGGATCGAGGGGAACCCTGACACATAGTCACACCTTCTCTTCTAACTGGTAAGTAATCTTAGCTCCTGTTTACTTACTCTTTAATATTTTTGAATCTCACAAATTTGCATACCGTCAGTGAATGTCATGAAGGTGATGTTTATACTCTCAAATCCTTAGTGCAATCTGGAGTGATTGTTTTTCAGTAATGTATTTACTTCAAACATTTCTGGAAGAAATTATCTATCTCATTCTCCTCTTCATAATTTAGACCATAAAACATTTAAAAACAACAATAATTGCAAGACTAAGTAGATTTATGAAGATAGTATCTCTTCTAAACATAGTGTTCCAAGTATCAAATGTGTGTTAAGGCTCCAGAACTGACACCTCAAGATTTGGGTTTGGCTATATCTTGCTGTTGATTGTTCAAAATGTACAAATAAATGGAAAATGTGGCCGTAATTGGTATTTTTTTAGATTTCATAATAATTAGGAACACTGTTCCTGTCAGTTAATTTCCAGGTTATCACCTGCAAAAAAACCCCAAAATAGCCTCTGGAATGGAATCATGGTTAAAGCTGTAACACTCCCCCCCCCTTCTGAAATGGCACCCCTGTTTCTGGCAGTGCTTTGCAAATGTCAGTAGGTACTGACAGATGGGTAAATAGGTACCATGGGGATTTTGATGTGGTGCTGAAAACGTCAGTGAAAGTAAGTGGGTGCCAACCCAACTCTGTCAAGAGCTGGCAGGGCTGCTGCAAAAGCCAGCAGGGAGCTATTTAAAGAGCTGGGGGGTACCCTGGTTGCAATAGGAGAGTACCTGTAAGGTATTTTAAGTTACTTTTACTGTTGCTTAGGCACCCAACTATCTTTATAAATCTGGTCCTGTCACTGTGCTTACATGGTAAAGTTTTGCCAGTCAAACCAATATAGTTCTACTGGTCTGAGTTCACTAATCTAACCCTCTATGGGGAATTTTTTATTTATTATTTATTATTATTATTGTTTAGCATAGTCCCCTTCCCAAAGGACACAAGTTAAAACCAGCCATCTTATACTTGAAGAGTCCACACGGGGAGTTATGCTGGTATAACTATATTAAGTTAATTTTCTCTCTTAGCTTGTACTAGTATAACATTTCTGGGCAGACAAGGTGAGTAGGCTTCGCCCCGTGCCTCAGCGGGACTCTGCCCTGAGGCTGCCTTGCATTGCCCTCAGGGGGCAGACAGCTTGTCCGCGGGCAAACCCCTGCTTGGCCTGTCCTCGGAAAGGAGCCCGAGCCTCAGTTTCCCCAGCTGCACGTGGGGCACTAGCTCCGGGCTGTAACGTCGCTTCTAGTGCGTGTCAAGCAAGTGGGGCTCGGCCGCTGAGAGGCGAGGGCTCCACAAAGCAAAGGGCAGCTGGGCTCAGCAGCCGCCCCTCCCGCCTTAGCAGCAGCCCAGCGCATGTGCCTGGGCGGCAGCGGCGCGCAAACCGGGACACTCCGCGCTCCCGCCAAAGCCCTGCCCAGGAGGAGGGCGGCTTGCTGGAGTCTGCCGCTCAGCAGCGGTCCCTGCCCAGCTGCCTCCCCAGCAAGCCCGGCTCTTTCCTCCTTCGCCACCTGCCGCTCTCAGCAGCTGCCGCCCGGGTAAGAAGAGGTAGGTAGAGGTGGGTCGGTGTGTGGGGTGGGAAGGTGTGTGTGTGTGTGTGTGTGTGTGTGTGTGTGTGTGTGTGTGTGTGTGTGTACACCCGCGTGTACGGACTGTACTTCGTTGCCGAATGCACCGCGGGGTGTGTGTGTGTGTGTGTGTGTGTGTGTGTGTGTATACACCCGCGTGTACGGACTGTACTTCATTGCCGAATGCACCGCTGTGTGTGTGTGTGTGTGTGTGTGTGTGTATACACCCGCGTGTACGGACTGTACTTCGTTGCCGAATGCACCGCGGGGTGTGTGTGTGTGTGTGTGTGTGTGTGTGTGTGTGTATACACCCGCGTGTACGGACTGTACTTCATTGCCGAATGCACCGCTGTGTGTGTGTGTGTGTGTGTGTGTGTGTGTGTATACACCCGCGTGTACGGACTGTACTTCATTGCCGAATGCACCGCTGTGTGTGTGTGTGTGTGTGTGTGTGTGTGTGTATACACCCGCGTGTACGGACTGTACTTCATTGCCGAATGCACCGCTGTGTGTGTGTGTGTGTGTGTGTGTGTGTACACCCGCGTGTACGGACTGTACTTCATTGCCGAATGCGCCGCTGTGTGTGTGTGTGTGTGTGTGTGTGTGTGTGTGTATACACCCGCGTGTACGGACTGTACTTCATTGCCGAATGCACCGCTCTGTGTGTGTGTGTGTGTGTGTGTGTGTACACCCGCGTGTACGGACTGTACTTCGTTGCCGAATGCGCCGCTGTGTGTGTGTGTGTGTGTGTGTACACCCGCGTGTACGGACTGTACTTCGTTGCCGAATGCGCCGCTGTGTGTGTGTGTGTGTGTGTATACACCCGCGTGTACGGACTGTACTTCATTGCCGAATGCACCGTGGTGTGTGTGTGTGTGTGTGTGTGTGTGTGTGTGTGTGTACACCCGCGTGTACGGACTGTACTTCGTTGCCGAATGCACCGCGGGGTGTGTGTGTGTGTGTGTGTGTGTGTATACACCCGCGTGTACGGACTGTACTTCATTGCCGAATGCACCGGTGTGTGTGTGTGTGTGTGTGTGTGTGTGTGTGTGTGTACACCCGCGTGTACGGACTGTACTTCGTTGCCGAATGCACCGCGGGGTGTGTGTGTGTGTGTGTGTGTATATACACCCGCGTGTACGGACTGTACTTCATTGCCGAATGCGCCGCTGTGTGTGTGTGTGTGTGTGTGTGTGTGTGTATATACACCCGCGTGTACGGACTGTACTTCATTGCCGAATGCACCGCTGTGTGTGTGTGTGTGTGTGTGTGTGTGTGTGTGTGTGTGTACACCCGCGTGTACGGACTGTACTTCGTTGCCGAATGCGTCGCTGTCTCTAGGGAATCCCCCCACCCCGGGTTGCTGGCCAAACCCACCGCAACTTCTTCAGCGGGTCGGTGGCTCAGCTAGCCAGCCCCCGGTCCTGGCCGGGACGGTGGAACTCCCCGGGGCCGCGCTGCGCGAAGGTGGAGCGGATAGTCCCAGTGCCCAGGTCCCCTGTGGGATCTCCGGTGCAGAGAGATGTAGTTACATGTCCTCACCTGTGTGCCTGCCTCAGAACGGATTTGAAACAATCTGCTACTCTCATAGCTAAGAGCCAGTGAGCAACCTTGTAAGTGTGTAGGAGCTAGGGGGATCCCCCTCCCCCCACCTCACCGTCGGTATCCTAATTACTCCTTTTGTAATTTCGCATGCACTGATTATTCATTTTCTTTCTAGCTAGCTAGCTACGCTATTTTTACCCTGCCTCTCTATTTAAAATTTTCGAGAGGGCTTACAATGAAAAAAAAAACCCACTGTAAATGTGTATATAATGTAAAATACTTTATATATTTGATTGCATGATTTTTTGCTTGAATCTACCCTACGCAATTTAAAAGTCTCAGAAGAGTGGCTATGTTAGTCTACAAAACCTTTTAAAAAAAGGTCCTTTAGCACCTTAGAGACCAACCAAAAATATAGATAGTATGATGAGCTTTTGTGGGCACAACCCACTTGTAACAGCTTGTAGCTCTGAGACCTCATTGTGACTGTCTTTGCTGATCTTTGAGACATGGAAATGTCACTAAATCAAACTGACTCACAGACGGGCTAGGTAGTTTAATCAGGCCAGTTAATGCCATAGGGGAAGGAATATAACATACTCATTTCTCCTTAATAATACCATTACGAGAGCAGCAGGAATAGTTCTTTACTAAGAAATTTGGATTTCAGGTTCCTTATTCACCAGTTTAGGAATGCTAACATTCTCGACTGGATATTAGCCACTGGACAGTGAATTGGTGTCAGTAAAGAGAGATATACTCCCTTGCCTCATCTAGCGTTCCTCTCACATCAGCAGTTCACACAGAGCCATTGAGCACTTTTCCCTCTTCAGTCTTTAGAAACCAAGGATCTAAAGGTATTTGGAAAAGTTTTTGCTGTGTTGTTTCACTAATCCAGAAAGATTGCTATTTATTTGTATTTTAGTAGTACCTAAGAGCCCAAGTAATAGATCAGAGTCCCACTGTGCTAGATGCTGTACAAACATTGAACCAAAAGACAGCCCCTTCCCCAAAGAGTTCATAATGTGACAGATGGAGATAGACAGATGGGGGAGTACAAGCAAATAATGAGACAATATTGATCAGCATGATATGCAGAGGGCTCAGCCAGGACACTGAGGGTACGTCTAGACTACAGGCTTTTTTCGACAGAGGCTATGTCGAAAAAGAGCATCTAGACTACAGCCAGTTCTGTCGACAAAGCAAGCCGCTTTTTCGACAGAGAGTTTAGACGCTCTCTTTTGAAAAAGCACAGTGTGGATGCAATAGAGCCTTTTTTCAACAATAGAGCCTCTGTCGAAAAAAAGTGTTATTCCTCGTAGAATGAGGTTTACCGCCATCGACAAAACTGCCGCGTTCTGTCGACTTACTGTCGACAGAACTCAGCGGTAGTGTAGACGCAGGTATAGTTTTGTCAACAAAAGTCCACTTTTGTCGACAAAACCCTGTAGTCTAGACACACCCATTGCCGGGCCCCTCAACTAGGGATGTAAAATCACATTTAATTAAGTAACTGGTTAAACATTAGGTTTAACTGGTAAACCAGTTAAGCAGGATCCTGGGTGGCAGATGGCACGGTGGTCCAGGCAGGGTTGGAGCAGCAAACTGGTTAATTGTTCACATTTCTACCCTGGTGTTTGGGGTGTGTGTGTGGCTCCACGTGTCCGGAAGAGGCAGAGTTGGGGCAGCCAGCCCTTTGTGCCACCTGGACCATGTCCTTCCCCTGCCCACTGCCAGTCCTTCCTGTGCAGCCTGGAGCGTGCCACCCAGGACTCCAGCAGTGATTTAAAGAGTCCATGTCTCTGGCTGCCACTGTGGCAGCTGGGAGAACCAGGCCCCTTTGAATTGCCAAGCTCTGGGGACGTTGACCTCTTTGACCCTCCCATTGGCAGGTCTGAGCTCAGCAAATCAGCAGCCTAACAGTTGTCAAGTTTTTTTGTAGACTTCATGGGAGAAGAGAGTTTTAAGGAGATAGTTGAAGGAGGCTATTCTGGTGATTAAACAGAATAAAATAGGTATGGAAGGGAAGCATACATAGTAAACTAAGAGTCCTCAATAGCCTGTAGTTTGGACTCTACAGCTGGAAACAAGTTTATAGGGAAGCTCTTGATAATGTGTAAAGAATTAGTGAAATACTTTGTTGCTGCCATTTGTTAAATTTCATCGCTAGAGACTGATTTTGCTTTCAAACCATAAATAATAACTCTTGCAGACTGTCACTTAAGCCTAAGAAGGTCAAAACCATTGTTTGCTAGTTCACTTTTTTTATCAAAAAACAAGGAGTCTGGTGGCACCTTAAAGACTAACAATTGTACTGTATTATGGCATAGGCTTTTGTGAGTTGCGACTGACTTCAGATGCATGGAGGGAAAGAAAAAGAAATAGTACGGGTACAGAGATGGGAATGTTACATCAGAGCTAATTTAATTAGACATGTAAAAAGTTAATGGTTATTCGGTAAGCGTTTACCTTACTGGAATTCTTACCGGGTAACTGGTTGGATGGCCAACTGCACCAGGCTGGAGCAGCTCTGGCTGAATCCAGCTGGTCATGTTGGGGTGGCAGGCAAGGCTGGGCCTGTGTTGGGCCCTTGGCCCAAGCTGTGCTGGAGCAACCCAGGTGGTCAGGCAGAATTCTGGCCCCGGCCATGCCAGAGTGGTCTGGGTGGTCAGGAGTGACCTCGGCTGCATCATAAAAACATAAGAATGGCCATACTGTGTCAGACCAAAGGTCCATCTAACCCAGTATCCTGTCTGCCAAAAGTGGCCAATGTACTGTATTTGTCCCGCAGTCTGCTTATTGATCACCCATGCACTATGTGATTTGTCACCACACGCAATGCCTTACAGTCATTCTGAAGGAAATGGATGCTTCCTAACAAATGAGCCTGTAAACAATGAATTGTGTAATGAATTAGGGGAATAAGCAATGCGCTTAAACTGCAGCAAGGAGAGGTTTAGGTTGGACATTAGGTTGGACATTTCTAACTGTCAGAGTGGTTAAACACTGGAATAAATTGCCTGGGGAGGTTGTGGAGTCTCCATCACTGGAGATATTTAAGAGCAGGTTAGATAGACATCTATCAGGGATGGTCAAGATCAGTGTTTCCCAAATCGTGCTCTGCGGAACCCCAGGGTTCCGCAAAGTGAAAGTAAGGATTCTGCGAGAACCCGATCACTCCCACCCCCCAAAAGCTGGTCTTAGGGGCGGGCCGGCATTTTGTTTTGTTTGTTTGTTCATTTGTGGTTTTCTTGCTTGGCAGTGTTCCCGAGTGGGTTTGTTTTGTTTGTTTTGGTCATCTGGTTTCCCCCGCGGGTTTTTTCTTTTTTTGTAAAGGGTTCTGTGGCCAAATAAAATTGGGAAACAGTGGTCTAGCTGGTATTGGGTCCTGCTGTGAGGGCAGGGGCCTGGTCCCTTCCAGTTCTAGTAGTCTTAAGATTCTAAATGATGGTTGCAGCTGGTGCAAGATCAGATAGCTGAAACATGGAAGGAAAAGATGGAACTAAACATTGCTAAAATACAGAGGTTAACAATGCCCAGGCCAAAAGAGATCTCAGCTGGAAAAAAAACCCCACCCTAAAACCAATCTTGGTCAAAGCTTAAATGTAAAAATGAATAGCAGTTTAGAAATGTAAGCAACTTACATAAGTCATTTGTTTATAACTTACAATTTACACACATGGCCCCCAAAGCTCTTTGAAAGTCTAAAATCGTTTTAAAAATAAAAATGTTCAAAACTTCTTCTAGTAAAACTTCAACTAGACAAGAAAGTTTAAAATTTAAAATATTTAGTCTCATAATAAACATAGCAAGGGATCTCAAATTATATAAAATAAATCAGCTTTTTAAAAATTCCACTAAAATCCATTCAAATATTTTATTCAAAGTTGCAAAACTGACAGCTACTCTTTATCTGGCAGTGAGCATCTAGTGACAACAGCCTTAACTTTGTTAGTTAACTCTTCAAGTGTATGGATGCTTTCACAAAGTTAAACTTTTTTTCCTTAAGTGATTAATATTAAACATTAAATAAGTGAAAATAAAAAGAGAAACCCAAAATAAACACCCTAAATCCCTTAGTAATAAAGCAACTAAAACAATAAAAATTAACATTAAAATAAAAATCTTAAAATAATTACAGGTATTCATATCAAATACAAAAAATAATACTTCTTACTTAAAATCTTTTAAAAGCTCAAAAAAGGCCACCAGATGTGTAGTTTAAAAATAAAAACCAACCTAGTGCGTGCAAACGCACACACACAAAATCAATACTGGTTTTGACTGGAAGGTAGCCAACGTGACACCAATATTTAAAAAGGGCTCTAGAGGTGATCCGGGCAATTACAGACAGGTAAGTCTAACTTCAGTACCGGGCAAATTAGTCGAAACAATAGTAAAGAATAAAATTGTGAAGCATGTAGAAGAACATAATTTGTTGGACAAAAGTCAACATGGTTTCTGTAAAGGGAAATCCTGTTTTACTAATCTATTAGAGTTCTTTGAAGGGGTTAACAAACATGCGGACAAGGGGGATCCAGTAGATATAGTATACTTAGATTTTCAGAAAGCCTTTGACAAGGTCCCTCACCAAAGGCTCTTGTGTAAATTACATGGCCATGGGATAAGAGGGAAGGTCCTTTCTTGGATTGAGAACTGGTTAAAAGACAGGAAACAAAGGGTAGGAATAAATGGTAAATTTTCAGAATGGAGAGGGGTAACTAGTGGTGTCCCCCAAGGGTCGGTCCTAGGACCAATCCTGTTCAACTTATTCATAAATGATCTGGAGAAAGGGGTAAGCAGTGAGGTGGTAAAGTTTGCAGATGATACCAAACTGTTTAAGATAGTCAAGACAGAAGCAAACTGTGAGGGACTCCAAGAAGATCTCACCAAACTGAGTGATTGGGCAACAAAATGGCAAATGAAATTTAATGTGGATAAGTGTAAATTAATGCACATCGGGAAAAATAACCCCAACTATACGTACAGTATGATGGGGGCTAATTTGGCTACAACAAATCAGGAAAGAGATCTTGGAGTTATCGTGGACAGTTCTCTGAAAACTTCCACACAGTGTGCAGCAGCAGTCAAAAAGGCAAATAGGATGCTAGGAATTATTAAGAAAAGGATAGAAAATAAGACCCAGAATATCTTACTGCCCCTGTATAAAACTATGGTACGCCCACATCTTGAATACTGTGTACAGATGTGGTCTCCTCACCTCAAAAAAGATATTTTGGCCTTGGAAAGGGTTCAGAAAAGGGCAACTAAAATGATTAGGGGTTTGGAACGGGTCCCATATGAGGAGAGGTTAAAGCGACTGGGACTTTTCAGTTTAGAAAAGAGGAGACTGAGGGGGGATATGCTAGAGGTATATAAAATCATGAGTGGTGTGGAGAGGGCCGATAAAGAAAAGTTATTTATTAGTTCCCTAAATAGAAGAACTAGAGGACACCAAATGAAATTAATGGGTAGCAGGTTTAAAACTAATAAAAGAAAGTTCTTCTTCACACAGCATGTAGTCAGCCTGTAGAACTCCTTGCCAGAGGAGGCTGTGAAGGCTGGGACTATAACAGAGTTTAAAGAGAAGCTAGATAATTTCATGGAGGTTAGGTCCATAAAAGGCTATTAGCCAAGGGATAAAATGGTGTCCTTGGCCTCTGTTTGTCAGAGGCCGGAGAGGGATGGCAGGAGACAAATCGCTTGATCATTGTCTTGGGTCCACTCTCTCCAGGGCACCTGGTGCTGCCCACTGTCGGTAGACAGGATACTGGGCTAGATGGACCTTTGGTCTGACCCAGTACGGCCATTCTTATGTTCTAATATAAAACAATAAAGCCCAACTATTCACATCCCTATTTTGAATAGGAGTTTAATGGTTAATATCACCCTTACTGGGTGATGCTTATTACTCATGGACAACCGGTGGGCTGCTCCAGCTCTGTGGGGCCTGGCACACCACAGGCAAGGATGCTCCAGCCTGGCAGCATTAGCTCCCACCCCAGCCGGGGCCACTGGAGCAGCCACTGCCTGCCACATGGCCTCTGGACCTGGGCCTAGCTGGAGCTGTGCTGCCCACCACATGGCTGCTGCACTTCTCACCACGTGGCTTCTGGTTCTGGCCGGGGCTGCTGGAGGAGCAGCTGCCTACCACCTGGCCCGCAACTCCAGCCCTGGGGAAGGGCTGAAGCTAGGACTAGGGCCACATGGTGGCTTCCCTGCTGATCCCGGGGCAGGGCCACCACCTGTCACATGACTCCGCCCCAGAGCAGTTGAGCCTCCACTGTGTGGCTCTTCTGAGGAGGTGGATGGGAGGTAAATTTTTGGTGCGTGCCCATGGGGCCATATGATGAAAACGTCTTCAGTGTAATGCAAGTAGAAGAAGGACACTTGGGGGTGAGAGGCAAGGAAGCATTAGTCACAAAAATGTTGGCTTACTGTGGGGACATATGGGTACCTATAGTAATGTCACAGATTTGAAGGTATAAATCATCCCCAAATCTGAAATAGTTGTGAGTTATGTCTGAGAAGAACTAAATTTCCCAAGAAGTCACCATCTGGATGTAAAGCCATGTCTGTCTGTCCTTAAAGAGAAAAGATTAGTGCTTTCTTCACCTGCCCTGGAACAAATCAGAATGAAGCAAAGTCAGATTGATTCAGTATTTTTAAAAGGGGAAGACTTGAGCTTTTGGCAACCAAAATCAGGTTTTAAGTAGGATTGACCAAGCTGGAGCTCAATAGAGCTATACATTCATAACATGAATTATTGAACCAAAAGATGGGATCATATGACTGTATCTCATCAGAAGTCTGTAATTTTCAGGTCCCAGAAATTGAAGACCATTATTTTATTGAGACCACATTGTAGAAATGTTGTAATGTGGATTATCAAATATCATTATTATTGTGTATTATTATTTTATGTTATTGCCTTTCACATATCTAAAATATTTTTCAAATGAGGCTTTGGAGGTGATTGGACATATCTATGATTTTAGGAAATTATCAAATTTTCTTAGTAGTGTCCTGTCAGAAGCCATTTCAGCAATTCCAGATATTAAATATTTCTGTGGAATATGTGTGCTTGAGAAAGTAGGGAAGATGGGGGTTGAAAATGAAGAACAGGAACTAATGGTATAAATATTTCTGAGAACCACTGTTTAAAGGCTTAATTCAGCAACATGCTTGTGTATGCATAATTTTAAGCATGTGTGTAAATGCTTTTCTGGATTGAGGCCTAATATAAAGCAATGTGAATTGTGTTCTCCTAGTTTCATCTGGAAACCCATCATTCTCTGTTATTACCATGTACTTAGCCTGGTGAATTTTCCTGTATTGTTCAGATATTGTGTCTGATGTCTTTTTGACAGGAAACATTCCCTCAGGTTGTTCTGTTAATTTTTAAGAATGGTTTTAATTCCTTTCTCAACATTACAACTTTTTCCTCTTCTTTGAAGGAAATCTTTTTTTAAGACAAATTTAAATGGAAACAATTCTCTCTCACATGTTCCCTAATCATGACACTGAAGGTGGTTACAGATAATGTGGTTCAGTTGCTACAAATTTCTAGAGTGTGGGGGAGAAACCCAAGAAAATCATTCAGAACTAGTAGAGAGAAGTTAAGTTGCCTCTGAACAGTAACTATTAGTCACAAGTCCAGATATTATGAAGCATTTTGCATTCCACTCTGTACCTTAACCTCTTCTGCCTGTTTCAAAGATAAGTTTGAAATCAAGAGTAGAAACTCTTAAAATGTGCTGCTAAAAAGGAAAAAAAACCCCACAATATCAGAAATAAAACTACTAAATAAATGGATGAGAAAGTGAAGTTTAAATAGAATAGATATTAAATGGTGCTGCTGTTTCTATATCAGAAGTTCCATTCATCATGCAAGTGTGATTGGCCAGAAAAGTATAGGATTTAAAAGTCATGCATTTTCAGATTTCAATTTCAAACCTTATGTAACTGTCCACATGTTGACTACCATTTTCAAAGGTGGTCTACAATTTTTTTGCATCTCAGCTGGTTAGGATGCCTGCTTCTAGGGAAAAAAGTTTGGCTAGAAGATATTAGTAATGTAAACTCAAATAATTAAATAAACAAACAAATCCTGCATTTGTTTTTGTGCATAATCCCTGTGGGCACATCTCCACAGCAGCATTGTTTCAGAATAACTGACGTTATTCCGAAATAACATAGGATGCATCTACACTACAAGCCTTTATTTTGAAATAATGTCAAGCTGGAGGACTTCTTACTCTGACTCATGGTAACCCTCATTTCCTGAGGAGTAAGGGAAGTCAAAGGGAGAGTGTTCTTTCTTCAACTTCCTGATGTGTAGGCAGTGCCAAAAGCCGAATTAAGCTATTTTGACTTAAGCTACGCAAATGACATAGCTGAAGTTGTGTACTTTAATTTGACTTTAGCCCTGTTGTGTAGATGTACCCTTTATAATCCAGATATTTAATTCGGGATAAAGAATGGGATCTTATTCATGTTACTTTTGGTTTTTAGCTCAGTGGTTCTCAACCATGGGTATGCGTACCCCTGGGGGGTACGCAGTGGTCTTCCAGGGGGTAAGTCAACTCATCTAAATATTTGCCTACTTTTACAACAGGCAATATAAAAAGCATTAGCAAAGTCAGTACAAACTAAAATGTCATACAGGCAATGAATGACTTTTATACTGCTCTCTATATCGTGCCCTGAAATGTAAGTTCAATATTTATATTCTATTTGATTTATTTTAGAATGGTATGGTAAAAAGGAAAATAAGCAATTTTTCAGTAACAGTGTGCTGTGACCCTTTAGTATGATTTTGTAAATAAGTAATTTTTAAAGTTAGGTGAAACTTGGGGTATGCATGACACATCAGACTCCTGAAAGGGACATGGAAATCTGGAAAAGTTGAGAACCACTATTTTAGCTGATTGCTTGTTTGAGTGTAGGCAAGTTTCAAATTTCTTCCATGGCTAACTCAATATGTGTTACACAAGGAACAACAAGTGCCCCCATTCTTAAGGAAATCAGGTGTTTCAATGCACATGCTGTGATTTTTACTTTTGGAAATAGGACATTTATGTAAGGCTACAAAGTGGAGTATAACCTTGAAACAGGTAGCAGACTTTGGGCCTGCTCCCAATTAATGCCACTGAATTTCAGTGAATGAGATCAAACTCTCCATGACTATAGGTTGAACCTCTCTAGTCTGGCATACTCTGGTCTGACAACATTCATGCTCTGGCATGATTTTAGTTAGCAGGATGACCACTGATTATGGGTGTGGCCAAGTTTCCTGTGGTTGCAAAAAGTTTGTCTACAGCCACCACCCTTGTTCTCAGTGTTCTGTGCTGTTCTTTAGCTCTAATGTACCCCTACATGTCTTCTACGAGCCCAGTAAGCAGTGGAAACGTTGGTAATGCTGCTAGACAATATTGACCTCCTTGTGGTTCGGCAACTTCTCTGGTTCAGCACTGGTCAGGTCCCGAGGGTACCAGACTAGAGAGATTCAACCTGTAGTAAGTAGCCCAGGAGCTGAAAAAGTCACTATAGGCCAGTTGCTAGGGAGGAGAATTTGGGTTAGGTATTGTCCTAAGTAAATAGATTTTTGACTTCTTTCATTATTACTGGAATATTTAAAAAGAAAATACCCTCATTCTGTTCTCCCGAAGAAGAATCCAGTCTAGGTGGTAGGTAATACTGGCTCTCAAATGAAATGTTGGAAAATTAATTTTTCTTTTTCTATGTATGTGTGGGGGACAGGTGGGCAGGGGAGAAACAGTGAATCTTCATAATGGATCAGGAAAAGTGAATGAAAGAGTGGGAGAACATTCATATCTAGTTGTATTATTAAATTTGTAATTTATTTTTAAAAGTGCTATTTTAATGATGCAAGAGATGGCAGTTTTAATTCAAAATTGTGTATAGTTGTAAATCTCAGTGGCAAGCTTATGCTTAAATTGCAAAGGGTTTAGTTAAAATGTCCCCAAACAAGCCTGAAATCAGAAGATTGCTTCTGTCAGAGCCGTCCGTTGAGTCCTAAATTATACTGTGTTCCTTGGACATGTTACACATGTTACATGTTCAGTCATGTGTGTTCATGTGAGTTAGAGAGAGGGACTGACTAAAATTGCCTCATCTGGCGGTGGAGGTATGTGGTACCGTGGTTGGTCTTAGTTTTTTATTCTGATGAGTACACATAATTTTTACATTTGTGAAGTACAACAGTACAGTATTAGAACTGAAATTATTAGGTGCTGTGCTGATAACTCCTTGGCCCTCAACTAGTGCATAAATCAGCTAAAATAACGTATCCCTCTATCTAATTGGCATGTGAAATAAAATCAAATTGAAGATTGGTGTACTTCCTGATTTGACAACAAATTTTTGTATTTTTAGCTGTAACTATAGATGTGTCCATACTAGAGGCTTGATCTTGTGGTCATTGAAGTCATTGGCAAAATTTCCATTGACGTTACCATATTTTAGCAAATATAACCCGCACCCGAATATACCCCGCAGTTTTTGCTATTTCAGTAAAAAAAATCTTGCATACCCCGTGCACGAGTATAACCTGTGGGGTATACAAGGCTGTGCCGGGGGTATATTTAGGGTGTGGGGGTATATTTATGGTGCGGGGGGTTAGGCTCCCAGCCCGCGACTGAACAACACGGGGAGACTTACAAGGTGCACAGCAGCCAGGAATGCTCCGGAGCCGGGGCAGAGGCATCCCCAGCAGAGGCGCAAGGCGGGAGGCTCCCAACCCGGGCTGACAAAGGGAAGGAGCCTGGAGCAAGTTGCGGGCATGTGGCTCGACAGGCAGCAGCAGTGGCGGGAGTCTGCAGGCGGCCACGGCTCACAGGAGCGGGGCTGGGGCATGGTGCTTGTTGCTCCTGCGTGATCCAACCGGGTGCCCTTCCCTGCCTGCAGCCGCCGCACGCCGGACCTGCTGCG
The DNA here is from genome assembly GCA_032595735.1 of Pelochelys cantorii. Lineage (NCBI taxonomy): Eukaryota > Metazoa > Chordata > Testudines > Trionychidae > Pelochelys > Pelochelys cantorii. Next base: position 118,185,064 of record CM064326.1, on the reverse strand, counting down.
CGCTCGCTTGTTGCTCCCGGGCTGGTGCCTGCCCCGGTGCCCCGAACCATGCCCCGCTTGTTGCTCCTGGGCCGGAGCATGGTTCAGGGTGGCGGGGCAGGCGCCGGCCCAGGAGCAACAAGCGAGCGCGCAGCGGGTGCGGCGGTGGCGGTTGCAGGCAGGGAAGGGCACCAAGCTGGATCGCGCAGGAGCAACGAGCAACAAGCACCAGGCCTCGGCCCCGCTCCTGTGAGCCGTGGCCGCCTGCAGACTCCTGCCGCTGCTGCTGGCCGCCGCGCAACTTGCTCCGGGCTCCTTCCCTTTGTCAGCCCGGGCTGGGAGCCTCCCGCCTTGTGCCTCTGCTGGGGATGCCTCTGCCCCGGCTCCAGAGAGTTCCTGGCTTCTGCTCCCCTTGTAAGTTTCCCCGCATTGTTCAGTCGCGGCCTGGGAGCCTAACCCCAGCCCGGCAAAGGTAGTGAAAGGGTGGGGTGGAGGGGATCCTCTTCTTTCGAGTAAAAAAAACCCCTATATACCCCGTGCACGAGTATAGCCTGCGGGGGGTGTGTGTGTGTGTGCACGGTTTGTAAAAACGAATATAACCCGCGGGTTATATTCTCTAAAAGACAGTAATGGTATAGTCTTGCAAATACCAGTCATGATGGAAAGCCCTAACACCCAATAATTAAGGTTTGCAGGATCAAGTCTTTAGTTTGGATACATTTATAGCTAGAGTGAGCAACATTTTGTAATGTACAGTACTTAATCAGATATGCATCAAATTAGAAATGATATAGAACATCTAACATGAAATACAAATACTGTAAGGAAATGAGCCACCTCCAACTGATATGAACCTTACCAGTAAAACTCTTGGATAGTGACTATGTACATTTAAATACACTTTGATAAAAAAGAATAACTTTCTGGTGGAAATCTCTTCTTCATTAGACATTTGTTATATTACTCATGAACTTAGCAGTGGACCAATTTGTTGTGTATGTGATGAATCATGTACACTTGTTTTTCTTCCAATACTCTGTCAGTTAAACTAAGAACACTTCACTTTTTTCAGAGAAGAAGATACAAGTCAGTCAAGAAAATGGCTTTTGGAAGTCTGATTATATTTTTAATGTTCCTCAGCAAAGCTACATTTGGTAAGCATAAATCAGTATAATATTGACAATAAATCATGGCATTATTTGGTATACTAATGGTATTTGGGCAAATTTTTTTTAACAAATAATTTTATTTTTTGAAAAAATTCAATTTTTGGTTGACTGACACTATTCGTGAATTTGGGTCAAATTTGGCAAATAGATGCCCCAACATATTTTTATTGAAAAAGTCTAAATATTTTGTTTCAGAAATGTCAAAATGAAACATTTCAACTTTGTTTTAAAAAGACATTTTATTTAGAAATTTTGATAAACAAATCAATCAAAAAGGGCAACTAATACTTGAAAACAAAAAGAAATGTTGTTCAACCCAAGTGAAATATTGTTGGATTTTTTATTTCAGCTACAAAAGTAGAAGAATTTTCATGTTGAGAAGACTGGTTTAGCCACTGAACTGGAAAATCAGTTATTTGTGCAGTCGTAGTCAGTAACTTATAATGCAGTGTGTTTCTGTTCCTTCTTTCTGTTGCAGTATTGGAATCTACAATATATATCAGGAATTAAATAGAACAATGGATAGTTATGCTAATTAAATTCATAATGGGTCTAGACTAACCACTTTCAAAGTTTGGTAAAGCACAGATCCAATTCCAGACTTCACAGTTTTGATAGAGCCATCTTTAAATAGCAAAGTTGTAAAAGAAGAGGAAAAGAGATGGTCTTAGAGATTAGGTTCTGATATCCACCTCCACTAAAAGTAGTAGCTTAGGTCCTGATCCAAAGTGGTTGCAGTCATCAGAACATTTCCCATTGACTAAATGGGCTTTGGATTAGAGCCTGGGTCTGTAAATAGCCCCACTAAAATTAAGCATCAAGGTTCTACTCCACCTGAATACATTCCTGAATAAGGATAGCAGAATTGGGCTGTGACAGGTAGCTGGGGAGCTACAACTGAGCCAGGCACTCTGATCACTTACAAACCAATGAAATCCCCCCCAACCCTCCTGTTGGATCTGTCTGTGACTAATTAGCAGATTCAAATGGGCAGAGGAGGACTAAAAGGATAATTAGTACATTAACACAGATAGTAGAAGAAAGGAAATGCAGTGAAGGGACAAATTAGTGGAGCTAGAACAGTCTATGGGTGAAGAGAGCTCTTCCCTGTCCTTGGCAGAGGAGAAACTGATGCTGTAAATGTTTTGATCAGTAAAGATGGGGGGAAGAGTAACATAAACAAACTACAGGGTAGTGTTTAACAATAGAAAGTATCTGATTCCTTGATACAACCACATTCTTCAGTAGCTACTGGATCTCCTGAAAGAAAATCTGTTTAAAAAGAAACCAGGTAATTAGCACAGCAGACCTGTCAGGTATCATGAGAATCAGTTCAATCTTGTTATCTGAAAGTGGTGTCTTGCTTCTAACCATTCTTTTTTCTATGAAGAAGAGCTGTGCCCCTTGCATCGTTCCATTGATGTACTTGAAGGAGAATATTTTTTTCTTTGCTTCCCTGGATCAATACAAGAGAATTTCCACAGTAAAACATACACAGTGACCTGGTTCAAAGAAAGTGAAGGGAAGGTGAATTTGATCCAAGAAACACAGAGACTTGTTTTAAGTGGGAGACTTCTGGAGTTCTGGCCAATTGAACTTGGTGATCTGGGGAATTACACTTACAGACTCAGGTGAGTACGTGCCTAGTGAATAAGACAGAGTCTTTGCAACCGTATAAAAATAGGTCCTGATCCACCACTACCCTAACCTTGTGTAGTCATTGGCACCTATGCACAGGGTGTGCTGAAAGCTACATTTATCCAAGTGACATTAAGGTGCACAATCTATTATATATTTTGAAGAGTTTGTGGATTTGTTTGTGCAAAATAAAGTCATACTTCATGATTAACTACAGATAACAAATTTTGCATAAACAATCCTGCTGCTTAAATTAGCTGAATACACTACTTTTTACACTGGAGTATGATGGGTGAAAGATTTAAATAATTATTTTTGTTTTTCATTGGAAAAAAGTCATGACTATCATAATTAGAATTAATAAAAGATATTTGCTAACAAAATTAAAATTCAGTCACCTATTCAACTGTCATTTTATTGCAAAGAAAATGTTTATTTTTAAAAATCACAAAATAATTCATATTAGTTATGGAAAGAGTAATGTAAGTTTTACTTGATAGGAGTTACCCTTTTCAGCATTCGTTTTTGTTTTATTTGCTTTTTTAAGAATGTATTTGCATATTACCTACTAATAAGATAAATATTATAAGCAATCAGAATTGATTGCTCGATATGATTGCCTAAAGATTTTTATGCACCAGCGATTTATTTCGATTTATTTTGATCTTTATTTCAACTAATACCAGTTAATGTTCTTCGTTAATTATGTATGGTAATTATTCAATAAAATGAATAATGTTTGAAGTTGAAATCCTAAAAGTTTAAAACTGTTCTTTTACTTCCCTTTTACAAACACGTTAGTAAAAAATACTATTACATGTATTTAATGTCTTGAACTTTCCTATAAGTGTAATTGCGCAAAATGACTTTGCTTGGTTTACAACTAGCAAGTGAGGCCCATTGTTAATAACTATGCAGAGTGCTTATCAAGTTTAATATTAATTGCAAGTAAAGCAAACCTCTCAACATTTAAGCAAAACTTTTGTTAAAGAAGACTAGTGTTTTTTGTTCCTTCAAGACACTGCACATTGCGTATGTCTAGAAACAGATTTATAACATATTTCTTGTAACTGATATGGAAGAATTTAACTTACATTGAGTAACTGTGTGTGAGCGTTTTTGTTGAAATCAGTGAGATTAAATTTATGTTAAGGTAATACACAAGATGAGTAACAATGGCATTATTAGGCTCTGGTTTCTATACAGAATTTTGCGTAATTGGAACTATTAAAAGCACAAATGTAATGGTTATATTTGATTTCTTGCTGAATATGCTCTTTCACCTCAAAATAGCTTTTACAAAGCAGTGACTCAAATGGAGCTGTAAGACTGCTGCACTCTTAGTTGTGATATTGTTCAGTAGCCCAGGAAGAAAGTTTAGTAATGGCTAAATCAGTTTTGAAAATTGGAAGATGTTTCAAGACACAGGCTAAAAATCATAATTTCTCTTTAATAGCATAGTATTATGTCATCCATGGGATGTGCTTTTATTATGGAACACTTTAATGGTCTTTTTAAAAAATACAGCTTAGATCTATGACTGCAGAAGTATAGTAATAAAAAATACAAAACTAAGTACTCCGGTAATAAAAAGAGCCGGTATTTCATGGACTACAACTTTGTTAGGCCTAAGTTAGTAACAGAAAGTTCCATTTATTTTTTTTAAATATCAAAACAACTAATGTAATTAATATATGATTGTATTTGTTTTAACTTACATTTATTTTATTTAAATATGAACTTAAAGTATAGAAATAATGTTCAGAATTTTGAGGAAATAAAAATGGTTATTAATTAAAATAGTGGTTAAAAGTATTGACTTTTTCATGAAAAGTGAAAAATATTGATACCAACATTTTTTCCCCAAGATAATTCAGTATAGAAAAAGTAAATTTGGTTGAAAATTTGCAACCAGTCTATTGGACCATGGACTCAACGGCAGAGTTTTGGGAGTGTAGGAGGGCGGGCAGCAGCTGTAAACACAAGGATGTTAAAGACTAGCCAACTAGTCGACTATCTGATAAGCAGTGCTTATCAGATAGTTTTTTGACTAGTCAATCAGCACTTCTGCATTCCTCCTTCGAAATGTACAAGATCCCCTGCTGGGGCTCTTGTACATTTCAGAGGAGGAATGCAGAAATCCACCTACAGCCCGGGGCCAGCAAGAAGTCCTGCTGATTCCGGGCTGCACACTGGTGCCTTCTTTGAAATGCACAGGAATCCCCAGCAGGGGCTCTTGTGCATTTCAAAGCCATGGAGCCCAGGGTCAGCGGGGGACTCAAAGTCCCCCGCTAACCCCAGGCTCCATGCTACGCTGCATGCCGCTAGGAGTCTGGGGTCAGCCAGAGACTCCCCAGCTGATCCAGGGCTCCCTGCGGCATTGCCCGGGGTCAGCTGGGGAGTCTCCAGCTCACCCCAGGCTCCAGGCAGCTGCCTCTTTGAATCATGCGGATGTGTGGTTTAAAGGGACAGCCACTGAACAGCTGATTTTCCCTCCCCCCCCCAACTGACCCCGAGCTCCTAGTGGCATGGAGCATAGCATGGAGCCCGGGGTCAGTGGGGGACTCGGAGTCCCCCGCTGACCCTGGGCTCCATGGCTTTGAAATGCACAAGAGCCCCCTCTGGGGACTCTTGTGCATTTCAAAGCAAGCACCTGCGTTTAGTCCAGAATAAGCAGGGCTTCCTGCTGGACCCAGGCTGTACGCGGAATTCCGCATTCCTCCTTTGAAATGTACAAGAGCCCCAGCAGGAAATTCCATCGACTAGTCAGTTAACCGCATTTTAACATAATTAGTGCACAGTTGGGTGCTGCTTGCTTTTCTTCCTCTTCCCCGGACTATCAGGGAGAGAGGAAAAAGTACTTGGATTCCGTGCATGCCTCTTACTCCTGGCTGGTGAAGAGGAGGGAGAAAATGAATAACGGAATACAAGTATTTTCCTCTTGCTCCTTGATAGTCTGGGGAATGGGAAGAAAAGCAAGCAGCATCCAGGTGTGAACAGCTGCTGACCCCCTACCCTCCCAAAACTCTGCCCCCTGCTCTACTGAAACTCCGCCCTTGCATGTACTAAAAGAAATAGGTGAATTTGATTGAATTACTTGTTCATGATATATTCTTTACTCAGCTGTTTTGACCATGAAGAAAAATAGAAGTTCCTTAAATAAAGCAGAAATACACCAATGAAACATTTTCACGACAAATCACTGTGCTCTGGGGGGGGGGGGGGAAACAAACAATAATCACAAAAACAAACAAACCAAGCTCCCCCCACACAATAAATACAAAGAGGAAAGATTTGTTTGAGTCCATTTACCAGTTTAGCACAGAGTTGATCAGTTAGCACCATTTCGTGTCATGAAGGGTTTTTTTTATATATTTTTCAGGAGGAGTTGATTAAAATCTTTCACATATCTTTGTTTATATGGTTTTACACAGCACATATCTTAAGTTCCTGTGGTTAACTGGAAATCAGGTCAATAAGCTCTTCCACAGCAGTTGAGTGATTTTTGTATCTAGGTGATATGTAAGTAACTGAAAAGATTAGAGGTGGAAGTCAGTGGCAATCAAATGACACACTTTACGGTTCTGACCCTGCAAATAGTTATGCATTTATTTAGCTTTCACAGTGAGGGCCCTGCTGAAGTGTTTGAAGCTAAATACATCCTTACGTGATTTGCGAACAGAACACTGAGCATTAAAATGTTAATGCTAAATCAAAATCTGATCTTGATGGTGAAATAGCTGAGGGATGATTTGTAATTTAATTTGTATTCAGTATTTTTTGGTGAAAACTTAATTGCAGCTTTATGAATTTTCATTCTCCAAGGTGCTTTGCGAAGGCCAGCTACATGTTTTGAATGTTAATGATTTTGTAAAACCATAGTCCACACAAGTACAACCAAAGAACTAAAGTGAAAGTCAAGATGCAAAGATAAATCCTCATTGAGTGTAAAACACAAAGATGTTCCTTAATGCATGTTGACTAAAATCTTATCGGGGCTAGATTGGAATGGAGATTCTACAAGCCAAATTCACACTTACTGTAAGTATACTCTTCAGTAGAGTTCCACCTGTTTACACCAGGTCTGAATCTGGCCCAACATCATCAATGCATTGTACAACTAACTGTGAAATCATTTCACAAAATCTGTCGTAATAAATGGAGAGCCTTTCTTATGCTGAGGAACTTTCGAACGAGAGGAAGTATGGCATTGCAGCTGAGTGTTGTGCTAGAACCCAGAAATGTGGATTCCGTTCCCCATTCTGCTATAGGCTTCTCGTGATTTTTGGGCAAGTCACTTAGGTCACATCTCTACTGTGAGATAAGGTTGAATCTACTATGGTTGATTTCTGGGCACCTGATTTTTGGAAGTCGAAGGTTCATGTCCTCACTGTAGTCTGAAGTAGCATGTCCCCATTAGGGAGCCTACATTGACTCAGAGAGTGATGCACCATGGGTAGCTTGGCATTCTGGGCTATGCTCTTGGTGCCCACTGGGACACAATCTCTACAGTGAATGGTTATGGGCTCATGCTGTCAAATATCCCACAATGCACTTGTGTAGTCTCTTCTCATTTGCATGAGATCAACGGGAAGTAGTGTGCTTGTGCCTTTTTGTGCCCTGGTTGCCCACACAAAATCCATAGCAGCATGAGCATGGAGCCTGGTTTTCAGCAAGCCATAATGATGATGAAGTGTGTCGTGCTGCACCTAGTGGTGCAATACTTTGAGAGAGGATGCATGTTGCTCCGCCAGGAAGAGGATGAAGACAAATCTCAGCTTGGCATAGAGTCGCTGCTCATACAAGCCCTGGTGCTGATGCTAGTGCAGGTGCCAGTCAGTCTTTTGGACACAGTGCAATGCTGGTTATGGCGCCATGAGACAAGCTCAGACTGATGGGGCTGCATTGTGATTCAGAGATGGAATGATCAGCAGTGACTGCAAAACTTCTGCATACACAAGGCCACTTTCTTGGAACTTTGTGAATGGCTTGCCCCTGTGCTGAGGCACCAAAATACCTGAATGAGACCCTCCCCGACCTAAGGGAAATGCGTGGCAATTGCCATATGGAAGCTTGCCATGCCAGACAGCTACCGGTCAGTGGCGAATCAGTTCGGAGTGGGGAAGTCTACAGTGGGGGCTGTTGCCATAAAAGTAGCCAAGGCAATCAGTAGCATTCTGCTTTGGAGGGTTGGAACTCTGGGAAACATGGATACCATAGTGGATGGCTTTGCTGCAATGAGGTTCCCCAACTGCAGAGGGGTAGATGGAACACACATCCCCATCTTGGCCCCTGACCATCTTTCCAAGGAGTACATAAACCACCAGCAATACTTCTCCATGGTGCTGCTGGTACTGGTGGATCACAAGTGCTGTTTCATCAACATCAATGGGCGATGGTCAGGAAAGGTTCATGATGTGTGCATCTTTAGGAACTGCTGCCTCTTCAGAAAGATGCACAAGAACACTTTTTTCCTGTACAGGAAAATTGGAGAGGTGGAAATGTCTATTGTGATCCTTGGCGACTCAGCCTACCCCTCGCTCCTGTGGCTTATGAAACCATACATGGGCAGCCTGCACCCACCAGGAAGTTCAACAGCAGGCTGAGCAAGTGTAGAATGGTGATTAAATATGCTTTTGGATGTTGAAAGGGTTTAGGAATCTCCTGACTCATTTGGACCTCAGTGAATGCAACTTTCCCTTTGTGGTAGCAGCCTGTTGTGTACGCCATAATTTTTGTGAGAGCAAGGGGGAAACTTATCTGGCAGGGTGGGGTGCTGAGGCAGAATGCCTAGCCAGAGACTTTGAGCGGCCAGACACCAGCAAGATAAGCAGAGCACAGCAATGGGCAGTACAAATCAGAGACACCTTGAAGGAAAGGTTTATGAATGGCCAGTTCTGAGACTCTTCCACATTGCTCTCAACAAGTTGCTCCTGCATTCCCTGTGTTTGCCTTTAATCTCTCTCCACACCCCTATAGTACAAGCAATAAAGAGACCGTTGTTCAAAGAACACACGTTTTTATTTGGGGAAAACAGCAGGGAAATTAAAGCAGTGGGAACCTTGAAGAAGAAAGGGGGGGCCTCAGGAATGCCTGTGGGGACTGCCTTTTGCCTCTCAAGGTCCTGAAGGGTCAGGCTGCCCTTGAGTCCCCCCGTGTCCTGGGGCCCCAACTGTCCCTGGGGACCCTGGGAGTGGAAGCAACGGGGCTGGGGGAGGAGGGAGTGGGGTTGTCATTGTGGCAGATGGGGTTCTGGGAGGAGGCACTTTTTAGATACAAAGCCAGGCGTTCCATCAGAGCTGTCAGGGAGGCAAACATGGTCTCCTGCTATCTCACCTGCTGCTTCCTGGTGGCTCTTCTTTCCTGGCATTCAGCTATTCAGTCCAGGCACTCAACCCGCATTTCCTCCATGAGGGAATTCATGCAGTCTATCTGTTCCCTGAAGATCTTCTCCCTTGTACACTTTCGCCTGCAGATCTGAGCCAGGTGGGTAGATGCTGTAAGAGGGGGATTATGCAGTGAGCTGGCTGCTGTCTCAGTTGTAATGGAAAGTTACAAGGGCACATATTACAGGAGATACATTGTGTTTAAAACTGATCCTAATCTGTTAGCCTACACCGAAGGTCTCTGTAAAGACAATGGAGATGTGTTCTGTGCAAGGCTAAAGGTTTGCTTTAAAGGGGGCACTTTACAGGAAGGGCACAGGGTTCTCAGGAGAGCATCGGGACACCTTTGGTTCAGAGGCAGGCAGGCCTGGTAAGGGGCCAGCCAGGACAGGAGCCTGCAGGTGGGGGGTGGTGGTGGCAGAAGGCGGCTTTCTGCTGTGTCCTGCACACAACAGGAGGGGGTCCCAGCCTATCAGAGCCTGGAGGTGGGAGGGGGATGTGTATCTGGCACAAGCAGCTTGCTGTGGAGAGTGCTGCTTTGCCTGCCTGAAGGACGGGGGGATGTGTCTCCTACACACGTGGCCTTCTGAGGAGAGTGCTAATGGGTTCCCCTCCTCATTCATCCAGGTTGCTATGAGAGAGATCCGTCTTCTCTGAATCACACCAAGTGATTGGGAGAGAATGCTGACTGAATGTGGCCATAAACTGGACCTTATGTTGCAATGCTTTGTGGTATAATGATGCCAGATAACTTACTTGTGGCTTGGCATGAGAGGGTGTCCTACCATGGAGAACGGAATAAGGCAGGACTCCCCAAAAAGTTTGTGAGAAGGATCAAAAGGTTCCTATCTGAGAGCTTCATGGAGATGTTCAGGCAAAACTCCTGCTCCGTCTGCAGACACATTAACAAGCTATTCCGTGCCCCCTGATACTGTGGAGGCAGGCAGTGCACTGCACATAACCTGCTTGTAGTAAGAAAAATATTGTGAACTCCCCAGAAGTGCCTTCCCTGGGGTCGGAGACATCCTGGGAGGGAGGGGTCTGGCTCCAGCACCATGAACAGCTCTTGGCTCTCGAGACTCGTTGTTTGCCCATGCGCCTCTTCCTTCCCCTCTGCCACCACACTGTCCTCCACGCTGATGCCAGGCATGTCTTGGCCGGATTCCATGGACACAATGGGGAAGCTGGCTGTCCTTCCTCTCCTCCCCCCCCCCCCCCCCCCGCCCCCCAATTGCATCCAGTTGCCCTTAGAAGTGGCATCTGTGAGGTATTGCACCAGACCATCCACTCACCTCCTTTGCCTTGTGGTAGAACTGCCTCAGCTCTGATTTTGATTTGGCACTACCAGGCATCCCTGGAATAACATTTAGCTACCCAGGCAGCTTGCGATCTTTGCATAAACATCCACATACCTCTTGCTAGTTTGGAGCTTAGAGAGAATGGATTTGTCTCTCTGTTCCTTGATGAGGTCTAAGATCTCCTGGGGTATGTCTATACTAGCCCCCTAGTTCGAACTAGGGAGGCTAATGTAGGCATTCGAAGTTGCAAATCAAGCCCGGGATTTAAATATCCCGCGCTTGATTTGCATCTTCCCGGCCGGTCGCCGTTTTTGAAATTTACAAGTCCGGACTAACTGCTCGCGGCTACACGCGGCAGGGACCCAGTAGTTCAAAATAAAGCCCTAGTTCGAACTACCTGTTGTTCCTCCTGGAATGAGGTTTAACAGGTAGTTCGAACTAGGGCTTTATTTCAAACTACCGGGTCCCTGCCGTGTGTAGATGTGGGCAGTTAGTCCGGACTTGTAAATTTCAAAAACGGCGACCGGCTGGGAAGATGCAAATCAAGCGCGGGATATTTAAATCCCGGGCTTGATTTGCAACTTGGAATGCCTACATTAGCCTCCCTAGTTCGAACTAGGGGACTAGTGTAGACATACCCCTGGAAATTCTACGCTGGCACTCTTCTGCGCTCCTGGAGAATGGAGCCCGTCAGAACAGAAGTATTCGAACTTTGTCATTGTGTTTGCATTGGTCGAAGTCACGTCCACTTGTGGCATGGTGTGCTGCTTGCTTTGAGATGTGCTTGCAATGCTAGCCACGTGGCAAATGCAATTCTAATCTTTTCTGAGCTTTTTCTGCTTATCTGGAGAGCAGCTGAGGCACAAGTTCTGGCCATAGTGCTCAGAATGGGGAACTGCGGGAGGCTTTCTGGAGGCCAGTAACCCTCAGGACCTGACCAGTGCCAAACCAGTGAATTTGCTGACCCACGGGAGGTCAGTATTGTCTAGCAGCATTACCAACACTTCCACTGTTTACTAGGCTTGTAGAAGACATATGGGGTAAATTAGAGCTAAATAACACCATAGAATACTGTGGAGCCAGGATTGGTGGCTCTAAACAAACTTTCTGAGACCACAGGAAACTTGCCCACACCCATGATAAGTACACATCTGACTAACTAAAATCATGCCAGACCCACAGATGTTGCTGGATCAGAGTGCCAGACTAGAGAGGTTCAACCTGTATTTAACTATTGTACTAAAGTAATTAAATCTGTCTTTGGGGTACTATGTAGCTATGAAATAAAGTATTGGTGCTCAGTAATAACGTATGCTTCTCCATGAAGCCCTCAGGATTTGTGGACATTTTCCCAGGTACATTGGTGGTTCTCAGTACAGCAACAAACAATGAACAATGTGACCAATAAGCACCAGCACGGTGAGCTTGCTGAGTTTAGTTCTTCATAAAATTCACAAACCATTTTTTAAATTATTGCTACAGCAAGCCTCAGTGAACTAGATGAATAAGTCTGTAAAACCACTAACTGGTCATTTTAAGCTACTTAAGTGTCATTATGCTAATTTGTATGCATATTTGCTCCTATATATTGTTTTATTATAAATAATTATGAAACTGGTTTGATTATTCTCTTTTAGTATGCTTGTCTGTTCCTTATTCTGGGATTTTACTGAAAATAACACATAATTTATGTGGGGGAAGTAATGAAAAGGAAGTAAAAGAAAATGGGTCAATATAGATCTTTTTTAAAAATTATTTTAATTTGTTGTGTAATTAGCTAACCTACATGACACTTTTCCTTTCATTTCTTAGCAATGGAACATATAATGTCACATCACAAAAGTGGTCTCTGAATGTACTCAAAAGAAGTAAAGACAGTTGTTTTAACACAAATCATTCATCCAGGCAAGTTAATGATGCTGGAAGAAGTTATACACTGAAATGCAGTGCTGTGCCCCACAGTAAAAATGGCACCATAATGTGGTACAAGGTAATTAACAACCAACCAACCCATCATCACCTACAGTTATAGCTTAAAAAGAAAAGAAATGAAATGTGAGACCTAAGGAAAGGTAGATTTAAAAACTTACAGACATCTGAAAGTACTACTGCAGTCCTGTAAAAATCTTCAACAATTCTGATAAGTGACACAGTTCTTAATACAAAGTATACTAGCAATAAGGAATTGCTTGTGATATTATGGTTTGGCAATGGTAAAAGATTTTATGCTTGAATCTACCTGATAAATGTACTGAGCCACAATTCTCCAAGTGAATGTGGGATTCTGATACTAAAAGGAGTGTAAAGGGACTTACTTGATTTGCTTATATAGTAGTTGGCACTTGGAAGTTTTGGTGTTTCAGATTATTTAGCATTAAGAGATGAAAAATAAATTCCATTCTTTAAAGTGAATCATAAACCTGTTCTTTACTACAAATACTACCAAATCAGAGGACCTGATTACAACACAGTGGCATTTGTAATGAACTGTGTTCCATAACTGGGTTAAAGCCTTAGACAGAATACTTTCATCCTCCTGTTGCTTCACCATGCTGGATAGCCCTCTGTATTCTTTCACTGATTTATAGGGATGCTGTTTATCCACTCCCATCAGTTGGGATCAGAGATGTCTCGAGCTCATATAGGGGCAGAGGAGCTGTCATGCTTGATCAGATCAGTAGTCGGTCCCGTCCAGTGTCCTGTCTCTTGCCAGTGGTCAGTGTCAGTTGCTTCAGAGGAAAGTGCAAGAAGTCCTGGAGTAGTCAGTTGTTTAACCTGGTTCAGGGAATGTTTCCTACTGACCCACAATGGTTAGAGATTGGAGTGTGCACTGAAGCATGAGGGTTTGTATCTCTTTCCAAAGTCTTATTTGTTTATTACCCATATAAATGTCCCATTCTTTTTTGACCCCAGCTAAGCTCTTGCCCTCAATGGTAACTTGTGACGACGAGTCCAGCAGTATACATTATGTGAAAAGTATTTCCTTTTATCAGTTTTATATTCGCTGTCTTCATCATTCATTGAATGTCTCTCTCTTCTGTAATGAGAGAGGGTGAATAGCAGTGCGTATCTGACAGCTTTATACCATTCATTTGTAAATTTCTAGTATAATTTGGGAATGGTGTTCTACCAAACAAATTTATTTTGTGAAATTCCTCACAATTTAAATATCTCTTTAATCAAAGACATTATTTAAATGGGTAACAATTTTGAAAATAATGATAAAGGGATTATTTTGAATCCTGGAAAAAATTCTGAGATGTTGATTCCTCTCCCTCCCTCCCCCCCATTTTTTTTTAAACACACAAATACATTCTCTCTCTCAGAACACGCATACGCGCACGCACACCCAAACGCACACACCCAAACTGTCTGTGGAACACCAGTGGTCCACAAACTTCTTTCAGGTGGTCTGAAGATTGTTCCCTGTAAGGTGTGCATGGACTAGATACCTAATTAGAGTCTCACAGGCATGGCTCCACTAATTAGGTGCCTGCAGCCTCACATCTATATTGTGTCACTTAACACCAGTAAGGTGAGGTAGTGGCTTTTGGAGAGAGAGGTGGTGGGAGAAATAGGAGGGGGAGCAGTGGGGTGAAAAAAGGGGTGGAGGGAATTTGGGACATGCAGGGCTGAGGCAGCCAGAGAAATAGGCGACTTTCCCCAGCTACGGGGCTGCAGCTTCTGGAGAGAGACAGCCCTCCTTCCCAGCTTCAGCAGTGTGGGCTGCTATGGGAGGCGAGAGACTTGTATTGATATTAAAATATGAATTATGTGACTTTTTTTCTGAGAATAAAAACCCCTTTATTATTAAGAGGTTTTTTATATAGCATTTTTTATCCAAAGTACTTTATAATAGTTAGCTAATGGTATTAACAACATTTGGGAAGAGCATTAAGTTGTCCATCAAGATCCCTCAGCAATTTTCAAGTAGTCCAAAAAAAAAAAAAAAAAAGTTTGAGAACCATGCAATGGAGAGCATTCTCTTCGACTAAAGAATTGGCTAAGCTTCTGGAGGAGCCTAGCCAAATTTTTGAAAACTTATACTTAAAATTCAATTCCTCAATATATATCTAGATACTTTGAATAAATGGCCTGAATTTCAAAAGTACAGAGCAGACATTTGGGCAGGGGAGGGTGACACTCAATGAGTGACTTCACTTGAGAGGTGCTGGGTACTGAAGATTTTTTTTTGAAAATGAGGCCTCTTGTTTAGGTCTCCAATTTGAGATGACGATTTTTTTAAATCTTGACTCCAGTTTTTCAACGTTGGAGTACCGAAATTCTGTGACTGAATACTCAGTTGGGTACTTAATCGAGGTGATTAGCTTTGTTTACACCATTTCTCTTTATTTGTCTCTTATATTGTCATTTGGATGTCCAAAGACTGCATTTGGGTGCCCATGTTTGAAAATTGGACCCAAGCCTCTTTTAGACATCTCTGAGTATTCCTCCCCAAAAGGTTTCATTTTAAAATATTTATTTTCTCATTGCAAGCTTCAGAATGTATTCTTAGCATGAAACAAAATATTTAAATGTTCTTTATTGATACAGAACTGTAACATCTATGACTCTGCAAACAAGGAGGAACTGATTTTTTTAAGTTTAACTGTTGAAGACTCTGGGAATTACACATGTGTGGTTTCACTTAGTCATGCAAGAAGGGCATTCAACATCACAAGTACAACAGAGCTAATGGTGAAAGATGGTAAGATTGTTTTCTGGGGAGTCTGAAGACCATGTAATTATATGATTAAGGTGCACTTCCTGTGCAAAGTCCAATTTCTCAGGTTTTGTGAAGAGGGAAGAATGTAGGCCATTATCTCTAACTTTAGATAGCATTAGGTCATGCAGTTAATTGCATATTGTGATTAGTTGATATAAGCATGCTGTCTGTTTTACAATTCAACATAAAAATTATGCAGCTGTACTATGGAATAGAGAGAAACTCCTTGAAATGAAGTAAAATCCTGAAATATGCATGAATTCAGAAAAGAGTGAACTTGAAAAATATTATCCTAGTTCTTGTTATACTATGACACCAGCTGCCCCAGGGATGGACCTGGCTCCTGCATTTAGAAAGCAGGTAGGGACGTGAGGTGGGTTCTTTAGTGAACTCACTCCCCGCCCACTCAGGTAGCGGCTGGGCAGCCAACACTGGCTGCCCCCAGGATGGAGGTGGGTTAGGGTTACATCGCCATGTATCTCTTTTCCTCCAGAGAAAGGAAAAACAATTTGAAAAGCTAAAAGACACAGGAAAAAAAACTACTGGTTTTATTTAGTCTTATGTGAATGTTTTGATTTCTTCCCACCCTCCCTCTTTAGTTCTATTAAATTTAGCAAAGATTTAGGAAGTAATGCAAAGATTTGGTTCACAATGGTTCACAGCCACTCTGGAAGAGCGTAACAAGTAGGGTTCCACAGGGATCGGTTTTGGGACTGGTTTTGTTCAATATTTTCATCAATGATTTTAGATAATGGCATAGAGTATGCTTATAAAGTTTGCAGATTATACCAAATTGAAATGGGTTTCAGGTGCTTTGTACGATAGGGTCATAATTCAAAATGATCTGGACAAACTGGAGAAATGGTCTACGGTAAATAGGATGAAGTTCAATAAGGACAAATGCAAAGTACTCCACTTAGGGAGGAACAATCAGTTTCACACATACAAAATGGGAAGTGACTATCTAGGAAGGAGTACTGCAAAGAGGGATCTAGGGGTCATAGTGCACCACAAGCTAAATATAGAGTCAACAGTGTGACACTTGCAAAAAAAGCAAATATGAATCTGGGATGCATTAACAGGAGTGTAGTGAGCAAGACACGAGAAGTAATTTCCCCCTCCCCTTCCCCCCATTTTGTGCTGATTAGGCCTCAGCTTGAGTATTGTGTCAAATTCTGGGCACCACAGTTCAGAAAAAAATGTGGAGAAATTGGAGCAAGTCCAGAGAAGAGCAACAAAAATGATTAAATATCTAGAAAACATGGCCTATGAGGGAAGAATGAAAGAATTGAATTTGTTTAGTCTAGGAAAGAGAAGACTGAGAGGGGGCATGATAGCAGCTTCCAAATACATAAAAGGGAGTTACAAGGAGAAGAGAGAGAAATTATTCTCCTTAACATCTGATAGGACAAGAAGTAGTAGGCTTAAATTACAGCAAGGGAGATTTAGGTTGGACATTAGGAAAAACTCTCAGGGTGCTTAAGCACTGGAATAAATTGCCCAGGGAGGTTGTAGAATCTACATCACTGGAGATATTTAAGAGTAGGTTGGATAAACATCCATCAGGGGTGGTTTAGATAGTGCTTGGTCCTGCCTTGATTGCAGGGGACTGGACTTGAGGACCTCTCAAGGTTCCTTCCAGTTCTAGTCTTCTCTGATTCAGTGATTCCAGAATTGACCTTTTAGATGAATCCTCAAGAACCTCATAAACTGAACGTTATAGGAGTTAGTGACAAAAATTCAACAAGACATAGCCTTTTGCTATTTTAAACTACTTCATAGTGGCAGAATGTCAGCCTATTGTTGTTGTCATGCTGCTGTTAATCAGATGAAATTATATTGATGATTGATCAATGTTCATAAATATGTTGGTAGTAGGCTGAAATCTATATGATGTGCTTAAACCATAGGCTGAATTAGTGACAAAAATTCAACAAGACATAGCCTTTTGCTATTTTAAACTACTTCATAGTGGCAGAATGTCAGCCTATTGTTGTTGTCATGCTGCTGTTAATCAGATGAAATTATATTGATGATTGATCAATGTTCATAAATATGTTGGTAGTAGGCTGAAATCTATATGATGTGCTTAAACCATAGGCTGAAAAAGAGCCAATGTATCATTTTACAGAGGTGGGATGTTAGAAAAATAGTATTTTAAAATATTACATTTTTTTCCTTAGATGCAGCTGAAATTGTTAAATTGGAAATAATTGAACCTGAAGATACTTATGTCAAAGCACAAATAGGTATCTATATGAAGAATCTTTGTGAATGTATATTGTTTTGTTCTGCTCTCTATATGGTATAGTTGAGTTGTGAAACTCAAACTGTTTGCAAGTTCTCTTTGCTCAGCTCCATAGCTCCCTGTTGGGCCAAGTGTTGCTATGTGGCTTCCTTTCAGATGAGTCATCGTTGCTAGTGAATTGCATGAACAATCACTGAATTCAGCTACCCTGTTCAAGAGGAAGCTGAGTTGCTCACTATGGCCAGCAAAAAAAAGTTTTAGTTGTTTTTTAACCAGCCTCCCTTTTTCCTGGTTCTGTAGACCTTCAAGCCCTGTTGGATGGCTGAGGCCTAGTATACACTAGGAGTTTAATTCAAATTTAGCCACATAAGGTCGTTGTGTGTGTGCTTTTTTTTTGTTTTTTGTTGTTTTTTGTTTTTCCCTAAACAATATGTTCACTCTACCAAGCCCTTTTTGTTGACATTAATGGCTGCTGAAATCAGTTTTGGAGTAACACAAAATTCAACCTTGCATGATCAAATTCTTGGAAGTGTAAACCCAGCATTGAGAAAGTTGAGGCTCTTGGCCCCCAGGAGACATCCCACAGTGTCCCGCTCTGACTGCTCTGGCCAGAATTTGCACCTCTGCTGCTTTCCATATGAACAGGAAAAACCCCAGGAAAGTTTGAATTGCATTTCCTGTGTGGCCAGCACACCTCAGAGCAGGTCGCACACCTGAGCAGCACATGTGGCCATGACTTCCATGAGATCAAGTTCCATGGGTGCCAGCTCCCAGCTGTGCAAAAGAGCACCAGCATGGAGTATGCAGGAGATCTTGGACTTCATTGAAGTATGGGGAGAGGAATCCGTTCTCTCTGAGCTCTGACCCAGCAAACAAAACACTGATATCTACATGAAGATAGCATAGTACCTGGTGGAGAAAGGATACTCCAGGGATGCTCAGCAGTGCCATGTTAAAGTAAAGGCGCTAAGGCATTCCTATCACAAAACAAAGGAGGAAACAGATGGTCTGGTGCAGTGCCATAAACATGCCACTGCGACAACCAGCTTCCCAAGCCAGACCATAGAATCCTCCCAAGACAGTCATGGCAGCAGCATGGAGGATAGCATGGTGGTAGTAGGAGTAGCAGGGGAGGAGGATAAGGAGAGAGGCCATATGGAAGACCCAGGTTCAAGTTCTCCTGTTCAAGTTGCTACTTCACTATTTATCCATAGTACAACAGGTTCAATAGGAGAGATTGCAAGAGCCCCACATCAGACTATTCTATATGTTAGTGGTATAACACGCTTCTCTATGATGGGAGACCCCTGTTCAAAACCATTCTCTACTTCTGGAAGAAGGTCTCCCATGTCCTAAGTAAGTTTGCTAATCATTGGGCTAAAAGTTACAAAAACAGCACCCCAGACCTCTCCATCCAGATTTTAATGGGATCCAGTTTGGTAGTCAGTCACTGAGTAAGCTTACTGGATCTGGCAACACACACAACTTGGGCAGATGAGTGTCTGTATTTCTCAAGTTTGTGAATCACTCTAGGACTTAGGTGTTCAGGTACCTAGAGAGATGCAGTATGTCCAGAGGCAAAAATGTAGGTGCCATTAGAATTTTTACCCTGAAAACATAGGTGCCATGTGAAGTCAGTCACCTCCCTGGTTTGGTAGGAGTTTGAAGATCACAGTGGTGCCAGAACTGGAACTTAGGCACCTAAAACCCAGATCTTTCTGGATCTAGGCCTGAACCACCAAATAATACTCATGGAGTTCTAAAATCAGGCAGCTCTTTGTCCTCTACATTTATGTTGAACACAGTGCATAGCAATAACAAAACCAGGAATGTTTCTCTGAAAATGAAATGCCTGTGCTTTCATTTAATTAACCTTAAGTATTTGAGGGTCTCTAAACTGATGTCTGTCGTAACACATGGGCAAATGTAATAGTAAAATGTCAACAGCGGGAGTTGACACAGCTGAAATGTTTAATCATTGGACAGAAAATAGCTTGTGATGGAGGAATATGTCTTCTCATATGGAAGAATTGTGTGGAGATGTGAGAAAAAACTTTTGTAATCTGGTGTGCCACTTACACTCAAGCCACGTGTGTGATGAGTATCTCCTTAGTTACATAACTGGGGTATATTAGGCTTTTGAAAGAAATGACTCATCACCCCTCAGCTACAGAACATCTGAATATCTATCAGCTGAAGCCATCCAAATGCATTGCTGGTAACAACAGTTAACGGGCTCAAAATATTGTAAAGAGGACATGCCCGTTAATTTTCAGTACACTTCTGTGGATACTGTAATACACAGAATGCTTGACTGTGTATTTTGACATGCTGGGAGCTGCATTGACGATTGTCCTATGGCATCCGCCTTGTATCTCTGGCAGTCCTACTCCCCTTTGCATTGGGAAGGTGTATACTAATCGTGTGAAGAGATGTTAATTTTCATATTCTGTTTTGCCTAGGTAAAGAGGTGATACTCAACTGCACAGTTTTCTTGGGTTACTCAGGTGCTGCCAATTTTACATATATCCTGCACTGGGCAAACAAAAATATAAATCCCTGTTCAGAGAGTACTAAGGAGGAATATTCAATATGTGAAAAAGAAGATGTTGTTTTGTAAGTATGTTTGTTGCAAAATATTTTACTTCTGTGTCTGTGTAACATAACATTCTACAGTTTGTGGCCTGCAAGTTACGTATAACATCTGAGGTTCCTTCAGTCCTGTCTCTTAGGGTATGTCTAGACTACATGGCTCTGTCGCTAGAGCCATGTAGATTAGTTTACTAGACATACCAAATGAAGCCGTGATATAAATAATCGCGGCTTCGTTTACATGAAAATGGCTGCCGCGCTGTGCCGGGGATCAGCTGTCCCAGCACAGCGGGGCAGTCTAGACGTGCCGCGGTTGACAGGGAAGCCTCTGTCGACCACTCCGGTAAACCTCATTTCACGAGGCATAACGGAGCGTCGACCGAGGCTTCCCTGTTGACCGCGGCGCATCTAGACTGCCCCGCTGTGCCGGGACATCTGATCCCCGGCACAGCGCCGCAGCCATTTTCATGTAAATGAAGCCGCGATTATTTAAATTGCGGCTTCATTTGGGTATGTCTAGTAAACTAATCTACATGGCTCTGGTGACAGAGCCATGTAGTCTAGACATACCCTTATAGTCTACCTATCAGCTGGCCATAAATTTCCATGCAGAAAGAGTGAGCACGGCTCTTAATGAAGTGTAACATTTTGTTTTTACAATGTCTATCACTGAATTTGAATATGCAGTGCCCTAGGCATAATCATAAGTATGCTGGAGTCTCCCATTGCTCTGCTGTTTGCCAAGGAAGCCTCTACTAAGACAATAACTTTAATGTCCACTGCTTCTTCAAATTAACTGTGAAAAATTAGCAATGAGAAGGGGGAAGAAATATGTAATTGTAGGAGAGCTAGGCAAGAACTGGAAATTAAAAACATTCTGAGATACTGAAATTTCAAAATTTTCCAGGAAAGGAAATTCTTAGAAACAATATTTTTGGGAAAGCGACATTTCACTTTTGTGACATTATAATGTTTTGTTCTGAATTTTATTTTTAAACATTTTTTAAAGAATTCTAAACTAAAAATTATTTAACATTTAAATCAGAAAAAAAATCTTTTTTTTTTCCTAAATGAAATTTTGTAGAAACCATCATATTACAACAAAACATTTAAGTTTTGATATCAGAATGTTTTCATCAGAAAATGCCTCTAACAGAGATGAGGCTAGTTATGTAATGAATATTGAATATGGTAGATCTTCAGAGGAAGGCATGTGTTCAAGGTCTTTTTATTTTGATCAATTTAAATGCTATAGCTAATATACTAGGTTTGAGTAATCTCTGTGTAGTGAATGAGACACTTTTCTGTTCCTGTTGTGTGGCCAGAGCAGAGCATGGAAGAACATGAAATAAGCCAGGCATGGAGGATCCAGTGACATCCATGTTACTGACATCAGTTATTGAGCTGCTGCTTGGAAATTATCCAATTCTTTTAGGTGATTTTCATGCTCAGTTGGATGGGGAAGATAAGGAATTGCAAAATCTAACACACTGTTTTCTAGGATCACTGTATCAGTTTGACCATGGAGTCACAGCCCTTAGTCTCTCCAGTCTGTCTTGTCATCCAGGCAGACTAGACTTAATGATAAATGGTTACTTGCACCAAAAATCACAAAATATTCAGGTTGCTTTCCTGTGGGCCTTATAGTATAGAATACAGAGATTACAAATCAATTTAATGCAGACATCAACTTACAAGCATTCTATAGGCTCAACGTTAAATACAGTCTTGTAAGACTAATACCTCTTTTGAGTAACTCTAATACATAGATGACATTCTCTATTCTCCAGCTATGAGTTAGTCAACTCTTTGCTAATGCCCACAATCTTGGTAAGAGCTGGCATCTGGCCTGTCAGTATCACCCCATCTAGTGTGAGTCATGATTTTAGGGGGGGGAGTGATTTTTGGCATGATCAGCTCTGTTAGTCTCCATTCCCTGTATCGTCCCAGATTGGTCTACAGTATCCAGTGAGGAAGTTAACTTTTTAATTGATTAATAATGCTGTAATAAAGCACCAGGGAAGGATTTTATCTCTGGAGATGTATTTAAGGGAAACATTGACTGATGGGCGTCTGTTTTGCTAAATTTTTCTCTAATATAATTAATATAAGGATTGTCTCCTCAGGTTGATTTATCAATATTAATTATTTCACTTTATAAAAAAAGGGGATAGAAAAAAACCATGGGAATTACCACCCAATTAATTTATTGGATTTACATTAGATATCTTGTGGGGAGACTAGAGAACTGGACGGGGAAATGTAATTTATTTACTGAGGAACAAGCTGGTTTTCAAAAGGGTCACTCTATTTCAGATCTTTTTTTTTTTTTTTTTTTCTTCTTATTTGATTCACAAATACAATATTCTCCCCTGAATGATTCACGTATGTGGCTCTTTGATTCTATTGACAGGGATCATCTGGGGGGCGAATTGGAGATTGCTAGAATAGATACCTAATTACTTTTTCTTTTAAGAGCTCTTCTCAGACAAACAGTGACTAAGATAGGGATAGGCCTCTGGAGTACTAACTGATCCATTCCAGTTACAAAGAAGCCTTAACATGGCTGTCTTTCAGGTCCTTTTCTTTGCAATTTTTATATTGATGATTTTGTTCTAGCATTAAAAGAGGCTCAGTATTTCCACCCCTAAAATTATGGCTCACATTATCACTATATTTTATATGCAACTATAGTTTTATTATCATAGATTCCTTGGTGATTGAAGTGCTCTTAAAATGTGTTTGCTTTATACTCACAATGGTGGATCTCTTGATAAATTAAAAAAACAATAACAAATGGTCTGGTAGCACTTTATAGACTAACTCGGCTGCTCCCTGAAGCTTGATAAATTAAATTATTCCAAAACTAAAGTAATTTTCTTTAGTTGGAGATGGAGGCTGCATAAATGTAAGATTGATGAGAATTATATTGATCAAGTTAGATCTTGCTCCTGTCTGGTATCTGGTTCTCACAAAATGTCTTGTGGGATGAGCATATTCAGGTAACAAAAGAGAGCGTCTCAGATTCACTGCAAGTTCTGTGTTACATTTTATCTGGACTTCTGGGGTCAGTATAAGTGCACCAGCCCTGGAGTCTTAAAGTATGAACTCAAATTCTGTATGGCACAGAAATGTGGAAGTAGAATGAGTCCCTGAGACTAGAAATGATTCCATGCAAATTTCTTAGGAAGATTCGTGGTCTGCGAAATAATACTGCAGTCAGTCTCCTTAGACCTGAACTCTATTCTGTCCAAATTCCTAAACTGTAGTATTATTTTTTCGATTTGCATAGGAAACTCAGAGCATTTGTCATGGTTATGCTTAGAGGAACAGCTCAGCAGGAGTCTGTTACATACATTTCCTTGATTAGAACATATTCAAAATGCTTTGCACTCTCCAGGTTTCTCAAAATTAGAAATGATTAGATTTAAGTTTTTAAAAGATGAAATCCCTGATCAAGTTGAGAATAAAGGATATTAATAAGCAATTAGGAGTGGCAAATTATTTCTATTTCAGATGTCACTGTAGTTTCCCCCATTAAAAGACTTATGGGTATGCCAGATATTTAGAAAGTCTGTGTAATAACATGGTAAGAAAGGCCTTTTCAGCACTCTATTATTTATTCATGCAGACAGCTTATTTAGAATGATAGGATGCTGGCATTGGGAAGTGTAATCGCTTTTGAACATGCATCTTAAGGCAGGTGGAAGATCTATCCCATCATTTATTAGGGTGCATCTACACTGCAGGGCTTAACATGAAATAAGCTACGCAAATTGAGCGATGTCAATTGCATATCTTATTTTGAAATAGCGAGCGTCTACACAGCACTTATTTTGAAATAGAGCACGCTTCCTTGGACTTCCCTTAATTCCTTGTACAATGAGAGTTACAGGAGTCTGAGTAAGAAGTCCTCCAGACACTATTTCAAAATAACTGACTTCTGTGTAGATAGGGACTAAGTTATTTTGAAATAGCGCTAGTTATTTCAAAATAGTTTTGTGGTGTAGACGTACCCTTACATTGTATTTTGGATTGCCACTTGAGGTCAAAATGTCTTCCTGTATTTTAGTCCTGAATGGTTTGTTCTATGACCTCCCACATATAAAATATTTATTAGGAACTGATGATTTATTTGTGATACAAGTGGTTGCCCTGTTTGCATGGTCCACCACTAAAATAAGAAAAAGGCAAGTGGCATGGTGATCATATATGCATTAATGTATTGATGAGTATTGTAATCTATTATAGCTTTGGATTTAACTGTGTCATTGTGTTATGTTTTTTTTTTTTTCTGCATTGGCCCAAGGCCAAGGTGCCATTAATAAACTACTATGGATTGTAATTACTAATAAATCTTGGATTTATTCGTGCATGTGGACCTGGGGGCAAAATAGGACCGTTCTCCTCCACTTCTTACTGATAGAGTATTATGTCCTTAGTGAAAAGATTAACTTGAGTTTGACAACGAGAAGAAAAAGTGAAGCACTGCAGTTACATGTCTAATATATGAGTTGGTTTATTTATTAACTGTTCTTTTTTTAGTACAGCTAGTTTATTCTAACCTGCAGTCATAAAGAATCATAGAAAGTTAGTTTCTTATGGTAATAATCTGGTAAACATCAGGTTTTAGATCTTAGCTGTGAAGCTGAATAAGACTATATTGAAAGAGTTATTTGAAAGCTATGATAGCCAATTTTTAGACTTATAAAATCCATTTGGGTGTGAATGTTTAGTAGGCTATTGGAAACAGCCATCCCTTTAAGACCACATTACATTTAGTATTTGTGCATTTAAATTATTTGATTAAAATGAATCCTTTGTAATAAGGAAAGAATGTTCATTAACTCTGTGCCTTTGCTGTAGTAATTCAGGAAACAAGAAGTATGTCTCAAAACTATTGTGGATTAAAACAGTTAAAGAAGAGGACCTCAATTCTAACTATACCTGCCTCTTGAAAACTACAAATAAACCACGGTTTAAAATATTTACATTGAAGAAAGGTAAAGTATTATATAATACCCTTACTTCTGCAGTTTAATGATTTACAAATAACATATGTAGACATGAAATAATTGGATTTTTATTGGTAAATGTCAGTTTCACTATACACAGACAAACTGATGACAGGATATTTCATCAATAATAATCAAAATTGAGGGTGATGAGTAAAAATAGTAGAGAGAAAATAACAGAGTTTGAAATCAGTGCCAGTTCAGAAGTGACTGTCACTCATTTGCTTATTTAAAATCTTATCTTTAATTCACACACATGCACATACAACCAGTAGGACTAGTGAGAAAGAGAGAAAGAAAGATGTCTAAAAGGAGCTATTGATAAAAACAGGTGAGGGTATCTTGGGCGCACAGACATATTTGTGTTAGAGAAGAAACAGGCGACCCAGGAGTGGATGGGGTAAACGGAACCACTTCACTGCCTACGCACGTTTACCTTGGACATTCAACACAATGTCCGAGTGGCAACAACCTGGCATTAGTCAAACCCTTTTATCTATTTTAGTATGTTAATTCACATGTCTATCACTACTTTTCCTAGAGCCTTATTTAGTAATGTTAACTCCCATAAAATGAATATTAATAAGCAAATAATGAATACAATTATACCCACCCCTAATTACTATTTACAGAATTTCTAATTAAATCAACACATTCCTATGCTACAAACTAAAAGGTTACAGAGATTACAAGGATTTTAACCCTGAAGAGATTTATACAGCACCAATGAGGATAAGCAAAAGACACAACAAACTAGAGCAGCTGCATGCTTATCTATTTTCCTAGGCTGCAAAGCTAAGGGAAAAAGCATGTTTAAGCATAATGCTGTGACTGAACCCTGAACCACTAATGCAACAAGGCCATTCCAGACCCCTATTAATTTTATACCGTTCCCCCCCCCCCCCCAACAATATGGACAGTTTGGGATGATATGCAATTCAGAGTGAAAGTCATTTCACCCAGCCACAACTCAGTTAATTGGGCTTTGTGGGTGACGTGTGGGTCTGAGGAGGTAAAATACATCTCCTGATATGGTGCTGGAGCAGGGTGGCACCCTGCAGAGTAAACTTTGAAAGCTTGGTCCTGTGTTTCATTTCCTAGTTCAATACAAACTGATTCATGGCCATATGAGATGTTACCAGGAAATGATTCACATTGAAAGTTGAATTCTCTAGTCCTAGCCATAAGATAATGATTTTTACTAAGAACCAAGGGGTAGGTAGACCCGGCTCTTCCCCCAGCTGCTGGGGATAGGAAGACCAGCAGCTGTGCCAGCCCCTGCCTATCTGCATTCTTTCCTCAGCTACCAGGGAGGGGAGAGCTGGGGCTGCATCAGCCCCGGCCTCTCACCCCCCTGATCACTGGGGAGAGGAGGGCTGGCAACTGCACCAGCCCCAGCCTGTTGGCGTCCCTTGCCCTGGCCATCAGGGAAGGGAGGGCTGGGGCACCCTGCCTTTTGGCACTCCCCTACCACTGGAGCCGGGCCAGTCTCAGCTTCTGGGCCCCCCTCCACTCCCTGGCTTTCAGGGCTGCAGCCAGCCCATGCCTCTTGGTGGCGGGGGGGGGGCCCACTCTGGCCACAGCCATGGCCTCTTGGCTCCTGCCTGCCTCTCCCCCCGCAGCCAGCCCCGACCACTTGGCCCCACCCCCGGAGCAGCGCTAGCTTCTTACCCCCACCCCACTTGGGGGGTGCACTTGCTGCTAGGCCTCACCTGGCCCTGCGTTCACCCCCCCCCCCAGCTGCTGAGGAGAAGGGGGGCTACTCCGAGGCCTCACCAGACTCCACGCTCTCCCCTGGCCACTGGGGAAGTGGGAGGAGAGAGGGTGCAGCATGGCAGTTAAGCCATGCTGGGGAAAGAGGAGGGGGAGCAGAGGCATGTGGGGCACAGAGTGATGTAATGAGGTCACTCTGTCATGAGAGAGAGAGAGAGAGAGAGAGAGACACACACACATCATGAGCCAGCCATGTCACAAAGTTGTTTGGGCTTTTGTTTTACAGGGAACCCTCCAGATCTCCCTCCACACGTATTTACTACTGGAATAATCGTGACTATATTCTCATCACTTGTTGCTGTGCTCCTGGCAGTTCTTTCTGTAATATTCAGAGTTGACTTCGTTTTATTTTACAGGGGCATCACTGGAAAAGATGACACTGTAGGAGGTAGGACTTGGCAAATGCTGCCATTGGTACAAATTCATTTAGTGACATAAAACTATTAATAAAATAGTATACTCTGACTTTTGGTAGGTCCTATAAAATAGTGAGATGGAAACAAAAAATCCAGGAGAGGAGGATATTGCACAGGGATGGATGGAGAGGGGTAAGCAAGGCAAGACTTGGCTGAGGAGAGGGAAATAAAATAAATGAATAAAAAGTGTGTGGCTGGCAGAAACAGGGTTGAAAATACAGATGTGACTAGGAGTAGGAGAAAATAGCAAAGGTGTCAGATAGCATTGCATATTGTTTTAGCATGCATCATCCTGTAATGTGTCCTGATTTTTTTCATTCTGAGAAGGGGTGTACCCTGCAGCTGTCAAATTCTTTTTACATTCACCTCACCAAATCCTTGTTCTTTCCAGAGATCACTGGAAAGATGTTGCTCCAGTGTCAATGGGGATTGTCAATGTCAACCTTGAGGGCAGGTTAACACAAAGAAGCATTCATGTGGCCCATGCTCAAGAGCTCACCACTTGATATTGACAGTTGGCCTACTTGTACTGGGTCTGATCTTCCCTTTGTGGTTTAGTTTCTCAGAAGGTTGTGATAAGACCGCCCTCATAGTATTTAGATACCTCAGATTTCTTTAACCCTTGTCAATCTGCATTGCTAGATTGCACTGCTTGGTAATCTCCTAATGCATAGAAAAAAATTGCAACATACAATTTATGTTTATTTTAATTCTGTTATTGATCACAAGGCATTGTTGACTCTCACTTGAGGTGGGAGCTACCCTTGAGTGACCCCATTCCCATCTCTGGAGGGGATCCCAGGGAGCCCTTAGGGCCTCTTTGATGTGGCATTTTATACAGGTGTCTACTTGATGTTCCCTCCTATTAAGCATGCACAAGAAGGCACTAGGAGCGTTGGTAACAAAACAGGTTGTGATGTTGACACACAGCTTGATGTTTCTGTCTCCTCTGACTCAGATGGTACAATGGTAAGCTTTTCCTAGTGTCTGCTAGGGATTAGGACATGGTAGAGAGTGAGGTGATTGAAATTCAATCCAGGTAAAGCAGAAAAGATATTCGTAGGTTGGGAAGTGGCAGTGGAAGATAGGAAGAGGACTGTGTCGACTCTTGTGTTTACAGATGTCTGTCCTTGACTTATTTCTTATCTCTGGGAATCTGGTTAGATTCTTTTTTTTTCTCTGGATGACCATATTTCATCAGGGCTAAGACAGGTCTTTTTTCTTTTATATCTTGCAAGGAGGATGAAGCTTTTATTCTTGAATACACATGACACTGGTAGATTACTGCAGTGTGCTCTAATTGAGTCTGGTTTTTAAGCTATTTGGAAGTTAAAGATGGGGCAGAATACCTGCTTGTTAAGGTGGAGAATCTCACCAGAAACATGTTATACTGGTGCTTCATAATCAATAAAAGTGGAGTATTGGTTTCTGCATGCACCATAAGGTTTTTGTCCTATAAAATCCTAAATAGCTTAGGATCTGCTTTCTTGAAAGAATGCCTTTTTCTCCATATTGTAATGCCACAGCTGAGATGTTTGGAATTGCTCATGCTGGAATTATCTCAGTAGAAATGAGGTGGACCACTTTTTTTGTGAGCACTCCTGAACTTTGGAACTTGCTTCAGGGCCTTCAGTCTGAGGTAGCCTGAATTTGTTGACCTATCTGTTGTTAAGCTATATTTTTTTTCTGAAAAATTTTTGAAGGTTCTGCTTGAGGAACAATATTGGAGGAAGAAAGGGTACTATCTTTTTTTGTTCAGTTAGAAGGTTTAATTAGTTGCTATATGCTGTGGCAGTTGCTGCTGAATTTCTTTGTTTTGATATGTTTGTGACTAATTGCCAATAGAATCTACAGCCTGAGAAGATGCCTTTTTTGTTATGCTATTATAAATAATGCACGCATTAAAATACATCTTGATTTTTTTCCTTTTGATGTTCTCCATACTGCAACTCTACCCAATAGTAGTAATAACAATTAATAGTAATACCTAGCTCTTGTAAAGTGCTCTTTCATCAGTAAATCTCAAAGTGGTTCATAGTCTTTAATGTTGGAGAGAAACTGAAAGAAACCTGGAATCCCACAATATCATTTTTACAGACTCACTTTTCAGAGTAAAACCACATTTAAGGATGCAAGTTTCTATCAGTAAGTGCAATTTAACTAGGTATGATTAGTGCCGGGCATAAAACTGCACATTACAATAATTTTCAACAAAAAAGGGGCACAGTTTTTTAAGTATTTGAGAAAACAAAGTGGCTAGATCTGTGTGTCAGATTGAAATTGGTCCTGGATATTTTGTGTGAAAGGTGAATGAACAGATGGATGAGACAAAAATTGAATTTTTTTTCCAGATGGTAAAGAATATGATGCTTTTGTGTCTTACCTGAAAGACTCCATACCTACCAATGTAGAAGAAAGAAAATTTGCTCTGGAGATATTGCCCAGGACATTAGAACAACAATTTGGATACAAATTGTGTATATTTGAGCGGGATGTATCTCTTGGAGGAGGTAAGCAAATAGAATGCCATTGATACTGAACTGGTACCAAACTTTCACAAAATGTAATTTGTAATTAGAATGATTTCTATAAATTGACATTTTTTTGCTTTTTAAAGAGGATTCTATTTTGGAGTACGAATGACAGTGTACGCATTAACTGACATACAAGCAACATCAGAAGCTGTTCAGGAAGTGTAGACTTCTGTCCTTCATTTCAGTGCGTGGAGGTAACCAAAAGAAGAGCTTGATCCAATGGCCATTGAAATTAATGGAAAGACTCCCATTGATTTGAACAGTCTGAGTCATCCCCTAGGTGCATCTTAGCCACAGTGTATAAAGGTGGGGCATTAGCTCAGTGACATTCTCTTTCCCTTCCTAGAATCTGAAAGGCAGTCTTGGGCATCCATAGTTCTCAGACAAGAATAAGAGGGTGGCGCATGGTCACAGCAGCTCTCTCTGCCATATTCTTGTCTGCTGTCAGACATAAAGATTGTGCCTCAATGCTTCTTCAAGCATCATAAACACCCCTACTCCCTACCTAGGTTGCTTGAGGGCCTGGCATGACCGTCATCAGATCTCCCAAGATGTGCACAGATTGCATAAGACCCACTAATGTTAGAAGGCCAACACCTTTTCTCTTTCCAGCAGTGTATGGAGTTGGAGCAGATTTTGAAGCTTGACGGAACAAAGACCATAAAATGCTGTCAGCAAAAATATGTTGTTCTGCCCCCTAACCAAGAATAATCTGTGCAGGGTAGAATATTGTCCTTCATCTAGTTAATCTTCTGAATTAATCTTCAGCATTTGAAAACAAGTTACCTTAGGTGTTACCACAGAATGGGTGTGAAAATACTGCATATGTCTTTCTTCCTTTCGGGAAAGCTTTCTGCTTAATGCTTCTCAGAAACCTGAGAGAGCTAATTATTTGAAAATTAAGCTTGGCTTTATAATGCAACTATTTTTGCTGTATCTGTGCTATGAAAAACATTTTTCCATAGCACAGGATATTAATTATTTTTGTAATCTTTAGTATGTAGAAGCTTTTATTAAAATTGACTGAGTTATAATGGACACCTATGTGATGAATGCAGCAGAAATACCTTAATAAGATAAATGTGATAATATGACATTTTGAATATTGCAAGATTCTATAAATAGATGACCCTTTACAAAGGTTTCAAATCTCAGACAACACAGTGTGATTTCATGTAGTTCTGAGGTCTTATAGGGAAAAATGTTTCCGTAAAGTTTTGGCTGTGCATGAGCATATTGTTACAGGTCATTTGCAGGATATAGGGATTCCCCATTTAATTTCATTCACTATTTTTAATTAAATATTTCTGCAGTCCCTGTTTTAAAAAAACATCAGGTTTTGAAAACCTGCAAAATAATGCTTCAGAGAGGCAGCTGAGTTAGTCTGTAACGGGAAAAAGTTAAAGAACAACAATAGGTGGTACTAGTCTATTGTTGTTCTTTAAGTTTTTCCTGTGAAATAATGGTTTGCTAGATGTCATTCCACAGTAACGCATACTGTTATAGAGAGTGCTAATATTACTCAGACTTGGTTAT
This sequence comes from Pelochelys cantorii, assembly GCA_032595735.1. Taxonomy (NCBI): domain Eukaryota; kingdom Metazoa; phylum Chordata; order Testudines; family Trionychidae; genus Pelochelys; species Pelochelys cantorii. The sequence continues at coordinate 118,153,754 of CM064326.1, read as the reverse complement.
GTGTGGTACTGATACGATTGAAGGTGTGAGTGTCTGGTGGTACCAAAAAAGTAGTAAAATGAGGGTTGAACATTATGGGGGTAATTAACGGTGCATGGCTGATGTGGAAGTACTCTGATGCTCAGGGTGGACCTTCATCTATGGCCTCATCTGTTAAAAAAGGAACAGTCAGAGCTGACATGTTGGTTTGTAGTTGCTTTCCAACATGAAATTAATGTATGCTGGCTATTGGCAAATTAGGATTCCATTGCCATTTTGCATAAACTGCTCAGAATTTAATATCTGAGAATTTTTTTTTTAATCTTTTCCTTTTTTTTCACATTACTCAGTAGTGGGATAGACTAGGAAGAAACAAAACACACCGTAATTTAGTCACTTTGAACTGTGTAAAATATTACTGAAAGATGTCTTGAGTTAATGTCTATACATTTCACTTATTTTATTAAAGATTGTATCTTTAATTTACAGCTGTTGTTGATGATGTCCATTCGTTTATTGACAAAAGCAGAAGATTAATCATCATACTGAGCCGGAACTACATTTCAGACAGAGTCATGTATGAACTTGAGACTGGACTGCATAAGGCACTAGTTGAAAGGAAAATTAAAATAATATTAATTGAATACATGCTTATAAGTGATTATAATTTCCTGCCAAAATCACTGGAGCTTCTACCATCCAGGAGAGTTGTAAAGTGGAAAGACGATAAGTCTCTTCCTTTGAATTCCAGATTTTGGAAGAATCTACGGTACCTGATGCCAGCAAAAGCCTCTACGTCAAACATAAGAAGTCACAACAATTCTGTGAGCCCTACTTCAGAAGAAGGAACTCAAGCAACATCTGTGTGTTGGGAGTCTAAAACATTCTTATAGCCAAAAACTGAAAAAGAAACATGCTGCAGAAATGAGCTCATGATGTTACTTACATGGAAGATATTAAGTGCGCGTGTTTTAGGGAGGCGACATGGTCTAGTGACGAGAGCACTGGCGGGGACTTGAGATAAGAAAGCAAATCCTCAGCTAGTATAAATTGTCATAGTCCAGAGGGCTAGGTTATCCCTGCCCCTCACTCCTTGGGGCTATGACAGTTTATACAAACTGGGGAACTGCCCTAAGAATTCTAAGTTCACTGTGCCTTGGATTCATTATGTGCCCCATGTCACACCAAAAACCTTTCTGTGTCAGTTTCTTCATTTCTCATAGAAAGACCTTAACTCTACATACACGCATTTGTGTAGCAATTTGCGGCCTCTGAATAATCTATATTTTCAAAGTATTATTATTTACAAATATGACTTAGCATGTAAGGATTCCAGTCAGGGATCAGAGCCATTTTGTACTAGGCACTATACAAACAAAGAACACAAAGACTGTTTCTGCAGTAATTAGTTCAATATCTAGGATTTAGATAATATAATACAGGTGAATAAAGTGACTAACGGGGGGAGGGAATTAATGGGTTGAAAGAAGAGGACATGGTAAAAGTGGAAATCTGGTGTATTTGCATATATTAATTCTAATAGTAGTCTCAGTAGTTACTGGTGGTCACTGCCCAGACCGGTAGAGCCCTACAAACTGCGGATATCAGTTTTATATCTGTAGGTATCTGCATATGAGGATGTGGATACAGTTCATTTTTACAGATATGGATGTGAGTACAAATTTTGTATCTAGAACCCTGCAAATGTGTGGATATATGCTTTATATCCATGGATTTCCACATCTGTAGATGTCAATATAGATATTCACAGCTCATCTTTGTGGATACAGATGCATATACAAATTTTGACCACTGACCAAATTACTGACCACTGCCAGATGGTAGTTTTTAGTAGGCATCATGGCAAAGCAATACTTCAGTCTCTTGAGTGATATTCAGCTCAGAGTACTCTGAACAGCTGTTAAAATGAATGCAATTAGGAATATCACTTTCTCCAGATATGCCAATAGGTACGACTTGTATCTGAGCTGCTTCCAGATGAGACAGTGGAGTTGCAGTGGAGGGAGGGTCTAAGATATTTTCATAAAGAGCGGGGAAAATCATTCCAATATTTAGGTAACCAATCTTGGTACTCCTGTGCCTTGGTACTGAGAATATTTCTTTAAACCAGGTCAGATTGGCAGTATTTTATACAGATTTTCACAGATGTAAATAGTCACGTAAGGTGCAAGACAGTGTTGAATCTAAACCTCTATTTTGGCTTCTAGAATAGCAGATCTTCCAGGCTTATCCAGTATTTACAAGATCCAAGTACATAGCTGTGCAGCTGCACTTTGTCAGGATTTTTGTGATTGTGTTTTTGAACATGGCTTTCAGATATGCACCTGATAATTTCTTTCTATTTTAACCATGCGAACTCTTAGGCAAGACTTGGAGCTCATTGAATTATTTACTAATTTACTTGACTTTTTTCAGCCTGATGTTCCTAAATCTTGCCACTTAGTAAACTGTTCTTGCCACTTTAGGTCAGATGTAGAACCCATGGGGAATTTGCAGTCAACATTGTTGGGATATGTAAAAATTAATAGGGGTCTGGGAAAACTATACATCAGGGCTGCGTCTAGAGTGGCATGATTTTCCACAAATGCTTTTAACGGAAAAGTTTTTCCGTTAAAAGCATTTGCGGAAAAGAGCGTCTAGATTGGCACAGACGCTTTTGTGCAAAAGCACTTTTTGCGGAAAAGCGTCCGTGCCACTCTAGACGCGGTTTTGCGCAAGAAAGCCCCGATCGCCATTTTCGCCATCGGGGCTTTTTTGCGCAAAATGGTTCTCAGCTGTCTACACTGGCCCTCTTGCGCAAAACCATTAGATCGTCAGTGTTCTTGCGCAAATTCAAGCAGCCAGTCTAGACAGCTGGCAAGTTTTTCTGCAAAAGCAGCCGCTTTTGCGGAAAAACTTGCCAGTCTAGACACAGCCAACAGGGTGGGGGTCTAGCCAGAATAGGCATTGCATTGTCCTTTAAACATGTTTTCCCCCTTTGTCCTGGCAGCCTTGGAAGATGGTTGCACTGAACAGTGTCTTGTTTTGTCTTCGCACTTGTCTATAAAAAACATTTTCAGGGTTGAAGTGCTTTCCCCCTCCCTATAAGCTTCTGATTAAGACAGTATGTTATACTGACTCAGTTAAAAACCAGTAAACAACAAACAGGGGTGGGTATAATTGTATTCATCACCTACTTAATAATATTCATTGTGTAGGAGTTAACATTACTAAATAAGGTTTTAGGGAAAGTAGTGATAGACATGTGAATTAACATACTAAAATAGATTAAAGGGTGTAATTGTTGCCAATTTGTTGCTACTCGGACATTGTGTTGAATGTCCGAGGTAAACGTGTGTGTGCAATAAAGCACTTCCGTTCACCCCATCTACTCCTGTGTTGCTTGTTTTTTTTTCCCTCTAACAGACACAATTCCTTTCCTGGCTACAGAAGAGCCTGCGGGGAGAGAACAAAATTGACAAGATGCTTCCAGGCAGGCAGCTGGCAAGCCAAAAAAAAAATCTCTCTTGTTCTTCTCATTTGTGACATTTTGTTCCAAATTAGGATGTAATATTTTAAAAAACATGACATTTTTTTATATGAAGGGATTTCCACTTTCCAGACAGCTCTAGTCAGATATTCCCATTGGCTATTCCCACACCAAAGTGAGGAAAAATAAATAGGTCTTCAGAAGTTCATGCAGGTTCTGAGAGTCACGATTACCTCTTTGGTACTGTAACCTGAAAGGGAGGTTCGTATTTTAAAAAATGCTCCGCAAAACAAATGTGTGGTGCAAAATTTATTCCAGCTGTAGCTATACTGACCTCATAGAATTACAACAGGTTAATTTAGCCCTTGGGATACAATCCAGTACACCAGGGAAGAAGGGAAAAAATCAAGCATAAGTGAAATCGAATTCTCAACTGTATTTCTATTACAAATACTGCAGAAGTCCAACATAAAATAACAAGCAAGATATGCCTCACTGTTGACTGAAAAAAACCTTGCTTATGCCCAACATAGGAGAAATTGTTCAACAGTAGTTTATTACTAGAAATGTTACTTCATTAATGCCTGTTAATGAAACTTTGGATTGTTGGATGCATGCAGCACAGTTTAGACTAGTTCCCACATCCCAGCAGGAATTCCAGGAATTATTTTTTCCTGTTTGTAAAAGTGTACAGTCACAGTCCTTCCCTCCTATGATACAAAGGTATCAAGGGGGAAGACTAGTGAAAAAGTAGTGTAATTAATAAATGAGGGATGGGATCAAATGAATGATATTTCCAATATGAACAAGGTATTGAATTTGTCTTTAAACAGTTGTAGTTTGCCTTGTAAACACAGGTGTACATAAAGTGGACATAACAGAATGTTTGAACATATCGAAAACAGCACGTGCAGTTGATACTGATATACCTCTAATGCTATCAGTGTTGCTCTCTCCCTGTCGCCAAACCCTTCAAATCCTGAATTAAAGGCCATGGACAGAAGACATATTAGCAATCCTCCCATCTTCCAGATAATATAAGGAGGGAATACCTTTGGAGAAATTGCTGCACTTGCTTTTCTCTTTATCCAGCTATCTCTGCTGGCCTCATCCCTTCCCTGTTCATTGACCACCCTCTTTGTAGAAGCCAGCATAAGGAACAATGATAACAGAAAGTTATGTCTACTTTATTTATATCTGTGTTTACAAGGCATTTCTTACTTCCTAAATGTCCAAACTACATCTGTTTGAAGACCTCTTTCTAAATCAAATTCAATACCTCAGTCATATTGGAAACATCATTTATTAATTACAGTACTCTTTCTCTAGTCTTTCCCCCTTCCTTGATACCTTTATCAAAGACTTTCTTGTCTTTCCTACCGCCATACATCTCTGATAACAGAGATGAAAGAGGCTGTAGTGCACATTTCTACGTTTTGAAGTCCCATAATACACTTTTGATAAAAGGGAGTATTCTTCTTGGCTGCAAAAGTCCAATACTAGAAATTCCAATTGTGCCAAACCTAGCACAGCTTCCCATGGCTCAGCCAGGTGAGCTGCTTCTTTGGCTTGACTGAAAGTGGCTGCAGATGGACTATTAGGGTCCCATGTCTACATTTCAGCTTCAATACAGGTTTAGATAGATGGGTGAGGTCTCCAGCTAGGAGATTCTACTGGTTGCTCTAGTGACTGGCTGATAGCAGGCAAAGACAATATAAGCAAGCACCGTTTGAAATGTAACTGCCATATTAATTAGTGAAAGTAGAGTCCCACCATAACACCAAATGTAATAGACTCTTGTCTCAATGTATTCTGTAATTTGCAAGTCCACTGACATGGTTAAAACTTGGTGTCAGTCTTGTGCAGGAGACTTTCACAGGTCTTCAGCAAGATTTGAAAAGGTTCATTTTACTGTATATTGCAAGACTTTGCTGTATGTTAACTGTATCAAGGGACTACCATGCTTTGGGAGGCTGGCACAAGACAGCATTTGCTGCTCTATAGCTGCAACTTGACTTTTAACAATTGAGTGGCTGAATTTAGATCTGTTGTTAGCACATACACTCTGCCATCCAAGGCAAAATATGGATCGGTATTAATGCCAAAGAAGTTGCTTCTGCTAGCTTTTTCAAAAATTACTTCTTTCTAAGTGACAAAGTTGAAAGTTGTAAAAATACATTTTGTTTTAAGAAAACCGATCTCTGACATATCTCTTAAACATTAGCTTAGCTCTGTCCCCACCCACATACTTCTTATGTGTACATTGCTCTATCTAGGTATTAATATGGCATTAATGTCTCAGTGCGTAAGATGCGTGGTGCAAAGAGGATTGGGAAATTCCCTACTACTGGGGCAGATTGTACTTTGCTGCAGGAAATTATAACAAGCTGTACTGAATAAATTGTCTTCTATCATACAGAGTAGCAACAGGGGCATTCAGGTCACACGGCTGAATTCTGCTCTATTATGTGCACGTAACCTCCCTGACTTCACAGTCTGGTAGGTGTGACTTTTCCTTTCAACCTCCTCAAGTTCTAGCAACTACTGCTCGAGCAATGCTAGAGGCTCTGACTCATGCCAGGAAACTGATTACGGGTTGGAAATTTTTTGCCTGCTCTGTGTGAGTGTGAGGCGCCAACCACAGCCTAGGATGGGGGTAATGTGTGGATATTCCGCACCAATGGGGCATCATTAACCTATGGAAGTACAATCCCCCACCCTCAGGATTCCAGGCATTGTCTAGTTAGTGTGTGTCCTATGCTATCTGTTGATGTTTTCACTATTTCTCCCCTCCTAGCTCTGTCAGCTTCAAAGTCAACATGGGATAGATGGGGTGCCTATCTTTCCCCCTGTTTTTCACACACGAAACAAGCCCAGTGCTCTCCTGAGCGGAGGGACTATAATTACTGTTGGCCATTGCACGAAAGGTAAGATGTGGTGGACAGGGGGTGGGAGGAGAAGACGACTCCCAGAGCATGCCTTACCCCAGCCACCTCAAGCATACTTGCTTTACGGGATCAGATTAGCTGTATCTCTAAAAAAAGAGCAGGGCGGAGACCATGTTTTTAGTATGCAGATTACTTTTAAATCATAGATTGAGGCTAAGACTCAGGTTTGGATGTGACACTACTGAAATCTGATTAGATTTTGAGGTAAAATGGTGGAAATCTCATTAGATCAGCAGCTTTGATTCGAAACCTGTTCTTCCAAGACTTCCGCGGCACTTGATCTGGTACCAGAAAAAAAATAGTCCCTTTCCAGTCTTAGGTTTGTGTTTAGAACAGATCTATGGGACCTGTTGTACCTCAGATGTGACCTTCATCTCTGATATTCAAAGGGGTCAGGGTTTGAGTTTTTGGCTATTCCTTCCCATGCATTTTAATTTAACAAATATATTATTTGGAGATTATTACCCTTTATGTTTAAATGTGTGTAATAAGTATTTAAGGGAAACAACTATCCACCACATGGGATGGTATCAGCCATAGCTTGACTGCTCTTGTCCTTGTGGTGTTCCTCTCGAATTCATGCCTCCAGGAAGGAGTCAGACATGACTACGGGTTTAGATGGCGTGTGTTGACCTGATATGTGTGACAGCTAGCGAAGAGGAAGGTTTAATGATCATCACAGAGAAATGTTTCAATGTTTAAATTTGAGTAGTATGAGTGATCATAAAATAAAGGAATGAAAGGACCCAGATATAGAACCAAGTGCTAGAAAAGAAGAATGATTTTGTGGATAAGGTGCTGATTTCACACTAATAATATCTGGCTTCAGTTCCTGTTCAGAGCTTTGTTGTGAGTTGGGGCAAGCCATCTTTTCACACCTCAGTCTAGTTGTGAAATGAGAATAACTATTGCTTCCTGTGCCCCAACCTATCTCCATCATGTCTTTTTAGATTGCAAGCACATTGGGGTAGGGACTGTCTCTTCTTACTATATGTGTATGCGGCTTAACCTTGTTGGGGCACCTATCCTTCTTTAATATAAAAGGTAATAATCAGCTGCTTTTGATATATTGGGACTGTCCTTGTGTTGAAAGGACTGATTTTCACCTGTTGGGCTTCGAGCATTTGCAGTTGCAAGTCATCAGTGATACGTTTTTTGAAAATTTCTAGAGAGATCACTTTTACAGGCTTTGGGACCGGTAAAGATCAATAAGGTCCTTGTAAAATGCTCATAGGGAATTGTCTGGAACAGTTAGAAAACTCTACTTTTAAAGGTTTAATTTTTGAAATGAATGAAACTAGAGAGGCAGTAAACAGCCTCCTCTTGTCTACATCGTAAGCCTTTTCACAGCTGTCAGGCATATTATAGATGAGCACTAAGAATTGAAAGAAAAGGTAAAATAATGAAACAAAATAGTTCTGCCATCCGTGTAAAGGTTCAGTTCTGCAAGGTGTAGCAGACCTCCTGAGAAGTGCTGGGCACCTTTTAGCTTCCATTGGCTGCAATGGAAATTGAAGACACTCAGCATTTCTCCATGCTCAGCACCTTGCAGGTTTGAGCCCTACCTTGGCCACTGGAATGTGTGCATGTAAATCTATGGCAATATTGACCTGACTTTGGTAAGCCCAAACCCTTCTTGGAACAAAACGTCCATATTGTACTCCTCATGAGGGGCAAATGTGCATCCAACAATCAATGATGCCATCGTGGGAGCAAGAGGGAGCTGCATATGTAAAGAGAAGGATGAAGCCCTAATGCTTCTGATAGACGTGTTCACGTGGCTGGACCTCTGGCCCCCCATGGAGCCACCCTGAAGCTAATGAAATTGTACGAAGGGGGGTCAGGGTCAGGCCTATGTGCTGTCACTGTGCCTGTCTGGGAGAGAAAGAAAAGGATGTGGTAGTCCAGGGTTTATGGCAAATAGAATATGACACAAGAAATACGGCATATAATTGCTAAACTGAGGTATGGGTGTCATGCTGTCTGGAGTGGTTCACGAAACATGGGTGCCAATGAGAGGCAGTAACTCACCAAACTGGTTGTAAGTTCTATACTTAGATTTCACCAATCAAGTATCAAATATGAAAGCTTCAAGCACTACAGCTGTCTTATGGGGACATCACGGACAACTCTTGGGCACGCCAAGTTATCTTGCCACTCAGGCAAACCTGCCTCTGATTTTCCTTACATGAAAAACACAATATTCACATTACTCCCAGCACAGGTGATGGCTTTTATTTTTTCCTGTGAGTGCGCCACCCCGTGCCATCCTCAGGCCCTGCCCTGCCTGTACCTCACCTGTTTCTGCCCCTGCTCCGTCCCCTCCACCAACCTTCCACAAGCTGCTCAACAGCAGATTGGCTGCTAATTGGTGGCCTGCTGAACAGCTGTGGGTACTGAGCAACCCCTGTTTTATTCTAGGGGTGCTTGAATTCTGGAGCCCCCATGGAGTTGGTGCCTATGCCCCCCAGTCCCAAAGGGCCCATTACCCTAGATCAATTGCATGTTAGCTCTCACATCAAAGACAAATGCTGATAGCCAATCCTGTACCAAACTAAAGGGCTACGTCTACACTGGCGCGTTCTCATGCAAAAACTCTTTTGTGGAAGAGTTCTTGTGCAAAAACTCTTCCAGAAGAGAGCGTCTACACTGGCATGTGCTTTTGCGCAAGAGCATCCATGACAGCGTAGATGCTCTCTTGCACAAGAATGCTCTGACGGCCATTTTAACCATAGGACTTTCTTGTGTAAAAAATTCATGTTGCCTATCTACACTGGCCTCTTCTGGAAGAGCTCTTGCGCAAGAGGGCTTATTCCTGAGAGGGAGCATCAGAGTTCTCGCTAAAGAAGCCCTGATTTTATACAGTAGAACGTCAGTTTACTTGTGCAAGAACACACGGCCAGTGTAGACAGGCAGCAAGTTTTTGCGCAAGAGCGGCTGCTTTTGCGCGAGATCGCGCCAGTGTAGACACAGCCAAGATGTATTAACTAGGAAAAAGAAATGGGAGAGTTATTTACAAGGCTAAAGCAGATAAACATGCACACACAAATGCATCAGTCTTAGGTTTCAAAAGTAATAGAAGCTGCTGTGATTTGCAAGCTCTCTATGGCCAGGTAGGGCTAACCTAAGCTAAGCACCTTGGGGATCCTTCACTGAGGTTTAGAAACATTGCCCACTCCCAATTCCAAGCAATGCAGTGATACGGTTCCTTCTGCTCAGGGATTTTTATTCTCTTTCCTTGAAGTTGAAACTGTGATGGGACGAGAGTTTGGCATATCCCCCCTTCACGGGTGTGGAAGAAGCAATCAATCAGGTCACTTCACCACTGATGTGCCATAATGGTTCATCCAGTGTCTATGGGCCTTCTGTTTTTGGGCAGGGGATGACACTTCCCATGGCAAACTAGTATTTCACACTTGACAGTGCTTCTCTCCTGCCTGCGCTGGAAGGAGGGGTGTCCAGTTTAATAACATACTCTTCTAAAATTACAAAATAAATACATGCTACTTTATACCATGAGATCTAGGTGTTATAAATGAGATTAATGCAGGCAGTAACTCACAAGCATTTTGTAAACTCCAAACACTAAATGCATTCTCATAAATTTACCACTTATTTTATCAGCACTACCACACTAGAGCGACAAGTTGGTTTCACGCGATAGATTTGTCAATGTTCCTTGAAGCATAGGAGCCTTGACATGAGCTGACACATGATTTGCCAGTGTCACAATGGGACCTAGTCATTTGAAGAGAGCATTACATAAAAAAAGTACCTGTTTGATGATTATCGTATGTGGGTGCTGATCTCTGAATATTTAAGAGACTTACTACTTTATAAACAGGGTCTATGTAATCATTATCAGCATTGTGACAAACCTCCCTCACCAAAAAACTTTCTTTGATCTTCCTGCTTTGAAATGAAACAAAATAACCCACAAGTTTTTTTTAAAATGTGGCTAACAATAGATTTTAAAGAAATTATAGGCTCTAGACCGGGGCTGGAGACCATATGGCCCAGGGACTGGATATGGATTCTGGCTTTCCTCTGGGCTGCCCAGTCTGGCCTTGCTGCCATCAGGGGTATCCCAGGAAGAGGCATAGTGAGGGTGTTACGCGCCCAGGGGCAAAGGAAAAATTTGCGCCCCCTGCTGCCATGTAGCAGAGCCCAGAACCTGGGGCACAGCTGAGCCTGACCCAGGGAGGAGAGGGGGAGGGGAACTTGTACCGCATCTTCCACTGCCCCCTCCAGTTTGGGGCTGGGCTCCCGCATGCACTAACCTGCCAGTGGAGATGAAGGCGGGTCGGGCTAGGAGCAGAGAAGCAGGGAGGAGGCTCCAGCTGCCGGCAGCAGGCAGAGTAGGAGCAGGCGAGCCGAGAGATGACAGGGGGAACAGATTGGGATTAAATTGGTGCCTCCCTAGCTTGGTACCCAGGGGCAACTGACCCCGGCTCCCCCGCTACACCACTGCCCCCCCCCCCGCAGATCTATCATCTTATGCATGTGCAAGATCTGTGACAGCCATTTCATGCATCTGCAGTTAGTGTCTATGGTGCCTGCTGCTGGAGGGGGGGGTCTCAAATGCTGCCACATCCACCTCCAAAGAGGGGGCTTTCCAAAGGAGGTCCTTGCTGCTGCCCCTCAAGGCGTCCACAGGTCCAGTCTCCTTTCAATGGGCCCACTTCCCAGGACTCATTGATCTTGGATCTGGCTTCCATCCCCTCTCCAACCCTTGCAACTACCCAGAGGTGCTCACCTTCCGCCTTATACATTCCCACCTCATTCACCCTACAGGGACAGTCTCTGCCTCACTTGTCCTAGGGACTATTCTACCAAGACGTAATACAAAGTTTCAATGTAAAAAGACTCACTACAAAGCTAAAAACTTCAATGAGAGAATGATTAATACAGAGACGTGTCTACATCTGCTGTAGGGAGACACCTCTGCCTGCCTCGACCCCTCTCCCCCAAAGTCTACAGCCCCATCGCAAAGCAGAGGAAGGGAAGGAAAGGGGCTGAGGCCCATCCAATGGGACCGAAGCAGTCATGAGCAAGCCATGCCCAGGACCCATTCCATTGCTGGTGCTGTGTTGCTTCAGGCACGCTGAAATGCAGTCACCTTTGGGGTGGGGCTGGACAGCTGTTTAACACCTGCACACGGTTTCAGGCAGGGGGCAGTGTGGGCTGCCTTCCTGCAGAACCCCTGTCAGAACCACTGTGCCCTCCTGGCTAGGAAAAGAATAAACAGGAGGACTGGAAATTAACCCACCCAGACTCATGTCCCCTAGACAGGGAATGAGCTATCCACATTGGGCTCCAGCTGGAGTATCGTGTCCAGTTCTAGGCACCACATTTCAGGAAAGATGTGGAGAAACTGGAGAAAGTCCAGAGAAGAGCAACACAAATGATGAAAGGTCTAGAGAACATGTCCTATGAGGCAAGGCTGAAGGAACTGGCCTTGTTTAGCTTGGAAAAGAGAAGACTGAAAAGGGACATGAGAGCAGTTTTCAAGTATCTAAAAGAGTGTCATATGGAGGAGGAAGAAAAATGGTTCTCCTTGGCCTCTGAGGATAGGACGAGAAGCAATGGACTTAAATTGCAGCAAGGGAGGTTTAGGTTGGACATTAGGAAAAACTTCCTACCTGTCAGGGTGGTTAAACGCTGGAATAAGTTGCCTAGGGAGATTGTGGAATCTCCATTACTGGAGATATTTAAGAGCAGGTTAGACAGACACCTGTCAGGGATGAGCTAGGGCAACTCAACTTTGGAAGCCCTAGGGGGCTCACTGATACTCACAGAACATGCTGAGGGCCTCAACTTAAGGGTGGTTGCATATACAAGCAAATGTATATGCAAATACCTTCTTTCACACTGACAGACATGAATACAAAGATTAAGGCAAGACTACACAACACACAGGTCCCATTTAAGTCAGTTCTGCTGATATTAATAAAATGCAACATTCCACCCATGTGACAGCACTTTTCATGAGCAATGACAGTCCAAGAATTTAACTATGCATCTCAACAGAAGACCATTACATTGACTACTTTTTTTTTTTTGGCTCCCACCCGCCGGCCGTGTGTTGATCCCCACATAAACCCAAACCACACCGTGGGCCGCAAACAAACCGGCCAGGGGCAGCGTGTGGCCAACGGGCCATGTGTTGAGGAGTGCTGGGTGCTTGGTCCTGCTATGTGGGCAGGGGACTGGACTCTATAACCTCTCAAGGCCCCTTCCAGCTCAAGTGTTCTGTGATTCTATACTGCCCACATGGGGTTAGACGGGGGCTGGTCCCCTTAGAAGGGACAGGTCCCCAGAGCCCATCCATACCTCAGTGATCCAGCCTGTGCTCCCTGCCCTCGGACTGAACTGGAGACAGCACCCCCTAGAGGAGTCCTGTAGCCTCCTGAGCACCAGTAGGATTTTGGTGCCAGGCCCCTCCCTCAAGTGGATCCCTTGAACTGGGGGTCAGGTCAAGCCCTGTTCTCTCCCACACTGTAGGGTCCCAGGGGCCGGGCCCTATGGTGCCTCTAGGCAGGTATCGCAGCACAAGGGGAGTGAATTGACTAGGTCCGAAGCATTCCCCCCACAGGGCTCAGCAAGCCTGGGGGCAGGGCTGAACAGATGGGAGAAGCAGAGGCATGGGGTGGCTGCCGGGTATCAGTTTCTGTCCTTTGCTGCCGTTAGTTGGGCTGCACCGTGGGCTGGCAGGCAGCTCCCAGAACTGTCTCCTTTGAGCAGGGACAGCTTGATTGCAGCACGAGCTAGCCAGTGCATGATTGCTGAAGCCTCCCCACCACGCAGTTGTTCCCCACATTAGCCAGACTGCAGCAAGCTGTGTTATGCCAGCCTGTGCTGCTGTCACGTCTTCGCTACCCATGAACATAGCCCCTGAATCACTGGAATCTGAGCTTCTAGTTCAGCCTGGTGTGTGACCTCAGGCATGTCGCAGCTCCCTCTGTGCCTTAGTTTCCCCAGCTGTAAAATGGGAACAATGCTGGCCTCCTTGGGAAAACCCTCTGAGTGCTACCAATGGGTGGAGTGAGGGCTGCTGAGGATTAACCTTGCCTTAGTCATGTGGGCTTGGTACCGTTACTGTGGGCAGATGGTGCCGTCAGTTGCTTGGCAGCTCTTTGTGTCCGTATGAAATCAAGTGAAGTGGTCCAGTGACAAGTGGGTGAGTGGCTGAAATTCAGTGGGCAGGGAGCCAGGTGATGGGTCACTGGCAAATTCAGGGTATGGAGAAGGGGGCTCCCCACACCTCAGCTCCCAGCACTTGCGGGCAGAGTTCACAAATGACAAAGCTCTTCTCGCTTCCCTGCCAGCCAAGCCATCACTTTACTGCGGGTCCTTAAGACGTGCTGTCCCTTGCCTGGGCTGGGCACTGCTCCAGAGCGGGCCCGGCTCTCCTAGCCCAGAATCACAGAAGTGCCCAAAAAGTGGGGTTGGGGGCACAAGCACCTGGACCCATGATCCTCCATCCTGCTGTTCTTGTCCCAAGGCCCCTACCCACACACTGTCCCTCCCCCCCAAAATGCTCCTGAACTACCTCTTCCTTCCAAGACTCACCACCCACTTGCACTCTCTCCCTGCCATTGCCTGCACTTGCACACCCCTGGTCCCCCACCCCCTGCTTCTGCCCCCTGGCCCTGGTCTGCCCGACCAGGGGCTGCTGCTGGAAACTGGCAGGTTTTCTACCAGCCGATGCCAGAGCCAGCGCCTGCCTCCCCCCCAGCCAAATCTCCCTCCAGCAGAGCCAGGGACCAGAGGAACCGGTCGGGTAAGTTCATTTTACTTTTAAAAGAGGCTTCTCCTGCCGGCTGCCTCTGCTCGCAGTGTATTCCGGGCGGGTGGCAGCACGTGGACCAGGTGCCGGCTCACTGATCTAGCATCAGGTGGGCCTGTGCAGCGTGCGCTCCGCTCCCACCCTGGCCCGGCGCCCCCTAGCTTAGAGCCTGGGGGCAACTGCCCCTCTTTGCCCCCCCTTCGCTACGCCTCTGATCCCGGGATTCCCAGATGGGGCCGCCCAGCTGCTGCTGGCCCTACTGCTGCCAGGAGAGGGGGGTCCCTACCAGGCTGCATGCCACTGGAAGCCCCGCTGCAGCTGGGGGTTTCCCAGCAAGGGCTGGGATTCCCTGGCCACCTGGCCCAGCTGATGCCAGGGGTTCCTCAGCTGGGATGGAAGCGCCCCTGGCCACCACCTGGTCCAGCTGCTGCTGGCCCAGCCAGAGCTCCCCAGCCCCTGGAGTTCTCTCAGATGGCTCCAGCTCCCACTTCCCAGACTCTTTGGACCAGCAACATCCATGGCCCTGCCAGACCACAGATGTTGCCAGCCAGAAAGTCCTGGATTTGGAAGGCTCAACCTGTATTGGCACAGGAAAAGTTCAGAAAAGGGCAACAAAAGTGATTAGGGGTTTGGAACAGGTCCCATACGAAGAGAGATTAAAAAGACTTTGACTTTTTAGCTTAGAAAAGAGGAGACGAAGGGGGAATATGATAGAGATCTATAAAATCATGACTGGTGTGGAAAAAGTGAATAGGGAAAAATTATTTACTTGTTCCCATAACTTAAGAACTAGGAGTCACCAAATGAAATTAATAGGTAACAGGTTTAAAACAAACAAAAGAAAGTTTTTCTTCATGCAGCGCTCAGTCAGCCTGTGGAACTCCTTGCCAGAAGATGTTATGAAGACCAGGACTTTAACAGGGTTCAAAAAAGAACTAGATAAATTCATGGAGATTAGGTCCACCAGTACTTATTAGCCAGGATGGATAGGAATGGTGTCCCTAGCCTGTGTGTGTCAGAGGCTGGAAATGGATGACAGGAGAGGGACCATGTGATGATTGCCTGTTCTGTTCACTTCCTCTGGGGCATCTGGCATTGGCTACTGTTGGAAGACAGGATACTGGGCTAGATGGACCTTTGGTCTGACCCAGTATGGCCGTTTTTATGTTCTTATGTTCTTAACCCCCAACCCATTCCTGTACCCTCCCTCCTGCTCAGATGCCATACCTCAAGCCTGCTTCCTAAAAGCTCCCTCCCACACACTGAACCCTCATTTTTGGCTCTGTCCCAGAGCCTACGGGAGCCCCACACAATCTACTAGCCTGGTATATGACGGGAACATGGGGAGTGCCTTTCTGTTTCTTTTGTTTTGCTTTTCACTTTTGTGCAGCTCCCAACTGATTTTTCTGTAGGTCAGCGGCCCTTGCACCAAAAAAGGTTCCCCACCTCTGCACTAGACTTTCATGTAAAGGTTGCACAATTTTTGTGCTGTTCTTATGAGAAAACTAGCCGGAAATTGAGTATAAACATTTTACAGCTAAGCTGAGAAAGGAAGGGATGATGACTTTGAGGTAAAGGAAATTCCTGTAAAGGAAACAGACTCACAGCTAGAACTAACCACAGCTCTTATCAAGTATGGTAGGAGAAGCAGGTAAGATTTTTAGATATTACTTCGTTCAAGTAAAGTTTTTAACTGACACTTTCAAACTCTGTCTTCTCCCCTGCATTTTGCCTGTTTTATTGGATGGTTGGGTTTACTTTAATTGTATATACATATTGAAATACCGTATTATCTTTCTGTGCTTATAAAACCATGGCAATATGCATATTTTAGTTGTTGTTTTGCAAGATTGTCTAGTTTTTGCTTCTTTCATGGATGTATCTGGCTTTTCTCATCTCTAGATTGTTACTGTTAATTGCCTTCCAGCTGTATCCCCTCAGAGTCTGTTCTCTTTTACGTGGATGTGTTCCAAGAGTGACTCTGTTGAAGTCAGTGGAAGTACACTGATGTGAGGCTGTTTTGTATATGGGTGAGATCAGACTCAAGACAATAAATTCTGTCGTTCTCATGCTATCCTGCACTAGACCTTCAAGGGCTACCCTGACCCAGAATCTCTCATGAACTGGATTGTAATTTCTTCCGATCAAAGGTGCTATATAAACAAAATAATACGTGGCGTACATAGGCTTGCTACTATTCTGAAAGAAACCTGGAGGATCTGAAATAGGGTAGGGTAACACAGTTCAATACCCTTTTAGCCTTTAATACTTTACCACAGGAAATGAAGATAAGATTTCAATAATTATTTTGTATCTGAACAGCTCTCCCCAAATGGTATCGGTATCCTGGCTGGTGGGGTAAGGAAGTTAGTTTTCTTCCCAGTTAACTGCAGTAGGAAAATTTGTCCCCTTCAAGTATTCAGTACATATCCAGGGGATGCTGGCTCTGCATAAAAAAAGCTGGATTGATTAAAAAAGAGATTGCTTTCTCCCCTGCATTCAAGTCCCTACTATGAGACTGTGCACACTGCCACGCAGCCTAGGTTGCCCATCATTGCCCCTTCCACTTGTGACGAGAGCCTAGAATTAGAAATTGATGCAAACCAATAGGTAGTAGTAGAAGGAAAAAAACCTGGCTGGACCTTTATTTCAGTGGCAGGAGACTTCCCAGTCTCTTCCTGACACGCAGAGTAATCAATCAACTTTGGGGTGTATCTCAAAGAATCATCTTGCTGACCCTTCCTCAAGCCCATCAAGCCAGCCTCCTGTCAAGTGGTAATACTGCAATGAAAATTAATTTGCTTTCTTTGTAGTGTGATGGCTTTGATAGACTGTCTCCCAGGTGCACCCCAAAAATGCTAAATCTGGCTTTGGGCAAAAGTGTTAGAAAGTGCATGATTTCTCCCTTGCTGTCTCCTCAGAAGGTCAAAGGGAGAGAGACTTTCCCTCCCCAAAAGAAGGGTGCTGAATGTTGGCTGTCGGGAGGAACCTGGAGGACGGAAACAGTCTCATTTGGTGCCTGGAAATTTAGTGTGGGTGCATGTGTGACAGTCAAGATACACATCAAAAGAATGTCCCAGGATGATTTTACACAAAATACAGAAAAAAAGTACCGTTTCTAAGAAATAACAAATACATTATGGGTTGTCTTTGAAGTTCTGACCTACCCTCTGTCAAAATGCTTTTATGCTGCACTTTCTGCCACTGATTGCCTTCAGAATTAAAGTAGCATAAAACAGAGCCTGCTATTACTAAGAGGAAATCAACTGATCCAGCCTAGCCCGAGACCCTTGGAATAGCAGCTTCATGCTGATTTTAAAATCCACGAGAAATGCGCAAGATGAACAAGAACTGATTTAGTATCAAAACAGAGGTGGGAAATGAGAACTATAATTAACAGGAATAATGACAAACAGCGGGCCCTGGTCAGTTCCTGGCACATGACAGCAGAGCAGCTGTCTATGTAGAATAATTTCCCTGTAGGCTGCAAAATGGGAATGTGTTCATTAATGCTGCAGATGTAAAATAAACTGGGGGAAGGAAGTGTGTCTCGTTGCTTGTGTGAATGGGACCTGATTTGCATGGTGTGCCCACAGACCAAAAAACTCAACCAGGACTTTTTTCTTCAGCATGAGTCAGTGCTTGTTACATGGCTTTGCAAGTGCAGAGTCACTTGATGGACTGATGATAGGTCAAAAAGAATATGGAGCCAAAGTTCTCACAATTCAAATGTAGCTAACATATACAATCCTATTGTGAGGCTATATAGTTCAGTTCAAGCCTTGCATGACGCCTAGACACTGCAGAGGTAGACACTGTACACATACTGAGAACATTATTGCTAACTAGAAGATTTGCCTGGCATTGCTCGGGTCCTTAATTCACATAAGTTTTGGTTTTCTTCATTTAAATCATTGCTCTAGGCTGGGGCTGGGGTTGAGGGGCTCAGTATGCAGGCTGCCCTGGGGAGAGAGGACAACCCCAGACCTCCTCTCAACACAGCAACTTGGGGCCAGGGAGAAGCATCTGTCCATGGCTGCTGCAACTCCAGCAGTCACAGCCAGGGAAGGGGTGAATGTTCCCCAGCTGGGGGACAGACAGACACATACAGACAAACGGACAAACTCTCAGATATATATAATAGATAGCTGCCCCTTATTCCACCCCTGCCTGCTGCAGGCCTAGTGGGGTCATAGTTGTCTCAATCCCTATCTCTGCCCCCTTCCTGTCCCCTTGTAGTCATTCTGCAGTATAATTGTCCTTCCTACCAGACCCTTTCTTTTCCATTTTCATGAGAAACAATAAAATTCCAGGTACATCCCATTTTCCTGGCACAACCAAACCCTAACCTTGCTTTAAGTTATGATAAGAGGAAGCTGCATAGCAAATTTGGTGGTCCTAGCTCCTGCTGTTTAGGAGGAGTTCTTCAACAAATGGAATCACAGACAGACCACCAGACAGACAGATGCACATTTCTAACATATATAGTAAGAAGATTAAAAAAGGCATAATGATTATCTTGGATGTCACACTGAACTGGCTTGCCTGGTGGAATTATAGCAACAGCTATGATGAGGTTAGCTATAACCACTCAAGAGAGAGATCTTGGAGTCGTGGATAGTTCTCTGAAAACATCCACTCAGTGTGCAGTGGCAGTCAAAAAAGCAAACAGAATAATTAAAAAAGGGATAGAGAATAAGACAGAAAATATCTTATTGCCTCTATATAAAACCATGGTACTCCCACATCTTGAATACTGCGTACAGATGTGGTCGCCTTATCTCAAAAAAGATATATTATCAATGGAAAAAGTTCAGAAAAGGACATAAAAAATTACTTGGAATGGGTCTCATATGAAGAGAGATAAAAAAGACTGGGACTTTTCAGTTTAGAAAAGAGGAGAATAAGGGGGGATATGATAGAGGTCTTATAATCTCATGACTGGTGTAGAAAAAGTAAATAAGGAAAAGTTATTTACTCGTTCCCATAACATAAGAACTAGGGGTCACCAAATGAAATTAATCGGTAGCAGGTTTAAAACAAACAAAAGGAAGTTTTTCTTTTTGCAGCTCATGGTCCGCCTGTGGAACTCTTTGCCAGACGAGGTTGTGAATACCAGAACTTAAACAGGGTTCGAAAAAGAACTAGATAAATTCATGGAGATTAGGTCCATCAATGGCCATTAGCCAGGGTGTGTAGGAATGGTGTCCCTAGTCTCTGTCAGAGGCTGGGAATAGTGATGGGAGATGAATTGCTTGAAGCATCCCTGTTCTGTTCACTCCTTCTGGGACACCTGGCATTGGCCACTTTTGGAAGACTGGATACTGGGCTAGATGGACCTTTGGTCTGACACAGTATGGATGTTCTTATGTTCTTTTGTAAAAATATGGTACATACCAATTTTCAAAAAGACATGATCTCTTAGTGGGAAATGATGTCTACCAATTTTATGCTGCAGTGTTGTGCACTGTGTGAAATACCACTTCCCACTTCAGTGTAGAGTGGACTTTCATTCAAAATAAAGTAATTTTCCTCCTTTACAGCAAAGATGATGTTGACAGGAGGCATTTCTGATCATCTGTTCCACAGTACTTCACAGGCCAGCTAAGAACATATGTTTCCAGAGTGAATCAAAATCGGAAAGGAAAAAAAATGTTTACTCTTTGCTGGATTCTACTATTGTTTATCAAAGAAGCAGAGGTTAGAGAGTTTAATCTGACAGGTAAGAAATTGTTTCATGCCTGTGGAAATATTTAAAAAAATTAAAATATTTTTATTGGCTGGTAAAAAAATGAATATACATCCCACCACCATTTCATGAATTTTCCTTGATTCTGTGTAAGATTTTCTTGTGAATTATAATTTTATGCATTTTTGGTTAAACACTGATAAAGTCCTTGGGACGCATAAAATACAAAATTCATAGCCCCAGAGTTACAATGGAAAGGAATGGACATGTCAATATAATGGAAAAATAAAAACTGAAATTTTCAGAGCATAATGTAACAAATGAATTGCTGCTGAAACTCCACTACAGAATATGTCAGGAATAGATGACTGTCTTGCCATAGATTTTCTCCCTTTCTTAATCTCATCACCACAATCCGTTTCATTACTTTGAATGTCCCTTCCTTATATTTTATTGGGTCTCATGGTGCTATGTGTTAGTGGAATTTCACAGAGCTCCAATTAATTTCTCTTGGAAAAGCTGCAGGGTACCAGCTGTGATTCCTTTGACATCTTCATCCAAGGAAAAATACTGCTTCATAAAAAACAAGAGCTCTACAATTAGAGCTTTTGGGGACTTTTCTGTCAGAAAATCATCCTGATGGAAAACACCCTTTGCATTAAATCAAAAACAAATTTTCCATGGGAAAATGCCTCCAAGATAGGCTCTTGTCGTTTTCATTTTCTGCCAGTAGGGAGAACAGGGCCATCCTTGGGATTTATGGAGCCCTAGGCAGTACTATTAAACCGGTGCCGCTATGCCTGACAGCAGCGAGAAGCGGGGAGAGGGAAGAAGGGAGGGGTGATTTTTCAGAGAGATGATTTTATTATGTTCAGCAACACACTAATGAAATAATTTAAGCTGAAATTTTAACTAGGATCCTGTAGACCAGTGTTTCTCAACCAGTGGTACGAGTACCCTTAGGGGTACTTGAGAGAAGTCTGGGGGGTACATGAACACAACTGAAACTTGGAGAAAACTGAATTTTTGTTGTAAGTTTTACAGCGCTTTGTTATTTTTGTACTTTTTACACCCAAAAATTTCATTGCCCGCCTGGCTACAATTAAGTTGTTTAAACAAAAGTGTTGCAATGGTAGAAAAAAAATTGTGTGTCTGAAAACTGTAGGTATTGGGGGTATTTACCTTTTTTTTAAAAAGGGGGTACTTATAATTTTTTTTAAAGGGGGTACTTTATAAAAAAAGATTGAGAAACACTGTTGTAGACTGTCATGTTCTGAGTAATTTCAGGGAATAGCTGAGTTAGTCTGCAGAAGATAAACTTAAAAAACCAACAAATAGTCTGGTAGCACTTTAAAGACTAACAAAACATGTAGTGTTCCCAAACTTTTTGGCATCACGCCCCCTTTTTGATTTTTGAGAAACCCTCACGCCTCCCCCCAGATGGAATTTCTTCACACTCCCCAGAAGGGCACGCCCCCCAGTTTGGGAACCCATGAGGTAGATGGTATCATGAGCTTTCCTGGGCACAAAAAGAAGATGTGGGCTGTGCCCAGGAAAGTCATACCATCTACGTTTTAGTAATAGAGAGGTAGCTGTGTTAGTCTGATCTTGCTAAAACAAAAGGAAATAAATGGGGAGCCCCCACTTATCACCCCTGATTAGCCATTCATTGACTCATAAATAGTTATTTCCCCCCCTTCCTTTCCCTCTCCCTCACCCCACCTTCTATACTAAATCTGATTTATCAGTTTAATAATGTGTTCACTTTTTTCATTGTATTCCTTTGGTATATATGATCATGCCGATTCTCTTCCAGAATATGATCTGAGGAAATGGGCCTGGCCCACGAAAGCTCATCACCTATTAAACCATCTTTTTAGTCTTTAAAGTGCTACATAGTTTTTCCTTTTGTATCTACATGTTTTGTTAGTCTTTAAAGTGCTACCAGACTATTTTTTTAAGTTTATTATGTTCTGAGTAAGTATTACAATAACACACAGCTATTTTTATCAGTAAAGTCAGTACTGTTAAATGTCTTCATTACCATCTTAATGGCTCTTTAACAGTTTCATTGTTATGCTAATAAGTCTGTCAGGGTGGGAGGCTTTTTCACTTTTAAGTTAAATAGATCCCCTCCAGAGAGAGACTGGCCAGGCCGCAGCAGCCACAGAACAGGCATAGGAAGAGGTGGGTGGGGGGGATATTAAGACCCAGCAGTGCCCCAAATGTTCAGGTACTCTAAGCAGCTGTGTGTACTGCATATGCCTAAGGATAACTCTGAGAGGAAAAAATGAAATTGACAAGAGCATTTCAGTTAGGCAGCCAGCAGGCCAAAAATTTCTGTTTCAGTTCTTTCAGAAAAGAATATTTTAGAATTTTTGTCCTGTGAAAAATGTCAAGGTTTTTCCTTTTTGTTAAGAATCAAGACTATTTTTTCCCCTGAAAACTTGATAATTTCCTCCTCTGGCTGGAAATTCTGTTCTCTAGGCAGCTGTAACTGCAATAGACTATTGTTCTAAGTGATACAATATCATAGCTAACAGGAAGAGAATATAAGATTATCTTCACACAGTTTACTGATTATGTGTCCTGTTGCCACATCATTTAATGCAGTGTTCTGACAAATATCTTGTTCTATTTTAAGTTGATAACTGTTTGGCTGTGCATGCTCTCTTTGTGTGCTGCCCCAGCTCTACACTGATAGCAGTATGTCAAACCCTGAAAGAACCCCCAATGACCACAAATCAGATAAGGGATGAAGGCACGAGCCCAGGTTTATTGTAAATCAGTGGCTCCCAACCTCTAGTCCACGGACCAGTGCTGGGCTGTGAACTGCACATGGCCAGGCCATGCACATGCCTTGATGATTGGCTCGGTGGGACTCTGGAGCAAGGCCCTGTTTGCCCAGAAACCCCCCTTCTTCTTTCCCCAGGATTGTCTCTTCTTCCTGTGCCCAGCACTGCACTGGCTTCTCTGCATGACACTGCCTTGATGCATGGAATGCTGCCCAAGCCCTGGGGTGGGAGGGCCCCCAGGGGCAAGGGTTGCAGAGTGGCAAGTAGCTTGCTAGGACCCAGCAGCAGCAGCAGGCAGGAGCTCTGGGAGCCAGGGCTGGGATCGGCCCCTGCAGCAGGAAGCAACTGGCAGCCGCTGCTCGCAGTGACTCTGGGTCCGGGCTCTGGGTCCTGGCGGCGCTGCTGCTGGGCCCCCAGAGCCTGGACTGCAGCCGGGAGAGGGAATTTCAGCAGGGCCAGTCCCATGACTCCTGAGGAGCCTCTCCCAGGGCAGCACTAACAGCCTGGCCAGCCCCTGCCCCCGGGTGGGCAGCACTTGGGGGACAGGTAAGAGAGACTCCCCCTTTCTCTCTGGGAGCGGTGCCTCCAGTGCCCTGGGGCTGCAAGGGGAGTGTTTGTCCCTAGGATTCTCCCAGTGCAGCTGGCTGTGATCCCTTTCTGGGGCCCAGAGAAGCTGCCGCCAGCTTCCAGAGTACAGGGAACCAGACTTGGGGGGGGTGCCAGTCTTGGGGGGGGGGTGGAGGCAAATTAGGAGGGGGCCGAAGAGGAGTGGAGGCAGGTGAAGGGGAACAGAGATGTGTGAGGCGGGGGTAGGAGGGCGATGGGGGAGGCACTAAAGGGAAGTTGGGGGAATTCAGTGGAGACTTATGGGGAGGATGGGAGCAGAGGTGCAATGGAGAGAACTCTGAGGGGGGGGATCATAGGGAGGAAAAGGGGGGATGCGGGGAAGGGAAGCTGGGGGGAAACTGGGAGCAAGAGCAGCCTGGCTGGGGAAGGGAGAGACACAGGGCAAGGGTTGTAGAGAAGGAGACAGGGGAGATACAATGGCAGCTCCACCACGCCATGAAGCAGGAGGAGGGAGGGCAGAGGTGATTGGTGGTAGCACTTGGGGGCACCAGCTCTTATGCCTCTGACAAAATTTCAGTTGCTAAATAGGGTGCCCGGTATGCCCCCTGCCCCTGTGGGTGCCCCTCCTTGCATCCTTCCCTCTGCAGGCACCAGGCACCACGAGGGGAGGGGTTGCCCCACCCAGCAGCCAGAGGAGGATTCTTTCTGTGATTTTTTTTTTAGTGTTGTAGATATCTGCAAACTCTCACCCATTACGACATGTATTGTGTGCGTACAGATGTGATGTAAAATAACATGTGACCTCTTACAATTAATTACCATAATGAATATGCAAAAATGCAAATAAAATGTTACTGGTCCTCCAAAAGTTTATGAATGGGTTTGCCGGTCCGCAGTATAAAAAAGGTTGGGAGCCACTGTTGTAAATGAAGCACAATAATAGCATCTGGCAGACACTAAGAGGATGTATGCCTGTGATAATGGACACAGCTCAGTCAGTGGTAGGACTTTCCACTGTCCCCTTGGCTGGACAAAGACTCCTCTTTATACATAGATACAAAGAAGTTATGCATCACTCCTGATGTATCAGGTGCAAACCTCAGACGTACCTGGAAGCCACCTCGTACATGTTGGTTCAATCAAAACATCCCTATCCATCATGCTGTCATTCTTAGAATGGGTCAGTACATTTTTGTTTACCTATGGGGAGTGTGCTGGTGTCGAGTTGTACTGGTAATATCCTAGAATGTGTTTACATGACTTGTGCCTGATACCTCATAGTTGTGTTTCTTGCAATATCAGTCCTATTTTTGCCAGATTCTGTGAGCAGGGCCTGCTACTTGCTCACAGCTCCACTTTGCTTCATATTAGCAAAGTCTTGACTATTACTTTAATCCAGGCCTTAGGCCTCATACCAGGCCTCTGATATACAGCCTTATATTTCAGGCTCTCTTCCTACTACATGTCCCTCTGATATGGTAGGACAAAGAGACAAAGGAGAATTTATGGTTGTGGATTGTTGAGAGCATTTGGATATGGAGGCTGCCATTGACATATGCAGTCTAAAGATAATGGCATTATATCTGACAAATATAAACATAACATAATGACAGTATTTTTATGTATTCATCACATCTCACAATAGGATATATAAGATCTTTCAAAGCATTGTTTAATTAGCATTGATGCAGTGGAGGTGACTATTATTATATCCATTTTGCAGATGAGAAAACTGACATATGGAGAGCCAAACAACTTGCCCAAGATCATATAGTTAACTCAGTAGTAGAGTTTGCATGAAACTGTTTTTATTTAAGTTTATGCTCCACCTACATCACCTGGATGTCTTCTATGTGGAGTGAAATTTAGTTAATGTAAATTAACTTTTGTATTAAACATATAAAAATACAGATGGAGATAATGCTGTAATTGAATCATGATATTATGTCTACAGCAGACGATAGCGCTGCCCGTGAAAGATCTGGAACTTTGAAATACTTTTTTTTATTAATGTACATAAGTAAAATCAAAACAAGACTGCAACATAATAGTTTGTGTTTAAAGACATGTGGCCAGGTCCTCAGATGGTGTAATCAACATTGTCATCAATGGAGCAATGCCATTTTACACAAACAGAAATGTTTTTGGTTCTCAGAGCCTAGTCCAACTGCAATTAAAGTCTATTGGAAGTTGCAGTGGGAGCTGAATCAGACTTATAAACCCCAGACAGTCATTGTGAATTTATATTAATTAACTGTTATTGGATTACATTTTCAAAGGCAACTGGTGTAGTGGTAGCTGTGTTGGTCCCTGAATATTAGCGAGACAAGATGGGAGAAGTAATATCTTTTTATTGGACCAACTACTATTGGCATATGATACAAGCTTTCAAGATACCCATAGGTCTTTTTGTGTTGGGTGGGTGTCAGATGCCTGGCTCCACCCTGAACAGGGGCATCCATCTCACTATTTTTAGCCCTGTAATGCAAGCCCTATGAGCCCAGGTCAACAGACTCTGGGTACGTCTACACTAGCCCCCTAGTTCGAACTAGGGAGGCTAATGAGGGTGACCGAAATTGCTAATGAAGCGTGGGATTTAAATATCCTGTGCTTGATTAGCATATTCCCGGCCGGTCGCCATTTTGGAAACTGACTAGCCTGAAGTAACTGCCCGTGTCTACATGCGGCAGAGAAGCGCGATTCCGAGATAAACCCCTTAGTTTGAATTAACAGTTAAATCTCATGGAATGCTGTCTCTTCTCATTCCGTGAGGTTTAACTGTTAATTCAAAATAAGGGGTTTATCTTGGAATCGCGCTTCTCTGCCGCGTGTAGACGCGGGCAGTTACTTCGGGCTAGTCAGTTTCCAGAATGGCAACCGGCCGGGAATATGCTAATCAAGTGCGGGATATTTAAATCCCGTGCTTCATTAGCAATTTTGGTCGCCCTCATTAGCCTCCCTAGTTCGAACTAGGGGGCTAGTGTAGACGTACCCTCTGAGACTCACTTTTTTCAGACTATTTTTCAGCATAGACATAATTTAAGAGACAATGCCTGAGCTATTAGCTGGGAAGATGCTGCTTTCAGGCTTCATACAAAATTATTAGACTTTTATTTCAAACGCTAGGAGCCAAAAGATCTTAAGGACACTAAACTGTTAATTTCATTCTCTGGAGAGAGGGGGAAGGCAGCTATCAGGGGGTGGATAGATGATTCTGCTGGCCATTTTCCTCTCTCTCTCCCTCTCTGTGTGTGAATGCTATATATGCATGTCAGCTTGCACTGACAGGTTTGTTGCCTGCTTTTCAGGGTGTCTTCATAAAGGACCTGGAAGGATTTATCGTGCAGTTGCTAATGAGGAGTTTCTCTTGGAATGTGTTTTGCCATCCCAAAACCGGACCCACGTGTTCAATAACTCATTTCTATATAAAAGTGAAGTGCTTTGGTTTTGGCAACACAAACCTGAAGAACCACTGAAGGCTCTCAACAATGAAAACACTAACCCTACTCAGGAAGGGAATGCACTTTGGTTCAGACCAATAGGGATTAATGCTGCTGGAATATATATCTGTATGATAAGGTATGTCAGGGTGTCAAGAGGCTTTCTTTGATGTACAGTCATTGATAGCTGAAAATCATAGAATCATGCAGCTAAAGGGCTGCAACGTCAAGAGGTCATCTAATCCATCCCCCTGCATTGAGACATGATTAAGTATACTTAAGCCAGGGATGGGGGAAAAAAAAAGAAAAGAAATGGCAGTTCACTAGTGTTAGCCCCCCCTTCCCCCCAGCAGGCTACTAATGCTTTATTTACCTGAGCCTCCACAGGTACAGCCAATTGTAGCTTTCACTGGTTGTGGATTGCCATTCCTGGCCAACGGGAGCTGCAGGAAGCACCATGGACCAGGATACTGCTCCCTCCAGCTCCCATTGGCCGGGAACAGCGATCCACAGCCAACAGGAGCTGAAATCACCCAAACCTGTGGAGGTGCAGGTAAATACAGTGGCAGCAGCCCACCAAGGGCTAATCTGGGCAAACTGGATTGTGGGCCGGTATTTACCCATCCCGGACAGAAGTTTGTTTAACCAGTTCTTTAAAACCTAAAGGACACTAAACTCTTCCTTTGCTCTGATATGTTGATTGTTTTCCTTTGACCTTGGTTTCTTTTCTTTGCTGTGCAGGGAGGAAAGCTCATGCCTCAAAAACATCATAGAGGTTCAAGCAAAGAACAATGCAAATTGTTCAGATAATGGCAAAAATGAGCTGTCTCTTCTCATTGAAATGGGACATTCAATTTCCTGTCCTGGGATACACTGTTACATTCATTTACAAAGGTCACCAGTGACATGGTACAAGGTAACGGTCACTTTGTTCCAAGTATGTGCAAAATAAAATAAGTGCAGTTTTAAGCTACATTTGGCCACAACTTATACTGAAGCAAATTAAAATTGTTTGCAATGCGCTGAAGGGAATATTTTAGAAGTTTTTAATTAGAGCTGAGGTGAAAATGGATTTTTTTTAATTTTGTGGAAAATTTCATGATATGGGGGGAAAAAATGTTCCAGAATGGAGCAAAACCAAAAATTCTAAATTTGCCATGAAGTTAAATTAAAACAAAAAATTCAGGTGAATCAAACCATGTTGTTTCAATAAAATTGAAACATTTCATTCTGATTTCAACCTTTTAAAACTTTTGATTTTTTATAAATTAAAATATATAAAGATTTCATTTTGCAAACTTATTTAAAAATGAAATATCAAAATGTTCCATTTTGAAATTGTTTTAAAATACCACATTTGTTTTGTAAATTAAATTTAATCAAAATTCATGTTTTTCAAAAAAGTTTTTATTGAGATTAAAATGGCATTTTCTTGAAAAAAATTTTGCTGAAAAATTTCTGACAAGCATTACATATAATGGCCATAAAAACTGGCTCCAAACTAAAATTTGTCAGACAAGGAAAGGCTGTTTTTTCTTTTTTTTACCGTTTAAAAAATGATCAGTTCTGTATAAAGTTAAAAAAGAACAATAAATGGAAATTACTATTTAAGATATTACTTTGCATTCAGGTAATACCAAGTATGAAGTTTAGTACATTTTCCTAAACAGAGTTACCTGCTATACAGGAATAACTCTTGATATATTGTACACAGATATACATCTGGTGTTACTTATGGGCATGTCTATACATTAGGGCAAAAGTCGAAGTAAGCTATGCAACTTGCATAGCTTATTGGAATAGCTTAAGTCGAAATAGCTTAATTTGGCTTTTGGCGCTATCTACACAGCAGGAAGTCAAAGGAAGAACTCTCTTCCTTTGACTTCCCTTATTCCTCATAAATGAGGGTTACAGGAGTCAGAGTAAGAAGTTCTTCAGCTTGCCATTATTTCAAAATAATGGTTTGCAGTGTAGACACTCTCTTTATTATTTCGGAATAACATCAGTTATTCCGAAATAACACTGCTGTGTAGACATTGCCCAAATGTTTAACAAAGACTAGAACCATTTCTGTACCAAAATAACTTTTGAATTTCCTGTAAAAGATGCACATTTTCTATGACAAATTTTCCTTTCTGGTTTCTTTCTGAACCAACTTTGAATTTGCTTGTTCTGTCTATTTAAGGCCCGATCCAAAATCTTCTGAAGTCAATGAGACTCTTTCCATTTACTTCAATGGACCTTTATTGAATTTAGTCATTCTAGAGGATAGATGCAACAAGTAGTCCTGTGGCACCTTATAGACTAAAAGATGTATTGGAGCATAAGCTTTCGTGGGCAAAGACTTACTTCGTCAGATGCATGAAGTGGATCTTTGCCCATGAAGTGGGTCTTTGCCCATGAAAACTTATGTTCCAATACATCTGTTAGTCTATAAGGTGCCACAGGACTCCTTGTCGCTTTTGCAGATCTAGATTAACACGGCTACCCCTCTGATACTAGAGGATAGATGTGTATTAAGATGCTAAGAATGGTTGAAATTTTCAAAATCATTTAGTGTTGCTCTTAGTGAAAGCAATAACAATAGCTATATTGCCAACCCTAAGCATTCAAAATCATGAATCATACATTCAGAAATAATAAGATTTATTTAAAAATCATAACGTGTAAAGAAAAGTTTTTATTTTATTTGCCTTCTGGTTGCTAAGTTTTCAAGTCCCATTTCATTTATATTTGCAGAGTTTTCTCTGCAATTATGAATGTTATAAACTAGCTTTAAAAAAAAGAAAGAAAGGTGAGATTCTCATGTAATCAATTGCCTTCAGAAGTTAGGGTTTGCAAAAACAAACATACACAAACCCACCCCAAATCTCATGAGACTCGTGGTATATTAGACACTGCTATTCACTTCAGTGGGAACAGAGCTGGGTCAGCATTCAGCTCTCTTGACAATCATGCTCTAAGATTTTAAAAGAGTATGTAATTAGTAGCAAAGAAAAAATACCTAGTTGTTTCATTTTTTTTTCTTTTTGCTAGAATGGAATTCAAGTGACGAGCCAGGATTTTAGACCAGGTCTAAAACTTATCGATGATAAAATCCTCCTGGTTCCTATTTATAAGCAAGATGCTGGTATTTATATATGTGATTACATTATATTTGACAACAGTATCCAGTGGATAATGAGACGAATAATTAGAGTAAAAACCATTGGTAAGTAATGTATGAGCTCAGAATAATAAAATATCTGTTGTAACAGCTTATTTGCTGTTGGTAAATTAGCATCTCTTTACTCTTCTGCACTGTTTTCCTTTGTGATCACCTATGAAAATCTTGTCCTTTCTCAGCTTTTGTGATGCCTGGTTTGCTCCTGCTTGCTTCTCTGGCTGTTCCTTCAGAAACCTGTGTCTCCTTCTTCTTCCAGAATGCTGTGAACCGTTGGTCTGCTACCCTGAGGCCCCATTTACAAAATGGGTGTATGTTAGGAATGTTCAGACAGGCCATCAGCCTAAACATCATTAAAGTCCTCACCTCGGGCCCACTGAAGTCAGTTGAGAGACTTTTTATTCCAACGGGCTTTGGATGGAATGTTTGTTCAGGCCCAACCTTAGGGCAAAGTGAGGAAGGCCATTGCCTTGGGCCCCGTGCCTCCAGGACCCCATGCTGCCCTGAACCTGCCTGCCTACTCATTTGCTGCCCTGGCTGGGCCCCACTGTTAGCGTGCTGCCCCACCTGCCCAGCTACTCAATTACTGCCCTTGTTGGGCCCTGCTGTCAGTGTGTTGCCCCACTCACCCAGCCGGCCACTTGCTCGCTGCCCTGGTTGGGCCCCCTGTCAGCATTCTGCCTTAGGCCCCGCAAACTCTTTGGCCAGGCCTCTATATGACAGACTGTCTGTAACCTAGATAACCAATAACTTTATCAGAGCTGATTCCACCTTGGGTTTACCCTAGCCTAAGTCATGATAACAACCTTTCCACTACACATAATAGAGTTTTATCAGTTTTATACTTTTTTGTATTGCAGCACGGAATACTGTCCACACCCCAAACATCTTGTATCCCAGTGGCATGAAGACCCTTGAAGTAGAACTTGGTAAGCGAGAGCTTTTTAGGGTTCTTCTGGCCTGGAAGGACAGGACAATTTAATGAAGTACTGATATATTACTGGATGATAGAAACCAGTTTTAAGGCACGTATGGATCTTAGATCAAAACCTGAGACAGGGTACTGGCAGTATATGCCTTTGTTGGCATGAAAGGGGGAAAACGCATCTCAATCCAACAACCACTCTCTCAGGTGAATTAGGAGAAAGACTTTCCAGTAACTTCTGTAAATGGTATTTCTGTGTTTGCTTTGGACAGGAAAACCTCTTAAAATGGAATGCAAAGTATTATTTGGCTTTGAAAAGGATTTTTGGACTGTGATAACTTGGTACAGGGACAACAAAGAAAGTAAAAGTGAGCTGTGTGTGCTGAACTCAACAAGGTAAGGAGAGAAAACAACCAGACAGAAAAACTGAGCTTGGTTACCGTGCAAGCAAATGTAGAGTCTTCAGTATTGCCTTATTTAATATACTGTCTTCTCACCTGGAGAACACTGGAAGTTCATTTACAATGAATCAGAGAAACACACATACTAATGTGAATGACACATGCACTTTCTTTCTAATATGATATTATACATTAGCACTATACTATGTATGTATGAATAGGTCTGTGGGTGTGTATACTTATATAAAATATGTGTGTTAAAAGAACATTAGGGTTATAGAGTGAAGCACTCAAAAGTTAGCAAGTATCAGCAACAGGGCCGACAGCCACCATGGGCTCTGGGGCAAGGTGTGTATGTGGGGGGGGGAGGGGCTCTGCGTGCACCTTAGAGGAGGTGGGGCCTTAGGTGGAAGGGGCGGGGCTGAGGTCAGTCAGCTGTTAGTGCCACTCAGACCGTGGCATGCCCCCACCACTGTCTCAGTGACGTGGAATCACGTAGTGGCGCAGTGGCACTCTGGCACTCCAGCAGCAATTGTAAGGAACTCGGGGCTCTGGCCGCCACCACTGCCACAGTAGTGGAGGCAATGGCCAGGTGCTCCAGGCCCCTTTGTTTCTCCAGGCCTCAGGGCAAATGCCCCCTTTACCCCCTTTGCCCCATCAGTGCAAAGCAGGCCTCAGGGTGCCAAGTCAGGCACCCAGGAAATGAAGGAGATACAATCGGTGACCATCTGTGAGAAGTGTGGTTTAAGTGACTTGCTCCGCATCACACAGGAATTCTGTGGCAGAAGCAGAGAGAAATCCAGTCCCCCATGAATGCATTCAACTGCCTTAACCATCAGACCCTCCTTTCTCTTTGCTTGCAGTCCCCTGCTTGAGTCACTACATACCTTCAAATTCTGTGACAAATTAAATAGGAGTCCTACAGACAACAGTCTCATTCACTACACCACCCTGGTTAATCCTGTGCACTGAATGAGACAGCATCATGTGGAAAAATGAATATGTGATCATGTCATTAAAGACTGTATCCTAATTCATATTCACGGGTGGGCTGAGTTAAGGTTGCACAGGAGACTTTAATTTGGATATTAACTTTTGAATGCTTGGCTTTTCAACCTTAGTGAACTTTTAACATGTGTGTGTTTGTGTGCGTGTGTGTATGTGTGCACACGTGATTTCCTAGATTAAAAAAAATGAGAAATCAGAAATCCTACTATATGGCATCATATTGACTCCTACACGGGACATTAGCCTGGTTGGAATTTTTAGATCCCTCACACACCTCTGCCACCTGAGCTAATGGAATACCTGAATGCAATAGTAGGTTGTCATTTTTTGTGGACCAGCACTAGAGGAGGATGTGCTACATACTTTGCCAGTGGATTTCACAGGTACTTGGTGACAGCAGAAGAATGTTGAGACTTAGGAAACCTGGACTGTATTCCAGGGTTCAGAGGGGACTCTCCGCTTGTTTTCCCCCACACTTAATCCTATCCACTCTATGCCAGCCAGATTGCCCTGGACCCATCTCCTTGTTCCGCTTCCAGTATCCTTGCCCAGCCAGTCCTATTTTCCCTCTCTGGGTTCCCCCATCAGAGTCTCACTCTCCCCCCATATTCCAGTCTCTTCCTCCCACACATACTTCTAACCTTAATCTCCTTGTTCTGCTACTGCTACACCCTCCTCCCCTAGCACCTTGTTCAATTTCTTTCTCCCCTCCCCACCTCCTGGAAACCAGTCCCAGGGGCTCCTCTTCCAATCTCACTCTCTTCCTCCCCTCCCCACTAGTCTCTTGTCTCAGTCTCTGTGCTCTGCCAGTTTCAGTTTTACCGTTGTACCTTGGCTCCTCATTAGACCTGTCTTTCCTCTGCCCTGCCCCACTTCCACCCACTGGTACCCAGTTCCAGTCTGCTTGTGCAGCTAGTCCCAATGTCTCCCCAATTCCGCATCCAATCTCAGTGCCCCCCCTTAACTGATAACTAGCTCTCTGCTGCCCCTCACTTGTCCCTTACTGGGTGTCCTTCATCGGGTTGCTCCCAATCCCAGTCTGCTCTTCAGCTTCTAGTCTCAGTCTTGTGATGTTACCTGTCCCAGGTTCCCACCATGACTCTGAGTCACGCTCTGTACCTTTTGGTTCCCAGTCCTAGTGCCTGCCTTTTCAACACTCAATCACAAAATCTACTCTTTCAGTCTGGCGTTTGTCCTTTTTGCTTTCAAGTCAGAGGGCTTCCTGCTTGGGCATCAGCAAGGAGAGTCATTGAGAGCACACAAAAGACAGTCTCCCTGCTTTCAGTTGCAGTGCCTGGCATTGTCTGAGCAGCTGGAAGCAGCAACTCTAAAAAAAATCTGGCTTTGGCCTGGCCCCTGTGGGATAGCATGTGCAGTCACTCTGTATGGATGGCATGTGCAGTCTGGACACAGAGGACAAAGCATGCTCACAGAGGACAGAATAGTTGGAGATTTTAGCTGATATGCTCAACAGGGATTTTACAGAGTTTGTGCAAACTGAGATTTTTCAAAGACTTCTAGCTTGGCCAGACGTGGGTAGTTTTTCATAGGATCCGCAAAAAGCACATCTGTGATACACAGATCACATTTCAGATACTTGCTCCAAAGTGCTGGAATGCTAGAGCTTCTCCCAGTAAAGGTCACGGGCCAATTTTTTAAAAGGAAGACATTGGACATGGAAAAAAATGTTGTCCTTTGGTAAAGTCTGACAAAATTATAAGGAACTGAAAACAGAATCTTATATTCTAAAATGTTACAGAATCTTAATATTAGTCAGTGTTACCAACCTCACCTATAATGATAAAATCAAATCATCCATAAGATATTGTAAATCTCTGCCAAGAGTACTCTGTTGACATTATTCTTTCACTCTCTATTATATATAAATATAATGATATCTTATGGATGAGTTGAATTCATTATGATTAAAGCTGCTGACTGGCACATGTGTGATATTCCAGAAATCAGTAGGTTATCAGCTTCTACAGAGTGGTGCAAAATGGTTATAATGAACATTGTCTTTTTCAGAATTCATTTGGAACTCAAAATTCACACAAAGCACATTGAATGATTTGTAAAAATGTGGGCACACTGTTCAATTTGGGGTAAATGGTGAACTGCTTTCAAGGAAATCAAGGTGATTTGTGGATTTGAGTCAAAATCACACGCTACTGTGATTTCACCAAATGATCAGTTGAAAGAAACTTGGTGGGACGCATGAGTGTCACCTCACCTGCAATGCTTAAGTGAAACACTGCACGGTCTGAACCAAATTGTGAATGAAATTTAATAAAGCCAGTCCCACTAGTTTTCACATTGCTCTGTTCAGATGACCTCAGTTAGTGGATGAGAAGTGTCC
Organism: Pelochelys cantorii; assembly: GCA_032595735.1. NCBI lineage: Eukaryota > Metazoa > Chordata > Testudines > Trionychidae > Pelochelys > Pelochelys cantorii. The sequence continues at coordinate 118,119,201 of CM064326.1, read as the reverse complement.
ATGCAATATGGGGCATGATTCTGCAAATTCTTAGTGTCCCGCAGCACCTGAGAATTTTGCTAGCATCAAATTCTTTAAAGGTCTTTCAGTGCACGATCCCTCACTACTGCTATAGTGTCTGATATTTAAGGCTGCAATTCAGCTAGGTACTTAGGTAGGTGCCTAACTTTAAGTACACGTCAATGGGACTAAGCATGTGCTTAAAGTTAGGCATGTGCTTAAGTACTTTGCTAAACCAAGGTCTGGAGATAGAGCAAAAGCTCTTTGTGGGTAGTAGTGTCTTACTATGATATCAGAGCTTTCATACCAGGGCATCATTTTTCTTTTGTGACATTGTCACACATCCATAGGATTGGTGTTATGTCCCCAGCTTTGGAACCTCTTCAGTATGCTAGACCTAGTATGCCACAGGTCCCACTTTTTCTCTTTGGTAAGCCACATGGTTTCACTGCTTCCTTGGGCTGGACTACTGGGCTTTCAGCACTCTTGCTTCATCCATGCGTTCCATACAGTAAGTGTAATTGAGACAGAATTCTGATGGAGATGTGTACACTCTTCAGGGATTAATGAACCTCATCAAGCATTTGCAGCAACACAGCAGCCAGTATTGTCAAAACAGTCAGGTTTATTAGTTAACTGGAATGCAGGATAAGAAGTTCTTAAGTAGTATAGAGAACTGAAGGTTAAAGCACAGTCCATTCTTGTTAGCTCAGAGTCCAGTCAAGCTGAAGAGAGCTACTTGGTTTAAGTGCTGTTTGACATCCTTCATCTGGCTCCTGGTGAGTGTCCTGAATACTTTCAGCAGCCAATTCTTATTTTGCCATCTCATGCCTCTGCAGTCCTTTGTTCTCAGATGGGGAATAATGCTCAACCTCCGTGTTGAAAGGTGGAGATATCCAAATCTCTCTGGGTCGTTGTCTATGTCTGGGCAATTGGATTTGCCATTGTTTTTTCAAATGCTCACTCTTATGGGGACCAAACCTCAGACTGCTAAGCAATACCCAAACCCGTGTCTCAGACTACCCTGGGAGCAAACAGTCCTTTTCCATCCGCTGGGTAACAATGGAGCATATAGGGGAAAGTAAGAGAAAAACAAGGACTTCTAAAGTATTACAAAATATTCCTACGCCTTCCCAGACATGAAAAGTGAATGACAAGCATTTTTGCAGCTCTTTTTTTGTACTGTGACTTGTGTAAATTAATAGTAGATGGATGATAGGAATGTTTCTCTGTTTAGGGTTCGTGTAGAAGAATTTGATGGAAAATCATTTGTTCATGTTGCCATGCTCAGGGAAGTTACTGAAAGGGACCTCAACAGCAACTTCATCTGCTTTGCTCAGAATTCTGTGGGGAACTCGACAGGAGTGCTCAAGCTAAAAAGGAAGGAAAGAGGTAAATTATTTTGATCACGGTCACTAATATGCTGGTCATTATCATTGCCCGCTACTGTTCAATAAGTTATCCTGACACGGTTCTGGGTTTGGTGTTGCTCAGTACAGTGTCTGATTCAGTGCTTGTGAATAGACCTATGCATTGAGAAAGCCGATTGTCCTCTGAATTGCCACCATTCTTTGTGAATCTGTCATTTTACGAGTTTATTCAGGGAAATCTTTTCAACCTGAAGCAAGTGGCTAGTGACTTGGTTTGGAGTGACAGGAGGAGAGGGGCTGGACTGGTGGTGGTTATGCTGCAAAAAGTAAACACAGAAGGTTCCAGGATATCTGGCACCAATGGGTGAAATTCATATTCCCTTTTGTTTCCACCCTCCCATTTTAATCATTTCATAGCCTCTAAGGACTCTATTAAGGGGGCAGCAATATCTGGCTCTCCAGAAGGTTTTTACCACCTCAGTAGTTAACATTTAATGTCTAAACAGGGAAGGTAGACAAGGTGATAGCTTCATGGAATGGACAAACATGCTGCTTTAAAGATGTCTCCACAGAAACCGTTGTAGGCTCCATTGATTGGAAAGGTATCTAATGGATGGAAATGATGCCCCATTTCAGAGTTTCCCTGACTTTCTCCTAATTAGGCTTCCTGAAATTCCATCTTCTTTTCTCTAAGCTCCTAACAATGGATGAATGTCTATGTGGAAAGTTGTCCAGGACAACAAAGCTAGTTGTGGATGACCATCTCATGATGAGACTGTCTAGTAAGAACATCTTCAGTGCCCATCTGGCCAACATGACAATGAACTATTGCAGTTAGTGCCTCCAACCACATTTTAATACAGTCTGTTTTGAATGTGTTCCACCTCCACAAGACAAGTACCAAATTTGAGTTAGACATCTTCCTCAGAGGAAAAGGACTGAAATGTGAGGCAAAACTGATCTATGTTGGCATCATACTGGACTACTGCTTGACTTTCCATGACCATCTAAAAAGACTTCTCTCACAATCAGAATCAGCAAATTAGCCAGTTCAACCTGGTGCACAAAAAGTGCACAGACACTCTGAACATTGGCTTTGGCCCTAAGCTATATCTCAGAGAACACTGTGCCCTTGTGTGGCGATGTTTGCCTCACATAATCTGGTCAATCTTGAATTGAATTAGACTATGCATGCCCCCCATTTCTGTTCCGTGGCTACCAGTTCTGAGCAACATAGCAGAGCTGTGTGGTGGGACTGGGCTCCTGCAGATCCCACTGGACCCATAGCCATTATAACAGAAAATGTTATAGTAAAATGTTCTTTGTGGTGGCTGTGATTGGATGGGCAAAACCACCCAGACTGTAGTAATTTGTGGAAAAGCACTTTAAAACCTTTCATACTTCACTTTAAACAAGGAATGGAAAGATCTAATGTCTATTGCAACAGGAATTAAAGTATTTTACATGACTTAAGCAAGATTTGTTTTATTCTTTTAGGGGTAAAAATTGTTGTCTCAATTCCATTATATATATTAAACCAATGTGTATTTTTGTTTGTTTTACAATAGACTTGTGGAGTCTGTCTCTCTAGTGGGATTTGCAGAATCTAAGGTTTCTGTGGGTGGGAGTGGGATAAAAATGCAAGGAGCAATGAGGGAGTGAGTGGGAATGGTATTGCAGAGCAGGACAGGAGAAGGATTAAAAAAATAGTCCTGCACAGGGTCTACAACATAGCCCCTTCTTACATTCATTGCAGAGTCTACAGCCCGGCTGGTGGAAAAGTTAGGTGTCAGTCTAGGTATCCCACTGTACACTGACATTTTCAGTCACCCTCAAGCACCTCTTAACTGTGGAGTCTGTTGCAGACTCAGCTGCCAGATCAGAATCTCTGAGCAGCACCCTAATGGTTCAGTGAGTGGCCAGCTAAAGACATTTGGAATGGTTTCCTTGTCACGGCTCCAGACCATTTGATCCTGGGATTTGATCCGCCACGTCACATTTGGACACTTCTGAACAGGTTTCACACTAGCCAGAAAATATGTGCAGCCAACCCACTTTGTTCAACGGTGCATATTGACAACGAGCGTCAGGGGACTAGATTTCATGGTGGCATTAGGGTCCTTCATTCTGGGGATGAAGCTGCCGTTGGGTGGCTCAGCAAGCATTGCAAACAATAGAAGAATCCTTAGCATGCACTTCTCATGCAAATGACCACACTTCTTTAACGTTTGGCAGGTGGGCAGGAGCAAATCTTGTCAGTCAGCTTAGTCCCCATCCCTAGCATTAGCATTTCTTGTAAATGTCAGGTTTTTTGGTAAACATTGCATTTTAACAGCAATAATTTTGTTCTAACAGCACTTTTCAAATACATATTGCCTGGTGTGATTGCACTTCTAGTTGGACTCTTGTTGGGCGGTGCTCTTGTTTACCAGCATTGGATCGAAATAGTGCTGGTGTATCGAAATTACTTGGCCAAGGATGAAACTATAGGAGGTAAGAAAAATAGAACTATGACAGAGAGTTATTTTACTTCAACTTTTTAAATTGTTGTTTGAAATATTTGCTAACCATTTACTTAAATGTGTTAAATCACATTAGGGTGACTTTCCATTGACTTCAGTGGTCTTTGACTCAGGGTCTTAGAGAAACTGGAACACGTGGGGCAGTACATGTTTACTGACAGAAGTCTTACAGTGAGCCATTTACAGTAACAATCATTTAACCGGGGAAAATCAGAGTAGGAGACAGAAGTGAGACAAAACCCTGTGGACAGAGTAGTGAGGTGTTTCCAGTATTTTAAAAAGAGGTTCTCACAACATTTCCTAACTTAACCTCGGATTAAACCAGTAGATTATCAGAGTGAGGAAATAGAGACATCTAATCATTTATTTGCCTATTTAATCAACATGATTTCTCATGAATATAACCAAGGAGAGAGACAATGTTACTTGATAAATCAACTTACACGGGCACTTATTGGAAATATTTATATTTTTTTTCTCTCAAGAAATACATGTTGGTCATAGTAATCAACTTCTGTTCATGAATATTTCAATAGCAACCCCAGGCCTCCACAAGAGTGGGGCTCCCAGGTGCTACAGTCTGTAAAAATGTGTAGGAAGTGTCTCTTCCTGCCTCAGATTGCTTACAAAGCCAATTTGCGGTGGAGCAATCTGGTGGTTTCCACCGTCAAGGCTTTTTTCTGAAACACACCTGGCACTGGATGCAAGCAGGTATATTCAAAGGGCAATTAATGAATTACTCTTCAGAACAGTGATCCCAGTCCATCCCTGGGATAAAGAGGTGTTGACTCCTGGAGAGGTAAAGCATCATTTATGTATCTTGTTACTGACTGATTATTCCCACTGTCCCTTACAGTCACTCCACCATTCTTCCCCTGCCCTGCATGCTCTCCCTCTTCCATTTTCCTATTCTTTCCATCACCAGGCTTGCTCCCTCCCTTCACCTTCACAGTCTCCTCTCATTTCATTTGTTGACACTCCAAAATTCCCCCACAATACTGCGTCACAAATGTGATGTTTGCCAACCATCAGCCTGATCACTTTGCTTGTACCTTATATCACTTCCTAGCAACTCTTTGTTTTTCTGTTTAGATTGCAAGCTCTTTGGCCCAGGGACCGTTTGTAGTGTGCTTACCATAGTATAGTGATAGAGATGCAACCGTGTTAGTCTGGTCTAGCTGAAACAAAAGACAGGACTATGCAACACTTTAAAGACTAACAAGATGGTTTATTAGGTGATGAGCTTTCGTGGGCCAGACCCACTTCCTCAGATCAATTTGTGGAAGAAAATTGGCACGACCATATATACCAAAGTGATACAATCAAAAAAAAGTGAACACATATAAAATTGACGAATCAGATATAAGAACAGAGGAGGGGTGAAGGGGGAAGGTTAGTGTCTGTGAGGTAATGACATACGTAAAGTGTCAAATTTAAGCATGAATGACAGTTCTGAGGCTTCTCTTTGAAGTCTGGAGTTAAAATCTCTTTGAAGCAATATGCATGTTTTAAGGTCATTGAGAGAATGGTCAGTCTGGTTAAAATGGCAAGCAACAGTTTTCTCTCTGTGAAAGAGCCTGATGACTGTTTTATGTGCATTGATTCTTTGGCGAAGTGTCTGAGAAGTTTGTCCAATATACATAGCAGACGGACATTTTAGGCACATGATGGCATAAATTATATTTCTGGATGAACAGGAATATGTGTTCTTGATCTTGTAACTGGCATGGTTAGGTCCAATAATGGTGTCAGCAGAGTAAATATGTGGACAAAGCTGGCACCGGGGTTTGTTGCAAGGGAAAGTTCCAGGGTTGGTATTAGTGTGGTATGTCCTGTGGTTGTTGGTAAGAATTATCCTGAGGTTAGGTGGTTGTCTATAGGAGACTATGGGTCTGACTCCCAGAGCCTCTCAGAGGGTAGTATCCTGTTCCAGTATAGGTTGTAGTTTATTGATAATGCGTTGGACGGGTTTAAGCTGGGGGCTACAGGTGATGACAAGGGGTGTTCTATTGTTGGTTTTCTTGGGTCTGTCTTGAAGTAGATGGTTTCTGGGTATTCGTCTGGCTCTTTCAATTTGTTTTTTTATTTCTCCGGGTGGGTAATTGAGGTTTATAAATGCTTGGTAGAGATCCTGAAGTTTCTGGTCTCTGTCAGTGGGACTAGAGCAGATGCGATTGTATCTAAGGGCTTGGCTATAGACAATGTGTCCTGGATGGGAGCTGGAAGCATGTAGGTAACTGTATGAGTCAGTGGGTTTTCTGTAGAGAGTGGTATCTAATTTACCGTTGGTGATTTGTACTGTGGTGTCCAGGAAATGGATCTCTTGTATAGAATGGTCCAGGCTGAGATTGATGGTGGGGTGTAGGTTGTTAAAGTCTCTGTGGAATGCATCCAGTGTTTCTTGGCCATGGGTCCAGATCATAAAGATGTCATCGATGTAGCGTAAGTAGAGAAAGGGTAAAAGGGGACGGGATCTGAGGAAACATTGTTCTAAGTCAGCCATAAAGATGTTAGCGTACTGTGGGGCCATGCAGGTACCCATGGCTGTGCTGCTGATCTGGAGGTATAAGTTGTCCCCAAATTGGAAATAATTGTGGGTGAGTTACATAGGTCTGCTACCAGATTGGCAGTGGTATCCTCTGGGACAGTGTTTCTAATTGCTTGTAATCCGTCTTCATGTGGGATGTTGGTGTAGAGAGCTTCTACATCCATGGTAGCAAGGATGGCATTATCAGGGAGGTTATCGATGTTTTGTAGTTTTCGCAGGAAGTCAGTAGTATCTCGGAGATAGCTGGGAGTGTTGGTTGCATAGGGTTTGAGAAGAGAGTCTACATAGCTGGATAATCCAGTAGTGAGCGTGCCGATACCTGAGATGATGGGGCATCCGGGGTGTCCAGGTTTATGGATTTTGGGAAGCAGATAGAACAATCCTTTTCAGTGTTCAGAAGGTGTTTCTGTGTGGATTTGGTCCCAAGTGGAGGTAGGGAGTTCTTTAAGGAGACAGTGTAGTTTCTTTTGGTCTTCTGAAGTGGGATCAGAGGAGAGAGGTTTGTAAAATGTGGTGTTGGAGAGTTGTCTAGTTCCCTCCTGGTCATAGTCGGACTAATTCACAATGACCACAGCACCCCCTTTGTCAGCTGGTTTGATTATAATGTCCGGGTTGGTTTTGAGACTCTGGATAGCATAGTGTTCAGCGCAGCTGAGATTGTATGTCGCTTGTTGTTCTTTGTGAATAATGTCAGTCTGTGCATTGTTGAGGAAGCATTGTATATAGAAATCCAGATTGTAATTCCGACCGTCGGGGGAGTCCACATAGAATTGTTTTTCTTTTGGTGTTGATAGGGGGGATCTGGTTGGTCAGATTAATGTTCATTGGTAGTTTGGAAATATTCTTGTAGGTGGAGGCAGCGAAAGAAAGCCTCAAGGTCACCACAAAATTGAATCCAGTTCGTGGGGGAGGTGGGGCAGAAAGACCCCGGGATAAGACAGACTCTTCTGCTGGGTTGCGTTTGTAGCTAGAGAGGTTAACAATATTATCCGGTGGGCTGAGGTAGTTGCTGTTGTAGCCTGTGGTGTGGAGCAGTTTAGAAAGTTTATTGTCTTTTCTTTTTTGTAGGGAATAGAAGTGTGTATAGTAGATTTCTCGTCTGGTGGAACAAAAGTCTTGTGAAGTGTTAGTCGCTGTGGAAGTTTGTTTTGAGATGAGATTCTCTAGGTTAGAGATGTCATTCTTGATATTTTTCTGTTTCTTGTATAAGATAGTAATCAGGTGGTTCCTTAATTTTTTGGATAGTGTGAAGCGGAGTCTCTCACTGTAGTCAGTACAGTATGTTGATCTTAATGGGTTGTTCACTTTCAGTCCTTTGGGTATGACCCTGATCTCAGTTGCTACTATAGCAATACAACTACCACCAATGATTTATAATATGGCTACAGTGACCTCCACTGGTGAAATGAGAAAATGCAGACTTTTAGTGCAAAGGATTCTTTACCATTATTTTCAAGGGGTAGCTGAGTTAGTCTGTACAGGATAAACTTAGCACTTTAAAGACTAACAAAACATGTAGATGGTATCATGAGCTTTCGTGGGCACAGCCCACTTCTTCAGATGACCAGAGTGTTGGATGTTCAGAACTAAAATAAATAGGGAAGAAGCAGGGGGAGGGGAGAGAAGGAAAAAAATGGGAGGGAGGGAAACAAGAAGAGGCAGTGGGTATAAAAATATCAAGGGGAAAGCTGAGCTGGAATGTAACAGGAAAAACAAATAATCTATAAGCACCTAAAGACTGGATAGTCAAAACAGGCAGATAAGAACCATTAGTTTGCACTAGGAAAGGAAGAGTACTAACACCAGATACTATACATACAAAGGACCATTGACATCTTCATTGTTTGGTAGGTTGATAATGTCCCAGCCATCCTGTATCTTTATTTAATCCATTAGCATGAGTATCAAACTTGTGAATGAATTGTCATTCCAGTCCTTCCCTGTGTATTTGGCTTGTGGAATTGATCTGTAACAAAACAGCCACTTGAAGATCTGTTAATGAATGCCCAGGCAGATTGAAGTGTTCCCCAACAGGTTTTTTTATGTTCCCTTTACAGATATCTCGTTTGTGTCCATTATTTTTTTCCCATAGGGACTGTCCAGTTTGTCCAAAATATATCACAGTGGGACATTGCTGGCATTTGATGGCATAGATTACATTCCTGGATGTGCAGTTAAATGAACCTCTAATTTGGTGGCTTATGTGGTTGGCTCCAGTGATGAATTTGCTTGTATAGATATGTGGGCAGAGTTGGAATGAGGGCTGATTGCAAGGCTGGGTTCCTGGATGTTTATGATGTAGCTGTGTAGCATGGTTACTGCAGAGAATTTGTTTCAGGTTGGGGGGTTGTCTGTAAGCGAGAATAGGCCTTTCCCCCAAAGCCTCTGAGGCTACGTCTACACTGCTAGTTTTGCTGGCAGTGAGTATACAAATGAGGCATGGATTAGCATACAGCCGTGCCTCATTTGCATAATGTATGCACACCATTTTTTGCACAAAAGGTTTTTGCGGAAAAAAATGTAGTGTGGACGTAGGTTTTTTGTGCAAAGCCCCTGTTTTCCGCAAGATCCTTATGCCCCAAAAAAGGAGGTTTATCGATCTTGTGGAAAACGGGGTTTTTGCGCAAAAAACCCACGTCCATGCTACTTCTTTCCTGCAAAAAGCCTTTGCGCAAAAACAGTGTGCATAAATTATGCAAATGAGGCATGGTATGCTAATCGATTCCTCATTTGCATACTCACTGCTGGCAAAACCAGCAGTGGAGACATAGCCTGAGAGTGAGGGGTCATTTTCCAAGATAGATTGTGGATAATGCATTGGAGGGGTCTAAGTTGTGGACTGTAGGTATTGACAAGTGGAATTCTGTTTTCTCTTTTGGGTCTGTCTTGAAGTAGTTCATGTCTGGGTACTTTTTTGGCTCTGTCAATCTGTTTTTTCACTTCTCCAGGTGGGTATTTCAGTTTTAGGAATGCTTTATATAGATCCTATAGGTGTATGTCTCTATCTGTGGGATCAGAGCAAATCTGGTTGTATCTTAGGGCTTGGCTGTATACAACAGATTAAGAAATGTGTCTGGGATGGAAGCTAGAGGCATGAAGGTAAGTGTAGTGGTTGGTGGGTTTCCGGTATAGGGTGGTGGAAATTTGTCCATTATTTAATTGTACTGTAGTGTCCAGGAAGTGGATTTCCTGTGTGAACTGGTTCAGGCTGAGGTTAATGGTGGGGTGGAAGTTGTTGAAATCCTTGTGAAATTCTTCAAGAGTCTCTTTTCCGTGGGTCCGTATGAGGAAGATGTCATTGATGTAGCCTAAGTAAAGTAGGGGTGTTAGGGGGCAGGAGCTGAGGAAATGTTGTTCAGGGTCAGCCATAAAGATGTTGGCATTTTGTGGTGCCATGAGGGTGCCCATGGCTGTGCCGCTGACTTGAAGATACAAATTGTCTCAGAAATGGAAGTAGTTGTGGGTGAGGACAAAGTCGCAGAGCTCTGTAACTAGCTGTGCAGTGCTGTTATTGGGGATGGTGTTCCTGATGGCCTGTAATCCCTCTTCATGTGGAATGTTGGTGTAAAGGGCTTCTACATCCATAGTGGCTATGATGGTATTTTCAGGTAGATTACTGATGTTTTAAAGTTTCCTCAGGAAGTCAGTGGTGTCGTGGAGGTAGCTAGGAGTGCTGGTAGCATAGAGTCTGAGGAGGGAGTCAGTATAGCCAGATAATCCTGTTGTAAGGTGCCAGTGCTTGAGATGATGGGTCGTCCAGGTTTTCCAGGTTTGCGTATCTTGAGTAGCAGATAGAAAGCTCCTGGTCGGGGATTAGGAGGGGTGTGGGTGTAAATTTGTTCCTGAGCAGCATCAGAGAGCTTCATGAGCAGTTGTTTCAAGTTTTTTTTGGTATTCTTTAGTGGGGTCACAGGAGAGAGACTTGTAGAATCTGGTAATGGTGAGTTGTCTGGTTGCCTCCTGTTCATTGTCTGTCCTGCTCACGATGACCACAGCACCTCCTTTGTCAGCCTCTTTGATTATGATGTTAGGATTGTTTTAGAGGCTGTGTATAGCATTGCATTCTGCATGACTGAGGTTGTATGTTATATGTTGTTGTTTGCTGACAACGTCAGCTCGAGCATGTTTGCGGAAGCAGTCGATGTAGAAATCAAGACTCTCGTTACGACAGTTAGTGGGGGTCCACATAGAAGCTTTCCTCTTGTGGGATCGGTGGGGGGGAACAGCAAGGTCAGTGTGTTGTACATCGGTGCGCTGGAAGCATTCCTTCAGGTGGAGGTGGTGAAAATAGGATTCCAGATCCCCACAGAACTGAATCATATTCGTAGGGGTAGTGAGGCAGAAGGAGAGTCCTCGAGATAGGACAGATTTTGACTATCCAGTCTTTAGGTGCTTATAGAGTATTTTTTTTTCCTGGTACGTGCCAGCTTGGCTTTCCCCTTGATATTTTTATACCCGCTGCCTCTTCTTGTCCCCCCCCCTCCCATTTTTTTCCTTCTCCTCCTTCCCCCCCTTCTCTGCTATTTATTTTAGTTCTGGACATCCAACACTCTGGGCATCTGAAGAAGTGGGCTGTGCCCACAAAAGCTCATGATACCATCTACATGTTTTGTTAGTCTTTAAAGTGCTACCAGACTATTTGTTGTTTTTTATTTTTACCATTATTGTATTTCTTAGTATTTAAGATTTACAAAGGGACCATAACTCACCCTCCAAATCTGTGAGATGAAATTTGCATGCTTACATTTTTTTTGCATGCACACTTTTTTGAACATGCTAAACTTAGATGTAGTTTCACAAACTGAACTTACATCCAGATAGAGATTTTTAGTGACACTGGCTGTGCCTCACTTAGGACAAATGACCTGTACTAGTTCACATAAGAAACATAAGCACAGTGTAGCAACAATAACCTTTCTTATAATACTGCAAGGTGCTAAGAACACTTGCCTTAATTCAGTAATGCACTTACGTGCGTGTTTATTTTTAAGCATGTGAGCCATTCCATAGACTTTAATGAAACCAGCACCTTGCAGAACTGAGCCCTATCCAGTACTTTTGTTCTGAATACTAGGCAATACAATCAGTTCACAGCTGTCCCTGGGTGTCCCCAACATCCACTACTTCCTTGTCCATATTTCATCATTAATCGCTTCATCTCTTTACCCCTCAAAAGTTTGTTTTTAAAATGGAAATACTTATTATATTTTTATTAAAATAAAAATATATCTGTGTGTCACAATAGCCAAAGATGAGTCCAAACTGGAATGTGGATCCAAACTTTATCAAAGCCTGGGCAAATTTGGATCTGAATTTGAAATCCACAGCTCGACTCTATCTTCAGTGGGACAGATCAAGAACTCAGGAAGTGGACCACTCCAGAGTTTAATGTGGTCTTTGGATCCTGACCTGAACTGTGACCCATCTCTATTTATCAAACCTGGATTTTTATAGCATTGTATTAAATAATGCATGCATTTTTATGACAACATGGTGTATAAAAGAGATGGGTTTTTACTTTCAATAAAATGCACTGCGTTTCACAAGCAGCTTGTGCACTGGAAATTGTCATGCTTTCCTTGAGTAGCTTTATCCTTTTATGTGATATAAATGAGACATAAAAGCTGACTACAGTACAGAGCAGTAAATTTGACTGTATCTCTAAAATATGTAATTTAGTGGGCAAGGGCCAGATCTTCAACTACAACAAAAAAATGTGACTTGTTTTCTTCATGCTTTCTGAAACTTAAGTAAAGGTCTGATTTGCCATCTCTTTGCATCTGGCTGTGAATGTCAACAAAAGCTGCAAAGCAATGGAGAAGAAGGACTGATCATGAATTAATAGACTGACTCCATTACATGATTTGACAATTGTTTTCTCTTAATCAAGTATATTTGGTTAAATTAATCATTTAGATGCCATGACTATAATGAGAATTTAGCATGATCTAAAGTGATAGGATACTTCAGAAATAACTTAGGTAGATTAAATGCCTGGCAGATTTTTAATTGTACTTTCCTTTTTTTAGATTGCAAAGAATTTGATGCATTTGTGTCCTACGCAAAACAAGACTCCTTTGGAAGTGATTCCACTTGTCTTAATGAGGAACAGTTTGCTCTAGAGGTCCTTCTGGAGGTCTTGGAAAACAAACATGGATACAAACTGTGTCTTCTTGACAGGGACATTCTTCCAGGAGGAGGTAAGGTCCCACCTGATTTGTGGAAAACATCAGGAGACACCTCTTTGCTCCAATGGAATTTAATTTTCAAAAGCCTTATTAATAAAAAATGACAACCATGTGATTTGGTCATGGAGGTTCTGCTCATCTCATTGGGTCACAACCCCTAGAGTCTAAGGGTATGTCTACACTGCTACCTATGTTGACAAGAATATTCCACCCCTTCATAAGTTACACTGCCACAAGTGCTAGTGTGCACAGTGCCGTGCCAATAGAAGAGCTTCTTCCACCATCATAGCTTATGTCACTTGAGGGCTGTCTGTGTGGGAGAGGTGTATGTTGACAAGAGAGCTCTCTCCCATTGGCATACAGGGCCTTCACCAGATGTGCATTAGCAGCGCAGCTGTAGCACAGTACATGTAGACATGGCCTAAGACATCCTATTCACACAGAATGTCAGCATGGTCACTGGAGGCACATGAAGAGTGGAGCAAAGTTCTTTTTCAATTTTTCTTAAAGGACTAATCCTTTTTTTGTATAAGCATTTTTGAGATTTGCTTGATAGTGAAGCTAGAGCTTGTCATATATTTTCTAGTGGAACAGTTCTCCTTTGGAAAATGCTGATTAGATGAATTCAAAAAGTTTGATTTTGTCAAAAATTTCAATGGGAAATTATTTAAACATTTCATTTTAGTAAGGCTGAAATAGTGCATTTTGAGTTTCTCATTTTACCTTTTTTTATATTTACCTGAAGATTTACCTGGTGTTATTCAGGACCTTAACTCAAATAAATTTTGTTTTTCTTCATTTAAATTATTATGCTGGGCTGGGGTTGGGGATGAGGATTTCAGAATGGACCAAACCCACCCTCTCTCACCACAGCAACTCGGGGCCAGGTGAAAAGCGCTTGTACCTCAAGCGGGCACAACTGGGGAAGGGGTGCATGTTCCTCAGCTGGGGGACAGACAGACGCACAAACAGATACACAGACAAACTCTCTGAAATATATAGTAGATAGCTGTCTCTTTCTCCATTTTTGCCTCCTTCTGGCCCAATGTGATTATAGCTATCCTGGTCCTCATCTCTGGCCCTTTGCTGCCTCCTGTGGTCATTCTTCAGTGTACCTGTCCCTACTACCAGCTCCCCCCCTTTCTATTTTATAAGAAACAATCAAATTCCCGGCACATCCCATTGCCCTGGCACAACCAAATCCTTACTTTGCTTTAATTTATGATTAGAGGAAGCAGCATACCAAATTTGGTGGTCCTAGCTCTTACCATTTAGGAGGAGTTCTTGAACAAATGGACTCACAGATGGATGGATGAACAGACAGACAGATGCACAAACTCTCTCAAATATACAATAGATATAATATGTAAAAGTCAAAATGCGTAGACTTTTATTTTATATATAGTATAAAAATTACAATGTAAAGACAAAATAAAATATTTTGGAATATTTCGCTGCACATAAAAATTTGAGATTTTGATAGTTCATTCTCATTTGGGATTACACAAAATTTTGAAATCTTGGAGTTTTCCATGGAATAATAATACTGTTCTTCAACCAGATTTTATTAAAATCTCCCATCCATTTCTATACCAGAATGTCATAGTAATGCCCCCTTATATATATATAGATAGATAGATAGATATAGATAGATATAGATATAGATATAGATATATATCACAAATTAATAATTTGTCCACATTAAATATGTTTTTATAATGTATTAAGTATGTTTTGCTATCTGTTGGATGCCACTTTTTTTCAATAAAAAATAAAATGACTGCAGGAATACTGGGTCAAATGCTCCACTGTCACATCAGACACATTTCCATTGAGGAATTTGGCTTAAAAAGATGCTATCTAAATTCTGCTTATAATTAAAGAGAAAAATCATTTGCCTAAACTGTGTATTTGGTATTGACTTTCTAAATGCTCCTGTAGTTTCAGTCGTGTCCTCTTCTTCCTACGGTGTAAATTCCATTGCTATGTGCTGTTAAACAGTTGTATTTTCCTCCAATGGAGGCTGCATTTATATAGCTGTTAACAGGATTATATTTAATTTTTTAAATGCTTTTGGTGCTTGAGTCTGAAAAGGCCAAAGTGTTAGCTAGCACTAATCTTTGTTTCTTTTTCAGCTTACACTGATGATATCGTAACAGCTATTAAGCAAAGCAGGCGAGTTATAATTATCTTGAGCCCTGGCTATGTCAATGGACCCAGCATCTTTGAACTGCAGGCAGCGGTGAACTGTGCTTTGGAAGATAACATGATAAAACTGATTTTAATTAAGTACAAATCATTCCAAGAGCCTGAGTCTTTACCTCCACTAGTGAAGAAAGCTCTTAAAATTTTACCAGTGGTTACCTGGAAATCTTCTAATGCTTCCTCACCAAACAAACAATTCTGGAAATACATGAGATATCACATGCCAGTGAAGAATACCAGTGGGTTTGGTAAAAACAGTCTAAAGTTTTTTTCCAAAGGTTATTTAGCGTGGCTCTCAATAGCAGAACGGCCACTGGAAGAAGTCAGCAGACGAAGAAAGGGTGAGGTGATTATAAAGGAACTTCCTATATCTGCCACCAGCTGACCACAAATTTAAGGGCTCATCGTCTTTTATCTCATTGACAGCTCACCCTAACATAAAGTGGAATAAAAAAATGTCAATGTGATAACCCTAAAATCTTCAGTACAAGCAAGTGGGATTGGATGCTACTGTGATATGTTTTTCTTTTTATTATCATATTTAATATTTATTATTTTCAGCAAAGTTATACTCAGAATTTGGGCTCCACTGTGGTAGATGGTGACAAACCTAGGACAAAAGAGAACTTACATTGTAGCTATGTTATTAATAATAAATAATAATAATAATATCATAATTCCATTTCTAAACAATATACACTTTATACACAGACTTTCCTGTGTGAAGGGAATTAAAAGCAGAAATCAGTATGGATGAGGTTTTCATTTGCCTTGCTCTGCTGTTATCAAGTTATTAGTAAAACTCCCCTTGATTGCAGTGGGAGCAGAGTTAAACCAAGGTTAAGCATTTTTGAAATTCCAACCATGGACTCTTTTGTATGTGTTATTTTTGCCTTGAGGTTGAAAATAAGGATACACCAGTTTAAAGGTTTTGCTCATTGCATTGTGTTTTCCTATGATGTTTTTCTATTTTTCTTGAAAAAATAAAAAACATTGAAATAAAAAAGACTCCAAAGGAATTTTGCATTTTAAGTTTTCCTATACAGTCCAGAGGGAGCAGCCCTAAATTTCTTCACCCAAATTACTACTTTTTTTGTTTAAAAAAATCCACAAGAGAGGGCCTGAGGAGAGAAAAAAAATCTGTGAGGATCCCCTCACATGGCTATGTCAGAATGACAGGGATGAAGTTATTCTCACAGATAGAATGGGAGAAGTTCCATTTCAGAAAGTTGGGGATCCTCCCAAATATCTTCTGATTGCTCCCCCCAACCTACCAGCATCACCTTACTCTGTCTGAATTTTAATTCAGATGACTTACTCTCATCAACTGGACATGAACAGCACTGACTGGAGCAGGTGAGATAGAATTTCAGAGTGGGGTGTCAACAGCATAATGCAAGTACTGCAGCCTGTATCACCTCACATTCATATAGGCATTGAACAAGAGGGGAGACAAGCTGTAATCCAATGGAATTATAGGGTATTATTGTTTTAGGGGATTGAACCAAAGCATCCTGATGATTCTTGGAATAGGGGAAAGAGTATTCTACTAGATTGGGGACCTTTCACTCAGGCAGATACACATACACCACTGGCATGATTTCCAGATGTGCTGAACACCCACTGGTCCCTCTGAAGTTGGTGACAATTTCAGGTGCTCAGCAGCTCTGCTAGTAAGGCCATAAACCAACATCCCTATTATCAATTACTGGGCTAACTATACCTCTGAACCTTCCTGTTCTGGTACTTTTCTCAGGGTATAATCATGCAACTCTCTTAGGGTATGTCTACACTTGCAGCCTATTTCGGAATAGGGCTGCAAATGTAGGCATTCGGAATTGCAAATCAAGCCCTGGATTTAAATATTCCGCGCTTGATTTGCATCTTCCCGGCCGGGCGCCATTTTTGAAATTTACAAGCCCGGAATAACTGCCCGCATCTACACGTGGCTGTGAAACGGGCATTTGAAATAAAGCCCTATTTAGAACTACCTGTTATTCCTCCTGCAATGAGGTTTAACAGGTAGTTTGAAATAGGGCTTTATTTTGAACGCCTGTTTCACTGCAGCGTGTAGACGCGGGCAGTTATTCCGGGCTTGTAAATTTCAAAAATGGCGCCCAGCCGGGAAGATGCAAATCAAGCACGGGATATTTAAATCCCGGGCTTGATTTGCAATTCCGAATGCCTACATTTGCAGCCCTATTCCGAAATAGGCTGCAAGTGTAGACATACCCTCACTCTCACATAGGGCCCTGGGCAACCGGGCCTGACAATGGGACCGTGGGTGGGGAAAGGGGCAGTTGTTCTGGAGCCCAGTGATTCAGAAGGATCCAGGGCTCCTCACTATTACCGCCTTTACTACTGGTGCAGCAGTACCCAGAGCACCAGGCCCTTTAAATTGCCATTGGAGCACTGCATGACTCTGAAGGCTGCCTGGTGGGGAATTGGTTCAGCACACTCCTGGCAGCATTGAGAGCTGGCTGACCCCGCCCCACCCCTTCTGCCAAAGGCCCCACCCCTCCCATGAGCACAGAGCTGGCCTTCCCTCACATCTTGCCCAAGGGCCTGGCAAGTCTGTCAGGCCCCTTGTAGGAGCAGTCGCCTAGTGCTAATCACAGTTACCTCAGCAGGTCTAAGCTATGTTCGGTTCCTCCAGTTCTGCTCCTGCTGCGGTGATGACTGTGGTATCAAGTGGCCAGACAGCCTTCCTATAGCAGAGTATTGTTTATTTAGAACCAAAGCATTTAAAAGAAAACACATCTTAAGTCAATAAACGGTCTCTACACCTGCCTCCCATTCTTGGGAAGGCCTCATCTGCGACAGACACACCTTCTGGAGAGTCTGTATTGCATGACAGTCTGCTTTCCCCAGAAACAACTCACTTACAATTTTTTCCAAAGTAGGGTTTCCAGTTTTGGTTGGATGTTTTCCTGCAGGTTTTCTCACATGACATAATGTTCCATTGAAGATTAATCTTTAATTCCTGGAGACTCCCGGACAATCTTGGAGGGTTGGCAACCGATGTTCCCGCTAATCTTTTCCATCCATCAGCAGAATAAATTTTTATGTGCACCAAGGCATGTGCAAATGTGTATCACCAGGGTGTTCTGCTAATTAGTTGGGCAGCATTTGAATCTCTCCTGACCAGCTGCACAAGCGCACAGCTTACAGGAAACACTGTTGGCAGTCCTACTCCAGAGTTCGTCTCTATCCAGAGAGTGTCCTTATAACTAGTTATCATCCTTTTGGTAGGCTCCCAACATCGGCAACACAGCTGTGTAACTTTTAGCTAGAACCTGGAAGTCATCTTCACCACGAATAGCTCATTGTCTTATAAGTCTCCCGAGTGCTTATGAGGAACATCTTAGAGACATTTTATTGCCTCCTGCTTTTGTTCTCAACAGCCCCCTGTTGTGCTAGATCTGTGATCACCAACTCATCGATCGCGAATGACTGGTTGATTGCGAGGCCTTGACCAGTAGATCGCGCGGTGTTCCGGGCCCCCCATTTCCTCCCACCCCCAAGAAGCCCCATTACTAACCTGCAGCTGTGCATCACTTCTGGGGATTCCAGAAATGTGCTGGTTGCTTCCTTGCCCCAGGTCTGTGGTGTGCCGGAAACTTACCGGGGGAGTCCCCAGGGGCACACGCTGGGACTTCCCTTCTCTGCAGGAGGGGGGAGTCGGGCCTGGAGGGGCGCATGATGGGGGCTTCCCTGCTCCGTGGAAGGCTCACTCTGTCCCTGGAGGAGGCACGCAACGGGACGTCTTCCTCCGCGGGGGGCGGGGGGGTCGACCCTGGAGGGGGCGCGAGCGCGGGCTTCCCTGCTCTGCGGGAGGAGGGAGTCAGGCTCGGAGGAGGCGCATGACAGGGGCTTCCCTGCTCTGTGGGAGGTGCACGTTGGCCCTGGAGGAGGCGTGCAACAGGGTTTCCCTCCTCTACGGAGCGGGTGGGGAATCCTGGGAGGAGGCGGGTGCAGGGGACTCTCTGCCCCCACTGGCACCCTGTCCCCTGCTGCAGAACCCTGTCCCCTGCCCTCCCGGTACCCTGTTCCCTCTCCCTGGCCACAGAACTCTGTCCCCACTGTCCCCTGCTGCAGAACCCTATCCTCACTGGCACCCTGTCCCCTGCCCCAGCACCAACTAGCACCCTTCTCTAGTACCATGTCCTCTGCTCCCACCAGCACAATTGGGGACACATTAGTGAGGCTTGGGGGGTTTTGGGAGGAGGGTTTTTTTTCGCATCTCACTTGTGTGGCCCCAACTGACTTTTCTGTGGGTCAGTGATCCCTGTCTCAAAACAGGTTCCCTGCCCTTCTCATAAATAAAGACAATGCAGAAACTTTTTGTGTTTGATGTAGTATTTTATTTAAAAATGAAGCCTGGCCAACAAACCCCTAACTGGGGCCAAGCCCTCATCTGGCCACAGCATCATAACACTCCTGCACACCCCCCCTCCCCCGGCCCTAGATCTGAGCCTATCATACTCTGGAACCCCCTGCCATGAGCCCCTCACATACCCCAACCCAAATTTCTGCACCCTCATAGCCATAAGCCTGTGGCTTGCTTAGTATCCCAACCCTACAACTGACCCCAACACTGCCCGGCCTGGAGCCCCCTCCCTGAGCCAGCACCCCCTTCTCCACCTCCTCCTGCATCCAGATTTCCTCCCAGAGCTTGCACCTCTCACCCCTTCCCACACCCAAATCCCTCATTCCCACCCCAGAGCCTACACATCCTGTCTCAACCCAGTGAGGGTACAGCTAGACTGCAGGAGTTTTTCAGGATTCCAGAGATATCCCAGAAAAACTCTTCTGCATCCAGGGATGCATTTGGTCTTCCGCTTTTTTTAGTGGAAGAGCAAATGTGCTCTTTCGGTAACCCCTGTATTCTTCTTGCCACGAGGAATAAGGGGGCTTCCAAAAGAAGGATTTTTTCTGACATTTGGCCCAGTCTAGACAGGCCAAATGTTGGAAAAACCTCTTCCTACAGAAGAATTGGGGAAAAAAGCAGCAGTATAAGGGTTGGGGATAGCAAGTGATGGAGAGGAGGAGAATAGAGGGGGCAGGCAGGGCTTCAAGGAAGGGGCGGGGCTTCAAGGAAGGGGTCGGGTCTTGGGGGAAGGATGGGGTGGTAGATCTTGGCTTGTTCTGTCATTTAAAAAGTGATCTTGGGTGTAAAAAGGTTGGAGACCACTGTGCTAGATAGATATATTAACATGGAAAAGTCAAATAACTCAATATAGGTATCTATAGTAACTCTGCCTCTCTGACCAAGCTGCATACACTGTACATAAAATGATCACAAGTCATCATTCTTAGTGTATCTTGGCAGCTTTATGGCCACCACACCTATGACCTAATGGACTATGAGCAGGTCTGCTTCTGTGGAGACCCATGAATCTCAGTCCTCTGGCAGCTAGGCTTTCTAGCTAAAGGATGCCTGAAAATGGATATCCATAGCATTCCATAACCTAAATCATTAGTCAAAATTAACACAAGCTCCATGGCAGTGGTAAGCATTACCCAAAGGAAAGGGAGTAGATTGTAACAGTCTAACAGACTAGCCCTTTTTCTGTTTCTAATTTTCAATACACACTTTCCTTCTCTTTCTTTCTTGTGTTCTGATTTCACCATGCCACGCAGGAGGTAGATATTGTAGGACACATTACTTTAGCAATTAGGGCCATGCAAAGGGTACCATGAAATGGTTCCAGGGGAACTGGGCATAAACCTGTAAAGGGTCCAGATTTTTTTGGTTTG
Organism: Pelochelys cantorii; assembly: GCA_032595735.1. Taxonomy (NCBI): domain Eukaryota; kingdom Metazoa; phylum Chordata; order Testudines; family Trionychidae; genus Pelochelys; species Pelochelys cantorii. Next base: position 118,098,608 of record CM064326.1, on the reverse strand, counting down.
GAATTTTTTACTGTTTTTTTTTTAATGTTTAGCTTTTTTCTGCTGTCATGGGGGGCTTAGCCTTCTCTGTTTATTGTCCCAAATGGTGTGTTTGGAGGTCCATTTATTGCCCCAAATCGACAACTCAGGGCCCCAATTAGTGTCCCATGTTGAATATTTGGAGCAATGCTTAGGGCCCAGAATGCACTATTTGGAGCTTCTTTTAGGGCCCTGTTCAGTGTTTTGTAGATTTCATTGATAGCCATGTCAAAACACCTGAAGGTTTTACACAAGTTATTTTTCAGAAGATGGAAAAAAAGGATGGCTGCAGGAGACAAAGACATGCTAATGAATCCAATATGATTGCAGCTTACAAAAGTGTTTGAAATTGACTTCAGTAGTTTCATCCCCTATATTGTCCTCTGAGTTTTGTTGGAAAAGGTGGAACAGTGCTTGTTCCCCAAGTTCTGCTGTTTTCTGGAATAATTCAAAGTTTGTATCAGCTGTTTTCTGCTTCTGCTAGTTGTTGGGATGTGTTCAAAGAGCATATTAGCACTACAGTAACATGACAAGATGGACAGTCGGGGTAAAGGCAATGCATTTGCCCCAGAATAATGTGAGGCTGTTTTTGATCCTTTAGGGTACGTCTACACAGCAACATTATTTTGAAATAACTAGCACTATTTCGAAATAACTTAGTCCCCATCTACAGAGCAGGCAGTTATTTCGAAATAATGTCAAAATACTGTCAAGCTGGAGGACTTCTTACTCCAACTCCTATAATCCTCACTGTATGAGGAGTAAGGGAATTTGGAGGAAGAGTGCTCTATTTCGAAATAAGTGCTATGTAGATGCTCCCAATTTCGAAATAAGCTATTTTGAAATAAGCTACGCAATTGACATAACTCAGTTTGCATAGCTTATTTCGAGGAAAGCCCCGCTGTGTAAATGCACCGTTAGACATTATTCACGCAATCTTATGCCAGAACTTAAGTGGGAAAATGATAGCTTGCAAATGGACATTTCAGAGTTTTCATTTTTTGTCTTGGACAAGACGTGGTCTATTTTCTTGTCAGAAATTAGTTGTGAGCTGAAGAACTGCATATTCCAGATCTTGACATTCAAATGGCTTGCTGGTTTAGTTAGTGGCTTTCAGAGGTTTTGTTAGAGTTATCGTATCTGACTCATAAATCCTTCAATGGCAATTGGCTTACAAGAATATCCTGCTCCTGGTATGCACCAAAGAATATCATGTAAGTCAAGATCTTCAATAAACAAGAAAGTAGTGCCAGGAAAACTTGCAAAGAACTAAAGGTGGTTAGATCCCAATAAGCTTTTACATGCAAGGCTTTCAACCCCATCTTAGAGATCATATTAACACAATTGGATGATAAGCTGCTTAAATACATCAGAGTAGAAGAAAGTTTCGTTTTTTACAGGCAAGAAGCTGAAAAGTCTTAGTAGCCAAGACCTAAACAAGCATGCTTGAGATTTAGCAAACAGCTTTCCTGAGGATTTAAATGCAGAGAGCTTTCTTTCAGAATGAGCCTGAGCTCTTCACCAGTTTTTGCAAACGAATCTTGAAGGATGACTTGGAAACAGAAGTGCTCAATAATCTCCTAAGCTACATTAGCAAGATATGATTTTCTGTAACATGGAAACTAGCACTGTGTATTTTTCTGCTCCTGAGAATGTTTAGCCTGGTCACACAGTCAAGCCTGATAACCAGGCATTGTTCTTCATTCTGTGTCTCCTGGAGTCATGTTTTGCTCCAAGTCACCTAAGCTCATTTTGATTTTTCTCATCTGGAGAAGAAACAGGCTTTTTGATCAGTGATGAACACACCTTTGTTCCAAGCTAACATTTCTGTAATTGTGCTGCTCCTACCACCCTCAGCTTGGTATCTGTTTACTAATGGGAGACAGAAGTAGGGTAAGGGCATTTGGGGCCCTGGGCCAAAGCCATTGTGGGTCTTCCTCATCCCTTCTGCCTGCAGTCACCTCCCTGCTCCCTCCCCAGTGCTCCTGCTGGGGAAACCCAGGGCGACAAGGTGGAGAGGGGCAAGCCCCTGAGCTCTGATCCCACTCCCCAGCAGGAGCACTGGGTCAGGGGATAGGGGTACCCATTTTGGGGGCTCCTGGGCATGGGCCCCATTGGGTCAGTGGCCAATCTGTAACTCATGGGAGACATTTCAGGCAAGATCCACAAAGGAGACAAGACTCAGCGTTCAAGTCCTAATGTTTAGATGCCCTGCCACTTAGTGGAATTCACAGACCCCAGTTAGGCACCCAGGCTCTCTCTAAAAAGTATGGAGAATAGTGATAGAGATGCAGCCATATTAGTCTGGTGTAGCTGAAACAAAAGACAGAACTATGTAGCATTTTAAAGACTAACAAGATGGTTTATTAGGTGATGAGCTTTTGTGGGCCAGACCCACTTCCTCAGATCAATCGATTTTCTTCCACATATTGATCTGAGGAAGTGGGTCTGGCCCACAAAAGCTCATCACCTAATAAACCATCTTGTTAGTCTTTAAAGTGCTACATAGTTCTGTCTTTTGTTCTAAAAAGTATGGGGAGAGTTAGACTCTGAAGAAGGGGATCCAAAAAGCCCTCAAGCTAAGTGTGGCACTATCTAAACTAGCCAATAGGGAATGCCAAGGAGCAGAATAGGTTCTAAGCCCCGCCCTTCAAACGCATTGAGGCTCCTAAATCCAAACTGAAGGGAGGGGTCTGTGCCTGGTTGGCATTCATAGCAGAGAATCCTCTGCTGGAGCTAGGCACATCATGGGCCCTCTCTTGCAAAAACTGAGGAGAAGGTGTTGGTGCCACCACCCTTATAACCATTAGCCCAGTGGGTAGATCACTCAAACAAGATGTGGAGACACAGGTTCAAATGCTCTAGTTTTAACTGATGTGGAGCAGGGCTGTGATGTGAACACAACTTGTATGTGAGTGCCCTTACCACTGAGCTATGGGACATTGTGACGGGGTCTCTCTCTCCATTTCTCCTGTTGAAGCTGTTCCATGTATGAAATATTAAAACACTCACTGGGCCAAAAAGCATGTGAGGATGACTGTACAATATGGCAGCTAGGGTTTTATTTTGGGTCTGCACATCCTAAACTCAAAACTCCAGTCATCTGAAGAAGTGGGCTGTGCCCACGAAAGCTCATGATACCATCTACATGTTTTGTTAGTCTATAAAGTGCTACCAGACCATTTGTTGTTTTTTAAGTTTATCCTGTACAGACTAACTCAGCTACCCCCTGAAGCTTCAGTCTTTAAAGTGCCACAGGACTTCTTGTTTTTATACCTTGAGAGTGCAACTTTGTGGATGTCCACTAGATGTCACTAACAGAACCTTTGAATGGTCTATTTTCAATTAAACTGGTTTGTTACAAATGAAATGAGTGTATACCATTAATCAGATGCTTGAGTTACTTGCTGCCTTGGGCACACAGAGTACATGAAGGAGAAAGAGAGGGAGGAAGACAAGGTTATGGAGCGGGCAAGTCTACATGTTCAGCATTTTGGGATCCGCCCCCTGTGATTTTTTTTTTAACATGTGGTATTTGGTAAATGATTTCTGGTTATTATTTCCTAGTTTTCTCTGTTTCAAGGAAAACTACTAAGCCTAGAGCAAGTATAAAAATCTTCAGGGGAAGAGAGACTGCATTCCTGAACAGTGCAAGGTTGCTGAAGGTTCTTATCTGGATTTCAAAAGCCTGCATATACCTGTGTCTTCATCTGAATTCAAAGACACATGGATGTTGGGACTTTTAAAGTGATAACTTGATAGTTAATTTCCTAAGGCAATCTCGATGGCTAGGGTCAGTGCAGACAGAAAGAATACATGCAGTCATGTGTACAGTACATATTATATATAGTATAAAAGAACATATCTGCCCCAGACATGGGCTCTCAGATATTTATGCATGGTAATTTTTTGAACTGGTTGCTGTTGCTACTGACTCTTGAGTGCCCTTCTGCTGCTACTTATTCTGATGTATCCAGCCTGGGCAGTAACTCAAGAACTCCGCCTGACCATTACAATGCTGAGGGCTCTCCTCAAAATGAGAGACTGGATATTTTTACAGTGGATTATAACTATGTGCAAATTCCCTATGAAGTTACACTTTGGATACTTCTTGCATCCCTTGCAAAAATAGGTAAGTAGAACATGGCTAGGTGAAGTTTTTCTTTTGGCAGTGTGGGGGGGGGGGAGGGGAGAAAAAAACTTTTGTAGGTAAGAAGTTAAAGCAAGCAGTAAAACATGTTTGATAGCCAAACTGTTTTATAAATGTAGGCGAGTGTTTCTAAATGATTGAGACTATTTTCGAATGCCCTTTGCTGGAAAAAACAAATGTCTTAGTTATCATAATGCCAACTGTGTAGGCATCAGAAAAATGTTAGAAAAGATACCATGTAATTTTTCTCTGAAACCCAGGACCTTTCTAGGCTACAAGCAGGTTCTGTCTGTCCCCAGGGGAAGCTAGCAATCTCCCCTTTTTCAGCTGTTTCTAACTTTAAATGGGACAATATATCAGGCGTAAGTGTAGCGTGAAGGATTGAGTATTGCATATCCTGAACTTCAGGCCTATTTAACTTTGTGGGGGAGGGAGAAATGCTCAGGCTGGGGGGAATGGAGGGAAATATATCCCTGGAGATATTTTGAAATGTTTACTATTTGAAATACAGTAGCTCAGATGAAATTTTACTGGTTGGCCTGGATGAGATGGACTAATGGGCAGAATGTAGACTAGCAGTCAGTGTACAAGATCCTGTAAATGCAATTTATCATATGACTATAAACACCCACATACCTATTATATTGTTCAAGCATACACACACATTTATTTTACAAGGCTATATATGTGTATGCATGAATGAGAGTGAAAGAGAGAATACTATTTGCAGCATCAGGGCCATATTTATAACAAAGATTAGTCAGCATGTATCCTATATACAATAATTCATTATTATTAATTAGCATTTATATATTAGTTTCTAAATGGTACAATCATGTTGGGATCCATAGTGCTAGGTGCTGTACAAGCATATAGTAAATTACAGCTCCTGCCCCAAAAGTTTACATATAATATCTGAAAATTCCCATAGAATAGTTGGTCAGTGAGACTGGTTGACTCCTGAAATTTGCCTTGTGATGTAGAACTTTTCATGTCTGAGCCACCCAGCGTATAGGGAGCAAAGATAGTTGCCACTGACAATTGTTTCCCTGTGTGAAATTAGTTGATGATCTCAAGCCAGCTCGTAGAAACCCGTCCTCATTAGTAAAACCATCATCAAATTCATCACCAATTTTGCCTCCTTCCTTGTTCACAGATTCATAGATTCTGAGACCAAAAGCACTGTGGCCATCTGGTCTGCCCTCATGTATAACACAGGCCACACAACTTCCCCACAATAATTTCCAGAGCAGATCTTTTAGAAAAACATCCAATCTTGACTTAAAACTTATCAGTTATGGAGATTCTTGATAAATTGTTATGGCTAATTATTCTCACTAAAAAATGTATGCCGTAGTTCCAATCTGACTATGTCTAGTTCAGGGGTTCTGAAACTCCATGGCACTGCGGCTTCCTTTTAACAACAAATATTTCTACATGACCCTCAGAGGGGTTACTGAAGCCTGAGCCTGCCTGAGCTTTGCCTCCCCAGGCTGGGGCCAAAGCCCAAATCCCACCACTTGGAGCAGGAGGGCCAAAGCCTAAGGGCTTCATCCCTGGGCAGGGAGTCTATAACCTCACCCTCGACACCCAGGGCTGAAGCCGAAGCCTGAGCCCTGCATGATGGAGTCCAGGTTTTGGCCCTGGGTGGTGGGGCTTGGACTTCAGACTTCAGCCCAAGGCCTCAGCCAATCTAATGCTAGCCCTGATGATCCTGTAAAGCAGGGTTGCAACTCACTTTGGGGTCCCAAACCACAGTTTGAGAACTGCTAGTCTAGCTTCAACTTCCAGCTGTTTAGACTGTGTTATACCTCTCTATGCTGGACTGAAGAGTCCATTAGTGAATATGTGTTCTCCATGTTGATACTTATAGATTGGAGCCAAGTCATTCCTTAACCATCCCCTTGTTAAGTGAACTAGACCAGTGTTTCTCAACCAGTGGTACCAGTACCCTTAGGGGTACTCAAGAGAAGTCTGGGGGGTACTTCAACACAAGTGAAATTTGGAGAAAACTGAATTTTTGTTGTAAGTTTTACAGTGCTTTATTATTTTTGTACTTTTTATACCCCAAAATTTCATCGCCTGCCTGGCTATGATTAAGCTGTTTAAACAAAAGTGTTGCAATGGTAGAAAAAAATTGTGTGTGTCTGAAAACTGTAGGTACTAGGGGTATTTCTAATTTTATTTTTTTTAAGGGAGTACTTATATTTTTTTTAAAAGGAGTACTTTATGAAAAAAGGTTGAGAAACACTGAACTAGACTAAACTCCTCGAATCTATCAGTATAAGAAATGTTTCTAATCTTTTAATCACCCTTCTTGAATCATAGACAACAGAACTGAACACATTACAACAGCAATTACACTTGTGCCAAATACAGAGGTAAAATAGTCTCTCTACTCCTACATAAGATTTCCCTGTTTATGCATCCCAGAATGATATTAGCCCTTTTGGCCACAGCGTTGCATTGGGAGCTCATGTTCAACTGATTATTTTGTTAACACAGCAGTGCATTAGGTCAAATGGAGACATAGGAATTGCTTTGCTATACACATAGGACATCTAATCCAAACTCCTGTCTTGTGAGTGGCCAGAACCAGATATGTCAGAGGAATGTACAAGAAACCCCAGAGCGTAGAAGATGGGATTACCTGTTGGTAATTCATTGACTGCTATTTCACCTCTATGGTTGTAAATTGTTCAGACCAGAAATGGAAAATAGTAACACTGTTGCCATAAAAAAGCTATTTTTGTTTTAAAAATAGCTGTCCATGATTTCTGGTAATTTGGGCTAATAATTTTGACCCTTGGGTGTTGGTAGCTCAAGAGGTATAATAATGCCATCAACTGTGAAAATAATGTCTATAGCTTAAGGCACCAAAGCACTGCCAATGATTATATAGTTGTTCTTAGTCACTTCACTTGCACCATTTGATTTGGTTGAGGCTGAATATTAAATAGGAATAATGAAATCAGTAGACTTGCAATGGTGTGAAACTGGTGCCAGTGAGAGGAGAGATTCAGACCCACAAAGCTTTCATGACAAAAGCAAACATGGACATGAAAAGGCCTACCCTTGCAGTTGCTGGCAAAAGAGTCTTTGATTTTAGTAGGAATAGATCTGAGTCCAAAGTTCAAATTCAATAGGATCATTCTTACCAGGAAAACAATCATGAGGAAAATGGGTACTGAATTCAATCAGAGCTGTGACATCTTCTCTTCACATTTCTCTGATGGCTGCAGGGAGATCTTTACTAGTGGTTCCATCTGATACTGATTTTATTCAGAGCAGAATTACAAAGCTCAAAGTCTGTGCTCAGAAATCCTATATAAGAACAACATAGAGGGCATCAGAAACATGCAGCTTGTAGAGATTCCTCCACAGAGATTAGTCTTTCTGTGGAAGGGATCAGGGATTCTAACACTTTTAATCTATGGGTCACCTAGGATCTGTGCAATTCTCAAGAGATGTGCCAGAAGCAGGGAGTTTTCTTACATCTAGGCTGTTGCCTGACCCCTCTGCAGCCTCTGGACAGCATTCAGCCAAGGTCTCGCCTGAGGGTAATTGCCCCTAGAGCAGTGGTCACCAACCAGTAGATCAGGATCTATTGGTAGATCTTGGAGCCTCTGAAAGGAGATCTTCACTAGTTTGGTCAGGAAGCTACCAAGTGCTGGCACTTCAGTTGTCCCTCCATCCACTGTCGTGTTGCTCCTGCCCCCTGCCTTGGACCTACCCCTCTGGGAGCCTCCTGCTCCCTGTGCAAGGTGAGGGAGGAAGAAAGGGGGGCACTGATGTCAGGGTGTCCCTCCTTCCCCCACTTCTGTACCCTATCTCCAGAGAGAAGGGGATGGAGGGAGCCTGGCAATGCAAATCTCTATCACTCTCACACACTGTGTGTGTGTGTGTGTGTGTGTGTGTGTGTGTGTCTCATTCTCTCACACACACTGTCCTTCACTCTCATCTCCCAACCCAGCACATACGTGGGGGATTGTTGTTACTACTTTTATTGCTTGCAAAGTGTGGTATTTCTGGCTTTTGACTGGTTTGTACATTTCATAATTTTCATTTTTTTCTTACGTGTAAATTTAATTCTTTGAGCAGTGAGTTCTAAAATGCTTAACCTGTTGTGGCTGGAGTAATTATCCCCATGGTAATTGCTGCTCCTGGAAGTGGCTGGCATGTCCCTGTAGCTCCTGAGAAAGGCAGAGCAGGGGGTCTCCACATGCTATCCTCGCCTGAGACACCACGCCTGCAGCTCCCATTGATCAGTATTGGGGAACCGTGGCCAGTAGAAGCTGTGAGCTCAGTGTCTGTGGATGAGGGGCAGCACAAGGCACTATGGAGCCATTGCTGTACATGCCAGCTGCTTTCAGCAGTGGTGCAGGGCCAGGGCAGGAGTAAGCCTGCCTTAACCCCACTGCTCCACCACCCAGAAGCCATCTCAGTTAAATGGTGCCCAGCCAGAGCCTGTTTCCTGAACCCTGGTCCCAGCCCTGAACCTCCTCCTACACCCAACCTCCTGCGCCCAACCTCCTTCCCAGAGCTTGCATCCTGAAACCCCTCCTGGACCCCAATTCCCCCTTCCCCCAGGCTAAGCCCAGAGCCCCTCCTACACTCCAAACTCCTTAGCCCAAGACCAGAGCCTGCACCCCCACCTGGTGTAAGTGAATGAGGATGGGGGAGAAAGAAGGATGGAATGAGCAGGGTGAGGTCATGGAGGAGGGGCAGGGCCTCAAAGAACGGGCAGGAAGGAAGTGTGAGGTAGATCTTACAATTGCACTTCAATTGAAAAAATGATCTTGTGGTTAAAAAGGTTGGAGACCACTGCCCTAGAGCCTCATCTGGATGTGGGTGTGAAGGGAAACAAATATGCTAATTTGCCCCATGGGTTTGGCAGCAGCAGAATTTACACAGCTTGGCCACAGTGCCTACCTAGAACTGTCACCCCTTTCTCATCTGTAGCTGAAGCCTTCTGCCCAGCCTTCTTGGAAGGGTTACTATAAGTTCTGAAAGAAGAGAGGAATATCCTTATAGATGGCTTTCTCCACTTCAGCACCTACCCTATTGTGATGCTGCACTTTGGTTCCACCTCTGAGCACTGAGAGGTGTTTGATGTAATCAGATTTTATTGGGTTTCACCTCATCCTTTACTGCCATTGAGGATATGGTTTGGTGTGTTAATTGTCCTTGAGATTGTAGAGCAGCTGTTCAAAAATGTTTCCCCATGCTTGTAGACAGACATGCATTAAATAAAAAATGTAAACTCAGGGTGGGGTCAGGGTCGGAGATATTCAGGGCCAAATTCTGCACCCAGTTATGCTGATATAAATCCAGAGAAATTTCCTTTGGATTTGCTATGGATTTGTGCTGGTGTTACTGAGAGCAAAACTTGATAAAAGATATTGCAAGTTGGGGAAAACATTTGTCTGAAGTCAGGAAGAGTTGGCAACATGGTAGCATGAAAACCTTTTGAACTCAGATCACTTTCCCATGTTTTATTCAAGGTTTCCATCTCTACCACCGACTGCCAAACCTCATGCCGGAAAGCTGCCTTCTGATAGTTATTGGGGCACTAGTCGGAGCAATCATTTTTGGCTCGGATCACAAATCCCCACCAGCAATGACTACAAACATTTACTTCCTGTATCTCCTCCCACCCATTGTCCTTGAGGAGGGGTACTTTATGCCCACTCGCCCCTTTTTTGAAAATTTTGGGTCCATTCTGTGGTGGTCTGTCCTGGGATCCCTCCTGAATGCATTTGGCATCGGACTCTCTCTCTACGGGATCTGCCAGATCGAAGCCTTTGATCTTACTGACATTAACCTGCTGCAGAACTTGCTCTTTGGCAGCCTGATTTCAGCTGTGGATCCTGTGGCAGCGCTGGCTGTTTTTGAAGAGGCCTCTGTTAATGAGCAGCTTTACGTGATGATATTTGGAGAGTCTTTGCTAAATGATGGAATAACTGTGGTGAGTTTGCTTTTGCCATTTATTTTAGCTCACATCACAGAGGCAAAGTATCATAGAGGAGAACCAGAAGGAACTCCACTGGAAATGCACTTATTTATTTATGATTGTTAATGATCATGTGTGTATTTCAGTGGTGCCTAGATGCTCTAATCAGGGATCCAAGCCCCATCGTGGTAGGCACTGTACACACACATCACAGCCAGATAGTGAACACTAGACTAACCCATAAAAAAAGCCATATTGTTATAGCACTGCTGGAAGTGAGAGGAGAATCATGTTCCATATTTATTACTCAATAAACTCTGATCCTGCTCCCACTGATGTGAATGACCATGCAATAATTGCATTGTCAGTGATGCAGGGTCAGACCCTAAGCTTTGAGAACTGTATTGGTATTGTAGAAGCAACAAAAGAAACCAGTCTACTCCTATCAGGCCCACATTTCCAAAGAAGCTTGTGGTTTTGGGTGTCTCCATTTCTGTGTGCCCAAAGAGGCAACTTTAAAAGGGCCTGATTTTCTGAGGGCAGGTGCTCATCTCTTAATCAATCCCTTGTCAATCTGACACAAAAATGGTGTTGGTAGAAAAATAAACAAAACCTGAATTTTATAACACAAATGGGATGGTATTTGTGAAATTCTTTTCCAGGTGCTCAGCCAGCTCTGCCAAAACTTGAGGCTCCCAGAATCACATGTCACGTAAGCCTTAGGCCCTGATCTAGCAAAGCTCTTCTGGACTGCTTAACTTTAAGCATTCAAATTGTCTCATTGAAATCAATAGGACCCCTGGTGCTAAAATTCAAGCATGGGCTTATTAAATGCCTAGAGCAGGCAGCTGGACTTGATGACCTTCTGAGGTCTCTTCCAGCTCTATGATTCTATGAAATGCTGGGCTAGGGTGTTTGTTTGTTTTTTAATCTAAAACACAGGCGTCAAAAACAATTCTGACACAGGTTGAACATCAATTGCTAGTGGAAATGTGATGTGTTGGAAGACTCATTGTTGAAAGGCTTTGTAGTTCATAGTACTTTGGGAGTGGTTTTGAAAGAAAGAGAACTAATTTGATCTCTTGAGACCCAATTGTTATGAAATGGTCACAGGCTCCTAATTCCCCAATCAGAATGAAAAGATTTTAAAGTTAGTGATGCATGCAATAAATCCTTGCTACTTAAATTTGTACACACATTTCTCATGAGTTAACTCATTAATGACTGGTGTCCTTTTGTTATAACAGTAGCTTTTAAAAAAGACATTACATTTTTATCAGGTTGAACGAAGGAAAAACTGAAGATTTACACAACATTGCTTGGATCCTTAACTCAAATAATTTTTCTTCATTTAAATCATTGCTCTGGGGTGGGGCTGGGGATGAGGGGTTCAGGATGCAGGCTGCCCCTGGAAGAGGACTACCCCGGCCCTCTCTCACTGTAGCGGCTTGTGGTCAGGTGAGACGTGCCTGTCCATGGGGACATTGCTGGGGGAGGGGTGCAAGTCCCCCAGCTGGGGGACAGACAGACACACAGAAAGACACATAACCACTTAAACTCTTTGGAATATATGGTAGATAGCTGTCCCTTTTCTCCATCTCTGCCCCCTGGTGGCCCAGTGAGGTATTAGCGGTCCCATTCCCCATATTTAGCCCCTTGCTGCCCTCCCTGTGATCATTCTACAGTGTAACTCCTTTCTACCAGCCCCCTCCATTTCCATTTTATGAGAAACAGTCAAACTCCAGGCACATCCCATTGTCCTGGCACAACCAAACACCTACCTTTCTTTAAGTTATGATACGAGGAAGCTGCATATCAAATTTGGTGGTCCTAGAGCTTACTGTTTAGGAGAAGTTCTTGAACAAATGGACTCACAGACAGATGCAGATTTCTAAAATATATAGTAAAGAAGATATTTCATGGAAAAAAATCCTTAAAAACTAATAAACTCTGGAATTGGAATAATGGTTTGGAAAATATTCCTATTGATGTGACCTGAGGCCTAATCGTGGTCCCCTTACCCATTTAAGTTGAGCCATTATGTTCACAAGAACTCTTTTGCATGAGAAAGATAAAAGGGCTCAATAGAAGAGCTGGTTTGCTGATGGAAGTCTTGAGCGTTTTTATCTTTCTTATGCAAAGAGTTCTTGTGAACATAATAGCATAACTTAAATAACCAACATTTTAAAATTGTCTTGGGCACAATGAAACACAGGAGTAATTTGAAAGGGTGATTTTTTCTAGGTTTGCTGCACCTGAGTGGACACTTGTATTAAAATCAAAATATATTATTCATTTAATCTTTACCTACAGGGATCCATTATGTGTATAGATAATTTATATTAATTGACTTTGCTCCCTCCCCCCTCCCCCACAGTCTCTGTCAGCGTCATTATATTGCTAATACACAGTTGTCCTGTGTTTCACTGTGCCCAAGACAATTTTAAAAAGTTGGAGAATAATTTTTTTAGAATGTATTTAGACATAGATCAGTGTTTCTCAAAGTGATCCGTGGATCCACTCTGAGAAAACTGCAACCGGGCTGCTCCAGGTTGTTTACTTACCTGCTCCACAGCCATGGAGCTTTGCCGTTCCCATTGGCTGTGGTTCCTACAGGTTCCCTTGGCTGCAAACAGCGAATCACAGCCAATGGGAGCCGTGAAACTCTGTGGCTGCAGAGCTGGTAAGTAAACAAACTGGAGTGGCCCAGTAGCAGCTTTCTCAGAGTGGGTCTGTGGACCACTTTGAGAAACATTGACCCACAGTAAGTTAGACATAGACTAGGTTAAGGTTAAAAAATTATTCATCAATTAACTAGGCAAGTATTGAGCAGTCTTGCAGCACTTTAGAGACTAACAAATTTATCAGGTCATGAACTTTATTTTTTTATTTTTTTTGCAGTTACAGACTAACACAGCTACTCCTCTGAGGGTACAGCTAGACTGAGGGGGTATCCCGAAAAAACTCCACCACGTCCAGGGAAAGTGTTTGCTCTTCTGCTTTTTTTCATGGAAGAGCAAATGTGCTCTTTCGGAAGTCCCTGTATTCTTTGTTCCACGAGGAAGAAGGGGGCTTTTGAAAGAGGGTTTTTTTTCCGAAATTTGGCCCAGTCTAGACGGACCAAATTTCAGAAAAGTCTCTTCTGACAAAAGTATCAGAAAAAGATACACAAAATATGGAGCGCATTTTGCGTTTCTTTTTCTGATAGATCCTCTCAGTCTAGACGTACCCTGAGACTTTTAGTCAAATATTGTGAAATAATACAAAAATGGTCAAATATTTTAAAGCACTAAGGGAAACTGCAATATAACTGCCAAACTGCATTGTTTTAGGCAAAATATAAACCAGATCTATTAACTACAGAAAGATTTTAAGAGATTATTAGTAGCAGGCACAGAGATCAAAGTTAGTTACCTAAGAAATAAACATAGAAATTCAGTCTAAATCATAGGAGCTGACTCCATAGGTGCTCTGGAGCTGGAGTATCCACCAGCAGTCACACTCCCTCTTCCTTTCAGTGACTCTCATCACTGTTACCCCCACTGATCAACTCTTTCCCCTCCTTCCCAGTGCCTCCCACTTGCCATCAACAGTTGTTTCATACCATTCCAGAGGCTTTGGGAAGGATAGGGAGGGGCAGGGATGGGGCAGGCTCAGGGGCAGGCTCAGGGGCAGAAAGAGGTGGGGCAAGGGTGAAGCAGGTGCAGGAAGAGGTAAAGGAGGGGCGTGGGTTTGGGGGAAGTGGTGGAGTGGGGGCAGGGCAGGCGGGGAGGATAGGGTTGAGCAGCCCCCGTCTAGAAGGGAAGTCAAAGCCTATGATCTAAAATCTAACTTGAATAGCCTTAAGCAAGATTAGAATCAAGCAGTGTCTCACCCTACCAGATGGTACAAGTAGCTAACAGCTGCTCCATACACAGACTGAACCACCTTCCAGCCTGGGACCAAACTTGCACAGGTCAAAGTCTTTGTCTTCCAGACATTCTTCCAAGTTGAGATGGGGTGGAGTGAGGCCAAGTGATGATGTCACTGTTTTTTTATACTTGCTTCTAGCTTGCTGGAAAGATCTTTGCTGTGAGGTTCTGAGGTGTTTTACTCCACTCCCAGAGCCTGCCTTTGCTGAGAAGTCTCTGGGTAGTGGATTGGCTGTTGATGAGCAATTAACGCCCATCTGTCCGGTGATAGCTACTCTCTTGTTGCAACTGAAAGGCTGGCCATGGATAGTCACAACCTCACAACATAGTTCAGTAATAAATATTACAATACTTCATAGATTCACATACAATGAGAGGACATCCAATCCAACCAGGTATTAGTGTTCAACACATCATGATGTCTCACAAGGCATAATTTATGCAGAGTACCTCATAGTGTAATTGCATATTGAACCACAAGTTGAGTACTGTGAAGCTGGAGTTGCCTTGGTTTCTATTCTATTCTATTCTATTCTATTTGATTCAATTCAATTTGATTTAATTCAATTCAGTTTGTTCCTTAAGTTCTTACATTTCCCCCATACTGGTGCTTCTGAGCATCTTCTTTGCTACATATTTTATGGTGTCTGATGCATCATGTACTATCTCAAAACACAACACATTCCATACACCAGACACAGAGGGTATGCCTACACAGGAGGGCTAAACTTGAAATAAGCTATGCAACTTGAGCTACACTACTTGCGTAGCTTAAACTGAAATAGCTTATTTCGAATTTGGGAATGTCTGCACAGCACTTATTTCAAAATAGAGCACGCTTCCTCCAACTTCCCTTAAACCTCATAAAATGAGGGTTACAAGAGTCAGAGTAGGAAGTCCTGTAGCTGGACATTATTTCGACATTATTTTGAAATAACTGCTTGTGTGTAGATGCGCACTTTGTTATTTCAGAATAACATCCATTATTCTGAGATAATGCTGCTGTGTAGACATAGCCAAGGTGTCCCAGACTACCTGCCTTGTTCTTTTTACATGATGCATATGATACATTCACTGGCATTTTGTTCCATTTCTTCACTAGTGTTAGGACCTCTGCCAAGTAGATAATTTGGGGTCCTATATGTTCATGAATCTACAATTTTACCAAGGAATGAGAGTATAATACAACGTGTAGTACATATAATTAAAAATATTGGTAAAATCTAGTTTTGAAAGATTTCTCATTTGCTGTCTATTATTTTTGTATTCAGGTTTTATATAATATATTCATCGCCTTCACCCAGATGCACAGATATGAAGAGATTGAATCTGTTGACATTCTTGCTGGATTTGCTCGTTTCTTTGTAGTGGAGCTAGGAGGAGTGCTGTTTGGCATCGTGTTTGGATTTGTTTCTGCATTCATGACCCGATTTACGCAAAACATTTCTGCCATCGAACCACTGCTTGTCTTCATGTTCAGCTATTTGTCCTATTTGTCTGCTGAAACCCTCTACATCTCAGGCATTCTAGCGTGAGTATTGAATAAGAATTTTCAAATGTCTCCCAGGGACAGAATTCCATTCTTAACAAAATATTTTGTTTGGGGTTGGTATAATGATTTCTGCTGTCCCCGTCCCATTTTTTTCCCCAGTTTTGATTCTTTATGAGTCTAAATGTGCAATCTGATCTGCTAAGATAGCTGTTTAAACACATCAAGATCTGATAGCAGAACAACGTATGTATCATTATTTATTTCTATGTGGCATCCGAATAACGTTATGAGAGGATGTAGTCAGTGTTCCCTCTAATATTTTCCAACTGTGAGTGGAGTGAGTTTTGTCTTGTGCACCAATATAGAGGTCATGTGCTCTTGTTCGGATGTGTGCCACCATGATACCCACCAGTTGCTAACAAATATCTTCTATATATTTTTAAAATTATTTTTACTGCATCCAGAAGCAAGAAGTAAATATAGCAATGAATAGCTCTCATACTGTGCTTTTCCTCAGTAGATCACACAATACTTTACAAAGGAGAGCAAAATTATCACTATTTTATAGATGTGGAAACTGAGGTATAAACCAGTGACGTGTCTTAGGTCAATGACACATCCAGGATTCAAACCCAGCTCTCCCAAGCCAAAATCCTATGCACTAGCCACTGGGTTACAATATTATAGATGGAAGGATTACGCTCAAAATTTTTGAAGTCAGGTGATGTTATCCCATAAATTATCCCACAAACAGAGATGTTCAGAACCTGCATCTCCAACACATTTCAGTTCCTGTATTTCTCAGTGTCTCACTTGCCCTGTCTGACACATACCAAATTCTTGTGACAAAAGAACAGATTGATTCTGAATATGCAGATTGATTTTAAAGTGTTATCTGCTTTCGCTAGGGTTTCCAGCTCCTTTTCCTGGGTGCGGTGGGTAGTTTCAAAAAACACAGATGCCAGTTAATTAATCCTGTGCTCTTCCCAACCCTGCTCTACATCCATTTATTCCGTACTTCCCTTGCCAGCCCGTGCCTTATCCCTTTGCAGCATTTTTCAACCCCCCATTCATTAATATGCACTCCTGCGCTGTTCAGCTAGCATTAAGAATAAACATTCATACTTGCATGTGCAGCTTGGCCAATTGCACATGCTAATACCATTCCTATTTCCCCAAGCACACCAATGGTTTGAAGAAAAAATCAGTTACCCGTTTGCACACCCAGCTCTCAAACAGGCCGCGTGGTGTTCTGCCAGAGCTGTAACTGGGGCTGTGATTCTAGTTTAGAGATGCCTTCAAGGTAGCTACATTTCACCTGTACAGCACTTTGCGAGGATCCGCCAACACACGACCCTGGCTGGCCCTGGGTGCCTGAGCAGCCGCTTGCCACCCAGAACACGGCTCTGGCCCTGGCCAGGGCCACTGGAGGAGTAGCCACCTGCCCTGCATCCTGCAGCTCCTGGGGAAGGGCTGAAGCTAGGGCCAAGGCCAGGGCCAAGGCTGTGTGGTGGCTGCCCTGCTGCTCCTGTCGCCTGCCATGTGGCCCCATCCCAGAGTAGCCGAGCAGCCATTGCACAGCTCTGCTGTAGAGGTGGGTGGGACGCAAATTCTTGGTGCGTACCTGCACAGGCACGCCCCTTAGAGGGAACACTGGATGTCGTTATATACAACATTGTTAATGTCAAAAGAACAAAGAATAATAGCCCAGATCTCGTTCTCAGTTAGAGCAATGTATATCAATTGTAACTCCATCAGTTAAAATGGAGTTATATCGATCTTAATTTTGAATTTGGAACTAAATCTGGCCCAAATATGAAACTCAGAAACATTAAACAAACATGTGTATATGCGCGAGTGCACACACACACACACACACACACACACACATACATACATAAATACATATGGATGGTTGGACATTTATAATATGCATATTAAAGACCAAGACAGAATGACAAATGTGAAAGTGCTCACTCTTGCTGGTATGTAATTCATGGGAGTGCTGATTAGTAGAAAAAACTAGGTGGCTTGGAGAGGTCAAGCAAATGCCAGATTACAGGATGCCAAAGAGTGTACTGTACTTTGAAGCTCCTGAAGGGTCTAGAACAGGGGTGGGCAATAAGCATTCATGGCCCAGAGGCTGGATGCAGTTTGCTAGGATTAGCCCCTGGCAGGCTGCCAGATGCTGTGTTTACCTGAGCATATCCAGGTATGGGCCATTTGCTGTTCCCATTGGCTGTTGTTCACTGTTCCCAGCCAATTGGAGCTATGGGAAGAGGTGTGGGCTGGGCCACTGCGTTGTGCAGCTCCCATTGGCTGGGAATGGCAAACCGCGACCAACCGGAGCTGCAAGTGGCCATATCTGCAGATGCTCAAGTAAACAAAGCATCTTTCGGCCAACCAGGTGCTCACTCTGGTGAACCACACGTGGCCCACGGGCTGCTTATTGGCCACCTGTGCACAGATTTCAGAATGCTTGCAAAGAGGATTTAGTGTCCTTTGGAATCGCTTTGGATGACTGGGAAAGAATGCCACTCTGGCTGATGTAGTCAGCTTGTAGATGGAATGAGGCATTGTCAGGCAGACTGCAGCAAGCTTTGTGATAACTGGCATCAGTGCAGGAAAGAATCTGCTGCTCGGATTCACAACATCGCTAGTGCATGGGTGTGCCCTACCTGCATCAGACTCAGCAGCCATCAAAGAACTTGTCAGTGCATACTCCGAGCTCCATAAAGAGCAATGATGCCATTGATTAAAAGCCAGATTTTTGACTACAGTAATCTAGAAATAGTTCTATTGCGGAGGACCTGGTTCCAAATATGTTCTAAATATACAGGTGTGAGATGAAGAGGGAAGGTCATAAAGGACAGTATTTTATAGTAAACACAAAGGAAGAGAAAGTGGGAAATTTAATGGGAGGCAGACAAGGGGGACAGGGATAGGAAAAAAGAGGGAAAGGATAGAGGGATGAATGGAAAGGTGCAGGGAGGCAGAGACAGTGAGGCACAGCAAAGGGAATGTGAGCCAATTAATGGAGAGGAAAAAATACCAAAGTAAAAACGGAAGAAGTGGAACACTGATGACATCACCAATTCTGATGATAATTCCGTGGGCTGGTGCTGAGCCCAGTCTCTGGCTCCTGGGCTGGCAAATACCAGGGCTTTCCTTTCTGCCCTGAGTGCACATAAATTGAGTGGGGTTGGGACTTCACTAAGCCTTGTGTCCCTGAACAAGTGAAGGCTACTTCCAAACAGGACTCTCTCTTAGGGGGGACAAATGTTTGAACATGGGCACCTCTAATATATTGCACATGCATAAACAAGTGTGTTGCCATTATGAGTGCAAAAATTTTACCTTAGCTGTTCACTGCATGTTTCAGACTCTGACTAGTTTACAAACACCAGTCCACAGTCTCAGTGGAAAGCTGGGATTGTATGCACACATATCTTGCAGGATCCTCTGAGGCACCTGTGTTTGAAAATTTAACCCAATTGTTTAATTAGATATAAAGCACCTTGCCTCATACTCCCAAATGTGTTTATAATGCAATATTAAGATGCTTCTTCTTCCAATCTAATTATTGACGTATATATAGTTCTAAACCAGTTCTCCACTGTTTTATACCTTGTGTATGTATTTACGCCTGTGGCAAAGTGGCTCAGATCCTGGTCCATGTTTTGCCCATTAATATATAATATATAGGTAATTGGCAAAGCTCTCACTGGCTTCAGGATCAGGGCCTATCAGAGGTGAACATTAATTTATTATTCACGAATAGATTTGATCAGTCTTCCTGTACCATACAAACCACCTCTGTGAATGTTCATTATATAAACTTTATTTCACATGTGTCTTATTGCATTAATTTATTGAAATTAATAGTAATAAAATACTAATATAATCAGGGTTTACTCTTCTTAGCAGCCTATTGCATATGTTATTGCTTGTTTTAGTGATGGGAATTTACATTTGCACCATTGATTATTGATGATTTTTGCACTTGGGTTATGAAAATGTATTATGCATGCATCTTGAAAAGTCAACAGTATTAAACATTAATGTCTACTGATCTTGTCTTAGGATGTCCTTGGACATGCTGAATGTCTCTGATCCTCTGAAATATACTACAGCTTTGTCTTGTTGGAAGAAATGGGAGACTTGAGGAGCACTCAGAATATTCTGAGCACACAAGATTAGAAAAATATTGCCATGTAGAAGGGTGATAGAACTAAAGTGATATAGATGGAAATCAGCTAGTTGACATGCTGGACTGTCAGTTTAGTATTCAATCTGCTTATTTATTTACAGTATCCTTTAAGTTGAGGAAAACAAGACAGAAATGAGGAAGTCTTGGAAAATGCCTGACAGCTGATTTAACAGAGAACACAGGATCTGCCATGCTGTAGGATACAGTAGAACCTCAGAGTTATGGACATGCCAGGAGTGGAGATTGTTTGTAACTCTGAAAAAATTTTATGATCTCTCTTTCAAAAGTGTACAATTGAACATTGACTTCATAGAGCTTTGAAACTTTACTATGCAGAAAAAATGCTGCTTTCCCTTTATTTTTAGTAATTTACTTTTAACACAAGATTTATTTATTTTTTATCTGTTGTTCCCTGATTGCATACTTCAGTCAGGCGTGTGTATAACTGGTCAGTTTGTAACTCTGGTTTTTGTAACTGAGGTTCCACTCTATCTTACTCCATTATCTCATTGTCTAATTATCTTCAGTTTGTGAGTAAGATGCTCTTTCGTGTGAGTAATAGTATCAGCACATGGCCCTCATTGATTATTGATATGTTTGGGCCAGATGGTGGCCTGGTTCACGCAGCCATACAGAGAAGTAACGAGCTGTATAATGTTCCTTCACTGCCTCATTCAAGCAGTCTGCTCTTCTTCCTTTTTGGGCCTGCATATGGGCCACAATCTCAAATGCAGAAGGGAGAGAGCAGCATCTGCAGAGCTGCTGGATACTTCTGGGCAGGGAGGGGTGGAAAATGATTGAAACGAGGCCTCCAGCCCCTAATATGCTGGCTAGCTGGTGCACGTAGGGAGCACTCTGTAGGTACAGGGCTGAGGCAGGGTCCCTCCTCTGCCACTTCAGAGGGAGGGAAAGCTGGGAGGCAGATTGTGGCACTGACTTGTCTGCTCCAAGGTCAGCACAACACTGCATTGTTCCTTGCTTGGTGGTGGCAGCAAAGCCATAATTTTGCCCTTTCATTGGTATTTGTGATGCATTCAAAGCAAAAATGACTTGGAACCAGACTCCACTTTCTGACTCCTTTTCTTCTCCTTTATGAGGGATACACACACCAGATGGCCTGATTCTGGCACTCTTCCATTCAATATCCGTATCATTACACAATCCCTTATGCCTCAAGGAGTCCCACTGAAATCAGTGGCTCCATTTGAGGAGGAAGATACTGCATAACAAAAAGTCCATAGATGGGCCCAAATAGGGAGATGAGCAGACTGTGTGGATTCAACTACCGTAGTCTTCAGCCAGGAATGAAAAGAGGAGCCTCTCTCTTTTAAGATAATAAACACAGATGACCGTTGCCAATATCTAACATTTTAAATGATGTTTCTGAATGAACAGGATAACAGCGTGTGCAGTGACTATGAAAAAATATGTGGAGGCGAATGTTTCCCAGAATTCCTACACAACAATAAAGTATTTCATGAAGATGCTGAGCAGTGTCAGCGAGACCCTGATTTTCATGTTCATGGGAGTCTCCACGGTTGGAAGGAACCACGAGTGGAACTGGGCCTTTGTTTCCTTCACTCTGCTCTTCTGTGTGGTGTGGCGGGTTCTAAGTAAGAGGCAAATACTGTATTTTAATATAGCCAGTCTAGGTAGAGGTGGTGCTTTTCATCTTTGAAAATAGTGCAAAAGTAGGTTAAGCAATATAGTACTCACTTACGTAACCTGTTTAATAGGTATGTTTTACTGACTAGGTAATTTCACAAATACTAGTACTAAACTGGCACAGGAAAAGACCCCAACAACCCAAAGCTGGATTTTGTGATTCAGTGAGAAGGAAGCTTTTAAGTAAAATTAAAACACTTCCAGCATTCTGTTTATATTGCAATATGAATTGCTATGTTTATTCTGGTAAGTGGGTTTCCTAATGGTTTCATTTTAGAATGAGGTTAATTTACCATTAGAAAGAGACCCTGAATGGTTCCTTATATTTTTGGCAATTTGAACAGTCCACTGCACTTTTAATTAGGGAGAGAATATTAGTTATTTAAATTTATTCTTAAAGCAGATAAAGTTCTATATATTGTGTATCCAGATACTGGCTCTTTTTCACCACTCCTGAAAAGCCCTCTCCTTGGCTTGGATAGCATGAGTGGCAGAAATCTTCAGGTGAGGTAAAGCTGGCATAAACGGCTCTACCTCAGCCTTTCCCAAGCTCTCCACTGATTAGGGTGAGGCGGTCACATGGCCAAAAGGGAAAATGTGTGGCAGAACACCGATGCTCCCTGGCAGCAACCCAACCTGAGGCTGCTCTGACACACTCTGGTGTAGTTGAATTGGCTCCTGGTTCCCCAGGATTACAGAAATGGAGAAGTAAGTATCCAGCTAATTTTGCCCCAGGCCTTCTCATTCTGAATTGGCCAAATCCTAGGGTTGGCCACAGTGTTTAGAGCAATTAAATTTGTTACTACTAATGGTATACAATTCCCAAAATAGCTAGTCAGTCAGTCCATTACATTCAGACTCAGTCTGTCTGCTCTTCGTTCCACTGCCTGGGAGCAGCCATTATAGGGAAATTCCGCCTTTGCCCCTCTGGCCCAGGGCTGGAACATTCTCATTATCTCTGTGGGGATGGTGCATGCCATGAACAGCCTGGTCACACTTTGGAAGACTGAGAGGATGGACTAGCTTCAATTATTCTATGGGGATGGTGACTGCAATCTGCTCAACGGTGGGATCATGCACAATGAGGATTGAATCTTAGAAAAGTTTAAGTGGGAAAATGATAACGTCTCTACTCAGCAATAGACATTTTACAGTTTGATAACTTGGCCACATGTCAGCAAATTTTAATGGAGACAGCAAAAAGCACAGCCCCGACACAATGTCCACCTCCTAAACTCCTGTTTCAAAGAATGGGGATTGTAGAACTTTACAAATAATCAGCCTGGGTCAGACACCTAGCAGGGAAAACTTCAGCCCAAATGGTTAGAAATTTGACAAAGCTATAAGCAACTGAAAACAGGTTCTCATAATGGGAAATGCCATGAAACCTTAATATTAGGTGGTGCTATGAGATTCATCTAGAGTAATCCACTAATCTTGTTTTATTTGTTGGTGTATAAAATGGAATTTTATAACTGTTCATTATTTACATCAGTCAGGATGCTAACATGAAATATAAAATACAAGGGCATTTCATTAAGAAAATAAAGCTGTTAGAAAAGAACCAGTGAGGGTAATGAAGAAAATAAAACAAAACAAAACAAGCAAGCCACTGAATAGACTATGGGCAGAAACAGCAGATAACACCCAGTCACACAGAAGTGCAGATTTATAGGGTGAGATAGGACCACAAGCGTAATCTATGTCATATAGACTGTCACATTACATAGTTTTACTTTTAATTAAAAGCAAAACTAATTAGGAAAACAAAGCAGCTACCACAATAGCTGTTTTGTTACTGAATGCCTTTAAGTGTGTCAGTGAGGAGCACTGGCTTGTGACCCAGAAGTCCAGGGCTCTGCTCCTAGTCTGCTGGGTCACCTTTGTCTTTTCCACCCTTCTGTTACTTGGTCTACCCTTCTGTTACCTAGGGATATTGATACTGCCCTTTGTCATTTGTAAAGCATTTTGAAATCTATTGATGAACAGGCACCAGATAAAGATGTAGGTATTATTACATGCACCTATCTAAAAAGCACTGTTCAAGCACACTAGTCTTCTATTGTACAAGAAAATGGCTGGAGTAGCAAAGAAGGGGACCAAAATGCATTGGAGTGTGAGGGCAGAAGTATCTGAAAGAAAATTGTAGGAAAAAAACAGGAAGAGCTCTTATCTATGATGTCTTCAAATCACCTCAGTTGAAGACCTCTCTAGAATACAAAAGCGGAGGTGTGTGTGTGTGTGTGTGTAATATCAATGATCTCATCTTTTGAGCCTATTCAGCAAAGCTAAAACATAACACATTTAAAAACATACACACTACATTATAATAGTGTGTTAAGTTCCCATACAATAAGTCATCATATATATAATAGTATTTTAAAATAAAATTGCAAAGAAAAATGTTAGCTTCCTAAGGCTAAAGATGCAGTTGCACTTAAATATTTCATTGTTACTTTGTTGACAAGAGTTTTTTGCCCTCCTAGGTGTGTTTGGTCTCTTTTATGTCACCAACAAATTTCGGACTTACCCCTTCACCATCAAAGACCAGCTCATTATTGCCTACAGTGGCTTTCGAGGAGCCAGTAGTTTCTCTCTTGCATTTTTGCTTCCTTTGTATCTCTTCCCTAGAAAGAACATGTTCATTACCGCTACCCTTGTGGTTATATATTTCACTGTGTTCATTCAGGTAAGCAGGTTTCATAGCGGGTTCATTTCATATAATAGAGGTGTCTACAGGCTCTATAGTTAAACTTGCACTGAGGTTTACACTTAAATCAGGAATAAATGCTTCTGGTTCATACTCCAGTTGCTTGCTGGATAGAGTCTTCATTTTTAATACAATAACTCTTCAGTGGATAATTACATTTTTGTATACTTTTGGTTAAATATTTACTAACTTCTATGGTCAAAATACTTAAAAACAGATTCCCTTAAGAATTCTTCTGAAAATGATGGTTCGACTTTTACTTCATCTTGCACACAAAGACACAAAAAAGCTGTTCCCCTTTTGTTCATAACTAGAGCTATGCAGGATGGAAATTGTTCTGTGAAGAAAATTTTGTGATTTAAACATTTGTCTTTGTTCT
The DNA here is from genome assembly GCA_032595735.1 of Pelochelys cantorii. Classification (NCBI taxonomy): domain Eukaryota; kingdom Metazoa; phylum Chordata; order Testudines; family Trionychidae; genus Pelochelys; species Pelochelys cantorii. The sequence goes on along the minus strand of CM064326.1, from coordinate 118,074,120 downwards.
GATTAGGAATGAAACCCTACAATTAAGAAATTCTCTGCAAAAGAAAATTCTGAAAATTTCGGGTGAAACATTATATTTTGATATAATATATTCAATATATTTATAGTTAATATATTCAATATATAAAAAATGTCAAAAAGTGGTGCTCAGATAATGTTGATAGTATTTTTCCCTCTTGAATGATATATTAGTTTGGTATGAGTGGTTAGCAGGCCAGGTAGTTTGCAGAAACCAATTCTTAGAGTTGGTTAGAAAATGCTAATGCAACTTTAATATTGATTAAAAAATGGAAACTTTTTTTTTGGAAATTGTTTTCCCACTCTAGCCCCATTTTTCAATCAGCCCTGTAGTAACAGAAGCCCCTGTATTCTAGACACAGTTTTCATGGTTGATCAAATAAGATATAGTCACATCATATTTTGCCTTTTCTCTGCTTGTTCTAAAAGATAATTAACTTTCTCGTTCATTGTCCTAAATACAGGGACTCACAATAGGTCCACTGGTCAAATATCTAGATGTTAAAAAGACCAGCAAGAAGGAGTCCATCAATGAAGAGATTCATGTACGAGTAAGTTGTCTTTATTGATGAACTGTATCCTAGAAAGAGAATGAGTGGGATTTCCAAATAACTTCAAGAGAGTTAGGCACCTTGCTCCCATTGCAATTAATTGAGCAAATAACCCCAATAGGCTCCTTTGCAAAATCCCAGACAAGATATCTAAATACAAATTTTGGATGGTATTTGAGTCCAAAGAAGCTGTTGTGAAGTAATATCTGACAACCTACGGATGTGGATGCCAACTCATTAAAATTTCCAAACTACAAAATGGAGCTTTTTATAAAGTCACAACAGTAGAACAATGTAACAGTTGGATTCCAGCCTTTCTATCTTAACACTTTGTAGCAATTAAGAAAGATCCCAACTACATTACAATGAAAAGTTAGGGTTGAAAAATCCACCACCAGCTTGCATGGAATCAGTGGTGTGACTGCACCACCTACAAACATATCTGAGCAAGCTTTGATTTAGCTAACTGGAACAACAACAGCAGCATGGATTTAACTGCTCAAGTACATACCAGGGTCCCAGGTGGGCTTGTACAGCCTCTGCTGTCATTATTGAAGCCAGGTTAGATCAAAACTAGCTCAGTTCACACCTACATGTGCTGTATTCATGCCTCTGACTGCAGTGTTGAGTGGGCATCTTTCCCAGCTAGGGTCATCAACTTCTGCAAAATCTAAGCTCTAATTTAAATGTTTTTTGTCCTTATGCTTGAGATGAGTGGTTTCCAAATATGAACTGACATAGGCACCTTCATTGTCTCCACTGACCAAAGGTGTGGTTCTTTCCACTGCTATTGTCTTTTGACCAGTTTGAGTAGACATTAAAAAGCAGAAAAGTATTAAATCAGAGCACTCTGTTTTGTTAATTAAAATGAATAAAACCTCAGGATGCATTTTGAAGAATTCTGGGTTGTTTTGGAAGATCTATTTTCTTCTGAAACATTGTGCTTTAAATTTACATGCCATAATTCTTATGGGTAGGATAGAGGGAAGGTTGTTAAACTAGCTTAATAATATTGTACAAAACACTTCAAAATGTGGTTAAATTTACCCATGAGAAGTCCCAATAAATCCATGTGACTACTATATGTATAAAATTAAGCACATATGTAGATGTTAACAGCTAACTTTCATTTGATCTGAAATGTTTATCCTCGGTGTTTTATCTTTACATTGAAACCATATATGATTTTATGTAAAATAGTATTATGTATAGTAATTTGACTGTTATCGCTGGAAATTTTAAAGCTATTTCTATGGAAGTTCCACCTTATTGTGAGAAAACATAGGAAGGTGCCTGCAAATTCAAAGTAATTCACAGCAGATTTATTTGTATAATTAAGACAATCTTACAGAAAAATAAAAAGTTCAGAGGTATTCCATATGGAGAAGTTTGCCTAGATTTTTATAAAATGTTGGATTTTCTAAGATTGGTTTAATTTGAATCAGTGTCCAGACTCCTTAGAATCTGATCTTTAATTACCTCAGAACTGTGCTGACACTGATTTCATGCTATGACCATTGGTTTGTTGTATTTTTTTCTCGAGATGATGGACCACTTGAAGGCTGGAGTTGAAGATATATGTGGGCACTGGAGTCATTCTCAACTGAGAGACAAGTAAGAATGCTTTATTACTGTCTGGTAAAATAAAACAATTTAGCTGTGACATATTGATCTATTCAAAGGTAAAAACAGTAGGGAATCCACTTTGTGCTCTCATAAGGTTAGATCAGAATGAAAATGTTTCAAGTATGTTCCGTATCCTATTCTAAAATATAATTTGAGCTCTTGTGTAACCATCACCTTTTGGAGAGCAACATTCACATATGTTTCACTGTTGTGCCTCCTCAAAAGTTAGCAGGAGATAAGCATGACAGAGGAGAAGAGCATGGCATGCACATTCATGCCAGATGTGGACAAAAGCTGGCAAACAAGGCCTAAAGGCCTAAGCCTAACTTTCTTCAAAGTAACAACCAACCAGACAACAAATGGTCTGGTAACACTTTATAGACTAACAAAACATGTAGATGGTATCATGAGCTTTCATGGGCACAGCCCACTTCTTCAGATGACTGGAGTTTTGAGTTTAGGATGTGCAGACCCAAAATAAATAGGTTGATAGTATCCCAACCATCCTTCATCACAATTGAGTCAATTGGCATGAGAATTGAATCTGTGGATGAACTCTAATTCCAATGCTTCTCTGTGTACCTGGCTAGTGTTACCTACCAGCCCTGTGCTCTTGGGAGCCAGGGAGTGACATTCATGGAAAACCATCCCCCCCTTCCCCTAGGCCTCTGCTAGAATCAGACAAAGCAAGGAAAAGGCCAGGGAAGACAGACCTAAACTAATTAAGGAAACACCCCAGCCTCATCTGCATTGAAGATAGAACTCATTAGCATACAGAATGGAGACCAGCTCTTCCAAGGCAGGAACCTCAGTGAACTATGGGATACCGAAAGCAGAGAAGCACTGCCTGATGGGAAATCTCTACTCCAGATGTTAATGAGCCCAGGCCTGCTCACACCCAAATTAGTCATTATCAGCCAATTCTAGTAACGATCCTATTGACATCCAAAATACTGAAACTGCCTAGTTGCATTGTGAGCTCATTCAAGGAACATCACCCATAACAAGGGGTGATCAGTCTCTATTGCCTCTCCTCTTTCTCTTTTGAACTATTGTCCTATCCCTGTAAAAACTCCTATCCTTGCCCCAAGAAAAACTGTTCTGATACCTGGATTTAAACTGCATCAGTTCCATTGAGACTTCATCATCTCCTGTCTGATTGTGCTGGGGGCTCTGCTCTGCTTGTCTCCTGCCCTCTGCACCCCCAGCTCCCATCACCATCTGGGAATCCCGATCAGTGCAAGTTCCACGGAGTGGTGAGATCTCTCTTTCTCTCTCTCTCTCCTTCCCGCCCACCCCCCGCCCCGCAACTACCTATCTCTAAGCCTAGACTCCTGACTCTGCCCTATGTAAACTGTTATATGGTTAGCTAGCCCTAACATTTGTAATCAGTTCCAATTTAGATTTAATATTGTAACTGTTTTGTGTGTTTGGCTTTCATTGTTAAGCTGGGTGCTTATATATAATAAATATATATAATAAACAACTTTCATTGTTAAGCTGGTTGCTTCTCTCTCTTTCTTTCTCTTTCGCTCACTGTTCCTCAGGGGGTGTTGTTTTGGCTTCCCCATGCGCTCTGCAACAACGCTTCTTGTACCCAAGCTAAAGATCCCTGTAGTGCCCAACATCCTGTGGGGTTTGCTCATCATGTGGTTTACTAGTGAATGATTGTGGTGTGAAAGTGGGGATGGGGGGGGGGTGCTGAACCTGGGGGCATATGAGGATGGCAGCTTAAAGTGCTGTTTAAATCCAGCCCACTGAGTCCAAAGGCACATGAGGGTTCAGTGTGGCATTGCTGTTAAACCCAGCCTGCTGGATCCAGAGACATATGAGGGGTCATCTTGTGAGTGCTGATTACCCAGTCCTTTCAGGCATGCTCTGTTAGTGGGTGTGAGTGTCTGTGTGTGTTGCCAAGGTGGGAAGAACCCCATCCTGAGGAACCTAGTTCCTGAAGGAGAGCTCCAGTGGGAGGGGGAATTGGCAGCAGGGAGAGAATTCAGCTCCATATGAGAGCACAAGTAAGCACAAGCAGCACACTGATAGAATTGATAATCTTCCCCAGTTCCATAAGAGTAACCCTAATAAATGAGCATACCCCAGAGTATTGGGCAAATCTGGTAACACTAGTAGAATTGGTTTGTGACAAGACAGCCACGTGAAGATCTTTTAAACAGTGATTAGGAAGATTAAAACGTTCCCCAACAGGTTTCTGTATGTTTCCTTTACATATATCTGATTTGTGTCATTGATTCTTTCTGCAGAGACTGTCCAGTTTGTCCAATATATATAGCAGTGGGGCATTGCTTGCATTTGATGGCATAGATCCAATTACTGGATGTGCAGTCAAATGACCTTTTGATTTGGTAGCTTATGTTGTTGGCTCCAGTGATGAATTCACTAGTATAGATATGTGGGCAGAGTTGGCATCGTGTTTGGTTGCAGGGCTGGGTTCCTGGATGCTTATGATATGGTTGTATGGCATGGTTACTGGAAAGAATTCGTTTCAGGTTGGGGGGGTTGCCTGTAAGCGAGAATAGGCTTTTCTCCCAAGGCCTCTGAGAGTGAGGGATCATTTTCTAAGATGGGTTGTAGATTGTGTATAATGCGCTGGAGGGGTCTGAGTTGTGGATGATAGGTAATAACAAGGGCTCGCCAAGTGGTGGTGAGCCCCGCTCACCAGCCGCGTGGTTCTGCGCTCTATGCATGTGCAGATCGTTCTGCGCATGCGCAGATCACTCTGCGCCGGCTCTTCTGGGTTGTAATCTACTCGCCACGGAGTGAGTAGATTACATTATTTGTCGAGCCCTGGTAATAACAATCAGATATACGTAAAGGAAACATACAGAAATCTGTCGGGAAACACTTTAATCTTCCTAATTACTGTTTAAAAGAACTTCAAGTGGCTGTCTTGTCACAAACCAATTCTACTAGCCAGATACACAGAGAAGCCTTGGAATTAGAGTTCATCCGCAAATTAAATTCTCATGCTAATGGACTCAATTGTGATGAAGGATGGTTGGGACACTATCAATCTAACAGTCAATGAAGGTGCAAACAGCTCTTTGTGTAGATTCCTCTGTCAGGAAGGAATACTATCAATTGACTTTGATTCTTATCTGCTTCGTTTTAACTACCCAATCTTCAGATACTTACTGATTCCCTCTACCTTCCTGTTTTTCTGTACCCTCTGCCCCCTGTCTCCCACGCTCCTCCTCCCTCCTCCCCCACAACTTCTCTCCTATTTATTTTGGGTCTGCACAGCCTAAACTCAAAACTCCGGTCATCTGAAGAAGTGGGCTGTGCCCACGAAAGCTCATGATACCATCTATATGTTTTGTTAGTCTATAAAATGCTACCAGACCATTGTTTTTTTCTGTACAGACTAACTCGGCTACCCCCTGAAGCTTCTTCTTCAAAGTGCCCCTTTAAATACAGATTTAGATTGCACAATGTCCGAGGCACAGATTGGTCTTTTTATTTGAATATAAATAAATAAATATATTCCTCTAATTGTCAGGATTCAAAATGTGCAAACATATGGGACCTTATAGATAAGTTCGTAATAAAAATAATAGTAAGTATTTTTTCTCAGTTTCAGAATTAGTACCCTTCTGATTCTAGGAGAGAGAATATGAGGGATTCTGTATAAATAAAAGAATTATATGGGAGCAACATATAGGTAGATGAGATAAGTAGATGAGATGATTGACTTGATGTTATAAATTACCATTTGGTTTGTGACCTTTACATGATCAAATCTGTATGTGCCTATGATCATCTGTCTGCCCAATACCTTTGCATGCTCAGTGGTTGTTGTAGAGCAGTAACACAAGCCTTTAAGGGGTGAAATATCTTTTCTGCCTGACAGATGGTCTTCATTTCCACAAATTTACAAACTATAGAATTCATCTGTAAATGGGCTAAAAATAGCCTTCTTGAGAATCTGTTGAGGATAACACCTGAGTGGTGCACAGGTTATAAAATTCCCTGTTTGAAGCCACAGACACAATCAAAGACATTGTAGCTGAGAGAAGTTGTCTGTCTATCACTTCTCTTAGATCCATCCAATAGACCTGATAGAAGGAGCCCAAGTGAGTAAATTATTGTTTCAGTCCAGGTAAAAGCTAAAGAAACACATCATATGAAGAGTCATATAAAAATGAAGGTATTCCATTCATTAAGATTAAGTAATATGCCTTTAGGAATTAATTACCCTGGTTAACAGACAGTATAATTTCCTGTGGACTAGAAAGCTTTACAGAGCATCCAGAGCACAGAATAAAGCAGATCTGTGCACAGACTTCTGTTACGGCAATAAATATTTAAAATCATTGATTGTAAGAAATTGTATACATTTGGTACTGCTTTTCATAACACTTTAAAGCACATATCTCTGCCCTAGCAAACTTCCCCACAGGAAAAAATATAAGAAGAACTGCTGCTGTTTGTTAGGTAATGCCTGAAAGCCAATACACGCCTCAACACACATACACATTCAAACTGTGCATGCGGTATATTAGTGGTTTATTATAATATGCAGCATGCATACACACATCATTTTCTGGTCCATTCAATTTTCCCAGCATTCAGAATATTAGGACATATATATTTTCCTCTAATTGTCAGGATTCAAAATGATCAGCAACATAATGGGACCTAACTACTGGGCCATTTAGAACATTATTGGCGTCTGGTTGAATAGGCCGGCATTGCTGTAAGTGCAGCTGCTGCTGTTATACCTTATTAGAATAGAACATTTGTACAAAAGCATAAAAGACTGGCCCCTTTTTATTCTTTTCATACAATTGTGGCAATGCCATATGCTTACATGCACGCAACCTTCTTTTTACCATGATTGCAGCTTGTTTCTTTCTTTTGTAGAGCAGATTTACTATCTATGTGGGCCAGTAGGCCATGCTCTTTGTCTTCCATCAGGTTTCTGTTCACTGATCCTTCAGCAAGTCCTGGGTGCCTACAATTTGGACTCAATTTCTGACACAGAATTTTTCCAACATAGAATTTTATATACGTGATGGATGTTGCCAGAGAGGAAGATAGACTTCTTTCCTTTTTTCAGCTGCTTTTCATTTCTGTCTCATAGATTTAAAAAGTTTGACAATAAATATCTAAAGAAGATCTTGCTGCGGAAGAAACAACCCAAATCCAGCCTTGTATCTCTGTACAAGAAACTGGAAATTAAAGAAGCCATTGAGATGGCAGAGAGTGGGATGATAAGTTCAGCTGCATCTACAGCTTCTCTCCAGTGAGTATCAGCTTCGTTACAGCTCATCAACTGGGGGGGGATGAGGGGGGTGGGCGGAGAGGGGGAGAGGAAGGGGCACGGGAATATGAAGAAACTGCTGATGGAGTCAAGGACCTTCCAAGAAATATGACAAGAACAAGGTACTGGGAGGTACTGGCAATAACTGTTAGGTGCTGGGACCTTGGCATGTTGTATTGGAAATGAGATGTTCTGCCATGATGGTTCTGTGTTCACACAGCGGGAAGGATTGTCTCTTTACCCATGTTTTTCAGTAGCGAAGGGAGAGCCCACAAAGGCCTGGAGATTCAGGTCTAGAGGCAGTGGTACTCACTGGTAGCTTTGCACTGCTCCTGCGATGGCAAGCAGCCACATGTTTCATTGAACTGGCCAGCAAATTCTGGCTTGTGGCTGCTTTGTGTTGAAAGAGCAACCCAAAGGAATGGAGCCTCTGGTTTGTCCGGCCGTCAGTTCAGAGTAGTAAACAGAATTCTGGGATCTGAAAGTTTGGGTTTAGCTCTCACGAGACTAGGCTCTCTCATATGATTGCAATGAGACATGATCAGAAATGCCATAAAGATGGGCTTACTTGTAGTACTTTGGTACTTCATCTTCTGTCTTGGCCAGAACTCAGGTGCAGAGAGAGACTAAAGAATAAAATAAGGAAGCATCCTTTTGGGGGCTCTGGAAATGTTTGGTTTGACAGATGGGGAAAGGGTAGGGTTAGTTTTGTGCTTTATCCAACTGCCCATTTCTAGTTTTCTTAACAAATAGGCTAAACAGTGCCAATTAATCAAAGGCTTTTATTAATGGGTGGACAAAGGGGACATCCCAACTGTACAGAGGGAGTGGGCTAATGGTGCCACTATGCTGGAATAGTGAAATCTGTTCCCTGCAGCATGCTGACCAGAGATACATGGAAGGCTTGAGTCCCTCTCTTCTCCCCCATACAGAGGAGTCAATTGAAAGGCAATGGAAGGCTCTATGAAACAGACTTGGTGAAATACAAACATAATCCCTATGGGGCAAATACCCTCAGTACAACACAGTTCTGGTACTAGTCCAGGGACTCTTTAAATAGCAATTGTCTGCTGTGAGCTATCTATTAATGTTCTACTGCTATTCTAACTTCTTAGGCCATTTCTCCAGGGCCCCACACCATCCTTGCCCTTATCTCAGGGCTTTGTCTCAACAAAGTCCCACGGCACTTTATGGGTATGTCTAGACTGCATAGAATCATAGAACCATAGAGCTGAAAGAGACCTCAGGAGGTCATCAAATCCAGCCCCCTGCTCTAGGCAGGACCAATCCCAACTAGATCAACCCAGTCAGGGCTTTGTCAAGCCGAGACTTAAATACCTCTAGGGATGGAGACTCCACTACTTCCCGAGGTAACCCATTCCAGTGTTTCACCACTCTCCTAGTGAAATAGTTTTTCCTAATATCCAACCTGGACCTCTCCCACCACAACTTAAGACCATTGCTCCTTGTTCTGCCATCCGTCACTACTGAGAACAGCCTTTCTCCATCCTCTTTGGAACCTCCCTTCAGGAAGTTGAAGGCTGCTATCAAATCCCCCCTCACTCTTCGCTTCTGCAGACTAAACAGACCCAACTCCCTCAGCCTCTCCTCATAGGTCATATGCTCCAGCCCCCTAATCATTTTGGTTGCCCTCCACTGGACCCTCTCCAATGCGTCCACATCCTTTTTGTAGTGGGGGGCTCAGAACTGGACACAATACTCCAGATGTGGCCTCACCAGAGCCGAATAAAGGGGAATAATGACATCTCTGGATCTGCTGGCAATGCTCCTCTTAATGCAACCTAATATGCCATTAGCCTTCTTGGCTACAAGGGCACACTGTTGACTCATATCCAGCTTCTCATCCACTGTAACCCCCAGGTCCTTTTCTGCAGAACTACTACTTAGTTGGTTGGTCCCCAGCCTGTAACAATGCTTGGGATTCTTCCGTCCCAAGTGCAGGACTCTGCACTTGTCCTTGTTGAACCTCATCAGATTTCTTGTGGCCCAATCCTCCAATTTGTCTAAGTCATTCTAGACTCTATCCCTGCCCTCCAGCGTATCTACCTCTCCCCCTAGCTTAGTGTCATCTGCAAACTTGCTGAGGGTGCAATCCATCCCCTCATCCAGGTCATTAATAAAGATATTGAACAAAACCGGTCCCAGAACCGAACCTTGGGACACTCCACTAGAAACCGACCGCCATCCTGACATTGAGCCGTTGATCACTACCCGCTGGGCCCGGCCTTCTAGCCAGCTTTCTATCCATCTTACTGTCCATTTATCCAATCCACACTCCCTTAACTTGCTGGCAAGAATATTGTGGGAGACCGTATCAAAAGCCTTGCTAAAGTCAAGGTATATCACATCCACTGACTTTCCCATGTCAACAGAGCCAGTTACCTCATCATAGAAGCTAATCAGATTGGTCAGGCACGACTTGCCCTTTGTGAATCCATGCTGACTATTCCTAATCACTTTCCTCTCCTCCAAGTGCCTCAGAATGGATTCCTTAAGGATTCCTTCCATGATTTTTCCAGGAACCGAGGTAAGACTGACTGGCCTATAGTTCCCTGGATCATCCTTCTTGACTTTTTTGAAGATGGGCGCTACATTTGCCTTTTTCCAATCATCCAGGATCTCTCCTGATCTCCACGACTTTTCAAAGATAATGGCCAAAGGCTCCTCAATGACATTTGCCAACTCCTTCAGTACCCTCGGATGTATTAAGTCTGGACCCATGGATTTGTGTACGTTTAGCTTTTCTAAATAGTTCCTAACCTGTTCTTTGCCCACTAAGGGCTGTCGATCTTCATCCCATCTTGCGTCACTTAGCGCATTAGTCCGGGAGCCCACCTTGTCCGTGAATACAGAGGCAAAGAAAGCATTGAGTACTTCAGCTTTCCCCACATCATCTGTCACTAGGTTACCTCCTTCATCCAGTAGGGGCCGCACACCCTCTCTGATCACCTTCTTCTTGTTAACATGCCTGTAGAAACCTTTCTTGTTATCCTTCACATCCTTAGCCAGTCGCAATTCCATTTCGCTTTTGCCTTCCTGATAACCCCTCGGCATTCTCGAGCTATACATTTAAACCCCTCCCTGGTCATTTGTCCAAGTTTCCACTTTTTGTAAGCTTCCTTTTTGTGCTTAAGTTCACCAAGGATTTCCCCTGTAAGCCAATCCGGTCTCCTACCATGTTTGCCTCTCTTGCTACGCATCGGGATGGTTTCTTACGCAGAGGGATGCAGATTAGGCAGGTCGACATTGCAAATGAAGCGGGAATTTAAATATCCCGTGCTTAATTTACATAAAAATGGCTGCCGTTTTTGCTGACTCAGCACTTTGTTGGCAAAAAGCGGCAGTCTAGAGGGGGATCTGTCGAGAAAGAAAGCCTTTTTTGACAGATCCTGTAAACCTCCTTGCAGGAGGCATAAGGGATCTGTCGAAAAAGGCTTTCTTTCTCGACAGATCCCCCTCTAGACTGCCGCTTTTTGCCGACAAAGTGCTGAGTCGGCAAAAACGGGGGCCATTTTTATGTAAATTAAGCACGGGATATTTAAATCCCCGCTTCATTTGCAATGTCGACCTGCCTAATCTGCATCCCTCTGCCGGCAGAGGGATGCAGTCTAGACATACCCTTTCCAGGGTTCTGCAGCTCTTCCCACCAGCCAAGCCCTGATCTTCAGCAGCTGAACCTGGGTCTCAGTCCAGTCTGCAATAAGCACTTCCCAGTGAGATGTCTGTGGTCCTGCTGCTCTCTTAGTCAGCCAGCTAGTCAGCCAGTTTTCACTCCTTGAGCTCCAAAGTGGAACTGCCTGGCTCTGTCCATCGTCTTTCTTTATACTGGCTTGCTGGGTCCTGATTAGCTGCTTCTCATACTGCCTTGCAATGAGCTCAAAAGACTCTACTGCTCTTTTCCTAGGGTGGGATGTGACAAGGCCATAAACTTCCAGCAGGGAGGCTTCCGGACCTAGGCTACCCCATCACACACAGACACATCATTGCTGTCTGCAGTTCTCACATTTCAGATAAGGGGAAGAAATATTCTTTGTTAATCAGGGCAGATCTTAGTTGAACCTTCTGGATTTGGTCCATGATCAGAACTTCCATTGGTGTCAGTGGGATTCTTACAAGTGAACTGTGCATTATATATTTGCCTATTAACTGTGCAACAAGACATTTATATATGTGATAAAATATAGCACCTAGTTATGTTGGTTAGAAAACATAAGCCTTAGAATTGGGGATTTCAAAGGGCAAAGCACATCCAAGCAGATGCTGTAGATACCACATTTGTGTGGCTGTATTTTAAAACAATATACCTTAAACGTAATCATAAGAAAGATAGAATGGGCTTGTTTCTGAGTTCACTTTCTCTGGTTTCACTTTTGCTGTTTCTGAGCTTCACTTTTCCTATGACTCTTTGGACATCAGGGGAGTTAGATTTGATGTACACTGGTGTAAGCAGGATCAGAGTCTGACTGAGGGTGCTTCTACACAGCAGGGCTTAACTCAAAATAAGCTACGCAAATTGAGCTATGTCAATTGCATAGTTTATTTTGAAATAGCTTATTTCAAAATTTGGGAGCATCTATACAGCACTTATTTCGAAACAGAGTACTCTTCCACTGACTTCCCTTACTCCTCATACAATGAGGGTTACAGGAGTCAGAGTAAGAAGTCCTCCAGCTTGACAGTATTTCGACTTTATTTCAAAATAACAGCCTGCTGTGTAGACGTGGACTAAGTTATTCTGAAATAATGTTGCTGTGTAGATGTACCCTGAGTGTTTTCATTGCCAGTGATACAATTACACAAGGGCTATCCAATTAGGATGCTACTTTCTTCTGAGAAGAACTGGATGGAGAGTATGGAAAGTTCAAATTACAACAAAAAATGGGAAAATGGATAAGGATTTTTGGAGAATTTTTTTTTAATTTTGTAATCAGCTCTATTTTTTAGAAAATATATGGGCAGTTTATTGGGTTAATTTATGGCCAGAATAGGTGGTTTTTGCCCACACAAATGTAAAGGCAATTGTTGTGCACCAGAAATAATATCATATCAGTAATGTTTTTGCAAATAAAACACCCAGACTAGGCTCTGCAAATAAAATGCACGAAGTTTCAATAAGCATCAGAGAAAGAATTTCAATAAAGATTGTTTTATTGGGGTGGTAACAAGTCAAACTTGTTTTAGCTCAAAGCAGGTTTTTGAACTATACTGTATATTGTGAAATATGAATTAAAGGGAGTGCTAATTAAACTGAAAATGTAACCTTTTCTCCATTCTCCAGGCTCACTGTTATCAGTATAGCAGGTTAATGGCTAATCCCATGCAAAGACTACACTTTTTATTTGTGCTTTAGAACAATACAGATAATCTTCATGTTGTTTGTTCTGTTGCTATTTCAGTTCAGCTGAAACTGAGGGTATTTTATTTGAGTCACCTAAAGAACAAAGTGATAACAAGCACTGAGATAAACTAAGGCCTGCTGTTCCACCTACATCTGCAGGCTGAGGGGAGCCAGATTGGGTCGCTCTGGAGTGGGGAAATTATCAGGATGAAGTGATCTGTGCATGACGCCATTCTCCACTATCCTTTCCCCTATCATTTTTCCAATTCTTGGTATAAAAGTCACTCTGCAGGTGCTCCACAGGCTTCTGGTTTCCTAAGTCTAGAAAGGGCAAGCTTGAACAAGAAGTGGATAGTGAGGCAGTTACTCTTTGTAGCATCAGGGATTGTAGTGCATAAGACTTCAGTTGTCAAACTATGTTTCATGGGCCACTAGTGCTGTATGGCCAGCCCACTTCTCAGTGGTCTCCAGAGAGTTTAAAAGCAGCCATTACAAAAAAACATTAGCAATTTAAGTGGTCATTGGAATAATCAACAAGGCACAGCCCATCTTCCCTATTTAGAGTGTTAATGGGTGCATTTATAAGTCCCTAGTCAGGAGGGCTGCCTAGACACTGAGTCTTTAACACATTTGAATTTTGGCAGTGTTCAGATACAAATGCCTGAACCCAACCTATCTCTCTATCTTTGCTTTTCAAATTAGATGCAAAACCAGATAAGGCTTATTTTCTAGTTATGCTATGAATGATTGAAATGATCCAGGAAAGAAAGTGGGGATTTTGCAAATGCAACAAATGATGGAAATGTTGTGAAATTAGCTGTGATTCCTCATCATATGGGCTGCCATACCTTAGCCTGGATTCTGCTTTGAACCTGAACCCCAAACTATAGTCTAAACTAATCCATATCTGAACATCAATGTTCCCAAATCATTAAACATATAATCATTTTTTTAGTTTACTCTACATGCAGCTTCTTTTGATATTAAACTAATCCATATCTGAACATCAATGTTCCCAAATCATTAAACATATAATCATTTTTTTAGTTTACTCTACATGCAGCTTCTTTTGATATTATATTCTTTTACTCATGTAAGGGAAACTGAAAGCACAAGACTTTCAGAATATAATTAAAGGAATTCCTCCTTTAATCAAGCCATTCACCACAATTACATCACTTCATATGAAGGAAAAGATGGACAAATACATAGAAAAGGAAGCAAAGAAAAAAGAAAATAAGTGGTAACAATGAAGTGAACTTTGACTATGGTTCACCAGGGATGGTGATGCCCCTTTATTTTCTATCCCTTTTCTCCTTTTCCTGTTGGAATATGTGACTAAACTCTCACAGAGGTTAACCTGGCAAATCCTGTTAACATTTCAGATCAACCAGGTTCTATCTTGTCTTTAGCAAGAAGGAGAAGTAGTTGCAAATGACTGTAAACATCTCTTAATGCTAATTCATAAAAATGGAAGTTATTGCCTTAAGCATTTTCTTGCAGCTTAAGATAAGTGAGGGTGCTGTCCACCATGACCTCAAACTTGCTATGAAGTTGCAGACCTATAGAATCAAGATTATACTAGCTCTATTGTAGAGAAATGAAGCATGAGCACAGAGGAAGGCTGAAGAACATTGGATTGCTGGTTTTGATTTTTGTCATATCTTTGTCAGCTGTTCCAATCAAATGATTGGACATAGTTAGTTGAACCCAGCAACTACCTCCATATGCAATGGTTTGGTTTTGGCAGCTTTCTTGGTACGGATGTATTATTAGAATGGAAGGGTAACAATTCCAAGGGGTGAGTACCAAGGAATGCCTCTACTCAGCCATCATCACAAGGGTATCAAACACTTTGGTGGCACTAGAAGATTGCCAGCGATGAACATAAACTGAAAAGCTGTTTGATCACCTTAAGCACCTACCCAGAGATTGACTCAAGTTACGCTCTATCCACAAGGAGGCCGCCTCCCTTTCAGATTTGTCATGATGATCATATCCCCAGTTACAAGACAACTGTAAACATTTTCTAGACCTGCCAGCCAAAATACCTGGGCTGTGATATCCCCTTGGTAAATCCTGAACTTTCTTCCATTTCTATGGGACTGTCCTTTTTATCTCTTGTTTGTTAAAGTCTCCTGCTGACCCCGGGCTCCATGCTGCTTTGTGGATTTGAAATTCCCCATGGACCCAGGGTCAGCTGGGGACTCCCCAGCTAAGCCCGGGCTCCACAGTGCCACTTTGAAACGCCTCCTCTGCATTTCAAAGGGGCAATGCCACACAGCTGAGCGGGGCTGCCCCTTTGAAACACAGAGCCGGCGTTCAAAGGAGACAGCACTGCACAGCTGATCCCCAGTGGCTCAGCTGTGTGGTGCTGCCCATTGTATGCCACCTCCTCGTTTCAAAGGGGCAGCCCAGCACAGCTGAGCCCGGGCTCAGCTGTGCGGCGCTGCCCTTTTGAAGTACACCTCCCCCCCATTTTGCTGTGTCTATCTGATAGAGGCAGTAAGGAAGGGGGGAATCAACTAGTCAACTAGTCGACTGACTATCTGATAAACTTTTACTTATCAGATAGTTGACTAATCAACTACTCCTTAACATCCTTAATGCAACGAGCAAACTCCCTTCCCCCAAACTAAGAAGTTTTCTTTTTTAGCTTTTGTTGATAGCTTAGTATCATTGGTCAGAAAAGTGTCATTCCTGTCTTCAGTGCTCTAGAAATAATAACATAAGAAAATATATAATTTTATAGGAAAGGTCATTCCTGTGTAATTTGTATCATTTGTTTGTCATTCCCTTCTATTTACAGGAGCTATAGAAATCACAGAATACATAGGCTTTCCCCTGCAGAAGTGGAGTCCATGCAAGACATGCTGGCGCATGGTCTGTATCAAGTACGGCAAAGGGTGTGTAAGTGACTCTTGTAACCAAGCTCTGTGCTTGTAGATCAAAAGAGCATGTTTGCCCAACTCACAATCATCACAACAGCCAATGGCAACTGCAAAGATTGAATTATTCTTCTCAGCTGACCCATTGAACAATGTAAATGGGAAATACTAAGTTAGCTCCTCATCTGGTGTCAACTGGATTTTAATGGAGGGCACTCTGATTTCCACCAGTGGAAGATCTGGTCTAGTATGCTCACATCCCACAGTACAAAAAGTAAAAGTGAGTTTAGCTTTCAGCTTTTCACTCTGAGGTCTGGTCTGCAATCTAACAGGACCATTAACCCCAGAAACTAGCTCTAGGGGTCAAGCTTCCCTAGCTGTAAAGATCTCAGTGATTCTTTTTTGATGTTGCCCAACACCTAGTTTATCTAGTTTCACTTTCCAAGCCCTCTCTCTAGTCACACACAAGCTGTGACCTGTGACAGCCCCAGACTTGCAGGGTGCTGCCATGGCAACTGAGGTGATGGAGCTGAGGTGGAATTCAGGAATAGGGGGATTTACCTCAACATAAGCAGCAGGTACATTTTTTAAAGCAAATCACCTGCAGAGGAGATTTAAGACTGTTATTATTCTGACCTCAGTGAAGGAGAGGGCCATTAGGGGCCAGAGCTGCTATGGAGATTCAGGACCTCAGTGCAAATTTGCCAGGTTTGGGGGGCAGGTTTCATGGCTTGCTCTGTGGGAGTCAAACCCTGCCCTCGCGATAGGATGATAGGGGAAGAACTCCCTCCCACCATGAACTGGGGCTGATTTTGGCAAAGGATTTGTTTTGAAAAAATGCACATGACTTTGGTATCCTGTCAAAATAACTGCAATGCTAGTCAAATGTGCAACATGAGTGTAATCCAGTCCAAAGAGTCACCAACCCAGCATAATGCTGAGCACTGTCAGGCTCTCCTCCTGTGGCAAAGTGTGCTACCAAGTACACTTGCGTAACCTTGGAATTATGCTGATCAACTCCCCTGACTAATATAACCTATGCAGGGCTGGAGAATGATCACTTTATAACACGTCATTGTTCAAGTTATAGTCTTCTTTTAAAATTGTCTGAATTATGGCCAATTATGAAAGGTATTTCTTCTCTTACTAGCAAGTGCCAAAAAGTGTCTGTCCTACATATGACTGAGGAGAACCGCATCGCCTTGTGCACTATGCTGTGTGGTATTTGAAACTGTATCATTTCTTGGAAACGAAGGGTTTTAATAACAATATTTTCCCCTCATCTTGAACTTTGAGGGCCTGACTATGCTCTGGATTACCACTGGAATTGCATCAGTGTGAAAGCAGTCTAAATGGGATTGAGATCAGGTCCTAAATTTTCAAACTGCTGTACAAACATCAGTTAATTTACCCTCGTGATGTAAGAGGTAGATAACTGTTATTCTCATTTCACAGTAAAGTCACTTTACACCTTTCTGGCAGTGTTAACGGGCCTTAAAGTGAGTGTAGATTAAACCACTTATGGCTCTTTTTACACTGTCAGTGTGGCATAAAGCAACCTCAATGTGGCTGAGAATTAGAACCAAAGAGTTTAATATCAACCCCCCACTCTCTTTGGATAGGTGTAAATGGGAACCCAAGGTGGAAGGCAGAGAATCAGGTCCAGTGACTAAACTTTTACCAGGCAGGTCACTGCTGCAGGTAATGTTGCATTGTGGCATTATTATAGCTTGTGCCAGTAAGGACACATGGGCATTCACACTGCTAGAACTGATGGGTGAGAGGATGTATGCTGCTCAGAGATGGGGAATAATGCTGGCAAAAAATGGAAACTTTTGTTGGTAGGACATAAAATGCCAAGCTGGGCTGCCTCTGAAGAGCAGAACAGGCCTAGGAATTAGAGGGATCAGCCCTTCATTCTTTGGGTCTGACTGAGATTTATCTGGTGCAAGAACTGGGCGGGAGGCAAGGGGGCACAAAGATGCATCCTTTGCATTCTCTTGATTCCTAAGCAGGCATGGTGAGTTATACGGACTGCTGGGGTCCAGGCTCCAGGAATATTCCTGGCCCGAGGGCCCTAGTCCAGCAAAGTCCGGGGCTAGGTCTCTCCCCTGGCCCTACCTGCTGCCCCTGTGTGCTCCTGCTGGTGCATCTCCTGGCCCTCCTACTGCCCCCAGGTGATTTAAAAGGGTTGGAGGGCTCCCACCACCAGCAGTGCAGTGGGGCTAAAGCAGATTCCTGCTTGCTCACTCTGCTGTGTGCTGGCACATCCCTGCAGCCTCTGTGGGAAGGGGTGTCTCTGCATACTGCCCCTGCCCCAACTGCCCCTGCGGCCAATGGGAGCTGCGGGGACAAGTAGCAAATGAAGACCTCCCTGGCCTCTCGTGCTTAGGAGCTACTGCCAGAGTGATGTGCCCCAGGTAAGCACGGCATCCCCACTCCCTCCCAGAGCCTGCGCCTCCCACTCCCAAAACTCTCTCCCAGAGGCTGCACCCCAGACCCTCCCAGACTCAAACTCCATCCCAGAATCTGCACCCTTATGCCTTCCTGAGCCACCACCCCCTGCTCTGGCCCACAGCCTGCACCTTAGACCAATGTTCCCTCTAATCTTTTCCATCCACATGCATAATAAATTTTTCCATATATGTTAAGGCATGTGCAAATGTGCACCCCCGGCAGAGCCACAAAGCCAAGCTGTGGGTGCTCTGATAATCAGCTGGGTGGTGTTTGAATCTCTCCTGAGCAGTCGCACAAGTGCACAACTTACATGGAATACTTCCCCAGACCCCTTCCTACACTCTCATTCCCTCCCAGAGCCCTACCCTCACCTGCTCTTGCACTCAAACTGCCTCCCAGAGCCTGCACCCTCCTGCACCCCAATTCCCTGCCTGAACCCAGAGTCTGCACTGAGCACCCAAATTCCATCTCAGAGCATGCACCCTAGACTCCCTCACCCACTCAAACTATATCCTAGAGCCTTAGGCAGGTAGGTGGGGTGGAGTTTGGGATGGGGAGGGGTGCAGGCTCTGGGAGTTCTGGGCACCACCAAAATTTCTGCCCCTGTGTCCTCCAGCTTATGCAATCCTTTCATCCAGTGCTTGGCCACAAATCTGTAGGATGGGTAGGGTTGCCAGCTTTCTAATTGCACAACACCAAACACCCTTCCCCTCCCCTTTCCTGTCCCAAGATCCCACCCCTTTTCTGAGGCCCCAAACCCACTCACTCCTTCCCGCCCCCCATCACTTGCTCTCTCCCACCCTCAGTCACTTACTCATTATCATCAGGCTGCTGCTGGGGTTGGGGGATGTGAGAGGGGTTGAGGGCTCTGGGATGGCGTGAGAAATTAGGGGTCCATGTAGGAGGGGGCTCTGGGCTGGGGCAGTGGATTGGAGTGTAGGAGGGGGTGAGGTTGGCTGGGGCAGCGGATTGGAGTGTGGGAGGGGGTGAGGTTGGCTGGGGCAGTGGATTGGAGTGTGGGAGGGGGCTCTGGGCTGGGGCAGCGGATTGGAGTGTGGGAGGGGGTGAGGATGGCTGGGGCAGCGGATTGGAGTGTGGGAGGGGGTAAGGTTGGCTGGGGCAGTGGATTGGAGTGTGGGAGGGGGTGAGGATGGCTGGGGCAGCGGATTGGAGTGTGGGAGGGGGTGAGGTTGGCTGGGGCAGTGGATTGGAGTGTGGGAGGGGGCTCTGGGCTGGGGCAGAGGATTGGAGTGTGGGAGGGGGTGAGGTTGGCTGGGGCAGTGGATTGGAGTGTAGGAGGGGCTGAGGTTGGCTGGGGCAGCAGATTGGAGTGTGGGAGGGGGTGAGGTTGGCTGGGGCAGCGGATTGGAGTGTGGGAGGGGGTGAGGTTGGCTGGGGCAGCGGATTGGAGTGTGGGAGGGGGTGAGGATGGCTGGGGCAGCGGATTGGAGTGTGGGAGGGGGTGAGGTTGGCTGGGGCAGTGGATTGGAGTGTGGGAGGGGGCTCTGGGCTGGGGCAGAGGATTGGAGTGTGGAGGGGGTGAGGTTGGCTGGGGCAGTGGATTGGAGTGTAGGAGGGGCTGAGGTTGGCTGGGGCAGCAGATTGGAGTGTGGGAGGGGGTGAGGTTGGCTGGGGCAGCAGATTGGAGTGTGGGAGGGGGTGAGGTTGGCTGGGGCAGTGGATTGGAGTGTGGAGGGGGCTCTGGGCTGGGGCAGCGGATTGGAGTGTAGGAGGGGGGTGAGGTTGGCTGGGGCAGCGGACTGGAGTGTGGAGGGGGCTCTGAGCTGGGGCAGCGGATTGGAGTGTAGGAGGGGGATGAGGTTGGCTGGGGCAGCGGACTGGAGTGTGGAGGGGGCTCTGGGCTGGGGCAGCGGATTGGAGTGTAGGAGGGGGGTGAGTTTGGCTGGGGCAGCGGACTGGAGTGTGGGAGGGGGTGAGGTTGGCTGGGGCAGTGGATTGGAGTGTGGAGGGGGCTCTGGGCTGGGGCAGCGGATTGGAGTGTAGGAGGGGGGTGAGGTTGGCTGGGGCAGCGGACTGGAGTGTGGGAGGGGGTGAGGTTGGCTGTGGCAGCGGATTGGAGTGTGGGAGGGAGGTGAGGTTGGCTGGGGCAGCGGACTGGAGTGTGGAGGGGTTCTGGGCTGGGGCAGCGGATTGGAGTGTAGGAGGGGGTGAGGTTGGCTGGGGCAGCGGACTGGAGTGTGGGAGGGGGTGAGGTTGGCTGGGGCAGTGGATTGGAGTGTGGAGGGGGCTCTGGCTGGGGCAGCGGATTGGAGTGTAGGAGGGGGGTGAGGTTGGCTGGGGCAGCGGACTGGAGTGTGGGAGGGGGTGAGGTTGGCTGTGGCAGCGGATTGGAGTGTGGGAGGGGGTGAGGTTGGCTGGGGCAGCGGATTGAAGTGTGGGAGGGGGTGAGGTTGGCTGGGGCAGTGGATTGGAGTGTGGGAGGGGGTTCTGGGCTGGGGCAGCAGATTGGAGTGTGGGAGGGGGTGAGGTTGGCTGTGGCAGCGGATTGGAGTGTGGAAGGGGGTGAGGTTGGCTGGGGCAGCGGATTGGAGTGTGGGAGGGGGTGAGGTTGTCTGGGGCAGCGGATTGGAGTGTGGAAGGGGGTGAGGTTGGCTGGGGCAGTGGATTGGAGTGTGGGAGGGGGTGAGGTTGGCTGGGGCAGAGGACTGGAGTGTGGGAGTGGGTAAGGTTGGCTGGGGCAGGGGATTGGAGTGTAGGAGGGGGTGAGGTTGGCTGGGGCAGAGGATTGGAGTGTGGGAGGGGGTGAGGTTGGCTGGGGCAGAGGATTGGAGTGTGGGAGGGGGTGAGGTTGGCTGGGGCAGCGGATTGGAGTGTAGGAGGGGGGTGAGGTTGGCTGGGGCAGCGGACTGTAGTGTGGGAGGGGGCTCTGGGCTGGGGCAGCGGATTGGAGTGTAGGAGGGGGTGAGGTTGGCTGGGGCAGCAGACGGGAGTGTGGGAGGGGGTGAGGTTGGCTGGGGCAGCGGACGGGAGTGTGGGAGGGGGTGAGGTTGGCTGGGGCAGCGGACGGGAGTGTGGGAGGGGGTGAGGTTGGCTGGGGCAGAGGATTGGAGTGTGGGAGGGGGTGAGGTTGGCTGGGGCAGCGGACGGGAGTGTGGGAGGGGGTGAGGTTGGCTGGGGCAGCGGACTGGAGTGTGGAAGGGGGTGAGGTTGGCTGGGGCAGAGGATTGGAGTGTGGGAGGGGGTGAGGTTGGCTGGGGCAGTGGATTGGAGTGTGGGAGGGGGTGAGGTTGGCTGGGGCAGCGGATTGGAGTGTGGGAGGGGGTGAGGTTGGCTGGGGCAGCGGATTGGAGTGTGGGAGGGGGTGAGGTTGGCTGGGAGTACAGACTCTGAGGTGGTGCTGACAATAGGAAGTTTGAGGTACAGCAGAGGGCTGGGAAAGGGGTTTGGAGTGTGGGAGGGGCTGTAGACTCTGGGAGGCAGTTTGGGTGCAAAAGGGGATTCTGAGCTGGGGAAGGGGCATGGAAGTAGGTGCAGGGTGTAGGCTCTGGGCGGTGCTTACCTCAGGCAATTCCTGGGAAGCGGCAGGCATATGCCTTTGGCTCTTAGTCAGCCCCCAGTGGCTATGGTTCCCGGCTAATGGGAGGTGCAGAATCAGCGCTTGGGGCAGAGGTAGCATGCAGAGCGCCCCTGGCTATCTGGGAGCTACATGGAGCCAGGCAGGGAACCTGCCAGTCCTGTGCTAGACAAATTTTTAATGGCCTGGTCAGTGGTGCTAATCAGAGCCACCAAGGGTCTGCCTCTGTCCCAGAGAAGTTAAAAAAAGTGTGCCAGATCTCTTGGTGAATCTGTGGCAGAGCCAGGAACAGAACCGCAGAAAAGTTCCTTGCTCCCAGTAGCATGCTGGACTGTGCTGCTTCAGCCAACACAGCAAGGGTGCATTGGGAAAAGAGTTAAATAAATGTACTTTCTATTTCAGACACCATCTTATAACAGGCACAACTTGCCAACAGAAACAAGTGAGAAACAGGCAAAAGAAATTCTCATCCGTCGCCAGCACAGCCTGAGGCAGAATGTCTGGAAAGGAAACAGCTTACCTTGGGGGAAACCGGTAACTATTATGCAAACTACAATTATGTGATCAGGGCATAAAAATACCTGTATGTCTCTGGATATTCGGACCCCACCCAATTTTAGTTTGCTTTTGCAATAGTTAGAATGAATATTTCACACAGAGCAATGAAAGAGGAAAGCACCTGGAAACAAAGGACCATATTCAACAATGATGTGATCAAGTTATGTCAGTGACATGTCACCTGTAATTGGTGAGAACACAGTGTGATTGGTTATGAATGGTAAACCACTGTAACTTGCACTAACTTGTCATTCACTGTGTGTGCAACAAAACAAGTGAAGCATACACACCTAGGCCTGGGCTACAGCAGGACCGTAGTCCAAAATTAACCCTCTAAGGTCAATTTTCTAAGCTACGTGTCCCCACTACCAAGTCTGTTATTCCAGAATAAGAGGCCGCAGCATTTGAACTCTGTAGACCTGCTTTTCATGAGCTATGTCTACACTAGGAGATTAATTTGAATTTATTGAATTGGACTTCTGGACCCCCAATTTTACAAATTTGAACTTCAATCTCCTCACCACAGGAAAGAATTGAATGTAGTCCGAGGCAAGCTCTGTTAGTGTGGACATGCTACCTCGAACTCAGAGCCCCAGGAAGCACTCTGGGGAACTGTGGGAAGCCTCATGGAGGCCAGTAAGTTTGAAATAGTGGCACCAGAATATCCACACTAACATTATTTTGGATTTACAAGTTCGTGAATAGCGTTAGTCCTCATGAAAAGCAGGAGTACAGAGTGAATTCTGAAGCCCCTCATTCCGGAATAACGGGCGTGGTAGTGTGGAAGCATCACTCACAAATTTGACTTTGAGGGGATTATTTTGGACTAAAATCCTAGTGTAGATCAGGCCATGAGGAGTAACACTATTCCTGAACTTGTAAGTCGAAAATAACATGAGTGTAGATGCTCCAGTGTCGCTAATTTAAACTAATTGGCCCCTGGGAGGCCTCTTGCAACTTCCCAGAGTGCTTCCTGGGGCTCTAAGTCGGAGGCAGGCTCCATTCATGTGGATGTGCTACCTCAGACTGCATTTGATTCTTCCCCGTAGTGAGGACATGGAAGTTCAAATTTGTGTCCGGAAGTCAAGCTTAGTAAATTGAAATAATCTACCCTAGAGTAGACATGGCCCTAGGGACGAAGGCAAAGCCCTTGTAAGTCAGTGGGACTCTTTCCATTGACTTTGGCTGGCTTTGGATCATATTAGGGCCAGATTCTGATCCCATTTGGACTGGTGTAAATCCAGTGTAAATGGGGTCAGAATCAGGCACTGAGAGTGCTGAAGGAAGGTAGGTATAGCGCAAAAACAGCACTATCTAAAAAACCACAGCTGCTTATTTGGATCCTGTTGCTCGGTGCTATTCTCGTAATAAGAGAGCTTTACAGCCCCTTAGTGTGTAAGTTCATTGGTTTGGCCCATCACTGAATGCCAAAATAGCGCCTCTATTGTTATACTCACTTTCCATTGACTTTAAACCAGAATCTTCCTTGGGAACTTGCCCCCATTTATCTCAGATTGAATTTGGCCCATATAGTTTAAACTGTGGAAAGGCACAGCTTGGAATGTCCTGCGTGCTGAACTGGTTCTGCTTCTGAATCCACGTTGTCACAATTAAATGTACTGTATGTTTTTCTGTCTTTGCACATAGGCTAGCACCAGAAACGTGCGTTTCCTCTCTTTACCCTATGGTACTCGCCATCCAGCTAGACAACAAAAAGCAAGGCATGCTGCTTTTACAGGTAACACAACACACACTTTACTCTGCATACCGCTCCAAAAGGATACAGTGAAAAACAGAGAATTTGCTCCATGAATCTCCTACAAAATCCAAAGTTTCTTTAAAGGAGACACATCCCTTTCACCTTTCTGTCTCTATGTGGTGTTCATATCACACCAACTGTGGTCATCTGCTCAGTTCACTGAGAACCAAAAGCTCCTGTGTTACCACTGTGCCTCAGCAAGGGAGGGATTTGCTGGGGTCACTTCCCTGCCACTTCTGCAAACTCCTTGAGACTCTGCCAGTCTGAACCTTACCTTGCACGTTAGCAATCATTGAATTCCAAGTCTGTAATTTCCCAGACATGTCTAGGCACCCTGACTGCATGCTCACAGGAATTATTAAGTTCCCTGCCTCCCAAGGGACAAGTGTACACACACCAGCCTGTTGGCTCACTCTTTATTTCAATATAAAGCACCGAGATGGTTTATACTAAAGCTAAGAATAAGTGTATTAATGAACATCAAATATGTAAATGACACTAAGCAGGAGTGAGAGGTGGTGATAAACAAAACATAACACACTTTTGAGTGACTAAAACTATGATTTTAACAGGTTATAATTTTGCCTGAATAATTTTCTCACTTACATCAAGTTACCAATATCTATAGACCCCCAGAAGTTCCACCTTTCAGAAAATCAGAGGGTGCCATTCCTTTTGTTCCCTAAATGATGGAGCACTAGAGTGTCTTTTGGCTCTCCTATTTCCCAGAATCCCACGTCTTTACCTCAAGAGCTAGGAAGACACTGGGGATTCAGATGCAATCTGTCCCAGAGTGTCTATTGTCTCTTCCCTCACCTCCACTGTGACAAATACTTTCTTTGTATGATGGTGACAGATCAGGCCCACATATACTATGTGCTCTACATACACATAGTAAGATGCAGTCCTACCGTGAAGAGCTTTCCATCTAAGTAGACAAGACAGAGACTGAGTGGAAGGAAAAACAGAGGTTTAGAGCAGTGATGTGACTTGTCAGGATCACACAGCAGGCTAGTGTCAGAGCGAGGCATGGAATACCGGTCTCCTAGCTGAGTTAGCTCTCTATCCATTGTCCTGGGTAATAGGACAATGGATGGAGTCCAGTGGAGATCAAGTCCATTAGACACCCTTCCATTTTTGTTTACCTCTGAATTCCTGAAACACATGTTTAGGCTGTTGGAAATGGCTATGCATTTTTTGGCAAAATTTAAAAAATTGCAGTGAAGGTATTTTTAATCATCCTTGTGGGAAAAGGGTGAAAAGCCAAATGTTGCGTGTTTCCTGCATGTGCAAAATGATTTACTCTGTTCTGTTTCTTTTTTTCCCTCTTGAAACCAAAGAAAGGTTTTGTGATCTGTGTGAGCAAACTACCCACTTTAGGTTGTGCATATATTGGGTGCATAACACAATATGGAACCCTTGATAAGAACCCAGCCAAAACCTTCAAAGTTATTTATTGCCAGAGATTCCAAAGTATAGATATAGAACAACGGGTAGCAACTAACAGGATTTATGGTTCAAGGGATATCTGTCCAAAGTAAACTTCAGCAGAACACAATGGGTCAATGAGATACAAAGAAAATTAGTCACTTTGACATAGCCCATGGGACTTAGGCATCTAAATATATGTGAGGATCTGGGATTTTGGTTGCTTGAGCGTCCCAAGCAGCATGGGTAAAACGAAATAGCCAAATTGCAAAATAGCGGTCATTATTCTCATGTTTCACGGAAGTAAATATTTCCATGGCCAATACATCTGACACTTTGTAGCACTGATTACCCTACCTGGCTAGATAGAGGCCAATTATTGTCTCCAGTCCTCTTTCAAATCTAAGGAAATGTCTATTTTCTTTGAAACAACTATATGCATGTGTTTAATTGCAGTTGGATGTCATTTGTTTTGTAATCTTTCATGTATTTTTGTGTATGGGAAATTCCTGTATTGTTATGAGTAATTATGTAATAGTATAGCTAATTTATTTTGACATCTTTAGATTTCAAATGGCTTGTAAGTAATAAAAGAGCAGAGATTTGCTTAGTTAAATAAATAGGGCAAGAGGACTACTTCACCTTGTGGAGGTAGACAAAAGTTTTCCACCAGAGACCAAGGAAGTGCCTGGGGTGCTAAAGGGCGTGTTTCTAAAAAGATTAGGGAACTCTGAATTGCATTCAAGGCTTGTGCTCTGATACACCCAAGTTAGTCAAAGGGCCCAGAAGCCAAACTTTCCGGTGCAACTGGTTCTTTTTGTCTTGTTAATTACAGGTGACCTGGAAGTCATCCTGTTTTTCAGTTGAAACCCTCTCACTAATCACTTTCAATCCTAGGGAGTGTTTTCTGTAATGCTTCAGAACTATGGGTTTGGTTATCTGCTTGAATATCTTTGCAGAACTTCAACCTTACAAGAATGTGTCTGCTGCACTAAGTATAATAATGACAGTAGCGGCACTGAGAGCTAGTAAGATGGAGCAAAGTATGCTCATGTATTAAGGGTAGAGCAAAACCCAATAGAGGATGTGTTATCCACCAAAAATTGTGTCTCTCCCCTACTAAAGAAATATAGGTTTTTTTTTTAAAGCATCCCGCATAATAAAATATACATTATTTTCCAGTAATTGCTGCAAACACTACAGCTCCAGTGTAACCTTATGATCTCAGACTAATACTTTATTATATTAAGTATTTTCATTTAATAGTTCTTAATAACATACTCTTTCTTTTATTGTTAATAAAATCATTCCCTTTTGTGTTAATGCCCAGGTGATAGCAGCAGTTCTCATTCAGTGGTCTCCCGAATGCTCGGTTCACAGCTGCGAGTGGGTACTCTTGGAGCAAACTCTCGGCAGCAGGAGATGGTGCCAATGGAACTGTTAGAGAAAGGAGAGAAACTGTCAGATTTTGAAGGCCAGAGAGGAAGCCTACGCAGGCAGGATCAAACTGCTAGAATAAGAAGACCAGCTTTAATGCCAAAGCTAAGGTCTGAGTCAGTGTTTGAAGAAGATATACAGGGTTATCAATCAGAGGAGGAAGGAGCAGTCGCAGCAGCACGGCCATCCATCAAATGGGCAGCAGAGAAAAGAAATGTAAGACATTTCCACAAAGCCCCAACCTCCCCATTCTGGAGAAAGTAGCCAAGTTCTTATATGACCCATAATTACAGTGTTCATTTTGGGACCTTTGAACTAAAGCTGATCCCAGTTCCAAGCACAGTGCAAAAGGTTCTTAGAAGTTCTGCAGAGAATCAAATGCTTGAACACTCAGATCAAGCTAATTTTGCCTCTAGCCCCTGATGGTAAAATGACTACAGAATCTTCTGGAAAAGGCTTGTATGTTAACATGTTATTGTAAAGATCCAGACGCATGTTATCTCACTGATGGTATCACATAATTCTGTCTTCTGTAATACGGCTATGAACCAATAAAGCACTCAAGCATGTGCTTCAGTTGAGCTCATGAGGAATCCCATTGACTTCACATGCTTAAAGTTAAGCACAGGATGACATTCTTTCCTGGATGGGGGCCTATATATGTATAATCGATCACTATGCCTCATCTCTTACAATGTACTTCTGATTTGGTCCAACAAACACCTGATCTGAAAATTTCAGGGGTAAACACCACTGAAAGAAAAATTCCATTTTCTTTCTGTTCACAATTCAATATAGCATTCAGAAATTAAAAGACTGGAGCGTATCATCTATGCTAAATGCATGCAAAAATTTGATGAAACCCAAGTCCTATTTATATTTTTTCACTATGTGCACAGAAAGTATTCAGCTTCCTTTAATGGTGCAGAGGCAATGGCACAACTATTAGCAGAAGAATGAATGTTGTCTTTTGTATTGGCACTGAACAAACAATGAATAAAATTTCTAAAAATCCAAAACCAAAATTCCACGTTATGAAACAAAAGGGCAATTGCACATAATAACTGGGGAGAGAGTTAAACCAACTCTTTAGATCCAATAATTCCTAAACTTTGGAAAAGTTTGTGTCTAGGTCCAAACTTTATGACTAGCCATATCTCTTCTACAGGTTGAACTAAAATAGCCCCAAATATTGAGAAAGTTCAGATCTGAACATGGTGGCTCAGGTCCATGTCTAATAACAACAGAATACTTTGCTGAATACATAACAAGAGTTCTCCTGGCTTTCTTAATTAAAATCTCCAAAGCAGAGGAGGAAAATATTTGGAAATTCACCACATCAGGCAGTGGGAAGGTATACCACTAATTTGACCTGCTCTTACCTACCCATGACAATAGAAAATTATAGGTTGTATTTAAGACCCTGTAGATAGTTTTAATGAGTTGGGGGAAAAGCAATTAAATTGCTGTTATCCAACTGAAATCATAACATTATTTTAAAGTGTCACTTTGCACATCTACCTGGTATTTTCTTAATGTGCCATGCATGCTATCTAATTACCACTTCATGCCTCTTTTAGGGTGAAATCCACCCCACCTCACAGAGACCACAGAAGGTCCCCATAGCAATGGAACTGTTACAGTTTCATAGACCAACATAAATACATAAAAACCAGTGGGTAAGCATGGGGACTATGCACTCCATGAACTCCAAAGTCAGGTAGGAGGCTGTGCTCAAGAGGATCAGCTGATGGGTTAGTCTTGCAAGTGGGAGAGGCTCTTTGAGACTGGTGGTAGAGAGAAAGTTGGAGGGAGCAGGGGTTCAAAGGATGGGAGGGGATGATAGTGTAAAAGGAGTGAAATCTTTGTACGGCATCCGTGTTCTACTTGGAGAAATCTGTGAGATTCTGGGCAAACAGAGAGCGTCAAGGAAGCCACAACATAGGAGAACAGCAAGCATATTTTAAAATTTCATCTAAGAGGATATTTATTTTATCTGATTTTGTGTATGTTTTTAAAAATACCAATGAAATCAGTGGGGAGCCTGAGAGTAGTCTCCTCCTATTTGTTCATTTATAAGCTTGCATTTTCCAGAAATCAACAGGCCAGATCCTCAACTGTTGTAAATCAGCACCGAATGATAAAAGTCAATGGAGTTACACCTTTTCCACCAGCTGAAGATCTGTCCCTAAACTGGCAAAGTGTATCTTTAGTTTGTTTTTCTAGCCATTAGAAAGAAGCACTGGAGGAAATTTTTCTTCTGCACCATTATTTGCTGTTAATGGTTTAGTTGGCCATTAACGAAGAAGCAATACAACACATGCCCATATGAAATACTTGCCAATAACTGAAGCCACAACATAGGAGAACAGCAGTGCTTAATTTGTGCCAGGCTTTGCCAGGGCTGAGCTCTGGCACCTGCAGGTTTGGCAATTCATAGCCCCAGAACCTCTACGCCTGTTGCATCAGTTAGGTGTGTAAATAAATTGCTTGAGCCCTGACACCTAATTGCTGGAGCACTGGCACCTCTTTCATTACAAATTAAGCACTGGAGGAGTGTGATCTTTGCAGCAACATTCTGAATGTGAAGTAAGGGCTGGTCTACATTGAGAACTTGCATTCTCCTAGCTACGGTTCTCAGGAGTGTGAAAAATTCACACTACTGAGACACACAGCTATGCTGACCTAACCCCCTCTTGAGGAGGTGGATTAGCTACAGTGATGAGAGAACCCCACCCATTGTTGCAGAGAGTGTCTACGCTGCAGAGTTAGATTGACGTCAGCTACCTTTTGGTGACCTAACTTGGTAAGTGTCTCTATTAAATGTAACTCGCCTACTACCCCTACTTAATAAGTCTACCTCCACATGAGGCATAGTGGTTAGGTCAGTGGTTCCCAAACTGTGGTCCGTGGACCCCTAGTGATCCGAAATGGCACTGCAGGGGATCTGCGGAAAGTTTAAAAGTAAGTATTGGGCCCACCGCGGGACTGGGATTTTCCGCCAGGCGATTCTCGCCCAGGGCTCGCCGTTCACAACCATCCGTCCTCCCACCACCAGCTGCGCTGCCGTTTACACTCCAGCCTCTCCACCCTCCCAGTCTCATGGTGGACCTGATACTTACTCTTTTCCTTTTCTTTTTTTTTTCTCCCCCAGGACTCCATGCCCGGTCAAGGGCAGAGTACTGGGGCAGGAGCTGCCTTTGGCCATGACAGCCTCCTCACTGTATCCTCTGTGGATTGGAAGGGGTGGGAGCTGAGGAAGCAGTGTGGGCCAAGGGATGTGCTGGCTGCCACTTCCTCCTGCTTCCAGCTGCTCCCCTTGATCCAGAACAGTGAAAAGCAGGGACTGGGAACTGACACGGTCCAAGCCTGCAGATGCTCTGTGTGGATAAAACATCCCAGCGCACCAGTGGTTTGCCCTGCCGGGTTGGAAAGTGACCCTGGGAAGTACTGCAGACTCTGCTGTACTCTGTTGAGACATTTGTTTGCTTGCAGGGTCTGAGTTTGTTTGCTTGCAGGCACAGAGCCACCCACCTCCCATTGGCTGGGAATAGCGAGCAGCAGCCAATAGGAACTGAGAAGCTCTGTGCCCTGCAGTCTGCAAGTTCCTCAGAACACGCTAAAGTTGGGAAGCTGTGACTGTACTGTGGAGTCGGCTTATAAATGGGTCAGTTACTTTTTTTTTTTTTTTTTTTTTTTTTTAAATAAGATCATGTTACATGAACACGTCACCCTGCTCTAACCCGTTCAAAAGCTATTAGAGTGGCGCCGGAGGGGGAGGTTGAGCCAAGGAAACACAGCTAAAGAATTTCAAACTGGTTGAACAACAGTCTCCTTTGTTAGAGAGAGAGACGGGGGAATCTTCTCCAGGAGCGGAGGGAAGAAATGAGCTCTCCCAAAACAGATCCCCTGGGTTCATTAGAATGTGTGAGTAGGAAGAAGTTTAGGTAGTCCATGAGGTTTATTGTTTTCATTGTTTGGGGTTTGGAAATTGTGTCTGAGCTGATTAATTGTTCCTTTTTTTCCTCTCCTCTAACCAAGAATTAATCCCAGAGAGAATCCCTGAGCATTTGTTTCGATACCTAGCTTTTTAAAACCAAGCCATTTACTATGCTTGCAACATAGTCTTGTTTTAATAATAAAAAAGAGTTTTTTGTTCTGTTAATCAGTACTGGTTGATCTTTTGTGTCCTTAAACTTACGGGCCTGGCTGCAGACACATTACCAGAGAGAGAGCACCGGTTCATTGTTCTTTGCCAGGCTGTTCTTGTTTGTTTTTCCAGCTCCTTGGGGAAAGGAGGTTGGGGGGTTTTACCCTCAGGGAAGAGATGCCAAGTGATCAGAGTTTCAAAAGAGCTCCCACTGATGAAAAGAAAGCTGGTCTTTGGACTTTCCCTTAATTTAGTTCAGGTTTTAATATTTTTCATCCTAAGAGTCAGATGCATCTAATAGGAATATATCATTTTCATTAGAAACCAAAGCAATATGTCCTGCTAAATTATCATTGTAGGGCTGTGGTTCTCGCTAAATTCATGCTGAAATAACACAGGGCCATTTACCGTTATCAGTTTTAAAGCCAGTGAAACACCTGCATGATGGCCTAACCCTGGTCCATAATTTACATGATTAGAAAAAAAAGTTAAAGTGAGTCCAGTCAACAAAATATTCCAAAATACGATACATGTTCTAAAGAAGACAATGAATATGATTTTTGAAAATGAACAGGGATTTTCACTGGGTGGATACCTAAGCAATCATTTTAATATACATTTGGCATCACTTCATGTTTTGGCTTTGTACTCTGTACCCTTGATTTGGGGCCCAGATCCCATTCAAGTCAAAATTCCCGCTAACTTCAGTGGAAGTTTTGGCTGAATGAGGATTTCAGGGCCATGTCTTTGCGGAACTGTTACTGCACTAATTGATCATTTAAGAGCAGAATGAAAATCATACCCATACAATGACCAGAAAAAGGTCTACTTAAATTGCAATATTGTTCTAGCTTTGAACAGGAATGAATTTCACCCCTAGTGCACCAACCTTTCTATCTTGTTCAAAGATAATCTGTATTTAAAGGCCATGATACATTTTCAGTGAATAGAAACTTCACAAAAACGGGGAGCCTTGCAGTTTTACCAACCCCATGTGCTGAAAATCCTGAGTCAGCTCCACACTCCTAAAAACTGCATGAGATGGCTTCAGAATAATGAGATTTTTAAAAAATAATAAACATTGAGTCCTTTGCCTTCTGTGTCTTAAGCTTTTAGAATTAATGTTTTCAATCTTTTCTCTGCAAAAACCTCACCCTTCCTTTTAATTAAAGCTGAGATTATTATGGAATCACTTGACTCCAAAAACTGAGGCTTTAAGAAAAACACCAAACATTGCAAGATTCATGATAAAATACAAGAGCTGGTACCACATTTACTTTCAAGTTCAAAATGTTTTCATTTTGAACATTCTCAAGTGTTCTTACTTCATACTTTCAGTTTTCAACTTTTTATCTGCTGACTTGCATAGCTGTCTTAAATTAACGGTTAAAAAAGGGTTGTGTTGGTCCCAGGATATTAAAGAGAAAATATGAGTGAGGTAATGGCTTTTATTGAACCAACTTCTGTTGGTGACAGAGACAAGCTTTTGAGGTCGCACAGTGATTTTAAGAAGAGCCCTGTGTAGCTTGAAAGTTTGTCGCTTTTAACCAACAGAAGTTGGGCCAATAAAAGATTACCTCCCCCCTCCCCTTGTCACAATTAAAAATGGATAATCTATCTTCTTGATTGTGTGTGGGTATTTCCCCTATAGGACAAATAATGCAAGCATTTTTAGTTGGAGAACACACTGTAATAAAGGACTTTGAAATCAAAGATAGCAGGAAGTATGATAATAGACTGACCCAGTTAAAAGGACTAAAGAGCTATGATGCTAAATTGCCTAGTTTATTTATTTTCTTATGAGACTCTTCTCAATGTTAATTGCAAGTGAAACTCATGTAGGTTTGGTTTCACAGGTGTAAAATTTCAAGAGCTAATATTACTTCTTGTTGATTATAGTCCAGTTTAGATTCCCATTACCTATCCCTTCTATCAGAAGAGAGAGACTGAAAAAAACAAGTTGAGACTTTGATTTTCAGCAGTGCAATTTTGGACCAGCAATAACTGTGCCCATATTTTTGGCCCACGTGAATTGTAGCTGCAAACAGTAACTGTATGCATCTACAAATCAAATAGCTAGACATCTAGTTAATAGTTTCCAACCAACATCAGTCCTTTGAAGATGACACTTCCATACAATATTGAAATGAATATTCTGTATCACTATCATTGTATCATTGGTGTATCGCTACTTCGGCTACTAATTCCAGGGCATTAGAAACTGGTGAGCGAAACACCTACTATTTGGTCTTGGCTATACGCTATTATCAGCAATGATAAGAAATAATGAACAACAATATTTATTCTTCATTGCTGAAGTAAATGGATTCTTAGTTTTAAGTCTTCTTGCAATAAAAACAACTACTTGTAGCCAGTTCCATTTGTCTTTACCCCCAACTAAATTTCCCATCACTAAAGGCTTTCATCAGGTGGATACTCTGGGGTGGGGGCAGCGCGAACAGCCACTCGTGAATTAAAGTTGAGATTGTGTATGGAAAATTTTGTTTGCTGAAAGCAGACTTACTCATTTCTCCATAGACCCACCAGTATATACAGTGTGAGTAATACATGTTCAATAATAATAGGACTTTGAACTTGCATAGCACCTTTCAGGCAAAGACCTCATCGTATTTTCCAAAGACCAGTTAGAGTCCACAAACCACAGAAGTTACTACCCTCATTTGAAAGACAAAGAGACTTGAACAAAGAGATTAGGTGACACTCTATCCACCTTTCCACCCCTTTGGCAATCAAGTGACTCAAACTTCCTCTGTCAGGTGACTGAAACTTCCTCTGTTGAACAAAACAGTGCACTAAAAATGTTCCTCTTATTCTCTCAGCACAGAAAGTGGAAGAATTTGAATGGAAAGGATGTTGTCTGTAAACAACCTGGGGTCAATGAAAACCCCCTGCTGTTTAAGAACATCTAATCTCTTACAGTCCAAGTTAGAAAAGAAGATGTTTGGAGAAAATCCATGTGACAGAGGCTACTTGAGTTATGCTTTTACATCAGGAGAGGATGTAGACCTATGTAGCCACTTGAAGCAGTAATACAAATAATAAATACAAATAACACAGCCCACCAAGATGGACCTTACAGTCTGATTGGCTTCCCTTTATCATGGGTTTGTTACTTGTGAAGTCAGGTGTCATTTGGCAACTTTTTAGTTTGGCCCTAAGTTTGGCCAGGGCCTTCACCTGAAACTTTGGACAATAGCTACATCACTCAGGAGGGTGACAGATCCACACCTGTCAATGACATAACTATGCCAGCCTAATTTCTGGTGTAGATGCAGGTAGGTTGATGGAAGAATGGTTATACCTAGCTACCCTACCTCTGGGCAGGTCTGCACTATGGGGACAGGTCTATCAAAGCTATGCAATTTGAATTACATTAGTAGTGTAACTCAAATTGACAGGGCTTAGATCTACTTACTGCAGGTCCACGCTGCACTGGGCTGACAGAAGAAACTCTCCCGTCAACTCCCCTTACTCTTCTCATTCTGGCAGAGTACCGGAGTCAACAGGAGAGCGATCAGCGGTTGCTTTATCGCGTCTACTAGACGTGATAAATCGACCCCTGCTGGATCGATCACTACCCCATATAGCCAGCCCATAGTGGAGACATACCCTCAGAGATGTTATATTCCTATTCCAGTGGAAAATCCTCTTTTGTCAGAATAGGCTATAGCTACTCTGAGGGGTGATGCTGGCATAGGTGTAGTTGCATAGTTGTCCTGGGACAGTAGACATAACATAGGAATGCAATAGTTCCCACGATTGTGTTGCCGCAAAATAAAACATTGGTTCCCTCACTGTGTGCTACAATACTTTTGTAAACACCAACCTCCTATGATATAATTTCCATTCAAGAATAGGCTTGTTAACAATATAAAGCCCCGAAAGTTCTTCTATGAGCCTTCATTGCCTCCATTGAGAAGGTAGTACGTCTGAATAGGTATTTAAGTGAAAATAAATTATATATATAGAAAAAACTTTTCATGCACCAATTGTGCTTTGTAATTGACAGCAGTTACCACATTTAAGACAACTAAAAGGAGGAAGAAAGCATTTCCCTCTTACAAGAATTACTTACAGACATATGAGGAGAGTTATACTCAGTTGAAAACATTATTCAAACTAGCTTCCCTTCCCTGTAATGCCTGTGTGGAGGACTGATGAGAAAAAGTATTTGACTGACTTCTGTTGACACACAAACCTCCCTAATTTGGTATAGGTATAGTATGCAAACACACACTTCTCAGGCTCTCTTAACAACACTGAATCTACTTGTAAGGAAAAAGAGAAGTGAAGAATTTGCAGCACATTTATTTATTGGCATCTGAAATTGAATCTCTTTTTACCCAGTGTGGTGCGCAGGACTGGGCACCAGTTAAAAAACTTCAGTTCTGCTACTGGATCTGCCACTGGCCAGAAGCGAGTCCTTTCAGCTTTCTGTACCTCAAGTTTTAAATCTGTAAAATGAGATAACAATACCTTCCTTTGATATCTGTGGACAAAAAGCAATATATAAGAGCTACGTATTTTTTTATTGCATACAACACAGCCAAAACCAGAAACACAAATCCTGTAAGGCTTTGTATGAATATACTCATTTCAAAAACTGATCAGTGAATCCCCCTTTAACAGTCTTTTCACCAATAGCTTTTTTCACTCTTATCCTCTGTGTCTTTTTCTGTTCCAATCCTCAAAGTTAGGGGAGAGTCCTACATCCAATCTCATTTTATTCTGCTGAAAAAGGAAGGCTTTTAGCAAAGAGCAAAAGTGCCGCAGTGACCTCTGCTGGGGCAAACCAAGCAACGCGCTCACAAAGTGGTTTGGTTTCAACCCCTGAGAAAATGCTAACTAACCTGTTCCAAGTTCTCCGAATGGGTCTGACTAGGAACTGCAGTAAGCTTTGTGAGGAACAAATGACTTTGTGGCTGTATACCAGAAGGCATACTTCCTGTCACAGGCTCTTCTTCACCACCTGCAGGATGGATTGTCCCCCCCCCTCCCAGCTTGTCACCCTCACCAATCAGGAATTTTTTAACAAAAATTATCCAGGGTAGGTGTTGAAGAATAGTATGGCGGGCAGGAGGGAGTCAAAGTGTTCTTGGCTGCCCAGTAGGTTATGTTAAACTAAGAAAGAACCTATTATGTTACGTGATTCTGCTTTGGTGGGTGGCATGAGGTGGCCGCCTCTCGCACCGAATTTCAGACGTTTTGAAGAATAGAAACTTTTCATTAGACTGTCTGCCTATTACCGAATCAGGTATCTAGGCACTATTATGCCTTTATGACCAAGAATCCGGGAAAACTTAATGGCTAACTCTATGCATGGGAATAGTCCCACTGAAACTGGTTATGCCTACACTTGCACTTTTGTTAACAAAACTTTTGTCATTCACTCTCCACCCCCGCCGCAAAGTTTTGCCTGGCAAATGCAAATGTGGCTGCTCTTTAGTCTGCAAGAGCACTCTCCTGCCAACAAAGGGAAAGCTGCTCACTGGGGGCAGAAGTATTTTTTTCAGCAAAAGTGCCAACAAACCACATTCATGCAACAGAGCTGTGGTGATGCAGGCTTGTCGCTGAAAGTTGCGTAGGAGAGACATACCTCAAGGTATTTAAGGACAGATCTTGCACCATTTAAGTTAATGGTAGTTTTATCATTGATTTCAGTGGGCGCAGGGGCAGGACCTATGTGTCTTACTGAATAAGGCTTTAGGGCCGGATCCTGCAAAGACTTATGCATGTGGTTACTTTCACACAGGCAGGGAATTTAAATCAGATCACAACAGTCACATTTCTCACCATGTTCTTCAGGAAATGGTAAATCTACTCATCTCCTGTTCTGAAGATGCCATGCAATAATAGTGGGTGGAAGAAACACCCCATTCTCCAACGTCACTGCAGTTTTATATGGCATATATCACATTAATATTGTGGGAGGACTTGAGGAACGTCCACATGCAATTGCGTTCTTCCGAAAGAAAACTGAAAGAACAGAGGGGTTTTTCCGACGTTGGTAATCCTCATTCTACGAGGAAGAATCCTTCGGGAAAAAGGCATGTGTGGACAGGGAGGACGGGTTTTTTTCGAAAGAAGAGGCCTCCAGGAAATAGCACAGGTGCCCTGGTGGCCACGCCATACAAAGTTATCACAACGCTATAGTTCCTGTCTCCTGATCCCTCTTAAAGCTGCAGGCACCCTGGACAAGACTTGTGGTAGGAAGCCGGCTTCAGAGCAGCACCCTGACCTCGCAGCTCTCCCTGCCACAGGCCTGCAGAACGACAGCACAGTCTCAAGCCCCCTGCGACCTCCCTGGTCCTCATGGGGAGCAGCCCCAGGGTTTCCAGGACCCACGCAGGGGGACCAAGAGGTGCGCCCTGTCCTGGTCCGGCCCAGAGATCCAGTCCCTCCTTGAACTGTGGGGCGAGGAGACCTTGCAGCATCCCCAGGCCAAGCGCAGAAATGCGGACATTTATGGCTGGATAGCCGACACCCTGGCGGAGCGTGGACACCCACCCCAGACCTTGGAAATGGTCCGGAGTAAAGAGCTCCACCAGGGGTATGTGCGTGCCAGAGAACGCAGCTTGCGCTCAGGGGCAGGACCCCACACTTGCCCCTATTACCAGGAGCTGCACCAGATCCTAGGAGATGGGGAAACATCTTTCCCACCCGTCCTAGTGGACGCTGGCCTGGAGACCCCCCATCACCACCCAGCTGGAGGTCTCTGCGGACCAGGAGCAGGAGGGCCAGCGCCAGCCAGAGGCAGAGGAGGAGGAGACGGAGACCGTGACCCTCTCCCTGGAGTCTTTGTCTGTGAGCGAGGATGACTCTCAGGCCTCCTCGGACACCTGGGAGGAATCTTCAGGTGTGCGGTCTCACTTTGTCACACACACAGGCTGGGGGAGGTGGGCACACAGGGGGCGGGGGCGAGTGTTGCTTGGGCTGCTTGGGCCAGACATCGTGCTGCGGTCCATGCACATGCAACCACGTGCAGTATTAGTGTGTGGCACGCAGACACAGCAGAGAGCCCCTGAGCACACTGGGATCCTGCTGCCAGGCTCAGGGGAGACCACACACATCCTGCCACGGGGGGCGGGGGAGCCGCCACGGCTGGAAGCAGGCTTGCCACAAGGGTGCAGGGATGACCCCACACAGCCTGAGGAGTGCTACACACAGCTCGCGGGCATGCCTGCCCATGCGAAGCTGCAGCCACTCCCACAGACAGCACTGCGAGCTGCACCTGTGTGTGGACCGCAGGGAGGGCCAGGCTGCTCTTGGCTACTTTGCCGCCCATGAGGGGATCCCCTTGTGATCGGACACTTCCCTTGGCTGCTTGTCTGTGGGCCAGAGAGGGTGGGGCGGGTGGGAAGTGGGCAGCAGGGTCCTCTGGGCATGTTGGGGGCCCCTATGAGGCATGGGTCACCGTGCAGGCCACACATGGGCTTATTCCCGGGACATCCTCCTCCTCTGGGCTGCAGACTGTTGGTTGCTGCTCACAGAGGAGGGCTTGGCCTCAGAGACAATGTATGCAGGGATGACTGAGTGCCTCTCCCTCTGTGTGTTCTCCACAGCCGGACCAGCCAGGACTGAGGGTCAAGCCATACCACCGCTGCCACCCACTAGAGCCCAGGGGACTGAAATTGTGCCAGGGTCTAAGAAGACCTGATGATCCAGCTCCTGGCTTCCATCCTCCTGCCCCCCTGCTATGCCCATTGCTCCTCCACCTGCCCCCCCGCTATGCCTCTGCTCCCTCCCCAGGCGATGCCTCTGCTCCCTTCCCATGTGATGCCCATGCCCCCTCCCCCAGTGATGCGTATGACCCCTCCCCTTGCCCCCTTGCCAACCCTAACCCCACTCCAGCCACCCCGCTTTCACTCCCCTGTGCTTCCTGGACCCACCCAACCCCAGCTTAGACGAGGTCTCTGCACCAAAGGTGGCACATCGAGCCACCCCCTCCCAGTTATGAGCCCCCTTTCCCCTGCCTACCTTTTCTGAATGTTTCATAAATACAGACCCCATTTTTTTGATAACCAAACAGGTGTGTTTATTCAGAGGTCAGGGAAAGGGTGAAGGGAGAGGTTGTGGTGGGAAAGGGATAAGACCACAAGCCAGAGGACCCTCGGGAGGAGGCTCTGCGAGGAATTATTGGGGTCCTTGAGAGAACCTCTCCCTCAGGGCCTCCTGAATGCGCACCCCAGCCTGATGGGCCTGGCAGATGGCAGCTATCCTCAGCTACTCGAACGCTTGCATCTCACCACCAGCGTCTGCCTCTCACCCCGGGAGGAAGGCCTCTCCCTTCCTTTCCACAATGTTGTGGAGGACACAACATGCTATGACCACCTCAGGGATATTGTGCTCCCCCACATCAAGGTGGGTCAGCAGGCACCGGAAACGTGCCTTGAGGTGGCTGAAGGTGCACTCCACTTGGATTCGGGCCTGGTTCAGGTGGGCATTAAATTGGTCCCTGCTGGGATCCAGGTGGCCGGTGTATGGCTTCATCAGCCATGGCATGAGGGGGTAGGCCATGTCCCCAACAGCAAAGTCCTGGTGGGGGAAGAATGTGCCTTGTGGTACAGGCTAGAGTGTCTGAACACTTGGGCATCGTGTTCCCTGCCCAACCACCCAACAAAAATATCTGTAAAGTGTCCCCGGTGGTTGACCAGGGCCTGCAGCAGCATCGAAAAGTACTCCTTTCAGTTTATGTACTGGGCTGTTGATGGTCCAATGCACGGATTGGGATGTGGGTCCGATGAATAGCTCCAACGCAGTTCAGGAACCCCAGGGCAGCAAATCCAGACGGACAACCCTCCGCAGCAGGATTGATTTGATGGCCCTCACTACCTGCAGAACAAGACAAAGAAACAAACAAAAAAAAGAATGACAAAGGGGGTGCCTGAGCCCTTGGGAGGCACCCACCGTACTCCCCTCCCCTGCCTGCCCAAACACCCCAGGATCCACCTCCTATTAGGTGCCCCCCCCCCAGCAGCAGGGCTGTGTGAGGGTGGGACGGCATAACCCCCCGAGGATGCGGCTTCTCCCTCTCACCTCCACTCCACCTCCACAGCCCCAAACTCCCCTTTCCCAAGGGTCCCCCTTATCCAACACTTTCCCCGCCATAGGGACTACAGCCCCAGAGTGCCTTATCTCCATGAAGAGGGTGGACTTCCCCACGCCGAACTGGTTGCCCACCGACTGGTAGCTGTTGGGGTTGGCGAGCTTCCAGAGGGCTATTGTGACCCGCTTCTCCAGGGGGGATGGTGGGCCACAGGAGGGTGTCGCGTCTCCGCATAGCTCCTAAAAGGTGGCCTTCTGAATGCAGAAGTTTTGGAGCCACTGCTGGTCGTCCCACCGCTCCATGACCAGCTGGTCCCACCAGTCCGAACTGGTGTCCCACTTCCAAAAATGCCTCTCCACTGTGGGGTGCGGTTGCCAGAGTGGAGCAGCCGCACCCAGGGAGAGGGTCCCCAGAATGAGCTCGGGGTCCAGCTTGTGCGGGTCCAGGAAGGCAGCTGGAAAAAAGTGCTACAAAAACTGCAGCATGGCCGTGTGGTGCCATTGCATGCCCAGAGGCAGCTCCAGTTCCATGGCTCAAAGGAAAAAACTGTGGCATCCAAAAAAGAACAGGACAACCAGAGCAGGCACTGTGAGAGCTTTGCTTCCCTCAAAGAGGTAAGAAGCACACAGCAGAAGCAGAGAAACGGCTGTCCAGGGGGGGTCCCTTTAAGCACGTGTCTCTGCTAGGCTCCGGCACCAGCACTCGGAAGCAACTGGTGACCTAAAGCCCTGCCTGAAGTGGTTCTGGGTGGTTTTATATGTTTTATATGTCCAATCAGTCTGGACGCTCTCTTTCCAAAAGCGCATCACTTTTTCAATGTGTTTTTGCATTGTGTACACTCTCTTTTGGAAGAAGTTTTTTTGGAAGATCTCTTCCGAAAAAAGCCTGCAGACGAGACATAGCCTGTGTGTATTCAAATTTCTTCTGTATAAAATTTGTCCAACCACAGCCAGGAGTAGAATCCATCCTCTGTGTGAAGCCAGTTTTTGACTGAGCCCAGACAGTTATGTTTGTTTTCAAAAGATGCCCCTGGAACTTGCATTTGTCGGGCCAGATTCATTCTTGTTACAGGTTTAACTTGTCCAGCACCCTTAGGACTGACAGGTGCCAGCCAAAAATTTTGCTGAACCCTGGGAGGTCAATATTATGTAGCAGCATTACCAATAATTCCACTGCTTATTTGGCTTTTACAAGACATTTAGGGGTAAATTCAGCAGTGAAAGCAACTTAAATTTCTTACAGGTACTGTCCTATTGCAACCCAGGCCCCTGCTAGCTCTTTAAATAGCTCTCTGCAGCCTTTTGCTGCCGTTCAGCCAGCTCTTGCCATAGCTGTGCACCAGGGCGCACCTGCTTACTTTTACCTTTGGATAAATTAGAGCTAAATAACAGCACAGAACACTGAGAGCCAGGACTGGGGGCTATAAAAAAACTTTATGGGACTGTGAGAAATTTGGCCACGCCCATGATAAGTGGCTCTCTGGCTAACTAAAATCATGCCACACCAGAGATGTTGCCAGACCAGAGAGTGTCATATTAGAGAGGTTCAACCCGTAGTACAATTTGCACATTTTTTTTCTTCCCTGATCTGCTGCATCTGAAGAGGGATTGAGCTGTGTGAAGGAGGGTGGTAACATTAATAGACTCTGCCAGGGAATGGAAGTTTTGCTGGAAGCTCCAGAAGATACCCATATGGCGACTGCCTTGACAATATGCAAAACAGGCATGTCCCCTCTTAACTCTTACTAGAGCTACTCTCCCAATGACACTTTTCATTTTTGGACAGTGCTAGCCTGCACGGCACTTGTCAGTGGTGGGGAGGGTTGGGGCACCTTGTACTTTTGCGAACCCACTGGTGGGTCAGGGTGTGATACGGAGGGCTGATCCACACCTATGTCCAT
The DNA here is from genome assembly GCA_032595735.1 of Pelochelys cantorii. Classification (NCBI taxonomy): domain Eukaryota; kingdom Metazoa; phylum Chordata; order Testudines; family Trionychidae; genus Pelochelys; species Pelochelys cantorii. The sequence goes on along the minus strand of CM064326.1, from coordinate 118,032,107 downwards.
TGTTTGAGTAATAGCTGAAAGAAGGAGATTGGAAACTAACTGCATAAAGCATTTTTCCATTCAGTTCATAATGTCTGCATGAATTTCTATCACTGTCATATTCCAGCATGCCCCATTTTTTGTGTATGGGGAGATGTGATCGTTACTAGAGCTCTACCAGGAGTTATCATTAAGAGCTTTCCCTAATGTAACAAAATGATATAGAACAAAAGCGTGCTATATTAGTCTTTTTCTTCTAAATCTGAAGTGGTTTGACGGATCAAAAGGCTTACTTCCTGTGGTACAAAACACAGTTCAGAATAATTGTGTTTGTACCTCACTTTGATTTTCATAGAGGACTGGCTATATTTGTTCACTTACAGTCACTCCTGATTTACACTGTAATAACTGAGATCACAATGAAACTGATGATCTGACCACACCTGGAACTTTGCCCCAGGGAAAGATAGTTATTTCCATTAAATGCTGGAACCTGCCTTAAGGTACAAACTATCTGGAAAAAAACTGGTCTAGGGTAGAAATTAGGATCAGTGTTATCACTAACTTTCCGTTGGCATTTTCCAGACTACCTGAAGAATGACTAATTGATCCATGTATCCGTGTATACAGCACATGTGTATAAATTATTTCCATTTGGGAAGCAACCATTTAGAATGGGAACTGCCCATTATTTAACATCTTATAGCTCATCTCTGAGGTTCGGTGGCAAGAGAAGGCATGCAGGCATAGGCACTGAGTCTGGGGGTGCTCCAGGGCTCTAACACCCACCGAAAAAAAGAGAGGGAGCTCCATACTCACAGGACTGGATTAATTTTTGTGGGTCTCGGTTCCTGAACCACAGTTCTATCCCCAAATCTGCCTGTGTTCTGCCCTGAGGTCCACCCCCCATTCTGCCTCTTCCTCCCCAAGTCCCACCTGCTGTTTGATGTGGGGAGTTGGGGCTGAGGAGAGGGAGTCCTCATGGGTAAAAACAAAAGTCAGCACCTGTGCATGCGGGTGCTAATTCTTCCTCCCGTCTTCCCCTTTTTTGCACTCCCCAAATACTCCTGAGAACCTCCTTTACACCTGAAGAACTCTGCCTGCAGAACTCTATGCCCCCAGCAAAACACACACAAACCTTAAAAAATAGTACCCCTTGTCCTAAGAATCTGCATTCATTCATTTGTTTATGCAGTGCATTTTTTCCTCAGCAGGTCAGAGATGCAATGTTGTTAGGGCTCGGTTTGCAAAAATAATGACAACTGCAGTTAATGAGCATACATACCTGCCTCACCTTTTTTTTCATGATATAATGTGCCGTGAAGACAGTTGCATAAGAAAGTAATTGGGGCAGGTCTAAATATGAAGCAATATATGTAATCCTACAATTGCTGTAATACTATATATTAGCATGGTTTCCCCTGACTCTTGTCAGGCTGTTTCATTTGCCAAAGGGCACATTTCTATTTTGCCTCACTTCCTCTTACACTTCAGTAGAAAAATCAATTGAGGCTGAAATGTTCCCAGCAGTGGAGAGGATTAACCAGACAATGTCCCTGAACTCTTGGACTATCTAGAATCTTGAGACCCATAAACAAGCAATGAATGCATTTGTTTTCCCAAAATAATTTAAAATAGACTATAACAGGAACAAGTTATTTCTGGGTATGTACTTGAGTTACTGTCTAATACAGGTTGAACCTCTCTAGTCCAGCACCCTCAGTGTTGCATAAAAAAGCCTCCGCCTGAGCTCACTAGATTTATATACATGGATTTTCTAAAGCTACACCAAAATGTAAGGTCTAAGGTTTTAAACTGCAATTTATTGTGATCCTTGTCAATCTTTGTAATCTGTGTAACTCTCAAATTTACTGTAAACTGCAACTTTGTAATCTTTGTAACATGCAGCCACCTTGCTTGTAACTTTCCCTAAGCTGCATTCTCCCCTGAGTGAATGGAGAGAGAGTGTGAGTGTGTTTGAAGAAGGCTTGGAACAATGGACCACATGGCAATGAGTCATCACAGTCTGGGCATGCTCTCTGCTGGATCCACATGCCTTGGCTCCTTCTGCAACCCATATGTCTGTGTAAGTGTGTGATTGCCTGAGGGCAGGAATGAATGTGTGTAAATGAGTGAATGAATGGAGGGGTGTGTGCTTGCTTGCTTGTCTGTGTGTGTGTGTGTGTGTGTGTGTGTGTGTGTGTGAGAGAGTGAGTTCTATCTTCTTTAGCTTAAACCTTTGGTGGCTGCTTTTTCCTCTTTAGTTCTACTTAGTGGAAATAAACCCATACTAGTGTAATCCCGGGTGGTCTCCAGTGAGAATATTTTTGGGGTAACACTCAGGACCTAACTGGTGGCAAACCAGAGTATTTGCTGAACCCTGGGAGGTCAGTATTGTCTAGCAGCATTACCAACACCTCCACTGCTTACTGGGCTCTTACAAGACATTTAGGGGTAAATGAGAGTTAAATAATAGCATAGAATACTGAGAAGCAGGGATGGTGACTGTGAACAAACTTTATAGGACCAAGGGAAACTTGGCCACACACGATAAATGGACATCTGGCTAACTAAAATTATAATGGATCACGGATGTTGCTGGACTAAAGAGGTTCAACTTGTATTACCATCTGTAGGAGGAGAATGGATGATGCTCCACTGCATCCATGTGTTTTCACAGGGGAGAGGTAAGAAGGGAAACATTATCACATCTTGCTCCATATATGTTGTTCAATTTACTTCCCTGCTGCTTGTTTCTTCCATTACACTGCTCTACAGCCAAAATGCTTCTGAAATAAATGTAGTCAAACTTTACTAATTCTGGGTCACTGAGAACGAAAATGATGCTTAAAATTGTTGATTGGCTCTAGTTTTCAAGATATGCTATTGGGTCAGTATATACGACCCTTGACTTGGGAATGGCAGAGGATAAGTGAGTTATAAAGGGAAGGGATCTCAATTTAAACCAGAAATGACTAAAATACATCTTTGACTGGATCTATGAATAAATCTCTGACTGGGTTTGGACAGTACTTGCTTTTTAGGCAAAACAATGAATGATGCAATCTGAAGCTGGTATTGCGTCATACATGATACGAATTGCATCATGTTATTCCTAGAAGTCATGGATGATGCAATCATAACGAAGCTTACATCACTCTGTTGAACAAATTGCACTATATCAGCTCTAGAAATCATACAGTGTCGTGCTCTCTTATTTGTCAGTGTTTGATTTTGCAAAGGGACACATTTCTGTTTAGCCAAAGTGAGCAGAGATGCCTCGTACTTGTGTGAACAGTGCAGATAACTTCTGCTATGTTTGTGGTGAAGTGACTTTTGCATCACAAAAGCGCAGTATAACCACTATGGTTAAGAAAGCCTATCACCTTTATTTTGGCTGCAAAATTGGAGATCAGGACAAGAGGTGGGCCCCACACATATGCTGCAACATTTGTGCAACAAATCTTCACCAGTGGTTGAACAGGAAAAGGAAATCTATGCCTTTTGCAGTGCCAATGATTTGGAGAGAGCCAACAGATCATAGCAGCAATTGTTACTTCTGCATGGTGCCTCCAGTTGGGAAAGGTGTGTCAAAGAAGAAAAAGTGGACTGTGCATTATCCAAACATTCCATCAGCTATACGCCCAGTACCCCACGGAGAAGGACTGCCGGTTCCTGATGCACCAGAATCATTCTCACTTGAGTCAGACGAGGAAGAGGAAGAGGATGAAACTTCTGGTCCTGAACCATCAATGTCACAGGACCCCCATTTTCTCCCATCCTCCTCCTCTGAACCACACCTCATAACACAAGGTGAACTAAAGATACATTTTTTGCACTCTCATCTAGATTTTTTTCCACCAAACTGCGGAGCAGTGAGTGACGAGCATGGCAAGTGATTTCACCAGGACATTACAACAATGGAGAAACGCTATCAGGGCAAATGGAGCCCATCAATGCTTGCAGACTATTGCTGGACAGTGACAAGAGATGCTCCATTTAATGAATACAAGAGACAAGCCAAGAAGCGCCGAGTAGACACTGAATAGGACTAAACTATGTACATAATAGTTTTTTGCCTTTTGTTTCATAATAAATTTTATTTACATAACCCTTTTGCTGATTTTTAAAGTGTTACATAAACAGGACAGGTGAAATATTATCATGTAAAGCAACCATAAACACATGAAAAGACCTAGGTTTACAATTTATGATTAAAACTCTACTATCTACACAATATACATAGACGTAAAATGTAAAAACTTAAATATCTTGGAAACAGTAGCCAATCAGTTGTTTTAATTGTCATATTTGAATTCAGCACATCAAAATACATAATAAATAGCACATTTTATCTCTGAAGCAGACAACTTCTAAAAAATTGTAGACCAGTGTTATGAGCCAGATTTGTACAGAAGCCTCATTCCAGCCTGACCTTACAGTGCGAAACATTTACACCTGCAAAAAATGTGTCTATTTTGGTCCCTGCAGTTAGTTGTGGGCTCAAAGACTACAACCTGGAGAAGAGAAAAAACAAATTGACAGAGCCAAAAAAGTACCCAGACATGAACTACTCCAAGACAAACCCAAAAGAGAAAATAACAGAACTCCTCTTGTTGTTACCTATAGTCCACAACTCAGACCCCTCCAACACATTATACACAACCTACAACCCATCTTGGAAAATGATCCCTCACTCTCAGAAGCCTTGGGAGAAGAGCCTATTCTTGCCTGCAGACAACTCCCTAGCCTGAAAGGAATTCTTTCTGGTAACCATGCCACACAACTACATTATAAGCCTCCAGGAACCCAGCCCTGCAACCAAAAACGATATGGCCAACTCTGCCCACATATCTATACCGGCAAATTCATCACTGGAGCCAACAACATAAGCCACCAAATCAAAAGGTCATTTGACTGCACATCCAGTAATTTGATCTATGCCATCAAATGCCAGCAGTGCCCCACTGCTATATATATTGGACAAACTGGACAGTCTCTTCAGGAAAGAATTAATGGACACAAATCATATATATGTAAAGGAAACATACAGAAACCTATTGGTGAGCATTTCAATCTTCCACATCACACTTTGAAAGATCTCTAAGTAGCTGTCTTGTCACAAATCAGCTCTATAAGCCAGATCCACAGGGAAGCATTGGAATTACAGTTCATCAGCAAATTCAATTCACATGCTAATGGACTCAGTCGTGATGGAAGTTAGTTGGGACATTACCAGTTTAACAGCCACTAAAGGTGCAAACAGCTCTCTATGTAGTATCCTTCCTGACATGGGAGTCTAGACATGGGGACTTTGATTCTTATCTGCTTCAGTTTAACTACCCAATCTTCAGCTACTTACTGATGCTTTCTGTCTTCCACCCCCCTCCTTCTTTTTTCCCTCCCCCCTTCCCTTCCCCTCTCCTATTTATTTTGGGTGTACACATTCTAAACTCATAACTCTAGTTATCTGAAGAAGTGGGCTGTGCCCATGAAAGTTCATGATACCATCTACATGTTTTGTTAGTCTATAAAGTGCTACCAGACCATTTGTTGTTTTTTTTCTGTAACAGATTAACTCGGCTACCCCCTGAAGCTTTCCTTATGATGTCACTCTCTCCTGTTTGTTTCTATGGTAATAATCAATCTTTACCTCTTTTGCACAACTTTCCATTTTTCCGTGTACTGTAGAGGTGCCCACAGTTTGAGTGTACCTGGAATCCTTTGCTGCCTCTTCCATGTAAATGTAACATTGAAACTATTTTGTCCTTTAGACAGAATTTGCAACATTCTTTGCTCTACTTATGTCTTTCATTTTACTATTTAATTGGTGGCATAGCAAGGGAGGGCAGAGAGGGACAGTTGCCCCCGGACGCCACGCTGGGGGGGCGGCGGAATTTAGTCCCCCTATCCTCCCCCTTTCATCTCTGGGCTTGCCTGCTCCTCCTCCACCCACCGCCAGCTGGAACCTCCTCCCCACCTCTCTGTCCCCAGCCTGACCCTCCATCTCTGCCGGTGGGTTAGTGCATGTGGGGGCCTGGCCCCAAACTGGAGGGGGTGGGGGAAGATGCGCTACATGCTTCCCCCCCACCAGGGTTGGGCTCAGCCGTGCACCAGGTTCAGGTGAATAAACTATGTAGGTGGGTTTCTACACAGCTCCCACTGAGATCGATGGCAAAGTTTTTAGTGTTTTTCTCTGGGAGCAGATTCAGTCCCTAATTTGCAGTGAATGGCTGTATCAAAAAGGAAATGTCCACACTGTTTGTTTTTGTGCAAAAACCCCTTGCGCGAACACAGAACGAAAGAGAGTATGCAAATGAAGAGCGAGAAAATGCTAATCTGCCCTTCATTTGCATTGCCTCTTTTGGCAAAGCATGTAGTGAAGCTGTAGCCTGGGTGAAATTCATCCATGGCACTCTGGGGCCCTGCAAGACCTTCTGTGTCAATAAGGGCCATGACATAGAGGGGTTTCCCAGGGTTGTCTACACATGACAGGGGAAATGATCTCTATACCAGCCCAGCACAGGATGATGTGAAAAACTGTGATGGGGCAGGCCATTGATATTGGATCAGTGTTTACACAGATACAGTTTTCCCAACCCCTAATTCAACTGTTGCTCAGGAGATGGGACTGCCCATAACCTGGAACTGCAGTCACCATTGTAGGGATGGCTGCTCAGCCATGCACAAACCTGGGACAACAATGTAAATCTTGGGTTATTGTAGCGCCTGTCATCTCACACTGCAGCTGATCACTTATGCATCCTTTGGACAGTCAACGGGATTCCTCAACATGCACAAATATTTGCAGGATCAAGGCTTTAGAGGTTTAAATCTAATAGAAGAAATCTGACTATAGATTACAGAAAGGGCATGTGAGCCACACTATCCAAAGGGCATGTGAGGTGAACTATAATAAAAAAACCCAAAGGTAACAAAATCTAACTCTTTCTCTCTCAAGAATGCATACTCTTGAGAGTATGCAGGCTACGTCTAAACTGCAGGCTTTTTGCGCAAGAACACCTGTTCTTGCGCAAAAACTTGCAGAAAGTCTATGCTGCACGTGCATTCTTGCACAAGTAAATTTACAGTACAGCATCGGAAACCAGGGCTTCTTCCAGAAGAGTTATTCCTCTCCCCACAAGGAATAAGCCCTCTTGCGCAAGATCTCTTCCACAAGAAGGCAGTGTAGACAGGCAACATGAATTTCTTGCGCAAGAAAGCCCTATGGCTAAAATGGCCATCAGAGCTTTCTTGTGCAAGAGAGCATCCACACTGCCATGGACACTCTTGCGCAAAAGCACATCTCTTGTGCAAAAGCACATGGCAGTGTGGACACGCTCTTGTGGAAGACCTTTTGCACAAGAACTCTTGTGCAAAACAGTTCTTGTGCAAGAAGCGTGCAGTGTAGATGTAGCCCCATTGTTGAATGGTCAAGTTCTATGAAGAGGTTAAAAAACTTTTTTTGCCTTGTGTGAAAACCTACATCAGCTTTCACTGTTAATTATCCCTCACTTCAGTTACACATACTATGAGCACATGTTTTCCCAGAATGACTGTAACTTCCTTTTGGCTGCTGCTGAGGGTGAAATAAGAACCAGACAAAACTGTCCTCGTTACCTGTGGTGATATGAATGCTTTTCTGGTAACGTAGAAACTATTTTTCTTATATTTTATCTGAGTAGTGTATTATTAATGGAAACAAAACTGATTTTAAGAGTCTTGTAATTGTTTAAAAAACTCTGGGAGACAAAGGTTGTGCTGTAACTGTAAATTGATTGCTAGACATTATCTTAATAGCCGTCATCTGTAACAATTGCCTTAGTTCTGGTTGCAAAACAGTTTCAATCATATAACACTTTTTTCAAATGCTGATAACTTTCAGAAATATCACCTACTTGGCTGAAACATTTCACGTGATATTTGTGTTCAGCTGTGATTTTTTTTAAAATTTTGAACAAAACTCTTTTTAAGTCATGGCTGGAAGAGGAATAAAGCTTTCACTTTTTCTCTTACTTTGCAAAATATGCTGTCCTATCTTTTGGAGCAGAGTATATAACAGCTGTATGCAAAATCATCTTTGAATAGAATTGGTCAGAAATCTTTCCTGAGAGCAGTTTCAATAGAAAAAGGAAAAGAAACAAGAATATTTTCCATTTTCTAATTAGTTTTATAGATGATTTAAAATTGCTGTCAAAATTTTGATGAAAAAGGCGACAAATATTCATAAAAATGTTCAAGAAATTATTTTTTTTCCAATTAAATGCAATTTGTTGCTTTTTAAAAAAAGGATTACAAATCCTAGCCATATAAATATCAGAGACAATGCAATAATCATTACAACATTGAACTTTGGTTTAAAAAACATTATATGGTAATATAATAATATAATATTTAATATTAATAGGTGCACTATATTGTAAAGTACAGCTACAGTTTTGAACACATTATCAATAGGCACCTATTAAGATTTTAACAGGGCCTATAAAATGTCATTTTCTTTGAGGCTTCACTGCACATTAGCCTTTTCAAATGTGGTTAACAAAGGGATTGCTACTGTCAGTCTCCTGGAATAATTTACATGAGGGACACTGCAAATCTATTATTGAAACACACACAATGATATTGTCCAGAAAAATTCCTTAAGGTCAGGAGAAAATTATTCATGCAAATAAAATTGCAGGTCATGTGGTTTAGGATCTCTCTGAAAATGTGACTGAATTCTAAAATATTGTAAGCATTCTCTCTCTCATATAAATGATTATCTTTTCCCATTTTGAAAAAAGAGTGAGCACAATGTTAACAAATGAATATATTTTTTTCCATTTTAAAGATAGAGTCCATATAATTGTAATTAATCCTTTTAACTCAAAACCTCTATCTCTATGAAAGAAACATATTGTTGCAAAGGTCTGACTGGACCATTGTAACTTGATCAAAATCTTCACATTAAACATCCCAGTCAGTGAGAACCTCTATAGAGTGTCTAGAACTGGTAACTGCTTATACTCACCATTGCAGGATCAATGCATTTTGGGCACTCAGCACCAATCCCTAAAACTGAGGTAGCAAGCAATTTTTTTAAAACAAAAAACAAAACTGAAATGCATAAATGACTATTTTATGTAACATCACATATTTTGTAAAATAAAATGCCAATACATGGTGTACTTTTAAAACAAAGAAAGCCTTAAGATATCTGTATTATGCCTTGTAAAATCGAAAATGTCTATGCATAAAATGACAGCCACTCAAAGCATGAAAATACTCAGGAACACAGGAGATATTGCACAGAGTGGACAAATGAGTGGGTGCAGATGTATTGTGGGACTGTGCTAGAAGGGTTATTTGTAATAACACAGCTGCAATGTCAGTGCTTTCTGTTTGCAGTAGTGCTGCAATGTTGCAGAGTTTCCTAAGGCAAAATGCCATAATGATAAGCTTTACTATTCGGCCTTAGACCAGGTGTTGGCAACCTTTAAGAAGAGGCATGCCAAGATTTAATTTATTCACTTCTATTTACATACAGAAGTGCCAGGAAAGGAGGGGGAAGGGGCAGGCTCGGGCAGGCTGGGTATGGTGACCATATTTTCTGAACCAGCTGCAGCTAGGGAGAACGGTTTAATTTAAATTATTAAACAGACTAAGTGCTTTAACTTTTTCATGTTAGTGTATCAAACTTCATTTCAAATAAAGTAAACTATTACTTTATGTCCAATACAAAAGGCTTCCATTTTTTTTGTTTATAGCAGGGGTGGGAAATCTTTTTTTGTTTGGGGGCTACTGATCCATAGAAAAATCATTTGGGGACCACACAAGTGAGAAGCAAAAACACTTCTCCAAACCCCCTCAACCCTCACTAATGTGGCTCCCAATGGAGACACTTCACTCCTCTGGTGCTCCAGTCTCACAGGGCGAGGGGAAGGGACAGGGAGGACTGAGATTCAGGGTTTGCCATAGGCCAGATTTACTTTTCTGTAGTTCCAGAGTTAGTGGATTAAATGGACCTCCTTAGACTCTGGGGTAGGGACAAGAATGAGGGGTTCAGTGTGTGAGACAGGACTGTCAGCGAGTGGGGTATGGATGGGGCACATAATCTTGGAGGGAGGTGGGGTGCAGAAGGGGGAGAGGTTGTAAGGGGTGGGTGGGACATAAGGTGCAGAAGCAGGCTGGGAGTAGGGTGTCTGGCTGGGTGGAGGGAGCAGGAGCAAGAGAGGGTTCAGTATGTGGCCGGGAGGGAGGGTGCAGGAGTAATGGTGGATGCAGGAGCAGGGAGGGGTAAGTGTCTGGTCAGGCCACGGGGGAGGGTGCAGGCCCAGGATAGGGGTGGGGTGTCTGGCCAGGAGGGAGGGTGCAGGAACAAGGGAGGGTGTTGGAGCAAGCTGGAGGTGCAGGGTCTTGGTGGGCTGAGGGGAGTGAATGAGGAGGATTGGAGTGTGGAGTCTGAGCATGAGGAGGGATGCTTACCTGGCTTTCTGCCCCCTTATAGCAACTGCTGTGGCCATGCAGTCCTGGGCCAGCCCCGGAGGCGCCACTGCCGCTGCTGCAGCCAGGTGGTCCCAGGCCGGCCTTCTAGGCCTTGGGCGCCTCTAAGGAGCCTCAGCTACAGCGCTGCCTCCTCCCACCACAGCCTAACCTGCTGTGAGGAAGAGGGAGGGCTCTCCAGTGGCTGCACGGGAGAGGAGGGGCAGGACTGAGCTCCTGCTGCTCATGCCACTGAAAATCAGCTCATGTGCCATAGGTTGCCGACCCCTGCCTTAGATCTTAGTCCCTCCCATGTTTCAGCATACTGGGCTACCCACATTCTCCATGCTTCCTTATCAGCTGCCATGTGACCTAAGTCCTCCTATTTCAAATTAAATTTGTCTATGTCGTTTATAATCACATGCTTCCAAGTCATCCTAAATCGACCCCTCTTTCTTTGTTGGATTTTCTGGCTTCCAAATGAGAGGCATAATCGGTAATCGGTTATGATCCATTTGTACACATGCCCTAGCCATTTATGTCTTCTCTTACAAATTATTTGCAATTATTTCCTCATAGCTTACTTCTAATATTCTCCACTAGCACTTATGATCAAACACATCTAACTTCTGAGCATTTGTTTTCTCAAGTTGCCAGGTTTCACTGCTGTGGGTTTCAAATACAAATGCAGCACTTGTGCATGTCTACAATGTTTTTATGGGTGGACACAAGGACCCTTATGGCTGGAGCCCTATTGACTTCAGGAAGCTCTGAAAGGGTGCAGAGATCCCCCCACATAGATACAGGCAATGTGTGAGACCAATATGGTAAGTGTTCACAACAAAGCAAGTCTGTAATGTTCAGCGGATGTAGGAAAAGTGAAAGCACCATTCCATTTATCTCAATAGATTATGATCATAAAAGCCTAATTGGGGCTAAGTGCCAGCATTATCACACAAAACATGCAATTGCTGTTCTTAAAAAACCAATCCAGGAAATATTTATATCTAGAGTTCAGGGTAACAATAAATCTAAAAATAGACTTTTCTATGAATTCCCTGGTTACCAGCTCCAGTTTCAGTGCCTTTCCCTATTTGTCCCCTTTGGCTTGTAGCAATATGTTTCTTTATCACTTCCTTTTTTATCTGCCAGGTAAATCACTGGTCCCAGGATTTATGACAATACATTCCCTTCTCCCCCTGACACTGTATTACACTCTTTCCTCTATTAATTTCCATTCTCATGCTCACCTTTAGTTATATTTATATTAACACATTATGGAGCCTTTGTATATATATGGACCACATTATGGTCCTATTCATCTGCCTATGTCTGTGAAATACTATAACTCAGAAGACAACCTTTATATAAGTAGAGATCTTCCACAGTTCTCTCCGTATTTTCTTCGCTGTGTTGTAGAACATAAAAACATAAAAGATATTTTTCAAAATGTTGAAGAAAAGAAACCATCAACAAAACAGGTCACACACAATTTTGGCCACTTTTGGCAAACCAGATTCTAAAAGAATGGTCCAGTACTTAGAGTGCTAGAGTGGTTCTCAGAAGAGGAGAGTTCCAGTTTCTATTTGCCACATGTGACCTTGGGGAAATCATTTAGCTTTTCAGCTTTTCTGTCCCTCTCTTCCTTGTTGGGGAGAGTTAGTACTGTGCTACCACACAGGGGCATGCTGAGTATACATTAAAATTTAAAGACCCCCTGCCCCCCCGCTACGTGATTGTGATTAACATTGATAGATGGGTGTGGACACCATCTCCTTACCCCAGCTTTTTCAGGGAATTTTGTTAACATACCATTCCATCAGAGGGCCTGAAGCCACAGAAACATAGATCCATCTGGTTTTATGATGTCAGCTTGGCTGGATCTTTCTTCCTACAAATGGCGTCTTTCCTGGGCATTGCAAAACTTTTTCTTTCTGTATCCCTGGCTCCTTCCAGGGAGAGTTCCTTTGTATGCTAACTACTTTCCTCTTAACTCAGGGAATCTAATACAAGGGACAAATGGAACATTAAGGGCGTCTAGCAGAAGGTTACCAAACTCGACAGGCAGGTTTGTAGGCTGGTTAGAAATGCACACATTGTCCCCTTCCCTTTGATTTTCTAAGTCAGTGGTTCCCAACCTTTTTGATAGTAGGGACTGGCAAACCTATTCAAAAACTTTTGGTGGACCGGCATAATTTGCATATCTGCATGCTCATTATGCAAATAATGAATATGCAAATAAAATGTTACCAGTCCACCAAAAGCCCTGGCTTCCAGAGGCCCCCAGTGCTAGCCCTCCACCTCTTAGAGCCCCCACTCCCATATCCTCCCAGCACTAGCTGCGTCCCCGGAACCTCAGTGCCTGCCCTGCCCCTTCACCTAGCCCTGTGCTGCCTCCTAGATGCCAGCTGAGAGCTGCTGCCTGGGTCGCAGCTGCTCTAAGGCTGCTGTGCCGAGCTCCGTGCGGGTGCGGCCCTCCCACTGCGCAGCAAACCGCTCTTCCGCTTCTGGGAAGAGACTCCGCCTCTGCTCTGCCAGGCCTGGTGACAGCCCAGCCCCCGACACTCGCATGGGATCAGCGGTGTCTGCAGCACAAGCAACAGGGGCAGGCGCACGTTTCTGGTGGCTTGAGAGTTCCACCTCAGGTAGGGTTGCCAGGTGTCCGGTATTCACCTGGACAGTCTGGTATTTTTGCCTCCTGTCTGGTAAAAAAATTCAGAGAATACCAGACACCTGAGATGTCCGGTATTTTCTGAATTCTTCCCCAGCCAGGAGGCGAAAATGCCGGGCACCTGGCAACCCTACAAACACTCAGCACCCGGCCTCTCCCCCTTGAGTCCCCCCCTGGCCCCCAACATCCCCAGCCCCCCGACCCCAGCCCCCATGCTTACCTGGGTCCCCTAGGCTGCCAGCACAAAATGGCTTCTGGTCAAAAGACCTAGGGGAATGCTTCCCCTGGGTCTTAGTGCTCAACCTCTCCCCTGTTCCTATCCCTGCACTCACTCTTAAAGGGGACATGCTGTTTTATTTTTTTTTTTTTTGGATTAATAAGTCCTTGGAGTCCCCTTTTTTTTCCTCTCCCCCCCTTTTTTTCCCTTTCAACAGAATTTTTTCCCAGTGTTTTTTTTTTTGGGGGGGGGGTGTTCAGTATTTTTGTTTCAACCATCTGGCAACCCTATCCCCAGGCCATTAACAGTTGGGGCATAGAGGCGCAGGGTCACTCAGGCTTGCAGCACCCACCTGACAATCGGGAGGTACTGGCCCCCCCCCACACCCACTGGTTTGAATCAGGGACCTCGGCTCCCTCACACAACTCCTACCAGCACTGCCGGCTGTGGCGCCCTGGGACTTTGTGAAGCAGTCAGTCAGACATGTGGCATGGCCGGAGCTGGCAGGGGAGACCCCATGGGGGAAGCCGAGTCCTGCTAGAGGAGGGGCAGAAATCGCAGACACCCAGCCTGGCTCCTCAGGTCTTTTAACCTGATCCTCCTCAATAAAGGCTGGGATGCTCATGGCCGTGAAGGCTACACTTCCTGGTCCTGAACACGCCGCCCACAATGGAAAGGACACAGGGCAACCGCCCACCATGCAGCCCCACTGGCCAGGCCATGTGGCTGCCACTGGAGCTGGAACCGGGGTCTTGGTGAGGCTGCCCCAGCAGGGACAGCCTCACCGCAGCTTGGCTCCAGCCACAGCACACCGGGACAGTCCGCAGTACCATTCACCCGGGAGGGTGCGAGGAGAATTTTCAGTGTGTGCGTAGGTGCGCACCTTATACGGAACGGAGTTCCCCAACAGGCGGGGCTCATTAGCAGCTGGGGTGTATCCTGGCAGAGTGTCGCAGCTGGGGTTCATGGCCTGCCACCAATACATGGACTGGTGGGTGGGAACCACTGTTCTAGTTGATACATAGCTTTCATCTAGAAAAAAAAAAATTATATGTAATGACCAAAAACTTCAAAGTTGGGTACCTAGTGATAAGCTCTTAAATCTATTATTAGAAACTGAGGTACAATGGCCTAACTTGGAAAGATGCTGGGTCAATGAGAACTGCAAGGGTTAAGTTTTGCTTTTTATTTGGGAGCTTCACTCCATCTCTTCCAAATCCTCAGAAAAACAAGAGTCTTGAAACAAGGCAAAAGTAATTTCCCCCATCACTGTCAGGAAGACAAGAGCTGTTACTGCTGTCTTCAGGGGTATTTGCATTAAACCACTATTAAGAGAAAGACTACTTCATTGTGCACTATGAAGTTTTTATTGATCGAGTTTTGAAATATCACATTACTCATTAGTAATGTGAACAGCCATGAAATAGTTATGCTGATTATCCCAATAAGCAGGGCTCGACAAATTATGGAAAACCCTACTCGCCAGACAAAAAAGGGACTCGCCACCCCCCCCCCCCAAAGTGTTTTTTAATGGCATAAATTCCTAATAAGAATAAGAACAGTAATTACTAATAAGTTATTAATAGATATCACCCAAGTTATTAATAAATATCTTATAAACCTCTACCTTTTCCCTCTGCTGCCATATCTTCTCCCCTTGCTCCATCAGCTCCCCTGGTGCCTGCTGCCCCCCAACCCCTCACCTTCCTCTGCTGTCCTGACTCCTGCCCTTCTCACTGCCCTCAGCCCTCCTGAGACCTGCCCCCCTCCACCAGCCCTTCTCTCCCCCCCCGTGCCCTCTCCTCCAGTAGCCCCACTCTGATCATGTGAGCTACCCCTCCTCATCCCCTCTCCTAACACCTCCCTCTGCACACCTGCCCTGCCTCTCTCCTCTGGTGCTGGTCCCTCCTCTGCAGGTGTCTGCTCTTCTGCTTCACCCCCAGAATCCCCTGGCACCTGCACCCTCCTGGTGCCTCCCCTTCCCTTACTGCCCCTTCCCCCTTTGCCCTCTTTTTCCCTGATACTCACCCCCTCACCACCCTCTGCCCCCTGTTCCCCTCATGCCCCTGTGCCCTCACACATGCCTTGCTCCATCCCTGCCTTCCTCATGCCCACACCTTCTTTCAAGCCTTCTCCAAGCACCTCCCACTCCCCCCTCTAGCCCCCAGTGCCCTTATCCCTCTCTTCTCCCAGCATCACCCTGTCCCCCCTCCCACTGACACCTCCCCTCCTGCCCTTTTCCTCATTGTCTGCACTTGGCCACCTGGCATTTGTCTCTCCTGCACCCCTGTCCCTTGGCGCCTTCCCCTTTCTTCTTCTTCTTCTCCTGACCTCCCCTCCCCTCAGCATAAGCCCCTTCCCCTTCCCCGCAGCACAGCACAGCACAGCATAAGCCCCTTCCCCATATTTTTCCCCTCCTCAGCCCCAGCCCCAGCCCCAGCCCCAGCCCCTTCCCCTTCCTTACCTGGCTTCTGCCTTCCACTTTGCAGGGCTGCTTGAGCCGTTTTGAATCCGGCGGCCACCTGCTGTGACGTCAGGACGCCACATCACGCCAGCATCCTGGTGTCTGCTGGCGTCCCGCCCTCTGGCTCGCGCCCCACCTCCTTGCACCAGAGCTGCACGCAGGCAGCCCAGCGCTGAGAATCGCCGCACTTCCCCCTTTTCGGCGGTGCTCTGCTCCTCCACCGGCTGGCGGATCAGATGGGGCCGCGCCACCCATAGAGCGGGCTTCGGTCAGCCCGTCACAATGGCCCACCAGGCCAGTCCGCCCCTGCACTCGCTAGCTGGTAAAATCTACTCGCCACGGGCAAGTGGGTGAGTGTATTTGTCGAGCCCTGCCAATAAGTCTAAATAAAAAATCTATTCCATAGTATTGAAGAAAATCTTGGTCTCTTTGAAGTCTATGGTAAATCTCCTACTGCTTTCAACAGGCAACAAGATTTCACCTGTCATGTATTCTGCATATGCAATACTATATTTTAAAATCTATTTAAATATGGTGTAGTGAGTTACAAAAATACATTGTGACTATTTTTGTAACTATCACTTGTAAGGCCCGATGTCTTAGCAAACCCTAACCCTAATACTAATACTTTCAAAGCTACATTAGTGTCCATTCTACGTCCTTTCCCTTTCTGACCCTCCAACCTCAGTTTCCCTGCATCTCTGATTATTCTGTTGTCCCTCTTTTGAAGAGATGGTGCTGCTCTGTGGAACTTGAAGCACATGAGTAGTTAAAGTGATGTTATAGGTCAGCACACACATGAGTGTCTGTAGGATGAGGCCCAGTTACCATGAATCAGACTGTGCAGGACTCAGACATAGCTATATATAAACCTCTAAAATAGCCACAGGCAGCTTGTTTTTCATACATAAGACATGTATGTCACTGTCTTCAGATCGGTTACCTTGGGAGCTAGGTGTACTACTAAAAACATAAAAATAGCTATACTGAGTCAGACCAAAGGTCCATCTAGCCCAGTATCCTGTCTTCTGACAGTGGCCAATGCCAGGTGCCCCAGAGGGAGTGAACAGAAGAGAACAGTTAATGATCAAGTGATCCCTCTCCTGTCTCCCATTTCCAGCCCCAGGCAAACAGAGGCTACGGCAGGCCTGGGCAAAATACCACCCGCGGGCCGCATTCGGCCTGCCAAGCCACCAGATCCGGCCCACGGAAGCAGCAGCTGCCCTGCTTGCCCTGCAGCCCCATGTGTCCTGCAGAAAAAGCGGCTGCAGGGCTGTTTTGAAACTGGAGGGGAGGGGGGAAATTTTAGGAGCCACTCCACCCCCAGCACATTCCCATTGGCCGGTTTCTGGCAGAAACCTGCCAATGTGAGCTCCTTGTTAGAATAACAGGCAGCTAAGAAGAATCACACCCTCTCTCCTGGGCTCAGTTATTCATGAAGCACATGGCCAGGCAGGCAGGTTGGCTGGCTGAGAAACATTTTAAGCTCTGCAGGAAAGCAGGCTAGTTTGGCAGCTGGCAAGTAAGTCTCTTGGCCACAGCCTGCTTCTGGCACTGCAGCCCTTTCCTGCCCATACCCAAACCCTCTGTCCCCCTCTTACTCCCATACTCCCTCCCAGATC
This sequence comes from Pelochelys cantorii, assembly GCA_032595735.1. Lineage (NCBI taxonomy): Eukaryota > Metazoa > Chordata > Testudines > Trionychidae > Pelochelys > Pelochelys cantorii. The sequence continues at coordinate 118,014,690 of CM064326.1, read as the reverse complement.
TAGAACCCCTATCTCCTGCCCCAGATCACAATCTCCTGCTATGTTTAGTCACATCCCAAACCCCTGCACTGCAGTCCCCTACCCTAGGTAACAACCGCCTGCTTCATCCCAACTCCCTCCCAGACTCCAGTCTCCCTCCTGCACCCCAGTCCCTTACCTCAAGCTCCCCTCTGCACCCAACCTCTATCCCAGACCCTGCATCTCCATTAATATCATGGACGAGTGCAGCCCTTGACCACGTTCCAAAATCTTGGAGTACCCCCCCCCCCCTCAAAAATTATTGCCCAGGCCTGCACTAGGGACACCATTCCTACCCATCCTGGCTAATAGCCATTGATGGACCTAACCTCCTTGAATTGATCTAACTCTTTTTTGAACCCTGTTCACGTCCTAGTCTTCACCACATCAACTAGGAGGCTAGAAATCTCTCCTTGTGAGCCTATGAGGCTAGGAGACAGCACTAAGGGGTAATGACTGTAGCCTGTCTTGGGCGCTGGGTCAGTATAATTTTTGGGGTGGCGTGCCCCATTTCTCTGGCTGGTTTCTCAGCATTGGGGAGGGGCGGGGACAGCCAGGAGAAGCTGGGCACGTTGCTCTGAGGCGGGGAGGGGGACGGCCCAGCGGGCAGAGGGCAGGGCTGGCGGGGGCAGGAAGAGGACTCCGGGGCAGGATCCTGTGGCAGGTGGCAAGCGGGTGCCAAAAAGGCAGCGGCTGAGGAGGGCCGAGCTGGCTCGGTAGCAGCTTCCCGCTCTTCCCCCAAGGCGGACAAGTTTTCACAGGGGCTTTCCGGCGCCTTCCGGGCGCTGCCCTGCCAGAGGCGGGGAGCCGGCGGCAGGGGCGCGGTGGCTGTTCACTCCCGTGTCCCAGGGGCGGGTGCCTAGGGGCGTTGCCGGGCTGCGGCGCTGCCGGCGGCGGGGCTGGCCCGGGCGGAGGCAGGCGGCGGGGGGCGGAGGTTGGGGATGGAGCGGAGCGCGGGGCGGCCCAGGTGAGCAGCCGGCCCGCGGAGCGAGGGGTGGCCGGCCCGCAGAGGGGGCTGCAGGCGGGGTCATGCGGGCGGAGCCGTCCCAGGCCAGGGGCGCCCCCTGAGCAGCCGGCCTGGGAGGCGCAATGGGCGGCGGTTGCCCCCGGCTCCCTGCCGGGCCCTTTGTCCTGCTCCTCGCCTGGCTCCTGGCGCCCGGAGCCGCCTCTGCCTTCTCCGAAGCCGCGATGGGCACGGACCCCAGCAGCTCCGGGACTCCGCAGCCGCGCAACGCCACCACCTCCGAGGAGACCCGGCTCCACGTCTTCACCCTGGACTACCCCCACGTCCAGGTCCCCTTCGAGATCACCCTCTGGATCCTGCTGGCTTCCCTGGCCAAGATCGGTGAGTGCCGCCGGCCCCGGCTCCGCCTGGCTCGCGGACCAAAGGCAGCCGGGCTGGGAGCCCCGTCCGGAGTGGCGGGGGGAGGAGGAGAATGGCAGGAGCAGTACAAGGGCGGCACAGGGAGAGCCTCGCAGGGCGCGCGTCACCTGCCTAGCCCCCCGTTAAAACCTGGGCAGATGTGGCTAGACATGGGGCTCCCTCCCAGCCCCCCGGCTGCTTAGTCACGGAGGATGGGGACCTGCATCAGGCTACGTCTCCCTCAGAGACCCCCGGCTTCAGAACTCCCTGCAAAGCAGAGGAAGTCCCGAAAAGATGTGTCTTCCTTGATACACGTATTCCCCTTGCTTCTTCAGTTGGCAAACATCCGCCTAGAGTCTGCATGTTACACCCGCCTAGAGTCTTTATTTAGCAAACACCTGCCTAGAGTCTAAGTTCATCGCAGCGTTCCCTAGGACCCTGCTTGTTTCTGTAAAACAGAGCCCTGCATAACATCGATTTACTCAAATAGGCGCGAGTCATTATGAATTACCGCTCAGTGCCATAAGTTCAGTGAAATCTGCCCAGATGAAAGAGAAAGGGTGTGTGTGTGTGTGAGAGAGAATATCTTTTATTGAACCAGCTTCTGTTGGTGAGAGAGAGAGAGAGACAAAGCTTTGGAGCTTAGGCAGAGCTCTTCCAGTCTGGGAAAGGGCTCCAAGTGCACAGCTAAATACAGGGTGAAACATTGCTTAGGCAGTTAACATGTATTTCCAGGCACTATTCCAAGAGAAGTGTCCCTTTTACACCCCTTAATGTGGAGAATGGACAAGGAGAGGGGGAAGGCAGCTTGTGGGGGCTATATGGTGTTGTAACTCTTGATTTGTAGTATCTAGCAAAGTTATGAATTAAGCTCCCAGGCTCATCTTTTGAAGGTGTTGTGAAGATTTCTTTTGAGAACAAGGACTGATAGGTCAGATACAGGGTGGTAGTTGACTTTTAGCATTACTGACAAGTGGTCATTAGCAGGATTTTCTTCTATTGCTTAACTTGAAATTTGAAGCCATTGGCATGCCTTGGCTGAAAAAAGCTTTTTGTTTCTTCAAGAGAAACAGGCTTAATGAGAACATTAGCTTAAATTGCCATTATAAAATGTCCCTCATTATAGGCCTAAACAAACATAGAGCTGAAAACATTTGGTTGCAAAATATTAATAATGTAGCATAAAAAATCCCTTAAATTCCATCTGTGTATACATGAAACATTCACTAGACTGAGTCTCTAGATACATACTTGCAAGTATAGTTTAACACTGTATTCCTTTTCATAAAACATTACAGTACATAATGGTAGGCAATTATATCATTTATGTTTAATAAAAATTACCTCTAAAGAAAATTGATGATGACAAGGGATTGATGGAAAGCAAACCAAAATGTTAATCAGTGTGGATTACACCTCCTACTCAGCTAAGTTCTGTGAATAGTTCCTGAAAGATGAGAAACGCTGAATGAATTAGAAAGGTCATTCATTCTCTGATGTGGGAAAAATGTGTATTGCATAGTTTCAGGGTTATGGTCTCCTTATTAGGGAAATATATTTTTGTTTTAAAATTAACTGTTTTATTTCTTGTTAGAATAAAAGTATGGATTTAAACTAGTAACAGAGCGATCAGGAAGACAAAGGATTTTAGGATCTCTGTAAAAATCAATAAGACCATGTATAAAGGATGACATTCATTTTAATTAGCTCTCTTCTAAGCAGTCCTTCAGAATCTTAACCTCAAAGAACCTGCTTTAATGAATATATACCATTACCATGTTTGTTTGATTTCAAATGCCTTTTTTTGTGTCACTCATTTCAGTGAAAACTGTGAACAAACTCATGTGGATACAGGAAGCCCTCACTATTTGCGGGAGGTATATTCTTGAGATCACCAGGAATGGAATGAATACTGATTGGGGAGCGGGGGGAGGTAGGGTGTGCTCTCAACACAAAACAACCACATTTTTATACCCACTTCTAGTTTCTGGCATTGACCACATACAATAGCAATGAACTGTGATTTTCATGATATTTATATCTATGATTATGTGTTACAGTATCATATTACCTATGAAATTTCCTGGTACTGTATGGCTCTGTTGCTGGAGCACACTGAAAAAGCATCATCACGCTGAGTCATGTGCTTGGCCTGGTGCAGCGCAGAGCACTGTGAATATGCAAAACCATGGTTAGCAAAACTGCAAATGGCGAGGGCTTCCTGTAATTATGTATTGAGCCAATTCAGCTACTGTATCATTTACTTGTATAACTGTGGCCTTTCTACTTGTGAAACTTACATGTAGAGAGCAGGGCTGCCACTGGGAAGTCCAGGGGGCAAAGGGAGCAGTTGCCTCAGGGGGTCTGTTGATTTAAAAGGGCCTAGGCCTCTGGGATGTGGCCACTGCTACCACCGCATCAATGGTGGCTAGAACCCTGAGCCCTTTAAATACCCTCTGAAACCCTGTGTGGTGCAGTGTGGGAGGCACAGCACGGTCCGGTTGGTGCTGCGGGCTGGCTGGCTGTAGTCCCACCCTTTCTGCTGAGGCCCTGCCCCTTCTGGGGTCCAGAGCCAAGCCCTCCCCCATTATCCAGCACTGACCGGTAAGTAAATTCTGTCACTAGCCCCACTACAGAGCCACATTCTGCTTAGTAGTTCTATAACTCTGCTCCTGCAAACACTTACTCACATGTGCTTAACTTTACGCATAATGTTCTTGACTTAAGCAAAGCTACCACAATTTCATCAGTTGAGGTTCTGCCCAGTGGGACTACTTATGTGCTTAAACTCAAGCATGTAGAGAAAATTTTGCAGGTTCAGGGCCCACCTTGAACACCAATGTATTACAACTAATTGCCTGATACCTGTCATTCATTTTGTATTTACCTCACCTCATTTAAAAGGATACTGTAAAGTTGATTTAGACCAAAATTTAGATGTAATTTAGTTGTAATAAAAGATCTTGCAGAAGTTAAGGACAACAGACATATTTCTATGATTTTTTAACAATGTAAATGATTTACATTTAAAAATGTAAATTTTCTGGTGGACTGTTTGCAAACCAAATTTTGCAGTACTTTGCTAATGCTTGAGATTGCAGAAGATGAAAAGACCAGTTTAATTTTATTTTCTAAGATGAATGCAATTCAAAAATAAACTGCATACATTGCGAGAAGTAAATAATACAATTTCAATTATAATAATCTAAAGTATTGTCAGTAATACAGAGCATTTGTTTATTAAAAATGCAGTAAACAATAAGCCCATTTCAAAAATTACTCCTGCTCATAGGATATATCAGACTTTATAACCTCTCATTGGTCATGAACAGAGCTTTATGACTCTGAAGGCCAATTACATTTAAATATGGTATTATTACTAGAGCAGGTCAGAATACTTTTGACTAAATGTAGTATTGTCAAAATATGCAGTTTTGTTGAAACCAAAATATGATGCAGAGAACATGTCAATTTTACCAGTGTTTTCATCCAGAAGGCTTCAAAGGTCCTGGTGACTTCTGGTCACTAGAGGTCAGAGAGATTAAGAGAGCACAGAATCCAAAACCTGAGTTCTCTGAATGAAAAAAATGGACATTTTGACGGAGTGCTGTTTCCTAAAAGGTTTTGGGTTTGCTCCAATGCAGAATGAAAACAATGGCCTTTTTCAAAATGATTTCTTAAAACTATTTTACCAAAATGTTTCAGTTTGGGTGAACAATTCCATGCCTAAAAGAATCATTTTTTAAATAAAAATGTTATTGAAATAATTTTCATAAGTTTTAATTAAGAGAGCTTGTTTCAATAAGGCATTTGATGATTTTTCTGATAAATATTTTGAACAATTCCTGAAAAAAATTCATGAGACACTAAAAAACAAAACAGAAAAATGTGTACACTTTGAATTCTTGGCCATGAAAATGTCAACATTTTAGGGTGTTTTATTTTTTGGAAAATAGCTTTTCATTTCCTACTAGCTTTATTTTGTATTAATAGTAACTATTAGGTTGGGCTTAAGGGATAAAATTTCCAAGTGTGGGCCAGAAAAAATGTGAGACTGACTCTGTGGTCAGTGCACTCACCTGGTTCAGGTTGCAGTCTTGGATCCAATGAATATTTATGTATTTTGTACAAAGTGGGACTGTCATGTGAGTGGCTTAAGACCTGGCCTGTGCAGTTATTCTCACACCCAAAGAATAATTATACCCAGTTAAACAACTTCCACAGGAGAGACTGAGAAAGCCCCACCCTGGAATAACACTCTAACTCAGTGATAAAGCATTGCTGAGGGAGATCTGTGTTCAAATCTCTGCTTCAAATTAGACAGCATGGAGATTTGAACTCCCACAGCCTGTGTGAGTATTCTGAGCATCACCATAGCCTCCTTTTGAATGTCTTTTTGTGTGGGGTAGGTATACTCTGAGAATGCCTACTGGATTGGGTCTCACAGGGTATGTCTAGACTGCATCCCTCTGTCGGCAGAGGGATGCAGATTAGGCAGGCTGACATGCAAATGAGGCAGGGATTTAAAGATCCCGTGCCTAATTTGCATAAAAATGGCCACCACGTTTTGCGGACTCAGCACTTTGTCTGCAAAAAGTGGCAGTCTAGAGGGGGATCTGTCAAGAAAGAAAGCCTTTTTTGACAGATTCTGTAAACCTCCTCGCAGGAGGCATAAGGGATCTGTCAAAAAAGGCTTTCTTTCTCAACAGATCCCCCTCTAGACTGCTGCTTTTTGCTGACAAAGTGCTGAGTTGGCAAAATGCGGTAGCCATTTTTATGCAAATTAGGCATGGGATATTAAATCCCTGCCTCATTTGCAGTGTCGTCCTGCCTAATCTGCATCCCTCTGCCGACAGAGGGATACAGTCTAGACATACCCACAGGCAGGGATAGACAGGGGAATGCTTAGTTTGACAGTTTGGGTATGTCTACACTGCAACACTATTTCAAAATAATTAGCACTATTCTGAAATAACTTAGTCTGCATCTACATAGCAGGCAGTTATTTTGAATAGTGTCAAAATACTGTCAAACTGGAGGACTTCTTACTCCGACTCCTGTAACCTTAATTGTATGAGGAATAAGGGAATTCCAAGGAAGAGTGCTCTATTTCGAAAGAAGTGCTGTGTAGACGCTCCCTATTTTGAAATAAGCTATTTCGAAATAAGATACGCAATTGACGTAGCTCAATTTGCATAGCTTATTTTGAGTTAAGCCCTGCAGTGTAGACGCATCCTTTGTCAGCACTTAGGTGCTGAGCAAATTTGTCATTTCAGGACTTGGGTGGCTTTGCACATTTGCAACCACAGAAATTTAGGCAGTTAGAGGGTTAAGTAACTGAGCAGGGCATTTTGAAGATCTAACTTTTAGACTTGGGCATCTAAAGCGGTGGTCAGGTACCTCAGTCCCTTTTTGGATCTAGCCTGACACTTTTGAAAATGGATCATGGGCCCTTAAGTCACTTAGGCACTTTTGTAAATGTTACTTCAAATCTCATTTAATCGGCTTTCAATATTTTAAGCAGTAGTAATAGCAGTCGCACTCAGACTTGGAGTTTCATTAATTAAAGTCTTTCTTTTCAGTGCAAGGGCCCTGCTGACACACTGAGGTGCAGTGTCTGTTATCTTCTGCTAGTTTCAAGTAAACCTCGCCCAATGTCTTTGTATACAGAGTACAGTGTATTTCCCTTTCCCAAGTCATCCTGTGAAAATACAGATGCACAATAAAAGATAATACATGAAAGCCAGGAATTGCCTGCTCTCCACCCTGCTGCTATAAAAGGTGTAGTTATGGTTTTATATTACCTGTGCAGAATCCAGGTGCCAGAAGGAAAGTTTTCTGATTCAGTTGACCACAACAAGCATGCAGAGCTGTAAGTAGCAGGAAGAATTGGAATCCTTCTGAGAGAAGCAAGCCCCAGAAACTTGTGAAACCTGACTCCTGGGGGATCAGGTGATACTTTACCTCAGTCTCTTTATTGGAAACTCAGGCTGTCTGTAATGGCAGAAATCTGTACGAAGCATGATAATTTAATATGGAATTGATTGGCAGGTTCATGTCCCTTAAAGCCCTCACCTGTTATGACCAGGCAGCAAAGTGGAGTCTTCTGCAGGTTGTACTCAGTGGGTATGTCTAGACTACATCCCTCTGTCACCAGAGGGATGTAAATTAGACATACCAAAATTGCTAATGAAGTGGGGATTTAAATATCCCGTGCTTCATTAGAATAAAAATGGCCGCCACGGCAATTTGCTGGCAAAAAGCGGCAGTCTAGACGGGGATCAGTCGACAAGGAAAGCCTTTTCCAACCGATCCCTTATGCCTTGTGCAATGAGGTTTACAGGATCAGCCGACAAAGGCTTTCTTTGTCACCCGATCCCTGTCTTGACAGCTGCTTTTTGCCAACAAACTGCTGACTCTGCAAAACGCGGTGGCCATTTTTATTCAAATGAAGCATGGGAGATTTAAATCCCCGCTTCATTTGCAATGTCAGTATGTCTAATTTACATCCCTCTGGCGACAGAGGGATGTAGTCTAGACATACCCTTATTGTTTACAGTTTTTTTTCTGTTTGCTTTTTACATGAGAAATTCACACTTTTGGGCCTGTCTAGAGGCAAAATTAGGGTTGTTTGACATGCGAATAAATCAAAGTGCACTGAGGAACTCTTCCTGCACAGTACCCAAATCCACACAGACAGTTAGTTTGCAGCATGCTGACATGACAGAAATGTACACCTCAGCCTGCCACATCCTAATTGTTCATCTACACAAGCCCTTTGGCTACCCTGAAAGACTCTATGATGGCCAGAGACCTAGTGAAATACGATGCCATAAGATACAAAAGATCAAAAGCTGGGAAACTGAGGCCTGGTGTACACAAAATTTTTGTACCAAATTAAATTATTTTTGTTTGTGGGTATGAGTTTTTCTGAAATGGTTAAATCAGTACCATGTGTAATATAGAAGCAGTGATGTCAGTAAAAAGGTGCCTAAGGCTTAGTGTACATTAGGAAATTAGGTTGGTAATTGCTATGTTGCTCAGGGCTGTGAAAAATCCATATGGCATGTGATGCAGTTAAACTGACCTAATCCCTCATGGAGACGATGGAAGAATTCTCCTGTTAACCTAGCTGCTGCCTCTCAGGAAGGTGGAGTATCTACAGTGATGGAGAACCTCTTCTGTCAGCCTAGATAGCAGCCTTCATTGAAGTCATGAGACAAATGTAGACAAGCCCTTATACTGGTAGGCTACGTCTACATTGCACTCTCTTGCGCAAGAAGATATGCAAATGAGGCGTGGCAATGAATATCACTGCGTCTCATTTGCATACCTAATGAGCTGCCATTTTGTGCAATGAGCTTATTTTGGTATGCATTTTTGTGCAATGGGCAGAATGGCTCTTGCACAAGAGGGGGTTTTTGCACAAGAAGGAGCAGTGTAGACTGCTCCTTCTTGCACAAAAGCCCCTTGTGCAAAATGGCATCTCATTAGGTATGCAAATGAGGCACGGTGATAGTCATTGCTGTGCCTCATTTGCATATCTTCTTGCACAAGAGAGCACAATGTAGATGTAACCCCACAGTTTATTTCCATTCCTATATGGGAACAGCAATACCCACTATCAGACTCTTTATCCCTGTAGAGCTATATCACAGGAGAGGGAATGTGCTGGTTTAACTGTACTAGTACAGTAAAACTGGTACAAGTTGAATGTGTAGACAGTTCAGAACTTGGAAGGGATTTGGCATCAGAATGTTTAAAAATTGTGTGTATGTTAACAACCATTTAACTTTAATGCCTAAAGAACATTTACAGGATGTATTTGTTAAAGGGTTAACATATCTATCCCTTGAGGTACCACTGAGAGAGGCTATAGAAAGATCCCTGAGTCCCTAGTGGATACTCCAGCAAAGCCAAATTTGATCAGATCAGACTTGATATTCTTGATATTTTCTATGGAAAAATGAAACAGAAAAAAACCCCACTTGCGTGGAGAAAACCCTTTTCATTGTCTAAACAGAATGAGTTATCACATTTTAATTTGAAGTGTTACAGGATCACTAAAGGCCTGATCTGGAGCTCACTGAAGTTGACTTCAGTGGATTCCGGTTGGGACTTTGTTTGTACAGCAGATCGCACACTGGATGTTCAACAGAATTGTGAAATAATGAGGCATAAGGCACAGATGTTAAAAATTGAATGAAAAACATCGTGTCTTTTTGCCTACTATGAGAACTGTTTGCACAACCATGATAAATTTCTGCACATATGTTAAGTTAGATCTCTTACCATTCATTTGCATGTGTATTTACTGTAGTTTTATGGCCTGGATTTGCCTGGTGAATGCATGGGTAGGGAGACGACTATTAAATCTAAGTATCTACCAAACAGGGCTATTAATCTTTCTCCACCTCTTGCTGCACAATGAGATTATGTGTTTGTCTTCTGTTTCTCTGAACTTGTCTTTGAAGTGAAAATAAAGTTGGTATAAAGAACAAATATCATGATTTGCTTTTAGATTTTGGAAAAGTAACTATTTTATTTTCTTGTGGTTTGAACTCCCCTTGAAGGCTTTCATCTCTATTACAAGTTGCCCTCAGTTGTGCCTGAGAGTTGCCTCCTTATTCTGGTTGGATTACTACTGGGTGGAATTATTTTTGGAGCCAAGGAAAAGTCCCCACCTGTAATGAAGAGCGATGTTTTTTTCTTGTATCTCCTTCCACCAATTGTACTCGATGCCGGATATTTCATGCCAACTCGTCTTTTCTTTGAGAACTTTGGTACTATATTCTGGTATGCAGTAGTGGGCACACTCTGGAATTCTGTTGGCATTGGACTTTCCCTGTTTGGAATTTGCCAGATTGAAATATTTGGTTTGACTGATATCACTTTGCTGCAGAGTCTGCTCTTTGGCAGCTTAATTTCAGCAGTGGATCCTGTGGCCGTGCTGGCTGTTTTTGAAAATATTCATGTCAATGAACAGCTCTACATCCTAGTGTTTGGAGAGTCTCTGCTGAATGATGCTATAACTGTGGTAAGTTACTATATAAATCACTAGCAGACTTATCCAGTGTTGTCCAGGTTGTTCAGGGCAGGGGGCTGGTGGTGTGGGGGGTGCAGTAGTCAGGAAAAGGTCTTGGAGATGTGTGGCGGGTAAGGTTGCCAGATGGTTTAACAAAAAATACCGAACCCCCGCCACCCCACCCCCCCCCAAAAAAAACCACCGGGAAAAATTCTGTTAAGCAAAAAAAAAAGGGGGGGGTGTTCTGTTTTTTTTTTACCGGACGGGGAACCCGAATAATGGACAGTCCAGGCAAAAACTGGACACCTGGCAACTCTAGTGGGGGGAGTGCAGGAGGTTGGGGGTGAAAGGGGTATGAGAGTGAGTGGGGGGTGAAGAGGGTCTCAGGAGGTCCCATCTGACACGGGCCTTTTCTCTCCCCCCCAGCCCCCATCCTGGCTGCCAGGGAGTTTTCTCTCACCCAATCCTCCCTCTGGCCACCAGGGGTGTTTTCTCTCCCCCAGCCCCTCCCCGGGCAGCCAGAAGCCTTTTTTCCCCCCCGATGCCTCTGGCACTGTGGCCAAGGGCCAGGATGGGGGAAAAGGTTTTAGGGCAGGGGGTCTACTTACCAGTGTGCTGGCAGGCAAGATAGCAGAGCCACAGCCCTGCTGGCTACTCCCTTGGTGGTGCAGCTGCCCCCAATGGCCACCCTACAGGATAGTTCTCCCCTGTGGGCTCGCTGCCCCAAATGGCTAATCTCACTATCATATCCCTCCAAACAGCAGCCCCTCCCTTTGCATGTTATGGAAAACAGTCCTTTCCTCAGGGGTTCTGGTTGTCCTGGCACAGCCAAACTCTGACTTGCCTTAAGTTAGGAGAAGAGGAAGCTGCCTACCAAATTTGGTGATCCTAGCTCTTACCATGTAGGAGGAGTTCTTGGACAAATGGACTCGCAGACAGACATACAGACAGATGCACTGTAAAATATATATATATTATTGTTTCTACTACTTGACTGCATGGCACCATCATACTATACAACTTTCTTGTCACTATCTGCTGAGAGCCAAAGCCAGTTTATGCAAGTCTTTATTTACACTAGAACGCATGCTAATGTCTAAGGAAGGGTTATAAATATTTCATAGATTTTAATATCTGAACTCTTCAGGTATTTATTATTGAATTCTATCAGACTTTTAATAAAAATTCAGTGATTTTCCAGGGATGGAGAAATGTCTGTGCGGGAGAGGGCAAGAAGAAAGGTGATCAGCATGGATTCCCATGGATACTTACCGAAAGAGTGCAAATCACTGGGAGACTGCAAGCACAGTTTTCAATTAGTGCTAATTTGATGTGGGCACCAACTTATTTCTCACAGGACACCAAACAGCCATTAGATGACTAATCATTAACTAGCCAAACTTGGTTTCTTTATGTTGACCTGGAGATGAAAGTCTGAAGAGCCCATTAGCCTTTCCCTCCCTGCAGAGCCATACACTTCCCCATGTGTAAATCTGTTGTCACTGTGTCTAAAAGATTACTGACATTTATCCTTACCTGGCCTTATCTCCACTGAAATCCTTATCCAGGCATAAATAATCTCCTGTCATCATCCCTGTAATATCCTGTTTTATGATCAATGTAAATCTGGCTTTTCACATGTTAAACGGAAACATCTCTCTTTTTTTCTCCACCACTGGCTTCCTATTCATATCCTAGGTAAATGAAAAATTGTCTTTCTTATTTTAAAACTTTTAAAAGATTTTCTCAGTCTATCTTACTGATTTCATATCCCTCACCCCATTCATCTGCTATTTTCATCTCCTTCCCATGATCCTTACAGTTGGGATATTATTTTTTCACTTATACTTCTCAATCTACTTCCTTCAAGTGACTGAATCATACCCTCTCTTTAAAGCTTTTGCTAAAGCTTAACTTTTCTTGTTAGCTTATACCTGAAACTCTCTATTATGCCTATGATGGTGCTGTGTATTAGGTTTGATCAAATTCAGTACTGCAAAAACAAGGCAGGCAAATATTAATTCCAATTCCAAATGGCTGTTTGGTTCAGACATGTCTATGCCTGTCTTTATGTATTCTTAACAATCGTTCATGCACAGGTGTTTCTGTTTGCATGAATATTTGGGGAATGGCTTTTCTTCATATTTATATGGAGCCTTCTCACTATGTAATTGTTTTCAACAAAAACAACAATGAAATATCAGTTTTCAGCTCGAACAGCATCTAACCTAAACACAATTGAGCATGCTGTGCTAAAATGCCCAGGCTGTGTCTAGACTGGCATGATTTTGCGCAAAAGCAGCCGCTTTGGCGCAAAAACTTGCCAGCTGTCTACACTGGCTGCTTGAATTTGTGCAAGAACACTGACGTTCTAATGTAAGAAATCAGTGCTTCTTGCGCAAATGCTTTGACGCTCCCATTCGGGCAAAAGTCCTTTTGTGCAAAAGGGCCAGTGTAGACAGCTCAGATTTGTTTTGCGCAAAAAAGCCCCGATTGCGAAAATGGTGATCGGGGCTTTCTTGCGCAAAACCGCGTCTAGATTGGCACGGACGCTTTGCCGCAAAAAGTGCTTTTGCGCAAAAGCATCCGTGCCAATCTAGACGCTCTTTTCCGCAAATGCTTTTAACGGAAAAACTTTTCCGTTAAAAGCATTTGCGCAAAATCATGCCAGTCTAGACGTAGCCCCACTGTTTTTGAGGCTTGAAATATGTGTGCCATGATCAAAATGACACTGACTCCCACCCACCACTCTGTACCTACACTGAAGTGGTGGTGTTGTACCTCAGCTGCAGATAGTTGACGCAGTCTTCAAGTTTGCCTCCCTGCTTCTAAAGACACAGAGATCTTGACCCTCTTAACATCAGATACGGGACGTGATATGTATCTCATTCAGCAGAGGAGCTGACCATGCTTACAACTTCATTTTTTGAAGTCTCTTTTGACGTCTCTGGTTAGTCTTTTTTAGAAGTTGTTTGAGCTTCTATTTTTATCCAGAAATGTTCTAGAATCATAATACCTGCAGTAAATGGGAGTTTATATTCAGTTCAGTTCCACTTCCGAGGCAGTGTTTAAAGACATCTGAACGATTGTAAGAAGGCCCAGTAGCTTGGCATTGGGCCTACTCATGGCTTCTGGTTGTGATTTTGCACAGAGCTAATCAGTTGATTATATTTAAAATATAACCCAGGTGATCACATTGCCCAATGTTCTAAACAAAACTTGGCAGGAATGAGAGGGATAGTGGCCATTTAGGGTTTGCCTCTGTCACAGTTCAGCTGAGCAGATATGTTTTCAGACCTGTTGTCCTGGAGCCTCACATGGCTAATGAAATTACTTGATTTTACTAGCGATGATACAAATAGTTCTTTTTCTTCATTTTGTGACTCAGGCAGGGAAAGTGTGAAGTTAGGAAGTCTGAAAGGGATTGGCAGCATAGAAGGGACACGGGAATTTGCATCAGTCAGGAGAACTTGATTTTATTCTTGGCATTGCCAATGACCTGTTGAGTGACTTTGATTGAGTCAGTTTGCCTTTCTGTACCTCAGTGTCCACAATCTGCAAAATAGGTAAATTGATATTTAATCCCCTTTATAAAGTACTTTGAGAGAGAGAGATTATTAAGTAGTTAGCATATTTTAAGTGAATTCAAGGTAAAGACAAAAATGCAAAGTTTTCCATTAGAATGCAGGACTACAGTGACTCTGAGAGGAATTGGGAAGGCTTCTGAAAAGTAATGTGTTTTCTTTTCTCCGTAGGTCCTGTACAATTTGTTCAAGACTTTCTGCCAGATGCACACAATTGAGACCATTGACGTATTTGCTGGAATCGCTAAATTTTTTGTAGTGGGGATCGGTGGAGTATTGATTGGAATCTTTTTGGGATTTGTGGCAGCATTTACAACCCGCTTCACCCACAAAGTCCGAGTGATTGAGCCACTTTTTGTCTTCCTCTATAGTTACCTGTCATACATAGCAGCTGAAATGTTTCACCTCTCAGGCATTATGGCGTAAGTACATGAAAAAGATACTTGGAAGTAGCAATGCAAAACCAGTCCTCAATGCGAGCTAGATTCTGCAGAAAGTACTTCACAGTGAGAAGTACTTAGTTGTTTAAGTACTGTTCAGTGGAGATAATGCTATTCCATTAATGTTAAATGAAAAAATACTATCATTTAGGAATGTTAGTGGTTAACCTTACTGGGTGATGCGTACCGATTACTGGTTACCCTGTGATCTGGCTTGGTTGAAGCAGCTCCTCACATGCCCACGGTGTGGCACAGTGGACCCGGCCTGGCCAAAGAAGCCCCCTGCCTGCAGTGGGGTGCAGCATGCCTGACCTAGTCTGAGCAATCCCCACCTGTGGCAGGCCCGGGCTGCCTCACTGCACTGCGGGGGGGGAGGGGTGCTCCAGGTAGGCCAGCCCCACCATACTGAGGGCTGGGGGCACTCCAATACAGTTAGACTCAACTCCAGCCTAGTCAGAGCAGCTCCTGCTGGTGGGAGGAGGCCACTATAGACCTACCAGGCCCCCCCACCCACTCCAATTTAAGTGGTTAACTGGTTAAAAGTAACGTTTAATCGGTTAACTGATTAAATGGGAAGTTACATTTCGACTCCCATTTACTAAATTGGGAGTAAGAATTTCAGTATCTTGCCCTAAAATGATCTTATAATAACACTTAATCTTTGCTTCGTGGGGCTAGATTTACAATAAAATTTAGGTTTGTTGACTCTGAAGGTCTGTCTGTGCTCCATGTCCGCTAACGTGGGCTTGTGGGGCTCTGGCTGTGGGGCAATAAAATTGTTGTGTAGCTGTTCAGGCTCAGGGTGGAGCCCAGGATCTGAGACCTTCCCTCCATGGTCTTCAGCTGAGCTCAAACATCTGCACTGCAGTTTTAAAGCCTGGCAGCCTGAGCCGCACAACGTGGGCCAGCTCTGGCCATGATTTGGGTCTTTATTGCAGTGTAGATGTACCTTGAGTATACCTGCTTTTCGGTGCCTAGAAAATCACTAGAATTCTCCACGCCAGAGTCTGGTACAATGACTCGCTCCCTGGAGAGAGAGAAGTGCCTCAGAATGAGATTCACAAAAGCCAGGTCGTAAGTGGCACCTCACGTAAACTAGCCAATGGCAGATGCCAAACTAAGAAGGGTGTACAGGTTGTACCTCTGGAAACTGGTACTCTCTGGTCTGGCAACATCCATGGTCCGGTAGGACCACGAATGCTCTTGGACCAGAGAGCCCTGGAGCCTAATGGCAGGAGGGCTAGCAGTCCAGCTGGGGCAGCAGGGCCAGAGGAGCCCTACAGCAGTGCTGGGCCAGGGACCAGAGAATTTTGGCAGCCCACAGCAGCGCGGAGCTGGGGGCTGAGGAATTCCAGGTGCCCCCAGCAACGTGGGGTTGGGGGCTGAAGAAGCCCAGGAGCCTGTGGCAGCGCTGGGTTGGGGGTCGGAGAATCCCGGCTGCCTGTGGCAAGAGCCGGAGAACCCCGACAGCCAGCAGCAGCGCGGTGTTGGGGGCTGGGGAAGCCTGGCTGCCTGCATCAGTGCAGGGCTGGGGAAATCTGGCTGCATGCGGCAGTGTGGACCAAGGCCGGAGAACCCTGGCCGCCAAAGGCAACCTGGGGCCGGGGCTGGTGGCAGCAGAGCGGGGAAGAAGGTAGAGGGGGTCAGAGGCAGGGGCCAGCTGGCTCGTGGTTCGTGGCAGGGGACACCTCCTCTGGTCTGGCAAATTCTGTGATTTGGGACCCAGTCAGGTCCCAACTGTGCTGGACCAGGGAGGTCCAACCTGTACTAAACTCTGTCCCTCCCTTAGAGATAAGTGTCAGTCTTTAGAGCAGCACCTCCTCCTCCTCAGTGGCAAGCCTTCTTTTGGCATGAAATGCCTACTTTGTTTTTGCAATAAAATAAAAGGAGATGGGCTTCCTCATGACTTTTAGCACAGTAGTTAGGGTTGTCATCTGTGATATGGTTCCAAGTCCTCTCTTTCCCTACGGGTGTGAAGGGGTTTATACTGCCTCTCCAATGAGGGCTGTAACCTGTTGACTCTGGGATAGTCTCAGGTGGGGCTGTCTCATTTGGTCCTGTTGAAGCTGTTCCACTGTGACTAACCCATTCAAAAAGCCACTGGAGCAAGGGAGCTAGACCCTGGGTCACCCATCCGCTAGGTCAGTTCTTTCATTACCGAGAGAGTCATTTTCAAGCTTGTTCTCTTTCTTTCTCTCTCTCCCTGGCCCTATGACTTTTAAAATTGTTTATTCACAATGGAACAGCTTCAGGAGGAGAGACTGAAAGGATCTCCTCTCCACCTCAGAATATTGTACACCCTTATGGCTAGGGCATTCACCTCAGTGGTGATAGAGTCCATCAAATAGAGGGAACTTGCACCGGATATCTGACAGCTGGGTGATAATAAGTTATGAGAGATTGTCCTCCCCCTTTTCTTCACCCCACCCTCTTTTCTCCCTACCACTGCCTTGTGTAAGCTTGTCTATAAATGCCCAGTCTGGTAGGTGAACTCTGCACGTACTGAATATGGCTGCATGGGTGAGTTAGGTGCAGGAATGTCTTTCTTTCTCCAGCTCATGAATTGCTGTGCAGCTTAAATGTCCAAATACCCGGAGTGGGGCTCCAGTGCACATATAGATACATGGTCACCTAGGGGACTTGTACAGCAAACTGTTAGCCACTGAGCTTTTTAAATGCCTACACGGCTTGGAGATAACTGAGCAGAGGCTTTGTGAATCCCAGGAGGCCTGTTTTGAGGATGTAGGCACCTATAGTGGCAGTTGGGATCCTCAGTCATTTTGTGAATCTACCTGTTGGGGTGTGTGCATGTGTGTGTGTGTGTGTGTGTGTGTGTATAAATATATATAAAATATTCTTCTGTTATTTCTAAGATAAAAGTATTATTGTGCTCCACTAAAGCACTTCAATAAGAAGGGTTAAGTCATCCTTTCAGTACTGTGTAAAATGACCTGTAATGACCTCCATTTTAGAAAAGACTATCATGACTTCAAATAAATTAAACCAGTTTATTGTGATTCTAAGTAATATTGTGTAAAGAACAATCTTCTTTAAGTATTGCTTTGTTCTAGTAACAAACATGAGGCAGTGAGATTTTAGAAGTGATAACATTTTATGAAGCTTAAAAGTTACTACTTAGTATCTCTAATACTTGGTGAAATTTTTGTCACTGTTAGAACATTTTCTACCATCTGATTGAAGACAAATTTGTTTATTAAATATCATGGTTGTGGCAATTTTTTTCCAGGGCTAAGAAGCAGTTAAATGGGGGGGCAGGAACAGCCCAAATAATTTAAGTACTATAAACATAGAAATATTCTCCATACATACCCTAAAAAAGAAGAGAAAGAAGTAGGGGATATCCTAGTGAAAGTAAGGATCTGAAAGGTGCATCTGTTTCTTTCTCAGATATGAATCTAAATAAAGTAACATATAAATCCAATTTGACCCAGTTCTGAAATGAACCATCTCTTCCACTGGTTGCTATTCATAGCATTTGTTTGGTTTCCAGTTTCCTCCTGTTCTTAGTCAAATGTCATTGGCAGCATATGATCATGTACTTAAAGGGCTTCCAAATCAAAAAGGGGAGTGAAGCATTATATTAAAAAGCCATAGTAGTTTGCATGAAAGTGCTGAACTGGACATTGTGAAAATTAATCGCACTGCATGTCTCCTAATGGGACAAGCGCATGGGTGCCAAATAATAGTGAGAGTATACAGCTGAATGGATGAATACTCATTACTATTACAGCCGTAGTGTCAACATGTGATTGGCCTCTGCGTGGGTATGAAAGATGGAGGAAGTGCTAGGTAGTATTATTAATATTTGATATTCTGACATGACCACAGTATATTTATCATCAAATGTATACTGAATGTGTTTTATTCTAAACTAGCAGAAATACCCGGCATCGCCCAGGGAAAGTATAGTAAAAGGTGTGATGAATGAACTATGTCAATGACATTAACAGAGCATATTTTATTGGAAATACTTTTCTCTTATATATTACTTTAAGAAATTAACATAGCTAGTACTTTTTCTGTTATCATAGGGAAAGGATCTCATAGTTGCAGTTTATGTGACACGCTTAACAGAAGAGTCCAGCAAATGCCTATGAGCAGGTGCTTCTAAAAGCTAATTAGTGGCCCAGTTGGGGCTCTGGGGGTCCAACTGGGGCTCTGGGGGAACCGATTTCGAGATATAACCAATCCAGTGATTTAAGTTAGGAAATCAGTAGTATCCATGCAAAATGTTGTGTTTCTATGATCAGGTGCTACTAAAAGCTAATTATCAGTGGGCCCAATTGGGGTTCTGGGGGAACCGGGACAACCAATTTCGAGATATAACCAAGCCAATTATTTAAGTTAGGAAATCAGTGTATCCATGCAAAATTTGGTGTTTCTAGCTCTTACCATTTCGGAGATCTTTTGGGACAAACAAACAAACAAACAAACAAACAAACAAACAAACAAACAAACTTTCAGAAATATTTATAAGAAGATTTGTTTCATACCTATAATAGTTTACACCTGTTAATTATTATAAAATATTTTACTCCTTGCTACAATGTGCCATCTCCACAATACTATGCTTGGTCATTTCTGGAATAGATTAATAATGATTATGTATAGCCTGTCCCGTGGGCCTACGTGGAGAGTATACTCCCTTCTCCCCTTTGTTTTTCTGTGATGTCTATTTGGGCCTTTTGGTTTTGGATAGGGTAAGTGGACACTGCATTTTTTCTTCCTCTCTCCCCCTTGTGCATATGGGCCTCTGTGGGTAGTGCAGCTATGCAGTGCCCTGTGCACTGGGCAAAAAGCAAAAGCATATTGTACCTCTTAATTTAATAAAGCACCAAAAGCACATGATGTATGGCATTGAAATAAAAATTGTAATAGCAGGTCCAGGGTTTCCTCTGCCACCTCTTCAGTCATCTTGAACAGTAAAAACTAGAAGGCTGTGGGTTCACTCCCACAATAGGACTGGAGCTCTTAGTGAGAGGTGACACATCAGTGCAGTACTTGTAGAAGACAGGACTGTGGGATGTCTCATCATTTCTAGAAGACTTTAAACACCAGTCACTTTTGTCAATGTCCAGTGGCCAGACAGAAGTTATGACATATTAAAACTGTCTTATAATGTATTATTTAAAAACCCAGAGTTTTCTCTGTTTTGAAAAGGAGGTTGAAAGTGGTGTTTACTCTCTCATTAAGGTAAAAGTCTTGGATCCTTACACTTTGGGAAAAGGTTGTTGATTTGTCTGAAGCATACATGATAGTTGCATGTACCAGAGATGACGGAATAGTGAATTGCTGTACCAATGGAAATGGAAGACTGTACACATTGTACTCAAAACATGCTGCCTCAAAGATTACTTTAAATTATTTTCAAAGAAATTCTCTCCTTCCACCGCCAGTATGTTTTCATGCATACATTTAATAGAATGAAAGAAACACTGGAAAGAAACATATTGAAGTTATGGCATTGGTAGATTACTGGAAAGAAAAATGCAGTATTATTAAACAAATAATACCTCTTGACCCTGTCTCCTCATCTGTGTGCAACTTGGAAATTGATTGAGGCCAGAGGAAAGGAGGGAAAAAAGGTGTTAATGCCTTTTCCTTTTAACCCATGCAACATACTTCTCATTGGGACAAGTGACAGACATTTATTACTCCTGTCTGGATGACTCATCAAAAACTGTTGGAATGGACTAATCATCTCCTAAATAGCCCCTATTAGAGTGTTCTCTTCAGGAGAGGAAATTATTATGCTGTAATTAGAGCTGGGCCTGAATCAAAGCCATGAACTCGATCAAAAACGTAGCAGTGAAGCTGAGCTTTTCAGTTTGTTCCTACCTCGAATTATAGTACTGTACTACATTTTCTATTTGTAATTTTTATAAGGGCTGTGAAACAGCAGAACTATTAATATGTGTTCCTTTTTTTTTTGTAACAATGATTGAACAGGCTAAAAGAAATATGCACTGAAACTACAGTTAAGTTTAGTAGGTCAGAGAAACTTGAGGACTGAGTCCAGAGTTCTAGTTTATTACAGCCACAACAGAAACTGCACTGTTTGTGCAAGTAGACTTGCATTACTCAGAGACACAAAATACTTTGATTGTAATTAGCCCTTTATTCTTTTGCTGATTTTAAAACAGCAGAGTCTTTTGCTGATTTTAAAACAGCAGAGTCACCAATCTGAGAGCAAATAATGCAGGAATTACATGTAAGTTGCACGTGAACAGAAAGTACAAAAAATTAAGAGAATACCTACGTTTCCCACTCACAGATTACGTTGGCAATATTGGTCTCCACTGGAAAGAAAGCATTAAAATAAATATTTGTACTTTGCACCTTTTAGAAGCTTGATAGCTATCTTGTAATTTCATTTTCCAAATGAGGAAACTAATATAGGATATTTTTGTTCAAATAGAAGTAACGACTCTAAAGCAATATCAAATGCAATATTGCACATTGACTGATAGCATATTCACCATGTGACGATTAATGAAGATTTATAGCAGTCATCAGCCTGGGTATATCACCGAATTAAACCAGTTACTGAGATTCCCTAAGTGAGAGTAATATTGTATTGAAAAAAATGAAGATGCTGTCCCTTTAAATGTTAGTGGTTAGAAATATGAGATGTTTTAAGTTACAGGTTGCAGAGGGACAAATTAATCTGGTGACAGATTCTTATAAGCCATCCTCACGCAGATTCTCAATTAGTTCAGGATCCAAAAACAAACTGCTCCCAGAATTAGCTGACTCACCCTGGAGCAGTCAGGTTTTCCTGCAGGTCTGTAATCATGATAAGAATTAAGTTTAAGAGGGTAATAAATAGAATCTAACATTTAAGTTCCTTTCCTATGAGAGTCCTATGTGAAATTCAGGCTTCCCAGGTGAAATGCTACATTGGTTAGACACAGCGCTAGCCCTCAAAGTACATATAGCACCCTGCCCTCAAGGCCTCACTGTGACATTCATTAAATGGCACCTTGGGAAAAGTGAACCCTTAAAGGAGTGAGCCTTGCAAAGCATACGAAAAACATTTGATATATGACCTGTGATAAAATAAATCAGCTGATAGAACATATGGAAAGCAAAATAAAATAAATAGGGTGTTTTCTGCAGTGGGGTTTTAGTCACAAATGTAGCTGTACCAGTGAAAAAAATTACTGGTCACATAGTTTTTAATGGTGCAGCACAATTAGTACAACTGCAGGTTACTGTGGCTTTGAGACGGATTAAACACATTGGTTCAAATCATCTTCCCCATTAAAACATAGTCATGCCTCAGGGATTTGCCCTGGGTCAGCCACGATGGTGCCTAGATGCCTAGTGGGATTTTTAAAAGCTCCTAGGACCCTAACTCCCATTAAGAACAGAAATCAAAGTCACACCTTCAGAGGCCCATTGACTTTCAGTGAAATGTAGGCTTCTGAGTGCCTATGTTACTTCTGAAAATGCAAGTTAAGTACCTAAATCACTAAGACATGTTTGAGAATTTTATCCATGGAATCTCTTTCCTATTCAGAGTAAGTCAATGAACAGAAATAGATCAATATATTGCATAAGGACATAGAAATACTTGCTATCAGAAGACATGGAAGGAATAAGGAAGAAATATGGATGTTGTTCTTTAATAGAGATAAACTGTTCGGTCCTTAGTCCTTGCCGAGTCTGTTTTAGGAAGGCTTGCTTCCTCTCTCATCTGCTGATTGTACTGAGCATCTCAATTTCAGTCACCCATGCTGGCAATGGACATATGCTGAAGGGTAGGTGTGTTGTTTTGCTTTGTTTTTTTGAAGGGGCTGTTCTGAGAGCTCAGCATAGACTCCTGAGTGACTCTACAGAAGGCCTTTCATTTTGTCTGTGTGGGGCAGCCTGTGAGAGAAGGTCCTTTCCACTGACACTTCTTCAGAAAACGCACCACTCTGAAAAAACTCCCTCCTCTATAAATACATCAATACATGATGAGAGTATTCATTATGCTTTTAATTTAAGTTCTGGCCAGTATGGAAGGGAGCACTTCCTCCCTGAATATTTCAACAGTGGTCTCTTTAGATGAGTGGATTTAAAAAAAAAAATTAACTAATAACCTAAATGCTAACGTTTCACTTTGCAGGATAACAGCTTGTGCCATGACCATGAATAAGTATGTGGAGGAGAATGTTTCCCAGAAGTCCTACACAACCATAAAGTATTTCATGAAGATGCTGAGCAGTGTCAGCGAGACCCTGATCTTTATTTTCATGGGAGTGTCCACAGTTGGAAAAAACCACGAATGGAATTGGGCCTTTGTTATCTTCACTCTCCTCTTCTGTTTGATCTGGCGGGCCCTGGGTAAGACAGTCTTGATATCCAGCTGTGTACTTGAACATTCTTCACAAAAGGAATGGATATCTTCTGTGGCACAAGAGGAATGTATATCTCAGATGCAGTAATAGCTGATCTGTATAAGATAGGGGAAGGTTGTATATCTGCTTATGCTGGATATTGGAGACTAATAGCTTCTTCCCTTGCTATTGGCTGGTGACTTCAGACCAGAGCTCTCGAGATTGCTAAAGCTGAGTTTCAGTAGCTCACAAAATAGTCTCCATACATTTAGGTGTCCTTTATTTCAAAGAGATTAGTTTGCTTTCCAAACATTACTTTGAGCCTCAGTCCTGTGATTATGAAATGGGTGGGAGTCCGTACATTACTGAAACTAAAATATCATAGTTGTCATAAACTCATTGGTTTAAAAATAAACAAAATATGAAAGAAAAATTCTCAAAATTATGCAGTACCACAAAAGAAAACAAGAAAGACTTAGCATTTCTTATGTTTATCCAAGTCAGTCATTGTCAGAAATATCTAATAGCATTAAAATGGGGGATACCATAGTTAAATTCCTGTTTCCTGTCTTGTATTATTCTTAAACCAGAAAAGAAGAATGTGTCTTATTATCTCACCTGTCAAGAGCTATCCTAGGCCACAGATCTGCAAAGCTTTAGGCACATACATCACTTGAATACCCCAATTGACTTCATCATTTTTGCCAGTAAAGTTAAACATGATACTATGGCTACATCTAGACTGCACTGCTTTTTCGGGATACCTGGAAAAGCAATGCTGTGTCCAAGGAACGCGTCAGCTTTTTCGGACAAATTTTCAAAAAAGTGGATGAACTCTTTTGCCATCCTTGTAAACCTCATTTTATGAAGAATAAGGGATGTGTTGAAAGAGCACTTTTTTCCGAAATTTGGCGCCATGTAGATGTGCCAAATTTTGGAAAAGTCTCTTTCGACAGTAAAGCAGAAAAAGATACATAAATTGTATACCGCAAATTGCGTTTCTTTTTCCGACTTACCTTGCAGTGTAGACCTAGCCTAAGTGTTTCCAGGATTTGAACCCATGTGTGTGGAAGACAATGGGTCACATTTTCCAAAGTGTCTAAGTCCCAGTTTTGAGGTAATTTACACACTTAAGGTCAGGTTTACAAAAATGTTTAGGTACCTAAAGATGCTGATCATTGTCTAATGGGATTTTCAAAATGCCTTAGTGACTTAGGATTAGATTCACACAGGGAGTTAGGTGCCTACATGCCACTTTAGGCCCCTAAATCTCAGAATCAGACCCCAATGGGTTTCACAGCTCCACCTCCTACCCCACTCAGCTGCCTCCAAACCCTGTAGATTTCAAACTCACCCAGTGCCTAGAACGTATTTTTAAAATTCTGTAGGCACCTATGTTTTCCACCTTGGCACATGTGCAGTGCAGCCTCACTCTACATGTCTGGATGCCTAAACTCCAGAGCAGTGCAAGAACCAGAGTATAAGCTTCCCTCCACCTAACTCACCTGTGGGTGCAATCTGGTAGGTGTGCTTAAAGTCTGCTTACTGGGTCAGGCCTCACACAAAACAGGGGAGAAGAGGAAGAGGAGAAGCTGTCTCATAATCTTTAGTCCACTGTTTAGGGTACTCCATCTGGGATGTGGGAGATGTCCAGTCTAAATCCCTTCTGTTCTTGAGAGGAGAAGGTATTTGAACAGGGATCTGCTGCCTCTTGGCTGAGTGCTAGTCTAACCTCTGGCTGTGGAGTAAAAATCTTAGTCTGGTAAACAGACATTTCCTTTCTTAAAAGAAACCAAACCAAACCAAAGAACAACAAGCAAACTGTGTGTCATAAACAATAAGCAATGCTGAGGATTTCCATACCACCTCAGCTTTCCCTTTGACAATTGTCTTCATCGTTTCTTCAGGTGTTTTTGTTTTGACTCAGCTCATTAACATGTTCCGGACAATTCCTCTAACTTTTAAGGACCAATTCATTATTGCCTATGGAGGTCTCCGAGGAGCCATCTGTTTTTCTTTAGTATTTTTGCTTCCTGTTGCTGTGATCCCCAGAAAGAAATTGTTCATTACTGCTACTATTGTGGTGATATTCTTTACCGTTTTCATTCAGGTGAGAACTCCCCTCCTGTCACGTTTTGTTTCCCAGATGTTTTGTGAAGAAGCATTTGAGAAGAAACTCAAAACATTTAATCTACCTGAATGAGCCTTTTTCAGAGGGTTTTGTCATAGTATCATAGCTAATAATGCAGTGTAGCCAGAACCTAAGAAGCAAAGGTGTGTCAGGTATTTATTAACAATTTATAATACTATGTAGCATTAAATTAAAAGAAGACATTTCCTTCAGAAATAAATATTAAAAGCCAACATAGCATGTTGGGCAAGCCAGAAGTTTGTGCCTGCTCTTAACATATCTAACTGAAACTAAAATCTCACTAGATTTTCCACAATCACCCACTCCTACATATTCATTTCCATATTATTACTTAGTTTCCTGAATTTTAATTTCTAAAACAATAGCTGGGAGAAAATGTAGCAAATCTGTGGTTTGAATTATGAATGATTTGCTTCTGGTTTCATAAACTGATTGTTATCTCTGAAATTCTTGAAAACCTTTTATTGGAAAAAATGATTGCCATTAGCAAGTGGCATGTCACTAATAGGATTTCTCAGATGAATACATCCATTTTTATGAACATCAGTTGTTTGCCAGAGATTCCCTTCGTACTAATAAGACTATATTATGGGAGGGAGCACATTGCCAACTAAATGCAACACTTGCTAATAACAGGGGTGAATTCATATTTGAAACTACTAGACAATGCTATGAAAAGCCATAAAGGCCCCCAGGTTGGTTGTTACAGTTTTGACAGAAATAAGAGGTTATTGGCTGAAATATATTTCTCTATTCCTTTATGTCTATGAATAAACAATATTTTTTTGCTATTTTCTATACAGGGAATAACAATTCGTCCACTGGTGGAGTTTCTTGATGTTAAAAGATCAAATAAGAAGCAGCCAGCTGTCAGTGAAGAAATTTACAGTCGGGTATGCCATAGCTTTAGCATTAAGGGGTGAAATACTGACTCTATCAAAGGCAATGGCAAAACTCCCATTGACTTCGATATGGCCAGATTTTACCTGAAATGTGATGTAAGGAGACATCCTTACAATCAATTTGGATTTAATTCTACAAACTGTCTTTTTTATATATATACTTTGGATTGTTCATTGTTGATCTGCTATGCTAAAATTACATTCCTTTACTCTTTGGATATGAATTTTCTGCAGTTTTAGGACTAATCTACACTAGAACTGTGTCACCTTTTCAACTATACTGATTTTAAATTCAACTAGTGAAACCCATACAAACCTTAAAGTAGACCCATTTAAACCTTACATTGATTTCTCTGTGAATCTAAGTTAACATTTACACTGCAGTGCTATTTATCCCAAAATAGCCATTCCACGTATTTTGAGTGCGCCTGTTAGTTCAAAATATAACAGACTCGCTGTTCCAACATCCCTGTAAACCTCATTCCACAAGGAGTAAGGGACGTTTCAGAATAGCAATTTATTTTGAAATAAGTGCTGTGTAGACAACACCAAATAAGCTATTTCAAAATTAACGTGAAATAAGCTATACAATTTGTGTAGCTCAAATTGGATGGCTTATTTCGAGCTCCAGGTGCAGTATAGACGCACCCTAAGTGACATACTCCTACTGTTAAATGCCTAAATATATTTGTGAATCCCACCTTGGGTGCATCACAATTTGTAACGTATTTGCCTACTGAACTCCTCTGAGCAGTAGGGAAGTGCTATTATTCCCATTTTATAGATGGGAAACAAAAGCACAGATTGATGAAGGCTCAGATCCTAAAAAGGTTTTCAGGCCTCTAACTCTGGTTGATTTTCAGGCTCCTGCATTTATGAGTCTAAATGTCTTTGAGATCTAAGACTGAGGATACATCTCCATTGCATCCGGGAGCAAACCACCAAGCCCAAGTCCACACAGACCTATGTTAGCAAGGCTCATCTCAATACACTAAAAATAGCCATGTTGCTGTTCAGACTGGAGTTCAGGATCTTAAGCTCCTTCCACTCCCCGGTACAAAATCACAGGTTACAACAACAAAGCATGTCTATAGAGCTATTTCTATGCACACTAGCATGATCCTCACAAACAATTAGTGTGCACCTGGCTTGTGAGGCTTGCTCCTTGATGCAGTGTGGACATACCTTAAGTGATTTGCCCCAGGGTTACACAAGGAGTTTGTGGTTGGATAGGATATTGAAGTCAGGTCTCCTGAGTTGTAGGCTAATGCCTGAATCCCTTGACAATCCTTCCACTCAACTTAAAGCAATTTAAATACTGACTAAACTGGTTTAAATGCATCTGTTGACCTTTCCAACCCCGTGGTTCTATGATTCTACTTTACAGATTTGCATTGGTTTAACTTGACGGATTTTTCAATTGATTGAGTTAAACTGGTGTAACTTTTCTAATACAGACAAGACCTTAGTAATTTAACTAGGCTAGCACTAAAGTGTCATATCTAAGAGCAAGCTAAATTATGTTCATAAGAATTCATAATGAATTTTTATGTTTGCCTTTAGTTCTTTGATCACGTGAAGACTGGAATTGAAGACGTGTGTGGGCACTGGGGTCACAACTTTTGGAAAGACAAGTAAGAATGTTATTTAAAACTCTTTGCTGTAGAGGAGAGACTTAGTTGGATGAGGTGGCTCAGAACAGCAAAAGCAGCCAGTTGGGCAGCGGATTTACACCTTGGGGTTTTACTCAAGAGTGTGTTTGGTTTGGTTTAGCATGCCTGGGTTGCAGAGTGAGATGAAATAGTTTTACAAAACCACAAGAAAACAGAACAAAAAACTACAGCGGGGTAAAAGCCCAGCCCTCTGACCCTTGTCTATGGAATTCCATCATCTCAAACCATTCATTCTCCATTTCTGGCTGTTTTTGCAATGTTTGCTATATGCATTTAGAGAGTTTGTGTAAACCTGTAGCCCAGAGCCTCCTTTGCTATTCCAGTTTGTACAGCTTTGTAATGGTGAAACATGGGGTTAACTGCAGTAATAGCAAAATGGCTCAGGTATAATTATGTAATTAACTTCAGAGCGGTAGCCAAGTTAGTCTATGACATGAAAAACTTAAAAACAACAAATAGTCTAGTGGCACCTTAAAGACTAACAAACCATGTAGATGGTATCATGAGCTTTCATGGGCAAAACCCACATCTGAAGAAGTGGGTTGTGCCCACAAAAGCTCATGATACCATCTACAGGTTTTGTTAGTCTTTAAGGTGCTACTAGATTATAGTTGTTTTAAAGTTTTTTTATGTAATAAACACCAAGTTTCCATTAGCAACTGGTGGACAACAGAAAGGTTTGCATTGAGCCAGGAGGGCCACAGGCCAAAAAGTTGGAGAACCACTGGGTTAGAGGGTGGGTGCATGACTTTATGTGTCCCATAGACCCAGCAGAAAGGAAAATTTACTTGATCCTTGATTACCTCATTAAATGGTATTTGATTGGTGTGGCCAGAAATCTATCCCACAGGGAGTAACCACTATCCCTCTCACTGCAGCCATGGAATATCTGCTTTCCTGAACTATTTGTAACATAAACTAACTGGTCGGGTTTGTTTGCTTCACACACAGGTTTAAAAAATTTGACAATAAGTTCCTGCGGAGGCTTCTAATCCGGGAGAACCAGCCCAAATCCAGCATCGTTTCCCTGTACAAGAAGCTAGAAATCAAACATGCCATTGAGATGGCAGAAAGTGGGATGATAAGTACAGTGCCATCCTCAGCTTCTCTCAAGTAAGTTTCACGAGGCATAAGGGTTCAGTCGGCAAAGGCTTCCCCAGCCAACCGATCCGCGTCTAGACTGCTGTGCTGTTCCGGATCAGCTGATCGTCAGCACAACGCGGCGGCCATGTTTATTTTAATGAAGTGGGGATTATTTAAATCCCCACTTCTTTGCCTATGCCAGGTAAACTAGTTTACATGGCTCTGTTGACAGAGCCATGTAGTCTAGACATACCCTAAGAGAAATAAAGGTGTAACCACCACCAGGCGGATTTGAACCTGGGATTTCTGAAGCTTAGTATAGGAGCCTCTACCCTGTGAGCTAAAAAGCCAGTTGGCTCTCAGCCCATGCTGTAGAGAGCTCTTGTTCTTATCTGTTGCTGTGGTCTAGGTGCCACTGCATTGGACAGTGAACGACTAGGTGTGTGGGTTACAAAGGGACTTTTTGTTGCTCTGTTTTATCTTCACCCCATACACACCAGAGGTCATCTTTGCTCTTCCAGGTTGGAGAGCCTGATGGGGATAGTGGGCACAAGTATCCTAGAGCAGTGGTGCGCAACCCGTCTTCCTGGGGGGAGTTGCTGCACTGTGCGGCTGCCAATGGCTGGGCCCAGCCCCGGCCACCTGGGTCTAAGCGCAGCACCGCGCAGCCAATAGCTGGGCCCAGCTCATGGCTGCCCGGGTTTAAACGCTGCACCGCATGGCTGCCAATGGCCAGGCCCAGCTCCCAGCCACCCACATTTGAGCCCCGCGCCACGTGGCCGCCAACGGCTAGGCCCAACCGTGGGGATCGTGGGGGGAAAAAAGGTTGCACACCACTGTCCTAGAGTACTGCGCGTTCCCACAGGGAGTTGAGTCAGACAGTGCCTGCTCTTCTGAAAGTAGCTGGTACAGCCAGGGCCAGATTTAGGGGCAGGCTTCTGTGTAGGGTTTAGGGTGCTGTAAGTTATTCAAAAGTTTAATAAATGAAAGAGGGGCACTTTGCGTTGATAACTATTTGGTCTAGGGTCAGCCCTGAGTACAGTAGCTCAGCAATGAGAGGGGAGGCTTCATGGGCACTTTGAAGAGCACCTTAATCAAATGTGTAGTTTAATCTAACGCGTGCAGAATGTTGAGCAAGCATGACATTTTGCATCAGTTTTAAGCTTTACCATTGACCTCAGTGGAGTCCGGATTCCACCTTTCATCCCGAAAAAAAACCCCTTGTGTGCACTTGTTATTTTTATCTTTCTGGAAGTAAATTGGTAATTTTAATTTGTATGATCAGGTATTAAACATTTCTCTTTCTCTCTCTTTCTGTACTTTGCAACAGTGATTATGTGGAAAATATAGTAAGGCCGCTGTCCCCTGTTGAAATGGATAACATGCGAGACATATTAACAAAGAATCTCTATCAAATACGACATCGAGTAAGGGTGAAGTTATATTTTATAGACTGTCCCACGTTGGTTTGGAATGTAAAGATTATCTGTAAAATCCATTCTCACACCAGATTCTCAGCTGATGGGGATAGTGGGCACCACTATCTTTCATGTTTGCAGTAAAACTGCTTCCATAATAAGGGCTTTAGTGGATTGTTATACAAGTGCTAAATATTATTGTTACATTACATCCAGCTTTTTTACATTACATCTGAAAGCTCATGCACCCACAACCCCATGGAACCAAACCTCAGTTTTGTCCCAGTTTTGTCTTGCTACTGGTTTGGTCAGCTCTTGATGTGAAATTGGTCTTCTCATTTCCAGTGGGTCTGCGGTTGTGTCTATTGAAAGTGTGTGTTGATGAGCTGGGGAAGAGGTGAAGTAAAAGCAAAAAGGACACTGCACTTACACCCTCCCATGGCTAAAATAGTTTGTATGTCTGTGATTTTTGGAAAGCATTCAAATGAGGAACTGGCTTCAGCTCACTGGAGCTGAAAACATTTTCCCCCTTTGGTGACTGATCTTATCACCTTCAAATGAATGTCCTCTATTGACATGTTGGATGAGCTAGTGTGCGTCTGGCATAAACACTGCATTAAGCCATTTTTCCAAGTTCTTTTTCATGATAAATATTGGCAGGTTTAACAAAGGCAGGTGCCTAACAGAAGCCCTGTGGTACAAATGACTAAACAAACATTGACTTACTCAGATTGCCCTTAATCAATTTTTAATGTGATTTGGTTTGCAAGATATTTGTGACAGCTTAAGAAAATGATAGAGCAAAGAGTGCATTTAGTTTCATTTGGAAATCTTCAATGCATTAGCTATTGTGCTTTAAAAAATGTTGCCACTGCCTTTGTTTTTCAGACGATGTCATATAACAGACATAGCCTGGCTGCAGATGCAAGTGAAAAACAAGCCAAAGAAATTCTGATCCGTCGACGGCACAGCCTGAGGGAGAGTGTAAAGAAAACCCACAGCCTGAATAGGGACAAACCGGTATTTGCATTTTAGTATGTTTGTAGAAAAGAATGTGTCATAGCTAAATATCATGCAAATGCTCCCCTGGAACACAGGAAAATTTGAATGTGCAAGGGAATGTGTAAAAATCAGACATTTGCAATATTTGACACTTATGGCTTTGATCTTGCACCTTGTTCTGTTCATGATCCCTGAGCTTGTTTGAAGCCCCATTTACCTCCATAGAGCTCCATGCAATTGGATCTACGTGGAACATGTTGTAGGATCAGGGTCTTCTAATGCAGCTGTCATTCAGAAAATCCAGACGCACAGCACTTCAGACATAGAGTGAGAGGGTGCTGCTGTATATCAATGCAGCCTGTCTGGTTGATAGTGGCAGTGGGGCAGAAAATCTGTTCAGAGGATGCTCTGCAACAATGCAAAGAGGAGAAATTTTGACCAATCTCACCAGGCCACACCCTTCATTTCAAAAGTGCCAGGCATTCTGTAATATTCACCTGTGGCACACAAGATCTTGAGCTTTGAGGTAGCATATAAATGCTCCTTTCCCTCCTCCACCTCACCAAATAAATTGCATGGTATGCAATGTATTCTCCTTCAAATTATAGAATCATGGATTCCAAGGGCTACAATAGACTTTAGGAGGTCATCGAGTCCAGCCCCCTGCCCAAAGCAGGGCCAAATAATGTCAGAAGGGCTAACACAACCTGTAATGCAATAATCACAAACTTCAGGTCATCTCTGAAAGTTTGGGGGGACATAGTCTTGCAGCAGAGGCCACATTTGCAGTTACTTTGAAATCAATTAGCCTACCCACTTTAGGAGAAAGGATAATTAACCATTATTTGAATATTTATTTTCTCACGGCCAGGTTACTTAGTAATTACTGTACTCATTGTTACAGCTGAGGTCAGAGTGACGTCTGCAAGAATCACAATATCTCTTCATCATCGTTAGTGAGGCTACCCTAACATTTACTGTAACACAGGAACTTGTTCTGGAAGCACTTGCCCTTGTTAGTGCAGTACTTTTCTGGTACTGCAGCCATAACTACAAAGTGCCTTGGGCATTCTCATAACTGATTTACTAGCATGGGATAGAGGACAGACCTATGAGGCAAAGAAATGTTGAGGGTGGGAAAAAAAAACAGGGGGTCCAAGTCAGATTGTCAAAATGCATGGACAGTAATGTTTTAAAAATATTTGCTTGTAAATAATGCTGGAGGGTTTTTTTTGTACTTGATCAATATACATTCAGTTCAGTGCTCATGGGGAGTACTATAGTATCTAGAGGAGAAATGTCAGACAAGAAAAGGATTTCAGCTTCAAGTTTCTTTTGGGAACACAAAAGAGTGGGATGGGAAGATGGGGGAAAGGGATAGATTTTTAGAAGCTATATCTATAACCCACTGTCCCTTTAAAATCCACAAACGGGATACACTTGAGAAATTGTAGATAAAAAATTAAGAGCCCTATGTTGCAAGGTACTTACCATCTTCTGGGAATTACTGACTGTCTTCAACTTCACATGATTTTGATGGCTCATCACCTTGTAGGAGTTAGGCCTTTAGGCCTTTATCTTGCAAACACGTGTTTCACACTGTGTAAGGAGTTGCCCTATTGCAGGGCTACTCAACTTTGGAAGCCCTGGGAGCCACAATGATACTCACAGCACATGCCGAGGTCCGCCACTTAAGTGTGGTTGCATATACAAGCATATATATATGCAAATAGCTTCTTTCATGCTGATGGGCATGAATACAAAGATTAAGGCAAGACTACATAACATGCAGGCCCCACATATCTCAGTTCTGCTGATGTTAATAAAATGTAATATTTACCCGATTTCCACCCATATGACAGCACTTTTAATGAGCAATGACAGTCCAGGAATTTAACTACTAAAGCGCAGATCAACAGAAGACCATTTGATTGACTTGCCATTGTGAAGCATGTTCCCAGTGGAGGCCATATTCAAAGGATCCCACCCGTGGGCCACGTGTTGAGTCCTGCATAAACCCAAACCGCAAACAAATAGGCTGTGGGCCGCATGCAGCCCGCGGGTCATGTGTTAAGTAGCCCTACCCTATGCCCTCATTGGGATTACTCTTAAATATCTCCATCTCTGGAGATATTTAAGAGTAGGTTAGATAAATGTCTATCAGGGATGGTCTAGACAGTATTTGGTCCTGCCATGAGGGCAGGGGACTGGACTTGATGACTTCTTGAGGTCCCTTCCGGTCCTACTATTCTATGATTCTATAATTCTATGTATCAAATTTCTCAGATGCATAGGTGATTACAGGCTCAGGGCCTAGATTTGTTCTGGCTCTGAGAATTTGTAATTCAACTTTCAACCTTGTGCTAATTTAAACTGAGTAATAAAGTTCTAAACAGGGGTTGTGTATAGAAAGACTTTGTGTTTGCCTATGTTAGCAAAAGTGGTCAAGGGAAGGTTGCGGGTTAATGAACATGTAATTAAATCTGACCTTTTCTCCAGTGTGGAGGTATATTAACATATTTTATGTATGTTTAGCTGGTTGATATTTGGAAGCTTAGGCTTCCTATTGGCTAGGGCAGGCCTTCGCCCACAAATTGTTGCAAAAGGTTAATCTGGGTTTGTTCTTGAGAAAAGAGCATGATTAGCTATTATGTGTTTGCTAACCTCAGCCTAACCTTCAGCCCTTTTCCTAATGTAGACAAACTCTTTCAGACTTCTCTCTTGTGTTCCCGGTATTCATTATGTGATATTTCAAGCTAGTATAACTTAACACTTTCTGCATTTATTTACACAGGCTATCACCAAAGCAACACGGTTTCTGTCATTGCCTAAAAACACAAAACTGCCAGAGAAATTACGAATAAGGAATAAGAAATCTTTTAGAGGTAATGCAAAATGTTCTGATACCAACAGCAGTGTGGCTTTCTGTCTATCTATCTATCTAAGATTTGTGTGTCTGAGTCCATCTGCCTGTGTGTGTCTTTGAGACCATTTGTTCAAGAACTCCTTCTAAATAGTAAGAGCTAGGACCACCAAATTAGATATGCAGCTTCCTCGTCTCCTAACTTAAAGCAAGGTCAGGGTTTCGTTGTGCCAAGAAAATGGGAAGTGCTGGGAATGGGACTGCTTTCCGTAACATGGAAAGGGAAGGACACAGAGAGAAGGGATGCCATATGGTCTCTGCGGTCAACGAGCCTGCAGGGGAGAACTATACTACAAGAGCGTGGCCAGCAGGGCTACGGCTCCACCATCTTGCCTGTCACCAGATCTGGTAAGTAACCCCCGCCTGTCCCAATCCCTTTCTTCCCCCTGGCCTTTGGCCGCAGCACTGGAGGAGGGGGGAAGGAAAAGATCCCTGAGGGGTGGGGGGATGGAGGGAGACAGAGAGAAGGTACCATCAGCCAGGGGGGCCGGAAAGAGAAAGAAGGCCCCTGGGGGATGAGGGGAGCCAGAAGGTCCTTGGCAGCCTGGGGACTCGGGGGAGACAGATGGCCTGTGCCAGCTGGGGGTTCTGGGGGGAGAGAGAAGGCCCTACTGGCTTGGAGGAGAGAGAAACTCCCGCTGGATGGGCCCCTGCTCTAAGCCCCTCCCTCATCCCCCAACTCTCACTCACACCCCCACACTCCCAGTCTCCTGCCTTTCCCCCCACATCCCCAAGTCCCTACCCTGTCTACTGTACCTCTCCACACCACCAGCCCCGTGCCCTGAAGGACCCGGGCAACACTGGTTAAGTCCTATAGTATTGCATAGTTGAGATGCACAGAACCTCAGGTTGGGCCCCATTTATCCCTATGAGTAATCCTTAGGTATGCCAGCAATTCCATTCACATTAGCGAAATTACTCACATTAGTAAGTGCTACTAGCTTGGCTGAGGGCTGGCACGATTGTGCCCATCCCCTAAACTAGAGATGCTTTGACTTCTTCAGCTGTTTTTAGGACCTCAGCACTATTTGGCTGAAAAGGAGCTACTGTAAGTATTTTGTAATGTCACCTTAGAGCAGTGGTGCCCAAACTTCTCCTGTCACACTCCCCACCCCAGGGTAATGGAATCAGTTTGCACCCACTTTCCATTAGTACGCATTCGCTTCATCAGAGGAGCTTGGGCTGAAGGTGACGCTGGGGGCTGAACTGGGGATAGGAGAGGAGCTGGCCTGGGAGTGAAGAAGAAATGAGGGCAAGGCTGGGCTGGGGGCAGAGCAGGGTGGGGAGGAAGGAGGGGGGGGAAGGGGAGAGTAGAGCTGTCACTGGGACTGGAAGGGGGCTGGATGTGGAGAGGAGCTGCAGCTGGGGCCAGAGCTGGGCTATGGGTGGAGTTGTGCTGAGTATGGCGCTGGAGTGGAGCTGGGAGCAAAGTGAAGCTGGGTGGCACTTCCTTCCCTGTGGGAGCTGCATGGGCCTCCCGCATGCCCCTTGAATGTGTCCCCTCAGGTGGTGCATGCCTCAATAGTTTGGGGACACTGTGTTGCTTTGCCATTACAAATATTGCTCTGACAGGGCTATTAAGACATATCAGTGCTTATAAAAATTAAGATAAAATAAGGTATACTAATTCACAAAATGAATTAGAAGTGGCTTTTCTTCTCCAGTAAAGTTTGGTGGTGGCAGAAAATATTTAATTTGGGGTGAGAGAGAGGAATGGTGAGAACAAGAACCTTGACCCTGTGGGTTACATCCTAGCCCCGTTGACGCCAGTGGGACTTCTGCCATCAACTGCAATGAGGCCAGGAGTTCACTCTATTTCTGTGGATGAGTATAAGACAACAATGGTCACATCATTTGAAAAGGGACTTAGAACAACACAAATAATTAACTCACGGCAACATATCTGGAAAGCAAAGTATTCAGTCCTTCATTCACGTCTTTAAAATACAAATGCATTTCCCCGATGATTCCCTTTTTTCTTAATGCCAGAGGTTAGCTGCATCTATGACCTGACTCTGCAAACCCGCACTCATGGAATTAGCTCTTACTCACATAAATACTTACATGGGATGAGCTGTTACATAAATACTTCCATCAGGCTCGCCTGTGGTGGGGAGGAGGGAGAAGATGGCAACTGGCCAGGGGCCCATTGATTCAAAAGGGCCCGGGCTTCCGACTGCCACCGCTGCTACTGCAGCAATGGTGGCTGGAGAACTGGGTCCTTTAAATCACTGCTGGAGCTCCACTCTGCATGCTACAGGTGGTGCTTCAAGGGATGGTGGAGGAGGGGGCTAGCCCCAGCCTTGCCCCTTCTACTCGAGACTTTGCTTCTTCTGGAAGCATGGAGCCAGCCCCATGCCGGCCTGGCCAAGAGGTCCAGCACTTCTGTCCACCCCTCTTGACGTCCATAAAAGTCAGTGAGATTTCTTTAGGTAGCAGTTCTGTATCACTGAAGTCAAAGAGAAATTATGATTTAGTTCAGTATGAACAGGCCCATAGGAATCAAGCTTATTCACGTGAGTGAGGTTTTGAAGGTCTAGGCTCCACATATCTATGACTTTCTCCACCTA
Source organism: Pelochelys cantorii (assembly GCA_032595735.1). NCBI lineage: Eukaryota > Metazoa > Chordata > Testudines > Trionychidae > Pelochelys > Pelochelys cantorii. The sequence continues at coordinate 117,978,192 of CM064326.1, read as the reverse complement.
TATATTCACTATAGGGATTATCTACTTCAAAATATCCTTAAAACATTTCCATGTGGTATGATGCTAACCTCTTGCCTTCTTCTCCCTTCACCTTGTGATGCTAAAACTTGAGTATTGTCTCTGCATTACTGCCCACACATAGCAGACAAGAGGAATTGTCATAGGAATTAGAAAGAATGAAGCCTAAGCGTACGTCCACACAGCAGGGCTAAACTCGAAATAAGCTACGCAACTTGAGCTATGCTAATTGCGTAGCTTAAGTTGAAATAGCTTATTTCAAATTTGGGAACATCTACACAGCAGTTATTTTGAAATACAGCACTCTTCCTCCGACTTCCCTTACTCCTCATACAATGAGGGTTACAGTAGTTGGAGTAAGTGGTCCACGAGCTCAACATTATTTCAACATTATGTCACAATAACTGCTTGTGTGTAGCCATGGACTATGTTATTTAGGAATAATGTCCATTATTTCGAAATAACACTTCTGAGTAGACATAGCCTAAGATCCTAGACTATTTTCCAAACAGAATCTTAAGTCCAAACCAAGTGAAGAGTAGCCACAACACGTGGCTAGATCATTGAACATCTGGTCGGAGTAGGGACACCTGCATTCTGCTCCCAATCTGCCACTGACCTAGGGTATATCACTGCTTTTCTATGTTTCAGTTTCTCAGTCTACAAAGTGGGGATAATGCTTACCTTCCTTTGCAAAGTGCTTTTTGTGCCATCAAATGAAGTCCTATTAGCACACCAAGGGTGTGTCTAGCACAGCAAAGTTATTTTGGAATAACAGCCGTTATTCCAAAATAACTATGTGAGTGTCTACACAGCAATTCCACTATTTCAAAATTATTTCAAAATAATGGACGGCTTATTCCGGCTTCTGTAAACCTTGTTATATGAAGAATAATACTTATTTCGGAATAGGGGCTGTGTAGACGCTCCAGTTCTGCTATTTCGAAATAGCCCCTCACCAGGGCCATTCTACGTTATTCCTGCAGGGGCTCTAAATCGAGATAGCATGTCTACATTAGGGAAGCCTGCCTCGGATTAATTTTGAGGCTTTCCTGCAGTGTAGAGTTGCTATTTCGAAATAAGCTATTTCAGAATAACTATTCTGGAACAGCTTATTCCAAAATAACTATTCAGGGTAGACGTAGGCTAAGTGTTACTATAGCAGCTAGCCCAGAATGCCAGGTGCATGGATGAATTTGACTCCGTATGGGTGATGTGTCTTTCTAGACACTGTAGTGTATTTCATTCCCCAAATAGCACAGTGTTTGATAAATTGATGTTTAGGCATGTGGTTTTTCATCAGTTTTTAAATTTTTTCATGGAAATCAGACAGCCTTTGTGAAAATTTTCATTTTGTTGAAAACTGAATTTTCCATAGAAAATTCCAGTATCAATGGAACATCTTTGGCCTGGCCTCTATATTTTTATTATAATTTATAATTAGACAGAACCTGCTCCATCTGATTCTTTTCCATGTAATGTAACAATCAAGAGCAAGCACTGGGAAGATGCAATACATTTACATCCAGTAACATTTCCAGACCATGCTGCCCATCATAATTAGTGATACATGACCCCCCATACAAACTTGTCCTTGCAAGTTGGTAAGTACGTCTTTGCTTTGCTGGAGTGTAGTGATGCCTTTTATTCTGTAGCTCTGGCTCCAGAGGTCATCCACTGTCACCTAGAATTAAACATTGAAAAGGAAATGTGCCTCAAGATTATTCCATTGTCAAAAAATATATAATTTGACACATTTAAAAAAAAAGGCAATAAGCCTGCCACTAGAGATGGAGGAAGGTATTCTTCATATAAAATTATGTGGGTGGATGGGCAATAATATAACCATATATTTTGCTGACCTCTTCCTCCTTTGGGCAAGAGAAATGCTGTGAACTGTGAACTAATGGGAACTGTTCCAATGACAGTCCCACAATGAACTTCTTTTTTAATATTATTAAAAATAGATTTAAAGCACCATCAGTGACTTAAGTATAGGAAAAAAACAATTCATTTGTAAATAGTAATTGCTATAAAATATGGAAGTATTAAAATTATGGAAAGTATGCAAATATTGATGGAAATGTTAAGAAATTTAAAGGAACACTGTTAAAGGGGAAATCTATCTATTTTCAGGAACGAAAATAAACTAAACCAATTAAGAATATTTGTCGATAGATTATTAGTTTTAACGGAGACAATTTGTACTGTTCCCAGTGGAGAGACCAATGAGAAGAGGTTTGAAGGATTGGAAACTGTGAAATTTACTGCCTGGTGTTGCCTTGACAGTGTCCTTTCTGTTGGTTTAGTGAAATAGGAGACATGACATCCCACCTCCCCAGATTCTCAAGGAAGGGCCCTTGTCCGGTGGAGGGTTGGTCCCTTCATGCAGCTTCTTAAGATCTCCTCCAGACTGGTCCATGCAGCTGCTGCAGAGAGAAGCATGCATGCACAGAGGCTGAGCTAATATTGATTTGAGTACTATACACTCAAGCAAGGATGTTCAATGTAATACCTGCTGCACAGAGATAGCAAAACATTGCAAAGAGTAGCTCATCCCACTTTCTTGTCCATACAAACTTACCAGAGCAATACCTGCGGAGCATTCCTAGTGCAAATTCTTCAGGGCTAGGGAGGAACTAGATGCAGTAGACCTGACACTTTCCAGTACGGACGCTGTTATACTTCCAGCTGAAGGTATAAATTTCAGCTTGAAGAGACATGCCCTCCAATCTAGTGTGCTAAAACCAGAAGTGTCACCATGGTGAAATTGAGCAGTGGGCAAAGCTAGCTTCCCAAGTACATACCTAGCAGGTGGAATTGTATTGGGGCAGCTAGCCCATTCAGCTGCTCACAGTATGATGGCTATCAGTGTGCCCTGTATTTTTTCCACCCATGTGTAGAATACATTTTGTGGTATGCACCAAGGCATGTGCAGGTGCGCACCACCAGTAGAAACACATACTGCCAGCTGTGAGAGCTCTGCTAAACAGCTGGGTGGCACCTGAATCTCTCCTGGGTGGCTGCCCAGGCACTCAGCTTACAGGGAACAGTGGTGGATATGCTATTTTTAGTGCATTGGCTCAATCAGGGCTAGTGCGGGGGTGTCTCCCTAAGGTGGGAATTATACCTCCAGCTCAAAGTATAGATGTAGCAAATGAGTGCATCTACACTACAATAAAAAAACTAGATCACTGAGTCTCATTTGGGCTCTGAGACCCACCCCCATCACAGGTTTCAGAACCTGGGCTGTTGTCTGAACATGAACACCTACATTGCAATATTTTGCTGTATGGTCCAATCCCTGCGATCCCAAGTCAGCTAGTCTGGGCCAGTCAGAGCCATGGCAAGTGCTCTAAGAGTCCCATTGATATAGTTGCATTTCCTTTCCCTTATGTAAGTGGAAGGGATCTGTCAAGGCTATTCCAAGGGTATTACCCCTCCCATTCATCATAGGAGCAGATGGACTGCTGTCCAGAACAACTGGAAATGTATACAGAAATGTCACAAATGAAAACGTTCAGCTGACTGAGCACAAGTGCAAAAATCTGTCTGAAAATTTTGGGGAAAACAGGCAAAATGGCTGTGACTTTCAAAATATACACAAGAATTTTTATTTTTTGTGGTTAATACTGTGCATTGCTCATTTGTTTTGTTTTACAGCACCATACAGGCAGTTATACTCTTTAACTAACAGTTTAATTTTGTTTTAAATTAACAGTAGGGGATGACAGCAGTGACTCTGAACTGGAGGCTCCTACCACAGTGCTCAATTTAAAACCCAGAGCACGAAACATTTTGCAAGACCAGAGGCATCAGCAGCTGCAGCAGCAGTTTAGGATGGAGTTGAGGAATGAAGTAAATGGAGACCATGAAGGAAGGGAAGATCACAGAGAAGCAGCCTATGAAACTCAAGCGTCTAGAGGGTACAGACAACCACTGTTGTCGAGACCAAGATTTGGAACATTGAGTGAAGAAAATGTGACTGAAGATGTTAGATCAGCAAGACCAATGCCACCGCCACGATTAGTCAGGTGGGCATCAGATGCTGAAAGGCATAACAACAAATCTGAGAATCAGACATACTGAAAACATAAGAAGTAACTATCAACAATAAATCATAGATTTTAAAATAGTATTCTCAACTATCTGACTGAAGAATGGAATCTATTTTAAAAACTTTGTGTGGATCCTTTGGGATTTTTGCCTGTATCATTAATTAGCTGGATGAAATACTAAACACGAGACACAAAAGAAAACGGCTTTTCTGAGTAACTTTTAGCAGTGCTCTGACAATTATGTTCTTTTTACTACTGCCTTCCATCACACCAGCTGCTCTGGAACCAAATAACTGAGGTTTTCTATTTAATTATCAAACTAAGAATGTTTTAAAAAGCTCATACAATGAAGAGAACCTTTTAAAATATTCTATTACATTTAACGTTTTATTTATGATCGAATTTTGCTTGTCTAGATCAGATTTTTAATGTGACTAGCACTGAAAATTGCACTATGTCCCTGTCCCATAGACCTTACAAGACAAAGAAATGTATTGGTGCAGGCTATTATTAGAATGACCAGTATAGTAGGATGTGGCAAGGGATTGTGAAGGCTGGAACAGGGTCAGAAGTGGAGGATATGGCTGCAGAAGCAGATTCTAAAATCTGATTAATGGGAAATGGGCTGTAAAGTCAGGTGAAGGACACTAGCTCCAGATAAACTTAAAAAAAACAAATGGTCTGGTAGCACTTTATAGACTAACAAAACAGGTAGATGGTATCATGAGCTTTCGTGGGCACAGCCCACTTCTTCAGATGACTGCAGTTTTGAATTTAGGATATGCAGACCCAAAATAAATAGGGGAGAAGGGAGAGGGATATAAGGAAAAAAATAAGGAAGGGGGTGGGAAACAAGGAGCAGAGGGTATGCCTCTCCCTTATTTATTTTGGGTCTGCACATCCTAAACTCAAAACTCCGGTCATCTGAAGAAGTGGGCTGTGCCCATGAAAGCTCATGATACCATCTACATGTTTTGTTAGTCTACCAGACTATTTGTTGTTTTTTAAGTTTATCCTGTACAGACTAACTTGGCTACCCCCTGAAGCTTACTAGCTCCAGACTAATGCTGATCCATACTATCAGCATTTTCCTCCCAAGCATCTAACCAATGAAAGGTGCTGAGCACCTTGAATGTATTGATGAATGCCCTCAACTTTCATGCATGCCCTGGGAGTACACAGCACTTAGCTCCTGCCAGGAGCAGGCACATCAAAAGAGTCTGATTGAAGAACTACCTCTTGTGTCTGCTATGGAAATGCAGAATTATTGTAATACTGGTCACAGGCTGAGGTCGGATGGTCTCACGGTTAGGCATGGAGCAGGAGTCAGGAATTGTGGGTCTAGTTCTCAGCTCTGCCTGTCATCTTGGGCAACATATTTGAATTCTTTGTGTCCCCCTCAGTAAATGGGCATAATAGTCCTTCCTTTGTCTCTCTTGTCTTTGTCTAGATTGTAATCTCTGTGGGACAGGGACTGTATCCTATTATTTGTACGGCATGTTGCACAATGGGGCCTCAGTCTCAGAGGCACTAGACACTACCATTAAATTAAATAAAATAAAATAAATACCAAATCAGTGTCTTTTTCGTCCCAATTTAGCTGGCCCTTGTAGTTTTACTTATGTAGAGGTTTTTTCCCCCAAATGCCTCAAACTTTCCTAAATTCTGCTGCAGTTACTGTGATCCTTTTCTCATGTCAATATAATTTCTCTACTGTGAGATGTTTATTTTTGAGAAAAGAATTTATCTGTATTTAGTTAATGTGGGAATCAGTCGTCTGTGTGTAACCATCTTCTTCTCTTTGGCTTATGATGGAGTGAAGTGATGCCACAACTATTCATTTATACAAATAATTATGAATTAATTTTTCAGCAACGTTTTGGTTTTTTTTTTACATTTATTGGAACTATCAACAAATACTGCACTACTCTCATCATAGCCTGAGCTGGAATTTTCAGATTAGAATCCAGGTCCAGATTTCACCCATAATGAGATTCAGATCAAGTTTGAATTATGACTTTAAAAAAGCATGATAAAATGATGTCTGTAGGAAGTTAGTCTGGCTTACCCCTCTGAAGGGTTTTCTTTCCTTTGCTGATAAGGACTAACCAAAAAACTTGTAAATGAGTAAGTCGCTTAGCCCTGGTCTACACTAGAGAATTATTTCAAAATAACTCCCTTTATTTTGAAATAGCAAGAGGAGAGGAGTGGCCACGCTACCAAGTTCATTATTTTGAAATAAGGGGCTGGTTATTTTGAAATAACAACTCCTGCTTTCCATGAGGAATAATGCTTATTTCTAAATAGCGGTAGTATGGATGCTCCATTGCTATTCTGAAATAACTACTTCCCAAAGTCATTGAAAGTAATTACTCCCCAGTGCTTCCTGGGGCTCTAAGTCGAGGTAGCACATCCACATTCAGGGAGCCTAACTCGGACTAATTTTGAGGCTTCCCTGTAGCATGGATGTACTATTTCAAGATAATGATCTCAGGTGTTATTTTGAAATAATTTCCTGGTGTAGACATGCCCTTAGTGTCACATTTTGAAAAGTGACCTCACAGCTCCTGAGAATCTGTATCTTCCACTGATGTCAGCTGATGTACTGGGTATTCAGTGTGACTGAAAAAGCAGCCCAAAGTGTTTAAATTGGGCATCCCAAAACTGAGGCATCTAAAAATAAGGGCCATTTTTAGAAATGGGGATCTTAAACGCTTGATACAGGTTGTACCTCCCAAATCTGGGATTCTCTCATCTAGCAACATCTGTGGTCTGGCATGACCATGGATGTTCCTGGATGAGAGAGCCCCAGGACAGCAGAACCAGGAGCTAGGAGCCGGGTGCAGCCCCATGAGTGGGCTAGTAGTGGAACCACACGAGCCTGGGTGGACTGCAGTCGGGACTGTGCCATCCAGCAGTGGGGCCGGGACCACAGCAGTCCAAGAGGGGAAGCGGGTCCGGGCCGGGCCATGTCAGCCTGAGAGACGGTGGGGCCACAGCAGCCTGGATGGTGGTGGTGGTGGCCTCGGCGGCAGCATAATTGGACTGGGGTTGGGGCTGCAGCAGCCCAGGAGCGGAAGCCAGCCACGGCAGCCCAGCAGAATCAGCACAGCCAGGGCCATGTGCCATCCAGTTGTGGGGGTGGGGCTGCGGCAGCCCAACTGGGCAACGTGCCATTTGGCAGTGAGGCTGGAGCTGTCCGGCTGTTCGACAGCAGAACTGGGGCTGGCCCGCAGACAGCCCTCAGTTGGGAGGGGCAGCGGGCTGAGGGGCTGGTGTCAGAGGACCTCCCGTTGTCCAGCAAATTTCTTCTTCCAGGACCAGTCAGGTCTTGAGGGTCCTGGACAAGAGAGGTCCAATCTGTACTTCAATTAATTTATAAAAGAGTAGAATGCTTATCTTAAATAAACAGGTACCAGGTAGTTGCAGAATCATTATATTTTAAAGTATACTCTCTACTACCATTTCTCTACACCAGGGGTGGGGAAACTTTTTTGGGGCAGGGGATGCTGACCCACAGAAAACTCAGACAGGCGGGGGATAGCGGGGATGGAGTGCCAGTGCAGGCTTCCCAATGCTGGGGGAGGAGCCCTGAGCCCCCCGGGGGCCTGATCTAACTGGGGACTGCATTTGGCCCTTGGGCCTAAGGTTCCCCACCCCTGCTCTACACAGAGAAAGAAAATTGGAGCAGTATCTTTAAAACTTAATCTGCACTTCAGCTATACCCTGCAATGTGATTTTTTTTTTTTTGTTACCCTATGTCTAACTCTAAAAGTTTTTGGGTATTGAGAACTTAGAAGCCAGATAATATAAGACTATTGTCTAGCACCATCTATTGGCAGTAATGATGTATAGACTATAGACATGGTTTTCATTCCCTTCCCCACAAAACCACCAACTATCGATGTCTGCAGTGACAATTTCAGTCACACAGTAGCAAAGGAGACAGCTAAGGCGATAGAATTAAAGTGGCTAGGATGATGTAATCAACACACTTTTTCTTGTGAAAAATATTGTGCGTTCTAAAGTGACAGTGATCAGCACTTTGTGTTTACGTAACAAAGAGAATACATCTTGCATGTGGCCTAATTAGCACATAGCTGGACAGCAATGGGGTGCTAAAGGTCGGTGGAGTCCAGGGCCAAGGCTACCGCTCTCAGCCCCACACAACAGTGCTCAGAGTTGGTAATAGGGTCAAGGCTGCCACCCAGCCCCCACACAAAGTCTGGGATCAGGGTCACTGCCCAGCCCTTCTTGGATGGGATTGGTGCAGATCTGCCACCTCACACCATGCAAGAGGATCTGGGTTCCTGCTGTCCAGCCCCAGCAATGGGGTTCAACTGCTGGGCCCCCTCTGTGAAAAAGTCTCGGGGCTGGGAGCACTGGGCACAGCAGTGTGTGAGGGGGTTAGGGAGCACTGTGGTTCTTAACCTACAGCCCAGCTAATACCACTGCTCTAATAGGACATCACATTGGGGCATTAACTCCTTGGACTAGTCCACAGACAACTGGGGCCTGAGTACTGTATGGTTAAGTAGTGGGGCATATTTGAAAGATGGGGACTGAAATTGAAGGGGTGGGGAAATTAACCATGTGGTAATAATTAAATCAGACCAGGACAAAAATGACTTGTAAATATCACCATTCACCAGCTACTTTCTGGAGGGCAGGCAAGATGTTGTAATTCTGCAGGGTGGGGTGGTGGATTGGAGTAAATTCACACACAGAATACAAAAAAATAAAATTGTGTTGAACTTGAAAGTGCACGGCCGTGTCTTTTCACAGACATGGAATCAAAACTTTAGCTTGATATTTCTGTGCAGTGAAATATTGTGTTGCTATTTAAAATATGATCAATAATTTCTGACTTAACATCCTATTGAGTGTGTTCACACCATCCACTTCAAGCCCATTAAGTACTGCCTTGACTCATGTTTAGAAAGCGCTTTTTAAGACAAAAGGATCAGTGTTCCCTCTAAACTGCGCACCTGTGCGGATGTACACCAAGAATTTCAGGCCTGTCTACCTTCTGAGCAGAGGCGCGCAGTGGCTGCTCAGCTTTTGCAGGGTGGGGCCATGTGGGGGTTGACTTGGAGCAGGGCAGCCCCCACATGGCCCTGGCCCTAGTTTCAGCCTTTGCCCAGGAGCCGTGGGCCATATGGTGGGCAGCTTCGGTGGCACTGACCAGGCTAGAGCCACAACAACCAAGCCTCATGCAGTGGCGGCACCTGCTCTGGCTTCCCTGTCCAGGGCTTGAGCCGCAGCCACGTCACAGGCGGTGCCTACTTCAGCAGTCCTGGCTGGACCAGAGCCGCAGCCGAGCTACGTGCGATGGCAGCACCTGCTCTGGTGTCCCCAGCCAGGCCAGAGCCACAGCTGAGTTGCGGGTGGCACCTGCTCCAGCAGCCCCAGCCAGGGCCAGACAAGCGAGGGGAAGAGGGGGAGCAGAGGGCCAGAGCCAGGTAGTAGGGTGCCATGTCAGTTCCAGCTTGACTAAAGGGCTCAGCCTTGGGATCTCAGAAGGTAAGTCTGTAATTATCAGAGGGTTAAAATAGATGGCAGATGACTAGAGAAATGTTCTGCTCCCTGTTCATATTTATTTAAGAGCCTAAACCACATTAAGGAGAACAGTTCTCTCTGATCCTCTATATTCATATCACTTTTGAAGGCATCAGTGTTGATTGTGCCAATGACTATTTTTCTCCCAGTGAAAGTTATTTCTCTAAATCTCTCTCTCGCTCACGCGTGTGCTCACACACACACACACCGTGTGTAGAGGCAACTAAAAATGTCTTGATATTATTTTGTGCTGATGCTAAATCAATATGCAGTTGATGCTGACATAGTAAAGGGGCTTTTCTATGATTCACAGGGGCCTAAAGCATGCAGATACTATAAGAAATATAAATAATAATTAGATTACGTCCTATATACCGTGTAGTAATGTGAACTGAAGAAAAAGAGCTGGATGAAATTTTCTGGTGATATCCCTAAATTCATCTTGTGACTGTGATTAATTGCAACTGCAGAATGAGCTTTAGAGTTAATGGAGAGGGACAATGCAGTCATTTTTTTATGCTTTACAAATTACTGCACTTTTTTGACTGGACTGGGCTGGGAAGAAAGTGCAGGGGTTGGGATGAAGGGTGCACTATGCAGAAGTTAGGGGCAAAGGGGGCACAATGCAAGGTCAGTGGTAAAAGGTGCACAGGACAAAGGTGGAGGGGTTGGGGAGCCCATGGATGCAAGAACAGTGGGAGCAAGGCTGGTTGAGAGGGAGACTGGGTGCCAAGCTGGGTGGTTTTCAGGGTGAGTGGGTGCAGGGTCATGCACCTTGTTAATTATCCCTTGTTTTAGTATTTTTTTCTTCCATAATTTAAATTGTGTGTGTGTACTTACTACATATGTATTTATGTTGTCAAGACTGGTGCACAAGAAAAAAACCTCTCTCCGCTCACAGATGGAAAATGCTAGAAGGAACACTGATAAGGACTAAAAATAATTATTAAACATGGAAGCTTCAGGAGGTGAATTGCAAAGCCAAAGTCCCCAGCACTGATGGGCAAAGTAAAGCAAAGAAGTATGACTACTTGTGAGAATGGCAAGAATGACAAAGGAAACAGTAGCTCTGGACACCGTTTCAAAACTTGCATTCCAACTCTTCCCCCTTTCTGTCTTTGTTTCTCTTTTATTCACTGATGGCCCTGCTTGCCAGGGTGAAGTAGAGTTCAAATCCCATTTGCCATTAAGTGAAAGCTCCAAAGATCTAGTTTATCTCCAAAGATAGAATTTAGCAGCAGCTACCTTTTCCAGAACTGAATCCAAGCCTCACAGATGCAGGCACTGCCAGGAACAACACGGGAATTAGGTGAAAAGTGCTGGAGCAGGCCCTAGCAATAGCGTCCTCCTGTGTAAGGGGGAATGGTCAGGAAGGCGCAAAGACTGGGGCCAGAAATCAGAAGAGCTGAACTGGCAGTGGAAGCTGGCTGACAGGGTGGTAGAAGGTACATTCGTATCCAGGGATTGTGAGAATAAGGGTATGTCTACACATGCCCCCTACTTCGGACTAGGGAGGCAAATGAAGCATACCGAAGTTGCTAATGAAGCGCGGGATTTAAATATCCCGTGCTTGATTAGCATATTTGCGGCCGGTCGTCATTTTAAAATGCCAGTCGCCCTATTTAACTTGCCACGTGTATACATGGTAGTCTGATCCAAAACCCTTCCCTCGAATTAACTGTTACTCCTCGTGCAACAGGTCAACTGGACCCAAGACGACAACCAGGCAGAGGAAGACTAAAGAACTGAGGCTATGTCTAGACTATGCCAAAGAGCTGAAAGAGGATATGCAAATTCCATGGGAATTTGCATATCTCCTTCTGATCTCACTTTCGAAAGCAGTTGGGACGCATTTTTTTCGGCAAGCCGTGTAAACCGCATTTTTTGAGGAAGAGTGGCTTTTCGAAAAAAGGGGAGAGGGTTGCTGAAAAAAAATGCATCCTGACTACTTTCACTTTTGAAAGCTCTGCTTTCAAAAGTGAGATTGGAAGAAGATAGCAAATTCCCGTGGAATTTGCATGTCCTCTTTCGGCACTTCAGCGTAGTCTAGACGAGCCCTGAGAGAAGGCAATCATGTAAAATAAATACTGCATTGGATGCTTATTTAATTCAACTCCATTGACTTGGCCACCTGTATTCTGAAATGCATTACAAGGAACAGTATATAAAGTTAACAGAAGACAATTACTGAAACATGAATAAAAATGGAATATTATTTCACTTTATTACTTTTTAGAAAACAATTTTAGTGCAATTTGTGTAATTAACACTACAGAGAGTAATCCTTTCTAATGTACTTCAAGATCACTTTTTACTATAAATAAAAGCCATTTTGTCCAGTAGCATCAGCTACACTATATCCCTGAGACCGCATTTTCAATTGGCTTCTCACACCACATATTCATTTTCCATAGTGCACATTTAGACAATAAGAAAAATACAATCCTCTAAACCAAAAATCAATCATATATTAAAGGTAAAAATTGGCTGTGGATAGAACAAAGTGTTTCAGCTTGTGCATAAACCTAAAAAATAAAGTGTTGAGTCCTATCACCCCTAAGAATGGTATGCAGACAATCGTTAAAACAGCTGTAAAGGAACTTCCTGGTGCATTTGGCCTAAGACATCCACATACTTTTGGTATCAATGTCACAATTTAGAAAGATAAAAGTTAGTCCATCTGTTGGTTGCCAGGTAAGAAGACCAACAAAGCTGTTAAACCCTTTATACCAAATACAAGCTTGCTATGTTTTATTTCCCCTTCATTCCAAGTGGCAGCAGCAAAGCAAAGGTCACTGTTCTGGGGAATTTGTTTTTTCCTGATTGGAGGAAAAAGGGCAAGAGATTTAGGCTATGTCTACGCTGCAAAGCTATTTTGGGATACCAAAATAGCTATTCCGTGTCTTTTGAGCAAGCCTGTTATTTTAAAATAAGTTCCATGAAGAGTAAGGGATGTTTCATAGTAAGATTTATTTCAAAATGAGTGCTGTGTAGACAGTGCCAAATTTCAAAACAAGCTATTTTGGAATTGACTCGAAATAAGCTACACAATTTGCATAGCTCAAATTGCGTAGCTTATTTCCAGCTATGGGTGCAGCGTAGATGCACCCTTAGTGAGGAGGATATTTTGAGGCTCTTGTCTAACAGTCACTTAAGATACTTAGAAAATTTTATCTCTGGTGACCAAAGTCTCAATTGAAAGTCAATAGGACTTGGGCTTCTAAGTGCCAAGTGACTTATGAAAACTTTATTCTAGGCCACAAAAAAGATGAAATATACAGTACATGAAAAATAAGAAGATTCCATTTTCTGAATGAAGCTCAGCTCTCATACAAAAAACAAGGGTTCTTCCTGAAAACAAGCACATATAGGGTACGTCTACATAGCAGGGCCAAAGCTGAAATAAGCTACGTAACATGAGCTACGTCAACTGCGTAGCTTAAGTCGAAATAGCTTATTTCATCTTTTTGGCACTGTCTACACTGCAGGAAGTCCAAGGCAGAGCACTCTTCCTCCAACTTCTCTTACTTCGCATAAGTAAGAAGCATAGGTCCTCCAGCTCGCCATTATTTTGACATTATGTCAAAATAACTGCTTGTAGTGCAGACGCGGACTATGTTATTTTGGAATAACGTCAGCTATTCCGAAATAATACTGCTGTGTAGACGGCACTCATATAGATGAGTCTCATTATGTCTGCCCATAAAATTTAAAGTAATTAAAATATTTGTATGTTCCCACTGTGCTATCACTGAGATCAATGGGGCTTTGCCAGCAATTTCAAATAGGAACAGGCACTCTGTAAGAGAAGATACTTGACTGAAGAAGGAAGGAAAAGTTGACTGAAAAACAAAAATTACAAAACACCATCTGTGATGGCTTTGAAGTAACATTTAAAGATGCATGTGCACATTATATATATTAAATTTCAATTAAAAAACTGCAGAGAAGCTTTGAACACTGTATCAAATAATTAAAGGGGAAATGCTATGAAACTTTCAGAGGAAGGCACTATAGGACCAAACTTTAAAAAAAAAAAAAAAGAGTGGATCAAATATAATGCTCATAAAAAATGAAGGGCTAGTAACAGTGACCTGAACCTAGCACAGTATGGACCAGTGCTATGAAAACCATCCTCATAAGCCTCTCATTTTGTCAATGCTTTTACCTGTATAAACATTAGTTTTGGCCTTCTAAAACAGATACACACAAATGAAGAGTAAGCTGCCAAACATTTTCCCTTATTACCTAAATTGGCATTTTAATTTATATCTCCATATGGAACAAACACTTTAAAATAAGGATGTAAAATCCCATTTAATTAATCAGCCCCCACCGGTAAACCATTCACACCTCTATTTTAAAACATGACTAGATTTTTCAAAATTTGTCTTATACAACCATCTAAATAACCAGGAAGGAGTGGTTATTCTTAAAATGAAGGTGGAGCAAAATTACACAGGAAGTTCTGGAGGTTCTTTAAAATACTCACTTAGGACAAAATGTTGCCAGAATGAGGTACCACTAGTGCAAATTTCACTTTGTTCCAGTTTACATTTTCCCACCTTTAGTCACCCTTATTCTGCACGATGGTATTTTCTCTTAAAATAGTTAATATGTTGTATATAAAATAAACAGGAGCACTAGTGCATACACAGCTCTTTTTACTGGACATGCTGGGACAGAGGAGTGAAAGCAGAATGTCAGCCAGCCAGTTGGGGGTAGGTGATTATGCTGCATGGGTCAACTTTTAGGCAAAAGCATGTTTTGCAAGTTATATCTGAAACCTCTGATTTATCAACAAGCCACTGTCACAGGTCAGCCTTAATTTCTCATACCCATAAGTGCAGATACCAAATTTTACTTTTTTAAATTAATCATTTTTTCTTGAAGGGATTTCAAACTTATTAGCACACAGAAAATACAACTTCTCATTTTACGAAAGGTTTTACATGACACCTGCACCCGAAAAAAAGAACATCCCTCTGATCTACAGGCACGTCTTTATGGAGGATCCTGCAGCAGACAAGTCTGCATGAATTTGAAGGCTCAGTCATGCTGATGTTTCTTTTATAAAACAGCCTGTTGCTACCATACAGGCTTCGTTAGCGCTCACTATTCTTTAGTAAAACATAACCCCACTTTGCATTTTACTGACAATATACCAGCCTGTCCAAAATTAGGTGCTATTCACTTTTTAATTTAGTATTTCTACTGCTGCAATATCGTGGTGTGTTTATGAGCATTATCAGAATAGCCACCAGCGCCAACCCCACCCCAAGACTTGGAGGGCCACATGGACTGAACTCTTGTGCAATTCCTGAGAGAAGTGGAGCAATTATACGTCCCACAGAGGTCACAGACTGACCAACTCCTATTAGCGTGCCACTGGCCTGATTCCCACCTAGGGCCAACTCAAGGTCAGTGATGCAAGTGCGTCCCACAGTGGTTGAAAATGCTAAAAATGTTGATGATAAAATGACCGTCCATATGCTGAGTGCCGTGGAATACAGCATTATCAACACACAGGTGAGAACAGTGGAATGTAATAAAAGTGCATAAGTGTTATATTGATAGAGTCTTGTTATTGGTCCAAGTAGAAAACCAGCAAGTGCTCCAAGGGTGCTACTATAGCTTATGAGGTATCCTGTGAGCTTAGGTTTCACCCCAAATCTCTCTTCAATTGCCAGAATAAAGTTGCTATAATACAACATTACAGCTACAGACATTAGTAACCGTACTAAAAATATATCCCACAGATCAGAGCATGCAATGCTTTTAATCCTCTTCAGCACTGACACAACTTGAATCCACAGGGACTCATCATATTTCACTGCTCCACTAGCTAGTGATTTAACCTGCGGGTCATAGTTTGCCTTTGCTGTCGCTTTGCTGTTACTAGTGGTCCGTTCATTTTCATTATTCTCTGTGTGATCTTCACTCCATGGTAACATCCAGACAAGACCTGTGTAGGTAATGCAATGAGATCAGTTAGTTGTGGACAGTTACGCTTTTTACCCTACATCAAACACACAAGTTACCGTTATGTTTTAATGATTTCTCAAATCCCAGAAGTCAAAGACACAAATGAAAGCATATTGGACTTTGTGGGTGACATTTTATCCTAAAATAATCACAAAACAGTTTACAAAAATTAAGCAGAATATAATCAGTGCAGTTACCACTGGTTTTCTGATATTTAAAATGGGGCTCTATAACGAGAGAGAAAGGTTAAGTGACCTGCTCATGCAGTGTATACCTAGCTAATCTGAGAAATGAATTATTCTGACCCCCATTTTGTATCTCTAGACACAAAAATACATTCCATCTCTTGTATTTGGATGTAAAAAATACATAAAGAGGGAGAGATCTGTCTTATATTAACTATTTTCAAAAAGTCAGAAGTCATTCAAATTCAAAGAGCAGTCTGAATGCCCAGAACAGAAGATTTCAGACAAATCATTGTACAAACAGCATGAACACATAGCACCACTTGAAAAGGCCTGAAGTGCAAAATGCTACCTATAACTTACCAGCATTCAGAATGAAGATGGAAGAACAGACAAAAGATGTCAGGTAAAAGCCACTCTCCAATTCTGTAAAGTAGCCCCCAACCACAGGACCCAGAATGAAACCAACACTGGAGGCTGCATTGAAGTGTCCTATTACAAGAGGGCGTTCTCTCTCAGAAACCAGGTCAGAAAGAAGAGCTTTTGAAATGGACAGGGTGTGTTTGAAAATGCCTGCAAGTTAACATAAAAACATTCATTTTATTATCTGATTTATTTAGCATATTATATTATTTATAAGGTTGTGTACAATTAAGGTTTGAAAATTCCATAAGCTACAAATCATCCAATGCCAGAGCTACAAAGGATGAGCTTGGCAGCAACCATTCCCTCAGCTACTTTGAGAGCTAGAAATCATGCTAAATGAAGATCTGCGTCAAGTGAGCAGAACTGCTTGAAAAAGAAATAGAAGCAGCAGATCTGAATGGTGGATCCCAATA
The DNA here is from genome assembly GCA_032595735.1 of Pelochelys cantorii. NCBI lineage: Eukaryota > Metazoa > Chordata > Testudines > Trionychidae > Pelochelys > Pelochelys cantorii. The sequence continues at coordinate 117,961,548 of CM064326.1, read as the reverse complement.
AAGGTGAGACATATGCTAGAGACGCAACATCTCATGGTTAGCGTTGGGAGAAAAAATGATACTGCTAGCTACAGACACTTGCAATTGCTACAGCATAATCCCAGATTGTTGGACAGACAGTATTAGAGAAGCCATAATTAGTGTGAGAGAAGTACTAATTAGTGTGAATTCTGAAGCATTTTAGAAATGTTACATCTGCTCAGTGAAATATCTTTCTCTGCTCCTTCCTCACAAAAATATGACATTGCATCACCATCCACAACTATTGACAATACAGGAGCATTACAAAATCTCTAAAGAGGTAGCTACATATTTAAACAATTATCAAACAAATCACTGAAGTTTCTTTACCATAAAAACAAATTGAAACAAAAACAAACCTGTCTCCTGTATCAAGGAAACAAAAAAATAATTCTTTGGAATGAGGCTAGATAGTCAGAAGTTTCAATGTCTATTATCAGATTTTTATATTAAGACTGATAAAAACTTAGCTTTAGGGGCACAAACAAATATGCTTTTACACAACATACACGTTCCACTAAGAAACAAGCCAAGCTTTTAGACTGAAATATATGCTTGGTAGGATGACAATGTACTGCAGAAGTTATATCATGTTATGTGATGCACATTTTTAGAAGTTACTAATGATTTTGGGTGCTCAACTTGGGAAACATTATAGTAGCCTGAATTTCAGGAAGTGCTAAGTAGGGATATAAAATCTTGATTAGCCAATTAATGGAATAGGCGATGCAATTTGCATCGATTAGTTGATAAGAGTGCCTCCGTGAAAGGCAAAAGTGCTGCAGGGAGCATGGGGCCAGTGGGGGTCCCGTGCTCCTCGTGGCATTTCAGAGCACCAGCACTACATGGAGCCCTGGGTCAGCAGGGGAGTCCCCAGCTGACCCCGGCCAGGCTGCACATGGCATTTCAAAGTGGCAGACCACAGGCTCCACATGGTGCTGACGCTCTGAAGCGCCCCCTTCTCTTTCCCCCTTCCCTTGCTGCCTCTTTCTGATACAGGCAGCAAGGGTGTGGGGGGGAAGCAACTAGTCGACTAGTGTGTTGACTATCCAATAAGCATCTGCTTATTGGATAGTTTGACTAGTCATTCACATCCCTAGTGCTTAACTACCCATCCTCTGAAAAAACAGTCCCCACATTAAGGTGTCTCAGAAATTGTTCACCCCCTCCTTACCTTCAAAAAAACCAAACAAACAAAAAAGCAGCACTGAAAATTACCAATCATATTTGTTACAAAAATTATGAGGAAGTAATGAAAAATTAAATAAAAAGATCAACTTAGAGTTCTTTTCAAAATTGGGGTTCAGTAGCTGCCAAAGAGCCATTATACCTGTGATAAGAAAAAGTGGTCAAACTGTTCAAAGTTGCGGTCCAGCCTGTCACCATATCTAAACAACATGATTTTCCAAGCAATAATTCGCAACTAACAGACTGATTATAAAGCCAAGTACAAAATCAATTACTCACCTACAGGGACCCTAGCAATGGCAAATAAACACACATTGGTGGACATGCCAAGCAGGAAATAACCCAGTGCACTGAAGAGGATACAGGCAAGCAGGGAATATTGTCTTCCTATTACATCACTCCAGCAGCCCTGGTAAAACAATAAACTAGTAGTGAACTATCCATTGTGAAAAATATGCACGTCTGAATTAAATCGATTACCTCTCTTTTCAAAAGAGAAGTCCCTGAGGGACCATCAGTGGAAACACTCACAAACAGATTAGATAACATTCATAATAGTTCTGTGTCTAGATGCCAGAGGCTGGACATGATGGACTAAATTCAACCCTGAAGTCAATGGGAGAAGCACCTGCTTGCGTCATGAATTAATTTTACTAGCTGAGATATGAAAGCCAAGCTTCATTTAATCTCTCATCTTCATTTTATGTAAACCCAGGACAAATTTAGTGAAATATCATTGGCGTCAGTTGAATGAAAATGCCATCACACCAACACTGACCATTAGTATTTATTTATAATAGCAACTACTATGTGCTAGATGCCTGGCAAACATTCAGAGAGGGCAGTCCCTGCTTGAGGGAGCTATCAGTCTGAGGGCAAGCAAACAGAAAGAGGTTATGGGAAGGGAAAAACTAATAGATAACCTATACCCAATAAGTCAACTAGCTTAATTACATGCAGCATGGCGGAAGAGAATCTTTACGCAGGAGAGGATAGGAACCATACACAAGTCCAGGGAAGCTGCAACACCAGAGGAAAAGATGACTAGATGCCACACAGGTGGATGAAATCTAGGAGCACAGATCTGAAGTGTTGGCAGATATAGAATATATTCCTGAACTATGACCTTCAGGTTGTGCATAGCTGTTTTTGGGGAAGGGGGGGGGGAGTATAACCTATGGGGGAAAAAAAGTTTGAGACATGATGCATGGATTAAGGTCATTTGGCACATTACAACAGACTTCATATTAACCAGAAAATGGCAAACACCGATTACACAATTTCAGAGATCCGATCCATGATATTATTTCTTCTTGCAGACTACTGCTTTGAAGAAAACTGTTCTAATAGCAATGATGTTAAACAGAACATTGAATGACTGACACATTTGACTGATTAAGCTGCTATTTTGAATGTAGACAGAGATTTGCTATTCAGCTAAAATTTCATCTGGTGTACTAGTCACCTCAAGGATTAGAGTTGTTCCTATAACTGAAAAAAAAAAAAAAAAAGTTCTGCACAGATAAGAACAGTTTCACCAACGTCAAGGGCTTAGATGAATACTAGTAAATGTACAGTTTCACATTCCCAAAATATGACCATTAATGTTACCAATTTTCTCTCCAAGTTAATAGAAACATCAATATATTTGTAAAGATCCAGTATTCAAAACTTACCACAAACGTGCTGGAAAAGAGCTGCAATAAACCATAAAAAGACCCTAAAATAAAAACAGTGAAAAAAACCCACTGAGAATTAAACATGAACAGACTTCTGAAACTAGCTTAAAAGTGGTTCGGCAAAGTGGGGAAATTAACTGAATAATTCATTAGAAGAATGGGGAGAGGCAAAAGAAAGAAGTTGGGTACAGTCTGGCATGAACTATAGCAACAGGAATTTCATCATTTTGATGAATGAATGTTCCTCTTTTCTGGGTGTCTCAAAATTGCAACACTATAACCCAGAAGTGTGTAGGTAGAAGTACGTTGCTTTGCCAAGAGAAATAACTGAAATTGGGACAGTTGGCATCTTACACGAAATGTTATGACCAAACATTATGATGGGGCATTGCAGCAGCCCTGGAAGAAATTGCAAATCCTGCCCTTCAAAATGAAGGGTAAGAACCTAGCAGCAATTGACAGTAGGAGAGAAGGAACAGAAGATAACAATTTCGGCATGGAGTCAACTTTACAATACTTGTCAGCCTGTTTTATTGTTTAAAGGACACCACGGACGCCTGCCTTTGTCAGTGCTTAAGTCAATGCAGAATGCAGAGATTGTTAGTTTATGAGTTTGTTTGTTCAAGAACTTCACTTAAATTGTAACAGCTAGGACCACCAAATTTGGTATGTAGCTTCCACTTACCCAAACTTAAACCATTGTCAGGGTCTGGTTGTTCGTGGAAAATGGGAAGTGCCAGGAATGGGAGTGTTTTCCATAACATGGAAAGGAAAGTGGTAGAGAGGGGAAGGACGCAAAAGGGAAGGGCACAGAGAGGACGGACACAATGCTGAATATGGCCTCTGAGAGCAGCTGCAGCACGAAGAGAGTGACCAGACTGGGTGAGTAGCCCCCATACCCCAAACCTGGAGCCTGTCTCCCTCATGGAGAGCCTGTAGGCTGTGGAGGGCACTGGAGGAGGGGGCAGCCCCTAGAACCCCCTGCCTCCTTCCCCCTTCCCTGAGGCCCATACATCCTGCCTGGAACCCCTCCATACCTCCCAACCCTCTGTCCTAAACCATAGACCTCCGCCTCTCCTTACACCTGAACACTCAGTTTCTTTCATTTTTTTAAAAAAAGGTTAATTCAGTTAAAGACCTGAGCAACGCTGTGTACATCTGCTAGTATGGCTATAAAGAAGACATATTTATGTCCCCTTTACTATTTCTAAAGTAGATCTGTATTTGTGTTGTAAGCCTATATCCCAGAATCACTTCACTGGAGAAGAGGAAGCTACAGAATCCAAAAAGATCATCATTTGGAACCCCCCCATATAGTAGCTCCTGAAGACATATTAGTAGGACAATCATGATTATAAGAGGGAAGAATTAGCCGCAGAAAAATGTCTGTCTTGCTTACATCCTATCATTCGTTTCCACAGTATGGCAATTATAAGTTGGTGATGCTACATATCTGACTTTATGTCATTCACGGGGCAATCAGTACCTGTGCTGTACTCACCTACAACTCCTGCAACAGTTGGACTTGCTCCTAGAGACTTGATATGAACATTTAACAGAGGCACAACCATACTCACACCAAAGAAGTCCTGAAAGAATAAGGAGATGGAGTTTCAGTGATTAAGCATATTTACAAAGATACAGAAGTGGAGATATAGGAATAAATTATTCTGTATTTTAAAAAGGTATTATATTTTAAATGAATAACAATCTAGGGTCAGATCAATAACTAGGAAGACTTCACTCAACCCATCATATTATGTTGTTTAAGTGCTTCTAGCATGAATGTAGTTTATTGCTACTATAGTTTTTCCAGATGCCCTGCGTGAAACAAGCTATATCAGTAAAACCACAGTTTTGCTGGTATAACTGCATCTACATTACTGGTTCTAGAACGCACAAGCTATGCAGTTATGTCGGCAACACTGCTTTCGACACACATCTGACCAACACAGTTCTGTGGGGAAAAGTCTGTGGTGCAGATGTGGCCTACAAGAAATAAAAAGTTTTGCATGACAGAGAATGTCTTTTGTTCCATAATTATTACAATTGGACATTTTTAAAGCTTAAAGCTATGAAAAGAACTACTTATCTAGTATGAAAAAAACCGTATTAAATAAATGAAAAAGACAGACCCGGGGATGGGGGGTGGCCCATGCAGCCCACTCACTGGCCTAGGCGGCCAGCCTGGGGGTGGGGGAAAGCTGTACATACCTACTGCTGGCGCTTTCTGGGTCCGGCCCGGAGGCTGGCCTACCACCAGCAGGGGCTGGCATGAGAGAAAGGGGGAGCTGGCAGAGGAGGGGCTGCACAAACCTTCTGTTGGTGAGGGGGTGGAGGTGCTGGCATTGGGGGCGTGTCTGTGCACCCCACCCACTGGCATTCCCCAGGCCCAGCCTGAGGTGGCGGGGGCTGCGCAAGTCTCCAGGAGTGAGTAGGGTGGTGTCCCTGGGGAGTCTGCACAAGGGATATTAAAATGCGTATAATTAAATAACTGTGTAACTGCTGAAATTTTCAGCAATTACGCAGTTCTTACATGTGGGCAGCACTCAGCTCCCGTCTGCTGGTCCGCGCTGCTACCTCCAATACAGAAGCAACAGGACAGGCTGGCAGGTGGTTCCTCAGGAGCTGGTGAATGCAGGGAGCTGGCTTTTATGCCGGCTTCTTCCACATACCAGCTCCTGTCTGACATCCCCTCCCTATCTGCTGTATCAGAAGCAGCAGCACAAGATGGCAGATGGCTACTCAGGAACTGGTGCAAGCAGGAACCTGCATGTAACTGTGAATGTTAACTGTGAATGCGCTGTGGCCAGCAACTACTCCCTAGGGCAGACCAGGGAGTCGGGTGCTTCCAGCCAGCGGTTTCCGTCTGGGGCACTTGCTACCTCCCCGCCATGATCATTCCACAGTATAACTGTGTCTTCTGCCAGATCCCTCCCTTTCCATTAAATGAGAATAAAACTGAATTCCAGGCACATCCCATTGTCCTGGCACAACCAAATCGTGTCCTTTCTTTAAGTTAGGTTGAGATGACGCTTGCTCTCAAATTTGATAGTCCTAGCTCTTACCGTTTAGGAGAAGTTCTTGAACAAATGAACTCATGAATAGAAAGAGTGATGCACATTTCTAAAATTATATATATATATATTTAAAGTTGAATAATTTTTCTGAATTTTCAAAACGATAGGTTTGCGCTAATAACATTTTTAATTTAGCAATATAAGTAAGTTGGAGTATCATGGAAATAAGAAAAAAGCTTCTTTATACAAATATTTAAGTTATGAAAACAAACACATTTAAAGCACTTTGTAGATGAGGGTTTTTCAACTGGTGCTACACTTTACATGCATTTTCCAATGGGAAAAGAGGCTTTGGGGGCAGGTATAAAAATATTAGATCAGCCCATTTCTGTAAGTAGACTGGCATTGTAAAATAAAATAAAAATAATGTAAAATGTTATATAGAATACAGCACAGCAGGCAAGGCATAGTATAAGGGAAGCAGAGATTTCCTCAGTAACATAAGAGAAAGACTAGACAGCAGCTGGAGGTTCCTGACTCCTATACTGTGGAAGGTTCTCCTGAATTGTCCTTTTAGATTTTATCTTTTGTTAACTTACCACACTGACCTGCTAATTCCTTATACATCAGAGTGGAACTGTGCTGAAGGGCACTATTGAAGCAGTATCGTCTTTTATCAGAGACTACTGCAGTTGGACTAAACTAGAACAAACATACAACCATAGAAAACTAGAATAGAGATGCCATTAAAAACACCATAGAGTCAAATGATTCTAATACCTCAATAAGCAGAAATGATGGCTTATTTTATATTTTATAGACACAAAAAAGAATTATATATTAGCATGATAATAGTACCCAGAGCTTTTCCCTGGTATTCCTAAAATCATACAATTTTAAGCCCAGCAATTACTGTTAGCATTTGCAGATCAGTGAAGAAGCTTATATAACAAACAACAGTTCAGTGACATCTTTCAGCTACTATACACAGAAGGGATGTAAAATCCTGTTTAATCAGTTAACGAGTTAAACATGACATTTAATTGGCTCACCATTTAAATACGGGTGGGCTGGAGTAGCCCTCTGGTTGTGGGCAATAAGGATGATGCTTACCAGTTAACCATTCACATCCATAATACACAGTAGTCACCCTTAGAAATGTGCCAAATGCTTTCTATGGCAGAGTAAATGTATAGAGCACTGCAAATCCACAGATATCTGTGGCTCATTTTTGTGAATATGGGTGTAACCGCTACTGAGGGGATTTGAACCTGAGACCTCTGGAGCTTAATGCAGGAGCCTCTATCGTTTGAGCTAAAAGCTAGCTGACTCTCAGCCGAGACTGTAGAGCTCCCTTGTTTTTATCTCTCGCTGTAAGCAGTCTAAGTGCCACTACATGGGACAAGAAACTACACTCGGGCTCTGTCTACACTAGCGGGTTCTTGCGCAAGATGTTCTTGCGCAAGAACATGTCCACACTGCCATGTGCTTTTGCGCAAGAGCATCTATGGCAGTGTGGACGCTCTCTTGCGCAAGAAAGCTCTGATGGCTATGTTAGCCATAGGGCTTTCTTGCGCAAGAACCCCCTGCCGCGCATCCACACTGCCCTCTTGTGCAAGAGCTCTCGTGCAAGAGGGCTTACACTTGTTAGAAAAGAGCGTAGCTCTTGCGCAAGAAGCCCTCTCTTACCACACTTTACTAAATCTTCTTGCGCAAGAGCAGGCGAGCAGTGTGGACACTCTGTGGAAGAACGGCCGTTCTTGCACAAGAACCCACCAGTGTAGACATAGCCTAGGTGTGCGGGTTACATATGCAGATATGCATTTTGTTTCTAGAATCCTGCAAATCTGGAGATATTTGCTTTATATCCAAGGGTATCTGCATTTGTGGATGTGAATATCTGCGGATCATTTTTGCAAATGCAGATGCGGATACCAATTTTGTATCTGTGCAGGCTCTATAAATTTACCTCAGTATTTGAATGGCTCTAATTAGTTCTTGTAGTAAGTTTAAGGAAGTTTATGAAACTTTGCAAACACAAAGGTAAGACTTATCTATTTAAAGCAAAACAGACAAGCTGTATGGAGCACTAATGTCTACTGCTTTTTCAGACTTGTAAGGAAAAACACAGAGCCAAAGAAGCACAAACAAAGGAAAAAAAGCAAAAATGAGACAGATATATCAAGGGGAGGGGGAATGATGGAAAATAATATAAAAGATGAAAAATAAAAAAGTTCTTTGGCTAGTTTAAACAAAAGCAACTTGCATCAATACATACACATGTAAAAACATTGTTTCCTTTTTTCCTTAGATGCTTATTTCTGAATTAATCAACCAACTAGCTAGCTGAACTTAAAAGCACTCAAGCACCCAAACAACAAAGGCAGGGTTACCAGGTAGACTCCCCCAAAATACTGGACACACTTGATCGTGGGTGAGGTGAGAGGGACCGGCTGGGAGGGGGGCGGGGCTAGCCGGGGAGGCGGGGCTGGTGGGGGGGGGGGGTTGGGGGCCGCGGGGCTGGCCGGGAGGAAGGGGGGCGGGAGGCGGGGCTGGCGGGGGAGGTCAGGGGTCGCGGGGTTGGCCGGGAGGAGAGGGGGGGCGAGAAGCAGAGCTGGGGGGGGGAATCAGGAGCCGGGGGGGCTGGACGGGAGGAGGGGGCCGGAGGAAGGGGGCAGGAAGCAGAGCTGGAGGGGGGAGGAGGGTGCAGCCACTGGCCGCAGCCGGAGTCCAACAGGCTGCGCCCCAGGCAGGCACTCCCTCTAGTTGCTAGTAGAAGCCGGGCGGGGGGAGTGGCTGGGACTCCCAGCCACTCCCCCCCGCCCGGCTTCTGCACGCAACCAGAAGCTCCCAGCTGGGAGGCGGGCCGCGACTGGCGCTGGGAGCCTCTGGTTGCATGCAGAAGCCGGGCAGGGGGAGTGGCTGGGAGTCCCAGCCACTGCCTCCGCCCCGCCCGGCTTTTGCACGCAACCACAGGGCTCCAAGTGCCAATCGCGGTTCGCCTCCCAGTCGCTCCCCTGCCCCCCAAGGCTTCCATCTGGCACCCAGCCGGAAATTCAGAAAATTCCGGACATTGCACGTGTCCAGTATTTTCTGAATTTTTCTACTGGACAGAGGGCGCAAATACTGGACTGTCCAGTAGAAAACTGGACACCTGGCAACCCTAAACATAGGCAATCTAGCCATTCAAAATAGAGAACATAAATATAGTAGTTTAAGTTAGTGACAAGGAAAATCCTTATGTTTCTTCTGCAAACCACTGTGATACAGCTTTACAAAGGCTTGGACAGGATTTGGCCTGTGCACTCCAACTCCAGAATACTCAGCTCAAAAGGGGGTTGCTGCATGGTTGCCTGGAAGGGGAGATATGGGAGGAGGACAGGGCATGGAAGTTCTATAGCCAAAGCAGAATCAGATCCAAATTTAAAAGACTTGTCCAAGGCCACACATTAAGTCAGTGACAGAGCCTGGATGAGAAGAAGAGTTCCTGAATGCAGCTCCCTTTCTGAATCCATAGAACAAACCACTCATTCACTTAAAAACTCATATAGGCTCTGTAAAAGTAAGATTTTACATTATTTAATTTAACAGACCTGAGTGACACATTGTCATCAGTATACACTAACAATTTTTTGTTTGACAGTAAACACTGCACTGCATGCTAACTTCAGAGTAAAAGAGACTAGATTATTTCTATGGTCCAAACTAAATTAAAAGTAAACAGCTCAGATTAAATAATATTCTCTTTTACAAATATCTGGTATTATCATGAAAACTTCACTATTAGACTGTACATGCAATCAAGTTTTAAAAATATATTAGAAAACTTTATTTTAAAATATGATTTTGTAAATCAGTTATGTTTCTTTAGTCTCACTTTGTGAATATGAAGATGTGGTTTGAGACTAGGGCAATCTACATTAATTAAAAAAAAAATGAAAGACAGCTACATGAGTGGGGAGAAGCTTATTTTTTTTTAAAAAACTACCTAATGGTGTTTTATTCCATATACAAATGCATTCTTCTTTATTACAGTGCCTGCTCTTCTTTGTATGGTTATTGAAAACCTACAAAAACTACGTAAGAGTAACTGTAACTCCTCTTTGAACATAGGCCATAGGGCATTAAACACTAAGCAAAAGTCATTTAGCATTAATTATTTGCCTTAAAAGACAGAACAGGTGGTCATCATCCTACTTGATAGGGACTATAAAACAGCACCAAGGATAAGAACATACCTGCTAGAATGTGGCTTCCAGCCAGTCTCAGACTATGGGGAAATCTCCTAGGCCCTCAAAACTGTCTCCCTGGATGCGAGCAATACTGTTGTGAGTACTGGACAGAGGGGACAGAGAGAGACTGGCTTTGCCAATCCCTGAGTTTAGGCTTTTGGGGAATTTCTCAGATCCTTAGGACTCCCTCAGGAATCTCAAGGGCTTTTTGTGGTCAGGCATCTGTTATTGTTGCCAAGGCCGGGGGAGCTGCAAGCATGACAGCGAGGATAAATGCAAACACAGGAGACTTGGGGGTTGTCCGAACAGGCTGTTGAAAAGGTGCTGGAGGGGTTACTAAGAGCATGGGGGCAGACGCTATTTCATACGCTGATTGCACAGGTGGAAAGCTATAGCTGTATACATCCGCCGCCCCTCCCCAAAACCACCGGCAGTGATGTGCCATGGGGGTACCTGACGTCAGCTGAGGATCGTTTCCCACTTTTTTTTGGGGGGGGGGCACAATTGTCCCGTGGAGACCAGCGGCAGGCAACCCCCGGGGGGGCTGAGTCACCCATAGGGCTGACAGAATTCGTTTTTACACCTTCCCGGTAGGAGACGGGGGGAGTCCCAGCCCCTCCCCAGGCAGGCCACGGGGGCCCCGCTGCGCCCCGCACGCACTCACCAGGAAGCCCACCAGGTAGAGGCACCGCACGAAGCGGCTGGGCCCGGCCCCACGCGGAGCAGGACGCGGCCGCGCTGGCGGCGGCGGCGGCGGCGGCTCCCAGGCCCCCATCGCCCAGCCAGGCCCGGCGGCGGCCACCGCAGCTGGGGGAGGAGCGAGCTGCGCGCGGGGCGGGGCGGGGCCGGGCCGGGCCAGGGCAGGAATGGCGGGCTGAGGCGTGGGGAGGTGCCCGGAGGCAGCCAGGGGCTGGGGCCGGGGCCGGGGCCGGGGCGCGGAGCTCAGGGCCGCTTATGTGCAAGCCGGGGCTTGTCGCGAGCGCTGAGGGGGCGGGCGGTTGGTTCGGCATCAGGGCTGGAAGAGTCCCGTTCCCGGCTGTTCTCTGTCACCGCCCTGCCCCCCGCAGCTGGCTCCTGGCTGGGACTGGCACAAACCCCCCCCCCCCCCCGGCCTCCAGGAGCCGGGACTTTCAGAAAAAAAATCCGCCCTGAAGGCGGTGGGTGATCCCAGTCACTGGAGGGTACCAGCCCGCTCGGGTGCGGCCCATACTAATGGGGAAAGTCAACTTAAGATACACAACTCCAGCGAGGTAATTTACAGCTTCCTGTTAGTTACCTAGTTGGCCTCATCATATCCAGGGCCCGCTCCAGCCATTCCTGCGCCCCGGGCAGCAGGCGCGTGACGCATGCACGGCTCGGCCCCCCCCAGGCGCATGGCGCATGCGCAGCCCCGTCCCCTGGTGCACTGTAAGGGGCACCGCGCGGTCCCCGCCCCCGGGTGCGCGGCGCCTGATGGCAGCTGTAAGGGGCGCCGCGCAGTCCCCGTCCCTGGGTGTGCGGTGCCTGATGGCAGCTCTAAGGGGTGCCACGCGGGCCCCGGGTGCTCAGCGCCTGATGGCAGCTCTAAGGGGTGACGTGCGGCCGGGTGCGCAGCGCCCCTTACAGCTGCCATCAGGCATCCCCCATAGGTTGGCGCCCCAGGCAGCTGCTCAGCTAGCCCCCCCCTCCCCCCCAATCCAGCCCTGATCATATCTTAAATCAAGTTTTTGTGCTGTCCACGCAGCGGAAGGTCGACAGGAGCAAAAGCTCCCATGGGCTTTCCTTACTCCTCATGTACTGGCACTGATGGGAGTGCCCTCTCAGTGTGAATTAGCGGGGCTTCACTAGACCCGTTAAATCAAATGTTAGAAGATCAGTCTCCAGAGGGTCAGTCTTTTCCATAGGGTAGACAAATCCTCAGTGCTTTCCTGCAAAATGTCCAACAACAGACTGCACCTGTTACCTCAGCTGAAAGGATACCATCGTGTATACCCTTTCTGTTTGAACCCCTACTACAGTCACGTTATAAAATTTAATAAAGTTTTGAGAACATATTCAGTCCTTTAGCAAGAGAGACAAAATTTTAAGCCTTATAAATTTTCAACTCAAGTTCTTAAAATCATTTTGGGAGACAGATCTAAGACAACCAATGCAATTTATTACAGGAAATGGAACACTTTCTTGGATTTCAGCATTACAAATAGGCAAGATCGAGACCCCCAAATGTACCATTTATCATTAAACCTACCAAGTCTAACAATGACTTATTTCATTCTGGTTTACAACTTCAGATCATTAGGGTGCATTTAGCAGTCATTTCAACTTTTCATACACAGATTGAGCCCAGAAGAAAAAAATTACAATCCACTGATCCAGAACATTTTGAGGCATTCTAAATGGATTGTAGTTTTAAAACTGCTGATAGTGGTATCAGAAGAGTAATCTCTTCTAAAAGATCTACAGATTTGAGACGTGAAAATTAGTCTTTTTAGTGACTGCAACCCCAAAGCGATATACTTCGGTGAGTTATAGTGAAAGATAGGGTGACCTCCCCTTTACAAAAGGCAAAAATGGGACACATGCATGAGCCCTGCCCTTTTCCATGGTCCTGCTGCCTCCTTCTCCTCTTCCCTTGGAGGACCTGCCGCCTGGCCAGGCTGGAAGCTGCAGCCCAGGGCAGGTGGAGGGTCCCTATGTAGCTTTTACCACTGCACAGCTCCTGGCCGGGGCAGAGCCTCCAGGAGAAGAAGAGGAGCAGGGGCATGGCCTTATAGTGTGGGTGTGGGTGGGAACACAGGGGCTTAAGGCCCACCTCAGCCTCCTCTCCCCTGCTGGGAAGAGTCTAGTGCCAACCCAGAGCCTCTGGTAGGTGCAGAGCAATACTGCAGAAAATCTAGGACAAATGCTGTCTTGGTATGGTTCAGCCTGGCACCAGGACTTGCACTCTTCATTTTTGGATTCTCCACAGAGTGACTTAGAAAGGTTCCGCATAAGGAGGAATGGTGCCTTCACAGAAAGAACTGAGTGCCTTTTAGGAGTGAGGCCTATGTGACGGACCAGGCTGGGTCTGGGCACCGCTAAGGGCGTCAGCTCAGGACGAGTTGCTCAAAACCAGGGCTGCTAACAGCCCTAGACTGGAGACCTTTCCCAAACAGGCCACAAACCAGTCACACAGAGCGCTTCAGCTGCCAGTCTGACCAACAGGAAGTCTCATGAGCAAGACCCCTCAGACACCCTAGTTTTCCTTGTGCCACAATCAGCCCCAGACCTTACACACAGGTGAGATGTTATGAAACCCCGTCTCACCAACTCTGAACAGATCCTCGTGGTCCCAAAGACCTGCCACAGTCCCAGGTCAATTTACACTTTAGATCTTACCCACAAGAGCATGCTGAGCTAATCCTTTAGAATCTAAAATCTAAAGGTTTATTAATAAAAAAAAGAAAAGGTCGAGACTAAGATTGTTAAGGAGAGTACATTACATACATCAGTCACCAAGTTCTTGATGCAGGCTCTTAGCAGAGATGTTACAAACAGCTGGCTTAAAAGTCTCTGGTGTACATCCTGTATCGGGATGGGTTAGCACTCCTTCCCAGCTCTCTGTCCCTAGCAAGGATGCATCTGGAATCAGGAGCAAGATTGAAGACAAGATGGAGACAGCCTCATGGGATTTTTATATTCCTGGTGTCTCCCAAACTGGAGCTGGTCACATGATCAAGTGACCTATCTCTGTTTCACGTGCAATCAGCCATGTGGCTGCAGGCTTCCAGACGCATTCCTCAGGTGTGTATTGGCCACGCTGAGAGCTGAGAGTCATTGTCCATGGAGCAGTACTAATTAGCACAGCTATTCACTGAACAATCCTTCCTCACAATAGGCAGTCCAGGCCCATTGCTCCCTCCCAGACAGAGAACATTTACAGTACAAGAACAGAGCCCATATTCATAACTTCACATACAAAAATCATGCAAGTACATGAGTAGCATACATAGAATCAGCAGAGCATAAGCTTCCATTTGATACCTCACATGGCCTACTTTCTACAGAATTTGGGGCAAATACCACCCGTGGGTGCAACAGTGATCTGTCTGCTCCCTTTAAAATCCAATAACGTGACAGCCTGATGAAACTCTTCTCTAGGTATAAATTTGGTAGGCTTCAGACATAGGCCCAATTCAAGAACCAGCTTTTGTGTCTCATTTGTTTTTTGTTTGTTTGTGTTAATACAGTGTATTAATAAGTTATAACTGCTTTTTTAAACTACACAATAGCTCATGACCTAATATATCTATTATTTTCTAAGGTGCAACAGGACTTCTCATTGTTTTTACAGTTACAAACTAACATGGCTATCCCTCTGAGATTTCTTGAATCTGCACATTTTATGCTTGGAGATTGGGGATCCTGCTGACATCATGTCACATCAGAAGACAGTATTCAGGGACCTCTATCAGGACAACCAGGAAAACCTATAGAGTCAAGCATACAGTTAAGACTATGGAGTAGGGTTATGGTCCCAGAAATACCAAAGGGTTTCCTTGCCTTAAAACAAAATTTGAGGGCCACGATCACTGTTTCTAGGGCAGAGTTGTTGGATGAACAAACACAAAATTGAATATGTAGCCCACGGGTACCTTTGAGAGAGCAACTTGGGTCCAAGTAATTGGTACATCCCATCAACAGTGTTTAAAAGTTGAGGTATGAGTGGTTGCAGGTCCTGCTTCTCCAACTATGTTTCAATGAGATAATTAAAATGTCTAGAGGTTGAGATCTTATACAACATGGCCTGTTTTCTTTCTTGCTACAGATCTCAGATCATTTTTATTTTACCTAAGATTAAAGAACAACAATAAATCCTTCTTGTCCCAGCCATACTAATCTGAACTATATAGGCTATGTACTTTTGTTGATACAGCTAATCCGTTAAGCATTTATTTGAACATAATATGATCCTTCAGGAAGGCAAATAGATTCAGACTTTCATGAGCCATCTTAGGGACATCTTGGCTAGGTCTACCCTACAGAGTTTTTGCAGAAAAACAGTTGTTTTTGCGCAAAAACTCGTGGAGTGTCCACACCTCAAGCATGTTTTTGCGCAAATAAAATGAAGGAACAGAGGGGGTTTTCTGGTGTAAGTATTCCTCTTTCTATGAGGAATAAGTCCTTTTTGCGCAAGAGCTCTTGCGCAAAAAGGTGTGTATGAACGGGGAACAGAGGTTTTCTGCACAAAAAGAGGCAATCGAAAAAAGCCCAGGTGGCCATTCTATAAATAGCAATCAGAGTTTCCTTTTGAGAGAGTGTTCATGCAGTCTGGACGCTCTCTTTTGCAAAAGCGCATCGCTTTTTCCATGCACTTTTGCAGTGTGGACGCTCTCTTGCACAAGAAGTTTTTGTGGAAGATCTCTTCCTCAAAAAGCTTCTTGCACAAGAAGACTGCAGTATAGACACAGCCCTTATGATAGAGTTACCACGATTACAAGTCTAGCTGCACTTTTACCCCTTTTCTAGACTCTGTGAGCATATTTTAGCTGTCTGCCTTATGCGTTCAACTATCTCGGGGTGGAATTCCACAGTTATCCTACTTCTAGAATAGACTGGGGGCTACAGGGCTTATTAGGCAGCTCTGAGTTTGGACACCTGTGATTCTTCTTTTGGAAGACTGTGGCTAGCGATACATAGCAATCAGATAGCTTGTTTAAACTATTGTTTATATTAACATTAGGAACAAAACATTTAGTGAGAAAGGATTTTAAATAACAGTCTGTATGTCTCTTCTCTAAACTATTACTCTTCCTTAATAGTAGCAGACATCCCAGCAGATCCCTGTGTCTTAATTGTTCCCCCAAACAACTTGCCTTTGATCCTTTTGAAATTGCTCTAGTTCTGTTCATTCCACATTCATTCATCCATCCAATAACCAGATCAGCACACAGTACTCATAGATCATTACAGAGCAGCAACACTTCCTTTACAGGAGTATTAATAGAGCCCTACATGGATACACAATTTGTATCCGCATCCGCATCTGTTTCTGCTAAAATGAGCTGTGGGTATCCACATGGACATCTGTGGGTGTGGATACCTACAGATATAAAGTGGATATCTGTGGATTTTCAGGGTTCTAGATACAAAATTTGTATCGTGTCCACATCCCTATCTGCAAAAATGAGCTGCAGGTATATACATCCACATCTGCGGATGCAGATACTCGCAGATATAAAGTGGATATCCATGGATATGCAGGGCTCTAAGGGTGCCCTACACGGCTACATAGTGGTGCTACATAACACCATAACTCAAAATAAGATACGCAATGTGAGCTATGGAAATTGTGTATCTTATTTAGATGCTATTTTGAAGCAGCGCCAAATTTCGAAATAAAGTGCTATTCCGAAACGTCCCTTATTCCTTGTACCATGAGATTTACAGGGGCATCAGAATAGCAAGCCTGAAATAACGGTATCACTGTGAAGACATGGGATAGCTATTTCTGGATACCCCGATATCCTGAAATAGTACTGCAGTGTAGATGTACCGCAAGTAGTAATGCCTTCACTTCTCAGACAAAAATAACAAGGAGTCCTGTGGCACCTTAAAGACTAACAGATTTATTTGGGCATAAACTTTCATGGGGTGCAACTCATGAAAGCTTATGCCCAAATTATTAGTCTTTCTGGTGCCACAGGACCCCTTTTTGTTTTTGTTGAAACAGACTAACATGCCTATCCCTCTGAAACATCCCATAAATATAATGTGAATTCACACTGGAAAACTTTTCACCTATCCTGCTCTTCTCTCAGGGAGTTAGTGCCCAAAGGGCAATATATTAATCCAATTTAGAATACCTGTCTTATATAAATATGCAGGGAAGGATAACGAGTCCTACAAAGGACTGTACTTCTTTAGACAGTGTCAAGTGACCATAGAGCTACTGCAAAGAGGCAGCTGAGGATTCAGCATCCCATCTGGAGAAAGGTGCACTGGAGCGGAGAGTGGATGGGACAGGGGACGAGGCCAAAGTGTTTTGTGCTCTGCTGAGCTCCTGTTGGTTAAAGGATCACCAGGGGATCACTCTACTTGATGTATAGTAGAGGCGCTTTAGCTTGTATAGGAGACTGGTTCTGTACCCAGGACTGGAGAAGAATAAATGAACTTCCGAGCAACCTTTTTCTTTCTTCACCAGCTGTTTCAAGCATGAGTTGAGCATGGTTGAAGATTGAACCACTTGAGTATGGCTGAGCACTAAACTGCTTTAACTTATGTGACCAGGTTAAATTCACCCTGATGCAGAGGGCCAGCACACAGAGTATGCACCACTTAGTCCTGCTTTAGTCTTGTTGGGAGGATTTATGAAGAAGTCCCTGTGCCAGATGATATTCACCCAGCTGCATGCCCAGTATTCTGAATATCATGTAATGGATAATATATCAGCCAACTGAGGATGGTTGCTGTGGACTAGTTTCTGTATAAGTAAGTGAGAACTTCCAAAGCTATTTAAAATATCTTTCTTTAGCTGTTAATAGGCTATGATGTCCTCGGAGGATTCAACTGCAGAGCAATTTTCTCAGCAATTGCAATAATAGTTTCTTGGTATATGTTAAGACACAAACCAGCATAATGCTCTTTTTAGATCATGGATGTATCTGCCAGCACAGATAAGGAATTGCTTGCCAAATCTAAACATACACACAAAACACTGACTCAATCACATACAAACATAAACAAGCAAACAAACACCCAAGCCCCTGATAAACTAATCAAGCCATTTCACATACAGACTGGCAAGGAAAAAAAGAGAGAGACTGCTATTGTTATTTCAATTCTAAGTGCTTGGGAGATGTTCAGATGCTGCACTTACAGCAGAGCCTAATAAACACATAATAGATAGAAACACATGCAGAGTTAGGAATCAGTTGTGGCCTATTCAAAACAGATTGAATAATAAATGTCTTGTCAGTTTTGTTAAATGATATATCTGAATTAATCCTTTGTATGAGGTCCATCCCTACAGTCTGCAACACTAAAATATAACAAAATCAGCTAAGTAAAATTAGGCATGATGGGAGAAAATTAGTCCTAGAATAAGCTTGTTTGACTCAGTGGAGTTTTCTATAGCAGGGGTGATTTTGGCCCCCATAACTTTTGTTTTTTAAAATCTTAGTCTTATAAAAGATGCTTAGTCTCCAGTGGGCACAGGCATTAGATATTATGAATCAAAGCCTGACCTTAGAGTCATATTCAAAAGAATGATTGTTTTATTTTGATAAGACTGGCACTCTTTTCTTTGCCTTGATTTTATTTTCTATCTAGAAGTTTTAACTGGTTTTTGCTTAGGTCCTTAATTCAAAACACATTTGTTTTCTTCATTTAAATCATTGCTCTGGGATGAGGTTCGGGAAGAGCAGTTCAGTATGCAGGGTGCCCCAGGGAAAGAAGCCTACCCCAGCCCTCTCTCACCGCAGCAGCTTGGGGTCAGGTGAAAAGTGCCTCTCCATAGTCACTGCAGCTCCAGCGGGCACAGGCAGGAGAGAAATGCATGTCCCCCATCTGGGTCAGGTCCAGATTAGTCTGCCCCCTGTGTTCCTTCACTAGAGTGAGGAATACAGAAAACTGTGCACTTTCTACTCCCTCGCTCCCTGATGAAGGGGAATAGCCAACAATGTTCCCATATGAATAGGAGGAGAGTGTCAGCCACTCCACCCTCCCTAAAGGGCACCGAGGGGGTGGGAGGCTCAGGGCTGGGACAGTCTCGGATGGTGGGGCAGCATGCCTCTCTCTTCTGTATGAGTTTCAATCCCATTCCAGGCACATCCCATTTTCTTGGGACAACCAAAGCCTTACCTTGCTTAAAGCTAGGGATGGAGAAACTTTTTGGGGTTGGAGGCTGCTGACTCACAGAAAAATCAGCCAGGGCCTGCACACAAGTGAGAACAAAACAACAACAAAAAGCCCCAAAACCTAAACCCTCACTGACATGGCCCTCAGCTGAGAAGGAGAAAGACACTCCCCACATGCCTCTCTTACATCAGAACCTAGTGGGGTCCAGGCTAGTAGATTTTGTGTGCTCCAGCCCCACGGGGGGATGGTGGATGGGCTGGAGTGCCAGTGTGGGCTTCCCAGTGCTGGGGCGAAGCCCGAAGTATTGGGGGCTGGATCCAGGAAAGCCGGGGGCCACATCTGGCCACTGGCCTTAGATTCTACACCCCCACTTTAAGTTATCATAAGAGGAAGCTGTGTACTGAATTTGGTGGTCCTAGCTCTTACCATTTAGAAGAGACAGACAAATGGACAGGTGGACAGACAGACAGACAAACAAACTCTCTCAAATATATAGTAGATGATGAACCTTCGGGATTTAAAGAAATTAATATTGCAACGAGATTTTTTCATGAATATTCAAGTTGTGGACATCATGAATTTTCCTTAGGACATAACAAATCTTAATATGGCTTCTGGTTCTTTCCCAATTTAGAAAGGCATAAAGCCGGATATATTAGAGTATTTGGAACATATAATTGCTAGAGAACATGCCATAAATAAAGAGAATAATTAAATTAGACCCTCTCAGAATAAACATTCTAAATTAAGAACCAAAACAAGACATGTACACTATTGTAAAAATAAACACTTGAACTACATAGTGAATGATGTAGCTATCAATTGAGTTCAACAGAACTACACATATGAGTGAAGTTACTCATGTGGAAGTACTTGCAGGGTCAGAGCCATAGGTATCTCTCCTTCTTTTTGCTACAATCATGGCTTGATTTAGGGGCAGGCAACCCAGATGACCATCTGGGGTGCTGTGCTTGGGGGGGTGCCACATTCAGGATGTTGTTTTTAATGCTAGCAAGAAAAGGGAAAACAGAATGTTTGTGGTAAACTATTTCAGAAATTCCACGTGTTCTTTAATATTTTACTAACCTGCTTGAATGTTGTGGATCTTTGTAAACTGTGGGCAACTTTCCAGTCTTTTGAGAACTACATTTTCATTGAACCTTCTAGGTCATCCATGTCCTTGCAGGTATATTAAAGGTGGAAGAGTTGGCCAGCCAGTTAGTAAGATATAAGGATGAACTCAAGTGAAGTGATAGTCTAGTTGCAATATTGTGAATCTTGTTTTATTGTATATTTGTGAAAATGTACTTGGTCTGAAGAATTGAAGAGTGTAAGTAGTGACTAATAAAGGACATACTTAATGAGATGCCTGTGATGGGATGGACCAGGTTCTGAGGTCCCCCTGCTGGAGGCTTTGTGGTCCTGGCACACCATCCAAGAGAGACTATAAAGAAGTCCTCCGCCAGGCAAGAGTGGCAGCAGAGGAAGCAGCCAATCCGAGACCAGGAAGGCCCTGTAAAAGAAGCTACAAAGAAGTGCAGCAGTTAGTTGCAATGTGGAGCTCAAGGGATGCAGACTGCCAGCCACGTTTGCGAGTGGTGAACGCAGCTTTTCAAAGCTCAGGCGCATTAAAATATATCTTCCATTGACAATGACTGACAAGAGACTTACATCACTTGCTCTGGGATTTCTCTGATGCTGTGCTTCAATTTGTGAGGTCAAAAGTGAGAGAAGTGATGTTTTGAATGAAAGGATTCAGGTTAACATTCTAAGACTGTCACCTACCATAATATCATTTAATAATTGTCCACCTAGTGTTGGTGCGGAGTTCAATTTCTTGATATTAGTACATTGTAGTTATTCTTTAAATTTAAAAAAGTTACTGTATGTTTAAGGGAAAGTATTTTTTTATTTGCTTATACAGGTTGAACCTCTCTTAGTTCAGCACTCTCTGGTCTGGCAACATCTGAGGTCTGGCATGATTTTAGTTAGCCTGATGTCCGCTTATTATGGGTGTAGCCAAGTTTCCCATGGTCCCATAAAGTTTGTTTATAGCCACCAGTCCTAGCTCTCAGTGTTCTGTGCTGTTCTTCAGCTCTAATTTACCCCTCAATGTCTTCTAAGAGTCCAGTAAGCTGTGGAAGTATTGGTAATGCTACTAAATAATATTTACCTCCCGTGGTTCAGCAAATTCTCTGATTCAGCACAAGTCAGGTCTTGAGGGTACTGGATGAGAGAGGTACAACCTGTATATGGCATGAATAAATACAGATTTACAGATACTTGTGTGCACATTTATTGTCTTATATGACAGGGATAAATCATGTATGCAAATTGCACATTGGAATTTTGACACGGGCTACAAATGTAATAAAGGGACGCTCAAAAATTTAACAACTAGAGGGGTGCGAGAGGCACTGAAGATGCTACTAGTCTAGGGTGACATTTGGTCCATGGCTGGCCCTGGCTACAAATCTATCTTGTACAGGCTTATATAACAAGAACTAAATTAAGCATTTTATTTTAGGTTGAACCTCTAAAAACAGACTTTCTGGTCTGGCAACATCTGTGCTCCGGCAGGACCATGGATATTGCTGGACCAGAGAATCCTGGCAGCTGGGAGTCATGCACGGCAGGAGGGACAGTGGCCAGGAACCCTGCCAGGGCTGGCGGTAGTGGGGCCAGCAGCCTGGCCACGGCCAGTGGCAGTTGGGATGGCACCTGGGCTGGCAGCTTGAGAGGGACTGGCAGCCCGACCAGGGCTGGTAGCAGCAGAGCCAGCGGCCTGAGCAGGGCTGGCAGCCTGACCAGTGGTAGGGAGCCCAGCCAGGGCCAGCAGCAGCAGGGCCAACAGCAGATCTGAGGCTGCAAGTAGAGCCAGTCCTGGGGAATCCTGGGGAATTCCAGCAGCTGAGGCCAGGGGCGGAGCCAGGCAGAGAGGGAACAGAATTGACCTTCCCTGGTCCAGCAAACTCCTTTTTTTGGGATCAGTTATGTCCTGAGGGTGCTGGACGAGGGAGGCCCAACCTGTATTTTAACAATCTGCAGTCCAATGGTCATGGTAAATAACTTAGGGTCAGCATACCTGAGTTCTATTCCTGGTTCTGGCATTAACTCTGTAAATTGGATAAGTGATTGCACTTTGTTCAGTTGTAAATGGGAATAATTATGCTTATACATCTTTGTAAAGTGCTTTGAGATCTATGGAAGATAGCAATTATATAAATATTAATATTATTATTTTCACTTAGAGTAGTATCATAAAGACCAAATTCTGACTTGTTCACCTTCTTAATACAGGCACCAATGTTGTCCAAGTGATGTGTTTGATGGTATAAATTCATAAAATTGGAAATACATTTATAATTCCAAAAAATTGGGAAATATTCTATAACAATCTCTGATGTATAGAAAATGAAAATTAATTCCACATCAGCTCACTTTGACATTTTGTGTCCAGTTATTAAATAAACTTTGCAATCATAAAAGATTGTGCTACAACACTTGATCATTCTGAGAGAAAAAAGAATACAAATAACAGAATGTGTGTTGGAAAGTTTTACTTATGGCAGGAACTTGCATGATTCTAGATCCACCATGCTCCATGGCAACCCCTCCGTCCTCATTGATTTCAGTGGTAGCACATGTGTCAAGACTGCAGTTTTTTTTGGAAAACCAGCCATTTTTACAAAAAAACTTCACCTACACTGCAATCACTTTCTTTCGAAAGAAAATCGAAAGAATGCAGGGGTGTTTCTGACATTGGTAAACCTCATTCTATGAGGAAGAGCGCCTTTTCTGAAAAAGCTCTTTCGGAAAAAGGCGTGTGTGGACACGGAAGAGGGAGTTTTTTTGAAAGAAGAGGAAAGAAGAAAAAGCACAGGTGCCCTGGTGGCCACTCCGTCCATAGTAATCACAGCTTAAATGCGAGATAGCATCCATTCAGTGTGGACGCTATCTTTCAAAAAAGTAGATCACTTTTTCAATACACTTTGGCAGTGTGGATGCTCTCTTCTGGAAAAGCTTCTTCTGAAAGAAGCCTGCAGTCTAGATGTACCCTAACATTTGTTGAGCTGTGGGCATAAATGATTTGTGAGTTTATAGTTCCCAAAGTAATAGGATAACTTTGACTTCAAATAATTGTTTTATGACACTTTCCATGGTTCTGTTAGTAAGAACACAGCAGTCTAATTCAGACTTAATCCCTTCATAACAGTAACTTTACCTTCTTTTATAGCGAACCTCATTGACTGTACATGCCTCTTTGTAGTGTGGCATAGCAAATAATAAAAAGAAAAGGAAACACTGACAAAGAATCTCCTTGATTGAAAAATTAATTTACTTTGATGTGTCTAAGTTGTCTAGTGTAAAAGGCCATTGCAGTAAAAGAATGTTGTACTTACATTTTTCACTATGTTGACTGAATAAATATATATCAGGTTTGCTGTAATGATACCTTTTAACAACTTGCAAATGTGGCATTGGTTAGATATACTAATTAATTGTGTAAAATCTTATCCAGACATTGAAATTTTTACCATTCAGCTTCAGGTTTTTCTGCTATGGACTTGATGTTTGTTATCACAGGGAGCCTCTTTTACTTTCTTTCCTCAAACATGCCTTTGTAAGAGCTAGAAAGACTGCTGTCAGCAGTGCCCCTGTGGTGGAGCAGCTAGTTTATCCAAAATAAAAAAGTTCCCTGGGACTATGCCTCTGCTGGGGAAAATTGTCATAGCTCCATTGACTTCACTGCTTCCCAAGATGGGAAATCATTGGAGTTTTGCCTGTGTAACGATTTGATGCATTCTGTCTTAACAGCACCCCTCCATGGGAATATTCCATGTACTCAATGTGTACCATATATTCTTGGGTATGCTCTCTTGGCATTAAAAGAAAAAGGTGCTGGTAGGGCTTTCTCTCTGAGGGTGTGTTTACACAGCAAGGTTATTTCAGAATAACAGCTATTATTCCGAAATAACTATGCGAGCGTCTATACAGCAATGCCATTATTTCGAAATAACAGATAGCTTATTCCAGCTTCTGTAAACATCATTCTGTGAAGAATAGCACCTATTCAAAAAGGCACTGTGTAGACAGGGCAACAGCTGTTATTTTGAAACAGGGACCTCTAGCCCTTCCCAGGATGCCGTGCTGGCCGCTCTATCCACACTCAGCCAAACTCTATTCTCTCCCCTCCCCCCAGAGCCCTTAAAGCTGCAGCCTCTGCAGAAAGGGCTTGTGGCACGCAGGAGGCCCTGACAGCCCTGAGCCACCCTGCAGCTACCCCTGCCTCACTTCCCTGCCCCACATGATCCACACTGGTGCTCCCACCCAGCCCTACACGGCTCCCAGGGAGCAGTCAGACAGCTCCCAGGAGCCTGCCAGGGACCAAAAAAGACGCGTGCCTTCCTGGTCTGGTGCAGAGATCCTGGACCTTATTGAGGTTTGGGTTGATGAGACCAGCCTCCAGGATCTCCGCATCAGATGCAGGAATGCTGATGTCTATGGCCAGATGCCTGAGAGTCTGGCCAACAAGGAGCAGGTGCGGATGAAAAAAAAAAAAGAGCTCCACCAGGCATATGCCAGGGCCAGGGAGGGTAGCTCCCACTAGGGGGCAGCACCCCACACCTGCCCTTATTTTAAAGAGTTGGACCACATCCTGGGGGAGCAGGGCAGTGCCTCTCCTCCCCCCACCCCCGGTTGTGGACTCTGGGCTCAAGACGCCTGTCACTGTCCTTGCTGGGAGTGGGGTGGGGTGGAAAGATGATGATGAGGAGGAAGTGGAGGATGAGGAGGAGCCAGATGAGGCCAGCATCAGCACCCTCCTGATCCTGGAGCCAGTGTCCCAGGTGTTGTCCGAGGCTGGTGAAGGAACATCATGTGAGTGGGTGGGTGGAGAGGGTGTGTGGTGAGGGGTAGCTGGGTGTTCCTCGCTTGGCCCTTGCAGCCTGGGGATGGCACAGCAGCCTTTGCACATGTCGCGCTGCTCCTGACCACTCAGCCCCAGGAGGCTGCCACAGAGGACCCTTGTGCTATTGGCCACAGGGTGTCTGGAGAGGCCTGCCATACTCATGACAGTGGGATGGGACACCTTCCCTCCACAAGCCACCTCTAGAAGGAGGCTGGGGACATCGACACACACACTCACACTCAGCAGTCCTACACTCGGCACATGGGCATGCCCACACTCTTGGGTCAGCACCCACTCCCGGGGACATCTGGGCCTCTGTAGGAATGTGCCCACTGGCCAGAGTACACATGGCCTTGCTCAAAGCACATCACCTTTGGCTGAGCCGAGAACTGTCACGCTCAGCTCACAGATGAGGGCTAGACTTCAGGCACATTATCCCCTGGAATGACAGACCATTTCTCTTTATTCTCCGCAGCCGGACCAGCTGTCAGAGGGAGGAGGTCAACACCACCTGGGACAGCTTCCCGGACCCGAGGGATCTGCAGGCACCACAAATCCATGGTTGAGTTCTAGAGGCAGCACCTTGCGGCACTCTGATACCTGGAGCAGACCATCGACCGCAGGCTCCAAGAGGACATCTAGCTGTGGCAAGACACCTGGTGGGAGCTGCTGGAGCAGGGCTGCTCCATGTGAGCGGATGTGCACTCCCTTGTCCGCATGATGCCTGCTGCTGCTCCCACTCCTGCCGTTGCTGTAGCTCCTCCTCCCACTCCCTCTCCCAATCCCACTCCCCCTCCCACTTCTCCCCCAACACCTCCCTCCCCCCATGGCTGCCGAGGCCCCGCACCTGTGGTGGTGGGATCAGCAGAGCCAGAAGCCACTCCCAGCCCTAGCCCTGCACCTCTCCTCCCCCCTCCTCTCCCTTCTTAGAATCATAGAATCATAGGGCTGGCAGAGACCTCAGGAGGTCATCAAGTCCAGGCCCCTGCCCAAGGCAGGACCAATCCCAACTAAATCAACCCAGCCAGGGCTTTGTCAAGCCGAGACTTAAACACCTCTAGGGATGGGGATTCTACCACCTCCCTAGGTAACCCATTCCAGTTCTTTACCACCCTCCTAGTGAAATAGTTGTTCCTAATATCCAACCCAGACCTCCCCCACTGTAACTTGAGACCATTGCTCCTTATTCTGCCATCTGTCACTACTGTGAACAGCCATTCTCCATCCTCTTTGGAACCTCCCTTCAGGAAGTTGAAGGCTGCTATCAAATCCCCCCTCACTCTTCTCTTCTGCAGACTAAACAAACCCAAATCCCTCAGTCTCTCCTCACAGGTCATGCGCTTCAGCCCCCTAATCATTTTGGTCGCCCTCCACTGGACCCTCTCCAATGCATCCACATCCTTTCTATAGTGGGGGGTCCAGAACTCTACACAATATTCCAGATGTGGCCTCACCAGAGCCGAATAAAGGGGAATAATCACTTCTCTGGATCTGCTGGCAATGCTCCTCCTACTGCACCCTAATATGCCATTAGCCTTCTTGGCTACAAGGGCACACTGTTGACTCATATCCAGCTTCTCATCCACTGTAATCCCCAGGTCCTTTTCTGCAGAACTGCGACTTAGCCTTTCGGTCCCCAGCCTGTAACAATGCTTGGGATTCTTCCGTCCCAAGTGCAGGACTTTACACTTGTCCTTGTTGAACCTCATTAGATTTCTTTTGGCCCAATCCTCTAATCTGTCCAGGTCACTCTGGACCCTATCCCTGCCCTCCAGCATATCTACCTCTCCCCCAGCTTAGTGTCATAGAATCATAGAATACTAGGACTGGAAGGGACCTCGAGAGGTCATCGAGTCCAGTCCCCTGCCCTCATGGCAGGACCCAGTACTGTCTAGACCATCCCTGATAGACATTTATCTAACCTACTCTTAAATATCTCCAGAGATGGAGATTCCACAACCACCCCAGGCAATTTATTCCAGTGTCTAACCACAAACTTTTTCCTAATGTCCAACCTAAACCTCCCTTTCTGCAGTTTAAGCCCATTGCTTCTTGTTCTATCTTCAGAGGCCAGGAAGAACAAGTTTTCTCCCTCCTCCTTGTGACACCCTTTTAGATACCTGAAAACTGCTATCATGTCCCCTCTCAATCTTCTCTTTTCCAAACTAAACAAGCCTAATTCTTTCAGACTTCCCTCATAGGTCATGTTCTCTAGACATTTAATCATCAAGCAATCATTGTTGCTCTTCTCTGGACCTTCTCCAATTTCTCCACAACTTTCTTGAAATGTGGTGCCCAGAACTGGACACAATACTCCAACTGAGGCCTAATCAGCGCAGAGTAGAGTGGAAGAATGACTTCTTGTGTCTTGCTCACAACACACCTGTTAATGCATCCTAGAATCATATTGGCTTTTTTGCAACAGTGTCACACTGTTGACTCATATTTAGCTTGTGGTCCACTATAACCCCTACATCCCTTTTTGCCGTACTTCTTCCTAGACAGTCGCTTCCCATTCTGTATGTGTGAAACTGATTGTTCCTTCCTAAGTGGAGCACTTTGCATTTGTCCTTATTAAACTTCATCCTGTTTACCTCAGACCATTTCTCCAATTTGTCCAGATCATTTTGAATTATGACCCTATCCTCCAAAGCAGTTGCAACCCCTCCCAGCTTGGTATCATCTGCAAACTTAATAAGTGTACTCTGTATGCTGATATCTAAATTGTTGATGGAGATATTGAACAGAACTGGTCTCAAAACAGACCCCTGCGGAACCCCACTTGTTACTCCTTTCCAGCAGGATTCTGAACCGTTAATTACTACTCTCTGGGAAAAGTTATCCAGCCAGTTATGCACCCACCTTGTAGTAGCCCCATCTAAGTTGTATTTGCCTAATTTATTGATAAGAATATCATGCGAGACCATATCAAATGCCTTACTAAAGTCTAGGTATACCACATCCACCGCTTCTCCCTTATCCACAAGACTTGTTATCCTATCAAAGAAAGCTATCAGATTGGTTTGACATGATTTGTTCTTTACAAATCCATGCTGGCTGTTCCCTATCACCTTATTATCTTCCAAGTGTTTGCAGATGATTTCCTTAAATACTTGCTCCATTATCTTTCCTGGCACAGAATTTAAACTGACTGGTCTGTAGTTTCCTGGGTTGTTTTTATTTCCCTTTTTATAGATGAGCACTATATTTCCCCTTTTCCAATCTTCTGGAATCTCTCCTGTCTTCCATGATTTTCCAAAGATGATAGTTAAAGGCTCAGATACCTCCTCCATCAGCTCCTTAAGTATTCTAAGATGCATTTCATCAGGCCCTGGTGACTTGCAGATATTTAACTTTTCTAAGTGCTTTTTAACTTGTTCTTTTTTTATTTTATCTTCTAAACCTACCCCCTTCCCACTAGTATTCACTATGTCAGGCATTCCTTCATCAGACTTCTTGGTGAAGACCGAAACAAAGAAGTCATTAAGCACCTCTGCCATTTCCAAGTTTCCTGTTACTGTTTCCTCCTCCTCACTGATCAATGGGCCTACCCTGTCATCTGCAAACTGCTTCCCAGGTTGTCACCCACCTCTACGTCCCCTGCTGGTTCTTCCCTGTTTGTGAGCAGCAGGTCAAGCTGCGCATGGCCCCTGGTCGGTTCCTTCAGCACTTGTACCAATAAGTTATCCCCAACATTCTCCAAAAACTTCCTGGATTGTCTATGTACTGCTGTATTGGTTTCCCAACAGATGTCAGGGTGATTAAAGTCACCCATGAGAACCAGGGCCTGCGATCTGGAAGCTTCTCTCAGCAGTCCAAAGAAAACTGGCAGCATGTAACCTCTAAAAGGAGAAGAAGGCCAACTCAGGTATCCCCCATTCCTGTAGAGGTAAGTAACCACTTTCCACCTGCCAGCCACTCCACGGGAAGGGAGGGGGGGGGGGTAGGGGAAGGGAAAGGGGAGAAACCCCCCCCCCCAAACAGCCAAACACAAGCTCAGCACACAACACAAGCTCAGCTCTCTCCTCCAAGATTCTCATCCCCACCCCTTCTCCCCTTTCCCAGGTTCTTTCCCCAGTCTCTGTGATCCCAAGTAAAAAAATACAGTTTTTAGTTTTTCAAAAACAAATCTGTGGTTTATTTTGTCAGAAGGAAAGGGAGCAAGCGGGGGGAGAGGAGAGGAAGGGAAGGGTTGTTGGAGGAAAGGCAGTGAGGGGTGAATGAGAAGCCCCTAGTGGGAAGCCCAGAGGAGAGTGTCACTGGGCCCCCGCAGTGAAACTCTCCCTCAGGGCCTCCTGGAAGCGCATGGCCCACTGATGAGCCTGCCAGATGGCAGCTGTGTGTGGTTGTTTATAGTCCCTGCTGTTGTGGTCAGCTTCTGCCCCCTACCCTGGCAGGAATGCCTCTCCCTTCCTTTCACACACATCGTGGAGCACACAATAAGCAGACACCACATGCAGAATGTTGTGCTCCCCAAGGTCAGCCAGGTGAGGAGACATCTGAAATGCCTTCAAATGGCTAAAGGTGCCCTCTACGACCATGAAGACCCTGCTGAGCTTGGCATTGTAGCGTTCACGAGAGAGGTTGAGGTGGCCATTGTATGGCTTCATGAGCCAAGGCAGGAGGGGCTAGGCTGCATCCCCCACCAGGCAGACAGGCATGTCCATGTCCCCGACTCTGATGGTACAGTCAGGGAAAAAAGTTCCATCATGCAGCTTCTGGAACACGCTAGAGTTCCTAAATACATGTGCGTCGTGCGTCTTCCCCAACCACCCAACACAGATGTCGGTGAACTGGCCCTGGTGATCTGTCACAGCCTAAAGGACCATTGAAAAGTATCCCTTGCGATTGATATACATAGATGCCCGTGGTCGGGGGCCCGAATGGGGATGTAGGTGCTGTCAATAGCCTCCTCACAGTTGGGGAAGCCAATGATGGCATCCATGTCTCCAAGGCAGTTGACTCTGAGCAGCAGGATAGTGTTGATGGCCCTGACCACCTGCAGAAGGAGACAAACAAACAGAGACTCACAGGGGTGCCAGGACCCCTGAGAGTTCCCCCAGCCCAACCTCCTGGTCCCCCTTACCCTGACTCACCACTCACCCCAACCCCTGCAGGGCTTTGTGAGGGTGGGACTGATAAAACCTCCCAGGGATAGGGCTTGCACCACCCCCAAACCCCCTTTCCCTAGGGAAGCCCATTCCTTCACTCCACCTCCTCCTGGGACAATAGCCCGAGAGCACCATACCTGCATGACCAGGGCCCTGACAGTCAATTTCCCCATTCCAAACTGGTTCCCCACGGATTGGTAACTATCTGGAGTGGAGAGCTTCCAGGGAGCGATGGTGACATGCTTCTGGAGGGGGATGGCGGGTCTCATATGATTGTCTTGTCACCTATGGGCAGGGGCGAGCCACTCACAGAGCACCATAAACGTGTCCTTCCTCATCCTGAAATTCTGGAGACATGGCTGGTCTCCCCACTGCTCCATAAGAATCCGATCCCACCAGTCTGCACTGGTGTCCAGACACCAGAGATGGTGGGGCACAGTGTCCAGGGGAGGGCGGTCAGGATCCAGTTGCATGAGCCGCGCCTGCAGACTAGGTTTACACTACAAAGATAAATCGGAAAAAGAAACACAAGTTGCGGAACACAAATTGCTTATCTTTTTCTGATTTACTTCCAAAAGAGGCTTTTCTGAAATGTGACTCATCTACACTGGGCCAAATTTCAGAAAAAACCCTCTTTTGGAATATCCATTCTTCCTTGTAAAACAAGGTTTACAGGGATGCTGAAAAAACACATCCACTTTTCCGACTTTTTTTTTGGAAAGTGGACACGTTCCTTGAATGCGGCAGAGCTTTTCCAGGATACCGGAAAAGTATCCCAGAAAAGCTCTGCAGTGTAGACATAGCCACAGAGATCTGAGGAGGGTCTCCCAGAAGATCTGGGGGTTGGGTTCTGGCAGAGCCTTGGAGGCAGCCTGCAGAAAGTGCTGCATGACTTGAAGCACAAACTGCAATAACCAAAGACTGCCTGAAGGCAGCTCTGGCCCCATAGCAGGGAGTGCTGTGGTGTCCAGAAGCAGGGCAACCAAAGCACACAGTGCAAATGTTTTGCTGTCCCTCATGTAGGCAAGCAAGCAGAAGAAAACGGCCGTCAAGGAGGGTCCCTTTAAGTACGTGTCTCAGATAGCCTCATGTAGCAGCCACACGAAGTAACTACTGACCTGATGCCCTGCCTGAACTGGTTCTGGGTGGTCTTAAATGTGATTCAGTGTCAAATCAGTGTGGACACACTATTTCGAAATAGCAAATAGCTATTTTGGTGTGTATTTTGTGTGTAGACGCGGTATTTCGAAATAAGCTATTTTGGAATATCTCTTCTGGAGTAGCTTATTCTGAAATAAATGTGCAGTGTAGTTGCACCCTGAGAAGCCTAGAACTTATGAATTCATTCCTTTGTCATGTTCCATTGACCTTCTGGATATGTGGCAAAGCTTCTTTTTAGAAGGGCTAACTTTTATGAAACAGGGACTGTAACTTGTGGCTGTAGGGGTTTGATTCTCTTTCTCATTTTGGAGACTGCTTTCCTTATATTCTAATTTTAATGTGTATCGGGGGCTGAGTTCCTTTGGATAGATGTTATTAAATATTCTATATACATATATATACATAAATAAGTAAAGCACTTAAAGACTCAATTCAACATAATTAACTAAAGTTTAGTAATTGTGAAAAGTATTCCCTTTGAAAGCAAACTGAATTTACCACAAATGTTTTCATTCAGGTTGGGATTTTTCATGTGTTCTCTTTCCTGCTAGTGGCAGGAGAAATGTTCATTGCCAAATTTACACATTGGAAGTGCTTGTTGTAACTATGTCCTGTAATCCAGCCCATGTGGAATGATGAGGGTGTTGCAACTTCATCTCCCTTCCACTTTTGTTGATGCACCAACTGCAATAATATTTGAAATCACTCCCTGACTCTCTGGATAGTTAGGGGAAGGTCAGCTATTTTTGGCTGGCCACGCCTTGATAGAGAAACAGAGTAAAGCTCTTCCATCAATATCCTAAAATAGAAGGTCCTTTCCATCTGTTGGGCTGAACACAAGTCAGGGAATACAAATCAACCTACACAGCACAGGGGGAAAAGAGAAAGGCAAGGAAAGAGAAAATTCTTCAAATTCAGGCCTCATTCTGTAACTAGCATTTATTGTCAGCGTGTCTAATTTTTTATTTTGAAGGTTAATAATTTTAAAAATATTCATATTCACTTGGAAACAATTCAGTGATGAAATTAAGCGTGGGGATATTTTTTGGAGGCTTCTTTGGGGCACTGGGAGTTTTGCTTTTTTTGGTGGCCTTTGGGACAGATTACTGGCTTCTGGCTACAGAAGTTGGAAGATGTTCAGGAGGTCCAAACAATACCAGGGTGAGTATTTATATTGTTTTTTCAGAATAATAGGCAGAATTAGTTTCACAGATGTGCTCATTTCTTCATCGTATGGAAAGAACTTTACAGTATGAACACTAAGTCTGGTGTTTATGGACCTGATCCAAAGCCAACTGCAGTTAATGGCTTTTTACTGACTTCATTTGGCTTTGATCAGGCCCATTGTGCTCAGACCCATGGGATGCTATCTGAGCTTTTGACAAAGGAGGTTTTCTATAAATAATATCCATTCAGGAGATGATGGGTTTTCTTATTATTTTCAGCTAAAAACCTATATTTGATGGGATTTTGAAAAATGTAGGCTACAAAGATTGCGTTTGTTTTATGCAGGAGGAGAAGGTCACTCTCCACCATGAAGGTTTCTTCTGGAGGTGCTGGTTTGTTGGCGATGTAGAAGAAGACACAAACAATATTTGGAAATTTTGGTACAGTAAGTGTAGTTTATATTTCTACATAATCATTACTTTTACCATGTTGATGCAAAAGTTGAACATTTTTGTTAGTTATTTTTAGTCATCTGGTGCTATATATATTTCATTGGATAGGTGCTATTAAATATTGTGTATACGTCTTAATAAATAAGTAAAGCACTTGAAGACTTAATCCAGCATATTTAAGTAAAGCTTAGTAATTGTAAAATTACTCTGTTTTAAATAGAGTAATTATTTTAAAAATCAGCTCTTTCAAAATAAAAAATTAGGCAAGCAGACAATAAATGCTGGTTAGAGACTGCAGCCTGTGTCTGAAGAAATTTCTCTTTGCTTGCCTTTCTGTTTTAACTTGTGCCTTGTGGGTTGATTTGTGTTCGTTATAGCTTTTTTTCCCCTCTCTCTCAAACATACATACAAACACTTGCATCAAATCCTGGTCCCCAAAATGATTACTTCTACTGCTCCAGCAGCACAAATCACGCTTACAGCTGCCCTAACTGGACATTCTCCCTTGGTAGAGGAATCCACAGATGGTATGGAGCCGACAATGCTGACAATCCCTTACTTGGGCAAAGTCCTCACTAAAGGCTAATAGGGTTTTGTCTGAATAAGAATTTGGAGGCTGGACATATAGAATTCAGCCTGCCGCTTTAGAGAATGTGTTAAAAGTGTTCTACTTAGCACAAATACAGCTCCTCATCATATAAATGCTAGACATTAATGCTTAGACCTTTTTCCCCCTAGCCAACCAATTGCCATCTAAGAATTGCACGCATGCCTACCTTTCTCCATTTCCTTTTATCCGAGATGAATACAACTCAACCTCCTATGACTCTGCAATCAGTAAGTACTTCCTTGGCTGCAAATATGTACAGTGCCTATAGTTTCAGGAAAACAGTTTGGCTATATCAATATGAAGGACCTTTATCACTTCATGCAGTTTAATTCATGGAGCTTTGGAATTTCATAGACTGTACACTTTTAAAATGTGTTTAGAAGTAAAAATGTAAGTAAAAAAATCTATCATTTCATTTCACCAAAACTGTAGTGCTCATTTCTGGAAACCATGATATTTAGACTACTGTTCACAAGGATTTAAAAACATGCTTTACATTAACCATGTGAATAGCCCCATAGAAGTCATAGAACCAATGTGAGGTTCTTCTATTTGCAGTGGCTAGCTCACTTGTCTTGGCTTTTTGCCACTCTGTAGTTCAGGGCTTATTCTCCCATAGAACTCCTCCTCCTCTCTCACCAATTCCCTTTCCCTCTCTGGAGTTATTGCAGAGCTTCTCCCTATCTCTCCCTCCTGTTGTCAACTTCCTGGCTTTTTATATGGGTCCAGACTGCTCCAGTCCAGTTAGGTTCATCTTCAATTTAGACTATATCCTTGGTTCTTCCCTAGGTGCAGCCTATGAGATCAGTTGGCCATATTTAATGCCTGATGTGGGGTGGACACTTGAAAAAAAAGGGGATTTTTTTCATCAGTCTTTAGCTGTCCTCTAGGTGTGGCCTACAAGATTAATTGAACCTTTTTAACCTGCTCAGGCCTTGTGTAAGGACACCATTACATTCTCACTGATGTTAGCCACATATATAGTGTAAGATTTCAAAACATATACTCTCCTAAAGTATGATATATTAAATAATGTCACCAGAATATTCTACTAGAGTGATGCTAGCATTTTGTAATAAGGAGATTGTTTTCTGCACAGTAATTGGAAAACTGAGTTTGTAGAAGAGCCATTTAAAACAAATTCGGACAATCTTCTGACATTGATGCCAAAGGTCAAATCAAAGATTTTTATAGAAATCTAGGGGAAATTATTTTTCAAATAATATATGGCAGGATGTCTTTCAGTCTCAAAATGAACAGAGAGACATGACACCTCTATATCCTAGAACCTGCACTATTCCTCCTAGTGATTTCTGGATTTGATTCTTGTTGTATATACTGCTTCCACAAAGAAATAACTTGTACTGTCAACAATTCTGTTAACATTTTAAAAATATTAACTAGTAGTCCAAGAGGAGTTTGAACCTGGCCAGATAAGGTCATAGGTCAAATCCATCAGCACACTTAGGCTACATCTACACTGTAACACTATTCTGGGATACCGAAGTATCTTGAAATAGGTATCCTGCATCTTCATAGCAAGCCTGTTATTTTGAAATATAAGGAGTAAGGGATGTTTTGGAATAGTGGGTTATTTTGAAATTTGGCGCTGTCTATACAATGCCAAATTATGAAATAAGCTATTTTGAAATAAGATTGAAATAAGATCCACAATTTGCATAGCTCAAATTGCATATCTTATTTT
Organism: Pelochelys cantorii; assembly: GCA_032595735.1. Lineage (NCBI taxonomy): Eukaryota > Metazoa > Chordata > Testudines > Trionychidae > Pelochelys > Pelochelys cantorii. The sequence continues at coordinate 117,926,474 of CM064326.1, read as the reverse complement.
GACCTACAGTGCAGTGTAAACGCACCCTTAGATAAGTTTGTCTTTCTAATGATATATGGAAGAACCTTCCTCTCCTAATAATCAAGGAGGAGTTTGCATCCAAACAACCATTCATAAATTCACAAGGAATCCTCAAGTACATTATATGATTACAAAGAAGTGTACAAACAAAATATAAGAAGGGGCATAATGGAATACAATCACATTCCTTATTAATTTTAGTTAATATTTACCATCAGATCCATTGTTCAAATGTAATTTACCTAGATATATTTCATTTTAGGAGATTAAAACCAGAAAATTTTACTGTAGGTGATGTCCCAAGAATTCTATATTCAGAACCATCCCTAGTGTACAAATAGATTCAGTTGGATTGCTTTGGAGTTCATTAAAATTCTAGTAAAAAAAAAAGAGATTGTTTCTGCATCCAGTTCATGCCACACAAGTTCATTTTCAGGATCTGAGTCTAATTTTTATTAGAGCAGAAATTTACATTCAAGTACAGCACAAGCTTTGTTATCGGACATTTATGGGGAATAGGGATCGCCAGTTAATCAAATGTGCCAGTTACTTGAGATTTACACCAATGGTTCATGAGTTTTTCACTGTACAGTAGCCATAGTTGCAGGATGGGTTAGATAATATCTGATAATGGTATTATATGCAGAAGCATGACATGAACAAACTTTACTGCTGCAAGTTTGCAAACTTGACTTCGGCAAGCACCGGAAAATGTTGAAAGATGATGCCAGATGGTTATCGGAATTTTTCCCATTAACTGAAGGAGGAATTGTATTGCCATCTATGATAGATGCCAGTAATTCTGCATATTAAAGTACTAGATAACACAGCTTGTACTGTATCTTTTATCATTATCAAAATAACCCGTTTTACTATGTAATGCCTTTTTACATTATCATCATTTTTGCTAGTACAGAAATTTGCTCATCTGTAATCTAGCATCTCCACAGTATTTTAATAGAACAAGCTTTTGACAACTTACAGGATCAGCATTTGTTAAATTAAGAAATACTAGAAGTGTATCCTCTTTTTTTTTTTAACATACCCTCAGTGAAATCTTAGCTCTGATGAAGTGAATAGCAACACTTCTGATTATTTCAATAGAGCCAGGTTTTCACCTGTTATTTTGTATCTGTGTTGCAGTGTCCAATAGTCTCTCTCAACTAACCATGCCACAAAAGGAAATTATTAAAATAGTGACATTATTGCTTCCCATTAGGGATGTGAAGGACTAGTCACCTAGTCAACTATCCGATAAGCAAATGCTTATTGAATAGTCAACATGTTAGTTGACTAGTCGCTTCCCCCTCCCTTGCTGCCTCTTTCAGAAAGAGGCAGCAAGGGGGAGGGGAAACAGGAGGAGGTATTTCAGAGTGACAGTGGTGTCCCCAGTCCGCATGCGGTGTTTCAAAGCAACAGTGCTGCGTGGAGCCTGGGATCAGCCAGGGACTCAGCTGACCCTGGCTCTATGAGTGCTGCTGCTTTGAAATGCCACGGAGAGCCTGGCATCAGGCTGCATGCAGCGTTTCAAAGTGGCAGCGCCATGTGGAGCCTAGGATCAGCTGGAGTTCCCAGCTGATCCCAGGCTCCACTCGGTGCTTTCGCCCTCGGGCTGTTGCTACACTTCAAAGGCAGAATCGCCCTATCGATGAATTGAATAGTCGATGCAAAATGCATCGACTATTCAATTAGACAATTAGTCGATATTTAACATCCTTGCTTCCCATTATTGACATTATTTGTTCTTCTCCTGTTTGTTGATGGTCTCAGCTTATTTTAACCTCTGCTTCAAGGTTAACAAGCAAAACAAATTCTATTGTAACTCCCATTTTCATATGTTTTTAATTTTTGCAAACGTTCACTCTTGGAGGTAAAATCTTCCCACAGTTGGTCTCTTCCTGAAAGTGAACTCTTTTTAGTGAATCCAGTAAGCGATTTTTTTTTACTATGAAATAGTGAGGAGTAAAAAAATCACTTTTCTTTTGGGAAAAAGAAATCTAGCTACCCTTTTTGGAAAATGGGTATTACAAAAGACATGCTCTAAGCTCAAACACAAGGTATGGGTTTTATTCAGGAATTACTGGGTGAAGTTCTGTGGCCTGCATTATGCAGGAGGTCAGATTAGATTATTTCAGTGGTTCCTGCTGTCCTTAAAATCTATGACTCTGAGCAGAAAAAAAGAACTGCACAAGTTTTAGCTTTATGAAAAATATAATCTGTATGCATATATGCAATTTTTACAGGTGCCTGAGTTTTTCTCTACACTATTTATTTTTCAAACCAAGTAAAGGATTTGGACCTGTATGTGCTATTTGACTTTGATGGGCTTTGCATCATATTAGAACAATTTGTCACTAACTAAAGGCCATGGTGGAAACATTAATATTCATGCTTGGTCTGTACCACATGGAGATCAGTTGCTTGGGAACATGATTTCCAGTTTGCCCCATAAAGCTGTTCAGGCAGAGGAAAGAAAACAGTCTCCTAAGGTATTTCCAAACCTGAAAGGTTTAAGTAGCACGCAGGGGGGCAACTTCCTTGCTGGGATAACTCTGTTAATGTCAATGAAAATTTGGCCCAAAATAGTTACGGACAGTAGTTCAAAGGGGCCTCAATCCACCCTCTGTTTGTTTGCTCGTTCCTTTGTCTGCTCACTTTTCAAGCAGCAATGCTTGTCTGCTTAGGTGACAGAGATCAAAATTGTGCATGCAGGTGGAGGCTTTAGAGTTTATGGATATTTTTTAACATTGTTAGATATGTTTAAAATGTAAGTGTGCAAAACATCAAGCACAGAGCCCAATTCATTCTGCTACTGAAACTCAGGCTGAAATGCCCTCAGTGGGCAGCTTGGGTAGAGACGTGGTGACACAAGCCAACCAGAATCTTGGCCTTTTTTTTAGATTTAAATGTACACTATAGTATTCCTGCTTTTCTTGCATTGTTGCTCACACACACACAATCCACTTTTAACAGTTAAAGTCACAGTTTCAAAACTGTAACTTGTTACACTTTATATAGTCACCATTATTTTGTGCTACTTTGTATGTTCACTTTTGTAAACACCATATGCCTTTCAGTGATGGAATGACAGTTTACAACGACAGTGTGCAAATAATAGGCAAACACCTACAGACACTCGCTGTGCTGCCTTTGGATCCACTGACACTGAATTTCGTAAAATAATGAAAGAGAACCAAAATTATTATATGCATAAATACACTAACAAACCATCATACTACATTCATCAGAAACATGTACATTCATATGTAACCACATCATTTTCATGGAATTAGTGGGAACCACACAGATAACACTGCATTCTATTTTGAAAAAAATAAGGGTATGATATAAAGTAGTAATATATTTATATAATTATTAATGTATCTCATTACTTATAATAGATCACTTAACTCTACTGTTCAAGTAGCATCTACTAAGTTGTGGTATAACTTTCCCTACAATGTGTTTCTGAATTAAATAAATATTTATTTATTTATTTGTTTATGTATTTATTTTCAAATCTGAGCCTGACTGTGCAACTCCTTGCAATGCAAATAGTTTTGATTTGCACATGTAATCCAATTGGCCTCTGTGGGACTATTTCCAAGGACGAGGGTTGCAAGATTTGGTCCCTAGTCAAGACATTCATTTGATTTTAAAATGGATGCTTCCAAATTGATTTACAAATAAAGGGCCATTCCTCAACGGTTGTAAATTGGCATAGCTCCTTTGAAGCCAACTCCAAAAGCCACTACATCTCATGAATTTAAACTGATTTATATCGGCTGAATAATCTGACCTGTAGCCCTTAGTAGTTTTTTTTTCTGACCCCCTCTGACCATTTATATTCAGTGTACTGGACAGTAGTGAGCACACACTGCCAGCACATACCATATAATACATAATTATATGGCTGCAGAACGTTGATAGAGATAAAGAGAATTTCATTTTTTTCAACTATTTTGTTTTAATGGCCAGATCAAATTTTTGGCAGGTGTATTGGTCTTTTGAAACCTACCTAACAGAACTAACATACATTTCTAGTCAGTTCCGCTGTGAAATATTAGCCATGACATCTGAAATAATAATTTTATATGTTACCTCTAAGGTTTCTATTTCCAGGGCAAGAATTGTTTTATATAATACAGGCACATGTTTGAACCCAACAGCTTGAAGTGCAGTATGTTAGTGAAGGAAACCTTCTCGCCATACATTCAGTCAATGTGAGAAATATTTAACAGAGGAGTGGATCAGCAGCATGAAAATTATGTGTGTTTTACTCTTGAGATTCAGACTTTTTAAAAAAGAAGTAATTATTATTATAGAGTAATTACTGGTTATGGAAATCATCTGAGAAAAAAACATGTCTGACAAGATTTATGGCATTTCCAGCTGGGTCTCAGTAGAAGGGACCAGACCCGTACTGACAGGATGGGTCCAACTGATCTCCCTTATGTTGATTTTTACCTCAGAAGAGAGATTCCTGCTGTACACTGTTGTATCAGGCCCTCTACATCTAGCTTTTATTTTATTTTATATTTTTAGGGACATTTTGATACTTCCGTCCCTGGCAGAACACACTAAGGTAAAGGAAAAAAGGTTTAGTTCAGGGTTGGGGTTTGTGGGTTAATGTTTGGGTCAATTCTTATCCGAATCAGTTGACACTTCTTTATCATTATTACATACAGGTGTACCCAAACCTATGGAAAAAAGGCTTTTGGCTTCACAGGTTTAATAGGATATGAATTTATGTTTTGCTTTTAAATTGTTTCTTTATATAGATTATTAGAAATGTGTTTGGTAAGTTCTCTTAATGGACCAAATTTTAAGACAGTTGCAGCTAGAGTTGTTGCAGAAAGATTGATAAAATAATGTATACGGTTTTGTGAATTTGACATTCACATTTCCAGCTAGAGATCTAGGCACACCCTTGTTACAGTTGTGTCCTCAGCTAACCTATACTTAAATATCTTATTTTCTAATTTCTGGGGTATGCATCACTCTTGTACATGATGTGTATATTGTGGACCTTTCAGTTCCCGATTTTCAGCTGCATAACATTTCACAATATATTAGTCACTAGTGATACCCTCTTTCTTTGGAAAATCCCTTGATGAAAGCTTTAAAACAGCTGAGAGTAATGTGTAATGAAGCCAACATGATCTTGTCTTATCATGTTTCTCTACATCACTGGTACTGTTATACTGCTATAGTTACATTAGGCACTCTTTAAGTATTTTTAGATCAAACATACCACTACTTTTCTTTCTGTCAGTAGCACAGGTATATTATGCATTAAAATACAACATCATGAGTTCCTTTGCTAGCAGGGATAGGCACTATCTTTCCCAGCTACCATGGGACCTATTTCTTAACATTCAGTTCACTACTCAAGACCAGCCAATTCATCTAATTAATAAATGATGTAGAGAAGTCCTGAAAGGAATCCCCTTAGTCCCCAGGTGGAAGGATGGTGGTCAGGGTTTTGGGAATAAAGAGGGCTTATATGGGAACAAGAGAAGCAACCCGAGTGCTTCACTAGTGACTGAAGATGCTCTTCTTCAGGAAAAATAAATAAAAAGGCAAAATTATATGCCAAGCAATTTGGAAACCTGGTAACACATTAAAATGTTAATGTTTTTGTGCTCTGTTATGAACGAAGCAGAGCATAAAGACAAATAGCTTGTTTTGTGCCAATCATGCTTATATTTCAGGCTTGTCTGACATGCCCAAGGGAAGTTCTTTGTTGAGATGAAGGGAAAGTTTGCTGAACTAATTTATGGGACTGTTCAATTTTAAGTTATTGCACCATAAAGAGGCAGCATCTAAGATAAATACAGTTGCCTCAGAATGTGCAGTGTTTCCTTGTACTTTCTTAGTTTGACTATAGGAAATGACTTAGCTAACTCAGTGCATCTTAATTTACTTAAGGTAGGGTAGCGAATCTTGAGCCCATGGGCCACATACAGTTAGTCAGGATTAGCGGCTGGCAGGCCACCAGACTCTTTGTTTACTAGTGTCTGCAGGAATGGCTGCTCGCAGCTCCCAGTGGCCGCAGTGCACTGGAGGTTCTCCACTCCTGATTTAGGGGCTGATTCTTCCACCATGACAAAAATGTGTTTTAGATCATCAGAATACTCTCTGTTCTGCTTTCTAAAGGAAGTGAGTTAGGTGGCATTTGTGTGTATTTATTCATGAGGTGCTAACAGATTAAGTGTTGCTGCATGAAAAGTCAAGATAAAAAAGTGAGATATGCTGGGATATGCATTTGGATCTTCAGGTAGTGAAGTTCATGGTCATCTGTAGTTCCCATTGGAATGTATTCCAAAGTCATGTGGTCTACCATCCAGAATCATCTGTCTCCTGCACACACAAGCCTTAGATAATTGCATTGTTATTGAGAAGCAGAATTGGTGAGATCCTGGCAAACTGGGGAATCTGTTAGTTACTCTCGATCTAAGTGCTTAAAGATCTGGAAAATGGAAATTGAATCCTAAAGTTGAATCGTTGTTCAATAGGATCCCAACAGAGTGGAAAAGTATTGGGATAGACTATGTTGCTGACGAGGCAAGATGCTCCATTCTGCATCAGTAACAGCCTTTTCAAAGGATGATGATTTCAAGCAATCATATATGGAATTGCAATATTCCAGTCTGAAAATAATGAAGGTGTTCATGGACACCTGGCCAAGTAGGCATGTAGTTCCCAGCTAGACGTAGATGAAAAAATTACATTTTTTGTGGTTGATACTACATGGGAGGCCAGTTTCAGTAGGCATCACAGAGGGACTCCTTGACTTCCGACTACCTTAAAGTCTGGGGGCAAAATTCCTTGACTAGTAGCGACATCACACAGGGACCAGCATTGTAAAGCCTTTCCCTTTGATTACCAGAATACATTAATTCTTGCTTGAGTTTAACTTCAGCCAACTCTTTCACAGCCATATGCTGATCTTGGCTTGAGATGGAGATAACTGAGTGACAGAGGGGTTCATGGCTGTTGTGAAAGATAAACAGTGGAGTTTCATATAGCTGTTACTGTCATTTGAGTCTCACAGTTTGTCCCGATGCCAATTGTTAAGACTGAATAGGCTAGGAAAAGTGGCTTGAGTTTTTGGAATGCTACAGTTGAGAGCTTTGGTGCCAGAGGTGGGGTTGCCTGTTACTCCCTTCTGGAGTTAGGTCTTCCAGAAAGAATCAAATGGTTTTAGAGTGTTTCCCCCAACAAGTGCCACATATGTGATTGGAAAGTGGCCTGGTGGTTAAACCCCTGCTTTGGGCCTCAGCCTATCTAGGTTTTGTTTCCACCGCTGGTACTGTATGAAATTGGGTAAATCACTGGAAACTGAACATTTCATTGTTGTAGCACTTCCTTCCATGTCTGTCTGCTTTTTCCATGACTTCTGCTTTTTCCCTTTCAGGAGACAAGGATTTAAATAATTTTTGGCAAATAAAAGTTTTTGGTTTTGCAAAGTTACATAGTCTTGACGATCAACCTTGCTTCACTTTCTAGTGTGCAAAATTGGTAATGTATTGTTTGCTGTAGGAATAGATGTCAGCAGAATTTAGTTTATAACTAATAAAATAGTTATGTTAGTAGAACCGGGAAAACTTTTCTTATGCATATTGATGTAAAGGTTTCACTGAATCTAAATTAGTTATATTTGTACTCCTTTTTTGTTCACTTTCCATGAACATTTGAGCAAATCAAAGTTTTCTAGTAGAATTTTCACAGAAAACAAATTTCAAAGCTGCTTGTATTAGTAGTTCTGGAAAATAAATATTCAGATTACATACCAACATTTTTATGTTGGATGCATTTGTGTTCTTGTACACTCAGAAAACAGAAATAATTCCATGTGAATTTTTTTTACAAACCATAAAGATACAGAAGAAAGCTTTTGCCAGGTCTGTTTTTGCCAATATGTCCTTGTATATGTGACTTTCAAATCCCCGGAGCCATCAATTCAAAATAGTTGGGTGGTTATAGACTAGTTTAGGAGCTTAGGTTCCAAATGGGAAACTAATGTCAATGGTCCTGAAGACTGTGATGAAGTTTCCAGAACTACTCATGTGAATATCACAGTATGACACTACTTCAAAGGCCCAAGACTGAAGGCCTTCAGAAATATATTCCTTCAAGCTCTGATTCACTGTCCATTAAATAAATCATGTAAGTATTGTGTTTACTTTTACATAGGTGCTTAAGTGGTTTTCTGAATGGGGCCCTACTTCCCAGGAGATATCTCCATCAGTGTTTATCTGTGAAGAAATAATCTTTTTCGCTGGATGTAAACCTAAAAATAGAGTCAACTGCTCTGATAGCTACTTTAGGACAGATGATGGAAGGTCAGTCCTTTCTACGCCTGAGCTGGCCCATGGATGATTACCTCTTTCAAACTTTGTCTGATTAATAATTTAAGATCTATTAACAAGTAGGTATTACTGTAGTTAACATATTATAACTGATGCATTCTAAAAGTCTAGTGTGGACATACAAGCGCATATTTCAACACAAATTATCCAGTTAAGTTAAAGCCTGGAGACTGTTGGAATATATTACTTAGAAGGTGGTAACTTATACCTTTGAACAATATATCTTAAAAAAGCCTCATTTTGATAAAATTTGAGTGGTTGACTCTAAAGAGCTTTAGAAAATTTCAGTTTACAAATCCAAATGTAAAAGCTGCTTAGTTGTGTCGTGCCAACAACAGTAAAACCAGTTGGTCCATCTTACTAAGAAGCCACTTTTTCTCAGACACTATCTGGTTTACATGCTTTTTCTTAACCAGATGGAAATACTTTTACTGAATGAATTTCCGGTACTTTGCAATTTTCAGACCCAGAGTTAGAAATTGTAACAACTTCTAATTTGGCTAATGGGCTGCATTAGTGCACTCTTTCTTACATTTACAAGAGGAATTTATTTTGCTGTGTTAGTCTTTGTCAAATTATGTCTTAGCTTAAGAGACGTGCAATTAACCAGTTAAAATTATTGTTAGAAACACTTTTTTGGCCAATGTCTGTTAAAAACTCTTAGCCCATTTATCACCAGCTTCATGCATTAATTCAGCACTGCTTGTCCTTGACTAACGGGGTTTTCTAAAACTTTACATTTAATAAAGTACAAAGCGCTTTGCTGACAGAAAGAGTTTGATTAAAAGCACTTAGTTGGTCTTCAGAAACATCGTTTACATTTTCTGGTTTTGCTGTGTTAGGTTTTCTTAAAACTTATTCAGGACAGATTGTTAGTGGTAATATTGGCCCAGCACTAAGAATTTCAATATGTTACTACTTTTTTTCAGTCTTTAACTTTGGTAATTGTATTCAGTCAAATTGAGCAGTGGTCCAAATGTTTCCTGGCTACCATTTTTGTGCACCATTTTTTAAACTACTTACATTTGGTTAAGTAAATGAATACATACATACACTGTGCAAATATAGAGCACCATGGTTTCATACCCCTCTACTATATATTTCATGATCAAAAAATATAATCTAGGGTTCAAACATAATTCAGTCCATATTGTACAATATATTCTCAGTGGAAGTAATCCTGGAATTATTGTTTGGTTTGATACAGGCTGAACTTTTCTAGTCTGGCACTCTCTGGGCCAGCAACATCCATGGTCCGGCATGATTTTAGTTAGCTGTATGCCCGTTTATCATGGGTATGTCCAAGTTTCCTATGGTCCATAAAGATTGCTAAGTCCTGGTGCTCAGTTTTCTGTGCTGTTATTTAGCTCTAATTTATCCCTAAATATCTTCTAAGAGTCCTGTAAGCAGCGCAAGTGGTGGTAATGCTGCTAGACAATATTGACTTCTTGTGGTCCAGCAAATTCTCTGGTTCGGCACTGGTCAGGTGGCAGACTAGAGAGATTCCACCTGTAATTAAAAAAAAAAAGAGAGAAAAAAATCTTTACTACAAAACTGTATTTGAGTTCTAAGGATATTTGTGTTCTTTCCCCCCTTTTTGGGGTATCCAGTTTATCGTGGTGTCTGGAGTGTACTCATGCTCCTGGGAGTGATCACTGTTCTGGTGGCAAGCTTCTTCATCATCTGTGCAGCTCCCTTTGCCAGCCATATTCTGTACAAAGCAGGGGGAGGCATTTTCATCGCTGCTGGTGAGTACCCTGCTATTCAGTCAATGGTAGCTGTTAATAGAGTGGAGCTACTTATCCCACTTTTAAATCGTTACTTGATTAACTACCAAAGTGAATAAAAAGTATACTTCAGTTCTCTAGGTATGTTGAGGGTCTGACTTGGAGATTCTATTTCCAATGTTTCTTAGGCATAAATCTGTGTAAGTTACACTTGGGTTAAGATAAAACCCACAATATTTAAGTTAAATCACACAATTACATTTCAATTTTAGACTGATTTACAAACAAAATTAAATAATATTTAGTACCATTGCCTGCACTTACATGCTTCCTGAGTGCTTGATTTAAGGTGATATTTTTGCAAGAAAAATAATCATAATGGACTTTATTTACATTGCAAGCCATAATACATTACTATGATTGTCATATCAGAAACAAATTTGAATGAGATTGGAGTGCATGGGATAAACTTGAATAAATAGTAGCTCTAAACAATTATCAAAGAAGAATGGTTTATAGCTGAGTTTCCATCTCCTTGTGAAATTGTAACCTTAAAAACTCTTCAGACTTTCTCATGTCTCTAAATACTTTCCATAGTTGAATTTCATATTTTGTTTTATATTTCATTTGTTACACACTTAACATATTGTCCTTTCTTTACATTTTCTTTATTGAAAAGGTCTATTATTATACAAGGAACATGATTAAGAGCAAAACATGACTTGTACAGGAATAGTAACAGCCCAGTTAAATGGAGCCAAGTTAAATGGAGCCAAACACTACAAAACTGGAGAGGTTTTTATGTGCTTCTATTGGCTCTTGAACATCAGAATACAAAAAGAAAAATTTCCAAAGTGATGGTGTCCAGATATATAGTATACATTAAAATTAACATTAAAATTAACACAAATAATATATGTTCATATATTCAAATGGGCTGAGGCAAAGGGCATTTCAGACTATTAAATTGGGATGAACTAGTGAGTGGTATACTACACTGTAAGCCCAAATTCAGTGGGATTTGAATCAGCTGATCCATATTAGAGAAGATAGGGCTTGAGTGTTTACACGGATTCTTAACACTACATTAAGACTTTTCTAATAGAGGGTTTGAACCTGTGGTTCTGGCTTCCTCACAAAACTACTTAGACCCAAGCAAAACCAACCATTTCCAAGATTCCCTAGTGTCTTTCTGAAATATAGCTGCTGTGGTCCTTTGAATATGGTTCATTGTGGGAGATCTTTACTGTTCAGCTTGCATGCTACAGGGAGTTTGAACAGCCTGCCAATACAGCCTGTGGGGTAAGATGGAGACCCCTCTCCAAGAAGGTCTCTCTTGTGCTTTCACTCATGTGTCAGGAAACAGGGAGAGCTTTTGTGAGGTACTGGTGAACATTTTGGCAGCATGTTATGATGCACCAAAGGCATCTGATAGAGCTTAGGATAGAGGCGGAAGAGGAGAAGGAAGAGTACACTGCCATGACAGACCTGCAATTAAGTACTGATGCTGATGCTGTTAAGTACTCTCAGTATACCTGCTGATGTCCACGGCTTAGGCCAGTGCTTCTGGCATCGTGCAGACCTGGGATGACCAGCAGTCGGTCCAGAACATTCACTTGAAGAAAACTACATTTCCAGAGCTTTGTGAGCAGCAGTGTAAAGATACACACACGAGGCCAGCTTTTGTCACCTATGGATGGCATGGACGATGTCTAATTCAAATTGACTAGTTCTGGAAATGGGAAACATTCCCCCAAACACACAGTTCCTTGTTTCAGGCAGCTCCATAGACTGTTGAGGATCAGAGTGGCAAGCTTAAATGCAGGGCAGTGTGATGCTATTAGTTTTAAGAAACAGGAATGGCTCTGGCAAAAAATTGTGCCTTTAAAGGTGTCCTTTAACGTTTGTGTTTCCCATGCATACTTCTGAATTCCATGTTGTGATGATAGAGGAAGGGGCACATCAAGGCACTAGGATACCGTCTACCATTGGCAAATGCCCTGGCTAGTGGCATATTTCTTACATCTTTTGCATTGGTTCCTTGAGCAGAAATATCTCCCATTAGTGTAGCAATAAATATTACACTAGATCCAGAAACTAACCAAACTCAGGGATGGCTTCTGTCCCTTCATTGTCTACGTCAGGCTCAGCAGTGAGATGTTCCTTGAGGAGCTATCAAACAACTTCTCTGAGTATGGACCCATAATTTGCTACTAATACTGTTCCAAAGCCTGCTCTGGGAACAGTTTCAGAAAAGGAATTGCTTCTAGGTCCTCTGTGGGTGTCTGCTACTGGCTCCCATCCATCCCCATGTTGGATTCTGGAGCCAGCAGGGTCCTATGATCCTAACTCCAGACATGAGTCTGAGAAATGTGTGTAGATGGACTTGTGGTTTGGTGGATCAAACTTGAATGTAAGCCCAAACTTACATTGCAGTGTAGATATATCAACGAGGGACTCTAAGGGTATGTCTAGACTACATCCCTCTGTTGGCAGAGGGATGAAGATTAGGCAGGTCGACATTGCAAATGAGGCAAGGATTTAAATATCCCGTGCCTAATTTGCATAAAAATGTCCACCGCATATTGCCAACTCAGCACTTTGTCGGCAAAAAGAGGCAGTCTGGAGGGGGATCTGTCGAGAAAGAAAGCCTTTTTCAACAGATCCTGTAAACCTCCTTGCAGGACGCATAAGGGATCTGTCAAAAAAGGCTTTCTTTCTCGACATATTCCCCCTCTAGACTGCCGCTTTTTGCGGACAAAGTGCTGAGTTGGCAAAACGTGGCGGCCATTTTTATGCAAATTAGGCGCGGAATATTTAAATCCCTGTCTCATTTGCAATGTTGACCTGCCTAATCTGCATCCCTCCGCCAACAGAGGGATGCAGTCTAGACATACCCTAAGATGTTATGAAACACATAAAGGATGCTAAAAGAAGGTATATATTTATGCCAACTTCGCGTCCCTCTAAATTTATCTCTGAATTTGCTCCAAATATATTCTTCTATATTCCAGACAGTTTTCTGTCTCCTTTTCTGATTGTGCCTACATCTTACATAAAAGAATAAGCAGTATGATGCTATTCCAGCACTTAGGCCTGGTCTACACTACATGGAAAGGTTGAAGTAAGATACACAACTCCAGCTACAATGTATTTTAAATACCTGTCCACACAGGGGTTGATATATCTTAAATCCCCATCCACACAGTGGGAGATTGATGGGAGCAAACACTCCCATTGGCTTCCCTTACTCCTCCCAAGGAGAAGGAGTACCAGTGCCAAAAGGGGTGCCCTTTGAGTTCAATCTAGTGGGTTCACCTGCTAAGTCGAACCCTGGAAGACCAACTGCGGCAGCATCGATCTTCCGTGTAGTGTAGACATGCCCTTAGTGACTCCCATTGCTCATTGGAACTGGTTATATTTTCCACCAAATAAAACTTTATCAGTGAAAATAACACTATTAAGTTGCCAGGCTATTTCCTCCTCTCCCACTATACTTCATGGCTGCGTCTACACTGGCATGATTTTGTGCAAATATTTTTAACGGAAAAGTTTTTCTGTTAAAAGTATTTGCGCAAGAGAGCGTCTACACTGGCATGTGCTTTTGCACAAGAGATGTGCTTTTGCGCAAAAGCATCCGCGCCAGTGTAGACGCTTTATTGCGCAAGAAAGCTCCGATGGCCATTTTAGCCATCGGGTTTTCTTGCACAAGAAATTAACGTTGCCTGTCTACACTGGCCTCTTGCGCAAGAATACTTGTGCAAGAGGGCTTATCCCTGAGCGGGAGCGTCAGAGTATTTGCGCAAGAAGCACTGATTTCGTACATTACAACGTCAGTGTTCCTGCGCAAATACTCACGGCCAGTGTAGACAGGCGGAAAGATTTTGCGCAAAAGCAAGCGCTTTTGCGCAAAATCTTGCCAATGTAGACACAGCCCATCTGTTCTTGTTTAATGGTATAATGGTATAACTACTAAAACAGTCTCAGAGTTGAAGTTAAAACTTTTACTCTTAATTCACATAATAAAAAACATATGTTCTCCCATTGTACAAGTGCACAATGGATATGGGCATTTTATTGAAGCATTGATTTGTTAGACTTGGAAAGTCTGAGGTATCATGCTGTAGTAGAGAGAGGGGGTCTGAAGTAGTGGACTTGGTGCACAAAGGATTAGGCCAAGGGTGCAATCCAAAGTCAGGCCATGTGTTAAAGCAGATGCTCACAAGTTCACTTCCAGTACATGAACTTAGCAAAATTGTTGCTAGCCTATCAGACATTAAATATGAACATATATTTCAAGGCCAGTATAGATAGATTCCAATTTTGCACAAGATAAGAATAATGAATAGGGATGTGTTAGCATACCTGTAACCACAGTAGGGTTCTAGGACTGTGCCTTGAAGGCAATAAACCTGTCTGAATGCCTTTATCATCAAACTCTGCCTGTGATCTTTCTTTATGGGTAACATCAAGGTCTGGTAAATTAGCAGGATGCATTGGCTGCTAATACTGATAACCCTGGAGCTCCAAGGACAGAAACACTGAGGAGCTTGCCATCAGCATTTAACAGCACATGCCAATCTGTAGTGTAGAGATGTTTAAGAGATAAATTAAAAATGTATTTACTCTATGGCAAGTTTAATTTTGTATAAAATCCGGAGATAGGTTCTGTGAGGTAGTGTGGTCCAGTGCATAGGGCACTAGACTAGAAATCATGAGTTCTGGGATCCATTTCTGGCTCTGCCTTTGACCTAGAGCAAACCACTTTATCTTTTCATACCTCTGACTCAAACAGCGATAGTAATCCCTATCTTCCCTGTAAAACGCTTTGAGATCTACCTCAGGAAAGTTGTGCATAAGAACTAAACATTTTAGATGATTGTTATGATTATTAAAGAAACCCCCAAACATATGCATTTGTTCCTCTAGCTCCCACTTCCTCATTCCTTTTTTTTAAGTTAAGAATTTATAGGAAATCATAGGATATCTTTCCTAGCTTTTAATGCTTTGTAAAGTTATACGCAGTGGTGTGGTAGCTGTGTTAGTCCTGTGAATTTAGAGAGACAAGGTGGAGGAGGTAATACCTTTACTATCCAATAAAGATATTAGCTCACCCACCTTGTCTCTCACGCAAAGCTTTATTCTTTTACAGGCTAAAAATCCTTGGAAGTCCTGCTTCCTCCCTCTCTTCCTTCCTTTGCTCATATATCACAAGGCATTAGTCTGGGCTTGTGAGACAGCAGAATATTTGCATTTGTGATGAGGTAGTAGGAAGCACTGGAGACACTTGTGTTGTATTTTTGACTGCCACTGTTTTGCTGAGTGACCTTGGACAAGTTATGTCACATCTCTCAATTTCTTTTCCCATCTTTTGTTTATTTTAACTGTAAATGTGCAAGGGAAGGCACTATCTCTCATTATTTGTTGGTACAGTACATAGGTCTCTAGGATCCTAGTCTAGGCACTACTGAAATATCAATAATACTGAAGAAAAGCTGGGGAATTAGGCAAAAGCCCACCCTGATTTATCAGGAATTATCAGGAATAATACCTAAAAGAATGATTTGTGACATTATTCTGGACTGGTACATTTTGGACCAAAATATGCAGTGGAGAACAGGTGTGTGTGCGCATCCGTGTGTGTGTGTCAATGCGCATGTGCGCACGCACACACACAGACGCTTCTGTGCCTGAGCACAGAGGGAGGCAATATGCCTCTGTAAGGAAGAATGCCTGCTGGCTGTATGAGGAAGTATGCTGAGAACACTGACCTTGCAGCCAGAACTCCTTCTTCAGCATTACAAGTGCATGTAGCAACAATGGCTTTCATCATGCAGGCAGTATGAAGCCTTATGGCTGCCTTCTGTGTGAATATATTACCCAAGGGGAATGGATGCATTCCGTAACATACTCACTGATAGTAGCAAAGCCTATCATTTCCATGGGCCTAATCTGCAAGGTAGTGTGCACATCCTGCAATGATTTTAGCGCTGTTTTGATGGGACTCACTAGCCCTCAGGAGATGTACAGCACATTGCAGGATCAGGCCATATGTGGGCACTTAAGATCAGGAATGTATTGAGGACTATTTCACTTATTTGCATGTAGGGCCAAAATATATGTAGGGAATGACGTCTTCTTTTTAGCTGCTCACTTAGGGCCAAAATCTGCCATCGATGTACATGCCAGCTCCTATTAGTCTAAAAGAGATTTGTTGTGCATATCTAAGAGCAGAATTTGTCCCTCACTGTCTCCTGTAAAGGACCCCAGAGCAATAATGACAGCGGTGAGAGTGAGAGGGCAGTCCGAATTAAATCTGAGGACAAAAAATGGGATTATAAAAAGTTGCTGATAAATTAGAGAAGTTCTAATCTTCTACGCACAAGCAAAAGGCTCACATCATTCAGTCCAGCACCTGTTGTCTTCATGTCTATGTAGTGAAAGATTGGTGCTATAGACAGCCGTTTGCCATTGACAAGTGAAAGGCATTTCTATGTGGGAAGAATGAGTACTAAAGGCCAGCAAACTGCCTCTTGAATTCATAGACATTTCTAAAGGTTCTGTATTCTTTTTCTTCTGCAATATGCAAAAGTATTTGCTTGAAAGAAATTCAAAAGAACAAATGCTAAAGACAAAAAAGAGTGACCTCAGAGAAGTCCATGTCTTATCACACTGCACAGTGCTGTGTATCAAACATGTATGTTCTTAAAAAAAATGTTAAATGGAAAGAAAAGGAGGAAAAACTATTTATTTATCCTAATCTCTCTCTGACATATTTCATATTCTAGAAGTAATTTCGCCCATCATTCCTGATTCATCCAACTGCTTTTTTATTCTATGCTTTGCAAGGGCAAATAGACACCCACCCCCTTTGCAAAAGGTCCTCAAGCTGAAAAAAGTAGAAATATACCACAGTCTGAAATGTTGCTAAAAATATCTGTTTCAGGAAATTGTGAGGGTTTCTTTTTTCTTTTTCTTTTTTTAAATCTCAGTCATTTTAGCTGGAAACTTGGCCAAGAAAGTTCAAATCATGACAGAGAGTCAGCATACAATTTCCCCAATAAAGATATTCATTTTGGTACATTCTTCTTTGTAATGAACTGACATTCCAATTACTCTTGGAATGGATGCTTGCTAGATTTTTATTGGTATGACTAATATTTAGAAGGAGAAAGATGAACTAGTGGTGAAAATTTGTGACTATAAAATAAGGTGGAGCAGCCACAGCAAATTATTTAACAGGAAATTATTTCCTGCAAACCTCCACAAGTGATATAAACTTTCCCTAAATAAATACTCATTATAAATAAAGGACATAATTCTGATTTCACTTATACAAGGTTTACACTAACTGTGTTATTACTTGTGATTTACTCTAGTGAATTAGCTGCAGAATTAGGCCCAAAACTTGTACATATCAGGGAATACACAGAATTATACTGATTTAGCTTGCTGTCTCAAACCTTCAAACACCAAAACTAGTTATGTTCTTCTTATTACCTTGTAAAGAAACTTCCTTCAACAATTATTATATTTTCTATATGTAAAATGAAGCACAGATGTACACAAAATAAAAACAAATCACAGTTGTTTGGTAAGAGAGCGACTAGTTTCCAACCTCTAAGATTTCCATTTAGCTAAAATCCTAGCTTGTAGTATTTACACAGATTGGTGTGTGGTGGATGTGGCGGGGTGGTTATGCACTGCTGGATGGCACCTCCTCCATGCTGTTCTGTTCTCCACAAGGCAGGCACCCTTTCCTGTGGCTGCCCTCCACCTCTCTCTTTCTGTCTGCTGTCCATCTCTCTCCAGGAGCTGCTGCTTCCTTTTCATGAGCTCTGATTGGCCAGGTCACTCAGCAGTTTTCCCTTTCCAGGATGTTTGTTCAAGGTGTCCCTTCACAGTGTCCTCACGTCCACTGCCTATGTCACTCTAGCAAGCTTTGTATCCATTGCCCTTAGCTATTCCACTCTACAGTGATTGATAAGGGATCCCAGATCTACCCTCTACTCTGGGTTCCAATCCAGGACCCTGCAGTGAACAGCTAAGGTCTGCATTTACATCAGCTTTACTGCTGTCACTCCTAGACTCCTTCCTTACATGCTGCTTCTCCCCTCTCTTCTCCCTTACTTTGGGCTGGAGTGGGATAAGAAAGAGGAGCTACAGCATAGTTGCCAGACTCCCAGCTATTCCCTCACAGATTCCCTCGCTAAATCGAATGCTAGAAGATCTGCCTACAGAGGTCCTGTTCATAATATGACCTGCTCAGGGTGACTAGAGCACCTTCTTTGATTATAATGTCGAAGTTGTTTTTGAGGCTGTGGATAGCATCGGATTGGCGGAAATTGTGAACAAACAACATCACGTGCCCCATAATCTCAGCCATGCAGAACAGATGTTGTCTATATAGAATACCATGATTTTTCCTTCTCACTTTTCCAAAAGTATTTTTCTCTCACATTTTGTTAAGCAAGTTTCCCTACATTACAATTTGGCACACATAAGTTTTAATGTCCTGCTGTAAAATCACATGATGATGTCTTACTTGGTCTTCACTCTCCTATTGCAGTTCTTGCTCCCCTCTCTGCAGATATTCAGTGTTGTGCTCTTATTTAACAATTCATAAGGGTTGCTCACTGATGCTGTGAGAACAAAGGGTGCCAATAGTAAGATACCACATGTTCCAAGAATCAGCCACTTTTAATGCCTGAAGCACTAACCATGTTACCCAGTACAGAGTTGATATATAACAACTAGTTATTTTCAGCTGTTCTTACAATCAAAGCACTTATGTCTACACTTTTTTACTTAGGCTTTGTCTACACTGCCAATTCAGAGACAAAACTTTTGTCATTCACAGGTACTTAATCCCCTATCCCCCCAAGACAAAAGTTTTGCTGTGGCAAGTAGCAGTGTAAGCTGCTCATTGTTGGCAGGGGCCCTGTACTGTCAACAACCTGCCTGTAGGAGGTGAATATATTTTGTCAGCAAAAGTGCCAACAGTGTTTACATTGCCCGACTCATGTCTCTAAAAGCTATGTAGTGTAGACAAAGCTTTACTCTGGGTGAAATATATCCCTGTGAGGAGGTCCAGTACAAGGCCCATGCGCCATTGAAGTTCCACTTGCAGCCTCTTTTGAGGGACTTAAAAAGAAATGTAGTTATTCTGTTGATATGATAAAGAGTCCCTGTTCTTTGCAAACAGCTCTTGTTTCAGACTTAAACTCAGTATACCAAACACATCTTTTGAAAGTTATTTATGCAGAAAGGGTAAGATGAGGTGTCTACTAAAAGCTCATAACTTTTCAAGATTCAGTCATTGTGAAATGTGTGCATTGCCTAGAGAGGTTGTGGAATCTCCATTACTGGAGATTTTTAAGAGTAGGTTAGACAAATACCTGTTAGGGATGGTCTAGATCAGTGTTTCCCAAATTTATTTGGCCATGGAACCCTTTTCAGTTTAAAAGAATTTCAAAGAACCCCTAGGGTTGCCAGGGTAAAATTTGTCAAGCAAAATAAAAAAGACCCACCAGAATTGGTTGAGGAAAGAAACCCCCACAACTGCAAAATAGACTCTGTCTCTTTAAGAAGGGGTGGAGGAGTGCCGTGTTCTCGCGGAACCCTTACTTTCGCTTCGTGGAACCCCAGGGTTCCGCGGAGCACCAACTGGGAAACACTAGTCTAGATGGTGCTTGGTCCTGCTATGAGTGCAGGAGACTGGACTTGATGACCTCTCAAGGTTTTTCCAGTTCTAAGATTCAATGATTCTATGATTCCATCAATGAAAAACCATTAGAGACAGCTGCAAACGATCAAAACCACTTGGATATAGCCTCTGACTCCATGAGTGTTCTGGGGCTGGAGCACTTAGGGGAAAACGTAGTGGGTATGGAGCACCCACCAGCACCAACCTCCCCCCATCTGCCTCCTGTCCCCGTGCCTGTCATGTGCCAACAGCCCTGCACTTACTTATTCTTCCCCCTTCCTCACAGCACATATGGAGCGCCATGAACAGCTGATTTGTGGCATTCAAGCTCTGAAGGCGGGGATGGGATGCTCTCAGGAGGGGAGGTGGGGAAAAGGCAGGGCAGGGGTGAAGCAGGGGTGGGAAGAGACTCAGTAGGGGCAGAGGTTTGAGGGAAAGGGTGGAATGGGGGCAGGGCCTGGAGGGTGTGTGTGTGTCAAACACCCTCCAGCAAAATGAGAAGTCGTGTATGCATCTGGAGATTAAAAACAAAACAAAAACACTTTACAGTGGACAGAGCATCACCCTGTCTTTATTCATAGACAGGGGGTTGCCCTGTCTATGAATAAAAGCAAAAGCCTGTTTCAGTATAACATACAGTGGAGAGGAGCACACTGTATTCATTCACTGAGGAGACATATTGTGGAAAATGGGTGTTTTCATGAAAATTTGTATCCTTGTTCCTATAAAACTAGTCAGCTCTCCAAAGGTACATCTACACAGCAGGGCTAACGTTGAATTAAGCTATACAGCTTCAGCTACGTCAATTGTGTATCTGAAGTCAAAATAATTTAGTTTGGCTTTTGGCGCTGTCTACTCAGCAGGAAGTTGAAGAAGGAACACTCTTCCTTCGACTTCCCTTGCTCCTCGTGAAATGAGGGTTACCATGAGTGGGAGTAAGAAGTCCTCCAGCTCAACAATATTTTGAAACAAAGGCTTGCTGTGTAGACATTCACTATGTTATTTCAGAATAACGTCAGTTATTCCAAAATAATGCTGCTGTGTAGACATACCCCAACAGACGGAACATTAAGGGTATGTCTAGACTATATACCTCTGGCAACAGAGGCATGTAGATTAGGCTACCTGGTATAGGAAAATGAAGCGGCGATTTAAATAATCGCCACTTCATTTAAATTAAAATGGCTGCCACGCTGTGCCGATCAGCTGTTTTTCGGCACAGCGTGCTAATCTGGACGCTCCGCGGTCGACATCAAAGGCATTTGTCGACCTCCCCGGTATGCCTCGTGGGATGAGGTTTACCGGGGAGGTCGACAAATGCCTTTGATGTCGACCGCGGAGCATCCAGACTCGCGCGCTGAGCCGACAAACAGCTGATCGGCACAGCGTGGCAGACATTTTAATTTAAATGAAACAGCAATTATTTAAATCACCGCTTCATTTTCCTATTCCGGGTAGCCTAATCTACATGCCTCTGTCGCCGGAGGCATGTAGTCTAGACATATCCGAAGGGAACACATACTTTGCTACATAGGAAAGGTGTCTGTTGATAAGTGTAGGCCTGTTGCTAACCTGCAAGGCAAAGTCAGAGTTGGCATAGGCCAGAGATGAGTACTTGATTGGCAGACAGGCTGTTGGTGATAGGGAGCTAACATTCCTGCCAGTACAGGCAAGACTGCCTCTCACTAGAGGCAGAAGATTTTGAGTGCCCTGAGAACAGTCACATTTGACATCTGCAGAGAGGTAATTTTATCCTTTGTATGGATTTTGTTACATTATTATTGCGACATCTTTTAATATTTGGGTACCGTCTGGTGGTAATGCCATCTCTGCTGTACTCCATTAATGTATTTGGCACTAAGATTTTTGTCTCGTTACATGGTGAAATGCTAGATTTTGTCCTCTATAGCTCTGGTTCCAATTTTGCCCCAGTCTTCTACAGTATCTGCTATTGTTAGCTGTTCTGTTACAAGTTTCTCTTGCTCAACTTCACTTTTATTCAGAGAGCCGGCATTTTGATTTCATGGGCACATTTTGCCCTGAGGTGATCCCTCTAGCTCTGATTATTCACTAATACCAGCTGTATGTCTAATACAACATCAGTATTAAATTTATTCAAGATTAAGTTTATGCAACATTATGGTTAAAAGATTTTCAAAATTTAATTTATACCTTGTAGAGTTGGGGTTTTTGACTTTGTCATGAAATCAAGCACTTGGAAAATAAGTAATCCTGAAAGTGTATTTCATAGATGGGCAGTGTGTATAGAGGTCTGACTCACTCTTTATATAGCAGTTCTGCTTGCCTTCAATCTCATTAATATTGCGGATCCTTTGGGAATTTAAGTCACAGTTTGATTGTGCCTCAGGTTAACCACTTCAGCTCTTTTTTGGTAGTTTTCATAATCTAGTTTTCACAAAGTTTAAACAGTTGTGAGCTCTCTGTTGTCAGATGTTCATGAAGCATTGTAAAAGTATTATCTATTTTTGACAATAAAACACCTTGCCAGTCCACTTTACTCTCTGAATTTGGGTTGAGTAATGATTCCTGAGTATAGTTCAACTAGTTTTAGGCCTTTTTTTATTTAACTACTTGATAGCAATTGACTTCACAGAAGGAGACCTGGAAAACCAAACTCTTGATGCAAAATAATTAACCTCCAGTTTAGGGGGCTCAAATTGGGCACCCACCATTTCAATATAGTTTAGCTTAAGTTACTTACTTGCCCAAGGTGAAACATAGCAAGTAATCAGCAGGGTTTGGAATAAACACAAGAAGCCTTTGACTCCCACTCCCCTGCTTTTTCCTGTAGAGTCCATTGGCTGTCACATTTTGTTGCAAAGTACCCCATGAATATGTATTTTTTAATATTATTGAACAGTGGAATCTTCATATAAGCATCATGGAATGGAGATTTAATAAGTAGGGAATCCCTAACATTTTAACATTTGAATAACTGGATGGCAGCAAACTGTGGGTTCAACCCTATAATCTGAGTATAACCAGAATGCCTGTGGTCATAAATGAGAGTTTTGGAGTGTGCAAAAAAATCAGGATGAGGCCCTTACCTTAATAGATGATCCTCCACTTTGGTATGACATACTGCAAGATTGTATCTTTGAGAGGCTAATACTCCATTGGGATAAGTGGTAGTAGTGAGGATGTAACCACTACATCAGCCAACACTGATGGTGTGCTGGCTCTGCCTACCTGATTCTGGTACATAGAGTAGTAGCAAAGTGATTAATATAGTTTAGGAGAAGTATTAATATAATTTCTATTTTTCCATTTTTAAGCAATCTAAGGGGTCCCTGGGATGGTGACTGAGGGAAAAAGCCATTTGTATTATGGTGTTTTCCTTTCAGGAAGCTATTTTTCATATTTCAGTCCTATTCCAGAGAGAATTTGGAGGAGTTTTTTCAAGTGTGATGCAGCAGGATTTGCCCATAAAATGATTGAGTTGAATCTCTGAATTGAATAAATCATAAATGATACCATTGAGATTAGGCACCATTGTGAAGTGTGTTGGCATATAAAAGGGATGCAGGAATTTCCCTCCCATTCTTTCTTTCCCCACCCTTTTCCCGCCCTGCATAAGATCTAGATTGAGAAGCAATCCCTGAACTTTGGGAACAACGAGATATCTCTAGAGTCCTCAGGGGTTCAAGTACAACATAATGGACACCCAGCCAAATCCAAGACATAAACATGTTGCTGTTTTACTTCATTTTGGCATACTAGAACCAGCAGCCCACGTGCAACTGGCTCCCTGTGGGCTGATGCTTCCCTATGCCTCTCCCATGCCATTCAGAAACAAAAAAGGGGAAGTCATTACTGTTCAAAGCAGCAGTAGGCAACAAATATGTGAAGATAGCTAACAGTGCTAGCCAACAGGACTCAATCATTGATTGGTTTTGAGATGATACCATAATAGGAAAATCTAATATTTCATGTCCCATAACAGTAAAACTCTGATATTTCTTTTACAGGCATCTTGTTTTCACTGGTGGTCGTGATGTATGTCATCTGGGTCCAGGCAATGGCTGATCTAGAAAACTACATGAATACAAAAAAAATGGATTGCCCAGACTTTGTTGTTTATGTGCGCTATGGCTGGTCTTTCATACTGGCTCCTATAGGAATATTTTTTGCACTGTTTGCAGGAATGCTCTTCCTATTAGTAGGGCGTACTATTCAACTACACTGACTTATTGCATATCCACTAATGGGTATACTGGGATTGTGGTAAAACTTTTAAACTGGAACACAAATTACAGATGTTATTGCCACTACTACTGTATAGAGTTTGTAGAGGCAATTCTAGAACTGCTTAAGTTACTCATTTAATTGAGATGTTCCTATTGGACACAAAAGTCATTAGAGGAGAAAAATAAAACCCTTTTCATTCCTATCCAATTTCTTTAGTTCTTTAGGTGCTACATGGAATGGTTCTCTTCATAACATTAGTTGCAGCATGAGATCTTTCTGCAAACACAAAGGGGGGAAAAACCCTCTAACAACATAAAAATGGGTCAAATCAGGATTTTCTGCATTTGTTCTAGCCATTTACTTTGTGCCACAGTCAAAAAAGTCTTTACAGAGAACAGTAAAGACAGAAGAAAACAAGTGTTCAACAGTGTAATTTAATCCACCTCCTCTCCCCCTTTCCCAAACTTTCCTTTGCTTTAATATGAACAAACACTTTGGCAATTAAAAATAGAATACAGTTGTTCATGCAGTATCCATGTGAACTGGACAGTAAAGAAGATGATTCCAGTGAGCAATGATTTGGGGCTAGTATCTACATGTAAGGGCTTAACTGTCAATATGCTATGTTTTACTGCTATGTAAACAATTGAAAAAATGTATTCTTCTACTATATCTGTGTTTATTTGTTGCATGGTTCTGTAAGCCACAATAATATAGTTAAACTACTAATGAAAGGTATGCCAAAAGTACATAATAAAACATATGGTGCAGATTTTTTAAATCAAATTTTTACCTGGATATTCTACAGGTATGTTCGATGACTGGCTTTTTTCAAACATTATCTGGGCGCTACATACTTTAAATAGAGAAAAATTGTTGTATAATGAGTTTTTTAATTAAAAAAATTATTATGAACACAATATAAAGTGCATGAATGCTTATGTTTTCTAAATATTTGCATATGAAATGTACAGTAATATAGACCAAATCCTGCTTGCCTGCAAGTAGTCCAGATGAAAGCAATGAGACTATTCCTGTGAGGACAGAAGCAGGATTTGGACCCACATTATGTAACTGACAATAGGCGGCTATGTGTGTCTGGGCACGTGTGTATGAGTATAGATGCTGGTGTGCCTAGAGTGGAGGGGCAGATTAAGGAAATTTCTTTTGCTTGGTACTAGTCCTGGTTGAAATTCAATCCCTTGGAGAGCATGGGCAGAGATTACACTTTGTAACTCAATGCAAAGTAGTTTTGGGTTGCTGGAGAAGCAAAATTGTGTGACAGTTTCTT
The DNA here is from genome assembly GCA_032595735.1 of Pelochelys cantorii. Lineage (NCBI taxonomy): Eukaryota > Metazoa > Chordata > Testudines > Trionychidae > Pelochelys > Pelochelys cantorii. The sequence continues at coordinate 117,901,145 of CM064326.1, read as the reverse complement.
CGAGTGCCCAGTGCTTCATTCCACAGCAGTCATGAGTACTAATGGCATCTCTCCATGGCAGGAAAGCAGTGGCCTCTTAGATGTGCAGTCTGTTGCACTCCAGCAGCAATCCAAATTACTTCCCCCACTTTGCAGATGTATTGCAATCCTGCTCTGAATTACATGATCGTACAGTAGTTCTCAAATAATACAGTATGTCTTTTTTTCTTCTACAAATGTAGATATTCTATGGCAATTTGATCATTGAGAGCTATTGTACTAGAAAACATTGGCGAACCCTGTCCAATGCTCCTCAGGAGGGAATCCTTCACTACAATCCTTTAGGATGTCAGCAGGGGTGATACTTCCCTGCATCGCTTAGAAGTTGTGGAGGGCTGAGAAGCCTCCAAGCTGAGCTCCTTCCTCCAAACTTTGCAATGTGTGCAACTGCAACTTGTAGATTCTTCAAGGAATGAGCCAAAGGCCCCCTTGGAGCCCTTAATTCAGCCTATATGCATTTTCAGAACTCTTTCCATCATGCAGCTGAATAGGTTAGCTTCCTACGTGCAATTTAGCTTTCCTTTATTGGGCACTGTGGGCCAGACTGTGGCCCAAGCTAAACAGGAGCATAAAGGGGAGATGAACAACATGTTGTTCCCCTGCCTTTTACTTGGAAATTCAGTGGTGCCTTTTGACTGAACTTTGGAATCTTGCCTTTCTGTCAGTGCATTATGTCACTCATGTCTCAACAGCATGCACATTTTTAGAAAAGGCTTAAATATGCCATCCAGCTGGTTACACTCACTTTTTAGCACTTTTGTGCCTGTGCCAAATGCCCGAGACTCAGGACATTTTCACTCAAATGCACATTTTGGAATTATTCCACTGTTGTGATGTAGCAATTATTTTAATTTCCATCATTTTTTTCCTGCTTTTATGGCAGAGCTCAGGTGGCATACAACAGAATGGTGGCTTCTTTTGTTAAAACCCTTTTTTTCTCTCATTCATTCAAAGTACATTAGTCAGATTATGGGCCAAATCCTCACCTAGGATAAAATAGCCTAGCTCTATTAAGGTCAGTGAAGCTCTGTTGATTTATACCACCCGAGGATCAGATTTGATTGTTTGGTTCTACGGCTGGTTGGGTAATCTCTCCAATTTCCATAAAAAATATTGAGGCCAGAGTGTCACTTCAAGACCATGCAAAGGCTAAAGGGAGAGGAAGTCCCCAGCTTACACCTTTCACGCAGGTTACCTCAACTAGTTGGGTTGAGAGGGACTTTGTTTACATATACACACAATACAGCAGTCTATGGAGCCGAGCCATCGGGCAGAATGTCATGATATGCTGCTGTTGTAGACCAGAGCAAAGGGAGAGGGGTGGAGAGGGAGAAGGGAGGGAATTGTGCAGAGAGATGTTGTTTACTGATGTGCTGAGCCTTTTTCTCAGAGCTGTGTTTAAAAGCCTTTGGTACTTTGGTTTTCAATAAATTTAATTACAGAGAAATGACCTTTTAAATCCCTCAAGAAGGGCAGGTTAGCTAGAGAGTCTTGCACTGCAGTATTCTTTAGATTTCATATTTATTTAGAAACATTAGTGGTGACACCAGTATTTTCATGATTAGAGCAGAGTAAAAGATTTTTTAAATGGATAAATGCTTTAAATATCTGATGAAATTCATTAAATGATTTTTTTCCAAGTGCACCTGCGTTTTAATTGACCTCTCAGCTGACCAGTATATGGGAAATAGTAAAAAAACAAAACAAAAGAAAAACCAAACCAAACCAAAAAACTCCCCAACCCCCTCCAAACCCCAAACAAACAATCCCCTCCCCCCCAATGTTTAGCAACTAATTTATTTAGGAAAAGATTGTAAAAGGGGATGAATAAATAACAACAAATACCCTGTCCCAGTTCTACGTTGGAGACTGGTGGTATCATTAGGAATCTTGGTTCCCAGAGAACAGGAGCCTGCTAGGGGCATTCACTTTGTGGAGAATAATGCAGAGGTGACATAATGGAGCTGTGCCCTTTGCCAGCCATTTGATGCAGCTGTTATTGGTTCCTGTGGAAGGGACTGACACAAAATGGGAAATGCTGCTGTAGCAGAGGCTACAATGAAAGATTCTCCCCATTTGATTCTAGTTTCTAGTAGCTGAGCATGGTCTTCATTAGGGTCCTGGTATTTTATTAAATATTTAAATTAGTGAGACAAAGGAATTATCTCCTTTGTGGAAGCAAAGAACCTGGCTTTATTATTCTGCAGGGTATTCAGCTATGAGTCCCAAAATCCAAAAAGCCGCATGATGTGTTAGCAAGCTGTTAATAACAGAACAAAGAATACACGTAGTATCCATACTGCTTTCCACATCCTTGAACAGCTGCTTATTATTCTTTTAGTAGGTGATCCCAAGTGTTAAATCTCACACAGAGGTTATTTGCTTTTCACTGAAACAATTGGTTCTCACTCTGGCTCTTTTCTGGATTTGCTTGTATCTGAGTTTTCAGGTAAGAGCAGTATCAAACCAGTGATGTCAGTGGAACTACTCCTAGGGTAGGTTGGCACAGCCCTTACTCAGTCGTGCAAGGAAGTGCAGAAAAGTAAACAAACAAAATCCCGTGTATTGAGAAAAGCAGATTGAGTGGGGAACAGATAACTGTCTTCAAATGTGGTAAAAAGATGATCATGATCCATTGTTCTCCATGTCCATCAAAGGCAAGACAAGAAGCAGTGGGCTTAATCTGCAGCAATGGGGATTTAGGTTAGATATTAGCAAAAACATTGTAACGATCAGTGGTGAAAGTAACTTAACATTTCTTACAGATACTGTTCTATCACAAACAGGGTCCCTGCCACTTTTGCCACAGCTCAGCCACCTCTTGCAGGAGCTGTGTACTTGGGTGCACCCGCTTACTTTCACCTCTGGTTACTATACAGATAATTTAATTCTAGAACAGGTTTCCAAGGAAGGTTGTGGAATCCCCATTATTGGAGGTTTTTAAGAACAGGTTGGACAAACACTTGTCAAGGATGGTTGAGGAGATTTGCCTGGTCCTTTCTCAGTGCAGGGGAGCTGGACTAGCTGGACTGCTGTCTACACAGCAAAGTAATTTCAGAATAACGGCCGTTATTCCGAAATATCTATGCAAGCATCTACACAATTCCGTTATTTTGAAATAATTTTGAAATAACAGAAGGCTTATTCTGACTTCTATAAACTCATTTTACGAGGAATAACGCCTATTCGGAAATAGCTATTTCGAAATAAGGCGTGTGTAGATGCTCCACTTCTGCTATTTTGAAATAGCTCCTCATCAGGGCCATTCTTTCTCCCGGGGCTCTAAATCGAGATAGCACGTCTACATTATGGAAGGCTGCCTTGGACTAATTTTGAGGCTTCCCTATCATGTAGACATGCTATTGTGAAATAAGCTATTTTGGAATAACTATTCTGGAATAGCTTATTCCAAAATAACTGTGCAGTGTAGACGTAGCCTAGGTGACCTCTCAAGGTGCCTTCCAGCCCTACATTTCTATGATTCTAAGCAAGAAGGAATAAACTGCCCCCCATGCCTTGCCCTTATGCACCTGCAGGGCCCTGCTCAGATTTCGTCCCCAGCTGATGAGTAGGGAAGAGCAAGAGCTACTTGTAAGTGGGCAGGGAGGAGATGGAGCCAGAGTCTCCATAAAGTCCAACAGTATCTTTGATATCTAATTGATTTTACAGAAATCTACTGTACTAAGGGGCAGAGGCTTAAAGCCTTAAAATAGACAGAGTGGAAAGAGCCCTGTGTCTGTCTTGCTCCTTACCCCACTTGTCAACCAGAGTAGCTGGCCAGGTGCACAAGAGGTGTAAAGTGCTCCATTAGAAGGATGAAGTAATTAACTCTTCCCCAGAGCAAGGGAGAACTGTGGTCATCTGAGTCATAATTCAGTCCCTAGCCTGCTCCTGAGGCAGTGCATCTGTGCGCTGCTCCTTACTCAGGGCAGACTGTAAAGTTACAATCAGGCCCTGTGAGTAACTGCTTACCAGTAAGAATAAGCGCTTCACAACTGGCCCTAAAGGGCTACAAAATATCCTCACTGCACAAAGCAGAAATTCACTGCCCTCTTAAATGGGAATAGAACTACTTAGCCCCACCCTCAGGCTGGAATTTGAGCTAGTAACAGCTGAATTCACAAGGCTGAGGCACTAAAGCCCAGCAAATTATGAGTCAGACATTAAGCCACAGTCTTGCCATGGAGGATTGCAATGTCTTGAGCATGCTAGCTACTGAATAGCACGAATCCAATATACCAGTTGGTGGGGACAATTAAGAATTCACAAGGTACAAACCATGTTGTGATGCAGACTTACACAAACTGGCTTGCTTGCACTGTTCCAAAAATGTGCTGTTTATATGTGTTCAGGAAAGTATACCCCAGGATGCTAATTAGACTAGTAGCTTATTTATAGACATTCATAGATTTGAAGGCCAGAAGGGATCACTATAATCAGCTTGTCTGACCTCCTGCATATCAAAGGCCATAGTATTTCCCCTCGTATTAATTCCTGCTTCACAACCAATATCTGTGGATTAAATAGAGCACAGTTTTTAGAAAAACACCCAGTTTTGATTTAAAAATTACCTGTGATGGAGAATCCACCAAAGCCCTTGGTAAGTTGTTTCAGTGATTAATCACACTCCTTTTTTTACAAAAAAATATTTTATTTACTTTATTTCTAGTCTGAATTTGCCTCGCTTCAATTTCCAGTTATTGATTCTTGTTATACTTTTGTCTGCTAGATTGAAGAGCCCTCTATTATCCAATTTCAGTTCCCTGTATAGGTATTTATAGTCTGTCATCAAGTCACCTTAACTTTCTCTTTGATAAAGTAAGTAGATGGATTCTATCATTTCTACTGTATATTTCAGTAGCTCTATATCTACTGTATAGATCTACTATATATGTCTGTCTGTTTGTTCAAGAACTCCTCCTAAAGAGTAAGAGCTAGGACCACCAAATTTGGTATGCAGCTTCCTTTTAACATAACTTGAAGCGAAGTCAGGGTTTGGTTGTGCCAGGAAAATGGGATGTGCCTGGAACAGGATTGCTTCTCAGAAAAGCATACAAAAAAGAGACAATCACCAGACAGGAGAAAGGGGCTGGCTGGGGGCACAGCCCCCTGTCTGGGACTGCCCCAGCCCTGAGCCTTCTACTCCCCAGGTGCCCTTTAGAGAGGGCATGGGGGGCTGAAGCTCCCCACCCAATTGATGTGGGAACATTGCTGGTTATTCCCCTTTGTCAGGGAGTGAAGGGAAAGTGCACAGTTTGCTCCATTCTTCACTCCGTCTGGGGAGTGCAGGGGCAGATGAGCTGTGCACTTTGCTCTCGCTCCCTGATAGGGACAGGAAGGAGAAGAGCAACAGTTCTGGTACGAATCTTGGGTAGAGGCTTTGGCCCCTCCACCCTCCCTGCCCAGCCCCCTTACATACAACACACGCACGCATGCACTGACAATCCCCTGCCCAGAGCCCCTCCTCACACCCAGCCCTGACTCCCGTACCCCCCACACTTCCATCCCTGAACCCTCCTTGAGGACCCAAGCAACATTTTCAGTTTATCAACATCCTCCTTGAAGTGTGGACATCAAAACTGGAAATAGCGGTTGTACTTGTGCCCATTAGAGGCAATATAACTTTCCTATTGCTACCCGAAATTCCATTTACAAGTCCAAGGAGTGCATGAGCCGCTTTGACCATAGCATTGCTTATGGAGAGCTGGCTTAAAAAGAAGGTCTGGCAATCTGGCAAGAGGGAGGAGGGAGGAGAGAATGGCTGCAAGAAGGCAGACTAGGTGCAGTCACTGAGGCAGAGCAAATTACAGGTCAAGGACCAGGACTGTGAATAAGACTCAGCCAGAATCCCTCTTCCCACTAAGGGGGACAACTGAACTCTGAGGATGAACATGGAGAACCCCATTGATGCCTGAGGGACTTTGCAGATGGTAAACAGGCGTGGCAGAAATGCGGGGTAACCTGAGGTGTTACCATTTCTCCACAAGACCCAGGTTGGAATCGCTCAGGTTGGTCCAATCTCACCTTAACTCACCCAGGTAATAGGAAAGGAGAATGGGGTGCATGGTCCAGAACAGGGCTATCTGGGCCCAGAAAAGGTGGGAAGAAGATCAAGAGTAGCAGATTGGGACATACTTCCTCTAGCACCAGAGCAGAAGGGTGAAGGACCTGAGGGCTCCTCCCTGAAATTGTCATGAGACAAGATGAAGCCCTCCTTGGTGACATAGGCTTGTTTTGTATGTGGGGGTCCAGAACACTTCTACTGTGACTGACTATAAATGGCCTGTCCCTCCAGTCAAGTATGTGTGGCTGAATCAAGGCCCATAAAAAGAGGCCAGCAAAGTAATAAAGCTCATACAGGTCAACGGCATGGAGGTGCAAGGACTGACTGATTCAAGTTACTGCCAGAGTGCGGTATAGAAGAGTCTGGACTGGCCTGAAACAGTTCCCACAGGGAATATGTCTTTGCAATGCACTCTATGTGTACACTACACTACACTGTAGGGTATGTCTACACTACAGCATTATTTCGAAATATCTTATTTCGAAATAGTTAATTTGAAATAAATTATTTCGAAATAACACATCTACACACAAAATGCATTTTGAAATAGCATTTTGCTATTTTGAAATAGCGCGTCCACACTGAGTGGACACTGAATTGCGTTTAAGGCCAGCCGGAACCAGGTCTGGCAGGGCATCAGGTCAGGAGTTACTTTGTGTGGCTGCTGCCTGAGGCTATCTGACGCCTGTGCTTAAAGGAACCCCCCCTGGACAGCCGGTTCTCAGGTTTCTCTGCTTGCTTGACTACCTCAATGAGGGACAGCAAAGCATTTTGTCTCTGTGTGCTCTGATTGCCCTCACTTGGGACACCACAGCACTCAGCAACATGGAGCCAGAGCTGCCCCTGGACACTCTGGTGCTTCTCGTGGATGCGTTGCTGTGAGGCTGGCTGCACTTGCTGCAGGCTGCCATCCAGGAGGTCCATCTGGGAGGCTGTCAGTATCCAGGAGGCCCTGTGGGAGAGCTTCCATCCTGAGGAGCACTAAGAGCCTCCCTGGTCCTTGTGCCTCATTTCTCCTTCACGTCCTTCCACTTACCCCTCCCTATCCCCCCTTCCTGATGTCAAATAAAATACATGTATTTTCATGAACACAAACTCTCTTTATTTAACAAAACTGGGGGGGGGGGGGATGAAACTCTGGTGAGACTGGGGAAAGGAGGTGGGAGGGGGAGGAGAGAGGGTAGGAAAGAGAAGGGGGAAACCTGGGAGGAGGGAGCTGGAAGGGGGAAGCAAGGGGAAGAAGGGGGAGGGGAAGCTCAGGGCTCAGGGTTGGGGGTCTCGCCAGACCAACTTGATTGTCATGCAAACCTGCTCCTGGGTTCGCATGTGGCCTTTGGTGGCCAGGCTGGCAGCTATCCTGCCATAGATGGCCGCATTCCTCTATCTAGTGCAGAGATCATGGACGCTGGGGGCATCCCCCCCAAACCTGAATAAGGTCCATGATCTCCACCCTGGACCAGGAAGGTGCCCGCCTTCTCTGGGCCCTGGCTGGCTCCTGGGAGCTGGCAGACTGCTCCTGGGGAGCAGTAGAGGGCTGACTGCCAGTGGCTTGCTGGCTCATGTTTTGGGGCTACTGGGTCAGGGGCAGTGACTGCAGGCTCTGGGCTGGCAGGCTTGGAGCTGGCACAGACACAGTGGCCAGAGTCAACCCCTTTAAGGGCTCTGGGAAGGGGGGGAGGGAGAGGAGTGTTCTTGGTTGAGGCTGGAGTGGCCACCAAGGCACCCTGGGAAGGCTGGAGGCCCCCTATTTCGAAATAAGTGTCTACACAGCACTTATTTCAAAATAACTATTTTGAATTTGGTGTTATTCCTCGTGGAATGAGGTTTACCAAATTCGAAATAAGCACTCCGCTATTTCAAATTAATTTCGAAATAGCAGTTTGGCTGTGTAGACGCCAGTAAAGTTATTTCGAAATATGCTGTGTTGACATACCCATAGAGATATGAGTCCTCACCCCACAAAGAATGTGCAGCTGAGGATGTGGGACCACAATGAAGAGATCTTGTGGGAGAAAGCCCTTAACCTAGCATATCTGATTATAACTGGGTGAGATTAGAGTCTTAATGAGGTCTGACAATGGATCTTTGAGGGACCATCAGCAAAGCTGGAGAAAGGGAAATGACAGTCGTAACTCTTAGTAGCTGAAGGGAGGGAGGAAGACTCATGAGAAGAAACACTGGCCCCTATGACAATGGAACAGCTGGGGCGGGACTGACTTTCCCCAAGGAGGACAAATAACAGGAGTTATACTGGGACCAATTATTTCTGCCACTCCTGTTCACCATCTGCAAAGTCCCTCAGGCATCAATGGGATTCTCCCTGTTCAAAATACTACACGGGAGACAGCCAAGAGCTTGGGTGTCTAGTGGCTTAGGTGGGGGAAGGCTTTGCCCTCCGAAACTGCCAGCCTGCTGTAGGTGCTCTGGGGGGCGAAGTATTGCTATCCCTAGTACCTGTCCTCACTGCTGCTCTAGGGGCTGTAGAGGCTTGGGCTGGCTCAGGCCGTGTGGCCTCTTTTCTCCTTGCTGCTCTGGGGGCCAGGGAGGCTTGGGTTGGTTTGGGCCACACATCCGCTTCCCTTCCTTCTGCTCTGGGGCCTGGTGAGGATTGGGCTGACTGGGGCCATGTTACACCTAAAAGTATGATAAGTACAATTGGGCTTTAATGTTTGTTATTCTCTCAAAATGGAGTCTGTGGGGATGCCATTTTAGATTCCTGTCAAGAAGGGTTTCCTGCCAAAGGTTTCCCGCCTTACTTTCCACTCACCACAGATTTGCAGACGGTGCTTAGGTGCTTCTGTGCACATGGCCCTAGGAGCTGTGCACCCTGCTCAGGATTGCACTCAGCCCCCTTTTGCACCCAGCACTATTATGCACTCAGCCCTCATACATCTTTTCCCGCCTTAAGGTTTATAAAAACCCCTGCTGAAGCCCAGTTTGGGTTCCGCCCTCTTGGTTCGTTCAGTCTGCAAGTTCGTGTTCATTCCTGTCCTTAGGGTTGGATCTGAGTGAATGGATTGTCTGTCACCCCTGTTTGTCATGAGTGAGTGAGAGATCCCAATCCTCACCAGGCCCCAGAGCAGAAGTGCCATTGTGGGCTACATGCTGTCTTTGAGTTAGCTGCTTGTGGAGAAGTCCCTTGTCAGTGATTCTACTGAGACAGTGAAGATCTGGGTACACTGGATTACAGGTGGAGAATGGAAGGTCCTTCACCTCAGAGTCCAGGAGCCACTGCCACTGGGAATCCTCATTGACCAGACCAGAGCTGGAGAGCCTGAAATCTGCTGTCGTGGGATCTCCTCACTGCTCCTCTGCTGCAGCTTGCAACTAGCCAAAGCATTGAGGTCGTGAGCACCGGCTGCCTACATTCAATCTATTGTAATGTATATACATTATGTATCGGGGATTTACTGTCTTCTTTTGCTTGTGGGTTAGGGAGGGATCTGTATTGTTCAAAACTGATATCTTATTGCTTGTTATTTCAGATTATTTACAATATATGGTTTGGCCCCATATTTCGAATCTGGCTGTTATTTACTGCAAAAAACCACCGGTGTTAGATACGGGCTCAGGAGTTCCCTTCTTCTGGGACTTGGGACATTTTAGATCTCAGAAAGTCAGAGTGGGCCCTTTTAAATTCTAATTAGATGACTAAATTTAATCGTTACTACGTCCCAGGGTAACAGCAACGTTGACTCTTCCTTCCCTGCTGCTCTGGGGAGCCTGGGGCGCACGCGTCCTCTTCCCCTCCTCATGGTGGTGGTGCTGGTGGGGGGGGGCACATGCATGCTCGGCACACTGCTCCTCCTCCTCCCCTCCCCGTGGTGTGGGCAGAGCCTCAGTGGAGGGGACGAGACTGTAGGTGGGGTTAGGTGCCTACTTCCCCTAGCCCCAGCTGCACTGACCTCCATGGCCAAAAGGAATACTAGACCTCCTTTGGGAAATGAGAGAGGAATGAAGTTCCCGGCCATGAACTTGATACAGTATGTTCTATGACTGAGGAAGATGTTAAAGCCCTTAGAAGAGTCAATAAGAGAAAATCTTACCAAGGCACAACAGGGGCAAGCAAAAGCAGACAAAAAGGAAACCCATGTCTGGGACTAGATTTTACGTCTTCCCATCTCAGAAACCTAACTGTTGCCAAGATGATACGGTCCCTTTGAAGTGACAAGAAGAACTGGGGCAGAAGAGGAAAGAGATGAAAGCGTGCCATGTTGACCTGCCAAAGGCCTGGAGAGATCAGGAAGGGCTCCTGGTAATGTTGTTTCCCCCAGAACTGAAACTTGGACCCCAGGCTCCTGCATTCCCCAGTTCCAATCAAGTCCCAGACATGGGTTTCCTTTTTGTCTGCTTTTGCTTGCCCCTGTTGTGCCTTGGTAAGATTTTCTCTTATGGACTCTTCTATGGGAGAAGACCTGCACAGGGAAGCATAAACACCAGATCCAAAACCTCACTGTGTTCTTCTAATCCTTTCCATGGTTTCAGGACAGACTGGTCTAGCATTCAGTCACAGAGAGACTAAAACACAGAAAAAGGAGAGAGAATTTTTAGCCATTGCCAAAGCACATGTGGGAAGTAGTATTGAAGGAACTGCAAGCCAGAGGTGCTGAGTTTCTAACATGTTAGGGGATGCTCCCCTCAGATCCATTCCAGGCCCTGCCCCCTCTCTGACCCTATCCCACTGCTTCCTACTCCATTACACCCCCTTCTCCAAGTACCCCTGGCTCTCGCTCCTACACCATCCCACCTCCCCAGGGCCTCTTGCATGTCAGCTGGTGGGATGCACTGATGGGTAGGGGAGACATAGATGGGTAGGGTCATCAGTGGGGGAAAGGATCTGGGGGAGGAGGAGCCATTGATAAAGGATGTCAGTGTGCATTCAGCACCCACCATATTTTTTCCATGGGTGCTGAAACCCTGGAGCACCCATGGAGTCTGCACCTATGTTGCAAGCTACGTTAGATCTTAGGGTGGTTGAAGAATCACACAGCAAATAGCAAAGCCCTATAGTTTTGGTACCTGAACAGGAAAGGCTGACCAGATTCTGCATAGACTTTGGGAAGGTCATTGGGTTCAAGTCTGATGCCTACTTGGTGCTGAGGGTTGACAAAGTGTTAGAGAAGTTAGGAGTCATCAGGTATATCCACATCTTAGACATAACTAGGGGTGACTAGCAGATCCCCTTGACTCTGGAGTAGCATGTACATGCCATTTGGCTTGTACCAATTTAAGATGATGCACAGCACCACTTCCCGAGACTGAAGGATAAGGTGCCTTGGCCTTACTATCAGTGTGTAATTGCATACATCAATGACATCATCATCCATAGCAAGTCCTAGAAGGAGCATTTAAAACATGTTGCAGAGGTCTTGAAGGGCTTACAGCTAACTCTGCCATGTGCCACCTGGCTAATCATAAGTAATGTACCTGGGTTATACAGTGGGGAGGAGATGCCTGTCCCTTTGGTAGGAAAGATCCAGGCTCTGGAGGAATACGTCAAACACTGGACTGGTAGGCTATTACGAGTGGTTTATCCCAGATTTTGCCATGATTGCAGCCCCAAGCTAGAGCAGTGGTCTCAGGACTGTGCCACAGCCTTCAAGAAATTTAAAAGATCAACAGACTTGGAGGCCTGTTCTGTCCCAACCTGATTTTTCAAAACCTTTCATCCTGTAGATGGACATCTCCATCTACGTGCTGGGGGCCATGTTGTCCGAAGAGGTGAGGGAAAAGAACAAGCCCTTTTTTCCAGACAGAAATTGTTGCCCTGGGAAGTGGCATAACCAGAAATAGACAAAGAGGCTTTGGCAGTAAAATGGGCCACTGGAGCACTTTGCTGTTACTTACTTGTGAATGATTATGTATTCTTCCAGGGTGGCTGAACACTGTGAAAGACATATCCCAAGGATTATGTGCTGGTACCACTCCCTATGACCGTACAAGTTTGAGATACTGCACTGAATTTGATGTGACCAAAAGAACACAGATTTCTTTTCTGAGGACAGAGGAGCTCTGTCTGCACAGACAGATCTTATGATGCTCAGCCTGAGGGGCAAGGTGCATGATGGGGTTTATGGGCCCTGCCTCTCAGAAGCTGTCAGGCAGCTCCCTATTGAGGTAGTCTGGTAGTCTGGCAAGAGGAGTGTAGAAGAGACTGGCTGCAAGGAGGCAGACAGGCTGCAGCTGCTGAGACAGAGCAAGTTAATGGAGAAGAACTGGGACTGCGAGACAAGACTTGGCCAGGATCCTGCTTCATCCTGACTAAGGGGGGGGACAGCTGAACTCTGAGAGTGAGCTGAGAACCAGGCCTCCCCTCCCCACCCTCCAGCTGAAGGCTGTACTGTAACCCGGCCTGAGTAGGCAGAAGGTGGGGACCACATACACACTGAAGGGAAACAGGGAATTTATGAAGCTGCCGAGGGGAGGCAGATGAGTGGTGGTCAAAAAGGAGTGAGTCACCCACCCCTTGCCTCTCTCCCCTTGGATCCTGGGCCAGAACTTGGTGGTGAGAGAGGCTAGGATCCACCTATCTTTTCTCCTTTCCCCAGCCTCCTCAGAGATCCTGTGAACTCTGGAAGGGGGTGTGTGAGGGAATTGTGCTTGGTTGTGGGGCCCCTGGACTTCCCAGGAGAGCAGCCTCAAGGCTTGGAGAGACTGTTTGTGGCCTGCCCACTAGGTCTGCTGGCTCCTAAGTGGAGCCTGCTACAGGTGCTTTGTAGAAATGGCAGTGATGTAAAGTTGGATACATAAAAAGGCATGGTCCCTGGGATGACATTTTTACAGCAAATGGTTCTTTCCCACCCACTGCTCTGAAGGAACGCAGAGACCGATGGTATTGGCATCATCTGTGAAACAGGGAGGGGACTACTCAAAGGCATTTCCCTCTAAAATAACTTAGGTGGGATTCAGACCTCAGATGGTCCAAGAAAAATCTGTGAATTAGTGCCCCTTTTAAGATGGAAACAAAGTAAGTAAGAGAGAAACCCAGAGAGATAATGAAAAATGTTTCCCCTCTACCTCAAATTGACTTATCCTCTGTCATGCAGCTTTACTTTGAAACAGATCAGTCTCACTGCAACACGTTTAATGCTGCCAGCCACCACATGCTTATTTGGCAGGTATTTAAAGCTCATCTCATATTGCTCTGGTGCAATGCTAGGAACCCACATTCCAACTGGTATGCAACTGATCTAAACAGAAATCAGCTTTAGGTTTTGTTCTCTAAAATTAAATATGATGACATGATCTCTATGATCCTTTTTTTTGCATTATTATTTTTTAGAACAGTGTTTTGTTAGCACCACAGGGGAAATTCAGTTGGGTTGTCAGTCTGATATACTGTGTTATCAGATATGTTAGCTTTTTTCCTCCTTCTTACATTTGCTTAAGAGCTTATAAACCACAGAGAATAAAAAGTGCTAAATAGAATGAAATGACCTGTCAAGGATAGATATAGTATTTGTGAATGACTTAAAAAATGTAACAGCTTCAGGCACTCCAATGTGACTGAGTCTCTGTGCTATCTCTAAACTTGGCCTTTTTCTCTCTTTTTTTTCCCCAAGTAAAGTGCTTTGATGGTCATTGATCTTTGATGATTGCTTCTTGAAAAGGACCCATTTTGTCTTCCCATATTAAGTCCAAAACCCGATTTTGTAAGAGTAGAGGGCAGGATGATTAAATGGGCAATAGATCTGAATTCTGTTATATTGAAATAACTACTCCCCAGAGTCATTCAAAGTAATTACTCGCCAGTGCTTCCTGGGGCTGTAAATTGAGGTAGCACGTCCACATTAAGGCTATGTCTACACAGCAACATTATTTCAAAATAATTAATGTTATTTCGAAATAACATAGTCCGCGTCTACACAGCCAGCAGTTATTTCGACATAATGTCGAAATACTGTCAAGCTGGAGGACTTCTTACTCTGATTCCTGTAACCCTCATTGTACGAGGAGTAAGGGAAGTCGGAGGAAGAGTGCTCTATTTCGATATAAGAGCTGTGTGGCACCAAACTTGAAATAAGATATTTTGAAATAAGCTACGGAATTGACATAGCTCAATTTGCATTGCTTATTTCATGTTAACCCTACTGTGTAGATGCACCCTAAGGGATTTGGACACCCAATTTTCATTCATTTCAATAGAAACTGAACACCCAAATACCGAAGATAGTTTTAAAACTCATCCAGAGAACATTATCTTTTGATATTTGAGGTCTGTTTTCTGAGTCACTATGGGTGCATCTATAATGCAGGGTTTAACTCAGACTATTTCAAAGTAGTTATTTCAGGAGTTAGTATTTTGAAATAAGTTGTTTTGAAATCATTTCCTAGTGAAGACGTACCCTAATGGATGAATTGAATTGAGTTGTTGTGGTGCTCTAGTTATATTTAACTTATCTCAGAGAATATATGATAATGTATGCTGAAGCACCAGACGAATGGCAGGTGTTGGTAAGGACACTATATTTTAGGATATAGTTCTGCTTTTCATTTTATTTTTTAAGGGTGAAGCATGAAAAGGAGAGCAGTTAACTCAGAAACCTTTGCAGGTTGCAGGGCTTTGTCTATGGGTGGTTTAGAAGGACTATTGGATGGGGTCAGTAATATCCTTTTCCTGGAATATTCCTGGACAAATGAGAAAGCTTACCTTAAATTGCTTAGGTGAGATCCTCACTCATCCTACTGTGTCTCTTTATGCCACATATGAGAGCCAGAGCAGCATAAAAGCTCCGCCAGTTCCAACCATAAGAAAATTCTCCCTGAGCAGGCACCATGGAGGACAGCCTCCTGATTGGTGCAAAGGGGACATCTGGCACAGGGCCTGGCAATTCAAAAGGGCCCAGGGATCCCACCTACCATTGCTGCTACTGTGGCAGCTGCAGTAGCCGGCATGCCAGGCCCTTTAAATAACTTCTGGAGGCTCTCATGGCCCGTTCTGGGCAGCTCTGAGGGCTGCATGGGGATAGGGACACAGTGCTGAGGGCTGGCTTCCACAGTCCCGCCCCTTTCATCTGAGGTTCTGCTCCTTCCGGGACCACAGAGCTGCCCCGCCCCCAAGGTCTATTGGCCCCCCAGGGAGCAGGAAAAGGTGGCTTAAAGCCAACTTGGCCCCGTCCTCCTGTATTGCAAGTTCATCCATACCTCTAATACACACAGCACAGAATCTCATCCATAGTGTCTAAGCAAAAAGGCAGTTTAGAAATACTGACTACTGTGAAATAGTTCAGTGATACAGCATCTTCTAAGTGAAGCTGCCTAAGGCCACTGAAGAAGTAAACTGTTCTGGCTGAGGTGAAGCAAGAATTGTCTTTGTGAGATTAAGTCTATCACTCTAATTGACCAGATGCAAAGAGATAAATAACAACTAACATATTTGTAGAGAAGAGACTTATTATTCTAGTTCCACTTTTGAATAAAATACATGTATTTAATCAGACCACAGCCAGTGGAACTCTTTAGCACTAAATATTGTTAGGGCCAAGAACATGGTGAAATTCAAAAAAGTCTGAGATATTTGTAAGGATATGTTTTATCACCAGTTACATTAGAGAGAATAATTTTTTTCCAGAAGGGATACAAACCTGATTCTCACGATTTAGAGAAAGAATTCTTATAATCTATTCCATAACTTTCATGCTTCATCTGAAGCACCTAGCTCTGGCCATCACAGAAAGACTATTGCTCCAGATTCTGGCAGTGTTAATCACTTTGGGTGTTGCCTTGTTCTATGAATAATCCCATTAAAATCATTCAGCCTACTTGCAGAGCTAAGTCTAATTTAGAGAAAGGGCAGCAGAAACAGGCTCTAAATTAATAAGAGCCAGATTGTGAACCTGTTATTCAACATGTAGTCACAGATAAATCAGTTAGACTACTTGAGTAACTACTTACTATTGTAAGTGGTTCACAATCTGACCTTATTAGCATATTTCTTAATTGTTATGCAAAAGTTGTGTCTAATTGCTTTTGCACAGAAACTACTGCAATAGGAGAACCCTTCCTGTCACCATAGTGAGTGTCTACACCAGGGGTAGGCAATAATTTTTGCCTGGGGGCCACTTCCAAAATTTTTGAAGTATCCCCGGGCCACCCCAGAAGGGGCAGGGACTTAAATGGGAAGGGGCAGGGCTACCCCACCCCCAGACCATGATTGCATGATTGGTCTGGGGGTTGGGGAGCCCCTTTGCCCCCCTTCCCACTAGGCACTCATGCCCTGGAAGAGGCTTGGCATGCTCCCCCACCCCCAGGCCAATCAGGGCCTGGGTGGTGGGGGAGCACGGGAAGTCTCCTCCCGCCCTGCGAGGAGCACGTGGCATTTTGAAGTGCCGTGAGGTCCTCACAGGGCCAGGGCAGGGCGAAGGAAGCTTCACGTAGCTCCCCTGCCCCCAGGCCTTGATTAGCCTGGTGGCAGGGGAGCGCGTGAAGCCTCCTCCGCTCTCCCCCCGCCCTGTGAATAGTGAGTGGCACTTCAAAGTGCCACATGCTCCTTGCAGGGCGGTCTCCTGCCCCCAGGCCCTAATTGGCTTGGGGACGGGGGAGCAGCAGGGCCCTCGCAGGCCGGATCCACCCGATTGGCAGGCCGGAGCCAGCCCGCGGAGGCCCTTTTGCCCATCCCTGGTCTACCCTGAAGTGCTACAGCAGATGCAGATGTGCTACTCTAGCATTTCAAGTGTAGACAAGATCTTATGTTTTACACAGGTTAAGCAACATAAAAGTTAAAAAACAAACATTACTGATACATAAGACAGGCCAGAATGGTTTCCTTGGAGAACTGAGTTGAAACTGTTCCATGGTAGAATAAAATTTTTCAGATCTCCTAGGCTATGTCTAGATTGCAGGCTTCTTTCCGAAGAAGCTTTTCCGGAAGAGAGCTTCTGAAAAAACTTCTTCTGAAAGAAAACATCTAAACAGCAAAAGCACATCGAAAAAAGATCCGCTTTTTCAAAAGATAGCATCCACACTGAATGGACGCTGTCTCACATGTAAGCTGTGATTGCTATGGATGGAGTGGCACCTATGCTTTTTCCTCTTTCCTCTTCTTTCGAAAGAACTCCCTCTTCCCCATCCACACACACCTTTTTCCGAAAGAGCTCTTTCAGAAAAAGGCTTCTTCCTCGTAGAAAGAGTTTTACCAATGTTGGAAAAACCCCTCTGTTCTTTCAATTTTTTTCAAAAGAATGTGATTGCTGTGTGGATGCAAGTGAAGTTTTTCCGAAAAAAAACCTCTGTAGTGTAGACATACCCCTACTCATAAACCATTTATCTCAGTGTTGAAACTCAGGTTTTTTCTAGACTCAGGTTTTCTAGGTTTTTTCTGGCTTTGCTCATGGATACTGTTCTTTAAAAAAGTACTTCCCTGTTAGTTTCGGCCCCCATTCTCAAATTAAACATGGTGGGACACGTTTTTGAGATGGTTAAGTTACTTAGTGTACATAGCCCACTGCTTATCAGGCCAATCCAATAGTGTCTCATTTGTTTACTTGCTCCCTGTGTATCTGTATTCATCTCATCTCTTGTCTTACACTGGAATTGTAAGCTCTTTGGATTGGAGGCTGTCTGTGTTTGTAAAGCTTCTAGCACAACAGGGTTCTGGTCCATGTTTTGATGTTCTAGCTGTTACAGAAGTACAAATAATACATTACACATTTTTCTTTCAGTAAAACCCATTCAAATTGACTCGCCTGTCTTGTTCCAAAGAGCTTTAGCGTATGTGCTCTATGGCCAACTGCTAACAAGTATAGAGAAGCAGACACATCCCTTTGGTCCCAAAATATATAATACAGAATGTAAGAAAACCAGCATCCCTATACACCAGCATTTCCCAAAGTGTGGTCCGCAGCCCAGTACTAGTCCTTAGAAAAAAAATACTGGTCCTCAGAAAAATTTTCGTGCACGATTCTTGGGAGAGAGCCCACCGCCGCAGTGTCTCTGCTGGGCATGCTCCCGGGCGGCAGGGCTAGATCTGATGAGCGCTTGGACCTAGAGAGAAGGCTGGGCGCTGGGCGCACCCATGCAGAACGCCCGGCACCGGACACAGCTGGGGAAGCCAGCGCCAGCCAATAAAGCAGCTGGGATTGGGGCCAGGAGGGATGGGCGGAACAACCCACCGGACAGGTAGGGCCAGTGACATGCCCCGAGGCAGGGTGCGGCCCGTGGTTTCACCCATGAATGCAGGCGCGACTGGGGGAGGGGACTCGGGGCTACTCACCCGACCTCCAGGGCCCATACGAGCCGAGTCACCCGGCAGGCCTGAGAGGGACCTTCTAACCTTACCGTTCCCAAACGGGGGTGAAGTAGATACCTCGGGGTTGGGGTCGGGAAACCGCCCAGGGCAGTCGACCGGGCCCACTCCTGTTGGCACTAGGGGCTTTGGGAGGACCAGAAACAATTTATTTGCATATTCATCATTTGCTTAATGAATATGCAAATACGCAAATAAATGTTACCAGTCCTCCAAAAGCTTGTGAATGGGTTTACTGGTTCCCAGTATCAAAAAGATTGGGAACCACTGCTATAAACTAACCACACAGTAAAGAACAAAGTAGTTTCATGATATTTTAGAAAACAGTTAGCATGCCCATACACCAGTGCATACATTATGGTCATCAGCTAGACCACACATATTGCTGCTATTTGAGGATCTGTGTTACTATTCTAGAACTATAGACCTGTGTTACTTCAGCTATAAAGG
Organism: Pelochelys cantorii; assembly: GCA_032595735.1. Classification (NCBI taxonomy): domain Eukaryota; kingdom Metazoa; phylum Chordata; order Testudines; family Trionychidae; genus Pelochelys; species Pelochelys cantorii. The sequence continues at coordinate 117,882,348 of CM064326.1, read as the reverse complement.
AACATCTACCTTGGAAATAGGACAGCCACCAAGTAAGATATTTCTGCCCCCACCCCTCGAATTATAGCCATTCATTTCAGTGGGGCTAAATGGTAGGAGTGAAGGATTTGGCCCAAACATATGAACAGCTCTGATTCTGTTCAGTAGAAGGAAGTGCTATGAGTATGCAACCCATCATTTAGTGCTCTGAAAGGTAGGATGTATATATATATTTTTTGCTTTGGATTTATAAACATATTAATGTTATTAGAATGTAATCATTACTTTTGCAGGGAGTTGCATGCACTCCGAAAGAGGGGAAATGTAGTTCATGAGTTAGGCCAAACAGGAGCCACAGATTAAAAAAACAACAACACTCCAGATCCTGGAATCCATGTCTTTTGAACACATAGAATCATGCTGCAGGTTCATTAGCTCTGTTACTAGTGTAGTACCTACTGCATACAGCAGTGGGGCCAACAGTGAGTCTGGGGACAAGATGTGGTGGGCCAGGTTTCATGCCCTAGAAGGGGTTGGGCCTTGGCAGAAGGGATGGGGCTGAGGGCAGTCAGCTGTCAGCACTTCCCAGAGTGCGGTGAATGCCCTATCCCCTAAGACACTCCAGAATCCACCCCACCTCCCTACCTTCAGTGTGTCCCTTATCCTGCCTTCCTAATGCAGGAGCGAGCTCCATCCCTGGGGCAACTGGTGTTGGCTGTCCTCCCCAGGAAAATGCCGTATCCCCTAGTCCGTCGCTTCCCAGGCGAATGCCCTATCCCTATAGCCACTCCAGAACGCATCCCACCTCCCTACCTTCAGAGGGTCCCTTATCCTGCCTTCCTAATACGGGAGCCAGCTCCATTCCTGGGCAGCCTGTGTAACCCCGGGCTTCCCTCCAGGCTTCAAAGCCACAGGAGTGCCTGCCATGGCGCTCGGGCAGCAATTCAAAGGGCACCAGAGCTCCAGCCACTGCTGTTGCTGCCACAGTAGAAGTAGCAATGGCCTGGAGTTATGGGCCCATTTGAAACACCTGGCCCAGGGGGCTGTCAGAGCTCCCCCTCCCCCATCGGCAGGCCTGGCATAAAGACATTAAGTTTATCATCGAACAAAAGGATATGCCATACAGAGCAGTGAAGGAGAAATAAGTCAGCAATTTAACCAGAAGATTTAACCTATGCTTTCATCCTACAAGTCTCTGCCCTAAGATACCGCAGGCATACAATTTGAGAGATATAGTTAAAGTCTAAAAGGAGTATACTACATGAATTTAGGAACTTTTGCTCCTTAGAACATGAAGCATTGGAAACAATGTCCTGTGTATAAGTATACACACATGCAATTTTAAGATGAACTACACTGTCTATTTCAGATAGCTACATTCATATTTGATATATCACATACATGAAAAAGCTATATAAATATATCACACTCTGTAAGCAAGACAGAAATATTGTCCGTTTATATATGTGACTGTCAGTGAGATGCTATTCTGACTCATCAAATGGGGGCAAAAATTATCAGTAGAGAAATGGAGTATCTGAGACCATTTCTCTTGAAACTAGTTCTATGGTGAACCAAAATGCAGTCCATGGGAAAGCAGAAATACTAAGATTATGGTAAACATATGGGGAAATGAGCACAGAAGCAATGAGGGAAATGATTTACAGTGAAATCCAGTGAAATCCAAAGACAGCTGCCTTGGTTTGGAGAGAAAGACGTGTATTGTTTTTTCTATGGGTCTAGGAAAAGAACAAAAATACGTGCTGCAATTCTGTTGACTGCCACCTGAGGGCTTCATTTCATCTATAAAGGAAGCTTTTTGCTGAAAATCCTAGTGGGTCTGTGACAATCTCACTGATAAGGTCCTTAATAAGAAAAGAAAGACTGAGTTTTTAAAATTAAAACATGCTCTAGTTTTTTTTCAAATGTCTTCATCTTTGGCTGAGATTTTCCCCAGTTGGTGGAGTCTCATTGCAAGTCAGGGGATTAAAGATTATGGGCTCCAAGAGCCACCAAGTGGGAAGTTTTAAGACTTTCTTGGTGTAAAGGCTGCCAGTGGCCAACAAATTGCCTGTGGTCCAGTTTCTAGCATCTTCTGGGTGACACTGGTACCAAAAGAAGCAGCAGGAACTTAACATCCAGATCAAGCAAGGGACATACATGGTTATGGAAATTGGTGCTGTCCTGCAAAGAAAAAGGAAATAGTCTGTTTTAGGGTGCGTCTAGACAGTGGAGCTATTTTAAGATATGTATGGTATCCTGAAATAGCGCTATCCGCCTCTTAACAGCACACCCGTTATTTCAAAATGCAATCGAAATAACGGGCTTGCTATTCTGACATCCTGGTAAACCTCATTCCACGAGGATTAAGGGAATTATCAGAATAGTGGTCTATTTTGAAATTTGATGCTGTGTAGACAGTGCCAAATTTCAAAATCGACTATCTTGAAATAAGCTACATGATTTGCGTAGCTCAAATTGCGTAGCTTATTTCGAGCTAGTGCTACTGTGTAGACCCATGCTAAGGATTTGGAAATTACCCTGTTATAGTTAAGATGTTTTGGGATCAGTGAAGAGCTGAAATGAGGAGGAGCCACGAAAAAGCCGAACTGCCAATTAAAGGAGCTGAACATATCCTAAGTAGCACACAGCTCAAAGATTCTTCACAGCAATCAAAAGGGATTTCTATCCTTCAGTCTGCCAAGAAGAACATTCCCAGCAACATGGGGAGCTAAAGCTCTAATAAGAGGCTTCTAATTTCAGAAATTCTTCCCTCCTTATAATCCCCCAGGTTTTCCAACATTTTTCTAGATATGACATTATGTGAACTCCACACTGTTAAAGATACATTACACGACTCATTATCCTGCCTAGTATTTGTAGTATCTGACATGTTTCTAAAACATTTTTGCCCTTTTCTCCTAAAGTTCTATTTTCCTTCAGTTATGGGAGGATTTTTCCATTTCTCTTGACATGGTGTGCATTATAATATTGCAGTCCTTTCTGCAGAAAACATTTCTGGGGTGAGACATACTGGTATCAGGGAGCCATAGACTAAATAAGGGCAGTGGCTACAGGCACATGAGAAGGGAACATAAAACAAAACACATCACATGGTGGGGCAGATTCATTCCTGCTGTAACCATATGGACCCCTGGGATGAATTTGGCCCATGAGTTTGAAAATCCATCTAATCTATTAGACTCTTTTCTCATTCAGGTCTCTGGTTGAAATACTAGGGCTGCTTCTGAGGACTGTGGCGTTTGCAAAGAGTTTCTGGGTATTAATCATGCTGGCATAGATACGTTTTCCTTGTGATAAGAGAAGAGCTAAATCTGGAAGAAAAGGAGGAGAATCAATCTGCCTGATTGCCATAGACTCTTCATTTTGCACTCCACAGCTCCTTGCTAAGCTAAGCAGCAGGGGATCCTGCATCTGATCAGCTCAGTTCTTCCCAGCAGGTGTCACTGTGGAATGGGGAAATGGGTTTCGAGTCCAAGTGCACTGATTTCCAAACCACAGATTATGAGCCCTAACTGCAGACAGAGCATACAGTGACAGAGCCATGAAGATAACAGGCCATTACATTTGAAAAACTTTCATAATTAGATCTGATACATAAGTAATTTGTGCCCCCTTTTACAAAGGCAGCAACAGTAAATACTAGATCTGAGTTTTAAAATGTCTCAGCAATGACGTAGAGACACACAGTTCACACATCAGTAGTAACACAGTACAGACTGTAAAATTTCAGAATTTTTGGTAATTACGGATCAGCTCAGATCTGTTCTCAGTTACATACAAAGCTGGGCAAACAATGGAAAAAAATTAATTAGCAAGCATGTTTGCTAAAGCTGGCTAGTGATTCCATCTGGTCACGTTTCTACCCTTTTTATTCCCTTTGCACAAACATTTGGGTGGCCAGTTTTTGTTGGCACCTATGTTTGGAGGAGGAGTTTTAATTTGTGTAAATACCAGTATTCACCCATGATTATGGGGCCTCTTTGTCATCAGTGCTGGTATACTCTTCGCTTCCATATACTAGCTTTGTGTGCTCAGCTGGGAGGATGTTAGGAAGCAAGGGGAGAGTTTTAAATCACTGGCTCTCTCAAACAATGTCAGAGAGAGCAGCAGCAGCAGGCAGGAGAGGGGGAGAACTCGGGCTAAGGAGGGAGATGTTTGAGGAGTCGAAAGGATGTTCGTCTGGAGAGGTTTTGCATGGGCCTAGAAGATGTAGCAATGTGCCTTTGGTGAGAACAGATAACAAAGTGATGGGGAAGGAAAATCAACACCCCAAGAAAATTGCACCATGGAGCCATCTCTGCACATGACACAGGACTGTTGACTGGGATGAGGCCCATCACCTCTGCTGCCATCATCCAGACAAACAGAGGGCTAGAAAACAGCAGCTCCAGTTAGAGAGGAAGGGAAGTCATATTACTTGCTATGATACTAAGAAAGAATCAAAGATGAACCCTGCTAGGCATTCAGTAAATCTGGCATATATCTTGTGCTCGCTTTGGTCAGGAAGGAACACAGCTATTTTAAATGTAAGGCTCATGAATGTAGACAAATATAATCCCCTTTTGTGTACAGGGGAGAACAGGAGCAGTGTTTCACTGCCCCCTTACCATGTCTTTCTGCATGAAGCACTCCCACATTGTCCCCAGCATTTTCTTCAGGAACTCCTCCTCTTGTAAATACTGCAATATCATTCAGTCAGAGGGACAGAAGAATATACCCTGTGACTTCAGCAATGAATAACATAGCCTGACAATTGAATATGGAGAAGTGTGCCAACAATGAACAGTTTGTCAGTGGCCCCAAACCATTGAGAAATATCCATGAGGCCATGAGCTGTGGATAGATGTGAGCTACCAATTGACAATGTCAGGATCAGGTTTCAGATCCTTTGCAAAAAACACCAAATCTTATTCGTATGCTGTTCTCAGTGAAAGATTGGTGAGCTCCTGCACTTCCCAAGAGATATCTGGTAGATCAACCAGCCAACCATGGTATCCACAACCTTCCAGAATCCTTCCCATTCAAGAAGCCATTGGGGATTCATCTTATCCTTGCTCCTCTGGGTGCCTGGAGAAGCTGCTCAGCTGGGCCACCGAGGGGGAACCCAAACGGCTGCTTTCACTGCTTGCTCCCCCACGGTGGCCCGCTGAGCGCACAGAAGTCAGCTGAGCGCCACAGCAGGAGGTGAAATGAGGCGGGTCGGTGATGTACATAGCCAGGGGGCAGGGCCACCGCGTGCGGTGTGACAGTGCGGCGTGACAGTGACTCCAGGCCCCACCCCCTGGCCGTGAACATCACCGCCCCGCCCCCCTTTGCCTCCCACCGTGGTGCTCGGCTGTCTTCTGCGCTGCTCAACTGGGCCGCTGCGCGGGAGCAAGAGGCACAAGCAGCTGTTTGGGCTCCACGCTCCCCATGCAGCACGGGGAGCTCAGTGCCCAAATGGCCGCTTGCTCCACTTGCTCCCACATGGGAAGCACAGAGCCCAAACGGCTGCTTGCGTTGCTTGCTCCTGCATGGGAAGTGTGGAGCCCAAATGGCCATTTGGGCTCTGTGGTCCCCTGAATGAGAGGCAGAAGGGGGAGGAGAAGAGAAAGAGAGAGATGGAGAGAGAGGCAGGAGGTGGAGGAGAGCTGGGGGGGGAGGGGAGGCAGTAGGAGGAGGAGAGAGAGAGAGAGACAGACGTGGAGGAGAGACCCGAAAATCCCATCTTATGACGGGCTATTGGCTAGTATGTATTAGAAAAGTCCAGGACCCCAAAACTGCTGCTCGTACACAGCATGGGAGCTCTTATGCCATCAGAGTTCAGTTGCAAGTGATAGAAAAAGAATCCAATCACCAGTTGGTTATTTGCAGTTAGCAAATTAATGAGTGCACACTGAGCAAGCAGTTGCTCCTAGCTAGATTTCCATGTGCACTGACAGGCACTCTGCAACTACTAGTGTAGAACTGCTGCAAGATATGCACATTGCACAATGGGCAGCTGATCTGAGTACTGGGCAAAGCTGCACATTTCCACGACATAGTATCTATGGAAGGAGTCATTTGATAGGGAGAATACCTCTTTCTATAGGCCGTTGCTCACAGTGGTATGTGCATGAGAGGACATGGGGACGGGGTGGAGGGATTATACAGCATCATTGTGATTGAGTTTTCTGCTTGTTTGATGCTCCCAGATGAACCTTATAACTGTGCAGCACTCCACCCCTAGAAAGAGGCCTCACAAAGTTAATCAGCAACCTGGAGTTGGGAGGTTAATTTCCTGCCAAAATTCAGAGACAGCCCAGGGAAGAACCCACATCTGGGAATTTATTGAGTGCAACAGAATCAATTTAGACTAGGTTACCCTGAGAGAACTAAGAGATGCTGGAGGTTGAGCTGATTAGAAACCAGAGCAGGGGGCTCTAGGGAAACACAAAAGTTACCTGTGTGGTTTCCAGTTTTTCCCTGTGTGTTTACTGGCACTTATTGCCTGTGACCCTTCATGAAAGAAACAGAACCAGAGACCATTTAGGTTAAATGGGAACCTTTGAAAGAAAACTGAACCCACGAAAAAGCATTGATCTTCTAAATACCCGTGAGGATCTAGGCCTGAGTCTCCTAACCTGGTTTTGCCATAATCTCCACTGGGGACTATTGCCATTATTGCTTCACAAGTCCTGATACTGCAGCAGAGAGCTTTGAATAGTGGTTCTAGTAAACAACATGCACTTGTAGGATGACACAGTACAGAAATCTGAAGGGAGGAAGGGAAGGAGGGCAAGACAGGAAACATTTCTCCAGATTGGCCTATCCTTTTTTTGTGCCCTGCATTATCAAAATAACTTGCAAAAACAACGAGGAGTCCTGTGGCACCTTAAAGACTAACTGTTAGTTAGTTTTGGTTCAGCACATGGCCTTTGGGGATGCTACTGCAGCTAGTTAGTGCAGTTTTCACTCAAGATGACTTAGAAATAATGTGCAATAGTCTGGCTTAGAGGTTCTGCCCTGGCTGCATATACTCCCAGTAATGAGCTCTCTATGTGTACACTGTACAATATAGACACATCCCAAACTGAAGAGGGGTTGCTCTAATTGCTGCAAGTAGGTTCTCTTTCACAGGGGGACATCTGCTGCCTAGCTTGCATATGATATTGTTTGATGACATTTGTGACAAGGGCATTGAAATGTGGAGGACAGAGTGGAAGCAATAAAATCTCCCATAAGAACATTACCAACCATTAGAAGAACCAAACTACCTATATTTGGCTGATGAAGTGTAATTTACGGACTATTGTTGTCCTTTATTTCTGATTGCTGGAAGTGGAGTTTGGCAGAAGATCTTTTGTCCTGGACAAGGTGAAATGATGACTTGGTTTAATGGCAAAAAGCCACTGTTACAGCATATCACAGATACTATTATGTAGGGCATGATTCTCTGAACCTGGCCCACAGAGATCTCTCAAGTACACCGGTGTGGGTCAGGCATAATGTCACTGAAATGGAATTCAGTGTAAATTGGTGTAAATTGGCATCAGATACTGGTCTCACATCTCTGTTTATCTTAAAAAATAATGTGAGAAATAGAGCATGAAAAGACAGTTAAAAGTTAAAACCAAATATTTGGTACTGTCAGCTCTGACTGGGAAGAAGCTGGCTACCATGACACATACTTTCATAGATTTCCTTTTCTTTTTGGTTCCCCCTCCCCCCAGGGGAGATTTGCAGGATACTCAGCCTGTGACTCTGGGATTCACTTAAATCAATTGATTTTAATAGATTCAAAATTTTGTCCACATTAGGGTATCTCTACACTGCACGGCTATTTCGGGATACCTCCGGTAACCCGAAATAGCTACCCACGTCTACACAAGCCGCCTCTTTTTTTGAAATATTTTTCAAAATAATCAGAGGGCTATTTTGCCATTCCGGTAAGCCTCATGCATAAGGGATAAGGAATAGCTTGAAATAGCACATTATTTTGAAATCTGGCGCTGCGTAGATGCGCCAAATTTCAAAATAGTTTATTTTGAAATAGATTAGAAATAAGATACGCAATTTGCGTAGTGCAAATTGTGTATCTTATTTCAAGTTTAGGGTGCTGTGTAGACACACCTTTAGTCGCCCACTGTATACTGATGCTGCAATAAGATGACAAACTAGTTTTGTATGAGAACTTGGGAGAGACACTCATGTTTCCCATGACATAGACCATATTGTAGAAAACAAAAGCCTGTAACTGTGTTCTGGGTAAGGGCAAATAGAATTTAAAAAAATCAAGGGCTGCATTCTGATACCTTAGCTGAAGCTCACATTATAACACAAACAGTATCACTGATTTCAGTGGGACTACTTGGAAAGTAAGGTGCTACGCATTGGGAGTGAGGAAATCGGAATCAGTCCCCAGTGCTTAATTTGCAATGAAAGAGGTAGCGGGGGTTGGTCCTGGCAAGCCCCAATATTGATTAAGCACTGATTTACCCCTCTATCCCACACACCCAACACTGTCTAACCCCCATGGACTCTCCATCCTACACACACCCCCTCCCTGCTTAGCCCCCAGAAACCTCCCCCATCCCACACACCTCCCCAGCCCTGTCTGTACCCCATGTCCCTCCCAACCTACACTTCATCATAAGCCCACCCCCCAAACTACCCTCATACCCTGCATGATTGTCCTGGTGCTTCAGTTTCCAAATGATGTAGGGGATGAAGGAGACTAATGCTGCCCCCCACAAGGCCCATCCCCATTGCTCTCTCAATGCCGGCGGGGCGTGTGTGTTAATTTCCCAGCCTGCCCGATCTGTCGCTCCTGAACAAAGGGGCTGCCGCCCCTGCACCTAAACCTGGCTCACTCTGCTCTCAGCCTGCATCAGGGCACCTGCCCAGCTGGAATCCCCTGGGGAAGAGCACTCTACCCCTTGCACAAGAGGGATGAGGATCAGGCCCAGCCCCCCACCTCTTCACGGTGCAGGTCCCCAGCAGGGGCCAGGCTGGGCAGCACCCCCCATATATTGAGCATGTCTGCTGCTGGGGGCAGCAGCAGCCAGGATTATGGGCACCGTGATGGGTCAGCACCAGTGCTAAAGGAGTGCCAGGGCTTAAGCAATTAGGTGCCGGGCTCAAGCAATTTCTTTTCACTTTAATAACCAAGGTGGCTATTACTTTAATAACTACAGGTGCTGTGGCTCAGCCCTGGCAGAAATGAAGTACTGGCCAGTGCCCCCTGGCCAGAGCACAGAGCTGCTTCCCCGCCTCATGCATCTTATGTACCCCACTCTGAATATGCCCCAGCTGTATGGTCACCTCCCCAGTCTGTGACACCTCAGTGCCAGCACTGGGCAGTCTCTGCCTCTCCTGAGCCCCCCAGGGGGCAGTGTCTCCTCGCGGGAGCTCCCAGGAAGGCAAAGGAGCACCGGCAGAGGTGCTAGTGGGGGGTTGTTCCCAGTCCCAAAGGACTTGCTGCCCAGGATGCAGGAGCTCAGTTTGCCCCAATTTAGCTGCAGCTGCACCCGCTGGACATCGGGCAGGCTCAGCACACTGCTGACATGATGTCGGGGAGCAGGTGAGGCAACAGGTCTGCGACCTCAGCAACCGCAGTTGAGACCTCAGCGCAGAAAGGGCCTTCTGGGGCCAGTATCAGCCTCTTGCATCCCACCGTGAGGCCAGTCACATGGGAAGCTCAGAGGTGCAGGGCTACAACCTGCCACGCCGAGAGGCACAAATTGAGCCCCGGCACAAACGAAGCACTGGCTGTGACTGGGCAGAAAGAGATACCAGATGAATGTGATAGGAACTGGTATAATTTCAACATCTGAGACATTCCTGTGACACATTGACAGGTGCTGTCATGCACTACCACTTCTTGGTTCTAGCAGTCTAATAGACTACAATTATACTGCACTTAACATGATATGACAGAAGAGGTGCAAGTGTAAGATAACACGTCAGTCTCCCTGGTAAAACATGTTGATAGCAATGGTAGCTACAGTGTGGGGTAAAACCTGTTCCCACAATCCCTGGGCCCAAGTCTGTGTGGAAACAGAAACTTCCTTCGTTTTCAGATTTCCCAATGAAATGTTTACTCCCAGCCACCTGATCATGTATTTTTGTCCCCCCCCAAATGCTACCATTGATGTTTTCCATTGTGCTTCCCAATGCTGTGCAGCCACAATATAGGGCAAAAGGAAAGGAGTAGTCTTGAAGAACAGCTATGCCACTGAACAGGTTCTAGATTCATAGCACTTGGCAGTTATACATTTGACTTTCGTTTTGCTTCCTGCTATCCTCCAACAAAGCAGGATACGAAATCCATCCCCTCGGAGATGGGTAGCCATGATAGACAAAGACTGAGACAATCTTTCTCATGGGACGCTGTCAGCAAATGTTGTCCCCTCCCACGTTTAGGTTTTGTTAATTAAGAAAGAAAAAGTTTCAAAAGCTAGTACCAATAGAAATGTTTGGAAGCAATCAAAAACGTTGCTTTCAAGCTTTTGGATGTTAAGCAAAATGATCCCTCACTTTCACAGACCTTGGGAGACAGGCCAATCCTCGCCTACAGACAACCCCCAATCTTAAGTAAATACTTACCAGTAGCCACATACCACACCTCAGATACACTCACCCAGGAACCTATCTCTGCAACAAGCCCTGTTGCCAACTCTGTCCACACATCTATACAAGCAACACCATCACAGGACCTAATAAGCCATAACATCAGGGGCTCATATAACTGCATATCCTCTAATGTGATATATGCTAGAAAGTGCCAGCAGTGCCCCTCTGCCATGTATATTGGCCAAAGTGGACAGTCTCTGCCACAAAGGATAAATGGACAAAAATCAGACACCAGGAACGATAACACACATAAACCTGCAGAGGAACATTTTAACCTCCATGGACATTCAATATAAGAATTAAAATTAGCCATTTTTCTACAAAGGAATTTCACTACCCAATTATTGCTGAGCTGGAATTCATTTGCAAATTTGACGCTATAACCCTGGGATTGAACAAAGACATTAACTGGTTAATGCACTACAAAGCCAATTTCCCCTGCCTTTGATATTCACATTTTCACATCAAAAGCTATGAATGGGACACATCCAGCCTACTTAATTAGCTTAATTAACAAGGGTCCTCCAAGTGATAGACAAAGGTTTTTGCTGTTATATATATATATCTCAGAATCAATTATTTCCACTCCAACACATCTGAAGTGGGTTTTACCCACGAAAATTCATGATCCTATATGGTGCCACAGGACTACTCATTGGTTTTAAAGTTGCAGACTAACACAGCTATCCCTGTGAGACTTATTTCTCAGCAGTGTTTTCCATCCATACATTGTAGAATATTGCTGGAACATGAAACTAACTAGAAGTTTACTAAGTGCAAAAGAGAAAATGCTGGTCAGTTCCCTTTGGCTAAGCTACACTAAATGGAAGAGGTAAGCAGTTTCAGTATCTAAGTGGCTTTGTTTAAAAAAATTCAAGAAATATTTGAAGGGCTCAGTTTGTTACAGTGTTTCTATACTAAATCGTGATGAGCTATTTTCTCTTTGATTGCTACTGGGGACTATTTAAGAGCTAAATTCTGGGTTTGAAATGCCATAACTCTGGGGTTGACCTGGTGGGCTGCTTTTGGAAAAGTCAGAACTGCGGCCTGTGCTTCAGCAAAAAGTGAAGCTTATGTGCAGAAGGGGACATGCAATGGTGCTTGTGCATCATTTCCCATGATATCTTGGCTAGCCTTCCTATTGCATCCACATTTTGACACAGAATCCCATTCAGTTCCGCAGCCATCCTCATTATGTATAGCACATTCTGTTTTTGCATTACATAGGATCCTTGTGTGTATGCTTATTCACTTAAACCTTTTTTTTTTAGCAGGAGCAGACGATAGGGTAGTGATACCCTTCTAGGGGGATAAGTACATGTCCTCTTCCTCCTCTGCTGCCTCAGAATGCAGGAGCCAAACATTGTGGTTTGTTATTTGATTTCTTTTATGTCCACCAGATCATGCCCTAAGTGAAGCCAATCAGCTCTCTCCCTTTTACGCCTCTAATGTCCTGCTCATCCTAACATGCTCTGAAAGCCATCGCTAGCTCCTGACACCATCTCCCCTAAGTGAGTCAGTCTATGTGGTTGTCACTCACTCATTCATGGAAAAAAAGAAAGAAAGGAAGGGGAGCAAGGGACGTTCTTATTCCTGTCACATTCTCTTTTGTACCTGTGGTATGTGCTCAACAGCCAATGGGGAGCAGATTCTAAACCAGCTCACATCTGTGCATAATAAATTAGATGTGTTCTGACCACACCTGACTTGCAAGTGTCTAAATTTACCTTGGGATGTCCCTGCCTAGCTTGTAAGTCCTACCTGCATGCTTATGTCATGGGGCATGTACACAAGAACACACACAAAAAGCAACAGAACATTTTGCCCCTATTGTAGTAACTCTGCTTCTTCTATAACTGAACAAGAATGTACTGCACTTGAGGATGCTATAAAAAGGATACTTTATTTAAAAAAAACTTTTAAAAGGATAGTGTATTATTTTGCAATTTTTCATGTTGTGCACTGCAGGTTGGACTATACAGTATAAGCTAGAAATTAATGTGCAATGTATGAGGGTTGGAAGGGAAATAAAATAAATACTAATACAATGCCACTCTTGCCTTTAGCATTGTTGTTTTGGGGATTTTGAAAAGCACCTTTGGGCTATAAGAACACAATCCTATTGAAATTCCATGGGATTTGATTTTCTAAAGCTCTTTTAAAAATCTCTTTCTATCATTCCTTTGTAGTCTTGAAGGTATTCTTGCATTAAAGACAACAATGGTGTATATGATAAATTGCAATTCCTCCCTAGGTCGCTAGGTGGCATTTGAAAATGAGATCTTCTGGGATCAGTTTTGATAAATTCAAGAGATTAATTCACAATAGCTTCTTTCCATTTTGTTTGAGTTAAAGTTAATCCATTGCTACACCGGCTCAATTCTTCTCATCATCTTGATTACTCAGCAGAGACATTGTGCTGACTTCCTTGTTGTATACACCAAGGCTGTGTTTACATTGGCACGATCTTGCGCAAAAGCGGTCGCTTTTGCGCCAAAACTTGCTGCCTGTGTACACTGGCCGTGAGTTCTTGCGCAAGAACACTGACGTTCTAATGTATAAAATCAGTGCTTCTTGCTCAGAAATAAGCCCTCTCGCGCAACTGTTCTTGCGCAAGAGGCCAGTGTAGACAGACAACATGAATTTCTTGCGCAAGAAAGCCCTATGGTTAAAATGGCCATCAGAGCTTTCTTGCGCAAGAGAGCGTCTACACTGGCATGGATGCTCTTGCGCAAAGGCACATGCCAGTGTAGACGCTCTCTTGTGGAAGAGTTTTTGCACAAGAACTCTTCCGCAAAAGAGTTCTTGCGCAAAATCATGCCAGTGTAGACGTAGCCCAAGTGTGTTATAAAATGTGAGAACATGGTCTTGGGCAACAATAATAGTGCATAGTTAAAGTAAGGAATTGCAAAAGTTAATGTTCCATCAGCAAAGTAAACTATGTTATTTGGTATGTTAAAGGATGTAGAATGCATTGCACATAACAACATAATAAGCTACAACATAACAAAAAAATGTAGAAGAAGGAGATGGTACATTCATATCCTTGTGGCTGAATTAACACTACAGAAGCCTTAATGTTTGCATTTCCTGAATTTTGCTACTTGCCTTGCAGAGCTTGCTCTGTAAACCCAGTGACATCAGAGATTCCCATGAACCTACAGCTTTTGCTCCAATGTAGCTCTCCACATGCATAGTGCTCCCTTGGCAGAGGCTGTGCAGTGCTCTCATTGGTTTCCTTTCCTACACCTGTGAAAGGACCCCGTCACCAAGGGGAAAGGTTAGGAAGGGAGTGACAGTTAATGCTGCTTGAAACAGCAATGCATCTTAAATAAATAGCTACTGGGATATTCTCCAAGTCCTCCAGGGAAGCATACAATGGCATATGTTCACATAGCGCCTCCTATCTTGGGATGTTCCCAACATTCAAAGTTACTGCAAAGAGCTCTCCATGGACTTTGGAGGCAGGATGGTGTGTGCCATCTGCGTTTGCCCAGGGCATTAAAAGAGAACGTTCATTTTCAGTATATTGACCTAATGGTGATAGACAAGCAGCAAGAGAAACCTTTTCTGTGTTAACCCCACCCCCATCTCCTGGAGCCATGAAATTATGTGACAGTCTCTCTTTTTTTTTTAAAGTGACTTTCTGGTCTTCATGGTTATGGAGGAAAGCCTGACATTGTGACCCCTGAAGGCTCAAAAACCTGGAGACGCTTAATAGATTTAGAAGTTAGGATTTTTTTAAAAATACAGGGCTTTTAAGCCAGTCCCTGCAGTTTAGTGCCTGGCATGATCTATGAGTATTTGGGTTTGATGATACTGCATGTATCATGTATGAGCAAAGGGAATAGCCAGTTTGACCAGTTTAACAAAGCAAAGGTTAAAGGGATCCGACCCTTGCTTAGAGACTTTGAGTTCTGGACATGACATTTTACTCCTGCACTGAGTTTTCTCTTTGGGGCATTTACATTATGTTTTCCAGATCTTGAAAATAAGTGAAATAATAGCTGTATGTGACAGATTATCCCTTTCTGTTTGGCCTTAACAGTGGTGAGTTGCAATTTATTTAATATAAGTATGTAAAATCTGGGTATGTGAGAGACACACGCTCTAGGCATCACAAAACCTAGGCAGACAGATAGAAAAACTGAGCTACACCAGTACATCAGTATTTCAGAGGCCACATGCAGCATTTCCCTCTTGTTCTGCACATAGAGTGCTTTAAAGAGCACTTTGCTGAATGGAGCCATTCCATTTTTAAAAACCATTTAAAATGTTGAGTGTTTGTGAAACCAGATTCCCTGTGAAATCAACAGTTAATTTTTACCTGCTTTACAAACTCACACTGAGAAACTGGAGTTCTCATTAAATTGTGTCCTACAAGAAGCTTTTTTTATTCCTTCTTTCAAATTGCTGGCTTAAAATGCTCTTATCAAGAGGAAATCTATCCATGAAAATTCTTAAATGACAGAGATGTCACTTGTATATTTTAGTGGAAAAAGAACAATACACAGCCAGAGTTTGTGATATTCTCTCTGTCTGTCTGTCTGTCTGTCTCTCTCTTACACACACACACACACACACACACACACAAACACACACACACATCTTTTCATAGGGTGCACTCTGCAGTATTCAGTGCATGTGTCATTGGAGATGAGAAGATACTTTACAGGTACTGGAATCGATTTCCAATGACATGACTATGCCACAAAATGCTATGAATGGTAGTTACTTGGGTTTTCATAAATGTAGCTCCTATATTGCCAAAACTCAGACAATGATTTTTATTTGTGATTTCCTTTTTGGAGGCTATACCCTAATCCATCTTTATTTTTTTAAAATAATAACAATATTGTTGCCAATTATATATTTAATTAAATTGTTGGAATAAGATCTCTCAGAGCTTTACGAACTCACCTGAAATTAATTAATTCCACTGACTTGCATGGGCAAGGTCAAAATCAGTGATTTTCCTGTTTGTTTTCCATAAGATATGGGGTTTCCTTAATTGTTAAATCAGTGGTGGTGGTGGCAAGGGAAACACACTCTTTTGAGTTTCGCTCAGCTGAACACAATAGTATAGTCTTTGCCTGCTTAACTTGGTGGGCCACTTGACCTGTACAAAGCATCAAGACCCAAATACCTTCCACACTAAAATGGAACATTTCACCTAATGACAATACAATAATCTTATACATGTAATTTGGGATAGATTCAGGAGGAAGAGGAGGTTTTGGGGCAGCAGGTTATGTAGGGATTTTAAATTTTATGTAGGGATTTTTATTTTAAATGGAATAACAGAAGGAAAATCAACCTTCCAAGTCAATTCTAGGCTTTCTTATATTATTTTTCCCTTTGGACATAAAATACTTTGAATAAAAGTTCTATTAACTAAAGCTCTAACCACAGATTAAATATTTCTGCTGACATTATTTGACTGATAATATCAATTTCAAAGTTCAATTTTTAATAAGGTATTACAAAGCATAGGAAGAAACAAGCTAATCAAGCCAAGTTTCATATTCCCCTTCTTTGTATAAAATGGTAAGTGGATTTAAAGCTGTGCTTTGTCTCTTTAATATCTGCTAAATATGGATGAATTACTGAATATATATTTATTCTTAGACTCATTTGAAGGCAAATATTTACAAGGCTTTTCTCTTGTAATCTGATTTTAATATCTCAACTGAAAATAATTCATAATATGTGACTCCAAATACTGTGTAGTTAAAGAGGCCAAAAATTAATTAGCTGATTCTAGCAAGGGTTTCTTGAAACTGACCTTGAAAGAAAAAAAATGTACTATTTATCAGATTATATAATACATTGTTGTTACCAGTGCTAAGCATTTCAGTGGTAAATAACAAAGACCTAGAACAACCCTATCGTGATTTTTAAGTGTGGGTGCATGCATAACTTTCAGTTTTCTGTGGATCTTCTGTTGTCTAGTGGGTCCTGACAATTTTGCACTGAAACTGTTCAGATATGTGCTGGTATATGCTCCTGCTCTACTTGGGGGTGTGCTGGAGTGCTCAGAGTTCAGTTCTGTAGCGGAAGAAAGCGTGGAAGACACTTCTCTGGCTTCAGCTCCTTGTGCCTCCTTCTCTTCCTCTTGAAGGAAAATCTGTATCATTCAAGGTGCAATGTCCCAGTGATTATCCCAATGGTTAACACACTGATATCATTTAAATGGCAGAGGCCTGCAGTGGCACATCTTCTTATTTAAATCACGTGAAAATCCGAGCAAGCTTGTGCTTAGTCCAAATCTAATTTGTCTATTTCTAAAGCACCCATTGCCATTTTTTCTAGGTGTTCATCCTCTCCCAAGAAATCAAACCCTATACAAATATTGGCCAGGACTTTTTCAACAGAGTTCAGCTTCATTTTGAAATGAAAAAGAGTATACCCAAAGCTCTACGTAGGCAAAACAGTCCTTGTGCTCTGTGGAAGAACATTTGAAAGTCTGCTGCCTGAATATGTGCTAATTTCTTTTTCTGAAACCTGACCCACGCTGGCTTCCAGATTTTCATAGGAGGTATTGGGAAACCAAAATGTCATCAGTGCATGTGACTGCAACAGATGTTTAGCTTAAATACTCAAAATATTTTTAATGTTACATGTTGACTTTTCCAATGGGAGCAGAGTTCCAGTGTTTCTGCAAATCTAACCCGCGATGCCTAGAGCTGCAGCATCCCTCATGTTTGGTAGTTTGTTTGTTCCAAAAATACCACTGTCATGTGAAACTGAAATAAATACTTAGAGCAGCCCCAGAGAATTATGTGCACACATCTTATTTGGTGAGTGTGCGCGTGATCATGTGTGTCCCAGAGGCCACCTTGAATACTTAATCCCTTGGAGCATAAAAACAACACAACAGGCCAGGGAGCCAATGTCACAGATGAAGCTGAGATGGTGTGCAAATTCCCTGTATCCCTAGGAGTCATTACTTTAGGTATCCTACCACATAGTGCTTGATTTGCCTGCAAGCCTTCCAGATTGGCTAAACTGTCATATGTTTAGATGTATTTCTGGGATGCTGCCAGTCAGTGTTCTCCAGTGTTATACTGTCATTCCCCAAAGTAATGCTTTTAATGGCAGTTCTTCTGGCAGCGATGGGAAAAAAAAGATCAACGACTTGCTAGTGCCTTCGGAGTTCAGACTTACCATAGCCCTGTTATTCAGAAGTTTTGTGGCATTATAAATGTGCAAAGGATCCACACTTAGGCCAGCACTTTGAATCATTTCAATTCGCATCGAAGAAGTAGTAGTGCTTTTATCAATGAATGAATCCACTTTAAAAAAACTCTTCATTTTCCAAGAGTTGTCCCTGTTCTTGATATAATTGGAAACCTCGTATCTTTTCTTAATCAGAAATTACTTCTGTAAATGCCGGTTACAGTTCATTTGTGAATGAAGTCATGGAATGGTTTTAGCCAGTCTCACATATTTAGATAAAGGCTGTTATATTCTCTTGTGTAAAAGCTCCTACTGTATACAGCTCCGTATCTTGCACTTTATCAGTGTGATGTGATCTTACTGCCACAGTAAAGAATGAGTATCATAAGTAATTGGTAATTACTACAGTACAATGTAGCTTGGCAAAACTCTGCTTATAAGTGCTAATCTTGGGCTCAAAGAACAAAAATTCAAAATATATGAAGTTTTATTTGCCAAACTTTGTTTAGTAACAAAGTCACTGAAGACTGAACTGTTCACACCCCCCCTTAATTTACTGTAATGTTTTTACAAAAACAAAGACAGTAAAATTTTGAGTGGGTGATGCTTTACGTACATTCAGAAGTGCTATGGCACCTTATAGACTAACAGATTTATTGGAGCATAAGCTTTCATGGGCAAAGACCCACTTTGTCAGATGCATGTCGAAGTGGGTCTTTGCCCACAAAAGCTTATGCTCCAATAAATCTGTTAATCTATAAGGTGCCACAGGACTCTCATTGTTTATGCAGATTCAGAGTAACACGGCTCCCCTTCCGATACTTTACGTACATTGTCTTTTCAAGGATTTAGTATAATGCCCATCACTGTACTATTTACATCCCTTTACCTTCATCTCGGGATCTTTACTGTTTGCCACATTTGGACTGGGGAGTATTTCCTTTCTCCTTGTTGGCCTGCATACTGGGTTTTTAAAGATCCACTCTTCACCGGACTCTTGCTGGGTCTATTCAAGATCATAATGAAAAGGATATGCTATAGTAATACCAGGGAAGTCGCTGCAACCTTTGAGAGATTTTTCACTTGTGTTTGCTGCTTCAGGTTGCATCTCCCAAAACTGGGACTCTCTGGTCTGGCAATATCCATGGCAGCCTAGTGGCAGGAGGGCCAGTCTGGCAGCCCGGCTGAGCCGGTGGTAGGAGGGCTGGCTGGGGCTGGAGGTAGGGGTGCCGGTGTCTGACACACCAGCCAGATCCAGAGGAAGGGGGGCCAGTTGGGGAGCTTGACAAAGTACTGGCTGGGATGATTGAATTGGAGTTGGTCCTGTGTCGGGCAGGGGCCTGGACTTGATGACCTCCTGAGGTCTCTTCCAGCCCTAGGATTCTATGGGTCTATGGTTGGGCCAGAAGTGGAGCCAGCGGCAAGGAGTGGAGGCAGGTTGGGGGTCCAGTGGCAGGGGACCTCCCCTGGTCCGGCAAATTCCCATAGCTAGGACTAGTCATGTTTTGTGATGCCAGACCAGAGGGGTCCAACCTGTATAATATTTCCCCTTTCATAACACAACCCCTTCTCAAAGCCATCATAAAAAGAGCATATTTGCAATGCTTTGAAAAAAATCAAGTTTAGAAGACAAGTAAGGGGATGGTTAAGGTGTTGTGACAAACATAGCTCCAGGGAGCTATCTAAATACACTGGATGAATTGCTCTATCCATCTATGGAACTTGGATACAGTCTCTGCTGGTTTATGGTTTACAGTATTAGTAAGTCCTACTACAGAGTTTACAGGATAGCGTATATACTCCAAGGCCTGTTATAGCCATAATCCATTTTTTAATGCTTTGTGTCAGGCATCCCTGCTGCTCCCTAACCATTCTTTAATAATAAGACAAAAGTGATATTTTAGGGTAACAGTTAATAAATAACGTGACTTATCCAATCACACCTTTCACTAAAATATTATTATCTTTTGACAGATTCATTACTGTAGAGACTTCGGGAACTGATGAAACCTTCTCTAATTCTACCACTAGTACATTTTCTGTAGTTGTCTTTCTTTTAATTTAATTCTCCTCCTCTGAAAGCATACTGTCCATTGCAATTATTGAATGAGCATTTAATCTAGCATAACTAAGGCATTTTAATCTTTTCTTATGGAAAAACGATTAAATGGTCAGAGCATCGCTATGATGTGCGTTCATTTACTCACGACTTAGAGAATCAAAGTTTCCACTGTTCTAAAAACCAAACCTCAAGTGAAACTAAGGATTCAATGCGGAGCACTGGCTGATCATGCATTAGGAGGATTGCTCTTTATTTGGTAATATTGCACTGAATCAGAAATTTATTTTGTTACCACCGACTTCTGGCATAATTGTTCCTAGAGATGGGCAAACCCAACATATGCCAGTGTGTTTGCCTGGGTGAGCTTTGTTTTATTATTTCTTAGACTAGAGCTAGATGAAGAGTGCAACCTCCCCCTCCACACACACACATGCACACAGCACCTTCCAAACCTTTCCACAGATTCGCACAGTCAAGTTTTTAATTAATTCATGCTTGTCTTCTCTTTCTGCGACATTTGTGTGCTTAAGGTTTCCTGGCACAAATATCCATGGTAAGCGAATTCAAACTTACACACATATGAATATTTGCAGAAAATGAGTATTTAGTGGACATGTTTACTGGAAGTCTCTGCACACAGAAGCTTCTTGAAGACTTATCTGAGTCATCCAAACTAGCCATCGCAGATCAGTGCAGTGATTCTTAATTGTTTCTCTGTTGGTACCCCCATGCCTACCTAGCCAGGATCCCCCCTTCTAATTAGCAATATGGTAAGGACAGAGTGGTAATGATCACTTGACCACTGTTTGCAGCCCCTGCCATGAGAAATCCCTGAATATGAATAGTATATACAATCTAACAAATATTTGCAGAGAACTGCTTCTAATCAATCCTTAGAGTTAAAAAAAGGTCAAACAATTTCGAATAATGAATGTATTTGAGGAAAAGGAGGTCAAACTTCTTAGTTAAACTATTTATTGTAAATTATTCACTCACCGTAGACTCAATGCCAGCTGCTTCTTACTGGCATGTTATTTTATTTTTAAATGACTGGGTCTATATGCTTTGAAATAAAGGATGGTGTGGACTCCCCAGTTATGGAGCCTTTACCCAGCAACTTACCAAAAGACTTTGGTGATTATTATGTCACCATCTTTGGACACAACTTAGAGACATGCTGAAAGTGGCTATATTACATGTGACATGTACATCAGAACATTCACTTACATAAAACTTGTCTACGGCAGAGTTCAGATTGCAGCCCACAATAGCACCATGCCTAGAACAGTTTGGAAAATGCCTTCCCTCCCCCCGAAAAACAAATAAACCTTTCAGCAAAAACTCTAACCCCAAAAACTTTTAGCGGTGGAGAAAAAGTACCACTCTGCTCAGCTCATGGCCTTGGCCTCAATGCCTGTGGGTTCTATTCCTGGCCCCATGCCCAAGACTCTACTCCCAGCCCCACATCTGGGATCCTGGGTGCCGGCCCCATGCTCAGGGCTTCACACCTGGGGCCCTGGCTGTTTGCTCCTCACCCACCCCCAGATCTTCAGCCCCCTTAACCCTGTATGAGTCTCCCCCACCAGAGCCATGGCCTTGCTTCTGATTCTGAGGAGGGTGCAGACAGAAGAAAGGGGGGGCATGAGGTAAAAAGTTTGTGGACCTCTGCACTAAGATCACTTTTCACACCCTATCCATGAAAAGGGGCCTGAAAATGAATGTAAATATAATTTACTCCCACTGTAGGCATAGGCATGGGAAGTAAGGGTATAAATTGCAGTATCCCCAGGTTTTGCACCCAGCTTCCCCATGTATGGAGGCCAGCACCGCTTCTGGATCCTCCAGCCCTGGGTCCTGGCCTCTGGGTGGCTTTTGTGGGGCCCTGCTGTCCCTATACAATTTGCTGGCCCTCTGGGGTCCTGCAGGCTCCACCTGCTCTCATGTCCTCCTGACCTCTGGCCCTTCCTTGGGCTCTGCAGCCCACGAGCCCCGGGGTTCTGCCACAGGCCGAGGACTCTGCCACTTCCCCCAGCTGTGGCTCCAGCTTATGGTGATGAGGGTCACTAACTGTCCCGAACTAGATGGAACAGACGCCATTTGCAGCAATGGTATCTGGTACACCTGCTCTGGGAGAGCTGGCGACCCAACCTCAACAGGTCGAAAGGGGGGGAAGGGTGCAGCTCAGCATTCCCACCCCCAAAATAGTTCCAGCACCACTGACTATAGGACAACTTTACACTGCCCAAACAGGCTTCAGTAGAAATAAGAATCAGATCTACTATTTTAATAATGCCAGAAATTGGATCTCTTCTCATACCTTTCAATCTTACTTGTTAAAAAACAAAACAATTGTAAACCATCACGCCAAGATATCTACTCTTCAGCATCAAGGGAAGCAGCAGAATGAGACTTTAAGTTGTTTAGGAGTTACAGGGGAAATGCACTATGCTCAGTGAAACCACTGACTGAACATTTTTCTAAATAAAATGTCTGTGAATCAGAGTACATTGAGAGTTAGAGTTTGTGAAATGGCAGTTATACAGTCCCTGTTAATGCAGCAGAGATTGTGAGGTGGTTGAGTTGTATCAAGACTATATTTATATGCATAGATATCATGTTTTACTAGCCGAAAGCCAGCAATGTTTTTGGTCAATCGTACCTTAAAAATATGTCAGTGCTTGTGTGGAGGTGCCAAACAGCTACAGAAAACATCTTTGAGAGTGGGAGGATTTGAGAAATGGACTGACCTGAACTTCAGTTTCTGTGACTTGTACACAATTACATTTTCCAGGGACAAAATCTCCCTCAGCAATAGCCTCTGACTTTGCACTCACCGCCAATTGCCACCATAAAATTAGAAGCGTGGTTGAAAATATGGCCCTTACACTCTCAGGGCACGTCTACATAGCAGGGCTAAAGCCGAAATAAACTTGAGTTACGTCAGTTGCATAGCTTAAGATGAAATAGCTTATTTTGGCTTTGGCGTGGGCTACACAGCAGTAAGTCCGAGAAACAGCACTCTTCCTCCAACTTCTCTTATTCCTTGTAAAATGAGGGTTACAGGAGTTGGAGTAAAAAGTCATCCAGTTCGCCATTATTTTGACATTATGTTGAAATAACTGCTTGTAGCGTAGACACGGACTATGTTATTTTGGAATAACATCAGTTATTCCGAAATAACACTGCTGTGTAGATGTACCCTCATTGAGAAAATTCTGAATGTAGTGTAGTTATCTTACAACAAAAGCAATGAAACAAATCATCTGCCAAAGCTAAACCAAAGCTATGAAACACACTGCCAAAAAGTTCCATAGATATCTTTCATTTTCTTTTGTTAGTTATTTATTTTCATGTTCAAAGTTTGCTATCACTTAATCTTTGTCCTCAGGTTATGTTTTGGAATATGGATTCAGAACACTGTCCAAGGAGTAGATTTAGGGCTCATCTAGACTACGCTGAAGTCTCAAAAGAGGATATGCAAATTCCGCGGGATTTTGCGTATCTTCTTCTGATCTCATTTTCGAAAGCTCTCCTTTTGAAAGTGAAATTTGTCAGGAAGTGTTTTTTTCAGCTTTTTCAAAAAGCCGCGTAAACCTCATTTTTTGAGAAAGAGCAGCTTTTTGAAAAAGGGGGAAGGGGTTGCTGAAAAAAACCCGCATCCCGACTACTTTCACTTTCAAAGCTCTGCTTTCAAAAGTGAGATCGGAAGAAGATATGCAAATTCACACAGAATTTGCATATCCTCTTTCGAAACTTCAGCGTAGTCTAGATGAGCCCTTACTGTTAAAAAGATCAGGAGTCATTTAAATCCAGTGTATATATTTTATGGGACAAATTGACAACAGTATCTTAGCCTTTTGATAATACAATAGCCAGCAGGTAAGTGCAAAGAAGGCAAGGGCAATATTTGATTCTGTTTGTTGACAGCAAATGGCTATTTAAACATCAGCAAATGATCTGAAAGTTTTAGGAGTAAGTGCCTCACAAAAGACAAAAGACTCTTTGGGAAAGAATTACATTTTTTCACATGAACAGAATCTTCTTTTTGGGAGAAAGTCTAAAATGGCAAAATATGTTTAATTATGGTTGTGGATTCCATTTGGAGAGACAGTTAATAACACAAATGCTTTACGAAGGTGGGGATTATTCTTCTCATTTTACATTTTTCACCCAAGATAACACAAAGAGTCATTGCAAAGCTGTGACTAGACTGCAAGCTTCCTGACTTCCAGGCCTGTACTCACTAGACCATGCTGTTTCTGTAGGCTCTCTTCTCCTGTTGTTTCCAGAGAGCATAAACTGTATTGGCCTGGTTCCCAGACAGTTTTGGTTCAGAGTAATGTTTTGGTCCCTCTCTGGAGACAAATATATCTATACAATGAAAACAAAAATGGGTCCAAATGATATCTCTGAATTTGAAAACACCTGGGGGATTTTAAAGATAGTCAAAATTTGAATTTAGAATAACATTTTGTCAAGAGGCCCTATTTTTATAGTCGACCAACCCCAAACCTTGGAACTGTACACTCCTTCAAACCCAACATCAGGGTGTTTGAAATCTAGGTCCAAATTCTGTGGAGAGAGAGACAGAGAGAGTAATGCACTACTGGGACCCAGTAGGCCTAGTAGTTCCTGTGAAAAGTTTTGGTTTTGGCAAAATGGAATTTTCTGACAAAAACAGTCGTATCAAAAAATTCCTGTCCAGCTTTAGTGGCAAAGCTAGTACAAACTCCTCCCCCACCGTGTGTCCCTTAGGTAGTGAGCAATGCTGTTACATAACACATGTTTCCTGGTACTCACCAGACCAGACATGATGAAGAGGAGTAACAATATAGCACTCATACTGGCAAGGTCATCAGCATCCCAATGGGTGGTGGTTTCCAGTAGAGATTCTTAAATTAAGCCTTTTAAAATAACTTTTATGTTCAGTTGAAACAGGCTGTTGCACAGGATCTTTAGCTTAAAAATGAAGCTAGTGTATGTGCTTGTCTCTATTTACTCTGCACCATCAATTTAAAACAAAGGCAGGCCACTGGCACTGCCTACATTTTTCAACCCACAGAAGTCAAGCTGAGTGTCTCTTGTTTCCTTTGCGTGTGTGTCATTGATGTAAGCACCGTGGTGACTTGGAAAGAATATTGGTATAGGGGCATTCTTTCTTCCCTGTGGAATGATCTTGTACCCTAGAAAAGGGACTATTATCTATCATCAGTTAGGGCACCTGGAACTCTAAAATGGGCCCATTTTTAAAGAGGCAAGGGAAGCCTTTCAAAAAAGACAGCACATAATTACATGCTGTGGGGAGAGGTAGGAGCTGGTATCATATCATGTGGGTACTCTACTGTGATAGAGATTTATGTTGCTGTTGATGGTCCTGTGTGGTAGCAATTAAGGCTATGTATACACAGCAGTGTTATTTTGGAATAACAAAATAACTCATGTTATTCCAGAATAACATGGTCCGTGTCTACACTACAAGCAGTTATTTCGACATAATGTTGAAATAATGTTGAGCTGGATGACTTCTTACTCCAACTCTTGTAACTCTCATTATATGAGGAGTAAGGGAAGTTGGGGGAAGCGTGCTCGATCTCGAAATAACAGCTGTGTAGACAATGCCAAAAGTTGAAATAAGCTATTTCGACTTAGGCTACGTAATTAGCATAGCTCAAATTGCGTAGCTTATTTCGAGTTTAGCTCTGCAGGGTAGATGTGCCCCAAATCAGTCCCATATCTGCCACCTCTCCAGGTGCATTCCCTCTAGTTGACTAACTCTTCCCTTCATCAAAATTTTGAGTTAAGCACCTTAGTTCCCATTTGCAGCCCTTTGTGTTTATATCAGCCCCTGTCATCATCTTGACTGTCCTTATCTACAGTTGAACCCTCTACTGAATGACCTTCCTTCCCTCCCTCTCCATGAACCCCTATCTAACCTTTAACCTGGACTGTCATTATAATGAAGGCTTGATTTCAGTACTTTCCCTCATTTCTCTGTTCATTGCTCTGCAGGTTAATGCAGATTCCAAACTTCAACAAGCAGCTGTTAAACATGTCATTAACACTGCTTCGGCTGCAAATGAAACTCTGCTATTGGGATTATTCCGGGAGCTATAGTTTTGTGATGAGCTTTGTCAATCACAGCTGACCTGCTGTGTACAGAATGAAACTCAGATTATCTTCTTTCTTCCTCAG
Source organism: Pelochelys cantorii (assembly GCA_032595735.1). Classification (NCBI taxonomy): domain Eukaryota; kingdom Metazoa; phylum Chordata; order Testudines; family Trionychidae; genus Pelochelys; species Pelochelys cantorii. The sequence continues at coordinate 117,856,319 of CM064326.1, read as the reverse complement.
ACTCTTGTCATTTTTTCACAAAGAATTACTATTCTACTCCCCGAAAGATTGATTACTTGCACAAATAAGAGAGTCTGAGACATTAATACAAAATTCACAGGCTTTTCTTTATCTCAAACCTGCAACTCCCTCTACATTTCCTCCTGGTAATTATATTAGAATTGTGTACACTAGGAATTGCCATCTGATTATTATGAAACTAGTTTTGTCATGACAAAAATGAGCTTAAGTCTTGTTTTTTTGGAAAATGATCAGTACAGTGCACTGGATGAGAGAGAAGGAGATTAAATCCAACTTGCTTTCATCCATGAATGCTTTCATCTCTTTTTCAAACACAGGAAATGATTACCACTGCTATAAGCTGCAGTTCATATGAGTGAAAAAGGATAAGAAAATATTGAAAATTCTGTAACCAACAGAAGGATATAATATAGGTCCCTGGTACCCACTGAGAGACATGTACTTTATTTTTCTATACTGTCAATGTCAAGGGTGTCACATTTTAAGAGTTGCCTTCTATCGAGGTGTCATTACATAATGGGGAATATATTAATTAATTTGCATTTTCTCCAGGTTAGCTTTTTCTTTTATTGCAAGAAAGATAAATATGAAAAAAATCCCTCTCAAATTTGATTGTCTTCATCAGTCACTTACTGAATCTCATTCTTTGCTCTTCTTGGGAAAACCTCTGTGTAACTCCAACAAAGGTTAAATGGTTCTTGAGGTTTTGCATATAATGAGACACTGGACCTTTGTTGACAATGTGTTGGAAGTATTTGAAATGCAGATACAAAACACTTAAAACTACCCAATTGGTCAACTTTACTTCTGAATTGTCCCACTTTAATACTTTGATCTAACCAGTTCTTTGTTTTCCAATTGCAGAGTAGGGACATTGAATGATCCCCTCCAGAACACTATTGTCCTTTCACTAGAAAGGGGAATTCTAATGAATTATGATCAGTATGCTATGAAAGTCAATATTTAGAATGGGACACACCTTCATTCAGGGTATATGTTTAAATTCATGTAGCTGTGAGCCCACCTCCTTAAATAATATACTCCGGTAAATAAAAGCACGTAGAGCTTCATTTTTCTTTGCAAATCTGAATCTATCTATTCAGCTTGTGATGGCAAAGTAAGTCTAGTCATGACTTCCCCCAACTACCATTAGAACTCCATTAAAAAAAAACCGCTGTACACCCAAGACAGTACGAAATTCAAATTGTTGCAAGCCTGGAAGTCAACATCGCTGCTAAATGTAAGGTCACATTCAAAACTAGATCATTGCCTCATGAATCATGATGACGTTCAGAACAAATGAGAGAGAAGGAGTATGGGTGTTTTAGAGACACTGAAGCCTAGGGACAGTATCAACGAGAGAGCCTGAAGCATGTTGGGCAAATGCAGATAGCCCCTAAATCCCGGTATTAGCAGTGTTAAGGGTTCCTTTTTAACCCCTGTGTCAGAAAAGAAGAAGAAAGCAGGTGGAGCATGGAGTGAGTAACAAAATATTCACCAAACAAAAGCCCACAATTATTGGTAATTGAATATTTCATATTTTGATTCATTCAAGCTTTGTGAGCCCCAAATAGCACTTTCAAGTATTCAATTTTTTTCTCCATTGACTTTAATTAAGCTTGCCCCAGGCTGGCAGTCCTGATGAACATGGAGAATGTTTTATAAAGGAGCAAGCTTTCTACCAAGGCAGATTTTTCTTCTCGAGCTCATCCAGCTGTTATTTAAACTCAGACTCTTATTATGTCATCAGGTACAATCTTTCAAATATAAGATATGGATACATGAAACTGCTGCACCATAAATATTTTCCACTTGGTGACTGTGAAAATTACCATATTATTTCCTGATTCAGATATGCCTGATGAAACCTAGTATCAGTGATAAGTGGATGTATATACAGTAGCTTCTGTGTAGGGACTGGCACTTACTGCTTTAATGATCAGATATACCTGCATTAATGTATCTAGTTGCATGTTTTTGCTTCTCCATCATTTTACCATTACTGCAATAGTAACAGAGGTATATCCCCGTGACCTTAAGATAAGACCGTATAGTAGTAACATTTCCTCAATATCGCAGTGACTGTTGCTTGGTAGTATGCAACGAATATAGTTTTCCTTCACTGTTATGCTAGACTAGTAAAACGCTCTAGATGCCAGTTTGTACAGTTACAATGAAGGCCAAGCACGATTGTGTGCTAACCATTTTTTCTTCTTAAATGTCATCAAAGCTAAGTCCATTTTGGTGATGGTTCTTGCTTTACTGAAATAGTAAACATTTCCAGCACAGTTACAGAAGTAGTGTATCAGCTTCTTCATAGAACAACAATATTTCATGTTTGGAGCAGCAGCAATTCAAGTAAATACAAGATATGTTTAGCAGTTTAGATATCTGACGGACCTTCATGGTATATATTGGTTTAGTCAATGCTAAGGGACTAATGAACTAAAGGTCCAATTCTTCTCCCAGTCACATTGGTTTAAACCCAGAGCAATTTATTCTGAGTTAATCCAGAATAGAATTTGGCTCTGTCCATTTATTCTGTAAAAAAGTATTATAGAAATGTAGCAAACTAACTGAATGACCAGGATTTTCATTAGGTCCTTCACAACATTTTGATTTCAAGGGGCTGTATTTATGGGCCAAATTCTCAGATGGTGTAAATTGTTGGCTTTGATGTAGCTCTGCTGATTCATACCAGCTGAGGATTTGGCCCAATAAATGAGGCTGGTGAAAGAAATATAATTAAGTGCTGATGAAAGTGTAGGGCTGACAACACTGGTTAGAGCCAGACGTTCAAGGCTGAATGTATCACTGGACCTGTGCAGGCTGCAGGAGCTAAGGGGAAGCGAGTTGTACTTCTCTACTGCTGAGTCTGTCAGAGATGGTGTACTCTCCTATGCTTCCAACTGCCACGGTCCCTATAGCACCTTACACCAGCTGATAGTTGAGGTTATGATATGTCCCTGCTGAGCTGCCCCAGAACTCCCCGCACACATGTCCGTGGGAGCTTCTGTGGTATGAGACACAGAGCTGACACAAACAACTCTGCACCGGCCAAGAAGACTGCTCTGCTTTACCGGTGCAAACTGGATGCAGTAGAGCACTCAATTTCCCTTTGTTGCCCTCATACGTCCCACCCTTACACCAGTTTCAGCGGGGTGCGACTCAAACAGCACCGTGGCAAATGAGAATCTAGCCACTAAATAAAGAAGATAAAGGTTGTCACTTTACCCTCATGATGACCTAAACAAGCTGCTAGTCCTGTCCCAGGCCTGTCTGTTACAGACTTTCAATTATTCTCAGTGAAGGGAGGTTCAATGAGAGCAGTCATTTCTACTAGAGACTAACCTGAAACCAAACTCAAATTATCTGTGATCTAAACAAGATAGGAATCCACTTCTTCTTGGGCTTCTCTATTATCATGGTTCCTACTGCATATTTACAATTTGAGATTTGCATACTGTCTCCTTCGGTGAATCTTTAGTTCCATTGGCCAAAATTCTGTCTGGTCCTCTGCCAGCAAAAAAGCGTTGCTTACCTATGCTATTGCTAAACTGCAGCAGAAACAACTGATTCCACCAGAACCACGAACTGCCCCCAAACCCACTGCAGATTCTGCTACAAGGGATTTGATATAATGGGATGAGCAATCAGTGGTGGGACACCGGGATCATATATAGTGCAGTCTATATAGTTCAGTGTGGCTATAACTGCGTGTGCATCACCCCATGCAGGTGATTCTTATTACTGGCAGGAACCATCTATGTATGGGAGCTGTGTGTGATTCTGCTGCTGTGAACAGAGTTGCATAACTAAGTTGCATTATCAAAGTGAACATGCCCTACGTGGTAGGTAGCTGTTCTGCTTTTCCAGCCAAGCTAGACAGCACGTCTACACTGCACGCTTATTTCGGAATAAGCTATTTCGGAGGAAACACTCCAAAATGGCTTATTTCGAAATAGTGCGTCTACACAGCAAATGACAATCAAAACAGTGCTGAGCTATTTCGAAATAGAGCATCCACACTTATTGGATGCTGAATCGCATGTAAGGCCACCTGGAAGCACTTCAGGCAGGACATCAGGACAGCAGTCACTTCCTGGAGCTACCATCTAAGGCTATCTGAGGCTTGAGCTTCCTGGAGCTGTTGTCTGAGGCTATCTGAGGCTCAATAAGGTCCAGGATCTCCGCACTAGACCAGGAAGGTGCACGCTTCCCAGCAGGGCACCTGTGGGAAGGGTTGGAGGCCTCTTATTTTGAAATAACTCCAGCTGCCCTGCCTACACACGCCCTGTTCTGAACTAGCTATTTTCGAATAAGTGTTATTCCTTATACAATGAGGGTTACAGAATCTGGAATAAGATGCCCATTATTTCAATATTATTTCGAAATGACGGGCTTGCTGTGTAGACACTCGCATAACGCTGCTTGTGTAGACATGCTCAGAGCGTGGCCCTATATTCATGTGAGTAAACACCAACCTTGTTTATTGACTAACAATTTATTTTCATGGGAAAGGAGATGGTCACACAGAGCCTTGATTCTGGGCTGCACTCTTTACTATAATGTCAGTGAAGGCATGGAGCCATTCACAGTGCAGGGTCACTGTGTGGAATTCTGCACCATTATCCCTCCCTGAATGAGATTTCAAACTTTATTCAGGGAAATGGGACTGGTTTGGTTTCAAAAGTCAAAGTAAGAGAAGTGGGTGACCCCCTTCTCTGAAATGCTCAGGAGTCTAAACACTCAATTTCTGATCATTGCCAGCTTATAACCTCTACTGAGATTAAGCAGTGCAGTCAGCAGCGACTCTGCCAATCACCTCCATATTATTAGTATAAGGCCAAGGCCAGGGTCCAAATTTTACTAGAGCAAGCAGAATTTTAATGGACCTTCCAGAGCCGGCAGAAATAAATAAATAAATAAATAAACAAACAAATCAATCAATCCATGTGCATTAGTGAAACATTTTTTGTCTATTGTCTCAGTGCCAGCGGTGGCCTATTTGGGGTCACCCACACTAACAACAGTATAATGATACCAAAATTATTCAGTGACAATTTATTTGGCCATTTCCTATATCGAAAGGACAATGTATTAAAAACAAGTCGCCGACAATTCTTTTCCTGTAAAGGGGAGGGATTCTCAATGTACATTCAGAGCCATACACACAAGTGCAAATAAGTCAACTACCACAGCTATTTAATCAGGAGCGTTTGTTGATTTGAGCAGAGCCCCTATGCTGTGAAATGAAAAAAGAAAACCAAATTTTCTTGAGCAATCTTGCTGTTCCTGCTTCAGGTGCTAGGCCATTTCACTAAAGCAGCTCAGACGAGAATGTCATTAGTTCTTAAGCCCCAGGTGAATTTGCCACTGTTCCACATGATTAAGCCAGATAATTGTGTGTTGATAGCGAATGTGGTTGGTGAAATACAATTTCTAGGACCTTCCTAAACAAACACAATGTACAAGTGAGTCAAAGTGCTGTCATTTCAGTCCTTTGTCACAGGCTTTGCACTCGCAGACATCTCTGGTGGGGACTGGCAAATAATTCTGTGGCATGTTGCTGTGCTCTTAAAGGTGACCTGGCTCAGAAAGTGGATCATACGTCTTTTGGCATTCCATTTAGGGGAGAGAAAAAAACCCCACCCTGTCTTGTTAAAGTGACAATGAATAGTGCAGATTTACTACTCTTAGCTGGTCTTAGGCTAGAAATGGAAATGATTTCTTGAAGTTTGTCTTAAAAAGCTTTCGTGATTGCACAGCTACTTTTTAAAATGATTAAAAACCCATTCATAACATTAAACAGTATGTTCTGAATAGCAACATTCAGTAATCTTGTAAAGACTTTCGCACAAGGGCACTTATATATGCAGTTGCATTTCTGTTTCTGGCCCAAGAGAGGAGAGGAAATCACGGATCTGATTCCCTGATTGCGCCAGCCGAGACACAACTTAAATCTAAGGCAGCTATAAGCCATGCCACTAGCACAGGGTCCTACCTGGGTTCAAAATCAATGGAAGATTGATGTAATGGAGTTCCATCATGCCTCTTTCATATGCCCAACAGGACTCCCACACTGCAGGGGACAGGAAATGGAAGTGTAGGAACTGGCTACCCTAGAGATACACCCAGCTGGCAGGGGAACGTCGGTAAATGCACCACACTGTGACCTTGTCTGAGAATGTACTTGCTTATCTTTTATACTTGGTTGGAAAATGCTTTGGATGATTTCACGCTGAGAAGTAACGGAGTTGGGAATCAAGCCTGAAAAAAAGTGTTTTTATTTCTTATAAATAATGCCCAGAATGTGCTCAGCTGCATACACATCTGAAGAAGGCCAGCACTCCACACCAAAGCATTTGTATTCTTAAAAGACAAATAACAACAACAAAGTGGGAGAAATAGGGACACCATCCAAGCTAAGTGGTCATGTGGATCCCTTACCACATGTTATATATGGAGATCTACAACATGGGGGCTGGTTGAGAGGGTGGAAAACTTGTACCTATGCCCATCTCTCCCATGCAGCATTCGGCCTCAGAGGCAACATCAGTCAAAGAGGCTGTAGAGTTAGCACAACAAGCCCCTGGAAGTGGCACTTTGCAGTTGGGCAAGAGGACAGGTCTGAAACAGAGCAGCTCAACAGGATTGGATCAGGACCAAGAAGAGTCAGAGCAGAGGCTGGGCACAGGTAAAGGAAGAGGAGGGAGAGAGAAGTTGCACCTTCTCATCCTTGCTCTGTCTCCTGTTCTATCCCAGTGACTGCAAAATGTTAATAGTTGACTTATATGGTTCTCATTCGGACCCTCTTCATAATCCACTTCCAGGCTTTGGCCTGCTACATAAGAAATCTCAATCTAAGGAGTATGAGAGAGGATGCAAGGATTACATCCTGGCCCTGCAGCTGACTTCCTATGATCTTAAACATTTTTATTAAGGGCTTGATTTTCAGAGGTACTGATGTGCAGGTGCCGAGCAGCTCAGCAAATCAGGTCATTATCCTATGGGCCGCAGTTTGCCTGCCTTCAAATGAGGTTGGTGATGCCTACCTACAATAACTCCCAGAGGTTATGAGGCACTTATTTAAATTAACATTGGCAAAATCCTTTCTAAGAAAAGACATTATTATAATGCAGAGCATTACTGGGCCTGGTTCCCCTTTCACTTTTACCAGGAAAGCACGATCAAGATGATTAATCTTCTCTGAAGACCCACCTAATCTACACATTACTTCTTTTGAGGTGGGCAGTTCCAAGTATGTCTGTCCCTTGGGTTTTTGAAGTGTGTGATTTGCCTCCCTTCCCAACAATTTTTAATGTTGTCTGGGTATGAGAGAATTGTGCCTCAGAAGCAGCAACCTGTCCCTAATCTAGTTTTATGTGAATTATGGACATGTGTGTAAAGAGTCCTAGAGATTTTGTGCAGATGCCTTTCAAACAAATACCAGACTTAAAACAATAATACCTGCCAATCTGTGCCTTTCCAACAATCAACAGAAGGAGCTGATGTGTAAGCAAGGAGGAAAAGAGGACACAAGAGGAGAAAGGAGACTGTGTCTCCATTTTGTAAACAGTAGGTTGGCATTTCCCAAATTAAAATTTTAAACACTCTGGTGTCACTGAATAAGCAGCCATGTATTAGCTAGAGTCACTACCCTGAAATTTTTATCTTCAGTTTTTGGTGAAGGGAGGAGAGGGATGGAAGTTCACTCTCATCATATATGATTCCATTAGATATAGGTTGTTTATCTATTTGTGCAAATGTATTTTTCATTTTAGGGACCATTTTCCCCATCCTTTCACACATGAACCCCTCTTTCTTAGATTGTTCTGGTTATATATTGTTTCTTTTCCAGACAAGAGGCAAAAATAAGCAGTCCCTCAAAAGCCAATTTCAGCATCACCTTATGGACTAGTTGGCTAGCAGAAGCCTCTCTCCATTTCTCTCAGATGTGTGTCTTGGTGAAGTGGCATTGGTGCAGTGAGTAAGAAAGTCCTAAAGTTATCACCTGCTGCTTCACAAAAGCTAGCCACTAGGCTGACTGAGGAAAACCTTGCTCACCTAACCTCTCTGAGTAGTTCAGCATAATTCAAAGGGGAGTAAGGTAAGCAGGATCTTGCCAGGAAGGTATACACATGTAGCAAGCTGATGCAGCTTTCCTCTAATGCAAAACCAGAACAGGACAAATTGGGTAGGTTTTCAGTGTGGGTAGTGGGGTTTTAACGTTGTGACTCCAATTCATTTTAATTAAATTGGATTAAATGGGAATTTTAATTTTAATGGAAGTCACAGGGCTAAATCACAGAGCATTGCACTGAATCTTTACTCCTGTATGTTTAACTGTGCTGGCACCTGAGGTTTGGAGAAATTATTTAAAAGGTTTATCCATTTAGGTTGATATTGAGTTGCTCCTTAGGGCCTCCATGGGGATCAGAAGACCCTAGAAAACAGGGAGGAGGAAAGACGTTCTTCAGAGAACTGTAGATATGTTTAATTAATTAGAAAAAACAGGGAAATTATTAGACTGCACCATGAACTAAACATTGAGTGTGTGTCTCCAGATAAGACCCCCCCCCCCCAAAAAAAAATTTCAAGTGCCTAATGTTTTCAAATGCAGCATTTTGGTCTGGTAACATTTTGGAGCACAGGTACAGCCTTTGGTGTCAAACAGCAGATGATTCGCTTATTTTTTTATAAGTTAACTACAAATACTATTTATTTCTTAATAAAGTAAGAGAGCTATAACTCTAAAATGGCAAGTAGGTTCTTTAAAACAAATGTCAAAAGAAAGAAGGGAAAAACCTTACAAGCTACAGTCCTGTCAGAGCTGCCCCTAATGGGATCACAACATGCGATTTAGGGGAAAGCAGAGGCAATTTTTAATAATTTTAAATAATTGTGTCCAAATAGCCTTGATCTCCCCTTAAACTGCTAAATCTTTTTTATGTCTCTCAAAAAAGGCTCCAAATGGGTTTAAACAGCTTTGATGAATGTGAAATTTATCTCTGTGCTTGTAATATTTCCAGAAATAGTGCTATTAAGTTGATTTGTGCGTGGACACAAATCATTAGCAAATTGGGCCCTTTGTGTTTAAAAGGTTTTAGTCAGTATTTAACTCTTTGAGTGAAGAACATGCTCTCAACACTCTCAAAACGTGGAGTTTGAGTACTATAAAACAAGGCATTGATTTCTCTTGCCCTTAATATTCGGTGTCATGGCCACCACATGTCAGATGGTATTTTGGTCACTGACATAAACTTGCCTTGTGCTTAGGCCTGAGGGATGTCAGCATTCTTGCACTGAATGGTCTTCCAATGCTGTTAACTACTCCTTAGGCAGAGGAGGCTTTAACTTCTATCACCTGCAATCTTTTCCACATATTGGATATGATCATGTTCCCTGAGGCTATGTCTACACTGCAGATTTTTTGCACAAAAGCCTGAGGAACATCCACACCTCAAGTGCATTTTTGCTCATGAAAATTTACAGTGAATTGACCGAACAGAGGGTTTTTTGCAGCATAGGAGGTATATTTTGCAGTATAGAAGGTACAGGAAGTTTTGTGGTATATACTTTCTATGAGGAATAACTCCTTTTTGTGTAAGAGCTCTTGCACAAAAAGGTGTGTGTGGACGGGGAACAGGGTTTTTTTGGGCAAAAACAGCCTATCGAAAGAAGCACAGGTGCCCTGGTGGCCATTCTGTTCATGGCAATCAGAGCTTTCTTGTCAGAGAGCGTCCAGGCAGTCTGCTTTCTTGCACAAAAGCACATTGCTTTTCTGATGTGCTTTTGCAGTGTGGACGTGCTCTTGCGCAAGAAGTTTTTGCGGAATATCTCTTCCGAAAAAAGCTTCTTCCGAAAGAAGCCTACAGTGTAGACATAGTCTATGTGTCCCATGACAGGCAAGAAGTCTGCAGTCTAGACGTAGCCTGAGTTTACATGGAAATAGCAGGGCTCAGCCATAGGTGAAATATCCAGCCTCTGAGAGCTTCTGCCCCAAGACATTCACAGTATACAGTAGCTTGCTGCTTCCTCTTTTCTCCATCTTCACTGTGGTAAGGAGATATTCACTTTGGGTAATCAGCACATTAGTCCTTATTCATTTTTTCTTGCTCTTTACTGGAAACCAGTAGGACTGGGTGTTTCAATTCCCATCTTCATACAGCAAACAGCATGGGGGGGTTCACAGACTAAAAGAGTCCACAGCTGCTGTGTCACATACTCTTTATTCCTGTGTGATTACTTGCTGGCTCTTCCTGCTAAAGAAAAACAATCATACTGCTTTCATAATAGTTTAACAAAGTTCCATATTGAAGACTTTTATGTCACAGTTCCTTGAATGTAAGCTAAATGAGCTAGAGCTACCAATCTACTCGGCTACCTTTTTATCTACCCGATTCAAACAGATGGTACCAGCCAGTTGGAACACTCTTAGTTATAAGCCATTAAGACAAGCTGCAGGTCAGAGACTTAAAAAATAGGTAAGTATGTATTTGCGCATACAATGAGATTCTAACTAGTGAACGGTGTAATTTAATAAAATGGAGGCAAACCTATTTCTGGTGCAAAACTGCTGGAATGCCAATTTCCAACTCTCATGAGCAGAGCCATTCTCATTTTCAGTTAGCTTTACTGTAAGAACAAGTGAATTAAGATGAGTGCTTTCCTTTATTTAATCTTGGCTAGTCCTCAGACATACCAGAAACTGGATCTCACTGACTAAGGGCTTCACCCACTGCCCCGTGATATCAATGAAAGAAGAACCTTTGACTTCAACAGAGCCTTGGTGGTGCTCTAATTGCCCTCCCCACTGCTGCATCACTTAAATGGGAGTGAAAGATAGCAAGAAGAGAGGGTTTTTTTTTAATAATGTCGGCTAAAGCCTCCTCCAGTTCTAGGTTATTTAGACTGTAAGCTTTTCAGAGAAAGGACTCTCTTATGGTATGTGTATAGAGTACTCAGCATAATGAGGCTCTTTTGGTTGGGGCTTCTAAGGTTCTATTGCAGCACAGACAATAATAACAATAGACACCGATACGTCAGAGTACACAACAAACCCTGTCTTTTGGACTATAGGATGCTCAGGGCAATGACTGGCTTTATTTAAGTCTTGTATAACATCAGGCACGTTGTCAGTGGTTACCCCCCCAAAAGACAATAATAAGCAGGTCAATAAGAAAAGGGCTGTAAACTCAGTTTTCTGCCTGACGAAAATGCCACGTAAGATTCAAAGAAGAGTATGTTGCTGTACAATATCAGCTGCTACTACTACTGTATGCTATTAGCAGTCCTGCTAGTCACGCATTAATCATTTCTTACTAGATTACTAGTAGCTGCTATCATATTACCAGTGCTGGTGCTGCATTAATGATCTACTAATCCAACTATGACAGTGATAAATGTTCACAGCAGTCAAACATAAAAACTTGCCCGTAGCCTTAAATAACTCAGTCTATGTCTACACTGCACCAGGGTTCAGATTATGGGGGTGTGAACCATAGCACATACCTAAGTGCTGCACCATAACTGTCCAGTGTGGATTCTGCTGGAGCAAGCTAAAAGGTTTGCATTAACATAGACCTCTGTGATGAGGACAATGTTAACGTGAAATAGGTATCTTTTTGGTTTGTGCCAGCAATGTCCACTGAAGGCAGTGATAGCCCAGCACTTTGGTATGTGTTGCAACTTACATCCCTGTAGTCCTAACTGTGGGGTCATGTATATAAGCCCTAAATAACATTACCTCAGTGAAATTATTCCAAGTATTTCTAATAGTTATGATAGGAAAGCACCAGGGTTACTGTAGTTATTCAATATACAATAGTTATTTAGCTAAGATAAAATCAGCCCACTTTTTAAGAGTGACCACTGTATGGCACTGTATATTGGCACACAACACTGACTACTGAAAAATCATGTTGGACATTGAATACATTCAGAATACTGAGCATTTGGATAAGTGAGGGAATTAGGAGACGAGTATTTATTTGTATTATGGTAATGCCTAATGGCCAGAGTCCCACTATGTAAGGCACTGAGCAAATATGTAACAAAGAAATACTTCCTACCCCAAAGAGTCAGACTATAAGACTATAAAAAATAAATGGATAAAACCAGATAGGGCATGCAAAAGAATAATAATATGATGCTGGAGGGATAGCATGAAAAACAATAGTTGTAGCAAACTGACTGCTTAACAAATATGAGTGTTCATGGCCTTGACTAGAATTGGTCAGGTGTATTTCACCATCAATTTTAAATATTGAAATTAAGTATTTTGTTTTGGGTGGGGCCAACTCAGATCCAAACCTTCTGATTTGCTGAACCAAATCACAGGTTTGTTTCAGATCATTTCAACATTAATCTGTGTCTGCTTTTACTGCCTCATGGGCAAGCCCAGCCGAAGTTTGTGGAGCCCAAGGCAGCACGCTGTGGTTGGCTGCACCGTGTGGCTGGGTGGCTCCCAGCCAGGGTAGCGAGCGAGCAGACGGGCCAGCGGGGCCCTGAAGGCCCCAAGGCAACCGCCTTCCTTGCCTTTCCCTAAGGTTGGGCCTGCTCATGGGACTTGCAATTCAAATGCTTTGAGCCTCTGTGTATCTCCCATGGTGGATGATGCATGGGAGATTGACTCTCTTCATTATTTGACCACTTCCGACTGGATACTTACGCATGGGAAACAGATTATTCACCACATCTGCTTGGGAAATTTAGTTTCTCAGGGAATGACCCTCCTAACTTCTGGGAAGTTCTTTGACTAGGCAACTCAGAATAAGAGACATCCCCCTTTGATTCTCTGTTTACCCACTGGATAGACAAAAAGGGATGAGTGTGACTGGCTGCTGTGTGCTCCCACTTGCTATGTAAGCTAAGCTTGGGCTTGACATCCAGTTTGGGGGTACACCAGCTGTAACAACTCCCTTACATACCCCAGTACAGACTGTGGAAAGGATCAGAGAGGTGGGGTTGTCAGTAGAGCCCTGCATGGATGCAAAATTTGTATCTGCATCCACATCTGCAAAAACAATCCGCTGATTCCTGCATCCACATCTGCCGATGTGGATACCCATGGACAGAGAGCGGATATCCACAAATTTGCGGACAAAATGAGTATCCACATCTGCATCCATATCTAAAAAATGAGAATGGCAGGGCTCTAGCTGTCAGAGCACAATGGCTATTTCCAGCTGGTTGATGGTCCCTTATGTACCATTACCAGCTGATGCAAGGTTGAGCAGTATCCAGGTTGTTCTAATCTAGGAAGGGGCTGTGGCAGAGACTCAGGAAGTTGTAACTTGTTCCCTGATCGCTCCCAAGCACACTCTGCTATGCTAGGAACACAGCAGAGTCAGGCCTTCAGAGTCTTCCATCATGAAAACATATACATTATGCTGGGCAAAAATGTGTGTTAAGCACCTCTCCTTTTTGCTATGTGCAACCCACACACCTAGTGTGTGTGCTTCACTGTCCCATGTAGTAGCACTTAGACCACTTACAGTGAGAGATAAGAATGAGTGAGCTCTACAGCTAAAGCTGAGAGCCACCAGACTCTATAGCAGTTAAATAAGAATGAGGCTATGTCTACACAGCAGCGTTATTTTGGAATAACTGACGATATTCCGAAATAACATAGTCCGTGTCTATACAACAAGCAGTTATATCAACATAATGTCAAAATAATGTCGAGCTGGAGGACTTCTTACTTTGACTCCTGTAGCTCTCATTTTACGAGAAGTAAGGGAAGTTGGAGGCAGAGTGCTCTAACTCGGACTTCCTGCTGCATAGACAGCGCTAAAAGCCAAAATAAGCTATTTCAACTTAAGCTATGCAACTGACATACCTTAAATTGCGTAGCTTATTTTGGCTTTTGCCCTGCTATGTAGACATGCTCTGAGTGAGCTCTACAGCCTAAGCTGAGCGCTAGCTGGCTTTATAGCTCAAGCTGTAAAAGCTCCCAGACTAAGCTTCAGGGATCCCATGTTTGAATTTGCCTGCAAGTGGTTACAAACAGGGGTTTGTCTGGGACCTTAGCTAGGTTTCTGAAGCTTGGGATGTGCTCTCTCAGCTAGGGGAAGTATGTAACCTAGTGAGTGTGGTTCACTGTCCCATGTAGTGGCACTTAAACCACTTACTGTGAGAGATAAGAATGAGTGAGCTCTACAGCTAAAGCTGAGAGCCACCAGACTCTATAGCTCAAGCTATAGCAGTTCTCCTACTAAACTCAAGAGGTTCTAAGTTTGAATCTGCTTACAGGTGGTTACACATGTAGGCAGACAGCAAAGGAAATAAAATGAGGCTCACTAGAGGGTGTGTCTACACAAGCTGCCTGTTATTTCAAAATATTTTTTGAAATAACGGGCACGCTATTTCAGCATCCCAGTAAACCTCATTGCATGAGGGCTAAGGAATGGCTTGAAATAGTGTGTTATTTTGAAAATTGGCACTGTGTACATGTGCCAAATTTCAAAATAAGCTATTTCGAAATAGATATGAGATAAGATACGCAATTTGCATAGCACAAATGGCATATCTTATTTTGAATTTAGAGTGCTGTGTAGACGCACCCTAGGTAGATTAGCCCACATGGACACACACTAGGAGGCATGTCCTCTGCGTTAGAGAGATGTCACTGATGTACTTCCACAGAGGTCTTTCTCTAATGAATCAACTCGCTCTCTTACATCCAGCAGGTTGAATGCCTGTCCTGCTCCTCGCCAAAGGGACTGGCATGTATAACAAGGAGAGACTATTTCAATAGTCTCATGTATGTGCAGCTCTGGCAGGGTAGGCAGGGATCAGTAACCTTCTGCATAACATTGGAATGTTATGAAACAATGCATGTACCAATATGCAAACAGACACACAGATTCATATTCAGAGCTTGTTTTCTCTGAGTCCCCCATAAAGTTGCAGGCTATGTTATATCATTCCTCATTTAAAAAAGTCACAGTACAAACTCCCTGGGAGTCACAGAGGCTGAGGGATGTTCAGCAAGGTACAACATTTTCAAGATGAGTTGGGAAAGCAGTTATGCTTTGTGGCGAGGGAGCAGATTAAAGCTCTCTAAACACCTCATTTCCCTGTGGGGCCCAGCTATTTCAGAGCAATTCAAGCTCCACTGCACCAGGAAAAGTAACTTCACTGCCACAAAATATTGCTGTTCTCCTCCCCACCTTGATCTTCAAATTTAAGTGATCTGTATCCACCAGGACAGACATATACAGTCCCTTTGTGCTCTTTATCCAACAATAGATGTGTTTGTATAGAGCCCTGCTTTATATCTATGCTAGCCACATCTGTGGAGATGCAGATATCCACAGCTCATTTTTGTGGATGCAGGTACAAATTTTGTATCTAGAACCCTGCAAATTTGCAGATATAGGCTTTATAACCATGGGTAGCCACATCGGTTGATGTCAATGCAGATATCCGCAACTCATTTTTGTGGATACAGATGCAATTACAAAATTGTGTATCCATGCAGGGCTCTCTGTATGAATATACAGATTCACACTGTGTCAGTGCAAGGGGATGAGAATGATGCTCAGAAGAAGTCAGACTGTGTTCAGGCAGCATCCCTGGCTGCCCTGGTAGAGAGCTTCCTGAATGTGCTTTCCCACTTGGAATTACAATCTCATGGAATCACATTCATGCAAAGTTCTGATGAAACAAAAACCTTAATAAATCTAGTTGCAGATGATGCACTCTGCTGAAGTGTTCATTATGGCGTGCACTGCATGCTTCCTCTAAATCAGGTGAGAACTGGGTTCCTTTCTGTCTGCCTGATGTACAGCTCTGTGCTAATGCAGCACCCTGTCTGAAAAGTCAAACACTCTGCAGTTGCAGACTATCCCCTCCCCTAGTAGAGCTGCACAATTAACAAGCTTGTACCTACACATCAAACCGATCCTTAGCATCTGAATTGCTCACAGATCTGGTGATATCCGGACAGCCGTTTTAAAAAAATGTTGGGGAGGGGTCCACATGTTAAGAGCACCAGTTTAGTCCGCCCTCTGTCTTGTTTGGAAAGTAGTTTTTAATATCCATTTGGAGTGTGGGTGAAGGTGAAAGTTGTCAGGCTGTGAAAAATGGAATCGGTGTTGGCTGACCTGAAATAGGGCCGTAAAGTTCTATTCCTCACAAAGGCAAGATATATTATTGCTGTAACGCCATTATTCCGCTCCATCACTTTTAAACCTTGTTCCCATTATCTGCAAGTTAAATATAACCCTACGCAAAAACAGGAAGGACAGTGCTAAGTTGTCCAGCTTAACAGCACACACTTAAAACATAATAGAGCACTTGTTACAATATTTTATGGAACGGAAACTCCAAATGTAAAGATGTATTAAGGAAATATCTCAAAGTTATTAGGGAAGGATATTTACAATTACAGATTGCTTTATATTATGCTTTTATGAACATCTCAGGAAATGAAATAGCCCTCAGCTGTAGAGAGTGAAGAGGGAGGTAATTTTCCTTAATACGGGTGATAAAATTAATCTGATTGAAATCGCTAGCGATTATTTCGCAGAATACTGAGTGGCAGTACAATCACTTACACTCTTTTATATTTTTTTAGTCAAAGCTCGTGTAGATGAAAGCTAATTACAAAGTAGTGATGTGAAGCGCTAAGGAAATAGTTTGTATAGCACAGAACAGGCACGGCTAATTGGGGTTTGTGATTACACAGATTGTTGTTAGGGAGAATTAACTACCAGCAGTCTCTCCTGCAAAGCTTCTCATCAAGGGAAAGTAAAAATAGACACTGGATCTGTTATTTATCTAATTATGCCATGAATATTTTCACAAGCATGTTACACACTCTCAAATGGTTTAAACTTTCAGTCCCATGCTGGTTGTGATCAAAGTATCAATATGGAGTTTTTGACAATAGGGTTTCTTCAGCTTACCTTACCAAAATCCTCTTTTGCACACCCCACTGCTTCCTCTCCACAAAGCCATTCTTGGGAGCCTAAATACTATGGTAAAGTATGTCACAGAAACTGATTGGACCAAATTCATCCCTGGTGTAATAACACTTCAGACAATGGAGTTGTGTCAGGGTTTGACTCATGGTCTTTTGCCAATCTTTGTTTAGCAGAACTTAGTAGCAACATGAAGCCCTCAGTGCTCTTATCATCCAAGGTAACCTAATATACAGCTGTGTGGTGAGGGAACAATTTGAGAAAAGTGTTACTGGGTTTCAGTTAATGTTTAGCAAATTTCGGTTATATTATTTAGACTGTGGAAGAGCTCGCAGGATGAGAGGTCCTTTCCAAACATACTTTTGGTCTCCAAAATGCTCACAGTCTAAAAAAGACAAAGACAGATGAAAAGTGGAGGAAGAAGCTATTTGCATTCAAAGAATCCTGATCCTGCAACTTGATCTACAAAGATGCACAGAGCTTCACTGAACTCATAGGACTGCGTGTGGGTACAATGAGAAAAGATGCTTGTCTTCTTTATTGCATATTATGTTTTGCATTTTGTGACTGTCCTTTTCTTGCTGATCCATAATAACTTCAGCAGTTTTGAAAATTCATGTCAAACTCAAACTCTAGAAACAGCAGGAAGCAAATGATGCAGAAAGCAAAAAAAGTCCTAACTTCTATATGACATAATGCATATAACCTACTACCAGATTCAACAAACTGTGACCACCACCAAAAAGAATAGGAGTGTTTGGATCTCAGAAGATTTGTTACACTCACCTCTGCAGACTTGTCAGAAGCTCCAACATATATTTTTGTCAGTCATGGAAACATCCTCTGTAAAAGAATACTTCTTGTAATGACCTGGTAATGTCAGAAAAACACATTGGCTGGCACTGATTCCCTTGATGCCCTGTAAACAGCATTTCCCAGAATGACTTTGCCTCAGTAGAAATCCTGAAATGTTGCTGGTGATATTTTTCACAGATGTAGAGTATCTTGCAAAAAGTGCATTTGAATAAAGTACCGGTGGAACAGAATACTGAGTATTTGGAAGGCGTTGGCAGTAGAACAATATTTTCCCTTGATCTCATTGCACTTTTGCGTTTCACCCGTTGTCTAAAGACTGCAAAAGCTTTTAGAACCAGTTTCACAGCTGTAAGAGAAATGGACAATAAATATCAGCTTAATATGGCATACAAAAACTGGAGACAACCTTATAAAAATGGCTTCTGACTTGGGGGGGGGCAATTTGAAACACCTTGGGGCTGGCCATCAGGAATGCTGAGCTCTCATAGAGCACACACCGAGACACCCAAAACCAGCGGCCATCTGGGGTAATTTTGGCCTGGATTTTTACTTTGCTTTTTTTTTTTTATGTTTCTTAGAGTTCCTTCTGTGACAGATTGCAAAGCTGATGAAGTTCTATGGGTCATTGACAACCCTTCCACGTAACTAAACTCAGATCTAAGACGTGACAATGGGGAAACAGCAGGGAAGAATGTGTTGTATCTCACGCTGACAAAAAGCAGCAGCACTTTAAAAATTATCAGAGGGAGCAAGTGATGTGACTAAAAGAAAAAAAGGCTGAGAAGATACATTACCTATGAAAGACAGCATTAATCACACACAATAATGCCAAGAATCCACTCATTCTTTAAGAGGGAACAGCACTGTTTTCCTAGTAGGGATGTTGGAAACCCACATGTTGTAACTCCATCATCCCTGTCACCATGACAACTTCTAGGGGCTGATTATTGGGACCCTATGTCGGAAGTTAATAAAATGGAAATGTTATACATCAGCAGGGGTTCTGGAATTATGTGTATAATAGGGGTGCTGAGAGCCAGTGAGCCAAACTGTAAACCCCGAGTATGGTGGAAACCAATTCAAAGCAGGGGGTGCAGTAGCACTCCCAACACCCCTACTTCCAACACTGAAGCACAGCAGTGTCAATCAGCCTAAGTGAATGTATGTTGGCCAAATACTCAGGATCTGTGCTAACTTCTGCTGGTCAGACATAATCATATGGCTCCGGCAGTAGAAAGTCCTTGCAGAAGGGGTTGTGAGAAGAAAAATAATTGGAACAACCAGGGCCAGTTCTGATACAGCGGCTCTGTGAAGAGCTCACCCACCATTGGACCCTCTTGTGGCCTGGCCTCAGGATTAGCAGCATTCTGGTCAATATCTGCCTTCTAACAGTTGTTCATATCAAGTCCCTCCTCACTCTGGGACTTGCAGAGCTCCCTCTTTGTGACTCAGGGTGCTCCCTCTTTGCGGTTTGGTCCTCGGCCTTATAGTTTTCGCTGTTCAGGGTATCAGAGTCTTAGAGGGTCAATTGTCTGCCTGCCATGCCAGACAGCCTTCTGGTCCAAGCCCAGGTGCTGTGCCACTTCCCAGCAGCTGGTAGGGGAACCCAGGCCTGCTCGCCCACTACTCTGCCAGCCCAGGGACCCTATGTCTAGCAACTACAATCTGTTTGATGCCCAAACGTGTTGCTATTTCCATGGACTCCTTCTTATTTCTCTTCTAGCTTCTTTCTAGAATCCCTTTGAGATTATTAGCTCAAACTCTCTCAACCCAACTGTAATTCTAGACTTCCCCTGCAGCCCTCTTCTCAGCTTGCTGGCTGTATGCAAACTCAGCCTGTCCCTGACCAGCTGGGCTTTACCTGGCTCTCCTATCAGATTTACCTGCTTTGCCTGGTGTGGGTGGATGCACTCCATCACACGCTTTCATATGGGTCTTCTGCTGGTAGAGCTGTGATGGAACCTCTGACAGGACCCTAAGCATGGCAGGCCATTGTACTGCCAGTGTTAACTACTCTACTTGGACTAAATTTCCCTGAGGTGCAGCCTGCCAGGCCAGCCCAAAGAGGTAGTACCCAGCTCTCTACACTAGTGAGAGAGAATATGGTTTAATGTATGTATTGAGGAGGAGGAAGGAGGAAGTTGTAGTAGAAAAAAACAACAAAAAGGGTGTGTGTGTGTGTATGTGTAAGATAAAAGCTGATCTGCCCTGTTCCATGTTACAGCTCCTCACCCCCCTGCTTAGTTACTTTTCCCGACAACCTCTTCCTTCGATCTTCTTGCTATGTATGCTCCATTTATACTCCCTCACTCTATTTACCATTGTACAACTTACACCTCAGTTTGGTACCTTGTCATTCAACCCCTTCCATGGTGGGGCAGGTTCTTTTCTTGCACATCTCAAGTTGATATTGCTTAGAACAGGATTCACTGGGGTGCTGTTTAGTCTGCTCATAATATATGAAGGGTAATATCTGGAGCTGGCAGTTTAGATATTGATTCCTTCTAATGTCCATATAATCAAGTCCTTTCCTCAGTCTGTGAGCTAGCTGTGGCTATGTGCATGGTCACTGGACCATCATGTATCTTTTGTCTGAGGCATAGTGGGTAAGCATATGTTATGACCGCAGTTGGGTCCAAGTCTCCTGTCATGGTAATTTCCAACTTTCTTTCCCCCTCTGCATTATTACATAAGGATAGACAGGACATAGGCATCACCATGTCAGATCAGACTGGTGACCCACCTAGCTCTAAATCCTACTTTAGAAAGTGAGCAGCTTTTGCAGCTGCTTCTTCAGAGAAAGATGTAAGAAATCCTGCAGATGGCAGTTATGGGATAACCCGCCCACAGGGAAAATTTCTGTCTAATCCGTAGGCTGCTTTATGCCTGTGGATTTACATCCCTTCCATAACTGTTGCATTTTTTAATCCTTGCTATAGAAACTATTTTGTGATCCATAAAAATGTTCAGTACATTCAGTATTCCAGGATAGCATTTTGTACCAGCACACAGTCACCTCTGTTTTTTATTTTAACATCTTGCAAAATAATAGGAGTGAAAATATGATAGATATTAATATACTTCTTTCCCCATAAACAGTTATTCTTAAATGACTAAGGCTATTTTGTAAAATTATATTTTTTACACTATTATTATAGCAGTACACTAGGGTCTATATGAGTTATTAGCAATTTCACTGTAGTTCTATATGAAGGGAAGATAAAACATGATACTGTATGCAACTATGCAAATGATGAAGAGTCTGGGCCTAAGCTTAGCAATTCCTGTATTCCTGTAATATGTTTCTGTACTTTGTCCACCTCAACGACAGGTACTGAAAATTAATTGATTTTCAATAAAAATTCTGTTACCTGAAATGAATCCCTACAGGAAAATTAGAGTATCTGCATCATAAAAAATAATCACGTGTCTGCTATTTGTGAAGAATGTTCCATAGGTGAGCAGCAGCCCTGGGTTCTGGTCAAGTTAGACCTTTCATACTCAAGAGACCTAACTCTCACCTGCCCTTTATGTGCAAAAAGGTATTTTGGCAGGGGATCCAGAGGCCCAACTCCTGTTAGTCCAGAAGCCCACATCACCCCATTCCCAAAGTCAAACCTTCCCTGCACAAGAGCTGTGATCCAGGGCAAACTGTCCTCTCAATCAGCTCTGCAAATTCCACCATCCCTCTAGCTCTCCTGAAATCGGGAGCCATTCATGCCCATGATTCAATAAATATGACTGGATCAACCTCAAGAACACAAGAGTCAGGGCTAAAGTCAAACGACAGAAAAAAGGAAAGAATATGTGCCCAGTCAAAACCCAGTACTGGTAGCTACATGTGTAACATGTGCCCTTTTCAATGAGGTACTCTCCTAACAATCAACAGGCCAGTGTGAATGTAATATTCCTCATTAATTATTATTTGTGTGTATTGTAATACCACCTACTAGTGCCTATTTACACTGTACAAACAGTGCTAGGCACTGTGCAAACACATAGTTAGACATTTCTATAACATGTATTGCTTACATAGACATGACAGACAAAGGACTGGAAAAAGGAAACATTGTCATCCCAATTTTATATAAGGGGAACCAAGGCATGGAGAGGTTAAATGACATGCCCAGGGTCACATCACATGTCTGTGGCAGAGCTAAGAATGGACTCTAGAATCCTTGGGTCCCAGTCTATTGCCAAGTAACTGATTTATTTTACAGTGCAATCTGCACAACTAGTGCTTTGATTTTAAACCCTCTCAGATTTATTTAAATTACTGCTCCTGAAACAGTGTTGAGGTACAACATTTTATATTCCAGCATGGCCTGGGGCAGAAAAAAGAGAAAACATTGAAAACAGACACCTTGATATGACAAACATGCAACACACTAACAAATACTAAAACAATCCTGTACATTATTTTGTTCTCACCACAACATTCTTTATAAAACCTGATAGCTAGATGTAAATCCTGCGGATTAAAAGGCTCAATAACAATTGCAGAATTTTGGTAACTAAATTAGGGGGCTGCCAGTGTTGGGTTTTGACTGAGCACATGCTCTTTCCTTTTTTCTATTGTTTGACTTAAGAAATTCTGACTGTTCTATTCTTGGGGTTGATCCAGTCCTATCTATTGCATCATTGGCACAAATTGCCCCCAATTTCAGCTAAACTAGAGGGGTGGTAGAATTTGCAGAGCTGAGTGGGAGCATAGTTTGCCTTGGAACACAGATCTTGTGCAGGGAAGGTTTGGATTTGGGAATGGGGTGATGTGGGCTTCTGGACTAACAGGAGTTGGGTTTCTGTACTGCCTGCCAAAATACCTTGTTAAGTTTGCAACTTAAACTTTGGTTTAGGGATCATAAGGAAGTATGCGTCAATACTAAATATCCTGAATGTATTTTAAAATTGTTTGATTTGTAACATATGCACATGAAGCCTTCAGACTTAAGGCTTAACCTCTTCAATCTTGTCAGATCTCACAAGCCAAGAGAGGTTCCAGCATCTTTCTACTGAGATTTGAGACACATGGGGAAATATCAGGTGGTATAAAAAGTGGTGTCGTTGATGTAGTATAAGACACTCATCCCTTATACTTATATGGGTCCCTTATATGGGTCACTCTGTTACTGGAGATACTAACTTTCAAAAAGGTCTAAAAAAATGTAATGTATGCAGCCAGCAAGAAGAAACACGGCTCATTTTTCTGTGAACACATTCCTGTATTTGTAATATTGGAAATGCATGAATGTGCGTGCACACACACATGCTCAGGAAATGAGAATAAATTAGTGTGGTGTGTAACAGAGACCTCATTCACTCCTAGAATGTCTTCATTCATCTAATTCTACATTTTCACTTGTCTTTCTGACATGTCCTCTTGCTGTTTTGCAATTAGCTTCAATGTAACTTGACCGAAAATGAACTTCCAATTTTCCTTCCACTGTCCCCATTTTCTGTCATTGTCAACAGCATCAACAACATCCCCAAAAAGTTGGGTCTCCCATCTCTGAATCCTCTCCCTTTTCTCCACTCATCCAAAATTACACCCAGATTAGAACAGAGTGAAACTGGAATTTTCATTGTGCAGGAAATTCTCATATTTCAACATTTTTTTCATCCAAAGCAAGACAAAACATTGACATTTTGAATTTTTTGTGGAATAGAAATTCTGAAAATATATGATCAAGAAATGTCTGGACTGTACAGCTTTCATGATGCAGAACTAGGCTCAGAGGAAGACCTGCATTGTATTTATGGGAGATGTAGTCCTCCAGGGAGCTCAACCAAAAGGAAGAATGGGAGCAGTGTTTTAAAGTAGATTAACCTAAACTTCATAAAGGCAAAAGTATAGACATGGGAAGATGTGGTGGATGGCTGTCCCACACAGGCTGTCCCACACAGATGTTTAAAGCAGCCCTTAGAGAGGTTACAGAAAACCCAACAAAGGGGAGGAGGGCTTGTAGCTAGCCAATCATGAGGAGACTTATTGAAATAGCCAATCAGGGCCAGGGATGACCATATAAGAAGGGCTGGCCAACAAAACAGGAGCAGTCTGTCCCTGAAGTGCAAGGGAGAAGGACTGGCTGCTTTAGAGGAGTACCTGAGATAGACCAGTGCTGGACAGAGTCAGGGGAGCAATAGGGAGCTGCATTCTGGGGACAGCCAGACTGAGGCCCCTGATACAAAGGATAGGAAAGGTGTTGGGAGTATGGGGAAATGACCCAGGGAAACAGATAGGGGGAATTGAAGGATGGGTAGCATGTGGGTGCTGGCTAAAGGGTCCCAGGGTTGGGGCTGGAAATAGTGAGTGCGCCTGGCCCCTCTTTCTCTTCCTCACTTGCCACTCAGAGGTGTGGCCAGGATATGATCTGCTGCCTGCCACTGAAGGGACTGGCTAGACTGCAGTGTGTCATCAAGGCAAGTGATTGGACTGAGGAGTGTCAGTCCCTCGGAATGGGGGATGACACTGAGTGGGGCATGGCCTGAGGGTTTTGTCCTGAAGAGGATGCCATGAATCAGGGTACAACACAGGTCCCATTGCTGGAACAGAAGTGATGGCAGGTGAGGCATAACTAGAGGAAGATGCATTGTTGGGCTGAGCTAATTCCTATGATGGCCAGCAGGATGCCCTGCAGTGGTAAGTCACATGTCCCATTACAAAAGGAAATTCAGAAGAGCTATTGGATTTTAAATTCACACCTACTGATTTTGCACTAACTTTCCTGTGAATTCCTTATGTAGATAAAACCAACATTGCCCCTGTGTTTTAATCCATACCAATATTGTGAGGGCTGGCAACCATTGAATATTTATGTGAAAAAGATCATCGGGCAGTCTGAGGAGTTACTTCTGTTCCCTGTTCACTGACTGAAGCAATAATTAAAAATAGAATTATACATCACTTGAAAAAACAGGAGTCCATGGGGTCTTCTGGAATAGCTTATTTCAAATAGAGCGTCTGCACTACAAGGACACCTCAAAATTAGTCGAAGGCAGGCTCCCCTAATGTAGACATGCTATCTCGATGTAGAGCCCCAGGAAGGCACTGGGGAGGAATAACTTAGAATGGCCCTGGTGAGGAGCTACTTCAACATAGCAGCCGTGGAGCATCCCCATGCACCCTTTTCTGAAACAGCTTTTTCGGAAGAGGCTTTATTTCTCATGGAATGAGGTTTACCAATGTCGGAAAAAGCCCTCTGTTATTTTGATTGTCTTTCAAAATGACGCAATTGCTGTTTGGATGCTAGTATTGTTTTTCCGGAATAACAGCCATTATTCCAGAATAACGGTGCAGTGTAGACACACCCTAAAATGGCAGATAAATGGAAACTGGTTGATATAATTTATCTGGACTTTCAAAGAACTTGTGATAAAGTGAAAAAGCCCTAAATAATCATGGAGTGATAAGTATAATACTGTAATGGTAAAAAGCAGAAAATAAAGAGTAGGAATAAATGGCCATTTTTCATCAAAGCAAAATGTTAACAGTAGTGTGCCAATAGTGTTTCATACTAGAACCAGTGTTGTTTAATATATTTACTAATGATCTGAGAAAGGCATTGGCAAAATTTGCAAATGACATTAAATTTGAACAGGAGTGGAGAAAATATTGAATAGTATAGGGAGGCAGACCACCAACCTCTGTTCCTACTGCCTTATTGTACAAAGACAAGTAAGGTGGGGAATTAAAAACCTTATGAATGAATAATTTTGTGTAATGTACAATTAACCCGTGGAACTTATTGCTACAATATATCACTGAGGCCAAGAGCTTAACAGGAGTCTCAAATGGATTGGATATGTATATGGATAGAAAGATTATCCAGAGTTATAATATTAAATATTAAGAAAAAAGTGAAGTGGAGAAGGGATAGCGGAGATTTGTTATTGAACCTAAAAATGTACCCCACTTATTAGCTCAAATGTAAAAAAAAAGTATGTGCAAATTCATACAATGTCAGAATAACATTTTCAATGTTGTAACTCTAAAGCACATCATTCTCAACAACAGCAATTGGTCCAATAAAAGATACTATCTAATTAATCTTGCCAGACCATCATACAACTTTCTACCTGCTTAGCCACTAACAATGGAACATAGGTCAAGTTGTTTTCAATAATTAAATGTTATAAATAGGTACGAGAAAAACATACCCAGAAACTGGATTAGCTCAAACAAAAAAGGACTTACTGATATGATTTAAGAGCTGTATTAAAATTATGCTTGTTAAAAACAGGAGATGTGGAACTAGAAGTTAATGAATCAAAATTGGTGTGTCGGATATCAGGCCTAACTGATAGACAAAAATAATGAAGATGAACTACGCCACCAGTTTCCCCCCTTTCTGGGTTTCTTAAAAAGTGAGAAAAAACTTCTCTTTTCCTGTCCCACCTTGAGTCAGAGCTCATCTTATTTCATTTTGTCTTCCCTGACCCCATGATAGAAGGAGCTATTAACCGAGACTGAAAGACTTTCTGAAAGGAAGGTCAGTAGGTCTTGCTCTTGTTCAAAGAACTTTTTCACTTGTCAGTCTTCAAAATAATGGTATCACATCCAGCCCTCAGCTCAAAGATACTGGATTGCCAGCGCTGCAAAGACATGTATGATCCTGTTCTGTTCCTTTCCTTGTGTTGCTTTCTCCACCTCTCTCGCCACTCATGCTTCCTTCCTCTTTTCTTATTCTCTGGCCTATTCATCAAATCCTGAAAACAACAGCATTACATCAGGACAGTGAGATGAGATGAGATGACCACAATCCTGTGCTAAGAGAAAAAGACTCAACCAGATGATGGCCCTGACCGGCATATGTACTAGGGTCCAAGCAACTGGTGTCATGTATTCATTTATGACCAACCAGCCATCCAGTGTTCCAAAGACATCAATAAAAACTGTGTTTTCCTCATCTTTTCTATCTCCCCTTCATCTTGTGTCAGTCTGTTAGCTAGAAACAGGAGAAATACATATGATTTACATATCAAGACTGAAAGTAAAATTAACTCTTTCCTTTTTAAAAAATGGTTGCTTTGGTATTTTGTCTCCAAAGACAGAGACTTTAACGATTTTGAAAGTTGGTAAATTTCCATTTTAATATATGCTTGTTTGAATTTCTTGTCCTTTGTGTTTGATAGATAAACTTTCAGTGAGGACTGTCAGTTTTTAATGCACGAGATTAAAGTAAAACAATTAACTAGATTTTAAAAAATACACTTAATTGGAGTTTTAATAATATAATACATTTAAATTAGTATTCTATGAAATATTTTTGATATTTTTCTACTTTTTCAAATATATTGATTTCAACTGCAACTCAGAATACAAAGTATACAGCAAAGTATACAAAGTATACAAAGTATACAGTATATATTTTTATTCCAAATACGTGCACTTTAAAAGGATAAACAAAAGAAATAGTATTTTTTAGTTTGCCTTTTACAAGGCCACTCATGGTATGTCTACATTTCATTCCTCTTCCGAGAGAGGAATACAAATGCAGACACCCAAAATTGCAAATGAAGCACGGATTTGAATTTCCCGCACTTCATTTGCATATATATATATGGTATATATTTTAATAATTTTCTCAGAATCCATATATTGTATAGGAGCATGGCTTTTCTTAGATGCAATTCTGGGCAAGAGGCATTTAACATGAAAATTAACTTAGTTGTGAACATGGGCATAGCAAAGACTTAGGTAAAAATATTCATGGAAAGAGGGAATTTCTAAGCTAACTTAGCTGCAAATATAACTATCCTACACATGCCAACAAATGTTCTCCTTTGCTCTGTATATAAAATCTGTAGAAGGTCTATTGCAAATACAGTTCACTATTTAGCTTTAATGTTATTTTCATGCACTCCTCTGGCACATTCAGTAGTATACATTACTATTAAAAGATACTACATGTGTAGCTAAGACTGTAGAAGAATTCTCCTCAGCTCTTCTATTGCAAACAGTATGTGTAAATTCCAGTGTGGAACTATTTGACTAGATACCATCATAAGACTGCTCTCCAATACAGCTTAGGAGATCTGCAGACTCCTGAGCAGCTAGGGAAGACACAAGCCCTTAGAGAAAGAACTACTGAGGTGACCACAGAGATCTTCAGAACTTCAGCATGAAGTGGTTTAAACTCTAAATATGTTTTAAGCATCAAGCAGATTAAAGCGGTCAGTGCACATTTAACATACAATAAAAGCAGCTTAGTGTACACTTAACTTACTGGCACAGGTTTCCCCAGTCAGCCTGCTTAGACATAATTATGATGGATTCCTTTAAGAGCCCTTCTGTCTGAACACCTTAACAGCTTGACGTCTGGAAAAGGTCCTGGCTGGTGGAGCTATTAGGTCCTGGCAAACCTTTGAAATGCTTCTAGCAAGGCATCTGCCTGTGGTATGCGGCTTCTAAAGTGAACTGGGGCATTTGCAAATAGGAGCCATTGTCTCTCAGACCCAGTTGTCTTTAATAATTTGGAGAGGTTGGAATGGCCTAAGGTAAACTGGCTTGCTGTACTTGCAGGCATAGCAAAACTTTCCTTAAGGATACGCCTAAGCTGAAGGGGAGAAATACAGGTGTACTTTCTCAGTCAGCATCTTTTTAACCCTCACAATTTCTTCAAATAAAAACAATGCACTCTGGACTAGGGGAGGCCATGCACAACTCCTCCTTAAAGTTAATTTTCAAGCCTTTCAACAGTATGGTTATTCATAAAGGTCAAGCATATTTTTCTATAGGGAAAAGTGTATTTTTTTCACTCACAATAAAGGGCAAAATCATGCCCTTTATGCACTTTTTTAAAAACACCTTTATATGGAGACACCAAGGGCCAAATTGTAACATGCATGAAAACCCCATTTGGCATTTCAGGAAGAGGCTCACGAGGGAGCCGTGTGGACTAATCTGCACTGGTCAGAGAAGAGTGATTTAGAGCAGTTTAGAGGCTGGTTTGATTTACATTAGTGATACATGGCCCTAAAAATAATGCCTTGTCACATTCTCCTCCCACCTTTAGCATGATCCTGCACTGGAGTGTGAGGTCTAGTCCTACTAGCTTTCCATCACTGGAACTTCCCCCTCCCCTTCTTCTCCTCCCCCCCACCAAGAAATTTTCCAGTGTTATGGCCAGAATCCATTTGACCTGAATGGGCCAAAGTAGAAACCAGAACTTTGAAAACTGAAGGTGCTAGGCACAGAGGGTCTGATTAGTCTGACTTTTTCATATTAGGCTAAAGTCCATGCAACAAAACAACCTTCTACAAGACATAAAGTGGATGAGAAGAATTAATTAACCCATACAGTCTGAAACTGGACTGGACCCCATATTAGATGAGATGATTAAAAATGTGAAAGGTGTTCAGATACACACTGAGTAATTGTGCCAATACATTCTGGAAACTTAGAACCAACTATTAGTAATTATACTGAGAAGCTAGCCAATGAAATGCCATGTTTTAATCATGCAGCTATTTGTCCCAAAGGATTTAAATTTAATAAAGAGACTATTTAAAGGCACAGTATAGAAGAGTATTCTCACTTTATATGTTTGCAAAAGTTGTAACCTCTTAGGGCAAGGATTTAAAATATAATGCAGCTCTTCAGTTATAAAGACACTTTTCCCTTAGTAATGCTGACTACAAATGGTTGCTCTTGAGTTTGTGTGAACATGACATGAATTTGTGTGATGTCCAAACAGAGTTAGATGGTCCCTGTAATTTTTTATAGTACAGTTTCCATGTGCTGGGCCAGATTGTCCTTTCAGTTACAGCAGGGTAAAGCAGGACCCACGCGACTGGAGTGAAGGAATTTTCCTGGATTTCCCTTTCTGTTACTGAGCAGACACTTACCCACTGTTCTGTTTTACAAGGTCTTTGGATGTTTTGTAAAGCAGAACATTAAATTCATCCAGGGAGTGAACTGAAGGGAAATCCTCCAAATCCTCTTGCACTAAGCCAGAGCTTCCAGGCTTGGTATATAGGCTCCAGCAGGGGTAGAAAGAGATTCTCCCATAGAAGCTCTCCATATATCTGTGTGTCTGCATACATATAGATCTCCAGAGCTTTCCAAATCTTCCTTGACCCACAAAAAAGTGCCTAATTCTGCTGTGACTATGTCTCTGTGGCTAGCAAGGAAGGGATTGGAGTTGTCCCTCATTGAATCTAAAAAACTACCTGTCAGCTCAACATCTGGGTACCTGTAAAGTCGCATCCCTACTATGTTATTATGGTAGCACTTCCTGCAGGGCTGTACTGCAGGCTGGAAGTTGCTTTGCTTAAGCTAGTGCAAAAAAATAGCAGTATGGCTGTTCACACCGTCGGAATGGCTTGGGTTAGCTGCTGGAGCGCAAGTCCAGTTGTTAGCAATATGTTATTTCAGTCCATACTTACCACCTGGACCTGAGCTTGAGTGGCTGGCTTGAGCGGCCACCCATGTCACAATATCCACACTACTATTTTTAGCACACACTTGAGCAGAGCTAGTGCAAGTCCATCTATCCAGACTTGGAGGGATGGTCACTGCTGCAGTGTAGACACATCTTCTCAGACCCAAGATCATGGATGTCCCCATTGTCCCAGGCAGTTGACAAGCAAATGAGAGACAGTCTCTGCAATGACTTCAAAGCCAGACAGAGGGTGGAAGTGAAAACTGAAAGGTGAAGTAACTTGCCCAAGATCACAGCTGCAAAGTCAGAAAGAGACTGCTAGCACTCTCAATGCCCAGTCTAATAGGGAGCCCACAAGTTCGCTCTTTGGTAAAGAGCTAGAAGCTATATTTAAAACACCCATTTCTAGAAATATAATATTCAGTCAATACTATTTGTTGAATTTAATTTCACTATGCGCAGCCTCCAATATAGTTAACAATTTGCTGCTTAGTATTTACAAAATAGATAACAATTAATTTTGCCTCCAACCATTTGGCTTTTTCCAAATCTCCAGGGATGTTCATTGATATATTTTTGTAAATAAATGTGTAGAGCTCTCTGTAGACTGAAACACCTTCTAAAAACAGGATTTTAGATTCAAGTGCCAACTTCCCTTGAACCTTACTTACACACAGATGCCTAACCCTGCTATTTGTAGGACTGGAATTTCTCTGAGCAAAAGAGGAAAAAACATTACTTTATAATTTAATTTTCATTTGTTTGTATTAAAGAGCCTTATCTATAAAGAACTGCTCAATATTTCTATCCAAAGGAAAATCAACCTTGTAAAAGCATGTAATATAAAATGGCTGAATTTGTTTGCTTTTTGTTCACATTATTCAATGGAAAAATACAAAATGCTGTAATTAGGGGTATAACCTATCTTGTCCCAAATCTGACTTTAAAATTCTGTTTATTTAGAACACAAAAATGCACATGAAATTTAATCAGTTTCTCAAGTAACATTATGTATACTTGTCCTAAAGGAACAGAGCAAATAAATTAGCTGAACTGGGACATAGTCCCAGATCCATCCTTACTTGATTACAGCACCTTTTCCTAGGAGCTTCCAGCAGGGGAAGCTCTTACCACATCAGTTTCTCCACACTTCAAGAGACAGCAAAGTTTTTAGTCAAGACCAGGCAAAGAAGGGGGTGGGGGGAAACAATGAAAAAGCAAGGGACAATGTAATAGCTGTATAGGCAGTTAATGAGAACATAGTCCAATTAAATGTCTTTGCTGTGATTTGAATGTCTTTAACACCTTATATAAAGTTTTCAACTTTTTTTGTATGTAAGTTTGGGGTCCACAAGAGACCATAGGTGAGAGAACAGTCATCCACTTCAAGGCTAGCAGCCAGTCTTCCAGTATTGTGTTTTGCACACTAATCCCTCATCTGTGGGTTACTGAAAACTACTTGCATTTTTGTTCCCAGTTCACCTTGGTGAAGAAACCCAATTCCATAAATGATAAATCCAGTGTCTGCAGAAAGACAGTCACCTAATTGCACAGTGAAGCAGAAGAAAGCCTTGCAAATGGTATACAATTTTCAAAGTGTTCCAAGCCTTAGGCAAAAGCCTTTCAACTGTGTCTAAAACTGAATGATAAAATATGTTGTACAAATTATCTGTGAACAGGAAACATGTGGTAGTGGCAGGGGACTGAAATGTAACACTTGTAAAGAAATAGGAACTGCCAGTCATTTATACCCTTTTACTTTTCTTTCAGTTGCAAGTTCCATCATTTTTTTCACCATCAGTTGATGTTCAAGTTTATAATAAAACATTTATCAGATCTCACTAGGCCAATTACAGCTTTTGTATCAGAAACAAGAAAAATAATACTCTGCATGTGGCTAAAGGTTTGGTTTGGTCCCTTTCTACATACTGTTAAAATGTTCTGTTTAATCATTTTGAGAGTGCGTGTGGATGGAATTTAAAAAGCCTGATTGCTCCAGAATTGGATATGATGCCAATCCACAATATTTTAGACCCAGGTAATCATAAGTTGAACTTTCTTAAGTCTTGTCTATAGAATAATAATTAATAATAATACATGTAATGAACAATTACAGTTCAACAAGAATGAGAGAGGGTTTTATTCTGAAATCTCATTTCTGCAGCCTGACTCTAAGATACGTCTACACTACTGAGGAATATCAAAGCCGCTGCTGTCGATCTTTTAGGGTTCAAACTAGCTGTCTAGTTCAGACAGCTAATTTGAACTGAGAGGGGCATATGGGTTGATGCTGGTAACCCTGCTTTCATGAGGAGTAAGGGAAGTCAAAGGCAGAGTGTTCTTCCTTCAACTTCCTGCAGTGTAGACAGAGCCAAAAGCCAAGTTAAGCTACTTTGGCTTCAGCTACACAATTAACGTAACTGAAGTTGTGTATCTTAATTCGACTTTGTCCCATAGTGTAGATATATCAGTTCCTACAGTGATGGTGAGTCTTATGATAGCTCCTGTTTTTAAAAGATGTAATCCTTGGCTACGTCTAGACTGCAGAGTTTTTTCTGTATCCTGGAAGAACTCTGCTGCGTCCAAGGAACGTGTCTGCTTTTCTGAAAAAAAAAAATTTGGAAAAGCAGGTGTGTTTTTTTGGCATCCCTGCATACCTCATTTTACAAGGAAGAAGGGATGTTCCGAAAAAGGGTTTTTTCCCCCAACATTTGGCCCAGTATAGACGGGCCAAATGTTGGAAAAGCCTCGTCCAAAAAAAGTATCGGAAAAAAATACGCAAATTGCAGTTCTCAATTTGCGTATCTTTTTCCAATAGAATTGTGCAGTCTAGACACAACCCTTATCACCAATACCATCCCTGTGAATGGTGGTCCTCACTTGTGAAATTTATAATAGTTTATGTCCAAAACAATACTTCAGGATATTTTAGAAAAAAATGCTTCTATTTTGTGCTTCACCTTGCAGAAAAAAAATAAACTTTTACCTAGTGTCAGAAAATTATCGTGGGTAGCAGAAACACCAGGGGTATGTCTAGACTACAGAGTTTTTTCGAAAAAAGTGGCCTTTTTTCAAAAAAACTTCACCTGCATCTAGACTGCTGTCATGTTTTTTCGAAATTAAATCAAAAGAACGTGGCGGTTTTTTCGACAGCGGTAAACCTCATTTTACAAGGAAGAATGCCTTTTTTCAAAAGAGCTCTTTCAAAAAAAATTCATTCTTGAATGTAAACAGGGCTTTTTCGAAAGAGAGCATCCAGATTGCCTGGGTGCTCTCTTTTGAAAAAGCGGATCGCTTTTTTGAAAGTCTTGTGGCTATCTAGATGATTTCTTTCGAAAGAGGCTTTTCGAGAGAGCTCTTTCAAAAAAGCCTCTTTTGAAAGAGGCTTGTAGTCTAGATGTCCCCCAGGAGATTTAAATCTAGTAAAATCCACTTTCAGTCATTCAGATTCAAAGTCCTTTATGATGCACTTTTGAAGGGGTTCTTTGGGCCCTCGTTTAGCTTCACTTATACATGTGATCAACTTTAATCATGTACTTAAGCTGATCACTGCTCAGCAAAGTGTTTAAGTGCTTTGCTGAATGGCAGCTGTAGCTTTATTTTAAAAACCTTGCTCTAGGCTTTGTTTCTTTGTTGTGTATTACCTGTCTAATTAGATCACATAAGGTGTGCTCGGTCTACTGTGGTGTTGATGCCATGGTAGCTTTACTCCAGGCACACAGGTGCTTTTTATGGATGGAAACATGTTACACTGTGCACTAACGTATGTTGATAGGACACATTACTATCAAGCTAAACTATATGGGTGGGACTTTTCAGATGTGCCCACTGCTGGCTTCAATTGTGAATTCAAAGGAAGCAGAGTTAGGCCAATTGCTAAATATTTTTGGAACTCCCACCCATAATAAATAATTTAAGGGAAATTTACACTTCTACTCCATGGACTGTGAATCAGCAGACAACTTCTGGTTTGGGAGGTGTTACTCATGATTACTACATTTCTTTGAAACTTTTTTTTTAAAGACGTAAACCACTGTGTGGCTTGGCAGACCAAAACACTGCCATAGAGTGAAGACAAATTCAGATCTAATGCAGTTCCCAATGCCTGAAGCTGTGAGAGCTACCTGTCTGTACTGAGTACTCAGTACTAGGAGTAAAATACATTATACTAGCTTCATATAACCTTCTCAGGCCAGTTCATGGAATGTGGCTAATTGACTAAGAAGAAAGCCACATCCAGCTGAATGGAGGTCTATAGAAAAATTTTGATAGCTGTTGCGAAATAAAAGGAAAGGAAAAAGAGTATCCTTTATCACCCAGGTACCCCAAAATGAATATCTTTAATATGTTTCCACAAGCTGCCATTGACTTGCTTCGAAACCATAATGAGTTTAATGAACATTTTCAGGATAATTTCTGTTTTGGATTACAAAACCCAGTTTGAAAGAATGGTGCTCCTGAGAATGCTATACAGCACAGTAGGTTTGCATGTTTTTAGAATAATAATTTTAATTTTTTTGGAGTCTTTCATCTCAAAGCACTTCATAAATTTTCTCCATGCCCTGGATGTGCCACAGTGCAGAGAATGGCAGTGTAAAGGGAACATTTTGTGAAAAGGAGGCAGAGCAAACCCTAACTTTCATGAAAAGTATTATGTGATCTTTAATGTCTACATACAACAGACGGGCCCTCATTTTTTTTTGAAAGATCTCATCCAAAAGAGTCCCACATGTGATGTGCTATGAACCAAACATATACATTTGAGAAGAATAAAGATTGAAACAACCGTAGTGAGATTTGGGCTTTGTGGATTTAAAGGTCATCAACTTGAAAGTTAAGCTTTAAGTCAATTCCTTAAAAAATATATCTGATATGACCTAAAAGACAAATCCAGAGGCCTTAATTTAGTCTTTATTCTGCCCTTAGTCAGACAAATCTCATTGAAGTCAAAGGCAGTTTATATATTTAAGGACTGAGTAAAAACTGAAGAGCATCTCCCGAAGGAAAATCCTATGGAAAGGGGCCCCAAAGGGTGGAAAGACACAAGTGACTCCCCTCACAGAGTTTCATTGAGACTGTTCGAAAAATAGGGGAAAGAAAGATGAGGAGTTTCCATCGTCATTCTGAGCAATTAGCAAGTGGTGTTAGCCCCTAAACTTACTGATCTCAGAAGATTCCACTCAATCATACCGGGATATAAAATATATCGAAAGGATAGAGCAGGCCGGGTGGGTGGTGGAGTGGCACTGTATGTGAAAGATAATGTAGAATCAAATGAAATAAAAATATTAAATGAATCAACATGTTCAATAGAATCGCTATGGATAGTAATTCCATGCTCCAAAAATAAGAAATTAGCAGTAGGGATATATTACCGACCACCTGACCAGGACAGGGATACTGACATTGAAATGCTGAGGGAGATTAGAGAGGCTACCAAAACAAAGAACTCTATAATAATGGGGGATTTTAATTACCCCCATATTGACTGGATACATGTCACCTCAGGAAGAGAAGCGGAGATAAAATTTCTCAATGGCTTAAATGACTGCTTCTTGGAGCAGCTAGTGCAGGAACCCACAAGGGGAGAGGCAATTCTCGATTTAGTCCTGAGTGGAGCGCAGGAACAGGTCCAGGAAATAACCGTTACAGGACCGCTTGGGAATAGTGACCATAATATAATAACATTCAACATTCCTGTGGTGGGAAGAACACCTCAGCAGACCAGCACCCTGGCATTTAATTTCAAAAAGGGGAATTACACAAAAATGAGGAGGTTAGTTAAACAGAAATTAAAAGGCACAGTGACTAGAGCCAAATCCCTGCAAGCTGCATGGAAACTTCTTAAAGACACCATAATAGAGGCCCAACTTAAATGTATACCCCAAATTAAAAAACATAGCAAGAGACCTAAAAAAGAGTCACCGTGGCTTAACCACCATGTAAAAGAAGCAGTGAGGGACAAAAAGGCATCTTTTAAGAAGTGGAAGTCCAATCCTAGTGAGATAAATAGAAAGGAACATAAACACTGTCAAATCAAGTGTAAAAATGTAATAAGAAAAGCAAAAAAAGATTTTGAGGAACAGCTAGCCAAAAACTCAAAAAGAAATAACAAAATGTTTTTTAAGTACATTAGAAGCAGGAAGCCTGCTAAAAAACCTGTGGGTCCCCTAGACGATCGAACTATAAAAGGCGCAATCAAGGACGATAAAGCCATTGCGGAGAAACTAAATGATTTCTTTGCTTCAGTCTTCACGGCTGAGGACGTTGGGGAGATTCCCAAATCTGCACCGTCCTTTGTGGGTAATGAATCTGAGGAACTGTCCCGGATTGAAGTGTCATTAGAGGAGGTTTTGGAACAAATAGAAAAACTTAATGTTAACAAATCTCCGGGACCGGATGGCATTCATCCAAGGGTTCTAAAAGAACTCAAATGGGAAATTGCTGAACTATTATCTGTGGTTTGTAACCTATCCCTTAAATCGGCTTCCGTACCTAATGACTGGAAGGTAGCCAACGTGACACCAATATTTAAAAAGGGCTCTAGAGGCGATCCGGGCAATTACAGACCGGTAAGTCTAACTTCAGTACCGGGCAAATTAGTCGAAACAATAGTAAAGAATAAAATTGTGAAGCATGTAGAAGAACATAATTTGTTGGACAAAAGTCAACATGGGTTTTGTAAAGGGAAATCCTGTCTTACTAATCTATTAGAGTTCTTTGAAGGGGTTAACAAACATGCGGACAAGGGGGATCCAGTAGATATAGTATACTTAGATTTCCAGAAAGCCTTTGACAAGGTCCCTCACCAAAGGCTCTTGTGTAAATTACATGGCCATGGGATAAGAGGGAAGGTCCTTTCTTGGATTGAGAACTGGTTAAAAGACAGGAAACAAAGGGTAGGAATAAATGGTAAATTTTCAGAGTGGAGAGGGGTAACTAGTGGTGTCCCCCAAGGGTCAGTCCTAGGACCAATCCTGTTCAACTTATTCATAAATGATCTGGAGAAAGGGGTAAGCAGTGAGGTGGTAAAGTTTGCGGATGATACCAAACTGTTTAGGATAGTCAAGACAGAAGCAGACTGTAAGGGACTCCAAGAAGATCTCACCAAACTGAGTGATTGGGCAACAAAATGGCAAATGAAATTTAATGTGGACAAGTGTAAAGTAATGCACATTGGGAAAAATAACCCCAACTATACGTACAGTATGATGGGGGCTAATTTGGCTACGACAAATCAGGAAAGAGATCTTGGAGTTATCGTGGACAGTTCTCTGAAAACTTCCACACAGTGTGCAGCGGCGGTCAAAAAGGCAAATAGGATGCTAGGTATTATTAAGAAAGGGATAGAAAATAAGACCCGGAATATCTTACTGCCCCTGTATAAAACTATGGTACGCCCACATCTTGAATACTGTGTACAGATGTGGTCTCCTCACCTCAAAAAAGATATTTTGGCCTTGGAAAGGGTTCAGAAAAGGGCAACTAAATTGATTAGGGGTTTGGAACGGGTCCCATATGAGGAGAGGTTAAAGCGACTGGGACTTTTCAGTTTAGAAAAGAGGAGACTGAGGGGGGATATGATAGAGGTGTATAAAATCATGAGTGGTATGGAGAGGGCCGATAAAGAAAAGTTATTTATTAGTTCCCTAAATAGAAGAACTAGAGGACACCAAATGAAATTAATGGGTAGCAGGTTTAAAACTAATAAAAGAAAGTTCTTCTTCACACAGCGTGTAGTCAGCATGTGGAACTCCTTGCCAGAGGAGGCTGTGAAGGCTAGGACTATAACAGAGTTTAAAGAGAAGCTAGATAATTTCATGGAGGTTAGGTCCATAAAAGGCTATTAGCCAGGGGATAAAATGGTGTCCTTGGCCTCTGTTTGACAGAGGCTGGAGAGGGATGGCAGGAGACAAAGCGCTTGATCATTGTCTTCGGTCCACCCCCTCTGGGGCACCTGGTGCTGGCCACTGTCGGCAGACAGGATACTGGGCTAGATGGACCTTTGGTCTGACCCGGTACGGCCGTTCTTATGTTCTTATGTTCTTATGTTCTAAGAGCCGAGCCTTCTACATAAGGGCTATAGATCTTCTTAATGGCTCTAGACATAAGCCTGGACCTGGTGTCACAACTGAAGGTCAGTTGAATTACACTCCAGCTGACTATTACGTAGTTCTCCCTATACTTCCACCTGTGAATATTATTTCTTATTTTCC
This sequence comes from Pelochelys cantorii, assembly GCA_032595735.1. Lineage (NCBI taxonomy): Eukaryota > Metazoa > Chordata > Testudines > Trionychidae > Pelochelys > Pelochelys cantorii. Next base: position 117,817,952 of record CM064326.1, on the reverse strand, counting down.
TGAATTAAAAAATATGCAGTGTTGCTGGTGGAGAAATAGAGCATGTCTAGACTACAGAGTTTTTTCAAAAAAAGTGGCCTTTTTTTGAAAAAACTTCCCCTGCGTCTAGACTGCTGCCGCAGTCTTTTGAAAGTAAATTGAAAGAATGCAGCAGTTTTTTTGACCGCAGAAAACCTCGTTTTATGAGGAAAAAACCCCTTTTTTGAAAGTGCTCTTTCGAAAAAAGGTGCTATGTAATGCAAACTGTGCTTTTTCAAAAGAGAGCATCCAGACTGCCTGGGTACTCTCTTTCAAAAAAGCAGCTCGCTTTTTCGAAAGTACTGGTTGTAGTCTAGATGCTCTTTTTCGAAAGAGGCTTGCAGTCTAGACGTAGCCATACTTGCTTTCCTCCACCCCAGCAGTGCTAAGAGTGCTCAGTGAATGATCCTTCTATTTGCAAAGCAGTTATTACTAACGTTATTTCCACTCTGATGCTTTCCAGTCAGGATGGCTTTATCAGAGCTGCTTTTTCATTAGCAAGTGGTGTTAGCCCCTAAACTTACTGATCTCAGAAGATTCCACTCAATCATACCGGGATATAAAATATATCGAAAGGATAGAGCAGGCCGGGTGGGTGGTGGAGTGGCACTGTATGTGAAAGATAATGTAGAATCAAATGAAAAAAAAATTAAATGAATCAACATGTTCAATAGAATCGCTATGGATAGTAATTCCATGCTCCAAAAATAAGAAATTAGCAGTAGGGATATATTACCGACCACCTGACCAGGACAGGGATACTGACATTGAAATGCTGAGGGAGATTAGAGAGGCTACCAAAACAAAGAACTCTATAATAATGGGGGATTTTAATTACCCCCATATTGACTGGATACATGTCACCTCAGGAAGAGAAGCGGAGATAAAATTTCTCAATGGCTTAAATGACTGCTTCTTGGAGCAGCTAGTGCAGGAACCCACAAGGGGAGAGGCAATTCTCGATTTAGTCCTGAGTGGAGCGCAGGAACAGGTCCAGGAAATAACCGTTACAGGACCGCTTGGGAATAGTGACCATAATATAATAACATTCAACATTCCTGTGGTGGGAAGAACACCTCAGCAGACCAGCACCCTGGCATTTAATTTCAAAAAGGGGAATTACACAAAAATGAGGAGGTTAGTTAAACAGAAATTAAAAGGCACAGTGACTAGAGCCAAATCCCTGCAAGCTGCATGGAAACTTCTTAAAGACACCATAATAGAGGCCCAACTTAAATGTATACCCCAAATTAAAAAACATAGCAAGAGACCTAAAAAAGAGTCACCGTGGCTTAACCACCATGTAAAAGAAGCAGTGAGGGACAAAAAGGCATCTTTTAAGAAGTGGAAGTCCAATCCTAGTGAGATAAATAGAAAGGAACATAAACACTGTCAAATCAAGTGTAAAAATGTAATAAGAAAAGCAAAAAAAGATTTTGAGGAACAGCTAGCCAAAAACTCAAAAAGAAATAACAAAATGTTTTTTAAGTACATTAGAAGCAGGAAGCCTGCTAAAAAACCTGTGGGTCCCCTAGACGATCGAACTATAAAAGGCGCAATCAAGGACGATAAAGCCATTGCGGAGAAACTAAATGATTTCTTTGCTTCAGTCTTCACGGCTGAGGACGTTGGGGAGATTCCCAAATCTGCACCGTCCTTTGTGGGTAATGAATCTGAGGAACTGTCCCGGATTGAAGTGTCATTAGAGGAGGTTTTGGAACAAATAGAAAAACTTAATGTTAACAAATCTCCGGGACCGGATGGCATTCATCCAAGGGTTCTAAAAGAACTCAAATGGGAAATTGCTGAACTATTATCTGTGGTTTGTAACCTATCCCTTAAATCGGCTTCCGTACCTAATGACTGGAAGGTAGCCAACGTGACACCAATATTTAAAAAGGGCTCTAGAGGCGATCCGGGCAATTACAGACCGGTAAGTCTAACTTCAGTACCGGGCAAATTAGTCGAAACAATAGTAAAGAATAAAATTGTGAAGCATGTAGAAGAACATAATTTGTTGGACAAAAGTCAACATGGGTTTTGTAAAGGGAAATCCTGTCTTACTAATCTATTAGAGTTCTTTGAAGGGGTTAACAAACATGCGGACAAGGGGGATCCAGTAGATATAGTATACTTAGATTTCCAGAAAGCCTTTGACAAGGTCCCTCACCAAAGGCTCTTGTGTAAATTACATGGCCATGGGATAAGAGGGAAGGTCCTTTCTTGGATTGAGAACTGGTTAAAAGACAGGAAACAAAGGGTAGGAATAAATGGTAAATTTTCAGAGTGGAGAGGGGTAACTAGTGGTGTCCCCCAAGGGTCAGTCCTAGGACCAATCCTGTTCAACTTATTCATAAATGATCTGGAGAAAGGGGTAAGCAGTGAGGTGGTAAAGTTTGCGGATGATACCAAACTGTTTAGGATAGTCAAGACAGAAGCAGACTGTAAGGGACTCCAAGAAGATCTCACCAAACTGAGTGATTGGGCAACAAAATGGCAAATGAAATTTAATGTGGACAAGTGTAAAGTAATGCACATTGGGAAAAATAACCCCAACTATACGTACAGTATGATGGGGGCTAATTTGGCTACGACAAATCAGGAAAGAGATCTTGGAGTTATCGTGGACAGTTCTCTGAAAACTTCCACACAGTGTGCAGCGGCGGTCAAAAAGGCAAATAGGATGCTAGGTATTATTAAGAAAGGGATAGAAAATAAGACCCGGAATATCTTACTGCCCCTGTATAAAACTATGGTACGCCCACATCTTGAATACTGTGTACAGATGTGGTCTCCTCACCTCAAAAAAGATATTTTGGCCTTGGAAAGGGTTCAGAAAAGGGCAACTAAATTGATTAGGGGTTTGGAACGGGTCCCATATGAGGAGAGGTTAAAGCGACTGGGACTTTTCAGTTTAGAAAAGAGGAGACTGAGGGGGGATATGATAGAGGTGTATAAAATCATGAGTGGTATGGAGAGGGCCGATAAAGAAAAGTTATTTATTAGTTCCCTAAATAGAAGAACTAGAGGACACCAAATGAAATTAATGGGTAGCAGGTTTAAAACTAATAAAAGAAAGTTCTTCTTCACACAGCGTGTAGTCAGCATGTGGAACTCCTTGCCAGAGGAGGCTGTGAAGGCTAGGACTATAACAGAGTTTAAAGAGAAGCTAGATAATTTCATGGAGGTTAGGTCCATAAAAGGCTATTAGCCAGGGGATAAAATGGTGTCCTTGGCCTCTGTTTGACAGAGGCTGGAGAGGGATGGCAGGAGACAAAGCGCTTGATCATTGTCTTCGGTCCACCCCCTCTGGGGCACCTGGTGCTGGCCACTGTCGGCAGACAGGATACTGGGCTAGATGGACCTTTGGTCTGACCCGGTACGGCCGTTCTTATGTTCTTATGTTCTTATGTTCTAAGAGCCGAGCCTTCTACATAAGGGCTATAGATCTTCTTAATGGCTCTAGACATAAGCCTGGACCTGGTGTCACAACTGAAGGTCAGTTGAATTACACTCCAGCTGACTATTACGTAGTTCTCCCTATACTTCCACCTGTGAATATTATTTCTTATTTTCCTGAATTAAAAAATATGCAGTGTTGCTGGTGGAGAAATAGAGCATGTCTAGACTACAGAGTTTTTTCAAAAAAAGTGGCCTTTTTTTGAAAAAACTTCCCCTGCGTCTAGACTGCTGCCGCAGTCTTTTGAAAGTAAATTGAAAGAATGCAGCAGTTTTTTTGACCGCAGAAAACCTCGTTTTATGAGGAAAAAACCCCTTTTTTGAAAGTGCTCTTTCGAAAAAAGGTGCTATGTAATGCAAACTGTGCTTTTTCAAAAGAGAGCATCCAGACTGCCTGGGTACTCTCTTTCAAAAAAGCAGCTCGCTTTTTCGAAAGTACTGGTTGTAGTCTAGATGCTCTTTTTCGAAAGAGGCTTGCAGTCTAGACGTAGCCATACTTGCTTTCCTCCACCCCAGCAGTGCTAAGAGTGCTCAGTGAATGATCCTTCTATTTGCAAAGCAGTTATTACTAACGTTATTTCCACTCTGATGCTTTCCAGTCAGGATGGCTTTATCAGAGCTGCTTTTTCAGTCAATCACTCTTTCTGTAATCTTGTGCTTTTAATATAATTTATACGTTAAACCCTACCTTGCAGTCTAGAGCTTCTGCAAAAAAGCTGTTGATTAAAGGCACCATGTGGAAGTAAAGATCAGTGAGTACAAAATCAGCTCAGGTCCTAGATCTTTCTGCAGGAGGACAAAAAAAGGGGAGGGGAGAGGGCTTTGCACACAGGTTAGGGAAGTGGCCTGAGAGGCGGGAGATCTGGCTTCAAGTCCCTGATCTATCACAGGCTTTCAGTATAACCTTGGGCAAGTCACTAAGCCGCCTTATGCCTCAGTTCCCTATCTGTCCTAGAGAGGTGATGGGCACTGCTAGGATAAACATCACCCATTGACATATCATGAAACTGTGCCTCCATGACTGAGTTGTTCACAGGCTACACATGTAGGACAGGAAGAAACTATTCTACAACTGACCAAGTGGAAGGGATGACCTATTTTTCTATGTACTAATATCTGAAAAAGTTTACAGTAGGCCCACATGTAAGGCTAGCACAGAGAGCTAGGGTGAAGATTGGAAAGAAATGTTAAACGCATCTCACATGCAGCTGGGGAAGTTGTGTGATCTGACAGATAGGCTGTGATGCTGTAAATCAGGAGACGTGGGTTCTGTTTCCAGCTCCAGCATAGCCTGATATCTGACTTTGGTGTTTTCTCTCTTCTTGTTTCCCTTCCCACTCAGACTCTATCTGAGTTATTTGTCTTGTCAGCTCTTTGTGGGGCAGGGACCATTTTCAGCTATGAGTTTGCTTAGTGCCTAGTACACATGGGCCTCAATCTCAGTTGGAGCTTCTAGGTAAGACTGATAGCCAATTATGTTGTTACGGCTACAGGGGAAACTGAACCTCACGCTCTTTTTAGCTCCTCTCAACTGTATCCCTCAGGGGTTTTTGCGCAAAAAGGAAACATCCACACTGCTTGTTTTTGCGCAAAAACCCCTAGTGCAAAAACGGAATGAAAGAGAGTATGCAAATGAAGTGCGAGAAAATGCTAATCTGCACTTCATTTGCATAGGCTCTTGCAGCAAAATTCATAGTGTAGCCATAGCCTCATATGACAAACTGGATTCCTGCACCTCACTCTGTGTGGAACCACGTGGCCCGAACACTGTTATACTGGACCACTTATCTGCTGCCCCCTTGGTTTCCAAATGCATTAATAGGTCCAACTTGGTTTTCCACTTGTGTGAGTTTCCATTTGGGAGGCTGAGACAGCAGATATTTACAGTGTCTTCAAATCAAAGCCATACTTATTCAGTCTTCAAAAGATACGTACCACATAGAGCAAACAATAAGAACAAGAACGGGCCTAAACACATATGTATTTCTTACCATTTGTTAGTTCCCCCTCAGCCCAACTAACTCCACCTCTGCCAAGGAGACACAGATCACTATCATTCACAATATCTGTGTCTCTGTGTTTCAGATAGCCTCATCTTTTACTGAAACCCTGGACAATCTCTACGGATCATTCAATCTCTTTCCCTTTCCTCGTGAGTTTGAGGATTTTTAAAAATTCCCTTTGATCCCTAGGGAAGAATATCATAGGTCAAGTGCCCACTCTTGGCCACTCATCAGACTGCTAGAAGGGATCCAGCCAGTCAATCCCCAGATGTTTTAAGCCTCTGATTCATTCAGGTTGGAAGATGAAGCACCTAAAAAGAATCCAGGCATTATCCCAGTGTTGGGGTCCCTAGGCACATATTCAGGGTACACACGATCCATGTTCTGTTCTGAGAGCTTACACCATGTCATCCATGACCAGCCCCTTGGAATCAGTGCTGGGTCCCCAGACTTCCTCAAAGCTTAAACACATCTGCTTACAGAATTTCACCCAAAGGCGCAAGCCTTTTCGCTTGCCTTTTCATGGGGTCACATGTTAGGTGTAACACATAATGTACGTGCACACACACTTTGTACAGAATTCTAACACCATTGTGCTTTACTTATTACTTTACTTTACTAAGCATAGAGAATACAGATCATATCGAAAATAACAAATATCCTGAACCCAATGCCTCTCACTATAGCTCACTACAGCTTAGGAATCCTTGGGAGTGACCATCTGAGTTAGGTAGGCAAAATTCTTCCTTGCTTCTCTAGGCTCCTGCAGCTACTTCTCTCTACTTGAACTGGTGAAAATGGCCAACAACAATGAATAGTCCCAGTCCCTCTGGCAGGAGTCTCTAGGATCAGCTTCCCAAGGAGTTCCTAGAGTGTGATCAGGTGACACTGTTGCTAGGTGACCACTCCCCTAAGAAACTAGTTCTCCTGGGTAGGAACCATCCTCTTGTTGCACTTTAGAGCTATTTCATTTCAGTGCGGAGAGCACTTGAGTCAATAACTCTCTGTTATCATCCCTTTGCCAGCAGCCCTTGGAATTCCAGTCCAACATGGATGTAACAGGACAGCAGAGATGGTAAAGATCCTGTAATGGGGTTCACTCACCACATAGGCAGCTCCTGCTGGTTGCCTTGGGAATTAGCTCTGCATGGTAGTGCACTCTCTCTAGGTGGTGACTTACTACCATCATTCCTGCTCCAGGATCCATGTTTCTCCAAGGACCATGGTGTCCTCTTCAGCAGCACAGTCCTCCCTTCTGGAGGACCTGCAGCTTACTGTCCAGCCCCTCCCTTCAGTAGCCAAATGCAATCCAGTGTCTAGTCACTTATTTCACTAGCCTACTAAGGTCCATTACTACAGAGCCACCTCCCATGTGGCACCAAGCCCCTTGTTTTCCTTGTGTGAAGGCCTCAGACTATAAACCACAGCAGCTCCCTCTGCCTGTACCGGCAAAATTGCTCTGTCCAGGGTGCTGGCAGTTCCATCAGCTCTCCTTCCTCCCTGGGCTCTCAACAGAGAACTGTCTTCCTCTACCATGCAACTCCCTTTTTACATGGGCCTACATAGCCTTGATTGGCTACTTCCTTCAGCCCTTCTGTGATTGGCTGCCTCTGGTGCAGCCTCCCTCAGCTTGCTTTTAACCCTTTTCTGCCAGTGAGGGCAGCTGCTCCATCATAGAGCCTCACATCCAAAATGGACACTACAGTCTGTCCATCACAGATACATTTCAAGAGCCTCCAATATTAAATAGAATTCATAAGTTGTACATTTGGATTACTCAAACCCCTAGAAAGAGTAAACCATTTCATCTTGGATAGAACCAGACAGTTCTCTCTCCCCCCACCATGGCCAAATCATTGTTATTTGAACTCTTGTGAAACTATAGCACCTTAGAGACTAACAGTATATCATGAGCCTTTGTGGACAAAACCCACCTTATCTGAAGAAGTGAGTTTTGCGCACAAAAGCTCATGATACTATCTTGATATATATAGAGATATAGATAGAGATATAGATATGTTAGCCTCTAAGGAGCTACAGGACTACTATTTTTTTTTAAAGTTACAGACTAATACGGTTACCTCTGAAACAGGTTATCCCAGGACTATTATCTTTGCCATTATTTAATTTCCTGTGGGTTTCTCCATGAGATCTTTCCTTGAATTATCTCCATTCAGGTGAGATAATATAAACCAGGTAAACTGAGGTGAATATGATATTTATAAAACATAGTACAAATATTTTCGAATTCTCCATATATGCATTTAAGCCTTGTCTACACTACAGATACTTAATATAGCCAAGGACAAAAATGGTGATCAGAAATGGGGAACACTTGACAAGCTCTTAGATATTATGGTTATAAGCATCTTACAATACCAGAGGGCGAGGAGGAGGAGGGGTTGAAGACACCAACATAAAGTAGATATAGCAAAACCATTAGCAATAGGTAGCACTAGGACAGGACCTAAAGAACACTGACTTTAATGAGCGCACACTAGCCAGCAATGAAGATGAGGAAGGCATTAGTGTTCCGTGTTCTCCTGAGTCATTTGTGTAACAGCTGTCAGCTACAGATAAGATACAAAGTATCTGCTACCGCAAACTCTGATATAAAGATGCCCCAGTTCTCTTGTAGAAGTCGAGCACTCTTTGGGTAGAGTAGTTTCTTAGAAGTCTTTCTTGGAGCTGAAGGGATTTGGTGCCAGGGTGGCATTTTATTTCATCTGAATCCAAGTTAATATTCCATGTCTCCACCAAGGGATCTCCAAACCATTTACTCACAAGATAAAGTTACTCACATAAATAGCCTTCTTGAAGTTACTGGAATGAGCCATGTGAGTAATATTACTCCTATGCACTTCTCCAGGATCTAGGATGTACAGCATGGATTACATTCTCAGTTCACAAACTGGTCATTAGACTGGCCACTTTGGCCAGTTAAATCACAGGGGTTCCATCGTTCACCTTAAATGTCAGTCTAAAGCACATCAGTTTGTCTTTTTAACCCTTTGTTATTCTTTGAAGTTTAAGGTGAGACCCCCATTTTTTCCCCAAAAGCTGTGTCTCATTGTTTCAATTAATTAATTATTTTCCCATTTTAAAATAGCAGGTCATTACTTTGGTAGAGAGTTTTGGCAAGTTATCTGGAGTGTCTGAAGACTGATGACAAATGAGTGTGTAACCAGAATGGCTGCTCTTACTCTACCCCTAAGTAAGATGGGGTGTGTGGAGGAGAGGTTATGAGGCTAACCCTTAAATGATAGAATGGATTAAACTTGTTGGACATCACCTAGCCTGATCCAGTGTTGCTTTGAATTGCTCCTTTGGTAAGCTAGTTATCACTCGCAATGGTGCATGGAGAACTCATTAGTCACTACAGAACCACAAAAGAAATAGCCCATTTGAATCTTATTTTCAAGTATGCTTTGAACCTTTGAGGTTAACAAATCCTTTAGTCACATACAATACTGCCCTAATCAAACCTTTTTCTGTTTGGTCATGCAGAGAGTATCTTTTTGAATGAGACTTCCGCTGAAATGAAAGGGACACTGGCAAGTCAAAAATCACACTTCTGTCTGAAAATATTTTACCTACTAGTATGACAAGTGACTCCTAAATTTACCACAACTGAAAGAGATTAGAGATTTTTTTGTCTTTCCATTTTGTTTACTTTTTGCATGTGGCAGCATTTTGTATATAGCCAGTTTCACCATTTCCTCTATTAATATGGGTCTTTTGCACAACACCCACAGAGAATGAAATACTTAAAAAGAGAGAATGTGATTGTAAACCATCAAAATATTGGCAAAAGGACTTCAAGTCAGGTGTAAAAGTACCTGAAATTACTTTAAACTCCTTTAAAAGCTGAGTCAATTTAAAGTGACCCAGTCAACATAAAATGTAGATTCCTCACCAAACAACATAGTTAAGAACAGAGATAGGTGAACCTGTTCCATTAAAATCAAAAGCAACCTAAACTTTTATTTTAATTCAACCCAAACCTAAATCTTTCTGAAATCTGAAAAAGTTTTGTTCACTTTTATTCTAAAGTAATGTTTCATTTTGGTGCATCTTTGTATATGCTTCTTCCAACCAGTGTCCGAAGTAAAAGGCCAGAACAGTGCAAGAAAACTTTCTCATGACACGTGGGCAAGCATTTGAATCTTTAAATGCTTGTGCAAACTAAATTTCTTTCAATCTATACAGAGTTTCTCTCATCGTTCGCTCAGAGGAGTCCTTTTGCCTCAATAATTTCTGACATTGAAAAATTAAATATCCCAACATGTACATACTTCTGACCACACTTAATGATAGCTGCACTTAGTTTTTTACACAGAAATAATATTTAATTACTAGAGATTCAGCTATTCTTGCACTGAGTCATTTTTAGATATCTGGCACCTGATTCTTATCTTGCACTGTTTTTCTTTATAAATCAAATGTAGCACCATTGAGGTAGACATCTTGATATGTGGCCTCGCATCCTTTTATTCCTTAATCTTCTTTCTCTTCTCTTTTCCTTCCCATTGATTTCTTTCTCTCCCTCTCATCTATTTCATTATTATTCCCTTCCTCTCGCATACTCACATTCTGTCTTCCACCATATTTGCTTTCATGCTTCTCTAACTATTCTACCCCAGAGATTCTGAGGCTACATAATCAGCTAGGCTGATCAGAAGAAAAGAGCACTCTGCGTAATATATCGACTAGGAAGTCAGTCAATGCTTTTTACTGTCTGGCCACTGCTCGGGGAAAACAATGGATGCATTATAAGACTAAAGGCAAGATTATCAGCGGGGGTAAATCAGTGTAGCTCCATCAAAGTCAATGGAATTATACCAAGCTATACCAGCTGAGTATATTTATTCCAAGGTGTGGGTGGAGTCATTGATAAAACCGAAACATACATCTTTAGCCAGGTTGCAGTCTCCAAAACTCTTATTTACATGGAAGATAAATTACATAGAATCTTACACCCAAATATAGCTTGCAGGAACAAGTAGTTAACTATTAATGTTTGTTCAGTTCTTTGAAAGAGTATCAAATGCTAAGTACTCTCTGACCTCTACAATCAGATCCCTAGGGGGGTTTGTCAATGAGTGTGTTTTGGGGAGAGGTAGTCTAGAGAATAAAATTATTTTAGCATTTAGATTGCACAACTGGTGTTGAAATGAAATGAAATGAAAATCAGCATTCCAGCCTTGTTACATCCTATAGTCTCTTACTGATAAGCACCCTAGTTTCAAGATAACTCTTTATCTTGAACTTCATAGAGAAATTAGGTAACAAAACTTTCTACAAGGCTATATAGCTGCATCCACCCACTGCCCTGGCTTTCCTTTTTTTCCTGCTTCAGTATGAAGTGTATGCTGGGCAACCAAAGACTGCCACTAAAGTGTACAGGAAGTGTTGCATCTCTGCACTTCCTAGAGGACTAAGTCTATATAATATCTTCCATTTTTGAGAACCTTTTTTGAAAATTCTCAGACAGAACTAAAACAATATTAACCTACCAAACTGAAACAAATACAATAACTAATTCAAAAGCTTCAGAGGGGTAATGTCATGATACCACCTACATGTTTTGTTAGTCTTTAAGGTGCTACTAGACTATTTGTTTTTTTTTTAATTTGTACAATAACTAATGTAACTCTTTACATTGCTTACATTCAATTATAACGTGTCTCAATCTGTCTCTTAGGGCATTTCAGCGATCTTCCTGATCTGCATTGCAAACTCTCCTTAGACAAGTCCTTGTCTGTAGCAGACTGATGATTTTCATGGTCAGTAGCCGGGTCAGCTTATGAACTCATTTCAACTTGTGTGCTTACCCTCACTTTCCTTGGTCAAGTTGTCAAGCGTGTTCAGCAGAGGCTTACAATAAATTCAAAAGATTTTGCCTTTATCTGTGATCTCTGAGAATAAGTGAAGCGACTCTTGTTTGATCATTATAGGTCTGACTCACTAGTGTCCATCTTGCCAAATTCTCACCAAATCTTTTTTTAAATGTGGGAAAGGTCTTTCTCCTTTGTCTAATTGTCTAGTTGTGTTTTCCTAATCTTTTCCTCACTGTCACAGATTCCTTGGTCCTCTATTGTTTTTGCCACATAGCTGGTAATTAATTATCTATGTGTTTGTTTATATGGAATTTAGAAGGTGGTTTTCCACATTGCTGTAGTACAGCTCAATAGCTGAATTGCTAAATATGGATTTTCTCTTACATCCATGGCTATTTTGGCCAAGGTGGGTTTTTTTCTATATGCACTCTACATTAAACTAATTAATGGTCTTGAGAGATTAGATGCCTCATGATCCAAGTCATACATTTTACAAAGTTCAGGCATTCCCTTTTTTTTAAGTATGGTTCATTGTCAGTTATTGCCTTTCTTGGAATTCCATGCTGTGCAATATTGCCTGACAACTGTTGCTGCTGTGGTAGTTTCAAATTTGTCTACTGCTGGGAAATAGCCCCTTACACATCATGTATTCCCAAGCTGAACACGTCATTCCAACTTTGTCCCAAGGAATTGCAAGTTGTTTGTGTAGTATCATTGATTCTTTCTATACTGGGAACCTCTTCACTTGACACATTCCCCATCCGCTCACTGTTTCTTCAATGTTACTGTTCATCTGTGGCCAGAATACAAACTTCTCTAGCCCTCAGTTTTGATTTGGTCATTACCATATACCCTTTTTGTATTTGTTCCAATATTTTCCTTCTAATCACTGTGGGTATCTACACTGCATGGCTATTTCGGGATACCGGCAGTACCCCGAAATAGCTGCCCTGCGTCTACACAATCCGCCCATTATTTCAAAATGTTTTTCAAACTAAAGGGCGTGCTATTTCACCATCCCGCTAAACCTTGTTGCACAAGAGTTAAGGGATGGCTCGAAATAGCATGTTATTTTGACATTTGGAGCTGAGTAGATGCGCAAAATTTCAAAATAAGGTATTTTGAAATAGAATGAAAATAAGATACGCAATTTGCATAGTACAAATTGCGTATCTTAGGGTACGTCTACACTGCAACACTATTTCAAAATAACTAACATTATTCCCAAATAACTTAGTCTGCGTCTACACAGCAGGCAGTTATTTCAAAATAGTGTCAAAATACTGTCAAGCTGGAGGACTTCTTACTCCAACTCCTGTAACCCTCATTGTACAAAGAGTAAGGGAAGTTGGAGGAAGAGTGCTCTGTTTTGAAATAAGTGCTGTGTAGACACTCCCTACTTTGAAATAAGCTATTCTGAAATAAGGGTACGTCTACACTAGCCCCCTAGTTTGAACTAGGGAGGCTAATGAGGGCGACCTAAATTGCAAATGAAGCACGGGATTTAAATATCCCGTGCTTCATTAGCATGTTCCCGGGAGGTCGCCATTTTGGAAACTGACTAGCCCAGAATAACTGCCCGCATCTACACGTGGCAGAGAAGCGCGATTCCGAGATAAACCCCTTAGTTCGAATTAACAGTTAAACCTCATGGAATGTTAACTGTTAATTTGAACTAATGGGTTTATCTCAGAATCGCGCTTCTCTGCCACGTGTAGACGCGGGCAGTTATTCCGGGCTAGTCAGTTTCCAAAATGGCGACCGCCCAGGAACATGCTAATGAAGTGCGGGATATTTAAATCCCGTGCTTCATTTGCAATTTCGGTCACCATCATTAGCCTCCCTAGTTCAGACTAGGGGGCTAGTGTAGACGTACCCTAAGTTATGCAATTGACATACCTCAATTTGTGTAGCTTATTTTGACTTAAGCCCTGCAGTATAGATGCACCCGTATTTTGAGTTTAGGGTGCTGTGTAGATACACCCTGTGGGAGCCAAAATTTTTATTTCCTTTGGATGCATCTACACATCAGGGCTTAACTCAGGGCTACTCAACTTTGGAAGCCCCAGGCACCACAATGAGACCCACAGCACATGCTGAGGGCTGCAACTTACGTGTGGTTGCATATACATGTAAATATATATGCAAATAGATTATTTCACACTGACAGGCATGAATACAAAGATTAAGGCAAGACTACACAACACGCAGGCCCCATTTAAGTCAGTTCTGCTGATATTAATAAAATGCAACATTTACCCAATTTCCACCCATATGACAGCACTTTTAATGAGTAATGACAGTCCAGGAATTTAACTACTAAAACACCTATTAACAGAAGGCCATTATATTGACTACTTTTTTGTTTTGGCTTCTACCTGCAGTTTGCATGCTGAGTCCCGTGTAAACCCAAACTGCACTGCGGGCTGCAAGCAAACAGGCTGGGGGCCGCATGCGGCTCATGGGCTGTGTGTTGAGTAGCCCTGGCTTAACTGCTCCTCCCTGTCTGTGTCAGATGCAGCCACTCCATCTCACTTTATGGGGTACTTCACTTCAGTCATTTTCTTCTTGGTGCCTTTATGTGAAGTTATAATTTTAAAATGGGATTAATTGGTCCAACTAAGTAGGTTCCAGGGGGATAATGTGTCATTTCTGTAGCTTCTAAAAGAAGTCAGTTTGGAAGGATTTAATCAGATCTAAGGGTACGTCTACACAGAAGGGCTAAACTTGAAATAAGCTATGCAACTAACTGTGTCGCTTAAGTTAAAGTATCTTATTTCAAATTTTGGCATGTCTACACAGCACTTATTCTAAACAGAACACTCTTCCTCCAACTTCCCTTACTCCTTATATGGCGGGAGTTGCCATCTCACCCCCACTATTGCAGGTACAGGCAGACATCACACACACATCTCCTGCTGGGGGGCTGACCCCTTTCACGCACCCTGTCTCTCTTCCTGTGCCCCTGGCAGGAAATCATACGAGTTGGAGAGATTCCCCACCCCTCGGATAACACAGAGGACTATTACAACAGCTCAAAGAACAAGGATTACAAGAGTCAGAGTAAGAAGCCCGTCATTTCAAATTTATTTCGAAATAATGGGCTTGCTGTGTAGATACGCAATGCGTCATTTCGGAATAACTGACGTCATTCCGAAATAATGTTGCCGTGTAGAGTACCCTAAGGGACATAGCTATTTTCAGTAGGCTAGTGGCAATGCAATGAAGGTATATGGCTTAGGTCTTCCCATTCTGCGTGCGGGGGGGGGGGGGGGGGGTTGGAGGGACAACTAATGGATATTTCCTTGCAAACATTGCCTCTGGTAGGAAGAGTTTACGAAGTTGTAATTTTGACAATATGGTACAAGCATATTATTAAAACAGTGAATGAATTAAAGGACTTTCATCTCTCTCACATGTTAGGTAACCAAAAGAAGTTACAACAGAATTGGACTAAAAGGCAGGACTTTTATTATCTCATCAATTTATTTTATAACCAGAAAAGTCTACCTCCCTATATTCTGCTAAATCAAATCAGATTGGGCTCATCAACCATAGGAGGAGCTCATTTGCATAATAAAAAGCCTTATGTTGCACCCCACCACCCACTGGTCATGATTCCGGAAATTCCCAGATGGTTCCTAAGAGTTTGTGTCAAAAGGCTTTAGGCCAGTATGAACAAGTATGGCAATCAAAGGCAGCCTTCTCAACCATCTTTGCCAAGCTCAGTGGATTTGGATATTATTCCATTATAGTGGGTTGGCAACTTGTGAGTAGCTACAGACAATACAGATCTGTGCAAATGGATGGTGAATCCCAAAAGTAGTACAGCCAGCATAAGACTCATTAGAACAGTTGTGTGTGTCAGGGTAACAGTAAAGATACACCACAACTACTAACAGAGGGCACTTGAACTAAGCGTGGGACTTGGGATCCAACTGCCATTTGTAACAGTAGCTATTTAAAGCTAAGAGTGGAAGAAAACATATTTTTTCCTTTCAGAGAAGGGCTTGTGATCATTAGGACTCAACAAAGAAAAAGAAAAATAATTGTATAAAAATGCCCAGAGGTACTGAGAAATGTAGAAATCTTTCACATACAGAGAAGATTTTGCAATGACCTTTTTCCTGGGGAAAAAGGAAAAGCACTTAAAATACATATACAAGATTAGAAATACATATGTAATTTTGGGAGATGTTAAATGGCTCTACTAGAACTTTGCCTCTGCTTGACAGATGGCATGCCTTGGGATAGCTTAAAGCCCAAGCTCTGGCTAGCGTAAATGATGCCATTGCAGACATATTGGCCTCCAAGTCCCTTCCCAGAGGATAGCACTGAATACAGTAGCACATCGAGCTTTCAGGGAAGTACAATATAGCTGAAGCCATGCAAGTATGAGCAAGATTACTCACAGTATCACAGTGTAAAATAATCACAGGGGAAGCATACAAAAGTTTTATTCTGGCCCCAACTCAACAGAAATTGAATTAAAAAACCTGTCTCAATGCAATAAACACAAGTCTCATCTCCAGCCTCTCAGTAATTAACCAAACGGAAGCAAAACACAATCTTTTGAGGTAGCAGATTCTGGAGGTAAGTGAACTTACAGCAAAATATACCATATTAGACTCAGCGTTTGATAGGCTCCTGAAAGATCTAACATCTGAAAAACAATAAGAGTTTGTAATAGTTCCCAGTTTTGGCTAAATGGTGATGTTTAAGCACCACTGAGGATGGTATGGAGGTTCCCTATTTCAAGAGGAATATCAGAGAAGTTGCATTATTTTTCTTGGTGCTGCTACTTGCCCTAATAATAGGCAGTATATTAAGGTAGGTCATATTGCAGCACACAGGACACCACACTGGTGCATAGTGGAAAAGAAAGCTATAACCCTGCCACTCCCTGATCTCTCTTTTTTGGTTTATATTTCCCAGGGAACAAAATGAGTGGTCTTTGAAGAGAGAGTGAAGAGGGCTGCTGTTGCGAGATACCCTTCCACAGCTATACAAATTGAGAGAGGAAACTGTTGCAAAACCATGCCTAAGCAGCCATTCAGGGGCCACTCAAACTCTGACCTTCTATTTGCGCCTCATTTTTGCAAAATGTGTACTTCAAAATAGAAATGTTAGAAAACACTACAAGCTCATAGGTATGACACAAGAAGGATGAACTGGTTTGCATTATGACAGGGCTTTTGGGCTAAAGTTGTATAGCAAGGGGGTTGGGCTATGCTAAACCAAACTCACCTCTTAGCTGGCTGTAAATGTTTTATAATGTAATGTGTCAGGTTCT
This sequence comes from Pelochelys cantorii, assembly GCA_032595735.1. Lineage (NCBI taxonomy): Eukaryota > Metazoa > Chordata > Testudines > Trionychidae > Pelochelys > Pelochelys cantorii. The sequence continues at coordinate 117,801,339 of CM064326.1, read as the reverse complement.
GGTTTTACTCAGAGTAAAACTGTTAGAAATTTCTCAGATCACCAACAGTATGGGTCTGTCTTCATTATGGGCTAGATCGACGGGCAGTGATTGATCCAGCTGGGGTCAATTTATTGTGTCTAGTATAAACATGATAAATCAACCACCAACCACTCCTCCCGTCGACTTCGGTACTCCACCAAAATGAGAACAGTAAGTGGAGTCAACAGGAGAACTTCTGTTAACTTACTTCTGGGATAAGCAGACTTAAGTATGTCAGCTTCAGCTACCTTATTCACATAGCTGCAGTTGAGGAACTTAGGTTGTTGGCCTGCAGTACTATATACAAAGTCTAAGAATTTTTCACTGAGAGTTTTCAGGTGCTGTGCTAAGACTTGTGAAATACAGAACATCCCATTTGCAGTCTTTCTATGATCATTTTCAGAAAGGCTATGGGGCACCAAGCTCTTGTCATGGTGATCTTGGTTTTATTTTATTAGCTTCAGGGGGTAGACAAGTTAGTCTATACAGGATAAACTTAAAAAACTACAAATAGTCTGGTAGCACTTTATAGACTAACAAAATATGTAGATAGTATCATGAGCTTTTGTGGGCACAGCCCACTTCTTCAGATGACCGGAGTTTTGGGTCATCTGAAGAAGTGGGCTGTGCCCACGAAAGTCCATGGTACCATCTACATGTTTTGTTAGTCTATAAAGTGCTACCAGACTATCTGTTGCTTTTGTGGTTTGATTAGTTTGGTAACTGGCTAGAAGATATCACTTTCCCACTATGATCGGTTCAGACATTCCCTCTGACAGCTGGCAACTTTTCCATCCCCAGTGAAGAGGATTGTTTTTTGTTTATGCATTGGTCAGCTCTTCTCCACTCTAACCATTTGTTTTGATAAGGTTTGTAATTTGAAATATATGCTCCTTTGTTTCTGTGTTTGAATTTCTAGAGTGTAACACAGTCCTCAACATGGCAAACAATTAAGCACATGAGCTCACAGGGAGAATGTTTGCAGGGTTTAGAGTGGCCAACTTTCTAATCATACAAAACTGAACACCCTTGCCCCTCCCCTCCCCCCATTCTAGCCCCCTTCTCTCTGTATCTCACTTTGGCCTGGAGCAGGGGATTGTGTTGCAGGCTCTGGGCAGGAGTTTGGGTGTGGGAGGGTGTTCCAGCCTGAGGCAGGGGGTTAGGGAGTGGGAAGGAGTTTGGGATATGGGCTCTGTCCTGGTGGTATTTACCTGAGGAGGCTGCAGAGGTAATGCAGGCTCCTTGCCTGCCCTGCTTCCACACGGCTCCCAGAAGTGGTTGGCAAGTCTGGCTGCTAGGCAGAGGGGGCGGGGACTCTGCACACTGCCTGCACCCACAGGTGCTGCCCCATCAGTTCCCATTGGCTGTGGTTTCCAGCCAATGGGAGCTGTGGAGCTGGTGCTTGGGGTAGGGGCAGAGTCTGTCCTGGCACCTGGTCCCATATCTTCCTGAGGCAATATGTGGTGGGGGAGGCACGCAAGGCCACATGCCACCCTCCCCAGATTTCTGCTAGACTTCACACCAGAATGTGGCCAGCAAGACAGAGGTCCCCTTGGGATTGTCATGTGGTGTACTGGCCGTGCCACTGACACTGTCAACCTACCCTCTGGGGTGCCCCAGCACCCTGTCCTGCAGGGCCAGAAGCTCTGATCTCCCCCAACCAAGGCAGAACCAGTTGATCACTAGACCATGCCTCATTCACTGTTGGTTGGTGGGTGGCTGGTGAGTAGGGATCCAGCCAGCAGCGGAACTGGCCAGTACTGATAGCGGCGAGACAGAAAATATAGACAATTTGCCCATTTTTAAGAAGAAGTCAGGACGCTTGCAGGAGGGTTTAAATACAGGACTGCCTCTTTAAAAATTGGACATCTGGTCACCCTAGACAGTTAAAAAATATCCCCTCAGACTGAAACAGGTGTGACTGAAACATGTCAAAAAATAAAGTAATAACAGTGTGTCCAAATGGCATAATTAAAATATTTTTTCTTGAAAGGTCAGTTTCACTTGGAAGACCGGTACATGGCCAAGTGATCAATATGCTCTTTCATGGCACCTGTGTAATGTAAGTGGTTGGAAGCTAGCTATTTCAAGTCTGCACATAGATTCCAGTATTTTGTATCTTGTAACGTTAGAGTGATGACAAGGCTGAAAAAGGCTGATACAGTAGCATAGGTGATATGTATGCTATAGTAACTCTCTTAAGGCTCAATAAATATACCCAGCAGGGATAAGCCAGCAGGATGTCCATAGCAGAACAGAATTTCCCGTCCTTTAAGGAAGCAGCAGACATTCCCTCTTTTCATTTATAAAGAAAAGTGCACACCCTTTAAAATACATAAGGACAGTAAGGACAAGACTACTCATTTATTTTAAACTCTTTCCCTGACAAACTAATGCTGGTGATGAGCGACTGACAATGTTTTTTACCTGTCCACTTTCACTGTTTCTTGATTACAAGGAATAAGCACCAGGCACACACTTCCTTGGAAGTCTGTCTGTTTTTGCATGCTGGGTCAGGTATCAGCTTGGAATGCATAAGATAGAAAAATGTTAAGAATATGTCATTTAAGGGTAGTACCTAACCTCTTAAGGTTAACTAAAACTCCCCATTATAAGGCCCTGTTCAGTTGCTTATGATTTTGCCAAACTTTAACTATTTGGCTGATTTTTTCCATGCTTACTCTTTGTCTCTAGGGGTATGTCTACACTACAGCACTAATTCGAACTAACTTAGTTCGAATTAGTTAATTCGAACTAAGCTAATTCGAATTAGCGCATCTAGACCTAAAAACTAGTTCGAATTAGCGTTTTGCTAATTCGAACTAGCATGTCCACATTGAGTGGACCCTGAACTGAAGTTAAGGCTGGCCGGAACCAGTGCCGGCAGGGCATCAGCTTAGGACTTACAGCATGGAGCTGCTGCCTGAGGCTAGCCAAGGGCTGTGCTTAAAGGGACCCGACCCCCACCCCGGACAGACAGTTCTCAGGGTTCCCCGCTTGCTTGTCTACCTCGATGAGGGACAGCAAAGCAGTCCTGTCTTGGAGTGCCCTGAGTGCCCACACTCGGCACATCACAGCACTCGGCCATCAGCCCGGCTGCACTTGCCGCAGGCTGCCATCTGGGGGGGTCATTCGGGGGGCTGTCAGGATCCAGGAGGCCCTGCAGGAGAGCCTCCACTCCGAGGAGCCCGCAGAGCCACCCCAGTCCTCCCCATCGGGGGCTCGTGCCCCATTCCTCCCTCACCTCCTTCCACTTACCCTTCCCTAGCCCCCCTTCCTGATGTAAAAAATAAAGGACACGTGTGTTCAAAAATAGAAACTCTCTTTATTTAACAAAACTGAGGGGGGGGGGATTAACCTCTGGGGAGACTGGGAAAAGGAGGTGGGAGAGGGGAAGAGAGAGGGTGGGAGAGGGGAGGTGGAAACCTGGGAGGAGGGAGCTGGAAGGGGGAAGCCAGGGGAAGAAGGAGGAGGGGAAGTCTAAAACTATGGTATGCCATATCTTCAGTATTGTGTAGAGATGGGGTCTCCTCACCTCAAAAAAGATCTTTAAAGAGAAGCTAGATAATTTCATGGAGGTTAGGTCCATAAAAGGCTATTAGCCAGGGGATAAAATGGTGTCCTTGGCCTCTGTTTGTCAGAGGCTGGAGAGGGATGGCAGGAGACAAATCGCTTGATCATTGTCTTCGGTCCACCCTCTCTGGGGCACCTGGTGCTGGCCACTGTCGGCAGACAGGATACTGGGCTAGATGGACCTTTGGTCTGACCCAGTACGGCCATTCTTATGTTCTTATGTTCTTATATTTTGGCCTTGGAAAGGGTTCAGAAAAGGGCAACTAAAATGATTAGGGGTTTGGAACTGGTCCCATATGAAGAGAGGCTAAAGAGACTGGGACTTTTCAGCTTAGAAAAAAGGAGACTGAGGGGGGATATGATAGAGGTCTATAAAATCATGAGTGGTGTGGAGAGGGTGCATAAAGAAAAGTTCTTCATTAGTTCCCATAATAGAAGGACTAGAGGACACCAAATGAAATGAATGGGTAGCAGGCTTCAAACTCATAAAAGAAAGTTCTTCTTCACAAAGCAAATAGTCAACCTGTGGAACTCCTTGTCGCAGGAGGCTGTGAAGGTGAGAACTAGAACAGAGTTTAAAGAGAAGTTAGATAAAGTCATGGAGGTTGGGTCCATGGAGTGCTATTAGCCAGGGGGTAGGAATGGTGTCCCTGGCCTCTGTTTGTGGAAGGCTGGAGATGGATGACACGAGACAAATGGCTTGGCCATTGTCTTTGGTCCATCCCCTCCAGGGTACCTGGTGTTGGCCGCTGTTGGCAGACAGGCTACTGGGAGAGATGGACCTTTGGTCTGACCCAGTACGGCCATTCTTATGTTCTTATGTTCTAAGCTCAGGGCTCAGGGTTGGGGGTCTCACTGGACCAACTTGATTTTCATGCTCCTGGGTTCGCATGTGGCCTTTGGTGGCCAGGCTGGCAGCTATCCTGCCCTAGACGGCCACTTTCCTGTGCCTAGTGCAGAGATTGTGGACGTTGGAGGCCTCCCCCCAAACCTGGATGAGGTCCACGATCTCCACACTAGACCAGGCAGACGTCCGTCTCTTGCGGCCCCGGGCAGGCTCCTGGGAGCTGCCAGTCTGGTCCCGGGAAGAGGGGGAGGGCTGGGTGGCAGTGGGTGGCTGGCTCGTGCTGTGCCAGGTGCAGGGTCTGCTGGCTGGGTGCTGGCAGGCTTGCACCTGGCACGGGCACCGTAGCCAGACCGTGGCCCTTTAAGGGCTCCGGGGCCGGGAGGGGGGCAGATGAGTTTCCCTGGCTTGGCCCAGAGTGGCCACCAGGGCAACCTGGGAAGGGCTAGCCTCCCACTAGTTCGAATTAAGTGGCTACACAGCCCTTAACTCGAACTACTTAATTCGAACGAGGCGTTAGTCCTCGTAGAATGAGGTTTACCTAGTTTGAATTAAGCGCTCCGCTAGTTCGAATTAAGTTCGAACTAGCGGTTTGCGTGTGTAGCGCCTATGAAAGTTAATTCAAACTAACAGCTGTTAGTTCGAATTAACTTTGTAGTGTAGACATACCCTAGGTGATTTTGTTTGCATGTGGAAAGCTTATGTTTAGACTGTTTGTGTTAAACAATTTAAAAATATTTAGCTTTGAAGTTACTTGACTCCTGTAAGTAAGTAGCCACCACTTTCTTAATGTAGGGTAACATGATAGAGCTACTACATTGCTTTGCCTTTTGTTTTATATTAACTGTTTTGTTTAAACCTTCTGCAACCGTTGTGCTCTATGGCTACATACAGGACAAGGGCTCGGTTGTATTGGAAGCTGTACAAACATACAGAGGTCTAAGCTACTTACTCTTTTTCCATATGTGAATGGTTAAATTTTAATGGTAGAGTGGTAAAACTGCAAAATGGAAAAAAAATTGTCAATATATTCACAAATGTCTCTGTGTCTCTACTACCTTGTCTGTTCTCTAATCCCAAATGTTTTACAAATGATGGTCCTGAAAACATGTTCCAGAAGTGTTATTTGTTATTAGACACTGTTTATTTGCTTTACAAAAAAAACCCCAAAACTAAAACAAATACCATCATCCAATTAGGACATTGGAGCAATATCATGTGACCTCGATGACCAATTACAAATCACAAAATTGTTGAAGGCATCAGTTCACAAACCATTCTGTAGGCTGAAATTGGTTTATCATAAGTAGTTACCAAATACTTGGGAGTACTGAATACATTTTATGAAATCAGTATTGCTTCATGAATGATTTGTGGCAAACAAGAGCTAAATTCACAATGAATATTATTTGCAAAGAATAGTTCAACCAGTTCTAATTATTTAGCACCTGTAAAGTAGAGAGTAAAATACATATGCTAATGTGGATGTTGTCTCTTCCCTGCCTAGCTATCAGGTCCTGATGAAGAGTTATCCCGGAGGGAAGAGGATTTAACTAATCACAGCTAGAAACAGCTTTCTTTGTTAGAAAAAAAATGGGTTGCACATGTATCTAATGATTCTTCTAGAACAGCTCAAATACCTCAGAACACCTCCATCGGCTGTGACATGCAAGTACACAAGGACAAATTTCTGCCTTTGGTACATATATCACGCCCAATTGCAGATGTGCCTCTCCCACAATGGATGGGGGATGAATTCTGAGTAACTACAGGGGAAGGATGCAGCACTCTGGTGGTTGTGGGGACTGAAGTGAAGGTGTATGTGTGACCGGGAGGAGAGGCAGGGCTGTTGTCCCCCTTTCAGGTCTTCTGTCTTCCTGTTGGCAGGAGGTGGGCAAGGAGTTATCTGTTGGGCTTCCACAGCCCTTCTCTTTGGTTATTTAAGCTTATCTTTTCTCCTCCCCTCCCACTCCCTAGCATAGCAAGCTTTGGTACTGTGTTAGTTATGACTTTTAACTTGTGACTTGTGTCTAGCATCCAGCATGGATAAAGAGAAAAAGGAACAGCTCTCAAGGCAGTTAAGAGCCAGGATTGTGTCTATGGGAAAAGGGTAGATTTCAGGTCTGAGGTCCTTCTTTGGGAACCTGCTCTTCCCCTCTCCTCTGCCCCCAGGGGAGGTGGAGAATATTTAAAAGTGAGGATTTTGCGTAGGCAGGTTTACCCATGTTATTGGTTGTATGGCGAGATTCCTAAACACTGCACCGGACCTGGCTATATGCCTAGTATGGAAATGCAGGAGGCAATGCACATAATACCGCTATCAGTATTAAATAAATAAAGTTGTATTCTGCTACAATCAGTCCTATGTGTCTGTTGTTCATTCACATGGCGACATGATCAAATGGTCTTATACAAATTCTAATACAAGATATTAAGGTCCATGTGCTCTCTGAAGTTACACATTCACCTGTTTCCATGGGTATATTAGACAGACCCAAAGGAAGTGATTCCATCAGCATCAATATAAGATCACAATTAAAATAAACATGCTGTCCCTAAGACATGCTAAAATTAATTTTTAAAAAGTTCAAATTTACATTCCATTTATCCTTTTTCAAAATATGTCGGGTTTTTTAAATCCTTATTCCAATCTTTTGCTGCACAGAGCTGAGTCTCTTTTCTGTTACAGTATCATTTTTTAAAGTGTGAGATAAGGTGTCAATGTTTTACATTACAATGTCTAATTGTGTTGTGAAAGACATGTAATTAATCATTGGACCACTCACTGTTCACTTTCACATTCACATGCCTGAGGAATGTTGCTATCCTTAAGGTTTCTAGAGTTCTGAGTGCCTGCAAACCTGTGGAATGAACTATCACTGAAGGTACATTTGAAAAGGGAGAATGCATTGGTTCTGTATTTGAATATGTCATGATTTTGATTATTTTGCACTGAAAGTAAAAGGAGTAGATTCTGATATTTTCAAGTTCCACAAAGGAAAAAAAAGCCAAACCCTACAAAATACAAAAGAACTCCCAAACAACCTCTTCTCCCCCCAAAGAAAAATCGAGCTCGCTAACATTTTTCACAGGAAGAGGGTTTTTTTTTCTAATTGTATTAACCAGATCTAAGCCTTACTCCCTCCCCCAGGCAACTGAGCAACACAGTATAATATTCCTGGTACAACCTCCATAGCAAAGATTTTCTAAATGAATGAGGGATTAATGTTAATGGAAGATGTGTGGCTAAATGCATAGCTTTGGAAACATCAACTTGCTTAAAAAAAGCTGGGAGGGAAACGTGAGATTTTCCTCATTTGTTTTGTAAAAGGGCGAAACTGATTAAATAAAGAGAAAAAATAGATCTACTAAAAAAACCCTGAAAATAATATGACAGCTGTAATATTTTCCAGTCAGGTCTGCCACATCAGAGAATAATAGCACTAACATGAGCAGAAGCTACACTGATGCCTTGTATAAACTTCAACTGGGAAAACATTGGAAGCTCTCTGGAAGTTACTTTCAGCTTAATTACTCTATTTTTTCTTAATCTTCATTTGGAAGAGGAGAGATTTGTGTGAAGAGTCTCAGCTACTTCCAATATCCACCACATATAGCCAAGGCAGTGGCTTGCAAATGAGCCCTCTCTGTCTCACTGATCCTGGGGCTGGTCTTCCGGTAGCACACTGTTCAGTGTAGTTTAGAGAAGCTTCAGAGAGAGCTGGTGGTGGGGCTGAAGAAATAGTATGCTGAATGGGGATTGCAGTGGCATGCCAGTCATGTCCTCAATATGATCTGTACAGAAAAGCTGCTGGGGAAGCCAGGCAGGTTGTCAATTCCAGCTGGAGAAGTCCCCATCTTGGCAGACACGCTGTATCTACAGGGCTTGAACTCTTGCTCATTGAGGTCAGTGGCAAAGGTCTCAATTTCAGAGGGGAAGGATTAGAGTCACATTCCCTTTGTACCAACAACATTTTATTGTGGATGAGAATCTGGCCCCTTGTGGTCTACATTGCTCATTTGGACCAATTCTCTCCCTTTTATTTTGCTGACACACTTTTTATATATGCATAGGCTACTCAGGCCCTTTTTGCTCTCACATATCTGGCAATTTTTCCAAGATTCATGCCAAATTCTGAGAAAAACCCATGTAGTATTGCTCCATTTATCAGAGAACATCATAAATAAAATAAATAAATATGGAGATATACCTATCTCATAAAACTGGAAGGGACCTTGAGAGGTCATCGAGTCCAGTCCCCTGCCCTCACAGCAGGACTAAGTACCATCAATGACATTAAGTCTATGAAATTGCCTCTAAATGTAATTTTCCCAAATCAGAACTGAGATTGGCATAGCACCCTTAGCCGAGCACGTAGATTAAAACAAAATCTCTAGAAAATCTTTCAAAATAGAAACAATTAAAGTTGTGAAGCTACAGTGAAAGCACATTTTAATTGAGACAAAACCATTTTTATAAATCCTGAATGCCGTAATATTTTGCTTACTATTTTGGAAAGCTTTTCTCACAGAGGAATAAAAGGGCAGTTAAAAGAAATATTGATATGAAATGTGCTTTCATGAATATCTTACCTTCTCTACTTTTTTTCCAGTGGCATATCATAGCTGTGCATCATCCTCTTCAGCATCACTGAAGCTTTCATATGGCTTTAGATTTCAAGGCTACAGGTGGTCTACAAGTGTTGCTCTTCAAAGACTGTTTTGATTAAATGAAACAATATTTGTGTAATATGGAGCCCAGATCTTTGAACTTCTTTTCTATTCAATTCATCCTACAAAGATTCAATTAGGGGAGATCAGAAGGCCTGCTGCCAGCCATTGTTTATGTCTGTCACTCAGGTTTCTCTTTTCAAATAGCTTTCATATAAAATCAGGACCAAAATTGGTTGTAATAAATAAATAAATAAATCAATAAATCATACTAATAAAATTAATACATATTTTAGATGGCAATGCCCTTTTCTCAAAAACATGGTCTAGAAGTATATAGCTAATGCTTTAAATGAATATACACATGTTTGCTGGCAGACTTGATCAATCATCTAGTTATTACTGTATTTTTAGCAATAATCCACCCTTCCTGCCACAAACCAAGGAGCTAAGTAGTTATACCCCTTGGTAAGTAAGTTATTGAAGCTGATTTTACTTTTTATATCTTCTGTTTTTTTGCTTTCATTGACAGAAAAACTTATCCTAACAGTTTTAAACCACATGTCAAAAAGCCTTATATATACAGGGTGCTGCTTTTCAAAACATTATTTTAAAAGCTTTGTTTGCCCCACAGTTAATATGTAGTATTCTGTGCATTTGAGATTTTTAAAATATCTCAGTCATCTAAATCACATGCTGCTCTAGCAAAACTGCACTGATTTTTAAAAACTGATTGAAGACTATTTTATTGGCAAAACTGTGCTAATCGAGTTTGTGAGTCAGAGTCTATGCTAAAAGAAAGCATGTTGCTAATCCTCTGCCTCCACATATGGGAAAAGAAAAATGAGATATAAAAGGGAAAATCATAACCTTGTTGATTATAAGGAGTGTTCTATCTGATGTTCCCTACTAAAGTAGTCTACACTATAGCAGAGTTAGAGGCAGTAAGAAGAGCATTACCATGTTGGTCCCTTACTGAAAATGAAAGAAAACTAGCATTTTCAGACAAAAATGTAATAAGAAAATGAAGTGGACTCAAGAAATCTGTTTGTTTCAGAACTGATATTTCTCATTTGTTAATATCCAGCTGAAGGTCATTCTGTTTTTAATACAGAAAAAAATTCTTTGGTATAGATTGTGCTGCCACACACTGCCCTATAGGAGCATAGCTGTACCACCCCTGGAGCAGCACAGGAAAGGGTTTGTGCTCTTTGAGGCAAGGTTCCTTCCCTGGTACCTTTCCACCCCCTCAATCCAGGAGTGGCCAGAAGTAGATTACTACTCCCGCTTGGGTCAGCTCAGATGTTCTGGACTGTGAATTGATGACAGATGAGTTTTCACCCATTTCCCCCAGGGCTTGTCTGTGTTGCACCCCTTGTGCATGGCCTCAAAGTTAGGGAAAACAAGCAGGGCAATGGAAGCTTATTCTGCCTTATATGTTTTTACAAGAACATGGTTCACAATTTAGCCCTGAATTTGGAACTTTGGACAGTTGGTGAATGGCTCTTTAAAACAATTTTGCTTGATCAGTGGTGACAGAAAATGTACTGGGGACATAATATTTATGTTATTAAATCTGTGTGGTATACATTGTAGATATAAGAGACTCATTTATTGGACTGTCAAAATTCCATATTTGAATCAATTACTGGAGACTAGTACATATTTGTTTATATATAGGTGGCAGATGTGTTCCCCCTGCTATCTCGATCTTTGCACCAATTACAATGATATGAGTTTGTTTATTTTAACAGGGACAAATCATAAGAACATAAGAATGGTCAGACCAAAGATTTACCTAGCCAGTACCTTGTCTTGCAACAGTGGCCAATGCCAGGCGCCCCAGAGGGAATGACCAGAACAGACAATCATCGAGTGATCCATTCCCTGTCGCTCATTCCCAGCTTCTGGAAAACAGAGGCTAGGGCCACCATCCTTGTCCAGACTGGCTAATAGTGACTGATGGGCCTATTCTCCTTGAATTTATCTAGTTCTTTGTTTGAATCCTGTCATGGTCTTTGCCTTCACAATATTGTCTGGCAAAGAGTTCCGTAGGTTGACTGTGCACAGGAGCGGCCCTAGACAAGCTGCTGGCAACTGGCGCCCTAGGCGAAACGTGCGATTGGCGCCCTCACCTCCAAACCCCTCAACTGCCATTTAATTTGGCGCCCTAGACGATCGCCTAGTTCGCGCCTATGGATGGGCTGCCACTGACTGTGCACTGTGTGAGTACTTCCTTTTGTTTGTTTTAAACCAACTGCCTATTAATTTCTTTTGGTGACCTCTTGTTTTTGTGCTATAGGAAGGAGTAAATAACACTTCCTTATCTACTTTCTCTACACCAGTAAATCACTTCAAGCAATGAGCTTCTATCAGCCATCGAAAGTCAATGACTCTGCTCATGCACTCTTTTATTATCTGTGTCCATTTCACACTCTTTCACAGACTGCTTACTAAAGGCATAATTCTGCCACTTTGACACACAGAGTTTGATATCTTACTCAGCAAGTAGGCCAATTGTTTTGAATGACATTACTTATGGAGTAAGGCACAAGTCAGTGGAAATAAGAGTGACAAAATGAAGCTTCATTCCATGTCCTGTATGGGAACAAATCAGGCATAATACATCCGAGAACCTTTTTGTGTTTGCTGGATAAATAAGGGAATATCTAGTTTCTTTCGGGTAGACTCATGGCTGTATGAATTTTTAAAGCCACATAGTGCATTAGTTGTCCTGAAAAGTGATCCACAAACCATACCCTGTCCTTAAAAGAAGTCTACAGACTCACATGAAGACAAATTGTCCATTCAATTTCACCACTGTAACTCCACTAGCATTAATGGCACTACTCTGGGTTTAGGCTGGGACAGCTTAAAGCAAAATATAGCCCTACAGGAAAAAAATATTTAGTTCACAAATTTACCAAGAAAACTTGCTAAGAGAACAATCCTATAGGTTTTCATTATTGCCTTGATCATCTTATTAAAAAGTTGCATGCAGCAGAGATTTTTGTAGGAGAAATCCAGGCAGCATTTAGTAAGCAGTCCAGCATATTGCACTTTAATAAGTTAATATTAATACTCTCACAGATGCCCACGTAAATAAGCACAAAACACAATAGCATTCTGAAATTAAAAACCCCCACACACAATGGAATGAAATAGTTCAGTGCATAATACCATTGCTAAAAAATACCTATTGTATTCAACAGTCTCCAACTTAGATTAAGCTACCAACCAATCAACCCAGTCAGAGTACATAATGCCTTTTCAATACAGTGGCCTATGAATGGATTGGTTTAAGAATGATGTATTGTATATCATTTGAATACATTCCAAAGAAAATGAATTCAGATACAGAAATGAAATTCAAGATATAAAGCTATGATAAGTGTTAATGTGACCCTGTTTGTTAAAACCCAAACCCAAAGAGTCCACTACATGATATAGTGCCTTCATCATTTGAAGATGACCATCTGTAAAAGACTAAAATAGTAATATGCTATGATGTACAATGGCAGATTATTATTTCAGTCAGGAAAGGTGTCCTTTCCTATAATAGCTCAATCAAGTTTCTCCTTATGCTGTTGAACAGCCATATATATATTTTGTATGCAAGATTTGCCAGCTTCATTAGCAGTGAAATTAAAAGGCTTAATGCTTATGTCAAAACCAGTAGAGAGCCAGATTGGCACAGTAAACTCCTACAAACTGGTCTGAATTTTTTAAAAATACCTGCTTTACATGTGTATGGCTTTCAGTAACCTACTGTGCCTGGTAGGCTACTGAGGAAATCGTTGGACATTAAATCTTGGCACAGTGGGTTTTTTTCTTTTAAAGAGACACATAGTTTTGGCATTGGACTCAGCATAAAAATCACGTTCAGGTCCCTCTATGGCACTAACGCACTTATGCAAACTAGCACGAGTCCTTGGAAAAGCAGACAAAAGTGCCAGAAGAAAAAGGTTGTCTTATGGTTAAATCTACTGGCATGCAGCTCAAGACATTTACGTCGAATTGTTCACTCTGCCACAGACTTCCGATGTGACATTGAGTAAATTGTTTAACCTTTCTGTGCAACCCATTTATGAAATGGGAATACTAACCATACTTCCTTTCTCTCACTTTTGCTTTTCTCATCTATTTAGATGTCAAGCATTTCAGGGAAGGGAGTGTCTCACCAAGGGTATGTTTATACTACACCGCTTTTAGTGACAAAGCTCTGTTGACACAGTCCTGTTGCTAAAAATGTGTGTGAACACTGTTTGTCATCACTTTTGCTGACAAAATACTTCCACCCCCAATGAGTGGGTTTTACTTGTTGGTCGGAGAGTGCTCCTGCCCACAAACAGCATTCACACGTGCACGTGTCAGAGGGGTGGGGTTTTTTAAGTACTTGTGACTGACAAAAATTTTGTTGAGCAAATGCAAGTGTAGACACAGCCTAAATGTGTGTCGTGTGCCCCCCCACATTGGGGCCTCAATTTCAATTGGGTCTATAGGAAATTACTGTCATGCAAGTAGTAATAATAAAAAGATACCACTAGCATAAATTCTGCATAAAATATGTTTATCCCTGGTATCCATTCCATCCATCCTCAGCTTCATTACAATGTGGTGGCTGTCAGAATGCTCTTGGCCGTACTAGCCAATCTTGCTCTGACTATGCACTGAGACATCTGAATGCTTGCCTGCAGGGATAACCCCATCTTGTTAAATTAGGAGTAAGAGGAAGTGGAAGCTATTTTCCTTCCCCTCTTCTCCAACACAACTCCCATCCACATAAAAAAGAGAAGGGATGAGTTGGTTTGGTCAGTTATAATAGATTATTTGAGGTCTTTGGGTTAATTCTTGTGGGCTTAATAATAGACTGCATTTTCTCGTACTGTATCAAATATGAGTTGAGTAAATTACATTATTTATTGAGGCTCTCCATTTTGAGGGTTTGCAGTATAATTTTTGGAGGGGAAATTTGCAACTGGGGTGAGGTGACACTCGCCTCTGAATATGGCAATTGGGAGATTTGGAAATTTGACATTTTAGAACAGTGAAATTCAGTATGCAGACTGTTGCGGGAGGAGAGTGTTGGTTCAGGGTTATTCAAGCTTTCTTTATGAAGGTGGAGTCTTTGCTGTGTTAGCAGTCTCAGTTGAGGCCAAGGGTTTTACGTTATTTAGTCAAATTGACTAACAGGCTGGCCAGAGAGAATTTTGAGGTTATCTGTGACTGTCCCTTGCTGTAGGAGCTATACTTTTCCCCTCCTCCCATTCATTATTATTCTGAGGTTGGTTTTTTTAAGGTGGTGTCCTTTGTGCCATTCTTTTCAGTCAGAATGTAAGCATCCTCTTTATGGTGTCCTCTGCCCTTGGATTGCTGCATGCAGGAAACATCTGTCACCATAATGCAAAAGCTTTGTAAAGGCAACTTCAGAACTCTCCAGCATTTAGTTAAGTCCCTAGAGGACACAGGTTGATTTTCTCAGATTTGCACTCTGAGCCATATCATCCAGAATTTCTGGGAGGATACAGGTATTGCTGGAAAGTTACTAAGCTATCACCCAACAAACGGAGTCAGATGGGACATGCTAGGTTAACTGACCAGCATCATTTATCCTGCAAGTTAAATTACTTCTATTGAACTGGCACCTAGGCTTTTTAGTTTCCAATAAATAATTAATAGAACACAAATTGAAAGATGAAGTTGTAGATGGCATTTTTATTCTGGCTATTTCAAGTAGTGCCTATTATTTTAAAAAAATTTTCCTGTGAAGTTGCAGTTAGAGTTATTAATGATAGGGATAATAAAACATTAATCAAATCTTTACAACTTTAAATACGGACTTGTGTCTCATTAAAGTGTATAACAATCTGAAATGCAATCTTACTTACAGGGCTTTTTCATTTTAATTATATTTGCCTTTCAGGAACTTAACATTTATTTATATATAAAGCAATACACTTACAAATGCTTTTTGCACTGTAGGCTCTTGTTTAAAAGATCATTGTCATGATCTGTAGTAATCTAAAATAATGACAAAACAAACTGATATAATGCTTGATACTTTTTACAAAAACCTGATAAAGTAGCATTCTTTGTCAATATAAAAATCATTCTATGTATTCTGTCAAGTGAAGCTACAGCTTTATGTAAAGACAGAACCAATGTGTGTGTTTATTCATTTCTTAAATAATCAAGATAAAAGGTCACATCATTATTAATATTTAGTACAGTACTCGTTACTTTGAGAATGTTATGCAACTGTTGCCATTATACCACTGATGTTTAGCTGTTTGGATTAATTTAATGTGCACAAATAATCTCGCATATTTCAAATACTTCTATACTTTGTTTCATTCAAACTGAATATAATATTAATTTCTACAATGCTTATAATAAGCGATAGTATCCTTCCCCCCAATTCCAGAAAACCAGTCAAAACAAACAAACAAAACTTCAATGACCACAAATCATTTAGGAGACTTCTTTTAAAATTGATTTCCTAACTGAGAAACTTTAGGGCACATCTACACAGGCGGGCTATAGTCGAATTAAGCTCTGCAACTTCAGCTATGTCAATAGCTTAATTCAGCTTTTGGCACTGTCTACACAACAGGAAGTTGAAGGAAGAACACCCTTCCTTTGACTTCCCTTACTCCTCATGAAATGAGGGTTACCATGAGTCAGAGTAAGAAGTCCTCCAGCTCGACATTATTTCGAAATAAAGGTTTGTAGTATGGACGTGCTCTTTGTTATTTCAGAATAACATCAGCTATTCCAAAATAATGCTGCTATGTAGACATAGCTTTAGAACGGAATACTAATGGTTGGTATTGAGTATAATGCCAGTAGACCCAGAAAAGAGCTGTTTTTCTGAGCTTTTCTACTGACTTGGGGACTTCTTTCTTAAGAGAATATATATATTTTCACAAAGAACATACTTATAAAAATTGTTCCTAAAGGAAAGACAAGAGCATTCCATGATAATGTTTTTATTACCAATAATGAATTGGTCATTATACTATGTTATTATTTGTTTCCTTCCAGCTGAGATGTTTATGTTTCAGAAAGTCAAACATCTTAGTAAAAAGAAAGTATTTCACTGGAAGGCCCTGGTTTTGGCTTCATTGTAAATCTAATTGGAAGCGAATATTTAAAGTGAGGTCAGTTAAGGACAGGTGTCATATTCGTAGTCTCAGATACTATTAAATCGTCTTTAGGGAAATTATTCATTAGTTTCTGCTCAGGTATTCTGCTCTGAAATGGACAATCTAACTTTTCATTTAGGGAGAATTAACTGTTAATTTAGGGCATGGCTACACTAGGAAATTATTTCAAAATAACTTATTTTGAAAGAATAACTCCCAAAATAATAATTTTGAAATAGCGTGTCCACATTATGGGAAAGCTTTGGAATTAGTCCGAGAAAGGCTCTGTTAATATGGATGCATTATCTTGACTTAGAGCCCCAGGAAGCACAGAGGAGTAATTAGTCTGAATTACTCTGGGGAGCAGTTATTTCCAAATAGTGGCACTGGAGTGTCCACACTACTGCTATTTTGAAATAACTATTTTGAAATTAGTATTATTCCTCGTGGAAAACAGGAGTTATTATTTTTGAAATAACCAGCGCCTTATTTTGAAATAATGGGCTTGGTAGTGTGGATGCTCTACTTGTTATTTCAAAATAAAGTGTAGACCAGGGCAAGGTCAAAATGTAGGGCAACATGACAATGGTTAACATTGCTGGGATTGCATTTAGAATAGCTTATTGGAGATTTTTATGTGTCTTGATCAGAACTTTCTGTGCCCGTGACAAATCTTGGGAAAGTGAAAAAGATATGTTACTGTGCAGATATAGGTTCTGCATGGATCTGGCATTGGTATAAACCTGCTCCCAGTGCGCCGCTGTGGCTTTTAAAGGGGCCACGACTGCATTTCAGCCCCCAGCGCGGGTTGTTGGTTTTTTTCTCAACAAGTTTGCCCCAGAGTACTGGCACCCTTTTTCTCACAAAAAAAGCAGTGGGTATAAGTATAAACCGAGGAGGCCAACAAACATTCCTCAGTGATGTGACTGATGCAGTCACAGACACATCACTAAGGGTAAGTCTACACAGCAGGGCAGAAGTCGAATTAAGATATGTAACTTCAGCTATGTCAATTGCATAGCTGAAGTCAAAATAGCTTAATTTGGCTTCTGGCACCGTCTATACAGCAGGAAATCTGAGAAAGACCACTCTTCCTCCGACTTCCCTTTTTCCTTGTGAAATGAGGGTTATAGGAGTTGGAGTAAGAAGCCCTCCAGCTCGACATTATTTCAAAATAATGGCTTGCTGTGTATATGTGCGCTATGTTACTTCAAAATAATGCTGCTTTGTAGATGTACCCTAAGATATTCTAAACTGGAAGGGTTTAAACATTCCTAATGAATAGTGATACATTCAACACTATTCATGAATCGAGTGAGGGCTTCTCAGGGTTGGAATGGCGATGGCCATCACAGTAAGACTTGCAGGAGGAATATTACCACCTGTTCTTATAAAAACGGACAAACAAATCTCAAAGTAACATTTGTTCTGTATTGATCATTAAAGTGGTCCTGGCTTACAGCAGCTATATTATTAGGATGCTAAAATACTTGCTACTAAACTTCTCTGGACATGGGTCATAGAGTTAATAGATTTTAAGGCCAAAAATGGACCATTGTGTGTATGCCTCTGACATAATACAGGCCATGGAATTTTATTCAGTAATTCTTGCACTGAGTCAAATAATTTATAGCTGAATCCGATTATACCTCTTAGGAAGACATCAGGCTTGAGTTAAAGATTTTGAGTGATGGAGAAGTCATCACATACCTTAATAAATTGTTTCAGTGGTTAATTGTCTTCATTTTTCATATGTGTCTCACTTCTAGTTTGAATCTGCCTGGTTTCTCCTTCCAGTGATTAGATCTTGCTACGTCTTTGTATTTAGATCCAATCACTGGACGTGGAAACCAGGTAAATTCAAATAGAAATAAGGCACACATTTTTAACTAAAGACCCTTCTAAGACCAGATACCATTTCCCCAAATAAGAACCTATAGATAATGACCAAATCATCTCTTAACCTTATCTTTGACAATCTGAATAGACTGAGCCCCTTAAATCTGAATTAGTTATTGGACCATAGAATCACTTGGATATTTAGATAGATGACCTTAGTGATTCATTTGGTGGCATTTTTCTCTCAGTGGGAGTATTGATAATGTTCAAACATGGAAAGAAGACTGACAATGCTGCAGTATGTAGCATCTTGTGATGAAATATACAACTGAGGTCCTCCCTGGAGCT
Source organism: Pelochelys cantorii (assembly GCA_032595735.1). NCBI lineage: Eukaryota > Metazoa > Chordata > Testudines > Trionychidae > Pelochelys > Pelochelys cantorii. Next base: position 117,782,898 of record CM064326.1, on the reverse strand, counting down.
ATTCAAAATGCATATTCTTCAGTGCTGGAATGGCTGTGAATTGTGGACTGACAGGCCATGAGAGAGAATAGCAAAATGAGGCCCTAAACTTTTTCAAGACTTAGAAGAAAGTATTAGGTACAGAAAAAGAAAAAAAATCTTTCTTCATTAGGAAGTAAAAAAATGGCATATTGTTAATAAATAATTTGATATACATATTAATTATTAGAAATGAATCTTTTAAAAGTATATAAATATGATAAGGAACAGAATTAGCCAACAGGTTAATAATTAATATTTCAGAAGTTAGTGTTCAAAATAAAATCTTTTACATTATTAATTACATCCCTATACAAATTGCAACAGAGTGTGCTCATGGGCTAAAAGAATAAAAACGAAGTGTAAACAATCAAAACAAATGGGTGACTAAAACCTGTAATGTAGCTGAATTTAAAAAGAGCAAAGAAAACAGATGAAAATATTGCACATTTAAAAATATAATCCTAGAAAATGCCTTCTTTCTTCTTTTAAACTTTTGGGGCATATTTCAAGTGCTTTTGCTTGAAGAAGAATGACTGTAGAGATGTCATATTAATTACCCCTCAAATATGTGATATTTCGTTTGCTCAGCTTATTGGTCAAAAGATACTTTCCCTAACTTCTACTTCCACCACCTGGGATCTGAAATTCAAGCTTTTCTGCTTCTTACATCATTTTCAGCAGTACTCTGTAATCAGAATTTAGCTTTCACATTTTTGCTGATGCATTAAGCAGAAAGAATCCAGCTGTTCCTTACTTAGTTGTATTATGTTTGCAATCCAAAGAGCACTAAAAACCTGATGTGGTTGGTAGAGAAAGACACCCAGGGAAATGACATTCTGTGATGAGTAAGAGAATGCCATTTTGATTTTCTAGATAATCATTTTTATGTCTAAGGCAGCATTTTAAGTGTTTGTGAAATTAATAGCTCTGGAGAGAACCAGGAACTGTGTGACTGGGTGCTCAACTCTAAGATGTAAATTACCCTGTTATTACAGTTAAGAATTCTGTATCTGTTCTCAATACTTAAATGTACTGAAGTGATTTTTAGGCTGTATAGACATTTTGTGATATATATAAAATGTTCATTGAGGAAGAGAAGAGACCTGCAGACTCATATCACTTTTGATATCATCTAGTTATGACCTTACAATTTCATATGAACCTTGTTCTTCAGCAAAATGCATTGTCATGCTGTCTGCAGTGGGTCATGAACATGAGTGTTAGCCTCAGGGCAGACTGTCAAAAAGGGGCAGAGACTCCAATCTGGTGGTATGTTTTGTAATTAGATTAAATCCATGGTACGCTCACATCTCGAATACTGTGTACAGATGTGGTCGCCTCATCTCAAAAAAGATATATTAGCAATGGAAAATGGTTCAGAAAAGGACAACAAAAATTATTAGGGGTTTGGAATGGGTGACATCTGAAGAGAGATTAAAAAGACTAATATCAGAGGGGTAGCCGTGTTAGTCTGGATCTGCAAAAGCGACAAGGAGTCCTGTGGCACCTTAGGGTATGGCTACTCTAGCCCCCTAGTTCGAACTAGGGTGGCTAATGTAGTCATTCGAACTTGCAAATGAAGCCGAGGGTTTAAATATCCCGGGCTTCATTTGCATGTTCCTGGGCGCCGCCATTTTTAAATGCCCGGTAGCTCGAACTACCTGCCCGCGGCTACACGCGGCACGGGCTAGGTAGTTCGAATTAACAGTCTTAATTCGAATTACCGTTACTCCTCATTGCAGGAGTGTGACTGCAATGTGTGTGACCCTTCAGCTTAGCAAAGAGGAGACTGAGGGGGGATATGATATAGGTCTATGAAATCATGACAGGTGTGGAAAAAGTGAATAAGGAAAAGTTATTTAGTTGTCCCCATAACATAATAACTAGGGGTCACCAAATGAAATGAATAGGTATAAAACAAACCAAAGGAAGCTTTTCTTCATGCAGTGCACAGTCACTCCTTGCCAGAGGATATTGTAAAGACCAGGACTTTAACGGGTTTCAGAAAAGAACTAGATAAATTCCTGGAGGCTAGTCCATCAATTCTACTTAGGCAGAATGGTGTCCCTAGCTTCTGTTTTTCAGAAGTGGGTGACAGGAGAGGGACTTCTTGATAATTACCTGTTCTGTTTACTCCCTCTGGGGTATCTGGCTTTGGCCACTGTCAGAAGACAGGATACTGGGCTAGATGGACCATTGGTGTGACCAAGTATGGCTGTTCTTATGTTCTAGATCAGGGGTGGCCAACCTAGACCTGAGAAGGAGCCAGAATTTACCAGTGCACATTGCCCAAGAGCAACAGTTCTATGTCACCAGCCCTGCTCATCTCCCCACCACCACTCTCAGCACATCCCACCCACTGGCAGCCCCACTGGTCAGTGCCGCCTCCTCCTTTTCCTCCTGCCCACTGGGATCAGCTCTCTCTCAGCGGGAGACACTGGAGGGGGAAGTGTGGGTTTGACATGCTCAGTGGAGAGGGTAGGATGTGGCAGGGACCTAGGGGGACAGCGCCTAGGGCAGAGCTGGGGGTTGAACAGTGAGCACCCTCTGGCCCAGTGGAAAGTTGGCACCTGTAGCTCCAGCCCTGGATTTGGTACCTATGCAAGGAGCCGCATATTAACTTCTGAAGAGCCGCATGTAGCTCTAGAGCCACAGGTTGGCCACCCCTGTTCTAGATTTTGCCAACCCAGTAACAAATGTGAACTACTAAAGCACAAAAACAGTCTTAAAACAGGGTCATAGACAGTCCCTATTGAACATTCCAGGCAAGCTGGATTATATGATAAAGATAGTCACTTTATGCCAAAAATCACTACAATATTCAGGTAACTGCCTATTCCGAAAGGTTAGTCACTTACTCCATGTCATCTTTAGTCAGATCTCAAACCAAAGATATTGCATGTAGCCAGTCCTGTAATAAACTAAAAATGTATTAATTAGGAAAATAAATGAGGGTCATTTACAAGGTTAAAACAGGAAACATGCACACACAAAGGAGTAACAAAAATGTTTATAATAAGCAGCTCTATGTATCCCACAGGGCCAGGGCTGGCAATAGACTTTTCTGAGTCCTGGGTAATTTGTGGTGGGCCTTGGCTTTTCTCTCCTGGAAGGGGCAGGGCTCAGGTGGAAGGGGTGGGGCTGGGAGTTTTTGTCTCCTGGAAGGAGCTTTTGTCTCCTTGGCTTTTGTCTCCTGGAAGGGATGGGGCTGGTACACTGCACCTCCTCCAATCAGCCTGCAGTGCTGTCCAGACCACATCGCAAGTTAAAAGGCCTGGGGCTCTGGCCACAACTACTACTGTGGTGGCGGTGGCCCAGATCACCAGGCCCTGGGACAACTATCCCCTTTGTCCCCCTGTCATTGGGGGGCAAGCAGCATGGAGGTTTCTTGCTTATATTTAGGCATCCTTGCCTCTTGCATAAAGAGACCCAGTTTCTCCTTGTCAGGGATTTTTATTCCTTCCTCATCCCAGAATCCAAGCAGATGGGATAGATTCATGTTCAGGCCTCTCCTTTCTGGGGGAAATAAGAAATACTGTCAGCATGGTTTCTGTTCTTTAATGCCACACAATGCCTGATTTCTCTTCAGTGAGCCATCTTGCATTCAGTACAAGCACTTTACCTTAATAAATGCTTCTTTTCCTGTTTGGCAAGTTACATTGTTACTGAGGTTTGCAATACACACACTCAATATAAGTTTGTGCCAGGGGCTACACAGGTTATAAGTGAGATCAATACATGCAACATCCTCACTGACAGGTAAGCCGGACTAGTTTACAGCTATGCATTTTTCATTGTTTACTGAGGCCACAGATCTTTGTCAGGAGCTGGTATCTGGTCAGTTTCTCTGAAGTAATTCAAGTAAATTAGAAAACAATCCACTGAATCCCAAAGCTTACTTGGAGCAGGGGGTTAACTGAGTTACTGTCAAATTTCTCTGAAAGTAAATTAATTGCCAGCATGTTTGCCATCTTGGAATGAAGAGAGAGGGCTATGGAGTGGACGAGAAGAGAATTTAGGTTTAGCAAACAAAGGGATCATCCTTTATTATGACTCTCTATAATTGATATTGCATTAATGCCTAAAGATCACAAATGGGATCAGGGCGCTATCCTGCTAGACAGTGTACCAGCACAGAGGAAGATGCAATCACTAACCCAAAGAGTTTTCAGTCTAAGGCTAGCCTGAGTCCTGCAAAAACTGAAGAATGTGGTCTGCTCAAGAGTTACTCATGTGAATGATCCCAATGAAGCTATTGGGGAAAATAAGGAAAATGAAGCAGGGGAAAAAATTTGTAGGACTAAGAGGCCTAATTTAAGATAAGAAACAGGAAGCGAGTAATAAATGCTATTAAAAAAAGAGGAGAATGAGATTGAGGGTAATGGTTATAACCAGGGCTGTCAGTTAATCACAGTTAGCTCATGTGATTAGCTGAAAAAATTAATTGCAATGGAACACCATTAAAATTAATCACTGTTAATCACAGTTTTATTCATACTGTTAAAAACAGAGTATCAGTTGAAATGTATTAAATATTTGTGGATGTTTCCCTACACTTTAAAATAATATATACTTTTTAAATTACAACAAAGAATACCAAGTGCACAATGCACATTTTATATTATCCTTCATTACAAATATTTGCACTGTAAAATGATAAAAGAAATAGTATTTGTCAGTTCACATCATAAAAGTACTAGAGTGCAATTGTAAACAAGAAGCAGGCAGCATTATCTCCTGCAAATGTAAACAAACCTGTTCGAGCAATTGGCAGGACTGAGTGGACTTGTAAGCGCTAAAGTTTCACATAGTTTTGAGTCCAGTTTTTTGGTACATAACTCTACAACTGTGCAGTCAATTTTCAAGAAAAAGATATTGCACTACAGTACTTATAATGGGGGAATTGAAAAATACTTTTTTTGTTGTTTTATACTGCAAATATTTGTGATAAAAAAATAAAAATGGAGTACTGTACTCTTTGTAATCTGTTGCCATTTAAATCAATATATTTGAAAATGTAGAAAACATCCAAAATATTTAAATAAATGGCATTCTATTGTCTAACAGTGTGATTAATCACATGATTAATTGCAATTTTTAAAAATAGCTCGACAGCCCTAGTAATAACTTAGGATTACATGGTTGTGTAGGGTCACACTGTATGGCGGGTCAGAACAAGGGCTATTCACTACTTACTTCTTGAATTTTGGAGACTAACTACTACAAAGCTCATAGCTAAGAAACACTGTGTGCAGCTTCTGCAGGCCCCCAGGAAAAGTTTTGGGGGAGGCTGGCTTCATAGCCCCAGAAGGGGCAGAAGCTTGGGCGGAAGGGGCCGGGGCAGCCAGCCCTCAATACCATTTAGACTAGTGCAGCACTAACCCTCTCCACTGTAAGAGCTGCTCAGAGTGGAGCTCCAGTGGTGACTTAAAGGGCCCAGGGCTCTGGCCACTGCCACTGCTGCAGTTGCAGTGGTGGCATCCAGGAGCACTGGACCCATTTGACTAGCTGGGTGCCAAGGCAATTGTCCCCATTTCTTCCCCACCCCCCGTTGGAAGGCCTGATTGTAGGAAACTTCCTTTAGATCCATCTATTGACCTGTCCTAAGGTTTTTATACGGTCCCCCATTACCAAAGTATCTGACCATTTTCCATGTAAAATCAAAAGCAGTTACACATCCCTAGTGGACTTTGTGGGGATTCTGCTACTCCTCCCTACACATGGTAAACATTTTGTTTGGTGTCAGGCTTTTCTTTTAGATGTTTTAAAAATTATTTTCCTCTTTTTGATGGTGATAGGGGGTTTGTTGGGAAGGTAGATACAACGTGTCACCATTGTGAGAGCCTATTTATGCACTTCTTAACTGGCCAGAGTCCTAGTAGTTTGTTAAAGTACAGGGCTTTTTCTCATCCAAGACTCCTCTCCCCTGTGAGTGAGTGCATTCTAAAACTCCAAGAAAATGTTCCTTTACTATAGCAAAGAAGGAGAGAATCTTTTTAAATGAACATTTTAATTTTGTTCCTGTGTAATTGTCTTACATAAGTTAACAGCTACTGTATTCATCTATCTTTTTCTGAGTTCAGAATTTCCTGTTTATATTTGCAACTTTGAAATAGATTAGCCTGTGCAGGAGACACTCTTTAATACAAATAAAGTACAAAAGTACAGAACACTATTTCAAAATGAAGAGAAAGAAGGCAGTAAAGGGGTCTTGGGGATGAATTGACGTGAAAATGGAATTAGAATCACTTTTTCTAGAGGCTTCTTAAACAAACTGTCCTTCTAGTATCACCTCCCCCGCCCCACTATCTCCCTTTCATTCAAAGATTTTGCAGGTAAAATTTTATATTGTAGGTGTGATTGTAGCCATAAAATACTCATCAGCTCAGCAGCCTTTGCTTAAAGGAGAGAGAGAGAAGAGCCAACAAAAATACAGAGATTTTTATGAAAGGAAGGAGCCCGATTCTATCTAGTTCCAAAAATGAGGTGGATTTGAAAAAGAACTGTGTCACAATACACAATATATTAGCACTATTGCTGTAGAGCTATAACTAATGATGTAATGTGTGGGAAGGATACATTCACTGTTGAATGTGACTATGAGTCACAATGTAATAAATACAGGTAAAAAGAAAACCATACCAAATTTTTATGCAGCATCTTGACCTATTTTACTTAGAGCTAGACAAATATCTTTGCCTACATGAAGCAAAGCAACATTTAAAAGCAGAGACACTAAAAACATACTTCAGAAATGGAAAGAGAGAGAAATGCTGATTAGCTTTCATCTGACATAGTCCATGCTGAATGCATCAGTGAAGAGGAAACCATGCAAGAGGTGACTTTTTGGCAACCCATACTCTTCAGGAACCATTGTGGGTGCTCTGCATCCAAAGGGATAGAGATTAAAGCTGGTGAGGAATTTTTCAGAGATCTGTTTTATTTTTGTTCACTGAAGCTGCCAGTTTGTTGAAACTGAAACTGTTTGAAAAACAGGAGGAATTTTGATCAATTTTCCAAGTAAAAAAATTAGTGGAATTTTTTAGAAGTTATCCACGAGTCACATTTTGACATTAAAAAAAAAAAGTTGGGTTTTTGAGTATGAATGAGTTTCTGCTTAGGGTATGTCTATACTGCATCTACACAAGCCACCTCTTATTTAGAAATATTTTTCGAAATAACGGGCGCGCTATTTTGCCATGCCAATAAACCTCATTGCACAAGGGATAAGGAATGGCTTGAAATAGTGCATTATTTCAAAATTTGGCACTGTAGACGCACAAAATAGACTATTTTGAAATAGATTCAAAATAAGATATGCAATTTGTGTAGCGCAAATTGCATATCTTATTTTGAGTTTAAGGTGCTGTGTAGATGCACCCTTAGAAATTTCAGTGAATTCAGACTAAGAAAAAGTTTAAAATAAAAAAAAAGGTTGAAATAAAAATGAAATGCTTTGAAATTATTGAAATGGAATATTTCAATTGACCCAAATCAGTTTTAGACAGGATTTGGGGTTTATGAAAATTGTCTGGAGTTTGACTTTTTGTCGTGATTCAGGATGGGATTTAAAAAAAAATGAACTGAAAAATGTTCACAGGATGGGAGATGAGACAACACACCCATTTACTTCCCTGCTGTACATGAGATGGGGACAAGTGTGAGTAGGCCAAGTGGCCCATGGAGATTCCCTGTTAATAAGTAGCAACTGAGGCTATATTATCCTTTCTATATATTTCCCTGGATACAGCTGCCTTTAGGACTTCTTCTGCTCTGGAGGCTGTGGGGAAAGCTGTGGCCAGGGGGCTCCAAATACAGTCATAGGAGATTGGAGCAGCTTGGGGAGGCACAGGGTCCTGTGAGGATGCCCTTAGCTTACCATTGATCCCTGGGAATCTGAAGGATTCCCATTTTCAGAAAGGGGAAGAAAATCCTGCTTCACGGCCCAAACTGAACAATTGATGAAGAACTGCAAACCGATTCACAGACATTTCCTCCCTCAGAGCTTTTTACTCTGGAAAAGAAAACTGTAACCAGCACAATCTCACCAGTTCAAAGGGCAATCCTGACTCCTCTGCAGTCAATGGCAGACAGTGCTGCAATGAATCACTTGCTTTTTATCATATTTTACTATTCTTCCCTGATATCCTGAGACACATTTTTAATTGTAACTGAAGGAAAGTTTTAATAAGTTATGCTTTCAGGAAAAAAAAGGTCAAAATATATTAGTGAGGTTGAAATTAATCAAAATGTGAAGTCAGTCAATGGTGGTAACTGTATGAAAATAGACCGGCTCCATGAGAGAATAGGAGATTGAGAAGACATGCCTTGTCTTGCCACATAGCCTTCCTCATTGGAAGGGCAGTGACAGCTGTATATTCTACAGATGTACCCAGCATTTCTTGGGTCTGTAAATGAAGAAATGGGTTTGGGAGGGTTTGTTTGGAAAATGTACATGCTTTATGTAAATGACTGTATTTTTCAAAAATGAAGGAAAAAAGAAGTCTGTATTAACAAAAGAAGGAAAGTGATTCAAACGTTGGCAGACAATATTTGCTGTTTTTCTGTCATTTGCCAGAATAAAAAGGGGTGGGGGTGCAGAAGTGAGGGCAGGGGTCTGGGAGGGTTGGGGGGCTCAGGGAAGGGGGCAGAGGGTTCTGGAGTAAGAGCAGGGGGTGGAGGGTTCAGGCACAGGGTTGGTGAGGGGGGATTCATGGTATGGGGTGTGGGTGTAGAAATCAGGGCAGGGTTTTGGGTGTGGAAGGGAAGCCCTGGAGTCTGAGGGAAACAGGGCTATGTGGGCTGGCTGCAGCCTCCAGTTGCCTACCTCTGGCCTCCAGGTTGCCTGGGAGGATGGGATTCCAGGGTCCAACTGCGGCCTCCAGCTGCCTGCCCTGGCCTGCAGCTGGTCCAGGGGGATGGTGCTTCAGGGCTGTCCTCAGCCTTTAGCTGCACCTCGGCCTTTCAGCTGGTCTGGAGGGTGGGGCTCTGGAAGTGCCTGCAGCCTCCAGCTAACCACTGCCATGGGCTCCAGGGAAGGGGGATCCAGGGTTTGGCCCCAGCCTCCATTGAACCCTCCCCTGCCCTGCAGTTGGCCTTGGGAGGGCAGGGCTCTGGGGACCAGCCCCAGCCTCCACTGGCACCCTCCCACCCGACAGCTGGTCCAGGGGGAGTTACAGGGGACAGCCCCCACCTCCAGCACCCCACTGTGGCCTGCAGCTGGTCCAGGGTCAGGCTATGATTCCCAGCCCCAGTGTCTGCTTGGGAAGGCCTTTCCTCAGGGAGAGAGGTGGGCTGTGCTGCCCAGCACTGAGGGTTGTCCTGGAGGTAGTCCCAGGGAGTGAGAGCAGGGGAATCATTGGGGCAGGGTACCACTTACCTGGTCCAGTGGTCTGCAAAGTGAAGATCGATGCCCAGCTGGACACTCTCTTGCTGGTGCAGCTGCCCGCAGTGGTCACCCTGCAGTATGGCTGTCCTTTGATCAGCCCCATCCCTTTCCATATTATGGAAAACAGCCCCATTCCAGGCACTTCCCATTTTCACGGCACAATCAAACCCTGACCTTGCTTTAAGTTAGGATAAAAGGAAGCAGCATGCCAAATTTGGTGGCCCTAGCTCTTACTGTTTAGGATGAGTTCTTCAACAAACAGACTTGCAGACAGAAAGATGGACGGACTCAGAGACAAACAGACACACAAATTCTCTCTCTCTCTCTCTAGATTATATTTATATTCTCACCAAATAGATAAATACATAGAGAATACAAGCTGGTATGAAGGGTGGAGTGGCAATGTATTTCGGTGGGTGTATAACTCACAATTTGAGAAGCTGGCATGAATTATGTAGGTCAGCTGAAATGGGTGAAAAGAAAATCTTTAAACTTCACTGCAAAGGGGTGTATTGTTTCTTTAAATGTCTAGAAGAAGCCTGGCAGAAGAAGACTGGGGAAGGGTCTAAGAGTAAACTTTCTAATGAATCAGAGACACAGAATGGCTTTTGGGATGATGCCAGTTTCCTTATTCTAATGAAGTTCCATGTTCAGTGACGCTTTCCCTCTCTGTGATTCTTTGCTACATACCATTGTCACCTGGAGCCATCACACCACTGGGATATACCACTTGTTTTCTGAAGAGTTAGTTTACGATTTTTAAAAATTGTACTATTTTTTGTGTGCCTCTACTTAAAGCCAAGTGCCTTAGCTATAGTAGCCTCCAAGTGTTCATAAACACATGCCACTCAGTAGTTTTTGTAGCATAGTTTTGACTACCTTATAAAAATAATATATTTGCCTCATGTTTTGGCTGCAACCTAGTATAAACAGGGTGCTTTCTTCTTTACATGGACAAAAACCCAATCAGCAGTATGCCAGAGCACCACGGTATTTAATATATCTTCTCTGATCTGTGTACACTTTTGCAAACCTCAATAAAAGGTTTACATTTCCTTTTCTTTAAGAGGCGGGAAACAAGTGCCCCCTCTCAATGCAAATCCAGGAATTTCTCCTTTTCAATGATGTCAAGTACATGTGTTGGTGTTGCAAGATACCAGACCTGGAACCTCCCAAAAGAGGACACTGAATTGTGCTTGTCCTGCAGCACAACACAGCATAATTCTGAAACGGAAAATCCACATTTGAGGGTGAGGAGGTCTGGTGTGAACATTTCTCTGGCAGGCTTCCCCTCCCTCCTTTTTTCCTTAAACTGCTCAAAGGCTTAGAATCTTGGAATACATCCTAAGGGACAGGGATTTATGGGCAAAGGACAGATGGTGAGGTCAAAACTGCATGATAAATGCAATTCATCTCATGGCTCTATAGTTTACTTTAGCACATAGATGTCACATTTAGGCTGTATGTTACAGGGGAAAATAGCATTATTGCAGTTTCTGATATGCAATATAAACCAGATACACCAATTACTTTTAAACAACATGTAGATTGCTTACTAGAATGATTAATTTTAAATCTAAGCTATCAGTGCCACTTTCTATTTGCACTATATTTTGTCCCCCAGCCTGCTGAACTGTGAGGAAATTCCCATTTATGTGAAGTAAGATAGCTACATGTCTCAAAACTCCTTGACCATATCAGTTGGGGTACAGGAAAGAAACTGCACTGAAAAAACTGCTGGATCGTGGGTAAATGAATTAAGATCAAGTATCTCAGTTGACATGAGTAGATCTATCAGCTTTCTTCAATACATGAGGTGCTGGTGAGTCAACAGCAGACTCCAGTAAGGCTGTGTCTAGACAACACCTCTCTGTAGACAGAGAGATGTAGATTAGGCACGTCGAAATTGCTAATGAAGCAGGGATTTAAATATTTTGCGCTTCATTAGCATAAACATGGCTGCCGCTTTTTTCGAAAAAGAGCGTTTAAAAAAAAAAGGAGTCTAGATGCTGAGCTGTCAAAAAATACACTTTTTTGACAGATCCTGTAAACCTCATTTTTTGAGGAATGCAGGATCTGTAAAAAAAAGAGTTTATTTTCGACAGCTCCGCATCTAGACTGCCATTTTTTTGGGAAAAATCTCCATTTCAAAAAAAAGCAGCGGCCATGTTTATGCTAATGAGGCACGGGATATTTAAATCCCTGCTTCATTAGCAATTTCGACATGCCTAATCTACTTCCTTCTGTCGATAGAGAGGTGTAATCTAGACACAGCCTAAGAATGAATGGGGTTAAACTTGGAAGGTCGCATTCTTTCTTTAGGAGCATTCCCAGGAATAGTGTGTGGAGGGTACTTCTCCTTTGGAGATATATGAATTTCCAGCTTATTTCACATTTTGTTCAGCATGTATACGAGGCACTGTGAAAGTTAATCAAAGTGCTGATCAAAATCACTGTTAAAACCATTTGTGATTGAAAATTGAGTCTTTTGTTTTAAAAACGTCTATGGAAGCAGACAGTTTTTGTGGGGGCTTTTTGACAAACACAAACCAAAATAAAAGCCAACAAAACAAACCACATAAAAACTGAAAAATGTTTGGGTTCTGGTAAAAAAGCAGACTATGCCAGCAAAAACAAACAAACAAACAAACAAACAAACAAGAAAAACAAACAAGAAAAAATTATTTGAAAATACTGTCATGGTGCCTCAAGGAAGATGTACTTCAGATGCTGCCTGCTCCCATTATACACTGTGGGACAGGTCCTTTAGAAAGACCATATTTCCCATGATGCACTGTGTTAGCTCAGCCTGGGGAAAGCATAGTGTATCATAGAAGGTGGAGTGCAGCCTAGGATCACAAGATGCAGAGAACCATGGAGACCAAGCAACAACTCTTATGACGTACCTCAGTATTTCCCATCAAAATCTTTTGTTTTGCCACACAAGTTTTGAGTTTCTGATTTTTTTGCTGAAAATCAAAATTTTCCGTGTGTGTGTGTCTGTGTGTGTGTGTGAGAAAACACAACTCCACTTCCTTTTAATATACTGGTGATGCTGGATTTTATAGTCTAACCTTGCCTCATCGTTGAATGCCTGGCCAGTGCGCTTGGAAGCTTGTGGCATGACCAAGTAGGTTGGTTGAAGTTCAACCGAGATAAGATGCTGATATGATGGGGAAACAACCAGAAAGTATAATTTATTTGAAGGTGTGTGCCCACCCTCAAATGTTTGCAATCTGGGGATTGAATCCCTAGAAATCCTGGTTAATAGCAAATCCTATGTATCCTTGTTACTTAAAAACCTTCTCTACATTAGCAAAATAATTCAATATCAGTGATATTGGTGGAGACTTTTGGGGGTGTAGCTCAAACTCATAAGGAAGAGTTCAGAGTTCTAGAAAATCTTTGGACAAAATGCTTTCCTACATTCATTTTTATTACTTAACGTGTAAAAAAGAAAAAAAAGTAAAAATTCCTGGAAACTTTGCTGAATCAAGAAATCATTGACAGAGTCTCCTAACTCACTTGTCTGTTTTTCAGATTGCTTAAAGCTAATTGGTTCTTACCTATCTTTATAAATTGTTTCAGAATGATGGATGAAAAGCCATAATCAGACAATTACAATTATTAAGAGGAATAATAACCAGACAATGGAAATAGGAAACACATATGTCAAAATGTGGAAAAGGTGACCTGAGCGTAAGCAATACCCTGACATCCATGTAAGCCTGCAGACCTCCTGAAAAAAAGAGATGTGGCATTTGCTAATTATCTCACTGCATTCTTAACTTCGAAATGTCCTCCTTAGGGGCCTCACCAGAACCTCTACAACCGGGCATTTTATGCACAGGTGGCCCAGACTGCCACCATCTCATGATGGTTCCTCTGTAACAGTGTCAGCAGGAGCCCTTAGTTCTCAGCTCATTTGAGTAGAAGCTGAGCCCCTCTTCCTCTGAAAATCTTGGTGTGAGGAGGGAGAAAGCCTAGCCTGCCAACAGAGAGTGACAGGGGTCCCCTAGGAGGCTGTGCCTGCAGTCTGGCCAGCAGCAAATATTTCTGTGCTAGAGGTCCCTCAGAAGGCTCTTCTTGCCTTAATCTGGCCAGCAGCAGAAATTCTGGAGTGTCACAGTAAAGTCTGTTCTCTGGCCAGCTGTGACTTGAATGATTTCAGGAAGTTCCACAGCTCTCACAAGGACTGCCCTGAAGAGGTTTTCAATGTAGACCAATGATAATTCAGTAGAATTAAAGAAATAAATTAAGTCTTTGGTTTCTTGTAAACCCTTTCACAGTATCAGAAACCTTTTATGGCAGCTATTTGGAAACAATGTAAAGAAAATTGAGTGTCATATTATAAAAATTTACCTTTGTGAAAACATTGTTACCTTTAAAACAAAAAACATCCAACCAACCCACAAGAGGAAAACCACAAGCTTCTTTTGCCCATGGAAAGTTCTATGGAAAAGAGATACCAGTCTGATTAATTTTTGCATTTTACCCACTAATAACACTAAACTCTAAAGAGAACTCTCCACAGATATATATGGGAGTAACACTGGAAACAAACACATTGACCTTAGGAAGATAAAATCTGTTCTTAAAATATACTACACATATAAGATATCTGTGTGGCTTCCTGGACACCTTCTTTAACATTATCTTGAATAATTTTTCAAGGTAATCTGTCCCTGTGAACTCTATGTAGAATGTGTTCTTTTATGGCAATATAACATTTGTATGTAACAGATAAGGTAAAAGCATGCAGCTATTTCATATCCCTAAAAATTATGATTGTATTGCAGGCTGATATGCTTTTTTTTTAGTATGCAAAGGTTTAGCACACATCATTAAAAGAATGGCCAAGCTTTTGATTTTAATTGTAATTGTAATCCTCTCCACTGAAGCCTCAAATGCATCATTTGAAATCTACCAGAGATGTGAGTTTTTACTGCAGCCACTTTACATTTGTGGGATACATTAAAAGGTGTCATCCAACTGAAATGTAAATCACTGTTCTTGAAAACAAATTACAAATGAAGATAACAGGGCAGCACACTAGTGCTAAAGCCTCGGAGAGCCCATCTGAGGCAGTTTTCTTTCAGACCCAAATTGCAGCAGCCCTGTTATCATGGGTAATAGGGTGCTGCTAAGGCAGGTTGATTACAAGGCAATGGTAAACAATCCTTTTAAATGCAGTGCCTGAACAGAAGTGCACACACAACATTAATCAACTGAATTCAAACAGAATCACAAGGGGGAAGTGGCTGGCCTGCCCTGGTTTGCTTTAACTCACACAGCAAGTGGCCAAAGTGCCGAGCTGGCTGGTTATAACACTATTTTCCCATCCCTTTATAATCAACATTAACTTGTGTGAAATCCTGATTGCAATCCCTGCGATCAATCAGTCAATAAAAACCTTATAACATGAATTAAGAATAGGTTTGAGAAATATTGTATTTTGACCCTTGTAGCATTTTAGTCATCTTAGATTGTGAGCTTTCTGGGGCAGGGACTGCCTCTGTTTTATTTGTTTGCCTGTGGAACCATACAATGATTCCTGATAATGGGTCCCTCACCACTACCCTGTTAGAAATTAATAATAAATAACGTTCCTCAGTTTTTATTTTAAAGGGTTACATTTCCCACCTCCCCCCCCCCCCATTAAAATTCATCCTATCTGGGTTTATTCAATTATTCAAACATTTAAAAATCGGTTTGTGTGCTTCTTATATGTACATCAGTAAATAGTAAATATGCAACATCAGTAAACAGGCTCTAACATATGGGGAATGTTAAGAAATGTTGCTCAATGAGGAGTGGGGAGGGGTGCCACTTTCAGAAGAAAAGTGGTGCAACACTGAAAAGAGAAAAAGCTGCAGGAAAGAGCAAGGTACAATAAATAGATTCCATTTAAAAATAAATAGAGTAATTTAAGCCTGCCTTAAGACAGCTTTAAATAATGCAGTCTTCACTTATCCTGAATGATAGCAGAATTCCTGACTCTCGTTAGCATATATAGCAATTCCATGAAAGCCTAGCTACATGTAATCATATACCAGGGCCACATTCAGTCAGTCTATTTATTTTGTACATTTTTAATTTTCAACTGCATTTCCTTTAAAGGAACATCTGCAGATGACTCACTTCATTATTTAGAAAGAGAACACGTGAATGTAGTTTTACAGAGTGGTCGGAAATGATATTTCAAAATGTTCCCACCTATCAACATTTGAATCCTAGGGCTGTGGATGGATTAATGGACTGTAGAGGCATTCGTCCCTAGCTTGCTGGTTAAAATCTATCCCAGATTGGTGTAATGGAAAGTTACCATCACCTCCTAGAAATTCAATGGCCTATACAAAATGAGTTGTTAATTTTTCTGTCCATTTCTCAATGGTCATGGGTCTACACGAGCAAAACCTCACCACCCCGATCAGTGTCCTTTTGGAGGCCACAGAAACTGAAATGGGCAAGAAGAATAAATTAACCTCATCTCCAGAAGTGGATAGTCTAGAAGAAGTTTAAGGGCAGCTTGTGGTATAATCTATTCCTATTGCACAAGAAGGGCTTCAGGGATAGAATCATAGAATACTAGGACTGGAAGCGACCTTGAGAGGTCATCAAGTCCAGCCCCCTGCCCTCATGGCAGGACCCAGTACTGTCTAGACCATCCTTGATAGACATTTATCTAACCTATTCTTAAATATCTCCCCGCTTCATTGACTATGTCGGGTAGTCTACTTTACATGCCTCTGTCGGCAGAGGCATGTAGTCTAGACATACCCTGGCTGCTACTGCAGTAGCAGTGGCAATGGTCAGGGGCCCCAGGCCTCGGGCCAGTTGCCCTCTTTGCTCCCCCACCCCTGTTAGTGGGCCTGCATTAAATAAATGGTTTCTGGTCACACATTTGTAGTGCTTTATATGGATTAGGCAGGTAAAGTTGTTGTATTGCTGTATTGGGGAAACCAGAAAGCTTGGGGGACATGGTTTATATACGTGAATTCACAGGGTGCAGCAAACACGTTATTCCAACAGAGCACTCTGAAGCAAAGTTGGATAATGAATAAGTGACTAGAGCAAATAACAATATGCGTCAGTCACCAGACCAGAGCGCTGGAGACTGAAGTTCTCTGTTTATTCACAAAATAGACATAGCTTGAGCAGCTGCACTGCTGCCTTCCCTGCCAACGAACTCATCCATTAACTCAGGGGACCAACACTAGGAATGAAAACTGGTAATTCACTCCACGTAGTCCTTGGGTTTCCATGGACCCATTCAATGAGGATAACAACCTATGGGTTGTTGGGGGTATTCATAGAATCATAGAATACTAGGACTGGAAGGGACCTCGAGAGGTCATCGAGTCCAGTCCCCTGCCCTCATGGCAGGACCAAATATTGCTTAGAAATGACATGACATGGCTACTTGGTTGAATGGAAACTAGACCGAGGCCACCCGGTCAATTAACACAGGCATCTGAACGACCATTAGATGGTACTAATTTTCAGTACCAAGAATGGGAGTGATTATCTAATAGCAGTATTAAGTTTCTGATTATGCCCTAAGTGAACTAGAGCAGACTCAGTCTGAACTGAATGCTCATTAAAGGCTAAATGGTGACTTGAAGTATACATCCCTGAAAAGAAGAAAGAACAGCCCCCCTGGCAACCCAGAATTTGGTCATGGATACATAGATGTGGACACTGTAAGCCATCTTACTACCCTTACCTTGGAGCAGCTGTGTACTAAGGGTTGAGGAAGGGGTGTATGCCTGTCTCTGTCCCTCCAGCATACGTGCCAGGTTGAGTGAGTCAGCACAATGTATCCTAATTTGATCTTGGTATAGGCAGTCCCAAACTACTACTCTATTGGAGCAAGTGGGGATGGAATTATACCTTGGAGAGGAGTTCTGATCCACACTGCCTCCTGGGACTACGTGTGAAAAGGGGGTTGCTCAGGGCTGTACCAAAAGGCATAATCTCTTTGTGCTATGTCTTCTCCCAAACTAACTAGACTTGAAAGTTTATCCACCCTGGCTATCTTTTCTAACTTTGGACTCCACATGCAGTGATACCATGGTGCAACCTGGGGAACCATGACCTAGAGATCCACCTGGGACTGTGGGTAGCCTCATCCTTTTGGACGGAGGCCTATGGTCCACTCCTGAGCTGCCCTGATGCTCTTCCCCAGGGACTCCATGAAAAGCCTGCTTTTTTGTGGGCCCTTCCAGTGTTTGCTTTTGGGAGGACACAGATGCAGAGACTGTTTCCTGGTTGATTTGATTTTAAATTCATATATGGACAGTTTACCAGGCAATTGGATTAAAATCCTGTATTCTGTGTATATATTGTAATAAAATGTGATGTACATTTCAGAAGCATTTACCTAGAATAAAAAAATAAAACTATTCATAATTCATGTTAAGCAAAAAATGTTTAATGTTTCTGTACTAATATGACCTATCATAAGACAATGATTATATTTCATTAGACAATGACAGAGCTAGGAGGATTAGAAATAATTCAAAATAGGTTCAGCTAGTTATTTTTTTTTATTCTTTCCCTGCCACTTTTTTAATGTTCACACTAATTAAAAATTTCATGGGAACTTAACATTTTCTTAAATGTATCAAAATATGTCTTTAACCATCAAATACTTAGCATTGTACACAAATGAAGGGGAACACCTATTTGATCGTAAATTCAATTTGACTACAAAGGCAGTTGACAGCACAAATTTGTAACAAATTGGGCACTCCAAGATGCTCTAGTCCAGAACTGTAGGAAACACAAGGATCATTTGTGCAAATGGAGGTGAAAAAAATATGTCTGTTTTCACTCAGTGATAATAATCCTATACCTGGGCCATAGGATAAGGCCTGCTTTCTGGGTTCATGACCATTAAGAAACAACTCTCCCATTGTTACTTTGCTTGTGGAAGGGTTGCAAATGGTAGGAGCTACAGGAAGCAAAGATGTGGGAATCATTTAGTGCAACCCTACACTTTGGACAGGTGCCACTCTTAGACTTTTTAATTGATCTCATTTGTTACTTATACCAGTAAATCGCACTGTTATCATCTCCGAACAAGCAATGGAAACCAGAATTTGTCACTGACTAAAGATAGCAGAACAAGTCTCTGAATGAACTGGTCATATAGATTTACTGGCTTAATTACACAACAGTACATTAGATTGAAATAAGATACCTAGAAAAATCCAAATTACATGCAGGCCTCTTGTTTCTTTATACCACATTGACACAAAACACGGTTCAAATGCTACTGCCAAGAGGACAGCACATGTTATAGTTCTCAGAGAGAGAATGAGAGTGAGTCAGGCCTGAAGTTGTAAAAGGTTCTTTTGTTACTATGCAATAAAGTGAATCTCAGGCTGAACTGAAGGCCTAGAGGGTAGTAACCTGCACTGTCATGCAGGAGACTCTAGCTCCACAGCAACTTCTAAATGGTGGTGACAGAAGCATCATGAAAGCAGTGTGGCTGGGAGCACAGCAGAAGTGACAGTCTCAGGCTGTCTGCACTACAAGCTATGGGTGTGAATCCTCTTCCAACTATACATACAAAATGACAGGGACTAATTTAGCTATAACTACTCAAGAGAGAGATCTTAGAGTCATTGTGGATAGTTCTCTGAAATGGCTGCCATATGAAGAGAGATTAAAAAGACCGGGAATTTTCAGCTTAGAAAAGAGGAGATTAAGGAGGGATATGATAGAGCTCTGTACATTTATGAGAGGTATGGAGAAAGTGAATAAGGACATTATTTACTTGTTCCCATAACGTAAGATCTAGGAGTCACCAGATGAAATTAATAGGTAACAGGTTTAAAACAAAAGTAAGTTTTTCACATCTATCAGGGATGGTCTAAGCAGTACTGGGTCCTGCCGTGAGGGCAGGGGACTGTACTCGATGACCTCTTGAGGTCTCTTCCAGTTCTAGTGTTCTATGATTCTATGATTCTTCACACAGCACAGAGTCAACCTATGGAACTCCTTGCCAGAGGATGTTGTGAAGACCAGGACTTTAACAGGGTTCAAAAAAGAACTAGATAAATTCATGGAGGTTAGGTCCATCAATACTTCTTAGCCAGAATGGGTAGGAATGGTGTCCTTGGCATCTGTTTGTCAGGGTTGGAAATGGATGACAAGAGAAGGATCACCTGATGATTCCCTGTTCTGTTCACTCCCTCTGGGGCATCTGGCAGGGCCACTATAGGAAAGCAGGATACCCAAAAGGGTAAGGTAACAAAAGCCAGCAGTGAAGGAAAGGGATGCCAGTTAGAAAAAGACAAAGTAAAAACAGTGAGATGAAAAGAGTCAATGAATGAAAAATTAAAAGAAATAATTCAAAGAAACAGACCAGGACAATGCAGAAGGAAAAAAATGATGAAAAGGGTAGTGTTAGATAGCAATGGACTGCAAGTGCACAGAAAGGTTCTGAGGAAAATTCAGGAAAAAAAATGAGGAAAGAGACCAACAAAATAGTGACATGGTAATTCTGTGATTAAGACACCTTGCAAAATGAGGTGGCACTGTACTTACAATGAAAAAAGTGTGATACTAGGGATTTCCCATATGTTTTTATCTTGTTGGTAGGATGTTGGGCAGAAGACTAATAGTCCATATCTCTTTCTCCCCTTCCTTTTACTCAGTAGGCCCTAGTCTACACTAGGACCTTATTCCAAAATAACTCCCCCAAGTTGGAATTTATAAGCGATGTCCACACTACAAGCATGTTTTGAAATAATGGGTCACGGAAGTTGAACTCTGTACTCCTGCTTTTCATGAGGAGTAATGCTAATTCCAAAAAAGTAATTTTGAAATAATGGTAGTGTGGATGCTCCAGTGCCACTAATTCAAACTTATTGGCCTCCAGAAGGCCTCCCACAGTTCCCCAGAGCGCTTCCTTGAGGCTCTAAGTCTGAGGTAGTGCGTCCATATTAACGGAGCCTGCCTCATACCAATTTAGATACTTCCCGATAGTGAGGACACACTAGTTTGAATTTGTTAAATCGAGAGTTATTAAGTCAATTTTATTAATTTCAAAATGGTTTCATAGTGTAGACATGGCCTAAGTAAATGGTGAGGGAAAGATATGAGAGAGAGAGAGAAAGCAAGCTCTCCTTTTCTTCTCAGCAGTCAGGTGAGAGGAAAAATAAAACACTGATATCAGAATCCAAGAGCCAGCTACTAAGGAAAAGAAATGAGCTGAGGGAGAGAAAGCAAGTGAGTCACAGGGCCAGAGAATTAAAGTGTTGCATTAATTGCATATTCCTTTCCCCACTCTGACCCCCCACATTGTAAAGGTAGAGAATCTGTAGGCCCAGTGAGGCTAAGTGACTTGTCTAAAACTACACAGCAAATTAACTGTTAACCTGGGCTTTGAATTTAGGAGTTTTTGGTTCCTAAATTGTAGTCAATTCACTGAACCCCATTCACTGTACAATCAAGTCAGTACACAATATAAGATCATGGTAAAGGCTGTGGTTTAGTAAGCTGTGTGGACCACCTACATTCTACCCACTGCATGACACAGAGAGACAGTAATAGGTCTGGAACTGAGCAAGGTGACCAGATGTGCACTGTTCAGTAACATGGGCAATGTAACCCCACTTACAGGGCTTTTCAACCAAAAGTCACACGGCATATTACTTATACAAAGCACAGTAGTGCTTGCAGACACACAGCATGTATCTCTGTGAAGTGAGAGAGGCACATCGCACACGAGCTCTTTGTTTATAACATGCTGCCTATACTGCAGTATGTCTGTGCTCGACTGACATGATGTAATGGCCCTGTCATTTTAGCCCGTCACTGTTCTTTCATGGAGTCATATCAAACATGTCCCTCATGACATTCAAGCCATGGCTATGTACCAGAGAAAAGAGCACCCAGGTCTGCAGTTGTTCCGTTGAGTTCTGCTTTTGGAGTGCGTTCCGAAGACGAAGAAACTGTTAAGCCAGCGAGTGCCAGAAAGATATGGAAGCCTCAATCTGAGAACGGACAAGTAGACAAAGCCAGTAAGGGTACAGAGCCAGCTGACTGAAGCCCAGACAACCAAAACTTTTGATTGTGCCTTGGGGTTGGGCTATACTCTTTGCTATATTCAGCGTTCCCCAAATCTTGAGCATAATGAAGAGCTGTCAGTTGGCTCCTTTAAAGCCAGCTGGCTGAAGCAAAAAGCAGCTCTTACTGCCTCACTGTTCACAGGGTCTAGCAAAAGTGCACCTCTCTTCAGTGCTGATTTGTGTTGGTGGAAGCCAGCCATCTCATTTGTGAACCCCCAGTGCAGCCTCTCCTTCCATTTCCTATTCTCTGCGCTAAGGCCTCGGGGGCGGGGGCGGGGGCGGGGGCGGGGGCGGGGGCGGGGGCGGGGGGGCACAGAGAACAGCTTCACTGTTGGCCAAGCAGGGAGGAGCTATCTGATTCCTTTCAGATCTTTTCATGACAAGCAGGGAGAATACAAACCACAATGCTGCCAGACACATGGGCCACAGGGTAAGCTGGATGTCACTGTCTGCCACAAGGTGTAGTGCTAGCTGATTCTTGGACATCAAAGTAACACAACTCATAGCACCATTCATATGCCCTTTGCCAAAGCAACACGCACCCTGACCTTTACAATGCACCCCTCAAGTCCGGATACAGCACTGTAGGCAGACATTGCTTTTCACATACCCTCTAATGAGCACTTTCTCAGCCTCAAGGATCAGTCCTGGCTGGTCCCCTTTCTGGGTTGCCTCATAGGAGTCTTCTGCAGCTCAATTCTTGGATCAGGTCACTAAGAATTGGGTCCCCTCCTGGGCTCAACTCTTGAACAATAAGACCTCTGTCCCTCCTGATGCTTAACTTCAATTCTTCCCCCTTGCTAGGTCACTGCTACCATTCTCCCAAGCTGGGAGTCTTAAGTCCTGCTTAAACTCACCTGTTGCCCCTCATGGGCTTCTGTCACATTTCTTGGCCCTTACAGACTCTCTAGCTCCTCTTTCTTCATCAGCACCACAGCAGGAGCTAACCCTGCTCCTGTTAAGCTCTACTTCTTAGCTACAGAAAGTTCTAGACCTTCCCTCCATGACCTTCTCACAGAGAGGGAAGTCTTTTCATCTCATTCCTAACAGCAGGGTCTGGCTTTTCCTCAGCTACATACATAACCTAGCTCTGTCAGCAGGTAATTAATCAATCAAATCAGGTGCAGAGCATAACTATTTTGGTATCTTTCCTGCCTGATGTAGGGTTTGTAAGATAAATTGGCACATGATGTGGAGCTAGGAAAACCGTTCATCTCCCCCCTTCCATCCCCCCCAAATCCCCCAGAGTTTGACAGGGTATGGACACACGGGTCAACAAGTAAGTGCCAACCATATGAGATCAAAAAACAAAGTTGTTAAACATAGACTGGAATTTGTAAGGCAATGGCAGAGATTGTAGCCTTGGCCAGTAATAAATGTAACAAATGTAAATTATTACGAACTATGGCCATGGTTGTTTGAGGGCTAAGATAGCACACCACAAAATTGGCAAGTCAGGTAAAAAAAAAAAAGAGAAAAAAACAATGGGGCATAGAAAGTGCAAGCTCTGCTAGCAGGGCAGAAAGCAGTCCAGACAAGTAATATGTCACACCAAGCAGAAGAAAAGAGTAGAAAATTGGAAACAGCTGTAGAGAATATGCAAAGAAGAGATGTGCCAGTGCTGGCGCTACCACAGCCTTTGGGGACTTACAGAAATGGAAATTTTGCCCTAGCAAAATTAAAAGATGGAATCTGGGATGTTTGGAATGGTTTAGGAATGGGAACATGCAGAATGACCCAGAGCAACAATTACCAGGCAGTCCCTGGGCAGGAGCCACTGCACTGCCACCACTACCATCCGATGAGAACCAGGTTCTGGCAGAATTGAAACTGAAACCTAAAATGGCGCACATTAGAATGGGAGAGGGAAGTGCAGAAGGAGAAGACTTGTCATAGAATCATGAAACACTAAAACTGGAAGGGACCTCGAGAGCTCATTAAGTCCAGTCCCCTGCCCTCATGACAGGACCAAGTACCGTCTAGATGATCCTTGTTAGATGTCTGTCCAACTTGCTCTTAAATATTTCCAGTGATGGAGATTCCACTACTTCCCTAGGCAATTTATTCTAGTGTGTATTCCAATTTATTCTACCCTGACAGTTAGCAATTTTTTCCAAATGTCCAACTAAACCTCCCTTGCTGAAATTTAAGCCCTTACTTCTTGTCCTGTCATCAGAAGTCAAGGAGAACAATTTTTCTCCCTCCTTCTTGAAATACTCTTTAAGATACTTGAAAAACCACTATCATATCCCCTCTCAGTCTTATCTTTTCTAAAATAAATAAGCACAATTCTTTCAATCTTCCCCTACAGGTCATGTTTTCTAGACCTTTAATCATTTTTGTTGCTCTTCTTTGTACCTTCTCCAAATCTTTCTTGAAATATGGTGCCCAGAACTGGACACAATACTCCAATTGAGGCCTAATCAGCACAGAGTAGAGCAGAATTACTTTTTGTGTCTTGCTCACAACATTCCTGTCAATGCATCCCAGAATCATGTTTACTTTTTTTGAAACAGTGTCACACTGTTGACTCATATTT
This sequence comes from Pelochelys cantorii, assembly GCA_032595735.1. NCBI lineage: Eukaryota > Metazoa > Chordata > Testudines > Trionychidae > Pelochelys > Pelochelys cantorii. The sequence continues at coordinate 117,758,867 of CM064326.1, read as the reverse complement.
AGCTTGTGGTCCACTATGACCCCTAGATCCCGTTCTGCAGTACTCCTTCCTAGACAGTCGCTTCCCATTCTGTATGGCTATGTCTAGACTACATGGCTCCGTCGACGGAGCCATGTAAAATAGTTTATTCGGCACAGTCAAAGAAGCGGGGATTTAAATAATCCCCACTTCATTAAAATAAAAATGGCCACCGCGCTGTGCCAACAATCAGCTGATCCGGCACAGTGCGGCAGTCTAGACGTGGCACGGTCGACAAGAGAAGCCTTTGTTGACCGCTCTGGTATGCCCCAGGCCCTTTAAATCACTTATGGGAGTGCCACTCTGGGAGGCTCTGAGGGCTGCAGGATGGGGTGGGGGAAGTTCTGTGCTGCAGGCAATGTTGAAATCCTGCTGCTCCGGCCCCATCCCTTCTGCCTGATACACAGCTCCTTCCTGGAGCACAGAACCGGGCCTCCCCACTTTGCCCGTGGGCCCACAGAGGCTGTTGGCTTCCCTGATAGAAGAAACAAATTCCGATTTTGTGGAAGGAGGCAGTAACTTTCCCTCTCCTCCAAGAACGAGGCTAAAAATCAGAGGTTCTGGTTCCCAACCTCCAGCTATAACTCATAGAACCCTACGCCCCTCTCTGAGCTAATAACATGACCGTCTTTCTCCATTATAACCTCTCTCCGTTGGCTAAGTGCTGGTATTCTGCTTCTGCTCTTTGTAGCTCCTATGTATTCTGCACTAGTAGACAGTGCAGCAGGTTGATTCAGCCAACCTTGGTACTCAGATAGAAAGACCACAGGCTTGGTGCAGTAGCAAATTTGTCGATAAAACACAGTACTAGTTCCTCATAAGTACTATGGGTGCACTAATACATGTATGCCTGTGACAATGTATCAGCTCTGTCAACATAACATGATGCTCTCCCCTAGGCCACAGCAAACATACCCCTCTTCCGCTCTCCTTTTATATACTGATGCAAATAATTTACATAGTACCTTCTGCATGCTTTTCATTATTATTCTGTACCTTGTACCAGTCAGGTCAAACAGAACATACTCATCCATTAGTCTGTCATTCCACTCTTATCTTGCAAGGGGTCTGTGTGTTCCTGTACCATCTCTGAGGAATTTGTTTTCACAGTTGCTGGAGAGGTCAGTGTGTTCTTGTACCATCTTTTCTAGTCAGGAATGTATTTACTTCGTTAGCTAATAGCTGGTGGGTTATTACTCTGACTACTACCCCATGCTACTCATCCATGTGGGTGCAAATGATACTGCGAGGTGTGACACTGAGTGGATCAAGAGTGACTACAGGGTTCTGGGAGTACGGGTGAAGGAGTTTGGAGCTCAGGTGGTATTCTCTTCAATCCTTCCTGTTGAAGGTAGGGGCCCAGGCAGAGACAGGTGCATCCTGGAGGTGAATGCCTAGCTGTGAAGATCGTGTCACCAGGAGGGCTTTGGCTTCCTCGACCATGGGATGCTATTCCAGGAAGGACTGCTAGGCAGAGATGGCGTTCACCTTTCGAGGAGGGGGAAGACCCTATTTGGACACAGACTGGCTAACCTAGTGAGGAGGGCTTTAAACTACGTTTGATGGGGACAGGTGAGCAAAGCCCACAGGTAAGTGGAGAACATGGAGACCTGGGAGATGGGTTCGGAAATGGGAGGGAGCATGGGCTATAATGGCAGAGAGAAAGGAGTGTCAGGGCAAAACTGGGAGGCAAGGTCAAATCAGTATCTTAGAAGCCTATATACAAATGCAAGAAGTATGGGTAATAATCAGGAAGAACGGGAAGTGCTAATAAATAAGTACAATTATGATATTGTTGGCATCACAGGAACTTGGTGGGATAATACACATGATTGGAATGTTTGTTTAGAAGGGTACAGCTTGCTGAGGAAGGATAGACAGGGAAAAAAGGGAGGAGGTGTTGCCTTATATATTAAAAATGAACACACTTGGAGTGAGGTGGAGATGGACATAGGAGATGGAAGTGTTGAGAGTCTCTGGGTTAGGTTAAAAGGGGTTAAAAACAAGGGTGATGTCATGCTAGGAGTCTACTACAGGCCACCTACCCAGGTGGAAGAAGTGGATGAGGCTTTTTTAAAACAACTAACAATATCATCCAAAGCCCGAGATTTGGTGGTGATGGGGGACTTCAGCTATCTAGATATATGTTGGGAAAATAACACAGCAGGGCACAGACTCCCCAATAAGTTCTTGGACTGCATTGGAGACAACTTTTTATTTCAGAAGGCTGAAAAAGCTACTGGGGGGAAGCTGTTCTAGATTTGATCCTAACAAATAGGAAGGAACTGGTTGAGAATTTGAAAGTGGAAGGCAGCTTGGGTAAAAGTGATCATGAAATCATAGAGATCACAATTCTAAGGAAGGGTAGAAAGGAGAACAGCAAAATAGAGACAATGGATTTCAGGAAGGCGGATTTTGGTAAGCTGAGAGAGCTGATAGGTAAAGTCCCATGGGAATCAAGACTGAAGGGAAAAACAACTGAGGAGAGTTGGCAGTTTTTCAAAGGGACATTATTAAGGGCCCAAAAGCAAGCTATTCCACTGTGTCAGAAAGATAGAAAATATGGCAAAAGACTGCCTTGGCTTAACCACGAGATCTTGCATGAGCTAAAAATAAAAAAGGAGTCATATAAAAAATGGAAAGTAGGACAAATTACAAAGGATGAATATAGGCAAACAACACAGGAATGCAAGGACAAGATTAGAAAGGTAAAGGCACAAAATGAGCTCAAACTAGCTACGGAATAAAGGGAAACAAGAAGGCTTTTTATAAATACATTAGAAGCTTGAGGAAGATCAAGGACAGGGTAGGCCCACTGGTCAGTGAGGAGGGAGAAACAGTAACAGGAAACTTGGAAATGGCAGAGATGCTTAATGACTTCTTTGTTTCGGTCTTTACCGAGAAGTCTGAAGGCATGCCTAACATAGTGAATGCTAGTGGGAAGGTGCTAGGTTTAGAATATAAAATAAAAAAAGAACAATTTAAAAATCACTTAGAAAAGTTAGATGCCTGCAAGTCACCAGGGCCTGATGAAATGCATCCTAGAATACTCAAGGAGCTGATAGAGGAGGTATCTGAGCCTCTAGCTATCATCTTTGGAAAATCATGGGAAACAGGAGAGAGAGTCCAGAAGACTGGTTAGGCCTCAGCTGGAGTATTGTGTCCAGTTCTGGGCACCGCATTTCAAGAAAGATGTGGAGAAATTGGAGAGGGTCCAGAGAAGAGCAACAAGAATGATTAAAGGTCTAGAGAACATGACCTATGAAGGAAGGCTGAAAGAATTGGATTTGTTTAGTTTAGAAAAGAGAAGATTGAGGGGGGACATGATAGCAGTTTTCAGGTATCTAAAAGGGTGTCATAAGGAGGAGGGAGAAAACTTGTTCATAACTGGCTGGATAACCATACTCAGAGAGTAGTTATTAATGGTTCTCAATCCTGCTGGAAAGGTATAACAAGTGGGGTTCTGCAAGGGTCTGTTTTGGGACCGGCTATGTTCAATATCTTCATCAACGATTTAGATATTGACATAGAAAGTACGCTTATTAAGTTTGCAGATGATACCAAGCTGGGAGGGGTTGCGACTGCTCTGGAGGATAGGGTCATAATTCAAAATGATCTGGACAAATTGGAGAAATGGTCTGAGGTAAACAGGATGAAGTTTAATAAAGACAAATGCAAAGTGCTCCACTTCGGAAGGAACAATCAGTTTCACACATACAGAATGGGAAGTGACTGTTTAGGAAGGAGTATGGCAGAAAAGGATCTAGGGGTTATAGTGGACCACAAGCTGAATATGAGTCAGCAGTGTGATGCTGTTGCAAAAAAAGCAAACATGATTCTGGGATGCATTAACAGGTGTGTTGTGAGCAAGACACGAGAAGTCATTCTTCCACTCTACTCTGCACTGGTTAGGCCTCAATTGGAGTATTGTGTCCAGTTCTGGGCACCGCATTTCAAGAAAGATGTGGAGAAATTGGAGAGGGTCCAGAGAAGAGCAACAAGAATGATTAAAGGTCTAGAGAACATGACCTATGAAGGAAGGCTGAAAGAATTGGATTTGTTTAGTTTGGAAAAGAGAAGATTGAGGGGGGACATGATAGCAGTTTTCAGGTATCTAAAAGGGTGTCATAAGGAGGAGGGAGAAAACTTGTTCATCTTGGCCTCTGAGGATAGAACAAGGAGCAATGGGCTTAAACTGCAGCAAGGGAGGTTTAGGCTGGACATTAGGAAAAAGTTACTAACTGTCAGGGTAGTCAAACACTGGAATAAATTGCCCAGGGAGGTTGTGGAATCCCCATCTCTGAAGATATTTAAGAGTAGGTTAGATAAATGTCTATCAGAGATGTTCTAGACAGTATTTGGTCCTGCCATGAGGGCAGGGGACTGGACTCGATGACCTCTCGAGGTCCTTTCCAGTCCTAGTATTTTATAATTCTATTCTGCCAAGGCTCGGCCTACTTTGGTTCATACTAATAATGTAGGACTCCAGCAAGGCCTGCCTTGGGGCTAAACCCCAACATACACCCTACTCATTCTTATACATGTATGAGAGAAAAGAGTCCATTTCACAGATAGCCATGTGGCTCCCACTTGAATATGCTGCAGGGGCGTAGAGCCCAAACTACTCTTTCCAGTTATTTGTAACTTGTGCTACAGCCTTGAAAGTAGTGTGTGTGTCTAAAAACACTCTCCTTTCCCCCTGTATTGTGCTCTGAACCTTTTGGGGTTTAACAGACACTCATACTGACCACCAAAGTGAAATCAATGTTAATTGGAGTGCAGCAGAACTCTGAGGCATAGAGACAGTGCCTGTTCTGCAATAGCCTATGCTATCCTCTGTCCTCAGCCTAGAAAGTGGCCCTCAGTTTTCAACTAATTCCACCATGGATTTTTTTTACATTTTCCACATTTTTCAGTCCAAAAATTGTATTTGGCCATTTCTAATTTCACTTTAAAATAAACTTTTCACATTTCATACTGTGAACATTTTCTCCAGATAAATTCTAACCAAATCAATATGTAATTAGTTGTCTCAACAAAAGTAAACTACTACTGACATTTTGCAGTTCAAAACTAGATCAGAAATTGAGTTCACATCCTTTTTCATCCAGTGGATCCCATTTTTATGTCTGTTAAAGAAGAAGAAAAGGTAGGAGAGAAAAAGTATTGGATTGTTTCTGATACTAGTGCAGTATCATTCTACTTCTATTAACAATAAACAACTACAAACAACTATTTGCATTTAATTGTTTGAAAGTTCTGTTTGCTTATCTACATGAAATCTTCTGCCTCTTAAACTTCATATAGGATAACTATAAAATGTGGCATTTCTGTCCTCCCAATCATATGAAAACAAATTTGACATGGGTCACATATTAGCTCCTTAGTTCCTTTTTAATGTTAATTTGTGATCTATCACATGCAGACAATATTGTTGTAAGTCATATTTAATTTCAGTTGGTTTAATAATGAGAATTACACAACAAATAATTCACATTTTGTGTCGGCCACTGAATAGTAAAATAGATTTTTCAGGTTAGATTTTCCAAGTAAGATTGGTTGAGCATTTTGCCATTAAAATAAAAAAGAATAATAATAACTACATGAAGATTTTTACCAGACAATGAAAAGGTAGGTCAGCATGTGCTTTTCTACTCTGTAGTTGTACTATGCTGAGCATATGCTGTATTAAATAGAAGCAGTAGATGACTCAGTCTCTAAAATAACTATCAAAGCACAGATCTGGAAGCTCAAAGCACCCAAAAGTGAATTAGAAAAGAGATGTCTATCAAAGGGACTGCAAACATTTATAGAATCTAAAACAGGTCACATATATTTCCTTATGTTGTATTTTGGGTTAGACACACATGCATCTCAGGTGTATGCTGCAAAATATTTTACCCTGTTAATGTCTTCTAGGAAGTGTAAGGATAGGGAGGTTTTATTAGCTTTGACAGGGAAGCAACAGTTGGTTTACTGTGCCGAGCTTAGTTACAGTGATTCCTTATCTTGTGCGGTGATAAGTCATATGTAAATTGAAAACTCAGTATTTCACTTGCTTGAAGTACAAGAACTGTCAAAGCTTTATACTCAGAAATCCTAAATATAAGAGTTCTACAAAAATTGCTGATAATGAAAACTGATGTGGAAATTATTGCTACCTGACATCGTATTTCTGACTCCACAGTTATGTTTTTGAGGCTCATGTGCAATTAGCTAGTTCGTTATTTTATCCTAATGCTCTAATAAATCACTTCACCATTTTTCTCTCATCCATCATCCACTTATCTGCCTCAAAGTCAAAATGGTACCAATTATTAATCAAGGCCAGTGGCACCCGCTCCTGCATAGGGACACCATGTTTCAACTGTCAGGTGGCATCCATCCCAGCCTCTCTTTGTCAGCAATAAAGAAAATGAAATTGGACTAATATGAATCTCATTTCTGCCCTGATTAAAGGCCTACATTTTCCCTAGGCATTGCCTGACCAGGTCCTGACTTGTGAGATATTCAATGTTCTTGTAATGTCATTCGGCCAGAGTGCGCCTGTCTCCTTAGGTCATTGTTCTTCAGATTCACTTGTTTTACATGGAATATAGGCTAGAAAATCTAGACTTCCTTTGGGGTGTTAATTAAGAGGAGCATCCAAAATTAATCAGCAAATTCACTAGGGCGAAGGGGAGCTGTCTGAAGGCCTCGATATAAAATGCGCTTCTAGTGCAGAGAAATGAGCCTTCGGCTATTGACAAAGAGAAAACAAGTGCACAGACGGCGATCTGACACAAAAATTCATATACGTATACAATTTTACATTCATTTTCCTTGTCAGCTTGTCACCTTTAATTATAAAGGTTGATTCGCTATTTGGCAGATCTGAAAATTGTAAACGCTTGGCCATTTGAATATCATCATATGGTCAACGTCTTCGAAAAAGAATGACACAGGAGCACACTAGTAAGGAAACACTGTAAAATCAAAACTAAACATAAAGATAGTTCTTTATTGATCAACTTGAAGGATTTTGCATGTCCTAATGGCAATTGGGAACTTGCTGGTGAAAGCAAATGTCACATATAAAGCATTTGCAAAGAAAACATTCTATTGACAGGTTGCTAAATCCTTTCCCATAGACTATCCTGTACTCTCCATTCCTTTATGTCTTTTATTACTCACTCTATTCTAATATTATCAGTGTTTGGTGCTAAGAATTTGCATAGACCTTCAGGCTAATAATGACCTTCATATAGGAACAGCAAATTCTCTGTTTTGCCCACTGAAGAAAAGACTACAAAAAAGGACTTAAACCCAATTCATTCACTGCTCCTCCCATAGATGTTTCTTAACTAGTTAACTGTTTTAATTAGATGAGGGGCTTTTTTTAATAGACGCTAAGTTTGAACAGAGTTTTTGTACATGACAAAAGAACTGGATGTATATACTCTGAAAGAGAAGAATGAATTCAGCTTTCTGCAGATACCTGTCATTTTTTTTGTTTAGTTAAAGCGTTCCTATTAACTAGCTATTCTTCCTTTGTGCAACTTTTCAATTATTTGGAGAGATTGGGGGTACCCTGTTTTTAACTTTACTCCTTGCAAATCCACCAAGCTTCAGTTTTAAAATAGTAGCATCTATAATCTGCATAGTTGTGAGTATCAGTACCAGTCTTCATGAACTAGTGTAGAGAGAAAGAGTACAACAAAACCAAAAACAAATATAGGCCTTAAAGAGATTATAGGAGAGCTCAGAACTTGAGCTATGGAGCTCAAGTGTCCATAGCTAGAAATTAAGCTCTACAAATTAATCCTGAAGAGTTTGGTGGAACTTACTATGAATGGTCATTGATATTGTCTCATGATAAATCTCAAAGAGGAGACATGTTAAACTCTGAAAGAAACTTTTCCTGACACAAAAAATAAATCACTATGCAATATTATAGAACTGACATCAATGCAGCTTATATCCCTGTTTGTGCACTGCAACCCAATTCAGCAATCCATTATTTATAACTTTAAATAACCATTGCAAAAGAAAATCTTTCATTTCTAAATTAGAATGACATTTCACACTGTATCAGTTGTGAACTAACTGCATAGTATCACTAAGCATCAAAGACAGGGCTTATACTTATGTTAAAAATTAGCTATCTTCAGCCCTAAAAGGGACTGAGGGTAATGTTTCACCACTGATTTTCTTTCGCTGTTTTTTATAGATCTGTTCTATTTGTTAGTCATGAGAAGAGGTATGCCTAATGTAGTGCACCAGACTAATCAACTCCTTATCAGATTTATTTTAAATACAGGAACAAAAAGTGAATGCTTGTCTGTTACATTCTTTTGAGTATCCTATGCTGTGGTACAGCCACAGAAAGAAAGTTGTGGGGAGATTTAATCTTACCAGCCACACTAAGAGTAACAATTAGCCATTCTTAATGATGTTTGCATCAGTTTATGCTATTTAATGAACTTGAGTCAAAACCTTTTAAGGTGAAACCCTAAAGTTAGCCCTTCAATTCCTATGGAGGCACCTACTGAAAAATGGCCTGCTTATCAGAATTTCTGAGCACTTGCTGCTCTTCAGTAATGCAGTGTGAACTGTGGGTGCTCAGCCCTCTGGAAAAATCAGGCCACCTTTTTTTGGATACCTGAAAAATGAATTTTGTGCCTAACTTTGGACATACACACTTTGACCTTAGTCTTGCTAAAAATTTTAAATTGAGCATCAGTGTCAAAATCTCCCAACCACCAGTCGAGGACAATATTACAGTACAGATGATTACTTCTTTTTTTTTAAATCAATGCTGTCCAACTGGTTGCCTACAAATGTAAAATCTATCTGTATTATGAAGAGACTTTTGAACAACATTGTTTAAAAATAAATACATACTGGGTTTTCTATGAAAGAATGCATTAAATCTATCCTATTGTGACTCTGCTTTTGGAGACTTAAAAAAAAAATCCAGGAAAAGTTTGAACCTTCTATTAACAGATTCCCATTTAATTCCCATCAGATCACTACCATACCATTCAAATTGCGTTTTAAACAGGGATTCATCCACATTTTTGAGAAACCTTCATTTCATGGAATAATTTGAATGAAAAAACTGTGTTTTGTTATCAGTGTTATCTATGAAAACAGGGAACCACATTTTCCCTTTTCTAATATGTAAGTCAGTCTTCTCTTTAAAGTGCCAAAGTGTAATCAAATCATTACTTGCGTATGCTGTTTATTTCTTTTCTTTAGATAACATCATTTTCTCAGACAAAACATCTTTTCTTACTAACAGGAAGCACGCTTTTAATTCTGAGAGGAAAGGTTGGGTTTTGGACTCTAGTTATAAAGCCAGAGTTTCCCAAGGAAAGTGGGCTCTTCGCGTTGTCTGTTTTATGTTTATTAACTATCAATATAAAGTAACAAGCACACAAGTGGAAGTAAGCCAGTTGTAGGTATATCAACTATTAATTTATTTTAAAAGTCAGTAGTCTAATTCCAAATAAATTTCCTAAGAAACTTTGTGTTTCTACTAGGTAAACTGAAAATCTGTTTGGGAATTAATTTTATATTATTTTTCATACAATCTTGATTACAAAACAAGTTGGTGTTGTACTTTGTTTTGAAAAAAAAGTACAAATCAATGAAAGCAACCAAAATGACTGAATATTTGAATGCTATTAAATATTTTGAGAGGTCAAACTGTACTTAATCAGTCGTTAATGCATAGTAATTTAAAAATGTAGTGACACAAGGCATTGCCCCAACTATTTTGTTCTTACTCTTTTCAAGATGTCATAGGGTAACTTTGTTATAGCTTCATGTGACCAAATTCCCTATGCTATTACTAAAGTGTCACTTTCCACAAAGACAGCAATAATTCCTACATTCGATAGAATAGATGCCTTAAAACATCCCAGAACAGGAGACAGGTCTGAAAGCTACCTGAAATATCGAGCATCAAAACAACATGGAGAAAAGTGCATTGTAATTATGGAAAATAGTAATAATTAATTGCATGGCTTTATTTTTAACTTACTGCTCATATTACTGGAAAAGTGACCTACGTCGTATTAAATATAAGAAAAGAAAGAAAGAAAGAAAGAAAGAAAGAAAACTGCAAGCAGCAAATCATTGCACCTCTTCATGTCTAATTACTGTCCAAATTCACTTTGAAAAAAAGTTAAATAAAAAATAATGATAGGCCCCATACTCTTAACAAGTACCATTAGTTAATTCATTTTCTGTGGAGTATTTAGATTATTTTTTTAATGCGCACTAAAATTTTTATAAGCAAGGTATGGGGATTTAACATTTTTCAGGTTTGCATGAGTGAGTGGTTCTAAATTACAGGCCCTCACAAATGGCTTGTTTTTGTTCTCTCTGAGGCCTTGATTCTTGGTTCAAATGCTTAAGCAAGTCAATAGAGACCAACACAGAGGGAAAGTGATCTTTTTGGGTGGAACGAGTTGCAGGATTGTGGCAAGGTCCCTGGTGCATAGAAGTCAGTAGAGACATGCCTATTGATCACAGTGGGTTTTGTACTGAACCTTAAAATTGGTCTCTTTATTATGTTTTCTGCTCTTGAAAATTGGCAAGTGTTTATTAATAGAACAAATTAATGGATAAAGTGATAACAAACAGAAGTTGGAATATATTCTATTTTATATTAGTAGAGATGCATGGAATGAAGAGGGCCAATCTAGCAGCTTTGGCCTAAACAATACTTTCACTGAAGTAGGTTGGCCCATTAATTCTATCCATAAATATGAAATGTTAAAATAGACAGCCGAAGAGGCTTGCACTATATTTCTGATTTGCACACACTCTATTGCAATCATTTTTGGAGTCCTTAAATCGTCCTTGGTACATTCTCTACATATCTCAACCTGTACTGTATTCACAGTTTTCCCTTTATAATCACATACATAGTTTACTAATCACCACACCCTAAAATATGTGTGAAAGTCCTACTTTGTATAATGGATGAAATCCTAACCTCACAGAAGTCAATGAGAGTTTGACCACTGACTTCCCCACATATAGCTAAGTATGTACTTTATTGATCTATTTAGTTTAAAAATATTTCAAGCAATCTGAGAAATCTATAAGATCTAGCCTTTTGTAAGGCTTTTCTTTTTAAAAAAACAATCTGTAAGCAACCTGGAAGCAGATACGAATATTGTTTTTACCAGTTCACCTTAACTATTGTTTGAAGGCAATTTAAAATTTAAATACACTGAAATTATAGGCTACAACTTGTGTTAGATGGAAGGAAGCTCACAGTATTAATCTGCAGGTATATCTAGTGTAGAGGACAAATGTAACATTATATTTCAGTGTTACATGCTGCATCTGACCAGAATGTCTGCATCACACCTAAAGTACGGGAAAGGAATTGGGGTTGTCTGACTTGCCAGAGAGAAAAGCTATATCCATTTAAAGAGGTAGAGAAGCACGGGCCTTGGTGATGCTGCACAGAGTAAGTCAGTATGGGGATGCTGACTCATCCCTTCTAGGTAACCTAACCGGGAGGGGTGGGAGAATATATAGGGGCAAGCCAGGTGGGGGAAAAAGCCCTCTCTCACCCAGAGGTAAGGATCTGCTGTGGGCATTTGCACTATCTGCTCTTTTCTTGAAGGGATGGGAAGGAATTTTTCCTCACTGTTAGACTGGCCAAAGCAAAGTGGGTTGTTGTTGTTGTTGTTGTTTTTGCCATCCTCATAGCAGATTAAAGGGGGCGTAGCTGGGTCAAGCACGGAACAGGAGTTAGACTATGATGTCACAACCCATTATGTAAGCATGGGGTGAATCTCCAGGAAAGGATTACAGTGATTGGATAAATGTATTGTTAAAGGATTTAAAAGGGGGTGATTGTTAAAGAAGTGGAAATGGAGCATGGGAGAGGGGCGGGAGAGGTTTGGAACTCCCATGGCTGGCATGGCAGGGAGCCAATCCCGCTCCCTTTTGTATAGCCCACCTTAACCCTCGTTTGAGGTTCCCAGCAGTGGATTGGCTGGGGACCAGGCAGGTAAAGTGGCTGAGCTGGATAGAAGCCCACAGGGTAGATATTGAAATGGTCATGCATTTACATATTTTATCTGCCAGATAGTCCCAGCCAGTTAATAATAAAGTTGCAGCCTATTTAAATCACATCCAATATCTCCTGTCCTTCTTCTGGTATGTCCAGATAACAAACATGACAAACCGGGACAGACCCTGTCTCAGTATTTCCTCAAACATGAGAGCTTATTCTTGAAGTCAAGTCGGAGGGCTCACCATTTCTAAAAACCAAGCTCAGAGATCACACTTTACACGCTCCATCCAGCAAAATCCTCTGGCCATGAGTGGCCCCATTGTTGTCAACTGAGTTATTCCCAAAAGGGTGAAATCCTGGGATTCGGGGCTTGAAGGTCCCCGTCTGGCTGACAGTGTTTACAGATGTTAGAATAATGAGCATTTACAAACACATACAATGGTGAAAATGCAACTGATTGGATTTAAATTAAAAATATGCTAACTTTTTGACAAGCCTGAATGTGCTGACAAAGCATGTCTCTTTGTTCCCTATCCGCATGAGCATCTGTGACTGAAAATAAACAGCCAAATATTATAGTTTGCATTTAAGTTTATGAGTTGTTTCCACAGTTACAGCTGAGAAAAAAAAGTTAATGCACTTTAAAAATATCAGTCAGGTATTGCCTTGAACATTGCTCCTGGCCGTTTAGTGATGGATCCTTGATGCATTCTCCACCTTTTTGCTTAGACTCATTTTTTGTGTGTAAAATGTTGGCTTCTTTCCAAACAAGTTTATTTCCAAATAAAAACAATATTTGGAAAATGTTCAATTGTACAAATTAACACGAGCAACCTTTTTTTTAAACTGGAGGTCTAATTTTAATGGTAATATTTCACCTATAAAACGTGCGGATAACAAGTTTGTATTCATACAAAGGTGTTAATTAAAGAAAGACAAACCTTTGCCAATTATTGACACATTCTTCTGTAATCCTGTTATGTGGAACATTCTAATGAAGTCATAGTTTATTACTAATGATCTAGCTTTGTTTAAAAAAACACTGAGAGAGGGGTTGAAATAATTTATTTGCTTTGGTGTACTTTTGATCACAGCAGGTAAGAATGCTGCATTTTGACTGCCACATTGTATGCAGGATGAGGGGGTATGACCTCAGAAGCGGGATCGAGAACTGGCCCTTTCACACTTCAGCACGCACCGCTGTGAACCAGCACTTTGGTCATATTATCCTCTGCACCACAAAGCAGTCCGCTAATTATCTCTGAATAAGAATTTTATTGAACCTTAATTTTCAGTAATGGGGTCTGATAGTTTGTGAAGAAAGACAAAAGAAGAATTCCTTTGTCTTTCCTAAATACTACCCCCTAGCTCTGCAGTGCTGGCAGAACTCATTAACCATGAACAATAAGATGAAATATGATCACATTATTTTCGTCTGCTCCCCCACACCAGAGCAGTCCTGTCTGCCAGCTTGTCCATCTATCTATCTACATAGGAAGAGACATAAACTTTGCTTTTGTTGTTGCCACACATTGCTTCTCTGCCTTAGTATATATCCTTTCCAAGTTATTGAGAACTAGACTCTAATCAGCATTGTGTACCTTTCTAGGTCAAATCCTATGTACAAGTTTGCCTAAATCTTGCTCCAAGTTTAACAAAATCATTCCATTGATTAGATAAGGAAGTCTTGAAAAACTTATTGAATCTAAATTATATGAAAGCTGATTTTTGTTTGGTTTGCAATGCAATACTAGATACAATAACATATGAAAACTAAAGATACTTATTGAAGATCCCAGTTAAAGAGAAATTTGCTGAACATAATACTAGTTAAAGGCATGCAAATGCTTAATGCAAGAAAGAAATATAAGTTTCTGCTGAGTTAGGTGATGATAGACATAAATGGCAGGGTTAGTGCTTCTGGGTTCCGATTGTATTCAAGGTGCTGCCTTCTCAACACATCTTCCTTTAAGTGACATAATTTTAATATTACCTTCTGGGCTGAGTAATGGTGGAATCTTAATCAAGTATGACACGGGTCAAATAGATAACAATTTTATGTTTTACCTAGTTTTGTAAAATACCACAGAAATACAGAAGTGTAATACAACTGTTTATTACTAAAATAAATAGTTATACCAAAATAGTATGAATTGCCCATTTCTATGCATAAATGAAATAAATTACTTTTCCTTCCAGGGGAATCTTACTAACCTATTATGGTTAAAATTGAAATTTGGGGCACCACTTTGTTTTTTAATCTATTTTTTTCAGGACAGTGGTTATTTTTCTAAAGTTGTTTGTTTCCAAGAATTGTCAACTTTTTTTTAATGTCTATTTGAAAGTTTGCAAGCAGTCACTTTTTCTCATATGTTGAGTAACTCCATCGGTCACATATAATCCAGTGGCAGACATATGCTGGGACGATGTCTTACAACATAAGGCATCAACCCCCCCCCAATATTCATAGATGTAAAATATAGAATTATTATTATCCACCCCTGTGCTCCTTCAAGATTCCCACCAGTAAATATTCTTGAATATTTTCATACTGCCTATTTTTTAATGACGCCCTGTGATAGTTCTTTCACCAGTTCCCTTAGAACATTCCACAATCAAACAGACCTTGTCATTACAGTTTATTCCTGATAGACAGCCTTCATTTTCTTTTGCTAATATCCAAATTCTCCTTTGGTGTAAAAATGAAAAAAAAAAGTACATTTTTTAAATAAAACTAGATCTATGAAAATATAGAGGCTCTCTTCCCATCTCCAATCTCCTTATCGCCCCCCTCCTTGACACATACACACTCTCAAGTCAGGTCAGGAGTTCATTATCCAAATGATAATTTTGGAGGGTGAATGAAGAGAGAGATTATCCCACAGGCATCAGAAGATATGTTTTACTAGAAGCTCAGTAAATACAACCACAGTGCATTTTTCATTTTGATTTAACTAATTCATTGAGCCTCATGTCATTTCAAAATTAGCCAAGATTCCATTCCAGAAGTACATCAGTTAAAACAAATAATGTACTTTGCAGAATATTTCTTTCTTACTGTACCCTACTGTATGGCCGACACTATACTATTTGCATTAATGAAATTGAGTGTATATTTGTACACTGTGATCACCGAGGTTTTGATTTTTCGTTGTATGAAAAAGACACACAAGATAAATTTTGTGATGTCCAATTTATACTGCAGTTGATTCTACTGATGTTGAAACAAGACTCAGAGAGTTTCCTACTCACGTTTAAATCAAACTTATAATCATTGTATTGTTTCTTTTAGATAAAATGGATAGCTATGAGTAAAGCATGTGGAAATGTTAGCCTGGTGTTTGAAAAACAAGTCCTCTGTGATACAGTTGTGAAAGGGACTTATACAGTAAAATCTGATGGTAAGAAATTGTAGAGGCAGTCTGTTTTGGCCTTGACCTTGTCATAGGTCTTCAATATAATATAGAATAATTACAGCTACAGTAAAGATTTGAGTAAAGATTTGGTTTTATATTTTTAAAAATAGCTATTGGAGATTTTATATATAAATATATATATAGAGAGAGACAGTATAGACTATACCACACACTGACAATGGGCATATTGTTTGTTTACTTGCTTGATGGTGCCACATAGCTACTATATCAAGAATAGTACCATCAACAGCTTATGCCCAAATGTAATATGCTTATTATAATAGGCTTTGGTCTACCAGTATGTTTGCAAATAGAATGGACTAAAAGAACAGAGGAATTTACTGTATATTTAAATAGATAATTATGGATACTGTATGCTCCTTTTCAACAACCATCACACTGCTGTATTACAGTTCAGATTTTCAAGTATTCAGGGATGTAAATATATTAAACAATGCATCTATTTGCACAAAGCATTCTTTATGAGGGGCATCCATGGGCTTTTAATCAGTTTCATGCTGAGTGAAAGAAAATTGTAAACTATGCATTAAAAGAAGATTTAGAGAAAGTTATTTTGCTGTATCTACTGCATTCTAATTCAATGCTTCTCCTTTTGCTTTCAGTGATAATATACGTAATCTTCTAGCAACATTCATGAGGAAAGTTTGATGTGGATTTACACTAGTGGAGTTACATTACAATGGGTAGATTTAAGGTATTATAAAATGAGTTTTTGGATTTGTTACAGAGCTATGAAACCCCTAAGACACAGGCAGATAGGGCTTCCAACATATGGCAACCACTCTTATTATAAAACAAAACAGTGTTAAGTCAAAGTACCTGATTACAATTCGCTAGTGCTATGTAGCTCTGATAGCCAGGCTTATATTTAATACCCCAGAAACAATATCATTTATTTTTCTGTCTTCTCTTATCCCTTAGTTATTGGGTTTGTAGGCTTTGAAACCTTAAGCAAAAGGATAAAATACAAATTATAGAAAACATCAAAGTATAGAGAAATCAAATTACATTCCATACAATCCTTACAAAGATATAGCACGAATTTCTGATGTGTAGTTTGGTCAAATTGCTATCACTGGAGAGCTTTAGTGGTTATAATTAGTAACCTTTGGGGAGTTATAGTAGCACATTTATTATGTCAAAAGTATTTAATTGAATGCAATAGTTAATTTCCAGATTTACAAATATTGTACAGTTGAAAATAATGCAAACCTGCCAAGAATCTGACCTATTATCAAAGGTGTTAGAGTAAAACACAGCTATATGTTATGGGAATATAATTTTAGCATATAAATGTGCAGTTAAGTGTGATGCCATGGATCTGGTTTCTTAAATTACTTCTTCATATATTATGTTGATTTTGGGGGATTAATCTTTGCTTCTATATATATCATATAAATATATTACATTGGAATGTAAGTAGGAAATCAAATAAGCTCTTTAAAAAATCAAATAGAGAAAAAATGTAGTTGTGATGGGCATGTTAAAGGCAAGATCACTAAACATAACTTTCCAATACACAAAATTCTGTTTGGGAAATTAAATGAGTGACAAATAGCTACGAACAGATAACTGTACATCACATTTAGATACAGAAAAGAGTATCATATAACTAGATAATTTATCACCAGTCGAATTTAACACCATGTTTGCTTGTCTTGGTCTCTGGTTCCCGTGCACTGCTATCTTATTAACAAGACTTTAATTCTAATACTGACAGACAAAAGTGTTGTACTCTAATGAACTGTCTGCTTCTTGCAGAAATCTGGTGGTAATGTAGTATGGTAGTTACAATAATGATAATCTTTAGTATTTTTAGCTTGTCAGAACCTGCAAAGCCAACAACAACCAGTCTTTTACTAAAACTCCACCTCATCAAACTAACTTAATTAGCAATTCAACTCCTTATTTTTGTTTTGGATTCCCCTCTGGCTACTAATTAAAGCTTAATCGAAACTGCTGAACTGAGGTTGTAAAGAATTCATTAATATTAAAATTAGCCCCAACAATTTTTTTGGGCTGGTGCAATTTGTATTTGTTACTGTCAGGGGTTTGAAACTCAGTCAAATTGTTAAGAAAGCTGTACCAGAAATTTGCTGTATATTCATATGATAAGATGAACAAATATGATGAATACCAATAGTTGAACAAATAATTCATGTTTTGGCCATACACTGTTCACATCACTTGTGTCATTGTTTAATACAAACAGACAAAATATATTTTCAGCTCATTTTTCCAAAGTCACCCACATTTCTTTGTCCTTCAAAATGCTTTCATATTTTGAATAAAAGAGAATAAAAGGCTCTGGAAAAATGCAGAGATTGATTTTATGTATTATCTTGACAAGATTAATATGTTTGAAAAATGAACAGATTTAGCACTTCACTTTGATTTTTCCACTTTTCTTAACATCAAAGATTACACCCACTGCAATAATGGTCATTCTGAAAACTAAAATCAACGGAACTCTGAGCATCTATAAAGAAAGTATTTTTGCTGCTAACATATCTCACAGATAATTTTTAAAGAAAGGTAGTACATACTTTCTAAATTAAAATAAGCATATCAGAATGTCCTCTAAGCTATTTAAATATATTCTTTTCTAAAATCAGTTTAGTTTTTGTAATGAGTTTAAAAGATATTTTTAATTAAATTGCTTTAGCTTACAATAAGAAATCCACTTATATTTAAATATTTCTAAATACCCTCACCAGTATGAGTAAAAGTACAGTTCTGTTTGGTTTTTGATAAATGTTATGCAAAATGTAAATAGGAAACGCAACCTTTTTATAGAAGATAAAAATGATTTTCATAATTCAAGTTCACTTTTCATTTTAACTTTTGTACTTTAATATTTTTATCAGAACATGTATATTTATTTCACCCTACAGGAAAATTTTCAAGTATGTTTGTAGGAAACAAACTTGTTAAGACTAAAATATACAGCAACTAATACTGGTTAACATAATTTATTAAATATAAACATTAAAATATATTTATATAATGCAAAACTTTACAAAAATATACATGAAAAATTACATATGCATCTAGGCTTCATTTAAATAACATTTATGACAAAACAATCATGCACACATTTAAAAATCAACATATGTCCATTTTTTACTCACTGACTAAATCAACAATGGCATACAAGGCACACAATTTAAAATCTTGGTGACAATTTCCGTGAAGTTATTCAAATACAATTTGACTTCTGACAAGAGGATGTAATTTATAAAACAGAACATGCCTATCAGTGGAACCTAAATTTGCATAATGAGGATACTTTCATTTCTGCAAGCACAGTTTTTGACATCCCAACTTGGAGCGCTGGAAGAATCTGGTGAAAAATGTCAATATACATAAATAGAAAAATGATGAATAAAATACCAGTAACATTTATCTGATTTGAGTAAACAAAATAAATTTTGCTTTCAAAAAATAATGATTTTCCAAGCTGTGGTAAAGTGTTTCTTAAATGTATAAAAGTCTAGCACAGCCTTTAGCTGCAGTCATCCTTGTAAACTAGAGAAGTGTTTTGAGGTTATCATTAGATGCCAAAAACACTGTTGTGACATTAATGTTATGCATTTTAGTCAGTCTTTTGATTTAATTCTTTGTTGCATTTCCTATAAATATACTGCACTGGTACCAACAGCCTGAAAAAAATGCCTTACCAGTTTCCTCTACTAGTTAAACTTGAAACTGGTTGTTAACTTGGTCATCTGGGTGTGACTCCAATTTATTATTAAATTTGATAGGAAATAGTTGTGTGTCCCCTAAAAGTTGCAAAATCTTCATTTAAGGCAAGCGTATGTTCTGAATATAAATTCAACAAATGCTGGAGCCAATTTCTTTTAATTCCATTTCTTCCCCCCCTCCATCAAAAAGTACTATGTTAGATGACAATCAAAAACAGGTTATGTTTCAAAGCCAGAACTCAATTAGATTGCAACATATCCATTTCAGGCTTGCTAAAATTTGGAATGTCAAGAGGAAGCAATAAAATAACATCTTAAACTTGAAAATTTAAAAAAAACACTAACAACTTTAAAATCTGACATTGAAAAGAACCATATTCTTTTTCCTATGTTACTAATACCACCTTATGGAATTAGAACTACAGTAAGTGTAATTCATATTTCATCAGCCTTACTTTTTCCTTACCCATTTCTCTGAGCTTGGATAATGGTATATATTTTACTTTTCTTTATAGTTAGTTTCAATCTCATTGCTGCTGCATTTGAAATGCCAACATTGCAAGGGAATTTCTTTAAAAACAACCATTTCAACTGGATTTGAAAAAATCCAATAATATGGAAACATTGGGTAACAAAAAGCTTTAAAAAAGTTAAGGGTCAAATTAGAGTGGATGGTGTCTCTTTAACTTTAAAGGTAACCTGTTTATATTCAAATTAGGAAACTAGATAATGGGCTCTGAAAGCATATGCTTCATATGCTTTTGTTACATTGGTAGTTATAGAAAGACTATGGAACATACTATATGTTCAAGTGAAATAGGTGGAATCATAGCTTTATTTAATATTAAAGACTGAAAAATAAATAGAATTCCATCTGATCCATAAATATGACTACAAAAAGACACTTTCGTATAATGGTTCAGTTACTTGAAACCCACTAACAGCAAAAATTCCTGTTATAGTATTTATTTATTGAAAATTTTGAATATTGGAGTTCTCAGTAAAAGTTGGTGGTTATTATATCACTTACTGGTGGCTCTGGAATGTTTAATGTACAGATAATAAAAATGAAGTTAGTTTGTGCAAAAGAGTTTAAAATATGTAGACAGAGTATATTCACAAACAGAAATTGCCTCAACTGATTTAATCATTACCACTTAAAAATAAGCATGCATGTTATAAATATTTTCAACGAGGATATTTAATTATTTGCCCCTAATAAAGCCTCTTTCTCTCCGAACTTAGCTATCTATTATTGACATAAGTAGGTTTGTTCACAAAATGCTGAAAAATGGGTTTGTTTCAACAAATTATGCATCCCTCAATTGTTTCTAAGCCGTACATCATCAGCATGTTGACTGATAGCTTCCCTCCCCCCTTTTCTCAATTTCTAATGTTA
The DNA here is from genome assembly GCA_032595735.1 of Pelochelys cantorii. NCBI lineage: Eukaryota > Metazoa > Chordata > Testudines > Trionychidae > Pelochelys > Pelochelys cantorii. The sequence goes on along the minus strand of CM064326.1, from coordinate 117,738,284 downwards.
CAAGTCTGAACCGTGCACATATAATGGTTTAGTTTTTGAGAGCACTGTTTTTTATCTGGCGAGAGATGCCTTTATGTGCTAGGATTATTGTGAACATACAGTAAATTCCATAACTAAGACTAAGCTAGTAAGTATTGTTCTTCTCTCTGTGATTGTGTGTTTAATGTAAACTCTCTCTCGCGCATGCTCTCTCTCTCTCACCACATACATACACACACACATGCATAGAGCTAACCATGTTTCATACATAGAGAGATAATGCAAAGCAAAAGTGCACATTATTAAGTACTAGGATTTCACAATTAACATATGACTGAAATATCAGCCTTCTTGAGCCTGAACTTTCCTCCTATGGAATCAGCAGAAAAAGGATTCATGTGAAACTATTGATTGAAAAGATCAGCTCCATAACAAGAAGTAACCCTAGGAAAAACAAGTCCTCTTAACAAGCATATTGTTATTGACCTCATGTTCTTCAATTTTATTTCCTAATATGTTGTCATATGTCTGAGACACATTCTTACTGTTGGAAGATTTATGAGAACCTATTTAAATTTATTTTTTTGAATTACATGAAAGATTTGCAAATATTTTAAAATCAACTATTACATGTTGGCCGATCTAAATCAGGAGAATACAAGGAAACGGTTACTCCAGTGGAGCAAATAAGGGGAAAAAATGAAATTCAAGAGCATATGAACCATATTTGAATAGGAAGAAACTATGTCCTCTAATTCTATACTTGTCCATATACTCCATTTAAAACCACCAAATTCACTATAAAAAAGTAATTTGGTGGCTACCCTAAGTCAGGAAATATTTCTATATTCTTAGGAAATATTCAGACTGCTGCTCTAAAAGAATGGAAGTGGAACTGTTTAAGCATTAGTTAATAGGAATTTGAAGAAAAAGCTGATACATTTGTTGCCAAAGGGTGGGAATGAATGAATGACATTAAAAATGACAAGATTTGGGATTAATTTATCAATACAATTAATCCTTTTTAAAATAATGCAGCATACCAAGTTTTTTTTCTTGTGCTGATTTAAAAAAAATTAAAAGTAAATAAAATAATATAAAATGAAATACTAGTGTAAAATATTTCTGATCATATAATTTATTAAATTCACAACACTTTTTCTAAAAGCTCAAGATGTATGGGTATTATCTTTTCCTACCATTGATATTTAAATCAGCTTTAAGAATTGATTGTCTTATCAGATGAAAGATTAGTAATGGTTATATAGCTAGAGAGTTCTTATTCAATTGTATTGCATTTAAAAAACTCATTCATGGTGAAAATGGTTATGTTACTACACAATTGCATTGGTCTAACTCCCCAATACTGTATGTATTTTGTCTACATTTGAATTTGCCTTTAAGAGGTAATTGACACAAGTTTTGTTCATAAAATACCAACAAATTATGATAATATTAAAAAGATAGCCTTCTTCCTTTTGGCTCAGAGCTGAGATTATTGGACCACATTTGATTGTGTAGGAGAGAAAGTGGTGCACAGCTGAAATAAAAAAGAGCTTAACAAGCAACAGCAAGCTGCCTTTAACATTTTCCAGTTAGCACCATCTTGTGCAATCCCATCAGTTTGAGTTGTTTGATCTCTCTGGTACAGTGCACTCCATAAGGGATGATTAATATCCTCCTCCACCCATTTTATGCTATTGGACATTGTGACTGTGGGTTCCTTGCAGGGTTTTTATAAACACAACCTTTACCCCTACTCTCTCATTTCCAGGATATTAGAGAAATTCATCCAACCACACAGGTTTTGTTTTGTAAAGTGGAAACCACACACACATTTTGGAGGTAACTTATGCAGAAAAAAATACTTTATATTTCTGTGGAGGCAAAGGATTTTTAAGTAGGTCTCCATTACTTCAGCTGGAGAATATGCCTTTACTGTTTGGTCTATTCACTTACAGTTCATAGGAGGAAGGATTGGATTACTATCATTACACAAACACTTAGGTGGGCCTATTGATTTGTTTATAAATGAGATGTCAATTATTCAATAACTGATCATTAATTTTGGGCAAAAGATCAGAGACCTTTGAGTGAATGAAATCAGTTTTGTTAAAGCATGTGGCACACTACTAAGCATTCATTTTCTTTTGCTACAGAAAGGCAGTGTTTTAAACAGATGATGAAATGTTTTAATACTACTAGAACAAGTCTATCAATAAGAGAAAAAATTTAAACAGACAGTCAAGGGGATTATTATCTAGCTGTCTGTATCTTTCATCTAACCTGATACTTGCCATGTCTTTTTTGTGGGAAACAATTTTTTACTTACTTAAATAGTCTTCTCTTAATTAATCCTTCTCTCTTTTCTTTGCATTTTAAGCTTTCCTAAGGAGATCAAGGACTGTTCATACCTACTGAGCTACAGCAACATTTGCAGTTCAGGATGATGTTCAAAAAAGCAATGCTTGTATAATGAGGGTCCCATCACTCCTTACGTTTTTTAATTAAAGTTCATTGAACGTGTGTACTCAGATACCTTGTATCATTACTCCATCATGGAATCTCAGAGATTGACTCATGATTAATAAACACCATGAGATTTTCTTTCACTACATCTGCATAGGATCTAGCACTAAAATGCCCCAAAATTAAATTAAAGCAGAATTAAATGACAAAATACAGAATATTTCAAGCGGAAACACCTTTCTATAAAACACTACATACATACTTGATACATCAGTGTACTGAGGTCCTCTCTTTGATTTGATAAAAGGACAAATCTGAAACAAGATATTTAGATTTGCAGACTTATCTCTTATATTTATTTGCTTTTCTAGTCTTACTTTATATTTCTGACCAAATTCATCGCTAGGGTAAATCTAGTTTCCATTTATTTCAGTGGAGTTACACCAGAAATTCACAGGCTGTTCTGCTGCATGCAAAAACTCCAAGGATGTTGTGGGAGTTCTGTAAGAATCAGTCATAGCACACTGAGTGGCTATAATTTTGTTCTTTCAGTCCAGTTTTACCTGTGTTGATCCCAGGATATGAGAGAGACAAGATGAGGTGATATTTTTAATTGGATCAACTTTTGTTGGTGAAAGAGAGAAGCTTTCAAGTTCTGTTAGCTCAGACCTGAAGCAGAGCTTGAAAGGTTGTCTCCTCCACCAACAGAAGTTGGTTAATCTTTTCTCAGTTTTTAATCACTTAATTTCCCATATATCAATTTTTTGAGCTTTTGAGTATCTTCAGGCCACTTCTTCAAGTTTTATTCTGCCATTATGAGGTCTAGAAATGTACACATGAAAAAACCCTGGAAGATGAGATTCTCATGTATTCATCTGACTCCATATGCCCAGCTTTTCAAAACACCTTATGACTCACAATAAAAGCTCAAAATTTGGCAACCTTCACTCGACAGCCTGCCATTTCTCTGCTCTCCACTAAAAAATTAATTTAAAGCAACAGCAAAGTTCATGGGAACACAGGTCCAAGAGTGAAGGAGGTAAAAGGAAAGTCTGAAATGCCAGAGGACCTCAGAGTTACTGGTAGGAACGGAAACAAGTCAGGAGTAAGCAATAAAATCCCCTCTCTGCATCAGTCCCTTTCCAATGGTACCCATCTCCTCAGACTCATCTCTGAGCATTTTGAGAGAATTCTCCCACCATTCCACAAGTATGGTTACAGTTCCACTGTTGAAAGCCATACTGGGATGGCTAGTATGGATGTGAATAATGCTCAGAAACTGTGGAATCTATATCTAATGTACTTTTTGCCTCTGGGAACTACTGAAATACAAATAAGTAAATAATTAAGAATCATTCTGGAAAATGTTTCTGTGCACAGTCTTGGTGTTAACCAATGCAGGAACTGATTAGGGTTGTAATATTTATCATTTTGCCATTGTAACTTTTTTTTTATAGAAAAGGAACTTATAGCCCCAGTCCTGCAGTTGCTGTGTTCTTTGCTGAAGTTGCTGGAGACTCTGTCCAGGCAGGAGGATTGTCTGAACAGTCCATCATTTTAGAGATTCATACTCCGCAGAGTTTTATTTTGAAAGAGGGTGATTCTGAGCTTTCTAGTTAATTGGAATGCCATCTTTTTCTACACTCGAAAAATGGCTAAATTTGGGGAAAAAATGGTCTTCAACACATCAAATTTGGAGAATCATTTGTTAGGTAATTTAGACATTTGCACCCATGAAGAACATAACTCCTTTCTAATACAGAATGTGAATCTGATCTCAGCAGAAAGTTAAGAGTTTATCCAACCATGTCAGCTGTTCTCAGTTCACTCCAGGGCAAAGTTCTCTTTAGCACTGCTTGAGAAGAATGTTACTACTTATCAAAAGGAATTATCTAGATAATGGCATGGCGGATATATGACAAACATGTTTTCTGTATAAGAGTCTTAGGGCTAAGCTAATACAGATTGATCCTGTTTCCCAGGGCTAAATACAAGTTGATTTTTGCACAACTCAACAAATGAAAAGCGGGCCACTTCCTCACAATGAGCTCCTACAGAGCACAAGCCAAGTGTCTCAAGAGACTTGGGTATTGCAGACACTGAGAAAAAGCCTGCATTACTGTAGTATCTGAGCACGTCCCTCTCAAATACATTTCTCCTCACTACTGTGTTGTGAGGGACAGATGGTAGAACAGAGGTGACTTGCTCAGCATCACACAGGAAGTCTGTAGCAGAGTAAAGAAATGAACTGATAGCTCTTGAGTTCTGGGCTAATGCCATATCCAGGGGGCCATCTTCCTGAGAAAAACGCCTTCATCTTTAAGTGTGAGGATGCCATTCTACAGCCATATCAAGGTACTGCACAGATAAGTGTATGTGAAAATCTATCGTTGAAGGTATGTCTACACTACAGGGCAAAGTCGAATTAAGATACGCAACTTCAGCTACATGAGTTGAGTAGCTGAAGTTGAAGTAGCTTAACTCGGCTTTTGGCACTGTCTACATTGCAGGAAGTGGAAGGAAGAAAGCTCCCCTTCGACTTCCCTTACTCCTCGAGAAAGCAGGATTATTGGCATCGACTGGAGTGCCCCTCTCACCTGAAATTAGCTGTCTTAGCTAGACCACTAATTCAAACCCTGGAAGAACAACTGCAGCAGCTTCGATCTTCCACTGTAGTGTAGGCATACCCTTAGGGTATGGCTACACTAAAGAGTTTTGTTGGAAAAATGTCCGTTTTTCTGACAAAACTTAAGTTTCCACTAAACTATCAGAAACATTTATTTACAGTTGTGATGTTGATGTTGCACGAGTTTCAAGTTCAAATACAACGTAGAGGGTGAAGCAAAGACCTCCGAAAAGGTTTTCTGAAACCAAATTGGATTTCACCCAGCTCTGCTCACCATTGTGCTGGAAGCCTGCTGATTAGAGACCTGCATCTAAAGTCCCTAAACTGTCAAATTACCTCTTTCCTGAAGGAATTATCTTTCTGCAGCACTGGTGCAACGCTCCAGGACTGCAGTGCAGCCTTTCTTGCCTATTGCCATAACTGCTTGACAACTTGATTGTCTCTTTTCTTAACATACAATCTATGATTCTTTCTTGTAACAAGATTTAATACAGAATGACAATTTTGCTATTTTAAAACCCCAGCAACATCCTAATCCTCAATGGACTACAAACAGATAAGAAGACATTTATAACCAGGTGTTGTTTTACCAGCTACTTTCAGAATCATGTGATAAATCTATGTAATATTTGCAAAAGCTAATGCACTGCAGCAAGTGTTATCTTCCCTAAACCATGCAAAATACCCAAACTTTAACCTCACCTACTCCACTCCCTTTGGCCATGTCTACACTAGGAAAGTATTTCAAAATTAATAAATTCTACTTAATAACTCCCAATGTAACAAATTTGAACTAGTGTGCCCATACTACGGGGAAGCCTTGAAATTAGTCCTAGGCAGGCTCCATAAACATAGATGTGCTACCTCAGACTTAAAGTCCCAGGAAGCACTGGGGAGTAATTATTTTGAAATAGCAGTACCGGAGTGTCCACACTACAGTTATTTCAAAATAACTACTTCTGAATTAGCATTACTCTTGATGAAAATCAGGAGTACAGATTTCGAATTCCTCAGCCTGTTATTCCAAAAAAATGGGCTTGGTAGTGTGGGCTGATGAAATTTAACCAGGGGCGGGTGTTATTTCAAAATAAAGTCCTAGTGTAGACCAGGGCTTTGTGTCTGAAATAACCTCTGTCTTAGAGACAAAGGAAGCAAAGGGATTTATGCAGGGAATTGAGTAAGGAAGGACTGTTGCCTTCTTTCCTTCTCTTTCCTTTCCTTCTTTCCAAAGTTGCAAGAGAACAGGCTGGATAGATGATAAACATGTGGTCATTATTAAAATAAAGTGAATTATACTGAAAGGACTCCTGTAACATTTTTTAAAAATACTACAATCTCTCCATTAAGTGGTATACTTAAAAATGACAGGTGTTTACAGTTTAAATGTACACTGATTGTTAAAACATAAGTACTGTCACTTTTTTTTAAACCTCTACTAACTACTATCACCTTCAGAAAAGTGAAAGAGACCTCAAGCACTGAATGGAAATTAAGTTCTATATCAATAATCACAGTCTATGTAATTTCTCATCTCCTGACCATTTGATCATTTCGAATGATCATCAAAGGCAGGCCAAATATCCAATGGACAGGCTTTATACAAGCTTCCTTACCAAGTAAGAAATCCTCCTGTCAGATAAGGCAAAAGGGTGCCTTATCTCAGTTTCTTTCCAGATATTTCACCCATGGATAAGGAGTTTACACAGTATATTTGTGTAGGGGTAAAACATTCTTGGAAAAGAAGGATTGCATGACCAAAAAAAAAAAAAGTTTTACTTTGCACTCTGCCCATCTTAATTTTCAGCCAGGTTTGAGAGAAAAATAAGGACAGGGGGAATGCTAAAGATATTTTACCCTTGAATTGAACTAGTACACAATAGCGATAACTTGTGAAAGACTTGTGAAAAAGTGGAAATACCTGTGCCAGATATTATGGTTATCATTATTGGAAATATCTGGTAATGCTTCAATAAATAATAATTTGTAACACATCCTTTTAGTCTAAGTAAAGGGAACTACTTAGTATCTCAAACATCACAGTATTGTAGCTGTTGGTAAATACTGTTTTTTTTGGTGATCACTGTACATCTTTATGCTTGCTATTGGAAAGGCCACACAGCAACCACTATCAATCAAAGCATTAGGTAGAAATTGTTGCAATAACTGGGCCTAAAAATTTACCCTAAATGTGAACTGAACTGTAAAAAGTGAATGAAAGTTCATAAAAATACACAATAATCTATAATAATAAACCTTGATGGGAAAAGGTGAAAAAAAGCAACAGAAAAACTCAATTAGTTCAAATAAAAAGGTCTACAGGTATAAATAAAGGACTGCGTTAAGCTCATACCTGGCAAACAAGAAGAGTATGGAACCAGAAATCAGTGAACCAAAATGTGTGTGTCACTAATCAGGCCTAATTTTTGGACAAAATGATGACTGAAAGTCAAGAGAAGGGGAAGGAGAGAGCTTCACCACCATGGCTGCCATCTCTACCATCCCATGGGACTTGAGGTCTTCATTATGCTAATCCTGAGATGTCTGGGCAAGAGGGAAGGAGCCAGAAGACACTGCTACCTCCATCAGCTCTGGCTGAATCTCAAAACCACCACCTAGGATGTGAGACTTTGACATCACTATCCTTCCCACCATTATCTGCACTCCTTTCCTTGCTCGCCATCGCAGGCCTTCTTTTAAATAAGAGTCTGATTTAGCCAGCCAAGACTTTATATTTTAGAACACAATGGGGAATCTGTGACCAAAGAGAGGCAGCTAGAAGCAATGCCCCAAATAGCCAGAAAATGTTATAAAGCTGCTCGGCCTTGAAGTGGCTGATAAGACCATGTGCTATGCCTGTGGTTTTCCTGAAGTGGGGTTGATGAGAATCCACATCAGAGATCCAAGCTGAATGCTGTATCTTTGCTGTTCTGTCCTCTCCCCTTTTGGGTGTAATTAGTTGTTTTGCCTTTTTTAGGAAACTGGATCTGACTTCAATACCACCAGCTCTAGACCGTCTCAGCTAATTTCTTCTCTGCTGCCCAAAAAGGACAGTTTTTATCCTCTTTGGACTGTCAAACAAGGAACTATTTCCTTCTGAACTCTCTCCAGCTGAAGGGAAAAGGGAACAAGAAATATTGTTAAAATGAAGCCTTACATAATACTTTACATTTCACACTTTAACTGTGTTTTGTTGCTTCTCTATATTTTAAATAAAAAGTTAAAAGTATTTTTTATGGTGTGTTTGCTATGGTACAAAGCAGGCTGAAGTGTCTGTATGCTAAACCCCTAACCTGGAATAATATTGTTTGATGTTAGATAGTTTTGGAGTCATGTTAACTCTTTTGACTCCTTGGGCCTTTTATTCCATCTAAGCTAACACAATAACATGTCTACAATTCATAATTGTGGCTTGACATCTTATGACAGGTATCTGTGGGAAAATCTCACTAAGAGGAGCACTTAACAAACTTTCTCATTTGCTCACTCTTGAGTTATGATACCTCCCATATCCTTCAAAGGCCTTTTGGAAGAGTTATACAGTTTTTTATGATGCATGCAATTATCTACCAAGGAACTGAGAGTTTAAGATAATCAAATTTGTTTCATTCATGAATTGACCTGGATTTCAAGCTTGGTTTCCAAAGGTGAAAAGTTAGTATGGTTAACTATTGTGTTCCTTTTAGCTAAATGAACTCCCCCTATAAGTCATGTTTTGTTCAAGTCGAATATTGTCCACTTAAATGACAGCTCTGTCATTTATAAGGCCACTACTAACCAGCCTGGGGTCTCTAGTGAAGGTCTGTCTATTATGAACAAGATAAATTCACATTCAGGAACTGTGTTGTGGTATTTATGACACTGTCACAAAATAAACAACATCCTATTGCTGCATATTTGGAACAGCTGCACAATTCTGTGTGCCCATAAAAAGTGTGTCACTGAATTGTAAAATTATAGTTAATTGGCCCACAGAATCTCACATACAAATTAATGCCCATCCCTTTAGTCTCTGGAGTCAATACAGGGTTGGCCTTACCGTGAGGCGAACTGAGGTGGCCCCCTCAGGTGCCAGACTGTGGGGGGGCACCACTAGGACCCAGAGAATTGAGACTTTTCAAAGTTTTGGCCCAAGCGAGTGGGCATGGGGGCGTCATTTGAGCTCCCCACCTCAGGTGCCAAAATGTTGTGGGCCGGCCCTGAGTCAATACAAGGAGAGTGAGTTGGAGTAAAGAGGTAGAATTAAGATTGGCTTTTGCGCATTAACCTGAATTTCCAACTAGTTATTTTTTATTTGAAAACATCCTGAAAGCCAATGTATTTAACTCTATCATAATGATGCTTTTGTTTGAGAAATTCCAAAATATCTTTACAGTTGAAAAAAGGTATTTTTGAAGCTCAACAATCAAATGGCAGAGAGTGAATTTTGCTTGTGACTTTATTGAGACACACTTTTCATCATGAGACTGACATGTGCTCCGGGATGATGGAGGAGTTCATAACTCTTGTGAAACTTCCTACGTGATCCTCCAGATTGTTGCATGCTGATATCTTGTGCTAGCAGAACAAACTGTGTATAAGGTTGCAGAGCCTTGCTGACATAACCTGTGGAACTTTTAATGGCTGGCAGCCATACATTTCAGGAATCAGTACAAGTTTCAGCAGAAAATCCAGTCAGATTCATAGGGGCATAATGTTCAAGGTGGTTCGGCTTTCCAGATGAGATCTGGATTTTAAAAGACTCAGAGGTCTCATGGAGAACCTCTGTAGCCAATGGAGGATGACAGCAGTACAGGAAGGACCCTCAGGAGAGTAGTTCTTGTTGCTACCATATTTGACTAATTTTGTCTGTAGGCATCTGGGAAGATGACATGTCAGTTTGTGACTTTTCTAGAAGACCAGAGTACAAGTAAAAAAGCCAAAGCTTGCTGAGAGACCTTCAAAATAAGTGTAATAAAAGCCAGATTAGCTCTGGCTACCATTGTGTCACAGCAAACAGGTATATATCCCTTTGAAAAAGGCCTTAAGCCATTTCAGAGATCAAAGCCCTTACAGACTTGTTCAAAGGCTAACAACAAGGCAGAACCAAATCTCCTCCTCCAGTCAGATTGTGCTATTTCTAGATTATAGTTCAGATACACAAGGTTAGCCAGCAAAATATTTCTCTTCTCTTTGCCTAATAGTTCTCATTACTGTTTTAGCTTGTTGGTATTAAAGATTCAAAGCCTGTAGCCACATGGAACAGGTAACTGGGTTCTGGATGTTGAATCTGGGAAAAATTTACAAAAGTGATTTAGGAGATCAACTCTTATTGAAAATAAGTGGGACTTACGCTTCTGAATCGCTTTAATGCCTTTGAACAATTTACCCTGTTTCTAAGTAGTGGTATAAAGGGCAATCTGTTTGTTATCTGTTGTCACCCGGTTCCCCTTAAGAAACCTGCAGAGGAATGTCCTTTAGGATGCATTAATCCCTCTGCCAATCATGGATAAATAATTAAAATTGGTGTCTTGGAATGTAAAAGGGCTAAGTAGTCCCTTTTAATTTAAAATAGTTGCCTCTTTGAAAAAACTAAAACCCTGAACCAAAAACAAAATACACAACTAAATAAATCTGAATCTAAAGCCTCCAGATACTAAAGACAAGATTAAGTGTTGATAGCTATATTTAAAAAAAACCCTTTTCTATGAAGTCCTAGATAGATCCCTTAAGTGGCTCTGAAACATCTCAGCCTTAAAGTTTAACATTTAAACACAGCAAAATATGAAGAGGATCATATATTCCTAGTGAGATATAAATGATCCCATAATGACATTGAGCAATGCTAACATCTCAAACAAAGAAGATTCTAACATCTTTCACGAACACTAATGGATATGGAGAGTAACAGCATAATATTAGTTGGCAACTTCAATATAGTATTCAACACTATTTTATATTAAATAGACACACTTACCCTACAGGGCTGTTTCTTCAGAATAGCTATAAATACTTTACTTATACAGGTAGGGGTACATTATATAGAGACATTAGTAATCAGTACAAGAAGAGTTTTCTTGACCACATTCCCCAAATATCTCTCCTGTCACATTAAGGTCAACTGAGGTGTCTGATCATGTCACAGTTTTCATTTCCTCATTGTGATAGGAGCCTTATATTCTGGAATTTATATTCTGCTTTTCACTGTTAGATTTCAAAGCACTTTGCAAAAGAAGAGAAAACTCCCACTGAATTGAGTGGGGTTTGGATCCAGGCATAGAAAAGAAATTAACGTATATTTGGAAATCTATATCTCAATATTTCCTTCCTAAAGTATGGATTGATAAGCTCTAAAAGTCTGCCTTATAAGTAAAGTCATCAATCACATATGTAATAAAAATAAAATACCATTCTGACATCACAAAATTATCTGAAATTTGGAACACCTCTCTCTTGCTCTTCCAGTTCATGACAGGGACTATTCCTTCAGGATATAAAGTGCAGAAATTCTACCCATCATTAATTGAATTTGCTTTAATTTAGACGCTAACAGTTATAATGGCAATTAGGGCCTAGATTCTGCTGAAATCTGTTCTAGTTACAGTTGTAGGTTTAAAACTAATTTGGGTTGCACAATGTATGTTCTGTAAAAGATATAGATAAGAAATTATTCTTCCTGGTATAATTCATCCTAATATGTGAGAAATGGGGCCAGTAATTTATGCTCATTGGAGGTTAGCACAGTCTTTTGTCAGGATGCCTCATGTCCTTTGCCTATAATTTCACAGGGTTGGTTTTTTTTTTTGGAGGAGGGGGGATTTGATAAGGTGAATTGTAACATTTTCTTCTCTGAAATATCTAAATAAAGCTTTAGTCCAAACTTTGAATCCTGGTTCAAGCTTCTTGATACTAAACCTGTGGCTCTGATCATTACTAACATGTTTATATCTCAACCATTTTATCTCAATCAAGGTGTAGCCATTAATTTGAGATATTTAAATCACCTTGATGTTTCTGTGATTTACCTTGATCAACTAATATATATGATGTTATGCACTTATGACACTTATTTTTGTCTCAGAATCTGACACATCTGTTCCTCTTTTTCTGCCTCACAAACAGAAATTCTGTACCTCATTGGGTTTTGAGTAAATCAGAAATTCATTCTATTTCTGGCGTTTGTTTGAAATATTGCTCAGATAAATGGGTTTTCAGAAATAAATATTTAATATTTGGGATTCTAGTATACCTCTGGGTGAAAAGGAACATGGATTTCCTGCTACTTAATAACAGAAGATTTGAAAAAAATGGCAGAATCTGTCATTGTCACTCAAGGGTAAAGTTAACATTATTTAAATTAATATTCTCCTTTGCATGTTATGCATACTTCACTCAGTATCCTTTGTGTCAACCCTATATCTATTTTTAAAATGAACAAAAGATTTAAAGCTTTTATTTGAAGAAAGGGGAAATAAGCAAGACTAACTATCACTGGACAAACATTGCCTCTACTTTCACAGACTAGATTTAAATTTCCCAACCCCTCAAAAATAGTACCACAACCCTCTTCTAAAACAGGTAACCCTGTGATATCAAGATGTAGGTGATAACACTCCCATTTGTGTACTCAGAGAATGAGAATTAATGTACCCTGTGTCTCCCAGGCCGTTTCCTGGGCATTACATATTTTAGATGCCTACAGATATCCACATCGTCACATAAGGGTTTAGCAGGTAGATGAATATGATTATTTCTAGCTAGAAAAGTTAAAGTACATATGCTGTTGCAGGAGGATTCACTCCTCTGGGGAGCTCAGCTCTTCTTATAGGCAATAAATTAATAATATGGACACACTGGATTGGGAAGGAGTTCTATCTCAATAATCCTAAATGAATTCAAGACACTTAAATCATTTGAGGCCCTGCAAGACATGCAATCTACAGAAATCTTGCTCTTAGCATTACCTGCACTTGTAGCTTTTATTAGAACACCACTTTGAACCCAGTGCATTAGCCACTCCAGACCTGTTAAAAGTCTTACAAGGCAGTGGTAAGCATGATAATCCAAGTGTAATATTCTACACTGACCTTCCAACTCACTTCATTCAATGCAGGTGAAAGAGGATGCTAATTGATACTGGGCTTGCCCTAAAACAAAGGTTTTTTTGAGAGCGATGTGGGTTACAAAACAAATTTGATTTAATACTTGAAACTTTCCTACAAGGGTGGATACAGTGCAACTGAAATCAGTGTCATTCCATCCAGGATCAGAGCCAAAATTGGGCCTTTCAGGTCCTCAAACACTCATAGCCAATGGACTTAGATAAAGGAGCAAATTTTGTTTATTTTCAAAGACTAAAGGGGAATATAATAACTTCTCATGAACATCAGCCCTGGAAAGAATCATGTCTGAATGATGGCAAGAAGTCAGAAATGTTCAGGATATATGGTCTTTGTTTCTCAGTTGCAGATTAATTGTTACCTTGCCTTGCTTAACTCTGAAAGTTTTTGTTTATATAAGAGCTTGGCTGATAAATGCTACACCTGCTCTATAATTATATTCTTCTAGCTTTTATCACTGTTCTTTTTTCTCTAATCCTTGTGCGTCTGTGCTGTGTTGTCTGGAGAGAATCCCCTACTCTCTTGGCACTCTTTTTCTTCTCTTCTTGATTTTTTTTCTTCCTAGTCAACTTTGATCCTACACTGGGGAGACACATCAATGATTACCATTTGGTGATACCATTTAATGTCTCTCTGTTTAATTTTGTTTGTATTCCCTTCCATCAATGCTTCTCTGAATTCAGATATAAAATATAGACACACATAATATAGACAGATTAATTTTAAAAATAATCTTATGTTTGCACAAAAATCATTAAAGAGACTTAATCCTGGCCACACTGAAGTCAATATGAGTCTCCCCTTGATTTCAGTGCAGCCAGGATTTTATTTTATTTTATAAATAATTTTTGGACAATTTGCCCTACCCAATGTATCCAGAGTTTTTAAAGTGCTAATTTCACAGAATATCCTCTTCCAAGAGATGCTAGGGCAGTACATCCTCCAGGAACTTTGTAAGTACTGATGAACAACAGTGTGTGTATTAAATCTTAGTATGTCTTGATCAATTTTTTATTGTCAAAATTCTAAGGGATATAGTAGTCCTGGCTAAAGAGCAATGAAGTTCAAGCATGTCCCCAGTGGCCTTAAAGGAAACTGCAATGCTGGGTTCTGATGAAGAGCAAAGAGCTATTGCCTCTCCACCTATCTCCACTCATAAGCAGTGCCTTAGTTGGGGGGAAGAAGCAGGAAAATAGTTTTGTTATGCTGCTCATAGAAGTCCCAATTTTTGTGTTTTTATTCCTGTCTTCTTTTTTAAGTCCATAATATTGTGTTTCACCCTTTCGGGGTTGAGGCACCTTGGCAGCCAAAGCAGGGTGTGCAGCAGGAAAACAAGCATTTTGCTCTGGGCCCCAAGCTGAATGTCATTGTGACCTGGCACACAGGATCACAACACCACTGAGATTTGGCCTGGCAAAAATGTGAAGGGTGTTGCCAGCTGGCATGCAGGGTTGCAGTGCCACTCAAATTTGGCTTGGCTGCCTATCCATCATGACAGATGGGTGGCTAGGCCAAACCTGAATGGCTCTGCAACCCAGGCACCAGGTTGCAATGTCTACAGCAAGAAAGCGGGGGAGGGACAGGAACCACTGCTGCAGGATGAGGGCCAGAGGGGCTCCTTCTCTCCAAATTTGTTAATTGTTTTGGAAAGATGGGGTGGGGCTCAGTTTCAGATTTTGTCCCAGTCCTCCCAAAACATCTGTGAAGGCCACCTCTCCTTCCTGGTGACTGGCTACATAGATGCCAGTTTTCTCTCTCCAGCCAGTAGCTGGCCAAAGATTCTAATGTCCACCTCCCTACTTGCAGTGGGCAGCCTGGAAATTCTGCTATTGTAGGAGAAGCACAGGAACACACGCTCCTTGCTGACAAAGAGTTAGACGCAGACTGCAGAGCAATTGCTTACCGCACATTCCACATTTTCAAAGTCTCGACTCATAAGTGAAAACAAAATCCTCAGGAAAAGACAACTCTTGAGAAATTTTAAGTGGAAAAGTATTTGCAGAGAAGGATTCAAATATATTTTATAATGGAATTGACTTATACCGCTCCGTATTTTGAATTCATAACAGGTCAAGAGCTTTTGATGCAGTGAGATAATCTTTGTGATCCCATAGTTTCACTGACCTCCGCTGGAGCTCTGGGTGCTCCTCATTTCTGTAAACCAGGCCTTGAACAATAATAAGACCCATTCAGAGTACCAGAATGTCCCTGATTACTCTGCAGATTGATTGGTTTCTACATGATTGAGGTCCCATCTGTATGGTAAGTACTATGGTATAGTCTCAGGTAGAGAAAGGACCCCAGTTTTTTGGTTTTGTTTTGATATCACATTCAAACAAACATACCCGGTACAAGAACCCAAGTTTCACGATCTGTATCTTTGTTGTACAGATTTTTCAATAAATGCTTTATGGTACAACATTAACTTCCAAACTTACTGGAAGGTTGCAGTAATTGTGCTGAGTAGCTAAATCAGTGAGCTGATGTATTAGTATGTGGATGGTGAAGGTAGCTAAAGCAGACTAGTCATCATCTAGTTACCGTCCTCTCGGAGCAGAGACACCTTCAGAGTTGAGCTGACGGCTTCAGCTCAGCCGTTAATTTTGCTGGCTCTTTATGTTTCATGCAATTCTTTTAAAGCTAAGGGGGTTGTTTGAATGCAGCCATGAAATCTCCCTCTTTTCACTAATACTCATTCTTTCTTTGCACATGAAAGGTTTCATGCACATGGTTCTCATAAAGCATCATAATGTGTGTGTTTGTTATGTATTTTTTCCAACGAGGTAAGCAGTTTTCTAGATTTTTTTTAGAGCTACCCCCCTATTGTGGGATTGTACTTTTTACAACAAGGAAAAACAAGAACAAAAAAGGCTGTTGGGTAGCTCTGATTACTTCAATCCCTTATATAAATCAGCCATCGTCAGGTACAACCCTGTGAGGGTGGAAAGTCCCAGATCTCAAGCTCCACCCCAAGCTTGAATGTATACATAGCTGTTTTTAACCTTGCAACCACAGCCCTGTGAGCCCAACTCAGCTGCCCTGGACTAGCCACGATGGGTCTTTTATCCCTGTGTAGACGTACCCTTTGGTTCTTTAGTAGTCAGTGAAGAGCATTTGCTCTAAGATCTCTTAAGAGCTGCTTGGTTAGTGAAAGAAGTCAGACAGTTAACTAGGACTTACACAAAAGGACAGAGTATGACCGGCTGGCAGCCACCTAACAGTTTTGGATGACCTGCAGGAATTCTGGGATACTTACCCTATAATGGTCCTTCCCTTCTAAAGCCTCCAACTTTTTATTTTTTTTTATTTTTATTTTTATTTTTTATCCAAACTTCACCATAAATAGGAAACATCTTTTCAATGACATTTTCACTTTGTTGTTTTCCCAACAGCTTTAGTGCTGGCAGTTTTGTTCCCAACTCTAAAATGTCAATTAAAATGTCATGAAATTTCAAATTTAATCTAAACATTTCACATTTATTCCCCTTCTTTTTTTTTTAACCTTAAAAGATGACTTTGGGTTGTGCAGCATTTGTGTAAGGGAAGAACGTGCACAGTATTCCCCTTCCCCATTCCCTTTTATGTTGAAAGCACCAAAGCAGTCTGGGTCTTCCCTAGTCAGTTCTTACTCAGCTTGACACGGTGTGTGATTTGGCTTGCCCTGAAGTACTAAGCTAGTGCACTTCACAATTCAAAAGGAGCTCAACAACCCAGGAAGACTCAGCACAAATTCTGTTCAAATTCAGCTCTAGTTGTGGAGACTGGAGAGTGTTGCCAGAGATAGCTGGGGGTCCCAGTAGGCGAGGTTGAGGACATTCAAAAGCACAGTAAGGAGGACATTGGAAGAGCCAACAATTCTACATTCAGAACTGTCACAATCTTCCCTCCAGCTTCCAAAAAGAATTCTTATATCGCAACACTTACCTACTAAAAAGCCAATGTAACCTCTCTCTCCCAAATGAATCCTCCTTTGGCTATACAGGAACCCCTCAGTTTTAATCTAATAGGGTGCATCTACCCTGCACCATTATTTTGAGATAACTAGCATTATTTCGAAATAACAATGTGAGCGTCTACACAGCCATTCTGCTATTTTGAAATAATTTCAAAATAATGGATGGCTTATTCTGAAATCTGTAAACCTCATTCTACGAGGAATAACACCTATTCCAAAATAACTATTTTGAAATAAGGTGTGTGTAGATGCTCCACTGTTGCTATGTCTAAATAGCTTCTCTCTAAGGCTATTCTAAGTTATTCCTCCCCAGTGCCTCCTGGGGCTCTAAACTGAGATAGCACGTCTACATTAGAGAAACCTGCCTCGGACTAATTTTGAGGCTTCCCTGCAGTATAGACGTGCTATTTCAAAATAAGCTATTTTGGAACAACTATTCTGGAATAGCTTATTTTGAAATAATCATGCAGTGTAGATGTTCCCATACTGACCTATGGCACAGTAGCCTCAATCATTCCTGGGATAAAGAATCCCATGGCTGCTAGTAGTTTGAGGCTGATGTTTTGGTTTGATTTTCAGGTCATCTTCCTGTCCAAGCCAGGTATGTTTATTTTATTTGTGGGAAAAAAACATTCAAGGGTGGATTGTCTCATTAGCACAACAAAGCTATTTATCTACTATCTTCTTCCCATTTGCTCAATTTTAAGACAACTTTATGATAGATATTATTTAATCATTTTAAATTGCTGAATTGGAGAGTTTCCAAATTTGCCTAAGTTTGAAGTTATGAAAATTTTAACTGTGTCCCAGGGCACGCTCTTCATATATTCTCCCTCTGCGTCTATATGTTAATGTGTATTAATTAAACTCTTACTTAGTACATGTTTCTGACATGTGGATTTTACATTACAGTGAAGGATTATTGTGCATTCTAGGCCATTAGCAGCTACAGCACCTTCAATCACTTTAATATATTTTATTAGAAGTATCATTTAATTTGCAATACATCTCCTATTTCAGCTAAAGCTCCAATCCTGCAAAAACTTATATATGCACTTTGCTTTATGCAAGGTGTGTAACCCTACTCACTGTGTAACAAAAAAAGACGTGTATAAACTGAACAAAGCTCAGCTTTTCACTGATCTGTAGCCAACTGGCAATCCTGAGGCAAGGAAGAGGAACTATTAAGGATAAAATACTTTTTGGGGAAAAAGGACACCTGCATCCCTTGACCTTATTTTTTATTGCTACAATTGAATGTTTTTGTTTGCATTCAAAAAATCCAATTGCTTTGATTGTATAGTGAATATTCACGTAATAAACAGATTAGGGTGCATGAAACAAGGCCTGACCTGGTGGTGAATGGATGGAACAACATACGCCCACCTTGAGGTTTTCAGGGCAGATGCAGTCAGTTCCTTACACTCCAGGGGAGGAGCACCTGGTGGTACATTTTATCACCCTTTACTGGTCAACTGAAGAAAAGCCTTCAGGAGCTTTGGCACAAGACAGAACTACCCTTTTCCCCTAGTCACATACATTCTACCCTACTCCTCCTCACCGCTAGTTCTGAAAACTGTTTGCATCAGAAATAAATAATCCTAAAAGTGAATTATAGAGAGGGTAATTCACATTAAGGTCAAGAATCTTCACAGCATTTTCAGTTACTTGCATGGACAATTTTGTGTGGGTGTTCCCATTTGTGTTCTTGTCACACAAGATGTCCCACACCTGAGACTAGGCCCGTTGGGAATTATGTCCCTCAAGATTACCATTCTGATTTATGAGTGAGTTAGTAAAATGTGGGGTGCTCCTGTGCTTTACCAAAATATGGTTGTTTTGTCAAAAGATCAAAATGTTAAACATGAGGGAAGAAAGGAAGTGTTTTATTATATTTTATAGGACAATGGAATGCTAACATCCAATTTTTGTATATGTTTGACCCTAAAGTAGTTAGTTTAAAAAAAGAAAATCAGTGATCTAGTTTCTTCAGAGTGGTGTTGCAATATAAACTATCTTGGTGCTAATATTGCAGCAAAAATAATTGCTCAACTGTTCCATGAAACCACTAGGTGGAGATGTAGGTTTACCAAGCCACCCCATAAGACTGCTTTAAAATGTACAAGATTGAAAAATCTGTTTTTCAAAAAAAGATTAAAAAAAAAGAAAAAGATTGATAAATTATGTATCTTGTTGGTTACAAATTCCAACACATCTTTGAAGCAGGAAAAATGGGAAAAAACTAAATGCTTAGTTGTAAAATTGTCCAAGCAAATTATTATTTTTTAAGACACAAGTTCTGATGTTTAAGACTCTGAGAGTATAATCGCTTCGTGTTATAAATTGTCTGCTGCCAATACATACACATTTTCCTTTATTCTCACACCAGCTGCTAGCTCATGCTATCAGTGGTCACGAACAAACAAACAAAAACTACCCCTAAATTTTTTAAAGCCTGCTTTCAAAACTTCGCCAGTGGAAATGTGCCAGCAACTGGCAAATGTCAGGACTGCTTGCTAAGTTTAGGGAATTGTTTTTAACTACAGCACCTTTTCAAAATTCCCAAAAATGTTGAATTTAGAAGCAGAGTACAGTATTCCTAGATTTTTTTAAAAAACAGGTGCAGTTACTTCTTGTCCTATATTTTGTCAGCCACATGTGCCTAATCAAAGTGGGGAACTCATAATGTCAAACAAAGCATTTGTTTGTGTTAGCTTTAGCTTCCACTTTATTTCACATAAACTTTTCTACATATTTCTGTTCACTATAAACTTTTCCACAGCAGTCATTCCATAGTCATTTTCCAGCAGAGCAGTCATTCAGAATTCATTCTTGCACACTGTTTTCCGTGCTGAAAAGACTTTAAAAATAACTGTGCCTGCAACCCCCCCTGTGTTTCTGATGGGTGGAAAAAAAACATTATCTTGATTTCTGCCCAGGACATCCAAAAGAACTTCTGTCAGCCAGTACAGACCATTGGGCTTTATCCTGCAAAAATTATGGTTTGGAATATCAAGCTCATGCTCAACTCATTTCTTCTAATGTACCTTTCAAATTCTTAATAGAAAGGATTTGGAAATAAATCCACCTCCCTCCCAAACTGTAAGAAAAAGGAACATGTGGTAAAAACTCTAAATGGAAAGTGAACATCTTCATAAAAGTGACTCCTCCTTTTTTTTAATCTTAGCTATGGGTCTGATTTTAGCCAATGGTAAGAGATTGAATAGCATTTACTACAAGTGCTGTAATTCTGCTAAGAGTATGTATAAGTCTAAAGTGAAACTGTATAGCTTTGATGTCTGTTCTGGATTAATTTCTTCTGATTTCTCCAAAAATCTTCTTGTTTTGTTGGCTAAATGGGAAATAATAGCTCAGAAGTAAAACTCTGTAGTATTTTGGCTGCTGTTTGTCTGGTGTTACAACTATTTCCAACAATGACAGCAAATTCTTGGAGTATTTGTAGTTAGATAAGCCATTGTGGGACTAAGAAATATGTTTAATGATGAAAAAAGGTGTAAGGAAGGAGCAATCCCTCTCTCTCCACTAAAAAACTCTTTAGAGTCAGTCTCACAGTGCTAGTGATGAAGGGTGCAGTAATTCTGTTAAAGAAGAACTACAAATAAGGTTTCCAAAGCTAATGTTGGAGAAGGGGAACAGTAACAATAAGAACCCCAGAAAGAGGGACCTTCCTTAGCAATAGATGCTCTAATTTGCTAGAAGGTGGACCCCCTACATCTGGATAACAATGATATCCTTCTGTAGGAATTGAAAATTGAGATCTAGGTCCCTGTGTAAGGACTGAAGTCTTTCAGGGTTCTGTGTTTGTGAGAAATAAACAATGAGAAAGCACTTTGTGAGGACAATACAAAGGCCTAAAGGCCATGGAAGAGACGGGAGAGTGAAAGGATGGAGTGGTACTATTCAGAGAGGGCATCACTTACAGCCCAGAGGAGTAGATTGGATTTGAGTTTTATGAAACTTCCATCTTACTATACAAACATGAATTTTGTTTTTCCACAAAAATGAAAACCTCTTCAAAAACCCTCTCCATTTGCTTACATAAAGGATAACATTAAAGTTACAATTTTCAATGTAATATCTCCATGAAGACTCTCCAGGTTTTTAATAAAGCAGAAAGAGTTGTCGAGGGGACAGTGTTTGCGCACAGTGCTGATGAAGAGCAGCCTGCCTCCAGGCTAACGGTCTAGCCCCATCCAAACTCCAAACTTTGTTTGGGGCTAATACAATTCAGATTTTTACCAGTACCACCCCCCTCCACACACACACCTCCCCAGCAGAGAATGTGCCCATCTTTTCATCCTGCATTACCTCTGAATGTCTCCTAATCAGTTACAGATTAAGAAGGGAGAATGGAGGGCTCCCATATTAAATAGCTTTCCTCTTCAAATGTTATATATGAAGAAAACGTCTCTTTACAAGGCATTTCTGCTATTATCACAGGCACCTTCCAAGACACTCACTGAAACAGAATAACGATTTCTCTGATACTCAGGAAAAGGAGATTTCAGCAATATACTAACAGCAAAAATAAAAGGCCTAGTGGGAGGCTGCTTTGCTGTTGCTAACCAATGACAGTGCATCTTAAACCTTTGCATATCACACCTCAGGCATGCCCTGGGCCACACCTTTTCTAAATCCCATAATGCCAGGATATATTACATATAAGAAACTGACCGAAGGAAGCAGGAGTCAGTTGTCTACCTTTAAAGCTCAGCTGGAAGCACAAAGGCTATGGGAGTGCTGAGTTTTGGCAGCACACAAAGTATAGGGCATCTGGGTTCTCAGTCTCACACAAAATGCCACATTTCTTTCTCTCCCCCTCTCTCCTTATCTCTATACAATCGTGTTGTTAGCAAGATTTGATAGTTCGAGGCATCTTCCAATAAGAGTCCCTGGTTTTACATGTAATATGAATGAGAGCTTTTATATATACGTACAAACACACATGTAACAAGCTGGAGGGCGTGGAAGGTTGTATTCTCTGATGATCAAATCTTAGGAAAACAGACATTCTCCCCGCCTTCAAAACCTCTCTGCTTTCAGACGAGAATACATTTGACCAAAACACGACGCCATTCATCTTATGTGGCTTTTTGTCGATCATAGCTCCTGGAAGGATAAGCAAACTCGGTGGAAAGACATTTATCTAAATTATCCTGATAAAATGCTATCACTCTGTGATAAAATGAGTCAGGAGGCAAGTTTGTACACCAAAATTCTGTAATTATATTAATCGAGCGGAAAACCAGGACATTAAGTGAAACTATGCTTTGGTCAAAGTTAGAAATGCCAAGCCTGGAAAAAATGAATACTTTACTTAAAAAAAAACAAACAGGCTATTACCTGCCTCTTGATGTGAATTTAGTTTGTTAAAAGCTAAAAAAAAACCCCTCACAAAATAAAAAACTGCTTTTCCCCTCCAAACAATGTATAGTTAGTGTCTGTGACTTTCCCCCCTGACAACGAGATAAGAAGATAAATGCATAGTTTCTCTTAATTAGCCTTTCTTAATTAAAAACACCAGAGGTATTTGTGATCATAATGAACTCTGCTGACAGGACGGTCACTTGTTTTTCTGCATGTCACTCCTGGAAAATTAGATTTTTTTTAAAGGGGGATAAATTCTGTACTGAGTAAGAAATAAATGATGCCTGCAAAGCAATGTCCCTTTGGTTTTATCTGAGTGAGATGGATGTGCATCTTGTGGTTTTTAGAATGGTGTGGGGCAGTATTAGCCATCATTAGCACCCCAGTATGGATCCAATTCACTAATTACTTATGCTGTCTTGGTTCACTGAGATTTAAGTACCAAGTCAATCCCATTATCTGCAGTCTCCC
Source organism: Pelochelys cantorii (assembly GCA_032595735.1). NCBI lineage: Eukaryota > Metazoa > Chordata > Testudines > Trionychidae > Pelochelys > Pelochelys cantorii. The sequence goes on along the minus strand of CM064326.1, from coordinate 117,715,300 downwards.
AAGCTTGCCAGAGTCATCTGTCTTTTATGGGGAAAAAAAGCACAAGGGTTATCAATAGGACCCTGAAATACTTGGGATTTTCCCACTTCAGGAGGAGGCAAGATTAGTCCTGACTAAAGTCGCAGCTTCTCTAAGCTGCTACTTTGGATGTGATAAAAGTGAATGGTGACAATTATCCATAACTACATAAAGAGCAAAAGCGAGAGGGAGGGAGAGAGAAAAAAGGGAAAGTGGAGAGCAGAGAATCCTGCCACACTCTCCTGCAGCTGTCCTATGGTTTCAGGCATCTTTTCATATCACCTCAGAGCTACAAATTACAATTCGTCTGTTACAAACACATGATAATATAGTCAGAAATCAGAAATTAAAATATTCTAAAGGCCTCAGGCCTCCTCACGGGGGGAGGGGGGCTTACATTGAGTCTGTGAGCTGCCTGTTTTGTTTGTGCCCTCCCCTCTACATCCTACATGTTTAATGTCTGCAGCAGTACCCAGGCCTTGTCTGTTTGGGATGGTTGATTGACATCTGCTCTGCCGAGAGGAAGGAACTGGCAGCTATTGGCAGCACTGTCACGTTCATTTGCACACTTTATGAAGCAGCAGTGTGGCTACTAATACAAAAAGAAATCTTCTAAGCAGCATGACATCTCTTGGAATGGAATATTTGTCTTTACAAATGATTGCACTGCTGCCAGTACTTGACATGGTGCTCGCAAACATGTGTAATTGTTGGAAGTGTAATGATGATTATTTGCATATTTAATGTTCAAACAAGTACTGGAGAAGCAACTTAGACTAAACCTTTTATGGGGAAGATTTAAATATGTTCAGTATCATCCTGATGAGTTCCAGAAAGGAGCCAGGATCTGAGGGAAAAGCTATAGCCCATACGAGGGGGAGTTTAAGAACACACCCTGGGATTTGCTATATAGATGTTTTCAGTGGTTCGTTTTTAGGTGAATTTCATCAATATAAACACCTTCCTATTTCATTCATTTTAATCACTCAGAATTACATTTAAATGTAATTATGCCAAAAATTTAAAACGTGTTACCACGCATCTGAAATCAACCCAAGAGAAAACTCGGGAAAATAGGCAAATAACCACATGTATAGCTATAATGTTACTTTACAGACATCCTGTAGATAAGGAAAGGCAATCATTTTAACCCCTTCGCCTAGGGGTGAGATGTGTGATTGCCACTGGAAGGCCATTCATAAATCTAATAAGCTCTTTCTGGCAGGGCTTGTCTTTTTATTCTCTATTTGTACAGCACCTAGCACAAAGGGATCTTGGTCTGTGACTGAGTCTGCTTTGTGTAATAGTAATAATAATAATAATAATAATAATACACTTTGTAGATTGGAAATACTGTGTTAAAATGTTTGGCCTGGAAAAAAAAACCTGACCCAATCATAGTGATTAGAAAGGATTTTCCTTTTAATAGGAGGTTCCTGTATGGCTGCCTTCAAAATGGACTTTTCATTTCTCATTTCAGTATGAACAGAATTCTTCTCAGCCCCACACCACAAAGGGCTGGTCACCCTCTGCTCCCCTGCATGAGCACACGCACACAAACACATATCGCACACATGGCTACAGGTATGAAAAGAAAAAGGTTATCATTTGGTTCTTCAAAACAGTAAGCAGAAACAATATTTTTCATTGCAGTATTATTCCTTCCCCTACGAAGGAATCAGTTTTATCAATGGAATCATTTCAGGTGATACCGCTTTGTGAACTGGCAATTTAGCCCTCCACCTCTAGTGAACAACCTCCTTAACTGAAGGCTATCTCCCAGCCATTCTTCCTCAGAAGCAAGCCTACTCCGGTGACTTTCTGCCTTTAAAATACTTCTTTCAACAGCTAGCTTTTGTTGTTCACTCCATCCCCCAATCTCTCTCTCTCTCCTTTTTTAAAATTTTTTTGTCTTGTCTGTTGTGGAGCCATTTCAGTATCAGGCAATGCATAATCACCAAAATCCTGCATTGTTTGAGGGGCAGCACAATAAACTTGACTCAATTATCATGCTGTAAATTGATTTTAAAAAACTCTGATGGATGAATAGAGACTGAACATCTTCGTCTCTGACCCTGTCGTATCATCATCAGTTCTTTGGCAGGACTCTTACTTGATTGACAAAACCGCTAATGAACACTGTCTTAGGCCATGTAATGATTTACCTGCAATGAACAAGGTTTGGCAACACTACCTTTGCATACCTATCAGACAATTAATTCCTTACAACAGATACATTGTCCTGAAGCATGAAAGTGTCAGGAAATTAATAGAAATGTGAAGGAAAAAAAAGATAAATACTACTTTGACCCATTAAACTAGTCAGGTTTGCTTAATTATTTAACTTGCCCCCAGCCACGCCCCCATTCTGCTTATTTTAGCCACCTATTGCCTCATTAATCCACAAAGACACCACCTTATCCATATCCAGTCAGGCTTCTCCTCAGAACTCATCACATGCACATGGAAGGCTAGAATCTGATCATAGCTAGACAACTGGTAAATCAGGATGACTGCTCTAGATGGCTAAGAATTGCACACATACTATTATTATTTCATCTCTCTGCCTGTGGGTCACTTGCTTATCTCCCCTTCCTGTTGTTTCTTGTTTTTTAGACTGTAAGATCCCTGGGGCTGGTATAAGTATATACAGCACCTAGCAGAATGCACCTTTAAGTGGTACTGCAAAATACACATTAAATCATCAGCATCACATACCTAGACTGTGAGCTCTTTAGAACAGAGACTCTTTTTATTAAAAATGTGTACAGTTCTTCACACTATGAGGCTTGGATGCCTGAGACAGATCTTGAAGCATTAATAGAATAGAAGTCATAAGTTCTTAAAAATGTGTACAGTTCTTCACACTATGAGGCTTGGATGCCTGAGACAGATCTTGAAGCATTAATAGAATAGAAGTCATAATAATAAACCAAAACTGAAACCAAAATCAGGATGAGAAAATTTCAATGTTTGTTTTCTTTTCATATTCCCAGATGAAGTTAGCTGGAAGAGCCATCTCACCCCAGGTATATTCTTTGTTCAGTTATATTGTACACTATGGTAGCCATAGACATTAATAGCTTTTTCAAGCAGCCACTTATAGAATTCAGCTTATCTGAAGAATAGCCTATATTTATTGATACACTTGTAAGCTAATTACTTAAAAAAAAACATGGGGGTTGGGTGGCACAGGGGCACATCATAAAAGAAACACTTGGGCTGCAAAGTTGAATTTTGTTCCTTATTAAATTCTTTGAAGAAGTGAACTATTTAAAAAACATATGACAATAATTAGCAGTATTTCTTTGGGGATGTGTTTGTTTGACCTTAGCCTTTTAATCTGTCAAAGTATGCTAATGAGCTTGACAGACAGAGAGATAAAATGCGGAGACAGATGAACTAGCTGAGAAAACCTCAGTACAATACTGCATATACTTGGGGAAAAAGAAATGAAAGAGTGCAACTGAATGTTACCGCTAGGCTCTGGTGACATGATCCCTACCACAGCTGAGTTGTTTCTCGGTCTAGCAGGAGGAATATATATATCAGGTCACTGTGGCAGAGCTTGGGATCTTTGATGATTCTACTTGGAATCAGGACAATGTTTTTTTAAGTTAATTTTCACGCTGAAATTTCCACCTAAGATACTGAAATGCTGACTTCCAAGCTGGGAATTACTCACCAGGCTGCAGGAACAAGTTATTGATTACGGCTAAACATTTTACAATTGACGAGAGATTTGGAGACTTCAAGAGGCTTCATTTTCCAGGGGGGGCACTCAGCACCTTTTTGTACATGCTAGTTAGGATATATGTTCCAGCCACCACCCAAAAGAAGTGGTACCAACAATCACCTGTCACTTTTGAAAAACTCAGCCTATTGTTCTTTCAAGCTGAGCTTGGAGGTGGGGAAAAAAAGAGTGGGTCACTCTGTTACTTTAGGGCATTTTAAAGGGTTCTCAGATTTCTGCTTCCCTCCTCCCCTCATCCTTCACCAAATTCTGACATCCCTTGGTTACCTGGAGGTTTCTTAGTGGGACTGGAGTGCATCAATGACATAATTGTAGGTGCTTCTCAGCTCTCACATGAAAAGCTCAAAATCCTCCCCCCATGCATTTGAGGCCTGGGAAGACCAGGTTCACAGATCAGGTTCAGCTTCCTGTGATGATACCATCCCACCACCCTAGGCCTCCAAAGGATCCTTCATGAAGAAGAGGTGTATCAGAATCAGGCATCCGTAATGTAAAACAAAAATCCCACCCCAACACACAGGATAGAACAAAGGTCAGAATTATCTCTTGGACTAAGCACAACTCTCCCCACCCCCATCTTCCTTCCAGGCTTAGCTCAGAACTGGATAAGAGTGTTGGAAGCAGCAGAGATCAGTTAGGATGACACTAGGTAAGAAAGGGAAAGAAGGGCCACTAAAACAAAGAGCTGAAAGATCTATGAGGGATGTAGCCTTTGCCTGGAATGATGAGGGACTCATGGTAACCCACTTCTATAAATCACAGGGGAAGGAGCTGTTCAAAATAACATGCTTGCTTGTTATAAATCAGTTTGTCTTATTTACAGCCAGTTCAAGGTGTTTGAGACATGGCTTTTAAATGCAGGCTTATTTTTATTATTTTAAAGCAAAAACTTTCCCTAAGAGTGAGCCCTCTCCAACACCATGCTGCCCCTGAAAACTCTCAAACATAATTATATGAGCTTCCCTCTGAAATCACCGCACTTTACACACACTTACACTGAGTCAACTTTATAATCGCTTAAAAAGCTCACTCCAGCTTCCATGTGATGACTGGAAAGCAAAGGAAATCTCTCTCTCTCTCTCTCTCTCATTCTCTCTCTCAACCAGATGCACATTTAAATGCCTAATTTTAAACAACTAAAATATTCAAACACACTGCAGCAGAAGGGGGGCAAAGTGACTACAAAATGACCTCATGCATGCATAGACTGCAATAGCCCTTATATCAACACTTTAGGATGTGGGATATTGATTTGCACAGTGCACTAAGCGTGCTTACTGTATGGCTTTTTCCTAAGAACTGTAGCCTCCGTTATCATTCCAAATCCACCTTTGAAACACTCCATCTGGGTTTCAAACAGCATTTCTCTTGAAGTGAAGTGATACTCTGGGGAAAGGAATTTACCCTCTCAGCTAGGCAAAGTTTATGGGCTCCTATCCCAGTGTCTGCGTACCCCTGAAAACCTCAGTTACCAGGAGCCCACGAGGGTTATTTGTTTGTTTGTTTGTTTGTTTGTTTGTTTGAAATAACATGCTTAAAGCCATACCTTCGGCAAGGCGGAACAGTGTGTGGGCAGGCACTTCCAAGCCTGGCTTCATACAAAGTGCCAACAAAACTGTAGGCTGCTATAGTTCACAGAGCTGAAACATTCCACCTAAGCCCAGGCATCCATCCACTCTTTCCAAACCCATTCCGCTCCATTCAAGCCCCTCTGTTTTCTTTGCTGGGGTCCCCTTATAGCCCAGATCAGTGGAAAACAATGCCCCCTAGCTCCTCTGAGCCCTTCTGCACACATTCTCCCTACCAGTGCCCTTTCTCAAGCATTCCCCTTTGCAATGCACTTTGCTTCATCTCTCCTGCTTGGGGGAGGGAGGGAGGGAAATCCTCAGAAAAGTGCAGTGGTAAGATGTTTAGACTTGAAAAAACCAAAAGGGGTTGGCTGGAAAGTGGAGGGGGTGGGGGCCAGGGACTGGTCCCTTTCTTCAGCAGCCCTGATGTAGAGGTGGACTGAGGCTTTCAGACAAACTGAAAGATCTGAAGTTTTGGAGGCTGAATGAAAGAAACACTCAGCTAACAAAACAGTGCATCACAGAAGAAGCTTCATCTGGTCTGGCCAAATCCCTCCTTTCTTTCCATCTTTTCTCTCCTAATAACAGCTGCCCTCTCATTCCCTGTTACTCCACTGTGAAGAACAAAACCTCCCTCTGACTATCTGTTTTTCTTTTCTTCCCCAGAGTAGGTCTCATTACTGGTGATTAGCAGATGATTAAAACCAATTCAGCTTCCCCCAGTAGATATTTTCTCCCTGTTTGTGACTAACGCGTCAGTCTTCAATGAACGTGCTCCTAAGCTTATTAACAGGCTCAGAGGATTAGCTGCCACAGAGCTTCGTGGCTTCGATATTGTGATGCAGCGAGTGACATGGAACCATTTGCTGAGCAGAGACAGGACCGCTGGGACTAAATATCTAAATCACAATTTTTGTTTCCCATGTAGAGCAAGATTTTAAAAAAGGCCTAACAATAATGACAAAAATCAAACATTGAGCTAAGTCTGAAAATAGCCTTAAACTTAAGGATAACTGAACAACCATTTAGGAAACAATTAATTTGGGGTGGGGGAATATATATACACAAAATAGAGCTTCATTCATCTATAGATCCCAAGGCCAGAGGGGACTGTTATGATGATCTAATCTGATTCTCTGCATTATGAAGGCCACTCTCTGTGTTTTGAGTCTAATCTATCTAAATATCTGTCTATCTATCAGCTGCCTACATAAAGGGTATGTAAAAAACCCAGGCCTTTAGCACTCTTAAATCAGACATTATAACAGGATGCAAAATTAAGGCCGTACTTTAAACCATCCAGCTTTCTACAAGTATGAGACTTTAAAACATAATCTACTAGTTAAAGAAAAAACAAAACAAAAACCCAACCCCCCCCCAAACAAATCAGTCTTAACATCTCATTTTCAGCTTCATGTTACCTTTAAAAAAATAACAAAACCTCAAAACAAGCAAAATAACCTTTCAGAGACATTGTGGCTGAGATGCAATAGAATGTGAAACATATATTTGAAATAATATTCATTTTTTATTATTTTAATGTATTAATAAACATACATTAGTTCTTCAAAGGTCCATAGTATTGAACGGGGAGAGGGGGAGAGATCTACAAAAATGGATGCATTGAATTAAGTTTCTAACAATCGGGCACTTTACACGAGTAGTCTAATTTTCCAAAGTGTGGGGATGTCAGCATGTCCTGTTGAAGTCAGCTGGAGCTGCAGGATGCACAATAGAAAACCTGACCACTAGATCTGTGCAGAAACTGTATTTTTTTTTTATTTTGGGAAAAGTTTCATGATTTTATTTTTTTTCCATTCTAGTAAACCAGAATGTTTTATTTCAGCAAAATTGAAATGTTTTGTACTGAGTTTGACCTTTTCAAACATTTTATAATATATACATATTTTTACAAATGAAATGAAAAGTCATTCTGAAACAGGAAATCAAACCATTCTGTTCCAATGAGGTAAAAATGGAATGTTTTTCCATTATCAAACTGCCTTTTTTTCAATTTCTGTTTCAAAATGAATTCTCATCAAAGACTAGAAACTTTTTATTTTCAATGAATTATTCATTTTCTGTCAGAAAAAATATTTCTTTGGAAAATTTCAGCTGAAACTAGGCTCATATTCAGATGCCTAAAAATCAATTCAGAAGTCTACTTCATTTTTGAAAATTTGGGTGGACATGTATTAGCTAGCTAAGTAAATAACCCTTTTCAACTTGGGTACTGATTTGATATGTGCACTAATAGTTTTTAAGAAATAATTTAAAAAGTTTTCCTTTTGAAAACTAAATTTTCTTCCCCTTGCATTTTTTTCATTGTTCTTTTTTTCCACTGCAACTTAACTTTGAGTCTGCTGAAGCCTGACATGTAGCCTCCGATTTACGATAGCAACAGGGCATGCAGCAAATGTCAACAAATCCCCTCTCACCCAGGCAAGTAGGAAATATGAAAAGAAAGGTAGAGCCATCCCTCCTGGCTGCATAACAGAAGAAAATTTTATGGAAAATAATATAACCTGTCACTTCAAGCACTAGATTAACCATTAAAAACCCAACCCAAAATTGATACAATATAGAGATTAATGAGGGTTTACCAGATTACTGTGTTAATCACTGGACAACAACCATATTATATATGCGTGTGTGTGTTTGGCTAGATAGATAGATAGATAGAATTCCTATGGGCCAATTTAATCATAAGATGACTCCAATAAATAATCAGCTCTGTTGTCATGAAACAGTAGGCCCAAACTTTAGTATAGTGTATACAATCAAATGATGCTAGAGTGTATCAGAGGACTACCGAGCAAAAATAAAATTTTCAAAATAAAAACAGAAGACAGATTAAAAATCAAAACTATTAAAACAAAGAGAGCTTTGCATTTGCTTCCAGTTTTAAAGTGTAGGGGACCTCTTCCACACCATCCTTTATTAACATAGTCATTAACATAATTCTTTGTCACCAAGAATCTATTAGTTTTAGCTGAACTTTTTCCTGTTTGTAACTTGTTCAGAGATTGTGAATTTTTTCATCGGGAGTTTCTTCATTGTTCAGCAAATGATTCAGCCAAGAAAATCTCAGCCTTCAGCTAGCTTGTGAATTGTGCTCATCCCCTGAGTTCCTCACTGAGCAGTCATTATTGCTACTGTCTGATGGGTCATCTCTGTCACATGCCAGTATTATTTCTATCCTCTGAGTGTGTATCTATAACACAGGAGAGAACAGTTATCCTCTAACCATGTCTTTGGATTCTCTCAAAAGAGGGAAGGTGCAGTCTGTGTAGACAGGAGTAGCCAGGCTGATTCTGATGATGGAATTTTTGGGACTCGGATTCCTACATTTTAAGGTCAGAAGGGACCATTATGACCTTCTACTCTGACTGGCCTCCTGCATGTTCCTGGCCACTGAACCTCATGCACCCATGGGAGTAGAGAGTCCTTTTTATAACCCAGTCCAAAAAATGTACACATGGAATTAATGCCCACTCTACAGAAAGTGTTCAATATCCCAGCACCAATTCATGTGACTTTCAGAGGACTTAACTACAACCACTTCCTCTTACAGCTGCTGATTTTCAATATTCACTGGTGCCTCCCCACTCTTTTAAACACAACTGCAGCAACGTATCCATCTAGCTAAAGTAAGAGTGCCCTCGGTGCTAAAGGAGCAGCTGTTCAAGGGGCCAGCTAGGTAGCTTCACCTGTATTTCTCCTCCGTGATCCAGCAAGGGGCTCCATTTTCAGGCTTTGCCTTTCTTGGGTGGAGACCTGCATCTCCTTCCTGATAGGGATATTTCTAAGCTGCATAGTTCTTTGACAATGCTGTGATTTTCACAACAAAAGTCAGACTGCCTAAGCATCTTCCCTCAGAAATGGTATGCAGCAGGGCTGCCACAGTTAGAACTTACCATCTAATTGTTTCTAAGCAAGCATATTTAGAAAGCATTACAAAGAAAATATATCAAAAAAGTAATATAAGAACCTATGCACTATACTAATAAGCCTATCAGAGATCAATCCCCTCACTTCAACAAGGGCTCTGGTTGGTGATTAGTCCTTCACCTCCTATGCAGGCCTGTCTCCTGTTGTCATAAGGTTCAATGTAGAACTAGCAGCTTTCTTATAGGGCCTCAGTCAGCCAAAATCCTTCCAACCCTCTCCTAAGTAATGGGGCCCACTTGGGAGCAGAGATCCAGTCCATTTGCGGGATCAGAAAAGAGGTCCTGAAACAGTTTAAAACCAGGCTGTTTATCCAAAAATCTTTTGGTCCCCAGACAAACCAGTCTGAACTACTCTCCAGCTGGTAGTGTTTCTCTGGAGATATGACCACCTGAGTGAAGTTGCCTAATCATCCCCTGCTGTTCTCCCATTTACCCTCCCCATGGAAACACATACAGTCCCTCAAATACACTGACAATTACATTTTCAGTACAATGGACTCCAGAAGATACTAACCTCAATTCAATAAGGTTTAACCCAATGCACTATGGTTTGTTCAGGATATTATAGGCTACTGTGACAAAGACCATTAGATCATATAATCTGATGTACAAAATCTACAACACAGGCCAAAGAATTTATTCAGAGTCTCCCTGCACTTAGTCCAGTAACTTGTGTTTAACGTAGCATAGTGTCCAGAGAGGACGCCCTGGAAGTCTCTTTGGAAGACATCAAGAAATGAAGAATCTGCTCATTCCCTTGGTCGTTTGCTCCAATGGTTAATTCCTTCTCCCTGTTAAAAATGTGTCGTGTTTCTAATTTTTCTAATATAATGTCTAGCTATTGGTTCTGGTTATGCCTTTCATCACTTGATTAAAGAGTTCTTCCCAAGGTGGCATTTTCTCTCTTTGAAAGTACTTTTATACACTATCATCAACTGTCCTTTTTGCTAACATAAAACAGATCGAGCCTTTTAAGTCTTTCACTGTAGATTTTCTCCAGCCCTTAACTTTACCTATATTCTTTTCTCCTATATGTATATATTCACATTTAGCCATATTAAAAATGCATATTGTTTGCTTGTGTCCACTTTACCAAGTGATACAGATTGCTCTGTGTCTGTGACCTGCCCTTTTCATTATTTGCCATTTCACTGGATTATCTGAAAACCTTATCACTTAGATGGCAACACTTCAGTTTGCTCTGCAATTCTCATCCCATAGTTTGCATTGTGGCACAGTATAGAGATAGCCTTAGAATAGTCCAGGGATAATCATTTATTTGTTTCAAGATCCAGATTCCTTGGTCAAGGTATAGGCAAGGTCCAGACTCTAAAGAAAAGAATATAAAAATCATAACAATAATGATAATAATAAATCAATACAAATATTGCAGTCCAGTCCACAACCACTTGCAGTCTGGATATGGCCTGCAATCTATGGGATGAAAATTGCATATCTATATGGCCCTGAGGATGTCACATGGGCTACAACAGTATGCTGAATGGGCAGCAAACAGCTGAAAAGCTTTGAGTTAGCCTGTCGACTGAATCCAGCAATTCTATTAGATAATAGGCCAAAAGAGGTTGTTAGCTCAGAGATGGACCCATTGATAACTAGCAGCCAGAAGAGTGATAGCTCCTTTTGCAAATGTACAGATTTCTCAAACTTAGCAGCATTGTGATATAACTCCTGGGAAACCCATTCAATAGAAAAAAAATGACAGACAGCCATGTCAGATTCAAGTAATTTTAGAATATATATAGTTACTATTTTTGTAATTTGAACAAAATGAATACACACATAATAAGATGCATTTGAACAGATACAAATATGTCTTTTAAAGGTAATTAAAACAGAGGCCAGAAATTTTTCAATAAAATGTTATACAAAATGCTGATTCATTGAAATGAAAACTATTTGCAGGAAAGAGTCAGTTTTGACAAATTTCTCAGCAACAAACAAACATTTTTTTAATAGTAAAACCATTTTACTTTGCCATTTTCAAAATGAGAGGTTTCATTTTTCAAGTTCAAAATGACTTTTTAGTTTAAAAATGTAAGCTAGCTATAGTAAAAATGGTAAAAACTAAAAAAAGTTTTGAAATTATTGAAATGAAATGTGTGGAAGTTCATGTAAGTTAGTAATTTTTAGAGCCTGTTCAGTAGGACATAAAATATTTTAAATGGAGCCACATAATTACAAGCTTGTTCAGTTCATCTCCATTCTTTACACATCTCTATTAGAAAATGCTTCCTTCTTAATATTACACTACTAGGCCAAGTGTACACATCTCTAAATGTGCTGACAGGATGGTGTCAGCCCTTCCTGATGGCAAATTCAATGGCAGAAATCTGTTTTGTTAAGACTATATAAAGGCTTAATGTGAATCAGTTTCCAAACTGCATTTCTGACAGGTTACTTCCAACCCTACAATCAGATTAACAAATCAAAGGTGCATTCATGCTTTGAGACAAGTTGCCACTTACATATTTCAAACACCCAGGCATTTGGTTAAACTAAGCTTGGATTAACCAGGTCTAACTCTTTAGAAGGAGTTATGTTTAGGGGCTCTCTATCTATACGAATTTTAAATGGTGTGTTCATGGGGGAGGCAAGCCCACTCTTATGAGCTCAGTAAGCTTACAGAGCTTTAGAGCCTCCCTGCAAGCTTCATGAGCTTAACCGAAGATAAGTATATACAAACTCACCTTCCCAGAAAGACCTCTCTATTGATGTGGAGAAAAAAAAATCATCTCCTTACGCAGTGACTTTGCATACACCCTGTCTTCATTTTTACTTATTTTTATAGCAGAATGTATTGGTATATAAAACACTTAATCTTATGGAACAGACAAAAGTAAAGTCATTCGACACTTGTTACCTTTGTTGTTGTTGTTTTCAATTGTTGAAAAGTGAGAGAGACCGCTCAAATTATTTCTTACAAATAAGTTATCCGACCAAGTTAGCTTCCTTTCTGTGTTAGTATTTGTATTTAGTACATGCTCACACAATGGCAGGGGCAAACCTTTTTATGTTATGGGGTGTTCATAAAGGATGAAAATGTCATTCTGGAACTTTTAGGGCCCCCATTCCCATAGTATCTGAGCATCACACAATCTTTCTCATGACGCCACCATGAGCTAGACAAGAACTATCTTTCCACTTTACATTTTGGGAAACAGAGGCCCAGAGAGACAAAATGATTTGCCCAAGGTCAGATAACACAGGAAGCCTATGCTAGATTAGGAAACTGAAACCCAGCTCCTGTGGCACTGGCTGGCACGCTGCTACTGAACCATCCTTCTTTCCTCTCTTCATGTCCACTGCGTCTTCATGAGGCTTCAACTTCTAGTGTCCTTCCACCTGTTCTCAGGCCATCAACAAAGTGTTGAGTGAAGTCAATTCAGATGGTGCTTTTCATTATGTTGGTCTCTGCCCAGGCTGCTAAATGTCGCTTAAGCCTCATGTAAATCCTCAAGACTGAACTTGAGTAATGTAACTTCAAGCCAGTGGCACGACCTTGGGCACCCACATGGCCCCACAATATGCCAACGTCTTTATGGCTGACCTTGAACAACGTTTCCTCAGCTCTCGCCCCCTAGCAGCCTTACTCTACTTACACTACATTGATGACATCTTCATCATATAAAGCCACAGGAAAGAGACCCTTGAAGAATTTCACAGGGAATTCAACAACTTCCACCCCACCATCAACCTCAGCTTGGATCAGTCCACACAAGAGGTCCACTTCCTTGGCACCACAGTACAATTACATGACAGAGACATTTCCACCACCTTATCCCGGAAGCCTACCGACCACTACACTTAACTTCATGCCTCTAGCTTTCATCCAAGATACATTTCTCAAACTATTGTTTGCAGCCAAGCTCTGAGATACAACCGGATTTGCTCCAATCCCACAGATAGAGACAAACACTTACAGGATCTATGTAGAGCATTCTTACAACTGAAATACCCACCCAGAGAAGTGAAAAAACAGATCAACAGAGCCAGAAGAGTACCCAGACATTAACTACTTCAAGACATGCCAAGAAGAGAAAACAGAATTCCACTTGTCATCACCTACAGCCCACAACTTAAACCTCTCCAATGTATTATCAACAATCTACAACCTATCCTGGAAAATGACCCTTTACTTTTACAGGCCTTGGGGGCAGGCCAATCCTTGCCTACAGACAACCCCCTAACCTCAGACAAATTCTTTCCAGTAACCACGCAACACACCTCCATCATAATCACCCAGGAACTGACCCCTGCAATCAGCCCTGGTGCCAACTCTATCCACACATCTACACAAGTGATTTCATCACTGGACCCAACCACATCAGCCACTGAATCAGGGGCTCATTTAACTGCACATTCACTAATATGATCTATACCATCAAATGCCAGCAATGCCCCACTGCCATGTATATTGGCCAAACTGGACAGTCTCTGCGGGAAAGAATTAATGGACACAAATCAGATATCCAAAAAGGCAACCCACAGAAACCTGTTGGAGACAGCGTCAAAGTCACCGAGTTGTTCCAGGCCAATTCCACAAGCCAAATACACAGGGAAGGGTTGGAACTTAACTTCATTTACAAGTTTGATTCGTATCAGAGAGGAATGAATAAAGATAATGAGTGGCTGGCACACTACCTTCCACATCCTAATGACTTAACCAACCAACCAAACAATGGGTACTTATAGAAGTGCAAATTGTTCTTATCAGCCTCTTGTAACTTGAACAATCTAATTCATTACTTTCCTCCCCCCCTTTTTTTCTTTTCCCTCCTCCTTCCTTTCCCCTTCTCTTATTTATTCTTGGATCTGGACTTTTAATACTCCAGTAATCTGAAGAAGTGGGTGGTACCACAACAGCTCATGATACGATCTACATGTTTTGTTAGTCTTTAAGGTGCTGCTAAACTATTCATTGTTTTTTAAGTTTTTCCACTTACAGACTAACTCAGCTACCCCTCTAAAGCTTGAGTAATGAGTAGTGCTTATAGGCCCTAAGTATGTGCATTTCATACTCAGTCAGGGCACATCCTTAGCAGGTGTAAACTGGTATGCCTCCATTTAAGAAATTAGCCCTCTGAATCCAGTTTTAGTGTGTAATTGGAATGCTAACCAGCTGAAGCAAAATAGCTGACATAGCTATTACTATGGTAAAACAAAACACACACACAAAGGAGCAAATGGAGTTAGTTGGCTCTGAGCACCTTGCAATGGATTCAGCCATCTAGTCCCAGTACAAAGCACTCAGATCATGATGCATTCAAACCTTTGGGAAATTAGATATGTGTAGCTAGAGCTTACTGTGGTGTCCTGTTTAAAGGCCCCTGGAGTGCTGATGCAATGATGCAGTTGTTCAGAGAGGTTTTTGTGGTCTGCATGACTAGCTTATAATAGAGCAGCTGGAACATGGCCACAGAGCGGGTACCGTGAGGGAGCTGGGAAGAGTTACTGTAGCTTGTTTCCTGCTAGTCCTGCTTTCAAGTTCAGAGCTCTGACGGGGGCAGTCAGTGGGACGTATCTCTCGCTGTTATGGCTGTTTTGGCATGCAAGTATATTGTACATTATAAATAAACACTCATAACTAGGAAATAAACAGTTAGTTCTAACATTTGTTCAATTATATTCAGCTTGTGAAAAACTGTTGGCGACAATAATATAGAATAATAACATAAATGGCACTTAAAGTGCTAGGTAGTTGTTTTTTTACACCTGCACTTAAAATAAGATTGCCTCTCTTTGGAAGTGTCTGACAAAGCTTGAGGCATTTGAAGGAAGGAGAAAAATCAGAAAGAGCAAGAATAGGCAGAAAGACAGATTCTTAACTTGTGAGAGTCTATGAAGCTCCACTGAAGTTAGTGGAAGTATTCCAATTTACAACATCTGAGGATCTTAAATAGAGAGTCCACTTAAATGGTATTTCTGGACTGACTCTACACATAACTAGAGCAGCTCCCATCCAAATTATTTGCCTTTGAGTACAGAAATGCAAAATGCCATGCCAGGTTGAGATGTTTAGCTGAGTTTTAGCTGTCTACCTAGTTGAAATTCAATACAGACTGACTTGTGCTACCTACCTATAAGCATTCAGAATACCTGTAACAACTTGTTATCTGATCTGCCAATGACTTATATATCAATACTTGGTTCAGAACTTAAATTAATTACCTGGCTGTGACTCTCTGGGACTGCCTTCAGGCACTGCTGATTCGTAACCAGCACTGATGCAATCAGATTAATGAGAAGAGAGTAAAAAAGCTAAGAAACTTTAGAAGGTTAAAAAATAGGCATTGGGAGAAAGAAATAAGCTTTTTATCTGCTATATTTGGTGAGCTTTCTTTCTGAGAGTTTTTCATCTTAATCCTACCTAAATAAGGCAAATATGCAGCTGCGTATTTGGCACGCAAATGTTTCATTTTCCTTTCAAAAGGAAAAGCTAGTGAATATAATAGGGTCCAGAGTGACAGCACAGGAGTGCCAAATCTGTTATCCACAGTTACAGGAAGCATGGTAACAAATGAGTTGTCCCACACCAATCTAGGAATGAGCCTCCGTTGCATCCAGGAGAATTCAGTTTCAGTGTAACTGGTTCAGTCCTTTGTCCTCTGCAGTCTTTCAACACTAAGGGTACATCTACACTGCAACACTATTTCGAAATAAGTACCACAATTCTGAAATAACTTAGTCTGTGTGTACACAGCAGGCAGTTATTTTGAAATAGTGTCAAAATACTGTCAAGCTGATGGACTTTGTACTCTGACTCCTGTAACCCTCCTTGTACAAGGAGTAAGAGAAGTCGGAGGAAGAGTGCTCTATTTCCAAATAAGTGCTTTGTAGATGCTCCCTATTTTGAAATAAGCAATTTTGAAATAAGATACGCAATTGATGCTTCTCAGTTTGTGTAGATTATTTTGAGTTAAGTCCTGCAGTGTAGATGCACCCTAAGGCAGAGCTGAGTGATGCCAGTTCTGATGGTGTTGATATCTACTCACTTGGAACTACACACTGAGATCACTTTGCACATAGCGATTGACTGACACATAAAAGTCTCCATCACTAGCATCCAGTTCAACATCTGTTTAAGTCAATGGGGCTGGCTTCTAGAGCGGGCTAAAAAAATTGTCATAATTTTCAAAATTTGATTAAAAATTATACATTTTTACAACAGCCTTTGCAAAAATATGTTGCCATTTTTAACCAGCTCTTTTCATAAGTCAAAGCAAACCCCCTGAGCCCTCCTGTACTGTAGAAAGTTTCATTTTGGATATGACAATTAGCGTGGCCTTTGGGAGCAGAACATTTTAAGAAGGAGAAGACAATTTTCCACAATAATATAAAGAAACAATGATCACTGATTCTCCGTGATCACAGTACTCAAGCCATTTACCTCATTCCCTTCTCACACTAAGTCACTTAAGATTTTCTATTGTTCTCTCTAATGGACAGAAAATTATTTCAGTATTAAGAGCTAGACAAAAGGGGAAGAAAGAACAGTTAGAGAGGACGCCATTTTCAATGCAATAGAAAGGTTGATTAGTCCCGCAAAACTTACTAGCTGTGTTGGATATTCTTTTGTGCCATCTACTGGCACCTTATCTATTAACTTACTATTTACATATCTTCAATAGAGAACTCCTATAACACCTGGCTGGAGTTGAATGGGCACCGATAACATAATTAGTGCCTCCTTCATGAGCAATGACATATTTGTATGTTCCTTAGCTATGATTATTCCTAAAATAGATCTTCATTAGGATAGCTCATGAATCTGTGCATTGTGGGAGCCTGTACATTGCACCTGAAAGGGAATGAATTGTGGAGTTAAAAGAAGTTGTAAGTATATTTGGGTACTACAAAGTTTGAGTGGTCAATGGTGATTGGCCTTGATCTTAACATTGCTTTAAAATAGAGGTTTTCTAGGTTTCTGGGGTCCAAATCAACATTCCCTGACTCACTGTGCATTAGATCAAACCTTAAACCTTGTTTGAGCAGGGCTCTAAATAATTCAAAAATGTGCATCAGCATAAAGGATATCATTAATAAATATTTCTTAAATCAATGGGGAACCTTAAAGACGAAAATTTTTTGGGCATAAGCTTTTGTGGGCTGGAGCCCACTTCGTCAGATAAAGAAGAATATCCGTACTTTGAGGTTAGGAGCTGTGCAGCAAGGGAAGAAGTTTGCTGTGCACAGCTTTTGAGACCAGTAGTATCAAGATCTCTGTTCCTCTCATGACTTAAGGCCCCTGACTGCAGCCATCTCATTCCTTTCGTATCCTGAGTTAGTGTTCAGCCTTTTCTGCCCCCTGCCTCCTCTGTACTGGACAATACAAATTCATTGTATACAGAATAATAGAATTGTAGGCTTAGAAGGAACTGCAAGGCTCATCTAGTCCTCACCCCCTGTCAAGATGCAGGATTTGTTGTGCCCAAGCTACCCAAGACAGATGGCTGTCCAGCCTCCTGAAAACCTCCAGTGAAAGAGCTTCCAAACCTACTGAGGCAGTTCGTTCCATTGTATTACTGTTCTTACAGTTTAGGAAGATTTTCCTGTGATTTAATCTAACTCCGCTATGTTTGACTTTGAACCCATTGTCTCTTGTCCTGCCCACTGTGACAGAGGAGAACAACTTTGCTCCATCTTTTTTTATGGTAGTCTTTCAAGTATCTGAAGACCTCCCCTTAAATCTCCTCTTTTCCAAAGGAAACCTACTCAGTTCCTTCAGCTTTTGTTCATATTGCTTGCATTGCATCCTTTGATCATCTTAGTCACTTGCCTCTGGATCATTTCCAGTTTCACTATATCCTTTGTCTACTTTGACTACCAAAATTGGATATAGTACTTCAACTGAGGCCTAACCAGTGTTGAATAGAACAGTACTAAAACATACCCTCACTGTCCTTGACTTTTCTTTCTTGTCTGTCATATTTGAAAAATCCCTTTCTGTTGTCCCTAACATGACTTGCATGCTATACCCCATCAATGCAACCTAAAATTACATTTGCTTTTTTTTGCAACAGCATCATATTGTGGACTCATGCTGAGTCTAGGAAAACTCCTAGATTCTTTTCAACACACTGCTACCAAGCCAATTTTCCCCCATTCTGTATTTGTTCATTTGTTTTTTCTTTCCTAATTGTAGCACCTTATATCAGAATTTGTTGAATTTCTTTTTATTGTATATAACCCAGTTCTCCAATTTATCAAGATCCCTTTGAATTGTAGATCTATCCTCCAAAGTGTTAGCAACCCTCCTTAGCATTTTATCATCTGAAATTTTGATAATGATGTTCTCTATAACTACATCCAGGTCATTATTAAATATTTTAAACAACATCAAAATCAGAACAGATTCCCGAGGAACCCTGAGACCTCCTTCCAATCCAACATCATTCTATTAATAGTTACTCTTTGTTTGCAGTTGTTTAATCAATTATGTATCTACTTGTAGTTCTCCTGAGTCCACATTTCTTTAGTTTACTTATCAGAACATCATGTGGGACTGCCTCAAAAGCCTTATGAGGTCCAGGTACAAAATGTACCAAATCAGTTATCCTGTCAAAAAAGTAAATCAGGCTGGTTTGGCATTTCTTCTTGATAAATCTATGCTGGCTGCTAGTGATTACCTTTTCATTCTACTTGTATTCACAAATTAAATGGTTTATACATTGCTCTAGTACCTTCCTATGTATCAAAATCAGTCTAGGCGAGTATCCTCATGTAATTCACGTTAACATTTAAATCCCAATTAAAACAAACCATATACAAACCTGAACCAGTTACAGTTGTTCTGATTAACATTACGGTTTGAAGTTGTTAAGCTCTATTTCAAAATAAGTGCTGTGTAGATGCTCAATATTTCGAAATAAGCTATTTCAAAATAAGATACACAATTGATATAGCTCATTTTGCGCAGCTTATTTCGAGTTAAGCCCTGCAGTGTAGATGCACCCTGAGGGAGCAATGAGGACTTCTGACAAAAATAAATTGTAGGGGAGTTGTAAAACTAAAATTGCATAATGAATTAATATTGCACAGCTACAGTGGGAGCTAGAGCTTACCAAAACTCGGAATTTCCATTCTGTGGTAAAGTCTCATATTTCAAAATGTCCTTCTATCCTGTACAAGAACAAATAGCTGAACTTTACGAATGTGCCACAAAATGACATTTCTGATTTTTTCATTTTTTAAAAAAATATTGAAATGGCTTTATTGAAGCACTCCATTTCAATGTTATCATTCATTATATTATGCTCTGTTAAGCAATGATAAAGTAGAAACTGTGTTGACCTTATTGAAATGAAATGTTTTGATAATTTTTCATCCAAAATTTCAACAACATCAATACACTTCTATGAAATATTTGATTTCAAAGAGCCAGTACTTTATTTATTTATTCATTCATTCTGGGGAGAGAGGAAAATGAAAAGCTATGCTGTTGAAAAAATTTTGACCAGCTATCATGTGAGCTTATTCGGCTTGTCTCAAAAACCCATAGACATCCATAAGAGTCTTTCTGTAGACTTCAGCATGCTTTGAAATTGGCCCAGATGAGTTCATTTCATAATACCTACTTAATTAAGCTCTGTTGTAGCGAAGGGATTTGACTTGTAATTCACAAAGTTAGTTCCTTTACTTTTCTTCTCCCACCCACAAAGTAATTCTTTTAATCTTCACGGGATAGTATGTTACCACTTTCACAAGGCCTGAATATTTTTCAGTTTCTTAAAAAGTCAGTTCCACCTGAACCATTTGGGACAGGTGACACAGTAGTGAGCTGAATCTGTTTTCTGTAATGCCCCAAATGGAAAGTCCAAAGTGAGGTTCAGACACAGAGAGGTGGTAACGCTGCTGTAAATTCAACTGGATGATTAATTTGATTTATTATCTGTGAACATATTTGTACAGCTCTGATTTCCAGGCTACTCCAGCTACTAAATTCTCAGCACCATCCATTATTTTGTGAAGCTGCTCTCAGAAGTACTAGTTCCTTAATGTGAGCCTGCATTTCTAGTAGATTTAACTATATAACCTGTAACATTTCAGCCACTTCTTCCTACACTTTGGGTAGCACTATGAAAAGACAGCCAAGCTTATGATGAAAGACAAGACAATTTCTATAAAAAAATGTGATATGCAAACTGTGTTATTGCCCATTTTCCTGTATGGACAAGGTCTTGAAGTTGCAGACGAATGGATATGACATTTATTTAGTAAAACTGTGAACATTTCTTTTGCTAGCTGTTCTCCCATCACATTGTCACAGTGGGGGTGGAATGGGATTAGTGCTCTTTCACTTTTTGCAAAAATAAATAAATAAATAAATAAATATGTATTTATTTAAAGTGATAATCAGTTTGGTAGATTTGATTATTTAAGACTTTCTCTCACACTGCTCAAGTCATTAACAACCAAATATACCTTAATGTATCAAACATAGTTTTGGGGATGTTTTTACCTAACTATTCTTTTCCTGTCAGTCAGGAGCAATGGATAGATCCTGACCAATTATTTTGGAGGTGAAGCCTAATCCTAGAAACAACTATTGAGATCTTATTGAGTTTGGCTTTTGCACTCAGTTCTGAAAATAGGAGAAAACTCACTAATCCCTCTTTAGTACTTGTCCCTGTTTAAAAAAAAAAATACCGTCCAGATGATGGCTTTGTTCTGTCCTGCCACTATGTACAATTTCACCATGAAAAATGAAAACTTGCAGTTTCATTTGATGCTTCTACACTATAATTTCTCACTGTGTGACCATATAGTTCAGTCAGTTCATTGTGGGCAGAGGCATTGTGTATTGTTCTGGAGCATTTTCCAATTTGAATCTTGAATACTGTAAAGTAATCCTGTGATTCACTAGGATTCTGAGATACATGGCTGTCACAGTAAAAAATCCATCTCCCAAAATTCATAAATGAGACACAAATCAATGAAAAGGAAGTTTACACCTAATTTTACTTACACTGTTTATATATTTAAGTGATTTTGTATATTTCAATTAATGAGATCATATATGACATGGTACAAAAAAATCACGATAAAAATCTCTTCTTTCAATTCTTCTCCCATCCTGGATTCCCCTTCTCAGCTGCTGTATTTTAGGTCCCTCATCTTTACCTCCAATATGGTAGAACTTCACAAAATCTGCACCAAAAGATTCCACAATTTTCTCTTTTACTTGTAACTCTTTTGTGAAAGTTTATTCTCATTTTATTTCTTTCAAAGATATGTCAGCATTATATATGGTAGACCTCATATAAGTAGTGAGTGTGAATTGGGTCCTTTCTACTATTGTAGTCAACAATAACAAAAATATACTGACACACAGAGGGTCCATAGTGTCACATGTCCATGGCCACGTTGTATGGATTTACCCTTGTATCTAAAAGGTCCACAGGGTTATCACTGATGTGTGGTACAGCCAGGTTAAACACACACAATAGCATTATCATTATAATGCCCCTCCACCTCAAGTCGGATCATTAGGACTTTATCTCCAGGATGGGATATATGACCAAAAAATGCTAGGCAGAGATGATCAACAATCACTCCAATCCTCTATGGGCCAGTTCTCAATAGTTCCTCTCCATTACTGATGAAATCAAACCATCTTATCCCCAGTAGTTACTGCTGGCAGCACATTAATGCCTCTGGCACACTGGTGTCTTCTTTAAACAATGTCTGTGTCTCAGATCCATGCAGAGTATTTGCAATACAACACAGGTTTGATAAATCCATACTTTTGTATATAATTTACCGTCTTTTGACTCCAGACACTATGCAGGTCCTACATAGCTGAGTATGCTAAACTGATTCTCCTTAGGATGTCTGTCTTTCTATGCCTACTTGATGATAATTTACTATGTAGATACATTAAATCATCCATTACCTCCCTGGTTTATCCAGTAATACAGATTTCTTGTATCACAACTTTTGCAGTGACACTGTCATTTTTTGTTTTGCCCAAGTCACTCTTAGCACAGCACAGCAGCTGCCATGTTTTGGAAACTCTCTAGTGTGTCTTCAAGATTGTTTCTTCTTAGCTGAAGAGGATGATATTTTCCATATAATCCTGGTAGGTGAAGGGAATTGTACCAACAGATTTACATGTAAATATATATATATATACTCCTATATATATATACTTACACCTATATATATATATATATATATATATATATATATTTGTGGGGATATGTTCAAAATGCCAAACCAGGCAGGGCTAGGGACAGGACACACCCCTGGTTCACCCCAGATCTATTGTAAAAACTTTTGGACCTATGGGTTCCCCATCATCCCTGTGCCCCTGAGTCATTAAGTAGATCTTGAATTAACCTCAAGAGGATGTCAGGAACACCAGTGCTGAAGTCTGAATTGAAGGTTACCTTCAAGTCTACATATGCTACTGATAAAAGTGATCTTTATTACCATCTGTACCTTCCTTGGTAGGAGCATAGATTACCATGATGGACAGTTGTTCATGGCAATGCATCTACCTGGCACATACCAGTCAATCAGAAATAGGATGCCTCACAGAGTGATTTATTAAACGGTAAACAGACTACAAATGCTACTCCCCATTTATGGGTATGTCTAGACTACATGGCTCCGTTGACAGAGCCATGAAAACTAGTTTACCCGGCATAGGCAAAGAAGCAGGGATTTAAATAATCCCCGCTTCATTAAAATAAACATGGCCGCTGCGCTGTGCCGACGATGAGCTGATCCGGCACAGCGTGGCAGTCTAGACACGGATCTGTTGGCTGGGGAAGCCTTTGCCGACCGATCCAGTATGCTTCGTGAAACTTGGATCTTTCACAGAACTCCTCAGACTTGCATCTTTCACAGAATGTTGATCAATTTTCGCTAGCCTTTTGGTTATCCCAGCAATTGCAACACTGCATTTTTTTCAACTTTCAGACTAATGAAACCCAGCCTCAGTTAGGCCTAGTACATTCCAGGGGGCAAAGCTGGATCACTTTTATCAGTAGCATATGTAGACCTGAAGGCAACCTTCAATTCAGACTTCAGCACTGGTGTTCCTGACATCCTCTTGGGGTTAATTCAAGATCTACTTAATGACTCAGGGGCACAGGGATGATGGGGAACCCATCTAATCAGTCATAGATTCTAATCAGTCATGGACTCCACAGGTATTATGGAATTTTGCCTAAAATATGAATCATGTTTTATTGGATGCCCTTGATTTGGTCTACCTTCTTAGGATGGGAGAGATGTAGCGGGGTGATTTTGTTTGTGGATACCAACCCCCTCTCCTCAGCCTTTTCTGTATGAGTGAGTTGGTTCTGAGCTTATCTACCTTCCCCACTGTGTGGGGAATATTTTCTATCAGATGCTACCAGTTGGATCTAGTTAGAACCAACACTTGCTTTGGCAGGGGGGACCACATCCTGAAGTAGCAAAACAAATACTGTTGTGAATATGTTAGTATAATATATCACTTGCTTTTAATGAAATACAAATCACTATCCAATTATCCATTAGCATTTGGACTTCATCCATATCTTGTGTTTGCTCAATGTGGTATGTATGTGACAGCATACCCTTTCCTTTATTAAAAAATGATGGTTTTCGACCCAGAGTTTGAATGCTCATTGCGGGGTGGAGTCTTGGTCTATCTCATAATAACAGGATTCTCTTGCAAAATTCAGATCCAGGCACTGATTTTGATCACCTCCAAATTTCAAGGGTGTTCAGAACCCACAATTCAGTCCTGTCTCAAGAGCACAGAGGTCTTTCACTTTATTTATTTATTCCAGTGATTTTTTTCTATCATTTCAACATGAGGGCCATCCAATATATTTAAAAGCAAACACTATAGTATATTAACATGTTCACAGGCCACACAAGAATATCCTTTCCTGTTGTACCCCAGACCTTTAAACACATACACACACACACACACACACACACACACTTTCTCTCTCTCTCTCTCTCTCTCTCTCTCTAGATATGATCCTTAGTAACAAAAAATGTTTGACTAATAAGGATGCGCCTTGCACTGTGCAGATAAACTTTGGAAGCAGGTTTGTGAATTACCTAAAAGGTTGCAGAACTGATGGAGGAAAAAAAAGTTTAGAATTGGTCAAAAGCAGACACCATAGACAGACTCTTTAAGTTAAGAGTTAATAGCTTTAAGTTCATGTATAATGTAAAAAGTTCTCCAAAGCTCAAGCTGTTTTCTATAGCTTTAAAGAGCAGAAAACAGCTTACTGACATTCAACATGCAGACTGCATTTCTGCGGGATTTGATACAAATACAATTAAAATGTTGTACAGGGGGCTAGGCCAAATTGGCCTGTATCCTAGAACCTACTCCAAGCAAACCCTTGAGGAATATACTATACACAGCAAAAGGGTTATCCTCTGGGATTCCCTCCCACTTTCTTTAACCTGATATTTTGCACATCCTATTATGAGATTTCTCAGAGGAGTGAAACACTAGATTGCCTCATTAAGACTCATCATTTACAAGATGTTGACAAACGTTGGCATTTATCCTGTTGTCATAATAAATGTGAGAAAATGACCACTTGGCAAATAAGTGATTCCATGAAATTGCAAAATACAAACATACAAGGGTCTGTGGTAATGTGTTGGTATTGTTATGAACCACCATTACAAAGATGCTTTACATATTGTGATACATACCTCTTAAAAATAACTGAGTTTTCACTATGAAGAGGGCATTTTTATAGGGCTTTTCATCCAGGTATCTTAAGCTTTAATTAAAAAATGGAATGTGTGAATGAATGTTTCATAACACTGGTGTTATGTAGGTATTATTAGGTCCATTTTACAAATGAGGTTAATAGGAGCTATGGGTGCTCTACTTAGACTGTTAGCTCTTTGGGGCACAAGCCATCAGGTACTATAATAATTACATATGAGACCAGTGCCTAACACTATTTGGGGCCTCTAGTGTGATTAATCTGAATCCTTTCAGCATTGTTAGATGTATCTTAGGGCACAAACAAAGTATCATCATCTCAGGAGGACTAGCTGACTCTTTTTTGTCTGGTTCCCATCTTCTGACCTCTCTGCTTGGGTGGTCCTTCTAGGGGTTAAAGTTCCTGTTGGCATAGGTCTCCATATCATTGGGATGCACAAACCATGTAGGGTAATATTTCCTAAGAAGGCCAAGGTGATACTGCTATGCAAACAAATACAACACAATACAATACAATACAATACAATACAATACAATACAATAAATTAAAATACTTTTGAAAATTAGGTACCATCTGTCCGCTAAAGTCATGAACTCAAAAAGTGAGTCACATAGTTAGAGACAGTTTTGAAAATCTGCCCCTAAGTAGCTTTCTCAAGGTTTGTTCAGAGCCGAAATAGAACCCAGATGGCCTGTCTCCTGCCCTGTGAATTGGCCACATACCCAGAGATAATTGTTTAACAATCCTAAAAGAAGTCCTGTAGGGAGGACCATCTTTTTTCATACTACATTTAATTATTTTGACTTTTTTTCTTGCAGTATTTTTTATTATGAAGTGTTCTTTGTTTTTGTTTAATTAAACAAAGGAATGAGAGAAGCAAGGTTGACAGAGACATATATAATACAACAGGAGATGCATGGCTAATTTCTGTTTTGAGGTACATTCTGTGAGTGTAAAGGTAGCCCATTGGTTAGTAAGTGTTACTTATCTCCCTCAGTGCCTGTTCAAGAGTCTCACAACTCCTATCTAGAGAGCCTGTCTCTGTAGCGCAAGCTATAGCCACGTGGAGTTTAGCTCTGGAGGTCCCCAGTTTAACCCATGATGGTGACTATCACATAAATAGAAGCAAAATTTGTCCCATGTTAGTTGAACAATACTGAATCACCAGGTTTCTAAGTAGTGACAGTCATATTATCAGATCATAGATCAGAATAATAGATTGTAGAAATGGACAGATGATACAAGGAAAGAATTATGCGTGAAAGGAGATTCTTTGTAAAAGTAACCCATGACTCTGCTAATTATAAATACACATTCACGTGTGATTAAAAACAGTGATACTATTAACAATCAAAATCAAATGTAGAAATAACCCAGTTGCCAAGAGTATCAAGTCATGTTTGGCTGGTAGTTCAATTCACCTACTTTCCTGCTTTAGTAGTAAGCTGCCTGATACAATACATTCTGAAAAAAAAATGTTCTCATGCAAGAATTGACAGAAATGCTTTCCTATGAAATCCCACAACTTTCATCAATCAAAATTGCTATATTTGGCATGGGTTTAGATTTCAGGATGGGGGATAACTCAGAGGTACTCTCTTTCTTCCACTAAACCTGCAGTTAGTAGTCTTTCACCAGGCACTTAAAAAAATCCGTATCAAATCAGCATCTTTCTGCAGACACATTTAGCTGAGTTGTCTAACTCAGATAATTCTGTCTCTGCTTCTGCCTCTCCCCAAGCTGGAAGCTAGCTTTACATGCCTCCAAATACAGTTTGCAGGAATATTCTCAGCAACAGTCCAAAAGTATCTCAAAGAAATATTTACTCAAAAATTGAGAAAAAATCATAAATCAAATGTAAGCAACATAAAATCATATCTACTATGAGATCTAGGTAACAGAACGGTTACAGAGAGAAAAATCTTGCAGTTAACATTGATTGAAGTCTCCATCAATTTATAATCTAAAGTGCAGGTGTCTGTCTTTCTCATACCTCTGAAACTGGGAAGGTCCCACAGTGGAATGCAATGCAATGTGTATCAAGGACGCTAAATAAACAACAACATGCTGTGGGATTGTGATGGGGAATACTAACCCCACACTGGAAAGGAGAGGGTTAATGAACTGCTCTGGGCCCAAGAGGCCACATATCTTCATCCCTGCTGGGCACACTCCCAGTTTAGGGAGCATTCAAAAGCAAACAGTTCAACATAGTCTGGGTTGACTGAGGAGAGCAGGTAGGTACAGCAGCCTCCTCTGCCTGGAAGCTGCCAGGACTCCAAATGGCAAGAGTTAAGCCTTCTAACTGCACTTCAGGAAACCAGTTGACCACAGAAATGGATGGGGATGATCTGCTTTTGCCTGTGGAAGAGACTCTGGAGATGAGTCAGAGGGAACGCTGGTAGGATTCCATGTCTGATGCCAAAGACAATGCTGAAGGGACTGGAACAATGGTAGCAAGCAACCCAGCAAATGCACTTGGAGTTCTCAGGATCTGAACCCTGCGTCAGGGTCCACTGTTTCAAAGGGCCTGGAGGATCCTAGTGGAGGAGAGTGGGACTAGGTTCTCTCACCAGTGAGTAACACTGCCCTGTGATATTGCCGCTAGGCAAAGTGGCCCTCGTGGGACACCATTATGTGCTGCTGTTGGCCCAGAGCATTCAATTCCATAATCCTGTATGTTCGTGATAAATAATGTTCAATAATAAAAGTGAGAGGACCACCACATTTAGGGAACTTTAGGACTCAGGTGGGTGTCATCCCTTGACATCATGGACATTTAATGTTTATGGTCCTCCTTCAATCATCTGCTCATCATCTGAACTTTTCACTTGTGTCAGAAACTCTCTGAGCTATACAATTGGTACTTAGATGTTTCAGCCCAAACATTCTTTATTACCACTTTAGACACAGAGTAATCTCTCCTATCGGCATCTAAGCAATGACATTTTCTCAGTCACAACACCGTGGTGTGAACTTATCACACTGCTTCCTTTTCTGTGCACTCTGCTATTGTATTTATGGCATTTTTAATTGAGTTCTGGACTCCCAAGCTGCATTTATTAGACATTGAGCAGATCAACACTTGTGAAGACACAATTAAGTCGCAGCCAGGTGTCAGCTAGTGCTTTCCTCCCTGCTGGCTTCTCCTCTGCTGAGTACAGTCCATTAACATTTCCATAGCTCTATTGGTCCCACAGGGGAGTCTTAGGAGTCCTACCCCCAGGCAGCTCTGTATTCCTTTGCTTGCTTACTCGTTAGCTTCAATAGAGTATGGGCTAAATTCCTATTGCAAAATCCCCTTCCTATTTATTTACATTAGGCACTATGTAAATATTTTCCAAATATAATCATGCCAATAGTGCTGGCTCCACTGCCAGGCAGTGAAATGTATATGCTTTGAGCTTGACTTATACTAGGTACAACTCATGTGCTCCATTGTGATCTGTGGGACTCTATAAGACTTGCTCCAGTATCACTTGTGATGTTAAGTGAAGATTCTTCATAAAAATAAATCCTCCCTCTCCATTGTTGCACATTTTAAGAAAAAAGTAAGATAATGATCATATTGCCATTTAAATAGTCATAGTTTTCAGTGCTAACACACCACTGAGATCAACAGGGACAACTAACCCTTTCAGAGCTAGGATTTCAGACTGTCTGCAGACTCCAGCACAAATCATTGCTTTGGTTACTGTGGGTTCACATTTTGAAGGTTATTTTCTCAACCCTAAGTGTCAGAGACTTAAGTTTTAGGAGGGAAGCTTAGCTGAAGCCATTTTGAAACATGTTCCGACTCAACAAGCCACTGCGAACCAGGCCTTTTTTCCCCTACCCGAGCTTAAATTCATTATCTTTGCAGTAAAATAACCTTTTCACAGAGCAAAAACAGTTTTTCAGGGTAATTGCAAGACCAGAAATGTTTTATTGACTCCATAAAAATGCCACTCTATTTTGTTATTTATAATCTGTTTTAATTTTTTTCCAAATAAAACACATGAACCATAATGCCAAATTCATCATAATACACTGAGGGCTTGTCTACACTACAAGGAAGATTGACCCTCCAGAGGTCGATCCTTTAGTATTCCAATTCGCAAGTCTAGTGAAGACCCCCTAGTTCAAACTGAGAGGGTGCCACCATTGGCACCAGTAGTCGTGCTCCTCAGGAGGAGTAAGGGAAGTCGAGGGGAGCAAACGCTCCCATCGACCTCCCACTGTGTGGCTGGCCTGAAAACACTATTTAAGATATATGGACGACAGCTACATAATTAACGTAGTTGGAATTGTGTATCTGAAGTCAATTTTCCCCTTTACTATAGACCAGGCCAAAGTAAATAGAAAGGGTTAGGATAAAGGCAATGGAGGGGAAACAACACATGTATTTTCAAGTTCTACCTTAATCATAAAAAGTCAGCCAAAATTGTTTTGAGTTGTTCAGGCAGTCCTCTTTTGCAAAATGCCAGTCATTCATTTGCTGCCATATCACTTGACCCATCATCAATGTCTGATTGAGATTACTGTACCATTTTTAAAGGTTTAATATTTTAGGGATCAAAGCCGCACATTGCAATAATGCAGCTTTGTTACCAGGTTATCTCCCGGTATGAAATATGTCCAACTGTGAAACTTAAGGGGTAGGGCCGCAACTTAGGATCAAGCATCAAGTTGGCCCTTTGGCTCAGCTCATATCAGAAATTCTTGTTACACGGGCACTCCCAAAACATATGAACCAATGTAGCACCAAGAAAATTACAATTAAAACAGCAGTCAACATTTATATGGCCCATTACCATTAGCATATGCGGAGACCCTATATTTTAAAAAAAGTGACTTTTGGTAACAAAACCTCAGATCTCTAGTTGCTTTTTAAACATTAAATATATTTGTATTTCATTGGATCAGAAGTAGCTGTGTACCCCAATCTCTAGTCCAAGCAACTCTCAGATTACACGCTTGTTAAAAAATGAAAGTCATGAGCTTTTTTTCACATATTGCCATAAGGACTCAAATTTGCTCTGTTTAAGAAGTCAATAGCAAAATTCCAATTGACTTCAGTGGGAGCAGATTCTAGCTTTTTGTGACCTAACAATGTACCTGAAACAGATGTTCATACCCACACACTTCTTGCTTATTTGTGTCTCGTTAATTCACACAGAGTCTTCTTTACTCCAATGTATGCTCCTTCAAGTAACAGCTACACACATCTTTGGTTTCTTTCTTGAAGTCACAGATTTATTTTGCAAACACCTGTAAACAAAAGACAACGGATAGAAATAAATTTTGCAACAGCCAACAAGAACAATGCAAATAAAGAAAAGCAGTTTGCTGACATATAAAACGTTAATCAACCATCTGGAGTCATGTGAAAGTTTTTATGCAGCTGGTGTAAAAGTTGAACATCTTTTCCTGAAGTTTACCAGTTTGCTAAATAATAAATCTGTCTTTTTTCCTGAATTTTGTGTGTTCTAATTAAAGTGAAAATCAGTTCAAATGCTCACAGCACTGAGTGCTTTATAAAATCTGTTTGCTGACATAGATTAAGAAAAGAAATTAAACCATAATGTACCGTTATGAATATTATTTCAAATAAAGCCAGAATACTAACAACAATAAGTATTAGAGCAATTGTTAGATCTAGATGGGTATAATTATAGGCTACTTCAGTGAACTATAGCTCAGTTGGGTTTGGATTTTATGGCTTAGGTTATTCTCTACTGACTATAGGAAAATTCAATTAATTAATTAGTCCTCAGTGTTAAATGAGATTTTAAAACCTGAGAGACAAGGGAAATGTGGAATTTTTGGGGACTTGACAATGTACATTTTATCCTGTTAAACCCAAAGTGACTGTTAATGTAGGTTCCAGTACCTTAGAGTCAGAAATACGGTTAGGGATGGACACAGATAAACTACCAAGGTTTCACAGGAGATGAAGAATGTTAATTCAGCACTGAGGTCCAGGTCGTCACTGTGGCTATGTGTAGACTATGGAGTTTTTCCGGGATACTGGAGGTATCCCCAAAAAACTCGGCCACATCCAGGGAATGCGTCTGCTCTTTCAACATTTTTGGCAGAAGAAGTAGAGCTCTTCCAAAAGAGGAGGTTTTTCCAAAATTTGGCTCAGTGTAGATGGAAATTTGGCCCAGAAATCCCCTACCAGCCTAGGACTATGTCTACACAGCAGCGTTATTTTGGAATAACTGATGTTATTCCCAAATAACATAGTCCGCGTCTACACTACAAGCATTTATTTCAGAATAATGTCCAGTTGGAGGACTTCTTACTCCAACTCTTGTAACCCTCATTTTACAAGGAGCAAGCGAAGTGGAAGAAGAGTGCTCTACCTCAGACTTCCTGCTATGTAGACAGCGCCAAAAGCCGAAACAAGCTGTTTTAAGCTACGCAATTGACGTAGCCCAAGTTGCATAGCTTATTTTGGCGTTAGCCCTGCTGTGTAGATGTGCCCTAGGTGATCAGTAGAGGGCATAGAAAGAGGGCACAAGGCATGCAGTGGAGTTCTGTCATGCTGTGCTGTTATGCCCCACTCTTGTAGGTCTCCCAGCTTCCTTCTCCTTCCACAGGAGGCAGGACAGGTACATACCACATTCCCAGATAGTAGTGACTGTCTCTGCACTGGGTGGAGCTAAGATGTGGGGAAGAATCAAGCCTTTTATGCTTTTTCAAAAATTTATTTTTTAATTTCCCATTCTCCACTTGATCCTCATGCTAATTCTCTGCAACATGCTCAGTAGCTATTTTTTCATCAGTTTGAAGCAGGGGGAGATTAAACAGGGACCTTCTGAGATGACAGTTTGTCAGAATTTAAATCAAGGAGGGATCTCTGTCTTAGCAGCCACAAAGATTAAACAGACTAATGAATCAATGTTTTAGACTGTCCACTTTTGGGAGCTTTCACTTAGGTCAAATCCCTGTTGGTCAGGTCATGAAATGTTCTTTTCTGTCAAATGGTAAGTTTCCTTATGTGATAGCATGAGTTTTCTCCTTTGTGTGAGATCCTGAAACTTGACAGAAGCAGATGCCAATCCATATTATGTGACATTTCCTCATCTGACTCACTAAGTCTGCAAGATCATTTCACCAGCCAGTAGTTTGTAGGAGAGATTGTGTTTGCTTGTTTAACAAAAACAGTTCTAGGGTTTGTTTTTTCCTTCTTTCCTCTTAATGGAGGTTTTATTCCTCTCAGCAGTGTGCTGTTAACTCCCCTACCCCCCTCCCGCATGTATGGCATTTTCTGTCTTTAAAGCATTCCAGCTGTATCTTTGATCTATCTATCACCATAGTACCATTCACTTAATGTTAATGTGTTCTTTTAAGATTCTGTAACTTTGCACACTTCAGGAAGGTTTTGGGCCCTGCTCAATCTTGCATCATTTCTGTAATTCTGAATCATTCATAATTTTGGTTAAATTTCTTTTGGACGTGTGGATAATATTTCTTTTCTACTCAGGCTCACATATTCTGCCCATCATTATGGTATGTGAGACACTGATTTATCACATATGCAGGATTTTCAAAGTATCAGAAATCAATTATGAGGGAAAATAGCTTGGATAGTATCTATGAACGTGCTCAGATTTGGCTTGACATTAAAGTGTATTATGATAATGGTACATAGCTAAATAAATAAAACAAAAACCAAATAATATTCATTGTTTTAAGTAAGCAAACAGCTGCTGATTTTTTGACAGGAAAATCACTTCCTCCAGCATTTGTGAACTTCCTAGTTGCTTGAGTGCTGACAGTTTGTCAGCAAATAGGACTTCAGACAGCAGGCACACTTCATTTGGATCTACCACAATGTTAGTTTCTGATCCTCTAATTGTTGAATGATGAGCTTTGTCTTTGACTTGTTGCCATTTAACAATGCAGAACTGTATCTAAGAGACCTAATGCATACTATTTGATGAAACAATTGTAAGGTAGAGATAGTAAAATAAATTATTCTGTAATTATATATACTGCATAATGAAGTCCTGACCTGAACACTCCCTTACTATGGGAAAGAGGATTAGAATCTGAATTCAGATTCCAGTTTTGTGTTTTGCCCCTACTCTAAAACCTGGATCAGAACATGCCCAAATAGCGGATCCGATTATGAAAAGCACTTAAAGCATGTGATTAATTATAAAGCAGGGTTTTTAGTTCCATTTACATGAATTGAGATGCTTTTCATAACATAGAAGAGAGCAGGGTTTGAAAGTCAGATCCATATTTTGCACCTTAAATGAAAGATAAAATTCAACATTTTAAAAGTTAACTTTTCACAGAATTATGTGAAAAGTAATACCCCTGAAAGTTGTTAAGCTCTTCACTTGGGATTGAAGTCCTTCAATTTTTTTTTCTGACTTGGTGGTGAAATATCTGGACTGAAAATTGAACATTTTTCAGCCAAAAACTGAAAAGAAATTGATTTAAACTGCCACTAGAGTGCTTCATGAAAGTTTCAGTTCAGATGCTTCATGGTCCCAAATCTCCAGATGCTATGACCCAAGTATACTGTCGGGGATGCCCCATTTTCTCCCTTCCCTCTGAGGGGAAGGGGTACAGCATGGGATTCCCTGTCCATAATCCATCATGGGAGATTTGGTAAAATGTTCATGATATTTTAAAGCTGTGTTCATTAACTGAAGTACACCTCAGAGAAAAGGTAAAGTAAAGAAGAAGGATTATTTGAGAAGTAATAACATAAAAAGGAGGATGAGTTATTGGTAAAGAATGAGAAGGCAACAACTGAATGTACGAAATAGAAAAACTTAGACTTAACTTTTTGGATAGTTTTTTGCTAACAGTGAGGTCAGTTACATAATGAAACGATTTTCCAAGAATGTCAGAGAACTACCACCAACATAGGTAATTCAAAAGTTAATTTGAAGTGAAGGAGTGTACTATTCCTTGTAGTGTAAGCCCGGATCTCACAAACTGCACCTCCTGGATGAAATTAAGGAGATCCCCTATGGTCCTTTCCTTAGTGACCTATTTAAATAGAAAGAGGAACCTGAACATAGGGAAGGAGACTAGAAGCAGAATAGCTTGCAAAGGATGGTAAGATCTCTCCCTTCTTCCTTCCTTCCCTCCCTCTCTCTCTCCCTAGAAGTCTAGGCTGACCAGACACAGAGACTTTGGGCTGGACATATAGTTTTGGAGATTGAACCAGGGAGCTTCAATCTGTTACTCTCTGTGCTCCTTTTCTGGGGCATCATTCAAGGAACTGTTCTTGTGATTAATTTGTTTTGGCTTTTCATCGCCCTGCTCAATGCACTCAGCGGCCAAAAGGGAAAATGGGCTTACCTGCAATGTCACACTGGCCTAAAAGTAGGAGCGTCCCTTTATATTAAATATGGACTAAATTCTGTCCTCCCTAACACAGCCTGACTAATCCCACTGGTTTTCCTTGTCATTGCCTAAGATGTAGGTTGTGAATTTAGCATAGAAGACTATCTAATACCAGCATACAAAGATGGATCAGATAATGGAGCACATACTTTCTAATAAGATTCACTATTATTCTGTACCACACACTGGTGTCCAATGGCTCAATGGGGTAAAATTTTAAATCTGGATGTGTGCTACATGCTTGATCTAACATAAAACCAAATGCAGACCCAAGTTCTGTACAGTTTTATACGTCATCAAATCAAGTTTAAGCAAAATTCAGGGAGTGATGGATATGACTATTACATCCATGCCCTTCCCACAGATCCTCTGGACCACAGCCTCAATATATGCTGCTATTTCTGTCCATGAACATGAGCAGTGGTTCTTACATAGTTGTGCAGCTGACCTTCTAGGTTGGGAGGAGGATCCTGGTTCTCCCTCTAACCTCCTTTATGAAGAATTACTATATATAAAACTGCAAAGTATTCCAAAATGGTGTCACATCCCCACAGGGGAAAGTCCTAGATTGCTTCAAAGCCTGCTGGTCATTGAACGATAATTACCGGGTGAGACCCTGGCCCTAAGAAGTTAATGGGAGTTTTGCCACTGACTTCACAGTGGCCAGGATTCTGCCTCTAAATTCTAAACTTAAAGTCCATACAAACTCAACCAAGAAAAAAATAACTGGGGTTGTAACTTTCTCTTACTATTAATCTTCTTGTCATAAGATAAAAATCAAATAATTCAATATTGTACATTTGTTTTACAGAAAAATGCAAAAGGATTGGTAATGCCTGAAGTGAAAGGTAAAGAGTTTCAAGTCTGAACAGCCTTTACTGGGTGAGCAAAAGAGATAAGAGAACATATCAAAGCTTTGTAATTGGACTAGGCAATGACATAATCATATGGCTATCTCTATGCCTTAGATTAAGTCTTTGTTGGTCAACAAAGAAAGAAAAAAAAAAGTTAAAAAAAAAAATCAAACAGGTCCAAGCAATTCTGCCCCAATCAATCAAACAGTAGCTGATTAGGGTGGCACTGATGTATGTGTACTGTACTTACACTAATATCAAAACTTGGTTTTGTATGCCTGTTTTCAACAGTTTAAACAAATTATGCCAAGTCCTGGCCTCTAGAGAGTCCAATGTAAAATTCCAGTTGACTTCAATAGGACCATACCCAACATCTGTATTATGGAAAGAATTATTTAAGCAAATAATCATTGGAAATTAAATAATAATGTAGAAAAATTGCGCCAAGTTATAAAATCATCCACACTCCAAAACTGAATGGTTGATATGTGCTACCTTTTTAAAAGCATGTCGCATGCTATGTAAATAATGGATATGAATACATTTAAATAGAATAATTCTTCCCAAAGCACCTCTGTAGGTGCTTTCTAATATATGGCAATCATTCATTCCTGCAGTGAAAGACAGGCACCATTGGAGGAGTATAGTATGTGGCAGGCATTCTGCATAAAGAAAACAACACAAGAGTTTATAAGAGGAAATATGACAAAGAGCTCCTTCATCTGAAATGACAGTGCATAAATAAGAATGTATACTGGCCAAGACACCAATATGCAATGGAAGAAATGAAGAAATCAGTTATGGTGAAGAAGAGATACAGAGAATTAATTCTGAACTTAGAATAAAATATAATTAAAACAACCCCAAAAGACACGATGCTGTTTTGGACTGAATAGAAAAGGTGACATATCACAGGCCACAGAAGTGATTGTCTAGAATTATATGACATTGGAAAGAGCTCCCCTGACAACTGCATACAGTTCTAGAATGGCACAATTCCAACGAGGTTTCAACAAATTTGAGTGAATTAAGAGAAAAAGCAATGAAAAGTATAGAAGATCTGGAGGTACTGTGGGATGAAAAGGACTAAATATGCATAGCATGAATACATGAAATATGATAGCCAGTAGGCTAGCATTGTATGTAACCTCTCTAGGGGGGAAATGTGATATGAGCCCTGGGAATGGTTATGAATGTTTAATCCTGCAATCATTCTTGTGGCTCTTCTGTGAATCCTCTCTAATTTATCATCATGCTTTTTGAATTGTGGACCCCAGA
This sequence comes from Pelochelys cantorii, assembly GCA_032595735.1. Taxonomy (NCBI): domain Eukaryota; kingdom Metazoa; phylum Chordata; order Testudines; family Trionychidae; genus Pelochelys; species Pelochelys cantorii. The sequence goes on along the minus strand of CM064326.1, from coordinate 117,678,805 downwards.
GTTATGGACAATATTCTAGCAAGTGTCACACCAATGCCAAATAGAGGCAAAATAACCTCACACTCTTCTTCTACTCAAGATTCCCTTTTTCCATCCAAGGATTGCATTAGCCCTTTTGCTCATAATGTTGCACTGGAGTTCATGTTCAGTTGCTTATTCAAAATTTCTCCAAAACTTTTGCAGTGTCACTGCTTCCCAGAATATTGTCGCTCATTCTGTAAATATGGCCTACATGGCTTTTTCCTAAATGTAAATATTTATCCATATCACAACACGTATTGTTTATGTCCAGCTTATCAAATGATTCAAATCTCTCTGGACAGGTGACTCATCATTTACCACTCCCTTAATTAGTGTGTCATCTGCTAACTTTATCAGTGATGATATTATGTTTCCTTTCAGGTCATTAATAAAAATGTTAAATAACCCGGCACCAAGAACCAATCCCTGCAGGACCCCACAATAAAACACACCATTCAATGACAATTCTCTGTTAATTACATTTTAAGACCTGTCAGCTAGCTATCTTTTAATCCATTTCATGTGTGACATGTTAATTTTATATCCTGTAAGTGTTTTAATCAAAACATTTTGTGTACCAAGCCACATGCTTTGCAGAAGTGTACATCATTTAAGTAATTTAAGTTGTACTGGATAAAACAAAGGACCAAACCTGTGTGGCAGGAAGATGAGCTACATTATAGGCCTAATACAACTACTGGTCATTTCCAGCTCAAATTGCTATGATTCTATGATTATGAGAAACAAACAAAAATAACTAAGATATTATAACTACGATGTTAGCAGGGCCTGAATGAATAATTCCCTGAAATGTAGTGATGAACTAGCAGCCCATATTTGTATAGACACACCTACTCTGCATAGATGATCCCCTGGCTGGTGTGGTTCAACATTCACTTTAGTATTGAAGTATAGGGGTAATGAAAAATTGTCCTTGTTGCATGAGTAAAAGGCAGCAGAACTGTACTTAGCATGTCTTGATTGAGGGGGTCATCTTCTTACCTCTGGAGTAACTTTTCTACAAATGAAGCTCTGAACAAAGAAATGAATTACCCATCCAAGCTTTGCATGTGTTGCACAGAGACTTCCAAGCTAGCAAACTCGCCATTACCTAAAGCCGAACTAACTTTAACGCTTTTCACTACAGTGTTTAAAAACAAAACTGACAGGACTCCATTGAGAGTCCTATTTTCTCTTTGGTAAGTACTGGAGCTGAAATGATTGAGCCTCCAAATAAGTGAGCAGATTCAAAAACTGATGGTTAACACTGAAAGTTAAAATCACCAAACATAAGCTGTGCTCACAACAGCACATAAATCCAGTACAGTGAGAAGTTTATTTGAAAACTCTGCTCACTAAACAAAATGTTCTGACCTCAGAGGGTCAGCCAAGTTACCAGGTCAATATTAGTTTGGATCTTATCAAACCCCTTCTTATTTTATCCTGTTCTTATTTTAAGTTTCAAAGCACCTCAGAAACTGATCACAGGAGAGTTCAGAAGAACTGAACAACGTCTTAAAATTGGTTTTCATTAAAGACAGACCTTGACTGAAAGCCTAGATCCAAGTTTGCTCTGCAAATCTAAAATTCTACTGGGTTGGATTCAAACATCAAGAACAGTTACGATGAAAACAGTCAGTTCAGATTCAGTTGTTCATCTTCATATCAGGAAGTGTTTCATTCCAGAGATTTGGTGAGGATGTTTATGTGATTTAAAATTTTGATTTAGAATAGAGGTTGATTCTGGGATTTTAGTTTGGGCCTCTTCTCAGTATTTAGAAGTTTGAAAATTATATTTTTCATTCTATTAGAGGAGAGAAAATAAACTTAAAAAGAGATCAAAGTTCAGGGTGTTTTATTGTAATAATGTTTAATAAAGCAGGAAAATATAAAAAACAAAATTAGCAGGAATATTCATGATGAAACCAGTTATATCCAGCTTGCTGAAAAGATTTAATTGTCCTATCCATCAAATCTTAGCCAGACTTCAAGTGACCACTTATTCCTTTCTGGACTTACATTTTCAGTGTGAAACCAGCAGGTCTGGTTACTATCATATTTATTTTTCTTTCCTTTTAAAGTTTGTTCAAGCCTGAAAATCAGAGCATCATTAAATGACACCATATTTTCATGTGAACAAAACAAATAAATATGTTAAAACAATCTAGAACCAGAACTTAATTTTTCCTTAGCCCTATGGCTACATTCCTCTTATTGATTCTCCACAATGTATGGAATTTGCCAACTATGTGTTAAGATTAGAAAGGTAATACCTTTACTGTTGCTTTTGATATGACCAGTGAAACTGACCAGCAGGAGATCCCATAAGAATATCAAAATGGCCATATTGGGTCTGACCAAAAGTCAATCTAGCTCAGTATCCTGTCTGCTGACAATGGCCAATACCAGATGCACCAGAGAGAGGGAACACAACAGGTAATCATCACCTGATCCCTCTCCTGTCACCCATTTCCAGACAAACAGATGCTGGGGACACCATTCCTACCCATCCTGTGAACCATGTTGAAGTCCTAGTCTTCACCACATCCTCTGTACCTCATCCACAGGTTGACTGTACACTGACTGAAGAAAAACTTCCTTTTCTTTGTTTTAAACCTGCTGCCTATTAATTTCATTTGGTGACCCCTACTTCTTATATTGTGGAATAGGTAAATAACTTTACTTATTCACTATTCCATACCGGTCATCATTTTATAGACCTCTGTCATATCCCCCCTTAATCTCCTCTTTTCCAAGCTGAAAAAGGCCAAGTCTTTTAAATCTCTCTTCATATGGGACCAGTTCCAAACCCCTAATCATTTTTGGTGCCCTTTTCTGAACCTTTTTCAATGCCAATATGTCTTTTTGAGATGAGGTGACCACATCCATATTCAGTATTCAAAATGTGGGTGTACCATGGTTTTATTTAAAGGCAATAAGATATTCTCTGTCTTATTCTCTATCCCTTTTTAAATTATTCCTAACATTCTATTTGCTTTTTTGACTGCCGCTGCACATTGAGTGGATGTTTTCAGAGAACCTTCCACAATGACTCCAAGATCTCTTTCTTGAGTAGTTGTAGCTAAATTTGTCCCCATTATATTGTATGTATAGTTGGGATTATTTTTTCCAATGTGCATTACTTTACATGAATCAACATTAAATTTCATTTCCCAGTCACTTTGGGTCCATCTAGACGATGCGGAACAGTTGAAAGAGGAATTTGTATATCTTCTTCCAATCGCAGATGCGAAAGTAGGTTAGATGCGGCTTTTTTGGCAACCCCCCCCCCCTTTGTCAAAAAGCTGCTCTTCCTCAAAAAATTCCCACGGAATTTGCATTTCCTCTTTTCACTGTTCCACATAGTTTAACTAAGCTCTCAAGGAGGAGGGATAGCTCAGTGGTTTGAGCATTGGCTTGTTAAACTCACGGTTGTGAGTTTGCTCCTTGAGGGGGGCCATTTTGGGATGTGGGGCAAATCTGTCAGGGGTGGTACTCGGTCCTGCTGTGAGGGCAGGGACTAGACTCCATGATCTCTCAAGATCTCATCCAGTTCTATGAGATAGGTATATCTACATATATTATTAGTTTGGTGAGATCTTTTTGAAACTCTTCACAGTCTCCTTTGGTCTTAACTATCTTGAGCAGTTTAGTAACATCTGCAAATTTTGCCACCTCACTGATTACCCCTTTCTCCAGATCATTTATAAATAAGTTGAATAGGATTGGTCCAAGGACAGACATTTCGGAGACCCCACTAGTTATCTCTCTCCACTCTGAAAGCCTACCATTCATTCTAATCCTTTGTTTCCTGTCTTTTAACCAGTTATCAGTCCATGAGAGGACCTTCCCTCTTATCCCATGACAACTTACTTTACTTAAGAGCCTTTGGTGAGGGACCTTGTCAAAGGCTTTCTGGAAATCTAAGTACACTATATCCACTGGATTCCCCTTGTCCACATCCCTTGCAAGATCACTGAGAAACATATGGTTAGTTCAGACAAAGAAGTGTCTAATTTCCCCTTAGTTGAGGCAGACATGGAGACTCAACATTAATGGAATATAAGAAGTGAAAGAAACATAGATGCACATAAAGTTGTGAAATCACGTTAGTGCATTTCTGTCCTATTAAACATCATAGCTATAATTCCCAGGGAAATATGACTTTGTTAGTTAAAGAGGTGCAAAAATTCTCTAAAAGTACAATCTGTCATGGAATATATTCATTATAAGGCAAACAATCAACCTGTGTATTTACTGTGCATGATATAGACATGGGTATGGCATCCCTGAAAGCCAATTAGAAAGTTCCACTTGTGTCACTTCATAGTAAAGCAAAGACTATTCAGCACTCATGGCATCAAAGAATGCATGTCACTGAGATTTGCACAGAAATGGGTTGATTAATTTTTAATGAATTATGCCAGAAAAAGTTTTCCTGTAGAAATTACTATGAGAATATTGATGATAACCAAGATGTTTTAAAAAGAGAGTCCCAGAATTTGTACTTGTGGGTCTTTCAGACACAGAAAACCTCAAAGTAAAATCTCACCCAAAATGGCTTTTCTAGCTCTAATACATGTGGTTCAATAAAAAGCAGTTAAACAATGTGTGGCATGAATTTTCAGTTATCTAGGTTTTAAACTGCTGTTCATTGAGGGGAAAATGTGTCCTAACTATGACAATCCCTTGATCTTGATGCTTTCTGGTCCAGTCTGGATACCTTTCTGGAAAACAGGCTTTAGTCAAACAATTTATTATCTTCAGTACAGGAATAACTGGGTGAAACCTATAGCCTGAGGTATGTCTGACTAAATGATGGAATAGGCTGGGATGACCAGAGAGCAAGTGTGAAAAAATCAAGACTGGGGTGGGAGTAATAGGTGCCTGTATAAGACAAAGCCCCAAACATCAGGACTGTCCCTATAAAATCAGGACAGCTGATCACCCTAGTAGTCCTTTGTGGCCTTAAGAACTGATAAATCTTTGAATCAGCTCATGTGTGAACCACACCTAAAATCTGTAATGAACAAACAAAGAACTTTTCTAAAGTAAAATTAGACAGGAATGAAATATAGGACACTCCAGGGTGTCATGGAGTCTAAGGCCAGAAGAGACCGCTAGATCACATAGAAAGAGTGGGCAGATACTGGCCTGTGGGCTGGCCAACCTGCCAGGGTTAGCCCCTAGTGGGCTCCCATGCTGCTGTATATACCTGTGCTTCCACAGGTACTGGGGATTGCAGCTGCCATTGGCCATGGATTGCTGTTCCTGGCAAATGGAAGCTGTGATCAACTCTACCTGTGGAGGCGCAGATAAATATTGTGGCAACAGCCCATGAGGAGCTAACCCTGGTGAATTGCTGCCATTTTATTGCTCACCTGTCATATAGGCTGATCACCTGTGTATCACAGGGCAACAATACCACCCAGAACCTGAACATTAGCCCAACGACTGAAATTAAACCAAAGTGTTATAGCTCTGTAATTCCTACAGAAGTAAAGGAAACATGAGCATTACTGAAATACCATATAGAAGACATTGTTTGTTATTAACATTGCCCTGGGAAAAGCCAAACACCTATTCCTTTGTGGGGTGGGATGTATGGGAATGAGGCAAGTGGTGGGGAGCATGATCTATATGATTATGTGTACACATACCCTGAAACTGCAACATGGCCCTTCACATAAATTACTGTTGCTCCTGGCAGGAGTAATCTTCACAAGTTGCAGCTAAACAGAGCACAGGCACGCAGTGGCAATACTTTCTCAGAATAAATGCACTCCTGTTTGGAAAGTATTTTGCAGAATTTGGCCCATATGTTTTAACTTTATACCACCAGTTTCCGGCACTTGATAGCACCCCCAAATATAAACACGGAATAAAGATTTGTAATGTTAAGAATCAATCACAGCATTAGCTGGATTGTTGAGAGAATACATATCTATTAGATTCATTAAAACTTTTATATAGAAAAGATGGACCAAATTGAAACCTTGTACCTTTGAGTTTTGGTACTTCAGATGAAGTGTAGCCTTTATATGAAGCACTCCCAGTTTTAGTTTTGTAAAACCAAAGCTACTTTACACAACTTCTTTGGCCCATCTCATTTATAGAGTAGAATCCCATGATAGGAAATCACGTGTGACATACTTCTATTCTTATTAAGCTAAAATAAAGGTCCTAAGATGTATTAATGCAGGGAAGGTTGCTAATACCAGTTCTGACAATAGTGAATCTCTTCTTATAGTAAAATAGTCTGTGTAAAACCAGGGTCATAGTTCCACAGTATCCTATAATAAATAAATGAAAATTCTTTGATACTTAAAATGAACTGGTTTTAAAACAGTTTTGTGCTTTTAAATATTTACACCCATTGCCTGAAACACATTTTCTCTTTTAGTTCCTTGTCATATATGTTCAGAATTCATTATAATACCTGAAGACAGCTAGGTAAATTTTCTCAGAATGTTGTTTGCGATGATCAAGGAGTGCCAACGAGTGAAGCACTTTTATTTTAATTGATCTGACTGGGATGAATTTCAGCACTTCTCTGCACATGAAGACATCTCTCTGTGACGATTTTTGTTAAATTTTGTAACAGAATGATTTAGGGATTAAAGGAGAAAATATGGATTCACACATATGAAGAAGACTTTCAATATTAAATGTTATTTTTTCATACTATCGAATGTCATAAAATAGAGTAGATGCACTTAAATAATGCAATTGCAGAGAAACTCTGAAGAAATGAATCATACTAAAATCAACATAGACAGTACTGAGTAAATTAAAAGCCAACAAGATCTGAAAGCACAATTATTAGTCCTGATTTAACAGTTTCTTCTTCCACTAGTAAAAAAAATTTTTTTTTAAATCTGAAGTGAGAAATTTGCTTTTTTTTATTTTTACTGCTATTCTTCTTTTACAGTTTACTGTAGTTCTAAAATAGACAGGCAAAGAAAGAAAGATTTATTTGACCTACCTGTATGCCCTGAAATATGTATTTAGCACAGCTGTTCTTTTGTGTTTAAACTCATCAAAAAATGCAGCTTTAATGTAACCCACCATTGATCTGCAGTAAGTGGAAACAGAATCTCTCCTTAATTAGTATCATCCAATCACTTTTTCACATTTCTACAGAACACACACTGTGAACTGTTTAATGGACTATTATTTAGAAAAGTGGAGAGGAGCTTAAAAAAAGACACATAGTGAAAATAAAAACTAGCGGAGTCAATGAAAAATGTGTTGCAAAATAATGGAAAAAAAAGATGTTTCGTTAAGATGGGCTTCATTGGCATTTTACTGTATAGATGAACACTGCTCCAATTACTGCCAACAATGGGGAAAGAGATAGAGAGATATAGATTCATTACTTTCAACACCCTTAACTGTGTACCACTGAATTCGCTTATCTGCTCCTTTTTCTACAGGACCAGCTCTTCGGGGGAGGAATAAACAAAGAACTGAGTAGAGTGAATGTGTCACAAATTACCACAAACACACTGTGACTCAATGCACTTTTCATTTCTCTCCTCATTAACTGTGTCTTGCTCAAAATGAGAGACTGGGTCTAAACATAATCAAGTCCCACAGATAACAATTGACTTGACTGCTGGGGCAGTCATCACCTTCCAGCTACTGGGAAATAAATTTAGAAATAAAATGAGTTAAAATAAAATTCACTCTGCTCCCTTTTCTGTGCTCAGATAATTTGAAGGCCATCAAGGCCTGCAGAAACAATCCATCTCTCTGTGAAAAGGAAAGCAGCCTGTGCCACTACCAATAAGGCATGTCTTTAGCGTTATCAAGAGTAAGTATAATTACACAGTGGAAAGGCCATCAAAGTGTCCTGGGCGCTGGTATTTTTTTCCTGAGGTCTTCATCAATAGTGCTGTCTGAATGGAAAGAATAAGTGGGGGGAGGGGGATGGAAAAAATAATATCCTCCAGATTGGTGTGACTGACCTGCAATCTAGTAGAGCACATTATAATTTGAGAACAGGAGGAAGATTCAATAAAAAAATTGCCGTCTTCTACTTTAAATCAGGAAGGATTAATTTCAAGAATCTTTGTCTGTGCTCTTACAGTCCTGGCTTGTCAGAGCTGAAATTTCTCCACAAAGCAGCTAAAGTATGTCCTGTTGGAGAGCATTTACATTAGCTGAGGTGCTTTCTCTAGACTTAAACAGCAACACATTTCTGTCTACTGAGAGGTATACAGAGCTACTTGCTCCTGTGAAAAAGAGACTTGCTCCTGCACTTATTCAGGCAAATCTTGTCTTGAAGTTAATTGGTTAGTTAAATATCCTTGGAGAGAGTCACCAGAGCAGGCCCCAATGTGCATTTCTCAATAGTTTTCTAGTAAATAGAATAATCGCATAGCATATTTTATACTGTTTAGTAATACACATCAATAGTTATGTGTAATGTGTATGAGTTCAGACCTGCAATGCCATACTCAGATCTGTAAGCAAGTGGGATGTCCCATTGAAATCAGGTGAGAAATGATCATGTGGGTAAGTCTTAGGAGGATCAGGCTGTACATTTGGAATTCATACTATTAACTTGCTCAGTTATTCCCATAGCCATACTCACTCCCTAGCCATAGGTACCCCTAGCTAGTAACTTGACACACTGCAGTCTCTCTTAAATCAACCATGGGGGCAATCATGAAAGAAAGATTTGAGAATAATGGTCCAGTTTCATCCCTCGTCATTACCCAGGGTTGCCATGTTGCTTCTGGAATTCTCCTTTTCTGTGGTTATTAGTGCCAGAAATTAAACATCCAAAATTGCAATCCCCGAGTGCTCTGAGGCAGACTAGGTAGTTGAAAAGCCTTAAAGCTTCCACAAAAAGTTGAGTCTTGTGTTGTTGGCTCATCTCTAGCTTTCACAACAGATATACATTTTCTTTAAATAATGGGAAAATAGAAGAAACATGGTTGAGTTGTATGTACTGCTTTGACAAACCTCTTGGTTCTTCAGTAATAACCATGAATCTCCTAAAGTACAGAACAGCTGAAATACAAAAGACCAAGAGAAAAAACCAAACATAAAATGAGAAAGAGGAAGAAACAAAACTAATAGACTGAAAATGTGAAATGCACCTGCTATATTCTCTTGAAAACTCAGGGTTTTTATTGTCTGGATGGTAAAATAACTGTCAATACTGGGTTCTGTTTGGACAGAAATATTTTTGGAAAAAGTGGGTGAAATTCTGAGTTGTCTGTCCCCAGCAGTGCTGAAAGCTGGCTTCTGGAACAAACTGAATCAGAAGTTCAGATCTTGGTGTACTCTTCTTTTCTGAAAAAAAGTTGAATCTCTTCAGTTATGTTAGTTTTTGCTCTCCATCTGGTCATCAGAGGACATGCTGACTGAAATTTAGTTGTATGAGCTCCAACTATATTTCCCCTAAGTGTGGTCTGATATATATATAGTAGTTTGCAGAGCATATGTGAAAGCAGAATAACGTGCATGCAATTTGACATATCGCAAACAGAACTAGAAAAAACAACAACCTTGTTTTCAGTGCCTTCTATGATGAAAGGTAAAATATTTGTGTTATAAAGACAAATTTTAGTTCAATAAATTCTATCCCACATAACTACTTTCAAGTTCCACACCTGTTTTAAAAATGCTTACTGGAACTTTAGAAAGTGCAAATAGCCCCCTCCCCAATCCCCTTTGCAGGGCAAAATTCCAGACATTTTTTGCCATTTAAAAAAGCCAGCCAGAGATTTAACAAGTGAAAATGAGGACATATCTGGGAAAGAATGGACGGATGGTAACCCTAGATTAATGTGCGTTATTTTTTTTAACGCATTAATTCTTCCGTGCATTAATGGCAGGCATTAACGGGTGTTAATTGAAAGCCCTAATAAGAACATAAGAACGGTCATACTAGGTTAGACTAAAGGTCCATCTAGCCCAATATTCTGTCTTTCAACAGTGGCCAATACCAGTTGACCCAGAGAGAGTGAACAGAACAGGGAATCATCAAGTGATTCAGCCCCTGTCACCCATTTCCAGCCTCTGACAAAAACAGAGGCAAGGGACACCGTGCCTCTCCATTCTGGCTCACTACTATTGATGGACCTATCTTTCATTAATCTACCTAGTTCTTTTTTGAACCCTGTTAAAGTCCTAGTCTTCACAATATGCTCTGGCAAGAAGTTCCACAGGTTGACTGTGTGCTACGTGAAGTAATATTTTCTTTTGTTTGTTTTAAACCTACTACCTATTAATTTCAGTTGGTGGCCCCTAGTTCTTACATTATGGGAACAAGTAAAGGACTTTTCCTTATTCACTCTCTCCATACCAGTCATGATTTTATAGTCATTTATCGTATCTTCTCTTTTCTAAACTGAAAAGTCTCAGGCTTTTAAATCTCTTTTAACTTGGCACCTGTTCCAAACCCCAAATCATTTTGGGTGCCCTTTTCTGAACCCTTTTTTATGTGGCATCATAGCAAATAAATGGTATCTTCCAGTGTAAATGTAGTCTATAATTTCATAAATGTTTCTTACACAAAAACTGAGGAAAGAACTAGAACTTTATATTTCTACTTTTCTATCTCTTTAAATATGGCACTTTGTTCCAACATAAGAGTTGGTCTCAAGTGCTTTTGCTTCAGGGTGTTACACTTTCATAGTAAGCTGATTTTTAACGTTGTGTTTCCAGACACTGTAAGCTTCATTTAAAATTTCATTCTGATAATCAGCAATGGCATTCTAAAGTTTGAACTATCATCACATATTCACCAACTGACATTATGAAACTTTATTCATTAGTCTCAGCAGAAAGTCACAGCTGATACAGTTGCCAAGAGAGAAACATTCTGATTAAGTTTAGTAATACCTCAAAAGGTAGTCACCACATGAAGGAGATACTAAAGCTACATAAAGAATTTTATTTTGTTTAGAAGTTTGGCAGTACCTTGAGACTGACTCTCAGGCAAGTGTATTGCAGTTATTTAAATCAGAGTTCTCATCACAGTTTCAAGTATTAAAAAGATGCTATGGCTATATGTGAAATTGTATTTACCTTTGTAAATTTATTTCTGATAACAGTTCAAGTAACTTATAGTTGTTTAAAATGTACAAAGATGTGCTTTGATGCAGCCTCTTAAGCTCCTCAGCATTTCTACAACAATTTGTATTTTCTTTGCTATTAGAGGATATTATTAACAGACTGTTAAAGACTTTAGACCACACTTTGGTTTGTGAGTGTAGTACAGTTAGCTCCTTCTGCATACACTCAAAAGTTATGAAGAAGACTTTTACAGTGTGCACCAAGTTTAAGATAAGTACAGCAGAAGTTGTTGGGGAGGAGAACAAAAATAAGAATCAGCATAGGTCAAAGTTAGTTAGCTCTATAATTAGAAAAGGTGGCTCCATTATTCTCTCAATATCTATTTGAAGCAGATCAAGATCACATTCTGCACTTGAGAGAATACATGCCCACAATGAAAATCTAAAACCTGCTTGTTTCTGGATGCTTAGCTGGTAACAAAACCACTAACAATAGTACCAACTTCAGCCTATGCACTCTCCCACGAAGTTAGTCAAGCCTACATTTCTTTTCCTCGCTTTCTACATTTCTTTTCCTCACAATTCTCCCACTACCCTTGTGGGTGGTTCCACTCCTCTTATATCCTGGAGCAAACTGAATCAACTGATAATCCAACTCACCTGTAGTTAGACCATTTCTTAATTCAAGGTTTAAGTACCTGGTAAGGATGTTGATCAGCTAGTGCAGTCTATAACTTTATACCTCTATTGTGCAATCCTGTTAGATTACTCTCATATTTTAAAAACCTATTCAAAGTTAACGGGATCTTGTCAGGATGAGAGCTTTGATGCAAGCCTGGGGCTCTAGTTGGCTGCTAGTTAGGCCAATTGAATATTAGATGGAGTAATTTATCACTGAAGAAATATTTGAAAAGGCAACAAAATAGAACAGATGCTAAATGCAAACATGACTAAAATGTTTGCAATCAATTTACAGCTATTTTATTAATGAATGCAGAGGATTTTTGGTAAATTATTAAGATAGATGCATTTTCCAAACAATTCAGCAGCCATTTAAATACTTAAAAGGGCCAGATTTTCAAAAGAGGTCTTTACATAGGAGCTCCCATTGCAAATAATGGGCAAAGACCTGCTTTGCTGAAGTATTTTATGTGCCTCATACTATCCTCTTGAGATGCTAAAAAAGAAATGCTAAAACAGTTCCCCTGGTATGTGTCTCTAACTACTTTAATAAAACATTGGCACTATCTGGGACCAATGAATTGGGGACCCAACACAGGCTAGTGTAGTGCTTCTTTCAGATTGTACACAAGGACTATGTCTACACTCACGGCTTCTTGCGCCAGAAATATGCAAATGAGGCTAAGTATGGAATATCGCTAATGAGCCACCATTTTTGCAGAAGAGACTCTTGCGCCAGAAGGAGCTGTCTATACTGCCCCTTCTTGCGGAAGAAAAAACCTCTTGCGCAATGCCGTTCTTCCTGAAAAGTAATCGGCGTAACGGCATTGCGCAAGAGGGCTTTTCTTGCGCAAGAAGGGGCAGTGTAGACAGCTCCTTCTGGCGCAAGAGCCTCTTCTGCAAAAATGGTGGCTCATTAGGTATGCAAATGAGGCTTGGCGATATTCCACGCTTAGCCTCATTTGCATATTTCTGGCGCAAGAAGCTGTGAGTGTAGACATAGCCCTGGAGTGCTAGCACTGAGCTCCCACACCCGATTAACATAATATTCTTTATTTAATTTCATAAAGGGGGTGGGTAAGGACTGTGGAATTGTTGGTATGGCACTGGTTGGATGTGTATCTTGTGATTGTGGGTAGGCGGGTTCCATCTGTGAAGTTCCAGAGATGATTAGTGTTCTTGTGTTCCACCTTTCTCTGCCATCTTCACAAAACTAACTAATGAGTTTTGGAATCTGGTAACTAAATATGGCATGAGTGTATATACATTTTTTTCTCCTTACCCAATGGCCTTAGCTTAAATACAAAGAGAAATTTGAGAGATAGGAGCTTGATTTTTCCTTCACAGAACTGCTTAACTTGAACATGGGATTGATGTCTGTCTGTGGCCCACATAGTATCTGAATATTTCACAGTCTGTATTTTTCCTCATTCAGCCTGAGGTTGGGGAGTGATTATCCCCATTCCACGGAAGGGACACTTAGGCCCAGAATGACTAAGGCCTGAAAATTCATAAGAAGAGCTAGGCATTATAAAGCTAACCATTATAACACTGAGCTTCTTAGGTACCTATAAAAGCCTCATGAGCTTTGTGAGGTAGGCAACTAAGCTCCTACACAAAGAATGAGAAGAAATAGGCACTTTAGACTGCAATTCACAAAAGCAATCATTCTAGATGCACTTACTAAGCCAGCCAATGAGAAACAGCAATGAGAGGGGTGTGCACTAATCCCCATCTATGTCTTTTAGTTCCTGTCTCTGATTGGGATTCCCAGCTGCAGACTCTCACTTGGCATTAGATGCTTACTATGCTGTTAGCAAGATGCTGGGGGTGGGAAAGGAAGGAAGTCAATGAGGAGGAGGAGGAAACCACTTCCCTGAGAACTTCTAGCTTATTGGTTAGAGTACTCAGCCAGGGTGTGGGAGACCCTATCCTAAAGAGGATAATAAGGGATGTGAAGAGTGCTCAGGTGAATGCCCTGTCTGCTGAACTATAGGGCATTCTGACATTGGATTCCCTCAGCCTCTTGTGCTAAAGCTATTTCAGTGGGGATTATTATTAAAAACCCACAACATGAGAACTTTCTGAATTCTGGGTCTCCAACATCACTAGTAAGTGCACAAACAGCCATGCTACAGCATCATTCTCATGCTGCTCTCTCTTGCTCTTTAAACTGTCTTCATTCTTTTTTGTGAAAAGGTTTGGGGCTTAAACAGAAGGCAGGTGCCTGCAAACCTAGAAAGAGGCAGCAGTGCCTATGCTTAGAGACAGAAACTTAGATGCTGTGTGTATTCCAGCACCTACAGGGGTTAATGGGAGTTTGTGAATTATACTGAACCCTAAAAATAGTACTCAGTCACCTAACTCCTGCTGTGCATTCAGGCCTCACTGACAGTCCCACTGTCACTGAGGAAATCTATGGCAGAACAGGGCATTGAATTCAGTTCTCTTCAGTCATAGGCTATCATCTCAGACACTAAACAATGCTTTCTCTCTATTGAGGGACAGAGGAGGGTACAGGCCCAACCTGTTAGACCAGGAATGAATCCTGCTTTTTAGGACACAGGTTCTACACCTGCAGCATACCTGTATCACCGTGTATTAATCGAGTCAAACAGAAATGGCTGAAACAACAATTGTTTTATTTAACAAAATACTAAACTTACAAAGCAAACATAAAATCCAGTTGTCACAAATGAAGCCTGGTGTGAGGCCAGAATCCAAAATAGGAATGGTTTAAACAATCCTACCACTGTCTCGATGCCTGGAGAAAAGAGGTAGGTGAACGTCTTCAGGTCGAGGAAAAGGAACAAGTTGAGATGGGACGGATTTGCAGAGACCCAGGTAGGTAGACAGTCTCTTTGCTTCTGGTCTTCTTTCTACCTTTCTTCTACACTTGACACGCTGTCCTGCATGTGGTGTGCGGACTGGAGGACGAGATGGTACATATGCGTGTGTGTATGACTGGCCCTGTTACAGATTCCTAAATAAAACAAATAAAACCTAGCATTACATGCTAGCAGTTGTTACAGCTGTGAAACTGGATTGTTGCACCACAAAGGGCTGTCAGCCACCAGGCTGGCTTCTGCCCAGATAGCCTACAAAGTCAAACAGCTTGGTAGCTGTTGCCCTAGCACCTCTGGGTTGTGCTGATGACATGCACACAGAGACCCCTGAGGGGCGGGTGAATACCCCTTGAGAAACCTCTGGTTACCAGGCAGATTAGAGTCACGTGACCCATTTTCCCTACTTCTTCTCTTTCCTGCCTTTCCTCTTTTTCCCGCTCTTTTCTGACAGAAGATGGTGACCAGGAGGCTGGCCAGCATCTTAAAGAGGAAAACAAAATGGAGGACATAAAAATAAACCTGGTACCCCTCCACCAACAAGCCCCTCTACCAAACAACACACCTTTGCCATCCCCAAATCACAAAAGATGGACTTTATCAGAAAGTATCCTCTTATTGCATATAAAAATGTAGTCTCTCTGACAAGAGAATATACTAAGCACTGGTTTTAATGTTAAAAAATAGTTTTGTATTATTTTTATCCCCTACTATCATCCATAGTGTAGATGCATAAAATCCTCCTGTGTGGCATTAATATTTCCTATCCACTCATAAAACCACAAAACAGTAAGACTACGTCTAGGCTGCATCCGTCTGCTGACAGAGGGATGCAAATCAAGCACTTCGGAAGTGTAAATGAGCCCAGGATTTAAATATCCCGGGCTTCATTTGTATACTCATGTTCCGACACTGTGCCGATCAGCTCAGTGTTGAAAATGAAAGTTAAGCATAGCCACGGTTCTGCCGACAGTGGGGGCTTTTCCGGCAGATCCTGTACTCCAAAAATGAGGAGTACAGGATCTGCCGGTAAAGCCCCCGCTGTTGGCAGAAGTGCGGCAGAATCGCGGCTACACTTTACTTTCACTTTCGACACTGAGCCTGATTGGCACAGTGTCGGAACATGAGTATACAAAGGAAGCCCAGGATATTTAAATCCTGGGCTCATTTGTACTTCTGAAATGCTTGATTTGTATCCCTCTGTCGGCAGAGGGATGCAGTCTAGACACAGCCTCAGACCGGTCTATGGACAAAGCCATCTTTAGGCTTTCGTCCTTTATGTTTCTTTGTCCATCGTATACTGCCTTCATCCATCAAAAATGATCAACATAGTTGTCATAATTCAATACCTAGTGCCTAAAGTGATCCCACCAACGAACCTCAAACACATCCAGTTTTATATCCATATAATAAATTAGTGAGTATATTTGTGGACCTCTTGCTAACTTCTCTTTTTAGTTACTGCAGCCGTCATTTTAATTCAGGAAAATAAAAACTGTTACATTTCCATAGAAAACGGGCATGTTACACACAATGATTAGCTACAAGGGTCTAATTAATTCAATATCTCTGGGGTATGTAATAATTTATAGGTTCTATGTATAAAATTATAGGGAATTAACTGAAATTGTTAAAGTTCTTTTAACCTGACTACAGGTGTCCCACCAATAATCCCTTAGGAGGGGTATTCAAATCCCACCTCCCCTTTCTGGTGGGATTTTTATCAAGTGTGTGGCAATGTTTTGCCAACAAAAAATGAGAAAAGAGAAGACTCCATTCACATTCATCTGCAGGGATTCAGCAATTAAATCAATTTGATTAACCAAAGGCCCATTCTGCTGTGTATTTACATACTGTAATTACAAATTGGCAAATAGTGGGAAAAGTGGGAGCGTGGGATATCGTGTTTTTCAGACAGTTGTTCAAATGAAATACATTTCATGCTTCTAAATAAGCAGCAAAATCTAGTCACTATGTTAGCATCCCAAATAGGAGTTAAAAAAAAGAGGGAAGGCTCTTTTTCAGGGTTTTAGGCAGTCACAGATTATGTCTAATTAACCAAAAAGGTGACATATCCATTTATATTTGATAGAATTTTACAATCTCTCTACAAGTGTTATGAGTCATGAATGCCAAATTCCTCCTGTGTTTGTTCAGATCCTTTTCTCTAATCAAAGTTGCTTCAGAGCAAAGGGTAGCTTAACCTCTTCATAGCTATTTTGATGTGTTGACATTCCATGTCATTACATTGGATACTGAAATGAACATCACAGTAAAAACAGTCAGGTCTTGAAAATTCCATTTGACTATTCACTGGAGGCAAGTGGGAATCTTCCCCAGGGGCTATGTCTAGACGATGGGGTTTTTCCGGGATAGCTGAAGTATCCCAGAAAAACTCCGCTGCGTCCAGGTAATGTGTCTGCTTTTCCGCTTTTTTTTTGTGGAAGAGCAGACATGCTGTTTTGGAAGCCCTGTCTTCCTCCTCCCACAAGGAAGAAGAGCTCTTCCAAAAGAGGAGGCTTTTCCGCAAAAACTATTGGAAAAAGGTCTGCAAATTGCGGAGCACAATTTGCATACCTTTTCCTGATAGATCCCTGTAGTGTAGACATAGCCTAATTAAGGTGCGGGCTAAAGTGTCAATTTATCCCAAATAGAAGCCTTCAGTTTTACAAATACAGTTTCTTTTCTTGCTTTTTGGCAAAGTACAATCGTGTTTCATTGTTGGCAAAGAGACCTCTCTAGCATCTCTGCCACTGCAAGGAGCTTTAGAATGATGCTAGGAAGACTCTGAACTATTTTCACTACTGCTATTCATCCTC
Source organism: Pelochelys cantorii (assembly GCA_032595735.1). Lineage (NCBI taxonomy): Eukaryota > Metazoa > Chordata > Testudines > Trionychidae > Pelochelys > Pelochelys cantorii. The sequence continues at coordinate 117,661,408 of CM064326.1, read as the reverse complement.
CCATTAGCAGAGCCAACGCTAGCCAAAGCCATGTCATTTTCATTTGGCTGCCACTATGAACAGCAAAGAGACAGGTGCTTGAACAAACAACAGGACCCAAGAAATGTAGGATGGTGATGGGTAGAGTGATGCTGGCTACAGGATTCAGGAGACTATGGAATGAAAACTGTGCAGCCTGGCTTACACTTCAAGTTAAGTCAATTTACTTCAACTTAGTGTTGCACGTGTAACCCACACACATCCTGGGTGTGGTGCACTGTCCCATGTAATGGTATTTAGACCACATACAGAGAGAAAGAGTCTGCTCTACAGCCTAAGCTGAGAGCCAGCTGGCTTTTAGTTCAAGCGATAGAAGCTCATGCATAAAGCTCCAGAAATCCCTGGTTTGGTTCTGCCTGTTGGGGGTACACATGCACTCACATCATCAGCAGAAAATCTTAGGAGTGAGTGGCCCATTTAATCTATGCAACAGCTCCCTCCTCTGCCTCCATGATCTGTCAGTGCAGACAGAGAGACACACCTAGATGTGCTTTTGCTTGGAACATGGGACAAAATCCTGGCTCTCCTCTGCCTAGAGAAGGAGAGAAAGTCCTGGCTTCTCCTTGGCTTGTGGGAAGAAGAAGCTGTGCAATCCCAGCTAAGGAGCAGCATAAGGAACATGAACAGTAATGCTAACTGGAAGCCAGCAAAATTCAACAGCCTTTTCAGAAAACTGGGACCCACCCCCTGCTTCTACAGTGTTCTGCATGCAATACTAGGCAGGGATCCCACCAGCCCTCCTAAAATGACTGTGGACACTTTGCAATGCATAGAGAATGGGGATGTTAACCATGCAGCAAGCCAGGAGCCCTTTGAAACTCCATGGAAATTAAGTAAGTCCCACCAAATGAGCACAGATGGGACCAGTGATGAAGAGGAAGGGAGCTCAGGTAAATATATAGGTGCATCATTCCTTATAGGCATGGTTTGGTTCCCTTTTGGTGACCAAATTCTGCCTTCCCTCTCTGTCCTCGTCCTCCTATTTTAAAATGGCACTCTTCTCAGGCACGCAGTTATACAACAAAAGTGTTGACTTTTAATTCCTCACTTTAACTTTTAAAATGAGCACTGGGAATGCAATTAAAGTTAATGCTTTGCAATGCATATGTGATTGCCACTTCAATCAACTAGTATATGCTAGGAAATGAATTCAAACAGATTAGGGTAGCATTCCAAACTACACAGTCCACAACATTTAGAAGGAGGAGGTAGAGATGGTGTTCACTTTTCCTTCCTTTGACCTGTTGAGCATGGTGTGGGGAGGTCACAATTCTCTCCTGAAGAGTACTTTCTTATCTGAACGGGGCTGTACCTTTTATACTCTTGAATAGTCTCTGTGAAATTTGCAAGGAGAAACACTGCCATTCTCATCTGAATATTGCTAGGAATGTGTGGGTTTATTTCACCCCTTGCAAAAGAAGTCATTCCTATGTCACTCTATTGAAAAAAATTGGGTTTGTTTAGTCTGGAGAAGAAAAGGCCAAGGGGAGATGTGGTAACAGTTTTCAAGTACATAAAAGGTTGTTACAAGGAGGAAAGAGAAAAAAAAACCTCTTTAACCTCCGAGGACAGGACTTAAATTGTAGCAAGCGAGATTTGGGTTGGAATTAAGACACACTTCCTAGCTGTCAGGGTGTTTAAGCACTGCAATAAATTGCCTAGGAAGGTTGTGGAATCTCCTCCATTACAGATTTTTAGGAGCAAGTTAGAGGTCCTAAGATTCTATGATGGGGTGGGCAACAACGTAGTGGCAGTTTGCCAGGATTAGCTCCTGATAGGTCGCCGTTGTTGCTATATTTACCTGCATGGCCACAGGTACAGGCGATCACTGTTCCTGGCCAATGGGAATGGCAGGAAACAGCACAAACTAGGACTCCACTTCCTGCATTGACCAGTAATAGTGAGTTGCAGTCAACAGAAGCTGTGATCACTGGTACCTGTGGCCATGCAGGTAAATATAGCTGTGGGGGCCTGCCAGGGGCAAACTAACTCTGGCACATCAGATCCAGCTCATGGACCAGTGTTTGCCCGCCCCTATTCTATGAGCATGGCTGGCACCATTGTAGTAGATAACTTAGCAACCTATGGGCCCAGTTGGGATCAGGGTGTCAGCAGCAGCGGTGCTCTGTGGTTTTGTCACCCTCACAAATTAGCTACTGTCTGAAAATATTGGCAGTACTCACTGTATTTCTGTATACTCATGCCCAGCATCTGAACTCCCATGTAACAGATCCTCTCCCCTTTCCTCACTATGAGCCTGTGCTCACTGTCACTTGAGCTTTAGAAGGGTGATGTACCCAAGTGCTCCATAGCCAAAATGGTAGTTAGCTGTTTTGATAAAAGGTCTTCATGGGAAGAATGTTGGGGAGCTTTGAGATTTCTTTCCTTTTCCACTATGTCTGTAACTCTAATAATGTATCTGTCTATTTGTATTATCAGACTCTGAGATAATGGCTTTGAGAGGTGCCCTTGCATGTCTGATAAAGGTCTGAACACGATCATGGAATAAGGAAGACCATTATCCTTGACCATCTATCCTGCGCCCGTTATAGCAAAACTTTCACAGTTGCATGTCCTCTGTTAACAGCAGTCATGAGAATTGTGCTGAGCTACGCAGGGAACATGCTTCTTTTACAAAGATGGTGGAGACCAAAAAGTGGCCTACAGGACGTCAGGAATTTTAAAAATGCTACAAAAATTATTAAACAAAATAAGCATTATGATCGACCAAGTGGGATTGTGAAAACTTGACCCCGGTTCCCAGAAATCTCTGGGCTAATCACTAGTATCCCACAAAAGCACTGTGAATATTTCCCACAAGACACTTCACCTGGAAGTAGTGTGGCTCATCATGGGATACTTACTTATGGAGCACAGCATTTCCTACCCAACGACTCATGATAAGAATACACAGCGCTAATACAAGCATCATGCGCATGTGCCTGAGTTACATACAAAAGTGGGTGTCCGTAAGATGACATAATATATGTTGACTAAACTTTGTGAGTCAGACACTGCTCGAGAAAGTTCATAGTCCTGGAAATTGGGTTCCTAAATTCCACTGACTTTTAAACAGGCCTTTACCCTCGGTCTGGTGAACCTCTGATTTCATTGACTCAGTGTTGACCTTTGGCTTGTACGTTTAGTGCTTGGGCTTAATAGGTGTCTGGTAAAGTTTTTAAAACCTGATAGTAATGAATCAAAACAATAATAATGGTCTAGATAATATTGATAATCTACTCCTTTCCTAAATAAAAATCACAGTCTAAACAGTAATATTTAGGGCTTTTACTCTTCTAGGAAAATTAAGTTAGCATAGAAATTTAGGAGAGGTGAAATATAACTAAACAAAGATAAAGTAAAATTGGATGAAAGTGTATACTGCAATAGTCCCACAGTATAAATTCACAGAAATACCATTACACCTGTACAGCAGCACAATCAAATTATATGTCACCAAATACAAAATGTAGATTAGATACACAGTTTCTAGAAAGTTAAACTGTAATTAACTCTATGCCCACAATTTTCAATTTTCAACTGTAAATTTAAATTGAACCATTATGAGGGAGGATTAAAAGAATTGGGCTTGTTTAGTTTAGTAAAGAGAAGATCAAGAGGGGACATGATAGCAGTTTTCAAGTAACTAAAAAGGTGTTACAAGGAGGAGGGAGAAAAATTGTTTGCCTTGGCTTCTGATGATAGGATAAGAAACAGTGGGCTTAAATTGCAGCAAAGGAGGTTTAGGTTGGACATTAGAAAAATGTCGGGGCGTTTAAACACTGGAATAAATTACCTAGGGAGGTTGTAGAATCTCCATCACTGGTGATATTTAAGAGCAGGTTGGATAGACATCTATTAGGAATGATCTAGACCAGTGGTTCCCAACCTGGGGTCCGCGGACCCCTGGGAATCCATGACGGTATTGCAGGGGATCTGTGAAAAAAAAATATAAATAAAAATGAATGTAGAACCGTGGTCACCAACCCATCGATCTCAATCGACTGGTCAATTTTGGGGGCACGACAAGTTGATCGCGAGGCATCCCAGTTCCACCCACTGTTGTTCCCTTCCCACGCCAAGAAGGAGCCCATGCTGGCACTACCTCCTGTGAAAATGGAGGTAGCACTGGCTTCCTGTGGCGTTGGGGGGGGAGGGCCGCAGCTGTGCACCAGATCCAGCATCTCAGGAAGCACACGGGTGGCTCCTCCACTCCCGCAAACAGCTGGTGCACTTCCTGGGTCTGCGCGCACTGGGGACTTCCTTCCCCCTACTTCCTGCCTGCCTTCCTGCACATGGGGGTGGGATGGGGGGAGTTGGGGGGAGTAGGAGTCCCAGGACTGCACACCAGCTCCAACTTCTCAGGAAGTGCGCTGGCTGTCGTGGGGAATGGAGGAAAAGTGCGCACTTCCTGAGAAGGGTTCTGATAAGGTCAACAGGTCATGACATATGAACCAAAAAGGTCACAGCCCAAAAATCGTGCGCATTAGCAACAAAGAATATTTGCTCTTTTGATAGTGCTCCAAATACCTACAATGACTTTAATGGAAAGCTAGAAGTTGTTATGTTTCGGGTGTGTAAAACCATTTCCAACATGGTGCATCCATCACTAAACAGGAAAATGTAAGTGAGAGGATGACTCAAACACAGTGGATCAGTATATGAGAGTCTGGAGTTCTTAGTTCAAATTTGGCAGAAGATCATTAGGTGGCCTCATTCGTGGAATCATTTATTTACATCAGGGATCATGAGTGATCTTTGCTCAGGAAACATCTAGAGCTTGAATAGTTCAGCTGATATTTCATGTTAGGGTGAAGCTTCACTGGAAGAGATGTGTGGGGAAGTTTTCCTACACAATGACTGTCATTATTACTTCATTTTTGTGGCTAAATTTATTCATATTTATGTAACATTAATAGATGTCTTTAATGTCAGAAGGGCTCATCACAATCATCTAATTGTTTTAATATCTCCAGTTTTAGGAAAGGGCTGGGAAAAACGTAACCTTTGGAAGTTAAAGGAGATTGCTTAAATTGTGAAATGAACAAATGCTCTATGTCTCCTAAGCTGACTGTAGAGAAGATGTGCTAGCTCTTCCAAACCTAGATCTGGGAATTTTGTTTTTCAACAGATTTTCTGGTCATCTCTAGTCAGTACAACTTAGCATCTGTGACTCTGTAGTTACAGAAGGCGTAAGCTCCCAATGTATAAAATAATGTGGCATTGTGCCCAGGTGTATAAAATGAAATACCTTTGATTTGTAAGGAGAAAAAAAAGAGCTCTATTTATTTGTTGCAAATCAATATATTGTTTTTTCCAACACACACACACACACACACACACACACACACACACACACACTTTTTTTTCTTTCCGAAGCTTCATCTGATTGTCTAATCATCCTGCTTTCTTTTCCTATATGAAGGCAAATGTCTACAATCTTATTTCTTGTAGGAAAATGCCCCCCTCTTGTAGGACCTCACCTAGAAACTAAACTGGATAAAGTGTGTTTCTACTAAATTGTCCAGATGTTTTCTCTGAGGATTCAAATTTATTTTTATTTTGGTTTTGAATGGTTATATTCAAGCTCATACTGACTTAGCTTTATTTAGATATTCCTGGAAATCACGCCCCCTACTATTTTCCTTTTTACCTATGCTGTTTATTCTTCACATGTAGTTTACAAATATCTCTGCATTTATTATAAAGCATTCTTTCCTTTGGGAAAAATGATTATAAACTTCCAGCATCCTAATCTGGGTCAAGAAGATAAGTAAATTCTGTTTATAGGCCAATGACCTCAAATCTTGGGCATTAAGTCTTAGACATCTCTCAACAGATGTCATTCTAAAGAGTTAGGGGAACACACAAATGTGAAAGATAATGCACATCTCTTCCCTAGAAATAAACACCTGTGTTCCTGAATTCTTAAACTCAGATATAAAATCTTTTTAGGGTCACTTTTATCAGAGGCATGATGACCTATGCTATCTGGTTTGTGTTCACTGAAAAATGCACATAATTCATAGGAAAGGGAGTACTTGATAATCTAGGGATCAATGTTGTGAGGAGACAATCTTCATTGTAATCATCCAAATCAAATATTTGGCTCTGCTCCTTTGAGTGATGTATCTCCTACTTCCACTGCCAAATACCAGCATAGCAAATCTCATACTGAAAGAGAATAACAAGAGGCTGGGGAGAGAGGCATCCTCCATCTCTGAATTATCACAGTTCAACAAAATCTGTCATTGAAGTCAAGCATCAAGTATTGACTCTGCTAGAGAAGCTATACACACACAGAGCCCAGCTTACCAGGGGATGGGAAAATATACATTAATTCATATGTGACTTTCCCATTAAGGCTAAAAACCAGATTCTTGGCCCTGCTCCAGGTCTTCTGCACCATTCTGGTAGAGAAAAGGAGCAGGAAAATGGCCAAAACTGGCCAGCTAGGGATTCCATCAGTGTGGGAGAATCTCAGGTGAGCATAAAGCCAGTGTAGCCAACTTCCCTTTATTCCCAGCATAGAAGGAATGTTGGAGTTGTAGCCAGAGTGTTGCTGCTAGTGTAATGGCCCCTTAGAATCATAGCCAGGCAACTAAGTTTAGAACAGCCTCAAGGCAACACAGAGTTAAGAAGAGTTTTGTAAGTCTGATGAGTCATTGTGGCAGGTGCCCCTATAGAACTCTGGGTGAGCACCTGTGGTCAGAGAGGCAGAGATGGAGATGCAGCCAAACAGCTAGGAACAGATAAGTTAGGGGTGTGGGGAAGGTGTAGCCTGACATTCTCTGGTAGTTGTTGATATTTGATTTATCAATAAAGCCAAAGTCTATCCCATGTGACACCCAGCTTCTGACATGTTATATACCATTCAGATGCTTCAGAGGAAAGTAAAAATTCCCAGAGTACAACTGTCCGTGTGTGAACTTTCTTTCTATGGACCCAGGTAAGAAATTATGCCATGAATCATAGGGACTGGAAACCTCCATTATTTTTACCATGTTCTGAATGGTAATATCCTTATCCCTCCATTTTTGTTCCACTTTTGTTGACCTTTAATGGTTCCTACATCCCCTTTTGATAGAAGGTAATAAAAATAACTCACAATATTCAAGAGAAAGCATGCAATTGGCTTGTATATGGACAACAATATTATTCTGTTTTCATAATGCTTGTTTAAATTTTTACCCCGGTGCCTATTTAACAGATGTATAATAATGATTCCTGTATCTTTTTTTCCATGCATATTCAGGTTATGTCTCTTTATACAAGTATAATAGTGTACATATACACTAAATGCACTTTTGTCTATTGTTGTGTTGCTTGCTTTCTTTGTTACCTTATTTCTAGAGTTCATCAAAAATCAAGACTTGCTTCATTGTTACTGCACAATCTTGCAGCCCATGACGTATATGTGGTGATAATTAAAAATGATAATAAAAAAGCCAGACATCTGGAAGAAAGTACATTTCTTCTCACTGAGGGTTTGTTTCTGCAGACTGCCACCAAAATAGTATCCATCTGAGCTAACACCTTTGGGCTTACCAGTGCATGTCTCAGGGGTGAACGCTCTTCTTTTCAGAGTAAGAGTGCACTATATCAATTGGTAAATTGGTGAAAAAAACCCCACAACACGCTAAATAGAAATAGAGCATTCTTAATCCATGTTGTGTTTTTGCACTTACACAACATTAAGAATATGAAGAAACCATACTGACACTGTTGGGTTCTAAATAACCGTGTTTAGCAACTATATATAAACATTCAATATATATACTGCTCCTTCGTTAGGTTCTGATAGCTTCCGCAATAAAAGATAGCATGGAAGGCATTTATAAACTACTTAAAGGGGTATTATCTAATTACTGTACACTGCATTATGGAAAAAATGGGAGGGGGCACATACAGATTTTTGCTAAAATAACAAAATGAGTGAATTAAAACCGAGTTAGTTATTTAAATGTATGTTTGTGGGTAGACCAGCCCTTATACACAGCATATGTAAACATTATTTGGAGCAGGGTGGGAATGCCACCTGCTCACAATGCTCCTAGAAACACCACTTGCAACATTCAAAAGCAGCTGGCATGTTAATGTTTGAATCATGCCATCAGAAGCTGAAATTAGAATTGAAAACATTGATCATTTCTTCAAATAACATTCCATGAAATTATTTCCTTCCTAATATTTGTGGTTCAGTGAGATACCATGAGCTGTTGACTTACTTATCACTTACAGTTTGTTTGTCATTGCTTGATGTGGTTTATATGAAAAATAAATATAAACAGTTATGTTTACCAAGATTAAGCCCTCAAACTTGCACCTGGAATACAGTATGGAGTGTAAAGAAGCTGTTCATCCTGGAAAAGAAGTGCACACTGCATGACCTAGTGCTTGGTCAGATATTGATTTAAAACTCCACACAGATGATGGCAATTTAATGCTGAGCCACAGTGAGGTCAGGGCAGAGTCATCCCAACAGGAGCACCAAGAGGCATTTCCATAAACTCATAGAAATGTAGGCCTGGAAGGACCTTAAGAAGTCATCGAGTCCAGCCCCTTGTACTGGACAGGACCAAGCAAATCTGGATCATCCCCGACAGGCTTTTTGTCCAACTTGCACTTCAAAATCTCTAATAGGGGGTACCACATCTTTGAAATCTATTTCAGTGCTCAACTTCCCTTATGGTTAGAAAGTTTTTCCTAATGCCTAACCTAATTCTCGTTTCCTGTGATTAAGCCCACCACTTCTCACCTTATCCTAAGTGGACATGGAGAAAAATTGATTACCATCATCTTTATAACAGCTCATTATGAATTTTGAAGACTGTTATCGGTCTCCTGTCAGTCTTCTCTCCATGTCCCTTTTTTTAACCTTTCCTCACAGATCAGGTTTTCTAAATATGTTGTTGTTTTTGTTGCTCTCCTCTGAAACCTCTCCAGTTTGCCCATATTTTTCTTAAAGTGTGGCACCCAGGAAAGGACACTGTATTCCAGCTGAGAGGCCTTATCACATCTGAGTGGAGGGGGACAAGTACCTCCCAGGTTTCATGAATGACACTCCTGTTAATACACCTCTGAATGATATTAGCCTTGTTTTGAACCTGTATCACATTGTTGGCTCATATTCAATTTGTGATCCACAACAATCCCCAGATCCTTTTCAGCAATACCACTGTCTAGCTAATTATTCCCCATTTTGTAGTTATGAGTTTGATTTTTTTTCTTCATCCTACCTCTGCAGCCAGGAGAAGTTCATCTACCTCAGGGCTTCTTAAATTTGATTGCACAATGACCTCCTTCTGTCAACTTACTACATGAACCCTGGTATGAGAGACAGAAGCCTGAGCTCGTCCAAGTCCCATTGCCCCAGGCAGGGGAATCAAAGCTGAAGTCTAAGAGCTTCAGCCTTAGGCAGATGGGGCTGGGGTGGGGGAGGACTGTAACCTGAGTCCTCAACCAGGACAAAAGCCCTGGGGCATTGGTTTCAGCCAAGGATGCGGGGCTTGGGATTTTCACCCTGGGCAGTGGGGTTCAGGCTTATGCCCTAGGCAGTGGAGCTTGGACTTTGGCTTCAGTCCTGGGTCCCCATTAAATCAGGGTCAAAACCTACTTTGGGATCCTGACCCACAGTCTGAGAACCACTGTCCTAGAGAACTACTTTTTAGGTAGGTGAAACAGGAAGTCTCTCCACGACTGGCCACTACAGAGCAGATTGGTGGGTCAGAGGCCTACCTTCTCCTTGACCTTCCCTAGACTTTGTAGGGTGGCTTATTTTCTCTTGGGGAATTAGCAAGGAACAGTCCCTTCACTCAATAAGATGCAGGGACTGCATTTGTTGTCCACCATGCAGTGCATAAAAGAGGGATAGAAGGATTCACAGCCTGCTAGTAAAAAAACTAAAGATTTCATCTTTGACCCCAAGAAAAATAAAACCAGCCTCAAATCATTCTTCCTTTCACTGCAAGCAACAGTATCAATATTGAAAAAAAGGGACGATTTGTGGTGTGCTCATAATTTCTGCTTCACCCACAGGAATCAGAGATTATAAGGGCAAAATTTCCTGAGAGTCATGCAAGAGCATTTTCAAAACAGATTGTTGCATGAGCAAATAAGTATTTATATTTGCAATTGCCTGGTTTCTTTCCCAATCACTAATCTAGGCTGTATGTGTGGAATGGGAAGGCACACAAATCTTGTTGGCATCATTTGGGCATCACATTTTGAAATCTTTTCCCTGAAAGTCCAATGACTGCCAAGTGAGCCAGGTTATAGTATAAAATGTTTGTGACACTATTATCTAAATATAGAATAATGAAAATATGGGTAGTACACAAAATGCCCAAACCTCTACCTACTGTAGAGGTAAGCATAATCTACAAGAAAGCAGAAATTAGTCCATCAGGTATTGGTCAATGACATAAGCAGGATATTGTTCTCCATCTGGATATATGGGAAAAATAGGACAAAAGAAAGGAAAAATCAGCAAATGCCAACTTAGACTTTTCCCCAAGGATAAGGATCTGATAAACATAGGGCAAAAAACAATAGAGCAGTTACTATTTATGCCTTTTGGCTCTGGTGCTCTCTGTTGGCTAACTGTATAGACAGAAAAGATGGTCTCTTCTGGATTGAAAAAGCTGAGGTACTGGTGCTTTTCATAGGTAATTTTCTCCCTGTTGAGTTACACTCCCACAGAGCCAGTAGTGTCCTATTTACTAGCATTTGTTCTAAGTGCCCTCTGCCAACGGGCCACTAGATACTGTGACTAAATGACAGGGACTGTAAAGATGATCTGGAACAATTTAACTCATATATCAAAGGAGGCAAGTGTGTGCTGCTTCTCTTCCACTACTGTAGTGCACAGTGACTTAGTAAAATCAACACCTGGGTTAAGTAAGTTCCTCTGGCATATGGGTTGCCCCATAAAAAAGCTCATGACTAATCCTTCAGCCATTAAATATATCTGGCTGCATGACCATGTTGGCTCTGAAAAGCTTTTGATTTTTGATGGCGATGTGATCTCTGTGAAAGGTGCCACAGCGCTATCAGAAGGAGTGGGAAAGCCCATTTCTCGTAGCTCTAATCTGCCCAGTTTGGGGTACAGTTATAACTAGGACCCTACTAAATTCATGACAATGAAACACATATCACAGACTGTGAAATCTGGCCTCTTGTGTGTGTTTACTCTATATCGTATAGATTTCAGATGAAGAGAGCAATATTTCTCATATTGGTGTCCCTGACCAAAAAAAGGGAGTTGCGGGAGAGCGGGGGGTTCAAAGGGATATTTTAGGGGAGGTCGTCACACTATTGCCACTGTTACTTCCATTCCACCTTCAGAGTTGGGTGGCTGGAGAGTGGCAGCTGATGCCAGGGCCCAGCTCTGCAGGCAGCAGCGCAGAGGTAAGGTCAGCAATACCACACCATGCCATTCTTACTTCTGCACTGTGTTGCCACTAGCATAAGCAAGGCCTCATGTTAACTTGCATGGAAAGAACTGTGCCACTATGGGATGCAGTTGCTTCCCAGATTTCCCATGAGTCAGTGAGTCTCCATCTCGCTCTCTGCTCAGACCAGCAGCTGGGACAGTTCGGTCCCAGACCTGTAAGTACAATTAAAGCAGCCTGGCCTAAGCGCTCATGATCCTTTGCAGCTATTTGGCAGAAAATACTTGCATTTCTTAGAAATGCAACAAAAAATGGAGTAACTTCATTTCTGGATAATTATCTATAAAATGTGATTATTATTAGAACTGGATGAATCTCTGAGGGCCTGGTGGTTACCAGATCTACTCTAGGCTGAATTGAAAAAGCATTCCATACCTCCTGCACTGAATGCCTATGTGTAAATGCACACTCACTGATTTAGTTTTTTAATCAGGGAAAAATAGATGTAATAACCTTTTTTGAGAAGAATTCCAGTCACTGAGCATTGGAATGAAGTTTCCCCATAAGATTAAAATGCCTTGTGAGACTCCTTTGCATGAGCAGTAGCTGATTTTCTAAACTATCCTCAGGAGGATAGGATAGAGCTTGGCTTATCCAACCTTAGAGCCTGATCCTTCAGTGATTAAGCAGGCAAGAGTCCCCCTGAAGTCAATGAGGTTTGGGCCCTTAATGAGAACTGCCTCACTAAATCTCCCTTCACAGCACAAACTTTGTAATTCTGCTGTGATAAAATGATACATAAGGATTTCTTAATAAAACTCTTAATATGTTTTGATCACCAGTTAGCATGTTAGATCCATAATGGCCTCAGAAGCCCTCACATTGTGCTTTGTTTAACAGCATATTAAGGTCAGCTAATTCCTCCTCATTACTGTCTGCTATATTCCACCCAGGCCCTTCCTGCCAACATGTATTCAACATTTCTTTCAGTTCTGCCACACTTGGCCATGTGTTCTTTTTACGACTGAGAGTCAGGGTCTTGTGTGCATCCCTGCTCTTCTTTCTCTTTCTTTTCCTTCCTGTGTGACTGCAGAACAAACAAAAAATATACCACTTTATGTGAAAAGCAAGATAAAGGAAAAACAAGAGCATCACAGTTACCATGAATTCAAGAACAGAGGAGTACATCATGCAAACTGTCACCCACTGAAGTCAGCCCCTAAGTTTTAGTGTAAATAATAATCACAACATTACACTATAAAGCAACTTTCCCTGAAATATTTCTAAAGAATTTACAGATGTGAGTGAACTAAACCTTGCAACACCATTGTGTTGTGGTGAAGTATTATCATACACATTTTACAGCTGGGTAAAATGAGACACAGAGAGAGATGGCCTGATTTTTTTTTTTCAGAAGCACTGGCCTGTGCCCCTGCAGGGAGTCTGTGAAAGGATCAATCAGGTATCACAGATGAGAACTAAGGACCCCTGAACTCTGCCCAAGTTCCACCAAAGCATTAGGCTGCAAAAAGAATGAGGAGGAAAGGAGTCAGTGCTTTTCCCCCTGCCAGTCATGAAACTGCAGGTCTTACCAAGCCTTTTTAGACATTTGGTAAGTACAGACTGCATTCCCCATTAGAAATAATGGATTTCAGTTCAGATGAATTTTTACCTCTTATGGTAAATGGGGTTGGAGAGAGGGGTGCTGCATGTTGAATGGTGGACATGGGGGCTGGGCTAGAGAAAGAGGGGTGCTTTGAGAAAGTTCGGATTTTCACCTGAGGCTTCTATAATGGTAATACTGAAAAAACTTGCCAATTTTATCTAATTTAAATATCTACAGTTTGCTCAGTAAGTTCACTATTCCTTTGGCTCCCTTGTGCTTTCAGTAGGAAGTAGCTTGAATACTATAAATACTGAGTTTAGCTAACTGTAAATCTTACTTAGCTATCTCAAGCAATTGGTAAGTTTGAACACCAACGCTGCAAATAGGACTTCTGTGATGTGTCCTGATGAGCTATTGCATCTGACAATTTCTTCAGATGGGTTTTCTTGTTTTGCAGAATAAGGCAAGGCATTAACTAGCCCCTTTGGAACCATAAATCCACTCCTTATATAGTTAAAAAACCAAACAAAGTTGAGCTTACAAATTTTCAAAAGAAGCCTGATCTCTCTCTCTCTCTCACACACATATGCACACCTAGAGCTTCACACATTTGGTCTGCTATGATTCATGGGCTCATATTGCTCATTATTTGTGATCTTCTGACTGCCAAATCAATGTAATCATACATGTTTATACTCTTCTGAATTCATATTAGAAGTTCATGATCTCTGTTATTTTCCTGTTTCCCCCCCCCCAAAAAAAGGTTTCAATCATCCAATCAGTGAGCAGAAACAAAACCATGGGTCAACAACCTCCTATCACACAACACAGATATCAGCTACTAATCAAGGCCAACGATTCACAGAGAGTCCATAAGAAACTTACTGAGGCCAAGATTTAAAAAAATAAAAACCTTGTGGGCTCGTAAAGCCATATGTAGGCACTTACCTTACTTACATTTTCAAAAGTACTGAGAACTTAGCAGCCCCCACTGATTTTTAGGAGAATTCATTTCCCCATCTATACAATTCATTTCCCCATCTATACAATAGAAAGCTGTGGTGATGGTGAGATTTGGGGAGTGAGAAGTAGGGGCTACAGTAGGGATGTTACATTTAGATTAACTAATAGAATAGTTGATGAGATTTCCATCAACCATTCGATTAGTCTATAAGGGCATCTCCCACCACCAGCTCCTGCTCTCCCCCTCCTTGCTTCCTCTGTCTGATAGAGGCAGCAGTGGGGAGGAGGGGGGGAGAAGAGAGTAATTAGTCTCATCACTAGTCAACTATCTGATAAGCTTATGCTTATAGGATAGTCAACTAGTTGCTTACATCCCTAGGCTACAGCCCAAGTCTTGAGTGTGTGTGTGTGTGTGTATAATCATACACTTCACGCTCTGCTGCTCAGGCTTTGTGCTGATGAAGTAAATTTCACATTACAGAATCTAGTCTACTCTAGCTCAAGTCACTTAGGAAGCCTCTGTGTTAAATTTTAGATTTAGGAAACAACCCCATTGGATTCACTGTTTTCCAAATTGTGCATTTGTGCAAACCAATATCTTAAGAAATCATAAGGAGAGATCAAGATGTGCGTATTGTTTTCTGGGCGGGGGACGGAGATATGTACATCAATAAGGGAAAGAAAAGCAGGGATTAAGATGATGGGATTTAATAGGTTAAGAAGTCAGAGAACTTTGACAAAGCATAACTTACTAATACCAATAAGAACGCTGAACTACATTTGAATTCACATCACACCACACCTGGTAAGAATTAGTCTAGCACAGCATCATCAATCATAGCGTGGCTGTCAGTTTTGACATCCTTTAAGTCTACGCTGTGTGCTTAATGACTACATTACAGAAAATGTAAACAGACACCAAACATACAGGTATGCCCTATATTTTTTTTTCCTTAGCTGGAAATTTGTTTTTTAAAAAAATTGACCAAGCAATGTTCCTTACATCTAAAATGAACATCTTATAAAAATGTTTTGAAATGGAACAGAGAAAGTTTCTAAAGAAAGGACTAAAGGAAATAAAATGCAAAATATGGGACTTTTAGATGGAAACTTGAAAATCTCTCATAGTGAGAGAATGAATGCAAAATATCATATACTCTGGAATTGTGCATATTTGTATATGTGTATGGGTGTGCCTGTATGTGTAGAGATAGAATACGTATATAACGCAATGTAGAGATATAGGTATTATTGTTAATTGAAATCTCTTGAATTCTTCAGTACGGTATTATGGTAAAATGATCATGTTTTACTAATAAGGATTCAGGAGTCACTGGTGAGCCCATTACTAGCCCCATATTAATAATTCATAAGGGAAAAATTCTGAAGAAGTGCTTGAGTTCAAGACCTAATTGAAATGCTCCAAGTTCAAACCAAAATCTTCCAAATTACATTTTTATTATTAGCAGATTTCTAGAATTACACTACTTCCAAGGAGGCTTTTAACTCTGCTTTTTCACTTGTTTAACCAGTACACAAGCACTGCAACCCTGTCATGTTTCTCTTGAAATCAGCAGTTAAAACTCCTACTGACTTCTGTGACAGAAGGATCAGACCCATCAGAAATTCATTCAGGGATCTGCTTAATTTGAAATTTTAGCAAGTGCTTATTTTCTGGCTCACCAGAAGCTTATATGAAGAAAAAAAATGCATCAAAAATGGTCAAAATCCAGATGTATCAATGAATAGCAAGAATTGATTGAGGTAGGACAGGAGTTTTAAAAACTGAAAATAAATGTTTGGGTTTGGCTTTGAAAAGTAATGCCACTTTGCTACTGAGACTGAATCATGTCTTTCTGTTCTGTGTACATAATGTTGGTATAATTTTTAAAAGTACAAACCCCTACTTTTTATTTTGAAAATTAGTTTGACTAAGTTTCAAGAAACTTCAAAATGACAACATTTCCTTTGATATTTATTTATTCATTTTCCTCACCTCCATGATTCTAAAGCATTCAATAGAAATCACCTGGCAAATCAAATACATTGCTTTATTCTTTCTTTCCATCTAACATACAATACTGTTCAATTATCCTAGGCCAAATCTGTGTAATTAAAAGAACAAAATAACAGTTTATATGTTTTAAAAACAGACAAAATAAAAGGTCTATTTATATTTAAACAAAAGTTGATGTAAAAGTATATTATTTATACTATTATCATATTTTGGAAAACCATCATGCATTAGAAAATATTTTCAAACTTTCTGTAAATAGGCACAAAATGTCCAAATCTGCTCTAACTGAAATCAGTAGAAACAGAATTAGATCCAGGAACTTCATTAGGTTTTTCAGTTCAGCTATTTGACTTTAGAAACAATAAGATTTCAGATCTTTTTAGTGAGGAGAAGTTCTTTTTGGAATTCTGATTTAGTCCCTGTAGAACCCTAACTCCAACTCTGAAAAAAAAAGAAAAGAAAAGAAAAAGAAAACCTGATCCAAAATTCCACAAAACAAGTGAGAGAACAACATGCATGCATGCACATACACTTCATCCCCTAAATATCTTTATTGGAGAAGAGAGTTTTAATTATCAAAATATTTCTGAAAAAAAAAAAAAAAGAAAATTAAAGGACACTTCAGTTACCACAAGCTTGAATATTCTTTATATTTAAGATGTTTTCATAAGCATATGGGTGTGTGAATCTCTAACGTATTTTAATATGAACTGTAATTTTCTATATAAAGCTGTTTTTATGAATCTTAGGGCAGCTCCTACAGTCCTTGTTTCAGGCAAGCTTTAACACAAAAATCAGTGGGAGTTTTATTTGGCTCTGTGTTGCAGTAATATATAGCATCAGAGAGATTAAAATTTAATTTTTATAAATGTAATCAACTGTTTTAAAATGGGCTTATTTTGAATGACTCCTTGTTTTCAATGCTCAGTATACACTACAGCATTTTTTCCATTTATCTTCACCCTCTCAAAAAATTCCTGCAGGAAACATCCAAACATTCTGAAAGGTTATGTCTAGCTAACAGCTTGGCTCTAAAATAGTTCAATTTTTGATTTGCTTTACCTTTTACAACCTGATTACACTGTGATGTACTTCCAGAGTTCCATTGCTTCTTATTTCTGATTCTAATAGTAAAAACTTGCCAGAACCCCTGAGCAGCAAACCTTCAAATCTAGATTTAAGTAACAGAATATATTGCATATTGGACATTTGCAGGGAAACTTTACTTGAGGGGAAAATAAATCCAAACATGTTGTTCTGTGATCTGTAAGTAAACTACTTTAACCACTGCACTACTCTTTGAAAGGCTGCTGACAATTACTTCTTTTCAAGCTTAAGTTTTAACCGTGTGTTTCTGAAACTAGACTATACTTCCTAAAGTATTAATAAGGCGTTACACTGAATTTAATGAACATGTCCCATGTTCACATGTAATAAATAAGTACCTAATTAAAAGCATAGCTAAGCCAGAAGCACAGATATTGTTTTTATATTAATATCTATTGTATAACTCTAGCATTTAATGTGAGTCTCTTCAGCTGACTGATGCCCAAAGGGGGAACTAACAAATCGCTCAGCTGGTGGCTGACACCGGCCCTGAAGAAAGCTAGTAAGGAACACTTTGCAGTCTTTGAGAGTCTCTACACCAGCTGTCACCCAGCTATGGGTGCTGAAAAGCTCCTGTCACTTCATCCAAAGGGATTTACTTGGTCAGAAGGAAAATTTAAATACAAAGCATGCAACTAAGAAGCTAGTGAAAAGGATTATGAGTGCACAAGAGCACATGTGTATAAGACACTAATACATCTTTAGGAAATTTCAGATCCCTAAAGCCAGGATTACTGCCAGAGGCAGGGTGGTATATGTATGCAGGGAACTTTACCATTAGAGTTATTATCTCCCAACTATTCAACTTTATAGGTCTTTCATGGTGCCATTTTTTAAAAAAAACACCCTCCCCTCATCCTCAATAGAGAACTAAGAAAAAGACATTCTTGTTCTATTATTCCTAAGAATCACCTGCATGCAAAATATTCTGTTGCTTTTTTGTTACCCTAAAAGGTTTATTTTTTTCTTACCTTTATTCCCATGTACCAATAATGTCCTACCTAATTGTTTAATGATGATTAAGGTAAATGAAAGCATAGCGTGTCTCACGCTTACAAACTAAACTGCTGTATGCATGAACAAATAGATGAGGTTCAGGACTGAAGCTGTGATCTAATAAGTAGAAGGATCCTGGTTCTGACCTAGCCACCTTTACAAGTTGACTCTCTCTATAAATGATGAACTTTACCTGTCAGCTGAGCAAAGAGGAATGATACCGGGTGGGAGGGGGGGACTGCTGTGCCGCATAGGGCTGGTGGAGGTGGGGGTTGATTTTGGAATCCAAACCGTGGTTGAGGCTTAAAACAAACAAAGAAACAAAAACCCACTGAAACAGAAAGGGCAATGTCTTAAAAAACTTACATTTTTAGCCAGCTGGACAGTGCAGTCAAATTCGACTCGAAGCAGCACCATGCTTGTTGACCTGCGGCCAAATAGTATTATTCTGTATGAATAAATTCTCTGATCTGGCCTGCTGGAGGCAGGAAAATTGATGACAATGTCAATTTGTTTAGAGGCGGAATGGAAAGAGACCACAGCATAGGCTACAGGCTACTCATGCAACTTGGAACTGCTGTTGGCTTGGGTGGCTTGGCCTCTAGCACAGTCAAAGGGGAGTCCGGGGGGAACAGAGGCAGGGAGCTTAGATGGAACCAGAAGAGAGAAGGAAAAGGGTGAGAATACAAAAATGAAATAGGGAAGGTTTAATGTAACATGATTAATCATACACTTTGGAAAAAAAATTCCCTGTGAAGAGCTTAACGAATATCAACAGTACGTGTAGTTCAAAGCATGAGATTTAACAAAATAACAGCTCAAGCCATCTGCCTTTAGAGGTCACTAGAACATCACCGCAGTATTTACAAATTTTACATGAAGGATTAGAAGTTAGTCTAAAGCCCCATATACACTATATACAGTTCTAGAGGATGCTGTAGACTATTATCTAAATTTCTTCACATAGACTATCATGTATCTGCCCCAGCAAAGCTGATTAGTGAAGCAGCTTGACTCTGACATATCCTTTATGCCAGCCACAAGCTGCCTTGCACAGCCACCTTATTCACTGCCGAGACAGGCCTGAAGCAAGATTGTAACACAACAAATGCAAATGAGATGAGCCTTACACCACTTAAACTGAGATGGCTATAATATGTAACAGCTTAATGTGCCCACAGAAGTGATTGATGCCCTTTCCTTATCTCTAAAGAGCTTCATTTTTGATGCATTCATTTTAACTAATATTTCTTTATATTCTTCTTTCTGGCAAAATGTCTCCTTCTTTCCATATATCCTAGACATGGGGGAAAAGGAAAGAAAAAATTACCAACCCCTGCCCCACACAATTGATTCTAATTGTTTATTCCTTTCAAGAACCTAAATTGATGCAAATTAAAAATTTGGAAGGATTCTTAATCAGTTCAGACTAGCATGTTTCCCATAGTCCCTACCGAAGTTTGTCCTGCCACCTTAAAGCGGTGATTATTAATACTAAATGGAATCCTAAGAAAAGAAAATGCACTAGCTGGGATTTGCCACATTATTTGTCAGAGTGCAAAAGAACAGCAACAAAGTGCAGCAATGATTTCAACGAGTTTGTAATGCAGACGCACTACATTCTCACTATCCATTTGGATAGCATTTATTCAAAAAATTTGGGGAAAATTTGAGACAAATGGAGTATTCTGTAAAAACAATAACCACATGCTGCACAAACCTGAATGCCTATACATTTCTAATCAGTATTCATTTCCTCTCCTTAAAATAAACAGAAAACAGATTTCTCTTTTTTCCGCTAAATCAGTCTTTCACTTATCCATCACTTGCTTCTCCCTTGTTAGTATTCTAATTCATTTATTTTGTGCCATATTATTATTTTTTGTGATATATTTTATAATACAGTATACAATATATTTATATAATATATTTTTCTCTGTGTGTACACACACACACACACACACACGCGCGCGCCTGGGGATGGGCTTCTCTTTCAATACTTGTGAATGATACCACAGACTTTACATTGTGTTACTTAGAAGTAACAATTTTTTTAACTTTGTTAATGAATTGAGATGAATCAAAAATGCCTTATTAATTATTGCTTGCCTAGTAGGTTAAGCTTTGGCTCTTTACCTCACTGGCCTAGAGAACATTTTTTGCCTTTGGCCATGTCGGAGGGGCTCATTAAAACATCTCTTGGGAGCAGACAGAAATTGTTAGTGAAAAGCAATGGTCAGTGCTTCCGCTAGAACCCAACAGGGAAAGGAATCCCTCATCACGGAGAGCTAACAAGGCTGTATGTATTACACCTGTAACCAAACTGCTCTGAAAATGCCAGGAGACCACTAGGCTGTCTTTGTGATTGGTGAAGTTATCTGAAAATGCTGAATCCAATCCATAATTGATGTGCACATACAATTACAAGCCTCCAGATATCACTTAAAATGTTGCAGTTGCAAGCCGTAAGGAGTGGTAAATCTTAACATGCATGGCATAAAATAAGGTGTTTGACATAAAAAGAGTGAACCTGCTTTGCTCTCATGCACTGCCAGTTAATTTTAATTGAATTTACTACATTTGTTAACAGATGTAATTATAGAAAATTAATTGAAAAACAATGATATATGGATGGGCTTGGGTATCTTTTAGACATTTTGTGTATGATTAAATAAAGAAGATGCCTATGCCATTTCATATGTAATGCTAAATTTTACTTACCTTGAGCAAAGCAATGACCCAAGATATTTAACCACGTGTTCTAGTGATTCTGAGCCTTTCCAGACTACTGCATCCCTTTTAGGAGGCTGATCTTTCTTGCATACACTAAGTTTCACTCACGTAAAAACTATTTGCTTACAGAATCAGACAAACATACAACAGTGTTCCACCATCCTATTATTGAATAGTTGCTTACTTTCTCATTTTTACCATGTAATTATAACATCAATTGGAATACAAATATATTGTACTTATATTTCAGTGTATGGTACTAAAAATAAGTAATTGTGTGAAATTATAGTTTGTACTGACTTTGCTAGTGATTTTTAATGTAGCCTGTTATAAAACTGGGCATATATCTAGATGAACTAATGTATCCCCTGGAAGATCTCTGCATACCCCTGATTGAGAACCACTATCCAAGGCTTTCAGTCAGTGCAAGGTGGGGAATATGAATCTGTATAATTTTGCTATTGCATTAAATTGCTTATAACAAAAAATTGTGCAATATTTGCACTGGTTGGTCCTCAAATATTTCTGCCTTTGTTGGATCAGCATCCAAGCTATTTGAGGAAAGATAGGCCAAATGAAATGAATAGTTACACTTTATATATTAAAAATAACTTTTCTCATAATAATAGGTATACTTATGGTTACTCAACTTTCCCTCAGCTTTGATATTTTGCATATTTATCTCCTTTTTACTTATAACTCGTCATTTTGCAATATATGCTGCCATATAGGTAGGCAAAATACATGACAAATACTTCTGCCAAAGACAATGCAGGATGGAAATGTCAGAAAAGTAAATTTCTTGTTCTGAATGGGAGATATTAAGATGCCATGCAGATGGACCCCATGCAATAACATAGGTAGAAGAGAGTAGAGGAAGGCAGAATTAGTAAACTACATATTAAGAAGATTTCATGGAGTCCCTGGAGATTTAAGTTCAGCAATTATTATTCAAAGGAATTTTGTGAACCCCTTGATGGTTGTAGTAAAATTATTTTCATATATTCACAATATATATTCATACATATTTTCATGTATTCACAATCACACCAATTTTATTTTTAAAGTCTATTCCACTGAAGAAATAAAAAAAAATTCAGAGAGTTTTAATATTTCCTTATTTCCCAGTTTTGTTAACCTTGGATTGATATTCCAATATGCACATACCACACTCCTTTACTTTGGATCAAAACTGGATATGCCTACGTAAGCAGATCCCTCTGAAAGTCAGATTTAGTCCATCAGTGAAACATGCTTGATGTCCATGAGGCAGGAGTGAGCCCCATGGTATGGGTAAAAATATTGGTGAAAATACCACATAAGCAATCTGTTCTGCTGTACTTTATGTGGCTATGTTGCTTATGCGGCATTCCAAATTGTTCATTAATATAATATATGGAGATATACCTATCTCATAGAGCTGGAAGGGACCTTGAGAAATCATTGAGTCCAGTCCCCTACCTCATGGCAAGACCAAGTACCATCCCTGACAGATTTGTCACAGATCCCTAAATGGCCCCCTCAAGGACTGAACTCATAGCCTGGGGTTTAAGCAGGTTAATGCTCAAGCCACTGAGCTATCCCTCCCACACCTAAAATGTTAAAAAAAATTAAAATATTGAAAAAAAAAACCAGATGCTGCTGCTGTGGTGTTTGCTGTGAACCATTAGGGGCATAGAGTCAGATACAACTCTATGGGTATGTCTATCTGCAGAGGTCACAGAAACCCAGCCCACTATGAGTGAGGTGAATGCAAGACTGACTCTCTTTCCTGTTTACACATAGGGTTTGTCTACACTTGCACCCTCTTTCGATAGAGGGATGCAAATGAAGACATTTGAAATTGCAAATGAAGCCGGGATTTACATATCCCGTGCTTCATTTGCATAATCACGTTATGGTACTGTTTCGAAATAACAAATGCGGTGTAGATGCAATTATTTCTGGAGAACACCCTTCCCTTGAAATAACCCTTAGTATTTCGAACCCTTAGTGTTCTCCCGAAATAACTGCATCTACACCGCGTTTGTTATTTCGAAATAGCGCTATTTCGAAATAGCGCCATAATGCTATAAGTTTCTTATAGATAGTAAGAAAGATTAGTTGGAGCATCTTGTCCATCTTCTGAAAGCACAGCACACTGTGTATCTCTCCAATGTTTGGTCTAGTCGTGATTCAGTCTAATTACGTTTCTTGCTGACTTGCCCTTTCTAACTTTTTTTTACCATCCCCACCAAAAGACTTGCAGCTAAAATGTCATTTTACTCTTACTATTTCAAGAAGGTTTCATTTAGCATCTTTTTAATCGTGCAGTGTTAATGTATAAAATGAAAAGGTGGAAAAAAGTATGAATCAAATGAAATTTTGAGGAGTCATGGCAAAAAGCTGCAAGAGCATTAACATGGCCCACTGACATTAATTTGAATAAATGGCTTGATTTTTTTAAATTTATTTTTATTCAGTGCTGAGAATTTTTTAAAGTAATTTCCAGCACTTTAAAAAAAAGTATGCATGATATGTGATCTAATTTTTCTAATCACTGTCACCCTGAAATTTCATCCTATTATTCTCCTAAGTTAGTAGGCACAATAAAGAACTGGTAATATATCATCATGTTTGTGGTGAGGTATTTGTGATTTAAATTAGAATGTGCATGTGGCCCACGTCATATCTGCTAGCAATTTGAGGTCATCATTGGAATTGCATTAGTCACTGATTTCAGTGGTCGTGCTGGTGTATATGATAGCACATGTGGAGGTGGACCAAAGTGGCTTTGCAGTCTCCAGTTTTAAAGAATCATAGGATCATAGGACTGGAAGAGGCCTCAGGAGGTCATCGAGTCCAACCCCCTGCCCAAAGCAGGACCAATCCTAAATAAATCTTCCCAGCCAAGGCTTAAAAATCTCTATGGTCAGAGATTTCACCACCTCCCTAGGTAATCCATTGCTGTGCTTCACCACCATCCTAGTAAAATAGTTTTTCCTAATATCCACCTTATGCCTCCCGCACTGCAACTTGAGACCTTGGCTCCTCATTCTGCCATCTGTCACAACTGAGAACAGCCTCTCTCCAGCCTCTTTGGAACTTCCCATCAGGTAGTTAAAGGCTGCTATCAAATCCGTCCCCCTCACCCCCCCTCCCCCGCCACTCTTCTATTCTGCAGACTAAGCAAGCCCAAATCCCTCAGTCTCTCCTCGTAGGTCATGTGCTCCAGCCCCCTAATCATTTTGGTTGTCCTCCGCTGGACTCTCTTTAATGCATCCACATCCTTTCTGTTATGAGGGGCCCAAAATTGGATGCAATACTCCAGATGTGGCCTCACCAGTGCCATGGCTTGGTTTGTCCCTCACCATAATTTAGAGCACTTTGAGTTCCATTGCCTTACAGTGGTCTCTTAAATGCTTTTACACAGGCTAGGAACTGTCAATTCCCTATCATAATCTGGTACAGATGGAGTAGAATAGGCTATGCTGGATCTGAGCCATTTGCAGATACCCCCCATTCTAGGGTAGTTGTCAACTATCCCTTTAGGGCAGGTTTTCAGTCCCTTTGTGCTGCTGAGGCAAGATTTGCGTGTAAGTTACATTGATTTTGCACATCCACTAAATACTAAAATGGTACAAATACTATTAATTTGTAACATACGCTTACACTTGTGTTATGACCAGCTTAAACAAGGGTTTATATCATTGCTGACTTTGGCCCGGAATTGTACTAACTTTCTGCAAGTTGTATTTTGGCTTTGTTTTACCCTTTGATCTTTCTTTATTCATGGAAGGTATATAATTCTTGGAACCATTTAGCAATACCTGCATGCAGTAAGCCTATTCTTTAACCAAAAGGGAGACTAGCAATATATGTGATCAGTAATTTAAGCATGACTTTAAGCATAAATACCAATAATTAATAAAATAACAATAATTAACCTTCTGTAACTAAGTTCAGTGACAAGTGACAGATGTACATATATTATTACCACTGTATGTATGTGTATATAATGTATGTATGTATTCACATACCTGTGTATGTATAATATGTGTATGCACAGGTGTATAAATACATATTCACACTGCAATTTAAGATTAAAACAAACCCCCAAACCGATGATTTAAACTGATAGCAAATGATGCTTAAAGCCTGTGGTCTCTGTTCTGAATACAAGCAGGTGAGGAGTGGTGCTAAATGCTTTTGATGTTGCCAGCTCCCATTTGCCACCCAACTTTTTTCTCCTCCAAAACCTCTTAACAAACTTCAAAGGCCTTCTTGCTTCTTGCCTTAATCCAGTGCACTGAGACCTCTAGTTCAAAGAACTTTCCTTAAACCCTCTTCTTAAACTGCAACCAAAACTTTTTCTTTCCTTTCCACAAAGTAGCAATTACAGCTCTGTTTCGTGGTGATTGGGCTTGGGCCGATCAGCTCCTGCTATTAATTAATCTCACAAAGGGGGCTCATTTCCTGGCATTCAAATTGACAAGAGACTGGAGAACAGAAAGCCCTTTCAAAGCAGTTCCAGTTAACTAAGGGAAGAGGTATCAGAAGAAAGAGCCCCACAGTATTTGAGGTGGAGGGCACATTTGATACTGCCTATACTTGCCGCTGATTGAATGATTTTGTTAAGGAGAGCTCTTTACTAATCTTTTACCTGAAAAAGCTTAACCAAAGTAAATGCAGCACAAATGTTGCTAAATTGTGATAGAGAAACTTCACAGGCCAGCCATTCGATTTCACTTTCCCAATGCATCTTACTGAGCATTATACTTACTTTAAACTGAAAGTGTTCACTTTACTTACACAGAAAAGCTCTTAGAAGAAGGGGAGATGAAGAGAGGCAAGAAAGAAGAATAGCAGACAAGAGATTAAAGCTTTTTATTCAGTATCTCTTTCGTATTCAAATTGTGCTAAGGGTTCTGTGAAAGTTAGAAGCAAGCTTGTTCAGGAGGGCTTCTATAAAGTGTGTACATGGATTTCATGGGAATAGAAAAGAAGCCACGGACTGGGTAATGAAAGAAAGATAAGATGTCCTATATAAAACAACTCAAGAGTGGTTCAATTACTTCAGCAAACCATCAAGGCAAGCTTTGAAGATTTGAGAAAACACTGTAAAAATTTAACAAAAACCTCATGTTTCAGGTTTTGTACCAAAAAATGTTTGTATACTGTGTGAATTGCTTCAGCTATATTCCCTGTGTGAACATTGTTTACTTCCTTGTTGGTTTTTTTTTTCTGGAAAAGATACATTTGCCATGCCAAACTGTTAAGGAAATTTAAGTACTTATGTTTGATCTCTTATTTTTCTGACAGGGAGTGATGCCATCAAAAATGCATCATTGTTTACAAAAATAAGCTTGGAAATTAAAGTGCCATGAATGGCTGGCAGTTCTTTGCGTATTTCTGTTAGTAGTTAAGGTAGTCTTGACAAAAGCCTAAGTTGTGTAAGAAATAATTAACCGGGTTCATCTAGTGAAAGTTCTGAACTGGGGGTTATGCCAGTTATAGAAATAAAATGCTGCTGTTTAGAAAATAGCTATTTTTTAATTGCAGCTATCTCTCCTTGCCAATTCTGTATGCCTGAGACTTGACAAGTAACATCAAACATAGTCCACGAACAAAGTTAACCAACCATGGCCTGCAGCATCCTTCAACCAAAAGTCACCTTTACTTATGCTTTGCCATCTAATTTTCTGTGTTTCCTCATGTGCTCTTGCAGTAGAAGTCCTACAATTCTCAATATAAAGCTTTCCTGTGTTTTGCTCTGAGAAATTACAATGGCGATGCTAGAATGATTTAACAACTTTGAAAATCATAAGCCACCCTGGAGTTGTGAGATTTTTTAGAACTACTGCACTCCAGCCTTTCTCCCATAGGTGTTTGTATGTGTGTGTATCTATCTATATGTGTGTGTGTATATATGTGTGTCTATATTGACACTTGTCTAAGACTCCCTAAGGGTATGTCTACACATCAAAGTTAATTCGAAAGAACAGCCGTTATTTCGAAGTAACTTTAATAGAGTCTACATAGACAAACCACTATTTCGAAATAAAATTGAAATAGCGGAGCTGTTATTTCAAATTTGGTAAACCTCATTCTATGAGGAATAACGCCAAATTCAAAATAGCTAATTCGAAATAAGCTCTGTGTAGATACTTATTTCGAAATAGGGGGCTTCCAGCCCTTCCCAGTTTCCCCTGGTGGCCACTCTGGGCCAAACCAGGAAAACTCCTCTCCTCTCCCCCAGGCCCGGAGCCCTTAAAGGGGTAGACTCTGGCCACAGTGCACGTGCCAGAGCCAGGCCTGCCAGCAGTCGCTGCCCCTGACCCAGTGGCTGCACAATGAGCCGGGCAGCCACTGCCAGCCAGCTGTCCACCGCCCAGTCCCCCAGCTCCCAGGAGCCAGCCAGGGGCCGGAGACGCCGGGCGCCCTCCTGGACTAGTGTGGAGATCATGGACCTCATTGAGGTTTGGGGGGAGGCCTCCAATGTCCATGATCTCCACACTAGACGGAGGAATGCTGCCGTGTATGGCTGTATAACTGCCACCATGGCCACCAAAGGTGCACCCACGAGCAGGTGCGCATGAAAATTAAAGAGCTGCGGCAGGCGTACGCCAAGGCCACACGGGGCAGTTCCCCAACAGGGACAGACACCTGTCCCTATTTTGTCGCCCTGGACAGCATAATGGGGCGTGGGATGGTCCGTGCCTCCCCAGGGGACACCGATCTGGGATCAGAGGGCCCTGACCAGAGTGCAGAGGAGGAGCCTCAGGAGCCACGATGGGGGTGCCACGCCGCCAGGGACCCCTGAGCTGTCCCAGCAGCTGAGCCACCAGGGTCATCCGGGGAGGCCACAACATGTGAATGCCATCACTGTCCCCTTCCTGGTGGGGGTGAGGAGGGAGACCAGGGACCGCGCGCGTGGGTCTTGCTTACCATGGATCACGCAGCAACCTGTGCACGTGCAAGCACGTGCCGTGCAACCCCTGGGCAGATGGCTCCAGCTGCATGCCACACAGGGGCTGTGGCCTGATAGCCACACGCATGTGGGAAGAGACCTGACATGCTCCTGACCCTGGGGTGGGACACAGCAGGACGCCCTCCCTTCACAAGCCCCCTCTACACAGAGGCAGGGGACATCTCCTCCCCACCTCGGCTGCACTATACACAGCACAGGGGCATGGGTGCAGTCTCAGGACAGCTCCCACTCCCGGGGATAGCCGGACATTCCGACCACGGCCTCTGTGCAAGCACAGCGGCTCTGACGGTGCAGAGCACAGTCATCCTCACCTCGCAGAGGGGGGCTGGGCTTCACCCACTGTGTCCCCAGCGAGAACTGACCACTTCTCTTCTTTCTCCACAGCCACACCAGCTGCGCGTGCAGGGCGCACCACCCCGCCCGGGACATCATCCCGCACTCGAGGGCTCAGCAGGTCCACCGCAACACTGCAGGGGAACCGAGACCAGCACCTGGGGGCCCTGCGAGCCCTGCACTGCACCATGGAGCAGTGGGTGCAGGACTACCGGGAGTTCTGGCAGGAGCTGCTTGCCCAGGGTTGTGCCATCTATGCCCATCTGCAGACCCTGGTGCAGAGTGTGCTGCCTCATGCCACTCCAGTGCCTGCTGCCTCCCCAACTCTCGCTCCTCCTCCCACTCCTTCTCCCCCTCCCACCTCTCCATCCTCAACCTGCACACCCTCCTCCTCAATCTCCACACCCCTCACCTCAACATCCACACCCTCCTCCCCATCCCCCCGGGGATGCCAAAGCCCCCGCACCCGCCATGCTGGGAGACAGTTTGCCGAGTGAGACCCCCACCTCTGAGCCCTGAGCTTCCCCTCCTCCCAGTTTTCCCCCCTCCCCTCTCCCACTCTCTTTCCTCCCCTCTCCCTCCTCCTTTCCCCAGTCTCCCCAGAGTTTCATCCCCCCCCCCCCAGTTTTGTTAAATAAAGAGAGTTTATATTTTTGAAAATACATGTATTTTATTTGACATCAGGAAGGGGGGTTAGGGAGGGGTAAGTGGAAGGACGTGAGGGAGGAATGAGGCACAAGCCCCCAAGACCAGGGAGGCTCTGAGTGCTCCTCAGGGTGGATGCTCTCCCACAGGGCCTCCTGGATACGGACAGCCCCCCGATGGACCTCCTGGATGGCAGCCTGCAGCAAGTGCAGCCAGGCTGATAGCAACGCATCCACGAGAAGCACCAGAGTGCCCAGACGGCAGCTCTGGCTCCATGTTGCAGAAGTGCTATGGTGTCCCGAGTGAGGGCAACCAGAGCACTCCGAGACACAAATGCTTTGCTGTCCCGCAGCAAGGCAGGCAAGCAAGCAGGGACACCTGAGAACTGGCTTCCTGGGGGTGGGGGGGCCGTCCCTTTAAGCACAGGCCTCAGATAGCCTCAGGCAACAGCCACACAAAGACACTCCTTACCTGATGCCCTAGCCCTGACCTGGTTCCGGCTGGCCTTAAATCCGAATCAGTGTCCACTCAGTATGGATGCGGTATTTTGAAATAGCAAAATGCTATTTCGAAATGCATTTTGTGTGTGGACGCGTTATTTCGAAATAAGCAATTTCGATATAACGCTGTAGTGTAGACATACCCTAATGTAGACATACCCTAATTTAAAGAGCAGTTACATCCATTTCTGTTCAAATGTTCCCAAACAATTAAGACAAAATTAACTTTATAATTGGTACGTCAAATAGAGGGCAAACTTAGATTCCAATTCATGTAAAGAATGACAATACCTTGTTTAATTCAGAAATAGTTCCCAGGACGAAAAGCCTACAAAAGTGTGCCTTGAACAAAACTCATTAGTTCGTGAAGTTAACAACAAACAAGAAGCTAAACTTCATTTGCAAAACAAAAAATAACCCCCTGTATGTCTGTCCCTAATCTCTAGGGAAGACTTATAAAGACTTTCAGAACAACGCTAACATTCTAAGATGAGTAACCAACATTTTCCACAGAGCTGTCTAAAATGTCAGTCTCCTAAAACCTCTGTTCATCAACTTGAGAAGTCAAATGACCATTTACTCATCTAGGGTTTCTCATCTTCCTCACTATTGAGCAGTTCGATTGGCTTAGCAGAGATATCTCATGTGAGTAAACTAACCACAATACACCCAAAGGGTACATCTAGACTACAGGCTTTTGTCGACAGAGGCTTTGTTGACAGATACTGTCAACAAAGCCTCTGTCAACAAAGAGTGTCTAGACTACTTCCAGTTCTGTCGACAAAGCAAGCCGCTTTGTCAACATGAGAGCGTAGACGCAAAGGACAGTGTAGATGCAATAACGCCTTCTGTTGACAGAACTCTGTCAACAAAAGGCGTTATTCCTCATAGAATGAGGTTTACCGCCGTCAACAAAACTGACGAGTTCTGTTGACATTATGTTGACAGAACTCTGTGGTAGTGTAGACGCAGGTATAGTTTTGTCGATAAAAGTCCACTTTTGTTGACAAAACCCTGTAGTCTAGACACACCTTAAATGTTGATACTTGTTTACACCATATGAACTGATTAACACTGACACATAAACCCTCACTGGGTTTCAAATATTCTGGAAAATACTTTGGCACAAAGGACAAGAATAAATTGTAGTATACAGAGTCTCTGTGATTGAAAAACTATATCCAAATCATATACATGAAAGAAGACAGATATCCGATTACAGGAAAATCAGCCTTCAGCAGGACCAGATTCTATTTTCAATTGTGATTTATTAGTCCTAAATGCATAATTTGGCTGAACGCCCTCCTTAATACAAGATGAATTCCCATTGAAAGCAATAAGGGTATGTCTACACTAGCCCCCCTAATTTGAACTAGGGAGGCTAATGCGGGTGACCGAAATTGCAAATGAAGCGTGGGATTTAAATATCCCGTGCTTCATTAACATGTTCCCGGGCAGTCGCCATTTTGGAAATTGACTAGCCCGGAAGAAGTGCCCGCGTCTACACGCAGCAGAGAAGGGCGATTCCGAAATAAACCCCTTACTTCGAATTAACAGTTAAACGTCATGGAATGACTTCCGGGCTAGTCCATTTCCAAAATAGCGACCACCTGGGAACATGCTAATGAAGCGCGGGGTATTTAAATCCCGCGCTTCATTTGCAATTTCAGTCACCCTCATTAGCCTCCCTAGTTCGAACTAGGGGGCTAGTGTAGACATACCCTAAGAGGCATGTACAGAAATTAGGTAGAATATGGCCTTTATCTAATAGCAACAGAACTTTCCATTATCTTTATTCAGTGTTTAGTATGTTCTTGTCATACTCAGAAGTAGGCACCATTCAGTGGGAAAATCCTCTCCTGAGTAATATCATTGTTATCTCTGCTTTGTTACTATTCCTTCCCATTCTCCTCTTCTGTTTCCTTCTTTATTGTTTATGTGTCTCTCTATCCTTTCCTCTGTATCTCCTTCTCTAATCCTAATCCAAATGAATCAGTTCTTTCCCAGTAGAGGAACTCTTTCTCTGTGATGTAAGTGTAACCACCACCAGGCAGATTTTAACCTGGGACCTCAGTGTAGGAGCCTCTACAGATTAAGTTATGGAGCCAGCTCAGTTATATAAGCACCCCTGTCTTCACAATTAACAATTTTAAAACTATTTTAAAACTATTTGTACCAAGTATGCCTTGTGAGGTATCAATTGAAATCTATTAATTCACCTATTATTAATATTTTTGTGTGATGTACATATGTAATAGATATTAAAAGTTATGGATATATTCTCGAATTATGACTAAACTGTGTATAACTCAAGTATGCTGGGGGGAGAGTTGGTAAACAGGTCTGCACTAGACAATGGGATTTGTTTTCTTCACCTGGGAGTTACTTCCAAGTATTTTGCATTTACATATTCTGTGAATGGACCTCCTAGGATACCAGTTAGTGGAGGCAAACTGCAAACTATCTAGAACACATGGTGTCTACACCCAGGAAGAGAGGGAAAGTTGGTGTGGGATTTTTTTTTTCCAAAAAACAAATCATAGTTGCTTATTGATCTATAAAGACAGAGAAGCTAAACTTCAAGTCATAAACAATTTAATCAGCTGATTGTATAAAATATTACAGTATTATAGAGTGAAGTCTTTTGTGAAATCTGATGACACACGGGTGATTAATATCATTGGGAAATGTGTGTGTGAATATTATATAAGGAGTTATGATAGAAGGGAATGTTATACCATGTAAATTAAGCATGGTATAACCAGAAACAATGGAAGCTCCATTTACATAGAAATCAGCAGGGGAAGGAAAAAGTATCTTGAGGTCATTCTGCCTCTTGAACAAAGTCATTGAACTTTGTTCATATTTTCCAAAGACAGAAGCCATCTCTTGTATCCCTCACTAGACAGACACAAGGCAATCAAACTCTTGATAGCTGAGAAAGATGGGTCCTCCTACCAGTCGGTCGGGATAAGTTAATGGGTAATTTGAAGTCTCCGAGACTAAACAGAGATGAAAAATCTGATAAGGCCAAGATCTTTCACCAAAAAAGATAAGGAAAACAGCACCTTGTACTTTTGCGGAAGGTCCTAATTGAGGGAAAATCACCCACAATGAGGGGGGAAGAATGACTGGTGGAAAAATCATCTTGTACAAAGCCTATATTTTGCTAGATTAAGTAATTGACCTTTACATGCATTTTTTTGCTTATAACCCTTTCTAATTTTATATATTTTTCTTGGAGTCATTCATCCTAACTCCTATTGTTAGTAAGTTTGTTTTATTTTTTGCTATAAACCAACTCAGCATGGTGGTTAAATGAAAAAGTATATTTACTCCAGTTGAGTTAATAAACTGGGATGTGATTTTTGACTCTTCACAGGAGCAACAAACCTTATTATTTTTCTGAACTACACAAGAGATGACTGGACACGTGAAAGCATAGTTTTGGGAATAGTCAGTAATGGTTGTAATCAAGGCTGTTAGAAGCCCAAGTGGTGCAGAGGAGTTATAGACAAGATGGTGGGGTCAGAACTGCTGAACCAGGAATCTCAGGAAGTGACCTGCATGCTTGTAAGCTGGTTTTGAGAAGACCAGGTTGGCAGCAAAAGCAACAAAGCACTTCTCAGCACAGGTATATAGGCAAGAGATGACACAATCTTTCACTGATTTGGATCTAAATTGTGGAGTCCCTTAAGTTCTTGGATTTCAGATATGCTATGTGTCAGTCAGTCTTTGCCAGGTTGGACTAGAACACAGATTTTACTGCCTCTTTCCAGTGAAACAAAATTAGACACACCAGTGAACCTTCCAACAAACTTAGGAAGGTTAAAGACTTCCCAAATAACTACACACCAATTGCTTTTAACATCATGATGGTATCTATCACACTTGCTACCTCTGCCACATTCACTGAAAGAATGAACTAATCTTTCATTTGTTTTCCAAAGACACTTGCCTATCTTTTACTTCTGTTGCTTCCCTTCTTCTTCTGTTACTTTTCCTTTACATTCTACTCCCACCCCCTCTGCTTGTAATGATTCCATGCTATAGCTAATTCAGGCTGTATACTCCTTGAAGCAGGGCTCTCATAACTTTGTGGGTCCAATCCAGTGTCCATGGAAAGATTCCCATTAATTTGGGCCCTTTGGTACACCTTGAATGGGATATTTATGCTATATAAATAGTACATATATTTAACAGTTTGCATCTTCAGGAAATACAGTGCTGGTTCAGGAAATACAGTGCTGCTAAAACTCTCCTGAAGGGTGTTATCCAAATCCCACTGAAGTTATTGGGAATCTTTTTTCCACTGACATCAATAGGAGTTGGATTAGACACCAGTTATAACAGGAGATAGCTTGAAAACCCATACAAAAGTAATTTCCTGGATACTCTTGCTTCAGAAAAGGAGCAAGGAAAAATAGCTGTTGGATAGTCATGAAAACCATCTTCAGAAAAAAAGATAGTTTCACAGGAAATAAACAAAAGGCTTTGATTAATAGACTACCAAAGGAAACATCCTCCTGTCTTCCTCAAATGAGCAGTTTCCTTCACGGCCAGCTTGATGAAATTCTACAAGGAACTATTTAACCAATGGCCATGGTTATGAACCAGACATATGGATAAATACCATCATTAAGACACTATAAAGTATACCTTTAGCTCTACAGAGTATAGGAAATCCTTCAAGGATATAGTCTTATTTATGGTCAATGAAGTTTTTTTTGGGGGGGGGGAGAAGGAGGGGGAAGAGTGTTTCATAGTATTCAGGTTCATTAGAATAAGTATCAGCCTGGAGGAGCCCTAATTTCTTCAAGACTGCAAAATAGATTCAATTAAAACCTAAGCCCATTCCCAATTGTGACACTAGAATAATAGATTCTATGGCAAGCATCTTGGAGACGGTGGAAACGGCTGCTCGCTTTTTTATGCATAGTTCACTGATTAACATCTGCCTGATTGAACCCTTATAAACTTGGAATTGGCTCACATTTTATTGAGTAGACTTGTTGAAAGGTCTCTGAAACACATGTATATCTGTCTCCTGGTATGAAAGAAACTGGGACTACTTCAGTTTCCACTTCTGCTACCTGAGATCTGTGAAGGAGGACATTACAGGTCATTCAGAGTAAAGCAGTCAAACAGATCAACAACCAAAGTCCTGTACTGTGAGCTGCTTAACACCCTGAGGAAAGTGCTGAAAACCCTTCAGTCCCCTTAACTTTGATGCAAGTTGAGTGATCTCAGCACCTCTCAAGAGTTACCTTGCAGCACTGGGACACAAGAGCAAACCTTCAGTGATCACAGCAGCTAAGAGCGTGCAAGACATTTATTTATTTATTTATTTAATCAATGCTAAAGTACTTAATTTGGATCAAGTGAATTTGTTCCATTTTAACAGTTGTACAACACACAGTGGTACAATAAATGATGGCACGTCTGTATAAAATTTCCATAAAGAAGTAAGAAGAAAAAACCTGGAAAATTAGTTTCACAAAACAGGTTGAAACTCTCTTAACCAGAATTCTCTGGTCCAACAACATCCATTGTCTGGCATGGATGTTGCAGGATCAGAGAGTCCCAGTGGCAAGGATCCCTGTGGGGCCGGTAGGGCAGTGGGCTGCCCTCAGCGAGCTGACGGCGGGGGTGCCCAGCACGTGGCAATGGGGCTGACCAGTAGGGTTGGGAGACCTGGTGTGTGGCTTTCCCAGTGGGTCCTGGAGCCCCAGTGCAGGGCACACGGCTGCAGGGCGGGTCCCGGTGTCATGGCAGTGATGGCTGCCCTTTCACTTTCAATATATGGGTTGAAGGTGTAATTGAGAAGTGATACACCTCTAGAGTAGAATACTGGTGACAAGAAAGGTTCCATTATGTTTCTC
This sequence comes from Pelochelys cantorii, assembly GCA_032595735.1. NCBI lineage: Eukaryota > Metazoa > Chordata > Testudines > Trionychidae > Pelochelys > Pelochelys cantorii. The sequence goes on along the minus strand of CM064326.1, from coordinate 117,626,224 downwards.
AATGGAAAAAAATCTGAACTGCATGTATTCTCCATGATGCAATCTGTATTGTTTGTTTAGCTGTGCAAATTGAATCAATAGTCCGCCATGAAGCCCATAAGGCATTAACACTAGAGCTTTGCAAAATTTACACTGAACCCAGTCATGTGATCCCAATGATGCACCAGAGTGGAAACCCCAGAGCACCTAGTTCAGGAAAGCAGCATAGTTCACAGGAAAGCGTGAGAGCATGAAGAACCCAACTACAGGAGACACTGCAGCAGCTTAGACAAATGTAGCTTTAAACTTAAACTGACTCAAAACAAAGTTCACTTGCATGAACAGAAATATTTTGATTTCAGTCAAACCATCCCACAATGAACTATTTAATTTCTGTTTCCCATTGTATAAACACTTTCTATAGAAAAAAGAAACCAGCAAAAAATTCTCAACCGGTTCCAATTATAAAACAAAGCTAGTGCTTTGATTCAAGAACATCCTGCCCCCTATCATCTATTGGGAGCCCTCCTATTCAGTCTCCCCTCCCTATCATGTTTGTGATTAAAATGTATTTTTTTTAGTAAAATAAATAAATACAACTCAGCTTTAACAAAAACCAGTGCAGGAACCCTCAGCTCATCTGATGCAGCCGCACGCTCAAGCCCTTTGTATGCTACAAAACTAATCCTGTTGCATCACAGCTATGACCCATTCATGTTTTGTCTTACCTGGGTGGACAGATACAAATGTGTTAGGAAACTGTTTCAACGTTGGGTAGTAATTGCACTAAAGCTTGGCTTCCTACGATACGTTTTTTTTCTGCCAGCACAGACAAAGTAAAACCAAACTCTTGAACAGCTGGGGTAAACTAAGTTTAACAAGGGTTGTTTTTGTAGTATAAGTGGTACCCAAAGTATCCTTTCCAAACTGACTGGGGTGAAGAAAGAGTGCAGAGATGACAAGTAGGGAGTGAAGGAGAGTGAGTGTGAACACAGATTGTGCTACGGTGGGGTAGGCAACAGGGATAGGTTGACCAGCAAGGAGACTAAAAGTAGATATAGACAGAGTTTGTTTAGGGGCAGCAGGGATATCAAGTGTGGGGATTTCTGCCGTGGAGGGCATCACTGACTCGAGGGCTCAAGGGAGAAAGGGGAAGGGAGACGAAAACAGGCAGAGACATGCTGCTGGCTAAAGGTGGAGATAGGACATAGGACACAACATAGCTAAGATGTAGAAAGAGTGGGGGCGGGGAGGAGAAACTGGTTGTGTGCAATATTTCCTCTAATTTTTTCCCATGTGTGTGTGGAATAAATTTTATTATGTGCACTGAGGTATGTGTGGATGTGCACCACCAGTTAAAACACGTGCTGCCTGTGGTGGGTGTTGCGGATGTTTTGCTAATAAGATGAGCAGTATTTGAATCTCTCCTGGTTGGCTACCCAAGTGCTCAGCTTATAAGGAACACTGGTTATGTGTAGGGGGCAATACAGGCAGAAACACATTGGCCACAGAGCACACAAAGACTTTGGTACAGGGAATGGGGAGAGAGACCTACAGTGTCTGTACATTCAGAAACAAAGCAACATGGCTAGCAAACCGAGTGCAAGGGATACTTCCTCAGGTTTTGAACCAGCATGCTTTTGCATGTTTTTTTAGATTATAGTCTAGTGTACTAATACTAAACCACCACTGCAAACTAGTAGAAGCATAAGTTTGAGGGCCATTGAACATTGTGAGGTTTTTACCAATATTTCACAATTACAGAAACACCTGTACAGAATAAATTTGTGCTGGCCTACTGTGAAAATGCTTAGTGTTCAACAGCCCTTAAAATTTCTCATTTCTCACCTGTGGTGGAGTGGTCTAGATTGCGGTATACTGAAGTTTCATGCAAAAGCAGAGGGTCAAAGGTACTCTGTCATGGCCTCTGCGAAGGCTTCTGTTTCATGTATCATGTGTGCACCTTACTCAGCGGTGCACCACATCTTTGTCCCTGCACTCCTACTTAAAAGGTTTCGAAAGGATAACATTATTTTATAGCCCCCATTTATTAAAGTAATTATAACAACACAAAGAAGGCAGATAGACAATGGAAAAGAAAATGCAAAAATGCAATGCAGATTCTTCCCTTTAGCCAGACATCACAATATGAAACTCTAATAAATATGTAGGTTATGGTTTGCAGTTTTAGAGCTATTAAATAAGGAAACAGAAATATTAAAGTAGGTGAATATTAATACATACCTAAAATACCACAAAAGGGAAAATTTATAAATGCATAACAAACACAATTGGCACACTTGAAATTTGGTGGGATGTTTCTTATGTTTCTTGAATATGAACATGGATGGATACAATCTATGAAAAAAACAACTAATGGAGGGGTTGTCTTTGTATTTGAAATATTTACCAGATTACTGAAACAGAACTTGCCAATGCAGAACATAGCTGTAAAGTTCTTTGGGTAAGAATATGTTTTCACTTTATCCAGTGAAGCTAAAATAATTATTTGAGCAATTGCTACAGTCTTTCATGACTGAAAGAAAGTGAAAATAAGTAGGAAGCAACATTTAAGACTGTATACCCATCAGGTGGATGTTGTGGTGGTGGGATGCTTTACCTGACCAAATATGACAAATAAAGCTCAACGTGTATCACAAAAGGTTACTAAAATAGGTGGAGAACCATTCTGTGACCCTGACATCAAAGAATCCATGGTGTGTGTAACAATGTATTTATGATTCCCCACCCCACCTTTTCATTGCACCTTTACATGTCTAGGAGTCTGCTGCTTGCAGGGACAGCTGCCATTTTGTGAGGCAGAGTTGACTTTCTTTACTTTCATGTTTTCTTCTTTGGTGGTTCCTTTAATCTAAAATAACCTATTTTTCTCCATTAGGGAAATATTATTAGAATATCAAAATAAAGAAGACATGCATCTGACAAAGTGGGTCTTTGCCCACGAAAGCTTATGTTCCAATATATCCGTTAGTCTATAAGGTTCCACGGGACTTCTCATTGTTCTTGAAGATTCTTGTTGTTCTTGCAGACAAACACGGCTACCCCTCTGATACAAAATAAGGAAGGTTGGTACTAGAGACCATGATATTTTAAATAATCAACAGATGACTTGTTAGCATTAAGTATAGCATTAAAAGTGTATGACACTTCAGGAAAGTAAATTTTAGAGAATGAAGGCATTCATGGCCACATAATCTCTTATGTGGAAAAAATCTACATAAAGAATGCTAATCTCTGTGGCTTCACTTTTCAGTTACATTAAGGCCTTTTTGCTCCCCTAGCAGTGTAAAGGGGACGGGGCATGGTAAACATGTTTCTAACACCCATTTTAAGACATTTTTACACTGCTAAATTTTTGTAAAGGGGCTTCAGTGTAACTAAAATCAGGCCCTGTGAGTTTCTACCATGCCTTTCCATTCCCACCCCCATTTTCCATTAAAGGGGCAGCAAGAGAGATGTCCTAAGAATGTAACAAAGTCTCATGGGTCTTGAGATGCCTGTCAATGATGGGGGCTTTTGTGCAAAGGCTCAATGTTTTTGCACTAATTTCCAAGCTTGACTCCATGGACACATTATTTCTTGAGGATCAGGTCAGCATTACCTTCCATGGAGAAATTCTTGTGGATGTGTTTGAGGAGACTGATGGAAAAACTAAATATCCTCCAACCCCTGGTATGGTCCTCACAGAGCCTGGCCAAATCACACTGATTAAGAGAGGAAAAACATTTCTGTGATCTGAAGAAAAAGAAACATTTTTCTTAGCTGCTGCTCCCTTTTTTCCCATACCCCAGCAGATTTCTATACCCCTGTTATTGATAAAGGGTAATATCTTGATTCCACTGCGCACAGAACAGCACTGGGACATCCTAAAAGAGTCAAAGAATTTAGAGAAATGAACCATTAAAGATTAAGGCTCTGTAAGGCATAACTCGTGATCTTAAGGGTGAAAACCTGACTGTGTTGAAGAGAAATGGCAAAATTCCCATTGACTTCAATGAAGTCAGAGTTTGATCTAAATCAAAATGAAAAGTTGAAACTTTTCACAAAATGAAATATTTCAAAATAAGTCAACATGGAAATGTCACAACATTTTGTTTGGAATCTTCAATCGAAACAAAACTTTTTGACTTTGTCCAGATGGAAAAGTTGTTTGGTTCTGTTGAAATGACACAAATTGTTTCCTTTTGAAAAAATGAATAAACTCCATACTGACAAAGGACAAAAACTGTTCAGGTTAGCAAAGGCAGTGTTCACTAGAGGTAATGATTTGTAGCTGAGCAAAGAAAAATTTGGGCTGGATATTTAAAAAGCTTTCCTAATAGTGTTCTCTATAGCTATGTCTACACTAGGAGATTTTTTTGAATTTACTAAATTCGACTTCTGGACTCCCAATTTTAAAAATTCTTGTGTGTCCTCACTACACGGAAAAATTGAATGTAATCTGAGGCAAGCTCTGTGAATATGGATGCGCTACTTCAGACTTAGAGCCCCAGGAAGCACTCTAGGGAGCTGCAGGAGGCCTCCCAGAGACCAATTAGTTTTAATTAGCAGCATCCACACTAATTACAAGTTCTGACTTTGCATTATTCCTCATGAAAAGTGGGACAACAGAGTCCAAATTCCATGGCTCCTCATTCCAGAATAATGGGCTTGATAGTGTGGATGCACCACTTACAAATTCGAACTTGGGGAAGGTTATTTTAGACTAAGGTACTAGTTTAGTCCAGGCCTATTAGTCTACTGAGAGATGAAATGGTGAAAGGCCCATGGACTGAGTAATTGAAAACCAGATTGGACATAATTCTTAAAACTATATTGCAAGGAACACTGCTGCATTGTCAGTGATTTAAATGACCTATTCCTTTTGAAGTGTCTTTGTATACTAACAAAATTAACGTGCACTATAGCAAATGATACAAGGACTGGGAATCTTCTTTAAAGGCAAACCATTTTTGACTATATTTCCTTCTGCCCCTCTAAGCAAGGGTCCATTTTAATAGTATGTTAGTGTATTTTATGTGCAATAATATCTAAAATATGGTGGTCATGTTCAGCCCCTCATATTAAAGATGTAATATATGACAAAATAGATTAAATATCTCTTAACTACTGATAGGCTTCAGTGGAATAATGTATCTAATATAGGAATCTTGACGTTCAATTTCTGAATTTAAAATTTATTTGAATAACCTTTGTAACTTTTAAAAACTAACGTGTTTTTGATTAGAAAGTTTCATTCTAGTATCTTTTCCTCAAAATTCTATTTACCTATCAAGCCAAACTTTCTTTATTCAAAATAAAATGTTAAAAATAAATATATTGGTCTGAAATACACATATTTCTAAGTCAGAGCAACAGACATTGCAACAGAGTTAAAAATGGATAAATCAATTTAAAACTCATATAAACAATAATTTCCATACATTTTATTGCTGTAGATATGGTTCTTGGGATTAAAATTTTATGGTATCATAATACCCTTATAATACTGACTCATCTTAAAGTTTTAGTGTGATTGGGACACTATTAATGATCTAAATCATGGAGTAGTTATTTCCAGAATGTGTGGCTTTGAACCATAAATATTGTATTAACTAGGAACTATTCTAAGCTATTGTACAATTTCTGCTATCTTTTACTGAACAAACTAAGAAATCTGCACAGTAACACACACATTTCCTTCCTTACCCCCTCCCCGCCAAATGAATGTTGTTCAACATGTAAAATACATAAATTGTACTATGAGTTGCTCCAATCTTGCCATATTTACAATAAAACAGAATAATCCAGGAAAATACATCTGGTGCTCCTCTGTCATATGACTATCTCAAATATGTGTTTATTGATTATGTCAAAAAGCTATTTTTATATTCATTACTATAATTTGGATCAATTAGTGCAGTGGATATTTTTAAAGTCCACACTTTTAATTTGGTTCATTTCAGAATCGTGCTTTTTGATATTGTTAATATCAGTTTACTATCACTGAATCATCACACATGGTTGTAAACTTTATAAAAGAGAATTCAGTTGTCAGGCTTTATCAATTGCTGCATAAACAGATATGCTGGGTTTCAATAGGGTTGTATTTTTTTCTTTTGCTTTTGCAGTTTCTGGCTGGCTGATCCACATTCATTTCTATGGAGTCCTCACTGATTTGTTATCCATAGAACTCACAGGATGTTCTGTCCCTCCTTATAACATACATGCAGAAAATGACCTTTTAAGATCTTTCTGAGTTCAGTTTACAGCAATACTTAGAGCAAAAGGGTCTTTCTGGAACTATTAATATAAAACTATAACTGCCACCAACATGACGTGATTCGGGGGCATTTATATAGGTGTTTGTTCATCTCATGAGTCATTTTGGATCCTGTGGAGATATGAGAGACATTTATGGTTATGTACATGCAGATATTTTGGAATCTGTGTGTGTGGAGTGCAAAGAGATGGTGAGTTGTAAATTAAAAGAAGCTGAGCAGTGAAGCAACTTGTGATGTATGGGAACAGATAGTTGCTTTAGTAATTTTATAAAGATGTTTGAATATTCAATACCAATGCTTAGTTTTATAGAGATTCTCCTTTGGATTAGCATGATTTTGCAGGACTATAGAAAAAATTATCATGGCTAGATTGTTACACACCTTTAAGTGAGTGCACAGGACGAGACTGGGGTGAAAACACTAAGAGCCTCTTGCTTTGTGCAGGTGTTTCACAGTTGTAGTCCTTGGATCCCAGCGGAGTGCAGTAATTCTACTTGCATTGGGCCAAGGAGAAGTAGGGAGTATGATTCATTTTTCATTGGCCTGTACAGCAACCTGACCAAACCTAAGAGAGCAACCTGCACCTTCCTCCTTCACAATGCTCAGGGACTATGCCTTACAGTGTACCATATGTACCCTGCACCACCCTCTACTCAGGTCACTGGCTGCCATCATTAATGGGCCTGCCATTTTGGGTATGGAGATAGAAGAAACTTCCTAACAATTTCTAAACAAAAAAATATGTTAACTTCAAAAAAGTGAACATTACCATTACTAGTTATTCCAAGCCTGATGCTTAAGCTTTGCTTTATTACTTTCAGTCCAGGCTGAAACTAGAATATTCACAGGAGAATCGGGTCCCAAGTGTTTGCAGTAATTGTAGTCATTTCTCCTCCACAAGCAACAAATATCTGCCTGTCTTTCATTCTGACTCTTCTCCTTTCCCTTTTCATTAAAATTTTCCAGAAAAGGTGGTAAATGGTTGGAGAGAGAGGAAGATTAGAATAGGAGCAAATGGACATGGTGTTTTGCAGATAAATGTTGATTTTTTTCCTACTTAGTTCATATATTATTGTTAATAATTTACCAGACTATTCTTACTCAGTTACATGTAAATAGAGCAAAACTTTACTTGGAAAAACAATACTTTGTTTGAAATTCATTTTGAGTACACAGAGGAAAACAAAACTAGTTTAAACTTTGGGCAGATAGTTAGTTAGATTTGGCGCAGCTGAAAAATAGCACAATTAAAGCCTAAATAGTGTATGTTTTCATAAAGCATGGAACAGAGGTGAAATGTAAGCATTTATTGTTAATTTTCTGCACACAGACTGGCCAGTGTGGCATAGAGGACAAAACTAAGAAAGATTAATGCATGTCCCTGACTAAATATGATTGCAACTTCCTGCTGGCATTTATACATAGATTTAAATTCATTAAAATATATCCATCTAATATTTGTTTTATATGACTGAATTAATTATATTTGTAAATGTTAACACTCAATGACAGTTCTACCCAAATCACCTCATTAAAATACAAGTACTGTATGTGCATGAACTCTTATTTTTAACTTGTTTTAAGCTAATATCAATATAACTGTAGCAGTTGAAAATATTGAACTTTTTAAATAGTTTGCTCAACCATGTCCTATGTATTCTTTCTTTACTATTAAGAAAAAATTATTAAGAGACAACAAACTGCATGGAATTTGAATGGCAGGTGTTAACAGAGAGATGAACTAGTAGCTCTTTTCCTTCATCCCTAAAAAGACCTGACAGTGAATGGAGCATAAGGAACTCCATTTGGCATTCAAGGTAGTCAGAGATGTAGAAGAAGATTAAGCATCTCACTCTTCTATTTACTGTTTCATAGTCTGAATGCTGAGAAGCACTGGGGTTTTAGGAAAGGTCTACACTGTGTCTAGCAGAGAGCCCCCCAGCCTGCATCCACAGACTTACTCTAGCAAGACTTATTGTAATGCTCTAAAATATCTAGATACATTTTGCACCAGGGCCTAGTGCTTAGGCTGAAAAGTCTGGGGGTGTGGAGCAAGGTCTCAGAGCCCAACTTCCAGCCTGAGCTGCAATGTAAAAGCAGCTATTTTTAGAGAGCTATTGTGAGCCTGTGGATCCAGGCTGGCAGGGCCACTCTCAGGGTGCATCTAGACTACAGGGTTTTTTGAAAAAAGTGGCCTTTTTTCAAAAAAAACTTCCCTTGCATCCAGACTGCTGCCGCATTCTTTCGAAAGTAAACTGAAAAGCAGTTATTTCAACCGCGGAAAACCTTGTTTTACGAGGAAGAATGCCTTTTTTTGAAAGTGCTCTTTCCAAAAAAAGGCATTATGTAATGCAAACTGTGCTTTTTCGAAAGAGGGCATCCAGACTGCCTGGGTGCTCTCTTTCGAAAAAATGGCTTGCTTTTTCAAAAGTACTGATTGTAGTCTAGACACTCTTTTTCGAAAGAGGCTTGCAGTCTAGACATAGCCTCAGATGCAGAGTAGACATATCCTTGTGCTGGCCTTCAGCAGAGGTAGGAGTTATACCTGGGGGCTATGTCTACACTGCCCCCGTTTTATGCAAAAAATATACAAATGAAACAAAGCGTGGAATATCGCTGCAAAAACGGAGCCTCATTAATTATGCAAATGAGGTATGGAGATATTCCACACTTCTCCTCATTTGCATATTTTTTGCGCAAAAGGGGGCAGTGTAGACATAGCCCATCTGGTGTTCCACATGAATTCCATTTCTCCATTCACATCCTTTCTTGAAACATGTTTGTGCCATGAAGTCTTTCAGTGATAATCCACTGATATGAAAGACAATTTTCCAAAAATGCCCCAAACCCTGCACAATTCTGAGATCAGACCCTGTACTCCTGTTTTTTGTGTGTGAGCTTCATTTTATTTTCTGCTTTATGTTTTCAAATCATCAGGAGAAATCTGAGTCCTGCTCTGTATTTGTCAGCCGATTGCATAGGAATGATACACAATATATAGTAATAGTGGCTTTCAGACCTGACTTAGACATGCTTAGTAAAATCATGGTTAGGTCTCCACGCTTCAGTAAGAATATTGTCTTTTATTTACACAGTACATCTCATCCCAAAGGATATAAAATATCTCTATTATACACATATAAAATCAACACTGAAATGTAGAAGTCACATGGGCAACCAGAGCACAAACAAGGACCAATGGGAAATTTTGGCTAGGAACACCTACTCAAACCCGTACTCTTAAGAAAAGTACCATGCAAACCTTAATATCCAAATGGAGAAAGCTTTTGTAATCTCTGATCCAAAATAACACATTTAATTTTCTGGCACTTAATGTTTCTAACATGAAATATTGAAACCTTGAGTTCTATGATGCTCAGTTACTTAACAATTGATCATTATAACTTACATCATCCCCTCCATCAATACAATTGAAGCTGGAATGACATTCTGAAAATTGTACATATGACTGTACATAGGACTGTGATAAAAAGAAAATATTATTGTTCATTATCACATTCATATTACTTTGCTTTAAACCTGGATAAGTCATGTAGACATTGTACACTAGACAACATGTCTATTTATATATCTATCTACTAGCCTACCTAATGATTACAATGAATTTGCTCAATTTGTTTATAAAATTTTCCATTCTAAAGAAAGACTTTTGTTCAGTTGATGCTTGGAATAAAAAATAAAAAAGAAACTGATCTATGAACACATTTTTGAAGTAACATTGTGTCATTGATTTAAATAACATTTCAGATTCATTTAGTAAACTGACAAATCATTGTTGAATGCACACTCGGACAAAACATGAAGAAATGTATTGAGTTCGTTGGAAAGCTCAAAACTAATGTGACACAATTTGATAATTTTCAATGATCTTGTTAATAATCTAAAGATAGTAGGTTGTGAGCATGCAACATTCATTCCAAACTGTAATGCTAGCATTAATGTATGTGCAATCCTTAAAAGTTTACAAGAATATTTTAGTGAGACAGCTTATTCTTTACCAGTTAAACCAAAAAAGGAAGACTTGTGTAATACAATAAATAAGTAGTAATATTTTGTAAATTTTAGAGTTATGGTCCATTGGAAGCTTATTTAAGCCTTTGATTTTTTAGATATCTTCAAAACTTCCAGTTAGCATGATTTGGTTGACTACAACTATTGGAACACCATGCTTCAACCACAGATGCTTATCACCAGTACTGAATAGTTTGGGAATGGTCCCTAGATTATTATAATTGGTTTATGATATCCTTTTACATTGTTCCTTCTAAATTGTGAGGCAGCACAGCTTCACAGGTGATTAATCAGCCCTGCCCAGTCAGTCAGCTCCCTGAAGAGCTCTGAGCCTCTGATTGGGCTGGGCTGATTAATCACCAGGGAAGCTATGCTGCTGCACAGCTTAGAGGGAACACTGCCCTTGAAATAGTTTCCAATGCTGAATAGATTCTCAAACAATGGGCCTGTTTCAGCAGAATAGCCAAAATTTGCTTAATTTTGTATCCGGTGGAAAAAAATGCTTATGGTAGCATAAGAAACACACTCTTCTAGTTTTCTAAGGGCCTGTGCTGATGACGCTAAAGTAAAAGTGAGTTACACATTGACTTCATTATGATTAGGACACATTATATGATGTGCCATTTTGTCACCAATTGATTGGAGAGCCCTAACAGAATTTGGAAACTTTGTCCAAAAAGCTTCTTCAAGATGACGTTCATTCGTACTAAATATCATGGTGGAAATCTCAGTATTTCCTGATGTCAGAATATCATAGGACTAGCCTTTCTTGTGATATTTTCACTTATCATTGGCAAAAGTCGGAAGTAAAAAAAATAATTCAAATTCTCTTACATAATTTCCATTCAGTACACATTTCTGTTCAGTTATCATTATGTCACATTAATTAGATTAGTGAATATCACTAATGTGATCACTGTCACTTGGACTCTGAGGGCACGTCTAGACTTGCTTTCACTTTCGAAAGAAGATATGCAAATTCAGCACAAATTTGCATATCTTCTTCCGATTGCTTTTTTGAAAGAGGCTCTTTCGAAAAAGAAAGTAGTCTAGATGTGGTTCTTTTGAGAAAAAAAACCCTTTTTCAAAAGAACTGTTCTTCCTAAAAAAATGAGGTTTACACGGTTCTTTCGAAAAAGGGTTTTTTTCTCGAAAGAACAGCGTCTAGACTACTTTCTTTTTTGAAAGAACCTCTTTCGAAAAAGAGATCACAAGAAGATATGCAAATTTGTGCGGAATTTGCATATCTTCTTTCGAAAGTGAAAGCAAGTCTAGACGTGCCCAGAAACTACAAGTATGATTTAGGCATACCTATGTAATGACTTAACTGCATGAATTAAATGAAATATGAAGAACTGGTTTGGTCAGAGGGAATGAAGACTTTGTTGCTGATTCACATACAATAAAAATATTTTCTGTTGGTTTTTTGTAATCAACTCTGCTTAGTGTTGCAATTACTTGCAGTGTCAACCTGAAAGTTACAATTTCCTCTAAGTCAAATTATTGCATACTCTTATTGTATGACTTGTATATCAACTTACATGTTCAAAGTGCTGAGCAAACATTAACCAATTAATTAATCTTCCCATCACCATCTGAGGTCATTAAGCAAGTTTTATATTTCCCATTTTTCAGACAAGGAAACTGAGATGCAGAAAGATTATGGGGTTAATTTTCAAAAGATCAGAAACCCAGGTCAGCATGCAAAAATATGCTCACAATTTCTCATTCAGTTATAAAAATAATAATTGAAATCAGGCACCTTTTCATAAAAAATAGTCAGCTAGATGTTTAGCGGGTTATGTCGACACACAATTATCTGATTCTTGTGCTCAGTCATCCATGCAAATTCAAGAGCAAGATTGTGTCTTGACCTATGTGTTTTCTAAATAAGCTCATGAACTGTGGGTCACAGTGTTAGGATAGGGGAAAATATCACCCCAGGGCCAATATTCTATGTCCCCACCTATAAGTGGAGCATGGGCAGACAAGGGTGAGAATGGGGAGAATCTTTGCTCAGCTACTATCACTTCCAGTGCATCCGGCCAAGAGAAAAGAGCTAACGAATATGAGTAAGTAATCTGCTACTGCAACCTGGAATAAGGGAAGGACCAAGAAACTGAGTGTAACTCTGAGAGTCACAATTCATGTCTTGGTCTTTTCCAGAGTGCTACCTTTCCATAGGACATAATATAATCCTAAACATGCCATCGTGCATGTTTCCAAGCTTCAAATATTTTGGTAATCTGATTTTATAATTGAATCCAAATTTTTCTGTAGCTGTGCTGGCAGAAAACAAATGCTCCATATTTAAGAACTTGCTACCACCATTAAATCTATATAATTAATCATAACAATAGCTCATATTTATAATATTTCCCTTTCACACCAAGGGATCCCAAAGCATTATCCATAGCTACAGAAAAATGAGGTAGTTCGTTAAATAGATATTAAAAGATACAGTACCTAAAATGAAAGACATAGAGGTTCAACATAAATAAATGAAGTGTAAAAAAATATAATTAGGAAGGCCAAAAAAGAATCTGAAGAATAACTAGACTGAAAAAGTAATAACAATATTTTTGAAATACATGAGAAGCAGGAAGCCTGCTAAACAACACTGGATGATTGATATGCTAACGGAGCATTCAAGGATGATAATGTCATTGTGGAGAAACCAAATGAATTCTTTGCGTTGGTCTTCACAGTTGAAGATGTGAGGAAGATTCCCAAACCTGAGCCATTCTTTCTAGGTGACATATCTGAGGAACAGTTCCAGATTGAAGTGTCATTAGAGGAGATTTTGGAACAAACTGATAAACTAAATAGTAATACGTCGTCAAAATTGGATGATATTCACCCAAGGGTTTTCAAGGAACTCAAATGTGAAATAAATGACTGGAGAATAGGTAATATGACACCAATTTTTAGACAGTGCTCCAGAAGTGATCCCAGTAACTATAGACCTGACTTCAGTACCAGACAAACTGGTTGAAACGATAGTAAAGAACAAAATTGTCAGACACATAGATGCACCTAATTTGTTTTGGAAAAGTCAGCATGGCATTTTAAGGGTAAATCATGCCTCACTAATCTACCAGAGTCCTTTGGGGGAAGGGCCAACAAGCATCTGGGCAAGAGTGATCCTGTGGATATAGTGTATTTAGATTTTCAGAAAGCCTTTAACAAGGTCTCTCATCAAAGGTTCTTATGTAAAGTAAACTGTCATGAGATAAGAGGGAAGGTCCTCTAATGGATTGGTAACTGGTTAAAAAATAGGAAACCCAGGGTAGAAATAATAGTCAGTTTTCAGAATGGAGAGAGGTAAAAAGTGGTGTGCCACCCCACCCCACAGAGCTCTGTACTGGGACCAATCCCATTAAACATATTCATAAATGATCTGGAAAAAGGAGTAAATAGTGAGGTGGCCAAATTTACAGATGATACAAAACTACTGAACATAAGTAAGTCCAAAGCAAATTGCAAAGAGCTACAAAGGGATGTCACAAAACTGGTGACTAGGCAATAAAATGGCAGATGAAATTCAATGTTGATAAATGCAAAATAATTCACATTGGAAAATATAATCCCAACTATACATATAAAATGATGCAGTCTAAATTAGCTCCTACTACTGTCTAAATTAGATCTTACTACTCAAGGAAGAGATTGTGGAATCATTGTGGACATTTCTCTGAAAATATCTACTCGTGCAACAGCAATCAAAAAAACTAAGAGAATATTGGGAATAATTAAGAAAGGGATAAATAATAAGACAAAACCCATCATTTTGCCTCTTTTTAAATCCATGGTACACTTGAATACTGTGTGTAGATGTGGACACGTAATATCAAAAATATATATTGGAATTGAAAAAAGGGTACCATAAAAGGGCAACAAAAATAATTAGGGGTATGGAATGGCTTCCATATGGGGAGAGAAAAATAAGACTCTGACTTTTCATCTTGGTAAAGAGACAGTTGATGGGGGATATGACAGAGATATATAAAATCATGATGGGTGAAGAGAAAGTAAATAAGGAAGTGCTATTTACTCCTTCAGATAGCACAAGAACTAGGGGTCACCACATGAAATTAATAGGTATCAAATTTAAAACAACTAAAGGAAGTATTTTTTAGACAACACAATCAACCTGTAGAACTCTTTGCAAGAAGATGCTGTGAAAGCCAAGTCCATAACAGGATTAAAAAAACCAAAACAACTAGATTAGTTCATGGAGGATGGAGGGGGGATGGTGTCGCTAGCCTCTTGACCAGAAGCTAGGAATGGATCATTTGATGATTACTTGTTCTGTTAATTCCTTCTGGGGTACTTGGCGTTGACCACTGTTGGAAGACAGTATATTGGGCTACATGGATGCAGTATGGTCATTTTAAAGTTCTTATAGTTAACAAAAGTATTAAATGTAGGGACAATTGACTCAGTATAACATAGTGATTGGAGTCCAGATAACCATGTAGTGCTATTCAGAGTTTAAATAGCAATGGGATGTCTTGTTATTATGATAGTCCCCAGGAGAGTATTTGTTTCAGCACTGTGTTCATAGTTAGTTGTGGATGGTCTTGAGTTAGGCATGGTTCATTTTAACTTACACACTTACAGGTATATAGAAGTAGAGAAATAGAATGAACCAGGGCATACACAGGAATAAAAATGTGAGGCCTTTGGAGGGACATGTTCGGTACCCCTCCAAGGCCCTGGGCCAGAGGATTCCATTTGCGCTAGCCATTTCCCAATTTCTTTGAGGGGGGGAGCATGATCCTGCTTGCCCTCCCTTCCCCTGTACTCACCCCTGGAGAGAATTAGGCAAAACACTAGACAATCCTCTACAGCAGTAGTCCCCAGCGCGGTGCCCGCGGGCGCCATGGCGCCCACCGGGCCATTTCTGTGCGCCCGCCAAGTGATCGGGGCCGGCCCCGCCCCCAGGTGCGCGGTACATTGGCGGCGCTGGCCCCGGGCGCGCAGCGCATGGTCAGTGCCAGCCCCGGGTGCGCGGCGGTTAGGCAGCCCCACTCCCGGGTGTGCGGCGTGAGGTCTGTGTCGGCCCCGGCCCAGGGCGTGCAGCGTATGGGCGGTGCCGGCCCAGGTGTGTGGCACAGGGGCGGCGCCAGCCCCGGGCGTGCAGCACATGGGCGGTCCCTCCCCTGGGTGAGTGGCGCGAGGGGTGTGCCGGCCCCGGGCTTGCAGCGTATGGGCGGCGCCGACCTGGGCACGTGGCACAGGCGCCGGCTCCGGGCACGTAGAGCATGGGCGGTGGCGGCCCTGCCCCCGGGCGCGCAGGACATGGGCTGTTCCGGCCCTGGGCGTGCAGCGTATGGGCGGCCCCACCCCTGGGTGTGCAGCACAGTTGCGGCGCCAGCCCCGGGAGTGCGGTGCATGGGTGGCGCCAGCTCTGGGCACGCAGCATATGCGTGGCCTCGCCCCCTGGTGCGTGCGCGGCCCCGCCCCTGGGTGCTCAGCGTGTGAGCAGCCCCATCCCCGGGTGCATGGCAGCCCCAAAAGGTTGGGGACCACTGCTCTACAGGAAGGTATATGGAATATTCTTGCATAGCAGGGAACAGCCCAATATTAACAACATAAATAATTATATGACCTAATTGTCCTTTTCATTCCTAATGTCTCTTTCCAAGAGACAAGATGTTAGGAAGAACTTCTCGCCTAGAAAGACTACAGTTTGAAATCTAACTGCAACCATAATGTAATTTACTACCTTACTATAATCTGGAGTGAAGGAAGCAATTTAGCTTCCTATCTCACCTTTAAAGTCATGAATAAGCCATGTTCTACTAAGTTTCTGGAGAAGTGTTCTGTCCAAAAAAGGATGTGAATAAAGTTTGCTAACTTCAAGATTATCCTCTTAACAATATTGGTAAAAGCTCTGTACTTCTTTCATGTTAACACCAAGAAACAGCCACCACCACTTCTGTGTGTATTACTTTAAGAAACAACACTAATTGCAAGACAAAACACCAGATCAGAAAGCATGAGATTTGTTAAAGAGAAAACATAAATTTCAGTTTTATTGCTTCTTCTGATAGCAAATCTAACAGAAGTCCTGGAGAAAATCTTAAAGCACCTAAATTTTATGTGTGCTCCAATAGCTTTTCTCTTCCCCCAGGGACAGAATGATACCTCTGTAAGAGACAGTTTGGAGATCTGGAGACTCGTTGCTTCCTGAAATATAGATTTGAGGGTAGGGTTTTTTTTTGATTGAGCCGGAAATCATATTCTAGCCAATTTTATATTTGAAGTTTTGAATCCAATAAACTTGCAAAACAAAAAAACAAACAAAAAACCCCCACCCCTCTTTCATAAACTTGTTATCTTTATAAATTGAAAATATGGGTTTTATCCTGTATTAAACTGAAGTAAAAAGAGGGGTTACTAAATATGGCTATATCTACACTGCACAGTTATTCTGAAATAAGCTATTCTGGAATAGTTATTCCGAAATAGCTTATTTTGAAACAGCATGTCTACGCTGCAGGGAAGCCTCAAAATTAGTCCAAGGTAGGCTTGTCTAATGTCGATGTGCTATCTCAATTTAGAGCCCTAGGAGGAGTAACTTAGAATGGCCCTGTTGAGGGGCTATTTCGAAATAGCAGAAGTGGAGCATCTACACACACCTTATTTCAAAATAGCTATTTCGGAATAGGTGTTATTCTTTGTAGAATGAGGTTTACAGAAGTCAGAATAATTATTTTGAAATAATGGAATTGCTGTGTAGATGCTCGCATAGTTATTTTGGAATAATGGCCGTTATTCTGAAATAACTTTGCTGTGTAGACACATCCTATGATAGCATAGTATCTATCATTCTCTACTTTATTGTTGTGTTATCCATAGAATAACACTATTACAAAAATGTTTACATCCAAAAAATTATTCTCTATTATATACATAATGAATGCTGTATATAGGTGTTAAATATATTTAAAGTTAAACAAATGTAATCATTGTACCTTACATTCATGCTTAGCACTGATTCTATGAACCAGACCACCAGACTATCCCAATCTGCAGCTGTTCCCCTGTGTAAAGTTTTAGATGGAAAGTATTGTAATAAGATGGAAGATAAAAATACATCTACCGAGAGTAATCTAGTGCTAAAATAGGCTGGAATCAGTGTGGTCCTGCTCTTTCTGTTTCAGCCAGTGCAGGAATGGACATGAGAAGGCAGATATAGTTTTATGCCATCCTCTCCATTTCTGTTCTGGGCCCAGCATAAATTTGATTTCAAATGAAAGCTTTGTCTATAACACGAGTCTTCTTTTTTCCTAGGTTTGTTTGACTCACGATACAGTGGTCTTGAAATTATTATTTATTATATGTGTTATGGTGGGACCTACAGATCCCAGCTGAGACTGGGATCCCATTGTGCTAGGTACTGAACTAGCACATGGTAAGAGACACTTCATTCCCTGAGGATGACAAGATATCAAAAGGAAAGGAGAAAGTCACAGAGGAAGGTCTGTGGCAGAAGAGATCTCAGTGCCTCTTTGAGTGGTTTTAGTGGTTAAAATACTGGACATGAACTTTCACTATAATACGGGAATGGCAGGTAAACAACAACAGTGTAAAGGAGGATAGAAACAGAGAGAGAGAAAGATAGAGAGAGAGAGAGGAATCACTGAGAGTACATCTACACAGCAAAGTTATTTCAGAATAAGCTGTTCCAGAATAGTTAATCCGAAATAGCACATCTACACTGCAGGGAAGCCTCAAAATTAGTCCAAGGTAGGCTTCCCTAATGTAGACATGCTATCTCGATTTAGAGCCCCAGCAGGCACTGGGAAAGAATAACTTACAATGGCCCTCGTAAGGGGCTATTTCAAAACAGCAGAAGTGGAGCATATACATACGCCTTATTTCAAAATAGCTATTTTGGAATAGGCATTATTCATCATAGAATGAGGTTTACAGATTTTGGAATAAGCTGCCCGTTATTTCAAAATAATTTCAAAATAATGGAATGGCTGCGTAAACACTCGCAGAGTTATTTTGCAATAACAGCTATTATTCAGAAATAACTTTGCTGTGTAGACATACACTGACAGAACCAACAAGGAGTGAGTCCGGTAGAGGTTCCTCGGGTTTCCTGTCCCAACAGTTTTCTGTAAGAGTCTATCCAACCCTGTATAATTTGCTATTTTTCCATAATATAAAATGGGGGCTGGGGAACTGGGAGAGTAAGAGAGAGTGAAATCAGTGAATTAATAAATAAGCTATTCTCCTTTCATTTCCCATCAAGTGTCTTTATTCAGCTCAGCTTCGTGGAGCTATTGCCTTTGATGGGATAAATAACAGTTTTGTTTAAGATGGTTAAAAAGATGAACTTTTTGACATCCTTAAGCAAGAGAGAAGCAGACAAGCTACATGTGAATAAGTTCCCCACATAGCCAATGACCTCAGTCCTGACCTAGATGGACCACCCTCTAAAGAGCAAAGATATAATTATGCTTCTGTGCTATTTCAGTCATGAACTTTTCCTGAGGCTGTCAACAGAGTAGAACAGTATTTATTTTGACATGGTACTTTTGTGATCTTGGCTGCAGTGCTGTTGGAAAGGAGAAATAAAAATAATACACCTTACCTTACTCACATCTCACAATGGGTCCATTTAAATAGAAAAGTAACATAACAGGGACCTGAGGTTTCTTGTGTATCACACAATGTCCATATTCTCCTGTTTGGCACTGAGACATAGAAAAATGTACATATGGAAGTTACAATGGGGATGAAGGTGGATTGCACATGCAGAACCCGTTAAATGAACCAGATATACAGATCCTGCTCTTTCAAAACATGGAAAATATTGTTGCCCAAATTAAAACTGCCTGGCACTAGGCTAAAGCAATTTAGTAACTTTGGCTCCCACAGTTGCCTAAACCTAACAAGAAATGTGCCCGCAGCTGTGCCACCTTTGCTGTGACCCTGTCAAACCTTCTGATTTATTTATTCTTTTGAATTTCTAAAATGTAGCTACAGGTGCAGGTCTTGTGTTTTAGGTGCCTGTCCAATAATTAAAATAACAAAATAAGCAAAGAACTGGCCAGGAATACACTTATCATCTGAACTAAAGAACTGAATAGGCACAAGGAATGAATCATTTTATTACTCTATGGGGTTACTGTTCAGGAGAGTTGCTAGGGTTGCCTGGCAAATTCTAACCACCTTCTTTCTTTACTGGATCTGACCTTGTGTGTGGGTTGATCCAACATCTTTCACTAAATTCACTTCCAAAAAACAGCTTTAACATTCTACTATATTTCTAGATTGTTCCTTTTAGCCCCATGACATTTTGCTGAGCAGCTGACAAAATTAACCACTATTTTAAGTTTTACACTCTACTTATCTCTACTAAGACTTTTCTTGTTGTAACATTCAAAATGATTGGTTTACTGGGATACCTCCATATGCAGAGACTATAATGACATGTATTTTAACTTGTAACTTTATGCTGTGATTTCAAAATCATTGCTTTGCTTGTTATTCTTTTGTAGCTCTAGCATTTTATTTGTCCTATTATTTTGAAAGACTGACAACTTTCTGAAGAAAATAATTATTAGTTAATGTTCATACACTATATAAATGCAAACACGTAATCCTACGTCTTCTTGTGCAACTAATGTTTAAGTGTTTTCATTCCTGCAGCAACTGTTGAATTTTATGTTGTAAAATGTGATTTTTCATAACACCCATTGGTCTCTCACACCAGTTCTTAAAGAAGGGGTGGAAGGTGGCACAGGGACATGAAGGAGGCTTGGGGTGAAAAATTCTATACACTTAAAGCTTTGTTATCTAGCATGTGGGGAATGAGGGGTGCTGGTTAGTCAAATATTCTGAGCTTGGAGTTTAGGAGGAAGCTCTGGGCTAGGACATAGGGTTGAGGAGTGGGAGAGGTGAGAGCTCTGGTGCAGGGTGCAGGCTCTGGGCTAGGGCTGGAGATGAGGGGTTTGGGGTCAAGAAAGAGGCTCTGGGCTGGGGGGGGGGGGTTGGCATAGGAGGGGTTTTGGGATGCTAAATCCAGGTGGCACCACCTCAGGAGGCTCCCTTCAAGAAGCAACATGTCCCTGCCATTTTTAGACGGAGGTGCAACTTGGTGGCTCTGAGCACTTCTTCTGCCAACCACGCAGCTCCTTTTGGCTGTGGTTGATGGACAATGACAGCTGCAGAGCCAGCACTCAGGACGGGGGCAAGGGCAGTGCATGGAGCCCCTGTGGACATTCTTCTGTCAGGGAGCAACAGAGATATGTCACCACTTCTGGGGAGCCACACGAAGCCAGGTAGGGAGCCTGACAGCCCCATGCCAACTGAACTATAAACCATCTCTCAATTCTGAAGCCAGTCTGGAGCACATCCTGGTTCTATCCCAGGAAAAAGTGTGCCTCTCTAATAACCAATTCACTTCGTTGCTCCTAACCACCATGAAGAGGAAGGAGCCACAGATGACAGGATAAATTCCATTTGCTGCTGCACATATTTCATGCGTGGTAAATCCCATGTTTTCAGCTGCCTCCAGATTTATAGATAGGGAGGAAAGGGACACAGGGGGCTCATTTAGGTATGTTCAGGAAAAATAATGCAATACTTTTACTATGAAGCTAAAATTGGAATCTTTGGTTTAGCTGTTCGTTTTATTTCTTATTTTTGGATGTGGAATGAAAACTTATGAGCATATTATTCTGGAGTTGTTATTTTTGGAGACAGAATCAGAGGATAAGAGGGTGTGGGCTGGGACTCTGTGACTAGTAATAACATAAAGTCACATAATCTAGAGAAAAGTCAGAATTGGGGGAGAAAGAGACAGGAAAAAGAATATTTTTGACCTTTGCATCAGGCCTTAGAGAAAAGGCAGTGAGGCAAAGATATGGAATAAATCTTGAAAATCAAGTTCTGCATTTTAGACGTATTCATAGCTAACAATTAAAGATCCAGGAGTTTTAAGGTGAAGTCTTGGCTCCATTGAAGTAAATGGGAGCCAGGATTTTACTCTCCAATGCCACAGGCTGGAACCAGGGTTTTCAATAGTTTCCCTATTAGATATAGTGACTTTTCTTAACTTTTTTGTTTTAATGCCAACCATCATCCTACTCCTAAGAAGCCTCCTGGAATTTAAAGTCAGGAATACAAAATGAAAGGCAGGGGAGATAACTCTTGACACAATGAAAACAGATCTTTGCTTGATTTGAGCATGGAGGATTGGCACCAGCTAGCCAGTTTTGACTTTTTGCTTCTGAAGGCCATTCAGAACCTAGCTGCTATCTACAGCTGCCACCCAGAGGAGCATTGGTGTAGGCCTGCTATGCTGTCCTTCCTAACAAACTCCATACACCAAGTGTAGGGGAAAGCGGGGCGCAAACTAGCATTGGCCCAGATACATTGGCAGGGAGTAATTCTTTCCTGGTGATTTCCAGATTGATTATTTACTGATCACAGCACCTGAGCATCACAAAAGGGGCTCTCCTCAGTGTTCAGAATTGGGTCCACTCAGACTAAATGCACAGTCCTGGGCTGTAATTATGGTGGCAGTATAGCAGATGGGAAATATACTGTGGTATACAGTAAATCATACATTATCTGGGGCAGAAGCAGTCAGGGCAACATGGCCGTAACAAGTTTTTCTTGGCTTCACTAATTCTTTTTTAATGAAAAGATAGCTGATTTTTGGGGGCAGAACTATCACCACTGTCAGCATTAGCATATGAGCTCTTTCTTTTCCTTAATAGTCTGCACCACAGGCAACTGTTAAAAGAAACTGAAATTATTACCTAAACTCAAGGATGTTGATAGCTCCGATTTACCTAGTTGGTGCATCAGTGATCAATTGTAATGAGTCTGAGCTCCACTCAGTCCCTGTATCACTTTTGGTAGTGCAAGCAGTGTTGGTAGAGTTGGATTTTTAAAGCAATTGCTACACTGTGCCTTCAGTTGTATGTTTGTTTATATGATCTTAACTAGAGCCTATTTCAGCTTGTTCATTCATCACTACAGACTCTCACACTCCTTATCATGGTAGGGCACCTTAAGATTATAAGACCATTAAAAGTTAATAGGGCAATAAGTTAGAAGTGGTCAAAGCAAATGTCTAAGCTTAGTCTGACATAGGGAAAAGGGTAGAATGATTGAAATGCTAGAGGACAATGAGTTTCAAAAAACCCATTGTCCTTGTTTACACTAGCCTTTTACAGGAAATCTCCCACTGCAGTAATACCCACTGGTTCTGCTCTACCTATGATGGGAGTAGTAGCATAGACAGGGTTAACACCTAGCCTGAACTATTGGCATGGTGGTTACAACAATGCTGAAAATTAATTCACCTTTTTTAGTAGTGAACAACTCAGTCATTTGGAAAGTTCCCCTCCAAGTACAAGGATGTAGGGCCAGCTCTGTTGCCTTCTGAATTCAATGGGACCAGCTGAGTGAGTAAGAGCTTCAGGGTCAGACCCACAGTCCACAAATGTGAGCAAGTTTCCCATTTTAAAAATAAAGACCTCTCTAAAATCCAACTGGCTCCTCTGTTGTTAATCTGTGAGTGCCTTGATTTACTAGACCCTGATTTGTTGTCCTGGTGGGCCTATCTCTGGTCATTAAGAATTTGAAAAGGTTCAGATAGGAAATACTGAAAAACTGGATTAGTAATGAAGATGCTCAGTCAGCACTACTTCCAGCAACAATATCCGTGGGGCAGTAAGCAGAAACATGTGTAAGAAGTGAGGGAAAACACCCTTGTATGCTGATAAATCAACTTCAGATTCAACATGAATTATCACATTTAATATTGCAATGATCAATATTCATGCAAAATAAATGATGCCAAATATGCTTTAAGGAAAGTATCTGTTTAAATGGTATTAACGGTAAGGCACACTACTGCAAGGTGAACAACGCTGATAATATTAAATTAACCCAAGAAGCTCCCTAATCAGGATCCCTATGCAGAAATCTGCTTGCCAACTGTCGTTCTTTTTCCCATTGGTTTAGTTAAGGGTTGAAGTTCTTCTTGAAGTTTCTTTTTTAATCATTAGATCCCGACCTTACAGTTTTCTCTGACTAGTTTCCTTCAGGCTGTCTTTGCTCCTGTCAATTTAGGATTTCCAGGGAATTATTCTTCTTTGAAATGCATATTCCAGGCTTGAAATGCTGGCATATGTACACTGTAGAGTAATTGTGGAGGCCAAATGTTTAATTACACATGACAGCTGGAGCTGTAGGAGTCCGAGGCATGCTTGAAAACAACTTATGCCCTATGCAGTCTTACAAAAAGGAACAAAATAATATATATTTAGGTTTGATGACACATGGTAGCCACTGTTCTCTCTCTTTCCAGAACTTAGTGTGGTTTGCAAGAAGTTCAGCTGCTTCCACTTCTGCGTACTGCCTTTCTAAAAAGACACAAATTGATTTTTTTCTTTATAAATTGTTCTACCAATCTCTACACAAATTTTCATAATATACAATCCTGCTGTAAAAGCTCAGCATTTTTTCTTTTTTTATTTAAGCCCCAGAGAAAAGGTTTTCTTCAGCTTTCTTTAATGCGGTTATCATTGGAATTTCACTTTGCCATAACTTAATAAGAAATGATAATAAAACCATCGCAGTGAAGAGGCCAAACAAAGATTCATTTGTTTTTAATTATAAAAGATGTAAATTAGGGTTACATTTTACCATAAGGAATTTGGTTTATTTAGAATAAAGCAAACAGAAACACTGACTTCTAAAACTCCAGAAATCAAAAGAAAAAAATTACACTTGTTTATCTATGTCTTTATATACAGAGATCAGTTAGATGAAAAAACACAAATTTTTAATTCTGACTACAGAAACATAATGCATAAGGCCAAAAGTGCCTGCAGAAATATTCTGTTTATAAAAGGAAAATAGAAATAAAATTAAAATATATTTATAATTGGTCAGCTCCTCACATGGTGTAAATTGGCATAGCTCCACTGACTTCAACAGAGCTACATTGATTTACACCAGTTCAGGATCCACCTGAATATCTGAGAAAGGCTGTTTAAAATCAATAGGAGAGCCTGGTCCTATGTACATTTACTCTGCAGAAAGGGGGCTATAATTTAGTAGTGACATTTTGGCAAATCCAATATCCTCCACATATTGTATTATCTTAAATATGTATTTATTAAGCTGTTCCATAACAAGAAAGAGTTTTACGATAGGCTCTGTGTTTTATAGGGGTGATGTAAGATTTAATTTGTATGGGTAGCATCAGCATCTGACATGAAAACAGCTTTGGAATGTTCAGTTCTTCAGTCAGAAAAGCTATATCAGAAAACCTAAGTGAAAAAAAGATTTTTTCTTCTTCTTTTAAAAGTTAATGAATGTCAAACAAAGAAACACAGAGCATTTTAATTTTATCATTATGACTTTTTCCTTTTGCATAAAGAGAATGAAGATTATATTGATTTGACAAATTAATTTTAAAGGAATAGGTTTCAATGATACAGGAAAGATATTGCTTTGTATAGTAGGTTAAGACTGAGCAACATTTGGAATTGAATGAAGTTAAAAAAGAAAATCTGGCTCCCACTAGTAAACAATTAGAGCACTTGGAAATTATTGCCATGCATCACCAGGGAAGACCAAAGCTCTTTTAAAAATGTGAAGCGTAGCATTAATTTCAAACCGTGCTGTAGTTCATAAACCAAAATGTCCCTTTATTTCTGAGGAAAACTGCTTGCAGAAATGTTAACCAATAAAATAACTTCACATTGTAGCTTTCCATGCCCTGGTAATTGAAAGGTGCTGAAATGATTCCGAGGTTCTTGAGTTTTTAAGCGATTCCATTTAAAAAAAAGGGAAAATGTCTGGATTCAAAATATACAATTAATGGTTACAAGTCAGGTTAACATGGACGGAAACAAATGCTAAATTTTAAACAGCTCCACGAAAATTAACATACTGCCCTGTGGAAAGACATTGTGAAGTCTTTCCATTAGGGCAAGACTCTGGACTGAGTGTTGAGACCAGATCTCAAATGGGCCCAAGTGTTCCAGGATCATGATGGTCTCTGTTTAAAACAGTAAAACAGGAAGAATGATTATGAAGTCCCCACTTTAAAAAATCCTCATTTTAACAACAGGGAAATTAGAGGTAAAATTAACAATCATCCTTAATTAGCATCTTAATCATAAAAAGTAGCATACACTACACAGCTCTTTGTAGGTCACAAATTTTGGGAGAGCAGTGGCCTGTGAATAGCTTGTTCTTATTACCCTCACAAAAAGAAAATAAAAATTTCTGTCCTCAATAAACCCATACTTGATACATTAAGTCCCTCACAGAGTTTAGCTACTCATCATTGAGACAGCAAGAACAACCCCTCTCCTCCCTTTAAAAAATAACTCTTCCCCTTTGATTCATCTACCATGCCACATCCTTCCACATTTGTTCCTGCAAACTCTCTAGCTCATCTGGTGCAGAATCAGAAAGCTCTTCTTGCTTTTGTCCACTCTTTTTATTTCTCCACAAAAATGCTGAGCCATGGTTTGAAACCAAAATGCCCATAAAATAAATTTAGGAAATAAAAATATGCTTGGTGTGAAAAAGAGCACAATCTGGATTCCTTTTCCTCTTTACAAACAAATACGTTTTTAGATAAGTTGCCCTGACTTTTATTTCTTTAAAGGGAGGAGAGGGCAGATAATATAAGAGATAAGGAAAGGTTACTCTAAGAAGTTTGGCAGTGCAACTGACATAACTAATGTAAGTTTCATGACTAAGGATTTATAAGAATTTACTGTAGCTGATTAATTCATTTGCAAGAATCAGGCTGATTTTAAATAGCTCAGGTATTTCACTATTATTTTCTCATTACATTACTCTGTTTCTTCAGCTTGCATGAATCTCTTTGGTTTTTTTCTTTTTAATATATTTTAATTTAGTTTAGGATTATCATTATAGGAAGCAAAAAACCCTTCGTAACATATTTGACACTGTTGAGACATTATGATGTTTTCATTCAAATGGACAATATTATCTGAAGTTTGATAACAAGCAATTGAAAGTTTCAGCAGCTCTAAACTTGCTTTTAATTTAATACAGACTTAGAAATACATGTGTTGACCTATGGGCTTTGCCAGAGTTTAAATAAGAACACAGGAAGTGATACTCAGAAAGAAAGCTGGAACACCTGTATAGGTCACTGTTGGTCCATCATGCTTAACTAATTTTTCAATGACCTCTGACCTAGATTTCCACAGTGCCATAGGGATTTATATCTTTCATCCAGAAAAGCCTACACCTGTCTTTAATTAATGAAACTAGACTTAACTTTGTTATCTGATAAAATGAACTCTCAGTGGGAACAATTGTTTTATTATTGTATTGACAAATTATCCTATTAACAACTGGCTACTATGAAAATCAATTAAAATCTTGGCTGAAATACTCAAATATTGCTGGAGAGGGTACAACTGGGAATTAGCTGGTGAGTTAATGTTATTGTATACAGTTCGTAAATTAGGTGTGACCAGCTCAAACTTGGCAATTTATATTGATAATTAGAAGCTAAATTATCATGTAATATATAGGGGCAGCATGAAATGTGATTTCATTTTGGTTTATACAAAGAATACATGTATGAATCATTTTCAGTGCATTCCAAGTTACATTTTCTTGCTCTCTCATTTCCATACTACTCTTGCAGATATTTGTATACACTCTGGGCCCAGAGCCAACCTCCTCTATATCCATTTAGCCCCATAGGATGGCAAAGATGCTTGAGGCAAAATCTGTCCCTGTATGTTTTCTCTCTGGCAAACCCTGATCCTAAGTACATTGAGGTAAATAAAAGGAATCTTACAGTATGTCTAAACCACCAAAAAAACCCAAATAACAAAAACCAACAACTCAAAACAATAACAACAACAACAACAACACAATGACCATTGACAAAAATACACAGCAGCAGGTCTCAGAGCATGAGTTGACTGACTGAGTTGATTTAGCTCAAAGGGCTAAAAACAGACTTTTCCGCTGGGGTTAAATCTGGTCTCTGATACCTTCTGCCCTTACTAGGTCTCAGAGTGCAAGTTCCAGCCCTAGTGGCAGTATCTACACTGCCATTTTTAGTCCAGTAGCATGACCCCCATGAAGTTAAGTCAGTTGACTTCAGGCTCTAAGACTCACTGCCATGTTTTTTTCAGGGGAGGTGTTTAGTGTATACATACTCAAAGTGACAACAGTGGACTTTGTAGTAGGCCGCTGATTTGTGACATTTTTTAGCGTAAACTCCTGGACTCTACAAGGCAGCCCAATGGGCAGGTTGAGCACTAAGGATGGGATTGTACTCTCTAGGCTACAGTGTGGAAACAGAGTTTGGTCCATAGCCCCATCTGGAGTTGTAGGGCTGTCATAGCTACCAGAAGAGCATCCTTTTTTCCCTTGTATACAGTGTACATGGACCAACATATTT
The DNA here is from genome assembly GCA_032595735.1 of Pelochelys cantorii. Lineage (NCBI taxonomy): Eukaryota > Metazoa > Chordata > Testudines > Trionychidae > Pelochelys > Pelochelys cantorii. Next base: position 117,598,471 of record CM064326.1, on the reverse strand, counting down.
GTAGATACACGCTTATCCCCTGCCTTGTCCACTTCCCATAGCCCTCCATGTGGTCGTGAGACAGAAGCCCTTGTTAAATCAGAGCTCCAAGGATGCAGAGCTCCTACGTGGGGTCTGGCCTAATCTACATTGGGCGAGGTGACTGAGTTTAGTGTTGCTAAACAATTTAGGATTTCAGATATGGGTGGGCAATAATTTTTAATGAGGGAGACACTCCAAGATTTTGGCAAGTGGTCAAGGGCCTCATTTCTACCATGGGAGTCTGGCATCTAGGACAGAGGTTGGGTGCAGAAGAGAGCTTGGGGTAGGAGACTGGGATGCAGGAGGTGGTGTGGAGTCTGAGTGGGAGTTTGGGTGAAGGAGGGGTTTGTGATCTGGGGCAGAGGCTAGGGGTGCAGAGTCCAGGAGGAGATTCTGGCCTGAGGGAGGGGCTCGCAGAGGGGATGCAGTGTCTGGGAGGGAGTTGTGACCTGGGTGAAGGGGTGCAGAGGGTTTGGGTGATGACATGGGGCGGGGGAATGGGGTGCAGGGTCAGGGAGGGGATAGGGGTGCCAGAGAGGATTCTGGCCTGGGGGAAGGGTGTAGAAGAGGGTGCAGGGTCTGGGAGGGAGTTGTGGACTGGGAGAAAGAGGTATTGAAAGTTTGGGTGGTGGCCTGGGGCAGGTAGTTTGGGGGAGTGGGGGAGAGTGGGCAGGGCTGCCAGATCAAGCTCTGGCTGGGAGGCACTTACTTAGGTAGCTCCCAGTCAGCAGCCCTGCAGGAACCTGAAGGCTCCACTCACAAGCTGCTCCATGTGGCTGGGTGAAGGAGGGGTGGGAGGAAGGAAGGACGCTTCATTGGCTGCCCCTGCTGCCAGCAAAATATCTCAGCTGCTATTGGTCGGAACCTGGCCAATGAGAGCTGAGAGATTTTGCTGAGGGGTGGGACAGGGCACAAAGCCTACCTCTTCACCCCCAGAATAGAGCAGCTACATTTAAAGTGGTGGCCACTGTGCTGCGCTTAAGGGTCCCTGCGAGGCAGGCCAGAATCCTCTCTGGCACCCCTATCCCCTCCCTGACCCTGCACCCCATTCCCTTGCCCCATGTCATCACCCAAACCCTCTGCACCCCTTCTCTCAGGTCACAACTCCCTCCCAGACACCGCACCCTGGATCCAGTGGCTTGGAGGGCTGGATCCAGCCCACTGGCAGCCTCTTACTCACCCCTGATCTAAGACCTTTATGTGGATGTCTAGAAAGACAGAGACTGATTCTCTGCTCGCTTACACCGCTGCAATCTGGTGATTCCATTTAAATCAAGGAGTTTAAAGAGTGGCCTATCAGATAGGGCATTGAGCTGGGTTCAGTTCCAGCTCCAGTGAATTTGGGTGTATCACTCAATGTATATTATGCCCCAGTTCCCTATCCTAAAAGAGGTATAGTGCTTCCCTGTCTCACCTGACTCTTGTGGGGGATAAAATCCATTTCTGACTGGGTGGGTGCTCAGATTCTATGGTGATGAGGGCCAGATGACTAGACTAGAGTGGCATCCATTTAAAAGCTTTCTGGTAGAGTGTGGGAAATCAGGACCAATGGCTTTGTTTGTTTGTTAACATTAGAAATTTCAAATAATCGTATTATTTAAAAGAATTAGAAAATAAGTTTTATAGCACAGCACAGATTTCATTTGATATAAGTGAATGCTTGATATAAGCCAATTTGGTCTGACACATGGAGCGAAAGTCCCAGCACCTTTTAGTATAAAAAAGTAATATTCCATGGAAGCACTTTCAGCTAATAATCACTGTAATCGCAAAATGCCTTGGGATTTACTTCTGTCCTCTTGACACTTTTCATAAAGTATACTTTTAAGCAAAAGTAAGTAAAATTATATGCACTGTATAAAGTATACATTTGACTTCAAATGATCTTAAACTATACCGTAAAGTGTTCTTTGGGAAAGTATAATCAGAAAAAGCAGTGCTATAGCATTGTGAGACACAATGAAACTTCTAAGGCAAAAATATACTTTTCCTCAAGTATATTACATTTAATGGAGTTAAGAGTTCTTAAAGCCTTTAAATGGCATTTTGGAAAAAAGACTTCACCTTGTCATTGAATTGTTACACGTGGAGGCAGGTAAAAAAGGCATACATTTTAAGAAAGAAAGAAAGAAAGAAAGAAAGACTCACAGGAAGAATCTGATGCCAGAGTACTTTTTAGATAACCTCTCCTGAGATGAGGGGAGGTAGTCTCTTTTGCAATTGTTCCCTATATATATTAATCCAGTGGCCTAAGGAAACACACAGTGACAAAATATTGTGCTGATATCAGTATCTCAATTAAGCATTACAGAATGTTGCCTTTAAAGAAAAGGAACCAAGCAACACTGAAATTGGAATAGCAGCTAAATAACAATGTTGTGATATTGAAAAAAGAAATAGGAAATTAGAGCAATCGTGCACCACTGAATCATAATAAGTCTCTCAGTTGCTGATTGGCATTGGTTGCTGCAGGGATCACTGCATGAACATGTCTCTTTCACCACCAGCAGATTATGGGCACTAGCACTCCAAAAGCTCATGCACGAAGGAGAGGGAGGCAGGAGGATGGAAAAATCTGTTTATTGACAATGCAGACTAGGCGAATGATAAACCTGTCAAACTAAAAACAACAGTAGCCAATAACACAGTTTGTTTGAGGTTAAGTTTAATTTGCTGACAGTGGGTGTGTAGCATGAAATAACATCTAAATACAACTTACAATAATATATAAAACTGAAAGAAACCTTTAACAACAGATATACAGTATAAACAGAGTATTCCAGGGAGACACCAAATATATCTCCAAATCAAACAGACATCTAGAATGTACATAAGCTTTTGTCCTTCTTCAGAGACACACTCAAATATCACTGTGTTGTTTCTTGATTGTTTTTTATATTGTAATAATGACCAGAGACGAAGAGCACCTTGTTCTAGGTGATGTACAAACATATAACAAAGAGAATGTGCCTGCCTCAAAGAGCTATATGTACTAAACAAAATGTGTAACATTTGAAGTTAGAAATTTATCATTTCTTTTAGTAGATTATTTAGGCATGCAAGTAAAGGTGACTTCACTTTTTTCCTTCTCTCCCACTTAAGCAAGAAAATCTTACATTGCAGCTAAAAAATTCTCTCATTCACCTGCCTGTGCTTTTGTTCTTTTTTTAAAATTATACAGTGTCTCAAGACTTTTCCCAAAGCCCATTAACAGCTAAACCTGGCAGATTTCTGTCATTCAGTGGTTGATTACAGTGAACGCTATAAGATAGTGCAAGGTACATTCTGTATTGCAGACCTTTAAAAGCTAGATGGCAAATTATTGGTTAACATACTACCCTAATAAATAAATCTTTTATTAAATTGATTAGCACCTCTTTTAGGTGCTATATTTATATTGTAGTTTAGGTCAAAAGTGATAATGGACTGGGTGGTCTCACCATATTGTCTTGTACTCCAATATGGAGTTCATGTTCCTTTCTTATCTTATTTATATGACCTTCAACACTCCATAGTGTATGAGCTTCTCAAAAACACGAATGAATTAATGTCATTATAACCCTGAAAGGTAGGAAGATATTATCATTCCATTTTAAAGATGGGAAGAGGCACACATACAGTGTCCTAGAGATTACTGTGGGGCTTAAGGACAGACAGAGTGGATCAGATATTAAGCTAGTGTAGACCTGTTTAGTTCCACATAAGACAATGGAGCTGTGAAAATTTACAGCACTTGTGAGTCTAGCCAAAGATCTACTGAACCATTTGAAAAATTGGTTCAGGCAATGCCTGTATGCAAGATCACTATTGAGAGCAAGCATTAAATAAACCATTTTAAATTTAACAGTAACTTGTATTGATTTATAAAGGGATGGTATATTTATTGCAATGCTAGTGTTCGAACCTGAAAGGTAACAGGGTGTTGCTTTATCTAACTACTCAACTCATTCTGTTGCAGGTACTTTTCAAAAAATTGTAAGAGGACGATGCTAACATCATTTATTTTCCATGTGGGTGGGTGGAAGCCATATAGAATTTCACCTATGAAATTATTATTAGTTATTGATTGCTAAAACAAGCTCACAAACCTTAACTTTAATTATCTGATTACACTGTAGAATATAATGCAGCCCATTTCCCCAAACCCTGAAATCTTCTGAAATAAATACATTGTCCTTAATGCTTATCTTCATAACTGTAGTTGGCTGGCTTGTGAGCTTTACACAACATCTTCAAAACATGCCACACATGGATGGGATTATTCTCTTTCTCTCTCCCCACCTTCAGCAATAATAAAAAGCTATGGTGAGTTCCCGAGCCTTCAGCTTAGCTGGAGTGGTGGCTTCTGTGTTTTCTGTTTTATGGGGGGTTTTCTTTAGTACAGAGAAAGTATGCAGGAACTTGCAGTAGAACTAGATAAACAATAAAACATTTAAAATTATTTGCAAACTTTTTTTGCAGATAAACAATCTGAGTTTGTTTTATGATTATGTATGAGTTAATATTTTTCATTGTTCACGTGAATCCGGATAACTGAAAATTAATTTATGACAATGTTTACAAGCCTTTAGAGTTTCTCCACAAATTTACTAGAAATGTATTATTCATTGCTTGCTATTGGCTATTTAACATTAATCATTTTTATTCATTGTTTTGCTCTTTTAAAAATTTCATTCATCCAATCAAGGATCAGAAACAATACCATGTGACTCACTTAAACTTCCACTTGCGCACTATCAACAAAGAATAGGCTGACAGGATATTGTTTAGTGTGTTTAGCAGACTATAATATACAGAAGCTCAGACTGGAAGATCTGGTGATCCCTTAAAGACTATGGCTACGTCTAGACTGGTATGATTTTGCGCAAATACTTTTAACGGAAAAGCTTTTCCGTTAAAAGTATTTGCGCAAAAGCGCGTCTAGATGGGCACGGACGCTTTTGCGCAAAAGCACTTTTTGTGCAAAAGCGTCCGTGCCAATCTAGACGCGCTTTTGCGCAAGAAAGCCCAGATTGCCATTTTCGCGATCGGGGCTTTTTTGCGCAAAACAAATCTGAGCTGTCTACACTGGCCCTTTTGCGCAAAAGCTTTTGCGCAAAAGGACTTTTGCCCGAATGGGAGCGTCAAAGTATTTGTGCAAGAAGCACTGATTTCTTACATAAGAACGTCAGTGCTCTTGCGCAAATTCAAGCAGCCAGTGTAGACAGCTGGCAAGTTTTTGCACAAAAGCAGCTGCTTTTGCGCAAAATCATGCCAGTCTAGATACAGCCAGTGAGTCTATGAAGAGTTTGTAAACAATTCATACATTGAAATGTGTTTCCTTAGGGTGCAATTCACCTATGTAGCTACCGCAAAGATTATGAAATACTTAAGTGCCTCTTAAGCATTAAAATAGGGTTTAACTGGGACTTTAATGGTAGATAGGACACAGATAGAATCTGAATACAAAAAAGTTTCATTCTCAAACCATTCTGTCATATACCACAAGAGAAATCAGGATTGATTTGCAAAGGACTCAAGAACAAGAAAAGGTACATTTGTTGGAAAGTTTATTTACATTTTCTAATTCACTGCACTTTTAATTTGCAGTCACTCAAAGATTTCTTTATTTAGGTGTTCTGTTTGTCAATTTATCTCTTTGACTCATGTGTGTAGAGAATTGCTTCATGCTTCTTGCTGTGTTGCTATTTGGCTGAATTGCATACCACTCCATTTTACTTTTAAAATGTGCAGATCCAACTGCAATCTGCTATTGGGACTGCAAGGGATGAACCTTACATTCTTAGGATGGTGCAAGCAAATGTAATTTTATATTTGCTGTGAGATAGTAGCAAGCAATAATGCAAATGCTCATTTGCTTCCATTGTGTCCTTTTGCCATGAGGAAATGATCATGTTGCTAGCTGAGGGTATGTGATTATTGTAATCTCTGGAGATACTTGTGAATACTGCAAAACCTTCATTTTCTTTTTTCTTTTCTTCATATTTATTCTACTTTTCTAGATAGTTGTGGGTTTTTCCCCCTGAATCTTTTTTTAGTCTTGTTCATCGCTTTTTGAATTATATGATGATTCTGGTATTCAGTTCTGTCTTAATAAGCCAATCATTCATTATATACAATTCTGAATTATATATGACATCATATAATGTATTTTTAACTTTCCTATAGGCACCAAGAATACCATAATCCAAATTTGCATTTCACAGTCGAAATCACCAGTGCCTACGCACACTTGACATGATGAAACATCAGAAGAATGATATACCCTATTCTTGCAATATGAAATACCTTACATTTTCTAAAACTGTGCATAATGATGAGTTCTGGGATATACATGTAGTAAAACTCACCAATTTTTCATAATGTTTCCCTCTATAACTTCAGCAAATTAAGTGTGATAATAAAAGTGGGCAAAAGCTTGAATTCCTCTGAGTTCTAATGATGGAATAACTAAACCTACCTTCCTTTCAGTGGGAGTTCCTTATGCAGTCAACTCAGCCCAGTCCTTACTGACTTGTTCATTCTGAATTTTTCAGGCAATGTCATCTGGCATCCACACAAGGGTTGCCAACCCTCCAGGCTTGTCTTGGCCTCTCAAGGAATTAAAGATCAATCTTTAATTAAAGATTCTATCATATGATGAAATCTCCAGGAGTACATCCAACCAAAACTGGCAACCCTAATCCACTTTACTTTGGCATGCTAAACAACATCTATCTTATCTAATTCAATCAACCTGCCTTGTCTATCATACTTTGCATTGATATGATACCTTCATCCAACAAGCTTTACAAACTGTAATTAATTTAGGCTTCTAACATTCTGGTGAGGTAGGGAAATATGATCTCACTTTGTACAAATGAAGAATCTGAATACAAAAAAGTTAAGTAACTTGACCAAGGACACAGAAGATGACTGAAGCAAAGCCCAAATAAAACCCACTTGTAACATTCGGTCCTCGACTTTAACCATGAGAACATTTTTTCTAATCTATCTACTCTGTCTACCAGGAGCAAATCTCAAAGCCTCTGTGTTTTATAACTACAACAAGCATCCAACAGCTCAAATAGTTACATGAAACAGGGTTTTTAAAGATATGGTCCCTTCACCCAGGCTCCTGACACAACTTTTCTTGAGAATTGGTTGAATTTTTTCAAAAGTATGGAGGGTTTTTTTTGTGGTGGGAGAGAGGGAGAGGAATAGCCTTTTTCAAAACTGAAAACAATACAAAACAGTTTTTAAATATCTTTTTTTCTATATTTTTTATTATTTGATTCTATGTCTTCTTTCTGATTCTCTCTTTCCGTGCTGCTTTCTTTTCCCTTGCACTGAGCACAGTAGAAAAAGTGAAAGAAGGAAAAGGGAGAATACAGACAGAGGGGGAAATCTCCCCCCCCAACTGAAAAATGTTCAAAACAAAAAAAAAGTGTTTTTAAAAACTTTGAAATGAAAATATTTCTGAATTTTTGAACTTGTTCATGGCATTTCCCCCTATCGTTGACGAGCTCTCTTTGCTTCCTTCCACATTACACATCCCTCAGTATGCTTTGTAATTCTGTAATTCACCAGCTGTAAACCTTGGTGAGACCTTCTAAAATAAGGCCCCACCTCTTCCATTTACAATCTATTGTGAAGATACTCCTCTCACTCTGAAGTAGTTATATCACCAGAGGCAAGATCCTGTTTCTCTTCCTCTCTTTTGTGGAAAAGCCCATAACTTTTCTCCTGTCTTTTATTACCAAACTTCCCAGGAGGCAAGGTGTAGCTCTCTAATTCCACCTCTGGCTCCATTTTTCAGAGCTAGACCTCTTCTGGGGGCACCTAAAGAGGGGAAATATATCCTTATCCTCTGTATTGAAGGGCATTACAGTATTTATATTTATGCTGCTCTGTGGCTTCTCCATTAATTGTGCCTCAGAGTCCATGGAAGCCCCAGAGGAAGCACAGACTGAATGCCTCCAGGGTTCCTAGACATTGTCAAGTATAATCAAAGGTGGAGCCTGAGACCAGTGCCCAAGGTAAAACAAAGCAATAGCAGGACTCAGCAGAAAGCATGACAACTTCTTTTCAAAAGAATGAAGGCTGCGGAGTTTATGAAGGTGTTAGTTCTGAAAAAAAATGAAATGTATCAATTTGAATCTGAAAAAGAATTAGGGTACAGTTTGGGGAATGAATTCATATTAGTTCTTAATGTGAACTGACTCAATTAGCCCATCTGTACAATAAGAAATCGCAGAAATCAGAGATATAACAGAGCTAGGGCCAGATTCTCCACCCCACATGCTTCAGTACTGTGGAAAGGGGGCTAATTGCCCCTTGCTTCCCCTTGCCTCCTGGTGCTGACTTAAGTTGGAACTGATCTCATTTACACCACTGGCATCATGTCTAAAGACTTTACTGATTAGAGGACTGGCCACAGTAGAGCTCTGCCCCATCCCAGCCATGCTTTACCATCAACCTGCCCCCTCGCCAATAAACAAACAAAGCTCCCCTCACTTCCTTTCACACTGGGGTTGCAGGACACTACTGACACAGAAGCAGATCCACCACCTTTGTAGATTTTTTATCAGTAAAGATTTGTCCATGCAGGGGGAATTCTCTACAGATGGTTTCTGGCTAGTCGAAGTCCATTTTGTGCCACTTGAGCAGTGGGGGGAGGGGGGAGTTGTTTTCTAAAGAACATTTTCTAACATCCAGCTCGTGCAGTTGGAGTTGAGATTGACTGAGAGTGTTTTCAGCTCCAGAATAATCATATTATAAAAGGAAAAGTGATGAAAAGTTTCTTGAATAAAAAAGAAAAAAAACAGGCAAATGAGTACATATTGTGACCATTCATAAAATAATAGTTTCTCCTATACTGTAGCCATCACTATTAAAGGATATACATATATATACATACATTTAATTTTACATATATATAATTTTAAACAACTATTATTCATTAAATGTTTATAAAATATGTAGCAAATAATTAGGACGAACACATTGTCTAATAAAGATGAAAATGATGACAAGCCTTATGAATTTTTAATCTAAAAATAAAGAACACTAACATGCCTTAATTATATCATCAAATATTTAAAATTACCTTCAATGCTCAAATGTATTTGTATTTAATATATTTATTTATAAATATCTGTAACATTTTTATGAGGTTTGTAAAGCAAAATCAGCTGTTACAACAAAAGGCATCTTGACTAAATGTATTCAACATCTTGATCAAAATTTCCATTTTGTTTATTTTTAAGATAAATCAACCACCTTTGTACACTGTATTAAAATTTATATTCCATGTAGTGGGATACATAATTAATATCATTACAAATGCAAAAATAAAACTAAGGGTATGTCTACACTACAACATTATTTTGAAATAAGTTATTTCGAAATAATGCATCTACACACAAAATGCATTTCGAAATAGCATTTTGTTATTTCGAAATAGCGCGTCCACACTGAGTGGATGCTGAATCGCATTTAAGGCCGGCCAGAACCAGGTCCGGCAGGGCATCAGGTCAGGAGTTACTTTGTGTGGCTGCTGCCTGAAGCTATCTGAGGCCTGTGCTTAAAGGGACACCACCCCTCCCCCCCGTACAGCCGGTTCTCAGGTTTCCCTGTTTACTTGCCTACCTTGATGAGGGACAGCAAAGCATTTGTGTCTCGGAGTGCTCTGGTTGCCCTCACTTGGGACACCACAGCACTCTGCAACATGGAGCCAGAGCTGCCCCTGGGCACTCTGGTGCTTCTCGTGGACGCATTGCTGCGAGCCTGGCTGCACTTGCTGCAGGCTGCCATCCGGGAGGTTCATTGGGGGGCTATCAGTATCCAGGAGGCACTGCAGGAGACCTTCCACCCTGAGGAGCACTAAGAGCCTCCCTGGTCTGCCCCACTGGGGGCTTGTGCCTCATTCCTCCCTCATGTCCTTCCACTCACCCCTCCCTAATCCCCCCTTCCTGATTGACAGTGACAATGTGAGTAGTGACAATGAGAGAACTACCAGTGTGGATGTTCATATGGTAAAAGAAAGTACTTATGGGTAAGATTTTCAAAAAATGACTGGTGAGTTAGGTGCCTCTGTTTTTGACTCTCAGAGGAGGTTGCTCACCACTTTCTGAAAAGAAATCCTCCTTTTAATGTGTCTCAAATGGGCATCCAAAAATCAAGCACCCAAATCAGATGTGATTTTTGAGACTCTTAATTTATGTGTTTTGCTAGATTTGGTTAGAGAGCTCAGGACCTTGTAGGATCAAGTTCACTGATTCCAAATGCATGCTTCTCTGGGTACACTGATGGCCTTATCCATTATCTGTCTATGGTACTAAGACCGCTACATGATCTCCTAGGATAAGGAAAAATCTAGACTTGGCCAGATGGGTGTGACTAAGGTTGGGTGCATCTCACATCATCTCACAATCTTCCACAGTGGTCTCACGTATATACCGAAAAAGAGACTTGACAGAATAGATGATTGTGGCATAGAGACAAGAGAGCCCTCGGGGCAGAAAGACAATATCTCATTACTACCAATTAACAACATATTTCTGAAGATATATTGTACTAATTTTTCCAAAGAGAAATTTTGCTGTCAATTGAATCCTATGAAAATATAAGTACTGTAAGTGCAATAGAGTTATCTTGAATATAGACCATTCCATACTTAATGTAAAATAGTGTAATCATTTTGCTAGATTTTAAAAAAAGTTTTAAGAAAATAAAATATGAAAAATTATATGAGTTTGGGAAGGCAAAGAGGTTTAATGTCATAACAACCAAATGGACTAAAGGATGGCTCAATTTATGAGTGTCTGTGATCTTTAATTCTATGTTCTATGTTGATACTATTACAGTAAAACCTGTGTTATCCGGCACGCTCGGGGATTAGGGCATTACAATTATCTAAAAATTTCGGTTTTCTGAGACTGTCTAAAAACTACATCCCTTTTCTCGAAAAAGGGATGCAAATTAGACACTTTGAAATTGCAAATGAAGCCAGGATTTAAATTTCCCACGCTTCATTTGTATAATGGTGGCCGTGGTTTTTTTTTTGAAACAGGACTTTTCGAAAGAAAAACATCTGTTTAGATGGGGATTGATCGAAAATAAAACCCTTTTTCAAAAGATCCTGTACTCCTCATTTTTTCAGGAGTACAGGATCTTTTGAAAAAGGGTTTTATTTTTGTTCAATCCCCATCTAAACAGCCGTTTTTCTTTTGAAAAGCCCCATTTTGAAAAAAACAGCGGCCGCCGTTATGCAAATAAAGCATGGAAAATTTAAATCCCAGCTTCATTTGCAATTTCGAAGTGTCTAATTTACATCCCTTTTTCGAGAAAAGGGATGTAGTTTAGACACAACCTGAGGGTCTCATCAACCTGGGAAAAGCCAATGGACAGTAATAGTAAAACTCAAGTTTTTAATATTGGTAGTTTTGCAATGTGAGGCAGTTGATCTCACATTTCTGTTTTGAGTTAAAGATGATCAGTACTTCTTAAATAAAAAATTGTTAAGCCAATCATGGTAAACCAAGCCAGGCCTGTGCACCTGAAGCTGTGACAGTATTGTGTCTGGGGGCAATGCCAGTTAACAAAGTTTTCTGGCTAACAGAGTGCGGATAACAAAGGTTTCACTGTATTACTGTTGCTGTTGTAGCAGCACCTAGGAGCTCCAATGATCGACCAGTATTTAAATGTGCTTGGTTGCGGTACAAATACAGAACAAAAAGACCGTCCCTGTCCCAAATAACTCTCAATCTGTCTCTTGGACCAAACCACCAACCCAATCTGATAATTCATCATAACTAGTATGTCAGCCTAAGTGCAACTCAGGAATGGGTTGGCACAGAAAATTTCAGTCCAGAACTGAGGTGAGCTAATAGACTAGTGTGAAGAAACTGGAACCAAGACTAATTACTTTATGCCTTGGTATAGATAATACTATTGCTCTCTGACTTTCCTGAGCAGCCCAGGCAGTGTATTAATTAACAAAAACAAAAAACAAAAACTGATTTATGAAAACTAAAAAGTAAAAGTACTTTAAAGTATTGCTCTATGCATATTTTATCCCACATAAATCTGATTTGTTCTATACCATGTCAGGTACCAAATTGGAATCCAAGCATTTTACTGAATACCCAGATAATTGATTTGGAGTATGTGTGTGTGTTTCTAATAACCAGAAAAAGATCTGAGGGAATGAGCTCACCTAAGTGTACACAATTCACCCAGCCTTTAATTGTAAATTTGAGAAACCACAGCTAGTAAGTACATGCTTCCATGCCTCTTCTGCCTCCCCATACCACCCCCTCTAAATAGTTAATCTAGGTTAGTAGCTTTAGCTAAGCTTAATTAACAGTGGGAGTATATCTAAACTGGAGGAAAATAATGATTAGCAAAATCTTTTGTTTCTTAATTATGCTGTGACATTTCTCTCTCTGGAATTCCTCACCTACTGATAGGCAAACTTCATACATTTTATAGTTGACTTTGTGTTCAAATAAGCTGCCAAGTGTTCAGAAGCTTATCTGAAGATTATCCAAACTATCCAAAAGTGCTTAAGTAGATAAAGCTGAGGTAGAAATTTTGTATAAATCTATTCAATTTTCCTACATTTCCAACTGTGCTTTGGGTCTGAAATGCTGCTAAAGTCTTTTTCAAGGCTATTCAAAATGTCTTCCTTCACCCTTGCCCTAAGTCGTCCCCCAATCCAAACCCTTTTGCCAATTGAAATTGTTTTCGTTAACTTATGTGCTTCAAATTTGTTTTCATTTCCCCTTTCCTCTTAGGCTGTGTCTAAACTACACCCCTCTGTCAGCAGAGGGATGTAAATTAGACACATCGGAAGTGCAACTGAAGCGGGGATTTAAATATCCCACACTTCATTTCCATAATCACATTCTGGCCCTGTTTTGAACAAGCACCATTTCAAAACTGAAACCGCGGTTTAGATGTGGTTTTGCCGACAGCGGGGTGATTTTTCGACAGATCCTGTACTCCTCAAAAAATGAGGAGTACAGGATCTGTTGAAAAATCACCCCGCTGTTGGCAAAACTGTGTCTAAACCGCGGTTTCAGTTTCGAAATGGCTCTTGTTCGAAACAGCGCCAGGATGCGATTATGCAAATGAAGCACAGGATATTTAAATCCCTGCTTCATTTGCACTTCCAATGTGTCTAATTTACATCCCTCTGCCAACAGAGGAGTATAGTTTAGACGTAGTCTTAATTTCTGGGTTCCATCAGAAGTGTAAATAATAATTTTTTTGTTTAAGGTGGTTGTTATCCCGTCTCAGAACTGACCTTAAATAAAACTTTTGGCCTGTTCAGCTTCATAATGCACCCAGCTCACTGGTGCTTAGTTCTGTATTTTCTAGCACACCGGGAAAGGGAAGGGTATGAGGGCCTACAGCCCATAGACGAGAGAGTGAGAGTTGTGCATGACACTAATAACCCTCCTCCACTACAAACTCAGGGACTTAGCCAAAGCTATATGCCTGCAGCTCTAGTATCATGCTGTTCTTCAGGAAGTGTTAATTTGTGGAACAGTTCCCAAGTGACCCTGGACATAGCAACAACAACAGCAGGATGAGTGGTAGCAGGCCTGACAGCATTGCTGATGTTATAAATCCAGCAGAGGCCAGCTGAAAAGGGTCTATAAAAATGGTTGTGCCCAACTTTTTCCTTTGTGACATTTCCTTTAAAAAAAATTCTGCTTGAAATGATTCTGTTTGAACCTCTGAACTTTATTCAGTTTTGAAAGCAAATCACTACTTCATCTATTCCCTCCCTGACTGCACTTAAACATAGGAATAAAACAAAACCTAATAATCTCCAAGATTAAACCAAAAAATTTAATGTGCTTCAGACACACATTCACAACAATAAATAAATGCATCTCATATTATAAACTAGCAGATTTACCCAGCATTGCCTGTACTGCCAAAACAGCACTACTGCAAATTTCTCCATTTTGTCTCTTTCTGTAAAATTTATTGAGAAGCAATTCTATTTCAAGTTCATCCTATTTTTCTGGCTCATCTTGGTTCAGTCTCTTTCAACATTTCCTCAGTTATGTCAATTGTGAGGACTGTGATTCTATGTCTTTTCTGTTTGGTTTTCTGAGACGCAATCCCATTCCAGGCACATCTCATTGTCCTGGCACACCCAAACCCTTACATTGCGTTAAGTTATGATAAGAGGAAGCTGTATACCGAATTTGGTGGTCCTAGCTCTTACCGCTTAGGAAGAGTTCTTGATCAAACATACAAACAGACAAACTCTAAAATATATAGTAGAAAAGAGTGCAATCCCAGTCTGTGCAAGGTACTGTGTTCTCCAGCCCCAGGCTTGGGTGACTATATTTTCCCCAAATGAAAATGGGACACCCCACAGGACTGGCCCAATGTCGTTTCCCCCATCCTACTAGGCCATTCTTAGCCCTCCCTGACTCTCAAATGCATGGAGCCAGCCTAAGATCCCAGTTCAGCCTGAGCTACTTTCCTGATCCCTCCCTCCTGCACATGGCTGGCATTGCCATTTACCCTCTAATATTCCTCCCCACTCCTCTAGGGATCGTACATTAACAAGGAAGTACATGAAAAGGAAAAGGGCTAAGTTTACTGAATGAATTGTTCTTTATTAATTGTTCACTAAGATATAGTAAAAGGGTATGACTGGGATTCTGGGACTGCATTCACTCTATTTAATATATAGAATATATACATATATACACACATTTTATACCTCATGCTTCTTCAAACAAGGTATTCAATTACTCACCCGCAAATGTTCTACAGTGGCTACTTATTTGTTTTAATTAAATGAATAATTCTGAGGGGAAAATCAGTTTTGAAAATCTGTACACAAACTGTTTTTAAAAAGCAGTCCCTTTAAAGCCGGGGTACAGTATTTTTGTTTAATTAAAGATAAAGTTTTAAAAATATTTAATGTCTCTTGCATCTGTCTGTTTGTTTTCTTCTTAGGTACTCAAACTGCTGCCCTGATGCTGCTGCTCCATGGGAGGGAGGTGGAAGCTATCTTTGGCTTAGCACTTTAATTAAATATCGGCACTCCTTTCAGGAAAGCAGAACCAGGAAAGCAGCGGAGGCGGGCAGGGAGTTCTGGATTAAAAACATCCCCACACTTAATTAACAGGATCTGCCAATGTGCCAAGCCCCCATCTCCTCCTTCCATGGAGGAGTAACTTCAGTAGTTCAAGGACCTTGGAAAAATAAGGAAATAGCTGAATCAATATTTTAAACTTGTTAAAAAGAATCTTAATTAAATAAATAACTTAAAAAGCACCAACATTTCAAAATAGCTCCTTCATATATAATAGCCCTGTGAATAGAATGATCCAGGATTCAGTTAATAGTTCTCCCCTGTCAGGCGCTTTTAGCCTAGGCAGACATGTTATTTTAAAGATCACTTGTAAACTCCCTAGTGAGCCTGAAGGTGGAGATGGAGGGGAAAGACTCCCTATTAGATGGGCTGGAACTTTCCTTCTTAAGCATTTATCTCTGAGCCTAAAGGAATAAGGAACAGTTCAAACAAACTCTTCTCCGGTTACTTTATTTCAGCACATTTGTGACCTAGATAAGATCATTATCTAACAATTGGGAGATAAGTTAAAGTTACATGGTTGTTTTAAACAGGAAAAAAATAGTCATAATTTAATATAGTCTGTGTTTGTGAAATTGCTGTGGCATCTTTCTTTGGCTCCAAGCCTGACGGCATAGAGGGCAGTTTTAAAGGAATTATTCAATAAGTCAGATAAAATAACAGTTACAAAGTGAGGGTAGTGGCATAGTAGGGGAAGAGGCTTAATATCCCTTTCCCCAGATTTTTTTAACAGCAAGGGTAATTAGCCATTCCACACAGAATGGGATGTCACTACTGCAAGTCAAGTCTCGCTCTCCCTGGACCCTTCTCTGTGACTGGGACACACAAGTGAAAAGCAGAGAAACTAGGGAGAGGCCAGTATTCTTCTTCATAATCACTGTGGAATCGCAGTGGAATCTCTATTTGGGGTCCCAGAGATAACCCTGGCTTGAGGCTGGGAAAAACACTAGCACACTGACTTAACAGGGCACATGCTTTTAGGAAGTGAGAGGAAAAGTAGGAGAACCCAAGGCCTATTTGGCTACACAGGCTTCCATGATATGTCTCTAAGCTGACCTCCTAGTATTTGAGTTCTAGAGTCAGACCTACAAATTGTGTGTGTCTGTGGGGCAAACCCAATCCCCCAGTGCAACAAACTGGGCATACATTCTCACAAAACAACAACAACAAAAAAAACCCCAAAACCAAAACCTCATTTCTCTTCTTTCTGTCTCTTCCTACTTCCTCTCCCCCTCCCCTGAAAAGGTGGTCTGGATCTTGAATATTAGACAAAAGTAGGTTTGTCTTATTTCTACATTTGTGTTTTTTTGTTGACTAAATAATGTTATTTTTGGCCAGTACCATACAGTATTTTAACATCTCCTGTTGCCCAAAGTGTTGATCTGATAGCAAGTCTTCCAAGAGGGCAGAGCAGAACTGCAGCTGTGCATACGGGGGTGCTGCTTGCTCTTCTTCCTTTTCCCCTCACTATTAGGGAGTGAGAAGAAAGAACACAGCTTGCATCACTTACTCCTTTGCCCTTTCCCTCACCAGGCAGGAGTGAAAGGAATGCATGCAAGCTGTTTACTTGTCCCTTGCTTCCTAATAGTGAGGGAAAGGGAGAGAAGAAGAAGCAGCATTCCGGTATGAGCTACTGTAGCCCTCTTTCCCCTGAAATGGCGCCCCTGTGTGATACAAAATCCTAATCCACAGAGTCCTTTATTTTGGGATTTCCCTGTCAAGATCCAGCACTACAAAGAAAATACTGTGTGCCCATTGCCGTCTCTTGGCATATTAAAATGATTTCTTTTCATTGGTCAATTAATATCCAGAGTGACCTGCTTTTCGCATCATGTGAGAATATTCAGCAGAATATTTTGTTTGGAAATGGATGACAGGAGAGGGATCACGTGAGGATTACTCGTTCCATTCCCTCCCTCTGGGTCATCTGATATTGGCCATTGTCGACAGACAGGATACTGGTCTAGATGAACTTTTTGTCTGACACAGTATGCCCATTCTTATGTTATGTTCTTATGTTCTTAGAAGGGAAAGCATCAAGGGACAATGCAGATAGCATTAAGACATTTCTTCCACTCTCAGATTAAATCAGTTCATGCCCTCATTGTGGACACATCTACACTACGAAGTAAGGTTGAATCTATTATGTTCTAATTTCTTACCACACAATTTTGTGAAGTCAAAGTTCGTGTCCTCACTACAGGGAAGAATTGAATGTAGTCTGAAGTAGTGCATACCTATTTGGAAGCCTACCATCAACTCAGAGAGTAAGGCACCATGGACAGCTTTGCAGTCTGGGCTATGCTCCCAGTGCCCTCTGGGACCAAAATTGTGCAGGGGGTAGTAATGGGATCATGTTGCCAGCATCCCATAATGCACTCATCTAGTCCCTCTCCCCTCAGGTAAGATAAAGGGGAAGCAGTGTGCTCGCGCCTTTTGGTGCCATGGTCACCCACGCAGATGCCAGAACAGCGGGAGCATGGAGCCTGGTTTGCAGTCATGCTCACATGTGTGATGGTGCAGTATTTGGAGAGTGTACGCATGACACTCCACCAGGAAGAGGACAAGGATGAAACCCGGCGAGGCATGCAGTCACTGCTCAGGCAAGGCCTGGCACTCATGCTAGTGCAGCCACCAGTTAATCCTCTGGACATACTGCAATGCCAGTTTTGGCATTGTGAGACAAGCTCAGACTGGTGGGACCACACTGTGATGCAGAGATGGGATGATCAGCAGTGACTGCAGAACTTCTGAATGCACAAGGCCATGTTCTTGGAACTGTATGGGTTGCTATTGTACAAGTAGACAAGGTGATCAATAGCATTCTGCTAAGGAGGGTTGTTACTTTGGGGAACATGGTACCATAATGGATTGGCTTCCCTAATGGCAGTGGGCCCATAGATGGAACACATATCCCCAGGAGCGGCCCGAGGCCGGCTGTGGCAGCTGGCTCCCCAGGTGGAATGCACAGTCGGCACCCCTGCCTGCAGGGCCGTCAACGGACTGACGTCATCGGCGGGCGCCCTGGCTGCCCCTTTGACATCATCATCGGGCGCCCTGGGTGGAAGCGCCCTAGGCAGCGGCCGAGTCCACCTATAGCCACGGGCCACCCCTGCACATCCCCATCTTGGCCCCCAACTACCATTCCTTGGAGTGTCCTTACCACAAGGGGTACTTCTCCATAGTGCTGCAGTTGCTGGTGGATCACTAGGGCCATTTCACCAACATCAGTATGGGATGATTGGGAAAGGTGCATAATGCCTGCATCTTTTGGAACTCCTGCCTCTTCTAAAAGATATCCAGTGGAATTTTTTCCCCAACAGAAAAAGGAGAATCAGAGAGGTGGAAATGCTAATAGTGATCCTGAGCGATCCAGCCTACCCTTTGCTTCTTTGGCTCATGAAGCTGTAAACAGGCAGCCTGGATTCCAGCAAGGAGAAGTTCAAAACAGGCTGAACAGATGCAAAATGGTGGTGGAATGTGTATTTGGAGGTTTAAAGGGGAGGTTTAGGAGTCTCCTGACCCAGTCGGACCTCAGCAAACACAACATTTCCTTTGTTGTGTTGGCCTGTTGTGTGCTCCATAACCTGTGTGAGAACATGGGGGAAACTTTTCTAGCAGGTTGTAGGGATGAGGCAGAGCACCTAGCCAGAGAGTTTGAGTATCTGGACACCAACACCATAAGGAGAGTACAGCGTGGGGCAGTGCCAATCAGAGACGCCTTCAATGACAGTTTTATGCAAGGCCTCTTTTGAGACCCTGCCACATGGCTCTCCACAGGTATCCCTGCATTCCCTGTGTTTACCTTTAATTCCCCAACCCACCCCTGCAGTTGAAGTAATAAAGAGACCCCTGTGCAAAGAACAGTTTTTATTTGGAGAAAACAGCTGGGAAAGGGCAGAACTGGGAACCCAAAGGTCTGAGAGGGGCTCAGGAACATAGGTGAGACTGCCTTCTGCTGCCCGGGGTCCTGGAGGGTGTGGCTGCCCTTGAAATCGCCCTTGTGCCTAGTGGCCCCTGAGGATCCTGGTTGTGGAAGCAAAGGGGTTGGGGGAGGAGGAGGGACCAGGGTGTCATCAGGGTGGATAGGGTTCTGGGAAAAGGTTCTCTCCATGAATGCTGCCAGGCACTCCATAACAGCAGTCAGGGAGGCAAACATGGTTTTGGTTTGTCTGGCCTGCTGCTCCCTGGTGGTTCATCTCTCCTGACACTTGGTGATTCAGTCCAGGCAGCTGGCCCACATCTCCTCCATGAGGGACTGCAAGTAGTCCATCAGCTCATGGAACATACCCTCCCTTGTCCACTTTTGCCTGTGGATCTGTGCAAGTTGGGCAGATATTGTAGGAAGGAGGGGATGTGCTGAGCTGGCTGCTGGCCCAGCTGCAAAGAAAAGGTACAAGAGCAGACATTATAGGCGCTATGTTATATTAAGCCTAACCCTAATCTCTTTGTGTACACCAAGGGTCTCTGTAAAGACAATGGAGATGTGTTCTGTGCAAGGCCAAATGTTTGCCTTAAAGCAGGCTTTTACAGCAGTGGCTTCCAGCTATGTCTGGCACATGAAGCCTCCCAGAGAGAATAGGTTCCCTCCAGGTTGCCATGCAAGGTATCAGTCTTCTCTGAATCACAGCGAGTGATTGGGAGTGAATGCTGAATGAATGTGGCCATAAACCTGGACCTTAACCTGCACTGCTTTGTGGTTCAATGATGCCAGACCACTTACTGCTGGCTTGGCATGGGAAGGTGCCCTACTGCAGAGGATGGAATAAGACTGGTCTCTCCAAAAACCTTGTGAGAAGGCTTAAAGAGTTCCTATGTGAGAGCTTCATGGGCCTGTGAAGACAAGACTTGTGCTCCATCTGCAGACATGTGAACAAGCTGTTCTGCACCCCCGCTCTATAGAGAATATGCTGCACAACCCATTGCCTAAATCCACCTGTAGTTAGAAAAAGTGAGTGAAGTGCCATCCACAGGGGTCAGTGCTGGGCTGGGAGACATCCTGGGAGGAGGGGACTAGCTCCAGTGTCATGACCAGCTCTTGGCTCTTGGGGATCAGTGGCTGGCTACTCTCCTCCTCCTCCTCCATCACCTCCACCTGTAAGTTGATGCGGGGCATGTCCTGGCTGAATTCCCTTCCAATATTGCGTCCAGCTGCTCGAAGTAGTGGCATGTGTGAGGTGCTGCCCTAGAGTGTTTGCTCCCCTTCTTTGCATTATGGTAGGACTGCATGAGCGCCTTGAACTTTACTCAGCACTGCTGGACATCCCTGGAATATCCTTTAGCCGCGTGGCAACTTGTGATCTTTCTGTATATGTCGGCATTTCTCTTGCTGATTCAGAGCTCTGAGAGGATGACTTCATCTCCCCACACCTCAATGAGGTCCAAGATCTCCTGGACACTCCACACTGGTGCTTTCCTTAGCCCCTGGGAACTGGCGGCCACGGGAGTAGAAGTATTGGAAATCGTTGCAGTGTTCATTGTAATGTTTGAACTCTTCTCCATGGATGGCTCACTATGCTGCTCTCTCGGAATGGGCTCACAATGGAGGACACATGGGTAATGCCTTTCTGATTTACCCAGGGCTTTTTGGGCTCTTTAGGAGAGCAGTAGAGGCACAAGTGCTCTCCAGAGTGGTTAGAGGGGGGAATTGTGGGAGGACACCCAGAGGCCAATAGCAATGAGTTTTCATCAATGCTGCATTTATACTACCATAAATTCGACCATGCAAGTTTTGGAATAGTGCTACTTCCCATGAAAATCAGGAGTTCTGAAATCAACTTCCATGGCCTTTTACAGGCTTGGTAATGTAGATGCATCTCTTAGAGAATTGACCATAGGCAGCTAAATTTGATATAAAGTCCTAGTGTAGATCAGGCCTGAGAGTCCTGTGTCAACCAGAAGTAACTATTGAAGCCCATGGACCTGATTCTGATCTAAATTACACTGGGATAAATCTGGTGTAACTCTTCTGAAGTTGAGTCAATGAGATTATTTGGAATTGATGCTAGGGTGAAAGAGAGCAGATTCTGGCTCCATTCATTTCAATGGAAGTTACTGAAGTAACTCATGCAAGCAACCAAATCATGCCTGCTACAGTAGGGACACTCTGAGAAAACCGATATAAAAGTGAGGCTAAAATGATATGATAGGTAAACCAAACACTGTGCCAAAGCCCACCCAAATTCTATTACACATGAGTAGGACGTCTTTTTACAAAGATTGAATGCACTTTTCCATTAAAAGAAATGCATATTTGCCTACCGAAACAAAGCAGAGTAAGACCCTATGTCTATATCTGGCATTGGAATACTTAATTGAAACATAAGTGTTTCCCAGTGATATATATTGAACAATCATAAGAAATATGAGGACTTAATAAGTAACAAAAAGAGAATTTATACAAAAACAGATATAACAAGCCAAAGTTAATTCATCACAACTTTCACATAAGCCTTTTTTGGGCAGTTGGCCAGGCCCATCACATTATCTGTTTGACTCACTGAGTCACTCTAGCTAATAGAATTTTGCCCCATGTTTGTTGTTGCCATGGCAATGCAATATTATCAGGCATGTCATGTTCACAGATCAGTAGCAGCAGCACTGCCGCAGACACACAACAGCTTTCAGCCTTTGACCATAAACAGGAATTCACTCCACAGTCAGTCTGTCAAAAAGGAAGTCGGCTGTGGTGAAGAAGCACTAGTGCCAGTACTACTAGCCTTTTCCTTTTTCCTTTGTCAGTACATTGCTATTATCATTAAAATAACCTTGAATCGTCATGAATTCATTCATTCACAAACATTGTCAAAGAAGGTGCAATAGTTCAAGAGAATCCAGAGGGTCAAAGAGAGGACTAGTTTTAAATCTGTGCCTATTGAACCTGGAAATGACATAGTCTGTTAGATATAATCTTATTCTTACCATAGCAAATCAAGCTGTGTTGACTGGCACCAATGTCCAAGTCAATTCAGCACCATGAAAGGTTACTGGGAGTAAAGAGGTCATATCCTTTGTGGTATTGCTTTGAGAAATAAACTTAGGCATGTGTGGGAATATTTTTAAAAGAATAGCTTTTTCAGCAAAAGTGAGAAACAAATCCTGTCAGGAATCTATAGAGACTGCTGATATTTTCTGCTATTGCTATATTCAGTTTTTAATCCAGATGTATAATTAGTAGGCTTCAATATTTAAAATGTTTAAGCAAGGCATAGGTATTCTACAGTACATTTTAACTGATTTACAAAGAAAATTGTGCAATGTATTTTCCAAAACCAGCAATTGAAATTGACAATATGCTCAGGTGTGGGATTTGTAAGGATTGCCATTTATTCATTTTTTCCCAAAAAATACATATAAAAGTGGGAAATATGAGGGGAAATTTTAGACCATTTGTGATTGAGAAGTTTGACTCGCCTCATGTTTACACCAGTTTTACTCCAGTGTAATTTCATTGATCCCAAATGAGTTACTCCTGACTTATACCAATTTTGAAAGAAGAAATGAGTCTCTTGGATTTAGAATATGGGAAAGAAGTTTGTAAAGTATTCCCTGTTTTCTGAATGTACATATGATAGGGAAAATCCTGTTTAATCTTTTGTCATTGGAGATGCTCAAAATGTTGCAAATGAATTATAAGGCTCTGTGAGGCTCTATACAAAGTCTGGAAATAAGTTTGAAAATCAATGTAAAAACAAATTTTCTGCTCATATTTAAGCTATTTTTGCAGTGGTGTAACTACTAATTTCAGAGTTGTTACTCCTGATTAACCCCACAGTAAATAGATTCTGCTAAATTCTGATCTATATAATTTCATTGTAAATCTGTAGTTACATCATTGAAGCCAATGAAGTTATCACAGATTTACGCCAGTGTTTACTGAGGGAAGCTTTGGGTCATGGTGTTCAAAACTGGACTATTGGTCTGAGGTCCTGACTTGTGGCAAAGAAGAATTAAGCATAGCTCAATGGGTCAAAGCCACCTTTCTGGTTCACAACACGTATATGCAATTGTTGTAAATAAGTGAAGTTACAATACCTTCAATAGCGCTACCCTGATTTATACCAGTTAAAGATCTGTCCCATCAATCCTAATTCTAATATTATGAGCCTGGTCCTCTAATCTTCCATAATAGTGCAAAAGGGGCTGTAAACTCACCTTTATAAGAAACCAGGAGCCTGGCTGTAGGAGAGGATGTGGCCAGACTGTTGCACAGCCCCAAGGGTGCTTTAGCTTGTGCTGGGGGATTGTACCAGTCTCTGTTAATTAGGGATATATTGGCAGTGGCCAGTATCATCACATCCTAGGGCAGAGACTGCTCTGTGTAATAAGAGATACAGCAAAGTTTCACTTTTCAGTAGCAATCTATATCAAACCAGAAAAGGATAAAGAATTTGTTGATTTAAAAAAATTGTTTGAAGTCCCTTATTTTTTTCCAGATAATTCACGATGCAAAGAGAAAATGGAGATGTTACCATTAAATTCCCTAGATTTGTTCTGACACTAAGCAAAACTGCAGTACTAATTGAGTTGCAAACACTTGGGGCTGCGTCTAGACTGGCTGTTTGAATTTGCGCAAGAGCACTGACGTTCGAATGTAAGAAATCAGTGCTTCTTGCGCAAATACTTTGACCCTCCCGTTCGGGCAAAAGTCCTTTTGCGCAAAAGCTTTTGCGCAAAAGGGCCAGTGTAGACAGCTCAGATTTGTTTTGCGCAAAAAAGCCCCGATGGCTAAAATGGCGATCGGGGCTTTCTTGCGCAAAACCACATCTAGATTGGCCAGGGATGCTTTTGCGCAAAAGCACTTTTGCGCAAAAGCATCCGTGCCAATCTAGACGCCCTTTTGCGCAAATACTTTTAACGGAAAAACTTTTCCGTTAAAAGTATTTGCGCAAAAACATGCCAGTCTAGACGCAGCCTTGTAGTTTAAAATCTTTGAGTTAGAGTGAAGCTTTACATATGTAGTTTAATAGAAAAGTTCTTATAACATGTGTGCCAGGGAAAATCTTTGTTTTGCCCCAAATGGAACACTCATTTTGAAACAGAAAAAACTGAGTTGAAATTTTGTTCTTTCTGAGGATGAGAAAGCACAGGAGGAAGGGAGTTCTTATGTGTTAATGTTATATGAAACTCTTGTGAAGATTAATTTAGTTGAAAGAGTCTATAATATTCTATGGAGTCTAGAATCTGAAATATGATTGTTAAATAATAGAGTCAATAAAAATAGTTTACTTTCATTTGTATAGTACAATTTCTGCCCTGCACTTCTATTTCCTCTTAGGTTCATCTTAACAGAAAATTATTTTGCAGTCCCTGAAGACTGAGAACTGTGAAATAAATTTTAGTTCTTGCCACAGCGTCATAGCACTTAATCTTCTCCACAATATCATGTGTTAACAAAAAGGAACCAGTTTTCTAAATGGCCTTGACAGCAAATGCACATTTTTGTGTTTTTTGAAACTAAACTTAATACTAATATTTTGTGTAAATTACTGGAAGTGGTTAAATATGGTGAGCCTTTTAGACCTGAAATTAAAACAAAATGTTATTTATTTATAAGCATTACCATGGCACTCAAGACTGCATGTTTGAGCAGTGTCAGTAAGGTCATCTCTTAATTAGCTGCTTAAATTTAAAAAAGGAAAGAAAAAAGCTTATAAAACACTCAAGTAAAACTAGAAAACATCAGTTCCAATTAACTTACAAAAGAGAAAGCAATATTTAAAGAATCTTTTGTTAAATACAAACGTTCATCTTTAAAGCTTACTTATAGTTAAATAATGAAACACTTAAGTGATTAGCTGTTACCTGGAATCATTTTTCTTCTATCTCTGAAGTCATAGGTCATTAAGAAAGTATCCTGGAGAGTAAAAACTGGAATCTGAGGTCAACCTGCAGTTTCATTCTTCCAAGTCTGATTGTACTGCGATATTCAGATGGCTTAAGTTAAAGTTTATCATCTGGTATGACAGAAAGTGATTGGTTGTTACCCAAACTGACCTAAGTCAAACTAATTAACATACAAAGTGAAATTCTGCCCTCACTGAAGTAAATGGCAGAACTCAGACTTCAATAGGGCATGGTTTTATCCATGATGCATAACCAGTTGAGTCATTATGGTGCCCTGTAGTAATCACAAACGAACAGTCCTTCATTCTGCCAGGTAAGGCATGCTCATGTCAACATTATAGGCTGCCAGGAGAGATTTTTGAAGGGAAATAGGGCAGATGGAAGTGGGAAAGGTTTAGAATCAGAAGTCTTTGGAGAGAGTAGGCGGAATTTAAAATCTTCGGAGAAAAGAAAGGAACTGGAGGTTGACAG
Organism: Pelochelys cantorii; assembly: GCA_032595735.1. Classification (NCBI taxonomy): domain Eukaryota; kingdom Metazoa; phylum Chordata; order Testudines; family Trionychidae; genus Pelochelys; species Pelochelys cantorii. The sequence continues at coordinate 117,573,021 of CM064326.1, read as the reverse complement.
AGGGATGGAAAAGAAAGATGGAAAACTGCAGACAGAAAAATGGGACCTTAGAAATGGGGGAAAGGAAGGGGCTTGTAAATAAGCTTTGAAAGCAGAAAGAATGGGAGGGACAAGAAATATGTGAGCATTCCATTATCATTCTTGTGTAGGTTGATAATTTGAAAATCCGTACACTTTTTTCAGGTAAAGCTATCACACAATTATAGTAAAGTTTTTGTTCAGTGTTCTGAACTGCTTTTTAACATTCACTGCAGCACATCTAAACAACTCATCTCACTTTTAATGAAAATTGCTGTGATGTCAATCTGTGCTTTGTTTCAAATGTTCACGTTAGTTCTTCAGTCAACGAACAAGGCAATATTTTCAAATGCATTAAAATGAGGAACCATTCAGCTGATATGATAATGATAGTCCAGTAATGTCTAACAAATATTTATCCACATTCTCTAAATCAGTCAACACAGTGACATGCCTAGCGCTAGCTTTAACAGTTTTAATACTGGATGGTATAGTGCTCCCTATACAATATTACCACCCAGCTACAAATATTAGCCCAGAGCTTGCACTTATGCTGAACGACCCCCAAATTTGAACTGGCCTCCTTTTTTTGTATAGTCATTGGAATCCACAAAGAGCATACAGGTTGGCCACATTTGACATATGGCCACCTCAGGGAGATGTGAATCTGAAAAAAGGGTAGTTCCAAGTGCTGTTGGACAACTGCTGCTGCTGACCTTTGGCGCCGACAATGATGATTTCATGTCAAATACCTACAGAGCTGCTAAATGAAAGTGGATGGATACAGAGAGATTTCGAGTCAGTACTACCTGAGAGAAGTGATAATTGTGAACAATGTCACCTCGGAATTTAAATACTGTAACTGCTCTGTGTAAAACTATTGTTTTTGAAATCACACATTTTGTACTAAATCCGACTGCCACTTAAGTCAGTGGGTGTCTTTCCTTTGAGATCAACATGAGCTGGTTCAAGTCCACTAGTAATCTCCATTTTCAACAGGATTTTTTCCTTCGCAATCACCCTATTTTCTGGTATTATTAGTTTAGAACAGTGTTCTGCGGGTATAAAAAGGTCTTGAGGGGGCACATCAACTCATCAGGATATTGGCCTCATTTTACAACAAGCTACATAAAAAGCAATAGCACAGTCAGTACAAACTAAAATCTCATACAGACAATAACTTGTTTATACTGATCTATATATTATACACTGAAATGTAAGCACAATATTTATATTTCAATTTATTTATTTCATAATTTTATTTTTATTTCTGGTAAAATGAGAAAGCAAGCAATTTTTCAGTAATAGTGTCTTGGGGCACTTTTGTAATTTTTATACCTGATTTTTTAATCAAGCAATTTTTAAATGAGGTAAAACATGGGGAAGGGTGGGCAAGACCAATCAGACTCCTGAAAGTAGTCTGGAAAGGTTGTCAGCCGCTGGTTCAGAACACTAGAAAGGCAAACAGCACTGTATTTACACTGTGATTAAATATATCAGCCAAGTCAACATAATTAGCGTTATGACATGGTGAACTGATTGAAAAATAGCTTGCTTGTTTATCATTAAATTTGCTGATTCAGTGAATGGTCACAATAATTAGTAATTATGCAGCACAATTTTCATTGCATACATTCACAATATGATTTTGGGGGGATTTATTTTACTACAGCATCCCAAACTATGCAGTATTTTCTTGAAAAATGAAAACCAGATGCTAGTGAAGGTATGCTTTTACACTCTGTCATTTGGTAGAATCTGGTAACTGTCCTTATTATCTAAAGTTTCAGAGGGGTAGCCGAGTTAGTCTGTAACAGGAAAAACTTAAAATAAAACAGCAAATGGTCTGGTAGCACTTTAAAGACTAACAAAACATGTAGATGGTATCATGAGCTTTCATGTACACAGTCCACTTCTGTCATCTGAAGATGTGGGCTGTGCCCACGAAAGCTCATGATACCATCTACATGTTTTGTTAGTTTTTAAAGTGCTACCAGACTATTTGTTGTTTCTTATGATCTAAGCTTTTTCTCACTTCCTACATTCTATCATTTTCTCTCAAAATTAATCCATCTCCCTCTCAAATTTCCATCTCTTCCCCCATCCTTCAAAAACTCCATCATGCCTGTTGAAAAAAAATAAATACAGATTTCCCAGAAAACTCCTTCATCCACTTCTTCCCTGAAAAGGTTTGTCAATCTCTTCCTCAAAGTAAGCCTGTCTTTCCCTTTCAGTTGGTTTCCTATCATCTCACTTCAAAACTTCATCTTATCCATTGTCCCTAACTGACAATTCCATGACTTTCTGGATTCATGTTGGGTTTTAGGAGTCAGGGAATGGAGTGGCAATCTCTTAGTGGGACAGAAGTCAATCGATTCTAGATACTTCCAGCTTTGAAGGACAAACAGTAGCAAACTCCTCATTTCCTCACTTCAGTCCTCATTTCATCTCTAATGCACCAGGGGGATGTCAGATTGTGTGGTCTGTTCTAAGGGGAGAGGAGCCTTCATATGGCCTGTCTGTTCCCACAAGCATCAGTTCTCCTTTGCTGGCAGCCAGGGCTACAATTTGGGTGAGAAGCAAAGAGTGAGCTTCTTATACTGTGTGATAGCAATAGTGTCCACCAGTGGATGCTGATGTGCTATCTTTGTTAAAAGCAAAAAACAGCCTAAGGACTGCTTCACTTGTAGTGTAGGTATGTGACTGCTTTGCACTTCCAGCTCATTATTGCACATAAATACCCATAGATAACGATGAATCTCACTTCATCCAATGATTGTTTACAGATAAATACTTCAGCAGCCATCTGTGCACTTCAGGCCCAGGTTGCTACCAACTTGGAACAGATCTGGACCAATGATCAAGAGGTGAAGGATCATATAACTCCACATATAACTCCACTCTAACTCTTTGAGTTATCCAGTCCCTTTCCAAAGATGCATTTAAAACAATACTTACTGAACAATCTTTTTACCTTTATACATTCTCTGACCTTTCTTTATTTTGTAAAATATTCTCAAGTGTGGCTTACTGTACATTGATTTTAATAAGCACTTTCTACAGACCAACATGTATAATGTTGGAAATTGTATAATACAATTTTCCACTACTGAAATGCTATAGAAAATTGTACATTTTATACTGACACATGCCACATCAATAACACAGTTTTTATATCTTATTTGTAGCTATTGATCTCAACAACATAATGAAAAATTGATTGCAATGAACTGCACCACTTCTTAAGTGTAAATTTCAATGTCAATTTATTTTATCTATGCTTCCCAATTATAGATGAAACGTATACATTTATATATATTTGCTTTTACAAAACTCTGAATCAGTAAATTAGATATGACAAGAACACTGAGTCAATAGAAATCTTGTTGCTCTTGCTAAAATATTATTCCAAAATTAAATACAGTAGTTCCACTTCTTTGTTATAAAAAGAATTAGAGTCTCCATATGTGGTAGCACCTTCCTTGGCAATTTAACAATTTGAAATAAGATCTTAAATCTTCAGGGGATATGAGCACACAAAGAATTGCATTGTACAGGAAACAACTGAAATTCATGCATTCAACTTGGAGCCCACATGGCACCGTAAACAAGGAGAAGCATATTCTTTTGTTATCTCTTGAGACCTTATTATTTTAGGATGGGTGGGGAATTAGTGCTTGGGGAAACCTTCTGTTACTAGAACTGACACAGTGTGAGAATGGCTTCCATATTTATTCAGCAGTAGCAACCACAAAGCTCCGTTTCTAAACTTATAAAGATGAGTTGACTAAATTCAGATAGTTCCTATATATTGTCTCTCTTTTAAATTACCTGCGAGCCACCTACTCACACAGTGTTTGAAAACTCAGACTGTATTTCCTGTAGGTGAGACATAAGATGAAGCGATTCTATGAGGGGAGACAATGTGCCCCTTGTTAAATTCTATTCTTGTGGAGTTTAAAAGTAGAAATGTTCATATTTGAAGCTACATATTGAACTTATACTAAAAATAAATAAAGGAAAACCTACACAAGGAAACACTGTAGGATCTCACCAACCCCCATGTAATCAATCAATCCATAGAGTTAATAATCCACACAGAAAATGTCTTCTTCCTTTCACCTCCTAGTAAAGATTCATGGGTGAGATCCACATACATTAAAATGATAAGTTTTTCTATTTCACTCCATATTGCTAAGTTTTCATAGTTACAACTAGACCCTAATTGTCCTTAGACACATGAACAAAGTATAGCTTGTGATGCATTAGCATCGCTTGGTCACAACTTTCTAATTCACAAAGATCAGTAGTTCTAAACAGGTTCAATTCACATTAGTGTGAATTTTGCTAACTGTTGCTGGATGCATGTGTGGGTATTGGTGTGAATGTGCAGCAGGGAGTTTCTGTAAACTCCATCTGTAAACTAGTGATAATGATATTTGTGTGCCATATAGACGTGTTGTAAGGGTCAATTGGTTAGGGTCAGAATGCAACTGGCTGGCACACAGCTGTGCAAAACCAAGAAAGAACAAAAAGTATCTTCATCTTGGACCATCAACAACTAGACACAGCTGCAGCCACTAAAATCTTGAGTACAAAGACCATATGTGGCTCCTGTCCATGGTGTAACTCCTTCTGCTAAAGATGATGATAAACTCCTTCTTTTTCCATAGAAGGTAGTTGCACTGTGTCTGTGCTTTATGGAGCTCCCAGGTGGAGAGAAGGCTTGGGCTGTACACCTTTGCCATACACCCAGTGTACCTGAAAGGTATAATTGAGCCTTCATTATGTGGTTAGCTCTTTGAAGGTGAAAAGCAATGCACATTACTTCAACAGCAACTCTCTCTGTTGTTTCGGTGTATTTATTTAAGGATGAATATAAAGTTGCATAAGTTTGCAGTTCATTTCAAGACATCCTGAAGCAAATGTCTTCTCAATTTACATATTTCATGGCTGAATTTTAAATGCAACCCACACGGCGACTTGAAAGCTATGCAAATCGTTCAAGAGGGATACTCTCATAAATTAGACAAATATTATTGTTTTTACTCACAGGCAACTACTGAGGACTAGAGCATGAGATGGGCTTAATGGATACACAGCCACATGAGTGGAAATGCACCTCAACACCCTTACACTCATGTGCAGCCTCTCTGGACCTTGAATCTAGAAGCACCAGAAAAAACAAGTACTGCACAGCTGATATTTCTCTAATTCCCCCTTGAAATGGTGGGTGGGGAGTAAGCCATAGATCTATATTCACTTCTTTTCCCTTCACCCCTACCCACACCACTAGCTCTCAGAGCTGAGCCAGTGCAGAGGTGTTAATAAGTTGGTATTTTTTATGGACAAGTAGCAAATTATTATCTCTCAGGAGCAAAGAGGGAAGCAGAGAGAGGACCATGCCTTTCTAAGGCACAAAGGGCAGGAATAAAAAGTAAAATCTTGCCCTCAGAGACTGAACAATGAAATGTAAATCAATTTCCTCGTGCATCTTTGAAACCATATTCAGAGCTGTGCTGAATTACTGTTCTACCACACCAATTTTCTTACTAAAGTGTCGAAGACAGGAGCATGTTAACACAGATCTAGGGTGTGCATAAATGAACAGTATGAAGCAATGTGAGACAGTAAAAACAAGGATATGTAGATGGAAATTGAAATGCTATAGAAAATGAATATGGAAAAATTAGAAAATGTGACTGGGGAAGTATTATTTGTAACACATCTCTATTGACAGATGGAGGTCCAGAAGGTAACTCAAAGTAAAAATGGAACACAGAAGACTGGCATAACTGCTGAAATAATAGATGTGATCAAATTATGTTTGCAAAAAGGTAATTATTTAAATAGATACTCCTCAATTAAGGAAGGTTAAAAACAGCAATTGCATTTAACAATATGGTTAACTTGTGCACCGAATTTTATGACAAAGACAGTGTTAATGTTCCCAGCATCACTGGTCCAGCTGAGAAAAACAGAAACAACAGCAGCAAGCATGCAGACTGTGACATGCGAGGTTCCTCAGAACAACTACCCATTGTGTGAAGGGCGAGGAAATGAAAAGAATGCAATTATTAACATCCTAGAGTTGTTATGTGTTACACAATACATGATCATAGCCCATATATGTACTGGGACTCACTTGCAATCAGTTGGAGAAAAGAGCTGTAGGCTTGTGCTCTAGAAAAAAAGGAATTACTTTGATTCTGCTCTAACACAAGATGATATTTCTCTGTTACAATGTGAGTACTTTTCACATGTCTCTTCCTGCAATCCCCAAACTTCTAGTTTATTCAAACTTCTTTTATAGAGCTGTCAGAAGGGACAGAGTAACTTTATTACCAGTTTACTCCATCTTCATTGAACCTTAATATCAAACACATGTAATCAAACTACTCATGGGGAAACTTCAGCAGTTTCAGGGGTTCATATCAGGGTTAAAGGGTTAGGAGAAAACTACCAAATCTGAGACTCCCATGTAAAGTTTGTTGGCTATCAACAAAGGCAGCAGGTGTCCTATTAGGAGTTAGCACAAAAGAGAAGGAGTGGGTCTATTTATATGAATCATTTTAAGTAGTTATGATGTAGTTCAAATAGGTATATCAGCAGTGGCATTTAACTAGTTTATTTTTTCCAAATTCTTTCATCCCAAAAGGAAGTACTAGTGTTCATATTTACAGTCAGACATTAAACATTAGTTTGAGGAAGAACAGTAGAAGGAAGAACAGTAGAAGGAACAGTAGTAGGAAGAACACCAGTCAGCAATATCAGACTAATGTTCTGCACACAATATTTAACGGTTTATGGTTTACGTAAGTACTAACTTGCAAATTTCTTATTCAGTGTTGGGATTAAGCCCAATGCATGCTACATCACACTCCTCACTTGCCAATCAGAGAACATCATACTATGTACTGGCACAATTCAGCACAACCTTTTGCCATGAAACAGGCCTACTTATACATAGCTCCATAGTAAGGCGAAAAATGGACCATCACCCAATCTTGTCACATAACCAGCACTGTAGCCACTCCCATATATGTCTGAGACAGTCTCTAGAATCAGCCTTGTCTTCTGCATGAGAGATTATCCAAATTTGTGGAATCGTCATATAACTTTGCATAACCCATTTATTTTGCATGGACTCCAAGCTATCCTCATGGAATCTTCAGGCATCTTGAAGTGGGAAGGTTCATTGCTTTCTCCCCACCTTAAATCACATAATGGACTACAGACTGTCTTCCTCCTTGCTCCTGTGCTAGAAGTCTGGCATGGAAGCAATGCTTTGTTACTTCCCATAGTCATAATAGGAAAACTCAGACAATCACCTTCCAGAACAACAACATGGGATATAAGCAGAATTGTTTTGGGGCATTAATTCTGCACTTCCAGAAGGGGCTGGGCTTCTGACAGAAGGGGTGGGGCTTGTGCAGCCAGCCCTCAGCACCACCTGGAGCATGGTGTGTGGAACTCCACTGGCAATTTAAAGGGCTTGGGGCTTTGGCCACTCCATGGCTGCCGTAGCAGCAGTAGGGGTTGGGAGCGCTGGGCTCTTTTAAATCACTGGGCCCCAGAGCAGTAACCCCTTTTGCCTCCCCATCAGTGTGCCTGCATAGACTGGTTTTGTCTTTAATGCTTACTAATGTGTTACTATAAATTAGTAAAGGTCTGCTTACTGACTGCGGTGTCATTGGGATCCACTGAAATCTTTTTGCTGTGATACTGTTGTTTAAAAGCCCATGAACAAGGAGGGCATAGGGCATGTCTGTGGTTGTGCTGATTTTTAAAATCAACTAGCAATAATTAGAAAATACATTTGCGCCTAATCTGGGTTATTTTTGCACATTTCCACAAATGCCAAGTTGGCAGATTTAGGGAGCTATATGATCTAATGGTATGAGTTTTTAGGTTCACGCACAGCAAGGCTTTTGACAAATCTTTTATCTTCTTTTGTCTTGTTTTCCTTGTTTGTACAATAAGGATAATGAAACCTTTCTGAAAGGGGTATTGTAAAGATTAATTCAGACTTTCCAGTGCTTTATGCCAAGCTTTGTAGCTTCACCACTGCAGTTCTTTAAAAAGTATCGTATAAAGGCTATGTATTATTATTTTTGTATAGCAGAACAACTATATGGATAAATATAGAAGAACAACTATATGGATAAATATAACATTTTATAAGCTGCCTTGCTGTAGAGAGTTTCAGGCCTCTTTTAAGGTTTTCATGTGTTTAGATCTAGCATATTTTCTGTTATTTACATGAGAAATAACATGTAAATAACAGAAAATATGGTTTTGATTCAAATTATGCAACAGAGTGATCTAGTATCTACTAGAGCCAGATCTGGGGTTCTCAAAAATCTTCAAGAAATCCAAACCCACTCTTTGTACCTTTGGGAATCCTCTTTTGCATTATTTTATTTAATTTGCATAAATTTAAATTTCATCAAAGGTTAAGTCTACACTGGCACTTTACAGCGCTGTAACTTTCTGCCTCAGGGGTGTGAAAAAACGCACCCTCTGCACATTGAGAACAACAATTTACAATGCTGTAAAATGCCAGAGTGAACCAGGCTACAGCACTGGAAGCTGTGTCTTCAGTCCTGTTAGCTAATCCCCTCACATGAGCTATTCCCAGTGCTCATACCATGGCCACGCTTTCAGGCCTGGTCTACTTTGGGAGTTTAGGTTGAACTTAACTGCATTAGGTCGATTTTCTGAACAATGAGTCTACACCACCAAGCCTGTTCCATCAACTTTAAGGACCTTAATGTTGATTTTGGTACTTTTGCTTTTCACAAGGACTTTGCATGGTCGACTTCAGGGTAGTGCAGACAGAATGCTGTGAAAGTTGACATTTTTGGCCTCCAGGAGGTGTCCCACAGTGCACTGCTCTCTGGTTGGGACATTCCACTTTGCTGCTCTCTGGGAGCACAGGAAAAGCTCTGGGAAAATTTGAATTTCATTTCCAGTGTGGCCAGTGTGATGAGCAGACCTCAGAGCAGGCAGCACACCTCAGCAGCATACCCGATCATGAATTCCCAGCGCCACAAATAAGCACCAGCATGGAGCATGCAGGAGATCCTGGACCTGATTGCTGTGTGGGGAGAGGAATCTATTCAGGCAGAGCTATGAAACAACAAAAGAAATGCTGATATCTATGCTAAGATTGTGCAGGGCATGGTGGAGAAAGGATAAACCAGGGACACCCAGCAGTGCCGAGTGAAACTAAAGGAGCTCAGGAAGTTGTGCCAGAAGACAAAGGAGTCAAATGGATGGTCTGGTTCATTGCTGCAAACATGAAGCTTCTATGAGCAGCTGCATGGGATTCTAAAGGGTGTCCATCCAGTTTCCCAAGCCAGACTGTGGATTCCTCCCAAGGCTCTCCTCTGGCAGCCTCGGGCAGAAGCATGGATGAATGTCTGAGGAAGAGGAGGAGGAGAAGAGTCAGCAGGCAAGCAGAGCATCTGATCTCACTGACAGCCACGATATTCTTTTAATTTTGGAAACAATCTCCTCCTTCCAGGACGTCTCACAGCCAGGCCCAGATAGTGAGAAGGGCACTTCTGCTGAATTCACATTTTTTTTTATCTTGCCCAAAGTGGGTTAAGGCAATTGGGTGTAATCTGTGGTGGCCATTCAATGGGGGCTCCCCAGAACAGCTTGTTAACGTGTCTGGAGACGGAACAGGAATCATCCCTGAACATCTCCATAAAGCTCTCATAGTGGAACTCATTCATCTTTCTCACAAGTTTCTGGAGAGGGCTGCCTTGTTCCAGCCTCCATGGTAGGACACCTTTCCATGCCCAGCCAGCAGTAAGTGGTCTAGTGTCATTGCAGCACAAAGCACTGCCACATAAGGGACAGGTTTCTGGCCACATTCAGTCAGCATCTGCTCTCTATTCAGGCATGATTTAGAGAAGACTGATATTGTGCATGGCAACCTGGATGAAGCAGGGGAAGCTGTTTACTGATACCAAAGCAGTAAACCTCCTTTACTCATCCCCAGTGAAGCATGGCTTGAGTCCCTGCCTTGCTGCCATGCTCGGTCATCTCCCCAACCAGAGGATCCTTGGTGTCTGCACGAGCCCCTACCCTTTCACCCCTCCAACCTGCAGGCTCCTTTAGGAAGGGAAAGTTGCACTGTCACAGTAAACGGGAGGTGCTGAACATATGGGCACCATGTGACCCCTCTGCCCTGCCTTGCTGCCATGCCTGGACCCTTTCCTTCCCGCATGCTCCTGCAGGAAGGGAAAGTTACACTCTCCCCGCAAATGGGGAGGTGCCGATTGCATGATCAGTGTGTGCGAGTCTGCCCTGCCTTGCCACCATGCCCAGATTCTCTCCATCTCCACAGGCTTGAGCCCCAGCCTGTCCCTGCCACCAAACCAAGTCCAGCTACTCCCCTAAGATCTCTATGGCGTATCTGCTGCATAGTGGCCACTTAAAAGCATAACAGTGACCTTGTACATAACACATCACTATTGTCTTTGGACAGTCCTTCCTTTATGGTAAGAGCTTAGGTTTTATGCTTCATAATTTCTCTCCTATAAAATGTCTGCCCTTCACTTTTTGTTACAGTGGGGGCAGCAGTGAGCCCAATTCCATGAGCTGTCCTACTAGTACAAATTTGAAGGTGAAAACATGTTAGGGATGACATGTTCAATGAGCAAATGCAATCTGCCCACTTGGACAGGGAGTGACTAAGTGAGTGAAGGAAAACATTGCTGTAGGAGATGCAAGCAAAGCACGAGGACAGAAGAGTGTGTAGGGAACACACAGTGAAGACACAAGAGGGAGTCTTGATGGTGATTGTGGAGGTGATGATGTGCATGGTGGACTTCCAGGATAGTCACATGCATAGGCTCCCCCTCCAGCCCATGTGGACCCACATTCCCTACTCAGCAAGTTTAATAGCCTCCTCTCTCAGGGGCCCTTGAACACCAGGGAAGGGGGAGGGGAATTCAAGGACAGACTCACACTGACCCCCTCCAGGGAGCATCCCAGAGCAAAAGACTGTTCTCACACCTGTGACAGCTGCTCAGGGGGATTGTAATCCCTTCTCCTCTCTCCCTTCCCCAAAGCTCCCTCCCTGAAGTCCTTTTCTGTCACTTCTTCCCTATGTTCCTTAAATAAAAATGCATGATTTCTCACCAACCAGGTGTGAGAGGCATGCACAGAATGCAAGCACTTTCCCCTCACTCCCTTTGCATCCGGGGAACAGGATGAAAAGCAAGCTGCATCCCAGAGCACAGGATTGCTACCCCCCCCCCCCCAGACCCTCAAAATGGTGCCCTTGCCTGCTGAGAGTCTTCCTCATTTCTGCAGGCCCTGGATATGCTCTGGACAAACTGCAGCATAAGGGGCAAAATGGTTAATATGATTACCATAGTACTTTGCTGCTTAATAGATTTCATGCTAGGTTCCATGTTTATCCTGCTATGACATCTGCATGGATAACCAGGTGAAAAAAGGGTGTGAAAAAATTGTTTGACATTGCTTTTAAGCAGGAGAGGAGGGCAGAGATGAGTGAATTATGGGATGCTGACAGAATGCACCAGAACCACCTGCTGCATTGTTTTGAACCCAGTGGGCAATGGGAGCATCACATGAAATTCAAAAGGGCAGCAGAAACTCTGAGATAGCTACCCATAGTGCATCACTCTCAAAGTCAACAGTAACCACCCTACTGTGGACATACTTGATGTGTTGAACTACATCAAATTCTTGTGCATGCACCTTCGACTTTCCAAAATTGTGTGCTAGAAAATCAACCTTCATAAATTCAACCTTATCTCTCAGTGTAGATAAGGCCTCAAGTTTAAAGCACCGCTTCAGCTGTGCTTTAAACTTGTAAGTGTAGACAAAGCAAAAGAAATATTTATTTAAGTAAAGCTATACACCAGATGCTCACAGCTATGCAGCCTATATAGTATTTTATTGCAATGTGACCCTGACGGTTTCAACAATTTATAAACTGAAAGCAGGGTGGTTTATGTAAGACTTTAAAATTAAACTGTAGGCAAACATACAGTATATGGACTCATAGTCCCAAGGACACATACCTTTAATTTCACAAATATTGCAACAATAGTAGTCATAGTACCTGTAAATTAATTAGCATAGCACAAAGAGCATTAAAATCCTGATGTGACAGTACTTAGCCTGTATATATAGCACTTTATATCTTCAAAGCACTGTACTAACAATATCTAATTAATCCTCCTTAACTAATTAATGCTTTCCAGATCAGGAAGCTGAGACACGTTAATTACTGTTAGTATTGATGTACTTATATGGCACCATAGGTATTCAAGGCACTTTACAGCCCATACCCCTATCTCATCATTGTAGCAATTGGAAGTTTGTCATTAAGTTCAATAAGAGGAACATCAGGCTATATAATATAGGAAGAAACTATTTCTGCCATGCAGAATTTACAATTTGAGCCTAAGATTTTGCTTGGTTCTCATGCAGATATGCAGTGAATGGGAAAAGGGTTTCTTTGTTATGGGTTTTTGCAAAGAAAAATCGATTGTATTGTATGCAGTTGTACTGACTCCTTTCCTTGCGTCTGAAGAGTGTTTAGAACCTGGACCTAAGCAGGTAAGTTAAAAGTTTGATTAATGTAGAAGATGGCAGAGGTAGTCTGTTATCTCTTGTGAATCAGCCATTAGAGAGTTACAGTGAACTGAAATCATGAATAGCCCCTTTCCACAAACAGCAGAGCCAAGTACTTATATTTGGCTGATTGTTTCTGAAAAAGTGTGGCTAAGTGGCTGAGTTTGTTTATACTTCCACGGAAGTCGATATAAGTTATATTGCTCATGGATATGGAACCCCCCCCAGGACTGACGTAAGTTACATCGACTTAAAGCGGCGTGTACATCACACAGTCTCCTGACAACAAAGCTTCCTCCTTGCATTGAAGTGGAGTAACTATATCAATGGGAGACTGCTGTCCTGCAGCATAGCATTTCTGCACCAGACAATCTACAGTAGTTTAGCTGCCTCAGTGCTGCTGTACCATTGTACCATGGTAGTGTAGACTAACCCTATGTTTCCCATATTAGGGTGCATCTACACAGCATCCTAAACTTGAAATAAAATATGCAATTTACACTATGCAAATTGTGTATCTTGTTTTGATTGAATTTCAAAATAGGATATTCCAAAATTTGGCACATCTACACAGCACCAAATTTCAAAATAACACGCTATTTCTAGACATCCCTTAAGTTACCGGGATGCTGAATTAGAGTGTCCGTTATTTTGAAAAATATTTCAAAATAATGGGCAGCTTGTTAAGACGCGGGGTAGCTATTTTGGGATAGCCATGCAGTGTAGACATACCCTTAGGGAACTGGATTCTGTTCCCAGTATACATAGCCTCTTAGTGGGGTATGAGACATTTTTTGATTGTGAGGTTTGTTCAAGTTACATGATTATTAGCACCAGTGTTTAGAAGAAGTAAGTTTAGAACTAAATGTTTCTGGATTCTCAACCCAGTGCATCTTTCCCAAGCCAAGGGATAACTTAGGGGGAAGGTAGATCCAGATCTAGAGACATTTTTTCTCTGTCTCATCCAGAGTAGTTCTGTGTGGCATGCAGAAGCATGATGCTGGAGCACTACAGGTTCATCTGCCTTGTGTGCTTCCCAGCCAGAGTGAGGAATGCAGCAAACTGTGCACTTTCCCCTTGCTCCCTGATGAAGGGGAACAGCCAGCAATGTTCCTGAATGAATGGGGACGAGGGGGAGGAGCTGACGTGTGTGTGTGTGGGGGTAGGACACTCGGGGCTGGGGAAGTCCCAGCTGGGGGTGGGCAGACATGTCCACCCAGCAAACTGCTTTCACTTGCCTGGTGATCATCTTTTTTCTGTCTGGTTTTATGAGTCCCTGTATGCATGGGGGAGGGGAGCCCCTCATACAACCAAAACCTGATTTTACTGTAAATTATGATAAGAAGAAGCTGCATACTAAATTTGATGGTCCTCGCTCTTATAGTTTAGGAGGCGTTATTGAGCAAACGGATGGATAGACAGACAGATTCGCTTGTTCGCTCACTCACAAACTCTCTCAAATACATAGTAGAAGATGATTTGTTGCAGACTCAGGATTCAAGTCTGTGTTTAACCCTCTTCTTGCATTAAGAAGATAACATAGAACTTTGCTGACTCCTTTTTGATTTTGCTGGGCTTTGGAATGTTGGAAGAGTGTTGAAGCAATATTGAGAGAATGAGTTGCAGCCAAAAATGTACTGACATTTCTTTGCCTTTTCACTTTTGGGAGTTTTGTGTGAACAAGTTAAGATTTTCTCATCTATATTCACAATTTTAAATGATTCACTGCACCTTTGGCCTGTCAGCCATTAATGGACAGTATATTGCAGGTACTTGATATCTGAAATTCAAAATTTGAGATGGTCTTGGTTACTTTTGATTGGACACACTGGTTTCCTACATTACTGTTTAGGATCTATGTGAAGAATGCTGAAAAACTGAAAAAGCAGGTATTATTCAAGTAGGCAGAAAGTAATTTCTTATGTTGGCATTTGTCCAGGATGTGTGATTTGACCTCCTTCTAATGGAGATCTGTTCATTTAAACATAGCAAGATATTATCAAATACCAAGTGTATTTTCATGGGAGGAAGTGAAAACAGAGAACACCAACAAAGAATTCTAATAAGGAATGAAACATCTAGGTGTATATTGAAACAATGGACTATAGTGCTTTGACTATTCCCATGGGAGTTTAACTTGTGTAACTGTCCCCTTTATGACAAATAACATAATCTAACTCCATCTGGGCTCATGTTTTATTGGGATAAATCATTGTTTAAAGATTTACAGATGTATTCAAACAACAAACTCACTTCCAAGAGGTCCATTTTGGAGAATCTCATTGTTCTTGCTACCAGTTTGCATTCTTCATCCTCCAGACCTGAACACAAAAACCACTGCAAAAAGCATTGACTAAGGTTCCTTTCACAGCTCAGCATTGTTACTACTTTGATGAAAGTCAGATTTACCAATATAGTCAAAGGCATTATTGCAGAGGAATTTAGAGAATACTTTCTCTCAGGACAGGAGGTGAGTATATTAGTATGTTTACTCTCATCAACAGGAATATATATCTTTCTGTTCCTGTTTTCCTAATTCTAAAAATATAGTGTTGCCCCATGGAAAATCACTTTATGTGCACGTATGTCAGCTCTATCATACATTACTATGGATCCTTATGTAATGAAAGAACCTGTGTCCCTACAATAATTATGTGAGGCAAATTTGGCTAATTGAGGTTTTGATACTTAAATATTTGGAAGGAAGTCAGCTACTATGGAAAAAGGTGTCAATATACATGAATGGATTGATGGATAGATAGAGGAGGGTTAGAACATGGATTATGGGATGTATAATTCAATGCACACCCTCCATTTTTCTTGGGTTCAATTTTATTCAGTAGTTTTTCATGGATTTGAAGCAAGGTGTGGGTTGCAATGTGGAAACAGAGGGCTGATGTGCAGTATAGTGGTAGGGGGTGATTTGGCATCTGGGCTTCATTGATTGACTTGTATCATAAAGCGATATTTGTCTATATGGAGATTGAAAACATCAGGTAAATTGGAAGAGGGATCAGTAGAAGAGGGTCTTCAACCATCTCCTAACAGCCTGGGAGTGAGGAGAAGTGACAGTCATTACTAAATTATGTAATTAAAAGTGATATGGCAGACATACCGGGCTATGTGTCAGTTGCATGGAAGTTGTATGTATGTCTGAAGGGAAAGAGAGTCTGATGGAAGGGCCATTTTTAACTTGTTCTTGGGGACCCAGTCATGTATTGTTACACCTGTAGATGAGGCACACAATGGCACCTCAGGATGACCAGATGAAAATAGGAAGTATATTCACTTCAGTGGAAGACCAGAGGCTTGTATCAGGAAATATGAAATAAGTGGGAGGGGAGAAGAAAATCATTTTCATCTTTCACCTAATAATAATTTTTCATCTTCTGCCACCTAATAACTCTTTGTTGAGCGGGAAATATCTGAGAAATGTTTTTGTTCTTCTCAGATTCTTTGATCATCATGTCTGGAGGGGTAGGTAATAACTTGTGTGTGGGGGGGTGGGTAGGTGGTGTGTGTGTAGAAGGGGGATACTCATGGATTTCAAACAGGACCTGGAAACTAAACAGGATGTCTGTTTGAGGGCAGGTTCTTTTTCAACAGTGTCTGTAGGGAAGAGTGACTGAGCAGAAGAGAAACTCAGAATATGTAGCTGTTTGAGCAGCATAGTTACATATAATCAAAAGCAACAGCCTCAAAGAAGGTTCTGAGGCCATTCTCCCAGTGAAACCAACTAGTTCTAGTGCACTATTTGCTGACAGAAGCTGATTCTTTGTTGATAAATAAGGGTCAACACAGAGATAATCAGATTTATGCTATTCCCTTACATGATCAAAAGCAGGATATTTCCTCTGCCTTCATTTGAAATCTATGCTGAAGCAAACTCTCAGCAAACCCAGCCCTAAATGCCACTACACTTATTATGCATTTTGGGATTTTTTTTAACTCCTGGATGACAACTAGCCACTGACTCCCAGAGCTGACTGCATCCAGGAACCAAGTTAAAAGAATCAGTCTCTGTCTGCATAAATCCAGTAATGACGAATACCAGGGCCTACAATTCCCTTTCACATTTCAAAACAACATTAAGAGTCCACACTTAAAATCAAAATTAGTTCCCTCCAGAAGCAGTAAGTTCAGCAATAAGATTTAATCTCTGTAGCACTCAAAAGACAAGATTCAATTATATTCTGTGCTCTTAATTGAATTACAAAAATAAAAAGCTCAAAAATAATTATGTTATTTTATATTTTCCCCAAGCCCAGCTTACTTGAATTGAAAAGAATTAAATAAGCCATGGTTTATGAGAAATATGTTTGTTTTTGCTGCCTAATAATTTAGCGCTTTGAGGAGAAGCTAATATCCTTTAAGTAAAAGACTAATATCTATCTATGGAAGTGCTTTTTTTGACCCATCTGGTTCGTCAGAAAAGTCTCCTACCTCTGATATTTATACAATATCATGCAAATGTCAAAATCTGAATGTCATCTTCAAAGACCCTTTTATGTCAGGCAACCCCTTTATAGGGAAAAAATAAACAATTTTATGTATGCATGCTTGATGCCAGTCCAATTAATAAAAGCCTTTTTTGCTATGCTTGGCTACAAGCAAGTTTCTCTTTTGAAAATGAACAGAGGGAGAATGAGATAAAAGGTCTGTATTGTTTCCTTGCAAATTTTACAGTTTCATTTTTAATTTGTGTTTGGATGTGAGGATCTTGGTGCAGATGGTGTGATAGTCCACAGTATGTTCTGAGAACCTGAAATGATAACAAAGATATGCAAATTGAGAGGGTGCTTTGGATGAAAGCCAGGATATCCAATTTCACAATAGCTGAAAACAAATTGATGTGCCCAGCAAACTACTCAGAGTAGCACTAGGAAATGTAACAGTGCCAAAACAAATTATATTAATGACCTGAACAGTTTGTTGAATTCTATTGGCTAGCTTAATGTTGGTTATATTTATCTACTCTGGCATTTCATTTACCACACTTTTTAAATAATAAAAAATACACACATCTATTTAAAAAATCATTTGTTAATTGCAAGATAAAGTTATACAAAGATTATTTTTGCACTTGAGAAGTATCCAGTGTGTTTCACTTGAAATATATTAAAAATGTATATACTTGATTTGCAGAAATAAGAGTTGAAGTTGTATTGTGGGAACAAAAATCTAATTATTACTTTAATATTTGAATCTACTTCTGCTTTACATTTAATATTATCAGAACAAATGATGACATTTCTATTACTTCCTGGAGAAGTCGAGAAGGATATGAAAATACCTTTAAATCACAAACACGGGGACAAAGTTACTCTCTGGAATAAACCCAATTCACTGATGTTATCACATTTACACCAAAGTTAAAGACAGAAGAATTTGGCGCATTTACTATGACTTCTGCTTTTGTTTTAAAACTTGTCTCTGTGTGAATCAATTAAAAAAGATTTATGTTATTATTCTATTCCTAAACTATATTCAAAGGAATTCTTTAAAAAAATCTATAAAGAATGTCTGAGTCTGGAAAATGCTTTTAATATTTCAGATTTTCACATGAATAGCATCTTCCTCTTTAGGATGGAAAAAATTAGACACAGTTGTAATTTTTCACAGAATCATCTCAATAATGTGAAGAGTGAAATATGCCTTTCAAATGTTTCAGCTGTCTAATCTTGATATTGAAGAATGTGACATCCAAAACAAAATGCCATATCCAAAGTCTCTGGAGAGCCGGATTGTGCGTCAGTGAAATCAATAGCAAAACTCCCATTAACTTGTATAGTACCAAGAATGGACCCAGGTAGTACAGAAAATAAATTGACACCTGATCATGTTCCCCCTGAAAGTAATGGTCCAGATTCACAGATGGAATAAAGTAGCTTCACTTCCTTGATTTCAATGGAACCACACTAAGGGTACATCTAGACTACACCTCTCTGTCGACAAAGAGATGTAGATTAGGCACATCGAAATTGCTAATGAAGCGAGGATTTAAATATCCTGCACTTCATTAGCATAAACATGGCCACCGCTTTTTTTCGAAACGGAGCTTTTTCGAAAAAAAAAAAAGCAGTCTAGACGTGAATCTGTCAAAAAAAACCTCTTTTTCAAAAGATCCTGTAAACCTCATTTTTGAGGAATACAGGATCTTGCAAAAAAGGGTTTATTTTTCGACAGATCCACATCTAGACTGCTGGGGTTTTTTTTTAGGAAAAGCTCCATTTCAAAAAAAAGCGGTGGCCATGTTTATGATAATGAAGCGTGGGATATTTAAATTCCCGCTTCATTAGTAATTTTGACATGACTAATCTACATTTCTCTGTCAACAGAGAGGTGTGGTCTAGACACAGCCTAAGTGTGTATATACACAAACATTCAGTTTGGAGGAATCACACCAAGTTTGATTGAAGCAATCTCACCAAATGAGACTCTACTCCACACTAGCCTGCCACCGATTAACTATCTACATGGACCTGGCTAATGAACATTAATAGTTTGTTAGGGTACGTCTACAAAGCAGTGTACTTTCAGAATAATGGACGTTATTCTGAAATAACATAGTCCGCGTTTACACTACAAGCAGTTATTTCGACATAATGTTGAGCTGGAGGATTTCTTACTCCGACTCCTGTAGCCCTCATTTTATGAGGAGTAAGGGAAGTCAGAGGAAGAGTGCTCTACCTCAGACTTCCTGCTGTGTAGACAGCACCAAAAGCTGAAATTGACATAGCTCAAGTTGTGTAGCTTATTTTGGCTTTAGCCCTGCTGTGTAGACATGCCCTTTATGTGCTTTGATCTAGTCTTGTTTCAAAGAGAACTAGATCAAAGCACATTAATAAACTGTAAATGCATGTTAGCAGGGTCCACACCAATAAGCAGTGTGGTAGGCTAGTGTGAGGAGATTCACACCACAGCTTTCCACAAAGTAAATTTTTGTGCAGCAAGGCAGTTTTCAAACTTTTTAGGCGCCATACCCCTTTCCAAATAATGTAGTCTATCTAATATCTCCCTCTAAGATAGGGTCATGATATACCTATGGTTAAATTAGCAAGTCTTACTAAATAAAATGTGTTGTCTACCATTATGGAATGTTTTTGCATACCCCCAACAAGAGCTTGCTTATCCATAGGGGTATATGTACCCCCAATTTGAAAATCACAGGTTTAGACAAATCTTTAAGCATCTGCCCAAATGTGAGTTTTATTTTTACTTGCTATGGCAATACAATTAAACTTTCGTTGATCTAAAAAAAATAAACAAATTTCAAAGACCCCCTGCAATATATCAGGTTGGTCTGGGGCACTGCTGAGAGGGTCAAATCAGGGCAAAATGCTTAGAACCAGGGCTACTTACAGACCAGGACTGGAGTCCTCCTTATAAGGCACCAAATCAGTCATACAGAGCACTTCAGCTGCCACCCTAGCCAGCAAGAAGTCTCATAAGCAATCCCCTTAGACACTCCAGCTTTACCTGTGCCACAACCAGCACCACACTTTACACAGGTGAGAAGTTATAAACCAATCTCACTGACTCCAAACAGGTTCTCCCAGTCCCAAAGGACCAGCCACAGTCCCATGTTAATTTATGCCTCAGACCTTACCCAAAAGATCACGCTGGGTCAGTCCTTTAGAATCTAAAATCTAAAGGTTTAATTAAAAAAAAAAAAAGAAAAGGTTGAGTGTGAGATTGTTAAAGAAAATACATTACATACATCAGTCACCAAGTTCTTGATGTAGGCTCTGAGCAGAGATGTAACAAACTCCAACCCAAAAAATCTCTGGAGTACAGCCTATGTTAGGATGGGTTGACTCTCCTCCCGGCTCTCTATCCTTAACCTAGGTGCTTCTGGAGCAGAGAGCAAGAGTGAAGACAAAGTTGGAGATATCCCAAGGATCCTTTTATAATCTTGCCCATGCGGAAGGAAATCCATTGTTCTCCTGAGTGATGGTACCTCCCAAACTGGAGCTGATCATATAATCAAGTGACCTGTCCATGTCCTTTAGGCAAGCAACCATAGTGTATTTGATGGTCTGCAGGTTCCCAGACACATTACTCAGGTGTTTATTGTCAAACCTTGTGAGCCATTGTCCATGCAGCATTGCTATTTAGCATAGCTATTCACTGAATAATCATTCCTCACAATAGGTGGTCAACACCTACTGCTGTCTCCCAGACAACATTTGAAATACAAGTACAGAGCCCATTTTTATAACTTTACATATAAAAATCATACAAGTATATGAGTAGCATTCATAGAATCAGCATAGCATAAGCTTTCATTAGACACCGCACTTAGCTCACTTTGCGCAGAATGTGGGGCAAACACACAACATTGGGTGCAACAATGATCTGCCATTTCCTATTACAATCCAATAAAGTGACCCCCCAAATTGGTGCAAATATAAAAATATTTAATGTAAAACTGCATTTTCAGTGTACATATCTTGCAAGTTGGTGTCAACTATCCAAATGTTGTGCAGTTGCTTATTACTTGTAAAATTATTCTGTCTTGTCATAAGAAAACAAAACTCTAAAATGGTAGGAGATACAATGAAATGTTCAATATTAAGAAAATGTTTTGTCAGCTTAACTGCAAATACTTTATTTTTGCATGCTATATAGTTTTACAAAAAGATTCTTGTGAAAAACATATATTCATTTTTGGGGGAATTAACATGCTTAATGTTGGATCTATAAATAAAAATGATGTACATATAAGCAAGTAGAAGACAACCATAATAAATAAATCCCATCCATACCATTTCATGCACACTTATGGCAGCTTTGCAAAACTGCAAAACGATTTACCAGCCTGGACACATTTGCTTGCCAGAATATTAGCTTGATTTTTTCCCCCTCTGGATTTGCATCTTCTCCCTACAAAGGTGAATTTTCCCAGTCTACACAGAACAAGGCCCAGCCATCTTTGCTGCACTACCTCTGTTCCCCTCCAGATCTTCCAGATGATGCTCTGTGGTTACCATGTCTATGCAGAAGAAGTGTATGGCATCTTGGTGGCTCAGTAGAAAGTGTGGGTAGATTTGGCATGGGGAAGACATTTATGAGGGTATGTCTAGACTACATGGCTCCTTCGACAGAGCCATGTAAACTAGTTTACCTGACATAGTCAATGAAGCGGGGATTTAAATAATTCATTAAAATAAAAATGGCCGCTGCGCTGTGCCGACAATCAGCTGATCCGGCACAGCGCGGCAGTCTAGACGCGGATTGGTCGACAAGGGAAGCCTTTGTCGACCGCTCCCTTATGCCTCGTGAAACAAGGTTTACAGGAGCGATCGACAAAGACTTCCCTTGTTGACCGATATGTGTCTAGACTGCTGCGCTGTTCCGGATCAGCTGATTATTGGCACAGCGCGGTGGCGGCCATTTTTATTTTAATGAAGTGGGGATTATTTAAATCCCTGCTTCATTGACTATGTCGGGTAAAGTAGTTCAGGTCAACGGAGCCATGTAGTCTAGACATACCCAGAGAGACATATTGTTTTCTTTCTGGCCCTGAGTAGCTTATTTGGACAAAATAGTACAAGTCATGTGTCTTCTGCTTTCTGAGGCCACAATGCCAAGGAATCTCAAGCCTCAGCTGGTACAGGGTACAGAGTTTTTGGGTAGATAATCTTGAACTCCTTAGAATCCTTGATGATTCTGGCAGGCTGCATCCCTCAGGTTATAGGACAGGACAGGGAAATCTCCACAAGGAGGCTGTTAAGGAGACTTTCCCTACTCTCACCCCTGAGCACTTACTCTCCTGTGGCTACTGCAGTGGGAAGAGAGGATCCAGCCTTGTAATTTTTATTTCATCCAAAAAAGATTTATCATGGGCAAATAGGATTTTGCAAGGCAGATAAGGGCTTTTTGGTTTATTCATCATGTGATGCCCTTTTTTGAAATTTCCTACTACTATTTTTTAAAAAGTCAGAAGTTCTCTCACAGCAGGTTAGACAGAAAGACAGGAGGCCAAACACAAGTCAAACCAGCAGCTCCCAGCAGATTTAAGTTAATTCTCTTCATAGTTTAAAAAGTACCTTCTAAAAAAGCCCTCCGATAAATAATAAATGTATACAACTATGGCCTATTAGTGGAAATCACTTCTTTAAGGCCAGCACCTTCATTTATGCTGCTCTGCTCACTATCGTGCTGAGTGCTGTGCAGGGGAAGCAATGGACTAAAGGGAACAGAGAGATAAACTGTGGTGATTATAAGATTTTATATTCTCCTCTTTCCAGGCCCTGGGAAGATGCGGAGGGTGCATGTGTATGTGTAAATCCACTCCCTGCTATGACAGAGATCCTGAGGAGCTGAACCAGTGCAGAAGTGAGATCTATGGAGTGCTGCATAGTATACGTACGCATGCTCAGATTTGTGGTGTGTTCCAGTGCACCATGTTACATGCGTGTGATGAGGGGGCTACATGGATCCTCTTGTCTTCTCCCTACTGCAGAGGGCACACATTAGGGGTCTGATTCTATTCCCAGTAGACTGAGTGGAATTAACTTCAATAGGCATTGGATCAAGTCTTAGGACAATACACCCTGGAGCACCCATGGAGGGACTCTGTATTAGAAGGTCTCCTTCTCTTTCCACATCACTGAGACAAGGCATATAGAAGGAAGGATAGCTTTCTCTCTAAAAAAATCTAGAATCTGGTATGAAATATCTAGATTTCTTCTTCTTTTTTAGGCTCTTATCCTGTAGGTGTCTTCTCCCAAGTGCCAAGCGCTCTCATCTTCCATTGAGTTCATTGTTATATATTAATACTTTGTTACCATCACTAGATATGGGATACAACAGCATGATGTGTTAGATACAGTGCAGCTGGGAGCTGAAGAACAGCCCATTTAATTAGGCACTATGCTTTTTTAAAAAGCCTTTTAAAAATAAGAATAAGGGCAGAACTGCGAATGATGTACATTTGTCAAATATATTAAAAAATCTTTGCAAAGCTTGAATAACTGCACTTATTAACTACAGTGTCAATATAACACCAAAATATAGGTTTTAGATAAGCCCAGAAAATGACCCCTGGTAAAAAACTTGCTAAAAAAGAATATCTTGGAGCTGTCCATCAGTTGCACAGACACACACAAATCCTGAGCAGTGAGTCAATGTACTCTCTGTCTTCATGCATAATACATACAAAATAGGTGAAATAGTATGTAAAGTGAATTTTAATTGGTTATAATTGTCATTTCATTTAGTAAAGTATTGTCTGGAGACTGGGATATCAATTAGCACTCTATGGACTCTGTTACTTACGAAAATATGCATATATAAAGATGATGTGCTCTAGCAGTAGATATACTTTAATTAAGAAAGTGGTACAGTAAATTAAAGACCTTTAAAGTATTAATTAATTGCTATATAGATCGGTTAGAGTATCAGCTTAGTAAAGTTTAAATCACTGTATCTGGTTTAAATTAGAAAAGAAATACTGTACATGCTCTGAGCTGTCACTGGATTTTGAAAAGTGTTCACTCTTAGAACCAACATTACTATAAAAGTTTTTTAAAAACCCTGTTCTCTGTACACAGCAAAAGTTTTATTTCAAGATGAACTAGTTTAAAGCCATCATTTGTTCTTATTAAAATATAATGCAAACAAAATGTCATGTGCCTTTGTACTCTTTTATATAGATATTTGTCTTCCATATTTCTTAATATTAATAAACATTAAGGCTTAAGATAAAAATAACTGATGTATTCTGTTTTATTATTAAGTTATTGCTAACTAAAGCAGTTTCCTTTTTTTCCCAGGCAGTATGAAGAGGGATCCGTCCCTTTTTAACCACTTGCTGTGAATGACTTTTATACCTAATATAAGTGAGAAAGGAGGATGAATGTCACCTCTCTTCCTTCCTCCTCCTTCCGATGCATACTCCTTCCTTTGATTGACAGCTACTAATAACCTTCCTGCCCTAAGTGCCATGGAGACACTTTATTAGGACAAACAGCCAAGGAAATCTAGGAATGAAGCCAAGTCTGCAGTGAGTTATTATCGGGCTTGTATTTATCTCAGCTTTGTAATTTTTTTCAGTGATATGCAAATCCTGAAATAGATCTTCTTCTGTTGAAGGACAGGTCCCTCTGTTAATTGATCCACTGAGATTCAGTCTAACCTCTTTTAGCTATCAGCCAGGGAAACATGCGACATAAAAGGGTCTCAGTTCTGTGTACAGTTCACATAAATTCTCTAGGTATTCTACAAGGAGAAATCCCATACAGAAAAAGCATTTTTGGTTCATGAATGTATTTTACATAGAAGTGTTATCAGCATAACAGATCATACTTATATGTTTGTTTATTCATGTGTACGAAGGTGAATTCTTATAATCAAATGGGATTTAAAATGGAGCTCTCGTTCTTTCTGGGAACAAGCACAGCAAACCTGTACTGTAAAAAATATGCTCAATTAAAATGTATTTGTTCAAAAATATTTTAAAGGTGTTACAGAAATGTGTGTATTGCTGAACAATTTGACTGTATATTTGTGAAACTAGATGCCTAGATGTGATTCAGTAAACATACTTTTATTTTCTTCATTATAGAGATTTACAGCAAACAGGTAACATTGTTTCAATCAGGTCTTTTAATGATGTATTAACAACAGAGCAGGACTGATCTGCCTGTGTTACCTAACATACAAATACATCTTTTTCACAAGCAATTTATTTGCAAAACAGCAGAACTTCCAAGAATGGGAACTGTTCAGGCAATCTAAATAAAGACAAATCCAAAATTAAAAGGGACCATAGAAAGTAATAACAACATCTGATAGTTACATAATATTCAAAGAGCTCCCCAAATGCTTCATCAACAGTATATCAGCACTCCTGAAATGAAGCCATGTCTGGGATGAGAAGCAGCAACCGAGCAATACTCCTTCGTGGGAAGGGACAAATGTTGACTAAGGATTAAACTTTTATGGGAAGTGCTCTGAGCTCTGCTGTGACCACAGGATGAACTAGCTCTCCATTACTGAAACCTCATCTAAAACACTGCCACATGCCTTGTGAAATGTATGAGATGCCCTTGAGCAAATCTTCCCAGGATTCCATACCTGAGAGCCCAAATGGCATGAGGAAGTGAAGTCTGAGTTCTAATCCCAGTTCTGACAGCTGAATTGCTTTATGGCCTCATACAAGTTGTTTCCCCTCTGCCTCTAAAGCAGGGATGGCAATACTTACCTGACTCGAGCTGTGATGATTAGTTGGTTAATGTTTGTACAGTGCTTTCAACATGTGAAACATTATGTACATTACAGATATTAGTACTAATATTACCTAAGGTGAATGCAGCAATTGAATGGAAACCCTGGAAGAGGAGAATGCCTGAAGAGTGGGATTTACTAATTCTGCAAGAAAACAGGGAAATGGGCATGTTAGTTGAAGATCTAAAGCCAGATTAACATCCAACATTAATGTCTTTGTGCCTATTTCTATAATAAGCCTATGGAAAAACTGAATCTGAATGTTTCTGATTTCTAGAAAAGTTCAAATATAGAACCACAGGCCAGTTCAGTAAGCACTGTAAGCACTGTAAGCACAACAGTAAGCACTATTGACTTCAAGGGGATTTAAGCACATTTTTAAAGTTAAGGTCAGGTATTATTTTCATAAGAACCCAAGTGATTTAGAAACTAAAGTCCCATTGGAAGTCAAAGGGTCGTGAGCTCTGGTATTGTTGAAAATTCCACCTGCCCTGAATAGGCCCAAATTTGAATCTGATCTTTACAATTTGGATCAATCTCTGCAAAGCATCTAACACCTTCTGTATTTTTCCTCCACTATCAACTAATGTGAGTGTATCACTCCCCTCATCTAAAATATCTCAGTGTGCAACTGAATATTTGTGTATGAAGTTCATGGATAGTTTTAGGTACATTTTGTAGGCATGGCACTGTGACTGGGAGGATGTTAAAGAATAAAGTACTAATGAGAAGGTCATGGGTGATAAAATTGTGTCATGGAAATAGCTCTTCATCTGTTCCTTTGTTCTATCTCTGAAAATAGCTTATGGAAAGGGAATTTGTGAGTAGTGAAATCATCCCAGGTTTTGTCTCCAACATCTCTCTCCTCTATTTTACTTTCTCTTCAATTTGTTTCCTCTGCCACACATCCTTTCTTGCCATCTTTTTTTCTGTTATATACAATGTACTGTTTTATTGGTTTAAAGGAAATAGTCAGCAAATGGCATTACATCAAGGGACAAATCTTTGGCAAGTAGTGAATATATCATCATGACATTTCATAGGACTGTAATGAAATGGCAGGGCTTTTAAAAATCAAAATATGAACTTTCGCATGCAGACATTTTTATCGTTTTCACAATTGCAAGACGCTGGGAGGTCATACAATAGGAGGAGTCAGGCAATAATTATGTATCGATGATAAACATTGAGCTTCAAAAAGTTAAACATTGATAAACGTTAAAACGCAAATTGTCAACAGCAGATGGCAAAATAGACAAAGTAAATATCAAACTCTAATAAGTTCTCCAGCTTATTTTTCTTACTTTGCCTATTTTCAAATTCCGGCTCTTATTTATGGAAATGTTTGCCTTGGTTCAAGTGTGAAATCAATTTTAACAGTAAAAAAGCTAATCCTTCCAAGCCTATACATAACAAAGAACATAAATTCACCCCTGCTCCTAGTGAATTTAACAGTAAAATTCTCATCGACTTTAACAGGAGGAAAGAGAGGCCCATCATATAAAATTCACCCTATCATTTGCTGTGTGTTTGTACAACACCTAGCACAATTGGCCAATATGCTGGCTGAAGCCTCTACTCAATAGCACAAAGTAAATCTCTATGTTAAATCCAATCTGTACTAAAGTGGTATTTTCAGAAACTTTTGGCAAAACTCCCATTAACTTAAATAGGAGCAGAATTAGGCCAATGCTAAGTGCTTTAGAAAATTACACCTTTAATAAATTGAAACATGAAAGAACAGTATGAGGAATGCCATTATTTTTAGAAATGTTTATAGGAAATCTTCGTCAATGAGATATGCTAGAGGTTATAAACATTTAAAAACTTTTAGAAGTTCCAAGCATCTGAAAGAAAATTGTATCTTCTAGGAGTAATCAACTTCAATGATTTCATATTTACATCAGTTGGTTTTTAGAGAGCTAGGCAGGGATACACTGTAACACCGTCATAGTGGGTCCATGGGGAAAAATAGTTTTATTAGTGTTGATTTCAAACCTAAGGCACTGCTGATGCACTACTTGTTTCAATTTAATCCTAGAAAAGCAACCCAAATTGAAATGTTTTTTATTGATGTAGTCCTTATATTGTAGCTACACATACTAATCTAAGAACAAGGAAAACTGTCAAACAATGTCTCCTTTAAAGCGGGGACATCAGAATAAGACTAGTCAGCTTTCCTTAGTGGACAGACTGAGAGGAAAATGTTCAGATCCTTAAGGAGAAAGGAAGTAAGGGATTCTCAAAGTCAGGGCAATACAGCAGGTGACAGAGAGCACATAGCCCAGGGGCACTTCTATAGGCCATTGTAGCTTTCCTCACACATACTGTTAAAAGGATAGTTTTATCCTGAGGCAAAACTACACTGAAGGAGTTAAAAACCACTTTAGAACATCAGATGTCATGTCATAATGCTTCACTCACTGTGCTGCAGTGTTGCAATGCATATAATGATCTTCCCATTCTTCTTACCTAACATACATATTTAGAGCTAGATCCAAAGCTCGTTTAAGTCCATGAGAGACTTTGTAATAATTTCAACTGGTTTTTGATCAGGTCTTTAAAAGGCTACTACCAAATAATTTTAGACTTCAAAATTGACCTACATTAAAATCATTATAATAACCTTCCCAATTAGTAATATCTTTGCCCAGATCTTCAGCTGGTAGAAATTAGCACAGGGAAACTGAAATTACACTGATTTACATGGGGAGATCTAATCCCTTGTCTTTAAATATACAGTGCTGAAGATGCTATAGTACACACACATAAATGCTATAACATGTCTTTGTGGAATCTGCAAAAATAATTAACTAAAACACATTAATCTAAGATATGGAAATTCACCAGAATGCACATACAACTTCCACTGATCAGTGCTTTATATATTGGAGAATTGTCTCTCTCAAATAATTTGAGAACTATGCACAGATGCCATCAGAAGTATCTACACCATACTTCTAAGGCTACTACTCGCCTGCACATTCCCACTTATTGATTCCTTCTCCACTTCCTCCCCACCTCTCACATAAACATCCAAAATAATTTTATTTAAAATGATTCAGCTATGTTTGTGTGTCTTTCATTTTAGCACGCTTTCCCAAGATATTCCAGTCAACTATGTCCACAGGGATAATAGCTGAAACAACTTGCTTCCACCCAGGGAAACTGGCAGCAAATATTTATTTATTAAGCTCCCCTGCAGATGCAAAGTCTGATTGAATCTGTGTACAGGCTATGATTCTGGAGCTCATGGAATAGAATTCTAGCTCCAGGTTTGTATATTCTGTTTGGTATTTGTATTCCTTGCTTATATTTTTAGTTTTGCAAATGAGGAAGTGTTTTTATAAAAGTGTAGTTATAAAATTACCTGGAATATGCAGTCATTCAATAATCACACCAAAACAAATGTTACCAGTAAGGTTCTATTATAAGCCATATATTGAGTCTCCTTATGACTTTGCACAGGAAAACAATGTGGTAATTCATTTCAGGATGCAAGTGGGAGGGGGAGAGTTTTTGGCAAACGTGCAAGCTGTTTGTCAGACTATGGTCAAGTTATGTGTGTTTAAAAAAATACTCCAGAAATGTTGGTTGCTGAGGCTCTGACTATTCATTGAAAAGTTTTTCTTGAATAGCCAGAACACATTTTTTGACCGATGTTTTGAATTATTCACTACAGCTTGATTGGTGAACTGTGCCTTGACCAGAATGGTCTGTGCTTTAATCTTTATTTCTCTATGCTACCATAAGGACATCCATTGCTATATTACATTTGACTAATAAATCTGACTTTGTTTGGAAAATGCTGTTTAAGGTGTCACCAAAGAATACAAGTCTATCAGGGGTCTATCTCAGCTGGACTCAGAGCAGAGATTACAGTGTGAGGATCAGTAGCTCAGCTTAGGAGGCAGTGAGGCTGTGTGGTCTACCGTGGAGGAAGAGTGAGACCCCTTGGGGGTCTGGCATAATAAAGGGGCTCCTGCAAGACACTATTCAAGAACTGGATGCAGAGCATCAACCCTGTGGATCCAGGATACCTGCCTCTCACTCACTCCTGCCAGGGAATTTCCAGACTCCCCAGCTCACTGGACTACACTAGGTAGTTCTTAGGGAATGCAATTTTTTCTATTTCACCACTGGATTCTATCAGATTGTTAAATCTTGACAGATTAAACAGATGGAAACAGAGGGCCTGATCCTTGGCTCCTCATGAATCCCCAACATTGGCCTGTTTTTTCACAGGAGATGTCCCAGGGTGAGTCTTTCTGCTAAGGGGAGAGGGAAGAATCTGTCTCCTGGCAGAGACTTGTACAGTCTTTAGGAACCAGTGCACCTCAGACATTAATATCTGAGGCATTCACATTTCCTTGTGAGTAGCTTAGCAAAGATCTGGGATACCTCTGATGTCATTCTTGCAAACTGCTAACATTTAATAGTGACCTCAATACTTAAATATGGATTTCTAGTACAAGCAAAAGTTATCCCTTTCCTGTGCTTACATGAGATAAATATTCAAGACTGAGGTACCATTTTTTTCTCCATTCCCATAAGTCTCTTTTACTGAAATCAATAAGAGTTATGTGTATGTATAAAAAGGAGAGGAAGTGGGACTCTAAGTCTTAATTATTAAGGAAAACTATGGGCCAGGTACTCATCTGGTACAACCTATCCCATAGCTTTGTTTAAGCCTGAAAGTACACATATGTGTAACTTCACGCAGTTGGACTGACTTTCATTGGGTTAGTCGCATATTTCAAGTTACTTACATGTATGAGAATATGCTGGATCAATGCCCTACTGTATTATGGGCAGTAACAGATGAGAAAATTACCTCTCTGTAGTCTGTCCTGGCAATACTCTGCAGGCTTCTGCCCTCATATAGTTTCCTATGAATGCTCCTGAATCTTTATTTGATTATTAGAGTGGGAAATATTGTGATGGAACCTTTTTTCATTAGGATATGTGGTTCCATGGAAATTGAACATTTTGAAAGTTGGGCCGATTTCATTAGAAATTAATTTTAGAGGAAACCCGGGGAAAATAAATGTTGAAATGTTTTCAGGAAAAAAATGTTAATTTTTCATTTTGAAATGGCTTTTTGTGTCAATATTTTTAAAATGTTTCATTATTATATATTTAGTCTAATCTAAATATCTTCCCGTTTAAAAAAAGACGATCTTTTCAAAAAAGCGGTGAACTATCATCCTTTCCTCATTTGTACAATACTAATTTTCCATTTCTTCATTCTCCCAATTTTGGTTGGCATTTCCCCCCCCTTTTTTTTTTGCATTCCATACAACAGAGAATTTTCTCATTTACTGGCTGATACCTTCGGTTTTGAATAGGACCCTTTAATATAAGTTATATGAATGAGTTGAGTTGCATGTTTTTTCACTGTATTGTACACAATAATTGACCTAACATAGACTATAAGTTATTCATAGCCCCTTGCCTTGAAAAGGATCCTGAATAGCTAATCACAATTTAAAAGCATATAATGCTTCCTTAAACACATTTATTCACAGTACCTTTCACAATTTATTGGATATTTTCTTTCCCAGAATTAGGAATTATTGACGCTTGCACGAAAGAACTTTGTTCTTCATAACTCAACCCCTGTTACTTGCTTTGTAATGAAGCATTATAATTTTCAGATTGTTGCTTAAGAGAACTTATGACTTCACTGCCTGTAAAAAGAAGAGGACAAAGACAAGTCAAGAGAAAGGAAAACATTTACAACATAATAAGAAGGTAAATCAACTTACATTTACTGCAAACAGGTTGATGGAAAATATCATTAATGTTCCCCTTTAACTCTGCAGATGAGCCTCCTCTGCAAGTTATTTTTTCCCAGATATGATGCAGCATTATATTTATTCTCTTATGGCTGTAAGAAGTAGGAAGGTCCATATCTAGCGCTTAGTTTTGAGTTTTGTACTGAGGATAGAGGAATATGGGGTAGGGAACGGATTAAATCAGAATAATTCAACTACCACTTAATTCAATTGCCATTTAGAGAGGCAATGTGGCCTAATGGGTAGAACTCTGTACTGGGGCTCAAGAGGCCAGCATTCAGTTCTAAGCTCAGAAGCCTATTGCTTCCTTGCTTTGTGCCTCCATTTGCCGATCTGTAAAATGAGGGAAATGATGTATAACTGTTATAAAGTGCTTTGAGATCCACAATCAAAAAAGCAGTCTGAGCTAGTCATTGTTATTATAACCTGAAGAGAGACCCAAAATTCATTAAAATAAAATGGGAAGATTCTAACTGATAGGCTTGGATCAGGCCATTGTATCTTCACAAAATAGTTATTCTCTTTTTTTCTGTTCACTGCATTCAGGACAGATGCCTATAAAACCACAGCAAGGAAAGGGGCATCCATTCAATCCTAAACCAAATAGTAGCTTCTCTGTTTTCTGACTCCTCCCTTCCTTGGCTGTTTTTCTTTAAGTGACCCTTATGTGCTAGGATCAGAAAGAATAATATATGATTAATTTCTATTCTGAAACCTCGTTTGAAAGGTGCTTTATTTGCATTAGCATTCATAATTACTTAATGACAAATCAGATATGGTTCATTGCTAGTAAGTATAGAAACATGTTGTCTGAAGGATGTAGTTTAATTAGTATACTCCTAAAAACACGTCCCTCATGACCATTGGATGTAATCATTATTTTATGTATTTAACTGTGAAATTTATATTTACTCAGCAGGCTAGAGACCTTTTTTTTTTCTTTTTGCAAAGCTACTTAATGCAGCACATTTAGACTTTAAAGGAACCTACAAAATCTCTTCACCAGCAGATACTAAATAATAGTAAAATAAAATAAAAAACAGCTATTATTACAGTGAAGCAGATGTATTCTTTTAAAAAAATATAACCAACATAATATTGCATCCATAAAATATAGAAAGAGGAATAAATATGCAGGGAAGCTCATTAAATTCCTCAGTTAATAACTTAGACGTAGGAGATGCACATTCTCCTAGATCAATGAGACAATTTGGGCATTCTTTTATTGTTGATTAGTGAATCTGAAAATGACCTTATTTCAAGGACATCCAGTGATTTCTCTTTTCCTTATGCTAGCATAATGCATACTCACTTGAAAATACTTTTTTTATATACTAGTACTGCAATAGAATCTGAGGTTGCCCTTTCCTCAGTCACACAGTAACAGGAATTTAAAAAAAATCCTGACTTCTCAAAGATGATCTGTGCAAAACGTTACATGAAGGGGGGTATCTAAACTCTTCCGTAGCAAACTCATTCTTGTTTAATTCTCCTCCTTACATTCGTAGCTCATTGACCGATCCCAATGAAGCCAGTGTGGTCACTGAAGGAGTAACGTGCCACTTAAGACAAGTAAGGGAGCCAGAATCTGCCCTCAGTTGCACAGAGATGTTATAAGCGCTCATGCACAAGGGACACTGGTAAAAGCCAGATTCATTCTGTGCAATTCTGCAGTTGATATTTCTAAAATAGGAAATGTGTTCTAATATGCATAACACATATTTCCTGTTTGATTATTTCCTCCTCTATTTTTCCTGCACGCATGATTCCAATGGAAGTAGCTTTGGCTTTAAGATAGATGCTCAGGATGTTTCAGGATCAGGCCCTTACATTTTAAGGTCTTTGGACAATTAATCTATCTCTACCCATATTGTAAAGAGCACTTCATGGTACTATGGAAGCTAACAATAATCTTTTGTGATAAATGAAGGTATGTTCCAGCTTCTACAGCAGTAATTACATGAAAATGACAGGGTATTTTTAATATGGAGTTGGGTCAGTATGACTCACTTCTTTGGGTATACAGAGCCTTTGAAGGATGTTCAGTGCCCTTCACTGCGACTTGGTGAGTGGTCCTTGCATTCATGTTTGACAGGGAAATGGGTGACATTGATAGTTTGAGATAAACCGAATAAGTACCCATATTTTCTAGTGCCAGGAAGTAAGCAAGCCCATTACATGAAATGTACATTAAAATTATCACTCGATGTTGACGCAAGGGTCCCATCAAGCCTTATTCATTATAAAACCATGTACAATTAAATCATCTTTATAACCAAAGTAAAGTTGCCAGTTTAATTTATTTCAGTAAGTGTAAAAGAAACATTTTCTGTTTTGTCACCCTTAGTGTACGTATCAAAGATGAGATACCATGTATCAAAATCTACACTTAAGACAAAAGGATGATGGGAAGATGTCCTGCACAAATGTCTATACAGAAACCCCTGTGTAGGAGTGGGGATTTGGATAGTTTCTCTGGGACATTTCCTTTTATTCATCCTATAAATATGAATGGATGATTGCAGAAGTTAATATATTATGGTCATGCAAAGCAGTGACATTCACTAACTGTAAACAGATTGCATAGACACAGGAGTGTGGAGAGTGGTAAGTGCAAGAGCCAGGAATATACAGAGAGTTGTTGCAGGGGTGGAAGGCAGGTGGAAAGGACTAGTCACCATGTTGGGCATGGGTTGGTAGAAACTTATGTAGGGAATGGGTCATGGGGAGGAAGGAAGTGTTCTTCATGCCACAGGGAACTTGTGAGAAGTGATGGAGGAGGAACATTGCAAAGGTTCAGTGTTTATTGTTTGTCCAAATGGAACCAAAGCTTGGAGCATTTAGGTGTCCAAGGACTACTAGCTTTTTTATTTCCCGAAGTTCTGTCTATTTTCAGGAACAAGAAAGAGAACTGGGAAAAATGGCACTAGTACTAAAATTTAATGAATTCCAAGCATTACTTTTTGCTGTTATGTCCCTCTTTCATATTGAAATAGAAGAGTACAGACCCTTCCCATACTGCAGGAAATATGTGTTGAAACTAAAATGTGTGTATGAATTCACAGGGTTAGTATATGCTATTTGACAGGTGTATGGTGTATGAATTCACAGGGTTAATATAAGCTATTGGACAGGTCAGGTTCATCAGCATAGACAGTGCACTGTCAGTTACTGGTTTGTGTTAGAGTTGAAAGGAAAAATAACAGATCCTTACCCAACTCCACATTTATTACTAATTATGGATAATATATCTTAAAGACATAGACTAAAATTAAATAATCATAATAGCCCAGTTTATACACGTGTGCACATGCACACATTTTTCCAGTGAAAGAATACAGCACGGCTTAATAATATTTTCTTAAGTGTTTTTAGTTTTGTGATCACTCTGGCTGAAATGTGCTATGTAAGAGCAAGTATTGTGGCTATTGTTACAATTAATATTAAAGGAAACCCACCTAAAATCAAATTACTAAACAATGTAGGCATTACACAAATTAGAAGATTTGTATCAATAGTACTGACTGCTGAATACCCTGCCCAAGTGAACGAAAGCTTTCATTAGGCAGATAACAGCTGACAAGGAAAGCTGCATAGCCACACACAATGCATCTTTCATTTAATGCAGACAAAGGGCCAAATCCCTAGCAGATGTTAAAGGTGCTAAGACAATAGAGTTACACAGATTTGCATGAGCAGAGGATCTGCTCTGAAGACTGTAAGTAAAATCATGTACCCACAGAACTGAGTGTTAAAAATTGGTTTCAGTGTGCCCAGGATTTTACCTTGTATTTACTGCGGGGGATAAAACTGTTGGCAGGGACATTTGTCACATGACGTGGATAGTGATCCTTTCAATGGCTTCATTGTTCTAGGTCTGCAAAGCTAGCAGCCTTTAAGCACACTTCTGCCCATTCCTACTCTTGTTAACATATCTAAATCAGCAAGTGCTATTACCTGTCATGTACCTGTTAAACACATATTGTGACATTCTATGATAACCCTTCATTTGATGATCTAGAGCTACTTGTATTGCTTATTCATCAAGGCCTAGATCAGGGGTGGGCCTGCCCCGCTCTCGGGAGATCCCAGCTCTTGTTGGCTGCAGATTGCTGTTCACGGCCAATTGGAGCATCGCAAAGTGGTATGGCCTGAGACACTGCTTCCCACCACTGTGAACAGTGATCTGCTGCCAATGAGAGCTGTGATGACCAGAAATCTGTGGACATGCAAGTAAATACAGAGGGAGCCCAGCTAGAGACTAACTCTGTGGGCTGAATCCTGTCCACAAGCTGGAGTTTGCCCACTCCCGGCCTAGATGCTCAAAAGAATTTCAGAATGTACTTCCCATTGAAATCAATGGGAATTAGGTGCCCAACTACCTCTGAGAATCCAGGCCCAAGCTCCTGACCCTCCCAATGTCTCAACATTTGTATATTACCAAGCGCTGCTGGTGCCTGAAAAGAACCCTGGCTCACGATCATTTTGTGTTGTGAATACAATTTTGTGATACAATTTTATCCTGCCTAATGTCACTGCAGAGGCTCCTCTTATTCCTATAGCTGACTATGATTTTTTGAAACTTTAAGAGATAGTTCTTAATTATTATTCAATAATAAAATGCAGCAGTTTGTTCAACAGGTAATTCCATGATAAATTGAAATTAAAAAGTATTTCATTTTACCACTTCCCCTCTTGTCTTGTTCCACTCGTTGAATGCCCTTTTAGTTTTATTGCACAACGGATTAAGTAGGAATGTCTAGCTACCTGACTTTATCTGCACATTTTATACATTCACATTTCCGTGTTATTTACATTATTGCTTATTTTATGTACTCTTCTTCCTTCACACTAAACAATCTTTTTAGTTTCTTCTCCTAGGAATATTCCTTCCCTATCCAGCTAGTATTTTTGATGCCCTTCATGGGAACTTTCACTTCTGCTATACCTCTGTGAAATGTGACTAAAAATTGAATGTTGTGGTCAAATTGAGAATGTAACCACCATCTATAGAATGGTATTATAATAATTCCTGCATAGTTTTTCATACCCTTCTTAATTTAGCTTAATAGCTGAGAACCTTATCCAAAAGTGAAATGTGAAGCAATTAAATCTACAGTGTGTAAATCTGAATCTGGCTGCTAGGCCTATACAAATGATGTTCATTATACACAAAAAAATAAAACCAACTCTGAATTAAG
The DNA here is from genome assembly GCA_032595735.1 of Pelochelys cantorii. Classification (NCBI taxonomy): domain Eukaryota; kingdom Metazoa; phylum Chordata; order Testudines; family Trionychidae; genus Pelochelys; species Pelochelys cantorii. The sequence goes on along the minus strand of CM064326.1, from coordinate 117,536,147 downwards.
GGAACAAACAAAAGATGATGCATGTTAAGTGATAAAGAGAATTAATAACAAGAAATAGCAGCCAAGGCTTCATCATAAAATTCCATGAGCTAAATTCTGCTCTTCATTATATACCTACAACCCCAATGGACACTGTAAATATTAATAATCTACAGTTATGTGTAATATAAATGCAACTTAATTGCATTATGATTAACATACCTTAGAGTGACCATAGTCACTTTAAATTTTATTACTATATATATATGTACAAATGGAAATAGAAGTTTTAAATATTTTACAGAGAAGATGAAGTTGCTGTGTTTTTTTATTTTGCATGCCAATTGTGATAGGCAGGCCACCATGAAAGTTATTTTTCCCCAATAGCTTTTGTGTGTGTGTGTTACAACTTTATCACTAGCCTATTTTTTCCACACTTGGTCAGGGATCTGCACCTCACTGGCTACTAATTACATGCCATGGTATAAGTTTACTATTTCAGCCATTTTTGTGATGTCACTGAAAATAAGTGACTAAAACTTCAGTATTTTGTTTGCAAACACAACACTGATCAATATTTATTAATACTGTCATTTGAAACAGTAAGTAGTGTGTATTAAGATTCTGTATGTACCTAGAAATATGGGGCCATATTCTCAAGTGCTCCAGAACAGTGCTTCCATGCACTTGGAATTGGTGGGGGCTTGGATTAGTTTCTGGGTGGTACTTCAGGCTGGATCAGCCTCTGCCATAACTAAGAAAAGCTTCAATGCTCCAAATTGCACCCCCTAGGAACTGGCATGGCATGCTGACTTGCTTACTCTGTGCCCAACATGCCCCCTATGTGGGTTTAGGGAATGTGGGTGGACAGCTATACCATCCTGACATTATAACTATAGGAGGATTCCCCCGTGCTAGCAGAACTAGCATTTCCCAAATGCTTAATTGTTAAGTACCCTTTCAAATAGCATTATGTAGGGCCAAGGAGCTGGTATTTGGTGTCCCAATAGACAACACTATGTGGCTCCCGTTTATATAATGCTTTTCCAATTGTCTGCCTGTTTGTGTAGTGCCAAACATAGAGATATCAGAACACCTCACTAAAGAGGATACAACCCTAAAGGTAGAGTACATGAGTTGCCTCATGACTTCCCTTAAAGCTATTTGGGAAGCTTTCAAGTTACTTTTTGTCTGGTTTTTTTTCTCTTTTCCTTTTTTCAATTGCCACCTTTCTCACATGATATTTCTTTCTTTCTTTCTTTCTGTGAACAGGACCGGTTGTCACAGTTTTTGTCTGCCCATGTATGTTCTCAGTCTCAGAGGGGTAGCCATGTTAGTCTGTAACTTTAAAAACAACAAGCAGTCCTGTGACACCTTACAATATGTCTACACAGCAACATTATTTTGAAATAACTAGCTTTATTCCAAAATAACTTAGTCCGTGTCTACAGAGCAGGCAGTTATTTTGAAATAATGTCGAAATATTGTCAAGCTGGAGGACTTCTTACTCCAACTCCTGTAACCCTCCTTGTACGAGGAGTAAGGGAAGTTGGAGGAAGAATGCTGTTTTGAAATAAGTGCTGTGTAGACGCTCCCAGTTTCGAAATAAGCTATTTTGAAATAAGCTATGCAACTGACGCAGCTCAATTTGTGTAGTTTATTTCAAGTTAAGCCCTGCTGTGTAGACCGCACCCTTAGAGACTAATACAAATATATAGGATCATGAGCTTTTGTGGATAAAACCCACTTAACCAGATGAGTTGGAGTGGAAAAAGAACATGCGTGTTCTTGTAAGCCAACGTGGAATTTCCCTGCCTCCTGACTCCCTCAGATCCCAGATCCCAATCCACAGTAGAACTATTTACTAATTATACTATGGACATTCCATCACTTCTCTACAACCACTGGATTTCATCCAGTTAAATATATAGAGAGAAATACTTTTACCTAATGCAAAAATGCTGCCACCACTGAATAAAACATGGCAGCTGCTTAGTGGTGAGGAACAATACTGCAGAATAGGACAGGAAGTGAATACTTTACCTAATCAAAACTCCATGATGGAGATAGAATGTAGTTCTTCAAATTGAAATTTGGCAAGGACATTGCTTGTGCCCAAATCATGTGTAAAATTGCACGGGACCTTTAGAAACCTCCGAGCAGTCAGGCAGACCTCTTTTCTACTTCCACTTTTCTGGATCAGATTCTGATTTAATCTCCATCTGACCTTGATTACGTAAAGTTAAAAATCTGCTTAACTTTAAGCTAAAGAGCAATCCCATTGAGAGTGGAACTACTTCTATACATAAAGTTAACCACATGCTTAAGATTTTTGCTGCATGAGTGCTTGAGTTTGCAGCAATTTGGTAAGTACATGTAAGAAAGGGTCCCAAAAAGAAAGCAAATTATTTCTTTAATTAAAAAAACCTCAATTTCTTGTTCACAAACACAAAGGTATTTATTGGCATGAGAATATTTTTTTTGTTTCGGATGAAGGAATGACACTTTAGATCAGGCCTGCACAACTTGGAAAGTGGTGAGGGCCATATTACTCCAAAGAAAACAGCTGCGGGCTGCAAGTAGGGTTGCCAGATCTCTCCCAAAAAATACCGAACATGCAGGCTAAAAATTTTTGTTGAGCAAAAAAAAAAAAACCACGCGTGTCAAGATTTTGTTGAATTAATTCACACATGGGGGAAAGATTCACAGTCACGCACAAAGAGAAGAAATAAGAAGAAATAACTCTGATACAAGTTATAATATCGACGGGGTGTAGATTTTACCAGCCCCATGCTGCATGGGGAGCGCAGCGTTCTGACAGCAGTCTGCACCCAGCCAAGTGGCGTGCAGGTGGGCCGAGTCCTGGGACGGGAGCCGGAAGCGGGGGTGGGGCCGCACGCGGGCGTAGGGCAGGGCCAGAGCGTGCATGTGTCCCTGACTTCAGGGGGAGAAGCGCCGGCACAAGAGAGCACCACATTCAAAAGGGGAGTAGAGGAGAGTGGAAGAAAGGAGGGAGGCAGAGGAGAGTGAAAGTTATTTCTGAACATCGTTGCGGGCCACACAGTGAGCCCCTTCGGGCCACATGAGGCCCACTGGCCATATGTTGTGCAGGCTTGCTTTAGACCATCTGAATAAAACTGCTGATATGTTGGATTGATAATGCTTTAAATTAATGGTACATTACATAAATAGCTAAATTGCAGTGGAATTCCATGTTACATCTAAATTAATAATACAAAATGAATTAGTTATGATTAATGTTATAAGGGATACCAAATGAATTAATGACTGGCCTCTTATTGCACAATGGGCAACACTTTATAATAAGTGGCAAATCATTCTCACTTCCTTTGGAATTTCTTGCAATAATTTTAATCATGATGAATTCTTTTGGTATTCAGGTGCACATAATACATGATTCCAAAGGAACTCTCATGTAATTTAACACGTTATTACTGAAACGATTCTCATTTAAAACCTACCAATAGATACGGTGACAATTTTTGGAAACAGGACTCTCGACCAAAAGAACAGATAGGACAGTTAGGCATTAAACTGAAACTCTCATAACCACAATTCTTTTGGGGTTTGTTAATAGATTAAATTCCATAGCTATGCTGCAGTGCTAATAGAGGATCTCGTATATAGTTACAATTTAAGGCCCAGATCCACAAGGTACTTAGGCACCTAAACTCAAGATTTAAGTGCCTGAGTTACAGATTTGGGCTCCACTGAGATCCACAAAACTCCATTCAGTGGCTGAAGGCATTGTGCGAGGGCAGGGATTCTCAAATTTCATTGCACCATGAGTCCCTTCTGACAACAAAAATGATCCAATGATGGGGGATCAAAGCCTACGCCCACCTGACTTCCACCAACTTGGGGGTGAGAGGGCCAAAGCCAAAGCCTGAGCCCCACTGCCTTGGGCAGGAGGGCCAATGCTAAATCCAGAATTCACATGTTCTTATGTTCTTATGTTATAGAACATATACATTAGGGAAGCCTGCCTTGGACTAATTTTGAGGCTTCCTTGCAGTGTAGAAATGCTATTTTGAAATAAACTATTCCAGAATAACTATTCTGGAATACCTTATTTTGAAATAAGTATGCAGTGTAGACATACCCTAACATAGAATCAGGGAATCAGATAGCTGGAAGGAACCTTGAGGGGTCATCAAGTCTAGTTCCCTGCACTCACAGCAGGACCAGCACCTTCTAGATCGTCCCTGACAGATGTTCAGGTGGGTGCTCTAACTACTGTACTAAATGTTAGAAAGCCACCTCTGCCTCCGTTTTATGTGGAGTCAGGCAGGTAGTAAACTCATTCTCACAAGAAACAACTTAGGTGAGTAGGGTTTCCCAGCTATGGATCACAGGTGATAGGCAACATCCTGAAGTCCTGATTTAAGCACTGAACTCAGTGAGAGGGGTAGGACATAAGAACATAAGAACATAAGAATGGCCGTACTGGGTCAGACCAAAGGTCCATCTAGCCCAGTATCCTGTCTGCTGACAGTGGACAGCACCAGGTGCCCCAGAGAGGGTGGACCGAAGACAATGATCAAGTGATTTGTCTCCTGCCATCCCTCTCCAGCCTCTGACAAACAGAGGCCAAGGACACCATTTTATCCCCTGGCTAATAGCCTTTTATGGACCTAACCTCCATGAAATTATCTAGCTTCTCTTTAAACTCTATTATAGTCCTAGCCTTCACAGCCTCCTCTGGCAAGGAGTTCCACAGGCTGACTACACGCTGTGTGAAGAAGAACTTTCTTTTATTAGTTTTAAACCTGCTACCCATTAATTTCATTTGGTGTCCTCTAGTTCTTATATTATGGGAACAAGTAAATAACTTTTCTTTATTCACCGTCTCCATACCACTCATGATTTTATATACCTCTATCATATCCCCCCTCAGTCTCCTCTTTTCTAAACTGAAGAGTCCCAGTCGCTTTAACCTCTCCTCATATGGGACCCGTTCCAAACCCCTAATCATTTTAGTTGCCCTTTTCTGAACCCTTTCCAAGGCCAAAATATCTTTTTTGAGGTGAGGAGACCACATCTGTACACAGTATTCAAGATGTGGGTGTACCATAGTTTTATACAGGGGCAGTAAGATATTCTGGGTCTTATTTTCTATCCTTTTCTTAATAATTCCTAGCATCCTATTTGCCTTTTTGACTGCCGCTGCACCTGTGTGGAAGTTTTCAGAGAACAGTCCACGATAACTCCAAGACCTCTTTCCTGATTTGTCGTAGCCAAATTAGCCCCCATCATACTGTACGTATAGTTGGGGTTATTTTTCCCGATGTGCATTACTTTACACTTATCCACATTAAATTTCATTTGCCATTTTGTTGCCCAATCACTCAGTTTGGTAAGATCTTCTTGGAGTCCCTCACAGTTTGCTTCTGTCTTGACTATCCTAAACAGTTTGGTATCATCTGCAAACTTTACCACCTCACTGCTTACCCCTTTCTCCAGATCATTTATGAATAAGTTGAACAGGATTGGTCCTAGGACCGACCCCTGGGGGACACCACTAGTTACCCCTCTCCATTCTGAAAATTTACCATTTATTCCTACCCTTTGTTTCCTGTCTTTTAACCAGTTCTCAATCCAAGAAAGGACCTTCCCTCTTAGCCCATGGCCATGTAATTTACACAAGAGCCTTTGGTGAGGGACCTTGTCAAAGGCTTTCTGAAAATCTAAGTATACTATATCTACTGGATCCCCCTTGTCTGCATGTTTGTTAACCCCTTCAAAGAACTCTAATAGATTAGTAAGACAGGATTTCCCTTTACAGAAACCATGTTGACTTTTGTCCAACAAATTATGTTCTTCTACATGCTTCACAATTATTCTTTACTATTGTTTCGACTAATTTGCCCGGTACTGAAGTTAGACTTACTGGTCTGTAATTGCCCGGATCGCCTCTAGAGCCCTTTTTAAATATTGGTGTCCTAGGACACATCCCTTTCGACAGCATCTCCCACTAGCGAATTTATGCAGTTCATGGGCATGCTTTTGCTGATCCCATACGTGGATGCCTCTCTTTCCCCATTCATTGTCTATGGCGCGTATGCACCTAATTCGGATATGTGGACTAGGATTTTTGAAGATCTTAGAAGCTGTTGTGACTGGCAGAGTTGCAATGCCTAAACCTCTTATTCAGGCCTACATGTGTCAGCTCTTCCATTATAAAATCCTAGTTTCCAGGGTCCATGGTTTCCCCACAAAAATGCACCCACAGCTGAAAGCAGACTCACCAGGAACAGCACATTGTAGTAAATTGTGAAGGAAGCTGTTAGTCATTAGGTCTTACTGTGCACAACCAATAGAATGTAAGTGGGATTTATAGGGCATATTGGGACTTGGGATGCCCCTTTGCGCTGTGGTGAATTTCACTGGCTGTGAGGGGAAAGGCACAAAGTTGTGCCTCTGAGAAGCATTAATGGAAGTGCACAATCTGTGATGATGTGCTGTATTTGTCCAGTCCACTGAACATGGGCACATATATTCATGTTCATGTGCTAGAGGGATCTTCTCCAATAAAGACATGTGGTTTTTGAAAAAGGAATGTGATGCCAGCTAGATCAACCATGCTAACAGCCTCACATGGCCCATCTTACACTTTGTCAACAAGTGCATTTCAATCCTTTCTCAGTGATGTTGTAGCACAATACTACAGTGAACCCTACACCCTGGTGTCTAAGGATCAGGAGATGCTCCCAGAAAAGAAATATCACAGTGCCATTTCACGTCAGCCATCTTGCATCTTAAAATGTCTCCCTGCTGTCATAATTGATTTGGGTAGAGTGGGGCAGCTTCCATAAACATGTAATGACCATCTAGATTGAAGATGCTAAACAAAACCTTATTGCTAATCTTCTAGCATGTAAAGGTGTAATTCATGTTCCTGAAGACCAACTTAATGGCAGATAAATAAATAAGTCCTGACTATCTATTTATTTATGAAATTATGAATCTCTGAATTGATGGGAGCTAACTAAAGCATCGTCTATAGAGAAGGAATTGCAACTGACCTACAAGTATTATTGCAGTGATTAGCGCTGAGCCTGCAAAGATTGATGCACATACTTAACTTTACACCTTGTGAATAGTCTCATTGAAATAAAAAATATTTCAGCCAAGTAAAACTTTAATTTTTTGGAAATGTTAACACCTTTAAATTCTTTTAAAATAGTTTTTTTGGTGTATAGTTGTTTATTTAACTATAGCGTTTTGGTTTTATAAAGATCTTCATACAGAATTTCTGAGTAAATAGTGAATAAAAAGAACAATTTTATTTTTTCCCAAACAATTTGTTTTTCAGTAAATACCACCCAACTAATCTAAAAATACAGGATATTTCTGAAATTGCAGAAGTATTTATAAGAAAAAAGTATGGAGATTTTTGGGTCATCTCTATTATTAAAGGTATCATTTTAGTCCAAAATAATCTCCATAGTTATTGGCTCCCGTACTTCACAAATGATGCATCTGTTGAACATAATTCTCTATGGGTAAGTCTACACTTGCTCCCTAGTTTGAACTAGGCATGCAAATGTAGCCGACCAAAATTGCTAATGAAGTGGGGATTTAACTATCCCGCGCTTCATTAGCATAATCTCGCCCACGTGCTATTCCGCTTGCCAGCTGATTCAAACCAGGAAGTGCACTCCGGGACGCGTTAGTTCGAATCAAACCCCTTGGTTTGAACTAATGTTACTCCTCAAAAAATGATTCCTGGTTCAAATCAGCTGGCGAGCGGAAGAGCGCGTGGGCGAGATTATGATAACAAAGCGTGGGATAGTTAAATCCCGCTTCATTAGCAATTTCGGTTGGCTACATTTGGATCCATAGTTCGAACTAGGGAGCAAGTGCAGATGTACCCTATGTAACTTACGTCCTCCTCAAAAGTAGCATTCTCATAGGCTACTGCACAGTTATTTTGGAATAAGCTATTTCAGAATAGTTATTCTGAAATAGTTTATTTCGAAATAGCACATCTACACTGCAGGAAAGCCTCAAAATTAGTCCGAGGCAGGCTTCCCTAATGTAGATGTGCTATCTCGATATAGAGCGCCAGGAGGAATAACTTAGAATGGCCCTGATGAGGGGCTATTTAGAAATAGCAGCAGTGGAGCGCCTACAAGCGCCCTATTTCAAAATAGCTACTTTGGAATTGGCATTATTCTTCGTAGAATGAGGTTTACAGAAGTTGGAATAAGCCTCCGTTATTTTGAAATAACGCTCGCATAGTTATTTCAGAATAATGGCCATTATTCCGAAATAACTTTTCTGTGTAGACAAACCCATCCTGATTTTGCATTTCTATGGGCAATTCTTCCTGTCCGTATCAGAGATTTCACCCAACCCAAAAGCCATAGAAAAGTTTTTAATGAATTTCTCACACCCTGATGTGTGAGATTCACACCTCTGTTACTCCCTGATGCTGAACTTATTTATATCCTTCCACCTTGGCTTTGAGACCCTCTCAGCAAAAAAGTTCATAGCTTCTTGAAAGGAATTTTGATATCTTTTCTTTTCCCAAGAGACAAACTACCTATAAACGACTACATTTTTAGGGTAAGTCAATTTGTTCTTAAAATCCTTATGAAGTACAACCTCTCTTCACAGTGACACTGATACCATAATCAGGATTGCATTCACCAAGGAGTAGTCATCAATATCAGGGGTTTCAGGACTACTCTTTCAGGAAATTTGTATTGCCTTTTTTCAGAAATGTCATCAACAGATACGATAACAATGTTAGATTCTGAGCAATGATATGGCAATAATAGGAATGTTCTAATCAGCTAACAAAGTTTCCTGATTAGATAAAGAATTTGTATGATTGACTTTATTTATAAAATCCCAGTATTAGCTTCTTCAGTGTTTTATGAGATATTTATTACAAGATAAAACAACAGATAGATAGCAAAAATCATTCTATATTATATTTGTCTTATATATAAGTTAATATTCAATCTGAATAAAATTGATATTCCCAATCTTTGTGTGAAAGACACTTTATAAATGTAGGCTGTTTAAAAAAAACTGGACACCCACTCGATATGTTGCACTTGCAAGAAAATGAAGAAACAAAAATGCTAGCACACTTAGTTGTACGTGTAAAGTCATAACCATGACAATATAAGCCATCATTTAAAAGCCCTGGCCTTAATATGGATTTCCAGTCAATGAAATCCAATAGAATGATAATGCATAAACAAATAGTGTAACAACTACTTAATTTTATTTTAATTCTCTCATTTAGCGTGCATGAACTGATTATGCAGAGCAAAATCTGATCATAGTTTACAAAGCTACTGTAACAACAGCTTACATACAGTCAAATATTAGTAGCAAAAGTGGCAGAAACAGTCTTCAGGGTTTGAAAACAATGGGTTATGGGGACAAATAATCACTCTGTAAGAAATGTGTTGACTAAATACAAATTGTAACTATCTTTGTAGGGCCATCAAATCCCGCAAACAGGACAAGCAAGCCAATGATTCATGATTCAGAACAAAGGTACTTAGTTATATAATATGTAATAATACAAAAATCATAGGATATCATCAATTGCAGATATTCAGACATTCACTAGCTCATTCAGATATGCCAGTTGCATTAAATTACCTCATCCATGCACACAAATGTTCATGCATGCAGGTTACTTTTACATTTTTAGACACTGAGGGACCGATTATGCTACGATTAAAGTCAACGGGGAGACTTTATGGCCCACATTATACAGTAGGTCAGACTTGGTGATTACAATAGTCCCTTGTGGCCTTCGGGACTATGAATGACAGATTTCCCAATAACTTTAACTGTGCCGAATCACAACCTAATGTTCATCCTTGATTTTGGGGCAGAGCCTCTGCTTTCCACAGAGGATGATGCTACCAAATGGTTCTCTTCTGGGCATCATCCCTTTTTAGTCAGACATCTTTTATTTTTTTATTCTCCTTCAACCAACATATAGAATATGGCCTTTAAAATTTCTGCCCTTTCCTAATACCTAGTGATAGCATCCTGACATGGAGTGAATTTTCTACTAAAATAGCATTAACTATCATATACAGTCATTTTTCAAAATGTTTTTATTATTTATTTATTTCAAAGCTGTATCTCAAAATATATGGCACTAGAAGACTTACCTGGCATTGCTCTGGCCCTTAAGGACAGGGGGCTGGTGGTGTGGATGGGGCAGGAGTCAGGACAGGGGGCTAGGGATGTGGGGGGACTGCAGAAGTCAGAGCAGGGTGTGAAGAGGGGCTCACATCAGGGAGTGGAGATGCAGGAGTCAGGGCAGAGGGTTGGGAGGTGAAGGAGTCTTAGGGGAGGGTGGGAATGGGAGAGGCCACCAGCTTCTCCTTGGAGCTAGCCTGGTGGGTGGTGCATGTACCTTGCCTGCCGACTTATCTCCAGGCCTGTCCCAGGTAGGCAGGGGCTGCACAGCAATTGACAGCTGCTCCCTGGGGCAGGCTGGGGTGGTCAGAGCCATGCTGTCAGACAGTGGCTTCTAGCTGGGGCTCTTGCTGTCCTCCTGAGCATAACTGTCCTTGCTAGACACACTTCTCCCTTTCCATTAGATACTAAGCAGTCACATTCAATGCACATCCAATTAACCTGGCACAGTCAAGCCCTGACTTTGCTTTCAGTTATGATAAGAGGACGCTACATACCAAATTTGGTGGTCATAGCTCTTACGGTTTAGGAAGAGTTCTTGAACAAACAGCCTCACAGGTGGATGGACAGACAGACAGACTCATATGTCTAAAATATATAGCATTAGATTAACTGGGGTGAGTGAACAGAAAGTTCACATGTAACACATATAATCCCTCTTTCCAGAAGAAGACAAAGATTCTTAAAACCAGGGGTGGTAGTTTGTGTCTTTGACATCAGTGAGATCTTTACCATTAATTTCATTGAGGCCAGGATTTCACCCTCTGTTTTCATGAAATCCATGTTTTGAGGAAGGAAGAGGAGATGAAACAAAGAATCAGGAATTAAAACAGAGACATAAAAAACACTGTGAACCCACAGTGGCAGAAAGTCAAGAAACTGGAGCCAATTAAAATTGCAGGCAGAATAGTTAAGTTCCGTAGAACCTAGTCACACAAGTTGAAACTTGGCCAGGATACGAGGGGTTAATGCTGCTATGTTTACGAACAATGCAATTAGATCTTTAAAGACAACGGATAGTCAACATCTTGACTTAATATCTCACCTCAAAGATGGCATTTCCAGCAGTACAGTGTCCATTAACAACATGCTGAGCCTTTGGTACTGTACTGATTCAGATGACAGAATGACTCACCATCACTACTTTCCATAATCGGCTAATAAAATGCTACTTTTTGAACTCTTGGAGGTTCTTAAGTCTAATGGTTTTGGTACATAAAAGGCCTTTGTAAGTTTTTAAGAGATAGTCATAATCTCTTTAAGAACTTTTTGAAAATAAATGGGTTTGTGTGTGTGTTTATGGAATGAATATGATCTGACTTACAAATACCATGTATGAAGTGCTTATTTGGAAAAGTAAAGCTGCTACTGTATCTGTTTGACTTTTATTGCTAATACAGTATGCAGATTTATATTTTGAATTACATTCCACAGAAAAAAATATTTTTGTCATTTTAACAGAGCCCAATTCAAAGCTAAAAATGAGATTTTGTTCTCTGTATCATTTAAGCAAAAGAGGGTTCTGCTTCAATGGAACTTATGTGACCTTTCAGGGCAGCAGAATAATTTAGAATGCAGATTTTTGAGAGGCATGTCTTAAAGGGAATATACCCAGAAACTCAAAAAATGTTAATAAAAGTTCTTCTTCTAAACCACTGGTGACGTGGGGCATTTTGAGGCAGCAAAGTCAGCCAATACAATCTCTTTGTACTCTTTATTTTTTTCACACTTTCTGGAAGGGGAGTCTAAGAAATCCTTAAGCTCTTAAGAATATATCTTTTTTTTCCCATTTTTATTGCAATTTTTATGTGGGAAAAGCATCTTCCTTCATAGTTCACTTTGTCCAGCTCTGAGAAATCAGACTAGTAATTTCTAGATATTTTCCCACTGCCTGCAGAGCCTTGCAGTTTGTATGTGTTTATATTTATCATCCCACAATGATTAGTGCCATTCATTCTAAAAAGTGTTTCTTACTGTGACTCGCAGGTGATAAGCTTGTTTTACTCTGATGCAGTTATTTATTAATGGCCCCCAGATACCAGTTTCCAGTATTTTAATTTGATAATAAAAATTAGAGACCACACCGTGTCCTTGATCCACGTTTACAACTCCTATTGATATCAATAATAGTCGGAGTTGTACATGTGATTGACTAGGGTTCAGCTAGATGACGTGGTTCTTGAGGGTTTGTGACAACAGAACAAACATAGGGTCTTATCCTGCAAGGAGGTGCAAGGTGCATTCTCTTCTACCTGCAAGAGGAATCCAGTCAAGTACTGCAGGAGTGGGCTCTAGCACAAGAGCCCAAATTTTTGCTGACTACATTGTTTGATGGGAGAACATTAATACTGTCTGAGTAATGGTAAAGATGACAGGTGCAGGCACTATTATAAGATCAGGGCTGGACCACTTGTATTGAATTAAATAATCCCTCCTCTACTTTATAAAGGCTATGCTATGAGGAGCCTGGGCTGGTTCCACATTCTCTTTGAAGGAATGAGAAAAAAGCTCTCGCTCTGAGATATAAACTCGCACTTCATAAAAAGTCATTGCCAATTTTTTATTTTTAGTTCAAGTCTTTAGAAGCCAGACTCGAGGAAATTTCCTTGCACTCTTCATTTAAACTCCTAAATCTGGAAAGGGCCTCAGAACCAATAGCTCATTTGAATTGCAAGTAGAATAGTAACACTTAACATCTGCATAGAACTTCTCAACCAACCATATTTTCAAAACAGCAGTAGCACAACATCCACTAAAAAGCAATAGGAAGAACATTACAATATATAGGTCAGTGCTTAGGGTGATAGGTCACCATATTTGATTTCAAATACAATAACCACAGTTATGAGGATATCACATCCATCCAGAGATACTTTCAGAGGCTATGTCTAGATTACAGGGTTTTTCTGGGAGGTATCCCGGAAAAACTCCGCCGCATCCAGGGAATGCATCTGCTCTTCCGCTTTTTTTGCAAAAGAGCAGATGCAATCTTTCAAAAGCCCTGTCTTCCTCCTTCCATGAAGGGCTCTTCCAAAAGAGGAGGATTTTCCAAAATTTGGCCCAGTGTAGATGAACCAAATTTCAGAAAAGGCTATTCCGAAAAAACTTTCAGAAAAAGGTACACAAATTGCGGAGTGCAATTTGTGTACCTTTTTCCAATAGATCAGTGTAGTCTAGACATATCCAGAGATGCAAATCAGATTTAAAGCTTTAAGAAGGAGACTTGTGTAATTTACTCAGATATTCTTTAAAATAATGCCTGCCTGCAGGATTTTGTTGTTGTTTTCTGCTCCACTCTAAAAAGGAAAGTCTAGTATATATTTCCAGTGACAGGATCTTGAACATACCAAGATAACTACTGCTGCAGTTGATTTACAGAATTAAGAATGCAAATGTTGTCGAGAGATAGTTCTGCCTAAATAATCTGTAATCAATTTTATTTATTATTAGCAGAAATACCCGGCGTTGTCTGAGGAAAATATAGTAAAAGGTGTGATGAATGAACTACGTCAATTACATTAACATAGCATATTGTATTGGAAATACTTTTATCTGAAATATTACTTTAAGAAATTAACATAGCTAGTGATGTGCTTCCAAAACGACAAATCGCATAGGGTCTCTTTTCTCAATCCCCGCAAATCAGGAAGACCCATCTTCCCTTAAAGACTCTATGCAAACCAATGCCTTGCAGCCTCCTTGCCAGAAGCCCTGAGAAATGGAGGGGAAGTCTCCTGGGCTCTGCAGCAGCAGCAAATCACTACTCCCCAAGTAGCCACTCACCGAGTGCCTTAAGTGCACGCTCCATGGGACAACCTGAATGGACTTCCTAGCAGCAGCTGGACCGGTTGCATTGATCAGACAAAGTGAAACACCTTCAGACCAGGTGCAATTAGTGATAGCTAGATGCTCAGAACATGCAACACCTGTTCAAATGAGAATAGGCTGTTCTGAGTGTACCGTGTCCTCCTCAGGCTCCACGGTGCTCAAAACCTTGTCCTCCTACCCACCTCCTCTTTGTACTGTGAATTGAATCCTGCAAAGTGAATAATGCCTGTGGCACTTGCTGATAACACACATAGCCCTGCCAGGAGAACGCACGCAGCCCAAAGGAGGGTGAGTGGTGGGATGGCTCGTTTGGGTGTGGGGGGAGGGAAGCAACTTTAATTTCCAGAAGGGGTTCAGTTGGAGCCCGGCTGTGTGAAGATGTTGAGAGGCTGTGATAGCTGGAGGCTTCTCCCAGCCACAGTTAGCAAGGCTAGACCCCAGCCAGCATCAGCCACATTTGGGTCTGTCCTGGAGACCTGCTGGTGCCCTAGTATAGGGGAGGATGCTGAGTCTCTGCCTCGCTGCAGCCTCTTCCCTATGGGCTTTCCCTTGATGGTGCTGCAGGTGCCCACATGCTTTATCCTCGAGGATATCATAGTTGCAGTTTATGTGACATGCTTAACAGAAGAGTCCAGCAAATGTTTATGATCAGGCGCTACTAAAAGCTAATTATCAGTGGGCCCAATTGGGACTCTGGGGGAACTGATTTAGAGATATAACCAATCCAGTTATTGAAGTTAGGAAATCAGTATACGTGCCAAATTTGGTGTTTCTAGCTCTTACCGTTTTGGAAATCTTCCGTTTCGGAGATCTGTCGGAATTATCCGTGGGCCCAATTGGGGCTCTGGGGGAACCAGGGGAAACGATTTTGAGATATAACCAATTCAGTAATTTAATTTAGGAAATCAGTAGTATCCGTGCAAAACTTGGTGTTTCTAGCTCTTACTGTTTCGGAGATCTTTCGGGACAAACAAACAAACAAACAAACTTTCAGAAATATTTATAAGAAGATTTTCTCTTCATTTGTATTTTCTGTACATTTTTCAAAGACAGACTGGCACTTTGGGCCAGAGAACACTACCATAAAATTCAGTTTTGTGTTATAAAGGAGGGCAGGATCATGAATTCAGTCTTCTACAACAATGAAAATAAACATTAAAACCCCAAATCAGACTGAAAAAGAGAGAAAAAATTTAAGTAAAATTTCTTTCCTTTCCTATGTTAATACGTTGCAAGTTCTTTGGGGGCTAGAAATTATGTTAAATGTCTATAAAACCTCCCCCCACTTCTAGTGAAATAAGATGGAGTAGTTGCTAAATGAAATTATAGGCACATTCTAACAAAATGTGTAAGAGAGATTCTGACACAAATCTTTAAGAAATTCATAAGTAATTATCTACATGTTAAATCAGAAGAATGTTGTAATTTGCCTTTTAAGATAGATGAAGATTTATGATTCTAAAAATATAGAATTAAAAAGAAATTCACGAACAATAAATATTTATAACTAGCCAATTAGCCCTCCATAAGTCGGGAT
Organism: Pelochelys cantorii; assembly: GCA_032595735.1. NCBI lineage: Eukaryota > Metazoa > Chordata > Testudines > Trionychidae > Pelochelys > Pelochelys cantorii. The sequence goes on along the minus strand of CM064326.1, from coordinate 117,520,600 downwards.
TTTCAGGTCTCTCCTCCACATCGGTCTTCTCTCCTGAGCCTCCAGTCTCTCGCTCCGTCTCTCTCTCTCTCTCTCTCTCCTCCTCCTACTGCTTCCCCCTCTCTCTCAGCTCTTCTCTGCCTTCTGCCTCTTTCTCCGTCTCTCTCTTTCTCTTCTCCTCCCCCTCCTGCCTCTCACTCTCTCTTCGCTCTCCTCTGTCTCCGACGGAGATGCACGCTTGTCCAGGCCCCGCCCGCTGGGCATGTACATCACTGCCCTGCCCCCCTTTGCTTTCCACCGTGATGCTCAGCTGACTTCTGCACCACTCAGCCGGGCCGCCACATGGGAGCAAGCGGAGCAAACAGCCTCTCTCTCTCTTCTCCTACTGCCTCATCCTCTCTCTCTCTCAGCTCTCATCCACCTCCTGCCTCTCTCTCCATCTCTCTTTCTCTTCTCCCCCTCCCACCTCTCACTCTGTGTTTCTCTTCTCCTCCTCCTGCTGCGTCACTCTCACTCTCTCTCTCGCTGTCCTCCGCCTCCTCTGTTCTCCTCTCTGTCTCCTCCGTGTCCTCTGTGTCTGCTCCACTTTCCTCCTTTTGAATCCGGTGCCCTTTCCTGACGTTAGAGACACACGCTCATTCAGGCCCTGCCCCCTGGCTGTTCCCTCTAGGCAGCGCTGTTGCCTCCCACCGTGGCACTTGGCTGACTTCTGCGCCGCTCAGCCAGGCCGCTGCACGGGAGCAAGTGTTGCAAGTGGCCGTTTGGGCTCCACATTCCCCATGCAGCAGCCCTGTGCTGCATGGGGAGCACGGACCCCAAGCAGCTGCTTGCGCCATTTGCTCCCACGCGGCAGTCTGGCTGAGTGGCACAGAAGTCAGCTGAGCACCACGGCGGGAGGCAACAGCGCCGCCCAGAGGGAACAGCCAGCATTTCAGCATTACAGAGTCACAGACATTGGGCTACTATAAATATTTATAATTTTAGCTCAAAGGCCAAGTCTTATTGTATGTTCTGTACAGGACCAAACTCACTGCTTGTGTTCAACCAATAATAAACAGTCAGGATATGTCTACCCAGAAACTTTATTTCAAAATAATTAGCGTTATTTTGAAATAACTTAGTCTGCATCTACAGAGCAGGCAGTTATTTCAAAATAATGTTGAAAAATTGTGAAGCTGGAGGACTTCTTACTCGAACTCCTGTAAACCTCATTTTACGAGGAGCAAGGGAAGTTGGAGGAAGAGTGCTCTATTTCAAAATAAGTGCTGTGTAAACACTCCCAATTTGGAAGTAAGCTATTATGAAATAAGGTACGCATTTGACGTAGCTCAATTTGCGTAGCTTATTTTGAGTTAAGCCCTGCTGTGTAGATGCATACTCACTGACTATATGGGAGAAGTAGCATTTCTACACTGTAAGGCCTGGTCTACACTACGTAGCTGGAGCTGACATATCTTAAATTGCCATCCACACATTCGGAGTTTCATGAGGTGCAGGAGTACCGGAGCTGAGGGGGGCACCTTTTGAGTTTGATCTAGAAGGTCTATACTAGACCCACTAAATCGAATCCTGAAAGTGTTAATCTTCCATGTAGTGTAGACATGCCCTAAGAGGACATGTGACAGCCATTACGTTGGCTGCAATATACTAGGGCTTGAACCAGCGATCTCCTGAGGTGAAAATGTGTATCTCTACATTTTGAACTGAAGAGACAGATGGCTGCCAGCCTGGCCACCAAGGGACACATCTGCACCCAGGAGCAGGTGTGGATGAAAATCAAGGAGCTGTGGCAGGTGTATGCCAGGGCCATGGGAGGCGGGGGTGAGGGGCAGCTCCCAACCAGGGGTTGACCCAGACACCTGCCCCTATTTCGATGCCCTCGACCGCATCCTGGGGGGTGGGATGGGCCGTGACCCCCAGGTGATTGTCAGCCCTGCAGCAGAGGGCCCTGACCAGGGCATTGAGGAGGAGGAGAGCCAGGAGCCTCAGCAGACCAGACGGAGGGTGCTGAGCAGCCAGGTCCCCCGAGCCACCCCAGTGGGCCTGTCACCGGTGTCATCAGAAGCCAGGAAGGCAACAACAGGTGAGTGCCATCACTGTCCCCTCATGCGGCGGAGTGGAGGGGGGACAGAAACCAGGGACTGCACGTGTGGGCCTTGCTGTCCACGGATCACGCAGCAACCCGTGCATCTGCGAGCATGTGCCGCTCCACCCCTGGGCATGTGGCCCCAGCTGGCTGCCACACAGGGGCCTTGGCCTGTTAGCCACACGCATGTGTGAAGAGACATGACCTTATCCTGACTCCGAGATGGGACACAGCAGGACGCCCTCCCTCCACAAGGCCACTCTACACAGAGGCAGGGGAGATCTCCCCCCCTCCACACACACACACTATATACACCACGGGGGCATGGGTTTGGTCTCGAAGTAGCTCCCACTCACAGGAATAGCAGGACATTCCGAACATGGCCTTTGTGCAAGCACATTGGCTCTGATGGTGCAGGGCACGGTCATCCTCGCCTTGCAGAGGGGGGCTGGGCTTCACCCACTGCGTCCCCAGGGGTAACTGACCACTTCTCTTGTTTCTCCACAGACACACTAGCTGCGCTTGCAGGGCGCACCACCCCACCTGGGACATGCTCCCGCACCCAAGGGCTCTGCAGGACCACCCATTCAGTGGAGGGTACCAGCAGCAACACTTGGGGGCACTGCAAGCCCTGCACTGCACCCTCCAGCACTGGGTGCAAGAAGACCTGCAGCTCCGGTGGGAGCAGCTTGCCCAGGGCCATGCCATCAGCCAGCACCTGCAGACCCTGATGCAGAATGTGCTGCTTCCTGCTGCTCCAGCGCCTGCTGCCTCCCCAACTACCGCTCCTCCTCCCACTCCTTCTCCTCCTCCTGCTTCTCCCTCCACCCTCTCCCCACCCTCCACCCCCTCCCCACCTTCTGTCCCCTCCCCATCCCCCCGGGGATGCTGAGGCACCCGGACCCACAATGCTGGGAGACAGTTGGCCTGGCGAGACCCCCCAACCCTGAGCCTTGAGCTTCCCCTCCCCCATTTTCCACTTGCTTCCCCCTTCCATCTCCCTCCTCCCAGGTTTCCCCCTCCCCTCTCCCACCCTCTCTCTCCCTTCTCCCGCCTCCTTTCCCCAGTCTCACCAGAGTTTCACTCCTTCCCTCCCCCTCCCCCGTTTTGTTAAATAAAGAGACTTTGTATTTATGAACATACGTGTATTTTATATGACATCAGGAAGGGAGTTAGAGAGGGGTAAGTGGAAGGACGTGATGGAGGAATTTGGCACAAGCCCCCAGTGGGGCACACTAGGGAGACTGTTAGTGCTCCTCAGGGTGGAAGCTCTCCCACAGGGCCTCCTGGATACTGACAGCCCCCCGATGGACTTCCCAGATGGCAGCCTGTAGCAAGTGCAGCCAGACTCGCAGCAATGTGTCCAAGAGAAGCACCAGAGTGCCCAGAGGCAGCTCTGGCTCCATGTTGCAGAGTGCTGTGGTGTCCCGAGTGAGGGCAACCAGAGCACACGGAGACAAAAATGCTTTGCTGTCCCTCATCGAGGTAGAAAGCAAGCAGGGAAACCTGAGAACTGGCTGTCTGGGGTGGGGGGAGGGCCTTTAAGCACAGACCTCAGTTATCCTCAGGCAGCAGCCCCACACACTAAGTCCTGACCTGGTGCCATGCTGGATCTGGTTCCGGCCAGCCTTAAATACAATTCAGAGTCCACTCAGTGTGGACGTGCTATTTTGAAATAGCGAAACGCTATTTCGAAATGCATTTTGTGTCTAGACGCAATAACTCTTTCGAAATAAGATATTTCGAAATAACTCTATAAGGGTACGTCTACACTAGTCCCCTAGTTCGAACTCATGGAATGAGGTTTAACTGTTAATTCGAATTAAGGGGTTTATCTCTGAATCGCGCTTCTCTGCTGCATGTAAATGCACGGAGTTACTTTGGGCTAGTCAATTTCCAAAATGGCGACCAGCTGGGAATATGCTAATCAAGAGCGGGATTTTTAAATCCCGTGCTTCATTAGCAATTTCAGTCACCCTCATTAGCCTCCCTAGTTCGAACTAGGGGGCTAGTGTAGACGTACCCATAGACTTACTTCTTTGAAATGTAGAGGATGAATCTCATTTTGCAGAATTTTGGCTGCTACCTTAGCTAGATAGTTCAAACATATGTGAGCCAGGCAGAAACCAATTGTCACACCTCCATTTATCCTTCTGGCAAAGAATCCTTCAGATGGCAGTCATCTGACAGCAACAGAGATGGGAATAAGAATATATGTGATCCATTGGAAAACATTCCCTCAAGCAATGTTTATTTTCTGTTTCCCTGGCATTCTTTCCATATGCACTCTTTGTTTCATTAGATTTCATTCATCAGATTGGGGCACTGAAACTTAATGCTGAATACACAAGTCTGGTTTTGTGTGTACCAGGCAGATTACACCTTGAATCTTGGGTTGTTCAGAATCTCTTCATCTCTGCTCACAACTTGCACAGCCCTGTAATGACTGACCTTTATAACAAAGCTCTGGGTGAATGTATATCTCTTTGAAAGAGAAGTTTATCTCCCCAAATGTAGAGTACTTGAGGAACCAGATTATCTCCAGCATTAATAAACAACCGGAAAAGAATTATAGCGCGTGCAAATACATTTATTAACTATTTTACCTTAGGCAGACATGAAATGAGACAGCTACTGCAATAATAAATTGTCATCTGTGAAACAAAGTTAAAGCTCATGTTAAGCAAGACTGAACTCTTTTTGTTGTTGGTTTTCATTCAGCTGCACGCATCTATAAAAGAGCTATTAAAACATCCATTAGCTGTTAATTTAGAATACTTTAGACAGTGATCCCTAAACCTCCATTGATATCTTTCCAACAACCTTCTAATCTCTGCATATTGTTGGCAAGAGCTACATTGAATAAAGCAGTCATCAATCCAGGCTTTCATTATTTGAGCTAACATATATTTATTACCTGCAAACACAGATGAAATAACAATTTTTACTTAAGCGACAAGGAGTCCTGTAGCACCTTATAGACTAACAGATGTATTGGAGCATAAGCTTTCATGGGCAAAGACCCACTTCATCAGATGCCCACAAAAGCTTATGCTCCAATACATATTTTAGTCTATAAGGTGCTACAGGACTCCTTGTCGCTTTTGCAGATCCAGACTAACACAGCTACCCCTCTGATACAGTTTTTACTTACTTAGTTAGTTAGCTAGCTAGTTAGTGGGTTAGTTAGTTTAAATATGCATAATTTACAGCATCATCTGAGTGGAGCTATTTCTGTAATCTATGTCATCACAGATGAACAACTCAGATATAAAACATAATGTAACTGCAGTAGAGCCAGAAGTGTTCTAAACACACAAACTTCAGAAATCAGAAAATTGCTGCTGTTGTTAAGAACCTGTTAAATTCCACACTTTAATATTTCAACACTCTAGACCACTCCCTGGCTAATCTAAGTATCTTCTCACGAGGAGGTATAACAACCTGAATATCACATTAAAAATCCCAAAATATTTATAGTGTCATCTGGAGTTATTAATACGTCTATTCCACTTTGTTCAGTTCCTGAGATTCTCCCTTGCAGATTGATTTCAGTGAACTATTCTGTATTTACTATAAGAGAGACAAGTAGGCAAGGTAATATATTTTATTAGACCATCTTCTGCTGGTAAAAGATACAAGCTTTCGGACTTCACAAAGCTCTTTTTCAGGTCTGGGAAAGGTAAAGAAAGTAGAGCAGATTGTAGAGCATAGGAATTAACACATATTGTAAGAAATCAACAATGGTAACCAGCATTGGAACATGTGTTAACTCCTTCTCCCTTTCTAGGGGAAGTGTGTGTATGTAAGGGGGGGGGGAATAGAAGGGGGAGGAGGCTGAAACACCTCATACCAGGAGACTGCTTATTCTTCTTCCTTTTCCCCTTACTATTAGGGACTGAAAGGAAAGTATACAGCTTGCATCAGTTACTACTCTGTCCTCTGCTCCCTCCTCTACTAGCTAGACATTCTTCCCCTGCTCCTGATAGTAAGATAAAGAAGAGCAAGCAGCATCTTAGTATGAGGGTGGCCTAGACAGCACCCTTCTGTAGGAATAAGCTTCACAATTTGTGCTCATAATATATATATAGTATTATGAGCTTTCTTGGGCAAAGAAAGATGAGTCTCCATCAAGAATCTCCACACATATGATGCAGTGATGCAGATCTATTTTCCATCTCAAATCCAGACAGCTTGCAGAAACTAGGTTTTTAAAGCCTATTGGAGTCAATGGGAATGTTTTAACACACTTTGGACGGCTTTGGAGCAGACTCTTATTATGCAGTTTTGATGTCTCATCATTAGGAGTAAAGACTGTTTGGAAGAGTGGCTATTGGAATAACAGAGAGAGAGAGAGAGAGAGAATTGAGTGGTAGGGGGAGACAGAGAGAATAGGACAGTAATGAGGATGATAGTAGAGAAATGAATAAACATGAAAGGGGCAAAACAGAAGGAGAGAAGAGGTGTTGTTATTTTTTTCACAGTGAGTGACAGCAAGAGGCAAAGAAAGTAAAAAAGAAGGAAAACTCTAGGCAGTAAAATACAGAAAATGGTATGGCAATAGAACCAAAAAACAATCAGGAAGAGAAAGGGGGGATTAAATATAGAAGAAAGGAAAAATTAAGTAAAAGAGTCTTTTTATTATAATAAATTGTAATTATTTTGTTACTATTGTAATGTATTCCTCTGGCACTAATATGACATTTTTTACAAAAATTCCCTGATTAAAATACATCCATACTTCCCTATACCAGTATTTTTGCACCCTTATTCTCCATATGTCCAAAAATAACAACCGTAATACAAATCTTCCAATGGAGTAGAAGGTAATTTACTAGTGTGCGTCCACCCAGCAAGGCTTAACATGAAATAAGCTATGCAAACTGAGCTATGTCAATTGCATAGCTTATTTTGAAATAGCTTATTTCCAAATTGGGAGCATCTACACAACACTTATTTCAAAATAGAGCACTCTTCCTCTCACTTTCCTTACTCCTCGTATATTGAGGGTTATAGGAGTCGGAGTAAGAAATCCTCCAGCTTGGCAGTATTTTGACATTATTTCGAAATAACTGCCTGCTGTGTAAATGTGGAATAAGTTATTTTGAAATAACGCTAGTTGTTTTGAAATAATGTTGCTGTGTAGACGTACCTTTAGATTACTAACAAGCACATATCCCTTGGTATGAAATTTCCTTTTTCTTCCTTCAGATTTTTATATGTGTGAGGTTGCCCCTCAACAGATCTGGAATTAGAATACATTTTCTGGTTCCCCCGTCATCTATGCTGTGTTCTGGATCATGAAGCCTGCATACCAGGCTGGTTCATACAGCCAGCTCCTGGTAAAATAAATAGATGGAGTCTCATTGACGTTGATGGTAAATAGTTAGTCTGCGTGTGTGGGAAGAAGATACACATCTCTTGCTAAAATATCCTCAAATGCTAGGAAAAAGAAGATTGTCTGAAATAGTTCTTTCACATTATAAAGAATCCTGGAAAAAGGACCAGAGGTTTTTTTTTTTTATCTAGTCGTTGCAGAAATAACAATTATTTAGAGAGGGAATTTAATCCTATAGACTTTGGGATTATATAAATTTTCTGCTTTCTGTGTATGCGGAACCTGAGCAATACCATACACAGCTCAATTTAACATGGACAAAGTCTTTTCTTGTGTATGGAACAAAAAATGAAAGTTTTATCAGCTAAAAAATTATACACAAATACACTGAACTTCATATTTTACATTCTTATATAAAAACATTTAATTTTGAAGCTGGTAGTCTCTTTAAAAATAATCACCGGTAATGTTTTTTGCCTAGCCACTTGGAGAGAGAGACACACAAAAATATACATTTATTTTTGAAAATAATTTTGGACTTCGATCAACATTGACTTTTTGATGGCATCACAAAGCTGAGCACAGCTGTTGGTGTCCTCCAAGCTACATTTATAGAGCCAAGTACAAGACATTCATGCAGAGCTATAAATATTAATCTGAACTACACACCAACGTTATCCCCTAACACGGATTCAACAAACTAATGCAGATTTATTACTTGTTTTTGTAGTCAATTGTACTAATGTAATTACTAATGTTGTAAGGAAAGGGACATGTAATAATTTAAAATAATCCATGTGCTATGTCTATGCTTTTTACTGTCAAGTTGTCATTTATAATTGTTGCCCAGTGGGTAAAATGGAGTATTGCTATTCTCTCACAATTTATGTTTTAAGATCTATTTTATTCGTCTGCTGTAGAATAACATTTCCAGACAAAAGGAATAGAAAAATACATTAAAACTCAAGCTACAAAAGCACTTGTGAGTATATAGACCTGTGTTCCCTACATGTCATGCAATAATCATGTCTTTGTAACTAAAATACGTCTTGAAACTCAGTTATATCAGTACTATATAACCACTTAAGTGCATTATGGTCCCAAAATGTAAATAAAGTGCAGTATGGTCCCTGAAAATCACCAACATTCCATATGATCAGAACTACTTCTGGTGTTTCTCTAATGCTAGCTATATTGGCTAGTAAGTTAATTTTGCTTTGGTAGCTATGTATTAAAGATGCTATGTAAGAGCTTATCATTGTTATTAGTAGTACTAGTAGTTGCCATTTATAGTAAAGATGACAATTTAATCTTTTTATAAACATGGGTCAGGATATATTTCTAAACCTAAATATTCTAAAACACAAGATAAACAAAAAAACCCCCACAAGACATAGGACAACAGCTCAGGGGAGGGAGAGTGAAGAATGACATTGAGGCTGTCTCTAGACTACATCCCTCTTTCCCGACAGAGGGATATAAATTAGACACTTCGAAAGTGCAAATGAAGCAGGGATTTAAATATCGCGTCATGGTGCTTTTTTGAAAAAGCGCCATTTTGAAAGTAAAACCACGGTCTAGACGTGGTTCTTTCAAAAATGGCAGGCTTTTTCAAAAGATCCTGTATTCATTTTTTGAGGATACAGGATCTTTCAAAAAAGCCTGCTGTTTTCGAAAGAACTGTGTCTAGACCGCGGTTTTATTTACTTTCAAAATGGTGCTTTTTTGAAAAAGCGCAATGATGCAATTATGCAAATGAAGCACGAGATATTTAAATCTCTGCTTCATTTGCACTCTCGAAGTGTCTAATTTACATCCCTCTGTCGAAAGAGGGATGTAGTCTAGAGACAGCCTGAGAGTACAATTTTAGAATGATTTCTCGTTAAATTGTTTTAAAAGCAGGATTTCAAAGAGAGAGACACTTGGTAAACAAGTAGTGATGAAATTAAAGAGAGGTTTGTTGTTACTTTAGTCTTCAGAATTATATAATATTTTGGAGTAGTTTTTAAAAAGTTTCTTGTGACCTCAAATTTTGTGCAAACAAACGCATGTGAGCTCATATATGTACCATATATATAAGGCGAAAATAAGCGTGCAATCATACAATCATAGAACTATAGAGCTGAAAGAGACCTCAGGAGGTCATCAAGTCCAGCCCCCTGCTCTAGGCAGGACCAATCCCAACTAAATCAACCCAGTCAGGGCTTTGTCAAGCCGAGACTTAAACACCTCTAGGGATGGAGACTCCACTGCTTCCCTAGGTAACCCATTCCAGAGCTTCACCACTCTCCTAGTGAAATAGCTTTTCCTAATATCCAACCTGGACCTCTCCCACCACAACTTAAGACTATTGCTCCTTGTTCTGCCATCCGTCACTACTGAGAACAGCCTTTCTCCATCCTCTTTGGAACCTCCCTTCAGGAAGTTGAAGGCTGCTATCAAATCCCCCCTCACTCTTCGCTTCTGCAGACTAAACAGACCCAACTCCCTCAGCCTCTCCTCATAGGTTGTATGCTCCAGCCCCCTAATCATTTTGGTTGCCCTCCGCTGGACCCGCTCCAGTGCATCCATATCCTTTTTGTAGTGGGGGGCCCAGAACTGGACACAATACTCCAGATGTGGCCTCACCAGAGCCGAATGAAGGGGAATAATGACATCTCTGGATTTGCTGGCAATGCTCCTCTTAATGCAACCTAATATGCCATTAGCCTTCTTGGCTACAAGGGCACACTGTTGACTCATATCCAGCTTCTCACTGTAACCCCCAGGTCCTTTTCTGCAGAACTACTACTTAGCTCGTTGGTCCCCAGCCTGTAACAATGCTTGGGATTCTTCCATCCCAAGTGCAGGACTTTGCACTTGTCCTTGTTGAACCTCATCAGATTTCTTGTGGCCCAATCCTCCAATTTGTCTAAGTCACTCTGGACTCTATCCCTGCCCTCCAGCATATCTACCTCTCCCCCTAGCTTAGTGTCATCTGCAAACTTGCTGAGGGTGCAATCCATTCCCTCATCCAGGTCATTAATAAAAGATATTGAACAAAACTGGTCCTAGAACTGAACCTTGGGGCACTCTGCTAGAAACCGACCGCCATCCTGACATCGAGCCGTTGATCACTACCCGCTGGGCCCGGCCTTCTAGCCAGCTTTCTATCTATCTTACCATCCATTTATCCAATCCACATTCCCTTAACTTGCTGGCAAGAATATTGTGGGAGACCGTATCAAAAGCCTTGCTAAAGTCAAGGTAGATCACATCCACTGACTTTCCCATGTCCACAGAGCCAGATACCCCATCATAGAAGCTAATCAGATTGGTCAGGCACGACTTGCCCTTTGTGAATCCATGCTGATTATTCCTAATCATTTGCCTCTCCTCCAAGTGCCTCAAAATGGATTCCTTAAGGATCCCTTCCATGATTTTTCCAGGAACTGAGGTAAGACTGACCGTCCTATAGTTCCCTGGATCATCCTTCTTCCCTTTTTTGAAGATGGGCACTACGTTTGCCTTTTTCCATCATCCGGGATCTCTCCTGATCTCCACGACTTTTCAAAGATAATGGCCAAAGGCTCCTCAATGACATTTGCCAACTCCCTCAGTACCCTCGGATGCATTAAGTCCGGACCCATGGATTGTGTACGTTTAACTTTTCTAAATAGTTCCTAACCTGTTCTTTACCCACTAAGGGCTGTCGATCTTCATCCCATCTTGCGTCACTTAGCGCATTAGTCTGGGAGCCCACCTTGTCCGTGAATACAGAGGCAAAGAAAGCATTGAGTACTTCAGCTTTCCCCACATCATCTGTCACTAGGTTACCTCCTTCATCCAGTAGGGGCCGCACACCCTCTCTGATCACCTTCTTCTTGTTAACATGCCTGTAGAAACCTTTCTTGTTATCCTTCACACCCTTAGCCAGTCGCAATTCCATTTGCGCTTTTGCCTTCCTGATAACCCCCTGGCATTCTCGAGCTATACATTTAAACCCCTCCCTTGTCATTTGTCCAAGTTTCCACTTTTTGTAAGCTTCCTTTTTGTGCTTAAGTTCACCAAGGATTTCCCCTGTAAGCCAATCCGGTCTCCTACCATGTTTGCCTCTCTTGCTACGCATCGGGATGGTTTCTTTCTGTGCCTTCAGTAAGGCTTCTTTAAAATACTGCCAGCTGTCCTGGACTCCTTTCCCCTTCATGTTAGCATCCCAGGTGATTCTGCCCATCAGGTCTCTGAGGGAGTCAAAATCTGCTTTTCTGAAGTCCAAGGTGTGTATTTTACTACTCTCTTTTTTTCCTTTGGTCAGGATCCTGAAATCTACCATCTCATGATCACTGCTTCCCAGGTTGTCACCCACCTCTACTTCCCCTATTAGTTCCTCCCTGTTTGTGAGCAGAAGGTCAAGCTGCACACGGCCCCTGGTCAGATTCTTCAGCACTTGTACCAAGAAGTTATCCCCAACATTCTCCAAAAATTTCCTGGATTGCCTGTGTACTGCCATATTGGTTTCCCAACAGATATCAGGGTGATTAAAGTCCCCTACGAGAACCAGGGCTTGCGATCTGGAAGCTTCTCTCAGTTGTCCGAAGAAAGCCTCATCTACCTCATCCACCTGATTCGGTGGCCTGTAGTAGACACCAACCACAACATCACTGCTGTTGTTTGCACCTCTAAACTTAACCCATAGACTCTCAACAGGTTTTTCTCCCTCTATATACTGGAGTTCAGAGCAATCATAGTGCTCTCTTACGTATAGTGCAACTCCTCCTCCTCTTATCCCCAGCCTGTTCTTCCTGAACAGTCTATACCCTTCCACGACAGCGCTCCAGTCATGCGAGTCATCCCACCAAGTCTCTGTTATCCCAATTAAATCATATTTCTTGGACTGGGCCAGGGCCTCCAGTTCTTCCTGTTTGTTGCCCAGGCTTCTCGCATTAGTGTACAAACACCTCAGATAACCAGCTGATCGCCCCATCTTCTCCATTCGAATCAGGGGTCCTCCTTTCTTGCTCGTTCCTCTTTGTATTCCTTCCCGGTATCTGACTTTCCCACTCCCCTCAGGGTGTTGGTCGCCGTCCTCCAACGAACCTAGTTTAAAGCCCTCCTCACTAGGTTTGCAAGCCTGCCCGCGAAGATGCTCCTTCCTCTCTTGGTTAGGTGGATCCCATCTCTTCCTAACAATCCTTGTGCCCGGAACAGAGTCCCATGGTCGAAGAAACCAAAGCCCTCTCTGCAACACCACCTGCGCAACCACGCATTTACTTCCTCAATTCGACAATTCCTGCCCAGTCCTTTCCTTTCAACAGGGAGGATGGACGAGAACACCACTTGCGCTCTGAATTCTTGGGTCCTTCTTCCCAGCGCTACATAATCCGCAGTAACCCGCTCAAGGTCATTCTTGGCCGTATTGTTAGTTCCCACGTGGAGAAGCAGGAAGGGGTAGCGATCCAAAGGTTTGATCAGCTTGGTAAGCCTCTCAGTCACATTCTGAATTCGAGCTCCCGGTAAGCAGCACACCTCTCGAGATTCCAGGTCCAGACAGCAGATGGATGGCTCAGTCCTTCTTAGGAGGGAGTCCCCGACCACCACCACCCGTCGTCTTCTTTTGGCCTTTCACAACTAGCTAGGTTGTGAAACTAGCTAGGTTTCAATGCCTTTCACAACTCTAACACAACTCTGATAAGGTGACATGATTTTATTTGGCTAGCTATTTGCAAAGAAATTACCAAGTTTACCTGTGAAATCATAGTAAATGCACATAAATGAGACATGCAATTGCACACTGATTTTTGCATGTATAATAACATATGCCTAATTTCAAAATCATGTCTAATGTATAGACTCTCTTTACATATAACAAATATGTATAAGAACAAGGAAAACACTTTCTTGTAGGCATATTAAACAGTTTTGCTTAACAGATGATTCCCTAATGAAATGAAATACTGGCTATAACAGCACCTGATGCATATAGCACAGACAGAAAAAGTGCAGAATAGGGAAAACATACAGTCTAGTTTCCTGTAACTCATTTCTTACCTACAACATTCTATATAATTATAAAACAATCTATATGTCACAGTTCCTGATATTACCCCCTTTATGTCTTCCTGTGGGCAGCTCTCTTAGGTCTCAGGACTCTAGGCACTGCCATTTTCAGAGTGGAAACTTGCATTCCTCTCCCTCCAGACTGAGGATTCAAGTTGTAGTTCCTCCTATGATTCACTATGATTACCCCAGCAGGTATGAATTTAGTTCACAGCAGGCATGAATTTCCTGATCTATGCTTAACAGTTAGGTTGACACAGGTATCACCCTCAAGGATGTGAAAAACTCAAACCTCTGAGCTCCGTAACTGTGCCTACCTAACCCCTGAGGTAGATACAACTAGATCATGGGAAATGTTTCCATCAACCTAGCTAGTATCGCTTGAGCAAGTGGAGTTCTTACAATGATTGAAGGAGCTATACAGCAGCATATCTGTGGCTCCATAGTTATGCAACTATAGTGCCAATAATCTAGACATAACTCCGGGGGTAATGAGAATGTTAAGCAGTCACTAGGCAACCTTCATAAAGCCAGTTATTACCTATTCAGAACAACTGCATAGAGAAAACATATCCTGAAAACAATAAGCAGCTTATTTTCATGCCCATGTTACCAGATATCATTCATCGTATACATGAAGCCTCTCACGTTGAAAATTCTTCAAACTTTTTCAGCAGTGGGTGACCCTCTTGGTTGCAATTTCATGCCAGTTCTTGAATATGCTAAGAGTGAGGCCTCCCTTATGACAGACTGGTCACTTCATACAATTCTCAGTTCTTTATTTGGTGGTTTTCTTCAAGAAGTTCAAACCAGGATCCACAATTTCACTCAGCAAGAAGAGGTGTCTCCAAGTCTTGTTTTCTGGCTTAGAACTTTGCATTAATTACTCCTCCCTTCCCTTTCCCTTCCCCCACAACACACACTGACTTTAGTTCCTGCAGGAAATATACTGGTAACTCTCCACCTTACCCATAACGATACATAAAGCACTTAAAGATAACCGAAGGATCTTTGAATATCACAAGAGTCTACATTTCATTTCACAGGTTGTCAGTTCCTGACAGGTCTTTTATGCTGGTCTTCCTCTCAGTCACTTGCATGGTCTTGGTGAGTCACAAAACAGGATGAGAGTAGAAACTGAGTCATACCTATTTTTCCATAAAAATAAATTATATGTATTTATAACACCATAATATCTGTCACAAATTCTCCAGAATATATAATACAAACCAATCCATGTACTAGCTATGGAAATATAAAATGGCATAGCCCTAATGGAATGAAAGATGCCCCAATAATTCACATCTATTCAAGACATGACTCTATATAAAATAAGCATAAACAGATACCATGAAATAATATAAATTAGTCATAAACTGTACAGAAATAACTGACTCACTCAACACACAAACAAGCCCCCCACGTCTCACTAAAAGAACATCAAATGCTCAGTATAATATAAATTATTCAGATAAATCACCTTACCAGGCACTGATTGTCCCCATATGCCCAATAGAGCCCCCTGACATAGCATAGGATACAGATGTATTACCATTCATATACTAGTGATCAGCATGGTATAAAAATATAGAGAGAGGCTACGGCATTTAACTTGGGATTATTGCTGTTTATATATATGGCTGTATTCTTAATTATTATTTAGTGCTCCTTTAGTTTTGATTTTTAGCTGATATCATCATTCTTCCCTTTATTCTTTCTTTTCCTTGTTTCTTTCATTTTCTCAGTGAAATTGCCATTATTCCATGAGTGCCCCTACCTATTAATTGACATTAACGCCAAATATTCACTGATGTTTGTCATACTGCAAATGTTCAGCTGTAATCACCCCAAGCTGAATCAGGCATACCAAGGAGGAATGAGGCAAGTTGAGGCTACATTAATTTTCTTGGACTGATGTAAGAAATCTTTATCTTCCATTGAAGGCATCCGCTGAATCTGTACATTCCATTAGAGTGTCTGATAATCTACTGTGGGAGTGGGTATGAGATAAATTCAGTATCCACTTGTATTGATTTCTAAGTACTGTATAAAATAAAGTGATAGGAAATATTAATACAAATGTGCAAACTACACAAATAGAAAGAGACAAAGACAAGCTTATTTAGAGCAGAGTGTAGGATCATTATATTCTTAGGCCCCAGTGAGGAAACATATTTACATATATGTAATTTTTTCTGTATTTAAGAGACCACTTGACTAGAATGGGACTTAAGCATGTGCTTCATTAAATCATTTGCCACAGTGTCACTGGGCACATCTACACAGCAAGGTTATTCCAGAATAACCAACATTATTCTAAAATAACTTTGCGAGTGTCTACACAGCAAACCCATTATTTCAAATTAATTTCAAAATAACGGGCATTTTATTCCAGATTCTCTAGCCCTCATTCTATGCGGAATAACGCCTATCCCAAAATACCTATTTCAGAATAGGGCATGTGTAGACAGGACAGATGGAGTTATTTTGAAATAAGAGGACTCCAGGAAATCCCACAGATGCCTTGCTGGCCACTCTTTCCACACTCATCAGAACGCCATAGCTTCCCTTCTCCTGCAGCCCTTAAAGCTTCACCCTCAGGAGAAACAGTGTGTGGCCCATGGAAGGACCTTGTGCTCTGGCTCACAGGTTGTCTGAAGAGGCCTGTCTTACTCCCAACACCGGGGTGGGACACCCTTGGGTGGGACACCCTCTCTCCACAAGCCACCATTAGAAGGAGGCTGGGAACATGCCTGCACTCTCAGGGTGGCATCCACTCCTGGGGACAACACGACATCGTGGAGGAGCATTTGCTGCTCACACACACCTCCCCCTCTACACCTTCCCCCCTCTCCTCCAGCAGCCAGGGATACAAGTCCTCTCCCCGTGGTACGCCACCACTGCTGGACCCAGCATGTGTGTGGCATGGAGGGATGTTCAGCCACCCTGTGGCCCCTCTCCCACCCACAGGCTCACGGTCTGACTGGCACCTTCCCATGCCTGCTTCTCCCGGGATGTGGGGCTAGGGAGGCTCCCCCATTGGACATGTGTGCCCCTGAGGGAAAGGGCCCACTGACTAGGCCTCAGATGTCCTTGCTTGAAGCGCATCGCCTTTGTCTAACCTGAGGCCTTTTGGTCTCAGCCCAGAGATGAGGGCTAGGCTTCATGCACAGTGTCTCGTGGGATGACTGACCTTCTTTTTGTTCTACACAGCTGGACCAGCTGTGAGAGGGGAGCAGTCACCACCTCCCATGCCATCCTTCCAACTCCGCATGATCTGCCGGTGCAGGAGAGCCCACAAGGACCTCAGAGGGAGCATATTGCTGTCCTGTGATCCCACAGCTCTCCATGGACCTCCAGGACCAGAGACTGGAGGAGGACCTTCAGCTGCACCGTGACACCTGGCGGGAGCTGCTGCAGCAGGGCCAATCCATCTGCATAGCTTTCACTGCTGTTTTTGACCATTTGGTGGCTGCTCCCATGTGAGCTCCTGCTCCTCCAGCTTCCCATCCTAGTCCCCACTGTGGCTGCCAAGAGCCACGCACATGAAGCGGTGGCACCATCTGATGCAGGCAAAACTCCCAGCCCCAGCTCTGAGCCTCTCCTCCCCCATCCTCCCCCTTCTACATCACTTCTCCCCCTCCTGCCATTTACACTTCCCTCCTCCCTCTTCCCAGGTTCTTACCCCAGTCCCTCCCCAGTTACATTTACCCCAATTAAAAAAACCAGAGTCTATTGTTTCCAAACAAAAAGTGTGGTTTATTGTCTGTGCAGAGGAGGAGAGGGGGAGCAGGAGGGGGGAAAGGGAGGGCAGAGGAAGGGAGGAGTGTGGGAGGAAAGCCAAAGAGGATCAAGGCACAGGCTCCTTGTGGGGAGGCCCAAAGTAGAGTGTCACTGGGTTCCTTGTATGAAACTCTCCCTCGGGGCTTCATGGTTACACATAGACCCCTGATGGGCCTGCCGGATAGTAGTTGTATGTGTGGCTGTGCAAAGACCCTGCTGATCCAGTCAGCCTCTGCCCCCAACCCTATCAGGAACATCTCCCCCTTGTTTTCACAAATATTGTGAAGGACACAACATGCCTCTACCATCTGGGGGACATTCCGCTCATGAACCAGGGGAGCAGGAAGTAGGCTGCGTCCCCTACAATACAGATTGGCATGTCTATATCCCTGACCCTGATGGTGCAATTGTCTGATGGGAATAAAAGTGCCAGTTTGCAGCTTCCGGAACAGGCTGGAGTTTCAGAAAACATATGCATTGTGCACCTTCCCCAATCACCCGATGTAGATGTTGGTCAACTGGCCGTAGTGGTTCACGAGGGCCTGCAGGACCATCAAAAAATACCCCTTAGGGTTAATATATTCAGATGCCCAGTGGTCGGGGGCCTGAATGGGGATGTGGGTACCATCAATAGCCTCCCTGCACATGAGGAAGTCCATGGCGGCAAAGCCGGAGATGATGGGGTCCACGTTGCCCAGGTTGATGACTCTGTGCAGCAGGATAGTGTTGATGGCCCCTAACACCTGTAGAAGGAGACAAACAAACAGAGAATCACAGGGTTGCCAGGGCCCTTAAGAGGTCCCTGAGCCTCCCCTCCCCTCCACACACCAGGAGTAACCCCAACTTGCCCCATCCCTCATCAGGGCTTTGTGAAGGTGGGACTAAAAAAACCTCTTGGGGAGGAGGCTTCCACCACCACCCCCTTGCCTAGGGAACCCCACTCCAACTGTTCAGTTTACCACCCTCCTGCGACAATAGCACAAGAGCACCATACCTCCATGACCCTGAGGGTTGATCTCCAGGGCTTGACAAATTATGGAAAACCCTGGCATAAATTCCTAATAAGAATAAGAACAGTAATTACTAATAAGTTATTAATAAATATCACCCAAGTTATTAATAAATATCTTATAAACCTCTACCTTTTCCCTCTGCTGCCATGTCTCCTCCCCTTGCTCCATCAGCTCCCCTGGTGCCTGCTGCCCCCCAACCCCTCACCCTCCTCTGCTGTCCTGACTCCTGCCCTTCTCACTGCCCTCAGCCCTCCTGAGACCTGCCTCTCTCCACCAGCCCTTCTCTCCCCCCTGTGCCCACTCCTCCAGTAGCCCCACTCTGATCACGTGAGCTACCCCTCCTCATCCCTTCTCCTAACACCTCCCTCTACACACCTGCCCTGCCTCTCTTCTCTGGTGCTGGTCCCTCCCCTGCAGGTGTCTACCCTTCTGCTTCACCCCCAGAATCCCCTCGCACCTGCATCCTCCTGGTGCCTCCCCCTTCCCTCACTGTCCCTGCCCCCTTTGCCCTCTTTTTCCCTTATGCCCACCCTCTCACCACCCTCTGCCCCCGTTCCCCTCATGCCCCTGTGCCCTCACACATGCCTTGCTCCATCCCGGCCTTCCTCATGCCCACCCCTTCTTTCAAGCCTTCTCCCAGCACCTCCCCCTCCCCCCTCTAGCCCCCAATGCCCTTCCCTTCTCCTCTCCTCTCCCAGCATCACCCTGTCCCCCCTCCCACTGACACCTCCCCTCCTGCCCTTTTCCTCATTGTCTGCACTTGGCCCCCTGGCATTTGTCTCTCCTGCACCCCTGTCCCTTGGCGCCTTCCCCTTTCTTCTTCTTCTTCTCCTGACCTCCTCCCCTGCCCTCCCCTCCCCTCCCCTCAGAACAAGCCCCTTCCCCATATTTTTCCCCTTCCCTTCCCTTCTCTTCCTCTCCCTTCCCTTCCCTCAGCTCAGCTCCAGTCCCTGCCCCAGCCCCTGCCCCTGCCCCTGCCCCTGCCTGGCTTCTGTCTTCCACTTTGCAGGGTTACCGGAGCCTTTTTGAATCTGGCAGTCACCGGCCGTGACACCAGGACGCCACGTCATGCCAGCATCCTGGCGTCTGCTGGCATCCCGCCCTCTGGCTAGCGCCCCGCCTCCTTGTGCCGGAGCTGCACGCAGGCAGCCCAGCACTGAGAATTGCTGCACTTCCCCCTCCCTGGCGGCACTCTGCTCCTCCACTGGCCGGTGGATCGGATGGGGCCGCGCTGCCCGTAGTGCGGGCTTTGGCCAGCCCGTCACAACAGCCCACCGGGCCAGTCTGCCCCTGCACTCGCCAGCTGGTAAAATCTACCCACCACGGGCGAGTGGGCAAGTGTATTTGTCGAGCCCTGTTGATCTCCCCACGCTGAATTGGTTCCAGACAGATCTGTAGCTGTCTGGTATAGTGAGCTTCCAGAGGACGATGGCGCCCCACTTCTGGAAATTTTATACCAAAGGATATTGGCTTGTTAGGATTCTAAAGGCTAAAAACATGAACAGAAATAATTTACAAGTAATGGGCTGGATGCTGGGGTGCATTCATTGGTGTTATGCTGATTTACACCACCTCAGAACCTTGCCACTAACTATAAAACTATGCAAGCCAAAATAACAATATTAAAAATTTTACCTTTATAGGGCATGAAGAGTTGCAAAATATGCATTAAGAACCTTGCTCACTGAAGCACATAAAAGCAAGATAGCAAAGGAGTTTACTGCAGCACAGAAAATACAATCTGAATATGACTGAAATGGTTAATTGACGAAACACCTACTAAATATTTACTATGCACTTAGACAATGTGATGAAGGGTTTCTCCTAGAGCAGAGGAAACAGGTATAGTATCAACCACCCTGATTCAGCCTTGGACATTTCAAGACTATTTCTTATCGCTCAGTTGAGCATAAATTCATAGATTTTACGGCTAAGGGAGCTTGAGATGGGATGTTGTATTTTCAGCATTTAGTCCTGCCACTTCTTATTGGACCATCTGCTGTCACCCTAAAGAGTAAAGTGTATACTATCAAGGCAAACACTCCTGCATTTGTTGTTTTTTAAAAAACAACCCCCAGCCCACAAGAACTTTAATGTATTGATTTGAAAGTGTCAGTAATATTATAGAGGTGAGTCCTTGAGACAGATGGCAAGGAAGCTGTTCTTGTAGAGTCATGCTAGATACTTTCGTCATGAAAATAGTTGCTATTTATACAGTTTAATGCTTAATTTCTTTTAATAAGAACATAAAATTAAATCTACATCAGGTGAAGTCCCTTTAAAGAAGAAAGAAAAATGGATTCATTATCAAGATTGTTATTAAAAACTAGGTGGCATTATATAGCATTCTATTATTTAAAAAAAATTCTGGAGCTTGGGCAACATTTTTAGAAAAAGAATGTGGAGGTTGGTGAAAAATCTTCATGTGCACATATACATTCAGACTTGTTCATGATAAAGATATTTTAGAATACATATGAAGGTACACCCTATCGTCATGCTTTCAGATAACAAGCTGGCCTCTATGTTCTAAAAGTATGATGTATTTCATGTATCATTACAGAATGAGGATTATGCTTTGAAAAAAAGCTACATTTTCTGAATATACGTGTTTTAGATAGAAATTGATAAAATAGACTTAAAATATTATAAGATTAGACAACTATCATTTTATTTAATATGTATTACATGAATTAGTCTCTTAAAACTCAATTAATTATTTTTATTAGCCCTTTGAAAGCTGTAGAGACATAAATCTGTGTTCTCACTTATTCATTCTGCAGACTGCCTACAATCAAAGGGTGAATTCTGTGAGAACCTTTCCTTTGCATAAACAATATACTCCCAAAAAATACATACATAAAACTGGATTAAATTTACCCCATCTGATTCTGATTTTAGAAAGAGATTGCTAACCTGAACAGTGTGTTGAATAAATGATTATACAGCTACAGAAAAGAAATATAAATAACATATATTTGAAATAGTTCTTCTTTGTGACTTAAACCCAAACTCACTCTTTTAAATTCAGCAGCATTTAAACTGAAAATTCTTAGAGATAAAATGTACTAAAATTAATCAGGTTAATCTCCCCAGCTTCTAAATGTAACAAAAAGTCACAAGAGATCAAGCATCTATTTGAAATATTTCTCCTTTTTTACTTAAACCCAAACTCACTCTTTTAGAATACAGCAGCAATTAAACTGAAAATTCTTATAAATAAAATGAACTAGTATTTTGCAAGTTACTTTCCCCATTTTCTAAATGTAACAAAAAAGTCACAAAAGTGTTGAAGCATCTTGTTTCTTTTGATGAAGTGTAATCAGACAGATTTTCATTTAGATCCAATACTACAAAAATTACAAAAATATTCTGTTTGTTAGTATGCATCACATTATTGATATCAACACATTCTAAATATGTGGAAATCTCATTTCATTGGAATTTTCTGTTTAATTTGTTCCCCTGTGATAATTACAGTTTTTTGTCTGAGACGAGAGTTTTTATTGTTGTTGTTGTTAGGCTCCAATGCTTTGGTTTAGTCTAGCTGTTACACCGAGAAATACATGAAAAAGCCTGCATTCAAAATCAGCCAGAAGTAGGCCTCAGTAGTTTCATTTTCAGGTCTCAATTCAGCACAGAATCAATATTAAATATAATTTTCAAATATGGCATCCCATAAATAACTCATTGAGCAGCAGTCAGAAATTATGTGTGGGATTAACATATAAAACTGGGGAGAGGGTCTTCACGTAGTCAACTTTTAATTTTATGAATGTCTTCAACTGGATCATACATTAATTAATTCCTTTTTAATTATTTACATGTTCTGTGACCAATAGATATATATTGTTCTTTATCCTGCAATCCTGTTAGAATGCCAGGTTGTTTTAAAGTGAGGTGTCAGAGACAGTTCAGGCCAGTAGTACTGTCCAATTGGATCCAAGAATATCTCCTCATTTACATGGGACTAGATTTACTTGGCTTTGCTTGGACCCTTAATTTTTGGTTTTCTTCATTTAAATGATTGCTCTGAGGTAGGGCTGAGGATGAGGGGTTCGGTATGCAGGCTGTTCCAGGAAGAGGGGACACCCCCCAGTCACTAAAGGGTGCCTGGAGGATGAGAGGCCAGGCTGGGGAAGTCTCAGTTGGTGTGGCATGCCCCTTAGCCAGACCCTTTCACCTGTCTAGTGATTATGTTTCTTTTGTCTATGGTCTATGGATTATGTCTCTTTTTGTCTATGTACATTGTGGGGAGAGCTTCAATCACCCCCCCCCTTTCTTTCCCCCCCCCCCCACACACACATACAAACAATCAATCCCTGACCTTGCTTGAGTAATGATAAGAGGAAGCCACATACCAAATTTGGTGGTCCTAGGTCTTACCATTTAGCAGTTCTTGAACAAACAGATGGATGGAGGGACAGACTAGCTTGAGCACTCACTCACAGACAAACTAAAAAATATAGTGGATTATAGCTACTGAAGCAAAGTTTGCAAAGCACCATTGTCTTTCTGTTCTGGGGCAGCTTTCTGTCTTTTACCTCACCCCTTCCCTGTAACACACACCATTTTCACATGGGGTACCCACTTTCCACACACACACACACACCCCTTTTCTTTTCTTTCCTCCTGTACTCTGTCTGATCCTTCACACTGTCTGCCTTTCTGCTTCACAATTCATCTGCTTCTCCTCTTTCTCTCCTTCCGCACTTTCACACATATTTCCTCTATTCCCTTTCCACCTCTCTGTCCCTCCCACCCTATCTGCCCTCAGGGGGAAAAGGAAAGGCCAGAGATGGAGATTACGAAAGTAAAAACTTCTTCACTGGGGTATGTGTACACTGGGGAGTTACTTTGAAACAACATCCCTTATTTTGAAATAACAGGCATGGTAGCATGGACACTCACCTTGTTTTTTTGAAATAATAACTCCTGCTTGTGAAGAGGAATAAGCTTATTTTGAAAGTTATTTTGGGAGTTATTTCAGAATAACTTATTTTGAAATAACCTGACAGTGTAGACATACCCTAGGACTCAAGATTCTTCTCTCTCTGGGTAGGTGAGAAGAGGAGACTACAAGTTCTGCTTGGCATCTGCCCCCCTCATATTGGCTGGCAAGAGAGAGGAGGTAGTGCTGGGGGCAGCAGGACCTCTGGAAATAAGTCTAGAAAGGAAAAATGCTCACAGAATGCCAGCTGGTGCCCCTGCATGCAGGCAGCATCTTAATTATGGATTATTTATTTACCGGAGTGTCCGTAGTGTGCTTTCTCTCACTCTGACTGGGAGTATTTGGATCCCCATTGTCTTAGGCCTAGGCTGGTGTTCCCAGCTCTGCCTCACCACTGCTACTGTTGTTGAAAAAGATCTCTTCATCTGTGTTTCAGGATGTCATTTTGAACACTCTGGTGTTTTTCTTCTTTGTATCTTTTCTTCTCCCCTTTAGCTTATTGATTGCACTCTCCTTTGGCTTTCATTTATCTACAGTGGGTCTCTCCGTGTAGATCTATAAACTTTGTAAAGTATTTTGAGATATATCTTGTTCAAAAGATGTTATATGCTTTAGAATACAGTTGTTTGGTTGGTTGAGGTGGTACAACATGGGCAAAACTATACATGGCCTGTGTGCAAGTAAGAAAAAATAAAAACCCTTTCCTCAACTCAACTCTGTTGTGTCTAGTACACAGAGCTAGGGACCACTGCAGTTCCTGCATGCAGGAAAGAGCAGGAGTTTTTCCAACAATATAAAAATTGCTGCAAATGGGAATGTGAGGAAGCAGGGGCATGCCAGCAGGCACCATTCCAGAAGATAGTTCAGTCTAATCACTTTTCCCTCCGTATCTCCACACCCCGGAGCTTCCCTTAGGACAAGGCATGGGCCACAGCACACAATACGGTTCTGCATTAGCATGTTTTTAATTATTTTTGTCTTGTGACTGACATTTGTACTGAAATCATTTTTACTGAACCACATAGATGTTTCACACAGCTTTGTATATGGAGAAGGCCACAGAGCATGGTTCCAAATCTACAGTCTCTTCTTCATTATGCAGACAACCCTTAGCTAGGGGAGGGAATCTCCATTCCACAGGAACCCACTAGAACCCTATATCTTCATGCCACCCCCTTCCCTTTACACAGGGCTTCAAACTTGTCAACTGGCTATAGGAGTTGTTTTAATTATTTCTGAAGATTAATCCACTCCAGAACCACATTAGAAATTGAACCCTTCCTTTACCATCGGGTGACAAACTCAGCAATGAAATTTGGACATTCTCGGTTGGGAAACCTGCCACCACTCAAGTCTGACACCATGCACATAGATAGTGTCTTGGCTGCCTACCGTTTGGATGGTGTGGTGCCCATTCACCAATTAGCCAGGCCCATTCAGTCGGGTTTAGCTGCCAAGCAGTGAAGGATTTAAGCTGCCAAGTAGTGAAGGCTGGCTTACAAAACACTACAGCAAACACAACCACTTCTGCAGGAACACCCTTCTCCATGTCTGTGTGGTCACGCCAGTGCCAGAGTTTTCAGTCCAAGCTGTGCCAAAGCAGCACACAAAACAACCATGGGATGCATCTCATGCACATCACTTTTCTTTTCTGCTTCACTTGTGCAGCAGAGAAACTAAGGAAAAAACCCAGGGAAACTCTATGGCCAAATACATAAAAATTAGACTTGTAAGAATAATTGAATAAAGACCCCACCCAAGAAAAAAGTCCCAAGGGAATAAAAAGTGGAACTACTAAAGAGTTTTACAAGGGTTTTTTTTTTAATACTGGCATAATAAATTTCCCCCTCTTTGCATTAGAGTTTTACTGTAATAAAGATTTTATTCAGATTCTGATTACCTAAATTATTTTGTGGATCCCTATAGAAAAAAAAGCTACAGTACTGAAGGAGCTGAGCTCAGACTGGATATTGGCTTCAAGCCACATCTCCTGGGGTAAGGGGAATGTAGAGATGCACAGCCTTGGCAGCAGCTCCCAGAGCCTCAGGCACTCACAGTTTATTTTATTTATTCATAGGATTTTCCATGGCACTCATCACCATAGTATCTGTGGATCTCACATGCATTAATGGATTTATCCTCACATCACCTCGTTGAGGTAGGAAGTGTTTTAATCCCCACTTTATAGATGGGGAACTGAAGCCCAGAGAAATTAAGTGAAAACCCAACGATGTGGGAAGATTTTAGCACAGGTAAGAAGTGAATAGAAGCCCTCTCCCACTGCATCCCAGGTGCCAAACTAATAAAACTCACAGGCTACCAGTCCAGGATCCTGGAATGGTTTTATTCATTGGTTTTAATAAATCTACTGATTACCCTTGTTAAACAGTCTCAGAGGGGTGGCCGTATTTGTCTGTAACTTTGAAAACAATGAGTAGTCCTGTGGCACCTTACAAATATATAGGATCATGAGTTTTCATGGGTTAACCAGTAATTTATCACACAGCTCATCAGTAGATTTATTAAAAGCAACAAATAAAGTCATCCCAGTGCCTCTGGATTTGTAGGTAGCCTCTGCCTAAGCATTCATTTGGCATCCCCCTAACTCTAAATGTATGACTCTACATTTATTTTGAACATTTCTGTGCAGTAAAATATTTTAATTTGAGGAGGACAGGCTGGCTCTGTTTTGAAATAAGGTACTTTTTTTTTCCCTGAGTCCTCTCAGTGAGCTACTTCAGTAATTAAACTGTCGGTCACGCAGTAGTATCAGCATTCAAATCAGTACTGGCTCTAAAGATTTGTGCCTCCTTTTCTGCAGCGATGCATAGCTACTGTACAGAAGTGTATGTCAAGCAACTGGGAGGGCTCCATGTTTCTGAAAATGAGCTATGCATTTCCAGGGTTCAAAGGACAATGAGAAAGACACAACTAGTCATGTGATTTTTGGTTTTCACCCTGATAAATGGCAGGTCAAGGAGGGTTGTATTTAATAGTATATTCCTCAATGAAATGTCACTTTTTCCTCAATGTGTCCTCTGTGTGAGCTAATTAAAATCATGTTTTACTGCAATGTCAGCACACTAAGTTGCTGACTTTCTTGTTGTCTTCTACATAGTACAAAATGAATGTTGTCATTTGATAAATTCAGGATCTTAAAGGTTCTGTCTGATGGAGTCTAATGTATGCTGCTTTATGTATCTGCTGCTTTCCATTTTTTGAGGTTTATACTCTGGACATATTATTCTCTTCTGCCCTTCCCAAGTCTTACCATCCCAGAAATCAAAAGAAATTAAAACAATCTGGAGCAAATGTTAGTACTGCTTTGTTTCCAAAGTGCTATACCTTGCTCCTAATAAACATATCTGAAAGCCCCAGTTACATGCATCCAATGCAAATTGGCTGTGTGGATGCTGTATAATTTTCTTATAGGTTATTTTGATCCTGGTGTCAGAGTAAGTTTGTTATGATCACTTTAAAAGAAACCCTCTTGCTTTACATAATAGGATGGAGATCTCACTGGAAATATAGAAAGCACATATATCTTTTCATTAACCGGTATCTGTAAGCCAGAATTCATCCAGCGAATTTTACTTAGCAAAGTGTTGAAAATTACCATTAATGATGCATTCTCATCACTTAAATGGAAAGGTGTATAATAAAAATAAACTAACTGCTACGTTTTTTCTTGCAACAAAATTCAGGAATGAGTCTGTCATTGTGTTTACAGCTGAGGACAAAGCATAAGGAGTTTTTGAGGTTCATAAGGCCCGCAGCCATATCAGCTCATGCTGTGATTCAGCCACATCTCACAGACTAAACAGGTTTGGTCTGGTCAGTTCTTCAGTGGGAAAATTCTAAGGAACAACTTATTGGGTGATGCTGCAGAAATTTGTACTAGCGATTTAAGAGGTGGCAACAATTGGTAGTAAATCAGGTGTAACGAGGTTCAGCTGGAAAGCGCTGATTTTTAGATAAAATATAAAGTATAATCCTTGAAGAACTTCTTATGCTTTCTATGAACCTCATCCAAAGCCCATTGAATTCCACCAGATTGGCTTTTATGGGCTTTGGATCAAGCTATTTGAAAAAAGAGTGTTAATACTGTTTTGAGAGCTCCAATACATTCTGAGGTAACTTGAAAAACAAATTCAAGTTTTAAAACACAACACATTCATTTTACTGACAAAGTAACATGGTTACAAGCCAAATTAAAAACAAGGGTGGGGGGAGGGGAGAGGAGGGAAGCAAGCTTGATCTTATCCAGAATAAATAGTGGGGTCTAATCAGTGACCCTAACATCTAGAAAACTTGTTTTTTAATCATGCAGTGGTTGCGTTGATTCTGTCCTCCTTGACAATAAATCTGACTCTACCCTGTA
The DNA here is from genome assembly GCA_032595735.1 of Pelochelys cantorii. Lineage (NCBI taxonomy): Eukaryota > Metazoa > Chordata > Testudines > Trionychidae > Pelochelys > Pelochelys cantorii. Next base: position 117,493,033 of record CM064326.1, on the reverse strand, counting down.
TGCCCCGTGATGAAGGCAATTATTTGCCAGCTTCATTAAGGTATTAAAGCACATGACCAATTTTAAGCAAATGGCCAGTCTAATTGATTTCAGTGGGATTACTCACATGCTTTAAGCTACTCACATGTGTAAGTATCTTACTGGATCTGAGCCAAAGACTCCAGTTGCCACCAACTATACGCTTGTCTTTAAACACAAAGTCATTGGTCCAGAGAGAGCAAGATCACGTATCTGTAAGGTGCAAGTCCCATAGTCCTGTCCCCCTATCCCTCATTGGCTCTTTAATTAGTTATACACAATGGAACAACTTCAAATGAAGGAATGAGGAGGGCCCCACCTCAGAATAACCCACAATGGGATATCCCAGTGGACAGAGCACTCTTCTCAGAGGTGTGGGAAACCCCTATTCAAATCTTTTCTCCTCCTGCAGAAGGGAGAATTGAATGTGTGTCTCCTACATCCCAAGTGAGTGCTATAAATTATAAGGTGGAGGCCACCTTCTAGGTTTAAAATGTGAACCAATCCTGTAGATAGCCTCTGAACACATCTAAGGAATTGGAGCCATAGCAAATTGGACAAATACCTATCCTGATCTCGGTTAGTGTCTTGTTCTAGGGTTTAGGGTTCCAGATGCCTTGAAGGAGAAAATAATCAAATGGCAATTTTATGTCACACAGTGGCACATCAAACTGGGATTTAGGCATTTTAGTTAGTACCTTTGTGAAATGGGCTAAACTTTCTAATCTCTAAATCCAGATAATTAAATTATAGCATTTAGAAGAAAACTGCAAAAGTTAGTATGTTGGCGAAACATCACACATAGTAATGGGAACGGTATGTATTCAACCAATTATAATGCCAAAGGTCTGTGTACATTCCAGTCATAGTCTGTATAAGTACAGTGTCTTCCTCAAATTTAAGGTGCAATGTCCCCATGTACCATAGGCACAGACATGAAATGCAAACTTCTTAAATGTGTAAGGAAAAGTCCCTGAGCCCAAAATAACACATCCTACAAAACAGGTTTGAAAGAACAGAAGATGGGGAGAGTGTTGTTGCTACAGAGTTCAGATTGTTTGGATTTCTTAACTGTCAATTTGAATATTTTTAAATGTTTGAATTACTTTTAAGTTTAACCTTTAACTCTGGATTTCCTGTATTTTTAATGGCTGTTTAATCACCATCAGATATAGGCTGAGCCATTCTCTTGCTGTGTGACCTGAGGCTAGTCTCTTGACCTGCTTTTTTACTCTTCCTTCCCAGTTGTAAAATCAAGTATAAAAGGGAGTGCACTAAATTCTAGAAGCTGTGTATGAAGTGAGCAGTTCCATATGAGTATACTTTGGGAAAACACATTCATTGTCTTTACAAAAAGAGGAAGCAAAGGGGAAGCATGCAAATAATCATGAAAAAACAGAAAATGCTTGCTTATAATTAGAATCCAGGCATAGTTCTAGCATTATTAAAGAAGCTAAAACAAGTATATACTATGTATGTTTAAAGTATGTTTATTAATAATTACTATAATAAGAATATGTATAATTATTACATAATATGAGGTATTACTGTGAGATGGAGGAACATATATGCAAGTTATCACAACATTGTGTTCCTTGGTTGCACAATACAGAAAAGACAAATAAAAGTATAAAGAATGGCTGCCTCGTAGGATAGGACAAGATGGTGGGAACCACAAATTAGAAACTGCAGCTCACCACAGTGTCTCACTGGAGTGACAGTCCTTTTGGGGGCTTGGATAAAAGAAGAGGGGTGTCTTGAAGGATTATTTTAGAATGTGCATGATCTTCTTGGGACTTATCTAATTCCTATTGAAGTTCAATGGAAAGACACCTATTGGCTTTTACAGGAATTGGACTGAGCCTTTCAAAATCACTTTCAGTTATAGAAATGATTAAATGATGCTGCCTCTGGAAACTAGAAATTCCATGTAGATATATGTTTTCATGTCTCCAGAAAATCCAGCATGCCAGATATGCCTTTTTATCTGACATCCAGAAGAATGCAGTGTAGCCATGTTGGTCCCAGGATATTAGAAAGACAAGGTGGGTGAAGTAATACCTTTCATGGTGAGACAGAAAGAATGGGTAGGCAGCTGATGTGCAGTGACCAGTGCTTATCCTACTGACTAGTATTGTCTCATTGTTTCTTTATGCTCCTCCAGTTTCTATTGTATCCTCCTGCTGTCTATAGCTATACGTCCATAGTTTATGACTATATCTTTGTTATTTGTATTTATAGTTCCTGGTACAATGAGGCTTAAGCCTCTAAGGATGGTCATAATAGCAATAAATAATAGATAATAATTCTTTTCATCCGGCATATTTCTTTACCAGTGTCCCTTAATTGTCTACGGCCGGGCTATTCAACTTTGGAAGCCCTGGGGGCCACAATGATACTCACAGCACAATGCAACGGCCACAACTTAAGTGTGGTTGCATATACATGCAAATATATATGCAAATGTATGCAAATAGCTTCTTTCACACTGACGGGCATGAATACAAAGATTAAGGCAAGACTACACAACACACAGGCCCCATTTAAGTCAGTTCTGCTGCTATTAATAAAATGCAATATTTACCCGATTTCCACCCTTATGACAGCACTTTTCATGAGCAATGACAGTCCAGGAATTGAACTACTGAAACTCATATCAACAGAAGACCATTGTATTGACCTGCCATTATGGAGCGTGTTCCCAGTGGAGGCCATGTTCAAAGGATCCCACCCATGAGCCACGTGTTGAGCCCCAAATCACACTGAGGGCTGCAAACAAACAGGCTGCGGGCCACATGTGGCCCACCGGCTGCATGTTGAGTAGCCCTGGTCTAAGGCAAAGCTGTCCCAGTGTCTTCCTCTTTTCCCATGTTCCATAACAGCTGTGGTCCATGAGGACATTGCAGTTGATGATCTCCTGGATGAAATCTGCAGCACCTAAAGCCTAAAAAGTCTCTGTGATTATCTGAAAGCTGTGGACCTCCTTATTATCAGAGATCAGAATGAACCTAAGTGAGTAGGAACGTGAGCCACTATAAAAGTGCTGCAGAACAATTAGCAATGACTTTTTGGAAACAAAAACCAATCATAATTGTTTTCATGATAAAACGTACAACAGAGAGTTGAGCAAACTTAGGTCTTTTTGTTTGTACAATTTGATGTGACTCATGTTTGGATATTAAAACTATATTCTATGGGTATATTAGACACATTATGCCATAACTATCTTTGAAAGGAGTCAAATTAAGCTGCACTGGAATGTGCCCACATTTACAATATTTCCTTTTCCAGCATTGCCTCTTGTCTAGAACTGTTTTGATCCACTTGTCTAATTAATTTGGTGATGTCAGTTTCAAATGTGTGTGACTTTACCATTGGAAACAACCAATGCTGGAGTGTTTCAATCACTCAAATGGTAAGAAGAGCAAATTGCTCCTCAGAAACAGTGCTTAAACTTACATGCACTCTGTTAACCAATTCAGCCTGGGTCTGAAAAGGAACAAAGAAAAGGCAATTGCTTCACATAGTTATTTGCTCAATTATTCTGACTAAATGTGTGGTAGAGATTCTAGCTGAGTTTATTAGCTAGATAGCCTGAAAAGTTATTAGATGGCGTGCAAAGAATGTATTAATGACACTAGCCCAAAAAAAGTGTTTCTAAACAGTCTTTCATGAGAATAAGAAAACCACGTATTCGACCTGTTATTTCATCAGTTAGACAATATGGAAGCATGCTTTATAAAATGTCAAAAAGAAAGAAAAAACCTGCTGTCTTGGTAGGTTTTTTTAAAGGGGAAAAGTGCTTTGCTTGATTCCACAAGCAACATGCTCTTTTGTTGTCAGCCTTTTTGCATTTCTTATGTCATGGGGCTTGACAACATTGTAGGCCAATGTCCCTTCTGATTGAAGTAAAGTATTAAATGTTAGTATCCAGAACAAGGTGATATTTCAAAGGGCAGACCATTCTTGAGCTCTTGTGTGATAAGTCTCAAATTCTGAAATTCTGCATTTTATAGGGAGCCACAACTGCTGACTACAAAAATAAGATTAAAAAACTGCAAAGTATATATAAAGAAAGTTCTAAGAGTTATGGGCTTGATTTATAACCTGGGCTCAGTTTCATCTGAAGTGGCTACTACACTTAAAGGGGAGGATTCACACCCAGGGGAGAAAGGTGTCACTCCCCTCATTGGTGGTCATAGGAAAGGTAGCTTTAAACTCAGACTGAAGCTCTTTGGCTATGTCTAGACTGCAGGCTTCTTTCAGAAGAAGCTTTTCCAGAAGAGATTTTCCAAAAAAATTACTTCTGAAAGAGCATGTCCACACTGCAAAAATCACATTGAAAAAGCAATCTGCTTTTTCGAAAGATAGCATCCACACTGAATGGATGCCATCTCTCATGTAAGCTGTGATTACTATGGGTGGAATGGCCACCAGGGCACCTGTGCTTTTTCCTCTTTGCTCTTCTTTCAAAAGAACTCCCTCTTCCCCATCCACACACACCTTTTTCTGAAAGAGATCTTTTGGAAAAAGGCTTCTTCCTCGTAGAAAGAGGTTTACCAATGTCAGAAAAACCACTCTGCTCTTTCGATTTTTTTCGAAAGAAGGCAATTGCAGTGTGGACGTAATTGAAGGGTTTTTTGAAAAATGGCTGTTTTTCTGAAAAAAACTCTGTAGTGTAGACATACCCTTTGAGAGATACAAAAAGCACTGTATTCAAGCTTGGTGTCATTACAAAGTTCTGCTGGAAGATACCAGCAGATCTTTTTGGTTCCCTAACACCACCCAACCTCTTGATAGACTTGCACAATTTGCAGGCTGTGCTATACAGCTCGGGGTTTCCTAGCAAAGAAAGGTATTTTGTTACTTGCAACTCAGTGACACACTTTTATGGGAACTATCAACTACAGGGGTCTGAGTTCTGTCCTATTATATTTATTGGCCCTACACTAAATATTTCAGGGTTGCTCTCGGAGGAAACTCCATTGCTACCTTCTTTCTGTTGGATTTTGTGTCTCCGCGTGTGTAGACAGGGTACCACTGTAAGACATATGAGGAGTCCTGTGGCACCTTATACACTAACAGATTTATTGGAGCATAAGCTTCCATGGGCAAAAACCCACTTTGTCAGATGCAGACTAACACGGCTACCCCTCTGGTACTGTAAGACATGTGACCATTTCATCATCAGCCAGTCTGAAATGGTTTGTAAAATATAGGCCACATCATGGTGGCCTAATTACATTTTGGGGGACTTCTTCAGCACTGTCGATACTATTGACCTTTCCTCTTCTACTCTGATCATTCCTTGGAGACATCAATATTCATGTTGTGTTTTCTCCTGTGGTCATGTTGCCTATGTTTTTTCTTCTGAACGGGGCACTCTTGGGGCCTGCTTCTTATCTCACTGATCACTGGTGTAGATCAGACATAACTACTGAAGTTGATGGAGTTATACTTGGATAAATATAGTGTAAATATAATCAAACTTAGACCCTTATGGTCTCTTGGGTCATGTCTACACTTAGAGCCCTTTGCAGTAGAACCCCATCTTTATTCTAACCCAGCAAAGTGCTCTGAATTTATAGCACCAAAACTGCACTTTAGACAACTTAGCTTATTCCAGCCTTTGCCCTCACTCAAGTTATATTGGTAAAAGTGTAGTTATGATGGCATAACTGCATTTACACTAGGGGCTTTTGAAAGCACAGCTGTCGGTCACAAATCAGACTTCATCATACTTCTGGCTGATCTAGATATGCTGAAGACTGAAGATTCGGCCATCCAGTTTGTGAACTATATAGTCTGTTCAACTGTCTCTACCCTCATCAGATCAGGTTTGCTGTCCCTAAATCAATTCTCCTTTTTGTTTTAGGTCTTGTCTACAGCAGAAAGGGTTTGTTAGTATGTCTAGACTTGTAGAGCTAACACAGAAAATGAGAGTTGGGGCATCAAAAGGATTCTTTTGCCAATATAACTCATACCAGTTCCCCAAATGAAATTAATTATATTGGCAAAATAACTTTTTTTGCTAGTTTAACTTCATGGGTTTTTTCCAGCTTAACTAAGGAAACCAGTGTAGACCAGAACTGTCAAACTTTAAATACCTGGACCACTTTGATCTTCAGTCCTCTCCCAATGGGATAAATTCAGAGGTTTTGCATATGGCTGCATAAGTGTAATTTGTGGGTTGTCTGTGTAAATGAATCTAAATAAGTATAACAAGTAAGCTAATGTAGATGTGGATGGTGTTATTGCAGGAAAGTCCCCCAATACAAATTTATTTGAAGGTAGACAGTAAACTAAGCCAGTTAATTTACAGTCCCTTGTTAACTGCTTTTCTGAACAGAACACTGCTTTCATGTTCAAGTTCCGCCAGCTTAAACTCATTTAGATTTTCATTCACATACATACTATTACATCAACACCCGGTTTGGCCCAGTGAATTAGCGCTGAATTTTGGTTTACTATTAATTCCCCCATTTATCACTCTGTTTCTTCAGTACAGTTCAAGTCCTCCCCCTACATAATCAGGCCCTCGGTTCACATTGTATACTTCCAAACTAATTTCCAGACATTGGAACATACAAGCTGCCAATCAGAATTTAAGGATGAGCATGATAAACCTAAATGAAAAAAACCACCAAAATATTGCTATCATTTTAATTCTAGTTTCTAGTCCATTTTTCTCCACTTCATGAAACTAAACAACAACAACAACAATAACAAAAATAGATTCTGAAGCATTCATGGCCCTGTGAGTTATGAAATTTTTAGTGCTAGAAATGAGACTTATATTCACACTTGTGGATACTGCAGGCATAACCAATTAGCATAGTGAGAAGAGGGAGAACCTCTCTGGTGTTTGGATAGTAAAGAACATGAACTGGGATTCTCTGGTACCATTGGCCAGTTGGGGTAAGGGGTGCTGATTGGCTGCCTTTTACAGCTTCTAGGACTTAACTCAGAGAAGGCATTGTGCGGAATCTCTTTTGGTTTTGGTCATTTCACATCCTGGCCGAGCACTTTGAAGTCCCCCTTCCTTCAGAAAAAACAGTAGGTTTTCAAGTTGCCTACAGAGAAATTGGAATTGGTCAAGGCATTGAAATGAGTTCTCAGCTGCAAAGAAAATTACTCTGAGGGAATTACATGAGGCTATAGAGCATCTAAACGTTGCTTGCCAGGTGGTGGCTCCTGATCAGGCATTTTGTGCTTGTCTGGCATCCACCTTGTGTGGAGTGCAAAACCCGACCAAATCTCTGCTGGCTAGTAAAGATCTACAGGTGATGTCCCAACAGTTCTGAGACCTTGGTTCATGATAGTAGTAGGACCAGTGGAGGACTCAGTTGCTCCACAGACCCTGAGGACATATAAGGCCAGTCTTTCAAAGTTCACAGAATTTAGGGGACAGAAATGGCTTCATTGTGGTTGGCCCATACACACATACCAGGTGGAAAAATATGTGAGGTCTTTGACCAACTCTGGGTGGGCTCTCTTTACTACTTGTGACCAGCTCGTAGGTCTGTCCTCCCAGAATCATTTTGATAGGTTTCTAATATGAGCCTTTCATAATACGGAAACTCTGAGAAAAGCGGCCTTGGTGGGTTTGGCACCAGAGGAATGACAGGTTATCCACAACACTGGAAATCCTGTTGGAGTTGTCAGAGTCTTTGCCTGGGGAGCCAGCTGTAGGAGGGAGACCATTTCATTTAAGGCAGCATCTATTGTTCCCTTTATTGGCACTTTGAGAGTGAGTGAGCTAGTGTCCTTGGCAGTTGCAGACAGGTCCCAGCATGCATTAAACATTGTACTATCTGCGGGAGTGGGAAACTTGCACTTACAGATCTCAAAACAGACCAGATGAGACGGTTGGGAGGTTTTGGACTATTGAAGGCATGTGCAGATGTTAAGAGCCTCGCTAAAATCTGGGGCCTGCAGCCAAACCTGCTGCAGTGATGGCTGCTTCCTGACAAGGTATCAATTCATTGCGGCACTGAGAAAAAAAAACACTTGTGCTATGGTGATCTTGACCCAGGGAAATGCGATACTCATTCTTTCAGGGATGGGGCAGAGACAGCAGCAGCTGCAGAGGGTTTTGGCAAGAGGCAGAAGCAGGCAATACTGGAAATCAAGGTGTCACAGCACTTATGTCCACACCAAGGAAAAAAGACAAAGAATGACAAAACCCAATGTGCTTGCTTGTTTCAGAAGCCACCCAGAACATGCCCAGTGTTCAGATTTCAGGACTCTATAGTGCATTGGGCCCACAAAAGGACCGCCAGGATGGCAGCTGGACCTCAGCTGGGCTTCAAGGTGGAAGCTGTTCCAGGTAAGGCCTGGGAATAAGCCCAACCCATGGGGACAAGGTTAGAAAGCAAGTAAATAAGGAGGTCACCAAGATAGTCTGTTGAAAGGGGGTCAGTGCTACAGCATAGGGAGAACCATGATAATCAGATGGAAGTTCTCAGGGTTGATGGTGTGTATCTGTCAGACCGAGTTGCTGGCATACAGTCACAGCACATGTATAGCAATGGGCTGGGCAGCTGTTTTGATAACAGGGAACTTGGCTAGACCAAGCTAGACACTGGCATCAACTCTGACTGATTTCCTATGGGGTTAAGAGAAAAAAAATCAACAGATCTCAGAGGTAGAAGACACAGAATTTTGGTGTTAGATCCTTGAGGAGATAGGGTGAGACCTTGTGGCCCTTATCGGCTGAGGTTTCCACCCTGAGGCTCAGATTTGAATCTCGGAGAGTAGGCTGAAGATAATCTGTCCCGTGCAATGGGTTATATGGTATAGAGCCCTGTAATCCCCACCCTGGTACCAATTAAATACAAGGTACAGGAGAATGTTGCTAATGGGTGAGTAGCATGCGTCCCCTGTGTTAAAGTTTAATAAAAGGTGTGGCCTGCAGCTGTGTGTTTGTTCTCATTTTGCCTTTATGTCCCCATCAAAGAACGAGGAGCCATCTCCCTATATTTGCCAAGGTCATTCTTCCCTTCCACCTACCTCCATTGAAATATCTGCTTATATCAAGAGCTAAAGAAGGGTTTTTTTTTTAAATAATCAACAAAGAAGTTGAAAAAAACTTTATATTTGAATCTTAGAGGTAATTAAATAATGGATTTCAAAAAAAGCCCTAGCAAAAGTCAGTAAACCACAGAGCAATGCCAACCATTCTGTCTGATCTTCCTGCAACTAATGAAACATTAACAATAATATATAACCATTGGTGATCATATTTCATCTGATAATCCATTAGGGCCTCACATAGTTTTTGCTTTCTCCTATAAAACATAATACTTTGGGGGGGAATGGGGTGGCAGAAAAAGAGAAAAGAATTTGTACTCACACTGTGTGCTGGCACAATAATGTTCTTCCCGCTGAACTAATAGCTGTTCATAGGGGCTTAGGTCAAAGAGTTTAATGGAGCTTAGCTCTGGATGTCTCAGTAACTTCTTAGATTCTCAACTAAACCACTTTAGTTTTAAAATACAAATGATGATGGTCCCGATGAAGAGATTCATTCCCAACAAGACTTGAGGGTGAAATATACCATTCGAATGCTAAAATAGTCTATATTACTTTCCCAATTAGTTCTATGAGAGCAGCTCCATTTCCACTACAACTGCATTCTCTGTTTACAGCAGTTCACCAAGGCAGAAAAGGAGGAAGAGAGACATATTCAAAAGGTGTATCACATTCAAATTGTCCTCTGATTTTTTAAATGTAATTTTTAAAAAAGAAAATAAAATTAGAATATGTTTAAAAGAGAAAAAATCCAACCAACCAACGCATATATTATGCTATCTTTTGGGTTGTGTGCTGAACAGCCGATTAAGCAAAAACAAAATGAAAGTTCCCTCCCTTCTGTGTATTGCATTGCAGGATGTGATATAAAATATAAGGCTCTTAAGCAAGTGTAAAGCCAACAGCCTGGGTTGGTAGGAGATGGTATTGAACCTGCCATCTTAGGGGCTAAAGCCATGTGCCTTTACCACACAAACTAAAACTCAGCTGCCTCTTAGCCATGCATTAAAGCAGAAACATTGCTTTCCCTTTTCTCATTGTCTCACTGGGTTACATGAGTAAAGTGTCATCTGAGGGGTAGAAAAAAGTGATCTCTATTAATTGGTTTTCTTTTTCAGACTCTCCACTGATGGCTTCAACTGTTTCTCTAAAATGTTCCTCTCATAACTTAGAATTGACATTACAGACCAATCTATTCAATAATCCAGATTTCTCTGCCACCATAAATCTGTCACTTTTGGCTGATTTTACTGTATATTGAAGTTCCTTTTAACATGTATTATAACTGCTCTAAAGTTACCCAATATAAATAGGCTCACAATTAAATTAACTAGACATTGCTTTCCCAGGGAAACATCTTTAGCTTTCTTTCAAAGGAAAGACCCCAAACTTTCAACCTGGTTTGATATTCAAAAAATATATTTCCATTCACTTTCATACAATTGATTCCCTGGGCTAGGATCCTGTATCTTAACAGGACAGCAGTAATTTTTTTCTTATCCAAGTTATAGAAACATAGAAACTATGGATGTACAGAACAGAAGTCTTTGTATCAGAGTAAGGAAACACCTATAAAGCCTTTGGAAAAATTTGCAATGCAAGTTTGTTTGGCAACACTGTGCAAAGGGGGAAAATAAACAAAACAAAACAAAACAAAAAACCCAACCAAATAAACCCAAATTATTCTAGATACCTTTAACGTTTTCAAAATATTGGGGCACTGCAGTTGGTATAGGCAGACGAGCCTGGGAAAACTTGCTGTAAAGTACACCTCTGCAGCCAGTCTTCACTTTGCCCCTTTGTACAAAGTCAGAGTGTTGCATTTATGTTATCTGGTTATGTTAACTGAAGTGTAAAGCCCAAATAGTATTGGCTGAGCCAAAACTCATAGACTCATAGACTTTAAGGTCAGAAGGGACCATTATGATCATCTAGTCTGACCCCCCGCACAATGCAGGCCGCATAATCTCACCCACCCACTCCTAGAATAATCCTCACCCCTATATCTCAGATATTGAAGCCCTCAAATAGTTTGAAGACCCCAAGATGCTGAGAATCCTCCAGCTGTGATCTGTACCCCATGCTACAGAGGAAGGTGAAAAACCTCCAGGGCCTCAGCCAATCTACCCTGGAGGAAAATTCCTTCCCGACCCCAAATATGGCGATCAGCTAAACCCTGAGCATGTGGGCAAGACTCCCCAGCCAGACACCCAGAAAGTTCTTTATAGTAACCCCTATCATCCCTCCATTGACCTATTTACCACTGATAATGACTAGTCAATTAGTTACCAAGACCATGTTATCTTGTCAAACCATCCCCTTCATAAACCCATCTAGTTTAATTTTGAAGCCAGGTAGATCTTTTGCCCCCACTACTTCCCTTGGAAGGCCATTCCAGAACCTCACTCCTCTAATGGTTAGAAACCTTCGTCTAATCTCAAGTCTAAACTTCCTACTAGCCAGCTTATATCCATTTGTTCTTGTGTCCACATTAGTATTAAACTTAAATAATTCCTCTCCCTCCCTAGTATTTATCCCTCTAATATATTTAAAGAGTGCAATCATATCCCCCCTCAGCCTTCTTTTGGTTAAGGTAAACAAGCCAAGCTCCCTGAGTCTCCTTTCATAAGACAGGTTCTCCATTCCTCGAATCATCCTAGTGGCCCTTCTTTGTACCTGTTCTAATTTGAATTCATCCTTCTTAAACATGGGAGACCAGAACTGCACACAGTATTCCAAATGAGGTCTCACCAATGCCTTGTATAATGGCACTAACACCTCCTTATCCCTACTGGAAATACCTCGCCTAATACATCCCAAGACCATATTAGCCTTTTTCACAGCCATGTCACAGTGGCGGCTCATAGTCATCCTATAATCAACCAGGACTCCGAGGTCCTTCTCCTCCTCCGTTACTTCCAACTGATGTGTCCCCAGCTCATAACTAAAATTCTTGTTATTAATGCCTAAATGCATAACCTTACACTTCTCACTGTTAAATTTCATCCTATTGCTATCACTCCAATTTACAAGGTCATCCAAATCTTTCTGTATGATATCCCGATCCTTTTCTGAATTAGCAATACCTCCCAACTTTGTGTCATCTGCAAATTTTATCAGGACACTTCCACTTTTGGTGCCAAGGTCAGCAATAAAAAGATTAAATAAAATTGGCCCCAAAACTGATCCCTGAGGAACTCCGCTAGTAACCTTCCTCCAACCTGACAGTTCCCCTTTCAATATGACCCGCTGTAGTCTCCCCTTTAACCAGTTGCTTATCCACCTCTCAACTTTCATATTAATCCCTATTTTTTCCAATTTAACCAATAATTCCCCATGTGGTACTGTATCAAATGCCTTACTAAAATCGAGGTAGATTAAATCCACTGCATTTCCTTTATCTAAAAAATCTGTTACTTTCTCAAAAAAAGAGATCAGATTGGTTTGGCACGATCTACCTTTTGTAAAACCATGTTGCAACTTATCCCAATTGCCATTAACCTCAATGTCTCTAACTACTTTCTCCTTCAAAATTTTTTCCAAGATCTTACATGCTACAGATGTCAAACTAACAGGCCTATAGTTACCCGGGTCACTTTTTTTTCCTCTCTTAAAAATAGGAACTATATTAGCAATTCTCCAATCAAATGGTACAACCCCTAAGTTTAGAGATTTATTAAAAATTTTTGCTAATGGACCTGCAATTTCATGTGCCAGTTCCTTTAATATTCTTGGATGAAGATTATCTGGGCCCCCCGATTTACTCCCATTAAGCTGTTCAAGTTTGGCTTTTACCTCAGATATGGTAATATCTACCTCTATATCCTTAGTCCCATTTGTTATATTACCATTATCCCTAAGCTCTTCACTAGCCTCATTAAAGACTGAAGCAAAGTATTTGTTTAGATATTGGGCCATTCCTAAATTATCCTTAACCTCCACTCCATCCATAGTAATTAGCGGTCCTACTTCTTTTTTTTGTTTTTTCCTATTTATATGGCTATAAAACCTTTTACTATTGGTTTTAATTCCCTTTGCAAGGTCCAACTCTACCTGCCTTTTAGCCTCTCTCACTTTGTCCCTACATGCTCTAACCTCAATAAGGTAACTTTCTTTACTTATCCCTCCCATCTTCCACTCCTTATATGCTTTCTGCTTTTTCTTAATCACCTTTCTAAGATGCCTGCTCATCCAGCTTGGTCTAACACACCTGCCTATAATTTTTTTCCCTTTTCTTGGGATACAGGCTTCTGACAGTTTCTGCAACTTTAACTTAAAATAATCCCAGGCCTCCTCCACCTCAAGATCCATAATTTCTTTAGACCAATCAACTTCCCTAACTAATTTCCTTAATTTATTAAAGTTAGCCCTTTTGAAATCAAAAACCCTAGTCTCAGATTTATTTTTGTTTATCCTTCCATTCAATTTGAACTGTATTAGCTCATGATCACTCGAGCCAAGATTATCCCCTACAACCATTTCATCTATGAGGTCCTCGCTACTCACCAAAACCAAATCTAAAATAGCATCCCCCCTTGTAGGTTCAGCAACTACTTGATGAAGGAATTCATCAGCTATCACATCTAGGAAAATCTGAGCCCTATTATTATTACTAGCACTTGTTCTCCAATCTATATCTGGAAAGTTGAAATCTCCCATGATTACGCAGTTTCCACGAGTATTTATTTCATTAAAAACATTAAAGAGGTCTCTATCCATATCCAAAGTGGATCCTGGTGGTCTATAACACACCCCAAGCACTATCCCAGGGGAGGATCTGATAGTTTTCTTCCCCAATGTGATTTTTGCCCAAACAGACTCTGTCTTCTCCATTCCATCACTTTTTATTTCTTTACAATCTACCTCATCTTTGATATACAATGCGACTCCACCACCTTTACCCTTATTTCTATCTTTCCTAAACAGCACATACCCTTCAATACCTGTACTCCAATCATGCCTAGTATTCCACCATGTTTCTGTTATTCCTATAATATCTGGTTTCACTTCCTGGACCATTAACTCTAGTTCCTCCATTTTGTTACCCAAGCTCCTCGCATTGGTGTACAAACATCTTAATTTTTGCTGTTTGGCCTCACTCACATTCTTTACCCAATTTGGCACGGACGTTGTACCTCCAATATGACCTGTTAGACTAGTATCCACCCTACCCTTCCTCATGTACATTCTCCTACCCCCAGCTATATCCTTTACTTCATTTGCCTCCCCCTCAGTGTTAAAATCTGGCGTAGAGATTACCTGAACATCTCCCAACCATCTCCCCCAAATTCCTAGTTTAAAGCTCTCTTTATCAGTTGAGCCAACCTCCATCCTAGAAGTCTATTTCCCTCCCTACTTAGATGAAGTCCATCCCGAGAGAACAGTCCTCTGTCCATAAATGCCTCCCAGTGGCCATACATCCCAAAGCCCTCCTTATAGCACCACTGCCTAAGCCAATTATTGATCATCATAATCCTGTCACATCTTAGTTGCCCTTCTCTAGGAACAGGCAGGATGCCACTAAAGATCACCTGAGCCTCAATTTCCTTGAGCATCCTCCCTAGCCTAGCATAGTCGCCCTTAATTCGTTCCAGCGAAAATCTAGCCGTATCATTTGTTCCTACATGAAAGATGATCAACGGATTCCTTCCTGCTCCCTTAATAATACTCTTCAACCTCAGTTCCACATCCCGTATCTTAGCACCTGGCAAACAACACACCCTTCTATTCTCTGGATCAGCTCTGGTTACAGGCCTATCTATTCTTCTCAATAAGGAGTCCCCAATCACATAAACCTGCCTTTTCCTAGTGACAGTGTGATTGCCTGGTCTATCTCTAGCTTCCTCTAGCTGCAAGTCCTTGCCATTCCTGTCTTCCCTTGTAATCCTCTTTAACCCATCCTGTATCTTCCTAATACTCATTATTGGTGCTGTTTCCATTAACTCTTCCCCTTTATCTATAGGGCTAGCCACTCTTCTCTTCTTCCTTACCCTTCCATCTTCATTATCTGCCTGTTGTACCCCTCCTTCATTCTCCAACTCCACATACCTATTCTTAAGCTCTATTTTTCCTTCACTAACCCATCTTTTCCTCTGCCTGGTTCTCTTAGTCACATGCTTCCACTGTCCATTTTCTTCACCCAGCAGTCCCCCCTCTAAGGGGCTTGATCCTGCTTCTATCTGCATATCTAAACTTTCCCCTTTAGCCACGTCATGCCTTTGCTCCATCATCTGCTCAAACCCCCTTCTAAACTCAACCAAAGTTTCCACCTGCATCTCCAGTCCTCGGACCTTTTCCTCCATCAACTCTATCAGGCGGCACTTCATGCAAACAAAACTCCTTTCGGGTAACCCCTCCAGAATCATGTACATACCGCAGCTACCACATCCAATCATCCTCCTTGTGTTCTCTACTGCTTGGGTCATGGCACTACTGCCTCTGTTATATCTACTTTCTCTTCAAAATCCTATTAGTCCGGTGAACACAAAAACAAACCAAAACACCCCCTCCACAGCAAAAACAAACCCCAAACAAATCCCAATATCCAAACTCCCCTTACAAACTCCCACTCAAACTCCCCTGTTTACAGCTCTGTTTGCTGGCTCCTGTGCCGCTGCAGCTGTCTGTGCCGCTGCACGACTAGAAGGCTACCTTTATAGGACCCCTAATCAGTGAAGCCCCGCCCCCTAATCAGGGCTCAGCTTCTCTCCCAGCACACTACCCCTACAAGCCTCTACACATACAAACAATACAAATACAAACTTCTCCTCCAACAGAACTCCCACTCAAACTCCCCTGTTTACAGCTCTGTTTGCTGGCTCCTGTGCCGCTGCAGCTGTCTGTGCCGCTGCCTGACTAGAAGGCTACCTTTATAGGACCCCTAATCAGTGAAGCCCCGCCCCCTAATCAGGGCTCAGCTTCTCTCCCAGCACACTACCCCTACAAGCCTCTACACATACAAACAATACAAATACAAACTTCTCCTCCAACAGAACTCCCACTCAAACTCCCCTGTTTACAGCTCTGTTTGCTGGCTCCTGTGCCGCTGCAGCTGTCTGTGCCGCTGCACGACTAGAAGGCTACCTTTATAGGACCCCTAATCAGTGAAGCCCCGCCCCCTAATCAGGGCTCAGCTTCTCTCCCAGCACACTACCCCTACAAGCCTCTACACATACAAACAATACAAATACAAACTTCTCCTCCAACAGAACTCCCACTCAAACTCCCCTGTTTACAGCTCTGTTTGCTGGCTCCTGTGCCGCTGCAGCTGTCTGTGCCGCTGCACGACTAGAAGGCTACCTTTATAGGACCCCTAATCAGTGAAGCCCCGCCCCCTAATCAGGGCTCAGCTTCTCTCCCAGCACACTACCCCTACAAGCCTCTACACATACAAACAATACAAATACAAACTTCTCCTCCAACAGAACTCCCACTCAAACTCCCCTGTTTACAGCTCTGTTTGCTGGCTCCTGTGCCGCTGCAGCTGTCTGTGCCGCTGCCGACTAGAAGGCTACCTTTATAGGACCCCTAATCAGTGAAGCCCCGCCCCCTAATCAGGGCTCAGCTTCTCTCCCAGCACACTACCCCTACAAGCCTCTACACATACAAACAATACAAATACAAACTTCTCCTCCAACAGAACTCCCACTCAAACTCCCCTGTTTACAGCTCTGTTTGCTGGCTCCTGTGCCGCTGCAGCTGTCTGTGCCGCTGCACGACTAGAAGGCTACCTTTATAGGACCCCTAATCAGTGAAGCCCCGCCCCCTAATCAGGGCTCAGCTTCTCTCCCAGCACACTACCCCTACAAGCCTCTACACATACAAACAATACAAATACAAACTTCTCCTCCAACAGAACTCCCACTCAAACTCCCCTGTTTACAGCTCTGTTTGCTGGCTCCTGTGCCGCTGCAGCTGTCTGTGCCGCTGCACGACTAGAAGGCTACCTTTATAGGACCCCTAATCAGTGAAGCCCCGCCCCCTAATCAGGGCTCAGCTTCTCTCCCAGCACACTACCCCTACAAGCCTCTACACATACAAACAATACAAATACAAACTTCTCCTCCAACAGAACTCCCACTCAAACTCCCCTGTTTACAGCTCTGTTTGCTGGCTCCTGTGCCGCTGCAGCTGTCTGTGCCGCTGCACGACTAGAAGGCTACCTTTATAGGACCCCTAATCAGTGAAGCCCCGCCCCCTAATCAGGGCTCAGCTTCTCTCCCAGCACACTACCCCTACAAGCCTCTACACATACAAACAATACAAATACAAACTTCTCCTCCAACAGAACTCCCACTCAAACTCCCCTGTTTACAGCTCTGTTTGCTGGCTCCTGTGCCGCTGCAGCTGTCTGTGCCGCTGCCTGACTAGAAGGCTACCTTTATAGGACCCCTAATCAGTGAAGCCCCGCCCCCTAATCAGGGCTCAGCTTCTCTCCCAGCACACTACCCCTACAAGCCTCTACACATACAAACAATACAAATACAAACTTCTCCTCCAACAGAACTCCCACTCAAACTCCCCTGTTTACAGCTCTGTTTGCTGGCTCCTGTGCCGCTGCAGCTGTCTACAATTAGCAAATATCTACACGGCACTTATTCTCCAGCTGAGTGCCTAAGTGCACCTGCTATAAAACAGTACAGACTGAACCTCCCAAATCCGGGACTCTCTTGTCTGGCAACATCCATGGTCAGGCTAGGCCAAGTGGCATCTGGGGAGCCCTGGCCCTGGCCCAGAACCCCCAGCATAAATTGGTCCACGTAGCTGGGACCCCCAGCTGGGAAACCCCCAGCTGCAGCTGGGATGCCTGTGGCCTAGTGGCTCCAGCCAGGAACCCTGGGAAACCCCCGGTGGCAGCGGCACTGGGGTGACCGGGAAGCCTCTGCTGGGGAACCCCCCAGCTGAAGCAGGGCTGGCAGAGGTGAGCAGCCAGAATTCCCAGCAGCAGCAGGGCAGCCACAGCTGGAGAACCTCCAGTGGCAGCAGGGTTGGCAGTGGCTGGGTGGCCCCAGCCAGTAACCATGGGAAACACCCTGCGGCAGCAGCCAAGTCGTCCCCACCATGGGACCCTGGGAGAACCTGGGACAGCAGGGTGGGGAGCCATGCTGGACCATCTTTAGTGGGGCCAGCGACAAGGCAGTGAGCCCCAGGGAGAGGAGCCCAGGAGAGGGGCAACTAGCAGGGCATCACTGACCTCCCCATGTTCTGCAAACTCCCTGGTCCAGGACAGCTCAGGACCCGAGGGTGCCAGACCAGGGAAGTCCAACCTGTAGAAACCTGTAGAAACTGCTCCAATCTGAAGAGAAAAGTTACCGTGCAGGCTTCATGTAAAAATTCCATGCTCCCTATCTGCCACACTGTTGATATCCCTGTTCTCTACCTGCTCACCTGTCTATAAAGCCTCTTATGTACGAGGTTGCAGTGTTGTCTGTTGGCAGTGCTCTTTTATATTGCACTCTTTGTGCCATGGTACATTGTTGAGGATTGCCTGCATGCAACCTCTCTGCCAGGATGCAGCATATGAAAGTCACTGAGGACTTGTGCAGTCAGGAGATGTGAGAAAGAGGAAATAGTGAGATCACTAATAGCTGGGGCTCTTCAACATCTAGCTACTATTTGCCAGATCTGGTCTTTGCAAGCTAATCTGTGTGTGCTACACCAGAATTAATATGGGGTGATCTTTCAGTGCCTGTGGCGTGGGAATGAGAGATTTTCCAGGGGAGGCAGTTTCCCTCTGTGGATATAGTCAGCATTTGCTTTAGACAGTGCTTGTGCCTGTTTTCATATACTGTCATCTGAGCTCTTTTCTATCTTTGTGTTACTCTCTAAATTGCCCCAATAGCAATGAGAAGACCGGGAATTAAAACTTCCCTGTGGACTGCTGCTGAGGAGATGAAGAACATGACTTGCCTCTCATTTACACTGGTGCAAAGTGGGTTTATCATTCAAGTGAATGGACCTGCTCAGGTATAAACGTATTATAAATGAGAGGAGAATCAGGCACAAAGAAATGAGCAGAGGGAAATGGGGATGCAGTTGTATGGCTCAGACCTTTAGCTCCTTTTAGGACTCTAGGGCTGTGTCTACACAGCAGCGCTATTTCAAGATACTGGAGATACCAAAAAATTTCTTCTGCATCTTTTGAGCGCGCCCATTATTTCGAAATATAATGGGCTTGCTATTCCGACATCCCTGTAAACCTCATTCCACCAGGAGTAAGGGACTTTCGGAACAGCGATTTATTTTGAAATAAGTGCTGTGTAGACTTATAAGCTATTTCAAAATAACATTGAAATAAGATACGCAATATGCGTAGCTCAAATTGCGGATCTTCTTTCGACCTACGGTGCAGGGTAGATGCACCCTTGGATTCCTGTCTGCTGTTGTGAATTTTTTATGTAAAAGGCACTGGAGAATCAGCACAATGTAACTTGGAATTGCCCGCAGAATTGCAGCTGCAGGGCTCACTTAATACACTTACAGATGAAAATCAGGATTGTGCTTCAGTGTAAGGTGCCCAAACAGCCTTACGACGGATGTTATTACTGTCAGATAACAAGGTATTAGAGGAGCAGAATCTAACTCCTATAGTGGGAAATTTCTAGCTCTGGTATATGATTGGTTATTCCTTTGAAGGTGAGCTAGGTGCTTTACAAGAATCTAAGACTACCCCTACATGGCTTAAATCTAAATAGATAACAACATAAAGAAAATGACCAAAGGATTTGGGGTGGGGAAGAAAAATGAAAAAGCAATGGGAATGATATGGTCAGCATTTGTTTTGTTTGTCCACATTTACTTTCTTTCCCACCCCCATTTCCTGTTCACTCCTAGGCTGTGTCTACACTAGGAAAATATTTCGAAATAACTAAATTTGACTTAATAACTCCTGATTTTACAAAATCAAAATAATGTGTCCCCACTCCAGGAAGCCTCAAAATTAGTCCGAGGCAGGCTCAATTAATGTGGATGAGCTACCAGAATTTAAAGCCCCAGGAAGCACTGGGGAGTAATTAGTTCAAATTACTCTGGGGAGTAGTTATTTTGAAATACCAGTACCAGAGCATCCACACTAATGGTATTTTGAAATAACTATTTCAAAATTAGCATTATTCCCCCAGAAAAGCAGGAGTACAGATTTCAAAATAACCACTCCATTATTTCAAAATAATGGGCTTTGTAGTGTGGATGTTCTGCTTATAAATTTGTCCTAGTGGGGATTATTTCAAAATAAAGCCCTAGTGTAGAGCAGGGCTTACTGATTTCCCCCCCTCTATTCCAACTACCCTCTGGAGAGACCTGGGCCTGACCCTCAGCTGGTTTGAAGAAAACTCAATCAGGTCATCTGGGTACTGAGATGTCGGATACCCTGGCCTGCCCATAGAGTTCTTGGACTATTTCTTGGTGATTTTTGTGTGTTAGTTATATTGTGTAGAAACTCCTGCTCTTCCTATTGATATATGGCTCATCCATGAATTGTTCTCATCTTGGCATTTTTGTACACAAAAGTAAATTTCAGCAAACAAAATTTTGTAGTCTGCACTGGGCAGCATGCTTGAGATTTCAGTAAGAAAACAGCATGCTGTGTAGGATGTAGGATGTTGCACTGGAAATTTCCTTAGTTCTTGTAAACAGATGATAAAAGCTCTGACTATCTCGGTGGTTATCAGCTTGTTCGTGTGTGTAATTACTTCATACAATGCTCTAACCCTCTATGGCACAACAAAATTGGGAGGAATGTTGCACGTAAAGCAAAAAAAAAAAATCTAGCTCATAGGTCCATCAGCAGTGTTCTCTCTCCTGAAGGCCAAAAGGAAATACAGAGCAAATAATTACTGAACGCAAATGGCGAAGTTAGAGGAAGGAAAAGCAACTCTTAGAAACAAGAAATGCTGTCTTTAACACAAAGGACTCATTCTGTGAGAAAATAGTAAGCAACATGAAGCACCTCCAGCATACACAAAAAAGCTGGTATGAAAATGGAGGAAGACAGAAAATTCACGCTAGATGCCAAAAGCCATTAAAAAAGAAAAGAATTGATTTAATTTACCAAGTTAAACAAATTAAACAAAGCCAGTGCCAGATTTAATGCAGCTATTTGATAGTACAATGGGAAAATGAAGACATTTTTAAGCAGAGAGCTTACAAGTAGTAGTCAAGGAGTGCTTAGATCAAGTGGTACTGTCAGTTAGAAAGCCAGGCTCTGTAATGATATTGATCGGTTCCAAGGCCATATTACAGATGAAGAGAAGTCTCAAGAGACAGGTTGTTGTCACCTTGACCTTGGGTTAGAGCTAGACCACTGACCCCTGACACCCAGAACTTCTACACCAGGTTGTGATATCTTTCATGCCTACGGAGTAAGTCAGCAGGGGACATGTGTCGATGTGGCTCTTGCCAAATCAGAATTGACTGGCCTGTAGGAAGCTGGAGAGCAGAGGGAAATGTGGGTTAAAGTATGTCAATAATGTTTCACAAGAACAATTTCTCCCAAGAATTGTAGCTGTTGGAATGTTTTGACATTTATTCGGTAGAGAAATGTAGCATGTTTTGTGAAGCACTTCAAGAGGCTGCTGCTAACTGCTGTGGTGTATTGATCTTTCTGTTAAATTGCCTGGGCACACTTGGGAGATCATTGAGATTCAGGCAACAGGACAGAAAGGATCGGCTGCACCCGATGGTCACTAATGGTAATTGGTTTCGATCCTTGCACTTGAAGAAGCCATGATTTACTCGGTTCACAGATGAATTGTAGACACTAAATATTTTGAAAAGAAAAAATACTGTGATTTCTTTTTTTCTTGCCACTTACAAATTATTGCCTCCACTTCTGCATGTTTCATATAAAATGGACATATTACTGAACATAAAAACATGATAAGCAGAATTTTAAAACACTCTTCATCTAATCTCGCTATCTAGTATTGGCATAAAGCAAATATAATCATTTGATGTTAATATAAATAAGTGAATTAAATAATAACAATAATATAAACAGGATAAAAAACCCTGTCAATCTCATGCTTCACCACCACCAAGAAACATCATAATATTTATTCCTTCATCTCTCATTGCTTAACTTTATGCTGATGAGAGATGCATTTTCTTGAGTCTTTCTGTTACGAATGTTAGGAAGTAGAGTTGTTCTGGGGTAGTCAGGTGTGCACAATAGCCTTAGATCCTAGAATAAATGATGTTAAAAACTGAAGCTCATCTATAAAGAGGGTTGCGTACTTCCTAAAAAAGGAATGGAATGGTAGATATAATAATAATAATAATAATAATCTAAAATCCATGCAATGCAAGACTTCCCAAGTAGATTTTGTAGTATTGTCTTGTCTTGTACATACAAAATACTTTTCTGCATATATGTAAATGACCATTGATTTGATAAAAAGAAACTATATGTATTAAAATTCTTAGGAAACTTAATACTATATTTCTTTTATTCTAATTCAAATATGTGTGCCCTTTACAATTTTATAATATTTTCTACAATTTTTTTTAAGGTTAAGAGGCTGTTCTGGATTGGAAGTGCCTGGGGTTATACACACAGGAGACAAAATATTTTCATGCACAGACTAGTATAAAATAGCAATAAAATCCATACCATACTGTGACAAACTATAAAATAACACAATTTAATATATAGTCACATGTTGGTTATTTATTTACTCAGATCAACATATAAACTTTTTTTATTAAAATGTCTGTTCTAAGATTGTAATTTCAATTACAGTAAATCTTGCATTTTGGAATAGTCTAAACTCCACTGTACCTTGGGCATAATAGGTAGGTGGCATTTGCAACTCATTATACATGACCCAAATTTCTGAAATATTTGCAAATGTTAGATAATGACAACCCCAAGAGAAAAATCTAGAAAACAGAAGGTATACAGGAGATAGCCCAAGGCAATATGTGATGAGGTCAGATCTATACAGTATGTGTGCTTTACATGAAAAAGCCTCTACTAAAGTGTCTTTACGCATAGTGTAGGGCTTTGGGATATAGCAGGTATTCACTAGGGGAAGGTAAGGATTATTTACTAGGATCAGTAACAGGGAATTCAATATTAAAACCGACAAAGGTTATCATCTATCACACATTAAATTTACCACAGTTGTCTGACAACTCTCATAGCAACAGATTCCATTCTTTCAATTCAAAGCAATCTTTCAGATTAAAGTTCATGTGATCACTTTAAAGAACTGTTCCATGTTAATCAAGCATATTGCTTGAGGCTTCGTGTTTGTCTTTCACTTCAGGCTATTTGGTAGATTGCAGGAAATGCTGAGTCCCTCTGTGTGCATATGCAGGGATGTATGTGTGCTGTGTAGAAGATGATAGGGGGGAGTAGGGGAAATGGAGAGTGATTGGATAGATCCTGCACTAGGAAAAAATGCAGTGCACAGTGGCTGGAGATTAGAGTAGGCCATGTCCCAGAGGGAAGGAGGGAGGGAAAAGGAGGAGGGAAAGCATGGAAGGGATAGGGGGTGAATTCCACAATAATATTAATTTTAAATTCCAGTTTAGTCTAACTGTGTGTACAAAGCAATAACTGAGGGTGATAGGATTTAACCAGTAAATAATAAGTCTTGAGAATAGCTGACTAGATATGCACCACATCTTAGCTCTGTCCCTATATGTCAATAAATTATTAACGTGTTATACACTTTCTCTGGTCAGTAGGATTACTCACAGAGTAAGGTTATACACAGTGCGAGTAAGGGAAGCTGGAGCAAAACGGAGGGAGGGGGGGAGTGGGGAGGGCATATCATGCCATTGATTCATCAGCAGATTTCCTTATTGACTTCAAAGTTTAAGTTCTGCTTAAAAATCATTAACAAGGCCCCCTGCTATTAAGAAAAAAAAATGGCCCATATCTGAGAGAGAATATCTCTGCAAGGATTCCCTTCTAGATATTTCCCTATATGATCCTCTCAAGATTACCATGTACAATGGGGTATATTATAAACCTAGAGGAACTCCAGCAGCATCCTATCCTTGGATTTATGGCAGCCTCAGTTGAACTCTCTGTGCCATTTGAATAGGTCAAAAATATTCCATTGCCAATAATTTCCCTCCTTCTGGGCCAGCCTTGGTCCACTATAGATATCCAAGCAGATTCTGAATTTGTGGGAAAATTTACATGGTGTTGTTAGTCAAGATGGGAAACAAATTCTTTGAAGACAAATCTTTATGAAGTCTCCAGGTAATGTTAAAAGTCCATTTAAAAGATTTTATGTTAATATTCTGTATTGCCTTCTTACTGGTTAAGTTTGTTCTTTTAAGTAAATATAACTGTTCTGTTAGGCATATGTCATATATGACAGAAGGAGCTGCATGAAAATGTAATGATAGCGTCCAATTAATCAATACTATTTCTATTTGTCCTGATTTTTCTAGATCCAATAAAAATAAGCAAATAAGCTTATCCAAAATGTATTTCCTAATTTAAGTACGAATTCTGGTGAAATTAAAGTTAACCTGTTAACAAAATTCATAGGTTCTTTTATTTTAAAGATGCCTAAATACCCTCCTGAAACTAAAGAAAATCAGGTTAACCACAGAGGATTCACAATCTGATGATAGTACTCTGGACAGTTCTCTTCTTCCTGAATGTGGATTAGATTAAATTTTTCAAAATTTCATAAAGAGTTAAAAGATTTCTAATGGATTCATTCTTTATATGCCACCCGTCCTATATATTGCATATTTCTGTCTTGTACTTATTTTCCTTGCCCAGGAATATTCTCTTTTAATTTATTACTTCAATAGTCATCTTAGTGGTCTTTTTGCTTGCAAAGAATGTGTTTTGTATAGAATTCTCCATATAGTTTCTTGTCAACTAGCTTTGAATAATTGCATGCTTTTAATTGGGTTAAAGGGTTAATATATTTTATAGATATAGATATAAAGCAATACACCACAGTGGAGTTGAAAGCAAAAAATGCAATTGATTGATGTCAAAGAGCTCTGTAGTAACTGAGAGTGCTGCTGGCTTTATTTAATAATCTAGCAAAATGATGCCACTGGATAACAAAAATATTGCACTCAAATATAATTCTACATAAAAGGAAACAAATACACTGTCGTTCTCTGATGGGGTGGACAGTAAGGCTGTTCCCTCTGGATGAGGTCCCCAGTCTTATAAGAATAGCCCTGGTTGAGCAGCCAGTGGAAGGAGTTACTAAGGGTTTTCAGAAATAATCTCAGGAAATAATTCCCAAACAGAAGGTACATAAATGCAGATGAGTTTACATAGACTTAGGACCTTAAATAGAAGCTGAATTAAGTTTCACTAGGAGAAAGATATGGTTAGTATAGGGAGTTCTAGGGACAAAGGGATTCCCATGTTTCTACTGTTTTATATTTATAGAGGATTCTGAGGAGTTTGGGTATTTCAAGGTTTAAGCCTTATGCAGTCTGTCCACAACAGAGGTTTCCTCTAATTTTTTTCCCCACCATGGGAAAAAAGAGTGGGTGGGGGGAGAGAACAAGAAGTTCCACTCCAGATCTCCTTAGTTTGGGTAGATGCTGGCCCTCCCACTGGGCTAGTGTGATGAGAGTTTTGTCTCAACAACAACAAATCTTTACAAAACCAGAGAAGGTGTTTCCCCCCTCCTGCCAAATTTGGCCCTCCAGTAATGATTTGCATGTGTTCCTATTATCTCCCTCCAGCAAAATGAAATCAGCCACTAAATCTGTTATGTTCCTAATGCTCTAGCACTAAATGATATTTTCAACCCTACCTCTGTATTCCCAATGATAACTTTACTTTGGATTCTATGTTATTCGGTTGTTTTTGGTGAATGTTCTCATGAGAATAAAATCCTAAGAGACTTTCACATAAAGGCTGCAAGACAAGACCCTTGGGCTACTCTGTAGAGATATGACCAGAATATTGCATTCAAATGGTTGGTTATGAGAGTTAGATTTTCCAGATTTAATGGGAGCAAGGAGAAGGTGGCTTTATACCAACATTGCACTCTTAATTCCCAACACTTTCTGAAGCTAGTTACAACCCACAGGGTTAAGTAAAGAAGCTTCATGGATGTTCTGATGTACAGCTGTCTGCAACAGCCTCCTAATAATGTGGGCTGTGATGGGTGGGAGGCAGTGTAGATCTCTCTGTGTGTACAAAATTAATAGATTAGCATGGTTAATATTATTTGCAGCTGCTCCCTGATATTATTGATTTTGTAGGTTGGATTCATTTCATTTAAGTCTGGCATTGAATTTAATGTTTTAATATCTTACTTATTTGTTCAATTTGCATGCACTGAATTTTGTTTTTAGGAAGAGAAGCCAAATGAACTTGTTAATGATTCTTTTGACAACAATGGCTACACTTAATTATACATAACTACCATCATATGAAGAATTGGGCTTCAGGCTGATGCAAATTCACCCCGGTCAGATTCCCAGTAGAGCATCATTTTAACAATGGGGAATAATTGACAGAGGAATGTTGGATTCTGGACATAAGCTTAGTGTATTTAAATGAAAGTCAATATTTGAATTTCTTGGCATCACTGTACTGGTTAGATTGTCAAAATGTGTCCTTTAGTTTTGTGTACATTCACAGCAATGATTCCACTTGCATTTACAGAACATCTAAACACAATAATAACATTTGTGAGCAATTCATAGAACAAACCTTATGAAATTGTCATCGTTGATTAGAAGGGAATAGCACATGAGCAAGTCTCAATCTGCACATGCATTTAAATTAAGTGCCAGAGTTGACACAAGAACATATGGATATAAAACTGCCCATTAGCAAGTTTAGGCTTGAAATTAGATAAAGGTTTCTAGCCATCAGAGGAGTGAAGTTCTGGAGCAGCCTTTCAAGTAGGTCATGGGGTCAGAAACTGGTTACTAAACTGAGCTTGATAAATCTATTGAGGAGATTGCCTATAATGGTATGTGGCCTATCTGCAACTGCTTGCAGAAAAAATCCCCAGTGTCTGGAGATGGAGCACTAGACTCCTGCAATGGAGCCAGCAGCTTCCTATTCCAGGAGTCTTTCTCTGCACCAAGAGAGACTCCAGAAACCCACTATGCCTGGCTAGCAGCTCCCTGCAGCAGGAGCCTTCCTTTGTAGCAGGGAAAGGCTCCAGCATGGGGAACTCCTAGAGCTTTTCACCACCTCAGGAAAAGACTCACTGCTGTGCCTTTCCCTGCTGCCTCTCTCCAGACACATACAGCACCGTGGATGCAGCCTCTTTTCACTGCCACATGTAACTCCATGTACTCAGAGGGCATGTCTACACTGGGGAGTTATTTCGAAATAACTCCCCTTATTTTGAAATAACAAGGCGAGCTTCCACGCTACCAAGCCTGTTATTTCAAAATAATAACTCCCACCTGTGAAGAGGAATAAGCATATTTCAAATAGTTATTTCACGAGCTATTATTTCAAAATAACCTATTTTGAAATAAACTGATAATGTAGACATAGCCTAAATGCTCCAATGTGAGGTATGCAGTGTAAACATAACCTAAAATATATTCAACTCAGAACAAGTAATGTACACCATACTTATTGGCTGGGGCACTTTGTCCTGGGAAGCAGTAACTCTGAAAATATTTGGGACTTGTGTTATAAGTCCCTTGAACATGAGCCCCCAGTGTGACTCTGTGGCCGAAATAGCTAATGTGATTCTGTATAACAGGAGAATCTAGAATCGAAGTAAAGAGTCTATTTTATCTCCGTATTTGGCACTCATGTGACTGACCCTGCAATAGTCTGTCTAGTTCTGATGGCCACAATTCGAGAAGGATGTGGATAAATTGGAGAGGGTTCAGAGAAGAAACACAAGAATGATTAATGGGTCGGAAACATGCTCATAGCGACTGAGTCTACTTAGCTTAACAAAAGAAAGTTACAGTCTGTACCTACATGGGGAGCAAGTATTAAGCAATGGGCTCTTCAGTCTCACAGAAGAAGGTATAACATTATCTTCATGGGTGGAAGTTGAAACTAGACAAATTCAGACTGGAAACAAGGTGTGCATTTTAACAGTGAGATAATTGCCCCTTGGAGCCATTTAACCAAGGGTTATGATGAATTTTCTTTCACTGACTGTTTTTAAATCAAGATTGGAGGCATTTCTAAAAGGTAAGCTTTCAGAATTACTCTGGGGAAGTTCTCTGGCCTGTGTTATACAAATTGGATGATCACAGTGGTCCCTTCTGGCCTTACTATTACAGTCTGTAGCCACATAGGTTGCAGCTCTAACTTGGGCTAAAGGCAGATGTTGGAGGGAAGGCACCAGGAAGTTAATAGTATGGATTTTTTAGAAGAAAAATTAAGGATAAAAGAGAATACAGTTCAAAGAGAAGGACATACTATCTTTGATGTTTCCCACAGGTGCAGATCCATTCATAACAATGGGCCTTTTCTGAATGGTTTTGTAATATTTAGACTCTCATAACTCCTCTTCAGCTAAAACTCTTTTCAGGTTTGAATATAGCATCTTGATCACACTTTTTTATTTAGAGTTTAGAATGAGAAAGCTTCTTAGACAAATCAGTTTGGCTAATCATTCTCATTTTCATAATGTTTGAGGCTAATTCAGAGAAATTAAAGTGGTGTAAGTTATACACTGAGAATGGATATAGAGGTGGATAAATGAGGAAGTCTCAGCTGATGTTACTTATACACCAGAGAGCCAGGAAAGAGATATTGAGGAAAAGTAATTGTCAAGAAGGTGTAAGAACATTTAAAGTAAAACCAGTATACACACACACACACACACACACACACAAGTCCCTTATAATACACTTTCTTTTGGCCTCTTACTCTATAAATGATATTATCTTAGACCAGGGCTACTCAACACATGGCCCATGGGCCACATGCAGCCCACAGCCCGTTTGTTTGTGGCCTGTGGGCAGTTTGGGTTTACGCAGGCTTGACATGCAGCCCGCAGGTGGGATCCTTTGAACATGGCATCCACTGGGAACATGCTCCACAACGGCGAGGCATCTCCCAGGCAGGGTGAGCATTGAAAGATGCAAGCGAATGGGCTTGCTGGCACAGACGGGTGTCGGTGTTTCTAGCCTCCAGAGAGAAGGTGCCCGGAGCACCAGTGCATTGTGTGAAAGAAGCTATTTGCATATATATTTGGATGTATATACAACCACACTTAAGTTGAGGCCCTCGGCATGTGCTCTGAGTATCTTTGTGGCCCCTGGGGCTTCCAAAGTTGAGTAGTCCTGTCTGAGACTTATGACTCAGTTTAGATGCTCTCTCAGACTCAGACACATTCACTGTTATTGATGTAACCTTACACAATCAGTAGAGTTGGCCAAACATTTTTTTTGTCATGTTTACTTAGTGACGGGAAACTTCTCCCCACTTTTTCTACTTTTCACAGAAAATTTTCTCTTTTGTTTTCAAGTTTTCTATTGAAAACACCAAGATTTCTGTAGAAACCAAAAGCATTTTTTTGTTTTGTATTTGTCAAAAATTACTGTCAGAAAAAAATTACAGACCATTTCTACTCTGAATTTGTCCTCATGATTATTGACTTCAGAGTTGCTCCTACTTACATCCCTGCTGAGCCACTGGTACAGTGTAAAACAAAAAGAAAATTACAAGTAATTTTCAGAAACAAACATGCACACACACAAGCAACAAAGTCAGAAGAATAACAAGCAATATAAAAAAGCCCAGAGTAAATATACAACACATAAAACAAATTAAATTCTAGCTATACCATAGCTCAAACATTACTGCAATATGCCACATGACAGCAGAGCTGAATTTCCTTCCACACTTAAACAGACTTGCAGGTTCTTTGTTCCACACCGCTGGAATGCTTTTTAGAGCTTCCCACTAGATTTTTCTCTTTAGTCACCTTGCTGTGCCACTGCAGGATTTATGGACCGCAAATCTGCAGGTCCTAACACAACATCAATTACTAGTGTTATTTTCTCAAGAAAAACTTTGGGATGCAAAACAATATAATAAAAAGAGAATAAAATATCTAGAATACCTTCTCAGACACAATGATATGAATACAAAGGAAGAGACTGTGTTCCTATTCCCTTCCTCCTCTTTTCAAATTAAATGGGGTGTAGGTAACTGAGGCCAAGGAATACAGAGCCTTCCTTCCAATCAAGAGGTTTTTACAACACTCTCTACCAGTAGTACTGGAACAATTTTTAGGGTGGGAGGTTCTGTGCTGCACTCTCTCCCCCCGCCCATACCACTATCTGCACCCCTCACCACCTCCGGCTGAGGCCACAGATGAGGGCAGCTGCAGAGTCCAGGTCCATGGCCAGAAGCAGGAGCCTGTTGGCTGGCAGTCAGGATCCTGGGTATCGGCAGATAAGCAGGCATCTGGGACCTCGGAGCCAGCTGCTGGAACTCCGGGATGCATCAGCATGGTGGCAGATGGGATTGGAAGCAGTAGTAGCGGGGCGGGCAGGCAGACAGAATCCTGGGATCTCTGTCTGGGACCTTGGGTGGCAGCAGGGCTGGACCCCTGGCATGGACCCCTGGCGTGGGGCAACGCTGGGAATAAACCTGGGCATGCTGCACCACCTCTCGCGCCTCTACTTTTCCCATCAGTGCTTCTTACTGAGAATCATTTTTAATTTAGTCATGAATTTTTTAAATGGCTTATCTTACGGCTAACAAAATGTTTCAAAAGTAATGAAACATTAACTATGTCTTAGTTAATTAATATTGAGCTACATTTTAGTTTTATTGATTGAAGTGGAACTGGAAACATTGAATCAAATCTAGGAAGGGACGATTTTTAAAAGCACGGAGCAACTAAAACAACTCCTTGAAACTGTGACACATAGGAGGCAGGATAATAGGACACAAAGGGCATCATGTTGCTGTGGACAGTCTAGGCCTTTGGAAGAGGAACTAACTCAGAATGCTTGCCAGATTCCTTTCATGATACCTTAGATAACCTTCTGGAAATGAATATTGGTCGTGATGTGCATGGTATTCAGGAAAGAGGGACAGTTAAGGATCACTTTGGATATGAGGTATACTTTCTCCACTCCCAGCCACCCAAAATGCTTTTCAAAAATTGTCCAGAACCTTCAGTGGTGTATCTTGCAAGCTGATGGGCTCAAAACCGAAATTGTAAACAATATAAATAGCAGGCTTTAGCGCACTCTGCTTTCTGCCAGGGCTCCAAAGTCCTGATCATTTCATACCTGCCTGATCTTCCTTCCTCCCAACATTTACTTACATTTATGGATCCTCATATAAGCCAACCAATGAGAAAGAAATCCAGAGTCCTTGGCAACAGGCAGCATCACAGGCCCAGAACGTGATTACCGTATCATACAGAATAGATATTTGCTGTACAGTAGTCTCATTGGCTTAGAGGAAAATGCATTATACAGTGTGAATGAGAATATTGGACTATAGCCTATAATGGAGGTGATTATAATGATTATTACTTTAATTCCAAAGAAATACAACAAGCTAGTCACCTATAGTTCAAAAAGGAAAGTGAAGGTATTGTTCTGACCATTCTCTTGGCCAAGTAGTCTGAAACATGATGCTTGACAAAAAAATGGTTCTGCTAAGCGGTATCAGGAAATGGATGACATTTGCTCTCCGAATTATGTGGCACTCAATTAAAAATTAGAAAGTTTCATTTCAAGAGTTTTTCTAGTCATAACATATAGAAGATTTAACTTATAGGAAACCCACCAGATGAATTAGCAATAGAAGACTAAAGGGTATCATAATAGCATAATAAGGTTAGAGGTGCTTACAAGACATGGCTTAACCCATTTTGTAGAACATGGAGTTCTCAGCTGTATGTGTTGTTATCTTATGTGAGTTAGTCAAATACTCTGTTTACATGTTTACCAAACAATAATAGCCTCTCATAAAATAAACATGAAATCCCATGTCAAACATTAGTGACTCGTAATAAGAATGTTATACTGTCTACAATTACGAAACTAAAATAAAAAAAATCTCAGCTCCTAATTTCATGAGGTCAAATATAATAATTTTTGTTTACTATACCCCACTCTACAATGTTCAACCACTTGACTTTGGATGACAGTATGGAAGTGAGCATGGTGTGTATAGCTGAACGCTTACACTAATGGCTGTCATACCCAGGAAAAAAAATGAAAAGATGTTTGGTTTGCCATCTTGCTTAGCACAAAACTATTTATTACATTAATTCTTTCTGCAGATGTTAATAAAGCTTTTTGTAAAAAAGGCTTTTTTCTGCTTTCAGAATTAAAACTGTATTTAAACATTTGCAGAGTAGGAGGCAAAATAAGAACAGCTTTTCTGGATTCAGTTCAAATCTTTATAATCCTGTTATAAGCATTTTTCTCCCCTGTGTTCATAAAGGGCTACAAGTTGATAAACATCACTTACTTGGCACAGTTCAGCCATTTTCTAGGCCATATCCTTGAGAAAAGGTCAATTTACAAGCCAACTGCTCAGGTATTTTAGTTCATAAAATGGAATATGTGTCTCCAGCCTCCCCTAATCAAAAATGAATCGCACCTCTTGCTTGCTATACAAGCAAGCTTTGTTACCATGTGGCAGCGAATCATAAAGTGGCAAAGTCACGTAACTTCAGCAGAATGATCATGGAAAGGGTTCTAGTCAGTTTCATGAGGAAGGAATGTGTTCGATATACTGTAGTACTCATAATCCTTCATCTGTCTATCCTAGAAAACAGACATTGTATAAAGAAAGAATCTTTCTCTCTCTCTCTCTAATCTGCCATAGCCGTGTTTTTTCCTTATTGACAAGAACTAATAGACAAAGCAGGCAGAGGTAGCTCCATTTCTGGTACCTCAGTACAACCCCAATGAAAAGATATTTAAGGCACTGCTGGCTAAGACAGTTACTTTTAACAACCAAATGACTGTTGAACATTTCTGTGCCTATTGTGTTATCTAGAACTTTAAACTAAGTTGAAATATCAATTTTCAAGTCCTGAAGTGAAGCTATGGATGTCCAAGAAGCCAGCTTGCAGAAAACTCGGCATTTTGAAACGAAAGCATATTGCAATACTATCATCTCTCTTCTTACTCCTCCCACAAATTATTCATTCAGGCTACATCTAGACTGGCATGAATTTCTGCAAATGCTTTTAATAGAAAAGTTTTTCCGTTAAAAGCATTTGCGGAAAAGAGCGTCTAGATTGACACGGACGCTTTTTCGCAAGAAAGCCCCGATCGCCATTTTAGCCATCGGGGCTTTTTTGCGCAAAACAATTCTGGGTTGTCTTGC
Source organism: Pelochelys cantorii (assembly GCA_032595735.1). NCBI lineage: Eukaryota > Metazoa > Chordata > Testudines > Trionychidae > Pelochelys > Pelochelys cantorii. Next base: position 117,459,729 of record CM064326.1, on the reverse strand, counting down.
ACTGCATTTGCGCAACAAGGCTTTTGCCCGAACGGGAGCGTCATAGTATTTGCACAAGAACACTGACGATCATACATTTGATCTTCAGTGTTCTTGCGCAAATTCAAGAGGCCAGTGTAGACAGCTGGCAAGTTTTTCTGCAAAAGCAGATGCTTTTGCGGAAAAACTTGCCAGCTGTCTACACTGGCCTCTTGAATTTGCACAAGAACACTGACGATCTAATGTATGATTGTCAGTGTTCTTGTGCAAATACAATGATGCTCCCGTTCGGGCAAAAGCCCTCTTGCGCAAATGTATTTGCACAAGAGGGCCAATGTAGACAGCTAAAAAGTATTTTGTGCAAAAAAGCCCCCATGGCTAAAACGGCGATCGGGGCTTTCTTGCGCAAAACCGCGTCTAGATTGGCACGGACGCTTTTCCTCAAAAAGTGCTTTTGCGCAAAAGCGTCCGTGCCAATCTAGACGCTCTTTTCCGCAAATGCTTTTAATGGAAAAACTTTTCCGTTAAAAGCATTTGCGGAAAATCATGCCAGTCTAGACGTAGCTAGATTGAATTAGAATGTAGCTACTGTTATATCCAACATACTAGAGAGAAGAGGTTGTCCAGAGGGCTTTATCAGTTAATTGTATAAAGTGTGATGTCAGATTTCAGATAATGTTCCACTTGCTGAAGTTTCTGTTGCTAAGCTCTTATGTGTCTTACTGTGTCCTTTTCTGCTATACACGCTGGCTGCATCTAGACTGGCATGATTTTCCACAAATGCTTTTAACGGAAAAGTTTTTCTGTTAAAAGCATTTGCGGAAAAGAACATCTAGATTAGCACGGATGCTTTTGCGCAAAAGCACTTTTTTGCAGAAAAGCGTCCGTGCCACTCTAGACGCGGTTTTGTGCAAGAAAGCCCCAATAGCCATTTTCGCCATCGGGGTTTTTCTGCGCAAAACGGTTCTCAGCTGTCTACACTGGCCCTCTTGCGCAAAAGCATTTGCGCAAGAGGGCTTTTTCCCGAATGGGAGAGTCATTGTATTTGCGCAAGAACACTGACGATCATACATTCGATCGTCGGTGTTCTTGCGCAAATTCAAGCGGCCAGTCTAGACAGCTGGCAAGTTTTTCCGCATTGTTCCTATCTGCGTCTCTAAACTTTACATACCAAACTTTTCCTAATTAACTTTGTATACTGCACTGTTTTAGTTGGTATTTAAAGAGAGCTGATATAATCTGTTCACAATATAAATCAACATGTCTTCTGTACAGTATACCTTCACTGATCCTATGTTTAAAGACAGATGCACGGCTAACATTCTTTTCAGGATCATTTCAGGTGACTAGCCAAACCGACATTTAAAGAACTGAAATGATTAGTCAGAATCTAAATTTTAAGCAGTTGCAGTTCCACTTTTGTCCCCTCTTTGTTGTCTTGGGTTTCAGCTCTCAAGGTCATTTTGAACTGTCTCCAAAGGCTTAGCTATTTATATCTAGGTTTTTCTGCAGCAAGTTAGATGAAGGACTAAATGATTATTTTGCAGAAAGAAGATGAAAGTTAGATGAACCTTGACATATCATTCAGTGGTGAATTCATATCATCAGGATTTATCTACTTTAGAAACTAAACAGTTAACCTAATCATCTCTTTTTATTGCTAATTTAGAAAAGCTTTTCCCCCTAAGTACACTCTCACTTTTCTGAATTCACCGCATGTGACCTGCACCTTTTGTCCACTACACCATTACCAACAGCTAATCCCTCTTATTTAATGATAATTGGACAAAACTGAACAACATGCCAACTTCTGAAAACTGAACACCACTAAGGGTTCTATTCAGGTTTCCCCTAAGAACCACATTGGTTTCCCAGTTTAGTTCCTTTGTGGCATATCAATGGGAAATGAGTTTGTGATTTCCTCATTGCTTAGGAATTCCACTAATTCTAACCTGCACATTGCATAACTGTGTGGACTATATGGGACTCAAAATGAACATTTATTTTAAAATGCTAACTTATTTAATGGTATAAAATTTAGAACATATAATGGTAATTTAAAAAAAAATCTTTGTCTTTTAACACACATATGTAGGTAAGCAAGAGTTAAGCACCAACACATTATGAAATCTCTGTTCTACATTTTTAATAAAGTTTTTAATCCCTGTAATTGTAATCATATAACCATAACTTGCTAAGAAGATGCATTGCTGATAAGGCCAGTGCTCACTGAAGCACATTCCAGGAAAAGCCATACTCCCTAGCGTTATGCAGAAGTGGTAGTCATATTACTTTATAGATCATCTAAGGCCAGACCATGTTTGGCCATTATATGGGTACACAGTGGGGAGAAGGGAACCATTGTGTAGGAGATGGACATAATTACTACTCCTCTGCTCCAATACTACTTTTCCCAGGGTGCATAATGCCCTAAATGGGATGGGGATGGGTGCTCAGTGGAACAGCAGTGGGTAGTCTACCTCCTCTCTGTCCATGCAAGGAGCAGCACTGAAATCTCTCTGCAGCAGCAGTGTGCCTTTTCATCTGGCACATCTACTGCCTTTCCGACTTTGGGCAAGTCTACACTAGGAAATGATTTTAAAACTAGCCAATTAGCCCGTCATAAGATGGGATTTTCAGGTCTCTCCTCCACGTCGGTCTTCTCTCCTGAGCCTCCAGTCTCTCACTATGTGTCTCTTTCTCTCTCTCTCCTCCTCCTACTGCCTCCCCCCCCAGCTCTCCTCCGTCTTCTGCCTCTCTCTCCGTCTCTCTCTTTCTCTTCTCCCCCTCCTGCTTCTCACTCTCTCTCCGCTCCGTCTCTCTCTTTCTCTTCTCCCCCTCCTGCCTCTCACTCTCTCTCCGCTCTCCTCTGTCTCCGTCGGGTATGCACGGTCATCCAGGCCCTATCCCCTGGCTGTGTACGTCACCGCCCCGCCCTCCTTTGCCTCCCGCCTTGGCGGTCGGCTGACTTCTGCACTGCTCAGCCGGGCCACCACGGGGGAGCAAGTGGCTCAAGCGGCCGTTTGGGCCCCGCGCTCCTCATGCAGCATGGGGGTGCTGCATGGGGACCGCAGCACCCAAATGGCCACTTACACCGCTTGCTCCCCCGCGGTGGCCCAGCTGAGTGGCTCAGAAGTCAGCCGAGTGCCACGGCGGGAGGCGAAGGACGTGACTCAGGCAACAGTGCCACCCAGAGGGAACAGCCAGGGAGGCAACAGCGCCGCCCAGAGGGAACAGCCAGCATTTCAGCGTTACAGAGTCCCAGACATTGGGCTACTATATATATGATAACTTATTTTGAAATAAAACTCCCAAAATAGCTGTTTCGAAATAGCATGTACACATTTCAGGGAATCCTCGAAATTAGTCCAAGGCAGGCTCCATTGATGTGGACCCACTATCTTGACTTAGAGCCTGAAGAAGCACTGGAGAGCAATTAGTTGGAATGACTGTGGGGAGTTGTTATTTTGAAATAGCAGCAGTGGAGTGTCCACACTATCACTATTTCAAAATAATTATTTTGAAATAAGTGTTATTCCTTGTGGAAATCAGGAGTTATTCTGAGGTATTTAGCAATAACCAGCCCCTTATTTTGAAATAATGGGATTGGTAGTGTGGATCCTCCACTTGTCATTTCAAAATAAGGGGAGTTATTTTGAAATAACTCCCTCATGCAGACCAGGGTTTTGGCTTATGCCATCAAAGCATGACCTAAGATAGTGAAATCTAGTGATTAATCCATAAGCCTTCCTTCTCAGAGATGTGGACAAGAGGAAATTCTATGTAGCCTTCAACAAGTAATTTAAACTCTCTTCTCAGCCAGCTACTTGGTTTGCATAATGGACCTATGTGCCTTTGCCAGTTTGCCCTCTGGGAGATGGGCTCTTGGTTAGAAAATTCAGGAGGCACAGTCATTTTATCAGCACCTGGAATTTTCATTTGTTTCTTTAAAATATCCCAGGCCCATTCAGAAGCAGATTAAAGAACATTCTCCGTTGCCATTTTTTCTCTGTCTGATTTATTGACAGAGAATCATGTCTACTTTTTAACTAATGGCAAATTCTTGAATGTGTTACTTTACCTTATGCAGTACATGGCTATTAGAGACACAAGGTGGATGAGCGAATATATTTTATTGGAGCAACTCCTTTTGGAGAGAGAGACAAGCTTTGGAGAGCTCTGTCAGATTCAAAAGCCTGTCTTTCCCATCAATAGAAGTTACTCCAATAAAAGATATCAGCTCACTCACCTTGTTACTTTATTTTAAAATCTTTCTCATAAGAATAAATGATAAAAATCTACCCGTGTCAAATTTTGTTCTTTTGTTGTGATATTTAAAAATGCAATATTAAAAATGGCAATATTAAAGCTACCAAAAATGTTATAGTCAGTGCTATAAAAAATTTAGAGTAATCATGAAAACTGGCTTTGCTAAATTCTGAAGAGGCTTTCCACAGTAAATTAAAAATAACAATAATAAAAATACATGTGAAGCCAAACTGTCTTGTGAAAAATAGGGTTGGTGGAAATACGTGTGCTTATCAAATACATTGGAGAATTTTTCAAACACTGATAAAATACAAATGTTAAATTAGCTCTTATTGTTGTCCACTGAGAGGTGCTCCCTTATACAGAATTAGCCTGGACTATGTAACACATGTTCAGTGGCTAATGTTAGTACGTGTGCCTCAATTATTAGCAATTATCCAAGATTTTTGCATTCAGCCCATGAAAAGGTGCAAAAACTTTGGGCAGGGTTAATTTGCATACTAATTGTTCATTTGGAAAAAAATGTACTTTTCAAATTGAGCATTATGGGATTTCTTTTGAATTTGACTCTACATGTTATTGAATATTGTACTTGGAACACTTCCTATGCATGATGGAGATAGCCAGCTGTGCTAGGATGACAAAACCTTAATGCATATTCAGAAAGAAGAGACAAACCTACTTGTAGAAGTTCAAATCCCCAACTAAACGTTCTAATTTCTGATGCAGGCGAAATTAGGCATTCTGGTTCAGGCTCATCTCTACCATAAGGATGCAGGTCAGAATTTTCAAACTCAAGTTCCTAAATCGTCTTTAGAATCCTAGATAAGTGGCTCGTGTTTAAGATGTGCTGAATATTCACCTTCACATAGGTGCTCAGCTCCTGAGAAACACAGGTCATCTATTTAGCTGCCCAGGTATTCATTTATGTGCCTGACTTTAGGTATCCATGCTGGAAATTCTAGTAATACTTTTTCAGTACTGGAACCATCTCAACTTCTGTGTTTGGACATTGCCTCCTACAATGGAGACCCAAATGTGATCAGGGAAGGACACCACTACAATATATAAGAAGGCATACATAACTATCATAACAATACATGTAGAAAATAATCCAAAATGTATCTTGGAGCCGACAATGCAGTCCTTTTTCAACTTCACTAAAGCTTTTTTCACAGCAGTAAAAACACAGCAGTAGGAAAATATTGTAGTGCAACTGCCAAATACTTTGTTCTCTTGGCCATAAGGGAAAGCAAAAGAGAAGACAAAGGGTTCAGTAATCACACAACATTTATCGCCAATTCAATCAATTTCTGACAGAGAGTGAAGGTTTGATATTTAAAGGGAGTAAGTGCCCAGGGCATATTGTACTGTACAAAGTTCCATGCTCATGCTTTCTAAGAGAAAACAGAAGAGAACACAATATAAATAGAGTGTAAATGTTTCATGAATTAGGTCCCAAGTTGCAACTTGTTATTTTTAACCTTAGATTTATCTGTATTACTCTTCCTGTGGCCGTGCTACTAGGAAAAACCCAAGAGCCAAAACAGAGGCACTACAACTCACAGACAGCACAAGCAAAAATGTCTTCAAATTCGGAATTTAAAGAGTTAAAGAAGTAATACTGTTTAAACAGGGTTGCAGAACTCCTATTAAAAATGGCAGTACTATAAATGTTCTAGTATTGTCAGGAATGTTCTGTTGGATGACACTATACTGTGATTTGTACACACAGCGGACCAGAGCTGATGGGTGAATGAAATGATCCATAACCCTCGCTGACACATTTAGAGCAGTTCAGCTGCACACAGAGAACAGTCCATCATTTGCACCCTTCTGTGAAAGCTGGCTTTACCAAGTGTTTCAATGAAATATGTGCAACTTCCCATTTAAATTAGTACCACATGAACCATGAAGAGCACCACAGGTATCTGTTGTAGTACCAGCCTAATGCAAAAGTGGCCTGTCTTGTAATGCTCTAACAGGAAAGACATACAACCATTCATCTGTAACATATTAAAACCAGAAGAAATAAATTACTCTATAGATGAAGAATTATTGCTTGTGGAGAGAATGTGGAAAGGTAGTTCTAAAAAGCAGCTTTTACTAAAAAATTATTGCAACAGTATTTGAATTCTTAATGCATATTAAAACTAGTTCGCATAATCATAAATCATCATTTTTTTAAATCAAGAAAATCTGGTAGAAACTTTTTAGAGGTTTATTTTACTCATTCTAAACTATTTCAGCACCAGCAGTGAGGGAAGCAGAGGATGAGTGAATGTAAGAGCTAAACATAAAACTTAAGAGTTTGCCAAGAAAAAGTGCCTGGTGCTGAATTTTTCATTCTTATCATAGAGCTTGGCCAGTATCTTCAGAAAGTTCCTATAATTCTGCAGTTAAAAACAAATAAATAAATCCACTTTGGTTCTTTTCCCACTTATTTTGCATTGTCTTTCCATAAGTTCTAGTGGAAGGAGTTTACAGAAAAAATGAAATATTAGACAAGCACACAAAGTTAATTTCTAATTTACAAATGGTACTATTAATTTCAGAAATCTGACTGTAAGCATTTCACACAATACAAGATGACCCGAGAATTTAAGTGAAAGTCAAGCAACACAATTCAAACTTTGGAGTGTGCACATGGTCAGTGCTACAAACTACTCATTCACAACCTTCAGACTAATAATCAATTGCAGATTTGATTTGGTAAATAATTGTAAATAACAAATTTAAGAAAAAAATTGTAAGCCGCCCACAGAAAATTTACAATCAGAAATTCTAAATCTGTCAAATAAATAACTCTCAACAAATTATTTAATAGCTGTGGTAACTAATGTGATGTTAGTCAGCAAGCTTACTCACATGTACTAAGCAAAACAATTTTCTGCTTAAGTATTGTCTTATTCAGCATCTTTAAAACATAGTACATATCTTCGCAAGTAGGAGTTTGTATAAAAGGCTCTGATCCTACCAGCTTCTCCTCTTGGGCAGACTCCTCTATGCATAAGGAGATTTAGACTTCAACAGAACTCTCTGGGAGCAAAAAAGTTTGCAAGCACTGAGCAGCTTGCAGGATCAGGGCCACGTTCTTAGTCATCCCACACCTCCGAGGGTATGTCTACACTATGGGACAAAGTCGAATTAAGATACGCAACTTCAGCTACATAGCTGAAGTCAAAGTAGCTTAACTTGGCTTTTGGCCCTGTCTGCACTGCAGGGAGTCGAAGAACACTCTTCCTTTGATTTTCCTTACTCGTGAAAGCAGGGTTACTGGCGTCGACCTGAGTGCCCCTCTCACTTCAAATTGGTCATCTTAACTAGACCAATAATTCAAACCCTGGAAGATCGACCGAGGCAACTTCAGTCTTCCTCTGTAGTATAAACGTACTCACAGTGTTTACCACTTGTTTGAGGAAAATATCAATTCCACTGTTTGAATTCAGTACATTTCTCAGATCCTAGTAGGTTTTGATTTATTTGAAATATAATCTTGTATCAAAAGAAATCTAAGGAGAAACTCAGGATTTCAAGCCTCCAGGCCTGGCAGAAAGGTATTTGTGCATGTATCTATTTATTCTATGCCCTTGCGCAGTATAAAAATAATCAATCAAATTTTCAGCCTCTTTGGTCAAGGAACAGCACAGGCATCAAGGTGTCTTAGGTTGGGCACCAAAAACTGAAATACCAGAATTGATTAAGTCATGTCTGAAAATGTGGGCATCTGTCTTTATTTCTAATGTGTGCCTGGCAAACTGGCAACTTGAAATTAATAGTCAATTCCAACATTTCATAAAATAGATTCTTTAGCACATGCATCTGGACTGGACTATTGTGTATTATGGATAAAAAATACATTTTTGCAAAAATAGTCCCAGTGTAGCTTTTTAAATTGAAAATATGCAGTCTATAGATATCAAGCATTTCACTCAGAGATAGAAAGTATCAAATCTGTTATTCAAACTCAGACTTTATCTGGCATGCACCACACGCAGCTGTCTGCAAGTTTAAGTTAGCATTTGCAGCCTCAGTCTCTTATTGCATGGCTGAGAGGTGAAAAGTTCAGGACCACATCATTGAGACATTTATAGACAGGGGTGCTGGAACAATTTGTATAGTGAGGGTGCTGAAAGACATTGAACCAAATTGTAAAGACTGCATATGATGTAAACCACTTCAAGCCAAGGGGTACGACAGTACCCCCAGCATCCCTAGTTGCAGGACCTGTGCACACAGAAAGTCTGTAGCAGAAGTATGCATTTCTTATGAATCAGAGGTCAGGTGCTGCTCCGAGATAGAGCTGGACAGTAACAAAATCTGCACGATAGGAAGTTTTTAGAAATAAAAATTAATTTAAAAAAACCTTACCAAGACAGGAGTCAGTGGTAAGCAGCAAACAAGTTCCCTGCCCCATTTAATTACTTTGACCACTTCCTTGTGTGTTTCAGCACCAGTGAAGGAGCTTAGGTGCCACTATATGCAGAATTATATATCTTCCATCCCTTTCTGCAGGCCAGGCCCACCATGACTGTGTTCATGATTCCGTGGTCTCTTTGAGCTGAACAAAATTAATGTGAACGACATTTTTCCAAAACTGCCACTTTTAGGGTGTGTATAGTCTCTTAAATAAAGCTCTGTCCAAATAATAGGATTCAGAAGTTGCAGCATTTCTGTGAACAATATCTACATAATCTACGTAATAGAAGGCCATTTGTATCACTAATCTTATCCTGACAGCTATAAAATTAAGGACTCTATATATTTAAGCATGGAACTTCTGTGGTATTGCTTTTTCTGTTTAACATAACATTGTTTCAAATGATAACAAATTCTTACATTAGTCATATTTAGCCTTGTGACACCTATTTAATTACCAAGTGAAGGTTAGACTTGTATTTGGTCTACATGATATAGGGCTCAATCCTGCCGTGCTTATTTAGGCAAAACCAACATAGTGGCTAGTCTTTCCTTCCCACCCCCATTATAAGGGCAGATTGACAATGAAAGCCTGATATAGGCAAACAGGCCTGGAAGGCTGCTCCCAGCCAGCCACTGATGGCAAGACCTGGGGACCACTGATCAGGACTACGGGTAATTGGACTTAGAAGGGGCTACTGGAGTGAAACTGAACTCCTGCAGGGAATAGTGAGATTGCCCAGGGGTGGGGTGGGCTCATGAAGGAGACCCAGGAGCAAGACACTGGAAGAGACTATGGCTAAGACCAGGGGTCATGCAACTAACAGGATATCCTCCTTTTTTCTTAGTGGGCAGTGGAGAATTTTATTAGTAACCTGTATTTAATGGGTGAAGGTGAATAATAAAAATATTTGTAAAAATACTCTGTATATCACTATTAAATATCTTTAGCTATATCTAATCCTGCAAGGTAAAGAAGTCTCACATGCTATGTGGCTATCAGTTCAACCTCCTTCTTAGTCTTGAAGCTAATTTGAAAGTTCAGCTCAGTTATTATTTGCTAGCATGCTCATGGCAACTTGGTTGTCACTAGCTGACCATTTCATAGAAAAATAGAGAATGTCATACTGGATCAGAGCCATAGTCCATCTGGTCCAGTATCCAATCTTCTGAAAGTGGCCAACATTGCATGCTTCAGATGAAATCACAAGAAACCATATCATATAAAGTTGTGTACCCTCCTCCCAAAGCATAAGATTTTATATTTCTTGTACATTTTTCATTAGCTATTATAACTGGATCATCTTGGCATCCATACAAATACCCAGTTCCTCTCTGACTCCATACTGCCCTAGCCAAGTCCCACTGAAGTCAACGTGAGTCTCTCCAACATGAGTCAATCAATGAATGGTCAGTATGCAAACCATAAGCTACATCTCACATTTGGGTTGCTTGCACCATTCTAGAAATTTCTGCCCAGAACCTGATTGAAGTTCTGGTTTTCATCCTTACTAACTTTTAATCTATTTTGCACTGAAAACTAATAAAACTATTGTATATGCATTGATGTGAGTGTTATAACTATCTCATTATTTTAACCAAGGATCTTTTATAGAACTCTCCCTGGAGCCATTGTTAGAAAGGATTATACATTTTTTCACTTGGCCAGATCACAACACATTTTTATATCAGTGTTAGTCTGTTTCAAAGGCACATTGCCATAATGATAATTTGCTGCAAACAAAATAAACAAGATGTAAGATTGGAGATCAAATATTGGCAGCAAAGTGGCAAGTTTAAGGAGGATGAATGAGCTTTCCCCGGGCTGCTCTGATCTCCAAAGTGCCAAAGCAAACAACAACAACAACAACAACACACACACACAACCTACAATGATTTTTCAAAATCACAGTTTAAAATAAAATATTATAGTAATATTCATGTAGGTACAAAGAGAATGTAATACTAAATCAAGACTAGGAGTTCTGTGTATAAAAGTAAACTATTGGTGGACATATTATTGATTGATTATTATAATGTTAGAATAAATTAGAAATGTATTGCACACAGTTTTATAGAATCCAATAAGAGAGAGATATTTCCTTTTGCTCTGTTATTTTTCAGGATAATTTCATGGGCACTGAATAAATTGTGCAAATTTTCCTACATGATATTCAATAATAGCAACCACCGCTTCTTTAGGAGCCTCCAAAATTCCATACAAACTAGGTACAAGAATTTTTCTATTAAAAAAAAAAATCTTTAGGCCCAACTCATTTGAACAATGTTAGAAACACCAAATGTGTAGTGGTAATCTATTTCTGCTCACAGCATTCAGACAAAGTGTTTGCACATAGTCAAAAAGAGGTAGTGGTGATAAAATCAAACTAACCTGAAAGAAATGGCTGTGACTGAAGACAGACCCAATGCAACCAAATAGATGAATGAATGGTGGGAAAAAGGAAAAATAGTATTGAAGAGGTTCACAGAGTGAGGCTAATGACCTCTTAGTGAAGAAATAAATGACATGGATGGAAGGTGAGAAGGGAGTGAAAATGTTAGTTGGAAGTGATAGAGAACCAATAGTCCTGGACAAAGACATGTGAGGGTGGGAAACCATTCCAATGGGATTAAAAAGTAGCATTTGAGAGGGAGGGGATAGGCCTTTATAAAAAGGGTCAGAGGAAAAGAATGACTCTGAAAATCAGACCAAAATAGAAAGCATGAAATGGACAGCATGAGGAGAGGAAAGGCAAGAAGCTGATAGGTGGAAGAAGTAAGTGAGAAACAGACTGGCATTGGTGAGAAATTTACCTGAAGGTAAGGCAGCAGAGAAATATACTGCTAAAGATACAGGCAACTAGGTAAGTTAAGATAGAACCAAATTTAGTCCCACAAGATGTAAATCCATTGCATGGGTAAGTATATCCAGGTCCCATATGTACTGTTGTAAGCTCAGCCTAAATTCTGGAAGGTTCCTGATTCTGTGGCACTCCAGAGCGACAAACTGAAAATTCTTTGGCAACATTAATTAAATGAAAAATGGAAGATTTTGCTTAATCAAATATGAAAGCAAATAATAATATCAATATGAGCAATGTAAACAATATGTCAATGTAAGTATAGAAGTCAGTAATTTGTTTATCTTGATATCAATTTCAGTTTATTTTAGTGTGTTCCATGTTTTCGTGTATCTAAGATTTAGGTATTCACAGCACATTTCAGAATTACTGAAGTTGCCATCCTGGGCGATGTGGGTGTCAGTCTGGGACTGTGTGAAAAACATATCAGTTACATGTCTCCACTAAAATAATCCTCAGTGAGAAAGGCAACAGCATTGAAATTTAGTCTAAACTGCAAGTGAAGCTGTAGGAGTGTAGCATGGGTAGGCTAGTTTTAATCATGAGTAACAGCATTAGTGAAGACATGGAAGCATGGGCTTCAGCATCTGCTAGCTACCCAAGTGAAAACCTTCACTTGGAGCTTGTGTATGTATTCAGCTTGCTAGCCTATGCAGATACCTTTACTAACCCATATTGTTATCCATGTTAGGTTATAACTAGCTTGGCTATGCTTCTGTGTTACAACACCTTCATTTGCAGTGTAGACATACCCTTAAAGTTGTATCCTACTTAAATGAATGGGACAGTTAAGTTCACTGAAAACTACTGTTTCACATCATCTTGGATTTGGAAACTGCATCACTTTATATTATGTTCACATTTTCAAGATTTTCTTCACAACCATCAGGCCTAGGAAACATTTTAATAAATAAAATATTACATTCTGAAGGACAATTCTGCTGGGTAAGTTCTGAGGCAAATTCCATGACGAAGAAATTGCAGGCTACATGGTGCCCTGGACACAGTCTTATTTAATAACTAAACATTATTTAAAATATTTAATGAATATTATTTTAGTGTATGCTTACATTAGGATAGTTTGTGTGCTGGTACAGGAGCATGTGAAAAGACAAAGATTAAACAATAGAAATGACAAGGAAATTGGTAATACAGAAAGCAGATGTGTATGTGCAGAAAACAATGATGTCTCTAAAAGATCCCTTGGAGATATGTTTGTCCATTTCTATGTAGCAGCACAAGCATGATATGGAACACAGTGGGGAAAAGAAAAAAAAAAGACAGGCCTTGGGAACAAAGAGGAGGATGTGGATCAATGTATTTCCTATGGTCCACATGGATCAAGGCCCCAGGCAACAATAAATGAGGGGCAACATACAGCAGTAAAACAGAGAAAGAGAGTTCTTCAGAGCATCTTTTTTTATTACATATTTGTGTAGTGCATAGCACAATGCAGCCCTCACTTCTAGGCACTATCATAATACAATAATTAAAGTACAGGTAATTTCCATTTGTCTCAGTTGTGAGTAGAGCTGGTTGGAAAATCGTATCCCAGTTCCATACAAGAGAGTAAGTGGTCCACTTGACTATAGTATGGTGGCTAGGTTATTTAGCTGGGATATAAACAACCCTGGTTCAGCTGCCCATTTCAATACATATTTAGCTATTTATATAGATGACACATTTCCATTAAAAAGTTTCATCCAAAACTTTCCAACCCTCTCTATTTACTAGTTTAAATATTGTTCATTGGATCATGTAGGTCTTTCAGTAGATGAGAAGGCTTTTGAGAGGGTTGAATTGGATAACAGCAAGAAATTTGGTGAGAGCTCCATCTTTACTAAATAGAGTGGAAAAAAGACAGCTCTCCTGTAGCATCAATAGTGGTTGATCCTTTGACTCTTACTTGTTCAAAGAAAGGTAGAAGAAAGAGTATTTCCTTTGTCCTGCTTTGGTTCATATCAAAATTCTTCAATAAGTCTTAATTTAATGATCTGTCAAGAAAAGATATTCCAAAAAACATACTCACATGGAATAATATATACTGATTATCTGCTCAGGCAAAGATGCAAACCAGGAGTAATTTCATTAAATTTCATGATATTACACCAGCGCAAAACCAGAGTGAGAGGAGAATTGAGTTCTTCTTAATATATTCAGAAGCTACTTGCTTGGACCCTATTAGATGTACGCATATGTTTAACTTAAATATTTGCTGAAATTCCATAGAAGTCAGAACTTATGTGATTCTTAGAATAGGGATGGATTGAAGCATGTGCTTACATGTTTAGCTCAACTGGTACCTTAAATACAAAGCTGCTCTTTTCTTTATTCTGGTACCAATTCCTACCTTGGTGTATTTACTTGGTCCTGCCATTTTCAGAATTTCCACTAATAATAAAAAGAATAATAAGCCTTGAATAATATATTTGTATAATATTCATACAAAATTACATTATAGTAAGTTAACCCCAGAAACTGTGAAATAACCCAGAATAATAAGTGTATTTCAGATTTGCTAAGAATTCACAAAATTGGAAAATGGCATTAGTAAATTATAAGACTATTATTTGTTACTAATTTAAAATGACTTTTTCTTAAGTATATCTTATGTAAATGTTCATCTTCTTTGAAAATATTAACTGGGGGTAATAATGAATATACATTTTGTGATGTTTAATACATATAAAACAAAACACATAAAACCATTTAGTCTTCCTCAAAGTCTTCTCTAATTCAATAATGAAAGCAACATTATAGCAATATTCATTAAACACTTACAGGTTATTGACCTCTATAGCTGAACAGAACTGAGGCAGTCATCCTTAAAGGACAAATATATCTTAATTTTTGTCATGGGTGGATTAATGGCTTGCCTTTATTGATAACATTTTCTATTCAGCTATACAAGGGACTCACAAAATAAACCACAACAAAAAGGATTAGAAAACAAAGAAATAATATGCCTAGCTGGACACACAATTTTTTCAATTTTCTGATTGCTCAATTATCAACTACAAAACATTCCTGTTAATATATTTACACAATGATATTTAAGATTCAAAGGAAAATATAGTTTAGTGGTGCTCTAAAATCCAGCTATACAGCATTTACATAAAGCTGCAGAAAGCAGAGTGGATAGAATACCAGAGCTGTATGGAATATGACAGTCTAGGAAGATTTTTCATCTACATCAACTGGATAATGTCAGAAATTTGTTTCCATTTGGGGATTTTCTACTAAATGGGAAAAGTGAACAAACATGTTACCATTGAGATGACATGTTGTGCCAACATATATTATTTGTAGTTTATAGGAGTGTACCAGAGAATCTTTACTTTTCTAAAGTGAAGATGTCACATTTTAAGATAAACAAACATGGATTTGATTTATTATCTATTTTGTTTCTTGAGTTAGATTTTTAATATTTAAAACACTCCCTTCCACACTCAGATAAACTAAAATCTTTATAATGGATTTCCCATCATGGTTGATTACTAGGGTGGTTTTGTGAAAATGAATGTTTTTATATAATCTCCTAGTCAGCTTGACTTATTCATTGATGTCCCAATTTATTGTTGATGACATCACAATCACTTCCATGGTAAGAGGAGAAATCTGATTTAAATTGTCTGTTTTATTCACCAATATGTAGTTCCCTCTTCAAACTGTAGCTTAAGAGCTGTGTTTGTATCTATTTATGTAAATGAATATATAGATAGCACATAGAAACTATGGGTAGCTTTATAACCAATAAAAGCATAAAAATTAAAATTGAAAGCTGAGAGCATCGTTGGCTTATATGATTATGCATAGGTATAGGATCATGTATACAAGGCACCAGATTTTTAAAGGTATTAGATACCTAAAGATGTAGACAGACATGATATAAATGGGTATTAGTGGCCTAGTCACTTTTGGAAATGGCAATAGGCACTTATCTGTATCTACAAGTACTAAAACACCTCAAAAATCTGGCCCTATATGACACTGTATAAGATTTCAAACAACTGTGAAGTCTCTAAACTGTATGATTTAACCCCTTCACTGCAAGTCCCCTTTTTTCAGTGTATTTGCCAGGGTAGCATTGTTTTGATGTTCTACCATTTTCTTAAAATGGAAGATTTTAAGATTTTGCCTGGTATGGAGAGGCAAAGAAGCAGTTGGTAAAAATAGGATGACAAATTTAAATTAGAATATCCTTAATTTGAAATTTCAAGTCACATGCTTATGTATACTTGAACATAGCTTCCTTGTCATTACATTTCCTTATATTTCTTTAGAATTTAATGTCTTTTACATTCAAGGCTCCTTTGCAGCATGAGTTTCTAAAAATACACAATGTTTAGGAATTTTCAGAAATCAGCCAAGATCTGTCAATGTTTTATGTATTTTTAGGAGCATTTTCAAATGCAGTTCTTTGACTCGATAGAATAGAATACAAGTTGAACCTCTCTAGTCCAGCATTCTCTGGTCTGGTGTACATTAAGTTAGCTTGATAGCCACTTATCATGGCTGTGACTAAGTTTCCCACAGTCCCATCAAGTTTGTTTACAGCCACCAGTCCTGGCTCTCAGTATTCTGTGCTGTTATTTAGCTCTAATTTACCCCTACATGTATTATAAGAGCCTAGTAAGCAGAGGAAAAGTTGGTAATGCTGCTGGACAATATTGATGTTCGGTGGTTTGGCAAATTCTCAGGTTCAGCACTGCTCAGGTCGTGAGGTTGCTGGATGAGACAGGTTCATTCTGTAGTTCCATTGAAGGTTGGGAATATAATAAAAACTTCTGAGCTTTTAGGCTCTGTCAAGTCTATCAACACCATACATACAGATGGGACACTAAAAAAGATGTCTATTGGTATGATAATCCTTAATGGCTCTGGAAGTTTCCGTGAAGAAAAATGGGGCCTACTCCCATTAAAATTAATGTTAAGACTCCAATTTCTTTCAACAAGAATAGAATCAGACTCTTATTATACTTGCTTTTCTTAAAAATAAATTTAATATAAAAACAGTGTTTTTAATTTTTTCAGTTTAGCTAGTTTACCTCTTGGACAATGACTGGAAAAATTAGGTGTACCTAATATGCACCTTGAACAATATCTCACTCTGCAATCAGTCCCATTAATTAATGCAACTAACTCAAAGGGTAAGTTTCTACTCAATGTAAAGGTAGCTGAATGCAGGGAAGGAAGGACAACCATGAATGATCTTGAATCACAGGAGTACAAAAAGCACCTACAACCACTGACTCCAAATTGATTTTGATTTTCTTTGCTAAAAATGGCCAAATTATTTTCACACATGTACTGCCAAGTTGTGAACCCTTGAAAGCAATGTTTTGTAATGGAAATTCTGGCAAATAGTTAACTTGAGCTTCATTACCAGGTGCAATTGTAATCAATAGCTCTTGAAGTGCTCTGATTTAAAATGTTATTGCAAGGTGTTTCTCATACAGAGGACATTTATAACCAATGTCAATGAAGTGAGAAGACGTTGTACAATAGCCTTGTATGAGAAGTAGCTGGGAGGAGGGGGGGTGGAATTTCTTGATATAAATGCACTATGCTACTGCTAGAGTTCAGTAAGCATTCTTCCAGTTTTTACATTTACACTTTCTTTAAAAGGCAATAACAATTATGATTTTAATAAGATCATATTTAAATTGAAACCACTTATTGTTTGGGGACTCCTGTGGATTATTAGGCACAGGCAAATGCTCCGATTTAATTTAATGAAGTATATGGAGTCACATGACATAGGAATCATTACAAATAAGATGTACATAAGTAAGGCAGAATACAATCATTACATTTATTTTCTAAAATAAAATTAGTCTACCTACAAGTAATACATGTGGATAACTCCTGATATAACATCTTCTACACCTAATAAACTCTCCTTTGTAAATCAATAAAGGTGTGTTGATATAATTTAGTTAGACATGAGACCAACTTCAAGATTGCTTGAGTGTGTTTCACACCAAGGCTTTCTTGATCTTTATATGCTTTTTTTCCCTGATGTTTACACTTTGAAGTCAGTTCCTGAAATTAACTAATATTTAATACACAATTTCTGATATTATCATTTTCACTTCTGCTATCTTTGTTGGTTAAAAAGCAAGACTGTACAGCCCATTCTAATGAGGAACTCCAGATTTCCACATTGTATCCCACAGCTAATGTTATGCTTCCCTAAGTCACACTTGCTCACTTACCTTATTTGGTAAGTAGAAGCCATTGAATACTACCTACAGAGTAAAATCCTACTTCAGGACAACATTTCAACCCATGCTTAACTTTGAAGTGTGTGATTTAAACAATGACTTCAATGGGACTTAAGCATATGCTTAAGGGAAAGCATTTGGTTATGTTTTACCTTGAATAAAGATTCTTTCCTAAACAGAGCCCCAAAGCATTAATGAATGTGAGGATGGCAGAATCAGGCCTTTTATCTGTAGATGTGAAAGTGGGATGATCAGTCAAAACCATTCAGGACAGAGAGATCCACAGGAAGTAGAAGAAAATAGAGACAGGCTCACCAGATACTCTGCAATTTAACATGGGCAGAGTAGATCAATGGCTACAAGTCAATAACCATGGAAAGAATCTAAGAACGATCATAGGAAATTAAACCCACTGGCTCCATACTTGCAGAAATTAGGAATGCAAGCAGAATAGTAAACTTTATACCACACAGAGCTCTTCTCTAACATTTACTTAGGGTAAAAGTGAACTCACTGCTTTGACAATAAATGGTGTGTATTGGTTTCCCCATGTTCAGTTTATAAAAAGTTATGAGGCAAGAGATTAAGGCATTGAAAAAAGGCGATAGAAGAAGAGGGAAAAAAGCCTTCTTAACAGCTTGTTGTTGGAACATAACATTTTTACCCTGTGTCTCTAATTTTAAACTTGCTATTAGCTGTAAAATAAGTTATACACCCACTCACTCAAGCTGTAGAAAAGTTTCTAAGGTTCTTTTTACTCTGCAGTTTATTGGAGCAAAAGATAAAAGATTCAAAAATGGTTGTATACCGAATGGTTGGAAAAGTTATTGTACACAGACTTTTTACATGATTCCATACCAAGTTAACTGTCTGTTGTGCATCTTAGTTACACGTCCCAGACTGCTCACAACATTGCAGTTCAACCCTAGTTGATGAACAATAATGCAGCTTTTCTGACAGACAACTTTATAACTTGTCTTATTTTTATTTCATGAATATTTTCTCTCTACAGTGTATTTCATGAATATTCTCTCAGGAGTTTATATATAAAATATTATTTTATATGATATATATAGAATACTGTGTTATATCTACATTAAGTTTCAATGTATATTTGGTAGCTGAAATTATTTACAATATGTAGTTTAAATTTATTTAGGGATAAACCTTGGCCTCCCTTCTCACACATATTCCTACTTATACAAGTTGCACCTCTGAAATCCGGCATTCTCTGGTCCCAATCAGACCACGGATGCTCCTGGAACAGAGAGCCTGGGAGCTTAATGGCAGGAGGGCCAGCAGTCTGGCCAGGGCTGGGGGCAGCAGGGCTGGAGGAGCCCCACAACAGTGCTGGGGCCAGGGTCATAGAACCCCAGAAGCCTGAGACAGTGTGGGGCTGGGGAACCTTGGCCGCCTGCAGCAGTATGGAGATGGGGGCTAAAGAACCTCAGCCACCTGTGGCAGCATGGAGCTGGGTGCCAGAAAAGCCCATCAGCATGCAGCAGCACCGAGCCAGGGAAACCTGACCACCCGCGGCAGCACGGGGATGGGGGCTGGAGAAGCCCAGCCGCCTGCAGCAGTGCAGGGCCAGGGAACCTTAGCCACCCATGCAGTGTGGGGCTGAAGAAGCCTGGCCACCTGCAGCAGTGTGGAACCAGGGGCTGGAGAGCCCTAGCTGCCCATGGAAGTGCGGAGCTGGAAAAGCCTGTCCATCCACGACTGTGTGAGGCCAGTGCCGGGGCCATAGAACCCCGGCCACCCATGGCATCCTGGAGTCAGGAGGCAGGGGCAGCATGATGGACAGCCTAGCTGGGGAGGCAGTAGAGGGGACCAGAGGCAGGAGGCCAGCTGGCTCCAGGCAGGTGGCAGAGGACACCTCCCCAGGTCCAGCAAATTCTCTCATTCAGGACCAGTTAGGTCCCAACAGTACTGGATCAGAGAGGTCCAACCTGAACATAGTAGCTGCAGGTCAGAACTGGCTAACAGAGCCTGCAAATATTTACTAATTCCCAAATGGGCATTTACTTTGTCCATGAGCACCATCCCTGTAATGAACCATTCCTCACTGTTCTGAACAATACATATTTGGAGAATATTTGAAGGGCTATATTTGTTGGCAAAAATGTTCATTGGTAGCTGGTATCTGTTTGTCATTTATTATCCATTTTAATATTTCATCCATTAATTTGCAACAAATTATGACAACATGACAACATGTGGGAGAGCTGAATTTCAGGTCCCTAGCACCACAAGTGCAGGTCTCCACTACCTGAGCAAAAGGGGAACTCAAACTGTGCAAAAGTACCTGACTTCAGCTGAGGTTAGCCACTAGAAGGAGACATAACCATATCCCAGGCCAACAGCATATTTCAGTCATGTAATGTGAACAGTACCTGGTAATTTAACTCACCAAACCCAGGCCCACAGGCTATCCTTGGTGTGCACACACTTTTTGGCATGCACTTACAAATAAGGAATACATAAGCAGAAATAAGATTCCTTTTGCAAACAAAAAAAAGTGTGTGGGTTACATTTGATGCATAATTTAATCATAATGAATTATTCAGCCAACTCTACTGGAGGTCCTGCTTTTTTCCTTTTCAGCTATATAAAGATATTTTATGACAGCTGTCTACATGAATGTTAACTCACAGTGATTATTTTGTTACCCTTTCCTACTATCATCCCTTCTTCTGTTTAGTCCTGATGTCAAAGCAGGAAGTGTTTTTTTTTCTCACTGATCATCTGATTTGCTGGTGAATCTCAATTGTAACCTTAACAACAGGTAACGGTAGAATGTTTTATGATACAGAGAAAAGAAATCATACTTTTTGAATTTTGAAGGACAAAAACTGCCCACAGCCAAAGACTAGACTGTCACAAACAGAATCGACTTCATGTGACATGCTAGCATTCAGATTTCAGGACAATAGACAGACAAAGTTAGGAACATCTGAAAACAATAGACTATAGTGACTCAGTCACTAGCAAACCAGATAAAAATATCAGATGTCAAGTATGAAAAGGATAGCATATCTGATATATAGAACATAACATGTTGGTCCTCCATTCATTCCTTCATTTGTTTTTCACTCTTTTTCTTTTTTTTTCATTCCTTCTTTTCTTTGCACCATTTTTTCCTTTGTTATTTGTTCTGTAATGACTAAACATGATTTAGTTATCTAGGGCATTCATTTACCTTGACTAGTTTTCTGTGATACAATATATAAGCATCCAATCTTAGAAACTAGTATTAACTTTGCTACAACTGTTGAAATTGCTTTAATAAAAATTACAACTACTTAAAATCATTTTTATTTAAAATCTGTAATGCATTTGATAGGAATAGTAAAAGTAAATGAGTTGGTAAAATGTGTGCAGTCTTTCTGTTCATTAGGCAATGTACTTTCCACATTCTTCTGTTAGCTTAAGAAAACTCAGAACATTCAATTAGTTGAATTAATGCAGTGTGCAAATCCCCATCCTTGATGGCACATACCATTTTTGCCCTGTTATGTGATAGATTCAAATTATAACACAGTTGCAACACATTCCTTTTCCGATCTGCACATGTTGAGTGTTGCCTTCAACAGACCCCATGGCAGCAGGCGGAAAAGCTGTCTGCCTTTTGCATTGGAAGGACTAAGCTACCCTCAGTGTGGCTTGAGGGATGCTGTACCACCACCAGTATTATGTCACTCAGTTTTATGTCTCTTTTATCCTGAATCTCTTTATGTTTCCTGTATCTCTTTGTGACTGGGGCTTGGCTGAGACCTATCCCACTATGAGAAGAGAAAGTCCATATGAGACACTGATAATACGGGTTGACCAGGAGAAGTAACTGGAGAAAATTCCTGCTCCTTTGACTGAAAAAACATGCATGTCATTTATGGAAACATTTCATAATCTATATGTCCTACTGTATCCTTAGGTGCTTCTGGATGTCCAGAGTAGCAGTGGTATCCAATGAGTACTTTTCCTTTTGGACTTTGCTTTCAGATGTGGTCTTTAACAGTTCTTTCTCCATTGTATTGCTACAAAACACTTTACACTGGTTACCTTTTCCTACAGCTAATACAAAAAGCTCAGCAATGCTCAGATATCTGGTCTACTCTGGCCACTTCTTATGCTGTTCTTAAGTTTCGCATTGTTATCTTGTGGTCTCCCTGTTGGTTGCATATACCTGATCTCTCTTACCTTATACTTAGAATGTAAGATCCTTACGCAGGGACCTCATTTTTGTTGTGTGTGTGTATGCAGTGGCTAGACAAGTAATCCTAACCCCCAGAGATTTGATCCCTGACTGAGGCCCTTAGATGCAAAATCAATAAAATAATAAATAAATATAGGATATTACTCTTCACTTGCTTAGTAATATTCAGCTTGGAGCTTATTACCTCATTGGTCCATAGATTAGACTGGCTTTCCTTAGATTCTGTAATTCATTCTGGTTTTCATTTATAAATTCATTCATGGATTGGGTACCTAAAACTTAACTTTCTGTGGGAGACTGGTTGTTATATTACTTAGGTGCTTTTATCAGAGGGGTAGCTGTGTGTAGAGCTTTATAAACCTAGCAGTATATTCAGAAAGTCTCAGTTTACGAGGACTTTTCATTCGGAGAGAGGCTTGGGAGGAACGTTGAGGGTTTTATTGTCTGGGGAGTTCTTTGACTATTGTCAGTTGACACTGTGCTTCCATCGTCCAGCCAGTAGGACTGCTGATAAGAAACTATGTTTTGTTTACTGACCCCAGTGACACAACGTGAGTTTGTGTAGCTGTGGTGGGATGGTGACCCCATCAAAGGAAAAAAGGGTGATAGGCCCAGTTAGTCACCTTCACTTCACCTGGGCAGTCATGAGGTAGTGACTTGTCAGCCAGAGAAGATGAGATGAAAGCAAGAGCAGCTGATAACTCAGACACCCATAAGTATGGGAAGCAATGATGCAGGAGGTGCTGTAGAACCCCTCGTTTTGCTCCTGTCTGCCAGCCCTGAGCCCTTGCTGCTCAAGGTCCTGGCCACTGGGCCTGTTGATGCCTGAGGGCTCCACTGCCAGCCCCAGGTCCCACCCGGCCACCAGCCCCTTGCCTGGGGACCCACTCAGCCGCTGGCACTAGGGCTCGATTGCCAGCTTCAGGATCCCATGTCCAGAACTCCACTTCTGGCCCAAGGGTCTCAACCATTGGTCCCACATGTGGGGGTCCTGGCCACCAGCCCCAGCTCTAGGGAGCAGTTAGGGACACAGTTGAGAGGTAAGGAGGGAACATTTCAGTACCTCCAATCCAAAAACCGGTCCAGTGCCACTGCAGACTCATGCACCTTCTGGATTGTCTGAGCGAATTTAGGAAGGCAGGCAGGTGAATAGGAGGCAAGAGGCCTCAGGGAGACATAGGCTAGACAGGATATTACTCAATACCAGAGCCAAGGCAAAGAAATGAACCCCAAGGAAAGTGTTGAGCACAGGGCCCAGAAGATAGGCTGATTCTTTGGGACTTTAAGATACAGTTGGGCATTTCACTGTCTCTGACTCTAAGTACTGCTAACAGTAGGACTTACTGCCAACTCCATTCCCTTCTCATCTGGCAGACTGCTATCTGACTAAAGAGAAAACCCTAGATTTAAAATCTGTGTAAATGCCCACGTTCTAGGCCAGACCCTCAGCTGATGTAAATCAATGTGTCTTGAAGTCAGCTTAGACCAAATGATGATCTGACTCTTTGACTGGAAGCTGGGTGTTTGTTTCATGTTGTCACTCTGTTAGTGATATAATTGATTGAGCCCCAAAAGTAGGTTAGGCTCTGCATAGGCGTGTAATGACCACACCAAGGTATATTCATTTGGAACAAAATACAAAAACCTAGAAACCCAAATATGTTTGTAAAAATTATTTGTCAAGTACTTACGCAAAAATGGAATGTGTGAAAACATTCCCAAGTGTGTGGAATGTGGACAGTTTCAGACACACGAGGCAAATGTGATGCATGAAATATTCACAGCAAATAGTTCAGCCCACATTATTTGAAGATTTCGAATATATAAGCCCTAGGATCTGGATGCATTATAGAAAAACTAAGGCAGCAAGATCTTTCTCTTCTGTCATCTGTTAACTACCCCCATCTCCTACAGCATGACCCTCTCCTCTCTTTTCCCTGTGGATAGAATTAGCTTTCTGCTCTCCAGACATCTAGGTAAGTCTCTTGGTCCTGATTACTATTCTCCGACTTATCTGTGCTATTTTACCCTTCCCACAAAGCTCCACTCTCTCTTTTCTTGACCCTCAACAGACCTAGCTACATTGATGACATTATGGAATAACAACCAAAGCTGGAAATAAGAAAAATAGCATATTGAGAAGCTGGATATTTTAACTCCAAAGTTCAATATGTGTCATCAGTGGTCCCGATGCCAAGATCCTTGTGCAATAAACACAACTGGCATGGACTTGGCTGTCTTCCAAATGCAGATGGAAATGTCAAAGACATGATATAGGAAATCTTACCATGAAGTGAACAATGCCAAAACACGTCTGCCCTAAAAGAAGAAAAACAATATTTCTTGGGTAAAATTAAACAAACCACAGGCATGACAAGTGGTTAGAGTCATGTGGAAAAAAAGGTAAGGAATGGTAAAACAACAGCAGCTATGCTTGAAAACTATGGAAGTAGTTAATACAATTAATATCCACGCTCCTTGCTTGGAAGAAGGTGAAAATCCACAAAGCTTTACTGGCAACCTGACCTCAGGAAAATTCCTTCCTGAATTCACATATGGTAATCAGTTAGACCTGAAGCAAAATCAGCCAGCAAGACATCTTTCTTCTGTTCTGCGCTCTGCCCCAGACTTCCAGCTTTTGGACAAGACACTAAAGCTCTGCTCACATATCTTTCCAAATCTATAACTTTGGCTTATTCATCACAGCTGTGGGCCTTACTTTCCTAATTTTGGTAAGGTACTTTGAGAGCACCAGATGACATATCCTTTATGAGTGCAAATACAAATATAACCATAGCAGAGAAATGCCAACTGACCATATCAAATATGCAGAACATTTTTGGCAACTTTGCAAAATTCTACTAAGTATGAGATCTAGGAGACCAGGTAAAAATGAACCAACCTTGGGGATGACATTTTAAATGTAACTAATATACAGCATGAGATCATGAAAGTGGGTTTGAGAAACAAGGTTTTAAAGGTGGGACAATTCTAATCTGTTCTGACTTGAGCCTGATGGCAGAGGTTAGAGAATGGAAGTTAAAGCAAATGAGTCTTCCAGAGCGGGCGGGGGGGAGATAAATATTTCATTTTTCTTCCCATTGAAACTATGAAACCACTGTGAAAATCATCATGTTGTCTGAGACAAAGACTGCTTTGTGCCAGAATAAGAAAAGCACAGGGGATCATGCCATGCCAATCAAAACCACACTTGTATACATGCCACCTCTCAAATGAGGAATCAGGGCTATACATTCCCTGTATTCACCACAGTGAGATGCTCTGGTGAATATTGCAGCCTTGGGCCTGATCCCCATCCCACTTAAACTCCTGATGTATGCCAGTATAAGTCAATTACTCTAGTGTAAAACTAGTGTAAAATTAGAAGCAGCCTATTGTTTTCTGTGGAAAATGGCAGTTAAAGAGGTGTAAATATACACACAATGAGGTTACATTTTGGCCTAGGTGGATAAGGAACAGAAAAAAAGAAGGGTATGTCTACACAGCAAAGTTATTTCGAAATAACAGCCATTATTTCAAAATAATTTTACTAGTGTCTACATAGCCAAACCGCTATTTTGAAATTAATTCGAAATAGTGGAGTGCTTATTTCAGATTTGGTAAACCTCATTCCACAAGGAATAACGCCAAATTTGAAATAGCTATTTCAAAATAAGTGGTGTTTAGACTCTTAAATTGAAATAGGGGGCCTCCAGCCTTCCCAGGGTGCCCTGGCGGCCACTCCAGCCTCAACCAAGAATACTCCTCTCCCTCCCCCCTCCCCGGAGCCCTTAAAGGGGTTGACTCTGGCCACAGTGCCTGTGCCAGCTCCAAGCCTCCCAGCCCAGAGCCAGCAGTCACTACCCCTGACCCAGTGGCCCCAAAACATGAGCCAGCAAGCCACTGGCAGCCAGCCCTCCACCACTCCTCAGGAGCAGTCTGCCACCTCCCAGGAGCCTGCCAAGCTCTGGGGAAGGTGGGCACCTTCCTGGCCCAGGGTGGAGATCATAGACCTTATTCAGGTTTGGGGGGGATGCCCCCAACATCCATGATCTCCGCACTAGACGGAGGAACGCAGCTGTATATGGCAGGATAGCTGCCAGCCTGGCCACCAAAGGCCACATGCGAACCCAGGAGCACGTTTGCATGAAAATCAAGTTGGTCCGGCGAGAACCCCAACCCTGAGCCCTGAGATTCCCCTCTCTTTTCTTCCCCTTGTTTCCCCCTTCCAGCTCCCTCCTCCCAGGTTTCCCCCTCCCCTCTCCCACCCTCTCTTCTCCCCTCTCCCGCCTCCTTTCCCCAGTCTCACCAGAGTTTCATTCCTCCCCAGTTTTGTTAAATAAAGAGAGTTTGTGTTCATGAAAATACGTGTATTTTATTTGACATCAGGAAGGGGGGTTAGGGAGGGGTGAGTGGAAGGACGTGAGGGAGGAATGAGGCACAAGCAAGCAGACCAGGGAGGCTCTTAGTGCTCCTTAGGGTGGAAGCTCTCCCGCAGGGCCTCCTGGATACTGACAGCCCCCTGATGGACCTCCCGGATGGCAGCCTGCAGAAAGTGCAGCCAGGCTTGCAACAACGCGTTCACGAGAAGCACCAGAGTGCCCAGAGGCAGCTCTGGCTCCATGTTGCAGAGTGCTGTGGTGTCCCGAGTGAGGGCAACCAGAGCACGCAGAGACAAAATGCTTTGCTGTCCCTCATCAAGGTAGGCAAGCAAGCAGGGAAAGCTGAGAACCGGCTGTCCGGGGGGGTCCCTTTAAGCACAGGTCTCAGATAGCCTCAGGCAGCAGCCACACAAAATAACTCCTGACCTGATGCCCTGCCGGACCTAATTCCGGCCGGCCTTTAATGCGATTCAGCGTCCACTCAGTGTGGACGCGCTATTTCGAAATAGCAAAACGCTATTTCGAAATGCATTTTGTGTGTAGACACGTTATTTTGAAATAACTTATTTCGAATTAAATATTTCGAAATAAGATATTTTGAAATAACGCTGTCGTGTAGACATACCCGAAGAGACCAGTGGGGTCCAGGTGGTGTGAAAGGTGGACATGTGAAAGAGAAGGTGCTTGCTATCAAGTAAATTTTCCTTTACATTTAGGACCAAAGTTTTACAGGCAGAGAATGCAGCTGGAATAGCCAGGATGTACTGTACTCTAGCCATACTCCCATCCACACACAGAGAAGAACACATGAATCTTATGGTGATATATGTGCAACCCTTTGCATACATAAGGGCACTTGTGGGTATGTCAATGACAGGTTGCTAAATCCACAGACTTTGTTACATAGTGACTTTATGTTCCAGCTGGTGAAAGTGTGGACCTATCAGATGCCACAGAGGTTACAAACCGAGGTCTGCTAATCAGGAGCCTTTTCCTCAACACCACCACGCTTCGCAGGCCGAAAAGCGAAGTGCTGTTAATACCTGGTGACCAGGAGCTACCCCCTCTAGCTCAGCAACTAACAACTAGACTACTGACAGGTGTTAGTAGACAATTAACAGCTGACTGCTGATTGAACATCACCAGGTATAAAGATTCCTTTTCCTGTCCCATCCCTTGTCTGAAAAACTAGTTGCTAGGCCTGCTGTTTCTCAGACCTCTGAGACCAGGTCCATGCTTCCTCCCATGCTCGGTTTCTTGTTCCTGCTACCTTGCCCTGACCTCTGCTTTGACCATTGGCATAGCTTCTGCCTCTGACTCCACCCTTTATACCAATGGACCAGTGTAAAGAGAATAGCTCTTCACTATCTCACAGTCTTTATGCCTTAAAGTTGTGGTATAATATTTCTGAAAGTTTATAAGAATTTAAGCAATTCTTGAAGTGTGTACTGCACAGAACTGTTTCTCTCAGAGGATTCAGATCCCATTTACAGTTTCTCTGGTATTGAATAAGAAAAGTGTGAGGTCTTGACAACTGTATACAAATCACAAGAAGTCACTTTAAATCTGAAAGGGTTTCCTGCTTCAGTTTGCAGAATAAGGGGGCTCTGAAGGGAATTATATAATCTGTGTCAAATCAGCCTACAGCAAGGTGGGATGAGGTGTACCTCTCTGCACAAGGGAGTAGCTTGTTATCTATCTTCCTTTTATTGTTGTGTTAAGGTTCTGGAGTTTAAGAAATAAATGTTACGTTCTCGCTACATGAAGGACATTTTATGTTTTTATCAAGCTGCTCTGTATGTATGTGGTATATCTCCTACAAAAGTAGTTGTAACGTCTGCTCAGACATAAGCCATGAAACACGTAATCTTTAAAAATAACTTCCAGGGCATAATATTCTGACTACTAAAATATTGCTCCATAGATATTAAATATCTCAGGTAAAACACCAACCACATTGAGGTCTATCGGAATTTTGCCACTGATTTTCGTGGGGACAAGGTTTCAGATCTGACACTGAATACTCTTAGAAACATTCGGAACTCCCAAAGTAGCCACTGCCATAGGTATCACCTTGACAAGCAGATACACAAAGTTTATTAGAGAACCTAGGAAAAGGGAGAGCAGCTTCCTTAATAAATTTCCTTTCCCAGAAAATGTTGGTACTAATGTAGTCTGACTTCAAAACCAGGTGGAGAAAAGCAGGGAATTTAAGTAGGTTTCTAACTCTTGGCACGGAGTAGACACTTCTTCATTCTGGGGAGATTATCTCCCAAGGTTGTCTCTAGGGGGATGCAGGGCAACCTCCCACATGATGCCCAGCTCCCTCCCATCCCCATTGCACCCCTTCCCTGAAGCCCCCCTCCTCCTAGCTATCCAAGCTAGGGGATTTGTGGGGGCACCTGGCATGGGGAAGCATCAGGAGATGGGCCCCCCTGCATTCTGTGGTGGTGGGAGCTGCATTGATCCAGCAGCCTGCTTGATTCCCTCACCCAGCTCCCAGCCTGCAGATGAGGAAGTGAAGTGCCCTAGCCCCAGCCTACTCCCTCTCTTTTCCCCTGAGCCCACGTCACTTGGGAGAGTGGTGAGGGCTGGGGTCAGGGCCGAGTCGCTCTGCTTGCCACTGCCATGGTGAAGGGAAACAACCCAACTGGGAGATAGGTGGGAGGGCAGGGAGCAGTGCAAGCTGCTGAGTTGCTTCGGCTCCTGACACCATGGTGAGTGCAGGCAGGCTGACCCCTGTGCGTCTCTATGCTGAGTCCCCCAGGTAATCCTCCAGGATAATCTGGGCCCCATGGGTCCTGCTCACAGGACTGTTGAAATGGCTGCTGCGAGGCCTCCCAAAGCATGGGCCTGGGGTAGCTGCCCCAAATCATCTTATGGATGGGAAGGCTCTGTTGCCCCCTTTCCTATCTTCCCCTTTTTCATGAATTTTTTAACGTTCTCATCTCTGGGTTTCTTCATCTGGGAGAAGAGAGAGATTGTCAGTTCCTGCTTGTGACCCTACATTGCCTGTAGCTCCCAATAGGTCTTCATGAACCATTCTATTCAATGAATGAGTAAACAACTCCCTGAAGGGAGCTTCAGAAAAGTTTTTACCTGCTGGAATGAACAGAATCACCTATTAACTTTACTGTAAATAAACAGCTCATAGTCTATGAGACAGGCAATTTCTCAGTCCTTTCTTTATTACCATTAAGACTACGTCCCCTGTATGCTCAGCAAATGTTGGAGAGAAAACTGCAGGATTTTTATGAAGCCTTTCCTATTCTCTAAGGGTATGTCTACACATCAAAGTTAATTCGAAATAACAGCCATTATTTTGAATTAACTTTAATAGTGTCTACGCAGGCAAACCGCTATTTCGAATGGACCTCCCAGATGGCAGCTTGCAGAAAGCACAGCCAGGCTCTCATCAACACGTTCACGAGATGCACCAGAGTGCCCGGGGCAGCTCTGGCTCCATGTTGCAGAGTTCTGTGGTGTCCCGAGTGAGGGCAATCAGAGCACTCCGAGAGACAAATGCTTTGCTGTCCCTCAGCGAGGCAGGCAAGCAAGCAGGGACACCTGGGAACCGGCTGCCCAGGTGTGTGTGTGTGTCCCTTTAAGCACAAGCCTCAGATAGTCTCAGGCAACAGCCACACAAAGACACTCCTGACCTGATGCCCTACCCCTGACCTGGTTCCGGCCGGCAGTAAATCCGAATCAGTTCCACTCAGTGTGAACGTGGTATTTCGAATTAGCAAAACGCTAATTCGAACTGCATTTTGTGTGTAGATGCGTTAATTCGAATTAGCTTAATTCGGATTAACTATTTCGAATTAAGATACTCAAATTAACGCTGTAGTGTAGACATACCCTAAGAAATCAATCAAAAGGCTAGGCCTACTATGTGGGTCAATCCAAATCTTTTTTAATAGGCCCTGCTCAGTAGTTTCTAGGCATGAAGGCAGAGAGATTTTGGCTAAGTCCAAATTATGATCAGGAAGTTCCTATGCAAGAGTGCTGATCCAAGCTGATGACTGACGGACAGTGGGGGTTCAGAATGCTGTAGTGATTTCTGGCTCCTCTCCAGAAGAGAGTCTGCCAGTTTGGCAGGCTGGGGAGCTCACTGTGGCAGTTTCTTATATGCAGAGAAATGGTCCAAAGAGGAACTGTAACTCTATACAAACTGCCCAGAATGGATGACAGGGGATTCTGCTTCAAAGAATCTGGCCAAGAACACGGTGGATGTTGCCTCCTCCTAAACACAGACAGCATATTTGCAGCATGCCATTTAAAATATCAAGTACCTGTGCAGACTCACTCCATATCTCTGGGCAAATTAGTTATGCTTAAGGGGGAAGGTCCTCTTGGGTATCAGCAACTAGTTAAAAGGAAGAAAATAAAGGGTGGGTCTAAATGGTCAGTTTTCAGAACGGAGAAGCAAATAGTGGTGTCCCCCAAGGATCTGTACTAGGATCTTGCTATTCAATATATTCATAAATAAACAGGGCAAAAAAGAGCTTTGTCACAGTCCCTCACCAAAGGATCTTAAGCAAAGTAAGCTGCCATGGGACAAGAGGGAAGGTTCTCTCATGGATTGGTAATGGGTTAAAAAATAGGAAACAAGAGGTAAGTATAAATGGTTAGTTTTGGAAATAGAGAGTGGTAAATCGTGGTGTCCCTCAGGGTCCGTTTTGTGACAAGTCCTAGCCAACATATTCATAAATGATCTGGAAAAAAGGGTAAACAGTGAGGTGGCAAAATTTGCAGACAATACAAAACTACTTAAGATAGTGAAATCCCATGCAGACTGTGAATAGCTACAAAAGGATCTCTCAGAACAGGGCGACAGGGCAACAAATTGGCAGATGATACATATAAAACAAGGGGATATAAATTAGCTCTTACTACTCGAAGGAAATCTTGGAGTCAATGTGGGTAGTACTCTGAAAACATCCACTCAATGTGCAACAGCCATCAAAAGAGAGAACAGAATGTTGAGAATCATTAAGAAAAGGATAGATAATTAGACGGAAAATATCATATTGCCTCTATATAAATCCATGGAACGCTACATCTTGAATATTGCATGCAGATTGTGGTTTCCCCATCTCAAAAAAGACATATTGGAATTGGAAAAGGTTCAGAAAAGGAAAACAAAAATGATTAGGCGTACAGAATGGCTTCCGTATGAGGAGAGATTAATAAGACTGGGATTTTCAGCTTGGAAAAGAGACAACTAAGGAGAGATATGATTGAGGTCTATAAAATCTTGACTGGTGTAGAAAAAGTAAATAAGGAAGTGCTATTTTCTCCTCATAAAACAAGAACTAGGGATCACTAAATGAAATTAATAGGCAGCAAGTTTGAACTAAAGGAAGTATTTGTTCATGCAAAACACTGTCAACTTGTGGAAATCTTTGCCACAGGATGTTATGAAGGCCAAGACTATAACAGAGTTAAGAAAGAACCCAAGATAAATTAATGGAGTATAGGTCCATTAATGGCTATTAGCCAGTATGGACAGGGATGCTATCCATAGACTCTCTCTTTGCCAGAAGCTGAGAAAGAACAGCAGGGGATGGATCACTTGGTGGACTGCCTATTCTGTTCATTCCCTCTGGTGCACATTGACTACTATCAGAAGACTAGGCCAGATGGACTTTTGGACCCAATAGGGCCGTTCTTATTCCTAAACAGTGAGATGACAAAATTTGCAGATGACACAAAATTACTCAAAATCATTTAAGTCCAAACCAAATTGTGAAGAGTTTCAAAGGTGGGCTCACAAAACTAGTTGATCGGGCAGCAAAATGGCAGATGAAATTCAATACTGATAAATGCAAAGCAATGCACAGTAGAAAGTGATCCCAGCTATACATACAAAATAAGGTTAGCAATGAAGAAAGGGATCCTGAAGTTATTATGTGGATAGTCCTCTGAAAACATCCATTCAAAGTGCAGTGATGGTCAAAAAAGCTAAAAGATGTTATGAACCATTAGGAAAGGGATAGATAGTAAAACAGAAAACATAATGCCACTATATAAACCTATGAAATGCCCACACCATTAATACTGTGTGTACCAGTAGTTCTGATCACCCCTTCTCAAAAATGTATATTAGAAATGGAATAGCTAATAATCACACTGTTGCAAAAAGAAAAAGCGAACATGATTCTGGGATGTATTAACAAGAGTGTTGTAAGCAAGACGGGAGAAGTAATTCTTCTGCTCTATTCTGAGCCAAGTAGTCCTCAACTGGAGTATTGTGTCCAGTTTTGGGTACCACATTTCAGGAAAGATGTGGTCAAATTGGAGAAGGTCCAGAGAAGAGCAACAAAAATTATTAAAGATCTAGAAAACATGACCTATGAGGAATGAATGGAAGAATTGGGTTTGTTTAGTCTGGAAAAGACTGAGGGTACGTCTACACTACAGCATTATTTTGAAATATATAATTTTGAAATAGTTAATTCGAAATAAGATATTTCAAAATAACACATCTACACACAAAATGCATTTTGAAATAGAGTTTTGCTATTTCGAAATAGTGCATCCACACTGATTGGATGCTGAATCGCATTTAAGGGCAGCTGAAACCACTTCCGGCAGGGCATCAGGTCAGGAGTTACTTTGTGTGGCTGCTGCCTGAGGCTATCTGAGGCCTGTGCTTAAAGGGACCCCCCCCCCCCGCCCCCCGGACAGCCAGTTCTCAGGTTTCCCTGCTTGCTTACCTACCTCACTGAGGGACAGCAAAGCATTTTTGTCTCGGAGTGCTCTGGTTGCCCTCACTCAGGACACCACAGCACTCTGCAGCATGGAGGCAGAGCCACCCCTGGGCACTCTGGTGCTTCTTCTGGCAGCACGTTCTGCAGGCAGTAACAGTCTCCCTGGTGTGCCCCACTGGGGGCTTGTGCCTCATTCCAACCTCACGTCCTTCCACTTACCCCTCCCTAACCCCCCTTCCCAATGTAAAATAAAGACACATGTGTTGAAGAAAACAAACTCTCTTTATTGAACAAAACTGGAGTGGGGGGAAGGAAGGCAGGAGAGAGTAGGCGAGAAGGTGGGAGGGGGAGGGGTAAACCTGGGAGGAGGGAGCTGGAACGGGGAGGCAAGGGGAGGAAGGGGGAGGAGAAGCTCAGGGCTGGGGGTCTTGCCGGACCACCTGTCTCCCAGTACTGCGGGTGTGGGGGCCTCGGTGTCACCAGAAGGGGGGGAGATGGGGAGGGTGGGGAGGAAGAAGCGGGATGGGGAACAGGAGTGGGAGGAGGAGTGGTAGCTGGGGAGGCAGCAGGGGCTAGAGCAGCAGGAGGCACCAATCTGTGCACCAGGGTCTGCAGGTGGTCACAGATGGCATGGCCCTGGGCAAGCAGCTCCCGCCAGCTCTCCCGCCAGAGCTTCAGGTCTTCATGCACCCAGTAGTCTAGGGTGCAGTGCTGGCCTCGCAGTATCCCCAGGTGCTGCCGCTGGTACTCCTCCTGGTTACGCGTCAGCCTTCTGGCCTGAGTGCAGGAGGATGGCCCGGGCGAGGTGGTGCGCCCTGCACTCGCAGCTGCTGCAGCTGTAGAGAAACAAGAGAAATGGTCAGTTATCCCTGGGGACACAGTGGGTGAAGCCCAGCCCTCCTCTGCAAGGCGAGGACAGCAGGACTCCGCATCATCGGAGCCGATGTGCTTGCCCACGGGCCATGTTCAGTATGTCCTGCTATCCCCGGGGGTGGGAGCTGGCCCGGGACTGCACCCATGCCCCTGTGCTGTTTATAGCGTGGAGGTGGCGGGGGGGAGATGTGCCCTGCCTCAGTGTAGAGGGGACTTCTGGAGGGAAGGCATTGTGCAGTGTCCCACCCTGGGATCAGGAGCATGTCATGTGCCTTCATACATACACGCATGTGGGTAACAGGGCAAGGCCCCTGTGTGGCAGCCAGCTGGGGCCACGTGCCCAGGAGTGGCACGGCACATGCACAGATTGCTGCGTGATCTGTGGTCAGCAAGGGCCACGCGCGTGGTGGTGCCTGGTCTCCCTCTCTCCCCACCCACACCCCCAGCATAAGGGGACAGTGATGGCACTCACATGTCGTTGCCTCCCTAGCCTCAGATGACACTGGCAACAGGCCCGCTGGGACAGCTCGGAGGTCCTGGGTGTGCAGCACACACCCTCCAGGCTCCTGCGGCTCCTGGCCATCCTCCTCCTCCTTCTCTGTTTCCTGGTCAGGGCCCTCTGCCCCAGGGTCGATGACCACCTGGGGGGCACGGACCGTCCTGCCCCCCAGGATGTGGTCCAGGGCATCAAAACAGGGGTAGGGGCAGGGGCCTGCGGCATACGCCTGCCGCAGCTCCTTTATTTTCATGAGAACCTGCTCTTGGGTTTGCATGTGGCCTTTGGTGGCCAGGCTGGCAGCCATCCGCTTGTAGACGGTTGTGTTCCTCTGTTTAGTGCAGAGATTCTGGATGTTGGAGGCATCCCCCCAAACCTGAATTAGGTCCATGATCTCTGCACTGGACCAGGCAGGCGCCCACCTTTTCCGGCCCCTGGAAGGCTCCTGGGAGCCAGCAGACTGGTCCTGGGGAGCGGTAGAGGGCTGCCTGGCTCATGCTGGGGCCACTTGTTCAGGTGCAGCAACTGCTGGCTCTGGGCTGGCAGGCTTGGAGCTGGCACAGGCACTGTGGCCAGAGTCTACCCCTTTAAGGGCTCCAGGGCATGTGGGGAGGAGAGGAGTTTTCCTGGTTGGGGCCAGAGTGGCCACCAGGGCACCCTAGGAGGGTCTGGAGGCCCCCTATTTAGAAATAAGTGTCTACACAGTGCTTATTTTGAAATAGCAATTTCGAAATTGGCGCTATTCCTCGTGGAATGAGGTTTACCAATTTCGAAATAAGCCACTATTTTGATTTAATTTCGAAATAGCGGTTTGGCTGTGTAGACACTGGTAAAGTTATTTTGAAATAACGGCTGTTATTTTGAAATAACTTTGCTGTGTAGACATACCCTGAGGATGATATGACGACAGTTTTCAAGTACCTAAAAAGTAGTTACAAGGAGGAGGGAGAAAAATTATTCTCTTTAAACTCTAATGTTAGGAAAAGAAACAATGGGCTTCAATTACAGCAAGGTAGGTTTAGGTTAGTATTCTATGATTCTAACTACAGAGAAGGGCAACAAAAATAACTAAGGGCATGGAACAGCTTCCATATGAGAACAGATTAAAAATACCGGGACTATACATCTTGGAAAAAAGATGACTAAGAAGGGTTATGATAGAAGTTTATAAAATCATGACTGATGGGAAGACAATAAATAAGAAAGTGTTATTTACTCCTCATGAGACAAGAACCAGGGTTACCCAAAGAAAATAACAGGCAGCAAGTTTAAAACAAACACAAGGACTTCTTCAGTCTAAAGTCATCCTATGGAACTCATTTGAAAGCCAAATCTCTCACGAGTATTTTTTTTAAAAAAAGAGATGCGTTCATGAAAGACAGCTCCATCAATGGCAATTAGCCAAGGTAGTCAGGGAGACAATCAATGTTCCCTCTAATCTTTTCCACCTGTGTGTGGAATAATTTTATGTGCACCATGGCTTATGCAAATGTGCACCACTAGTAGAAATTTAAAAAAACCCTTAGTTGTGGGCACTTTGCTAATCAGCTGGGCAGCATTTGAATCTCTCCAGAGTGGCTGCACAAGAGCACAATGTGCAGGGAATAAGGGAGGCAACCCCATGCTCTGTTGGCTCTAGCACTCTGACTGCCAGAAGCTGGGAGTGGACAACAGAGGATAGATTACTCAGTGATTACCTGTTCTGCTCATTCCCTCTGGGGCATCTGGCATTGGCCACTGTTGGAACACAGGATAATGTGCTATATGGACCACTGGTCTCACCCAGTATGGTGATTCTTATGCAGTTTGACTTGTCTAGACTTGTCTAGAATTCACTATCTGAAGTAAGAGAATGGATTTTTCATAAATATGGTATCATTAAATATATCAGCCTAATAATTTTCAAGTAAGCACCTGAATTAAGAAGCCTAAAGGAGTGTGATTATTGGAGGCTGAATGCTAAAGTTATTTTAAAGTACCTTGAATACCAGGACTCTCAGGCATCCAAATCACTTTTCTTTTTTTGAAAATGTGGACCACATTATTTTACATCTCACTTCTAACTTGGAAGCAATTTTCTGGACTTGTGAAGAAACCTAAAACTTTGGTGAGTTCAGTGACTCCAGTCTGACCATCTATTTGTTATTCCAAACATCTTTAGATCGTTTTCAGGAATCAGAATGAAGAAAATCTCTTTAGGGCTCTTGACAGATAGCTAGGCCTTCTTGGAACTTTTCATAGCAGTTGCTCTCAGACTCAGAAAATTCTGGCATTTTGAAAGCAGGAAAATTCATATCACATCACAGTCTGATTTTGTTTATATGTATACAGTGACTCAACAGCACTTCTTGCCAGCTTAGCAAGCCCTCACTGTCATGGTCAGTCTCCTTTAAATTGGTTTATTTGTTTAAACATAAGCACACAATTCAACTTTATCAGCTCATCCTTTGCCCTAGGGTTTCATGGCCTACTTTTTGAGGCCCTCTGGCAATCCTGCTCCGGTGGCAGTCCAGTCCCAGCCAGCTTGCCCTCTCAGCTCTTTTCTCATAGCCCATTCTCATTCAAGCAGCTCTGATCCCATTTTGGAGCAACTAGCCCCTTTGTACCAGTGACCAAAGTTAACTCCACTCCACTTTAGTTCGTTTCCACAGGCACAGCCTGTCCCAAAACCTCTCATCTTCCTGCCCTCTGACAGACACTTTCTGCTCCAGGTGTACCTCTGCCCCTTTAAATGGCTCAGTTGGACTTATCTGTTGTGCCACTGAGAAGCTGGTCTGGTTTATTCACAGGAATCAGCTAACCAATGTGCAAACATATTGAAGCTATGCTTACAGGTAAAACTCATGCAAGTAGTCCCACTGACTTCAGTAGGAGTTGCATCATCAGGCCACAAACCCTTAGGTTACGTCTAGACTGCTTTCGAAAAAGCCTCTTTTGAAAAAGAGCATCTAGACTACAACCAGTACTTTCGGAAAAGCAAGCTGCTTTTTTGAAAGAGAGCACTCAGGCAGTCTGGATGCTCTCTTTCGAAAAAGCACAGTTTGCATTACACAGCGCCTTTTTTCGAAAGAGCACTTTCAAAGAAAGGCATTATTCCTCGTAAAACGAGGTTTTCCACGGTCGGAAAAACTTCCACGTTCTTTCAATTTACTTTTGAAAGAACACGTCAGCAATCTAGACGCAGGTGAAGTTTTTTCGAAAAAAGGCCACTTTTTTTAAAAAAACCCTGTAGTCTACACACACCCTTACTGAAACTATCCAATTTCTACAGTAAAACTGATTACATCTGCTATCTCATCAAGTGTTAGGGAACAGCAAAAAATCATGGCATGGAATTGTACAAACTGTCTGTGGGGAGGGGGGGAAAGGAGCAGTTTCTGCATAGTGAAACAGAGAGTGATACAATTAATGCATTACTATAGAGATGCAGGAGGTCAAAGCTCAGAATCCATTTGCTCCATCACTCAATCTATGTCTTAATCTTAGTCACATGATCAGCAGAACCTTCTGTACTAAGGACACTCATGTAATAAGTACATGTTATGGAACTTGTGATTTGTTTTCTGAATTTGCAAGTGTTAAGGAATTTCTATTCTGTTTTCTTAACACGTATTTGTGTTTTTTAAACTTGCACCTTTTCAGAATTTATTTCTGTATGTTGCAGTTCTGGGCTACCGTGAGAATTTCACATAAAACCACAATACACGGGGATATGTTTGGAAAGCTCTTTCAATGTTACATCATTTTATTCTCTCTGAAAAACTGATTTTATGTCAGAAGAGGAAATATTCTTTTGTCATTACCATGCACAGTATTGTAAAGATCCCTTTCCAAATGAAACGTAGGGTATGTCTACACAGCATGCTTATTGTGAAATAAGCTATTTCAGAAGAAATACTCAGAAATATCTTATTTCGAAATAGCATGTCTGCACTACAGGGAAGCCTCAAAATTAGTATGAAGTAGACTTCCCTAATGTGGACACACTACCTTGATTTAGAGGCCCAGGAGGCACTGGGGAGTAATTACTTTGAATGGACCTGGGGAGGAGCTATTTCAAAATAGCAGCAGTGGAGCATCCACACTACAGCTATTCCAAAATAGCTGTTTTGGAATAGGCATTATTCCTCATGGAATTAGGTTTACAGAAGTCAGAATAAACCATCAGTTATTTCAAATGTATTTCAAAATAAAGGTATTGCTGTGTAGATGCTTGCATTGTTATTTTGGAATAACGGCTGTTATTCCAAAATAATGCTGCTGTGTCGATGCATCCTAACAGATTGGTATAATACAGAATCATTGTACATTAAAATTTTTAATTTTCTAAATATAACATACTGTACTTGAATTCTAAATTCATTTATACAGTATCAGATTAGACTCAGTCTCTCATTGTTAGTATTAAGGTCACTTCTGTTTATCTTTGTTTCTTCCTTGATGGAAAGTTTCTTCTGTAATATACGTTCCTTTTCCCTGAAAGCCCATTGTTAGCACTGATTTTTTTTTCTTAGACCCATAAATAGCGGAAAATAAAAACCAGTGGCTATAATTGAACGAGTGGCTTCTCTCTAGCTGGAGAGAAGTTGAGATGTAAAAGCAACATTCAAAAGAAATTGTAAAAAAGAAAAATAATGCAAATGTGGGCAGGTACATTATATTTAAACCTTTCTCTGGAAATAGGAACCTATTATAAACTTATGCACATATTAGATGTCTTTTTTTTCATTGAGCCACATTCCCAGTACATATGAAAGAAAATGCTAGCTAACCTATCTGGTTGTGTATTGAGATAATCATATGTATGTCAAATGCTAAGTGTATATTTTATATTTGCTACATTTTGTGCACTGGATTGGCCTCATAATATACATACTGGAATTTGTGAGGGGACCAGACAACATATTTGTTTCTTTAGCACATTTCAGCATGATACAGAAAATATAACCCAGACCATCCAATCTAAAAATACTATTAACCTCAGAGAGTAGACTCAGGAAAGACCGTTTTTGTTTTGCAGATGTTTTGTTCCTTGCTGATTCAGCATTACTAAACTTGAAAAAGTGTAGCTTTGTAATGGGTTCCTGAACACATGTGTAACCCACACACCTAGGGTGCGTCTAGACTGCCATGATTTTGGGCAAATACTTTTAACAGAAAAGTTTTTCCGTTAAAAGTATTTGCGCAAGAGAGCGTCTATACTGGCATGTGCTTTTGCGCAAAAGATGTGCTTTTGTGCAGAAGCATCCGTGCCAGTGTAGACACTCTCTTGCGCAAGAATACTTGCGCAAGAGGGCTTATCCCTGAGTGAGAGCATCAGAGTATTTATGCAAGAAGCACTGATTTTGTACAGTACAACATCAGTGTTCTTGCACAAATACTCGTGGCCAGTGTAGACAGGCGGCAAGATTTTGCACAAAAGCAGTTGCTTTTGTGCAAAATCTTGCCAGTCTAGATGCAGCCCTAGTGTGGTTACTGAGTAGTGCAAGTGGCACCTAGACCACTGCAACAGTTAAGATCAAGAGACCTCTACAGCATGAGTTAAAAGCAAGCTGGCTTTTAGCTCAGAGGATAGAGGCTTTTATAGTCAGCTCACAAGGTCCCAAGTTCAAATCTACTTTGTTGGTAGTTATACATGCAATATGCTGGAAGTGATATACTGAAGTGTCAGTCCATTGCTTTGTTTTTTACATTAATACATGTATTTTGTTTATAGTGCTGATAGCGATTGATTAATAAGTATCAATTAATAGGTATCAATAACATTTCTTAGAAGCTCATAGGTTATTTTTGCCCAATTGTTGTGGCATCTGGGAGCACATTAGAGTTGAAACATCTAAGATATAATTAAGAGTGATCAGACGAAGTCTCCCCTAATGCATATCTCCTTACCTGACAGGTAACATTTAATATGTTGATGAGATTAGGGCAAAGAGGAACAATTCATACTTCTTTGTAAAAGAGGCTAAGTACAGGCATACTCAATGGGGCAAATACAAGGGTCTGGGCTTGCTAGTGAGAAAGTTGTGCCATATAAAAGTGTTGCTCACTTGCTCCTAAAGGAAGAATTTTACTTTATGTCCCACCCTCTAGCCTTCCTTGAAACCCTGTCTTTGCTACAAGCTAAGATGTAAGTGAAAACCTCTAACGTCCACTGTTTGGAATCTGGCTCCAATGCAAGCCAAGCATGCTGTTTTTCATCCAAGTGTAGGTTGCAGGGACATTCTTTATGTTCCCTTTTAAAGAGCAATCCTATAAATATAACTCTGGTGGCAGCAGAATATACACAACAGACAAATGTGTCCCTTCACTAAAGGTCTGATAAATTTGTGAGATTTTTTTGTGACATAATTACAGCTTGGTCAGTCCCTGCTATTATGCATCACTGTTTGTGATAAATAGCACTTTGCCCTGGGTGTTTCAGCAATAACTGAGAAAACTGCAGTTCTGTAAATCACCTGCTAACTAGTGCTGCAGCAAATTGTTCTCTGGAGTTATGAACTCTAGGAAACTGGAGCACCAAAGCACATGAGACATACCCAGCTCCAAGCTCATTTGGCTCTCTTGATGTAAAGGTAACCTCAAAAACGGATCTAATGTAAACTAGTGTGAATGCGGAAGCATATGTGGAAGGTCATGGGTGGCCCCATGTAGAGGGAATCAAGATGGGGAAGGAGGAACAGTTCACTAACTCACTGAGCTAATCCAGCCTTTCAGTACAGGAGTCATGAGTCAAAGTAGCTGCTGACATATGCACAAAGCAGTATTCAAAAGAAGCTCACTTGTGTCCTGTGTTTACTGTGAATGTGATTTTAATATGTCTAGTCTGTTCTCGTGGCAGCAGATGACAAAGCAGAGGATGTGGAACAAAAATAGCAATTTGAAATATTTGTAGAGACGC
The DNA here is from genome assembly GCA_032595735.1 of Pelochelys cantorii. NCBI lineage: Eukaryota > Metazoa > Chordata > Testudines > Trionychidae > Pelochelys > Pelochelys cantorii. Next base: position 117,418,396 of record CM064326.1, on the reverse strand, counting down.
AAACAGTGCTTTACTAAAAGCATTCACACATAGGCAGGAGCTAAGGGATATAGTATAATGTGCTAAGACAGCTCTGAAGAGATCAGAGGAAAGGAACCTTCATCAAAAAGCTATTGCAGAGGTATAACCAGAACCTACTGTACTCCAGGAGTAGTTGGGTTCTAAATTTCTTCATTAGGTTTTTAGCAGAATGGATGTTAGAGCTGGACAGAACCTAAGTAGGATATTTCTGTTAGGGTTGACACTTATCCCTTTTCTTGGGAAAGCACTCTCTAGTAACCATATAGCAGCGATGGGCAACCGAGGCTAGTGAGTGGGCCATATGAGTGGCTCTCCTTCATCTCAGTGGGCCGCAAGATTGTCATGACCGAAACGGTCTCCCAGGAGAGGGTAGTTTTGCTAATTGCACTTGCATACCTAGAATTTTCAATGTATGTTGATTGAACTGTGGCAGCATTTTGGATGCAGAGGGACCACATGGCTCTCACAATCAATGTGCGCAATCAGCACGTACCTCCATTCACGTGCCCTTGCATTACATAAACATCACTTTAATAATACCGATAAGAAAAAAAACCCATACATGGATGGAAACCAGTGGAATATGGCAACCCTGCACATGGGCAATGGTTAACAAAATGTCTCATGGGCTATGCCTGGAACCCTGATGGTCTGCATTTGGCCCACAAGCCACAAGTTGTCCACCACTGCCATACAATGTGATGAGTCAGAGTATGGGGCCATGGCACATTTCCTCACTGTTTCTTGAAGGGGTTTCCAGTCACAACAATCCCTGTGCTATTCCCAGAACATAAGGATGTGTACTGCACTTGGGAGAGGTTTTTCTGCACCCCCCACACTCCTGTGTGGCCCAGCACTGGGCACTCACATTCAGTCTTATGTCTTGATTCCGTGTATCTAATTGTGCAACAAAGTCTTTTTTAATATGTTCTCCCTGCATGCTACTTATATACAGTGACTTTTGACAGCTCTCCCTGTTGATCTTCCCCTTCTCTCGAGAACATGAAGTCATTTTAAAATCATGCACCAAAAAGCAGAAATTATTGGCACTGTTCAAACAACTAAACCCAGACTCAGCCTTTGTGCAAAAGCCAGTGGAGATGCATTCACTCACCACAGGGCTGAATTTAGCTTGAAATGTGGAACTAGAAAACAGAACACACATCTTCACATTAAACGTAATTCTGCCCCATCAACTGTTATTTTGTAGTCTTTGATTCTGAGTCAACTCAGGCTTGCAGTCTCCTCTCCCAATTTGTCACTCTTTGCATACCCATCTTTTGGGTTCACAGTCCAGCCTCTAGCAGATTAAAATAAAGTCTGGTCTTGCTAAAGAGACTGCTAGGGGTGTAAGTATTTATTGTTAGAAGTGTTGCATACAACAGGTAAGTATGTTTCTCTATTCCCATGTGTGCATGTAGATGCAGAGCTTCACCCAGGCAGAGAATATCTAGCATTGTTCATAAATTGTAAGTCCAAGAAAGTTGCTGTTGCTGTCAGTGTTCCTTCTAAAGTGCATGGCAGCACAGCTCCACAGATGATTAATCAGCCCCACTCAGTCATCAGTCAGCTCCCTGCACAGAACCCTGAGGCTCTGACTGGGCGGGGCTGATTAATCACCTGGGTAGCTGTCCTGCTGTGCAGTTTAGAGGGAACGCTGGTCTGTGCCCTGCCAATGACTTCCTCAGAGTAATACGTAATAACTAAAGGGACTTCAGCCTCCTTGAAATGCATCGTCAGTAAGAAAAGGTAGCAGAAAGAATGGGAGCTAAACAGGACAGGGACAGAGTATGTGGAGCAGGGAGTCTCTACCAATGAAATGACAAGAAAGCAACCAGGATGTCTTCGAACAGGAGGAGCTATTAATGTGTGTGAACAAGCAAGGAAGCAGCAGAAAGAAAGAACAGGGATTAGATAAACTGATAATAAATGTGTGCGAGGGAGAGAAGACCCGCATAGGGCCTGCGGTTGGGGTGAATATAGCAGAGGCACTATGAAAAATTGTTGCCAAGCCTCCACATATCTGGAGCTTTTCTCTTCCTGCAGTCATGAATACATGAGAATCTCAGCTTTCACTTAAAAAAAAAAGAAAAAGAAAAAGAAAAGTTTCGAGCTCTGTGTTGTAAAAAAAGCTTGACAACATGACCTGAAATAGCCCTTACCACTTCTTATTTTTTCAGAATTTCATGATGATTAAGTTGATCTCACAAGTTGAAAAGGGTTGGGGTTGGCAATACTGCATCAAGGAGGTATGGTGCAGAGGAGATTGGTAGAAGAAGCAAAGTGACCCTCAGAGTGGATGGGCCAATTTTTCAAAGGTCTCAATCTGGCTTCTAAAATTATACCCACAACTTTTTATACCCAAGTCCATGTACTTACATAAGAAACTGGAGTATACAGTTGTAATTACAGCTTTGGGAACCACGTGGGCAAAGTAGCCTTTTGGTACATGTTCTGTTGACCCAAACTGGGAGGCTCGCTGCTGCAGGCTGGGTAGATGTTACCTCTTGACTTGGAGTCAGTAGGAAGTTGTGAGGGGAGCGTGTACAAGAACTGAATGACAGAACTTGCTGCCATAAAAGGTTCAAAGTGTAATTTATTATTGTATCTGGACCCACAAGGAACTAATGAAAAACTTTAGTGAACTTAAAATAAACACGACACAGAACTTTAAAGTGTTTATGTTTCAGTATTTTTTTATACAGGTAACCTATCTGTAAGGACCATATGATTTTTGTGAGTCCTAAACTAGGTGTCAAAAGTAAATGCTGCGGGAGTATTTTGACAAAATGTTTTTTTTCAGTGGAACGTGCCAATTCTTCAGAAATGAAACTGTACCTTGGGATATTTGTTTTGCAAAATTAACCATTTAAAAAATTGAAGCAGAAAAAAGTTGCAAAATCATCAAAACAGACTGTTTTGACATTTTTGAAACAAAAAGTTCTGTTTTTTCAGTCCCAAATGCCTTTAGATTTCCAAATTTAAATTTATTTATAGTAAAAATGTTAATAAATAAAAAAGGTCAAAATCAAACAGGTTTGCACTTGTCTCTCAGGGTGTGTCTAGACTACACCTCTCTGTCGACAGAGAGATGCAGATTAGGCACATCGAAATTGCTAATGAAGCAGGGATTTAAATATCCCACACCTCATTAACATAAGCATGGCCACCGCTTTTTTTCGAAACGGAGATTTTTTTTTAAAAAGGCAGTCTAGACGCAGATGTGTCCAAAATAAAACCTTTTTCGACAGATCCTGTAAACCTCATTTTTCGAGGAATACAGGATCTGTCGAAAAAGAATTTATTTTGTACAGATCCGCATCTAAACTGCCATTTTTTTTCGAAAAAACTCCATTTTGAAAAAAAGCGGTGGCCATGTTTATGCTAATGAGGCACGGGATATTTAAATCCCCGCTTCATTAGCAGTTTCGATCTACTTGATTTGCATCCCTCTGTCGACAGAGGGATGCAGTCTAAACATAGCCTTACTGTAACCACCAGACAACAGGGTCAGACTTGTGATCCTCCTAAACAATTGGATAGATAAGTACTTTATGCAAACAAAGTGGAACAACTTCAAGAGAAGAGATTAAGAACTGTAGCTCAGAATATTTCATTGTCCATTTGTTGGGATACTAACATAGCTGATTGGAGACCCAGGTTAAGTCCCTGTGTGAGCAAAATGGGGAAGTTAACAGATGTTCTTTACTCCTGGGATGAGTGCTCTATCCACTCAAGGGGGAGGGGGACATAACCAACAATACCACTTCCTCTTGTATGGGGCCTGATGTGGCTGATGATGTTCTGAGGACCCTTCAGAATCTGCCTACTAGATCAGGTCCCACAGGTAAGAGAAGTGAGAGAATGCCTAGGCAGATTGGGCAAAGGTCTTACCTCCTCCTTGCCATCTTTCAGGATGATGGGTCTTCTCAGGGTAAGAAAAGGGCAAAATTGTCCTCTGCTGAGTACGCCATTAACAATTGTTCCTGACATTTATGCAAGCCAAATAAGGTGCAAAGTCCTTGTTTCCCACCTTACCATCATACATCCACATGGTGGCAAGGCACAGACTCACCTTAAATTAGTGGCAGCTATATCTGGTTGGGAGTTTCCTGACAAAATGTTTTATTGTTGGAAAATACCAATTCATCAAGAAGGTTCTCAAGACCAGGATGGAATTTCTGGAATGAGAATCCCCCAGAAGAACTTGGTGGTTAGGACATTTGCATGGGAGACCTACTTGGTGATCAAGAACAGGAACTGGGTTCTCTCCCCACCTAATAGTGAATAGTAGAAGTATTGGATTACTGCTCAAGCCAGTCTTACTCTCTGTTCCAATGAATATTTAATTATTGATACAAAGTGGAATGGCTCCAAAGGGAGACATTGAGTGATGCTCGAGTCAAATAAGTAGGGAATTCTCCTGGTTCTCCTATAGCCCAGCTGAGTGCTTTAACCACTGTGTTATTAGCTATTCTGAGGATTCTATGGGTAAATTCCCATATATAAAAAGCCCACCACATGGCCATGGCTGGCATGGCAGGGCTAATTGCAGTATAGATGCCAGGCTTGTGCTGGAGCCCAGGCTGTAAAATCCAGCAAGTAGGGAGGATCTTAAAGACTGGGATCCAACCTACCTCAGCCTAAAAATCTACACTGCAATTTTTATCCTTGTAACCCAAGCAAGAGTCAATTGATGAAAGCTCTGAGACATGGTGCCATGGGTTGTTTTTAATGGAGTCGTTTGCTCTTCCATTAAAACATTCACAATGTCTCATTTTCATTCTGATACAGAACAAATCCAGTTTTGGAATCTTCAACATCTTTTCTGGTCAGGCCTAATTGCAGAAACTCTTTCACATAGCTTTGCTGAACACAACGTTTGCAATGTGTCTGAGATAACTGCACACCAGTGGGAAAATTTCTTCCAGAACCACATGCTTGCAATCCATTTACTTACGTAATTTACAATATGTGTGCAAAATACTTACAATTTATTTCCCACCTGAATTTTCAGAATATATTCTGCAAGAAACCTTGCAAAATAAGTGTAATTCACCCTGTACTGTCTTGTAAATATTTTGGAGAATAACTTTAACCTGTAGATTGCAATCCATATGCCTATTATTTGCTGAAGATGTTTTTCAGATTGGTTTGCAAATAAAGATATAGGAAGTAACCCAAGGCACATTTTGGTTTAAAAGTATACACGCAGAAGAACCACAGTTGTCAACCTAATAAAACTAGCAATTGTATTATTTACTACCACCATGGGCTCACTCTTTGTCAGCTGAATAAATTGTAAATCCATGTTCAAAACTGTTGTTGTACCAAGAAGACCTGTAGAATGTATAGTACCCATAGGCTTGGCAGAATTTGATTATATATATATAAAATCTGCCACACACAACACACACACACTTTCAGTGTGTGTGTGTGTGTGTGTGTGTGTGTGTAATTTGGATAGAAAATAGTGATATTTATTTGTAAACATTTTTCATTTTTATTGATTTACATTATCACAATTGTATAAAATTACAAGTTATAAGCTTTTTTCAATTGATATTGATTTTAAATTTTCACAGTTGTGGGAATTTATGGGGGGGTCAGATGATATGAGAGTTAGAAAATATTTATTTAATGACAAGATACATTGAGATACAAAAAGTTAAATGTTATAACTATTAAAACAACAAATGTCAACCTCACCTGTCAAAATATACAAAATAAATATCCTTAAATCAATTCCTAACATTCTTGAGCAGCATTGTTCTTACTTTGCCTACCTGTGTACCTTTAGCTTATTATCAGTTGAAATATTTGTTGTTGGTTTGGGCATATATGATGAAATTGATGTTTATTGACATTCACTAATAGCGCTAAAGATATCTAATTCTTCCAAACTTAAGTGTACAGCATCATCACAAGCCTTTCTAGTCTGAGCCAAAGAGATTGCTTTGATTACAACTGTAAAAAGCAGTGGAAAATCTAACAGCAACTCAGATATGGGAAGCACTAATGAGAGAATTGAACACAAAGAATGAACTTATTAGTAAATTATTAATGTTAGTATATTATTATTTCCCCAACAGTTATAGATTAAAAAAATTCCACTCCATCCAGGACCTCCAGAGTTACTACCTACCCCACATCTACAAGACCTTTTTTTTCATCCTGGATTCAGCTGTCAGTATTCAGGAAATTCTACCTTGAATAACTTAAATTTTCAAATTTATGGTTATTAAAAAAAGTTCAGAACTATTTTAAGTCCCCATTTCAGTGGGAAAAGGTTTGATTGCTTTATGCTAGGTATTAAAATGGATTGAAGTTCTGAATAAACCAGTACAGGAATCACAAAAGAAATTTTGTTTAGCACTACATTCTTCCTAATTGTTCTGGGTCTCTAAAACCTGGTAAGGATGACTTTAACCAAACATTGCATTTTGAATGGTTTAACATACTGACAGGAGAAAACATAATTTCTTTTAAAAATGGTTCTTTTTAATTGATCTAATGAAGCCACCTTCAACCATTTTGAATTTTTCTTCTTCCAATAGTAGCTGCAGATTAACACAGGGCTGGTTGGGACTTTGAGAAGTGTCTGTAGTCATATTGCTTCCTCCCCAGAGATATGCTAAGCAGATTTTATCAGCTACTGTATGTATGCTGCATTGTCGCATAACTTTAAAATAAAAATACCACTGGATTTTTTTTTAAATAGAGTGTGTCAGGAAGAAAAGAAGAAAAAAAACCTGTTGAGAAGGTTCTTGGTAAGAAAATCGAAGCACTAAGGAATGGCATGAAAAGAAAAATGCAAGTTCATACACCAAAGTTAGAGGATTTGGGATTAATTGAAATCCTCAAGTGGTGCATGGTAAGTGACTGCCTATTTAGAGCCAATAGATAGGTTTCCGTGAGGTTAAGGAAGCGAAAAATCCCATACGAAGCTAGTGAGATGTTAAATTCTAATTAGAAGTGTTAATTAAAAAAAAACATTTCCAATTTCATCAGTGAGAGTGCTTTTGTTGTTCTGATTCTCTTTGCTACAGTGAATCCTAAGTATCCCAACTCATTTTGTCCCAATATTATTTACCACTTCTATAGGGTATAAAAAAAAAAGTAGACTCTGACTATAGGAGCATGGATTATTATAGTGCCACCTGCTACTGCCTCTGTGATAAGAGGACTGTCAGCATTTCTATTGTATCTTCTTATTTTTCTGGGCTTAAAACTTGGTCATAAAAATTCATGCTGGGCAGAAACTTTAGCATAGCAGGTCTCAGACTGTAAACAAATGATCTATAAATCTTTACACACACAAATTGGCTTGGACGTTTTAAATTTATGAGAGCAAAAAACAGCAGTTTTTCCTACTTTTAGATGCTTCCTTTTGTATTGCTGTAACTCAAACACAGAATCATTATTTAACTTGACATTTTGCAGGCCATTAGTCCATAGTGTGAAGTGAACACCTTGTTTGTTTGCAGCCAGAGTGATCTTGATATAGGCTCACATCTTTGGAAGCTGCGATAGTTCAATCTCTCCAAAAATCAGGTCAATATTCTTTAATGTTTTACACGAACATTAGTACACATGCAGAGAAACTCTCAATCTAATTGTGTGAGGGCCTGATTACAAAGGCCAGGCCAACTGACTTGCAGTGCAGGAAGGATATAAGAGCAACCAGACGGGATCATAGCTTTTGTGCTCTGTGAGTGTAGGGACTATCCCTTTTGAATCCTGAGGAGAGTTCTAGGCACTCCTGCAACACCCGCAATGTATAAATAATAATAATGCATGTGGCTCTGATGGCAGAGGCAAGGCCGTGGCTCTGTTCCCTTTTGCCCTGGCCAGAGGAGCTGGCCTGCTGAACAGGGAATAATAAGTTTCAATAAAAAGGGGGGATGCCATAGTACATGCCCGACCTCTGTGTGTCTGGCAATTCCACAGGAATTCTTCCTCCCTGTGTCTACTCTAGTGTGGTGCAGCTAGCTCCTTTTCACTTCCCAGTGAGGAGTTTTTCCTAATAGGCACCGCTGGGGCCTTAATTTGCTAATCCATACTAACATTTCTACAGTACATCTCAATACTACATATCAATATGCTAATGTGGAAAGTCTCCAAAAGCATTAGTGTCAACTATCTCCTTTGTGTTATGATACGAAAGAAACCACTTGACTAAAGCATTGATTTTATTTAAAAAGATGCCTAAATATTGATTTCATGCTATTTGGCTCCATTACACAGACAGTGCGTGTTTTAAACACTGAAAACATATTTATTCAGGTAAATTATCCAAGCTTCTTTGAAGCCATTACAGCAGAAAGAATATATATTTCAAAAATTATCTTAATAGAGATGAACATGAGTTGTTAGCAACCCGATGTGTTGACTCAGACATTCCCAAATTGCAATTAGAAAATCAGAAAAGAAGTTTAAATAGTAAATGCTGTGATTGAAATCTAGGAAAGCAGGACAGGAAGGAGCTAAGATTGAGACTCCAATTTATTCTATCCTATTGCACCAGTGCAGTTAAGGAGTTTGCAGACAATGACTGCTCTGCACCTTTAAGCAGATGTGTGTGTGTTGCGGGGGGGGGGGGGGAGGGGCGGAGAAGGATTTGACCAACTGGCCAAATGAAGTGAACAGTGGGGAGGGGGCGTGAGGAGAGAGAGAAGAGAACCACTGGGTAAGTATGTTCACTGACTCCTCCCCTAGGAATACAGGGTTTAAAAGGGGCAGCTCTGCACCTCCCTTTTACATCCAGCAGGCTAAAACAGGACCCATCCTCCCTCCCTTTAGGTGGCAAACTACCATCTTTGGTCAAGACCTTAACCGATCTGCAAGGGATGTTGAGGTCCTGGCAATGGATTTACTAAAGGGATCTGAATGGAAAAAAGAGGGGGCGTTAGTAAAAGACTCCTGGGTAATTATGGAATAAATGTGGTGTTACCTGCACTGTACACTGTTATCTGCTGGGTAGTCCCAAACATCTGTTATTAAAGTTGCAGCCTGATTAACCCCCTGTCAAATGCCTCCTTGTCCTTCTTTCTAGATAACCAGGCAATAGTGGTTTTTCAACGTTCTGCAACATCTACAGAAGCAAATATTATTATGAATCATAAGTTTCTTTGCTTTTAATGGTTAATATTTTAAATGTTGTTTGGTGTACTTTTGTGCACATATAACTTAATACATTAGTTTCTAATATCATTAGAACACTATGCCAAATATATGGCCAATTCTCTTTAGACAAGCTAATATCAAGCTCTTTGTATTCCATTTTATCCTGGAAAAGAAAGTTGCAAGGGAGGAATATGTTATACAGGATTTTTTAATACTGAATAATATGATGTATATCCTAGCTGTCTCCCCCCACAACCTGACCACCACCTATTCTTCATCACTATGGTAGATCATGGATTCCTATGTTTCTGCCCATGTTTTCAAAATGGCAGTTCCTATGAGGGTCTCTTTCTTTTAGTAGAAGTGATTAGAAAACTGCATTATTTGAACAGAAAGCAGCTTCTGTGCTGACAGGACTCTTGGTTGTGTCACACGGATTCTACTCTGAAGCAGTAAAATGGAAGAATGCTACTCTTTGCCCTTTCTCCCAAACCTTAAGGCTCCAGGAAAAGCTCCGTGGGTTACTCTTTTGTCTTAGGAATTCTTTTTTCTTTTTTCCTTAGGAATTTTGTGCCAGATTCAAGCATTTTTGCCAATTTTTATGATTTTATAACTATTCTCTCACTATTTGGTGTTTTTTGAAAGACCTAGCTTCTATAGTTCTTTAGTTACGTTAGACTCTCCATCCCCTGTGTTCTCTCTCTCTCCAAAAGGAGTTTCTAGCCCTCTTAGCTGTGGAAACATGAAGCCTAAAGTCTGGAATCAAAAGGCAAATAAAATTAACTCAACATTTATCATTTTGTGTAATAATGTAATCTTTAATGTGTAGGGGCTCCCTTGTAATTTTTGAAAGCTTGGTGTTGGCTATATTGGAATTGCCCTGACCACAGTAAAATCCATCAGACTGGATGTGGAGTTTGCCTTTCATAGAATTAGTCACAGGCCCTGACTCCAAGCTGCATGGACCTAGATAATTAGCATGAGGTAATAGCCATTCTCCTGGAGGCCCTGGGCTTCCATGGCAGCTTTTAGTTCCCAGAAAACCCTGGTCTGTGGCCATTGGTACATCCAGCATGGTCTTTAAAGAAGCAAGACTTCCCTACTGGGAAGGGGTTCCACAAGAAAAGAAATGCAGCAGTGCAGTAGACTGTATTACTTTCCCCAGGTTTGCCCTGTGGAGATGGTAGGAAGAGGACATATGTCTCTCTGCCATACCCAATATAGGACAGCCCACTCCATTTTCCATCCTTCTTACCTTGCAGATTTCCTTCAGGTGTTAGGAAAGGGAAAACACTTCCAAAGAGGCAGCTAATGAACTCCCGTCTTTCTGGCCAAAGTGGGGGTATGCGTGATGTGGGCCTTTATTTAAAATGGTCTGGTCCAACAACTGATTTGCATTTTCTGGTGGAGGTCCTGGAAGCATGCTCAATTACAAGCTGAAAGGTAGTTCAATATGGAATTATATTTCACTAAAATTATCTCCCAGGATAGCATTTTGAAATCCCATCTCCCTCCTTTCCAAGCCATTTGTATTATTTAACAGTGTATTTCCCCATGACACAACAAGTGTTGTCTAGTCAAAGCATTTAAGTCATTTTCCATGTTATCTAGTCTTTGCCTTTACTGACACAATGTTATACCAGCTGTCAACTTTTCAAATATAGTTTCATTTTCCTTGAGCATGCCTTCTCTTCCCTCAGTTATGGAAAGAAAAGCTCTCAGAGAAATTGTTTTAAAGAGTTGAGTTCAATACCACACAGATATTAGGCTGTATGGTACGTTCACTATTTTGATGTGATGCAGAGGTCAATAATCTGATAAAGTTTATTTTTCTCTACTTGTGCAGTGTCTCTGCCCTTAATCTGGCCCTTTTGGACAGATGCTACTGTGCAATATTTATACATAAAAATGTGCCCATTTCTTTTTAAAGGAATCTTTGAATGACTTGCCAGAAAAGACTTATTGTGTACCTCTCCAATGCAAAGACGACAAATAATTCACAGAAGCAAAAATGGATTTTTGGGAAAGGATGTTGATTGTTACTCTCTTGGATACTGTTTTCCTGCATGATGCATTCATTTTTATAGTTTCATGGTGTGAACGGGTGTGTATACTTTGCATCAGTGATGCAGTTAATAAGTTGCTGTGCCCAAGGCTGGCCTCACCCTTCTGGCCCTGTCAAACATGTCAGCAATGGAGTAAGGGCTTAAAAGCAGGCAGTTACAGACAGCTGCTGTGGAACTCTGGGAGGCAGCAGACAGTGTCACTAAAGCTCTCAAGAGAGACTCCAGAAAGCCTTCAGGATGTTCCTCCAATAATCCCTTCCTGCCACAGTACCCCAGGTGTACAAGAAGACAACACATTCTTGTATGCCATTCATTTAGAATAAGTTCAGCAATCCCCAAGGTGAGATGTTAGGCAGTTGCTGCCACTACCATCTACCCTTCTGAGGTTAGGGAATCTGTGACTACACTAATGGGACTAGGCGAGTAGGAGACAGGAAGACCAGCACCTTCAGGGCTGTTTGACTCAATTTTGTATCACAGACTCCCTAGCTTAGGTAGATGGGGGTATCCAAAGGAGTTTTCAGTGTCCTGGCAGCAGGAGGTACCTGGGAGAAGCCCCCCAGAACTATGGTAAGTGGTGGAGAATCATAGACTCATAGGATACTAGAACTGGAAGGGACCTCGAGAGGTCATTGAGTCCAGTCCCCTGCCCTCACGTCAGGACCAAGCACCATCTAGACCATCCCTGATAAATGTCTATCTAACCTGCTCTTAAATATCTCCAGAGATGGAGATTTCACAACCTCACTAGGAAACTTATTCCAGTGTTTAACCACCCTGATAGTTAGCAAGTTTTTCCTAATGTTCAACCTAAACCTCCCTTGCTGAAGTTTAAGCCTATTGCTTCTTGTTCTGTCATCAGCAGAAGAGATCACCCATGAGGTAAGAGGATCTGGGGGAGGGAGTGAAGAATTGTTATTCACACTGTTAGGCTGTCGATGCACGATGGACTTGGCCAGCCTGCTGAAATGGCTGACAGAAAGCCAGCAGAAACAAGAGGCACTGTAACAACAACAGCTGCTAAGGAGAATAATGGCATCACAGCAAGACCAGCAACAACAGTTGGTTCAACAAATATTGTCTTATTTCAAACCGACCGGTGGTGACAACAAATCCTACAATGGCAGTGGTTCTCAAACTTTTATACTGGTTACTCCTTTCACACAGTAAGATATAATTTGGAATGTTTGCTCTCTCCTCTTATAACCCATTCTTTTGTGCTAGAATCATCTCTATTTGATGTTCAGGAGATAGAATGTATGGGCGGACAGAACCTCCAACTACTTCTTTGTCAAAATGAAGATTTTTTGCTCATACCCTCTCTCCTGCTGAAGAGTGGCCACTTAATCAGGTGATTGTCCATTCGATCTTGTTGCCACATGGCTGAGAGTTTAACTAACTTTTTGGGTACAAACTGTCACAGCATAGCAGGCCTTACTTTTGCCTTCATGCATTGTAATATCATCCAGGCACAAATAAAGCAAGATTTATAGTCTGATTTTTCCCCTTTTGCCTTAACAGACCCTCTGTGAATTAAATCATATGGTCTTTATCATCCCCTTTTTCTATTTGTCTGGAGGGATGCTGAGGTTTCAAGAACTCTTATTTAAATTATTTTCATTACTTCTTTTCCCTCAACCGTTTTCTCACAACTTGCAAATCCAGCATGTAATCCTTGGCCTAGAATGAATGGTCACTGTCCACTGGGCCATAGTCTACCACCATGTTAATTTATTCCTCACCAACTTAAACTGGTGCCTTTGAAACCTGGAAGTCTCATTTTATAGTATACAGTGCTACTGTGACAGGTTAGATGCAGTCTTTTTCCTTCTCCCCAATGACTGTGATCATAGAAATACAATTCATTCTCTAAGAAAATTACTATATTTTTCTAGAGTGCAGATAAGGTAGGAATCAAACAAATATTTTATTAGTTGTCTGCAAACCCTAAGACATCAATATTGATCTCTGTAGACTTTCTTCCAGTTTTATTTGGATGTAATTTCAGTTATTTAGCACAAACAAAACCATTTTGTTTTAGTTCTTATCAACATCAGTGCCTCTCTTTGCAAACCTCTTGAATCAGCATTCCTGCCTCAGTGATTACAGATCGTCTTGATAGGAAATGCTGTGACTGCTATTCCTATATGGGCATCTTATTTCCTGTGCCACTCATTCCTAAGTGCTGAATCAGAGGAAATAGCCTTTTGACATAGACAGTTCTGATCTCATCACTATGCTTTTGCCCTCCCTTAAGACTGCTTATTTTAATACTAAAACCAAGATAATCTTTACACATAGAAACAGAATCTAGGCTAAAGCTAGGGAACTTAATTTTTCATAAAACCAACCCATAAGGCCCACACTCCAGTTTTAAGGGCTACTAGTGAGTTCCCTCTAGGTGTTTCTTAGTCATTCTGTCCCATTCACGGGATGTGTGACGGACCCCATCTGCGCATTGTTACTCTTCTATAATCAAGATCTATATCCTATCTACACAGAAAAAAGAACCTACACCATCTCCTGCATCAACTTACAATCAAAACTCACACTGATTTCCATGGAAATTCTACAAGCAAGTAAATGGCAGAACATGATCAATGTGGCATGTAGAAGGAGGCTAATTATAATGAAACAAAGTGGAAGAGCAGTTAAAGATATTATGATCCTTTCCACTTACAGAGCATCTTTCAGCCAGGGATTTCACTATGTTATAGCCATTAATTTGTTAAACTTCACAATATTCCTGTTTTATCAGCCACGGTGTTGAACTGTTGTAGCAGAGACAAATTGTCCATACAAAAGATTATGTCCTATTAAAATAAAGGTGTTATTTTTATTATATAAAAATGAGAGGGAAAAATAAGAATTGTCTGAAATAAGGTCACTCAAATTGCAGTCTTGGAAACATGAAATCTTTAGTATGTTTTTCACATAAAACACTATTTTAAATGCGAGTGGATCTGTAACCTCAGAGATTAATAAAAAAAAACCCTTTCTTTTGGTTTGTTTGTTGTGGTTGCTTTTATTCGGGTGATGAAAATAGAACAAAGCAGACTATGTTCAAACAGTAGTTATTCAGTAGTCTTTACAGATATTGTCTGAATCTAATTGGATTTTAATGAAATGATATTTCCTTTGTGATAAGTACATAAAAATTATGTTTTTAATTAACATCACAAGGTATAAGCTATAGATACCAACCCGCAACTGAAATAATATTACTTTAATGTTTGCTTCATTAAAAAAGGACAGAAGTAATAACAACGTAGCAAGAAACGTGTGTAAACTAACTGGACAGTGATTAGTGCTGGCCCCTTTTCATCCCAAGGAGCTGAATAATTTTCATGATGTCTTTTTCATTTCATACTGCTCAGTTCACCGGTTGTATATAACTGTGAAAACGTTTCAGGGTTTATTTATAAGCTTGGAAATTCTAGAAATGCTAGAAAGGCTAGAAAATATAGAGTATGCTGAGTTTTTCAAGGAGGTATTAATTCCAGCTTGTACAATTAAAATTTATTTTTAGAGGGGGAAATTAAAGGAAAAACCCATCTAGGGCACTGAAGTCCAAGCACAATTAACGCCGAGGGATCATATTGTTTAGCAGTTACCCCTCACGCAATTAAAGAAGGGCTCTGATGGGCTCTAATCTAAAGGGACTTGTAGCTTGTCCAAAAGGACTGTGATATGTCCCCATCTTCCAGACAGGCAGTCATAGGAAAAAATATCCCAGAAGAGCGAAGGATCACCAGGGGTTTCTTTGAGGCATAGACTGTAGCTCCATCTACCAGACCCCTCACCTAAAGGGAATGATGGTGACCCATGTGTGAAACATAATGATGATTTAGACCCTGCTTTTAATTTCTTAATACATATCAAAATATCAGCTGCAGTTAAAAGTTGTGGAGAATTAAAAACAAACGTGTGAAGGCAAGAAAAAACAGAGATGAGAAAGAAATGATTGTTGCCTGTCCTCCATGCCTGTGAAAGTGTTACAGCACTGTGGGCAATTGCCCAGGATGAGAGGAAGTAGCCTTCACTGAATCACTACTCTCATCCCGTGCATTTGTGGGAAAGCTTTCCAATATGCCAGACCGTAAAGCTAAGAGCATTTACAGATTATTTCCCCCCTGCACTAAACATGGCCCCTGAGAGGGAACAATGACTCTCAGGTCACTTCTGCTCCTGAGGCAGGTAGCTACACAGTGACCCTTACTACAGCAATTGACTGACATTGAAGACGTGCCCAATAATTGCTCTGTGGTGAGTGCTCTGCTATATACAAGCAGGGAAGTGGACAAAGAGCAAATGCAGAGAAGGTTCATAATTTTAAGGGATGAGGAGTTATGTGTATTTATGAGGTACCCATTCTGACAAAGAATTGTAAACAAGAGCTTTCCATCCAAAAGAAATTAGGCTAAGTAGACCTGAAGAAGAGACTGCTCTTAGTCATTTAACCCATCTGCAAGAGGTTAGAAGCAAGCATTCGATGTACTGTAGTAAGGCCAGATTGTCATGTCATTACTCACATTGACTGTCACATAGACTTAAATGGGATTTGTTGTAGTGTGTTCAGTATAGGTAAGGCCATCACAGTCTGGCCCTGTATTATTAAGGGCCACTGTTGCTATCAGAGGGTATCAACGGTGTATGTTCGTATGGTCACTTACCCAAGGAGTAACAAGATACAAGTCTTCTTAGCTTGGATAAGATTAGGTCATTTTCTTTACACACGGCCTTCATTTGGAGCACCCCATGACTCCCATAATTTATTCATACCAAAATGTACTTATCTTGATGCATTTGCAATATCATTATTTGAGTGTGTTATACTGCAGCATTAGATCAAACATTTTATAAACTGCTGTGCAGATGTCAAGTTTATTAAGCAAAGGAAGATTATTGCCACAGGAAAAGACTATTGGGCTGCATTCACCATGAGCTTAGTACAGTTTATTATTATTTGGAGGGTCAACTCTTAGGACAAACAAGTAGGGCTGCAGATGGTCATTGCTCAAACCACAAGACTCCAAAGATAAAGGAATCACATTCTGCATCTGCTCAGAGTATTATTTTTTGAACACTTTGAAGGACATAGCAACATTCAGATTGATTTTCAAATACTTAAAGTATTAGGAATGTTTCTGGACTGGGCACAGTTTTGCCTGATTTTAGAGAAAAGGACAAGGTATGAAATTCACGTCCAGATCTGGCCCCACGTCTGCAATCAGAAACACATAGGTAGATTCCCTGAGCTGGTGCAGAGCACTATAGTATATGAGTCTGCCTAAACCTGATTGTGTGAACAGTACCATGGATTCTAATCCTCAACCTCTCTAATGCAGGGTTGCTTATACAGGTTGAACATTTCTAGTCCAGCACTCACAGGTCTGGCATGATTTTAGGTAGCTGGATGTCCACTTATCATGGGGATGGCCAGGTTTCCCGCAGTCCTATAAAGTTTGTTTACAGTCACCAGTCCTGGCTCTCATTGTTCTTTAATTTACTCCTAAATGTCTTCTAAGGGCCCACCAAGCAGCTGAAGTGTTGGTAATACCACTAGACAATATTGACCTGCCATGGCCTGGAAAATTCTCTGGTTCGGCACTGGTCAGGTCCCAAGGATTCTGGACTAGAGAGGTTCAATCTTTAGCAGAGTTTTTCTTCTGGTTGATTTCAGAATCCCCAGTTTTAATTATTTAAATCCAAATTTCTGAAAACCCTATCTACATGTAAGTCTAAGGATTTAAAAGAAAAGCATCTTGAGATATCTCCCAAGGTATCTGATACATTTAAAAACATAGTAAAATTGTCTTACCTGAAAAGTGCTCTTTAATCCCTTTTTTTAAGCTATAAACTCTCTGAGGCAGGGACTATGTCTTCATATAGGTTTCATATTACAGTATAGTGTGGGGCCTGCTCTTGATTGGGATGACCAGGTGCTATTGCAGAACTGTCAATTAATAGCACACATAAATAATGATGTTCATGTAATTGACAAATAAACACAAACTTTAAAGTTTTCACACACTTTAAAAGGAAACAAAAATAATAAGATGAAATCAAATAGCAGTAATTGCAGCCCACAAGGAAATCTGTAAGTGACTGGGCATCAAAATGCCTTTTCACTAATTCCATGATGATATCTTAATAAATATATTGGCCTGGTTTATAAAAATGAGCCCATAAAAATAATTTTGCAGTAGCCCTATGCAGTCAAAAATATTGTACCCTATGGTTTTATTTGAAAGATGAAGTGGGATAATCCCTGAATCAGTGTTGGTTCACAACTTTTTATTCTTTCTGACTAATATTGTGCAGATGCTAAATCTTTCCAGCAGTGCAGAGCTCTTGCAGTATAAAGGACTCTTGCAGTATAAAGGAAGATGTGTGTGTGCAAGTGAAATATTAGTGAATAAAGCCTTTCTTATGAAAAAATCAGGGGCTTAGGAGTCAATCATTTAGCCTTTGAAGTATTCACTCTGCAGCACAACTGAGTTTGATCTGTAGACATAGCAAGTAGATAGGCATTGATGAGGAAGCCAAAAATAGATAACTGCTTAAGGGCAAAGAAGTAGTCAGGACAGTGCTTCTACAAATTAAATTAAATAGCTGGGAGCCTCGCTTTAATAATTCCTAAAGACTCAAAGACAGAAGTCTAATTTTTATATAGCTGTTTTCTCCAATAACATTTTAATCTATTATGAATACTCATTTCTGTCTTTGCAGCAGTTTCAGTAACCAGTTCTTAGCATCATTGTAGAGCCACAACACAGAGGCACAGAGTTGCAAAAGAACGGCTGTGGTTAATAAAGCTTCTTCAAAGCTCTGAAATATTACATCCCAGAAAGTGATCATAAATCAAGGGGGTCATTCATCCTTAGAAGAGCTGTTTCTTGAAATCTATCTTGGTGCTGTTACTGTGGATGCCACAAAAATATCTTTAGAGATTGGCTTACCTAGTCTGGAAGTAGAAATTGTTAAAATACAATCAGGTTTTCAAATTTAAAATGTTGCTTATTGGAACTGTACAATTTGTCAACTGGGCATTTGGGTAAAGGAGGCATATTTTCAGAATACAAAAGAGATGACTATAGTGAGAAAATAAAGGTGGCAAAATAGTTATACAAAAAGCTAATGGATTTCAAAAAATATAACAAAAACAAACTGTGCTGGGAATTCTATTCCCAGGTTGCAACTAAGAGCCAGATGCACATGTTTCTTAGAGTGCAGGACAACTTCTAAGACCTTCATACATGCAAATGCTATCATGAAATACTGAACAAGTGGCCTTAATGTTCTGAGCCAAAGAACAGCTCTGACCGTGTCTATGTTCATAAGGTTTTTCTCTTCACTTCAAACATTTTTCTTCATAATGAATGCTCACTCCATTTATTTCTGGTAACCACCAAGCAACTTTTATGTAATACATCTTTAACAAACATTTTGCAATTATATATAAACTAAATGTCATAATTCTCTGACTATAGACTGAATGTCATATGAAAAAGAAGACATAACAGGTGTCCTGAAAGTAGTTCCTGGGATATCAGGCAATGTATGAAAAAGAAACCAGGACTGTTGTATGATTTATTTATGAAAAATGCTGTTGAATCCCCAAAGCTTTCCAAATTTTAGCAAACGGGATGGAAATTCACACCAGCATAACAACATCTGTGTACTTAATTACAGTGACACAAATATCCCTCTTCTAGACAAACCCTGTGGTTGCACTCATGATACTGCTCATTAGAAGAGTTCAGATAGCTTGGGCATTCCCAGCAGTTGTCCCTGGTCTTTCCAGAAATTGCCAAATTTAAGATGAAAAGAATGAGAGCAGTTTTTCACTGTCTGGTCATCGCAAAAGGTTTCAGTAGTGCCTGTGCCAGATCAAGATGCTTGAGCCATATTTGATGAAGCTAAGTATAAAAGGCAGAAAATTTCTAGGCCAACACCAATCATTAGAGAACAGAAACAATACCCCAACTTTGTACCACCCATCATGGTTTGCAATCACAGTGCCTGACCATGTAAAGTAATTACAAGTGTGGCTGTCCAACCGTAATTCTTCAATAGTGATGCGGGTAGATTAGACAATGTACTGCCACTGGTGTGCAATCTGGCTAGGATTTTTCTGCGTTTTGTCAGAAAGCAAATAAAATGCTGTGACACAGAAGAGAGGGAATGCTAAGTGTTTTACCTGTAGTGCTGCTGGTCAGTCCTCTGAATTTAATTGACTATAGAGTGTGAATTATTATTTCAGCACAGATATCTGCATATTAATAACACTTACTAATGCTACCTTAGAGCATCAGTGATAGCAGATAATAGACTGTAGATTATGAATAACCTTTGGTAAGCCTCATGTGTTCAGTGGCACAGGGTATTCTCACAGATTCAGCTGGTTTTCAAATCAGTTTTGACTGCTTGCAAGCAAGATACCTTTCTCAGAAGGTGTCAGAGTTTGCAGCTCTCTGCCATGAAGCTGGACGAATTTTGAGACGTACTGTTGTCACTCACAGCTGTTTATGTCTTAAAAGCTGCTAGTAAACAATTGTCAGAGAACCAGTCTCAGCTATCCTTAAGAAAAATGTGTTGTGAATGTGCCAACCACTTTGATTGCACAGATTTGTTTAGCAGCTTTTGTTACTCTGAACTCTGTTGATACCTTTGTTAAGGCTATACATTTCTTACCATATTTTCATTTGGCTCCATCTCTTTTTAGCCACATTCTCTGCTTAATTCTATAGTCTTCAAACATTCACTTCACTATGGTCTCTTTGACTTCACAATCACAGTATAAACCATTTGAAATAGTACATTATAACACAAATAAAATTAAATAGCATGTTTTACACAAAATGGAATGAGATAAAGTTTATCGAACTCACACTGTGTTGTAACGAGATTCCATTCTAACTGTGAGTTGATGTTCTGAGGCTGTGCCTAGATTACAAAGTTTCTATCGGAAAAAGATATGCAAATTGCAAACCACAATTTGAGAATCTTTTTCCGCTTTTCTTCCAAAAGAGGCTTTTCTGACAATTTTCCCCGTCCACGCTGGGCCAAATGTCAGAAAAAAAGCTTCTTTCAGAACATCCCTTCTTCCTCGTAGAATGAGGCTTACAGGGATGCCGAAAAAATGCGTCTGCTTTTCCAAATTTTTTTTTCGGAAAAGCAGACGCATTCCTTGGACGCAGCAGAGCTTTTCCGGGATACCTCTGCAGTCTAGATTTACCCTCATGAGTGAAGTGCACAGCCTAACACTGGCTATTTGGTTTGACTTGTGACTGAAAATGTATAAACACTAGGAGATGCATTTCTAGAACTGGATAACAAGTATGTGTCAATTAATGAACTTAACAGTAATAATGTCATTAAGAGTAGCAATGCTGTGAAGCATATCTGGCTGAGCAGGCATTGATGGAGAGCTGAGGAAGCAGAAAATGGAATATTTCTGTGGAAAAATATAGTGGTGGTTTTAAGCTGTCTTGGTCAGATGATTGGTGATCAAATAATGTATGACTGGGTAGGAGGAAGAAATGCTGCTCTTTTTGGTCAGAGTTCAAGCTCTGTTTCCTATGTTTTTGTGTTTTGAAATGGATGGATGGTCCAACACATCCAGTCCTTTCATATATTCATTCATTTATTCTGAGCCCAGAAGGGAGGATAGTGATCATCTGTTCTGACTTCCTGTATTACACAGACCAGAGAACTTCCCCAAGATCCTTCAGTTTGGATGTGGACTTTGTAGAAGCCAAAATATATAAAAAAAGAATTATAATAAATAGGATTAAATCTGGCAATGAACTTTTAAGTATAATGCCTTTATTTTTCAAAATACTTTAAAAAAGGAACTTCCAATGTGATTCTTATTTAAACTGCTGGCATATCACATTGCCTAGCGAGAGACTATAGAACCTCACTACTTCACACTAATGCCTGGGAGACCCATTTAGAATGATTGAATTTTGCAAATGAATGCATGAAGGGAGCAGTACGATGCTCAAAAGACAGCGCATCATAAAATGTACCTTGCTCATTTATTTTGACAATTGTGGTTCAATTTTAAATATTTGCCATAATGTTTGACACTGGACTACTAAACATGTCTCAACGCTTCATTACAAATTGTCCCAGAGCAAAATCTCAAATCCTAACACAACTGAACTTTGGGAAGATTCAGTTCTGGTTCCCTATTTTGTGCGGTAGCTCATGTCTAAATATGATCCCTCCCTACTTGGGAGGGACCCCACAAATGTAAAGACTCTCACAAAGTGACTCCATATTCCTCCCCATCCCCTCACTACTGACCTGAGCAAAAGCCCAATTAAGACATTTAGAGTCTTTTTCCTTGATCCCAGCGGGTACCAGATCATGTGACAATGTCTGCACAGCTCCCTTTAGAGGAGGATATTAATTAGAATATAATTCTATTCAGAATTAGTGGGCCTCTACATTCTGCTCTTCCTTCAGTTTCCAAATCATCTCAATCTATAGAGCCCCGGTGCTGAACACATTAATGCTGTCTAATCCACAGTCGTAAGACTACTTCAGTGTGTCCAGTGTCTCAATGAGAACCTGTGAAAGTTCTATCACACAGAGATGCTTCCTGTGCTCAGTTATCAGCCCCCACCTTACCCTCATTTCAGGGCTTGCCAATGAAAAATGATCAAATCCATCTTAGGAAAATTTGGTGTTAAATACATATAACGCTGCTGCATTATTTCCTTTATCCTCTTTTACTTCTTTCTGAACTTTGTATCAAGCCAGAGGTAAGTAAGCCACCACACACAACTTGTTATACATGCACTCGACCCAAGTTATGTTATACATGCAAAGCCAGCGGCATCAGCTTTTCGTCAAAGCATAGATGGTAACAATAGAACTAACCATAGACCTCCCATTAAACAGCATGAAGGCATGAACCAGATCTCTCTCCACTGTTATCCTGCATTCCTCTGCCAAATGCCAGGCAATTGAACAGATACCCACATCTGTGCCTGTGATGCTGCAATGTTTGCAATGCTCTCGTAGGTATGCAGTTAGGTGCAATGAAGAGCTGTATGATGCCCTGCAGTTTGCACAGCACCTGGCTCTGCAAACATGAGTCTTATCATTTCTTCATCCCCATCGGCATTAAATTACGCAGAAAATGTAAAACAAAAAGAAATTGCAAACATACTGTATAGGGGGCCAAATCAAGTTCATCTTAGCATTTATTATGTTTTGTCAAGTTTAGTTTTCGTTTTCCTAGCTTTCAGCTGTATAATAGTGAATTTTTTAAATGTTGGTTTGTTGTTATGCTTTATTTAATAAACATCTTGGCATAATATTATGTCACAGACATTTGCTACTCACATTGCAGGATAAATTAGTAAAAGCCATTAAAAGGATGCACTAAAAAGTCTTCATTTCCACTCCATGTTTGGTTGGATTTTTGTTACTGCACTTTCTATTTTTTCCATTCCCAGATCAGTCTCTGTTTATATTCTACTGATAGAATTCCAGTCAAAGGGCCAGTTCTCTTGAGATTTAGCTGACCTAGGAAGCACTCTCAACTGTTTTATACAGATAACAAGCCGGTCTACTAACACTGAATGCATTGGCTTAGTGGCTCTCACATTTTAAAATATTCGGCTGATAATGTCATCTAGAACAGGATCAACAATCGTAGGGAATTTTGTCACTTCAGGTTCACCGCTCACTCACAGTGCAGTGGGAACCTTAATTATAAATTGCTGACTCTGTGCAATTATAATCTCAACCTTAAAGATGGCATTAATGCCATTGTTTACATGGAAATAATATATGTAAAGAGGAAAATATCAGAACAAAATAATGATTATTTCGATAATGTGTCTTTCTTAGGCTTGCCTTCTTTTATATTCTGCTTTTTGTCCTCTAGAAAGCTTTTTTTTTTCACCAAAACTATGATTGGTGTTACTGATGCTGTTCAGAACAATGATGGGATTTGAACCTAGCACTTCAGCAACAAAGCACTTTAGCAAATTCTGCACTTTAAGTAGCGACTTAAGCCTTGTCCTATTCAACTGTGTACTACAGGCAATGACTAACATGAAGCTCTTTGGTGAATGGGGCACATTTACTGCTTGAGTAAAGCAATGGCACTCTTAAATCTGTTGCAGAGATAAAATCTTGCATATGACGAAGTGGGCTCCAGCCCATGAAAGCTTATGCCTGTATAAATTTGTTAGTCTTTAAGGTGCCACAGGACTCCTAATTGTTGTTGCAGACCTGTTACTAAAGAGGGACAAAACACCACACCCATGAGGGTTACACTGCCACGACTCAGATTTTACTTCTTGTCTGTGCAGCACCTAGAATGAAGTGGATCTAAGCTGTGATGGGGGCCATTCAGCACTGCTATATCTATCTAGCTATAATACATACAAAGAATACAATGAGGGCTACAATTTTGTGATAGCAAATGTCAGGAGGAATTAGCAGTCATGGAAATTTATGAAGAGAGATAAAAAAATCCATGCTTCAGATAGCCTTCTAATAGCAAACTGGTAGGAAAGCCACAGAGGCAATGAAAGTTTTGTAATACAGTGTAGTAAAGGTTTGAGCATATGGTAGACATTGACATACCTGACATCAGCCTAGTTCTCCTAATATATCTGGACCTGGGAGGGATCATCCACAGCTAGTGGGGGGAAAATATGAAATGTGCATAACATTATGTGAGATTTTGCTGTTTGCATTTGTTATTGACAATTGTTACATAACCCTGTGATGTTCACAGTGATTTCTAGCTCAATTCTAATGAGTGCAACTATCTCTTTAAAAGTCACAGATAAGTTCAGACAAAATATCAGCCAGAAATCTCTGTGAAGCTAGAGCAACCAGTGACTTGGGGGACCCAAGCTCAGACGAAGGCTCAGGACCTGGGTTTCCACTGCTTGGAAGCTAATGCAGTCGTGCACACCTGTGTAAATCAGAATGGTCAGACATTATCCACCTTCTACTGGATGAAGTGGTAGTGGACATGCAAACCAGGAAAGAGACAGATTCTTAGACTACTTATCCTCAGTCCTGCAACAGCCAGCAATACATTGTGTTGAGCCTCCAAGAGTAAGGTGCAGGCCTTACACTTTCATAGCTTTCCCTTTTTTAGGAGGTATGCACAATAGCTTACAATAGCAGCTGAAGAAAGAGGCCCATCTTTCAGTGCAATTGTTACAGAGGAGTGACTTGGAAATAAAAAGAAACATTTGAAGGATTAATGGACAGAGAAGCTCCCTAATCTTCTTCCAGTCTAGGCAATGTGACAGGAATGTCCCTGCATTGGAGAATAAATGGGCAAAGAGCCCATCTTGGATAAAAGGGGGTGGAAGAGAATAAATAAAACGTCTTTAAAAAATGGCTTGATTCCAGCTGTTAACTACTCAGATTGCACAGGACATGCCCGAATAAGTACACAACACACACACATTGTGAGAAAAATTGGCAGAAAGCCGCAACTTTATTAAACCAATAGCTAAATATGTAAACAGATTATAATATTCTTTGTGTTGAAACACATCAAATAAGCCTTGCCATTTAAAACTTTCTCAGATCCCATCCTGAACCACACAAGCAAAGTTAAGGCCCACTGACTTTGGAATGTTCGCCATCATTCTAGCTGTCCCTTAATATGTGATTGGGTACTGGCTTCCCCAGAAATGACCCCGCTCGGTAGCACTTTATGATTGGGATCCTCACCTAGCCCTCAAGGAGTTGATTGTTTTGACTTCATTCAGATTTGTGCCTGGATAATTAACTATTTATTTCCATGCAAGAACAGAGGACTTAGAACCTTAAATGGATTATTCTCTCCATGTCAAATACTGTAGCAGAATAATTATAGTAATGTAACATAATACATTCTAACAACATTGTCTCATTCTGTCAATGTACTTCCCCATCTGTGGCTGTGTCTAGACTGGCATGATTTTGCGCAAAGTATTTGCGCAAGAGAGCATCTATACTGGCATGTGCCTTTGCGCAAAAGATTTGCTTTTGTGCAAAAGCATCCATGCCCAGTATAGACGCTCTCTTGCGCACGAAAGCTCCAATGGCCGTTTTAGCCATCGGGCTTTCTTGCGCAAGAAATTAACGTTCCTGTCTACGCTGGCCCTCTTGCGCAAGTATTCTTGCGCAAGAGGGCTTATGCCTGAGTGGGAGCATCAAAGTATTTGCGCAAGAAGCACTGATTTTGTACATTACAATGTCAGTGTTCTTGCGCAAATTCTCACGGCCAGTGTAGATAGGCGGCAAGTTTTTGCGCAAAAGCAGCTGCTTTTGCGCAAAATCTTGCCAGTCTAGACGCACCCTGTATGTCTATATCCATTTGTTGTTTTTTTGTTTTATACTTACAAACTTGATGGGACAGACATCATCTTTGTGTTCTGTGTCTGTACTGTGTGTAGGATTGTGGGGTCCTGATCCATGACAGACACTTCCAGGTACTACAGCAGGAGCTGTGGGGAAGAAGAGCAAACTCAGTGGGCGCACTGAGTCCTTTCAAGACTGCTCATCAATAAGGTTTGAGTCAGCTGAAAAGGACCTGCTCATATGAACAGAACCAACTCTGTGAGAGACATTTTATCTTAAGTCTTGCTATATTTGGTATCTTATTTAAAACTGGCTCCTGGGACCAGTAATTACAAGAGACATTTGGCATTCAGTTATTTTAAGAGTATGACCTTATGGTCATAGAGAAGAGCTTGAATATGCACCCTAAAGACTGAAAACCTACAGGGCAAATAAAAAAGAATCCCCTTCCCCCTTTTCAATATCAGGGTTTTAGGGTTTGGATGTTTCTGAATGTTTGATCTGTGCAATACTGGAAATATTGGTAGAAGGCCACAACTTTATTAAACTCATAGTGAATTACATAAATTGGATATATTGAAAACAATTGCAGTTTTTAACTTCCTTAGATCCAAAAGGCTCATCCTTAACCAAAACAAAGGTCCTGCAGCACTTGATCATATACTGCATCATATTAGTTGCCTATAGGCCGTGATAGCTAATTTGGGCCTCTCAGTAGCAAAAGGTTGAGGGTTTTGTTATAACCTGTTGTTCCTAAATCTCAACCAAATTTTAGTTAACCCCTGCCCTCATGCCACTGATGGGTCATAAGGGAGTAACCGCTGTACTATTCTACAAGGATTAGCTTGACTAAGATGGTACTGATGAATTACTTGAGAGTCATTCCTCATACTATCTCTCAAGGCCTCTTTGAATTATTTGAAAACAGCAATTGGAACTTAGGGTACATCTCCACTGCATGCTTATTTCAAAATAAGCTATTCCAGAAGAAATACGGCGAAATAGCTTATTTCTAAATAGCATGTCTACACTACAGGGAAGCCTCAAAATTAGTCTGAGGCAGGCTTCCTTAATGTGGATGTGCTACCTCAATTTAGAGCCCCAGGAAGCACTGGGGAATAATTAGTTTGAATGGTCCTGTGGAAGAGCTATTTTGTAATAGCAGCAGTGGAGTGTGCACACTACCGCTATTTCGAAATAGCTATTTTTGGAATAGGTATGGAATGAAGTTTACAGAAGTCAGAATAAGCTGTCCATTATTTCAAATTTATTTCAAAATAAAGGAATTGCTGTGTAGATGCTCGCATTGTTATTTTGGAATAATGACTGTTATTCTGAAATAATGCTGCTGTGTAGACACACCCTTAGTAAACAATTTAACTGGTAGAACAGACTCACCAGCTCATTCAGTCACAGCTGATCAGCCCTGAGATACTGAAGTAGTGAGGACGTATTTTGCCATTAAAGTTAATAGACATGACTCCGAACACACGCAGCTCTGCCACTGGGTAGAGAAGGTGCTATTTTAATGTAATCACTTTTCAGAATAGAACAAGATGGGCATAGCAGCTGTCACTTTTAACCACAGGTGCCCACTGTGAATTTTGTTTTAAACAAAAGCTTTGTTTTAAAATATTAAAGATAAGAATCTTTTTTAAAAAGTAAATAACTTTTCCTTGAAATTGTATGAGGGTTAAAGAACCCTGAGGATCAGTGTGTATATTACACATTACACTAGCCCATATCAGCTCCTTTGGAGTCATCATGTTCTAATATCAAAGCTTCCTGTTCACATACTGTGAGTAGCAATTATAGACTGTTGTATGCCAAGGCTTACTTAGAGGAATGGGGGCATTTGAATGCATGGATTATGGAAGCAATAGACTACAATGGTATTTCAATTGTCAAGGCCAAGGCAGAGATATTTTTCTATGTGGTTCATTAACAAAGAGGCTGACACTCTATCGTGTCAGTGCAGCTGCTAAAATGTACACACTAACTCTGCATACTAACTTTATGAAATAAGCAGAATGGAGCATACCCACTCATAGCAATCACAAAATTCACTAAATTATTATATATTTAATAATCATATGAATGCTTGCATTGCAGAAGATGGGGGTATCAGTGAATAAAGACAATCTATTTAAAAACCATTCAGCAGAAAAAAGTTTTTTTTAGTCATTATAAATAATGTCTGCTTTCTGTCACTGTGCTCCTTATCAGTAGACATCAAAACACTTTTCCAAAGGAGATAAATAGTATCATTATCCTCATTTCACAGATGGAAAAACTAAGGCGCAGCGTAAGAGACTTGCCCAAGGCCACTCAGCAAGCTAGTAGCAAAGGTAGGAATTAAACCCTGGTGTCCCTCTCAAGTCCTAGTCTATTGCACTACCCACTAAATAGACTGCCTTTTACATATACACTTGGTTCTAAAATGGGAGGGAGTGCTGCCAATTTACAAATGCATCAGTGGAAAAAGAGCAAAAATCTTAGTAATGTTTAATCATATTTATAAATTAATTTGATTTAGCCAAGTTCTTGGGTATATTTGCGTTCTTACACTAATGCTACTGGACAAGAGATTTTAAACTTGAATGCTCAATAATTGTAGACAGTCGATTTTAAACTCATGACGGTGAATATTCCCATGGAAGATAACCTGCCTTACAGGCACTAGGAGGGCCTGATTGACATGGCAGGGAGACAAGATACTCAAACTTAGAATAGTAGTTTTCAACCAGGGATACAGGTAGTCCTGGAGGTACACAAAGGTCTTCCAGTGGGTTCATCAACTGATCTAGATATTTGCTTAGTTTTACAAGAGACAACATGAAAAGCACTAGCAAAGTCAGTATAAACTAAAATTTCATACAATGACATATTTATACTGCTTTCCGTACTATACACAAGTGGCTGGCAACCTGTCGGCCCACGGCCCATCAGGATAATCCACTGGTGAGCCGTGAGACATTTTGCTGACATTGGCTGTCCGCAGGCACCCTGAACCCACAGTGGCTCTGATCTGCCATTCCTGGACAATGGGAATTGCAGGAAGTGGTGCTGGCCACAAGCATGTGTTGGCCACCACTTCCCATAGCTCTTACTGGCTGGGAACAGTGAACCACGGCCAATGGGATAGTCAGTGTCAGCAATATGTTTCACAGCCCACCAGTGGAATACCCTGCTGGGCCACAGGTTGTTCACCACTGACGTGCATTGAAATGTAAGTACAGTATTTTTATTCCAATTGTTTTATTTTATAATTGCATGGTAAAAATGAGAAAATAAACAATTTTTCAAAAGCAGTGCACTGGGACACTTTTGTATTTTATTGTCTGATTTTGTAAACAAGTAGTTTTTAAGTGAGGAGAAACTTAGGGTCCACAGGCCAGATCAGACTCCTTAAAGGAAGGCAGTATTCTGGAGAATTCTGAGAGCCACTGCTGTAGAGGTCTGTCAAAAGGGCAATTAAATCATCCAGGAAAGAATCTGAGCAACTCCCCCAAAACTAGGGCAGGGAATGTTATGAAATTAGTTTGTGTCAGTGATGATACAATAGTGACAATGGAAAAATTACAGATCAATAACTGCAGTGCACTCAATCACAGCATTAGGACCTGACACAAAGCCCTCTGAAGTCAGTTGAAAAACTCTTAGGGTATGTCTACACTACAGCACTAATTCGAACTAACTTAGCTAATTCGAACTAACGAACTAAGCTAATTCGAATTAGTGCATCTAGACCTAAAAACTAGTTCAAATTAGCATTTTGCTAATTCGAACTAGCATGTCCACATTGAGTGGACCCTGAACCAAAGTTAAGGCTGGCCGGAACCAGTGCCGGCAGGGCATCAGCTTAGGACTTAGAGCATGGAGCTGCTGCCTCAGGCTAGCCGAGGGCTGTGCTTAAAGAGACCTGACCCCCACCCCGGACAGACAGTTCTCAGGGTTCCCCGCTTGCTTGTCTACCTCGATGAGGGACAGCAAAGCAGTCCTGTCTTGGAGCGCCCTGAGTGCCCACACTCGGCACATCACAGCACTCGGCCATCAGCCCGGCTGCACTTGCCGCAGGCTGCCATCTGGGGGGGTCATTCGGGGGTCTGTCAGGATCCAGGAGGCCCTGCAGGAGAGCCTCCACTCCGAGGAGCCCGCAGAGCCACCCCAGTCCTCCCCATCGGGGGCTCGTGCCCCATTCCTCCCTCACCTCCTTCCACCTACCCTTCCCTAGCCCCCCTTCCTCATGTAAAAAATAAAGGACACGTGTGTTCAAAAATAGAAACTCTCTTTATTTAACAAAACTGAGGGTGGGGGGGGATTAACTTCTGGGGAGACTGGGAAAAGGAGGTGGGAGAGGGGAAGAGAGAGGGTGGGAGAGGGGAGGTGGAAACCTGGGAGGAGGGAGCTGGAAGGGGGAAGCCAGGGGAAGAAGGAGGAGGGGAAGTATAAAACTATGGTACGCCATATCTTCAGTATTGTGTAGAGATGGGGTCTCCTCACCTCAAAAAAGCTATTTTGGCCTTGGAAAGGGTTCAGAAAAGGGCAACTAAAATGATTAGGGGTTTGGAACTGGTCCCATATGAAGAGAGGCTAAAGAGACTGGGACTTTTCAGCTTAGAAAAAAGGAGACTGAGGGGGGATATGATAGAGGTCTATAAAATCATGAGTGGTGTGGAGAGGGTGCATAAAGAAAAGTTCTTCATTAGTTCCCATAATAGAAGGACTAGAGGACACCAAATGAAATGAATGGGTAGCAGGCTTCAAACTCATAAAAGAAAGTTCTTCTTCACAAAGCAAATAGTCAACCTGTGGAACTCCTTGCCACAGGAGGCTGTGAAGGTGAGAACTAGAACAGAGTTTAAAGAGAAGTTAGATAAAGTCATGGAGGTTGGGTCCATGGAGTGCTATTAGCCAGGGGGTAGGAATGGTGTCCCTGGCCTCTGTTTGTGGAAGGCTGGAGATGGATGACACGAGACAAATGGCTTGGCCATTGTCTTTGGTCCATCCCCTCCAGGGTACCTGGTGTTGGCCGCTGTTGGCAGACAGGCTACTGGGAGAGATGGACCTTTGGTCTGACCCAGTACGGCCATTCTTATGTTCTTAGGTTCTAAGCTCAGGGCTCAGGGTTGGGGGTCTCACTGGACCAACTTGATTTTCATGCAACCCTGCTCCTGGGTTCGCATGTGGCCTTTGGTGGCCAGGCTGGCAGCTATCCTGCCCTAGACGGCCACTTTCCTGTGCCTAGTGCGGAGATTGTGGACGTTGGAGGCCTCCCCCCAAACCTGGATGAGGTCCACGATCTCCGCACTAGACCAGGCGGGCGTCCGCCTCTTGCGGCCCCGGGCAGGCTCCTAGGAGCTGCCAGTCTGGTCCTGGGAAGAGGCGGAGGGCTGGGTGGCAGCGGGTGGCTGGCTCGTGCTGTGCCAGGTGCAGGGTCTGCTGGCTGGGTGTTGGCAGGCTTGCACCTGGCACGGGCATCGTAGCCAGACCGTGGCCCTTTAAGGGCTCCGGGGCCGGGAGGGGGGCAGACGAGTTTCCCTGGCTTGGCCCAGAGTGGCCACCAGGGCAACCTGGGAAGGGCTAGCCTCCCACAAGTTCGAAGTGGCTACACAGCCCTTAATTCGAACTACTTAATTCGAACGAGGCGTTAGTCCTCGTAGAATGAGGTTTACCTAGTTCAAATTAAGTGCTCCGCTAGTTCGAATTAAGTTCGAACTAGCGGTTTGCGTGTGTAGCGCCTATGAAAGTTAATTCGAACTAACAGCTGTTAGTTCGAATTAACTTTGTAGTGTAGACATACCCCTATTGACTTCAGTGGGTTTTGGATCAGGCCCTCAGGCTGCATGAACAGGACCACGAGCACAAAAAATTATGACAATTCAAGTAAAATGAAGAATTTTGAATCTGGAGATTTTGGCAGAAATTTGTGGGGCGGTAAGTTGTTCTATCATGTTGAGACATTAACTCATTCTTTGTAAACATTATTTTCCATTGAAAAACGTGTGTTTGTATAACATTCTGTATAAGCAAATAATGAAACAATATTGGCAGCAGCATGAGGTAATTCTAGAAAAAAGGACATAAAACTAGCGCTGTCTGCACTCTTCGTTATGTATAATATTCTTCTATAAATTTAGCCCCTTCTTTCACACACACGTCATTATGTGTGTATAGGGATGATTCTGAATTAACTGCTTTCCAGGTTTTATAAAAGGGAATGGACTTTAAAAATAGAATAGCTATATACAAGGCTTTGTTGAATTTGGCTCTTAACAAGTCCAGGCCGCTCGTCATTGGAAGCTCTCTTATATGAATAATATTATCCAATGCATGCATTCATTCAGAAAAATAAGAGTAGGTATAGGTTCATATAATTAGCTGATATAATCCCATTTTAACAGTATCTTTCATCTGTGCATAGTTACCAGCTTTCTTTCCCGTAGAATCTGGGTCTGTGGCCACAGCATCACACACTGGGCATAGAAACAGGCTAATTATGGGAGGACTGTGTCATAACTACGATTCACTATGCAACAAGTATGACTTGACTAATATGGTATCCACTAAATTCCGTGTGACTATTTGTTAACAACACCATTTCATGAAGTCCAGAGTGGATGTTATGTTCAGAGGTGCAATCCAGAATGGTGAAGAGTTGTGTCATCTTTTACTCCCAATCCTTAAGTGCTACTGTAGCTCTTTGCCTGGGATGGCCATAGTCAGCAACCAGTATACACTTCATGTTTATTGGGCAGTACTGGTCCAATGCTTTGGATCTAGGAATTTACCTGCAGCACCAGACTTCCACTGGTTTCCACCAGCTTTAGTTAGCAACTAATAAGGTGACTTCATGCTCTCCACAGTCCCAAATTTCCCACAAAATTATGTTTTGAAATATCCAGCCCTTGCCCTGGAATTAGTAAAGTTCATTGCTCCTCTAGAGTCTTTGTGACAATTCGAGTAACAGTTTGTTACTTTAGTTGAAATATCAAACAGCTCAGTTCAAACAAAATACTGGATTGGTTTAGATTAAAAATAAAACAATGGTATTTATTTCCAAACAGATTTCAAGTGAGTATGAGTATTAGAATTGAAGTTAGAAATAGTTAAAAGAGAAATAAAGATAAAATACCTTCTAGTAACTAAAACGTAAGTTAAACATGAAAAACAATGAGTAGTCCTGTGGCACGTTAGAGACAGGTGCCACAGGACTACTTGTTGTTTTTAAAGTTACAGACTAACATGGCTACCTCCTCTGAGGTAAGTTAAACATGGTTCAAGGTAAAATACACATATTTCTGTCAAAATAACATCTTGAAGTCCTGAGTCAGATCGATCCCTCAGAGTCAAAGGGTTGGTACTTTTGTTTTCTTAAATGAAATAATAGATAACTGGGATTTCTTTGTCTCTCTCTTTTATAGCCCAATGAACCTTTTAAATGGATTCTTCTCAGAGATACCCCTATAGAAAGTAAATCCAAGCCATAAGGAAAGAAATATGGAGTTTCCTGGTGAAGGATGTATCCTTCTAGGGCTGTCTGCTAGGATGAAAATGATTTACGTCCTGCCCTCTACAGGGTAATTCTATGAACATTAAATATGTGACTTCCAATCTTCTCCCTCAGTGTAATAATGTGAAGTTTGCCTCCATCCTAGTTAGCTTAATGGGTCCATTTACATGATATTTAAAAATATCCTCACTGTTTTTCAAAGTACTTTGGCAGTAATTCCCAGGTGGAAAAACTACATCCCTTTGTCCAGGGCAGAGTAACTCTCATTTGACTGTGAAACACATTTTAAAAATTATAATTTCAGTTTATGTCCATAACTTTGCTTGCACCAACATTCTGTGATTATATTAATAACCAGCGAGTCCTGAGCTTTTCAGTACTACTTCCCTAGGTAACCCATTCCAGTGCTTCACCACTCTCCTAGTGAAATAGTTTTTCCTAATATCCAACCTGGACCTCTCCCACCACAACCTGAGACCATTGCTCCTTGTTCTGCCATCTGTCACTACTGAGAACAGCCTTTCTCCATCCTCTTTGGAACCTCCCTTCAGGAAGTTGAAGGCTGCTATCAAATCCCCCCTCACTCTTCGCTTCTGCAGACTAAACAGACCCAACTCGCTCAGCCTCTCCTCATAGGTCATGTGCTCCAGCCCCCTAATCATTTTGGTTGCCCTCCACTGGACCCTCTCCAATGCGTCCACATCCTTTTTGTAGTGGGGGGCCCAGAACTGGACACAATACTCCAGATGTGGCCTCACCAGAGCCGAATAAAGGGGAATAATGACATCTCTGGATCTGCTGGCAATGCTCCTCTTAATGCAACCTAATATGCCATTAGCCTTCTTGGCTACAAGGGCACACTGTTGACTCATATCCAGCTTCTCATCCACTGTAACCCCCCAGGTCCTTTTCTGCAGAACTACTACTTAACTGGTTGGTCCCCAGCTTGTAACAATGCTTGGGATTCTTCCGTCCCAAGTGCAGGACTCTGTACTTGTCCTTGTTGAACCTCATCGGATTTCTTGTGGCCCAATCCTCCAATTTGTCTAAGTCACTCTGGACCTATCTCTTCCCTCAAGCGTCTCTATCTCTCCCCCTAGCTTAGTGTCATCTGCAAACTTGCTGAGGGTGCAATCCATCCCCTCATGCAGGTCATTAATAAAGATATTGAACAAAACCGGTCCTAGAACTGAACCTTGGGGCACTCCGCTAGAAACCGACCGCCATCCTGACATCGAGCCGTTGATCACTACCCGCCGGGCCCGGCCTTCTAGCCAGCTTTCCATCCATCTTACCGTCCATTTATCCAATCCACATTCCCTTAACTTGCTGGCAAGAATATTGTGGGAGACCATATCAAAAGCCGTGCTAAAGTCAAGGTATATCACATCCACTAACTTTCCCATGTCCACAGAGCCAGTTACCTCATCATAGAAGCTAATCAGATTGGTCAGACATGACTTGCCCTTTGTGAATCCATGCTGATTATTCCTAATCACTTTTCTCTCTTCCAAGTGCCTCAAAATAGATTCCTTAAGGATCCCTTCCATGATTTTTCCAGGAACTGAGGTAAGACTGACCGGCCTATAGTTCCCTGGATCGTCCTTCTTCCCTTTTTTGAAGATGGGCACTACATTTGCCTTTTTCCAATCATCTGGGATCTCTCCCGATCTCCACGACTTTTCAAAGATAATGGCCAAAGGCTCCTCAATGACATTTGCCAACTCCCTCAGTACCCTCGGATGCATTAAGTCCAGACCCATGGATCTGTGTACGTTTAGCTTTTCTAAATAACTCCTAACCTGTTCTTTACCCAGCAAGGGCTGTCCATCTTCATCCCAACTTGTGTCACTTAGCGCATTAGTCCGGGAGTCGACCTTGTCCGTGAATACAGAAGCAAAGAAAGCATTGAGTACTTCAGCTTTCCCCACATCATCTGTCACTAGGTTACCTCCTTCATCCAGTAGGGGTCCCACACCCTCTCTGATCACCTTCTTCTTGTTAACATGCCTGTAGAAACCTTTCTTTTAATCCTTCACATCCTTAGCCAGTCGCAATTCCAATTGCGCTTTCGCCTTCCTGATAACCCCCCGGCATTCTCGAGCTATACATTTAAACTCCTCCCTGGTCATGTGTCCAAGTTTCCACTTTTTGTAAGCTTCCTTTTTGTGCTTAAGTTCACCAAGGATTTCTCCTGTAAGCCAATCCGGTCTCCTACCATGTTTGCCTCTCTTGCTACGTATCGGGATGGTTTCTTTCTGTGCCTTCAATAAGGCTTCTTTAAAATACTGCCAGCTATCCTGGACTCCTTTCCCCTTCATGTTAGCCTTCAATTTCCTGAAGGGAGGTTCCAAAGAGGATGGAGAGAGGCTGTTCACAGAAGTGATAGATGGCAGAAAAAGGAGCAATGGTCTCAAGTTACAGTGGGAGAGGTCTAGGTTGGAAATTAGGAAAAACTGTTTCACTAGGAGGGTGGTGAAGCACTGGAATGGGTTACCTAGGGTGGTGGTGGAATCTCCATCCCTAGAAGTTTTTAAGTCTCAGCTTGACATTGCCCTGGCTGGGTTGATTTAGTTGGGATTGGTCCTGCCTTGGGCAGGGGGCTGGACTTGATGACCTCCTGAGGTCTCATCCAGCTCTGATTCTATGATTCTATGAACCTGGACTTCTTCAGCCTTAGTGTGTTGTTGCTGCTATTTTTGTTTACTTGTTTTTGGGGGCAGGGTTGGTCAGTTTGTTGGTTGGTTTTTTGTTTGTTTGTTTGTTTGTTTTCTTTCTCAATATTAATAAGGTTTTATTCCCAAGAGGGATATGGGCACAGTGCCTGAATGGACTAGAATAAAAGAGAAATAGAAGGTTGCAAAAGTTTGAAGGATGGACAGTACTATGATGAAGCATGTGGGTATATCTTCCCTAGATAAACATGAAGAAGTGTTTTGGAATGTAATTTATATATCTGATATAGGTTCAGATATGTTCCTGATTGACATCTAAAATAGCTTTTAGTTACTTTTCTGGGTGGGGTGAATGGTTAAACCATTCAGCTGACATTTTCTATGGCAAAAGTCCTCTATATGATAGTATGGAAATCAGTTTATGTAGTGAGTGGCCATAGAATCCAGTGATTCGTAAGTTGTTAGGGAAGTTCTTTTATACCATGCGCAGATTGGAGGCACCTGCCATTTGTTTAGAATTGTTCACATGAAGAGGGGGTTGGCTGGAGGATTTGGGACATGACCTGTATCCACCTAGGTGGTGCCCATCTGAGGTCTTTGCATGGTGTCCACGCTTATTATGTCTACATTGCAAAGAGGCAATCACATGAGCTAGTCTCACTCTGCTGGGCTATGAGGGTTTGAACTGTCCCTTGTTAATTGAATAGTAAAGGTGTGGTTAATCAATTAAGTCACTTGTGGAACTCACAAATGCTTGCATTAGTAGCTGGTAGTTGTCCATGTATCTAAGCACATGAAATAAAGTGACCACAGTTAGGCAGACCCACCAAAATATTGTGATGTTATTTTTTATTGTTAATCAACCAGCACTACATGAAATGTGTTGCGTTCAATAGCATGCCAAGGAGGAACATAAAGATTAGTTCCTCAGGCAGGGATCTCTATTTCTGTAACTCCTAACTTAGCACAAATGTTGGCTGCTTTTAGAATGCTTTAAAAACTTTAGTATAGCATTTACCAGTCCCTGTATTTGCTGAAGCTAAAGGAATGTGCTTCAGATCAATTTAGCATGCAGACAACTGCATTAGTTATCTGTAAGTCAATGTATTGATTTTTGAATTGCTTGTTTATAAGAGTGTAAAGGAATTGTCTACAGACTACTTATTCAAGTTCATATCTTTATATGTCCTCTCCCTGGTGGTCAGCAACAGAGCTGTGAAGTGCAGTTATAAAAGTCTGGCTCTGAAAAGGTGAGGAGGCTGCATGTTTGCCTGAGACACTGGGCATCTCTACACAAGGACATTATTTTTAAATAACTTATTTCGAAATAATAACTCCTGAAATAATAACTTCAAAATAGTGTGTCCACACTACGGGGAAGCCTTGAAATTAGTCTGAGGCAGGCTCCATTAATGTGGACATAGTACCTTGACTTGGAGCCTCAGGAAACACTGAGAAGTAATTACTTTGAATGATTGTGGGGAGTCGTTATTTTGATATAGCCACACCAGAGCATCCACACTACTGGTATTTTGAAATAACTAATTTGAAATAAGCATTATTCCTCATGGAAAGCAGGAGTTATTATTTCAAAATAACCAGCCCCTTATTTCAAAATAATGGTCTTGGTAGTGTAGAAGCTCCTCTTGTTATTTTGAAATAAGAGGAGTTATTTCAAAATAACTCCCTAGTGTTGACCAGGACACTGAGGCTACATCTAAACTGTACAGTTATTTCAGAATAACAGCCGTTATTCTGAAATAACTATGCGAGCATCTACACAGCAATTCCGTTATTTCAAAATAATTTTGAAACAATCGACAGTTTATTCCAACTTCCGTAAACCTCATTCTGTGAAGAATAACGCCTATTCCGAAATAATTATTTCAAAATAAGGCCTGTGTAGATGCTCCACTACTGCTATTTTGAAATAGACCCTCACCAGGGACATTCTAAGTTATTTCTCCTGGAGCTCTAAATCGAGATAGCACATCTACATTAGGGAAGCCTGCTTCAGACTAATTTCAAGGCTTCCCTGCAGTATAGAGGTACTATTTCAAAATAAGCTATTTCAGAATAACTATTCCAGAATAGTTTATTCCAAAATAATTGTGCAGTGTAGACGTAGCCTGACAGATCTGAAACACTTCTTTTCAGAATTCAACAGGATCAGTGACTGCACTGAAATAGCTTTGCAGAGCCAGCCTACTTGATTATTTATACCTAATTACGATGCTGTGAAACACTTTCAAGTACATTTATGAATCACATCCTGTAGGATTGGATATGTATTTTATATTGTATTGAAGGCATTTGGCTAGTAGCACAGCTGTTTTAAAAATGTGTTTCTTTCACACAAATGGGTCACTGGGGCCCAAATGTTCTAAACATCAATAAAACTAATCAGGGTTAATGCTGCAATGAGTATTAAACTGAAGATTAAGCCGAGAAAACAAACTGTGAAACAGGTTCTTCTTATTCCTCAATTACCAAGTAAAACTGAAGAAGCTTACCATAATCAAGTGATGAGTTGAACTTAGCACTTGCAGTGTCTAGCCTTATGAGCAAATAGTGATATTTATTGATGGTATTAATGTTTTTAAATAGGCTTAGACCTTTTATAATGCCACCGACATTTCATTTTATGGAACATGGAATGCAGAGGCTGTAAAGTCATGATTAATATTGCTAACTATAATAAGTGGAAGTGCAATAGTCATTTTTGCTCATATTTGCTTATATTATGTGAATTCCTACAATGTCTTAAGAAACCCTATAGGGACATAATTTTCCTCAGGTTTTGAAATTGACTGTCTTATGAAAGCATTTCATTGAGGGATACAAAAAAGTTCAGATAATTTGCTTTTAACTGTTAACTGCCCAAATGCTGTGACAAACACCTGGAAGCTCTTATTCTGCCTGCACAATCAGCTGCATTTACTAATCCTTCCCAATATATGTCACAATGCAAAATAGGATTCCACTATTTTAATTTGCTAATCACCTTAGTTTGATGGAGAAGATGCTAGTCATCCACAAGTATCTGGAACACTGGAACAAGAATGAATAAATCTGAGTCAAATCTTTAACAAATAAAGGAAAACAGATACACTTGGGAAGTGGACATGTGATATGTGCTGCTACCGTTTCTCTGCTGTAACTTTGTATAGATTCAACCACATAAAGTCCATCTCTGTGTGAATAACCCCATAGGATATGTGAAATATTTGAAAACAGTCCTACAGTAAGGTACAAAAGGAAAAGAATAATATGATTGTAGAAAATTTTCACCAGTTAATCTTGGCTAACATGAAGAAAGCCTATTATCAACATACCTATGCTTCAGTGATCTCCCTTATACCTTTTGTTGTCACATTTCCTTTTTATGATTAAGTGAACTTCAAAACATTGATAAAGAAATATGCACAGAATCACGTCCAGCATTACAGGTAATAGACTGTCTTTTCAACTAACAGAAGTGATGGCACTTAATTTTATGATTTCTCCCAATCTTTTTTTTTTGGTTTATGTCCTACTTCTGCTTTCTTCTTTGGTTACATTGTGTGACCATATCTGCTTCTTGGGAATCATCTTTAGCATCTCAACACTTTAAGAGCTACAAAATAAGAAAAAAGGGTAAGATAACTGCCTCTTTTATAGTTGAGCTTTTTCCTTATTGGAAAAGATTTAGCGGTTATCCAAGATGACGCAGATTTTTCTAAATTATTATGTACCTCTATTTACTGTATCTTTCACTTATTACCATTAATCTTCCTTCTTGTGTTTCTGTGTAGAAAAATAAACATTTTTGACACACTGGAACTGATAAGAATGGGCATGTCTACACTAGGGATTTATTTCACAGTTACTCCCCTTATTCTAAAATAACAAGTGGAGCATCCACACTACCAAACCCATTATTTCAAAATAAAGGGCTTGTTATTTTGAAATAACAACTCCTGCTTGTGAAGAGGAATAGCCCCATTTGAAAATTGTTATTTCAGGAGTTATTTCAAAATAACTTATTTCAAAATAAATCCCTAGTGTAGACATGCCCAAAGAATATAGTGTGTCACTTCAAATAAAAAGCGGAAAATTCTAACTTTGGTTGTCTCCTTTTTAGCTGGTTCCAAGGATGGAATGATTATCAGAGAGCATTGTAAGAGTTTCTAGTCATATCTGATTCTGAGCTAGTGGTTCAACTCTGCCAGATTTTTAGTACCTTTTAAAAATAAGAACTTAGCCTGTGTGTATAGTTTCAGGATGACACTGGTTTTTGAAAGCAACATATAATAGTTCTCAAATATATTCTGATATTTACACAATTTCAAGGGATGTGCTAATGAGAGTCTAATAAAATGTGTCTGAAGAGTACAGTCCTGCTCCTGAACCACTCAAATCAATGGATCTTGGTCATTGATTTCAGAGAAAGCGGTATCAGGCCCCCAAAGAACTTACCCATGGATCTACCCATAATTAAAAAGACAGATTTAGCCTTGTTCTCTAAGGACTAGATTGTGATACCTGTCTCACATGGCTGAGCAGTTACAAGAGTAGTTCTATTGACTGTAAAGAGACTATTCCAGTGAATAATTTGGTACCAGTATAAAATATTGACAGTTAAGCCCTTTTCCTTTAAATGGCAGCATTTTTCACTGCAGGAAAGGAGGAATCAAGAACAAGAGGAATAGCTGAGCCATTTTTAGGGGGAATTTATTGGTATAATTAAAGTACTTGTGCCCCCAAAACAAGAACTGCTCAGCTGGTCTGATGGACATTTACAAATCTTTTCATTCTGAGCTCCCTGTCGATCTTACTGTTCCATGCACCTTCCCTTCTCAATAGAGCTCTCAACTTCCACTTATGCCTTATGTACTTATAAGGCACCCATCTTTTAGCATCTGGGACCCTCACAGATGTTAACTGGTGTATATTCACAATGGTGTGAATAGGGGAAATAGACCAACTTTGCTGAAGCGGAGGTACAGAGATATTAAGTGACTTGCCCAAGTCATACATGAAGTCTGTGGCAGAGGCCAGATCTGAATGCATGGCTCCTGAGTCCTGTTCCAGTACATTAATCTCAACGGCTATGTCTGTCTGACTGGCAGCAGTGTGTGGTGTACGTGTAGCTACATGCCAAGTGAAAAGCAGGCTGCATCCACACTGTGGTGTGCAAGCTACACACATCAGTGTAAGGCTCTGGTAAGGCGGTGGCGGTAGGAAAAGGCTCCAACAGCTCCTCCATTGCCAGAGCCTTTCGCCAATGCTGGAGTCTTCCACTTCAGTGGTGAGGGGCTCTGGCAGCTGCCTGTGGCAGGAAGCTGTGTAGAGAGACATGGAAGACACATATCCATGGGGACCAGGAGTGTCTTTATTCTACTTGCCCTAAACCGTGCCTCACTGACTAGATAGTTATTTATATTGATGTAGTGGATGTACCATATGCACTGCTGTAAAGAGTGAGCAGTATACATATACTAGTAGCCATGAGAAACAAAACATGAAATTGATTAGAAATATAAACCTATTCAGTTTCTTTCTTTCTTTCTTTCTTTCTTTTACACTGCAGAGTTTTGTCAGAAGAATGGCTGTTTTTCCAACAAAACTTGAGGAATGTCCACACTGCAATTGCGTTCTTCCACAAGAAAATTGAAAGAACAGAGGGTTTTTTCCGTCATTGGTAATACTCATTCTACGAGGAATGAGAGCTCTTTTGCAAAAATGTGTGTGTGGATGGAGAAGAGGGAGTTCTTTTGGAAGAAGAGGAAAGAGGAAAAAGCACAGGTGCCCTGGTGGCCATTCCATCCATAGCAATCACAGCTTACGTGCGAAAGAGCGTCTATTTAGTCTACATGCTCTCTTTCAAAAAAGCAGATCACTTTTTCAATGCACTTTTGCAGTGTGGATGTTCTCTTTCGGAAGAAGATTTTCGGAAGATCTCTTCCAAAAAAAACTTCCTCCAAAAGAAGCCTGTAGTCTAGACGTAGCCTCAGGCTGAATGAACTCCTTGGTTGCAGCAGAGACCACCTTCTGCTTCTGTTTGTATAGTGCCTAGCACAATGGAGACTTGCTCCATGACCAGGGTTGAGAGGCACTACAGTAATGCAAACAAATAATGATAAAATATGATCAAACCATATAAACAGTGAAAAGTAGATATTCAAATCCTTCATATTAATATAAAATGTTATTAGTTACTCAGGTAATTTTTTTTTATCAGAGGGGTAGCCCTGTTAGTCTGAATTTGCATAAACAACGAGAAGTCTTGTGGCAGCTTATAGACTATGGCTACGTCTAGACTGGCATGATTTTCTGCAAATGCTTTTAACGGAAAAGTTTTCCGTTAAAAGCATTTGCGGAAAAGAGCGTCTAGATTGGCACGGACACTTTTCTGCAAAAGTACTTTTTGCGGAAAAGCGTCCGTGCCAATCTAGATGCGCTTCTGCGCAAAAAAGCCCCGATCGCCATTTTCGCGATCGGGGCTTTTTTGCGCAAAACAATACGGCGTTGTCTACACTGGCCCTCTTGCGCAAAAGCATTTGTGCAAGAGGGCTTTTGCCTGAACGGGAGCAGCATAGTGTTTCCACAAGAACACTGACAATCTTACATGAGATCGTCAGTGTTCTTGCGGAAATTCAAGCAGCCAGTGTAGACAGCTGGCAAGTTTTTCCGGAAAAGCGGCTGATTTTCCGGAAAAACTGGCCAGTCTAGACACAGCCTAACAGATTTATTGAAGCATAAGCTTTCGTGGGCTC
The DNA here is from genome assembly GCA_032595735.1 of Pelochelys cantorii. NCBI lineage: Eukaryota > Metazoa > Chordata > Testudines > Trionychidae > Pelochelys > Pelochelys cantorii. The sequence continues at coordinate 117,375,894 of CM064326.1, read as the reverse complement.
CAATAAATCTGTTAGTCTATAAAGTGCCACAGGACTTCTCGTGGGTTTTTTTAGTGACAGTGATCTTTTTAGATTTGTGAACTAGCTACCGTGATTGTAAATCTTGACCCTAGTCAACTAAAGTCCGGCTCTTGTTATGACAGCTCAGTAGCCTTTTGCCTTTGATTAAACAGAAGTCAGTGCCAGATTTTCCAAACTGATGTACTAGAAATGCATCTAAACATTCATAATGGGAGCAGAGATGACTGGCTGCACATTTTCATATTAAAATTTGGCTGAAACATGACAGTGTTATTTTCAAATATATACAAAAAGTTGTGTCATCCAAAGGTGACTTTTCACTGATTCAACACTGAAACCTCATACTTTACTCTGTAGGAAATAAAGACTTATGCAATATTTTTACAGTTGAATTACATGTATGGAAGCCAATGTGGATCAGAACATGGACAAGGAAAATGGGCAACTGGCTGTTGGGCAAGGGGGAAAAGAAACATATTGAACAAGCACCTGGAAGGTAGGGTATTGAAAAAAATGGAAAAGGAGACAGGGAGTGGAGATGCAGGGAAACTAGAATTGGGAATGCAAGTTAGGAGGACAGGTTAGAAAGGGTTCAAGTTTGGGAGGGAATCAGCAGACAATTGGGTACCCACTAGAACACACTCACTTCCAGAGCCTGGTAAGGACCCCTAAATCTCTGAATCTCACCAGTCCTTTGCTGTCAGTAAATAAAATACAATCCTAGAAAGACGGGGCAGGAAGAGACACTAAGAGTTCATCTAGTCATCAAGAGTTCACCCAGTGCTGATGCAGGATCTCTGACAGCTGATTTTTCTGCCTTCTTAAAAACCTCCAGTGACGTGGATTCCACAACTTCCCTTGGTAACCCGTTCAAATGCTCATAAGAAAGAATTGAGTAAGACAGAATTTCCTCATCTCTACATCTCCCTTGCTGCAGAGTAGATCAATTACTTCACCCTGGTCTACACTAGGGAATTATTTTGAAATAACTCCCCTTATTTCAAAATAACAGGTGGAGCGTCCACACTACCAAGCCCATTATTTTGAAATAATAACTCCTGCATTTCACAAGGAATAAGCTTATTTCAAAGTTGTTATTTCGAAATAGAGGTAGCGTGGATGCTCTGGGGTTGCTATTTTGAAATAACTACTCCCCAGAGTCATTCAAACTAATTACACCTTGGCTAGGTCTAGACTATACTTTCGAAAAAGCTTCTTTCGAAAAAGAGCATCTAGATTGTATTACGCAGATCAAAAAATTGATCCGCTTTTTAAGAAAAGAGTGTCCAGACTGCTGGACGTTCTTTTGAAAAAAAAAGGCACCCGGAACTGCTTCTGGCAGGGCATGGGGGCAGCATTTACTTCCCAGTGCTTCTCCATGCTCTTTGCAGAGACGTGTGCTTAAAGGGATCCCCCTGGACAGCCGTTGCTCTGCTCCTGCTTCTGGCTTGCCTACCTCCTAGAAGGAAAGCAAAGCTGCTGCAGTGCTTGCTCTGGTTGCCCTGCTTTCTTGGACACCACAGCAGTTTCTTTTCTGGTTGGTTTTCCTGCTTGTCACTGTGTTTTTGGCCATGGAGCCAGAGCTGCCCCTGGGCAGGCAATGGCCCCACGCTGCCATGCTGCAGCTTCTGCTGCATCTTCATGACTCCGTCATGAAGCTCCTGACCCATATGGACCCGAACCAGAGCTGCGAAACCTTTGTCCGGGATGCAGGAGCTATGCCCTTGCCTCCAAACTTTTTTGGGGACAGGCAGATTTGGAGGCATGAGATGAGTTCAGACTGGTGGGACCGGCTCGTCATGGAGCTCTGGGACGATGACCAGTGGCTCCGCAACTTCCAAATGAGGAAGGCCACGTTCCAGGAGCTGTGTGCCTGGCTCGCCCCTGCTCTGCAACACCAGGACACCCACCTGCGGCCCACTATCCCCATGCAGAAGCGGGTCGCAATCACCCTTTGGAAGCTAGCCACCCCCAACAGCTACCGCTCTGTGGGACACCAGTTTGGCATGGGGAGGTCTACCGTCGGGGACATTTTGATGGAGGTAAGTCACTTTCAGGGGACAGGCCCTGCTGAGTGGGGGGACTGAAAAAGGGGGACTGCCAGGTAAGGGGGAGTGGGGGATGGAGTGGCACTTGGAGGCGGCTCCTTGGCCAATCCTGCTCTGATGCGGGGGTGGGGGGCATCCTAACAAGGGGAGTGATGGGGCGGTGGGAGGGTGGGTTCTCCTCCCAAGGTCTAAGGTACCCTGTCTAACTCCCTGGTTTCTGTCTGTCTGTCTATTTGTATGAGGAGTAACGGTAGTTCGAATTAGGGTCTTTAATTCGAACGACCTAGTCTGTGCCGTGTGTAGCCGCGGGCACGGAGTTCGGACTAAGGGGGATTTAAAAATGGCAGTGCCCGGGAACATGCAAATGAAGCCCGGGATATTTAAATCCCGGGCTTCATTTGCAACTCCGCTTGCCCTCATTACCCTACCTAGCTTGAACTAACGAGCTAGTGTAGACATACCCAGAGAGTTCTATCTTCTTTAGTTTAAACCTTTGGTGGCTGCTTTCTCCTCTTTAGTTTTAGCTAGTGGAAATAAACCCATACTAGTGTAACCCTGGGTGGTCTCCAGTGAGAATATTTTTGGGGTAACAATGCCTGCATCTTCTGCAACTCGTACCTGTACCACAGGTTGCAGGCAGGGACATTTTTCCCCCAGCGGGACCTTGTGCTTGGGAACGTGCAGGTGCCGGTGTGCATCGTGGCCGATGCAGCCTACCCCCTGATGCCGTGACTCATTAAGCCCTACACCAGCCACCTGGATGCGAGCAGGGAGCTATTTAACACGCATCTTAGCCAGGCTCGCATGCAGGTGGAATGCACGTTCATCTGCTTGAAAGGGAGGTTTTGTTGCCTCCTCACATGGCTGGACATGGGCGAACGCAACATCCCTGAGATGGTGGCTGCATGTTGTGCCTTGCATAACCTGGTGGAGAGGAAAGGGGAGGCCTTCCTGCCAGGGTGAGGGACAGGTGCTGATGGCGAGGGGAGGTAATTTGAGCAGCCCTGGACAGCTGCCATCCATCAGGCTCATCAGTCTGGTGTTCACATCCGAGAGGCCCTGAGGGAGAGATTCTCTGAAGGAGCCCACTGACTCTCCCCAGGGCCTCTCCCATGGGAGGTTTGGCCTGGCCCACCCACACTTTTCCCTCCACAACCCTCACCCTCACCCTCTTCCAATAAAGAATATATAAAAAACCAATATCTGTTTACAAAGAAAACCGGGTGTTTATTAGAAACAATATCAGTAAGGAAAATGTGCTAACTGTTTAAAATAAAACTCTCTTTTTTACTGTTCTACTGTTTATATACAAGCTACATCTTTCACTCCAAAATAAAGATTTTGTTACATCACTGAAATGCTCTTTCACTAGGGTGGTAGGGGGCTCAAAACCTGGAGGGGAGGGGGGCTCAAGTAGGCCACTGCTTCCCTGATCGCAGGGTCCTGCCACCTTGCATCCTGGCACCGCCATGGCCTTGTGGTCAGGTGGAGTGAGGGCCAGTCCTGGCCTGGGCAGGAGAGGGGCGGGGGACAGCTGTTGGGCCTGTGAGGGCTCAGGAGCAGGACGGGCTGGGGAAAAGGGGGGCTGGAGGGTCCTGGAATGCAGGAGGAGCTGTGCCAGTGCCAGGGGCAGGCAAGGCTAGGACCTCCTGCAGAGTGGCACAGATTGAAATGTGGTGCTGGACCAGCTCATCCAGCAGACTGTTGCGTCACTTGGCCTCTGCCTCTGTCCTCTGCTGAAGAGTCCTGTTGAGGTCCTGCAGGGCCACTATGTGCTCTTTCAGCAGGTCCATGTAGACACGCCAGTGCCTGTGGGTGCCATGTGTCCGGGATTGTGGTGGGGCAGGTGTGGTGGTCCCCTTTTGCATGTGGGTGTCCAGCTGTGGAGGAAAAGAGGAGGAGACAATCATGTATGTGTGCACCTGCTGTCCCTGAGGGCATGCCGTCTCTGTAAGGGGCCCTCCTTCGGACAGGAGACTCTCAGAGGTTTTACACGTGACACCGTTGTGTGTGAGTTGGGCAGCAACCTGAGCATCACAGGGGTCCCACAGTGGCAATGGGACAAGATGTCCTCCCCGCACTGCCAACCCGCCCGTGTGTGGTGACCCCTCAAAGCACTCACCTGATGTTCCCTCAGCCATGTCCAAGGATGCCTCTGGGGTCTGGAGGACTGGCTCCTGGGATAGGGTCGCTGCTGTCTCTTCCTCCTCCTCCTCCTGGTGCAGCTCTCCTGTCCCTCCTTCCTGCTCATCCTCCCTCAGGGGCTGGTCCACAATATGGTGGGGTAACCCAGACTCCACAACACGCAGTGGGGTCTGGGCTTCCCCACCGCCCAGAATCTGCTCCAGGTCCGCATAATACAGGCAGCTCTGTGGAGCTGCCCCGGAGCGGAAGCTCTGGTCTCGGGCCTTTGCATCCCCCTGCCACAGTTCTTTCACCTTGGCCCTCACTTGGTCCAGGGTGCGGGGGTGATGCCCTTTCTTGGCCAGTCCTTGGGCCATGCGCCCATATATATTCACATTCCTATGGTGCGACTGCAGGCCTGCAGGGCTTCTTCCTGAGATGAGAGCTCCAGGAGGTTTTTTATTTCAGGCCCTGACCAGGCTGGTGCCCACCTTTTGGAGCCCCAGGGTGGGTTCTCCTTACTGTCCCGAGAAGGGCCAGGGGGCCTTGAGGCTGGGACATGGCTAGCACAGCTGGCATGGATGCTATAGCTGGCTTTCATAAAGCAATGCCTGTCTGGGTGCCTTTGCCTTTAAGAGGCTGTGGACAGAAACAATAGAGGTGCTCAGCATGGTAAGGAAGGACTGTCAACCAGGGCTTCTTCTTGGAGGCCCTTCTTTTCAAAAGAACAGGCTCCCCGTGTCCACACACACCTTTTTTCGACAGATCTCTGTCGAAAAAGGCATTCTTCCTTGTAAAATGAGGTTTACCGCTGTCGACAAAACCGCCGCATTCTTTCGACTTACTTTCGAAAGAACACGGTGGTAGTCTAGACGCAGGTAAAGTTTTTTCTAAAAAACCCTGTAGTCTAGACACACCCCCTGGTGCTTCCTGGTTCTCTAAGTTGAGGTAGCACGTTCACATTAAGGGAGCCTGCCTCAAACTAATTTCAAGGCTTCCCCAGAGTGGGGACTTGCTATTTCAAAATTATTATTTTGGGAATTATTATTTCAAAATAAGTTATTTTGAAATAATTTCCTAGTGTAGACATGCCCTTCTGTTCTATCTTCAGTGGATGTTGAGAACAGTTGATCACCTCCTTTTTTAAAACAGGCCTTCACATATTGGAAGACTTTTATTCAGTCTACTGTCAGCCCTTTTTTCTCAAAACTAAACACACCCAGGTGTTAACCTTTTCTTATAGATTCGGGTTTTCTAAACCCTTTCTTATTTTTATTGTTCTCCTCTGAACTCTGTTCAATTTTTCTGCATTTTTTTTAAACAATAGCACCTCAGACTGGACATTATACTACAGCTGAGGCCTCAGGAACTATTATCACTTGTGCCTTACAAACAACAAACCTGTTAATACATCACAGAATATTAGCCTGTTTCATAGCTACATCACTTTGTTGTATCATATTCGGTTTGTGATCCTCTATAACCTCCAGATTCTGTTCAACAGTGCTATTATCTAGTCAGCTGTTATCCTTTTTGTGTGTGTGCATTGATTTTTCTCCTTCCTAAATAAAATACTTTACATTTGTCTTTACTGAATTTCATCTTGTTGATTTTGAACCAATTGTCTAATTTGCCAAAGGTGTTTTGAGTTCTTATCCTGTCCTCCAAAGTGCTTGTAACTTTTCCTAGCTTGGTATCATCGAGAAATATTATGCACATATTTTCCTTCCATATTAATGAAAATATTGAAGAGTATCAGATGCAGGACATATCCCTATGAGACTCCACTAGATATGTCCTCCAAGTTAAACATGGAATCATTGATAACTATCCTTTGAGTATATTTTTTCAACCAGTTGTGCACACACTTTATTGTAATTTAATCTAAAGTATTCTTATAGTTTGACTTTAAGAATGTCATATGAGACTTTGTCAGAAGCTTTACTGAAATCAAGATGCATCTCATCTGCTCCCCTTCCCCCCATCCACTAAGCTAATAATCTATGGGTATGTCTACACTTGCAGCCTATTTTGGAATAGGGCTGCAAATGTAGGCATTCAGAATTGCAAATCAAGCCCAGGATTTAAATATCCCGTGCTTGATTTGCATCTTCCCGGCCGGGCGCCATTTTTGAAATTTACAAGCCCGGAATAACTGCCTGTGTCTACACGCGGCAGTGAAACAGGCATTCGAAATAAAACCCTATTTTGAACTACCTGTTAAACCTCATTGCAGGAGGAATAACAGGTAGTTCGAAATAGGGCTTTATTTCGAACGCCCGTTTCACTGCTGCGTGTAGACGCGGGCAGTTATTCCAGGCTTGTAAATTTCAAATTGGTGCCCAGCCGGGAAGATGCAAATCAAGCGCGGGATATTTAAATCACGGGCTTGATTTGCAATTCCGAATGCCTACATTTGCAGCCCTATTCCGAAATAGGCTGCAAGTGTAGACATACCCTATCAAAGTTGGTTTGGTATGATTTGTTCTTGAAAAATCCACGATGTCTATAAATGCTCACAAATTGATTGTTCAATAACTTGTTCCAGTATATTCCAGTTGGGCTGAGTGGTCTATAATTCTCACAGCACTCTTTATTCCCCTTTTTGGAGACAGATATTATGTTTGCCCTTCTCCAGTTGTCTGGGATCTCATCCCTCCTCCATCAGTTCCAAAAGATAATCACTAAAAGTTCTGATATTGCTTGAGCTAGTTCTGTAAGTATCCTAGGGTGAAAGTGGTGAGTCTCTGCTGACTTGAAAATATCTAAATCATCTCAATATTCTTTTACCGCTTCTATTCTGGCTAGTGTTAATTCCTCCTTGTTACTGATATTGTGTTATGAACCTGATCAAAGTTAGTGAGAACCCACCTCAGCCTTCTTGGTGCTGTCTGGTTTTGGCTTCCCTTCCCCGCTAAGTGGTGGACCTACACTTCCATCATCTTTCTCTTTCTCCTAATGTATTTAAGGAACCTTTTCCTATTGCCTTTTACATCTTTTGTTAACTGTAACTCATTTTGTGTCTTAGCCTCTTTGATTCGCCCTACGTCTTTTCTAATCATCCTTAGTAATTTCTCCATGTTTCCACTTCTTGCAGGATTTCTTTTTTATTTTTTTCAGGCAATTAAACACTTCCTAATGCAGCCATATTGGCATCTTACTAGTTTTCCTATCTTTTGGTCATATTGAGATAATTTGCTCTTGTGCCTTTATTACATCTCTGAGAAACTGCCAGTCCTCCTGAAAACTTTTCTCTCTTAGATATTTTTCTCATAAGACTCTACCCTACCAGTTCTCTGAATCTGTTGAAGTCTGCTTTTTTAAAATCCATTGTCCTTATTTTGTTGCTCACTCCTTCCTTTCCTTAGGAAAGCTGTCATTTTGTAATCACTTCCACCCAAGATGCCTTTCATCTTCAGAGTCACAATCAATTTTTCCCTGATAGAATAAAGTCTAAAATGGTTTCCACCATTTACTTCCTCTACCTTCTGGGGAAGAAGATGTGAGAAAGTGCAGGGCATCCACAACATGTTCTAAGAACTGATTGGATATTTTGAGTATTAATGCATTATTTTCCCAGCACGTAGTTACGATCCCCATCACTACCAGGTCTTGTGGTGTTTATTCTAGAAATGCCTCATCCACCTCCTCTTCTGCATTTGGAGGGATATGGTAGACTCATATAATCATAGGGCTGGAAGAGACCTCAGAGGTCATCGAGGCCAATCCCTGGCCCAAAGCAAGACCAAATCAACTAATCATCCCAGCTAGGGCTTTGTCAAGCCAGTCCTTAAAAACCTCTAGGGATGGAGATTCTACCACCTTCCTAGGTAACCCATTCTGGTGCTTCACCACCCTCCTAGTGAAATAGTTTTTCCTAATATAGCCGCTCCCTGAGTTATGACCACCTCCACTTATGAACATCTGCACTTACGACCAAAGCGGTTGTAAATGCGGATCCGAGTTATGAACAGCGATCCGTGCTTATGAACGGCGCGGTTGCCATGTAACTCTATGGGATCCGAGTTACGAACACTTCGAGTTACGGACCAAGTGTTGGTCCGTAACTTGTTCGTAACTCAGGGAGTGGCTGTATCCAACCTAGACCTCTCTCACTGTAACTTGATACCATTGCTTCTTGTTCTGCCATCCATCACTACTGAGAACAGTCTCTCTTCATCCTCTTTGGAACCTTCCTTCATGTAGTTAAAGGCTGATATCAAATCCCCCCTCACTCTTCTCTTTTGCAGATTAAATAAGCACAAATGCCTCAGCCTCTCCTCATAAATCATGTGTTCCAGCCCCCTAATCATTTTCATTGCCCTCTGCTGGACCCTCTCCAATGCATCCACATCCTTTCTGTAGTGGGGGCCCCAGAATTAGATACAATGCTCCAGATGTGACCTCACCAGTGCCAAATAACGGGGAATAATCACTTCTCTAGATTTGCTGGCAGTGCTCCTCCTAATGCACCCTAATATGCTATTAGCCTTCTTGGCTACAAGGGCACACTGTTGACTCATATCCAGCTTCTCATCCACTGTAATCTCCAGGTCCTTTTCTGCCAAACTGCTGCTTAGCCAGTTGGTCCCCAGCCTATAAAAGTGCTTGGGATTCTTCCGTCCCATGTGCAGGACTGCACTTGTCCTTGTTGAACCTCATTGGATTTCTTTTGGCCCAATCCTCCAATTTGTCTAGGTCACTCTGGACCCTATACCTACCCTTCAACACATCTAGCTCTCCCCCTAGCTTAGTGTCATCTGTGAACTAAGGGTGGAATCCATCCCCTCATCCAGGGCATTAATAAAGATGTTGAATAAAACTGTTCCTAAAACAGATCCTTGGAGCACTTCACTTGAAATCGACTGCCGACCAGACATTGAGCTGTTGATCACTACCCATTGAGCCTGACAATCTAGCCAACTTTCTAACCACCTTACAGTCCATTTATCCAATTCAGACTTCCTTAAATTGCTGGCAATAATTATGAGGGAGACTGTATCAAAAGCTTTGCTAAAGTCAAGGTATATCACATTCATTGACTTCTAGAAATCCACAGAGCCAGTTACCTCATCATAGAAGACAATCAGGTTGGTCAGGCATGACTTGCCTTTCGTGAATCCATGTTGACTATTTCTGATCACTTTCCTCTCTTCCAAGTCCTTCAAAATGGATTCCTTGAGGATCCCCTCCATGATCTTTCTGGGGACTGAGATGAGGCTGGCCGTTCTGTAGTTCCCTGGACTGTCCTTCTTCCCTTTTTTTAAAATATAAGTACTACATTTGCCCTTTTACAATTGTCCGGGACCTCCCCTGATCTCCATGAGTTTTCAAAGATAATGGCTAATGGCTCTGCAATGACATCTGCCAACTCTCTCAGCAGCCATGGATGCATTAAATCCAGCCCCATGGATTTGTGCATGTCCAACTTTTCTAAATAGTTTTTAACCTGTTCCTTCTCCACCAAGGGCTACCTACCTCCTTCCCATATTGTGTTGCCTAGTGCAGCAGTCTGGGAGCTGACCTTGTCTGTGAAGACAGAGGCAAAAAAAGCATTGAGTACTTCAGATTTTCCCACATCATCTGCACTAGGTTACCTGCCTCATCCAGAAAGGGTCTCACACCTTCCCTGACCACCCTCTTATTGCTAACATGCCTGTAGAAGCCTTTTTTGTTTCCCTTCACATCCCTTGCTGGCTGCAATTCCATTTGTGCTTTTGGCCTTCCTGATTACACCCAGCATGCTCGAGCAATATATTTATACTCCTCCCTAGTCCTCTGTCCAAGTTTTCACTTCTTTTAAGCTTCCTTTTTGTGTTTAAACTCACCAAGGATTTCTCTGGTAAGCCAAGCTGGTTGCCTACCATATTTGCTTTTCTTACTGTGCATTGGGATGGTTTCTTCCTGTGCCTTCAATAAGTCTTCTTTAAAATACTTCCAGCTCTCCTGAATTCCTTTCCCTTTTATGTTAGCATCCCAGGGATCCTGCCCATCAGTTCCCTGAGGGAATCAAAGTCTACTTTTCTGAAGTCCAGGGTGTGTATTATGCTGCTCTCCTTTCTTCCTTTCATCAGGATCCTGAAATTGACCATTTCATGATCACTGCATCCCAGGTTGCTTCCATTTCCCTGCTCCATCCATCCCTCTGTCAAGCTCCCCAGGTTTTTTTATACTTACTTGTAGGCTTTTGTCAGCTATTCCCTTTGAACCTTGTTTAAATCCCTCCTCTTGAAGTGGGTAAGTTAGTGTATGTCTATTGCAATGCTATTGGTATCCCGAAATAGCTACCCCGCATCTTTTGAATGCGTCTGCTATTGCAAAATATAGCGGACGTGCTATTTCAGCATCTCTGTAAACCTTGTTGCATGAAGGATAAGGGCTGTCTTGAAATAGTGTTTTATTTCAAAATTTGGTGCTGTGTAGACATGCCAAATTTCAAAATGGCCTATTTTCAAAAAGAATAGAAATAAGATACGCAATTTGTGCAGTGCAAATTGAGCATCTTATTTCAAGCTAAGGGTTCAATGTAGATACACCCTCAGTGTCTGAAGATAGCCATATCCTCATTAGAGAGACTACATCTCTTCCCAACAGTCCTCGTTCCTAGAACAGTATCTCATGATTAAGAAAGCCATAGATCTTTTGCTGTCAACATCTATCCATGCCTTCATTCCCAGGGTATATCTGTTCCTTCCTGGGCTCTTACCTTCAACTAGGAGAATGGACAAGAACACAACCAGTGCCCCAAGTCCTTCATCCTCGCTTCCATAGCCCCACCATTATTATTTCTGCTCATAGGCATTCCTGACAGTATGTGAAATGTATGTGGGCAGCTATGAAACTCACCAGCAAAGAATCTAACCTACAGCTGATCAGAACTTTTTAATGAGCTGCCATTTTGTGATAAGCTGAAACACTGTGGAGATGTATTGTTTTCAACAAGTTTTCATTGGGAAGGTTAGTTAGGGCATAGGTCTCAGATGTAGGATATCTAAGTATAAGTCTCTACTTTGCCCAAATGAATGTGATCTGGGATGAGAAAAATCTTCTCTGTGTCAGGCAAAATAAGGACCTGAGCCTGAGTCTCCCATATCCAAAGCCAATGACCCTACCATGGACCAGGAAAGGGAGGGAGAGACAAATACTTTGTTACTTACAGAATCAAAAAGCTCAGTTTTTGACCCAGAATAAACATTTTGACAACTTTCAAAAGGTTTTGATGTTGTTATAATGTGGGACTGGAAAACATTTTAAAACCTCAAGAGTTGCCACAAAACAGAATTATAGTCCTCCCAGTCAGCTCTAGTTTCATTCCCTTCTGGTGCTGGTCCATATAACAACTTATTACAGGTTGAACCTCTCTAGCCTGGCACCCTCGGGTCCTGACCTGTTCTGAACCAGAGAATTTTCCGGACCACAGGAGGTCAATATTGTGTAGCAGCATTACCAACACTTCCACTGCTTACTGGGCTCTTAGAAGACATTTAGGGGTAAAAAATTAGAGCTAAATAACAGCACAGAACACTAAGAGCTAGGACTGGTGGCTGTAAAAAACTTTATGGGACCGCAGGAAACTTGGCCACTCCCATAAAAAGTGGACATCCGACTAACTAAAATAATTCCAGATGATGGATGTTTTGGGACCAGAGGGTTTTGGACTAGAGAGGTTCAACCTGTACTACTTCATTACTCCATTAGATCAAGTGGTAGAGGTCTGTATAGTGGATGTAAAAGTTCCAGTCCTGCCTAAAAACAATGTGGGTGTCAATATGATGCTGCAGTCATAACATTTCATGTCTGTGGGATGGGGACTAGGATGTATTGAGAATTCAGTTGCTTTGGTTAAATAGTAACTAGGTGGCCTACATTTGGAAATGATCTGATGTACTGTTTCCACTGTTTATAGTGTTTTATTAAATTGAACCTGAGCTCCATTGAGCTCAATGGAACAACAAGTCCCTGATGAAGTTCCCTTACTGTACTCTACTTTCCATTCTATTCACAGTGCATATCAATGTAATTTTCTGAGGCCAAAGTTTAAAAGAAATGAATATATAGCCTTCACTCATTTCATAGGTGTTTGCACTAACCGTTCCTTTGTTTTGATGCCATTGAACATGTCATGTGGAATTATTTATGTTTTGATACAGAGCATTTTTCTTTTCAGTAAAATTAAGGAAAGAAACAAATCTCGATAATAAGGGTCGGAAAGGTGTGTTAAACATACGTCAAATAAAGTAATTTTCCTGCAAGTCTGTGATATTGCAATTTCCCTAAACATTCTTGAGTCTCCTTTATAATAGAAGTTGCTGAGGGCTTAGAGTACTAGAAAATATAAAATACCTATGGGACGTATTCCAGTACTGTACATTAAATTTGAGGATTTTACATGTGATAAAGTATGTCAGTGTTGCTTACAGGGAATTCCAGTGATACCTCAGCTTTCTTGGACTTATTATAAATCCTTTGTTGGAATTATTGCGGCTGGTTCAATAATTCAGATTAGCCCTCATGTTTATTAATGCACTACATCTGTGCAAACAACATGTCAAGCAGAGAGTTTATTGTAATTGCCTGAGCAAACAGAACCTGAAAGAAGCAATTTCCAGTTACAATGTGCTATGACAAGTAATGAGGTAATTGGCATTCTGTCCTGATTACTTCCACCTTCCTTTTCATCAGGTCTATATTGTGTGTGATAGATAGTTTTATAAGAAATGAAGGTGTTTGATAATATGGTTTGCTGCTGCTTAAGGTTAGTGATTAAAGACAATCATCATTTTCTCTCAGAGATCTTATTAGCTTTAACATTATTTATTCATATGTGTAAGATGTGGGCCCATCTTTTGGTGCTATACATGTAGTTAAAATGTAAACTCAACTGCTAACTGAATAGATGCAGAACATGTTTTTGTTTTCCAAGCATGATTCAACAAAGGAACTTTTTTGCGATTAAATCTGTGTTGCAACAGTGGGACTAAGATTGCTTCACATTTATGTTTTGTATGTATTACATTTCATATATACGATGCATATACTCTTTTCCTATGGATATGTATTACATACCCTCAGTATCAACACTGCAGTTAAGATGTGGTCTAAGTTTTTATTCTAAACTTCTGATTTCAGGCATCTTTAACTTTTCAGAAAAGTGATCTCTTTTGGAACCATTTTCACTTTTATTCTTATTTTAGAGGGGATTTGTTGTGAAGAATTTGAAAAAGAAAACATTTTCGGTGATTGTTGTATTATCCAAGTGTGTGTGAACATTATTATTATGCTTTACTTTTTATTTCAATCAGAACTGTTTTGAACTTGATAGAGAAAAAAGGGTGGCATAGGTACACACATAATACCTAATGAGGAATGTGTGCTGTACTAATTTCTGAGTCATTAGTTTAGAAATACATTTATAAGGGTTTTTAATGAAATTTTAATCAGCATGTGCAGTACATTATTTTCCTTGCACATTTAAGCACACATCTGAGCCAAATCTACCTCTTCAGGGTAAAAATAAGGAAATAATATCCAAGGAAAAAATGTTATATTTTTTTATTTTGAGAATGAGTAGTCCTATGGCATCTTAGAGACTAACAAAAATATATAGTATCATGAGCTTTCATGGGAAACATCCAAGACCACATCACTGATATTTTGTGATAATAGTTGTAAGCTGACCCCTAAAAAGGCTCCAAGACATCCGTGATGTATATAGTAAGACACATTAGTTTGATCCCATCAAATTCATCCAGATATGCAATGTGAGAAGCAATGAGTAACTGTTTTCTGTGAAGGTGTTTTATTTTTCATTTCAGGAAGAGATCATAGTTACCCAAATGTCGCAAAAGCACCTTCATTTACAGCCATAGAGATGCAGAACGCTGTAGACTTTCTGTAACCATAACAACCAGCTCAGTTGTGCAATATCTCTCTTGTATGGCTCATAAGTAGTGACAGCAGATGCTATCAAGTGAAGCAGGTTGACAGACAGTAGAAGTGGGGATGATAAGTAGTTGATAGGAATGAAGACCAGGACAGATAATAATCCATAATATCTAAAGTAACTCAGAGAAAAAATGCTCAGCTGACTCAGATATGAGTGTACAGTACCATGTCTAATCAGTGCTGTACATCCAATATGATTTCTCTTTTCCCTGCACTCTAGTCACCTTTGGAACAGTTCTTTTCACACTAATACACACATGGTTGGAACGGCAGTATGGCCTTACATCCGATCAAAAAATTAAACAATGTAATAAAATAAACAGGTATTATAAAATAATTTTTCAAACTGTTTTCTGACTGTTACATATTGGACTGTTACCCATTGCATGATGGCCAGCCTGTTGCAGGTGAACTGAAATACTAGGTATGATGTTGCTTCTAAGCCAATTGGTCTTAGATAGAATCTAATCACTGGTTTGAGCTCTAGCTCTGTAGGGCTCCTTCTCTGGACCCTGAGATTGGTGCATGAGACCACCTAAGCCTGATTCCCCATTTATTTACATGTACTCCCTTTGAGTTCTTCATTTGCTGAGTGTACTCTGGACTTATAGATTAACCCACTCAGTGGCAACATGCCAAGAAAGCAAAGAACATAGGCTCAACAAAGGAGATGGTTAAGCACAGTGACTCTATTCATAAAGCACTTAAGAGTTGCCCACACTGCTTCCCACAGCTCCCATTAGCTGTGAACTGTGTACTGCAGCCACTGGGAGCTGCAAGTGGCCAGGCCAGAGACTGCAGGCTTTTTGCGCAAGAACTGTTTTGTGCAAGACTTCTTGCACAAAAGGTCTTGCGCAAGAGCGTGTCCACACTGCCATGTGCTTTTGCACAAGAGATGTGCTTTTGTGCAAGAGCCTCCATGGTAGTGTGGTCGCTCTCTTGCACAAGAAAACTCTGATGGCCATTTTAGCCATAGGGATTTCTTGCGCAAGAAACCCCTGTTGCCCGTCCACACTGCCTTCTTGTGCAAGAGTTCTTGCACAAGACAGCTTATTCCTCGTGGGGAAAGGAATAACTCTTGCACAAGAAGCTCTCTGTTCCGATGCCTTACTGTAAATTTACTTGTGCAAGAACGCGCAGGCAGTTTAGACACTCTGCAAGTTTTTGCGTAAGAACAGCCTTTCTTGCACAAAAAGCCTGCAGTATAGGTTAAAAGCACTGTCTGGCAGCCTGTCAATGGTTAACCCTGAAAAACCATGTAAGGCCCCTGGTCTGGATGTTCCCTAACTGGGAGTAAGGAGACAAAAAGCTGCGGCAAAGGGAACAACTATCAATGGCTGCGAAATGAGACCGGGGGAGAGGGAAAGATTAAGGCTGGCTGGGTAAGTACTGGGAAATGAAGTCCAATTATCGGCAACTGGGATCAGCTAAATGAGGGCAGTGAGTCTGGAACAAGGCACCAGGGATAGGTACAAGACAGGAGAGAGACAGGGATGGGTTAGAAGGGACAGGTTAGACAGGGTGAGAAGTGGGGGACAGGCAGAAAATTTTGTGACCCCTGGAGCACACTTCCCCCAGAGCATAGAATGGAACCGAAGATTTCTGAGTCTCATCATCCCTCTTCTGTCAGCAAATACCTTCAGAATCCATTGGCAAAGTGTCTTATCTCCCTTTAATGTAGGCCCATGTAGAAAGATGGCAACTTACTATTGATATTGGTTACTCTCTTACCTCAAGTGGCAGAGGTCTATCTGTGTGGGAGCTGAAATGATGCCTCATGATGAAATTTATATTTTTTCCTTTTGCTTTTTTTGAAACCTAGGAAATTGTTAAAGAAACATTATTAAGGTTCCAAAAAGTCCTTCAATGAAATACTGTCTAAGAAAGCATAGGCCCAAGGACAGTGAATTAAGACTTCAAAGACAACTTTAACTCTGGCATTTCCTAATTTTTGAGTGCTTGATTATGCAACATGCACACATATATTGACAGTAAGCAATTAGTATAGCATCTACATGATACATAAAGTCATATTACTCACTTGAATACGCTACCAGGACTTAGTCGTTCTCAACACCAAAGAAAGAGCCTATGGTGGCATCAATATTTGCCCCATTCCCATCTGCAGAGTATCAAAAATGCCAGTAAGGACAGGCTGCTCTCTCTTAACATTAATGGTTAAGATCAAGCATAGATTTCTTGGTAGTACAAGAGCATAGAATAATATATTAAAATTATGTGTTTAAACTAAGCTAAAATAGGTTGGTAGTAAATCAAAGGTGAAATTTCTACAGGTGACCCGAAGACATCTAGTTGCTTTTTGGTAATGTTAAATGAGTTATGTAGTTCCTGACAAAGGTGAGAAAGACCTTCCCCTGCTTCCTTCAGCAAGGAGGGGATGGAATAATCAGGGTATAGTCAACTCCCTCTTTTCCTGCAAAGGAATATTAGCTTGGCAATTATACTTAGATGGAGAGTGTATGTAATGACCACCTGGGTCATTACGCATATGATAGTTTCAAGGAGACATCAAAATGAGAAAGTTGTGGTAGTGGCTTTAAAGTTTAAGAGTTTAAGCGGAGAATGAACTGGAAGTTGGATGCAGGAAAGGATTATGAGAAAGTTCCACCCCACTGTCAAACATGAGCAGTAAAAAAAGCTCCAATCAGGAACCTAAGAAAGAGAAAATCCCAGTAAGTTTGTGATAGCTGGGACACTCACATATTATTCATAAGATCAGCACATGGGACCCACCTCATCCTATCAAACCCTGAAGAAAACCTCAACAGGCAGGTGCATTTACATTGTATGGGATTACAGGTTATTGGAGTGAAAATGAAAAAGGTGTTATGTGTATTCATGGCACTTTTTCTCAGAAAAGTACAATGATGATTTCAATGCCTCCCACCCTGAGGGAGAGAGAGACAAAAGGAGGGGAGCAGAGCAAATATTCACTGCCTAGCAACAGTTCAAAGGGAGTTAGAGGCAGTTGGCAGCACACATGGTTCTATAGAGGTAGCTGGCTACATAACCAATACCTTCTTCATTCCTAGTAGGGTTCTTCCCCAAGTCTCAGGCAGCTTTGCCATCTGTATTTGTGAGTGGGGACAATTATTTCTAGGTGCTTAGGGTGAGTTGGTACAGATGTTCCTCTTTTCTCATCCTCATGTCTTTTTAGGAAGCTGCTAATTTGTGTCAGTTAGACATGGCCCAGTACAATTCAGCCCCTGCTACTCAGGTTTCATCTCCTCTGTATGTAGAGGCATGATTTGACCAATATTTTTTACCTAAGATAATAAAATTGTACCACCAGAGCAATGAAATTAAAAATTTAAATTCAATGTAGTAAGCTGCAAATATAAATATGTATGTAAGAGATAATAAAATGTCCAGTGAAAGAGTAGAGCTATGCTGATCTACCCAAGGTGGCCTGCAACCAAAACTCTGAAAAGTGGAGATGAATGTCTTGTAGAATGTGGAGTTAACTTTGCTAAGATAGCTCCTATATCCAACTCTGACTCATGTTATTACCATTTCAAAGTTTTAAAAAAAATCAAATTAGATCTGGGCCCTAATTGAGCCCTTTATCCGAGCACTGCTGCCAGACTTCTGTACATGGGAATCATCCTTGGAGCTTACTGTTCAGAGGTTTAGGGAGAAAAGTATTTGTTGTTCTAGGACTGAACGTGTGTGAGATTTCACCATTAAAATGTCTCTACATGAACCACCACACAACTTTATGTGTTTCCACTGGGATATGGTCCTTTCTATTATCAAAAGCAGTAGGCATTTCCTCAAGTGGTAGGAAGGCTAAGGCTTGTAGGTAATGGAGCTTCAAATTGAATTCTGGATTAAATCCATCACGTAGTTGCCAATGCAACACTTTATATTCCTTGCCAATAGCTTTGGCACAAGTGAAAGAAGCAAGCTTTGTTCTAAACTGGTGCAAATTCTTTGGTTGCTGTGATTGTAGCTCGTTCAAAGTGAGTGATCACATATGTGAGTCTTAAGTAGAACTGTGCAAAACTTGGCAGCTTCAGTTCACTGGGGGTTTGGTGAACCGTTACTTGGCTCAGCTTGTATGTGCTTGCATTAAGGGTAGGAAAATTAAATGACAATATAAGAGATGTACAAGCATCCTTTTTTTAAAGAAGCAATGGGAGTCACACAAAACTCCAGTGTGAAGAGTGATGGAGAGTTATCAGTGGTACTGTAAGGGACAGTAAAAACTATTTTACACAGTATCTTTAGATCCAGTCACACTACTTTAATATGTAGTGGTCCCAGTGTCAGTTTTGAAGGTGGGTATTGTTTTTTCTTCCTGTTGGGAAAACAAATTCCTCACCAATGAATAAACAACCTTTATTTGATGAAGCCATTTGATTATATTCTTGTGCTCTGCTCAGATTAGGCTTTGCAATCAGAATGTATTTTTGCCAGAATTAACTGCTTTCAATTAGATTTGACATAAGATTTACACATAATGAAGTTTACGCAGGTGGTATGATGAAATGTTGATGTTTATTGGACAAACAAGAATAAAAAGAGAACTAAAAAAAATGTTAAGGTCAGTAGAGCATGGCATATGATTCTGTTGAGTAACAGTGGTATAATAAAACTGAGTTGGGAAGTAGTCCTTCTTAATCCTGACTTTCTCTCCACCCTTCTCCCAAACGCTTTATTACAGGAATTTGTTCTATTAGAATGTGAGCTCTTTGGTCCAGAGTTCTGTCAGGGACTTTGTGCCGAATATTTATTCCTTTTCTGTAGGGACATGCCACTGTAGCATTGCCAACTCAGGGGCCTCAGCGTTCCGTTACCCCGCACCAGGTGCCTAGCCACCAGGCTACAATCTATTCTGCTCTCCTTCTCAACCACTGAAGCTGTTTAACATTGTATAAATATTTACAAATTCATAAGACCAAAGAGTAAGAATGACTACATTGCTTGGTGACTAAGACACGCACCTGGGAGGAATGAAGGCACCTGTCCTACTTCCCAGTGGAGTGCCTTAATCATCAGTTTATAGTGTCACTCTCACTTTATGTCAAAGAATATTTAAGTGCTTGTACAAAGTGGAAGAACTTCAATATGAGAGACTGAGAACAACCCACCCAGAATAAGCAGGTGGGTTAAAAAAAAAAAAGCAAATGATGCTGAAATGCATTAACAGGAGTGTGGTGAGCAAGAAGTCATTCTTCCCCTCTACTCTGCACTTATTAGGCCTCAGTTGGAGTATTGTGTCCAGTTCTGGGCACCACATTTCAAGAAATATGTAAAGAAATTGGAGAAGGTCCAGAGAAGAGCAACAAAAATGATTAAAGGTCTCGAAAACATGACCTACGAGGGAAGACTGAAGGAACTGGGCTTGTTTAGCTTACAAAACAGAATACTGAGAGGGGAAATGATAGCAGTGTTCAAGTATCTAAAAGGGTGTTACAAGGAGGAGGCAGAAAAATTATTCTCCTTGGCTTCTGATGATAGGACAAGAAGCAATGGGCTTAAATTGCAGCAAGGAAAATTTAGGTTGGACACTAGGAAAAACTTTCTAACTGTCAGGGTGGTTAAACACTGGAATAAATTTCCTAGGGAGGTTGTAGAATCTCCATCACTGGAAATATTTAAGAGCAGGTTGGACAGACATTTATCAGGGATTATCTAGACAGTGCGTGGTCCTGCCATGAGGGCAGGGGACTGGACTTGATGATCTCTCCAGGTCCCTTCCAGTTCTAACATTCTATGATTCTATGAATTATCCAGCATATTACAGGTAAGTAAACTGAGTCCAGAGAGAGTAACTGACTCCTGCAAAAATACTTACGAAATCTGTGACAGAGATGGGAATATACCCTCAGTTCCCTGAGGTCCTGTGCTTTTACCACAAGAGACATTTCCTCATATTCTCTGTATCTTTATGACCATCAGTCAAACTGAATGAAAAATTCACAATGCACCATGGAAAACGAAGTGCTTTCTTTCTAATTTGGAAAGAACGGCAAGCAGACCCACTTTTACAAAGTGTTTGGCAAATATTTGGTATGACCATATTTATTTAGTATTAAATATTTTGTAATAGTGTTCACAGGCCCAAATCAGAGATCAGGTGCTCATCATTCCAGGTTCTATCCATATCCCTGCTCCAAAGCATTACAGCTTTTTGGGAACTGCTTACAGGAACCATTGTGGGTTTATTTCATTTTTGTGATTCAATATTCACTGTGTGTGACTGGTCATATGATATTTTTTCCTGTTCCTTGATTGGTTGATCTTTATCAAGAGACAAGGGGTCTGATTAACTGAGATTGATTTGATCCTCTCTGGGAGATAGTATAGGATTACTCTGGGGGAAGGGGAAGAGATAATCAGACTTCAGGAATTGAAGCACATTTTAAACCTTTTTCCCCATAAATATATTCCTCAAGAAAGAGCATTATATTTAGAAGTCACTCTATCTAGTATATAAATCAAAGATTTTTAAAAATCTTCATGTTCCTGTCAACCAGATTTACTTACAGTCTACATTCAATAGACTCATCTCATTCCCATAAAGTAATCATGTTTGCATGCACTATAAAGTCCTCTTTGCAAAGGATGGACTGCCAAAAGCCTTTCTTTTGAACTATTTTTAAAATATTTTAAGTTTTCAAAACAAATTTTGAAAAATGTTAATCATTTTTGGACTTTTTAAAAATATCTGTAAAATAAGTACCACTGCTTATGATTTATGTATCTATGGTAAGTATCTTGTCCCATTACCATGGTAATCTCATGATCTTCAGTGTATTTATGGTTTTTTATGTGAAATGTTTGCACCACATGTACATTACTCCTCTGTCATTACAGCTACTGCACAGGTATTTATTTTATTCATTCAATCAGTTCCTCTGCCAAAACCTTTCTCCTTTCCTTTCAAACTGCCACTCGACATAGAACTTTCCAGACAGATGTATGTAAACTTCCAGTGCATACTCTAGATAATAAAAATTTGCACTAGTATTCCTGAGACAAGTTAAGTGAGCTAATATTTTTATTGGACCAGCTTCTGTTGATGAGAGAAGCAAACTTTCAGGTCACACAGAGCTCTTCTTCAGGTCTGGGAAGAGATCTTCCATCTTGTCTCTCTCATTATCGGATTTGGTCTAATAAAAGATATTACTTGACTCACCTTGTCTTTCAAATATCCTGGGACTGTCACAGCTACAACTATACTTCATACTCTAGTGTTCCTGACATTTTCTCTTTCGTCAGTCATTCTTGAGGACAAAATTTTGTTCATATAAATGTTCCAAAAAAGGGATCAGTGCTCATGGTTAAGAATCACAAATATTGGCATAGAAAATGTGTTCTTCATATAATAAAATATCAGAACATACTCTTTCATAATAACATCTGCATCCCTCTATAAATCCATTGTTTAGTCACAGAGATTTCATATTTGTAGCAGTGTTTTTATAAGGTTATGTAACAGATGCTGCACAAGATTCACCACCTAGCATCTACAAACCTATGTACTGCTTGCTATGAAATGACATTGGAACATGCATGGTAACAGCCTTTTAAAATGATAGCTAAACTAACTTTCTCAGACTGTATTTGTGTCAAGAGCACCATGAAGACTTGCTGCTTTTCTTTGGGATATTACAAAATATGGCAGTTTTATTTTTTTTTTGCCTGTCCATAAATAATAGGCTGCTTATTCAGAATGAAGCACAGATCAAAGTCTGATTCTCCATGGCTTTCATTTTAGTTGTGAAGTCATTTAGGGTGTGTCTAGACTACATGGCTCTGTCGACGGAGCCATGTAAATTAGTTTATTCAGCATAGTCAAAGAAGCGGGGATTTAAATAATCCCCGCTTCATTAAAATAAACATGGCCTCCGCGCTGTGCCTACGATCAGCTGATCCGGCACAGTGCGGCAGTCTAGACACGGCGCGGTCGACAAAGGAAGCCTTTGTCGACCGCTCCGGTATACCTCGTTTCACGCTTCCTTTGTCAACCACGCCACGTCTAGACTGCCGCGCTGTGCTGGATCAGCTGATCGTAGGCACAGCGTGGAGGCCATGTTTATTTTAATGAAGCGGGGATTATTTAAATCCCCACTTCTTTGACTATGCCGAATAAACTAATTTACATGGCTCCGTCGACAGAGCCATGTAGTCTAGACACACCCTTAGGGTACGTCTACACCGCAAGCTTATTTCAGAAAAAGCTATTCCAGAAGATATCTTCTGGAATAGATTATTTTAAAATAGTGTGTCCACACTACAGGGAAGCCTCAAAATTAGCCCGAAGCAGGCTCCCCTAATGTGGACGTGCTATCTTGATTTAGAGCCACAGGAGGCACTGGGGAGGAATAACTTAGAATGGCCCTGGTGAGGGGCTATTTCGACATAGGAGCAGTGGAGCATCCACACACACCTCTTCCGAGACAGCTTTTTTGGAAGAGGCATTATTCATCATGGAATGAGGTCTACCAACATTGGAAAAAGCCCTCCATTATTTAAATTTTCTTTTGAAATAACACAATTGCTGTGTGGACACTAGTATTATTTTTTCCAGAATAATGACCATTATTCCAGAATAATGGTGCAGTGTAGACACACCCTTATACTAGGTTAAAGTGAATGAAAAATACTATGGTGAATTTTCCTGAAATATTGAATATAAAATATATATTAATATTAGTATTACATTAATTCCAAGATAGGGGCAAAAGGAAGAAACACTATAGTAATAATTTCTCAGAATCAATTTTGAATTCACAAATCCCAGAAAATGCAGAATAAGATTGCCAGAGCCCTCAACAGATCACCACAATAGAGACGGGAAGGATACAGATATATATAGTATGAATAAGATCACTTGTTTCATGATCACATAACGATAGACATACTGTGCATCAAAAATTTCTTTTATAAAAATGAGTAATAGCAATTGTACAAATATTGTATGTGATAATTGTAGTAAATTTTCAGATTTACTTGTAAGTTAACATATGAGAAGTACTCAGAATGCTGAAAAGTAACTCCCGGAGCACTGAGTACTTAAGGTGAATATGATTAGAGAATATTCTTAAGAAGTAGACTCACAAAATGAGTCATGAAAGAAAGGGCAGAATGGGTTGTATGTGTCAAAATTAGGGTATTGTAGTTTAAAATGCTATAGAAAGTAAAATAATTTGACAAATTTCCACTAACAAAGAATCAGTAAGGTAATTTCTTTATATTCTCTATTTTACTGAATGTGAGTGCCTGCCTCTATCCTTGCTGGAATTAAGGTGTAACTAGCATTGAATCCTAACATTAATTAATTTTTCAATCCCAGATTTAGTTTTTTACTCCCTTGGCTTCACCTCTCCTTTGCTTCTGCCAACTATCCAGCCACTCTATCTCCTCCCATAATGTCCCCTGTGTTTGTGTTTCTGTGTTTATTTTATTTTGATCACTGAAAATACTTTAAAAATGAGCAGTCCTATAGCACCTTAGAGACTAGCAAAAATATATATATCGTGAGCTTTTGTGGGCACAACCCACTTCCTCAGATGAGAGTGGAGAAAAAAGGAAAAACCTCCCAAATTATAACAGAAAAAGAAGGCGGGGAGGGAGGAAGAAAACCCTGTCAATTTTAGTGCCCATATTAAATAAGGATAATAGTATGGGCTGTAATTGTCCCATACTTAGCTTTAAGTCATTTGTGTATTGAATATAATGGCCCATTCAGGTCATGTCTTTGTTACGTCCCTGAGTGATTGTGTCAAATTTGCGTATGAAGGCCAGTTCTGAAATCTCTCTCTGAAGTTGATTCCAGAAATTACTTTGTAGAAGAATGGCTACTTTTAAATCCATTGATGAGTGCCCAGGTATGTTAAAATATGCTCCTACAGGTTTTTGTGTATTACAGTTTGTGATATCCAACTTGTATCCATTGATCCTTAGTCAAAGAGACTGTCCAGTTTGAACAATATACATGGTAAAGGGGTGTTGCTGGCACTTGATGGCATATATCATATTAGAGGGTGTGCAGTTATATCAGCCTCTGATGTTGTGGCTTATGTGGTTAGGTCTTGTGATGGTGTCACTTGTATAGATGTGTGGACACAACTGGCAATGGGGTTTATTGCAGGGGTTGGTTCCTGGGTGAGTATGTTTGAGGTGTGATGTGTGGTTGCTGGAAAGAATTTGCTTCAGATTGGGGGTGTTGTTTATAGGCGAGGATTAGCCTGTCTCCCAAGCCCTGTGAAAATGAGGGATCATTTTCTAGGATAGTTTGTAGATTGTTAATGATGCGCTGGAGGGGTTTAAGTGGGGGCTGTAGGTGACGACTAGCGGTGTTCTGTTATTTTCCTTGTTAGGCCTATTTTGAAGAAGCAGATGCCTGGGCACTTGTTTGGCTCTGGCAGTCTGTTTTTTCCCCTGCCCCAGGTGGGTATTTAAGTTTAAAGAATACTTTGTCAGCTGAAAAAAGTCTCAGAAGTGTGGCAGTGTTAGTGTGTAACTTTAAAAACAATGAGTAGTACCTTAGAAACTAACAAAAAGCTCATCTGAAGAAGTGAGTTTTAGCAGCAAAAGCTCGTGATACTATCTATCTATCTATATATATGTTGTGGCAAGGTCCTCGCTCAGGCCCCTTGCCCTAGGATACCTCTGGTGCACAAATCAGCTGGAGACCCCTTCTGGTGCAGTCACCTGTGCCTTTTATTATCAGCTTCCCACCACCTTCTCTATACAAAGCTTTTTAGATTACAGCAAACTCGGACAGCCTCACTTTCTGCCTGGTGTACACATTCAACCACCCCCTGGCTCTTCACTTCTCCTCTGGTTGCTTATGTAGCCAGCTGGCTAATTAGGCCCACAGATGCTTCCATTAGCCCTTCAGGCCTGGGCTTGCAAGGCTGTTTGCCATCAGCCTTATCAGCCAGGCTATAGTGGCAGAGCTCTGGTTTAGCCAGCAGTCTGTCACAATATATATATATATTTGTTAGTCTCTAAGGTGCCACAGGACTACTCTTTGTCATCTTACTTTGCTCTGGCTAAGCAGAAACAAAAACTAAGGTCATGTAGTATGCATGAAGAAACAAACTGGCAATCAAGAAAACAGAACACTCAAATAGCAGCAACAAACTACAGGTTGAACCTCCCTGGTCTAGCACCCTAGGAACCTGAGTGGTCCTGAACTACAAAATTTGCCAGACAAGTAGAGGTTAAGGCTCCCTACCTGGGTGTAGGGTTGTGCTTCCGGTAGGGGCTGTGGTCCCCACAACACCGGCCTGGGCTGTGCTCCCAGGTGCTGGCCCCATTGTCTCCAGCCCTGCATGGGACTGTGCTGCCAGCCCCAGCCAGGACTGAGCTCCCAGCTGCTGGCTCTGCTGCCTCCAGCTCCCAACCAGGGCTGCACCCCCCTGGCCCGGGCTATGCTTCCCACCTTGCCAGCCCCAGCTGAGGCTGTGTTCCTTGCCCTTAGCCCTGGCCACAGCTGTGCTCCCCACCGTGCTGCCCCACTGGGGCTGCACTTCCCACTGCCAGCCCAGCCCTGCCAGACCACGGATGCTGTGAGACCAGAGAGTCCCAGATTTTAGAGGTTCAACCTGTACTTGTTGGCAACTTTCTCACTAAAACTGTGGAAAAAAATAAAAATTTTGGTAAATGTTTTTTGAAAAACTATTTTTACTATTATTTCTCAACCAATTTAGTGAGTAATTAATGCTTTCATATTTTGAAATTTCTATTGAAAAAGTCATGACATTCTAAAAGTTCTATTTTTGACTAACTTTATTTCCCACTCCTGACTGAGAGGATTGTATTTTTAGTACCAGATAGTGCTGTGTGAGGGTATAAATAGCAACACTCATAAACCCTTTCCCACTGTGGAAGAAAACATTGTCCTCACTCTGCATTTGTAAGCAACAAGTAGCCAGAGGCAGTTTTATTATGAGCTGCAGCAAGGGAAAAACTGGTTCGGACGGGGGGGAAGCCCCCCCCCTTCCCAGGCAGATCTTCAAATACAAGCAATTATGAAGCAGTTTATATACTGTCCATTAGATATAATAACAATAACAATTAGTCTCTTCCCATTACAAACACCAATGGCTAACAGTTATTTTAGTTCCACCCAGATGCTCCTTATCTCAAGGTCCCAGCCAGAGTCAGCATTCTATCCTTATCTCCGCATGGAGGCAAGAGGCGAAGGCAGCGTCTTATTACAGCTCTCGCGTTGTCAGGCCACAAACTTAGCCTGACTCTTGCTCTGCTACTGACAAGACTAAGATGGCCGCACACAAATTCCCTCATTCCCCTTTTCCTGCCTCCACACCACATTGATTTAAAATGGTGTCCTTCAGTAAGTAAGTACAGGTTTGGGAGAAAATCCATCTTGCTAACTCTAATAATTTTATTGTGAGTATCATTTTTGGTGGTCTTCTTAAAATCTTAGCTGCTGGAGTCACATGGAAGCGTGAGACTCTCCACTCTCATTTAAAATAAAAAAAGTAAGTTTCAAGACTTCATGGTTGCAGAGAGAAGCAATACATTCAAATACGTGACCTGAGAGTTTCAGAAGCCAGAAGGTAAATAAAAGAACACAAAACACAGTGTTTTTATAAATTTTTAAGTCAATCTCATGATTTTTGAATGTGTGGGCTTGGGACTATATAGAAAAGTTCAACCATGGGAAAAAAATACTCCCTGGAGGTAAAAGTGCCTAGCTCTTTAGTTTTGCAAAAATAGAGTTGAAGATAGGAAGTACCAGCTGAGCAGTGTGAACTTTGCACTTGGATTCTTCTTTATCTTTCTCCCTTGTGTGTGTGTGTGTGTGTGTGTTTGAAGGTTTATGAGTAGATTAATAAGATGAATCTAGATTATCTTTCATTTTAGCCCATTAATAACCCTACAGAATAGATTTTCTTATTGCCTGGTAGCTGTTTGCTCCATCACAGTTCTGAAGCATTTCTCTACTTGCAGAAATATTGAGAGGTAACAGTCCTTCTGCTTCCTGGGCAACAGTATTTTAATTCTTTGATTCTTCCTAGTTTTAGTGATTGGACTCTCATCCTAAATGTATGTTTGCTATGATGTCTAATGGGATCTAGTTGCTCAGCAAATCACTGAACATTGTGCAGATGTCAGAGCAAAAGTGGTACTGTGAGCCTCTTGACTTCTATGCAACTGTCATGGGGTTATTGACATTTGTTTACATTCAAAGGCCATTGGATGAGGAAGCAAGAGAGACATCTAGTTATGTGTAAACAACCTCTTCTCCTAAAAGATTCAAATTTTGATTTGGTTCCAGTAATAATGAAAGGTTTGGACCAATTTTTATTTTGTGGTCAACAACATAAGAAAGTAATATACTATGAGTGAGTTTGCATCTGTACTTATTCAGGACTTGAACTCTCTCCAGGTGTTATTTGAGCTATTTTACATGGTGAATTCCAGTTCTTTAACTGGCTGCAAAATGAGGGATTAATTTTGGAAGCTATAAAACCATCCAGGGAATGGTGCTCACCCCATATAAGTAGAATAAAATACTTTCTATGTTATATAAGTTATCAAAATATTTTTTGCTCTCATACAAAGAAAAAAAAAGAATAAAGTAACGAAGATAGTAAAAGCAACAAATCTGATGCCATAATGGAAATTCCTATTGAAAAATGCCTTATGGCTCCAGTAGGCTCACTGGGTTTTGGAAATGGACAATGAGTTATGATCTACAGGTTTCTAGGTCTGCTCATACTTCAGTTCAAACTTTTGGCAGTCAAGAGGGACTAGCTGAAAGTTTGTAATGAAATCTTTTAGAATTTCTAGTAAAGTAAGTGACAAGCCATTGCATATTCTTGTGGTTGCCAGGTACATTTGCTTGAGTATGCCCTTCTGTAATGTGTAATATGTGTGAGTTTAAAATGCACCTCCAAAAGTGGTTCATTTTAAATTCTTGTGAATGCCTGTATCTGTGTAAAACTAATCACATTTGTATAGATGAGCTAGTATTAGTTTCCCTTGGGAGAGAGCTTATATTTAAATTAACTGGGCTGAAACATGCATAAATTCTCACCAGCAGAAATTCATTTAAATCATATCTGGGTTTTAGTTAAAGGAAGCTACATTTTTTTAAAAAAAGCTAACTTTGCACGTAAACACAAGATTGGTAGGTAACTGTTCTAGACAAAATGTAACAATATTAACAAAACTAGGAAGAAGTTAATGGGCTGGTAGAGAAGGTCATGTCGATAGCTATTTCTTCTCAGGAAAGGAGACTATTAGCAGATCTTATTAGCGGTGGATAAGGTAGGAAGTGGCAACTTATTTGTAGGCCTTGTTTTAGTCAGCAGAAGACAAAGCAAAGGCACCAACCAATGTGTTCTCTTTAATGGGCAAAACACATATGCTTTTGCCTTTTTTGCTCTGGATGGTCCAGACAAATCTAAGATAGTTTGATTATTCTAATTGTTCACATTGGGTAAGAGAAGAATTTCTGTGTATTCTTTTCCTTCCTCTCCATCTGTCTCTTTCTTTATAAGTTCTGAGGGCAAGGTTTAACCACTTGTTAAAAAACTTGGTAAATTACACTGGTCTACAATTTTTTAGAAGTCGTCTGCTTCAGAGATAAAATGTGCTATTTATTATGTATTTTGATGTGCTGAATTCAAATATGACAATTAAAACAACTGATTGGCTACTGTTTCCAAGATATTTAAGTTTTTACATTTTACGTCTATGTATATTGTGTAGATAGTAGAGTTTTAATCATAAATTTAAACCTAGGTCTTTTCATGTGTTTATGGTTGCTTTACATGATAATATTTCACCTGTCCTGTTTATGTAACACTTTAAAAATCAGCAAAAGGGTTATATAAATAAAATTTATTATGAAACAAAAGGCAAAAAACTATTATGTACATAGTTTAGTCCTATTCAGTGTCTACTCGGCGCTTCTTGGCTTGTCTCTTGTATTCATTAAATGGAGCATCTCTTGTCACTGTCCAGAAATAGTCTGCAAGCATTGATGGGCTCCATTTGCCCTGATAGCGTTTCTCCATTGTTGCAATGTCCTGGTGAAATTGCTCGCCATGCTCATCGCTCACTGCTCCGCAGTTCGGTGGAAAAAAATCTAGATGAGAGTGCAAAAAATGTCTCTTTAGTGACATATTGCAACCAAGGCTTTTGTATGCCTTGAGGAGGTTTTCCACCAACAACCTGTAGTTGTCTGCCTTGTTGTTTCCGAGAAAATTTATTGCCACTAACTGGAAAGCTTTCCATGCCATCTTTTCCTTGCCACGCAGTACATGGTCAAATGCATCATCTTGAAGAAGTTCACGAATCTGAGGACCAACAAAGACACCTTCCTTTATCTTAGCTTCACTTAACCTTGGAAATTTTCCACGGAGGTACTTGAAAGCTGCTTGTGTTTTGTCCATGGCCTTGAAAAAGTTCTTCATCAGACCCAGCTTGATGTGTAAGGGTGGTAACAAAATCTTCCTTGATTCAACAAGTGGTGGATGCTGAACACTTTTCCTCCCAGGCTCCAACGACTGTTGGAGTGGCCAATCTATCTTGATGTAGTGGGAATCTCTTGCATGACTATTCCATTCGCAGAGAAAATAGCAGTACTTTGTGTATCCAGTCTGCAGACCAAACAAGAGAGCAACAACCTTCAAATCGCCACAAAGCTGCCACAGATGTTGGTCATAGTTTATGCACCTCAAAAGTTGTTTCATGTTGTCATAGGTTTCCTTCATATGGACTGCATGACCAACTGGAATTGATGGCAAAACATTGCCATTATGCAGCAAAACAGCTTTAAGACTCGTCTTCGATGAATCAATGAACAGTCTCCACTCATCTGGATCGTGAACGATGTTGAGGGCTGCCATCACACCATCGATGTTGTTGCAGGCTACAAGATCATCTTCCATGAAGAAGAATGGGACAAGATCCTTTTGACGGTCACGGAACATGGAAACCCTAACATCACCTGCCAGGGGATTCCACTGCTGTAGTCTGGAGCCCAACAGCTCTGCCTTACTCTTGGGTAGTTCCAAATCCCTGACAAGGTCATTCAGTTCACCTTGTGTTATGAGATGTGGTTCAGAGGAGGAGGATAGGAGAAAATGTGGGTCCTGTGACATTGATGGTTCAGGACCAGAAGTTTCATCCTCTTCCTCTTCCTTGTCTGACTCAAGTGAGAATGATTCTGGTGCATCAGGAACCGGCAGTCCTTCTCCGTGGGGTACTGGGCGTATAGCTGATGGAATGTTTGGATAATGCACAGTCCACTTTTTCTTCTTTGACACACCTTTCCCAACTGGAGGCACCATGCAGAAGTAACAATTGCTGATATGATCTGTTGGCTCTCTCCAAATCATTGGCACTGCAAAAGGCATAGATTTCCTTTTCCTGTTCAACCACTGGTGAAGATTTGTTGCACAAGTGTTGCAGCATATGTGTGGGGCCCACCTCTTGTCCCGATCTCCAATTTTGCAGCCAAAATAAAGGTGATAGGCTTTCTTAACCATAGTGGTTATACTGAGCTTTTGTGATGCAAAAGTCACTTCACCACAAACATAGCAGAAGTTATCTGCACTGTTCACACAAGTACAAGGCATCTCTGCTCACTTTGGCTAAACAGAAATATGTCCCTTTGCAAAATCAAACACTGACAAATAAGAGAGCATGACACTGTCTGATTTCTAGAGCTGATATAGGGCAATTTGTTCAGCAGAGTGATGTAAGCTTCATTATGATTGCATCATCCATGACTTCTAGGAATAACATGATGCAATTCATATCATGTATGACGCAATACCAGCTTCAGATTGCATCATTCATTGTTTTGCCTAAAAAGCAAGTACTGTCCAAACCCAGTCATAGATTTATTCATAGATCCAGTCAAAGATGTATTTTAGTCATTTCTGGTTTAAATTGAGATCCCTTCCCTTTATAACTCACTTATCCTCCGCCATTCCCAAGTCAAGGGTCGTATATACTGACCCAATAGCATATCTTGAAAACTAGAGCCAATCAACAATTTTAAGCATCATTTTCGTTCTCAGTGACCCAGAATTAGTAAAGTTTGACTACATTTATTTCGGAAGCATTTTGGCTGTAGAGCAGTGTTATCAGTGCTATTTTAATAAAATAATTACAAATGTATAGAGCCCGGTTTCATTGGTCTTCATTTACATTGATACATAAGGGATAAAGTATAATGTATAAAAAGTACATCCAATTGTATAGGAATTGTAAGCTATCACTTAAATTTGATGGGGATTTCCTGGTCCTATTTGCAGATGAGGGATCTCTGTAGGGAGCCATTCAATTAGAGTCAATATAGAAAGACTTA
Organism: Pelochelys cantorii; assembly: GCA_032595735.1. Taxonomy (NCBI): domain Eukaryota; kingdom Metazoa; phylum Chordata; order Testudines; family Trionychidae; genus Pelochelys; species Pelochelys cantorii. The sequence goes on along the minus strand of CM064326.1, from coordinate 117,344,421 downwards.
GCCTAGAACAAGGTGGGGATAAGTGATGTTTTTCTGTCTTAGGAAGCATCCTGCTTTGTCTCTCCCTGGTTTTGGTTACCATCTATTATCATTTTGAATTCTTAGAATAATAATAGCATTATATTGCAGTCTTCCAAAAGGTATTTTATGTTTTTATCTGACTTCTGTATTTGTATGCTGAAGATGTTACAGTTTTGATGCAGTAAAACTTCTCTGATTTAGAGATTTGCACCTGACTGAATTCAATTAAGCATACATAACAATGCAGGCAATAGTCTTTCTGTTTACAACTAGATAGCCCCTTTAGGTATTCTCTAATGTGAGTTCTTTTCCTTCTTATTTCCGCCACACAGCCTTCTAGAAAGAAAAAGAAAGTTCCAAAAGGATATTGTTTCTCTACATGCCATCTGACCTGGAAGTGCTTTATTAGTACTAAAGACATTGATCAGGGTCTAACTGATTGCCACATGTGGGACCCAGAAAGAAGGGACTATGGGAGAGTCATCTTCCTTTGCAGAAGGAGACACTACAGACTTCTTGTGCAAGAAGCTTTTTGTGGAAGAGATCTTCCACAAAAACTTCTTGACCAAGAGTGCATCCACACTGCATGGATGCTCTCTCAAAAGGAAACTCTGATTGCTATTTACATAATGGTCAACAGAGCACCTGTGCTTTTTTCGATTGCCTCTTTTTGTGCAAAAAAACCCTCTTCCCCATCCACACACACCTTTTTGCTCAAGAACTCTCACGCAAAAAGGAGCTATTCCTCGTAGAAGGAGGAATACCTATACTGCAAAAACCCCTCTGTTCTTTTGTTTTACTTGTGCAAAAATGAGCTTGAGGTGTGGATGCTCCCCGAGTTTTTGCGCAAAAACTCTGTAGTGTAGACCTAGCCTATGAGATGGGGAAAGGGACCTCTGTAACACATAATATGTAAAGACTTCTCACAATACATATGCCAGGCAACCTTAATTCTGGCATTTCTTAATTTTTGAGAGCTCAACTTTGCATTCTAAATAACTTTTTGTTGTTTAATGTATTTTTATGCTTATTTTGTAAAGGAAAAACATAAAATCTATTTCTATTGTGTGCAACTGTAAAAGCCCTCCATCGTGTATCATCATCAGCAGCAGCAGCAGCAGCAGCAGGGCCGCCAAGCGGCGGCGAGCCCTGCTTGCCAGCCGTGTGGTTCGGCATGCTGCACACGCGCAGACCGCGCTGCACATGCGCTGATCACGTTCCGCGGCTGTGCTGGCTTGTAATCTACTTGCCACGGGTGAGTAGATTACATTAATTGTCGAGCCCTGATCATCAGTGCTTGAATCATGCATCATAAGGACTGAAGCCTAGAATTCCAGCCCTCCCAAGCCATAGGGCTTTAAGCTGAAAACAGCTGCTTTCTCAGAGAGGAAAGGACTGGTGGGCCAGGTGCTAGATCCAAGATTTGCTCAGGTTCAGTGGGAATCATGACCAGCCTTCTTGCCCTCTCACTTTCCCCATCCACGTTCCTCATGAGCTGTAGGAACTGTTGTCCCATTGGTCCCCAAAATAGGGAGATGAGTCGCATGATCAAGGAGTGGTTGGTGGGAGCTGCCTCTCCACCAGAGCTGTTCCAGTGTCTCCCAGGTGTTTCTAGTGCAGTATCTGTTGTAGCTTTCATGGTTACTTGGGTGCAGTCTTAAATGTTCATGTTCTCTTATTATATTGGCAGGATATCACATTTTTATAATAATGTAAATGGTGGAAGGGAAACGATGCTTTTCATTAGTTTCACCTTAGTAAAATTTTAAAAAGAATCGCAAGGGATAAAGAAAAGCCACATCTCCAGCCACAGGGTTTGCCTCCTGCCAAATTCTACTGTAAACATTAGAGATGTTAGTTCCTCAAAAAAAGTCACAAAATAAAGTTTTTTAGAAAAGAAAATAATAGGTAACCTTCTTATAGGCGGTGTTTCCTGTTTCCCTAAAATGTATCTGCTCAGACACATACATTGACAATTTATGTTATTGTGATGGAGTAACCACATGGAACATTTTAGGTAGTATGAGATTTGACTTAATTTATTTATATAACTCTCCTCCCCTTCCATATGTTATTTTTCTTTCTTGATTGGCATCTCTTTAAAACAAAGAATGTTTTGTCCTGTGTACTTGGGCAATATGTAGTACCTTGTGAGTACTAATGGGAATTAAATAATACATATTCACTATAAATTAAAAATGAGCACACAAATAATATTGTGCAGGAATGATGAAGTAAGACTCTGATTTCACAGAATCATAGACCTGGAAGGGACCTTGAGAAGTCATCTAGTCCAGTCCCCTGCACCCAGGGCAGAACTGATCATCCCTGCCAGGTGTTTGTCTAGACTGCTCTTAAAAACCGACAATGACAGGGATACCTTAACCCCTGTAGGAAATTCATTCCAGTGCTTAATTACACTTAATTAATCAAAGTTTTTACTAATGTTCAGACTAAACAACCCTTCCCATTGCTTCTTATCATTACAACAAAGGTGAATCAAAACAATTTACCTCCCTCCTCCTTGTAACAATATTTTATTTAGTTGAAAATTATTATCATGTTCCCCACCCCCTTCATTTTCTCTTCTCCAGACTAAACAAACCTATTTTTTTTCAATATGTCCTCACAGGTCATGTTTTCAAGACCTTTCATCATTTTCTGTTGCTCTTCTATGGATTTTCTCCAATTTTTCCACATCTTTCCTGAAATGTGGCACCCAGCACTAGACACAATACTCCAGTTGGAGTCTGCAGAAAAGAGGAAGAACTACTTCTCATGTCTCACTCACAATTCTCCTGCTAATACATCCCAGAATTATATCTGTTGGGGTTTTTTTTTACTCAAATTTAGCTTGTAATTCATTATGACCCCCAAATCCCTTTCTTCAGCACCTCTTTGAGGTAATCATTTCCCATGTTGTATGTATAAAACTGATTGTTCCTTCCTAAGTGGAGTACATCACATTTGTTCTTATTGAATTTCATCCTGTTTACTTTATATAATTTCTCCAGTGTATCCAGATCATTTTGAATTTTAATCCTATCTTTCAAGTATTTCTAACACCTCCCAGTTTGATATCAAGCTTTATAAGCATACTTTCTATACCATTCTATAAATCATTGATGAAGATAGTGAACAAAACTAAAACCAAAACTAATCCTGCAGGACCCCAGTAAATATGTCCTTTCAGCTTCACTATGAACCACTAATAACCTTTCTCTGGCTACATCTAGACTACATCCCTCTGTCAGCAGAGGGATGTAAATGAAGCACTTCGAAAGTGCAAATGAAGCCGGGATTTAAATATCCTGAGGTTTACCAGGATCTTTCAAAAAAGTGTCCTGTTTTCAAAAGAACTGCGTCTAGACTGCGGTTTCAATTTTGAAATACGAAAGAGCACCATTACGTGATTATGCAAATGAAGCGTGGAATATTTAAATCCCAGCTTCATTTGCACTTTCAAAGTGCTTCATTTATATCCCTCTGCTGACAGAGGGATGTAGTCTAGACATAGCCTCTGAGAACAATTTTCAAACCAGTTATGCACCCAACTTATAGTAGCTCCATCTAAGTTGTATTTCCTTAGTAAGTTTCTGATAAGGTTGTGCAAGACAGTATCAAAAGCATTACTAAAGTCAAGATATTTCAAACAAAAAATGCCAGGCCTGTCCCTCCCACTTGTAAAACTTGTGCCAATCACACATGCTCTATGGGTTTACATGACCAATGCTGGCTAATGAGACAAAGCAAAGTTGAAGTAAACAAATAACGTAGTATAATGAAAAGCAAACTCTGATGCATTCCAGTCAGTTTTCGAGAAAGAAAGTTAATTGCATCTCTTCTTCAGAACTGATATTATTCAACTGTAGAGGATATTGAAAATGCTTGAAAACCAGTTTCTAGGCTTAATCTGTGTGTAAAATCCCTGGAAAAAAGGATCATCTTTTTCTTATGTGTTAGAACAGCACTTGATACAAAGCATTCCTGTTCTAGGACTGGCACCCCTAGCTGCTACTGCAACACTAAGAATATAACAATAAAATGCCATTTAGCATAACTATTGTGCAGAGTAATGGGAGAGCTTTCTTCAAAAAGGGAAATGCTACAGAAGCCTGCCCTAATGCTGGGGTATGGGATTTTGCAGAGTGGAAAGGACCATAAAAAGAGAGTAACTCCTTTATGATGAAATTGAAAGGGTAAAAATAATTAATTTTGGTTCCATAACTATACAGTACAGTTTCACAGAATTAGAGAGAAACACTGTGAATTTTTACATCTGCTCTGCCTGAAATATCAGTAATTGCACATATAATTGAACTGCCAGATATAATTTCTCTGATTAGGAACATACAGACTTCAGTTTGGTTTTCTAGTTTAGAATAACTCCAGCATCATAGATTTTTGGATTTATATGATCTCGTGTGATAGATTTCCTTTCATTTTGTTGTGCAAAATGAAGCCAGGAATTCACCAACACTTAATTCCGTGATAGATTAATTCCACCGAAACAATGTTTTTGTCATGGTTGTGAAGTAATAAATGGGGTAGCCCTGGGCTTCATTCATCCCTTGGATACATTGAATTTTACTAGCATATCCCAGGGTGCAGGGTTCTTAGAGGAGAAGTCTGACTAGACAGACATTGCAGTAGCACAAGTCAACTATGATCCCAGCTCAGCCAAAAGACATGCTCAACTAACATGGCAGCATCAAAATTGTTTTTGGAGCATGGACAAGATGCCCTGTTCCAGAGTAATAGAGACTGCAAGAAAGGCAACAGAGTAAGACTACTTTTCCTCTCCTGGGGCTGAACATTCAAATCCAGAGTGCAGTTACATCTCCGCATTGCAAGTGACTTTTTAGTAGAACTGTTTGAAATTATTTTGTGGCTGAAGCATTTTTTTTATTAAAAATACCATTTTAATTGAAACTGAAAAGTTTAGAAAAATGGGATTTGATAAAACATCCTCACAGAGTTACGGTGAGCAAAAGGAAACCTTTTGATAATGTCTTAATGTACTATTTGAACACCGGGTGGAAAGGAACATTTCTATTCTTCTTTTCAAAATGAAGTTTCAAAAGGAAATGAATTCTGGTTATATTAAAAATGTAAAAAAGTTTTAAAAGGTCAAAATCAGAACACAGTCTTTCTATTTTATCAAAATAAACCATTTTTAACCAAAATGAAATATTGTTGGAATTTTATTTCATGTGAAAGTTTGATTTGTTGGGCTTGGGGGGGGGGGGGAGTTGGTTCTGGTTTTTGTTGTGTTTTTATTTCACCTTAGAACAGAAATTTTTGAAGTAGAACTCCCAGCAACATGGAAAATCCAGTTTCCATCCAGCTCTACTTTTAAGTCTGTTTTCCTCCAAATTATGTTGTTCATCACACTGAGGCAAGCTATGTGGATGGCAATTCCTAAAAAAAGTGGAAAGAATGCCAGAAGGTTTTGCAGACCACCCATATGGAGTGCATTCAGACATTTGAGAAGTATGAGGAAAAAATCTGAAGGCTAGAGCTCCACTTCAGCATGGTATTTAAACAAGTGACTCCCCAAATGGGAAGGGGAATAACTAAACTGGTATAAATAATACTAATATGGATATAACTGTCCAAAGTAAGGGAGTTGTACTGCTTTAACGGTACTGATAAAAACTGACACCCGCAAATGACATTAGCTGTAGCAGTATAAAGTGTGGACTAGATTTAACTTTAAGCATGTGAAAGCATCTGTTAAAGACTGAAGCCTGAGCCATAATTTTTAGAAGATTTCCACAACTTGTGAGAGATTTGGGGCTGAATTTCCTCTGAAAAATCTATTGCTTTAAACTGAGCTGGAATATAAAACATGTAAAGCTCAGTAAGTGCTACTCATAGGATGCTACTCATATTTAATAAAGCTAATGAACTTCCATGGTCACATTTAAATGCTTCAAATATTTGCAGTATATTATAATTATAGCAAGTATTTTTCATAACTTTAATATATTACTGGACCTTCCACTAAGTACTGATTTTCCTAATGAAACAATTAGAGAATTGTTATTTAATAAATCTCTTTTTTTGTATTAACTTACAATGTACATAAATACACAAGTGGCCAATATAAACAATTAGTACAAAAAGAAGGAGACTTTTCTTGAAACACATGAAAATATTGTATTAATTTATAAAGCAGACAATAGTTCACGTGTAGCACACTTTCACCCGAGTAACTTCAAAGTACCTTGCAAATATTAATGATTTTCAACTCCTTCTGTGAGATGGATAAGCATTACAATCCCCGTTTATCATAGAGGAAGGTGAGAATTGGAAAGTGCCGGCTAATTTGGGTGCCCAGCTTGAGACACTTTTGCTCTGGGCACCTGCAAATGGATGCACCTAGCAATTGTGGAATGTTGGCCTCCCTTGCCCTTCCAAGGTTAACAGATAAGGGTAAACTGCCAAGTCTGTTAAAGTAAATTACTTTTGCGTGGCTAGGATTCCATGGCAAATCTGAAGTCAAGGCAGGCCTAGAATCGTTTGTGTGCCTTATCCCCAAGGCCACCCGCTCCTTGGATATACATGCTATCTGAACTGAAAACCATTGTTTACTCACTATGCACCATTGCTGACCCACCCAGAGCCATGTTCTAATATCCTGACTTGAGCTGCATAGCGTCTTACTCCTCATGTAATTTCAGTGGCCATGTCTAGATTAGAGAGGAGATTGAAGCTGCCGCAGTCCATCTTCTGGGGTTTGAATTATCTGGTGTAGTGATTATCCCATTGCTTTCCGTGGCTGCAAATGTTGAACCAGAGCCAATGGGAGTCACGAGTCTCTGTGGATGCAGAGCTGGTAAGTAAACAAATTGGAGCAGCCCATTAGCAGCTTTCTCAGAGTGGGTCCGTGGACCACTTTGAGAAACACTACCTTAATATAGACCCAGCCAGTGACTTAACATTATTTTCTCTGTGCCATGCTGGGTGTAAACCAGATATAAGTTTTTGGTTACCACAAAACAGTCCTCATTGTGCCTCTGGAAATCAAAATGCCAGGATGACCCAATCATTTTCTTAAGTGTTCCATTACAAGGATATATAATTTTACTTAAGTCTTTTCACAGAATTCCTAATAGTACAGTGTATTTTCTTCTACAAAAATGCAGGTAATATGGTACAACTTCCTCTTTATGGAACATATTTACATTGAAAACATTGATTACATATTTTAATGTGACAGTTTAAAAAAGAAGCAATCATAAAATTAATAACAGAATAATAGAAAGAATGTCTTGGTATACAGAGTTACATTTATATCTGTTGACAATATATCATTCATTGAAAGAATTGTGGTATGATGTCAGAAAATTGATCTAGGAGTTATTTCAGGAATATATAACCCAAATCCTTATTATGATGTTGGGGAAATGTCCCGATTTAGTGGAATTAAACCAGCCTTAATCATTTTAATTCACAATTCTCTCATGATTTGTTCCTATGATTTCACTAAGTAGTTTGATAGGTTGCTTAAGAATATTCTGTTAAATAAGTAATATTTACAAGAATTTCTCTTCATCCCTGCAGGGATAATAGAACATTATAATAGCTGACACACAGGAGAAAGCTCTCAACTTTTAACTCCCTTTCTGTCAAATCTAAATATCATTTTGCCTTTCTAGAAGCCTTGGCACATTTATTCAATATATAAAAGCTGTGTGAAACGTATGGAAAAGTACTGGGAAACTAGGGCACTTTGAAGTAGGAATCAGGCTCGAGGCAGCCAGGTTTCTGCAGTGCTGTCATCATACTGACCAATATTGTCCCATTATTTACTTATTCTCCCACATTGGTCTGTCTGCATCTGTCCATTGTCTCTCATCTTATGCTTGAATTGCAGACTGCATCTTTTGGGGGTTGTCTTTTTGTTGTGTGCTTGTACAATACCTAACAGAGTGTGGTTCTTGTCTTTTACTGGGACTCCTGGGCGCTACAATGCAACTAAATACTAATACTAAACCTGTATAAAGACCTTTTCATAGCATCCCGTTAAGAGGCCCATGGAGATTTCCTATGGAGTTGCAAAACTTGGCCCCAATTCTGAAAATTTTCACACAATCCCTCAGGATCCCAAGTGGTTCTTGAAGAGGCTGTGATAGTCTGTGTAAAGGTTCTGGTGGCTCCCCTCACCTGGCTTTCTACACAGATATTGTTCTACATCATCATACCATGTCAAAATGATCAGCGAGCCTTTCATATGTATATTCTGCCTAAAAATAATGCTCCTCGTTAAAATTCTGCAAAAATGTTTTAAAAATTACATACAGACAAGTGAGACCTGTTTGGTCTACAAAAAAAATCTTAAAATCGATCCACAGTCTCATCTAGGTACAGGTAATCCTGAGCTTCCCTCTGCTTTTTTTCACCTCATAGTCCTCATTTAGACAAAGTCCTATTCCCTCTCATGAAATTTGCTTGACTCAAAATTGAGTAAAAACTAGATTTCATCCTTTGAGTGAGAAAGGAAGATCAGATTCCTTCATGGTGCTCACTTACCTGCATGAGTCCACAGTGAGGTCCATGTTTAGGATCTAGATACCTGCAAGTAGAGGGGTGGGGACTGAATGGGTGAGACAGGCTTAAGGTAAGACTGGGGTGGATCATATCATTACCATTGTGCTTCCATGGAGCTATAGAGCTAGTTGAGTCTGGGGAGCTGTGGATCTAAGGGAGGATCCTGACAGTAAAATTGTATTGGCATTGTGTTTCTACAGCATGGGTAAGTAGCTTGTAATTCTTTGAGAAGCAAGCTGTACCTTGTTTCCTCTTGAGATATTCTGACGTGGTAGTGTTGGTTTAGATTTCAGTTCCTGAGAAAATGACAATTTGTGCCAAACTTCCCAAGCTCAGTGCACACATTGGCACATGCTCAATTTGGGCATGGAAGTACTTCTGTGCCGTTCTTCATCTTCAGGAGATTTGTGTGTCTAACTCTGGCATGTACACAAGATTTGGCTCTTGGGCTCCACAAAGACTAAGGCTGTCAAAACTCAATTTATTGTATTTCCTGTACTTTTTTACTGTGTGCTCGGCATTTTTGTTCCAAGCTGTGCTTCTGACTGTAGCAAGTGGATGGCACCCCTACACTTCTGCTAATGCCTCGCCTTTCTTTTACTCTTCTGGAACATGTTTCATTCCTTCCCTCTCTCTTGTTTAGACTAAATTAGCCAATGAACAACCTGACCCAGCTGCTTAGCTGTTCCCTGATCTGCATTTTACTTCTTAATGAGCTCAGAGTGACAAGCTATTTAGGCTGCTTGTTCCAGCATCAGCTCTGACTCCATCTGTAACTTTAGTGCCACTTCTTTGTCAGCAATGCCAATTACAAATGTGTGCCTTTCTAATTTACAGCATTCTAACTCTAACGCCCACACTGCACTCTGTGTTCTGCCTTGTGCTGTTTGTAGTCACTTGTTCAGGCCTTTAGATTGTCAAGGCAAGGGCCTGCTATCTTTTGGCGTTGACCATCTAATCTATATAGCCCATACAATTATGGCACTGTATAAATCCTCATAATGTACTTTTTCCCCCCACCTGCCTTGAATTCACGGACTTGGCCAGTTCACATGAGGACCTGTGGGTTGCAATGCTGATGCAAATGTGCCCTTTTACATATGATAGTTCAACTTGGGAACAAAGTACTTAGGATGCTTCTGTAGCACTATATTATAATCATTTTCTTGGCCTCCCCCCTCATTCATCTGTGAAAACTACATTAAACATGTTCCTCTTTCCCCGTCACACATAATTTAGATCTCATTTGTTTCCATGTTATATTTCAGGCTGGTAGAAATATAAAACCTGGGGAAATGTCTCTCGTCAGGCCACAGCAGTAGCAGGGTAAAGTCAGATTTTCAAGTGTGTGGCAATGTGGCATACTGAACAGCTGACAAACAAAACTGCTCTTTTCTGCTACTATTGCTGCCATACTTACTCTTATGAATTCATGCTTCCTTTGGTCAGTTACTTATCTCAAATCCCCCTCTAGAAGGAAATATCAATGGATTTGATCCTTTTTGCCTCGTTAAATCTCTAAAGCAACAGTGCCCTGTGTTTACTGAATGATTATATAATTTAATAACACATGCACTTAATGGACAGTACATTTAAAACTAATTAAAAGAAATAATACTCCACATAGTTTGCAATCTACCTGAAGAGTTCATATTGGCCTCACCGTTTAGTTAGATTAAATATTGGCACTGGTTTTACGAATGGCTGGATAATGTAATGATCATTAAATCTGTGACCACACAGAGAGGGATAAGTGTAATCAAATTTCAAGTTTTGAGGGGCTTTCATTTCTTGCAGTGAACATGATTTCCTCCACTGTACGTTTTAGAGCTAATCCCATATGACTCTGAGCAGCCTCAATTCCTGTGGACTTCACTGACTATTGAGGGACTTTGCCAGAAAATGCTCAGCATCTTGTAGGGTTGGACTATAAGGCAGGTATAATACAGATGAGTGAGCTACTGTTAGGGGTAAGATAACAATCATTGATGAGATAGCAGCCTGAATTTGTGTTGGTGTTCCTAACTTTAGAAGGACATAGCAGCTATTGATTGCCACAAATCCTGGATTAGTTAAGGTCAATGGGATATTTTCTGTTGGCTTCAATGGAACTAAATTTTGGTCCATAACAGGAATATGGTAATCAGATGCAGCAGTGATTTGGAAGTGGTATGGTGACTTGCTATTAAATCATAGAATCATAGAATACTAGAAATGGAAGGGACCTCGAGAAGTCGAGTCCAGTGCCCTGCCCTCATGACAGGACCAAGCATGGTCTATATCATCCCTGATAGATGTCTGTCTAACAGGGGTCTCCAAACTTTTTAAACACAAGATCACTTTTTAATTTAAGTCAGTCCAGGATCTACCTCAAACCCAAATCCCCCTGCCCCGCCCTTTCGCTGAAGCCCCACCCTCCTCACTGTGAAGATAGGTTACAGGGAAGGGGACAGAGTGACATCAACACCCCCCTGCCTCTGTCTCCCCCACTCTGCACAACAAACAGGAGGCTCCCAGGGGGTAGTTCTGAGGCTCTGGGCAGGAGCAGCAGGGCAGTGTGGGGAGGGGCACCTGAAGTGCAGGCACTTGATAGCCTCCCAGCCAAACCAGTCAGGATCACCTGTCAGAGGCTCCAAGGTCTACCGGTAGACCACCGGTCTACCCTGTTAGATTATCTTACCTATTGCAAGATGGTCACTCTAGATTAGGTGTAGAAAGCTCTTCTGTACTGTTTATATGTCAGGATAATTTCCGAAGTTTCTGAAAATAAGAAATGCTGGCCTAAAATGATTTAGACAGAATTATTTAAAAGATATTTAGCACATATGCAAAAGTATCATCTATGTTAAAAAAAAAGTAAATGAAGCAAGGGTAATTGTATGAAAATTAGACATAAGTAAATTTGGGTCCTGAGCCTGTGAAAACATACAGACAGACAGACCTCCTGAATCCCCCTAAAAGCTCCATTAATTCTGATGGGGCTCTATGTGGACAAATAAAAATGCAGGATTAGAGACTTGACTATCAGAATTGTGTTAGCTTTATGCCGGAGTTACAAATAGCGTCAATACAAGGAGAATCTTTGGTCTGTCAGTACAGTCGTCTGACTTTCTGTAATGACTGAACTACAAATGAGATGGGAAATATTGCAAAATACTATATCAGATATTACACTGATATTTTTGCTAAGTGAAAGTATTGTCTGAATTTTTTCCAAAGTCAAAAAGTTTTGCCCAGTTCTTTACTGTTGTAACTTGGGTGCCTCCTTTAGTACATACAAATTATATATTCTGTGTAATTATTGTGGAAACTTAAATGGTTCCAAGTCTGAGACACTTGTGGATCTGCTGTCTGGAAAGGAAATTTATAGTAAATTCAATTTCTGTTTTTAAATGTTTTTCTTTTGAAACATAAACCTTAGGCCAGAAAGCCCATATAAATCTCTTACCTGGTCATGTCTGCAGTATTTCCATTTAGGATGCATCAATGCTTACACCAATATCTCTTATATTCAAGTCATTATGACTTTATCCAACAAAACAGATGCATAATTAATTTGCATCCTATCACTTCAATGACTTCCAGTTCTGTACAACTTAACTTATCTGAGGGCTTGTCTTCCCATACAGTGCTGCAGTGGCATAGCTGTAGTGCTTAGTGAAGACAATACTGTGCCATCGATATAGCTAATTCACCTTCCTGAGAGACAGCAACTGTATTTATGACAGAAACGCTCTCATTAACATACTGCTGCCTACGGAAGGCATTAGCTTGGTATAATTCTTTCACACAAGGGCGTGGATTTTTCATATCTCTGAGCATCAGTAATACTGAAATAAGTTTGTAGTGTAGACCTGGCCCGAGTAGCCTGAAAGGGACTACTTGTGTGAGGAAATGTATGTATGCATTTCAATCTTTGCAGTCTGGAAATCTTAGAATGCATATTTTAGAAATGTTATTTTAAAAGTTTAATGATGCAAAACTATGTAGATTTTTTTTTATTTGTGTGCTGGGGAATTAAATTAATTTCTGAGAGAAGGCTTTTTCAGGAAAATGGTTTGTGCTTGAAAAGGTTAAAAAAATCTTTTAAATTCACATTTCTTATCATATTCAATTTACATTATTCAGTGTTTTCCCCTCTTCCCCTGAACTTCTGATGTCATCATAAAATTTTTAGGTACAGTGACTACGTACATTTCATTGCATAATATTTGTTCTATTATATCTTGTTGTTTCTAATATCCTAAAAAGTGGTTCTACTTTGAAAAGTAACTATAAAATAAGATTGTGGGAAATCTGTTTTTTGTGTATCAATGATGTCCAGCCTCTTCATTTTTCCATTTGCCTGTCTTCAAACTTTCTCTGGAGAATAAAAGTAAGTTTGGTTCATTCCTTCTCATATCAACACCTGTAAGGTAAAAGGTTTTGCACTGTAGGCCAAATAAGACCTTCAATGCGCCATGAATCTCCATTACCTTCAAAGAGTTTGCACAGGAATAGATTCATACATTCATTTATTCATAGATTGCAAGGCCAGAAGGGACCATTGTGATCACCTAGTCTGAGCTCCTTCATAACACAGGCCATAGGATTTTTCCCACAATAATTCCTAGAGCTTGTCTTTTAGAAAAAAACTCATCCAATCTTGATTAAAATATTGTCAGCGATGGAGTATCTAGCACGAACTGTAACTTATTTGAATTTAGTAAAGAATTCTGCTAATGTACAAGGGGGAACAACCTCGCTCTCTCCTAGCTGTATTAGTTCAATAGTGTTTTGCAGGAGTATAAGCAGTAACCAATTATTATGGACTCAGTGAGCAGCCATAACCCTGAATGGAGAATGGGAGGTAGATTTTATTTTCTGCTCTGACTTTTTTTTGTCACTTCATTCCCAGTTTAGATAACATGCTAATGGGACATAATGGGAGAGGGTGAAGGTGTGCCTTGAAATGTGCTATGCCTTGGCTATTATTTCATTGGTATAATATCCAAGAAGGATAATTGAAAACTAGCACAATTTAAAGCCAAACTGAGGCTATTTTAAGTTGGGACTGAACCAGTTCCAAGATGGTTACAGAATATGGGACTACCTTTGCCAGGCCCGCCAACCGGGGTGGGACAGAGGGGGCAATTGTCACAGGGCTGAGCAATTCAAAAGGCCCAGGGCTCCCAGGCTGCACTGCTGCTGCTGCAGCAAGTGGTGGTGGCCAGAGTCCCAAGCCCTTTATATTGCCACTGGAGCACTCTGTGCACACTGCAAGCAGTTCTGAGGGCTGCCTGAGGGGCAGAGGGGATGTGACATGGTGCACTCCAGTGGCCCTGAGGGCTGGCTGTCCCCAGGCCTGCCCCTTCTATCTGAGGCATCACCCCTTCCAGAAGCAAGGAGCTGCCCTTCCCCCACCTTGATCAGGGGCCCGGCAAGGTTGTTGGCCCCTCTGTTTTCCAACAGACACTGTTCCTGCACTGAGTAGAGAACAGAAAGGGATGGAGAATCTGACAAGGAGACTGATCTGTTGAGTACGGAAGTGCCATTTTTAAATGGTCCCTTTTTAGAGTAGAATCACACTTCATTAGACTTGCAGGTTCGGGAATTCCACATGAATCTCCATCAATATTGCATCAACCAAAAAACATTCTGGGTTGAATTGGGTAGCTTTGTTCAAGATGGATTTGTTTCTTCTTCATTCTAGCTAGATTAACAGATTGAAGGCTGGAAGGGAATATTATAACCATTTAGTATGACCGCCAGCATTACATAGGCCAGAGAATTTTACCCAGTCATTCCAAAATTGAGCCAAAACTTGCGGTTGAGCTAGAGCTTGTCTTTTCAAGAGAGAACCAATCTTGATGTAAGGCCTCCCAGAGTAGAGAATCCACCACTTTACTTGGTGATCTGTTCCAATGATTAATTACCATCACTGTTAACATTTTGCTTCTTATTTCTCATGACACCATTCTAATCCAGCACATTTTCAATGCATCCTTTTTACAAATGTTTCTTTTTATAGGGTTCTACAGAAAATCTGATCAGCACCCAAAGAATCCAGTCTACATGAAAAAAAATTATATATTACTCATCTGATTTAGAGGAAGAAAAAAACCTTGCCCCTCTCAAGGTAATGATGAATCTATAATTTAGTCAGGAACTCTGGTACTGAAGTGCTGAGTACTATAGAAATGCCTGTAAACAATCAAGACTCAATCATACCTTTACCCCTATTTTCTGACGAGTCCATACATGGCAAAAGAGACACTAGGAATATCCACATTTATATTCTAGGGTGCAGAACCTGGTCTTTCTCTGAGAGCCAGTATAAATAGGGGAGACAGACCCATGGACATAGATTTTCCCTGTCCCATTTGGCATGCTCAGCACCCCAGGAATGTTTAGGGGGAGCAGATTGGATATATAATACAGTTGTACTGTCTTGTCTGCAGAGCTCATTTGATTGGGTTTCTTTCATGAATTTCTAAGGAGACTGAATTGGTGGTGAAGAAGCTTGTACATTCTCCATGCAGAACCTTAATTATAAAACACTGCTATTAAGAAAAGGAAAAGGACATAAAGGAAATCTAAACTTGTAACCATATATAGGCAAATGTTGCACTGCCAATAAACCACACATTACTATGAATTTGTCGCTTGTGGAAATGGTGCGTTGGAAGTTGAAGACGTCTGCCTGTGAACCAAAACAGCACATGTGGTATATGGCTTTCTCTTCACTTCTTCTTGTCCAAATATGCCTCTGTCACAACCTGGAGTGACAGACCGCTCTGCGGGTGAGAGGCTAGTTGAGTTTCCATGTTCCTTCCCTCCTTGGCCTCCCTGCTGTGTCTGCCAAGCAAAGTATACCAATTAGTGCAGCATTAACAAGCCTCTTTCTGTGTTCTATTGGGCCCAAGAATTAATGATTTAATTGTGAATTTCCTTGGTTGTGTATATGTATGTTCAATTGTGGGGGGAGGGTTTAATGAAAAAATACTCTTGGGGTTTTTGGTAGAGCTGTAACAAATCATTCAAAATGAGAGATGGGCCTGATCCAAAATCCTGATCCAAGTCTCCTGAACATTAACATTAATCTAGGTCTGAATTGTGCTGTTCATCCTCATCTCTGTTTCTAGTGTTCCCACTAATATAATGTATTTTGTCTGATGTTGAAAAACAAGTTAATATCCATTTGGCTACTGTACGTTGGCCTGATCCTAGAGCTGTTGAAGCCAACAGGAGTTTTTCCATTGACTTTGGTGAGCTTTGGAAGAGACCCTATTTGGGGTGTTAAAAAAATTAAAGGTTTTCTTGCATGCATAAATATATACCATTTATGGCCATATTTGTGCAAACAGAGTGACGTTCTCCCCTGAACAGAGGGCCAGCACAAGGCCTGTGAGATATTTCAGACCACTTTAGAGGGTTCAAATGGGACTTGAGTGATGTATAGGCTTTGAACTAAAATTCTGTATGTGGAGAATTTACCCACAGGTACCACAGTTGCATGGGCAAGTGATTTTAACACATTTAGAAAGGTGGTCTTGCTGTATTGTGAAGCAGTCTGCCAAAAAGCTCTTACTCCAAATAGAATATACCCATTAGACCATTTTCTTGTTGAACAGAGACAACTGCTTACTTTATTTCTTTGTCTTGTAATAGATACGCAGAAGTGGATGAGGCATGTTATTAGGAATATTTTGCTAGCCATTTTATGATACTCTCAGCCTGTGCTGAATAATGGCTTGTGTTGTTTGGTAAGTAATTGCAGCAAGAATCAGTAAGCACCTGCAATCAGATGAAAAAGAGATGCATAGTTTCTAACGCTACTTTTTCAAGAGTTGTATCATATTACAGTCGTCAGCCTGAAAAATGTCTTCTTGCTCATTGTTTGTCGTCCTGTTGCATTAGTCAGTTTATTCTAATAAATCAGATACAAGTTGTGACATGTTGTTAATTCGATCACTAATAACCTGCTCAAATTGCACATCTATGTCAGCAGGTTGGTGTTGATTAAGTTTTAGTCACCACTAGCATATTGTTTTAAATGACTGATAAATTTTATTTGCTTCAGTGATAGGCAGCCCGGTTTATTTTTTCTCCCCCTGTAAGCTTAGAAAAATTACACAAATGGCCCTGAGGTGGTCCTCTATAGGTCTTTCTCTTTCTGTGTTTGCTGCAAAGAGAGCTGGTAACCACTAGAGGGGAGGAGACTGCCGGATTTACTGAATGTTTCACCGTAGAGCTTGAAGGTGCAGGAGCTGTCACAAGACTGGTTGCCCAACGAAAAGGTTTAAAATATGTTATGAAGGTTAGTGTAAAAAAATTTCTTAATGCATTTCAAATATTTATTTATCAGAGTACAGGCTCTCTTAGGATTATGACTACCACAGGTGAAAGTCTCTGAAGAGAAAACCTACAGTGGCAAACAGAAAGATTATCTTTCCAGGAAATGTATTAAACCTTTATGAAACAAATGTTTTATTGTCTATGAAAAGAGAGTATCAAATGAAAGTATGTGGTGAAGGAATAGCCAACATTTTGGTTCAGATATGAAGTGAGATGTTTTGATGGTATGTACTCAGAGTATTCAACTATTCTTCCCACCTCCCCCCACCTACAGAGAGAGGGGGAAAGTACTGATGCTGAGGAAATAACTCGACTGATTGAAAACTTAAACATCTTTCTTAGGAAGTTTATAAACCTTGTAGGCTGTGACATACATAACTTCATTTAAACCAGAATAGTAACAACACTCTTCTTACAGTCTGTAGATATAGATATATGAATATATTATCTATTTCTGTGGAGATGGATAGATTGATATATTGTTTGACCTTTTTATTTTATTTTAAAGAGTAAAATTCTTGGTATTGTTAAAGAGCTATAATGTAGAACTGTAGCTTGTTACATTTACTCTCCTGAGTGTAATTGCACTAAGATCATTCAGTTTCCATTTGGAAAGCCAGTGGCAATTACTGGAATACAATGTATCATGCATTTGCTCACTGGATATAAAACGTATATACTAATTCGCAATAAAATGTAACAGCTGTCAGTGCATTTTCTGCTCTGTTACTTCAATAAATTGGAACTCTGACTAGAAAATGGGAATATTGCATTTTTACACACTCCGTAATGTGTTTGCTTTTTGCAAATACAATTTATTTTTTTATGACAAAAATTGTGGTTTGTTATTACTGCTAGTGGATAAATATTCTTATATCGGAATGAATTACACATGGTATCTGTAAAGAAGTAGGGTTTTTTTCTTTTTACTGTAGCCTGTCTCCAGTAAACAAAATGCACTTAACCTACTTCTGTCACATACTGGATATATTTTATTTTACATTGTAATAGCTGTGGAAACAAAAGTTTATTTTACCATACCTATGCAGGTGTTTGGATAGCTAGTTAACATTTATTGTAGGAAACCTTTATTTCCTTATTTGACTTTTTATATGTATATATACATATATATACACCAATAGTTCAGTGAGACAGTTAACAATGATTCTTCACATTATGAACTAGTGGGTCTGAGTTTTATTTAAAATAAAATGCCTGCACATTTGTGTAATTTTGTTACTTGAGGTCAGACTTTTCACAGATAATTAGCCTTTTACACACTGTGAAATCAACCTGCATTGGTTATTTGGCTAGACTCTTTGCTTCTGTTCTTTATTTCCCAGAAGGTTAACGTGCTGAAAATCTAGCTGCAAGCTCATAGTACTGTCTCTTTGTGTTGCTAATTATGCCGTTGCATAATTATTAATATCAGGAGCAGGAAGAGGAAACAAGCACACCAAATAGTCGTGAACGCTAGTGTTCTGGCAGGAAGCTAGTCCTGCATTAATAAAATGTGCCTGTGCCAATATCACAGTAGATAGGAGCGTTCCTTGTTAAGGATCATTTATTAACTGAGATCATCTTTTAGTTCGCCTTGGGGTAATGACTAATGTCAATGGCAAATTTCACAGTTGTCTAGAGAAATGAATTAAATTTGTAATAAAAAGCCCTTCGGCTTGTTGTACATGTTCATTTATTGGAGTAGTTGAACTAGGAGAACTGTAAGGCAACCAAGAACATCGGCTTAATTTTCCTTACATATAATAGTGACCTTTAGCTCCTTATTGTAAAAGTTACCTATTATAGACTGGTAAATTAAATGAGAAGTTCCTCTAATGCAAAATAAACTAAGTGACTAAGCTAAGTTAAAGGGCCCTTGAGTCTATGCATCTTCGGACAGAAACAATTTCCTTTTTTTGTACGCCAACTCTACTTAAGCCTTGCTTTAGGTAGTTTGATATACAAATAGACAGATAAAAGAACAAAAAGTTTTATATTCAAAAATATTTAGATGTGCAATAAAGGTTACCATTGATGTTTGTAACTTCAATGTGTGTAGTGATACTTTGAGTATTAAAAATGCAATTCACATGATAATTTAACACTTCTAAATATACTCTGTACATTCTTTTATTTGGTATAAACTGGAAATCTATATTAATTTATAGAAAAATTTATTATTTACTTAGGAAATAGCAAACAGAAGCAATTAAAACTATAAAACCATATAGCAGAAATGTGAAATTAATACACAAATACCAAAATACAAGGTAAAGTGGCATGCAATCACTTCCAAGTGAAAGCAAAACTTTTAACAAACTCCCATCTATTTTTAATATGAGTCAAAGGACAAGTTTCTGATTTTGTACTATGTAGTTGACGCAGTGAAAGTAATAAGCTGTGTCCAGCTAGCAAGATAATATGAATTTAAAAATTAGGTGAGTAAGTTTCTGTGTTGTAAATGATGTTCCATATTTTAATAAATACAGAAAGAACATGTGGATTATCACACTGGGCAGCAATAGAAAATCTGCCAGGCATCAAAAGAAAATTGAGGAAAGAATAAATCTATATTGCTATTAATAGTTGCATGGAAAGTCTCAACATCCTACAATCATGCATTTTGACCATTTTTTAAAATGTTTAAGTCTACATTACCACTAGATATGTTTGAAAGCATCTTGGACAAAAATTAAACCCTATTTTTTCTGTATGTTCTGTATAATCTCTGCAATGTCATATGTACAGATGTTGATGTTGGGTTATCAAACTTCCAAATCACCTCTATGAATCTATAACCCCCAAATCTAGTATATCAGCAGAGATTTTAATATCCATCTCCCAGATATCTGTGTGGCAGATCCTGATTTTTCAAAAATACTTTATAGAGTTAAGATAATCTCCCTGTATTCAAAAACATTCAATATTATCTCTTCTAAGTCTGATAAGAATCTGATCACTGAAGTACTACTGTCTGCCCTGCAAAAATATTAATGTGTATGGTATGTCAATGAAATTAAAGTAAGATCTTAATGGATCAAAGGAATATAGTTTTCCATTCTTATCAAGAAACTGGCTATGTTTAGTAAAACCGCAAAAACCCAGTTGCAATACAAAGTCAGACAAGTTCTGAAGGTAGGAGGAGGTATGGATTTTTTTCAAGAGGGAGATGGGAATGGGAAGTTATGAGGAATTTTGGCAACTCTTGCCTATATGATTACTGTTTGAACAAATGGATTAAATATTTTAGAGTAGGTAAAGTTAAAAGAGGATAAACCTGAACTTTGTATTTGTCATATGTCCACATTGTAATACATAATCTTGTACTTTTTAAAAGAGTTTAACAAGGGTAAACATCCTCTTGATGCTGTTGATCTGAGAAAACGTCATTAGGTTTAGGTTCTTCCACAATTTTGGAAGGTCCAAAGAATCTCTGGCTATATGGATTTTAAAACGGCTAATCAAAGTGGAAGCCCAATACAAAGAGAAACTGTCTGTAAGGATTTCTAAATGGTGTTGAATAAGACAGATCCTCGGCCTTATGGTAACTAATTCTGAATCCAGAACATTTTCTAAAAATACTATACTGATTCAGTAATTTTTTTGAAAGAGGTTTCTGCAGCCTCCTGAATTATAGTCATATTACCCGACTAGTAGGAATGGAATAGCTGTGGGCTTTGCTTTCAAAAAGACTCATACAGAATGCTGTCATTAAAAGTTGTGAATTTTGTAAACAAACCTTGTGTTTTTAAAGTAAATATTCTAACTCTCGCAGCATGTGGGTGGGGATGTATATAATATGTGTTTTATATCTGCAATTTTCAATGTGTTGACTTAAGCTTTCGAAGAGGGGGAAAATACATCTAAGCAAGGCTGCATCATAACCTCAAGATAGCAAATGAAAAATCTAGTATATGCAAATATAAAAGATAGTTACTATATATGTGTGCTTGCAAACTGAAATGCAATATTTCCTTCAGAGAGGTAAGGTTCACAGTTATGTTTTTTCAGGGGGAAAAATCCAATTGCCCTCTCACCATTTTTCAGTAATTATGTGACTAAGGTAATATGAAATATTTTTTTAAGAAATGCAACAGACACACTATAAATTGCTCATTAATTTATCCTATACAGACAAATAAGTACATTTACAAATAAATATCTGACATTATGGTAAGCAATTAAGATATTGAGTCAATTTCTATTAAAATTCAACCTCCATAATTCACATTTTAAAAAATACTGAGTATATGCAGCTATGTCAATAGGAGTTTGGGGTGCCCAGCAGCATGCAAGAAATTCAGGATACTTTTGGGCAAGGTGCCTAAATATGGAGGTAAGCACTCAGCTCTGAAAAGGTTGGCTGCCTTTGCTTTTTATATGCAGTCATGTTGTAGCTGTGTTGGTCCCAGGATATTAGCAAGGTAAGGTGGCTGCAGAAATATCTCTTATTGGACTGGCTGCTTCTCCTGAGAGAGACAGTTTTTCATTCTTACACAGAGCTCTGCTTTATATCTGGACCATCACAACTAAATACAAGGTGAAATAGATTATTTCGCATAAGTTATGATATTTTTGCCCTCTGGACAGATGACCTAAACTCCTTCACAGTTTTCTACCACAACATCAACATCCACCACAAATCCATTAAACTATTTCTCCAATATTCCCACAATAGAACCAGCTTCAGCAATGGAACCCTACAGATAACTAGATACAAAAAACACATCTCGATCATCATACCGACCTGTCTGGATCCAGTAGCTACCTCAAACATATCAAGAAATCTTTTATGTACAGCAAGGCTCTCCGATGCAACTGTGAAGGAGTTTAGGTCATCTGTCCAGAGGACAATATGTTCAG
Organism: Pelochelys cantorii; assembly: GCA_032595735.1. Lineage (NCBI taxonomy): Eukaryota > Metazoa > Chordata > Testudines > Trionychidae > Pelochelys > Pelochelys cantorii. The sequence continues at coordinate 117,322,644 of CM064326.1, read as the reverse complement.
GGGAAAGTCTGGGATATACAACTTAACAAATTTAAAACTGCCTTCACCAAACAACTACTCTCCACCAGAGAAGTAAGTTGTATCATGGAATGGGCCACTCAGATATCTTGAGAATACAGACATAAACCCTAGGAAAAAACAGAAATAAACTCCCCTCTGACAGCACAGCTATAGTTGTCATCTACTGCCCCACACTGAAACCTCTGTAGGGTATTATCAAATAGTTTTGACCCATACCTGCTTAGACCCCATGGTGAAAGAAATCTTTCCTGACACACTTTGCGATGAGGTGTGTGTACCCCACACTAAGAAAAAGGAGTTAATCTCACACTATGGACAGAGGAGGTCCTGCCCCTCAGGCTGTGGTGGACATGGTCCAAATGCTGCTTCAGTATAAAAGTCCAACTTAGTCCGGCTGAGCACTGAAGAGGAAGGACTATTAAACTACCTCAGGAGTCACTGCAGCTCCTGACCATGGAACCTATACGTTCCGAGAACCATACAGGAGCCCAGTTGCTTACGACCATCTGATTGGAGTCTGAGTTCCAGGGAGCTAGCTATACCATGGAGCACAGAGATCCCAATGACATATGGATTGCTGTTTTAAGAAACTGGCTAGGGAGTGACCCAGGGAGAGGGGCTAGCACAACCCCCAGCAAAGGTCAACATGTTGAGGCTGGATCCCTGCTGACTCACACAATTGCCACAGGCAGGGCCCTGGGCTAGGATCCAGTGGAGCAGGACTCTGACCCCTTTACCCTGGCCATTTACTCCCTCAGGCAATGGTCCTGATTCTGGCCATTATGCCGCAGAGCCTTGAACCTAAGCACAGCCATATTGACTCAGGCCATTCACCTAAACAACCCTGAACCAAAGTACTGCTAAATTGATTCTGGCCATTAGGCAATACCGTCTTGAGCCCAAGGACAGTCTAATGGACTTTGACCATAGGATCATCCCCTCTTCTCTCCCCCATGATCTACTCCAAAGAGGGACGGAGTGTGCTTATCCAGTAAAATACCCACATCTGGCCTTCAAATAACCTCCCAGCCTCACAAAGCTCATCATTAGAAGTAAACTCCTCACAGACCAGGACAAACCATCTCAAACTGTACCAGATCCTTCTAGAACAACAAATGCAAAACCTGTATACATATCTCCACTGCTATGATGATCACCTTCCATAACACATTTTTCAGGATCCCTGAATTGCCAACATACCTATCATAACATGTGGTATACCTCATCCAGAGCCCTAAATGTCCCCATAGCAACTACACTCTTGAATAAACTCGTACAGAAAAATGATAAAAGAAAAAAAACCCACCATGTCACCTGTGGATGAACACTTTTCCCAAACCAATCACTCTATTTGTTACCTCACAGTCCTCAGCCTCAAAGAAAACATGTGCAGTACCTTCAAAAGATGATCCTGGGATGTTAAATTCAAACTTTATTATATACTAAAAATCTGCATAGTGACACTGGATTTATTACTTATAACAATAATCTGTAACCCAGTTAACATTCTCCCCTGCCTAAGTCTTTTTTCACTCTTCCTGCCCTATGACTGAAGAGGTGTTAACAGGCCACTTCATCTTGAATGGTCCCTTGAAACATGTGCTAGCTACTTATGCTAAACCAGTGGTCCCCAATGCGGTGCCCGAGGGTGCCATGGCGCCCGCCGGGGCATTTATGTGCGCCCGCCGAATGATCTGGGCCGGCCCCGCCCCTGGGCGCGTGGCACATGCGCGGTGCCGGCCCCGGGTATGCGGCGCATGGGGGCACGCAGCACATGCACAGTGCTGGCCCTGGGTACGTGGCGCATGGGCGTCCCTGCCCCCGGGTGCGTGGCACATGAGCAGCCCCACCCCCAGACGCCCGGCGTGTGAGCGTCCCCGCTCCCAGATGCCCTGCAGCCCCGAAAGGTTGGGGACCACCGTCTAAACAATCTAAACCTTGTATTGGTTGTGACCCCGTATTTTATGTTATCTCAAAAGCTTGTGTTTCTCAATGTCAGAAGTTGGTCCAAACAAAATCACCCAGATTTACTTTTTATTACAATTATACTTCAGTTAACACTTGAGAGGAACTCTTTGGTCTGAATTCCCGAACCTTTCAACCCATTTACTGTAAATCAGATTTTCTTCTTTATTATATAGTTTTCTTTTTTTTTAAATATGTTTTTTTCACAATCCTAGACTGCTTTATTCCTCCAGAGGAATAAAGCAAAAATGGGTGGGTCTGTCCAAATATTATTCATTCATTCTCCTCCCCCACACCCCTGCTGTCATGTCGACTTTATGCTTATTCACAGAGAGAGGTTAGAAATGGTTTTAGAAAATGCAGATGTGCAGAGCATTCTTAATAAGGATGGGGAAAGAGTTTGTGCTCCCCTTTTAACCACTCTCTCACCTCGGCCTTTTCAGCATGTAACCTTATTCTCTGTGGGATTACTTGGATGAAACCCAATTAGAGAACTGCTCACACAATATAAATGCATACAGATTAGTACAGATTGAACAGTACCAATGCCAACTAATCATACACTATCTAAAGTCCTAAACAATATAGATATTAAGGAATGATAGGGAAATGGACTCGTTGTTAGAAAACTGAGAAGAAAATGCAGCCAGTACAACACTATTTATTTAAATAATAAATAAAGTATGGGGTTGTTCCCTTATTTTCCTTTGTGGCAATATGCCCACCAGCAAACCGACGATATATTCTTCATTGCTTCATTTACCACAATGAAAAGTCAGCCTATTTTTGTACGGAAGCACCTCTCACACCTTCTTAGTAATGTTGCTTTTTTCTCCTTTAACTGCCTGCCCCTCCAATGGCCTCAAATGCAGCACTTATTCTCCAGCTGGCAGGAGGGTGAGAGATTGGTCTCCTCAGAGACTGATGCCAATCCACTCCACAGATGGCTGGAAGGAAACAGTCAGAGACTCGGAACACAATTAGGTTATTTTAACGCCCAGCTCCAGGGACTCAGAGACAGGAAGATGCTCTCAAGTTTTGGCCTGCTGGGTGGAGCTTGCAAAGATAATGGAAAGCCATGGGACTAGGCATTGTTTCAATTTCAGATACTGATTTTTAATTACTTAAATTCTAGAATGTAAATTTGATGTTTCTCTTCTCACATTATTTCCTATGGAAGGAGAGGGAGTGATTAGAGAGTGCAGGTCTGCTGCAGTCTTCACAAGACACTGCTGCATAGTCTATTATGGACTAATTCCAAAATGTTTTGGGGATGAAAAAGACTGAAATTGGAACAAGGCTTTATAATGACCTTTTCTACTTCCTTTGCTGTTTCTTTGTAATATCATCAATCATGGTGAAATCTTTGGAATTTTTAAAGTAATTCCACATTTTAATCATCCTACTGTAATTTTTTACCAACCATGTTTGTGCATAGTCAGAGCTCTATGAGGTATCTGTTGTTTACTTTCTTATTGAGAAAGTCTTTACCCTTGAAAATAATTTAGTTTTATCCAGTCTGCAGTTGAAAGGATCTTGAAATAATCTAGCAGACTTTTAAGTACACTGCTTTATCCATTCTTCTGGATGTTTATTCAACTGATTTATTAACCATAGAACTGTATTGTCATGTAGTATTATAAGAAATAGGAGATGGGGGAAACTTTATTTACATTTAATGCTCAGACAATGTGAGAGAAGAAAACACGCCATGCAATCTCCCTAAGGGTGTGTCTAGACTACAGGGTTTTGTCGACAAAAGTGGACTTTTGTCGACAAAACTATACCTGCGTCTAGACTACCGCCGTGTTCTGTAGACATAAAGTCGACAGAACGCAGCAGTTTTGTCGACGGTGGTAAACCTCATTTAACAAAGAATAACGCCTTTTGTCAACAGAGTTCTGTCGACAAAAGGCGTTATTGCATCTACACTGTTCTTTGCGTCTACACTGTCATGTCAACAAAGCGGCTTGCTTTGTCGACAGAACTGGATGTAGTCTAGATGCTCTTTGTTGACAGAGGCTTTGTCGAAAGCCTCTGTCGACAAAAGCCCGTAGTCTAGACGTACCCAAAGAGTCCTATGCAGATTGGCAAAAAGCAACCTGAGCCAATTAAAGGAAATGGAATATTTCACAAGAGCAGCTGGTGTGCACATTGGCTCTCTTTGGAACAGTTGGGTTTTTTAGCCCAGTCATGGTTATGTATTTAATTGGTTTCTGAAATGGTTTATTACAGTATTTTAAAACAGTAGATTGCAGTAGTGACTTCCGCTACTAGAGGGTCTGTCTGTCTCTAGTCTCTGGACAGTTAAGAAAGGAGAAGTGAGCTGTCATGCTTACTACATAATTTTTAACTGGAGTGATAGTCTGTTTTAGGAAGATGTGATGGATCACTAATCCATTTGTCAAGCTTTCATATCTGAGTTTTCTGTTTACAAATTGGGGCCAAATTCAAAATATCTTACTCAGGGCTCGATCAGCCCCACCCTTTGTGTATGGGGCTCATGTCCTCATGGAAAGTAGGACTTTCACTGCCCTTTCTCAAGCTGTACTAACCTACTAGTGGCGCCTCTTTTATGATGGGAAGTCTCCTTTGGAAGTGGAAAGAGCCACTGGCTGGGAAAATCCAGGCAGCCTGGAACCTTAAAGGTGAGCTATCATGAAACACTTGCAGCATGGAGTCTAACAGCCTCTGGTTGGGAGGCACAAAGCTCTACCCCACCTGTGGGTCGCTGAGTTCTATAGGTTTTGGAACCTAGATTGATTTTTTTTTCTATTGTAGAGCGGGGGGAATTAAAACCTACCCCTCCCCAAATAAAAATATGTGTAGGGAAACTATGAAAGAAAAGTCAATGATTTTTCCTGTCACTAGGCTCCCCCCTGTGGGTAATTATAAGGATGGGGGCAACTGGGACTTCAATTTTTAATCCATTCAGCTCCCCTGAATTACACTGGAATTTTACATGGCTAGGAATGGAATTAAAACAGAGTGAAGGTTTAAGTGTATGGACCCTCAAAAATAAACAAGTGCTTGTTCTTTTGTACATTTCATTTGGATATTTCAGATGAGAGATCCATTATCCATTTTCCTCCCCTTACTCCTTCTCAGCCTTGGATGCCTTTTTTTCCCCATTACTAACAGACTGTCTGGGGATGGTTGGATTACCTTGTTCCAGACCCAACAAGGGGTCTGTTTGAGCCATCTGCCTCTATTCCACCCCAAACTTGTCTTTCCTCACCCAGGGTACATCTACACAACAGCTTTATTTCAGAATAACGAATGTTATTTCAAAATAACATAGTGCGCATCTCCACAGCAAGTCGTTATTTTGAAATAATGTTGAGATGGAGAACTTACTCCAACTCCTGAAACCCTCACTTCATGAGGAGTAAGGGAAGTCAAAGGAAGAGTGTTCTTCCTTCGACTTCCTGCTATGTAGACAGTGTGTAAAGCCAAATTAAGCTATTTTGACTTCAGCTACGCAATTGACGTAGCTAAAGTTAAAAATCTTAATTCGAATTTTGCCCTGCTGTGTAGACGTGCCCTCACTGAAGCAAAGGGAGCACCAGAATCTTATTCTCTTCACTTGCCTAAGAACCCTGATTTAGAGCCAATCATATCAAAATCTAAATAGGCTGAAGGAATATCATTCCCAAAATAGCAGTTATCAAACTGTCCTTCAACACTTTGCCCTCAGCACTGTTACACTGAGTTGAACTAAACACAAGTTGCTTGAAAGCTAAAGTAAAAGGGCGTATTACTCTTCTAGCACCTGGACCAATATGATGTAGAGGACTTGCTAATTCTGTCTCCATTGTAACTGTTCTATATACCACAGAATGCCAAGCATTACACAAGGACCTGGAAAATCACAGGCTCATAGAAATTAAATTTGGAAAAGACCTATTAGGAAAGACCTACTCCTCCCTTCTGCCAGGGAATATTGTTACTCACATTATAGCCTTAATTGCTTTGTCCAGTCCAATCTTTTGTGATGGTTGTTGCTCTCTGGAAACACTGGCTCAAGAAACAAAATCTTTGTAATGGAAAAAAAAAGTGCTTAGGGGAAAAGAGTCAACTAACATGTGAGAGAATACAGAATTTGGAAGGTTGACTCTTTTTGCAATCACGTTAACCATTGAGCAGGGTTTGGGAGAAAAGTTTGAGACCATTTATTGAATGTGCAGCTGTTTTCTTTAAGCTCATATATCAAAACATGATCTTGTAAGTGAGATCTGAACACAGATTAGACCCTACATATGACATAGGCAGAGGGACACCTATTTTATCTTGATTTGTGCACTACTTTGGGGTGTAGGTGTTCAGATGCCTCAGGGGAGGGAGAAGAGGAGGGAGGGAGGGAGGAATTGCAGAACACGTACTGAAAGACAGAAATATAGGCACCTAGGGAATTTCTGCTGCAAAATTTAATGTACTGAATGAGCCAAGGCACCTACAGGGCTTTGTGAATCTGAGTAGGGTCTAATTATGGGATTTAGGCAGTTAGACACAAAAGTCCTTTTGAGACTCTAGTCCTAGTTGTGCACCAATGCCACAATATTTGGAAATGAGGTGCAGATTTCTCCAGGACAGAAATGGAAGGGAAGAGTTACTTAACTCACCATTTTCTGAATCATCTGATTTGATCTCATTTCTGATAGACCACCGCTAATCCTAGCAATTTATTAATGAACATATATATTGGAAATTTAATTTCCAGTATCACACAGAGCAACAACCAGAAAAACTGTATTTTTCATAGTTCCTTATAATTCTCCATTAGTGTTTTTAATTGTATTAGTAATGATTTTGGTATGTATTAAATTGGGTATTTCCAAATGCTATTATCAAAGGAACTAGTGTCAGGGCATTACTTGATTTTTGGTGGAAGGAATCAGGTGACCGAACACAGTACTCCATTGTAATTGCCCAGCAAGGGTATGGGCCCCTGAAGTCCTCCCCAACAAGCCCTCATGCACAGAAGTCTTGCTTTTACCACCCTGCTCTCAAGGTAGGGTTAGAAAGTATAGACTACAAAAGTCTAAATAATATGCAGAGGCAATGTTCCAAAAATGTTTTGTTTCCTATTTTACTAAGGTGCATTATCTCTGATTTTTATGTGGCTACAGAGTTGACCTAATTTCCCATACTATAAATAAACAAACAGACGAATGAATGAATGAATAATCAGGAAAGACTAGTGACTACTTTATGATGAAATGACTTGGTTTCTCCATAATGCTGAATTTGCTCTTCATATCTGTCATGAATGGATAACAAACTTTTCTAAGTAGACCCAACTGTGGGTATTACATGGAGAATGTATACCTGAGCAACCACTGCTGTACCTGTCAAGGCATATTAGCTACTAGGAGCATAACTTTCATTTTCATTTCAGCGCCACAACACAACCTTCTCTGATAGCAAAGAAATTATACCATGTTAATGCAAGGTGAAGAAGAGGAGGGATAATGTGATATAAACACAATATAATGAATTATTGTTTTAAAAAAAGAAATGTTGTGTGATATTGTTTTTGCTTAAATGACCAGTCTAGGCAAAATAGGCAGACATTTTATTTCTGTTTCAATTCTAGCCAGAGAAGTCATGTTTCTCTAACAGAATATAAAGAAGGAATGCACCTGTGTCATATAGTGTATGTGAAATACAGTATGAAAACCATCACACAAGCACCTATGTTTCCAGGTTATGGTATATATTTCTGATCATTCTAGAAAATAACATTACACTTTATTTGTTATTGTCACTAAACTGCACCTATTGCATATAATCCTTTGTCTGCATCCCTGGGCACCTGCAGCGATAGAGATCCACTGTGGGCCAACTAGGGCAATGCCCATAATTGTTGGAGTCTTCTCATTCCTGTAATGATTCGCTGGCTTTGAGGGGATGGACTGGTATGACAGGTGAAAGAATGAATAATTGATCTGGAATGGTATGTCACCTGTGGAACCAGTATGAACACTGGTAACATCAGCGTAAGGAGATAGAGGATGTCTTGCGGGATGACACAGGATCTGAATAGCTGTGACTTTGGGAAATACACCTGTGCACTTGATTTAGGTGAGCCTTTCCTTTGGCTCAGCTTGAGGTCTTCCAGGGTGTATTGAGAGGAGGACAGAGAGTCCTTTTCCTTTCATTCCACCCAGATGGAAGAGATACAGAACTACATGGGATACTGCAATGACCCTTTTACTAGCTAACCATTAAGGTATAGGATCACCTAGTTCTTGGTCTCTCTGAGGGCAGTTGCTGCTGCTAAGGCCTTTGTAAACACCTTTGCTGTAGAAAAAGTTCACAAATGAGGCAGTGATATTAGTAATAGCCCCATCTGAGGTCACAATGAAAATATCTGTTGGGATTCAGATGTCTGAAATCTTGTCAGTTGTCCCAGAGGACCAGCAGTGCCCACTTGTTGGTCCCAGCTCATTTGGCAGCATGTTCATAGAAAGATCTCCTCTGAGACATGGTGTGATTGTATCAGAAAAGAGTCAATCACTGGAAATCCCATACCAGAGGATTCCACAGCATATGCAGTGTTATCAGTGCAGGTAATTTGAATCCTAGTATAAGAGATCAGTAAGAGCAGGTGTAGACAACCTAGTCTCATGGTGACAGCTGGCTGAGATCTGCTCACCAGAGATGGGAGTTGCCAGGCTCCAGTTAGAGGAATTACAAGGCCAGGTCCTTTAAACCAGAGTCAGGATCAAATACAGTAGATCAGAAGCAGTACCAGATTAGAATAGAGAGGCAGGAATCAGAATCAGCTTCAGGCTGGAGTCAGAGACTGGAGTTCAGTAGAAAAGGCAAAGTTTAGCAGCGTAGCAGGCCAAAGTCTATATGGCTGCCTGGACAGCTTTCTGGAGTAACTTGGTAACTCAGGCTCTGCAGGCATGGGTTCTAGTCCATGAGTCCTGACAGTTAGTCCACAAAGTAGACCAAACTGCCTTGACAGTGACCTGGAAGGGAGACTGAGCACTGTTTGGGCCACTATGCTCATGCAGCTCTGATACAAGAGTACATAATGGTTGCTTCCAGGAAAGTCTAATCCAAATCTCATCACCATAGCCTGATGAATGCAGTCTTATCTGTGGACATGTGGTGCTGTTGGCATTCAAGGAGAACTAAACCATGGCTAGCCCACCAAAAGTCTTTCTTCATTAGTTTCAGAGGGGTAGCTGTGTAAGGGTGCATCTACACTGCAATGTTATTTCGAGATAACAAGCATTATTTTGAAATAACAATGTGAGCGTCGACACAGCAATTCCATTATTTTGAAATAATTTCAAAATAACGGATGGCTTATTCCAAAATCTATAAACCTCATTCTATAAGGAATATTGACTACTCTGAAATAGCTATTTCAAAATAAGGCGTGTGTGGATGCCCCACTGCTGCTATTTCAAAATAGCCCCTCACGAGAGCCATTTTAAGTTATTCCTCCCCAGTGCCTTCTGGGGCTCTAAATAGAGATAGCGTGTCTACATTAGGGAAGCCTGCCTTGGACTACTTTTGAGGCTTCCCTGAAGTATAGATGAGGTATTTCGAAATAAGTTATTTCAGAATAATTATTCCAGAGCAGCTTATTTTGAAATAGCCATGCAGTATAAACGTACCCTAAGTGAAAAAACTTAAAAGCAGCGAATAGTCTTGCAGCACCTTAGAGACTAACAAAACATGTAGCTTTCGTGGGCACAACCCACTTCTTCAGATGAATGGAGCTAAGAGGTCCAGGGTACCAATAAATAGCAGAGAAAGAGAGGGGATGCCTTGGACCCCTTAACGCCATTCATCTGAAGAAGTGGGATATGCTCACAAAAGCTCTGATACCGTCTACATTTTAGTCTCTAAGGTGGTGCAGGACTATTCACAGTTTTTAATTTTTTTTCTTCTTTAGTTTATATTTATATTTTGATTTCATTTTTTCTCATCAAATTCCTGAGTGTAGCAGAATAAAATTCCATGTGAAATATCCTTATCAATGCAGAGGCTACTTTGGAACATGTATATTGCTGTTCTGGTAGAATAATCTCTGGAACTGGGAGTACAGGGGTGTTGTGTGTTAAGCTTTTTTGTTTCACCATAGTATGATACTATCAGACACAGCATTCTTGTAGTATTTAAGAGATATGGTGGAGGTTAATACCCAGGAAATGCCTGCTTAAAGAATGGAATTTACTATTTTGGATTTTAAATTAAACTAGTCTTTATATAAATCTTTGTGAAAGGAGGGGCCATTTTGAATGAAATGCTATTTATCTACACGGAAAATGTTATGAGAATCTTGTTTTCCTGACATGGTACAAAATAACCTCTTCATATTAAGATGACTCTGCTTTTTTGTAAAAAATGTGTCATTCAGGTCAAAATCAATACATATCCAAATCTTTTGTGGCAAGAAAAGATGGATAAAATGCTTTGAGACAAAATTTTAAAAACAAACACTGTAATTAGCTTTTATTTAGTCTTTTTTTAAAAAAAGACAATGATTTTCATTTCATATGGAAATGTAGATATCTTCAGAGTAATTTTATGTTCTTTTTGGTTTAAAGCAACTTTTCCCTTTAATTACTGAAATATGCAGTTCTTTCTGTTTAACACGTAATACCAAATCAACATACTTTCTCTTTTTCCCCCCCGAGAAGAGTCAGCAGAAATTCTGTTCGAAAGTGCCCTGAAAAAGGGGGAATTAATCTCAAGTTAGACTTTTATGCCACCTTTCCCTTGTCACTTTCAGCTGTAATTTGTTAAGATATCAGCTGTAAATTATTAAACAGTTTATAAGTATAAATAATTCACCAGTCAACAAATAAAGTGACAGCCCATTAATCAGTTTCTGTACACATTCATAGGTGTCATGCTGTAGACTGTGTTACTGCATGTATCCTGCTGAGGTCCCCAGGCTTGCAGGCTATGTATCTTCTTTTTTGCTTCCTTGCTTCTCAGTTATTGTTTATGATTTGTTTGGAGGAAGGCAGAGAAATTCCTTATCCTCTGGAATGGATACTTGAGTGTGTATGTATAGCAAGTTAGATCAGCGTTAACAGGCTCCTAGATCTTGTTTCTGCCACAATCTAGAATTGAGCCAAGACACTCTAAAACTCTGTTCATTTTTATTATACTGCTGAATGCATCTTATTGTCACACAAGTTAGACACAGAAGAGATCTGTCAGATCACCCTTTCAATGTCACATTCCAGACAATCCTAGTCCTCTGGCCAACATGCTGATTTATGCTTCGTCTAAATTAAAGAAATTCTGTGTTAAACTTCATGTAATCTACCTCTGCAATAGATCATCATGGACCATCTTCAATCTCTGCTGAAACACTCAATCAAATTTTGTATGCCCCATAAGAAATACTAAGTCACAAAATATTTGTTAAGGAATAATAGGTAGTTGTAAAGCATTATATACTATAAGTGCAAAGTATTAAGGTTTGCCAATGACAGATACAGCAGGGGTTTTGGTTTCTGGGCCTCTGCTTCATCCACTAGATTATATTGCCTTTGGGAGACAAACAACCATGCCTCATCTTTAGGTAAAAAATATGCCTTTTGCAGAACTGGCATTTCAATTTCAGCATACTTGCACAATTTTTGAAAAAAAAAAAGAAAAAGAATCAATCTGTGTGTGCAAATATACACTAGATTTTGCCACTCTATTTTCCCAAATTCATACTAGTTATATGTTTAAAAGCTTTTATCCTAATATCTTACTAAGTCTGTAAGATAACCAGAGAGCATTACAGGTGGCATTGTTTGGGTATGTCTACACTAGCTCGTTAGTTCGAGCTAGGTAGGCAAATGAGGGCAATCGATCTTTAATTCGAACTACCTAGTCCGTGCTGCGTGTAGCCGCAGGCATGGAGTTCGGACTAAGGGGGATATAAAAATGGCGGCGCCTGGGAACATGCAAATGAAGCCCTGGATATTTAAATCCCGGGCTTCATTTGCAACTCCGGTTGCCCTCATTTGCCTACCTAGCTCGAACTAGCAAGCTAGTGTAGACATACCCTTTGTTAGCAGGGCACAATGTGCTCAATACAGTTGTTAGTATTTGCAAACCTCTGGTGAAATGTGCTATGAGAAGTGTGTGCATTTTCACATTTTAAACCATAATATAACATACATATTATATATATTCCTCATGCTCAACCCTGAACATCTAATGGAGATGTTAAGAGTCTGGTTTTGCAATAAGAAATTTTGGTCAGAAATAAAGTAGCGGTTTCTGAATGTCCATTCTTATCCACCACAGAATACAAGGGAGATTTGGCTTCTGAGGGGGAGGATTTATATTATTATTTTTATTAATAAGTATTAATAAAATAGTGAGAAGTATCAAAGAAGCATCTGAATGGAAAAGAGAGACCCTAAGGTAATAATGTACTGTATTACATACTAGAGGATTTACCCAGCATTGCTCAGGTCCTTGTGGGAGCTCAGGGCAGGATGTTGGAAGGTGGGGGGGGGGGCGAGCTCAGGGAAGGGTATTGGGTTGGGGGTTGCTACCAAGCTAGCTGGGCAGTCGCTCCTTGGGTCTGACTGGGATGGCTGCCAAATGGACTGTGTTCATCATGCAATGTGGTGAATGGTACAGATTATTGCAAAATAAAATAATATAGGAATCCGTTTTTGCAGATTATTAATCATATTAAAGTTATTCATCCTCAAAGCCCTTAGGTGGGCCTAGATATCTGAAAATAAGGATTTTGTGGCCTAAATTTTCAAGTAGCTGAAGTGATGCAAAAATCATGTTTCTGAGCTGAGACATGGGTCTGTTTGCAGGGATCATGGAAGAAGCCAACATAGCTCAGAGTGAGTCAGTAAAAATGAACAATCTAAGATTTGCCCTCTCATTTTTATAAGATGACAGGCAGTTCTTGGACATGAGTGCTTTCTATATGTGCAAGGCTAAAGAAATATAACATCAGCCATATAAAGTACTGGCACCAGCACCCTTCCAAACAGAGCTCACCATAAAACTGAAAATCTCATGGAACATGATTCATAGGTTTAAGAGACTAGATTTTAAAATAAACTTATGTAGTAATGATGAGCATCACTGAACCTAACCTTTAGACAATAGAAAATCAGTGGAACCCATTCAGCCTAAATTTTGCAAGTAGGCTCATTATATTATATGAATAAGGGGGAATAGGCACCTGACAAAACCCAACACCATTAGGAGGTTCCTTGTCTAAACTAGACAATGGGAGGTGTTAGGCTGAGGTGTGTTCTAAGCCCACTCCCCTCCCAGAGATTGGCACCTACATCTGGACTACAGAGCAGCAGCTCTATATGCCTAGGATTCTCAGCTGCAAGCCTTCTCCTAACATTTACCCAGTGGTTGGAATATAGGAGATCTGTGGTTCAGATCCCTCTCCCTACCTGAAGTGGAAGAGGACATTTGAGGGCCCTAATCACTGGACAATGGGATAGTCCCATGTGAGGCTCACTCAGTTTGTCCTGTTGAAGCTGTTCTGCCATGGATAAATAATGAAAGGATCATTAAGTGTGCCTACACGAGACACAATGTGGAAATAATGCTTTAAGCTGGTGGGTAGAGCACTCACCTGGGAGCTAAGAGATCCAGCATTCTATCCCTCTGGCTCCAGTGAATTATTTAATTACTGCAAAAATTTAGGTCTGAATGACGTTAGGTGGCTACAAGGTTCAGGGGTACATCTGAACAGGGGTTCTCGGAATCCTACTGGGGCCTGACTTTCAGTTTTAGGAGACTAAAGTAGTAGTTCAGTGCTTCAGTCTTCTTGTGAATCCAGCCATAGCTTTTAAGGAAAGAAGAGACAACTGCAGTCATGTAATCTGACCTCCTTTATAATGCAGGCCTTAAGTTTTCCTTTACGTGATTTTTGTTTGAACTAAACTAGGTGTGTTTGAAAAAAGTCACAAGGCCAATTGACTGGATTAGTAGTACAGTGAGAATTAGAAAGCCAGACAAGCTGAGAGCTGCATCAGACCTAAAGATCTCACTAACACACTAAAATGATTATACTGCTCCCTGCCAACAATCACTGAAATATTGCCAAATCCAACAAACACAGAAGTCTCTTCAGTCACATGCCCCAAAGATGGCTTCTGGCAAGGGAAATTGGACACAGAAAGCAGTTAGTTACTTGACAACTTCCTGGACCCTGTTTGGGTGATATCAGTGGCTCATGATGCCATACAGAAATGCAAAGAAGGTATCAGCAGAGATAGCCTAAAGCCCTGAGAGGTTTGTCTGGTGTGGATAGCAATGCAGATTACTTTTTTTTTATACCTGTAGTGATGAAGGAATGAATGCATCTATTACTAAGCACAATCCAAATTTTGCACTGGTAGTGACAGCAAGAAAGAACAATCTCAAGTAGAATGAAAAGAAATAGACTGACCATCAATTGTTCCTCATATAGTACTGACATCTTTTTCCCATTGAAAGAGTGCATCCAAACCTAGAGAAAATCTTAGCAATTTTGACTATGACTAAACCACACAAATGGCAAGAGAAGTAGTGCTTGGTGAATTATTTTATCAAAATCCTTACTCTCCTAGGGCATGCCGTTTTTCCAAAGAAAACTTCACTTAAGTCCATACTGAAATCTCATTCTTTCAAAAATAATCGAAAGAACAGAGGGGTTTTCCAACATTGGTAAACCTCTTTCTGCGAGGAAGAACCCTTTTTCTGAAAGAGCTCTTTCAGAAAAAGGTGTGTGTGGATGGGGAAGAGGGAGTTCTTTTGAAAGAAGAGGAAAGAGGAAAAAGCACAGGTGCCCTGCTGGCCACTCTGTCCATAGTAATCACAGCTTAAATGTGAGATAGTGTCCATTCAGTGTGGCCGCTATCTTTCAAAAAAGCAGATCAATTTTTCGATGCACTTGGGCAGTGTGGACGCTCTCCTTCGGAAGAAGTTTTTTCAGAAGATCTCTTCTGGAAAAGCTTCTTCTGAAAGAAACCTGCAGTCTAGATATAGCCCTAGCTAATGTGCGTAAGCCTCTCTGATGACTAATTGGTAATGGTGCTGGCTGTCTGGGAATAGAAGTAAAATGAGGAAAAGAATCTGTAAACCTTTACTCAGGGTACTACTATGGCAGTGAGAACGCCATAATGCAGTATGATTCAAGTGAAAAGCGAACTCTATTACAGGAGGGGAACTGTACTTTTTAGTTCATGATGTCTTTCACTGAAAATTTTGCAAAATGAATGGAGTACAGTCTAGGTTCTGGGCCCGCATTTTTGTGAAATACAAGTTTTGAATCCTGGCTCACAGGAAGACAGCAACTATATTTATAATAAAATTATAATAATAAATATAACAAATAGGTACCAGCTCATGAGTCACCACGAACAGCCTCACTTTAGTCCCTGGCTGTTATGTAATTTCCAGGATCTCACTCCACAAATGGGAAGGAAGGAGTCTGTTTTAGTGTGAGTGCAAGCCTGGCCATTTATGTTGTTTAAATGAAAAGTGAGCATGAAATTAGAATGTGAACCAGACTGAAGGAAAAGTTCAGAATATTGTCAGACACAGAACTAGGAGAGTTCACACAGCTTTAATACATAATTAATGCTCATCTCTTTATTTTTATCTAAGAAATAGGTGGCGTTTTCCTTTCATTTTGCCATATGCACAAGGACCACATGGTACCAGTCCACAAGGAGTGATCAGGGTAGAGCCATGCTAATTACAAACTTATTTAGAAACTATAAAATATAGCATTGAGTTTGTTTTTAAAACTGATTAATTCTGTCTCAATAGACTTTTTCTTGCCTGTTGGCAGATATAGAATATGACCTCAGCTGGCTTTTCTCAGCTTCATTTCTTGTATTTCAGTCCTAAAGGATGTGAAGAGTTAATCCTTTCTCATCTACTCTCCCTTGAACAGTCCATCAAAAATAAATTCTAGAAGATTAAAATGGCATATAAAATAGTCATTCTAGCACTCTAGTGTCATGTTGTCATTCTGTTACATGGGAGACGAAAGTTAGGGTCCTATGCTTGGCATTACATACCTCAGACTGGCTATATTGGGGTCCCAAGCCCCTGGAATGGGAGTTTCACTCCCCTTAAAGGTCCTGGAGTATTGTACCAACAGCTCACTCAGCCCTTCTTCAAAGAAAGAGCATGTGGGAGATGGCTGCAGAATGACCTGTGAATGAAATATGCCTACCTTATTTTGGCTGAAGGGAAGTCTCTTATACCAAAGATTATGGTGGAAGGCTGGGGAGATTAAAAGAGATGATGGGGAGGTTAACTGGCACCAGGCACAGCCAGAGCAGCTTCCCACCCATGGAGTGGTAGGGGGCTGCTGCAGCTTGTCTGGGCCCACTGCATGGCACTGTGGGCGGGCGGTTAACTGGTTACACATATATTTTAACCAGTTAACATTTTAAATGCTATTATGCATTCCTACTGTGGACCTGATTCTGATCTCACATTGGTTTTACATGCTGTCATTATGTTACTCTTGATTTAAACTAGGGAACTGAAAGAGAAATCTGGTCCTGCAACTTGAAAAGCATCTTCACGCTTCAATGTCTCCTTGTATGATTAAATCAGCTAATGCTATGCTGCATGCTGTAGCGGAACACATTTCTGGTCCTTAAGCTGTTCAGACTGCTTGATGGAGTGATGCCATGTGAATAGGAAAGATAGGTAAGTGTAGCGTAGAGCCTGGACAGGCGCCAATACTACTCAAGTAAGGTCTGAGGCAGTGGGAAAAGGCTGCCAGCTCCTTGCTCCTGGAGCCCATCCCCACTTCAAGGAAAGATTCTGGCAGAAGGGAAAGGCTCTGGCAGTGAGGATCTATTCTAGCCACTTCTCCTTTGCCAGGGCTTTTTGCAGACACATGTAGCTACACACTGCTATGTAGATGCAGCATGAGTCCCACTGGCATGTACCTACATATACACTACATGCCACTGCAAATAGCATGTAATATGGATGTAGCCTTGATGTCTTAGAAGAGAGTATCAGATAATGCTTATGCACATTCACAGAGGTAAAAATTTGATCCTGAGGAAACCGGATGTGTTTTGCTCATCATTATCCACTTACTTTATTTTGTTTTCTTTTTATTTGGTAAGACTGTAAATTAGTGAGTGAATTTAGTCCTCTGCTTTTAAATACATACATAACCTTTGTATTGTGATCTGTCTGATAGAGATATTTCAGTGACTAATTTGTGTTCAATAGCACCGTCATTTATTTTGATTCCATTCAAGTTTTCAAATTTCATAATACAAAACTCATTGTTAACTCAATAGTACTTCAGTAATACTACTAAGAATAATGGTTCCATGCTTACATTACCATAGTGCCTAGCAGGCTATTGATATGTAAGGACCCCATTGTGCTAACCACTGTGCAAACTCCAGTGATAAATTGTCCCAGCCCCAAAGAGTTTACAATCTAAGTTTAAGACAAAAGGCAACAATCAGTCTGACAAAGAAACAAAGACACAATATTGGTCATCATGGTAAGCAGTGGCCTCAGAACATCAGCGGTCCAGGTACTGTCAAGTTTTTTTATATATGAACATCATGGCAAAGGACAATTTGTTGAGATAGTGTTGCAAATGCTGCAGGGAGTTTCTCTCAAGCATGAACAAAAGCACAAATGTGTTTGTTTGAAAATATAACAAGTGGGTGACTCAGGCTTGTGCGATGGAGGGGCAGGAGCTGACATCTTGGTAGTGAATGTGAGATGATGGGTAAGGTGGAGATGGACCACTAAGGGTCTTCCAAGTGAAGATACATGGCTTATCGTTGATATGATGGTGAATGTGGAGCCTGGGAAGGGGTTCAAAGAGGGAGGTGATGTGGTAGAGTGGAAGCATCATCTTTGCTGCAATCTTCTGTGGGGATACAAGAAGGGCAAAATGTGTTTGTGAAGGCCAGAGGAAAAAATGTTGCAAAAATTGAGATGTGAGATGATACGAGCCTGGGCAAGAGCCTCAGCTGTGTGCATGGATAAAAAAGGCCATATCTTAGAGATACTACATAAATAAAGATGCGTGGAGAGATTCCTGGGTGGATGATAAATGGATGAGATTAAATATGTTGTAGAAAAAGCCATCACCACTACCACATGGCCAAGGAAGGTGAGGAGGCGTGCTCCTGGCCAAGTGCTGATTCCTTGCTGGCTGGCAAGGTCCCCTTGGCTACATCTAGACTACAAGCCTCTTTCAAAAGAGGTTTTTTAGAAAGAATCTTTTGAAAAAGCTTCTTTCGAAAGAGATCGTCTAGACAGCAATCAGTATTTTCGAAAAAGAGAGCCGCTTTTCCAAAAGAGAGCACCCAGGCAGTCTGGATGCTCTCTTTCGAAAAGGCACTATTTGCGTTCAATAACTCCTTTTTTCGAAAGAGCACTTTCGAAAAATGGAGTTATTCCTCGTAAAATGAAGTTTTCTGCAGTCGAAAAAACTGCTGCGTTCTTTCGATTTAATTTCGAAAGAATGCGGCAGCAGTTTAGACGCAGGTGAAGTTTTTTCGAAAAAAACCCTGTAGTCTAGAAACAACTTGTTTTAGGCAGAGTTTCCCAACTGCATACCTCGTTGGTGGTGAAGGGGCCAGCCCAGGTTTATTTCCTGTCAGGCCAGGCTCACTTCCTATCATACACAATTTGTCCCAAATACAGTGAGAGAACTTCATCTGATGTGCATCAGCATAGCTTCACTGCCTTCAGATTATCTGGAGTGGGTCAGAGATAAGCCTCACAACCAAGTTCTTAACAGCGTAAACTATTTAGAGTGTGCATCTGTGTTTTCCTGTGTTTGTGCATAGATAATACCTATCACACTATGGGCATTACCAGAATAAATGAAAACATAATAACAGTAATATCTGTACTAGAAACACGATTTTGTAATATTAATATTACAAATATCTATTATTACAAATATCTAATTATTGTTATCGGATAACAATAATTAGATATTTGATGCTTTAAAGAAAAACAATTATTTACTTTCTGTATAAAGAGTTTGCATTTGTAAGAAATTATAAACTAGCCTGAGCTACAGTCTATGGGTATTAGTTACTAATTTCAATATTTCAGGAATATTTTTCTGCCACTGAAAAATTTTGAAGTTTTTGAAAAAAATATACAACTCCTGGCAAATTTTACACTGGCATCTATGTAGAGATTTAAAATGAGACAGAAAAGACATAACATTAGAAATCTCATCTAATGAGACGTTAGATGTTATGATTATTTAATATATTATTTCTGTAAAGCTTTTGCCAGGTTATCTATCACTCAGTAAATGAATGATATTTTATTAAGCACATTACTGATGTGAGATGAGAAATAGCTTTTTACGTATGAGCTTCAGGAAAACACACCAGTTTTGCCAATGCAGAATTAAGTGGGAGTACCTAATGTAGTCCCACTTAATTCTGCATTGGCAAAACCATGCTCCGTAACAAAATGTACATGAAAAAATAACAAATAGTACTTAAATAAAGTGCTTTTAATGCAAAGATTCTAAAGTATTTTACAAGCATTAAAGGCATGTGACAGAAGGTGACAAGACACACAGTCACACACGTGTCAATGCTAGAAATGGAATAAATCATGATTCTAATTCATACTACAGAAAACAGTTTAATGAAAGGTTGTGCTCCTTTTTGGAGCCAATCAGACACATATAAGAGATCTGGAAATGCAGAGTTAGCAAGTCTGGCTCCAAACTGAGTGATATTTAGAGAGAAGTCTACGTTTATTGCAGAGATGTCTTTGGTAAATTGCATGTTTCAACTTCTCTGGAAGACTGATGTTTCTTTAAGTGAGTGTTAGAAGTCAGGCTGTCTATCAATATTTGGGCCAAATCCTGCAATCCTTACTCCCACAGAACTCCTGTTGAATTCAATAGCAGTTTTGTCATCTATTTTAAAAAATATGAAAACAAGAGTACACAAAAAAAAAAGACATTGCTGCTAGGCCATTAAGAACTATCTTCTTTTGCTTTAGGACAGGTAAATTTTGTCCATACACATGACTAAATATATGAATGAATTAGTTGTCTACAGGTAATCACACTGACATTTTTATTTTTTATAGTAAAACATGAAAGCAAGATATGCAGCAAAATTCTATAACATACCCAATAGAAATCTCCATTTTCCTTGTGTTTGTGCTCTCAGCTTATTTTATACAACATAACTTTATTAGACAAACAATTTATTATACCTTTTGAAAAAATAAAAATGAATTTTAGCTCAAAGTAGATTGTAATACCACAAACATTGTCGCGGTTCAAAAGAGTTAATCAATTATACAAGTTTAAGACTTTCAGGCTATGTCTATACTACAAGGTTTTTGCACAAAAACATCTGTTTTTGTGCAAAAACCGTCCGAGTGTCCACACCTCAAGCGCCTTTTTTCACCAGAAAACCCCCAAAACAGTAAATCGACTGAACAGAGGGCTTTTGCCAGTAGAGTTATTCCTCTCCCCATGAGAATAACTCCTATTTGCACTACAGCTCTTGTGCAAAAAGGCATGTGTGGACACTCCGCAGGGGTTTCTTGCACAAAAAGAGCCTATCAGTAAAAGCACAGGTGCTCTGATGGCCATTCACGGAATGGCCATCAGAGCTTTCTTGTGCAAGAGCGTCCATGCAGTGTGGATGCTCTCTTGTTCAAAAGCACATCACTTTTGCGATGCGCTTTTAAGGTGTGGATGCGCTTTTTCGCAAGAAGTTTTTGTGGAAGATCTCTTCCGCAAAAAGCTTCCTGTGCAAAAACCCTGCAATATAGACAAAGCCTCAGAGAGCTGGAAAAGATTTAGGGTACTTCATGGTACACCCTGCTTGTTTCTCCAAGTAGCTATATGGAAACTGGACTGAATATATGTGTAAGGAAAAACATTCCATCAAATAAAAGTAACATGCTATATCTGTTTATTGTGTAACAAAAAGCATAATCATAAAATGCCCTGAATTTTTGTATAATAAGTATAGAAGTAGCATCTTAAATATAAAAGATGAAAGACCTTTTTTTTTTGAAGTTTTATATTGTGGGAAAACAAGGTGAACTCTCTTTGCAGCTGTTGCATCCTTTAATCAATGACTGGGGAAAGTGAATGTGAAAACTGAATAAACTATTTTGTTCAATCAGATTTTTGAAGTATTGTTTACATTAATTTGAGTATTTATGGGGCCATTTGTCATAAAAATGTTATTTTGCCCCAATAAAGTCCATTTTATAAATAATCAGTTTTTTCCTATGATTTAATTTTGGTTATAATAAGTGCCCACACAGCAATAGCTGGTATGTGAATTTTGTGTCTCCACTAAACTGGTATTTGTAGCCTTTCCGAATGTCAAAAGCTTAATTTATTGAATTAAGTCCTGGATAATGATTAATGGAACCCTGATTTTTTATTTATTCATTGTACTTTTTCATATATAAAATTATAGGTTGCTTTAATAGTATGTATTTGTCCATATTACATCTGTAGTCTTCATTCACTAAAAATCCATTATATCTAAAGGGATCACCTGTCTTTGGGCCATGGTATGCTACCTGGGGAATGTCTTTCATGACACCTCAAGTGGATCCCTTTTTGTCCTTCATCAATCAAAACCTGTGTAAATTACAACTATAGTTATGTAACTACAAAAATGTATATCAGCTTTTTAAAAAAAAATGTGTTATGTGTTCACCAGGAACAAGCAGTCTTGTGGGATGAGGGTTTGGTGTGATCGACAGTGTTTGGAGTGCAGAGGAATGCTGAATGAGTGTAGACACTGTCAAAGCAGTTCTTTTGCTCACAGTGCATGTTAACAGGACTTGCTTAATGTTTCAAGAAAAACTCACACAAAACAGTACACTACAGGAAGAAATTCTCCACTCTAAAAATATGTACGTATTTCCATGGAGTCAGAAGCTTAGAGTGGTGAATTTCAGAATATAAAGTGTACTCTTGTGATTTTGCCTATTTTACTACCCTAAAATAAATGTTACCACAAATTTTCCAGTTCCTTGATGGTCACCTTAATTTTAACTAGAGAAGAGCCCAAACCAAACCCAACCCCATATCCAAACATCCTTCACTTTGAGGAAGTTCAAGTCCAAATACAAACTTCACCACCATCTTTTAAAAAGTGGAACTTCCTTCATATTTGAGGAGTGCAGTATAAAGAAGTAAGAGATTTACATAGTTCCAAATTGTGGTTTTTTCAGCCAGTTATAGATGGATGGGAAATTGCATCTCCAAAATAATTTGTATTGAGTTTTTCCATATGTGCTGTCAGGCCAAATTCTTTCCCATTAATTTATCTCATTCTTATCCTCTATCCTCTTCCTCCTCTCTTTTTAGTTTTCGAATATGTTGTCAGTAAAATGGTGTGCATTATGTCCTTGGAGAATAAAGTCATAAGAAGAATGAGCAACTGTCCATAACATGTATTCCAATCACTTTTATTTATGAACAAATTGAAAAATCATAGGAGTTTGGGGGAAGGGGAATTACCAAGAATATTGTTTTTTAATTTGTTTTGAACATCTTCATATCCTTTTTAAATTCATTTTGACTGAATCTTCTAGCTAAGGAATCTTCAGGAAATACTGGATTTAAGGACTATATAGAGTTTACCCTTCAGTCAGTGATGGTGCCCACAAGTTCCCACCAGGAAGGAAGCATGACTCAAAGTAACAGTTCTTCCCCTTTGTGCTCTATGTAAGGAAGTGCCTGTTACCATTGAAAGAGTGCAATTATCAGTCAACTTTGCACCTGGACAGTTGCAGTTGACGAGGTGGAGGCAAGATGTCACCCACTCATGCACTCACAATAGAGAATATCTGAAGAGCCAGGGTTGTGCTCCACACCAAGCCTTAAGTCCAGGCAGGCTAAGTAGGTATTCCTGGGGGACTTACTGCAACTAAAATTCTGAGTATGAAAAGAATCCAATCTGGTTCCAAAAGAATGTTGCAGACTATTGGCAGGAAGGGAGTAGTAAATGTGTAATGTGTGTTTGCATGATAAATTTGTTTCTGAGACTTAGGAATATTATTCAGGGAATATAAACATACCATGTTAAAAATATATCCAGTGAAGGCAGCTCAACACCTGAATACCAACAGTTTTAATACAAGCGCGTACTCTCAAACTAGCTATAGTGCAAGGAATTTTCACAGAAGTTAGGCACTGATTTTGGATTACAAATACATTTGAGTAAATAAGACTGGTCACAAATAATTCACAAACAGAAAGAAGTACAAATTGTTAAAGACATTATTTATTATGAATTAGTTGCTCAGTTTCAATAAGAGAGCATGTGTGTATATTTCATAGAAAATGTTTGTAGTTCATTGAAAGGAAGTATATTAAATTAAATAATGGAATAACACATCCATTATAATATATTAGCTTTCAAGCTTTTTGATTGTCCTTCACTATGCATCTTTTTAATTTCCTTTGTTTGGCACTGGAACTTGTGTTAAATTCGTGTTTTGATCAAGTAACAGGAGGTAGCCAGTTATCCTCTTTGTTTCTTTGTGTAATGTATATTGTGTGCTCAAACACGCATTTTTATTCCACAAACTCTCCTAGAAAACATATTAATGTACTAGAGCCCAATTTATCTCATCAGCTATATGCATGCCACTCCCATTGAAGACAATTAAAACTGCATGTGCACAAAAATGATAGCATAATAGGGCCCTCAGTGTCTATAGGGGCTCCAGTGGGTTCTTCAGAAAATTACTCATCAATGGGGAAAGAGAAATATGAAAGAAATGGATCACCATTTTTTTAAACAGACACATCATATGTCATCTTGGGAGACAGTGGATTAATAATAGAGGGATAGAGCTTCTATATGACTCAGGTATCATAATAAAAGTGAAAAGTTCATACCTCTAGAAGTAATTTTCAATCAGTAAAAATAGTAATGATATCATCCAGACAAAGATGCATACTATTTACTTTTCTTGATTGGCATTCCCTACAGGACTGTGGTATCAACAACAGTAGTTTTCAGCCTAAGTAGGGATGTTAGATTTTATCATTTAAGAAAGAAAAAAAATGGTGTATGAGCTATCTGTAGTGCCAATAAGTATATGGAAGGTTTTGGGGGAGGGGGAGTTTTGTTGTTATTTATCTATATAATCTATCATAATGTCTGTCTCACTAGTGGAAGCCAGATTGAGACTGAGATATAGATGGACAAGATGAAAGTTCAAAAGTCTGAGATTATTATTTGCAGTAGATTTATCATTCCAATCTTGTTATTTTATTACAGGTTGTTTTAATGCAATTGCTTTGCTTTGCTCCCCCTTCACCCCCCCAATATGTGTTGTCCTGGGACAAGCTAAGCTTAGACTTTGAGTCTCAGGAATACACGCTCTTCTCAGACCATTCTTTCCTTGTTGGTCAAGGCTGCTACTTTTGTTTCCTTTCTGAGTTTATTGCTGCACTAAGTCAGGCAGCAAGCTTATGCTGACATCTGCAAAAAGAATTTCATAGAGAATTATTTTTTACAAGCTGATTCTGCCTTTCTCCTTCAGACCTACAATATGTGCTTTCATTGTTCCCAAACCAACTTATGAATATGTTGATGCCGTTTTCTCTTTTTTTAAGCTCCCATCTGAGTTCTGTTCATCACAGATGTTTAGACACACAGCTGTCCATCTACAGTGGTTCTGCATGAAAGACCATGGCTGTTGTGTACAAAAGAGGGGATTCAGGCAAATGTACTATAAATAGATAGCATTGTCTGCCTCTTCATTCTCCACTGGAGTCCTAAATTCTGGCATTGGAATATTTGCTACTTTATCAAAATAGTGTTTGCCTCCTGCTTCAACTGAACTCTAAAATGGAGCACAACCTGAGCTCATGTTATTGATATTGTTTGTGAAAAGTTTCAGTTATCTCTAAAGCAGGAAGATGGTCACTCCTAAATACCTTCAGATTATATACAATGCACCAAGAGCAAAGGAAGTACTGCATAACACAATGTTTTCATCTGTGAGGTTCAGTAGCATTTACAAGTCACAAAATGACTTACCCTTGAAAGTGCTTCTAGGTCTTAGAACTAGATTTTCAGAAATGCTTAGAACCTGGTGTGCTGTGTCCTTTTGTAAATCTGGCCATTAAAGAGCAGTAGCATAATACCTGAGGGCTCATCCATTATAATCAATTCAATCCTGGTAAATGGGTGAGATGGAACTACTGATTATCTTGAGGCATATTTTCTGATAGGAGAGGAAGCAAGGTGTGTTCTGCCAAAGACCCAGCTCACCATAAGCACACATGAATCTTTAAATATTATATGTGTCCACACTGTATTATATGTATCTTATTTGTGTCACGTGGCTTCTTGTGTCACAAACCATATCTTCCTATGTGTACAGCACTGACATTCCAATGTTGACCCCGTTTCCATTTTTCATTTTCATGATGGTGACAAGAGTTTTATTTTGTGTGTTGAAAGAAGGTTCTATTGGTTCTGATGTATAATTTTGAGAGTACAATAAATTATTAGGATGTGTCAATTTTTATAATTTGTTTTTAGTTTATTTTCTGAAGCACCTAAGAAACTTGCGTCAAATTCACCAGCAAAAAAAGTTAGTGGATTTTTTAAACTGAAAAAGACCTTTGTTGTCAGCGTCACCTAAGAACTCCTTTTCAAACAGACTTTCAAATGTGGTAGAATATTTAATCTTAAACAGATCTAACCGTACTGAAGGTGACGGTAACTGTCCAAAGATTTGGTGAATTACAAATAAATCTATAGTAAATATGGATCAGCAAAGATATTCATAGCCACAAATAGAATAGCATATGGATCGTGAAAGAGTTTTTTTAGCTTCTGTAGTGGAATTTTTCATTATCCAAGAAGCAGTAATAGCAAGTAAAAGTAGAGGAGAAACCATCTTGAATCTACATTCTAACAGGGAAGAAATGAGTGAGCACCTAAGGGTAATTCAGAAAATCATTGATAGGAACAATGTGTTACTTCAAGTCACATTACTAATAAAAAAATAGGTTAATGGATACACAAGGAAAGGAGCTTTCAATAAAGCAAGTTTTAAAGAGAGAAAGATACCATATCTCAGGTTTAACAAAATACAGTTTCTTTACAAATGAAAAACTCAAATTGTAAGAAGATGCCAGTGTGACTAACAAAAGAGTCTAGATCAGTGGTTCTTAACCTTACTGTAGCCTGCACCCCTTTGGTTCTCAAAATATGTTCTCGCACCCCGTATTAAAAATAGTTGAAGTAGGTCAGTTTTAAACCTAAGATATATCATAAAAATCTGGCATGTCTTGCACCCCCAGAAAGGGCATCTCGCACCCCCAGGGGGTGCGTGCACCCCAGTTTAAGAACCACTGGTCTAGATAAAGATTCAACATGAGAAATATTTTATAAAAAATCCAATTCTTGAGTGGCAATCAAAGACAATATACATTTAGAGTTTTTGTCAAAAGCACTCAGTGTAACTCTATCACTGTTTAAAACTCCTATTGACTTCCATGGGGGCAGCAAATGTTTTAAACTTTCATGATATATTGTCAATTGGAACTGCCAAGGAAAAGAAAAATTTGGAAAAAACCCTTTGTAATCGGATGTGTGATTTTTCTGCTATTGTTATGATATTGTGGGTCTCCTAAAATGAAAATTTATCTTTCATTTAGCATACCGTTTTCCTTATTGCTTTGACAAGTAGGCCACCATCTTCAGTCCGAGGTCAACAAACCAAGAAAAGAGTTCACACTACTTGGTAAAGCCATATACAGTATTTAGTTGTTAACTGGAACCTTCATCCAACACTCAAGCTAAGTTAATGCTGTGGTTTGAAAATGTTTATCTATCATGGTTCTAGAATAAATGGCAACACGAATTACCAATACACTCACAAGAGTGACTCTTCCAAGATTTCCAACTCACTTTTGAAGACTCAGTATGCTTAAATAAGCATGCACATTTTTGGGTGCTTATCACAGCGGAACCACAGAAATGTGAAGGTTTAGCCCCATTTCTCCCTCATGTGTGGAATCTCAGGTGGACCTGATGGAGATGTGTTTTGCTTTAATATAATTTAGTTGCTTGATAAGCAGAGATAAAACAGAGCAGAGTGGATACAGTATTTTAGGGTTTGATGATAAGAACTGTCCATTAAATTATAGTTAGTATTTTATTGGCTATCTTCGGCTTTTTCCAAAAATTTGAAAAGGTGCATGCTGCATTTTATTATGTTATTGGGGCCTAAGAAATGCACATAAAAAAGCACAGGGTATCTGTAATAGGCATCTATTTTTAAACACCTGTGGGTAGTTCGCTATCATAGGTAATTGAGTTCCAACATATTTCTCCTTTGACTCCTTGTGCAAGGACGGGCTACAAAGTAGGAAACAAGGAAAATACCTTTTAAAAGCACTATTGCATTTCTTAGTTTGATCCTTAGAGGATATACTTTGTTATTTTGCCATTGTATTCCCATTTAAGGAAGTATTTACATAGCCAGAAAGAAGCCCTCTCCAATATTCAGAGATAAGTACATTAATACAGCCACTTATGGTGTATATTGATGCAGGTGTTTTGCAGAAGAGCAAAGTACTTGCTTGTTACAGTGATGACATGGGCATCCTGATGTATAAATTTTTTATGAATAGGCCCCTTGGCAATTACAGATGTGTTACTAAATTTCTGCTTTCACTGAGAATATGAAAAAAACATTTTATTTTGTTTTTCCCTCATATTTAGGACTTTAAAAAAAAACAACACAGAAGGCATTTTACTTAATTTTTTAAAAAGCGCA
This sequence comes from Pelochelys cantorii, assembly GCA_032595735.1. Taxonomy (NCBI): domain Eukaryota; kingdom Metazoa; phylum Chordata; order Testudines; family Trionychidae; genus Pelochelys; species Pelochelys cantorii. The sequence goes on along the minus strand of CM064326.1, from coordinate 117,294,867 downwards.
TTTCATACCGGGAAGTCAGTTTATTTCTAATAATGCATTCTTCATATTTAAGAGTGTGAGTTTGTGAGAAAAAATGTATATATTTTTTTAAAATGAGCTTTAGGAGCCTTTGCTGACATCCACTGCTTATTTCTGCACCTTTATCTTTTAATTGGAAAGCTAGATATATTGCCTAGATAGCAATGAATTCTTCGTAATTCTTGTAACATGGCTTCCATGTTCTCCATGCCACTGATACTGCCCCAATCAAAATCACCAATTACCTCATTTGAAGTCAAATCCAGAAGCTTCTATATTTTCATCCTTCTCCGACCTTTTGTGAACCTAGACCAGGGTGGACAAGAGGCAGTTAGAAGGCTGAATCTGGCCCACCGGCCAGATCCAACCCACGACTGCCTCACTGGCACCCTTACTACAGAGCAGCTGCAGCCACTTTAAACAGCAGGCTGCTAATTGCTATGCAGTCTGGGCAGGGAGAAGAAAGCTTTGCATGCTGTCCCCACCCTTAGCAAAATCCCTCAGCTCCCATTTGCCAGTTTCTGGGGTCACTAGGAGCTGCGAAATTTTGCTGAAGGCAGGGGCAGCAAATGAAGCCTCCTCACTCCCTCCCTCTCTCCTCCCTGTTCTGAAGCAGAGCCATGTGTAGCAGCCCACCCAGAACACAGGCAAGGAGCCTGTCTCAGGCTCCTGCAGGGCTGCTGGCTGGGGGACACCTGGATAAGCACCTCCCAGCCAGAGCCTGCCTCTAGCACCCCACCATTTCTCTCCCCGCAACTACCTACCACAGGACATCACCCAAACCCACTGTATCCTCTCTCCCCACCTCCTCCAGGTCACAGCTCCGTCCCAGACCTTGCATCCTCTCCTTTCTCAGACCCCACACTCCCTCCTGCACCCCAATCCTCTATCCCAAGCTCCCTTCTACACCCCATTCACCGTCCCAGACCCAACATCCCCTCCACAGAAGAGTGGCCCTTGACCACTTACTAAAATCTTGGAGTGGTTCCCCATTAAAATGTATTGCCTACCCCTGGCCTATGCTATGCAGAAGGTCAGACTCAGTGTTCCCTTCTGGAATCTAAGCTGACTATTACCACTAAGTCAATTGTTCAATTTATTGCATTCCATTCCAGATCTCTCTTTTGCTCCCTATTGGATTATATGTGCCTTATGGGAAGAAACATCTTTCCTTACTCTGTGAAATACCTAAACACTTTGGGCACTATACAAAAAATAACAGTGAAGAATCTGAAAGCAGAGCACCTGAAAGTAGTAGAATAACTCATTGTATTTACATATAGGTATACTTTACATAGCATTGATCGATAGGTTCAGCCTCCATCCGTTTAAAATACTAAGGCGGTACTTGATTTCATTGCCCAGGATGGGACAATTGCCTCTAATGCATGCTGCTCAGGCTGCTGCTCCAAATGCTGCTGGTGGTGCTACTGCACCTGAGTCCTCTCAACTTTTAGCTTTCACATATTGGACTATTGGTGCCACTGATGAATTTTGGACAATGAAACAATAAGCTCACTTTTGATTTTCACATGCTAAGACAAGGAACTTCAGTCTTCATCTCTGCAAAACAGAAGGTTAGGTTCAATATGCTGGTTCAAGAAAAACATGAAACAAAAGGACATCTATCTGTGAATTTGAAGGGAAGCCTGTTTCTGCCTAATACAATGGAGAAATTGTTCAAAAACAGTTCATACTTCTCCACAAATAACAGTCCCTTCCCCCACCTCCAGCAGTATGGCCAAGGTCAATGAAATGCTCAGTTATCTTCCATTGTACCAGGAGGGTTTATTTACATGACCACGTTTTAATATTTTCTAGGCTTCACATTTTTGTGAATTTTGCTGCAACTTGTTCATTTGAACAAGACCCCCCCCCTTTTTTTGTGCCTTCTCAGCCCCCTTTTGGAATTGTGTATTCTTTCATCACAGTAGCAGCCCAATAGCATGGCGCATATTGAGAAATCCTGTTGGGTGATTGCTAGTTGGATGCAATTTTAGATACCATTCCTTCTTAAAATATACTAAAACTATGCTTATATAGTATGAGTATGTCTTTGCTGAATAGGAACCATACGATAAAATTGGGTATGAAATACATAGGGTGGCTAAGAGTTTCATCACACATCCTTATTAACCCCTTTCAGTGATGTACAGCACATCCTCCTGATCCATTCAGATTAATGTCTCCACATTATCATACCATTTTCCCAGAGGGTATGTCTAGACTGCATCCCTCTGTCGGCAGAGGGATGCAGATTAGGCAGGTCGACATTGCAAATGAGGCAGGAATTTAAATATCCCGTGCCCAATTTGCATAAAAATGGCCGCCGCGTTTTGCCGACTCAGCACTTTGTCGGCCAAAAAGTGGCAATCTAGAGGGGGATCTGTCGAGAAAGAAAGCCTTTTTCGACAGATCCTGTAAACCTCCTTGCAGGATGCATAAGGGATCTGCCAAAAAAGGCTTTCTTTCTCGACAAATTCCCCTCTAGACTGCCACTTTTTGCTGGCAAAGTGCTGAGTCGGCAAAACGCGGCAGCCATTTTTATGCAAATTAGGCACAGGATATTTAAATCCCTGCCTCATTTGCAATGTTGACCTGCCTAATCTGCAGCCCTCTGCCGACAAAGGGATGCAGTCTAGACATACCAATAGGGTTAAAGGGGCTGATTTTCTTCATTTTATTTTGTGTACTTTTTTCAGACTCTTCTGTGTATACTTCCAAAGCAATGTGCAGGATTTGCATGTGATTATGAAGCAATATTCCAATTTATGGACCAACAACACATATGTATTATTTATGTTTGTGACATCTTTCATTTGATCTACTGTGACAGATGCATTCTTCAGTGGGGTAACTGGGCTCAGGACACTCAGGAGGTGCTGAGAGAGCAGCTGTTTAATCCATGGTAGTGATGGCCTACCAAAACGGTAGAGATACTGCTGCTGTGTGTCTATCTTCCTGCAGCAGTTGGCAAGCAGTGTCAGTCATCAGGGAACAGTCAGAGTGAAGGGGACACAATCAAGTATACTGTAGTTTACATTTGATTGATGAATTTATGCAGAGTGTGGAAACAACCAGTTGGAAGTGAAGCTGTAACAGTGGAAGGTTTGTGATGTTCTTTACATCTTAACTAGTACTTGGAAATTGGGGGATTGTTAGGGAAGGAAGCAAATATTTCCCAACTGAATCAGGCATTTAGAAAAAGGGGGAAAAATACAAACTCTGTTACAGAGGGAGATAGATGAGTGGAAAATTAAAATTAATGCACTGCAAATTTTTTCATTTAAGAATTCACTTTAAATTGAGAAATCTCTTTAATAATAAAACCAAAAATTATAAAATATGATTGAATTTTATATTACTTGATTATAATCGTTTTCCCAAATTAACTTTTGGCATGGATTAGAACAGTTTCCGTTAGAGTATGAAATAAGCTTGAAATTATTTGTTTTTCTCAATTCCAATAATTTATTAATTTGTTTTTAGAAACTAAAAAAAAAAATCCTCTGACTCTGCTCTTAATAAAGTTGAAATGTGGGAATTAACATCTCCTTAACATTTTAACTTTTAATGCTGACCTGTTGATTCTGAGGTTTGCATTTATTTGGTTTAGTTTTATCAGTTGCTTGAATCCCCCTTTTCTTCTAATTTTGTGTCCACAGAACAACACTAGATATATTTATCTCAGCACAGGAGAATTGGTCCTGATATTGATTATGCTGTTAGATTTTTAGATTCTTTTGTAACTGCATAAAGCCCGCAACCATCTACAAGTTCCCAGCAGCTTAATGGAATCATCCCTCCTCTGACTACATAATTGTTAAATTGTGCATGTAAAATGGCTTCAGGATATTTTGTCTCCTTTCCAGCGGGTTATATCAGGGAAAACTTGCCAGAGAACATTGTGGTGTTTGTGTATCCTTTAGGTTAGGAACTCAAAGGTCAATAGTTGCCAAAAGCATTTTCACTGAGCAAACGACTACTTTTCTCAAGCTCTGCAACCTGCCTCACCAGTGATCCTTATCATTTATTAGAAGCTGCATATGTGTGCATTTACTTGGTCTTTATACTATAGGCAAATAATCTTGGTTTCCTGAAATATTTTGTTTACTGTTTAGTATAATTAATCATGATGATTAATTAGCTGTGTAAGTACATATTACATGCTAATACACCAAGCTTACATAGTAACATTATTGGGTTCTTCCTTTTACACTTTTAGCCAATGCATGCCTGCTGAAATACATCCTATCGACTACAAAGGAGTTTCACCGGAGACTTGTGTTTAGCATGTGCATTACAAATACACCATTCTGTTTTCAAGAGTAGAACTGTAACAAGTTAAAAGAGTATGCTCAATTATATGAATTTCTCTAGACCGATATTCAAATATTCGAGAGAGAATGTTTCCAACTATATGCCGCATGTGTATTGTCAATGGTCTGATTCTGCTCTACGTTGGTATAGTGTAGCACTAGTGATGGAAGTGGAGTTACTTCTAATTTAAACTGGTGTGAGAGAAGAATCATGCCCAGAATGGTCTGCAATGCAGAAGAGAAGACTTTGTTTTTTACTTACAAAATGCTACTAGTTGACAAAAAATATTTCTGTTATTAATAGCAATGCAAGTAGTTAAAATATGGGTGCTATTTCTGTTCATAGATGGCCAGATTTTCAGCTGCTGTTTGCAATATAGCACCATTACAGTCATCTCAGCTATGCCAATTTAGGCAAGGCTGTGTCTCACAATATGGTTAATGGTTTTAACCTTTTGCAAGCATTTCATAGGAGTCACATACGATCCCTTGAGCACTGGCAATGGGTTGTTCTCCTGACCAAAATGTTAAAGTTCGATTTATCTTTTAGTCTAAAAGTACCAGTAATTCATTACCTGTTCCACTTCCATAGTACTGCTAGAACAGAGATGGAAAACCTAAATTTGTAAAAGTCCTGCAGGGTTAGGATGTATATCTTAAAAGTAAAGGATGCAAGCAAAACTATTTAAAAGTCATTCAGACACATTTATTTGAGAACTAAAACTTTCAAATCAAACGTATGTGTAAGTAAAGGAATTTGGAGTCAGACATGATTTTTAAACTACAGTGAGAAAGTATATTTGGCTTTGTTTCGTCAGAAGTAGAGTACTTACAAAGGAAATGTAAAATCCTCTTCAAACACATTTAGATTGTTTTTTCTTCATTGTGATTGTATCATCAAATCAAGTAATATAGCTAATGAACATTAAAGCAGATAGGAACAAAAGAAAACAAATGGATAGTGATGGGGAAGCAATATATAGCTATAGTATAAATGAATCTAAGTAGATGAAATATGCAGCATCTGAAAGAAATGAAATAAAAACAGATTGTCATCAGATTTTTTTTTCAAAAGTTTGATGCATATTTCTTTGGGGAATAGTTTGCAAATGATATATAGAATATGTGGAACACAACTGTAAACAGACATGTAATTTGCCTTGCTTGCAATCTGTTCTATGATGTTAGTTCATACAAAAGAAAAAAGATAAGGGGCACATTTTTGTTTAAAGAACTTATTGATTTTAATACAAATATATTGTATCAAAAATACAAAATGTATGTTAGCTAGCCTATGCTTTTCCAGTCTCAACTTTATGATTTAACAAAAAAAATTACCCCGACATGGTGAACAGCATTATGTGCGTCTCTAAATTTTTACTGGTGATCTAGCAAAATCATTTTGGATATAATAAATTTGCAGGATTAAAGGAAAACCTATGGTAGGAAAATATTGTCTGAATTTTTAACTGGGATAGTCAGTGTTTCCTGCACCCTTGGTCCTGAACACATGTTGCCCTCAGGTCTGTAACTGAGCTGCACTTTGCTTTTTATGGAGCTGCTTCCTTTTTCACTAAGAGGCAGTGCACACTGCAGTATGTGTGAGCAAGGGAGTGCCTTCCATGAGTTGCTGTCAGAGCATGGGAAAACAAAATCCCATCATTTCTATTGCCCTTGTTCCACCCCACTTCACCCGTACACCAACCGTGCATGGCCACTTGTCACTGACCCTTGCCTTGTCCCATTTTCTTTCACTCTTTGAGGTTGCACATGTGCGGCCATGCTGAGCGGCTCCACATTTGGAAACTGATTGTACAACATTGTCCAGCACAAACCAGGCAGAAACTTGACTGGCTGTGTGCAGAGCCAGGGCTCACTGAAAAGAACGTATCTTTATAGGTGATCAGCACAAAGGCAGAGTTTTTGATAAATGTTATTGTGTATGTATTGGGCTACGGAATCACTGGAGTAGAAATGCTGCAGGATGTGAATCTTGGTTGGGAAAAGGCAAAAGATCAGATGAGTTTTATCATATCTCATGTTTTGTGCTCTTTATGCTACTTAAGCAAACGTTATTGCTTTAAGAAATAAAGCCCATGCCTATTCTGTACCAGTGCTTGATAGCAGATCAGTCCTGCTCAGGCAAAATTCTCACTACAGTCAGAAGGGTTTTTGACTGAAGAAAGGGTGCCAGATTGGTTGAGTGTTAAAACCATGTTAATGATGGATAGCATCAAGTGCCATTTGGATAAATCATATCAATATCTTTCTTTTCTGTGATAGCAGTTCTGAGAGAAAATAAAAAATGACAGCTAGTTACTATTTTAGTAGAGGGGTCTTGAATGGCTCATGTTAATCCATTTTCATTCATTCAAATAGTCTAGTGCTGAAGAATCTGGCTCTCACTTATACAAGAATAAAGGAAGAGTAACTCTACTTGACACTAATGGAATTTCACAAGTGAAGGTGAGAAGAAGACCAGATCCTTAATTTAAAATTGACTTTGACTGTGTACTATGTGGGGACATGAATGAGGCTGGTTAAGAATGCCTTCAATCTTGACTGGTACAAATGTTAGCATCTCTTAGTTTCTAAAATTAGGAGTTGCACATTGTATACATTGAAAATATTAAGAGTATGTTTCCATACATACAAGTGCACTAAAAATATATGTAACATACTGAACCAGGATTTTCCAAAGCTGGTGCCAAAAGATGGGTCAATTTTTGTGGGTGCTGGCATTGCTTACCAGTTCTGAAAATCAGGCCTTTCATTTAAACACCTAAATTAGGGTTTAGAATCTTAAATATAGGCATCCTTTTTGGGGAAAAAACCTTGGCCATTCTTCTAAATAAGGTATAGAAGCATATTACTATATAATTTATTACAGATTAAAACATATATAGCATTGCTCATGTCATTCTGGCTAAAGATGCACTGGTGTGAATGCTGTTTATAACTAAGCCATAAAAACATTGCTATGGTTAAAACTTGGCAAACAACACATCATCAGCCTAAAAGATTTTTTTATACTTTTTTTTAGGACGTTTATTTATAAGTACTAGGAGTTACATATTCTATTAAAAAACTATAACAGAATGTTAAGGCTTCATGGTTAAACACTCAAAACTCAGGAAAAGTAAGCTTCTTAGCAACACCATAATCCTGCCACTTTGTGCATATGCCTTACAATAAGGCATTTAAATACATATTTGCATACTGGACATCACTTAATATATTTTAATATCATATGTACATTCCTTTGCACGCTTTTGTTTAGCAACTTTTTGTATATTTTTCATTGCTGTATGCTTACACTGAGTTTTGTCATCATAATGATCTGGTTACTTTAATTATCTCAAGGTCTGGTTCAGAGTTGCAAAGAACCACTTCGACCCCAGTAGCAGCGACCCTCTCCAATGTTGAAATTGACTCTTCCAGCAGACTAGAAGTCTTGTCTTCCTTCTTTCACCACATTCAAAGCTCTGGGGGAGCAGTGAATTTTGTGGTTGTTTCCCAGCCCGATTTCGCTTTTCTGGGAGAATTCTCATGCTTATCTTTTAGCCTCAGCTCCCCTCTTGGTTTAGAAAAGCAAGCAAGAAAGTTCTTGCCTCCCAACTTCTTTCTTTTTTTTTATCCATGGCTTTATGCCTTTAGTCAGACTGCTCATAGTACCTGGAAAAACAATGAGTAGTAACAAAAATATATAGGATCATGAACTTTTGTGGGTAAAACATACTTTAGCAGATGAGTTGTACTGGAAATAACAGAATCCAAGATATATATAACAACAAAAGCAGTTATTTGTCAATTGTAGGACCCATGTTAATGAAGTTAATTAAGTGAATTGGATGTTTCCCATTCATAGCTTTTGATGTGAAAATCTGAATGTCAAAGGCAGGGGAAATTGGCTTTGTAGTGTGTTAACCAGTTAATATTTTTATTCAAGCCCAGGGTGATAGTGTCAACAGCCTCTCTCTGTAATTGAGTAATAAAATTCCTTTGTAGAAGAATGGCTATTTTAAAATCCATGATTGACTGTCCAGGTTGGCAGGGGCAAAGGCTTGAGTGAAGGGGAGTGAGGACGGGGTAGAGGTGGGGCCTAGAATGGAGGACAGGATTGTCCTGGGTCCCATACTCTCCTATGGACAGATCTTCCCTGAGCTAAGGGTCGTATGTAGGGGCGCAATCATATACACATGTCCCTTTTTTACCCTCCCCAGCATTTGCCAGTGGTGATTGGCTCTGGGTCCTCCCAGTAGAGCAGGGCCCCAGGCAGAGAGGGTTGGCTGGGGGCTAGCCTCTCTCCCTACTTCCTCTGCCAGCCCTTCTGTGCTGTCTGGTACATGAGGCCAGGGACTCTGGCCATAGCTTGAAAGGGCCTGGAGCTCCACCATTGCCTCCATTTGTGTGGAGGCAGTAGCTGGGAGTCCCAGGCCCTTTTGAACCTCCAGGGCCTGAGGCAGCTACTCCTTTTACTCCACCCTGCCCCCCACATAGGCGGCCCTGGCACTCTGTATATATTTAGGCTGTTCCAGACAGGGCTCTGTATGACACTATGGCCAGGATTTGACTCTAGTCCTTTTGCAGTTATACAACCAGCAAGGTAATGGGTGTTTTTTATTAATAGTGTGCTTAATTCGATTTTAAAGTGTGGCTTTTTTTTTGGTTTAGTTGGTTTTTTATGCAGCTGACACACACAATTCACCAAGGAATCATATCATTTCTGACTAACCATTAATATGTTTCTCACACTTCAGGCTGTTCTACATTATGTTGGATGTTTTAATCTCTTCTTTTGATTTGCTTAATTTTTTGTAACTGACGCTTTCTGAACTTGCAGTGAGGTATTCATAGAACGTTAATTAGCCCACGCATGTTCACTAACAACTCTTTTCTACTTAAAATAATTGAAATGGTCTTTTATTGTACATTTTAAAAATTAAAATCATTAGTAAAGTTTTCTGTAATAAAAGAATGACTCAGTGTGATGGAATATTCAGATAGGTATACAAAGCTGGCTGGATCAACTTTCTGTAGCCCATTATGGCTACGTCTACATAGCAGCTAAATACTCATGGCTGACCTATGCTGATTGGCCATGCCAGCTGACTTGGGGAATTAGCCTAAGGAGATGTTTAATTTGATGTTGTAGACCTTCAGGTTTAAGCTTCAGCCTGAGCTCTGAGACCCTCCCACTTCGCAAGTGAGGTGAGTCATATAAGAGTACTCAGAACAAATACTGAAAACAAAACTAATCAAAGAAATAGAGGACACGAAGAAAAGACATTCTTTAATTGCCTATACACCAATGCTAGAAACCTGGGCAACAAGTATAAAGAATTGTAATTGCTTATTTATGAGCACACATTTGATCTAGTTTATATTACTAAAATCTGGAAGGATAAGTCCCATGACTGGAATTTTAAAATCAATGCTATATAATCTATTTAGGAAGGATTGAGTGGGCAAGGGAAAGTGGGGACAGAACTCTATGTTAAAAATGGCTTTACCTGTTTCCGAGTCACTGATAACTCAGAACAAAAAGATCTTGAACGTCATAACAGATAAAGCATATGATGGGGTATTAGTTGTTGTATGTTACAGACCACCCAATCAGGTTAGGGAACAGGATGACCAGCTCCTTATGTACCTATTTATAATGTGCAGGGAAAAGAGCTACGTGATCACGGGGGACTTCAGTTGCAGAGACATATGCTGGAGGTCTCATGTTGCCAGTACTAAAACGTACTTGGAATTTTTAAATATTATAGATGAGAATTTCCTAATTCAAAAAGCATTTCATCCAACACTGAGGAATTCTATATTAGACTTTGTCTTCACAGATAAAAAGAAATTGATTAATGGTAATGTAAGTATAAGTGACTGTCACTTAATCACATTTCTTAATCATATTTATAATATACAAACTATATATATATATATATAGTGTGTGTATACACGCATACACACACACATACACACACACACTGTTAGTGCTTTAAAAGGGACAATTTCATAAAGCTCAGAAGAATTATGAGCCGAGCCAAATCAACTGAGAGGAAACATTTATTCAGAAAAATGTGAATGATATTTGGGAATTGTTTAAAATCACTTTACTAGATACCCAAAAAGCCACGATTCCAAAATTGAGGAAAAAGATTTATTAAGTAAAAAAAAAGATTAAAGAGGAAGTGAAAGTAGATATATATATATATATACAGGGCTTGACAAATGGTGGCGAAAGCCGCTCACCAGCCCCGCACTGCGCATGCACAAGAGCCGCATTGTGCATGCGTGCGCCGCCGGTAAACGGGGCGCGCGGCTAAAATCTACTCGTCACGGGCGAGTAGATTCTATAGTTTGTGAAGCCCTATATATATATATGAGAGAGAGAGAGAGAGAGAGAGAAAGAGAAAGAAAGAAAGGAAGATTGATAGTAATGAATATAAATCAGAAGCTAAGAATTGTGAACAATAAGGGAAACAAAAGGAAACAAGGAGAAATATATGGCAAGTGGAGTTAAGACAATAAGGGTGTGTCTACACTGCACCAGTCATTAGAAATAAGCTACACAATTTGAGTGTATTTTGAAATAGCTTATTTCAAAATTTGGTGCTGTCTACACAGAGCCAAATTTCGAAACACAGAGCTATTCTGAAACATCCCTTAATCCTTGTGGAATGAGGTTTATAGGGATGTTGGAATAGTGAGCCTGTTATTTTGAAAGGTGTTTTGAAATAAGGGGTTGTTTAAAAGACACAGAATAGCTATTTTGGGATACTGGAAGTATCCCAAAATAGCACCACTGTCTAGACACGTACTAAGAAAGAGATTACATATAGTAAGTACCAAAATAATTCTAACAATAATAATGGTGCATTACTAAATGAAAATGACAGAATTATCAATAATAATGCAGAAAAGCTACAGATGTTCAATAAATATTTCTGTTTTATATTTGGGGGAAAATAGATGTTGCATTCCATAACATATGATGTTACCATTATTAACATTCCATTAGTATATCAGGAGGATGTTAAACATCAGCTGCTAAACTTAGGCAATTTATAAACAGTAGGTCCAAATGCTTTGCATGCAAGAGTTTTAAAAGAATAGGCTGAGGATTATGTTGGATCATTAATGTTGATTTTCAGTATGTTTTCAAGCACGGGGTTATTTCCAGAAACGTGGCTGAAAGATAATGTACTGCTTATATTTAAAAGGAGTAAATGGAATGACCTGGGTAGTTATACACTTATAACTGATATGGATCCTGAGTAAGATAATGGAGCAGTCGATGCTGATGCAGGACTCAGTTAATAAAAAATTGCAGGAAGTTCATATGTCACGAGAAGAAAATCAACCAGTATTATCAATGTAGTTCCATACTATAATCAAATTTATACCCAGATTCACCAAGGTTAAAGAGACATGGAAACTTTAAATTATGCTAACGTCCTTTTGTAACAACCTTACCAGTAGAAAGTCCCCCCAAATTCACATTTTTAAACTGGGTGATTCTTAGAGGAACCGTCAAGAGCTGTTTTCCTGAATAAGCATCCTTTTTAAAGAAAGCTGACATTTTATCATTCTCTATAAGAAGGCGTTGACAATAATCTCCAATGATAGCCCTAATCTTTCCCAGATGAATTTCAGTGGCCTACCTCTAATCACGAGGTTGAAACCCATACAGCCTTTCACACCACCAGAATATCAGAAAGCTGCTTGGACCTGAAACTGAAGTAGGGAAGAGTCCGGATGAGACTTTCAAAAGAACATAAATCACTTAAAGGCACAATTATCATTCACTTTGGAAGACAGTAGATCTTCATTAACAATGACAGAAAATCCCAACCAAATGTGACAGGTATGTTTAAAAGGACCTACATTTTTTTTTTATAACAAAAGAAACCAGAATTTTAACTTCCACAGTGCAACAGAGAGATCATTTGGTCAATTTAAATAGCTCAAAAGGCAATATTCCATATATAATTTTCTTTATTCAAAGTTCCAAACTCAGATTATTTGTTGAAATAATTGTTATAATAATTGAAAGTTTACTTTCCAAGACATAGCAAAGGCATATCATAGTCTATTAAAATATAATAAAAACCTTCTCTGATATTTTTCATTAAATCTTTCCACCTTTTATTATTACTCACTGGCAAAGTATCAGTTTTTGAAAAAGAAATACAGCAATAAAACTATTTGATAAGAAACAGTTAACTTATTTTTGAAGAATATATAAACTAATATTAGCAAAGTATTTTAATCACTATACTTTATGTAGCCTAAATATAAGCATTTATTAATACAAGCAAAGCACTCATTACAAATTTGCACAGAAAATGATAAAATATTATGTATGAAATGAATCATTAGCATGGACCATTAAGTCCTCTATTTTCATTTAATTGAATTTGTCAGTAGTACCCTCTTTAAGTGAAAACCAGTCATAACCACAAAATTAAATAATAATTAAAGAAACAACTATTCAAGACTTGCTTGAGAACTAAGGTGCCATTTAACCAAAACATAGCAATTTAATGTAAATTGCAGCCCATGTAGACATAGTTCTGAAAATTATAGATCCTGTGGTTCATATATGTTTGATTTAGCAAAACATTTTCAGCATTAATGTTATCCTTCTGTAAACATAAAGGACTTAAAATAGAGAGGTGAAAATAGGATATAAATACAACTATCATAGTTAAGGGCAATTAAGATTTTGCAAGAATAAAATGATGGGTTTTGAGTATATTTTTCATAACTTACTGAATATATTAACTTATACTGCATGCATGTTTTTTACTCTGCGTTGAGTCATTCAGTAATAATTTGTAAGATGTGGAAACTAGCACAATGCTCTTCCAATGTGCATTTGTAATATTACCATGATATGCGTAGACTCTCTGAATGTCGAATATGTTTTATGTTCAGATTTCATCACACCATACTTTTGAAATAAAGGAAAAAAAGACAAATCAATTTAGGTGTGTTCAGATTCAAATGATGTATATGTATACTTTCCTAGACCCTGCTCTGGCAACTGGATCTGTGTAGACAGACTCTGTACGTATGTGGAGTTCCACTAAGGTCAAAGGGTTTCTGTGCAGAAATTTGACCACACTGCTCCAGTTGCAGGATTGTAATCTTGATTTCCTGGCATGGGAGCTTCTCAGGTGTCATCTATATTTTATGAAGTGTTTTTACTCATTTTATATATATTTCATTTTGCACAACCAGCAGGGGGAGGCAAAGATTTAAGGAAACACACTGGAAAAAACGGACACACACTGGGAAAACTTTAAAGGGGGGGAGGGAAGGGGAGAAAGATCTGTAAACCATTGCAAGGCATTTGAGTTAAAGCTGGTATTTTGGCTGTTTACTACCATGTCAGAACCATAATGTATAGTTGCCATGTGTATGCAATTAGAATGTACATACATAATTTCTGTCCATTTTCTCAACTCAGCACCCTTTTACCAGCTACAGATATACAGCTGTAGTAAAATTACTCATTTCAGTTCTCAAAGTATGACAAGCTAATACAAAGGCACGGCACTGAGTGAAAATAATATTGAGCATTTTGAAGAAAACTTCTCTTGTTTAAATGGTTCCCGGAATCATGTCTGCTTACATAATTGACTACTTGTGTGCAGGAACCAGTGAAAGAAAGCACAGCTGGACTGAATGGTCCAAAATTATTTTCAGAAATTCATATCTCATTGTACTTTTCAGTTATTTGTACTTCATTCATTCTTATGTTGAACACTTTACAAAATAGAGTAAATAGCATGTGGATAAATGTTGACTCTGCAAAGAATATTTCAAGATGTATTATACAGAAGATAAATATCACCATATACAATCATAGTCTTCTGCTTGATTAAAATAGAGGTACATATTACATTACTCATGCTGATATGCTAGTCTGGGTTTAATACAAGAGTTTGCCAGGTTCACTCATATGGAGTCACTGACTGCACATATAACCCCACTGTTTTCAGTGGAGCTGCTCATAGAGTAAAGTGATTCCTACTCTGACTAAAGACAGAATAATCTCACCCACATATGCTCTCTTTTTGGTTACTGGCACAAAGCATGCTTGCCTTTCTGTTGTAACTAGAAATTATTCCCTGAATTGAATTGCCCACTTATATGAAAAGAAGGCAAAGATGGTCCCTTCTTTTGGCTTCCACTCGCTATATCACATGCAAATGGAACTGTTGAAAGCAGCTAGCCCTAGGCCCACCACACTTCTAGAACATCCTGACCAAATTAACAAAGAAGGACACTGCCTTATATCCTTGAGTTTCTGGGACTGGGAAGGGACAGTATGGTTTCACTGACAAATCTTTAAAATACCATCCTCTGAGCAGATACCTTTTTATGTTTTATCTTCCTACTTGGTGCTAATGACCAGTCTCAAGAATGCACTTAGATGCTATGGCCTCTGTAATCACAGTTTTGAAGAGTAATTTGGATTTCCTTGTTTCAGACCTGAAAAAAAGAGCTCCAGGCCCTATGGTTTTGGTGCTAAAAAACATTGGTGCAAAACTGGAGCTTAGATACAATGCCAGGAATTAGCAGCAACAATAATGATGTCACTGAGTGAGTACTCACTGATGTCAGTGGCAATTCACGTGGCTAAGGCAAGGGATTGGCTCAATACCACATTGCATACTGAGTTGGAAGTCAGAGCACAGAGCCCTTGTGTAAAATTATGTGCTGCATCAGAAACCATCTTTTTTGTACTTTGATTTTGGAACGGAGTAGGAGCTGATGGTTGAGGATCTGTAGAGACACTTCTATCAAGCTCCTCATCCAAATGAGATGGCATATATTGCCACCATCCTCCATATTTTGTTTCTCATCTTCACCACCATTCAGATATAATATCTTAGACACTTATATAGGTTGAACCTCCCTGGTCCGACACCCTCGGGACCTGACCTGTCCCAAATGAGAGAATTTGCCAGATTAGGGAACGGCCCCTGCCAGCAGCCTCCCAGCCCTCTGCCTCTCCCTCTGGAGCTCCACTCCAGCCCCACTGCCACTAGGCTGATGCACTGCTGGACTCAGATGCAGCAGGCTGGCTGGAGCTCTCTGGATATGAAGCTCCCCAGCTGCTGCAATCTTGCTGCTGCTGTGCCCCACCAGGGCTTCCCGGGGATAGGGCTTCCCAGTCCTTCTGCTGCACCGCCTGGCCTGGGCAGCTGAGGGACTGGACTTGTTGGTCCCCCTGCTGCCCCACCTCTCCGGGACTCCCTGGGATAGTGTCCTCAGCCACTGTTGGCTCTACTGCTGGGGCTCCCTGCCTGGGCTCCCTGTCTGGACTCCCGGCTGGCTTGTACTCTCCAGTGCCAGGGCTCTCTGGTCCAGCAACATTCATGGTCCTTTTAGACCATGTTGCTAAAACAGAAAGTCCCAGATTTAGGAGGTTTAATGTGTAGTTTTTTCCATCCAATGAGACCATCTGTTCTCAGAACATTCCTTCAGTCCCTAGTGTTTTCTTTTCTGCCCTTTCTGGCCTAATATACTTGCTTGGTTAGTCTGGGAGAAAATGCCTGAAAATACACTCTTAAATAAGGCAATATATGTGCCTCTTTCCTCAGGTTCCTCTTCTGTAAGGTTCTAACTGTAGCTTATTTGCGCAGGGGTGGGGAGGAGAAAATACCATCTAGTAGAGGGGAATGACAAAGACAGAGAAGTTTCGGGCTCCGGTTTAAAGAATCCTAGGGTTGGAAGAGACCTCAGGAGGTCATTGAGTCCAGCCCCCTGCCCAAAGCAGGACCAACCCCAACTAAATCATCCCAGCCAGGACTCTGTCAAGCCAGGACTTAAAAACCTCTAGGGACAGAGATTACACCACCTCCCTTGGTAACCCACTCCCTAGGTTACTTAACTAAAACAAGGTCCTTTGTGATAGTAATAAATTTCAGCCCATTTCTCCATAGGATGACATCTCAGAGCCTGATACTGGGACTCTTTACAGAAAATCACTGAAGGCCTGAAATTAAACTATAATTTTGGAGCCTGGGCAAAAAGCCTTTATGTCTGTAAAACAAAGGCATGAACATTTGATGGACTCAGACGGGCATTAGTAGTTTTAAGTAGGGGGACTGGGTGAAATTTTATGGCCTGTGTTACTCAGGAGTTTCATACTAGACCCCGATGCTCACTTCTAGCTTTATAATCTATCAATCTAAAACACTTTTAGTTACAGAAGTTGCTAAAAGGCTTGGCAAGAGCTAGTGATTGAGCAGCCGGAATTTGCACTGGTTTGGATTTCTGCACCAACCCATTTCACTGATCAGTCTTGATATACTATTGATACTTTGATACCCCTTTGAGGTCTCCAGCTTTGTGCACACACATCCCTCCTTTTGCCAAAATCATGGTGCATTCCTTTCTCAGTCATGCAGCCAAAATGGTGCAACAGTCCATAATGTCATATAATAATGGAGAACATCAAAGAGTGCTTGGAGAGTGAGTTCAGAAAAAGGAAAAAGAAAATAACCAGAAATTGGAGGGATATAGTCTTGTGAGTTTCCTTGAATAGAGACTGCAGTCTAATCTCATTAACTACAGGTACTTATTCACTTTGTCAGTACAACATTTTTAGCACTGACAACGTCTCCTGCTTTTTTTTGACTGCTTTGACATCTTCTACAGAAAATCAGCCCAGCGACCCATACTTTACCTGCATTTTTCTCCACTTCCACCCTAAAGAGCCAACTAGTCCATGAGCAGTGAAAGTTAAATTGTGTGAGTTGCTATTCAATGTTTATATTACAGCAACTTCCAAAGGCCCTAAGCAAGATTGGGGCCCCATTAAACAGGAAGCTCTACAAAGGCAGAAGGCACAGGCTAAGTCCCAAAGAGCCTACAATCTGGAAGAACAAAGAACAGGTGGGCAGTGATGTGGTCAGAGGAGGTGAATTCTGCAATGGAAAGAGTGGAGAGGGAGAGTCTTTGATGAAGAGCAGATGAAATAACTGGCCATTTTGGTAAGTGGCAAGAATGGATCTAACAGTGAAGGAGGAAGAAGAGGTGAAAGAAAGGTGATGTGCCCCTACAGCAGGCACACATGAGAATGGAAACTGATATTACCAAGGAAGAGGATGTGGGAGTGACATGTGTGTTATTGAGGAAGAGTTGAAATCACTTGCAGTGATGATCAAAAGTGATTTAATTTCAGCTGGACAAAAGCACTTCTCCTGCACTGTATGGCATTTTACAATCCACCTGCCGTGCCATATGTGTCACCTGTTTTTTACCAGCCTTGATAAAGCATTTTGTGTTCTTCATGAGCATTTCAATGTTATGCTGTGGCACAATGTTGCTATTTACACTGAAAAGTCAACATTCTGGAGAACTGTTTTGTGTGAATTCGTGTCTGCAGGTAACTTGGGTAGGCTATCTGAGAAAATGATTTGTGATCAGATCACAATTGAAAACCCAAATAATTCCCAAGGTAGAGAATGCTTAATAACAGAGAATGATTTAATCCTTGCTTACACTGTTGAATTATTTAAAAGAACTGGCATGTCCATTAAAGATATAACATTAGTATCTCCTACAGCTTTAATAGGAATTATGTTAAGTAATAAATCCCAAATGCACAAGGTGACAAAAACATTACAAAATGAAGGCTAGATTGTGGCTTGAACTGTATATGATAACAAAGGCAAAAGAGGGAACAAGCATCTCATTTTCACACCTATGTTATGTAACCCCCACCCTTTCCTCCCTGGATTAACCAGCAGCTGGTAACACTCAATTGTGTGCCTGGGCACTTGATGTTCTTGATATTAAAAGAGATCCTGAGTATTCAAATGGGGATGTTGATAGGTGGGGATCCTCTACCCAGCCCGCTGCTACAGTCTCTTACTTCAAAAGGAATTCAGAACTGGTGGTGCCTCCACCTAGCTGACCCTTGTACACACTCAGTAGTGTGCCTGGGGAAAACTGCAGGAATAAACCCATTCCAATAATAATCTGTGGCCTAGTTCTAACTCAAAAATAACAATTAAAAATAATATGCATCTAAGGGTGCATCTACACAGCACCCTAAACTCAAAAAAAAAAATACACAATTTATGCTATGCAAATTGCATATCTTATTTCGATTGAATTTCAAAATAGTTTATTTCAAAATTTGGTGCGTCTAAGCAGCACCAAATTTCAGAATAACATGCTAATTCAAGACATCCCTTAACCCTCTTGGAACAAGGGTTACAGGGATGCCAAAATAGCGCATCCACTGTTTCAAGACCTATCTCGAAATAGCGGACGCGTTCAAAACACACGAGGTTGCTATTTCGAGATACTTTCGGTATCCCAAAATAGCTCTGCTGTGTAGACATACCCTAATGTACTTAAATTATAATTTACACACATTTACTTAACAATTTAAAGAAACAGAGTTTAACACACTGAGCTTAAATATCACTCCTAAATGAAATTCACCGTGTGCAATTGAATAAAGTCAATTAACAAAATACACAGTAATAAATGAAACTTTTCTAACTGGCATTTACTGCCATCACTTACCCTACCAGAGTGTACACTCCTCTGGATTTCAGAGTCCCAGACACTTGCATGGGCATGCATTAAGATCTGCAACTGGGATGAAGGCAGTACTCTGCAGGTTCTGTATGTCAGTCCAATCAAGCCCACAAGCTGCACAACTCCTCTGAAACTAGAGCTGGCCCCACTGAATGCCAGAAGCTCTGGGTCCTGGTTCACTGGGCAGACCACTCTGCCTGGCCTCAGACTCAGATTCAGTCACCCTCTGCCTGTGTCCTTCCTTTGCAAGCACTTTTCCAAATAACAATCCCAGTTTTTCACAGTTCCTTCTCAATCAGCTCCAGGAACAGCAATAGACTCTCCCCTTCATGGAAAACCACCAAAAGCCTCTGATGCTTTCTGCTTGAACAATGCCCCACAGGTTCTCAGCAGCAGGTTCTCCCTTCCAGCAGCAGCTCTTGGTCTTGATAGAACTCTGCATCAGTAATCTGGCTCCTCTCTGCTTTAAAAAAAAAGGAAGGAAAAAAAAGAAACCCACCACCTGCTCTTCCTGGAAGATAATCAGTCTTCCCTCCTTTTCCAAGGCATCATGGGATTTGTAGTCTCTAAAGCTAGATTTCAGCACACAAGATCTTCCCAGTAAAGGTCAGAGGCTCTTATAGTAAGGGGGACCTACTGTAGGCCTATAGGCTTCTTGGATATTGGGCTCACATACACAGGAGAAAACAGAGCATCATCCAAACTTGAAGCAGAGCAGGGAGGAAATGGAAGGACTGTTGAATCCACATTCCCCCATCTCCTCCCTCACTAATGGCCAGTGCACCTGGGCTGCTGCCATCAGTGTAATAAATTATTGCTGGAATAGTCCCCTGACCTCCACAGTTAAATGCAACACTGACCAGTCTGAAAGCTACTGACGTGTTCACTATATTGGACTGTCATCTATATATCATCAAATAACTGTGAAATATTGAAATTGCACAACATTTATAACAACTGAAGGATTCTCCAGGTGCATATGTATGCCCTTTGTAATTACCATATTTCATCTACTTCACTATTCCAAATAATGAAACGCAGAATTTTCAAGGTGAGGAAATGTAGCCAGACAGGAACTCCCCCCTTGCAACATCCATCTTGCTTGCCCCTCTGAGGTGCCTGGAGCATACAGGGCATAGAAAGCAATAAAATCAGCATAGTCTTTGATGCCTTGACAGAAGGCCCAGATATGCTGGCTGCTGTGACCCTGGATGGCTGTAAACAGAGATACACCAATTGCTGACCTCGAGGCTGCGAGAACTGCCTTGGCTGGCACCTATATTGATACGAACACACAGCCATCCTCGGGGGGGTGAATCGCCCGCTGAGCAAAGAATGTCCAGTACTCCCAATTTAGTTATCTCTCTTACAAGTGTAAATTAAGTTCACAACTCCCTTGTAAGAGCTGGCGTCTCAAAGATGAACCAGCACCATTTGGCGCCATAGATAAGGAAGAGAATATGTGACCCACGGGTATAAAGATGGGTCCAGCAGCACACTCACTTTGAGTGTCAATCTACCATCTGCCTGCTGGTCGGGTTAGGTAATTGCCTCCCGAGGTTCCATGGGGACGCCCACCTCGTATTCATCTTTCCCGAGGAATTGAGTGACCGATCCTGGCCTGACACGCTGGAATCAAGAGACGCAGAAGGGGGTAAAAATTGTAAATTGTAAGGGGGTAAAAATTGTCCTTTTGTTTTAGTTCATGCATAGAATAGAGCTCTTTAAAGATTAAGCTGTCACTTGGTACCATTATTTTCTATCTCCTTTTTCCTCTGTAACCATTTTAAGATCTGAATTTGCTAGCAGTTAAGAAAGTAGAGCAATAGCCATTGTAACCACATGCTTTTATAAGCCCCTTTAATAAACCTGTAACTGTTTAAGCTTTAACCTGACTCCTCCTGTTGCTGTAACAGAACCAAACACAATTAAAGAACTCCAGCCGGTCATAGGGGCAGACGCAGTAAGAGCTGGGCATTTGGATCGTGTCGCCTCCACGGGACAGATCCTTTGGGGCATCCATTGGCCTTCCCTAGGCCGCCCGCTGCGAAGGGAGCCCAGTCCTAGCAGCTAAAGACATGGATGTAAAAGCTCTCCCCGCAAACCCTCGGGGTGCCCATCAGCCTCCAATAGGCTGCCCGCTGCGAAGGGACCTCGGTCCTAGCGGTTGAAGACTTGGGTGTATAACGCACACACACCACGCACTGCCCTGACCATCGGCTGACAGGAAACAACTCAAGAATATTGTAATGCAACTTTAAGAAAGATACTACAGATGATAAAGCATCATGCCCTCATTGTGATAGATGGAAAATACCAATTTGGGGTTCAATCTGTCACATACTTTAGATGACTCGTTACAGTGCAATTAACCAAACCAAAATCTGAGTTTGGGAAAGCATCTGTTGTAGATTGAAAAGATGAACTACACTCATATATGAGCAACTGTGAATATTACTGGAAAGCTGTAGGTCATATTGCCCCAAACAAAGCATTTTTAAGAAGAAATTGTAAAACAAATCACTAGTAAAAATGGGACATCATTTGCCACAAGTTTTCCATTGGCCAGACAAGATATTAGGCAAATTTGAACTCTATATCGATTTAATCCTGATAGGAAGATTGCATACAGTACAGATGTGAATGAAAATGGATTGAGTGCTTAGTCGGATATGTAATAATAGTGAAGGAATTACACTTTCATTTGCCTCATGTATCTTAAATGATACTGAAAGAAAGGAGTCACAGAGAGAAAAAAATTGGCATGCTATTGGAGAGTACAGCATTTCTGTAACTACCTGCAGAGATGACCATATATTGTACAGAGTGATCACTGTTGGCTAACTAAATTATTTACTGCCAAAAGATTAGTGAAAGCCACTATTAGGCTTGCTTGGTAGTCAACCAAACTAATTGAATTTATTTTCTATGTATAATCTTTACCTATTGTGAATAAATATGCTATAGCTTCTCTTTGTGACTGTCACTGAAAAAATGACAAGCCATAATCCAGTTGACGACTGAAGAGATGTTTAAACACAACCAAGAAAATTATGTCACCAACACAATCTGAAGGACCATGTATAATGCCCTAACTTTACTGAACTGATGTCCTAGGTAGCATTCCATTGATCACAAGGAAAATTGTTGTCTAGTGATTTGCAGTTCTTTTGTGGAGTCTGAACTTCCAGTATATGGATGTCTGAACTATCCACGCTGGTTGCTGGAAAGCATGCCTTCTTGCTCAAATCCCTCAAGGCTTCTTTCATTTATTTTAAGAAAGGGCCCACTAGCATCTTTTTCTCAAGTCATTGCTTGGGCAGGAATTCTAATGCAATGTACTTATCCCATTGGCACTTCCAATTGCTTACAATTAAAAATAAAATTTTGAAAGAGTATGACTATTTGGCTGATAGTGTTCAAAAAGGCTGAAAGTGATTTTCTCATCCTATAAAACAAGACAACCTTGTCTATAGTATTCTGTAATCAAATATTCTCATGACTACTAAACCAAATGCAAAAATCTAATAGTTCATTAATTCTGGTGTCAGTTCTTGTATACTAACATGGAATCCTGTTCATATGATTGTACTTTGCAATTTCTCACCTCTTTAAATTCTTTAACCAATATAAATACTTACATTATTTTAAAGCATTCTCTTATGAATGCACCTCAGGAATCATAAAACATACCATACTAAATATCTATATAGATAGATATATCATAAAATAAACAAATTCGATTAGCTAGTCCCTTTGTTCTTTTATGTTGATACACTTTACGCAACATATTTAATGCATTTTGGAAAACTACGATGCCAGTGATAAAGCTTGTTTATAGCTCATAGAAAATTTATGGACGTTATAAAAAATGAACCCTATTGTCATAACAATATGACAATGTGAACATTCATGTTCACATAGTGTCCACATGCAATACGAACACTGAATATTAATACAAAATGAGAATTTATAAAATTTGCAATGTTGAAAGAATAACAACTTGATATGATCGGTGTACATTGCAATGTGTAAACAGATTTTATGTTATGAATTGCTTTGACATTTTCCTTAATGTGCATTGTTTTACATTTTAAATTTTTGATATATTTAACATGTAAATTGGATCACATTCATCCTGCTTCTGCTTTCAGATGCATCAGTTCCAATCACAGAAAGAGAGAGAGAGAGAGAGAGTGCATGAGAGAGAGAGACTATCTTAACATAAGAACACAAGAACGGCCATACTGGGTCAGACCAAAAATCCATCTAGCCCAGTATCCTGTCTGCCGACAGAGGCCAATACCAGATGCCCCTGAGGGAGTGAACAGAAACAAGTAATCATCTAGTGATCCCTCTCCTGTCATCCATTTCCAGCCCCTGACAAACAGAGGCTAGGGACACCATTCTTACCCATCCTGGCTAATAGCCACTGATGAACCAAACTCCATGAATTTATCTAGTTCTTTTTTTAACCCTATTGAAGTCCTTGGCTTTACAACATCCTCTGGTAAGGAGTTCCACAGGTTGAGTGTGTACAGTGTGAAGAAAAACTTCCTTTTGTTTATTTTAAATCTGCTACCAATTGGTGACCCCTAGTTCTTTAGTTCTTATGTTATGACAATATCTTAACAACAGTTCTTAACAACAAAAATAGTTCTTAACAATGTCTTATAGGTAGTGGACAACTTTCATCGCAAAGGATACAAGTGGGAAAAGTCTTCCTCATCTTAACCAACAACTTGTTCCTTAAATAAGACTAATGGCCTGGAGTGAACTAGGGTCCACATACTGGCATCAGCAATTCCTGCAATAGGAAACTCCATAGTCAAGGATCCTTACTCGTGGGGAAGGATCTCCAGGAACATAATTTGTCAGAGCCTGACTTAGATATATATATACCATTTATATGCTGAGTATGGTACTGAGGAGGCAGTGTCTCCCCATAGCTGGAGAAACTGAATGGATTATGAATCCTAAATCAGTCTACCAGATTAATAGCCTCAACATGCCAAGGTTCTTAACCAGAACCCAGTAGCCTTACTCAGAGAAGCAGCTGCAGAGAGGACACCACTATCCCTTTGTGCCCACTACCAGCACCAGGACAAAAACCAAAAGGCCATCCCACTTTCACACAGTATAACTTGGCTACAATTAGAGCTGTTAGAGCTGATTGAAAAATGTTCCTAGAAAAAAAATCCATTGGAAAAATGTAATTTTAACAAACATATATGTAAAATCTGATCAATTTTGATAAAATTTAGTTTTGAAAGCATTTGGAAACAAATATTTTTTAATAATTTCATATATCCCATTTTGACAGTTTTTTGAATGCAAAGATTCAATTTTTCATTTTAAAATCATGAAATTTGCTTTCATTTTTAAACTATATCCAATCTCTTGTTTTCAAAATAATGATAAAAATTAAAATGAAATATTTTTATTTGCTCAGTACAATATGTTTTGATTAAACCAAAACAATTTTAGGGCTGTTTTATTCCACAAATGTTTCGAACTTTTAGCTTTTTGTGCAGATTCAGGATGGTTTGGTGTTTTTATTTGTTTTGTTCTGTTAGCTCAGGTGGGTTTTATTATTTGGCAGGGGGGAACAGAATATCAGTTTTCTGAACAGTTCCGGTGACTCCCCAGTACAGTAGAAGATATAATTGTTCAGTATATGTTGAGAGCTTCTGGGAGGAAAATAGCTCATTTGCATAATTTACTTACAAATCTTCATTTCTGTAGCAGACCCCCTTTTCTATCTTCTCCTCCCAAGCGGTGAGTTAATTTTCAACAGGCCTGCTGCACAGCCAATTTAAGTAATAAACCAGAATCTGGCTTTGGCAAAGGGTACTGAAATCCCTTCATCCATCGCTTAAAATGTAGCCAGTTATGATGGAGAATGTGGAAACTAACCATGCATAGCAATACCATGCTGCTTTCAGGTTAGAAAGAACACCGTTTATTCTAAACAAATTCCAAACCCTCTCCTCTTGCAAAATGCATCATTCACCCTCTTAATGATCATAAACAACTGTAGGTAGCAGTTGCTTAGCAGTGGGGTTCTTTGGGATGTAATAATGCCATTAAATGGCAATACTAGCAGTGTAGCCCTTTCTGGCACCTGGCTGAGGAAATGGCTCAGGAGTGCTGATTCAGAGAGTAGTACATGAGCGGGGTTTCAGGAATTTCTGAATTCTAGTTCTGTTGCTGGTACTGCAATGCTGTGTGGGCTTCAGCAAATCAATATGGCTCTATCCCTCAGTTTCACCAGGTTCAAAAGCAGTAGAAATATTTACTTAGTGACATGGTGCACACAAAGATCTTTATAATGTTAACTAATCCTTATACTGAAGACATGAATGACCATCCTTACACTGAAGTTGTGTTATTTAAGTATTAAATAATATTATTATGAAGTGGGTGGTGTCAATATATTTAAAAAGCTATATGTTTTAACAGCATGTGGCAGCCTTTGTCTTGATGTGCCCACATATATTACAATGCTTCCTCATTACTTGGTGATTAATGCCTGTCAATTTAATATTCTATTTTACGAGTGCATTGTGACTACAAGCTATTTGTTTAATATTAAACTTACAGTAATACTCAAAACCATTGGCCTCCAAAAATGTTGCAGAGAAGCAAGAGCTGAACTTCACTGTTCTGGCAAATGATCCACTGTTATTAACTCTGTCATAACAAGTGACACATTACTGAAATTTGATATCATGTATGGGCTTCTTTTCCATACTAACAAACAGTATGACTTACAGAGCTGTTCAGAAAACAGAATTCCTATCATTCTGTAAATTCTGATTTTCGACATTTGTTTTCTCTCCAAAATAGGATGAAAAGTCTAAACATTGAAAACTTTCACAGAAGGAAAAGTTCTGAAAAAAATTCTGTTTGGAAATATTGGAATGAAAAAAATAAACACTTTTAATCAAAATGGTTCAACATGTGAAATGTTGATGCTTGAAACAAAGCATTTCCATTTGAATTTTCCCATAAAAATTGGGAAAATGTAGTTAAATTTTACATTTCCCACAAATAATTTTGATTTCAATTAAATCCCATATTTGGCTACAAAATTTTTTAGTTGTGAAAGTTTGACTGCCTCTCATGATTTGTATTTAATTACTGTAGGTTAGGTGGTCACTGATTGCAATGGGTTAATGTGCTCACCTTTAATTGCAATGACATAAGAAAATAGGGCTATAATACTAATGCGACTCTGGTGGCCACTGATCCAAATCCAGGGTGGGAAAGCACCTCTTCCAGACTATGGTGTCTGGGGGGGAGAGTGAAAAAATGAGGAATGTGGACAAAACAGTTATACACTGGAGCCTTTTTCTCTCTGCATGCCATGGAGTGGTGCCGTTGGGATTGAAATATTCCATATTATTCATACTTATGAAGATCCACTGTCTAAAATCCTCCACCGTGTAAACATTACCCCAGAAAATAGGCTGGAAGAGAGCTAAAGAAAGGCTGTGGTTATTTTGGTGAATTTTTCTGTGAAATAAAACTGCACTCCTGACGTCCGTCTAATTTACAGAGACTTTCTAAGGAATGAAAAATTTTCAGGTGCAAACCTAAATAGCTGTAGTCGTCTTTCAGTAACTATGGAGAGAGCCATGATAATCAATTTCAAAGAGGATAGAACCATTATTGATTGTAATTTTCATGACACCTGAGTCCACACTTGTGAAAGAATTATTAAAGGCATCACGAATCTGCTAATGTTTTATTAATCGAGTGATTTTGTATCTGAAATTCTTGATCAGTTTCTGTGACTCTTAATATACAGCACCACTCCTGTTTTACTTCAGAAACTTTCAAAATAAGAACTGAAATAAAACTCTCCTTATTATCACAGAGACTAATCAGGAATAAACAATGAAGGGGAAGACACCATTACCCCTCTCAATATTTTTGGGTTCAAAATCATAGATGATTTACCTGAAAAGGTTGCTGTTACACACTGAAATAGCCTGCATCCAAATAAAATATATTCAACAGGATTCATAGCAAGAGTTTAAGGAAGGGACCTTGGAGTCTCCTTTTCCTTAATACCATCTGTGTGCTTGAATCTTTTTATTTATTTTTTTGCAGCTGTAACACTGAGCACTGGGCACTTACTCATCCTTGTTCCTTTTACTCTAGATTCAAGGAGAGATAACAATAGCAATAATTACTGGTAAAGGGGTTTGAAATATTTTGCCCCATCTACTCCTACTGTAACACCATTTATTTGTTATTTTATTTACATTTCATTTCATTTAATATATTACCATATATGCAGTGTGTTGCCTTAAACTGTTGTTGGCATAGATCTTAGATGGTGCTGAATGAAAAGATGATGAATGTCCCACAAAAATTTAAAACATTTGACCTTGAAACACATGAGGACTTGCCTAAGAATGCTTTAAACTGCACTGAAACAAAAAACAGGACTATGTAGCACTTTAAAGACTAACAAGATAGTTTATTAGGTGATGAGCTTTCGTGGGCCAGACCCACTTCCTCAGATCAAATTGTGGAAGATAATTGGCATGACCATATGTACCAAAGGGATACAATCAAAAAAAGTGAACACATATAAAAAGGACAAATCAAATTTCAAAACAGAGGGAGGATGAGGGGGGGAGGTTAATGTCTGTGAGCTAATGATATTAGAGGTGATAATTGGGGAAGCTATCTTTGTAATGGGTACCTTTACACACTATTTTGAAATAAGCTATTTCGGAGTATTTCTTCCAGAACAGTTTATTCCAAAATAATCGTGCAGTGTAGACATAGCCTAGCTGGCCCATGTTAACTTGAACTAAACTGTATTGTATTCGAGGGAATTTTTAGTGCATGCCAGCAAGGTCCACATGAGCCAATTAACATATGAAGTGCTTACACAGACTACAATGTATGCCTCTCTGGTGTGGAGTAAAGTACCATGTAGATGAGCCCTTAAATCACAAACTACTATTTAGGCCCCTATTGCAGCAGCCATAGATTGTATATTCTACTGAATGGCCAAAAAGATCCTGTTTTATGTGGCTAGAAACTTATATTCCTGATTCCTTACTGAGTTTGTTTGACACAATATTATTTTAGCCAAGACCTGCTTTGGTCACATTTCTCCAATGGGCTACTACTGCTTACCATTGTTATTGAAATTACCTTTCAGTTAGCTCCATATTCCAGCTGAATAAACTGATAATTGATCTAATAACATAGTTGCAAATATGACAATGGAGTAGCTGATGTCCTTCTTCTGCAATGTATGTACATTGAAAGTATTTGGATTTGCTAAAGTCATGCAGGAGAATCTTTCCCTTGAATGTGTCTGTGTTCTCAATCATTACATGTTATGTTTCTTATTTAAATCCCTGAAATAATTATGGCACTGGAACATAAGTGGTTGCACTGCTGCTGAGGGGTTGGGTGTTTTACCTTCTGCGTTTTGTGTTGCTTTCTATAGTAGGTACACTAGACCATGATCCCTACATTCTCAGTCAGTCTCTTTCTGGCCTGTTTCGTTGGCTTCTTTATGTTAAGCCTCTGTACTTGTTCTGTACTAGCAGTTGTCATTTTTTTGAGCCTTTCCCTGAACAGTTCAACAGTGCTTGCTGTTTGGAAGCATTTCTATAAGGTTAGACCATTTGCTCATGTTGCAAGCATTATTCCTGGCATCAGCACTTTCTCTGGGGGCTGCAGTAATATACAGCAGCATGACCCAGCTACCCATGGACTGTTCCACAGCCCAGAGGGAATGGCGCACAAGGCACTCTGGGCAGCCCCACTACATAAAGAAGCCACAGGGTGTGCTAGAATCTGGTCCTTTGGTTTAAATTACAGACATCTGAGGGACTTGGGCCTTATAATTTATAAACATAGTGGGATTATACAGATGCAGTTGCTTCATGTGATGGGATTGTGTATAAAGGACACCGTGCCCCACTACCACTAGGTGTGACATAAAATATGCATACTATAATCCATCATGTCTGAGTACGGACAGATGTAAATACAGAGCCTGTGATGTCCTGTGCTGACCAAGCATGAATACTGCCATACAAGACAAAGTGTAACATCTGAAATGAATCTATAGGAAACAGAATGTGAAAGAGACACTGAAACCACATGAGCTTCCAGATCAACCTTGCCCTCTGTTTGGAGCAGATCTCTGAATTAAAAGGAATGATTACCTATTATGAAGTATTCTGCTCAGATGTCACTTTGTTCAGTTATCTGTGATTCCTGAAAAGTTAATAACACATAATAGCTCACAAGTGATTCATTTTGGCAATTATTTTTGACATATCACTTCAAGCACACTATGTCAAGCTCTTTACCATGCATTGTCCAATAGTCTATTTTAAAAAGTATATGCAAATAGTAAATAACTAGATTTAGAAAAGAAAGAAAGCTCCACAATGATTTCAAAGGATCAATACTTAGAATTGGAGTTGGGTAGGACATGCAAAAATATGCAAAATGCAATAACTTTGCCTGGAAAGCTTTTCCTTTCTTTGACCATCTTTTGTCAGAATGTAAGAACATCCCTTTGGATTCTTAGGGTCTCTAGTTCAGAGACTTATGAGCAGGACAAAACCTTTGGTTCTAACATATCACAATTTTCTTGACCTAAACATAGTCTTGATACAAACAAAAGAACTGTGTATGTGTCAAGGAATTAGAACAGAGGAAGTACTATAAGTGGGGCACAGAGTTACACACACTGCAAGTGGGAGAGAATGTTAGACTTGATGCAGAAGAGTGGCTGGCAACCTGCCAAAGCAGCAGGTATGCCATCTGCAACAAGGTTGTATGTCATAACCATCTCTGAAAGTAACTTCCACCCACAGAAGACAGCTATGCAAAACCAAGGAGGACACCGACTATTTACTGAGAACATCCAATATACTATTGATAGTGCTTATGCCCTTTCAGAAGACATGGAAAAGGAAGAAACTCCACCCACAGCAGCACATACTGTGCCCAAATGATCAGATACACTGCAGTGACCAGTCTACTGCAGAAGAAATTGTCCTGAGAAAAAGGAACTGCCATGTAACCAGAAAGTCATTGAGCTTCAGAGATAGCAATTTCTGGCAGATGTCCAGTACCCTGCCTCCTTGCTTCTAAGCTTTTTTATTTGTGTATGTTATTAATTGGTTACATTGGTTTGTGGTGCTCTTTCTTAGCTGTATTTGATTTTCAAAAAGAAAATGGAAGAGGGAGGGACTGTAACAGTAGCCACTGGAGTACATAGACACTGGTGTCTGTCATGTGACCCATATCATGACTGGGACCAATATATAGAAATAAGTCCTAACAGTATTCCTCCATAGCTTTGTTATCAATAACATCTTTGTTACTTATTGATTTTTATAATGTAAATGCAATGGCTTGTCCCAACATGATGGTAAAAGAATAGGGGCCCTTCTAAAATCGCTATTCTTATAATCTTCCAGAGAGAAAGAATAGGGCAAAAGCTTAGAAAAAATATTGTCCAGCATACACTATGTAATTTCCATAATTTATCACACAAATATCTGCCATGTAGGTGTTTGATTTAATGCCATCAGAAATGCAAGGTTGCATCAAATAGATGGCTAATTGGGTTAATTTAATAGCAGGTTAAATCTTTCTTTTATTTTGTGTTACAGGAACTTTTAAAATAGTGCAGTTTTCAAGTGATCTTGGAAATTTAGAGTTTCTTGATAAAAAATATATAGCATTCCTACTGCTAGGTTTATGGTGGGAGTTACTGGCACTCATCCAGTTCACTGCATGAAAATCTAAGCTGCCTGGATAAGTGCAGAATTTACCATTGGATCTTAAGGTTTTGTTTGGCACATTGCCAAAGATGTTATGTATTTAGCTGGGAAAATTGCCTAGAAGTTAATTGAGAGGAAAACACTAATATATATCCTCCCCCACCTTAAAAATGCTATGGATATGCATATGTCACAGATCTTGATAAGAGCTGTATGTCTATAGTAATCCTACAAGTGGCTAAGATTGAGTTGTCAGGGTCTGTGCACACCTTAGTTACTACTAATATTATTGCTTTCTTTCGTGTCTTTGTAATTTCTCTTGTCACTGTGTCCTTAGAAATATCCAGCAGCCAGGGCCAGCATGTCACTATAGTTAGCTCAGCTAATGGTCAGTGTTAGCCTAACAATTTTGTGACACTTCCACAGACAAGGTTACCTTAATTTTACTCTTAAAGTCTTACCTCCCTGCTTAATGCAACCAAACAGCTATTGGAACAACCCCTTTGCCCACATAGCCACAGTCTAGAAAATCCTAGACGTTCTGATTACAGTGTGTGTTTTTATTCAAACCCTCGGCTGTTACTGCATTAAAAATTCTTCTAAATAGCAAAATGAGTTCTGCATACAGTGAAAATCACCCCACGCTACCCCCACTGTGTGGTATAGCCTAATATCATACACTGTAAATTAAATATGCCTGTAACAGTTTACATCCTGAACTAGACCTCTAGGCTCGATGTTGGTCAGACAGTGAGTCTTGATAAGTAAAACAGTGTTCCTAAACAGTTTTGAGCTAGTCTACAGAGTGAAACTTTAGTGGTTAATGACCAAGCCACATCTATAAATAATCATTTTGTTCAATTCCTATTGCTTCCTCTCAGAGTAAGGAGATGGGCAGGGGGAGGTTAGAGATACAAGAAAAAAAATGGGAGGTATTTAAAAAAAGGAAATAAGGGGAAAATATGTTTCACTCATGACTGGCTGTCTCTTGCACATTTATTGCATGCCCTTGATGCACTGAGGTTTAAGGGACATGAGCAAAGTGGAAACAATATTTTGCTACTGTATGAATTCCCTCTCTCTGCACTTAATCCTGTTCTTACTGGGGCCTTGTGCTGAAAGCTGATAATTTTGGTGGGCCCTGAATAAAGCCAGTAGCTTGAATTCCTGCCACCAGCCCCTTTATAATGAATAGGCCTAATGAATGCTAGTAAGTGGTAGGAATCTGTGACCAGCTGCATCAATGCAGGTAATACAGCTCAGATTTAATTGGGAGCAGGTATTGGAAGGCTGTATTACTTTAATTGGTGAGGGGGTTTTCTAAATGGAAAGGACAAAGTATAATGGACAAATTGTGCTGTACAATAGCACTTAAGCTGGGATTGTATGCATTCGTTAATCTGTTGAGGAATGAGGCAATTCTAAACAATTTTCTCAGTGAAACCAACTCCAGAAAGCTTGTCCCTTTTGTTCTCCCTTGGGAAAATGCAAGATTGAAACAGAAAATACCTTTACCGAGGCAATCATTTGCCACGTGTGGAAAGCGGATACAGCTGTAAACTATGAAAAAGGGATCTTTGTAGTACCATAAAGGATGGAAAAAGAGATAAAGCTGGGGATAAGAGTGGGCCTGTCACTGCATCCAAAGGAGGAATAAAGTGATGACATTTACAGTGACAGATGAGACTGTAAAGAGAACTCAGGACAATTTAGAGAGGGAAATTTGATATTTAAAAGAAAGGGCTCTGATAATTAAAAGTAGCATTACATTAAACTGTTACGCATGTCATTAGTGACAGAAGGGAACTGGTACCTTTTGAAAAGTTAATGATTCAAACAGACCTGCTCCTGAAACTTTGTATTTAGCTAAGTTCACTTGAGCACAGACTACTTTATGCAACACATGATTGTTTTACTCCTTATTTTATAATAGGAAATAAGAAAGTTTTCAATCATGTGGAATATGCACTTTATATACCAGGAGCCAATGTAGGAGTCTGTGTGCATGTAACAGCAGTGCTGTGTTTATAAAAAGGAGAGCTGAATATCTCAACATATGTAAATACTGTTAAATATGCTCACTGGGGCACAAGTTGTCCCTATCAATTGCTTTTTTCTAATTCATATATGGCTAGGACTATTCAATCTAGGGACAACAGAATGTACCTTAGAAAGCAATGTGCTTACACATTTGTGATACACTTAATAATGTGCAGTACAGAACATGCAACCACTTTTTATGACTGATATGCCCATAATGGGTTAAGAAAGGAATTGTAACTGAGTTCTATTAATGGGGCTTTTGCTCTTGTATATTTCATTACAGGAGGGAAAACTAGAAGGATTGTATGTCCTTCAGAGTTCATGTAGGCCTGACTGTGGGAGGAGAAAAACAAAACGAAGCATAAAGCAAGTGTTGAATGGGCTTTCCCAGGATCCCCAGGTGGGTTTCGTGTATTGCCTAGTTGAAAATGAGACAGATACAGCTTTCTACATTGGTTGTAAAGGCTGAATTATCTTACGTTTACTATTGTTCATGGCCAAAAGTAAATGCACAAAGCTACAGTTTATTTCAGAAAGTCTTTGTCAGGAGACCTATTTTGTTTTCTTCAATATTTTCTCCTTTTTACAGATAAGGGCAGAATTTATTTTCAATCTTACAAAATATTTGCAAATCATAAAACTCCAAATGTTAAAAAGTACAGCCATAGCACCATTACATTTCAAAATGGAAAGAGAAATTAATACTTCTTATTTGTCTGGAGACTGACTTTAAAACAATCTTCACACAAGCCTGGAGTTGTCACTCAGTGAATTGTAGCAAAGTTTTTCCTGAATGTGCAGGAGGTACACAAGAAAACTTGTTCCAGCAAACAAAACATGACACTCAAGGAATAACTAGTTGATAGACAAGTGTCTCATTAATTCTTTAAATTAAGCACAGTGTAACGGTGTGGTCATTAGGTTTAAAAGTATAACTGCTGGTGTTTTTTTCAGTAGTGGAGATGTACAATCTACTCTGAAATCCAAAATATGTAGAACTGTGAGCCATTATTAAAAACACTGGCTAGCTTTTTGCAATATCTCTGTTTTATTCTTATGGACAAAATAAGGAAATTTAATGTTACTTTGTCTTCAAATTCTGTTTTGTAGAGTGTGTCATCCACATTAGTAGCGGTAATAAGCTGCATTACAGAGACATTATGAAAGGACCCAATGGGAATATATAACTCAGATGATGGGGGCTATTGGGGATTAAGAGAGTTCCTTTTAAAAGGAATTGAGTTCCTGAACTTACCTACAAATAACCTGGTGCAAAACAATGGGTCAATAATGAGCATTAGCAAAGCTCGTTGCGTGAATGTTTAGTGTGTAAGGTCAAATGGCACACTACTACTATTAGGTGTTGCTGTAGAAGATGAGACCTCAGAATCTAAATGGGGAATTAAGTACTGTAGGGAAAGGCAATTAGATGGGACAGTGAAGGGGCCTATAAAACCCAAGGCAGAATACTGTGTCAAAGAAATTAGCTTTGCATTTCTGAAAATTATGACATAACTCTAGACATTCTTGTATGTGTTTCTGCTATTACTCCTGACTCTTATATTCATAACAGATCTCTTGTGTACTCTGTGTGATTTTATATTTTAAAAAACTATTTTTGTTAATTTAGTGTGCATGAAAGGTCACATATTTGCAGCTCCGGAGCCTGAAGTCCTTTACAGAACAAGATGGGTCTTTACAGCGCATGTTTCTTTTATCACCAAGGAAATGCACCGTAACTTTAATAAGCTAATTCGACATACCCCTTCAGACTTTGACTTCTGTGAAGATGTTGCTGATAAGGATTCTAGGCTTGCCAGCTGTCCAATCACACAAACCCAAACACTCTTGCCCCATACTGCCTTGGCCCTTCTCGGAAGCCACACCCTTACCCCACCCCTTCTCTGAGACCCCACTCACTCCATCCCCCCTGCCTCCTTTGTTTTGTTTCCCCCATCCTCACTCATTTTCACCAGGATGAGGCAAGGGTTTGGAGTGCGGGCTCTGGGCTGGGACCTAGGGGATTGGAATGTGAGAGGGAACTTCGGGCTGAGCTCTGGGAGGGAGTCTGGTAGAAGGAGGGGGCTCAGGGCTGGGCAGAAAGTGAGCTGCAGGAGGGGGCACAGGATGTGGGCTCTAGGAGCTCAGGGCTGGAGCAGAGTGTTGGGATTTGGAAGGAGGTGAGAGCTGTGGGCTCCAGCTAGATGTCACTTCCCTCAGGTGGCTCCCAGTCTGTGGGGCAGCAGAGCTAAGGGAGGCTCCCTGCCTGACCTGGCTCCATGCAGCTCCTGGAAGTGGCCAACAAATCCCTGCAGCCCTTAGGGCAAGGAGCCAGGTGACTCCACATGTTGCCCCAGCCTGCAGCTGCCACCTCCACAGCTCCCATTGGCCCTAGTTCTTGGCCAATGGGAGCTGTGGAATCTGTGCTTGGGATGGGGAGCAGTGTTCAGAGACTCCTTAAATTGCCACCACAAGGGGACACAGGGATGTGCTGGTCACTTCTAGGGGCCACACAGAATTGGGTCAGGCAGGGAGCCCTGCTGCACCACTGGACGTTTAATGATATAAAATCTTCCAGACTGGTTTCAATAGTCTCTAGGAGATAGAGCCAGATTCCAGGAGGAGAAACGTATCCCAGAAGTGATGATGTGGTTGCAGCAAGGAAGCTGCATATATTATGTTCGTATATTATGCCCAAGTCCTAACATAAGCCCATGGTTTGTCCCAGGAAGAACAAGATACTTGTGTATATCAAGATGATTGAGGAGGGATTGTAGCATGTTCCTTTAGGGGGTTTCTCCTAAGGAGGTTCTGCACTGCTCTTAAAGCATGATTCAGACTTAAGTCATTTTCCTACATGGAAAATATTTGACTTGACTATGGGGTAAAAAAATAGGATGCTACTGCAAATAAAGGCAGATAACAGCAGAGTTTTGGAGGAAATGTAAAGAGGGACTATGAGAAGCCTTCCTTACAGGTTCCACAAGATGTGCAGTTTCATGATGCTCAGCAGTAGAGTAGTGATGGGGACCCACAATGAAGGTGCTCTGTTTTCTTTCCTGCCTGAAGCTAGAGGGGATTTTCTGTACATTAAGTGCTAGTTGGTGGCTGTGCTTGATGAAAAGATGCTATGAAGAATCAGAACAGCATAAAAGATCCTGAATAACAAGATTCAGGAAACTTCAGAATCCCAGGTTCAAGGAAGAAAGAACAGAGAATGTCAGAGAGGAAACCTCCTGGTATCTCATAACAACTAGAGGCCATCAGTGATGGTGGCATTGTAGATGGCTGAAGATAGATGAGAACGGTCACACTGTGACCACCAGAGAGAAGGTGATCAGGAGGAATTCCACACAACCAGAATTTTCCAATTGATGCAAGGTCCTCAGTGTGGAAACTGTGGAATATATCCCTCAAGATTCAGCCAGTCGAAGGGAATGGAGAGAGATATAGGACAAACCTATGGTTGGCAGCACAGATCAACCTGTAAAAAAAGTCAGATTTGTTCAGAAAGAGTTCTCCAACCATCAAAGGAAGACAGATGATATTTCTTGATGTTTCCATATTCAGAAGAATTAAAAAAAATCTTCGTGGGACAGATGGGCAACAGGGATACGTGCTGTCTTCCTGAAACCTCCACACAAATTATCACTCTGATTGGATCAGCTGCTTAAGTTGATAGGCAAGTATCCATCTGTAGTAGTTAATATCAGCACTAACTATACTGTGTTGCAACATATTTCCAAGGTAATAGATGACTTCAGGGAGGTCAAAAGTTTGTTGAAGAAGAATGTCCAAGTTTCTTCTCTGAGATTCTTCCTATTCTGCAGGAAAAGGAGAACAAAAGGCAGAAGACTCTGGAAGTGAACCATTAGCTACATATGTGGTATAGGATGGAGGAGTTTTGTTCTGTGGAACTTTGGTCATCTTGCCTGGGGAGAATACAGTTTGGATGGCCTTCACCTCAGCAGAAGGGCAATCAATCTCTTCTAGGACAAGCTGATTAGAGTAGTCATGAGGGCATTTAACAGACAATAAAAGGAGAGGGTAAAAAAGAGTGAAGACATGGATTCACAGAAAAATAATGAGACTGATTAGAGGGTTAGGAAATAGTCCTTATAATGATTGATTCAGGGAGCTCAAATTATTTAGTTTAACAAAGAGATGGTTAAGGAGAGATTTGATCACAGTCTGTAAGTACCAACAAGGAGAGAAAATGTTTGAAAATGGGCTCTTCAATCTAGCTGGCTGGATGTTGAAGCTAGACAAATTCAGAATGGAAATAAAATGCAGGGTTTTTTTAAAAGAATGAGAGTGTTTAACCACTGGAACAACTTACGAAGGGTTGTGGTGTATTCTCCTTCACTTCACTAAATTGAGATAGGATGTCCTGGGATGATTTGATTTTTCAGTTCTGCTTTCCTCATACAATTTGACTCTTATGTTGAGAGTCATTTGTCATATTAAATTTCTTAGGACTGGTCTACACAACAGTGAAAAGTCAAATTAAGATATGCAACTCGAGCTATGTTAAAATATCTTAAATCACATTTCTGCTCCATATACACCAGGAAGTCGATGGGAACAAATCTTCCCATTGGCTTCCCTTGCTCCTTGTGAGGAGCAGGAGTACCAGCACCAATGAGGGCCCCTTCTGAGTTTGATCTAGTGGGTCTTCACTAGACCCGCTCAATCGAACCCTAAAATATCAACCACAGCAGCATCGATCTTCCATGTAGTAGAGACATGGTCTCAGAGTAAAAGTTTTCATCTTTCCAAATTCTATGAGGCCTGTTGCCAGCAAATGCATCATGCAGCATGAAGCAAGAAAAATCTCTCACAAGACCATGCCATGCACTGTAACAGATAAAACTGTTCTAGATCTGTACTTAGAAATGTAATGAACTTACCTGAACAGTCCATTCTACAGTTCTACAATCTTACTTTATTTTACATGTTTCACTGGAGTTATTGGGGTAATTGATGATTTTGGAGGGCAGAGCAAAGCCTTTGTTGTTTACCTCTTTAATAAAAGTGAGATACACTAGGGCAGCTTCTCACCTAGTACAAACCAATGTAACTCAACCGACTTCCATAGAGCTCTGGTGATGTACTTGAGCCAGGGATCTGGTCTACAATGAACACATAAAGGCTGTCCTCTGGTGAACTGTGTAGGAAGAAAAAGAGTGAGAATTTGAGAAGCAAACTTTTGCACGTGTTACCTAATGGATTAAAATCAGAGACAAAATTAAAATCCAGAAGCTTTCTTGTTGTCACAGATGTTGGCGATTTTGTCACATTCTGCACCAGAGATGTACAGAGATGAGCAATGATTCTGTCTTTAGATTTATAGGATTTAAGCAAAGTCAGGCCAAGCCTCTCAGCTAGGGCAGATTAGCACATAATTTTCATCTTGCTGTAGTTTTTTGAATGTCACAGAGATGGCCCAATTTCTGATTACCTCTTTCTTGATTCTTTTATTCCTTCAAAATAAAATACAAAACAAAACATACTTTGCTACCAAGTAGATTTGGAGAGGATATCTCTTTGGGATCTCAGAGATAAGTTTTCACTGCCTTTGCAGATTTATGGAGACCATTCAACCAAATCCAGGAAAAGTGTGTAAACTTTTCAAAGGAGCCTATATATCACACAGGAAGAACAATGCAAAGGACAGTTCATCCCAGAGTAAACACCTTAACTAGTCAAGTTAGACAATGAAGCATGTGTAATTGAAAAAGAAGAGAAGCTTGATTCTTCTGTAACTAAAGTTGGTGTTAATTGGGACTAATTTCATCTAAGTCAATGGAGTTATAATGTGTAAACCTGGGAATTCTGCTGTCACTTACACAGGCTTTTTAATTAGAATTTTGCTCCTTTATAACACCCTGTCTCTAAGTGAAAAGTACCTGACTGTACAAGTATTTTCACTGTTTTCTTATTCATTGTTTTTGAGTTCCAAAAACATGAATCTAGGTATCTAACAAACGAGAAAGTGACATGAAATAAGTCTGAATACTATGGAGTACACTTAAGCAATTTAGACAAGTTGTGAGGATTAGCTTATATGAATGGATTCTTATTCAGAAGTTGACTAACTAATTGTGACCTGTTTGGTGGAAAAGACAGCAAAGGGATCTCATAATTGATTTTCTGATAAAACTTCCAATACTTCCTGGGTTTAATATTTTTCTCTCACATTTTCACCTCTAGTCATGTATTAAATCTCAGTGTGAAAACAGTAATAAAAAATAAAGAACAGACTTTAGTATTTGTGGTTTATGTGTGTGTCAGAGAGAGCGAGAGAGAGAGAGACAGCGTGCACACGTGCGCGCGCGCAGAGAGAGAGAGCGAACCTTTGTCCTGCATATAGAGGAATCCCAGATATTAACTAAGGAACTAAATACACATACCTGAATACGATATAGGAGCTACTTGACAATTGGGAAGTGAGACATTATACAAAAGGCACCAAAACAAGCAAATGCAAGTTGGAAACTTCAGAAACTCAAGAATATTTTGATTATACAACTGTCCCTCAATCAGCAGCCATCACCATATAAATCTTATAAATTATGAAAATATTACCATCAGAGCTTCCAGTGCTGGTTGTTTATTTCTTCTTTGTTTGTTTCTTTGTTTGGTTTAATTAAGCCTAAAGGCTGCCTACACGATGGGGTAGTAAATTCTATGGGGTTATGATTTCTAAAGTGTAGTGAGTTGCATATTAATTGGTCTGTGTAGATCATGCTGGTGTGCTTAACATAGTGCTGTTTGAAAAAGTATAATGTAAAAGGATGCCAGCAAGGCCTACATGGACCAGTTAGCTCCCAGCATATTATTACACTTGAGAAATCAAACTCATGTAGAACACAGTCTAGGCAAGCCCTAAAAATAATTTATCTGAAGTGATCCCAAACAGTAAACATCATGTATAATCCTGATATGAGTCTGATACTAGTGGAGACTTTTGGTTGATGGAGTTCATGTAAAACCCTACTGAGCTTTCCCACCAAGAACCTTTAATTTTTTTCTCAGAGAACCAGCTTTAGTATCTATGAAGTAACAATTATATTAATTTTTCAAGTAGATAATTGGAAGATACCCTGGATGAAGCAGTAAAATTGCCAGTCATTTAGCAGTTAGCTCCTAATTTGCAAACTAAAAGGTTTCAAAAGTTGTTGATTACACCAATATGCCTTCTCTTAGTATTACAAATTCAGCTCATTTCAATATTCCAAGAGCTGAGCATGGATTGAGAACTCCCACGGGTAGCTGACCATTCTCATGAGAAGCTGACAGCTCTTAGATTGGGACAGTTGGAGAACCAATTTCCCTCCTTTCTTCCCACCAGCTAAGGTGAAAATAACTCTTCCTCGTTTCAAAAGGCTAACAGCCCTTTCTTTTCTTTTCTTTTCTTTTCTTTTCTTTTCTTTTCTTTTCTTTTCTTTTTGATTTGTTTCACACTTCCACTCTTTCCCTCTCTTTCATTCTGTCCTTCCTGATACCTTGTAGTAAGAAGGTTCTCTGTCTATGTGGATCCCCTTTACCAATATGGGTTAATTCTTGCTATCAACCCCTATCAAAAGCAAACATCAAAGTGGACATAGAGATAACTCCCGGTAGATCTCAAGTCTAAGGCCAATGGTTCTGAAACCAGAATGAGTAGTAAGACTTCAATAGGAACAAATCAGATGCTTAAAACTGAAGGGCTAGCCATACATTTTTAAGGTATCTTACAAGTTGTGTGTAATGCCAGAACTCTGGTACAGCCAAAGGAGAATCCTAGTTCCCTGTGTAGTGGGCTATGCAATGGGGCACTGACCTTTAATTCACTTCCCCTACATGCTGGAATAATTCCAATTAAAAGAAGGCAGCACTTGAACAGTATTATGTATTTTTTCATACTTTTTCTCTAGCTTCCATGTCCAGCCATGTTCCTAAGTATCTTTTTTTTTATAAAGAGTGTTTAGCTCTCCAGAAGCATTCTACTCATTTGCCAAATTATTTTTTATTTTTGTCTTGTTATCTTGCAATCGATATTAAAATATGCAAAGAATTGCAGAATAGGATTGCCAATCCTCCAGGAGTGGCCTGGAGTCTCCTGGAATCAGTATCTATCTCCCACTGACTATTGAAAGCCATCTGGTTAATTTTAAGAGTATGTTTTGAGAAAATGACATTACATAATGTTGCGGGGCAGGGGAGGGAAATCCCAGAATAGATTCAGTTAGAGTAGCCAATCCTTGTGGAGAAGACCAGGAAGGAAGATGAAAGGCCAAGTATGACCTGACCATTGCCAATTTTTTAAAGCATTCATCAGTACTGATCTTACAAAGAGTTGGACTGAAACTTACTGTACCTCCAGCTACAGTGAAAATAACTCTTCCTCTTTTCAGAAGGCTAATAGCCTTTTTAATAGCCCAAGAGACTTGGGGTTAATATTTTCTATATTTCTTTCCTCGGGCTTCATTATTTTCCTGCAGATTTTGTGAGACTATTTCCTGCCCATGTAATGACATAAGAACAACATAATATAAGAACGACCATACTGGGTCAGATCAAAGATCCGTCTAGCCCAGTATCCTGTCTGCCAACAGTGGCCAATACCAGATGCCCCAGAGGGAGGGAACACAACAGATAATCATCACGTGGTCCTTCTCCTAACATCCGTTTCCAGGGAAACAGAGGCTAAGGACACAATCTCTACCCATCCTGGCTAATAGTCATTGATGGACCTAACCTCCATGAATTTATCTAGCTCTTTTTTGACCCCTATAAAATGCCTAGTCTTCACAACATCCTCTGGTAAGGAGTTCTACAGGTTGACTGTGTACTACATGAAGAAAAACTTCCTTTTGTTTGTTTTAAACCTGCTACCTATTAATTTCATTTGGTGACCCCTATTTCTTATATTATGGGAACAAGTAAATAACTTTTCCTTATTCACTTTTTCCACACAAGCCATGATTTTATAGACCTCTATCATATTCCCCCTTAGTCTCCTCTTTTCTTAGATGAAAAGTCCAAATCTTTTTAATCTCTCTTCATATGGGACCCGTTCGAAACCCCTAATCATTTTTGTTGCCCTTTTCTGAACCATTTCCAAAGCTAATATATCTTTTTTTGAGATGAGGTGACCACATCTGTATACAGTATTCAAGATGTGGGCATACCATGGTTTTATATAGAGGCAATAAGATATTCTCTGTCTTATTCTCTATCCCTTTTTTAATGATTCCTAGCATTCTGTTTTCTTTTTTGACTGCGACTGCACACTGAGTGGACATTTTCAGAGAACTATCCACAATGACTTGAAGATCTGCACCATCGGTGGATACACACAGCTTCACAGTTGCTGCCCAAAACAGGAACAATTCTATGCAATGCAGGAATGTACCCAAAGGAGATTTTGTTCTGAAATAGGATGTAAAAATAAGTAAATAAAGTTTTAAAAATGTACAAGATAGTTAACTTCTATATTGACAATCAAAGGATGAAACAAGTATCTAGTTTCCCTTATTTAGAGATTCTGCTAGCATCAGGTGAAAGATGTGAAGAACTCTAGAGAAGGGAAAGACACAGCTTGTGAAAATGCTTTCAGTTACTTCCAAAGACTTCTGATCTGTGAAAAACTAAAGCTACACTTCCACAGGAGATTCTGAAGTGCAATAAAATCAGCTCTGCTCTACCAATATGAGAACTTAACATTTAAAAAAAATGACAATTGAGAGTTTTTGTATTACAGAAAAAAATTAAAAATTAGCTAATAATCAAATCAATAAATGATGAGGTGATGAGAAAGATGAATTTTAAAAGAACACAATTGCTTGAGACCTAGCATAAGAGAATAGTAGCCTTTGCAGACACATTGCTCACCATTCCCACAGGAATTTCATTCCAGTATTTATACTATCGGGCAAGATCACAGGCAAACTAGGAACAGGAAGTGAGAGAATCAGCTGTGTCACAAACACTGTTTGACAGGCTGGTATCCAAAGACAAGTGGAAGTTTTCTAACTTTGTTACTTCTGTGAAAGATGGAAGATGGTGGTCGACAACCTCAATATCGAAGGTGTCACTAAAGAAGAAGATGATGCATGAATAATTTACTTCCAGAATATTTAAGGTGGTTCCATTAATATAGAAGCAAATTCTGCTTTATAGCAACCTATGGAGTGTGAAAACATTTGAGTGATTAGAAAAAAGGCTGATTCTCCATTATCCGATCTCTTGCTCTGTCAAACAATTTGTAAAAGGGATGAATTTGTTTTATAATGAAGGAAGACATTGTGCTATTTTAATTATTTTCATCCTGCATGAAAAATGTGCAAAACAGAAGTCTAGGGCAGAAGTCTCCAAATCTAGTGTGACACTGTTTAAAAAATAGACTAATTTTAAAATGTTGAAACACTTCTATTGCCTGTTTCTTGGAATTTATTTGAAATATAAAAGCAGCATTAGTTTGTGCTGGTAGAGAGAAAGTCCATCTTAAAAAATAAGCTTTGTATTCTTGACAAAAACAGATATTTATAACATTATCTTGAATAGTATCACCTAGAGATCCATCATCAGAGGAAAAGAGTTTCCCAGAATAAATCTTTAGAAAATATCTAGGGAAGTATAAAGTTACCAGCCATGATTTTCAGAATTGATAGAGATTTACCTGGATTTTCAGTGCCCAATCTGAAACACCTTAATGGGAACTTGTCAGAGACCTTCAGTACTTTCTGAAAATGAGAGCCCTTAAAAATATTTTCATTTGGGAATCTGAAAATTTAGTCATTTGCTTTTTTATTCCCCAGATATATTGGTTGGTTATGAAATATTTAGCTTTTCAAAATGGTGGAAAATGTGCTGCAGAATTTTGGTGGAAAATATAACTAAGACATCCATGACTAATTCTATCAGTTTCACTGGAATGTGGAACTTTTTTAGTAATTTGTAGGGGGAGATTGCATCAATAAGTTTCAACAGAGAAGGAAGCATTTTCCCATTAAGAGATCAGCATCTCCCATAAATAATATCTCATATTTATTTCCCGTAATTAGTCCATTCGGTTTTCTCAGTGATTCCCATGCATGCCAATTACAATTTAGTACTTTATAAGTGAGTCTAAACACCAAAACACGTATCAGCCACAATTGTAAATATGTTTTGATCCCTTGAGGCCTGTAGCAGTCTTTTAAATTCCAGGTATTTAACTGCCTGGAAGAGTCCCAATAAATAAGGTTCATGCCACAAGTACCTAGCTAGCATCTCAGCTGAATCTTGAATTATAATCTGTTTCAGCCATGGAACACTGAGGATTGATAAGCCTCCCATCCAGGCACACTTTCTTTATGCCTCATCTAGGAATGTCTTCCTCTTGCTAGTTCTTACAAAGTTCTGGCAAAAAGGGATCCAGGTCAATCTGCAGTACAACAGCAATAAGTTATTTTTTCCCATGGCACCAGATTTTCCAGCTTCACTGCAGAATTAACTGTAAAACCTATTAAATCAGATGCTGGAGACTTGGAGAGAGGTATTGCAGTTATGAATTACAGGAAGTTCATGGGGCTTCATGTTCAGCACAAATACGTCCATCTGGGAACTGCTTCAGCCATTTCTGATCACCCAAGCCCCATCCACTAATCAGTCCTGCAATATCTGTTTGGTTTAGAAGATAGATTTAGTAATAAGCAATATGTAGCAATGTCCACTCCTTTGGCACTTTCGTATCATAAGTGCACTTTCACTTGCTTTGCCTTTGCAGGCTGTAGGAATTTTGGTTGTGCAATTAGCAACTAAAGCTGTCCTCTTGTTCTCTTTTTTCTTTGGATAAGTGTAAATGAGTTTGTGCATTATTTGTGATTCTAGAAGCCCATACATAGTAAATACTTTGAAAGTTATAAAGCAAAATGGTAACAACTCTAAATACTTGAAGAGAAGTTTCCCTTCCCCTACCTCCAGCTTTTTGTTTACAGCGATCTGCATCACTGTTGTGCATCATATTCTGTTTACATTAATCTAGGATTCAAGTACCGA
This sequence comes from Pelochelys cantorii, assembly GCA_032595735.1. NCBI lineage: Eukaryota > Metazoa > Chordata > Testudines > Trionychidae > Pelochelys > Pelochelys cantorii. Next base: position 117,250,100 of record CM064326.1, on the reverse strand, counting down.
ATGAGCCAACTCCATAAATTTTGCTTTTTAAGCAGAATTCCCTGAAAAACCTTTCTCATGTCTGAAGAATTTTGGTATAATCTCTTTAGTCTCTCTGCTATAAAAGACCTCAAGATGTTAATAGCTCAGGGTGTGTCTAGACTACATTCCTCTTACAAAAGAGGAATGCAAATGAAGCACTGATTTACAAATCTTGCACTTCATTTGCATAATCTCTTCCAAATGCTTTTTCGGAAGAGATTTTTTCGAAAAAAAAAGCAGTCTAGATGGGGGTTCTTTCAAAAAAAACCCTCATTTTCAAAAGAACCCTTATTCCTGAAAAAATGAGGTTTACAGGGTTCTTTCGAAAAAGGGATATTTTCTGAAAGAACACCATCTAGACTGCTTTTTTTTTTTCAAAAAAATCTTTTCTGAAAAAGTGATCGGAAGAGATTATGCAAATGAAGGGCGAGATTTATAAATCAGTGCTTCATTTGCATTTTCGATTTCCCTCATTTGCATTCCTCTTTCGAAAGAGGAATGTAGTCTAGACGCACCCTCCCTCTCAGCATCCTTGAGCTGTAGTAAAAGCATTCAAGAATATGGAGGCAGCATTATCCTATTAAATAAGGACAGCAGCAAGGTCACCGCATAAGTGTATTGTTTTATACTTCAAAAATAGCTCTTAATGCTTCTTGATATCTTTATGAAGTTCTAATAAGTGGTGTCTTTCTGCTTTACTGTGTTTTTTGTTTTGTGCTCAGCACATAAAATAATCTGATGGTGTAGGTGGTGTGCTGCCTCATTTGTTTATTCCTGTTGGTTTGCTGGACATGTAACAATGATACATGACTTCTATTTGCATCTATCATCTTCTACCACAGAAATGGTGCCAATTATGCCAATACAGTATGCTTACATTTTAGATATGTAAAAACTTCTCAAAGGGGAAGAACAGGCTTCCGACACTGAAAGTGAATTGTTGAGTGAACACTAACTTTACTAGATTAAAAGGAAAGGTAATGTAAAAAAAAGTATGAGTTATCAGATGCAAATCCATATCCACTTTTCTGTCATTCTTCAATCTCTCTATCAAGAGAGTCCTTGGAAAGGAATATACAAAATAAATGTCTGTGTGTAGCAAGATATTCTCTAATTTACTTTCTTGTGTTTAAAAATGACGTCGGTGTAGCACAACGGTGTAGATATGATTTAAAGCCATTGACATGCATGACAGATTGAAAACTTTAAAATGTAGCATGAATAATACACGGTAAATTGATGCTGGGATTCTTTTATTCACTAGGTAGTCCTGAATAAATTAATAAGTTAACAGTACTAGCAGCCGCAACTTGTATACAAGAGAATAATTTGTTTTGTTTTGTTTTTTCAGTTCTCACAGAAAATGTACTGGTATGGTGCATCCAACTAAATGTTGTGGGTTTTTTTTCCTTTGGTGAACCACAATGTAGGTTACCACCAGTGAGCTTATCATCTCTAAATGGAGTTTGCTTGCTGCAATTTGAGATGTGCCCTGCAAGGAGCTAATGAGCAAACTCCTGCCTAATATTGACAATTAATCAAGCATAAAAGTATCTAGGATCAGGACCCATTGCCAAGTATAGAAAGCTCATACAGACTTCAGTGAAACATGATATGTGAACAAATTTGTCTAATTGTATATCAGTCCTATGAACAATTTCCCACTAAAACACTTAATTATCTACAGTACAGAAGCAATGCATCAGTCCCAGAATCTGTTAGAGGCTTTTGTTTTGTTGTAACCCATTTACCGTAAGTAATAAATTGAAGGAAGCATTATTATGTTTTCTTGCCAGTGTTCCTGTTTTAATTGGTCTTGTATACCAAAGCCAGAGACTGTGCATTGGCTAGAGTAACTGAGAAATTGGTTACACAATGAAAAGTAGTTGTCATTGTGTGAAATGGCTTCTTTTTGGGGGGAGAGGGAAGAGTCTCAAGTCTTGGTGTAATAGAAGGGTCAGATTTGCAGCCTAGTTAAACAAGAAAATCAATAATTACTAATACAGAAACATATTTTTACTCTGTGCTCAACACTTACGCCATGTGTGGGATTTTCTAAAATCATAGAAGAGACTTCTATGGAAACGACAATACAAAGTCTGTTATGACACAAAACAGAAAGGAGCTTTAAAAAAGTATTGTTGTTACTCATGGGAAAAAAAATGATTTGTGCAAAGATGAGATGCTTTGGCCTTGAGAGAGACATAAGTAAAGTGACTAGTTTTCCTAAGAAGCATTCTTGTTAAACTGTTGTGGGTGGTTTTTTCTTCTTCTTCCTGTTGACAGTACAGATCTGTAATATATTGTTGGATCTGCTGTGTGATAACACAACAAAGCTTACTTTATGTTCTCAGAAGTGTTATTTATACATTGTAATGTCTTTCAAAGTATTACTTTGGTGTTCTTCTACTGTCTATAAAAAGACATGATGGCCTATATCAAAATAAAACTATAAAATAAATGCAGCAGTAGTTATTAGCGTAATCCAAGCAAAACATTTTCAAACAGAAAGCAGTAACAAAAATGTGAAGTTTATTGAAAATAAAAGTATCTTATTCTGAGTTAATGAAAGTCAGTTTCAAAACAAAATGCAACATCTTACAGATGGTGTTATAAGGTCTAGTGTCCATCACTTACAGTGGAAGAAAACAAAAACTGCTCAAGAATTTGCGTGAGCCTAATAACCACAGTGTACAGTGAGGAGTGGCCCAGGGCGTGGGCATAAACTCAGACCAGGAGAGGATACTTTCTGAAGATCTCCAGCAGAGTATGAAAAAGGAATGCAGGCAATGAGCTGAATTCCTCAGTGGAGGTGGGGGTGGGGGCTAAGCAATACTATATTTTTTTAAACAATGAGTAGTCCTGTGGAACCATAGGGCACATCTACACAGCAGCATTATTTCAGAATAACTGGAGGACTGCTTACTCTGACTCCTGTAATCCTCATTTTACGAGGAGTAAAGAAAGTCGAAGGAAGTGCTGTGTAGACAACATCAAAAGCCAAAATAAGCTTTTTTGACTTAAGCTACACAACTGACATAGCTCAAGTTGAGTAGCTTATTTCGGCTTTAGCTCTGCTGTGTAGACATGCCCTTAGAGACTAAATAAATATACAGTATCATGAGCTTTTGTGGTAAGACCCACTTCATCAGATGAATTGGACTGGAAATGACAGAATCTAAGATAAATGTAACAGCAAAAGAGGTACCTGTCAATTGTAGGACCCGTGTTAATGAAGCTAATAAAGCAGACTGGATGTGTCCCATTCATAGCATTTGATGTGAAAAGGCAGGGCAAATTAACTTTGTAGTGTGTTAACTTGTTAATGTCTTTATTCAAGCGCAGGGTAACATGTCAAATTTGTAGATGAATTCCAGTTCTGCAGTCTCTCTCTGTAGGAGGGTGGTGAAATTCCTTTGTGGAAGAATGGCTACTTTTAAATCCATGATTGTGTGTCCAGGTCGGTTAAAATGTTCCCCTACAGGTTTATGTGTGTTGCCATTCCTGATGTCTCATGTCTTGCTCCATTCATCTGAAGAAGTGGGTTGTGCCCACGAAAGCTCATGATACCATCAACACTTTTTTGTTAATTTCTAAGGTGTTGCAGGACCATTCAATGTTTTTTAAGTTTTTTCAGCACAAAGAGTATGTGCTACGCAGCATCACAAGAATTAAGTTACCCTTAACAAATAAAAAAGAAAAAGATTATTTCAAATATAGCGTATTTTGGATATATAGTGGTTGTCATAATAAGTCAGCATTTACCACCTGTTTTTCCTTATATTTATGAAAATGCTATGATGTGTCAGAAAAGAAATGTGATTGTTGTTGTGAAATGTTGACTTGTAATGATGATCACTATTAACGTGCACATAACACTGTTTAAACATCAGGAAAACCAAGGCCAATAAATTCTGTATAATGTTTTTAAAACTTCATTTAATAGAAAAAATGATTTTTGATAGTTAGATTTCTTACTGGAATGAGTTTATGTACCATCAGCTAATTTCTTCAAGGCGTGAGGGGTCAGCAATGATGAAAAAGCACACTGGCTATCCAGATTGCTTGTTGGAATGGTCAAAAGTGGCACAGCCTCCGTCAATCACATTGGGGGAACAATTTAATTTGAGCATGTATACAGATTCAGAATCCAAGGAGAAATCAACTTCAGCCCTGAGTTGCTTATATTTTTGGGTGCAGGCAAAATGGGTGTCTAATCTTAAAAAAATCCTCTATTTGTGTACCATCTGTTTCATTCCCATCTATAGGAAATTTCTGTTGCTCCCTTTTCGAATAACAGTTGCTGCTAGTAGTATCAGTAAAAACAAATGTTGACAGTTGTGGTGCCATAGACCTATTATTCTTTTGTTTCAAAAGAAATCATATGTTTAGTTGATAACATATTTCTACTACAAACAAAACACACTGGCTATATTACCAGTATCTTTCTGAGGGCCTGTGTGTTGTTAAAGCTGCAGTCTTTAGCTTAAAACATATAGAGCTCCCTTAAATGTCTCTCTATCTCTGATAGATGTCTTAAAGATGTTTTAGTGTCCATACTAATATTTTAAAGAAGTAAGGAATAACTCCTGTTTCACAGTTGGAGATACCATCTCAGTACAAATGGAGGCTTATATCCAAGACTACTTGCACTGGTGTGTCAGTTATCTGTAGGTACATGCTGCAGTGAAAAACAGGCAGCATTCATGCTGTGTTGTGCAACTGCACATGTCAGTGAAAGGCTCTGGCAAGGTGGATGCAATGGGGAAAGTCTCTGGAAGCAAGGCAGGGAGCTGCCAGAGCCTTTCCTCACTGCCAGAGCCTGTCACTATGATGAGAAAAGCTGCCAGTAGCTTGCTGCTGCAGGAGCCTTTCCCTGTAACAGGTAGAGCCTCTAGTAGGTCTCCGTGGTGGGGGAAAACTCCAGCAGCGGGGGGCTGTCAGAGCTTTTCTGAGGTGCTTCCCCAGTGCCAGATCCTTTCCCCTGGTGTTGGACCCTGTAGCTGTGACAGGAAAAGTCTCCAGCAGCAAGCAAATAGCAAGACTCTACACTGCTAAAAATAGTAATGTAGATGGGGGCGGCTCTGCTTGGGCAAGATAAGAACTGTGTATGGTACATAGTCAAGCACATGCCCACAGGATTCAAGCAGATCTTTATTCCCCTAAGCAGTTCCTCACTTTCTACACTGCTATTTATACCCATGTTGGGAGGGAGGAAAGGAAATTAGTGCTGAGATAAGCACTGGGATTTGCAAAGGCTGCGTTTGGCACAGGTCCCCTATACAATGAATGGAGAGAGTGAGGCACTTCACAATGGGATTTACAAAAGCCACCATGCTGGGAGGTTCCTAAATTAACCAATGGGAGATGCCAAGTTCAGCGGGGGGAGGGAAGGGGCATCACTAAGCTCTACCCCTCTACTGGAGATAGTCACTTAGTTCTGGCGCTGCATGGAGATGGTTCTGTTGACTTGGGATTCTCAGCTGCAGACACTCTCTGGACTTTAGATCCCTACACCTATGCTACACTGTTTTAGCAAGAAACAGGGGCAGGTTTCCTCAGAACTTTTAGCCCAGGGTTCACCTGGGTTGTGGGAGACTCTTTTCCAAGTTAGGGTGTGTTAGATGGAGGAAGGCCTCTCTTCTCTTGGTTTGTTCATCACACAGAGGGTAAGTATAGGGACACCAGGCATAGGGTGCTGTGTGTATGCACAGATGAAGAAATATAAGCACTCAGGGAATTTCGCTGCAAAAATGTAAGCACTGCATAATTCTTAAGCACCTACATAGATAGGAGCAGCTGGGCAAGGGTTTTGTGAAACACAGTGGAAACTAATACTGGAATTTAGGTGCCTAAAGTAGTAGTAGGTGCTTAAGTCTTTTGTGAATCTAGTTCTGAGTGAACAATTATATTCACAGCATTAAGCTATCTAATTTGCCCACATAGTTACTGCTCTGCCGCTACAGTGCCTATAATAATGCATGCCTTTAGAAAACACTTTGTGATAACCTGAGTGTCAAGTGTGAAAGGCATTACTACCACAGGTACAATACAACAGTAGAGAAGAAATATATAATTGGATTCTAGTTGACATAGAAGATGCTGTGACAGCTTGGTATTCTCTTTCTAAAACAGAAAATGTAACTAGTGTAAAAGTGCCTTTTGTTAATTTTCATTTTATTATTTTTAAAAATGTGCTTTATTGTAAAAATGTTCATTGAACAATAATGCAATCCAAAACCACGCAGTTAACTTAGAATGACCTCTCAGGAGCTGTAATATTAGTAACTTACTGTAAATTTATGAGATGGAATTTTTTAAAAAAATACTTAAATTCCACTAAAAAATTGTGTACAGTCAGAGTAACATTTGTAAGGCTAAGGATGTGTGAATTGTGTAACAGATTTGCTAGGTAAGGTAAATATTTGTGCATCCATCAGATCATGGATATTCAAATTCCAATCTCTCTGTTTCTATTCTCGACAATGTTCATAGCAACTGGCTGCACCTAGGAGTGCTAACCAATGTTGCCTGCCTAGACCAGCCAGCAGGGACAAAGCAAGCCAGAAACATACATTAACTGAAGGCCTGCATCACTGACCTAATTTCAGGAGTCCCATTTTTCCTCACTGGTTTGTCAGGCTGCCTTTCCACACCTATCCAACAGTGACTGGGCAGTAAAAGGTGCTAGTGCTGCTGTTAATGGAGTAGCCAGAGAAACACCAGGTCAGGGCACTCTGTGGTATGTCAAACACTAGTTAACATGAAGCCACCAAAGAATAAGTTATTAAGTGGGTGAGAATAAGTTATAAAATGCTTAGATGGGATTTGTTAGGCACAGAGCATCTTGGTTTTCTGAAAAGGAAAATCGTCCTTCAACATATTAGGATTTTTAGCGGTATTCACCACATTAATAGACAAAAGAGAACCAGTCAGCATAATATAACTGGACTTCCAAAAAGCCTTTTAATAATCTCCTTAATAAAAGGTTGAGATGAAAATTAAATAATCATAAATTTAGAGGGAGAACTCTTTCATGGTTATAATCTGACTAGGAGGGAGAAAATGAGGAGTAGGAATAATTGGTCAATTTCCATAATGAAGAAGGATGTTATATGTTGTGTTTTGGTAACAGACTAGTTCCTGACACTCCATGTTTGTGGGCCCTGTTCTCCAGTGCTGAGTGCCCATAATCTGGCCCTATGTGTGTATTGTGTGCACGTACAGTATACTTATTTACTGCATACTGTTTTGTTTTAGTACAATGCCTTTTCTCAAAATCTGAAATGATAGAAAGGACATGGACTGATAGACAGATGTATGCTATTATCCAAAGCAGCCAAGTATTTCCAGGAAATCTCTGGGGAGTTTTTACATTTAAGTAGTTACATGTAAATATGCAATCTTAATAATGAAATAGAGTTATGTGGACAAACATCTGAAGTTGGAAAAAAGCAACAGATAAAGAAAAAAATGTGGTACTCATGGATCTTGATAGAGACTAATACACCACAAAAATAATAATACATTTAATTGAGAAACTTTGATAATGTACGAGGAAAAACTTGAACATGAAACTTGGTAGTGTAACCACCTGCAGGCGGATTCAAACCTATATTTATTAAATATAAAATACTGGATTCTTTCTTCAAATGTACAGATTAAATGCAATAGTGTTATGTTCTGTAATTCTATGTCTTTAGTGTAAAGAAAGCCAGAAAGAAGATTAAGATCCCTACATCAAGGATAATTTGGATGCTTCTGACAAAATTATTTACCTTGAGTCACAGTCATCACTTTGGTCCTCTATGACTTGCCTGAATACTCTGTGGGTATGCTACTCATTGTTTGCAAGAGGTCAGGTCAGGGTAGGGAATGGGTGGTGCTTTGAGTGTGTCACCTCATGGAATTATGTGAGTGCAAAAGAAAATCTATGCTACCATCTAAAAGATTGTAGACATTTCTCTTGCCTCCCGCTCCACAGCCTCCCAACTCTCACACCTGCTAGCAGCAAAGGAGGAGCCAGTGGAAGAATTGTTGACAACACTTGAGTACAGTTAGGTGCCATTCTTTCCTCTAGGCTAGTGGGCGTTATCTCAGTGAAGTCTTTCTTACTTTATATATTACATTTGACTAATGTAAGAAGAACATCATGTTCTAAACTTCATATAAACATGAACAGAAAATATGGTGTGTTTGAAGTGTGGCTGAGCTAACATTGTAGATTCTTTGTCCAAATTTTGCTTTCTCTTTTCAACAGTGCAAATGCTTAGGCGCACAAGAAATGTTACTCATTTGTAATACCACTGACATCTATAAATACATTTACTCACACATGACTGAAGGATTGGGCCTTAATGTTTCACCTGTGTTTTAATTTTGTATATGTAACAGACAACGTATATGGTTGAGAAATCAAGCACTTGTAAGTCAGGACATTACAAAATTTAAGAGATTAAATTGTGGTCCTATTGTAGTCAGTGTGAGTGTTCTTATAGATTTGAACAGGGCCAGATTTCACCCAAGATTTCACCTTTATTATTGTATATATGGATCCTATATACTTTGTAGTCTAAAGTAAATAAACGAATAACTCACTGAGGTTTAATTTAACAAGAAAATTAGTACAAAATAGCTGAAAAATGTTTCAGTAGAAACTTTAGCTTTTGATATTTCAACACAATAAATGATGATTCTTAAATAGAGGAATGAATACATGATTAACTGAGGAAGACTAAGTTAATATGTCCTGAACTGATCCAAATGTGATTAAAGCTGTTCTAAACTGAAGTATCGCTTATGAAGGCATAGAGGAAACTAACGGAAAATTCTAATATGAATTATATTAAAAAATACCTACTTGAAACTAACCTAAAGTTTTAAACTCCTGAAATAATGTTCTTCATACTTGTGCTTTCTTTAGTGCAGACTACAAAACAAGCCAAGTTTTGAGTTCCTGGCTCCAATTTTGAAGAAAAGTTCATTCAGAACACATGGGAAAAAATGGATTTTTTTTATGCTCACCTACTCAAAACTGGCTAAACCAATCTTGCTCATACTTAAAAAAAGTCACCTTTGGGCTAAGATAAAGAATCTAAAATTTCAGCCCCTAAGGAATTGATTGAGAAAGCTATGAGAAACTAAAAGTGGATGATAAAAACCAATGTAAACTTCACAACCAATGAAATAGATATTTTATACATATACAATAACCTATAAAGATATGTGAATAACCATGTCATTTGTAATTTCTCATTAGCTTTATACAGGTAAAAATATTTAGAAACACTAAACAATATGGTATTCAAAATATAGAACTTCCAGTTTAATGCAGATTAATTTTTAACAAGAATTCCTATGCAGTAGGCAGATAGTTCCCACATTCCATTGTGATTGACAAGCCTGACATATGGAATAGTTCACAAATTCCCAGGTGACTGACAGATGGAGAATAGAAAGGCGGATAAAGTTGCCTAGAGAGCTGAGGACAATTTCATATTCAGCGGTTTTGATCAAAAGGATTCCAGATCTCACACTAAATTTAGCACCGCTGGCAATTAGTGCATGATTTATTCAGTCCTTTCATTTGCTGGTTGACAAATGGAAAACAAGCACAAAATTAAAAATAAGTTTATTTCCAGCATTTCAGATATTTAAAATGTGTGTGTCTTTGTTTGCACATAAATTAACATGAGATGAATTTATAGTGAGATTAAATCTGAAATGGAGATGCAAGCAATAAATAAGAGCTTTTTTATGTATCTTTTGGGCAGAACAGGTGTTTGAATTAAGAAATACTAATATGTTTATCAGCATGGCTCCACCTTTAGCATTAGGGAGTTGATGCTTCTGTAAATTTAGAATAATCATTCCACAATTTAGGATTCTTTCATGAGCTTCCAACATAGGTGACCATCTGTAACACAATATCAATGCTCTTTAGACCAAATCATAATAAAGAAAATAAAGAAGACCTATCCCCATGTTTTCTGAACTGAAATGAAGTGCTGTATTTTCCCACTGACATTCACATGTAATTCTTACAAGTAGCAGTAATGCATGCACTTCAAAGGAGGAATATTCCCCGCAATGTATAGTGTTTTATTTGTTTATAAATATAGGTACAACTTTTCAAATATCACAGTAAAACTACATCAAAATAAAATTTATGTTTCCCAGTCTCTCTCCTCATCTTTAGATGAAGAACACATGACTCTAAAAGGATATATTTATCCAAACCTGCTCTTGGCTTGCCCAGGAGTAGAATAAGAAAAGCATTTCATTCAAAATTGGAGGGTACAGTAGCATACACATATAATAGCCACTCCCCAAAGGAAATGGAAAATCACGGAGTTTCATGTGCACAGTAAAATGTAAAAAATGAACAATAACCAACTGTATATATTGTGAAAGGAAAAGATGGGTTATTTCTAAAAATATCCATGATATCAATTAACAAGTGTTTGCCTCTTCCAAGGAATAATATTGGTAATTTGGCACAGTTTCCAATATATTTAAAAATCTGAATATAATGCTGAAAAATGTTAAGATTTTGAATCAGTAGGGCATTGCATTGTCTTTAGAAGAAGTAAGGCCTCTTCTGGTGGTATTAAGCTTCTTCTGAATAGAAAAAAAAACAATCAGTGTGTTTGTCAAATGGATAAAAAGATTTGACTGTAAACATTTAAAATCCTACGTAAAAAGGAGACTGAAATATGTAACGTATTAGGGATAATGCATGGGTCCAGTATTTTGTACAGTTCTGACATTTATATTGGTCTTGTTTTCTATTCAGAACCAGAACTCTGTTTTCAGCTTTGGTTGGTTTGCTTTTGTGTTTAAAGAAACAAGACCATGGAACAAGTGCAGTGTTAGGCTTTAATTGCTGCTAAACTAACCCTGGGGCTGAGAAAAGTCATTTTCCACAGTAAACATAAAGGCTGAGCTCAGATTTTAGCTCACAGAAACAGGTAATTAGTGGGTTAATGGAACACTAGTACAGCCCTGCCCAAGGAACCACAACATGGTTATTGCTTCAGCGCTCTCTTTCCCCTCCTCTCTCTTTCCCGTCTCTCTTTTCTTCTCTCTCTTTCTCCTTCTTTCCCCTTTCTCCCCCATAGCTATTTCTTTTTTCCCCTTCCTAGCAGCAGCTCAAAGTCAATTCCCAGTCAAGCAATCTGAGTACTTTCATTTTTATTTTTATTTACAGAGCTCTCTGTGCTCTACCCTCACAAACTACAATGAAGTAAAAATGATACCTATCAGTAAATACAAGTCCCTGAGGCCTCTTCTTAGCCACTGAAGGATGATAATTAAGCTTACCTGCTCCTCCTTTTCCATTTATTTTATTTTTTCAAAAATATCACTGTATTCCCAATGTCTCCAATACAGATAACTGCTGGATTAACATGAAGAATAATATCAATGAGATAGATCACCCTTTCCCATAGGATGAGATAAGTGAATGGCTAAAGGGGAGAAGATCTCTACAAAATTCTCCCCAGTCATTCTAGGAAGGAAGGAGGGCTTTGCATATTTCAAAGTAAAACTCTATTAAAACATCAGCATTCCCAGTCTTCACTGATATGTAGGTTTATGGTCTCTCCTCACCCCACATTAAAAAAATAAAAGACAGAATGTATGTGAGATACAGGGGCCCAAATATATCTTACATTATTTTTAAAAGAGTTTTGACTTTTGCTCCTCCTCAGAAGGTAGAGAGGAGGTGTTTATGCAAGGAGGAATGCCATGTGTGTACATGTTGTGTGTGTACACGCACACATACATTTGCACATACACACTCTCTCTATTTGAGGGCCTATGGGGTATTTTAATAGCCATACTTACATTTGAGAGATTGGAGGCTGGCTTCCTGATTCCTTCCCAAATAATTTGTCATAGGCAATCTTAACCATCTTTAAAAATTACAGATTTATTTCCTTCATAGATGCCAAACATTTATCATTGGTTATACCATTCAAAGATAATGGAAATGTCAGCGGATAATTTCTAACATACGGGTCCCATCTGCTGCTGTAGTCTTTTTCTCTTTACTTTTCTTTTTTTTTTTAGTTTCTACTTTAGGTCAGATTAGATCCTTGTCTGCTTTCCACTGTTGTTTTTCGCTCTCCTCTGGATAGATTCTGCGAAGACAACATTGTATCAATTTCCTTGTGAAGCACATTTTCAAGTTTATATTTTCAACCAGAAAGGCTAGAAATGTATATTATTTTTTGTAACATAACTAGAAAATCTGCTCAACTTAACTATTCCAGGCAGGTAGGAATTAATTCATAGGCCAAATGTTTGACATTTCTGTCCTAAAGTTACCAATGCTTCAAAATTATGTATACTGTCATGTTACTAGTGTCCCTCTGGTCTAGTACCATTTGTACCATAAACAAGTAGTTGAGTGGTATTTTCAGAATGCTGAACTTGAGCCTCTTTCTGTTTCACTGGTATCAATGGGAGTTTTACTAAAATGGGGTGACAGAGATAAGCCCTTGACAAGCACTTCTGAAAATCCCTCCTCTCATGTACTGCTGCCATCAAAATGATTTGGCTTCCTAGCACAGCCATGAAATGGTTGTCCCTATATGTGTTCCATATCAATTAGATTTTTCTCTTCTCGTTTTTTTGGTTTCTCTGTTAAGCACTGTACATATTTGTAGTGCTCAATAAGCTAAATCCTGTCTACCATCACCGTCTGGAGTTCCACTCCTTCTGTTTCATCCTGGAACTTCTCCAGTTCATCTGCTGCCCCTTGCACTCCACTGAAAGAGCCCTTACAAAAGTCTCTAATGATTTCTTCCTAACTGAAGTTTAGAATCTTTACCCCAATCTCATCCTCCTTGACCTATCAGCTGCCTTGGACAACACTGACCAAGCCCCTCTTCTTAAAATCTTGTCCTCTCTTAGCATCCATGAGTCTGTCCACTCCTGGTTCTCCTCCTTCCTCTCTAAATGCTCATCTGTCGGTAATTTAATCTGCAAACTCAAATTCAATGATCTTCTATATATTGATCACTCACAGATCTACCTATTCCAGGCCTGTGTTCTGTCGAAACTGAAATTTCCATCTGTCTTTCTGACATCTCATGGGTGTCTAGCCATCAGCTCAATCTCTATAAGGCTAAAATTGTGTTCTAAATCTTCCTCAACCCTCCCTGCTACCCTCTTTCTTGATCATTGTGGACAATACCACTATCCTGCCTCTCACTCAAGCCTGTCACCTGGACACCATCTTTGACTCTGACCTTTCTTTACAGATCACATCTCCATTACTGTAACATCCTTCTCTCTGGCCTTGTCTTGCCCCCACTTACATCCATTCAGAATACTGCTGCAGAGATAATTTTCCTTGCCTGTCACTTTGACCAATTCACCCCTCTCTTTGCACCCCTCTGGTGGCTCCACTTGTTCTTTCACATCAGTCATAAGATATCCATGTTCACTTTCAAGGCCCTTTACTCTGTGTCCCCATCTTTCCTATCCTGTTTCATTCATTATCTAGTTGTTGACTTTTGCCTCCAACAGGAAAATAATGCCAGCCTACATCACCCCTCAAATTCTCAGAGAGCACCTTCATGCTTTCATGCTGCCCTTCATTCTTGGCATGAACATGCATTTTTCTCTTTCAGAACCCTCCTTAAAACTCTTACTTTCCTTTGATCTGTTGCCTGCATAAAACTTGACAACACTTATGTCCTGGGGGTGCTGAGACCACTGTCCATCATGCAAACTAATCTGTTCTCGTTGTTTCCTTGTACTCTCCTGCTAGTCTGTATCCATCTGTTGTTTCTTGCTTTAGATTTCAATTTTAAGCTATTGGGGCAAAAAATGTCTTTTAGTACTATTTTGGTATGGCACCTAACCAGTGAGATCCTGTCCATAACTAGGGTTTCCAGATATCCGCAAACACAGTGAAAACAAATGAAATGAAAATAAAGGTAATAAAATAAATAATAAACTTAGAACTGGTTGAACCAGAGATATGACAACACTAGGATTTTTTTGTTTTGTTTGTGAATCATTTCGATTAATACATTCCAGATTGCTGATGATAAAGTGTAATATGTATCAGTATTTGCTGAGCAGTTTAGATGGCTGAGATAGTGAACATTTACTAGAGCTATTTGTGGTTTGCAATTTGTGGTACGATTATTCAGATGGCATTGTTTAGAACTATGTAGATAACTGATTTTTTAGCCCAGTGGCCAAACCAAAAAATCCAAAATAAAATCAATTTTGGGTCAAGCCAAAGGTGTTGTTTTTGGATTGTTGTTGTGGTGGTGGTTGTGGTTGTTGCATACATACCGGAAAATTGCGAACATTTCATTTTGGCTCAAACTAGAGGTTTTGTTTAACACCTAACAAAATTTTTAATTTTGGGGGGTTTTTACTTTTAAAAAAATTTAAAATATCAAATTGAAATATTTGATGTTTGGAAATGTTGCAGTTTTGTTGTGATTTGTTTTGAACCACAATTGGGCCTATTCAATTCAAATTTGAAAAATATTTCAGTTAAGCAGAATGTGCAAGTTTCATCTGAGAAATATTTCCCTATTCTAGCATTATTTCTGTCCCCTATCTAGATGACTGAAACTTTTAAACCAAGATTGGGAGCATAATAAATTGTATGATTGTACCAATAACAACAAATCACATTTGAGTCACTTATTCATGAGTCTGTCTTTCATTATTTGACCAGCTGGAGTTTATATCAATCACTCTTTTAGCCTCTGCTGAATTTTCATTTCATCATAATGTTTTGGTTAAAATCAAATCCTCTTGGGGCCAGCTTCTGCTCTCAGTTGCATCTGTGTAAATCTGGAAGAACTCCATTAACGAGTCAGTGGAGTTCCTTTCCACTTATACCAGTGTAACAGAAAGAGGAGTCTGACCCCGTATGTATTTTTTTGCCTCCTATATTAATTTTTATGATCTTTGCATTTATTTATAGACAAACCTATAATTTTCTCGGAGTGGCCTTATGACTTTCTCTGTGTGTGTGTTGAGAGAAAAGCAGGGAGGGCTATTGCTTGACTTTTTTTTTCTTTGCTCTTAGCCCTTTTATTTTTCTTTCTAGATACTATATTATGGGTTTAACTACTTAATATTATTTCCTCACTGTCCACCCATCTGTTTATTTTAGTTGCTTCTTCCTCTCTGCTGGCTTCTGCATAGACTCTCCCCATATGCCTGCTGGGAATGTGAATGAATATGAATAACAAACACTGAAATGCACAAATAACATCATATTTGGAACTCAGTTTCAAAATCTGTGTATCATGGATATTTCAGGTCATATCTGTTTCTCAGTATATAAAATATTTTCTATTTTCATTATCAGAGCTATGAGGATAGGAGTGTGTCCGTATGATGCCATATCAGACAGCTTTTTATACTAATGTATAATCCTTGTTTTAGCATGCTTTCTGTGCACCAACAATCTTTACTAAGTATGAAACAATGCAAACACAATGGCTACAGATCCATGTTCCTGTACATGAACTAGTCTAAGGTGAGTAATTCTGGAGTTGGTGGAAATCCACCAGAATAAAATAATGGAATTCTACAAAGGGCACAGAGGGGAAGTGGAAAACGTTCAATGCTAAATTAATGTATGGCCAAGAGTGACATGTCCCATCCAGCAACAAATACACTAGAAGTGGGGAAAAAAAGTCAGTGTGGATAAATAAAGATGTGAAAAAGGAATCAGGGTAGAGAAAGAGGCATATGTGAGATATAAAACATCCAGGTAGAGAGCAGACCTGAAAATATTAGAGAATCAACTTTAATGTAAACATATTATAAGGAAAACAAACACCTCAAAGAAAATGATAAGGGAGGTTATTGACATAGGATTCTGACACTTGTGAAGGTGTTAAATGAATGTTCTCTTTGATTTTTTCTTCATAAAAATGATGGAAGACAGATCCCAGAAATAGCCAAGTACTGAAGACTGTCGGGGTCATGTCTGAACAAGGCAAGACCTTCAACTGATGATGCGTGGTTCCATTGCCATCTTAATTTGCTTTGGCTTAGGCCTAGGCCTCTGTGTCAAGCAGGATTTATCCTAACACTTCTGAGCTTCCAGGTTTGTTTGGATTAGTATGGCTAAGCATCCATATGTTTAATATTGAGATTGTCCCTATCACTACATTTACATGTGGTTGGACCATGTTGAGGCTAGTTATTGCATGCTTTTACAGGTAGTGTTTCTATCACTGAACTGGTTTACTAAATGCTCTTACATGTACCTTGGGGACATTCTACACTAGATTTTCATAACTTTTGTTCTATATCAGAGTGTAATTTATAACTGTTAAAATAGGGTAAAATATTTTAATGAGAAAAGAAACTACTATTTCAGATTCACAAATAAGAAAAGGAAATTCTGGACAATATTAACATGTGTGCTTGCATGGAGTATGAAATTTGGTTTCCTTCCAGTTTGTATTTTCCAGTGTTTCTTCAGCACAGAGTATGACTAAGTAATGCTTTGGCTATACATAGTGAAAAAGGAGGCTGGTGTGGAAGTAGGTCAGAAGTTCTGTCTATGTGATGCTGTTCCTGTGCAAATTTACCATTTTATTGTACATTTTATGGATCATCATCATAACTCCTGAGAGTATCTATGCGCTGTCTACAAATCATAAGAATCAGTAACAATCTGGATAGAACCTGGGATCCTGCTGGGGAAACAGTGTAACATATCTGCTGCTACTGTACTCGGTGTGCAATTGGGAATACACTTGTCTGCTTGTTCTGCCTTCAGTCCTGGTGCTGGTGCGGTTAGCTGATAAGTGAAGCAGAACTTTCTCTTTCTTGCCTGGCCCAAATCCTATCATGCACATCCCATGGTTGTCTTCTTTCATACAAAGCTACTCAAAAGGCTAGCACTTTGATAGCCTTTTGCTCTCATTTTGCAGAAACTGCATGCAAAGAACTAGAGCTGGGTGAGTAATGGATGTTTTGGTTGGTTGGCAATTCCAAAAAATCAAAAATAAAGTTTTGTTTTGGGTCAAACCAAAAATATTTTTTCAGCTGATCAGAAAGTCAGAACTCCCTTATAATCATTAGCTAGTGATTGGGTTATGCTTCTGGGATGTTCCTCCCTCTGCCTGATAGGGAGGTGGGATTTGACCCTGGGTTTCCTTGCATTGGCAGGAGAAAACCCTAATCCCTAGGCTAACTTTTATAGGACAAATAGTCCTCAACACTCTGGCACTATGTGAATTTAGAAATTAAAAGGAAAAAATTAGAGTCAAGTTGAAATTAAATATTTCATGTGAACATTTCAGGGTTTTTTTATTCATTCAAAACTATTCAGGTCACTCAAATAGTTTGGGGGTCATCTCAAATTTTTATTTTTCAGAAAATAAACTATTTGCTTTTCCCTCTCCCAAATCTAGGCAAAACACTTCAACTTACACTTCCAACCTCTCAATGGTCAGTCTACTCTGGGGTGAAATCCTGACCCCATTAATCAAAGATAAAAAAAATGTCATTGATTTCAGTGGGGATAGGACTTTACCCTATGGGTATGTCTAGACTACAGGCTTTTGTCGACAGAAGTTTTGTCGACAGATACTGTCGACAAAGCTTCTGTCGACAAAGAGCGTCTAGACTACATCCAGTTCTGTCGACAAAGCAAGCCGCTTTGTCGACATGACAGTGTAGATGCAATAACGCCTTCTGTTGACAGAACTCCGGTTTACAGCCATCGTCAAAACTGCTGAGTTCTGTCGACGTTATGTCGACAGAACTCAGTGGCAGTGTAGACGCAGGTATAGTTTTGTCGACAAAAGTCCACTTTTGTTGACAAAACCCTGTAGTCTCGACACACCCCATAAGTGTGAGTATACTCAGTGAATCAGCTTTAAGGAGCCTGAGTACAGAAGACATGAGTAATAGCAACATTCCGCGGCATGATTTTCCATCATTTTTTATTTTATATTATAAAAATTGTAAAAGTCAAACCTGAAATGAAACATTTGATCTACAACCATTTTTTTTATTTTAACTTGTGAAAATTCTGTTTTAATTCTAATTTGGAGCAAAACAAATTTATAAATCATAGAATTTCCCATAAAAAAGGAAATTCCAGTTCTTGTTCTGTTCTAAGAATCATTCTGTCAATAGTTGTAATGATGACAGAAAATTACATATTGAATGCAATGAATTTAGTATATTTCATATAGGATGGACCACTGATGAATAGAGAGGAACATGGTTCCCAAAACTCCCTGTCAGAACCTTCACATAGAAACAATTGCCAGAGCCAGGTAAAAAAATTTATGTACACAGACACAGTTCACAACTAGGGATGCCTTTTTTTGTTTTTAACAGTGAGGTGTGTATCTGAAACGAATGTAATTCCCAGTAAAAGAAAATTGAAGGGCTAGCTGGGGTGGGGAACCTCAGGCCAAAGGACCAAATGTGGCCCATGTCTTGTCTGGACCTGGCCCCCAATGCTCAGGGGCCCCCGAGCACTGGGGAGTCTGTGCTCACACTCCAGACCCTCCACTGCCCCACCATGGGGCTGGAGCACACAAAATCTACTAGGCTGGACCCTGCTAGAGCCTGGTATGTGAGAGGAATGTGGGGAGTGTCTTTCACCTTCTCGGTCGGGGACCATGTCAGTGAAAAGAGAGAGTTTTTTTGTATGTGCTTCTCTCTTGTGTGTGGCCCCCTGACTGATTTTTCTGTGAGTCAGCGGCCTGCAAACCAAAAAAGGTTCCCCACCCCAGGACCCTTGAAGTTTCAGCAACCAAGACTATGTTTAAAACACATCTCGTGATTGTGTTTTTAAAAGGATAAAACATGTACCGCTATTAAGTGCAGATTGTAAATATGAAATAACAGCAAAAGAAAGGGACACCATAATGAAGACGATAAATATTGGTTCTTAACTAAAAAAAGTGCAAGTTCAGTACAATGTAGTTCACCAAATGTATGTTTCTGCATTTGTGTATACTAAAATACATAATATTTTCCCAGATATAAGAACATAAGAACGGCCATACTGGGTCAGACCAAAGGTCCATCTAGCCCAGTATCCTGTCTTCTGACAGTGGCCAGTGCCCGATGCCCCAGAGGGAGTGATCAGAAACAGGTAATCATCAAATAATCCTTCTCCTGTCATCCATTTTCAGCCCCTGACAAAGAGAGGCTAGGGACACCATTCCTACTCATTCTGGCTTATAAGTATTGATGGATCTAACCTCCATGAATTTATCTAGTCCATATCTGCATGGAATATAAAACAATCAAGCTTTCTTTCATAGAACCTTCACAGGATTTAAAGGGCATGTCTACACTGTACCTTTATTTCAGAATAAGCTATTCCAGAAGAAATACTCCAAAATAGCTTATTTCAAAATAGCACATCTACACTACAAGTGCCCATCAAAATAGTGCTGAGCTATTTTGAAATAGAGCGTTCACACTCATTGGATGCTGAATTGCATTTAAGGCCACCTGGAAGCACTTCAGGCAGGGCATCAGGACAGCAGTTACTTCCTGGAGCTGCTGCTTGAGGCTATCTGAGGCTCGAGCTTAAAGGCCCCCTCTGTACAGTCAAGTCTTAGGCTCTTCTCCTTTGCCTACCTCTTCAAGGGACAGCAAACCTTTTCTCTGTGTGCTGTGGTTGCCCTTGTAGACACCTCAGCTCTCTAGCCAGGAAGCAGTCGACTGCTCTTACAGGTTGTGCTACAATATGACGATCCTTATGTGGTCTCCAGTGCCTGTGGGTCACGCAGAGTTGGGAGGCAGCCAAGAGAGGTGTCAACCGTGCTCCTCTTGCAGCTGGTCCAGCTGTGTAAAACAATAAGGTCAGTCAGTCCTGTGCCCGAAGCCTTGCCTTCATCTCTGAGCTGAGACTGACAGTTCTTGGCTCAGACAAAGGCCATGTGCTTGGAGCAAGGCTATCTGTGGCCTAGACAGTGGGCCCTTTCCTACATGGGCCCAGATGTCCCCAGAGGGAGCCTCACTACCCCCACGTCCTGGGAAAAACAGACATTGGAAGGTGCCGGTCAGACCAGGAGCCTGCAGGTGGGTGGGAGGCCATGGGGCATCTGGGCTTCCCGCTGTGCCATGCACACACCAGGTCTGGCAGTGGTGCTGTTCCACAGGGAGACGACTTGTATCCCTGCCCACTGGAGCAGAGGGGGGAAGGGTGTTGGGGGGGAGGTGTGTATGAATGACAGATGCTCCTGCACCTCAGTGCACTGTCCCCGGGAGCGGGTGCTGCCCCGAGCGTGTGGGGTGTACCCTAAGTGTGTTTGTGTGTCTCCAAGTCCCCAGCCTCCTTCTAGTGGTGGGTTGTGGTGGGAGGGTGTTCCACTGTGTCCCACCCCAATGTTAGGAGTATGGCAGGCCCCCCAAAACCCTGTAAGCAATAGCACAGAATCCTCTGTAGCAGCATCCTGGGGCAGTACACCCCAGACTGGCGCTCCTCACGCACCCATATGCACAGGCTACTGTGTGACACCAGGCCGAGGAGGCCGAGCGAGGAGCATGCCCCAGCCTCTCACTACCTGTCATCTCCACCCGTGTGTGTGTGTAGGGAAAGAAATGACTCACCTGATGGGCCTTCCCCATCTCCTGACAGAGACTGGGAGACATCCAGGGCATGAGGTACAAGCTCCAGGGTGAGCATGAGGCCCTGGCTTATGGGCACAGAGATGGTGCTGGCTGCGTCCTCCTCCTCCTCCTCACTGGCTGTGCCCCCCAGGTGGGTGAAGATGGACATCTGCAGACCTGAGTCCACTACAGGGGGGGAGAAAGGACTCACCCACCTCCCCCAGGATGCGGAATAGCTGGGAGTAATATTGGCAGGTCTGGGGTGCAACCCTAGAGTGGGAGCTGCACTCCCTGGTCTGGAATAGGCCTGCCTCAGCTCCTTTACCTTCATCCAAATCTGCTTCTGGGTGCAGCTTTGGCCCTTGGTGGTATTCCTGCTTCTGGTACAGAGATTCTGGAGGTTTTTCTCCTCGCCCCAGACCTCAATGAGGTCCAGAATCTCCACACCAAACCAGGAAGGCGCACACCTCTTTTGGACCCTCTCAGGGTCCTGAGAGCTGTTTGAGGCAGTGCTGGCAGCTGTGGGCTTGGCCACGGCAGCAGGGAAGGCTGTGCAGGGTTCTGCTGTGTGGCATGATGTGAGCAGGGCCTGCTTCCTTCCACAAGCCCTTTCCCTTCTGCCTGCATCTTTAAGGGCTGCAGGGGAAGGGAAGCAATAGAGTTGTTATGAGTGTGGACAGAGTGGCCAGCAGGTCACCTGTGGGATTTACTGGAGGCCCCTTATTTTGAAATAACTCCAGCTGCCCTATCTACACAGGCACTATTCTGAAATAGCTATTTCACAATAGGCATTATTCCTCATACAATGAGGGTTACAGAATCAGAGATAAGCTTCCCATTATTTTGAAATTATTTCAAAATAACAGGCTTGCTGTGTAGATGCTCGCAAAGTTATTTCAGAATAACATCCATTTTTCCAAAATAATGCTGCTGTGTAGACATGCCCAAAGATATCTGTTGAGAATTAGCCTATTTAAAAGATTCAAACCAGAAACAGGAAAGCTACTCCTGGTCTTACTCTTCAAAAGAAAAAAAAATCTTATTTTTATGGACCAAGCAACAATTTCTTGTATAGATCACTGGGAAAAATAATAGAATATCTCATAGTGGAATACTTACAACATTTTATGAAAACAGTGCCAGGCAAACTCCTGCCCCCCACCAAAAAAAGAAAAAGAAGAAGTAGAAGAAAAAAAAGAAGACACAGTAGACCTTGCAAAGGAGAACAACACCGTAGAAATGCAGAAATCACTAAGGGACAAGGTAGGTGAGATAGAATCCTTTATTGGATCAATTTCTGCTGGTGAGAGAGAAACTTTTGAGCGATACAGACCTCTTCTACATGCAGCCCATTAAGGTTCCATGTGAGGCCTGTACAATCCCACATTGCCCCCTTCGCCCATACCTCTCATGCACTGGGGACCCTGCACTTACTTACTTACTCTTCCCCCTCCCTCCCAGCACTTCTAGAGCACCATGAATAGGCTGATTTGTGCCTCATGCCTTCTCCTTCCTCTCTCTCCCAGAGTTTGAATGTTGTGAATCAGCTGATTCTCCCCATTCAAGCTCAGAGAGTGTGGGGGAGGAGCAGGCACAGAGCATGAATCAGCCGATTCATGGGGCTCCAAAAGTGCTGGGAGGGTGGGGGAAGAGCAGGGACGGGAAGTGCTTGGGAGAGGAGGCAGGAAAGAGGCTGGGCAGTGATTTGATACTGTAAAGTAAGTGCAAATTTTTCTTTTTTTATTATTAGAAACTGATGACAGTTCTATTAAAAAATGAATGACAAAAGCATTTCTGCTTGTTTTGTAATATTGAGTATGCCAATTATTAATGTGTTTAACCTTACTCTAGGGGTCATGGTTAGGGCACATGATTGATTTCAATCTTGTGGCCCACTTTTGATGAAGGAAGGCCACTCATGCAGCGCACTCACTAGCCTTGGTTGCTCATCACTGGTCTAAGGGACCATGCAAGGAAGGGGGGGACCATTATACCTCTGCAGTCATAAGACAAAAAGGAGAGCTAATATGATACATAACATTGTAATAAGCACTAAATCCAGTGTCTTTATCCACAACATGATTTTAGTATATAGTGAAGTTACGAATTAAACTAAGATCCTAACATCATCTTTTGAAGGTGTCATGCAGGTTTCCTTTGAGAGGGAGGACTAAGAGTCAGATATAGATTGATTGCACTGTGAAAAGTGTTCACCCACAGGTGATGTGGTATTTTCTCTGTTATCAGTTTTTGGTGTGAGTTCATTAGAGAGCATAGCGAGTCTCTGGCTTCACCCACATAGCTGTTACTGGGGTATTTAGTGCATGAGATGAGGTAAACAACAAGTTGTCATAGACCTGTGTAGGACACTATCTCACCCATACTATCTGCTAATAATTTGGATTTCACAGAGCTACAAAAGCACTATCTACAACAATGAATTTATGAAGGAGATGCCTTGATGTAGGACCACCAACCCTATGCTTAGGGAATAGTCAAGAATGATATACATAGAGGACATCCCTCCTCCTCTTCTAAATTGTCATTCTTTTTGGTTTTTTGAGACTCTTCCATCCTGAAAAACATTCAGCTTCCTCTCCAAATTTTTGAATGGTATCGGGTTAAGGTTATACTTAAATAATAACGGGACAAGGAGGGAGAAATATAATATAAAAGTATCGATTCATTATACATGCAGGCTATGTCTACACTGCAGGCTTTTTGCGCAAGAACGGTCTTGCGCAAAAACTTGCAGAGCATCTACACTGCACGCGTGTTCTTGCACAAGTACATTTACAGTAAAGCATCAGAACAGAGGGCTTCTTGTGCAAGAGTTATTCCTCTCCCCATGAGGAATAAGCCCTCTTGCACAAGAGCTCTTGCGCAAGAAGGCAGTGTGTACGGGCAACAGGGCTAAAATGGCCTCAGAGCTTTCTTGTGCAAGAGAGTGTCCACACCGCCATGGATGCTCTTGCACAAAAGCACATCTCTTGTGCAAAAGCACATGGCAGTGTGGACGTGCTCTTGCGCAAAACAGTTCTTGCACAAGAACAGGGTAGACATAGCCATATTGTTTAACATTGTTAATTCTGAAGTAAGCTGTGCCCTTATATGTGTCAAGACAATGTAACTGTAATGTCAATATAAAAGATCCAAAATATCAATACATATTCTCCTCCTCCATCCCTCTTCCCCCCAAAAAACCCATAAAAGGTGAGACCCTGACTATAAGGGGTGCATGAGAAGAGTACACTCCTGAGTACTGGAACCATGACTCTAATTGGCTTCCTATTCTCCTAGGCTGTGTCTGGACTGGCATGATTTTGCACAAAAGCAGCTGCTTTTGCGCAAAAACTTGCCAGCTGTCTACACTGGCCGCTTGAATTTGCGCAAGAATACTGACAATCTAATGTAAGATTGTCAGTGTTCTTGCACAAATACTATGATGCTCCCGCTCAGGGATAAGCCCTCTTGTGCAAGAATACTTGCGCAAGAGGGCCAGTGTAGACAGGGAAGAACTGTTTTGCGCAAAAAAGCCCCCATGGTGAAAATGGCAATCGGGGCTTTCTTGCGCAAAATCGTGTCTAGACTGGCCACGGATGCTTTTGCGCAAAAGCACTTTTTGTGCAAAGGCACCCGTGCCAATCTAGATGCTCTTTTACGGAAATGCTTTTAACGGAAAAACTTTTCCGTTAAAAGCATTTCTGCAAAATCATGCCAGTCTAGACGCAGCCCTAAGGGCTAGCAAGATTCTGACCCTAAAGAATCGTAGAGAATGTTGTGGGATTCCATGTTTTGTCAGGGCTTTTGCTTTAAAGAGGCATATGATCTCCAAATAAGACTTGTTTCCCTTCAAAATAATACAGAGAGTGTAGGGAGACCTCTTCAGTACAGACCTGGAGATGAAGCATGTGTCTGCAGCAAGAATAGAAAGGGCATGTTCTGTTTTGACCTTGGCTTCCAGCCTGCTATTAAATATAGTTCAGGTCAAGACACCTTACTAACTATGATCATCAAAAACTGGATGATGTGTGACTGAACTCTGCTCTGATACTGAAGCATTCAAAATCTATTTGGAAAAATGTCAACAATACACTGTATGCATCCATAAGAAACTTCAGGCGGCAGCCTCTCCTAAGGTTATTACACTGTCACCTGAAACCTACTCTGTGAAATGAGAGTAACTGCTGCTTTCAGACACCTGACTCAGCTCTCATTAGTCTTTGGACTAGTTTGGCAGCTGTTCTTAGAATTTCCTACAGAAGCAATGAAAGGACTTAGAGGCTAAGCAAAGGGATTTGTGGGTTATTTTCATGCTGCCCTCTAAGTTATTGATATGTATTTCACTCTCTTAGGTTGGTAACCTATGGTTAGTTATGAGTTTTTAATTTGTCTGATTCTTGTAGCAGCTGTATTTTATAGCACTTCTAACACACTTTATGCCTGTATCAATTTAAAATAAAACAGGAAAAGTTGCAGTAAAGGACTATCATGCTTGGGCTCAAGATTCCTAATTTATTAGGATTGTTAGGAACTCTACACCTGTGCTATTTGGGGGAAAAAAGATTATCTCAAAGGGGACCCCACTGAGGCTTAATGGTCACCATAACAAAGTCATTACTGGGTAGCTGACTTTTCTTGGTGATTATAATAACGCTATTAAGTCAAGTGGCTACTGATGTACTTACATGTAACCTCATCCTTAAGTATTTTGCTGGATGGGACCTTATTAGAGGAATCAAATGACATTTTGTTCCAAATAAAAGGAACGGTCACCATCAACATAAGCTAGAAAAAGGCCAGAAAAAAAAAGAAGTTAGAAAAATATCTATCCTGAGTACAGCATATAAAACAAAGTGTACAATCAATCACATATACAATAGAGTATTCAGTGCATAGAGAAAAAAAGGAATAACAGGAGTAACTAGTGCAGGCTTCACATTTTTAAAGTGGCAATATATACATGTTTTAAAGAAGTAGACATTGTGGGAAGAGAAGACACTGTCCTGTGTGATTTCCTAGCCTTTTCATAATTAAACAGAATTGCACTATGTACTCATGCAGGCACAGCTATTCTAAAGCACACATGTGGATATATGCATACTAGTGCATGTTAGTAATCCTTTCCAAGATTGTGTCATACATAGCATATAGTACATCTGAGCCTCAATCCATAGTATGAAGATATAATTAAGTGTTTGCCACCATGAATTGCAATGGGTTCTCTTCTGATGTCTGTATTGATGGAGTTTTGTCAAGACAGACCATAAGAAGGCTTCCAGAACTGTAACAATCTATCGTATGAATCAGTATTGTGACAAAGCTCCTATGAAAACTCAGTGGGTCCTATGCTTCCTGGCAAATTTTGCTTGCCTCAGAGGATCACAGCAGCCCACAGTTTTAGGCAGTGCGCCCAGGGCTTTAGTTTGCTGTTTGTCAAGCTCTTTTCATCATTGGCTAGCATATGGTAAAATGGAGAATAAATTCCACAGTCCTTTCCCCCCGAGTGGAAATGGGAAGGTGAGTGTTGGGGGGAACCCAGGCCCACCCTCTACTCTGGGTTCCAGCCCAGGGCCCTGTAATAGTAGCTGCCTAGGTGAATCCCTGACACCTGCTAAAAGACAGCTCCAAGACCCCTGGGCTACTTCCCCACACCTTCCCCAGAATCTTCCTTCCCTCCAGTTCATCCTGATAGTGTTCAGTTGTTGTCTCCTTTCTCCTACTCCCAGCAGCACCCTCCTCTGTCCTCTCAACTACTAACATGCCCCAACTGTAGGCAAAGCTTCTTTTATAGCCAGTCTGAACTGGGTTTCTTTATTATCCCCAGGTGTCCTAATTAGCCTAGGCTGGCTAGATTCTGCAGGCCTGCTCAATTAGCCCCAAGTCTTCCACGGCCCCGATTGCCTCTGCTGGTTCTAAACCAGCCCCGCCCTGTTACTCTGGGAACAGAGATCTCCTCAGTCTGAGGCTTATAGGTCTCCCCTCCACTACGTTTTTATAGTCTTCTGCTCTGACCCTGTCACAGTAAATAGAGTATCTTTAATCCCCAGACCATTGGCATGTGTGCCTTCCAAATCATTAAAGTCTGTCATATCAAGGAACACCATTAAGGATAATTAATGTGTAGATTATGGATCTCAGTTTGTCATAATATCTCTGGAACAATTATGGTACAATACGTGAGTGGAAAATTAATTTTAAAGTAGTAGCTGCATAATTTATGTATAAAATATGTAATACAATAGCATTCGTAGCTAGGACATGTCGTAGAAGTATTTTGAAAAAGGATTTGCTATCTGCCCAGTGTACCAAACAGGTCATTTTAAATCCCCAAGATATACTTTAAAATAATCTTAAATTTAAAAATTGCCATGCAAAGATTTAGCAACTCAGTTCCTAGAAGCATCACTAGAAGTTTCATTATTATCCCATCTCGTGACATTTGATCTCTTCTGAAAATTCACATATTAAAATGATTATGGATTAAACATCTGTCCAAATTTGTGTTATAAGAGACGACTTTGGAGTGTTAAAATATGTATCTCTGAAACTACAAAAACATTTTTTCCTTGCCCTGATTTAATAGTCAGTTGTCTTAAACAAAGTTTTTGTTTTGTTTTCATGCTAAACTTGATACCTGAGGGGATTTTTAAAGGCCATTTATTTGTTTTTTGTAGTAATGATGGCTGAACCTGAATTATGATGACTCTGGTAAACAACACAATAATAATACAGGTTGAACCCTCAGGACCTAACCAGTGCTGAACCAAAGAATATGCCGAACCGTGAAAGGTCAATATTGTGGTGAGTGGGTCTCCTTATTTTTATTTCACTGAGGGGAATAAATGGAACAATGCTTACAATGCTGCTTAATAATGTACAACTGTACTGATACACCCTATATAAGCCTATTCCAAGCCAAGGCTTATCATCTCTCCATCACAAAGAGTTAGTGTTGTTACACAATTTTGCTGTATTGGCATAAGGAAACAAGCAGATAAAGTTTAAAAAAAACATTCTTATACTTAGCAACGTTACCTGCACTTCCACTGCTTGCTGGTCTTTTTGAAGACATTTAGGGGTAAATTAGAGCTAAATAACAGCACAGAACACTGAGGGTATGTCTACACTACAGCGTTTTGTTGGCAAAACAGCATTTTTCCAACAAAACTTGCGGAACGTCCACACTGCAATTGTGTTCTTTCGAAAGTAAATAGAAAGAACAGAGAGGTTTTTCTGACATTGGTAATCCTCATTCTATGAGGAAGAAGCCTTTTTCTGAAAGAGCTCTTTCAGAAGAAGGCATGTGTGGATGGCGGGGAGGGTTTTTTTTTGAAAGAAGAGGCCTCCAGGAAATAGCACGGGTGCCCTGGGGGCCACTCCATAAAAAGTAATCACAACTCTATAGTCTCCTGGCCCCTCTTAAAGCTGCAGGCACCCTGGACAAGCCTTGTGGCAGGAAGCCAGCCATGTCCAAGCCTCAAGCCCCCTGCGACCTCCCTGGCCCTTGCAGGGGTCCCAAGACCCACCCAGGGGGAGGAAGAGGCGTGCACCATCCTGATTCAGACTGGAGATTCTGTCCATCCTCGAACTGTGGAGTGAGGAGGAGACCTTGCAGGATATCTGGTCCAAGCGCCGTAATGTGGACATTTTATGGCCAGATGGCCGACTACCTGGCGGAGTGTGGACACCCACCCTGGACCTTGGAACAGGTGCTGAGTAAAGTTAAGGAGCATTTCCAGGGATATGTCTCTACCACAGAGCGCAGCTTGCACTCAGGGGCAGGACCCCACACCTGTCCCTATTACCAGGAGCTGGACCAGATCCTGGGAGGTGGGGAAACATCTTCCCCACCCATCCTGGTGGACTCCGGCCTGGAGACCCCTGTCATTGCTTGGCTGGAGGTCTCCGCGGAGGAGGAGCAGGAGGGCCAGGGCCAGCTGGAGGCAGAAGAGGAGGAGGAGGAGAGGGAGACCATTACCCTCTACCTGGAGCCAATGCCAATGACCCAGGATGTCTCCCAGGCCTCCTTGGACGCCTGGGAGGGATCTTTAGGTGAGTGGTCTCACTTTGTCACACACACAGGGCAGGGGAGGTGGGTGCACAGGGGGCGGTGGGTGAGTGTCACTCAGACTGCTTAGGCTGGATATTGTGCTGCGGTCCATGCATGTGCAACCAGAAGGCAGCACCTGAGCATGGTGGGATCCTGCTGCCAGGCTCAGGGGAGGCCACACACATCCTGCCACGGGGGGGGGAGGGGTGTGCTCCCTGCCATGCCTGGAAGCAGGCTTGCCACAAGGGCACAGGGATGACCCCACACAGACCGAGGAGTGCCACACACAGCACACGGGCATGCCAGCACGTGCAAGGCAGCACTTGCTCCCACAGACAGCACTGTGAGCTACACCTGTGTGTGAGGACCTCAGGGAGGACCAGGCTCCTCTGCCACCCATGAGGGAACCCCACTGTGGCCAGACACTTCCTTTGCCTGCTTGTCCATGGGTTGGAGAGGGGGCAAAGTGGGCAGCATGGTCCTCTGGGCATATCAGGGCCCCTGTGAGGCTGGGCCTGCTGTGAAGGCCACACATGGCCTTGATCCCTGGACATCCCCCTCCTCTGGACTGTTGGTCACTGCTCACAGAGGAGGGCACGGCCTCAGGGACAGTGTCTGCAGAGATGACTGACTGCCTCTCCCTCTGTGTGTTCTCCACATCTGGATCAGCCGGGACTGAGGGTCGAGCCACACCACTGCAGCCAGCAGCCAGATCCTGGGTGAACCGAAGGCATTCCAGGGTCCAAGGAGACCTTATGTGCCAGTACATCAGTGTCCTGTGAGCCATCCAACAGACCCTGGCATGCAAGGTCCATGAGGACTTGTAGTGGTGGAACCGCGCATAGAACCAGTTGATGCAGAGGTATGACAACTTGTGTGCTGTCATGTCGTGCATGATGGCACACCCACTTGATGCCACTGCTCCTCACTTCTACACTCCTGCCCTCCTTCTATGCCCATTCCCCCTCCTCCTGCCCCCTGCTATGCCTCTGCTCCCTCCCCTAGCAATGCCCATGCCCCCTCCCCTGCCCTCCCTGCTAACCCTGACTCCCCTCACCCCCCCTCCTTTCCACCCTCCTGTGCTCCCCAGACCCACCCAACCTCAACTCCAACAAGGTCCCCGCACCCAAGGTGGCACATCGAGACACCTCCCACACTCCTTCCAGCCCTGAGCCCCCCTCCCTCTCCCAGTTATGAGCCCCCCTCCCCACCTTTTCTGAATGTTTCATAAATACAGACTTAATTTTGTTGAAAACTAAACAAGTGTGTTTATTGAGAGGTCAGGGAAGGAGCAAAGGGAGGGGGTGTGATGGGGGAAGGGATAGGGCCACAAGCCAGAGGCCCCAAGGGAAGAGGCCCTGGGGACAGTTACTAGGGTCCTTGAGAGAACCTCTCTCTCAGGGCCTTCCAAATGTGCACTCCAGCCTGATGGGCTTGTCGGATGGCAGCTGTCCTCAGCTGTTGAAACGCTTGCCTCTCGTAGCCAGCATCTACCCCCACTCTGGGAGGAACGCCTCCCCCTTCCTCTTCACAATGTTGTGGAGGACACAACATGCCATGACCACCTCGGGGATGTTGTGCTCCCCCACATTGAAGCGAGTCAGCAGGCACCAGAAACATGCCTTGAGGCGGCCAAAGGCACACTGCACCTGAATCCTGGCCCGGTTCAGTGGTCATTTCAGCAGGGATCCCATCTGGACCTGCTGCCTTGTTCTTCATCTGCTTGATGGCATTGTATACCTAATGCAGATTGGGAGGATCACCAGACTTATCGCTAGGAGATTGTTTGGGAGATTTGCTCAAGGACTTCATCTGCAACCATGGAGTTATGGTTAAGAAGATCTTCAAAATGTTCTTTCCAGCAAAAATTAATGGATTCATTGTCCCTCAAAAGTGTGGTTCCATTCTTGGAGTGAATGGGGTTCATACCATGACAAGCTGGTCCTTAAACAGCCTTAATGGCACTAAAGAAATCACGTGTATTATGGATGTCCATGAAATGTTGGAGTTCTTGCACTTTTTCAGTCCATCATTTGTTCTTGAGTTCTTTGGTTTTACATTGGACTTCCACCCTTGCCTTAACATGGGCTTCTCTCTTTGTATTACAATTTATATCTCTCTGGCAAGCATGAAATACAGTTCTCTTCTCATTGATGAGTTGCTCAGTTTCAACATCATTCTCATCAGACCAGTCCTGATGTTTTCTGGTTTGGTAGCCTATAGTTTCCTCATAGGAATTGATGACTATTGCTTTCAGCTGGCTCCAATGCTCCTCAATTTCTTCTGAAAACTCTGATGGAAGCTTTTCTTCTAAGACTGCTTGGAAGTGGTTACACTTAATGGGGTCATTCTGATCTTGAACCTTCAGCTTGCGCCCGATCAGCTTCTTTTGCACCCTCCAATAGGGACAATCTTAATTATCATTGTGGATTGAATGAGGTGATGATCAGTCCAGCAGTCATCGGCACTTGTCATTGCTCTTGTGAGAAGTACGTCACTATGATCTCGAGCACGAACTATGACATAGTTGAGAAGATGCCAGTCCTTTGAATGCGGGTGTCTCCAAGATGTTTTGAACTTTTTCTTTTGTTGAAATAGGGTGTTTGTGATAAATTCATGTTCAGCACACTTGGTCAGGAGCAGGATGCCATTTGAGTTGCTTTTGCCAACTCCTTCTTTCCCAATTGTTCCTTTCCACAGGTCTGAGTCTCATCCAACATATGCATTGAAATCCCCCAGAAGAGTGATCTTGTCTTCCTTAAGGGTCTCAGATAAAATGGTTTCCAGTTGAGATCAGAAAACTTCCTTTACATCCTCATCGACATCCATTGTTGGCGCATAGGCACTCACAATAGTTATCTTTTGGTTTTTGGTGAGCTTTAATTGGAGTGCCATAAGCCGCTTATTGATGCCAACTGGCTATGTGGAGAGGCACCTTACGAGCTTACTTTTTATAGCAAAGCACACTCCATACAATCAAGGCTCATCCAAAGATTTTCCCTTCCAGAAGTAGGTGTATCCTCCTTTCTCCCCCCTCACCTATCCTTCATCCATTCTTCTAGTTTTAGACAAGGCAGCAATATTGATGTTAAATTGATTCACTTCACAAGCAATGATGTTGCTGTATGTTGCTCTGGTCAGTCATTGTTTGAGTTGTCCATCAGGGTGTGTATGTTCCAGGTTCCAAAGTTGAAAAGATCCTTACATTTTTGATTGTCGGGGTGGTGATCCTGCTGCATGCAGCTATCCAGCTGTGACAGAGCACACTGAGCAGGCAGGGGTTAACCCAGCTCTGAGGGCTGAGAAAGCCACACCCCCTCTGCTTTACTGGGCATGCTCAAGCTACACACCTATAAAAGAGAGCAGCTCATCTCAGTTGGGGCTGGCGGCTGGAGGGAAAGGATGTGAATTGCCAGTTCCAGGCAAATAGCAGTGACTACCCAGATGCTAAGGCACTACCACCCAGGCTGGTGGCCAGATGCTCCCGGAGACCTCAAAGGCAAGTAGGAGCAGATAGATTCCAGATAAAGGAGGGGAGATTCATGATGGAGCTGAGGCAATGGCAGCAGGAAGCAGCCCAGGGAAGGTGACGGTTACATGGTGAGTGAGCTGCCATCAAGGAGTTTCAGATGGAGTTTTCTACACTGACTCAGTGGCTAAAGAAAGCCACTAACAGAGCCCTGGGCTGGGGTCCAGTGGAGTGGGTGGGCCGGGATCCCTCTGCTGAGGAATTAAAACCTTTCCCCTACCTCCCATCCCTTGAGAGGGGATTGCACTGTCCCATGAACAGAGGTGAATTGTTGACTCAGACTATTGAACTGTACCACCCTGCGAATGGGGCAAGTTATAGACTAAGGCCCCTGGGTCACACTACCTTACATGGAGGGGCAAGTTCTTGACTCTAACCCCTGAACTGCACTGCCACATGAGTAGAGGTGAGTTATGGACTGTGACCATTGCCCCCACTAATTCATGAGTAGGGGAGAGTTACGGACATGGACCATTGGGCCACCCTGCTCCATGAACTAAGGGGGGTTTACTGACTTTAGGGAGTAGGTCAATTGGTGGGTGGAGCTATAGACCTGGACTGGGGAGCAAAAGCCAAGAATTGATGAGAGGCCTGGAAACGAGCTGGGTGCCCTCACACCACCCTGAGCAGGTTTTTCTCCCTAGCCACGTCACATCATCCAAGAGGAAAAGAGGAAAGACTATTTTTAGAGAACCTTTTCTAGAACCCTCCCCAGATGGGGTGAGCAGAGTGGGTCCTAAAGAGGACAGTTCAGTCATGGGTGCAGCTGCTGAGATCCTTGAGCTGCCTCAATCCTCGAGCAAGTCGATTGACTCACACACCCACTCCCTGTGTGTTGGTCTGTGACTAGGAACTTCCCTGTTCCCGTCACCACTCGCCGATCCCCACCAGACTTTTGACTTGTTCAAGTGTTTTCCCAAAACTGGAAGATGCCTGTGCGGGACTTCTTTTAAAGTGGGGAGACTGGTGCACCACAGTCATCGCACTGTCCTTGACAAAGGGCTTGAAACCAATGGCATGGACACCACGGTGATTGGAAATCCTCTATCTACTGCAGCCACATCCACCTTCACAGCCATTGTAACATTACACAATAGTTTCATCTCCATTGTGCAGGTATCTTCCATCTGCTCTGTCATTGAGGACTTCTTGGATCACACTTTGTCGGGAACCTCGCCCTTGAGCGTTCTGCCATGGGTGACCCTAAGGGAGTACATGACTCCGGGCAGCATTGCTCTCGGGGTCATGGGAACACACAAGCCTCTCCACCACTACCAGGTGGTGAAATTAAATCAATGCAGGGATTTTGAAATTAGCACCCTTGCACTAACAAATTCTGAACAATTTTCAAGTTATTTTGGTGCATGTATTCTGTCTGTTCTCAAGATTGCAATCTGAAGTCTGGTGCCATTTGGGCCAGAAGTTACAATACTAAATAACACCTTTATTGTTCCTAATGAAGACAGCAAAACGATAGAAAGAAAGGTTTGAGGTTGGGGATATTGCACTGTAAGAGAGAATACTGGAGAGAGAATGAAGATTCTGATGGGGAAACATTCAATTATACTTATTTTTCCACTTTAACGAGATATTAAAATTTGTTTGGGCATCAGGAAGACTACAGATTGTAAATCAGAAATAGATGCTGATGGTAATATGTAGCACTCAAGTAGAGCTTTACATTTTCAAAGTGCTTCTCAAGTTATGGGCCATCACCTTGAGCCCTTGGGAATTTTAACCAAGTAAGGACTGAAGACTTTGGCTCTTTAACTAATTAACCTTACAACATAACTCTCAGATAGGTACATGCTTACTTCTGGCTGAGAAAAGAGAAATGAACAGAAGAATGCAGAGTCCACTATAATGTCTTGAAGAGAGAGTGCATTGTTTTTCAGTACTCTCTGTTTCAGTAGTCAAAGGAAAGAGGTTGGGATAAAATTACATTGTTTTCTACTGTTATAAAGAAGTTTCTGCCCGGTCATAGAATTGAATGGTATATCAAACTACTATGTGCAACAAGTAATTAACTTGTTTTAACTTTTAACTCCTCAATGTCAGATTTTTCATCAGCCATTTAAAAATCCAAATAGCATGTAGTTTTCCAAGATTCATTTGGATGTACTTTGAGTGAGTGTTTTCTGAAATACCTGACTGAGTGCTACCACAGTAGCAGTTTGTATTTCTCCTAGGTGGTTAGAAAAAATATCTTAGTTTTTTGTTTTGTTTAGTTGTGCATGTACATCCATGGTTGGTTCCTCCTCCATTCCTCCTCCTCTCCCCCCACCACACACACCTCCTTTCCAGCTATCACACAAGGACATTTTTGGTCAGCCTGTGTTCCCACTTGCTCTTACAGTATCTTTGAAATCTTTGAATTTGTGCTAAAAGTTGTGAGCATGCTGGAGAGGCCTGCAGCATACAAAAGGTTAAATAACTTAACCTGTAATTACTACTCTTTTAACATCTCTTTTTTTCTTTAATCTGGTATTCATTCCATCACTAACCTTGCTCCTGAGATCATTCATTGTTAGTGTAAAAGAAGAATCCTTCTTTGTTATCTATGGTGAGGTCTTTGAATTATACCATTTGAATGGGAGGGATGTTAGGTATGGTTCTGTAGAGTTTATTAATGAAAATTGTCTTAGCAAATATGTCTGTTTCATTTGATTCTGAGGAATAATTGGTTAATGAGGGAATGATTACTTTGTTCAGACATGATTACTGAAGAAATGTTTAGTCCATATGTTCCTGAATAATGGGAAATTCTCCAGTGAAAGAGGACAATGATTAGAAGAAATCAGATAGCTAGAGAATATATTCCCCAACGTGTTACAGTAGTTTTTGTTAACAAGCCAACTCTAAGGATAGTGTTTCCCTGAACAGGCATGGAAGTTCAAACTACCTAATCGGTTTAAACTGTTTGTTGAAAAAACACTAGATAGTTTTCTTTGTTTTTTAGATCAAAGAGCTGTAGCTTGCTCTGATAAATGATGTGAGTATCACAGCTGTTTGCTTTCCTAGTTTCTGCTAACCCAAAATCAATTCATTACTGGATCCTTCTCAGGAATATACTATACATTATTATTTACTTGTTTCTTTTCAGTATAGCTTATTAGTTTCATCTTGGCATGGAATACTGTACAGCTTATTGGGGTTGTGAAGTACAGTGGATGCACAGACATTATAGCTGGCATAAGTGTTGATGCTTCCAGTTAATTAAGGATGCCCAAGTACTTTCAGTATCATGGGTCATTTTCCATTGCTTATAAATTTCTTTCTCCTACATTTACAGCTGAAATTTGATCTGCTTGCTTGCAGTCAGGCAGTGGATTTGTTTTTTTCTGAGAACTCTGACAAAATGGCTGTGAGCATAGGAGTGAATAAAATGCAGCTAAGACAAACCACAAATTGCAGCCTTGTTAGACCCATTCTAGCACCTCAGCAGAAGACGATGGAGACTTGAAAACTGGCAGGCACTCAGGACTCAGTTCAGTAAGACACTTAAGCATGTACTTAACTTTAAGATTGCGAACAATCCCTCTGACCTCCATGGGAGAGAAAACAGAGACGCAGAGGCCAAGTGACTCCCCCAAGCTCCCACAACAGCATGGGTATGTACTTAATGATCACTTCATGGCAAACAGCTTAACATACTTTTTTTTGTTGTTGTTGTTCTCTTCCTCTAGAGGCAATCAGCTCCTCACTGAGCTCTTACTATGTGCAATCAATATTCAGAATTATACTTCATGAATTCTTGCAGGAAAACTTATTGTTTCATTTTTCATAAGCAAAGCAGTAAGTATTTATCAGTTAAATCCCCAGGTAGTTACCTTTCAAATAGCCAAATATAAATTTAGCAAATGATACATCTGTTCAACACTATTATTTTATAATAACGTTAATCAACTGATGTCTTTAGTTGAAAAAGTAAATTATCAGTCCTGATTTGTTCTTTTTCCACTGAAGTGAATCTGTGGTCATTGAAAGGTACTTACCTCAAAGACCATAGAAGCATGTGGAATATTTCACTGGGTTCAGTCACGTGGGGTTTTCCATGCAAAAAGCTATGAAATATGAAGGTCAACTGCCCAATGAACAATGTAAAATTCCATGTCCAAAAACATGCGATTGTGGAAAAAGTTACCCTCACCCTTGTCAGGGATGGTATTTCAATCTACATACAGTTTGCGCAAAAGTACTGTGCCAATTCAATTACTGTCTGATTAATGAAGTGTTGCAGGTTTATTTCAGGGGTCTAGCTAGCTATTAATTAGCATATTGGGGCCTACAGTCAGCTGTTTTGCCCTGATATGCTTTGAAAAATCCCAGCGCAATTAAATAAACTTTAATATGCTTTAAATAGTTACTTGAGAAAACACATCCAGATTTTTTATAAACTCTTATGGGATTTTGAAGCACATCCAGATTTATTGTAAAGCATCTAAAGTTCTTTGCAAAACCAATCATGGTTTTGGTTTACACTAGTCAGCAAAATAACTCTCTGCTCTCTAAAACAAGAGGCTGATTTCATTCTTGCCATGATCCTGCAATAGGAAGCACTGGTATGCATCCTTAAGCCTTTGCAAAATTCCCTTGGGGTCAGTGGGACTTAGGGTGACCAGATAATGTGAAAAATCAGGACCTTATTTTTAGTGGGGAGGGGTTGTATAGTTGATTATTGAGACAATCTTCGAATTATTGAAACATCTGGTCACCCTAGTGGGACTCCACAAGGGCTGGAGGGTCCTGTTGGACCCATGGAAGATTTTTTAATTTTAGTCTCTGTAGATTTTCAGAAAGCTCAGTGTAGTATGTAGAAGTGTACTGTATCTACACACGCAGCACACATTCTTCCTTGGTGCTGGTGGGATATGCTATCAGTCATCACATTTCTAGCCACACTGATCACCAAGTGCAGTAGTGGATTTACAATGGCACCAGGCCCATATTCAAAACGGAACTGGTGCCCCAGACTGTTGCTCTTATTCTCCACTCCCTTCAGTGGGGCACTGTTCCCACTCAGCCTCCCCCCACCCCAGGCTTCACCTGCTCTGTGCTCCTCTCTAGCCCCTTCCTCCCAAGTTGTTGGTGGGGCCTTGGGCCAGAGTACAGGGGAGTGGGGAAGGGTTGATGGGACAAAGCCATGGACCAGGTGCTGGGGCCCACAAAAAGTTAATCCGGCTCTGCACAAAGTGGGTCAGAGAAACATTTGCCTGCATGCATTGAATATTTACTACAGGTGCATTATGTGAGACTTTCTTAGGCTAAATTACTATAACAGATGAGAGCTTGAGTTTAGAGAGCTCTGGTGCTTGGCTTTTTGAACTCAACTCCTCCCAACTAAGGCTACATCTATACTACAATCCTCTTTGCAAGAGGAAATGCAAATGGAGCACTCATTTGCATATGTCACATTTTTTGAGGAAAAATGGCTCTTGCGCAAAAGGGGTTTTTTGCACCAAAAGGAGCTGTCTACACAGCACTTTTTTGTGCAAAAATCTCTTGCACAAAAGGGATCTGAGGAGGAAATGCAAATGAGAGCGCGACATATGCAAATGAGTGCTCCATTTGCATTTCCTCTCATGGAAGAGGATCGTAGTATAGACATAGCCCAAGTGCTTTCACTGGCTCCCTGTATTTTGCCATAAACAATTCAGTCTGCACAGTCCTGCCTGTGACTACATGCTCTCATTTCCTTCTCCTTATAAGCTACATAGTTTCTCTCTTTTAATTCTTCCTTTGTCTCCTTTTCCCACTCTCACCTTCCAAACTTGCTTGCTCTAGACTTCAAATAGCCTCCCTCTTCCTGGCCACACGCTTTCCTTCATATCCTATTTTAAAAAATAAGCTATTTAAATCCCTTTTCTCCTACGAACCTCAAATTAAAACACATTTTGTTCATGATGCCTTTTTTTTGTACCTGTTCACCGGTGATACTTGTGTGCTCTCCTACACTTTAATTATTGACTGGTGTTTGCTTGTGTCTGAGTTAACTGTGTACTTTTAAAGTCCCATCCTGCTTCTATTGGTGTCAATGGGAATTTTGTCATCATTTCCAATAGGAGCAGGTCTTGGCTTTTACATTAGAAACTATTCTGTGCTTTATAGACCACTGTACCATTACAGTGCTATATAAACCCCAAAAGTGCTGCATTTAAAGTTAAAGTTGCTAAATGCAAGTTAGGGGAAGTGGTGGAAATAAACTTTATAAGGGAACTTTCAGTGCGACTTTATCTACAGTGTCCCTGCCATAACAAAGTTTATTATTATTGTATGTTATTATGGTGGACTCAGACTGCTGCAGTTTCTCTGTACTGACTATTCTTTTGGTTTATGTCCTAGAGAGTCCATGTATACACACACACACACACACACACACACACACACACACACACACAATTTAAAAAAAATCAAGGCACCACCTACTGGCAATTTCCTATGTTTTCTTACATTACTCTTCCAGGTCTCATTCTAAATGGTACTTTACAATGTGCCTAATTTAAAGCATGTGAATAGTCCTTTTGAAATCAGTGGAATAATTCACATGCCTAGGCACATGCTTAAGTATCTATCTGAACTGGGGGCAAAACTATACACTTAACATTCACATTGTTACTGTTTTATTAACACAAAAACAAGTGTTGTTTCATATTATAACCAGCCTTTGGTTATTTCATATAACTTGAAGCTAACTACAAGGTTGTAATGGTGTCCTAAATTGTTTGACAGTGCTAAATAACTTGCTTTTAATAAGGTGGAGTGAAATTGAGCTTTAATTGTATTGATTGATTGACAGACTAGTCCAGCAGAATATCATTTAGTGAAATAGTACTATTCCATCTAGAGGTACTAGCAGACTTTATCCCTAGCTACCTTTAACTCACCTTCCCCCCCCCCCCCAGCCAAACACCTCTTTACCAGATCAACTTCAAAGTACTTTTGGTAGCTATTGAGGAGGGGCACTTCATGAGTGTGTTATGGGAATATCTAATTCAGTATAATTAACATAGAACAATTTACAGTTCTAAGGAAATGGTTAGATTATCTGTGTATCCATCTGTTTCTTTCCTTTAGACACCTAACACTGTGGTATCTGAGCAGTGACCTTATTTAAATCAAGCAAAAAAAAAAAAGCATTGTAGGGGAAGGTTTTCAAAAGGACAAATTATTGTGAGGTGCCCAACTACCAATGACTTTCAGTGGCAGTTAGTTGCATAACTATGTCCTGTATCTTTGACAGCCTTCTCCAAAACAGTGTTCTATATGCTTTCCTTGTTCTTAGCATGTCTCTTTGCTTTCTGTCTAACAGCAGTTATTGAGGGGAGGGGAATTCATGTATAGAGATTAACCTCTTAAAGTTAATTGTCCTAAACTGACAAGTGAATTAATTCTGTAATGTCAATCACTCGCAGATGAGCCTGCCCTAGTAAAAGGAGATAATGGAGACATTTTGGAGGATGCTTCAAGGAGTTGATCAACATCATTGTAGGAAAACTGATTTTCATCCAGTACATGACCAAGAGGTAAGTAGACTATGACTCAGAGTGACTTTCCAATGACTTTGGGGTTAGTGCTTTGCTTGGACTTTTAATTTATATTGTCCTTAAAAGTATACCGGCTCCATTTGAAGACATAGCATGTGTCTACACTGCAGGGCTTAATTCCAAATAAGCTATGCAAATTGAGCTACGTCAATTGCGTATCTTATTTCAAAAAAGCTTATTTCGAAGTGCTGTACAGATGCTCCCTATTTCAAAATAGAGCACTCTTCCTCTGACTTCCCTTATTCCTCGTACAATGTGGCTGTAGGAGTCGGCGTAAGAAGTCCTCCAGCTTGACAGTAGTTTGACACTATTTCAAAATAACTGCCTGCTGTGTAGACGAGGACTAAGTTATTTCAGAATAGTGCTAGCTATTTCAAAATAGTGTTGTAGTGTAGACATACCCTAAGAGAAACAGACAGTAGAGCCAGTAGTACAACTATAATTATTTTACTCATTATGTAAGCTCAGTTTCTAACTTTAGGGTATGGAGTAGCTTTGCCTCTACAGTGAACAAACTCAATGTAAGCAAAGAGATTTTGCTGATGGGGGGTGGGGGATGCTGTTTGTTTTTCTTCTCTAGGAAAAATGTTTAACCAGCTACCTATGGGAAGGTGAATATTTTGTTAGCTATACATGAGTTTAAGGTCTTGATATAGCCATTTGACCCAGGTAGATGGACTCCTGTGCCTGTGCAAAGCTGCACAAGTAAGATTCTGCACAAGCAAAAACATAGCACCACACAGAAGACTTTTATACTGAGGCCTAAATTTGTAAAGTACTTTGACATCCTTTGAGATAAAAGTCTCTAGTACCTTCAAAGTATAGCCCTTCCACTAACTACTTGCTCACAGTCAACAAAGAGCTGCCTGGAAACATAGTGCAGTTCTCCTTTTATCATACACTGTAGCTTCATGAAATACTTTCCTAATGTTACTGTTCCAAGCAACCAATTGTCACAGTTGCTATAGAAAAGTGTGCCAGTGAAAATGGGAGGGGGGTGGGTGGGATGGATTAAATGGAAAGAGAGGTGTCTTCTATTAAGAAATTAATT
The DNA here is from genome assembly GCA_032595735.1 of Pelochelys cantorii. Classification (NCBI taxonomy): domain Eukaryota; kingdom Metazoa; phylum Chordata; order Testudines; family Trionychidae; genus Pelochelys; species Pelochelys cantorii. The sequence continues at coordinate 117,209,313 of CM064326.1, read as the reverse complement.
ACTCACACTGTCAAAGTCTGAGAACCCCTTGTGTCAGCTCATTGTCATTATGAGTGCTAGAGCTATACGTCAGATACTTTGCGCGGATGAGCCCACCTCACAGGATTAACACACTTACTCCACACACACCCCCAGCATGTCACACAGTATTTATAGTGCCATGTTCAACTTTCTGTAAATGGAAATTAAAATGAAGTTAAAATTACTATTAACTGTGAAGGAGGTTCCTTAGTTTTCTCCTATTGACTAGAGCAGTAGAGTGCAATTGGGGATGCTGAAAGGAAAACTCTTTATCCACCTCCTGCTTAATTAAAATACATTTGATACAAGGATTTATTTGAGACTTTGATGTTAAATGAAGACAAAGTGCTTTATGGAAAGTTATGCAACATGTTACTTTGTCTCAATAAGCAATTCTGTTCTACCAATACTTAGGCTTATATTAAATCACGTGCTTGCACCTATTTAGTTGAGTGCATATTCTATTGAGTGCACATATGTTACATGATAAAGGCTAATAATGACTATTGTTGGCAGCAGTTGGCACAAGGAGTCTGATCACACATACTGGTAAGAAGCATCCTGCTACTGCAGGGCAAGGTACCTCATGACAGGCTGAAGACATGTGATGGGGGAGCACACTGTGCTTTGCCTCTGAGCAGGCACAAAGTGCATCTTACAGCATATGAACTAGCTTGCTAGGAAGTTGCTAGACTCAGCACCTTTTCCATCAAATCACGCTTTAGAGGAAAGAATAACATGTCCAAGCTATCTCCCGCTCCAGAGGCAACACATGCTGTGTGGCTTGCACTGAGCATGCTCAATGGACTGAGCATGCTCAGTACTAAGGCTAAAGCCTGCTGCCCTCATTCTGTCCACAAAGTATCAGCAGGCATGTCTCCTCTCTGTCCCACTCTTCTGCGCTATGGTAGGATTCTGCCTCGCACCTGGTGTCGGGGGAGACTCACTCCCTGCATCGACATCCATTAGCAGAGGGCAGAATTTATCATGCAGATATACTGTGTATATGCGTACCATACACAATGTTTACGTGCATTTATTGTTTACCAGAAAGAATGGCTGATGACATATGTGTACAAAAACAGCTGTGTTAGAAATAAGTGTTCTGTGCCTAACTGTCCTCAGCAGCTTTTTTAATACGCACTTCTTAGTAAATCTACATTGTACTTTGTGATGTTTTCAAAATCACTGTTTCACCCAATAGGCCTCACTGTTTCTTTTTAAACTACTAAGCACCATTAGTATAAATGCTAACATGTAAACTTAGCAGACTGAAGGTAGCAGTTGAACTATAAAAATCACTGATCTGAGCAACCATGCCAGTTTGAGGCTGGTATTCTTTTCACCAATATGCAGTAAAGGGGGCAACCCGCCCTTCTTCCATGGAAGCAGGGGGAAGAAAGATAATGCACAAGAGGCAGGAGAGGAGGCATGGGCTGGTTCAGTGGAGTCACAGAAACCTAACACTTTATAAGCTTCCCAACTCTCCTACCAGTGCAAGAATATGTGTAATGTCTCCATGGAGCTTATTCCTGCCATTGGCTGTACTCACTTCCACAGAAGGGTTCTGCATCCACAGAGTCTGGGGTTATGATCCCTTCTCCTCAACCCCTTGCATGGCTCCCAAACACCAAAAGCAGCTACTGGGTGTCAGGGATGAGTTTTGCTCCTTACTCAATTTATCCTAATATTTTATGCTAAAATTCAGTATGGATTTTTTGGTAAGCAAGGCTGTCCATACCTGCACAATGAAGCTTATTTAAAGGAAATAAGGTGTTCTTTAAATTATCAAAAATAGACAAAAGAGAAGGTTGGTTAAAATTACCATAGTGTCATGGAATTCATTTTAGCTATGCCAAATTGACTCCATTCAAGATCTTTTCCCAAACTCCTTTTGCTCTGTAGGGAAGTGAGGAAATGATGAGGAGAGAGACTCCTGGAAATTTTCTTCCACTTTTGCAAAAATAGAGAAATAAAGAAATCCTAACTTTATAAATCTATGCCAAGTTTCAGCTGACAGATAGCTTTTATGGCTGAAATATAAACCCCTGAAATAAAAATGAAGACACACTGTTAAGTACAGTGTTGCAAATGTAAAATTGTAATTTTATATGCTAATCTATCAATAAACAGCATGTGCAAACATGTGTTTATAGATACAGAGGCAGGCATGTATAAAGGAAGGAATAAAAAATCTCTATTTTTCATTTGGTTTTATGCAATTGCTATCAATTTAGGAATGCATCATGATTTTATTTTAGGATGACATACTGTAAATTGTGCTTACCTGAGAACTCTCTAAGTGCTTATAAGATAAAAAGTAAAAGGTGTCTTTCAGAAGCTCTCCAGTGACCTAAAACAAACTAATAAATAATATAAAAATTGTGGCCCTTCTCTGCAAACGTGTTACCAATGTTCTCTTTGAAGCAAAACATCAGCTAGGAGATAGTTCTCAGATGGTTAGGAGTTACTAGAAAATACGATACCTACTAAACACATCAAAGAAATGTTGTTTAAGGGGTAGGTTGTCTTTTATGCTCATATTACAAGAAAAATTACAAGTTCTTTAGGTGAAGTATTTTACAAAATTGGCAGATGGCTTTCATTTGTATTTGTGGTACAGAACCCTGTTTTAATTTTATTTTTGTCTGGAATGTTCAACATGTTCTGATCCTATTAGGACTTTGTCTACCTAAAATGGAATTTTCAGACTATAATTATGATTATAAAAAAATGTCTAAGTTGTTCCAGTGACTGGAAGATGCAGACTTGGAAGTAGTCTTTGTGATTCCCACTTACTAGGCTGGTATGGTGAGATGTAGCAAAATGTGAAGCTAATGCATTTGGGCTCTAGTTCAAAAATGATAGTGTCTATTTAAGTAGTGTCTTTGTTGATTAATTCATATTTGCAAAGCTCTTAACTAGATTTCTCCTCCACTGTCCCTCAGGAGGGTGATTACAATCTGACTCTGTACTTACAAGAGAGGAAGGGTGATATTAGGCGTTCATTGTGAGTCTCATTGGCAACCTTCTTCTCTTCCTCATTCTCTCCATCACTGCCTATGCTTCCCTTTTATACCATTCCTCTTGCTGCTGCAGGGGAAGCTGTGCCACTGATGGTGCATCTACATTGCACCATTATTTCGAGATAATTAGCGTTATTGTGAAATAACAATGTGAGCATCTACACAGCCATTCCGTTATTTCAAAATAATTTCAAAATACCAGGTGGCTTATTCCAAAATCTGTAAACCTCATTCTACGAGGAATAACACCTATTCCAAAATAGCTATTTTGAAATAAGGCGTGTGTAGATGCTCCACTGCTGCTATTTCGAAATAGCCCCTCACCAGGGACATTCTACGTTATTCCTCCCCAGTGCCTCCTGGGGCTCTCAATCAAGATAGCACGTCTACCTTACGGAAGCCTGCCTGGGACTAATTTTGAGGCTTCCCTGAAGTGTAGATATGCTATTTCGAACTAAGCTATTTTGGAATAATTATTCCGGAATAGCTTATTTTGAAATACGCATGCGCTGTAGACGTACCCTGAGAGAGGAAGAAGAGAAAGTGGCTGCCTGCTAACAAATATCACACTGGTCCTAAATGCCCAGGAGGAGAAATAGCAGAGGAATTCGCTTGCCCTTCCCACTGCAGCTGGATGCCTAAGATGATGGCACAACTGCTGAAATATGTGAAGGGGAATAAATATGTGAATGTCACGACCACAGCTGATAAAAATTTTCAAAAATTCAAATTTTCAACAATTTTTATTAATATTTTTAATTTCTTAAGACCACCTAGAAAGTTTTGATGACATTTTCACACCTTTGTGATGTGTTTTCCTATTACTACAGAGCTGGTTGAGTATTTTCACATTTCAAAATGTTGATAGTTAAATATTTCAATTTCAATGAAAAAATGTGAAAAGAATTTTGACAAAATGTTCGCACTCTCTTTTTATTTGCACATTGTTTACTTTTGTTGCTGTTGTTGTTGTAAGTCATCACACTTGGCAGTTTAGCTTTCTAGAACATGTGGGTCTTGAGACAGGCAGTGCAAAATGTAGATATATAATGATTATAATTATTATTTATTTACTTTAATATTATGCATCATAAAGGATGGGCCAAATCTTCCACAAATTCTGCTCCTTTAGTCCCCTTCCCAAAACATTTTTCTCTGGAAGAAGATCACATATTTCAAGTGGGAACAACACCTTTGGGAATCAGAGGAGTCAATAATCAAGGCTGATCAGAACAAGTGTTTTATACTTCTGTGATGGAGTCCCTATCATGCTTTTGTATAAAGAAGCATCATGTAGTATTGTGTCCTTTCCATTTCCCATGACTCTTCAAGGCACTGAGAAGGATGGAATACTGTGATGAGTGTCAAGCTTGGAAAGGTCTATTCACCTTTTACAAGTCAGACAGAAGACTAGATAGTGGCCATTCAGCCTCCTCTGTTAGTGGCTTTTTGCGGAATGAAGGATTTAGTACTTAGCCACACACTGTAATTACATTGTGTACAAAAAACCCAGTCCCGCCTTTGAAAAGTGCCTTTTCCAAAAATAGTACAAAGGAGCACTGATTCAAGCCAGTCATGCTTTTTGGCAAGATCCCATTACATTTCAAATGCTGGCACTGGACATTCCTTTGTGTTGTAAATTATGGCAATAGCCAACCAGTTCTACTTAAACCAACAGCTAATGTTGGCTTCATTTCTTTTAAAACCTTTGTTCTCAGCAGAGCATATAATCAGAGCAACAAGCTGCTCGTGGTACTCTACTGTATGCAGGTCATGACAAAGCCTAATTTGTGGATGGATGGCCGTGCATAATGCCCTGCTGCCTGTGAGTAAACGTGTGTGTGTGTGTGTGTGTGTGTGTGTGTGCGCTTGTGTAAGGGAGAGCAGCCCAATGTTTATAACCTTTTAAAATACAAAGGAGTAGGCATCTCTCTTTTTTGTACTCTTGTTTCTTTTTTTTTTTTTAAAGGATTTGTCATTTTCTTTCATAGGCCCAGGAAAATCTGCTCAGTCTACACTAACAATATTATACTATGAACAAAAACTTCAAAACAAAGGTCAAATATTCAGTGTACAGTAACCACTTTATCAAAGAAAACAAAACACAAGTTAGCACCCATCCCTTGAGTTCATCAGGCAATTCAACTACATAATTTGCCAACCAGAAACTATTATTTTATTAACGTTACACTCAACAGTTCATAAAGAGGCACCAGTAAATCCCAAATCATGGTGGTTTTTTGTGGTTGTTGTTGGGATTTTTTGTGGGGGGTGGTTTTGTGGAGTAGGAATAAGTGTGTCAGTTTAATTTACCTGTATAAGTTATTAGTTAAACATCAAAGATCCATCATGTCACTTCCTTTAACAATACAAATTCATAATCATAGAATCATAAGAGACCTGGAAGAGACCTCAGGAGGCCATCGAGTCCAACCCCCTTCCAAAAGCAGGACCAACCCCAACTAAACCATTCCAGTCAGAGCTTTGTCAAGCTGGGACTTAAAAACTTCTAGGGATGGAGATTCTACCACCTCCCTAGGTAATCCATACCAGTGCTTCACCACCCTCCTAGTGAAATAGTTTTTCCTAATATCCAACCTAGACCTCCCCCACTGCAACTTGAGACCACTGCCCCTCGTTCTGCCATCTGTCACCACTGCGAACAGCCTCTCTCCATCCTCTTTGGAACCTCCCTTCAGGTAGTTAAAGGCTACTATCAAATCCTCCCTCACTCCTCTCTTCTGCAGACTAAACAAGTCCAAATCCCTCAGCCTCTTCTCATAGATCATGTGCTCCAGTCCCCTAATCATTTTTTTGGCCCTCCGCTGGACCCTATCCAATGCATCCACATCCTTTCTGTAATGGGGGGCCCAAAGTTGGACACAAAAAATGTGGCCTCACCAGTGCTGAATAAAGGAGAATAATAACTTCTCTAGATCTGCTGGAAATGCTCCTCCTCATGCACCCTAATATGCCATGCAATTTTAGTTTTAAGTTTTACAGTGCTTAATTTTTTTGGTACTTTTTACTCCCAAAAATGTCATCGCCCACCCAGCTACAGTTAAGTTGTTTAAACATATATGTTGCAATGGTAGAAAAAAAATGTGTCTGAAAACTGTAGGTACTGGTGGTACATTTTTTTTTAAAGGGGTACTTTATAAAAAAAAGGTTGAGAAATACTGGTCTAGGTCACTCTGGACCCTATCCCTGCCCTCTAATATATCTACCCCTCCTCTGAGCTTTGTGTCACCTACAAACTTGCTGAGGGTGCAACCCATCCCCTCGTCCAGGTCATTAATAAAGATGTTGAACAAAACTGACCCTAGAACCGACCCTTGGGGCACTCCGCTTGATACTAACATTGAGCCTGACAATCTAGCCAGCTTTCTATCCACCTTACACTCTGTTTATCCAATCCAGACTTCCTTAACTTGCTGGCAAGAATACTGTGGGAGACTGCACCAAAAGCTTTGCTAAAGCAAATAATAATAAACACAAATGTCATACACCACATTAGTGCACTGTAGAAAGTTAGCTATTGTGTACTTGTGGTCTATTTGGAAAAAAAGATCTATATACTGGAATAAAATACTAAATGCAGGAAGCCAAGTTAGTGCAATGTTAAGTTGCATTGAAATATTTGTAAATAAAACCGAACAAAAGGAAAATATTATGGTCCAACAACATCAGCACCAGCTTTGTTTCAACTGCATGAGCACTGGGAGAGAGCTCTCCCAGCGCTCTATGTAAACTACCTCCACAAGGCTAACAGCACTGTGCACAGCTCCCCTGCTATAGCCTGCTTCACTGAGGTGCTTTACTGAGCTGTAACTGGCTGCACATAGGGAGGGGTGCACCAGTTGCTTATCCTAATGGCCCACATGTGGCCCGCAGGTCTCAGGTTGCCCGTCACTGCTCTAAACCCTGTTCAATTTAAAAATTGTGTCAGAGGGGGTAGCCATGTTAGTCTGTAACTTTAAAAACGAGTAGTCCTGTGGCAACTTAGAGTATGTCTACACTACAGCACTATTTCCAATTAACTTAATTCGAAATAGTCAATTCAAATTAAGCTAATTCAAAATAATGCATCTACACACAAAAACTATTTCGAAATAGCGTTTTGCTATTTTGAAATAACACGTCCACACTGAGTGGACCCTGAACCGAAGTTAAGGCTGGCCAGAACCAGTGCCAGCAGGGCATCAGGTTAGGACTTAGTGTGTGGGGCTGCTGCCTGAGGCAAACTGAGCTCTGTGCTTAAAGGGACCCTACCCCACCCCAGACAGACAGTTCTCAGGGTTCCCCGCTTGCTTGTCTACCTCGATGAGAGACAGCAAAGTAGTCCTGTCTTGGAGTGTCCTGAGTTCCCGCACTCGGGACACCACAGCACTCGGCCACATGGAGCCAGAGCTGCCCCGGGCATGCCGGTGCGTCTCGTGGGGTCGTTGCCATCAGCCCAGCTGCACTTGCTGCAGGCTGCCATCTGGGGGGGTCCATCGGGCGGCTGTCAGGATCCAGGAGGTCCTGAGGGAGAGCGTCCACCCTGAGGAGCCCTTAGAGCCTCCCCGGTCCTCCCCACCGGCGGCTCGTGCCCCATTCCTCCCTCACATCCTTCCACTTACCCCTCCCTAGCCTCCCTTCCTGATGTCAAATAAAAGACATGTATTTTCAAAAATAGAAACTGGGTTTATTGAACAAAACTGGGGGTGGGGGGATGAACCTCTGGGGAGACTGGGGAAAGGAGGTGGAAGAGGGGAAGGGGAAACCTGGGAGGAAGGAGCTGGAAGGGGGAAGCAAGAGGAAGAAGGGGGAGGGGAAGCTCGGGGCTCAGGGCTCAGGGTTGGGGATCTCGCCAGACTAACTTGACTTTCATGCTAACCTGCTCCTGGGTTCGCATGTGGCCTTTGGTGACCAGGCTGGAAGCTATCCTGCCATAGACGGCTGCATTCCTCCATCTAGTGTGGAGATCATGGACATTGGGGACATCCCCCCCAAACCTGAATAAGGTCCATGATCTCCATCCTGGACCAGGAAGGCGCCCACCTTCTCCAGCCCCTCTCAGGCTCCTGGGAGCTGGCAGACTGCTCCTGGGGAGCGGTGGAGGGCTGGCTGCCAGTGGCTTGCTGGCTCATGTTTTGGGGCCACTGGGTCAAGGGCCCCAGTGGCCACTGCTGGCTCTGGGCTGGCAGGTTTGGAGCTGGCATAGGCACTGTGGCCAGGGTCTACCCCTTTAATGGCTCCGGGGCTGGGGGAGAGGAGAGTAAGTTTTCCTGGTTGTGCCCAGAGTGGCCACCAGGGCTCCCTGGGAAGGGCTGGAGGCCCCCTATTTCGAATTAAGTGTCTACACAGCACTTAATTCGAAATAGCTATTTCAAATTTGGTGTTATTCCTCATAGAATGAGGTTTACCAAATTCGAAATAAGGGCTCCACTATTTCAAATTTATTTTGAAATAGTGGTTTGCCTGTGTAGACGCTATTAAAGTTCATTCGAAATAACTGCTGTTATTCCTCGTTTACGGGGATGGCAAAAAAGCACATCCATTCTTTCGAAAAAAAAATAAAAAAAACAGACGCATTCCTTGGACGCGGCATTGTTTTTCCAGGATACTTCTGGTATCCCAAAAAAGCAATGCAGTCTAGACATAGCCTGACATTCAACAACATATGTTCATGGTATCTTATGATATCTCAGCTCCCTTTACTAGATGGGCTCTGGCCTTTAGTGGGAGTGTTTCTGTTCGATAGATCCTATGTTCTGCAGTCTAGCCTGAGAGACTACAACTTCCATGATGCCTTGGAAGAAAAGGGGTGAGACTTTGTCTTTTCCAGGGAATGCAAGGTGAGCTTGTGAAGGGCTCTATTTGGGGAGAGGAGTCAAACTGCTGGTGGGAGCTCTGACCCTATGAAGAGCTGCAGCTAGCAAGCCAGAAGCTGTTGCTGAGAGCCTGCTGGGGCTTTGATTGAGCTGGGAGCTTCAGTGGCTTCCTTGGAGCTTGGGGAAATATTATTCCTGTGCCCAGTGCTGACAGAGGTGGGCCTGCAGTGAAGGAACTCTGAGTAACTCCCATTCATGTTTATAAAAATACTTAGAAGGGAAGGTGCACAGCAGAGTCTGAGTCTAAGGAGAGGCAAAGTGATCTTCCAATTGAACTAAGAGGCACAGCTGCTGGCATTTGATGGGGCCAGATCCAATCTTCAGAGGGGTTGTGCAGCTTGCGGTCTTAGCTGGACTGATACACAGAACCTGCAGAGTGCTGCCTCCAGCTGCAGACCTTCAGCTGCACCCAGCAGTGTTCCCTGTAATGTGTATGCCCATGTGTGGAATGATTTTTGTTATGTGCACCAATATGGAGGTGACGTACCACCTAACAAAACCCATGCCACACCTGGACAGTGTGTGGTGGGGGTGAAACTGGGGGGTGGCGGTGGGGAAACTGGGGGGTTACGGTGTGGGAGGTTCAGGGCTCCAGATGAAGGTGCAGACTCTGGGGTGGGGCCAGGATAAAGAATTCAGAGTGTTAGAAGGGACTCAGGAAGAAGGTTGAGAGGGGGATGAAGGTTCTGGCTGGGGGTGCAGGCTCTGGGATGGGGCTGAGGATGGAGGGTTTGCACCTGACCAGGACAGTGATACTGACATTGAAATGCTGAGGGAGATTAGAGAGGTTACCAAAATAAAGAACTCTATAATAATGGGAGATTTTAATTATCCCCATATTGACTGGGTACATGTCACCTCAGGAAGAGAAGCGGAGATAAAATTTCTCAATGGCCTAAATGACTGCTTCTTGGAGCAGCTGGTGCAGGAACCCACAAGGGGAGAGGCAATTCTCGATTTAGTCCTGAGTGGAGTGCAGGATCAGGTCCAGGAAATAACCGTTACAGGACCGCTTGGGAATAATGACCATAATATAATAACATTCAACATTCCTGTGGTGGGTAGAACACCTCAGTAGTCCAGCACCCTGGCATTTAATTTCAAAAAGGGGAATTACACAAAAATGAGGAGGCTAGTTAAACAGAAATTAAAAGGCACAGTGACTAGAGCCAAATCCCTGCAAGCTGCATGGAAACTTTTTAAAGACACCATAATAGAGGCCCAACTTAAATGTATACCCCAAATTAAAAAACATAGCAAGAGACCTAAAAAAGTGTCACCGTGGCTTAACCACCATGTAAAAGAAGCAGTGAGGGACAAAAAGGCATCTTTTAAGAAGTGGAAGTCCAATCCTAGTGAGATAAATAGAAAGGAACATAAACACTGTCAAATCAAGTATAAAAATGTAATAAGAAAAGCAAAAAAAGATTTTGAGGAATAGCTAGCCAAAAACTCAAAAAGAAATAACAAAATGTTTTTAAAGTACATTAGAAGCTGGAAGCCTGCTAAAAAACCTGTGGGTCCCCCAGACGATGGAACTATAAAAGGCGCAATCAAGGACGATAAAGCCATTGCGGAGAAACTAAATGATTTCTTTGCTTCAGTCTTCACGGCTGAGGACGTTGGGGAGATTCCCAAATCTGCACCGTCCTTTGTGGGTGATGAATCTGAGGAACTGTCCTGGATTGAAGTGTCATTAGAGGAGGTTTTGGAACAAATAGAAAAACTTAATGTTAACAAATCTCCAGGACTGGATGGCATTCATCCAAGGGTTCTAAAAGAACTCAAATGGGAAATTGCTGAACTATTATCTGTGGTTTGTAACCTATCCCTTAAATCGGCTTCTGTACCTAATGACTGGAAGGTAGCCAACGTGACACCAATATTTAAAAAGGGCTCTAGAGGCGATCCGGGCAATTACAGACCGGTAAGTCTAACTTCAGTTCCGGGCAAATTAGTCAAAACAATAGTAAAGAATAAAATTGTGAAGCATGTAGAAGAACATAATTTGTTGGACAAAAGTCAACATGGTTTCTGTAAAGGGAAATCCTGTCTTACTAATCTATTAGAGTTCTTTGAAGGGGTTAACAAACATACAGACAAGGGGGATCCAGTAGATATAGTATACTTAGATTTTCAGAAAGCCTTTGACAAGGTCCCTCACCAAAGGCTCTTGTGTAAATTACATGGCCATGGGATAAGAGGGAAGGTCCTTTCTTGGATTGAGAGCTGGTTAAAAGACAGGAAACAAAGGGTAGGAATAAATGGTAAATTTTCAGAATGGAGAGGGGTAACTAGTGGTGTCCCCCAAGGGTCGGTCCTAGGACCAATCCTGTTCAACTTATTCATAAATGATCTGGAGAAAGGGGTAAGCAGTGAGGTGGTAAAGTTTGCAGATGATACCAAACTGTTTAAGATAGTCAAGACAGAAGCAGACTGTGAGGGACTCCAAGAAGATCTCACCAAACTGAGTGGTTGGGCAACAAAATGGCAAATGAAATTTAATGTGGATAAGTGTAAAGTAATGCACATCGGGAAAAATAACCCCAACTATACGTACAGTATGATGGGGGCTAATTTGGCTACGACAAATCAGGAAAGAGATCTTGGAGTTATCGTGGACAGTTCTCTGAAAACTTCCACACAGTGTGCAGCAGCAGTCAAAAAGGCAAATAGGATGCTAGGAATTATTAAGAAAGGGACAGAAAATAAGACCCAGAATATCTTACTGCCCCTGTATAAAACTATGGTACGCCCACATCTTGAATACTGTGTACAGATGTGGTCTCCTCACCTCAAAAAAGATATTTTGGCCTTGGAAAGGGTTCAGAAAAGGTCAACTAAAATGATTAGGGGTTTGGAACGGGTCCCATATGAGGAGAGGTTAAAGCGACTGGGACTTTTCAGTTTAGAAAAGAGGAGACTGAGGGGGGATATGATAGAGGTATATAAAATCATGAGTGGTGTGGAGAGGGCCGATAAAGAGAAGTTATTTATTAGTTCCCTAAATAGAAGAACTAGAGGACACCAAATGAAATTAATGGGTAGCAGGTTTAAAACTAATAAAAGAAAGTTCTTCTTCACACAGCGTGTAGTCAGCCTGTGGAACTCCTTGCCAGAGGAGTCTGTGAAGGCTAGGACTATAATAGAGTTTAAAGAGAAGCTAGATAATTTCATGAAGGTTAGGTCCATAAAAGGCTATTAGCCAGGGGATAAAATGGTGTCCTTGGCCTCTGTTTGTCATAGGCTGGAGAGGGATGGCAGGAGACAAATCGCTTGATCATTGTCTTCGGTCCACCCCCTCTGGGGCACCTGGCGCTGGCCACTGTCGACAGACAGGATACTGGGCTAGATGGACCTTTGGTCTGACCCAGTACGGCCATTCTTATGTTCTTATGTTCTTAGTGTAGGATGCCCAGGGGAGAAAGGACTCCCTCTAGCTCTGTTTCACTGCAGCTTCCTCTCCATGGCCATGCCAACTCCAGGGGATGTGGTTCAGGGAGGGGACCTATGCCCCAGCCAGGACAGGTCTGGGCTAAGATGGGTGGGGACCAGGGATGGGGCTCCGGTTCCCTGGGCATGGCCATTGGGTGGCAGCTCCATGTAGGGCTGTCAGGAAGAGGCACCTCTCCCCCCAACTGTGGCAGCTCCATGTTGGGACCGACAGGGAGAAGTGCCTCTGCCCTGGCTATGACAGCTCTGGGCTGGGGCCAGCAGGAATAGATGCTTTGATTTGAGGACGGCGGGGAGAGGTGCTTCTTCCAGGAAGCGACAGCTCTGTGCTGGGGCCAGCAGGGATAGGTGCTCCTCTCTGGCCACGGCAGATCTGGTTTGACGCCAGTGGGGAAAGGCATTTCTCCCTACTGCAGCCCTGAGCCCCTCCACAGCCCTTAATAGGCAACCTGCGGAACTTAATAGGAGGCTTTGCAGCCATGCACATTACAGGGAATTTAGGCTCCCACGCAAGCGTCTAGGACTCTGAACTCCACAGGAGTGTGCACTCCAGGGTGGAATAAATGGTGGCATTGTAATTGCCAGTTAGATACTTTTCATTTATTGCTGTGTACTATATATGTTAATTTATTTTATTCAACTGTACACTGCGGATTTAAATTAGTAGTGATTTTTAATCTTAAATCTATCAAACACTGTTTCTTGACGTTGCTAAGTAAAGGTGTATTAAGTCTAAGTACAATGGGTGTATATTATTTATAACTGGTATGTATAAGTTAGACCCAAGCTTCATCTTATTATTAGAATGGGTTTAGTCCTGGAAGTTCCCAAGGCACACCGTTCTGTGTGTACAGGGCCAGCCAGGTGGAAGCAGCGCTCATTTTAAACCCCTTTCAGTGTAAAGGGATTGCAGCAGAGGGGTGGATAGAGGATTCCCATCTATCCAATATCACCACTGGGGTACTCAGGATCTCCTTTAATGTCAACAACGTCAGGCGTCCTGGCACACAGATGAGCGTTGCCTGCTCTCAAGTAGCCCAGAGAGGAAAGAAGGGTTACAATACTCAGCAGTGTAACTGTAAACGGAATGCCTATCCCATTTATAGTGTATCAACACAACGGAGCTTAGTTAGTCCTGAAATGAAATAACAGTGCTGACATGGAACATCATAATCAGTAACATCGCAGTGACTGATGTAATTCAAACTGGATTATGACTTCACTGGAAAGCAGGAGTCAGACTTGACTTCCTTTGACTGCCTCACCTATCTGTCCTATTACAGAATACAGGGACTGTGAATGATGAATGAGCAATGCAACCAGCACATTCAAAAGGAAAGCTATCTTTCTTATGTGTGTGACCTATTCACTGAGCAGCTGGCAAATGGCTCTCATGAAGTCATCCTCTTCTCCTCCTACCAAAAGTCTATTGTGTGTGTAGTATTTTCAATGGATTGCAGACATTAGCAATCCTATTAGCTGGTCTTTTCTATCTGTACATTTTATTCAGCTGTGAAGTATTATGCTAAAGTGCAGCCTGATATTTATCAAACAGTCCATAACAGCAACTGAAAGAAAAAAGGCTTCTGAGTCATTACTGGTTTCCTCAGTAGGAGTGGCTGTTTAAGGTAGTTTCCTAGTGGCTCTGAAGTGTAATGAGGAGTTGTGTATGAGCAGGGAGCATTGTCACAGGATAAATGTGAAGGCTGTTTGTGTTGTCATAAGTAGAGGTGTGCAAAAGCCAGCACTTCTATGCCTTTTTTTCTTTAAATGTTGTACAACTCAGTGGTTCTCAATCAAAGGTAAGAGGCACAGAGAAGTCTTCTAGAGACTAAGTGAGATGAAAGTGGGGAATACACAAGACAAATCAGATTCCTGAAAAGGGTACAGAAGTCAGGAAAGGTAGAGAGCCACTGCTCTAACTTGCTGGCAGTATATCACAGGTCTTCTACTGTGCAAGACAAGGAATTTTTACCCCAGCTTCAAAGTGTTAGTTGAAACTTTAGCCCCTTACGTTTTTACTTCTGGCAGTCCCCAGTTCAGTCCCTGGTATTCTGATCACGATGGTGGAAGTCACATTTGTATTTCACTGTAGTCCTCACTATCCTCAAACTACTGCTTAAGCAAGTGTTAATGTCCATAAAATTAATATTTCGATGTAACCCTTCTGCCAGGTGAAGCCAGTAGCAGCCAGAGCCGGGTTCAATATCTAGGGGTTCCTCTCTATCCATCCAACACAGAACTGGCTCGAGTCCCCACCCAGTAACCTGGGAAATTCTCATACCACCTCTTGGTGCCTCTGAGAGCAATGCTTCTCCATTCACAAGCACAGATCTGAGTGTAGAAAAGAAACGTCTAGTAAAAGGGAGGGGAGTAATTTGGCATTAATTTGAGAAAACACTACAAACAGGGTTCATAAATATAAACCATGAATAACAGTCCCACCCCCAGTAGGTTGGGCAATGTCTTTTTCCTCTCAGGTTCCTAAGTCCAGCAACCTAAATATCCCCTTCAAATTCCCAACCCTTCTCTGTACCCCACTCACAGTTGCTGCCCTTGGTCAGGGCAGACCCAGAGTTCAGAGGTGCACCTACAGAGTTCACCTCCCATCCTGAATGGGGAGGAGGTAAAGAAGTATCTTACTCACTTTGCTGGTCACTTGCCATCTGCCTGCTCACTGCTCTCTGCCACCACCCATCTGGCCACTCATCTCACCTCTCTGCCACTGCTGCCTTGCTGGACGCTCATCGCATCTCTCCACCACCATCTGACTGGCCGCTCATCACCTCTCTCTTCCACTTCCACCCTGCTGGCTCTTAGTCACCATCCACTGCCATCCACTTCTTGGCTGTGACTTCTGCCCATCAGTCACAAGTGATTTCAGCTCCCAGTGACTTCAGCTCTTAGCAAGCAGAGTAGAAGAAACACAATTCCAACACAATTAACATAAGAAAGACTCTTGGTGATGCCTAGTTAGTTCTGTTCTTAGAACAGAGTGTATGGGTATGTCTACACTACAACATTATTTTGACATATTTCATTTTGAAATAGTTATTTCAAAATATGTTATTTCGAAATAATGCGTCTAGACACAAAATGCATTTCGAAATAGCATCTACACTGATTGGATGCTGAATCCCCATTTCATGCTGGCCAGAACTGGTTCTGGCAGGGCATCAGGTCAGGAGTTACTTTGTGTGGCTGCTGCCTGAGGCTATCTGAGGCCTGTGCTTAAAGGGACCCCCCCCCCCCCCCGGACAGCCAGTTCTCAGGTTTTCCCTGCTTGCTTGCCTACCTCACTGAGGGACAGCAAAGCATTTTTTCCTCTGCATGCTCTGGTTGCCCTCACTCGGGACACCACAGCACTCTGCAGCGTGGAGCTGGAGCCGCCCCTGGGCACTCTGGTGCTTCTCTTGGACTTGTTGCTGCGAGCCTGGCAGCACTTTTTCCAGACTGCCTCGCAAGATCTGCAGCAACCCAACCCACAGGTCTTCTTCCAGAGCCTCCTGGGGTATGTGGAGGAGCATCTGCAGCTCCTGGATGCCAGCATGCCCTGCCACACCTGGCATCTGGACACCAGCAGCGACTAGTAGGACCACATCATCCTGGAGCACTGGGGAGACCAACAATGGATCCAGAACTTCAGGATGAAGAAGGACACCTTCCTGGAGCTCTGTGAGTGGCTCGCCCCTGCTCTGCAGCGACGGGACACTCACATGAGGCCCGCCATCCCCCTCCAGAAGCGTGTGGCCATCGCTCTATGGAAGTTCTCCACGCTGGATAGCTACTGATCCGTGGCAAACCAGTTCGGCGTGGGGAGATCCACTGTCAGAAAAGTGCTCATGCAGGTATGGCAATCTCTGGACACTGTGCCAGGAGGGGGGGGTGCAAGGAGGGAATGGGCTGCCATAGGGAAAAGGGGGGGGGAGGTGGTGAAAGTCCCCTCCTCGGGGGGGGTTGTTCTGTCCTGCCCACACTAAGGACTGCCCGCGGGGGCCAGGATTGCAGGGGGGATTGCTCCTGCGGAGTGGGGGCGCAGGGCAGTGGCGGGGAGGGAGCACTGTCAGCCACCCTGGCACTCCAGTGACTCTCGGTTTTGTGTCCCTCTGCAGGTGGTCAAGGCCATCAACAGAGTGCTGCTCCACAGAGTCATCTGCCTCGCCAATGTCGACACAGTCATCGAGGGGTCTGGCTCCTTGGGCTTCCCCAACTGTGGGGGGCTATCGACGGGACACACATCCCCATCCATGACCCGGACCACCAGGCCTCCCTGTACATAAACCAGAAGGGATACTTTTCCATCATCCTGCAGCCTGTGTCTGACCACCGGGGCCACTTTGTGGACATCAATGTGGGCTGGTCTGGCAGAGCACATGACGTGTAGGTCTACTGCAAGTCCTCCATGTGCCAGAGGCTGCACACCGGGACTTTCTTCCCCAACCGCAACATCGGGGTCGGAGATGCGGACATGCCTGTCTGCCTGGTGGGGGATGCAGCCTATCCCCTACAACCCTGGCTCATGAAGCCCTACACAGGACACCTCAACCCTTCCCGACGGGCATTTAATGCCAGGCTGAGCAGGGCCCATATCGTAGTTGAGGGTGCCTTCAGCTGGCTGAAGGCCCGTTTTAGATGCCTCCTCAACCTCCTGGACCTCTCAGAGCGGAATATTCCACACGTGGTGGCAGCGTGCTATGTGCTGCACAATTTGTGTGAGTGGAAGGGGGAGGCTTTCCTGCCAGGCTGGATGGCAGAGGCCGACCACTTGGCCGGCCTGTACATGCAGCCCCGCACGGCTGCCATCCGGGAGGTCCATCGGGAGGCTGTCCATATCCAGGAGGCCCTGAGGGAGAGCTTCCACCTGGAGGAGCAGTAACAGTCTCCCTCGTGTGCCCCACTGGGGGCTTGTGCCTCATTCCTCCCTCATGTCCTTCCACTTACCCTCCCTAACTCCCCTTCCTGATGTAAAATAAAAGGCATGTGTTCATGAAAACAAAGTCTCTTTATTGAACAAAATGGGGTGGGGAGGGAATGAAACTCAAGTGAGACTGGGGAAAGAAGGTAGGAGAGGGGAGGAGAGTGGGTGAGAGAGCGGAGGGGGAAACCTGGGAAGATGGAGCTGGAAGGGGGAGGCAAGGGGAGGAAGGGGGAGGAGAAGCTCAGGGCTCAGGGTTGGGGGTCTCGCTGGCCCAACTGTCTTCCAGCACCATGGGTGTGGGTGCCTTGGCATCCCAGGGGATGTGGGGAGGGTGTGGAGGGAGAAGCGGGAGGGGGAGAAGTGGGAGAAGGAGCGATACCTGGGGAGACAGCAGGGGCTGGAGTGGCAGGAGGCAGCAATCTCTGCACTAGGGACTGCAGGTGCTCGTAGATGGCACGGCCCTGGGCAAGCTGCTCCCGCCAGCTCTCCTGCCAGAGCTGCAGGTCTTCTTGCACCCAGTAGTCAAGGGTGTGGTGCAGGGCTCACAGTGCCCCCAAGTGCTGCTGCCGGTAGTCATTTTGTGCACAGGTCAGCCTGCAGAGTACTCGGATGCAGGAGGATGTCCTGGACAGGGTGGTGCGCCCTGCACTTGCAGCTGGTGTGGCTGTGGAGAAACAAGAGAAATGGTCAGTTATCCCTGGGGACACAGTGGGTGAAGCCCAGCCCCCCTCTGCAGGTGAGGACGACAGTTCTCTGCACCACTGGAGCCGATGTGCTTGCACACAGGTCATGTGCGGGACGTCCTGCTATCCCCAGGAGTGGGAACTGCCCCGAGACTGCAACCATGCCCCTGTGCTGCATCAGTGTGGGTGTGTGTGGGGGGCAGATGTCCCCTGCCTCTGTGTAGAGGGGGCTTGTGGAGGGAGGGCATCCTGCTGTGTCCCACCCCGGGGTCAGGAGCATGTCATGTCTCTTCACACATGCGTATGGCTAACAGGTCAAGGCCCGTGTGGCAGCCAGCTGGGGCCACGTGCCCAGGGGTGGCAGGGCACGTGCTCACACGTCCACAGGTTGCTGCATGATCCGTGGTCAGCAAGGCCCACGCGCACAGTCCCTGGTCTTCCTCCCCTCCCGGCCCCGCATAAGGGGACAGTGATGACACTCACACGTTGTTGCCTCACTGGCCTCGGACGACACCAGCGACAGGTCCGCTGGGACAGCTCGGGGTTCCTGGCTGCATGGCACGCTCCTTCCGGGCTCCTGTGGCTCCTGGCCCTCCTCCTCCTCCCCCTCCGTGCCCTGGTCAGGGCCCTATGCCCCAGAGTCAATGACCACCTGGGGGGCACGGACCATCCCATCCCCCAGCATGCGGTTCAGGGTGTCCAAATAGGGGCAGCTCTCTGGGTCTGCCCCAGTTGGGAGCTGCCCCCTGTGGCCCTGGCATACGCCTGCTGCAGCTCCTTAATTTTTATCCAAACCTGCTCCTGGGTTCAGATGTGGCCTTTGGTGGCCAGGCTGGCAGCCCTCTGGCTGTAGATGGCCGCGTTCCTCCGTCTAATGCGGAGATCATGGATGCTGGTGGCATCCCCCAAACCTCAATCAGGTCCATGATCTCCACACTGGACCAGGAGGGTGCCCGCCTTTTCCAGCCTGTGGCAGGCTCCTGGGAGCTGGCAGACTGGTCCTGGGGAGTGGTGGAGGGCTGGCTGCCAGTGGCTTGCTGGTTCATGCTCCAGCCTGGGTCAGGGGCAGCAGCAGAGTGGCTCTGGGCTGGCAGGCCTGGTGCTAGCCACAAAAGACTGTGGCCAGACTCTACCCCTTTAAGGGCTCTGGGAGGGGGAGGGAGGAGAGGAGTTTTCCTGTTTGTGCCCAGAGTGGCCACCAGGGCACCCTGGGAAGGGCTGGAGGCTCCCTATTTCTAAATAGCCCCTATTCCCCATCTACACAGCACCTATTTCGAAATCACTATTTCAAAATAGGCACTAGTCCTCATAGAATGAGGTTTACCAATTTCGAAATAAGCCCTCCGCTATTTCAAAATAATTTCGAGATAGCAGTTGGCTTGTGTAGACGCTAGGAAAGTTATTTCGAAATAACGGCTGTTATTTCAAAATAACTTTACTGTGTAGACATACCCTATGTGGGGAGGCAGTGAAGGGAGAGAACAGGTCAAACCAGGCAAGGCAGGCTATGCAGTCTTCCTACCAAAATAACCTTCCCTTACCCCCTCTCTTTCATAGAGTTCTGAAAGTTGAGCCCCTGCTTAGCAAGTTTTTTTCTGCTGACTGTGAGCCCTCACCATAAGAACAATTTAGCACAGTCCTACTTTTCTGAATTTCCACAAAATTACAAACATTGGTAACCACATTTTCCCTGCATTTAAAACCCTGCATTTAAAACAAATATAGTTGGTGTTGGGTCACAAATGAAGTTGATTACAATGAGCAAAATACTACTCCATCTGCTGAATATCTATCAAATCTGAGCAAAACGGGAGCAAACTGTATTTACATAGACGTACCCAGGGTTTCTCTCCCATCCCAGCTAGCTGTATTGGAAGCATTTCTTCAGATACTGCTTATGTCTATAAGGGATATTATGAGAATGTTGACTTTCAGAATAGTTTATGTATTTTCAAACATACCAAAAATCAGTGGAAAATACACAGAATAATATTCTCGGTACTAAATTTGCCTAACTAGATAGAAGTGGGTGGCCAGGCTAATTTTGAAATAAGGAAATGAATGTAAAAAGAGATCAGCATAGAAATGAGAAATGTTTTTACAATAATACAGACCATCAGAAAAAATAATTGAGGTGACTAGAATTCCGATAGGAGCCCAAAGCGGTTAGGTGCTCAGTTCTCAATGAAATACCATGGGAATCGTGCAGTATCTCCTTTGAGAATCCCTCTTGTATCTTACTTTTCTTAAAAAGAGTCATTGTTATGGCAGTAATTAAGGACCAACCAACAACAGGGCTTATTGTGCCAAAAGCAATAAAGAGTAACAGAAGGTCTCTGGCCTAAAGAGGTTGCAATCTAAATAGACAAGAGACAAAGGGAAGGTAAAAGGCAGACCTGCATACAGGAATTTCTGGGTACATCTAAACTACATGGCTCCGTCAACAGAGCCATGGAGATTAGTGTACTCGAAAAAGGGAAATGAAGCGGCAATTTAAATAATCACCGCTTCATTTAAATCAAAATGGCTGCTGTGCTGCGCCGATTAGCTAATTGTCGTCACAGCGCGGCAGTCTAGACGGGGATCTGCCGACCCTAGAACCCTTCATCGGCAGATCCTGTAAGCCTCATTTCATGAGGCATAAAGGATCTGCCGATGAAGGGTTCTGGGGTCAGCAGATCCCCGTCTAGACTGCTGCGCTGTGCTGACAATCAGCTGATCGGCGCAGCATGGCGGCCATTTTGATTTAAATGAAGCGGCGATTATTTAAATCGCCGCTTCATTTCCCTTTTCCATCCTGCCTAATCTACATGGCTCCGTCAACGGACCCATGTAGTTTAGATACACCCTCTATGTGGGGGTGCTTTTTTTGTAAATGTGGACCGCAAGGGTGTGAATGCACCTCCCATGGTCCCCCAAGTAAGCAGGGAAATCAGCCCCAGCTGTCCCCCAAGCTGGTCAGAGCATGGGGGAGGGAGGCTCAGGCAGCTGCCACTCTTGCCTTCCGCAGCCAGCCAGATCATGCTTACTTCAAGGATCATGGGGAGTGCTTTTGCACCCTTTGCATACTCCTGCATACGGGCCTGAAAGGGGTTTAGCATACATGTAATGTGACCGTCTCCATTTGCTGGATTTTCTTTCTCTCATAACACACAGACCTGTGCATGTCTCCATTCCCCCCTCCCCCATTTGTCTGATTCAATAAATGAGAGATAGGGTCCATGCACACTTTGGAGGGAAAAAAATCCTCATTTCAATAAAATGCCCTTCCAGGCAGGAGAAAAATTATCTAGTAACAATATTTTGACTGTGGGACAAAAAAAAGTCCTCATCACAATCATGACAAGATAGCACCTTTGCACTGAATAACTGAACATTATTTCCTGATGGATCCCAGTGTGCTTTGTAGATTGTGGTCTTGATCCAGCTAGTGGCCCTACTGTTTTATGTTCGAAGACAGAGAGTTTTATCCCACACAAGACCTTTTCATCACTTGAGCCTGCAGGGCTGGCCTTACCATGAGGCAAACTGAGGCGGCCGCCTCAGGTGCCAGACTGTGGGGGGCGCCACTAGGACCCAGAGTGCAGAAAATTGTGTCTGCTGCTGGTGCATATGTATTCTCTCTGCTCTAGATGCACAGAGATGGTGGAGTGCTGTGCTGGAGGAAGGAGGGCACAAGAGACATAACAGGCAGGCAGGAGAAAAGGTGGCATGGGGGCGTCATTTGAGCTCCCCGCCTCAGGTGCCAAAATGTTGTGGGCAGGCCTTTGTGAGCCTGAAAATAGGCTTAAGAGGGGCTTAACAAGCAAGAAAGCCTTATGTGTGGGGAAACCTCTGCATAGAGAGTGAGGCAGCAGCACTGTGGCCTGGAGTATCATTAATGCTGATGACATGCCAATGGAGTTTCAAAAGCCAATTTGCTTTCAAAAAGGCACGTGTGATGACCACACAGATATACATTTTAAAACTGGTTGGGAATTTTCCATCAGAATGATTTTGTGATGAAAATTGACTTCTTTGCAAAATTGAAATTTTCCACATTTTGCCAGGAATTTATTTATTTGTTTATTTCTCTGTAGGGAGAATTAAAAAGAGGGCTGTCCATCTGGACTGTTTCATTAATTTTACTTTCTGCCTGTAGGGTGAAAATGAAATTGAAAGCTTTCCAAGGGGATAGCCTGCAAACAAAAATAATCCATATTTGTTTGCCCAAAAGAAAATATGAAAATCCCTTCCCTAAAAAATATCTTATTTTTGTCTTGTTCATCCTCGTTTGGAGGATTTTTTTCTGGGAAAAATGTTGCATTTAATGAAAAAAGAGATTTCAAATTTCCAGCTATCTTTGCTACATATTAGTGATATCTAAAATTCCAATGGTTTGATAAAAGATGTGAAGAAATGCACCACATTTGCACATATTTTACATTCATTAGTTTGTTGGTGGTTGGTTTTGTATTGTTGCTGTATGATATATATTTACATATTGTAATTTTGCTGTTTTGCTACACAGTGTATATAACATGAATTCCTAGCCTAATAAAGTCCATGGCAAAACTCTCGTTGACTTGACTGGGGCCAGAATTTCATCTTTAATTCTTTGCATTGTAGGCTATTATGTGCTAGCTGAGGGTTTCACCAAATAAAATTTTATTGTAACTGTGACTAAACCATTTCTGTTTCTAATGTGATGTATTACAGAGTGCACGCAAAGTGTGACACAATATACCAATTTATTTCATGTTATTACATGCACCATAATCTCATAGATTCATGTATTATATTTATCATATTCTCAGCTATTGAGGCCAAGTCTGGGGTCCTGTCCTTGCATATCTGAATTCCTGATAACTTCAGAGGGAATGTTAGGTGCACCAAGAATGCAGGACCAGGCTGTCTAACACTTTGGAAGTGACATACTATGACCAGGGGAGCAAACAGCATTGCCAGGCCACTAGCCAGCATACGTGTTAGGGGGCAGCTCTGTACCTCCAGAAGGGGAGGGACCTCAGGTGGATGGGGTGGGGTTGGGGGCAGCCAGCCCTCAGCACCACCCGGACTTCATCACACACACACCCCAAACCTTCGTGCCACCTGGAGTATGAGGTGTGGGGTTCCAGAAGTGATTTAAAGCATCTAGGGGTTTGGCCATCCCTACTGCTGCAGTAGCAGCAGTGGTGGCTGCGAGCCCCAGGCCATTTTGAATCGCTGGGCCCTGGAATAATTGACACGTTTGTCCCCACCTCGGTGGGCCTGACTATGACAATGCACTCTTCAGAGACTTTGTACTTCCCTCTTCAGGTATGTCTACACTACACGGCTTTTATTGACACAGCTGTGTCATCACAGCTCTGTCGCAAAAAGTCAGGCAGTGTAAATTCTCTTTGTTGGCATTTTTGTAGGCAAGAAGCTTCCACGCCCTACTGCTGGCATTTGCTTTATTGGATGGAGTTGCCAGCAAAGCACGGCTTACACTAATACTTGCCACAGCAAAGCTTTTGTTGTTTGGGGGAGGGGAGGTTAAGCACTTTTGAATGTTGCCCAACTGCCAGTGTAGACAAAGCAGAAGGGAGGAGACTATAAGTCACCATGGGAGTATGGAGAGTTGATCAGGGAATCCAGTCTACAGAGGGGAATAGCAGCTGGAGGCATCCAAACAGCTCCCATTAGGTACCATGGCCACATTTCCAATTTAAAATATTTGTTTCACTGAAAATTCAAAATGATTGCAAGAAAAAAGTCCAACCAGCTCCACTCACCCAAGCAGAACTGATGAGAGTAGATGGAAGAAGGGAAGAATTGTACCATGGGCCTGAGCTAGGGGTTTCCCCAAAATGTCTAACCTGGGTGAAATGGGAGGATAGTGGGTTTCAGTGAACATGATGTACCAATACCCTAAATTTTCCTCAGTGGGCCTGACAATAGCATTAGGGTGGCAAGAACATACAAATTATAGACTTTCTGCTCACTTTTCATAATTTTGGCTGGGCTCAGATATGATAGTGAAAGTCATATTATTAATATTCTAAGTAGATAATTGTGTAGATGTATCTGATAGTAGATGCAGTTAAAATTTTATCTACTATCAGTTAAAATGTTGATGGGCATTCAATTCTTATCTAAAACATGCATTTAAAAAAAATCTGTCTAGTGTGTAGGCTGCTGAATTTAACTTAAGATGAATAATTTTGCCCCAAATTATAATTAGAATCGTACAAATGTTGCATTGCTCCTTTACAACCAAATCTTATTTGGGAATATTATATGAAATGCTTCCTTTGCAGTAATTAATGTTTTATTTTTAAAATGAGATGCATGGAACACTTCATTGTAAAACAGAAAACTGTGTTCTGCCTATTGTAACTTATTTAATGAAAAAAAGGTTAAATTGTCTCAAAATTTACATCATCTGCTGCATTCAGCTTGCCTGTAATAACATGTAATAAGTTAAATTGTTCAATGTTTTATTTTGTATGACCATTTAAAACTAGTATAAATGCCTGAAAAATTGTAATCTTGCAATAGTTCACATAACCAGTCAATAGGCTCAAACCCCTACGTGTATATCTTGACTGAAGAATATCTGCATTTTAAAATCTATGTAAAACCAAAGTATAGCATAGAAATTATGTTATTTAAAATATATTATCAATTGTTTAGATCCTGATCCAGACCACAAAGACTTCAGCTTCACTTCCTCTTCAGCTGCAGTACTTGGCATTTTTCAGGATTTGCCCATTATTTTTAATGCAAAAAATAAGACAATCCAGTTATAATAACTGAGATATGGAATGTCCCATTAACACACTTGGAATTACTTACAGATGTTGCCTGCTTAATTAATTCTTCCATTCTCTATTAACACCTTTACTTCTATTAATAGAATATTATGTTCAAGAGGTACTATAGAGCAATCTGGAGCATCTGCCACGTAACACAAACCTCCCATATATTTTCTGGTGAATTCCAAAATAATGATGGCTGGGATGCATTGGCTGAGATTGGGGGATAGGTAGATATAAGAAGCTGCTATGGTGAGGGGGAAGAATTTGACTGAGAAACTTCAGTCTTTGCTTTTTTTTCCTTCTGTTCATCACAATAGCCTTCATCTCTGAGGTTTGGAAAAGATGTGGCATGTGATGTTTAAAGGCACTAAAGAAGCTAATCATAGTTTTCTTCCCAAATCCCTCATCTAAAGCATGATCATGGAAGGTAAAATGCATCAGAGTTCGCACAGAATGTGGGTCCTTCTCTTTCAGGATCAGAACTTTCAAGATATTTAGTAAGCAATTTCATGTTAAAAACCAATGGTGTGAGACGTGACCAACAGCAGTTCTTCTTAAGTAATAATAGAACATGAGATTATTTTTCCTGGAAAGTGATGTGCCAGAAAGGACCTTGCTTTGTATGTATTTCCAGTCCCGTTCTTCTACTATCGATGTAATCAGGGACAAGAATGAACCCTATCATGGCAAAAGCTCCTTCTATTTTTGAATGGTTCAAGTTAGGGTAAATAAAAAGTGAACTTGAGAAGGAATTTCATATTGAGGAGGGAGAACTCGTTTTGACAGTTATAATTTCCTGACAACCAGTAGCTTAGAATGTCTTTGAATATATGACATGGACAAGGGCTGGAGGTACCAGATACCAGAGGATATGTACTGTATGAAACACCAGCTCATTATTTTTTGAAACATGGTTATTAGCTACTTGATAACCTTTTCTATAAAAGGAACATTCATCACAGATTACTTCTAAAAGGTATTTTTTTTAATTGGGTAATGCTAATTCAAAAAAAAAGTGCTGCAGGATGTATTTAAAGGTATTTCCTTAAAATGGAATGATTGTACTGTAACTGAAAACTGATTAATTTTAATTTTCTTCTGCAAGTTCTTTATTTTTGTATACAAAATGTACAGCTAATTTTATGGAAACTCCAAAGGCTTTGGTATTTGTGGGTTTATTTCATGACAGAGCACTATTTCAGGTTTTTTAGTCTATTTATTTTAAGGATCAGATATGCATTTGTATGTGTGTGTGAAGTTCACTATTAGGGCATGTCTACACAAGGAAATTATTTTGAAATAACTACATTTGAAATAATAACTCCCAAAATAACAAAATTGAAATAGTGTGTTCCCACTACGGGGGAGCCTCGAAATTAGTCCAAGGCAGGCTCCATTATTGTGGATGTGCTCCCTTGACTTCAAGCCCCAGGAAGCACTGGAGAGTAATTACTTTGAACTACTCTAGGGAATAGTTATTTCAAAATAGCAGCAGCAGAGCGGTCATACTAATGCTATTTGAAATAACCATTCCTAAGTAAGCCTTATTTCCTTAGGAAAGCAGGAGTATAAATTTCAAAATAACCAGCCCTTTGTTTTGAACTAATGGGCTTGGTCGTGTGGACACTCCACTTGCTATTTCGAAATCAGGAGGGTTATTTCAAAATAACTCCCTGTCGTACACCAGGGTTTAGGGACCTCCTTTAATAATTTTTTCATGGGGCTGTTTCATAATCTTTCATGGAAACATAGAATAGATCTTCCAAAGTGCCAAGTGCCCACAACTTCCACTGAAGTCTGAGGATGCATTTCTTCCCTACGATGAGTGGTTCCATGCTGCTAAAGTGACCTTTATGGAGAATTGAGCAAATAATTTGTGATGATTTTTGCCTCATTTTCTATAGTCACGCATTGTGTGCAGGCAGCTCACAATTATCTTACATTTTTTCATTATATGAAATTATCCACCAAATAATTTTGATAATCATTGACCTCTGGACTGGACACAAGCACTTAGCTGCAAGCAATTTGTTTTCAAAACTTGAAATAGGTTGTGTAGCTGCAACTAGATATGTAGGTCACAGAACATTATTCCTCTTCCTTGTTTGGTGAGTGTAACTCTTAAAGTCAGGCTGTGAACACTGACAGTTGCAAATTCTTAAAGCTTGCCAGATGAGAATATTCTTCAATAGACACTTAAAATGTTATTTCCATGTGCATTAATCATAGAATCATAGAGCTATAGTTTTTAGAAATAGTTTTTCCTAATATCCAACCTAGACTTCCCCCACTGTAACTTGAGACCATTGCTCCTTGTTCTGCCATCTGTCCGTCATAGTGGACCACAAGCTAAATGTGAGTCAACAGTGTGATGCTGATGCAAAAAAAGCAAACATGATTTTGGGCTGTATTAACAGGAGTGTTGTGACCAAGACACAATGAGTCATTCTTCCACTCTGCTCTACACTGATTAGGCCTCAGTTGGAGTATTGTGTCCAGTTCAGGGCACAACATTTCAAGAAAGATGTGGAGAAACTGGAGAAGGCCCAGAGGGCAACAAAAATGATGAAAGGTCTAGAGAACATAAGCTACGAGGGAAGAATGAAAGAACTGGGCTTGTTTAGTTTAGAAAAGAGAAGAAGGAGAGGGGACATGATAGCAGTTTTCAGGTATCTAAAAGGGTATAACAAGGAAGAGGGAGAAAAATTGTTCTCCTTGGCCTCTGAGGAAATTTAAGAAGCAAGGGGCTTAAACTGCAGTAAGGGAGGTTTAGGTGGTTAAACACTGGAATAAATTGCCAAGGGAGGTTGTGGAATCTCCATGAGTGGAGATATCGAAGAGCAGGTTGGACAGACACCTGTCAGGGATGATCTAGATGGTGCTTGGTCCTGCTGCAAGGGCAGAGGACTGGACTTGACCTCCCGAGGTCCCTTCCCGTTCTAGTGTTCTATGTTTCTGTGGCAGGCAGCAAACCCTGAGCTATCCACGGACCCCTCACTTGGCACACCTGCTGCAACAGTCTTGCCAACGTGTGACAGTGGTTGCAACAGTGACCTGCATGTTCATATTTCAGTCACGTAACATCACCCCTGGGTCCAGCCTGGGCCGGGGCCTGGAGAACACAGGGGATGGGCTCACAACATTAAAAAGCTACTCACTGGTCAGAGGCACAAGGTGCAGCATTAAAGTAGCCGGCCCTGAGTCCATAGCAGCTGCCTCTCAATGTCTGGATTTGTGAAGAACAGCCTTTCTCCATCCACTTTGGAACCTCCCTTCAGGAAGTTGAAGGCTGCTATCAAATCCCCCCTCACTCTTTTCTTCTGCAGACTAAACAAACCCAAATCCCTCAGTCTCTCCTCATAGGTCATGCACTCCAGCCCCCTAATCATGTTGGTCGCCCTCTGCTGTACCCTCTCCAATGCGTCCACATCCTTTCTATAGTGAGGGGCCCAGAACTGGACACAATCTTCCAGATGTGGCCTCACCAGAGCCGAATAAAGAGGAATAATCACATTCCCACCAATTAACTCATTTGCAGAAACTGAACACAAAGGAGTCATGAACTCAGTCAGATTCCTGTATATTTCCAACAAAAGTCATGGATTTTATTTTGCAGTTTTCATCCTGCTCTGATATTATTCTTTAAAATTCCTACAACTTTGCTGGCCAAACACATGTGTTTCTAATGAAGAGAAGGAGAGTTAAGAACTTATTTAACCCTCCTACAAAGTTCTTACTTCCAGTGGAAAACTTTACCTTGAAATTGTATTTCACATGGATGGTTTTTAGTACTTGGCATTACTGAAATAAACATACAGAATGAAGCTAACTACACAGAGGTTACATTAACCTCTCTTTTTAGCAGGTCTAACTGAAGGATATGGGAGACTTATTACAAAGTTTCAAGGGAGTACAGTGACAAAAAATTGACATTCCAACAGAACAAATGAGAAAAGAGGGACCAAATCAGATTTGAGGGAAATTCTAGAGAGAGAATTCTACAGAGAGAAATCCTGACTCCATATCAGTTGGTGAGGTTATCCAAGGCGAATAGCAAAAGGATAAAGTAATGCTGTGAAACAGACACATATAATTTACAGTCAGATTTTAGATTTTGCTTATAAAGTGCTTCCACCAGGGAAAACATTCTTTAAATAGCTGATGGAAATCTCTTCTGTTTGCAGCCCTTGCTGCACCATTTTATATAAATGGTCTGAAAGTCTATTTGAAAGGATTTTCCGTCCATATGCAGACATGATGTTTCAGAGTTGTGACCCACCACTTGAGGTGTCAGACCTACTTGGTAAAGTAGGGTAGTTTTTGAGTTCATTTCCTGGTTTCCTCTTACCCAGGGCATCCACCATATCAGTGGAAATAGCTGAGAATAAAAAGAAATGCAATTTTAAAAAGAGGAAATAGAATTACTAATATTAGCCACAATAAGTAATGGAGGTGGGGGGAGATGTCAGATCACAAGACAATAAGCCAGTAGCCAACATTTTGAATAAATAATGAGCCACATCAAAATCAGCCATGCGTCTAATTGGGACATTTTCACTACACTGCTTGAGGCACAGAATACTTTTCCAAGCTAGATATGTGCTTGGCAAAATTAATCAGATAATCAGTTTCCATTCTCTTCTGCAGTTTAAAATACTCTCTGTTTATCAGCACTATGGTCAAGAAGACTTTATCTTTATTGCCAGTGGGTTTGGGGTGATGAAAAAGAAATGGTTAATTGTAAGCAAGCTATGACACCCAGTTCAATGAATAGCTATAAAAAGGGATTTTGCGAATGTGCATTAGAAAGCTTTTGGGTAGGCTGCATATTCTTATTAAATAATTAGGAAATAGGAATCTGAACTAACATACTAGCAGATGCAGGCTCCATCTCTGATCATGGCAGTTTGAGAATCCAAGCATAGACCTGAAAACCCTCCCACGCTCCAAAATCATATTGGTTAAAAGGGTTATGTAGGGATTTGGCAAGGCCAAGAGGAAAATTAGCAGCCCAATGTTAGCAAATTGCCATTATACTGTTAAACAAGATTAGGCTTGGACAGATTAGATTTTTATTGATAAATGTCGGTAAGCATTGATTTCACTGTACACAGAGCGACGCAAATGCATATCCATTGCTAATGGAAATTTACAGATGCACCAAGTAAGAAAAATGCTCTCTGAGAACTTTTTAGAATTTGATTTTAGGATATTTACTTTGTATATTTTGACATTTGATGTTTACAATTTGTATTTTACTGTTAAAAAGTGTTAACCCTTTCAACCTCAGTGTCTGCTATCATTAAATAATTAGTATGAGCCTCCCTTATTATTTTCCATTATTATGAAAATTTAAATCAATAACAATGAAAAAGTGCTTAAAAATAAACGTCAGTGTCATCTATCAATGTTATAAAATAAAACTACCAAACCCTAAGTAAGACGGAAATCCTACCAGAAGTATGTTATGGGATCCTATTGTATGAAGTAGCCAGACTACTGGCCTTAATCAAAACTTTTTATATCTAAGTTGGTTCCAGATTCAGAATTTTTTGAAAGCCCAAATATCTTGGGAACAAAAACAACCTTGTCCAGCAGAAGAATGTATTTTAGGAATTAGATCACTAAATCCACTAAAGAAATATACTGAAAATCCTGATTCCTGAAAATTAAAAGGCTCTCAGTATGCTGAAGTAGGCAATTGCTACTTTGTTGAATTAGCCCTATTGGCTAATGATATAGTAATGAAGAACCCTGAATAATTGTCAGTCTGCTGCAGTGCTAAGAAGAGTGGACTAGATCCTCACCTCTGCCAGATCACTACTTGGACCAAGTGAAAAGGAAAATGAATTAAGGTTGTCACGGCACAGGCTGGTTTAGTATCTGGTGTAACTTAGAAAAGAGAACAAGGATATTGTAAAGTGCACCACCTTGTACATGGCCCAGGATCACTAGAGTACACTCCACATCTGCACAGTACAATCCCATCCTGGTGGAGGATCCAGAAGACAGTAGTACAGAGATGGCAGCACTGGCCCTGTGTTAGTTGAGGAATCCTCAGATGCCTCTTTTCTTTAGGGGAGCTGTAATGCCTCTTCATACCAAAATTTATGGCCCTTAGAGTGGCAAGAAGGGCTCAGAACATGGGCCAGAATCTGGCCTTTTATAGTTGAAGTGGCAATGGAGAAACCAATCTAAATGAATCAGAACCAGCCCAAGCTTTCCCTCCCTGTGAATGTTCACTTAAAGCTTTTCTGAGGTTTACAAATGTTCAGTTAACTTTTTTTTGGAGAATTTTTTCTGTCTTTTTCCTGGATGGAGGCAGATGCCTAAATTGGAACAATGAAATATTGCAAGAAACTATTCTTGACAGATGTGTGACCTGACCAGAGTGAAGGAGCCCTGGAAATTCTGTGTTAAAGCCAGCTCTTACAACATTCATTGCCTGATACCTTTTAAACCAATTAGTTTTATAATGAACTTTGGCAAAACACACAAGATGCTTACCAGAACAAAATCCCCAAACTTTTGAAGGTTCACCCAGCACTAATTTGAACCTATCCAACTATGCTCCATAACAATTTCATGCATCAGATCAAGAGGATTTAAAAGAAATGTAATAAAAATGTAGTACTGTAGAAGGTAGTCCAGTAATTACAGTATATAAAACCATATGCCTCTCACCCATTTCTTTAGAATCTTATCTTGCAGATGTGATTTAGGATGCAATAGATCAAAACATTTGCTAATTGGTAACAATTGACCCTTTCTTGTTGAGAACAATTAGATGTACATATATAAAGCTATCAGAAACACTTTTTGTATTTATTCTGTAGTATTTATATCAACAAAAAAAGTCTGTAAAAATTAATATAACACACAACTAGACATAAATGCACTAACACAGAAAGAAAGGCAGAAAACTGGCTCAGGTGAGTTCCCGTACAGAAGACCTAAGGCTAAATCCTTGGTGTAAATATACTAACTTCAGTACGGCAACTAAGGATGAATGTGAATGGGATCCTACTCTTTAGAGTCCTACCAGCCTGGAGACAATAATCTGATAAACAGATAACACTTGAATAAAGAGCAGAAAACCTAGCACTAAAACAACTTCATCTTCTTTGTTCCTAAAATTGATTTGGAGACCTTATAAAACTTCAGAGGTAATTGATCCAAGTGTCAAACAGATTAGTATATAGCTGATATACTTTGTTTGAATTCTGGTGCTCTGGGATATTCTCATTGAATTTGAGAATATCAACCATTAACTTTATTCCAGTTGCTCCTAATATACACTTAAGTAAGCGTATGTCTACACTGCAACACTATTTTGGGATATTTCCAGTATCCCAAAATAGCCATTCCACCTATTTGAAATAAGCCTATTATTTCAAAATATAATGGGCTCGCTGCTCCAACATCCCTGTAAACCTTGTTCCATGAGGATTAAAGGATGTTTCAGAATAGCAGTTTATTTCAAAATTTGGCATTGTGTAAACAACGCCAAATTATGAAATAAGTTATTTTTAAATTAACTCCAGATAAGCTATGCAATTTGCTTAGCTCAGATTGTGTAGCTTATTTTGACCTAAGGGTGCAGTGTAGACGCACTAAGTGAGATCAGAATCAAACTCATAATCAATGCTTTAAACATACAAGCCTTGCAAAGAACTACTAATCTGTGATTATGGCCCCAAACATGGCAGTTTCTAATTGTTTAGGACTATTCCTGCAGAATAATGTGGAATTATTTTTACATGTGAACAGCAAGGGTTGGAGGTTACTTTTCCATGGAATCACTAAATCTCACTTGCCATTTTAGTTTTGCTTCTGGGAAGAAATAATTCTCTGCGGCTGTGTCAAATCTTTAAATGATTTATTTTGAATTCCAAGCACATAGTTGAGCCATGCTTGTCCTCAGATCTATTTTTCAACTGAAAACAAAGTACTATAGTCACAGAGGGGCTGTCTGCCAAAACACAAGAAACAGAAAGGAAAGATTAAAACCACCCCGGTTAAATGGCAATGTGAAGTAGTGAGTTAGGGCTAAATCTAGCCTCTCAAAATCAGAAATTGAGCACAGATTACACTTGTAGAAAGGAATAACCTTTCTGCCATGGTGTCTCATTGTAGGACCAAGGGGAAAGATTGTGGTTCTAGATCATCCTTCTGTGCTCCCGACTTTGTGACTGCCAAGAGTGTTGCTAACCCTAGTGTGACTTAGAACATCTGAAGGGCTGTTCTTAGTTATACCAGCAGTAACTGCTCTTTAAGGACCAGTTCAGCTGCTAGTGATCACTGGAGCTCATTGTGCTCTTGCCACACTCTTTGCCACTCCCAATCCATTCATCTCATGAACCATATGGTAGGGGGGAATCACCAAGTGCCTCTTTAGAGGCAGCTTTCTAGCTGATTTGTCTTTCCTCAGCAATATAAAATAACCAGAAGAACTCACTAATCCAACATTCTCAGGAATTTTTAATCAACTGTTTTGCCAACATTTCCAGTCAAATGGCTTATAGTATGTTGATCTAGTTCTCAATAATCTCCTGGGCTGGGACATAGCCATGAGTAGGACTTGGGCACGTAATGGGCCTCCTTGGGCCATGGGCCTTGGTGGGTTGTGAGCCACCCCCACTTAGCATTCAGGTTCACCCAAATGTGATCAGGGGTGTAGCACTGCCACTGAACCTTGGGGCACCACTTGGGCACCTGACATCCAGGAGAGAGCTCTGTGCCTGCTCTTCAAAAGCTACTCTCCGGCAGTTCTGTCTTGCCATTTTCTGAGCCACCCTATGTGTGTGCCCAGCTTGGAAAGTGAAGCCCTGTGTCTGGGGGCACCAGGACTTGGAATGGGGCATAATGTTGGGGGAGAAGCTGAGTTACACAGTCTGTCATTGCCCATCCACTGAAAAAAGTTGGGATCCATGCAAATTTCCATTCCTAGCTATACCGCTGCTCCTTGGTAACATAAGAGAAACGAGTCCTGGACAATAAGCTGGTGTAAGCAACCAGTGATACATTATTGAGTGCTGTTAATATTGACAATAACACAGAAAATGTTTATATGAGCTGATGGCACTTGGGTGATATCTATGAGATCAGCTTGTCTTTGTCTTCCAAGAGAATAATCCTCCTTTCACTAAGACAAAAATACTTTCTGAGTTTGGCTTCTTAGCTTTAGGGTAGCAGTCTGTGTGCAAAGTTTCCTAGACTTTCTTGGGACATCTCGCTTTTCACGGTGCAAACTTTTTCATCATTTTGTCATATCCACCATGGCTGGTGACAATATGAGTTTGATTTGTGACATCATATATACCTTGTGTCCTTTTAAAAAAAGGACACTGGAAGTCCAGGCCCTTGATATGTGGCTCTGCCTTCTTAATTGTTATTTTCCATATCAACACACAATAGAATCGGAAAAAATGCTTACATAAAATCAAGCCATACATTACAGTAAAATATTTTGTTATTTTTTTTTTACTTTGAAGCTAAACTTGAATAATTAGACTTTCATGAATATTTGCTTTATTTTCACAGAAACATTTCTCTTAGAGATCATGAATATGGAAGTGCTCCAGTGCACTACATTATTAAACTGAACCTTCTATTTTGCAGTAACCTGTTCACTTGGGGGGTCAGAGAGGGTGGCAAAGCTGTCTTTTCATATAATTGCCTTATAAACATGTCCTTAAGCCACAGTTTTAAAGCAAAACTTGCAAGGAATGTTAAACCACCGCTAGCAACTTAGCCTAATGTTCAAGATATGAATAGTTCATGAAAATCCTCCTTTCACCATTTGACCCTCACATACTACTTAATGGTGAATTGGGAACAAGCATGTAGACCAAGATTTGCAGGGCTTCCGTGATACTGCAACTCCTTGATCATGCAAGATCCTTCACCGTGACTCCAATTCTTTCCTATGCCTGCCTCTCCAGGTCCCTGTGAATTTTTCTTTGCTATGCATGCTGTTTTAGATTTTCTGATTGATTCTAATCCATTGCCATTTACCCACCTAATTCCAACACAATCTTAAATATACGTGAGAGGTGTGAAAAATTATGGGCCCAATTCTCATTTAAGCTAAGAGTCCTTCACACACAGCTGGGGTCTTGAAGTGGGTGTTAATTACAGATAGGAAAATTGACTAAATTCTTCACTGGTATATTTGTTTCCATGCTAAGACTCTGTCCAGCAGCTTCACACATTCCTAGCTGTGAAAAGTTTCCTCACATCTCCTTCTCAATCTTGAATCACTGTGTTCATGCCAGGGCTTTGGCCAAGATTATTCAGAATATAGCCCTGCTCCATATGTTATTATCCATCATTGAACAGCAAAATATTTCACCTGTCTACCCAGTATATTTACTGAATGTACTAGTCTTCCGTTCTATGGCATCTAGCATGATTTGCTACTTTGAGGGAGAAACAGTGGGATGTGTGTGTAACCCACTGGTGAGTGGACACTACAGGTTCCTCTCTAGAATGATTACAGAGGATATGAACTATACAGACAGCTGTAGAATCTTGTCTTTTAGCTTTATGGGTCCCTCAAAGTGGTGACCCATCACACATTTACATCCATTGGCCTAACTGAAAAGTTATAGAACCCTATTAGAGTCAGAGACTATAGGCCTGATGTAGTCTAATTGGAAGGTAATGCAGATGAGGCCAGTGTGCCAGAAGAAGAGTCGTCATTGTTATTAGATGTGTCAGGTATTTTCTTTTCTGAAAGAAGACTCGATGATGATGACAAACCACACTTTGTTCATTGCAGTACATGTTGTGGAGCTTTCTGCTCAGGAGCATAAGGGTGATAGTGGAAAAGAATAGCAGGCAAAGGAGAGGAAGGATAATGGAAGGACTCTTTCAAAAGCCTGGGAAAGAGTTAATGCAGCTTCAAATAGAATTATTCTTCTGCTGGTTTTTACATCGGGCTCGGAAGGAAATAACTGGCATTCTTCTTTCATTCCTGTCCCTATTCTTTATCCTCAGAGGTTGCATCTTCCACGGTCTCTTAGATATGGACAGAGTTCTATGGGTATGTCTACACTATAGCATTATTTTGAAATATCTTATTTCGAAATAGTTAATTCAAAATAACTTATTTTGAAATAACACATCTACATACAAAATGTATTTCGAAATAGCATTTTGCTATTTTGAAATAGCGCGTCCACATTGAGTGGACGCTGAATCGCATTTAAGGCCAGCCAGAACCAGGTCCGGCAGGGCACCAGGTCATCAGTGTCTTTGTGTGGCTGCTGCCTGAGGCTATCTGAGGCTTGTGCGTAAAGGGACACCACCCCTCCCCCCCGGGCAGCCGATTCTCAGGTTTCCCTGCTTGCTTGCCTACCTCGCTGAGGGACAGCAAAGCATTTTGTCTCTGCATGCTCTGCTTTCCCTCACTCGGGACACCACAGAACTCTGCAACATGGAGCCAGAGCTGCCCCTGGGCACCCTGGTGCTTCTCTTGGATGCGTTGCTGCGAGCCTGGCTGCACTTTCTGCAGGCAGCCATCTGGGGGCTGTCAGTATCCAGGAGGCCCTGCGGGAGAGCTTCCACCCTGAGGAACACTAACAGTCTCCCAGGTGTGCCCCACTGGGGGCTTGTGCCTCATTCCTCCCTCATGTCCTTCCAATTAGCCCCCCCCAACTCCCCTTCCTGATGTAAAATAATATACACATTTTTTCATAAACACAAACTGTCTTTAACAAAACCGGGGGGAGGGGGGAGGGAATGAAACTCTGGTGAGACTGGGGAAAGGAGGTAGGAGAAGGGAGGAAAGAGGGTGGGAGAGGGGAGGGGGAAACCGGGGAGGAGGGAGCTGGAAGGGGGAAGAAAGGGGAAGAAGCAGGAGGGGAAGTTCAGGGCTGAGGGGTGGTGGTCTCACTGGGCCAACTGTCTCCCAGCACCGCGAATGTGGGGGCCTTGGCGTCCCCAGGGGGATGGGGAGGGGATGGAGGGTGAGGAGGATGTGAAGAGAGAAGTGGGAGGAGGAGAAGGAGTGGGAGGAAGAGCGGTAGCTGGGAGGCAGCAGGCGCTGGAGTGGCAGGAGGCAGCATGCTCTGCACCAGGGTCTGCAGGTGTTGGCAGATGGCACGGCCCTGGGCAAGCTGCTCCTGCCGGAGCTCCAGGTCTTCTTGCACCCAATTCTGGAGGGTGCGGTGCAGGGCTCTCAGTGGTGCTGCTGGTACCCCTCCACTGAACGGGTGGTCCTGCGGAGCCCTTGGGTGCGGGATCATGCTCCGGGCAGGTTGGTGCGCCCTGCACACGCAGCTAGTGCGGCTGTGGAGAAACAAGAGAAGTGGTCAATTATCCCTGGGGATACAGTGGGTGAAGCCCAGCCCACCTGTGCAAGGTGAGGATGACTGTTCCCTGCACCATCAGAGACGATGTGCTTGCACACAGGTCATGTTCAGAATATCCTCCTATCCCCAGAGTGGGAGCTGCCCCGAGACCGCACCCATGCCCCTGTGCTGTGTATAGTGTGGGTGAGGTGGGGGGGGAGATCTCCCCTGCCTCTGTGTAGAATGGCCTTGTGGAGGGAAGGCATCCTGCTGTGTCCCACCCCGGGGTCAGGAGCATGTCATGTCTCTTCACACATGCGTGTGGCTAACAGGCCAAGGCCCCTGTGTGGCAGCCAACTGGGGCCACATGCCCAGGGGTGGCACGGCACATGCTCACACATGCACGGGTTGCTGCATGATCCATGGTAAGCAAGGCCCACGCGTGCAGTCCCTGGTCTCCCTCCCCTCCTGGCCCTGCATAAGGGGACAATGATGGCACTCACATGTTGCTGCCTCCCCGGATGGCACTGGTGACGGGTCTGCTGGGACGGCTCGGGGGTCCTGGCTGTGTGGCACGCTCCCTCTGGGCTCCTGCAGCTCCTGGCGCTCCTCCTCCATGCCCTGGTCAGGGCTTTCTGCTCCCGGATCGATGACCCCCGGGGTGGCACGGACCGTCCCGCCCCCCAGGATGTGGTCCAGGGTGTCCAAATAGGGGGCAGGTGTCTGCCCCTGTTTGGGAGCTGCCCCCTGTGGCCCTGGCATAGGCCTGCCGCAGCTTCTTAATTTTCATGTGCACCTGTTCCTGGGTGCGCATGTGGCTTTTGGTGGCCAGGCTGGCAGCCATCCAGCTGTAGACAGCTGCATTTCTCCATCCAGTGCAGAGATCTTGGACGCTGGCGGCATCCCCCCAAACCTCAATCAGGTCTATGATCTCCGCACTGGACCAGGAAGGCACCCGCCTTCTCTGGTCCCTGGCAGGCTCCTGGGAGCTGGCAGACTGCTCCTGGGGAGCGGTAGAGGGCTGGCTGGCACTGGCTGTCTGGCTTATGGTGGGGCCACTGGGTCAGGGGCAGTGACTGCTGGCTCTGTGCTGGCAGGCCTGGAACTGGCACAGGCACTGTGGCCAGAGTCTACCCCTTTAAGGGCTTCGGGGCTAGGGGAGAGAAGAGCAAGTTTTCCTGGTTGTGCCCAGAGTGGCCACCAGGGCACCCTGGAAAGGGCTGGAGGCCCCCTATTTTGAAATAAGCATCTACATAGCGCTTATTTCGAATTAGCTATTTCGAATTTGGTGTTATACCTCATAGAATGAGGTTTACCAAATTCAAAATAAGCGCTCTGCTATTTCGATTTAATTTCGAAATAGCGGTTTGGCTGTGTAGATGCTAGGAAAGTTATTTCGAAATAACGGCTATTATTTCAAAATAACTTTGCTGTGTAGACATACCCTATGAGGCCAGGATGAAGAGAGACAGTGCACAGAGGTATCTGATTCCACCACACATTGCACAGGTCAAGAGTATTCATATAAAGAACACACTAAGTTGCAAAACAGTGGAACACCATCTGGCCCTGTCTATCTGATTCTTATTGTAAGGGCCCACTTTATAGTATGGCTATGTAAGCAGGTACATGGAGGCAGAATTGCAGGCTATTTTTAGACTGTAGCCTTATGCCCCAAAACCTAAGTTTTCAGTTTTTTAAAAAAAGAATAAATCACTGTTTTAAAGAAAGCATTCAAAATAGGATCTGAATGCAAATTGATCCAGTGGTGTCCGTTTGAGTCTACAGACAGCATGAATCATCAAATCCAAGAATTGTGAATGGTTCTATTGATCATAATACACATTAACTCTGAAGCTTAACAATGGTACATCAAAATACAATATGGATGCTTTCTTTTCTAAATATTTTTAAAAAGAATTAAATGACTATAGTGCTTAATTATTGCAGTTAGATGTACTGGCAGATATTGAAGCAGAATGCAGTGGAGCATTTTGTTACTCCCAAAGGATGATGAGGGAGAGCACAATTCAAGGCAACAAAATTTGTCTCAGAAGTCTTCTAGAGGAAAAATATTATGTTTGTTTTATTTCTTTAGTAGTAGAGATCACATATTTACAAATGTTTCTTAGAGCTGTGTTTTGAAGAATCCAAACTTTAGCTATATAGACAATAAAACAGATGTGCAACTTGATTATGGTTTGAGCCTGTACACTAATTTATGTTTCAATTAAAAGTAAAATTATTAGATTTAGTTCATGCAATTTTGTGATAGAATAGTGCATTTATATGTTAATTTTGCTAAGATCAACTGTATTTATCTTCAGGAAGATATTCCAAGTTTATTGTACATTTTCTTTGCTTCTGAAATGTTATCACATATAATTGCCTGATCTTATTTGGGTTGCAATCATAGTCATTAATTAGCAAGAAGGTGAGGGACAGCATCATATCTGACTATCTGTTATGGCTGCTTTAATGAGGAAAATACCTGCCATCATTTTAAAGGCATCCTGTATACTTCACAAATACAGCTTGCTCTAGCATTCTCATTTAGACTGTGAACATCAAAGGAAATTGATGTCAGGTGTGAACAGAAGCTGTTGAATATATCTGTTGAAGAATCTGAGTGGTATGTCTGGATGGGAGAGATGAAGGGAAGCTTAAAACATTAACAAAACTACAGGTAATTAGTATAAACTTTCAAGGGTAAGGTATGCTTGAGGAATAAAAATGTTGTTTATAGCTATTCCCTGTAGTGCCACTATAGCTAAGGGTCTGTCAATGTTTTCATTTATAAAGCCCTATTTTTATGGGATTGTGAGCTAGTAATAAAAATTATGCTTGGGGCTAAAATTTGACAATTTAAAGAAAAAATAATTTGTTTTTGTTTTTCTAAATTATATGAATAACAAGAAGTTTACCTGTTTTGAATGCTTGTTTGCCTTCATATAATTCATCTGTTGGTTTAAAATCAAATTAATAGGATTTGGCAAGCAATTAGTTCTTAACATGGACTAATCAGTGTTAGAAGTTTGGGGGGAAAAATAAAGCAACTGAGCTATCTAATGTTTTGCAGGCACAAATAATATCTTTTAAAAAATCATAAAGTATTCTACTGTCTGTCTCTGCATGTATAGCTTATGCCAAACTAATATTTACATTCCAAAGACAGTATTACAATATATTACCTGGAAATAAGAAGTGCCAAAATGTTAATGCATTTGATAGAATATAATGACACTGTACGTTACACCCGGCTTATTGACTGGTTGCTCACGGCATCATCATACTTTGTGTCAATAATCTGCTGTCAATGTAGTATATTTTTATTTTTAAAAATGATATGGAAATTTCCTAAACCCTCTCCTGAATGTTGAAGTTCTTCAGACTTGTGTCTCTTATAATTCACTTAGGAGACATGTCATAATAATTCCCCAGAAATGAACTGCCTCTTGGTTCTTATTATTTAATTATGGATGAATATTGTTCCTCTGCAGGCTCTGTTTACTGTAAATGACACTTTTTCTCATTACATTATAAGAATTTTAATGTTAAGATATAGCTTATACATTTGAGAGATGGTTTTTTATAAGTTTATAGGCCAAATCATGCTGATTCACACCACTAAAACTAACCATAAAATGTAGCTCATAGAGCTTTTCAGTCATAGATCTCGAAGCACTGCAGGAAAGTGATAAGATCATTACAACCATTGAACAGATGGGGAAACTGAGGCACAGTGAAGTGACTGCCCTGGTAGCCCCCTGGAATAGCTGAGAATAGAACCTAACTCTTCTGAGTCTCAGGCTTGTACTTTACCAGCCACGTCTTAAAGTCTCTAGCACCGCCACTGAAGTCAATGGATTTACACTGATGACAACTCAGACTAAATAATAGAATAATATTGGCCCTGTGTTCACATATGCCCCAAGCATTCTTAGTATATGAATCACATAATTTAAAGTTGTTATTGACTGGGAAGCTTTACTGAGTCTAAAAGTAACCCCATGCTCATACATATATTGACTCACTAATATATTTAAAAAAGGTGAAATCATTCTAAGTGCACCCATTCTCTTCTGATGTCTCTGAACATCACCCCACTATAAAGGTCAATGGCTAAAAAAAATCAACCATTTTATTATGGGAGCAATAATTTCCTCTATGACTTACCCCTTTGGACTTTTCTTTGTGAGCTCACTTTCATCTATATATATGTACAGAGGTCACAGTTGCAATTTCATAAGATACCAGCAGTTAGCACTCTATAATTTCTGAATTAATTTTCATGTTTATAACAGAAAATACTGTGTGTCTCAGATACTACGTGTAGCAACTGTGGAAAGTCAAATCCTACTGAGGAAAATAGAAAGGAACATAATGTCTGGCAAGTCAAGTGTAATTAGCCAGGCCAAAAAAAGTATGTGCAGAGCACCTAGCAAAACTAACAGCAAAAAAAATTTAAGTACATCAGAAGAAGGAAGCACACCAAGCATCAGGGACTGAGGTGTTAAAGGAGCTCTTGAAGAAGATAAGGTCATTTTGGAGAAATTTTTGGCATCTGTTTTCGCTACACAGTATGTGAAGGAGATTCCCACACATGAGCCATAGTTTTTAAATGACAAATGTGAGGAACTGTCACAGGTTCAGATGTCAGAAGAGGTTTTGGAACAAATTGATAAATTAAATAATAAGTCACTGGGACCAAACATTACTCACCCAAGAGTTCTGAAGCAACTTAAATATAAAATTACAGAACTATAAATTGTTGTATATTACCAACCAGTTAAATCAGACTGGCGGACTTCTGATGTTGTGAACATTTAAAAAGAATGTTCTGGAGGTGATCCTGGTAATTACAGGCCAGTAAGCCTAACTTCTACCCCGGGCAAATTGGAACTACAAAGTACAGAATTATTAGACACATATATAAACAAAATGTGTTAGGGAAAAGTCAACGTGGCTTCTGTAAAGGGAAATAATGCCTCACCAATGTATTTGAATTCTTTGAAGGGGGAGCAAATATGTATATAATAATAATCCAGTGGGAATAATGTTCTTAGACTTTCAAAAAGCCTTTGACAAGGTCCCTCAGCAAAGGCTCTTTAGCAAGGTAAGGAGTCCCAGAATAAGAATGAAGGTCCTCTCAGTAAGCAGTTAAACATAGGAAACAAAGAGTATGAATAAAGCATCAGTTTTTGCGGTGGAGAGAGGTTTAAAAAAAGGAAGGTCTTCTAAGGATTTGTACTGGGAAAAGTGCTGTTCAATGTATTCATAAATGATCTGAAAAAGTGGCAAGCAATGGAGTAGCAAAGCTTGCATATGATACAAAATTACCCAAGATAGTCCAAATCCAGCCATTGGGGTGGAGGGAGGGATGTTGCAACTAGGTGATGGGGCAACAAAATGGAGAATGAAATTCAATGCTGATATATGCAAAGCATTGCACACTGGAAAACATAATCCCAACTATAAAATAATGGAGTCATTGTGGATCAGTCTATGAAAATGTCTGCTCAATTTGCAGCAGCAATAAAAAAAACCTAATAACATTAGGAACCACTAGCCTAGAGATAGATAATATAAGAACTTATCATAATGTCACTGTACAAATCCATGGGAGGGATGCCCACACATGGAATAACGTGTGTAATTCTGGTTGCTCGATCTCAAAAAAGATAAATCAGAGTTAAAGT
Source organism: Pelochelys cantorii (assembly GCA_032595735.1). Classification (NCBI taxonomy): domain Eukaryota; kingdom Metazoa; phylum Chordata; order Testudines; family Trionychidae; genus Pelochelys; species Pelochelys cantorii. The sequence continues at coordinate 117,166,559 of CM064326.1, read as the reverse complement.
AGAGCGAAGAGCAACAAAAATGATTAAAGACTTGGAATAAAATCCATGTGAACAGAGATTTAAAAGACTGGGACTCTTCACCTTGGTAAAGAGACAAGTGAGGGGAAATATGAGAGAGGTCCATAAAATCATGGATGGTATGGAGAAAGTGAGTAAGTTTCACATAACACAGGACTAGCTGTCACTGTATGAAGTTAATAGGCAGCAGCTTTAAAACAAATGTAAGGCAGTACTTCTTCACACAAAGCACAGTCATCCTTTTGGTGAAGGCCAAAAGAATAAGTTGGTTTGAAAAAAAAATAGTTCATGGAGTTTAGCTCCATCAATGACAACTAGCTAGATGGTCAGGGTTACAGTCCCATGCTCAGGGTGCCCTTAAACCTCTGACTGCTGGAAGCTGGGACTGGATGACAGGTTCTATTTCACGTGATAAATTACCCTGTTCTGGTCACTTCCTTTGAATCATCTGGCACTGGACGGATCATTGTTCTGACCCAGTATAGCCATTCTCATGTTCAGATCTCCAAATCTGAAGTTGTTACAAATCTGGATCCAAATTTTGCAAATGGATCCTATTTTTATTAATAAACAAATCCTTAGATCCAGCATGCCGGATAGTTAAAGGTTTCGGTAACCAGGTTTGGTTCTTTAAAGGATTTGAAACCACAGACAGAGGAATACTCCTTTTTAGGGTTCGACAAAGATTTTTATTTTCTATTTACTTTATAATTAATTTTTCATTTACATCAATTCACTATCTTTGATTCTTTTAAGACCGCGTAACATACAAATAAAAAGTAGAAAAACAGTACAGTTAAAAAAACAAGAAATAATAACTCCTCCTACAGCTATACCCTCCAGATTTACCTTTGAACAGTTTGTGGAGTTGTCAAATATATAATATTCACATTAAGACAGATAGAAGCATTGTTTAGATTCAGGAGATATTCTTTTCTTTATGTCTTTCCTTTTGGATTTTTTCGTTGCAACTTACGACCGGTGTTCCCCTTTCGGAGCTTATGTGCGGCAGCGAGATTCAGCGCCTGGGAGGGAGCCACTTGATTGATCAGACCTGGCTTTTTGGATTCGCAACCCGTCTGCTCTTGGTCTGTTCCATTCAACCTTATATACCCTGTTTAGGTATCTTTCCACACTCCTGACTATGCTGACGTGTTTTTGGGTTTTTTTGGTTTTTTATTGTTGTCTCATTCTGCCCTTTCAAAACTTTCATCTGCTCCATTTGGGGTTATCAGCACTTTGTTGCATATTGCAGTCTGTGTTACTTTACTTCCCTAAAAACGGGGTTATTTTTGGTCATCCAATCAAATCCTGGTTTTTTAGCTTACATCTCCTGTATCTCAACAATGCTGCCTTTCCTTTACACTTACAACTAAACTGATGCTCATTTGACATATTCTGGGTAGGCCCCAACACATTCCCTTCTCAGAAGGGTGCTTTACTTAAGTTAGATTAGCATTCTAATTTTGTGACTTATAACAATCTCCTCCTGACTGATAAATCAGGGCCATTTTTTTTTTCCTTTAGATCCATACCTGCCTTCCATTCACTTCAATGGAAGCTTAGTCTGACTGTCTGCAGGGGAAAATTGGCACACAAACCCAGTATATTCACACTCTTTTTATCAACAAGAAGCAATAGCTGAATGCAATAAACACCTGTCATATTAACTAGTAATGGATATGCTTCATATCTGAGAGCTTAATTGTCAGTCAAATATGAAAGTATACTAAAGAAACTCAAATACCAGCAATGGCAGAAAGGGTGGAACAGCAACAATTCCAAATAAATAAGACCTACAATATCCTACTGAATTCCAAAAACATCTAAAATTATTCTCCTGCTGACTTTGGAACAGATATGCCCAATCCATTTTATTGAATAACAGTGTGTCTAATATTAATATGGAAATTATGATTTCCTCAGTGACTGACGAGTAGCGATATCCTATGAAAAGCTTGTACAGTACACTCACCATTTCAACAATTATCTTTTTCTCTCTGAAATTAAACAATAGATGAGACCTCCTAATGGCTTTCCATGTGTTCATCACAGCTACCTGCGTGAATTTGCTGTAATTAAGCAATCTGAAACACTGACTGACTCAGAGAAAGCTATTCCATACCAGTGGTGTCCTTGAAATGTCTTCATCATCAAGCAGTCTCTTCTCTTCATCTCAGCAAAAGCTAATGTCAGCACTACTGTGTATCAACCCTTTCACTAGAACAGCTATTGAAATCTTGTAAGGACGCTACAATACATTATTTAAAAAAATAACCCCACCAGCAAAGCAGTGCGGTCAGAGAAATGGCCTGTGTAAAAATGCTTTTGCTCTGGGGAGAAAGGGAATGGGGGCTGCATAAGGGAATGTTTGTTTTGTCTAGTTTTTAAAGTCAAAAATATAATTAACATTTGATAAGATGTGAAGATGCACTACCACAGGGACTACAATGGCCAAATTTGTGCCATTTAATGTCAACAGCCATCAGAATTGTGATAAAATTAATAGAGGTTTATGTGATTGATAACCCAGCTCGTCTGCCATTCCAGTGCAAAAGTCCCACAGGTTTAGCAGCTAGAAACTACATTTAGATCAGTTTTGAAAGGAAGCTGTTTGAAAGATGGACTTTAATTAGCTTCCAAAAAAAACCTGTTTTTATTAGTAACTGTGGACGGTGAATTTAGTTGATTTATCTGGCAGCCGGCCACCCTCCATGGCCACTCCAATGTGAGTGGATGGTAACAAAGGCAGACCTCCTGAAATAGATTTTTTTTTTTTAATTTTTTTTTTTTTCAGTTATAGTCTTAGAACCATTTTTTTTTTTTTTTTTATGTCAAAGCAAGCAGGGAGAGGGAGGGAGTAAAAAGAGGTGGGACGTTTCTCATACCAGGATTCAGCAATGAAAGAAAATTAGACAGAGATATAAATATTATATACCTTAAACTAGCGCTCAGTTTATTTTCTATTAATAAGTTGCAATAATTTTTTGTGTCTAAAAAGAAAGCTGTAATATTGAGGCCATTGTGACTTTAATCATGTAATTGGTTTATTGTAGTATGAATCAAAAATGAAAATGTCATGGTAAAAGGATAGATGCTGCTTACAGCTGCCATGCCACAGCTCATGGACAGCAGGTCATAATTTTGATAAAAATGTACTACAAATGAAACCACTTAGGAAATAGATTTTGATTTTACAAGAAACAAATGTTGTTAATGAGGTATTACATAGAAAAAAATTTCAGTTTTAACCTGTTTCCATGCTTACAGCACATCAATTTCTTTGTGTACCTCTGAAGAAATAGTAAGACTTTCTTTTTATATATTATTATTGATTTTAGAATTAAATGACAAATTTTTGTCATGCCACCCAATATTCTTTTTCTCCTTAGGAAAAAATGGATAAAATGTGAGAAATTAATAATCTGTCCCTTTCTTCAGTGGATAATATCTAGAGATACCATTTCACAAAATATGTATTTCTTATCCACTTGAACATTCTAAGTGGCTGAATTAAAAAATACACAGCCAAATTTAAAAATCAAAGAACTGTGACTAAAATGTTGCATCCATAGAAAATTCCAGTATCTTGTTGCTCATTTAGAGCTTGAATCTGTGCTCATTAAAGTCAAGAGTAAAGTTCCCATTGACTTCAGTGCAGCATCAGACACTTCAACCCAATCTCTTATTTCAATATCTATCAGCACCAGACAAGAGGGAGGTCACATTCATCACCTCCCAATTACTACAGCAATGATTTAGTAAAGACTCATATTGTAGGCCCTTACATATTCCTCATCACTGGCAGCAAAACCAGTCTATCTAATATATCAGGACTAGAGGTAGGCAGAAAAAAATGTTGGGGAGGAGGTGGTTAATCAAAACTTGAATTTTGATGAAAAAAATTCATCAAAACTTAAAGCAAAGGGGGCTATCTATCACAACCAGCATTCTCTTACTCTAGCACAATAACCTAATGCATTCAGTAAGTGCTGAATCACTGCGAATTTCTCCATCGAAAGCAAGGAACTGCTTGGTTTTCTTGGGGGTATACACACTGGAGCAAATAAATGATGATATACTGTCCCTAAATTCATTTTGTCTATTACAGTGTATGCCTTTAAAAGTCATGTCAAATCAACTGAAAAGGAACTGAAATCAAAGAGAAGAAAGTCCAGTTATTTGCTGTGAAATCCATACTTCAGTCTAAGCCCTGGTCTACAGTAGGGAGTTATTTCGAAATAACCCCCTTTATTTCAAAATAATGAGCAGAATGTCAACACTGTCAAGCCCCATTATTTCGAAATAACAGGCTGGTTATTTCAACATCTGTACTCCTGCTTTCCTCAGGGAATAAGCATATTTTGAAATACTTATTTTAGGAGTTATTATTTTGAACTTAGTTATTTTAGAATAATTTCCTAGTGTAGATATGCCCTAAGTGATTTTTGGTCCAGATCCTCCTCCACAGGCAAATCCAAATAGCTGCACCTGACTGAGACTTAAATTTTACAGAAAGCATGCATAATGTCTTACATCATCTTACTCCATGATACATATAGTGCACAATTACAGCACCTACAGGATAAATCTCATTCTTGCAGACTCAAACATTAATAAGTAACACAGTCTGAGACACAGTTCACATGATATGTGTATGGTGTTCAACAAGTATCATATCCAAAACATTTTTCATGAAACTAAACAGCAGTCATAAATACATTGTCACATGTGGCTAGAGAGATAGAAAGCATGCAAACAAATTCTTAATAATATAACCATGAGCTAACGTAATGGGATTATTTGTATCCCCACTGATAAAAATTCAGCGATCCTTGTCAGGATATTTACTATTAGAAAACTTGGTGGACAGAATTATTCCATGCATATTACTTGCCTCCATAGGCTAACTGGTGGCAAGAAAAGACTGGACATAAGAAATTGGGGAACAGTGAGAGATTTAACTATGACAGCTTCATAAAAACACATACAGTACAAAAGGAACAGAAGACAACATTTTAAATAATTACCATGTGCATCTCTGTGAATCTCTAAATATAGCAAAGAATACTAAAAGAAAACAACATCAAACCTTTCTCAAGCAAAAGACAATTCATGTTAAGTTGGCACATACCTAACATCTCCTACCAAAATTTAATTCCACTTGTATAAAGTAGCATATCAATAAAATGTTATACTATGAGAGTCTGGAGATCAGGATTATAAATATATATTGGGAGTATTAAGAAAATTATGGCAAGAGGCCTGAATGCTTGGCGCATTTTGCAAAAGATGTCTATTATAGGTGAACCAGGGAGAGACACCTACTACTTGGTTGCCTGTAGCCTTCCAGTATAAGATTCTGTTTTTACTTACTTATTTCTGTGCCAGGCTTAAAACATTTGGGCTGAAATTTTCCATGCCAGATGTTTGCCTCAGGCTGAATTTTTCACAAGTTTCAGCTAAAACAGATACACTGTTTCTCATAACGAGGTTAGGCACAAATACATTGCAAGAACAATGGTTTTTTTTAAAAATCGGATAGCCATTTTGTGAAGCTCTGTCACCTCCATGCTCTGCAGTAGGGATTTGAAATTTGGCAAGAGCATCAGTCTGGGGTCAGGGATGTGTCTTTTGCTACCCCTTAGAAAATCCACCAGAATCTGGCCAATTTATATCCTCCTTAGAATCTTCAGAAAAATTAAGCTGCCACACTCTAAAATGTCTCTGTTTAGATAGTTCTTTCTGCATTCAGCATACCTCAGAGCTCCGAAGTACAACTAAACTGGACTTGCTCTATGCCTGCAGAGTGGTTGAGCATACTCTAGACTGGAGTTGCATGGGTCAAGTAGTATTTCCCTCCCTAGAGCCAGGGGTTGCTGTGCACTGTTGAACTGACAGCGAAAACAGAAATTCTGAGTTTTGATCAGATTATAATAATTACATAGTTTCCAGAAGGTAGAGGGATATAACACAAATTTAAAACACACTCATCATGAAAGGAAGGAAGGAAGAAACTAACTGCCATGATACCTTTAGATGGGGTGGCCCTGAAGCATGTGAGCAAAAGGAGTGAGTTCACAGATTATTTTTCTACTTGCTTATTTGCCTGTTTTAAGTAACTAATCCTTCTCAAAAGAGACTGAATTTGGATGAAAGTGTTTGTTTGGAAGCTAGGTAGAAGCCCTACTCTGTGACATATGGAGAAGCAGCAGGCGATTGCAGTTCACAGCATAACAGAGGTTCCAAGAAATCCAGTTCCAACAGCAGGAGTAGCTGCAGAAACAACTAGGCCATTGGGCACCAGGCAAAAGAGAAGGTATGGGGCCCTGCATTGGCTGGCTGGAGGCCTAATGGAGTTTGGACCAAATGACCACCCTAAGCCTTCCTCAGAATGTTTGAAAAGGTGTCAAAGGCAGGAACCTGGGTGGATACAAAGTGAATAGCCTGCTTAGCTGTTCCTGACTGTAAGGCATAGCAGCTTATTGGGCAGTAAACAGTGGCCAGGGAAACTCCTACTGGGTAGGAAAGGCAGCCATTTTGGTCAATTAGGGCTGACTTCCAAAGCATACGGATACTGGTTTGGGGTAGAGCAGTGTCCAGATAGAGTGGACCAGAAATCACAAGATCTTGAAACAGAAGAGCTCTGTCCAGAGTCTTGATAGAGAATTCATAGATCAGATTGTCTTGGAGCAGCAACTAAAGGTTCTGCCCATGGGAGCACAGAGCTCAGTACAGTGTTTTCAAGCAACCTCAGTTGGAAGAAGCAGTGGAGCAAGCTAAAGCCTTTCTTTGAGGAGATGAGGCACAGGGTCAGTAATTGAATGAGCTTAAGGGATGACTCTGAGAAATTTGTGTGTGGGGGGGGGGAGAGATCTTGAATGGCCAAAACTTGGGGGACACATGAGAGCTACAAAGATCTGACATAGTCCCACAATTTAGCAGAATCACTCAGGGAGGTAGGTCAGAAGGCTCTATGGTATTCAAGTGTTGTCACCAGTCCAAGCACAGTAAATGGAATTGCTCAGGTATGGCGTGTTACTGCAATGGGACTAGGCAGCAGGGGTCCACATGTAAGGTGGGGATGGTAGGCCTTAGGAAGTACCAGTTAGGTTAAGGGACTCAGACACTTTGTGCATGCAATTTTGTCCAGGAAAATCAGATAGAGGTGAATAACCTAGGCCAATGTTTCCTAAATGATGCTTTGCGGAACCCCAACGTTCCGCGAAGCGAAAGCAAGGGTTCTGCGAGAACTCGATCATTCCCCCCCACCCTTAGACAGAGAGGAACCAGCTCCTTCTCTGATTTCCCACCAGCTTTCAGACCCCTCCCCTGCTGCCACTCCGTATTTTCAAAGCCCAATCGGGACATGTGTGACTGCATTTTGGCACCCTGGTCCACTCCTTGGTGGCTGTTTGGTTGGTTGGTTTTTTGCTCAACAAATTTTTCCCCCAGCTGTAGAGGTTACTCAAATTCTTCCGAGTTTAAAAGGGTTCCATGGCCAAATAAAATTGGTAAACACTGACCTAGGCAAACATCTCCCTGTACTTGCCTTGTGTTCCCATGGGGAAACCCACATTCATCTGACAGCAGAAATAAGATGAGAGATTCAAGGTTGAAGAACCCGATTGTGTGGCAGGATAGGTAGTCAAGAGTCTGCCTTGGCCGATTAAAAATCAGGTGAGAGATGCTTTGGGTTTCTCAAACTCATGCAGGAGAGGCAAGGGAGCAGAGCTGATTAGATCTGGGTGCCCCTGAAACCTGAGAGAAAAGAGTAAGTTCAGAACTGTTCTGTTTGGTTATTTGCCTGCTTTAAGAGAATGAACCTTCTGGCTGTGGCAGTAGGCATTTGGCAGCTGGGGAGAAGCTCTGCCCTGTGACAAACAGTATGAATACTCCTTGAACCCATCACTGGAGAGAGGAAAAACATAGACCGTCTAGTCCAGAATCACCAATTAAAGATGGAAAGAAATGAATGTTCAATCATTAGGGTACGTCTACACAGCAGCATTATTTCAGAATAACAGATGTTATTTCGAAATATGTCAAGATGGAGGACTTCTTACTCTGACTCCTGTAACCCTGATTTCACAAGGAGTAAGGGAAGTCAAAGGAAGAGTGTTCTTTCTTTGACTTCCTGCTGTGTAGACAGCACCAAAAGTCAAATTAAGCTTTTTCAACTTCAGCCATGCAATTGACATAGCTGAAGTTGCGTAGTTTAATTGAACTTTTGCCCTGCTGTGTAAACGTACCCTTACTGAGTTATTCCTGTCTGAATATGTGTTAATGCTCTTTAGCATGGTTTATTGTTCTTACAACTAGATTCGGTCTCAGAGGTCATCGTGTAGACAACATGGTACTCTTCTCTATCCTTGATTGGCTAAGATTTAATATTTTGAAGAGGTTTCTCAGAAGAAGAGAGAATATTTCACTACTAACAACTTTTACAACTGTCCAGATAAAACAATCATCATGGGTGTGTCAGTTACACATAAATCAAGGTCACAGGAACCCACATCATCCCAGTGAACTGCTAATACAGTAAAAACTTAAAAGACAACAAATAGTCTGATAGCATTTTAAAGACTAACAAAATATGTAGATGGTATCATGAGCTGGTATCAAAAGCTCGTGATACCATCTACATATTTTGTTAGCCTTTAAAATGCTACTAGACTATTAGGTGGGTTTTTTTTTGTTTTTGTTTTTGTTTTTTTAAGTTTTTCCTGTTACAGACTAACTTGGCTACCCCCTGAAGCTCTTGCTAATACTGCTAGTATGAGTAAATTGCTACTGCTATTGCTTTCTGTTGCACTATCATGACTGATGTGAGTGGTGCTAAGCTACAGCAATGGAGTACAGGAAGAAGAAGAGTCAACATGTATGAGTTCACAGTGAGCCAGCTTTACACTTATGTGATTGAAAACAAGGTGGTGTGTGTTAACTGCATATAATACTGTAGCATGTGATTCACATATGAACTGTAGCATGTGATTCAGCTGCCATGTTGCTGAATGATGTATGAATCAGAATCAAGAGGATTATTCTTCAGAGTTATCAATCCCTTTTGCATTAGGGATTTATGGAGTCACAAAGAGCAACGCTGTTATGATGAAGGTATTCAAAAGAACGTCAGACCAAACTTCTCATTTAACACTATTTCTCACTTGTCAGAAGGAAATGGACAGGCCAAAGATCGTGTTCTTGGTGGACGAGATCTTCCCCATATAACTACTTCTGGTGAAACTGAAAAGGCAAAGATAGTTTGCAGGTGGCATGATAACACTCTGACTAGATTTTGAAGTGAAGCCAGGTGACTAGGAATGAGTACTGAGAAGCAGCACTCATTCATGCAGCCAGTGATCCAAGCATAGTTTAAATTCTACGATAACATGTAAATAAAATTCCCTTGGTTTTACACACAATTGATTTTTTTTTTTCTTTTCTGATGTCATAACAGTAAGTGAAAGTTGAAATAGCATAGCATTGCATTTTCACAGTGGATCTTGTGAATTTTTTTTTCTTGTTGTTGATGATAATCTAGAGCACTGTTCTAAGAGCTGGGGACTGATTTGCAACAGAGTCATTGCTAAAGGATGCCCCTACTCAAAAAGCTGCCGCCGCCTTCTCCCCCAAAAAGTATCCTTCTTAATGACACAGGACTCAAACTAGAGAGCTCCCTCTTTTCAGGTTGATCATGTGCTTTTTTTGTGTGTGTGTGTGTGTGTGTGTGTGTGTGTGACAGCACAACACTTCAAACTTAACTGACTCATCACAGCTCACTCACCCTACTTGTATGCTTTTGGTTCTTATACTGTTCCATCCCATTTGCTCAACCAATGATACAAGACTCAGTCCCCTAACCAACCCCTCACTGATTTCCATACCACGCGCCACTTTTGGAATGCCCTGACCCTATTTATTTTAGACTTACAAAATATGTAACTAGACCTGGAACTGTGGAATGGGGCTCATAACTAGAAAACAGATGAGGTCTTGGAGTAAAGGCTGGAGGAAGCTTGACAACTCCTGATATAGGGAATATGCACAAGGCACAGAAGAGTTCTTTATTACAAGGATATTTCTAGATTTAGAATTCTCAGTACATATTCAATTGTGGTAACCCCAAAACATCCACCACTATAAATAGTGCCTTTGTACATTCTATAAAATAATTGCCATTCAATGGTTCATTGCCCCTGGTAGATTTTGGGGAAATTCAGCTCAGATGTGTATTTTGTTTTTCTTTTCCTGCAGGTGTACATCTATTGGTTGTGTTGGTTGCTGCCACTGCATATCTTGAAACAATTTGCAGATGCACACTTCCACATGCCTCTATTGAATTCAAATATTTGAATACCAAATAGCTAAGATGATAGAAAATCATTCCATTAAGATCCCTGATAAAAAGGGGCTTCAATGAGATGATTTTGAACTTAGAAGCTACATTTCAAGTGCACTAGTTTTTACCTTACAAAGCTGCCACATATTTGCCAGAATTTTGTGCATGGTGTAAATAAAAGACTATTATTACCCATTCATCCTCCCAGAAGCTGATCTACCCAGAAAAGAGAGGTTGATGAGTCTAGTGTTGTGTTCAGCGACCTTTAATATTAGTTTCTTGTTTGTAAGAAGCAAATAATTAATATATCTCTAATCTAAAAATGTGTTTGTTATAAGAGGGGAACTTATTGGGCTGTTGAAATGTTTCTATGGCATACTGTAAAGCTATGTGAATATTTCATAAAAGACTCAGAGGAGTAGCTCTTTTTAGTCTGCAATTTTAAAAACGACAAGCAGTCCTGTGGCACCTTAGAGACTAACAAATATACAGGCGACCCCCACGCTTACAAGCTAACTGGTTCCTGGAGAAATGTTGTAAGTTGGGTCATTGTAAGTCGAACCCTTATTGCTCATGGGGGCAATGTTATGAATGGGGGTTCCATTCCTGGCCTGCTTTGCCTCCTGGGAGTTGTAGTCTCCTGGAGCCAGCAGCGTGAACATCACCCAGAGCCAGCTGGGGGCTGTGCTAGGCGGTAGGCGGCCCTGGGGCATGGAGCAAACAGTGCCCTGAGATGGCCGGGGGCTGTGCCAGGCAGTAAGTGGCCCTGTGGCTCATGGAGCAGGGTGTCTGTAAATGCGGGGGGGTGCAGATAGGGTGGTCGTAAGTTGGGGGTTGCCAGTAATACATTTGTTAATCTCTAAGGACATGTCTACATGAGGAAATTTATTTCAGAATAACTTATTTTGAAATAATAATTTCAAAATTGTGTGCCCACACTATGGGAAAGCATCAAAATTAATCCGAGGCAGACTCCATTAATGTGGATGCGCTACCGTGACTTAGAGCCCCAGGAAACACGGGGGAGTAATTAGTCTGAATTACTCTAGGGAGTAGTTATTCTGAAATAGCTGTAGTGTGGATGCTCCAGTGCCACTATTTCAAAATAGCAGTAGTGTGGATGCTCCAGTGCCACTATTTCAAAATAAACTTTATTCCTTGTGGAAAGCAGGGGTGGTTATTTTGAAATAACCAGCCCCTTATTTGCTTAATTAATTAACCAGCTTATTAATGAGCATGGTAATGTGGATGCTCCACTTGTTGTTTTGATATAAGGGGTATTATTTCGAAATAACTCCCTAGTGTAGACTAGGGCTAAGGTTCCATAGGACTGCTTGCTTATTTGATGAATTTCACCTCTTACAGATCATGAGCTATCCATGAACAAACTATGAAATTCTCAAATTTATTTATTAAAAATAATCACAGAATACTAGCAATTCAAAATGTGCATTGTATTGCTCGTTACACAAGTAATGTAACACTGGGTCTGACATGCAGCTGGATGATTTCTGTATGCAACCAGCAACAGTATGACTTACATTTTGCATGGTCAAATATAAAATAACCATTCAAATTTTTTTGAAAATCACATTGTTATTGACTTATATTATTTGAGATTCAGCAAATATTCAGGCATTTGATTTTAAAACTTGATTTTTGCAGATATTTTGTTAGCAAAGTTGATTCACCAACCGAACAACCTTTAAGGTTCCCATTGACTTCAGTGGAAGCTGGATCAGGCCTAGAATATTTGTATAAAATTTGTAGTGTAACTGCAGTCAAAGTAAAAGAAAATCAAGGAAATATTCATCAAGAATTGTTACAGTATTCACCAGATTCTTGGCTTCAGTATTTTTCCAGTGGTTTATACACGAATGGTAACATCTTAGTCATGTTTCATTTTTCAGATAATTTTTTTAGGTGATGTGGTTTTGTTTGAGAGCTTTATTACTGTTTATAGGAAAACATCAGTTTCTGAGCCAACATTTAAGAATTCAAAACACATACACACGCACAGAATAACTAGAAAATAAAAGTAGCTCTGGAGTCTGCAAGTTCACCTGCCTGGACTATTTGTACATTTTCAGGATTGTCTGTAATGCTTATAATTAGCCTCCTGGTATTGGTTTTGCTGAAGTGCCTGGAGTGTGGTAGAAATGTCAAAAAATGAATCATGATTTAAAAAAAAAAACACCAGAAAAGCCCTACAATGGAAAAGAAATATTAATAGGCAACAGCCTCTCCCACCTCCTTTTTTTTCTGATGATTTGAGAAGAAAAATTAAAGAACAAAGATAAAGATTAAAAAACACAGAAGAAATTTTAAAAAGGGAGCCTGAACACAAATGAAATAATGAGTTAATGCAGTTAATCTTAAAGAAAGGGATCCCACCCTCAATAAAATTAAAACAAAATATGAATACACTAAGTGCTGATAATGTTTCTGTTGGTCATATTTATCTAGTCAGAATTTTAAAAATTCTGGTAGCATGTTTGTTAGGAATAAAAAACCCTGTAGGTCAAGTCTTTCTGAGAGAATGCCAAATGTCTTTGTGTCCAGTTATTTATGGTTTCAGATAATTGTACAGAAAATATCAAATTTGCATAGTGTGATTATTGCTGATTATTTATCTAGCAGTCAAAATGTTTCAGTGGTTCCTAGGATGACAGATTGACAAGTACTTAAAACTCATTCATTTTATGAAATTTGCATGTAATTAGGCAATAATGAAGGGGATGTTTGTGGACAGCGGATTATACTACAATATGCTGGAAGCGATTCAAATGCTTGACAAAGTGTTAACATTATCTTCAGTTTCAACTAAGTCTTGAATGTTTGGCTCAGAAAAATCACTCAAATTGAAATGGGTTATGGAGACTTACTAAATGTATCAATAGAATAAAATACCTTTTTTTTTTTTTTTTTTTTTTTTTTTTTTTTCCCCTTTCCCTGTCCCCCTTTGCAATTTATTTATGCACTGCTGATGAATTGTACTTTAGATATTTAACTCGTATCACTTTCAGTGTGGTTCATCTGTAATAGTTTCTCTGCCATTGCTGTGGTCATTATCATGGTAGAATCCCATGAAAAATGACCTTCCTAGGTTTCTTGGCATTCGTTTGGGATCTGAATTTTAAAGTGTGTGCTTCTTTGAGATTAACACAAAACAATGTGGGTTTGGAAGCACTGATTTATCGCATGAAAGGAACTTTGTTTCCTAACCAGGTATTTCAGAACAACAAAGATTTTTACATTTCAGTGGTAACACTTTAAATGACAATAACCTTACTAAGTACCTTATAATAAACCAAAAGGTTTTCCCTAATAAATTAGTATAAACAGTTATAACATTATAAGTGTCCTATTTCTTTCTCATTACTTTTAATGCTTTATGATGGTACAACCCTAATTTCAGGATAGGATTTTTCATAGGCTCAGCACTAACTGTATAACCACCACCAGGAAGATTTGAACCCAATACCTCTGGAGCTTAGTATAGGAGCCTCTTCCCTCTGAACTAAAAAGCTTGCTACTTCTCAGCCCATGCTATAGAGGTCTTTTGGTCTTATTTGTTGCTGTGGTCTAGGTGCCACTGCCTAGGACATTGAACTACACTAGATGTGTGGGTTACACCTGCATGCAATCAATTTTTGGATCTGTGCCTACATTTGTAATATAATATATGCAATATTAAAATCATGTATTGGGTGTGTACATAATCCCCTGTCTTAAAACATTTTATTACTTTTTAAAAACTAGTTCATTTTTTTTTATATGGGTTACCTTAATTTAAAATTCTACCAAAATAATATATATTATTGGGATTCTACTTTGATGCCTAGCACATTGAATCCCTGCATGATGTTTAGTAGCCTTTTTCTCTCCCTGGGGAAAGTTATATTCTGCACAGCTCTCCTACATTTAAAGAAGTTATTGTTGCAATGTGAGGCAGCAGGTTTGTTCATGTCCATAATGTCTTCAGTGGATGTACCTGATGGCAGGTATGACCAGCATGGTGGTGGTGATCTCTAAAAGAATACTCAGTATCCAGGGGGTTGGTTGAGATCCATATCAAATGGAAGTTACTTTTGGGGAAGTTGTGGCCTTCATGTACCAGCCAATCCAGGTCAGCCTGCAGCTTATTACATGGGCATATGATGACCAAAAGGGTAAGCCTGCACCAATGTGCTATCGCAGAGTGAAATTAAGGGCACCTCTTCAGTTTGTGAGTTTACCCATCTCCACTCCCTTCTTTGTTCCGCTGGCATGGTTCTGATCAAGTACTGAGTTTTGTGCAGTTCTAGAAAAGATATTTCATCCTTTCTTGTCAAAACAAATGGCTAAAGTGGTTCATAAACAAGAACAAAATCTTTGTGCACGCCAATTAGACTTTCTTTCAAAATTTCTAGTAGTATTTTTCAGAAAAGATTTCATACTGGGGAGGGGCAGTGGGGGAAGCATTTAAGCCCCTGATGGGCCTTTCTCAATGACTTATCTACATTGTATTCTCAACAGCTTTATATAACCTGAATTAATTACTAAATCTATCCCCTTCATTATCTAATTAACTCATTCCACTGTTTCCCCCCCCCCCCCTCTCTTTAAAAAGCTGTTCAGTTACTAACACTTCAGCATCTGCCTCTCTATTCCAATAGAAAAGATGATAATCTGGTCGTTCTTTTAGCCCATCTACACTTCAAAAATTCCTGAATCCTCATATTCTCTGTCTGATATCAATCAGCTGCCCTTGTAGTAACTTTCTGAGTCAAAGATTTTTCTGGTGTTAGGCGAAAGAAAAGCAAGATCCCACCATTCTTATCCGCAGTGAGGTTAGAAGTGAAATTTAAAAGGGAAACTGAGCAGTAGATAGAGGCAATAAGAACACATGCCAGTTTTTTGAGAGTGAGGAGAAACAGGACATGATTCTAATTTGTGAGAGAAGAAGCCAGAGAAAAGGGAGAACAGGGGGATAAAGTATATAAGCTTTGAGAGAGTGTGATACTGAATGGCAGATGGACATATTAAAGATACAAGACCTGAAAACTTGTAACAGGAAAAAGGAAGAAAAGATAAGGGCTGGGCAGGGAAAATAGAAGAGATGGGGGGGGGGGGGGAGAAGGAGGAGAGAGGCCATAGCAATGTTGTTGGTCTTTCCCTCAGAGTATCCAGAGGCTGGTTTGGAGACATCTGTAAAGCATTTTTATGAATCTGTATTTCTGTTTGTAAATGTGGAAGGGAGAAGCCATCTCTGAAGTGTGGTGTCTAAAAATTAGGAATGTTGGTTTACCTATTGTATTTATTTCACTTTGTTTCTGTTACTATATGTCTTATTTTAGTGTGCTGTCTGAGATTTCTAAAATACAATAATTTTAAGGGGCCTGAAGAGAAATGCAGTTTTGAATGAGTCACTCCTTTGTGGACTGTGGATTTTAACAGGGCTACAGCTAAAGTTTACTGTTGGAGAGATTTGATGAACAGTGTTACTGATTAGTAAGCTCACTTTGTAAGGAATATGAATGTGTAGGGGGCTGAGTTGATTTTCAGATTTTAGGCTACTCTTTAATGTGAACCTCCCAAATATTTTCACTCTCCTTGGCTATTGAATCCTCCAGGGAATTAAACACTCCTGTCTTCCAAGCCTTGGCATGACTGAATTTAAAACTTTTCTGGGGAGTTCCTCTCTTACCCCAGAGTACACAGGATTCCAGCTCCAGCTTCTTCTTTCCTGGTTGTTAAATAGAACTCCAGAGTGCTCTGGACTGTTGCAGTTCAGGATCACTACTGTGACAGAAGTGAAATCACTCTTCATGTGCATTTGTAACTAAAGCATAACAATGGTGCTAAAATATTGCTATAAATAATAGTGTTTGCTTACACTGGTGTAATGTCCATAGCATTCTATGTGCTTTTCAAAGAGAGAAGTATACACACGCTCTGCTCCCAACACATGAGGACTCAGTTCTGTATTACTCATCCTGGGCAGTAGTTAGAGCAGTCCATTGGCTGATCAGATTTATGCCCAAGACTCTGAGGCTACATCTAGATGTGGGGCTATTTCAGGATACCAGAAGTATCCCAAAATAGCAATTCCACATCTTTAAACACACGCATTATTTTGAAATATATTTCGAAATAAACGGGTACTCTATTCTGGTGTTCCTGTAACCCTTGTTCCACGAGGGTTAAGGGATTTATCGGAATAGCACTTTATTTTGAAATTTGGCTCTGTGTAGACAGCACCAATTTTTGAAATAAGCTATTTTGAAATAAGCTATGCAATTTGCATAGCGCAAATTGTGTAGCTTATTTCAAGGTAAGGGTGCCGTGTAGATTCACCCTAATGGACCTTATGCAAGCTGAGGATCAATGTAGTGCAACCCAGCTGTGCCAGGGAACCTTCCCTGTTGTCTCCCTCTCTAACATTGCCCTTTGCCCAAAAGTGGGGCAAAAGGCTGGAATTGGAGTTGCTGCTATCAGTTTTATGCCTCCAGTGAATTCTTCTTCATCAAGGAAAGTCTCCAAAGGTTGGGCAAGGACAGGATCCTGCCACTTTTTGACACCTGAAAATTGCATATTACTCAGACTGGGAATGGGGATCTGGGCCATCATTTTAAAAATAGAGATGGATGAAGGAATATAGTATAAAGGAGCAATTTTTGGATATTTTTACATAGCCAGCTTTGTCTACCTGGGGACTGTTTGTGCAGAAGGTGCCATTCATCATGAATCAAGGCATTAAAATGTGGCCCAAAGTGATTGCCAGGCCTCTAATCAGTTACATGTTTGGTGATGGTTATCCATAATTCTGCTTCTCTGGAGAAATCGCCAAGATGAAATGGGGCATATTTCTTTAGAGCATTGTAAATTGCATGGAAATTCCTCTGCATGCTCTATGGGAGTTTATTGGCAGCCAATGCAGTAATAAGGGCCATGTTCTCCCTTTGATCCATGTGCAGATCTTCCCTTGTTAACAACAGAGATTTTTGGGGAAAGATCAAGGGGAGGATGATGTCAATCTGAACATGAGAACTCTAGGAACAACCGTTTGTAGCAGCTGGAAACTTTTTCCAGGACTTGTTAGGTACATGCAATAATCTAATCTTCAGTTTGCAGCAGCATGGATAATAGTGGCCATGGTCTGAAGGTGCTTTATAGGCAATGAAACCATTCCCTGACCACACAGCTATATTTTGTGTGATGAACAGAAATGGGCTGAATGTTTTTCAGATAGCATTTGAACAAATCATTTAGTCACCGGTAATGTGACCAGTGTAGAAAGAAAAAGGACTATGAAAATTGGCTGCCATCATCACAATGGCATGCTATGACTCATGGAGTTGCAGAGTTTTGGAACATTGTAAAAACATTCAGTCCTGGGCAATGGCCAGACAAAATGGCAGTGTAAAGAAAGTCCCCACTGATCAAGCGGTCAGAAAAGGAGACAACAGCTGTAACAACTCGGGGCGGGGGGGAGGAAACATAGCTCAGTGAAGACCTTTTCTCAATGTTGGTAGCAGCCAAGGATGTAAGCAATATGTGTTTGGATTGGATCAATAACCACACGGGTGTTTTTTTCGGAATGTATGCAATACCTCATGCTATAGCACAAAAGCCACCTTCTGAATAGTGGAGGAAAAAAGAATCTTTGAATGTGGGTTCATTATAACTACTTTATGTGGGATTTCTTGCATTTTCTTTTGAAGCAGCTGGGACTGGGCAATATAGATGTACAGTACTAGCCTCAGTACATCACTGACAGGATGGATCCATTATGGTGATTTCTTTGTTCCCATGACTTGCCCAGAATCACAGAAATGTGTGGCACAGCCAGGCATGAAGCTCACATCAATCCCAATCCAATGTCTTAACCACAGGGCCATCCTTCATCTCCAATTTCCTATTTCCCTTTCAGCTGAAAATGCCAAAGGAACATAATTTGCTGTAATACTGCAGCATTCTATTCCTCGTCAACCCCAGGAAGTGAACAGCAGGTGAACGAAAAATGAGTGAACATTCTGAAACTTCCAACAAAGTTTTGTGTAATTCAAGGGATCAGAGTATTATTTGATACATATTGGTTCACTTAGCTCTAATGATAATCTAGTCCACAAGATAGTAGCTAGAGGGAATGAGACACCTTAGATCTGTGCTAGACCCAAAATCCAAAAAAAGGGACTGTCTATGGCTGTACACTCAGTAGAAAGGGAAAAGGGTGGCATATGAATAAAATTCTAAAGCATTTGGCCTGGTGCTTACCTCAGTTTTGTTTGCTTTATTTTTAAAAAATGGCTGTTATGTATAAATGGAGGTATTGAAACTAAGTCAGAGAAAATATCCCAGCACCATGTGAAAAGCTTGTGAAGCCACATTTGGAATAACATGTGTTGCTCGAGCCAACTTATATTAAAGGGATTTTATACAAATGGCTCAAATATCATAAAGGACAGTAGGAAAACTACAGAGAGACCAGAGGTACAGATATACCAAAATGTGTGAAATAAGAATAATAAAATAAATTTCTGTTATGAGAGAGGATCTCACCCAGGTATTATGCATAATATATTTTGAAGGAAATAAAGATGGATGTTCCAGTGGTGAGTGAGCTAAGTAAACAAATTTAACAAATAAAGCTCAGGGAAATTAGGATTCTGAACAAATGTAAAGGGAATTTCCTTTCACGGGGCCAAATTCTTTCTCTCTTGGTATTCACACTTTATTCTGGCTCCCACTGATTTCAGTGGGCATTTGTCTGAGCAAGGAATGGGGGGGGGGGAAAAAAAGTCAAATCAAGTCAAAAGGCACAAGGTGGGTGGGGTAGTATAGCATTGTGCAGTAACCACCGGTGGTGAGAGAGAGAAGCTTTTTTGAGTTTACACATAGCTCTTCTTCAGATCAGGGAAACCCTCCCACTTTGTCTTGCTAATATCCTGAGCCCAACATGGCTACAACCACACAGGTCAAATAAGGCCTTTGAGATCCATACACATCTGGGACCAGCCCTGCAGAGATTTTTTTCCTACTCTATGTAGAAGATAGAGAGCCATTTCCATACCTCCATTCTCACTCATGAGAACCTGTAGTTGGCTTATTTCTCCCTAAATCCATAATCACACCCTGAATTCCCTCCCAGCATACAGTGGGAGTGCACACATGCACCATTCCTTAGTGTTCCTGCCTCCTCCTCACAAGAGCAGAATTTCAGGCGGGTGAGGGGGCAGCAGCCATGCACTCCAAGACATGGCTTGCTTTTCATCCATTTCCCCGGATGCTAAGGGAGTCAGGGGAAAGTACTTGCATTCTGAGCATGCATCTCACAAGTGGCTGGTGAAGAGAGCTCACCAGTCAGGTGTGAAAAGCATGCATGGAATGCAAGTACTTTCCCCTCACTCCCTTAGCATCTGAGGAAAGGGATGAAAAGCAAGCTGTGTCCCGGAGCACATGGCTGCTGCCCCCCCCCTACCACCCAAAATTCTGCCCTTACATCCTCACTCCTCTCCAAAACATTGTTGTGTTTGATCCTTGCACATGGGATGTGTTGAGGAGGAGGAAAGCCTGTATACATCTATTGGGGCCAAATTTGGCCCCGTGTATCACACAGATACCAAGTTGATACTAGGGGACAATGTCGAATGAAGGTGCGCAACTCCAGCTACGTGAATAGCATAGGTAGAATCTATGTACCTTAGTTCAAATTATCATGGCCTCTCCACTCTGGAGGGGAGAAGGGAGTACCAGAGTCAACAGGAGTGTGATTAGCTGTCGATTTAGTGAGTCTTTACTAGACCCGCTAAATCAATCCCCCAGGAGATATATCTCCACATTGCCACTCTCCTGGTAAGTATAGATGAGGCCTAAGTCCTCCATTTCTGGAAAAAAAAAAAAAAAAAAAAAACAGAAAACTATCCAAGGTTTGGTGCTCTGAAACATTTCTGAGTCAGTTTTGAAATACCACATTCTAGTTTTCTCTTCCCCAGCATAGTATACCATGTAAATGGAAAAGAATGACACTACCAGTCCATTACTATGTTGACACACCTGGCTATCAATTTCTTAACCATTTATCTAAAGGCTAAGGGATCAAATGAATTGCTTTCTTTTTACATTTTTTAAAGTATCTTTTTAGTGTTTGCTAATTAAAATAATATCCAATTGAAGGTTACTGAAGTGTCATAATTTTCAACACAAGAAGCTACTTCAACCCTTCCAATCAAACCTATATTGATCTCTTTCCCTATGAACCAAATGCTTTATTCATCTGTTCCAAGTTATTTCTTTCTAGCCATTTGTCATTTACATAACACTGAGTAACCAGTCTTGGGAATGTCCAAAACTACAGAAAGCCTCTATAATAATTTTTGACACAGGGGACTTCATGGAGAAATCCTTATATTCATCAGCTGCAGATTCATTGCACTTTCTGTTTAGCTAGCCATTTCCTAATGGAACAGTGATATTTTATTTGGCTGGCAATAGCTGCTAGCACAGGAGAACAGTTGTATTCCTGAAACTGGCTATCGGAAAGAATTTCCTTGCTTATTTTTCCTCTGTGTATGTGTGCACGCATGTTTTAACTTAAAATAGTGGGTGCAAGAGCCTTTTTTTTTGTTATTTGTTAATGCATCTTAGCAGATTTTTCATATTTCAATCATATTTGTAGTGTATGTACATGCTTAAGATACTTTGTTTAGGATGTCTTTTTTTTCCTCTATTGGGAGGAGTAATTCAGTTTTAATCAGATATAATGCTTCATTAATAATGCTATGATTTCTGTATCACTGTTGCTATTTTCTATGTTCTTCAAAAAGGCTTAAATGAAAAGATTTTTCTGTATAAGAAAAGAAACTGGTCATTTCTCATAAATCACCTCTTCTGTGCCAGAATAAAAATTCCAGTACAGCAAGAACTCCATAGTCCTACCTTCTGAGAAGCAGGAGGAAAGGATTTTTAGTCACATGCGGTATAAATGACCAGCTCCTCCCATTTCCCCTTGGTCTTCTTAAATTTTATTTGATTTTTTTTTTCCTCCTTTCCTGGAAGCATGGAATATTTGCTCAGTGCTCTCCACTTCTATTTATCATTCCACCTCGAAGGTGGTTTTTCAGCAGGAAGACGCATGGAAAATGCTTAAGAGTGGGACCCTTAAAAAGAAATTCCTAAAATGAATCTATATCTCTATCTATGAATCACTAGTGAAGTTGCAGGACCCTATTTCACAGGGCTATAATGGATATTTCTTTCTGAATATCTCAGGTCCCTCTTTAAGTCTGGACCTCCACAGAGTTATCTCTATGTGGAGAAAATATGAATGTTGCTGAAGTTATGATGAAAAGAAAACTGCATTACGGGTTCATATATGTTATCTTAGCTGCCTTCAGCTCCTCAAGGACTGCAACATTTGCTCAAAATTTTCCTCTCCAGTCGCTTGAATTCACTATTTCTTCTGGATTCTACATCAACTGATTATGTGGGGTTTGGACAACTCCTCCATCTCCATTTTGCAATAAATAATGGGTAGAGGGACTCCCAGGCCTCTCATTGTTTAAATGATACTTTACTCTGCTGTTTTCTCAGGCCATGACTAGTAGTACCTCATACTCTTCCTATTTTTCTCATGCCTTTCCTCTGTTTCTCCTTCCTGATTGGAGTAAAGGGACAGCTATCTGGTTCCTATGGCCTCTCCTGTAAGCTTAGCCAATTCTTCCTGGAAAAGGACAGGAAGAGGGAAAGAAAGGACAGGCATTTTCACATTTGTCCTGCTCCTGGAAGAAGTTACAGCCAATCTACCTGTACTAAGAGACAGTAGCACCCAAACTACCCAACCATCCACCCAGCAACCAACACCCCAAAATCAGACAAGATGCCTATCCACTATCTCATTCCTACAGTGGTTTACAGCCGCAAAGGATGATGGGGTATCAGCACAAACACTGGAGGTTTGGGGGCATGACAAGTAATCAGTGAATATTATGATGAGCTGAGGAAACCCTCTTACTTGGACCCACTAGGAAAGATCCATTGATAGAAAAATGAGGGAAAAAAAGGAGCAGTCTTTTTACTTAGCACCTATTTATAGGGGTGATCTTAGCATTAAAAATATGCTATCCTAAAGCACAAGAGGAAGAGTTATTGACTGAATTCTCAGCTGCACCATGTATGTGCTAAGTAGAGCTGAGCTGTGGAGCCAATTGAGGCTCTCTAATCTTGAAGTCTTAGCACAGCCTAGTCATGGTTAGACCACCTTTATGGCATCTCGAAAGTACACCATCTGGCTGTGTCCCTCAGAAGCTGGCGCATCTGTTAAGAATTGCTAGACTGTCGCAGTGCTCTAGCTGCATATCCCCCTCCCCCTCAATGGCAAGGCCTTCAGTTGCACTAGGGACTTGGAGAGAGAGTAGCCAGCTAGCAGGAGCTAAATAGAAGAAATCTACATCATTGGGACACTCCTCCAGATTAGGGCAATCCTCAGGTGGGGTGAGTATCTGATCTGATGTGCCTTTAACAGAGAAGAGTACATAGGTGCTGGTTTGAAGTGGTTTCCATTGTACATGGTTTACAATTTGGTTCAGTGGCTGTCTGCACCCGTACTATGCAAATTGCTCCAGCACCCCTGGAAGAGTGAGATGCAAACATTTAATTTCTGGTCTTTGACCTCTCTCTGTTGTCCCCATTTTCCTCATTCCCATCCTTCCTCTCCCCCTCCCCATTCTGCCTCACTCTTGTGTTTTAAGATCTATTTAATTATGCCTGTAGAAAAGAAAAGGCTTGTATCAAAAGAGCAATTCCCTCTTTTGATTTTCAATTCATTTTCCCCCTCTCATTCAAAAGAATAGAAATATACAAAGTAATTTGGTATATAAAATGATTCCCCATAATTTTAATCCTTTTAAAATGCTTGTGGAGATTAGCACAATTTGATTTATTTTGACAAGGGGTGGTAAAAACTTTAAGAATATCTACTAAACCTGTCTTAAGAGCCTGTTGCTGTGCCACGGGAGTGAATATTTCAGGTGTTACATTAGGAAATCATCTCTGAAACCTCTGGAACTAAGTGAATTAAAGCTGCACAAGAGAAGATTTAAGAGTAAATAGAAAAGGGGTGCCACCCTTTTGCTATTATTTGAGAACATTTTTCAGCAGCAAAGCCATTTTTCTTATTATTCTATTACTTTATGTTTTCCTTATGTAAGGCCAGCAGATCCCAGTCATCTGTGGGCAGAATCTAATCTAGGACCCCTGGAGATCAGTGCATGAGACTCTTCTGCATGAGCCAAAAGCCAGCTGCTTGTCCACTAAGACTGTAGAACCCATTCATTCTTTCTCTCTGTAAGTGGTCTAAGTGCCAGTGAACCACACTCACTAGGTGTGAGGGTTACACTTTTATATTTTGAAAATAATCTGGAAACATATATAATGAAATTCAAAGCCCATTGAAGTTGATGTGAAGACTCCCATTGACTTCCCTGGGCACTGGGAGAGGTTCCTAGTGCAGGCGGTCTGCTCACAGCCCTATGCTCTCCTTAAAGCCTTAACTTCAGTGAGCCCTCTGCACCGATGTGAATTACACCCAAACCCAATATATATATATATATATATATATATATATATATGCTATATCACTAGCTGCTAAAAATCACTACAATTCTTGTTTAAACTAGCCAGATCAAATTCCGCTGAGAAGACAATGCATATTATCAAAGAGTCTAAAGTGGAATATCTGTAAAAGCAATGTACCTAAGTGAAGAGGTAAATAATTACTTCAGCATCTAATTTGTGTATTTCTTTAGTAGGTGAAATGTCATTTTCCACTGTGTACAATTTATACTTTAAAATATGTTTCCCCTGGTTTTGATAAACATTCTAGAGTGCAATATTTGCCCACAGAAGCGCATGATGGCACTATATATGGGTATGTCTACACTACCACCCTAGTTCGAACTAGGGTGGCTAATGTAGGCATTCGAAGTTGCAAATGAAGCCCGGGATTTAAATATCCCGGGCTTCATTTACATCTTCCCGGGCGGGCACCATTTTTAAATCCCCTTAGGTCAAACTCCGTGCCCGCGGCTACACGCGGCATGGAGTAGGTAGTTTGAATTAGGATCTCTAATTCGAACTACTGTTACCCCTCGTAGAACAAGGTGTACCGGTAGTTTGAATTAGAGATCCTAATTCGAACTACCTATTCCGTGCCGTGTGTAGCCACGGGCACGGAGTTCGACCTAAGGGGATTTAAAAATGGCGCCCGCCCGGGAAGATGTAAATGAAGCCCGGGATATTTAAATCCCGGGCTTCATTTGCAACTTCGAATGCCTACATTAGCCACCCTAGTTCGAACTAGGGTGGTAGTGTAGACATACCCTATTTCATCATTCAGTGAGAGGCCAATAGAGAAAGGGGATGATTCATAACTGTACTTCTTTTTCTGGCTTCCTTTGGTTCCACCATTTTATTACCTTTGTTTTTTCAGAAGGCCAACTTCAGAGTACTCTAACAGGAGTCAGGTTCTTAGTTGCTCTGTTTCTAAATAGATCTGCAACTCATTTAGTTTAAGGAGAACTGGAGTTTCAGTGCAAGTAAGCTTTGGAGACAACAGTGAAAAGAAAGGACTATCTGGTACTCACCATATAAGAGACCCTTAGTCTTACTTGTTCTTAGGCTCTTGGACCTATGCTTCATTGGTAGATGATACTGTTCTTGATTTAGTACTAAATAATATTTACTGTTCAAATTAACACGTAACTTTTTAGAAAACAGCCTTTCTAGGGAACTGAACTCCCCAAAAAGGAGCTGCTGGATATGCAACTGAAAAATGGAGGAACTTTCTTCCTTGAAACTTGTAACACACAGAATGCAGAGAATGTTCAGCTAATTCAACATTACCCCTTTTATGAAATGTCAGAACAGCAAATTATTTCAAAGAAATAATGATCTGTACAATCACATTAAAAGACACGCGCAAATGAAAAGAGGAAGATGGCGAATTACAGAGTAGGCGAGTGACTGATCTTTCTGTGTGGTTTTCACTAGAGCGCAAGAAGAAAGATTACATCCCTACAGCAGTCTTCAAAGCCTTGGAGTCAGAGAATGGAATAGGAAATGAACTGCAGTTCAGTGACCCTCTGTGGCCGGAACAGTGGGAGCTGGTAAGCACAGCATTTCCAACTTTATTCACTTCTTTTTCTTTAACCACTGCCACTAGAAGGCCCTCTCTCTCCCTCCCCTTTTATATTACTATTGTTTCCTGAAAAAAAATTAATGCAGTGGATCATTCTCTCTCTCTCTTAATATCTGTCTATTTATATGTATATACAGACATGCTTGTGAGTACTGTATGTATAGCTGATATACTTTTCTTTGTAGATGCCTGTTCTCTGGTGTCTGACAGAGTATATATTGCACTATGTAATTTTCTCTGTTTTATTAGTGATAAAACCAAAAGTTGGTCACCTAGGTCTGCTAGAAGTATGGTATAAAGTAGAGCTTTCAGCCTGGTCTATAATTTTCTCTTTAATGAAGGTGCTTTCTTTGTTACAATGGATTGGCAAAATTCTCTAGCCTCAGGGAAAGAAGGAATTATAACTATAGCCATATTATGATGTCACATAAGAGATGTTTGACCTTATCACCTGGATCTGTTTCCATACTACAAAAGAAACATGTATTCTTACATTTAATAAAAGGTTTAACACTCACCTCATCAGACCATAATATTAAACCTATATAACTAAACTGCAAGACCATGCAAAAATGTAGGCAGGAAGTAAAACAGAAAGATGTTAATGTTTATGTATCCTCGTAAGTAAGTACTCTTTAAGGCATCCAAGGGGCCGATTGATGATCTAAGTGAATATTTTTTTATTATTATTATTTTGTAACTGGAGATCTCTTGATCTTTAAATGGGACTTCCAGATTTTGCAGTGTGTTTATTTTAAAATGGAAATATATCCTTAATCACATCCAGACTTACCAAACGTTTTACAGAGGTGTAGCGGCAGCTCAGATTGTATGAGCTTTTAAGCACATAATGAGATGGATGGCTTGAAGGAGCCAATTATACCAATACTTTTCAGATAGCCAGTGTCTAGATGTTTAACTTGATCTCAGAAGATGGGATGCAGTTAATTACTGCGGATACTTTGTAAGAGAGAAACTTAAAAATCAAACCTTAAAACCTTATTATATTGGTCTTTCTGCTGTGAAGTAGTCTCCCTGCCCAGAACCCTTTGATTCATTCCCTTCTAAAGCTTTGAGAACAATTGATTTTTTGGGTTGGCCAACAAACTGAAAAGGCAGAGGAAATATTTAATTAGATTTGTAACTTGCCAATACATTGGAGAAGTCCATTTGGGGCCAGCAAATACATGTACATGCAGGTGTTTATCTTTATGTAACTGTTAGCCCAGTGATTAGGGCAGTGGTTTTCAAACTTTTTTCTCATGACCCCCACAAGAGCTGGTGGCCAGGATTCCAGGTGGCAGGGGGTCCCCTAGGCATGTTCTGGTGGTTACAATCCTGGCACAGGGTGCAAAATCTGCGGGTTGCTACAGCTTCCTTCACACACACTTCTACTTCCTGCACCTCTGGTAAACTTCCTCTGTGGAGTCTCCTCCCTCCCTGTGGGGTTGCCCTCCAAATGGGTCTCTGTTTCTCTGATCTTTAATGTCCCTACCTCTGTAGGCGTTCTCCGGAGGTTGTGTCTGTAGTCTTCTGATTATTTCACCCTCTTGAGCAGTCACCTCACATGACCTGGGTGTCACTGCACAGCTTACAGTTCCTCTAGCCCACTCCTTCTGGTGTCTCTAATGGCTGGATCCTCACGGGAGGGGTCTCCAGGCCTGGTATGTCATTGGCTGAAGTAGCATCTTGTGCACTTGTTCCCAAACTGTGGGCTGGGACCCCAAAGTAGGGCACAACCCCTTTATAATGGGCTCTCTGGGGCTGGTGTTATTCTTGTTGGGGGGCCAAGCCCCACTGGCTGGGGCTGAAGTCAAAGCCCAAGCCCCACCCATCCAGGGCTGAAGCCAAAGCCTGAGGGCTTAGCTCTGGGAGGTGAGGTCCCCCTGTCTGGAGATGGAGCCTTGGGAGTTTGGCTTCCCCTGACCTAGAGGTCATGTAGAAATTTTTGATGTCAGAGGGGGGTTACAGCGCAGTGATGTTTGAGACCTCCAGCTATAGTGCCTGCTTTCTCTGATTGTTGGCTATCTCCTCTCAGCAGTATTTCCATCCTTCTGACTGCAACAAGTCTCCTCTGATTGGTAGCCAGGTTTGGGTCCTTCATCCCATCTTTGTCTGCCATGAACTGTTTTGGTACCCCCATGATGCAGTATTTTGGTGTGTCAAATGCTAACAAGAGGTCAGAATTACAAGTAACCAGCCATGAGTAACAATCTCTTAATTGTTTTCACGGTGGATTTTGCCTTACCCTTACTCTGTGGATATGCAGGGGAGGAGGTACAGTGATCAAACTCCTATTTGCTGGAAAATTCCTTGAATTATTTTGAGGCAAGCTGGGGTTTGTTGTGGGTACATACAGTTTCCAGAATGTACTCACAACCCACAACCAGTTTCCATTGCTCACAAATTGGACTCTTAATTTGTCATTCACTAACTTGCTTCTTGTAGCCGGCATCAAATTCCAAAAAAAATTAAATAGTAATCCACTGAAATCAAGTCCTGCCTTTCCTTAAATGTAAATATATCTGCTCCCACCTTTCCCCATGGTCAGGTGCACATCTTTTCTGGTAACAGTCTCTTTTTGCTGATAGTTACCAATGACTGGCAGATCATACATGCTTCTATCAAGGAGTGTTTTATATTCATTCCAATAAATGCACAACTGAGATAATCTAAGACAACCGTACATACCCAGGTGTGGAAGATGTATTTTTGGCATGATAGTTTTACATAATAAGGCAGGAACAATTGGACTCTGTCTCTGAAATACAATTCCATCCTGCATACTCAGCTCATCTTCAATTTGAAAATGTAGGTTTGCTCCTAGAGGCTTTTGTCTTCTAACCATGCTGCAGTAGTATCATTCCCTTGACTGGCTGTGATTGGATGTCCTTTTCTGAAGCCTCCTTGATTTCCATCAGCTTCACTGTTGAAACTGGAAGATCGCCTCCATTAACATGCAGTTCTATGTCCTAGTGCCTCTGCATGTACACCCTCCACAGGAATATGTAGGGTTAAGGTGGCCAGGAATACCAATTAACCCCACAGGCTGCACCCAGAGCAGGAACCAGGAGATTGATTAGGAACACGCTGCACAGGTGGGGTCTATATATCCAGGTAGCAGGCTATTGACTGGGCAGCAGTAGAGGAAGGGCAGTCGTTCCCTGGGAAGAGGGTGTTGTATTTGGGGCCTGCTGGAAAGGCAGTAATCATCCCCCACAGTGTCTGATCTCTGCCTAGCACTGCTGGAGGCTTATCAACAAATACTCCAATTTCTCTGGAGCACTTAGAAGGGTTTTCCACTAGCTGAAGGGGTTTGTGGTCTGATTCCACTACTACTGGGTGGCCATAAGTGTACTCATGGAAACACTCTACTCCAAATACCACAGCTAAATGCTCTTTTCTATTTGGGAGTAATCCCCCCCCCTTGGGTTCTGACAGGATTTTGCTGGTATGAGTGACTGGCTGTGCCTGGAAAATAGCTACTCCCAGTTCTTTGATCAGTGCATTGCAATGGAGTGTGCAGGACCTATCCTGGCTGGTTGTACGTTATCCTTTGTTTCAGTGTAACAAATACTTGCTCTTGGGGATGTGTCACCCGCCTCTTTCACAAATCTGACTGAATATTTCTGAAACCTTCTGCTCCTACACATGCTGCTAAAATGGCTCAACTTGCCACCCACTTGTATTGCTGTGCTAGTGCGAGGCTCTGCTCCTTTACCCGCTCATGCTGCCTCCCACAGTAAATTCATCTCACTGCGGCTGTGGAACCCTGGCCACCCACTCTACCTTGCGGTTGTCTCACAGCATGTAGTGCGGGGGCTGCTGTGCCTCCTAGGGAACTTGGTGAGGAGGAAACAGTGGTCTGCAAGGGCTGGAGGGGATGCCTGTTCATGTAGGCAACCTGGAAAGCCGCCATGCGGTCCATGACAGCCGCCCTGGATGAAAAGACTTTCCCTTGGTGCTTCACTTCCAGTTCCCTTTCCTCACACTCCACTTGCATCTCCTCTAGCAGTGTATTGCTCCACGCACTTATGTGCTCCCTGTCCAAATTGGCAGATTGCATTTGCTCCTGGAACATCTCTTCCCTACCCCATTTTTGCCTACAGACTTGTGCCAGACAGTCAGCTGGCAGAGCCAGGGGAATGAACAGCAGGCTCATTGCTGTTTCTGCTATAATGAAAAGTGAAGGACAGAGTTTACAGGAGATTCATTGCAGAGTGTAACACCAAATCTGTTTAAATAAAATGAAGATCTGTTTAGAGACAATAGGGATGTGTTATGAAC
The DNA here is from genome assembly GCA_032595735.1 of Pelochelys cantorii. Taxonomy (NCBI): domain Eukaryota; kingdom Metazoa; phylum Chordata; order Testudines; family Trionychidae; genus Pelochelys; species Pelochelys cantorii. Next base: position 117,136,734 of record CM064326.1, on the reverse strand, counting down.
AAGGCCACAGTTATGCTTTCAAGCAGCCACTATGCAGCAGGAACACTACAGAGTTCTTCGGAGAGCAGCTGGACTTGATTTGGTGGCAAGCATGGTAAGGAACAGGCTGAGGCATGAGCCTGCAGGTGGGAGGTGGACAGGTCCAGGCATGGTGGCAGAGCAGAGTCAGAGCTCACATAATGCCCATGTGTTCGGCACCTCCATTTGCCAGGAAAGTGCAACTTTCTCTTACCACAGGAGTAGGTGGGCAGGAAGAGGGGAGAGGATCTAGATGTGGTGGCACAGCAGGGCAGGCACCCCTGTGTTCAGCACCACCACCCCCATCTACTAGAAGAATGCAACTTTCCCTTACTGCAGGAGCTGGTAGGTGGTCAGGAGTGAGAAGGGTGTCTAGGCATGATGGCAGGGCAGGGCAGGGGCTCAAACCTTGCTTCCTTGGGGATGAGCAAACAGAGGTTTATTCTAGAGGCATCAGCTGATAGCTTCCCCTGCTTCATCCAGGTTGCCATGCGAGATATCAGTCTTCTCAGAATCACAGAGTGCAGCACAAAGCATCTGCTCCCTGTCAATGCTGCCAGACCACTTACCGCTGGCTTGGCATGGGAAGGTGTCCTACAGAATAAGACAGGACTCTCTGGAGACCTTGTGAGAAGGATGAAAGTGTTCCGCTCTGAGAGCTTTATGGAGACTCCTGCTCCGTCTCCAGACATGATAACAAGCTGTTCTGGGGAACCCCCACTGTGTAGGCACAGTAGCTGCCACAGATCATACCCAATTGCCTTAGCCCACTTTGAGCAAGATAAAAAAATGTGAACTCACCAGAAGGGCCCACCCCAGGATCAGTGTCCGACTATGAAATGTCCTGGAGGAGGGGACTGTCTCCAAGATTATAAAAAGTTCTTGGTTCCCAGGGACATCAGTTCCCCCATTCGCCTGTTGACCATTCTTCTCCTCCTCCTCCTTAGCACTGCTGCCCGAGTGTCTTGGGAGGAATCCATGGACTGTCTAGGGAAGCTGGTCAGGTCCCCTTCAAGGACTGCATGCAACTGCTCATAGAAGTGGCATTTTTGTGGCAATGCTCCAAACTGTCCATTTGCCTCCTTTGTCTTTTGGTATGACTGCCTCAGAGCCTTTCACTTGGCACTGCTGGGGGTTCCTGGCATATGCTACCTCCTCCATGCCTATGCAATCTTGGCATAGATATATGTGTTTCTTTTGCCAGTTTGTAATTCTGTGAAAACAGATTCTTCTTCCCACACAGCAGTGAGGTCCAGGATCTCCTGCACACCCTATGCTGGTGCATGTCTGCGACCCTGAGAACTCATGGAGCTTGAACTCATGGCCAGGTGTGCTGCTCAGATGTGCTGCCTGCTCTGAGGTGTGCTCACCACGCTGGCCCACAGGAAATGAAATTCAAATTTTCCCAGGGATTTTCCTATGCACCTGGAGAGCAGTAGAGTTGAAAGTCATGACCATAGCTGGCACTGTGGGGCGCTGTGGAATAAGTTCTGGAGGCCAGGAACATCAATTTTCACAGCGCTGCATCTGCACTACCAAAAAGTTGACCATGCAAAGTCAAATTTAGCAGTTACTCCTCATGAAAGCAGGAGTACAGAAATCAACTTTAACAGCCCATAAAGTCAGGCTTGGTGGTATGGACTTGTTGTTTAGAAAATCAGCCTAATGTGGCTAAACACTAAACTCCTAGTATAGACCAGGCCTGAGTTGCTCCCAAACTAACTCCCTACATTCCCTCTTAGTCAAATGTCCCTTCAATAATCTCTCCAGGGAACATGGGCCCTCTAACTCCAGTTCCACTGGTCATGATACAGGGAGAGGAGAAACCTGAGTTCAAGACCCTGCTTTCAGAGTGTGGATTCAAACTGGGGTTTCCCACATCTGAGGTGAACATCCTAACCACCAGGTGAAAAGATATAAATGGGGCTACAGAGAGACACACACATAGTGTTCTGGCAGTGACAAACTTTTCCCATCCAAAACTACTACATCAATTTTGTGCATTTTATTTTTTTTAGTGAATAAACTATTCGAAAAATGTTGCCCAGCTCTCTTTCCTTCTGCACACCTCACTGCAGTCCAATGCCAGCCAGGCCTCTTAAGCAGAGAACAGAATTAATAGTTTTCTTTTCCAGAACAGACAAAAAAAAGACTGAGGGGGTTATGCAAAGGGATATGATTTGGGACAAATCTACATTATCATTTGTAATTCTAAGGTAAGAGAGATCATTTTCTGCATTTGGCTTTTCATTATAACACCGTCCTTCCAATTCAAGCCTTCTTCATCTTGGTTCATGAGCATTATGATGTATTGTAATTCCCCCTTTTTTTTAACAACATCAAGAAAACTCTTCACTTACAGTATGTGGCTCTTGTCTGGAAGGGGGAGTCGAGTCAGCTACTTCAAAGCCTGACACAGCTTCTTGCAAATTTCAAAGTTAAGTAAAGAAAACAATTTAGCCATTTGCAGATGAGAATCATGTGAGAGACCTGCATTTTTAATGCTTCTAATTCTATTTGTAGTAGTAGTATTTCAATGTTAATCTAAAAGGATTATATGTAAGCTTTAAGACATAGGTGCAATTACTATGAAATTTCAGTCTGTGCTTTGGACACTCATATTTGGGTTACAAGTTACAGGTCGGTCTATTTCTATGTGGCTTTCACTTTAAATCTGCAGTTTTACAAAAGAATCTGAACCTTCATTCTTTTTACAATCTAAATCTTCATTCCTCAAAAGAAATGCCTAATATAGTACTCCTGAGAGCCCAACAAAGAAACTCCTAAATGAATAATTAAGAGGTGAATTAATGTTTTTATGATTCAAAATCTGGGAATATAAATGGAGGGATGTTGCGTCATCATGTGGGCTGCAAACAGAATAAAAGGTTATGTTAAATGCACACTCAAAATAGAAGCGTTACCTTTTCCTCTGTAGTTCCTTTTTGATGCCAACCCCTCGGTAATTACTCTTGACTATTTCCAAATCCCATCTCAAGACCTGTCTCTTCCTCAGCCTAGGAATTCTAATTCATTTTTGCTATAATTAAAGAAACAAATCCAGGTCCCTGAGACTCTCCATTTTCCAGAGCCCATTGTTATTGCTGAAATATGTCTATTACACCTTCCTTACCCTTGCCAAACCAAGATCAAGAATCCACACAGCTTACTTAAATTTGTACGTGTGAAGTATAATTCAGCCACTCCTTCAGCACAGTGATAAAGGCTTCAGCTCACTCTTTACACTAGGCTAGGGCTGCATCTAAAGTGGTCTTCAAGGACTTTTGCCAGCTTCACAGAGCAAATTTTGTTCAACCATTTAACAGAGCAGCTCTACTGAAGAACAGCTCTACACCTTTAAGCACAGTAATCTCTAAAATAAGTGCAAATATAGAGACTGTGTGTCTCTTGTTCATTCACTTGGTCTGCTGTGAGCTCCTGATGAATGCTCATATTTTCATATATCAAAAGCCTCCTGGAGATGCCTTTATGTACAGTTGTTCATGTGGCAATATCCCACCTGCATGCCCCTTTTAAAACATGGACTCAGTTTTTCATTGGGTATTAATTTTTTTTTCCTGAAAGTGAGGGTCAACATATGTGACCTGCCACAGTGCACAGAAGTAAGGGGCTGTGTCTGAATCAACTGCTGTTAGGAAGGAGGTTGAGAGGGGTTTCCTCTGATCAGCAGGAGACCTAGTTTATTCTTTATAAGAGGAGGAAAACACTCCTTTTCTGTCCCCATAAATAACTTTTAAAATGTTATATCCGTTTATAACATTTCTTCCCTTCTTTCTGCCACCCCCTTCTCTCCCAACCACCTCTCCCAGGGTGTACACTGAAGGTTTTTTCAGAAAAACGGCCTTTTTTCCAAAAACACTCCAGTTCCATCCACATTGCAGTCATGTTCTTTTGAAAAAAATTGAAAGAACAGAGGGGGTTTTCCGACATTGGTAAACCTCTTTCTACGAGGAAGAAGCCTTCTTCCGAAAGAGCTGTTTCGGAAAAGCACGTGTGTGGCCAGGGAAGAGGGAGTTCTTTCGAAAGAATCACATAATAATCACAGCTTGAATGCAAGATAGCGTCCATTTAATGTGGACACTATCTTTCAAAAAAGTGGATTGCTTTTTTGATGTGCTTCTTTCGGAAGAAGTTTTTCTGGAAGATCTCTTCTGGAAAAGCTTCTTCCAAAAGAAGTCTGCAGTCTAGACATAGCCCCAGTATGAACATGTGTGCTGAAGTGGGAGTTTTAGTCTATCCTGAAATGGTGTGATACAATCAGGCTTGCTGATGAGGGAGGCATGCTGCTATCCAGGTGGCACTGAGGACTGCCTAACTCCAGGCTGGCCCCTTCCGCCTGAGACCCTACCCCTTCTGGGATCGTGGAGCAGAGTCCCCCCTCCTTGCCCAGGGCCCAACAAGGCTGTCAGCCCTGCTGGATATGATTGACAACAATGGGCATAAGGTCAATGTCTGGCTATTCAGTTTAAGGGCCTACCTAGAGATTGCTATGGGTGGTGCTTGATCTGCAGGGAGACTACATTCCTTTGGGATTTCCCATGACAATGCTGATGGCAGGAAATACATTCCAGTAAACTTTAGAGTTCTTTAATGGCAGGTTCAAAAGCTATTTCCATTTTAATCCCTGAACTGCCAATGACCCAGGTTATGCCTTGTGTTTATACAGCAAGGCTGCGTCTAGATTGGCATGATTTTCCGGAAATGCTTTTAACGGAACAGAGTGTCTAGATTGGCACGGACGCTTTTCCACAAAAGCACTTTTTGCTGAAAAGCGTCCCTGGCCAATCTAGACGCGCTTTTGCGCAAGAAAGCCCTGATCGCCATTTTAGCTATCGGGGCTTTTTTGCGCAAAACAATACCACGTTGTCTACACTGGCCCTTTTGCGCAAAAGCTTTGTGCAAAAAGGATTTTTGCCCGAACGGGAGCAGCATAGTATTTCCGCAAGAACACTGACGATCATACATGAGATCGTCAGTGTTCTTGCAGAAATTCAAGCGGCCAGTGTAGACAGCTGGCAAATTTTTCCAGAAAAGCGGCTGATTTTCCAGAAAAACTGGCCAGTCTAGACACAGCCCAAGTGTATTTCACCTTTTGAGTATGTCACACTATAGTTAGAATTCATGTGTAGCGTCCTGTCTTAGGCACAAGTTAGGGTAGGGTCATCAGGGCTCTCTGCAATAAAATGCCCACATTATTTGCATCTCAGACTTGCACTTCTTTGATGTATCAAGCTTTCACCTACCTTTACAGTGCAGGAATCCTTGTAATCCTTACAACATCGGCAACACAGATACTTCCATTTCTTTGTTATGTCTCTACTTTGTTTCACCACTGTTTAATGCTTAAGTTCTTATTATCCTCTTCTCCTGTCTATAGCCGACCTTGTGGTAAAGGATACCAGAGGTATGCATACACTTCAATTAAACACCATATCTGGCTCATGTCAGCTAACTCGGACTCGGGCTGCAGTGTAGACATTCGGGCTCGGGCTGGACTCCTTGGGTCCCAGAGATCAGACTCCAGCTCAAACTCAAATGTCTACACTACGGTTTTGCAGCCTCATAGCCTGAGCTTGAGTTAGCTTGCACAAGTGTAGACATACCCCGAGTCACTTATTCATAGTATATGACTTTCTGGCTTCCCTTTAGGGATTGCCTACATCAAATATCACTACTTCAGATCCACAAGTTGTCTGAATGTGTCATAGATTATGGTAGGCCATTGTGTCTGATCTGTTTCTCAAGCTCCTGTGCTCCAGATGCATAGCATGATGTGACCATTACAAATTCCTCTGTTAAGACCACATAGGCTCTGTTTGTATTAGTATGACAGTATCTCTTCCTGATGGTTTTTGTTTCCTTGAATTAAGTGGAGAAAATATCACTTTCACCAACAAGAGCATGCATAGAGGAGTCAGACTATGGAAGGTGGTTTGTTCAATTCACCGTTCAGAGGAAGGAATTCCACCTTTATGTTACAGATTACATCTAATTCTACATGTGTAAAATTCTTATGATACTTTGGTATGAATGACTATATTGTATGGTTGAAGGTGTTCTTGCAATTTTCTTTTAGAGAAAAATGAGTGAAGTCAATGCTCCTTTCAGTGAAAACTGCCTAACAGCTTGAGGCAGGCAAAATGCAGGCAATGTGTTTTTCAAACTTCCCCATACAGTTCTGCTAATGAAATATAATTCAGATGCGTGACAGACCCACTGTTCCATGGAGACAGCCAATCATGTCTAATTGCATGGTGAATTTTATTTTTTATGTTTCCAGTGTGAATTTATAAGTTTTCATTCCCCACCATTTTAAAATGCTTTTACCATGATTAATGAAACCTAAAACAAATATATTAGTGGGCAAATTTTCACATGTACTATGAAATGTGTGAAGCTTTCACTTCACAGACCAACAATATTGCTGTTAGTGCCAACCGTAAGCCCTGATTGGCTAGGGATTGGCAGTATGGTCTTGGCCTCTCTGTCTCCACCCCCATAGAGCCCTGATTGGTTAGGGAACTGGCAGGAACTTCCCCCCACTTTCTGCTGTAAACTATTCTAGGACGGGAGCAGGGGTAGACCATAGGCAGTCTGCAGGCCCAATGCAGATTGCCAGATGCTTTTGAACATGTGGTTTACTCATTATTATTGTTTTATTATTACTTTGAAATAACTATTTCAGAATTAGCATTACTCCTGGTGGAAAAAAAGGAGTACAGATTTTTAATTCCACAGTCTCATTTTGAATGTGGATGCTCTGCTTATAAATTCAATCTTGGTGCGATTATTTTGAAATAAAGTACTAGTGTAGACCAGGGCTAGAAGATAAGATTCCTCTTTGGACCATGGCAGCTTTTGTTGAATTTCTGTATTCTCCTTACTTTGAAGGGAGCTAGCACAGACTACTTCCCCCTCTGCATGGATCAGCATGACAAACCGCAAGGAAGAACCAAGGCTTCCCCAACTCCCTGAACATATGTATGGGAGGGGAAACTTGCCAGTCACAATCCTTCTCCATGCACAGCCTCTATTGATGCAGAGGAGTAAGAGCCTTCCCTTCCTTATGTCCCCTAAAAATGAGAACACAAAAAGGCACATGATTGAGCCCTTACATTATTGGTGCTAAGTGTAAACATAGGTGAAAAATAAGGATAAAGATGAGTTTCCAGAAATGTTTATATATACATCCAAATGCACACTCTGGGTTTCTCGAGATAGGGATGCAAATGTAGTGTACCAAAATTGCTAATGAAGTGCGGGATTTAAATATCCCACGCTTAATTAGCATAATCGCGTCCGGCCACCATTTTGAAATTGCATTATTTCAAAATAAAATGCCCCGTGTAGCAGCATTATTTCGAGAGAAAACGCTTCTCTCGAAATAACTGTTACTCCTCACACAATGAGGAGCCTCCCAAAGGAAGTAATGGGGGCAAAAGACCTATCTGGCTTCAAGATTAGGCTAGATGGGTTTATGAAGGGGATGGTTTGATGAGATAACATGATCTTGGTAACTAATTGACCTTTCACTATCAAGGTTAATAGGCCAATGGAGGGATGATAGGAGTTACTATAGAGAACTTTTCCTGGGTGTCTGGCTGGTGAGTCTTGCCCACATGCTCAAGGTTCAGCTGATAGCCATATTTGGGGTCGGGTAGATTGGCAGAGGCCCTGGAGGTTTTTCACCTTCCTCTGTAGCATAGGGCACGGATCACTTGCTGGAGGATTCTCTGCATCTTGGGGTCCTTAAACCATTTGCGGACTTCAATATCTGAGATACAGGTGAGAGGATTATTCCAGGAGTGGGTGGGTGAGAGTCTGTGGCCTGCATTGTGGAGGGGTCAGACTAGATGATCATAATGGTCCCTTCTGACCTTAAAGTCTATGAGTCTATGATTTCAAAATGGTGGCCATACGCGATTATGCTAATTAAGTGTGGGCTATTTAAATCCCGCGCTTCATTAGCAATTTCGGTACACTACATTTGCATCCCTATCTCTAGATAGGAAGCAAGTGTAGACATACCCTCTATGAACAGGTTTCAGAAGTAGCTGTGTTAGTCTGTTTCAGCAAAAACAAAAAGGAGTCCAGTAGCACCTTAAAGCCTAACCATTTTATTACAGCATAAGCTTTTGTGAGTTGCAACTAACTTTATCAGGTGAATGAAGAAAAAGAAAAACATGTAGGGATATAGAGAAGGGAGTGTTACATCCGAGCTAATTCGATCAGGATGAATGTGGATAAGATGATTAAAATACCTAAAATGGAAAATTACTTATGATAAAGAGCAAGCCATTCCGAGCCCCTATTCAGACCCATTCTGATAGTGTCAAATTTACATATAAATTCCAGATCAGCACTTCCACGCTGCAGCCTGTTTTGGTTATTTTATTTTATTTTATTTTTTGGCTTGAAGATGTCAACTTTCAAGTCTGTAAATGTACATCCAGGGAGGTTAAAATGTTCTCCCACTGGTTTTGGTATGTTACCATTTTTGAGTCTGATTTGTGTCCATTTATTCTATTATGTGGAGACAATCTGGTTTTACTTTTTAAAATAATCAAAATATTAAAATATTTCCAAAATATCAACATTAAATATTTTTATTCAGGATATTTTTTCTTTTGTCACTAAAATAATTTGGTGCTGTTTCTTGAATCTGCAGAGTATTTCAGTCAATCAAATAAATATTTTGGTGAAGGGGAAAAATGTGTTGTCTGAAAAATGTTTGCCCAACTCTTACAATATATAATGTTTAAATGTTGAATGTTGGTATTTAGTGGAAATAGAGAAAGTTTGTTTGTGATGTTACATGTTTGTGATATGAATTTAAACAGTTAATTTAACTAAAAATGTGGTGTTATACCATTTGAACTCCACAGATTTCTGCAGACAAGTTCCTGATTTGCATTAACATAACTGAGTGGGAAGATCAGGCACAACTGATCTACATTCTTTTAAACAGCTGTCACTCTCAATTGGTCAGAAACCTTCTGGCTAATGGGTGCCATTCTAAAATCAGAGGCAATCTCTTTTAAATGTGTATGGCTAGACTGAATAAGGACTTTCCTCTTATACCATTGCCTGCTTTTCTTTACTGACCTAAACCGAGAAAGATAAATGAGGAACTGATTAGGAACTGTTACTTTCCTATAAAATCCTGACTTAACTCTCTGTGGCCAAGAGATTTTTTGGGGTCTTTTTTAAAAAAAAAAAAATCTGATTTTACTCTTCTCTTCAACTCTGGACCTTTGGAGATAGATTCTTCTCCAAGGAGAACAGCACAGTAGTTCTGAGTTGCTTTCCCATTAAGAATTGTGCTGGATTATATCCAGTAGTTGTTATTGGTGTTAATCTGTAACTTTGAAGATCCTTTCTCCTTGCTGTAGGATTTCCTTGACTGTCTGTCCAGCTCTTTCAGCCTCTCTGTTCACTTATGGATAATGTATGCTAATAGTAATATGATCAAAAGCATATTTGATTTGGTATGATTTAAATTCTGCTGTGTGGTTTGTGGTCTGTTGTCCATCACTACTTGATCTGAAATGCCAACATGAGCCACGGTACACTTCAATTTCTCTGTAACACTGCAACAGGTCTTTCAAGTACATTATTTCTGTGTACCTGGAAAAATAGTCCACCATGACCAAGTAATCATGAATTTACATAAATCTGCAGCTAGTCTCTTTCAGGGTCTGTGTAGTAGAGGTGTTTGTATAGTTCACAGTTCATTATTGTCTCAAGTTTATTTACACTGAGTTTCCTTTTAAAAGTCTAATATCATATTTCATTGAGTTCTTCCATCTTTCTTATTGGACCCATCATACTTGCCATGTTGTAGCTGAGCAGGTCTTTGTTCGTTTGACCACCTGCACTCTGAATGCACAGCTTTTGGGTCTATAAGTTGATTCTGTGATGAGCTGTCCCATGCAGTTTAGAATACCTCCAGGGCTAGTCAGAGCTGTGTCAGGTGATTTCAGTTTGGGGGGTGGCATTAGGGCCCCTGACAGGGGTGGAGCAAATGGGGCAGTTGCCCCAGGGCCCAGTGATTTGAAAGGGTCTGGGACTCCAGGATGATGATGCTGCTGCTGCTGCTGCAGGCAGCCAAACCACCAAATGCTTTTAATTGCACTGGAATCCAGTGTGATGCAGTCAGGGCAGCACTGAGGGCTGCTTGCCCCTAGCCCTGCCCTTTCCTCTTGAGATCCTGCCTCTTCTGGTGGGGGGACTTGGAGCTGAGGGCCCCCCCTCCCCCCCGCTACATTTCCCAGGGCCGGTGAAATCTGTCACCAGCCCTGGGAAGCATTAAAAGTGATTGTTAAATTCCTGCTGTGATTATTGTCATGTCTGCTTCTCAGTCACTTTTAAAGGTAATAGTCTTCTCATGAATATTCAGTTTTGCTCTGTAGGCAAGCTCCCTGTCATCACATCTGAAAGACCCCAGAAACAACGCTTCTTGATTATCTGTAATATTAGTCAACTCCTTGACTGACTTGGTATTACAAACATCTTCAAAATGTCCATATTTTATGCATTCATTACACCTTAAACCATTAGCTAACATAAACCTATTGGGCTATGACTTTTTCCACATCTTGTACATTTAGTCTCAAAGGCTTTTTAGGTTGCCTGGAATTTGTTCCTCCTGGTCTCAAGGTAATGACTCTTGGTCATACAGTAAGCACTCATGTTCCATCTATTTTTAGCTTCTGAGCTTGTTTCAAGTTTTTCAGGTTGCTCTAGTCTTTTGGTCTTTTGTTTCAATTAGTTTAGATTGCTTTGCTTTTCTATCTGTATAGCTCTGGATAGTTTTCATTCTGTCTTTAATTGTTATTGCTCTGGGAGGTTTTGGTCTGTTAACCCAATAACCAATCTGTCTCTGATTTTCATGTTTTGCCATCCCCAAATCACAATTTTCGGTCAGTGCATGAAAAGATCATATAAGAAATTCAAAATTTGTACTCTTGGCTCCTGAATTCTCTAATGAAAACTTTCTCTTTGAAAAACCACATTTCTCACAGGTATAAAGTATGCATCAGACATAGCCAGAATCCCTTCATAGCCATCTTTGTGACTTAATTGAGTAAAGTCAAAGTTTTAAAAATATGCTCTGTCTGCTTCCCTGTTTCATAAATTAGAGAAATCTGTATATCTCCATTTTCCTCATAGAGTTTGATTGCAGTGTGTATTTTGCAAAATACTGCTTCTAATCTGTTTCCACTCTGTCCATTCTGAAGGCTTGTTAAAGCTGGTTGATGAGATCTGGCAACCTTTCTGGCTTTTTTTTTTTTCTTCTGTCTGTAGCCTTTGTTTTCCTTCTATTTCTGTTCTCCTCTGGCACTAGTTTACTTTGGACACCATGTCATATATAGCTTGTTCTAGCACATCTGACTCTCATACCAAATACAGTCTGACTATAGAGCTTCCTTTACAGAAAAAGAGAAAGAGCAGATGTGTTCACTACAAGCGTCTTTAATGCACTACCAGGCATTAAGAGTTTTAATTAAGTTGTGTTACATCTAGTGTCACCTAGTATGTGAATGGTATAAAACATCTTAGCTTTCCATTACAACTATGTCAATAGAGGCCATATAGATTGGCTAGGTAGACTTTGCCCTCCTCCCTGTCCTGGCTATCACAAGGGAATAAGCTGAACTCATGAGGGAAATAGCAGCTGGCACACTATTTGTACCTGAAAGCTCTGAGAGATGATCTGCTTCCTTAAGCCAGAGCCCTTCTGTCAGACAGTGTTAGTTTTATACTGCCCTCTACTCAGGGCTCTGCCTTATAGCATGATAAGATTTTATTTTATTCAGTATTAGCTGTTCTGTGTATGAAAAACATTTAGTGTTGAGGGTAGTTATGAAGTATACTAAAGATGGGGTTGATTGAAATTATAACCTTTATCAAACTACCACAAAAGCAAAATAAATGTGTGTTATGTACCAGTTATGTAGAGGGGGCCTGCATACAAATACGTATCCAAAGCAAGAATGTCAGATGTCTGGAAGTCATAGATGGGTGAATTACTAGTCAGATACCTTACTGGAAAAAAGGCATATTAAACTATAGATTGCTATGCCTTTTGTTGTAGACAGGAAATTCAGATAGGAGGAAAGAGGTTATAAGTCAATGTATGTTGCACCAAAATACGGAGCACCCTAAAACACACACACACGCACATTATATTAATCAATTTCAAGGTAAGCCAATATACCTTAAAATATAAAATTTGTAATTTATGTGAATCTTATTATTTCATATCTCCAGTTTTCTTTGACACCTGTGCTTCAGACTGTGTTGTGGAAGAGTGATGATTAGTAGACAATCTGTCTTGACTTTGATAGTCATGACACACCTGTTTCTGGGAATGTAGCACTTCATCTTCTCAGTTCCTGATGACATATTACCACTTTTGCCGTGGTAATCAAAATAAGTTAAATTCTCAATCTTTCAAGCATTTTTAATGTAAAACTCTGAATCAGTAAGATAAATTTAACCTCTGAAGAACATTAAAATAATTGCCCCCAGAGCACAGAGATGTAAAGTAAAGGTTAGACTGCCACCTCTTTCCTCACTATGGGTCTGCTCCAAATTCCATTGAACTGAATGGAAAGATTCCTATTGATTTAAATGGGCTTTGGGTCGCCACCTATTTCATTTTCAAAGTTGTACAGAACAATGTGAATTAAGGCTGGAAAAATCCCTGGTTTTACTCCTCTTAAATTCCTTTCTTTTTGATCGTCTGATCCTGTTCCCACTGAAATCAAAGTCTGCATGATCATTTCATTGTGGCTCCTAACATTATTTTAACATAGTTTTGATAGATAGTCAAACTCATTTGGGGCCAGACTCTGGCACTGACTTCATTGACAGATATATTGGTAATACTTTGTTCAAAGAGCTACATTTGATTAAGGTCTCATATATTTCTGTTTGGAACATGTTTTCCAAATAAACTCCCCTTCCATCTGCAGAGAAAGAGAGAGAGTAATATATTAATTACAATATAATCTCACTTTAAATCTCTCTCTACCACTCTCTATTTCCCCAATAGTGTGCTGTGCAACCATTACTGTGATATAAATAGCTACAGTAAAAAAAAAAGTTTTGAAACTACATTATAATGACTAGATAAATTAGTAATTAGAGAGTTGTGAAAATATGGATTCTTTCCTTGGATTATTCACACAAGTGTTTAGATTACTTGATCAATCTGGTCAAGATATTTGCTCTGAACATTAAAGACAAGAATGATTCTGAGCCTTTTGACTGCTTCAGGGATATTCTTATATGAATGATGTCACTATAGTCTGATATACTGTAACATAAGCCATATAAAGGACACCATCTAGAATGAACCTCCTCCTTTTGGACCTGATCTGAAGCCCACTTAACTCTCTGAGAGTCTTTCTGTTGGCTATAGTGGGTTTTAGATTAGGCCCTTTGTAATTCTTTTTAAATGAAAATGAAACACTACACACAGACACACAAAACAGACTTTCATGTAAACCTCCTGTGGACTGGTTAGCCTTACTAGTACGTTTTTTTCCAGCTCACTGCACAATCCTGTTAGAAATTCATTATACACTAACATCACAGGTATCATTGCAAGTGAACATTTTAATATCACACTTGCCATAATTTTGATAGCATATGATTGCATTAAGTTTAGCAATGTATTTTTCTAGCTTGTGAATATTAACTACTGATGAACCCAGGCTGAACAGATAAATAGCTTGATTGCATATTTAGTTGGCCAGTGGGAAAACTTAAATATTCTGCCACTTAGGGTGACCAGATAGCAAGTGTAAAAAAAAAAAAAAAAAATGGGACACTTTTTCTGGGGGGGTGGTATAGTTGTATATACAAAACCCCCAATACTGGGATGGTCCCAATAATATTGGGACATATTTTTACCCTATTGCTACGCCACCAGGACTAATAATTGAGAATGGGTTTGGTTTTGTTTTTTTCATCCTGGAACACTTGGTTTTCCAGTCTATTACCCAATAAGGCAGGTTAATGTAGGATAGATTCCAATATTAAAAGGTTGTATAACCAATAGTCTGTACAGACGTTTTTTTACCATTGGTGACTTAGACCTACTTAGTGCTTGTGTCTATAAAAGACCACTCTTCCAGAGAGCATATATCGCCATGATCAATCAGTCCATCAGCTCTCCCCCAGTGAGAGCGCATATCACAACACACCATTTGTGGTGTTCTAGTTAAGGATGTTAAGTATCATGTAACTGAGTAATCGAACAGTTGGTGCATTTTTGCATCGACTATTCGATTAGTCGAGAGAGTGGCACTGCCCCTTTGAAATGCTGTGGTGGCGTTTCAAAGTGGAAGCGCCACATGGAGCCTGGGGTCAGTTGAGGACTCCTCAGCTCATCCCGGGCTCCATGTGGCGCTGCCCCTTTGAAATGCCACGGCGGCATTTTAAAGCTTCAGCGCTGCATGGAGCAGCTGACCCTGGGCTCCATGCAGAGCTGCCACTTTGAAGTATCCCCTTTTCTCACCCCCCCCCCAGCTGTGTCTATCTGTTAGAGGCAGCAAGGGGAAGGGGAAGCAACTAGTTGACTATCCTGTCGACTATCCAATAAGCATTTGCTTATCTGATAGTCAACTAGTCCTTAACATCCCTAGTTCTAGTCAGTCCTTTTGCCACCTGCTAGCCAGGCTATCAGTGAAAAGATTAGTATACCCCTGCACAAAACTAGACTGCATCTCGATTAGCATATCAGATTTCATTACTGTGGGCCCATGTAACTAGTGCCAGTGGGCTACACTATCCTACACTGTCTACTTGCTAGAATTGTGCTTTATTTTTACTTACTGGCTTCACCGACTTTATAGGTGACATCAACAGACCCCATAGAGCAGCATTTCTCAAACTGTGGGTTCCAACCCCCCGGGGGATCGCAAACACCTTAGAGAGGGGTTGCAAGCAACTGAGAGAGTGGTTACAGCAGTGGAGAGGGGGGTCATGGTATCACAAGTTTGACAACACCTGCCATAAAGGCTTACCAACAGGATGGGGAATGGATTTGCCACAATCTGAGAAGACTGCAGAAACATGAAGGGACCAAGTCATAGATGTGGGTGGGGGGGCACTGCATGGGACCTGATAGCTTTTTTTCTGGCAAGAGGGGACCTGAAAAACCCAGGACTTTTCCCTATTATCATAACACGCCTTATTAGACCTTTTCAATAATGAGTCAAGTATCAAAACCTTTGACTGACTGAAGTTGCATCAACACCTCACCTTATAAAATCATTGACACTGCTTCTTTTCCTCTCTGTCCTGATAAAATATGTGGAAAATGTTTGTTTAATAAGACACTACTAGATATGGGCCTGAGTCAAAACTTCCGATTGGAATACTCCCAAATTTTACGGGCGTTTGAAAATCAATCCTATGTATGGATCCAAATTTGACTTTTCTATCTTGATCCTGAACTTAATAGAACTATACATTTGAATGCTTCTGCTCTATGAAATGTTCATAATCTAGATCTCTGTGTTCTCTGAAGCAGGCCTAATGTTTTACAGGCTAAGCATTTTAAAGTCTTTGTTTAAAATCTAAAAGTTTACCAGATCAAAACCTTCAAAGCTTGTTCAGAGAGACTGCACTGGTGACTCAAAGCCAAATGGAGGTGACAGGCACGCTGGCAGCTCAGTAAATCACTCTTTAGTGATACTACTTGGTCAGAGGGACATCCTGCAAAGATCAGAACGCAAGCAGTCAGTAGTAGGTGGGAGAGGTATGTGGTCTAGCCACAGCTATAAATTTAGAAGCCTCCTGCAAGAGCTCCTTTTCAAGAAGAGAAAGCCCATTCCAGGGTGAGAGGGAGCATACCCACTGAGTGAATTGGCAAGGAAAGGAAAGTTTGACTGAAGTGGTAGAAGTCCAACGGATTTGATACTTTGAAAGGCACCAAGTCCTCCAGAAAACTAGCAGAATAAAGAAAACCCATTTCATTTAATAAACATTGTTATAAAATTAGGCAAAATAAAAAGGCCCTATGGGTACATCTAGACAGCACTCTAAAATCGAAATAAGATACACAATTTGCGCTATGCAAATTGCATATCTTATTTTGATTTTATTTTGAAATAGTCTATTTCAAAATTTGGCGTGTCTACATGGTGCCAAATTTCAAAATAAAGCACTATTTTGGGACTTCCCATATTCCTCGAAGAATGAGGTTTACAGGGATGCCAAAATAGCACATCTGTTATTTTGAAAATTATTTTAAAATAGCGGACACATTCCTTGGACATGGGGTAGCTATTTTGGAATACCTCCGGTATCCTGAAATAGCCTTGTAGTCAGATGTACCCTAAGAGTAAAATGGAGAAAGAAGGCCAGCAGCACTGTGGGTGCTACCCACTGAATTGCAATGAGTGCAACATGTATGATTATCTACCTTCTGAGCAAGTGAGATATGTGTGCATGTGGTGCAACCAACTCGAGCCCTTAAAACAGATTATGAGCTCTAGAGGCCAGAGTGGCTGAACTGCAGGAGCAAAGGGAGACAAAGAGGTGCATAGAGGCGACTTTTAGGGACATAAAGCAGTACCACGTCCTGTCCAGGATGAAAGTCTTGGAGTAGTGGAGCACCAAGCTGGAACAGAAGAAAATCATAGAATTGGGACAGAGCTTCCAGTTGATGTTATGGTATCCCCTCAGTAGGCAAGGACCTTAGTTATCAGGAACAGACAGGGAAGAGCAGAGATAGATTCAGTTACTGGAAATACAGGTATTTGGCTTTGCAATAACAGGAAGAGCAACACCGTGATTCGCCTGATGGACGTGAAGGTAGCAGATATCACAAGACATCTAAATAGCCTTATAGGTAGTGCTGGGGAGGAGCCATGGCTATGGTACATGTAGTTACCAATAACAGAAGCAAAGGCAGGAGAGAAGTCCTGGAGGCCAAATTAAGGGTTCCAGATAAGAGATTAAAGACCAGAATCTCAAGGTAGCATTCTCTGTAATATTTCCAGTTCCATACACAGGTCCAGTTTGACAAGCAGGCCTGCAGAGTCTCCATGGTCTCAATGCACAGATGCAACGATGATGTAAAGAGGAGGAAATTAGTTTTATGAAGAGCTGGGGAACCTTCTGGTGAAGGAATAACCTAAATAGGAAGGATGGGTTCCACCTAAACCAAAATGGAACCAGACTACTGGTACATAAAATTTAAAAGATTGGGGAGGATTTTTTTAACTAAGGGCTAGGGGGAAATCCAACATGTGTAGGCAAGCACGTGGTATGGCAGAGACATCTCGTAGGGATGAATTCTTTCAAGGGCTACCTCTATATCTTGCTAAATAAGTTGGTAAAGTGCAAGTAGGAAGTCAAACAAAATAGTCCCATTTAAAAATAACAGATGAAGGCAAGCAACTTAATATTGACAAAATTTATAAATGCTTATACACAAATGCTAGTAGTCTAAATATGCTAAAATGGGTGAACTAGAGTAGTAAATGAGGTTATTGATATAAAAGACATCATGGAAACGTGATGGACTGAGGATAATCAATGGGACACTGTACTACCAGAGTATAAAATATATAGGCCATGCTGGTGGGGGAGTAGCACTAGATATTAAAGAAAGCTTAGAATTAAATAAGGTGAGAATCTTAAATTAATCAAACTATACCACATAAACTCTGTGGATAGAAATTCCACAAACAAAGGAAGTACAGCTGTAGAAATATACTGCCAACCATCTAACCATTTTGAAATGCTAAGGGAGGCAAGAGAAGCTACAAAAACAGAAAGCACAATCAAAATAGTTGATTTCAACCATGCTCTTATTAACTGGGTAAGTGTCACCTCAGGATGGAATGCAGAGGGAACATTTCTAGACACCATTAATAACTGCTTCCTGGGGCAGCTCACCCTGGATTCAACAAGGGGAGAGACAATTCTTAGTTTAATGGTTAATGGAGCACAGGACCTGGTCCCGGAGGAGAACATAGCTGAACCACATAATAATAGTGGCTATAATATAATTAAATTGAACATCCTTGTAGGAGGGGATAATATAAAATAGCCCACAGTAACACTTAACTTTAGACAGGGTGAACTACAGACAAATGAAGATGCTTGTTAAACAGAAATTAAAAGGAACTGTTTTAAGGGTTAAATGTCTGGAACTTTTTAAAAGCACCATAAAGAGGCTCAGCCTAAATGTATCAAATAAGAAAAAAAAACCAGTAAGCTGACTAAAAGAATGTCATCATGGCTAAACAAGCAGAGTCCTGGGGGCCATTAGAGGAAAAAAGTCATCCTTTAAAATCGGGAAGTCAAAACCTAGTCTTGAGTATAATAGTAGGGAGTACAAACTCACACAGGTTGTGTAAAAGTACAATAAGGCAGGCCAAGAAAGAATTTGAGAAGCAGCTTGCTAAAGATCAAAAGCTAACAGAATATTTTAAGTATATCAGAATCAGGATGACCCATAGGATATAGTGTACTTAGATTTTTCAGACAGCCTTTGACAAGTTCCCTCACCAAAGGCTCTTAAGGAAACTAAGGAGTCATGGGATAACAGGATAGATGCTTTCATGGATCAATGCAAGTTAGAAGATAGGAAGCAAAGGATAGGAATAAATGATCAGATTCACAATGGAGAGAAGCAAACAGCAAGGTCACCCAAGAATCTGTACTGACACTTTTGCTGTTCTACATATTCATTAATCAGCTGGACAAGGGAGTGAATAGTGAAATGGCAAAGTCTTCAGATGATGCATAATTCTTCAAGATAATTAAGTTCAGAGCTGACTGCAAAGAGTTACAGGTGAGCTCTCAAAACTGGGTGTTTGGGCAATGAAGTGGCAGATGAATTCAGTGGTGAGAAGTACAAAGTAATGCACATTGCAAAAAATAATGCCAACTACACATATATAATGATGGGTTCTAAATAATTTGCTACTACTCAAAACACAGCTCTTGGACTCATCACAGTTCTTGCCAAAAGTATTGAAGGAAGAAGTTGACCAGAGTAGCCATTGGAGTTCTTGTACAAAATACTATGTAGTGAAAACCTTTACTTTAACGTATTTGGAATGGCCATCAGCAACACATCCTGAAGAACAATACTTATGAGAGATAGATAACCATGTTTTTCTATTTTGCAAACATTGGCGAGTAGATATGAAAAAAGTGACTAAATGGTGAGTCTGGTTAGGTTTTTGGGTGGAGGGTTGTGTGGTATTGGAAATTCCCTTATTTTGCCAACAATCCCACATCACTTAACATTTATATTTCGAAGTTCTAGTCTTTTAAACTTTGCAAGAACAATCTACCAGGCCTATAAATAAAAGATTGAAATCATGTAGGTAGATGTACTGTACTTACATTGTGCACCTCTACTTAGATTACATACACTGCATTCAAGGTGGACTCCAGAAAGAGGTATATATGAAACCATCAGTTTTTGTACAGGCTAATCAGAATTCAGATAAGACAATAATTAGATGAGTGTTTTATAAACAATAGTTTCAGCAATTTTGAGTACAGACCAAAAGAGGCATTTAAAATAATCGGTCTAAAAAATTAAGATTTAGACACAAATTTCATCCAAACAAAACAATGTTTGAAGGTGGAGTTTTGTTTCAAGTTGATTTCTAATCAAAAGTAATGTTAATAACCTATAGTCATAATGTGGAGATTTTTAGTAAAGCAGTACTTTATAAAATATTGACAAAGATACTTTTCTCCCTTCACATAATACCATTGTTGTTGGGTTTTTCATTCTTTTAGAATTTTAACAATTATTTATAAGCGTGTTTACTTTTTGTAATGGATATTCTTTTGGAGAGAGAGGAAGAATACTATTAGCTATTATTTGTACTGTGGTGGAAACCAGAGTCTCAAATCAAGGTGCAAGTGTGTTAATCACTGTGCAAACAAATCATAAAAGGCAGTACTTGCAATCAAAAGACTTATCATTCTTTAAATACATCCCTATATATAAGCAGTAGTGAATTTCTGATATCATAATGAAGACCCTCTGTTATTACATAGAAAAACCAACTAATATCAGTATTTGTCAGTACAGACTTGGCTAATAAGGCCCCAAACCAGCAATTTAGTCCATGCAGGCAGATTCCTGCACCAACGTGGAATCCTTTTACCTAGAATAGATCTCTGCCTGGCACAGAGATCTACCCCAGTGGAGCCACAAATTTAAGTACAACTATTTTTTAAGGATGAAAAGTAACTGAAAATGCAATGAAACAAAACAGTTCTTTCCTTCCCCTTCCCCCCAAAAAATCAGGTTAAACAAAATGCTTTGGCTGACCCGAAACATTTTTATTTTAGTTTCAGTTCAGACACTGAACTGAAAAATAAATTGTTTGCTTATCTCTAATCACATACTACTTTTTTTCATCAGATGGTCACACAAGGGGACATGGGCAACCATAAATCTGACAATTATCAACTTCTAAATACAGTACTTGACTTTCCAACTTTAGTAAAGCTCTTTGAACATTTTTTAACATAATTCTGAGAATAGCCTGTAATTTACATTGTTTTTCAAAGCAAACTTGAATCCTGATGGGGGAAGCAGCCAGAGGTGCTTACATTCAGAAAAAAAGAAAGAACTGAGAAAGGGCAAAGAATGATGGAAAACGCTGGGAAAGTGAGAACCCATGTGCAGCTCACTCTCAAATTAGAAAGTGAACTGGGGAATGGGGATGGGTAGGAAGAAAGAAATAAACTTTTGCTCCTTCAAGTGTCTAGAACATGGAACATTTTAGGGGTGCTCATCACAAGTGGGCTTAGAACTTTTAGATTCTTTTATTTTTCCTCTGAGATCCTAAACTAAGAAATTGCACTGAACATAATAAAGTATCTAAAATACATGTTATATTGTTTTACTGATGAGTGGGTACATTTTTAAAAGTCTGGCCTTAGGGTTAATCATTTCTAGTATTTTGTTTTAATATGATTTTTTTAGATATACCTCATCCTTCATGCTCCATCACCCCCTCTGTACACATGCTTTATAAAGTTAGCAATGATTTAAATTACTTGATCTTTTTTTAAAACTCCATTTTTTTTTCCAAAGGGCTTTTTACTTAAAAAGTTTTTGTAATGTTTTTACATCTCTATTTGAATCTTTCTCAAGTAACAGATTTTTTTCCCATGTATTATTTGGAGAAAGACAATCAGAATCCCTCTAGAATTATTCAGTTTGGAAAACATCCTATAGACATAATTTGCTGGAGGCATTGCAGATTAAAAGTTTACATGAAGACAATAGACAAATCAGAGACACTTTAAATCAAACTGAAAGAAAAAAGTCCCTTTTTTACTAGACCTAAAAAGACCTTTAGTTAGTATTTTGTCAGGAACTAAATTGCATTATCACGTACACTGTAAAATTTTTAACTCTGTTCATTTGTTTTACACTCTATTAGTATTCTTAGAACTAGAGCATTTTCCTATGAATTCTCAGAAATTCCTTCCACATACATTTGGAATTAGGCAATTGGACCATGGATGCCATCAAATAAAATATAAAATAAAACCAGGTATTTCCTAATTCTTCATGGTATAAAATATAATATCATTTAACCTCTGAAACAGATTTCTTTCTCATTTATATACAGTAGATAAGCAACTGAATGCCAGTGTTGTAAAAAAAAATAAAAAATAAAAAAGGACATTTAAATTGCTCTACTTGTTATGAAGCTACAATGTTAGAATCACTAATTCTTGCATCTGACTCTGACCACATCATAAGTCCTTCTAGATTTGGTCACTAGGATTGATCAGTCCATCAGCCCTCACAGAGAGAGCACCAATCACAACATGTAATTTGGGTTGTTGTAACCACTGTGTCCCAGATTAGGTGCTATAGGAATATCACAAACGACTATTACCTCATCTTTTCTCTGTCTAGTGCTCTCAGTATTTTATGGGTTTTTTAAACAATATGTAGCAGTGTGTCCTCATTTTGTCTCAGACTAAAGAACATTTATCTTTATCTTCATGAAAAGATAAGACAATTTACTGTTTTTCTTGCATAAAAAATGCAGGCTTTTAAGTAGAGTAAGCTGTCATGGGATAAGAGGAAAAGTCCTTTCATGGACTGATAACTGATTAAAAGATAGGAAACAAAGGGTAGGAATAAATGGTCAGTTTTCCGACTGGAGAAAGGTAAGTAGTGGTGTTCCTCAGAGATCCATACTGGGACCAATCCTATTCAACATATTCATAAATGATCTGGAGAAAGGGGTAAACAGTGAGGTGGCAGGATTTGCAGATGATACTAAACTGCTCAAAATGGTTAAGTCCCCAGGCAGACTGTGAAGAGCTTCAAAAAGATCTCACAAAATTAGGTGATCAGACAACAAAATGGCAGATGAATGTTAATGTTGATAAATGCAAAGTAATGCCTATTGGAAAACTGAATCTCAACTAGATGTATAAAATGATGGGAACTAAATTAGCTGTTACCACTCAAGAGAGAGATCTTGGAGTCATTGTGGAGAGTTCTCTGAAAAGATCCACTCAATTTCTAGTGGCATTCAAAAAAGCAGAATGTTAGGAATCATTGGGAAAGGGATAGAGAATAAGGCAGAGAATATCTTATGGCCTATGCATAAATCCATGGTATGCCCGCATCTTGAATACTGCATGCCAATGTGGACACATCATCTTAAAAAGGTATCTTGGCATTTGAAAAAAGTTCAGAAAAGGGCAACAAAATGATTAGAGGTATGGAATGGCTACCATACGAAGAGAGATTAATAAGACTGAGACTTTTCAGCTTGGAAAAGAGACGACTAAAGGGGGATATGATATTGGTCTATAAAATCAGGACTGGTGCAGAAAAAGTGAATAAACAAGAGTTATTTACTCTTTTCCATAACACAAGAACTAAGGGTCACCAAATGAAATTAATAGGTAGCAAGTTTAAAACAAACAAAAGGAAGTATTTCTTCACACAACACACAGTCAGTGTGTGAAACTCCTTGTCAAAGGATGTTGTGAAGGCCAAGATTATAACAGGGCTCAAAAAAGAGCTAGATAAAGTAGTGGAGGCTATTAGGCAGGATGGGCAGGAATCATGGCAACAGGGGATGGGTCACTTGATGATTAACTATTCTGTTCATTCCCTCTGGGTCACTGTCAGAAGACATAATACTGGGCGTTTGGTCTGACCCAGTATAGCTGTTCTTATGTTCAGTATTCCCTCACTTTCCTGTTCCAGTAGTTTTAGCCTATCAGCACACCATAACCATTTCTGACCTTAGATTCAGTTTTCCAAATCCCATTGAAGTCATTGGAGTATGTGTGGAGAGAGAGAGAGACACACACACAGAGACAGACAAAGTGGATATGAAGGTAATATTTATTGGGCCAGCTTCTGTGGGTGAAACACACAAGCTTTTAAGCCACACAGGGCAGATTCTCAGGTTATTTGAGTGACCCATTCCATGATATGATCTTCTCTGGTGTAGGGTCCTTGTTTGGTGAAGCACTGAGGCAGGCAGCTATGCCATCCTTGTGAGGGATGTTGGTGTTAAGGTATATATCTCAGACTGTCTCCTCAGAGCATTTCTATGGGCTCTTCATGTCTTGTTGTAGGTAACAGACTTCTTGGTGAGTTTGGGGTGAATACTGGATCTATGTAGATAAGAGATTATTTTTGGGTTTCCTGTATATGGTTTGTTGTGTTCCATTGTTGAAGATGATTATGATGCCCAGGAAGTTGGTGCTAGTGTGAGAGTGTTCCAGAGGGAGTTTAAAGAATGGGTGGCGGTCCTTGGTTTCATGATGCATTTGTCCAGAAATTCTTCCTCAAGATGGCCCATAAAGAGGTTGGCATACTGGGAAGCCATTCGAGTACCCATGGCAGTTCCCATGGTTTAGAGAAATTGTTTGTTGTTAAATGTAAAATTTTTAATGGGTGAGGATGAAATGGATGAATTTGGTGATGTGTTTGGGATGGATATCTGGGGGTTGTCCATTGTCTTATAAATAGTTGAGGCAGGCAGCTATGCCATCCTTGTGAGGGATGTTGGTGTATTGGGTGTTGATATCCAGGGTATTCTGAGTAAATTTGCTTTTCTGAAGGAGGTTGTTAATACTATGGAGTTTGTGGAGCAAGTCACATGTGTCTTGGAGGAAGTTGGCTATTTGAGTGTTGAATGACTTGAGGATGATTTCTGTGAGTCCCAATATTCGTTCAGTAAGAATGATACAGTCAGATATGATGATTTTGCTTGGTTTCCCTTGTCTGCATATCTTGGGATTCGTGTAGAAGGTCCCAGAAGTGGGTTCATGGGGAATGAATTGGTAGTTTCTCTTGCAATTGTTAGGGGAAGGATTTGATCATATACATTACATTCCTGGATAAATTGTGGTGTGGGGTCTTCTTTAATTTCTTTATAGTAGGTCATGCAAGACAGTCATCGGTTGTCCTTGTTAATATCATCATTGTGGTTGAGGGCTATAGTGCCACCTTTGATTACTGGAATATCACTATCTGGGAGTTAGATTTCAGGAACTATATGGCTGCTCTCTCAGGACATGTCTACACAACACGGCTAAACTCGAAATAAGCTATGCAACTTGAGCTAGGTCAATTGCATAGCTTAAGTTGAAATAGCTTATTTGGACTTTGGGCAGGTCTACACAGCACTTATTTCAAAATAGAGCACTCCTCCCCCGACTTCCCTTAGTCCTCATACAATGAAGTTTATAGAAGCCAGAGTAAGAAGCCTGTTATTTTGAATTTATTTTGAAATAATGGGCTTGCTGTGTAGACATGCACTATGTTATTTTGGAATAACTGACATTATTCTTAAATAATGCTGCTGTGTAGAAATGCCCTCAGTGAGGAAGAGAGATTACAGTAGATATGATATTTGCTAAGAATTTTGTGGTCAACTTTTTTGCAATGTGATGGTCAAGAATGTGGTTTTGTCCACTCTTGGGTGTTCAGATTATTCTTTTTTATTATGATTATCGGTAGGGTCATTGTTTTGAAAGAATTCTTTGATGCCCATATTTGGACATCATTGGATGAGCTCTCTTCAGAATTGGCTGTCCAATCCACTTGCCAAGAAAGGTGGTGTCATGGCTGGAGGGAAACAAAACAGAAAGGGAAGAAAATATATTTAGGTGGCACTCATACTCCAAATGAATAGAGGAAGTTGATCATTTTGCAGGAAGTGTAAAGTAAAAGATCTATTAAAATGTCTGACAGTGGAAGAGAAACTTCATATATAGTCTTTTCCCTCCCTAAACCATGGTGGTATGGCAATAAAAAGCGATACTGTAATGCATAGTGCTAAACTATATAGGAATAATGATTACATTGTAAAAGGAGGTGTGTAGCACTATGCCTGAATGATTCCATAGAACTGTATACAATAAAATATCTGAGTATAACAGTCCCTACAGTATAATCGATATGGATAGGAAACCCCTGATTATAAAATTAATATATATAGTAAGTACTATAGGTTTATACTACCAGACTCTTTCTTCCTCCATCACCCTCCACCCTCAAAAGATATTAAGTGCATAATATTCAGAGATCAAATGGGATGAAACCACAGTAACATTTTCAATAGTGACCACTGATTTTGTATGCTTCAGTTATAGGGGCTGAGAGACCTAAAGTCCTGATTTTTCACAGGTGATTTACCAGTTGATCAGATGTCAGAGTGGGAGAAGGTTTAGAGAAGCATTTAATATCTGGATCATGGAAGAACTGGTTCTAGAGCATAAAAGAGAAGCAATTCTCAACTGAGATCTATGTAATCTATTAAAGGTGAAGTAAACAAAATCTAAGGTCAAAAGTGAATAAATTAAAATCCTTAGACTCAGCATGAAAGCTACTTATGAATCCCAAACACAGAATGTATTTAACATCTTTTTGAAAAGGGGAAAAAAAAGGAAGTCAGGAAGACATAGAGAAGGGGTGAATACTAAGAGTTTCAAGATTATTTGAGCTAAACAGGTGTCCTTCAGAAAATGTAAATTGAACTCTATGGCGGGTGAAATTTAACTTCTACATTAAGAGAGTGAAGAGGGAATTTGAACATGTAATAACAATTTAAAAAAAAATCAGTTAACTCATGGAGCTGTTTAAGTCTATGGGGGGACAGTGTGATCTTATGAATAGGACAATGACTTGGAATTCAAGAGAGCTGGTTTTTCTCACAACTCTGCAGTTCTGTGATCCTAGGCAAGACACTTCCCCTCTTATTTATTCTCTTGGGGCACGTCTACACTGCACCCTTATTTCAGAATAAGCTTTTTCCGAGGAAATACTCAGAAATAGCTTATTTCGAAATAGAGCGTCTACACAGCAAATGCCCATCAAAATAGCACAAAGCTATTTCGAAATAGAGCATCGACACTCATTGGATGCTGAATCACATTTAAGGCCACTCAGAAGCACTTCAGGCATGGCATCATAACATCAGTCACTTCCCATTGCTGCTGCCTGAGGCTATCTGAGGCTTGTGCTTAAAGGGACCCCCCGTCTCAGACTCTTCTCCTTTGCCTACCTCACTGAGGGACAGCAAAGCCTTTTCTCTGCCTGCTGTGGTTGCCCTTGCGGACACCTCAGCTCTCTAGTCATGGAGCTGGGCCTGCCTCCAAGCAGTCAACAGCTCTTATGTCTTGCTTTACCTCCTGCTGCAGTTTCTGCGGCCTACCTTCCTGGCCCTGCAAGAACAGGACCCCTAGCTCACTGTGGGGCAATGCCTCACCTCTCTCCAGGTGCTGGTCATGCAGCTCAACCCTACTCACCCTCCCATGCACCTCATGCACTGCCGCTTCTGGCAACTGGACACCAGTTCCAACTGGTGGGACCAAATCATCCTGAAGTGATGGGACGACCAGCAGTGGCTCCAGAATTTTTGTATGTGGAAGGACACCTTATACATATGGAGATATACCTATCTCATTGAACTGGAAGGGACCTTGAAAGGTCATTGAGTCCAGTCCCCTGACCTTATGGCAGGACCAAGTACCATCCCTGACAGATTTGCCAAGGATGAACCTTCATGGAACTGTATGAAAGGCTCACCCCTGCCCTCTAGGAACAGGACACCCAGATGAGACCCACCATCCCTCTCCAGAAGCGGGTCGCCTTCACCCTCTGGAAGCTCGCCACAGCTACCAATCCGTTGGGAGCCAGTTCGGTGTGGGGAGATTGACCAGCAGGGTACGGTGCTTTCATGCTATGGTTCCAGGAGGGTGGTGAACTGAACTGCTGGAATGGGGTTCCCTAGGCAAGAGGATGGTGGGGATGTGGCGGGGGGGGTGGGGGTGGAGAGGAGAGGGTGGAAGCCTCCCTGAGAGGTTTCTCAGTCCTCCTTTTACAAAGCCCTGCTGGTGATAGGGCAAGTTGGGGTTGCTCCTGGTGTGGCGGGGCGGGGAGGGGAGAAGAAAGGGTGGGCTTGGCAACCCTGTGATTCTCTATTTGTCTCCTTCTGCAGGTGGTGAGGGCCATCAACACTGTCCTGCTGTGACATGGATCCCATCGTCGCTGGATTTGCTGCCATGGGCTTCCCCAACTGTGGCAGGGGGGGCGGGACTATTGATGGCACCCACATTCCCATCCAGGTCCCTGATCACTGGGCATCTGAATACATCAACTGCAAGGGGTACTTTTCAATGGTCCTGTAGGCCCTCGTCAACCACGATAGCCAGTTCACATATATCTATGTCCGATGGTCGGGGAAGGCACATGACACACATGTCTTTCGAAACTCCAGCCTCTTCCAGAAGCTGTATGCGAGCACTTTTTTCCCCAACTGCACTATCAGGGTTGGGAACATGGACATGCCAATCTGTATTGTAGGGGATGCAGCCTCTCCTCTGCTCCCCTGGCTAATGAAGCCCTACACTGGACACCTAGACCAAAGCAAAAGAAGCTTCTATGCCATGCTCAGCAGGGTCCGTATTGTTGTTGGGGTGCCTTTGGGCATCTGAAAGGTAGGTTCTGTTGCCTCCTCACCCGGCTGAATCTCGGCAAGCAGAATGTCCCCCAAGTGGTGGCGGCCTGTTGTGTCCTTCACAATATTTGTGAAAGCAAGGGGGAGAAGTTCCTGCCAGGGTGAGGGGCAGAGGCTGACCAGATCAGCAGGGCTGCTAACCAGCAAGTCTATCAGGGGGCTGTGTGTATCCGTTAGGCCCTGAGGGAGAGTTTCACACAAGGACCCCAGTGACAATCCCTGCTTGGGCCTCCCCACATGGGGCCTGTGCATTGCCTCTCTTTGCCTTTCCTCCCACACCCCTTCCTTCCCCTGCCCTCTATTTCCCCCCTCTCCCTGCCCCTCCCATCCCCTGAAGAGACAATAAACCATACTTTTTGTTTCAAAACAATAAACTCTGTTTTGTTCTTTGGAGTAAATGTCATTGGGGATGGACTGGAGAAAAGAACCTTGAAGGGAGGAGGAGGGAGTTGGAAGGGGGTGAGGAGGAGAGGCTCATGGCTGGGGCTGGGAGATGGTGGTCCCACCGCCTTGAACCTTGAAGGAGGGAGGAGGGAGTTGGAAGTGGATGAGGGAGGAGAGGCTCATGGCTGGGGCTGCCTTGGGTGGTCCCACCACCTTGTGTGAGGGGCGCTCAGTGGCCACAGGGAGTGGGTTAGGAGGAGAAGATGGAGGGACAGGAGCTGGTGTGGGAGTGGCAGCAGGAGTGGCCACCAGGTGGTTGATGACTGTGGTGAAGGCTGCGCAAATCATCTGGCTCTGCTGCAGCAATTCGTGCCAGGTGTCACAGTGCAGCCGGAAGTCTTCCTCGAGTCTCCAGTCCTGCCGGTCCATGGAGCACTGCAGGGCTCGCAGGATGGTGATGTGCTCCCTCTGGAGGTCCTTGCGGGCTCTCCTCTGCCTGCGAGTCACACAGGGTCAGGAGGATGGCACGGGAGGTCAGTCATCCTTGGAGACATTGTATCTGATGCCAACTCTCATCTCTAAGCAGAGACCGAAAGGCCATGGGTCAGATTAAGGTGATGTGCTTCCAGTAAGGCAACCTGAGGCATAGTCAGTGGGTCCTTTCCTGCAGAGGCACAGACATCCAAGTGGGACCCTCACTACTCCCAGGTCCCAGGGACAAGCAGGCATGGAAAGGTGCCAGCCAGATTGGGAGCCTGTGGGTGGGAGGGGGGTCACAGGGTGGCTAGGCTTCCCTTCGTGCCGCGCACACGCAGGGTCTGGCAGTGGCGATGTCCCACAGGGAGAGGACTTGTATCCCTGCCTGCTGGAGGAGAGGGGGGCAGGGTGTTGGGTGGAGGTGTGTTTGAGCAGCAGATGCAATTTGCCACACTGTTCCTGGGAGCGGGTGCTGCCCCAAGCATGCCCATGTGCCGTGTGCAACACTGCTGTGGGGGTGTCTCTGTTAACCCATCTACCCCCGTCCATGGCCACCATCAGTGAGGTTCCACTCTTTTATTGCTGGGGCACACGCCCCCTTTCGCTGCAAGACGGCTGATCCCTGCAACCGCCCTTCTGCTGCGTGCTGTAAGGGGGCGTGTGCTCTACTGTCGGATCGCACCGCCCACCTTCAGCCGGCGGAGGAGGGGGCACGAGCCCCCCCACTCTCCGGGCCCCAACCCAGGGCCCTAATGCAGGGAGATCTTCTCCCTGGTGTGGCAAACGGGGTTGTCACCCCTAAACTCGTTTGCCCGCAGGGTCCGCGGCCCCACCCTAGGTCACTGCTCTGCTCCGCCGGCCCAGGTCAACCCGGGAATGCAACCCCTGGGCCGGTTCCGTCTCCGTGCCCACACGGCCCACACCTTTGCCGCCACGCTCCCCTCCGCTGGGGTGCCAACCTCCCGGCACTCATCTGGCTCCCCCTGCCTTCCCGTTCCGGCCACCCTTTTATGGTGCCACCTCCGGGGTCGGCGTATGACGTCACACCACGCCCCCGTCCTACCTGCTCTCCGCCGGCCGGGGTGGGCGGTGTATCTGACCTTCTGCCCTCCGCGGGCCTGACGTCATCACCCTGCACCTGGTTCCCAGCTGCCAGCAGGCTCAGCACTCTCGCCGCGGCTTTCCCTGCCCCCAGCATCTGCCCGCCCGGCTCCGGCGCTTCTCGCGCCGCTCGGATGCTGGCATTCGCGCGCCCCTTTGGTGCCCCCGACTCGGGGCAGTGGCGAGGTTGCCTCACCTCGCCACAGTCTCCATGTCCCCAGCCTCCTTCTAATGGTGGCTTGTGGTGTCCCATGCCAGTGTCAGGAATATGGCACCCAGTGAGCAAGAGCACAAGGGTCCTCTGTTGATGCCTCCTGGGGCTGTGTGCCCCGGACTGGCACTGCTGTGTGGCTCAGGGCTATCAGGGCCTCCTGTGTGCCAAAAGCCCTTTCCCCTGTGGCTACAGCTGTAAGGGCTTCAGGGGAAGGGGGACTACAGAGTTTTGATGAGTGTGGACAGAGCGGCCAGCAGGGCACCTGTGGGAAGGGTTGGAAGACTCTTATTTTGCAATAAGGCAATTTGCACACCTTTTTCTGATAGGATTTTCGGAAGAGGCTTTTCTGAAATTTAGTCCATCTACGTTGGGCCAAATTTCAGGAAAAAAAACCCTCTTTCGGAAGAGCCCTTCTTCCTTGTGGGAGGAGGAAGACAGGGCTTCCGAAAGAGCGCGTCTGCT
The DNA here is from genome assembly GCA_032595735.1 of Pelochelys cantorii. Classification (NCBI taxonomy): domain Eukaryota; kingdom Metazoa; phylum Chordata; order Testudines; family Trionychidae; genus Pelochelys; species Pelochelys cantorii. The sequence continues at coordinate 117,106,038 of CM064326.1, read as the reverse complement.
CTTCCACACAAAAAAAGTGGAAGAGCAGATGCGTTCCCTGGATGTGGCTGAGTTTTTCCAGAATACCTCCAGTTTCCTGGAAAAACCCCGTAGTCTAGACATAGACCCACCTGCCTTCTCGCAGTCTTTGAAAATGAGGCTCTTAAATAACTGTTCCATGAATGTTGAGCGAATGCCTCTTATTTCTAATTGTAGAGCCAAATCTTTTGCCACTTTTAAAAACAAAGAAACATCTCTTGGCTAGAGATTCTGATGCTCACATTTTCAAAAATCTTGATTGTGGCTAGCCTCTTTTGAGATGGGATGGGGAGGAAAGGTGCCACATCTTATACTCCTGTGTAGAAACCAGCACAGTTTCTGGCCCTATCAAAGAAGAATGTACAAACTACTCTTTGCTAGTATGTCAAATCAACCTAATAGGTATAAAGAGGAGGCATTTCCAAGCCTCCTAATGAGCACAATCTGGCCTTTTACTGTCATAAGACATGCTAAAACACCCCTTTAATGGATACTTTGTAAGGGCTGTTGGTTGAGGAGATTGCAAACAGAGTGAAAGTAGAAGTGGATTTGCAGCAAATTCCTTTGGGTATGTCTAAACAGCAGGACTAAAATCGAATTAAGCTACACAATTTGAGCTACGTCAATTGCGTAGCTGAAGTCCAAATAGCTTAATTAGGCTTTTGGCATTGTCTATATAGCAGGAAGTTGAAGGAAGAACACTCTTCCTCCAACTTCCCTTACTCCTTGTGAAATAAGGGTTACCGGAGTCAAAGTAAGAAGTCCTCCAGCTCACCATTATTTCAAAATAATGGCTTGCAGTGTAGACACAGTCTTTGTTATTTTGGAATAATGCCAGTTATTCCGAAATAATGCTGTGTAGACATAGCCTTTGAGACTGCTGAGAATCTCCACTTTTTAGCTTAAAAGTGGCCATGCTGGAAGGGTTTTTTACTCTGCTGATTGTAGTCTGGATTCTGCTGCTTTACACAGAATTATAGGTGACCTGTAAGAGCACCCAGGAGGTGCACTGCCCTCCATGCCCCACCAAAATTTTAATTGCGAAATGGGAGTGCCCCACATGTCCCCTCTGAGTGTCCCTCCCTGCATTCTCCATGGTTGCTCCTGCATAGAGTAACATGCTGCTCTTTATGCGTAGAGGTGCTAAAAACTGGCCCAGTATCAGTAATTAGAACTAGCCAATTGTAGGTGGGTTGCTTTTAGAAATAAACAGCAGAGAGACAAATTGATTTACTGAGATAAAAGCACAGACTGAGAGAGGGTAAGTCATTGAAAGTATTCTGCTTTGTTTGCAATATCACCACCACAAGAGTTTCCCTTCTCTACACATTTCTTTTAACTTTTTTTTTTTTTTTGCTAGTGAGCTGCATAGGTGATGAGGATGATTTGAAAACATGTCAGCTTTTACAATAAAGATGGTAGCTTTATGTTTTGGTTTCTCCACATTATTTTCAATTGCATTAGAATGCAGATTTTGCAGATAGTAAAAGAACATACATAACTGCTGAGATGTTGGTGTGGCCACCTTAGTGGACGTGCGTTATACTGTGTATGGGGAGCTCTATATGTGAGTTCAAAACTTGCACATTTGGGGGAAAGGAAACATACCTTGTGATATTCACAAGCAATTCTCTCTAGCCAGTACCTGAAGCAGCTGGAGAAATCCACTGTTTCTTTAATGTGAGGATGGCCACTGTGATGTGGAGCCATTATCTGGCTAAAGTGAAAGGACAGGAGACATTTCACAGAGGTTTAATCAGGTTGCACCTTTATTATTAGATGTCTGGGACTACCCGACAGATAGCAGCATACTGTGCAGCTAGCCCCATGTTTATTCCATAATTACTCAATGGGCTTTTACATCTCCCCCTTTTCTCCATCTCTGTCCCTCCAGCAAATCCATTGATAGGACTTTGCCTTTCACCCCTGCATCATAGGATGGGTTAAGGTGGGCTGTAATAATGGGACGTTGTCTCCCTAGTGTACGAAACACAAAGGTCTCCAACCACACCATTTGTTCCTTTAATGAATGCCTCTTGTTAGATCATTTTCCAAGATATGTATATGGTCACTGTATAATTTTCCTGTGGAGTACCTTCACTGGACACCCTCCACGAGAAGGCAACAGCAATTAGCTTGGCTGCCTCCTCTTCACGCCCAGTCAGGTTCCCAGATGTCTTCTAATACCATCTTTTATATCAGTTAAAACATGACATCACCGAAGTCAGATAGGTGATGCAAGCTTCTGCCTGTATCCTGGTACTGAAATTGGGGGAAGGGTTTTTTCCCCTTTTCCTGCTACCTGCTCACCACCTCGTCTCCACTTGGACCTGAGTGGATAGCTGAACATTGGAATCCTTCTGGCTTAACTTTGGTATGTGTAAAAGGGAGGCTCCCAGCCCTGTGCTGTGTCCTTTTTTAAACCCTGCATTCCCAGGTGATGAGTCAGCAACTCACTGCCCATTTTGCAGCAGTTTTCATTTTTCCCAAACCCCCATCTCCCAACCATAAAGCATCTGTCCGTCCCCCCAACCCTCCCACTTAAAGGTGCAGGGTAGTCACTGAGGATAGTGAAGACATAAAAGATCCCAGGAAACTGATACATCCTTACCGAACACTGTTCTATTGCAGATAGAGTGCCCATTGTTTATTGGCAATAAACATACCTGTAGAGCTGTAATTTAACTAAGGCCAAACTCCTCTTCATAGCCTGAGTAGCTCAGTGAGGCTTTGGAGATTTGAATCTGAGAAGAAAGAGAGAAATTTTACCATTCACGTCATGAAGTAGAAGCAAAGTAAAGAGGCCATTACTTCAGCATAAGGACTGAATCTAGCTTTTGCCTATACTCTGCCCAGATAAACATGTCAAGTTATCTGAGGTCACATTCATCCTTAAGGGTGTGTTTAGACTATAGGGTTTTTTAGAAAAAAATTGCCTTTTTTAGAAAAAACTTCACCTGGGTCTAGACTGCAGCCGCATTCTTTTGAAAGTAAATCGAAAGAACACAGCAGTTTTTTTGATTGTGGTAAACCTCATATTATGAGGAATAACGCCTTCTTTCAAAAAAAGGCGCTATTGAATGCAAACTGTGCTGTTTCAAAAGAGAGCGTCTAGACTGTCTTTCAAAAAAGCGGCTCGCTTTTTTGAAAAATCTGCTTGTAGTTTAGATACTCTCTTTTGAAAGAGGCTTTTTCAAAGGATTTTTTCGAAACAGCCTCTTTCAAAAGAGGCTTGTAGTCTAGACGTAGCCTGAGATAACTTCATCAAAGTCTGTTCCAATATATTGCATGGGGGATTTTTTTCTTTGTTCTGTTTTCTCTGTAACCTCTAAAATTAGCTCTATGGTCTAATTTTTATTTATACCAAAGAGTCTTTACAGTGCTCATGAGGTGAAAAGTTGCCTTAACGCTGGCATAAATTACAGGCTCCTTAACAGTGCTATAGTGGTGTAAAGTGATCTGAGGAGTTTATCTACATGGAGAGTTAAGTTATATCTGCCCTGCATCATTTATAGCAGTGCAGCTGCACTGATCCATCGATCTAGTGAACACAACTTCAACTACGCAAATAACATAGTGGAAGTCGATGTACTTACCACAGTGTCATCCACATGGTAAGATCAGTGGGAGCTGCTCTCTTTGGCTACTCTTGTCATCCTGGTGGAGTACCAGAGTCAATGGGAGAGTACTCAGAGATTGATTTCTCACATCTAAGCAGACGCAATAAATCGATCACCGATGGATCAATTGCTTCAGTGTTGATCCACCATGTAGAAAAGACAAAGACACTGTAGTGTTCCTGGTTAAGACACTCTAAGCTAAGAGAACTCTCTCCCATCAGCTTAATAAATCCTTCCTCCTCGAGACACAATAGCTACGTCAGTGTCAGTGGGAGAAGCTCTCCCAACAACATTGGCACTTAGGCCAGTATTACTTACATAGGCTCCAAGGAAAGGATTATTCACACCCCTTGGCTGACGGGTCACCTACAGGATAGAAGGCACCCAAAGTTGCTGTCTCCTAAACATTCATTTCATGTCACTGAGATTAGAGGGAGGTAGGAATGCATATTTACAGTATTCTGGGCTTCAATTCATTGTCATTCAATGCATTTTTTGCAGAATGATAGCCTGCTTCTGCCTTAACTAAGGGAAACCTCCCTCCACACTTATGGAGTAGTATTTCGCGAGACAAAAGGCACTTGTTTCGGAGACAAGCTAAAATTTTAACACACAGCAGCGAAACATTTTCCTCTTCATTCACCTGTCTAACACATGGTTTTCCTTACTACTGCCACTGGTGAGGATTTTTTGCCCATCTTCCACCTTTTGTGCTTAACCATGAAGAATGGCATTACAAAAAAGAAACACATCTGAGATACCCTTATGAGATACAGGTCTCATTTGGCATGAGCTTTTTCCAGTCCTCAGGTTTTTTTATCTTCCCAATAAAGTATCATTTTCCCCACTGATCACTCTCCTACTGGAGCGTGAATTTTAGGGCTTGTAACATTAGACCTTTTTTTATTGATCTTCATGAGTTTGCAGTGGGGACTTCAAGGTTATTTAGTCACCAGGGTTAACATTGCAGCAATGAAAAGCAATAAACTGTTTCAGTATAGGTGGGTATTTATTATGAACATTTCATTTCCAAAACTGCAGTAGTTAGAAAGTATTGAAAAAAATAAGTTCTTGTTTCCTTTGACATGTCCTTTCTTTAAGCATTCTTCTTAACTTGCTGCCCCAATGACCCCCTTAGTAGCAGATACAATTCATTTCTTATGCAGACTGACAAAAAAGATGCATGGTATATGGCACTGCATATCTTTACTTCATTATTTCCTCATAGCAAAGACTTGAAACTGTAATGTGTGAGAAAGAAAAGGTGCCAACATGACATTTACTACTGCTAATATGAATCTGATTAATTCTACAACAAGAAACATCATATTAACTCTTTATATTCTCTAATGTGCTATGCTGCTCTAACCAAATCGATACCTCAGAATACTTTGACAAATAACATATGTTGGTAGAAGCAAGCAAAATCACAAAGTAGTAATTTGCAGGAAGATTATTGTAAGGTGAGCTCAAGGCAGTATAAACAATATGATTAGTGCATGAAGGATATTTTACATTTGCCCCGTAATGTAAAATCTTTTTATTATAGTGGAGCATACTTAAGGTGAATTTGGCTGTAGTTAAACTTTCTTTTTAGCAGAGCAAAATGCAAGTCACAAGTTGTTACAATACACTGTGACATACAATATCTGTAATGAGTCTCCATGTTCACTGAAAAAGACTTTCCAATAAAGGACTTTATTGTTGCCTTAGTTATTCCTTCCAAATGCTTATTTTTTGTTGGCTATTTTGAAAGAAAAAGAAATGAACAAATCTACAATGATTCAATTTTTCATAACTCATTGAATTACCATGATTTTAAATAGCATTTTTATTTCTAGTGGAGATTTTTTTTAAATGTCAGTGAGTTTTAAGAGAGTGGCTATATGACTTTTTCTTAGTTTCGAGTAATACGGTCTGAAGAAAGTTAAATATTGTAGTTTTACCATCTTAATTATGCTTTCCTACTATTTGCAAGTTTGGTTGAAATGTCAAAAATGTAGAAGCTGTTTTGAAAAATACCATAGAATGTGCTCAAGCATGTACATATAAGAAAAATGGTTTTCATTAAGGACGGGGGGAAAAAGAAAGAAAGAAAACAAACGAGCTTGGAGGGAACCAAAAATGTATTTGATCTATATGTATAATGTTTCCCTTATGTATGACATGTATATTTAAGCATGTGTGAAATTGTGAAGAAATAACCTACAGCATTTTGAACACTGAGGTACTTTTAAATGCTCGTTGACAAACATCAGATTCAGATGTTTGATGACCTTGTGAGTGAGTGCAACATTCTTCTTGGAATAATTTCTTTTTATTTCTTTATTGGATCAAATTTATAATGTCTGTAGAAGTATTACAGTGGAAAAAAATAATCTAGTTGCTAACACAACTGTCTGGCTGTAAAATATAGAAAAGACAAAAAACTGGAAAAAAATACTGGAGAGGATAAATAGCATTTTGCCAAAGTTCAGAGGCTATTGGTAAGCAAGTGAGGTTAGGTCTGGCTGTTGCTTTGTAATACCAAAGCAATACAAATAACTTTGAATGCAGGCAAATGACACATAGGTCAGGATTTTAAATGTGAACACATGCTTCAGAGGAAACCATACAGGAATAAAAATTGTTCCTGTTTTGTTAGTTTAGATTCTGAAAGAAGCTTTTGTGTGTAAAGATGTAACACGATTCCGTGCCTGGAGCCATGCCCTGTGGTACACAGACCACTATGTCTGTCCCAGAGTACCAGAGCTAGAGAAACTTGTATGCTGTGTAGCTCCAAACTGGCACTGGCTTGTGTAACATGAAATTTGCTTTTACCAGAGTGATTACAAAATGAATACTTTTGTGTCATTCTGCCCTAGGATTTAATGGGAAGAATTTGGGTCTTACTATAGGTAAATCTTGAGTATCATTGCTTTAAAAAAAATTAAAGAGCAGTTCTGTTTCAGTATTATAAACTCTACTCTTTGAATACCTTCCAGAAATCTGCTGGTTTAATTTTTAGTCCCATCTGTTTCCCTCTCACTGGCTATATTTGTTAGTATTTCCTCAAGCAGCATGTTGTATTGCCCTTACTGTGCTGGAGGAAAAGGGCATAGATTGATCATTTTACAGGACAGGGAAACGTTTATTTTGGGCTGGAGTGCAGTGCATTTCCTTGCTTCCTGCCCAGAGTTATAGAAAAACTTCTTCAAGACAAAAAAAAGCAGAGACTGTTTTGGTATAACAGGAAAGAAAAAGAGGCAGCAATGTCAGGAGGGCCATTAAGCTGCTTATCTGTCTTTCTACTTTGGCACGTGAAAGCTCCCAGCTCAGCATGCCATGTGTCAAATCTATCATTTGATATGTCAGGAACCATTATTCCCTCTTTTGTCACCAGTTTTGACCAAAGGATGAAAAATTGCTGTCTTACACAGACAAAATTATTGCTGAAAAAAGGGCAACTCTGGCACACAGGAGTAGGCCAAGGTGAAACACGGGGAAACTCTCCTTAGATTAGGTCTGGGTTAAGAGAATATTGATCTGTGTGCTAAAAACTGTTGATCTCTCTGAGCACAGGATGACAAATGGTGGCAAACTAAAAATTGAGTGTCTCCAAGGACATTTGAGCTGCTCTATGTTTTCTGAGAGTATTTGTTTGGTTTGTGGGTTCAGCTCTAGGGATTTGAACTTAAATAAGCAAATATTAAACAGAAATGAAACAGCCACAAAATGATACAGTGAAAAACTACAGGAAGAGTATGTGCAGCATTGATAAATGGCCCAAGCATAAGAAATAACAAGTGTTAACTACAGAAGCTAAGCATATTGTAATGTATTTTGGATATATGTATGCATGCCTAAGAGATATGGGATTACCCCTATACAGCCAACACAGGAACCTATTCCTTTGTTTAATATTATGTCTGGAAATCACCTATGCTGGGGTGAGACACTAAACAAAGCATGTTAGCTTCCTTAATTCACAAGTAAATTATATTGAAGACAGTAGTAAGTATGGGCTGTGTAATAGGGTGAACACCCTCAGTGACCAGAAACATCTCTTCTTCTTTTACTGACCGTAAACAAAGGGGAGGGAGTAGGTGGGAAGAAGCCAAAAGCAAAGAGTAACTGAGCCTCCCTGTGCTCTAATTAGGGGACGAACGAAAGTAGCTGTGGTTTTTCCAGCACCCACCTAGGGAGGCCATGTAGATTCTATCTCCAAATAAAAAGAAGAAGAAGTTGGGTGCTGGGCCCCCCAAGAGAAAGATTCACCTGGCTAGTCATTCCTGGGCCAGAATTTTATTCTGTGCAATATTGAATTTAAATATGGTAGAAAAAAATAGCCAATAAAGGCTTTGGGGGCTTATGTAGGGTTGACAGATGCTGAAAAGGATGTCCACATTCAACCAATGTTTGTTTGTATGGAGTCATGCTTTCTTGGTTGTGAGAACCAGAACAGATATGACTCCCCAAGTCTGATTTGTTATGAGCCTCGGACCTCCAAGTCCTAAGGCTCTCATGTCTGAACAATATTGATTATTCCTCCTTCATTTCTGCTCAGGCTTGCCAAGAGAAAACATCCTCTGTGATCTTAGGGCCCAGCCAGGCATGGACATTGGAGAGCACTAGGCAGGGAGGGTTGGGTCAGGTTGGTCAGGCACCCCCATCCCATGTGAGAGAGGTGTATGGGAGTGTATATGTCACCTCTCCCCATGCCAACCTTAAAGATAAGAAGGTAAATAAAAAGATGCCAGCTATGCAGTGCTGCTTCTTAACAGGTGCTCAGTCTACCTAATACTAATTTGAATGTGTGTACTAGATAGTTCTCATTGATTGCCACTGAATTCGCTTTAATATAAATAATTTTGCCAGGTGTCCTATATTCAGCATAGAGAAATTTGGTCACCCTGCCCATACAGAATGCATTGAGTAGCCTCCTGGCCACCAAGGATCTCTATGGTAAAGGCATTGTGCACCATTAAGTTGGCACTCTGATTTCTGTCAATGCTTCTGCTGCTGGAACATGAAGCAGCCAGAAGGTAGCAGTAGTGGGTGCATCTTACCAGCCAGGAAAAAGAGCAGAGATAAAGGGGAGAGAACAGGATGGGTAATAGGGGCAGTATGTGAAGCAGACTGGGGGATATGGGCTGAAAAGGGGGAACCTAAGGAAACTTGGGTTGAATGGAAGAGACTGTTCCAGAATTTCCTATCCCACCTCACCCCATCCCCAGGTTGACACCACCAATCAGATTTACTCCTGGCTCTCTCAGCCTCTTCATGCAAACCCTTCTACCTCCCCATCCACCTATCCAATGACTCCCCCCCGAGTCATACACATACATTCTGACTTCCTCCAGCTACTCTAATTTTTCTGAGATGGGAGTGTAATTTGTGCCTGAGAAAAAGAAAGGAGGGTGAAGTATAAAAGAAATCCCAGAGCCAGTGCAGAATGCCCTGGTCTACAGATCCTCAGGGATCTGTAAGACTTGGGAATGGAACCACTGATTGTTTTCTGGAAGAACAAACAACTCTCTTTGAAGACTACTAGAAAATTCTATGAGGGAATCTGTGTGCAGATGTTATCGCCCAAGACTCTCCCTAGAGTATGGTGGGATTTTTTGTTTGGGGTTTTTTGGGAGTTTTTTTGTTATTGTTTTTGTGTTTGTGTTAGGTTTTTTGAGGAAGGGATGACCCAGGCATTAAAACCCACAATTGCAAAGGAGTTCAATGTAAAGACTGAAGCTAGATCAGCTGACTGGCAAGTATTATGGCATTCTAATTCTTAGATGGTTGGTTATTCCATGCAGAGACTCAGTGTTCCTCAATATTTCTACAGCACCAAACAGAGCATGGCCCTTATTCTGATCAGGTCCTTTGGGAACTACTGTAAGAAATAATTAATACTAATTACATCAGGGTAATTAGAATAAACAATTCCCCTATATTTCCAGTAGGCTTGAATATGAAACTATGACTGCAGAGGAATCTAACAAAATCAAGTGAATAGACAACATGATAGTAGTTGAAATTAAATTAAGATAAATGTACAATTGTGGAATTGAAAGCAATAGCTTTGTGTGTATATTGCTGAGTTCAAAATTAACTGTAGTGATTTTAAAAAGATCTGCGCATCACTTTGAACAGCTCAGTCAAAAATGCAAATGAAATATGAAATATTAGGTTGCATAAGACAAAAATGGGATAGAGGATAACTGGAGATATTATAATGCTGGTATGTAAATCAAAGGTACATGCACACCCTCTGTTCAGGTCTGGTTGGAAACAGAACATTTCATGGAATTTGAAACATTACACAATGAAGGTTCAGTTTTGCTTCAGTTGTGATGAAAACTTGGTTGCCATCCAGCTCACCTATTTGGTTTCCTGATTCCCAGCTTCTCAGTAGCTCACCTGGTGGACTGACCAGGAATTGAGGGATTGAGAGCTTTGTCTCTTAAGCTTAGCTCTCCTGATGGATAGATCTCCTGATGCTACAGAGGCTAGACTGCAGGCTTCTTTCGGAAGAAGCTTTTCCGGAAGAGATCTTCCAAAAAACTTCTTCCAAAAGAGCGCATCCACACTGCCAAAGCACATTGAAAAAGCAATCTGCTCTTTTGAAAGATAGCATCCACACTGAATGGATGCTATCTTGCATTTAAACTGTGATTACTATGGATGGAGTCCAAAACCTGTGTTTTTTCCTTTTTCCTCTTTTTCTGAAAGAACTCCCTCTTCCCCGTCCACACATACCTTTTTCCAAAAGAGCTCTTTCCGAAAAAAAGCTTCTGCCTCATAGAAAGAGGATTACCAATGCCGGAACCCCCCCCCCCCCCCGTTCTTTCGATTTTCTTTTGAAAGAACGTGATTGCAGTATGGATGTAATGGAAGTTTTTTCGGAAAAACAGATGTTTTTCAAAAAAACCTCTGTAGTGTAGACATACCCTGAAAGGGGTTCCCAGGGCTTCCAGGGGTAACAAGCAGCTGGAAATCCTGAGAGTGCTGGATCCCACATCCATAGCAGTTCGTCAGCAGCCTAAGCTCCCATAGACAAGGGAGGTAAAAATAAGGTTTACAAATTAATAAACGATTTAGAGATGGTCAACCTGGTACTCATTCTTCAACATTCTCATACGAGAAGAGCAAGGGAAATCCAGTGCATATTACTTCTGATCAAAATAATACTTTTATATACAACACATGTATATGGAATTCATTGAGGTCAAAAGCTGAGTACAATTAAAAATAGAAATTTATATGTATAAACCTACTACTATATAAGTTAGGATTAAAAAAAAATCATAAGGGATATAAACCCTCATTCTCCAAGGCATAGCTGACCACTTGCTGTCTGGGCTTAGGAAGGAACATCCCCTGTGTGCAAGTTACTCTTAGTTGTCTTTCATGAAGATTCTTGTCCCTTCTGAGGCATCCGATAGTGTTGGAGACAGGATACTGGACTTGACAGGCTACTCCAACTCTAGTATACCATTTCCTTTGTGCCTATGAGTTCTTTTATTTATGTAGGTTTACATTTTTCACAGTCTTTCTTAGTGCACCAGGGAATAATTTATAGGGCTGAAATTATAAGACAGTGATGTTTTCACTATAATTCAGAGTCTATATGGTCAGAAAATTGTCATTCACCTATCTTAGCCCCAGAAATGGGGAGGAAGAGCCAGTGAAAAACATAAATATCAATGTCAAGTTAATGAGGATTATTTAGCTCTTTGCAGAACCCAAAACATCTCGCTTTCCTTCTGGGGTGATTGTCAGCCTAACACAAAGTACTAACATTATTATCAGATGTTTTATGAAGCCAAACCAAACACAATGTGCATGAACATACAAATGTATACACACAAATGGTGTGTCATGCTATTATGTCAGCAGCTCCTTTGAAGAGAGAGAGAGAGTGAGAGTGAGTGAGTGTTTGTTTGTGTGAGAGAGAGAGATGTTTTGGGGGTTTAGCTGCTTTTAGGATCCTAGTATGAAAGTTAGTCCCATAAAATTTCAACAAGTGGTTTGGTGGCTAAGAAGGCAAGTTCTCTCACTCTGGCTATGTCTAGACTGCATCCCTCTGCTGACAGAAGGATGAAAATCAAGCACTTCAGAAGTGCAAATGAGCCCGGGATTTAAATATCCCGGGCTCATTTGCTTACTCATTTGCTGTGCTGATCAGAAAATGAGGAGAACAGGATCTGCTGAAAAAGCTCCCCACTGTCGGCAGAGCCACGGCTACACTTTACTTTCACTTTCGACACTGAGCCTGATCGGCACAGCATCGGAACATGAGTATGCAAATGAAACATGGGATATTTAAATCCCAGGCTCATTTGCACTTCCAAAGTGCTTGATTTGCATCCCTCTGTCGGCAGAGGGATGCAGTCTAGACACAGCCTCTGTGTCTTATCAAAAAAACAGATGGATTTGGGTGCTGAAAATGCTGTATTATTCTGTGCTGATATTCAGGTCAGTCTTGATGGAAGTTGGCTGAACATTTTTTAACCACATTTTCTTTCACTGAAAGATTTTTTTGAATGTTTTACAAACATAGTTTAACATTCACAAAAAATAGAAATGAGACATTTTTATTTTCGTTTTTGAAAACCAAATTATTTTACTTCAACATGAAATAAATACGTTTCTTTCAGTCAGAATCTTTTTGCAAAAAAAATCATAATTTTTCATGGAAAAATTTCTAATGAAATCATTTTGTTCAAAATTTGAGGGGCAAATCAGACTGGATTTTTCAAACAGCTGTGTTTGTGACCACATGCACGTCCACTTCCCCATGCCCTGCTTCAAATGCAGTTTTAATCCTGGAGAATAGGATTGCCTGTGATGAAGTCAGAGCCCATACTTAGCCTAAATATTTGGAATGTCCGTCCCTGGCTCTGGCTGTTTTACGGGCCTGTGGGGCATGTTGTCTGTAGCACCTGGAGAGGCAAGGAATTCAGTTCGGTTCCCATTCCTTTTCCAGCATGCACCTATGCACCCATACTGTCTGTGTGTATTGAAACACTACTGATTTAAGAAGTTTTCTGTTATATGTTGAAAAAAAAGGCAGAACAGCTGTTTTTCTAATTTGCCACAGGGAATTAGTTTGATACACTGGTCTCACTTTATTTTATTATTGTTCATGCACAAATGAATAAGAACTGAGGATCAGAATGGGAAGGCGATGGAGATGTCAGCGAGAAAGGAGCTCTGCCTGCAACTGTGAATTACATATTTGTAATTTATGTAAGCACCAAGGAGTCGGGTTGGCTGATGACAAGGTAAAAGGTTTTGCTGATTGTAAAAGCATCCAGCTCTTATACTGAGTGTCTGAGTCTTTGTGAATGGGTGCACCTAACACTTCATGGCCACCTACCGGAGGGCCTTTGGCCATAACACACTCTGACCTAAGAAAGAACAGCGAAGGTGGATCCAGGACTGGGTAAAAAGGCTGCACAGAAGCAGCCAATCGGATCCAAGTAGGCTTAGGCAAAAGAAGCTTCAGGGCCTTAGAATGTCAGTTCCTGGCTGGAACCAGAGGGGTGAGGGAGGGAGCTTCCCTGGCAAAGGGAATGTGATAGGCTGCATTTGCTAAATCTGGGAGAAAAGGGACCTGAGAATTCTAACGCTAAGGAAGCAGATGAAAGTGAAGGGACCAAGTGGGAAGACACCCAAGGAATGTAGCAGTAACTAATTAAAGGGAACAATACATGGCTGCTGTGCGCAGGACCCCTGCCTTGGAACCACAAGTTGTGGCTGGGCCTGGGTTCCCCCACTGGCCACTAGCAAAGCCCCAGGATGGGGACAAAGCTCCTTTAGCAGTATGAGTGAAGGGAGAAATTTAAAGGGCCCAGAGATGGGGCTGAAGACCCTCGTGAGAGCAGAGTTTGGTGAACTCTGCTACCCCAGAAGGGGTCCATTTTTTACTGTGATTTGACAAGAGGGTTAAGTCACTGGGGGCCTGCTTAATAAGGTTGCCAACCCACAGGGAATTGCAGGAGCAAGAAGATGGCAGTACCATAACCTCTTTGATCCTACTTCGCAGGTGGATTCATGCTCTTTTCTGGTTGTAACAGAGGAATTGTTCTCTCCAGTGCTCAGTGGGTGAGTGGGGCAGTAACAAAAGAGATGCACTCATCACCTTCTGCTCTTTGCAGTGAGGTACATAAGATCGGTACTAGCTATTGACCTTTTTTAAGTCAGTTGGAAAGTTAACACTTTTCCAAATCTGGGTCACTGGCTCCAGTGATTAACCAGTGGCACCAAACTTAGAGAGACAAGATAATTTGCAGGGCTCTAGTTGTGCATGCCACCATGTCAGAGGATGCGTTAACTCAGATATCACGAGTACACAGCCTAAATTTAAATGCTCTCACAACTTTTCCAATAGTACCTAAGGAGATCACACCAACCGTATTGCTTTGCAAATGTAATGGGAACAATCATATAAAATGCAGCAAACTTGAGCGAAGTGAAGGAAATCAATCACATACTGAAATTTGCCACACACAAAAATACAGATCTCACCATTTGATTTTTTTTAATCTAAACAGATGCAATATGAAAAAATCTAATTTGTGCACTCCCTCTCAAACTCCAAGAATTTTCCAAATAGGGACTCAACATATTGTTGAATGCAGATTTTAAAAATGACACCCTAAATACAATAGTTAAAAGTTTTAATTTAGTTGACACGCATCTGATGAAATGGGTCTTTGCCCACGAAAGCTTATGCTCCAATAAATCTGTTAATCTATAAGGTGCCACTGGACTTCTCCTTGTTTACCCTAAATACAAAATTTCAGAGTTCACCAGAACAAATTTTCACTAAATCTTCCACAGCTTCATGGTGGAAAAGCTAATATTAACACTAGCCTCACCAACCTCATGATCATCATGCCCCCAGATGAGGAATGGATAGAGATACTGGTATCTGCCTTCAGAGTGATGTGTTAGATTGCCAAGGCAAAACCCAACTTGACTACTGCTAATATGGATAGAGCTGTTCATGTTTTGGGAGCAACCATTTCTGAAGTCTGCTCCCCTGTGGTGAACCTAGAATTGACATCACTGGCTCTGAGAAATCGTGAGAAGATGGAGGTAGCTCAAGTATCTGATCCCTGCATCAGAGACATAGTCTTGAACAAGCTACAAGGGAAGTTGTCCTCATGGGTGAAGAACAACCACCCAAATACCTTACTGATGCACAGGGAATGGAATAGGCTGATCAGTCAGGGGAGGACAGCTGTATAGAATGATTTGTGACCCTTGAACAAGTGAGTCAAACTCAGAGAGACCAGGGACCATATGTTCTTCTAAGTGATTGGCCTCCTGACGTATTGGACTGTTTACCATTCCATGGACCTAGCCAGAGCTCATGTTGTGACAAAGAACTGACAAACATGGTTGATAATGATCAATCCATTAGAAGAGGGGAACTGAGGTTCAGTTGTTGTATCACCCAGTATTAGCACAAGAAGATCACAGGTCATCTCTGACACATGGTTTTCCAGTGCTTGGTTTGGGGATAATTACAACATCCCTATAATGTTTTCCTTACTCTGAAGTTACTGATACCTATTCTCAGCTTTAACTCCATTGGGTTATGTGGGAATTAATGCATAAATACATTGGAAAGAGAATCAAGTTCATGGACACTATATGTCCACTGACTTCAGTGGATTTATTTCTGCTTTACATCAGTGTCAGTGAGAGTAGAATCATACCTAGTTCCATTTCCCACTGATAAGTAAAAAAGGAACATTTGTTTCTGCTCAAACATAGAATTGTGCCATAGAAACATCACTTGAGTAACTTGACTTCATCAATCCCCAGTCCTTGTCATTTTATGATCACAAAATGTCCTAATGATCTGGGTTAGCCCTGCCTCAAGAGCATGTCTTACCAGGCAAATCACGGGTTACAGGTTTAGAATGAAGTTTTAGTTGCTCGCAAAAGTTTTAGTTGGACTTCTGCAGCATGACGGCATGACTATATAGAAACAACAGTAGCCTGGGTTCCTTTTAGGCCCACTCTGTCTGTTATTTCATGTTCCTATGCATACCTCTGTAGGATCTGGCTATCTTGTCCTATTAAATCTTTTCCTCCAAAGTGAAATCTAGTCTAAAATCTATAATATGCAGTAGAACTGGATACAATTTACAGGATTTCTGTAATATTTTCATGAAAGAATCCAAGTTTTAGGGCAGTGTTTCTTAAACTGTGTTCCGCGGCACACTGGTGTGCCGTGAGGCAGTCGGAGGTGTGCCGCGGAGAACAACAGAGTTAAAAATGGACGGCCTTTTAAAAAGAGGCAGGTGACTTTTTTCTTTTTCTCAGACCCCTTTTTCCCCCAATGCCTTTTTTTTCTTTTTCTTTTTTTTGCTCAATAACTCCCTCTAGACCCTTTTTTTTTCTTTTTTTGCTCAACAAAAAGTCCTTGGTGTTCCTCATAAAAAAAAATTATTGTTTAGTGTTCTTCGGTCTTAAAAAGTTTAAGAAACACTGTTCTAGGGGGTTTCTTCCCTGACTCCCATAATATTTAAATAACTCTTCTCCCTCCCTGGTATTTACCTCCTTATATATTTATAGAGAGCAGTCATACACTTTTCTCAACCTTCATAGTGCTAGGCTAAACAAGCCAATTTCTTTTAGTTTCTTTTTCAAAGATTTCCATTCCCCTAATAGCCCTTCTTGGCCCCTTTTCCAGTATAAATTCAATTAATTTAGTACTTCCTGCCAGTTTTGAATGCCATTGGTTAGGTTGTTTGTTAGCATCTTGTATTATCACAACTATTGTAATGTGTGTTTGCTAAGCATGAATTTACTTTGCTTTCATAGATCTTTCCCCTTTACAGTTTCAATTCAGCAGTTACTATTGCTTTCCCTTGAAAGTCTGTAGCATCTTCTCTAATTTTGCTCTTGTGTTTCTACTAAACTTTTTTCAGGTCAGAAATAAATTAATTTACACCCATAGGAAAACATAGCTTCTTCATTCAAGGTTGCAGTGAGCTCTTGCTGTTTCTCTATAGTTGACTATAAAACACATCTTTTGCAACACACACTTACTGCAGATAGGTTTCATTATACAACTCCATTTCTTGTGTGTGTATCCATAACTCCACCCTTTCCCAGAAAAGACATAATAAGACCATCATGTTTCTTATTAAACAAAGCCATCATGAAATGATTGTGATCGCTTACATAGCTTGGCTCTTGGGATGTATGAAGTGGGATTCCAAAGAGCTGGAAACTCAGCACTCCCCCCCTACTGATATCATGTGATCACTGAAGAATTCAAGACAGCTCTTTTGTATGAGGGATAGCTGAGTTCCTGTGCTAGTTTAGACACTTGCTCCTTATGTGAAATCAGCAAAGTCATTCAGATGCTTTTGTAACCTTTTCCATCTGCAAAATAGGCATAATACTACTTCATAGCTATGTAATGAGAACTTTTAGGCATTAACTAATAAAGTACATGGAAGATGAAAAGCACCATGAGCATTAAGTATAGTAACAGATTTTCAGTATGGGTTTCTTGTGTTTCTTTTTGATTTTCCTCAAGATTTTCATACATGAATCTTCAGATTTCTACAGCTGCCATGTCATCTCAACATGATCGTGCTTCACACCATGGACTTATTTACTGACACTATTGCTCAGTGACACATATTGCTTCAAAACAGTGAGACTGTGGTCCTAGATTCTGAAAAGACACTAACTTCATTTTTTATATATGGCTGCTAATATAATCTTTATATGATTGCACATTTTTAGTTTTTTGGTTGTATCAAAAAACAACCAGTTCAGGATAGACAGTTCAATGTTAATGCCAGATTTTTTATTTATTTGTTTGTTTGTTTTGAACAAGGAAGTGGAGAGCAGAGAAAGAGAGTTATAATTCAATTCAAGGACTAGAAGGAAAAAAACAGCATAAGTAACTAGCTGTAGATTTCCACTAGGGGCAGAATTACTGATTCTAGCCACATATTTCTTTCAGATCATTACACTATAACTTTAAACCTGATGACTTAATTATCTTGAATTGTTTTGGTTTTTTCAACCCGATTGAAAAAATAGCAGTGAGTTAAGGACAGTAATCTAGAAAAAAGTATTGTACTATATTTTCATAACTGACTAGTAAAGTTGTTGCATTTTGGGGGTGCCCTACGTGAGACGCACGTACAGGGCTCAAGGCTTAGGAAATCAGGCACTCAGTACTCTAATATTTGGGAATGGAAATAATATAACTAAAATTCATAATATTTAAAGTGCACTGACATGTTTAAAAATTAGTCTACACAAGACCAACGTAACTGCCTGTAACTTAAATCCACTATTTACACATTGGCAACACATGACTTAAATAAAATGTTCAATCTCTAAACAAATAAATACTGTTTATAACAATCAGAAAGCAAACCAAGCTAGAAAATATGTCAAAGCTTATGTGGAATTAGAAAAAGAAGTTAGGGGAAAAAAAGAACATAAGAACAGCCATACTGGGTCAGACCAAAGATCCATCTAGCCCAGTATCCTGTCTTCTGACAATGGCCAATGCCAGATTCCCCAGAGGGAGGGAACAGAACAGGGAATCTTCGTGCAATCCCTCTCCCATCACCCATTCCCAGACTCTGACAGAGGCTAGGGACTCCTTTCCTACACATCCTGGCTAATAGCCATTGATGGACCTAAGCTCCATGAATTTATCTAGTTCTTTCTTGAATCCTGTTAAAGTCCTGGTCTTCACAGCCTCCTCTGGCAAGGAGTTCCACAGGCTGACCATGCGCTGTGTGACAAAAA
This sequence comes from Pelochelys cantorii, assembly GCA_032595735.1. Taxonomy (NCBI): domain Eukaryota; kingdom Metazoa; phylum Chordata; order Testudines; family Trionychidae; genus Pelochelys; species Pelochelys cantorii. Next base: position 117,087,616 of record CM064326.1, on the reverse strand, counting down.
ACTTCTTTTTGTTTGCTTTAAATCTGCTACCTATTAATTTCATTTGGTGACCCCTAGTTATGGGAACAAGTAAATAACTTCTCCTTATTCACTTTTTCCACACCAATCATGATTTTATAGACCTCTATCATATCCCCCCTTAGTCTCCTCTTTTCTAAGTTGAAAAGTCCCAGTCTTTAATCTCTCTTCATATGGGACCCATTCCAAATATTCTAATGATTTTTGTTGCCCGATACTGGAATAACAGCTCTCTGAACCAATTTTATTGCTACAGATAATCAGAACCTAAAATAATCCAAAAGAAAATATAGGTACAAATTAAAAAATGAAATGAAATCCCAATCTAATGTAATGTTCTCTTTTCATATCCTGCAGTTCTTTAATACAGACACATACAACATGCTTTATGTAAATCAATCAACCTTAGTCCTTACCAAATTACCCACATCTGTGAATGAGGTTCAACCCCATTACTGTTAAAATTCTATAAATGAATGATTTTAGGAATTACTATGGACCACATTGTGCACAGGAACTATGCACATAGAGTCAACAGTCCTAGCACATATTAACCCTTTCTGTATGGAGAGGTAACTCATCCCCTATCATAGACACACATACTTTGAGTCTGGGGATTTAAGAAAGAGGGTGGACAGAGCCAAGCAGATGCATTTATACAAGTACAATACTGACATAGAGTTCCCTGCAGTAAGATAGTATAACTCATATTAAATTTTCTTTGCTCCCAGACTCCATTCTGGGGATGCAATCCTTTTTCATAGGTTTCTCAAGGAAGTGACCGACTGTAGGACCTTTTTCACTTTAGCTGAAGAGGGCTATCCTGGTTACAACAGCTTCCTGTGGATGCTTCTGGCCACCACCTGATTCCCCAGGATCCATGAAGTTAGTGGTCAATTCCTATGGCCTATTTCCCATGCCCCCAACAGAATAACTCCATGAGAACCTCTGGGTCTTCCTATTCCTTTTCTTTCTCCTGTGAGTTAATTCACAGGGTTGGGAGTTGGCGATTGGGCAGGCTTTACACAAATAAAACCTGAAATGTATAATCATCCAATTTTTCAAAACAGTGAATATTTCTGTAGGCACACAGTTTGCTCTGCAATTGTAATAGTATGGACTAACTAGTACACATAAGTATGTATCTTTGTATATAGTGATATTTCAAAATCAAATGGAAAAAGGCTAACTCCTAGACAAAATTTCTGGACAAAGTGGAGCAATGACATATTCCATATAGGAAGACAGAGTCTTTAGCAGACAATTTCTTCAGACTTTCCTTTGGGCTCTCACATCCCAGTAAGTCTCTTACATAGTCACATGCTAGGGATGGAATTGCAGCTGCTAAGGCTTCTCAAGCCTCAGTTTATTTTATCTGAACATGTGTTTTCTCAGCCAAAGATGCTTACAAATTTAAAAAAAAAGTTGTTTCTCTTTCTTCTTGGTGTTTTATCATGACAAGAAGTATGATAATTTGTTAAAGTGGAGGGGTGGGAGTCAGGCCTCCTTTGTCTTATTCCTGGGTCTGAGTCTTCTGGGGGAATCTCATTGTGTGTGTATGTCTGACTCAGTTTACCCATCTACAATATGGGCACTGTGAGGGTGAATTATTTAATATTTTAGATACTTTGGCAGGTGCTATAGAAATTGAAAACACAATGTTACTCAGTATGGAGTCATTGAAGAGAGTAACCAATGTGGACGTATTGTCTCTGCTGTGTGCTATATTGACTCAAAATCTTGAGTAAAATCAAGACTCTCATCAAGTTAAAAAAAACAACAAAGGTGTGGAAAGAGGGGAGAACAAAGTTGTTTGGGGTATTTCTCTCTCTTCACTCTTTTTTTTTGTTTTGTTTTTTATTTGTTTTTGTTTTGAAATTTCTTTCCCTGTCCACAAAGCTCTTTGAAATGAGTTAGATTCAGATGTCTTTTGCTAGGCCCTACAATATGGACACTCCTGTGAGAAGCTTCAGGGGGGTAGCCGAGTTAGTCTGTACAGGATAAACTTAAAAAACAACAACAAATGGTCTGGTAGCACTTTATAGACTAAAAAAACATATAGATGGTATCATGATACCATCTATGTTTTTTTAGTCTATAAAGTGCTACCAGACGATTTATTCCTGTGAGAGTCCTTGTTTGGAATTCTTATTTTGAAAAGTTTTGCCATGACTAGGTACTCTTGCTTTCAAAGCCCTTAAGTAGAAACACTGGAATAAAAAGAGCCTGGTAGAGCCAAATATTCTGCCTATAATCATTAATAAACAATCATAGAAGGCTCTTTCAGGTGATTAAAAGAGGTTGCCAAAAACTTTTTAAATTTTGTGTGATAGTTTTCTTTCCTGGGGCAGACTGTTGAGGACCCACGACTTCATGACTTCAGTGGGAGCTTAGGGGGCTCAGCTCCTTCCTGGAAGGGCTGGACCCATGCAGGATCATGCCTATTTTTCATTATGTCCTTGAAAACGATCACAAGCATTTCCCTCTTCAGCTTGTTTCTTTCTATTTGGCAAACATACATTTTGTTCACCATATTTTAAGCTGAATTCTAATTAAGTTCATAGTTTTTAATAGCATCTTCACTGTACTGTGTACAGTTCCTTACGTCAGAATTGCTTTGTCTGTGCATCAGTATGATCAGTGAGGGCTGAGCATCTCTGAAAACTGTGTTTTATTGGACATCTGCAACAAAAAAGCAGGGGCAAGGACCTCAGTTTGTTTTGGTGGGTCCTACTGAAATGATTTTTGGATTGAATATCTTTTTTCCTTTTAAGACAATCGTTGAGGACTTTATTCTCAACTGTGACCAGTATTTGATGGGTGGACCTGTAAAAACTTAAGGGCTAGCTCTATGCTAGATTGATGCCAGCTGGTTATAGCCAGTAGGGGCCATAACACCTGTGGGGTATTGCCAAAGTCCTGTGATACACTGGTTGCTCTCCTGTTTCTTTGGCCATGCCCTCTGTGACATAAGTTGAGAGAACATAAAAAGGCTCATCCACTGGGCAAACTACAGTGTAAACCTTCATTGTAAATGCCAGTTTTTCCGCAGTTTACTTGCTTCTTTGCTTTTACATATTAATTTATTACCCTGAACTCAAAATCTGAAAGTACAGATATCTCTGTAAATGAATAGTTGTGCATCCTGCTGGAAAATTCAAAGAAATGTTGGGTGGGGGAAAGCTAGCAACAGCATGTTGTTTGATCCGCCAAATGATGTACCTTGAAACCCTTAAACTTATTTAACCCACATCACCAAACTAGACTTAACCAACAAGTTAGATTTACTGGTGTGGCAAAGTATTGCTTCAGCCTCTTATCCATCCAAGCCTACCTCACACTATCTTCTTAGAAGCAAGTCAAAATCTTTGACATTTAAAATTGTTTAAAATGTAAGTACAGCCTCTTCCCGACTTACAAACCGGTTACGGACCAAGCAATTGGTCATAACTTGGTTCATTCATAAGTCGGAACCCATAGAGTTACACGCGACCGTGCTGTTCATAAGCGCAGATTGCGTTCATAACTCGGGGTCCGCCATTTACAACAGCTTTGGTCAGGGACCGGCTGTATGTTTTTTGGGAGACTGAGGGGGCAGAAGAAGCAGGGAACACGATAAATATTTGTGCCCTGTCTGCATTATGGTGAAAACAGCCATTACCACACACAAGCATTACATACATTTGGCAACAGCCACACCAGTATTCATCAGCAACTGACACACATCTTTCTAACTGGAGCTATAAAAAGTACTGAGAGATTAGCTCCAGGCATTGCTGCACATTTGAGGCCCTTTTTGTGTGAAAACCCAAAGGGACAATTATTTACCTTTGTTTCCCAGCTCCCCCACCCTTTCTGAGAATTGTATTAGGTCGTTTTTGCTTTTATTTTAAGCTGAAAAGAGCATCTTCCATGAGGCATGCTCTCTGTTCTATCTGCTGTCACAGTCCCACGTGTGAAAGGGTATTATCCATTTAGTAGTCCCTACTGTAATGAGTGATGCCATCACAGACAAGATAAACGGATCAAGGGGACAAACAACCCTAAATTGCTTTCTGCTCTTTTTTGTGCCATTAGATGCATACATGTCTAATTATTAAGTTCTAAATGCACTTAGATGCTCCAAGAAAGATGCTGTGTTTAGTGCAAATATTATTTATTTAACTGCTATAACTATCTGGTTTTAAGGCTAGCTGTGAACTCATGAGTGTTTTATTAACATAGCTACCTGTCTGTCTGTCTGTCGACTGTTATGTAAATATTTAAATGCTATATATTAAAGAGAGGTGTGAGTTTAATGCTCAGTGTGTAGATTCTTTTCTTTCTCTTCACCCTCTTTTTTAAGGGTAATAAGAAAATAATAGAGAGTACAGAGCAAGAGTGGCCTTGTATATCAGAATAGAAATGTCTCAGACAGAGTGGAGGGGGAACTCAGCAATATTTAGGCACAATGTGTTTCCTTCTACCTTGCAAGAATTTGGCCTGACGCCTTGAAATCATGGAGTTTGACTTAAATAACATTGGGCCTACTTATACTGTGTCTGACTTAGTCCAACGAGGCAAGTTAGAGATAGCCCAATACCAGGAAGTAGGGAGAGGACAGGGATGGCTTTACATGGCTTTTGTGACTCCCTGATCTTGCAGTCAGCCCCAGGGAATTTAGGGCTCCTTTGGTTTAAAGTACCTGTAGCTGCCTGAAACTCCAAAGAACTGTTGGGTAACTAGCCACATATCCTGTTTCCCAGCTATAATTCCTGTATCATAGAGGTATGGAGGCAGCTTTAAGCCACCTGGGGAAATGCCCAGGCAATCATTTAAGGCAATCAAAACAAAGGGGAGAAACTAGGATCTAAGAGTCAGATGGTGATCTTTGTTAAACCATATTAAATCTAGAAAAAGTCCACTGAAGTCAGTAGTGTTTGTAATCAATAGTCTCAGATATCAATCTGAGATCAAAATTTAGGCCAGCATGCTAATTTCTGTTCTGACTCATTGTGAGATACTACCGAAGTTAGTGAAATGATAGTGTAAATCAGGGCAAAGTTTATCAGAGTGGTGGCCTTAAATTGTGTTTCCTTTGAAAATACCATTTACTATTTTAAAACACATTTTGAGTATATTTAATTTATTTTAGGGCCCCAAAAGCAGCAATTTAACTATCCTGGCTACTTTGATAAATATAGTAAATCTTGGTTATGTTGCTACATTTCACACTCCCTGACCCTGGTATAGCGACACTGCGAGGAGTTAATATTACATTTTAGATTATGACATTCTTAGTCAGCAATCATCAGCATTATATCCCATAAGTTCAAACATCCTGATACCCTTGGGCACATATTTTTACTTTCACCCTGCCAACAGTGTGCTGTGGTATTTTTTTAAGCACCTATTCTTAAGATATGCTGAGCTGTTTAAATGGAGTATCTGTGTACTATGTGTTTTGATTTATTTTTATCTTTTTCTTTGTACACAGTATTGGTCAGATCAATGAAGGAAGATTTGACCTGAATGTGAGGTTGGTTCAGAGAAGAGATCACAGAATGGGGTATGGTGGTACCACTTGCAGATGATAGTGAGCAAAGATAATATCTGCAACACAGGCTCTGGCGTCAGTGAAATCATATAGTTCTAGTTGCAAAACCCAGCCAGCCTAGTTCTCTTCCTTTATCCAGTATCATCTACATATCTTTTCTTATTCATAGTATCTGACAGTAACCATGTGTCTTCCTTGCCGGTTTCTAGGAGAAATAGTTTGAATCACATTTGTGTGGGGTGAAGATCTTTGTTAGAGAAGGCCAAGTCAGAGATGAGTTTTGCATTTGGTTAAAATATGACTGCTGTGCGAGCTGTTGTTTTTGCTCTCTCTTGGTATGCAGCAATGATTCCCAAAGTTTAGGTCCAGTTCCTGTGAAAGCACTGTCTCCTGCACTTACCAGCTTCCTCCTTCTGGCCAGTAGTTTCATTGTTTCAGTGTAATGTAGCTATCTTGAAAAGCCATAGTCATGTACGGAAAGGTAATCTTACAGGAAGAAATATCTTCTCACATAGAGAGCTTTGACTATCAGGATAGAAACCTTGAAGTAGATAGCTATGGCAATTTATGTTGCTAAGCAGAAAATCTGCTATATTTTGTACCTCATGGTGCTTTTTCTGGGCGTGTTGCTTAATTTCCAAATGTAAGTTGCAATAATGAAGCCTACAGGTCACTAATGCATGGATAACTACCTGGTATGTTTGCCATGTGGCTGGCTTGGTGCAATCTTCTTCTGCAGTCACATGTAGGAATGAACATTTTCTGAATCCCTAGCTATTTAGGCATCCAGTAGCATGGAGGAATCCAAAAGGACCCCAAGGCTGTGGATCAGCTAGCAGTAAATGAATTAAAAATTCATTTTCCCAGCAGTATTTCCACATGTAGGCTTAAAGGAGCAGTCAATTTAAAAATAATGCTACTGTCTGAAAATGTTTTACCTACTATTATTACAAGTAACTCCTAAGGCTATTATAATGATATGTGATTATTTTTCTCTATTTTTTAGTTTATTTTCCTTGACAGAACTTTGTAATTTAATTTTGCTTTTCTCCTCCAGATTTTTGTTAGCTGGTTTCTTTTCTCATTTTGATTGCATGGAGCTTTCACACAAAGTCATATGGCAGGAAAAAAAGGATTTCTTTAAATGTGATCACAAAATCTTAAGAATCAAGGAGACTCAGGGATCAGGTGAAACTGCTTTCAAATAATTTTTTGACATTTGACTGAATTTCAAAGATGACAGTTTCCCTCCAAAATTTGCTTCAATGAGCATTTGTGGTAATAAAACCAAATCCCATAACCTATTCCCATTCATACCAGGTGGTGAACACCAAACATCTATGTCTGAGAAGCACAACATCCTTACATCGGCTCATGCCAGTGCCCTGCCATGGGGTCATTGTTGTTCGCACTGTATGAATGAAAGATAGGGAGATTGACCAGATATATGTAGAAGCACACTGGGGGGATATTCACAGCAGGTAAAGCCCCATTCAGTGCAGCTGGGAATTTCTATCAGAATGTTTTGACTCATTACCTTGAGCCTTCATCAGCTGATGGAACTAATTTTTTTGTTCGCCAGCTGATTAAGATTCAAGATAATGAGTCAAAACATGCCAGTAGTAATTCCCAACAGCACTGAAGACAGGATGTTAACTTCAACACATACATGCATGCATATAGGCAGACACCAAATGAAACTCAGCCTTCCAGCATATGGATGAGTTCATTTCATTAATGGAAAAGGTGACAATTTAACATATATCTAGAAAAAGAAGAAGGGGGGAGGGAACCCACCCTCCAGACCAAACAATTGAAATGATGCCAACAATTCTATCACAGAAAGAAAGGCAACACAGAATTAATGGATGAAAGAACACTATCAAAGAAAAAAAAAGGAATTACTTTGTATAAATCTACATGGAATATATGAAAATCCAGATTCAAATATTTTGTACATTATCCTGAATCAACAAACATGCTTCAGAGTGCTTTGGATGGCACTGTTACTATGCACACAGTATTCAGTTTAATGTTCCAGCAATTTTCCACAACAATTTCTTTGCTTTCTGCTGGCCTTTTACATGACACAAAACACTGAATTTTAGAAAGAGGCATCTGATTAATAATAAACCCCTTATATCGAAAATTAAAAATCCTAATATATGTTTTGGAAAAAAATGAAATATTTCTATTATGTATTGTTCAGCGTACTATCTGAACTTTTTATGGCTTGAAAGGTTGAGGCTTTGGAGAAGGGAGGGGTGGAACCAGCAGGACTTGTATTAGTGAGAACCACAATAACCATCAATCCAACCAACAGCTCAGTGCCAGTAAAAGGGTGAAAAGCTACTTAAAGGATGTGTGAGCTGAATAGTTAATACACTGTTCCCAGAACCAGTAAAATTCAGAAGTTCTAAATGTAGTATTCTATTATTCCAAAAGCTGAAAAATAGTAGTCCCATGATATGATCCAACTTCTTTTTAACTTACCAATAGAATGTCACTATCATGTTAGCAATTGAAACATAATATCTGTAATACAAAGTCTTGTATATTATATTTTCTATAGTAAGTGATAAATTATGGTACAGTACAAACTGAATGTAAACTATTTGTACTGTATATCATGGCTGAGATCCCAGTATCTTCACACCACAAGGACTGGAAGTATGTAGCAATTTTAAATGCAAGCCTCTGTTACCAGAAAAGAGGCTGAATTCTTACATATATGATTAAGGATCACTTCTCCTTGTAGCATGCAACTGATCTTCATGTTTCTAAAATAATCTTTCTGGAACATTTTGTTACGATTGTATATAAGGTTTTGGAACAAAGAAAAGTGCTGCAGAGATTAAAACATTTTTTGGTTTTTTTTCCTCCTGAGTTATGTCTATACTGTAACAATTCCTAACCTGTCAGTTACTGTAGACACTATCAATAAGCATATTAGAAAGCAGAAGCTACTACTATTGTGCAATTCACAATGCGCAATTGAAGCAGAGCAATCGTCGTACAATCTATAAAAGACCTACTCATAAATGTCTTCAGAGAGGGTCTTAATTGCTGCATGATTTACTGCATGTAGAATATCTTCTCTTTTGTGTTCAGGAGTATTTTAAGGAGGAGAAACCTTTTTAGCCACATTTTATAGGCCAGTCTTTGCATTGGTAGCATGCATTTACTAGCTGGATAATTGGTGGCACAGTTCTTCTATCATAAACATTGTTATCAGTTAATTAAACTTGAAATGCAGCTTTGTTCCACAACATGTTTTGTCAGATTGTTTTCCTTATTTATTTATCATCATAAAATTTTATTTTATGACTGGCAGCTCCTCAGCCCTCCAATAATAATATAAATCAAAACATAAGATTTTAGTCTTCATGCAATTTCCGTTTGGTCTGAAAATATGAAACCAGATGTTTTTGGCATGCTAAAGATGCTTTTCATCTTTTTTTAGATTATTTCAATGCAGTCAAAGTAAATGCATTTTTAAAACCAACTTATGAAAGTTAAATTTCCTTTGTTCACCAGGGTGTAGTCTGGTTTGCATTGATGCAGAAGCTGGGAGAGACCGTTCTGATAAAATACTGAATGCCACTGAAGAATTGCACATGTGTGTCTCAGACAGCAACAGGAATTGTATTAATAGCAGATCAGTAGTTTGATGTTATAAATTAAAACATTATGAACTTTTTACAGTAGGGCATTGGTAAGCCATTTAGAAGAAGAGTGGACTGCAGGACAGTGATGCGAACTACAGTTTTGTACAGTAAGTGACTAACATGCAATATTTGTTCACATATTTAGCAGCCTGTTTCAGCTCAGAAACAGATTTTTTTTTTAATGATGGCCTAAAGAATTGTCATCAGTATTTCCTTTTACAGTGAATTCCATTTCAGCAGACATTAGATCTAGGCTGGAGGCTATCACTGAAGGACCTAAACATTCCCAGGTGGGCCTCTCTTCAATAACAGTAGCAGCCTGGAAGGGATTTACTGATACTGTAAAGAATATGAAGTAATAAACAGGAACTGGAGCAAAGTGGGACAATTAATATGCTCATTTGCATGCCAGTGTTCAGAATGCTCCTCCAGCTCTCAGTCATTTCAAAGGAGTTTTGGTGAAACAAATGGAGAGGTTTCAGCATGTTTGTGCAGAATGTTATTTTGTGTATGCTTTTTCAGCTAGAATGGTTGAAGGTTTTCTCCACACTTACTCTCGCCACATCTGAACTGGATGAAAGAAAGAAATGTACGTTTGTTTTTTGTTAGATTTGACCTACTTCAGAGGCAGAGTGTTAGAAAAGCAATAAGCTTTTTATAGTGAGACTAAACATTTTCAGCCACCCAGAATTGATAATGAATCTAAGTCTTACAAAAATCACACAGTGGATACATACTTGCCATTGCTTTGCCATTATTGTGACATGCATTACAGCTTTGTGTTTTATTTATGCAGGGAAATTAAGTTGAACAGGGGACATGAGAAAAACCATGAGAATAAATGCAGTCATTCCACCTGAGCACATAATTATTTTTATGATGAATGTTGGACTTTCTGGTTAAAGTATTTGGACTTAAATATTTTCTTTATTTGGCTGGCTCTGTGAAGCGTAGTGACTAATGTAACTTTTTTTAAAGTAAAAATGAAAAAACTCACCACAAAGGAATGTAGTGTTTTCAATATATTTAACTGTATCCTAATATTTTAATACCTTGATATTTTTCCTATGTATATTTTTGTCTAGAGAAGAAAGGAATGAGCAACTGGGCAACTCTCCTCCAGAATGCCTATGGGAGGAGAGAATCAAGTTGGTGAACAGTCTGTTCAGGGCTGTAAAGGGAACCAGGAAGTATGTGTAGGAGAAAATGGGGGACCAAATAGGGAATTCTGGGCTCATTGTTAGGAGAGCCACTGAGATTGACCTCAGTGGGAGCTAAGATCATTCAGCACCTCACGGTCATATGCCCACAGGTGAAGGGGACCAGTTGGCAGAGAATTACATGCAGCTAGAGAGGAGCAGCAGAAAGGAAAAGATGGACAAATGTAGACAGAATGAATGAGATTTTTGTAAGTATTTTTATGTGGATTGTCTCTTTAGAAGAGAGTGTGTCTTGTGACCACCTCTTTTTTTATTGTTTCCTATTAGATGATCCTTCCATCCTCCTACTTACCACTAAATAATGTTGTTGTGTCAATTATAATAATTATGTGCCTAGCTAAGCAATAGTATGGAAGACTTTGTATATTTTGAAGTAACACTACTGTATTAAAGATAACTTTGGGCATGTCTACACAGCAGGGCAAAGGTCGAATTAAGCTACGAAACTTCAAAGCTACATCAATTATGTAGCTGAAGTTGAAATAGCTTAACTCGACTTTTGGCTCTGTCTACACAGCAGGAAGTTGAAGAAAGAACACTCTTCCCTTACTCCTTGTGAACTGAGGGTTACCATGAGTTAGAGTAAGAAGTCCTCCAGCTCACCATTATTTCAAAATAATGGCTTGCTGTGTAGATGCGCTCTTTGTTATTTCGGGATAACATTAGTTATTCTGAAATAATGCTGCTGTGTAGACATTGCCTTTGAAAGGAAAAGTACTGCAGAAGCAGGATGTGTGCATTGCTTTGTACAGATCTTCAGGCTTTTCTTTTCAATGCCAGTCCTGGACACTTGTAGAAATAGCTGGAAATAAGGCCCATGATCTCCGTATGACACATCTGCATGAGTTCCAGGAACCACAGTTTGGGAATGGATAATTTAGCACCTTCAAAACCACTTGAAATATGTACATAAGAACATAAGAATGTCCATATTGGGTCTGAACAGAAGTTCATCCAGCCCAGTATCCTGTCTGCTGAAAGTGGCCAGTGCCAGGTGTCCCAGAGGGAGTGAACCGAACAGGTAATGATCAAGCCATCTCTCTCCTGCCATCCATCTCCACCCTCTGACAAACAAGCTAGGGACATCATTGCTTACCCATACTGGCTAATAGCCATTAATGGACTTAACCTCCATGAATTTATCTAGTTCTATTTTAAACCCTGTTATAGTCCTAGCCTCATAATGCAAGGAGTTCCACAGACTGACTATGTGCTGTGTGAAGAACTTCCTTTTATTTGTTTTAAACTTGCTGCCCATTAATTTAATTTGGTGGCGCCTAGTTCTTATATTGTGGGAACATGTAAATAACTTTTCCTTATTCACTTTCTCACATCACTCATGATTTTCTAGACTTCTATCATATCCCCCCTTAGTCTCCTCTTTTCCAAGCTGTAAAGTCCTAGTCTCTTTAATCTCTCCTCATATGGCACCCATTCCAAACCGCTAATCATTTTAGTTGCCTGTCTCTGAACCTTTTCTAATGCCAGTATAACTTTTTTGAGATGAGAAGACCACATCTGTATGCAATATTCAAGATGTGGGCGTACCATGGATTTATATAAGGGCAATAAGATATTCTCGGTCTTATTCTCTGTCCCTTTTTTAATTATTCCTAACATCCTGTTTGTTTTTTTGACTGCCACTGCACACTGCGTGGACGTTTTCAGAGAACTATCCACAATGACTTCAAGATCTCTTTCCTGATTAGTTGTAGCTAAATTAGCCCCCATTATATTGTATGTATAGTTGGGGTTATTTTTTCTAATGTGCATTACTTTACATTTATCCACATTAAATTTCATTTGCCATTTTGTTGCCCAATCACTTAGTTTTGTGAGATCTTTTTGAAGTTCTTCACAGTCTGCTTTGGTCTTAACTATCTTGAGCAGTTTAGTATCTTCTGCAAATTTTGCCACCTCACTGTTTACCCCTTTCTCCAGATCATTTATGAATAAGTTGAATAGGATTGGTCCGAGGACTGACCCTTGGGGAACACCGGTAGTTACCCCTCTCCATTCTGAAAATTTACCATTTATTCCTACTCTTTGTTTCCTGTCTTTTAACCAGTTCTCAATCCAAGAAAGGACCTTCCCTCTTATCCCATGGCCATGTAATTTACACAAGAGCCTTTGGTGAGGGACCTTGTCAAAGGCTTTCTGAAAATCTAAGTACACCAGTAGTCTCCAACCTTTTTAACCACAAGATCACTTTTTCAATATATGTGCAATGTAAGATCTACCTCAAACCCAAATACCCTTGCCCAGCTTCCTTCCCCTCCCCCCTTCTCTGAGGCCTCACCCCGCTCACTCCATCCCCCTTCCTCCCCGAATCTCATTCACTTTCACCAGGCTGGGGTAGGGGGTTGGGGTGGAGTGCCCCATAGCCCCCACTCAGGCAGCGGCCTGGCAGCCAACATTAGTTGCCCCAGGGATGGAGCTGATTCCTGCATTAGGAAGGCAGAATAAGGGACATCCTGAAGGCAGGGAAGCAGGGTGGGTTCTGGAGTGGTTTCGGGCATTGGCCTGAGCAGCACAGGGTGGTGGGTTCAAGTACTATACCCCCCTGGGAGTGACCAGACAGCCGACACAGCATAAGGGTCCCTCTGAAGGTAGAGGGGTAGGTTGGGTTTTTGAATGGGCTAGGGAATATAGGGAGGAACTGACTCCCACATTTAGAAAGCAGGGTAAGGGACCTGCTGAAGGTAGGGCAGAAGAGTGGGGTCTCCATTGAACTCAGGGATAGGGCATCAGCCTCTAGACCACAGGGTGGTGGACTCAAGTACCCCCCAGCACCCACACAGGCAGGGGCCTGGCAGCCAACATTAGTTGCCCCAAGGATGAAGCTGCCTCCTGCATTAAGAAGGCAGGATAAGGGATGCCCTGGAGGTGGGGGTGGTTTCTGGAGTGGACTAGGCAATAGGGCATTCCCTTGAGGAGCACAGGATTTCAGGTTCAAGTCCTCTTCCTGCCTCTGTCCATGCTGGGAATGACCAGACAGCCAGCCCAAGATAAGGGGCCCACCAAAGGCAATGGGGTGGGTCCTGGAATAGACTAGGGGTCACAGCATTTCTGTGGGGGAGCACAGGGTGGCAGGTTCAAGTCCCACCCACCCTGGAAGCATCAGGACAGCCAACATAGGATAAGGAACCTCTGAAGGCAGGGAGGCTGTGTGGCTTTTTGAGTGGGCTAGGGGATAGAGCAGTTGCCCCAGGGATGGAGCTGGCTCCAGCATTAGGAAAGCAGGACAAGGGACACTCTGAAAGCTGGAAGGTCAGGTGGGTTCTGGAGGCATGGGGAGGGCCCTGGAGTGCCTAGAGCATTCACCTAGGCAGCATAGTCCCACCCACCCTGAGAGCATCTGGAGAGCAAACACAGGCTGCCCCAGGCATGGAGCTAGCTCCCACATTAGGAAAGCAGGACTATGGGCTCAAGTCCCCCCCACTCCATGAGCAGCCAGACAGCTGCCCCAGGGATGGAAGAGCAGAGCTAAGGTAGGTTCACTCCTTCCCTGGCCCCTGCACCACTCCCCAAAGCAATTGGCAGGTACAGCAGTGGCTCCACGTGCTGCCCCTCATCTACAGGCTCTGACCCCACAGCTTCTACTGGACACAGTTTTCCATTATTGTTTAATAGGAGCTGCAGGAGAGGTGTCTGCAGGCAAGGACAGCAGATGGAGACCCCCTGCTCTGATTTTCTCAGGGACATGCCAGCCACTTCCAGGAGCACAATTGCCACAGGGATAATTAATCCAGACATGACAGGTTGGGCATTTTTAGATCTCACTACTCAAAGAATTAAATTTAAGCGTGAGAGAAATGAAAGTGAGAAATGAAAGTTATGAAATGCACTGACCAGTCAAAAACTAAAACTAACCCACTTTGCAAGCAGTAAAAGTAGTAACAACCCCCCATGTATGTGTTGGGTCAGGAGATGAGAGGGAAGGACGGTGTGTGTTTGTGAGAATGACAGAGACACACACACTGTATGAAAGTGACAGAGATTTGCATTGTCAAGTTCCCTCCATCCCCTTCTCTCTCTGTGGAGACAGGGTAAAGGAGTGGAGAGAGAGGGACACCATGACATCAGCATCCCTCTCTTCTCTCTCCCACACGCTGCACAGCAATCAAGAGGCTCCCAAAGGGTAGCTCCAAGGCAGAGGGCAGGAGCAGCATGACAGTGGGTGGAGGGGCATCTGAAGTGCAGGCACTTGATAGCTTTCCAGCCAAACCAGTCAGGATCACCTGTCAGAGGCTCCAAGATCTACTGGTAGATCCCGATCTCCTGATTGGTGACCACTGAAGTACACTATATCTACTGGATCCCCCTTGTCCACATGTTTGTTGACCCCTTCAAAGAACTGTAATAGATTAGTAAGACATGATTTCCCTTTCCAGAAACAATGTTGATTTTTGCCCAACAAATTATGTTCTTCTATGTGTCTGATAATTTTATTCTTTACTATTGTTTCAACTAATTTGCCCAGTACTGATGTTAGACTTACCGGTCTGTAATTGCTGGGATCGCCTCTAGAGCCCTTTTTAAATATTGGAGTTATATTAACTATCTTTCAGTCATTGGGTACAGAAACTGATTTAAAGGATAGGTTACAAACCATAGTTAATAGTTCCACAATTTCACATGTGAGTTCTTTCAGAACTCTTGGGTGAATGCCATCTGGTCCTGGTGACTTGTTACTGTTAAGTTTATCAATTAATTCCAAAACCTCCTCTAATGACACTTCAATCTGTGACAAGTCCTCAGATTTGTTACCTACAAAGTACGGGTCAGGTAGGGGAATCTCTGACTACGTCTAGACTGCATCCCTCTGTCGACAGAGGGATGCAAATCAAGCATGTCAAAATTGCTAATGAAGCAGGGATTTAAATATCCCATGCTTCATTAGCGTAAACATGGCTGCTGCTTTTTTTTTAAACCGAGCTTTTTCGAAAAAAAAAAAAAAAAAAAAACGGCAGTCTAGACGCAGATCTGTCGAAAATAAACCCTTTTTTGACAGATCCTGTAAACCTCATAAATAATAAATAAAATGGTTTATTTTCAACAGATCTGCATCTAGACTGCCGGGTTTTTTTTCAAAAAAGCTCAGTTTTGAAAAAAGCAGTGGCCATGTTTATGCTAATGAAGCACGGGATATTTAAATCCCTGCTTCATTAACAATTTTGATGTGACTAATCTACATCTCTCTGTCAACAGAGAGGTGTAGTCTAGACACAGCCTCCTTTACATCCTCAGCCGTGAAGACTGAAGCAAAGAATTCATTTAGTTTCTCTGCAATGACTTTATCGTCTTTAAATGCTCCTTATGTATCCCGATCGTCCATGGGCCCCACTGGGTGTTTAGCAGGCTTCCTGTTTCTGATGTACTTAAAAAACATTTTGTTATTACCTTTTGAGTTTTTGGCTAGCTGTTCTTCAAACTCCGTTTTGGCTTTTCTTATTACATTTTTACACTTAATTTGGCAGTGTTTATGCTCCTTTCTATTTACCTCACTAGGATTTGACTTCCACTTTTTAAAAGATGCCTTTTTATCTTTCACTGCTTCTTTTACATGGTTGTTAAGCCACGGTGGCTCTTTTTTAGTTCTTTTATTTTGTTTTTTAATTTGGGGTATACATTTAAGTTGGGCCTCTATTATGGTGTCTTTGAAAAGTGCCCATGCAGCTTGCAGGGATTTTACTTTAGTCATTGTACCTTTTAATTTCTGTTAACTAACCTCCTCATTTTTTCATAGTTCCTCTTTCTGAAATTAAATACACAGTCTCAGGCTGCTGGGGTGTTCTTCCCATCATAGGAATGTTAAATGTTATTATATTATGGTCACTATTTCCAAGCGGTCCTGTTATAGTTACCTCTTGGACCAGATCCTTCGCTCCACTCAGGACTAAGTCGAGAATTGCCTCTCCCGTTGTGGGTTCCTACACCAGCTGCTCCAAGAAGCAGTCGTTTAAGGTATCAAGAAATTTTGTCTCTGCAATTCGTCCTAAGGTGACATGTACCCAGTCAATATGGGGATAATTGAAATCCCCCATTATTATTGAGTTCTTTATTTTGATAGCCTCTCTAATCTCCCTTAGCATTTCATAGTCACTATCACTGTCCTGGTTAGGTGGTCGATAATAGATACCTACTGTTATATTCTTATTAGACCATGGAATTACTATCCATATAGATTCTATGGAACATGTTGATTCGGTTAAGATTTTTACTTCATTTGATTCTACATTTTCTGTCACGTATAGTGCCACTCCCCCACCCGCATGACCTGTTCTGTCCTTCTGCTATATTTTGTACCCCGGAATGATTGTGTCCCTGTGATTGTCCTCACTCCACCAGTTTTCTGTGATGCCTATTATATCAGTATCTTCCTTTAACACGAGGCACTCTAGTTCACCCATCTTATTATTTAGACTTCTTGCATTTGTGTACAAGCACTTTAAAAACTTGTCACTGTTTATTTGTCTGCCCTTTTCTGATGTGTCAGATTCTTTTTTATGTGAATGTTTTTCATCTGATCTGGCCCATACTTTATCCTCTTCCATCCTCTCCTCCTGACTAAAACCTAGAGAATCTCTATCAATAGACTCTCCTCTAACAATTGTACTTTTCCAACATTTGTTTCCATACAAGACATTTCTATGGGTACCACAAAAGTGATGTGTGATTGCAAATGAAGAGGTGACTGTCTCCTGGACCATGAGGCTCATATCCCTGCCTCCTCTAGGAAGCCTCATGCATTCTCCATGAGTGCACTGAGGAAGCAACCCCAGAGCTCAAAGGCTGCAGTTGTCACAGGACCTTGCTCTGGCCATAAAAACAGGGGATAATTATTCTATATCCCTCCTTCTGCCAGGCACTTGCAAAATGGCCCTTCTTAGTCTAGACCCTCCTAATCAAAAACACTAATCTGTTGGGGTAAAGAGGAGGAGGAGTCTCTGCCCTTAATATTGCTACACTCTCCTCGCAGAATAGGCTGGCTGAGTTAGGGGAGCAATTCCTCCTGCATGTTATGCTACTTGGGAAAAGAACTCTGCTTGTACCTTCTTGAGTTGCCCATAGGACAGCACAGCTCTCTCCAGCCCTTAGCTCAGGCCAGTGATTGAAGCAGAAATTTGGTCCTGTAGCTTACTATAGAGAGCTACTGTAGTGTTTTGTGCTATTACAATAAAGTAATTCTTACAAGGGTAAATACTATATAGGTCAAAGCCATTGAATGGCAGCACAACCCTGAGTAAGAGTTTGCTTTGATTATGAAATGTTCCATTCAAGTGCTTGCTAAGTACACATTGCTGAAATTTGACATTAACCACCTTCATTCATCATAATAAACACAGAGAATTTCCACTAAAAGAATTGGAACCTGATTTTTCTATATGAAACGACTGTGTTTATCGCATATTCTAAACACATCGTGAAGATATCCGAATAGGTTCTTAACATTTTGATATTGTCCAGAACATATACAGTTCCTTTCCTGATCTCTTTTTTTCCCCAAAAAAAGTTAAATAAGACATAACAAATACATCCTGCCACAGGCATGGAATTGTGGTGGGTCAGATACCTGTGTTATATAAATCTTTATGTTAACTGTTTGACATTTTAACGCACAGTTTCATTCAGTTTGATGACTCTGGCAGCAGCCAATTATGACATTAAACAGTTCACAGAATTTAACCTAAGTCCTAAAATTATTTAATTTTTTTAAATTACTGATTTGTGTGTCTCTCTCCCTATGCATACAGACCAATGCAGAGTTTAAAAACCTCACCCTTCTTAATCACCCTCTTTCATTTGTTAGCACTGTCTATCTTTTCTGTCCCAAATGTATCTATTATTAAACAATGTCAAATGGAAAGTAAGCCAGAATTATATGAGTTATACAATCGTAGCATAAAATATGAAAGACTATTGCTATTATCATGTAAGTCAAGTATCATAGGACACTCTTTAAAATTGTGTAACATGGTCTGATGTGTGTTTGGCCTGATATCCCTAATTACAAGGTGGTGACCACCACTGTTCTTTTCAATATGATAGATGGGGTACTTTACTAGTTAAAAAGTGATTTTGTATATTTGATCTCCAGTAATAAAAATAATTGTCCAAAAAGCTTATGCCTGAATTTTTGTATAGATTCATATTGTTTCATAAAGGCATGTGCCTCTCTCTCAACCTTTGCTGACATGTATCTTGATGTTGCAGAAGTTCCAGCAGTTTCTGCTGAGTGGGCTGTTGTCTTGAAATCTCATATCTATGCTAGAGTAGGTCAGTGTGTTCCACATCACCTCTAACCTAGAGAAACTCTAGAGGCAGAGATGTTTGTTTTACCATGAAATACTACTTTAAAAAAGGACCTGTTAGGGACTAAGAGGGGAAGGGGGATTTAAAAGATCTATTGGCGGTTGAGAGCTAGAAAGAAGGATGTGGGAGAAAGAAAATTGGAGATCAGCAGCATAGAAGGAATGAGAGCAAGGAAAATAGAAAGAACTAGTTGGCAGAGAACTATGATCAAAGATGAAGGAAGAAGAGGGACATCAAATGCTTGGAATAAATTTGAGTAAACTTCAGATAAGATCTAAACTACTGCAAACTTTACCAGACCTATACTTTGAACTTTAATATCATCCCACAGTATAAACAAGCTGTTCACCTGGTAGTGCTAAAGCAAATGAGATTCTTATCTACATGATTTTTAAATTCCCCTGGATGCCAGAACATAATTAAGAAAATACTATGGTAGCACTTTAAAGACTAACAAAACATGTAGCTGGTATCATGAGCTTTCGTGGGCACAACCCACTTCTTCGGATGACCAGTCATCTGAAGAAGTGGATTGTGTCCACGAAAGCTCATGATACCAGCTACATGTTTTGTTAGTCTTTAAAGTGCTACCATACTATTTGTTGTTTTTTAAGTTTATCCTGTACAGGCTAATTCGGCTACCCCTCTGAAGCTAATAAAATACTTTAATGTGTAACTTTTGCAATCAAATAAGCTATGGAGGAGTAGTTCAATATGGGAGAGCAATTTAACAAATATGGAATAAATCTTCTCCCCCTCCCCAGTAAACAAAGTACTAACTTTACTGTAAATTGTACTTGCTTTCACATTTGTTTTATAAGAATCTGGGACCTTGTCTGAGTATTTGCAACATTCTGAGGTGTCCTGGGCAAAAACAAACAAACAAACAAACAAAAACCCCCCCACTTATATTAGTTTAAAATAATGCAAAAATGGCACATAAAAGACATATCCAAGAGAGAGAAATTTTCCCTGGTTAAATGTTTGCCACTTCAGCCCTGAACATATGCAATTAGCAGAGAACTATGATGTCAGTGGATGATTCCTAAGGTTAGCCACATTGGTATTTGCATAGATATAATCAAAGTCCTTTTCCTGGGGAGAAAAACACATCCAAACTCAACAAAATTGTCATTGACAAATGGCCATAGCAGTATAAGGATAAAAGAAGGGCAAGTACTCAGTAGAAAACATTCTTCCTAAAATGCCACTACATATTTTTACGAATCTGACCTATTTGGTGTTTTTAATTCCCCATGTTCATTGGTCCTGGATTCTTTAGCAATCTCTGGGGCACTTAAAATTAGATTTTCAGCTCTATTTTACTATTCAGACACGCAACAGCTGCACTTTAAGTGCCTTTTTTTCTGGAAGGGTGAGGAAGACTCTGCACATATGAGGACAGAGCATAATGATTGGGTACTTTCCAGGTGGCACTCCACTCTGTGTTAAATGGCTCAATTAGCAAAGTGTCTTTCTATTTCAGTTGCATTGCTTTTGCCAACTGCACACTTTATTGTTGGATGTGACAATTCCAAACTGGCCTAGTGTCATGGCCCCTGTATGGTTGTTCCAAGATCTAGGACATATGAATATGAAGAAGAAATTGGGATTCTCAGATCCCTGGCTATTAGAAAACAGAGTGCATTGTGAAAGGAAGACAGCCATTCAGATGGCTGGTTAACAAAGCAGTGTAGGTGAACTCCCAGGAGATCACCTG
The DNA here is from genome assembly GCA_032595735.1 of Pelochelys cantorii. Taxonomy (NCBI): domain Eukaryota; kingdom Metazoa; phylum Chordata; order Testudines; family Trionychidae; genus Pelochelys; species Pelochelys cantorii. Next base: position 117,067,138 of record CM064326.1, on the reverse strand, counting down.
GGCGCTGTGCCCTCTCAGCACGGGGGAGGAGGGCTAGACGGCAGCCACAGCTACAGGCTACAATGCGGAAAGAGAATACATGGGCAAGAAAGCGAGAGTGGTCCTAGTTTCTTCAACACTAAATGGTTGTCTTAAATCAGATCCAGGATGTGAAGCTTTTCTAACCAAAGCACTCGCTCCCAGTAGAAAACTAGGTGAAGAAACTTCAGTTTATGTAAATCAACTTGTGTAATTACCGTACGCTGAATTTGAGCAAAGGCTCTATTAACAGTCGTGTAAGAATGTTTATTCCACAGAAAATGAAAACTAGGCCTCAGTTCTTTGATGTATTTATGTCATTTGTGGCTCAGTCCAGACATAAACAGACTAAGGCAAATGAGAAAACTATGTTCTATAGAGAGTATGCAAACACTTCATATCTCATAACTCTTGAGTGCAACCTTGTTGCAGTGTGCAAAGTCCATTAAAAGAGCACAATGAGGCTACATCTAGACTGCAAGCCTCTTTCGAAAAAGACCGTCTAGACTACAACCAGTACTTTTGAAAAAGAAAGCCGCTTTTTCAAAAGAGAGCATACAGACAGTCTGGATGCTCTCTTTCAAAAAAGCAGTTTGCATTACATAGCGCCTTGTTTCGAAAGAGCTCTTTCGAAAAAAGGCATTCTTCCTCGTAAAATGAGGTTTTCCGTGGTTGAAAAAACTGCCACGTTCTTTCAATTTACTTTTGAAAGAACGCGGCAGCAGTCTAGATGCAGGGGACGTTTTTTTTTTTAAAAAGGCCACTTTTTTCGAAAAAACCCTTTAGTCTAGACACACCCTGAAAGAGGCTTCTTTCTGTGTTGTAAGATAAATTCATTTAGTTTGCTGTCTTTTTTTGAATTCTTGGATTCATACAGGTTATTTAATAATGACATATTTTTTGGAATATATACAACATACCTACATTTGACTTACCTCGGTTTTCATTCAGACTTTTTGAAAGCAAGTTTATAAAAAAAAAACAGTTATTTGTTACAGATTTTAGGTTTTTTATGGAGATATACTATAAATATTTCAATGTATTTTGCTATATTATTTTAAATATACTCTTTACAATGTAATTTTGAGCTATTTATTTCAATTACTATTTGATTGTAGGGAGTGATGGACTAAGAAACATCCTGATCTCTGAGATTTAGATAATATATTAAGTATTGATGGGCAAAGTCATCAAATATGTTTTAAATAACAGAGAAGATCATTCCTTTTCATGACTTCTATAGAAAGTTTCATTGCTTGATCTAAATAATATTTATCAAGAGTAACTATGTATATGAAGATCTTGAACCTGCAAACATTCGTGCAATGAGACTTCTGATGTGAATAATGAATCGTTATTTATGGGCATAATTGTTTGCTGGTACAGAAATTTTAAATTTCAAAATCAACAATGTTTTAGTTAAAGTCAGTAACAAAATTCCCATTTACTTCATTGACAGGCAGCCTAGAGAAATTCATATCAGTGAGATAAAATTCTGAAATGAAGGCTAATTTAGATGTTTTATTTTTAATTTCATTCTGTTTATGAATGAAAACTTGAATGAATGAAAAATTTCATTCTTTTTACAGAAAGTTGTAATATTTAGCAATCTTTGTAAAAATGCATTCTTTCTTGAAATGCATATTTTATTCAGTTTTAAATACTGATAAATTTGGGCTAAGTCTGTAAAACTTTTGATGAAAATCATTTTTATAGTTGCATCTTAAATGGTGATGTGCAAGAAAAAAATCATGTTATCAATGTTCAAGGGGAAAAAAATCTAGCTACTGTATCAGTGGCAAACCAGTACGTAGTTTTCTTACTTTATAAGCCAGGAATGCACTCTAATTAGAAGAAACATGTTAATTTTAATATCTTAGCCTTCATATGTCTCCCACCAAAATCTTTGCACACACCTATTTCTTTTATGGGCAGTATAAAGGATGATAATAGATGCCTATGAAAGTAACTAGTGAAATTCTGCATTAGGATAATCTGTCACCCATTTCCATTTTTTCTGAAGAAAGAAAGCATAATCAAAAGCCTAAATGACAAAGAGTTGACAGTAAGATTCTGTAGTAAATGATTCCAGAGTCGCTGGCCTGCGGAGATGCTGAAGAAGTCCCCAGCAGACCTGATTAATTCCAGTTTCTCCAGCTGCCAGGGGAGCAGAGGCTAAGCAGTTTCACAGAGAGGAGCCTATTACCACTACTAGGCTGAAATAGATCTAATCAACTCACAGCCGCTCAAAAGAAAACTTTACAGGTTTAGCTCACTAAGGCAGTGCTTTAAAATGATGACTACAAAGGATCATGGGAGTCTGAAAGCATTTAGCCTTTATTGCAGCTCAAGGAAATTTTCTGCTGTGGTTAGGCCATGCTAATTTACGGAACATGACAATGCCTCCCAGATTCTATGACATCATTTCAATAATGCCCCCAGTTCTTATAGTTAAATATTTCTAATATTACTCTTTTATTAAAAACAGTTAATTTTCAGAGGTTACTGGGGCTATTTACTTGCACCATTATAAATCTCTGGGCTAACCTTTAAATTAACATTTAATTTGAGCATCAATGCCCTGTAATTTATCTTGGAGCGCACAAAACAATGCAAATTACAATTTTGTTGTCTCAACATGGCGTCAGTATATGTTAAGAGAGTAAACCACACAAGGACCCCTGCACCTTTGATATATTGTATACATACTGCATGCAGCTTCAGAAATTAAACTGTGATTATTTGGATTGTGAATAACCCCAGCAACGAAAGTTCTAAGGAAGAAATTTTGTCTTAAAATGATTTTGACTGACAATAATGACACATTCAAAACAAAAAGTCTTCAAAACTTTTTGTTGTTAAATCTTCCAATTCCCTCTTATTTAGCAAAAAATAAACACAAGTAGAATGTTAAAACAAAGGAAAACATGCATGTAGTCTGTTAGCTTTTTAAAAAATTGTTCCCTTGACTCTCTCTTGGTATTTCAGTTGAAAAGTCTAGAAAGATAAAAATCTGCTTTTGTTTCAATAATCACAATTTGGAAACTCTGTGTGTTGTGGTTATATGATACGTTATTGTGAATACTTGATACTAACAACTCATAGGAAACTTTGCTTTTTATTATATTAGTTACTAATACAGTAATTCCTCATTTAACACATGCCCACTTAACACGTTTTCGCAATAGCACAATTCTTTTTAGGGAACGTTTTCTGAATTACACAACCGTCCCCGGAATAACACAATTTCCCCAGCTGGCCCGTTGCCGGTGGCTGTGCGGGTTCCCCCGCCTCCCTACAAAGCGGCTGAGGGTTCGCCGCTCACCGCACCATTCCCCGGCGACCCCCCCTCACCAGACGCAGTGCGGGTCCCAGCAGACCCATCACATGGGCATACTCCTAACCCAATCCCCCTCCCCTCTCCTCTCCTTCCCTTCCCCAGAGCCAAACACCTCCCCTCCCTGCTGTAACTCAGTCCCCTTTCTCCCCCAACCTTATGTCTGGGACCCAACAGACACCACCGCTTGAAATGCAACCCCCACCTTTTCCATTATTTTCAATGAGAAAATTGACCCCGCATAACATGTTTTCACTTAACACGATCATTTTCTGAAACATATCTATAGTGCTAATGAGGAATTACTGTATATGCATTTCTATTAGTTCACCAGCTTGCTAAGTAATTTAAGGTAGAGTCTGAACAACATGCATTGCAGAATGGCATTTGAAAAGAGGTATTCTGTAAAAAGAAAAATAAATGGACCTAAGGGGAATGGGTTACTCAGGTGCTGAGTAATGGAATAGATCTGGAAACTGGAAGAGGGTTGGAACTTTTCACCCCAAAATCAATGTCTCAAATTCAGCCCAAGTGAGTAATCACAATGTTACCAGATGAATGGTTTTTGGTTATCAGAAAAGTTGATGAACTCAGTTCACTTCCTAGCCGGTAAATGGACATCACAATTAGCACGTCTTCTCTATTTTAGCAGATACCAGGAACTGAATAAATATGTGAACTGAGCCCTCTGTACTTTTAAAAGTGATCCCTGTAATGGGAGTTGGGACACATCTGCTCTGTTTTTGGGAGAGAGGGTGAGGTAATAGGTATTGTTGGGCCAGCTTCTGTTGGCGAAAGATAGACTTTTGAGCCACACAGAGCTCTTCTTCAGGTTCACCTTTCAATCCATACAGAAGAGCTCTGTGTGGCTCAAAGGCTTGTCTCTCAGATCAACAGAAGATGGTCCAATAAAAGATGTTACTTCACTCGCCTTGTTTCTCTAATATTTTGAAATTGGCACAGCCACAACTACCCTGCATAATCTGAAGGGGTCAGTGTGGTTGAGGGCCTTTCAGAGGCACTAAAATCACTTTAAAAATGCAAAACCTTTGGAAACAGAATGAAAGTGATTTAAATCTTCATGTATTCACTACGTGTATGAGCCTTTTGAACACAGCTCCCTTGTTTAAGAGCTATGTGTGAAACTATATTTAAAACAGACTTCAATCTACTACCATTTCTAATTATTCTTATTTTGTATTCAGTACAGTAGTTACAATATATGAAGCTTTATGGATAAATCCAAGTCCGTATCCACACCCTCACAAACTGAAATACACTTAACATACAAAGAGATGACAATAAACACAGGAAGATTTATTCCATGCAGAGCTTGCTAGTTGCTTGTTTCAAATTTTTTTCAACTTACTTTAATATTGGAGGAAAGTGTCCCAAATTAGCCTAGGCCAATAGTTAGAGGTGGCTGGAGAAGTACCTTCTGAAAACTCGATGTTTAAGGAGGAATTTGGAGAACAGTAATTTGTGTGATATACATCAGGGAGCACATTCCATGGGAGCCTGAAACCAGGGAAGGGGCCATTTGTGAGAAGAGATGAGTGCATCTGACCAGCTGAATTAGCAGGGGGAAGGATGCAGACATTAAGGAACACCTCAACACAGTTGCTTAATTGGTGCCACGCCTTGCTTAATTGGTGAGCCTTGGCACCTGTAGGTTTGGCAGTTCATAGCCCTGGCACCTCTGGGCTTGCAGTGTCACTTATGAAATTAAAAACCTTGTTTGAGCCCTGGCACTTCTTCCCTTGTACATTAGGCACTGCCTAAAGGTAAGACGTGCATACAGCCTTGAAGACTGGGAGATAGTGCAGGGATTCAGGAAGGAGATATTACAGTCTGGAGTTGTGCTAACAAAGATGACTTCAGTGACAGCTAGTTGGACAGATTTGATGGATGCAGTTGGAACTGGGGCACTGAGGAGGTGGTGTCTGAAAAATATAGAGTGGGTCTGGGATAAGTTTTTGGCAGCAGAAATGGCCAGGATGAGAAGAAATTTGGAAATTATATAAAGCAAGAACAGACAATATTTAGCAGTACCCTGGATATAAGGTAAAAGGAGACAGGGAGACTAAGATGGCACCACATATGAGCACTAAACAATTTCCTGCAAAATCCTTGAAAAACCTTATGGAATTAAATTTAATTATCTTTGCAGAAGTTATGTGTTATTGTGGGCTGAGAGAATCAATGGATCACAGGACTATACTGTAGCAGTCAAAAATGGTATTTTGGGACAATATGTGTGAAATTGATAGCCTGGAAAATATCTAGGGGGAGATGAATGAAGATTTCCCATTCCAGTTTTGCTGTAACCTAGTCTTTTGACCCTGTACTCAAAAGGAGTGGGCTTTTGTCTGCTAAACACCTATTGCATGAGGCCAAGAAGACCAAAGACCCAAGCTGTATATAGGAAAGACTGAACTATCCATGTCTGTTTAGGTACGTCTACACTGTATACTTATTTCAAAATAAGCTATTCCAGAATAGTTATTCCGAAATAACTTATGTCGAAATAGCACGTCTACACTACAGGGAAGCCTCAAATTTAGTCCAAGGCAGGCTTCCCTAATGTGGATGCGCTACCTCGATTTAGAGCCCCAGGAGGCACTGGGGAGGAATAACTTAGAATGGCCCTGGTGATGGGCTATTTCGAAATAGCAGCAACGGAGCATCTACATATGCCTTATTTCAAAAGAGCTATTCCAGAGTAAGCATTATTCCTCATAGAATGAGGTTTACAGATTCCGGAATAAGCCATCTGTTATTTCGAAATTATTTTAAAATAACGGAATGGCTGTGTAGATGCTCACATTGTTATTTTGAAATAACGCTAGTTATCTCAAAATAACGGTGCAGTGAAGATGCACCCTTAGTAACTTGTAACCCAGAATAAACTCTTGATGGGGCTTGAATAACTGGCAAGAGACAGAGCCCCTAGTGGAGTTGCAGAAGGAAGTTTATTAGCACATTTGTAAGGACTTTGTGGTAACTCATAATTGCTGGCATTTGAGGCTGTTCTTAGCTTTTGGGGAGGAAGCAATGCACAGAAGCTGTCCCTAGTTAGGTAGTTCTGTCTTGCTGGATATTTCACAGTGGAGGCAGGAAAAACTTTGCTCTAGAGGGAGAGAAATGTGTGTCTCTACCCAAGGGGTGTCATCTGAGGAGCCAGGAGCATAGAGTAAGGACCCTTGAGAAATCAGAGTGGGATTACAGGAGCAGTTGCCTTGTACTGTGAAACCAAGGCTTAAAGTTTGGGTGGCTCAAGAATCATGGACGTCTTCAGAATGGTCAAGAAAAAAGGGAAGGTTGAGACAGGGGAGATGTGGAATTCTGCATTTTCTATGTGGAGTCTGACTTGCTAGCTGAACATCCAATTAGACACAGTTTCAAGTGTAGGGCTAAATATGTGCAAATGAAGCATTGGCCCTCTGCACTTAGCTAAGAACTGTTCATTGGCTAAGAACTAAGCAAGCCCAGCCTCAATGGAATGGAACAGTGAGAATCCAGGTTTAAGAAGGCTAAAGGAGAAAAAGTTGAAGAGAAGATGGTTTGGTTAAGGAGTTTGGATAAGGTAGCCAGTGCAGACAGTAGATACCGATCTGTGAACTCTGACGGATGTATAACTTACTGTAACACTGACTGAGATGAGGTGTGTGTCTGGGGCCATGAAATAAACAAGCTTAACCCACAGCAATAACATGCAAAGGTCACATGGAGTATGAAGCTGAAGAGGTAGGAAAGACAAAGATTTAAGAAAGGTAATTCAGATGCAAGCTTAAAGGAAGAATTAAAAGAATCAAGTGAGAGGAAGTTGAGAATATGAGATATGGACTGTGTGAGGAAGCAAAGGTAAGTTGGGAGCATTAACATAATGAAAATAGGGTTGTAGAGAATACTAATGGGAAGATATTTTGGAGTTGCTTTTTTTATATAGTTTATACTAGAGCACTTAAAGGATCCATTGTATTAGTCACTGCACATACAGATACAAAAAGACAGACCTAGCCTCAGAGAATTTACAAACTAAATACAAAGAAGTACTGTTATTCCCATTTTACAGATGAGGAACTGAGCCACAGAGCTTAAGCAATTTGCTGGAGTTTACACAAGAAATCTGTAATAGAGCTGGATCTCCCAAGTCTGAGTCCAGGGCCTGAATGAGTAAAAGAACCATTCTCTTTCTCTGTGATGATGGCAAAGGAGAAGGTGGCAGCTGCTATGAGGGGAATACATGACATATGGGGAGGGGAAGAGCTCCCATGGCGTGGTATGGTGAAGTGTCTGCAGCTGAGATCAATGTGATGATGAATTTTGGTTTTTCTCCTTCCTACTCTGGAAGGTACCAGGGCAGCCAGGAGGGAAAGCTCCAGGGCTGTTGATGAGAGCAATGGTGCAGAATGTCACAAGTATAGGTGTCACACTTTTTGTAACGGACCTGTGATTTTTTTAAAAAGAGCACGTACAGACCACCAGAGACCAGCTACTTTATAGTCATTACTGGATTTTAATATGAACATACAGAGCATTGTTGCACCCACTATTGTGTGTTTGCCCCAAATTTTGTAGAAAGTGGTCCAAGTGAGGTGTCTATTGAAAGCTTATGCTTTGCTGATTCTGTTTAATGGCTCATATGCCTGTATGATTTTTGTATGTGAAGTTATAAATATTGGCTCTGTACTTGTATTTCAAGTATTTGCTTCGGAGAGATTTCAACAGGTATAGCCCACTTATTGTGAAAGGGTGGCTACTCCAGTGAATAGCAATGCTTCTCTGATAATGAACCTTAACTGTGTTGCCAATACACATCTGAGCAATTTTGCTGTGAACCTGCAGTCAAGCAGGTAGGAGATGGCAGCTTGCCTAAAAAGGAGTTGGAGAGGTGACCTGCTCATGTGACAAACTCCATTTTGGGATGTACTCTCACACAGTGAGAACAATGGAATTCCCTCTACATGGGCAAGATTATAAAAAGGGCCCTAGAAGGTCCTCCATTTTGTCTTCACTCCTGGTCTTCACTTCAGAAGTATCTTTGCTACGAACTGGGCTCAGAAGGTCTGATGAACCCTTCTAACAAAGGATGTACAAAAGAAACTAGAAGTTTATTCCATCTCTTCTACAAGCCTGCACCAGGAGCCCACATCTCCCAAAAGCAATGTCTCACCCACAAGATTCTCCTTCCCTTGTTGTTGTTTGTTGGATTTTGGGTTTTGTTTTTTGGGGGGGGGGGGAGGTTCCCATGGATAAATTTTGTAATATAAAAATATAAACTGAGTAAATCTAACTGTTCCTAATCTGTCATTTTCAGTTATGTATTTTTACTTTGCTCAGTTTAAAATTTGATCAATTTAAATGCTGCCTTATATTGACTTCCTTTTTTAAAATTTTATGCTCATATTCAAAATAAATCGAACTTTACTTCTTCCTATATTTTAATTTATTTTATTTTTGGTTTGTGTTTTATCCTTTCTGATTTTAGTCCTTTTTGTTGTTTTAAAATGTCTGTTTATGTTTCTCTTTTTTGAACATTAACCCTGATGCTTTTCCTTCCCAACTGCTAATATGAACTCTTACATACCATCACAAAAGTGTGGTAGCCCAGGTGAATGAGGTGTTGGGGGAGAAACCTGGATTGTTAGCTGCCCAGAATACCACCTATGGGTGAAGTCAGTGAAAGAGGCTGGTGTGTTCCATTCCTCTTCAGTTCTCCTGTGTAAAAGTAGTTGGACTTCAAGAGATGGGGAGAGAAAGGATTTAAAATTTTTGAATTTACTGCAGAGCATTGCTATGAGTGATAGAACTCCTTTGTTAGCTACACTTGCCCTGTCCATTTTAACTGTGTGTTATTGGGTGGGGGGCTTGTTTATTATGGATTTTGCCATGCAGCTAATGTATATCTAGTGTCTCTAATCAATGTCACTTATATCACAATAGCTCATTAAGCAAAAGACCTGTCACTTCAGGGGCGGATAATGGACCACAATGGAAAATTTAATGCACTGCAAGGTCCATAACCTGAATTGTGAAGTTCATGATGAAAGTGGACCATTCCTACTTAGAAAATGTGTGAAAAAAACATTTAAAACACATGTTTTTATTTTGCTATTGTTTAAAGTTATGAAAGATACATTTTCATTTACCTTGTTTAATATTTGGGAAGAAGATATTATCCAAGATATTTACCAAGGTCATGATATCATCTATAAACATGGAAACCAGTTGTGATAAAGTGTGAAAATTCTGACAGGCTTCTTATAGATGTATTTATAAGAGCAGAGGAAGAAAAATAAAAAGTAGGGTAGTATAGAACAAAAACTGGATTACATACAACCAGATGGAAGTCCACTACAATGAAATTTGTTTGGCCTATTCAATGATTTTTTTCATATGTAAATTAATGAAAAGTAATTGCTCCTAATTTCTTTTGCTGATTTTAAGAGAAAGCCCTATACATGCAATAAAAAAAAATCAATCTCTCTAGGCTTTTCTATTAATAACCATCACTGTAATATTTGAATACTACTATTTAAGGGAAAATTATAATTTATAGTATTCCCCAGAATCATTCCATGGAATGGAATGATATATATATCATTCATATATATATATATATATATATGTGTGTATATATATATATATACAGAATATCCATGTCTACTATATTCTATGGGTTTTAAACTAATTCCCATAAAAACAACTAAATGTCTACAAAACCCCTGTGATTTCATCCCAGTCAATTCTGCTGGATTTTTCCATAAGGTATAATTTATCTGTGTTGGCATGTTCTACTATTTATTATGCAATCAAACATTTTTTCCAAAACAGTTGAATACATATTTGTATAGTACAGTAGAAAAAATTAGATGACGTAAGGTAATACTATATAGCTTCCTCACCTTGCATGGGATCTTGCATATTCCATTAACTCCATAAAGAGTTAAGCCTGATCAGTGCTTTGGTGGGAGACCGCAGAAAATGTTGTTAGTAATTTTGTAGGTGATTCTCTTCCTTCTAAGCCCCAGACTTACCATTGAGATCATGTGAGTGGACAGCGGTCCCCTTATGGAGCCCCTGTTGTGGGTGGGATTCCAGGTGAACTCTACAGTCGGCTGTCAGTTACAGGATCAAGGCCTACCTCTATACCAAAAGTAAATCTCTTTACTGGCTTTAACAGCCATTGTACATAAGTGATGCTATATTTCAAATGGTACTCAAACTAGTACACCAATTTTTGTCATTACAAATCATAAGCAATTTTCACAGGATTATGGGTGCTACTTCATTAGATTCTGCCCACCTACTTTCCCCCGAAGCTGAAACTGTGTAACATGTCCTTAATCTCTTACATTATTGTGCATTTCTGGGAATCATTAACTATCACATAGCCTCACAATTTATCACATTAGTATCACCCCAGAGCTCAAATATCATTTATTTCATGATATCATTTCTCTTCTTTTGCCCTCAACTCCAGGCCTAACAACCTTTATAAACATTCTAGAAACTTTGCTAAGAAAAATAAGTGCATTCTCCTTACATGGAATAGTAACCTCCTTCTCCCCCCCACACATTCCCATCCTAAATATGCTCCATAATACTTAAAAACATTGTTTTTAAGAACTGTATGTTTTGGTCATTCTAAAGAGATTTGGGGATGCACTGTGGTAATAAAAGGGACTAAAATAGTTCATGAATTGTGAAAGAGTAATCTCAAATCTAAAAAAACAAGACTAGGCTCTTCATAGGAAAGATGATCTGCAACTATCAGGGTGAGAAACAAGGAGTAATTCCCCAAGGCCGCAGAAAAAGCAGTGGAGGACAACAATAGCCTTTGAATCTGTTGCATCATGCCCTGCATAGGGAAGAATTTGGCATATGGATTTACCAAATCATTGGTCCACTGGACCACATACATGTCCTCACAACCTCACTACATACTAGGGCAGGTGGAGTCCCCCACTGGAAAAAGTTGCATAGCTTACAGAGATCCAGGATCTGCTTTCTACATTGTGTCCATCATACAGTGAAGCCACAAGGGTTTGGCTGACTGTTTTCAGTGCACATGAGGTAGAAAGGTTATAGTTGTCCTGTGACATTATATCCCATAGTCTTCATGAAAATATGCTTATGATAGGAATACGCCATAACTGAGATATGCTTTATGCAAGATAATTCAAGTAAAGTAGCATTGGAAAGGCTATGCTTTACTGAATATAATTATGAAGTTTGTATGTATGTATTATTTTTATATCTGAAATTAGGAATATTGACATTTGTATCTGTATTTCATATGCTACTTTGCATGACTCCCACTGCTGACACTTCAGGTATTACAATGGAAAAGCCAGAGAGGGCTGATGGCCCATTAGCAAAGACAGTGGACTGTGAAAAGGCTTGGCCTTTCCATACTGCTGCCAACTCATGGATGTTGGGATGCTACAGAATCAGGTGACCTGGTCACTTGATACTAACCATCTCCTGTACTTTTCAGCTGAGAGGTGTGGAATCAAACAAAGGATTCCCACCTTATGGAAATTCTGTATAAGGCAGAGGAGGAAAACAATGATTGTCTTCAGCTTGCTTCACCTCTGCTTTCCCACCCCAAAAAGACACTTGAAAACACCTGTAAACAAAAGGACTGTAACTAAATACGAGGGAGAACTGCTGGACCAATGCTAGAAAGACACCTCTGGGCTAAACATAAGAACCAAAGGTCCATCTAGCCCAGCATCCTATCTGCTGACAGTGGCCAATGCCAGATGCCCCAGAGAGAGGGAACACAATGGGGAATCATCAATGATCCCTCACCTGTCATCTATTTCCAGCCACTGGTAAACAGAGGTTAGGAACATCATTCCTATCCATCCTGGCTGATAGCCATTGATGGACCTAACCTCCATGAATTTATCTAGCTCTTTTTTCAACCCTGTTAAAGTACTGGTCTTCACAATATCCTCTGGCAAAGAGTTCCACAGGTTGACTGTGCGCGGCGATAAGAAAAACTTCCTTTTGTTTGTTTTAAACCTGCTACCTATTCATTTCATTTGGTGACCCCCTAGTTCTTACCTTTTGGGAACAAGTAAAAAAATTTTCCCTATTCATTTTTTCCACACCAGTCATAATTTTATAGACCTCTATTATATCCCCCCTTAGTCTTCTCTTTTCTACACTAAGGATATGTCTATACTGTAACATTATTTCAAAATAACTAGCACTATTCTGAAATAACTTACTCTGCACTTACACAGCAGGCAGTTATTTCAAAATAGTGTTAAAATATTGTCAAGCTGGAGGACTTCTTACTCCAACTCCTGTAACTCTCATTGTACCAGGAGTAAGGGAATTCGGAGGAAGAGTGCTCTATTTTGAAAAAAAAATCTGTGTAGACGCTCCCTATTTTGAAATAAGTTATTTCAAAACAAACTATGCAACTGACATAGCTTATTTCGAGTTAAGCCCTGCAGTGTAGACACACCCTAAAAGTCCCAATCTTTTTAATCTCTCTTCATATGGGACCCGCTCCAAACCCCTAATCACTTTGTTGCCCTTTTCTGAACCTTTTCCAATGCCAATATATCTTTTTTAAGATGAGGCGACCACATCTGTACACAGTATTCAAGATGTGGGCATACCATGGATTTATATAGAGACAATAAAATATTCTCTGTCTTATTCCCAATCCCTTTTTTAATGATTCCTAACATTCTGTTTGCTTTGTTGACTGCTGCTGCACACTAAGTGGATGTTTTCAGAGAACTATCCACAATGACTCCAAGACCGCTCTCATGAGTAGTTATAGCTAAATGAATCCCCATCATATTATATGTCTAGTTGGGATTATTTTTTCCATTACTTTACATTAAATTTCATTTGCCATTTTGTTGCCCAATCACTTAGTTTTTTTAGATCTTTTTGAAGCTTTTCACAGTCTGCTTTGGTCTTAACTATATTGAGCAGTTTAGTATCATCTGCAAATTTTGCCACCTCACTGTTTACCCCTTTCTCCAGAGCATTTATAAATAGGTTGAATAGAATTGGTCCAGTATGGACCCTTAGGGGACACCACTAGTTACCTCTCTCCAATCTGAAAACTTACCATTTATTCTTACCCTTTGTTTCCTGTCTTTTAACAAGTTATCAATCCAGAAGAGGACCTTCCCTCTTATCCCAAGACAACTTACTTCACTTACCAGCCTTTGGTGAGGGACCTTGTCAAAGGCTTTCTGGAAATCTAAGTACCACTATATCCACTGGATCCCCCTTGTCCGTGTGTTTCTTTACCCCCTCAAAGACTCTAGTAGATTAGTAAGGCATGATTTCCCTTTACAGAAACCATGTTGACTTTTCCCCAACAAATTATGTTCATCTATGTGTCTGGCAATTTTATTTTTTACTATAATGTTAACTAATTTGCCTGGTACTGACATTAGACTCACTGGTCTGTAATTGCCAGGATCACCTCTAGAGCCCTTTTTAAATATTGGCATCAGATTAGCTATCTTCCAGTCATTAGGTACAGAAGCTGATTTAAAGGATAGGTTACAAACCACAGTTAATAGTTTCACAATTTCACATTTGAGTTCTTTCAGAACTTTTGGGTGAATGCCATCTGGTCTCGGTGACTTGTTACTGTTAAGTTTATCAATTTGTTCCAAAACCTCTTCTAATGATATCTCAATCTGGGACAATTCCTCAGATTTGTCACCTATAAGGAATGTCTCAGGTTTGAGAATCTCCTAACATCCTCTGTCTTGAAGACTGAAACAAAGAATTCATTTAGTTTCTCTGCAATGACCTTTCCATCTTTGTGTTCTCCGTTTGTATCACAATCGTCCAGGGGTCCCACTGATTATTTAGCAGGCTTCTTCCTTCTGATTTCTTAAAAAACATTTTGCTATTACTATTTGGCCATGTCTACGCTATAGCCTCTTGTGCAAAAACATGCAAATGAGGCGAAGTGTGGAATATTGCCATGCCTCATTTGCATAATTAATGAATCTCCGTTTTTGCGCAATAGGCTTTTGCGTAAAAAGGAGCCGCCTACACGGCTCCTTTTTGTGCAAAAACCCCCTCTTGCGCAAGAGCCGTTCTTCCTGAAAAAAAATGCAGAAAAAATCCCTCTTGCACAAAAACAGACCCTCATTAATTTGCAAATGAGGCGTGGCAATATTCCACACCACCTCATTTGCATATTTTTTGCGCAAAACGGGCGCAGTATAGACATAGCCCCTGAGTTTTTGGCTAGCTGTTCTTCAGACTCCTTTTTTGGCTTTTCTTACAGGCTGAGACTGACTACCTAAAACAATGTTTAGGATGAAAAATTATTACTTGTAGCCAGTTTCTTTAGTAATCTAGTTTAGTTTGTGTGTTTTTTATTACTTTCTAAGTAAGCTGCTTTGTTCTGTTTGCTATTTCTTTGATCATATAAAATAAACGTTTTGTAGTTAATGAACTTATTTCTGGTGTGTAATGTAACCTAGTTTATACACTTTCTAACTGGGAGGGGCAGGAATTTGTGCATGCCTTCATCCACATTGAGAGATGAGGTGAATTTCAAATAATTTTGGGTTTGCATTCCAAAGGGTGTGGGCATCTGGGTGCTGAGGCAAGTCCTTCAAGATAATCCCACTCACAGCTGATATCAGTCTTCTTCAGTCAAATGTGGCCCTGCCTTTGTGTATGCTAGAGGCTGGAGGAAGCTTAAGCACTTGGCTCAGCAAAACACGATTATAGAGTGCTGAGGCTGGCAGAAAAGGTGGACTCAGTGGTATCTTCAGCACCTTAGGTAAAATCCCAGTATGTCCAGCCAATCACATGTCCCTTTCATAATTGCTTCAGAAAATAAGTCACAAGGTTGGGCTTGCTTTTAAGTGTGTGTGTGGGGAGGAGGGGAGAGTTGGAATGGACTGTGTTGGGTCATTAAATAACATTTTACAACCAAAACCTTTTTATAAAATTCCTGGAAAGCCTCATTTCCAGAACCAAGAAAGAAAGCTACACTGGTTTTAATAAAAGTCTGGGTTTGAAAGGAAGCAAAATTATTAACATTTTAAAAAACACACAATGTATAAAAATTGGGAGAAGGGGGATCATAATGATTATCAGAAGCTAAGTGTCACAGAAAATTGTTACAGGAAGCAGAAGGACTCCAGGAGAAATCTATGGTTACAGAGATTATGACAATAAGGCTTTTTTACAGTACATGAACAAAAGGAATCCTAACAATAATATTGGTCTATTACTAGATGGAAATGGCAGAATGGTGAATAATAAAATAGGAAAGAGCAACAGTATTTCCTAAATATAAGCATTTGCTAAATATGTCTCTTCTGTATTAGGGAAAAGGCCATATGATGCATTCTTATCAGTAATTATGATGAAACCACTTTCCATTCCAATGGTAAATCAGGAGGATTTTAACTGGAGTTGACATTGAAAAATCAGCATACCCAGAAAACTTTTACTAGGAGTCCTAGAAGAGTTGGCTGCAGAGATCTCTGGCCCTTTGTTATTAATTTTTAATAAATCTTATAACTCTAGTGAAGTTCCAGAGGACTAGAAGAAAGATAATGTTTTTCCAAAATTGTAAAAGAGTAAATGGGGTCATACAGCCTGTAGGCTGAGGTCAATTTTAGGCAAAAAGAATGGTACAGCATGTTCAGGACTGATTAATAACGAATTAAAGAAGAGTAATATAATTAATGCCAATTGCACAAGTTTATTTAAAAAATTGATGATGTAAAAAATTTGGTATCATTTTTTGATGAGATTACCAATTTGGTTAGTAAAGGTAATAGTGTCGATACCATACATTTAGACTTCTGTAAGGCACTTGGCTTAGTACCACACAGCATTTTGATTAAGAAACTAGAATGTTACAAAATTAACATAGCACACATGAAATGTATTAAAAACTGGCTAACTGTTAGATCCAAAATGAAACTGTAACAAGGGAACCATCACTGAGTGGGTGTTTCTCTAATGGGATTCCACAAGGGTCAGGTTTTGACCTTATATAGCTTCACATTTTTATCAGTGACTTAGAAGAAAACATGAAATCATTACTGATAAATTATTCAGATGACACCAGGATGGGGGAATGGTTGAGGATAAGGCAATCAGACATGGTGATCTGAATCTCTTGATAAGTTGTGCCCTTTCAAACAAAAAAAACCCCATTCAATTACAGGGATAAAGAATGCGGGGAACATTCATAGGGCAGGGAGCTCAAATCTGGGAAGCAGTGACTCTGAAAAAGAAGGAGTCATGGTGGATTATCAGTTGAACTTTAGTTCCCAGTAAAGCACTCTAGCCAAAACAGCTAACATGATCTTTGGGGATACTGAATAGGAGTGGAGAGGTTATATTACAGCTGTATTTAGCACTGGTATGACTGCTGCTGTGAATCATCTTGGTTTGAGGCTAATTTGTGAGCTGTTTATGAACAGATATTCCACAGTCAAAAACTGATCAGTTTGTGTTAGGCACGGGTCACATGGCTTGTTACAACCCACTTCTTGAATTGTTACTGTCCAGTTCTGGTGTGAATGGTCTGAATTAAGAATATTACAATTGATTTATGTGAATATGCTGCAATATTTATTTAGATGTGCTTTTTTAGAGAACATATCTGCTAAAGAAACTTGCTTTGCCAGAAATGAATGAATATAAAAAAATTGCATAGCTATTCACATAATTTTTGCAGTATTTGCCCATCTTTGATAAGAGTCAATGAACAATCAACCATCCTCTCATGTAGTTAGACTCTTAAGTTACTGTATAACCATTCAGCAATAATCATGTCATTTATTGTAGGTATTAAGTGTCTATCACCTTGATATTTAAGAAGCTACCTGAATATTACACTTCAAAATATTGAAGGAACATAGAAATGTTGTAGCATAATGTATCTGTATTTACCGCATGGCAGCTTAATCACTGATTAAATACTAGTAACAATATGAAGATTGACATATAAGCCATGGGAGAAAGCAAAGTTAACTGCACAAAGGTGAATTTGCTGTAAGTGGGATTTGTTTCTATCCAAAGAAATTGCATACATACTTGGAACCCAGTGCTGCAAACACCTGAGCATGTGAGCCACTTAGCTCCTTTGGGTAGCTCCCTGGAACTGAATAGGACTTGTCAAGTGTGTAAAGTGGCTCATATTCTTCAGACTTTGTAGGATGGCATCCATAGATAGGAAATCAGCTATTGTCCTTTACAATACTACATCAGCTTTTAAAGTTAGTGATCTGAGAGTGGTAAAGGAAACAATATTTACCAGTAGTTCAAAGGTTTAGTTTTTCTTGTCTCCTGGATTCACTCTTACATAATTCTAAGCATCCATGGTTTGCACAGACTCTTTCAAACCCTGTCAAAATAACACATACTCACCCATTAAAATTGTGTCTTTATACAGCTGTTAGTCATAAATTAAGAAAGTTGTTTTCTCCAAAACACCAGCTATTTAAATTTAATACATGGAGCTGATAGAGATCTAAAGGATTAAAATATGGAGTTTTGATCCATTGCAGAAAAGAGAAAGGCTTAATGCTATTAATATTGGATTTTTACTTTTTCCCCCCAATGAAGAGCTAACTGCAGTAATTATATTTTGGCTCCCAAAGTCCCAGAACATCTTTAGGACACCTGCTGTCATTTCTGTTACAAAGAGCTTGTTAGGGGCAAAAAGGAGTAAACAAAAAGTAGATGATGAGAAAAAGAATGCAGCAGTATTTAGTAGTTCACAAAATTAACCAATATTTTCTTTAACAAATCATCTTCTTCTGCGATATACATTGAAGAATTAAACTTAAATTAGCTCCTTAAAGTGGTCTTGAGACTTTAATTATTCAAAATGTACACAAATTTAATGAGTTTTTAAATATTAAAACTATTCTCTATTGTCACTACTGTGAGCTCTTAATTTACAGAGCAATTAAGTCAGGACCCTCATTTATCAGTACATGTGCGTTTGTTGAAAACGTAGTCAGTTTTTATTAATTGATGCTATAGAAATACTGAGTTAAAATTAATGTGTGTGCTTCAGAGGTCATGCCGGCGGTAGTGGGTAGCTATCAAGGAGCAAGACGTGAGATAAATAAGTAACTGCTGCTTCCTGATTACACTAGAGATATCTGAAATATTAAATGGCACAATGGGCACTATTCTTAGCCAAAATGCTTGCAAGCAAATGCCCCCTGAGTTTTTCTCTGGCAAGCATCTGTCATAGTGGAAGCTGGGAAATAGGGAAACTTCAAAGCTATAGTTTCTGATTATTAGCAGAGTGTGTAGTGCAATGTTCTTACATTTTAATGTAAACTGAGTGGTGATGAGCTGAGAGGGTAGAATTAAAAAATATTCCAACTTCCCTTTGTTCTTTGGTACATGGCTGACAGGGATGTGAGCAGCCAGAAGCCTCTTTGAGTGTTTATCATCTTGTGACTCACAAGGAGGAATAAAGGGCCAAATTTACAAAGAATCAGCTGTGTGCTCACAGCAGAGCCTGCAGGAATGTCCTCTTCTGCACTCCCTGTTTTCAGTAGCTCTGTAGTTATAAGCCGGTAGAATAACAAGCATGTATGCAAGGTCAGGGCACCTACACATTTTTGGTAAGCAGAAACTTCAAAACTGGGCAACGCCGTTATAGGTTACTTTACTGCTGGCTGCACATGTAGCCCCCACCATTAAATTCTCCACCTAATTCAAGCACAACTGTGTCCCCACTCAGGTAACTACAGAAAAGACCGACACGAAAACAAGACAAAGATTTACAGAAATTCTTTCTTCCTGCCAGAGAAACAAACAACAGGAAAATTCATTATACATTTTTTTAATTAATGACAAATTTTACTGCTTTTTAAATCCCTAGAACGAAATACTCTTACTGGCATTGTCCTTCAAGAATGCAGTAAACAGCACCATTAGCAAGGGGCTTACATGATCCTCCTTTTGTGCCTTAGGCATGTCTGCATAGCTAATGGGAGGTGTGGTCTCTGCTTGAGCTAACATGCTAAAAATAATGGTGTAGCCATGGAAGTATGGACATTGATTCGTGCTAGCCACTTAGTCCCACCTAATCCCCTGAGTATATACTTACTTGGGTGGCTTTCCCAAATTACTATTCATGCTGTAGTGACCTCACTCCTGTTTTTAGACACTAGTTTGAGTGGAGCTAGTGAGTCTGTCTACCAAGCTGGGAGTCACACCTCTTAGCTGCAGGGTAGATGTGCCCTTAGTTTCCATAATCTCTATTTGGGGAATGGATTTTTGAACATCCAAGTAAATTATATCATCTGGTTCCACTCTCCACATTATTTTGCTGACATACTCAAAGAATTCTAATAGATTATAGAGGAACAATTTGCCTTTAAAGAAGCCATTCTGGCTTAGTCCTAAATGTTTCATGATATGATATAATTTTATCATTCTGTTTTACATAGTGTTTCAACCCACTTACTTTGCGTTGTTTACTGTTCTGTAATTCCTAAAATCTCCCTTGTGTCTTTTACAAAGATAGATCCCTTCCCCATTCCAGTAGAATGGCTGGTTTTTAATGGAAGGTAGTATTTTTTTAGCCAATTAATACTTGTTTGTTTATAAATCTTGGAATGTTACCTGGTCCTGGTGACGCACTGCTCTTCATCAGTTTTTCCAAAGTCTTTTCTTTTCACATTTTGACCTCTATCACTGTCTCATATTTATTGTTTGAAAACGAGTAAGTCTGGGGTGAGTATCAGTATCTTCTAGGATGAACACTGATATGAAGATATCATCATAGATAGAACTGGAAGGGACCTTGAGAGGTCATCGAGTCCAGTCCCCTGCCCTCATGGCAGGACCCAGTACCATCCTTGATAGATGTCTATCTAACCTGCTCTTAAATATCTCCAAATATGGAGATTCCACAACCTCCCTAGGCAAATTATTCCAGTGTTTAACCACCCTGACAGTTAGGAAGTTTTTCCTAATGTCCAACCTAAACTTCCCTTGCTGCAGTTTAAGCTCATTTCTTCTTGTCCTATCCTCAGAGGCCAAGGAGAAAAATTTTTCTCCCTCCTCCTTGTGACACCCTTTCATGTCCCCTCTCAGTCTTCTCCTATGGTTTCTCTGTAATGTCCTTTTCCTCCTTACTTCCTCACTTTATTCCATCTGGCTACATCTACACTGCGGCGCTATTTCAGGATACCGGAAGTATCTTTTGAGCACACCCATTATTTCAAAATAGATTTTGAAATAACAGGTGAGCGTCTCTGTAACTCTCATTCCACAAGGGTTAAGGGACATTTTGGAATAGCACTTTATTTGAAATAAGCTATTTTGAGGTAAGGGTGCAGTGTAGACACCTTCATGGTTCAGCAGACTCATCAATGCTCTTGAAGACTTTTAACATAAATAAAGAGTTTTCATTTTTATTTTTGTCTTTGTTCACTCTTTGTAGACTCTCTTAACTCTTCTGTTTTCCAGTTTCTTTCTTAGATTTTACTAGCATCATGAATACCCAGCATAAATTATACACCCTTCTTTTAGCATTCTCTTGGGCTAGATCTGTTTGTCTTGAATAATTCTAGAATCTTGCCATGAAACTATATTTTGTTTTCTTTTCTTCTTGCTCCCTTTTTCATAAAGGACTATGTATAAATTCTGAGTCTTAGTCATGGTATGGTTACATACCTGCATGAAAAGTATAAGGATTTCAGCTTCCTCACTTTTGACTTTTGTGCCTTTTTCATAGGCTTCCTCATTTATTTTTAAGGTCTCCTTTCTAAAGTGTAGTTCCACTGCTAATTTTGGAATGATGCCTTCCCTGAGGATATTGTACTTACTTATATTATGGTCACTGTTATTAATGTTTCAACAGACCCTTCCTACTTCTTCTTTTCCTTCTCAAAAATTCAGTATGTGGTTCCTGAGAAGGGGGAGGATTTTGAGCTTGGAAAGGGCATGAGGAAGAATTCTGAGACTGGAGGGGATGAAGGACAGTCTGGTTGTGGGGGTGGGGGTAGAGGATTCAGAACTAAGGGTCTATGGAGAGATTAAAGTAGGAAGGGATGGAACAAGCTCACGGCCTGGTGAAAAGTAGAGAGTGGTAGACTGAGCGTGTGGGATTCAGGTGGGAGAGGGGTTATAGGTGGGGATAGGTTTGCACTGGAAGGAGTTGAAGAGGTGCTGAGCTGGAATGGATGCATTGGCAAGGTTGAGAGTAAGGTGGGAAGGGAGTCATTTGGGGCTAACAGTAGTGAGAGATGTTAGGATGAGACCACTGAACTGGAGAAAACCTTGGAAATGCAAGAAATCAGTAAAACACCAAAAAGGGTAAATACTGTTTTTCCTGCCCTTCACATGCTAGTTTTCATTCTGAAAGGATGTGGGGATGGAAGAAAGATAAGGCATCTCTTATTATTCCTATATTCCCATTACTTTCCCCTATATTCCCAAACACTTTCTTGTCACTTCCACCACCTATATGCTTCTCAGCCAGTTTATTTTTCACTTGGAAAATTGGGCAAGTGCTTTGGAGGATAGGGTCATAATTCAAAATGTTCTGGACGAACTAGAGAAATGGTCTAATGTAAATAGGATGAAGTTTAATAAGGACAAATGCAAAGTACTCCACTTAGGAAGGAACAATCTGTTTCACACATGCAGAATGGGAAGTGACTGTCTAGGAAAAAGTACTGCTGAAAGGGATTTAGGAGTCATAGTGGACAAAAAGTTAAACATGAGTCAACAGTATGACATTGTTGCAAAAAAAGCAAACACAATTCTGGAATGCATTAACAGCAATGTTGTGAGCAAGACACAAGTGATTCTTCTGTTCTACTCTGTGCTGATTAGGCCTCAGTTGAAGTATTGTGTCCAGTTCTGGGCCACATATTTCAAGAAAGATGAGGAGAAAATGGAGAGGGTAGAGGAGAGCAACAAAAATGATTATGAAAATATGACCTATGAGGGAAGACTGAAGGAATTGGGTTTGTTTAGTTTGGAAAAGAGAAGACTGAGAGGGGACATGATAGCAATTTTCAAGTACCTAAAAGGGTGTTACAAGAAGGAGGGAGAAAAATTGTTCTCCTTGACCTCTGATGATAGGATAAGAAGCAATGGTGGTTTAGGTTGGACATCAGGAAAATCTTCCTCTCAGGGTGGTTAAACACTAGAATAAACTGCCTAGGGGAGGTTGTGGAATCTCCATCATTGGAGATATTTAAGAGCAGGTTAGATAGACATCTATCAGGGATGATGTAGATGGGGCTTGGTCCTGCTGTGCAGGCAGGGAACTGGACTTGATCACCTCTCGAAGTCCCTTCCAGTTCTAGTGTTCTATTATTCTATAACCTACAGTGGTGGAGGAGAGGAAAACCTGGTCTCTGCAGCTGCATCACTTAATTTGAGAACCAGCTGCAACTGCCAATTATTTATTACTGTTGTGCTGGATTTAGGTGTCTTTTATTCTTCCTTAATACTGTGCACTCTATTATTTTCCTAATCCAGAGGCCAATATTATAACCTCACCAATACATTGACATTCTTGATTAATTAGATTTTTACCCATTCAGATGTCACCGTATTTTCTTTCCATTTAGAAACTTTGACTCGTTAGGTTCTGTAGAGCCTTTTTTAAGGAGAGAGCTATTTCCCATCTTGTGTGTCTTATTCTTTCCTTCCTATGTAGTCTATAGCTGGGTACTATGCAATCTCATTGACTTTTGCCATATTGCCATGTTTTAGAAATGTTTATATCCTGATCCTCTTCCAATGCCAGGCATTCTAATTCATGTATACCTATTTATAAGCATCCTGACTCCCTCTGTCTCAATGCCCTATGTGGCCCTTCATAGCTGCTGCTCCTTTGGACTTGAATGTAGCCACAATAGCCAGTGAAGGGATGGTTGGAGACCTTTGCCACTCTCATTTCTTGCCTTGCCTTTGCCAAAATTGGGCACCTAATTCAATGCTCCATGGGCATTTTTGAAAATATTCAGAGCTGGTTTCCCCCAGGCCAGTGTCCACTATCACATTTAAATAAGCACAACCATCCAATATGGTGTCACATCCTGAGTCTACTGAAATTAATGAGAGCTTGTCAGTGTGGTCAAGATTTCACCTGTAGTTTTCAAGCATTCAACCATCTCTAGGCATACATAACCTGTGTGGGCTTACATGTATATGGAGATTTGTTTCCAAACCAGTTTTTGAAACTCTGGTTTCATAGAGGAGGTGGTGTTCTCTGCCCTGTAATTGGACATCTGATGGTCTACATCAGTGCACCCTCTAAGGTGCGCACCTGGTGGGCGAGGCCCAACAATTTACCTCCCGCCCATCTCCTGAGCAGAGCCACACAGTGCCTGCTCAGCTGCTTGGGTCGGGGCCACAGGGCAACCACCACACTGCCCTGGTTCTAGCCTCAGCCCTTCCCCAGGGCTAGATCTGTGGCCCGGATGGGCCAAGTGTTGAGCGGTGGCTGCCGCCACAGCCCCAGTAGGGGCTGGAGCCATGTGGCAGGCAGTGGGTTGCTGCTGCGGTCCCAGTTGGGGCCAGAGCTGCATAGCAGATGGCAGCTGCTGTTGCAGCCCTGGATGGAGCTGTGGGGCGGGCAGCAGCTTGCTGCCAGGGCCAGATCTGTGTGGCAGGTGGCGACGGCTGCTGCCACAGCCCGTCAGGGCCAGAGCCACATGATGGGTGGCATGAGGCAGCTGCTGCGGCAGCCCCAGTCAGGGCTGGAGCTGCATGGTAGGTGGTGGCTGCTCTGGTGGCCCAGCCCTGAATTCAGGGTTTTAATACAAAGGCCCTGGGCTTGGTGCTGCATAATTCCTCTGAGAGTACAGAAGTCTGCCCTGTTGTGCTCCATCGAAAATTCCAGCTGAGGTGGAAGAAGGTGAGTGTAAGAAAATTGAGCCCCAGTATCCCCATTACACGTACCAATCACAGGCAGGCCTGCTGACAGCAATTCCAGACCCAGGGGAGAGCAGTCAATGGGCCACCACACACACACAAGCCACACACACGGAGGTGGTCCACTTGACATTTGGGTGGGCTGGCTGGTGCCCACCATGCTGCTGGCTGCGGTGTTGCGCCTTCTTTTCTGGCATAGGCAGGGCTTCCACATGTTCACCTGATAGAGTTGCCAACTGTCTAATTGGACAAATCCAAAGGCGCTTGCCCTGCCCCCTCCCTGAGGTCATTCACCTGTCCCACCCCTTCTCTGAGGCCTCCACTCACTCTATCCTCCTTCCGCTTCATTCTTGCTCTCCCGCCCCCTCACTCACTTTCACCAGGCTGGGGTAGGGGATTGGCGGGGGTGAGGTGCAGGGTCTAGGAGGGGTTTGGATGCCAGAGGCAGTAGGGTTGCAGAGTGCAGGTTCTGAGAGGGAGTTTGGGTGTGGGAGGGCATGCAGGCTCTGGGCTGGAGCAGGGGGTCGGGGTGCAGGAAGGGTGTGGTGATTGATGCTTATCTTGGGTGGCTCCCAAAAGCGATGGGCACACCCTCTGGCAGTGACTTATAGGCAGAGTAATCAGGGGCAATGTTCCCTCCAAGGTGCGCTCCTGCGTGGGTACACACCAACAATTTGCCTCCCTCCCACCTCCTCAGCAGAACCACACAATAACTGGGAAAGGGCTGTTATAGTATTCTTTCTTCCATAATGTTTAAATATATGCATATATAGTGAATATGATATTTGTTAGTAACTGGTGAGTGCAACTGTGGCCCACATCTGAACAAGTGCACATGACCTCAGGATTGATGCACAAGACAAAACTCACTCTGCTCATGAATGGAAAATCTTAGAGCAGGGATACTCAACATGCGGTCTGTGGCCTGTAGGAGGCCCGTGGCCCATTTGTTTGTGGCCCAAGGTACAGTTTGGGTTTACCCGGGGCTTAATACGTGGCCCGTGGGTGGGAGCCAAAACAAAAAAAGTAGTCAATAGAATGGTCTTCTGTTGATATGTGTTTTAGTAGTTAAATTCCTGGACTGTCGTTGCTCATTAAAAGTGCTGTCATATCGGTGGAAATCAGTAAATATTGCATTTTATTAATATCAGCAGAACTGAATTAAATGGGGCCTGTGTGTTTGTAGTCTTGCCTTAATCTTTGTATTCATGTCCATCAGTGTGAAAGAAGCTATTTGCATATATTTGTATATATATTTGCATGTATATGCAACCACACTTAAGTTGCGGCCCTTGGCATGTGCTGTGCGTATCATTGTGGCCCCTGGGGCTTACAAAGTTGAGTAGCCCTGTCTTAGAGGGAACACTGGTCTACATACATTTCTCCATGAATCTCTTAATTGTACAGCAAAGGAGTAGTGGGAATCAGTCAGGATGAATTCCAGCATTGAGTAGACGGCCAGATCATTTGCTCACTTTCTTTCTTCCCCATTATAATGAGATCAGGCACTTTACAAACACACGGTGAGATATTTCCTGCCCTAAAGTTGACAGTCTACATAGACAAGCAGACAAAGGGTGATAGGAGGAGCAGAAGACAAGATTTGCCCAATGTCACACAGCAAATTGGTGACAGAGCCAAGAATGGAACCTAGGTCATTCAATTGTAGTCTAGGGTGCCTTAGCCCCAGGCCTTCCACCTGCCAGGAAAATCACTCTGCCAGTAGCAAACCTTAGTTCATATGCAGTTAGTATTTTGCATTTACCATGGACTTCTTTGAGTCAGAATTCATATGGGGCAAATAAGTGAATACGTTAAGGAGCTTTATGTGGATTAGTTCAGATTTACCCCTTACTTTTCATAGTTAAACTCTATTTCTTTAGTTTCTAAATCATAGACAGAGATACCCAAACAAACTCTGAAGCCTACAGGCTGATAATAGATGTAAAGCTGCAGCAAAGCAAAGAGGTTACTTATGTTTATCTGTGTGACCCCTAAAGAATATTATGTCTCATTACACTACTCACTTCTCCATCTGCTTCAAGCTGGATGCTGCCCTCTCCTTGTGATATCTTTTAGTTCAACCAAATTCCTGACATAAGAAATAAAATGATTCTATCCATTCCCAGCAGTTAAGGTTAAAGATATGCACTACATTCTAAATCTTAGCTGCTGACGCTCTCTTGACCTTTGATCTTCCTTAGCACAGCTAAGTTTGATGGGACCATGCCAAGCCGTCTCTGTAACCCATGAGTTGGTTAATATACTCCCATTTCTCATCCAGACAGCCAACAGAGGCAAAAAAGGCAGCAGGGCAACAAATGCTGTCTCCTGCAAATGCTCTGTAATAAATTGCCCTTTCAGTAGTGTACAAGACAGATTTTTCTTTCTTTTGCTTTTTTCCTCCTTTGCTCAGAAGTCACCAATGGGAAGCTTGCTTTCCCACCTGGCCCCAACTGACTATAACCATAAATTTGCCTATGCAATGCCTGTTTACGGGTCGCTGACGAACATGGAGACGGGTGCATTTTGTAAGCACTGGGTAGATAATCATGGTAATTGATGTTTGGAGCTGTTAGCTCCTAGGAGCATAAGGTCTTTCTCCCAGTGAGGCCCTGCTCCATGTTATCAGTTCAGCCCATAATTAAATATCACTCTTTTACAATATGTTTCAGGCTCCTTAATGAGTCCAAAGCAAAAATAGTCACCTCTTTCTCCTTTGAGCTTTATTTGCTTGTTATTAAACAATGTTATTGAGCTGCCTTCTTTCTCTGTGTTGCCAAACCTGCATCATTTCCGTTTTATAATTGCACAATTAGAGTCAGTGTTTTGCTTTCATACATCAGCAAGACCTGCTAGAGAGAAAGAGGGGGGAAAATCAGGTGTTCGCAGACAACTCAAATGCATCTTATTTTCATTAACTACCAGATTTTGCAAAATGGGAAGCTATTTATCATGATCTGTTCCTACTACCAGCCACCCCCACCACCCTATTCTTGTGACTTTCGCTATGACCTTGTGCTGTATTGTTAAGGGTCCAATTTGCTCATTGTTACTTGCTTGCATAATTCTGTGCACTTCCCCCACCATCTTTTTTTTTCTCCCAAGCAAAATCCAGTCATTTATATTCTGAGGCTAAATGGGATTCTTCACCCACCCCCGCCTCCCAAAAGCTGGCAAGCTCTATAACACTAGTAATTCCTTCTAACAAATTTCCACAGGCACCCCCTCCCTACACTTGCACACATGCGCGTGCGCACACACACACACACACATTCACATACACACATACTCTCACATGCACACCCTTAAGCTGCTCTAAGCAGTGTATTAAGTAGCTGAAGAAAATCCATTCACATTCTGCTGTGTCGCTTTCTTCTCAAGTCATGAACCCATCACAGACTTTTTCTAGCTGTAGGTTGCCACGGTGAAGATTTACAATGCCAGTTATTCATACATCTGCCTTCTCTTTTTTCCCCCCTTATTCTTAAATCCCCTGGGCGAGGGCAACCTTGATACTGAGACTCGTAAAATTCATGCAGGCTTATCATCCTTGGTGAAGGCTTCAGGCATGCATTACCGTATCCAACTGCCTGCTCACCGCCATGACAGAACTAGGCCTATAGCTTTGATTTTTAACAGGGAAAAAATGTATTGTTGTCTTAAACTGAAGAAAAAGCTTAAATGTTTTGGAAAAAAACCATGATCTGTTTTCCTTAATGATTTTTAAATTTGTTTTAATTACTTTGCTCCCTATGGAATGACATAAATTTGAAAGCAAAATGTTTTTTTAAAGTACCCCTTAATTTGTGTGGAATAGTATTCAGAAAGTCCAATCACTATTCAGTGTGCAAGTACAGTGTTAATGCAGCCTCTGAACTCCACATCAAAGTAATGAATACAACAAACCTGGAATAAATTTCACATGTGAATTTTAAAGTCTTTTCCTTATTTTTTCCCATTTATGTATTTTTGTATTTTAACTATGCAGGTTCTGTTATCATAAAATGAAAAAATTTGCTTGAAAGAGCTCTCTCTCTCTCTGTGTGTGTGTTCTGAAAATTTAAAAGAAATCAAACTGCAAATCTGCAGTTACAAAGTCACAAGGTAAATATTGAGATTGCAAAGATAAAGATTTTTGGGCTATAATCTTGACAAAACCATTATTTGCTACAGCATTGGCTACATTTTTATATTTTTCAGTTCTCCTAAATTGCTGGAGCAGAGGGAAGTTGTAGAAAGGACATAGGTTTAAGAGACGAAGGATTGTGGTTTTGAGAAAGAGTCTTACAAAGCACATTGCAGAAGCACGTTGCAGAATGGGGGCTTACAACTTTTCTAGTTAATGCTTTCAAGTTGTTGGTTATTGTGTTTAAGGGACACAGATTACAGCTCCTTTAGTGTTCCCTGAGATAGATGTGAATTGTAGCCTATCATTCAAAGGAGGTCGTTTTTTTAAAATTTAACTTTATTGTATGTTTTGAAATGTCTTCTGATTTTATGAAGTGGAGCAGTACAACTTAGCTATGATCATCCTGAAAATCTTTAAAATAAATTATGACTGTACAAGAGGGACAAGCATAATTTAATAGCTAAATGTAAAAGTCAAAAGATATGACACTAGATGCTCTTCCAATAGATTCATGTGAACATGGCAGGTTTTTCTTAAAAACTGTGACTTGTGATTTCAGAAGGAGGTAGAGTAGCCTTAAAAGCCACAAAAATGTGCAAAGGAGATGAAACCATATGTCCTTTGAGGAATCGCACCCCATTATCCTTTTTCCCGTTTGCGTTTTATTGTTGCTTTAAATGTTTCAAAACTGTTTAAACCATTATGCTGTCAGAAATGTCTTTTCAATTTCAGATCCATATCTGCTGACACTTTAAGACAGTTACACCAGAAAAGAAGGCTTGTGTTGATGTTACTCAGTCAGCACTAAGTTGTCAGTGGTGCTGTCTCACTTGAGTATTATAGTAATGCCCTTCCTCATTAGTATCACCACCCACCAGAGTTTAGGTTACCTCTCCATTTCCATTGTGAATCATGGTTTACAGGGCTTAGAACTTGGCTACAAAAGAGCTTATGCCTCTGGAGGACAGCAGGCAGTGTTTGTGTTGTATCCAGAAGATATAACTCATCAGGGTCACCTCGTAAATTTACCATTATCTTCATAGGAGTTATGCTGGTACAGGCTAGCACAGGGATTCACGTTCTGCAAGGCCTGTGGGATATAATTGAGACTCTACATATCCCTCAGTAGAGTAGAGATTACAGAAGCCTCATATAATCCTCTGTGTCTGTGTGTGTATGATGTGTCTTCTCTGGATGCAGAAGATGAGAATCTGTTGAAGCCCCCAACTACTGATCTTGGATCTTTACCTTGAGCAGTGAAAAGACTCATGCTTTTTATCTTTGAACAGCTGTGGCTTGGCCAAGATGACAGTTGCCACATTTGCACCATGATAGCTTTCTCCTAGCAGACTTTTTGAACTGGGACCCTTCAGCAGAATCATCTAAAGCTACAGAAATGCTGAGTAAATTTGGTCCTGATTCCCATGGGCACTTGCATTAATGTTTCCCTTATTAGCTTTGATAATCCCACCAGGATTACTACTGTCATTGGCAGTATGTATGTATAAATATGTGCAAACCTAGACAGGACCAATGCATTCAAATATCTCATGTGAACAATCATTCTGGTTTGTAGTTCACAGGGTAAACTGAGAAGCATGTGAGATTATCATGGAGTGCTCAAATGTACTGCTAAAGATAAGCCAATCTCTATGATCATCTACCGTAGATGACTCCTGAATGCTAAGGAGAGAAGAAATATGCGATTGGGTCACAGGAAAATGAGAAGTTAAGTCATTGGGAATGATGGATGTTGCCAGAAATCTGGAGATTGGGGATTGGAAGATTGCAGTATGTGGATGGATACAAAAGTTAGGGAACTGAATGTCCGAGCAGCATATCTAATGGTTTGTAATCTCGCATACTTTTTTAGTGCACAATGTGGGCTAATGCTTTAATTTTTGCGAGTTTTTTTTCCAATGAATTGAAATCTTTATTTGGTGGCGTGTGTCAGCATTTCAAAGCAACATCAGTAAAAGAGTTACATGAGCCAACACCTTATGTTATTCATCACATATATGGTATGATATCTAAGAGGGAAATGTTTAATTTAAAAAAGCCCCTTTCCTACTTGTGTAAATATTATGTTAGATCTTTAGTATACAATGTGTGTAAACTGTATATGTTGCAGTTAGGTGTTTTTTCTTTGTTTTCTTAACATAGTATGTTCGAGTTAATAATTTATGCAGAAGTTGACTATATCTTCATGGAGTTTAAAAACAAACACGTAAAATAGTTTTCTATTTTCAGTGAGCTGACATACAGCATTCGTTGCATCTTCAGTACATAATTTGGAAAGTTGCTTTTTTCAGGATCTACAGTAGGTTTTTGAAAAGCAGTATTTATGTACAAGATGGAGAGAGGAGTTTCTGGTGGTAGCGGAAGCTCAAGTAGCTATATTGTTGTTATGGTGTCACTGGATGTTTGATGACCTTTTATTTATAATATGCCTGTAAGCTACTGTTGAAAATTAGGTTTACTGGCCTTTGACAGATTTGTGGCACAACTTCATCAGCAGACAACTCAGGTAACATTACCTACATAAAGAAAACGTTAACTTTTTTTTTTATTTGGGGCTAATTCTAATTTTGAAATTTGGATTTGGGAGGCAGAACTTGTTAATGCTGAAACTAGAATCCTTATTTATAATTATATCAAAGATCTATTAACAGTGAAGATTGGCTGATTTTGGTAATTTTTAGTCCATACTCTAAATCTTTAAAGATGTATGAATGTGTACTACAGATTTGATAAAATCACACATACACTGTGTCTCATCTATACATTGCTTGGCAGTATCTGTGTGCACTATTAAGACAGCAATGGCTATAAAACAGGAGCAATCTATCCAATCCATGAAATTATATTGAGCCCAGAAAACCAACACCATGTCAATAATGACTGTCTTATATAATCCTTTAAAATGTATGAGTCAAAAAATGTAGGCTTAAAATAAAAATAGTAACAGTAAACAGAACACAACATTAGAGAATTTTTAACTTTAGCTTTAAAAAGCAAGGAAATTTAATATTAGTGTACTTCATCCTTAATTCTTGTTGTTATAGCCATTGCATACCAGTTCCAATCACTAAGAAAAACAGGCATATATTTAAGAACAGAATGTTAGTGTTTATTGTTCTGAATTTGGTAAGTTACACCCTATATTTCTTTGAGGCAGTGTTTTGTCAATATATGAATGTTACTAGAGCATTGCCTGGTCCACTTAGGTTTGTATATGTTTGGAAGTAATTACTTATGTCTTCAGTATGAAGTATGCAGAGAGCTTCTCCAACATTCTTCAAGGTGAGGCTCAAGAATTTGTTTTCGTGTTTAATTTTACGCTCTTTCAAGATGCTGTTTTGCTTTGTTGATCTCATTCTGGTAGATGAGCTGTTGGAATTTTTATGTTAGCTCCCACTCTGGGATTTATTTGAGCAGGTTGCCTTTAGGCCTATAAATAAAAATCTATTTGTTATTAAGGTCTTTAATTTCTTTTTATATTTTCCAGATTTCAAAAACATAATCTTAGAGTAATACCATCACTGTGAAACCGTGGATTCATTTTACAGTCTTTGAGACCAATGTTAAAACCCCAGAGTTGAGGTAGCAGCAAGGGAGGAGTTGGGGCCAGATCCTACAAACCTTACATATAAAAGGCCTCATTCTCCATTGTCTTGCTTAGCCATTTACCTCTCTGCAAAGTGGGTGTTAATGCTACCAAATCAGATACACATATATGCATATGGTGCACAGCAGTGTGTCTAGCCATAGTTCGCTCCTGTGGGTTGACCCACTGAGGCTGATTTTCTATTTCCCCAACCTCCTTTACCTTGTTACAACAGCATAAAATGATTGTGAAGAAGGAGGAGATAACCAAGGGTGCCTTATTGGGGGCTAGAAGGGCAGCAGCCCCCTCACCCGAGTTTGAACTGCAGGAATTCATACATGAGGTATGCTTAAAGCCCATGTCCTTACTCCAGAGGTAGATCTTAAATGCAACAGAGTTTGAGCTGCTTGCAGATTTGCCTTTGGGGAAGGGAGTTTGTTTTAAAAAGAGGGAGGAAGGGTGATTAAGAATAACAAAAGGCTGGGCATTCCAGTAATTGAAGGATCGTTAGATCATCTTGAAAAGGAGGTAAACAGGGATTAATCCAAAGATGACTGCAAAGAGTTACAAAGGAATTTCACAAAACCTGGTGATTGGGCAGCTCAAGGACAGATGGAATTCAGTGTTGATAAATGCAAAGTAATGCACATGGAAAAATACAATCCTAACTATAGATACAAAAATGATGGGGTCTAAATTAGCTGTTACCCTCAAGAAAGAGATCTTGGAATCATGCTGGATAGTTCCCTGAAAACATCTGTTCAATGTAGAGAGGCAGTCTAAAAACTAAAAAGCTAACAGAATATTGGCAATCATTAGGAGAGGAATAGACAATCAGACAAAATATCATATCGCCTCTATATACGGTTATTGTATACCCACATCTTGAATACTGTATGCAACTCTGCTCACCCCATCTAAAAAAAAGATATATTGTATTTGGAAAAGGTACAGAAAGGGCAACAGAAATGATTAGAGATAAGGACCAGCTTCCACACGAGGCGAGATTAACAAGACTGGGACTTTTCAGCTTGGTAAAGAAATGACTAATGGTGGGGAGACATGTTAGAGGTCAAGAAAATCATGAATTGTGTGGGAAAGCAGAATAAGGAAATGTTACTCATTCCTTCATAGGGATATAAGTGAGTAGTTGAGTACTCGACTACTTGTTTCCCGCCCCCCTTGCTGCCTCAGTTACAGAGGCAGCAAGGGGTGGGGGAAGGACAGGAGCCAGTGCTGGGGGGAGCTGGCTCAAAAGATGGTCCCCCCCCTTACCATCTTCACAGTGCCATCTGGCCCCCGACACACTGCTGCCTCTATCAGAGGCAGCAAAGGGGGTGGAGGTAGGGGAGACTGCTATGAAGGAGCTCCTGTTCATGGTGGCACAGGCTGGCCTCAGGCAGAGGCTGCTCCGGCAGCAGCCCCTGTCTATGGAGGGTCCGGGACCGCTGTAGCTCTGCATTTTAAATGTAGTAAAAAGCCATCCGGCTCTTACTACAATTAAAATGCAGAGCTGCAGTAGTCCTGGCTTTGTCCCAGCTTGTGCCAGTTCAGAACCTACCCCCACTACAGCTCTGCAGTTTAAATGTAGTAAAAGCTGGGCTGCCTGTGCGCCCAGCTCCTGCTACATTTAAATTGCAGAGCCACAGTGGGGGTACCTCCTGGACCGGCACAAGCCAGGACAGAGCATCTTCCCTTATTGACTAATCATATGGTTGATACAAATGGTATTGAGTAAACGATTAGTCCATTACCCACGTCTTAACATCTTTATTCCTTCACTAACATAACACAAGAAGCTGATCCAATTAAACTTATAGGCAACAGAATTAAAAAAACACAAATTAAATTATTTTTTCATGGTCAACTTGTGGAACTCTTTGCCAGGAGATGATGGAAAAGCCCAAACCATAACAGGATTCCAATGAGAATAAAATAAGTTCAAGGAGGATAAGTCCAACAAGGGCTACTAGCCAGAATAGACAGGCTGGTGTCTCTAGCTTCTGTTTGCCAGACGCTGGGAGTGGGCAACAGGGGATCAATCGATCATGATGATTGCCTCTTCTGTTTATTCCTTCTGACACACCTGGCATTGGCCACTGTTGGACAACAGGATACTGGGCTAGAAGGGCCTTTGGTCTGACCCAGTATGGCCATTCTGATATTCTTGTATAAAGCCCACATGTATCTGTCCCCTTGCTGTAATCCACTAGATCCCACTCCCCTTCCAGAGCTGAGATAGTAACAAAATAAGAATATATATTAACATTTTAAGGCTAACCAGTGTCCCTTAAGTGACTTGCCACAAAATGAGAATGTGTTAGTGTTAGAGCTGAGTGGATCTAATATTTATTTAATTTTCTTTCTTTTATATAGGAATTAGATACGGTGCTCTTGTCAGCTAACTGTGAAGCTGTCTGGCAAAAAAAGTAGAGTTATCCAGTGCCTTAGCAGCCCCTGGATAAAGATGATGTGTGCGGGGAGAGGAGGGCAAATAGGGTTGGTTTCACACACCACCAATTTGGTGGTTGGCTCTTCTGGGAATGCTCCGTAAAGGGCACATCTACGCAGCAGGGCTAAAGCTGAAATAAGCTATGCAACTTGAGCTACGTCAGTTGATTAGCTTAAGTCGAAAGAGCTTATTTTGGCTTTTGGTGCTGTCTACACAGCAGGAAGTCCGAGGAAAGCTCTCTTTCTCCGACTTCCCTTACTCCTCAGGAAATGAGGGTTATGGGAGTTGGAGTAAGATGTCCTCCAGCTCGACATTATTTTGACATTATGTCAAAATAACTGCTTGTTGTGTAGATGCAGACTATGTTATTTCGGAATAACGTCAGTTATTAAGAAATAACGCTGCTGTGTAGACATAGCCTAACACTGCTGAAGCCTCTGTCCTCAGTCCGCTCCCCTCCCCCCATGCTCTGACTCTCTTCTCCCCCTACCCCATCATGGCATGCACTGGTCCCCCTCCACAAAAGAAATCAGAAATGGTGTCCCTGGAGATAACTTGTATTGAATACCTGCCAGCTAGATATATCTCAGCTAGTTATACCTCAGCTGGAATACTTCAACTGTATAACTGAGAAGGTGCTTTTCAGCCAGTCTCTTCCTTAGCCCTCATGCAAGGGCATGTCAGGGGCAAGCCAGGAATTGTGAGAACTGTGACTGGAGTTCTGCTCTCTACTGCCCATGTCTCTCTATGGGCCACAAAAAGGATGTAAGTTAGGTTAGCTCTAATTGAGAACAGAGGCTGAACCCAGAATATAGGGAGTACAAAGTTGGCTATATGAATTAGTTAGTGTTTACTCATTTGAGTAAATTCTATTTGAATGACTAAGGATTTGAAGGAGTAGATTCAGAGCAGGAACCATGTATTATATGTCTTTTAAAGCATGGTGCATACCTCTGGTTCTGAATCAAAAAATGATTCACCCTGCATGTCCATATCATCAAAATGTCTATATTGTCTGGCGTTTTTTTTTTTACACATAACATTTACATTTGTCCTAGAATCCCCTAAAAGATTATTAGCCATATACTTCTGTGCTTGACATTATATTTAGTAAACAATGGGTGGCACTGTTTTCAGGAAGAGGTGATATATGGTTGCATTTTTGGCTGCATTTTCATCATTTGGTTTACGAATTACACCCAGTAAAAAGGATATTTAAGTAGTGAAGGACTTACAGCATCAGTAATTAATAGGGTCCCATTATGCTAACTATCATGCAAGTTTAGGACATCTTAGATGCAAGATAAGAGATGAATAATTTGAAGTAATTTTCCTGTAATCATGCCAATCACTTCAGCAAAGTAGTTATTAAATGAAACAGTATTATGATGAATTATAGGACATCTATTGAATACCTTTTCTTATCATCTACTTATAGTGCCTGATGCTGAAAAGAGGCAAACATGTGAGAGCTCTTTCCCATTAAAATATGCACACTTCTTACTGTAAATAATAGTTTGTTTAGCAAACCTTGATTTTTAATGAGGCCTGGAGACAGACTTGTACTAGTTCATGCTTCTTTTCTGCTCAGGAAGAGGAGGTTGTCTAGCTTTACCTTTTCTTTAAAGGTAGATATTAGCAAGTATGAGTCACCTTTGATGACAAGTAATTCTTCTAGTTCAAATTTGCTGAAGTGATTAAATATTATTTATCTAATTAAATGCTCAAAACACATCATTATTGAAAGGAATAAATTTAGTGCATTTGTTGAGCAGTGTTAACTGAAATGTAACTGCACATCATTTGACTTTTTAACATTTTATTATGTCTAATAAGTCTTTCTCTGCTTAATTAAATCAACTTATTTTTTACACTTAATTTAACATGATTTCATTTTAGTTACACACTCAGGATCAGATATATAAAAACCAACTGTATACTCAAATTAGGTGCCTGCTATTTGGGTGTTCTGTTGCTTTTGTTACCTATCTAGTTGTTGAATATTAATTGGATAGTAGTAGGGTTTTTCCTTTTTGTTATAGAAAGATTACTCATAGTTATGTTACTCTTACCCGTTAAAAACATTTTTGGAAACATTTTTAAACCACAGGGTCACAGAATGTTTAATTTATAATCATATGTGACAAGTTCTGGAAATCGCCTTCCTTCCATTTTTTGTTCTTTTTGCTTGGGGTTTTGTTTTTGGGGCAAAAAAATTGCATATAGGGCTGTAAGGTTAATTCTCCCAAGCATGATAGCCCCAACTCCTTACTGCAGCTTGAGTTCTGAGTGTGAAAGAATAATGAGATCTGGGGATGTAGTGCTCTTACTCTTTAGAATGTATCCAGTGCTTGTATAGTACCATGTTTCTTATAACTAAATGGCGTTGCAAATAATTCATTCGCTTCAGTTCCTTAAGACTTCTGAGTGCTTGTAGGTCTGCTCGGAACAGCCTCAAGGTATCTAAATGCAGAAAAAGAAGTTCAATTCCGTAAGCCTGATTCTGATATTGCACTTGCCCTAGTAACACCATTGACTCCAATGGAATTACTGCTGGACTGCGCTGGTGTATGTGAGATCAGAATCCGGTTTCCATATCATCTGTGAGAATGCATTTTGAAGGATGGCATTTTAGGTTGCTTTTGGTTAACTTTTTTTCTTTTGAAACATGCTAGAGAAGATGATCTAGCCAGAAGCTAAAGAAAAGAAAGTCAATTGAAGTCAACTTCAATACAGGGGAGATTTTTTTTTTTTGAGTCATTTATGCTCATCTATCCAGAGTACAATTTTCTCCTACATATCTGAATATTGTGAGTAAAGGTCAAAGTGTTACAAGGGTTGGAAATACTCTTCCAACGAGTCATTTAATGGATTTTTAGGTGTAGTACTCTCTAAATTTTAGCTAAAATAAAAATAAATAGGATATATTCCCATATATGTGAGCTGGCACAAATACATCTATACTTATATATGCAGTATGTACTGTACGAAATATTATATTTTTATGACAGCAGTTGTTGCATATACTTACTTCGGCAGATACAGAAGACTGCAGAACACTTGGCTTGAATTCCCCAGAGCAACTGTTCATCATCACAAATTTGGTCAAGGGATTTTTTTTCATTACCCTCAAACATTTCCTTTCACCTCCAACCTCAAGGCAGGGCCATCACTTTCCCTTTAGAGCAGTGAATATAAAGACATGGGGCCATCAGGGCTGGCTGTGCCTGACCCTGAGGGCTTTTCTGTCAATCACCGCCTCCCCATCTCTGCTCTCTTTCACACTAGGCAGCTGTACCCATCGCTGTCAACCAGGTAACAACCAG